>CM051663.1:147462517-157462517 GCA_028020825.1 Podargus strigoides
ACAAAATTTACAGATAACAGATCTTCTAAATTATTACAGATCTTCTGCAGCACACATACAATGCTATTCAAACATAATTACAATAATGTTTCCTATTAGTTTCTTTCTATTTTAATTAGTTTGGTGATGTTCTTTCTGATCCACAGTATCAATAGATAAAAGATAAGCTGATGAAACTCAAAACTTATCTTCACATGGATTCTGTTATTTCATGTATGGAACATCGGAGAGTTTTCTGGATAGTTTCATGTATGGAACAGTGGAGACAGGAACACTGTCTTCAAAACCTTTTGCATATCAGTAGTTTTACACACAAGGCAATTCACATAGCCTTTCTTTTAATTTTTAGCTAAAGAAGTACTGCATGAGCATATACAATACACAAATGAATCAATCTCAGGTTCTCTGATGATCAGTGAAAAGCTTGGAAGCAGCATAATTTCTTTTCACAGTATTATAAAACCCAATAAATCTATGTGAAGAGAAGTCTATTGAATTGCATAAAGTTTGAAGATCCCAGGGACAGGTCCTCTCAAGTGGCTGCAGCCCACAGATTGACATTTCTGTGAAAAATGGAACTGAATTTATGAAAATATTCCTGCTCCAGGAACTGAGGTTGTTTGTTCTGAATCAGCCCTCATCTGAAAAAGATTTCATGATTGGCTCACAGGAAAATAAATATGAAACATGGAATTATTTCTCAGTTGAGTACAAATTTGAAATAACAGCCTCTAGAAGATATCTAATTGTATTTATTTCCAATGTCCTGATATTTACCATTCCTCGGAAAAAGGTCTGGTCTGATGCCATCTGAAATAAATGGCAAAGTTCCCCATTGTCTGCAGGACATGCATGGTAAACTTCAAAGACATGAAGGGCAATTGAAAGGTCTTTTCTTCAAAGAGAAAAGAGGAAGAGATTTGTTTTAGGTTTTTCATCAAGGTATGTTTCTAGTTTATTGTATTTAGGAAGGCTGACAACAAAGGAGATGCCATGATTAATAAGCAGTAGAGTAATTAATGCCTCAGATAACAGTAAAAAACACTCAGATATTTGAAATTAAGGAAAACCATAGGTAGACCCTTGAAAATATTTTAATATGGTTTCCATCTTTCCCTTATTTTGGTTAAGTCAAAATATTTGACCAAAAAGCATTCCAATGTTTTGCTCAAATGCTCTGATGATATTATGAAAATCTTCATTGTAGCGTGAGCATATTGCCATTGCTTCTGCAGCATGTGTGGTGTTTGTGTGCATGTGCAAGCCAAGCCTGATATCTCTCAGGACTAGGGACAGCTGGGTTTGGGAAAGATCAAATTTAGGCTTTGCTTCTTATCAAGGGGAAAAACTGAAATAACTTTTGGACTTAATGTTTTTGAATGAATGAGGAAGTTGATTGTGTGACAGCCACATCTGACAGTTTTATATCTAGTCTTTATGAATGGGGATTAGATAAAATGAATTACTGCCTTCAATTTGTTTTCTTGGGTTAACAGAAAAGGTTTTCATTTTAATTCATCCTATAGTCATAATTGGAGTTGTGCTCAAACTGATACCTAGGTTTAACTAGAAGATTTAAAGAAAATTTATGTAAGAAGGAGAGTGAGAAAAAGAAGGAGATATATATATTTATATATATATTTAATGTTAGGGTTTCAGAAAAAAGAATTTCCAGTTAGTTCTTATTTAATGTAACTCAGAACCACTGTTTTTCTCTATTCTGCAACAGAAAATAGATAAACTTGGGTTTAATTTCTGCTGAGAGAATACACTAGTACTCCAGTTAAAAAATATAATAAAATAAAATAAATTCTGGTTTTTGCCATAATGTCACAAAGAATCTTCTCAAATAAAGTTTCTTCAAAAACTGATAGGTCTCTAAAAGTTCTTCATACTTGATGAATTGGCATTTTCAGATGAAATGCATTTTGTCCAGTTCTAATTAGTGTGCTGCTGCATTAATTAGATTTCCTGGTTTGAGATGCGGCACATCCTGTGAAATTCCTTGTGTTCCACTTCTTCTAGTCAGTAGAGAGTGGAATGTCAATTATGATTAAAAATTACTGTTATGTCTTCTTCAAAGGCACTCTATCCTTTCTTGAGATCTCTTACAATTTGGTACCTCTATAGGCAGAAAATACAGGGATAGACTTTTTCTCATATGTTAGAAAATGGTTTAACATGAAAAATCAAGTGAGTAACCCTATTCACAAGGCTGTCCAATCAGGACGATTTTACATCTGGCTTTCAAAATTTGAAAAAAAAAGGAAAAAAAAAGGTCTCTAAGTCATGCCCTGAAAAATGACAAGATTCAGGCTGCTGAAAGTGTTGATATTTATTGTTGTCATAGATTTTTGCTGGAGATACTTATTTCCATTTTCACCTCTCTACCATGAGCAGTGGAAGACAGCTTATGTCTTCTATGACATTTTATTTACAGTGGTGGTTTGTGGGCTCTTGCCTGGAAGCTTTATAAAGATGACACAGGATCACAGAATAAGTTAAGTTGGAAGAGACCTCTAGAGTACATCTGGCCATAATCCCTTCTCAAACCAGGTCCAACTTCAAAGTAGATTGAGTAGAAGGTTATTGAGGTCAGCAATGGGAGTCCTTATTTCTAGGATCTCCAACTGATACAGGCTTAGTATACAACTTCATTCTTATCAACACACATATTTAAAAGTTCAAGTATCAATATGAAGACAGAAATATATAGTACATGTAATCAGAATATTCCTTACTGCTCTCAGAGAATCGTTTCCAGATACAAGATTATTGTCTTTTATTACACTGTCTCTAATGGAAAGTTAATTATCACAGAATCACAGAATCATCTAGGCTGGAAAAGACCTTAAAGATCATCTAGTCCAACCATCAATCTAACACTGACAGTCCTCAACTGCACCATATCCCTGAGTGCTATGTCAAGCCAACACAAGCATCTCCAGAGATGGGGACTCTACCACTGCCCTGGGCAGCCCGTTCCAATGTCTAACAACCTGTTCTGTGAAGAAATACTTCCTAATATCCAGTCTAAACCTCCCCTGGCACAACTTGAGGCCATTACCCTTTGTCCTTAATTAATTAATTAATTAATCAAACAAGAATAGATTTCAGAGAAATTGAAAGAATCAAGAGTTTATTAATATAAATGTATTTTGTTACTAGATGTGATATAATAACTCGAGGAATGGTCTGGGGAAAAAAATAATATGGTTTCTACAAAGACACTGAGGTGGTGCAGCATATCCAGCATTCAGGGCAGCCCACAAGCCAGACTGAGAGCAAAAGAAAGATCATCAGTTGCTTTAGTCATTTCACAAAGATGTTTGATTCACCATGGTAAAACGGTCACAAATTAAAAACTGTTAGTTTTGCTAAAAAACATATATGAACAGTTGAGTACAGCATTCGTGCTCAACAATAACCTGAAGATTGACTCATGCTCTTAAGAAGCATACAGAAGATTCTACTCATTATCCCCTAACACCTTCCTGATTGCTAACACTGAGAGTCTGGCCAGTAAAGCTGTGATAGCCATAAGCTTTAGGCCACGGGTCAAAAGCAAGTAAATTAGAGTAGCAGCTATAAAATGCTAGGAGCCAGAAGAAAAAAATATCTGATTCTTACTCTTAGAACCTCCTAAAATGAGAGGCAGGTCATAGGAATCTGATATCTTCCTTACATTACAATGTAATACAGAATTAGAGAGAAACTCAGGTTAGTTTCCATGGTTATAAGACCCTGGAACAAAAGAAGAAATCAATCAACCTATGTAATTCAGATAATGTTTTGGGAATAGTGCTTCTATTTTGATTTATTTCAGGTAAATTCTTGTATATGTCGGTAGATATGAATAACTGGGTATTTTTATTTATTTTTTTTTTCTCCTTAGTGTCTGGAAACATCTGAAAAATTCTGAAGTCAGATCAGAACCATTCCATGGAAACCTATGGATGAGGATCCATTTTCTTTTGGTGTTCAGAATCTGGTGGCTTTATTTGATGGCTAATTGGAAGAGGTGTTGAGCAGATAATCCTTATACACTCTCTTCATCTCTTTCACGATTTACTGTGATGGATTTGAAGGCCAGAAGGCTATTGTTCTATCAGGTGCTATATAAACATAGAATAAAAACAAACCCTATCCTTACCACAGGGGAAAATATGCTGTGATCTAAATAATGAGTATGTTTAGACCTAGATGCATGAGTTAATTTTAAGATGAACTTTTTTTTTTGTGCAATAGAAAACAGTGTAGGGGAAAGACAAGAGGGAAGTAATGCTCTAAAAAGCACTAAACTATTTTTTTTTTGAAGAATTCATGCAGCTATTTCAAAATGCGTATACTTTTTAGCCTAATTAAGCATATGCTTAAGCAATTATTTATTTAGCTTACTCCAGGGCTCAAAATGCAGAACGTATTTTGTGACACTGGGAAATAGTTGCTATGCAATTCTAAGAAAACTCGAGGCAGCTGAGTAGAGTTTATCTTACCAATATTGTTTGTAAAAGCAGATTATTTTCTGTCAGATCTACCAAGGGAAACTGACAGATCTAGACACATGACAGTATATGTGTAGAATATAGGCAGAAGAAAAGAACAATACATAACACCTAACCCATTCTTTAACCTCTCTATAAAATATCTCATAGCCAGTTGTACTTGATGACAGTAGAACCAACTGACCTCAAATCAAGTAACTCAAATCAAGTACCAGCTATTTTTCGTATAATTTAAGATTCAGTTCACTTTTGAATTCTCCTTTAGGAATGAAAAGGAAGTAGGCTTGGCCTTGCCAGGGTCCTTTGTTTTTTTTTCTTTCTGGCTTGATGAAACATCTTATCATCTCTGAAGAAAGATTTGCAGAGGAACGTATGTTCTAACAATCATCCTGTGAAGGGTGTATTGAAGAGGTGTCTTTTTCTTGCTGGACTGCTGAACTGAACCCACTTATAAATGTTTGATCTACCTTTTGAAATGGAGTTTGTTTGTTTTCCAAATTAAAAAGCTTATTGCTACAGTTTGGCACATGGAAATAATTTAAGAGCATTGCATGTTGCATGTGCCCAGAAAGCCCAGTCCATTTCTGCATGAAAACACTTGCAAATAATTCATTTTTCAGCAGTTAAAATTCCCACATGTTTTGCATTACAGTAGCAATAACAATAATAATCTTGAAGTAAAGGTAATTTTATTGCTTGACTACCAAATTTTAAATGTGGTAGTACAAAGAACAGAAGGTTTTGGGAGACCCAGAAATAGTATATTTACTTCATTTGTGCAGTTTATATTGTAATAATGTGCAGTCTTGAATTCCTTGGGATATTTCTTGACTGCTTGTAAATTTACACCAGTGAAACCGTCTGGCACAGCAATTTTATGTCAGTTGTTATCTGTGGAAACAGATTAAATCATCCCTGAGGCTTTTTTCCTTTATTTGAAGAGAACTTTCAATCCATTTGAAACATTCATAGAAGGGAAAGGAACAGAAAGCAATCTATTTTCCAATTCATGCATACTCTGGCTCTTCATTATGGACACCATAGACACAATAGTATAGTATTAATTGGCATTGTTTGGCAAAAATTTACATCTCTTCATGAGCATTGTTTTTGTAGTCAATGAACAGGGAGTGGCCTCAGTATCTGCTGTTATCAGCATGTCAAAAGGTGCATTTCCACAATAGAGAAGGTTAAAGTAAATATTCAGTAGGGATGGTCATCTCTTTAAGTAACACCTCTAAAGTGTTATGTTCTGAGCACGAACAGGGGTGTATATGGTCTAAATGGTCTTTGTGGTTTTAATTCAAATACAGAGAAATAAATCTTAATTTACCTCTCCATTTTCATATTTATTCTTCTCTAGTTTCAGAATGTCTGAATATGCAGGCACATAAGCAAGTTTCTTCATGGGGAGGTAGAATATGAAATTTACATTTGGAAAGAAGGGATATTTCCCCCATGATTTTTTAAAGGCCTAGACCTCCCAACCAAAATGTGAACTCTGGAGTGGGGCTGGTAAGAATGATCAGATTTCAAAAGGGAACCGAAAAAATATGCTATGGGAGGTCATGAAGATAGTAGGACCATCAAAGATATCACATCGAAATAAGTAACCAAAGGAAATAGGAAAGCTGGGGAGTAGAGTGAAAGAGAGGATGGGAAGCTTAAGAAGGGAGAGGTCTGACAGGTACTAGGTGTAAAATGTGGAAGCAGCGTAGGGGAGGATTAGCTACTAAGGGTGAATGTGAGAAAATCCCATGAGTCAGTATCCTACAGCAAAACTATTTTAAGACAGGAAGGAAGGAAAAATGTAATGTTAAACTCCAGCAATGGAATTGTTTCTTGTATTTTTCCCTACTTGATAAAGAAACACAGACTGAACAGTGATTGAATCACATCAGGGAAGAAATAGAAGTCAATTAATTAGAATACTCATGATATGCCTAGAAAGGGGAATAATATTTAGGATTTCAAGAATCAAACTCAGAAAGAGAGATATGTTTCGTATCACTGGCTGCCTGAAAGAACAAGTCAGGATATTTTGAGATGATAAAGCAAGGCTTCTATGAGGGAAGACTTTAAGCTTCAAAGTGTTCCAGAATGGTCTAATATGGCTCTTTGGCTGGAAAAGGGACAAGTGGGAATGATTTTTAAAATGTATATATCAACATCTAAAAACCCCCCAGCTTTTAAAAATACATATTTTGCAGACTTTGGTACAAGTTCTCTGGGCCTACTGATTTTAAAATATTTTCCCTTAGTAAATGCTGTTCAATATTCTTCTTAGTTACAGAAGGTATTTCATGATTTTCACATGGTATGAGTACATAACAGCATTTTCAAATACAGAATGAGCATGTTCTTTTTAGTTTGTTTTCCTTCTACATGCCTCATTATTAACAATTTGATTTTTCCCATGAGTTAAAACAAGCATAACATCCCATGATGACTCATATCATCTCTTAATTTAGATTTCAAAGACATTTCAGAGTCTCTTAAGTCTCTGAATGAAAATAATCTAAAATCCTTGATCCTCTGGGAAGCTAGAGATATCTGAGAATGAAAAAGCCCCCTTTCTTAATAGGATTTTGCTGACTCCCAGAAAACATTGTATTACAAACTCATTAGCAGGAGAGGATATTTTGCTATTGGATTCTCACCAAAGCTGTGAACAAAAGAACTTTCCATTTTCTCTTTTGATTACTCAGACTGTACCTCTGACTACATGGAATATGATTGGCTTTTTATTAAAACCATTCTATGAGCACACAACAATTTTTTACAGCTGAGTCTAGGTACTAGCGGTATTCATGCCAAGGTTGATTTAATTCACTTTAATTTTGCAGACTTTCTGTATCTAATCTCAGAGGCCACACATTTATCTTTTAAAATATTTTTTTCTGCTCTCTCTTAAAATTTTATGTTTAGTGAGTCCTTATGTGCTTTGCTTTTTCTAATATTAACTCAAAATATATTGCAACTGATACTTTATAACATGTATTATATGGAGCTTTATGTGTTTTATCCCTTTTGGGGGAAAAATCATGCTTTTAATTTTGGATTTAGCTTCCTCACTAGTACCGACAGGAAGAAGTATATGCTAATAGGCATCAAGATGTCTCTTTCAATGAATATTATTATAATTTATAAATAAAAATGAAAGACCTCTAATATGCTCTCAAAATTTACCTCTGATGTATCCTCTCCACCTGTATATATAAACTCACAGAAAAACAAGTTCAGTCAATACTAAAGCAGCATTGGTTTGGAACCCCCAGGATATGTTTAATGGAACTGTGCATGCTAAGAAAAAGCAGCAGATAAAAAAATTTGTACGGGGCTGAACTGTAGATAATTCCTCGCAAGAGTCCAAGGGCAGTTAGAACCCTCTAAGAATTCTACAGATATATAAATAAGGCTGCATCTATCATAGGTGGTGAATTAGTTCTTGTGTGGACACTACTTGGCCTCCAGAGGAATTACCTCTTTTTTGTGAAAGAAGGGAAAAACAGTCCTTAAAAAGTGTCTGTGTGGCAAGGCTTGTCAGAATTTCTTAAAACAAGAATGAAGAGGTAGAACGATTGCTTTTTTCAAAATGATTATTGCCAGTGAGCCAGCTGACATTTAACAGCTGTAGAAAGAGGCAGTGTTTTTAGTCATTTTCTTTCTATTCTTCTTGATCAGTTTGAAAATGGCAGTGAACTGTAGTCTGTAGATGATACCAAATATTCAGGACAGTTGGATCTAAAGCTTCCAATAGAGAATGACTAGCAATGAAATGATGGATGCAACACTGTCAGCAATGCAAAGTAATGTGTAGGGGGGAAAACCAACCTTAAATGCATTTACACATCAGCAGGCTCAAAATTAACTGTTACCTCTTGGGAACAAGGTCTTTGAGCCACTGTGAATGTCTCTCTGAAAACATCTGTTCTCTGAACAGTAGCAGTTGAAAATGAGAGAGATGTTTCAAATTACTAGAAAAGAAATGTAGTCAAAAGAGGTTGTTTTATTTTACTGCATAAATCTCTGAATCACCTACAGCTGATGCAATGATGTGCAGTTCTGGTCACTCTAAAACCAGTTAGAACATATATATATTCTAATTCCCTACACAGTCAGTGAGGGCACCAAGTGAAATAATTAGGGCACACAAATAAAAAGGGGAAAATATTTTAAGTGAGGGACTTCTGATTTTGTTTGTTTTATTGTCTGGATTTTTTTTTTTTTTTCCTAGTTAATTTGTGGAATGTAGTGTTGCAGACTGCTGTGGAAACCAAAAGACCAGAAAGAGAAGACATGCTTATGTAGGATGGGTTCATTTATATCCATCTTGAAGGCAAACTGCTTGGCACTGCAGTCCTCGTCTATCCTATGATGACAAGAGCCTCAAAAGTGCTTTATGACAGCTGAGATGCCTAAGGATCTCACAGAAATAACCCTGGCTTTATGGATATCTCCTAAGCTTCCTTTAGCATCCTCCACTACCAGTGGAGAGAAATAGGAATTTCTGGTTTAGAAATCTGGTTCAGGCTGAGGTGAATTGCATCCTAAATTATACAGCTATGGCAAGAGTCAGGCAGCTAATTCGGATGTATACCTCTGCACTGTATATTTATTACCACAAGATGTTTAGGACCACAGGATGTTTAGAGGGCCAAACATTCAAAAAAGGGATTGAATATTTTCCACAGTAAGTAGTTAAGGAGTTAATAGCCTTCTCAGGTCAGCATATCTACATATATGATACTTACTTTTGATGTTATATGTTCTACTAGTGATGTCCGGGAAAATCGAGTAAGAAATCTGATCATACACAGTTGTCATATATCTAGGCAACTGAGAACTGAAGACAGAATTGGTTTTGAATATATTTCAGCACAGGATTACTGCTTTGTTACTTTCTAGAAGATAGATAAATGACCTGGAGACATAACACAGTTTTATGCAAGACAGAGGTAGAAACACAGCTACTGTGGCAGATTGGGTTGATGATCTTGTGGAAGAGTATTATTTTTATCCGGTAAGAGAAAGGGCTTCAAGATTAGGATCAAAGCTTGAAGGTTTCTTCTTCAAAGAGACCTCAGAAAACAGGAAAAATCCATTATTTTTTGATATCTGCTCTATCTGTCTAATAGCCCTCCTTCTCAGCATGCAAACAACTTTCTTATCCATGCAGTCCATAGTTATAACTAAGGGTCTGTTGATTTTTGGTTGTTAAATTAGAGGTTCTGAGTTCACTGCAGTTCACCAGACAGATGTGTCCCCCTGACTTACAACAGTCATTCTCTGCTACAAAATGACGTAGTGAGTTCTGATAGAACAATAGATCTTACCCACAGCTGAATGACTTTAATTTAATTAATAGGACTTCATGCTTAAAAATTACCTCAGAGGTTTTGTGTTTTATTTTGCATTACTTCTGGGATGATACCTTCACAGAACCACTGAGGCGTGTTTAAAGTTTCTGCTACTGAAATGCTGTTTGTAGCATGTGGATGGCTCCCCTCCAACAAAATGTCTTAGCTGCTCCTTCCAGCTCCTTCAGCCCTTTCACAAGCCTACAAAATTACCTCATCGAGCTTTGGTGCCTTGCATATTAAAGCAGATTAGTGTGCTAAATTGTAATCCTAGCAAACAAAAGTACTTGGGTTCTCCATATTTATAGAACTGACTACTGAGGAATTGAATTTAAGTTCACATAAACATACATTTCTTTGAAGTTTCCCCACTAACATGACTACCTTGTTGCATGTCTTTTTAAAAATAATATATATTATTACATTTTCAAGAATGAGATATATAGGGAAGTATTTTTCCTTTCTTTAACTATCCTGGTCCTACAGCCTGGTATTTTTAGTGTGCAGTTTCGGGGGAGTTTTTGTTTTTGTTTTAATAAAAGGACAGACTGAACCCTTATGGTCAAACCTTGCTCATGCAAAAAGTTATCTTGAAACTGGTGTATGTTCTGAAAGAACAGGCAGAATAATTCTCATTTTCTTGTATTTTGAACAGTTACAAATATAACACTTCATAACAATTGGATGAAGTCTGATAACCACGGCAAGCAGTAAACAGCATGCAAGATTCTTTTAAACATACAGAATGGAGAATGGAAGAGAATACTGAGAATTTTAAAGTACATATTTGGAAGCCTTCCCCATTTATGAGTTTGTCAAATGTCTAAATAAGCTATATCTGTGATTTATTTTTTATTCCTTCCTATTGGCAATTGATTTGAATGGTGATCATAAAACCAAATTGTACTGTAATTTAAAAAACCCCTAACAAATATTTACATAACCAAACTAAAATATTTGCATAAGTCAAATATATATTCATGTGGCAAATATTTGTCTCAGGCAATAATCAAGTAAAGCAAGTATAACAGCAACATTGTACTAAAAATATGACTAGATCATATTATATATATACAAGGCATCATAAGCATCTTTTTTTAACATTTAAATTTCAAACAATAGCTGCTTTTGTTTTGGAAGTCAATATGATATGATTATATTTTTTGTGGCTTTTCCATATATCTGAATGTTAAGAATATTTTCTGAAAGCTGAATTTAAATTTATGTTAATCTGAAACAACAGTAGAATGCTATCGCTTCTTAAACTAGAAACTATCAACGAAATCAGAGGAAACCCTCATGATGATTAAATTTAGATTTATGTTGACATCTAATTTTGATTTAATATTCTAATATGTTACAATGTAATGGAGTAAGATCAAAGTGTTGATGATAATTACTTTGAAAGTTTCAGCATCATATTGAATTCATTTGACTAGTTCTTATGACTTGTAGATGACACTGGGAGATTTCTTCTGAAACAATTTACAAATAGAATAATTAACAAGGTTATTTCACTTGTTTAATGAGACCAGACATGGAATAAAGATAGATAGATAGATAGATAGATAGATAGATAGATAGATAGATAGATAGATAGATAGATAGACAGATAGATAGATAGATAGATAGAATGTGTATCATGTGTCAGTGTGATCAGTAGCAAGAAAACAGGCTTCTAATAAACTGAAAATTATTATTTGGATAATTTTAATTTGGTTTATGTATTATTGCCCTTGCAGTGGGCAGCAAAAAAGAAAAAAAAAACCAGCCCTTTTTGCTATGATATTTTCTGTTTGTTTTTTTTTTTCATGATATAGAAATGGAAAATGCCATGCATTTACAGTAAAGGCACTTCCTGTAAGTAGCAAATCCTCTCTTTAAATGGTCTTTACTATAAAAAGACATCATCAGTGATTCAGAGGAAGAGACAATCTGACAGGTCCACCATCTGCTTCATGAAACACAAAATGACAATGCTTCTGTCCCAGAGGGTTTATTATCTCAATTTGATAATGCATCAAATAATGTAAAACATAATATAGACATTAGCTGCTTGTAGTGAGAAGCTGAAGGAGAAAAAAATGTGTACGTGGGAACTCTGACTGAAGAAATTAGATAACTGTTCAGATATAATTAAACTAGAAGGAAGAATCTTTGTGTTGTTCCAATACACAATAAAAATATGTTTTAACAAATTAAATTTTTCCTTGGAACATAGTTCCAAATTTCAGATCACTTTAGCTGGAGTCTTTCCTTTAGCTCCAACAGAATTTTTCCTTTAAACTTTTGACAAACTTCACTTTAGAACTGAAATTAATCAGATTTAACTTCACGCACGCAATTGCAGTGCTGAAGCTGGAAAAGTACGCATCTGAAGTCCTGTTCTGGTACTCTTTGAGTGTGATTCTGATCTTCGGCAAGATGAATTGCCTACTGAAGTGCCTACCTCTCTCCTTTCATTATAATAGGAACCGGTAACCACCCATATTTCCTACTTAAATGAAGGGGATGAACCTGGATCTACAATCAGGACTGCAACTGCCTTTATGATACCATAGATTAAGATAAATTTAGTCAGGCCACAGTGTCAAGGAGGAGAGCAGAGAGTAAGAAGCATGGGACTGGAGTTTTGCTCAAGGTGGGAGAAAAATTAATAAATCTAACTTTTCTGGTGTGTCAGGTAAGTGGTGCAGAAAGTGAAAAATTCCTCTATTGCTCTAATCAAAGAACAGTCTATTTACAGCTGGGAAGGAATGTCTAACCTTTTATTACTCATTTGCTGGAGTTTCTATGTTAGGAGATGATATATAATTACATCTTTTGGGTGTTCTGTAACTAAGCTGGTGGTGGACTACAGGGCACTTTTAGAGATGGAAATATGTGAAGTATCCTCTAAATGCTGCTTTATGTCTTACCTTCATACAAGTTCAGAATCTGGTGGAAAAGATTGTACATAACAATTATGCAGGGCTGTGCCTGTTATGCTGCATATTTATTCTGTGAAATATCCTGTTTTCTGTTTCAATAACACTGCTAAGGTGTCTATACCAAGAAATAAAGAACTGTTCAAGCTCTATTTAAGCCTCACTAATGTTGTATTGAGGCCATTGCTCAGTCCTGCAAGCAATAAGGCTGTATTAGCACAATACAACACCCAAATATTAGCTTAAATATAGCATGGAACCATTTTCTTTCAGTTCTAGAGCTAGTTCAGATATGTCAGTGTTATTCTCCATGTGCAGCATAGAAATGTTCTCAGATTTTCTTTCTTCTTCCATGGGTATCAATATCTTTCCATATCTTGGCTTCACTGATGTCTGGACTGTTTAGATTTGTTTGGATCACTGAGGCTTGGATAATGGTGTGAAAATTCTTGTTTTATGTATACAGGAGAAGGATCTGGGACTCCTGGTAGATAGTAAATTATCCATGAGCCGGCAATGTGCCCTTGCCACGAAGGCCAATGCCACCCTGGGCTGCATAGGGAAGTGTGTGGCCAGTAGGTCGAGGGAGGTCATTCTCCCCCTCTACTCTGCCTTGGTGAGGCCACAACTGGAATACTGCGTCCAGTTCTGGGCTCCCCAGTTCAAGAGAGACAGGGACCTACTGGAGAGAGTCCAGCAGAGGGCAACGAGGATGACTGGGGGATTGGAGCATCTCCCCTCTGAGGGAAGTCTGAGAGAGCTGGGACTCTTTGGCCTGGAGAAGAGAAGGCTGAGGGGTGATTTAATTAATGTTTACAAATACCTAAAGGGTGGGCTTAGGGAGGATGGAGCCTGACTCTTTTCAGTGGTTCCCGGTGACAGGACTAGGGTTAATGAGTACAAGCTGGAACATTGGGGATTCCATTTAAATATGAGAAAAAACTTCTTTTGGGTGAGGGTGACAGAGCACTGGCACAGACTGGCCAGAGAGGGTGTGGAGTCTCCTTCTCTGGAGATTTTCAAGACTCACCTGGATGCAGTCCTGAGTGATGTGCTCTAGGGGATCCTGCTTTAAATCAGGGGAACTGGACTAGATCCCTGGAGGTCCCTTCCAACTCTGACAACTCTGTGAATATGGGTTGAAAAACATGAAGCAAACTAATATAGTCTGTTTGTGTGGAAATCATCAGGGAATGTAATACAGCAGACTATTAGCTACAAACTCATGTCTCCAAGTCACATTATTTTATGAAAATGGTGCCATTCATCCTTTTCTGGTGAATCCCTTTCACTGTATGAGAAATCTGAAATACTCACTCGATAAGACATAGGAGACACATGCTCTCTGGGTTCACCCTCTGTCGGGTGAGTTGTTTGCTCTGTACTTATTTCACTCAGCTGGGCCAGGTCAGGAACAATGTTGTATTTAAGCTGAGTGAGAGTTAAGTAGTTCATTTTCACTGGAATGAACTGGAGACTTGTCAAAGGAGCAGATCAGCAGGCAGGTATAAGGAGTCAGCATCCCCTGGCAACAGGGCAGTGATAAGCAACAGGAAGACTGAGGACAGTAATGTCCTTATTGGTACGCTCACAGCTGGAAGGGGATATGTCCATAGCTTGAAAAGAAAACCACCACAGCTATCACGACTTCTAACCTCAGGGATCCAATCTAGAAGAAAAGAGCTTGTTACTTGTTAGTTCCATGTTTTCAAGTAAATATACCCAAGACTATCGTATGGCCATAAAAGAATAAAAGCCCTTTAAAAATGTCATATCATCTGGGGTTCTGTCGTATCTCTACTGGATTGAAATACGTAGGATAGACCTCATTTTATCTGAGCCCTGTCAGGCAGGTTTCACCCTGTGACAAGGCTATTGACCTTTTAATGTATACGAAATTTCAATCTGAAGACTTTAGATACATCAATCTATCGATAACACAGACTTGTGTGTGGTGCATTCTTGCTCTATCCCAGAAGCACCTTTTCCTCTCCCTCTGTCTAGCTTTAGCAGGCAACATGACAACTACAAGTGAGAAATCCTTACCCATAGATTCCAGTTCAGCTCAGTTTGTCAATTCACTGACTTTTGATTTCCCACTTCTGCTTTCCACTCCAGGGTAAGCAGCATACAGAACTGATTTATTCTGTCATATCTGGACAAATTTTGATATATTTAGAAAGTTCAGAGCAAAACAAAAGGTGTATTTTATGTAACTAAGACAGTGGATTCAGTTGGCCAGGGCAGGAAATACTGCTGGGAAGATGTATAGAACTAGCTTCTCTTCATTATTTCCTTCAAGCTTTGAAGCCATGGTTTAGATATTATCCCTCAAGAACTTCATAAATTAATTATGTGCAGAGTAGACAACAAGGTAAGTGAGAGGGAAATAAGGATGTCTACCCTTAGATGTCTTGAGATACTTAGGAAGGAAAGATTAAGATCTCTATGATGATCTTTGAAGGACAGTTTTGTCCTCACAATCAAGTGACACCTTTGCTTGTATATCTTGTGAAATGTTCCAAATATTATTAGGATGTCATCTTTGCTGGTGGCAAAACAAACGCTGGTAGAAAATGAGTTGCAGTGAACAGTGTGAAGTGTACTACATGGCTGCCCATTTGTTTCCACTCTTACAACCACAAATTGTAATCATTATTTTCAGTTTATGATTTCATATTGAGATTTGAAGTTTCATCTTCATTAATGTTTGCTAAAACCAAGCTCTACAGAGCAATGTCAGTTACAAGATTAATGTTTCGAGTTATTTATTAACTATTATCTGCAAGGCAGAAGAACTCACATCACCATGAAAATATGGGAGCGAGCATTCAACACATATTCTCCAGGATGGGAACACAGACAGTTCTGATGTTGAGATGCTGGACTGATGCTCTACAATTCCTGAGATATCAGATTTTCCCCTATATTCAACAAGTTAGCACACAGCAAGCCTCTTCTATAACTACGGTGTGACCCAGTCACTCATAGCAGAGGGGTGGTAGAGAACAGGTTCTAAAAATTTTGCTACTTTAGGCACCAGTTCAGAAATCCTAGGTACATGTGTGTGTTCTTTTCAAGCATAAACCATGAAGTCAAACATTAATCTCAGATACAAAGCAGTAGGGACAGGCAAGTATCACTGCTACTGTGTGTTGCCTTCCTTCGTCAAGATTAATTACATATATAGCAAAGCGTTTGTCTCCACTCTGCCAACAGCCTATGTTGTGATGGAGTGAAGGAAGAGATCTTCTTTATACAGAGGTCCCAGGTAGAAAAAAGTGAACTCTCTACCTCAGCTGAAACTGGTGATTTGCTGGAGGAGACACAACACTCATAATGGAGGGCACTGACTCTTAGCTGGCACTTGACAAATAGCGGTGAAGGAGCAAAAAAAGATTTGGTAAACTGGCAACAGTGCAAGAGACTTCATTTTAGAAACCAAACAACCACATGAATTCAAACTTCAAATAAATAAATTTGATTTTAACTCACCCATTTAATTTGCTCAGAACTGCTCACATTATCAGTTAGTGCTGAGGTGTGTTTTTGAAAGCTGTGCCTTGTTGCCTGTCAGCTCTTAACTGGCTGACTACATGAAAACTTATGGTCTTCCCATCCTGCCTCGAGCTTTGGTTCAGTCTTTTCCTCTACACAGCAAATGTTATGGCCTTGTTCTTGAAATCAGATCTTATGACCAGTCTTACTGTACAGTCGCACTGCTATTTTTTAATTAAAATATGCAGCAAAGAGATTTACAAGACTGTCAGAAGGCTGGTAATCTTGAAATCTTCATAAGCAGTTTCCAAATCTGTAATGATGAGGCAAACTTCAAAATGCATTACATACTATTTGCTGGATGTTTGTACTCTCATTTTACAACAGGGTTTGGTACCAATATTTGATTAAGTAGACACTACTACTACTACTACTACTACTACTACTACTACTACTACTACTACCACTAAAGTGTATGTCCCTTTCAATATCCATGTTATTCTTATCTGTTCATTCCCTGCGACTACCGCACATTTACATCTTGACTTGCAAGGACTCAGTTGCAACAATGGCATGAATGTTTTGTAAGGCAAGCTGTTCACACCAAGCCATCTTACAATGACTACACCTCCTGGCACATACAGATGGTTGAGGTATGCTTGGTCTATTGAGCGTGGGAAAGAGAGCTTCAAGGTTCTGTCACAGGAGAAAGAAAAATAAAATAGAAAACTGTAACTGCAACACTTCAAAACCCAGCAGATATGGACACAATAGCTGAAACTCTATGTAATTTTCAGAATGACTACATTTTGAATTGACAGTATTACTTTAATAAAGCAGTCTGAGTATATGATTTATTTAAGAAAAGTAAGGGATGATTGGTTTTTTGTTTGTTTATATGTTTGTTTTGTAGTGAAGCAATGCTAAAATGAGTAGCAAAATAATTAAACCAGACTTAAAATTTGATTAAGCAGAACAAAAGGAGAGGAAGAGGGAAATGGCGATAGCACACAGCATTCATAATGAACATTTATCCCTCTAACAACTATACAATTAAGATCTGGAAGGAAGGGTCAGGAAAACCTAATCATTTCCCAAAGAGTCAGGATCAGATGAAGCAGCAAATTGCAGGTTCTTATTTGGGATCCAGATGAATGAATAGGTCACATAAGCCAAATCCTAAAATGAGTTTTCCTGTCTGTGTAAAGCTCAATTGGCTGCAAACAAGATTGATGCAGTGACATCCTCATTCTTTTTATTTTTATTTTTTTTTTTCAAATTTTCATTTATTTGCTGCCTTTGGTGTTGTGCAGCAGACTTAGGAAAAATTAGCAACTTACGTTCATCAATAATAACACTTTTTAGCAAGCTGTGCATTATACATTATATCTCCTAGGACCAGATTTAAAAATAAATAAATAAATAAATAAGTTGGGCTGTTGAATTTACACTTAGATGGACACTAAGTGCTTAAATCAGAAGCTGTAACCCTGAAAATCCCATTTTAGCTGCTATGTCACCCTAGCATAGGCATCTTAATTTTAACAATTTAGCCCATAAAACTTTTTCTGTATTTTCAGTAGGTGGACACATAAGGGCAGAAAGCACCTCTCAAGAAATCCTCATGACTATAGCAAATTTTAACACCTCAACTACCCTTACAGTCTAGCCATATCAAGGCTTTACTGCATTCAAGATAATAAAGCTGAAATCCAGAGCTTTTTAAATGAAAAGTAGTATCACACTACCACCAAGATAATACAGCTAATACATTTAGGCTTGAGCAAGTAGTCTGTTCTGTGCTGAACTGTGACACAGACTTTCTAAAGACAAGTATCCATAATCCTGATCACCTTAGTGTTCAATTAAAAGCACTATAGAATACAGCAACTTCAAACTGGGTTCTGCTTTCTGCAACAAGGCTGGATGTGTGAAACTTTGGCACTGCACTCAGTAATTCAAGGAATATTTTCTAATTGTGGGTGCAGGAGATAGGCAGAGGAGCCAAGTTTGTGGAGAAAGAAGATGATATAGTAAAGTAGCAGTGAGGAGGTACCCATGTCCCTCAGAAGCTGAAGGGGGATGTTAACCAGCATATGTTTTTTCAGGTTTTATTATTGAATAAGTATGAATCTATCCACCTCTCTCCCACATTAGGCTTTTATACGCATATCTCCAGTGCTGCGTGCAGAGGCAATCCTTAACCCTTAAACAAGGAGACAGGAGGAGCGCACTGCAGGTGGTAGAATCACACTAGTCACCTCTGCATGGCAAAGCTACGTTAAAAATCCTTCTTTAGCCTTTCCTTCTCTTTCAGTTGATTTTTCTGTGTGTTTCGAAGGGCTATCATGGCATTTCCCTACTTTACACAGGAGAGCAAGTTAAATGTATTAAAATGCAAGGTGTATTCAGATTCTATGATTGTAAGGGCCATATGGCTAAATGGAAGGAGTCATAGTGCCTAAAATCAACAAGTAGATTAAACTGAAGAGAGTCTATAACATGAAAGGGCACATGTAAATTCTGATAACTTGAGACAAGTTGAGTAAGCATTCATTTCCCAGTTCACCCACTCTTTTCGGTCCTGAATAAAGACATGAGATCACAGATTTTATTTTTTAAAGCTTACCTTTAAATTGCTGCAAGATTAGTTCATTTAGCTATAATGGCAGCTGTAATTTTAATTCCATAATATTTGGTATGTTTTCTACATATTTATTTATCCTACTTGTTATGTAAAAGTTGTACTTGGTTATTAAAACTTAAATGTGGCAGACAGGCTGGTATTTCAGAGGGATTTTTTCAAACTAATGATTCATTTTACTAGGCGTTAGACTGCTTCAAGAGATTTGATGTCATAAACTTCAACTTAAAAGGTTTTAGCCATATGTAGCACGTTGTAAATTCATCAGTCTTGCAGGCTCTATAGTGCGGATCACTTTTCAAGTTGTATTTCACACTATTCCTACATCAGGCTCCTGAATCTGTTTTGGCCATCTCTTCTTCCAAATCCTACTGTTGCCTTTAATATTTGGGTCACTATGAAGGCAAAGTAGGAAAGCTCTAACCCCCTTCTTGGGGAAAAGCTCATCCAGTAACACAGATATTTGGAAAAGGCCTCCTTAGACAACATGAAAATTCAAGTAAGGCTCTTGGTGCCACCAAGTTTTAAATTTCTCGTAGTCCCGTTGAACACTGGTCAACAGCTCGATGTCCATATGGAGATCAGTGTTGAGTGGTGTCCCTCAGGGGTCTGTGTGAGAACCAGTAGTGTTTGACACAGAAGGTTCAGTCTTAACATAAGAAAACACTTCTTTACTGTGAGGGTGACAAAGCACTGGAACTGCCCAGAGAGGTTGTGGAGTCTCCGTCTCTGGAGACATTTAAAACCCGTCTGGACGTGTTTCTGTGTGATCTACTCTAGGATCCTGCCCTGGCAAGGGGGTTGGACTGGATGATCTTTGGAGGTCCCTTCCAAACCATACCATTCTGTGATTCTGTGATTCTGTAATACGAGTCTGATTTACTGTGAAGTCCTCTTTTTGAGCACATGCTCTTGAGAACAGTGCATGCTTTCCCAGTACAAAAATGTCTATCTATTTATAATAACTTGCAGGCAGGCCATGAGTAGCCCTGAGTCAGCTGGGAAATCCAGTCAAGGCAGCTGACTCACAGGTGTATCCCATACCACTTAGATCATGCTTATTATAAAAGGAGGGAGTTCAATAAAGGTGGAGTTCCTCTTCCTGGGACTTCTTCCTCTTGACCTTCTTCTCCTGCTGCTGGCCCCAAGGACCAGGCTGAGTAGAACCTTGTACGTTTTATGCTGGTGATTGTATTGGCTTTATTATTTCATTAAATCTGTTTCTACTTCAACCCATGGGGCTTCTCCCTTTTTTCACCAATTCCTCTTCTCACCTGGGGAGGAGTCATCAGGTGGTAGAACAACTGTTATACTTTAGCCCCAAGTATAGGCTAAACATAGATATAACTATAAATGTACTTCAAGAACTTCAGAATGAACAGAGTAATTTTTTAAAAATATGGTAGAAACAGATGAGCTGAAAGGATATTTTGCATTTCACAGGCTTTGCAGAAAGAGTATTGACACTTTTACTGTAGTAGAAAGTTTTATTTATACACTTCCCTAAATGCTAGCAGAAGTTAGTGTACCACAGAATAATATGTACTTGACTGTTCCCATCACTTCCATATTCTATATCCAATAAAAGCTAATGCACTATCAATTATCAGTGTATTATGTTTCATTATTGAAATGAACTGTATCATTGTTTTATCATATAATAATTGTATTATACAACATGTTTCTCATGTCATTATGGTCTTTTAACATTCCTGCTGCCTGTTTGCAAAGGCTCATAAAAGCTACTGGACACTGGGGAGCAGTTTTTGTGGCTTCTGAAGTACAATTTTCATTTAAACTCTTCCACGCTGCCTTTAGTGCTCTTACTGCAATTTCATTTCTCTGTAAATGGATCAAAATAAGCCTTGTTGATGGCTAAATGTGCCATGGAATTGCAAATGTATAAATGCATGTTGTCATGCAAACTGAGAGAAAAATCAAGTATAAAAGATGGCAATGTGTAAAAGGTAGGATAAGTATTTGATGTCAAAACTGAGCACTGAAATTATTTCCTTTCTTCTTCCCTCTCATGCGCAGAAATGTTGTTTGTCTACACGCTCTTAAAATCTGGCAGTATATAGAATAAACTGCAGATTTTGTTTTCTGGGTGCTATATTACATAGATGTTATTGTTTCACAGTCATTTTTTAAAAGCGTAAGCTTACTTGATTTCCATTCCTAGCTACAATAGTTTGAGATTATTTTTCAACTGTGTAAATTCAACATTCAAAATATATGTATGCTAGGTATCTATAAATCATAATATACAGAGCTAGCAACATCCATCAGCCTTATATATCCGTGAAACTCTTTTGTTTGAATTAGTTCCAGTTCTGTGAAGTTTGTTGTTCACTTCTCAGCACAGAATAAATCAAAACAATTCCGTAAGATTTACGTTCTCCTGACATTCTAGTTTTAGAATGTTTTCAGTGCTTGTGCAAATGTACCCATACATTTCTCTGGGCTGTAGGAACATACGGGAAAATTTGGAAAAGTTTTTCTAAGTAATTTTCAGACATTCTCTACAGCAACTTGCTGCATTGGTCTGGGACCAATGTTCTGAAGATTGCTAGGTAAAGGAGAATCAGAGGGGAAAAGCAGGAAATAACTTTATACATTGAAATGAAAGGCATTTGCTTCTCCATTTTCTAACAGTTCATCAAGCCATGTACTCCTCTGTAGTCAGGGAAAAATTACTAACACTTGTTTGCTCAAACAAAAAGCTACAGAAATGGGAATTACAGTTATATAGAATTTTATTTCTTTTTTTTTTTTTTTTTGGTTGGGAATGAGACTGGTGTGCCACTGGGAGTACATAAGAAGTCCAAAAGGCACATCCTTTTATTAGTCTCCTATCAGATGATTCTGTAATACTGGAGAACATTTCATCATCATCATGTACAGTGATGTACAATGGTGATGTTCATTTCATTTGATGTTAAATTTCATCCCATTAGTCATATCCCAATGCTCCAATCTATCTAGATCACTCTTTTCCCTCAAGGGAGTCAACAGAACCTCCCAGCTTGTTATCAGTAAACTTGCTAATGGTACATTCAACTCCTGCATCCAGATTGTTGATAAATATGTTGAACAGAACCAGCCCTAGAATTGAACCCTAAGGATCACTGCTGGTGACCAGTCAGCATCCAGATGTAGACCCTTTGAGCTTTGCCCTTCAGCCAGTTAACCCAAACTATTCTGTGATTCTATGATTCTGTGAAATATTTATGGCATTTTTGAGTCTTTAGTTCTGTTACTATTTAACAAACATCCCACTTACAGTTCGCTTCTTGATTTCACCTTGCTATTTGGAGATTTAGATATTGTGGCCATGATAATCATTGTTTGAGCAGTTTTTCTTCCTGTTTGTGATATAAATATGCTCTAGATAAGCTGAATGAGGGCATCATGAGATGTCTAGGCCAGCTATCTTGATAAAGCTGAGAAGCATATTTATTTAAATAAACAAATCGCAACAAATGCCAGTATTACTTTGCCATCTTGAGTATGAATTTATTGACACTTGTATGTATTAAATTGTTCAAATATAGTTTTAATTACCAGGAAACAGCTACATCTTATTAGACATCAGTAAAATCCAAAACAGTTTTATACAACTTTGTCAGTATCTTTTATAGTGTTCTTCCATGTCATTATAGAAGAGTGTTTTCTTCTGTCTCATTAGAGCTGGTGAGGCAAAGAAAGTTTGGTTTCCCAAGCTGTGTATACAGTTCACTATTGATAAGATCATAGTTCACAAAAATAAATTGAGCATCACAGAATGAATTTACACATAAAAAACCCACTGCTTTTTGGTTTCATGATCTCTATATATACAAGAAACCAGATTCTAATGTCATGTACATATGTCATACCGCTACTGAAAACAAGTGAAACAGAACATAAAAGCTAAGAAGAAAAATTAACGTATCATATTGTAAAAAGAATAATGTTTAAATTGCTAAAAGATCTCTTCCTGCTTTTCTTTATGAATGTCCAGCAGAGGTTTATAATCTGAGGTATATTTCTAGCTTGGCACTTTCATATCATTTGTTCTTAACCCACAACAATCATGTATTTCAGCCTGGAGTTGTACTTCAGTTCACTGTTCATTCACATATTTAAGATTCTTGCCCCAAATTTTCATTTTGGTCCTCAAGTACCACAGATACCAACGGGAAAAGTGAATTTGTGAGAGCAAGAGAGTGTGAAAGAGAATGGTTTTGGTCCTTTCCTGCTAGCTGGGAGAGGTCACAAATGGTGAATGCTTCTAGTCTCCGTGCAGAAATCCTGTAAAGTAGCTGAAACCACAGGTATTGAGATAACCTATTTGAATTTAGGTTTTTAAAAGAGATGGTAAAATACTTGTACATATGGCTGGGACACGTGATGTTAATTAGTATGTCAAGAGCAATACTGCTTGTGAAACTTTCCCTCTTCCCACCCAAAACTAAATGGTTTAGTTGACATCTTTTATTAGCTAAATTATCAGGTGGGTATAACAATGCTCCTTGCTTCACACTGGGAAAGACCCTGGGGAAGAAGTGATGATGTGGTCTTGGACCAACAGCTAAATGAGGAATTGCTTCCCAGCTGGTGATACTCTTGCATCTCTGTGTCCTAATTTTGTTAGGAGTCTGTCCAGGTCAAAGTCCTAAATTATGGCCTAAATGACACATGCTGTGTGTTAGGATAAGACCCAGCCTCCCCAGTGTACCAAACTAAGCACAACACACAAGAATGCTGTGAAAATGATTAATATCTATACATTGGGGATTTTTTTGTAAGTTAACATTTACTTTGTGACACTGTGCTTGCAAGAAGAAACTGCAAAAACCACAATTGGAAGAATCAAAAAAAACCTAGCAAAAACTTTCAAATGTATGACCTCAGTTTTGGAAAAGAGGAATGGAATGATTCTTAAAGTACATCCTCTTATGTTTAGCTCATATCTTTAGTGAAAATAGTGGCAGATGATCAGATGAGGTGAACTGGCCAGGTTCTATCAAAGTAAATAAATGAAGCCACACTGATTTACCTTAGGTGAAATTCAGGACTTTAGCCTATGTATGTAACTTAATACTTGAAGGTGGGAATCGTAACTTTAGTGAGACTGCTTGCTTAGTTCTTTCATTTCTTGGATGGTTCTTTCATTTCACACATGATTAAGTGATTTTCTACATTAAAATCCGCAAGAAAAATAATTAAATAAGGAAAACTCGGTATTGTATGATATTTAGCACTTTCAATTCTATGGAGGTCAATCTATCCTGAAGAATCTCAGTGTATGCAGTACTAATGCCTGGAAAACAATGATCTCATAAGAACTTGGCATCCTATTTTGTGCATTTAAAAAAAAATTATTATGATGTTAAACAGCATGTGCATATAATATTTTCTTTAACATCTAGATGAACTGTTTCACACACCGAGTTACGTTTAATTTCCTAGTATATATTTATCTGAGAAGACCTTTCACAGATACAAACTCATGCAGTAAAAGAGACACTCTATCACATTTCACTTGAAAAATTCATAGGAATTATCCTGCAGAGAACATAGCCAATGGACCAGAATCTGACTAAAAGGTTATAATGAGAAGTAATGAAGATTAACAATGAAATAAGTAGATGGGAGGTATCTTGTGCTGACTTGAGTTCTGACCTCCATTTAATATGATCATTGATAAACTAGGAGAGAGATAAGAATGTTAATAAAGTATGCAGATGATATTAAATGAAAGAATCTGAGATAACTCTTCAAGATCAAGTTGTACACCAAATGTTCCTGGATAAGTGGGAAAAGGAGACTAAATGATGCTGATATACAGCTTAACCTTTCCAAACTGCTTGTCTGAATATATTCCTGCTGTGGCTTTCTGCTGCAATCACCTACTCTATTAACAACTTACTACTGTCTTTATGCTTTCCTCTAGATTTTTCTTTATATAGATGCTTTTTTGAATCTTCATTGACTAGTTCCAACAAGGATTCTACAGTTGCTTTTCAAATTTCCCAGTGTATTTATTCTAAAATAAGGCATTAACTTATGGCATAATATTCTCACGAACTATTAATGCACATGCAAATAATATCATGTTATTTTACTCATTGTTTTCAGTAAGCAATGGACATGCATTAGAAGAAACAAATAGGGCATCTAAAGAAAATTTCAGATGTAACTAATGGATAAGGTTTTATTTCTCCAAAGTACAAAGAATGAGAAATAGCTACAGATTTCATAAGATACTAAAAATGTCACCCTAATGTATCTGGGTTCTTTCTGTACAAGCAGAAATTGAGAATTAAAACAATGTGAAAATTGCTTATTCTGTACTTTTCAGCTTTCAGCTTTTAACTTCTGTCATTGGATTGTTTCAAGATTCTGATTTTTTGAAGAGAAAGTTTTGTTTGAATGTTACTCCAGGAAACACAAAAAACCTTAGTGTCCTAAGAGTGATTCACCTAGCCAACTATAAATATGTACATCTGACTTTATCTACTTTGCCTCTGTAATCGATGAGGCTTCACTCATCTTGTTCTATAGTAGGTGTTTAAAATAAGCCAAACCACTTCTGGATTTTTACAGTTCCTAGTCCTATCTTTTTCAGATATAAATATCTCATTCCATATATATCAAAGCAGGATATCACCTTGAGGGAGGTGATTCTCCCTCTCTGTTCTGCTCTCATGAGACCCCACCTGGAGTACTGTGTTTAGCTCTGGGGCCCCCAACATAAGAACATGGACCTGTTGGAGCGAGTCCAGAGGAGGGCCACAGAGACGATCAGAGGGTTGGAGCACCTCAGTTATGAAGACAGGCTGAGAGAGTTGGGGTTGTTCAGCCTGGAAAGAGAAGGCTCTGGGGACACCTTATAGCACCTTCCAGTACTTGGAGTGGCCTATAAGAAAGCTGGAGAGGGACTTTTTGCAAGGGCATGGAGTGATAGGATTTGGGGTAACAGTTTTAAACTGAAAGACGGAAGATTTAGATTAGATATTAGGAAGAAATTCTTTACCATGAGGGTGGTGAGACACTGGAATGGATTGCCAGGGAAGTTGTGGATGTCTGAATGCTGAAATGGTTGAATTATTCACAACAGAAAATAAAAGGTAATACACACATTTAGATAAGGGGCTTTGGTGAACTTGTAAAGCTCTCGAAGAAATGCTATAAATAAGTAAAGCTTTTTCTCTGTTGTTCTATGTGTTTAAGGAAATTGTATTGTCCAAAATAAAAAAAAAATAGAAAAAAGAGAAGATAAAGTTATATACATTTCTAAAAAAATAGAGGGGAGGAATTAATCTTCCCCAAATCTAACTATCTAAAACGTGATATTCTTATATGAGATATTTGATTAGGTTCTCTACAGACAACAGAGGCCTTTGGAAAAGTATCTAATATTTGTGGGAGTAACTGCCTTTGAATTGCACTTATTTCTTTCCTTTGATTAAAGAGGACGTTGAGACGGTTAGGTCAGATTAGGCATTGAACTTCCAAATGAATATACAAATGCCACACAATAAGATAAATATTAGATTGCATCATAAATAAATTGTGGTGCAGATTACCTTTACTTTATACTTTCTCAAGAAAGAAAGCAAAATGTATCTGTCAAAAAGTATTCCTGAAACACCTGGTCATCTCCAGGCTTAAAAAAAGATTTCAAGTTCTGTATTTTATTACTTTTCTGTATTTTCTCTTTTACTGCCTGGCAGTTCTCAACTGCTAATTATTGTAGATGGGAGTCACTGAACTACATGCAGATATATTTGATGAGGATGTGTAAACTAGCATTCATGTGCGCCCTGCAGGTCTCCCTGAGAAACAGAAAGGAATAGGCTTTTCAGGGTTGTGATTCATTTCATTCTAAAACAGACTTCTAAAATAATCTGGATTATTTGTACCCTATTTGTCTACAGTTGTCTACAAAGACAGCATTGGGTAGCTAGTTCAAATGTAGAAATTTACAGTTGTAGGCATTTACAGTTAGGTAATATTATTCCTCTCTTATTAGTTATTATTTCTAATTAATGGTTTATTTATGATATACTAAAGATTTGATTATGTCTTGTCTAGGTGTATCTAAAACAGGTTTAACCTGATTCTGTGAAATACTAATAGCTCTGTTCCCATGGCACAGCAGAGAACTATTTTCCCAGCTTCTAAAGCTGGCTTTGAATCCGAAGTCTGCTGTACTTGGCTGTCATTGCTGGGTACCTAAAATTTAGGCTCAGGGGTTTTAATCTTGTTTTAAGATGCATGCACACATAAGGCACTAAAGTTTAACAGAGCTTTGGGCAACATTCATTTCAGCAATTCTTGTTTCATGTGAACTTTCTAATTAGCAACTATTTTTAATCTCCTCTGTCCAGGTTATTTGGCTAGAGGAGTGCCTAGGTCCTACTAGGGTTAAGTTTGTTTGGTTTTTTGTTGGTTTTTTTTTCTGGAGCATTCTTTAGGAATTGAAGTAAAATACTTTGTAAAGAAGTGAATCTGAGATTTTGTGTAGAAAGTATTTCTGCTGAGCTTCAAGGCTGCATAAAACATTCTACTTCCATGGACTTTGAAGAGCTGTAACCTTGTAATTACTTAACTGATTTTCTTCTGAACATCAAACATTAAGTATTCTGGTAAGAAGTTGAATTAAAAGAGTAATTTTATATATTTGAATAAATCATTTGAAATGGAATCTTAAATTCAACTTTGTGTAGCATATTAAAAATTCTTACTCCTTTACAGTATTCTAATACATTTATAAATCCCAAAGTGTTTATTTTTGAAAGAAAGAAAACTCACCACATCACTTACAATATCACTGTATCCAACTAAAAGTCAAAAATTCAAGCAACATCAGAAAAATAAAAGATAAAATAAATGATCTTGCCTTATGTTGTGACAGTGTTTCCATGGGTACAGTCTCCAAGTGCTCTTGTATCTATTCTGAGACAGAGAAAGAGAATGGAGAGTGTCAAGGGAAGGTGGCTTATTTCCTGTGTAGTGAAAGGAACACTACTTGTTCTCTTTGTTAATGGAGGAATAGCTTCAGTGCTTCATTTGCACAGCTAGTCACCTAAGGCTTGGATGAATATTGTTCATGTCCACACCTTCTAGTCTAACACTACCTGAAGTTAGAAACAGACTGTCCAGTGCAGTTGTGCTAAAGGTGCATTGCAAATCCATGAATTGGCCACAGGCATACTTATAAAAGACTTAAAAAAATTTTACCTTTTCAGAGACAAATCATGCTCAGGTGTGTTAAGTTTCCAAATGCAAATAAAAGTCACATTTCTGTACATCTGAGAACACATAGTCATACCTGATAATATTCAACTCTTCCCTTGCACCAAATCTCAGCAACGAAATATAGAGGTCAGGTGAGAATGTTAGGTTTATAGTGAAGATGGTGGTGGTAAAGCAGTTGGCAGTAAGCTATGCAGAGTAAGAAATTCCAAGGTTGATTACTACAGTTGTGTGAATGAATATGTAAGTATCAGTGTCTGAAGAATTGAAAAGCAGCAGCAATAGTCCTTATTAATCACTTTCTTTTATGTCACCATCCCTCCATTCACCTGTCATCATGGAAGACAAACACAAAGTTTCTGTAACTCTGAGTATATACTGTTATGAGCAAATGACAATGGTGTGATATATATTATAGACTCATATTCTGCCCATAGAGCTCTGAACCTCTCTTTGTGGGTTTAAATGAGTGTTTTGAAAACAATTATCTCATATTTCTATCTGCATAAGTCTTGACTGCAGAGGGAAAAAAATACACACATGTGGAACTTAAAAAATAGACCCTAGGAATTAACACAAGGATCAAATCCCAAATCCATCTAGTTCAGAATACTAATTTTACCAGTGGCAATAGCCATTATCAGATCATGCAGAAAGGCCTAAGCTTTTGGTTCTACTAATCAGATTGGTTTAAACCACAGAGCAGAAGATTTGTTATTCCTTCTTTCTTTAATGTAAGCTCTAGTTTTCTGCTGCCTGTTGATGATTCACTTTTTGGCAAATGTTGCACTTTAATCCGGTGTGGTCTGAGAGAAAGTCTTTCGTTTTAGTCATGAATTTCATATTATTCACAATTGAAAGGAAATTGGTTTAGAAATTGAATTTATAAATCAGTTGGCCAAAATATCTAAAATCAGACTTGTTCAAAAGTAGAGTATTATTCCAATAAGAATGTACTCTATTTTCTTTCTTCAGTAAGTTTAAGAAGGAATAAAATTTAAGTCTACTGTTTCTTTTTGGTTTTTTTTTTTTTCTAGTTCTACCATTATTGTTATAACCATATATTTTTTAATAATAATAAAGCTTTATTGCTTTATGACTTAAACATCATGAATTTTGGTTTAGTATTTTGGCTAGCAGCCGAGAAATACTATCTTCTTACTTGTCCCAAGAGCAAAAAATAGTTAAATATTTATGTTTTATTCGCTCTAGGGCACTTAAGCCTAGTCTTTTTCGTAGAGTAAAGTTAGATCTTATTATTTTGGTTCAAATATGTTTATGAAAGAAGACAAACCAGTACATTCATTTGTGGTGTAAGCCTCTGACTGGAGAATGGTTATGCATGATGAACAATTTTTGTATTCTCTTTCCTGTCTTGAAAAGTCAATGCTTCCCCTCACCTCACAAATCTGACTTTTCAAAAAGAATGATTTTTGGTAGGATAGATCATGCCTACTGAAAAATCCAATGAGCTTCAGCTCTTCTTTCCATCATTTGTTCCTTTTTTTTTTTTTTTTTTAGTTTCTATGTGGAGTGTCACTGGATTTCCTTCATGTTAAAACATTTTATATCGGGAACCCCAGCTAGTTTATTTTCCTTTCCTTTCCTTTCCTAACTAGCTAACCATGCATAAGCCGCATAAGTGTTAAACCATAAACCACAAAATCATATATAGGTGACAGGAATTTTCTGTTCTACAGAGAGGTGACTGATTTGAGACGAAAGTCTGAAAGTCTAAGTCACCTCAAGGGAGGATGTGGAAAGCTCGGCTGCATGAGTAGATGAGTTGTCCATGAAAATTTTTGAGGATGTTTAGTAGAAAGTTTTTCTGCTCCTTTAGGAGATACAACTACTTTTGCTAGTAAGTAATAAATTACTTTTACTAGCATCAGACTGGTCATCTTTGTAAAGGCTAGGTTTCATGCTTAACATACTTTATTCAGACATGTTCCCTTCTGATCCTCAGACCATTTGCTATCTTATTAGTTTCCTACTCTTCATATTTAAAAATCAGAAGCAACAATAGCTTTTATTTTACTCATAACTGGTATTCAGTTCACAGGAGTTATTTTTTATTTAACAGAGCAGTTTTGAAAATAACAGTTAAGCTGGGAATAAGAAATAGAAATAACTAAATTAAGCATTGAGAAATGAATATGATTCTAGGATTATGTTTTTATAGAAGTATTATCTTTAGTTATAGAATCAAGTTACAAAGAATGTCAAAACTTATTATATGAAAAGGAATTTTCGTGTTTCCTTGCAGACACTTTAATAATCAATGCTCTCTGCTCCACCTGATGAATAGTAGTTGAGAGGGAGAGGGAAAGGACATAGACATATCAGTATAGAACTAGAGGTTATTTCCTCTTCCACCCTCCTACCAACCCAGGCATCTTTCATGTGAGTTGTTCAGGGCATTTCTTACCTTTTGTGTCCATGAATTGTTTCCTTGTCATGTATTTCATGCTTTTTTCTCTGTATCTGTCCCTTTTTATAGCTCTTCTTATAGGATTTTGTCCTCTCTGAACAATGTTTTGCAGCAAATACCAAGACTCAGTGAGTCACATTTTGCCTCAGAATCAGCAGAATCCAGAACAAAGCATCAACAGGTCTACATTTGCATTGTGTGCTTTTCTCCCTTCATTGGTATTCGAAACTCCTCATAATTCAATGTTGTCTGCTAATTCATTAATATTCCATTTACTCCTTCTCATCAGTCACTGATAGAAATGTCAAACAAGGCTTGGGACTGATCCCCAGAGCTACTCCACTACACACAAGCCTCCCACCACATGTTCTAGAGCTGACTATTGCCATACAGCCTTTCTTAAGGTTTATAGTCCACAAGACAGAAGCCTTTGCTGAACAAAACATTTCAGCTAAAACTTCATGTGATAATGTGACATGCTGAAGCTCAAGCACAATTTAGTATTTTCTAAAAACAATTTATTGAGTGCTGAAATATTACAAGACACATTTTGTTTTCAGAGAAACCTACCTAATATGCTGCAGTGGAACACCCACTTGTTTTTCATTTTTCTACATGTATGTTTTGATTAGTACCACACTTCTCATAATCAGCTAGATTTCCTTGTTTGGTTGTTGTTTTTCTTTCCCCTTTCCTCCAGCTCTTGAGAGCACAAATAGAAAACGTATCACTATAGCAGTGCTTATCCAAAGTAGCTCTTAGATTAAAAGTGAAGCAGGAATAATTATGGCAAATGTTTATCATTTGTTGAAAGTCCAGAAATTCCCAGTTTACAACTGGAGGCACTAACGTTTTTTGAAGCTTAGCTAAGTCATTAGGTTAAACTTCATGTAAAAGAAGATCCCAAAGTGTAAGAGACAAAACTTAATTCTAAGAAGTTTTCAGTGTATTTTATTTGCGCTCAGTACTGTTTTCTTACAGACTCATAAAATCAAAGAATAGCAGTTTGGAATGTGAACCACAACTTTTTACTATTGTAGGCATTAAATAGCATAAATGGATGCAGCATGTATTTCAAGTTTAGGCTTTGTACATTATTTCACTCTTTTGTTATTATTACCAAATCACTCATTACTTGATTAAAAAAAAAATATTATTTTTTCTCTTCTTATGTATTTATTTTACTTTATTTAACACTGTTTGCTATATTAATATTGAATATCTGCATATATAAACAGGATCTTACTTTCCTTTCGAAATTCTTCTCCATTTTTACCAAGCAATTACATGGAAATGTAAGAAAGTGCATGAAAACAAGATAAAAAGTATCTCAGAAACTTCCTGAGTATAACAGCCACCACAGAAAATTTCCAGGTTAGAACACCCAGCTCTAACATAAAAACAGAGCTGCATAGGCCAGCCCTGCTCAAGGCAGGAGTTATAAGATACTTAGCAAAATACTTGGAATAAATGCCACAAAGTTAGAATATTTAGATGAGAGGTAGCAAGGTTGGGAATTTATTGAAAAATGCTTACCTGTTTTTTCACAGTAAAAGATTGCGATTTTTGCTTCCAGATGACAGTGAAACACAGTGTAGGATGGTGGATTAAAGTCAACATCCTTTAGCTTTATTCAAAGACTAAATAAACCAACTTTGTCAGTGTTAACAGCTGCAAAAGGGCTATTTTGTCTGGGATACACTCAGTTTCCCAGAGTCCTCACAGAGCATATATGCCAGCAAGTAGCAGCTGCCTTAAATCGAGGTAGTATTTTCCATCTTTCTCCATGTCCCATTGCCTGCATGGCCTTGGGGCCAGCAGCAGCTTGCTTCAGCTTTTCCCTGCTGTGACTTTCACTCAGCTGTTCAGGGATGAGATTGAAATTGGCTACTGTAGAAACTGAGAAAGACATTCATTAGGGAGCAGGGGAAGTGACAGTCAACTGGCTGCTGGAAAGGAGCCTGCATGAGGCTGACATGCCATTCCCTGGAGGCCAGAAGCAGCTGTGGAGAGGAGGGAAAGGGATGACATTCCTTATATTTCATCTTACTCAGAGTAGTATAGGCATTTCCCAATATTGGCGACTATGTGAAAATTTAGAGTAAGTCTCCTCTGTCAGTTCCTACCATTCCTTTATGCAATAGTTTCCATATTGAACTGTGTCCCAAAAGACAGGGAAGTGAACATGGAGTTTATATAGCTTAAAGACTGCAGCATCCAAAGACGACAGTAGAGGAAGAGAAAGCCTTGACCATTCAATCAGTTTTCAGTCGACCCCACTTTTCACTTATCTAGTCTTCACATTATTTTGTCCGTAAGGATGTTACGGAAGACAGTATCAAAAGCCTCCTTGAGGTCGAAATAAACAACATTCACCACTCACACAGTGAGCTGCTCGCCTGTCTAAACTGCTGTGAGTTTTTCTGCATCTGTTTTGATATCACTTCTACAATTTCTTCAGGTATGGCCTAGCAGTGTAGTCCACAGCTAGCTCTCCAGAAGCATCCCTCTCGATATTTGGTTCAAGTTAAGCTTCATTTGTGCTTACTTCAAGTAAAATAAGTATTTTTCTAGATGGTGACTGGGAGAATATAATCCCGGTTCAACTATCAAAGGCTGTACAGCTGCACTAGGAATTTCCTTTGCTCACTAACCTATTTTTATTGCTCTATGATATTTAACAATGATGTCAGGTGTGCATTATAGGAAGAAACTTTTTTTTTTTTTTTTTTTTTTGATGGTTCTACCTGGAGCAGTATATGATGCTATCAACTATGAAAGAATAAAAACTAAACAATAACTTTTTTAAACTACTTTTCATACTAGCATTCGCTAATGCCTTCAGTCACTTGGGATGGGACATTTCCATCATCAAGGTTTGGAAAGACACCCCTGCAACTCTCTGAGGTTGACTCAGATTCTTCACTTTGGCTCTGGTCACAGTTCTGAACCAGATGAAATTTGATGTAGAAAATAAAATCCCACTCCTCTTAAATTTTTTTATTTCCTTTGTAGTTACACTGTGATGACATGCTGGGAATACAGGAGCAATAACTCCTTTATTAGCTCTTTGTTTTCCTAAACAAAAAAAAATTATAATATTAAATACAGTAAGAGGAGATATACCAATTCCTGTGCATGGAAAAAATGGTGCAGGTTTGGTATTCATGTGGTACATTATCATTAAATATCCTTTAAAATATTTTCACTGGAATACATAGGAAATCACTGATTTTATTTTGGGGTTTTTATTTTTGCTGCTTATACCTATAACAAAATCCTAGTTCTTATTAAATTCTAACTCCATTTCAAAAGGACAAGAGACTTGCATGCTGTGCTTTACCTGCCATGTCATAAGTTACAAGAGCAGACTTAAAAAAAATAAAATAAAATAAAATAAAAAAAAATCTAAAGGTTTTTATTTTCAACATCATTTTTAAAATCTCCCTGACTGTATCACTAAGGTGATAGTATAAGAGGGATGCTTGTAGGTAGCATTCATTACATTAAAACCATACCAGCTTCAAGCTTTGTTCTTTTATATGCTAGCTAAATATATTCTAAACTGCTTGCATCCTTCTGCCATTCTTGCACATTTTTAATGCCTATTTAGCTGCTTGATTTATCTCCAAACCTGCAGATTGCCTTTATAAGAATTCCCATTGACTGAAGTGATACTTATTCATGTGAGCAGAGCTGATAAACTGCAGGCCTCACAATTGCTGAACACAGAGCTGTGCTGATTATGATGCTACATATTTTCTTTTCTTTCAGTAGGCAAAATAGGTTTAGAAACATGTTTTCCCTTCATCTCTCAAAGGAACTCATAGCAGAGTGGCTAAGATCCCAAACCAGGCTTTTCCGATGACAGTAAATCATTCTGAATGGTTCCTACTCACCTGACGTATCTCGATCTAGAAAGCCTTTGCCACAATAATAGATATTTTCAACCCAGAGAGACTTAGGCATCAAGATTTTGTAATTTTTGTGCAATGCTTCATGCAGCATTCCCCATCTATCTGAATGGGTTCCCTGTACCACCCAGGGAAAACATTTATGGAAAAATAAATAAGTGCTGTATAACTTATATGAGCTTTTTGGCTCAAAGAAACCACAGATCATTTAACTGGAAACTGAAATACATGCAAGCAAACAAAAATCTTGATTCAAATCTGAATCTCCTCCCTCACAGGAATAATTCATTTGCAAGAGGATTCAGAGGCAGAGGGAAGAGCAGGAAACACGCTTTAGTCAGCTGCTACTATATCAGTGACATCATATTGTGATTCCCAGTGAATGGAGCTCAAAAAGAAACTATGGTCCCCCATCCCAAACAAATGCACGTCTGCCTCCGGTTTTTGATTTCTCCTCCACACACTTACATGTGAGATTTCTGAATTCCACACTGTCAATTTTTCACACAAAAACTAAATCTGTACTAGGTGGTTTGGATAATTAGCATAATAAATGGAAAACAAGCTAAGTTCTTAAATAGCAAGTTACAATATCTCTTCTACACCTTTTCAGAGAGGTGTTAGAGAAGCTGAAATAAACCTAAATGCTGATCTTCATCTAGTTCTTTTCCTACACCTAGAAAATGGAGAATAATAAGAAAAAATGAGGTTCTACTTGCCCAGAGAAATCAGAACTGAATATGTGTTTAACATTTATATGCCTTAAATACAGCAACACAATGGGCACAGAATTCATCAATGGGATTTTTAATGGCTTCAAATAACTCTCATATTACGATGAACAGCTCAGCTATTCTTAAAAGAAGAAGAAAAAGAGAGAAAAACCCCCCACCATTCATCTATCCTTTTTGATTAGGAAGAAACATTAATATTTGGAATCTGAGTTTGAGTCTGAATTGAGGATTTGATGAACTTCAAGAAAGCTGACCTGAAAATCAGAAATTGGAGCCAGCTGCTCAATTCCAGTCCTGCTTGTTAATCCCATGGTTCAAATAAACCAGCAAAGAGTCTCATGTTACTGACCAGCTCTGACCTTTTAAGGGGAACTTCTTGGTGATATAAAGTTGATATATTAAGAGTTTATCTTGGGTTTTTGGATAGGTAATGTGCACCTTGTAACCCTTTACTGAACCAAGACAAACATTTGTAACAATCAACCAACAGTAGAGTAATAAATGCCTGCACACACTGCTATGATTAAAATCCCTTCCACTCTTTCTTCTTTCCTGGTGCCTGCTAGGCAGCCAGTGATGTAGCTCAAGTTAGAAACAACTGCGAGACTTCATTGTGTTTCTCATTAGAAAGGATTTTTTTTTTATTATTTTTTAAAACAGATATAGGAAAGAAAGAGGAAAAACTTCCTGAATTTGTAAACTGTTCATAATGTTGAAAATTAAACATAAACATGGCAGTACTAGAATGAGAAGGCAGAATTGTCACTTGATTTAAAATAAGCTCTGTTAACATATTTTTGTCACAAAGCAACCTTTACGGTAACCTAAATTAAATCAAAAATCTGGACCCAGAACCATTCATTACCAGTGGTCATTTATGAAAAATGTTGGCAATGAATGATTATGCACATATACATGTGTGTTTATATATATATATATAATATTACATCTGACAAAGATATATAATAGACGTAATGATGCTTCTAATGACTTTTTAACATTCACACCTATAATACACACATTGATATTATAAAAATACTATACTGTTAGAAAATGCTTAGAAATTTTATATCTATTTATTACATTATATATTTTTCCATTTTAAATAATGGAAAATTAAAATGAGAAAAATAGAATTTACAATTAAAGCAATGATATTTTAAGTCAAGATGGGGGCAGTATCAGCTAGCCAAAAATGTATTTATTTGAATAGTGTTTTCACATGAGCAAAAGGCAAACAGACGCTGACCTTTAATCAGCCTATTTGGATAAGAACATCATAGCATGTGACCTAGTCACTGATCCTTGCTTAACTTTGGCAGCAGAATTAAATATTGATAGTCTGAGATAAGCCAAAGATCAGTATTAAAAATGGAGATTTAAAATGAATGAAAGCAAAACAAGAAGGGCCAATAAGGGAAGACTAAAGATAAGCTAGGATAATTAAACAGAAATACTCCATTAAAAAGACAGAATTATACGGTACTTGCAAAATATACGGGACTCGCATAGAGGATAATGGTAAATCAAAAATATATTTTAGGAGCGGACAGACAATACATATGCACATTGCCACCAGAACTCAGTCCTGTAAGGAAATGAGTAACAGACTCTTTGCTTAAATATGATGTCACAAGTAGTAGACATATGTTCTGAGGTGTTCATTACTTTTCCAGAATGTTTTTGATGTTGAGAAATAATCTTGTATCCTTTAGAATATTTTTCAGCTCCATGCTCCTGTATCAACTAATTTATCTTTGGTCCTTGTTTTTGCTTTGAAGCAGAGACCAAGGGAAGTTATTTTTGTGGAGGATTTTTTGTTTATTTTTCTCTGAAAATAAAAAGATTATTTCTAATTAATACTTATTCCATTAAATACATTTAAAGAATAGACAATGACTATCTAATAATGTTTTTTGTAGTGCAGTCTTTTTTTTTAATTACTGAAGGAGCGTTTATTGTACATTGTTATTAACGTTGTTATTTCTGTTATAGTCCAACCGTTTGGAGAAAAAATATTCTAACTCTTGAATTTGACTATATCTCAGGTGACACAAGTAATTTTTCCACCTTTGCAACTATTGATTATAAGAATATATGTTATAGTGAATTTCTCAAAAAGACAGTATAAGGAATTGAAACAATAACTTATTCAAATTATCAAAAAGTAAAAATAACACCAAGAATTATAGAAAATACCTCCTAAAAATGGGAAAAGAGTTTTAATCTCCTTCATGATTTCACAGAAAACAGGATTTGAAATGATAGGAATGGTAAATAAATACAACCAAATGAGAACAAATATAAATCATCAAGTTACCTACATAAGTGTGCTCTGAATGCTCAGTTTTAAATAGCAGGAATTTAATCACAGCTTTCTCATTTGCTCATGTAGGTATGTTCTCAGACTACTTTGTATAAACTTAAAAGCAATACATCCTCTTATAATTGTATATCAAAATCTGTAATTTCTATCCAATTTTGTTCTTGAAGAGGAGAACTGAGTACCCTTTATCACTTTACAGTCTTTTCTGCTGTAAAAACAATGGCTTATGTCATGTGTGTGCAAAGTAATACAAAACAAAACACTCATCTAACGCTGCTTTTAGATTCCGGAGACAGCTGTTACCTTGTAACCTCTTATTAGGAGTCGTTCTTGACTATGCAGCTATTGTTGCCTTCTTATACATTCTTCAAATATTTCACAGAAATCTTATTTTTCCTTCTTTAAATGTAGAGAATATTTCTTGACCTCTGTAGATTACGTTCATCACTTTCAAAGAGATCTTTCCTGTTATTTTCAAGCATGCATTGTTGATTTTTTTTCCTTGATAGTACATGTTACTCTCTATGGCCAAGTAAAAGCTGTTTTCTACATGGCATGTCACTGCTTCTTATTTGTTAAACATGCAGAAAAAACAGGAAGATGTCTCATTGTGTACATCATGTGAACTGCCTTTGAAATATATTTTAACTGCTGTTTTAACAACTTACTGAATAGAAAAAAAAAACCCAGTACTAATCCTGGTTACATACTTATGTTAAAGTAGCCTAAAATATTTATAAGTTAACTGCTGATGGTGGTCAGACAACAGACTATATAGTGACAAATCAACATGGCAAAAATAAAGCACTACCTGCTCTGTTAAAACTAATTTCATAGCTTTCTGAACATGCATTTCATTCCTTTGGATATTTATGACTCTAATGTTCAATGGAAAACTTCAGTTTTACTTATAATTCAACTTCAATCTCTTAAGTGGTTCAGACAAATCTTTTATCTGAAGCTACCTAGACTGACTAGATTCATGGCTTCCCTTCTCAACGACTTCAGAGTTCAGATGTTTCTCCTGCAGTGAGGTGAAGAGCAGAGAATAAAAATTCAACCTGAGTCAAATAAGCTTTGTGTTCATTATAATAAGTGCCAAGTTATCATCTCTAGCACTTTACCTTATTTATTCCATTATGAATTATGTTACAAATATGAAACTAGAAGAGAAAAAAATATTTTTTTCAAAATATTAAAACAGGGACTTACCTTAATCTGCTGTACCCTACTTTTCGTCTTGAAGCTATTGACTCTTCCGATTAAGTACTAATTAGATCCTTAAAGAAAAGACTAAATCAATGATTAATTAATGCAGAAACTTCCATTTTAGTTTGCATTTGTCCAGTGGCTGGTATAACAGGGAGGTGATTCTTAATGGATTACTATAACAAAGAAGATAATTCATTACAGTAAGATCCAGTTCTGCACTGTTTTAAATACATCAGTTTCATTAGGATGATAAAGATATAAATTAAACACAATGATACATCATGAACATTGACCTTCCTTTTGCCAAAACCAAGAATATGACAAAACTGTTGCTCCCTGGGTATATGAGCAAAATATGCTCTGTTTACTAGCTTTTCCTACCTCTTTTAGATCTCAATTGATTTCCTGTACAGACTGTTGACTACACTTGATAGAAAGCACATTAAGCTTAACTAAAAAAAAAAAAATCCTATCAGTTTCGAGAGTGTCCACCAGGAACTAGAGTTGAATAATATGATTTTTCACACTACTACATTGTATTTGGAGTACAATGCCAACACACACTATTTCACAAAAAGATGTGGGAATCACTGGTAACCATTGCTTATCACACTGGTAAAACACAAACAGAAGTCTTGCAAGCACCATGAAACAGGCACCTATTGTACAAAGGTGAAAAAAGCATTGCCAATCAGGTGAGAGGCCAAGACAGCTACCTACCAGCTCCTTCAGGCCAAATTGTCACTCTTTTGGAGAGGTGATAACCAGCTGTCCTGATTCAGCTAGGATAGGGTTAATTTTCCCCAGCAGCTGGAGGGAGCTACAGCCAGGCTATTCCATCCCATGCTGACGTCATGTCCGGGTCCCAGGTGTGGGCAGTGCAGGAGCGGCTTTTGTCTGGGTCTGTCTCTCGTGCTGTGTCCGTGCAGTAAGTCTCTTGTTCTGTACATTGTTATCACTGTTATTACTGTTGTTGTTGTTACACTGTTGTATTAAATCTTCCTTATCTCAGCCCCGGTGTTGAGAAAGAAAAGGTGTGTTGCCAATCTGACAAACCCGGGAAGACACAACTCACTGCAGTTTGTTGGGGACTTGCCCATGCCTATTGTGTCCTCCTTAACACTATCCAGTGCCCTCAAGGGGAAGAAAGGGTCTCAGGACCTGAAAACAAGCCAATTAGTATGGCAGCTGGGCCAGAGGGACAGACAGTGCCAGTATCAGTCGCCCCTATACAGAAAACGAAATATACCAAAAAATCAGCTCGCATAGTGAGGGACGAAGATGAGCCAGGCCCACCACGAGAACAGGAGGAAGAGACAGAGGTGAGCACCCGATCTCTGTCCCTGAGTGAGTTGTGAGATATGCGGAAGGATTTCAGCCGCCTTCCAGGTGAGCAAATTATCACCTGGCTGCTCCGATGCTGGGATAATGGAGCTGGTGTTTGGAATTAAAGGGGAAAGAGGCCAGGCAGCTGGGATCCTTGTCCAGGGAAGCTGGTATCGACAAGGTAATAGGGAGACAGGTCCAACCCCTCAGCCTTTGGAGGCAACTCCTGGTCAGTGTAAGGGAAAGGTACCCCTACAAGGATGATATCCTATGTCAGTTAAGCAAGTGGACCAAAATGGAGAGATGTATCTCAGGGAATTAGCTGTGTTTGATATGATTTACGGTGATCTGAACAATGAGCGATCAGCCATGGATCCAGATCAGGCCCACTGCACACCCTCCATGTGGCAGAAGTTCCTGCAAAGTGCACCACAATCACATGCCAATGCACTGGCAGTGGTGTCTTGGAGACACAGCCAGGTTCAAACAGTGGATGAAGTGGCTGGCCAGCTCCGTCAATATGAAGGAAGTCTCCCTTCCTCTCAACATGCCTGTGTTTCAGCTGTGAGGGAACTGTCTCAGAGGCTCCAGAGAACGGAAGAGAACACGTCCTACACTCCATCTGCACGGGCCGATGTCTCCACCATTAGGAGTAGACACCTCCCCACCCAAGAGAAAGACAGTGGAAGGTACACACAATGGGGTACCCTGTGGTTCTACCTTCACGACCACAGAGAAGAGATGAGGAGATGGGATGGAAAACCCACTTTCACCATAGCTGAATGAGTCCAGCAGCTGCAAGGGAAGACGACCATGAAAGGGGAGTCATCCAAGAAAAACGTCGCTCCGGTTTCCAGTTGGAAATCCCCCAGACAGAATAGAGTGGCTGATCTTATGCCTGACCCTCTTGAGGGGACCTCTGAGACATTCCTACAGCAAGAGTCATTCGTAGAACAAGTGAGTGATGCTGAGCAGGATTAGAGGGGCCCTGCCTCCAGCAGGTGGAGGAAAGGGATAATTGAATTTGCTGGACGGTGTGGATCCGATGGCCTGGCACATCAGACCCACAAGAGAATAAGGCGTTGGTAGATACTGGTGCACAGTGCACCCTGATGCCATGAAGCTATAGTGGGGTTGAACCCATCTGTATCTCTGGAGTGACAGGGGGATCCCAACAGCTGACCCTGTTGGAAGCTGAAGTGAGCCTAAATGGGAAGAACTGGCATAAACATCCCATTGTGACTGGTCTAGATGTCCTGTGTATTCTAAACATAGACTACCTCAGGAGAGGGTACTTTAAAGACCCAAAAGCCTACCGGTGGGCCTTTAGTATAGCTTCCCTGAAGGAAATTGAACAATTGTCCACCTTACCTGGCCTCTCAGAGGACCCTTCAGTGGTGGGGTTGCTGAAGGTTGAAGAGCAGCAGGTGTCAACTGCGACCAAGGCGGTGCACCATCAGCAGTACTGCACCAACTGAGACTCCCTGGTCCCCATCCATCAGCTGATCCGTCAACTAGAAAGCCAGAAGGTGATTAGCAAAACTCATTCACCCTTCAACAGCCCTATGTGGCCAGTGAGAAAGTTTAATGGCGAATGGAGACTAACCATGGACTACCGTGGCCTGAATGAAGTTACGCCAGCGATGAGTGCTGCAGTGCCAGACATGCTAGAGCTCCAATATGAACTGGAGTCGAAGGCAGCCAACTGGTATTCCATGATCAACATTGCTAACGCATTTTTCTCCATTTCCGATAGCACCAGAGTGCAGGCCACAGTTTGTGTTCACTTGGAGGGGCTTCCAGTATAGCTGGAATTGATTGCCCCAAGGGTGGAACCACAGCTCCACCATTTGCCATGGACTGGTCCATACTGCACTGGAGAAAGGTGGGGCTCCAGAATACCTTCAGTACATTGACAACATCATCGTACAGGGGCATACAGCTGAAGAAGTCTTTGAAAAAGGAAAGAAGATAATTGAAATCCTCCTGAAGGCTGGTTTCACCATCAAATGAAGGAAAGTTAAGGGGCCTGCAAAGAAGAATCAATTCCCAGAAATAAAGTGGCAAGATGGGTGCCGCCACATCCCAATGGAGGTGATAAACAAGATAGCAGCCATGGCCCCACCAACTAGTAAAAAGGAGATACTGGCAGCATACGAAGGAGTTCGAGCTGCCTCAGAAGCGGTCGGCACTGAAACACAGCTCCTTCTGGAACCCCGACTGCCGGTGCTGGGCTGGATGTTCAGAGGAAGGATTTCCTCTACACATCATGCAACAGATGCCACGTGGAGTAAATGGGCTGCGTTGATAACACAATGGGCTCGAATAGGGAATCCCAGCAACCCAGGAATTTTGGAGGTGATCACAGACTGACCAGAGAGCAAAGATTCTGGGATGTCACCAGAGCAGGAGGTGACACGTGCTGAGGCGGCCCCACCATATAACGAGCTGCCAGACGAGGAGAAGTGGTATGCCCTGTTCACTGATGGGTCTTGTTGCATCGTGGGAGAGCATCGGCAATGGAAGGCTGCTGTGTGGAGTCCCACACAACGAGTCGCTGAAGCTGCTGAGGGGCAAGGTGAATCAAGCCAGTTCACAGCGGTGAAAGCCACCCAGCTGGCTTTGGATATTGTTGAGTGAGAAAAGTGGCCAAAGCTCTATCTCTACACTGACTCAGGGGTGGTGGCAAATGCCCTGTGGGGGTGGTTGCAGCAGTGGAAACAGAGCAGCTGGCAATGCAGAGGTAAACCCATCTGAGCCGCTGAAGTATGGCAGGATGTTGCAGCTCTGGTGGAGAACCTCGTTGTGAAAGTGTGCCAAGTGGATGCCGACATACCCAAAAGTTGGGCCAATGATGAACATCAAAACAACCAGCAGGCGGACCAGGCTGCTAAGATCAGAGTGGCTCAGGTGGATTTGGACTGGCAGCGTAAAAGGTGAATTGTTCATAGCCCAGTGGGCCCATGAGACCTTGGGCCACCAAGGTAGAGATGCAACGTACAGGTGGGCTCGAGTTCGAGGGGTGGACCTCACCATTGACACCACTGCAGAGGTCATCCATGAAAGTGAAACGTGTGCCTCAATCAAAAGAGCCAAGCGGGTAAAGCCCCAGTGGAATGGAGAACAATGGCTGAAATACGGAGAGGCCTGGCAGATGGACTACATCACACTGCCACAGACCCACCAAGGCAAGTGCCACGTGTTCACAATGGTGGAAGCAACCACTGGATGGCTGGAAATGTATCCAGTGCCCCATGCCACCACCTGGAACACCATCCTGGGCCTTGAGAAACAAGTCTTGTGGTGACACGGCACCGCAGAGAGAATGGAGTCAGACAACGGGACTCACTTCCGAAACAACCTCATAGATACCTGGGCAGAAGAACACGGCATCGAGTGGGTCTGCCACATCCCCTACCATGCACCAGCCTCTGGAAAAATTGAACGCTATAATGGACTGCTAAAAACTACACTGAAAGCAATGGGAGGTGGAACCTTCAAACACTGGGACACACATCTGGCAAAGGCCACCTGGTTAGTCAACACAAGAGGATCTGCCAATCGAGCTGGCCCGGCTCAGTCAAAACTTCCACATACAGTAGATGGGGATAAAGTCCCTGTAGTGCACATGAGGGATATACTGGGAAAAATGGTCTGGGTTAGTCCTACATCAAGCAAAGGCAAACCCATCCACGGGATTGTTCTTGCTCAAGGACCTGGGTGCACCTGGTGGCTGATGTGGAAGGATGGAGAGGTCCAATGTGTACCACAAGGGGACCTGATTTTGGATGAGCATATACTGTGAATGATATTGTATTTTTTGTTACTGGGGTGGTTTGTGTCCTGGTTCAGCTGGGATGGTGTTAACTTTCCCCAGCAGTTGAGAGGGAGCTACAGCCAGGCTATTCCATCCCATGCTGATGCCATGTCCAAGTGCCCAGGCACGGGCAGTGCTGGAGCGGCTTTTGTCCGGGTCTGTCCCTTGTGCTGTGTCCGTGCGGTACATCGCTTGTTCTGTACATTGTCATCACTGTTATTTTTATTGTTGTTGTTCGGGTTGTTGTTGCTGTTACACTGTTGTATTAAATCTTCCTTATCTCAACGCCGGTGTTTTTATTTTACTCCCTGTCCTGTCCCCGTCCAAGGGTGGGGGGGTCTCAGGTCCTGGTAGGGTCTAAACCACCTCACCAGCCTTTATGTGCTGAGAACCCTTGCAGTTCAAGTTTCAAAGACAGGAATTGCTCCTGCATTGAGGCATTTGCCCCTGTGCATACCAGTAGTTCCTCCACATTAGGAGCACTCATAAAATCTGTGGCATTTGTAAGGAGTGAAAAAAAAATATTTAGAAAGTTAGTCCTTGCTAGAAGGTGTTGAATTATAACAGGATATGTGATAACATTCATCTCACTTAATTGAAGACACTCCTGCTGTAATCAATTGAGATAAATAAATAACTCCAGGGCATAATTGACTGAACTTCTTTCATTTGGATGAGAACAACCACTTTGCAGAAGGATCTATTTTTCTTTCTGTTTTGACTTGGATGACTAAATCAGATGTAAACATGAACATTTTAACAAATTAATACCACTACTGGTACCTCCAGCTGCCTACTTCAAATACTGTGTAACTGAAGATGGCTACTATTACTTGATTTTGTAATGACTTAGTAATCTTAAACCATTAGTATGCAAGTGACATATATCTGTATCTTACAAAGCCCCCGCAGAATTGTTACTGTTGGCAGGTAATCAGTGGGGGACCTGTAGTATTTCAATGAGATTTCAGCTGGGGACTTGGATAATTCAGATATAAACCTATTGAAAGCACATTTTGTGAGTCCCTCACAAAGATGTTTCAGAGTTTTAGAGAATCACCACTGGTACAAACCATGTCCTCACACTCTCTGTAGAGGAAGAGGAGAGTATCAGTCTCTATAATTGTAATTACAACACTGTTCATGAATATTACAAAATCTGGTTGAGTGTTCATGCTTTCTCAGAATGTTTTTATGAACAATCCCTTATTATCTGCAGTTAAAAAATACTGATTGGAAACAAATTTCAGTCCTGGATACGTAGTATATGGTATATTTTGGTCAAACAAGCTACTTACTTCTGATTGCAGACATAATAGCAAATAATTAAAAAGAAAGAATGGATCATGAGATTGCAAAAATATCTATTTTTTCTGATCGGTTGTGATTACTGTTAAATTTACTTTTTGTCTTCCATGTTCTTATTATGGATTACACAGTGAGACTCTATAGATGAGGTTGAAAATGATTTCTGTCCTTTTACTCCAGTAATCAGTATTTACTTTCTAATAAATAATGCCTTTTGGGAACATTTTAATATACAACTATACTTTGTTTATACTTAAGAAATTAAGAAAAAATGTAGCATCAAACTTAATAACGTTTTCCTTTATTGATCAGGTCTCAATAAAAGACCCTGGTAGATCTGTATTGGCAAATACTTTAGGTTGACAATCAACCTCACTTTAAAAGGCGACAACTTATCCAGCTCCATAAAAAACCCCTGCAGTTTATTAGTTCTTCTTCTTCATGTGACAAAAAATACATATGTTTTAAATCATCCTCTCCATGTATCTTTATACTGCAGAATGTAGTGTAGTAGAGATATGTAGGTCTCAGGCCATGGTTTCACATTACAACATATTGGACATAATTCTAAAACAATAATGGCCTGAAGTATGGATGTGTTTCCCTTTTATGTGCTGCTAATACAATGTGCCAAGCACAATAACAGGTGATACTATAAAGGTATACAAAAATTTAGAAAATAAACCATTGCTATCAAACTTCTTGCAAGTGAAAGCAAAATCTCAGGGCAACAACAAAAATGTCCCTGCTCTCATAGGTGATGAGCTGCTAATCTGGACATCTTTGAGATACAATTCTTTGCATCCTGCACTAATGCAGGTTCAAATGCATCATTCACATGTGTACATCAGTTAATATTTAGCTAATATTTATCATGTGAGAACTAAAAGAGAGTAGTTAAAGTGCTACCCCAAAATAACCAGCACTCTAGTGATTAAAGCAATAAGACTATTTCCAAAATAAGTATTTTAGGCTTTGTTTAAAGTGATTTGGTTTGAGACTGAAAACATTCTAGTTTCATGAAAGACTGAAATTTTCCACCAGAAGGAAACATTTCTTAACAGGAAAGTTAATTTAACTGAAAAATCATATGCCTTACTGGAAAAATATCCACATAAACCTCCCCTTACTGTTACCATGATGGGGTGGCATTTCTGGAAAAAATCTCTGATTCTGCTGAAAAACCAAAAGATTGCCTTGTCTACTGATTCTTGTACAGATTAGGAAGAGAATGACAATGGACGAGAGTTATGAAAGATTTATCACAGATCTCCCTGCTGGAAACATGGAAACTTCCTTATTCCTGCAAAAATTCGTATCCACAATATGTATAACTAAAGGTTTAAAAGCACAATTGTTCCTTTGCTGCATATTAACAAGCTCATTACATCTGAGCAGTTTTCAAAAGGGCAAATGACCACTCTTGTCCCAGCAGGCTGTGATTTAGATAACGAGGTTGAAGTGTTACTGATAGCAGAGCAAATTAACTGTGACTGTCAGTATGATTTTAAGATAGGTGTGTATTATAGTATATTTGCAGTATGATGTGTTGAATTAATGGCAGTGATTGCTCTTTCATAAATCAGTCAGATTATCAGACTCCGTATTGTGTGTCCATGCCCAAGTGCTGGTGATGGGGAGCTGCAGGGTCCTCTGTGAGGAGAGGCTGGGGCTGCCCCGTGCCAGACACAGCCAGTTCCAGCTGGCTCTAACGCATCCACTGCCTGGCACAGCTCAGCCCTTCAGCCAAGGTGGTGATGCCTGTGGGAAAATGTATTTGAGAAAGGTTAAAAACATCACAGAGAGAGAGAGGAGGAACACCAAGGCCAGTGGAGGAGGAGGTGGCACTGCATGTTCCAGAGCCAGTAATCACTGCAGTTCATGGAGGGCCAAGTACTGGCACAGAAGGAACCACTGTGTGCTGACCATGTGCACTGACCACATACACCACCATCCCGGGCTGCAATACTCATGGGGAGGAGGGGAAGATAGGTACAGGAGTCTGGAGTGAAGAGGAAAAGTTAAGATAAGTAAAAGGGGGAGGAAAGACGTTAATTTAATATTTTTCCTTTTTTTTTTTCTCATCACCTGAATAAGTATCTATTTTAATTGGCAGTACATTCATTATTTTTCCCCAAGCTGAGTCTGTTTTGCTCATGATGGTAACGATTAAACAATTTCCCTGTCTTTAACTGGACTCATGAGCTTTCTCACTCCTGATCTTCCTATTTTCTCCCCTTGTCCTGCAGTGAGTGGGGGAGTGAGCGAGTGGCTAGGTGAGAGCTTGGCTGCTAGCCTAACCCACCCAGACTTTTTTTGTTTGTTCGTTTGCTTGGTTTTGTTTATTATTAATAGTTTCTTGATGCCTGTTTTGTAAAGGTGCTGCTCAAGCAGACTACTCCGCAGTAAGTCTACTCCTAGCTTTTATTGCTTTTAGAGTCCTGGGATTACTTTTGCTTGTTTATGAGAGCTCTGTAGAAGATCTTCATAACGGGAAAAAAGGAAGACTTCCAACTTTTTTGGATAATTGACATTGTTGCGCTAAATAAACTAAAAAGATATGCATGTTTTTACATGAAGATGCACAGGTGTGTGTGATAGGTTAACATTTTATTTGTTTTAAAATTAAGCGTGGAAGTTTGAAATAGGAAATGTTACTTCTTTAATAACTGTGATTCTGAATCAAACAATTTATGGGCCAGATGCATGGATTTCACTTTAAATTGTATTTGCCTTAGAATTATAGGAAATAAGTGCATAAAATTTCTGGACTATTTACTGACCTGCAGTCCTAGCAGTCAAAATTTTCTTGGCTTTGATTTTCTCCTAAACCTCTTAACAGGAATCTTTCAACCTTTTCTTCACAATATTTACTGTTTTCTTTTAAATTGACTTGTTCACATCTGTTGCATTTCTGCTGATGTGAAAAGGACAAGTGGAGTCTTTCGTCTCTATGTACAAAATGATGCAAAACTGAATGCCACAGATATCCTATATACATGATTCATGTAAAAAACTCCTGTTAAGCAGAATGTTTAACAGTGGAAGTTTCTATTTTCATTACATGTCTAAGAAAGGCTAAGGAACTGTCTTGATAATCACTCTCTTAAAAATCCTTTCTTTTAAAATATTACAGAGTTCATTGGGTGATTTATTTCTTACAAAGAAGAAGTGAAAAATTCTTACAAACAGATTTCTTACAAAGAAAGAAGAGTGAAATATATGATTGTGAGCATTACGTAGCTACGCATGACAAAATGTTTCTAATCTGCAGTTCCCAATGTTTTCCCATTCACTTAGTTTCATTTTTCTCCTATGTTTACAAATCCTTAAATGTTTAATTGGCAGAATAAATTTAGATTCTTATTGCAGAGATTGAGCAGCTCTTCTGCTGTCAAAGCCAGAGAAGTTCATTGTCCTTTTTCTCCTTCTCTTGTTGGCAGTAGCTACAATTTATCCAGATGCTTGTAAGCTTAAGTCCTGGAAACATGCATATGGGCTGTACAGATCTACCTGCAAAAAGGTGTTTAAAAGTAATTACTAGAGCATGATGAGCAGCCACACAAAGAAAAATTTCATGTGTACATCTCATTCAGTATTTACAAGGCTTGGGTCTGTTGGATGCGGTGAACTGTGATCTTCACTCATTTCCCTATTTTAAAAAAAAATATCAGTATACCAATGCATAAATAAATCAACTAATAGATTACGGGGGCACTGTTCAAGTTAAGGTTTGGCCAACATTAGAAAATTATTTGATTTTTTATGGATCATATAGATGTCAATTAATTAATTTTTTTTGAGTGTCAAACCTTGCAGTTTTCATAATGATAAGAAAATGTTTTTATTTGTAAATTATGTTTTCAGATAGAAATTATTCTAGAGAAACAGCAAGCAGGCTAGAATCCAAAGTGGCAAGTTTATTTGATGGACTTTGTTGGGCTTTTTATTTTCAAAACGGAGGAAAATATCTAATAAAACCTGTGAGCTGAACAGTTTCAAACACCATTCACCCTCATTCTCTCATGATTTTTTGATGGCAGTGTAAAATAAAGCTCATGAAATAGTCAATGCTCTTTAAAAAATTCTAGACAAATAGTGTCTTAATGCCCCACCATTCTAACTATTTTTGACGGCTGGTCTACTAGAGGGAAGGAAAACAGCACAACAGAAAGGAAAATCTTTTTAATTTACTGTTCATATGTTACCACAGCTGTATTTTTAGAATTAAAGCTGTGAGTTTTGTGTACTAACTACATCAGTGTCAAGCTCACTATGAATATCAGGTTAAACACCCTGCTGAGAAGAAGAAATCACAAAAAATTCAAACAATCACATTCTTTAATGTTTTCAGAAACAGCATGTAACTAAAGGGTTTTGGGCTAATGATAATTCGTATCTGAATTAGGTCACTAGAAATTATAATCACTTTATAGCACTGTTTCTAGTAGCTGTAGTGTGTACTATCTGTTAGCTACAAATGTGATGTTTTGTAATTGTATTTCCTCTTTTACTCTCCTTCACAAAAAAAGGTTTCAAATGTCTAAATGATGTTATAACTTTCTAATCACTTGAAGCAATCAATATCTGGCTTGGAATAAAATTCAAAACAAAGCATGTTAAATTTTGAAATAAATCATTACTACTTACATGTTCAATACATTAAAAAAATACAAATGTATAATTAGGTTACTAATAACATTGAAAATACAGATGCCTGCTCAAATAGACAGCCTTCCTCTGGCCACTCTCAGCCATTCCCCTGCTCCGTAGCAGGTACACAGCAATTCGTTATTTAACAGTAATTTACTGAAGAATGATACTCTCCTAATCCGTTTTATGTAAGTAATTACTGTAGTTGGCAAATGGAAAGGATGTTCTTCCTTACCTGATATTGGCAGATAACACTCCATGGGATGAGTCTGAATTGGTCATATTACAATTACAGTCAGTTGTGGAGTCAAAGTGTCTTGAAATTACTTCTATCCTTTTGCTACACAAATGTAATTCAAACAGGCCTATGAATCAGTTTCAGTGCCCCTGGCTTCCTGGACTGCAGAGCAGTCTAAGGTAGACAATGTATCTACAATCAATGCTGTGCAAAGAGGCCTAAGTAATCTCTGCATGATTCAAGTGGGATACCAAATATAGCTTCCCTGTAATGGCTGTCTTCCTGAGTCAATTAATGATGCTGAACATCTCACTGCATGCAGAGACTTTGCAGACATGGTAGTGTGACTTGTTCAAGTCTTCAGACATTATTGTTTTCTGCCATATGAAACACATACTCTACTTCTGATATTATCTACCTGCATTTTTAAACATTAGCTGTCGAAAAGGCAGGAAACAGGGAAAATACAGTAAAGAAAAAACCTTACGTTAACATAAGTGGGAAAAGGAAGTTTTTGGGTTTTGTCTAAAGCATATGGAAGAGGGAAGCTTGAAAACCAAGCAAAAAGTTGAATTCTCTGTTATAGAAGTTGCAGTCTGTGTGACAGACGACACTACAGAACCATACAGGCTGTCTCACACTGTGTGGTTGGGAATACATATACCACATCTGGCAACATTAATGAGGTAACTCTTGGTCCCCTAAATCCTCCTGTGAAAGTGCAGAAGTCAAACACTTCAAAAGATAGCATGGAGGAGGTATATTTGTCTGTTGGACAATTCCACAGGGGTTTAAGCAGTCTTTCTGAGAAGGTTCATTTATCACCAGCTTTCTGTAAAACCGTGTGTGAGTCCTGCAAACATTTCACTCACTAGATTATTCAACCTTGTGCATAGTTAGTGTATCCAGCTTGGCTTGTCTGACTTCACAGAAGTATAGGGTTTTCTTGGAAAGCCTTTGGAAGATGAGTGGAACCAATGCTGTGACCTTTGTGAAATGGTTACACTGAGCATTGACAAAATTATCTGAAAAATCTGTAAATTGTGCAAAAATGAAACAGGAAGCGTTAGTGAGGCAAGAGTGTCTTCACTGACAAGATGGACAGATTTATATGGAGAACTTTAAGATAGATTTAGTGGGGGAAGGGAATGGAATTTTGAGCAACAGAGAAGAGCAAGGGTTTGATGGTATATTAGGAACTAACAGGGAAACATCTGTGAAATGCCTCAAGGAATTAGGGTCTACTCCTCTAAAAAGTGGCATGGTCAATATCCCAACTAAAATGCCTCTGTACAAATGTATGCATCATGGGTAACAAACAGAAGAAGCTGGAAGCCACTTTGTCACTAGAAAGCTATGATGATAATGTAATCACTGTCACTGAAATGTGGTGGGAGAAATTAAACAACTGGAGCACTGCAATCAATCTATAAACTGTCCAGAAGGGAAAAGAAAGGAAGTAAGAGTGGAAGGTTGCCCTCTATAAAAAAAAAAATTGATTACACAGATACAAATGCCTTTGTAAAACAGCAATGAACAGATTGAGAGCTTATGGGTAAAAACTAGGGGCTAATCCACCAAAGGAAAACCATGTGGTTTGTTTTCACACTCCCCCTATCAAAGGGAGCCTGTTGACAAAACATTCTTACTTCAGCTATGGGAAGCATCATGCTTGCAGGCTCTAATCTTGCGAGGGACTTCACCCTGATATCTGCTGGAAAACCAACACAACAAAATATAAGCAGTACAGGAGTCTCTTAGAGTGCATAGAGGATAATCATAGAATCATAGAGTATCTCAAGTTGGAAGGGATTCATAAGGATCACCAAGTTCAACTTCCTGCTCTTCGCAGGACTATGTTGCCCACCTTGAGGAAGTTGTAGACTGTTGTGAGATCACCCCTCAGCCTTCTCTTCTCCAAGCTGAACAAACCAAATGACATAAACCGCTCCTCATGTCAAAAAATTTCACCACCTTGGTCACCCTCCTCTGGACACACTCTAATAGTTTGATGTCCTTCTTATATTGAGGCTCCCAAAACCGCACACAATACTCAAGGTGGGACTGCACCAGTGCAGTGTAGAATGGGATAATCACCTCCCTTGACTGACAAGCTATGCTGTGGTTGATACACTCAAGGACACAGTTGGCCCTTTTTGTTTCCAGGGTACACTGTTGACCCATATTCAATTTGTCATCAATTCTGCCCCTCTACTCTGCCCTACCTGGAATACTGGGTACAGCTCTGGAGCCCCTCAGACAAGAAAGATATAGAGCTGTTGGAGAGAGTCCAGAAGAGGGCTACCAAAATGGTCAGAGGGCTGGAACTCTTACCAGGACAGGCTGAGAGAGTTAGGCTTGTTCAGCCTGGAAAAGAGAAGGCTCTGGGGAGACCTCATAGTGGCCTTTCAGTACCTGAAGGGGGCCTACAAAGAAAGCTGTGAAGGGACTTTTTACAAGGGCCTGTAATGATAGGATGAGAGGAAATGGGTGGAAGCTGAGAGAGGGTAGGTTTAGACTAGATATAAGGGAGAAGTTCTTTACCCTGAGGATGGTGAGGCACTGGAACAGGTTGCCGAAGGAAGTTGTGGATGCTCCATCCCTGGAAGTGTTCAAGGCCAGGTTGGATGGAGCCTTGAGCAACCTGATCTAGTGGGAGGTGTCCCTGCCATGGCAGCGGGCTTGTAACTAGATGATCTTTGAATTCTCTTCCTACCCAAACTGTTCTGTGATTCTAAGATTCTATGGGGCTGCTCTCCAGCCTCTTGTTACCCAGTTTGTATGTATAACCAGAATTACACTGTCCCAGGTGGAGAATCCGGCACCTACTCTTGTCAAATTTCATATGGTTGGTGATAAGTAAGACAGGAAGGACAATGACAACAGACATGGAGAGAGCTGATGTACTCAGCACTGGTTTTGCCCTGGTTTTCAGTGGTAATCTCCATACATTTCTAAAGCTGATGAACCCCAAGGCAGGGGCTTGAAGTCCCTCCCATCGTAAATGAAGATCATGTTTGAGACCACTGGAGGCACCTGAACATACACAAGTGTGTGGGACCTGACAAGATGCATCCCAGGGTCCAGAGGGAATTGACTGGTGTAGTTGCTAGGCCACCCTCCGCCATTTTGAAAAGCCATGGCAGTCAGAAAAACTCCTCAGTGACTAGAGAAAAGGGAATCTCTGATTCTGTGATTCTGTGAATATTGCACTCATATTTTAAAAGGGTAATAAGGAGGAACTTGGAAACTATATCAACCAGTCAGCCTCACCTCTTTGTCCAGTAAGATCATGGAACAGATCCTCCTGGAAGATATGTTAAAACATATGGAAGAAAGGGAGATGATTAGGGACAGACAACTAAGTCATGCCTAACTATTCTAGTGGCCTTCTGTGATGGAGTGTCTGCAACAGTAGACAAGGGAAGAGCTACTGGCGTTGTCTACCTGACCAACCTGATCTAGTGGAAGATGTTCCTGCTCATGGCAGGGTGGTTGAGCTAGATGATCTTTAAAGGTCTCCATGGCAGGGTGGTTGGGCTAGATGATCTTTAAAGGCCTCTTCCAACCCAAAGTATTCAGTGATTCCATGATTCTGTGATCAATTCAACAGCTTTTTTAGAAATCTGAGGAAGCAATGGCAGGAAGTTACAAGATTTTAATTCCTCCCTTACTCCTCCAGAAGGTACTTTAATAAGGCAGCCTTGCACAGTATTAAATGCACCAGAACTATCTTCAGGGTAAGAAATGGCTTGTTGAGTTATCATTAATACCCAGACAGATACATTTTCAAGATTATCTACCAAACAGCACAAAGTCAGACCTTCTATTTTAAAATGTATTTTAATTTAATTCAGTTCTATTAACAGCTTTAACTGCTCTAAAGAAAAGTGTGGGATTTTTATCTCCTTGTTTCCAGGCTCATGATCAGATCAGGATTTCCGTTTACCGAAATGCATTCAGTGACTCGTCTGTCCCTGCTTCTAATTCTGTCCATGTCAACCTAATTCTTATCCACAGGTCTGTGTAATTACTGTCTCAAGAGGTTTGTACTGTTACTGTATTGTCTGTCTTTTATAAAGCCTTTCAACACAACTAGAAGAGAGTGTTACTGTGGTTACTTAAATCAAGTTGTGATTGATTATGATACATTTTGGTCTGCCTGCAGTCTCATATGAGGCCAAAATTTGCTCTAAAACAGATTTACAGAATTTATCTTCATTAGAATGGAGCGAAAGACATTGGCTTTGATATCAACCATTGCACTATATAATGCTGTGCATTCAGGACACATTTAGCTAAACCACAGCACAGCTAACCTCTAATCATTCATGCTACCATATTATTAAATTCTTACTGTTATGTCTGCAAATGCCTGTTGACTTCACTCCCTAGTCATTTTTATCCCTCAAAAGAGGTCATAGCTGCGTAATTTTTTTCTGAATCATTCATCACTTTCTCTAACATTTTGAAAAGTCAGAATAAAAATGTTTCACCATTTTTTACATTACTAATTTAAGTCTATTATACATGAACTTGCTTTCTAATCTTTAAAATTAGGATCCTAGAATTGTCATTATCTAACCTGTGAATATAGATATATATAAAGCCTTGTTAAATATGCTGGACAACATTTTGTATGTGGCACACAGATGTATGTAAAATGCATATTTAAATTAATCCCTCAATTATTTTTGTTTTCTTTCCTGTTTGCTTCAAAACTATGCAACAATTCTATTGCACGTAAAATGAACATTTAAATAGACAGTTGAAAAATGTACGTCTTTCTTCAAAACATTAGAAGAAAGTTCAGTTCCCTGCCAGTTCCCTGGCAAATCACAAGGGAATTAGGGGGACAAATGCCAGTTTAGTGGGAGCAGATTTACTAATAAATGTAAGCCAATAATGAACTGACTCAAACCTTTTCACTGTCATTTATGTCCTTGTCTTGGTTCCAGACTATGAGATAAGAAATCCTTAAAATGGAGGTCACTAAGGAGAAGCACATACAGACACAATTTCTCTAGAAGATGTTTATCTACAGCCAAAATGTGGTAATTCTGCAACAGACAAACCTAGAACGTTCTACAGCAATCTCCAATATAGATAAGGAAGTGTCAATGCCTTTGTTCTTTGAATAAAGTGTTACAAGATATCATCTGGAGCATTATCAGTTTACCTAGTCATCATGTTCATTCACTCAAGCAGGCATATGTTCTATTTGAGTGATATAGGTGTCCTGGTTTCCCAGGAACAGAACCATAGGCCAGCTATGCAGGCAGGCCATGAGTAGCCCCAAGTCAGCTGGGAGATCCTATCAAGGCAGCTGCCCCAAGCTGACTCACAGGTGTATCCCGTACTACTGACATCAAGCTCATTATGAAAGGAGGCAGTTTAGTGAGGGTGGGGAGTTTCTCTTCCTGGAGTTCGTTTCTCTTGGCTTTCTGCTGCTCCCGAAGATGAGGCTGAGTATCAACTTTTATACTTTATGTTGGTGTTTGTGTTAGTTTTGCAATTTCACTAAATCTGTTTCAATTTCAACCCACAGGGCTTCTCCCTTTTTTCCCTGATTCCTCTTCTTTGGTGGGAAGGGGGCATTGGGTGATAGAACAACTGCTACAGATTAGCCCTGGGTACAGGATACATATAGACAATAGTTAATGAAGAGCTTTTTGTGGTGTACAGATACTGGTATTTCAAATCTATAAAAGTGAATCCTGAGAAGATATAAAAATGCTGAAAAAATATGCATGATTTCAGCATATGCCTTAATAAATAAGCTGAGGATTGTGTTTATATTTAAATATTAATGTTGTATTTATATATATATTAAATAAATATCAGCAAAAGAGTAGAAATATATAAAATGATGAAACATAGATTTAATCAAGGACAATGAAAGAAGACTTTTACTTACTCAAGCAAAGAGGATCCATACCAGCATTTCAACAGAAAAAAAAATAGTATTTTTACTTTTAAGATGGAGCACCAGCCATTTGTAAGAGAAATTATGTAGTACGCTGTTAGAAGTAAGAAAAAGAACAGAACTCAACTTAGTGATCCAGAAGGTTTTTCAGTTTTATAGTCCTTGACACTAAATACCATTTCAGGGACTTGTAGGGTGGTGATCACTCCAAGTTATGATGACTTTTTATAATACTTGTATATTTACGCCTCAATGGAGCAGAGCAGATGAACTTTAAGATGAGAGCAGAGACTAACATGAGTTATACAATACCAGAAGTATGTTTCAAAAGTTAAACTTTCAGAATAAAGACTAGTTTTAAAAATCTCTTAATCTCTCTCCATTATGTATTGTGTATAATTCAATTTATAGTTTCTCAGAATAAAAAAAAATTATTATTTCTTGTCTCTCTCAATTTTTTGTTCATTTTAAGCAAATTCTTTCTATTTATTATGTCCAAGTTTTTATCCTTTAAATGATTTTTGGCTTTGTTTTGATCTCTCCATAACTACTGAGTTTCAGGATTCTGTTTTAAGGCTTATCTGCTCCAGAATCTCCTGATTTGATCTGTGGTTAGATTGTCATAATAGTGTTATTATAATGGTGTAGTATTTCAATGTTAAATATTTTTACCACTGAGTATATAGTTCCTGAAAAACGCAGACTGTATGTATCATGCTGTATATTATGTTGACAATACATGATCCCAGTCTTGTAGGCATTAAGTGATGCCGATAACATTGTGGTAAATAGCAATCCTGCTTGCAGACTCAATCTGTAGCCCTTTCATATACAGTATCATAAGCACTGCTCACCATGTTATTACATTTGAAATCAATTCATTTAAAGAACAGCACCCTGGCAAGTATCAGAAATGGTGTGACCAACAGCACTAGGGAGGTGATTGTAGCCCTGTGCTCAACTCTGATGAGGCCGCACCTTGAATACTGTGTTCAGTTTTGGGCCACTCACTACAAGAAGGACACTGAGCTGCTGGGAGTATGCCAAAGGGCAATGAAACTGGTGAAGGGTCTGGAGCACAAGTCTGATGAGGAGTGGCTGAGGGAACTGGGGTGTTCAGTCTGGAGAAGAGCAGGCTGAGGGGAGACCTCATTGCTCTCTACAACTACCTGAAAGGAGGGTGTAGTTAGGTGGGGTCAGTCTCCTCTTCCAGGTAACTAGTGATAGGAGGAGGATGAATGACCTCAAGTTGTGCCAGGGGAGGTTTAGATTGGATATTAGGAAAAAATTCTTCACTGAAAGGGTTATCTAGCACTGGCACAGGCTAGTGGTGGGCAGTGGTGGAATCCCCATCACTGGAGGTATGTAAGAGATGTGTAGATGAAGTACTGAGGACATGGTTTAGTGGTTAATTGGCAGTGTTAGGTTGGACTTGATGACCTTAGAGGTCTTTTCCAACCAAAGCTATGCTATTATTCTGTATCAAAAAATAATCTGCACTGTACTGAGCTGAGTGTTCAAGTATGAACAGAAGACACTGAAGGTATCCAATTTATAAAGATAACCTTTTGCTGAAATAAAGTTACACACTGGAATATGATAAGTCCTTAAATCTTTAATTTCTCACGTTGCTAGCATACAAGGTCTTCCTGCTGTTAGACAAGGAAATATAACTCTTCCCCATCCTTACCTACCTGAAAACCAAAGTATTTCTTCCAGCCCAGTATTTTCAAAGGTTTGCAGGGCTGACCTAATTCCTTGTAGCCTGTACTGGGTGTCTGTTACACTTATTTGTATTTTAACTATTTTTTTTCTGCCTATTGCAAGTTTAAGATCTGTCCAATCTGTGTTTTAGGATAGATGTCATAATTGTATCTTTAAATATACTAATGAGTACTTATCGAAAAAATCAAAAGGCGTCGATGCATACTGTCTTTAACTTCATTTGTTGCAGCAGAAGCTCTTGAAAAACATCTCTGTGACTAAGAACACAAACCTTCATTCCTGTATGAAGAGAAGCAATGAAGTCATCATAGTTACTATAGTCCAATTTAGAAAGCAGTACTCTTTAAATATTTTGACTTACTGAAGCTTTAAGGAGATCAAAACCCATTGCATGTAGGTCTTGATTATAGTCACAGCTTTTTTCTTGGATACAAAGACATGTGGAAAATCACACCAATTGCACTACTTCAGAATGAAATCGCATTACTTTCTGTGTAAGGCATTTTCTGCAAATTCATCAGTATAACAATTTAGCATGTGACTAACAACTGTCTTCCTAGATCTAGTTGAGAGAAAACTATGAGAATGATTGTTCGAAGAAAAATCATTTCCATTTTCTTTAGACAGATGGGTTTTTTTTGCAGATGTTAAGCACGTGTAGGTGTAAGAAGTAGGCTTGTCTCACCGTTGTCTCAGCAAATGTTTTTGATTTATTTTTTTTCCTCACGGAAACTACTGCATTGTTCAAAGTGCCTCTGTAAAGTGGCAGGCTGACTCAATATCCTCAACATCAGGAAATTACAGTAAATTAAGAAACTTGTGAGATTATATAGTTAATTTGAAATACGAAGTCAGATACAAATGTAAAGCAACGTTTTATACTCAGACTTCTTGGAGGCTGATAGTGTAGATGCTATTGTGGCCAAGAAAGTAGTCTCATGGGACGAAGGATACACTCTGTGTTCTGACATATAAATAACATGGCATTGACTTGACCATTGTTTTATCCATGTAGTTTCCTATTTTGTTGTTAGCTCACTTTGAGGATTAATAATCAGATGGTTCACAAAAAAAATAACATACAAAATTTCTGTTTAAATTTCCCTTTCCCATAAAATGTTACGCCGGAGCAATTTTCTGTTACCTTTTCTAAAGATCACATCTGCTTATACCGTAATCCACAATTTAATAAACTTGTTGCAGGATCCATCTTTACTTTTTTATCTGGGGTTCTCTAATCCAGCACTGTGGATACTGCATAACACAGTGACAATGGTTTTATAACAAGCTAGTGCTAAACTTAATTAAAGGTTATAAGTTACCTGTTTATTTCCTCCAGCAAGCAGTTGACATTTGAACTGCAAAATGCAAGCCAAATAGACGATTTTTTGTCAATTCAGTGGAAAGTGTATTTAACATCAGCTTTCTTTATGTTGAATTTTCTTGGAAGGAGTGTTCCATACAATGTAGCTGTATACATACTATATATTGTGAATTCTTTTCACTAAGTACCTTTTTCGTCTATATACCATCACAGTCAGAAAAAGGTACAGTTGTTCCACAAAGCTGTATCTAATGAAGTGTTTAATGACTTTTTTTACCAAGAATTTTTCTTTAGGGTGAATAATCTAGCAAATCAATTATGTAGTAAGTTATGTTTAAGGATGTTTTTCACCCTTTTTCAAGTCAAGTGAGTCCTGCTGTCCCTTAAGCTGGCTGCTGCAGTATAAATGAAGAATATGTGCTGAGGTTTTCCTGTAGTTCTGCACACAAACTGAGCATGACCAGATACCAGTCACACATTTCATCACGTATCTAGAACAAGACTGGCCATGCAGCTTGCCTCACTGGCCTTCCCAAAGAAACTGCTGGCTACAGAAGGCCATCCTTGAACAAAGATGCCAGTAAATGTGAGTTTTGCTTGTGTTTATGAAAAAAAACTTTAATAATTAGGATTATTAAATAAATAGAAGAATGACTGAAATTCCTGGGGAGGGTATTTTGATGAAGTAATAAAAGATCCCAGAAAACTGGGACAGATTTTCTAACTAGTCCATGTCTTTGGAAAATAATTCAGTAAACATGTCAAAAGAAAGTCACAATGTAAGTTTAGCAAGATTTTTAAATCAATGTTTTTTAGACATTTATAGGGAAGAAACCTTAAGCTCTTTCAGAAACCATTTTTACATTTCTGTGTTCAGCTCAACTTGCAGTAAACAGGATTTCTTATAGTAAAAACTTCAGCCATAAAGAGATTGTTTTTAAAAATACAAGACCTGGAATGTTCTTTCTCTTTTTAGAGGGGAGGGAGGCTTGAAGGGGAGAAAAGTTTTATGCTTTTGTTTTTAAGTTAAGATTATTTTATTTTTATTTTTAAATCTGACCTTGAAATCACCCTTCTTTACTGTGTCTGAAGTCCAGGAATGGTAAAACTGTTTATCTTAGATTATGACAAAATATATTTCAGAGAGGTGGAAGTAATTTGTGACCAAATTTTCCCCTGAAACTTCTTCAAAATAAGAATTAATGTATTATTTAAATGTTGCTTAATAAAAAATACCTCTAATGGTTTTTGGAGGGCATTAAAACTCAAGCCTATTTGTAAGAAGAGCACAGAATGTGCATGGTATTATTGTGTATTATACACAACACAGGAGTAATACAAGTATACACAATACAAAGTAAAGGAAATTAAGACAAAAAAAAAGCCGGTTGTGAAACTCAGGGCCAGACAGTATAGTTGATTTAATGTCTACCGAAAGGCTTTTTATAGCTCCTTGGTGGGTAAAGTGTGTATCAGTTACACCAAACAATTGAAACTTTAATAATTGAAAAGGATGGTATTTCTTGGGTGGGAAATGTAGCAACCACTTTCAACACTTTACTGAAAACTGAGTTGCGCCAAGGCCTTAAAAACACAGTGGGTTTTCTGCTCCTGTCTTATTACAGATCCCTCTTCTTCTGTGTAAGTGACTTATTGGCAATTAAGTAATCCATAAATTAAAAATAATCTCATAAATAAATCATAAAACATTTTGTACTTCTCAGAAGCTTTTGTCAAATATGCAGCCTATCATTAAATCAGTAACACAGATGTATGCAAAAATCTTTTTACCTCTATGTCCCCTGCCATTTCTTTTTTTTATGAGTAGAAATGATTCTTACGCTAAAATCTTTCATGGAAAATATTAAGGCAGAATACTCACAGCAAGAGTTTTTCTCATGCCGTGAACCCTGCAATCTTATTTAAATCAGTTTGATCATGTTATTTCACTATCACATTACAGAGAAGTTATTCTGTTCCCTGCTTTTATTTCAGAAGTGCAAATAAAGGTAACAGTGGTGTTAAGAGGTTTTTGGTTGTTTCTGTTGTGGGATTTTTGGTAGCAACATGGGGGAAATTCACAACTTTTCTGAAATGCCGTATCATTCTAAAAGTAAACTAATGAATGCTAAAGATAATTCACTCTATTTGAACAGCATTATCCAATGGCCAATTACTGGAATTTAACAGTGTGCTCTCTAAAATGTCAGCTGTTCCTCTTTATTAAATCAATATACCATCACAATAATCTATAGTAATGCTTCAAAGTCCATTGGTTAATATTCACTACTGGTAGCTGAGAAATCTAATGCTAATTTCTTCTGACATGTAATACATTACTTGGGTCTTCCGGTTACGAGGGGTTATGCTACAGGTGTTCTTGAGCACCCTCCATTTCTTGTATGCAGCTGCACCAAATTCTTGTGATGATATTTGGGAAAGGAGTACAGCCACAATACACGGTTTTCTCTCTCTCCACATTCCTTATAGCCAACCTCTAGAGCAAGGATTTCAGACTAAATAAAAAATGTATCACTTTTTGTCTCTTACAAAGAAGTGTTATACATGTGAAACAGCATATCTATGTCAAAGTGAGATTTCAGAAATATAGAGAAAGAAAAAGAGGATGTATTCAAGTAGAAAAATTCAGACAGCTTATTTTATCACCTGCAAAGGCTGTGTTAGAAGTGTTGATTGCTTATTTTAAATACTCCTAGGTTACAGTAGCTTTTTACTTGGCTTTTTGCCAGTTTTTAGATGTCTAAAACCATTTCTCAAAACTCAAAAGTTTACTGACTAACACATGATTGGAAGTGGATTTGGTCAAACATTCCATAGAAGGAAGTCTCGTCTAATTTCTTGTGTTAGAATTCACCTACTAAAAAGTAATTTTGCCAAAATCTGGAGCAAGTAGGTGTTAAGGCTTATAACAGAAATTCTTCAGCAGCCCAGCACTGGTTTACACTGCTAAAGCTTTTACTATATGAGCTTATTATCTAGGAAGAATATTTCCAAAACAAACCATTTCCAATTATTTCAACATTTTGCTGGGACTATAATTGTGGAAAAAAACCCAACGAACCAAACCAAAACCAAAGCAATAAAACCCTCACCAAATAAAAATTATGATTCCCAAAACAATGTTAACCTGAAGATGGGTTGCATTTGATTTCTTTTGTCGTTATAGAAAGAAAAAGGAAAACTGAATTTTAATTACATTCACATGTATGAACTTGCATCCAGACCCACACATAAGAGAGAAAACTCCCAGTGGTAAAATCAGCACAATTTGATATCATATTATGCCATATGGTAAGAATGTTCAAGTGAGTGCTCCTACATCTTTTACACATATGGTCATGAAGACTGCTTGTATTTTTGTGTACAAACCTCTCAATGTGACAGAGGTTGACTAATGGTTCAAATCTTATTATTAGTTATATGAAGAAACTTGTAGTGACCTTGTACCTCACTTTTTAATCTTTGTTTAATAAAGCCCAATCTTCAGTGCTGAAAGAGCTTCACAGTTGGAACATTTCAGGAGAAAATCTGTTGAGAGAATCATAGATTAGACCAGGTTGGAAGGCTCCTCAAAAGATCATCTGGTCCAAATTTTTGTGGGAAAGGGAGCCTAGATGAGATTATCTAGCACCCTGTTCAGTTTCATCTGGAACACCTCCAGTGATGGGGACTCTACCCATTCCTGGGGAGATTCTTCCAGAAAATGATTGTTCTTACTGTAAAAAAATGTATTATGTTGACATGAAAATTCTCCCAGTGCAACTTGTACCCATTGGCCTCTCCTTCTATATATACTGGAATACTGTGATGACTTTCCCCACAAGCCTTCTCTTCTCCAGTGAGAAATAACCTAACTCCTTCAGTTTTTCCCCACAGGGTGGGCTTCCCAGCACTTTGATCGTCTTTGTGGTCCTCCTTTGGACCCTCTCCAGTCTGTTCGTGTCTTTCTTGAATTGTGAGGACCAGAGCTGGACACAGTACTCCAGGTGAAGCCTGACAAGTGCTCAGTAGAGTGGGAAGATCACAGTTTTCTCTCTGCTAATAATGCCCCTGCAGATGCAGCCCAGGATCTGATTTGTCGACCTAACAATTCCATGTTAGCCCCAAAAAATCCACAAAAAAGAAATCAACTGATTATTTTCTTCTCTTTATCTAACATTAGAAATCAGATATAGAGTAATCTATTTTAGCCCACCTACTTTTCTTATTATCCTAACTTCTATTGCTATCATTAGTCTGAGAAATTTAAATTTTTATATATAAGGGTTCAATCATTATGCTAGCAGTTCTAGGCAGTTCTGTATTATGATAACTCTTACAATATTAAACCTAGCTGGAACAGCTGTGACTAAATGCAATTTCATAGAAGTCAAAATGCTTCCTGAGAGGCATATTGGTTTCAATGAATTTTTCAAATGAAAGTTTTCTGCAGTCCAGACCTCTCCAGTCATCTCTAATGAGAAAGCTGGGGGGGTGGGGGGGCGGGAGGGGGAGAAATGAAAAAGAGATGAATTAAAAACCTCAGGTATTACATTGAAAAAAATCATTTTTTGACAAAATTTCATTCTCAAAAGAACATTTGTGGCCGTTCCAATGTGGAATAGAAACAAAGTTTAAGGCTTTGAAAGTTCTTTTTCTGCCAAGTTCTCTACTGTGTGTGATGATTCTTACTGAGAACCATCATTTCCAGACTACTACATTAGTTTATGGTTCAGTGAAACCAGTCTTTTATGCTGTAAATTGTCTCCTGACACACAGATTTATCTATAATTTGATACCTGTAACCAGGAACTAGAAAATAACAGATACTGAATACAGAACATAAACTATGAACTTCATACCACAAGTTCTTGATATACTTTTTTGCTAACAAAGCAAATAGTATAATGATCCTCAGTTGATGCTCCATTCTGGAGATCACTTGCAGCTCTAATGCAAAAAACACTGGCAGAGCTGCACAGGGCAAGATTTATGTCCACTGTTACCTAGAAAAGTGATATAGTCTAACATTTCTGAGAAAATATTCAGAAGGATAGTTCCACTTTAATGTTATAGTAAATGTTTTTGATGGCAAGATTTACATGGACCCTTACAGGTACATGGGATTTGATGGGCTGCATCCAAGTAAACTGAGGGAATTGAACAAGGTCCTTGCAAAGCCGCTATACAGTATTTAATAGGATGGGTGTGGAGACTGGGTAGGCCTCTGCTGACTGGAGATAGGCAAAAATTTCACTGAGCTTGAAAAAAAGCCAATTAGCCAATCTAGAAAGCCAGAGGCGTGTCAGTTTTAGTTTAGTTCCTTGGAAAATCACAGAATTTCGAGCAGCAAATTGTGTCTGATGGACATATTTGCCTTCTATGATAAACGGACTGGAGCTGTGATTGAAGGGAAAGCAGGGGATGTCATTTACCTCAACTTAATAGGTCTTTGAACACTGGCTCTTACGATATTCTTGTATCCAAGTTAGGCTGGCCCATTCAGTGTTTAGATTGATGGACCAGGTGGGTTGCATGATCCACCTGTTTGGATGATTTGACTCAGAGTGTAGTGGTTTATGAGTTCTACTCTATACAGAGAACAGGTGCAAGTGGAGTAATGCAGGGATCTATCCTGGGGGAGCAGTCTTGTTTAACAAATTTGAAATTGAGGTGATGGACTGCATGCTCATCAAGTTTGCAGATGGTGCCAGCTGGGGTAATCAGTCAATATACGAGAGGGTAAGGCAGAGAGACTTAGACAGTCTGGAAGAATGGGCCATGAGGAACCTTGAGAAATACAAGGACAAATTAAAAAAGCTGCACCTGGGAAGGAAGAGCTCCTTGTGATGACACAAAGAGAGGAGCGAGGGCTGAGGAGTAGCTCTGCAGAAGTGCATCTGGAGCTCTGGCAGAGAGCAAGCGGAGCATGAGCCAGCAGTGCTCTAGCAGCAAGGAGAGCCAGCAGCCTCCTGGGTTGTACTGACAGGAGCAGAGCCAGCACAGAGGGATGGCAACCAGTTTTGGACAGTAAATGAGGGCAAGATACTGTTAAACAGAAAGAAGCTCAAAGGTAGAGCAAAATCCTAATGGCCTTCATCTTATAAAGTTCCAGAAAGCATCAGAGAGTCACCAGGACTAATACTACACACTGTGCCTGACTTATTCTACTCTTCCATACTCACTGCTTTATAATGAGAGGCCCCAAGACTGATACGGGTAAAATTGCTCTGTAAAAATTATACTACTGAAAGAGATAACTTTATCTGGGAAATGGCACTAATGGGACTAATGAAGGAAATTTTTGTGGGAAATTCTTTATGCTTTATTTCTAGCAGGAAAATGGGACTTGAGTGGGACTTGAGGCATCATCACACAGAATTACCTCCATTACCTCTTGGAAGTGTGTCAGAGATCTCCTTCAGCATGGGGGCTGCGAAAGGTTCTGCAGGGAACCAGGCACTGGCACACACAGTCCTGCAACCAGGCACAGGAGGAAGGAAGGAAGGAAGGATTCTTCTGTACATACTACTCTTAAAGACCATTCTTTGAACTATAGTTGTTTTGCTGTGAGTGAGGTGAGTAAGGACTAGCCCTAAGCAAAATGCATGCTGCAAGTACAGCTCAACTTTGTTAAGACAATGAGAAGTTAATGAAAAACAAAAACAACATGAAAACTTATTATTGTGTCATTACGCTAATGCATAACTTCCGAGACCTGTTTGCAAGTTTATGTAGAATGGTTCTGAAGAATGCAAAAATAAATGGAAAGTTAGCTGCTTTTCTCTCTTTTCTGTGAATATGCTTGTTTCATTATCAACTTTTTTCCCTCCACAGAACATTTTATAGCTAAAATGCCATTGCATTAAGAATTTTAGTCTCATTTGCATAATGTTAATAGCACAAAGGCAGGTTTGCTTAACTAACCATACAGGAACAGGATTGCTGCAACCCTGGAAGAAATGGATCCACTAGCTAAAAAAAAGCAGCTAATACAAGACTGCCAGCCAGAAACTGATTTCACTGCTAATGCAAAGAGTTTTATTATCTCAACTAAGCAGACATGTGTCATTAACTCAAAAGAAAACATCGTAACAATCCTCTACCTCATGATGCTCATATCGTGCAGTGGGATGTGGGGTACTTTTTGAAATAGCATAATAGGATGTAAGTTGACAGGAAATAGAAAATCCAAAGTTAGGACACACTGTATGGCATTCTTATTTTTTTCCTTTTTGAAGAGGAAATTAAAATTCTTCACTGTCCTCCAAATAGTGTGTAAACTTGTCAACTAAGATTCAGCCAGAAGAAGTACAGCATGCTTGCAATATCCTTATTGCTGTCAGTGGGAATTCAAGGCATGGAGTGAGGGAATGAATATTTCCTTAATGTTAATGTAATGGGATCTTTTCACCAGGTCTAAATGGTTATGACACTCCTAACTGCACTAACTGACATCAGCTCTGGATCTTATCTGTTGAGAATTTTAAACTTTTTAAGTTGTATAGTTCAGTTTCCCTTTAAACAAACAAAGAAACAAAGAAAGAAACAAAATAGTCCTTCAACAAAATTACAACACAGAGTAGAAAGAAGATACATTGATTCTAAAAACACTATGTGGTCCAAACCTCTCAGAATTAAAGGTATTTTCACTGGTTAACTACAGAACTAAGTTCAGTTGTTCAGTTGTGTTTTTTACATGCCCCAGAGAGAGAAAAGTGATGAGAAAATGGATTTCAAGCAGATATTCTTAGAGGAATCAGGAAGCTAATATGCTTGTAAAGTTTAAGGAAAAAAAAAAAAAAAAAAACAAAACCCAAATGAACAAACAATAAACCCCTATAATAAAAAACTTCAGTTAGAATCATTAGTTCAGGGGGTAAAAAAGGAAAAATGAATGAAGAGGCAGAGAGGGGTAAAAGGGAAGAGCTGGCAATGGCGATGAAGGAAATGGTAATGGCCAGGCAAAAAAAGTTAGAAATATCCTTTATTAGATAATATAAAACACATGATCCTTCTTCCTGCTCCATTCACTCCTGTAGTTCTTCACAATTAGTTATTGCTGGAAGCAGAGGTTCATTCTGGTTTTGCAATTGGTGATACAGTAAAGTCAAGACATGAGGTTTTGTTCTAGGATAATAACTTGAAAATCAGTGGGACTTAAGGATGGGTTTATCTTTATAATCCACTTGACTTGAAACTTGTTTTTATATTATACATCCCCAAAACAGTAGGTGAGACGTGTTCCTTGAGAAAAGGGATTATAGTGGATTATTACAGCTGCTAAATGTTGTGTATCTGCAGGATTTAAATCCATTGCTTTCACTATTGGAATCTGATGAAATGCATATTTCTTATGGTTTGTTATATCTATGGAAATCATATTTGATTTAGAAAAGTTATTGAGAAGGAAATGACTGAGTTAATATTTGAGGGTCCTGCCTGACAAGACATTGATGGTGCTGCAAGGTAACAGGATGCTTTTAAACATTCTGATTTATGTGGGTAGAAGTTTGGTAAGCAAATTGTCTGGGTTAAAACTCAGACACTTGGCAGTTTAGTTTAATTTTTTGACTACAGGCCATGGATTTTTGTCTGGGGTTACTGGAAATGAAACATTTGTTTATTCGATGAAACATTAACAAGTAGCAAAAAACTGAAGGCATCTCTGTAGTAAGACAGTTCAGGTATCATATAGCACCCAAATGAAATGACCAGATTCAGCCATCTGGTGTTCTTCTGGATATCTATAAACAACAGACTACGATGTGTTATTTGGCATTTCAGAATTATTTAAGAGATCTTCACAGCTAACTCTAATGAGTGAGATTGAGGTCAAGAACAAACTAGGCAAGTGTTACAGTAGAAAGTTAAAATCAGTTAGATCAACAAAAGAGACTGTCTAGGAGTCCTTTTTCTTGGTGTATGAACCACATATAGAGGAAGCAATGTGCCATTGGCAGTATCATACTTCTTTTCCCTGGTCCAGTTTTATTTTTTTGTGCCAACAGCAATGTCAGAAAGTGTCACAGACAACAGTTTTATAGTTAACAAGAAATTTCTCACTCAGAAGTAGCCTGTTGTCCTTTCTTTGGCAGCAGTAGGTTTTGAATTCTACTGATAATTTTCCAAGTGTCATTAAGGAAATGGGTACATAAACAAATTACATCATGATCAAGAAATATTGCAGTTTACAATACATCAGCCAGTCTTTAGGAACTATTTGCACATACCTCACAGTAAAATAGTTCATGGGAAAAAAAAGGTTTCTACTTAGTTTTTCCTGCAAGACACCATTACAACCTGTTATTGTAGGCTACCTAGAAAACTGCAATTTTGTAATTTGCCTAATGTGGTAACTTTTTTTTGTGTTTATAACAAATAAATTATTATGGGTTAAATGGCTTAATATCACCTGATTTGAACATGTGACCACAGCAAATTCATGCAAAAGTAAGTTTACAATTTGAAAATGAAATGTCAGTGGGTTTGGGCTACACATGGAAATATGGCTGAAGCTAGGGAAAACACTTCAGGAAAGAAGACAGACTTGCTTGGCCAAAGGGAAACTTGTAATAACTAAAAGACATGAATCTTCATTAATGCTGACCATACATATCTATCCCCTGGGGAACAAGATCTCAGGGACCTTTGTGAATATGCTGATTGTAACTCAGTTCTTCTTCTGACCTGGTGTCTCATTTCCTAACCAAACAGAAATCACTTATCAAATATCTGATCTTTGATCTAAACAGAGATGCAATTATATTTTATAACTCTTTGGGCTGCTCAGGCCTGTAAGGCAGGGAAAATTTTTCCTAGGACACATTCTAAGGAACACCTTCACTGGTCTACTTATTATTTGATATTACTTCTTGAAGAGCTGCAGGCAGATTTTCCAGGGAAGAAGTAGCCATAACTACTCATGGGGCAACTTATCCCACAACTACTTAGGGAGCTCTTTGGCTCAAATTTTTCTTATTTAAATGTGGACTTTTAAACACAACAAACAGTCAAAGAGACTAGTCATCAAGGGGAAGTGACAACATGCTTCAAACTTCAGGTGACCTAAAACTCCTCTAGATTACTCATTTGGAGGCTGGCTAGCCTCTTAGCTTCATGCTGTGGTTAGACTTTTAAAGCCAGATAGACTGAATTCAACTCTGCTGCCAGCTGGTCTACAGCAAGGAGGTTAAAAATATGCATAGAGAGGACCATCAGTTTCACCGGAATTGTTTGATTTTCAGTAAGATTTTTAAGTTATGGGAGCAGCTGTCTGGGAGTACAGTATAATTTGTCATTGCAAAAGGTTTTTGTTTTTTTTTTCCAGATTGTTTTATAGATGCTACTGTTATTTTATAATTTCAATAGTCTTATTAAGCTCCTAATTTAATAGGAATAAATAGCAATAGACATTGAAAGATGGCAACCTCACCCACAGCTGACTTCAGAAAAACTATATCCAGACACACATAAGAATCTGCACTACCATATTGTGAAAAAAAATTGCATGACAGAAAGTTTGACAAACTAAATAAAAGAATTTTGTTATTTAGCTGTCAAATATGACTAAATATCCATGTAGAATATTACTGACAATCTCAGTTATAATGTTAATCAAGGCAATGGAAATAGATAGCTACTGCATTTTTAAGTACAAGGTACTGATATTACAGCCTCAGCAGGTGGTCTTTAGTTAATTAATAGAAAAAATACAGCATTTTAAAATTTTATTTTATTAATTTCTTTATATTTCACCTTGAAATAACTATGTCATCTCCCAAAAGTAAAGGGGGCATTTCTACTCTACTTGCAGAAGAAACTTAGTATGGTGTTTTCAAGATGGCGTCCGAAAGGACACGGGGTGGAAGATCACATTTGTAAAACAGAAAACAAAGAAAACTCCTAATATCTATTGTAAAACTAATTTTAAGCCGAATTTCATTTCATTACTAAAGTACACCATATACTATCTAATTCTAGACGAAGTTAAGTTCTATAGGCACTGCAGCTTTTGATATTTCAGTCACTCAGTCACCAAGTCCTGCTCCTATGCACTCAGAGAAGTAATCTGTGCAGGCATTCTCTGAGCATGCCTAAGAGACTGTGCTCTGCACAGAATTCAGTAAGAGATTCTACTTTTTTTTTTTTTTTTCCCCCACAGGATAAATGAAACAATCTCTGTTTTTCTTTCTTAATAGCTCAATTAGAGTAATTACCCAGAATGCAGGAAACCCAGATTCAATTCGGTTCTCTTGCGCAGAGGTGTCCAAGCTAAACTCTCATCATGAGAGAGGCATTATAAGTGTATGTAGACTCGATAAATTTTGTTCGACTAATATAAAATATATAGCAGACATCAGAGCTGAAGCTAGCTCTAAAGCCTTCTTCCTGTCAAATAAGTATTGCAAGTAAGATTCACATTTATCGGTGGTCCCAATTAGACCACTGCCATAAAGCAGTCCAGAGAAAGCCCTTGGAGACCCCAGGGAGGAGACAGGGTGGGAGAGACAGATGAGTGCTGTCGACTGTAACCCCTGTGAGTGACGGAAGTGCTGTGTGTGTCTGTGTATGTGTGTGCATGTGTGTATGAGAACTGGTTGTGACTGGTTAGCAAAGGGTGTTTAGAAGTATTCAGGTGTGTATGAACATTTCAGCTGTCTAGTATTTTAGTATTTTGGTTTATATTTTGATTATTTTTGGTTTTCTCTTTAGTGCGGTTCTCTGATTACCTGTTAATTATGGGCCATTAATAAATCAATACAACTCTTCAGTCCGAAAGGATTAGTGCACTGAACATTTTTTTCTCTGCAAGAACTAACCTCTACAGCCCAGAGCTGAAGAGTGAGGGCAGTGAAGTGTTGAATCCTCTGGTTGCCTGAGCTGTGGAACAGTGGTCTAAAGACATGTATATGCAGGAAAAATATTTAAAGTTTATTTTAAAGAAAACAGTGATCGTTGATTCACTTTTGAAAGAAAAGTAGTCATACCGTACTGGAATAACAAATACTGCAGACTTTGATGATTTTAAGAATACAGTCCTATCTCAACATGACAGGATTTACTTTTGCCAATATCCAGCTCTCACACATGTGCTGGGCTTTTTGGGCTTCAGTTTTGAAGCACCCTCTTCTTTCCATGAAAATCTTGACACTTCATGTATTGATCTGTTTTTCACTGTGGAGAGAAATATTTCAATCATTAGATCACATCTTCTTTCTGGTCCTACTTGTCTTATTTATGCCCAAAGCTAGTAGAGTAATGGGAAATTGTTATATTTCCCAAGACCTAGAACAGCTTTAAAAATGGGACATTTTTTCTTTTTACTTCATTGTGGTGGATGGTCATTCCTACTTTTGTTCTGTGTGCATTTTATTTGTATTCCGTTTCCAAAAGTCTTTGTCTAAGTTTTTATTAAATATTTGTGCTGAGTAACAAGAACGATGTGAGCAAGATCTGCCTCAAGAAATTAAAATTTACCTTTTGATAGAAACAATGTATCTAAGCCATTTTAAAAACAAAGATGAAATGCCTGGCAAGTTGAAAAACAGTACTACCAAATACAGCTTCCTTTTATTTTTTTTTTCAGATGCTTAGAAAAAGAGGCATGCTGAATTGACCTTTAGTCAATTGAATTGACCTTTAGTCAAGTCAGCTAAATATCACCTATGCAGAGAAAAAGACAAATCTGTAAATTATACTCAACTGAAACTAGAGATGTCTCATTTATATTTCCATTTTACAACATAAGTGCTACTTTAATGATGTTCCAAGTCTTTCTCAGACACTTAAAAGTATGTTCTTGAACTACACTTTATTTTTCATATATTTTGAGAAATACATTTTTCTCCCTTCAGGTTAACAATTTCCTGATAAACTATTACCCACAAAAGTTCATAGATTTTACTTTTACAAGGGCTTCTAACAAAACACCAAAATCATATAAAGAACTTTGGATGACAACAGCCTGTAGGTCCTCTCTAACTCTGAATATCCAAATGCACAGATATCAATAGCAAGGAAAACGTATCGCTTGAGCTCTATTGTTAAAAATCCAGTCTCTAAGCATTAAACTGTTGGTGCTCATGCATCTTTGCAGCCTAAATGCAAAGCCTGCTTGAAGGATGGAAGTTAGTATAATGCAGAAAATTGAAAATCTGTGTCCTCAAATGTGCAATATCACAAAACCACTATTCTTTCTGAAATTTCCTTCACAAAGATATTTCTTGTTGATGATACAGTTGAGAGTCCATAAAAAGAGCTCACTGGCCACTTCATTGGGAACAATTCAATGAATAGACTTTCAGCTCTTCACAACTTACCATGCTTAATGCAGCTAATCATATTATTTTTAACTGGTACATGTGCCATATTCTATGAAAATGTTTAGCAGTATTTGGGTCCAAAGTTGAGATATCCATCCTAAGAAGATTATCTCTAGAGGATCCTTAAGTAAAACTTTGGTCTTGACTGGTTAATAGCAGTTCTAGTCAAGATTTCACCTACAGTTTAGAAAGTGTCTTTTGATATTAGTAGCAGACTGATCTAATACATCTGCTTTGTTTAATTCTGTATCCAAGGTTTGATATTTTTTCAGGCAAGATAAGTATACAAATGATTTTTTTATTCTCATAAAAGCTTTGTGTCGTATTTCAATGATACATACAGTAGCACTGACCAGGTGATTTAGGATTTTGGAGTGCCTGGGAAAGGCAGTTTATTGTTCTCTTATGTAAATTTTTTAATATGGCATGCAATGTAAATTAAAATTAATACACATTATATTGTATTATTGTATTGTAACAATGAAAATAAATGGTGCAAAAAGGGAAAATCTAAATATAACATTCTCCCAAAATGCTGAAATTAATTTTTTTTTGGTCTTTAATCAGTTTTACTTTCTGAAAGATACAGTCTCAAAATCTGTGTACCTATGTGAAAGTGAGTGTTTTCAGAAAATCATCACCTGCTGACATGAAAATAATTGTCTCTGACCTACTCTCTGCGTCATTGTTACCCCAGGCATGACGATCATCTTGTCTTACTTCATCACAAGTATTCCCTATTTGCAGGGCTAATCTTTTATATCTCTTGGATGGTGAATGCTTGTTAGAGCATCACTGATGAAAAGCTAGACTTTGATCAGTCATACATCTCTGTGTACACATCTGTGTTGTTAGAGTCTGACTGCCACTTCTTTTTTCAACATCCAACCACAGTAGTTTTTACCTCATATTACAGTGATAGTGCATAGTGACTCAGAGTAGAGGAATTTTCCCATCTGCAGCTGTTACTTTTCACTGCTCTTGATGTTCAGTGACAACTTGTCTGCACCTAGCTCTTTTTTTTTTTTTCATAGAATACACAAGGCCAGTATACTAAGGGACTCTCTGAGCAGTAATTTTTAGCAGAAAAATATTTATTTACGCACAGCTAGCTGATATTTAAATACACTAATTTATACCATTTTAAGTTTTCTGAAGAGTAAAAAAGTAAACAAGTTTAAAAAATCCCACAAACTTCAGATTGCATTACCAGGGAAATTTTCTGAAGTCCTTTGTTAGGGTTGGTAACAGACATTTACTTAGTTACCATGTTATTAAGACTGTGACGGTTTTCTGATATTCTTATAGTGTTTAGTGAAAATATTCTACCTATTTATCCAACAAAATAATGCTCTTCCTGATAGCATTCAGATGCAGTATCATGCTGATTTATTGGCATATTTCCTGAATTAATATGCTTACTTATGTCATTAAGGAAATGAGATTGTGATAAACTGAGGTGCTTGTGACATGGATCATTGTGCTAATGATCAATATCTCAGTCTTGCAGAATTTGCCACTCCTGCAGAAGACATTTGCACATGCCAGTTACAACCTATTAAGGTGTCATTTCAAGTTAGTTCATTGCAAATTCATTAATATTAGTTGTTTCAAAGATTTTAGTATAAAAGGAGAAATACATCCATTTCAAAAAAATGAGATACTGAATCATGAGTGAAACAATATGCATGCAGCATAGCATTAGAAAAAAACCCAAAACACCTACATATTTTTACTGATGGTTAAATAATTTTTGTGAAAGTCATGAGATGTATGCAACATGTTTAACAAGAAAACACACACACAGTTTACATTAACTTTGCAGACAAAGAGAAAAATATGAGCTTTTAAAGTGAGGGTTTCTTTCCCTTTCATAGGTCTAATTAGCATGCTCTCGTTCTTCAGAGAAAGAAGGTCATGTTGTGGCAAAAAACAGTTATCAGACTAGGTAGTGGAAGTATCTGTGACAGCTGAGTTCAGCATATGTGACTCTTAAAGAAATTCTAATCAATTATTTTAGAGAGTAATGAATTTTATAAACTTGAGAAATACTTTCATAAGGTCATGCTGTGATGTTGTTTTCCTTCTGTTACAATGGATATAAAACATCATCATTCAAGTACAGTGGCATAGAATTGACTGCATTAATAAAAATAGGGTTTATTGTTTTGCAGAATGTCGGAGAAGGCGAGGGAAGCAAGACGCAACTCAGTATGAGTTATAAGCAAGCTTCAACACTTTATTCAAGTTCTGCTATGCCTTTTATACACTGGAGGTTAATTATGCCTACTTATGTTAAATTATGCCTACATATCTATGTTTGATTGGCTAAGCACAAATTATGCCTACTTGTCTACATTTGATTAGTTAAGCATAAAGCTACATTTGCATGTTCCAGCCTCTTGCGGTTATCTTCTTCTGGATTCTTCCCGCAGGTTCTACCTTGGAACTTTCCACCAGATTCGGGCTTATTCTGACCTGGAGCTTTCCACAAGCTTCCAGGTCAGAGTGACCCTGGGAAGCTACAGCTATCAGCAGTACAGCTCCCGTTATCAGTACTGCTCGCTCACAGCTGCTACATTCGGCCCAGTTCAGCAAGCCATTCCTCCACATTATTGTGCAAAATCTTTAATTTCTTTTCCCTTCAGAATAATACAATATGACCATGAACAGCGGACAGAGACTGCTTGTCAGTTTGTACAGAACTAATATTTATTGTTTCAAGCAATGAAAATTATATTTTAAGACTGAAAACTTTGCTATTCAAACATAACAAGAAATAGAAAAAAATATGCTGTGAAAGAATTAATAAAAAAAGTCATCCTTTTAAATCACATAATTTTAATTTAAGATTTTTAAAATTTGAAATCTCCATTTATCTCCATTTATATCCATCTATCCAATAAGCCAGCCAGTAAGCCATTTTAATTATTAGTCTTGTTTAGTCTTTTCTCTTTTACTATTTAAATGCAACTATTGTCCTGACAAGTCACTGTTGTGGTTTAACCTTGTGGGTCACTAAATGCCATGCAGCTGTTCACGCACCCTCCCCTCACCCTGGGAGGATGGGGTAGAAAATTGAGTGGTTAAGGAGACTCATAAGTTGAGATAAAAATAATTTAATAATTGCAATAAAATGAAATAATAATGGTAATATTAAATTAAATAATAATGACAATAAGAATAATAAAATATACAAATAAGTGATGCACAGTGCAATTACTCACCACACAGCAATCAAGGGCCAGCTCCTTCCCTGCTAGCAATCCCAGAGGAGGAGAGAGATCCTAAAACCACAGTCCTGGAAGAGCAAGAGAGCAATTTTCCAGCCAGCTCTCATCTAGGTACTGAGCCTGTTGTAGCATGATACAGAATTCTCCATTGGCCAATTTGGATCTGTTTTTGTGGTTATACTCCTTTCCAGCTTCTTATGCACTCGCACACTAGCAAAACATGTGGTCCTTGATCTCACTGCAAAACATGAGTGTATTGTCAACATTCTTCTCATTCCAAACCTCATACTAAAGCCAAAACATAGCACTATTCTAGCTACTAAGAAGAAAATGAGTTCTATCCCAGCCTAAACCATCTCATCTGAAAACAGGACGGTCATTCATCTACCTGTTAGCTGAGATAATAGTACTCACAGCAAAATGGTTATGTATTGACTGTTGTGTCTTTGCAATACTAAGACACCAGAAACAGTTTAACTGTTGATATCTATAGGAGACAGAGCTGAGATAAAAGGAAAAAAATACCCAACACACACATAGTGCAGGCTGAGACATAGCGTTTTGATTTTAGTGAACAGAGACTGTCAGTAAACAATGGTTGACTAATTGGGATTTTACCATATTGCATTTCTGTCTCCAAGTTGTTTTGGAGGTTGATTTTACAACCTAAAATATAAAAGAAGGCCTTTATGTTTTAGTGTGCACTATTCCTGCTAGGCCAACATTTTCAGCTACGTATGTCACATACAGGTATTGTATAGTATTGAAAAAATAACACTAGATACTCATGCAGCCATTTTTTGCTGTGTCTTTCCTCCATTCTTTTCTTTTTTTGTGGCTTTAATTCCCCAAATTCCTACTTCTGGCTAAACAGCAAATACCTGCTTCAACATTTCTGTGTCAGATAGGTACAGGAAACTGCACAGAACTGCAGATTACAGAGCAAGTATAAATTCCAGTTGCCCTAGGGTGGGCTGAGAAAAGGAATCCATCAGAGACTGAAACAGAATCTGCAACACAGACAAATATTTTTATGCTTATTGATCTCTCTTTTATCTTCTCTTCTTCTATTTCTATGTTTTTTTCCTCATTTATCTATTGACAGTTTTACTGTGCAGAATACCAATAAATCAGGATTTAATGAAATCTCAGAAGTCTTTGGAAGTGATGCATAGGCATTTTGGGTTACTGTATTACAAATGTTGACCCCAAAATGTAGAGACTGAGAACTAAAATTAAATCCCACAGCTGTTCAATTTCAGACCTGTTGCACATATAATTGTTCCTGCTATCTTATATACAACTGGTATTAGCTAATCAAGTAATTCAAGTTTAAGTGTGCATTCAGGATCAATTTAAAGAACCATTCATAAAGATATATTCTCTCATCTAAATGCTTTCTTCACAAACAGGCTGCTATACATCCCCTTGAGAGCCTTATGCTTGTTATCTGAAGAACAACGTATTTTGGGGGCACTATTCCTACTGTAAACATATCTGTGACACATATATGAACTATAGCTCCAGTTGCCCTGAAAAGCAAAGTTATTGAATTTAAAATGGAAATATTCAGATCTGAAAACCAGCCTATTAAAAATGGACGTCCTTTTGATAACTTGTATCTGTAGTGGTGAATTGGCAGTTAGGTTAATGGTTGGACTTGATCTTAGAGGTCTCTTCCAACCAAGGTTATTCTATGATTCTATGATCTGGATTTCAGTTCTGAAATCCCTTAAAACTCAGGTCTAGACAGAGATGAGGTTAGGTGAAATAGTCTTTAATTTATTTAAACAGTACATAGAAAAGGGATAACTACTGTCTATCTTCTGGATGACCTTGTTTTGTCATTTAAATGTGATCCTCTTTATTTTAAAGGTCTGTATGACAGCCGTCATGTTGTCCAGTATAGCACTATAATTTTGATTTGCTGGATGTACTCCATGGAAGAATATGATTAGACTAATTTTCTTGTTTAAGTATTACTTGGATCTGTCTATTTGTCTATCTATCTGTCTATTTATAAGACAGCTGCAGTTTATGGTATGTCTGCTGTGTAACTGAGGGATGAAAGTAAATATTCTTTTGTTTTGATATTAAAGGAAGACTACTAAACAATGTCTGTGTGAGACAGACCAACACAGCACAAAGAACAAAAAGGAATAGAACAGCACAAGACAATTTCTGAGAAATCATGAAAACCTGATAATAAAACCCTTAAGAGGCATAAGTATATCTTTAAACACGTGTGGTAATGGATACCTATGGAGTTTTGGCTAACTCAGGTGCAATATTTGTTTGAAGGACCTTTACCATTTTCTGAAGTAACATAAGTAACATATCTTTGACATCTTGGGATGTATGCCTGTCTATCACACAAACAACATAAAACAGAAAAACTGATAGGGTAAATGCAGATGTGACTTAAACAAGGCTGTGATGGAATGAGAAGGGGCAATTGTAGATTATCTTGCAAAAATAAATCTGTTTGGTCTAGAAATATTATGGTTTTAAACTATAACTTTTTGTTTTTAAGGAGAGAAGCCCCTTTTTCTTAGTCAAAAATAAAAGAAAGAAAGAAGAAAAAATATGAAAATTATTATTTGTCATCAGGAGACTGATTTGCCTCTGACGAGTTAGTTTTCTGAGATTATACATCCAGAAAGCTAATTTGCTGTATTCCCTCGGCAAACCAGTTGATTTTTTTCCCTACTATCTATTAATTTGACCTTTGTTATTTCTGTTTCTCTTTTACTTTTTTTTTCTGCCTATTATCCTTCATGCTTAGATAAGTATTTTTGGGATCAGGAAAGAGTTTTTTCTGTTTTTGTGGAATGCCCACCATGATATTTCCTAGCTCTAGGTAGTACACTATTATCTTTACTATTCACAGTTTCACTGTCCATGTCTTTTTTTACAGTGTTGTTTGAATAGGAAATCCTTACTCAGAAAAGCAGAGAAGTGGGTGCTATTACTCTAGTCACAGTCTGAAGTACACTGAGCTAGGAACATAAGAACTACAAGTTCTTGCCGTTGCATAAAATATCTACAGAGCTTTTCTTCTGATTGATTCTCCTGCCAAGAGTTCTGTCTCCTCTCTGTAGCACACGGTGTCTCTGAGATGAAAGTCTGACTGTGCTAACAGTGTCTGTTATATCTGGCCTTCACTTGGGACTGACCTCGAGTGTGTAGGTATATATGCATGCTTATATATTTGAATCAACATTTAGCCAGAACTCAGGGCTAAACTGTAGCTGTTAGTCTACCACCCAATGTTCCCTCCCCAGTTGAGAAGGAGAATCCGGGAAAAAAGGCAGAAAGCCCACAAGTTGAAGTAGAAAGAGATTTAATAGACAAAACTGATACAACAATTGACAAAAAGTATCACTTTGCTGATAAACTGTACTTAAGCATAGACACTGATAGAGAGGTGATTCGTGATATTTTACTAGACAGGTAGTTTGAGGGCCACAATGACATTTGCTATTCCAATTTACAGATTTTTAGTCTCCTTTTCACATTAGTTTTGGTGGACTGCTTGATAAAACTTCTGCACATAAGATAAAGGCAAATGCCTGACTGCACATGCCTGTCTGTTTTGTGCTTTCACCAAATATGTAACTGTGCAGGCAAGTACTCTGTGTAATTAATGAAGTTCATATGCTTGGACAGTAAAGTATAATGAAAATGTCAATTATGGGCATCTATCTGGGAAAAAAAATAATTGTGTTAGTGATACTTTCTCTTCAAGATTAGATGTTTAATTACATATTTTTTCAGACTGCATTATATCAGATCTTTCCTTTTTCGTTTTATGTGGATCCTAATCCATCTGTTAATGACAGTTTAATAAGAATTCTGTTTGGTCAGCAAGATACAGACACTAATAAGACATATTTCTGTTGCTGAGGGGCTATCATATAGTAGCCATCACTAAGTGATGTTTCCACTCTTGCTATTGCAGATGTCCAATCATATGCTTTGTTTCAACCTGTGGATCATGACAAGGCATTTGCATTGACTGTATATTTCTGTCTCTCAGTGTCAATTAAGAACTGTGCACAAAATGTAGTAATGAAGAGGAAATTTTATTTTTACAATAAGAAAAAAATCCCCTAAACTCCTCTAATTGAACATCTCTTCTACAATGCATGCATAATCATGCATAGTTCTGCTAAAGAAACTCGTACATGCACAAAGTGAACAAAACGTCAGTCTAGCTAGAAAGCAGTTAGTCATTCCTTGTGAATTTGTTCAGAAATCATGCAATCACTGAATAGCTGGGGATGGAAGGGACTTCTAGAGGTCATCTCGGCCAAGCCATCTGCTCAAACAAGGTCACCTAGAGCCAATTGCCTAGGGCTATAGCCAGATGGTCTCTAGGTATCTCCAACTTCACAACCTCCTTGGGCAACCTGTGCCAGTCAACCTCACAGTATAAAGGTGTTTCCTAATGATCATGGAAAACTTGCTGTGTTTCAGTTTGTGCCTATTATCTCTGATCCTTCCACTGGGTACCACTGAAAAGAGCCCAGTTCATGTGTAAACGTATGTGAATCTATGCTGACTACCCTTGATGACATTTTATCCTTCACGTGCCTAGAAGTTATTTCCATGATTAGTTGCTCCACCACCTTCCCAGAGACTGAGGTGAGGCTGACCAGCCTGTAGTTCGCTGGGTTCTCGTTCCTGCCCTTTTTGAAGATAGGAGTGACGATAGGAGTGACGCCTCCAGTCTCAGGCACCTCTCGCAACCATCATGATTGTTCAAAGATTATTGGGAATGGCCCTGAAGTAACATCAGCCAGCTCCCTTGGCATTTGTGGGTGCATCCCATCAGGACCTACAGACTTGCATAAGTCCAGTTTGCTTGAGTATTCTCAGACCTGATCATCTTCCACCAAGAGTACATTTTCCTTGTTCCAGACTTTTTCCCTGATCTCCACCTTCTGTATACTTCCTGTTTATGTCTGAGTTTTGTCCAGTTCAAACATAAGACAGTTAGGTCCTTATTCACCCATGCAGGTCTTCAGACATTTTTGCCTGACTTCCTGCTTGTTGGGACAAATTACTCTCAAGCTTGGAGGAGGTAATCCAAGAATATTAACTAGATTTTTGGGGAACGTCTTCCCTCCAGGTTCTTATCCCATGGGAGTCTTCCAAGTGGTCTTTCATATTTTTCATGGTTCCATTCTGTTGAAATGACTCGAGAAATTATTTCCTCTAGATACATGACAGTTTTCAAAACCTGGCTTATGTCTTGCTAAATTGACTTCTAATTGTCTTCTTAGCAGGGAATTCTGTGGAGGTTTCTGTTGTTGGATGTTTCTGTGCTTGGTTTTGAAATTTATTTTGATTTTTATTTTATTTTTAGCCTCATTGCCCTCATGTTACTAATTTAAGTGTAACGTAAACTAGTTCAGTATTGTTGTGTTACTGGTACCTGGTTGTCACTTGACCTATTTTTAGTTTCAAATCTAACTAACGTATAAGTTTCAGAGATATAAGTTCCCATAGATTTCATAACAGTCAGCAGCTGGATAGAAAGGAAAGATTATGCTAATGTTTCTGTGGAGAAAAGGTCCAAATAACTCAGCTGTTATTCATTAGTTGGTGGATTGTTGATGATCTTTGACAGAATAGTAGCTGACCAGCTAGCTCACACAGGATCCATAACACATTTTGTTACCTCTTCTTTGCTGAAACAAAGACAGACATAGAAGTGGGATAAATTATAGGAGTCAGGAATATGGGAGGAATAGAAATTAAGTCTGGGTTGAAAGAAGGTGTGGAAATACCATGTGAGAATAAACCAAGGGTTTAGAAAAAATCTTAGAGGAAGGAATATGTAGATACTGTGATCCAAAGAGATGGAAAAAAACACAGCTAAATAAATAATTTGAGCCTTTCTAGATCTAGTACCCATAGAAAATTTTCTCTGCTCGACAAAATTGTATTCTAGAGTGAGTGATCAGACACTGGCCATTTGGAAAGTTCATATCTACACACGATAAATTCAGATTTATATAGGACAAAAACATTTTAGTGCTGATGACATTAACATTTTATCCAAAATGTTAACGACTTATTCAAAGAAAGTCTAAAAGTGACGAGTAGTTTTAAGCAGATTCTGATATTATCATTTTAACATTAAATTATGTTCCTCTATTAGAATTAGAAAGCCACAGAAAATGAGGGTATAATGGGGGTAAGAAATATACCTTTAAGTTCATTACAGTAGCTACTTACTTAAAGAATCACTTGTGCAGAGAAGGGGAGATAATTCTTTCCTGTTGAAATCTTCACTTTATTTGAATAGCTTAGATGTCTATAGATAGGACTCGAACCTTGGAATTGAAATAGATTTCACTGCATTGGGGGTCATCTTTGCTTGCTCCAAATAGAATGAGTTTTCCTATAACCTAGCTAAATGCCTCTGAAAATCAGGAAGCAAGGATGCTCATTTTATTTTAACTGAGCTTATAATGTGCACATTGACAAAATGGTTCACTTTGCTTTCTTTTGGCACCATTACTCTTTATATAATGATCTTTACTCTCTCTGTAGAGTAATTTAGCTTCAACAGAAGTTGTGACAAAGGATACTCCATTCCTTCAGTACTGTATAGAGATAAAGTAGGACTCATAGTCCTGTGAGTAAGAAACTAGATCCCATCAGATCTTGAACCAAGACTCAGTCAAAACAGAAACTTCTTAATTCAGGAGAAATCACTCTATGTAATGCATCCCAATTAACAGTTACCATCTAAAATTAAGGCATGTAATCAAAGTTGTCCAGAGTCAATGGAGAGAGAAAAGCACCTGAAAAGGTTGATTCATTATTTCTGTCTCAAATGTTAATTTTTTTCCTCAGTTTTATCTCAAATAATGCAAATATGATTGCTATTTCTCCCCTTTTTTCTACCTCTTGCCTGCTTTTGCTAGTTAGATTTTTTTAACTTTGGGGGGTGATAACTCTGTTGGCATTTTTTTAATGCTTTATGTCTGCAAACCTTAACTGGTAAATATGAGGAGTTCATAAAATAAATGTACCTCTGTCATAGTTTAACCTCAGCCAGCAACCAAGCACCACCCGGCTACTTACTCACCTTCCCCTAGTGAGGTGGGGGAAAGAATCAGAAGGGTAAAAGTGAGAAAACTCATGGGTTGAGATAAAGATCATTTAATAGGTAAAATAAAAGCTGTGTGTGCAAGCAAAGCAAAAAAGTGAATTTATTCACCACTTCTCATTGGCAGGCAGGTGTTCAGCATCTCCAGAAAAGAAGGGCTCCATCACGTGTAACAGTTACTTAGGAAAAAAAAGCCATGACTCCAAACGACACTCCCCAACCACTTCCTTCTTTTTTGCCTGTTTTTTTTTTTGCTGAGCATGACGTCATGTGGTGTGGGATAGCCCTTTGGTCAGCTGGGGTCAGCTGTCCCAGTTGTGTTCTTTCCCAGCTTCTTGTGGACCCTCAGTCTACTCACTGATGGGGTGGTGTGAGGAGCAGAAAAGGCCTTGACTCTGTGTGAGCACTGCTCAGCAATAACGAAAATATCCCTGTGTGATCAACACTGTTTTCAGCACATATCCAAAACATAGCCCAATACTAGCTACTATGAAGAAAATTAACTCTATACCAGCCAAAACCAGCACAACCCCCCAGTCTCCTACAGGATCAGTTCAGGAGATTAGGAAAGTACAAAAATTCCATATCAGAAAATGCAGTATATGATTGCTTCATTTGAGAAATTGTATCTGATGATTTAATTGTAGCGTCTGTTTACCATAATGCATTCTATGATCTGCTGCATCACCTGACAAAGGATGCATAATCATTTAATGAGAAATCAGAATATAATGTATTCTGAATTATTAATTTTCTATATAGTAGCAAAAGAATAAAACAGTTTATATTACATGTACAATATTGAAAATGGGATTCCTTGACTTTTTTATTGATCAAGTCTTTAAACAGTCTTTTGTAAATATGTAGATGTCATTTATTCCTACTCCTTGTAGTGTAGCTAGCATCAATGTATACAATCAACCAACACACTCTGCTTGACCTATAGTGCTTCCTTTGATTCATAGAAGTAGTGATTTATAGAAGTAGTTTATAATTGTGTCTTGTTCTCTGACATGGTGCGTAAACAGTTAAAGCAGAAGTGTCTTTTTCTTGTTGTTTTCCACAGAGCCCAGAAGTTCAAAAGATAACAAGAACTTCTCACTATTAAGGAATTAAAAAATGCATTGGCAAATATGTGTCTAATGGCAGTTGTCAGAAGCAATTAGTTTCAAATATATTTCACAGCTTAATCATGCTGAGAAATGCTTCTGAACTTTAAGGATCCAGACCAAATAATATGAGTACAGTTTCCTATTAAAGAGAATGAAAAATACTGAAGGAAGATTAATTGCCACAGATTAAACTAGTGTATAGTATTTATGTCTCATTCATTAGTTTATAAACTCTGACTTCACAAAAGAGGATCCAGTATTTATATAATGACCCCAAGTCCCAGGATTTTCATTTAGAGAGCTTTAATTTAATGGAAGAGATGTAAAATGCTTTTATTCAGGTTTAATTTTATAACTTCATCTGGATCATATGTCAGGTAGTTATTGGTCAGACAAAAGTTATCATCGACGTCAATGTTCATGATGTTAAAGATTCTATGACATAATGCAGCCCTTGATTTTTGTCCTTGTATGGCATCCTGGTTGTTACGAGTCACAAAGAACAGATCCTCGGGAAACGTGCAGTTTGCATGAGTTTCATCAAAAAAGAGGAAGGAAAAAGAAAAAAAAAATGCTCATTTTCATTTGCAATATAAAATTAAGAGAAGCTAACAGCAAATGGAGATGAAAGAGTGGTGTTGGAGACTGGAGACATTCTGAGATGAGTGTGTGAAATGAGAGAGGGAATGTTTTATAGTAAACAGTCAGATGATGAAGTGGATCTAGTATTGGTATGAACAGATACAAAAATAAGAGAAGGAAAGAAAAATAAAGAGAAATGAAAGTGCATCTCATGTACTTAAAACCAGCCAATAGTTTAAAGATAAACTGCCCAAAAAGTAGTAATAACAGAGCTTTATATGACATATATGTCTTGACTGTAATATATAGGAAAGCTTTATAATGTAGGTGCATGGGAGAATGTTCCCTAGGAGACTAGAAAAGTTTTCTTCATCCCTTTTATTGATCCAAACCATCAGGTCATGATGTCAGTGTTTTCTTTAGAGGACTTCTCTTTTTGTTGTTGTTGTTTTTTTGGCGTTTTTTTTCAGAGACTGGGACTGTTTGTAAGGAAAATATGGAACTTATTCCAAGATTTTCCAAGATTGCTTAATGTCCGTTTTAAAAATTACTGTATAACAGACATGTCAAGCTACAGAAGACTCCAGTGAAGGACCACTACAGTGATTAAGAGACTGAAGGATCTCTTACATACGGAAAGGCTGAGCTGGGACTGTTCAACTTGGAGAAGGGAAGGCTCAGGGCACATCCCATCAATGTATACAAACACCTGAAGGGACAATGTAGAGAAGATGAAGCCAGGGTCTTTTCAGTGGTGCTGACTGACAGACAAGAGGCAATGGCCACAAGATGAAACCCAGAATGTTCCCTATGAATACCAGGAAAAATTACTGTGAGGGTGACTGAGAGCACTGGCATAAGTTGTCCAGGGAGGTTGTGGAGACTTCATCCTTGGAGATATACAAACTGTGTGGACATGGTCTTGAGCAACTGACTGTAGTTGACCATGCTTGAGCAGAGGGGTTGAATCAGATGACCTCCTGAGGTGCCTTTCAACCTCAACCATTCTTTGGTTCTCCAATTGTGTGATACAGGTTGATTTACATAAAACTGTAGATTATTGTGTCTTCTCACAGAAGTCACCCTTGCAGTCCCTCCACTACCAAAAGTTCACCACATAAACCCCATACATATGAAAAGATACAGAATACAAAACCAAGTTCAGGGACCACAAAATGAATACTGGGATGAAAGACAGATGCCGCCATGCAGAATTTAAGGAGTTTGTCCTTTTCAGCTTATTGAAGAAAAGAAAGAAAATAGAACTGATCATTGCAAATAGTCATATGGTACTTAAAATGGAGAAGCTGTTTTGACAGTGACAATAGGGCTGTCTATTAGGCAGTTCATTTCGGAACGAACAGTGATAATGCACTGCAGCTCCAAGAAAATTTATCTAGTCAACCTACAGTTTCCTCTTCTCTTTCTATCTTGTCTGATCTTTTGTACATCTGCTTTGGGATAATTTACCTGCTGAGTTTTACAAAGACAGCAAGAGGGAAGGATGTTCAGCAGAAAAATACAAAGTGAAGCAGATATGTAACATGGGGAAGAAAGGATGATCTGAGAAGTTGCGAAGAGGAGTACAAATTTTGTTTTGGGGTAGATAGCAGCCCTTTGTTGATTTTCAGCACTACTGAAAAGGGATTTAAAATAAAATTTCAAGGACTTGTAAAAGAGCCTAGAAATTCTTAACTTCAGAAAAATCTCCTCCCTAGTGAGGAGGTTGGTTAAACACTGAAATAGCACATCAGGATGGATTGCTTAGAAATAGACTTCCTAAATATAAAGTACTTTGGACCAACTTTTAAATTGATTTTTTTAATCTCTTTGTGTAGTGCAGGTAGTTATGAAATCTGACACTGAATTCCCCTGTGTATTCTCTTGCCTTTTGACCCTGGTTGCAGTGTAGTCTCCAACATCTGTGTTAAGCAATGCCGCCTTAGGGCTTCAGCTGGTCACATGAAGATACTGGGAGATTTTCTTCATTGTATGGTTTAGCTTTGATTACTTGAGCAGTTGGTTTGCTTGGTTTGCTTCTTCTGAAAGAGGAAATGTGTGGTATACCTAGAAATATGTTGTTGAAAAGTCACTATAGAAGATGCCTGTGAATCCCTTCAGATTTCTGGTGCTTGTGTCATGCTTACTAAAATTAAATCCAAAAGAGCACTGAGATCAAAAGAAGATGCAAAGAAAGTACTAGTATGCACCATGTCTATACTTTCTCAGAATTGTTTAGGCTTTCTAACAGTCTTCTGAATTAGACACTGATTATATCACTGTACTGGTTTCTCAGAAACAGACCCACGGGCCAGCCATGCAGGCAGGCCATGAGTAGCCCCGAGTCAGCTGGGAGATCCAATCAAGGCAGCTGACTCACAGGTGTATCCCATACCACTTAGATCATCCTCACTATAAAAGGAGGGAGTTCACTGAGGGTGGTGTTCTTCCTGGGGCTACTCCTTCTTGGTCTCTGTTTCTGCTGCTGACCCCAAGGACCAGGCTAATTAGAACCTTGTACGCTTTATGTTTGTGATTGTATTAGTTTTGTTATTTTATTAAATCTGTTTCTACTTCAGCCCATGGGGCTTCTCCTCTTTTTTTCCCCTATTCCCCTTCTCAGCTGGGGAGGGATCACTGGGTGGTAAAACAACTGCTACAGTTTGGCCTGTGGTACAGGCTAAATGTAGACAATCACACACTGTAAAGGTATACAAAAGACACAGGTCAGCTAACATATCTTCACAGGCAATTCATTAAAAAATATTATTGGCAAAGTTCTTTCCTCAAAAGCACAAAACAAACTAGCACAGAACTCAGTGAGAGTTATATATTTTGGAGTACAACCTGCTTCAGGTGTAACTTTACAATTTCACCAAGTTATGAATGTAAGGGTTTACTTTTACCCTTTGTAGAGTACACTCATTCTGCTTGTGTGTAAACTCAAAAGTGTTGAAAGCACAGCTAGTACCATCACATCCTCTGGTATTAGTTTTGTTATTGTGTTTGCATCTGCTGGCACAAACAGAATAATTTATTCCAGACTGTACTAACAACAGCTCTCATTTCAACTTGAAAGTATTAGTATATTTATATTAATATTTCATACATTTTAACATATTTTTGCCTGATCTTTTAAGACAAAACGTATATTATCCTGACTGTATATCTCTATAGAATTCTTTGGTATTTCCTTCTATTAGATTTAAACTTGCACAAAAAGTTTGAGATTCATATCTTCTAAGTTTAGCTAGAAGTTGATGCTCCTCTAAAATAGACACACCTGTGGCAGGGAGAATTAATTTTTGTAGGACCTGCCTTTTGTGGACCCATGCTGGCTGGGTCTGATCCCCTGGTAGTTCTTCACATGCCATGTGAGTGCACTCAAGATGACCTGCTCCATAACCTTCTCCAGTACCAAGGTCAGACTGACAGACCTGTAACTCCCTAGATCCTTCTTCAGACCTTTCTTGTAGATGGGCATCACAGCAGCAAACCTCTGGTCATCTGGGACCTCCCCTGTTAATCAGGACTGCTGAATGCATTTAATGTACATATTAGGTCAGATCAAAGTTTCAGTTAACATAATATCACTCTTCATTTGTAATTATTCTATGGTGATTATAAAAAGAGTTTAAGCAAAACACAAGCAGATAGTGATACTTCTCTGTTATAACTTCCCAGCTTTAAGCTGTCTGACTTCTTGAGTCAGAAGTGATATCTTTGTGCTTAATAGCCCTTGATATGTTTGTCTTTTATGAATTAATTTAATTTACATCACTTCCATATCTACATCTATCTTTAGGATCACGATGCCTTCATAAATTTCTTGTCAAAATTCTTCAGTGTCATGGTGACCTTAAAAATGTTCAGTCATTATCACTGACGTCAAAACACAACCTCATAAATATTTTAACAAAATCTCCTAATCGCTCACTGTCAAAAAAGCATTATTACTTACTACATTCACATTTTAATCCAGTAAATTAACACATGAAAAAGCCTTTTTTTTGTCTAGTAGAATGTGTAGACTGTTGTTGTTAGTTTTACAACCTTCTTCCCCTCTCTTTCGTATGTGTTCTAATGTTAAGACATTTAGATTATAAAATCCTTCTAATTATTAAATTAACGGAAATTAAAGTAAAATTAAATACTCAACAGGTGTATTAAGGTATTATACCTCCAAGTATGTCAGGGTACCACTGCCCAGTCCCCCTGGATCTGTCTTCTCCAGGCTGAACAAGCCCCGCTCCCTCAGCCTCTCCTCACTGTAGAAGTGCTCCAACATTGAACCATTGTGGTGGCCCTACGCTGAATTCTGTCCAGTTAACTGATGTTTGCCTGGTACTGGAAGTTCTAAACTGAATGTAATATTTGAGATACTGTCCAAAGTATGGTGAGTAGAGTAAGATAATCGCTTCCCTTCATCTACTGGTGCTGCTCCTGTTAACACCTTCTTGCTGCCAGGTGACTGCTAGCTTATGTTCAGCTTACTGTCTGCCAGAACCTCTGGGGCTTTTCTACACAGCTGCTCCCCACCCAGTCAGGCAACAGCCTGTATCTGTTGCAAGGGGCTCTTCCACCCTAAATACAGGGATTTGCATCTAACCTTCTTGTATTTAATGAGCTTCATGTTAGCCCATTGCTCCAGTCTGTTTAAGTCCTTCTGGGTGACAGCATTACCCTGCCGTATACCTGCTGCTTCCTCCAATTTGGTGCTATTTGCAGATCTGACAAGAGTACACTCTATCACCTCCTCCACTGACAAAGCCGTTAAGCAAAACAGTTCCCAGGGCAGATCCCTGGATTACTCCATAAATTACAGCCTCCAGGTAGATTATGACCAAACAACCATGACCACCTGAACCCAATCACCCAACCAGCTTTTACCCATGTAGTTGTTCACCCATCCTGATAGTAGTGTTCTAACTTGCATATAAGAATATTATGGGAGGCAGTGTTGAAAGCCTTGCTGAAATCAAGGTGCATGGCATCCCCTACTCTCCCCTCACTTACAGATCCTGGACTGACTGGGTATTTTTGAAGATGGGTGCAACATTTTCTTTCTCCAGTCATCAAGGAACTCTCCTGATCTCCATGATGATAGAAAGCAGCTGTGCAAGAATCATTTCTGTCAGCTTCCTTGAATGCAGCATGTGGAATGGCATGGGTCAAGTAACTGATCTTAACCCACTGCTGTGTATTCTTCTTGAATGCTACTTCTAAATACAGAGGCCTGGGAGATCTCGTTGGTGAAGACAGAGACAAAAAAGGCAAGGAGTACATCAGGCTTATCTATGTCTGCTGTTACTGTGTCTACTGTGAAGCTGCCTTGCTTTTATCTCAAAACTAAAGAAGAACCTTGAAATCTGTTACATCTGAGATGACCTCCTCTGAACAATCTAATGTTGAAACATTAGTAGGCCATTCAACCCCTATATCAAATTACTTAATAGCTATTTGTAACACATAAGTTTATAACAAAGCTCTAGATTTTCATCTCTAATACTGGATATTCCTGATTTATTAAGGACTGAAGTTTATTTGGACCTTGCAAAACTTACAGATTAATAATAAAATGCAGCTCTTATTAGGACAGAATTAATCTTTCATAGCAGACTTTTTTTGTGAAGCTTTTAGTGTAATTTATTGTCTAGTGAACAAACTTTTTGAGTACCAATTAAGAATTCAGCCATGTTCACTTGGCATTTAGTGCTTTGTAGTTACAAAATCGGTTTTCTCATATGATTTCTTCTGGGTGTAATGTTGTAATAATTTTTTTCCAATCATGTCAACAGCCCCAGCACACAGCAGTTCTCCTCAGTGCCACCTTCCTTATTAATTTCATAGTTGGAGGAGAGGTACTGTATGACCTGAAAAATAACAGTTTAAAATATCTTTCAACATTAACCCAGCTTCGATACTGAAATGATTTGAAAGATGAAAACTGTTTGCTTGGTAAGATCGCACTAGTCAGAGGAGACTATATAAATATGCTGACACGCTCATTATAACTTTCCCAGTTTATTTCTTTTATGTATTAACAGATGGACACTGGGTAATGTAAGAACCTACTCTAGAACAGAGACATCATTAAACATAATTATTTATTATGATTTGCCGTATCTTCCTATGGCTTCCAGGGTCCTCTGTGCTATCCAGACTGGTAAACATATTTTCACAGCCACCTCGGTAATATCATTCTTCAGGTTATTCTCAGACAGCCAAGGACTTGTGCTGTAGTGCAATAGAGTCCAGTAAACTACCCACTGCTGCCCACAGGATTATTATTATTACAGCAAAAAGTTCTCTAATCGGAAAAGCGTGGAACAATCTCAAGCAATTGTGAAATCAGAACCTTACAGGAGATTTTGAGATTTAGCTCCTCAGCCTTTAACTTTGTACATCTGACTGTGCTCTGCTGTGTAGAGTCTCATGATGTGGGGGGTGAGGATAAGAAGCACCATTCTAGACAAGGTACCTGTAACTAATGGACCCTTGTATTCATCATAAATGAGGAGCATGTAAGAATATCTCTGCCACTATAAGGATTCACCAGAAGGGCTGACTTATAATCAGTTCTCTATACCAGCTTTCTGTATACCATTTAAAATTATCATCCTCTGTAGAACTACTTTTGCAGCTCCCTGGAAGAAAATTCAGAAGATGGTCTTCTGGAAGAAACTTGCCTATATGATTTTTGGGACCTTCTACTGGAGCAGTGGATCTCTACTTTTGTCTTTTACTAGAGTCATGAGTTAAGGGCCCAGTACACTTCTATAGAGAGAGTTTAGAGCAACAAAAGCATTTATAGATGCAGAGTATCAAGCTGTCTGTTCAATCTGTGCAAAGGGAAACCTGTTACCAAGTGGGAAGGAAGGGGGACTGGATTTAGGGTTGGATCAGTAAAAGCATGTTTATGTAGCAACTGGGCTGGACCTTCCCATCTGTGTGGTTGGATGTCACAGCCCATGTGGCAGTGAAGACTGGTGGTGGTTTGGTAAGCAGAAGGCTTGGGAATCTCAGATTGTAGCAAACAAATAAGCAAAAAGCAGAGCTAACAGTTAATAAAATATGTAAATAACAAATAAATTACATGAAAAATAAAAACAAATAAGGAGAGGGAAAAAAGTAAAAACAGTAAGATACTACAACTAGTAAAATGAAAACAATGGAGAGGCTTGTGAAGTAGTGTTAAGTATGCTGGAAGATTTTTCCTTTAACTGAGCTTGTACTTTGGCAGATATGTCTAATATCCAATCTAAGATTGTCTTTCCACAGTTCAAGCCCATTACTACTTTTATGTTCTCTGATTAATGAGTCTTTCTTGAGATGCCCCTGTACATATTTCCGGGCAGAGTTATCACATTCTCTGTCAGTTATAATTTTGATAGAATATTCTTGGTTTTCTTAGATTTTCTAATTCAAAGGTTTTATATTCTAAAACTGTTAACTATATTTTGTTCCATTATACAGGAATGCTGACTACTGACTTGATATAAGGTTTCACTTCAGACCTGAAGTAAAGCAGGACAATTGTTTTCTATACTTAATATTCACTTCTATTAAGACTAGCCATTGTGGCAGTCTCTTCTTCTGCAGTTGTTATACAACTAACTCATACGCAATCTTTAATCTGCTTTAATTTCCACTAGCTGGAACAATTGCATCCTCCTCATGAACCAATTGCATTTTGAAAAAGAAGTCACAGAACTTGTCTGTGAATCATTACCTTAATGAAGAAAAAATAAAGTGAAAAAAATAAAAAAAAAGATTTTTATGAAACTTCAGTAAATGAGGAGCAACAGACATTTTGCAAGGAGTAGGACCACTGACCTTTGCTCTGTTTTGATATTGTTGATCCATGACTCCAGATAGCTACTGGCTAGACTCTGTATTCCTTGCCATTATAATGTACTTGCCACACTTTCACACTGATATCTGGGGAAGAAATCACCCCACAATTGATTTCATTGTGATTACAAGTGTAGCACCAAATAGAGTGTGATAGAATAACAAAACAGTCCATGACAAAGAACTAGGGAACTTCGGAAAATTCTTGGAGCATAGCCGTTCCTGAAGTTTTTGTAATATGCTGCAATAGATCAAAGTGTTATAAATTATTTTAGTCTACTACAGACTTTGGGTGTGATGTCAATAGAAAATGGAAAGTTTGTCTCATTGTTCCTTACTCACTTGCTCAAGTCATGGAGCATCTATCATTGCCCAAGCTTCCTATACCCCTGAGTGACATAATTATCCTCAGTTCAGCATGAGGCACTGCTATGTTTGATTTGAAGTCAGTCACACACAGGGAAGGAAGAGTCCTAACCTATCTCCCCACATAACTGTCCCAAGACCAGGCACAGCCTAGCTTTAAATTCTAGGGAACTATTTCTTGAGCTGTGATTGATTCAGCCTCCTGAAATAAAAGCTGATATGAGCGTGTAACTCTAAGATAAAATGTGAATAATTTGTTTGCAACTGTGTGAAGCAAATAGGTGACAATGAAACATGAGCAGATTCGGTGTGTGTAGAAAATATAACCTTTTACTTACTATAAATTCCAGCATCCTTTTTAGAAAAGTAAGGGAAAAATATTACAGATCTCCTGAATTTAAGTTAATAACCACATGAAGAGAAAAGGAATTTGATTCAGGAATCTATATAATAACTAATTAGTTTTCATTTGCAAGGACAGGACTTTAAATTCACAAAGTCAATTAGCTGCTTCATGATTACATAAGGTTTTGTGTGTTTATTAGACTCATAAACAAGTCTTTTATTAGAAATAGATGGGTGTTGAAATAGTTGCGTAACAGAAGTGAATTTCACTAGAAAGGTGAGGACCTGAATCACAGGTACAGCCAACTCAAGTATGGAGGCAAATCTTCATCATTAGACTGATTCATTTACAGGATTTCATAGCTGTTAAAAAAACCAAATAGCCTTTGAAGAGAAGCCAAAGAATGGAAACACTGCTAATAAGTGTAGCACACAATGGATAAAAAAATTAAAAAGCCACAAACTAATAAATGAATACTTATGCACTCAATGACTGGTAGGTCCTATTTTGAATGCAAATTCATATCCTATTTTAAATGAAACCCAAATTATTTTCCATTTACAAGTAGAATTTCTTCATTGAAAGATCTTTGCATATTTGTTGATCTGCTTCTGAATGTTCACTAAATGGTTATATCTTGTAATATCCGGCTACTCACTCCTCCCTATGTCAAAATCATTCCAGTTCAGTAGTCCTTCCAAATGCACACTGGTAGAACTCGGCCACTGATGAAATGCACTGCACCTTTTCTTTTCCTTGACTTTTACAGCAAGTAAACACCAGATAAACATCAGAAGTAGTTCTGGTAGCAGAGACAAGAACCAGGATTCTACTTTGCCAACTGAACACTCAAGCTAGGGAACTATATTCCTGCTGACTCTCTTTCCTTTTGGTGCATGAATACCCATTCCTTTCTAAACAGCACACTAATTTTCGCAAGGAGGTTGCGCAGCATGTTCTACTATTGTACAGTGTTAAGATGGTCTCTTCACCCCAGGACAGGTGCTGACCATGAGGTCTGGAAGGACTTGGAATCCAAGTTTCTGAGTCCTTGAGAAAAGCTGCATTCATCCAGTACTTATAAAAAGAGTAGGAAGAAAGCACCGACATAATTTCTTCTTGCTGTGTTATAGAAGGAAAAGGTTGGTCCTTTGGAAATAGAGTTACTAGCAAAATTGCCAGTTTCTGTACAAAGTTATTAGTGTCATGTAGATGTAAGATACCATTTCAGACCTAAAAAACAGTGGGGAGCATTGCAATATCCAGTGCTCTGTTTGTACTTGATAATTATCCAAGCTCTTTATTGGATTTGTGTGCAGTTATATATTTCTCAAAAACATACACATTTTTCTAACAATAACCTTAGAAATCTTTTGTGCAACTAGCAGTTGACAGTAAAGAAAAGATGAGGCAGCTCTAAGAGTAAAGTTATGGTGTCTGTATATATCCTTTCACAGCTGCAGGACAGTATAAACAAGCCTAAATGAGCACAGCAAAAAGAGTAACCCAGCTTGGCCCAGTCTCTTAAACAGAACTGTAATACTCAAAATCCAATATATTATGGTCCTAAATGCACCACAATAGGTGTTATTTGTGATACAGAAAAAGCTCAAAGAGCACTCAAAATTACTTCCTACAGGCAGCCGAACGTACTTTAGTATTTTTCCTTTAATGAAACAGGTGTGTCCTTCCCACAGTGTGAGAGAATCTTTAATGGCACAGAGCTATCTTAACATATTTTTTTTTATTTCTATCAAAGGAAGTGTATCCCAAAGTCAGGTGCCATAATCAGGAGTGAGCCAACACCTGTTGATCTGGCCAGGCAGCAAATCGTCTTGCATGTTGTAGATCAAACAACACTGATTGAAAGCTAAGGGTAGAGGGAGAGTTTGCTATCACATTGCAGCTTGTGATTTTGAAGATTATAACTGAGTACAGATACTTCCTCCTGCAATTACTGCTGTAAGGGGTCCAGATAAGACGTGTAAGGAAATCTAGGATTCCACTGACAGTAAACACAGGAAGAAAACACAGAAAAAATATTACAATTGCAGCTGTGAAAATATTGTGGTTTTTAACAAAAGTCATTAGATATTTGAGATGTCACTGATTCACCATTATTAGAATCAAAGATCTCTTTACTAAAAGGGGTATATGCTTCAGGTTGAAATAAAATTAATTTTTATATTCAACTGATGTTACACTATGATGTTCTTTTTTTATTTTCCATTAGACAAGGAATACCTGTTGAGAGCATCTACTATGATTATAGAGTGTTTAAAAATCTGGTACTCTGCACATGCTAATCCTTAGTGTAAAATATTACTAGCTTTTTGCCTAGGAGTCTTGACTTATGAATTATCAGTGAATGCATCTGTCAGACCCTTCCTTATTTAATAGGAATGTCTGGACTTGAAAGTATATTAACCAAAGATTAGTTGAGATAGTAGTTACTAGAAAGTGCATTTTACGTCTTGTCTACAGTTTTTCACCATAGTAGATATGGATAGAGATGGCTAGATAATAAAGTGAAAACATAATAATCCAGGATGAATTTTTTTTTTTCTTTCTCAAATGGTATTTATATGTGTATATAAATATATGCTTGTTTCATATGGATGGATATGTATCAATAGATAAGCATCAGAAATACATGCACATGTACACACACATATATGCACACAATCTTCATATATGTTATTACTGTATCTGAACTGCTGATTCTGCTTTTTTAAATCTTTCGTATCAAAGCACAATGTGGCACACAGGTATCCTTCAGCCTTGCTAGAGCACTCAAAATTCAATCCTATTAGCGGTGCTGTACTTGTTTATTTACAGAGACATGGTGGGACAGCTCACACGACTGGAATGTGGTCATGGATGGCTATGTCATTTTTAGGAAAGATCGGTCAGTGAAGCGAGGTGGTGGAGTTGCTCTTTACGTGAGGGAGCAACTTGAATGTATTGAGTTTTCTCCAGGGGCTGATGAGGGGCAAGTTGAAAGTCTGTGGGTAAGAATTAAGGGGCAGGCAGGTATGGGCGATACAGTTGTGGGGGTCTATTACAGACCTCCTGATCAGGACGAGGGAGTTGATGAGGCTTTCTACAGGCAGCTGAAAGCAGCCTCACAACTACAGGCCTTGGTCCTCATGGGGGATTTTAACTACCCCGATATCTGCTGGGAGACTTTCACAGCCAGCCATTCACAGTCTAGGAGGTTCCTCCAGTGCATTGATGATAATTACTTAATGCAAATGGTGGATAAGCCAACTAGGAGAGGAGCGCTGCTGGATCTTGTACTTACCAACAAGGAGGGTCTTGTTGAAGCAGTGATGGTCGATGGCAGCCTTGGCTGCAGTGATCGTGAGATGGTGGAGTTCAGGATCCTGTGTGGGAGGAATAGAGTACCAAGCAAGACCAGAACCCTGGACTTCCGCAGGGCCAACTTTAGCCTCCTCAATCAATTGTTAAGGGAAGTCCCATGGGACAGGGTGCTAGATGGTAAAGGGGCTCAAGATAGTTGGTCAACATTCAAGGACCACTTCTTGCAAGCTCAGGATCAGAGCGTCCCAATGGGTATGAAATCAAGTAAGGGAGCTAGGAGACCAGCATGGTTAAACAAGGAACTGCTGGGCAAACTTAGGTGGAAAAAAAGAATTTATGGATCATGGAAAGAGGGGCTGGTCACTTGGGAGGAATATAGGACAGTTGTCAGAGGATGTAGAAAGGCAATTAGGAAAGCTAAGGCCTCCTTAGAACTTAACCTTGCAAGCCAGGTCAAGGACAATAGAAAGGGCTTTTTCAAATGCATAGCTAATAAAACAAACGCTAGAGGCAATATAGGCCCACTGATGAATGAGGGGGGTGCCCTAGAGACAGAGGATATAAAGAAGGCAGAGGTGCTGAATGCCTTCTTTGCCTCTGTCTTTACTCCTGCAGGCTTTCCCCAGGAGCCCCTGATCCCTGTAGCCCCAGAAGAAGTCAGGATGAAGGAGGAGTTTGCCTTGGTAGATGAGGATTGGGTTAGGGATCAGTTGAGCAATCTGGATATCCATAAATCAATGGGACCAGATGGAATGCACCCAAGGGTGCTGAGGGAGCTGGCAGAGGTCATTGCTAGGCCACTCTCCATCATCTTTGGTAAGTCATGGAGAACAGGAGAGGTGCCTGAGGACTGGAGGATAGCAAATGTCACTCCAATCTATAAGAAGGGCAAGAAGGAGGACCCGGGTAACTATAGACCGGTCAGCCTCACCTCCATCCCTGGAAAGGTGATGGAACAGCTTGTTCTTGGCACTATCTCTAGGCACATCAAGGATGAGGAGGTCATTAAGAGTAGTCAACATGGTTTTACTAAGGGTAAGTCATGTTTGACCAACCTTATTGCCTTCTATGAGGAAATAACTAGGTGGATAGATGATGGTAGAGCGGTAGATGTGGTTTATCTTGACTTCAGTAAAGCATTTGACACTGTCTCCCACAGCATCCTCGTAGATAAGCTGATAAAGTATGGGTTTGGTGATCAGGTAGTGAGGTGGATTATGAACTGGCTGAAGGGAAGAAGCCAGAGAGTTGTGGTTAATGGGACAGAGTCTAGTTGGAGGCCTGTGACTAGTGGAGTCCCTCAGGGGTCGGTACTGGGACCGGTGTTGTTTAATATCTTCATCAATGACTTGGATGAGGGTACAGAAAGTATCCTCAGCAAGTTTGCTGATGACACCAAACTAGGAGGAATGGCTGACACACCAGAGGGTTGTGCTGCCATTCAACGAGACCTTGATAGGCTGGAGAGTTGGGCGGGAAAAAACTTAATGAAATTCAGCAAGGGCAAGTGTAGAGTTTTGCATCTGGGGAAGAACAACCCCATGTACCAGTACAGGTTGGGGGCTGACCTGCTGGAGAGCAGTGTAGGGGAAAGGGACCTGGGGGTCCTGGTGGACAGCAGGATGACCATGAGCCAGCAATGTGCCCTTGTGGCCAAGAAGGCCAATGGCATCCTGGGGTGTATTAGAAAGGGAGTGGTTAGTAGGTCGAGAGAGGTTCTCCTTCCCCTCTATTCTGCCTTGGTGAGGCCGCATCTGGAGTATTGTGTCCAGTTCTGGGCCCCCCAGTTCAATAAGGACAGGGAACTACTTGAGAGAGTCCAGCGTAGAGCCACAAAGATGATTAAGGGAGTGGAACATCTCCCTTATGAGGAAAGGCTGAGGGAGCTGGGTCTCTTTAGCTTGGAGAAGAGGAGACTGAGGGGTGACCTCATTAATGTTTATAAATATGTCAAGGGTGAGTGTCATGAGGATGGAGCCAGGCTCTTCTCAGTGACATCCAATGATAGGACAAGGGGCAATGGGTGTAAGCTGGAACATAGGAGGTTCCACATAAATGTGAGGAAGAATTTCTTCACAGTGAGGGTAACAGAACACTGGAACAGGCTGCCCAGAGAGGTTGTGGAGTCTCCTTCTCTGGAGACATTCAAAACCCGCCTGGACATGTTCCTGTGTGACCTGATTTAGGTGTTCCTGCTCTGGCAGGGGGATTGGACTAGATGATCTTTTGAGGTCCCTTCCAATCCCTAACATTCTGTGATTCTGTGATTCTGTGATTCTGTGATTTATGAATAAGTAAAAAACTGCCTCATTTAGCATGAAAGGCTGTTTCCCCAACACATTTGAAAGAGCAGGTCTCCTTGTGACAATTGCAGTTCAGCTTAATTAGGCAAAATTGTCACTGAGTCCAAAACAGGCATCAGGCATCATTTATGTAAAATCAGGAGATGTAAAAGGATGCTCATCGTAATTATTTCTTCACTCCTTCCAGGTTCAAGCAATGCCTTCCTACTCATGTCTAGTTCAAATAGAGTGTGATCCAAACAAGGTAACAGGATCACAGAAGTGTACAGAAATCCAAATTTTTTGATGACTATGATACATTTGAAAGATCCTGGATAATCAAATCTGACAAATGCCTGCAGCGTCCTTATCTACCTTTTCTTCAATGGTTGCCATTTCTTTTTTTTCTCCTCTTTTACCATTTTAAGTTGTAACATTTCCTTTCATCATTTTTCTCACGTTTTTATGTATTAGTTTTTGTGCAAAATTAGAAACCTAGTAGCTTTAAGATAAAATAGTTAACCTTCATAATAAAATAGAACCTTTACAGCATTTCTGAAATAAATATTTTTTACAGTGTATCTCATATATATAGTACATCACTGTGTCAGATAATGGTTTCATTGACCCTTATTTATGCTTAAATGGCAGATCTGCTCAAATTTCTATCGTGGTGATGTTTATTACTCACTAGCTTTTTAATATATATATTGCTCTCTATATATTAGTATATATATTACTCTTTATTTTTTTATATTACCTATTGCTAGCTATAGGTACACTATACTTTAGAGTATTTCCTGTCTATTTTATATATCTATGTACTATGAATATGCATCACATGCAAGAAGTATAAAAGTTCATCTGATGCAGACAATTAAAAAGTACCTTTTTAAGATAAAAGGAAATTCACAAGTAATAAGCACTTAACGCAATGAAAAAGGGAAGTCCGTGTCTATGCATACGAGGAAGACAGAGTCCAGCAATCCCTGTGCCTATATTCTAGGTCAGATATTAGTTTACTCCAGTTCAGAAGCAATACAATCCTTACTTAGGCATCATTTACCTGGGCTTCCTCTGAATTTTATAGAATTTTATGAATTGCAGATTGGTGTCAGTTATCCAGGTTACACTAACAACATGAGAATAGTTAGTTACTGTACCTATGAAACTGGAAAAAACGGTCGTGACCTTGTAAAGGACCTTGTAACATTTGTGAACTTTTTGTCATTATCTTAAATTGCTACATGCTTATTGTATATATTTAACAGATTCCTTTCTGAATTACAGTTAGTAATGAGGTATAGTTTTCAATAAGCATCCATAGTTGTTTTCTTGGTTGATTTTTGGTGTTTGTTTTTTTTTGCTGACATATAAACATATTACAGGGCTCTTGTGAGCTTTTGTGCAGTAGCCCTGCATGGTGATTTTGCTAGCTGTCACCAAGTGTTACCCAAACTCTCAAGCACTTCTGCGTAACCTGTTACAATGGTTGATCACTCTTAGAGTAAACCTTTTTTTACGTATTGCCTCTTGTTCTTTCACTGGACACCACTGAGAAAAATCTAACTCCACCTTCTTTGCTGACTGAATGCAGTCAGGCATTCATACAGATGGATAAGTCATCGCTGTTGCTGTTGCTGTCACCCCCTGCCCTCTGTCTTCCTGAGACTAAACATCTCTACTTTAAGAACTTCAGTTGCTTATCTGGTTTAGCCATTTCTTTTTGCACCGTGCACAATATTTATTTATGAGACTATTTTGTTGCCTCAAAACTTAACTTTAGTTTTCTCTACTGAAGACCGAATAGAAGAATGGCTAGGTGAAGAAAAATCCTCCTCTGGTATCCAATGATAAAATTATTTTCTATATATGTGCTTATATCACACACGAGTTTTATTTCCCTCATGAAAGGTAAAAACAACAGATTGTAATTGAATAAAATTGTCTTTGTTTGCAGAATAAAGGTTTCTTTCTATTCTTGTGTGTCCACATGAACTGTTGCTCTGCTTTCAAAACCTCTTGATGTTTGAGTAAACATTTCTGTATTTTTAACTTTCAGCTGTGAAATCAATGTAGTCTATTTGTCCACCTCAATTTGAGAAACTCAGTAATCCTTCAAACTAAGCCCAGTGAAATTGCTTCCGTGTTTTAGCAATGCATTAAAAAAGAGAGAAGGAAAAAAAAAAAAAAGAAAATTTCATTCAGCTTGCTCAGATCATATCAGAACTGTATAGTGAAACTAGGAAGGTACTATAAAAGCATTGGCAGAATTACCAGCTGCATACAAACTCAGTTCCAGACTGGACTTCAGCCATTCTAATTTCATCACGAGATCATAAATTATTTCATGTTATTACCGTGAAAAACATTTCCATCAGAAATACTGATTGGAGGAATCAGAAGTTTTCTTCACTTAATTTTGGATTTATACAAAGGCATGAAAATAACAGTATATATTGAATCTCCTTACATAAACCTACTCATGAGTTTTTAAAAGAGAAAACAGTGTGATGAAATATTATGTGATAGAAAGCAGACAGCTAGTCTGAAAGTTTGACATATAATAATAAGAGATTCAGAACAGAAAACCCCAAGAATAGGACAAATATCTTAAGCTAGGCAGTTGATACAGACAGTAGCAGGTATTAATGTCATGAAAAGAATAAAAAAGTTGACAAGAAGTCAAGAAGTGTAAGAATTCTTATGGAGTCTAAATTGATTGTAAAAGTACATGAAAAAGTTTAGAGTCAAATTATATTTTCCTCTTAAAATAAACTGTTATTTTACAGTATTGTAACATACAGCACCAGTGAAGCAACACTGCCAAAACCTCAGAGGGATTATACTTGCCTGTGCATGGTCTGGGGAGGACTGTCCCTGCTTTTCATTTCCTTCCTGTGTGAGTTTGCCATACACTTCATTTTGTTTCAAATTCTCTTGGATCAGAGTCAAATCTCCTCATACTGCCAGTACTGGGACTAGAAATTCTAGTTTAGGTCAAGGTGGGATGTCAAACATTCAGGGAGTGCCTGTTATTGTTCAGAAGTATCATGAGTGTAATATTCTACTGTGGTATAGTAGGTAAAAAATTCTTTGAATATTGCCTTGTAATAGGGAAATATAACTATGGCTCATCTTTCCCAAATTAATGTTACTTTTATTGGAACTGCCTAGAAACTCTACAATGTAGCAGATATTATTTGAATACATAACTTTTCATGAAAACTAATATATTTCAACTGATTTTTCCTGTTTCGACAAACAACTTGTGCACAAAAGAGCAGAAGCCCCTGCTTTGCCAGTTTAGAAACAGAACCAAACTTTCTGGCTCCCAGCATCTTCCCCAAGATGCCAGACTATAGTTACTGCAGTTCCTATTGCTCCTTCAGAAGACAGGAAGATCTCTGTCTTCTCCAAAGTGCTAGTCAAGCTGCAGTTAGCTCAGCGCCCTGGCAACCTAGATTCCTCTTGCAATTTCAATGTAATGTAATGCATTATTCACTGCCTCCAATTCTTATAACTGATTGTGTAATGTTACTCAAAAATGCAAGAGTACATTTCAGCAGAATGAACTGGACCTCAGAGTGAATTATGACCTTACTAACCACAGCAGTGTATAAATCTAGGATAGACAGTTCTGACTGAAAAGGTAATTCCAACCTCCTCCCAGTATTTTCAAAAGGATTCATAAAATCATAGGATCATAGAATGGTTTGGGTTGGAAGGCACCTTCAAGATCATCTAGTACCAATGCCCCTGCCATGGGCAGGGACATCTTCCACTAGACCAGGTTGCTCAAAGCCCCATCCAACCTGACCATGAACATTGCCAGGGAGGGGGCATCCACAGCTTCTCTGGACAATCTGTGCCAGTGTCTCACCACACTCACAGTAAATTGAATTATCTCTCAGAAAATAAGTTCCTATCATACCTTTAAATAGCTGTCTTAAAACATATAGAGAGCAGAATAGGTGCTTGGAAAGTCTATGGCCTTAGCAGACAAAGCAAATAAGGTAACAACGACAAGGACATTCAGAGATTGTCTTGTGTTTGGGAGAAAAAGGTCAACTCTGTGAACTTTACTAAAAATATTGCTGTGATAATATCAAATGGTCAGAGCTTTGTGTTTTAAGCAGATGGCCACATACACTGTAAAATGACCGTAGTTCCATAAGTGATATTGCAATGGTTCACCTTATTTTAAAGTGAGAACATTTTTCACACTAACATTAAACAACAACAGGTTGATTGGTTCAGGAAGATCTGAACATTTACACAAGCATGTAAGTCAGTAGAACAGTGCAGCCTGCTCCATTTACTTCAGTAGATGCTCCTTGTCTCCACTCCAAAACAGTGCCATGACTTCATTCCTTTCTTCCTTCTTGGAATATCTTCCTTCTTGGTGATATCACAAGAGAAAGCAGTCTCTGTGTTCAAAAATGATAGCAACAGCAAAGTGCTTTTCCTTCCCTTCATACTACTAGACAACTGCATTCTCTTTTAAGTCATGAACACAGCCTTTCCAATGCTCATGACATTGAAATCAGATAAAAGAAAGGTGCAAACATTTTCACTCAGATGATGAAAAACAGGATTCTGATTTCGTATACCTAGTCATTATATTCACACTGGTTTATGTGAGACTGCTTTTCCTCCCACTTAGAGTTATGCAAAATCATTGCATGCAAAGTAAGAAATGTGAAAATCTTCCTGAAATATTCAGGTGACATTTTTTCATACCCAAGTATGCTGAGATAAATACTCACATGCCTTTGGTATCTCAAGACAGTAGGGAATCAAGACCACTTAGAAACCTGCTGCAAAGAAAGAAAGAAAGGAAAAAAGTGACAGTTTTATTCTCACGGGGAGAAAAGAGCATTTCTTTGTATTGTGCCTCGATCAGGAATACTGCATCCAGCTGAGCCTAATCAAACAGAAAGAAATACATGGCAGTGTTTGTGTGCACAATACACGCACACTCCAAGACACAGTATGAGACATAATACCTGCTGTTAGACTTTCTCCCTTCTGCAGTGTATTATTTTTTAAAACCCATTTTATTGCATGCAGATTTTGTTAGTGGCTTTTTAAATTTCCTTTTAAACTGAATGTATCTAGTAATGTTTCAGAGATCCATTAAACACGCAAGGCTTGCTTTCTGTCTCAGGGATGAAGCACAAGGATGACAGCCAGGAGACAGTTATTTCTGTTCCCTATCTCTGATGTTGATTGAGTTTGTTACCTTGGAGAGTTCACCTTCTCTCTCTGGCCCTCAGTTTCTGACATCAAAAATTGAAAAACCACCAAAATTGCAACATGACTATTAGCAGGCAATTATGTGACATACTGAAAAGAACATGAAAACATAACTAGGTTACACCACTGCCTCCTGCAGTTTCCAGTGTTATGCAGTACTTAGTAACAGGAGACGGCTAAGTCTGTTCTGAACAAGATCAAAATCTGTTTTTAATACTCTTCCATTGTTTTTCTTTGATTCTATGAATTCACATACTCCATGCTTGAACCCATGTAAGTTTTTTAGCATCAACTATATCCCATGCCAATGATATACACTGTATGAAGAAATTGTTTATATACTATCTTCTTCTCTTTTTGGATGTTCTTTAGTTCTTATAATATTCATCTATTCATTTTGTTCATGATATACATGACTTTATCTTTATATAACCCCCTCACTTACCTCTTATCTGAGCTAGAAAGCTGTAATCTATTCAGTACAGATTGATAATTTATACACTTTTGTCACACATCCTCAGACTTTTTACAGTTTTGCTGTAATGTTTTCACCAGCAAGAATTGTACATGATATTCAGATGTAAATATATCATTGATTTCTACAAAAAAAGAGCATAAGGAAGTTTTCTGTTTTATTTCCCATTTCTTTCATAATAATTCCTAGAATTACTTTTGTTTTCTTGACTGCTGCTGTACTGACCTGACATTTTCATGAGCTAGCTGTTATGACCCAGAGATCTCATTTCTCAGTAATGATTGTTAACTGTCAGCTTATTACTGTACACAAGAATATTTGTCATTACTTTTCATCAATCATGTTCAAGTTCCAGTTGTGTCTGATCCATAATCCCTGACAAGATCCCATGATTCTTCTATGCCCAACAATTAACCTAATTCTGATGTGGACTTTATTGTATTCATTATCCCCTAGTGACTTCTGTTGGAGCTGTTCCACTCTGTATAAACAATTCACTGAGGGAAGGATTTAAATATTCAAGGCAACTCCTCCGTGTTACCCTGGGAATGATTAATTATTTGTACAAAGTGAAATCATTCCAAAGAGAACAAGCAGACTGAAAGGAGGTTAATTTTCATAGGATTCCTCTATATTCAAGAAAAAGAAATTTGTGGAAAGGACTAGCTGAGGTGCCCTAAATTTGCCTCCACTGGCTATTAAGGACACTTTGCTTTCTGTATGAACACCTCTTGACTCAGCTCAGTGAACACAGCATTCAACTGAGCACTTACAGTGGTAATGTCGGGATTCCAACAAGAGTATCAATCATTCAAGGTAAATTCCCTGGCTAATGGGAAAGTCATCCTTTTAAGGAAAGTCTTGTCCTTTCTCTGGTTTGGACAATACAATCTTTAATAAACTCAAGAAACTTTTCCTGATGAAAGTTATGGGACATTAAATTAAGATGTACCATCACAAAAAAGTGAGTATGGAATCAAAGAATCACAGAGTGGTAGGGGTTGGAAGCAACCTCTGAAGATCATCTAGTTCAACCCCCCTGCTAGAGCAGGATCAATGAGCAGATGAAAAATAACTCCTCTGGAGTTAAGAGGGAAATAAATTTGATATCATAACTGTGAAAAGTTAAGACAAAACAAGCTTGATGTTCTGTTTGAAGCTTCGAGATTACTTACAGCCACTGGTGAGGCAAACTCTATCTTAAATCTGAATATTTGGTTTTCATTTCTGTGTTTTAGGTTGGATTCACAGTGAAGCCTTTGTAGTAAATGCAGCCTCGACCCAGGGCATCAGGAACTTCCCTGGGCCCCCAGTCTGACATGATGGCCTGCAGCTGGTTGTGGCTTAGTGGGGTCCATGACCAGACACATAGCTGCAGGGCAGCAAGAGCTGAAGATGGAGCTCTGGCAGGACCGATGTGAGAGCCTCAAGTGAAAACACCTCCCTGGGCCAAGGTTGAGCCCCATGGCACCTGGGAGCCCTTCCCTAGGGTCACCACTGAGAAGGGGTTCACCGGCTCTGAGCTGTCTTAACTGACAGCCAAACCTCCAGGAGTCTCTGGGGATGCTCTCATGGCCCTTACAAAATCTTCTACTCAAAAACATCCTAAGTAGGCAGCAGCAGTCACTGTCATTGTGTTTGATATGGACTGTAACGTATGCAAAATATTGTGACATTATCCACAAGGTAAAGCTCATTAAATATCATGGACAAGGACCAACTAATTTCTAAGTAGATTACATGGTTTAGGCATGACTCTATTTAAAACTGTCCAAACTGAAGCATATCTTGGCAATCTTATAAACAGAACTTCAGATGTGAAGGAAATGTTAACATTGTTAATGCAAAGGATGAAAGATTTGGTTGATTTGGAATGAAGAAGTAGATGAGACAGAATAAGAATAGTGTCATAACTGAGAAATGAAGTAGTTGAATTCCACTACAGTCATTTGAGGTACCTCGTTCATCCTCTGGACCACAGTTCTTTGGATCCTGATGAAAAAAATGAGCTCCAGTTAGTCTTATAGGCAACATCCTGTCTGAAATCTGTCTCTTTCTACAATACTACTTGCATGTTTTATGTAGTTTCTGGATAAAACCCCAGATTAATGCAGGGAATAAGAGTCCTTCCCCTGAACACTTGCTTATGGAGTTTTGCTTCTTTGCTTGATTTCTGCCACCAGCAAAGTTGCATTCTTTGTTATGTGATGACAGCTTTCATGGCCTTGAGAAAGAAGTGTAGGTGTTCCCACGCTCAACTGCACAGCAGCTGATGTCTGCTGACAGGAAGAAGTGCTGTCAGGCTGAGATGAGTACTGGGATGTGGTTGCTCAGCATCCTGGAGAGGTCCATATCGGTCCGTATCTCTTTTATTATAGGCAATATCCTCCTCTCATGACTGTGTAATAAAAAATAAACTGGTTACAATTGCTTTTCATGATAGGCCCAGTCACATGAATTTAGATGGAATGTACATTGCCAAACTTCAGGTGTATAAGATTTTATCACGGGTGAGGCAGAATAATCAACAGCCTGCAGTAGAGCTGGATACTGGGATTTATTTGAGAACCTTCAATACTAGAGCTTTTACCCTGTTTGATTATCTCACACAATCACTAGCTCTACAAAGTGCTGTGTTTACTAGGTCTCAATTTTCCTTCCCCACATGGGGGTCTCTGTTGTCCAAGAAGGTTAGGCAGAAAGTCATGTCAGTTTGTGCTGCACAGCTTCTTGCAGCTACCAGTTTCAGCCAAAGTCCCTGGGTGTCCCCCTGCACTCAACTCCACCCAGCTCTATGATCTCTAGGATTATCTTCCACTTCCAGTATCTTTCCACCAGTCAATATATTTACCGCCTTCTTTTCAGACCCTCTTTTTCTTTCTGAGACCACTTCTTAGGAGACATTCTTTTGAACACTAGCTTTCTTTCCAGAAAATCAAACCCCAGGCTTTCCCACCTAAATAGTGTATGCGCACATATTTAACTTCCTAATTGGTGGCTGTCTCTCATTTCTCTCTCTTAATTGTAGGATTCAGGATGTGCCACTTTTGTTCAGTCCAAGTGTTATCAGAACTTATGAACGGTCCATACTGGTTACAGCTAGCAAGTAACAAGTTTCTGCTTGAAAATGCAAAAGCTGCATTTCAGAGATTTGACCATACACACACCCACCTCCAATTACCTGTTACCTGTTAGCATTTACAGTTTAAGCAATTTTTATCAGCTGCAACAGGTTTAGACAGATACATCTATGCTATGGCAAAGCGCCTTTAAAGGCAGTAGAGAGGAAAAGACTTCTACTTTAAAAATGCCATTTGAAGATAAGGACTGAGTCATTGATACATCAGTTGTCTTCATCTGTAAGGTAAAGAAAACATTGGAGGCTGACCACTAGGTCACTTGATCAGGTGGCTCCTACTTTTCACAGCTGACTACAGTTTAAAGATGTAAATATTATTCTGCCTATTTTCTTAAGCCAAAGGTTTGGGGTTTGAGCAAGGTCTGAAAAGAGTGAAGCATTTTAGGGCCAAGAGAATGCTGAGGTAGAAGGGAGCTTTTGAGGTGGCTTAGGCTTCTTTACAGTCAGGCAGCAGGTGAGAGAGATTGTTCTGGATCTCAGTTTTACATCTGAGAATGTAAGATCATTACTTAATTCCTTTTAGTCCTTAAATTACTTGCCAGAACTGTCTTACTCTTGGTTTTGTGGTTGGGGTTGTGGGGTTTTTTTTCCCTCCTCTCTGCTATTCTGTTTCCTGTTCTTTAACAGGAAAAAAATGACAACTGAATTAAAACTATTTTAAGTTGGAGATGTTTTTTTCTTCTGGACTTTCACACTAGTACAGACAGTAAATATTTTGTGTTATATTTTAAGTGTATAATGCAGCATAATGAACTGGAGAGTTAAAAGAATCCTTTTAGTGCAATAGGCTAATTCAATTTATTATGTCTATGCCTTTGGCAGATGTTTTTATATAGAGAGGGATAAAGACATACACACTCCAGCACAGGTGCTTTGTTATTCCTGTTGACATTCATATCAGACGTTAAAGCATCTTAAATTCAGATTGAATTTTTCTGTTGGCTTTAGGGAATGGCATATGTTTTGGTTTTTTGTTTTGGTTTTTTTTTTTTCTTCTTAGGCTAATAATCAAATATCTATTTATTTAAAATTCAGAGTGCCTTTACTAATTATTGCGAGAGGTGCTGTAATTTTTCATATATGTCATAACATTTTATATGCACCCAGGAATCTCATTATAGTACATAAAAATGAGATTAATGAGAGGGGGTTTTTATACGTCAGATTTGATAATGGATAAAATGGTTTATAACTGTGACTTAGAATGTGTGTCACATGGAAGCCTTATGTGAGCCCATCAGTATAAGGACTGAGGTCTTGAATAATAGACCCAACGGAACAGCTTAGTATTCTCATTTCCTATGCTTAACTTACATAGTACATCAACTTCAGTATATTTTGTATCCAAGATTTTATTTTTTGAATGTCTTTTTGACAGCATAGCTTTAAAATATAGGAAAAACAAACTCAAACTGACAAAAGGGCACTTATTCTAATCGCTATAAAGTTATCATTTAGGAAGGAGGAAAGAGAAAGTACAGCATCACGCAATTTTTATACTACAAAAATGTATTCCTCTGCATGTGTTACTAGTGTAAGACACAGTCACTCTTTCCGTGCATATATTAAAACTCATGGATGTTGAGTGATGGAGAAATCTGGCTCTCACTGCTGGGGCAAAATATGTACTCCAAGTCATCTGAAGTGGGTTGTGGGGAATGACAGTACTGTCTCCGTTAAGGCTCTTTCACATGCATAGCCCGTATACATTTGTGAGTTTGGAAGATGGAATATTTGTAAATTTGGGAGCAGATACTTCTGACTGACACAGAGAGACATGTGTCAAGACTACGGCTTCAGCCGCTTTCTTAGAATCATAGAATTGTTTTGGGTGGAGAAGACCTTTAGGATCACAAAGTCAGACCAATAACCCAGCACTGCCAAGTCCACCACTAAATCACGTCACATCTACACGTCTTTTAAATATCTTTAAATATCTCTTAATTATCTTAAAGATATCTTAAAATATCTTTTAAATATCCCCATAAATGTATGGGGACTCAACCTCTTCCCTGGGCAGCCTGTTCCAATGCTTGATAATCCTTTCAGTGAAAAAAATTTTCCTCCTTGCTCTTTTTTTGTGTGAATGGCTCCCATTTTATGGAAGGTAGGCCATGGCATTTGCTGTGGGTAGTTCTTGAGAAGTAAGCACGAGAACTGCAGTTTTTCAAGAGTTTATGATCTGGCTATATAAAGACAGATTTTATACGTCTGGCAAAATACACATTACTTTGCAAAGGTGACGTCTCTATCAAATTGTCCTGGCACCAGCTCAAAGATAGGGCTGTTCAAAGTAAAGATCTCTGCATGTATTTTAACATGGGTAGCATCACATTCCTCTTGGTTTTATTGTTAAAGTACTTATGTAGGCTAAAATTTTTCAGACATGTACTCTAACTCTAGGACCATAGACCATTAGTGTGCACATTAAGAAACTCTACACACCAGAGGCAACTTAATTTTGCCATTTTGCAGAATCTTAGAAGGGATAAGTCATGTTAGGTCATCCAGAAAATACTTCTTCCAAACCAGGAATTCTTTTTCCACTAAGCTTTCCAATTCTAACTGTACTCTATATTCACTCCTGTTTTTAATATTTTGAGACTTATTTCTACTTGCATTCTAGCCTGTCACATTCTCAACTTAAATTTTATAGCAGTGTGTAGTGAAGAGAAATCCCACAAAGATCTAAACCAGTTATTTCTCTGAGAGAGAATAAATGAAATTTTCCCTAATTCACTATTAAGTATATTGGCTTAGTGAAAAAAACATATTTCAAATTTAATTTTTAAAGGAAAAAATTTTAAAAGCAGATTTTTATGTTTGTTTTAAAGATGCATATTTAATGAAGACTATGCATGATTCTGCAGGCAATGGATTTTTATCTGTTCATTCTACTATTGCTTTATAAAAAACACTTCTAGTACTAGATAAATGATTCCATTATCAAAGACTAAAACCCTAGATAATCTATTCTATTATTCAATGGAAAAGGCATTAAAGGAAAAATGAAGAGGAAGTGGATAGCAATTGTAGAAAGAAAAAGATGGAAATACCTCTAGGGAAGCTTTTGAAATTTTTTGGCTCACTGTTTTAAAAAAATAAAAATTGTTCTGAAATTTCTTTACCTGCAGCTACTGATAACCATTTCACTGCCCCATATCTTGGTACAGAAACAGATGCAAAATCTGTATATCGCAGTAAAGCAAATTTCTGCTGCCCTGCAATGTTCAGCATTCCTAAACTAGAAATCTACATAGGTTCTTTCTTTTCACTTTAACTCTGCAGTATAGTTTCGCTGAGTAGAGGCTTCTAATCACCAAGCACTTAAAAACCAAAATAATTTTACAAGTCTAAACACTTTTATTACCCTTTTACAGCTATTAAACTAAATTATGTCCCCAGCTATGCAAGGGTAACTCCTTCAGCTCAACATAAGTAGTCAAAACCATGCTTGTTTGTGCAAATAAGAGTAGATTTTGGCCCAAGCACTTCAAAGAAATGGGACTGATAAAAGAAACAATGTCTTTATAACTAACTCAAACGGCTTTTGCCTGCTGCTACTGTGCTGTATCTATCACTATAGATACAATCTACCATTGCATCAATGGCTGTCTTCCCCTGATTTTTCAAGTTACAACATTGATCTGAGCCTATAATTCCAGCCCTTCCTGAAAACTCTAGAAAGTTGCCATCTTAAAGTTGGAAATTCACCCATTTTTATATCCATTCCTGGACATGACAGTGAATGGTTTAAAATGTTTTATTCTTTATATTAGTGTTATGAATTTGAAATAATATTATTAATATCAAATCAGGTCAAATTAGAATACTTTGCACCGATTTAACTTTATGTTGTATCACCATAACAAAAAGTTATTTTTTCCTTAAAAAGTTCAGTTTGAAATGCTCTTCTTATTTTGATACCTGTGTCATTAGGATTTGTTCCTTTTTTCCAGGGCAAGGCAGTATTTTGTAATAATTGGCCAAAAGTTTGTTAAAAATTTGAAACTATTCTGTGGACAAATAATAGACTAATGTAGTTTTCAGCTAGGAACAGACAAGCAGGTATTCTCTGAAATGTTGGGTTGATAATTTGGCTCCATATTGTTGCTATGCTGGGTTAAGAACACAGCCATAAAAGTGGCATTGTCTTCATTTCCTTTACCACTTCAAGATCAATTATTGTGAGTATTCCCATTTAATCTGACTTGACAGCTGAGAATATCTTTTTACACTTTCATTCACTTTCATTGTATATAAGAAGTAGTTCTAAAATTAGTTTAAGTTTCTGTTACCTCACAAATGAACATTTGTTATTTGGAATAACAAAATTTTTGCGAGTTATACCCCAAAGCCTAATTACAATGTCAAGTTCTTCATAAATCATAAGCTTTAAAGCTTTTGGGAGTCCTAACCATATGGGATTTATATCTATTGTTATTGTTCTGGACTGAATTATTAAGGTATTATATTAATCTACACAAAAACTTTTACATTCATATATAGTGTTTCCCTATTATTGTCAGGTGTACTTTAGAATTATAGGTGCATGGTCTTTAGATGCATGTGGTATTTCCTTACACAAAGACACAATCTTTAGGTTGTTCTTCACTCTTTTTCTGTCTTGAATATTTGTCTGGTCCTTTTTTCTCTGGAAATCTTAATTTTCCCCAAAAATAAAGGAATTTAAAATAATACAGTAAGAGAGAGTAAGAAGACAAACATAAGAATAATGAATAAAAATCACATTATATGTTCATAGATTCTCTAATCAGCCACATGTGGAATAATCAGTTGCCTTAAAGAGGACTGTCTAATTGACTATCCTTTACATTAAAATATAAAGATTTGACACTCATTATGATAGTAAAGTTATTTTTCATTAGTAACTATATCAATTTGTATTATTGTTATTACTTTTTATTACTTTGTTTAGCATTTGAAAATATTTTTCTTCTATGTTAGTGAGTGACACAGATTCCTCTATACTGTGATGAAAAACACTGCTTAAATAATTTCTACATTTATTTGTCTTTCATTTTATTTCCTTATTTTGCTTAAAAGAATTTAAAAATCAACCCCGTGTGTAAACCTTGTTCCTCTCACCATTTTATTTCTTAGTCATTTCCTATGTGGGTTTTTTAAGCTAAGCTTCAAAAATCTCTTTAGTTTCTTGTCATATAAAAATATATTTATGTCCCCAAACGTAAGTACTTTAAGCCCATGCTGCACCTTGGTAGATGATGAGTCAAGAGAATAAGTCCCTCTGCACTTGAGATCTCTGAATTTTACACAGTGTGATTAACATGAGCCTCAAAACAGGTGACCATTAAACATAGATAAGGCCATCTGTTAATACATTTGTTGAATTAGTAGTTCTTTAGACCTGCAGTTTGTAGTGTAAGTAAAATCATCTAATTCATTCAGAGGCCCTGTTTAAAATCTCATTATTTGTCTTCAGTATAACGGTAATTTTATTCTCATTATAGTTTGTACCATGGAGGTGCCTAAGTGTTGAGAGCAAAATTTTTCAGTGCTTAAAGCGATTCAAACACAAAGTGATGGATTGTCTGTATCCTGAAGATCCTATGTTCTAAGTAGATAATAAGGGTAAAGTGAAAATAATATGCCATAGAACCCGGAGAAGAAATTAATAATGGTTTCAAAATGCCCTTTTAATAAGGGCTGGTCTGGACAGATATTGTATTAACTATACTGGTCTAGAAAGTCCTATCGAAAACTCTTTGGATCTCTCTACTACAGATGGCATTTTAAAAGTTTTTGCCATTTAATGGAGGTTTCACAAGACGTGGAGCAAGCCCTCAGACAAAGAAACTTTTCTTGAAGATTGAAAGGAGATAAAAGTGATTGTGGCAGTATACCTGCTAGATTCTTTATCATCTGCATCTCCAACATAACTGTGTGCATGCTGACTCTTTTGGTTTTGCCAAAATGATACAAGCTGATTTAAACATTGTTAGGTTATGGATTCCTGACACAGAAAATTTGGTGGAACAAAATTAGGATAAAACTGTTCATTTTGGCATATCTGCAAGAATAGCAATCTTTGTCAGCAAGGCATTGTTGAACAGCTGTCAACGTGTTGAGAACAGTAATCTTTTCTTCCAACTCAACAGCAGCCAAGACAGCTTATCAAAGTGTAGCTTAAGACAACAGGCAATTTCTGAATGAAAAAAAATACAGACAACTGAAAGCAGAAGTAATTAACTGCATTCCAGAGGAATCATCTTTCAGTAGCACAAAAGATTCTTTAAACTCAGATCACAGAATTTTGCCTCGATATTTTCTTCAAAACAGGATGATTAAACTGAGTTCTACTAAGGCTACCACACTCTTCCAAGTAATAGACTAAGAGATAAGAAACGTGCTAACAGTTCCATTCAGTCAAATACCTTGTCCCTGGTGGTGATCAATATCAAAATAGCGACAGAGCATAACAGATAAGCATGCAGCAACAGCTTCCCGTAGCTTCTAGTAATCTGTGATTCAGAGACAGTGTGTTGCATTTATCTCTGTTTAGCCTTCAGTGGAATTCTGTTTTACTGATATGCATAACTCATTTCTAAGTCCATTTGTGATTTTGGTGTTCACCAATATCCCAAGGCAGTGAGTTCCACATCTTAAGTATGTACCTACTTTTATGAGTCTGCACAAAAAGTTTTGGTTTTGTCACCTCTTAATCATTGTGAGAAATTATGAATAATCACTGTATATTCACATTCTCCTTGTTAACTGTGGTTTTTGTACTGTTACCATTTGATTCATCATTCATCCTTTTGTTCAAAGTAAAGAATGTTAATTTTCCTACATATAAATTAATCCACAACAATTATAAGTTTTTAATAATTTTTTCCATGCCTTTCTCTATTTCTACCAAAGATTTCAGACGGAGGAAGCAGAACTGTACATAGCACTTAAGGTGCAGATAGTCTGAAGATTTATAAAATATCATACTTCCTGCTTTCTGCTCTATTTTATTATTAATAATCCCTGATTTTATCTTAAGATTTCTGCTAAACATTGATCACTTTGACTAATTTTTGATTGCATAATGGCAAAGAAAACCCTCTTGAGCTGAAATAGTTTTACTTTGAGGGCATCACGAAGTGGCATATTCAGGATTTCTCTGTGGTTTACTACGGTTTGTTTTTCCCCAATATGCACTATTTACGGTTCAATTGTGATTTTATTTGCCACTTTTGCAATGTTGTGAGGTCAATTACAATTAAATCCTTCTACCAAGGTTTTAGGGTCAGCCTTTATTTTTAGCTCTTTGAATATTTTTTGTCAGTGTTATTCACAACTTCACTAATTATACTCTTCCTACATTATTTATGAATGCATTGAATATAAAAAATCTCATAGAAGGGTATGTTGGGATTTATTCCTGGTATTTGTCAAATGAAAAATGTTATTTGAGATGTTTGAATGTTATCTTTTCAAATATACTGATGGCAATTACCCAAGAAGTCATATTTCCCAGTAGTTTATGATATGATTAACATTAAATTAAATTGAAGGCGATGCTTCATAGATTAAGACGCAGAAATTCACAGACCTCCATAAGGCAAGTATGAGGTTTTCCATTACAGTCAGTGAAGAGTAAATCCTAGAGTTTAAAAGGCTTTTAATCTTACCCTAAACTTAATCTTACCCTAAACTAGATGTTTATGTGTGTCAATAATGCTTTTAGTTCTCTTATTCTTGTCTTATCATTCTTGAACATTCTTACTACAAATTTCTCATCTATTGATCTTACAGACTTTCTGGAAGTCTTTTTCTGTTGTAGTTGAAGAAATGTTTTATTAGCAGTTTTCATGTCTTTAGCAAGCTGTTTTTCAAAAGCATTTGCGGTTTTCCTTTTTATGATTTTGTATTTAATTTGTCAGAATTTATGCTATTTTTTATTTAGTTCATTTTTATATTATTTTAAGGTTTTTTTAAAAGGAAGTAGTTTAAATTGTAACACTGTCCTTTAACTTGTCTTTTAGTCAAGACGTCTTTTGGGCCATGATGACAGTTGTCATTATGAAATCCATTTTAGTTTGTCATAATTATGTATCCTGAGTATGGTAGTAATTTTGAACTGTGACCATAATGATAGCAGGATTTTTAATCTTTCAGGGCTTTTTTTAAAAATTGTTATTCAATTAACTTTCTTATTCATTGTAGATATTCTTTTTGAAGTTAAGAAATGCAGTGTTGGATTTTCTCCATTTTTTTTGGCTCATCTTAAGTCCATTAAGGTCAGCAGACTATCTTCTCTCTGATTAGTTGCTCCATAAAGAATCATAGAATCATAGAATGGTTTGGTTTGGAAGGGACCTCAAAGATCATGTAGTCACAACCCCCTACCATGGCAGGGACACTTTTCACTAGATCAGGTTGCTCAAGGCTCCATCCAACCTGGCCTTGAACACTTCCAGGGATGGAGCATCCACAACTTCCTTGGACAGCCTGTTCCAGTGCCTCACGACCCTCAGGGTGAAGAACTTCTCCCTTATATCTAGTCTAAACACACCCTCTCTCAGCTTCCACCCATTGCTCCTCGTCCTGTCATTACAGGCCCTTGTAAAAAGTCCCTCCCCAGCTTTCTTGTAGGCCCCCTTCAGGTACTGGAAGGCCACTATGAGGTCTCCCCAGAGTCTTCTCTTTTCCAGGATGAACAAGCTTAATTCTCTCAGCCTGTCTTCATAGGAGAGGTGTTCCAGCCCTCTGACCATCTTGGTAGCCCTCCTCTGGACTCGCTCCAACAGCTCCAGATCTTTCTTGTGTTGGGGGCTCCAGAGATGGACACAACATTCCAGGTGGGGTCTCATGAGGGCAGAGTAGAGGGGCAGATAATTTCTGGTTATTTAACCTCCACATTATGTTTCATCATGAGATTACTCCACCTCTACAGAAACACTGAGATTTGCTATTAATACTGTGCTTTCTGATGTTGCAACATCTGTGAGTTGTTTAGCATGTCACAGTCATAGGACATGCCAGATAGGTACCTGACATTGAAGTTGTCCACCTGTTCTCTTCCTCTTTATTCATACAGTGCATATAATTTTTGTATTACTTGCTGATTCATTCTTGTTTGATTATGCTTTAGTGATATGTGACAGTGCTGAAACATGTCAGTCTTCTGCTGAAAGGACACACTGTGTCCTGGAGAAAGAATTTTGTATGATTGATATCCATTCTTATTATTCTCTTGATTATCCTCTTCCTACCATGTTTCTGTCATTATTGTTTTTTAAAATCATCTAGTATATTTCACCCATGCTTAACTTATTATTTCTGACATTGTATAGGTGAAAATATTCATATCACCTCCTGCCCTGTTATGTGAGGATCCAGAGGTTTTGTTTCCTGTGCTAGAGGATGACTCATCCCAGCTGGATGAGAAGGCGTATTAACCATCGTTCCTGTTATATGAAGAAGTGTGAAATGACTAAAGACTTAGAATCCAAAAGAAATATCTATACTCCACTCCTTTTTCCAAATTCAATCATGAACAAAGAGGAAAAATTCACTGCTAGGATTAAGCTAGCATAATCCAAACTGAAATTTGGACTCAAATGACAAAATGGCAGTGTAAAAATCTATATGGAGAAAACTACTGATTTTTGGTGGTAGCAGAATTGTATAGAATCACATCATAGAATGGTTTGGGTTGGAAGGGACCTCAAAGATTCAGTTGTTTCAACACCTCTGACATGGGCAGGGACACCTTCCACTAGACCAGGTTGCTCAAAGTCCCATTTAACCTGGTCTTAAACAATTCCAGGGAGGAGGCATCCACAACTTCCTTGGGCAACCTGTTCCAGTGTCTCACCACCCTCACAGTAAAGAATTTCTCCCTTATATCTAGTCTAAATCTACCCTCTACCAGTTTAAAGCCATTTACCCCTCATCCTGTCACTACATGCTATTGTGAAAAGTGCCTTTCCTCCTTTCTTGTAGGCCCTCTTCAGGTACTGGAACGCCATTATAAGGGCTCCCCAGAGTCTTCTCTTCTCCAGGCTGAACAACCCCAACTCCATCAGCCTTTCTTCATGGGAGAGGTGTTCCAACCCTCTTGATCATTTTTATGGTGCTCCTCTGGACCTGCTCCAACAGCTTGATGTTCTTCTTATGCTGCGGGCCCCAGAACTGGATGCAGTACTTCAGGTGGCATCTCATGAGAGCAGAGTAGAGGGGGAGAATCATTTCCTTTGACCTGCTGGCTACACTTCTTTTGATGAAGTGCAGGATACGGTTGGCCTTCTGGTCTGCAAGCACACATTTCTGGATCATGTTGAGTTTTTCATCAACAGACACCCCCAAGTCCTTCTCAGAGATGCTCTCAATCCATTCATCTGCCCAGTATCTACTTGTGCTTGGGATTGCCTCTACCCAGCTGTAGGACCTTGCACTTGGCCTTGTTAAACTTCATGAGGGTAACATGGGTCCACCTCTCCAGACTCTCAAGGTCCCTCTGGATGGCATCCCTTCCCTCCAGTGCGTCAACCATGCCACACAGCTTGATATCATCCACAAACTTGCTGAAGACAAGACATTGATGATTTTCATCTCTTTCTAGACTTTCATTTCCATGCCTGAATGGTTAAACATTAAAAAACCCTTCAAACAAACAAAAATGAAGGAGGGAGAGAGAAAGAGAGAACAATTAATATTTAATTCCTTTTATCCACTCTGTCAAAATTTAGTAATTTGTACAGAAAGGTTTTTCACACCAGCCAGCAAGCAATTCCTCAGCTGTGGTTTAGAAACACAAGCTCAACATTTTCCCAGACTCAGGCACAAGGTGTTTCAAAGCAGTTGTCCCTCTGCTTCCAACTTCTCTCTTCCAGCTCTCAATCACCTCATTCTAACAACTTCATAACAATGATTAAATTTTATCCTAATTTTCAGAAAAAATTGTAAATGTAGCTCTAAGATTGAAGTATCTTCTTTTGATCCTTATTTTTTGAGAGTATCATTATTTCTAATTTTACATTTCATATATGTATGTTTACTAAATACATAGCAAACAGTACCTGTGGCCACGAGAGGAGGAAGAATTAATCCTGGTACTCACAATATTTTGACACTTGTGTGTCAAAAAGAAAAACCAAACTTTTTTTTTTTTAAGTCATGATCTTCAAGGCATCTTATAGTCCATTTATGTGTAAACCATACAAGAAAGACAAAAATACCTTAGGGGTTCGGATATCGTGTTGACAACAGTCCTCAGTGGAATGGACTAAGATGCTTTTATATGTAAGGAAGTAGGTTTTTAAATGGGCAGGTGTACCATAGAACTGAACCTGGAAGCATATGCTTAGTCTAGCCAACAGAAAGCGATAATGAGATCACAATCTTATTTAAAGTGGAGACACAGGTTATTTTCATGATTGTCATTTGAGAACACCATAATAAACTCAGATCTGATTTTAGTTGTGTTGTTACTTGAGGGCAATGACTTTCAGGCAATTGATGAACAATAATCACAACGTACAGCAGAGTGTTGAGGGGGAACTCTGTGTCAGTACTGTAAATGCATCATTAAGTGTAAAATAAGTACCAGCACGTTTGGTGCATCAGTAATAGGGCTGTTGAGCTTTCTCTGTGAAAAAACAAAGTTGATTTGAAATGGGAATTTTGCATACCGTAAACAGCAATGTAAGGCAGAGCAAACAACAGGAATTTGATAGAGCTATGAAAACTTACTCTGGCTTAGCATCTGCCTGAGGTTTCTGCGTTTTACTTCTTGCTTCAATAAAACACAGGAAAACCAAATAAAAACAGAAGTTTCCCTCCAAGATCCGATGGAAATATAGGCCTGCATTTTCAGGTCCACAAGTGATCATATATTAAGTGAAGTTGTCCCATGTGAGGGCCAACAAGTGGCTCAGGGTACAGTGAAGGGCCAACAGAAAAAGAACATACATAGTCATGAAGTGTTGGTTAGGTTAGTAGCAGCATTTTCAGATGAGAAGCTAAATTTTGGGCACACATTGCCAGCATAACCTGACTTGAAAAATTGAGTGGTATGAAGAAGGGATGAATGCAAGGAGAAGAAATCACTTCAGCAAATGTAACCTTGTTCATTATCATGATTCACTGTAAAGTGAATTCTTCACTGAGGTCAGATCAAGAGCTTGACAGTTTTATAAATATACATGGTTTCTCAGAAATGCATGCATCTTACTAACACCTATGCTAACATTCACATGATGAGTTTAGGAGCAAATAAGTTTAGGTATGTCAACTTTCTAACAGTAAAATAATTTTAAGATCCTTCAAGTGCAATCAGTGAGTCCAGTTCAGAATTTTCTTAAAGAAGGAGTGTTCCATGGTACAGACGTGTTGAAAGTCTATCTGAGCCCCCATAGCTGTTAGTGACTTCTGGACTAACTGGATGTGCATGAGCATGCTTCTGGAAAGGAGGCAAAAATACAAACTTCAGTGAATGAGTAGTGCTATTGTAGGTTAATCTGTAGTTCTGGGTATTGCATATTACAAAAGTCATAAGTAATTCCTTGTCAAGAGCTAAGAGGAAGATTTTATTGTGTTCTCCATGATAAATTTAGGTGTATTGTTTGGGCTGTTCCACATGACAGTAGATGGGAATCCATCATGCTTGTTATAAACCAGGATGTGATTTTTGCATAAACAGAAGACAAATGTTAAACACTTTTTTTGGGCTAATTCTCAATTTATACTATGAGAAAAAACACATGAAAACAAAAATTCTGCCTCACATCTAAGCCCTGAATAAGCAGACCTCTTGAGGGAATCTGGAACTCTGCTATTTAATTAAATGTAGCTTCTTAATTAAATGCAACTTTTCTTTAATTATGTGGGACATGTAATCTTCATCGCAATAACAATTTTGAATGTTATACTAAAAAGAAAATAAGAAAAATAATGCATTTACTACAGACTACTGCTAATGAACTAACTATACAAGCAATTTAAAAGCCTTTAAAAATAGATGTTTACATACAGCCAAAAGATTCTTATTTGAGTTTTTCTTTATAAATATGAGAATACTTCTACCCCTGCTGTGTCCCCTCAAGAAACTGGGTGATCACACCCTTGGAATCCATTCTGATACATGAAATAGTATATTGGGTATAGAGAACTCTTTTTTCTTGGCCAGTTGTTGAGTTGCCATACCTGGAGGTGTTTAAGAAATGAGTAGATGAAGCACTTGAGGCTATGGTCTAGTGGTTAGGGAGATGTTGGGATAAAGGTTGGACTTGATGATCCTACAGGCCCTTTTTAATAATAGTAATTCTATAATTCTATGAGGTATCAATTCTGCCTCTGTTGCACCTGTAATATCTTCTCTCAGGATAACTGTCAGAAAACATGACTTTCCCTCAGGAAGTCAATTTTAACAAAGTCAAAATTGTCCCCAGTCTGTGAAATAACAGCAAAATTCAACTCATTGTAATTAATAAATCCTACATGGTATTTCTACATGTCCCTCTAGCTGAAAAGTGTAATTAAATCTCAAGAGGATATTAAAATATGCCTACAGATTCACAAAGTTTTCAGTTCAGATTACTGCTTAATGAAAGTGAATGCATCTCTAGCAGTTTGTATGTAGTTGTTTTCTATATTTCTCCTGAATGTCTTAAAAGATTTCTGGGTTAAAACTAAAGCTGAACTCTGAGTTGTTTTTGTTTTTCATCTGTGTACTTTGTAAGAGAAAACAAGGAAATCAAGCAAGACAACAAGCAGAAAATAATAATTTTAGGTAGATAATAGATAGCAGATAATAATAATAGAAAGCAGACAAATCTTATTTGAAACAGACATATATTATGATCAGACCTCTACTCTGCTGACCTATATGCTCCATTCTATATCTCCAAAACCATCTGGCCCAAAAAATATCCGAGTTCATTCTCACAAACTGCCTCAGATAACCAGAATTTCACCTAGAATCATTCTCATAGAATCATAGAATCATAAAATCATAGAATCACCATGGTTGGACAGGACCTCCAGGAACATCAAGTCCAACCTTTATACCATCATATTCCTAACTGTGGGAGTTTGGCTTGTGAGTAACGGACATGGAGTGTTAGAGCAAGTGCACGAACAGGCTACTGTGCAGGCGCTAGCAGCCAAGATTAGGCCTCAAGGACGTACTGTCCTTGAAGAGTAGTACAAGGAACTAAGTTACATAAGATAGGGAACTAACAGGCAAGGCGGAGAATATGATAATTAGAGGCTGAAGCATAGGTTAAAAGTTAATGATTGATGTAGAAGTGGTCTAATGAAAACCTAAGAAAAAGATAATAAGATATGCTTAGTTGTGATGATTTGACAAAAGAATGATATATAAGTGAATGTATCTGCGCAATAAAACGAGCTTTCCGGATAACTCACATTGAGTCGTTCCTGATTTCTCCAGTCCCGTCCCGCACCTAACCACTAGACCATTAAACCATGGCCTCAAGTGTTGCTTCCACTCGTTTTTTGAACACCTCCAGGGACGGCGACTCCACCACCTCCCTGGGAAGCCTGTTCCAGTGCTTAACTACCCTCTCAGTAAAGAACTTCCTCCTAAGATCCAATCCAAACATCCCCTGATGCAACTTGAGGCCGTTTCCTTTTGTCCTATCATTAGTAATTTGGAAGAAGAGACCAACACCAGCCTCACTACAACCTCCTTTTAGGTAGCTGTAGAGGGCAATGAGGTCTCCTCTCAGTCTCCTCCAGACTAAACAACCCCAGTTCCCTCAGCCGGTCTCCATAAGGCCTGTTTCCAGACCTCTCACCAGCCTCATTGCCCTTCTCTGGACTCGCTCCAGCACCTCAATGTCCTTATCCTGTGGTGCCCAGAACTGGACACAGCACTCAAGGTGTGGTCTCACGAGTGCCGAGTACAGGGGCACGATCACCTCCCTACTCCTGCTGTGTCTCTAAGAGTTTCTCCTTGAAAAGAGTCCATCCTTCCTGAACCCCTTTGCCCTCTACGACCATTCCCCAAGGGATTTTCTCAACCAGTGTTCTAAACAGGTTGAAGTCTGCCCTTCGGAAGTCCATGGTGATGGTTTTGCTACGCCCTCTCCTAACTGGGCTAAGGATCGAGAACTGTATCATTCCATGGTCGCTTAGCCCAAGATGGCCTCCAACCACCACATCACCTACCAGTCCTTCCCTGTTCGTGAACAGCAGGTCTAACAAGGCACCTTCCCTGGTGGGCTCACTTACCACCTGAGTCAGGAAGTTATCTTCCACGCACTCTAGGAACTTCTTGGACTTTTTTCTCTCTGCTGTGTTATATTTCCAGCAGATGTCTGGTAAGTTGAAGTCCCCCACAAGAACAAGGGCTTGCGATTTTGCAGCTTCTGCCAGTTGTCTACAGAACAGTTCATCAACCTCTTCATCCTGGTCAGGTGGTCTGTAATAGACTCTCAACAGGATATCCGCCTCGTTCACCTTCCTCAACTTAACCCATAAACATTCAACTGGTCCATCACACTTGTTGACCTCCATGCAGTCTAAACACTCGCTAATATAGAGCGCCACGCCACTGCCCTTTCTACTTTGCCTATTCCTCCTGTAGAGCTTATAGCCATCCATTGCAGCACTCCACTCATGAGAGTCATCCCACCACGTTTCCGTGATGGCAACTACATCATAGCTGTCGTGCTGCACAGTGGCTTCCAGCTCCTCCTGTTTGTTGCCCATGTTGCGTGCATTAGAGTAGATGCACTTGAGCCGGGCTAGCGACTTCATTTCCAACCGTGGCCTGCCACCCTTAGGTTCAACTCTAGCAGGCCCAGTGGTACCCCCTTCCCCCTTCGAACCTAATTTAAAGCCCTTTCAATGAGCCCAGCCAGCTCGTAAACCAGGATTCTTTTCCCCCTTTGAGACAGATTAACTCCACCTGCCACCCACAGATTCCACACAGTATAAAGCTCCCCATGTGTAAAAAACCCAAAATTCTGTCTGTGGCACCAGTCTCTCAGCCACATGTTTATCAGGTGGGTCCTCCTTCCTTTATCAGTATTCTTCACTGCCACTGGAGGGATTGAGGAGAACACCACCTGGGCTCCTGATCCCTCAAGTGATCTCCCCAGGACTCTGAAGTCTTTTTTAATTGTCTTCAGGCTCCTCTCTGACACGTTATCACCATCCAGCTGGATAACCAACAGGGGATAGTAGTGTGTTGGCCGAACCTGACCAGAGAGTTTCCTAGTGATATCCCTGACCCTGGCCCCAGGGAGGCAGCAGACTTCCCTGTGGAGTGGATCCGGCCGGCATATAGGCACCTCTGTTCCCCTCAGAAAGCAGTCTCCAACTATAATTACCCTTCTTTTCTTCTTGTTGGAGTTGGTCGTAATGCGTGGGGCTCTGCCACTCTCTAAAGAGAATATATTATAAGAAGAAGAGCCAAGATCAAGTCATCGTTCTTAAATTGTTCAGAGCACAGGATTACAACAATTATTATCAACTACAAATGATTCAAACACCATGTCTGCTTTCCACTCTTTCACCCACATTAAGAATATTTCTTTTTCTTTTTGCTATCTTTTTGTAATGATTTTTGTGTCTTTCATCTGCAGGGCATTTTATACAACACACTTTCACATTTTCTGACAGCTGAGCTGACAAGAACAAATATGTTTGATTTTGTTTATCCAGTACCTCAGTGTATCTCTGCTATTGGGTGGTAGACTCTGCTTCTGAGTGACAAGAAACCTTATATTATTTTACCTTTGTTATTATGGCATGTACTAATTCACTCATATGTTAATTCCTAGCTAGTTTCTTGGAAAAATCCCCCATCATAAATTTCTTCTTGTCAGGAGCAATGGAACAGCCCAAGGTTTTTGGTAAATGCCAGCAAATTGTATTTCCTATCATAATGGCTTCGCCAGGTAATAGTAAATGATTGGATTTGCCTGTGTGGTGTATCAATGGAAACGACACCATTTTTTCTAGCTGAAGCACAGTTCTGGATCAATCTTTCACAAGAGCAACAAGTCGACACTAGACTAGAGAAAATGTAAAAGCTGGTTTAGTGGAGCTTTCATCTTACAGTCTTAAAAAATCTGTACTCCCATGACTTTTTAAGACCACCTTTAGATCAAATTTATTAAACAAGTATGTTCCTGTAACACTAGTACATTATGGTCAGCTGCTATATTTATTGTGAAGACAAATCTAGTGTACTGAAATACATTTCAGTTATAATTAGCATGCTACTGCAGTTCTATGAAATACTCTTTCATCTCAAAACATTTTTATATTTTTACTAACTTTTTCCTATGTCTGTAATCCACTCAAAATTTTATTCTGCAGTAAGTCAAATCATTATTTATCTGCTGCCTATACTGACAGTTAACTGTCGCTTTTAATCTATAAATCAACAAAATCAGGTTGTTCCAGACACCTTTGTCTGGAACTCCATTTATTACAGAGCCTTGATACTCAGTTTTACAGAACATTGGTCTATGAATTCTTTCACTACCTCCTTTTTGTCTTTCTCCTCCCCTCCATGTGATTTTTTATACAGCATGTCAGTTTGAACAATACAACTATTTGCAATACTTTTGCAAATAGTTACAATTTCCAAAACTGCTGTCAAAGGAGGGAATTATTAAATGTTCTTTCTTCAAAGTCATAGAAGCTATGAGTAGTTTTATCCCTTCACATAAAAGTTGATGTTCATCTGTGACTGAAGTCTTAGAAGAACGAAGCGGCAAATTTAAAATGACACATGAATTGCTGAAATCAATGTTATGCAAAGGAAACAATCTTCACTGAGTGTGGAGAATAAACTGATTTGATTTTTCATGTGTTGCTTTTTTTTCCCCACTCTTTCGTTCAATTTCTATTCTATAACCTGCTTTGGTTTTGAAGGATTTTTCCACATTCTTATCAAAGATGTGACACTTCACCCATGCAATAAAGGTGTGAATTTCAGTAATACAAGGCTGCTAAATGCTAATGACAATCTTTATACGTTATTTCAGGCCTATCAAGTTTATTAGAAGTTTCATTAGAGTTAAACAAAGTGATCACATCTAGGGAAATAGTAATACAATTAACTATGGGCACTCAAAGCACCAAAACAGGTTCTGAATTAACTTGAAAGGAATAAACTCAAGTAAATGTTCTAAAAAAGAAAAATAAAAATACTGACAAAAAAAAAATCTGGATTCTATAAAAAGACTTGATTCAGTTGGTCCCTGTGTGCTTACAGATCTGCAAACCTGGACTCTCAAGATAGATTTTTTAATTTCTCTAAAGGTTATTTTGAGTGTGGTGTTAAGTTTCAGGTGGGTTTTTCGTTGCGTTTTCTTGTTTTGTTTTGATTTGCTTTTTTTCCCCTCAGCTTCTTTTCTGTGCAGGTTTTGGATAAGCTGTAGAGAAGAACAAAAAATATAAAGGTATGGTTCAGTGTCTGCATGAGATTTGCATTTGGTTTCCTGACTGTCAGCAAACTCTCTAAGATATAGGTTTGTCAGTTTAATGATTCTATCTGTTCTAGTATTTTTTTTGGCAGTTAGTGTATTATCTACCTTCAAATCAGGCATTATTGTATGGAACCCATTGGAAGCTCAGAGTTTCTTTGACATATATTTTATATTCCTTGTTCTATTTGCTTATTTTATATTTATAGCACTGTTTTAGATGTTTCCACCAAACTTTTGCTGTGCATTTTGTAAAGGTCAGAGCAACAGACTACCAACAGCTCTGCTTAAGTTATTTTTATTGTCTTCTTCTCATACACAAGGTGAATAATACCATTGCTCTATAAATCTTTGTAGCGCAGTAGACAAAGCTGAAAGAACTGCCCTTCTCATTGCATCAGCACGAAGTGCAGCATGAAATCCAGATTATGAATTTTCAGTTCTCTACTCGTCTAGATTGTTGACTAATGCCTTTCCAACATGTTACTGGGAATTCAGAGTACCAAATAATAAATGCCAACACACTGCAGCACTGTGTTTTGAACAGCAATAAATTTTCTTCTTTTGTGAAGACCTATTAATTGATTGAGATTTTATATTTTTGTAGTGATTTAGCTTTACTACAAAATAATACTAAGTTGCCTTTCTGAATGCTTTTTTTTTTGTTTTGTTTTTTTAATATAATGATAAAAGCACTACAGCTTCTGATGTCTTTGAAACACATAACTAATGCCAGGGGTCAGTGAAAGCAGACTCTAGTCAAGCCTTGATGGCACTTAACATGATTATCAACATCTCTGTGATTGAACACTGGTGTTTTCTAATTAGAAGAGTCTTCACTGATACTCTCTGCATTTTGAGCATTGTATTTTTCTAAATCCTTAGTGTTATAAGCATTTCATTCCTTACTGAAATCGTCTTTTTGATACTAAGCAAACAAACTTCTATTAGAAAACCGTACCCAAACCATATTATTCAATGGGCAGCATTTTTGTTTACTTGTAAAAAAATTTATGTACAGAGCTTTTCCTATTGGCTAGACTAACAGGGGTCTTATTATGTCAAAGAGAAGACAGATCGCATGAAGATGGAATGAGATCAAACCAGAAACATGTCAGGGAAACCATATGATCTCTAAGTGAAGGCTCTACACATTTACCTATAAACATTTGTGGGTATAAGGTGAAAGGATTTACAAAAGTAAATCTAGATAATAAATACAGGTGCTTGATCCAACTCAATATAGATACCTGAGATGTCTACATGTGTGCTAGTTGCTTAACTACCCTTCACATTTTGTGAAGACAGACACCTCTAGAGTGTGAGCAATCTCATTTTACAATAGATGTTGTCCTCCAAAGTGTTCATTTCTCTCTTGACTACAAATTGAATTCAGGACTAGTTAGTCCAAGTATGGAGTTACGTATGGAAGTCTAAGATTATATGAGAAGAATATATTTAAAATCTGCAGAAAACTTTTTCAGTGTTTGTTGTTTGTCGTTCTTTTTTTTCTGTGTGTGTGTGTGTGTTGTAGACATCCTCTCTGAACACCTTGGAGAAAACTCTTCACTGGCAGTTGAATCTTTTTCTTGATCACAAGATAGACTTACATTTGTATGTTCAGCACAACTCAAATTTATGATGGTACTGTATTTTAATAAACTAATTACCATGACAATCTTTCTTTCCTTGAAAATGTAGTTTGTAGACCATGACCTATCAGATAATTACACAGTACCACCTATCTAGTATTCTGCTGTGCAGCTTTACAAGCTTGCTTAAGGAAACCAGTAAAATTATTTTGAAGAATTTTGTCAGTGCTGCAGATTTTTTGAGAAAAACCCCACCATTTAAATCAAATTTTTTTACGGAATAGGTAGCTTCAGATTAGCTTTCATCCTAGTGAATCCATTGGATTCACTGGTCAACATGAAAAGTTTGCATTGACTGCTGTCTTTGGACATTTTTTCCATCTTCTGCTTTTCAACATGTTTTTATATGTTAGCATTATCCTAATTCTTTAATCGGGAATACAATATTTTATTTATTTTATTTTTTTAAGTCTCAGCTATTTCATAAAGTAATCTTATGCAAAAACTTGGCATTTTAAAATCAATTTACTATTCAGTATACAAATTCCTTCCCTACTACATCAATCATGAGGAATATTTGAGGGTTCTTTGTAAACAAAGTAGTACACTGTCACTTATCAAAGGCTGTACCTCAGGTGAATACTGCTTCAGTAAGATAGGAAAAGAGTACAACACCCCTATATAAATTCTTCATACATGCATTGATTAAACAGTTCTTCCACAAATATGTGGCAATTCCAGACTGGAACATTTAATATTCTTCCTTTGTAAAAACTTTATAAATGAGAAACAGAGGACCCTGTGCCTAAAATAAAATATTGGAAATGTTGCAGTCATGTTATTTACTTATATAAGACACTTTGAAGTTTATAAATTTGATTACTGAAGCTGTTTGATATACCTAAAAGTATTATTTATACTGAATATCCAGTAGTTGCCATATAAATTCACTAGGTTGTCTGCAAGTGTGTCAGAATAACTCCATTCAGGAAAGCCTCAAAACTCAGTAACAGTAACCACCATTCTCTTATCTAGTTGCTCTGTGTTCACTGAAAACAAACCTGCTTCACATTGCTTGTCATTTGCTCAGTAATCAATACATTAACTCTGAATATATTGTTAATGGCCTAGTAAATGTTTTACGTTTTTCATGCTGAAGACTTTGTAGCTGTAATTTCTCTCTCTCTAGAGAAAAAGAGTGTGTATAGAAGGAAAATACAAACAGATGAATATATGAAGTGCAGTCTGTAGATTTTGCTCTGCTTGACTCTGGTCATACAACTGAGCTGAATATTGGTTTTACTGGTTTTCATTGTGTACCTCTATGTTACTGACTAGTGAGGCTCAGAAGGAAGGTCTAGGATCTGATTTGTTGCAATCCTACAGCCACATTACATTTACCTACACTAATATGTTTGCTGCACACGCTGGCCTTAAGAATAAAGTTTGCACCAACTGACAGCTGTAGGCACACACTTTCCTGATAACTGTGCATCACCTAAAGGAAATAATATTTACTGATGAAATTCCTCACATTTTCTAATTACTGGTCTTCCCAAAATGCTAGAAGCATCATATGTATTTTTATATTACAGCCTTTTCGGTTTTATCTGGAACCAGAAAGAATGAAGATAGAAGCAAAACAAATTAATAAATATTATTCCTGAATTCATAATTATTTATAATGATTTAGTATTATGACAGGAGTAAAATATCTTCCACAATTTTCTGAACTTTAGGGGAGGTTCAAGATCAATTCTTTGTTTTATTGATTTTTTCTCATTCTAATCATTCTTGGAGGACTACATGATAGGAACTTGCTCTCAATTTTTTCTCCTTAATTGTCTGTAAAATAAAGATTGACTAGTGTAGCTCAAGCAATTTTTTTTTGAAGGGGAATGATTCAGGAAGGTTTCATATGAGCAAAAAATACGTGATTAAAACACAATTCTGTAGTACATGCTGATACATTTCGATACTGTCTGAAGAAGATGAGATAATCTTTTTGACGCAATTATTACTTTATCTTCCTATACAACCTTTATAAAAATACAGTATGCTGATTACAATAGATGAAACACAAAACCAAACTCTGATGAAAGTAAATATTAGGGACCTTTTCTTATGCTCTTTTTTTCTACAGTTTGTTCATATGTTAGGTTAATTTGTTCATTTTCCCCAGATATTTTTCCTTAACTACTTCCTCAGTTTCCATTAATTTACTTCAGTCACTCATAGTAATGGCTTCTACTTTAACACTCATTGAAAAGGAAAATTATATCCAAAATCTCAATTTTTAAAACTGCAGAATTTCTTACAATCATGGCAAAAGGAGAACTCCTTCTATACAACGAAAAACTTAAAATTAAATAATGTAGTCAATCTCCTGACTTATCTCTCCTGTCTTCATTCATGACTTTACATCAAATAAACAAAATATTCTCCTTTTATTTGGGACATTAAAGAAAACGCTAGAAGCATCATAACATGAACACCACTGTAAACCTTTTGCTTTACATTTTCATGAGGATCAAGTAAATGAAAATAGGCTAGTTTTCAGAGAAACAAGAAAACAGTGCATCCAGCTACACCACAGACAAATCATGGGGTAGTTCTGCAAAGCTGTTACACTGTTTTCCTTGGGGATACGCCAAGGAACCAAATGTTAAGAGCTGGAAGGGATTTGTATAGCTTAACATATGGCCTTCATCATGGCCAATAAAGGCTTATGGGGGTCCTCAGGTGCTGTCCCTTCTGCAAAAAAAGGAGGAAGGGAATCACAGTGAAAAGAGACTGGCTTATTTCATTATGACCTAAAGCCATTCAAAAATAACTCTGAAGGTGACCTCTCAAAGCACAGTAGCAACCATCTGCAAGATCTTCCCTCAAATATTCTTCATTTACTTTAGAAAAGCAAAATTATTTCTGCTTATATGCAATGTTCATCTATTATTGCTCATATTATAATATATCAAGGAAATACTACATAGTTTTTTAGTCCATGACCAACGTTATCAGCCATTTTTTATCACAGATAGTTTACTAACCATTTTATTCTAAAGTACTTGTGGCATATCTTCTTTTTAAAGGAATTTACCATACAGTTCTACATAAAAGAATCCTTAGAATTGTCTTCCTTAATTCTATAGTTCAGCCTTACCCTTCTGTTTTAGGTGGCAACCATCCCCTTTCAATTACATACTGAAGACACAAAGAGCTTCCCAAAACATTCTTCTCAACTATGCTCCACTTTTCAGCTCTTATTCATTACTTTCACAGTAAATTGAGATTATCTTTGAGTAAGGAATTTAGAAAGAAAAAGATGATCAGAATATTCAGAAACACTTAATGAAAAATGTTTCTGCTATTGAAATTTCTTTACAAGGACTTAAGTGAGTAGAAGTAGAGAACAGGATACAGTTCCCTTTTATTCTCACAATCCTCTCCTTCTCCAACAAACTCATTTTTCTCAGAGGGAAAAAAGAAACCCAAACCCAAACATTAAGGCAAATCATCATGGAGTGATATTTCTCATTCAGCATTATCTGAAAGAAATATAAGTTACTGTCTGACAGTACTTTTGCCGATATTAAAAGAACTTGTACTTTTTTCTTCTTTTTCTGTTTTCTTTTTTTTTTTTTTTTTTTTAAACATCATGCATAAATTCACACTGTGCTGGATCATGTCTTTCAGTTAACATTCAAACACAATGAACTGAACAACTTCACCTACTTATATCAATGGGTTTAGAACTAGTGTATTATGCTAACCCTCGACATACAGCCTTTAAAGGTGATTATTCTAGATAATCCGTTGTCACCTAAAGCAGTGGTATTTAGTTCATTTAAACTTTCTTTGGATGCAAACACTTTTTGGATGACTATGAAGACTGCTGTGTTGAACATGTAGTAGCATTGTGTGATAAAACAAAATGAGAATGAGCCATACAATGAAATGTGATTTATCTTCAAACAAACAAAAAATACATGTGCACTACAAAAAAACAAAATTTCTACATAATGTTAAAAATGTCCTGAAAAAATACAGCTAAATTAGTGGCAGCTGCAGCACATGAGCACAAGACTTAAATCAACTTCTTTACTGTACATCAATTTATATTTGGTAGTAACTGTTAATTCACTATGGATTTTATAGGCACTTTCATGACATATTCACATTGCAAAAAAGAAATAGTGCTTTTCTTCTACATAACATCAAAGGAAGAAATGGAAGTGAGTAACTGGTCCCTTGGCAATAGCCATCAGTAATTTATATTTTAGATACCCCATGTGAATCTATTTTATTTTATTTTTCCTGTGGTTGTATTAATCAGTGGAGCAAAGCAAGGAACAGGATAAGGTGATAGAGAGCTCAGTTTAATGCTTAAATATTTTGCTTAAATCTATTATAATGAATGTCCAGTAAATGATAATTTTTAATATATTTTTAAATTGTGAAGAAATTAGTTTAAACTCTTTATCATATGAGTCCATATTTTATGCTTTATTCCTCCATAGGAGGATAAGAATTCAAATTCTTATGGTGTTCCAAGATATGCTGTGTGCTATCCAAACTACTTTTTTCTGATTTAGATAATGGGAAGTTCAGTGAACAACTACAAAAATTGAATTCTGTACCTACATGTTTTCATCCCCCAAAGTAAGATGTTCTGGAAGATTTTCATGTCTAGTCTTTTTTTTCCTGGTTTATACTTCCATTTACCTCAGAGAATATTTCCTATACCTCAGTGTGGAGTTAATTAGATCTGGTCTTACCTTGAAGCAACAACCTACTTGTGTGTCTGCATGCAGATTTCAGTGGCAGACATCAAGGAGATTCAAAGCAGAGCTCTGTTAATTTGTCAGCATTCTAATTCTAAGGAATGATGACATTAGTCATAACTGTCAAAACCTGAAAAAGGTTATGTATTCCGTGATTGTGTTTGATACATAGTAAAGATCATCAGTAAGACCTACAATTCTTGAATACAAAAGGAAGAAGAAAGGCATAGCAGAGAGATAAGATATGCTGTTGGCCATAAAAATGCAATAGTGACTAAGTTCACTAAGTTATTATAAATTTATCTTAAGAGCAGAAATTACTCTGTTTTATAAAGGGAGTGTTAGACACACCACAGAGTAAAACATCGGGGATGAAATATTATGAACTTCAGAAGAAAAGCACAAAGATATTTAACTACCTGACTCCCATTGATTTCAATGGTGCCTAGTACTTCTTGGATCCAGTCCCAGATCTTTAGCTGCAACTGAAATACACTCACTTTTTGAAGATCTGCTGTATCCATGTTTGTATTTTACTGTTCTTAGGCACTTAGGGAAGGATGATATGAAGGATAATTTACAGAAATTGCAAGCCTGGTTTATACTGTGTGTGTAAATCCTAACATTTAAGGTGCTTATTTGATATCTCCCAAGGATGTAATAATAAGACAATATCCTTTTCCTCCCAGGACCTACTTATTCACTAATGAAAATTATGTACTCTAAAGCCACCCTGTCACCATTACATTGCTGGAGGAATTTCCCATACAAAAGCATCTCTCAGAAAAATAGTTGATCAAACTTTCCAATCTCATTCTAATGTGACACTGATGCAAACAAGTATCATGATCCCATAATAAAATTGTCTTGAAACTCTTATATTGTTTACAAACTAGGAATTGGAGAAGATAACTTTAGCTATTCTAAATCACTGAAATATATTACTTGTTTCTGAAATGAAATAGTCTATAGATTTTGGTAAAAAGAACATTACGGATAAGAACATCTCTGTGCTTTCTATAGTGATATCAATTTGATCCCTCAAATTTGATATTAAGATGTCTTTAACATTCACTGCTTATTTTATACCACATGAAGCAAAATAACATCAACTGCATAATAAAGAAATGAAAAGATGCTAATACGGTTGAAATGTTAATAGAGTAAAAATAAAAGCCAGTTTTGTTAGGAAACTCTATTTCCCAAAAAATGGTATCAGATCATAAATTTACTATTCAGCGGGCAGTTCATACCCATGGCCTTGATGAAGAGATTTTTCTATTCTGAGTGCTCTAAGCTACCAGTTCTACTGATAAGCTACCATCATTCTACTGATGAAACACTTCAGTAGATAATTTTATTATATGACTTATGAAAAATGTTTATTTCCTCTCTTGAAAACAATAATTAACCAATAATTATTCTAAGAAATACTTTGCAACATGAAAATCCATTTACAGAATCATGATCATGCAATAACAGTTATGTAGCAACAAACTTATATGATGTAATTAAACAAACAAGATAATGAACATATGTTTTAAAGAAATATACATTGTGGAAATATCTACTTAATGGTAACATTTCTTTTTCCTGGATGAGTGCACAGTAAGAAAAATCATATCCAAAGAGGTACCGATAAAGAGGAAACTCTAAAATAAAAGCAACATAAAAATGTATAAGAAGACTTTAAAGCTGGGAGAAGCATTTAGAGAGCCAAATGACTATGTAAAGGCAAAAGAGAAAATAAATGACTGACAGGACTGACCATCCTCCATGGAGAAAATAAAAAATTTTGGACCAGTAATAATCGTTAAAATGTCACCACTTAATCACATGTAGCATTTACCCACAATTCCCACAGGAAAGTACCTTTTTTTCTCCAAGATTAGAGAAATAATGTAATAGAAAACCAAACAAATAACAAATGCCAATTGTTTTTAAAAGAAGCTGTGTACATATACTCTAATTGCATTATAATACATCAAAATAAGGACTACCTTCAAGATAAGGTATCATCCATTTCAAATATTATCTGATACTTCTTCTATTTTATGATACTATGGATGATTGATTTTTCCCTATAGAAATGTATCCATTTGTGTATCAGGGATAAAAGATGACTGCAATAGTCAATACAGGTAAATTGCAGGTAAGTTTCCAGTTAGACTGGGCTATATCTTAAGAAGCAGGAAAGTGCCCATCATTTTGTTCTTTGTGTGAAAATCTATGTTAGTTTTGTAACTCAGTACTTTGAAATTACTAGAAAATAGGATTGTTAAGTAGAACTATGTGAAATGTTAAGTATCTTTTTCAACAAGATTTCTCAGAGAGATGTTCTAATGTGAAGTGAATCACCACAACTTACAGTGATTCTGCGACACAGCATACAAATCGCAAATATTGAAGGACACACTTCCATTTACACAGTCCCACATATAAGGAGATACCTAAACTGCAAGAATATTCATCTAAATAATAAAGCAGTCAGTAATTCTGTTGTTTGTGTAAGAGCAAGTGTCTTTAATGTGATTTCAGGGTTTTGTTAGGCAGGATCTTTGAATTCTGAGAAATAACTGATAGCTGATGTGACAGTCTGTAATCATATCACGTAAGAACTGTGGAAAAGGAAATATTTTTCTTAAGTCTTAAAAGAGTAAAATCTTCAGATGTCCTACATGAGTTACGAATCTAATTTACATTTTTAGAAATACTTGAAGAAACTGTGGGGTCAGATATGTAATTATGCCGCTGTAAATTGGCAAATAATCACGTGTCATGTGAGCCTGGATAGTTTCTTCCTTTGTGGTTTTCATTAAGACACTCTGGGAATTTTACCCTAACAGAAGTTAATACAATGGGGTTTCTGAGCCCTAAATCACATTGCAAGCCTCTCCTCATCATTTATGTACCATTTGAAGGAACGATGCAGGCTCCTAAGTTTGTTAGTAACTCTTGAAAATATTGTTCATTATTAGGGTTTTGGGTTTGGGGGGTTTGTTGCAAGTTTTTTGGGTTTTTTTTTCGTGACTGTATGTTACACCTTTCCTTCAAATACTCTTTGCCCTGACTTGTTTTCATTCAAATAAAATGAGGTTGAAAAGATGCTGTTCTTCTTCTTACATTTGCTGTTTCTTATTTTATTCTTCTTCCTTATTGTCAAATATACCACTTAGACATATTTTATTTTGTGTGCACATGTATAAGCACACACAAACCACAGTACAAATTTACAAATTGATTAGAATTCCTGCCAGCCAGAAAAATAAACCTTAAATAAAGCCACCTGAGGTTACTTTTTCTTCTTGTTTTCCACAGTGTTATCTTGACAGCAATGATTTAAAGATGCAAATTAACATTTAGTGTAATAATCAATAGCAATTGTTTTATTTCTTCCTCTTTTTAAAAACTTTATATTATAATTTTAGAATTCATCTTTCCTGGCCTTCTATTCCCAAAAAATTTTCCAGCTGTTGTGCCTAGCCAACAAGTCATGTTATTGAGCGACTTTGGAGTGCATCAGCTCAAACTTTTAATTCAAGATCAGGTAAGAAAGCCTCAATTTTCTATTCACCCCAGTTTCCATCCCTTTTAGACCGTAGAGTTAGCAGATCCCTGTTTATAGCCCAGGGTTTTCTTCAGTTTCGCCAGTCTTACTCTAAGTATTATGATCTACTGAATGACAGCTAAGTATTCAAGGGCATAGTACATGAAAATTAGTGTTGCAATCTGAACAGAAGTAAATCAATTAAGAAAGAAAACGGGGTAAATCTGTATGGAAGTCTAACAGTTATATTAATTTCCCCCAACTGATCATGTTGCACCTCTTATTCCAACTCTTCATGCTTCAGAATTACTTAGTGAGCAGAATTACTTTTCCTTCTTCTAATTTCCTAAAATAAAGAGTCTCTCTGCCAGAGACTATTTTATTGCTTTTACAAGAAATCTGCTGCTGCGATAGTTTGAAGATGCACTCTCTTTCAGGGGAAAAAAAAACAAAACCCAAAAAAAATCCCTAAATGAATTCAGAGTAAACTATATGGCTGAAGAGATTGTCTTATAAGCCCCAGCAGGCACATGAATCACTTAGATTAGATATGGGTGGAATTACAAAACCACCTCCAGTAAATTTTCATTTTTTTTCTTCTAAGCCACTAAGCTTTTTCTTGAAAATGTTGTGATTGATTAAGAAGTCTTCCACTTTCCCCCACACCTAAATATTCCCCATTCTGGCAATGGATGGAGTGAGCTCTTAAGGGGCATGTAATTTTCTCTATAGGGAAGAAGACATGAATATTGGACTTGATTTATTGTGGTTACTCATTTAATTCAGAATTAAACAAGACTTAATCAGCAAAGCATTAGGCAGAACTGTCATCTGCATTGTAAACTTTTCTTCTTTGTAGCTTTCAGTAGCCTGATCTATGTGGCAAATAGAAAAAAGTGAATTGAATGTTTCTTAAAAACCCAGAAAAAAAATAGAGAATTTTTTGGTTTCTCTCTAGTTTTACAGAAACCTGATCTGAAACCTTTTTTCTTCTTATGCAATTCCTTTAAAAACACAGTTTTATTTTGTTTTTAAAATTTCCTTTTTGAATACTGAAGTGCTGGAGTCTGAACCCCGAGCCTTGAATTAAGGTTGACATATGGGTGGTTCCCACAGTCCTTCAACATGGAGGCGATGAGTTTGCCTTTTGGTTTTCCTCCAAGGTGTGGCCGACCTTGGAAGGAAAGCCATTAGGTAAATGAGTGCCAGGTGCCCTGCTTTTGAGGATAAACAAGTTCCAGGTGTCCTGCCTTGGGGATAAAAGCTGGGACCACTTGCAACGAGGCTTGGGTGTGTATCTGCAAAGTTGATGCACTTTGCAGAGTTTTCCTCTTGGGGAAGGACCTCTTGACTCTCCCTGCAACTGGGGCCCAGTCAGGTTTGGCACTTGCAAATGTGGGCTCCGTTGGAACAGCATGTGGTTGCCTCTTTTCTATATTGTTAGCCTCTTGGCTTGGTTGTTTCCCATTTCTTCTGTGGGAGACTTTGTTGCTTTGTTTGTCCCTCTGTTTGCTGGCCATGCTGTGTCTTTCTTAGTTTGCTGGGATTGATGCTTATTATGTGTAGCCTCATTGATTTGTCTGTTCCCCTAGTGATCACCCATGTGCTGACTCTTTTGTGTGTAATACAGTCTGGTTACTGGTTTGTTCTACTGCTGGCTGTGTCCTTTGCACTAGACCTAGTAATTGGCAAAACAAATACTTATTCACTACTTTCTTAATTTGGGACCTGGTTGTGAGGGTGTCATGTACTAGACTGGAATAGTCCAGTCAAGTGAATTCTAATACCCTGCCCCATGGCTTTCTGCAGAGAGGCACATTAATGATGTTAGAGCATGCTGTGCTAGCTCCCTGAAATAATTGACACTCAGCATTCATAGCATGGGTTGCTATCACAAAGTAACAAGAGTTTATTTAGAGTTTCAAGCTATATAGACTGTCCGCACGCTATTTTCAAGGAGAAACATTTTAGAGCATATGTCTAATACCAGAGAATCTATTTGTACTACATTTGGAGTAGCATCCCTTAAGCCTCTTAAAAATCATGTGTGCTTTTTTTTTTCCTTTCAGAGTGATTGTGAGAGAGCAGTCAGTCAGCCTTCTGGGACAGGCAATGTTGAGCAGTGTACTTCTAACACACTCTTGCTACCAGGACATTTGAGTGTCCTGGAGAATACAGAAGGGAGGTAAATGGCCTGGGAGTCAATCCACATTCCCATCTCCTTTGAAGACTACTCTTTAAGAAATGTGCAAAGCAGGCACAACAATCCCTATTCCTCATCTATTTGTTATCTTTCCCTGACTTCCATGTACAACATGGTGCTCCCACAGTCTCCTTTTTCTCCTGGACAAATTGAATCATTTTCTTCTTCAATGTATTTGTTATTAACATCAGTCACTATTGTGACAAACACCTGGAATGGGTAAAGTCATTTGATTAATGATGTCTTCAGTAGTAACATTTCCTGATGACCTTTTGTTTGTTCCTGTTTTCAATCAACTCTGTTCTGTAGATATCCGTTAATTTAAGAATAAGGCATCTTGGGAGTGGAGAGAGCATTGCTTTTAAACCATGCATAAAAATGTTGTCACTTTGCTCCTTTCAAACCGTAAAGCTGCTAAATATGTTTTCAAGTTGCTCAGGTGGATCTGGATGGAGGATTCTGGATGTATACAGATGGCAGTGGGTCTGTGAGTATGGCAGCCAGCATTCCTCATAGTTTGCTTACCTGCTCTTCTGATGGTATGCCTGAAATTATTTTCCTCTGCATTTTCATTCTATTCAAGAATGAAGTAAAAAGCCAGTGTGCGTATATATGTGTGTACTACAGGTTGAGGTGAGTGCAGCATACATGAGTGTTTCCATAAACCAAATTACAGCTAGTAAATCTAAATATAGGCATATTGGCCTTGACAGTGTCTTTTTCAAGGTGTTATGTTTCACTTGGTATCTATAATATTAATCATTTTCTTCCCATAAGTGTTTTATTTATCATCTGTCCCTGAGAGTAACTCAGGTACTTTTCTCAGTCACTCAAAAATTCAAAAATATTATTGATCTGCTATGAAAACTCTCCTGAGGCACTTGGGTGAAACAATCTTCTAGAGGAGATAAATAATGTACTACATAGTAGATGGCAGGTGCTTAGCTGGCTTGAGGACTACACATACTATTTAGGAAGGGTGTGAATACCTTTCAGACCAGATGATTTCTGGAGGTATTATTGAACAATAAAGTCTCGAGCAGAGCAGTTAAAGATTCACTGGCTCTAGCTTGCAGCTTCTATGCAAAGGTTATTTTCAGTTTCCTGTAACATTTGCACCCAACGATGTTTTGTTCACTAGAAGTTCACAATTCAACCAAATTCAGTCCAACTGCAGGTTAACTTGGTTTGTCTTTGAATTTAGATATTCTCTGCATCTGCTGTGCTACAAAATGAACATATAAAGCAGTGCTTGTTGTTAAAAATTAATAGAAGATAAATTCAAATGTTATGCTTGTAAATTACACTTATATTATTCCTTCAACATCCCTTCTGGTGAATTTGTGCTGAAATATCTTTTTTTCCTTCGCTACAAAAAACAGAATTGTGCTAAAAATGCTTTAGGTTTTCCAGTGTGAACAACTGTGTCTTGCCATGGTTTTCCAGGGGCACAGAGTCCACTTCGATAATACCTCTGGCGCTGTCAGCATTCTATCTTTTCCACAGCATGGTCTTCATTAGGAAATAAAAGTTTGAAAATAAGGGCTATCTGACAAGACTGCATGTGACAGCCTAATATCTAGCACTAGTAACCTTGTAACAAATAGTTTATTACAACAAAATAAGCTTTCTGAGGCTTCAGGTAAATTATTATACTCCCATAGTAGCTGGTCCATTTTGTATGCCTTGTCTTCTAAAACAGGATGATTTTTTATGTCTTTTGTATATGGCTGTCAAATCTCTGACACAGAGATGTTTTTTCTGTTATTTAGTTCACAGGAAATTTTCAAGGTGCTTTTTTAACCATAATTAACAAATAATAACAAATGTTATGCATAACAGATATATATATGAAGGAATAGCAATAAGAATAACAATAATGTGTTATAAAATCACCTCATTCTACCTGCAGATGACTCTAACCCAAATAGACAACATTAACATGAGTCATTGAACCTATAACAAAGGAGATGCTGCCTGTTAAACTGTCCTGGAGAATGATGGATACTCTTTATTTGAGATTTTTAACAGAGACACCTGATGAGATATTTATGTTGTACTCATATTAGTGGAAACTACGCATGGGTTTCATCTCATCTAAATTCAGACTTCCAAAAGTTAGACTGCAAAGTCTGAGTCAATTGCCCTACACATCCTTTCTGAACGAGAATGGACAGAAACAATTATAAGTCCTATAAACTATCTTAGGATCCTCCTTTAGGAGGTGTTAGATTATCTATAAGAAATGCATATTTCTTTTTAGTGCATATAAAATTAAACTAGTTTAGAAATAAGTATCTAATGTTAAAAATCTTAGGATAAAACTGCTGCTATGCTGAGAATGCTTTTCACAATGAAAATAGAATCTAAATTATTTGTTAAGGGCCTTATTAAGTATACAGAATGTGTTCACTGAATGTGGATTTACACAATGAAAAAAGCATAGTTTAAAACACAGATATCCTTCTGATACAAGGACTTCTTGAAAGATCCTTTTCTACATCATAACAGTTGAGCTGATTTATTTAGATCAGATAAATTATTACTTGAAAGTTCAATTCACATCTATAAATTTAGAATGCTTGCATGTTTTGAATAAAGTTAAATTAGTAAAACAAAATTAAAGCTGAAAAAAATTATCCATAACTGTTAATTTATTTTACATATTTTTCCTTTTCTTTTGTTTGAAGATTATCCCTCCACAGCTGATAACTTAAAGCACGTATCTTCCATGAATAAATATTGAAGTACAGATAAGCCTAGCAGCTGTTTTTCAAAACCTTTTATATTTAAAATTCATTATATGTTGGTTAACTTTGCACCTTTGGGTTACTTGCTGCTGTACTGTCATTTTATTTGGGACATACACTGCAAAAGCAGTACTTCTGCTATTACTAAATTACAACTCATATGTTATAGGATAAAAACCAGTAATGTATTTGCTTTTACTGCTGCAGTTTAAACTGAGTGGTGACAGACATTTTAATATGACAGTATACAGGGCAACATGGAAAAACATTTTTTAAAATCTGTTTCAGATTCCTATAAAGTAGTTGTGATTAGATAGATGCTTTATTTGATATTATTTTAATTCAATTTAACTCATTTTCTTCACCCCCTTACCAATAATAAGTTTCTTAAAAAAAGTTACTATTAAGTTACCATGAAAGCATTGGAATGTTTTATGGAATTAAGGTCTTGAAAACTGTCAAAACTGACAGTTGTTTCTCCATGAGTTACTGATTTTTCTGTACAGTTGTAATCACATCTTCCTAAACAGAATCTTTTCTGTAACATAATGACCAATCTCTGCTACTATTATTTTTTAATTGTAATTTAATAAACATTTTAAGTATTTTAAACCTTACTGCTTCTAGCCTCAGATTAACACCAACACAGAAATCTGGTTTACTTTGTGGAAAACCACAACAATGTGACGAATCCAAATGAATAAGAGCAATTATGCTTTTGCTGGGATAGTTTTCAGCTGGGTCTGTTCCTTGAATAATTCGCTAGATAGAAACTGAAATGTTTGCTGCAGTACAGAGAAACAGAAAAAGCAGATGTGGGAGCAAATGACTGTCAGGGGAAGGTGAGGCAGACTGTTTCTCTTAGTAACAGCTTTGATTTATACCGATGGGCCTTGGTGTGAAATGCCAGTACTGCTACTGAGGAGCTGTTGTCTCCTGGTGGGCTCATATAACCTTATAGGTAAAAATTAAGCAATAGATTTGGTGTAGTATATAGGACAGGGTACAGTGCTACAATTTATGTCAATCAGCTTTTGATGTCTACCAGGTACAGAGTGAGATTCCCCTGATCTGAAGATACTAAAATTTAGTTGTCTACGTGTAAGTATTCACAGATAGACTGGGTGATGGAGCTTGCACTGACAGCAATGCACATGAATGGCTCAGGTTTTTTGCCTAATTGTAGACATCTGAAATGTTACTTGAAATGTCCTGAAGTACTTGTATGGGTCAAATGAGCTGTGCTTTCCACTGATTACCAAGGAGTTGTCGATAACTAGCTCAGAGGTCAAGTTGGGTGAGACAAATGTAACACAATATGTCCTTTCAGCTAGAGTATCCATGACCTAAATTATAAGAGTTGGAGCAACAACAGTAAAATCGCACTTTCTTTTGAGTATGTTGTAGCATTACTCTACGTATTTCAGAGAATTGCCTCCAAACTCTCTGAAACCAGGTCATTCATACAGGTGACTGGCTTCAGCAGACAAATTTAAACACAGTGGCCTTTATATTAGAAATCAAAGCCTCAGAATCAGTCTCTAAATGATCTGAGTACCCAGCCACTGAAAACTAGAGCAAAATAAGTCATTCCATAATTATTAATCAGTTTTTCCTCCACTATATGAGAATTAAAAGCTTAGTGACTTCTGGCTGAGATGATGACTGTCTCTTTTGAAGCTTATGTTTCGGGAAGAATAGTATCCTCACTTCCTACACCTTTGGCCTAGGAGCAAGAAGTCAGCCTTTGGAGCACCTAACATTGTAGACATAAAGGCCAATTACTGACTAATATAATGTTTTAATTGCACTGTTTTTGAGATAGCTGAAAGGAATAAGAGCATGATAGTTTTAACTCATTGTTTTGTTTAAAATAACCCTGACAATGAGATTTGGTTTCAAAAAACTACTGTTCAAATTTCTGAAGGACTAGAAGGGGTGACTTGTGTGAAACCAGAAACGTCATGCAGGCTGGTAGTGGATGGGATATATCTGGTTATACATTAGAATGTCAATTAGTATTAGGCAGTGTACTTCAACACCTAATCTTTGGACATGCAAAATTAAGTTTAATTCAGGATATCTGATGGAAATTATTTGTGACTATAAAATATAAAACTGATAAAAAGTACAAATACAAATAGTTACTTTTGTCTGACCAAGCAGTATTCTTCTAATATACGCAATTCTTGTTCCATAATGAAATTATTGAAGTAGAAAGGACTATAAAAATGGCTGATATGTGACAAGTGTCTTCAAAATGCTTGAAATGTATGGGGACACTAGCAATTAAATAATGTCACAAAAACAAAGTAAAAATAGTCAATAAAACATCTAAGATACACTCCTAACTTAATCTTGTGAATAACAGACTGCTTCACTGGTGCACTCCACACATTTTGAAATGAAACATGAGTTCTTCCTTTGCAAAGGCTTATATTATGCCTCCAACAATCTATATGATTACTTATTACTAAACCATGTTTTCAACATTCTAGTAAATACTATTTCAAGGAATGTTACTGTAATTCTCTTACTCTTTCGTTTCCTTGCATGTAAAATGCATTGCAAACCCCCAAAAAATAATTATTGTTGAGGAAATATTATAGATCAGAGCAAACAATTCATATAAACTTTTACAAAGTTTGTTTTGTAAGATTTGTTTACTTTTTCATCTGATAAATAATCCCCTAAATGTTTTATAATTTCCTTCAACAAATGTTATAATTTTATAACTGCTGATATGTGCTGCATCAAAGCAACTTAATATAAGATAGCAGCAGAAAAATTACAATGAATTTAATTCTGCAGGGAATACTAGTATTTTGACATTTTTCTTCAACCATTGTCTTGACAGGGAAATAATAGAAAACGATGAACTATGAAAAATGTTCCTGGAACTGAAGAGCTGCAGCAAGAACAAAAGATAACATGGATTAAGAAAGAGTAAAGCACTTAGTTTGGTATCAGTTTAACAGTAAAAGGCTTATCTTCGTAGGACCAGTGTGTGGTTTTTGTTGACTTGGACAACATTCATTTCAAGAGACAGTCTCGTTCATCATCTTTGGCTCTTAGTGGTTGAATTTACCTAACCAGATACATCAGTCTTCATCTAAGCTCATACTCAAGACATCATTTACAGTTGGAATGGATCGGCTGTTTCTTAGTCATATGCTAGGCGGAGCTACTTCTCTCCATCTCTTATATAGCCTGGAGTGGTAGTTCTACTGATCAAAAGCCACTGCTTACTAGCAAAAATTCTAAGATAAATATGTGTGCATGTGTGTGTGTTGGTGCTTGTATTTTAAATTTCTCAAGAGAAATTATGTGCAAAACTATTGCAGTTTGGTCCTCACAGTTCAACCCCTGGCTGATATGAACAATTTTGTCCTTTAAAGAGAAAGGTATGATTCTTTTACTGGCTGTCAATATGAACCATTTGAAACCATCTCACGTGGCTACAACAAAGAAAAAGGGAAAAGACAAAACCAAATCACTTCTATCTCCATTAGATTTGGTAATATCAGATGCTGAGTGTGACTTCTTCCAAAACAAACTGTTTAGTCTGTCACACTTTATCTACTCCCAGATCTAAATGTGCTGAGAACGAGCACAAAGAAACACCAGTAAATTGCTGCTTGGCAAATTTACTGGATTTTCATGTGCTGTTATTTAATGTGCACAAGATCATGTAGGCTTACATAGATGACTTTATTGTTTTGAATTCTTTGTAATTTATCTCTGTGGTTGTTAAAAAACCTCAAGAATTCAGAACTCTGGACATTATTTTGAAGGTTACTGGTTATCTGTTATTGATCACCTGGAATCACAGTGTCATTTGTTTCTGATGCTCATGCTATAAACTGTGATTAATAATCACTTCTATGTGTGCATTTACTGTAATAATTTCTCATATACATGACATTTAAAGTTGCCTTCATACTAAATAAGTTTATTAGAGAACTTCAATTCTTCAAGCATTCACTTATATTGAATAATATGAGGAGGTAAATGTGGCCAAAAAGCTTTAGTTATAGAGTGGAAAGTCGTAGAATCTATATTTATTTTTTTTTTTTTATTGTTACTATGTGCAGAATGAACTGAAGATACTTATATTTTTATTTCATCAAGCCTTTAAACAGGGTGTAGATATCTCTCCACTTGGTAGCTGTTATATATTTTTTGTGCCATTAATGAAATATACTTGCTCTTCCGATAAAAATAGACACAAACCATGACCTTGTGTCAAAATACAAGGTATAATAATAAAAAAAAAAAATGTCCTTATCTCCTCAGTCACCGAATTCAACTCATAAGCAAAATGAGTTTTTCCAACACTGTCTACAGCAGTCTTTGTAGCCAAACATTGGTTACAGTTTATGTAAATATTTCTATGGAATCTGCAGATAACGTGATAGTGTGTGTTCAGTGCTTATGTCACAAATGAGTGGTTTAGGTCACCTAAAGAATCACTGTCAAAGGTATTAGCAAAAGTGATTCTGATATAAATTTGTAAAACAGATTCTGATGGCAAGGTTCACTCTATTACTTACTACATCAAAGAAACATACGAAGGAAAATAGCGTTAGAATCAAGCTAGAATGATTTACACAGAGACTGAAGAAAAAGAGGGTAAGGGTGACCTTCCCATAGAGTCATAAGGTTCAGAATGGGCTCCCTTGCTTTCTTAAACTCCTTCTCAGAGAGAAGTCTAGGTGCGTCTGGATCCAGACTTAGTCCCAGACTTGGTCAACGTTTTATTTCTAAGGGAATTAGATTTCATGGATTTCATTAGTATTAAATCAGCACATTATCCATCACTTACCAAGGATCTGTTGCGAATAAGGGGTCTCTGTCTTGGGTAAGGAAGGATCTCTTAGTCTCAGGTAAGGAATCTCAAACCTTGAGAGGTGTCCCTACTCAAGGGAAGAGTAACCTGGAGTGAAGTCCAGTTGCCATCCAGAAAGAACTCAGATTGGTCTCACCCAATGATCTGTTGTTAGTAAGAGGTCTCTTTGCCTCAAGGAGCGCCTTTCAGAGGCATCCCAGTTCAAGGGGTGATCACTGCCATACAGCCATGCTGCCTAGCAAGGAGGGCTCAAAGAAGATTCACTTAGACTTTCATATTTATGGGATAAAGTGGTTGGCTCATGGTCAAATTTCATACAATGGTAGAGGTGTTCATGAGATTCTTTGTACCCACAACTTTCTTTGATCCTTGATAAATACATCATGGGAAAGTCAGCCACTTTTCACGTATTGATGCATGAATGGTGATCTGAGCTGATATGCATTGGTACTCACTGGACCACTCTGCACCTTTGTGGGTTTCCTAGAGGAGTTCTTGGCCTGGCTACTGTGCAGGCCTTTGCATATTTTGGAGCCTGTACCAAACTACTGCGAGTTTAGTTAAGGGTGGGTCGAGTGCGTCCATCACAGATTATCACCCCTCAGCAATCAAATAGGGTTGTTCATCCATTAATGACATGTACTGCCTGAATGACTGTCTTTAACTCAGTACAAACATGATTTTAAAGAAAACTTTGTTATGCAGGTGGCATTAGGTTTCTGTATGGAAATAGTTGATGTTTTTTGATTTAATAGAGGAAAGACAAGCCTGCTAATTGTGGTATAGACTACCTCAAGACCAGTAAATTATTTTTCTGTCTTCATCATTTCCTTCCACCTTTGTATCTGTCTTTATTTTAAAATAAAACCTGCAAAAGCCATTGATTTTTTAAGTTTTCATCACCACAGTTTAGTAATTATCTTTTAATATTGCAGATACTGCAGAATGTAAATAATTGGTAGATGTCATATGTGGTTATTATGATAATTCCAAGCAATTATTTCAATTGCTGAACTATTTTATTGGGTTGTGTGTTCATCATAAATGTTAACACGTTTCAAACACAGTAGTTTCTTAGTTAATTTTATTTACAGCTCTGCCAATTTTTTCAGGTAGCCTTAGTGAGTGCCTTCAAAATGTTTTGATGGTTCTTATTTCAGTGAATTTGGAAATCTGCCTGGTTTTTTAATGCTAAGAGTGAAGCTTTACTCACCGAAAAGAAAAAAAAAAAAAGAACGTTGAATTGTGAAAACAGTTTTGAAGCCCTGAAAAAGATGTTGTTTATAATATTCTTGCACAGTTTAACCTATGTAAGACTTTAAAAACACCTAGTTTTGTATTGGTTGTACCATGGCTAAGTATTTATTTTGACATTTGCTCATAACATCGAATATATTTTAGTATTTTCCAAGAAGACTAACATTATTTAAGGGCTTGATCTATGCAGAAGGAGAGAGAGAGAAAAGAACTTTACTCCCAGCTCTTACATGGCCACAGAAGGACTTACACTGCAGCAATCTGTGTTCAGGTATCTCTCTCTAAGGTTTAAACACAAATATGAAAGTAAATGGTTTCCTCTATGTGAGATGTATTTCTTCACTATTTTAACCTTTTATATTAATGCCAGACTTAAGGTGATCTGTAAATAATTCAAGTTCACTATAAACAGAACCGTATTTTTTTCTTTCACTTCATCACTTTTGCCTCCATAGTAATAATTATTTACAGTGTACTGTCTTAGACCCTAATCTCTCTTTTCCTTCACACATGTAATCTTTTTCTCCATATCAAAACTTGCCTCCCCCTTCTTTTACCTACAGATAGCCAAAGTAATCTTTACTGTCATTCGTATTTTGAGGATCAAGCTCACTGGATTGAAGATATCTCAGGTGCCACTTACACAGGGCTGTTTATCCATGCTAGTTATCCCGTACTCTTTTTTTTGTCAGTGTTAGGAAAGAATCTTTCAATGGAATGAAAATAAGATTAATCTGCTTTATTAACATACTATACCTAAGAGTTATGATGCAGAAAATTTTATTTCTTTCCATTCACTAAGAGATTCTACCTGAATTTTATAAAAATTTTTGAGATTATTGTTATTCCTTCTCAGTTTATGTTTTTCGGTCTGGTTCTCACATCATTCTTCAGCAGTATACATAAAATTAGGCAAATTTTTTAAAGAGGAGACAACTTTACAGTTGAATATATAGGACTTGACTTAAAAGCTTGCACAATGAAGATGAAGAATTCCTGAGTCTGAGGAATTATGTCTGCTCAAAATTATATAGAAACAACAGAATTAACCTCTGGATTGTGTATTCATTCTGAGCAAATACATGAATGAAGATATGTAGCCTAAGCAAGGGACTTCACTGTCAGTCCTCCTGTCTCTTTCTCTAACCTAATAAGCATGTACTTCTATCACAGAATCACAGAATGTTGGGGGTTGGAAGAAACCTTTGGAGATCACCTAGTCCAAACGCATTGCAAGAGCAGGTTCACCTGGAGCAGCTCATACAGGATGGCGTCCACATGAGTTTTGAATGTCTCCAGATAAGGAGACTCCACCACCTCTCTGGGCAGCCTGTTCCAGTGCTCTGTCAACCTAAATGTAAAGTTCCTCCTCGTGTTTAGATGGAACTTCTTATGTTCGAGTTTTTGCCCATTGCCTCTTGTCCTGTCACTAGACAACACTGAAAAAAGACTGCCCCCATCTTCCTGACACCCATCCTATAAGTATTTATAAGCATTGACAAGATACTCCCTCAGTCTTCTCTTCTCCATACTAAAAAGCCCCAAGTCCCTCAGCCTTTCTTCGTAAGAGAGATGCTCTAGTCCCCTAATCATCTTTGGAGCCCTTTGCTATACCTTCTCCAGCAGCTCCCAGTCTTTCTTCAACCTGGGAGCCCAGAACTGGACACACTACTCCAAAAGTGGTCTCACTAGGGCAGAGTAGAGGGGGAGGATCACCTCTCTTGGCCTGTTGGTCACACTCTTCCTTATGCAGCCCAGGTTGCCACTGGCCTTCTTGGCCACAAAGGCACGTTGCTGGCTCATGGTCAGCCTATTGTCAGCCAGGACTCCCAGACCTTTGTCAACAGAGCTGCTTTCCAGCAGGTCAGTCCCTGACCTGTACTGATACATGGGATTATTCCTCTGTAGCTGCAGTACTCTACACTTGCCCTTGTTGAATTTCACAAGGTTACTCTCTGCCCAACTCTCCAGCCTGTCCAGGTCACATTGAATGGCAGCACAGACTTCTGGTGTGTCAGCCTTCCCTCACAGTTTTGTGTCATCAACAAACTTGTTGAGGGTACACTCTATCCCTTCATACAGGTCCTTGATGAATATATTAAACAAGACTGGACCCTGGGTAACCCCACTTGTTATGGAACTCTGACTAGACTCGGTGCCACTGCTCTCCCCTCATCTACCCAGCAGGTCATGCCATCATAAAAGATTATCAGATTAGTCAGATATGACTTCCCCTTGGTGAATCCATGTTGACCACTTGGGATAACCTTCTTTTCCCCCACCATGCTTAGAGATGACACCCAGAATGAGCTGTTCTATCATCTTTCCAGGGATGGAGGTGAAGCTGACAGGCCTATAGTTTCATGGGTCTTCCTTCTTGCTCTTTTGGAAGGCTGGAGTGACATTGGCTTTCTTGTAGTCATCAGATATCTCACCTGTTCTCCAGGACTTCTCAAAGATGATAGAGAATGGCCCAGCAAAGAGAACATGAAAAAATGAATGCAAATTCAACAATATAGGGAAAAATTCACCTAACTGAGGGAGCTGAAAGACTAGGGAGACGCACTCCAGATCTCTCTGTTCAGATCAGGTGCTTAATAACAGAATAGTAACTTCCTTGGACTGAAAGAATCTAAGTTTCAATTATTTTACATTGACTTGTTTTGCAGAAAATTCTAAGTCTCACTGCAGCAAAAATAAATCTCAGGACCTTATTTTTTCACCTTATGAAACTCTTGGGGTTTTGACTTAGCCTGATACTTTTTGGGAGTCCTAATTGCTGTCAGCAAGTGAGTCAGAGTCCAAAAGAGAGTCACAGAGCTTGTTTAAGCTAATGGATTTGTCAAAGACAGTTTCAGGCTGAATGAAAGGAACAATTAAGTCTTTTTATGCATCAAAGATAGCTGGAAGCAATGGAATAATCATCCAAAGCAAACAGCAGATCAGAGTTAGTTTGAACACAGTCTTTGGACACACAAATAGGTTAAATTATGCCAATTCTATCTGTCCTGATTTGTAACATAGTTGTGAACATGTGAAAAATATGGTTATGTCTCCACTTCTAGGTAAATGAGGGCTAAACGTCCTGTTTTTCAAAGCTCACTTCTTAGTGAATAGTCAGCATACATCTCATATTTCTAAATGCATTGCCTGCTTAGTTTTACGTAGTTGACGTGGTGTGACTTTTGTGCTCTAAATATTGTTTCTCTATATACTTATGAGCCTGATGGAGTGATACTTGCCTATTTAAAGTTGCAGGCATTAGGCATTTGGATGGCAAAAAGATGGGGTTTAGATGCAGGAAGCTGGGAAAGACCTGAAAAAATAACTATCAATGTCAGTGTTCAGAGATGTAAAGCTTTTTGGGTAAACAGTTCTCTGCCTCTCAGACTGTGGAGCAACAAAATTGTGTTCTCTTTTATTTAATTTGCAATTGGGAAAAGAGTAACTGGGTTCATATTCCTGTTGCAAAAAATCAAGCCTGTTGAATGCAGGAAACATATCTTTCATATGTAAACAATTAATCCTCTTAGCAGAAGCAATCCTTCCTGCTTGAGTATTAGCCAACTACTCAGACCATCTTGGTAACCTATCTATAAAGCTGCTGCCAACATTATCTTCCTTACCTGCTGACTTCTACTACTCACTTCTCTCTCCAAATCCCCTTGCTGGCAAATGTTTACTACTCTACTAAGTTTAATTTTACAAGACTGTTACCTTCAAGGCCCTACACAGCCGCCTGCATAGACTTTAATAGACTTACTTAGGTGGGCAAGCATTTTTCATCTTGAGTGAAGCTTGAAGTGTCTGGCCAGGAGAGAATAGCAAGATTTTTTTCTACAGTCAATTTTGTTGCTATGTATTAAGTAGTCTTTCCTGACCCCTTTCATTAGTAGGTCTATTTGTCCTGACAGACAGCTTTGAGTCTTGTCACAAACTGAGATGAGAGCAGACACATATTCATTTCACTTGTATATTAAATTCATAACACACAGGAACATACTATCTGTAAGCACAAAAGAGGCAGCAAGTGACACATCCAATGTTATGCTGTATATGTATGCTTGCGTATTTATTTATTCATTGGTAACGTCAATATATTTGCTCCTTTGCAGTTTTGCTCTCTGGAACATAGCAGGAGCTTGTGCACCTATAGTTTCAAGCTCCATCAGGCAGGAAATCCAACATTCTAAAACAAACTTTGTTCCATATACTTTTCCTATTTCCTGTTGTTGCTTTAACTACTGCAGAAATACAAGTAGCTGATCTGAAAGCATTATTCCATGTTTATTTATTTGTGGATGGAATCACAGAATTTCACTTAGGTGTGAGACTGTATCCTTTACACACCAGTGTTTGGCATTGCAGGTATTCATTACCCATTAAAAAGCCTCTCATGGGCTCCAAAATCCAGTCATATGTGCAATACCAGACCTGTAAGTCTATAACATGAGAATTTGGTTTGTTTGGTTGAGTTTTTTTAAAATATGTTCTATGACTGAAAGTCTAGATAATGGAAATATGTACAATATTTTCTGCTTCAAAAATACAGTTCTGATTCTGCAATTGCAGTTGGAGTAACTAAGATAGAAGTCATAAACTAGGTTTTTCCTGAGTGCATCAATTTCTTAAGGAGAAAGAAAACACTGAGAGGCTATACTTGTTTTACATTAATTATACACAGAAGAAGCAGAGATGACAAGATGACTGTTCCCTTCCACATGCTACCTGCTTTCTTGGATCATGAAAATATCTCTAATATAAGGAAAAGTGTGGAAGAATATCTGCTTTGCTTTTTATGTTCTCTCTCCCTTTGATGGCCACTGTCATTGGTTCTCTAGACTACTTTCTTATGCTAAGTAGGCTGTGAATCATGTAAAACTCAGCTAAGCTTATTGCTGCACAAGGTGAATATTTGAAGCCATACCTTTGCTATCAGTACTCATTTTCCCACTACATAAAACCTCCAGTTTATCCAAATTATTAACTTGTACATGGCAGGAAGCAAAAAGGTCCTGCATTTAGATAGCCCAGTGACTGGAGAAAAGGGAATATCACATCCATTTTTAAAAAGTCTAAAAAGGAGGATCCTGTGAAATCTGACTAGACAACTTCACCTGAGTGCCCCATAATATCATGGAACAGATTCTCCTAGAAGACACGTCAAAATATATACAAGATGGAGGTGATTAGACACAGTCAACATGGCTTCATCAAGGGCAAATAGTGTCTGACTAATCTAGTGGCCTTCTACAATGAAATAACTACATCAGTGGACAAGGGAAGAGCTACAGATGTCACCTACCTGGACTTTGGTAAGTCTTTGATACAGTCCTCCACAACATTCTTGCCACTAAATTGGAGAGATATGGTTTTTATGGATGAACTGTTAGATCGGTAAGCAATTGGCTAGATGGCCACATCCAAAGAGTTACAGTCAACAGCTGAATGTTGATGTCCAAACCAATGAGTGGTTTCCCTCAAAGGTCTGTACTAGGACCAATACTATTTAATATCTTTATCAATGACACAGGGAATGGGTTTGAGTGCACCCTCAGCAAGTTTGCAGATTACACCAAACTCAGTGGTGCAGTTGATTCACTTGAGGGAAGGGATGTCGTCTAGAAGGATCTTGACAGGCTTCAGGAGTGGGCCCATGTGAACTTCATGAAGTTCAACAAGGCCAAGTGCAAGGTACTGCACCTGGGCTGAGGCAATCCCCAATATCAATACAGAGTGAGGGGATGAACAGATTGAGAGTAGCCCTGCAGAGAAGAACTTGAAGATGCTGGCTGATGATCTGACAATATATTCTTGCAGACCTGAACTCCAACTGTATCCTGGCTGCACAAAAAGAAGTGTGATTAGCAGGGTGAGGGAGGTGATTCTCCCACTGCCACTCTGGCAAGACCAACCTAGAGTGGGGTCCAGTTCTGGAGTCCCCACTACAAGAACGATGTGAACTTATTTGTGTGGGTTCAGAGGAAGGCCAGAAAAATGATCCGAGGGCTGGAATACTTATCCAATGAGGAAAGGCAGAGAAGAAGAAACCTGGAGAAGAGAAGGCTCTGGAGAGAACTTATTGCAGCCTTTCGGTACTTAGAGGGGACTTGTAAGAAAGATGAAGAGAGACTTTTTACCTGTGAGATGGGGCCTGGAGAGCAGACCCCCTAGTGCTGCCTGCTCAATTGATAGACAGGGATGTGTTGGAACTTGTGGGCCATAAACAATGGGAAAGGAATGCGGCAAAACCCGAACAACACAGAGAGAAACAAGTTTCAGGCCCCATGCCTAATAAGCCTTAACGACTTTGCCCTCAAGATCAGGTGCTAGCGTGACCCTGTATCATTGACCAATCAGATGCAACCGTGTAAACAGTGTATGTTCAAAAAGACCAATCTGTTTGGAACACACAGCTCATGTGGGCGTATATAAAGAAGTGGTTGTGCACAATAAACTGACATTTTGCTTGCATCAAGCTGCGCCCCGTCTCTCAATCGCAGCATTTACCAAGGCCTGTAGTGGCAGGACAAGGGCAACAGTTATAAACTGAAAGAAGTTAGATTTAGATTAGACATAACGAAGAAGATATTTATGATGAGTGTAGTGAGACATTAGAACAGGTTACCCAGAGAAGTCGTGGATGCCAAATCATTGGAAGTTTTCAGGATCAAGTTGGATGGGGCTTTGAGCAGCGTGATCTAATGAAAGATATCCCTGCCCATGATAAGGTGGTTGGACTAGATGATCTTCACAGGTCTATTCCAACTCAAACCATTCTACAGTTCTGTGATTCAATGACTCTATGATTACTGTTCTACAAAGTTAATGGGTTATTTTGTTTTAAATTCATACACATTTTGGGAAAAAAACAAAACAAAACCAAACTTCAGAAAATGAAAAATAACTCCAAAATGGGAGAAAAAAAAAGTGCAGTATGCTTTTTGTCTCTGTACTTAATGTTATTTTCATTGTCTCTAGGTCTGTGACTGGGACTATACAGATGTAAGAATGAAACAGAGTAAGCCCCTAAACTATGGATCACACTGGACTCTGTAACAAATACCCAGGAAAGGATGACCTTGTTCCAAGAGGAGCTGACTTCCTATGAGCTTTCCTACATCTCAGCCATTTCCTGTTCTTCTCTGGCACAGGAGCAATTTACAATAGGAAAAAGGAGTTCATTATTACAGAGAGTAACAGAGAATTACTGCAATCCAACACTGAAGGTTCAAAGCAAATTGTAAAAAGTAGGATCTCAGCAGCGATTATGAGGTTAGGAGATAGAATTAGTAAGAAAATGATGGGTCTGGAAACCATTATCACAAACCAACACACAGAATAGTAGTATTTTCTGTAATTTTAAGCATGCCTGCATTTTGCAGGCTTTTTCTTTTGTTATTGCTGCTTACTTCGTCATTTCTATACTGTTAACCATATTGCCTTGTTTCTAACCTGGACCCTAAGTCTGAATCACAGAGTATTATTCATACTGCTATTCACACTCTAAGGACAGATGAATTGTGAAGCCATACAAGGTCTCACAGAGACTAGAATGTGATACAGCAGGAAACACTGGAAGAAACTGTGGTCGATTCAGACTAAGGGTGTCTTCCACCTTTTAAGAGTTATGTCTTAGATTAAACTCTCAGCCTTCAAAGAATGCAAAAGAAAGGTTCTCTTTTTATTCACTGCTTAATGATACAGAGAAGGTATAGACATATTCCCCTAAAGTCATCATGGGAACAGACACCTTTTTTTAGAAATAGTAACATCAATAATGGCTGCGAGTTTGATTCTTTTCTCGCATGCTTTTTTCAGCATTTACATGCTTCTCTGTCTTCTCTCTCCTTTTCTCACACCATTTTAGTAGTTGGCCATTCAAAGGAAACACTGGGAATGAGACTTGGTCATTGTGTTTGAGCTCTGAATAAAAGACCTGATATAATTCAATACAAAATAGTCACATATTTTTAGTAATTTACACATAAAGTTATTCAGAAACATTCAATGAAGTGATTCTAAAAAATCTCCTCCCTCACCTCTACAGCTTCAGAACTGCTCTACTGTACAAAATGCATGTCAGATGACATCAGGTGACAAGATATGGTGGGGACTGGGGAGTCTTCTGGAATGTGGGAATCAGAAATTTGTAATTCAATGTATCCTTAGGCTACACATTCCAAGCCTGGAATCAGAAGGGTCAATCAAAAGGTGGCAATGAAAATGATTATCATGGCCACAAGTAGCAATTCATATAAAAAGCAGGTTACATATTCTGAAGTACTTAAATCTTGGCAGATACGCCTATGACACCTGTGTGTGATGTTCTCTGTAAAACAAAATTGTCAGAAGGGGATTCACAATGAAATAGAACAGAGGTTTTCTCCACCTGAAAAACACTAATCGCTAAAACAGTGTGGTTCAATGAAATAGATGAATATTTTATATTCCTCATCATTAGAAATTTATAGCTGAGCCAAGATCCATTGTGTTCCAGTGAATATAATAGCTGGATCAGATAGTTAGCAGATATTTAATTAGAAAACATCAAAGTTCTAATTGAATATAGTATTACTATTGAGCAACTGTGACAAGTCAGCTGACTGTATATTACTGCACTTTAAAAGTAATCCAGACTCTGAATTAATACCTAACAGCTCAGGAATTTGCCATATTTTGTATATATGTATAATCTGAACTAAATATTATTGGGAAAAATTTGTACTGTCGTAGTCCTGAACTTCACAGAGGTTCATGAATCAGAAATCTGCTTGAGAAATTAGCTTGTGGTAGTGAGTGAAAAACAAATAGACAAGTGGGGAAAGTTCACACTAAATGAACCTGGCATTACAAAGCATGAACTAATTCACTTCTATAATAAAGAATGGAAGTAGTTTTACAACAGGATCACATGAATAATTAATTCACTTTTTGTTCAAGAATATGCTCTGAATGGAAAATATATATGAAGTGATATGTTACTTTTACTTAAAAACACATTTTTGTTCGCATGATTTAACCACTGAGTTGTGGTCTAAGAAGACAAAATGCCTCAGCTGTTAATCTTTAATAAGCTGTACTAAATAGCAGAGCTGTAGTTCAACAGCCAATAACTCCACATCATCTTGGATGTTATATAACATTAATTTATTGAGGAAAGTATTCCTGATAAAAAAAAAAGAAAAACTGTTTGTACTGTATACAGGGATGAAAGTTTATAAAAGGTTGTGACTAAAATTTGATAAATGATGGCAAAGAAACCCACTTCCCGTTGTCAAAGTATCAGATACATTTGTCTGGGTTTTAATACTTCAGCTTTAATACGCTGAAAGAATTGGTTTCATGATGGCTTTATGACATTATGCATGCAATTACTTTACATATATTCCCAAACCTAATTTTATAAATGTAGTACAAAACCGCCATTTGCATTAATATATAGTTATAGTTACATTTAATAATTTGTGTTAATCTGCATGTTGCTTTAAAGAAGCTGAGAACTGAAGTAACCAGAGGGAAAAAAATCCATCCAAATGTAATAAATAATAAGTCTTGTAAGAACCTTTATAAAATAAAATAAATTATATATAGAGTCATGCTTTCTGTAATAAAAACTTCAATACAGTGTATGGAAATATATCTTTACTTATCTGCATTGTGTTAGTTGACACCAGAAATGTGTTGGTGGAAAAATAAGAGAGGTCTGTCCACTCAATTTTGATCAGATATTTGTTTACCTATGTTTATATATATTATACACAGAAAAAGAATGACTCATGACAGCTAATGTGGGAAGACAGGAAGAAAATAAGAGTACTGAAGTAAAGAAACTAGGCACAACTGTCATTCGGTTCATTTGTGCAAGTGAGACATTGTACTAGGCACAAGGTTTGAATTCAGGAGACCTAGGTTCAACTCAAGCCTCTATCACAGACTTCCTCTGTAATTTGGGCATATCACCTATTTTGTATGCATATTTCATTTTTCATTCTTTTAAATACAAATCAATTGCTGTTTAGCAATTACTTACATAGTTACGGGAGAAAGACATACCTATGTCTTTAGACAGATTCAAAGTGTTGATTTTCTTGTTATTTTGCTGCTTTTTGAGACTTTAGTTTAGTCCTCTGAAGAGGAAAAAAGAAATGTTTAGGTCAAAATTTTTTTTTCACTGAAAGCCGATTTTTCAGTTTGTTGCAGCAAAGCTATTGGCATGGATAAGCTGATCATCTGTAGGCAGCAATAATTGAAATCAAACATTGAACAGCAAGTAAAAAAAAAGAAAAAAAACCAAACACACCACACCACCACACTTGCTGCAAATGAATAACTGTTCAAAAAGCCTTGAATTTTATCTGTGTACACCTTTCAGTGTTATTCTATAATATCAAATGTTCTCTCATTTTTTCTTCAAATAATTAAAAGAACTATTCTATATAGCATTGAAATTTCTCCTTCCTGGATAAAAAACATATTCATTTAAGAGAAAACATTTTATAGGCAGGCTTAAACCCGCAAAATTTTCTATATTGTCTGTATTATGGTTATTAGCTGATGAGAAATTACCAAAGACTGAAAAAGAAGAAAAAACCCAAAAAAACCCCAAACCAAATATCTGCCTGTGAGAATCTGAAGTCTCTACAGAATAATCTAAACTTTAGAGGATTCCGAGGATTTTTTAAAAAATCGGATTGTGAACTGGCTGAAGGAAAGAAGCCAGAGAGTTGTGGTCAATGGGACAGGGTTTAGTTGGACGCCTGTATCTAGTGGAGTCCCTCAGGGGTCAATACTGGGACCAGTACTGTTCAGTTTATTCATCAATGATTTGGATGAGGGAATAGAGTGCTCTGTCAGCAAGTTGCTGATGACACCAAACTGGGAGGAGTGGCTGACACACCAGAAGGCTGTGCTGCCCTTCAGAGAGACCTAGACAGGCTGGAGAGTTGGGCAGGGAGAAATTGAATGAAATATAACAAGGGCAAGTGTAGAGTCTTGCATCTGGGAAAGAACAATCCCATGTGCCAGTATAAGTTGGGGACTGACCTGTTGGAGAGCAGTGTAGTGGAAAGGGACCTGGGGGTCCTGGTGGACAGCAGGATGACCATGAGCCAGCAATGTGCCCTTGTGGCCAAGAAGGCCAATGGCATCCTGGGACGCATTAGAAAGGGGGTGGTTAGTAGGTCAAGAGAGGTTCTCCTCTACTCTGCCCTGGTGAGGCCACATCTGGAGTATTGTGTCCAGTTCTGGGCCCCCCAGTTCAAGAAGGACAGGGAACTACTTGAGAGAGTCCAGTGCAGAGCCACAAAGATGATGAAGGAAGTGGAACATCTCCCTTATGAGGAAAGGCTGAGGGAGCTGGGTCTCTTTAGCTTGGAGAAGACTGAGGGGTGACCTTATTAATGTCTGTAAATATGTCAAGGGTGAGTGTCATGAGGATTGAGCCAGGCTCTTCTCAGTGATATCCAATGATAGGACAAGGGGCCACGGATGCAAGCTGGGACATAGGAGGTTCCGCATAAATGTGAGGAAGAACTTCTTCACAGTGAGGGTAACAGAGCACTGGAACAGGCTGCCCAGAGAGGTTGTGGAGTCTCCTTCTCTGGAGACATTCTAGGTATTCCTGCTCTGGCAGGGGGATTGGACTAGATGATCTTTCAAGGTCCCTTCCAATCCCTAACATTCTGTGATTCTGTAATGCCAGAACACAGAGCCATAATGCATCCATACAGCACAACAGACATTTTTTAACAAACTTACTGAAAAATATCTTGGAAAACCGAACAAGTGTAATGGTATTAATTTGAGTAATGATTTTTAAAATATGGTTCTCTGTAACAAACCCAGGTTTCTGTGAAAAAATGGACTAAAGATCAGCTTTAGTAAAATATATCAGCCTTACCTGTACAAATTCACAGTTTATATTCATTTCACACTGTTTGTACTACCACAGATACTATTCCAAAGTAAAAGACTCTGAACTAAAACTATTTTGCTGAAAGGGACATTCTTATTAAAAAGACGTGTATTATAAGGATTACTAAGTTGTTTTTTCTAGCTAAGTTAATTTGATTGAAAGATCACAAACACAAACAAACTCCTATGCTTTATAGGTGGATTTATGAAAACCTAGAGCTACCAATGCAAGGAAAAAAAAAGGGAAACCAGAAATACGGCAATGTTCTCAGGAAAAAAAAAAGCAAGGAAATTAGAACTCAAGCAATCAACCTACATCGAAAATTCTGCCTCAGGCAGTAGCTGTGTTCACAGAATGTGAATCTCAAGTCTTTCTTTCAAAACTACTCCAGAATGCATAGAGATCAGTACTTTCAAATGAAAAATCAGTATTTTTCCTAAAATCTTTGAAGAGATGAGAGAGTGATTCAGGAAGAACTCAGATTAAATGTAAGCAGCAGGAAGGACACGAAGATTTCTTCATTACAAATAAGAAATTACGCTAGGTTAAGACATAAATCACTACTTAGATATTACTGACTAGACTAAAACTATGTTGTATAACTATATAGATAGCTATACTCCTTGGAAGCAGTTACTAGATTTGATGAAAGTTATGATGCATTATTATCTATCAAATCCTAAAGAAAAATCCCAACATATAACAGAAAAAAAAATAGAAAAGATTTAAGACAAGAAACCTAGAGAAAGAGTAGAGGAAGGAAACTAAGCTAATTTAAAATTGTTTTTGAGGAGAATAAACAAAGTTTTGGAAGAAATACTCTAAATATATCAGAGTTAATTACTGATTGTGGATTAACCCCAGAAGGCTGCTAAGCACCACACAGCTGCTTCCACACCACTCCCAGCCCTGTGGGGATGAAGAGAATTGGGAGGGTAAAAGTGAGAAAACTCATGGGATCAGATAAAGATAGTTTATAGATAATAATTAAAGCAAAAGCTGCACACACAAGCAAAGCAAAACAAGGAATTCATTCACTCCTTCCCATTGGCAGGCACGTGTTCAACAATCCCCAGAACAACAGGGCTCCATCACTCATACTGGTTACTTGGAAAGATAAACATCAACACTCTGAGTGTCCCCTCTTCCTTTTTTCATCAGCTCTTATTGCGGAGCACAGAATGATATGATATGGTATAGAATATCCCTTTGGTCAGTTGGGGTCAGCTGTGTCTCCTCTCAACTTCTTGTGCACCCCAGCCTAATCACTGGTGGGATGGTGTGAGAAGCAGAAAAGGCCTTGACTCTGTGTGAACACTGCTCAGCAGTAACGAAATAATTCCTGTGTTATCAACACTGTTTTCAGCACAAATCCAAAACACAGCCCCATACCAGGTACTATGAAGAAAATTGTCCCAGCCAAAACCAGTATGTCATCTTAAAGCAGTCTTGTAAAACTAAGAAGGAATGTTTTCTGGTTTTGGAGAAAAAAGATGTTAAATTAAAATATCAAGGCAAAAAAGTAATATGTAACAATATGTACCCATTGAGAGGTAGGTAAAGGTAGAGCTACTCTTTCTACTAGAGATGGTCAAACTCCAGAAAAAAGAGATTACATAGAAGGGTAGTGAACTAATGACACTTTCTTATGTTTTCAACATCAGCGTTTGGAAAGAATCACAGAAGGAGCAAGTGCTGGGATGAGATGGTATCCTTACCAAGACGAGCACAGCTCCTGGTGACTTTTTCAGAACTCCATGAATAAATGCTGCATGCCAGGGAAGTGCTAATGGTCACATTTTGAAGTACTAGCCTGTTTCATTTTTAATCAACATGAGGAAACTCTTAACATTGTTCATATCAGAGCATATCTACAACAATCTATTTAGGCAAGGATATTTCCTGTGAGATGCAAACAGAAACAAGACATACCAAAATTCAGATTCTGATTGACAAGCAAGTTATAAAAATCTGTCAAATTCATGAAAAGGAGCCTCTTGGGTAGTGTTGATTGATTACAACTATGTTTTTTATTCAGGCCTGTGTTTAGAGATTCTGAAAATACAGAGACTGTACACTACTGTGGATAATACAGCTAAAGACTGGTATTTAATTATTCTTGATATTAGCTGGGGACCCTTTAAGAAAGCGTTGTGGTTTTTTCCCCATTTGTTCTTCAGTATTTGTATTTTGACTCTCCTTCAAAAAAACGGTTGGCTGGAATTTATCAGGAAAAAGCATCTATTATTACATGGATAAAACCTAAAATACTTTTGAGGACTGGACCAAAACGTAAGAAGAGCTGGTCTACAGAAGTATCACAGAATCACAGAATCACAGAATGTTAGGGATTGGAAGGGACCTTAAAAGATCATCTAGTCCAACCCCCCTGCCAGAGCAGGAATACCTAGATCAGGTCACACAGGAACATGTCCAGGCGGGTTTTGAATGTCTCCAGAGAAGGAGACTCCACAACCTCTCTGGGCAGCCTGTTCCAGTGTTCTGTCACCCTCACTGTGAAGAAATTCTTCCTCACATTTATGTGGAACCTCCTATGTTCCAGCTTGCACCCATTGCCCCTTGTCCTATCATTGGATGTCACTGAGAAGAGCCTGGCTCCATCCTCATGACACTCACCCTTGACATATTTATAAACATTAATGAGGTCCCCCCTCAGTCTCCTCTTCTCCAAGCTAAAGAGACCCAGCTCCCTCAGCCTTTCCTCATAAGGGAGATGTTCCACTCCCTTAATCATCTTTGTGGCTCTACGCTGGACTCTCTCGAGCAGTTCCCTGTCCTTCTTGAACTGGGGGGCCCAGAACTGGACACAATACTCCAGATGTGGCCTCACCAAGGCAGAATAGAGGGGAAGGAGAACCTCTCTCGACCTACTAACCACTCCCTTTCTAATACACCCCAGGATGCCATTGGCCTTCTTGGCCACAAGGGCACATTGCTGGCTCATGGTCATCCTGCTGTCCACCAGGACCCCCAGGTCCCTTTCCCCTACACTGCTCTCCAGCAGGTCAGCTCCCAACCTGTACTGGTAAAGTAGCAAATGATATTTTAAAAAATGATATTTTAAAAAATACAGTTGTTGTGTCCTCAATAAAACCAAGAACAATGGATTTAAGTCCATGAACTAAAAGGTCTCAACTATATAATACTAAGCCGTTCACACCAACATATAATATTTTTGAAAAAGAGGTGAAGCAAGACATAAATAAACAGGATGGTAAGCATGATATAATGTTATAACGTGTATCATTAGTGTCTGTTCAGTGATGATGCAGAACAGGCCAGAAAAAAATCATAGAAATATAGAATGGTTTGGGTTGGAAGGGACCTTTACAGGTCATCTAGTCCAACCTCCCTGCAATGATCAGGGACATCTTCAACTAGATAAGGTTACTCAGAGCCCCATCCAACCTGACTAATGTTTCCAGGGATGGGCCATCTATCACCTCTCTGGGCAACCTACATAGCAAGATAAATTGAGTCCTTTGTGATGAGCACCACTTCTACAGGGGCTGAAAGATGCAAGAACATTGCCTGAGCATGAGAAATGATTAAATGAACTTTATATTGGATTTCCACAGGCTGTAAGAAGCAAGAAGATCATACATTGTAATGTTTTAAGAATCTTCCCGTCCACAAAGCATACCCATAAAGACTGTGAAAGAAACTGGTTTTTTCATTGGACAAATGCCTTTCAGAGAAAAAGAAAAATTCCTCCACAAAAGTCAATTGCTAAGGAGAGAATCTGTAAGAATAATGAGAGAAAAGGAGAAAAAAAGCCCTGTTAAGATGCCACTTGTCACATATAAGTGCCCTGTGATCTAAAAGGCCTTGTGATCTTAATAAGCTGGAGTTTTCCTTCAGCATACAGAGTCTCCAAAAACCTTGATTTTAAAACTTTAAGCCATCTTCTACATTTCTTCAATATACTGACCTATAAGGATACAACTGACACCAACCACTGTGCGACTTTATTAATTTGTGTCAATAAGAAATAAACCAAATAAAACTAGAAAACATTGCATTTACTGTAACAGTTAACTAGAAAATGTTCCCATTACTCTGTGCAAAAAGCTTTTAAATCCCACAGGTGATACCATGACTTCAAAACATTGTCAAGTATGGCTTTCTGTTCTTGCTAAGTAGAGATGGTAAGCACAAAAACAATGGTCAGTCTCAGTATTAGCAGTTTCATTGCATTAACTGCCAACACAGAAAATACTGAGGTTCGAAATAGAAAGTATATTGACAGTTATTCATACAAGTAGTAAATAGTTGTCTTCTACCAGAAAAGAAAGACTTGAGTTTTCATTTTACATTCAGCATTTGACTTAAGATAATACCTTAATTTAACCAGCCTAGAAGAACAAACAAATCTTTCTTGACAAGGAATAATACAGGACCAATAATTTGCTAAAACCTTTATCACTACAAAATTACAGGGGAAAAAAGTGAGAAAGTTAATGAATCTACTTCTCCCATCTCTTCTGAAAGTCTAGTACTAGAGAAAATGAAACATAAAAGAGCAGAATGTAAACGTGAAATTTTTGATTATCACAGTGAATTTTAAGTGGAAAAGTATAAGGACTTTTTAAAAGTCCATTAGAAGATGAGGGATAAAAGTAGGCTTCAAGAATTAAAAATACCTTTAGATAAACAGATCCAATGCACTACAAAACATAATAACTGAAGAATAAAAGAAGTGAAAAAATGTTAAGAATTTTTAAATGAAGACATTGTGCAGCAGTTAGACCTAATTTCAAAAAAAGTCTTTTATCTTGAATGGATAGCAAAATAATGCCTAAGCACATGTAAGGAAATCTGTAGGATTTTGTGCAGAAAGAATTTGCTGTTAAAGGTACTACAATTTGCCTTTATTAATATTTTTTAAAAATCCTTTTTGTTACTTAAAGAAAATCAGAAACTAAACTGAAATCAAGTGTCCAATTGATCATTTCAGATCTGAATATAACCAGCTATACCTATTGAAGGGCAAGTATCTCAGAATGCAATATACAGTAATATTTAAAAGAATTACCAGGAATTTGCTTCTGTCTTTTTTGCAATCAAACTCAAGGTCATACAAGAAATAATTTGTGGCTTTGGGAGATAGGTCAGTCTTTTCTTCTTTTAATTAGAAGCTGCTGAGAAAGGTAAATGAAGATTAAAAAAAACCCTCAAGCAGTAATATAAAAGAGAACTAGACAAGGAAAGGTGATAGGAAAACACTGGACTTTGGTTGCTTTGGTTTATCTGTGCTTTATTACCACTGATAATTTTTTTTTTTTTTACCACCTCTGCACCTCCCATTATAGCGGAAGATTTGCAATTATCTCTTTGTCGTAACCGAGTACTTTGCATCTGCCTTTCAGCCTCAGCAAGCACATGAAAACAGAAATCCACAGATTCTGAAGAGAAACGTTTTCTTTTTTGTGCCAAATTTTCTGAATCTGTAAATACACAGTATATGATTATTTTTAAAAAATGGGCTCATTTTCATTTCAAAATTGTACTCTTTACAACAGTAGGGATGCAGGGACTGCCACTTTTATGAAAGAGTGCCTAATACAGATTTTGTTTAAGAAAACTCAATGCCAATATCAATAAAATTAATAAAATCACAATAAAAGTGTGTCTACACAGAAGATTGCATCAACCCAGCCAAATCATCAAGAGAATGGGCACAAGCTTTAAAGTGGAATATTCATGGGCTACTGATGCTTGAGCATAAAATTAATAATCCTGTAAATGCTTACAAACATAGTTCACAAACTATTCACAGACTGTTCACATGGATCTCTTAATTCAAGTACATTTTAGAGGCATGGAGTTGTGCTGATAGTCTATTGCTTTCTGTTAGGTGGACTCTAAAATATCAGTACTCTGCTACTAATCTAGATCCTCATTTAAGCACTAAATCCAGATGAGATTAATTCAACATAGATTCAGTCTTTGTTGATACATCCTTACTCATGACTAGACATTTTAGGCACAGCAATTAAAAAAAAAAAAAGACTCCTGTCACTTTAATCTTATTGCCATGTTGCTGCTTAGTAAAATATATCAGTAAACTCCAGATTAGGAGCACTGAAAGTAATAACAATAGTATTTTTATAATATGGACTACACATAATGTTACGTGCATTCAAAACAAACTTGCATGATAAAATAAAGTATGGAAAAAAACTTCTACACCTTTTCCTCATACCATGGTCATTTCATTTTTACTTCCCTTCTTTCCTAAATCTCCAAGTAAGGTAAGATACTTACTAAAATCAAGTGGTAAAGTCTTATTTTGAAAAAACAGGTACTGTCTCACCATACTTTGATGTCCAAAGAAATACCGTTGCAGATATTGACAAATGAGATACACCCCTGTCAGTGTTATTTGCAGTCACTTCAAATATGAGCTTCTAGGAAAGGGAAAAAAAAATATGGTGCAATTAATACATCACATTTACACCTAACATAATAGAAGGCTTAGAAAGGTCAGTCATCACAGTTGTGGATTGTGTCTATTCCTGTAGATTCTTATTATTCTAAAAGAAGTACTGATAATAATGTGACTTTTAATACCATCTAATGACAACAAGCAAATATGATGTAAGAAAATTTATGATTGTGTTATCAGCATCATTAAAAGCTGATTACTACTTGGATAAACATACTAGTATTTACATTTTTTGAGCCAAAGAATTAGGGAACTAGAATCAGAAATGACAAGTTATGTCCTCTTATATTAACCTCTGCTTCTCAGAAAAGAGAATAAAGACAAGTTGCAAATGAATATAAGAAATAGAATAACGAATCAGAGAATCATCTAGGTTGGAAAATACCTTGAAGATCATCAAGTCCAGCCAGCAACCTAACACTGACAGTCCTCAACTACACCATATCCCTGTTGTTGTGTCAACCTGACTCGCAAACACTTCCAGGGATGAGGATTCGACCACTGCCCCGGGCAGCCTGTTCCAACATCTGACAACCTGTTCTGTGAAGAAATACTTCCTAATATCCAGTCTAAACCTCTCCTGATGCAACTTGAGGCCATTACCCCTTGTCCTATTGCTGGTTACTTGGTTGAAGAGACGCATCCCCACTTCTCTACAACCTCCTTTCAGGTAGTTGTAGAGGGCAACGAGTTCTCCCCTCAGCCTCCTCTTCTCTAGATTAAATAACCCCGGTTCCCTCAGTTGCTCCTCATAAGACCTGTGCCCAAGACCCTTCACCAGCTTTGTTGCCCTTCTTCAGGCATGCAAAGCCTGTAACGTTGCATGGGGTCGTTGTGGCCAAAGTGCATGACCCGGCACTTGGCCTTATTTAACCTCATACAACTGGCCTTGGCCCATTGATCCAGCCTGTCCAGATCCCCCTCTAGAGCCTTCCTACCCTCAGGCAGATCAACACTCTGTCTACAGTTAGCCAGTACTCAGGGCTAAACCATAGCAGTTAGTATATCACCCAGGGCTCCCACCCCAGCTGGAAAGGAGAATCAGGGAAAAAGAGGAAAAGTCCCATGAGCTGAAGTATAAACAGATTTAATAAAATAACAAGGTTGAGACAATAATCAACATAAAGCATAAAGGGTTCTACTCAGCCTGGTTCTCAATGCTGACAGCAGGAACAGAACACCACCAACAAGGAGCCTCAGGGAGAGGAGGAACTTCACCCTCAATGAGCTCCCTCCTTGTATAATGAGCATCATTAAGTGGTATGGGACACACCTGTGAGTCAGCTGCCTTGATTGGATCTCCCAGCTGACTCACGGCTACTCATGGCCTGCCTGCATGGCTGGCCCTTGGGTCAGTGCCTGGGGAACCAGGACACACTCCCAACCAGCTCGGTGTAGTCTGCAAACTTACTGAGGGAGCACTCAATCCCCTCATCCAAATCATTGATAAAGACATTAAAAAAGACCATCCCCAGCACTGAGCCCTGGGGAACACCACTTGTGACTGGCTGCCAACTAGATTTAACTCCTTTCACCTCAACTCTCTTGGCCTGGCCATCCAGCCAGTTTTTAATCCAGCAAAGAGTCCACCTGTCTAAGCCATGAGCCGTCAGCTTCTCCAGCAGAATGCTGTGGGAAACAGTGTCAAAGGCTTTACTAAAATCCAAGTAAACCACATCCACAGCCTTTCCTTCATCCACCAAGTGAGTCACCCTGTCATAGAAGAAGATCAGTTTAGTCAAACAGGACCTGCCCTTCATAAACCTATGCTGGCTGGGCCTGATCCCCTGATTCTCCTGGACATCCTGTGTGATCACCCTCAAGATGACCTGCTCCATAACCTTCCCACAACCTTTTCTGCTTCATTGCTACTCCATCTCACAAACCACATCATCTACTATATGTTTAGGGCCCAGTTGCACTCAATTCTTTAAAAGGTAACTTGTTAAAGCAGTGGGGTGCCTAAGGACCAGGCTCTTCTTAGTTCTTGTTCTAAGCACATTCACCACTTGTACTGACAGCAAATCCATTCAAAAAATCTGAGAACTTTTTTTTTAAATCAGAATAAAGCTTATGTGGGCAACAGTATGATAAATAGCAAATAAAGATACAAATTCAACAAAACTGTGTCAAATGAAGAAAGGATAGATAAAGGTTAATCATTATTTGGAGTGGAATGAGGGTGGCAAGCAAGGTGAACATGGGAGGAGAACAACAAAGTAAATGATGTGATTGGGATGGTAGGGTCTACCTGTTGAGCAGCCCTGTACAATAGCAGTGGAATTTGCAGCAGAACAACAAATCTGTGATTTTTTTGAATATTTGCATCTGACTTCACACTTTGGCTCAGCCACCTGTGCTGCTCTTCCTAATACTGGTAAGGGAATGTTAAGAGGGAATGGACCAGACATCCTGATTTCCTAACTCCTGGCACATATATACACAGGAGACATAAGATTCATTTCCTAAAGAAATCAGGCTAAGATATTTCTTTGGCACCTCATTGTTCTTTTACTCTGAGCTGTTTTACATTATCATGCAACTATTTATGCTAGCATCGTTAATTCACGTTTACATTGGTCTGAGGTAAACATCAGATGCTGACAGAGTTCCTGTAGCAAAATATTCCCCTAAGCCTTTGCTCTTCACTGTCTCTTTCCTGCAGCCAGGTGCCCTAGAGTAAATATTAAGTACTAATATTTTTATATGGCGAAGTTTGAAATTGAAATTAGAAGAATGTAGAATGACCAAAATGTAAATTCAGATTTCACTCTCAGTGGCAATGCTTTTCATGATTACCATCCAATCTTAACTGCTCTCTTGTTGTTACCAAAGCCCAGTTAAGGACAACTTTACCTTGAATGCTCTCCTTCATAAAAAAGATCCAGCAGGAGATGATAATTGGCACAGTGAGTTATGTTACATCTTTCAAAGTTGGTGGTACAGGGATTCTTCCAAAATAAATGAGCCTGCCCTTTGTGCATTCTTACATTCCGATGATTTCTACCTGTCATAGTGGTGGGTTTGGAGCAGAATTAAATAGCCATATACGAATGCAATTAGGTATATGTGACACACAAAGAGGTTGAATGGTGAAAAAGTTCATAGGACAATTAGTGAAAATTCTCTTGAGTTCATTAAGTGTTATATTAATTCTAAACCCAACACAGTTGGCCAATTCAGTCAGGCGAGTGAATATATCCAGTTTCACTTGTCCTTGTCTATGTCTGATTGTCCGTGACTTCCTTAAGTAATTTTCATCTACTGTAACAATGGATACTATGTCTAACACTTTTTTTTTTTTTTTTTTTTTTTTTTTTTTTGAGGAAACTTGACAGAATTTTCAAACACAAAGAGAAAACAGTGCACATGAGCTGCATGCATTGGACAGCAGATGATTTATAAACTTCTCTAACAATGACTTTCTATTAACATTTATACATATATCTGTTATCCTAATAACATTGTCTATAATACTTAATAACTTCTTAAAATAATGACTTTGAGCTTACTACTTAGCATTTTGGAAACTCAGGATATTTGCTTTAGGAGCCTAAATATCACCCTGCAAAGCTCTGCTATCAAAAAATAGAAATCTTGGTCTTGGTATAATTTCCATCAACTAGACCTATTTTATGGCAGCAATGGCTACATTATGTCTTCCACTAGAAAGGGAAAATTGTAAGCAAAGAGATGTCTTAACCAGGTAATTTGCAGAAAAAGAGAAACTAAATCTTCCCCCCTCCCTTTTTGAAACTGGAATAGCAGTGGTATGTAATTTTGAAGAGGATTATTGGTTAGTGATGAAAAATATGTTTTCCTGCTCTGCCACTGTTTATGACAATGCAATGAAATGGGATTAACTGTCATATTTCTCCATGACTTGCAGAGAGATTACTGTGCTCTAAACTATAGATCTGCTAAGTGTAGGAAAGACTACTTCTTGAGAGACATCTGTTACTTTGGATGTTACTCAATTTCTGTTTCCCACCAAGATCATGACTGCAAATGGTGGAGTGCATATGTCATTAACAGGAAAGACTCTAAGTTATCCTTATTACACTGAGCATATGTTTCCAATTTCTGTCACCACTTAGACCTGTTTCAGTTTATTTTGTTGTTGACATGCTTCTTGATTTCTAAATGCTCAAGAGATAAGTGATTCTCCTGGATCAATATGATCACCAGGAGCTTGCTTCATGAGCTCCACAAGAACATTTTTTCCATTAGGACCATGAATTCTATTTAAAGGAAGTATAAGAAATTTTAAAAGTTTATGACACTTTATGCCACCAATTCTAAATTTTTATTATGAATGTCTCTAAACTAGAGCCACCCTTTGACAAAAAAATTTAAAACTCCATTCAAGCACTTTTTTCCTGCTCTGCCAATTCTTGCCTATTTTTTCACATGTCCGTGGATTTATATACTATGACATAAACTGATCTTTTTTTTTCCCCTCCAAGCTTCAGGGTAATTTATTCCAGAACCAGTTCTGTAAGAGAGGTCTGAAAAATTACCGAGCACACAGAAGTATCAAATTTTAAAGCATATTAGGAGACATCCAGTGCTTTGAATACCTGAGTGATATTCAACAGTGAAGTGGTGAAGAGTTTATGAAGTCAATGAATGAAGTCACAGAGAACTACAAAATAATTGCAACATGTCACCCTGACATGACCCATTATACTCTTGTATTGATGCAACATCACAGTGAAAACACTGCAAAGCAATATCAAGGCACCCTGCTGTGATTACTTTGTGGTTCTCTGTGACTATTTGACACTGTTTTTCTTATCTTCCTTCTCTTTCTTCTTACTCTGAACCTCTTCGAGGACCCAGGTTACACATTGTGTATATCTCTTTCCCTCCTTTTTTAAACCCTTTTCCAATATTTTTTTTCTGTCATGGTTGATTTTCGGTGACCTGGGTTTATTTGCTTGTAAATTTATGAATGTCAAGGAGCATTAAGGCAACTGCAGATATCTTACTTCATGGGCATTTTCTGGTTATAGACAACAGAAAAAGATCCTTACAAAGTCTTACTGACTACATAGGAACTATAAGCAGGGATTAAAAAATATACATGCCCCTGCACTCCTGAAGGATCCCACCAACTCAGCCCTTTGTGAGCCTTGATACTGTAACTATAAGGAAATGTATTGACTTTTTAAAGATGAGAATCTTCAAGCCTTTACCATCTCAAATTTCAGCCTTAATGTAAGATACGAGAGGTACAGATTCAATACAGCATATGGCTTTAAAGTTGTTAATACACATTTAGACCATGCAGACATTTTCTGCCCTGTAAAATTGTTTCCCATGAAATATAGTCTTTCATTTGCATTTTATTCTGCTATCCTCCACCATTTGATCCTCCATTTATATTTTAACTCTCACAGCACTCACTACTGGGTAATGTCACCTATTGAGTGAGCAGCATGAATGCAGCTCAGACAGTATTGTTACTAAGTTTTATCTTCTAGTCTTTGAAGATGCAGTCACCTGCTTTGCTGCAAAGAGAAAATTACTCGCATTGGACATAGATACCTGGATACACAGAGTGAGTTTTATATGTTGTTCAGGATGAACTTAAAAAGGGAAATGAATTGATCTATCCCACAGAAGGTAAAACAGTAGCTAAAGGTAAATTTGGGAGATTTATTCTTGGTGAATGTGAAAAATAAGGACAGGCAACTTTACTCTCCCTGCTCATCCTTATCTTCTCACATGGTAGTTCAAAACCTTCTGAAAACAAAGACAGAAGAATATTTTTGAATAAATATTCTATGAGTGTCCTGGATGTGTTTCTACCACATAGGCATGAGTGCTGCTGAAAGGTCAGGAGTAAGCAATGAGCTAGGAAGACTGTACTTTGGATTCTAGTAGATTAGACACTGCAAATGAAACCTTAAAAGTAGTAAACCAGGCAAAACAGTAAAACATATATGATGCAAAATGGTGAGTATAGGAGGATCATAGAAAAATAGCAAAATGAGACTTCTCAGTCATTCAATTCAATCAATGTCCCATTCCTTCTAGAAACTAGAAATTGTGGCTGAAATTCATCCAATTTTAAATTTTAAGAGTTGACTTGTAGAGCTTAGCTGATAACCTACAGTTCCCTTTACTGTAAATAGAGATGAATCAGAACATCTAATTCATCTCATTATAAAGTAAATTCCTAAAATAGATTGGATTAATCACATACTGAAAAGCACTAATTGCTCTTTCTTTTTCTAGAAAGACAGCCTCTGTGACTAGCTATACTCTGGATGTATACATCACAGATATCTATAGTTAAGCTAGACACATCTCCTCTTGAGTGCACAACTCTTCCATGAACTTCTGAAAAATCTTAAATGTTTTTATACTGCATGTGTTTAGCCTGTACCAGTTGCTCTGTCACCTGATGCCCCCTTCCCAGCTGAGAAGGTGAAATGGGGAAAAAAAAGGAGAAGCCCCATGAGTTAAAGTTTAAATGGATTTAATGAAATAACAAAACTAATACAATCACCAACATAAAGTGTACAAGGTTATGCTCAGCCTCATCCTTAGGTGCAGCAAAAGGAGCAGGAGGCTAAGAGGGAGGAGTCCCATAAAAAGGAACACCCCACCCTTAGTACACTCCCTACTTTTATAATGACCATGATATAAGAGCTATGGGATACACCTGTGAGTCAGCTTGGGGCAGCTGCCTTAATCAAATCTCCCAGCTGACTCGGGGCTACACTGTACTTTAATTGTTGAATGGCGTACCGTAACATCTAAACCAGAATACACATGCATTGAAACAGATTCCTAAAAACAAAAGACCTTCAAGTTAGGATAAACTTCCCTAGGAAATGTATATGTACTTTTGCAGTTATAGTGTACACCTTTTGTATAATAACCTGGTGATAAAAACAGTCATGCGAGAAGTAGATCTTCTCTGTCTTTAACATTTTTGAACCCACATCCTGAAATATGTCTTCCTAAGAATAAGTTATCCAGCCTTTTGGAGAAGGTAGGCTGCTGAATACCCTGGGAAACATGAGGCCAGAATGAAAGTCAGCAAAGTAGAATTTGACTTCAGACTAATGAACAGGGTATTTAGTTGCCACTCATCCAGTCTATAGTGACAGCCCGTTCAAATAAATGCTTATGCAAATACACTGCCCAATTCCCATCACTTCAAACACTTCAGCATTTATGCATTTTTCACCAAGTCTTTGGCAATGACTTAGTGACTTTGAAAACAAACTCTGGGTTTTGGGCAGAAGCCCTATTAGTCATCTACAGCTTCTACAGCTGCGTAACAGGGAAAGACAGAACCAAACGCTTCTCAGAAGTTCACAGTGGAAAGATGAGAGGAAACTCTCACAAACTGGAACATGGAGATTTCTAACTTAATACAAGGGACACTTTTTTTTCCCCATGAAACTACATGTTACTATTTCAAATGCTTACAACTCTACAACTTCTATACAATGAGGCTAGATGACTGCCTCAGGCATAAACATCCATACCACACTCGTCTTGAAGATAAGCAAGATCCATCCCTAAGAGCCCATTTTAGGTGTCAGAAACTGGCATATCATGTCTGACTTAGATGTCTTACTTAAACTCAGTGGATCCCCTTTCGTATTTCTGTAATTCTAATGTTGCAAAAGTCACCTTTTACAGAATGCTAGTAAAAGCAACAGTACTTTTTAATATTTGGGGTTTTTTTTGATGAAGACTTTAGCTAGGTTTTCCCTTTAAGATTTTTTTAATCTATGAAATAATTTACTGAATATTATAAAGGTAATTAAGGCTTCTGAACAAGTTAAAAATCTATATTGTGGTGACTTGAGAATTTTCTCATGCAAACTCATCCACAATTTGGTAACGTCTGTTCTCTAGCCACTTCCTGCTCAACAGAATATTGGATGATTAATCTGAAGAAAACATGCATTCTAAAAATATTGCTGTAGTGAGTAAAGGTAGGTAGATTGATTTTGGCTTACATAATTTGTCATATCCATGATATCCATCTGTATAATCCAGTGGACAAGTGCTGAAACAAGGAAATCTATTGTCATGACACTGATTGATATGATTTTGATTATTCTCACTGATTTTAAGTGCTATCTGAGCAAGAAACCCATAAAAACCTCTCATATATAGTGTGCTATACAAAGCTCCAATGTAAAGAACAACTTTCAAGTATACCTTTATTGAACAACTTTTAGTGTGGTAGAGAACAGCCTACCTCCATGTTCTAGGGACTTTTTCCATGCAGTGGTGCCATTGCATTGAGAGGTGTACTTAAGTATTTCGAGGTATACTTCTGTAGACTTCTGTGCACTCTGTTCATGGAGTAAACACTCATGGAGTACAGGAATAAAGAGGAAAAGAGCTTCTGCACTCAGGTCCCTGGGTTTTGGAAAGAATTCGAAGTTTCTGTTCAAATACTGACATGAAGCTGCCTTTGCAAAGATCTGCAAAACTGACTTCATCAGCTCTGCCTGACTTTTTCTAATTTTACTGTCTTGAAAAATTAAGACTATAGTAATAAAAACACTGTCAAGCCTTGCAGTAACAGAATTACTGCTTTTAAAATGAAGAAGTTTGGGGTTAATCACTATGTTGTCATATGTTTAGTTTAAGGAAGACATGTTAAAGTACCTCCCCAAATCAGGGTGACAGGTAAAAGTCAGTTAAATGGAGCTGTTACTTTGTTATTTTAGTCTGGTTTTTTTTTTAAATTTTGTTTCCTATACTTGATTTTTGTGGATGCCACATTAACATAGTATTTCAGTTTAATAGGAGCTTAAAATATTTGGCTAAGATTGTCTTTCATTTAGTTGTTAATGTTTTTTTTAAAGCAATTTCCAAAAAGTGAAAATTACCCTTTCAGTATAAATTGCATCATTTCACTGGAGTGATGTTTTTACTTCATGATTTGCTTTCCCTCTACTGAACAACTAGAAACTGCATAGTAAAAACCCTTCTTTACTGACAAACTACAAATTTGTCTGCAGGAAAAATGCTGACTAGATTTAAATCCATTTCAATCAAACATAAATCATAGTATGCTGTGATGAAAAACTTTTTGAGACACAAAACCTTAATTGCATATGTATAGCACCTTTCCTTCTGACAAATTTTGTGAAGCAGAAGATTTATGAATTATTGACTATTGTACATATAATCCAATACAATAGAGAAAAGCATCATTATCCCTGTACTGTATGCACATCAGTTAACTGAGACAGAGAATAGAAAACCAGTATGAGCAAAAGCATACAGCTGTGCACCCAAATAAACCACAAGTTGGGCTATATTTGAGATTAAGGTACTGCTTTTAGTTGTCTCCAAGTAAAAGTCTTTGCATGAGTGAGATATCTAGGCTTCTATTATGGAAGATAATGGAAATGAAGCCAATGGAAAGTACCAAATTAGTCAATGGTGCTGTCCCGGTTTGAAAGACAGGTGTCTGCTAAGGAAGGCAGGAGCCCCCCTTGGAACAGAGAAATACAACCCCCTCCCCTCCGAATTGTTATAGAATTGAAATTAAGGGGCTTTCAGGCAAAGATATGAGGAAAATGGGAATAACAGTTTTTACTAATATATACAACAAAACTATAATACAGAGAAACTGGTTACAGGCCTGACAGAGTCAGGGATACAACCTGGCCCCTGCCGGGCAGGGTGCTGGTACCAGTCCGATCCAGTGGCAGCTGCAGTTCTCTCCGAAATGGTCCGGTTAAAGCGGTGGTCCGTAGGAAAAGAAAACAAAGTCTGAGCAATCCGATTTCGGTGGCAGCTGCAGTTCTCTTTTAGATGATCCCGTTGAAGCAGTGATCTTGTAGAAAAGAAAACTGTTCCTCCTCCGAAAGTCCGGCCGCGGTGCAGTCCCTGTCCTCTGGGATCCCAGCGGGTAAGGCCCCGAGCCCTGCTCCAAACCCCAAAGTTATCTCCGGCGGGAATGCTTGGCTCCACCCCTCCCCCCCTGGCCGGGGCATCTCACAAAGAGATGGTGAGTGCTGGGGCAAGGCCCTGATGGGCGCATTAACAGAAGAATAGTCCCGAGGGGCGAGGCAAGGAACACCGGCGCCAGGCCTCAACGGCTCATGGTAATAGAATACATTGCAACCCAGGACATTATCCACCCCTTATTCTATTACCATTTGCATCATCCCAAATCAATAACTTTCTTAAACTTTACACACACACACACACATATATATATATATACATACATATACAATGAAACTCTACACTCAGTTCCCACTTAAAATAAGGTCCCCTTGTGGTACACACCGGGTTTCCCCATCTTTCTGCATTACCCACCAAGTACAACCTGGTCCCTGAGCAAAGACAACCCCACGGATGGGTTTGTCTTTGCCCGAGGCAGAATTAACCCAAACAGTTTTCCCAAGCATACCTCTCATGTGCACCACTGGAACCCTATCCCCGTCTGTTGTTTGTAAGGATTCAGACTGAGCGGGGCCTGCTCGGTTCGTGGAGCCTCGGGTGTTAACTAACCAGGTGGCTTTTGCTAAATGCATCTCCCAGTTTTTGAAAGTTCCTCCACCCAGTGCCTTCAAGGTGGTTTTAAGCAGTCCGTTGCACCGTTCAACTTTCCCAGCTGCTGGTGCATGGTAAGGGATGTGGTACACCCACTCAATGCCATGCTCCCTAGCCCAGGTGTTGACAAGGCTGTTCTTGAAATGAGTCCCGTTGTCGGACTCAATTCTCTCAGGGGTGCCATGCCTCCAAAGGACTTGCTTTTCAAGGCCCAGGATGGTGTTCCGGGCAGTAGCGTGAGGCACAGGGTAGGTCTCCAGCCATCCAGTGGTGGCTTCCACCATTGTGAGCACGTAGCGCTTGCCTTGGCGGGTTTGAGGCAGTGTGATGTAGTCGATCTGCCAGGCCTCCCCATACTTGTATTTGGACCACCGCCCACCATACCACAGGGGCTTCACCCGCTTGGCCTGTTTGATCGCAGCGCACGTCTCACAGTCATGGATAGCCTGGGAGATACTGTCCATGGTTAGATCCACCCCTCGGTCTCGTGCCCACTTATAGGTGGCATCTCTGCCTTGATGGCCTGAGGCATCATGGGCCCACCGAGCCAAGAACAACTCTCCTTTATGCTGCCAATCCAAATCTATCTGGAACACCTCTATTTTTGCAGCCTGATCTGCCTTCTCGTTGTTGCAATGTTCTTCATTAGCCCGACTCTTGGGGACATGAGCGTCTACGTGACGGACTTTCACAGGTAGCTCCTTTACCCGAGTGGCAATGTCCTTCCACTCATCAGCAGCCCAGATTGGTTTTCCCCTACGCTGCCAGTTGGCCTTTTTCCACCTCTCCAGCCAACCCCACAGGGCATTGACTACCATCCACGAATCAATGTAGAGGTAGAGCTTTTGCCACTTCTCTCTCCCAGCAATGTCCAGGGCTAATTGGACGGCTTTGAGTTCAGCAAATTGGCTTGATCCACCCTCTCCCTCGATAGCTTGTACAACTTGTCGTGTGGGGCTCCATACAACAGCTTTCCATTTCCGGCTAGCACCTACAATTCGGCAGGAACCATCGGTGAAGAGGGCATATCGTCTTTCACTCTCTGGTAGCTCGTTATATGGAGGGGCTTCCTCAGCACGTGTCACTTCCTCTTCCTCTTCTTCAGAAGATAATCCAAAAGCCTCACCTTCTGGCCAGTTGGTAATTATCTCCAAGATCCCAGGGCGATTTTGGTTTCCAATACGGGCGCGCTGTGTGATGAGGGCAATCCATTTGCTCCAAGTAGCATCGGTGGCATGATGCGTGGAGGGAGCCTTTCCCTTGAACATCCACCCCAGCACCGGTAGTCGGGGTGCCAGGAGGAGTTGTGCCTCTGTGCCGATTACTTCTGAGGCAGCTCGAACTCCTTCATAGGCGGCCAAGATTTCTTTCTCTGTCGCAGTGTAGTTGGCTTCGGACCCCTTGTAGCTTCTGCTCCAGAATCCCAGTGGTCGGCCCCGAGTCTCATCAGGCACCTTCTGCCAAAGGCTCCAGGACAGACCCTTGTTCCCGGCTGCAGAGTAGAGCACATTTTTCACCTCTGGTCCTGTCCTGACTGGGCCAAGGGCTACCGCATGAGCGATTTCCTGCTTGATCTGAGTGAAGGCTTGTTGTTGTTCAGGGCCCCAGTGGAAATCGTTCTTCTTGCGGGTAACCAGGTAGAGAGGGCTCACGATCTGGCTGTACTCGGGAATGTGCATCCTCCAAAAGCCTATGACACCTAGGAATTCTTGTGTTTCCTTCTTGGTGGTCGGTGGAGACATCGCAGTGATCTTATTGATGACCTCGGTGGGAATCTGGCGCCGTCCGTCTTGCCACTTTACCCCCAGGAACTGGATCTCTCGGGCAGGTCCCTTGACTTTGCGTTTCTTGATGGCGAAGCCGGCCTCCAGGAGAATCTGGATGATTTTCTCTCCTTTCTCAAATACTTCCACTGCCGTGTTCCCCCATACAATGATATCATCGATGAACTGCAAATGTTCTGGAGCCTCACCCTTTTCCAGCGCAGTCTGGATCAGCCCATGGCAGATGGTGGAACTGTGCTTCCACCCCTGGGGCAGTCGGTTCCAGGTGTACTGCACGCCCCTCCAGGTGAAGGCAAACTGAGGCCTGCACTCTGGTGACAGAGGAATGGAGAAGAATGCATTAGCAATGTCAATAATGGCATACCACTTTGCTGCTTTGGACTCCAGCTCGTACTGGAGCTCCAGCATGTCCGGCACAGCAGCACTCAATGGTGGAGTCACTTCATTCAAAGCACGATAGTCCACAGTCAATCTCCATTCTCCGTCAGGCTTGCGCACAGGCCAGATGGGGCTGTTGAAGGGTGAGTGGGTCTTGCTGATCACCCCTTGGCTCTCCAGCTCACGGATCATCTTGTGGATGGGGATCACGGCATCTCGATTCGTCCGATACTGCCGGCGGTGCACCGTCGAAGTGGCAATTGGCACCCGTTGCTCTTCCACCTTCAGGAGCCCAACTGCAAAAGGATTTTCTGATAGTCCAGGCAAGGTGTTCAACTGCCTAATGCCTTCTGCTTCCACAGCAGCTATCCCAAAAGCCCACTTAAACCCTTTTGGGTCTTTGTAATAGCCATTCCGGAGAAAGTCTATTCCCAGGATACATGGGGCTTCCGGGCCAGTCACAATAGGATGCTTCTGCCACTCCTTCCCAGTCAGGCTCACCTCAGCTTCCAGCAGGGTCAATTGCTGCGACCCCCCTGTCACCCCAGCAATGGACACAGATTCTGCCCCCACATGTCCCGATGGCATTAGGGTACATTGTGCTCCAGTGTCAACCAATGCTTCATATCTCTGTGGCTCTGATGTGCCAGGCCATCGGATCCACACTGTCCAAAAGACCCGATTCTCCCGTGCCTCTTCCTGGCTAGAGGCAGGGCCCCTCTAGGCCTGGTTATCATCCATTCCCTGGGCATACCTGCTAGATGTTTCTTCAAGGGGATCTGACATATCATCCCCCCTTCTGTAATACCTGGCAGCTCGGTCACGGGAGGCTGAGGCTACTTTCGCTTTAGCGGAACCCCCTCGGTTAGTGTTTTCCCTTTTGAGCTCACGAACCCGTGCTGCCAGGACAGAAGTGGGTTTCCCATCCCACCTCCTCATGTCTTCCCCGCAGTCACACAGGAAGAACCACAGCTCAGATCGTGGGGTGTACCCTCTCTCTCTAGCTGGGGGACGTCGGGCTCTGGCTCTGGGGTTTATGACCTGCACTGGTGCCACATGAGAGCTGCTCCTCCTCACCTCCTTCATCACCTCCTCCCTAATCTCTTCCTTGAGGTCCCTAGCCACAGCAGCGACATGAGCTTTCATTGGGCCATTGACTAAACTCTCATAATATCTGAACCTGTTGGCAACAGAACCCACTGTCTCTTGGTTGTCATCAGCATTAATTGTTGCAATGAACGTGGCATACTGCTGTGGCCCCAGCTTTGCCAGGTTCCACAGCATCTGCCCTGTACACTTGACCTTGTCGGGGTCATTATCATGCTGTCCGTCCCTCCCAAAGAGTACCTCTAACACTGCCACTTCCCTCAGCTGTTGGATCGCTTCCTCAAGGGTCTTCCATTGCATTCTATGATGGTACTCCTGCATTCTCTCTCTGTGGACAAACCTTTCCCTCACACTCATTAAAAGCCGCTCCCAGAGAGAAAGGGGCCCCGGCTCCCTTACAAATACCTGGTCCACCCCTGAGTCTTGGGCCAAGGATCCCAAATACCTGGCTTCGCCACTATCCAGTTGTACGCCTTTACCCATAAGGTCCCAAACCCGAAGTAACCAAATTGTAAAAGGCTCACGCCCCCGTCGCGCAATGTCTTTTCGCATATTACGGAGACTGTCGAATGACAGGGATTCGGTGATAATTTCAGGCTCTGACTCCCCTGCAGATTGTGAGGGCTCTGGCTCATCACCATCATTAACTGGGCGTACTGATTTGGCCTTGCACTTTCTCCTCTGCACAGGGGCGACTGCCGCTGGCTGTGGCTGTCCTTGTGGTTCAGCTGGACCCTGCACAGTTGTAACATCTGTGGGTCCCACTGCTGCACCATCCGACTTTCCCTCTTTAGGACAAGGTTTCCCACTAGCTTGGGAGGTGTATTCCGTCAGCTTCTGGCCCATCTCGCGTATTTCCTTTATCAGCACCCCCACCCAATTAGGCTGGTCCATTTGTGAGGTGGGCTGTTGGGCAATGCCAGGTCGTGGGACAGGGTCAGGCTGCGGGGCAGGATCTCTGGCCTCTGGGGCCGTGTCAGGTTCTGGGGCAGCATTCCTAGTCTCTGGGGTGGGTGCCCAAGTAGTTATCCAAGCCAGTCTCACTTTATCTCTGAAGGCCAAGCAGCCCATTAGCAGTAGGCCTATTAGCAGCAACACATGGATAATATCTAGGGGAAAACTAAACCCTTCGAAAGCTGATGGAGCAGACCCAAAGAACTGGTTGAATGGTTGGGAGAAAACTTCCCCTGGTGTTATTTCCTCACAGAAGGTACCATTTTTAATGTAATCCCCGAAACATACGCTGAGCGTGTGATAGCCCTTTATCCATGTGCCCACATTCCACAGGAAATCGAAAAACCATGAACTCCTCACCTTACCAACCCACAGTGCAAGCTGGATAACAACCACAGTAGCCTTAGTCAGAGGACCCATGTTTAGACAAGGGGCTGCAAAGGGGAAAAGCATAGCCACGACCACGTGCCACCCGAAACAAGGTAAACTAGACCACATGGTGCTGCCTAACAAAGATCCCACGTTCAGTGCACAAAACATCAGGTTAGCCAGGAACTGTTATTCCTTTTTCACCCTTTTTTCCTCAATGCCCTCAGGCCCCACGTTGGGCGCCAAAATCTGTCCCGGTTTGAAAGACAGGTGTCTGCTAAGGAAGGCAGGAGCCCCCCTTGGAACAGAGAAATACAACCCCCTCCCCTCCGAATTGTTATAGAATTGAAATTAAGGGGCTTTCAGGCAAAGATATGAGGAAAATGGGAATAACAGTTTTTACTAATATATACAACAAAACTATAATACAGAGAAACTGGTTACAGGCCTGACAGAGTCAGGGATACAACCTGGCCCCCTGCCGGGCAGGGTGCTGGTACCAGTCCGATCCAGTGGCAGCTGCAGTTCTCTCCGAAATGGTCCGGTTAAAGCGGTGGTCCGTAGGAAAAGAAAACAAAGTCTGAGCAATCCGATTTCGGTGGCAGCTGCAGTTCTCTTTTAGATGATCCCGTTGAAGCAGTGATCTTGTAGAAAAGAAAACTGTTCCTCCTCCGAAAGTCCGGCCGCGGTGCAGTCCCTGTCCTCTGGGATCCCAGCGGGTAAGGCCCCGAGCCCTGCTCCAAACCCCAAAGTTATCTCCGGCGGGAATGCTTGGCTCCACCCCTCCCCCCCTGGCCGGGGCATCTCACAAAGAGATGGTGAGTGCTGGGGCAAGGCCCTGATGGGCGCATTAACAGAAGAATAGTCCCGAGGGGCGAGGCAAGGAACACCGGCGCCAGGCCTCAACGGCTCATGGTAATAGAATACATTGCAACCCAGGACAGGTGCCTTAGTTAGTTGTCTTAAATATAAGCCTCTAACAACATTTGAGACACCCTAGGAAATCTGAAACATCCGAGAGGGTCCAGCAATGGGAGACTGGTTACCTTCTGGAATAGTAGATGGATTGCAGAGTGAATACCCCAGGCAAACTTGAGTTACATAAGACATCTCTGTGTGAGCAATTGAATCAAGTTCTAGGTTTCCACATTAGACTGATCCAACACTATTGCAGACTCCGTGGGCTGTATTGACTTGGTCTCCACTAGCTATAATTTATCTCGTGCAGATATCTACAGATGGACACCCAAATGTAACTTTTTATGCTTGATTATGCCTCCTTAACCTAAATCCAAATGTCTAAATGTCATCATCTCATGCTGTCTGAGATACCATACAGTACTCAAGATACTTATACAGTATTGGCAAATAGAGTGCAATACATAAAGATTAATCATCACAGAATCATAGAATGCCAGATTGGAAGAGACTTCAAGGATCATCCAGTCCAAACTTTCTTGGCAAAAGTATGGTCTAGACAAGATGGTCCAGCACCCTGTACGGCTGAGTCTCAAAAGTGTCCAGTGTTGGGGAATCCACAGCTTCTCTGGGAAGATTGTTCTAATAGCTGGTTGTTCTCAAATTCTGTTGACCCAAAACTTGCTTATGTGACCCAAATATTTCTTTGTTGGCCTTATCAACTTGTTTGGGAGGTTAATAGCAGACGCCTACTGTAAGATCCCTCTTGGAGATGACCCCTCTGATCTTGACCCAGAGGCATTCTATAGGGCTTCTACAATCACTGTAGTTGAGTTCTATATATTAAAGGTTCTCCTTAACATAAAGCACGACTCCTCTTACTTGTCTTCCCTGGCTGTCTTTACAAAACAGCTTATAGCCATCCAATCCAATCCTCTTGCCATGTGAGTTGTCCCACTATGTTTCAGTTATTCCTTTTTATCATAACTTTCTGACTGGGCACAGAGCTCCATCTCCTCCTGTTTGTTGCCCAGACTCTGTATTTGTATATACACACTTGAGGTGGTTGGCATTCTGGTTCTCATCTTGCAAGGCAGCTAAGGAACACTTGTTGTTGTTCTGGTTGGCCTGGCATATTCCCCAGTTGAGCGCTGCCACTTTGGACTCTGTCCTCCGAGTCCTTCAGTTTAAAGCCCACCTCACCAAGTTGGTCAGTCTGCTGCCAAAGATTCTTCTAGACAGGTGGATCCCATCCCCCCCTAACAGGCTATAGTTATCAAAGAATGCCCCATTGTCATAAAAGCCAAAACCCTTGTGACAGCACCAACCATGAAACCAGAAGTTGATTTGCATTATATGTCTATTTCTGTCTGTACCCTTTCCTCTAACCAATAAAATGGAAGAAAAGATAACTTGGGCTCCGATACTTTTCACTTGTACCCCCAGGGCTTTGTAGTTTTCCTTGATTCTGCCCAGGTTCCAGCTTGAGGTGTCATTCACGCCCACATGAAAAGGTAGTAATGGACAGTAGTTTGTCCTCTTGACAAGTTGTGGCACTGTCTCTGCAACACCTCAGACCTTAACTCCCAGAAGACAGCACACCTCTTGTGACTCCCTTGCAGGTCAGCAGATGGGCACCTCAGTGCCTCTTAAGAGAGAGTCACCCACTACAGGCACTCATAATTTCTTTTTTGCAGTATCCACTCTGTGCTGCTGGTACAGTTTCTCCTTGCAGACCTTGCTCTTGGATGTCTACAGCTGTTAAAGTTTCATATCTGTTTTTTGGATCATTGGATGTATGACCATCTCCTTCAGAGAAGCATCTAGAAGCCAGACAGGATATCCTTGTGTGCTCCAAATGGCCCCGGATGACTATATTTAGATGACTAAATATAGTTGGGATTTGGATTTTCCAGACTAATTAAAATAGCTTGTTGGTTCCAGCATAAATGGATACTAATGAATTATACTGATACCAGCCAAGCAATCTGAAAAATATATTGTCTTCAGGGGTTAATTCTTCTAAATATGGATATTCCCAGGTGGCTTATCTGTTCACACAGTTTCTAAAAAGAGCTAAACCATAACATTTTTATTTAAGCTCTGAAAAGTACAGTTGACAAATTTTACATGTTTTAGCCAGAATATGAAGACTCAGAAGCCATCTCTGCAAAGACAGCAGGAAGAAAGACTTAATTTAGTATATGTATGTGCTAAAGTGAGCAATTGTAAATATTATGTCAGCCCTCAATTTAGAAGAAGAAGTGCAGGAAAGAAAGCTAGTAAATTTGCTTCCTAAGATTTTTTAATTAAAAAGTGATTCATTGTGTTCCAAACCTTACTTATGATGTTTTCTTTCTGCATTAAATCTTTTCTTCCTAAGAAAAAGAATAATATTAGGGTGTTCTGAAAAGGCTTGATACTCACACTTGTCAAGATGTCTAACTATATAATCATGACGATGGATTTTTTTTTATCAGAAATCTAGCTTTTGATTCAGCAGAGTTAAACTGAGACACAAGAAAAAATACACTGAGCAGAAGTATAGTCATGTGTGCTAAAAAGTGTTCTTGATATAATAGGAATAGAAAAATAATAGATGTTGGAAAAAAAATTTCCATTACCTAATTACTGTAGCAGAAGTTACACCTTGTGATTGATTCACGGTTTATACCCTTTAGACAGGAAGGCTGCAATTATTGAGTAGTGTTCGTCTCTTGAAACCCCTATTTCCATGACCATTGATAACAGGTCAGTTGAAGGTTTCCCCATATGCAAGACTGAGCAAGTAACTTCTCTGGACTGGCAGGGGTTTATGGTCTTAACTTGTTTCCACGGCTTAGCTGTCTTCCCTTTCTTTCAAGTAAGCTGTGACTGTTCTGCTTTTTGATGCAGAGAAGTTGACATAGGATCATCTGAAATGAATTTTGAGTATCTTCTAATTTTTTTCATCTTCCACATCCTCTCCTTTTCCCAGTATGCTCTTTTCCTTGTTGGAGATAAAAGAAACTAGTCACCATGGCACCCATGATATTTTTGCAACCTTTTTTATAGATTTCAGTCCCCCTCTCATCATACCAAGAGTAGAAATGAAAGAGCAATGAGTATCAACTCTCCTCCTTATTGCAAGGACAGGAGTAAAAGAACTCTGTACATTACATGAGGAAAGTGTAAAAGGAATGCTTTTCCTAATCAGCTATTTCATTCTTTCATTCTGTTACAGGCTATCTTGCTCAACAAAGCAGGCAAAGACAACGCAAGACTAACTGATCAGTTCAATGATACACTTTGTCAGATAATATGGCAAGTTTTAAAAATCTGCAATATTAACTACTGAAGATTTCTAAGGGGACTGGCTCCTTAAGACTCAATAATGTTTCTAGTCAAACAAATAGCAGGTTTTAGGGTCACTTGGTTTTAAGAACTTGTCAGAGAAGAAAGCCAGAGATCTCTCTCCTTCACAGTCTTCTTTCTCAGTTATACATTAGTTAACAGCCTACTTCATTGAAGATTCCTCAGATCAAAGCATTCTTTTTAACCATAGTTTATGGATAGAAGTGAGAGGTGGAAACAGACAAAGTAGTGGAGAAAAAGTGACTGAGAACATGAGCTGTGAAGATTTCAGCATTGCTGTTATTCTCAGGGAAGGGAGCAGGCACTAGAGGTGGTCCAGGCAAGAGGTCTCTTTTGCAAATGCTGTTGCTCCAATGCAAGACAACCAAAATCATACAAAGCCAGGGGGAAAAAAAAAGACAAAAAATAAAAGACACTTTTGAAAGCTTTCTAACAGATATAAATCTGTTAGGCCAATATATTATTTGAGGTATATTTGAAATTGCATTGTAATTTCTAATTTGAGTTCACGTTGTAAAGGGGACTAAAGACATCAAACTGAGAAAAAGACTATTAGATGATCCGATAATGATTTTTTAAAAAGCAAAATAACACAGTAGGCTGAAGAACAGAATAAGAGTAGATCGGAAGTACTGTCTGAAAAACTAGACAATACTATGGTAGAATGAGGTACAAGAAGGAAAACCTGCATGCATACATAACTTGAGAAACCAGGCCTGTTCTTTTCCTTTGACTTTTTTTCAGTGATTGCATTTGGAAACAACCAGAGGCTTTTTTTGATTCTTCTGTTGTATAGCTTTGAGGCACAAATTATCTTTACTTAAACACACAGATGTAGCTTTCACAGAGTGTGGTTTCTTTAATTGAAAAAAAAAAAAAGCCTTGAAACAAATTTGAAGTAAGGAAGTTTTTGTGCAGTCACCACTTAATTGATACTCCTCTGAAGACACCAAAGAATATAGGTATTAAATTAACTCTTTTAAAAAAACAAATCCAATCCCAAGATCCTAATGAAACTGAGTTTTTCTTTTTTTTTTCGTTTCTTTTATCGTTAAGACAAAGATTGATATTGCAAAAACAATTTACAGAGCAAGAATATGCTGTTGATTAGAGAAGTTGGTTTCTTTAAAGCCTTAAATACAATCTTGATACTTCAAAGTCACTAAGAGTTGTGGCAAAGTCACAAGTTATAATTCAGATAATGGAAAAGGTCAGGAGAGATGTTTCTGGGAATATTTGTTCTGAATTATATATTATGACAACATGCAGTTTTGAGCCTTTGCTCTTCTGTGATGTCTAGCACATCCACTGAGGCATTATTAATAAGGGCACGTGTGAGAAAATGTGGCTTTGATGGGTGGCAAATAAATGACCCCACCACCTATCCATAGTGAAGTGGAGCTCTGAACTGGGAAAAGTGATTCCCTGGAAAGTTCTTCAGGGTGTCTCCCATAAGATCCTAATAGAGTTGATGAAATGCGGGCTCAATTAACAAGTAGTGAGGTGGACTGAAAACTGGCTGAATGGCTGGGAATGGATGGTAATCACTGACATTAGGTCAAGTTGGAGGCCAGTAACTAATGGTGTACCTCAGGGTTCAATATGGGGCCCCGTCCCTTTATTGACATCTTACTTAATGGGGCAGATAATGGGGCACAGTGTACACACAGCAAGTTTGATGATGACGTGAGACTGGGAGGAGTGACTTGTACACCAGAGAGCTGTGCTGTTATCTAGGGGGATCTCACAAGTCTGGAGAAATGGACTGATGGGTACCTCATGAAGTTCAGCAGAGGGAAATGAAAAGTTCAGCATATGGGGTAGAATAATATTCCTTTAATCCTTGACAGACTGGGGAAAGTGGTAAGACACCAGCAGGGATCTCCCAAAAGAGCCAAGGTTTGTGGTATGGCTTTCCAAAATAAAATAGGAAAAAAATGTGCCGTAAACTGTAAAGTGTATAACCTCCATCTTGCCCATTTTGCTTAACAGACAAAACAATTAAACTTCCAGATTCAGGGATGAAAACCCACATAACTTAATTAGTCCATAGCTTCATTCATTCATTCAAAAAATAGTTCATTTAGCAGGTCAATATCTTAACTTTATCTGTAAACACAACAAACTCTTCCTGGAGAAAAAGCAGTAAAACCAGAAAACAGAGAAATATTCTTATATTCTTGGATTTTTTTTTTTTTTGTTCAATAGCACGTCTTATACAGGTGAAATGTTGGAAATGGAATATGTAAATATACAAGGCAAATATGTTTCAAAGTGTCTAATATACAGTTACCACTTAGAGAGACCATGTAATTAATCAAAACTTTGAAACTCTTATTCAGAGTCTAAATCTAAAAATACAGTTTCATGCTATTTCACTCTTTCTTCTTTTATCTTCCTGACTTGAATTGTTAATTCAAGTCTTTTCTGTGTTCCTGACTGATCTCATTCACCCACAAATCTATTTTTACATTACACAAACTCAGCCAAAATATATGGATGTCTGCTCAGTACTACCAGCTGCCCAAAATACTTAATTTGTTTCCTGATTATGCCTTCCGGTGATTCCTTGTTACACTTCCTTACACCAAACTGTTGATCTGACATCTTTTAAAGTGACAAAGTTAAAAAAAAAGTCTGGTAATAGCAGATAAAGATTATGTAAAGGTACGGCTTTTATTGCTTTGTGTCAGATTAAGATGGAACCTAGTTGAAATATTTATTTTGCAAATATTATATTTTGTGATTTCTTTAAATATCCTATGCATTTTATTTTTGATTCATTTAGGCTTACTCCTTATTCATTTTTCTTCACTGCCTTTCTTCCTATCTTTTTCTGCATTGTCTCATACTCTAACATTCTCAGTTCCTGAGAACTTCTGAATTTATGAAGACACGGCATTTTAGTTCTTTTTATTTAACATTTTGTAAGTGAAATACACACAGGACTTCTTTTAGAAGATAACATTCATGTTATAAGCATACCGCTGCTCTCATTAAAAGCTCCTTTTGAATACATTGTGTGTAGGTTCTGAATAAGACTTCCTCTTGTAAAATATTTTTTTTAAAGAAGAATTTTTATTTAGTGTTCCCTTTAAAAATGAACTTCAGACATAGTAGGGAACAGTAGAGCTATTTCAGATGAGCCTAACGACTGTTTTAGAACTTTTTTACACCACTGTAGTAGCTGCAAGTGAAATAGAATGTCCAACAATAAACAGTACTGGCAGCCTATAAACTCAGCAAATTATTTTATTCTCTAGACTCTTATTCTAACATCTTAATTGTTAATCTATCTGGAACGTAACTGTGTTTTGAAAAGTAAAAAGCTTAAAAGCATATTTTTCATCACTTTTTGAGAAGAGCTGAGGATAGAAAAGTGATTCTGTTTCACAGTTTCCAGTCTTCAATTTTCTGTTAATAGTAAATGTATGAATTTGTCAGTTTGAATTGGAAGGCAAAATGTTTCAACTGTAAGAAGACTTCTCTGGATCTTCTTCTAAGATGCTACGGATCATAGAAGTTATAAAGTATCTGGGTGTATACCTTGAAAGGTAGATCCAGATCATAGTCCATGAAAGCTTGGTCTGCTGAGCAGCTGATTATTTGGAGATGGAAACACAAGTTTGAGGGGTTTCTCAAATTTCCACCAGGCAAGCTGGAAGCAAGCCAAGAGCCTTGAAGCTTTGGCTAAGCAGAATGACCTGGGAGCCAGGACTCACAGCTCCTCAACAGCCTGTCAGGTGCACTGCGAGCCTGGAAGTCCACCAACAACCTTCATAAAAGGCAGGTGGATGAGCTAGCATTACAAATGAATATTGGAAATCTGCCTCCTTCCTGTCACAACTTTGTCAAAATTGAACTCTCTCCTGCAAACATTTCATTTTTGATGAATTTGTAGTCTCTGCTCCATCTGATGATTTCCAAAACACATTGATTCTGGAGTCTACCATTGGAGAAGTAGGGCTTTTCACTAGGAAAACAAATGTTCCTGGGAAACATACAATTTTATACAACTGGAAAACAAAAAAACACACTAAACTAATTGAAATATTCCTTCACTCACAACAAATGCAATTTTCTTGTTTCTCAAACCAAACATTTTTCGTTTGTTGAATTGCTCAGCTGCACTTTTGAGATGGAGAATACTGTTGCTTGCTTGTGCACTTATTTTTCAGATATTTGTCTGTTCTCAAAATTATTTTCAAATGGGATGATATTAATGGAATACATTAGTGAAGTAACTCGTCTAATGACTACATCATTAAAATGCTTGTATTTCTACAGGTACATCTAATACTGAAAAGAAGAAAGTTGAAGGACTTCAATATGTAATCAACTTTTTTTTTAATAGTCTACATAAATCTGGTGTTTGTATAATATATGCATTTTTATTTAATTATATTATTCTATAAATTGAAGGACCAGGTGTAAAGAATTAAAGCCTGTTAGCAAAGTACTGTTCTAAGTTTTGATTTTCATATTATTAAGATAATATTTTCAACAAAATAAATTTAAAATTTTTATTGCCCTTTATTTAATAAATTTTTCTTTATAAACAGAGAACAACATATGATAATAAACAACATGATAAATCACTTGATTTGTGTTATTTACCCTTTCAACACAAACTGGCATTGAGGTTTTGTGGGGTTTTCATCTCTGGTCTCTGCAGACACTATTTAAAAGACATACTCCATATCTGTATAATAGATTTCAGATAGTTCGAAGAACATTAATAAAAATAGATAACAGAATGGTAATACTTCAGCAGAGGTTCTGTAGTTATCAAGAGTATTTTTCACAGAAATATAACCCGACTGCACTAACAATTGCTAGATCTTTTGGATTTCAAAAGTACTGTTTGTTATTCATTTATTATAGCTGGGAATTTTAAATGGTGAAAGAGACTGAAATCAAAGCCCGTAAAAACTGGATATTTGTCTTTTTTTCACATATCCTTCAAGAGGTTTTGCTAATTTCATTCCCTTTCTCACTGTATTTGTTTTGATGTGGGTTTTTTTTCCCCAGAAGTTATCATTTCGTGCTGTGGGTGGTGTGTGTGTCTGTGTGTGGTTTTTTGGGGCTTTGGGGTTAGGGGTTTGTTTTCATTTGGTTTAAATTCTGTCATTTGGTGGTCTAAATTGGATTTCACTATGCTTTAATTTGCTATACAGTTAATGTGAGACTAAATCTTATTGGTATTGTACAGTTGTACCTTATTATATAACATGTCTTATCTATTATTTTTAATCAATAACACTGGAAAATTTATAGCATAGTAGTAAAGATGCAACTCAGCAAAGCTTTAATGGGATATCAATGTCTGAACCAGATGTTCATTTTTTGATTCCTACAGGCTTCATGTAATAACATGAGGTCTTTCAAAATTATTTCAACTAACTCACAGTAATTTGTCTTTATAACCTATATAACCTAGGAATTTGGAAGTCACATGATCCCTATTTTTTAGTCATCAAGAATTGTGTTAATAAATTGATTGGTTTCTTTCAAAACGTATTAATTATGTGTCAGACTACAGAGATGATGACAATTCTCTGGAAAGAGACACCAACCAAGGCACAAGTTCATTTATGTTATTTCAGTGTGAATACATATGGGCTCTAGCAAACACCTTGAAATCACCAGGAATGTTGTCATTTATAACAACATGAGAGCTGTGGTAATCTTTCTCATTGCTCAAAATCACAATACATTTACATAACATTTAAGTGCCTAAACTCACTGAAATTAATGTTTTACTCTACTTTTTTTCTCAGCAGTACCTATGGATCACAATGGATTACTTTTCAACTGGTGTAGAATGCTCATTTCAAGAGGGCAGTCAATTAGCCTGGCTATTCCAAGTATTTAGACCTTTCTTTCATGGTTCAAAGCACCCTTCTCTGGCAATGTAACTCTTGGGATTAAACTCTGAAAAGATCATAAATACTGTGCAAACATGTGGCAGAAATTGAGGCATCAGTTTGATATATGACTACCAGAATGTTACCTTCTTGCATCTCCTGCAATAAGAAGACAAATGAAGAAGGAAAAAAACGGGAAAAAAGGAAAAGGTGTGTGTTGGGTAATACAGATGTATTGACCTTGTTTCATGGGAAAGAGAGAGAGAGAATTGGGCTGTTATGCTCTTGTACCTTTCTGTTATGAGGAAAGTCACCGCAAGGGAGAAAAGTTTAAATTGACTGCTGTAAGAAATAAAAAGTTTTAACAGGATTTCTGTAGGAAATTATACCTTCTGATCAAACAATCTCCTCTTTTCTGTGTTTGATCTTTGAAGAGTGAGAAATTGTCTGTACAGGCAAAAAAAAAATACTAATTTTTTTCTAAGTTCCATTTTAATTTGATCCAGAGAATATTTTGTGATGTATGAATAATAGGTTTTGAATGTGGAACGAGGGTACTGCTTTCAAATCTCAAAGTAGAGATGAAACTGAGTTTGCTATAGGTAGTAATATCAGGAATTCCCATTACAGGGCCAGACCAGCAGACAGGGTTTTTCTGTTAGTTCTGTATTTTTCTACTATCAAGAAAAATTGCAAGTATTGCATGGTCACTTAGAGAAAAGCTTCTTCTTATCTTTTATCAGTCACTTTTTAAATTATCAGGAATGAAAATTTACATCACCACTTTCAAAAGAGATATTAAAAAAAAAATCTCTTTAGTTCTCAAGTTTACTTTTTTCATACCTTTCTTAATACCTTTATGACTGTTGAATTCTCCACCACACTGGCAAGTTTTGTCAATAAGTTTCAAAAATTGTACTATGTAAGAAATTCCTAAAAGCTTTTCCCTGAATGTGTCATTAAATACTCATATATTCTCCAATAAAAAACTCCATTCATGAGGGCCATATTTTAGTTCAAAGTTTTATTTTTTCTGTCCCCACCTTCCTTCATCCTGCTGAATCATCTGCTTTCTAAACTAAACAGCCTCAGTGTCTTTTATCTTTTTTTATTAGTCTATGAGAGTTCATGTCTGGTTTTAGGATTTGAATGAAGGCAAGGTAGATCTTGTAGCTAGTCTTCTGATCTAGGCTTAAGAGGCTGTATAAATTTACCCAAACATCCTTGAATCATTTGAAGTGTTTTGATAACATTATCATAAAACTTGTTCTTTGCCTACAGTTTCCACTGCTCTCATAGACAAACTATAAAGTGAAAGGGTTTATTTCAAGCTGCTCCCACAGATATTATTTGTTGTTATTTTCCCTGTCCATTCTGTTTCTCATTTTCTCCTCTATCTGACAAAGCTGAGTCAAATTGAGAACATCTTTCTTTCCCCAGCTGAAGAGTGACCTGATACAAAACCCCACATGAGAAAAGATGTATAACCTGACTTTCATGAAGAAGAGCGTTCTAAAGAGATTTCATAATGATGCAAGTATAGTTAAGGAATTACATATCTGCTGTTGAGATTTATCTCATTGATTATAAATCCATTTGTCTATTACCCGCTGAAGTCTACATAATCTGGGAGAACTAAAGTTCCTATGCAACCTATGCATATCCTATGTGACCGCATTTCTTAGATTCACATATTTCAAGCTTACAAAATCATAGGGCTACATATCTAGATAGTGACCATTCTGAAGACTAAAAGACATCTATGGCACTAAAGACTGACTTTTCAACATACAGAGATCAGGTCAACATTTCAGAAGACACTCACTGATGTTTGAATATTCAGTAAGTGATTGGATTTCTCTGAAGGGCTTAGTAACCAGTAGTTCATGGATTCAAACTGACTGCACGTTCGTGACTAAGCTTCTTTGAAGAGCTACTTTTTAATCAGTATCTAAGAGCACCACTTTTATAAAAGAGCTGAGTTTTCTAGCCCAACTTTGAGTTTTGTGAGTGTGTTCGTTTTCTTTTGATATCTATTTTCCTAACTTATCAAGAAACACAGTAGATTAATAATTCTGAAACAGAATCTAATGAATTCTGTATGAAAATGCATGAACACTCTTTGACTGAATAGTTGTAACAAAATTGCTGGTGTAATATCTACATAAATTGCATGCATCTAGCTTTGGTTTACTATTGGAACATTTTTGTTGTTTTAGTTAAATGTAATTCAGCTGCTAAAACTCCCCTTCCTCCCAGTTTGTGTAACAGATTCTTTTTCCAGTTTTATGGACAGTTTTGAAAATTGTGTTTTATTGTATCAGGTATTGCATTCACTGTATATTTATCCAGCTTGAAGATCATTTCATTTGTGAGGCACAGATTCTGCTTCATTTTTCATTAAAAGTCTTATACTGTAAACTATAGTATGATCACTTAGGTAAATACAGACCATTTTTCTAAGATGAGTTCTATACATATCTATACCATATAATGACATGAAAATTTGAATAGCATCAAGTCAAAAACCAGAATCCTGAAATATGCAGACACATAGTTTTATATAGCTTTTCCTAAACATTACGATGTAATAACTAGTTTTCCTTTTCTTCCTATAAAGACGGAGTAATGGAGCAAATCCGTTCATGATATTTACAGGCAAGGAGTCAGATCAAATTTAATGATTTTTGAATTATCACTCTCTCACAGTGAGAAATATGACTATAGACAAGTTTTCTTTTAGCAAATTGTGCTGTTGGAAAAAAACCCTATTGTTCATTTCAAATAACTGATCATAAAGACAACAGAGAACATAAAACAGGAATTAGTTATTTCTGACTTCAAACTATCCTGAACTTGCTTCAGCCTTACATGGTTTTGTATTTCTTCTAAGACGGATTGAAAGAGGAGGAAATAAGAGAGCAGAAAAGAAAGGGGCGATTGCAAATGGAGATTTAAAAAAAAAAAAAAAAGACAGAAAACACTGAAAACAAACGTAAAATTAGACCAAATAAAGGATTAGATAACAGAGCAAAAAATAATCTAATAAAAAAAAATAGTAAGGCCACCATTTACCCATGAACATCATAAAGCTTTCTCTTTCCACTAGCTATCTGTAATATTAGCTCTAGTTTTATTGACTTCCCTAGTAGGAAATTAAGTTGGCTGTACAATTTTAAACTTGATGATCTTCAAGGATTCTGCGATTCCTTGATTTACTCTTCCTCTTTATCTTTTTTTTTTTTTTTCCTGGAAAACAAGCAACCAACCAACCAAAACAAATTTATAAGGGCTTGGATTGTACTTGGGGCAAAGGATGTATACGAACCTTTGGCAGAAGGACCTGTCAAAGCAGCCATCCTTCACTCATCCATGAACCACACCGTAGGTTATGTCTGTGTAAGTGTTTGTGCAGCAGTGTTATTTCCAACTACAATCAATTCCTCAATTCAGTTTATCTTGTCCATCTTATCCAAAAGATTTTCTACCAGAACAGCTGATAGTTTAGCAGGGAACTAAGAACACAGGGTGTGGGAAGTATAAACTCAAACTATGATGACAAGAAATGGTTATCAAATTGTGGCCTTGTCAGCAGACTTTGAAAATTGAAACATTTTGCAAGCATTTTGTCAGCCTTTAACTGTGGCCATTGATTGCTAGACATAGAGCTAATAACTTGATCCAAATGTGATTTCACTCACATTAACTTGGCTATATCAAAGATTAATCTGACTTCAAATGGATATTAGATATTATGTTTGTCATCAGATAACTCTTTGATTCAATGAAGATTTCCACTTCGAATTAGTCAACATGTTTGCAATGCTTCTTTCATGCTGGAGGGAGCCTTTGCATAGAAGTAAATGCTGTATGGATATAAATGTTCAAGAGTCTAGGAATTCAGAGAGCAAAAGTGAGCTGAGTTTTATTAATTGTAGAGGCTACAATATGCATTTGGTCTCCTAGGGTCATGATATGCAGAGAATCCTTTGTGACTAATGCCAGGAATTTTCCACTAAAACTGAAGTTTGCCCTTAAATGTAATTCCACTAAACTAGAAAAACTGCTTTGAAAATGTGCCTTCTCTGATGAACAAATAGCAGAAAGAATCAGGAACACTTTTCTCTATAATGTAGGTGGTCAGAGCAGGCTGTCCATGCCTTTGGGCAGCCTCTCCATGACTGACACCTGAATGATCTTTGATTTTCTTTTAATCTGTGCTCCATTTTCTCTATTTATCCCTCCTGAGAGATTTCTGTTGTTGATCAGCTTGTACTCTGTGTTATTGTTACCGATATTATTACAGAGGGACCCTATGACTCATATTCTTTGCAGACTCTTAGCATCATAGTGATTCTCTCCAAAGCTTCATTCTCTGTTTTCCTGAGTACTGCAATGACCAAATCTCTGGATCAGAACTGCCTATACTGTTGCTTTGTAAAGAGTACCTCAAAATATCAAAAGAGTTTTGCAATTCTTATATTTGCATTTAATAAAACAAAAATTGAAACAAGTAGATCTTTAAATGAAGAAGATTCAACCCTTCCAGTTGAGAATAAAAGGATGCAAAAACGATTTTTTTGCCCTGCCACGCTTCTTTGTTGTGCAAACCATACATTAAAAAAAATGGATAAATTTGATCCTTTTCACAGAATTTTTTTTAGTGATTGATCTCAAAGCAGAGTTCTATGACCCGCTGTGCTAGAATAATTGAGAGGCAGTAGCCTCCTAAACTGATTTCACCTCTGAAAAGACAGAGTATGAATTCACAGCCTTATAAAGTTTCCTTTGGGAAGAACTCTACCTACATTCTAGCCTGGGAAAATCAGACACAATATGAGATAGCTATTGGTATCTCCTTTGTGTTCAGTGTGCTCCTGTTCAAGGTCAGCTCCACAGAACCAAGCAGTACAACATAGGAATGAACTGCTTTGTGATTTGGTAACAGGCTGCAGCCCTTCTGTGTTGGTTTTTGGAGTTAAAAAGCCATTGCTGAAATATTTTCCATGTTTTCTTTCTCATTCATTCTCAGGGCATTCCAGCTATACCAAGAGTTGTTTCTGACCTGGGTTATCCACAACTATTGTGTTCTTTTTAAGCTCTCCGAAGTAATGGAATTGCTTTACAACAGATCTGTCCATAAACTCAGGTGTCATGCTTCAGACACATGTGACATGTAGGATTTGTGACACATAAAGATATTATCTCACCTTGTCTGAATGTAAAACCAAAACAAGACTTCACAGGAATAGAAATTCTTGCTTCAATTAGTAGTTACTTTCGGAGTAGTCATTCCTGCCTGTTATTTGGTTAATTTACATGTGATGCTTTTACTTTGCAAGAACAAATGATGCACTTCATACATGCTGGCAGGTATATATTTTCAGGTGTATCAATAGTGTTTACAGAATGCCCAGAGCTCTCAATTTTCAGTTTTCTTTCCTATGAGGCGAAGTAACAAACTACCTTGTTCAGTGCTGAGAATGATTAACTGATTTTATTCCTGTTCTTAGAAGAAAAACTAAATGATTATCTAGATCAGACTATTGTAAAAGGTCTGTCTAAACAGCGTATTTTCTTACCTTGTGGTATTCTTCAAAGTATTCTGATGAAAAGGATTCAATGAGCTTTTGTGACTCCTCCTGCCCACTACACAAAAAGTCCCAGCCAAACCTTCAGAGCTCAGTTTGGGATTAGATGAGGGTAACAGTGTGTGAACTGGCATGAGAGAACTTGCAGACCCTCAGTGAGAGCTGGGAGATTAGAACAGAACGGAGTGATGCTAGATACATCACATGGAAAAAAGTCATCAACGGTAGGCTGGTGCAAGTTCTGAGGTGACAGAAATGATGATGTCCAGCTAAGGCGAAGTCTAATGACATGAACAAATAAGGTTTAGATATATTTTCCATGATTGTCTTCCAGCTGGCTAGGCTATTACTTTACAATTTGTTGGTCTTTTGAGTTACTAACACATCAAAAGTAAAGATTTAGTGGAGGCAGAGAGGTACAAAAAAGACTACAAATATCTACCAGCGGTATTCAATACTGCAATACCATATTTTATTCTCATTGGTCATGGCTTATAGCTCCTAAAATTCTTCACCAGTTGGGATTTGAGACTTTCAACTTTTTTATAAACAGATAGATTTTTCACCCCACAGTCCTTATCAGGACTAGAAGTTCTCTGGGATTCAGTAATTTTTACTGAATGTAAATAGATCAAGTAGATTGACCCATTACAGAATTAAATAACCTGTTATTTATTAGACCTACTGCACTTACCTCAATAGTCTGTGTGGGCTGAGCAAATATCACAAAGGAATTAGAGAAAGTTAAAAAGAATCATGGTAACAGCATGGTTCATAAAGCTTTACATTTCTGCTTGAACTGTTCATTTTCTCAAAATAGTAAGTGCAGATGAAGGCTTCAGAGAGAACAGGCAGGCAACTGAAGGGCCTATTGATATATAAAGTGATGAAGCACTAATAATGTAGCAAAATTACCTGGAGTTTAATTGAAGATAACGAAGAGTAGTGTTACAGGGTATGAAATGGAGGTGAGAGAAGAGACTGCATGAAAAATTACATTTACCAGTAAGTAATTCATCCTTTCATTCCTTAAAAAAATACAAGACTGGAAAAAAAAAAACCCAAACTCATGACTCAAGCTGTGCCCTGCTAGTCTAGCCACTTAATCTCACAATCCCTTTCACAAACATACTGAGCTTTGTCTCATAAATGGGGAGTCTTTCACCTCCTCTCAGCCCTAACATGTCACTGGTTTCTTTCACTGGGGCAATGTGGTTAGAATGGCAAAGTAAAGCATCAGCAAAACGATGGACAAATGATAAAGAATGTCACATAAATGTTCAGCGAGGAAAATCTGAACATGACTACCCTAAATTTTCTTTCTTTACAACATTTGTTCTAATCTATTTTATATAAAGACGCACCTGCAGATCTGGGATTTCAAACAGTATTTACATATCCCAGTAGGAATCCAGATCAGGAGTTTTAACTGTGACTTCTTGCCCACAGTTTGGATATGGTCTTTTGAACTAGATGTAAGTACATAGTTTTCCCCAAGTCCAGCTCAGGGCAGCTGAATTGCATGTTTAGGGTTGGGTTTTTTTCATTAATCTGTCAAGGTATACACCATCCAGAATTTCTCAGCCCTGTATGATCTGCAACAGATGACAGTTCGTTGTTAGCCACTACATTTAGTTTTTCTTATTAACTACACTTATGCCTAAAAATACTTCTTTGATAGTAACAGACAGTAATTGAGTAACTTCTTAGCCTTCCATAGTTGAATTAAACAAGTCATATTCTTCAGTCTTCTTGTCAAGTAGCAGATGCTTCATTCTCTGAACATCCTCCTAGGCCTTCCTGTGTTTGTTCCGAGTTCTTTTTTCATGAGAATGAGTAACCAGAGTCACATATGCATTCTGAGAGAAGGCTCACCCGGCCTAAATTGTACAGTGGATTAATTTCTTCCTGCCTCTGCTGGAAGTCTCTATTCTGCTGTTCTCAGATTTCATTTGTCTTTTTCACAGCTACAACAAGCTAACAGCTGGAAATAGCTGATCAACCAACACATCAAAGTCCTTTCATCTATTTTTCTATAGATAAGCTCATAGACTGATATCACAGAAGTTTATCTTATTAGACGTGAAACATATGATCCTGCATGTTTATACTTTGCATATCTTAAAATTCCTGTCATAACAATATTTAGTTCTTCCTTTACATATTAATTCTTTTCTTATGGACAATACTTCTGAACTTTATTTCATCACAAATTTTCTGAGCCAAATCCTGCCCTTTGTGTTTTAGGTAAAAACATTAAAAACCAGCTGTCCTAAAAATTGGTCTTGTGAAATACTGCTCAACTGATAGCTGATCTTTCAAAATCCACTATCATCTTCTTTTCAGGTTGTTGTTTCTCACATGCTTTTCAATTCATCTGTAATCCCATCTTCACTATTTTTTTCCCATAGAGAGTTGCTTATATTTAAGGCAGTTACAACTGCTCAGACAAGAATAAATTCTCTGGAACACAAGAACTGGAAATATTTCATTTAATATTTGTCTTACTCATTTAGTTCAGTTACACAATTCATGTATGCATATTGAAAAAATATCTTCTATTTTGGGGGAGTTTCTTGTTTAAGTCTAGAAAAGTCTGCATTTTGAAAGATTTTAGTTTGGAATTAATTTTGTTTCTGTTGGTCTTGGCCTTGTCACAAGAGTTAGAAAGGGATTCTGAGGCTTGGAAGACTCAACAAATAAATGTGGGTAAAACATAGCAGTACCAGAAATTTCACTGCTCAGTATTAATGGACCTGTTGCCATATTTTTATATGCACTGTTATATATGCCCTGAAAGTTTTTCTAGTTTTATGTTACGTTACCTTATTTTCTGGGCGGGAGTTGTTGGGTTTCTTTTAAATAATTTAAGTTTCCTTTAATTTTACAGATCATGTGTTGAAGTAAAAAATAAAAAAGGTGCATGACCAAAGCAAATAAGTAGAGTTTTGCAGTTTGGTTTGTATCCAAGTTAAGGATGGTAGGTTTTCTGTACATTTTTTTTTTCATTCAATTTAAGGTTTGGTGAGCAGCTGCCTTGACAATAACTCAGAAACCATAGCTTTAAAGAACAGAGTGTGCAAGACTGTGCAAAGCCTTTTATAAAAGACCAGAGACTGCTTATATTCAGCTTCATGGCTAGCACAGAATCACAGAATCACAGAATCACAGAATCACAGAATGTTAGGGATTGGAAGGGACCTCAAAAGATCATCTAGTCCAATCCCCCTGCCAGAGCAGGAATACCTAAATAAGGTCCCACAGGAACATGTCCAGGCGGGTTTTGAATGTCTCCAGAGAAGGAGACTCCACAACCTCTTTGGGCAGCCTGTTCCAGTGTTCTGTTACCCTCACTGTGAAGAAATTCTTCCTCACATTTATGTGGAACCTCCTATGTTCCAGCTTACACCCATTGCCCCTTGTCCTATCATTGGATGTCACTGAGAAGAGCCTGGCTCCATCCTCATGACACTCACCCTTGACATATTTATAAACATTAATGAGGTCCCCCCTCAGTCTCCTCTTCTCCAAGCTAAAGAGACCCAGCTCCCTCAGCCTTTCCTCATAAGGGAGATGTTCCACTCCCTTAATCATCTTTGTGGCTCTACGCTGGACTCTCTCAAGTAGTTCCCTGTCCTTCTTGAACTGGGGGGCCCAGAACTGGACACAATACTCCAGATGTGGCCTCACCAAGGCAGAATAGAGGGGAAGGAGAACCTCTCTTGACCTACTAACCACTCCCTTTCTAATACACCCCAGGATGCCATTGGCCTTCTTGGCCACAAGGGCACATTGCTGGCTCATGGTCATCCTGCTGTCCACCAGGACCCCCAGGTCCCTTTCCCCTACACTGCTCTCCAGCAGGTCAGCCCCCAACCTGTACTGGTACATGGGGTTGTTCTTCCCCAGATGCAGGACTCTACACTTGCCCTTGTTGAATTCCATTAAGTTTTTTCCCGCCCAACTCTCCAGCCTATCAAGGTCTCGTTGAATGGCAGCACAACCCTCTGGTGTGTCAGCCATTCCTCCTAGTTTGGTGTCATCAGCAAACTTGCTGAGGATACATTCTGTACCCTCATCCAAGTCGTTGATGAAGATATTAAACAACACCGGTCCCAATACCGACCCCTGAGGGACTCCACTAGTCACAGGCCTCCAACTAGACTCCGTCCCATTAACCACAACTCTCTGGCTTCTTCCCTTCAGCCAGTTCATAATCCACCTCACTACCTGATCACTAAACCCATACTTTATCAGCTTATCTACAAGGATGCTGTGGGAGACAGTGTCAAATGCTTTACTGAAATCAAGATAAACCACATCTACCGCTCTACCATCATCTATCCACCTAGTTATTTCCTCATAGAAGGCAATAAGGTTGGTCAAACATGACTTACCCTTGGTAAAACCATGTTGACTACTCTTAATGACCCCCTCATCCTTGATGTGCCTGGAGATAGTGCCAAGAACAAGCTGTTCCATCACCTTTCCAGGGATGGAGGTGAGGCTGACCGGTCTATAGTTACCCGGGTCCTCCTTCTTGCCCTTCTTATAGATTGGAGTGACATTTGCTATCCTCCAGTCCTCAGGCACCTCTCCTGTTCTCCATGACTTAGCAAAGATGATGGAGAGTGGCCTAGCAATGACCTCTGCCAGCTCCCTCAGCACCCTTGGGTGCATTCCATCTGGTCCCATTGATTTATGGATATCCAGATTGCTCAACTGATCCCTAACCCAATCCACCAGCTTCAGTGTTCCTCGTGGTAGTCCTGCATTTAATGCCTGCATTGTCTGCAGAACTGCATGACTGCATTGGTCTGGAGAGGGTAGAAAATTCTCTCCCTTTGAAAATAATTTTCTTTGTCCAAGGCAAGTGTCTCCTGAAATGTTCTGGTTTTCATACTCGCTTTATTCTTTAAAAAACCACACAAAAAACCCCACAATAAAAAAACCCAACCCAAAGAGCAACTGAAAAACACTAAAAATTCCAAACCAAACAAAAAACATCCAAAACCCAAGCACCCCACCCACTATGTTATGGGTGAATCAAAATGGTGACACAGATATAGGTTCCTGTTCTGGGTCAGTTGTAAGTCTTCGGAATCAGCCCCTACCACCCTCCCCCCACACCTACTGTAATTTGTTTAAATAATTAGTTGGGCCATAGATTTTTAGAGATAACTCTAGGAACTGCTCGTGAAGATAATCAGTATCCAACTTCAAGTAACTGTGTGAACACAGTCAGTGTCTTCCCTGTTCTAGGGATCCACTGGCTGTTCCTAGTTTCAATCAATATGTTTAGGAGAGTGCTGGCAGCTGAACATTACCTTAAGGCATCCTAAGTACAACTGGGCTATGGAATGGGGTTTAGATGCAGCCTACAGATGACACTAACCACTTCTCCGCAGACTTTTCTTTATTATGTCACGACATCTAGGTATTCCTGCTCTGGCAGGGGGATTGGACTAGATGATCTTTTAAGGTCCCTTCCAATCCCTAACATTCTGTGATTCTGTGATTCTGTGATTTACATTTACACACGGTCTTAACTCACTGGTTAAGTGAATTCAGCTTATGATGGTGATATGATACAGAACAGCTGTACAGCATCAAAGAACCTGGCAACTGATGCATGCTATATTAATCTTATGGGATTCTGCTGCCTCCTGATTCAAGAAAGTCCCCAATGTTAGGGAACCAGGTGGAAGATGATTATACAATGTCCCATTTGTGGTGTGAATATTCCCTAGTCTCTTTCATGGTTATTTTGGAAGGGAAGAGTAGGTGCAGGCAGATAGACAGTACTTCTTTATCTATTTTTTCAGCTTCAATAAACACAGATTTAGCAACTCATCCCATTTTACCATATGTTATGACCTATATCTAGGTCATATCTCTGGAGAGTCCACCTCTGAATGATTTTATAAAGAAGCTTGATTACAAATTTCAAGCTTTTTGGTATTGTTTATAAAATAAAATCAAAATTAATTGAGGACTGTATGGAAAATGAGCTTAAGATTAATAAATTGAATAGTCAGGGGTCTCAAGGCCTGCAACAGTATGAATTTCTTTATTCGGACCTTTGCCAGAGAATCATCTAGTAATAAACTTAGATTTATTATAATAAGCCTCAAGATATTGTCAAAGAATTTTAGAGAATAAGAGATTCTATATGTATATATGCAATTTAAGAAATTTTACTGATGACTGAGAAGCCTCTGCAGTTTCTAGAGATGAGATTTCTAAATGAATCTTTATACTATCAGCACAACAGACTTTTAAGAAAAATAGTGATGCCTTTAGAACATTAGTAATAACAGTGAGTATTTTTTCTCTGTTTTGAGGGGGCTGGATGTCTGTCTGTCCTCCCTCCAGTCCTGACCATTTGCTAAACAAAATACTCTATATTAATATAACCTGTTGGCATATTCTTTCATTGAAAAAAACGCAAGCCTCTCCCCCTCAAAAAAAAAATCCCACCCCAAAATCACAAAACACACAAAAAAACCTAGGTCATTTAGAACTTTTGATGAGTTTGAATCAATTTTGTCAGAGGAGTAAAAGTCACAGAAAGAAAAAAAGACCAGACTCTAGCAGATTTTGTGAGAACTAGCAACTGAATACTGAGAGGAGATCCACTAAAGTCCACATGCAAAGCTGTAAGATAGAAAAAGCTACATTAGACTTTTGAGGATCCAGACAGAATGTCTGTATGAAGAAACAAAACAAAAAGTTTGAGAAATTGTTTTTGATGACCAGGCACTGTAGAGCTACAGTGAAACATTAGCAGTGGAGAGCAGATGATCTACAGACCCACTCCTCTATCCTACTTCAGTTTTGCATGTCACATGAACAATGTTTAGTGGATTTATATCAAATTATAAAAAGATTTCTGAAATGAGGGAAGAAGTAAGTAGGTGTATTGGACAGGTTTAGCTTTTGACTTTGGGACTGAGGTGATCTAAATCAGTAAAATCAAGCCTATGTCTGGGTTTAAAACACATGCAGCTAAGAAATGTTCACTTATGGTTTGAACGGATCCCTATGTTTAAGCAAAAACCAGTTCCCTTCCATGCATGTATATACACACATATACATATATATATTTGTTGTGTATATATATCTATATTATCTTCTGTGTTTAAAAACAGAGGAACAATTAGATGTTGAAAAAAAATTATTTTGTAATGTTGTTTGCAAATAATATTCTCTGTAGAAAAGTGCAAGAACATAATAGGTGTGATTCATTACCAGAATAAATGTACTTTGTACGTTTGTCTAGAAACAATTAAAAAACAATACCTAGAATGTACCTAGATTTTAACTTTGATATGTTAACAGTATCATCCTGACACTAATGAGTTTCTTTGTGTAATGTTCACTGTGGAGGCAGACATGAAATATTTAAGTAGCCATTGTGATATCATCACAAGGATACCTCAACGTGGACCTCTTCTTCTGATATTTTTTGAAGGTAGATTTTATAAGAAAGTAAAGAGTTCAAATTGCTGAAGAGATAAGAACGTGATGGAAGTTTCTGCATTTGTCATTCAACAAACACTTTTTATTACATTCAAAGAAGGAGCTCATTTATTTGAAGGATAAAATGATGCACACCTTTTATACCCAAATATATTCACAATTGAGAGATTGAGGCTGATGTGAGAAGGATGAAGTGTTCCACCACTGTAACTATGTGCAGATTAATCCATAGGAGGCTCAAAGCACAGGAAAGGTAATGGAATACTCTGTATGGAGAAATTCTCCTGTCTAGATAAACTTTTATTGTACGTTATGCACAGTAGGCTAAATGTTTCCTTGTTTGCTATTCTTAACAGAAGAGGTGACTTCATTGAGGTAGCATTGGCTTTTTACATTTTCTGATGCATTAAAAATGATCTGACACTATCCAAGTACTAAAAATCAATCATCTGTTTTACACCTGGCTTCCACAAAACTCTTTTTTTTTTAAAAAAAAATCTCTCTTCATTCTATCAAAAGTAACAGAATATGTGCTTATTCTTAGTATATTCAAATCAGAGATGAAATTGGTTTATTTTGCATTTAGAATAATTTAATTTTTTATTTTATCCATTTTACTTTACAAAAGATTAGGTACCCTAGCCAGAGCAACGGTATGTCCACTGAGAAGTAACTTCTTAAACAGCTCTCCAACGGTCAACTATAGCTACCTAAATATCTCTTATTGTTTAATGATATAGTTTGTAAAATATCTGATATTCTATAATGTAGGTTTAGTTTGACTTTGCAAAAAAACTGCTAAGCTATTAGATGTTCTCACATATTTTTTTTTCCAGTCTAATGCATCATATAGATAAACCATCCCTATTCAAAAGAACGTGTCATCTTATGGTTAGTTTTGTATTTAAGATTGTGCAGCATTAACTTAAAAATAATGTATGTAAAGTTTGGTGGTTTAGTTCATAAGAATACTTAATTTAAATGCTCAAATGTCTGGAAAATTTTACCTTAAAGATTCTGCAGCTCAGAAAGCACTCCATAGTTCATTGTTTATTTAATTATTTTCTCCTATTTTTCAAACATATTGATATTTCTTATCATTTCTTTTGAAATATTATCTTACAGATTTAATGACTTATGATCATTATTTGATTTTCCATTTGCGTGATCACATGTGACATAGCTTCTAGTCTATAATGAGATGAGCATTATCTAGGAAAAGCACACTGGGAATTCACTACTCATTTTTCATAAGTGGTGAAGCTTTAAAGTGGTCTGTGAGGGTTCAGAACATTAAAGTCTGGTCACATGAATATATGTAAATGATGTGACTGGTGATAGGAGAGACACTGTAAAGCTGCACACACTTTTTAAACAGTTTCCATCAACAAGTAGGGCAGGGAATGCCAGCTAGGAACCACAAGCTCCGTTCTCAGTAGATGTCCTGGTTACACTTTTCTGGTACTGACTCTGTGACTGACCATGTAGATGGCAAAGCTACATTTTGAATAGGATTAGTCTGACCAAATGTTGAGTCTAAAATATAGTCATCTAAATTTCCTTTATAGTCAGTGTGAACAGGGAGACACTTTAGGATTGAATTAATGGGATATCATCTGAATGTACTTTCTGTCAGATGAGTCACAGCCTGTTCTCCCCAGTGACTTTAAAGGGCACCAGAAGCGACTCTCTTGAATACAGACATCTTCTAAATTTAGGTGAGATAAGGTCTGTAGCTGAAGACTAACAACATGGGGAGGAAAAAAATATTTCTATAATGGCTGAAAATTGTATAATTGTATAATTGTAGTAAAACCATTACAAGCATTTTGTAACAACACACAGCATATTTCATATCTCACATAAGGAAGGCTACTCTTCTAACATTTGACCAGATAAAATATCTCACATTGTAAGAACTTTGCAGAAAAGACAAAAAGGAATAAAAATTCCATCCTTCTTTTACCCCAATAGCCAAATGTGTATATACATATATATATGTATATGTAATTAATGTAATTTGAATCCTGACCGAATTACAGTTAGTTTTAGAACAATGTACTGTGGGGAATTCTTGTAGTTGTTCTCTCAGACCAAAGAAATGTGAACAGTCCTAGCTAGCAGGGTACTGTTTATTTTAAATGGAGAGGGAATAGAAGACCTTTTTTGATATTAAATGTGAAAAAGTTATATTTTATTATTAACTGTAATTTGATCAGACTCTCATTTTATTACACAGTGCAGGCAGGACTTTGGTCAAGAACATATTTTGAAGTGTTTCTAACTCTGTATTTAGTGAACTAGTATTGGGCTACCTATCATCATATTATTTCAGCTGTTAAAGTTCTGAAATACAAATGATTTTCTGTCATGAAGTGCTAGAAACTACTTAAAGTCAACAAAATGTGTCCAAGGGCATTGAATGTGATATGTTCTCCTGTCATCTATTTTTCTCATGCAACAGAGATTTGACTGGCTTGTTGGATGGGAAACTCAGAAATGAAATGAAAGAAAACAGAAACCAAACTTTGTCCTTTTTGATTTTGAGGACAAGGTACTTTCAAAGTTATGTAGAACTTCAGGACTCTGATGCACATCCCAACACAGAGCTAAGAGTAAGCAAATACAACTATTTTTATCGCCTACTTTGAGGAAGCTGTGATCACCAACCCTTTTCATGTTAGGAATTTAGAAATCATTTTATCCTATAGTTGAGCGTAAAACTACCTCCCTCAATCGCTAAAAATAGATTTTTAGAAACAAGTAGATATTTACCTGACAAAGGTATGATACACTTAATCTAAGCTCCATTTCAACCATTGGCCTGATTTTAACCTCATTTACATTAGTTAAAATAAGCTGAATTCACTGATGTGAATTCACAGAGTGAACCTCAGGACAAACAATATGTGTACAAATATAGGAACTTACTGTATATGTGTGAGATACTGAAAGCATGAAAACCAGATTCTCATTTTAAACCTGCCTCAGCAGGGAAGCTCCAACAGGAATATGACCGATACTGAAGGATTCAGATAAACATGCAAGAACCAGTTGAGACCAAATTGCGAGCTTTAACAACTGGGAAGATGAGCTAAGACAAGACCATACATGGAAGAGAAAGCCCAAAGTTCCCCCGGGACACCTGAGAGATTTAAGATGTAGGTGCTAGGGGAATATAAGCTTGGAGTGATGCTCTCAGCAGTGCCAGGATGTCTCAATACCCAGTGATAAGTATAAAGACCAATGATTATGTCTCAACATTGTCTGTGTTATGCCAGTCCTCATAAGACTTGCTCTCCAGACCCCTCACTAGTTTCATTGCTGTTCTTTGGACATGCTCCAGCAATTCAATGTCCTTTTTGTAGTGAGGGGCCCAAAACTGAACACAGTATTTGTGGTGCAGACTCACCAGTGCCAAGTACAGGGGCATGATCACTTCCCTAGTCCTGCTGGTCACATCATTTCTGATACAAGACAGGATGCTGCTGGCCCTCCTGGCCACCTGGGCACACTGCTGGCTCATATTCAGCTGCTGGCTGTTGACCAGCACCCCCAAGTCCTTTTCTTTCGGGCAGCTTTTTAGCCAGTCTTCCCCAAGTCTGTAGCGTTGCATGAGGTTGTTGAGACCCAAGTGCAGGATCTGGCACTTGGACTTTTTGCAACTTCATATAGCTGGCCTCAGCGCATCGATCCAGCCTGTCCAGATCCCTCTGCAGAGCCTTCCTAACCTCAAGAAGATCGACATTCCCATCCAACTTTGTGTCGTCTGCAAACTTTCCAAGCGTTTACTCAATCCCCTCATCCGGATCATTGATAGAGGTATTAAACCGAAGTGGCCCCAACACTGAGATCTGGGGAACACCAATTGTGACTAGCTGCCAACTGGATTTGACTCCATTCACCACAACTTCTTGGGCCCAGCCATCCATCCAGTTTTTACCCAGCAAAGTACAGGACCATTCAAGCAATGAGCAGCCAGCTACTCTAGAGGAATCGTGTGGGAAACTGTGTCAAAGGTTTTATTAAAGTCTAGGTAGACAACATCCACAACCTTTCCCTCATTCACTAAGCATGTCACCTCATTTCAGGTTAGTCAAGCAGGACCTGCCTTTCATAAAGCCATACTGGTTGGGCCTGATCACCTGGTTGTGCTGTATTTGCGATGTGGTGTCACTCAAGGTGATCTACTCCATAACCTTCCCTGGCACTGAGGTCAGACTGACAAGCTTGTATTTCTCTGGATCCTCCTTCTGGCCCTTATTGAAGATGGGCATCACATTTGTTAAGCTCCAGCCCACTGGGACCTCCCCATTATCCAGGACTACTGATAAATGATGGAAAGTGGCTTGGTGCGCATTTCCACCAGATCCCTTAGTACTCTTGGATGGATCCCATCCAGCCCCATAGACTTGTGTGTACTTAAGTGGTGTAGCATGTCATCAGCCATTTTCCTTTGAATTTTGGGGGCTTCATTCTGTTCCCCTTCCCTGTCTTCCAGTTTAGGGGGCTGGGTACCCAGAGAACAACTGGTCTTATTACTAAAGACTGAAGTAAAGAAAGAATCAATAAATTCAGCCTTTTCATCATCCTTTGTCACTATGCTTACTCTCCACATCCAATATAGGATGAAGATTCTCCTTGGCCTTCCTTTTGTTGCTAATGTATTTATAGAAACATTTTTAATTGTCTTTTACGGCAGCAGCCAGATTAAGTTCTAGTTGGGCTTTGGATCTTCTAATTTTCTCCCTGCATAAACTCGCAACATCAGTGTTTATAAATATGACTGTATATCGTTATATACACAAATATACTAGCTTGGTTTTTTCCCTAAGAGAAAAAAAAAAGAGCCTATAATCAAGTCTAGTATGTTTGTATACTGATATACATATATATACATATGTGTGTGGGTGTGTAATTTGCTTTTAGAACTTTCTCTTTGCTTTTTCTTCTAATGCTCAGATCTTTAGAAACTCAGCATTGCTTTGCCCTTTAAAGGCCATAGAAGAAGAATAATTTTAGGAAGAGTCATCTAATCTATTTTAGATGGGTTTTTTTTAGGATCAGATTAATCACACTCTGGAGGTACCTTTTCCTCTCTCGTAAGTACAAGGGGTTTGTATAGTGATTTGTTTAGCCTTGAACATATACTCATTAGGTTCCTATGGGCGTGCAGATAAATATCTCCCCAAATAAGACAGATAGTAATTCATTATTTTAAGCAGAATAAATTCCAAATAAAGCACAGAGAAAAATGAAGCAAAATAATTAAGTTTTGTTAGAGTTGCAGTAGTAGAGTACAAAGTCAGAGATAAAATCCAGTGGAATAGGCTTCATGTGTATTTTCTTTTTGTGCATTATCAGTAGTTGAAGGTTCATACATTTGGGAAAACATCCGAAACCATCATCAATTAAAGAATTCCTCGCTTTAGGTAGGTAGGTAGGTAGGTAGAGAGAGAGAGAGAGAGAGACACAGAGAGAGAGAGACAGAGAGACATATTTTAAAGAGTCAGCATAATCTCCAAACCATTGTAATCTGTTCTGGGAACAGAAGCTAAAAGTATCAATAGGTTTGGCTACAATTTTAATGATATCTAGAAAAAAATGTTATGCTTATTTATACATTTGTATTGCTGCCTGATTGTGGAGGCACCTAAAATTGACTAGGATACTACCTAGTCACCAGAGAGCAACCCAGAACTTAACTGCTTGTGACTTCTGAAAATCCTGATCTAAACAGCAACACCTCTTAGGCTTGCCAAAGCCCTGACTAATCAAAAGACACCAAAATTCCTTTAAATGGACAATTTATTAGGTTTGTTCTATCCTTTCCTACCACAAAGCAACAACCATAAATTCAGCACAAAGTTGAATGTCTCTTGGGATGTTGCTGGATCTTTCATCCATTAAGCTGGATGAAAGATCTGGATATGTTGGACAACAGCCTTAGGATTAGCACTCTCTCCTGGGAACTGATAAAAATTCTTAGGCATAAAAAGGATTCAAAACTACATTTCCTAAAACAATGATGTCCTTCTGTAAGTTAACTAGGGAAAGCTGATCATTTAGAGATAAGGCTATACATTTGGGATGAAGATAACAACCTGAGAGTCCTTGATAAGTTGAATATATCTATTTTCATGTGATGTTAAAGACATTAAGTATTGTGAGACCTGAAGCCTAGTTGCAAGTTGGTACCTGAACAGCTAGTTCCCAGATTTAAGCTAGTTTCCCTGGTTTACCTCTTGTAGACCTTTTTATACAGTATCATCTACAGGACCAGTAAAAAAAAGGCCTGTTCTCTTTTTTTAGGTTTTATACCTGGAAATAATGTGCTGTAACTACTATCATGTAATGCAGTTCACGGTTTATTTGAAGAACCCAAATTTCCCATTTCTTGAATGACTTAAGTAAAAAGTGGATATTATCATGCTCTATTCAAAGACACATTTACTCTCCAAAGGAGTTTCAATGCTGTGCGTAGTGTGTGGACAGAGATAGTTATTAATTTAAGCTCAAATAAGGGTAGAGTTTGAGACATCACTGTGCCTAGCATCCCCTATTTGTTATTGCCATTCTTGCCTTCCATATTTCCTCGCAAGTACGTTCTACTTCCCCACAGCCTTGACAATATGAAAAACACCTTTTAAGTGAAATCTGTCTTTTTCACAGACATCCAAGTTAGCTCCAAAACAAGCATTTTCAAAGTTCTTTGCTCTACTTCATAAGGAACTCTGAAAAGAACAAATAGTATGAATCTGTGAACATACAAACAATACCGAAAATGGAAAACAAGAAATTATTAGAAGGGAACTGTGAATGTGTATGGGAAGGTATTACCAAGAGCTAAACCCTCCTTTTGTTAATAATGAGCATATTTATGATTAGATTCTCACAAAAATCCAAAGATCTGCCACAGACATAAAAGCCCTGTATTGAAATAACATGTTCAAAAAAGCAATGGCATATTGTCAAAGGTTATAAAATGTCATACATATGGCAGTCAAAGTACTTTGATTATTATGTGTTTACAATTTGATACAGTCTTCTCTAATATGGTCACATTTTCTCACATTTTTTCCCACTTAGCTTATGTCCCATTCAGTAAACATGATAGAAAGCTCTTGAAACACAGACCATTGATTAATACTTGATTGCATTTTATTACTAATAATGTTTTAATCCTATATTTTTTCTGTTGCCCATTATCCAAACTCTGCTTTTAAGAAAGCAGTAAGAATTTCCTTATGTATTTTTTATGTCTTTCATAACTTGCTAGACTGCCAAAGTTTTTTGAAGATGTCAGTACATCAGTTTTCATAACACTATTTTTTATATTATCTCTCCAGTATGTAAATTGAGCAAAAAGATGGTAGAACGGACATAGTAAGGCTCTGTCCCTATTTAAACAATTTATGTGTACTTTTTTGCACCTTACTTTTCTTTAAATACAATATATAAGTCAAAAAAAACAGGCCTGATTAAATTATGTGGCCCCATGTTTTTTCAGAATTTCTGCCAGAAAAAATCCAAGGTTCTCAAAGCAGTCATAAACAGCATATAGACTTTAGGGACCAAGAAAAATTGTTAACCATTTTGCCTAGCAGTACATGTTGTTTCATGCCACAGGAAGGACTTGGATGAAGATAAGCCTATAAAGTATGGGTTTGGTGATCAGGTAGTGAGGTGGATTGTGAACTGGCTGAAGGAAAGAAGCCAGAGAGTTGTGGTCAATGGGACGGACTGTAGTTGGAGGCCTGTGACTAGTGGAGTCCCTCAGGGGTCGGTACTGGGACCGGTGTTGTTCAATATCTTCATCAATGACCTGGATGAGGGTACAGAATGTATCCTCAGCAAGTTTGCTGATGACACCAAACTAGGAGGAGTGGCTGACACACCAGAGGGTTGTGCTGCCATTCAATGAGACCTTGATAGGCTGGAGTGTTGGGCGGGGAGAAACTTAATGAAATTCAACAAGGGCAAGTGTAGAGTCTTGCATCTGGGGAAGAACAACCCCATGTACCAGTACAGGTTGGGGGCTGACCTGTTGGAGAGCAGTGTAGGGGAAAGGGACCTGGGGGTCCTGGTGGACAGCAGGATGACCATGAGCCAGCAATGTGCCCTTGTGGCCAAGAAGGCCAATGGCATGCTGGGGTGTATTAGAAAGGGGGTGGTTAGTAGGTCAAGAGAGGTTCTCCTTCCCCTCTATTCTGCCTTGGTGAGGCCACATCTGGAGTATTGTGTCCAGTTCTGGGCCCCCCACTTCAAGAAGGACAGGGAACTACTTGAGAGAGTCCAGCGCAGAGCCACAAAGATGATGAAGGAAGTGGAACATCTCCCTTATGAGGAAAGGCTGAGGGAGCTGGGTCTCTTTAGCTTGGAGAAGAGGAGACTGAGGGGTGACCTCATTAATGTTTATAAATATGTCAAGGGTGAGTGTCATGAGGATGGAGCCAGGCTCTTCTCAGTGACATCCAATGAAAGGACAAGGGGCAACGGATGCAAGCTGGGACATAGGAGGTTCCACATAAATGTGAGGAAGAATTTCTTCACAGTGAGGGTAACAGAGCACTGGAACAGGCTGCCCAGAGAGGTTGTGGAGTCTCCTTCTCTGGAGACATTCAAAACCCGCCTGGACATGTTCCTGTGTGACCTGACCTAGGTGTTCCTGCTCTGGACTAGATGATCTTTTGAGGTCCCTTCCAGTCCCTAACATTCTGTGATTCTGTGTTGGAGCAGGTTCAGAGGAAGGCCACAAAAATAATGAGAGAGATGGAACACCTCTCCTATGAGGACAAGCTGAGACAATTTGGGTTGCTCAGCCTGGAGAAGAGATGACTCCAGGGAGACCTCATTGCAGTCTTTCATAAAGAGGGCTTATAAGAAAGATGGGGACAAACTTTTTAGTAGAGCCTATTGCGGTAGGACAAGTGGTAATGATTTTAAAATAAAAGAGGGCAGATTTAAACCAGGCATAAGGAAACCACTGTTTACAAGGAGGGTGGTGAAACACTGGGACATGTTACCCAGAGAGGTGGTAGGTGATCCAAACCCCATGCTTTGGGGTTTTGTTGTTTCATTTTTCCTTGCTTTCTTTCCTCCTGTTTCCTTTTCAGAGTATGCATTTTATTTATTTATATGTTTATTTCTATTTAATAGCTCCATTTCTTTTAGTTTTCCTGAAGTTTGAGTCACTCAGTGTCACACCATCTTAGCCACAAAAGCAGCTTACAATACTGGGAAAAAGACAGCCAGCAATACCTTACAAATAGGTATTTAGAATGCCAGCAAGCTCTTAGAGAAAGTGAGGGAAGTTACCTGAACACTAGCACCTGAAGAGCAGTCACAAAAGTGATAGACTGTTATACAAAATACACCATGATATGATGCATGGATTAGTCTATTTATTTACCATATTATTTCCAGTCTTGAATTTTCCATACAAAAGTATCTTTTTGCAGATCTTGATATTAAGATACAGAATAGTTGCATTTGTGTTTATCTTTGGGACCAGAACATGGGTTAGCTCAGGGATGACATCACCACACTCTGGATATTCATCACACACTGTAAGGCTATAAACATGGGGTTTTTTTTCATATTTTTATAATTCAGTGGTTTTAATAATGGATTTTCTTAGGGGGGAAAAAAAATAAAATTCTGATATAAAAACAGAATTTCTGTCTCACTCAAATTTATTGTCACCTATAGAAGGACAAAAAAAAGGTTACAATTACAGTGTCCTGTAGCAAAACAACAGAATTCAGAAAAGTCAGGCATAGTTCAAAAGAAGAACTCTCCATGCTGGTTATATTTCCCATAACACAGGTAGAATTGTGCGATATTGCTCCTGCTATCCTATTCATGTCTTTTTGTTGTAAATCAGCTAAAGTCTGGTCCTTGAAGAAGCATGGTCTATACTATATATATACTAGTGCACTGAATTAGAGCTCCTATAACACAAGGACTTAAAAAATACACTTTAATTATTTTTATTCCATGGCTGAACTAAAGGTATTTGTTTAAACTGTGTATTTAGAATTATGTCCATACAGCAACGATTCTGATTCAGGTCAAAACTACCTAAATCAAAATATTAAATAATTATTTTTACTTTCTCTCTGTCTCAATACTTATATTTATATATACACATACATGTGAAGATAAAATTGTTAAAATTTTTTAAATTCACCATTTTCTTATAATATCTTTTAGAAAACTGTCTTCTCAAGGACATATTATAATTTAAAATAAAGTTATTGTTTATTTTCTATTTTATTAATAAATAAATATCAATGCATTATTCATGTAGCATAATCATATTTTAGAATTATTGGGCAAATGCTCTACGCTGTGTAAAAACACAGCTAATAATAATTTATAGTTACATCATTGGAAAAATCACAAAACAGTCACTCTTCAAGACTTATCAGAATACACACAAGCTAGAATATGTGACTCTCTAATCATATGTCCCTGTAAACACTGCAACCCAATGATTTCCCAGTAAGTACTGGGAAAGTTTTGTGTTCAGTAATCTTCTGAATCTCTAACTAGAGTTCCTGGTCACAGCACCTGCGTGTTATTTATGCCCCTGTACTCGGCACTCATGAGACCACACCTTGAGTACTGTGTCCAGTTCTGGGCACCACAGGATAAGAAGGACATTGAGGTGCTGGAGCGAGTCCAGAGAAGGGCAACAAGGCTGGTGAGAGGTCTGGAAAACAGGCCTTATGGAGACCGGATGAGGGAACTGGGGTTGTTTAGTCTGGAGAAGAAGAGACTGAGAGGAGAACTCATTACTCTCTACAATGTTGTAATGTTATAGTGAGGCTGGTGTTGGTCTCCTCTCCCAAATTACTAATGACAGGATGAGAGGAAATGGCCTCAAGTTGCATCAAGGGAAATTTAGATTGGATGTTAGGAGGAAGTTCTTTACTGAGAAGGTGGTTAGGCACTGGAACAGGCTTCCCAGTGAGGTGGTCTAGTGGTTAGGGAGATGAAGGAATAAAGGTTGGACTTGATGATCCTGGAGGTCCTTTCCAACCATAATGATTTTATGATTCTATTGGTTAATGTTTCATTATTTTTTTCTGCATTTCACGTAACCAAACATACATAACATGCAAATTTGCAATCAGTAGAATTGTGTCTTTTAGCAAGAATGAGTTGCAGTAGGTCATTCTGTCTTTCCTTGTTTTATGTTTAAGCAATTGATTCACTAGATAAAAGTAATGGCCTTTGCATTCAGAGAAAAAATGTGGAAATAGCTAGTGTCTAACATGAACAGAATTTCTGTTATCTTTCAGAGCTTCGTACATAACCAGCTGGAAAGAAGGCAGAAAAAGTCTTGGGAGCACTGGATAAAAACACTAGTTGATGACCTGTCACAAAAACATTTCATTTCCTCAGTAAGATGTTCTCTGGAAGCTGATATAAGGAGATTAAGATAACAGATGATGATACAGTCTAAACAGTATGCAGTATTTCACTGGTCATATGTGTAAGGCTGAAAGTCATCTGGAATTTTTTCAGTCTTTGCAGTTTTGATAGATTTTTTTAAGGACCAACACAAAAATTTAACCTAAATGAAAGCAGCCATTTCACAGCAGTAATACTGACTGGCTTTCATCGTTCATATCACATCATAATGGTGCAGACTGAACATTCTGAAAAATTTTCACTATAAATAAATTGACAAGTAAAGACCACAACTACTTGAGAATTATTTATGACAGAGAGAAAGTGCTGATTCTTATTACAGCCCTTCTTTTATTTTTTTATTTTTTCTTTATCTGTTTGTTAGTTATCTGGGCTTGTGTACTTGATCTTTTATGTATTAGTATCTTTGGAATACTCACATAGGTAAATGAATCTGTTGTCTAAATGGCAATGGAAGTGGTGCTTTTCACAGCTCATTTTTTTAAATCAGTTTATCTGTGGCAAACTAGTTAGTTATATTTTATTATGTACAATAAGATGTCTTCATTAATGACTTGGATGATGGGATGGAGTGTAATCCCAGTGAGACTGTGAACCTGACTGGATGGAGTGATCACTATGCTGGAGGTTCAAAGAGGTCCAGAATAGCTTCACTGGCTGGAGAAATGAGTTGACAGAAAACATGAAGTTAAACAGGGGCAAGTGCAAAGTCTTAGATCTGGTATGGAATAACCACATGAACAGTACAGAGTGGATGCCAAGTGGATAGAAAGCAGTGACAAAAAAGGAGCTGAAAGACAATGTCTACATTTAGCCTGTACCAGGGGCTAAACTGTAGCCGTTGTTCTACCACCCAATGGCCCCTCCCCAGCTGAGAAGGGGAATTAGGGAAAAAAGGGAGAAGCAGATTTAACAAAATAACAAAACTAATACAATCACCAATATAAAGTGTATAAGACTCTACTCAGCCTAGTCCTTGGGGTCAGTAGCAGAAGGCCAAGAGAGAGGAACCCCCAGGAGGAGGAAATTCACCCTTAGTGAACTCCCTCCTTTTATAATGAGCATGATTAAGCGGTGTGTGATACACCTGTGAGTCAGCTTGGGGCAGCTACCTTGATTGGATCACCCAACTGACTCGGGGCTGCTCATGGTCTGCCTGTATGTCTGGTCCATATTTCTGTTCCTGGGAAACGAGGACAACAGAAATTGAATGAGTTGAGCCCTTACAACAAAGAAGGCCAAGAGCATCCCACCTGTATTAGCAAAAATGTTGCCAACAGCTACTGGAAAGTGAGCCTTCCCCTCTATTCAACACTTGTGAGATCACATCTGGAGTATTGTGTCAAACTAGAGGTATGCGTGGTGTGAGTATGAACTGTTGGCACTACACAGAGAGATGAATACATTAACAACAAGGACTCTGATCTCAAGTCCCACTAGATTAAATGGGAGTTTATCATCTGAAAGAAAGCAAGTTCCTGACAGAACTAGGTTCTTCAGTCTCGGGACTCAGCCAAAATATTTTTTATCTCATGAAAAATAGGCAGAGTTTCTCCCCAAGCAGAGGAAATTGGAAAAGCATGATTAACACTACCTGGACAGAGATCTTATGAAACAGCCACTCTGTGTGACGTTACAAGGAGCAGAAAGAAATTGGGTGGGCTAATGCTATCACTGTATAGCTTGCATCTCATGGGAGAGTCATAGGGAATAAAAGCAGTGTACAGATAGCACTAATGAAACTGGGAAATCATGCTGCTGGATGATGTAGAAGAAAAAAAGTATTGAGGAAAAATAGATGCACAGTAAGCAAGATGGGACAGAAAAAGATCTGAAGAAATGGTCAGAACCAAAATGAAACAAATTTTTTTTCAGGGACAAGGGTGCTTGACAAAATTTATCATCTTGGAGAGAAGAATAAACCATTGATTTGAAAGCAAAAGAGCACAGCAGCAAAACTAAGTGGAATATATGTATCTGCATAAAGATAAATGGAAGCAAGATGGAAAATGTTAGAAGAAAAATAAAATTGTCATCTTTAAATTGTCAGACCTACAGTGATATAAGGAAACATAGAAATGGAATATTAATAATCTTTTTTTTTTTTTCCAGGTGTACTAAAATAGCTGCAAAGTTGGACAGATTATAATAGAAGGAGGAAAACCTGGGAGTTAGTGGATGGCAGCACATGCACTTTTAGCTAGTTTCAGTCATATAAATGGCAGTTTCTGTCAGACATTGTTAAGCTTTATCTACCTTTATGTGTCTAAGCCAAAAGTTCAATTCTGAAAGAAATGTGCAAAGCCTTTCCCTTTTGACACAGACACAGGAATTTTTGAGCTAATATACTTGTGAATGCAAGACTATAAAATCCATCCTGCTTTTTGTTGACATTATCATAAAAATGATACTATAGTTATAATCTGCTTGTAAAGAAATTCTATGTGTGTAATTGGGCATGGGCTAACAGTGAATCCAAGTGTATTGGGCCATAAGCTTATGGGTAACTTGTAGCCACTTTAGAAGTCTGGACTCACTAGTTTATCTTTTCTTGAACAGGAGATGTCTCCTGTCCACAGACTCTGATATAGGCTCAATTAAACTGCATTTATATTATTGCTTTTATTGGATTAATTTCTGATCCTTCAACCAATTGCCCCAGTGCCCTGAAGTCCCTTTTGATGGCTTTAGGACTTCTTTCCGCAACCTCATCACTGTCAACCTTCACAACCAATAGCGAGTAATACTCAGAGGGCTGTACCAGACCAGGGATTTTCCTAGTAATGTCTCTAACCTGGGCCCCAGGGCAGCAGCAGACGTCCCTGTAGGATGGATCCGGTGTGCATATTGGGCTCTCTGTTCCCCTCAGGAGGGAATTGCCTATGACAATTGCCCGCCTTTTTTTCTTAATAGAGGTGGTCATAATGCATGGGGCTGACTGACTCACCCTTGGATGGACCTTCATCTACATCCTCATTTGCCTGGCCCTCAAGTTCCAGAGCCCCATATCTGTTGTGTAAGGACAACTGGGAAGCTGAGGGACGCCACGAGATTTTCCTGCCACCCAGAGCAGGACCACCAGAGCATTTCCCCCAGCCTCTTAGGTACCCCCTTTCAGCCTGGTGGTGAGATGATATGGGATCCTTTGCTTCTTGTGGAGCCTCCATCTGCTGCTTTTGCTTCAGGGATGGTAAGGTGTGGCTCCACCAATCTGTCTCTCTCTGTCTGGGTCTCTCTATTCCTTCTGGCGATGGCTCTTCAGCTGAGTGGAAGTCATATCTCAGTCCTCTTCTGGGAAGGTAATGACTGCTAGTTGAGTGATCTTCTAGAGCCAGAAGGTGGCATGAAAACATGCAAAATTATCAAATATTTTTCAGTAGCTCTCATTTAGGTATTCGTTTATATAATCCCTGAAGAACTAATTTTATTCTAAAAATTAAAGCATAGCAGGCTTGTAGATAGAAGATGGCATTGAGAAATATACCAGCTCACACAGTACATTGCTATTTCAGTTTTTTGTCTACTTCATGTAGGAATTATGAGAGAAATAATGCAATCTAAATATAAATAATTTTAAATTCTAGCTAGTTTATTCATATGGATTTGATAATATAATGTGTAATAAATATTAAGTACAGGGCAAATCATGCACAAACTCTAAAATTCAGAGGGGTGATACACATCTCTCTGTTGGAAGTGGTCACACCTCACAGTTCACAGTCCAGACAGCAGGTTTGGTGTGGAAGAAGTGTATTTCTAATGAGCAATCTTCCTCAGCTGAGAAAATCACCTCCTGCTTAAGCTGGAACTTTAAATCTAATTTGGTAATCAAAGTAGTGTTTGCCAACCAAAATAGACTTTGGAGTAGTTTGTGTGGTTTGATTATAAAGTTCTTCAGAAACACTGGTGTCACTCAGGATGTGTTTTCTGGGGTTCAAATTATCTCAAATAATCAAATGAAAAGAAGGAGTCATAAGCATCAGATTACCCATTTACTGAAGCATGGGTTCTGCTTACTCCCCATCCTGATCAGGATCAGTTCAAAGGCTGGTGACTTCATTTGTATGTTTCCCTGAGATGAACTGTTAGCAATTTCTCATATACAAGATTTCTCTCTCTCATAATTTGTGTATGAACAAATCAGTTCTGCTGCTGCTTCATGCTTGATGCCCAGTGAATACTGGAAGCAGTACCTTGTGCTAGCATTGATGGTATTTCCTCCTTACAGTAAAAGTGCTCCTTCAAGCAACTACGACCAGTCTGTTACTTGAAACCTTAGAATCATAGAATCATAGAATAATTATGGTTGGAAGGGACCTCCAGGGTCATCAAGTCCAACCTTTATCCCATCATATTCCTAACCATTAAACCACTAGACCATGGCCTCAAGTGCCTCATCAACCCGTTTTTTGGACACCCCCAGGGACGATGACTCCACCACCTCCCTGGGCAGCCTGTTCCAATGTCTAACCACCCTCTCAGTAAAGAACTTCTTCCTAAGATCCAATCTAAACTTCCCCTGGTGTAACATACATTCTTATCATACTTGTTTGCATTGTAGTATTCTGCAATATATTGAGAAACATTTCAATAATACTTTTATTTTACTTATGTTTCATTTTCTTGCAAGAATGTATGTTTCAGTCCCTTGCAAGAATGTATTGCTAGTGTGAAGTGCTAACATTTTCTACCTAATTGGTGGTTTTCTAAGAAATGCGGTAGTGTAGAAAAGAAAGGTGGTAAGGAACCAAATTCTCTCATGGTTGATCAGTACCTTGCATATGTCCACTATTTTACATATGTTTGCATGCAGATTATTTATGGTAGAAGAAAATGTTCATTTATATTAGAAATTCTATGTCATTATCAAATAGTACCTGTCCATTTTAAAAACATAAAAATACAAAATTTATAAAACATGTTGTCTTATGTATTTAGGACATGGTTTAGTGGTGGACTTGGCAGTGTTAGGGTAATGGTTGGACTCGATGATCTTAAGGGTCTTTTTCAACCTAAATGATTCTATGAGTCTATGATTTTATTTCAGTGTGTTCCTGAGAAGGCAGCTGAGGGAAGTATTTCATCTCAAATTTCTCACTGAGGGCACACATGAAAGTACTTTACAGTAGCAAAATCTTGCACAAGTGTTTCATAAGCAGCAACAGCTGTATTTCGCAAAGAATGAGTTCCATCAAGTTAGTAGTTTCATGTTTCAGGTTTTATTATCATCCTCTATTGATTGTTTTGGACATGATAATGATATATATCAAATAAATATCCACACAGCAAAAGCAATTTCTTTTTCCTAGGAACTTATTAATCCTTGAAATTGGCTTTAGTATTGTGAACTTTCAGTGTGTTCGTGATTTGTATTTTCCACCAAATCTTATTAGTTTACAGTCTTAAAAGAAGATATGTATTCGGGAGTCTTTTAGTACTGAATAAGTAATATTTATAATATTTTCTTATTGATATATGTTGATTATACATTTATAATACCTGAGTTTTACATTTTCTCTCTTTTTCTACACCCTTTAATAAAATCCCATAGCTTTATTAAACCAATGAAGATCTATTCATCAATTATAGAGAATAAGATTTCATTTCAGTAAATAATTATAAAAATATAGAGGAATATCAATCTATCTATTGATCTATCTAGCTATCTATAGGACAGAATCCAAATATATTCTGGTTCATTCCTGTGGCATCAATCACCTTGTCATGTGGGAGGACAGGAGCAGAAAACACACACACGTCTTTTAAAAACTCTTGTTTACTTCACCCAGTTGTATTGTAGAAGGTCGCACTACATGTAACTACAGCGAATGCAAACAAAAAGAGCAAAATTTTTTGTCTACTGCAGGGAACAGAAGAATTGCTGCAGATCAGTAGTGGCATTGATCAGGCACAGCATCCTTAAACCAGGGGCAATACTAGAGCCTTTTCTCTCTTTTTTCATTCCTCCCTCCCTCCCTCTTCTTATAGAGATCGTGACTGTCACTTAACTTTGTTGTTATTACCTTTGTTTTGGCAGCGTATGTGAGATGAGTTGCATATGCTGCATGTATGGTTTTTGTTCTCTGTGTTACACCGTAAACCATCTCTGTCAAGCTCTCAAGGTTGCATTCCTTTAGTGATCTGTGTTTGACTGTTTCTGATTTGTGACTATATCCGCAGAGCCCCTGGTATCATCTGTGCCTGTATTCTCAAAGCTGCTGTTATTACCTTGTGCTCACACACTTATGGCACCATATTACAATCTATACTGTATCTATCTTGATAGATAGATAGGTTGTATTTATGTGTGTGTGAAATTGTAATTATGGTTTTCTTTTGCCAGTATTAGTCTTGTATTCCCCTACTACCTGCTGTGCTGTCAGTTTTGTCACAAGTAGTTCTGGGCATAAGGTTGAGATTTGAGTAAATGAAATCATGAAGAGGTAAAGGATACCCATAACATGTTGAAGTGATGATAAAATTAAAGACCGGTTTGTTTGCTGAGGGTGTCTTCAGACTGTTGAGAAGGTATGTAGAGCATCACACCACCTGGAATACACTGAAGTCCCACCAGCCTCTTCCTGCTCATATTTTTCCCTTGTAGAAGAATTGAGTCAAGACACGGTAATGATCCAGTTTTGGATCTGTGATCATAAGCTAGGAAATGTTGCCCTCTCTCACTACACGTATGGAAACTGACTAAGCAGATATCCTGTCCCAAATTCTGGAATACTTATTACTCCATCAGAGAACTAAGAAGTTATCGTGGCAAATAAACTGGGAAAAAATTTAGGAGTTGACAAAGCCTCACTTTAGTGAAGATTCTGGAGTTATTTAGCCATTGAGTCACGTAATACAATTCAGGAGAGTGCATCAGTTTATCCTAGTGACTAGACACTGGTGGTGCATTAGTCCTCTCAAACTATACGTGTAAAATCACTGAGTTTTGCCGTAGGATAGAAACTGGGCTATCAGAAAAGTAAAACCTTGAAACTTGACTACTTCTCTGGACCTGCTATATATTGCCAGGAAAGACATTCATGTCACTTTCCCTCACTTTATCATACTCTTTAAAATCATGTTAAACAGCAAAATATCTGTTCCAGAATGACACTAAAATTCAATTCAATGTTGATACGGAGAGGTTAAAAAAAATTACTACAATCCATGAAGAGCTCCAAAAAGGACTTTAGCATTGGTATTCTGAGCATTACAACACATAATTTACTGGCAGGTGGTCCACAGAGCAGGGTTCACAGCTCACGGATGTCCTCAGGAAGTGTTGACTACATAAATATGGAATAGGAAATAACTGCCTTGGTAGCAATTCTTCAGAAAATAATTAAGGTCATGAGTCAACAGTATCTTGCTGCTGAGAAATAAAACAAGCATCAAACAGACTTGTATGACCAGATGACCAGTAATCTAATCTGAAAGAAAAGGGAAAAAAAAAAAAAAGAAGAGAGAGAGAGAGAGAGAGAGCAATAAAGAAAGAAAGGAGGAAAGAAAAACTTTGCATTACACATATACAGAGAGATGACTTCCAGTCCTGAAGATGCTCGGTCTTCAAGATCATAAAAGGCTTTCAAAAAGGAAAAGAATGATCTCTTGTGGCAGATGGGAAATAAGAAACATCTTAAACTGCAGCAAGATAGTTGAAAGTCTTGCTAATAATGAGGATGGTAAACATTAAACAGACTGCCTGGCAAAGTTATAGTCTCTGTCACTGGAAATCCTTAGGAACAGGCTAAGTTAATATCTAGGAGGAAAAAAATAAAAATATATATATATATGGAAAGAGAGACAGAAAGTAAAGACAGGAAGAAGGTTTCTAGACTGTATACATTTGAAAGTGAAGATCTGAGTTTTGTTCCAATTTCAAATATGTGTATCTATATCCAACAACAATTTCCTAAAGAATGTATCATTCCCTATGTCTAGGATAAGACTAAAGATTTTGTAATTTCTAGAATAACGTCCTAAGTACTATCATAGGAAATCATTCTTTGCCTATTTCTTCTCTGTGATCCTATGAATCCTTAAATGTGTTTGCTCAAATGATGTGTTACGTGTATGCCCTCTCTTTAACCCCAGATGTAGTTAGGGCATTCCCATGAAGGACAGAGGTTCTATCTTCCTCCTTCGGGCAGAGAAGAGAGAATTTGGACTCCTGGTGCCTGAAGTTTGGGTGCATGTTCTAGATTATTTTGCAATACTGTGTTATGTAGGTCCCAATTCTTTTATCTTTTCTTTCCCATTAATTTAGTCAGTACTGCTGCTATTTCAAATAATAACATTTTTAACACAAAAACATTCTTAATACTAAAACTGTTACTCAAATTACTGATATTTTTAATGATATTTGCAAACTATGCATTGAAATATCCAAGTTTACAACATTCATTAGCACTAGCTGAAGTTACAGATTTATAGTCCATCATTGTCAATAGTTTTTCTTTACAGATGCTCAAAATTAAAATGTAATTTTTTTAAAGCAAACATTTCAATACTAATTTCCATGAAAGGTCAATATTTCAAATAGAATGCCATTTCCAAGAATATCCTTGAGCTCAGCTTTGAAATTAGGAAATCTTGCCTGTTTCCTGTGACAAATGCGAAGATTTAATGCTTGGCAAGGACTGAGATAAATGTTTATTGATGGCTCAGTCAACATCTTGAAGTGAGCAGATTATAAAACAGACAATATATGTCTTCCCTCTTTTATAACTCAACAAGTGAGGGCATGCAGTCATTTAAAAAGGAAAAGGAATGAAACAAAACCAAACAAAAAAGAAACAGATTATAGTACTGAAGACTCATTTTCAAGCTCCTGTTCAAATTTTCTCTTTTTTTTCTAGGGTCAACTCCTCATCTGTGCCAGCTTGTGTGATATTTATAAAAAAAGAATGTGGAACTTCTTTATGTAAAACGCTCTTAATGTTTCATTTGTGAGTTACATATATAACTGTATTTATATTGCATCTTTAGATAAGCCGGTATTTCCAGCTGAGGAGAAGACTGCATAAAGAGAATGAAACCCTGAGTCACAAAGCAGATAGCCGGTACTATGTGCAGGAGGCATCCCCACCAAGGCTGACAGGCTGATACCTGCCATGACTTCAGTGCACTGAGCCCTCCCAGTACTGTTGGGATGTGTCTTACAGAAACTTCCTTCACTTGGATTTGGACTGATGGATACAGTATTTGCTAGACTGATGACAGCAGAGGATGTCCAGCTCCACTGTAGTCTAACAGGAGCTGGAATTGCAGAGGAATTTCAATTAGTCAGATGACAACCAGCGGCAATCCCTGGGGAGCTGGTTACCGCCTCTTCTGCACAGTACTGCTTACATCACCACATATAAAAGTAGCTGCTTGGGGCCACTGTTCCTGTCCACAGGCATTAATTTAAAAAATAAGATCTTCTATACTGTTTCCCTGAATATGAATCAGTTAGTTTGTAAACAAATAATTGAAAAAATAAGAGTTTGGCATGGAAAGGCAGCTGAGTCACTCTGTAATCCCTATCACTTGAATGCAAATCATAGAATCATAGAATGGTTGGGATTGGAAGGGACCTTAAAGATCATCTAGTTCCAACCCCTTTGCCATGGACAGGGACATTTCCCACTGGTCCAGGCTGCTCAAAGGCCCATCCAGCCTTGCCTTAAACACATCCAGGGAGGAGGCATGCACAACTTCTCTGGGTAACCTGTTCCAATGCCTCACCACTCTCACAGTCAAGAATTTCTTCCTAATATCCAATCTAAACCTACCGTCTTCCAGTTTAAATGGCAGAGGTTTTCTTACTTTACATAACAGCAGCTATTTTAGCTTAATGAGCTCTGGAACTTTTGTAGTAAAATGGTTCCTATAAGCTATTGGTTCAGTGAGTGCCTCCACTATAAACTTTTCTATCCAAGATTTCACTTCTTGTCCGTCCTCTATGAATAGAAACTTAATATATTGTCTCCAGGAGCTTTCTTTCATCTTTTACTTTATTTTCATTTTAGCTATTTATTTCAATAAGCAGTGTTTGAATTAACTTGCGTACATCTCTTTACACTTTACACTATGCCTTTTATACAATTTACAAAAGGGGAACTATCAAATGCTGCTATTAAATTTTTGGAGTTTTGATTCAGAAGTAGAGGTTAGCATGGAAGAAGATTGTTTCTAGTTTGGATTAAAATAGCTAAAAGTAATACTAGAAAATATTACAGGTTTCAGCAAATATACACACGGCTCAACTTTCACAAAACAAGAAATAATATTTCTTTCCCTTCAGCACTACAACTTTGAAAAGACACAATATAAAAAAAGCAATAATGTTCCACAGAAATTGATATAATTTATCTTGTATGTGACATTATGCTTCCTAGCTATATTGTATATATCCTTTGAAATTAAAGGGAAATTCTGTCTTGCTAGAATACCTTACCTGAATAGATTTACTGCTTTAAAAGGCTTAAGTTTAACACCTGCTAATAAATTCTTTGAAAATAAGTCAATACTGTTTTGGATGTACATTTCCATTAAGGGTTTTATTGCAAGCAAAATGGAAATCCAAATCTGAACGTGTTTCCTCTTGTCTTTATTAATACTATTGATACACTTAAGACAGGATACTTCAAAACAACTGACTATAACCAGAGAACAAGTGTCTCTAGGATAATAGGTTACAGCATTAGTCAGCAAACACCATCCTTGTGTCTATAAATACAAATGTTGAGTATAAAACAGTGATTTTACTGTGTTCAGAGCTGATAAACCCTTGGCATTTCCAATATGAGGCAAAGTAAGTTAAAAAGAGTAATTCAACCAGAGAGTCCCAAGAAGAGTGAGAGGCTTTTCAAACTCTGGAAAATCAGACATCAAAAGGAAGATGAAAGGTTTAAGTATGTTTAGACTAAGGAAAGGAAAAGACAGTAGAAGTGCTCATAAATGTAAAATACAACTTTAAAGAAGTTTATTCTCCTTTCAACACTCACCGCAGATCCAACAAGTGAGTTTAAATACTGAAAAGGGATGACTTTGTTAGAGTGTGTTACAGGGAGGACTATGAAGTACTACAGCAGTTTGTTGTGAGGCTGTGGCAGCTCCCTTGGCTCTAGTTCCTAAGAGCAGGTTGTAAAGGTTGTTCAGAAATGACATAGATATAGTTGACCTAAGCTTTGCAAAGGAGAAGGGAGTAGAATCTCTCTTAAAATTTCTTCCAGCCTCAGTTTCTGTGGTTTTCTTATCCATACTTATTATTCGGTTTACTATTCAGGTAATAAAATAATGGGAGAATTAATTCAGAGTATTGAAGTAACACAAAATTTTTACAAAGACTGAAACACAGAGCTATGTCCTGGACATTAAACAGATATTTGAAAAACATTTGGCTGTGTCTTAACAATAATTTCATTTAAATTCTACAGCAATTATTTTCAGACTGAACTAATATTTTGTCTTCAAATGTTCTAACTTTCCCATAATTACTATATTATTACTCTATCCAATGGTTAAGCCTACTGTAATGTTAACAAAATATTTCCTTTACTTGCATGATAATTTATTTGCCAATCATATAATACCAGTATTTGACACTAACAAGGCTGATAAATGCAATTTCATGGTGCCAGATAGTGATAGTAAAGGGTTTCCAGATTTCATGTCAATCTAACGAAACACTACAAAATATAGCTGTGAATTGTTCTTTTTTCTTTTTTTAATCTTCCTAAATATTTTACACTCCTCAATGAGGATGAGAGAAATTATAAGTGCATTATAAGAATTATAATGGGTGACAGTTAAATTTGTATTATTTCCCATTTTCATTTTTCTAATAATCCTGAAAATAGGCTGATATAGTTCTGCCTCATGTTATCATGACAATTTGCCAGAGAAGTGCTGTATCAGAACACTAATGTTTCATCACATCCACTCTTTGACAGTTAATAGTAAATTTCAATGCTCTGACTTTTCCAGTGCTTGGCAATTTTGTTCAGTGAGTCTACCATGCTTTACAGTTGCAGTAATGCACATGAAAGAGTTAAGAATGGACTAGCTGTCAAAATATGAAAAAGGTTGAACTCTGCATTTTTAAGTCTATTAAATATTTAATGATTTTTCAAGTGACTCTATAGGACAGTGCAATTCAGGTATAAGTTTTAAAGCTATAATGCTGTCATGGTTTAACCTCAGTCAGCAGCTAAGCACCACCCAGCCACTCTCACTTCTCCCTGCTGGGATGAGGAAGGGAATTTGGAAGGGTAAAAGTGAGAAAACTCGTGGGCTGAGATAAAGACAGTTTAATGGGAAGAGCAAAAGCTGCGCCTGCAAGCAAAGCAAAACAAGGAATTAATTCACTACTTCCCATGGGCAGGCAGGTGATCAGCTGTCTCGAGGACAACAAGGCTCCATCACATGTAATGGCTACTTGGGAAGACAAATACCATCACTCCCACTGTGCCCCCCCACACACCTTCTTCTTGCCCCAGCTTTGTATGTTGAGCATAATGTCATATGGTATAGAACATCCCTTTGGTCAGTTGGGGTCAGCTGTCCCAGCTGTGTCTCCTCCCAACTTCTTGGGCAACCCCAGCCTACTCGCTGGTGGGGTGGTGAGAGAAACAGAAAAGTCCTTCACTGTGTGTGAGCACTGCTCAGCAGTAATGAAAACATCCCTCTGTTACAAACAGGGTTTTCAGCACAGATCCAAAACATAGCCCCATACTAGCTGCTATGAAGAAAATTAACTCTATCCCAGCCAAAACCATCACAAATATTAAAGTTCTTTTCCTACTCCTTCTTTTTATTATTATTTTTTATTTTTTATTTTATTTTATATTAAATGATACTCAGCTATAAAATATTAGTTTATCTAGGAAATTTCTGTGTGATCTTTGAGGTGCTATATATTTTATCTGAAAATTTTTCTTTTTCAATATTCAAACAGACCATGAGATTTTGGTTAAAATTTGTTCCACATCTGTTTTGCAGTGTATTTCCTCAATAATTAAGCATATTTTCTTTGGTTAAATCCTGTTCAGAAATATGGTATCTTAGTAAAATATCTTTATTGAATACTAATATGCTTATCTACACAGTCTGTGTCAATTGCCCAACATTATTTTACATAGCCATTTCAGCATGCATATAGATGAAGCTGGTGAATAATTGTCCCACTCAGTAAAACATAAATATTCATTTGATTTTAAGTTCACTGACTTAGACATTCTAACTTCTTAAAATGTGAAAAAGGTGTTTAAACGTTATGCAGTGACAGGGCCCAGAGTTTTTAACAAGATTAATTTACTTAATGTGAGAGATAAAAATAAGAAACATGTTGCTAATCATCTAACCGTAATTACTACAAACCTCCAAGCTCCCAAGTTCATGAGGAAGAAACTTAGCTTTGGATCCAGAATGAAATTACTTCTGGTTAATCAAAAGCTGATCCTCTCTTTGGATGAGAATAGATAAACCAATGTGGATGAAGTGGATCATTATTACAGAGTCACAGAATCACAGAGAACATTAGTCATCTCTTCCTAAGATTCATTTTTGTAGAGATCAGTCACTTGATTCTAAGATCCTTCTTTTAAAATTAATTTGAAAAGTCTGTATAAAGTTGTCTCAGGTAGTTGTCACAAATGTTTTTTTTCTGCAGGCGTGAAAGATGCTATGCAAATAGCAGCAAGTAAACAAGAATTTAAATCTAATATGTAACTCTCATCTAACAGGAGAGCTATGGATTGCTCCAAAGGTTAGGAAAAGACTACAGAAAAGACTGTAGCCTGGAGATGGGTCTAAACGTGCTTTAAAGATAAACCAGAAGTAACATTTGGAAGTCCCCATATGCCACAAAATTTTTACTATCAGTTGTCCTTTCAATTCATGTCATAGGGCTTTCTGATCCATGTTTTGAAAAAACACTCTGCCCTAGATCACTCAGTAACATAATTTGGAATAATTATGGGTATATTTTATAAGTGCAGCTGGAAACGTATGTAGGAATGGATGCTGTTTTCAGGTGGCAATCAACTAATATCTTTGCTAAACAACATCATGTAGCCTTGTTAAGAAAATTATGTTCCCTTAGTTAAGTAATTGGATTAGATTTGGAGTTAAGGGAACTGATGAGATACTGTTAGGCATGCCAATAGCATTAGAAGCAAAAGAAAATGCAAGCAAGGCTTACTCATAACTTCATTAAAACCTGAAAATAAACAAATAATATGAGACAGTTCAAACAACAGTAACTGAAAGTTACAACACTAAATGCAGAACCCTCAGTCAGAATAACTTGAATTGTTTCAAAAATAAATAGTGATATTTTCATATTTCAATATTTTGGATTCAATTGCAGTGCTGAGTTCTATCATTTAGACAATCTACTGTAAATACGATGATTTTTGGTAATAATTTCTAAAGCAAAGATAGACATATTATACAGTCCTATTCTAAGTGTCATTTTTCAGTCTTTTATGATGTTACATTTCATATTATTCTGCATAATACATCAAAGAAAAAAAATGCATAGGCTGCTCTTAACAGTGATGCTATTTTCTGTGTTCTGTTAAAGGCAGAGAAACTTTGAAATCCAGATTGCCACAGGCAAGTTTGAACAAACCTGTTATTGAACGCCTGGTTAAACAAAAAATTGTTTTCATTCTGCAATAACACAAAGTGCCACGTTCTCCACATATCAAACACTAAAGATATATTTTCAAAGTGAACCTCCTTTGCAAAACTGGCGTAACCATTTCTGTCATTATCATGATTTTAAAACAGATTTCAGAGTGTTTTAATAAAATGGACAGTGTTCTTACAACCCTACTATACTTTCTATTATATTTTATTTAATCTGCTAGGTGCTTTAGGCCAATTGTATAAAAAGGATTGAGAAAAAATAATTCTGCTATGCAGTGAGAGGTAAGTGATGTGTGTGGGTGTTCTCCTTCCCTTCCAAAATAAGGGAACAATTAATTGTTAACTTCTTCTCCAGCTGAATTTTTCTTAAATAACGCATTCTGGTTAGCTATTAAATGTTTGTCTTTCCAAATTATGAACTACCATATGACAGGGTATGCATCAGAGAAACACTTGAATGTTCTCTTTAAGGGCCTCTTTTATCAGGTAGTGGCATGAACACTTTCTTCAGGGAAAGCTAAATATTTTTTTCCTTAATAGACCTTGCTTTCATTAATGTATTTTTCCACTAGAGTTTTATTTTGGAGAATATTTCTACAAAGCTACTTGTGGCATGATGATACTATATCTTGCCTCTTCATTATAATGATTTTATTTATGAATTTCTGTCTTTACCAGTGCATGCACTTCTTGTTAAAAAATTGACCAGAAAACAGCTTGCACAAGCCAAGCCTGAAATATAGCCATAGTCACTGGTGACTTAAGTGTGACTGGGAGCTTTGCTTTTAATCAGGTTTCTACTTCCAAATTTACATGAAATGTGAATGGTGAAAGTTCTGTACTTTGGTTTTTATAAAAATAAACTCGTACAAATTAATATGAAAATGCTTTGGTTTAGATCAACAGTTTGGACTGTAGCTTTTCTAATTGAAATTAAAAGCCTATATGTTTAATTCTGTTTATCATTCTTGCATCCAATACAAGCATTCCACTTTCACATACTTAGAAGGAAAGTGAAGAAAGATTAAAATTAAAAGACGATGCTCACCTTTTATTGAGTAGCTCTGATCTGGGGATCTTATGACTGTTTTCAGCTGCCCAATATTTTAGTCAATTTGAAGTGAATTTGCAAATACTTTCAAAAGAACTAAAAGCACATAGCTTTTGCCACATTGACTGCAAGCTGTAATAGATAAAATCCATAAACAAAATTTATATCAAAAGGATAACTAATTCCTCTATGACATTTTCTCTGATTAACCATGTTTACTTCTTTCCATTCACCTTTGAGACAACTCTACTAGAAGTGAACTAATCCCTAAGTGAAGATAATTTTGGGACCTTTAATGAGATTTATCTCAATATTTTGCTTCTATTTTGTTTTGAAGAAGGCCTTACTATCTCAAGATGGCTTATTGATTTGTTCAACAAAATCAATCCCTGATTTAAGTCTACTGCCATGAACTAGTGATTCAAATGAACATGACCTAGTCAGTTTTGTGGTATTTTTATTGCTGTTGTTGCTAAGGTATTTACCAACTCTCAGACTTTAAACTGCTGTCAGACACATCATAGGGAGAGTCCCAATAAAAATGTCAAGCAAAAACATTGACTAAGGAAAACGTCTTACCAGGTACTCCACTTATAATTTCAACCATTCTTATGTCTGGAATAAAGTGAGAAACACTTTGTTTTAGTTTTCAAAACTATTGTGCAGAAAGCCCTCACATGCAAAGTCTTTTTGCAGTCTTGAATGAATATGCACATTACATTCCAATCTTATCTTCGATATTACGTAAAGGTGGGCAGTAACAGAGTTGTGGCTTAAGTCATAGAATCATAGAATCATAGAATAATTATGGTTGGAAGGGACCTCCAGGGTCATCAAGTCCAACCTTTATCCCATCATATTCCTAACCATTAAACCACTAGACCATGGCCTCAAGTGCCTTATCAACCCGTTTTTTGAACACCCCCAGGGATGGCTACTCCACCACCTCCCTGGGCAGCCTGTTCCAGTGCCTAACCACCCTCTCAGTAAAGAACTTCTTCCTAACGTCCAGTCTAAACTTCCCCTGATGCCACTTGAGGCCATTTCCTCTTGTCCTATCATTAGTAATTTGGGAGAAGAGACCAACACCAGCCTCACTACAACTTCCTTTTAGGTAGTTGTAGAGGGCAATGAGGTCTCCTCTCAGTCTCCTCTTCTCCAAGCTAAATAACCCCAGTTCCCTCAGCCGGTCTCCATAAGGCCTGTTTTCCAGACCTCTCACCAGCCTCCTTGCCCTTCTCTGGACTCACTCCAGCACCTCAGTGTCCTTCTTATCCTGTGGTGCCCAGAACTGGACACAGCACTCAAGGTGTGGTCTCACAAGTGCCGAGTACAGGGGCACGATGACCTCCCTACTCCTGCTGGTCACACCGTTTCTGATACAGGCCAGGATGCCATTGGCCTTCTTGGCCACCTGGGCACACTGCTGGCTCGTGTTCAGTCGGCTGTCAACCAACACCCCCAGGTCCTTTTCCACCAGGCAGCTTTCCAGCCACTCTTCCCCAAGCCTGGAGCGCTGCATGGGGTTGTTGTGGCTGAAGTGCAGGACCTGGCACTTACCCTGTTAAGTCTCATGCAATTGGCCTCAGCCCATCGCTCCAGCCTGTCCAAATTCTGCTGCAGAGCCTCCCTACCCTCAGGCAGATCGACACCCCTACTCAACTTCGTGTCATCGGCAAATTTACGGAGGGTGCATTCGATCCCCTCACCCAGGTCATTGATAAAGACATTAAACAAGACTGGCCCCAATACCGAGCCCTGAGGGACACTGCTTGTGACCTATCTCCATCTGGATTCAACTCCATTCACCACAACTCTCTGGGCTCGGCCAGCCAGCCAGTTTTTAACCCAGCAAAGAGTCCACCTGTCTAGACCATGAGCCGCCAGCTTCTGCAGCAGAATGCTGTGGGAAACAGTGTCAAATGCCTTCCTGAAGTCCAGGTAGACAACATCCACCGCTTTTCCCTCATCCACTAGGCGTGTCACCTGATCATAGAAGGAGATTAGGTTGGTTAAACAGGACTTGCCCTTTGTGAACTCATGCTGGGTGTACCTGATCCCACTGTTGTCCTGCACTTCCCACGTGATCTCCCCCAACATGAGCCATTCCATAATCTTCCCCGATACCGAGGTCAGGCTGACAGGCCTGTAGTTCCCCGGATCCTCCTTCCTGCCTTCTTGTAGATGGGCATCACATTGACAAGTTTCCAGTTGTCCGGGACCTCCCCAGATAACCAGGACTGCTGATAGATGATGGAGAGTGGCTTGGCAAGTTCCTCTGCCAGCTCCCTCAGCACTCTCAGGTGGATCTCATCTGGCCCCATAGACTTATGGGTGTCTAATTGACTCAGCAGGTCCTTCACTACCGTTTCCTGGATTATGAGGGTTTTATTCTGATCTCCATCCCAATCTTCCAGCTCAGGAAACTGAATACCATGAGGATAACTGCTCTGACTGTTAAAGACTCAGGCAAAGAAAGCATTAAGTACCTCAGCCTTTTCCTCGTCCTTGGTAACAATGTTCCCTTTCGCATCCAATAAGGGGTGCAGATTCTCCCTGCATCTTTTTTTATTGTTAATATATTTGTAAAAACTCTTCTTATTATCTTTTGCGGCAGTGGCCAGGTTGAGTTCAAGCTGAGCTTTTGCCTCCCTAATGTTCTTCCTACACAGCCTAACTAAATCCCTATACTCTTCCCGAGTAGCCTGCCCCTTCCTCCAAAGGTGGTAGACTCTCTTCGTTCTCCCAAGCCCCAGCAGAAGCTCCCTGTTCAGCCAGACCAGTCACTTTCCCCACCAGTTTGTCTTACGACACATGGGGACAGCCTGCTCCTGCATCTCTAACAGTTTCTTCTTGAAAAGAGTCCATCCTTCCTCAACCCCTTTTGCCCTCTAGGACTGTTCCCCAAGGGACTTTCTCAACCAGTGTTGAGTCAATAAAAGAAAGTTTAGATATTGGAAGTTAAACATTTTCTTCAGAGCTGGAAGGCTTAAGTGCCTCTGATCAGGTGTCGTCTTTCGTTCCTTGTTATGGCTTCAAGTATTATATTCTTCTATGTACTGATCAACACAAATTTGACACCACCTGTTGTACTAGCTCCATGTCTGGAGATCTTCAGCAATACATTAAGGAAAAAATATCTCCCCTCAGAATATACTAGAAAGCCTTTCTATAGGTTCAGTCATTAAGAAAAATATAATGATCAGGTAAAAAAATACATTCTATACTTCAGTATTCATTTCAAGTTAACGCTTTGAAGGAAAGATCTAAGAAGCAGGTAATTACTAATAGAATGACATACTTGAATGTAATGCAAAACAGTACTGGTCACTGTGCTTCTGTGGGGACATTCCTCTCTTCCATTAAGGAAGATATACATTATACATGAACAAAAAATTCTGTCAGCATCTAGTAATAGTTTAAGGGCAGTAAGAGGATGCTATGACAATTTACCTGTACATAGTAATCGCAGAAAAACAACTAAGTTTTATCCTGATGGTCTCTCTAAAAGCTACTGCCTTAGCTGAGAGATAGTGCTTTGCTGTGTAGATTATCATCACAATCACACTGGATAATGTCCATATAAAGAAAAGTCAACTTACATCACAAATTTCATCTGGGAAAACTTACTTAACGGTTTTAATTCTTATAGGGGCAGAGTTTAACCTTGTTCTAATCCTGCTCTCAGATCTCCTTTGCAAAGATCTTACACATATCTTATAAAACCTAGACTGAATGCTAGGCAGATATAAGTAATGACCATTAGTGCCATTTGGGGAACTCAAATAAATTTTTAAGTTACAATTGATTGACTTTTTTCAATCACTTGTATATTCCTAACAGATTTTTTTTCAAAATATCACATTTTTCTTTAGATCTTACAATCAGTGGGGTTCTCCAGCATTAAAACTAACATCCATGATTCATTAATAAAATATTTTTGCTACATTTTCTTTCTGATTTCAAAAATTTGTTTTTGTTCTACTCCTCAAGCATAAATTGCCATAGAAAATTATGAAGCTAATTAAAATAAAGTAAGTTAGAAAATGCTGTAGTATAAATTATTTCAATTATTTGAACTTTTAGATATGCAAATTGCCCCAACACTTACTATTTGTGGTGATATAGTCAAATAGAATCAGTAAGAAAAACATGTGTTTGTATACAGAAGTGTCTGTGCAGTATTTGTGCATTTGTGTCTGTATAGTTTTACTATGATATTGCATCACAGGTATAAATGGAATAAACTTTCACCTTCACAGTTCCTTCAAATATCCTTAATAAACTTTATGGGCATGTGGTTTCCCCACTGCACCCCTCCTCTGAAGGGTATGTGGGTGCTCTGGCTGCAAGGGCGCATCGTGGAGAGGCAGCACCAGTGGTGCCAGGCACACATCATTGTGGGTCCCCGCCCATGGGGGCCAGCTCCCTGGGGCATCCCAGGGGAGGCAGTGCTGCCCAGCCCATGCAGGGGCGTGATATCACCACCCTGCCAGCACCCACTCACCTCACCCTCCTTGTTTCACTTGCAGTGTCTCACCCTCTTAAAAGGATTTATACTTCTTTTATATCACTTTTCAAGCTGAATCTTTCTTTGTCTCAAAAGTCTCCTTGTAATTCCCTAGTTAATGTTTAATCCAGTTCATGATGACCTTTGTCTTTAGCATGACCAATCTGAGGAAAAATTTTTTTCAGACAGTTTTGGATGTGCTCTCCCCAACACACTCACATTCCTGTCCTAAGAACTAGGCATGTTTATCTGAGTACCCCCACAACAGCTTTGTCATTTGCATTCTTTCACTGTAAAACTCTACTTTTTCATACATCAAAATTACATGGCTGCCCGGGTGGATTTTGCTTACATTTGTTGTATCAAATCTCATTAGCCAAATTCTTGTTTTGTTTAGTAAGAGATTTACTCAGGAAATTCCTCAAGTCTCCTAGTATGAGTATACTAATTTAAAGAGAATATCCATGTAGCTGTGAGGCACAAGCCTATTTTTGTGATGTGTAGACAGTTACCCTACAGTACTGTAAGGGAAGCACCAAAAATCTTTTTTTATAATCTCCCCTGAGAGAAAAAAAACAGAAGAATAACAGAATATTCCTCTTCAGTAAATATTTCATGCTATTACTTTCTTCCTGTCTCCACACTTAAGAAGAAAATGAAGAAGCAATCCACTTAGTTCCCTCAGAGAAAGACCTACAGTTGTGTCTGCTCTTTTTGCAGTGCACAAATTCCTCTTTTTTAGTTTACAGGGGGAAAAAAAACACCACACACAAAAAAACCCCACAACCCAAAGATCTATTTTTTTCAAAATGGAATGTACATTCAAGGCTGGATTTACTTTGCATCTCTCTAATGACTACAGCAAGTATTACCTCTGGGCCTTCAATCTGTAGCCAAAAGGAGTTAGGAACAGTCATAACAGCCTGGAATCGGAATATTTATTCTTTTTAAAATATTAGAATATTTAGAATATTTAGAATATTTAGAACATTTATTCTTTTTAGAATCAAGAAATTGATTCTTTCTCTCTGCTTGAATAATATTTTTTTAGTAATGGTTGTTCTCATATTACACTACCGCTTATGTTCTGAAAACTGGACAATGCTGGCATGAAAGCAATTAGCTTTCCTTAATTACTTTTAATGATAATAAGAAATTTATTTAATCAAGTGGTTCATATCCCCATTGCACTCTAGGAGAAAAATTCTAATTCATTACAGAGCTATCACTGAATCTAGACAATGAAATAAGCAGAATCATTACAAATTAATTATATATGCATGAAAGCTCAAATAACTAGTTTTATATCTATGTTATTACTGAACTTCCTTGATTTCCAGATATAAGGTTGAACATTTAATTTATATATTTTGGAAGATATTTTGGAATGCCACCACTGAGTTAGTTGGACACTATAATAAAAAAATATTGATGCTATACTACAAAGCTTTCATCGTCAATTGATATGTTAAATATTGTCTTAGATCACACACGATGCAGATGATTATGCTTAATTTGAAGACAGAAATGCTATAGTACAAAAATGAAATCTTGTTCTGCATTAACCAACCCTTTGGTAGCAAAAGCACAAACCGAATGTATAGGAATTCATAACCTAGTGACACAATCTCTCCTTTTCCAATTTTACACATAGAATAGTGGTTTGGAAACTTTATTTCTGTTATTGGCACCGTTTATTTTAAGTGATTTCATTTGGTTTAAAAATTAAGTTTAAGATACTATGTTACTGCACCATAGTTACTCTTTTAAGTTTAAATTTGTACTGTTTAATGTACAGGACATGTATTGATTTAGACTCACATATTCTGTTTATTCACAGATAATTCCATTTCTTAGTTTGAATATATAACCATAAACTGTGCCTTCAGTTTCCAAACTGAAGAAAGGAAATTTTGTTACCAACATCTGAAGACACATAATACAATAATTACTGTGCAAATTGTGTTTTTAAACTGTGGTCAAGTAAATGTCTGTATTTTATTCAATTAAAAGACTCATTTTTTATTCAATGAAAGTTTCAGTTTAAAATAATTCCACCAGTAAATAACTGCAGCACAGCCCTTCTACTAACAATACACTTGTGAACCTTGATTTTCAGGAAGGAAAATTAATTAACCAAAGCCCAGTTTTCTCTAATATGTTGCACAGTATTTATTTCTTCTGAAACCATGTGAAACTCTTGATCTGTATTCATCTGAATACCCTCACTCCATGCCAGTAAACTGCTCTGCCTGAAAAAATTGTGCCATGGACACGCATTTCAAAGATGTAAGTAACAGAGTGCTAAACTGAAAAAGAAGAATAAATGTTGACAACCATGAATCACAATTCACCTAAGAGAAAACATGACAAAATTGTTGACAGGAAATAAAGGGGCACTGAGATGCTGTGTGAGATGGCGCAGATGAATCATCACCAAAAAAGAGAGCTAATGTGCATGTCCGTTCATCAGAACGGACGACTGAATTGATAGAGCTCATGTTGAATATAAAGCAATGATATAAGGACCCATACACAGAAAAATGACTCTTGCAATCAAGGCTTGAAGTTCCCCTTGGTGCCATAAAAGAACTGTTATTCAGCTTTTCTGTGTAATCTCCGTTCTGGCAAAAATCCCACCATATTTTGGAAGATCATCTGCATTTTCCAGTCTTGATTATGAAGCATAACAATTATTCAGTGGACTGTTTTGATTCTCTAGTGTATTTCATATATTTTAACTTGTTAAGACATGCAGGTTACTGACTACTTTTTCCTCTGTAGTTTTGCTCTTATAGTGGTAGCTGGGAACCACAGAAATGTTTTATTATTTGCACAGTGTATAACGCAGGTGTTATAATATCAACAACATTTTCTACACACTTGAGAGACTTTCATGAAAAGAAGATGAAAGACACTTCGAGTAGGAAGTGTAATGCAACAGATGAAGCTACAAGCAGAAAATGTGGACATTAGTCTTCGGTGATTTCTGTTTTGAAAAACATGGCAGACCAAAAATGTATGGGTTTATATGAGGACAAAATATACCCAATATACACATACGACTGTTCATACATCTGTTCGGACTCTGCTACAGCTCTTTTGCTAGTTAAATGGAAATATATGGGATTAAAAAAGAGTTTATGTTGTTGGCAATCTTCCTTTAAAAATAAATTGCATTTTGACAAAATTGGTAAAAAATATTTTTTTCAAAATAAATAATTTAAAACACTCACTTTAAAAATTCCTAGGTTAAAGAACGGAGACATTTGTGCTTCTTCCCCATTTTTTTGAACCAAACAATAACCAACTCAATGTAGGTACTCAGATAGCTTCAGCAAAAATATTTCTTTGCTTTCTAAATGACGAAATGGGTAAATAAAATATTTTCAGCAGATTATAATAACAGATATATGTCTGCCTTGCTGTTAAAACACACCTACAGTCTAATCTACTGAAGTCAATTGGAAGATCTACATAGCAAGAAGAAAAAGACAGTTTGCAATTAATGAAAAAATGCAATTTAGAAATTTAATATAATGAATTTTTTAAATAGGTTTCCTTGGGAATTACATCAGGAATTAATTAAATTTTATGTATTGTTATCGAAGGGATTCACTCAGTTGTTACTGAATGTTTGAACATATGGTAATCAAAATTATGATCATGAGCACACTTTCAGTTTTATGCCAGGGTGAAGTATTTTCCCCAGTTTATTTATCCTCTGAAATTTATTGTTGGTTTAGAATGTTCATTTAACCTCCAGGAGCAGAAGCAATATGACATAGCCAATCGCTAACACACAGTCAACTTGTACAATTTGCAAACAGTTCACAGACAACAGAACATCAGTTTATCTGGATTATTGAATCAATATATATGAATAGTGAGTGTACTCACATGGAACATTATGGAATCACGTACTGTGACAATATTCCATATTCATGGACTCCTGAACTTGAAGATTCTAAGAAATCTGTTTTGTTAGTTTTTCTTTACAAAGCCATATATAGACAGTTCAGCTTTTACAGTCAACATTAATACAAAAGACACTCCATTGATTTTAACATCATTATGGAACCGTGTGATCGAAGTCCACAAAAGCTGATGAAAAAGGCTCTTGCTTTCCAGGAAAGCTTGAATCAAAGTGTATAGAATAAACAATATGTGCATGCACGAGATAAACTGAAAGTCTTTAAAGTTTATAAATATCATCAAGCGTAGTTAATTCTTTTTTTCTTTCTCAATTTTTTACCTCTCTGACTAGTTTTCTAAATGCGCTCTCAAATAAGGAGCTGTCTATGCTATACTTATGGTATTTATCACTGGACTTTTTACAGGACCATCAAGACAACAGAGATGTAAAAGTTGCCATAATTGAGTTCCTAGATATAGATAACTTACTCTAATAAACACTCAATCTCTAATCAAAAAAAAAAAAAAATTCAAATATAAAAATGGAAACCTTGACTTAATTTAACATTTTGAACATTCTTATATTAAGTATTATTTGAATTGGTTTTTGCTGTTTCTTCACTCAGATTGTTTGAATTCATGTTTGTGTATCTAGAAACTACTGTTCCATAAGATCAAATATTTTTTCTTGTTCCTGAGTATTATTGCTTGCATGTTACAAACGTAACATTCTAATTTAAATCTTTAATACACTTTAATACACTTTAATACACTTTAATAAAAACACTTTATATATATAAAATACAGTAAAATTTACTCTAAGTTTTTCTGTTCAAGTAAACTTAGGTTTCTTTTTCTAGCTTATTTTTTAAGTGGTCCATGATATGCTGTCTTTGGCTTAACAGGTTTTTTCCTGTCTGTTTTCTAGAGATGTTTTAAAACTTCTGCGTCAGGGATGTCAAACCTTTATCAGAAGTGAGCACCACGTATATCCTTTCATGTTGACATCTCTCATTAAAGGAGTTCAAAGAGCTTTTGCACAAACAGTTCTGTCTTTGGAAGCAGAAAATAGATTTCCATCATCCAGAAACCTGAAAATCCAAAGTGTGCCCCTTGGACATCTCCAGAGAATAAGGACTGACACTAACAGCAAAGACTACCAGTATGTCACAATACAAACCAGTTTACAGGAAGTAATAAGACTAATCAGACTGCTGTGCCATCTCTTTTAGAAAGGCTTGACATTATCTATTAAAAAAATAAAGGCCTTGCTTTTCTTTTCTAATTATCATGTGAAAAGATAAATTCAAACAGTTTTTGATGTTTATACATTGTCAGCAAAATGGATCTAAGAAGTCAGCACCTCAAAATGATCATTATTCCATAGCTAGGAAAACATGAAAATAAGAAATTCTGAAGTGAGAGACAGAGAAAGAAGTTAAAAATGAATAAAATACAAAAAGTTAAAAAGTTCAAAGCAAAAAGTTAATTCTTTAGGTTTCATCTGAGACATTCATGAGAGAGTGAAGGTAAATGGAGAATAGATATCAGTATTAGCAACCTTTGCATCACACGGGCTTTCTAGGCAGTAATTCTGGAAAAGGAGTGATATCACTGGAAACGAACAGTCATCAGTGTAAGAACCTATCTAGATGGAGAGGAATTCAGGTTGAATTATCATTATATGATAACTGTAAAAAGAAGTGAAGTAATTTGGAACTTATCAAAGTGTTGGATGTTATTTGATTTCTGGATGAAATTTAAGTTATTATTCTTGTTAAAGTGGTTTAACACTTGTACAAAGGTAGAAAGGTAAGAAATATGACATGTTATCCTCTAGTATGTTTTGCCTATCCAAGAAAAAATACTGTAGAGGAAGATAACCAAAAAATGACTAGAAAGAGACACTTCAGGGAAGTTGTATCTTACAAACAATCAAAATACGGGAACAATTCTATGATGAAGTTAATTTTAACCTTAACAAGTACAAACAACCATGACCTCCACTTCCTTCTGGTATCACAACAGGATGGTGTTCACATATCTGCAAATGACAATTAATTTCTCTATACATCTCTCTATTTACATGTTTTCATGGCATCTTACGCTACTTTGGAAGTAAAGTAATGCAAAAATTCTTCAGTGGGATAAGTGTTCATCGTGATTGTTTTCAGTAAGTTCTTTGAATTTTATTTGATATTGTAATTATTACAGCCATAACTGGACCACTTGAGGATTAAGATATTCTCAAGGTATTTTGTAACAGTATCTTCTCTTTAACAGGATACTGAATGTCCCCTTGTGGAAATACCTGTTATTATTCTTTAAAAGTTCTCTTCTATTTGAAAGCCTGAAGAAATTTAAGGCTGGATGTACTAAAGGTCTTAGTTTTTACACTAATAAGCACTGAATTAGGTGGTTAGGATCTCATTAAAATGTATACAAAGAATTAGATACCTCCAGTAAGTAGTCATTAACATAATCAAAGAAGTTTTTATACTAAACAATAAGAAATGTTGAAAAGATGAGTAAGATGTAATTCTTATATCTGTAAGAAATGTGCCCACTGCATTTCAGCCTTCAGGAATGAGCTAAACTTTCATGCAGATTTGCATACTTCCATCCACCCAATGAGACGGACTGTCTGCTAAGAACTGTTCATTTAAATCCTTCACAAGGCAAAGAAGTCCTTTCACAGAGCAGGAGAAAGTTCTTAGTAAATGTTTGAACTGTCCAAGTTCACAATCTTCTGATAGTAACTATTTTTACTTAAAAAGTAACTTCTGCTACACCATTTGGAAAGCATTTCAATGATTATTAGTACTTCTCATAGTAGGAGATACTTAACTAAGGATTTCTGTGAATCAGTCCATTCATCATAATTTTAAATATTTTAACCTACTTCTCATACTTTAGTGCATAAAACCACTAAATAAACCAGCATGTTATAGACCTACTGCATTTATTTTCAGGTTAGCTTCATGCCAGTCCTCATTGTTAATGCTTATTCACCCATAAAAACTGAGCTTAAGGAAAATTCTTACCACCTTCATACTACACCTGGTTCAAGAAGCATTGCATAGAATAAAATAGTATATTTATTCACAAAACTCATGAATGGATTAGAAAATGATGGGGAATAATGAGTTTATGAAGTTTCATGATGGCCATGAGGAGCTGTAGAAATTTTTCCTAGTAATTATCACTAATAAAATAGCAGATGACAGTCAGTGCCAATACATTACAAGTAAATCATACGAGGAAAGAGTACTCTGAACTAGTTATCACGTCCTTAGGAAAAAAAAAAAAAAAAAAGAATAATAATCCTTTGAAGACTGTTCAGTATTCAATAGAGCAAAACAAACAAACAAACAGACAAACAAAAATACCCTGTAAATACTATGCAGTTATTACAACAGGACAGAGAATAAAATGTAAAACATCATTATGTAAGTACCTAAATTAATCATGGATTAAATATTTCGTCCAGTTCTGACAGTTAATCTCTGAAAGTAAAGAATATTATTAGAAAGGTACAACTGCAGAGGGCTGTAACTGGGAGGAGCTGGGATGACCACGGCAATAGAGCAAGTTCCATGCAAACAGAAGTTACACAGACTCTTATTCTTTGACTTTGTATTTTTTTGTCACAAAAGAGACATATCAAAGTCTCATTTGTGCAGAGAAGGTGAAGATAAATTAATTATTCCCTATTTGTCAAAGAATAGACAGGAAACAAATCATATTTTCCAGTGACAGGTTGAAAACAAAAGGTGCACATTCTTAAACTCTGGAATTCATTATGACAAGACATTGTAGGCATGAAAAGATTACATGGGTTCAGAAACTGATTGGACAAATTCGTGGAGGAAGTTCAACCACTTCAGACACAAATTTTACAAGGATACACCAGGAGAAGCATAACACTCTGCTTGCCTTGCCCTGCGCATTTTCATAGACATCCAGTTGTGACTGTCAAAAATATCAAGCAGACTCTCTGATAGAAGAAAAAAAAAAGAGCAATCCCTGTGAAATATGTTCTATTTTTATTTGTTTAGCTGTGGATCAGCTGCACTGCGCTAACTATTGAGAACTGACCTCATAGGCTTTTTTTAGTCATCACCCAAGACAGAACCTTAAATGCTACTTAATCAAGCATTAAGTTGTTGGGGAGAAGCAAGGGCCAGCAGCTCCACAAGGGCTGGGCAACCCCAGCTCAGGTCATGCCTTCTCTAGGGAACACAGTGCCATAGGGGTCTGGACAGAGGAGGCAGAGCAAGATCCTGGTAACAGGGTCCATCAACAGCTCCAAACATGGCAAGTGATGAGCCAGGTCCAGAGGCTGTCCAGGGAGCCAAGCTGGGAGCAAAGTAAATGAGGTCAGGGACCAAAATTTGAGGTAATGTGACTCAGTGAACTTGAGTGAAAGAACTTCAAGCAATGTCAATTTATTTCTTGGTTCAGATGGGATTGATGAGAACTCATAACATGGACTCAGATGTTGGGCCTAGATCTCAGCTCAGCCCTTTTGGTTTACATATTTGTGTGTTTTACTCTGCTTTATGTAAAGTCTATAAAAGAACAAAAGTCTGTTTTTCAGTCGTGCAATGTACGTGTGTTAAGTATTTATCTTATTTATTGTTAAATATCTTATTTATCATTGTAATAGTATAGAAAGGTATGATGAAATCACAGTAGAATTTGACATTGATAGAGGTTTACGCAGGATTCAAAAATTAATCAAAAAAACTTTTTTTGCAAATACATGGAGGCATTTGTAAAATTGACACTTCAAAGATTACTGACAGCATAAATGTAATTTATTTTGTACAGTGTCAAGAATGAGTCACCTTACATCTAAATAGACCATAAGAAATTATTTTAAGCTTGAAGGAACTCATCTATAATCTTTGTGAGAAGAGGAAATGAAAATCATATTCTAAATTCTAGTTGAATTGAAACATCTCAGGCAAAGGTGACAGAATAGATAAAACATTTATATTAAAAAAATGCCATGTTGCCTGAGGCTTATTGATAAATGCTTCTTTATTAGGCTCAGCTATTCCTGAAGATACACACATACAACGTCCATTGATTTCCTTCAGCTTATATTTGGATAATCATTCAGAGTACCAGTTCTTCCTGACATTTCATGCTACTGAGTCAAATTTGCCTTATTGAAAAGCCATAAAAACCTGTAGAATCACTGAATCATTCACACTGGAATGAACCTTGGAAAGTCATCCAGTCCACCTTCCTGCTCAAAACATAGTCAACACTGAATTCAGACAAGAGATTTTGGGCTTTTTTTTTCGGTAGAGCCTAGAAACAGTCAAAGAACTCAGCTTCTCTGGGCAACCTACGCACATGCTTAATCATTCTGACAGTGAAGTAGATTTGATTTTGGTTTGGTTTGGTTTTTTGTCCCTATCTAGGCAGTTGAAACTTCTGTCTTTCATTCTTTCACTGGCTACCTCAGTAGAAATCCTGGCTCCATCTTTTTTGGTTATGTACTTGTAGGTATCAGAAGGCTGCTATTTATTCTTCTCCTAAGTGTCTTTCCTTCTTCAGACAAAAAAAACCTCAAGCAATTCCCAGTAAAGCAGGACAATATTCCTTAATTTAACCTACTGACTATACTCCTGCTAGCTCAGGAGCTGTTTGCCACCTTTGCTGCCAAGGCACCACTGGCTCATGCTCATCTTGCTACCCATCAACACACTTAAGTACTTTCCAACACAGCTGCTCCCCATCCAGCCTACCCCAGTTTGTGCTCAGGGTACCACAGCTGTGGGGGAGGCTGCAGAAAAAGGCTGGCATCACCTCAGACCAGGTGGCAAGCAACCCTGCAGCCCAAGCCCAGAGGCATGGTGACCTCCTCACTCCGGGCTGTGGCTACAAATTTAACATAGGTACTTTCTCCAGCCAGTGATGGGGACCATGCTCTATGGTGTATTAGCACCATTTTGATTTCAGACTTCGGAAAACTATTTTTAAAAATTATTTCACGCTTTTCATACTTACTCCCTGTTTTACCAAACTCAAACAAAAAAAAAAAGCATGCACACACACTAAAATACTTCTTAAGGTTATGTTTTGAAAGTAGCCATTAAAACTATTATTTTATTGTTCTATGACATCTGATAAAATGTGTGTCTTCACATGGGAAAATTTATAGAATAAAGGTATACTGGTGTTTAAAATAACAAGTTATCAGGAAAAAAAACCCACCCAGAATCTCTTGATGAAATGTTATATCTAGTCAGGAAAATGGCAAAACTCCTATTAACTATGATGAGACTCACAATTCCACTTCATCCTGTCACATAAGACCTCTGTCAAGTCTTTGGCACTTTCTGCCTAATGCTGATACGGAAGGACTGGACAATCTAACCTAAACAATGTCCTCGCATAATGAGGGGGAGATGGACCTTGTAAAAAGGTGGCTACACTTCAAGAGCAGCCTTCCCTAATGCCAATGTACCTGTACCTGTCCTTAGTATGCTCTCTGCCAACAGCAGGAACTAAAAGCTCAAGAGGAAAAGTATGCAACATTTTCAGTTTAAAAAAAAGAAACTGGACTGCCAGAAAATGGCATTAACTTAAGGTCAGAGTTTCTACATAAAATCCAGTTATTTTTGTTGATACATTTAAAAATATTTTTACAAACGTACTTTATTACTAGAGCTTTGAACATACATTCATGTCACACAGTGTAGGTGATAACATCCACATTAATGCTAGAAGAAAGAAAAAATATCAAATTCAAGAGACAAAGTTTTTTTAAAAAGCCCAGATCAAGTAACAAGTTATAAATCTAACATTTGCCTTTGGTGCTTTACCAGTTAAGAGGCAGACATGTAACTTCACTTTCCATTTGTCACCCAGGTTTCCTGTTAAGCAGATATCCACTTTCCCATAACCTCAGAGGTTCATAGTTCTTTGCATGTCCTTTTCTGTCATCAGTTACTGCTACAATCTATATAATTAAAGAGACTCTATGATGGCACAGCTGCTGCAGAGAAGGGTGGCTGCAGTGATTATGTTAATGGGATCACTAATTTCTTGTATAAACATAGCTTTAAGCTGTTGTGGTATTTCATGTGTCACTAGCTGGGTCAATGAAATATCTTGAGCAAAGTATAAAGATGTTAATAACTCGTTTGTTATTTATTTGTATTTTGGTAGCACCTACAAGCCACAATAAGCTGAGATGTTATTATTTGAGGTAAAAAAAAAAAAAAAAAAAAAAAAAAAAAGCCCTGTCTCCTTGTGAAAGCCTATGTAATCAGACAACAGGACCTTATTTCTCCTCTGCTCTGTTCTTCTCTCCCTCTAGTCTGCTCTCGTGAGACCCCACCTGGAGTACTGCATTCAGCTCTGGGGTCCTCAGTACAAGAAAGGCATTGACCTGCTAGAGTGCGTCTACAGGAGGGCCATAAAAATGGTCAGAGGGCTAGAACACCTCTCCTGGGAAGAGAGATTGAGAGAATTGGAGTTGTTCAGCCTGGAAAAGAGAAAGCTCTAGGGAGATCTTATTGCAACTTTTCAATATACAAAAGGGGCTTATAAGAAAGACAGAGAGTCTTTTTACCAGGGTCTGTAGTGACAGGACAAGGAGCAAGTTTTAAACTGGAAGAGGGTAGATTTAGATTGGATATAAAGAAGGAAGTTTTTATCTTGAGGATGGTGAGATACTGGAAAAAGTCACCCAGAGAAGCTGGAAGTGTTCAGGGCCAGGTTGGATGGGGCTTTGAGCAACTAGGTCTAGCTCAAGATGTCCCTGCCCATATCAGGAGGGTTGGGAATAGACGATCTTTAAAGGTCTCATCCAGCCCAAATCATTCTATGATTCTATGATTCTATGAAAGACAGATAAGACATAACAAAGAAATAGTGATATAATGAAAATATTACCCAAACCACAACATATACCAATTAACAGATTGAAATATTAGAAGCCTCTCTGCTCCTATATTTATCATATGATAAGGAAAAAATACTAGTTTCAACATTAACAAAAAGAAAGCTATGTTTAGCATGTAAGATGGTCAGCTTTCCTGACCATACAAACTCCATTCCTAGGCCCACAATATACACATCATCTCTCCCAGACAGTCAAAGGGTAGGAAGGATCTAGGACTAGTTCATACATGTCCTGGCTCTGGGTCTTGACAATACATCCTGGTTCTTTTTACGTTTCTGCAAATAATGCCAACTTTTGTGGTTAATTTCCTCCCGTAGAGAGGGACTCAAGCTGCCCACAAGTGCGTGTACCATTCGTCACATGATGTAGTTCCTGCCTCAAAGCCTTTCTTGAACTGTCCACACAGAGACATGGCATGCTTATTCTTGTCATATACCTTTACTTGTCAAGAATTTTGTCAGAGTTTTTGCCACTGAGTATCAATAAAAGCTCAACTTGGACAGATAATTTGTCTAAAAATGACATGATATCCATATCTCTTAACAAGAGAGCAGTATGTTTTCTTATGGGCCCAGCTGCCTTCTGATATGTGTCCAATTGCTACTATATTCACATTCAAAGCACAGAGATCTTAACCTAAGATCCTTGGAAGATGGTAGTGGTTACAGCAACAGTGTAGGAAGTAATGAATCTTGTCTGTAGGCAAAACTCCAAATCTTTAGAGCTTTTGCAGTCATATCCCTTCCAATTAAGCTTTCCACAAAAATAGGCAGGAAACCAGCACGAATCGGTCATAGTCTGGTCTCAGCAAGAAATGTCACTTAGGTAGACAGCACTCATGGGAGTTTTTGCATATTTTGAATATGTACAGTGTGATGTTCTTGCAGAGCACATCACAGCACTTTAGACAGCAAGTGTGACAAGCATGGATAACCTAAGGTAACGTCCATATCCAAAGATGAGCCCAATGTCCTTGCCAAACAGAGATGGAAAGCTTTATTCTGGCAGCTGCTGATCCTTGGATCTCTAAAGGTTTTAAGCTTACATGATACAATGTGTAAACACAAGTACGTGAATAGACACAATCCAGAGGGTACTATGTAAGTACGATTGTCTCTGCCTCTCTTCTAACGATGACTCTTTTCTGCATTCTACCTGCACTTCAGATTTGGCTTGTGAAGGCTTCAGTTTGGTTTTTCAAAAATAAGATGCAGAATTTTCATTGTATAGCACCCTGCCAAGAAATTTGTGTAGCAGATTCTAGTATCAGTTGAGGAAGACACATACATACTGCCTAGTCTCAAAATAAATATGGAAAAATACGAAGGAAAGTGAAAACTTAGTGTGATCTCAAACAGCTGAAAAAGAAACGTTCTCATAAAGAAAAAATAAAAGTAAACAAACTGAATAAACAAATCAGAAGAAACTGCAAATGTCTAATGTTTATTTTTAAATTAGCTTTTTAAGACTGAAGTTGCTCAGCAGTACCCTAGGTTCCTCTGAATTGAGCAGCTTGAGTGCTGAGGAACATCTGTGCTTCATGGAATTTTTCCAAAGTTATTATACCCCATTTCTCATTGATCCCAATGGGAAGAGTGCCACATCACAATATTAGTCAACACCAGACTAAGTTATTTAGAGCTAGGTCAAACTGCTCTTTTTGGCTCTGCTGTCTTGGTTTCCCACGAACAGAACCTTGGGCCAACTATGGCAGGCAGGCCATGAGTAGCCTCAAGTCAGCTGGGAGATCCAATCAAGGCAGTTGACCCAAGCTGACTCACAGGTGTATCCCACACCACTTCAGTCATACTCATTATAAAAGGCTCCTCTCTCTTGGCCTTCTGCTCCTGCTTAAGGATGAGGCTGAGTAGAACCTTGTATACTTTATGTTGGTATTTGTATTTGTTTTGTTATTTCATTTGACCTTTTTCTACTTCAGCTCATGGGGTTCCTCCTTTTTTTTTTTCCCCTGATTCTCCCTCTCAGCTGGGGAGGGGTCATTGGGTGGTAGAACAACTGCTACAGTTTAGCCCCAGGTACAGGCTAAATGTAGACAACTGAGATGTGCTGACATCCTTTGTCATGTATTTAATTTAGTTTTTTACAAGCTTCAGCATGTGTAACCACCTGTGAGTCTCCTAAAACTGTATGTTTATCTCTCTGTTGATATTGCATTCACCTTTCGAATTCACTTTAAAATATGCTTCAAAAGCAATTTATGCTGAATTGTTTCCAAGCCCCTTTTAGGCACCGAATGTGAAAAGGAATAAACTGTATTCATACAATATTAAGAAAGCCTCTTCAGTCTTGACAGTTGTTTAGATCTGACTTTATACTGGATGGGACTGCCTATACAACATGCTTTAATCTGTAATTCCATTATATTTTGAGAATGAATTAATTTTTTGTTAAGTTAGAAGTCTCATTAAACTCTCAGGAGTTGAATGACACAATCACTTGTTGGTAAAGTAGTAACTATACAATACTGCTATACTTTACTGAACATCCAGTCTTTACAAGGTACTACAGGAAACCTTTCACCTAGCTGCTCATTTAGTTTTAGGTTATGCAACCCTTGCAGTAAATTCACGTATACAACATCAATATACTCCTGTAATGGGAACTGAGAATTGCAGAGTCTAGATACAAATCTGTTATGATGAAATTACTCCATTCAAGCTTCTGGAAATATCTAAAACACAGAAATATAAACTCAAAAAATTAATAGTGGCATATTATTCTTGTACTTCAGTAGGTCTGATTATGTGAGGTCAGAAAGAAAGGCAGATAGGTTGAAGCACAGGTTCTTTAAATATAAGAGCTGTACATGGCTTTTACATAAGCATGTTTCCTTGCAACTTACTGGAAACAATATGCTCTCTGGTTACTCTAATAGTGATACAGACTTTGCAGTGACACGGCAATCTGGTTTATGCATTGAATGTTGTTGCAGCTGACCAGTTCATGTTTTCAGAAAGCTGTCTTGATAGGCCAAATGATGTCATGAGTCATTAAAGTCTAAAATTGCAATAAAAAGACCTAGAGAAACTTCACCTCAATATAATTATAAATGGATGTTTTCTACAGGTTAAACCATTAAACACTGAATTCCCCTGAAAGAAAATAGAACTTTGTGTTTTGGTCTTATATCTTTGAAAATTCTGGTTCAAAAAAACATATATAAATTTGTAGAAAGGCATACAATTACTTTATAGAATCCTGTTGCGCTCTTGACTGTATATCCTTTGCTCTTAGTGGATGTAGGGGGTTGACCTTGGTTGGGCGTCAGTTGCCTACCAAGTTGCGGTATTGCTCCCCCTCCTCAGCTGGATAGGAAAGAAAAACATAGAGTGAAGGGCTTGTGGGTCGAGATAAGGACAGGGACATCACTCAGCAATTACCATCTTGGGCAAAACAGACTTGACTTGGGGAAATTAATTTATTGCCAATCAAATCAAAGTAAGGTTATGAGAAATAAAACGAGATCTTAAGACACCTTCCCCTATCCCTCATTTCTTCCAGGTCTCCACTTCACTCTCAGGTCCTGCCAAGGCCCTGCTCCAGTGTGGGTTTCCCACAGGGTCACAGCCTCCTTTGGGCATCTACCTGCTCATGTGTGGGGTCCTCTGCAGGCTGCAGGTGGATATCTGCTCCACTGTTAACCTCCATGGGCTGCAGAGGGAAAGCCTGCCTCACCATGGTCTTCATCATGAGCTGCAGGGGAATGTCTGCTCTGGCGCCTTGAGTACCTATTCTTCCCCCTTATTCATTGACCTTGATGTCTGCAGAGTTGTTTCTCACATATTCTCACTCCTCTCCTCTGGCTAGTGTTGTGTAGTTTTTTTCCTCCCCTTCTTAAGTATACCCCAGAGATGCCACCATCATTGCTGCTGGACTTGGTTTGGCCAGCAGCAGGTCTGTCTTGGAACCATCTGGCATTGGCTCTATCGGACATGGGAGAACCTTCTAGCAGCTTCTCGTAGAAGCTACCCTTATAGCCCGCCCCCCCCCTACCAAAACCTGGTCATGCAAATGCAATACACTGGACAAACAATCAATTTTAGTTTGGTTGGATCACTATTTTTCTACCATGTCAAAGTACCTTGTTAGTAGGGAGTTTAATTTAATTTCTATGTGTGTTCAGAAACTGATATCACATACAATTTGTGTCTTTATTATTTTAGATAGATAGCTGTGTCTCTTTCTGAGTATTGTTTATTTTTCCGCTGGTGTTTTACCCTGTTAATCTTTCTGACCATGATGATGTATGACAAAACAGACAAAGAAGTTCTGATGTAGTGTCAGGTGACCTAAGCAAACTGCTGGATCAGCATTCCGTTCTCATGAAAGCTCAGTGATTGAGCATCTGAACCTATGGTTCTCTCAGAAAGCCAGTCGCATCCTGGGCTGCATCAAAAGAAGAGTGGCCAGCAGGTCAAGGGAGGTGATTCTGCTCTTCTACTCCGCTCTCGTGAGAACCCACCGAGAATACTGCCTCCAGTTCTGGGGCCCCAAACATAAGAAGGACATGGACCTGTTGGAGTGAGTCCAGAAGAGGGCCACGAAGATGATAAGAGGGTTGGAGCACCTTTCCTATGAAGACAAGCTGAGAGAGTTGGAATTGTTCATCCTGGGGAAGGCTCCAAGGACACCTTAGAGCAGCCTTTCAGAACCTGAAGGAGGCCTACAAGAAAGCTGGAGAGGGACTTCTTGACTGTGAGGGTAGTGAGACACTGAAATAGGCTGCCTATATAAGGTGTGGATGCCCCATCCCTGGCAATGTTCAAGGCCAGGTTGGATGGGGCTTTGAGCAACCTGGTCTGGTGGAAGGTGACCCTGCCTATGGCAAGGGGATTGGAACTAGGTGATCTTTAAGATCCCTTCCAACCCAAACTATTCTATGATTCTATGATTTTTTGCCTCTGTGATGATCAAAGCCTGTGGTATACATACAGTTTAAAAATGGTGCATCAGAGTAATTGGCAAGAAAATGAGGTATATATTTTCTGTGACATAACATGATAGGCATGTGAAAAGGAAAAATTAAAGTGTTTTTTCCCCCCATAAACAAACATTAGAGATTTTTTTGTGGTTGTAAATGGAAAATACATTTTGTGGGTGAAGTGGTAACAATATTATTACTATTACTACTATAATTATTATTTCCCTGCACAGTGTAGATTATACATTTTGTTACATGGTGATAAATTACAATTTTTATTGTTGTTGAGTGAACAATTTTGTTGTTTGGGGGAGGTATAAAAATTGGTAGTTGCTTATAAATGGCTTTTCTTTCTCTTAGGACTTTCAGATACACTTACTAGAAATCAATAAAATCATGATGCAAATTTTATCTCTTTATTATTATTTTTATTATTTACAAGAACAATAATAGCGATAATTTAGAATAATAACTTGCTGTCCAAGGTCTTCTCTATGAAATTTCAGTCATTTTTTTCAAATGGTAGTGCTTAAAGTTCCCTTTTTCCTGTTTTGCTCTGAGTACTAATTCGATAGCTTCATTTAAATAATAAGAGAAATTTAGAGACCTTATATCTAGGCGAAATAGATGTCCAAGGGAATAAGCATATTAATGTATGATATTCTTGCCTCACTCTTATTGACTATGAATTTGACACTTGAAGAACTAACATTCTCTAGAGAAAGAAATGTATTTCCCTCTTAGTCAAGAAGTTTTTTCTTAGTTTCGTTTTCCAATGTTTAACAAGGTCATTGGTGCTTTTATTTACCTTATACACTAATGAATACTTTTAGATACATCAAATGTACTGCATAAATTAATCTACCTTATTAAATGAGCCATAAGACACCAGAGAAAACATAGCTTTTCTAGCACTTATTTCTAATTTTATAAACTGTTTGAAATAATTTTAATTATTAAGAATTTGCATATGATTAGACAGAGACTAGATTTAAGTAAAATATTTTTTTGGTGGCCATTTGGAACTAATCTGTACAGTTGCTCATTTTGAAGTAGCCTTATTTCTTCCATGACATAGAAGTGCAAGCAATTTATATTCTCCATGCACACAAAAGAAGTTGATTGGTATTGAGTTTTAACGTATATAACCTTTAGGTACACTGCAGTCTACTATAACCTCAGATCCAAAATTTAAAAGTCAGACTTCTTACACATAGTATAGAGAATTTGATGCCTATAAATAGGTTTCACAAAAGTTAACAACTACGAGCTACCCAAGATGAGAATGACTAGATATGGAAACACTCTGAGACAGGTATTGAGAACACTTGATATTATATATTCTTGACAAAGAATCCTCTTCAGGAAATAAATATCCAATTCCAGGCCAACTTTCTCACAAATCCTTTGCTCCACAAAACCTGCAGATAAAGAGTTTAGCCTTATTTTACTCAGCAGTCCAGAGTTCAAAACCCAGGTCTAGGAGAGAAGAATCTATTTTCAAATATTTGTGTTTCGTGATTTGGGGTTCTGATTTGATCAGAGGGTCAAAATCAAGTCTGTTTGAATTGTAAATAAGTGTTGTAATCATTGAGGTGCTGGATAGTCTGGTATAAGTTTGTCTTGAAGCAGCTTTACTCTGTATAAATTATTAAATATTCACTGGCATAGGAATTGAAAGAGAGGTCTCCCAGCATCCCAAGGGAGTACCCTATTCATCAAGATATTGGATATCCCAGTGTAAGCTCCTCTCAGTATACAATTGAAGCTATTTCTCTTTGTATAAATAATTAAACTGAATTTTGGAGCAGAAAATTGTAACCTGACTCTTCCATAGCCCAGAAGAGAATACCAAAGAACAAACTGTACAACCAGGTTTGCAGTTTCTCCTGCTCCCTCTCAGACTCATTGAATGTTCAATTATTTAACAGGGAGTGAAACAGTCTCAGCTGGAACAATTACTAATCATACTAAAATAGTCAATAGTCTGGATGTAAAGATATTGTTTGAGATCTTTAACTTTCTAAAATTCATTTGTCCTCATAAATTGAACAAAATAGAAATTTCATGGTCCTAAATAACATGATTCGGGCCAAATGAGTTTCCACTGAAATCAAGTCTCATATAACTCAGGACTGAGCCAGTAGGTAGGACAAAAAAAAAAACAGAGGAAAAGACCTGGAACTCTCTCATAAGAATGTTTAAAACCACAGTGATTCCGAAACTGAGGAATAGTACCTTCAATAGGGCCACAAAGGAAACTTAAGTAACCGAGAAGAAACTAAGAAAATGGAGGCAGAAACTTATTTAAAAATACTGTTTTTTAAGACCAAGAGCTGTATGCAACACCTGTAAACATATGTATTGAATGTATACTTCAGTATTCTCATTCTTCATTGATTATGTCTGTTAATGGTAGATAAGTATGTGCACCACTTGGTCAGAATGTCTAAAATACAGAAAAAAAAGGTGTTTATGTAGTAAAACATAAATTCTGTACGTGAAATCAGATGAAAAACAGAAAGTGTTAACAAGCCACAGTAAATAGAAGGAAGTATTCAAGACTAGTTTTAAGCAATTGAGGCTGATATGTGATTTTCCAAAGAAGGCTAAATTGGTTAGCAGCTTTAGTGTGTGTATGTATCAAACTTACGTGCAATTTTCTAAAGTGTAAAAACTTACCAAGCTACTGGTTGTGAAGTAAAGTATGATGGATCAAATTTTGCATATAGGTAAAAATATAAATCATAGCTGTACCAGGCTGAAATTTTCTTCCTATCTTTTCGGGCTTTTGTCAGAAAAATGCAAGTAATAGAAATTACCTGAATAAAAGGGAATTTTCTATCAGTTTCAATTAGAATCTACAGAAGTCAAAACCTTTGTGAGAAATTGACTTTATTGTCCTATTTCAGAAGGTTGTCCTATTTCAGAAGGTGAGGCAACATGAACCATATCACATTCCTACAGTGAAAGTACATGAAGAATAAACAGTTTCATCTCTGGTGTTTTAATGGAAACCACCTAGCAAAGGATACTAACTTAAGCTGAAAGAAGCAGACAGCCTTTCCAGAGGGGACTAGACAAGTGGACTTCAGACATTTTCAGCAATTATGAAAATCAAATGGAAGTTTGAAAATTAATTAATAATTACAATTAATAATGTAAAAAATAATGTGTGCAGCCAAACTGCAGATAGTGTTCTCTGAATTATTGTTAGACAGATACCATAGAATCATAGAATGGTTTCATTGGAAGTGACCTTAAAGATCATATAGTTCCAACCCCCCTGCCATGGGCAGGGACGCCTTTCACTAGTCCAGGTTGCTCAAAGCTCCATCTAACCTGGCCTTGAACCTTTCCAGGGAGAGGGCATCCACAACTTCCCTGGCAGCCTTTTCCAGTGTCTCACCACACACACTGTCAAGAATGTCTTCCTAATATCTAATCTAAATCTACTCTCTTTCAGTTTAAAACTGTTACCCCTCATTCTATCACTACATGCCCTTGTAAGAAGTCCTCTGGACTTGTAAGGTCCTCCTCTGAACTCACTCCAAGAGATTCATGTCCTCCTTATGTCGGGGGTGCCAGAGTTGAATGCAGTACTCCAGGTGGGGTCTCACAAGAGCAGAGCAGAGGGGCAAAATCACCTCCCTCGACCTGCTGGCCAGGCTTCTTTTGATGCAGCCCAGGATATTGTTGGATGAGTTACTCATCAACCAGCTCCCTCAAGTCCTCTTCTGCAGGTCTGTTCTCAATTCCTTCTGTCCAGCCTGTATTTGTGCTTGGGATTGCCCCAACCCATGTACAGTACCTTGCACTTGGCCTTGCTGAAATAATAATAGGATACACAATATGTTCACACCAATTTTCAAAGGCAGCTATGTCATAACATGCTTAGAACGATCTCTTTTATAGGTTTTACTGTGTGACGTCCTTTTCATCCAGCAGTTGTACATTTTAGTGTCCACTTGTTAGGCAACCATTAATTGAAGTAGCTAAAATACGTATTTACACATCTGACCAATATGTGTCCAGAACAGCCAGAAAAGAGTTGTCTGAACTGAACACATTAATTGTGAAGCTGGCTAGTGCTAATTGATGAAGATGAATCTATATAACAGTCTTATGGCATTTTAGAAGGAGAAGCAGGCAGCAATATCCATTGCATTGTGCATCTAGAGATACAGAAAAACCTTCTGAAACTGGGTATCTCTGTTTCTTGTAGACATTTTAATAAACTGTGGTGTTAAAAAATAGTCAGTAGTTGATACTGCCTTTTTTAAGCCTTCAGTCTTCAATTAAACTCGAAGGAAGGTTTGTATCAAGTAACTGCAACTATAATTTATGCATCTACTCAATGTCAGTCAAAGTAGGTCACCTCTCTACTACCCTTTACAGCTTCACAAGCAGACCCAGCAGGTGAAGGCTTTCACGGTGTCTTTTGTACAGTCCAAGGCAGATATCAGCTATTAGTTTATGGGGAGGGAGTTTTCCAAGAGGTCATTTCTGCCTTAAAAACAGAGACAGACTGTAGCATATCCAAAAGTGTGAGTACCTGATTAAGTATTGCCAGAAACATCGATCTGCCTTCTTCCAGCCATGATCCAAGCTCACATCATTCTTCCATGACAAAATTCTTTCTGCTGTGTTTCCACCTACTTAGATGCCCCTCTCCATGAAACTCTAGAAACTCTATGAGATCTGAGAGCTCAGTGTACCATACAATTTTCCTCCTGGGTATTTGGCTCAGGTCCTTTGGATCCTTCAAGGGAACACCCTCAGATACCATAGCTGCTTGTACCTGTATGACTAGCAGCACAGTTGCACAGCAACAGGATCTGCCTTTGAAATTCCTTGCTAAAGGTATGGTTAGCTTAGTTTGGGGAGTAGGATTAAAAAAACCTTTGAAAAACATGCATAGCCATGTCTCTTTCCTGGCAATAGCAGGTTAAAAAATTCTTACGGTGAGCCAAGAGGACAGTTAGTTGTGTTGACTGTTGTCTATTCTATCCTATCAGGCAGCATAAACAATGACAGAATAAGACCTCATGACAAAACTGGAAACATGAATAAACTTCATTGAAGGAGAAATTTTGAATCAAAACCATAAGAAGACTGTTATTTTGTTTATTCTAGAATATTTTGGGTAAAATATTTTAGAATTGGGCAGCTAGCTTCTATTTAAGTTCCCTTTAGGTTAAGTTCAGTTTGGAAAAAGAGCTTCCCATGGAAACAAAATCACCTTTCTTTCTTTGTAGCTTATTATGTAAAGTGTGGGAGAAAACCAGTCCTTTACTTCCAGAGCTTAAAAAAAGTGCAGATCTTCATCCAGAAAGACTTGCTTAATTGTGTGGTTTGAGAGAAGCAGGTTAATAATGCTGTTTAACAGCACCAATCATATTAATAGTTTAAACTGTCCAGTAGAAAAGGCACTTAATAGCTTGAAGTAAAGGAAGTTATTACTCAATAATCATTGATGTCCAATGTATAGTTCAAGGAGTGGTTTGAGCTTGAATTTGAGCAAATTTTTCCATCAGTAAACTGGTGAAGGCATCAATTTCAAATGAAAATGAAGGGAAGAGAAACTGTGAATCAAACAAAGCAAGCTCCGGTCTACAGAGGTAAAATTGTGTTTCAAGAACACCTGTAACTCTTGGTAAAATTATTGTCCATTTTGGTAAGAATTTTGGTTTTTTATTCCTATATCTTCTGTTGCTTAAAATTAAACAGCTCCCAGGTCTTCACAGTTACATGCAAACTGACTTCCTAAGGAAGCAGATAACAATTAAAACAACAACAACAAAAATAAACTTCAGATCAAAATCACAGAAGTCAATAAAAGAGAACTTGTATAGTATTTACCAACATTTTTTGCTGTTTTAACTACTTTCTAAATTATTGTCTTAAGTCACTCCTCTGAAAATTATTGAGTTTATGTAGCATATTTATAATATTGATATATACACACAGGCTGAAAGTTGCAAATTATTGTAAAATAAAGCACTAAAATAAAGAATCTTAAGCTGCTAGGATTTGTTTCATTATGAAATTATACAACTAGTTTAAATGCACAGGAAGAATATTAAAGTTAGTTTCTTTTAACTTCAATGAATTATACACTGACCGTTAATATGAAAAGAAAGAAGGCATTGTTGTTCCAGGAAAGCCTGCATGAAGCCATGTTAAACTATAACTTCAGTGACAATTTCAGAAAGATTCTTCTCACCTTATGAATGTCTGACTGTTTCAGTTGTGCAGCCTCTGTAAATAGAGATCAGCATACCAAATATCCTTACTTATATTCAAAAGACTTCCTTCACTGTGCATCAAAAGATCATATGTTATACCCATGAAAACACTGCAGATTGAGGAGAAGTGCCAATCACAATCATGTAAAAGCTTAACAATAATTCTTTTCACAAGATCATCATGCACTCTGAAAAAGGACAAACTGCATATTTTATTAGGTGTTTGTATATGAGTTATGGGTATGAGGATAGTAACTAGTGGATAAGACTAACAGAATTCACCCATAAAGTCTCTGAAACTCTTTTTTCATATATCTGAGACAGCTTTGCAAATATTGCATCCACCTTGCAGATGGCTAAGATGCATGGTGGTAAACCAGTGTCTAACACCAGTGTGAGAACTAGAATACATATCACATAGCTTTTTAAAATACTGAATACATCTACCATAAGACACCAACCTAAGCAACCCTTTAGAGTCAGTGAATATAAAGATACTAGCTCATCCTATCTACTTCAGACATCTAATTTAGGATATAAATTATGCTGTAAAGCTGCCTTGTTCTTCAGCAACTACAGAAGAAGCCTACACAGCTATGTTAGACTGGATACGCAGTGTTTAGGTAGATAAAGTTGTTTGACGATTCCTGCTATAGCGTTTTTAAGTTCTCCTGTGATGCAGGAGCCAAGATGTAGTACTAGTTTGGCTATTTATATATTTGTATTTATTGACCACATATTGAATAGAAAATTGTTTAGCATTTAGGATAAAATGAGTTTGAAACTGTGCATTTGTATTTTATTTGATTATCTATCTCACGTGTCAGTAACATTCTTTTGTTTTAATGATATTGTGTAGCTCTGTGTCAGGTAAATTTCTGTGACCTGTTTTGTCATCCTGATCATTTAAGAATCACTATGAAGGATAGTGGGCTACAAAAATAGATTTTTTTGTAAGTGCGTTTTCTCTGTCAAATGAAAGATTTTGGCATGTCTCAAATGTTCGATACAAGCGTTATTTGTCAATGTGAAAACTGAATCAAAATCAGCAGGAAACAGAAAACTTTCAATAAGAAACATTGTCAAGAATAAAGAAAACCAATAACAATTGACCAATGGTTAATGAAAATGGATGGAAAAAAGGAGAAGAAAGAACTGACACAAGAAGACTGCTCATACTAAGGATAAAAAATGAAGCAGCATTGTTTATCTTCATTTGGTAGCCTATCTTAAAGTAAAGGATAAGCCTCAATGTTGACACTGTAAATAAAGAGAAAATATGAACCCTTTTTTAAACTTGTTCTGTGTGTTACATTGACTCTTGTTCTAGAATCTTCTACCATCTCTCTTCTATTTTCGCATTAAATAGTTATGGCTTCCATGTGTGTCACAGACACCCTCTCAAACCCCCCACCCTCCCCCATAAGCCCCCAAAGCTTTTGTAGGTGTGTTTTAAATGTTATAAGGAGCTAGTTAGCTAAAAAAAAATCAGTTCAGCTCAAGAATAATTCTGTAAATTCCCTTTTATCTATTCTATTTTTTTAATTAAAATTTCTCACCTTTCTTATCTTTCCAAACTTTGCTGTAATTATATTTACAGTGAATTATTTAAAGAGATAAATCACTTATAAGCTAGCTATCATTACTTGCAGTCAGTTTGCTAGATGTATGACTATTTTAAGGTAAAATTCCCAGCAGTAACAATAATAAAAGCTAAAATCCATTTGGATCTAATGCTTCATGTTTCATGTGACCTTATTGTTTCCCAAAACTAGTAAAGGAAAAAAAAAAAGTGGATTTTTTTTCTTCCATGCTGAGCAGATAACATGATCTCATTTACCAATTGTTCATTTACCTTGGGTGCCAAAATCTGAAGAAATATCTGTAATTTTGCATTTCCTTGGTGTATTATTTCATGGCTGCCAAAGATCTGTAGAAAAGGCAAACAATGAAATCAGTTTTACCAGACGCTACGGAATTACTCTAGTAGCATTTTGTTATTGCTGTGCTCTTACTCACCATTTTTCCTGATTTAAAATGATAGTTTACAATCACACAAATAAACCATGCCATAAATATGTCACCTATTCCTCAAATATGCATAAGGAATTTATTGTGAATTAATGTTCTTGGAGAAAGAAGGCATCTTCCTTTAACTACTCTTAAAATGTAATAATTCTTGCATTGTCAGGAAGATGCCACACTCTTGGACTTAAGATCCAGATCTCTAGATCTGATAGATAGCTTTTAAATATCTCCAGAGATGGAGACTTCACAACCTCTGTGGGCAGGCTGTGCCAGTGCTCTGTCACCCGCACCAAAAAGAAGTTCTTTCTCATATTTAAATGGAATTTCCCATGTTCCAGCTTGTGCCCATTGCCCCTTGTCGTGTCACCAGGAACCACTGAAAAGAGTCTGGCTCCATCCTCCTTCAACCCACCCTTTAGGTATTTGTAACCATTAATTAGGTCACCCCTCAGCCTTCTCCAGTCTAAGGAGTCCCAGCTCTCTCAGCCTTTCCTCACAGAGGAGATGTTCCAATCCCCCAATCATCTCAACTTTTTATCTAAAAACATTTAAGATCTCATCCCTAAAGGACTATATACTCAAAAATTAATCAGGTATGTCCTCTAACTGTGTTTTTAAGATCATAACCACCACCACAAAATGTTTCTACTGAAATACAGAATATATCTCTATTCCCAAAGAAAACCTGAAATTACAAAGAAAACTATTTTTGATATAATGAGAATATATTATCAGATACTATCAAAACTTGTTTAGAGTTTATTAAAAAATCAGTCCTTTTAAAAAAATAGCTACATTTGAGGTATGATTCATCTCACCTAGTTTTTGTTGCCAAAATTAGGCATTTTTTATGCCTACTGTCATACTTTAAGTTATTCTATGGTCCCCCAAGAAGCTACCGCCAGAAGATCATTCATCCTACTAAAGCCACATATTTTAGGACAGTATGAATTGTTCTTTAGAGGTGTTTATGTTACTCTGTCTGCTTTGGAAGGAGGCTAGGTGAGTAGCTGACACAACAATTCAATGGCTAAAGATATGTGAGATCAGTGCAATTTCCAGTGACTCTTCTCCCTTTCTATTAGAATCAGAATCTGAAATCTCTGTAGCATTTTAGGGCATAGACACATATCTGGGTCAACCCTTGGTAGCTGATCTGTCTTGGTTTTAAATTCACTCTGGATGATTCAGGAGTTAATTCACTTTTAACTTAACATTTAATGTCAATGCTTACAAGTCCTGACCTTTCAACACGCAAATTACACTCCAGAATCTAGGTCTCGATCACTCATGGGTAGCTGTCAATGACGTAATTGTGTTCCAGATTTATGTCTCAGGTTTTAGTTTTTCTTTCATTTACTCATGACTTGCAATCCTCATGTTTGGCAACTGCTGCTGAAAATGCTTGCTTTTAAAAATTGTAATCATTTAAATCACTTTAACTGGCTTTATTTGAAGAAGGTAGCACTATTAATATGGCAATTGATAATCTGCTAACAGTAATTGAATCAAAGTTAATTTCTTATTTTGTTCCTGAAAGAAAACTCCAGGTTTTTTCTTGATGATGATAAATTAAAATATATCAAGACATCCAACAGAACATTATACTTTAAAAATTTTATTTTATAAAAAACAGTACAAATAGTTTTTCTAAGTCATAAAGTAGTCTTGTGGGTCTATTCTGATCCACTGTGTAAAGGCAATAAAATCTCACCCAGAAATTCCTCCATTCAGCCACCATCTTCTGTTTACCTTTAGGGCATAGCTTTATGACATCCAATCTGGATTTAATGGCAGCATAATATGGTCTGACTTAAACAAAAACCAAAACAAAACAAAACACAAAAGTTATTTAAATTTTAGACTGAATTTTAAGAATAAAATCATTAGTTCGGTAGAATGAATTGGACTTTTGCCACTGATGCCTATCAGATTAGTATCTCCACGGAGAAACTTTCAACATACAAAAATCCCTACTAAGCAATTGTTATTTTCTTCCCTTTGTTTAGAAGATGGAAGGGAAGGACTCCATGGAGGTGCTCATAGTCTTGAAACAGGCCCAGGTCAAGGAATTAAACTACCAGACTTTTACTGTGGAATGAAACTGGTTCAAAGAGTTGCTTTCCATTTCCTTCTCTTTTATATATCAAAGATATATACTGATAATTCTGATGTGGTACTCTATTAATCACTGAGAATTTATTATAATATGAAAATTGACTGTGGTTTTTAAAGCTCTACAGAAAAACATTGGTTTCTACTAAGTTTTATATGTCTCTACTGTACTGTTTAACTTACACAATACTGTGTTTTCAACTGCCAATGAATCACACATAGGATTTTTTTTGCAAGAGGTTCTAAAACAGATTTTCCCCTTATTTTTTCTGTCCTCCATTTAGCTAATATTGATTTTACACCATAGAGTTTCTAATGAACTGGAAAACAATCTTTCTCCCTTTATTTAGCTTTTTCTTCTATATAGGACATCAACATTCTCAAATTACATGTAGATCCATGTAGGGCAGACTATTGCTTTAATTGCATTCAGAAAAGAAGGGATTGTAAGCCATTTTTAGTGACAAAGCTATAGTCACTCGTTTAAAATGTTTTTCCTTAGTACAAAATTATTCTACTCCTATATTAATTGTTAAATTCAGAATATTGTTGCCTTCCACTGTACTGTCTTTACAATGGTTACTATTTAGTATTTAGTATGTTTAACCTCTGCACCAGCCAGCAATGAGGATATGTTTGTTCTCTACCACAAACCACTGTGCACTGCAGATAGATGTATGTAAGATATGATTGTATTGCTTACTCGGATACTATTAGTAAAACGTCCTAAGCAGTCTGGATCCCAGAGAAGAGCAACTGGTCAGCCAAGCTACACAGGAAATGTTGAATCCTGAGCTGTCACAAAATATAGGTAGAGGTATCCCAGCTAGCTATTTTAGGTCTTACCTTATGTATCTGCTTCAAACTAGCAACATGGCAAGGACAAGCAGACAGAAACAGATAGCAAGAAAGCAAAGCTGCTTATAGTGTAGGAGCTGTCTGAAAGATTTCGGTGGTATTACAGAATCACAACAGTATTTTCAGAAGTCAATGCTGTCAAGAAAAATAATTTTTCTCTATTATTTAATGTGAAAAAAAGCTCTGAAATTGCCAGAAATTTGGGAATTCCAGAGCAAAATTAAGATTAAGGCTTAATGCCTTCAAAGGTTTTATGTGTTCACTGGCAGAGCTTAAAACTGGTCTGAGAATATGAAAAGAAAACCCTACTTAGATTTCTGTAACAGTAAGTAAAATTAAAGGCTGATAAGTCTTAAAGCCAGCAAAGAAGCTTCAAACAATAATGCAATGCTCTTATGTGTTTAAAACAATTCTGTAATTTATTTGCATATTGTCTTTATTCTCCACTCATAGCTCCTCTGATTATCATTAATTTTATAGTTAACCAGGAAATAAATGCTTCTGAGAAATACATGTTACATGATGTAAATTAATTAATATGTACATGGTCTAAATTAATTAATGAAAATAATTTCATGGCAAGCTCTTGCTTAGCTGTAGATAGCAGATAGATTACTTCAGCGAATATACCATAATTGTTCTGAGATGCACAGACTTGACTGACTTTGTAGACTGTGATATAATTTCAAAAAGCAGATTATAATTTTAGTAAAATGGGATTAATTTCCAGCCTTTGGTGTCAGAATACTATTTTCAGTAAAAAGACTTCAACTACTCTAAGGAGGGATGTATATTTTGTTGCATATTGGAACAAACTAGTCAAGATTCAATCCTTTTTAAAGTGTCATACAAGGAATTCCATGCCCATCAGAACTTGCAGGTGGAATGGTAATTTGAATAAGCACATCCAGTTATAACACTTTGAAAAGACAAAAACTGAGGAAAATTTCCCTCTTAGAATTCACAAAAATGCCTAATAGGCATATCTGAGCAATAAATTCTTCAGAAAATACAGTTAACATTAGTCTTCATATTAGTAATTCAAATCTTAAAACAACATGAAATTGCTTGTACCATGACATGGATAACTGACACACTTAGGTGAGTAACTGCTCTATACATTTTTCCATTAACACATTTCCCATTGGGAAAAACATTAATCGGAACTAACATTAAAAAATAAGAAATTTAAAACCAAAACCAAATTAAAAAATACCACCAGCTTTCATTTGTGCCAGTTTTTCAAATAAGTAAATAAATACTCTTCAAAACTTACTTTTTTTCTGAAAATGTTCTGAAATCCCTTGCCATCATTTTCTGTGATCTTAGTGATGGGCAGAAAGGTATCAAGAATCAAAGTAAGTAGAAAGAAACAGATTTGGAAGTCTTACAATGGTGTTTTCATACCAAATTTCATGCTTTTTTTCCCAAAATGAAAAAAAAAAAAAAAGAGCTTCTTGTAGTGTTTCTACAGTCTCAGTGAGAAGAGATTATAAATGTGTTTATGTTATATTCAGACAGACAACAGGTGAGGCATAAAAACAAACCATGTGTTTTCTAGGACAACAAGATTTATTAACTTCTGGAAGAAACATTAAAAGTAAGAAAAGGAAGAAAGTAAAAGGAATGAAAACTCAGAAGCTTGAAAAAATGTTCTTATTCTCTAGATCAATACAAGAAACTGCTGGCTGTCTTGCTGTGAAGAGCTTTCCTGTGCATTTGGGTGAATATTCTGAAATAAACAGCCATTAGACTTAACCATCAATAACTGATTTTTTTTTAATGAAAGGCAAGCTTATAAATTTTGTTCAATTATTAAAAAAATTACTAGCATCATCTCCATCTGTAAAATATCTGTGAAATCAGAATAAATTATTTGACTCTCTTCTGTTCTTTCTTGACATTTTGTTTGTGAAATAATAACCATCACTTTTATACCATGTCATTACAGTACATAAACAACATACCTTGTTCCTTTTCCATGATATATAGCATGCACATTATTCTACTGCACCTGTTTTCTACTTTGATGTTCAAAATTCTGTTTCCAGAAACAATTGCAACTGTTTTAAGTTCACTCTGTAAACATGTTCCAACAAAACAAGTCATTGGAAAAATTGTGAAAGGAAACACAAAGCAGTTTGCAAGTGACATAACAGAATTAATTAAAAAATGTAAATTAATAGTTGAGTTTCTGTAAGTATGCATTTGTTTTATTAGATTTTGTGTACTATGGAGTTTGAGAGTCACATGTCAGTTATTACCGAACTTTGAATCACTTTTTTATTTTTTAGTCATTTATTTGTAAATTATAAAGTCTTTACTGTGAAGGAAAAATACAGCTTTCAGTTGGCATGTTTTGGTTTTTGCTAAAGCTCAGAAAAATCAAGCATTAGTAACTAATACAAAAACTATTATTAACTTAAATAATGATGAAAATAATATCAGTATTTTGATTTTTATACCTGTTTTGGAAGTGGGGGCAAATTTTGAATTTGTTGTTACTTTTCTGTTTAATATTTCGTTAAATAGGGTGCAATGTAAAAAGTTTTCAAACATTAAGCCATGGAATTATTCATATTGGACAATACTGAAACTGATGTACGAAGAAATAAAAGGAAATAGCATACACTCTCAAAGGCTGCTAAGACATTTTAGTTATAATATCCACCATAAAACAATATTAAGCATATTTTTTAATTTGGGATCCTAGTTGTTCTGTTATTTCCAATAAAACTTCGTTAAGTCAGACGCCTTCAACAATAACCATGGCCTGTTTTAGTGTCAGCAAAGGCTATGTGATTCCTGTGGCCATAGAGGCTTTACAGTATTGTTTTTAATAGGAAAGGTTAACCATAAGGTTTTAACAAGTTTTTTATCTAACATTGTGTTTGCTATTATATACCATCAAACATCGAAGAGCTTTCTACCCAAGGCAATGCTGACTACTGATTTGGAATGGCAGACAAGTGACTTAAACAGTAGGAAAATAATATCGGTCAACATGAGTGACCTGTATACACCAGGAGTACAAATTTGTTAGACAGATGACTTTTACTGCAGTAGGCATTTGGATTCACTGAAGGACACAATGTAGAGGCTGAGGTATGAAACAGAAATAGCTATATGTTGTAAATAGCAACACTGAACACCATCACTTTTTACGTATTTCCTAGCTACAATGTTCTGCTGCTCTTACCTGGAAAAATATTCAGTTGTCTGTTCCCTTCATTGAACATATCTGTGAAATTTAATATATTAATATTCAGTATTATTTGGGTTATGACATTTATTTTAAGAATTATTACATACTTCTATATTAATCAATTCATTATATCAGTCTCTGGTTTAAATCTTAGGAAGTGTAAAGCTGAAGTTGCATGCTACTGACATATTCAGTTCACAGTACCGTGATCATGGTCCTTAACAAAAACAAATGCTAATAGAGAGAATTAATCATCAATCAGGGCCAACTGCAACTATGAAACTGGAAGTATCAGCTTATAACTAGAGGATGCCACATTGCAATCTGCCACCTTCTAAAGAATAAACACTAGGAATTCAAAACAGTGACTGAACAACAAGATTTTCCTGAAGTGTTCAAAATTTCTTCAATGTACAGGCTTTCTGACATATCATTAGAGTTTTGATCCTTGCCACGTCTCATTTGAAATTGCAGTTTACAAAGAGAATGCTACACATACATTTTTATTACCACTTTCCAGTTTTGTTTTCAATTGAAGAAGTCTTTCAGTTTAACCTTTGAGACCTAGTATCACAGTGCCAACTTTCATAAACAGGCACACACTTTTTAGCATATGCTCAGAGAAAGGAGGATTTTTTGAAAAAACATACATATTTTCTTTCCCATTCTTCAGAGCTAAAACTCACATTCAAATTGATGAAAGTGGGAAGCCAATAGAAGGAAGAATGGAAAAAAGGAAAACTGAAATTTTGAAAACTAATCACAATATTTTATTTCCCCTCTTTTCTCCTTCATACTAAAGGAGAGAATGCAGAGCAAATGTTTTCTCGGTTGTGTGGCAAAGTTAATATAAATAGACTATGTTTACGTTTTGCTCCTGAAGTTGTGAGTTCATTGGTCATTCTTATGTCTCACAGGAGGGCAATGTCTGGCAGTGACTCTTCTAAAGGCTGTAATGAAGGGTACAATGTCATTGATGTGCCTTGGGATGTCCACAAGTGCAAAGACTCAAATCTGCTAAGTGCTGCAGAAGAAAGATCCATCTGTACTGTGGTAATACTTGGAGAACTCAGCACATGTCAAAGAGTACTCAGCACCTTGCTGGATTTTCCTTATGGAACAGAAGATTAAATAGGATGAAAAAAGACATTACTAAGCCACAGCTCATCTAGCATATACACTGTCTGCTGCAGCTCCAAGTAGCTGTTAGATAGAGAATTTTGCTCTTTCTCAAAGAGAGAAAATATAGATTATTTTTGATTCTGGGATCTATCTGCTGTGTTTCTTTAATAGAAATAATATATTTACAGCTTAATTCTTCTACCACTAGTAGCATTACAACAAACACAGCAAAGCTACTTCTTTGTTATGTATTTCTTAATGAGAAAAGAATTGAGTCTATTTTTTTGTTTTTTCTTCCAATATATCCTTGCTCTTTTGAAAGATTTGGATGGCACGAAATAAGCCAGGTAATCACAGATTTGACTACCAGATGGAAAGAGATCTGTTTTGGAAATTCTGGATAACCAGTGGCCGGTTAAGTAAGTTTATACAGTACTCCACACTGTTCATGGGACACAGATCTCAAGTTCTGATTTAGATTGTAGTTAGTGAATGTGTTTAATTCTAGTACCTTTTCAGTCCCATGCAGTTTACAAGGATTATTCAGGTAATTAAAATTATACATGAGCTTAAGTAACATGTGGAGTCTAAGTTTAATCTTTACTTGCAATATACAAGTGGCTGCTGAGAGAAGATTTTGGTTTTAAATTATTCTTATAAATAATGGTAAATTTAATCCTTGAATAATCCTACTCATTAAAAAGAGCAAGATGTTTGACTGCAGCTCTGTTAATATCATTATCCAGAAAAACAACTCTTTGCAAGATAGGACATTCACTCAGCAATCCATTCCTCTGTTTTATCCTTTTGACTTTGTAGGTCAGGTTGAGTACTCATAATAATTTCATCTACTCTTGCAGTACCTTCTGTATTTTTCTTTTTTCATTCTTTAGATAAAAGAGTATTGACTACAGTAGATTTACAGTGAAGCAGTCTTGGTCTCAAACTGCTGAAAGATATTAAATATTAACTTAGTTTTTCTATCTTCTTTTATGTTGCAGTGATCAGAATAATTGAGCTTCATGAGCAGAAGGTTTCTGTATTCTTGTCTCCTAAATTCAAGTGTGTTCCATCTAGTAGAACATTATTCCTCTAGATTATTTTGGACCTTAGTAGTAATCAAAGAATATTTGTTCCTTTTCAAATTTATTACTAGGAGACTGTCTATCCTGAAAAAAAGAATGATAGTTTAATAAGTAAAGCCATAAATGTTTGGAAGCAAAAACAAGTGAGGCACTGGTTTAACACAGAAATTCAGTAGCTGCCTACTGAGCAAAGAGGGGTTTAGGTATTATGCCAAAATATTTCTCAAATATTTGAGAAATGAGAAGAAATGCTTTTACACTTTTTAGCTATGGAAGGGTGCTTCTTTTTAAAGAACAGGTTAGAGTGATAAGAGAAGTTAAAATGCCTTGGATTAATGAAATTGATAAAAAGACAGTGTAATAATTGTGTGTAATGATATCTGAGGCAACTGGAAATGACCATTAAAATGTTTGGAATAACAGATGCTCAGGCCTGAAAATTATCAATAACATGACTGTGAGACAGCTGGCTTCATTAATTGAAGACATTAGCTAACTGGCTAGAAACTTGCTCTGGTTAGATCAATTAAAACCAACTGATTGAATAGAAGGAGACTTGTACTTCATTGGTTCAAATAAAATAAGTTTAGTAAAAGATTTAAGAAACCACAGATGGATGTCTAATTAATAACAGAAATAACAAACAAAATAGTCTTGAGTCATTAAATGGGGAAAAAAAGAGTTTGAGCAGACATAAGGGATCAAGCGTATTGAAGGGAGATACCTCAGGACTCTAGGGTAAAAGTTTGATTAATTGAAATCTATTGGATCAGACAATAGCAGAAGTCGATGTCTGTCTCATTTACAGCCCTTGGTGTAGCTAGTTCCTCTTCTACTGAAGAAAACAGGATTTGGGAACATGTGACACTGTCAAAAGTAATGCAAGGCATGTTTAAAACCTCTGCTAAGACACAAAAAGTAGCGGTAGACAACAACAGCTTCTAACTGGAAAAAAAGTGATTCACAAAACTTTGTATCATGGATTTCCACATGCTAGGAGCACCAGAGTTTTAAAAAAAATTGTTTTACTTTAGTGTGAAAAGTGTTCTAAACAACTCAATACAGGCTCTGATCTCTGCTCAGAAGTGTCCTTGTTCAAGCCTGTGTATGCTTAAACTCCAATAAAACTCAAATATTATGGCCTTTGAGTGACCAAAGTTAAAGGCTGTGCACTGAAAGAAAGCTGAACACCCTTGAGCTGCCAAATCAAAGTAAGAGTTTTGCTGAAAACAGAAGCAGTGCTATAGGCACTGAAGACCTATTGCAATCTGCAGAAGGAGCCTTTGGAAGTCAATATAAGTCTTTCTTGGCTGTAGAGGAGCCTCAGAAGATGAGGAAGGAAATCTGAATCTCTCTGTTGGCCTGACATGTACTGTTCAGGTATTGTAGTATCTTAGTTAGGCATCTTGTCAGGCAGAGCAAATACACACTCCTTATCCAGAAAAGAAGTTGAGCAGAATACACAAGAATGACCAGAAAGGTATCAGAAGATGCTGAAAGTGCATCCTTCCATCTCCAGGAACTATTATACAATGTAAGAGTACAAAATGCTCTTATTAATTCCTTAGAATCCTGCACTAGCACTCAAAACTGCAGTGCACATTGTGCCAGCTCAGCATAAGGCAACACGTTGAGTGTTAAGGCTGCAAGCAAGCAACTAGACATGGCTAGAGGTTACATTAATTGAGTAGAACATAAGAAACTGCTACACAGAAGAAAATAAATCATTGGGCATGAAAAATAACTCTGTGTGCACATGTGCATGCATGTATCTACTGGGAAAATGTGGTCAGCATCACTATTTTGACGCAGAAAACCACGACAGAGGAACCCACTGAGTGCTACTGTCCATCAGATTGGGACTACCCTGTCACTAGACACCACTGAAAAAAGTCTGACTCTGTCTTCTTTGCACCTTCCTTTAAGGTATTTCATAGAATCATAGAACCATAGAATGGGCTGGAAGAGACCTTAAAGATTATCTAGTTCTAACCTCCCTGCCATGGGTAGGGACACCTCCCACTTGATCAGGTTGCTCATAGCCCCATCCAACTTGGCCTAGAACAATTCCAAGGAGGAGGCATCCACAACTTCCCTGGGCAACCTGTTCTAGTGTCTCACCACCCTCACAGTAAAAAATGTCTTCCTAATATCTAATCTAAATCTACCCTCTTCCAGTTTAAAACCATTACCCCTCGTCGTATCGCTACATACCCTCGTAAACAGTTCCTCTCCAGCTTTCTTGCAGGCCCCTTCAGGTACTTGAAGGCTTCCATAAGGTCTCCCTGAAGACTTCTCTTCTCCAGGCTGAACAGCCCCAACTCTCTCAGCCTGTCTGCACAGCAGAGGTGCTCCAGCCCTCTGATCATCTTCATAGCCCTCCTCTGCACTTGCTCGAACAGGTCTGTGTCCTTCTTATATTGGGCCCCCAGAGCTGAACACAGTACTGCAGGTGGGGTCTCATGAGAGCAGAATAGAGGGGGAGACCTTGACCTTCTGACCATGCTTCTTTTGATGCAGCCCAGGATATAGTTGGCTTTCTGGTCTGCAAGCATACATTGTCAGCTCATATTGAGCTTCTCACCCACCAACACCCCCAAGTCCTTCTCCTCAGGGCTGCTCTCTATCCATTCTCCGTCCAGCCTGTATTTGTGCTTGAGATGGTCCAACCCAGGTGCAGGACCTTGCACTTGGCCTTGTTGAACTTCATGAGGTTTGGAGGGACCCATCTCTCAAGCTTGTCCAGGTCCCTCTGGATACCATCCCTTCTCTCCAGTGTGTCATCAGCAAACTTGCTGAGGGTGTACTAAATCCTACTGTCTCTGTCACCAAAAAAAGATGTTAAACAGCACTGGTCCCAGTACTGACCCTTGAGGAATGCTACTTGTCACTGATCTCCAACTGGACATTGAGCTGTTGACTTCTAATCTTTGAGTGCAACTATTTGAATGAGAAGAGGAAGAGAGCTGAAAACAAGAAGTGTAGAAGCTATGGTTCCAAGCAGAATATCTAGAAAAAGATGCAGGTAAAGTAAAATAGAAGAGAAAAGGCACTTTTGTATAAGCACAGAAAGCAGAAAAAAAAACAAGCTTTATGCTCTTAAGATTATACACTCCTTATCCCACAAAGAAAGTTTCAGATAAGTCTTACTGATAATCATAGTCTAATACAGACAAGGAATATCCATTGGCTAAATCTACTGTAATATACCTTTAAGAAAAGAAGTGAATTCTTGAATAATTCTCTACAGTTGCTAAATGAAGTCTGGCTATAAAGAAATAGCAAAGATACGGCAAATGCAAGACTGAAATTATTGCTAATATGAACGGCTGGCACATTTGCCACTATAGTACTTAATTGCCTACCACTGCACATTTGATAGCTTGGCAACTTTAGTAACATAACAATCACTTAGCAGTTAGGTCATATAAGGAAGATGAACTATTAGCAATAGATTCCTGAAGCTTGGCAAATTATAAACATCAATGAAAAGAAGGTTTAGAAATAGTTATGTAGCTGCCTATCACCCTTATGAGTAAGTAGTGCCTGTGAGGTATGAAAGTGCTTTTCAAACATTAATTAAACATGTATATAGAATACACATAGAATACAGGAGATATATATGATGATATTACTAGTATATAGAACTAAAAAACATAGAAGTACCAGAAATTAATTCTACTTAAACAGGCGACTAAAACCAAGAAAGGAACCTTTTAGAATATTAATGTGCATAATTCTCAAATAGTTATTTTTACTTTGTTATTGGGGACTGCAGAAGAAAAACAAAAGCACATATTTAATTCTCCTCCTACTCTAAAAATAATTATATTAATGAATTGAACAGCTTTAATATGCTCTTCTCATGGCTCTACGACAAGCTTCTATTCATATTAATTCTACTGTTAATTATCCTTATTATAAAAACACATATTTATAACAGCATTCTAAACACTTATCTCGTAAGGCCACACCATTGTAATGACGGTGAAGTGTTATTAGTTTTGCCACAATGCATACACTTGACTTCAGACTCTACAAAAATCCTTTGTATTCAATTAACCCTAATGATGAGATATCAGACCTATAAAATGCTGCTAGCTATTACATTAGCTAGTGCAACTCAGAAGTCCAAGTAATCAACAATAGTGGGATCTACTTCAGAACTTTCATTCTATATTGAAGCTTAATTCTGGTAACTGTTTTTACACAGAACAGTATATCATAGCATTCCGTTTAAACCGGACTATATATGAGAATGACATTTTAAAATCCCAGCCTTGCCAAATCATGCAAACTGCAGGGAACATTGGAAATGTTTTATAACTCTTTTAACATAGATTCTGCATTCGTACCTCTGAAGTAGGATAATAAGCCCTATGGCTCACTGATAAAACTTTTCAGAGTCTACTGAGAATATTCCATAGCCTTCAGACACAAGTCTTAAGTGAGGATTGGAGGGAAACCATCTTGAGGAGGGTAGGATTGAGTAGGATAACTTCTCTCTGTTTCTTCTCCTGTCTGCAAAGCACGAACAGTAAGAGTCTTTTCTACAGGGAGAAGTCTTCTTTTTTGAAGGCAAAGGGGAAGAGGGAAGAACTTTTTTCTGCATCTCTGTGACAACATATCTTTGGCAACTATTTCTTGAACAATATAGTATTAATGCAAGCCATTCCTTGTCCCTATAATAAGTAAAAAATTTTATTAATGCCTTTTCAAAAAATACCAACAGAAAGAGAGAGAATCATATGGAAGGTCTACACTCAGAAAGTTGAAACCTGCACCAATTAAGCTCACGGGAAGGGAGTTCTTCCATTCTCTTCAGAGGAGCTAGAATTTCACTCCACAGGTTGCACAATTATAAAGCCTAAAAGTACTACCTGTGTAACAGGGAATTTCATCTCACAAAGTGAATTCTATTAAACAGTCCAGAGATCATGCAAATAGGAAAGGAGAATGTGTAAGTCTTGAGTGCTGCAGCTATACAAAAAGACATATTTTAAAAACAAACATTATTGTCAAGGAGATTTGTTTTGTGTTTTCTATACATCTAGTTATTTCTATTTTCTGTTTTTCATCTTTGCTTTTATTTGCCATCCAAAAATAAGTTAGATTTTCTTACCAAATTTTCAGATTATCTACCTGTTATTTGAAATGGCACAGGCAAAATTCTTTTATTATTTAAATTATTTCCTCCTAGTCTTCCATAATGTCTTCTCTGTTCTTCTTCTGTTTCTCTTTTTGAACTTTGAGACACTTTGAAAGGGTGGAACAATTTTTTCCCCAAGTATATAACTCTTTTTCTCATCACAGCCAGGGACTGCTTTGCTTCTTCTAATCTTAAGTGGGATGAATATCTTAAATTTAAATATTAAAAACACTATCACTTTTTATTTCATCTGTATCACTATTAACATGTTGGGTTTTTTTATTTTACCTTCAATAACAAAGCATTAATTACCGGTCTAAAGGTAATTTATTCCCTGTGTTCCACCTGTTGTGATGTTTTTAATTTAGCTATTTCTCCTCAGGCTGCTGTGGATAACACTGTGAAATATAGTTCATTAATTAATACAGTGTATTAACAACAATTTTCCAACTAATTTTTGCCTGTGCAAACCTAAACCTGTTTCACGTCTTAGTTCATGAGACAGGTCAGGTGGTGGGTGGAGAATTTATGGTGTAAAGCATTTTATGACCATTGTGTTTCTATATGAAACAAAGCATCAAAAAACTGGGGTACATCAGAACCTGGATGACTTTTGAAAAAAAAAAAGTCATATTTATGGTTATATGATGCCATTTTGATACACACATATATTTATAACAAATAAAAAAGTCTAGGTAGACAATATCCACAGCCTTTCCCTCATCCACTAAGTGGGTCACCTTGTCACAGCAGGAGATCAGTTTAGTCAAACAGGACCTGCCTTTCATAAACCCATGCTGACTGGGCCTGATCGCCTGGTTGTCATATATTTGCAGCATGATGGTACTCAAGATGGTCTGCTATATAACCTTCCTTAGCTAAAAACTCATGCCAAAGGACTCATGTCAAAGATGTCTTTGAAATCTCTTGGGAACAGTCACACAGCATATGTCCTGCTTGCATTTTCTGACTTGAAATGAGAAACCTGAAGTTTTCACAATAATCAAGTAGTATAAGATTATTGCAAGATATGTCTTTTTAATCTTGCTGTTATTTTTTGTTTGTATCTGCAGTTTGCATGCCTCTTGACTTACGGTTTGATGTCTACCAGTGTATACTGAAACTGAGCTGTTCACATTTTTATTGGTTAGTACTGCATTTTTTCAAAATTGATATGTAGCACAAAAGGAGTTTTCTGTGACCCTACACTCTTCTTGGACCTTCTGAAGCCATGTGAGATATCTTACCTGTTTAGAAGGATGCTCATTGGTAACTCCATTTGTTACTTCAATAGATGTCATATTTTTTTTATACTTAACTATAAACAATTTCCACCTTGATACTGCTGATAGGATTTCTCAAATTTCTAAGTAAATGATGGCAATAGAGAATACAATTTTGATTTTGGCCATCGTTCTGGAAAAATAGCTTATAATACATGTCTACCTCCAGTTTTTCTAGTACAAACAGCAGCAGAGACCATCCTGGGTTCTACACCCCAAATACCAGAACCCTGTTTCACTTGTCACTGGCAACACAAATATCCTTGAAAAATAGCAAGTGAAGTCCTATGGAAACTCGCAGACATGTCCCTATACTGACGGGTCCTGCAGTGCTATGATAAAGGCACCACCACAAAACCACTTTTTGTCCTCTGCCTGTCTCATTGATTATTTATTGCTTAAACATCAGAATTACTTAAATGTTCTCTAAGCAGGAAATTTTAGATGCACTAATAGTGTTACATTCATTTAGGATAACATTCTTAATTAAGGTACTGGGAAATTCACCTTGAGAAGATATCTTGGGATTGGTTTTCACAGGTATCTCTAGCTACATGGAGCTATTTGCATGAAATTCAGTATGTGTGAAAGGATTAATAACATTATCTGAAAGGGCCAATAGGGAAATACTTTTAATTAACTCTAAAGCTCTTCAAAATATATTTATTTCTCACTTTTTTTCTTTTTAATTGTTATGTGTCCTTATAGGAATAATAATGAATATTTCAACTGGGACTGGTATGCAAACTGGAATAGGATCTAGGTGGGAACACCAAAGAAGGAAAGATGTAGGTCAAATGTCTCTGTTCATCAGTGCCATGACAGAAAAAACTAGTTGCATTAAGTCTTTTTCATCACTCCAGTCATATCTGCATATTAGTTCCTCCTGCTAATGACAATGTATGTATCTGCCCTAGTATGTCTGACTATGTAACACATTACTGCTTAGCCTAAACCAACATTCCTTCTTTTGCAGTTCTTCGAAAATCAATGCAAATTTTGTCTGAGTAAGGAAAGCAGAACTGATCTCATAAATCCTGTAGCCACTTCTGTTCTTCAGTGTGAATGACACTAAAAAGACATATTTTGAATGTGCTATATTGTATTGAAAATAAAATCAAGCAAGCTGATTATTTTTGATAAAACAGCAAACAATTGTAGCTAACCGCTTCGTAGAATGGTAGGAAGTTTCTCATTTTTAAACATGATTCAGATAATAGAATATTCTATTCTATTCTAAGATTAGAAGGGTAATAAGCTATAAAGACATTCAGTAAAATTTCTTTACAAGTTATACACAGCTACTTGAAGTAGCTCTTAAGAATATTTTTTCATTATGGCACAAACTATTATTTTGATCACTTGAAGAATGAATGACACCAGCCTGTCATACGGACTGAGCTGAGCTCCATGGCACTGCAAAAATATTTATATTTGAGAAATACAACTTATTTTAACCTTCTTTTTTTTTTCCTTTTTTTTTTCTTTCCCATTTGTTGATGAAGTACTTTATGTACTATCACAAGTCTCAAAGTCTTTATGTGTTTTCATTCAGGCTTTCATCAACACAATAGTCACTGGTAAGGATCTGCTAGTGAGTTTTCCATCTTTCTACTACATGTTCTTGGGATACACAAAAGATTTGACTCTGCCACTAGATATCTGTACCCCACTGCTGTATTTTCTTATGCAAAAAGTGGCTATAAAGTACACATACAGGTCTAGAATTTAGTACAACACTACTGGACACTACAGGCTACTTATCATCATACAGAGACTAGGACTGGGATTATAATGTGACAGATTTGATCTTCTCAATACACCAGCCTAAAATACACTAGGCAGTCTGACTCTTTGTTTTCAAAATTATGGAGGTGAAGGTAATTAGTGATTTTTTGTTCTGGCTAATTAGTAATTACGGTATGCATCTCCATGAGCCAGATAGGCAAGTTGAATTAAGAATAATGGATTCATTATCTGCCTATGTCTAATCACCATTAGGTAACCAACTTCATATGCGTTAGTTGATATGCAAAAGATTTCTGTATCTATTCTTCATTTAATCTTTTTGCTGATACATCAAGATAATCTTGTTACAGCTAATACTCTTAAAAATTTATATCAAGTTTTGCATATTATAGAGCTTTGCATAATTCATATTTAAATAAGTTGACAAGCTACTCAGGGACATAGCACTGGAAAGGAGGAGGCACAGTATGATTTGTATTGATAGAAGAGTGAATGTGCTCTGCAGAGAGCAACGTATAATACTTGAATTTACATTAAATCATGACTTGCTGTGACCTATGTAACTTGATGCACACAGATATCATAACCTTATTTGAACAAAGTAGGAAGCTAAATGAAGAACAAGTAACAAATAGAATATTTTTTTCATTTTCAGTCAGTGAAATCTGACTACTAAACAAATAACAGACTATTTTTTTTAAAAAAAAAATCTTACTACAGAACCAAATCAACCCATAGATGATAGAAGCTGAATCTGAAGCCCTCAGATTTCTCATTCACTATCTAAATGCTCTTTAGCATCTGAAGTCTAGATTTCCGGTTTTACCTCTATGGCTTGATACATTTTCCTTCAACATGAAGCATAGAGCAGGCAACAAAAAAGATCATTCCACAGTTACTGCTACTGATCAGTTTCCTCTGTTAATCAATAAAGACCTGAAATTGTTTACATGAATCCCACTTCTTTCTCAAATATTTTAAAGTATATTGAGTTGCAGACAAAGAAGCATTGTTATCTGTTTATTTAGAGACACACAGAAGCAAAAGAAAACTTGATCCCTTCCAAGACACATTGAAATCATTTTGTATCCCTTTGGTAGTGCAAAATAATAAATGCTACTGCAATTATAAAAATTATAAAAACAATCTGTATGTGGTGTTCTTGTATGGTATAAAACTACATTTTTTAAATTACATTTTCATATAAAATTACATTTTCAGCCTCCAACTTATTATTATAAATCCTAAATTAACCTTATGTCTTAACAACTATATTACTCAGGGTTAAATTAAAACCAGAAATTCCCCTGATTTGGCATTTTATCCTTTTTTTCTCTCTGTATCTGTTACTAAAAAAGAAAAAAAAAGTAAATACAGCACTAAAAGTTGTTTCACTGGCAGAATAAAAGTCATAAGTCACTGGACTGGGAAAACATTATAGAAAAGACCCATCAGCTGTATGATGGTTTTGGTTTTCCGACAAAATGAGGAGCTATTTATACAATATACTGACATAAAGACAGTAAATTATCGTATGTAAATAAGGAAGTGAAACAATTTCTATTAAGATTAAATCTCTTTAAGTCAAAAATCCCAGATAATTTAGCCAAGAATCATATGGGATTTACCTTGTGTCCTCTTTGCACAACTCAGTTTTAACAAGTTTTAGTAAACTGAAGCATTAAAAGCTAACTAGTAAAACATGCTTAACCCTATATAAAGATAAAACAGGACAAACCAGAGGACAAGAGTTCAAAGTTACTCCTGTGTAAAATAACCAAATGGCTGTTTTGGGGACTCTACTAATTAAAATTCAGAGAATGAAAATATAAGTAATTGACAGCTACCATACCTTCGTGGAAGGTAAGTCTCATCATGCAAAGGCACTGGATTTTTCAGTAGTTATTTTGACAGAATTACACCTTGATATTGCCCCAAAGCATGACATTTAAAAATGGGTTGGAAAATGTTCCATCCTAAAACAATTTTAAATATTATATGACTTGATTCAGTTCTGTAGAATATCTAAGTTCCCCATACAATCATTGGAGAGATAATTATCATTTTTGCCTGTGATACTTAACTAGAAGCCACACTCTGAATAGGGTATGAAATCTGATTTCTGCCCCTCACCCATGCAATGAGATTGGCTAAGAAACTGCTGTCAACTTTACCTCTATAAATGGAGTATGCAGGCAATGGTATTTATTTATTAAAGCTTTACAAATACAGAAGGTATCATGTTCTCAGCATCTGCAGATCAGTAAGTAATCAGAAAAATAGAACCAAATCAGAAAGTCCAAATAAATGATCCTTTGAGCATACATGAAAGTAATTCTTAAAACTGAATTCAGTATGCTGCATAAAATGCAGGTCAACACTAATGGCATGTGTAGCAGATGATCATAAACCCACATTAGAGAAGGTACAGATATATTTAACCTTATGAGAACATCGGAAGCAGTTGGGTCTCACCAGCTTCAGAGAAGATGACAGTTACTCTAACCAAGAACATGGTATCTATCTATCTGTGTGCTTGTCTGAAAAAAACCCGTGGGTTAAAGGTGGAATCAAAGCTCTCTGTAACATTTCCTATGTATTCAGCTTCTGTGTAAAAAGTCAGAACTCGCTCTTTTCTGGTCTCATAGTGGCCGCAGAAGGAGCAACATAAAATGTCTAAGGTCAAATCCTGCAGCCCTTTAATTAGTTAACATGGATACAGAACTCTGAAAACGCAAAGTAAGCAGGCAACATATAGCACAACTTTAAAGAACTTAAAGAAAATGCATCTGTTGCTTTCTGCAATTCAGAAAAATGTTTTCTTCAATGTTGTGCTGTGCCATTTTGTTATTTCCATTATTCTCAACTTAGTTTTCTGTGGCAGACAATTCTGCTGTTCTTTTTTTTTCTTGTAGACAGTGCTAGATGACAGTGATTAGTTTACTGTAATACTCAGAAGCAATTTAAAATGAAAGCAGACATTCTTTAAAACAAAATTTTTTTTCAACATATTGAGTGTTCAGAAATAATCAGTAAGGAAAAAACACAAAACAGCAAAACAAAAAACCCAAACACTACACACACAAACCCCAGACAACGCAGAAGTCATATCTCCCAGGCTGAATCCATGCTGGATCCATGGATGAACGCTGTATGTCTCCTGCTTGACTGCGTGTCCTAGTCAGCACCTCTGATTTGTAGTTCCCAACCCTTGTCCACATTAGGAGACATGCCAGAGCACACCATCTCTACCTCCTTACTGACATTCTCAGTTTCCTTTGGAAGAAAACTCAGGGGCACAATGATGTGATGCTCCAGTCAGTCTGCTCCCACTATGAACTTGGAGTATGTGCAGAGCCATTCAAGTCTATTCCTGCTGCATAATGTAGCTACAGTCACAGTTCTGAACAGTACGATTATAAATATCTCTGCTTTAGGAATCAGACATACCTATTGCCTTTAAATCTCATTAAAAACTATATTATTATTTTTAATATTTATATTATTTTTCACAACATTTTTTTCTCGGACAGGACCCTAATCTGGCTGCATTTTTTCTTCATCTCTACCTAGTTTCACCTTTCTGTTTTATTATTTTTCTACCACAACCAAGAGTTCTTCTGAATATCACTTAAACTTTTAAAGTTACCCTCAAAATGTTATGCTCAAAATTACTGGAATATAATTTTTTACTTTCACTGTAACAGTAAGAAGACTTAATTAAAGTTTATAGCATATAATAATCTACTACTTGTCATAAATAAGAACAAATAGGGTTTTTTTTCTTTGGTTGTTTGGGGTTTCTTTTTGTTTTTCCACTTGTTTATTCTGCAAAATGGCCATCAAATAGCAAAGAACTGTTAATCTCTCACAAGTGACCTTGAACTGTGGTACAGTGAACTTTCTTTTCTTTTCTACTTCATATATCCTGTTCTAATTGTCTGAAAAAATAGAGCACGTGGTGATAAATGTCCGTGCTCTAGCTATAACTTGGACAAGAGGACAGCCTTAAAAAAAAAGAACAGAACTGTCACCAAGTGATTAGACGCTAAAATGCCTGTAGTAAAACTTTTTTCCTGAGCTTGACCCTAGTGAGTCACCTAGCTGCCCGTACTGCAAATCATTTATTGATTGGTTGTAGCCAAGGTTTTCCTTTTGTCCTCTTTCACCTATATCAGAGAGATCTATGATGCAGCAAGTACTATTTTGAATAACACTATGAAGGCACCTGAAAATATTATTCCACATCAGGTATGTTCATTACAGCAAGAAAAAGTTAAGTGAAGACCCAGCATTCAGAGAAAATTGTATTTACTTGAAGAAAATAGATCTCATAAACAGTGAAAAACCCTCAAAATACAGGAATATCAAAGAGTAAACAAAGCTCTCTATCCTATTTCAATTGCCTAGTTTCTCAATGGACATGCTACGCTGTTTCATTTTTTATTTTCTGATGCACAGTCACAGATGCAATGCATGTATGAGTAATTTTAGATATTGCAGCTTGTTACAGGTGTCATTGCAATAAACTATATGCATGTATAACATTATTTAAGTAGTTTCTTATAAATATGCCCACCTGCAAAGAGTATTAAAACTGTTTATGGTATCTCTTCTTTATAGCTCTGAGCTTTCATGTATTTAACTTTTTACAAAGTTGTGCCAGATTTGGTCCAAGCCAACTTTTTTATTTGAAAAAAGACATGCAGAGAAGATCCATGGAGTTACGCTTTAATTCTGAGGTATAATATTCCTTCGATTAGGTAAAATATTTTGCACTCATGTTGCCTTTTCTAGAAAACAATAAACATAAAGTAGTTTTCTATAAATGCATTTTAAGTCTCTCTATCAGTCTTTCGATTCTACACACAGAAGAAATCTATCATTGCATTCCATCATGTAGTAACTGCAGGCTATTGTTAGCATTTTAATAAAGTTCACAACTGGGTGTCATAATACAGAGAGCTATTCTTTTAATATCTCAAATGAAATCTGCACTCTTATTTCTATGATAGTCTGAATCTCATATTGAATGGCTCAAGTCACAGAAAAAAAACCCTGCTCTCAGACTGCTTAAATGGCTTACTGGCATATCAGTACTTTTTACTGATCTTGATACAGTAGATCAGAAACCTATAAATTGACATTCTTCTTCTTTACTTAATCAAATTTCCAGTAGTATAAAATTCAACCAATTTAAAGTAATGTTTTGAGTAGTCAAGCTTTTTGCTTTTCATGAAGGAGGACGCAGTAAGGTGCTTTGTGTCATGAGACTGAATGCATCCATCACTACTCTCCACGTTTGTTTATTTTAAAAACAAAAGAATGAAGTACTTCCTTTTCAGTGGTGTAAGCTAATTTTCTTATCAACTCTTGTCATCTGAATATGTACACTAAAAGACCATTTTCTATATTTTAAACACAAATAACTCCAACTTGGCTGGCCTACACTTTCTGCCTTTAAAAAATTATCTCTTAGCTTGTTTCAAGACTCAGCCTCAGCAAATTCCCCAATGACAAAGAAAGCAAATGTAATTACTTCTTTTTGTAATATATTTGGTATAACTAGCTTCCTCTGTAAAGCAAAAAGGTTCTCTTCACTAATGCCAGAATAAGCTTCCATTTTGCAAGTGTGTAACAAGGGCCAAACCAATATGGTCACTTTGATGTCAATCTGGACAGACTAATACAGAAGCATTCCTGGCTATTGTTATGGTTATGTATAACAAACAGCAGGCATTTTTAGGACGTCCATAGCAGTATTTTGTCTAGTGCACGCTTTAGAAAATGCTGGTGTGGTGTCAGCTTCTGCTTCTTGTAACAGTGGAATCTCGCAAAATTGATAGAGGTTCTTTCATCAGAAAGTGGCTATTATGCTTATTCACAGATCATCTGCCTTTCCATGGACATGAAAGCATTTAAGGGATGCTATACGGGCCACTGCCTCTGCTGGGCTTGAGGACAGGAAGTTCTTCCTGGCCAGCTGCTGGTGCCCAGCCTGGGGTGCCCTGAAGCCCAGGGGTATTCATTCCAGGATGATGGGCAAGGCTGCTGTTTTTCCATTTACAGGTCCAGCAGCAAGACTGAGCATAAATCCCAGACATCCACCCAGATACAGACAAAGAGGAGACTGACACAGCTGTCTACCCTACTGCCACAACCAGGGCACCAGTGGCATTTAACAACACCCACATGTAGCAGGTGTACACCAGTTACCAGAACTGATATAACACATAATCATAGCTAGCCAAGTCCTGTTCTCCTTCAGCCAATCAGGCCTGAAGTTCACAAAAATGCCCCTGTTCTCTGGTTTCACACACACACACACATTTATGTAGAAGACACAGATTATTCAATATTTACCTATGTTGCTCTTATTTACTGTCAATAACAAAAGTATTTCAAAGGCAGTGTTTTTTCTGTATGTATGCCTTCCATCAGCATGTATTCCCTAAAAATCAATAAAAAATCCGCAAGTAAAAAGCTTGATACAATTTTCATGAAGGGACTCTAGACCACTGTCCTGTAACGTCTCATGTCCTTCCTGTACCTTTAAAATGAGTATTTCCAAGAGTTCAAATCATCGAAAAAGGGAAGGACAGAAATGAGAGCAGTTTGTCAAAGTCCCCAGTCCATTTGGCTTTGCTAACACAGAAATAAATTGTCATCCCACATATAATAATGGTCTGCCGCATAAAGTGTGTTTGTGGGATTATAGCTTTGCAACACAGTTTGGAACTATTTCTCCCTCCACAATTCTTAAACAAAGACAATAGTTTGTTTTTTACTGAAGACATATTTTTAGTTATGAAAGAACTGTAATTGCAGTATTTGCTTTGGTATAGCTGAATAAACATCGAATGCAAAATTTTTAAAATATATATCGAGAAATAAAAAGGTTATTTCTTTTCACTACTACTAGATTGAACCTATTATTATTTATCATCTAAACTGTAATCCCTTTTTTTCTTTCCCATGAGTACTTAGGAGGTCTCTAATCACAGGGTCCTGGAAAGAGTTGTTGCTGTGCTGTTTCAAAGCTTGTGATTATCTTCTGGCAAAGATAGTGTTGTGTTTATCCATTCTATATTCTGCTGGTTCACACATAAAAAATAGTATTTCAAAGTGTCAAACAGAACACTTCTTTTTAAGTTTGAAATAAACACACTTTAGTCCTTCATTATACTATATAGAATACTTATGATTTCTGGCAGAGAAAATAACATGTTACTGTAAATGTTTCAGGCAAGACCAATATGGAAATAGCACTGATTTAACATTTTAAAATTCAGTAGGAACTGTGGACTTTCTATATTCAAGACTTCCACCGATTTAGACATGACTGAAGACATATGACACGAATGCAGAGATTTAGAAACAGTCTCTTTCTTCTTTATTTGTGAAATGGCACATTTTACAGGTAAAAAAATAATAGATAACAAATAAATAAATTTTAATGTTAAGTCTTCTCTATGTTGTAGAGGATAACAACATGAAGTATTTCTATGTATGCTAGCTGCTACTAATTTTTAACATATGTGTTATGGTATTACAAGACTTGTGTAGACAATGGTATGTTCACTTTTACAAGTTGTGAAGTGGGAAAACACAATTTCTTGAACATTAAAAGCCATTCAGAATTTAAACAGGGGTAAGAGAAGCGCTATGTTTGAAGTTATTAGCAGAAATTTCCAAGAAAATGAGATGCAAACTGATTTAATTAACACGAATGTATTAAAAAAAAAAAAAAAAAGAAAAAAAGAAAAAGGCTCATCTGCAGCTTTGAAAGGAATCTTGAGAAATGGAAAAAATTATGTTTTTTTCTATTTGTCTAGAGATTTAGATCACTGGCTAGCATAACAAAATATAGAATTGGAAAGTGATAGTATAGATTCGTTGAGTGATCACAACAGTAAAATATATAACAGTTACCACCAGACTCAGGAAACTTGCAGAGTCGTTATCTGTTTGTGCTTTATATATCACAGAAGAAAATGCATTGATGCTCACTCTTCAAAGACATTCATGGCAGCTTTGGTCTTGTCGTAGGTAACAAACTGCTGCACAATTCATGATCGGGTTTTAATAACATTTAAAACACTTAATAACATTTAATAACATTTAAAATAAACATTTAAAAGCCTAACTCCCACAATTTCTGAAGAAAATTAAATTCAAATTTAGAAAGGAAATGAGACAGGGGAACAAAAGCAAAATCCATACCCCTGATCTACGTGCTTTACACAATACAGAGGAAGAATCAGGTCTTTCCGAAAACAGGTCCAGGAAAGTGAACATGGTGAGGAAGGACTACTGTGTATGGGAATGTGTTTTACTAACACGGTCCAGCTGGTGGCTTGAGCTGGAACCTGACATCTTTCTGTCAGGATGACTCTTTTTTGCCTTCCTGTAGAAGAGCAAAGACTGCACTCGCTCTCCCAGCAGCTAAATGCCTTATCCTTCCCATCTGCTTTGCTGGGTGGTCAGAATCATACCAGCTTCTGTTGCATCCACTTGAAAGGAGAAGTTGGGATCCCACAAGGAGGTTGCAAGGTAGCCTTCTTGGCTGATAAGAGTGTGTGAATCCTAGCCCTCTCAAGGCATCTCTGAGCTCTGAGGAGTCGTTGCACTTTGCTCAGCACTTGTAGTACTCAGGCCTCCCGTGAAGGATGCAGCCTAAGTTCTTTCTGACAAAAGCAGAAGTCAAGTGTTTCCTTCAAATCAAGGCCAAGTGATTTTAGCCAAAATTTCAGCAGTTATGAGATTTAGATAGGAAGTGGTATACCTGCCTGTTTAATCCTTTCAACTCCTGACAGGAATTAAATTCACATCTTTGACTCAGTAAGGTCAGTCTGAAACCATTAAGCTATAACATATTTTTTAAAAGAGATTAAAAAGTTGTTCATCTTTGATTGGAATATTAGAGGATTAACTGGAAGCAGAGGAAGAAAGAATAAGCATAAGGACAACAGATTCTCCGACCCAGTGATAAAAGCGTTTAACTGATAGGAGGGTAAACTATGTTCTGTTCCCCACTTGTGCTTTCTGTAACATCTGCTGCTATTTTTATTTAATAAAAAACATATTAACTTTTTATGTAAACAAGCATAATATATACACACACTGAAAAATAAATTTGCAATCCTCTTTGTTCCCTTACCAGACATACTGAGTGAGCTCAAGCTGACCCAGAGTCATGAAAAGAATACAATTTTAACAAAGTGCTGGTTCACTTTATGATTGTAGAGGAGTATGCAAGATTTATCAGAATCTACATTCAGTGGAATAATATTCTTTTAAAGGCTTTTGGACTTTTTTATTTTATATCATGACCCATTTTAGTGTCTCCTTTGGGATATTTCTGTGCCACATATGCTTGATCTCATTATTGGACTAAGCAGATATAGCAGGATTGTTACATCTGTAACTGTTGAGCTAGTCCTGCTGGTACAATGGGGCTTTTAAGTGCCCTTATCTGTTATACTTAGTCCCCTCGCCACAGTCAAAATGATAACAGATGTAATACCCCTAAAATGCCACTGAGCATTCTATCAGTCAAGTCTAATGTTTGCTGGAAATCTATCAAAATAGCTACTCCAAAATATGGACTTCCACAGTAGCTGTTGTTGAAATAATGGCAACAGAACACATATTTCCATATCTTGCCTGATGCAGAAATTCTGAGACTTGTATTAATCTTAAATTTTCCTAGTCTTTCATTGCTATTATTTTTGATCCTTACTCCCACCCCTGTCTGTTTCCTCCAAATGATTTACCAATAGAGGGCTTAATACAATTAGCCAAATAGAGGACTACAGAAATCTGCAAACCTGCTCTGAACACAAATAACTTCAGGTTCTGATCTCAGGAAAAACACATGAATGCAAATAAATTAATTAACAAATCTTTTAATGCTGCTAGCAAAATAGAATACTTTTAATAAATATCAATTGTTGATAATTGCTTTCCAGCCTGAGCAAAAGATTTATACGTCAGATATGGTAAAACAAGCTTGATTTTCTATTATAATTATATCGTGAAGTAAGTATGTTATTTTCAGCAATCAAACTAAGCACTTCTGCACAGCTCAAAAGGTAGAGTTAAGAAAAAATTCAGAAACTATGTGGGTTTTCATACTGAAGTAATTGCAAGGAAGAGTCAACTAGCTAACTAGCTATAAAACAAGTCAGACACTGAGAAGGAAGAGAGAAACAGAAAAAAAAAAACCCACCTCACTACATTTGCGGTGATGGATTGACAGTGTAAATGGCCAGACCAAACTAGTACCATACACATCACATTTAACTCAATGAAAGTCAAATTATTTTTTGCTGGTTTAAATCAAACTTCCAATCCTTCTAAATTCTGGTCCTTCCCTTCTACCTCCTGTTATTTCTACACAGGAGCAATTTGTTTTACATTGAACTTAGACAAAATAAATCTAATACATACCTATCTTGAGTGTTGTCTTGCTATTTACAACATCTGTTCTGCCTCTGCTAAGATTCTCCCTCTGACCTGAGTGATTGCATTCTTTCATGTCTGAGTGCCAGCTGAGCTCTGAAAGTTAACCACAGGATGCTGTTGTACTCAGGGAACTAGCAAGTCAATAGTTTTCCGCTACAATTACTGTGCTCTAGTTTTAATAAAAACTTTAATTTCTTTTGTGGGAAAGTATTCCTAGTGATAGACAACCAGAAGATGCATGGCCATGACAGAGCATCAAAAAGTTACTCTTTCCCTGGCAACAGTAATAAAATACGCCAGCTTGCCAGTAATGTTTTGGAGCATAGACAGGCAATGTTAAGCAGTTTAGCAAGAAAACAAGAGGCTTAAACCTCCTAGGCAAGCAAGAAAACAAGAGACTTAAATCTCTTAGGAAAGACAATTCATATCTAGGAGGTTTACTGCAGTAATTAATTTTCCTAGGCAGAAACAGAGTCCAAGCTCTCAAGCCTGATCCACAGAAACGATGACAGATTATTCTTTCCAAAACTAATTGAAAAAAAGCCACATAGCTTCAGCATCAGAATTAGCGATGTCATAAACAAAGTAGGGTGAGTGGGTGAAGTGCCCTGTATTTTCAAAAGGCACTCTTCTCAAGTTCTTTGTAGAGACATGAAAGACTCCTCCCCAGAAACATTGTTGTGGACTTTCCAACTACTCCAGAGTCAAACCTAAATAGTCATGGTTTAAAACCAGCAGAATGGGTAGGCTTTACTGTAGAGTTGGTTTCTGCTGCCTAGCATTTTATAATTTATCACATTGCTCATGATTGCATCCCTGCATAACCAGTAGTAATCCCCCATGGAGTTCTTTATGGTAGCAAATACAAGCAGAAATGCCAAATGAAGGATTGCAAGACATGAAAGGAGGTACTTGATGTGCTGTACCAATTTGGTTTGGGAAAATAAAAAAAAAAAAAAAAAAGAACCAGCCTGGGTTTTGTTCTAATGTGAAATACAACATAAAGTCCTGGCAAAGTCAAAACATAAGCTCCAACTTTACGTTTTAGTTTCAGTGTGCTTTTGATCTACTTCTAAGTTATCAGATGTGTACACAGCTCTACTTCATTATCATGCTGAGGAGGAAATAACCCTCTTTGGCCCTTTTTGATGACCTCTTATTTGTCTCTCTCTAATCCTGCTGCTCGAAAATATAATGAAATGCACCATGCTGCCACAGCAATAACAGAAAACACATCTCTGAACTTAAAAGTAATCTTGGGGAGTTTACACTCCTTTGGAGTTTTCTGGCTAAATCTGTGGAAAACATCAATATGGCAGTGTGAAGGAGAATCCTTGCAGGGGGCTCTGGGGAAGACTTGTAGAGGTGTTTATGTACCTAAAAAGCAGATGGATAATACATAGGTTTCCAAAAATTATCTGATTTTCACTGATTTAAAGGAAAATTCTCCCACATTCCTTTGAAGACTTTTTATTTTGTACCTGACTCCAACTGCAGTTAAGCATTTTTGAAAATCCCATCAGATACCAGTTTGCCTCTTCAGGAAAATGAATAAATTCCTTTTAAAATCTTGTTCTACACCTCCAGCAAACTCTGAGGGAAAGGAAGTATAAAACAAGGAAAAAGCAGACACCAGGAACTCAAGGCTATTTCAAAAGGTTAATTAACATTCATTGTATTCAGAACCAGTGTGCTCATATTGAGTGTTGAAATGTAGCTAAACATGTACAATACTCAATTTTGGCCATCCAAATTATCCAGTTGCCTAGGCAGTCTCTGTAGATTGCTTTTATCATCAGCACATTCGAATAGGTTCCTCAAGAGGGTGGTACAGAAGATCCTAATGGAGATGCTTTGAACTATTCTGTGGAAGAGTGTTTTTACTTTCCAGTACAGGGAGCCTGGCTGATTACTTAGTTAAATCAGTATTGAAAATTGGACAAAGTCAATAGACCCTGTAACATTTATTTTGAACTATTATGTAAGAATACAAGACTACTATTGTAACAATAGAAACCAATTGGGAATTTCCAATTGTGTGGTGATTTTTGATTTGTGGTTTTATTATTAAGGAACACTAGTATTGTATTACCCATGAATATTACTGAAAGCGTATTTTGATTTTTTCTCAACATGAGAAAGATAATTTTCAATTTCGTCAACACCCACATTGCAATCTTTGTCCACATGCATTTTATTTTAGGTTTTATATAGGTTCTCTGGTGTGAAAATTCAGAGTTGACCACAGGGACCATACTGTATTATGTATAGAATACACAGAACCCTGTTATGTTTCCATGGAAGTAACTATTTGATTTCCTCTTACTCCCAGCTCTTTCATTATAAATGAATGGAAAATGTAGACAACATTTTAATAAAAAGTAAAATGCAGAATGAACTGAAAACCTAATCTTGCTTCTACAGCTTTTGACATGGACTCCTATACATCTCCAGAACCTCATTACAAATAGAATAAGTGAACAGCCTACAACTGATCCTGTGTTTGCCCTTACTGAATTCCACTATTTTTTTTATAGTTAGTGTCTTGAAAGCATAACAATTACAACATAACTAGAGAACTGACTGAAAACTGAAGGAACATAAGTTAATAATATACTGTAATGTAGTTAGGATTTTTTTGTATAATTCTTGTTTTCCCCTTAGTAAATAAAATAGTTTTTTGAACAATGAGAAATGAGAATTTTACTGAAATGCTAGTAATATATAAAAGGGCCCAGCTTTCCACAGAGATCAGAATAACTATTTAAGTATTTCCCATACATTGACAAAACTCCAAGAGGAGATAATTAAGGGTATTATGTCACACAATACTCCACTCACTTTGGTAAAATGTAGAGAATGTAAGAAAAGATAGATTCTGCTCCTACCTCTGCATTAGAGGAAGAACAGATTTGAACTTGGATCCTTCACTTCAGATGAAAGGCTTACTTGTCCTTCCTTTTAGAAAATATTATATTGTGTATATCTATGATGTCTCACATGGAGCACTGGACTAGATTAGAATGCAAAAGTAGAAGAGCTGAGTTCCAGTATTTACACATTCAAATTATTTACATAGAGCAGAAAAAAAATGCATTCATAGATCCAAAGGAGAGGATTAGAGACACTTAAGTAACAAAAGCAGAAGAGCAAGACATGGTGAGATGCATTTGGATGGGCTTGGTAAGGTGGGTTCAAGTATTGATTAAAAATTTAACCATTGTTTATTCTAAACTGAGCTAGTGTTCTGCTGGATGAGAAGCATGAAATACTAGTGTTTCAATCCAAATAGCATTAAGACAACTGCAACTCTGTGTTTGATGGGGGATTTCTAGGCATATTAACCATTCACTAAGAAAAAACAAATTATCCAACTCCACTGTGGTTACCCAAGAATACCGATTTACTCTTTTCTAATACTGGTTAGCTGCCATTTGTCTTGGGATAAATTTCAGTGACTAGTACAACTGTGAATTACGTAAACACAAATGCAGTAGCAAATCTCTCTTGCTAATGGTGATTTTTTCTTAGTAATTGTATGTATCATTCATGTAGTTATAATGTTATTTATTATGTTAATTTACTATGGTATTCCTATTAATTATTTCTAAATGTGATTGGACTACTTGCTATTTCTGACACTTGATGAGTAAAGAATGGCATGGCCCACATTTTAATTGATTTGTTAATGTTGCTCTTGTTTGGTATGTGATGTACTACGTAGTGTTCGTTTTTCAAGCTTCTTTTTTTGTTACTTTTCTTCCCTGCCTTTCCTGGTGAAGTTGCTTGCTGTAAAGATGAAGAATAGAACAAAGACATTTGCCAAGTTTAAAAAGAAAAAAAAAACCAACAACTGAACAAAATCCTATATATATATTCCCCAATGCTCAGCTTTATATTTGTACTATTAGATGGAGCCTTAAATTTTTTTAAAAAAAATATATATGTATGTTTATCTCTCAGGAACCAGATATAAATTATACAGTAGCACCAGGAGGAAATGGCATGCCAGTTTTTAATATAACATCTTATTCTCAAGTTTGGAAAAGGTGAATTAACCTCTTGGGAAAGATACTGAAGGTGTTACTGAGCACCCTACTGACAGGGTATGGGAGGTGTTCACACCTTGATTGATTCTCAGATATGTGGGAAAAGAAGTAAAAAGGAGACAGTGCCTAAAGGAATTGCACTTTTCCATGCCTGGTCCGGATTTTATTTCTGGAAGTCATCTGGGCAAGAAATGCATTAAAAAATCAAGAAAGATGTCATCAAGGCTGGACAAGCAAGAATAAGTGCAAGAGGTGAATGACAGCTGAAAGTAATCTGAATGAGTACAAATGGAAGTTTTAACTTAAAGTGTCTCACTAAGCACAAAATATCTCTGGCCTTAAAAACCCCGGAAGACCATCTCTGTGGCAGGGCAACCTATTTAAACAGAAAGGTCAGACTGTCAAAGAAACTAAACTGCCTCACGGAGCTGTAGAGCAGATGATGAACTGGGAGATAATTTAATGAACTGCTTCAACCTCCCATCCTTTGATATTTCACCCTCGGAGGTATTTTAGCTCTACAGTTAGCAGTGCAACAGATATGAGGTCACTGGGTTCCAGGCAAAAGTAATTATCCTGAAGAAAACTAAAAGAGGGAAAGCAAGATTTAGCCCCTTTGTGCCATTAAGACAACTTTAGTTTCACAAATATTTGTCTTCCATAATCTGTTCACCTTTTCAGGGCTTTCTGTTTTTCCCTTTAAAAACAACAGTCTTTGATACTGGAGAATGTCTTTGCTGCTAACACACACAGAAGAGGAGAGCCCTCAGGGGTGGAGCCTTCAGGTTATTCTCCCATCCCACTGGGGTTTTTTTCACTCTCTCCTAAGAACTCCAATACATCTCATTTGGGGGTTAGAAAGTCCCTTTTCATCAAAATTAAAACCAATGAAAGTTCAACTAAAAAGCAAATTTTTACATGCTACCCTGTTTCCTGATTAAATAGGCACAAATATACTTGAAAAAAATGAAATGTATGTCATTACAATAAATTTTTAAGCAATTACTATAATGAAATTCACAGTGACAATGTATATTATCTCACATGAACTCAGTATCTGCTAGAATGCAATAGTTAGCTACTGTGGTGAAATAAAAAGCAGTCAGAAACACATACTACAAATACTCTCAGGCATCCTAGACAATGTTACAAACATAGCTTGCTGTACAACTTAAAATATTCAAATTTTTTTCTGAAATCTTTACAAACCTTTCTGTGTACTGTGAAAATGACTCTGCACATCCTCTCCTACTTATTGATTGTTTGTAGTTTTTAGCAACTTTAGTATTTCTTTAGTAACTATTCGTTTTCAAAGCAAAAATATCATTCGCACTATCCGTCAAAATTTGAACTGGAAAAAAATATTTCACAGAATCACAGAATCACAGAATGTTAGGGACTGGAAGGGACCTCAAAAGATCATCTAGACCAATCCCCCTGCCAGAGCAGGAACACCTAGGTCAGGTCACACAGGAACATGTCCAGGCGGGTTTTGAATGTCTCCAGAGAAGGAGACTCCACAACCTCTCTGGGCAGCCTGTGCCAGTGCTCTGTTACCCTCACTGTGAAGAAGTTCTTCCTCATATTTATGCAGAACCTCCTATGTTCCAGCTTGCACCCATTGCCCCTTGTCCTGTCATTGGATGTCACTGAGAAGAGCCTGGCTCCATCCTCATGGCACTCACCCTTTACATATTTATAAACATTAATGAGGTCACCCCTCAGTCTCCTCTTCTCCAAGCTAAAGAGACCGAGCTCCCTCAGCCTTTCCTCATAAGGGAGATGTTCCACTCCCTTCATCATCTTTGTGGCTCTGTGCTGGACTCTCTCAAGCAGTTCCCTGTCCTTCTTGAACTGGGGGGCTCAGAACTGGACACAATAGTCCAGATGCAGCCTCACCAGGGCAGAGTAGAGGGGAAGGAGAACCTCTCTTGACCTACTAACCACACCCCTTTCTAATACACCCCAGGATGCCATTGGCCTTCTTGGCCACAAGGACACATTGCTGGCTCATGGTCATCCTGCTGTCCACCAGGACCACCAGGTCCCTTTCCACTACGCTGCTCTCCAACAGGTCAGTCCCCAGCTTATACTACCACATGGGGTTGTTCTTACCCAGATGCAAGACTCTACACTTGTCCTTATTATATTTCATTCAATTTCTCCCTGCCCAACTCTCCAGCCTGTCTAGGTCTCTCTGAAGGGCAGCACAGCCTTCTGGTGTGTCAGCCACTCCTCCCAGTTTGGTGTCATCAGCAAACTTGCTGACAGAGCACTCTATTCCCTCATCCAAATCATTGATGAATATATTGAATAGTACTGGTCCCAGCACCGACCCTTGAGGGACTCCACTAGATACAGGCCTCCAACCAGACCCTGTCCCATTGACCACAACTCTCTGGCTTCTTTCCTTCAGCCAGTTCACAATCCACCTCACTATCCGATCATCCAGACCACACTTCCTCAGTTTAGCTGCGAGGATGGTGTGGGAGACTGTGTCAAATGCTTTACTGAAATCAAGATAGACCACATCCACTGCTTTACCATCATCTATCCACTGGGTTATGTCTTCATAGAAGGCAATAAGGTTGGTCAAACATGACTTCCCCTTGGTAAAGCCATGTTGACTGCCCCTAATGACTCTCTTATCCTCGATATGCCTAGAGATACCACCAAGGATAATTTGTTCCATCACCTTTCCAGGGATGGAGGTGAGGCTGACCGGTCTATAGTTACCCGGGTCCTCCTTCTTGCCCTTTTTGAAGACCGGAGTGACATTTGCTTTCCTCCACTCCTCAGGCACCTCTCCTGTTCCCCACGACTTAACAAAGATGATGGAGAGTGGCCTAGCAATGACATCCACCAGCTCCCTCAGCACCCGCGGGTGCATCCCATCAGGACCTATGGATTTATGGATGTTCAGGTTGCTCAACTGATCCCTAACCCAGTCCTCATCAACCAGGACCAACTCCTCCCCTATCCTGACTTCCTCTGGAGCCTCAGGGGTCCTGGACTCCTCAGGACAGCCTCCAGCAGTATAGACAGAGGCAAAGTAGGCATTCAGTAACTCTGCCTTCTTTTTATCTGTCACCAGAGCACCCACCTCATTTACCAGTGGACCTACATTGCCTCTAGCATTAGTTTTATCTGCAATGTATTTGAAGAAGCCCTTTCTGTTGTCCTTGACCTTTCTTGCAGAGTTTAATTCCAAGGAGGCCTTGGCTTTCCTAGTTGCCTCCCTGCATCCTCTGACAACAGACTTCTCTTCCTCTCAAGTGGCCAGCCCCCCCTTCCATGACCTGTACATTCTCTTCTTCCACTTGAGTTTGCCCAGCAGTTCCCTGTTTAAACATGCAGATCTCCTGGCACCCTTTCTTGACTTCCTACCTTTTGGGATGCACTGATCTTGAGCTCAGAAGAAGAGGTCTTTGAATGCTAACCAACTATCTTGGGCCCCTTTACCTTCAAGTACCCTGTCCCATGGGATTTCCCCTAGCAATTGCTTGAAAAGGCCAAAGTTGGCCCTACTGAAGTCCAGGGCTGTACTTCTGCTATTTGTATCTGTATCCTTCTCCTACAATATGTACAAATTCACAAAATTCCTTAAGAAAAAAATAAAGAAAATATTTGAGTTTTCTTTCATAATATACAGCTAGTCAAGATGTAATTAGAAGTGAGCAAAATTCATAAATGGTAATATTGTTATTATTTTTTATATTAATGTACATTGGGACTTTGATCATAACTGTGCAACACAGTTCTATGCAGTTACTCATATCAAAGGAATTTGTACCATATAAAAAAGGACAAGGGTACCTGAAAATGAATCAACTGTAATTATAAATTATAATATTCTCATGGTCAGAGCCAGTAACAACTTAAAAACTTAAAAGTTATGTGCCTCAAGGACAGGCTGGCCCTGAAGGACAATGGCATCTCTTGACTTTCAGTAGTGCCCATGAGGGAAGCTAGAGCTCCACTTCATGAGAACAAAAGTTTTTTTAAAGATCAACTAGACTGCAACACATCCCTGTCTATTCCTTCCTCCTCTTCTGCTGACAGAGCTGCCCATGAAACAGATTAAGATCTGCCAAGAAGTTTATATCTGAGTGTTTTAAAATCAACCAAAGTTCAAGATTGATATCCTGCACCAGTCTGGATTTAGAAACTCCACTTTTCCTAATCCCTAAATTTATGATCTAAATTCCAGTTTATCTTAACTGTGACAGTTCCAGAGATACTTCAGAGGGCAAACAGGTAAGGATAGCAACTCTATCACCCACCTCAGGGAAAGCCAATCCCACTTGCAGAGAACAAGTCTATCATTACCTATCTGCATTCTCCTTTTCATGCAGTATCTCAGCTATCATAACTCTCTGCAAAGAAACAAGATACTCAATTAGCAGATTCAATTTTCTCACTTACAAGGAACGGGGTACAGGAGGAAATTAAGCTATATTTGCCTAACATAGTGCACTGCCTATGAGCTTAAAAGCTGTTTATAGGCCCTATTGACCCTCCTGCTGAATGTTTTGTGGAAGACATGGATTCTGCAGCCATTATAGATTCCCATACACTCATTATCTTCTGCTCAGTCCAACATCTTCATGCTGCTTATCAGTTTTCCTGAGATTCTGCTTGTAGACACATATTCCCAAAGAGTCTTTGCAGCACATCACAAGTTGTTGGGCATGTTACCTAATCAGTGGGAAATATTATGCAAGGTGTGTTGTAAGATTTGAAACAACAAGGTCACAGGGCAGCCACACATAGAAGAGAGAAAAACTGACCTTATAACAAAGACTGTTTCATTCAACCCATGCTAAATAGAAGGGAATGTTGGCTGTCCCAGATGGACATGATAAAGCCTCTGAATGATGGAAAAATTAGTTTTGCATAGCACTTGAGTGGCTGATGGGAGTACAGGAGTAGAGAGGAAAACAGAAGATGATTCTGACACGTGAACAAGGAATCCCAAAAGAACTGGATTCTCATAAATCAGTCTGTAAGATCAGATCACACCAAATTGTAAGTTCACCTGGGAAGTTGTAGAGTTAATTTAACATGTCCTGTAGCTGCTGATCTGTCACAGTCACATGTCAGTCACACCACAAATGACTGATAGTACAGTATCTTTGCTCTATACATTGAAGTGCCAGTGGATGTGGGAGAAGCTTTTGCTGTCACCATAGGGTTCCCTTGCCACTGGTGGCCTGTAAGAACCAGCTGGTGAGAAGGCAGCACCTTTTTCCCCAGCTGACTGCTCTGACTGATGAGCACCCCATTTTTAAATTTTAGAATAGGAAAATTATACCAGCATGCCTTTTTGGCAGAAGCTGAGATTAACTGGTACAATGAGAGAATGTACAACAGCAAGCCTACACCCACAGTGCTAGATAGGTCAGAATGTGGTTTATGAGATTTTCTTCCATCTTTGTGTTTTTAGTATCTTCCTAGAGTTAATTACCAGACCCAGCTGTATTGTATGCAAGATTAGGTCAGTTTAAGTGACTAGTTTGCCACAGAAATCTTGCAATACTATAGATGCTAAAAAATAAAATGCCTCTTAAAAATCAGATTTATCATGGTATATAAAATAGAAGAAAATTACAGACAACACTCTATGCTATTGTAACAAGAATATCAGGAGACAATCAAGAACGTATTTGTTCTCTCAGATGAATGTTTCGTAATTTATCCTTAATGAGCATGAGAATTGCATTATATACACAGCTCCCATAGACACACAGAGCATATTCTCAGAAAGGTTTTCAGGAAACGTAGTTGTAGAATTTTCAGTTCACTTTTAAAAATCACTATCAACTGTTCATATACTTCATCTGAAGTATAGAGTTTGAGTGTGCAGTAGGCAATAGTATATAGCCTACAACTGATCACTTTATAACACTAGTGGTGGTCTTGTCAAGTAGCAAAGAGTAGGTTCTTCCTGCCTGCTCTCCCCTTGGACTCTGAAGTATTAGTAACTTCATTTCAACAGGTGGAACTTGCTCCCTCCTGTGTTACCTTATTGCTTTATATTTAAAACACTTGAAAATTGGAATGTGCACTAACATTTAAGCTATGGTTTAAAACCCCATCACTTTCATTCACTAAGAGCTATGCTCACCCCAAGAAAAAGTTTTGCACAGCAACTTAGGTGTGGTGGGTCCTGTCCAAGCTGCTGAAGCAGAGGAGGCTGTTGCTCAGATCACATCCTGTGCCAGTTGTTTCCCTCTGCTGGGTCCAAGCAGCTCCCTGGTCTGCATGCAAGAGCCATGAATCATCATGTACAGGTATCTACACCATCAGGAAGGATGATGGTACACCTCTTTCAGCCCTGTGGCATCGTGCTGTGACAGCAAGTGCCTGAGTCTGTCTGGGCTCAGTGCACAGAGGTCAGCCAAGGAGCTGTGAGGGGTTGGTCTGAATACAGATGTAATGCTTTGTACACCACCCTGGATTCCTTGATGGGACAGATAATGTCACATTTTGTGCATCCCATCAAAGAAGTAAGTAACCATGTAACAGGGAGCATTGATCAGTATTTGTATCAATTGACCAGTAGAAATCTCTGGAAGGCAGAAAAGATTATCATCCTTCAAAGCAAATAGATGCACTCAGTAAGCAGAAGATGTGGTCAGGGGACATGAGGATGGAGAGTACAGACAATGAAAAATGACCCTAGGATGTAAAAAAAGAGCTTTTGATAGGTGAAGTTTTGGACACTCTTTAAAGTGAAAGAAGACATTTATTCTAGAGACCTTTATAGGTCTGAGTAAATTTCCTTCTAAGCTAGGACGATTGCAGGGAAGACCTTACTCTGCCAAAACACAATGAGTAGATTTGTCTTAAAACCTTTTATATAAATTGTCTTACCAAGCAGAGCTGAGTTTTTTCTGTTTAAAGAAAAAAAAATTAAAAAATTAAGGAATAAATGTTTTTAGTGGGGAGACATGTTTAGCAGACAGATAATGCAGAGGGAGAAATAGATCCTTTTGAGACAGGATTTTACATACATTTACCTCAGAGTCCAGGTGGAATATTTGGGTAAAACATCTGTATTTTTCTGCTGTAAAGCTTCTCATCAGCCCCTCAGAGCATCAAGGAAACAATAAAGCATCCATACTAGATAATATTGCACTATGAAATTTGTTGTGGCCCTTATCTCTAGGTATGTGTATATCTTACATAACAAGAAAATAGTAACTTTGAGTAAGGGAGAGAGTTGTTAGTAAATCACATCAAAGGACATAATGCGTGCAGCATATGTAGTGCAAGATGAGAAAAAAAAGAATAAAAAATTGGATGGAAATATCCCATCCTTACCATCTGATCATAGGAACTGCCTTTTGACATATTTTCATCAAATAGTCGGTGAGTAGACAGCTATCGCTCTCAAATATCATTATTTTATAGCCAAGTGTTCAAGCCAAGAAAATATCATTAAAATATTGAAATAAAATGCCAAGACACATAAAATTGCAAAAAATTGAAAATTGAATATAAGAAAAAGGAAAATACTTCAAAATAATTATTTTTCAAGCCCCGAGACAAAGAAAATACTATTTGATCACAGTAGGTTATTACTAGTAACTAAAAGAAGGCAATGTGCTAAACTAACCACATAAAAAATATTATATTTCTGCCTTTTATCAACTTTTATTATCTAATAATCTGAAATATATAGGTGAAAGATTTCCCTTCTCCAGTAGTTACATTTCTTCTGATTAATCATTTTCTGAGAATTTAACAGTATCACAGTTCCACTGTTCATCTGTGGCAAGGCACAGAGAGACTACAAGTAGAAAGAGGGCTTGAAGGTACAAGATAGAAAATCTCAACAGGGTAAAAAGTATTAATTGTGTTTAACATGGTTTAATGGTAATTGAACTTGCCAGATGTAATTGTTTGGGCCTCTGTTGCCTTCAAAAAACTCAAACGACCTAGAGAGCAGCACTACAGGAAAAAAAATCAAACTACTGATAACACAGAAGTTATTTAAACTAAGAGTCCAGATATTTAAGTGAGCAAAAATAAAAAGCAGTAGTAAATAGACTGATGAGGCAAATCATACCAAACTGATGAATGTTAGGTTTAAAAGTGAATAGGCAGACATCTGTAATGTGTTTAAAACCAAAACCAAACCTCAGATAAGCACTTTGTTGAACAGGTGAGGGAATATACAAAAACTCCTGCAGAAGGGAAAAAGTCTTGCCCTGGAGGACAGCCAGTCATGCTGGAGATGATTTAATTCCATATGTGCAAAAGGATGATCTTTTCTTTGGCATGCATAGTTAGTGTTTTTCTTGCAACCCAAATATCTGCAGCTATGGTAAGGACAGGCTGGTGACATTTATATATTTTCTAGAGGGGCAAAACCTCCTCCAAATTCTTCACTTCTGAGTTTATCAGGTAGGGTGTGGGTAGAAGATTCACCAGGTCATTATTCTTCACAGAATCATCTAGGTTGGAAAAGACCTTGAAGATCGTCTAGTCCAAGCATCAACCTAACACTGACAGTCCTCAACTACACCATATGCCTGAGCACTATGCCAGCCCCACTCTTAAACACCTCCAGGGATGGGGACTCCACCACTGCCCTGGGCAGCCCGTTCGAATGTCTAACAACCCAGTTCTGGGCTCCCCAGTTGAAGAGAGATGGTGAACTACTAGAGAGAGTCCAGCGGAGGGTAACAAGGGTGACTGAGGGATTGGAGCATCTCCCCTGTGAGGAAAGGCTGAGAGAGCTGGGACTCTTTAGCCTGGAGAAGAGAAGGCTGAGGGGTGATTTAATTAAATACCTGAAGGGTGGGTTGATGGAGGATGGAGCCAGACTCTTTTCAGTGGTTCCCAGTGACAGGACTAGGGGTAATGGACACAAGCTGGAACATCGGGGGTTCCATTTAAATATGAGAAAGAACTTCTTTTTGGTGAGGGTGACAGAGCACTGGAACAGGCTGCCACAGGCTCCACTCCACAGGTTGTGGAGTCTCCTTCTCTGGAGATTTTCAAGACTCACCTGGATGCAGTCCCAAGTGATGTGCTCTAGGAGATCCTGCTTCAAAGCATGGGAGTTGGACTAGATTATCGCTGGAGGTCCCTTCCAACTCTGAAAATTCCATGATTCCGTAAACCAGTTCTGTGAATAAATACTTCCTAATATCCAGTCTAAACCTCTCCTTGTGCAACTTGAGGTCCTTACCTCTTGTCCTATCACTTATTACTTGGTTAAAGAGACTCATGCCCACCTCACCACAGCGTCCTTTCAGGGACTTTTAGAGGGTGATGAGGTCTCCCCTCAGCCTCCTCTCCTCCAGACTGAACAATTCCAGTTCCCTCAGCCGCTCCTCGTAAGACTTGTGCTTCAGACCCTTCACCAGCTTCGTTGCCCTTCTTTGGACATGCTCAAGTATTTCAATGTCGTTTTTGTAGCAAGGGACCCAAAACTGAACACAGTACTTGAGGTCTGGCCTCTCCAGTGCTGAGTATAGGGGTAAGATCACTTTCCTGCCTCTGCTGGCCACGCTATTTTGTATAGAAACCAGGATTCCATTGGCCTTCTTGGACACACTGATGGCTTATGTTCAACCAGTCGTCAATCAACACCCCCAAATCCCTCTCTGACTGACAGCTTTCCAGCCACTCCTCCCCAAGCCTGTAGCACTGCTGGGGGTTATTCTGGCCGAAGTGCAGAACCCAGCATTTGGCCTTATTAAAACCCATACAATTGGCCCTAGCCCATCGATCCAGCCTGTCCAGGTCCCTCTGTAGAGCCTCCCTACCCTTGAGCATATCTTCTATGAAGCTGAAGAAAAGGCAACTTTCTGACCTCTCACCAGCAGAGCTGGGTTACAGCATCCTTGACATATACTTCAGCTGTTGTCACATAAATTGACAAAAAACCCCATATGTTTCAATCCTCAAGTGGCTAGAGTATTTTACTGTCATAAAACTAGTAAACAAGTACCTAATTTTCATTGTGTTTTTTTTTTTTTATTATTATTTTTTTTTGTTACAGGGGGATAGGGGACAGGATAACAGGATATGCTGTTATAAGTTTTTCATTTCAGTTCCAAAAAGCACATTCTTTCACCAAACAGAGCCGTTGTCACTTTTCTGAGCAATGAATTGCCTTGTGAAGTGTCACATCAGGTTGTGTCTGTCACATTGCCTTGCTTAATAATGAAATTAGCACATTTCAACTAGAGCAGAAAGTCAGGAAGGGTTTTAAAAACAGTCTTGAAGTAACAATGAACTTGCCCTTTACAAATACCTACAGTGAAACAAATTAGAGGGGCCAATGTTCTTGCAAACATAAGACGCACCTGTTCCCCATCATCCAAGACCATTTGCAAATAAGTCATTATTACAAGTATGATTCTCCAGCCACTTGGCTTTAGCCCACAGATGTGCAAAGCATATTACCTCTGAGCCATTTTGTAAGACCATCTACAAGAAGCTGGATATAAAGATATGTGAGCATGTAGAAAGTATAAGCATTAAAATATTTTGCACAGTATTGTTCTTATCTTATGAGGGCACTACTGGTGTGATGAATTCAGAAATAATACATGATATAGTGCCCTGTCAAACACTGTGGAAGTAGGTGCTAAATCACTCACTATGAAGCACTGTACTTCCTCACTCACTGTGAGCACACTCTTAGAGTTCATCCAGAAGGCTGCCTTCTGAACATTCCCCCTGCAAATCATCAAACACTAGCTGAATTGTGTATTATATGAGCATAGAAAGAGACCTGTGAGTGAAGAGGGGAGAGAAGCATAATTTATCTTCTTTTGTTTTGGAAGCAAATCATGATCCCATCTCACTTTTTTGAAGAACAGTCTTACCCTCAGAGTGGGCCTTGCACAACAGTGTGAACATGTACACCAAAGCTAATCACGTAGGCTTCTTTTTAGTCAAAGGAGTCAATACATACAAGTCATCTAATCCTTTTGAGGTATCTTATTTAAGATGAGATGGATTAGATCAAAAGTCCATTCTCTTTCCAATGACTAATAAAAGGAACCTAGTATGACTAGCTCAGGGGTAGATACATAGTCAATACCTGAAGTTAGGTGAGACTGTCCCATCTTTAACCCCTGGGGAGGGTTTGCAGTGTGAATTCTAGGCATAGAAAATTCACTACAGTCAAATAAGATACAGTTTCTGGGATATTTTAGGTTTACTTATACTTCAGAAAATTCCAAGGGTTCTCCTGTCTTGAATTTTGCAGATCAGAATGAGAATGGATTCCAAGACAATGGCAGTATCATACAGTATAAAGGTACCTTAAGTATATAATACAGATTTGTGAATTTTACTTTAAGGGCCAGATACCTTCATTGCCCTTTGGGTGTTCTAAAGCTTTCCAATTTCCTATGAAAAATATTTGTATTCAGAGGACAGTCTTGTGCTAAATGCAATGTTCTCTATATAATAACTAAGCCTTAGTATTGGCTTTGATGCCTTGATGAACTACAATAGAGTCTTCTAGACTTGAGTACCTGGCTAACGTAATAACATGGCTAAACTGCTTAGAAGGCTGAAAAATCTTTGCTGAATGGCAAGCAACTAGATCTAGACCTTCTCTGATAGAGGCTAAACAATTGTTGTTATTCTATATTCTTAAAATATATCTGGCTCAAGGATTTTGCTCCACTTTTAGCATGTTCTAACTCTGAACAGGAAAGCTTCAGAAAATGAAATCCGAATGAGTTAGATAGTCTGCAGCTCAGAAATAACACTTATGCTCATTATTGGGAAAAAAGAGCAAAAGTTTAACACAGTTGTTCTTCTATTTTAGCTTACTTTAAAAAAACAAGGCCACCTCTCTAGACCCATCTAATTAACAGCTGGGAAATGTTCTAGGCTATTTTCCCATTAGACAAATAGCTACGGAATTCAACTGAGAACAACAGTTTTCTAAGACTGTAAACTCTTCTCTAGGGTATACTGACAGTATGAGAGATGATAGTTTGGGAAACAGTAGATATTTTAAGCAACTAGTTCAGCTTTTTTCTGGGCAAGTAGACCAACACAGTTCCTGCATGCATAAGAACCATCATGGGTGAGAGTAGATTGGACATATGATTTTCTTGTCAAATAACTCTGTTCCTTAGGGTCTGACTCCCTGATCCACTCTATATGTAATTTGGTTCATTCCTGGAGTCTCTTTTGAAGTAAACCTGCATGTTTCTCCTGGATAAAATGCAGATGTAAATCTCAGATTACTTTGCTCCAGGCACTATTGTGTATAGAAAAAATGAACAAAACTGCACAAAATTTTGCTTCCTTCACCCTACTTTAGAATATAAGGCCTACCCTGATTCTGAAGGTTGCCTTATAGCCATTGGCCTTCATGGAAAGGAAAACATATACTTAATGTTATACTATATTTGCTTTATGTGATACCTGCAAAACAGATACTTAATGTTATATTACAAAAATGTCATTTTTGAAAGTCTATGAAACAGTTCTCATTTTCAAGCACTCACCCTCACCCTAGGCCCAAGGGTATATCACAGGGAATCCAGAAGATACTTTTGTCAAATACAGTGCAGTGCAACAGCAATCCATGGAGAAGAGTTCATCATTAGTACAGACACAGGCACTTCTGCAGCTCTTGGCTCGGCGGCCTGGAATCACACCCAGGCAGCACATCTTTAGCAGTGTAAGTATAGTCTGTGCATTTGTCACTGAGCCAGTGACTTTCACAGCTTCTGTCTGTATCTGATGCTTCCATTCAAAAAAGTTATTTTGTTCATGGTAGAGTTGCAGGAATGATTAAAAGATTAACTAAAAAAGTCACACTGTGAAAGACTCTAGAAACTCCACCTCTTTAACTTAACAAGAAAGAAGTTAAAAGGCAATGTCATTAAAAACCTACAAGTAGTTACAAAGAGACCAGAGATGTCAGTGTGCCAGTATGTCCAAGCAGAAAGTAGAATATAGATATATTCAAGTGAAGATAAATACCCAAAGTTTTTCAAATAGTGAAGATATTAATCTTCAGAACATATTACTGAGAGGAGTGGTTGATTCATCATCACACTTTATTTTTTTTAAATTGGGTCAAGATTTTATTTTATTTTTCCAGAAGTCTTGTTCTAGTTCAAACAGGAATTAATTTAAGAAAGTTCTTTCCTTTACAGAAAGTCAGACTACCTGACTCTTCCTTGATGGGTATTCTGTGAATCTAAAAATATAGCAGAGAATTATGCTGACCAATGAACTCAACCAGCCATTTGTCCTGTTGATAAGATACGTCCTCTATAACATTCAGACTTATGTTTATAGAACATCGTGTAATTTTGATCACAAAGTCTTCATGTTTGGCTGACCAGCCATCTCTTTTCATCATATAGCCCACAAAAATATCAATATCCCACTTCTGCCATTTATACTGATAACCTATATTTCTGTACTGTTCATAAGTTTCGTGATATTACTACAAAATTATATCTGTTTTAAAACTTTTCTATTTTATTTTACTGAGTTTTAGCTCAATTGTCTCTACAGACCAACTTCAGCATATTTTTATTTCAGTTCAGGTTTATGGCCTCAATATTCTCTATTGTACTAGTTATATTTTCCGTTCAATGGATTCCTCTCAACAACTTCTGGGGATCTAATCTATCACACTTAGAATCTGTATTTTCCCTTCACATTTTCCTCACAACTTGCTAATTTCAGATTGTTCCTGCAAGGTTCAAAATCATCCTATCATGTAGAAGTGGAAGAATTGATGCCAACACCAGATTGCTACTTAATCTGGCACATGAAAATAAACTTAGTTTGCATGTTTATTTGTCTTTAACCATAATTTCTCCCATCTCTCTCAGGGAGAAGAGTTAAGGAAGCAGCATGTCTGAGTTTGCAGTAGGAAAAAAAAATAAATACATGAAAAGTTTAGGTTTTCTGATTTAGAAAGGCATATGTTGAGCTGATACAGAGACATTGCTAAAATCCCAGCTTTCTTTCGTATCCTAATTCGCTGTGACTCCAAAAATTTTGTATGTCAGAAATCTCTTTGCACAGCTATTTGTTTTCCTCTCTAATGTATTGTAACGCTCTATATGAAGGACATTCTTTATGAGTTACCATTCTGCACATGTATTTGCCATTTTCTCAACAAAATAGATCAGCTTGACATTTACAGGTATCAGGGAAAACAGAAAGAAGGCTTGTCTGTATTATTTGAAAACCTCCTTCGGTTCCTTTTATAAATATAGCAATCAGACTTGACTCTTCAGAAATCAGAATGTAGTGACTGGATTTTGATATTTCCTTCTGCTACTTCACACTCTTCTACTCACACAACCACGGCAAGGGGGATTTCTTTAATGGAGATTCAGTGCACATACAATTCCTTGAGTTTAATTGGTTTTCAGTGACAGTATTTGTCAATTATTTTGTTATGACAAAGAAATATAATTTTAAATTATTGCAGTTTTATGATAGACCCTGTTTTTTCTCTAAGTATATGCATAATATCATGTCCTATTATCACACCACTCAGATTTCTCAGTTATCTGTCTGACACATTGAAATGCACATTAAGGTACTGATTAAAATTATGTCTTTTTTGATTTATATAGCTCTCTATAATCCTGGCTAAGAATAATCTGCAAGGCATGGATATTACATATTTCATGGCATGACTACCCTTTTTACTTTACAGCAAACCTTTTTTCCTTCTTCAGATGTGTATCTTGAACAGATTTCCCTTGTGAGGCTGATGTTCAGATGGTTTGTATTGCATTTCACCGAAGAATCATGCCTCCTCCTTGGAAGTGTTCAGGGCCAGGCTGGATGGGACTTTGAGCAACCTGGCCTACTGGGAGGTGTCCCTGACAATGGCAGGGAGTTTGGAACTAGGTGATCTTCAAGGTCCCTTCCAACCCAAATCATTCTATGATTCTATCCATATTACAAACTACGTTCTTTCCCTTGATATATACTTCTCATTGGATGTATTTTGGATCAGTACTACGTCTTGCTTTGCTTCCTAAATTCATTTTGGATAGAAGTGACAGTTCAAATGGCTTGGCCTTCATCTGTGTTCCAATACTAGTTATGCAAGAAGGAGACAAAGGTCTTGTAGGGTTTTCTCACCTAATATTATCCATTATAGGTATGGAAATAATACTGAGGGACTGAACCCATGAACTAAAATATTAAATATGGTAGGTACTGGGCAAGTACAGAACAAAGATTCTGTATCCCAAACCACCTAACAAGTTGACTATGAAACAAAAGACAATATGGGATATATTGAGAAAAGTTATTTTCACTGATCAACAATTTATGCTTTCAAGATTCCATTGTGTGAAAGCACTGGTCCTCATTTCCCATTACTCTGTCCCTGACTGTCACTGGTAACAGAAGTTTAAGAAATGTAAGAACACAGTGTGCATATAATGCTACCTCTCCAGAAAAATACTGGCCAAGCTTTAGCTGCACAGCTTTTTGATTAAGAAGCTAATATTCATCATCTCGAAGATCCTGCCTCTGTCTGCAGTTTTACCATCTTTATTCTGCATGGCTCTACTGTGCTTAATGTTCTCACAGATGTTTCTCACAAGTAGTGAGAACCCCTGTTCCTCTTTGAAACTCAGAGCCACTGTTATTGTCTTCAGAGTGAATCCACTTCAGAGCTTGATCATGGTCCATTCTCTCTCTTCCCTACCCTCATGTCATACTCCTGTTCATAACTCCTTATAACCTGGCAGTTGCTGCACAGTGAGACACAGACATAGTGGAATAGAGTGCTTCCAAGCAAAGACAGGATTCTTAATTCACTAGTAAATGTGAGTGCCTCAGTACTGACATCTTCCTCTCCTGTCTCCCAGAAATATTGTTACCTAGATTTCCATACCTTGAATTCCTAAGGAAAGTGCATCTATCACTAAAGAAAGCCCAGAGCTCTAAATCCCTAGCAGTTGAAAGGTACTATGCTGCCATGATAAGAATCTTGTGGCCCATAGAATCATAGAATCATTATGGCTGGAAGGGACCTCCAGGGTCATCAAGTCCAACCTTTATCCCATCATATTCCTAACCATTAGACCATTAGACCATGGCCTCAAGTGCCTCATCAACCCGTTTTTTGAACACCCCCAAGGACGGTGACTCCATCACCTCCCTGGGCAGCCTATTCGAGTGCCTAACCACCCTCTCAGTAAAGAACTTCTTCCTAAGATCCAAACTTCCCCTGACATAATTTGAGGCCATTTGCTCTCGTCCTATCATTAGCAATTTGGGAGAAGCAAACACCAGCCTCACTACAACCTCCTTTTAGGTGGTTGTAGAGAGCAATGAGGTCTCCTCTGTCTCCTCTTCTCCAGGCTAAACAACCCCAGTTCCCTCAGCCGGTCTCCATAAGGCCTGTTTTCCAGACCTCTCACCAGCCTCCTTGCCCTTCTCTGGACTCGCTCCAGCACCTCAATGTCCTTCTTATCCTGTGGTGCCCAGAACTGGACACAGTACTCAAGGTGTGGTCTCACCAGTACCAAGTACAGGGGCACGATCACCTCCCTACTCCTGCTGGTCACACCGTTTCTGATACAGGCCAGGATGCCATTGGCCTTCTTGGCCACCTGGGCACACTGCTGGCTCGTGTTCAGTCGGCTGTCAACCAACACCCCCAGGTCCTTTTCTGCCAGGCAGCTTTCCAGCCACTCTGCCCCAAGCCTGGAGCGCTGCATGGGGTTGTTGTGGCCGAAGTGCATGACCCAGCACTTACCCTTGTTAAACCTCATGCAATTGGCCTCAGCCCATCACTCCAGCCTGTCCCAATCCCACTGCAGAGCCTCCCTACCCTCAGGCAGATCAACACTCCCACTCCGTGTCATCGGCAAATTTACGGAGGGTGTACTCGATCCCCTCATCCAGGTCATCAATAAAGACATTAAACAAGACTGGCCCCAAAACCGAGTCCTGAGGGACACCACTTGTGACCGGTCTCCATATGGATTTAACTCCATTCACCACAACTCTCTGGGCTCGGCCATCCAGCCAGTTTTTAACCCAGCAAAGAGTCCACCTGTCTAGACCATGAGCCGCCAGCTTCTGCAGCAGAATGCTGTGGGAAACAGTGTCAAATGCCTTCCTGAAGTTCAGGTAGAAAACATCCACCGCTTTTCCCTCATCCACTAGGCGGGTCACCTGATCATGGAAGGAAATCAGGCTGGTTAAACAGGACTTTCCCTTCATGAACCCATGCTGGGTGTACCTGATCCCACTGTTGTCCTGCACTTGCCACGTGATCTCCCCCAACATGAGCCATTCCATAACCTTCCCCGGTACCGAGGTCAGGCTGACTGGCCTGTAGTTCCCCGGATCCTCCTTCCTGCCCTTCTTGTAGATGGGCATCACATTGGCAAGTTTCCAGTCGTCCGGGACCTCACGCAATAACCAGGACTGCTGATAGATGATGGAGTGCGGCTTGGCAAGTTCCTCTGCCAGCTCCCTCAGCGCTCTTGGGTGGATCTCATCCGGCCCCATAGACTTGTGGGTGTCTAATTGACTCAGCAGGTCCTTCACTACTATTTGCTGGATTACAAGGGGTTTATTCTGATCTCCATCCCAATCTTCTAGCTCAGGGAACTGAATACCATGAGGAGAACTGGTCTGGCTGTTAAAGACCGAGCCAAAGAAGGCATTAAGTACCTCAGCCTTTTCCTCGTCCATGGTAACAATGTTCCCCCTTGCATCCAATAGGGGATGGAGATTCTCTCTGCATCTTTTTTTATTGTTAATGTATTTATAAAAACTCTTCTTATTATCTCTTGCAGCAGTGGCCAGGCTGAGTTCTAGCTCAGCTTTTGCCTCCCTAATGTTCTGCCTACACAAACTAACTAAATCCCTATACTCTTCCCGAGTAGCCTGCCCCTTCTTCCAGAGGTGGTAGACTCTCTTCTTTCTCCTAAGTCCCAGCAGAAGCTCCCTGTTCAACCATGCCGGTCGCTTTCCCCACCAGTTTTTCTTACGACACATGGGACAGCCTGCTCCTGCATAATCTAATCTTCTCCATTTTCTACTATATAATTTAGGCATGTTCCTCCACAGGATCCTGGTTTTTGCAGAGCCCATTCAGAGGCACTCTCCCTGTTCTGCCCTTGGGGGATCTATGTGGCTGATTTAGATCTGCGGATTCTTCTGCAAGGACAAAAGCCTAAAGCTCAGGTAATGCCACATGCAATCCTTTTGTGAATTTGAGCCTTATTCTCTCTAATTGGTTTTGAATTGAGTATGCTATGACTCCTATTATATATCATTTCACTGCATGGTTGGTCAATGTTTATGCAGTTGCATGAATATAGCCCATTGCAAATTACAGTGAGTTTTTCCCAGCTTTATTTCCTACCTATGGTCACCACATCAGGTGTATGTAAGTAAGATCTTTCTCATGGAATAAGGTTCTACATGGATTTTTTTTGTCGATGGTTTCTTTGCATAAATTTTCTCCTGTACCCTTTTAGTATAAGTATGCTCTCACTGACAGCTTGTTAAGTTCACAAGAAAAAAAAATCTCTTGTATTCCCAGATGTTCAGCTCATCTGCCAGAATGAGAACTGAATTAGGAACTGAATAATTAGAATGTGACATATTACAGAACATTGAGCAAACAATAGTTATACCAACTCAATAGTCTTGAATTCTATGGAAACTGCTGCTTCCTTTAGCATGTTATTCAAGATTTTAATCTAGGTATTTTAAATTAATGGCACGTTTATTATTCTTTCTAATTTAAGTTTATGTTATCCTTAATAGTCTTGAGTGCAAACCATTTGAGATGTTAAAATGTGCCAATGTAACCGTACATTGTATGCCAGCTAAGCAAGTAATTAGCTGTTGTGCTTTTTTTCCCAATGAACACATCAATTATTCTAAGTTTCAAATCACCAGGTATATACTAGGCAGCACCTTCTTAAAAAGCTCAGAAATAAAGCAGATCCATTTCCCATCACCAAGGAGAAATCATGAATACATGCCTTCGCAGAAGAAAGGGATTCCTATATCAGAAAAAAACCAAAATGTTGTAAATCCAACCAGCATAATAAATAATCTGTAATAAACAATTTCATTTCAGTCAAGTTCAGGCTTTCATACATAGTTTGAGTACTCAAACACATCTCCTCTCTAGTACTGGAAAACATAAAGCAGTTCCTTTTTTTTTAGGAAAAATTTCTTCACTAAAATTATTGTCAAGCACTGGAACAGGCTGCCCAGGGCAGTGCTGGAGTCCCCATCCCTGGAGGGATTTAAGAGACATGTAGATGTGGTGCTGAGGGACATGGTGTAGTGGTAACTTGGCAGTGCTAGGTTTATGGTTGGACTTGATGATCTTAGAGGCTTTTTTTCCAACCAAGGCTCTTCTATGATTCTTTTCTTTTGGACAAGCTTATGACCAGCTACTGTACTCAACAGAGAAATAGTTCTGCTGTCTCTTTTAGGTTCATTTCCTCAATGAGGCAGAAGTGTAATTATGTGATCCCAGTTGTTACAACACTAGAATATCTCTGAACATTTTCTCATTATTTTAGATAGATAAATAAATATATAAATAAACCTGACATGTGAGGAAGAATCAAAGGAAGTTGCATAGATTAATTTACTTTTTTGTAAAATCTTCAAGGTTCCAGGGCTATCACAATCCAAGCTTTTGACCTGAACCATTTGAAGTCTGCTCGTTATTGCTATTAGATCTATTTAATCTTGTGCTTCTATGCTTAAACACAGTTTGAAATATTGTTGACATATTGGGGTTTTTTTTGGTGGGAGTTTAGTACTAGTTTTTGTAAATACTAATTAAACAGATCATTGTGGAACAGGAAATCCTACAGATTATATCAAGAAATAATTTATATTTTTCTTTCATACCTATCTTTTAAGTGAAATTCCCTTCTATATCCCAATTTATGTTTTCATTGCAACATTCTCTAGTAAAATCTTGAAGTAAAAACTAATTGTGGTGAAGTTCAGTGACAGACCAGACTTAACCTGCCAGATGTCTATATTTCTGTTTATACTAGTCAGAAGAAAAATGAGGTTTTAATAGAAACTTGTCAAGATTTCAAAACATGTTTTCTAAGCTTTAGAGACATTTACACAATCTTCTTCCCAAGAATAAACTCTTTGCATTTGTTCAAGCAAAACTACATTGCTTTTTTTCCAAGTAGATGTCTATGTTTGGCTTTGAAATGGTTGATTTGGTCTGCAAACATGTTTGTACAAATTTAATGGGTGACATATCACAGAATGGTTGAGGCATAAAGGGACCTCTGGAGACCATCTGGTTCACTCCCCTGTTCAAGCAAGGTCACCCTTAGCCAGTTGCACAGGGCCATGTCCAAACAGCTTTTGAATATATCTAAGGGGGGAGGCTCCACAACCTCCCTGGGGTAAGTGCACAGCCACCCTCACAGTAAAAAAGTGGTTTCTGATGCTCAGAGGGAACCTTTTGTGTTTCAATTTGTGTGCATTGCCCCTGCTCCTGTCACTGGGCACCACTGAAAAGAGCCTGCCTCCATCTTCTTTGCATCCTTCCTTCAAATATTTATATACATTGATGAGATCCGTCCTGAGCCCTCTCTTCTCAAGGATAAACAGCCCCATCTTATGTAAGAGATACTCCAATCCCTTAATCACTGTAGTGGCCCTTAATTGGATTCTCTCCAGTATAACCATGGCCCTCTTGTACTGAGGAGCCTAGAACTGGGCACAGTGCTCCGTGTGTGGCATCACCAGTGCTAAACAGAGGGGAAGGATCACCTCCTTTGATCTGCTGGCAATACTTTGTCTAATGCAGACAAGGACATAATTTGCCTTCTTTGCAGCAAGGGCACATTGCTGCCTCATGTTCAACTTGGTGCCCACCAGAACTCCTAGGTCCATAGGTTTGAGAGGTTATTCAGCAAAGTTGGTTACATGATGTTTGAAAATAGAGTATTTCATTTTACTATCCATTTTATTATAACTGAAGATAATTATGTCTTAAAACTAAACTTTTAAGAAAAATTTTAGCAGCAAGTATCTTTAAATCTTGTTTACTAGTAAGTTTGTGGTTCTGCTACTATAACTGTCATTGTTTTTCAGAGGTTTTGTCTTCTTTATTGTTAAAGAAACTTTTAGACAATTTTTTATCAGCATTTTAAACAAAATTGTATAAACCTAAAGAGATAGCTTTTTGAGAAGGTGGGTAATACACTGTGCAGTAACTGAAGAATTTCAGATCTAGTTGCAGACAATCTCCTTAATGAAGAAAATCTCTATACACAGTGAGTTCTAAGTGGTTTTTTTATTTTTAATTCATTATGCATTTTGCATAATTTTTACCTCCCAGTCTGCTTGCCATTGTTTTCTTACACCCAATCTATCTCCTGCTACAGTGTGGTAAATCTATTTATTACTAGATTCAGCCACTTCTGTTTAAGAATAAATAAATATTTGCTGACCATTACTTTGAAAAGTATTCAAAACTACCATAAAATACTGTCTTGAAGAAATCCAGTGAAGGTCTTCCCAAAAGTGTCAAACCCTTTATGTGGACAAGACTCACCTGTTTAGAATATTGGATTTCCACATCCCAGATCATTTGACTTATATTGAACAGTTCAGATATCATACATTTTTCTTCTTTGCTTTTTACCAAAGAAACCAAACCTAGTTTGTGTGATTAGGTCCTGAGGTTGAAAAGGGTTTCTGATGTATTCCTCATCAGCTCAGGATTGTGTGAATCCAGGACAGAGTTTGGAAATTCAGGTGTCTAGTCCTGAGACTCCCTTACACAGTACAGCAGAGTGTCTTCAGGCTAAGCCAAGATGTAGACCTGAGATTGTTTTTGAGTTCAATTATTGTACAGATTCACATGCACCTGAAGTTCTTACCATTTTTTTTTTCATTTCAGGTAATCAACAGTTTGTTAGCTGATTCATTAAATTTAAACTCCTTCAAAGTAGTTCAACTGGAAAGTCCTGTGATTAAAACTGCAAGTAGCTCTACAATAGAGCAAGTACTTGTTTTTGACTCTGCTTCAGTGCAGATATTGGGCACTATTTGGTCCAATTCATTTCCTTCCACCCCTCTCCCTGTGTCTATTATTCAGATTTGATGAACTGGATATAAACTGCAGCCCTAGGCTGAGTCTGAGGACAGGGCTATGAAGCAGAGAATGAGGGATGAAGGTGGGAAATGTAGGAAGACTCACCTTTGAGCCCCCAATGAATCCATATGTGCACAGAAATACATATACACACAGAGAAAGCATCCAAAAACATGCCTTTGGGATCATCTTGTTTTCAGCTGAACTATAATTCTGGAGAAATACTACTGTTCTAGTTCAGTTTGGGTTCAATGAACGGCTATTAAAGAACAAGTTATAGGATGGTTTGAACTGTTTCTTAATAGATTTTGATTTTCAGTATGATCCATGGTAACACCTAAATTGTTTTGCACATTTACCTCAAAGTAACAGCAGCTCCATGGCACTGCTACAGTACCAGGCACTGTGCCCACATCATAACCCTTGTCACAGTTCTCAACTATTCATTCTCTGCTCTTTTCCTAGTTCCCCAGTAAATATCAGTGCAGGCACTGGATGTGGCAGGCAAGGTATTGTAACAGCCAGGTTTAATTTTTAGACAGTGATAATTTAGTGATCTGGAAATTAGACTCTTCCTTTTAAATTTAGTAACCTCTGGATGTTTCAGGGAGAACTGGATGCCCTCATCTCTCAGGACACACTGATATCTCACAGAAAACCTTGGATTAACTTCACAGTGCAAAGAATTTAATACTTATGGTTGTCCTTAAATGATAAATCTCATGCCACTGTGGAAAATACATTCCTTTTTGTTGAAGAAGTCTCAATAAATTATGAGCAAAAATTTTCATCAGCCACACATTGTATATACATAGACATGTACAGGCATTAGCAAATCATGCCATACTGGCTTCTACACTAAACTGTGGGCAATAGCTCACCAGGTTTAAGTATGACAGAGCCACATGGTACACATAAAGTTAAATACACATAGAAGCAAAAGTTTTGATTTTTTTTTTTTTTACCTCCTAGAAATAACAGGAAACTAACAAAAAGCAAACTCCAAGCAAATGCCAGGAAGAAGTTTTTCATGGACATGTCTAGAAGTGCATGGAACAGCTTGGCAGGCATTATCATTAAAGGAAAATCACTGAAGCCATTCAAAAAAACAACTATATTAGATGATTCCATGGGAGAACTGGAGCTCTGAAGGAGAAATAAGTCCTGGTAGAATGAAAAGTCTTCATTTCCCTAAGCTTCATATCTGTTAGGCTTTGACTGTATTGAGTACCCCTACAGATCTGAGATGCATACTATAGTTTAAAAATATTTGTTTACATCATCAAAGCACGGGATATTATGACAAGGTCAATTAATAAATGCCAGTTGCAGATAGATCACCCTGGCCTGACAAGTTTGCGTTGTTCTAAATAAAGAGGCAGGCAGAAAGACACACGCGGACACACACACACACACGCACATAGAATTTAGGTCCCTGATTATCTGTTCAACTTAACACCATAATAAAAGTCTTCTAAACATCTGAAGTTTTTTTACAGATATGATCTTCAAATCCTGTCTTTCAAAGTGATGAATGAGTCTTTAGATACTGTATATGTAAGGAGAAAGTATAGTAGATAACATGCATATACATCTGCTAAGGTCAGTATTTCCTTTTTATTATTTACGGAATGTCTATTGTAACTCTTCTCTCTTTTTATTTTTTTTAATGTGTTTATTATTCACTTAACTTAGGACAAATTGCTTCAATTTCTTTCTGAAACTCATTTTATTCAGATTACTATACATTTCTAACACTAAAGATGGCAGCACTACTGTAGTGATGAAAATTTAACAGAGGCAGAACCTACAGTATTATAGTATGGAATACTATCATGTAGATATACTGAAAGAAGTTTGCCAAGCAAATTTGAGGTGCTGATGGAGACTCTCATATAGAAAGCAAGCACCAATTTCTGATATTCCTAAACTCATCTTTTGTTGTGGGTCTCTGAGGGCTCACTTGCACATGCTGATTTGACTTGACCCTTACATACAGAGAAGCACCTGCCTGAAGTTTATCAACTTCACACGGATCCACTTCTATGTCCTAGGCTTCTGTTAGTGTCAGTCAGTACTGCTATTAGCTGTCAAGTTAAAATTTTATAAATAAAGAGCAGAACTATAGTAGAAAAAAAAAGGGTTATTTTATTGTGATTAAAATATTCATCATGTTCAGCAGTATTTTAACATAAATAAGGAAATTATCATGTACAAGATGCCAACAGCCAGCAATCCTTTGTAGGATATTCCAATTATTTATTTTTACAGAGTGCTGGATAATTTGTTTTATCTTAATGCAAGATACTTTCCAGTTGTTTTGGTGCAGAAATAGTACCTCTGTAGACTCATTTAATTGCTCAGCAAAGATCTGGCTGACTGAATACTTTCATCTCTTTCCATGTCAGCACATTGATATTTGCATTTTGTATCTGAATGGAAAAAAAGGATATCTGGCATATTAGTCAGCCTCCTTTTTTTTCTCTTCCTGTCGTTCTCTCTGAAAGTCTGGCTCAGTTTACCCAAAAGGCAATGTAAAATTTGTAATGCTGGCTGTTTATTGCATATCTGATTGGTACGAAATTCAACTTTCAGTGGAAAACAGATGTAAATGAAGACATTTTGGATCCTTGAAAGTGACCTGATACCAGTCTCTTCAGTTCAGCTTCTCCAAGCAGCTATGAGTTCATTTATTGTAAAATTAAATTCCTAGCCCTCCCCACGTGCTCCCTCCCGCCATGCAGTTGGAGGGGCTTTATCTATTGGAATTTTCACAATCTAACTGAAAGAAACCAAACCCACGATCTACCCATTACTGTCACTTTACTGGATAAACAATAATGTCTACATCCTGAGTCAGGATGTGCTGCAAGTCCCACATTATGCAAATGTTTTCCAGGTGGGTTGTATTGCTTCCCCACACCAGAGAGCTGTGAGTCTCATTTGCATCAGTAGCACACCAGGCCTTTGGCCCTGGCAGCTGGCAACTCAACCCCACTGTACCAGGCAGAAAAGCTGACATTACTCTTCTGCTCTCCAGAAAAGGCCTTGCTTTGATCTCTGACTTCATTATTGTGGGAAATTCACCCAGATGGGAAATATTTCCAGTGATGTTTTCCTACAACAGAAAACATTCTGCTGTCATTAGTGCTGCTTAGGGAAAGCCTGACTTTGAAGTGCAACTTCATCAAACATAGGTCAGGAGCTGTGCCAGGTGCCATGGAGCTAAAAGGTGCACAGTAGGATCCAGTGGTGGAAAATGTGCAGGGACCTGCCTGGGACAGCACTACTTTCCTGAAAGGAATACACAGGATTCATTAAAAACAGGCCTTCTGCCTGGGCATGGCTATCTTCTTTGTTCTTGAAAGCAAAGCATGATGTGTTTCAAGGAGGGTTATTACAGGGGGATCATGAACGTGGTTCTTTCAAGAAAGAAAAACCTGGAGGAAGTTGTGGCACCATACTAGAGACTTTGTGTGTAGTACCTCTCTGTGTGCAGAATAACCAAAAAGCACGGTGTAATTATTTTTTTGCAAGTGTATTGCATATACTGTCTCATTTCTGTTTTATTGGCAAAGCAATATACATAACTATAAAATGCACTGAATTAATCAGACTTTCTGAGAAAACAAATGGTTCCTTTCTTTCACCTGTAATATTTATGTTGTTGTTGCCAGTGCTGTTGCTTCTCTCTTTTCTGTTTTTATATGTGGTCTGTTTCTTGAAGTAACAGTTCATTTTTCTTAAGTGAAGAAATAGGTTCTGAAACATCATCATTTGAAACTATCTCTAGAACACGCTTTCAAGGCATCTGTCCTAAACTTTCAATGCTTTAGGCAATAATTTATAAAGTAGTATCAGTCTGGCATTTGAAATAATCACATTTTTGTTATTTTTATCTTGCAAATTGTGCACTTCATATCTGTCATTCAGTGAAAAATATCCTGAATTTCATATAAAACTAATCTTTCTGTCATTCGTTGTTCAGTGTCACACCGGAGACGGTGGGAACAGATGAAAACTCTTACAAGAAATGATAACCTCTGTATATCAAAATGATTGCAACTTGTTCTGCATTTTCAGATAAGTGTATGAACTACAGAAATGAAGAAATAAACAGCATATTGTTTTTAGAAATGTCTATCACTTGTGATGAAAACATATGGGAATCCAGGGCAGAACACATGGATACAGTTATATTTACAGCTCTGTATGATCTCTAAATTATGCACACAGTAAGAACTGTACATTTGAGTGAGACACAGCAGGCAAAAAATATCAAGGTTTACTTTTTAAAGTCTGTAATATGTGAAATATGTAAAGGAATAGATAGGTAAATAGAAGTATGGATATGTTTATCTCGAGTTAGGATTTCATACTGTTGTAACAGGCATGTCCCCAAAAGTCTGGCAATTCAATATACTATATGAAACTCCAACAATCATTTTCATCTGTGCACTCTCTGTTTGTTTATCTTTATGATATTTTATTAAAATTCTATTTAAAAAAAAAAAAAATGGGGTAGGATTCAAAGGCTAATCCGTTTGTTGAGATTTTCTAAGAATACGGCAGCAGCCTGTGGAAACTCCTTATAAGTGTGATTCTTCAGTTCCTCAGAAGAAAGCAATCAGTCATCTCTCTAACCAGGAATGTTTTCTGGAATTGTTTTACTTTCTTTAAGCACTTTTCACCCTGTTATTTCTTATATTTGACTGTTATTGCTGTGTATTTATTCCACTGATATGTTTCCTTCCATGATACCAAAGCCAGAATGGATAAAAAGTTCTAAAGGGAGTACAAGAGAACTACCAGAAGCTGTATTGAAGAAAGATGGTAATCAGTCCTAAATCAAAACATATCTATTGCTAAACTCATCAACACTCTAGCAAGCCTAGGAAAAAGAAAATTTGTAAAAATAGTTTATTTTATGAAAGGTCATACTTATTTAATATTGACAGTTAATGATCACAAAGTTTGGAAGACACTGAAGCTAACTTAGGAAGTAGAGTAACCTCCCAGAAACAGAGTATATTCTGTATCAGGTAGACAGAGAGCAATGAGGCTTTGAAATTCGCATTTCATATAGCAATTTTTAATTACATCAATCCTGAAAAAAATTTTGCACAGCAATACTAAATTTTGGTTTATCACTTGTTCAAAGAGCCTCCAAGGTACATTTGCATGAAACAGGAACTGATACTGACAATGCAATTTACGTATTGTTTCCTTTGAGATCAGGATGAAGTCAGTGCACTTGCGGTGCTGTAGATGTTATATGACACCATAGAGAGGACACTCTGTAATTCTTGTGTTGGCTACTGTGTGTGCTTCTAGGTGTGTGTTTCTTCTACCTCTGACCAATAAAGAAAAAAAAACCAGCACCTTCTAACAGAGAGTAATTAAAGCTATCAGATATACTTGGCTAATATATGCAATATACTAGTGAGTTGGAAATTTAGAGTAACTTTGGTTAATATAACATGTCCCACAAAATAACAATTTAAAGTGATAAAATTCAATTTCCTTTTATTTTAGAGAGAAATTTTCAGTTCCCTCTCAGCCTAGGATCTGATGAGCCAGGTAGGCTCCAGAGACTTTCTGAAATCCCAGCAAAGAATTAACCACTGACCAAAGAGAATGAGCTCATTCATTTGCAGAAAGATAGGTGCTATAGTAAAGGATATATTGCCAGCTTTTGTTGCCAGCATACACCTTGTGAATAAAATGTTAAAGTATTTGTATTTGCTGGACTTTGCAGAAGTTGTGTGTATTCCTTGGACACCATCATAATATTTTCTTGAATTTCAAAGAAAAATGAGTCTATGTTCTTATTTTCTACCTCACCCAACATTAGCTCTAATGGCTCCCATCAATTATGTTGTCATGTTTGCTTGCTGCAGTTCTGTGGAGTATGTAAGATTAACGCACACTCTGGGGATGGCTTGTGCCCTTGACAGAGGCCAGCACGGACTCTTTGGAGCTGACACGGTTCTTTGACGATGGCCCTTTCCAACATTTTCTGTTGCTTCCAGTAGGTTTTTAGGTACTGTGGTTCTGCCACTGTTTTGTTGGGTATTTTTCCCTTTCATGTCCATACTCCTCTGATTGTCGTATTGCTCCATTTCCACCAAGAGACAAGTCATTTGTGTAATACAAACCAAAGCTTTGTTTGCTGTTCAGGATATTGTGCATCTTACTGCACTTCTAACATTGTTTTAGCTCTGAGGTACACTGCTGTTTTCTCTTCTCTTCCCTGCTGCTCTGCCATTGAAGACAGTAATTTCCTGGGAGCTAGCCACCTGCTGTCATACTATATTGCCAAACAAGAACAACTATTGTTGTCCACTAGTTTGGTGTTTCAATGTGATGGAAGAATTTACAGAGTTATCAATATTCATGAAATGTTCAAAGGATTCTACAGTGACCTTTTACAGATAATCTTTGAAAATGTTCATAAGACTATTACTGAAACAAGTTTAACACAACCCTAATTTCTAGTTCATTTCCTGATTTACTTTTAATTGAATCATTATTGAAATCTCCAATTTCCTTTAAGTTATCATAACCAAAATTCTTCAAGCTGAATATGTCTTTCACACCAGCCAACTTGTTTTCATTGCATAGATGCAAGTGATTATTTCCACCAAATTTATTTTGCAGTTCTCATGATTTTACTGGTAAATTTAAGCAAAGTAAGAAGCTAATAGGAGACAATACAACTTACATATGTTCAGAAGCTGTCCAGATGTAGTCCACAGATAACATCTATTCCTTCTTGTATTTGCTATATCCCATTAATCACAACTATTTACTTTCCTAGGAAACATAATAAGGATTAGTGACATATACACTTCACTTTCCTATTAGCTACTGAAATTTCAGGAGAAAATCAGAAGGAAATTACTTCTTGCTGAGAAAAATACCATTTCACAATTAGATTGCAGGAGGTAATCATCCACAGAAAATGAAACGTGCATGTAAAATAGGAAATGGTGTTTTCTGGATGCAAACAATTGCAGTATCACAAGTGCTAAAGGTGTCATTAGACTGGATAGAACCATAGAATCATAGAATCACCATGGTTGGAAAGGACGTCCAGGATCATCAAGTCCGACCTTTATCCCATCATCTCCCTAACCACTTAGACCACGGCCTCAAGTGCTTCATCCACTCGTTTTATAAACACCTCCCTGGGCAGTCTGTTCCAGTGCCTAAACACCCTCTCAGTAAAGAACTTCTTCCTAAGATCCAATCTAAACTTCCCCTGGCGCAACTTGAGGCCATTTTGTCTTGTCCTATCATTAGTCATTTGGGAGAAGAGACCAACACCAGCCTCACTACAACCTCCTTTTAGGTGGTTGTAGAGAGCAATGAGGTCTCCTCGCAGTCTCCTCTTGACTAAACAACCCCAGTTCCCTCAGCCGGTCTCCATAAGGCCTGTTTTCCAGACCTCTCACCAGCCTCGTTGCCCTTCTCTGGACTCGCTCCAGCACCTCGATGTCCTTCTTATCCTGTGGTGCCCAGAACTGGACACAGCACTCAAGGTGTGGTCTCACCAGTACCAAGTACAGGGGCACGACCACCTCCCTACTCCTGCTGGTCACAACGTTTCTGATACAGGCCAGGATGTCGTTGGCCTTCTTGGCCACCTGGGCACACTGCTTGCTCATACTCAGCCAGCTGTCACCAGCACCCCCAGGTCCTTTTTTGCCAGGTAGCTTTCCAGCCACTCTTTCCCAAGCCTGTAGCACTACATGGGGTTGTTGTGCCCAAAGTGCATGACCTGGCACTTGCCTTTGTTGAACCTCATGCAATTGGCCTCAGCCCATCGCTCCAGCCTGTCCAAATCCCGCTGCAGAGCCTCCCTACCCTCAAGCAGACCGACACTCCCACTCAATTTCGTGTCATCTGCAAATTTACTGAGGGTGCATTCATAAAGACCATTCATCGATAAAGACATTAAACAAGACTGGCCCCAAGACCGAGCCCTGAGGGACACTGCTTGTGACCGATCTCCATCTGGATTTAATTCCATTCACCACAAGTCTCTGGGCTTGGCCATCCAGCCAGTTTTTAACCCAGTAGAGTCCACCTGTCTAGACCATGAGCTGCCAGCTTCTGCAGCAGAATGCTGTGGGAAACAGTGTCAAATGCCTTACTGAAGTCCAGGTAGACAACACCCACCGCTTTTCCCTCATCCACTAGGCGGGTCACCTGATCATGGAAGGAAATCAGGCTGGTTAAACAGGACTTTCCCTTCATGAACCCATGCTGGGTGGACCTGATCCGCCCTGTTGTCCTGCACTTGCTGCGTGATCTCCCCCAACATGAACTGTTCCATTATCTTCCCCGGTACCGAGGTCAGGCTGACAGGCCTGTAGTTCCCCGGATCCTCCTTCCTGCCCTTCTTGTAGATGGGCGTCACATTGGGAAGTTTCCAGTCATCTGGGACCTCCCCCGATAACCAGGACTGCTGATAGATGATGGAGAGCGGCTTGGCAAGCTCCTCCGCCAGCTCCCTCAGCACTCTTGGGTGGATCTCATCCGGCCCCATAGACTTGTGGGTGTCTAATTCACTTGGCAGGTCCTTCACTACTACCACCAATAATGGGGAAAAGTATGTTTGCCTCTTCTGTCACTGAATTTTGCTCTTTAAAATTTAAGCAGAATATGTAGATATATATGTAATAGTTATACAGATGTCACATAAGCTATTTGAAAGCATAGTGATAAACTACCATTTTATTTAATGGCTCTTGTGATGGTGAAATATGCAGGATCATTCATGTGCATTTTCAAACCAAAGCATTACAAAAGCATAATGTAAGAGAGACATTTTCTCTTTATTCATCCATGATACTATGTCTTTTGTTTTCACATTCTGCTTTAAGTAGACACATAAATGAGGAAATTGTATTCCAATACAATACATTTACAAACTGAATCTGTTAAGAATGGTCTCCTTCCTTTCTGTCCTGGGTTAGTAAAAAAAAATATCTTTTCATTAGAAGAGAGCTAATACTATTTGTTGAAAACCCTGCTGTGGAAATTGCTATTTAGGCATTTCTTGAAAAGGGAATTTTGGACAAAGTGGGCCATTACTCATACTATAGAACAGTTAAAGTATTGTCTATATATTCCGTTTAATTTCTGCTCATTGACCTGATACAGAGTCATTCAGATCTCATTGCATCTATCCTGCAGTCACAAAACAACATTAAGGACTTGTTCGCGATCTCAGTAAGACAAAGTTGTGTCCTGATGGAGCTGCTTCAGTGTACTCACACATAAATGACCTGTAATAGCAATTTAAAAACTGTAGTGTGCTTCTCCATGATTGGAACTAAACCCTAAGTTTCTACAAAAGATTTTTTTATAATTTTAGATTAAAAACATTATGCCTACACAAAAGGTTCATTATTAAACTTCAAGATCTCAGATACTTAATAATGGTGAAATCTGAGTGGACTGAAAATACTTGAGACAAACCCCTTGTCTGACAAAACTTGGATAATCACATTTTCAGACACTGTCTCACTAACATGCATAAGCCATACCCTGCAGGCTTTCATTAGTATAATACATCAGTCATTGTGCTTTTAGCATATCTCTTTTTGGTCTTGCCAGTAGGACCTTATTAATAACAATGGTAGTTTCTTCTTGATAAAGATTAGATTGGAATGCATTTTGTATTGCCCACCTGATTTATAAGACATTGAATGGTTTCAGGTTACAGTCTGGACTAGAAATAAGTCGAATCATCCAGTCCCTCTGGGTGGGTCTGACTAAGAAAGTCTGCTGAGAGACCCCTGTGAACTTCACTTGGCTTTGGATCAGTTCTTTAGTATACAGTATATCTTTGGGGTCTGTGGAAATGTATGATTGTTAGGAGAGAGTAAATCTTGCCAAAGTATATTAAAACTAGTACGCACTAGATTTATACACAGAGATAGCTTCTCTATTGGAAGATAGTTCCATTTGACAGGGGATCTCACTGTGTCACCTGTCTGCAAGCTACAGGCACCAACCCAGGCATTGATCTGTATGCATTTAATTTTTTTACAATGAACTGCTCACATTTGTGAAGAGACACAACGAAAGTTTGCAGAACTAAGGTTGCAGGTCAGCTCAAGACCTTTATCTGTTCCTTGTTTATAAATGGAAATCTCTGAGACCTAGATTCTTTTACTTAGCAAGGTGTTTAACTTTGATCAGTCCCAAAGAGAGTTATCTATCATAGTCTATATTCGTCTAATGATTTCATTATTTGGTTCTTTTCTGCACAACAATCTTTTCGTTTAGATCAAGTTAAAATGATCCTCTGTAGCTCTAGTTGCTGTACACTTTCATATACCAGTGAAGATTAGGTGATTTAAGAGTGCCCCATGTCTTGAAGTCAGGCCAACAGAGTATCTAGCTTAGCAGTCACATAACACCATTTAATTCATAAAATCTAATTTGCACAGATTTTTTTTAATAAACAAGTGATTGATTTATATGCCAGAGTTACATGTGTGCATAAAGCATTTAAAGGTTTATAATTATCCATTCAAATACAGTTAAAATTGATATATAAGTAATGTAGCTTTCAGTGACAGCCAATTATTCAAAGCCAATAGTTGAAAAAAGCTATAGTTTAATTTAATGATAAATCATCTGATGCCTGATCTCAAATCTGCTAAATTAAAGGTAAGACCTTCATTAACGTGAAGGCCACAGGCCCTAAAAATATTCTTTGAAGGGAAGAGAGTGAAAAGATACGTGAAAATGGATACTGAACATTCAAATTTTTGTATGGTTCTTTCCTATATTTTTTCCTTTAATTTTTCTAATTGTATTGTATATAGCTAGGATAAGGTATAATGAGAATTAGCCAGATCTCAGTTTTTAAATTGTTACTACCTTCGGATTACATCTGCCTTAGGACTTTACTTTGTTTGCAAGCTTTTAATTTTAACTTACCTAAATAATTCCATTTTTCCATTTACATTCTTTTCCATATGTGCTAAGACAATACATGACAAGTTTCAACATGCAGAATCTTTGTGTGTGTGTTAGATAATATCATTCATAATGGAAATTTTGATAACAGTTTAACTGTGGCTTCATGAATGTAAATGCTATAAGAGCAGAACAAGGTAGAAACAGAGGTTATTAAAAAAATAACTAAAAAAAACCTCAAACATTGAGTTTTCCATATATAAAGATTAAGTGATGGTTATTTTATAGAGAGAGAATTAAAATGCAGCAACTGCATGAGTATTCAAAGGCACAGTAACAACAGTCTGCAAGGATTTCTCCTCTTATTGCTGACTGAATATCCCCAATCTTCTCATTGAAATAGACCTTGCAATATAAAAAGTAAAGGACAGTGGAAGCAATTTCTCTAAAGTTCATCCTTTTTTATACTCATGTTGCAAAATTATAGTTATTTTTCCATCAACTGTATAACACAATTCTCTGGTTCTTTCTTTATAGTAATTTTTTTATTTATTAGGAGGTTGCTTTTTATTATAATAACTAAACTGGAGACAAAGATCCAGTAAGCTGAAATGAAAGACCACTCAACCTAATTAGAATCAACCACTGAAAAATATTTAATTCCTTTATCTGAACCCTTTGTGACCAATGGTGATGCTGAAAAAAGTAGATCAGTCTTGGTTATAGGCTGTAGACCACAGTCTCTTAATCAGTAGTCCTCCAAGTAAAGTTCAAGTGGGGTCACAAAACTTAGGTCACCTAACCTAGAAGTTAGGACTTGTAGAACTGATGCACAATTTATTGTACAAATGGGACTTAGAGTCACCTGGAGACATAGTCTTGGAAGCAGAACTCACAAATCAGGTTGCTAGGAAAACAGCCTTTGAAACTGCTACAGTTTGTACAGGAAAAAGTTTACTAAGCTGAAGAGAACAAAGTTGATACCTCATTCAGAAATAAAATGCATTGTCCTTCCAAGGCTCTAGAGGGATACAAGAGAATAATGTGGTTTTGATCAGGGTTACAGGAGAGATATGCACCATTCTATGCAAATGCATAAACTGCACATAACTACTCTATAGAAGTGAAACCTCTAGACCAGTGTTGGTCTGTTGTAATTTGAGAATGTCCACTTCATTCCATAATTCATGCGGAATGCTCATTTATCTGATGAGTTGCATTAATACCAGTGAGAATCCTAAGCTTAATATATGCCACGTTTAAGAGAGAATGACACAGAAAATGCACAGAAGAATTTGCATTCAATTTTTACCCTACTGTTCAACCAAAAAAAGTATATATTGGTCTCAGTAGATCTGTTCATAATAATATTTTCTTTGGACTACTGTGAAAGTGGAATGTATTCATATATCATATACTAATCTTTATGTGCATATAAAATAAGTTTATGTGAATATGAAATGTGTTTTAAAGGCAATTTCTATGTACTACATTTTCAAATGCATAATCTTATGCTTATACTATTACGTATAGATATTAAAGACAAAATATTTGAACCTTTTTTTGTTCTGGATTGAAAACTAAACTTTTCTTGAAATGAAACTATGCCAAAACATTGGTATTCACATAAAACAGATTCTCTCTCTTTCTCTCTTAGGCAATCCACTCCAGACATGGAAGTCTGCCTTGTTAAAATATCAATCTAATCAATCAATTTTCACCAAAAAAAACCCACTTCAATTTGATGAGACATTATCTAACAAAAGAGAACTAAAAGTGGTTTTATGATTTTTTTTTGCAGATCTTATGGCATTAGCTGCATTACTCATATATTTAAAGCATATATTAATGCATCAGTTTGGGATTGACATGCTTGTGACACAGTCAAAAAAAGGAATTTTCACACACTATATCACACATACCAAACACACAATACCACACTATATCAAAGCAATCATCAGTTAATAATTCAGGCATTTAAATGCTGGGAAAACTATGTTTTTTCAAATGTTCTGAAAACGGAAATTCACTGTCATGCAGTTTCCTGACTGTGCTGGAGTTTAAATATTGACATTGTAACAGAAAGAGAGTAGTTTCAGATATTTCAACTTTCATTCATGTAATTTAGGACCTACCACAGCTTTTTTAAGGTATGTTTTAAAAATACAGCTCCTTTGAGGAAAAAAAGCACAAGGAGCCATCCAGGCTAATTCAGAAAAAATAACATTTAATAACCAACTGATTGTGAAAACCCATTGACTTGATGAAAAGTAAGCAGTGTATAGAGTGAAAAAGTCTTAAAGAATATCACAGGTATAGTAACAAAGCATAATGTCCCTCTGTCTTTTAAAATGTCTTTGGAGGAGTTTGTTAACATGATAGATATCTAAATGAGAGTCTATTTCGCTTTGCATAATCATTTCTAACACATGAAAAACCATTTGATGTGGGAGTTAGAAGATGTAAAGGTTGTAGATGGACATCTATTTCTTTGATTTTTAAGTGTTAGTAAGGCAATAGTACATTGATCCACTAGGTCACTGCTTTCCAAATTCTCCATTGATCTTCCCTGTTATTTCAAAGTCACCTCTATTTGAGATAAGCATCTGCTACGTTCTCCTGTCAGAGACAGGATACTAGGCTGAATAGACTTTCAGCTTAATCCAGTCTAGCTATCATAAAGTCTTACACACTGCACGTTCCAGAAATGAAAAGGAACAAAATTATTAGTGAAGATCCAAAAAATATATTACAATCATACAAAATTACCATCAGGACTCCTTCACTTTACAAACATACAAAATGCACTTACTTTGGGGGTGAGAAGGGGGAAAAAACCTTCCACTAGAAAATATAGTCACAAAGCTTTGAACAAATATATTCACACACTGCAGAGTACACACACACATGCATGCAGGCATGCACGTACTTACACGCACACGTGCACACATACACACACACACACATGCTTAGAGTTTACACTGCATTCTTCTGATGCCATGATTATTATTTTATTTGTACACCCACCTTTACTGCACATTCTAAACAAACAATAGACAACAGTGTAAGGACTTTTTTTCCTTAAAACTGCAACAAAACAAGTCTCAACATTTGCAAAACATTCCTTTATTATTAGAAATAAATTATTTTGTATAAAAATTAGCATGCGCTGACCATTGCATTTATTTTAGCATAACCCAGGATTTAATTCAGTCAGTCGTCACAAGAAACAAAGTCATCTTCTTTTACGAGTTGAACAAAGTAGGACAGGAAAGGAAATTGTCACAATCACAAAAAAGTACTTACAAATATAACATCAGACATCATTTATTTCAACAGCATTTTTTTTCACAAGCTAACATTTGTTTTCCTTTTGTGATTTACTTCCTTTTGTGAGTGAACAGTTCAGAAGCTTGATACTCTGTCTCTGTGTTTTAAAACTGGACTTTTCCTTCCCCTGTCTCTTTTTGCCTTTTGCCTCTTGTTTAATCCTTGTCCTTTAGGAGACTGACTATTGATTTGTATGTAGTCTACTGGTATTTCCATGACTGAATTCTGGTGGTGGTAAGGTCTTAGATGGCAAGATCCCATCCTGCAGGTCTTCCAGTGAATGTCATCCCTGCTCAGTTTGCCTGATTGCTGTAACTGACGTAAGTTGTCTTGGTAGAGGAGGCTGTAAATCAAAAAACCAAAACCAAACAACAACAAAAAACAAAGTTCAGGATTTTTAGAATCAAGAGAGGAGAAAAAAAAAACAAACATATATAGCATTTGAACTCAGACAATATCCAACTATACTTCCGTGGCACATGTTCATGTAATAAAGTAAGAAAGTTTAAGCACGTATATAAGCAGTGAGTAATTTGGATCTCAAGTTCTGTGTTCTTCATGATAACTTATTTCCTTTATGACTTGGAGGTCAAGCAGAGGTCAAGAGAGAAGAACAATGATATGTGGTTTTAGCATATCCATAACAGAATTTCAACATACTATTTGTCTAGTATTAATTTGGATGATTTCTGCATAGATATTTTTTAAATTTAGAGCTTGGATTTTTCTCTCTCTTCTACTGGTTGAAGACAACTTTGCAGCTAGTGGTGGGCTGTCTGTCTAGAAGGAGGCTTATGCTCCTCAAAAGGAACAAAACCTAACATGGGAAACATCTCTCCAAGTTAGCAAAACTGAGTAGCTAGCGCCTGCAGCACATATTCCCTGGAGAGCCTTCAGATACAAAACATCTGCATATAAGTGAGCCAGCAGAAATGCTTATGAAAGCCTAGGCTGTGTTTGAGAGCTGTCATGTATTATGGTCTCCTTATGCTAATAGTCAGCTGATCATTTCTTCCTTTGAGCAAATCTGATACCCCTTGTTCAGAACGAGGCAATATGTTGTGAAAGTTAAACACATTTACTACTGCAAAAGTGAAAAACTGTGAATATTACATGGAACTTTGTGTCAGCTTCTAGCCCTTATATCTTATTCCTTTGCTGTAAAATATATGGCCCAAGTCTCCACTGATGTGTTAATGTAGTGGTGGGAAGAGGGAAGTGGTGACATCGGGTTTCACAGGCAGCTCCCTAAATTTAAGCCAGTTGGGTACATGGCAAATCAGACTGCTGGGGAGACTAAGTTTCTTTTTTGTCTCTATAATAAGATCTATGTCACACTGCATAAAGAAGAATTTGGCTTCCCAAATATGTTTTATATTCCATCTGCTACAGACATGTTCTACTTACGATAGTGAAGACTGCAGCTGGCAGGATGAAAATAATTCGATAGCAAGAAAGTTGTCTGGTCTATAGATTCAAAGATCTTAATTCTATTCCCACACCTTCCTTCCTTCAGTTTCTATTTGCTGTATAGAATCTGGTGGGTATAGTTGAGATAGATAGGAAAGGAATTCTTCATGCTAACTCCTAAATCCAGGGAAACAGTCCAATTGTTTAGGAAGAACAGATGGCAGAAATTAAGAAATGACAGTTTGTCTCTTCTGCACCAAAGACTAAACTAAATCAAAGATCACTAAAATTTCTGCAAAATGATACTAAGTTTGCTTCATGCTTTTTCTTTTTGTTTTCTTTGGATTTCTGAGCAATTTGATTCTAATATTGCATTTGCCATTTGTAAGACACAACAGAACAGACCATTATAATTAACATATCACTATAATTTTTGTTCCTTAAGAATGTATATATAAGAAATAATAATAAAAAGTAAGCTGAAAAACTGAGTATTTCTTACTTCCACTTGTACAGGTAGCTCCAGTACTTTGTGTCTAATTCATGAAAGGATTGTTTTTGGCACACTAAGCAAGTCTTTCACATAATCGATCACAGTATTTGAGTACTGTCATGAAATAGCTTTATTTGCATGTACTGAGACACTTGAAGCAAATATAGCCTCATTTACATCTTTCAGATGGGAGGTACTGCTCCCATCTGAACTCTCCCAAGCTCCCACAGATGGATTTCTGAGAGGATTCTATTTTTCCTTTGGCTTGTTAAGTTCCTTCTGAAAATAATGCAGGACTGCTGAAATGGCACCAAGTTCTTCAAAGCATAAAAGGATTTTATTCCCAGCTAAGAAATAACAAATAAATGCACATCTGCAAAGTCTGCACACTTGGGAACAAAAGGGTGGAGGGAGCAGAGCTTATTTTTACCCTCATCCTGACTGTAGGCTCAAATATGTGATCAGGTTAAGCTAGCTTACCACATCACCCTGTATCAACTGAATTCTATGATAACTTTCCATGTGTATGTTTTTAGCCCACAGCGATGTAACATAATCGGATTTATCACAACTCAGTAAACTGAATTATGTGAGGATATTTGCAAGAAGCTCAAAAGAAAAAAAATAAGTAGGTATTACACCTCAGCTGATTTAGAGCAACTTGTTAGTTTGCTGTAACTTTGTTGTACATCTGAGACTTAAATAGTTTTGACAGAATTAATCTAGGACTGATCAAGAAACAAAAATTATTCTACTGAGTTCTGAGTGTTGTTACTTAAAAACGTTATGGCACAGGAAGCTAGTGTAGACAATAGTTCAAAATGTATTAAAACTAATCTCATCTCCAAAGAATGTTTTTTTACTTGATGAATATTGCAAGTGTCTTTATAGCTCCCTGTAATAAGCCTACAGTTCATGTTTGGGGATCTGAAAGTTTCAGCACCTGGTATGCTGCTCTTTAAGACTTAGCATTTCATAGTAATAGCATGATCCACATTTGGCAAGCATAGATGGCCAGAAAAAGTAACAGACTTGGCTCAGAATATTTCTGGGAGTGAACATTGCTTTCTAGCTCCAGTTACTACACTGCTGTTGGAATGAGAGAAAAAGAAAAATAATAAAAGAGAATCTAAAGTAATTTAGAATTATTATTGTGATCTGACCTATATGCATTTATAGTACTTGTCATTATTATGTCTTTTGTAATTGCATTTATATATATTTTTTATCCTGTTTCCCAGATACAATTTGTTTTCCACTGAATATGAATGTATTTCCACAGAAAAAAACACCACCACAAAACAACAAACAACAACAACAACAAACATGACTGGTCATGGGTGGGACAATGTGGAAAAAAGTCTATTGTATGGAATAAGATGAACCAGCTGGAGCAGGGTTGTCTCCAGATGGGAAGCAAAGGGAATTACCTGGCAATCTCATTTATTTCCTACCTAGTTGTGAGCATTGTTATCATTACCAGTATTTGTGTTTGGGAAATTATGGGAAACCCTTACTACTCGTTTCTGGTATACTAGGGCTAGTCTGATTTTTTGTGAACAGCTTCATACATTAACACTGAAAAGAAATTTCTACCTCACATGGATCAGCGCAAGAAGAAATTTTGCAGTGTTGAGAGGTTGTTACCATTCACCCAATGAAAAGGACTTATGCAGCATTGTGCACTGATAATTCACAGGAACCTCCAAAAGTTTTGCCAATAACTGTTTTGGCAGAAAAGAGGGAAGCTGATCAAATCCAGATGACACAGAACAATTTTGTGGAAGAGAGAAACCCGTCTTGAGGCCAAGAGCTCAATTATATAGGGACAGCTCTCTGGAGTGCAAATGACTTGACTGTGAATTTTTGCCTATGAAGCCTTATGATGCCTGGATCAAAGCCTAGTCAGGATATACTCCTAGTGAGCTCAGAATTACATAGATGTGCTGCTGTTAAAATCATGTTTAGAGTACAGTAAATAAGCATTACTCTGCATACATCACACCACTGAAGAAGCAGACTTGCTTCCAATAGCAGCTGTTTCAATGAATTATGCATAATCATAGTTTAAGGAATACCAGACACAGCATTTCTTAATTAGGTACAGTAGACAAACATCAGACATCCAGGACTTTCATATTAACACTCTTTCTCACCCTACTGTGGAATCTCCCCTTTGGCCTTTCCTCAGAAGTTTTGCAAACTCAGCAAAATCCACCTCTTTCTTTTCCAAATTTTCTTTTGGTGACTTCTAAAGATTTGAGAAATTACTGAGTTTTTCATATTTTCATACTATTATTTGATCCACAAGGAATTTCATTGCCTTTCTCCTTTTATCCTTTGTTATATGTTGTAATTTGACTATATAAAACCATAGATCAGTCTAGCAGATTTACACATTTTGAAGGGTCATAAGTTTTTCAAATGAATTCATCTGCACTCAGTATCATATGTGCATCAGCAGCTATAGTATGGCAAACCTATGGACTATTTTTCATAGTCTTCAATCTGGCAAATTCTGATTGAATTCAGTGGGGGGGTTATATTTTTCTGAAATAAGTATATTTCTCTGGAAACTTAGTACAGACTTTTCTGAATATGCTCAAGCAAAATAGTACTATTCAATCTGTCATCAACATCAAAAAGTAATAAAAAACTTTAAAAAACACCTTCATTTGCAGTAAAATTACTGAAAAAAAATTGTCTTTAACTATAACAGCTTCTGTCCATCCCATGTGTCCTCTAACTCCTCAATAGAAACCAGTTCTCTGTGACTACTAAGCTCTGGGGGTAAACTTACTGGCTCTACTCATATTTGATTATTATTGTGAAGTCCAGTTTATAAGACTGTATGCCATGTGGTGGAATGGAAGCTATAACTGCTGTTCTCTTCTATATCAAAGCAACTTAGAGATGTGGCAGGATGCAAGAACTTTTCTGACATGGGAAAGAACTTTTTCCCACTAATAACCCATGACATGACAGAACATGGAATGATTAAGCTGTATATGAATTACCACGATTTTGTACCAAGATGAGTAAGACCACAACAAAAACCCGGGTGGGAAGAATTATCCTGGGAAGCACTAGTGCTCATGAGATGTGATAGATGAACAAGTCAATAAATATTAAGACAAGGTGGAAAGGTAAAAAGCATTATTTTCACTTCCATATTTAGCTGCAAAATAAAAACAAGGTTAACTTTTTTCATTACATTTTTTTTCAACAGCCTTTGAGTTTTGAATATACAATGATAACCATAAATACACCTCATGAACTGTCAGTACATACCACAACTGGCATAGCAAAGCACAACATATCAAATTAACACGAACTAAAACAGATCAGTTTAAAAAAGATGTGGCTTTCCCAAATCTGCTTGTACTTTTTTTATTTCACTAGCCTCCTGTGAAAAACAATTTGTTTGAAACAACTCTAGGCATTCCTGCATTAAGCAGTACACGAATTCTGGTGCATCTCTGGATTCATGCGGAAAAAGCAACTAAAAGAAAAAAGTTTAATATTAAAATAAAGTGCATTCTTGTGAACGTACATCTATTAGGAAGTGCTGCCACTCTTGACCATGGGAAAGTCTACAGATGACTTACTGTTGGTTTCAAGACTTTCACAAAGTTCAGTTTTGACCTCGCCATTTGGTCTGTCATTTCCTTTTTGGGTCAGTTTGCTTTGCATCGTGGCAGCTGTCACTACAGCCTTGAAGCTCCGCTTCCGTTTTTGAACATTCTGCTCTGGATGAAAAATGATAATATAAACCTTGGGCATGTAGAGCATGCCCAGAGACACAGAAGCACTTAAACTCATGGAGATAGTAAGTGTTGTTGTCTGGATGTACATCTGGGGAAGGAAAGAAACAACAACATAAAAATCATTGTTATGTTGATTCAATATAATAAGAAAAAAAAAAAGTATTTAACTTAAAATTACTAGGTGGAAAGGGAACTAATAACACTCTTCCTTTTCTGTACACACATCAGGACAACTCACAACTTTGGTTGCCTTTAATTATAGTCAAATATGACTGTTTCATGTTTTTTTTAACCTTAAGAGTAGGTGGTAGAAACAACATAATATTTATTAAACTTCATTCTCATAAAAGTAATCAAGATGCTGTAACCACTGCATTTTCAGAAAATAAATAAATATGTCTGTACAGGAAAATAGGAATGACAATAGGGTTAGCTTTGTATCATCTCCTTGGATACACAGAAACCTCTACAGCAGTATTCCAGACAGTGATTCAATTGTGTGTGCAGTATGGTTCAAACAACAGCAGACATAATGCAGAATCTAATGAAATCCTTGATATATTCTTTGAGTTTCAAGCTTGGGGTGAAAAAAAAAAAGGTTTCTCTGTAGTAAAGCTTGAACATTCTTGGGTTTATTGAGGGGATTTTTGTTTGTTTTTAACATTTCCATCTTACCATTGAATTCTAGTCACAATGCTCTGTCGGCACACAATAAACATACTAATATGTCACAGTCCTAACTAAGATTTCAGAAAATCAGGCAACTATGAAATCGGAACACAAAGTATCTTAGTTCCTATTTATAGATACAAAGAAAAAAAATCTGACATATCTGAGTGAGTCCGTCTATTGTTTGTTAAGACCTACAAAAGAAAGCAACTCTGGTCTTCTATAGTCCCAAGAAAATGACGATCACTCCTTAAGAACAACAGAGGGAAGTTTTTATTTGGAGAAGTGTTCAGATAGTATATTAGAAGTACTAATTGTAGTTCTACTCAACATTTATTTTTTCCTAGGAAATTATATTTTATTAGGCATTTTATGAGACAACAATTTCATTTTACAGTTTTGTGTAGTTTCCTAAATTGAGTAGGAAATCTCTCAGTAATAATGTTGTTACATTGAAAAAGATACTGAAGTAGAAGCTGTTCATTGCCTTGGCAGAGGATTCACTGACGTTGTCAGGCATGATTTTAAGCACTGGCCAATACTACCACATTAACCTGGAGATACGGTAGTAAGTCTGTCTGCAATGTCAGCTTCAGATAATCTGTTTTTATTAAGTGCCCTTAGGTAACTTGGCCCTTGGCAGAAAAGCAGAGATATTATAATCTGGTATGCAGTCACTATTACAGTTGAACATTTTTTAATGTCTTTCAGTTTACGAAGTTTTTACATTGGATATTTTCTCCTTAGAGATCCCAAATAAACTGTGCTCTCACTTAAAGCAATGTTAGGTGAGAAATGTGATAAATATATTTTGGAAGCATGGACACTCACTCTGAACCATCTTCCAAATTATCTGAATAATAGTACAGAAATATGCGAAATGTCATTAAATTAGGGATAGCCCAATCTGCTCTTTAAGAAAAGACTGACAATGCTTCCAAATCTGTAAGAGGCTGAACTTGCTTTCAGCACCAGACTGAAAAGACAATCAGAATTTCCTATTGTGCTCAGAAAAGTTATAGAAGCAACACCTTCCTTCATTTCAGTAATACATCAAGACAATACATCAGAAAATACACACAATACAGTCTTTTCATACCAGCGAAATAATTCCATTTATTTCCATCTCCAAAATGACAGTAGTGTGCCTGAAAGCAGAGCTTGATCTACATTTTGCATGATGACTTCCAGTGAAAACCTCACATGGTTACATAGTAAGCAACTCTCTTTAGACTTCTGTGGTAGACCCTCTGTGCAGATGCATGTTCACATGCAAACAGCACCAACAACATATCAGTTTTTCTTGGAACCAGATTAGCTGATCTCCAATTAAACTGGTACAGTGTTGGCTTTTAGGGTTAAGCATCGCATTAAGTGGTGTCCAAAAGCAAAAGATTTTTGGTTCCTTAAGATGCACATATTTCCTAACAGGGTTTGCAAAACTGAAGTCAATGCACTTAATACCTTTAACAAGCTGTATTACATATGAAAATTCCATTAAACATAAAATAATCCTATTTTGAAGCCTTATAATTTTTAAAATGCAACTCATGTGAGTCAAGTGACTAGCTGAGCCTCACACACAGAATCTGTAACAATGCCTGGCATTTAAATATATATATCTTTAAGCCCTTATCAAGTACCCAAGCTATAAGGCTCATCTTTCTCTCATGGTTCAGTAAAAGAGTCAGACAACAAAAACGGAAGAAAAACCTCTGGATGTTACAGGGTAAAATACATACATTCATGTAATAGTACTAGTTATATCAGCAACAAATACGTGCATTATAGTAGATATCAATGACATTTTTTGTGATAAAAAGTCTCATAGTGCCAGGCTGTTACAAATACTATAGAGAAAAAAACGCCTGCCTGAAGGTTTACATTCAAGCAAAGTATTTACATAAGTGAATCTACTCTAAATCTAACCATGCATTCACTGAAATCGTAAGAGCCCATGGATTTCAATGCACCTAGTGCAAATATTTTGCATGAGCTATATCATTACATTTAATGCATCTTCTGTGGATTTAAATGAAATGACCAGCACCACAGCCTATTTTAAAAAATCCAAATCACAGACAATTTCATGTTGCAGGTTACCGTTCATATACAGTATGATTTATTTCTAATGATTGCTGTGTTTTTGAACCAGCCACTATAATTATTGAAGCATTCAAACTAGAGTCAGTTGATAATTTTCTAACAGAACAGTTTTCAAATAATGAACATAGTCTTTAGAGAGCTTTGGCCTCAGGGATCCTGTTTTGCACAGATCATCCTTACTACTTACTCTTTAATGAAGTTAATAAGAAAGGACATCAAGAAACTTGCTAGACCTTGAGAGGAAGGCTTTGAACATACACTTACATGTACACATTGCGTGTGGTGTGTACATCAGTTTGACTCTATACTCTAATGCAATTGGATACTCAGCTGGAGACTAGTAGTCAATGACGGTTTGGATCTGACTCCTTTTCCTATTAGAATCATAGAATGGTTTGGAAGCGATCTTTAGAGGCCATCTTGTCCAACCCTCCCACCATAAGCAGGGACATCTCCAACTGAATCAAATTGCTCAGAGCCCCATCCAACCTCACTTTGAATGTTTCCAGGGATGGAGCATCTACCACCTCTCTGGGCAACCTGGGCCAGGGTTTCGTGAAGCTCATCATAAAGAATTTATTCCATATATCTAGTCTGAATCTACCCTCTTTTAGTTTAAAAACATTACCTTTTGCTCTGCTGTAAGAGACCTTACATCTTTTTAGATGGTCAGTTGTAGGCTGAAAATCTGTTTATAGAATAGGAATATCCCCTGCCTCTAATCCTTTCCATCTTTGGAATCCCCCTTCTTTCACACTGATGAAGCCCAAGTCTAGTAAACAGAATACCACATACTTTTTTTGACTTTTTTCTGACTCTTACCTTGTTTTATCTCTGACAAGAGGACAATGGTCTTTTATGGCTGTGTATTCCAGCTACTTTTATTTTTCTGGGAACATAACTACCTGTAACTTTTACAGAAGTAGCTGCTCTCAAAATCAAGGAGCAACAAAAGTAGTTCAGTTTAATAAGACATGAGGTCTGAATAATTTTTCATGTGTGTCACAGTGGTAGCTCTCTCTAAGTTACAGGAGAACAAAGGTCTCTTTCTCACAAAGATTCGTGGTTACACAGAGATGAATTTCAGCATTCCTCACACTAAAATCCCTTCTGAACTACAAACATTTCGTCCAATAAAGCCTTCCACAGATGTAACAAAGATTTCTATATCTATTCTCCTTGTTCTTGACAGTCAGAAGATATAGGACAGAAAACTAAATTCATGGTAGCACAAGAAAAAAAATCTTTATACTACAGGAAAAACTCAAGGCCTAAATACATTTCTGCCTCCATCCCCCATCCCAGTCCCATACCAGAACTTCTTATGTACTGTTTTCCACCTCCACAATTGACAAAGCATCCCTCACAACAGACTGTGTCTCATGTAAATGACCTAGGCATCCACTCAGACACACGATCTGTCTGTCTCACAAATGACCTGGCAAGGCACAGGAAGTTGAAAAGATTGCTTCCTTGGTTTGAGATCTCTCCTACTTTCACTCATAAGATCATATTCAGGCTCTTTCCAGAAGTGGTGGTTTCTCTTGCTATTTATTTATCTTCTCTACTCAGTTTTAATAGGTCAAATAGAGGGTACCTCCTACTCAGCCTGTTCCCTAATCTAGTTTTAATAGCATATCTTGGATAGGTGGGAGATAGGCTATTGTGATTTCTTGAGTAAATGAAATCTAAGTTTTCCACTTTGGTGCAAGTTCTCTAACTGCTAGTAGTTGTAACACAGAAGATGAACAAATCCAGTAGTTAGTGAAGTGCTAAATCACAGAGGGAAGACATGATACATCTCAAGCTGTCAGGGTGTCTAGTGTAGATCCAACTTAGCTACTTGCACTTCAAAGAGAAGTGGATGTTTAAAAAGACACAGCTGGTCTGATGTCTCTTATTGGCTACTTCTGTACAATTTGCCCTTTAGAAGTGTCTTTCTCTGCAGGCTAAAGAAACAGATTCAGTATCAAACACTGGCGTCTAAACCATCCTGCTGAGACATATATATCCAGACAGGTACTCTTTAATGTGTCCCATACCACCAGTAACAGAGCAGAAGATTTAATTATGATTTAATTTTTCTGTTATCCTTGTTACCAAATACTTTATGTCTCTTATGTGAATCTTCTCAGCTCCTTCAGCCAGTTTCATTTTTTGACATCAGAACTGCAGCAAGCTTCATTTCCCACAAGAGTTTTTTGTTCTCATTTCCTTCCACCATTCTTACCTTCATTCCCAGCCACTGGAAGCCTTTACCAAATCATTTATAGCCAGAAGATAAATCATACATCATAAAATAAAGATATATGCCATCTATCCACAGGCATCCCACAGATTGGGAAAGACAACAAAATGGTCCTTTTCCATTTGTGGTGGAGAGAGCACAAGTCTTTTTAGTCTTAGGAAAATACTGAAAGCTTTCATAGCCATCCTCCCTCTGCTGCAGAATCTAAAGAGCTTAGAAAAAGACAGCCCCTTTCTTCTTTTAAAGTCATGCACATGCCGTAACACAATTGCTTTTGTATGTATTGCTGCTTGCTAAAGAGTTAGTTGGATGTTAACACTCATGTTCCACAGTTCTGTTCACAAATTGGAAATGCCATGCAATGGATTCCACACCGAAAATCAACATGGAAAAAGCTGGTTGTAGGCAAATATATTTGAAATCAGGAGAGTATAAACAGGGAGGTAACTGCTGGCAAGGTGCCAATAACTGTCAATAAGATTCATGCTTCTCTGCTGAACCTCCATCCCCATAAGCTTACACCTACAGATTTTTATTGCTTTCAGTGCACAACATACTTTTCTGCCTGGACCTGTGGGAAGAAAATTCATCTTTTCTTGAAGAAAAAATTACATGTGCGAGTCAGTCATTGTTTTGCACATATAACAAGATTATTTGCCAGGTCTAAGATAAAGTTTATGTAATGAGTCTTCTTCAAACATTTGTTCAGTTAGAAAATATGGGAAAATATTTAACATGCATTTTAAACTTTTTAAAAAACATTCCTTACCAAACCACCAATTAAAATGAGACTAAGAGAAAAGTCAAAACCTTTTCATAAACATGAAAGTAGAACATTCATTAGGTTATTACCTCAAGTGGTAAACATAGGCTGTAACTGTACATTACTGAGAAAACTGAGAAAAAAAAATCTTTATTTTTATCTGTACATTTCAATTGCTATTAGAAACTTTAAGAGAAAGGAAAGATCTAATAACTGATTTTAAATTAAATGTATGCCAGATTTAAAAAGTATGAACTTACATTAAAGCTTGGATGTGAGAGGAGCTATAAAAGATTGTAGCCTCAGTAGAATGTACCTGCATTTCAGCAATTGATTTATAGTAATGATTTCAGATTTTCCATTTAAGCCTAATTTTGACCTTTCCTGCAATTTTTAAATATTCCCTTTCTACCCATACATTTTTTTTATGCAAAGAAAGGAATGGCTTTACTAGGTCTTTTTTAGCATTGTATTTATTATTTTAAGGTAAGTAGATACAGAGAACTCAAAGTTGTTAACTACTTATTGGAAATGGTATGTTCCATAACTGCACATGGCAGTTTACATTGCATAGTTTTTCCCTCCAAAGTGATTTTTCCACCATATATCTACAACTAACTCTAGTTCATCCAAACATTTTCCAGTGGCTTCTCAATACGTGCTTTTACCATGAAGGTAGAGTAAGACAGGTGTATCCCAAACAAAAACAACTCCTGAAACTCAGATAATGGGAATTTGAAGACATGCACTTCACCAAGCTTTGCTAATATGCCCTGTTAATTTAGAACAACTTCTTCTTGGATGAGCAATGGTTGAACAGTTTATCTTGGACCAGTAACAGCTGTCTACTCTGTGTAATTCTTCTCATTTCCTACCAAGACATGATTCCTTTGTCACACATAGTATAAAGATACCATTGTAATGTATCAAATAAAAAGAGGAATAGTTGATCTCTAGGGCTGGGGAACAGAGCCCTGTAATACTCTGCCACTGTGTCTATATAGTAGACAATGAAGCAATGCTATAGTATAGGCCTGGGCAACAGGACTTTACTGCCTGCACTACTAAACTCTTAGAGTACACCTGGCATGAGTAGCCCTGGGCCTGGATCAACTCACACTCTCCCAAACCCTTCCCAGTTTTCCCACAGTTTGGGACAATTCTCACTATGGAATGTTGATATATCCATGCTGTTTTTGTTAAGAGATTAAAATATTTTAATATTATAAACCTACTGAGATTGCAACAACTGGCTTCATAGCCAGTGAATACTCTTGACAACGCATAGTTTCTACTTTAGATTGTATCTAAGAGGACAACATAAGAGACATCTATGCAGACCAGGGGATAAACTGATTGAGAGCAGTGCTGCAGAGATTTTGGAGATACTGGATGATGAAAAATTGGATATGAACTAGCAGTGTTTGTAGCCCAGAAAGCCAACCGTATCCTGGGCTGCATCAAAAGAAGTATGGCCAGTAGGTCGAGATAGATGATTAGTCCACCTCTGCTCTGCTCTCATGAGACTCCATCTGGAGTAATGCATTGAGATCTGCAGTTCCCTGTCCAAGACAGATATGGACCTGTTAGAGCAGGTCCAGAGGAGACCCATAAAAATTATCAGAGGGCTGGACCACCTCTCCTATGAAGAGAAGCTGAGAGAGTTGGGTTTGTTCAGCCTGGAGAGAAGGCGGCTCTGGGCAGAAGTTATTGCAGCCTTTCAATGTATAAAGGGGGCTTATAAGAGACAGAGAGAAAATTTTTACCAAAGTTTGTAGTAACAGGACAAGGGGCAACAGTTTTAAACTGAAAGAGGGTAGATTTAGATGAGATACTAGGAAGAAATTCTTTACTGTGAGGGTGATGAGACACTGGAACAGGTTGCCCAGAGAAGTCACAGCTGCCCACTCCCTGGAAGTGTTCAAGGCCAGGTTGGATGGGGCTTTGAGCAACCTGGTCTAGTGGAGGTGTCCCTGTCCATGGCAGGGGACACTGGGACTAGATGACATTTAAAGATCCCTTCCAACTCAAGCCATTCTACGATTCATAGCAACATAGTACTTTGTCAACATTGTAGACATTGACACCAGTTGTCATTTCTATTGCCAAATGTCACTTCCAAAGATAAAATTTTAGAAAATTGACTTTTTTTGCCTGTTTTAATTCCTTGGGTTTGTTACTTCCTGTTCCTGTTGTTTGTTTCAGTATACAAGCTTCAGATGCTTTCTCACTTCTGCAACTGCTACATTTGAAAAATATTTATTTTGATCGTTAACCTCTGCAGACCTAGTCTGTGGTTTTAGAGATAACATCATAGAACACTGGCATTAGAAATTCCTCTGTTTTGTGGAAAAAGATGGAGATGATTAAATGGAAAGTGTTGCATTATGAAATATTTTGCTCAATGGGAATGAGTAACATTTTGAGGGGAAAAAGCGTTCGTATTTACTTCATGTGCAACACTTTTTACAATGTTTTATCAAAAAGACTAATAAACTAAAGTCTGCTTATTTACTGCAGTCCATCCTCAGAATATACATCTTAAAGAAAATCCTAGGCATTACCTTGCAGACCTTCAAAGTAATTAAAAATAACAGTAGTAATTTGCTTCTTTTTTCTTCTCACAAGCTAGGTTAGATATCACAGTATCGTACAGCTTACGAACACCACAGAACACCATTTATTGCAGTATTATGGTTTTTAAATGGCCATGTGATCTATTCATCTCATCAACCTTACTATAAAAAGAGCCACAGTAGTCAACCACTGACCAAAGACCAATCTCTACTATGTCTGTTGTAATATGTATGTCAGTCCTGACATTCAGGAGTACCAACCTTCAAAAGAAAGTAGTTATCCACAAATTGTAAAGCTAAGCTAAGAAATCTTGGAATACCAGGGTTTAAAATAATCAACATTAAATAATCGTATTTGAGAAAGTCTGTTCTGCATGTTAAAACTGAAGGAGGTTATTTAAAAGTAGTTCTTCTGTTATACATTAATTGAATCATCAACGTAATGTAGAAGTAAAATTTTTTAAATATATTGTGTTACACTTAAGATCTTCTTACAGGCAAAATGCCAAGCAAAGAATTTATTGTTAGTCTAATTAAAATGTTAACAGTTTAATCAAAAGTATAGCAAATATTATTATCAAGCCAGTTACAATGATACTAGCTCTTACTGCTCAAATTATTTAACAATTAAAGGGAAAATCTCTTTAATAATGTAGCTAAATCTGTTATATATGAAATGCTGAGTATCAATATCTTTCTCCAGTGGTACATAACCTGTCCACACTCCTCTGGTTCCTGAAAGCAACAGATTCAGCCCTCCACAAAAAGAATAGAAGGCAGAGGAGGTTATGTTTAGTTGTCAGCATCCCAAGCCCTTCACCAGAAGGATGTACAGGTTGCTGATGATGAATGTTCCCTTCTCCTTACTCTTGGGTCCCACTGAGGATACTTTTACATATTTTCTAACACTGTGTGCTTATTTGCTCTTTTTAAAAATGAGTTTCCATCGACAATGTCTATCTCCACCCAACTGACTGCTTCTTAATTGAAATTAACTCCCATTTACTTTGTTACTGAGTGGCTTTGCAAGTTTGTTAGATCTTGACCATATCACAGAATCACAGAATATTAGGGACTGGAAGGGACCTCAAAAGATCATCTAGTCCAATCCCCCTGCCAGAGCAGGAACACCTAGGTCAGGTCCCACAGGAACACATCCAGGCGGGTTTTGAATGTCTCCAGAGAAGGAGACTCCATTACCCCACTGGGCGGCCTGTTCCAGTGCTCTGTTACCCTCACTGTGAAGAAATTCTTCCTCATATTTACGCAGAACCTCCTATATTCCAGCTTGCACCCATTGCCCCTTGTCCTATCATTGGATGTCACTGAGAAGAGCCTGGCTCCATCCTCATGACACTCACCCTTTACATATTTATAAACATTAATGAGGTCACCCCTCAGTCTCCTCTTCTCCAAGCTAAAGAGACCCAGCTCCCTCAGCCTTTCCTCATAAGGGAGATGTTCCACTCCATCATCTTTGTGGCTCTGCGCTGGACTCTCTCAAGCAGTTCCCTGTCCTTCTTGAACTGGGGGGCCCAGAACTGGACACAATACTCCAGATGTGGCCTCACCAAGGCAGAATAGAGGGGAAGGAGAACCTCTCTTGACCTACTAACCACACCCTTTCTAATACACCCCAGGCCTTCTTGGCCACAAGGGCACATTGCTGGCTCATGGTCATCCTGCTGTCCACCAGGACCCCCAGGTCCCTTTCCACTACACTGCTCTCCAACAGGTCAGTCCCCAACTTATACTACCACATGGGGTTGTACTTACCCAGATGCAAGACTCTACACTTGCCCTTGTTATATTTCATTCAATTTCTCCCTACGCAACTCTCCAGCCTGTCTAGGTCTCTCTGAAGGGCAGCACAGCCTTCTGGTGTGTCAGCCACTCCTCCCAGTTTGGTGTCATCAGCAAACTTGCTGACAGAGCACTCTATTCCCTCATCCAAATCACTGATGAATATATTGAATAGTACTGGTCCCAGTACCGACCCCTGAGGGACTCCACTAGATACAGGCCTCCAACTAGACCCTGTCCCATTGACCACAGCTCTCTGGCTTCTTTCCTTCAGCCAGTTCACAATCCACCTCATTAACTGATCATCCAGGTGACACTTCCTCAGTTTAGCTGTGAAGATGCTGTGGGAGACTCTGTCAAACACTTTATTGAAATCAAGACAGACCACATCCATTGCTTTACCATATATACAGTATTCAGAGAGTTAGTCTGAAAGAAGTTAGGCAGTAGCATCCTGACTGCTGGACAATTGTTATCACAGCTAAGAAAAGCTCAGTACACAAGCCAAAATACATCTGGAAAGCCCACATTGACAGGTCAATACAAAGCTTCTAGCCTTTTCTTATTAAGAAAAATCATATTTATTGAGCTACAGCTGGGTACTCTGTATAACAGTGAATTTCAACCTAATTTTCTATTTTATTTAATAAAAAATATCTGATTATTATAATACAGGATATGTAGTCCAGCCTACAAATCACTTTTACTCCTTTCAAATACTTAGAAAATTAAAAATCTCTTTGATCAAATGCATTCTGATTTGCACAACTTGGGTCAATTCATCTAGATAAGATACAGCACAACTTAGAGAAACATTATATTTCTTCACGTTTATAGTTTTTAGTAAAATTTTATACAAGACATTTATTGTTAAATGAGTCTTCAAGAATCTATTTTGAATGAAGATTGGATTTACCCTAAGGTTAATTCAAAATGTGGCAGGTGGAAAACTATACAAAATAAATTCATGTAGATTGGCACATCTTCAATTATAATCCATTTGAAAATATGGAAGCTGACATTTTGGAACACTTAAAACTGAAGGAGCCAGCTGACAACCCAAAATCGTCACTTTCATATGAGTAATTGTTTAGTGATGAAAGGGAAGGAAAGAAAGGAAGAAAGCTGCCTTATATAGAGAACTAAAGAAAGATTTTACCAGGAAAAAGGAAAACGTATGTCTCAAATTTAATTCATACTCCAGGTTTAAAATAAAAACTAAATTATTTGCTCTAACACAAAGAAGTCATTTTGATTGACTGACAGATTCTAATAACTAGAATACACTGCTGAGTAGAAAGTAAAATTTCTTGTCCAGAAAAATTTGAAATTTAGAGAGTATTACAATCATGTCTTTTAAAAATAACCAGGACTGACTGAAGATCTATTTCCTATGTTCGCAAAACATAGAAAAAAATTAACCTTAATTGCTGGTTTGTTATGCTATTAACTGCGTTTTAGTTCCTTTTTTTCTGAAGTCTTTTGAATATGCATTATAACTAAGCAAAAGAGATAACTTCTCTAGAAATACTATAAAACAACCTCTAACTCTGGAAGAATTAACTTGCTACTAAAATGTGTTTGTTTATTTAGTGCACACAGCTTAAGTGTCAGAGTTCAAGTACCTGATAGAGACAAATATAAAGTGAAGTAAACTTGTTCAGAAGATAATTTTATTTAACATATTCAAGCAGGGCATAATTAAGTTCCTCTGTCATGCAAAATGATGGAGGCTCAAATAAGTAACAGCTGGTTACCCCAATGGCTGTACAACTGCAGGGCAGCCTTTGGCAGGAAAAGCTGTGCAAACACAACCAATACATTATGCTAATGGGAACAATGTAATGAGCAAGGAAGCAGCTAAAATGGAATAACAAAAAGAAAAACAAACAATCAAACAAGTCCCCTCAGCCCTTAGCACGCATTTCAATTGCTATTTGTGAACAGAAATCTTACAATAGCTGTACTCAGGTACTAGCCTTATCTAGAAATGCTTGCTGAGTCCATTCCTTACGTCAGAATAAGTTTAATGACAGCAAGATGAATCCACTGATGGTTGCTCCCTTGACTTCAACAAATTTACACTGGATTTCTTCAAATGGTGAATTAACCAAAACATGTAAATTAATAAAAATATTCTTCATTAATTTGCTCTCTGATCTTTTAGAAAAAGATATCAACAAAACTGTAGAATAAGTGGCCAAAATTAGAATTAAAAATATGTACATTTGTCAACATTTAGCCTGTACCGAGGGCTAAACTGTAGCAGTTGTTCTTCCACCCAGTGACCCCTCTCCAGCTGAGAAGGAGAATCAGGGAGAAAAAAGGGAGAAGTCCCATGGGCTGAAGTATAAACAGATTGAATAAAATAACAAAATTAATGCAAACACCAACATAAAATATACAAGGATATACTTAACCTCATCCTTGGGCTCAGCAGCAGGAGGCCAAGACAGAAGAGCCCCAGGAAAAAGAATTCACTACCACCACTGAACTCCCCCCTTTCTTAATGAGCTTGATGTCAGTGGTATGGGATACACCTGTGAGTCAGCTTGGGGCAGCTGCCCTGACTGAAACTCCCAGCTGACTCAGGGCTACTCATGGCCTGCTCCCAGAGATACAAACATATCTTCATTTCTCCCATTGAATTACCTTGATAGGATAGCCCTGTGAAGTAGTGGGCGTTTAGTTTGCCCTTTTGCCTCCTTATAACCCATGTTTTGACACATTTTCATTACAATACCAGATTTTATTGCTCAATAGCTCCATCTATGAGATACAGAAGATTTTTACACCCAGCAAGCTGTTGCATCTATCAAATAAGGGAAAGGAAGGGGCATATTCTTAACCTGAAGAAAGTTCTGAACCAGGCCATCTGTTTAGTGCCACAGGACTAGTATCAACCCTCACACACAGTTGTTCCTGCAGGCACAGGTAAGACTGTTTTATGACTCCATCTGCATCCTGTACCATGTACAACAGCCTATCATGTGACAAAGCACAAAAGCAGTTATATAATTTTGAGCTAATCATAATTTGTTTCAAGACCAATCCTGCCATTCCTCTACATGGTTCAATCCAGCCATATGTAATGCGACACAAATTGCCTCATTTCTTTTGGATATATGTATCTTTCTGTTACATAGAATGTCTTATGATAGCACGGAGTCCTGATGTTTCATCATCTGAACCACTATCTGTTCGGAGTCCTACAGATTCCATCTGAAGGGCAAGCCTGAATTTTCTTTGCATGGAAACTTTTGTGAGTGAGGTATGAAATGGAAAAATTACAATCTCAAAAACACAGGCAGGAAATATTTGACTTGGCACTTGCCAGGGATCTAGATATCTGGATAAGTATCATATCACAATGCTTTTCAGCCTCCAGAACAATGCCTTCACTTTGATTACCAAGGTGTTTACTTACACCAGAATTCAGCAAGAAAACCACAGAGAGCTTTTCATGAGGCTTAGGTAACTATTCCCCAAACTCTTAATTTGGCTTTGCAGTTTCTCTATGACCTACAGACTCTTCTTGGTTTCTTCAGCAGGTAACGACATATTTATGGCATAGACCTGACACAAGCTGAGATCTTCAATAAGCTTTAAATTACTACTTTGTCTACCTGGAGCATTCTCATTGCAAGGCAGGATTTTGCTGACTCCCACAGAAACGTGCAGTATAGAGATACCTTAGAGGATGAAGTGCTGTGGTCTGAACCCCAAGCCCTGAATTAAGGTTGACATATGGGTGGTTCCTACAGTCCTTCAAAAGGAGGGGATGAGTTTGCCTTTTGGCTTTCCTCCAAGTGCAGCCGACCTTCTAGGGAAAGCCCTTGGGTAAACAAGCCCCAGGTGCCCCACATTGGGTAAATGAGTGCCAGGTGTCCTGCTTTCGGCATAGAAGTTGGGACCACTTGCAGGAAGGGTGGAGTGTCTGTCTGTGAGGTGGATGCACTTTGTAGAGTTTACCTGTTGGAGAAGGACCTCCTCACTCTCCCTACAACTGGGCTCCAGTCAGGTCTGGCATTTGCAAACGCGGGCTTCGTGGGGGAACAATATGTGGCTACTTCTATCATGTATGATCAGTCTATTTACTTGGTTGTCTCCTTTCTCTTCTATGGGAGACTTGGTTTCTTTTTTTATTCCACCTATTATTGGTCATGCTGTGTTGTCACTGGGGTTGATGTCTATTATGTGTGATCTGTTTGTCTTGTTTGTACCCCCAGCAATCACCAATATACTGCATTTTTTGTATACAATAGAAACTAATTACTGGTTTGTTCTACTGCTGGTTGTATCCTTTGTGCTAGGCCTAGTAATTGGCAAAGCAGAGGACCATCTCTGAAGTATCTCAGAAGAGCAACAAGGTAGAGCAGTGATGACATTTGTACCTCCCCTTCCAGTCTCCACCATGCATATACACAGACCTTCCTTTTACCTTTCACCTTCTTTTTGTTCTTTCTGTCATTCTGTGATTCTTTGAACTGTTCTGCTACACTATACACATTTTCTTAAAATTCAACTGCAACCTTCTTGTGTGCAGTTTCAATTAGTTTCTCCTGGTTAATAATACAGTGCAGTCATTCTGCAATTCTAATATATCATTATTGACAATTATTTCTGTATTTGCATCCTCACCAGCTACAATGTCATCCATAGATAATACTGCATCTTTACTAGATTTGGCGTTAGAATCTCTCTGATGTCAGTATTCGATCTCCACTTTCCCTCTGTCATTCCTAACTGTTAAGAATTTTAATCCTGAAATAAAACATAATATGTTAACATTTATGGGAGCAATATCCAAAGGTAGGAACTTATGTGTAGAAGGTATGCAGCAGTAGATGTGTCTAAATTGCACTGCAGAGCCAGCAACAAAGTGGGCTTGTGACTGAATCAGGACTGAATCTGGTATGCCTTAGCTGATAATATAAAATATGAGTGACCCAGACATTTACGTTACTCTCCCAAATGTGGTTAATTATATAAGGTGAATCTGGACTGTTCACCTACCCATCTGCTCTTGCTATAGTAACACTATACAGAGAAGACAAGCCAGTAAACTTCCCTTTAGAAATCTGGGATACTTCCTATATAGTCACTCCTGTTGTCTGCCACAAAAGGAGAGATTTGTTGTCAGCCTGAAAAGATATTGTCTACAAGGACAGAACAAACCTAGATTCAAGCAGAATGTGAAGCGTAGCTACCAAGATATTTCAGTTTCCTATTGTTCAAAATTGAGCTCTAAAATTGAGAATATGTTGGCCTGAGCCATGAAAAGATGATATAAAATTATCTCTTAAATTTTAAACAGCTGCAGTACTCTTTGATTTACTGTGTTTACAATGGTGTCAGCATTACTGCTGCGAGGGAAATGGCTTGTCCCTTGTGTGAGCATTCTCAGTGCAAAAAAGAGTTTTTGTTCCAGATCACAAATTGATTTTTTCTCAAACTGAAAATCCACAAAAAATGTATGAAAATTCAAATCAGTTCAAATGAAGAATTTGGTTTCATTCTTTTCAAAGAGGTTTTACTTCATTTATAAGAATAGTTAGTTCAGGTTGGAATGGTCTCTAGTCCAGCATTCTCCACAAAGCAGGGTCAGTTGGACAGTCAGATCAGGTGTCTCAGGTCTTTATCCAGTCAGGTCTTGGAAACCCCCAAGGATGAAGAGAGACTGCATAGCCTCTTAGGGCAACATGTTGAACTTGACTGTCTTCAGAGTGAAAAATGGTTTTCTTTTTATCTAGTCTGAATGACTTTTGTTGCAATTTATGTCCATGGTTTCCTTCTCTCCTATGACGCCCCACCGTGAAGACCCTGGCTCCATTTTCTCAGTAACCTCTGCGTAGGCACTGGAGGCTGCTTTTCAGTCTGTCCAAAGCTGTCCCTGCTGCAGGCTTAACAAGCCCAGCTTCATCCATATCTTATAAGAGAGCAAGTGCTCCAGCCACCAATTGTCATGGTGGTCTTGTGCTAAACTTGCTCCAGTTTATTGATGTGTGTCTTACTGGGAGGCCAGTATTTCAGATGTGGCCTAATGAGGCAGAGAGGGATAATCCCCTTGATATATCTGCTTTGGTTAATACAGCCAAGGAGGTTGTTGGCCCTGTTTGTGATCATGTCACTGTTAGCTCATGCTGTCTGCTATCTGTGGCCTTTTCCACAGATCTGTTCCACAGCCAGTCAGTTTCCAGCCTGTATCACTGCAAGGGCTCTACCTTTCTAGGTGTCAAACTTTGCATTTGTCCTTGTTGAATTTTATGAGGGTCCTGTTGGTCCATTCCTCCATCCTACCTAGGTGACTCTTGATGACAGCTCTTTCCTTTAGCATACCACCTATTAACACCCAATTTGGTACCATCTACAAACTTCATGAGCATATGTTTCATTGCCTCCCACTGGTCATTGGTAAAGATGTTAAACAAGACATGTCCCAGAACAGACCCCTTGTTACTGGCCTCCAGGTAGAGTACAACCTATAACCATGACCCTCCGAGCTCCATCATCCAAAATCACTCTTACCTATCTGGTTTTACACCCACCCAGACCATAACATCCTAATCTGGATACTAGAATATTGTGGGACACATTGTCAAAAACTGTGCTAAAATCAACATAAATGACATTCCCAGCTCTACCCTCATCCAGAAACCCAGATGTCCTATCACAGAAGGCAATCAGGTTGGCCAGGGTTGTTGACTGTTCCCAGTAACCTTCTTCTCCTTCATATGCCCATAAATGTGTTCCAAGAGGTCTTGCTCCATGATTTTCTCAGAGACCAAAGAGAGACAGACCTGGCTGCATATATATATAAATGTTTTTCAGCTTTTAATGTTGTTCTTAAGGTTGAGCATTACCAAGTTACTCAGAGGAAAGTGGGGGAAGAAAAAGTGTCACCACAAGCCATACAATACTAGTAGTGGTAATTATGAGGTGTTATATCACAAGTCATATAACAGTAGTAGTAATAATTAAGAAGTGTTGCTGAATTATCTATAATAAATATTGAGAAGTGTTACTCAACTATTTAATGATTTTATTAAATTTTTTTCTTTCTTTGTCTCTGTGGTATGCCCTTGACATCTTGACCATCCTTGTTCCATCTTCTAGAACTAAATAAAGAAGACTGAGACAGGGATCATATTTTAACTTGCTTTAATTTCCTTTAATGTGCTACAATTTTCACATTATGTTTATTTAAATAAACTAAATAATAATTATATCAGTAACAAATTAATATTCAAAGTGAAATGATAAAATATGGTGAAACCTGTGTAAAGTACATGGGAGTCAGGTCACCTTAATAGTCTGTATTTTATATGATATATTTTACTTGGCTACTTTATACAAATTAAGGAGTTCCATTCCTCAAGGTATTTTATAAATTTTAATTATTAATATAAAGCCTTTTATTCAGTACTGTGTTTCCAGTGCTCAAATTCAACCCAGAATTCAACAGATTGCATATTTTTAAGATGTTGGCAATGTTTTAAACAGAAAATCCCTTTGGTTTACATTCCCATATATTCAGATTGTTGTTGCACATCTGCTGTAATGATTAAATAGGACATTCCATCTCTGGAGGAAAACCAACTCAATTATGTGAAAGAACTAAAAGATAGTTTTCCTCCTCCTTCTTAAAAATAAATTAAAAAAGAAATTTCTGTTTTTTCTACTTTTAAACTGTAATTAGTACCTGTAATTGCATAACAAAATGACAGTGGGCAGTTGCATGCCAAAAGGAACATGACCACACAATAAATAGTTACAAAGTTATGATTTTCTGTCATCAAAAAAAATTAAGAATCATCACTAGATTTGTTAGCTATGGTTCCGATGGAGCTAAATAAAGAGACCAACACTCCATGTTCTTTTAAACTAATGAGGTGAGCTGTTTGCTTCTCTTTCAGTGAACATGATTCACTGAGCTGGAATACATTCTGAAGCCTGCAAAACGGTGGCCAGACGAAAGAGACAATCTTATTTGTTCCCTTAACTGCATTCTTAGACTATTCCAAACTAAATGCTCTATCTTGCCACATCATCCAGTTTTTCAATGCAAAATTTAATGCTTGTCTAAACTAACTCTGCCACTAACCGATCTGCTGGGACTGTGCTGTCAAAGCCCCTTGATGGGGGCTTTGCCAAGAAGTGATGCTCTCCTGCCAGCACAGTTACATCATCTCAATGAATGACAGATGCAAAACTAACATTAGATTTCCTGTATTGGCATAACCACGCATTGGGGTTTTGCCAGTTTAACTTTGTTAGTCAGCTTCAGTATGTGACTGTGGGGTGCCTTTTTTATAATTCCCACTCTCCTAGCTTTGTTGGGAAGTCTTTGTAGACATGGTCTAAGAATGTTACTATTAGTGATCACAATGGCAGATGACAATGACTTCCATCTATAAAGTGCTAAAATGTACCCAAAGATTAAAAAAGTACCTGTGAGGACCACAGACTAATGTTTGATTTGGTTGAAAACAAAAAGCTCATCAGAAAAGTTTATTCTATCCATTTCACCAGAGTCTCCAAGAAGCAGCAGTTTCTACCTGTTTGTGGGGGGTTTTTTCCCTATGTTAGAGTATTCACTGATTTATTCTGCAATGGAGAGGTTATATCTTATAAGGTGTAGTTCACACTACAGCTTGTTCCCATCTTCTCTAGCTGTCCATGTAGGACCTCCACTTCTACCTATATGTTGGCTGAAATTGGATGCCAAACCATGTATTTATTTTCTTAAAAATACTATGGTGGAATTAAGATGACCAGGTCATAAGTATACTCTAAGTACTTTTGATATACAACTACATATACTGTCCATACTTTATTCTGTCTGGCAGAACCTCACTGATCCCTATGTTAGCCTGACAGATTTTATTGTATTTCTTTCTATCTATCATTACTATAAACCTGGAGAAGTACTGTTGTTGCTGTTCTTTTATCTGTGGCTAGTAAATCTTGGCCTGTATCACCGACACCTACTATATTCATTTTCTGAAAGGAAGGGGATGTTTATTTCATGTTCTGCAAATCAGCACAAATAGCAAAGAATAAACATGACGCAATAATATATGTGTTATTTTCTTCATTATTAAGTTTTATAACCGTATAAATAATCTGTCTTGGATTTGGAACAGTCTAGCCATATTTAGCACACCATCGTTTTTACGCAGTAGTGGTTTGTATAAATTGTATTTGTGACAAGTTATAATACTACGAGGAAATATTTTGGATGGAAGTAATAGATGACCCATGACAATTCTATCTCAGATATATTACTTGTGTAACTCAGTTAATAAACCCATCATGCTCCATCTATTGAGCTTCACCAAGAGGCAATATATAGTGCATGATAAAATACAAAAAGGCAAGCCCTCTTATTTACCAGCTACACAAATCCTCTAATTGCCAGAAGTTATCCTAACCACCGTCTCCCTGCTGAGCCTTTTAGAATAAACCCTTATTTCAGGTCACTTTCTTTGTTTCCATGTCCTACCTTGTAACCTCTTTTGCCTTTATCTCTGAAAGCATTTTTAGATTTTTATTTTCTGACAGGTAGTCTACATCACTGACATAGTATCCTGCCTTGACTGCCTTCTTTGATTGGATGACCTAATTTTTGCCAACAGGAGCACAGAATGAAAGAATTATTACTGCCCTGAGAGTATTCAGGTGAAGGCTAAGAGTACTTTAGAATGAGGAATATAATAGGAGACAGTAAGTATAGGAACATTTAGGGCATTAAAAATAATTTCCTGTCCTTCCCCACAGCCTCTGCCTCCACCCCCTCAACAATATTGTTTGCTTTTTGCATGAGGTTTATTTTTGGCTGTAAATAGAAACTCTGGAGTTTCTATTAGCTATGTTACTCCCTTCCCAAGGTGAAAGGGAAAGGAAAATATGAATCAGATACAATATTTAGCAAGTTTTGCAGACTTTTCCTTTTGCCATTTTCTTACCAATTAGTTGCTATTTCTGCCACCATTCTCAACCCTCCTTTACTACTGCTGCTCACCCTGATGACTGGCAGCCCCTGGCTTTCACTCCTTGGATGTGTCCAAGGCATTTCTGAGGGCTATAAGAAGGTTCCATGGGGCATTTGACTTCAAATGATCACGTCTTGTACCATACTGTTGAGGAAAGAGATGGTATGCAGTCTTTCTCTTCACAAGAAGTTCTTCTATTTCTCATACATACATAACATACATACATGACCACTTTTTTTCCTTATTTGTGTTGTGTTACACATATTTTGCTTGACAAATGCAAATATTTTGTAATAATCTTTTCTTGCCCGTATCACTGACAGCCTTCCTCCACTTCCATGAAAATGCAAAAATCTACAGAAATGTAGGTATGCCAAAGAGGGATTGAAAACCCATTTAGTCTCCATGTATATGCCTCAAGCCAAACAACAGTTTTTGTAGATGTAAGAGAAATGTAAGAAAACAGGGAGAAGCACTCACTGAATCATGTCAAATCGCATAAGCAGAATCATAAATATATTATTCCACTGTTTACTCAGCTCTAAACCTGACACTTAACAAGAAACGTTTAGCCACATGAGACAGGAAATTGCATCTTCTCACTTATCCACATTCACGCTCTGTCTCTTGCATTTGATTTGTGCCAGATTTTCAGAAGAGAGTGAAGGATGAGGCTAAATTGTTCCTCCCTGCGCAGAGGGAATGCTGAGGTCTCCCAACAGCAAGTGGCTTTCCTCACCATATGTGCTTCTTCATCTTGGCCCAGCAGGGCAGGAAAATGAATTTGAGGATTTTCAACACAATGCACGTTATGTAAGTGTTAGCTGCAGCACTTTGCTCCATTTTTGCTTTCAGTGGCTTATTCCCATACATTTCACAGAGAGTGGCTGAGCCCAAATGTTAGAAGAGATTTAGTATGTGTGGCAAGATCTGTGGAATTTGAGTTAAAATTGCTACATGAGGGTGAAATTCAGGTTAGTACTTTACATATAATAGTGATGTAGCTCATGTGTTTTTGTGCATATGCAGCATACTTAGTCATCACTTCAGAGGGTATGATTGACTGTCACGTTGTAATCTCACTTGCCAACATATGACCTCCCCTCAAGAAACAGCATTTCAGATGCAGTATTTAAAGTTGTTTCCTTAAATATTGGATGCTCACATCTATACTATTTTCACCAGGATGCATGATGGCAGGCTTCCTACTAAACACAGGTGAAGTCATGACCGTCCTTCTTTTCTAACTTCATTGTTTTGATTACTGTTCCCCATTGCAAAGGCATATACAGTGTTGCTACCTAAAGGGATGAGATGAGGAAATCCCTGTAGTTTTACCACCAGTTGTGAAGTCAATGCAACTCAACCAATGCCCTCTAAATTAGGTAATGATGTGCACTGCCTTCTGCAAAAAAATTGGACTGCTGGTCAGACAGTGTGATGCACTTTACCCTTCCTTCCTAATCTAGGCAAAATGAAGCTGCACTGTTCACAGATACTAAGGCCCATAAATCTTACCTCTGCAATTGTGAGCAAATAATTTAGTCCTTAATGCTATTTTTGAGTGTGTAAACAGAGAGTTTCTTAGAACAGAGGAGATCTAAGGGAATCCTTAGTTTAAAACTTTGTTCATAGGTATCTTTATGTTAATATATCTCTGTATCCCTCCATTCTTAAAATGTAGTTTGTAAGTGGATGAAAAGGCCTTTCATATTTTATGGGCACAATTTGTAGGGTAATCAAACATTTGGAATAGGTTTTGTTCCTAAGCTATCGACAGAGTTGATTCAGACATTTCATATCTACATAACAGATTTAAGGCCATTTTCCAAAATTTAAGACTCTATGTCACATTATATCAGATGACCTTTATCACTTATAAACAGGCTCAACAAACAAGAACAAAAATATTCAATTGCTTCCAGAGCAAAGGAATGTACATATTTGTGGGTTTGTTTTATGCTGTTAATACTTTAAAACTGATCCCACAGACAATGACCCCTCCTCCAAAAGAATTACCCTGTCTACATCCACTCTTACTTTCATTGTTATTCAAAAAATAAATAAAACTAAAAATCAAATAGAAGTACAAAAAAAAAAAGCTAAACTAACTACATATGCCTACAGAACTACTAAGCTAAACACACATGCACCTTTATCTAAGGATTATGAAGTTGTATATGAACATTCTGGAACCTATTGTTTGTAATCTTGGAAAACAGCAAAGATTTTGGTGACACTGATTACCTGACTGAGGGAAGTGTGACCACGAAAGTTTTGATTTGCACCAATTAACTGAACATTGAAATCAATTTAAACAAAGCAATAAAGACAAAGTATATCTCAGGGACATTTTGAATCTCAAAGTTACAACAGAACATGCTATGCTGTCATAAAACTTTTTAAAACCTCAATCATGTATCTCAGCATACTTTAAAAACACAACTGTCTCCTTTCTTCTCTGTGAAAACCTTTCAAGTTAACAGTCATTTGAAGTTTTTCTTCTCCTGCGAGTATCGCCCTGTGAGGGTTTCCTACCAATGCCTATTGTGGGGTGAAAAGTATCCTAATTTTCATTCTTTAAAAACCCTCTGACTCTCCAACAGTCAGGCTTTTCCAAATGTATGGGTAACAAAACTGAGTTTTCCTCCATGCTCCTCCTCTGCCAACAAAGTATCCCATCAGTATTCTCCCAAAGCTTTCTCAAATTTCTGTCACCACAGTTCTTCCACCGTTTTCATACATTTTTCATTTTCCTTTCTTGTCAATACTAAAAAGTCAAAGATAACTCACAGCTACAGACTATCAGAAGTTACAGGTTGCTAAAGGATCTGCTAATAAAAACAGGATTTTAAAGGGACAGACTATATATGTGAAAATACTATTGCCTGAAATGGTGTATGGGAAAAACTACCAAAAAACTTATCATAGCAAACTAGTATAGAATATCAGAGACATGCAAAGACACTATTATGTCTTCTGGAAGTCATACCAAATCATATGCCTTCTGATAATCAAAAAAAGGGAAAAATTTAAATTCCCTTTAATGCTAATTCTTTCATGTAAAATGCATTCCATTTCCTCTAAGAAAGAATTCATCAACCACATGAATATTCTCTATAAAAAGTCGAAGCTACAGGGTTGTTGCTTATGTCTAGCAAAAGTTGAAAAATTGACATAGTTAAGACATTTAGTAAAATTACGGTACAATAGAGTAAGTGTTTACTTGCTTAAAAGCCACCATTCCAGACCACTGAAATGCTATGAGTGTAACGATCTAATTTTTTTTTTTTTTTCAAATTCCTAGGTAATTATTTTGTATTAACCATTTTAGCACATATGAAAGACTAGCTTCTGTGCTACAGAAACATTCATTTTTTATCTTTGAAAGCTTCCATAAATTGCATGTTCAGAGACACAATGTTTGATAAATGCTGTGCTTGTAAATGTAAAAAGATGACAGACAAGTCACTGACATGTGAACAGTGACATTTCTATGATTATTCTAAATGCAATTTCTAGTAAGACCTTGGGTTTGGGATTAAGCATACTGACTAGAAGCCTAGGGTGAGTAGGTTAACATATACTACATGTCTGCATATTGTCAAATATATCCCACCTTATCCATCTGAAGAACAAATATTGGCATAAGGAAACCGAAATTTCCAGCTCCCTTACATTAAGCTTGCTAGGACGGTGTATTCCTTTATTCATTGAGCTCCATCCACCAACTTGGTACAAATAACCTTGTGACCAATATGCAGATATTTTTAAATCTCACCTTTTTGAAAACTGGTTTTGTTACAGTAATTATACTTTTTTCTTTTTTTTTAAAAGGGCTTGTCAGCTTACTAGAATTTAAGTGGAAATGTTCCACAAAGTCAATTTAAAAGTGCTTCAGCCATGAGAGAACTCCCATCCCCTGAAACACAACCAGGGAAATGTGTAAAATGTGTAACTGCAAAGAGTTTTGATCGATAGGTCAGCATGGCAATGCAATCTTTTCCTACTCCATTAGCGTGCTCATAAATTACACTACAAAATAAGCCCTAGTTTGCTCCAAAACATTATGCGATGTGGTTAGTTGTCGATGTACATGTTATGTTCTGCTTGTGAGTTGACTACAGATTCTTTACATGCTGAGCACTCAGGCCATCCTGATATAGTGTCAGGATGCAGTCAGACCCTGCATGATAGACGTGTTCAGAAGAAAGGCCAAGTGAAGGAGGTCGCCTGTCCCCGTTTTACTTCCAAAGCAGTAACTAAGCTGTCTGTCCACAAGCTACACAGTACTTTCCCATCAGAACAGGCACCCTGTAGATTAGAAGCCTCCTCTAAAAGAAAAGGTACTTTTTAAACTGCTGGTGCCACAACAATTATGTCAGATTAGGAAATTTCACCAACTGCATAAAACCTAAAAGCTTCCACTAGGATGAAAGTCATACATTATATATTTCAAAGTATTAAACACTGTGGTTTGCATTATCAGATGAAAGCATCTTGGAATAATCACAACTAATTGAGTGACACAAGCAGTTGGTGCCTCCACTGAAAAAGTATAGTGTTGCTATGCAAGTTGAAAATCACAGCAGGTTTCAAGATGCACATTTCCTTAGCTGCACAGAATACAAATTTCAAATTCTCCTGGATGAAGACATGAAAATGAAGACATGATTCTAAATGAAGGAATGTTCTTTTTCATAACCACTGCTACCTATAGATAGGGGGAGTTGTTTGGTTTTACTATCTTACTGTTTGCAAGGAATGCTGACCAGATCTCTCATATAAAGCAGAGCTGCCAAAAAAAGGATGAGGAAGAAAATTTAAAAGTGTTAACACCATAAAAGATTTCTAGGAGCTCAGAAACATTAAGAAAAGTGTCATATAAAGGTAAACTTATAAGAAGGAAAAACTGGTGACAAAAAACCCCCACAAATAAAACCCACACAGTTTTATACATTTCTACCACAAATAGCTATTTTATTTTTTAAAATATATAATATAAAATGAAAAATATTTTTTTTCTAACTGCTTAAGAATGTAGAAATTAGCAGATTACACTAGAAATGATATCCCTGTGGTCAAATATCCTATCTTAGGCTGTGGCCAAAGCAAGGGGAAGACATAAAAGAGACCTAGTCACAGGAAAATCTACTGAAAATCTCATGAAGTTCTTATCTTCATAATTAATCATTAGAGACTATATTAAACTCTCAAGCATTAGCAAATGCTACTATATGTTATTGCGAACCTTATCATCTAATTCCTTTTGAATATTGTTAGATCCTTGGCCTCAGACAGATTTATGTGCAGGCTTATCTGTGTATCTGCAAAATTATTAGTTGCTTTGCGACCAGCCTCCATACTTTTGTGGGTATATAAGAGACCATGGTGATGGGTATTGGCATTCAGAATTTAGCTTCTCACTCCTCTGCTTTCAGGTGCTATGTATATTATTAAAGCAAAATACCTTTCCCTTGGATAGACAAAAAATCTTACCACGGCAGAAAATCTAGAAAGTTCACTGCAGCTGAGGACCTATTCTGTACTTTTGTATTCATATACATCTGGACTTTTGATCATGAAGCTATATCCAACTGTTTGGGAATGCAGGCATATAACTGCTTGCAACCACTGGGCAGGGTTGTGGGCCAAGGAGTATCTGCCTTGGCTGTCAGTATATTTGGGGAGGACTGCACTGAATTCTCCACAGAATAGCCAATAAAAAACCCTACTGTCATATTTTTAAATGTCACTAACAGATACAAGGACAACAATAATTTCAGTGGAAATATCCTGAGATAACTTTGTTTCCTGGGAAAGAGTTGTGCATTTTTTCTATGTTAGTCATCAGTTTCCATTTATAAGTGATTGTAGCTGAAGGCTGTCTTTCCTCTAAGACTACTGTAAAACACCGTGTACAGCATTGCCATGAAGGAAGGGCATAAGATGGTGAAGTTAAATCAGTGTTATATTTTTTTCCTCTGGTTTGGAAAATAAGTCATCATTTCAAAATTGTTTGGGATTGAACTAAGTACATTTACTCTGGTTTTGCTCATTGAAAAATCAAAGCCAATAATGTACACCATTTTTTATTAATGAACATTTTATTTATCACTGAATCATACATTTTTTTTGTAGGTCCTTGAAAGAAAAACAAATTAAATCAAACAGAGATCTCAGACACACAACAGATGGTGGCATGCTTTTACCTCATAACTGTTGTTCGATACTGTTGTTTCACCTCACAACTGTTCTTGAGAATAGAGGGACCTCAGCACATATTTCCCAGTACAGTAGCTTCATAACCATCCGACTAAACATCATGGAATTATATTTTGCCATATCTTCAAATGGAACTTTTCCATATGAATGAACAACTAAAGATTCACTGAAACTAGAACCCCAGCTTTCTCTTCCTAATTGGTCTCTTGCTAGTAGGTTCCTCGGCACAATTAGCTCCTTTACAGAGTATCATTCTTAGAGACAATGCTCAGCAGTAGTTCAGGGATAAAACCAATTATCATTTCCAAATGCAGTACAAACAAAGCTTTGACAAATTTGTCGCTCGCCATTTTATACATTTACTATCCCAGCAGGAAACATATTCACAAATTCTACAAACTCTTATGATATAGGACCCATATTGCAGGGTCCATATTGCAGGGTGAGATTTCTGTTACAAAAAGTTAACTTATATGCTGTATGCCCTCAAATTATTTCAGTCACTTTGAACTGAAAAAAAAAGCCCAGAAAAGTAACAACTATTTTCAGGTCCACAGATGGACCTCCTGAGACCCAAGCCAGATATATTTTAAAGTGTTTTGTGGTATGGATATAGTCATTCTTGTATTGGGTTTGCATGTCAAAGTTTAGGTAGCTGGGGAGCTACAGGGGTGGTTTCTGCGAGTAGTAGTTTCCCCCATGTCCAACAGAGCCAATGTCAGCCAGCTCCAAGATGGACCCACCGCTGGCCAAGATCGAGTCCATCAGCAATGGTGGTAGCACCTCTGGGACAACATATTTTAAAAGAGGTTAAAAAACCACTGTGGAACAGCAGGCTGGAGAGACAAGTGCAAATATGTGAGAGAAATAACTCTGCAGACACCAAGGTCAGTGAAGAAGGAGGGGGAAGAGGTGCTCAAGGCACTAGAGCAGAGATTCCCCTGCAGTTCGTGGGGGTTAATGGTGGAGCAGATATCCACCTGCAGCCCATGGAGGACCCCACATCAGAGCAGACAGATGCCTGAAGAGGCTATGACCCTGTCGAGAGCCTACGCTGGAGCAGGCTCCTGGAAGGAAGAGAAGAGCCCACACTGGAACAGTTTTCCTGGCAGAACTTGTGACCCCATGGGGGATCCACGCTGGAGCAATCTGTTCCGGAAGGACTGCACCCCATGGAAGGAATCCACACTGGAGCAGTTTGTCATAGGGAGGACTCATGTTGGAGAATTTTGTGAGGCAAGGTGTGATGAACTGATCACAAACCCCATTCTCCCTCCCACCACTCAGGAAGGATGGCTTTGTAGAAGGAAAAGAGAATTGTTTACCAGAGCTGAAAAGCCAGAATCAAAAAAACCAACCAAACAAAAAAAGCAGCAAGAAAAACAACACAGAGAAAATAAGCACTCTGGTGCTCTAAAACACATCACTGTAAGCTAACCTGACAGGTTAGATCTAAGTTACTTGCTTATACCCTGTCATTTTAAACAGCATGGTAGTGATAACTGCAGCAAAAACAAGTCTTGGCATTGACTCTGAGGCATTACATGTGTTGTAGAGGTGCCCACAGTTTCATTTTGCAACCATAGGGGACTAGTCACTTGTCAACATGTGTGCACAACTTCTTTAACATCAAGAGGAATATGTGTGTTCATCCATGGGCAAAGAGGCCCAAAGAGCTTGAGTTAGTATTCATCTAACACAATTAAAATCTGGTTTATTCTCTCTCACTCGGTAGATAAAATGTCTAGAATAATTTTACAGAAGTTTTTATTTCAGTTATGTATAGGAGTCAGAAATTATCAATTAGGCTTATAGTCAAACAGGTACTGCAAGGTACTAGAACATTCTGTGACATGAAACTGACAGCACTTAAAAATCTCTTTGTTGCAGTTAAAAAAAAATCTATCCAGAGATCTTCAGTCTACTGACAGTGTTTCAAAACACAAATAACTTTTTCCAACAGACAAGTGTAGAAACCACATTATGTCATACAGAAAAGGCCTGTTCAACTGCAGTTTTGCCATTTCCTTGTATATTGAGGTGACCTTGAGAGAAAACTGATATAGTGAAATGCTAGAATGCCCAGCTGTGATACTAAAATGCCTGGTTCTGAATCACCTTCTGAAAGCAAGTGCAGCTGGAGCAATGCCAGCCGTCAGTGCTTCCCTCTAGCCCACAGTCTGGCATGAAACCTGCCCAAGTACTGTACAGAGCTACTGGAGTACAAAGAGAAAGGCCAATAAAGGAGTCAGTCAGTCAATGAAATCTGCTTCTTACATCCCTGCCCAGGAGACAGGAGAAAGCATACTGCATATTTCTCTTTCCTACATCTGTCTCCCTCATGTTTACAAACTTCTACTGTAGCAGTAAAGCAATGTATGATACTGTTTAAGGACATAATGGATTTAGCATTTTTCTTCTTTTTGGATTTTTAGAAAACCAGACCTGCCTGCAGTGTATCTTTATATCATTCTCCTCTTGTGCAGGAGAATTCAAACACACATAAGGCTGTTCATTAAAACTACACAAAAGTACAGAATATTCAGCTCAAGATAAAGCCAAGTCATATATGACTTTTAGATAAACAGTGAAAAACACACTGTCAAATTCCCTAATTACATTCTTGTATAACACATACATGCAAAATGTGAACTTACACAGATCCCTTTAGAAAAGATGCATACAGGGGAAGGATTAAAGGAAGAGTTAACAGCAGTTGAGGCAGTAACATCGCAGGTTTCTTGACACCATTGGCAAAACTCCCACTCACTTGAACCTGATTGTGACTTTACTTGAATCTTTCAGAAACTGAGCACCAAACAAAGTAACCAAAACTTGGATAGATTTCAGAATGTTGGATGTAGTCAGAATGAAAAAAAGTAAGAAAGTACTTCGTATACAGAATTCAGAACAATATTTTGCTAAATTTAAGAGTGAAAGTAACAAATACGAGTAACAAAAAGCCAACATCAATGTCAGTGAGAGAGGAGGAAGAGACACAGGGATAAGTCTAGACCTAAGTACTAAGCCACCCAGAGAAGAAATTGGATTTTGGATATCATAGAAGAGAAGCAGCACTGTCTGGAATAACTGTAGTATCTTGGACAAATTATAAAGTAAGTAAGCAGGGAAACAAGAGAGAAGGATATAAACAGAAGGAAAAAATGAAGGTTGATAAGGACAAAGGTTATAGCTTTGGTGGTGGTTGGAAACAAAGAAATTACAAGCTTCATTGGCAATCAAATAGTGCGAAGGGAATAGCAGAGAAATTTCCAACTTGGAAATATGGCAGTGTTGATGGAGATACGTGATCTTTGCAGGTCAATAAAATTTTATGCAGTGTGATGACTCAAACGGATAGAGGTGAAGTGTTTTGGAGGAAGCTGCTTCAGATTATACCATAATTTGATTGTATGTGTAGGATTTCTCCTTCTAAAGTACTATTTCAGCAGACCAGCCCTTAAGGAAAACACATTGTGCAAACAATTCCGTTAGAGAAACTGTCTGAAAGCACTTTTGGGCTTTGGGACCAATTTCTGTATCATGCCACAGTGGTTTGCCTGTGTCTTTCTGATGACTAGATTAGGAGATGCTTTGCCTGCTGTGAGCTTCTCTGCTATACCTCACTCAATTACAAGTGTTAGCTTACTAGAAAAGACATTTGCAAAATGTCATGTGTTCCTCATCTTCAGAGCTAAAAACATTTTCCTATATTTGCTGTTGAACACTGTCTTTTAAGTAGATTCCTGCTTCTCTTCTAGGCTCCTTCTGACCTTGTTTTATAATTGAGAAATGTTGTGCAGTAACTGTTTGAATGGCATTCACAATACTTATGAATACCTGCTGTTACTCCATCTGAGTTCAGTGGAGTTAAAAAAAGGACAATCAAGTCCTGTGACTTTCTTCCCTTCATTGTCCAGCTATTCTTATTGTACTCTGGTAGACAGAAGGATGTTTTGTGTAAAAAAAATTATTTACTCACGTGCTGTGTCATCACTTCTATCAATAAGCCTGATAAACAGAGAATCATAGAACTGTTTGGGTTGGAACAGACCTTAAAGATCCTCTAGTTCCAACCCACCTGCCATGGGCAGAGACATAGAATCATAGAATAATTATTGTTGGAAGGGACCTCCAGGGTCATCAAGTCCAACCTTTATACTATCATATTCCTAACCATTAGACCACTAGACCATGGCCTCAAGTGCCTCATCAACCCGTTTTTTGAACACCCCCAAGGACGGCGACTCCACCACCTCCCTGGGCAGCCTGTTCCAATGTCTAACCACCCTCTCAGTGAAGAACTTCTTCGTAATATCCAACCTAAACTTCCTCTGACGCAACTTGAGGCCACTTCCTCTCATCCTATCATTAGTCTCCATCTGGATTTAACTCCATTCACCACAACTCTCTGGGCTCAGCCATCCAGCCAGTTTTTAACACAGCGAAGAGTCCACCTGTCTAGACCACAAGCCGCCAGCTTCTGCAGCAGAATGCTGTGGGAAACAGTGTCAAATGCCTTACTGAAGCCCAGGTAGACAACATCCACCGCTTTTCCCTCATCCACTAGGCGGGTCACCTGATCATAGAAGGAGATCAGGTTGGTAGAAGGAGATCAGGTTGGTCAGTATTCCAGGTGGGGTGTCATCCATTAACAGACAGGGAAAATTCCCTCCCTTGACCTGCTGCCCATACTCCTTTTGATGTAGCCCAGGATACGGTTCTGGGCTTCAAGTGCACATTGACGTCTCATGTTGAGCTTCTCATCAACCAGCACCCCCAAGCCCATCTCCTCAGGGCTGCTCTCAAGCCATCCTCCGCCCAGGATGCATTTCTGCTTGGGATTGCCCCAACCCATGTGCAGAACCATGCACTTGGCCTTGTTGAACTTCATGTGGTTTGCAGGGGTCCACCTCTCCAGCCTGTCAAGGTCCTTTTGGATGGCATCCCTTCCCTCCAGTGTGTCAACCGCACCACACAGCTTGGTGTTGCCGGTAAACTTGCTGAGGGTGCACTCAATCCCACTGTCCATGGCACCGACAAAATGTGAAACAGTACCAGTCCAAATACTCACTCCTGAGGAACGCCACTTGTCACTGATCCCCACTTGGATATCAAGCTATTGACCACAACTCTTTGAGTGCAGCCATTCATCCAGTTCCTTATCCACCAAGTGATCCATCTGTCAGGTCCCAGTCTCTTCAATTTAGAGACAAGGATGTCATGTGGGACAGTGCTTTGCACTTGTCCCAACTTTAATTCCATCCATATATTTCAAAACACTAAGTAAATATGACTTTGATAATCACCATGAAAACAATCATTTGGTCATTCTATTAGAGTCATGTTTCTGGTAAACTGACTGATATTAAATCACTCTCAAGTCTGGAAAGCACCATTTTAGCAAAGGAAGTCTTCAAATATTCTTGTCTAAAGTTAAGAGGATACTTCATAATTAATCCATTTTCAGCTGGATTACTAGGGAAAAAGATAACATTCTGCTACTATTAAATTCTGACCCTCTTGGCTTAGCTCATACAGAACTCTCTATTGTCATTTTATCCCTTGTTAAGAAGCTTCACTGTAAACTGAAAGAAAAATAGGCTTTCAAAATTATAGATACATATGACCAATTAAAGTCCTTGTTTTGTAGAAGGCGGTCATATATGTACTGAAATTGTTGCTTTTGCTGGGCCTTTTAAAGTAATTATTCTGGTTTCATGTAAGAAAGAGCTTACAGTTATGTAAAATTAAATATTTGTACACACACACTTACGTGCATACTCATGTTAACAATCTAATTAAAGATTTATTCCCATAATTGATTTAGTTTTGCTTTTTAAGAGTGAGCATAAAACTCACTAGTCTGTGTGAAATCAGACTTCCATAATTTTCTGGTTCCTGGTATTTCCATCTTTATGAGATATGAATTTAACATTCACTCTTCTCTACACAAAATTATAGACTTTTATTTTATTTATCAAACTGTTACAAATTTTACCGGGCTTATATCTAATTAAATATCTGGTCTGGATCTTGACTTTCTATTGGATGTCCAGCTCATTGGCAGATTCTCAGCTACAAAATCTATGACAATTCTTAAACAACAGAATGGTCACAAGGGGCTGAAACACATATCAACTTACTGTGCTGTACATACTAACACTTCACTTGAGTCACCATAACTGTTTTCGAAAAAGTTATCAGTTTAAAGGAAATACAGAGTAATGTGGCTTTGATTAGGTGCTGATCATGAGTCAAGTTCCAGATGTGGTGATGAGTTTGCACATGCATTGCTATTAAGGATCAGCCTATACATGTCACTTTACCAGTCCACAGAACTGTCTGTAAGAACAAAATCTTGATAGTGTTATGAATGCTATGCAGAATTGGAATTGTTGTAGTAGGAGATAAGACAAGAAGCTGCATATCTACACAAGACTAAGCAAAAAGCCTTTTTAATTTGTTTCTTCTGTCTTTCATACATGTGTTTGCTTGTTTTCAGTAAGGTTAAAGCACCATTAAAGCTGTGACAAAGGCTATTTTGTACTGCTTCTAACCTGGCAGGAGTTAGGAAAGTACAAGTCTCACAAGACCATCTCAGAAAGAGTTCCAGCCCAATTCCTAAACAAACAGTATTCTACTTAAAGATTTTATATTTTCTTAACAAGAGTAAAAGTGTAAAAGATAGTTGCAATTAACTTTCCATTACCCAAAGATATATTTTTCCCAGTATGTGAGTTTAACATATCATTCTTGGCTGGAAACAAAATCTCTCTCCCTGTATATTTGCAAACATTCAACTCTAGCTTTCAGTAAGTGATAAATTTGCTTAAAGATATTTTCTATACAGTTTGTGTTATCAAGAGTTTTGCTTTATACAAATTAAAGCAGTCCTTTCAATGTCCTAGGATTCTAAGAATTTATGAAATGCAAGTCACTTCACTGTTTTGAAGCAATGACTGAAAGGAATGGGGTCCTATCAGGCCACAGGTCAGCACTGGAGCTACTCACCGAAAGATTCATTGATCGGTAACATAGCAGCTTGCTCTGGTCTCAATCTGAGATTTGAGCCTGAAATGAGTTTGTAAGCACATATACTTCTGTGAGGATTTTATTAGGCATCCAAGTCCAAAAAGGGATTGGAGCATCTCCAGTATGAAGAGAGGCTGAGTGAACCGGGCCTATTTAGCTTGGAGAAGAGGAGTTTGAGGGGGGAATCTCATTAATGATTATAAATATTTAAAGGGCAGGTGTCAGGAAGGTGGGGCCAGACTCTTCTCAGTGGTGTCCAGTGACAGGACAAGGGGCAATGGGCACAAACTGGAACACAGGAGGTTCAATCTTAACATAAGAAAACACTTCTTTACTGTGAGGGTGACAGAGCACTGGCACAGGCTGCCCAGAGAGGCTGTGGAGTCTCTGTCTCTGGAGACATTTAAAACCTGTCTGGATGTGTTCCTGTGTGATCTACTCTAGGATCCTGCTCTAGCAGGAGGGCTGGACTAGATGATCTTTGGAGGTCCCTTCCAACCCCTACCATTCTGTGATTCTGTGAAAATTGCTACATATCCCTTCATTTTGAATGTGGAATAATGGACTTACAAAATAAGAGGCAAGAGCTGAACTTGTCTCAATCTTTTTTTTATAAGGTCCCATGATGCAACATTTACTGTGCATCCCTTGTATCCCCAAATCCATTCTTGTCACATACACGGGCTTGCGATAGGTCAAAAGAAAGATGCTTGCCTTTAGTGAACTGTTAAACTGTCTGTGGTCCTCTTCAGATGCAATGTGGCTAGGCACCAGTTGTCACTGCTTGACCACGAGGGTATGAAACAGTTGAAAGCACGATTAAACTGTAAAATGTATCATCTGCTTTTTTTTTATCCAAAACTATCAGGACTTGGATGCTGTCCTGTGCATAATAGTAACATAGAGAACTCCATCTCACAGTTACACTTGTAGACGAAACACAATTGTGACATAGCGTCTTAATACCAAAAAAGCAATCTCTTTCTTATTGTGCAAAGATCATCTAATACAACTGAAAGGACTTATCTTTAAATGTACTTGAAGATTATCAGATATTTGGTACTGAACAAAACAGAGCCAAAAGATGAACATTTTAATGAGGTGAATCAGGTTTATAGAAATACAGTAGATAAGGCTTTTTATTTTTCCAGATTATCTCTGCGAAGCATTTGTGACCTTTCACAAACTGCCCTCTGTGATGACTGATTTTTCTGTTCTAAATTAGGCAAAGAGGGTAGAGTTATTTAGCTATCTGTGCTTCACAAAATTGTTTTTACTTCTCAGTTAGAATTAAGTACTTATCACAGTAGCCAGCAAGCAGCCAAAAAGGTCTATTTAGAGTTCTCTATCAAGCATTCCTTCTTCATATACCTCTTACCAGTTCTATGACATTTCCCAGGATGGGGCAGGAAGCAGATCACAGGCAAATTTAATTTTTCTGGCAGCCCTTTCCTGTCTTAGGGAAAGAAGCTATCATTCATCATGGGGCCAGAAGCAAACATGTCAGACAAGCAAAATGTTGGTGTTTTCCATTATGTGACAGGTGCACGTCTCTTCAACATAAACAACTAGGTATGCCAGCTCAATGCTCACACTGGAACAGATATGCAACCATGCAGAAAGGAACAGGGTATATAACCTTCAGGTGCAGACAAAAGTATCTCACTGAATTGAAAAAAAAAGGCTTTATATTTTATTAAATAATCCACTTCTTTCTTGGATAAGCTGGAATTTTTTCTCTTCCTGGTACCTCCTAATAACCTTATAATTAAAATCAGTGCTCAGTGTACGTACTTTAAATGATAGTGGCTCAATTAATATTAAAGTAAACAGAGAAATGAAATTAAAACCTAAAGTCTGTAGGCACATCTTAAAACAATAAAACTGAGTCTTGAAAATTACATATGCGTTAGCTTTGCATATAGTCCTTCAATCAGCAACAAGAACACTTGCTGAAACTTGGGTACACACTATGTTGAATAACAAAACATCTAAATGGGGGCTAGAATTTTAAACAGTAGCTGCATTCATCCCTCCACAAGACTTCATTGAGTGGGTAGCACAGTCTGAAAGAAATCTTTCCCCTAGATTTCATGCACTTTAAGCAGGCACGTCACACCTACATGTTATAAGCCGGCAGAAGCAGAGGGACCTTTTTATTTCAGCCCAAGGGGGTTTCAGCAAACCTTTGCAGATGCATTTCACCTCAAAACAACTTGAAAGAAATTGGCAGCTTTGCCTCTTTTCCTCTGAAGCAAAGCAGCTAAACAAGGGAATAGATGACTTCCCCGCAAAGAATGCTGTGATCTTAAATTATCAAAATGAGCCTGAACAGCAGCTAAGTAAACAGAGCTCAAGATATCTTTTTGTACAAGAGATTGACTTGGCTGACTTCAGAAATACATCCTGATTTCTTAGTTACTCTAATGCAGTTTAGATAATTACACTAAAATATATTTAATTTCTGGCTGCTGCTTCAACCGTTATATTCATTCAGTCAATGGGTGGACCCAGAATATCTATGATCTGCCCTGCACTGAATATCTTCACCAGCTGGAGCGAAACATGCTGTTTTAGGGATAAGCAGAGTGAAGCATTTCCCTCACAGAGGGAAAGGGAGATGAAAATTGGGCAATAAATTGTAACTCAGTAACACTCTTATTCACATCTTTTTTTCCCATTCTGCTTCTACAGCAGAACAAGGAAGTCCTAATTTCTGCTGAGGATTAGGTCACAAATCATAGGAAATGATCAAATTTATAAATTATTTAGCTCATGAAATATTTACATTTGGAAAAACATGAAATGATAAAACATTACAAAAAGCCTCTCCTTTCTTAACATACACTTTACAGTCAGAGGGAGGGATATTTCTATCAGACATCCTGGTGAATTTTATCTAATTTTCTATGTTCCAAAACATGCAAAAATTCAACTACTGATAGGTTTTTGTTAATCCTTCGTGTCCTCCCATATTCTAAATATTCTGAATGAATCAGCAATAGTGCAGAAATTGAGTTTTGAACAATGATAAACTGTGGAAAGTACCACTTCAACATTCTTCTAACTTTGGATCCTGCAATAATGAAAATTAGAAACAGTTCCAAATATCCCTCAGATTAATCCTCATGCTATACAGTGTTGGCACTAAAGATTCTGGTTTAATCAAGCTAAACATTGCTCATAAAATGGAAGAAATACTAACATGATAAATTGTCTTTCTTTACTTTTTCCTGTGGTGTGGAGCACGGACTGCATGGACTACCTGCAGAACTAAATCTCTGAATATGATCAGAATTAGAAGAGAATGCTTTCAGTGTAGTCTGCTTCATTAACACAGTCTGAGGCATCATTAAAAGGCTTTGTTTTCTTACAGTCACAGGAATACATTTAGCAAAGAATTCACAATACGAACACACAAAAAAGATTATTTGTCTAATTTTTGTAGAAATGTGGGGGAAGTAAGGAATCTCTACCTGAATTTTCACTAGTAGATTTTATGGGGTTTTTTTTAAGCTAAAGAACATATCTTACTGTCTAGTATGATAGAGCTACCTCTCCCTCCCACTGAGAACAGAGTAGATTTCTCTTGACAAATACAACAGTAGCTTATAAGTCAAATTAATATTGAGATGCTCTTGAAAGTGTTCCTAGCTTCTTTTATGATTGCTAACAGCTGGATATAAGCATAAAATCCACACAATCAGCAAATCCAGGATGAAAACAGCTGCAATAGTAAAATCATAAGGATAATAATTTATGGGAAGATTTCTACACTACTTTACAACTTGTTTTGTCTTTACTTCAGTTATGAAAAAAGAGAACAAACTCATCAGAATAATTGGAAAATACATTAAAATTTATCTGCCTTGTTAGATTACCCCTTGCAATTGCTGCAGTGTTTTCAATGGTGCAATTGCCATTCTTTCATAGTATGGGAAACAAGTATTCATCTTTTAATTCAAAACAGAGTGTTTCCAGGTTAATATAATAAACGGTGTCTTTATTATCTGTGAATAAACATGATTCATCCACCTATCAAAACTGCTAAAAGGAAGGAAATTTTAAAAGTTCAATTTGTCAAATAGAGACATACTTTAGACAGTCATCTATGCTCAGCTGGTTATTTGCAGTCTGCTGTTGTAACTTCATTGTACCCAGAGGTTCATTGAACATCTGTTTTAATCACTAAACTAATTTCACTTTTTTTTTTTTTTTTTTTTTTTTTTTTGCGGGGGGGGGGCATTCCAGTCATCATGACACTCTAGACATCTCTATTCCAGATGATCCCAGTACTTCCAGTGTTTTGCCATGTACACATGCATGCCATAGATGAAAGCTATATTCACAGAATCTTTCTCACAGAATTTCACTCCTTTTCCACTAATGTACCTCACTGACATTTATACAAGTGTTAGAAAATTGGTATTTTATGTCTTAGGGTTACATTTTTCATTCCGTTCAATGATGCACTGGAATAATTTAATTATTTGTAGTGGATTTCCTTTGCAAAGCAGCAGCTGTCAAACAGGCTTGATCAGGACAAAACCATGAATTAGAAAAAAAAATCACATAGGACTTAAAATCAATGCTCTTATTGTTTTCTGCAGAACATCTATAGAAATGACAATCTAAAAATGGTGTGTTTAATAGCACCGGGGTTTTATATCCTACTACTTGAGATTAAAGTAAACAATAAACGTGGAGTCCCATAAAAGCCACCAAGCTTGGGTCGTGCAAGGTTATTTTGGATCAGTACTATACACTCTTTTTAATTTCTTGAATATTAGATAGCAGTTTTCTCAATTTTGCATTAGTTTTAAACTTATATGTAAACTGAGATAATATATATGCATAGAAACAGCATCTGTTATAAAGGGCTGTTAAAAATGTTATGAAAGTCACGACTATAAATCAACATATTCCCACTGAGTCTTGCCAAGTTAACTTTTACCATGTTTTCTCTATGGATGTGTCACATCATGCAAATTCAGGCATTTAACTCAGCTGTATAAACCAGCTATAGACCTAAGGTTCCTCATACACACAGTGGAGAGACGTGAGTGAGAGATGAGTTTTCCCATCCTGAGCTTCACAGCAAGAATATATGAGTGAGATTCACAGTCTGTCTGCAGAAAGGTACTTATGTTTATTTACGTGGCCTTCATCATGCATGTTCAAGTTTGATGGACACCAACACTCAATTTATGGATTTGTGCCAACTGTACAGGTTTATACTCTTCTAGTTTCTATCCAGAACCTCGTAGCAAACTTACACTTTTGGGAATTAATCCCAAGGCCACTAAATTTAAGGGTAACCTTAACCTCCATGATGATTTATGAGGTTTGGATCTAGACACCTGTTTTTAGCATTAATGGTCCTATTATTTTGTTTATCAGTTGAAATATTTTGACAGTGAAATAAAAATAAAGGCTTCTCAGTATGCTTTCTACTTAATCTATGGTCATGGAATAGTTAGTTAATCAATAAAATATAACTGCTCTTTCAAATAATGCATAATGACTTCTGCTATTGTTGTAAGTACTACTAATATTTAGGAAAAAACTTGTTCCTCAAAACATTTTTGAGAAGTTTTAACTACTCTTTATCCTAACAGAATTGTGTCTAAAGCTAATAGTTCAATTAATTGCTAGTTGGAAGTACATCTGGTTTGTAATGAATGATAAGTTAAATTTTATTACTGTCAACATTTAAAAAAAGGAACCATTGCTTTTAACTAGTACTTTAAGTTCCCCAGTTTATTCTCTCTCCATTCTCTATCCATTCTCTCTGAACAAACTCAAGCCATAAAAATAACAACTCCAGGATTCAAACATTAACTGCATAGTAAGCACCTAACAAAAGTCTGTTTATTTTCTCTTTCATTTCTTTCATCCTCAAAAAAGAGCACAATACCGAATTTCAAATAAAACATTCAATAATGTATTAGTTTGTTTTAAAAATTATTCTTTTGGTATTATGCATTAACTGAGAAGACTACAAGCGGCTCTGAGTTTATTCAGACAATCCATGTATGTGGGCACTAAGATATCACATTTTTGCCCTATTCAGACAAGCAATTTAATTGTATGGATGCATGAGTTATGATGATGATGCCCATAAGACTTTGCATGAAAAGATGTTTTTGTTTGCAGCAAAAAGTAGAAGCACTGTGAAAAGAATTATTTGAATTATGGAGCTACAGTATTAACATATTAATTTGTGTTTTTTCATCCTGAAAGTCATTATCTGAAGAATAACAAATCATTTAGAAGAAAAGGCAACTAACAAGTGAAACTTACTGTTAGAAGCTGTGTGATTTAGTATAATTTGCATGTTCAATCTTGAATTTCATAAAAGAAATGCAAAAGAGGTGTTCATTAATCTCATCTTTAGAGGTCAAAACCAAGTCATCCTTTACTACATGATAAGGTGAACCAATGTTGCAAAACAAAATTGACTGTATAGTTTCCAGCCAACTAATATTTTCTGTGTTTCAATACTCAAAAATACATTTCTTTTGTTACAGGTGCTTGCCAAAAAACTGACTAGTCCAAGCTGTTAAAACAAGAAATACCACTCATTTGTACAACAAAGTATTTTCTGACTTAAGCCTACACATATAAAAAAAGTCAGAATTTAAATACAATTCACCTAAACATGATTTTCTATATCAAACGGGATTTTTTATCTTTACTTACCATATCTATGATATGCCATTACCCTGGTACTCACTTCCCCTGACAACCCAAAAGGCCATGGAAACCAAGCCTAATCCAATTCAGTAAGCCTGCTTCCTTCAACATTTAGTGAGGAAAATGTTTTTTCTGCCACACTCTTTCTCCCATACAATTACTCTGCTTGAATTAGCAAGTATTTTATCAAGGTGTACAGACCTATTCTTTAATTCTGCAGGCAAGAGTGCCCTCTAAATGAGATACACGTCAAATCTTTGCACAATTACAAGTGGACACATATTGACTTTTCCAATTAAATTAATTGAATAAAATTACATACTTCAAAATATCATTAAAATCACCTGTTAGAAGAAAAGAGGAAGCAGTTAATGTACAAGACTAACGACTTCAATTTTTTTACTTTTGAGATTTTCCAAATCTCACAGATTTGCAGTTTTGAAGATTGATGCAGGTATTAGTGCTCTTTCCTACTTAACTTTCACAACTATCAGCTAGATAAAAGCTCACACAGTAGACATTTACCTCTGCCTTCCCATCAGAACTAAGAGAAGGAGAGCTAAATGTCTAACGTGTTTTATACTGTTCACCATGACTGGTGTTAGGAAAGATCCATGCTGAATGAACAAGGAATAACAGATACCCAAGTATGCAACATTTAGTTTCTCATTAAAAATTAGGAAACGTTTTTTCTTTGCTCTGAGATAATAATTAGTGAATTGCACTTCATATGATTTTACATACACTTCATTCACTCCTGTTCTTTTGGGTTTTTTTTTAAAGTTATAAGTGTCAACTAGATAAAAAAGTAATTCTTTTCATTCTGCCCAGGCATTCTTCTTCATTATTTTTGACAAATGTAAGTTGATCTTCTTAGACTTTTGAAATGCAACCATTTCTATCAGATCTGTGGATGATAACAAAGATTTATAGTGCTTCGTGTAACAAGCTAGAGCATCACTGAAGGGTAATAATAAACGTTAGAAGGAACAGTCATTTAAAGATATATTGAGAAAATGTCAAAATTATTATGCCAGCCACACCACAATCACATTCAGTTTCTTGCGTAAAAATACAGGAAACCTACCTTTTGAATCATATATTTTGTTATTTGTGAATTCTGAGTTTGTTTGCAATTAGCGTTCAGAATTACTCATTTGTAAGAATGAAAATATTGTAGTGCTACAAGTATTGCGAGACGAAAATAAAAATAGGATAGCATTTAACTTATCATCACTTACCTTCTCTGCTGATTGGGCTGTACCAAAAAAGATTGGAATAAAAGCTAACCAAATTATGCAGGTTGTGTACATAGTAAATCCAATGGGTTTTGCTTCGTTGAAGGTCTCTGGAACCCCTCTTGTTTTAATAGCATAAACAGTGCATGTGACCATCAAGAGAATACTGTATCCAAGGGAACAAATGAGAGAAAGATCTGAAATGTCACATTTGAGAACTCCCCTGGCATTTTCTGGTTCAAGTGTCCTCTGCTCTCCATAGTCTATGATGGTATGTGGTGGATCAATAGCAAACCAGACGAAGACTCCAACAAGCTGCATGGATATGAGGCTAAAAGTGATCACCAGCTGGGAAGCTGGACTAATAAATTTGGGAGCTGTGACAGATTTTTTGCCTTGTTCAAATATTCTGTGAATCCTGTTTGTTTTGGTAAGCAAGGCAGCATAGCTGAAACACATGCCAAGTCCTAAAAAGATCCTTCGAAATGAGCAAACCACTGTATCAGGAGTTGCAATCATTAAAAAAGTAATGGAATAACAGAGAAAAATCCCAGTCAAGAGAACATAACTGAGCTCCCGTCCAGAAGCCCTGACGATCGGTGTGTCGTTGTACCGGACAAATGTCACAATCACAAAGGTAGTGGCAATTATGCCGAGAATAGCTATGAAGACAGGCATGACGGCCCAAGGAGAATGCCACTCCAGTTTGATTATAGGGATAAGCTGGCAATCCGTACGATTGGCATTTGGTCTCTTATTAATGGGGCACAGTTCACAGTTGAATTCGTCCACCTGGTAATGGTATCCCTCACAGCGTTCACAGTGCCAGCAGCAGGGCACTCCCTTCACAGTTTTCTTCCTTTCCCCAGCTTTACAGGGAAGGCTGCAGACAGATGCTGGATGAATGTGCTCTTTATTAGCCCACTGCATGTCTTCTACCTGTGGGTATAAAAAATTAATGAGCCTTCTATTTTCCCCGATTTATAATATCTTAATCCTGGCCACAGGTTTGTCATAAATCACTGCATGCTGACAGTACAAATACAGTTTACCATAATAAGAAATCTGTTTCTTTCCCTTGTATTGACTTTATGAAAGTGTTAAATGATTGCATCCAATAAATCATTCATGCCACAGGCTTGATGAGTGTCATTAGTTTCTATTTACGTCTTTACTGCTGACCAAATTGATGTCTGTAAAGGTATTTATTGACTGCAGGCTAGTTTAAAAGCAAAAAGCCCTGTACACAGTGCTTTAAAAGTTAATCACATGCAAATATAAACACCAGCAGTTCTCAAACATTTAATTACAAAATAAGGCTATGTAAGTTTCAGATAAGTTTCTGGTACAGTAAAGAAATAGATTAAAATCTCCCTGCATTAGCTCTGGCAGAACAGAGTGACAGAAAAGAGATCAGTGATGCCACCTCTTCCATGAGTGTAGGTATTTTATACTTTTCCACTTTCTAAATCTTGAAATGCACAAGTGTGTTTTGTTTACATTTCTAGGAGATAAAAATGAATACAAAATGCTTAATGAATAATAATGGAAAAATATGTCATGGTTACTACTTTAGTCCTTCTGATTTAAAAAGTCCACAGACCTTTTCGTAGTACAGAGCAGACACACACAATGTAGCCTTGTTTTGGAAATCCCAGATTTCTCCACAGCAGCACATTAAGAAAACATACTTTTTTCATCCACTTATCTGCTCTTCTCGTATGCCTCCCCAACAACATCTGAATAGGAAACTGATGGATTTAAAGCATCCCCTGCTTAAATTTGTCACTCAGTTTAGTCCCAGCTCTCCTTAGCCCACCCTTAGCAAAACCGTGTTCTGCTAGGGGTCACACTAAGTGACCCAGAGCAGCTTGTGGAGCAAAGATCTACTTCCAGGCACCAGAATCAGTCTGTGTTGCTCCCATGCTCCGCCCTTCATTCCTTTGTTAGGTGGTGAGCACTCAAGGACCAAGGACTTGCTTTGGTTTTGCCTATTAAGTGCTTAGCACTTTTGTTTAATTTGGAGGCTTTATTTATAAGTGAAACAGCAATAACAAAACTTCACGTGTCAGGAATGTTTTCAATTCCTTCTGGAGGAGGACAGAATGAGGACAGCTTATCGAGGGATAATTTTGGCCTTAACTGTTTATTTTTCCAGCAATTTTTCAACAGATTTCAGAGAAAACCACAATGTAACATTGCTGGCCTCATTTGCCTCCCTCAGAGAGCCAGAGCCCCAGTTATAGCACCACACAGGGTAAATGAAGCAGCAACAAGCAGCCAGACTTTTTGTCTCCTCTGTGCACTCTTCTGCACGGTGTAGGACTGTACTGTTATCTGCCACTCAAAGGGTCAAACATGGAACCATGCAGTAACCAGGAGACAAGAAACTTGCTCATACAATCAGCTCTGTGAATCCCCAGAGTCACTCAAGGACTTCCATGAGGTTTTGATTGGTCCTGACCCTACAGAATTTAACCATATTTTATATCAAGGACTGTGCTAATTACACAAAATGCAGCATCTAGTGACCATCCAAAAGGAAGTCATTTAGGTAATTAGCTTCCTAAAAAACATAAGAATAATCCAGTTGCATGAAACAGCTTTGATACAGCCCTAGCAAAGCACATGACACTCTAAGAAAATATTCACCTCTGTCACAATCTCCTGGTTTTAATCACTGAAATTCTCAAACCCTGCATAACCCCTACTGTTTCATCTACTAGACAAGATAGAAAACTTGTTATGATGAAATCAGTGTGATAGCAAAGACATACTCTCCTTCACAGTGTTGTTAGGAGAATAAATACATCAAAGCTTGTGATGTAGTCAGATACTATGATAATGGGGACAACAGGAGGCCATGGTCATTAATCCAGATCTGTGGATGAGTTTGGGATGACTCAAAAAAGAGCAGTAGTGCATATTTGCCAGATTATAGCACACAATACAGAATCACCAGGTGAGTACACAATGCCTGATCCAGCATAAACTTAGAATGGCATGGACAGGCAATATATAATCTGGCAGAAAGCCTGACAGGATAAAGATAGGGTGTTCAATTTTTTTAACACATTTGAACTAGCAAAGTGAGTTTATACCAGATCAGCATTTAATACCATGAGGCTACAGTGTTTCTTATCTGGCATTAAGTACCCTAAAGCCCTGTTTACTGTATTGTGAATCCTCGGCTTAGATAGATACACAGAATTCCTTTGTGTCTTCCAGAGTTTCTACATTAATAAAAGAAAAAAGGAAACAAATAAATGTACTGTACATCTACTTGTGATTTCACATAATTTTAACTTGACGGTGCTTTCATTGACTAAAAACATGCTTAAAAACTCCTTCTGGTTGGCCATACATTAGAGTGCCTCAAGTTACGCACCTCAGTGGCAACAACAGATAATAAACTCTTATTTTTAAAGGTCACTGGTAAAGATTTATGTTATGTTTTTCATTCTAGTATATCTGACACATAAATTACATAAGATATAATTTCCAGCATGGCAATACAGGGTTATGAATGTTGGAATACTCTCTGGCTAAACAAAATTGAATCTTATTTTTATTTATAATTATGAATATAAGCGCTACTAGCTGTTAGTGATGGAACAATTCAAACAAGAATGGATTCCTAAAGCACAAAACAATTCTAAATAAATGTAGAGAATAACCTCTACATAAAGGTAGAGAATAACCTCAATAACCATCTGCTGGTGCAGATGCATTTTAAAAGGTATACAAAATATGTTTTACAATCTGTCTTGCCAGGATTACTTTTTTTTAGGCAAAACCTACACTTACAATCAGGTTGACCTACGTTTCTGAAAAAGGTCTTAACAAAAATATTATTAGCTCTTGCTCATGAGTTTTTTATTTCATTTTCTATTTAACAAGAAAGAGAAGATATATTCCCAAGAAACAGTGGCCAGTGTTTGATATTGGAGATCCCCTTTAAGATACTTGCAGATCTGAATTTCCAGCATTGTAGGATTTTAACTGTGGAAGTGGGTGCAAAGACAGGATTCTCCCATGAACCCATCCATCCTAAAAACTCAGTTTATAGCTACATTGACAAGTAACGTGGCGTAGTAAGAGCCAATCTGTGGAGCAAAAGTGTTGGATCTGAGGACCTGATGGTCACATTGGTCAGTATTTGAAACCAGAGAATGAGAAAGAAGGTCATATTGAACTAATCTTGATGTAGTTCAGTTGACTGAACACCTTACACAAAATTGGAAGTCCTTCTGAAAAGCAGCTTCTGTTTTCATTTCAGCCAAAAGCAATCCAGTTCACATAGCTTGAGACCCACTTCACAATGAGCAAGTATGCTAAGGGGGAATAATTAGCAGATTCATTTCAAAAGCAGACTTTTGATTGAAACCAAAATGCTAATGTGTGTACACCCTCAGACTGCTACTTAGCCACTACTGTAATAGCGGCAGAGTAAATGGCAGGGGAAACTGTATCTCGGAGTGAACACTATTTGCTTGTATTACATAGCAGGTCTGCTACGGGTCTCTGTATATGCAGCAGTTAAAGACTGAAAAGTCATACTACTTCTGGTCATCTGGTTCGTTCCCAGCTATCCATAAGCTGCAGCACTCTTTGCCTGGAATATATTTTTGAGCTATTATTTTGCATAATATGAATATAACAAGGAAATCCAGTACAAGGCATAATTACAACAATGGTCTTAAAGCTCTATCAGTTTTTCAGTTACTGAATGCATATACCAAAGGACCCAGCTCTCAAACCTGTGCAGAATATTAACCCACATTATTATTTTTCTGTCCTTAGGTTATAGTACTATTGATCCTACTTCTTCTCTGAGTTTAACTTTAGACAATAAATAATAGCAGAAACTCTTAAGAAACAAGAAAGTGAAGCAAGACCATTTTGGAACACAGACCCAGGGACATTGTATAATTTTCAGAACTCCTGAAAACCTAGTCATAAACTTTAAAGGAAGTTGCTGGATGCTCAGTCTCTTTTGAAAATCAATTTTTTTTATGCAGACATAAACACATAGCAGTGGAACTTTTAAAAGTGCCAAAGGGAACTTGTTCAATCTAGCTAATTAATTTAAATGACAGCTAAGTGCCTTATCTGTTTAAGTGCTTTTGAAATTCCCACTATGTGTCCATCTGCAATTTTCACAGTCTAAATGCTTTGGAAAACCTGCCCCAAAGTGATCTAGAAGTTCAAACATTACAAACCTAACTTCAGGGGAGCTTAAATTTAGGCACATATTTTTGAACAAAATTCTCATGGCAGAAAGAAACTGAGAAAGAAGCCAAAGTCAGACAAAAGAAAGACAGAAAATAAAGGGGTTTTTTTGACACTGAAAAAAATGAAAAAGTTCTGCATCTCTTCAGCCCTTACTGATCAAAATATCTGGATCTATAGCACTCTTTACTGCTCAGACTCTGCTAAGGCTGGGTGAGTCTCAGATTATCATGTAACCTTAGGTAAAGTTAGTTTCTTGAAGACATATTTTGTCACCTTCATTTTCATATGACATCTTCTAGCTGCTGTTCATTACAGTATGATACATGACAAGGCAAAGTGCATTGTTAAATGTATCTGAATTCATCAGCTAGGTCAGATGGACTCAAATAGCCTAGCTCTGTATCTATCATTAGTAATAGTTTAAACATTATTATTAATTTTATTTGAGTAGCTTCTCTGTATTTGAAAAGTGCTGACAGATTGACGGGCCGTCATGAAGTACCTCACATTTCCCTGAGATGAGGTTCCATTTTCTAATATTACAATACTTAGCGGAGTGAAAACATCAGAAAGAGTATGACAGCATGTCTGTAAGACACATACTCATTTTCTATCAAATGCATCATGATACAAAAAGAGAATGGCTTCATTGCTATTTAAATAGACATAAAAATCATGTCTATATGAGATATCTGCCTGATGGAGCTGCAATTTGCTTTAATTTGCAGCACTAAGATTCACAGTTCACTAAACCACTAAAATACAGACAAAATGCCATTTCATATCTAAATTGAGTAAACACCTCTATCCTTCATGTACATTACAAATACAATTTCCTCTAATATCTAATAATAAAGCTAAAAATTAATGATGTGAGAACGGAGCTAAAACAAGATGAGATTTACATGACACAGTACAAGTAGTACATTCACATTCCTGGCACCTATGTTCTTCCAATAATCAAGCAACTCATTCATTTAGCAATGCCCTCAGCAACTGGAGGAGATTGCTCAAAAATGCCATTAATAGGTCACATATAATTTCTGAACCATTTAGGTGTACAAAACCACTCTGTTTTGCATTCTTAATTATTATGGAAAAAATTGTCATTTACTCACATAATTCAGCAACCAGTGACAATATAAAGGCACTTGGACAGCCTTCAGAGAGTTTGTATCAAGGATATTGGTGGGTAATATTTTAATGTTTCTCATTAAGTTATATTATCACTCGGAGGAATTTTCATTTTTAAAATCTTGTATCAGAACTAGATAGTTAATAAAAATAATGATAAATATATGTTTAAAGACATTACCATAATGAATAGAATTATACAAGACTGGACAAAGCAATACAAGTAGTGCATTCTACCAGAGCTGTGGAAGCAGGCAAACATCTTATTTTGTAGTCAGTTAGCCAAGACTTTCAGAAGTATCAAGGTTTTCATATATAACATCATATTCCTTTAAGAGATATTCAAATTCTTAGTTATAAAAATGATAAAGAACTGAAATATCACCTCCATCTGTCACTAAAATTTGTTCTTATTTTTGACTCGAGTTCCTGAAAGTATTTATCTTCTGACAAAAATATTCATCAGAGGAGCATAGAAAGTGAGTGAATTAAGGTAATTTAGTCTAATATTTAGCTTTTAAAATTGTCTAATGCATCTGTTCTCATAGTAAAAGTTCAAGTCTCTAATGTACCTTGTCCAATCAAGTGATCTCAACCATAAAAAACCAAAATTAAACTGAAACTGGTTCAACTAAAGTGGATTCATTATGAACCTTAATATAATGATCATTGCATTCAGTTTGTCAGACAGATTTTTTTCTTTCTAGAGAAAAGCTGGGTATACTTACAGACTGAACTTACAAATATTTAAGAGGCATGCACAGAAGGGAAATAAGTCAAGGACAAAAAATACACTTGTAAATTAGAAACCAAAACAAAACAAACCCCAGAATGAATCCAGCTTGTCAATGGCAGTATAAAATCATTATCATTACCGCATTTGCCACAATTGCTGTAAATCACTTCATTCACCCCATACAGATGTTTTTTCCTAACAACTAAGATGCCATTTTCTGGAATTTCAGGCATAAACATTACTAAAGGTTTGCAAAGAACATGGCATCATATTTTTGGTTTTACCACATTCTGATTAAAAATTAATGCAGTCAAATATCAGCTTGGAGTCTGAGAAACTTGGTTAGTTGCAACGACCATTAAAGGACTAGTCTGAAATACTAAAAGGAAAATCTTTCTTTCTCTTTTCCTGTAGGAACAGAAGCACAGGTAGTTATTACAATCCAGATTGAAGCTGATTTCTCTTAACTGTGAATCCACCCTTCCTATGCACATCACTTCCTGTCTCTAATCTCACAGCTTCCCTAAAGGAAAAACAAAGACAGTTAAATTTACTGCCATATAAATCTGAATACCTATTTACATGCATGCATGATTTAAAATTTCCTGGACTACAGGAAGGAAGGTGATATTTATATTATTTGAAAGCAGTGGTACTGAACTGCTAACAGCTTTGATATCTAATCTTACAGGTAGCCTATACAGCTCTGACACATTCTGACTTTCTTGGTGACCTTGGGCAAAACTTCAAAATAATTGATCATAAAAAGCCTCAGTTCAGTATGAAAAAGTATTTTGGTGGGTTTGTTCTAGTTATAATCCTTCCCCGTTATTTTTAAATGGTTTAATTTATTTCCTGTTTCTTGGTGAGTGCAAAAGATGCTGTGCATATGATAGTGAAGAATGAAAGCCTCTAAATTCCAATCTGCACAACCTTTCCTACCAAATACACAAAAATAATATACTCTTTATTCCCACACTTCTTGCAGACTGCGATCTCAATTGCACCAAGGGCTATACAAATCTGTCAGAAGAAATGATCTCAACCCCAAAGAATGCACAGTCAAACCATAAGATATAGTACAGTATCAGCAGAATACAGAAAAGGACATCCTAAAAACAATAAGGCAACATTGATCAGCATGATAGTCAGCAGCCATAGCATACCTCCAAATAGACGCTTTTTGAGGAAATCGTACCATAAAGATTTTTATTGGGGAAACTGAAAGAAGAGAGGAGGGCAATTTTGCATCTATTTCCTGAGCTTTCCATCCAAGCATAAGCAGCAGCAAGACAGAAAGCACAAAGGCAAAAACTTCATCACTGACCTCTTAAAAAATAACAGAAAACAGAACTGGAATATCCTGTGATCCTGTACTTTTCAGTTTCTAAACAGTGTTTCAGCAAACTGAAGCATTTGAAATTTTGACCAAAGTTGCCCTCACATCAGCAACCCTGTACCTTAATTGACTGTGACAAAGGAACAGACAAGCTCATTGAAATGTAGGGATCAAGTTTATTTCCCTGTCTCAGGAATAGAGGCATGATACTTAAACTGTTCCTGACATATTTGTCCAACCTCTTTTTAGGAAAAAAAGCTGTTAATATGTGTAGCACATTCCACCCTGAAGCACTGCAAGACTTGAAGCACAAAGACGTATGTTTTGACATTACTTTAAGGCGGTTTTCCACTATAATAACTCATATCTTCTCTGACAGCTCATCTTAGTGAATAGTCAGATCTTTCCACAATAAAAATTTTGAATTTTCATCACTACATAAACAAAAGAAAATCACACTGGCCCTTTAAACACAGTTCCTGCCAGGTAACAAAATCACATATAAAAAGTCTGAAAGTCTGAACTAGTTCAGAACTGGCAGAAAACAGATTGTGTTTTACACTGAGATTTTCAGCAGCAGGGGAAGAGCTCTCTGTGCCAAGTCTATGCTGCTGCTTAGAATGGAGAGTCAATAATTAAACTGAAAATTCTGTGGAGAGACTTAAGTGATCTGGCAGGCACAAAACAAGCATGTGGAAGAAGTTTAAGCTAGAGAAAATACCACACAGCAGATTTAGTCAGAAAGAAAGGGGGGGAAAAGAAATCCTTGTTACTAAGGAAAGAAAGATGAATATGTTCAAAATGAGAGTACTTCAGGAAGTCAGAGGTTGTCATATGGATGGAACGCATTGAAATTTATTCTACAATACTTCAAGAACCGACTGAGGAGATAGAAAGCTCTTGAGACTTTATGGGGAACTACAGAGAAATTGCAAATGGAAAACCTAATGCTTATGCTTCAGAAAAGGGGGAGAAAGAAGCAGCCAGGGAATGATCCATCATTCAGTTTAACTTGAGTTCCCAGAAAAATCTTGAAATAAATAAATAAATGCATTTCAAAGACACAGAGAAAACAAACAAACAAGACAAATAACAGCCAAAAGGGATCTGTCAACAATGAACTGTCACATTTCCTTCAGTGAGAGGGTAACAGGCATCATGAATGAGAGGCAAGCAGCTAGGTGTCATTTATCTTAACTTTAGAAAGATTTTTGACACCGTCTCAAATTACTCTTTCAGTCATAAGCAACCTGTTGAAACAGATCTAGCCCCTAAGGGCTAGGTGTAAATTATATCAGAAAGCTGTGGGAAGATAAAATTTGTCATTGATTCACTGTCAGAATGAAAAGGACAGTATAGGGTGGGTCCTGGAAAGGTCTATTCTTAGTCTGCTATTATTCAGTACTTGTAACAACAACTCAATGCTTTTTGGATGATAAAAATAGAGTATACAGTGATTTAATTGGGCAATAACACTGTAAAAGGTTGAAGCAATGCTGAAGGACAGGATACTTATTCCAAATGATACTGCAGAGAGTCTGAAAAAAAGGAGTGTGCAGTTTAACAGGGGCAAGTAACAGGTAGCACATAATGGGTCAGGAAGGACAGAGAGAGAAAAAAGAGAGAGAGAGATATCTCAGGGTGGATTACAATATGTTGAACCAATGTTATACTCTTGCAAAAGGGGCAAATGTCATCCTGAGAAATGCAGATGGATAAAATAATCTTTACCCTCTACTCTGCACTCATGAATACATTAAATTATGTTTCTCCTGTACTCTGTACTAGTGAGACTTCAGCCAGAGGACTTTGTGGAGTCTGGATCATTGTGTTTCAGTTTGAATGGAATCAAATGGGGAGTCTAGGGGAGATCAGCAAAGATCAGGAGTGTGTCTAGAAAACATGATCTTGGTGACAAAATTGAGCAAATTCAGGTTGTATAGCCTGAAGACATAACACAGCCCGGGGGGTGAAAAAACAGTCTTCAAATACATGAAAAGGATGAGGATGTGCTCGATGTATACTGAATAAAATAAGGAGTAACGAGCTTCAATTATGGCAATGAGGAGTAAAGTCAGGTATTTATAAGACACTTCAGAATGATAAGGGTAGTTAAAAAATGGAAGAGAATGCCTTCAGATGACGTGAAGTTTTCATACTTGGAGTGACACAAGTATAGAAAATGCTAACGTTATGCAAGGGCTAGAGTGCCTCTTGAGATCCCGTTAGCTGTTTTCTATAGTGCTAAGGCAGGTTTCAGGTACTAAATATTTTTAACACAAATAAAAAACTAAGAACAAAACTAGGTCAGATAAATAGAAAAATTTCAATGTATTCTCATGACAGCTAAATTCTTTAGACTGCCTTTTGCAATTTTAGAGAATACCTATTTAAGAAACCATTTTTTTATATTTACAAGAATAAAGTAAATAAGAAATGCTGATGATCACATTTTTCCTACTTTTTGGCGCATTTTAAATACTGTTATGGGTAGAGTTGCTGTATTGCTTTTGGTTACACAGAAAATGCTTCTCTGAGGAAATGTTAGGGAAAGAAGATCTAAGTAAAAGAAATAACAACTGTCATAGTAGTAAACTATTTTCCACAAAGACATAAAGGACAATAAATCAGTTTGGGAAGTATGAAGCAGCTCTGATGTTAAAGTCCAACCTAAAGTCCTCCTACATGTGAACAGAGAGCTCTCCAAGGATTCACAGAAAAGCTGTCCTTACCTGATAACGTGATGCACAAACTGAAGCAAAAGAAGATCCTAAATAAGTAACCAAGTTTATAAACTAATAAATCTGTCATAGCATTGTTCTAGAGCTCTTGCTAAAGACATACATAGTCTTTCTTTCACTTAGGAAACTTAAGAGTGTAGGAGTCCAGTTGCTTGTATCCTTTCCAGGATTTGCTCAAGGCATACAGGAAATCTGCTTTTGAGAGGATTACTAGAAATCAAACAAAACAAACTGACACAAGCCAGAAAACTTAAGAAATTATGGCTGAAGGAGGTCTTGGGCCCCACCTCTGAATCAACTGTGCAAAATCAGCTCGTACAGCTCAGCTGCTCCAGCCAGCCCATAACACTGGAGATCATTCAGCCTCCCAGGCACTGCAGCCCAGTGCTTAAGTACCTTCATCATTAGAATCTTCCAGCATGTCTGCATTAAATCTGTTTTACTGTAATTCAAATCCTCTACTTCTCCTAATAGCCAAATTAACTATGACTAACAGTTTGTTCTTTTCCTGAATAATCTCTTCTGTATTGAAAGAGATCAACATAACTCCCCTCAATTCAGTCTTCTCCAGACTAAACAATCCTAGTTTGCTCAACCTTTCCTTACAGGCATACTTTTAGACAGCTGATGATTATCTGCTGAACTCTCTCCAGCTACTCTACTTTTCCAAGTGAAGTCATATCTCTGCTAATAAGGTCATAGCACTGGGGGAGAGTACAGATGGATCACATCACAAGCCCAGGAGTTCCTTGCTGCAATGGCCTCTAGAGATGCAAATCTTAGTTAACCATTCCAAAGCCATTGCTTAGTTTTATGTCTATGCTTTCCATAAAGGGGGTTTCGCTTCAATTCATGGAGCTACTGGAAACATTACTGCAATCCTCCCTATCTGATCCAGTCCATTCCTGGTACATCCTATTGTCCCACTCAACACTAAATCTGTTTACTGCAAGCTGAAGTTAAAATGAGATTAGCTACGGATTCTTCATTCCCTGCCTTAAAATGTATTATCACAATATCACCACTAAAGCCAGTGACACCATTTTGAAAACGCAGAAAATAATTCACTTCTTGTCTTTAAATATTTTTTTTAAAAAAGTGGTTGAGGATTTATCAGGATGAAAAGTTCTGGGTATTAGGTGACTATCCTAAAGAAATGAAATTAATACTGCTGCAAGACAAAGAGAAAGTGCAGCAAAGCAAATAGAAAAAATAATCATATAGTAGTAATGTTCTGCTAGCTGCTGGTTATTCTCTTTCATCATATCATAACTACTGAGTTCCTCTTTCGTTTTCTATTTAATGATTTTTAATTTAGTAGTAGACTTCCATTATGTAGCACAAATGAACAATAATTAAGTGACTTAATCTACCATTTTTGCTTTTAAGCATGAACATTTTGCTTCTCAGTTTAAAGGGCAGCTCAATCTTCAAATTATAATATATATATAAATTTCTGTGGGTGAAAGTAGGAAGATGGAAGAGACTGGGGAGGAACCATGCTGATACTCCACATTTCACACTGATACCTCACAAAGCAATCCACTGCAGACTTGCTATCAGCCATGCATAGTCCAAACTACCTGCTATGCCCAGTAGCTGTTTGTCTATGCTAACATTCAGAACATTAGCTGGTACCAGGGGAGCAGCTAACCCTGCTCTGAAGTCCTGTATTTGAATGCAAAACTCTCCAGGAATACATATAAAAGCTCCTGATTTTCCATAGTTCCATCACTGCACACTTGGCTTTTTTGTGAAAGAGAAAATAGTGTTTTCAAACACAAGTGAGTTATTTTATTTGTCATGCATGGCAAGTCTCTTTTCTGTTTTTTTCTGAAAAAAATAAGTATATTCCTTGGTCCTGTTGGTTATGGCTATTTAAAGAACAGTTCATTCCAATAATAACACTTCTTACAAAGGACGATAGTAAGAAACTACAAAATATTTACCATCCACTCAAGAATCCTGTGACAAATTCACATCCAAGCATGATACTGCAACCCTATGCTTTGTTTAAGAAACCCGACTTTCATTCACCCTGACAAGGTGGGGAAAAATCCCTGTTTATCCTAACTCTCAAGCAGAAGTTGTTTCATTAACAATCTGGTATCATTCTAATGAAGAACAAATAGTTATCCAAATTCAAGATACTGTTTTAGCAGGTCTCTTTTTTTCAATTTTCTTTTTTTTTTTTTCCTCTAGAGAATCGGTCAAGATGTCTGTTTCATTGAAAAAATTAAAAAAACAAAAACAAACAAACAAAAAAAACCCCAAAACCAAAAAACAAAAACCTATTACGACCAATAAAGTAAAAATACTTGCAAGGAAGACAAGCTGTCATTCTTGCGTTCCTCCACGGTCACTGGTTCTTGAATAAAAGGGGTTTTTTGATTTTCAGTCATGTATGAAATAGCATCTGTTCTACTATGGGCACTTCACTTAATGAAATAATTTAATGACTTTTCAACATCTGTATTCAGCTTATTTCCTCTCTATCCTTTTTTTTTTTTTTTTTTTTTTCCTGAATAACATGGTCTGTAACCTTTCAAAATCATAAAATCCCAATTTTATTCCACATTTTGTGTATTTTGTTGGCTTGTCTACAATTTGCATCCACTGTAGCCTACAGTTATCTCTTCATTCTAGCATTGGTCCTTAGTGACCAAAAGTCTCCTATTGACCTCAGACTCTGAAAATAAAGAAAAAAACCTCAGTCACACTTATTGACCAGTGCTAAGATCAGGACTAGCTTTGTAAAACCTAAGTAGACTTCTAAAAATCATCGTAGTCTCTACTTTCATCCCTGTGTAGACTAAAGGAAGACAGGAGTATAATTTTGAGAAGAATAGAAGAACTTAAAACAATTTTGCTTACCTCAGTAATTTTAATTTTAATTTTAACCCAGCGTCAACAGTTTTCAGGCAAACAACATGGATCCAGTGTTTGCACTCTACTGTCCTGTTACACATGGGCAGAAGAACACCCTCTAGGCAGTATGATTGTCATATTTTGTTTATAGATATAATCATATATGGCACTAAGTGTTCCTGTTGTATATTTCACTGTAGTGTGTTCTTTCTTAAACAAAGGGCTTAGGTTAAGTAATTTGAAAACATCTATCAATTGTATAATAGCTACCACAGGAGAAAAAGAGGCTCTCTGGCTTCTTTAATGAAATATAGTGGCCTACAGCAACACTTGAAACTTATTTGCTGCAGTTAGAGAAAACGTCAGAAGCTTCTCGAATCATTTTCTTTTACCATGTCACAAGGAAAGGAACTAATGCATTTTGAATCTGTTACTTCCAAAAAGAATTGACTAATGTCAGTGTTGATAGTTACCTTCAGGATTAGATACATAATTTATAAGAGTCCTAGAAAAGACAAGAAATCATATATTGATTCAAATCTTTTTGTGATATGGATGCCTGAAGGGAAGCTCATTGTCGATGTGGGGTTCCCAATTTTTACTAGTTCACCAAACACTGTGTTTGAGCCTGCTGATGATTATGGCTGTCTCTCTGATAGTTCATCACATCCGTGTAATTTTAATTTATTGGGTTTTTGGTCATAAATCAAGACTGTAACAGAAAAATGGATGCTCCCTGAGTCATTTATATCCTCAGTACATACACTCCATAAATCTGAAAGCTTCTGCATCCTATTATTTCTAAGAGAATCTTGAAAATCTGTTATCATAAAATTTCTCTTGCCTTTCAAAAGAACTCTTGTGCTCTGGTGAAAAATAAAACCCAAAACGAACAGAAGTGAATTCTGTCTTAAAAATTTCACTGTTTTCACTTGAAACATACTGTGCTTTGATATACTTTGTTTCTTTCTTCAGGAATAATGTCACATAAATGGATAACTACCCAAGCTTTTTAACTGCATCAGCGAAATACCTAATTCTGAAAGCATCAGTAATTGTGCCTGCCTGAAGTCCCATCCATCAAGATTACTAACTTGGAAGAATATGGATCTGGGTCTACATATTTTCTCAGCTTAGAATCTTTAAAAACAGATTTTGCTAGTCTAAAACAATATATAAGCTTGAAATGAAATCTAAGAATGCTTTAAACTATATTAAAAAGGATTTTTTTAAAAGTCAAAATATTAGACTTTAAAATTCTTAAACATTTCAACTTTTGTTTTTCCAAGTGGAATTTAGGTTTCAAAATAGAACATTTTTAAAGAAAAAAAAAAAAAAAGAACCAGAACAAACTGAATAGGTTCCTAAGAAAAGAAGACTGAAAAGCATGTTATTAAAACTTTAGGACTGGGACTATTTCCATTTACTGCCACTGACAAAAGCCATCAGTCATCATCTCAATCTAGCCCTTATTACAACATGTGCAATATAGAACACATTTTCTAAGAAGGAATTCGTTATTAATCATAAAAGGAAGTTGATTTCAAATCATAAGTGCCAGGAAAAGCAAACTTGTTTATAACAACTTTCCTCCTACAGAGATTTCATGGTTGAGAGCTCAAATTTGTTAAACCCACACATTTATAGGGAACTTTTACGTGTGACCTGGTATGCAAAATAGTGTTACAATATGAATAAAACATAACTTTTACAAAAACAGCTACCTTTTCTTGGAATTTTTATTCATTATGAAAATCATAATATTTTTTGGAAGAAAGGATTTTAACTATTGGAGTTTCCTGAAAAATAAGTTATCTTTATCTACTGATAAAGAAAATAACATAACGAAAGTAAACAAAAGAAAACCCTGACAATTAACATGTAGTCAATGATGAGAAGTTCTAAGGCAATTAGTTTTCCTCCAAAGTAATACTAAAACTTTTTAGGGTCTGGTTATTTCTAGTATATTAAGAACATTTAAAGTCAGGCAACCTTAGACAGTAAAAGGACTTTAAAAGGGGTGTAAATTTACGTTATCAGAATCATGTAAATAATTGTATAATTGTATAAAAGAAAATCAGGTTCTTTGAGATTATAGTTTGATATTTCTAAGTATCTGCTTTCAGAGTTTCCATGCATCTGTCAAAGACTGAGATACCTTACTCAAACTCCTGAATGACACAAAAATTTAAATTTTGAAGATCATGATTCTTTTTTAATTTAACTTCTATACTGCATCTCTTGTCACAGATGTGTTTGTTTTTAAGATATGCAAGAGTAGTACTGATCAGTAATCATGAAGTTCCTATATCTGGAAGCTATAGCTGGTTCAGAAGAAATCTGAAAGGTCAGTCTAAAAAAGAGCATTAATGTTACTGAGGAACACGAGGAGAAACCAACATTGCAGCTAGAAGGGTATCTGCAGCCAGTGAAGCCTGCTTACGAAGAGCCCCTTAGGGAGCATGATACAGTCTTTATCTTGCCCAAGTCTGCACTTTCTGCCCAAAGGGAAAGCCAGCACTGCACCAGGAAAGTAACAAGTCTGAAGCTTGACCACAAGGACCATGCAGAATCAGTGAAAACTTTAAGGAGCCAGAGACACCAGGAGAGGAATACTGAATCCTGAAGGACGAGGTGAGGAGCCATAGCCCACACGACAGAGACACGCAGACAAAACCTGACAGAGAAATTTCAAAGAGCATCCTAAGGAAAAGGAAAACAAAAAGGAAGGGGGAAAAAAATACCAGAGAGAAAAAAGGAAACCTTTTGATTCAGTTATTTAGATGCAAGAAGTGTTCTAATCTTAGTTACATTAATTGTTCCAAATGTACTGTACTACAGACCTGGCACTTTCATTATTTATTTTTCTGTCATAGAAAACAAATAGATGAATGAAAGCTATAAATTTTCTGAAGCACAATGCCAGCTATCTAGATGAACACAATCATAAACACATCATAGCTATGACTTGTTACCACACAATTTGAGGAAGAAATACCAGTAAAAATGGGAGTAGAAGTATCTATATAGGAAATCTAGCAGGCAGAGATTCATTAAAAGTCATAGTCACATGGGTATTTATTAAGTGGAAACTGCAGGAGAAAGAAGGATACAGTGGGAAAAGCATTGTATTTTAAAAGTATCTGCTTTATAGAACAGCAGGGTAAAAAGTGCTCTGTCATCTTAATACTGCTTTGCCTTCAGTAAATATAGATGTTTTCACTGAGACCAATGAAATCATCCACTATTTTCCCTCTGATTCATTGGCAGTCAAAGGCACTACCTAATTTGCGATATGATGATTTGGAGTATTGACAATCATTCACAAAGATTACTTGGTTTGTCTAGGGAGAAGAGGCAACAGCTTTGCCACAGCAGATCATCATGTGGCGTAACTACCATTGACACATGCTAAGTAGGTTTATTGAATATAGAAACAGATGGAAATGAACTGTACCATCCCTATTACGACTTCCTTCTTCATTGCTACCACACCAGCACCTGCAGACACCGATAGAGACCAGCATCCAACGTCTCAAGCCCTGACAAACTTTAAGAAATAAAGCCCAGTCATCCCTTTAGAAATCTTCCAGGCTTTAGATAAAGATAAGTTGAAAAACAGGAGTGAAAGGTATGGAGAGAAACATCTCTTGCTGAATCAGTCCAGTTGTACCATGCTTGAGGGCACTGAGCACTATATGCCTGCTTGCATCTTGGTCTGTGTGAGCAGGGGGTGTGCAGGAGAGCAGGGGGCAGTGGGACAAGACTGGGGACATGGCATGACATTACTCACCTGATAAACATGTGGCTGAAAGACTGGTGCCACAGACAAAATTTTGGGTTTTTTGAGCATGGGGGAGCTTTATGCTGTGCAGAGTCTGCACGCAACATGGGCAACAAACAGGAGGAGCTGGAAGCCATTGTGCAGCACGACGACTATGATGTAGTTGCCATCACGGAAACGTGGTGGGATGACTCTCATGAGTGGAGTGCTGCGATGGATGGCTACAAGCTCTACAGGAGGAATAGGCAGGGTAGAAAGGGCGGTGGGGTGGCGCTCTATATTAGGGAGTGTTTTGACTGTATGGAGATCGATAAGAGTGATGAGCCAGTCGAATGTTTATGGATAAAGTTGAGGAAGGCGAATGAAGCAGATATCCTGCTGGGAGTCTACTACAGGCCACCTGACAGGATGAAGAGGTTGATGAACTGTTCTGTAAACAACTGGCAGAAGCTGCAAAATCACAAGCCCTTGTTCTTGTGGGGGACTTCAACTTACCAGACATCTGCTGGAAAATATAACACAACAGAGAGGAAACATTCCAAGAAGTTCCTAGAGTGCGTGGAAGATAACTTCCTGACTCAGCTGGTAAGTGAGCCCACCAGGGATGGTGCCTTGTTAGACCTGTTGCTCACGAACAGGGAAGGACTGGTAGGTGATGTGGTGGTCAGAGGCTGTCATGGTCATGGTCATGGGCTGAGCGACCATGAAATGATACAGTTCTTGATCCTTAGCCCAGTTAGGAGGGGGGGGGCAACAAAACTTTCACCATGGACTTCCGAAGGGCAGACTTCAACCTGTTTAGAACACTGGTTGAGAAAGTCCCTTGGGGAACAGTCCTAGAGGTCAAAGGGGTTCAGGAAAGATGGACTTTTTTCAAGAAGAAACTCTTAGAGACAGAGGAACAGGTTGTCCTCATGTGTCGTAAGACAAACTGGCAGGGAAAACGACCAGCCTGGCTGAACAGGGAGCTTCCTCTGGGACTTAGGAGAAAGAAGAGAGTCTACTACCTTTGGAAGAAGGGGAAGGAAGAGTACAGGGATTTAGTTAGGTTGTGTAGGAAGAACATTAGGGGGGCAAAAGCTCAGCTAGAACTCAGATTGGCCACTGCTGCAAAAGAAAATAAGAAGAGTTTTTACAAATATATTAACAATAAAAAAAGAACCAGGAAGAATCTCCATCCTTTATTGGATGCAAGAGGGGACATCCAAGGTTACCAAGGATGAGGAAAAGGCTGGTTGCTGAATGCCTTCTTTGCCTCAGTCTTTAATGGCCAGACCAGTTCTCCTCATGGTATTCAGTCCCCTGAGCTGGAAGATTGGGATGGAGATCAGAATAAACCCCTCATAATCCAGGAAATAGTAGTGAAGGATCTGCTGAGTCAATTAGACACCCACAAGTCTATGAGGCTGGAAACGGTGTGACCAGAAGGAGTAGGGAGGTGATCGTGCCCCTGTACTCGGCACTCGTGAGACCACACCTTGAGTACTGTGTCCAGTTCTGGGCACCACAGGATAAGAAGGACATTGAGGTGCTGGAGCGAGTCCAGAGAAGGGCAAGGAGGCTGGTGAGAGGTCTGGAAAACAGGCCTTATGAAGACCAGTTGAGGGAACTGGGGATGTTTAGTCTGGAGAAGAGGAGACTGAGAGGAGACCTCATTGCCCTCTACAACTACCTAAAAGGAGGTTGTAGTGAGGCTGGTGTTGGTCTCTTCTCCCAAATTACTAATGATAGGACGAGAGGAAATGGCCTCAAGTTGCATCAGGGGCAGATTAGATTGGACCTTAGGAAGAAGTTCTTTACTGAGAGGGTGGTTAGACATTGGAGCAGGCTGCCCAGGGAGGTGATGAACTCACCGTCCCTGGAGGTGTTAAAAAAATTAGTGGGTGAAACACTTGAGGCCGTGGTCTAATGGTCTAGTGGTTAGGGAGATGATGGGATAAACGTTGAACTTGATGATCCCGGAGGTCCTTTCCAACCATGGTGATTCTATGATTCTGTTATTCTATGAGGCTGGGAGCAGAAGCACCTGCTGTGGAGCTGTGTGCCAGCCCATTCACATCTCCACAACTGCACACACTAGGCAGATTGGAATGGAATTAAAATTGATGCAAATTATAAGGTAGCTTTTAGCTACTACTATACAACTGCTATGTTAGTACTAACATTTTGCAAAACGTGTCTGCAAGTTTTTCAACAACAACTTTTCAGAAAACTGTAGCAATTATAAAGATCTGGAATGTATGTCATAATAGCATTTTCCAGACGTTATTATTTAGTAATAATCTTTAAACTTGTTTAACCCTATTTTTTCCTTTCATGCCCTTCAACAGACAGATATCAGGTTAGTGGAGAGAGATAATACTGCCACACAATCTGCAACACACAGTTTCTGTTGCAAGAGCTTTTTTCTGTTTGGGCAAAAGAATTAAATAAAGGAGTCCTTGCCAAATAGTTGTATATATTAAATGGTAGATACGGCAAAGTGGTTTAACAGCTGTGGCTGAAAATGGGGAGCTATCATATGTGTTATACAGGTAGCACTCAGATAATTATTGCAAAGTAGTCTCAACAGGAGAATAATTTGTAAGTATTTACTAAACTGTCATTCTTTTTCAAGAACCTCTCACATGGAAAACCAGAGATCTTTGAAACCTGCTTTTTGTGGTTTGATTAAAGTCACTGAATGAACTCCATTTGGTGATTGTAGTCATCAATTCAAACTGTTGCTCTTTTCATCAGTCCTCAGCAAAGCAACACTTGATATTTCACATTTGTAGAGCTACCCAAACAGGTAACATACCTCAAGTAAACTCTGTAAATGTTTCACGGCTAACAAAGAAACATGGTAAGTTCATTTTGCATTTTCTCATCACTGTAACTCTACTCACATGGAGCCATCTTTTGACAGAAAGAAGTCCCTTGGACCCAACAACTTCTCAAGCTACAGCTGTGGCTTGATGCCTAGCTGTCATAGAAATATTACATATTATATTTTCTGAATCTTATTGGGACAGTAATTTTCAAAATAAATATAATTCCATGCATGGGACTTAACCACCACAGAAAAAACTTGCAGAACATATTAAGGCAGCAATTAGAAACACTTCCTAAGGATGGGTAAGTTGTTTCGTCTTTTTTTTTTTCTTCTGTTATTATGTAATAAGGGACTATATTAATCCTATTTAAATATACAGAAAAACTCCAAATTCTCCCTTTGTATTCAAGAAATAATTTTATTGCAGTAGTTCATCATCCCAGTGTTTCAACTAAATCAGAAGTGGTTAGAGTCCAGACTTCTCTTTTACTAAATACATTTCCATTCCCTTATATTTCTGAAATACCTGCAAAATATATGTATTCACCATTTTTTCTAGCACACTATTTTGAAGGATGAGTTGCTATTTCCTTGCCTAACTTCATAATCATTCTGTGGAATATCAGAAATATAATGATTCTAAAATATCATTTAGTAGAGCAGGTAAATGCACAACCCGACTCACTTCAAAATATAAAGAATTTGGTTCAGATTATTGTGCTATCTCTTACTGTCTTCTCAAGTAGGGAATGGAAGAGTTTTCTGCCAGCTGACAGAGAAGAAATCATGAACATTTTTGAAGAGTTTTGAAATAATGCAATACTCAAATGAGTATACTCCAATGTCAGCATCATAATCAAAATAGCACTTACATTTAGATGAAGTTGGTTAGTCCACTGACCAATTACTTTGTATTCTGTACTCTTGTTGGTGATTTGATACTGAAAAATATCATAGCGTCCAGGAGCATCTCCATTTTCATTGAAGATAACAGGTGTTCCAGCACTCCCTAAAAAAAAAAAAAATAAAAAGCAATTAAGATAAATACCTTTAAAGCAATTTTCCAGAAAATATATTTTGGAGGAAAAATACTAATTAGAGATTGAGCAGGTTCTTCATAATGCAAGGCTAGTACGGTAATAAATACAAAAACCTCACGAAGATAAAATCTGTGTTATAATCATCACAAAATCTACCCTGAGTTAATTAAAACAATTTAAAAAGACAAGCTTTTGCAATCTTTTTGTTCAGTTGGTTTGTTGGGTTTTTTGTGCGTATATTACAGAACATTAGGAAATTCTGTGATAAAACAGAAGTGGAGAAAATCTTTTTGACCTGCAGAAGGGCACATTTTCACATTAGGATACAAATACAGTGCAGTAGGCACAGAATAGTAATCTTATAATCAGCTTCATAAAGAATTTCCCTGTTAAGTGTGAAAATAAAATTAATATCAACACTCATAAAAGACCTTGAGATGTAAGTGCCTAAATCTGGTCACAGTTAATGTGATCACCTTCTAGCACTTACCACCTGTGTAACAGTGTTTTATCAAAATAAATTAAGGATAGCAGCTGTTCTTGCTGCTCTCTCCTTTACACATGACACTGCCTGACAGAAAGGGCCATTGCTGAAGCTGTCAAAAGTTATAAATCGACACTCTGTTCTTTCTTCGATCAACAAAATGTTCAAAGATTGAAAACTACGTGGCTACCCTGGCAATCAGGCCAGCCAAATCAGAACATATTTTGATGAATTCCCTCAAGGTGACATCAAGGATCTGCACTCCTATAGACACTTTTCAAAAATTACATAAAGAATGTCTTTTTCACTCATCCCCCAAATTCACATGTATAAGTGAATCATATTTGCAGTTGAGGTCCACTGAAGACAGATTCAAGTATCTTAAAGTTCTGTTTCAGTGACTGAAGAATGCAATCTATCTTTACCGGGGGAAAAAAAACAAATCACTACAGAACTCACTTGTCAGTGTTTTTACATTTCTCCATATGAACAACCAAGAAAACAAGAATATTAAGGTCATAGTAAATTCCTACAGTATAAGACTTCTTAATGTGGCACCTAGAGGCATTTAGTCCTGTGAGTGGTTTCCAGAGAAGTAAAAAAAAATAGCTTGAAATTCTCGGCACATATCAAGCAGAAGCTAGTCAGTAGACGTGGGGACAGCAGTCTACATACCTCAGAATTCCAACATAAATACTTTTTCTTGTATGTATATTTGTCTTCCATAAAGTATTTTTTTCTCTTGTTTTGTACAGCAGCTTTCACACAAAACTGGAATCCAGTGAAATAAACAGTGCTTTGAGAGTGACAAGTGGCACATTAACTACTGTGCCAATTTCACAGTTCTGCCAGTAAAACTCTGCCTGCAAAAATAAGATGTGAGCAACCATGGAAGAGGAGTATCAAAAAATTATGTGTGATAAAGACTTAAGACCCCATGAAGATACAAGACACTCAGCATGAAATTTTGGAAAGCTTTTTGTGCTCTGCTCCCAATTCTTTTGACAGACTGGAAGGCAAGAAAAATGCCAGTCTACAATCTTCCAAGTAATGAAATTATTCTTTACTTTTCCAACAGCGGATTGGTCCAATGAATGTATTCTACAAAATAAACACATACTCAGCTGCTGTTGTTATGGAGGTATGGAGGTAACCTTCAAAATATTACTCTCAAGTAATGATGGAATTCATCTTTCCACTCCGCAGCATTTAAAGAGCTCATGGGAAGAACAAGTATCTTTTAACAACAGACAGGAAATGTCCTTTGTATCCCTTAAGACCAGTGGGAACTTCAGACACTCTTATGCTCAGCAATAACAGTGTGAACTTATAGCCCATTGCTGGTTTTAGAAATATGTACAAAGAGACAAACTATAGTACAGGCCAGAACCATCTTTCTCTTTGATATAGTGGTGTTCTCAGCTAGAGCGTAACAGCATCTCATGCTGTGCACCTCAGTTGACAGGGACCTGCTGAATTTAGCTGTCACTCCCACTGAGTCCAAGATCTTTCTCATATAGCAGAAGTTAAAACAAACTTTGCCAAGATAAGCTTGTTAAAACCTGGAAGAAGCCACAGAAGATTCAGGTCCCAAAACACTGATAAGAACATGCTATCCTTCTGTTGAATAACAGATTTATAGAAAGTACAGCAACAGTCACAGTGCCTGGTGTAAAGTAAATTTGATAATGCACTAGCAATGCTGCCATCACTAGTAGATATTGTGAGCAAGTAGTACCAGACCATTATTTTCATTTATGTCTCGTGATTTATATATATCTTTTTGTCTAGTGTCACTTCATGGAATGAAACATTTAATGCACTTAAAACAAGGATGTATGCATGGGTGGATTGTGCTAATAAACCATTAGCCACCTAATGAGGAAAGCAAAGCTTAAAGGCATTTGAAGAAAAACTGGGGATTTTAACAAGGGTTCACAAAATTTTATGGCAGCAGAAGCCTTGAAAGTGTAAGGACAGAATGGAACTAGAGGCCTCAAGGATATAAACAAATCACCAATAGTTCATCAGTGTTCTTAAAAGAATGTTAATCTCATCTGAAGAAAAAAATATGCCCTGATGGATGATCCAGATGAACAGTTCACCTGAGAATGGTTAGTCCACAAAATGTAAAGGTTTTCTAAGAAAAGATACTTTGTTGGATAGTACATCAAATTAAAGTGAATGTTTCTGTGGAATAACTGATTAACACTGTATAGAGACCAGATAATTAATCCATGTGAAGAATCATTGTAGCTGATAATAACTAATGGCATAGGTGGAAGCATGTCTAGATTCAGTATATAACAGAGTAACAAATACCATTGAGTTGTACAAGTGCTTCTTTTTTTGACAAACAGATACGCACAATTGAGCACTCTTGATATTCTATACCGTACTGCCACATAGGCTTAAATTGTACCATTACCATTACAGGGAATTGCGTCTTAGTACTAGTTGAAGACATTGGGTGTTTAATTGCTCCATTTAATGGTCATTGAGGACTGGCTGCTAAATCTAAATGCAACACACTGTGGACAGAAAGTAATATAGAGTATACCACTGACCTGAGGCAGTGATCCCAGGTTATATAAATTCCAGCTTAGATAAAAAGATCTTGGGGAACCACACTGAATTGGTTTTGGATAGGATAGTTATCCTAGGGAATGACCTTGGATATCGTCATCTAGGAACCACATTTATTGGGCATCATCATAGGAAAAACATTACTTTTGCTCACGAAAAATGTCCCTGTAGTAGTAGCTAGTGTAGACCACCTCAGAGAATACAAAGTAGTCCACATTTTTAAAAACAACTTCACTAATTTCACAATTATTTTCTTTTCATAATTTGTCAGCAATCATTTAACAAGGTAGTTAGCTAGCAGTGAGGGAACTGTGCCTCTGGGCCTTTTCATGTTTTATTATCTGTGTGGTTATGTTGTCATGGATAATTTTAACCCTTGATTGGCTCAGGTAATTTTATGCAATCTGTCACTGTCTTAACTAAATTTTTAATATATTCTAGATGCCTAGAACAGAAGTACATGGTAGAATTTCAAGAATACAGTAATAAGCTTAGCTAACTACAGAAAATCATGTGTGAACCTTCATCTTGTTAGTATTATTTTTTTAATATATAAACATAGTTACTAATTTATTTTGAGATCTGTTTCTAAAGTCTCTTTGCTGAGTAATTCCAGAATACTTTTAGAAAGTTTTGGGGTTTTTAGTTTATGGGGTTGTGGTTTTTTTCTTCTAGTGTATAACTGTAGTCTGATTAGTGGAAGGAAATCTTCAGATTTCATAATGAAGGATTGCTCAAAAGGTTTACAGACTTGTTTTGAAATCACACTCTTCTACAGTTAAAAAGCTAAAACAAAAGAGGAAAATGCAGCTCACTTAATGTCATCTGCCTGTAAGGAAAGATCAGCAGCTCAGTCTCATGGTTAGCACAGGTGTTCATTTCTCTTTACAGGAACTACTTAACCAAAATGGAGAAAAGGGATGATATACAATGGGAACTATGTGGAGACAGAGCTCCATCCATTCTTCTGCTCCTAGGACATCACAGCATAAAGCAATTACACTGTCCTGACAGCAGATCTGTGGCTACATCCAATAACGTGGTTCAAAAGACAGACAAATAAATACTGGATTGTTCATCTGAACTGGTGTCCTGAGTTTTCCAAGTCAAAAACATACACATTTGTTTCCTACTAGACATTCTTTTAACAGTCATGTATACTGTAACTATGATGTGATCACCTAAAAGCTTCAAAGTCTTTGCTGTATTGCATACCAAGTCCCTTAAACTTCTTTAAACACTGAATGATAGACAGATCCTACCTCAAAATCACTCCAAAATCAAACTAAATAAATAATCTTCTATAAAAGGATGCTTTGTAGAATAGTTCTCTTACCATTCAGTTGAAGAAAATCTATATCCACAGCATAAAAGAATGTTATATTTTATTAAATCTAAGGACACATTTACTTACTGCAGATATAAGGTAATAATCCGGTACTGAAAGAAATTCTCCCTCCTCCTTCCCAGTTTACAGTCAGCAGCATTAAACAATTTTGGATGTTAAACTAACACATTAGCTAAACATTACTGAAGCAATGTGTCTGTGACCTAGGCTGTTTATGAACCTTTCAAAATGCAGTTTAAACTAGTCAGAAATGTTATTTAGAGAAGAAAAATAGAAAAATGCATTAGGTTTTTAATTCAGAATCAAGGATGTAATGGATCCTGCTGAATTTTTAATGTCTTACACTGATGTGAAGGAGGACTCTTTCCAATAAACAACTCTTTTATGACATGTCCTTTGTGCACTGAACTTGAAAACTCATATTCTTCTGAAGATGTCCTTAAACATGTACCTTGACATTCTTAAGATGCTGCTTAGCAACTACCATATCCTGCACGTGCCTACTTTATCAAGTTACATTTCACATGAATCTAAAATGTCCCCATTCCTAATGCAAGTTGCAATCTTAGTTCCCTGTGAGGTTACGGAGAACACTTGCCCAGATACCTTCCAGTGAAGTTGTTGTCTCAGGTAGTGGAAAAGCAGTAGAACGACTGCAAAATCACAAGTTCATGTGTAGTAGTGGCCAACTGCATATTAAAATGCTTAAGCTGTAACAGAGCCTAAATTAAGACTAGTGGTAAGCCTTTAAAGATTTATTTTTAAAAAAAAACCTGTTAAATCAACAACCTTAGATTTTTCTTAAACTAAAACCTTTAATAAAAATTTATTTGTTATGAGGTACTGATACTTCAGTGCCTTGAAAAAGGGGTAGATAAGTGGTGGTTGTGCTGATAAGTCTCACAACTGCCATATACAGAATATTCCAACTCCAGTGGAGCTGATTTCATTACAGAGCTTGTTTCCAGATACAAATCTGATATTTCACCAGATTTCAGTGGCTTTTAATAATAATTTCATTTTTTAAAACTGAAATGAAAATTACTCAAGCTAAGTCTTTGTCCTTTGAGCTGCTCCACATAGGCTGTTTTATCTGTTATGGATCCTAATGCAGTCAGCATGGATTCAAGGGCACTTTATTTTACACTATAATACAGTTAACTGTTGTGTATCAAAAATTCAGAATGCACCTTTTGTTAGAATTTGGCTTTACTGGAAGGCTCCTCAGATTTATAGGATCAACCCTTATTTCATTAGTTTATACAATTAAAGTGCTAGAGTTGGGTATTCAGATTATTTTTTTAATTAACATTTCATTTTAATTAGTTGTTAAAACAAAAAAAGTACTACAGAGTAGTACATGAATGAAAATGTTGTCAATAAAGTAGAAAGAGGGAGAGTAACCATTTGAACTTTCAGTACTGAGAGTTCCCAAAGAAGAATGTATCTGTAAAATTAACAAGAAATTTGTCACTGATAAGTATTTCAATGAGACAAATGAAACAGAAGGTTGAAATGGAATCAATTGGAAGAGTAAATACAAGCTGTTAAAACATTTAATATTTGAAAAAAAAATGCCAGCTAATCAGAACTAACAAAGTTTATTTGTGAATGATAGGCTGGCAGACAGAGGAGGACTACACACTGTATCAACCTATATAAGGTCTGTGATAAATAAAGGTCTGTGAAATAAATTTTCTGCTCAATGTCCATACAGCAGACATTTTCAAACAATGAGCAATGTGGTTACTGAAATAAAAAATTATTCTTATCTTATGCCTTCTCTTTATGCTTACCCTAAATGTCTCAGTTCAAGATTGGGACGATAAAAAAGGAGTGCATCCAAAGGTGCTTACTGACATTTTAAATATCCTAAGATATTGAGGCATCCACACAGATATGCAGAACATGCACATGACAGAAACTTGTGCCTTTCCGAGGCAGCAGCTGGAGGCCAGATGGATACCCTGGGATATCTGAAATGGCATTCGATGCTCATATTTAGGAAATTTATCTTACTTACCACAGAGCAAACTCTAGCTGTTCATGTATGAATGCACAAAATAGAACCAAAAGGAAACTGAGGGCGCCACAGGAAATTAATTATATACAGATTTAGGGTATATGTGATATAAATTATGGTTGTATCCACTACAAGGCTCATACAGAAACTAAACAATTTTTTATTAAAATACACTTATATAAATCAATTCTAGGTCAGGCAGTACAAGTTTATATTTTTGATGGACGAGAACTTTAGTTGTGATTCTACAGAGATGGATATAATTTGCTTGATGTCTTGTTCCTCAGCACAATGAATGATTAGAAATGTGTATTTCTGTGAAAGGAACAGCTCATTCCACCCCTGCATGAAAGCATCAGTCAGGGTGGGTATCATGAGCACATGGTATTTAAAATAAAAATAACAAGCAGTATTTTTTTCCCCTTCAGAATGTATTAGAACTTCTTGCAGCAGCAAGCACAGAGACATACTGTCTCATAAAACTTATCTTAAAATGAGCAAAATACGAAGACAAGACTGAGATGTTGTAGCCAACAGAATAAGTATATTAAAAAGCAATTTGCTTCATCACTCATTAGTATGTCTATCAGTGATTATTAAAAGCAGTGATCCAGATGCAATTCAGGTTCATTCAGTTCTTCAGCTCCTAATATCTCTGGAGAAAAATTCTGCTAGATTTTCTTTGTTCCCTACCTTCTCTCCCCAGGCATCTGCTATTGGCCACTCTCAGTAAACTTACTACATTGGTGAAAATTTTGTTCATATCCTCTAACAAGTAATACTTGCTCCAGAATATAAAAGGACAGAACTCTAGCTCCTCTTCTACAACACCTTGGATCTACTAACAGATGATAAGTATACCTATAATACAACCGCATCACAGAATAAACTTCATATTTTGCCAGATAAATAACTAAAATTGCTAGACACCAGTCTCGCTACGGTGACATAGTGTTGTGAAGACAGTTTTATATTTCCCAGCCTGGGCTGATCCTATTCTTCTCTGCACAGCAAGGATATGTCTCTGCCTTCACCTCTCTTCCCAGTGAACTACTTTCCCTACTCCAGGGCTAACTGGGAGGGGTAGGAGATGTAGATGAGCTTCTTCACAGGTAGGTGCTAAAGCAAGGCAGGCATTAGCACTGTGGCATTGGCAGAAACATCCATCAGTCTTGGGGAAGAAGCATGAAGAAGGAAGCTCTGGTGGTGTAAGAACTACTGAGGAACAGAAAATGAGCCCCTTTCGACCTCCCCTGCCACCTTAGCTTTCTTCCTTTCACCACTGGAAAAGGGACAGCCCTGTCCGCACAATGGCATCAGAGTAGACAGAGAGGAGGATCTGGGGGGATGATAGGAGTCAGAGGGTGAGAGAAAAAGCTTCCCGTTCCCTATATGTAGCCAAAATATGCTACCAGCATACCTGGAAGAATCCAGTCTGGCTTTATTCTGTATTCAGAAAATCCACTGAGACGTATTTCATCTTAAAAACTATGGCGTACACTGTGTGCCAAAGAAGATTGTTTCTGTTCTGCAGCTGAAGAATGCAGTAAGTCAAAAACAGCCCCAACAAGCTCTAGGGATGGATATTGTACGCAACGGGGACACACAATTCAATCCCTTAAAAATCAACACATAGCATAAAATACAACTGCAAGATAAATATTACTCTAGTAACATTCTAAAATGTGGGTATGAGATTATCTAGTAAGAAATAACGGCTTGCACTGAAAGAGGAAATTATAAGAGGGTGGTTAGGTTTTGGGGAAGAAAAACCTATGCAAATGTGTAGATAAATGCATAATTTTTTGTCTACATGATATTATAGACTGCATAGCATCAAATATTCTTGAGTGGAAAATGTTCATTTTAATGTTGTCAAGTATATGTTCATATTTTTAAGAAATGTTGATGTTGAATAGTTTTTCTTTTTAAATGAATGTCGCAGCACCAGTAACAGCAAGCACATTCCTTGTACTCCTGCGAAGAGTTCATAGTTATTACTTTCCAAGAGAAAATAAAGAAAGTAAGGTAGCTTACGTACATGCTGGGAAGTAAGAGGGGGTGAAAATGTGAGAAAACTTTACCACAAATGTAGTTGCAAGTCATTTGTTTCAGTATTGCCAAAATGAATACACTTCAAGTAGACATGCATGTCTCTACCGAATCACAATCCCAGTCCCCAGCAACACAACCATACAATAGATGGCCAATTTAAAAGGGTCTTCATATAATTTATTTCCATTCTCATGATTTTACACACAAAAAAACTCTTCCAAGAAGTTGTAGCTATAGAGTACCATTGGAAGAGATCAGAAGAGATTGAGGACATCCAGGAGTGTCCAAGAGTTTCTGCATTAGCAGTTTTTTGTTACCTAAAACTCTAATTAATATGTTCCTAGGAAGCACAGAACAGTTCCCACCTGACCATAAATCTGGCCATCATCTTATCTCAGGGTTAGTATTAACATGATGAATCACATTTTGGTATCTGAGAACTGTGACTATGTTCTATGTTAGTTAAGGGAGTGACTATTACCCTTCCTCCCAAAACAAACACCAACATACAAACCCACAGCCAAAAGCTATGAACTACGAGAATATTCTGAAAGTGCATAGATAGGTTAATATTTCTCAAACAAGACACATCTGCCTCCTTAAATCTTTTCCATTGGGACTGTCTTTATGACAGACATTAGTCCATTAACATTTAGTTAACAGACACCTGAAACATAAATGTTATTTGCTTCTCTGTCTAACCCCCTTCACTTAACATTTTGATTCACATGCAGCTTAGCAGGACCAATGTACTATCAGTTATCCACAAGGCTAGTTCGTCTTGCTGAAGATCCTATTTGACATTAAGCTATTTCCTGTTGCTTCCTGAACACAATAAGCTGTGTGATGATAATTAAAATAATTAAGCAGGTTAAAAATATACCAGGGAACTTCCTAATAATGATTTCTGTCAGTTGAGAGGGATCGTGAAAGGCCTTTCTTCCAGTGCTTCAGCTGGGGCTTTAACTCTGGTGTTTAGAGAGGACACAGCTCCAAAGAGGAACTGTTAAATATCCATAATTCATTTTGTAGCTAGATTTCTTTTGTACAGTCTACATTGAAAATGAATGAACTCACACAGCCATGAACACATACACACACAGAGCTTCAGGTCATGCTTCAATTATCACAAAAATTTTGGAGAGAGGCATCAAGCAGAGAGGTCCCTGTCTGAATCACAGCTATAGATTTTCCAGGTATCCAAGGTAATGTTATTTCAGCCTTGTGACCTTATCATGTCTTATTGTTTGATGTTTCTAGAATGCAAAACAACTAATAAAATTCAAAACAAATACTACGTTATTCATTAAAGTATTACCTTGTGCCAAAAAGAAGGGTCAGACTACAGGGCAGTTACTGAGAAGTCTGATGTGCTGCAGCAAGGAAAAAATGCTTGAAATTCCTAAGTCCTCAACTCTTCAATTAATGTACTGAAGTCAAAGGATAACAAACAATTTCTGGGTTTTTTATTATCTTGTTTCTTTGTAATTACAGCAACCATTAGTGAGTAACCGGTGCCCAGTGAAAATTAACTCTGTTGCCATGGTTATTTCAGGTAATTGTAGAGCTATTCATCTCCAAAGACATAAGACAATATTAATGTTATATCTATAAAGCATTTAAGAAGTCATTTTAATTTACAAAGTTTTACAAGATCTTTATGTGTTACAGCCTTACTGAAGAACTGACATATCTGGAAGTGAAGTTATTTAATACACCTGTAACCTATGTACTCACTCCCATGCTTCCCACTTTTTAAAAACCCTAATTTAGAAATCATACTGACCTTCCAGTAGGTCAGTCCATGGAATCTTTCAGTACTTTTCAGAAACTTATATAGCAATGTCTGTACTAATTTCATACCTTTATGGTTATTTTGAAAGGGTATAACTGAGTCTTTTGCGTAGGATAAAAGATTATTCACCTGTTTAAATGGAGCATATTAGAAGCCGTTGATATCCAGGGAAGTAATTTACTTTTATTGAAGACAAACAAGCACATTTTTGTAACAACATAACAAATCTGCATGAGAGGAACTGTATATTCTCTGACTGGCTAATATCTCCATTCAAGGAGACTGATGATGAGTGTACTTCATTAACACATTTTTACAGGTATGGTTCTGTGTTAATGTTAGTGAATAACACAGGCTGTATTACTAATGCAGTAAAGTTTGAGATTGTACATCTCAATCTTGTCTGCTGCTATGAGAAATTCACATTCCAATACTTGCAAGTAGAAATACTGACCACTAACATTTTTAGTATTAATGAATTTTTATGGCTGATCTTACAAAATTTCTTTTTTGCATCCCAGATACCAGAATCATGTAAATGTGGGAGAATCTTTTTAGCTTTCTTTAAAAAGTTCTGAGTCCTCAGAGCCACAGAGAAAATCTTTCATATGCAGCCAGACTGCTATTCAAAAAGCAGATGGTGCAAAAGAATTGCTCCAAGAGTATTTTTAATCTTAGAATTTAAAGACTTCTTTGGGGGCCTGACTCGAGACATCTGAGCTCATCGTATTGGAATACTTAGTTATAGTAAGCAATATAATGAAAAATGTTAACATTAGACATCCTTCAAATCTTGGCATAATCTTCTCTACATAACTAAAACATGTAATGACTAAAATACGTATTCATCAAACAATGCTAACTTCTTCCTTCAGTATCAGAAGGAAAACAAACTCTGTTTAACTAGTTACTTAAATCAGATTTGTAACTGATTTGCTTTGTGGTTTGGGTTTAAATCCTAAAAAAGGTACTATTTTCACAGTTGGGCAACTCTTTTGGTTTAACCTGGCAGGCCACTGAATACCACAAAGCAGTTGTTTACCCTCCCCTGTCCTGAGGGAATGGGGAAGAGATTTGGAGGGTAAGGATAAGGAGACTCATAGGTTTCAAGCCGCGCCCCCAATTTAATGATTAAAATAAAATGAAATAGTAATGATAATAGTAAATGAAATAACAGTAATTAAAATAATAGTAATAATAGAATAAACAAATGAGTGATGCACAATGCAATTGCTCACCACCCACCAACCAAGGCCTAGCTTGTTCTCAGCTAGCAATTCTATAGGAAGAGAGAGATCCCAAAACCACTATCCCAGAAGAGCAAGAGAGTGATTTTCCAGCCAGCTCTCACCTATAGACTGAGCCTGACATTTCATGAGATGGAATACTCCATTAGCCACTTTGGATCCATTGTGCTGGTTATACTCCTGCCCAGCTTCTCATGCATCTGCACACTAGCAAAACATGGGGTCCTTGATCTCATAGCAACAACTAAAAACGTCAGTGTGCTATCAACATTTTTCTTATACCAAACCTCATACTAAAGGCAAAACATAGTGTTATTCTAGCTAGTAAGAAGTCAGTTCTACCCCAGCCTAAAGCAGGACAGCAACCAAAACACCACTCTTCACTCAACTCATACTCAACCACAGTAATGACACTGTTCTGATTATCTACTTGTCACAAAGGGTATTTTTTATCTGATTTAAATGTCAGGCAGCCTATGAGAAGCTCATGAACTGCAGGGACCTGCTGAATTGCCTAGAGATGAAGTCATGCAACTTGGGTTGGCAAAAGGCACACCTGCTAAGACAGCTGAACCCACCAATACTGGGCTGAAAAAAAGACAGACACACACAAGAAAACACTTAAACCAAACCAACCAAACAAAAAAGACCATCTTGTTCCTGGTGCTATTCAGCCTGTGTGAAAATAAGCTTTCAGGACTGACTTGGAGAAAGTGTTGACTGGGTTATTAAACTCATCTGATTATGTCCAGGTGTCCAAAATCTAAGATTACTGTACAACACATAAAAATAATTCATAATGGAAAGTTTAGTACCTAGATGCAATGCATTATTGGAAATCATATGCCCATAGGTTATCTCAGGTATTTAGTGTAAGCAGGGTCTTCCCAGCTCTTTGAACCCTTGTGAAGTCTCTAATATTAGCCACAGTTTACAGCATTGTATGCTTACTTATCATCATGCACACGTTTGCTATTTTAAATATTTCATCATATCTAGTGTTTTCACTGATGACTATGATGCAATATGAAGATTTAACTGCTATCATGAAGTATTTCAAAGATCACGTGAAAAAACTGATTTTCCAATTACAGCTCTACCTGTGTACAATAATTTGATCAGTCCTGCAGGTGATTAGAGGAAATGCTGTACTATTTTGTTATCGCACTAGGTACATGCAACAGATACCTGGCAGACATAAAATGAAAAAGTTCTTGCATAGATTCTCATTTCCTTTTGTTAATTCCCTGTAAGAAAGTTGGAAATTCTGTACCTTGTAAGGGTAAAAAAATCAATAATTTACTCCGCAGCCTTCAGAGCAGACCAAATCCCATTGCAAAAAAAAAAAAAAAAAAAAAAAAGAGCAAAGCAATATTTTGGTCCAAATTTTAGTGTGATTTGAAAGACAATAAAACCAAGGTGTGATATTGGCATCTCTGCTTATCAAAACCTGCGCAAGTGTAATAGGACACAGTCTGTGCTAATTATTACAAAATCTGCACGCTTCAGTCACATCCATGTATAGGTAGTGTTAAGCACAAAGAGCTGAAGACCTAGGATTCGTTGGTCCCGTTGTATAAATTTCAGGTAATACTACACAAGATGAGTATTTGAAGCTTTTAATCACTTTGATTGATTTCATAAAAAGATGATTTACAGAGTAATTTCCTCCCAGATCCTTACAAGGATAAGATTCTACACGCTGATCCTGCAGAAACTGCCAAAGAGTTTCAAAAACTGTTTCAAGGAAGGATCCTACCTCAGAGAAAGAATATTGTGTTTTTACTACAACCTGTCAGATTTCAACCGCTTTCTCTTAAAGCAAAAACTCCATCAGTTCAGTCCACTCAAATATTGCTGCTTTCCATCAGGGTATCACATATGCTAAAAACAATGGCTTTATCACCCATCAAAATCCCAATAAATATGAGAAACTAAAAGGTGATTTCCTATTCATGAAAATATGGCAAAGCCTTTTCAGATTCTTAAACTAATATTACCTCTGCAGTTATATGGAGCCCTTTCAGATTTGTTCCTTTTAAGGATAAACTTAACTATATGAGGCATGTAGTTGCAATCTTAGTAAGTCAAATATATAATGCACATGAAATCCTGTTTTCTTGAAACTTATCTGGCCTTTTTGCTATTCCTACAGCCCAAGGAATTCTTGGGTCATATTTATAGCTGATTCTTCCAACACATCTAGGTAGGAAAGACTGCAGGGAGATATCCCCCGAGCTATGTCAGAGAAGCCAGCACGCCCACATAGTATAGTGCATTGTACCTTAGCAGCACAACCTCCACAACCAGCAGAGCTTTGTTAGTACCACGCTGGGTCATGTTCAGCAAGCTCCATGTTGCAGCACTGGCAGTTTTGCTGCTCAAAGCAGTCACAGTGAACTAAAACTTCCCCTCATCACTGATTTCCACTGTACAGCCTAAAATACATCCTTATTGTCTTTTTATTGATTCTTTTCTTTATCAGCCACCTACACAACTCCCCTCTCCACCCCAGGAACCTGAGAGTGTGAGGCACAACCTTCATCATAGCTATGTATCATCTGGTCCACTATGGCTGTATAGATCATTACTTGGAACTATGTCTTTCAGTATTTACAGAAATTTCACTCTTTACAGGGGCTTTGCTGACACCTGCATTTGGGTAAAGAAGAAACAGTTCTATTAAAACAGTTTTGACCAGTTCTTGACTGGCTGATCTGATTGAAAATATCTCATAATAATACTCCATGCTATTATAAAAGCTGCTGACTTCTTTTCTGCTCTCACATTCCTGGCTAAAAATGTACTCTCAAAGACCACCATTATCTCTTATTAAAGGAATTAACTTTAGAAAAGAAGTGGCCAAAAGAAATAAAACAGTGTATGTGTGTGTGTATATATATATACATATATAGTTTTTTTTTTCCCCCAACAAAATGTCAGTCTCTTCACTATTTCCCCAACTCCTCAAATCAAGTGCCTGAACCTAGGTGGGAAAAGAAGGCAGATTTGACTCCTAAAAAGGATACCTTTGAAAAGTGGTCTCTACAGGGTTTATTTTAGAAAATGATGTCCAGAAATCCTGACAAACCTCTCCATCACAGCAATTAACCTCAGCAGAGCAGCATATGAGCCCTTGCTAGTTGTTCATGACTGCCTTTTCACTTGGATGTTAAAGATGTTACTTACAGTTACAATTTGTATATCTAGCCTTAGAAAGGATTAAACTTTCCAAGTAAAATATTGTTTGGTCACAGCAGCGCACTGTCCTGCTGTGATGTCTAACTGGTTGTGTACAGACTGTACAGCATAGTAGAATAGCAAAGGCTGCTCACTTTCTTTCTCGTAGCTTACTCTGTGTGTGTTACTGTTACCAGCACTGTTACTATCACAACATCCTTAACACCCTTGACTCTGGACCTACTGATAGTTTACCTGAAAGACTTTAAAGTCATTGAGCTCTTCCCAGCTTTGTCAAATTCTTACAATAGAGCTCTAAGGCAAAGATTTAATCACCCAATAAGACCTTTGGCTATGGTATCATGATCACAGTTACTCCCAGAAAGTAAATAAAAACCTGTGCCTGCAGCCACTGGGGAAAGTTACTCCATGCACGCCACACAGATTAACCAGTTAGTTAGTCTTTCTGCTCCTGTAACTGGTAATACCACGGGTATTGCTACTTATCTCCAACTAACTGCCAGTTTGTATTCAACAAAAGCTAGTGGTGTATTCTCACCCACACTCAGATGTCTGAAAGCATTCTATGCATTTCTGCAGGGTATAAGAGTTTTCTTGCAATCAGTGTGAATTCTCCAGGTATACAGGTGCCAGACTGAGAATTTTCACCTCTCTTCTTGCAATCAGAGTATATGCATTCACATGCCAAGCTTCAGCTGGAGTAGTCTCACCTGATGATTATGCAAGATTGTCTCTCCTACCTGTCGGATGACATTTCACATTTTGCCTTCTGCTGCTCTTTTTTCACTCTTTTTCACTGTGACATTTTGTATCTTAAGACTGCAAAATCCTGTTTTGAACATTTCATTCCATTTATGCTGTCCTTTATTTAATGTTGCTTTTTTCTTTAGGATGACTATCAGAAGCACAAAAGCACATCATGGGGTAGAGTTTAGCTTCATAAACTGCTCCTGAATAAATACAGGTATAAATACAAATAATCACCAAAATAATGAGTTGGTTTCTTGTGAAACATTCTCCTGAAATTCACCTACCTAGTGTCATTTCTACTAGCTGATAATCTGATGGACTCATTTACATGAATGAGGAATCATGTTTCACTGAGCAAAGCAAAGCTAATTACTTCTGACAGAGCAATCGTGACCCTTTCAAAACTCTCTTCCAGAAAACAGTTTATTCACAGTATTGTATGCACAACTTGTGTCCAGATGTTAAACTATTAAAGAAAAGTTAAACAAAAACAAACACCCTCTTCTTGTATTTTGCAAAAAGGCACTTATATTCATCAGGTCATCAAGAAGACTTTCTTTACAGATAAAACCCAACGTATTTAAAAGGCTTTACACTTTTTTGTACAGGCTTTCTACTGCTACAATAAGCCTTATAAAGGAAGATTCTAATATGGACCAATCTAGTTTTGCACGGGAACTAAAATCCACGTGTACACCATCCATTCCAGGATTGAGAATGTGAAGTAATGAACAACATTTAGATGAGCAGGATAATGATTCACAACACCACAAAGAGAGTATCAGCCTATCCATCTAAGTCTGTAATGATCATTTCCTAATACATTGACTTAAATCTAAACAGTGATATATGGTAATACATAAAAACACATTCTTTACCACCTGCAGCAATAAATCTCACCTGTGATATCTTGCAGGTATTCAGGTGCTATAAATGAATCACGTTGTGCTTATCTATATATTCACACAGTGCTCATAGAGACTGTTTCCTTAACCTTGGGGTAAACAGAAGAACCTTTGGAAGCTTTCTTGAACTACACACAGTATCTAAACCTTCAGCTATTTACTTATTACCAATTTTAGCACCATTAGGCACTTTGTGTGAAATCTTATCAGAACATTAACATACACCTTTGGTGTTCAAAGGCATGAATCTTCATTTATCTGGCCCCCTAAGTGCCCCAAAGGAATGCATTAATGAACCATTAAAGCTGTTTGTTATGACCCATTACATTAACCCACTTCATATTAATAAGTATGTCACATGTACCATATTTCTCCAAGAAGTAAAAAGAAATGAAGTAAATTTTACTATCCAGTGTTGTACAAGATATTAGAAGTGGCTCAAGCAAATCCCATTTCAGCTTAAGAGAACCATCCATTAATAATTTTATTCTTAGCTGAGAAATCTAAGGGTCTGGGTTTCCAAGTCCAAATATCTGGTATTTTAGTGTCTGGTTTATAGGTAGTCAAATATCAAATGCAGAAATACAGAATCAACAAAATGTACAAATACAAGACATCTTCAGCAATTTCAGACATAATTTCCCAGATACAAACAAACAAAAAATCATCTGTGATATTATCTTTTAATTTCAGCATATTTAATACTAAATTGCAGAAATAGGCACAGGAAATCTATGTAATACTCACACAAGGGCCAATCAAATAGAATCTAGGTAGATAGGCTTCAAAATTCGAAATGATGGTTTGTTAAATTTTCCTGCATATTTCCTCTTTATGAAGGGATTCTGCAGGCATAGCAGTACAAAGACATTCTTTTGGTTATTGAGCACAGTTTCAAAGACATCCTGTGGATTTTATCTGTGATTGTAGTAAGGGACACATTGACATTCCTTAGACTGTGCTTTCCAGGGCTTACCAAATAAGCTAATGATTTTTTCTTTTAATGTCAATAGCTGGGGAAAGAACAAACATGCTTGCCTGGAGCTTTAAAACATCAGGAGCTTTCTAGCAAGAATAGGATGCACTTCAGTTGCAATGTAGAGAAGAGGAAAGTGAATCCATATAGATATACACATGGAAATGACAAAGACTTATGTGAAGTCTATCATGCTGATTAACATTGATGTTCATTGATCTGCACGTATTTTGACAGATAGAAGATTGCTCTAGACCACACCTGAACTGAATGTGTTAAAAATGATAACACAAGGACTAGACAAACTATCAAAAATTTTACTATGATACAACATATACATTAGATTTTATAAGAGCTGCAATTTCACAATCATTATTATAATGGATAAATGACATGGCTAAAGCCATTATCTTCCATCAGCTGTTTGTTTGAATACAGAAATTGTGATAAACCACTTTCTAATAAGGAAAGTGGGTTTTGCTCATTTGGCAGTGTAGACTATCATAGAATAACAAAACATGATTGTCATACACCAGCTTCAATCTGCAGACAGCCCCAAGTTGACTGAAACAGGAAAGTCAAATATAGCAATTTGTTGGCACCTAGCAGTCCATATCAAATCTGCCATCAGAAGAAGCTTATTTCAGCAAAAAGATTGTTCCTTTTCTTACCAACATTTTTTCTCTAAGAAAAGTCAAATTACTGCAATTTAAAAATTAAAGCCGTGATTTTTGGTGAGAATTTTCAGGGGACAGCAAAGAAAAAAATATTTATTACAGACTGAATAACAATAAGTTAATAAACAATGTGTGTTGTACCATAAAATTTGAAGTAACTATAAAAGGAAGGACAAGCAGAAGGGTAGGAAATTTCACTATGCACTTAGAATAATGTTAATTACTGGGGGGAAAAAAAGGCTTCAAAAACAAATACTTCAAATTATACTGGACATCTCAACAGTCTTGTGTAGTTATTTTGGATTCATATTGACTTTTGACTCACGCAAACTAATTATCTTAATTCTTAAATAGAAAGTGCAGAGAAAAGGACAGAATGATCTAAAATATTTTTCCATCCTTAATGCCTTCTGTACAAGTGCATTTATGTTGTAAATGACAAATCATGGGGCTAAAGCTAAAAGTCTTTGAGCGAGAGGGACGGAAGTAGAGAAGGCTGCAGTAAAGAAAATTGCCAAGAAAACTATTCTGGTAGTTGTGATTTGAATAATTTTATTAACCTAAAGGGCTATCAATAATCTTGAAGACAAAACAAACTAATTTTCTTTCTATTTATCATGACTATATTTTAGACACAGTGAACCATCTTGGCCATAAATAAATTATACATTTAGGACAAAGTCTGCTGTACAAGACTGTTATGGACATGATTCGAAGTACACATCAGACACTAACGTGACAAATCACCGACATATAAAATGTTAACTAATAAATTCATCTTAAGCATTTCTCCTGTTAGTCCTCTAATAGGATAACCCATTGTTTGAGTTTTCTTTTTACTGATGCTTACCTCTACTTTTTTTCCTGTTCACATGTAAGTATTATAATTTCAAGAGTACAATACATTTGAAGTAAACTATGGTGCTTTAAAATATTGTTGAAAAGTATTATTTCCCCAGAAAATAACTATAAATCGGACAGAGAGAAAGTAGCAGGAGAGACACTAACATATACTTTCCCTTTTTCTTGCTGAATGTGCATATCTATAGCTCAGCCATATCATGACGGGGAAGTTTGATTTAATTTTATGTATTGTATTAAAACAGATAACCCACGAATTTTAAAATGAAAACTGGTTTTGAAGTTTTTAACATACTGTGGTGGTTTAACCTTGGCTAAACACCAGATGCCCACCAAGTCGCTCTATCACTTCCACACACACCCCCATCCCCACCCCCCTTTCTCAGCAGGGCAAAAAGGGGAAAGAAAATAAGATAGGAATAAAACAACCCTTGTGGGTAAAACAAAGCTAGTTTTAATGTAAGCAAAGCAAGCTGAATCAAGGTCTGCATGCAGAAGCAATAAAAAAGAAAACAGGGGTTTATTCTCTACTTCCCATTAGCAGGCGATGTGGGGCCTTCTCGGGAAGCAGGGCTGTGATACACGTAGCGGTTGGTTCGGAGGACCAAGGATGACCCTACCCCCTTCCTCTTTTTTCCTGGCTTTATACTTTGTCCTGGTTCAGCTGGGATGGGGTTAATTTTCCCCAGCAGTTAGGAAGGAGCTACAGCCGGGCTATTCCATCCCATGCTGATGCCATGTTCAGGTCCCAGGCGTGGGCAGTGCGGGAGCGGCTTTTGTCGGGGTCTGTCCCTCGTGCTGTGTCCGTGTGGTACATCTCTTGTTCTGTACATTGTTATCACTGCTTATTGTTGTTCTTCAGTTTGTTGTTGTTGATACACTGTTGTATTAAATCCTCCTTATCTCAGCCCACGGAGTTTGTATTTTACTCCCTGTCCCGTCCCCATCCAAGGGTGGGGGACGGGCAGTGGCAACGTGGTCTCAGGTCCTAGCAGGGTCTAAACCATCACATACTTGAGCAGACATCACATGGTGTAGAATATCCCTTTGGTCAGTTCGGGTCAGCAGTCCTGGTTGTATCCCCTCCCAAGATCTTGCCCACCCCATTGCACTGAGGGGTGGAAATGCTGGAAAGAGTCTTGGTGCTGTGTAAGCACTACCCAGCAGCAGCTACAATAACAGTGTGTTATCAACACTCTTCTAGCTCCCAACACAAAACACAGCACCATGAGGGCTGCTATAGAGGAAAATCAGTTCCAGCTCAGCCAGACCCAGTACACATACCTAGATTTCTACCCAAGGAAGTTGGGTAATCGTCCACTTCCCACATTTCTGTCATCCCTCTGGCCATGCTGCAGATACAGAACCTACGCCATCGAAGTGCTGTGGTCTGAACCCCAAGCCCTGAATTAAGATTGACATATAGGTGGTTCCCACAGTCCTTCAAAAGGAGGGGATGAGTTTGCCTTTTGGCTTTCCTCCAAGTGCAGCCGACCTTCTAGGGAAAGCCCTTGGGTAAACAAGCCCCAGGTGCCCCACATTGGGTAAATGAGTGCCAGGTGTCCTGCTTTGGGCATAAAAGCTGGGACCACTTGCAGGAAGGGTAGAATGTCTGTCTGTGAGGTGGATGCACTTTGCAGAGTTTCCCTGTTGGGGAAGGACCTCCTGACTTTCCCTGCAACTGGGCCCTGGTCAGGTTTGGCATTTGCAAACACGGGCTTCGTGGGGGACTGTGGCTACTTCTATCTTATAAGATCAGCCTATTGACTTGGTTGTCTCCCACCTCTTCTATGGGAGACTTTGTTTCTTTGTTTATTCCACCTGTTATTGGTTGTGATGTGTCATTGTTGGGGTTGATGTCTATTATGTGAGTTCTGTTTGACTTGTTTGTAACCCCAGCAATCACCAATATACTGACTTTTTTTGTATACAATAGAAAATAATTACTGGTTTGTTCTAGTGTTGGCTGAGTCCTTTGTGCCAGGCCTAGTGACTGGCAAAACAGCCATAAAAAAATAACATTAAGGGATTATGCCTATCATGTCAGACTGAATATTTCTGAGGCTGAAATATCATATTCAGAAAGTATTCAGGTGAAAAAATGTAAGCCCACTGAAAGGAGGGATTGGGTTTCCCTAACATTCCAAACACTAAAGACTCCTTAAATTACACTCTCTGGTGTTCCAAGGCACAATGCAGGAATATAGACTATAGTTCATTGTGCTCACATTTTTGGTACAAGGAAGTAACTTCCAAGCTAAAACTTTGATTTGCCTTTGGTTGCCTTAAAAAAAAAAACAAATAGGACTGAAGAACAAATGAGTAAAACGGTAATGTGTAAAATTCCTGTGGACTTATGTCAACTGCTGATGAATTGAAATGAGCAAAGAGATGGCTAAACCTTTCTTAATCTGCTTATAATTGAGTTAAACTAGTTAAGTAAATTCACTTTTAATTTATGACAATGGAAGCAAATTTTCCTAGCTGGGATGCATCTATTGAAACGATCCACTGGGCTTGAGATGTAGTGTCACAAGACGTGCTCCATTCTTCTCTTTTAGCTAAAGATATCCTGCTTGAAAACATCTTGTCTAAAATAAAAAAAGCAGTGAAATCCTACCATTTTAAAACATCATTTTCTCCCACTAGAGCAACTTTCTGCTGAAAGTGTAAAGCCCCTGGGAAACATTCTGTAAGCAGTGAAACAGAGATTCCTTAAGAAATGCATAACAACGTAGAACACAGTAAGAGCTATAAGCATCCATTCAGCATATTAAAGTAATGCAGGAAACTAAGTTATTCTGGAAGTTACCCTGGGAATACCAAGTACCAAAAGAAGGGTAATGTCCTGCCTGACAAATACCAGTACATTTGATCATGTGACTACTGACTCAAATTTATAATTATGGATTGGAGCATGTCCCTTATGCAGAAGCCTGATCTTGGTTAAGAAATTCAAGTGGTGGGGAAATGCACCAGTTCTCTCAGCCCTGTCCAACCAAGCACAGCAAGATGCACCTTCTCTCCCATTAAGTAGGCAAACCCTTTGCAGTCCATCCATCCTGTCTGCACATGTCTTATCTATCAGTTTCTGGTAAACTTTGCTGCTGTGTCCTGAAGATCAGCCCCTCTCCAAATTTTATTACCCTCAGAGAAGTTCTCTTTTCTTTTTCTGTTCTTTCAGCCTTGACAGGTTTGAGGAACAGACACGCATGAACTTTATGAAGGCCAAGTGCAAGATCCTGCACCTGGATCAGGATTCAAGACCAGTACAGACAGGGGGATGAATGGATTGAGAACAGACCTGTAAAGAAGGACTTGGAGATACTGGTGGATGGAAAATTGGATATGAGCCAGCAATGTGTGCTTGCAGCCCTGAAAGACGACTGTATAAAAAGAAGTATGGCAGCTGTTTGAGGGAGGTTATTCCGCCCCTCTACTTTGCTCTTATGAGACCCTACCTGGAGTCCGGCATCCAGCTCTGAAGTCCCCAGTACAAGAAAGACATAGAATTGTAGAATAGGTCCAGAAGAGGGCCACAATAATGATCAGAGGGCTGGAACACCTCTGCTGTGAAGAAAGACTTAGAGAGTTGGGGTTGTCCAGCCTAGAGAAGAGAAAGCTCTGGGGACACCTTATTGTGGCCTTTCAGTACTTAAGGATGACTTATAAGAAAGATAAGACTTTTTAAAAAGGCCTGTAGTGACAGGACAAGGGGCAACAGTTTTAAACTGAAAATAGGTAGATTTAGATTGGAAGTAAGGAAGAAATTTATTACAATTATGGTGGCAAGACACTGGAACAGGTTGCCCAGAGAAGTTGCAGATACCTCCTCCCTAGAACTGTTCAAGGTCAGGTTGAATGGGGCTTTGAGTAACTTCCATGAAAGATGTCCCTGCTCATGGCAGGGGGGTTGGACAAGATGTTTTTTAAAGGTCCCTTCCAACCCAAACCATTCTATGATTACATGCAGGACAGCACATTCTCAGCTTCCATCTGATTGCTTTCCAAGCATTTTCTTGCCACATATAAGCAACCTCACACTCTAAAAACATTACAGTATTTGTAGTTTTGGTTTGTCTAGCTTCAGCTTTCAAACCACGTCATGCTTGCAAACTTAAAAAAAAACCTTAATTTTATTTTAACTTATTTTTATAAGTTCTTATTTATCAGACTATTGCTTCATGAGACAAGAACACAAAAAGACCTCTTAAACTTTCATTAAAGATTTTCTAGTTTGTCATTGTAAAAAAAAATGCTCTGTAAAGTTTTGTAACACTTCATCTCCTTGAAATATGCAAGCACCATTTTTGAACAATGAATACTAGAAGTGGATAATGAGTTCCAGTGATAACACCACAAGTGCTGAAGACAGTAATTTCAATTATACTTTTTGTTCTGCTATTTAGATACACAGAATTACCTTTGTTTTTTCACCAAAATTCTCCCCATGACTATCAACCCTGATTCCTAAATCATTTTCTTGGTCCCCACTGGTTAGGACACAATTCAATGTCCATCAACTGCACGTCTTTTGTTATTTTTTAAAAAAATAAAAGATAAATTATGCCGAGTCCAAAATATAAGTTCACAGACTAAAACATCAAGGGATTTGGTGTCATTTGCTTACTTTTTGTGGATTATTTCTTAAGTCTACAAAATACGATAAATCATTAAGCAATATTAGCAGTTAAATAAAATTACTAATTAATTAATTCCCTGGTAAAATGAGAAAAATGGGGCTTTTTATACCAAAAGATATAGAATAATCATACTGCAAAAATGTTGATAGAGTCATTAGTTTTCTTGCTTGAGAAGTACTATTAACAATACCAACATGCAATGTAATGGTTTCACTGATGCATAATATAAGAGCAACAACTAAAATGGAACAAACATAGATATGTCTGTTCAACACCCAAAGTTACTGCTTAGATACTTTTGATTCTATTAGAGCATAACCAAAAATTCCCTCAAGCGTGATTAGATTTGCCTTCTTTTTTGAATTTTCCTGTAAAATATAAACTAACTTTGCTTTATATGCATTACCTATACTTGCAATAGAGAACTGTAAATATAATAAAACATTTTCTTTAATCAGATAATACAATTTTTGTATCATTCAAAGTCACATTTTAGATCATAAAATATATAATGTAGCCTATACCCATATTACTACTAGTATATTATTTTAAGTTCAGAAGTCAGCTCATTAAAAGTTTTGTAGGTTTCCAAGCTTAGAGCAATTTTAATTAAAGTCAGTGAAGAATTTTAAATTGAAAGAAAATTAAAGTAGCAGGAAACAAAATATTATCTACTGATTCATTTGGAAGTTGTCCAGAAAAAAGGAACAGGACCAGTGTTAATGATCATTGATTAAATGGGTCACATACATTACAGCCTAGGTTAGAAATAGCAAAAGAAAGCCCACTTTGAAGGAATCTGCCTCACATATATGTCTGTTGAGCTCTAGAAAAGTCATTTTTAATTGTATGGTATGTGATTGATTAGTTAAGAAAACATGGACTCAGTGAGCATGGATAGGATTCATCACACTTCACTTAGCTATTTTAAGTTATTGTACAGTAAGTGCAAAGAGATAGTGTGATTCATCTTACTCTAAAGTCATTTCTTAATACAAGTGGGTGAATCACCCCTCTGAAGATTCCTAGACTTTTGATAAAATGCTGTGGAAGTCTAAATGGCTAAATTAAACTAAATGCTTATTTTTGTACAGTTAAACTTAGGTGAAACAAAATTGACACCTTAAGTATTTAAGGTATGGAAGGAAAAAAAATATTTAAAAAATGCTCTTTAGGCCCACATCATAGCTATCTTTCCCTGGATGAAATAAAACTAACTGTAAATGAAAAATATCAATCATAATATACTTTTGAAACAAACAGCTAATTTGAATTATTCAAATTATTTTTCTTTTCTGCAGATGAAGAAAAGATCTTCCATTCAGGAAGATAAGGTTCAAAATTACTATGATATCTTCTGATTTCTTTTTGTAGGATTTAATTTCAAGAGTGCATTTCAAATTGAACAAATGTACTGATCTTTATCAGTTAAAGACATTCCTTCATCATCAATAGCAGTAGCTATTGCAATGTGAAAAATTCAAGTCTTGCTAATCATTAATGGAAAATCCCAAAGTCATTATTCTTACCCATTTTTCTTTTTCAGTTTAGTGGATTCCACCAGATACTTAGTTTGCACCTGAAAACTAAAACTTTTCAATCTAAGAAGAGACATTTTAGGCCCAATAACATATTTTTGCATCAAAAGGTAAACTTTCTTGATTGCAAAGCTAATATTAAGTAAAAACACTTGGTGCTTCGTTTTTCAGTATACATATGCAAAAGTTGTAGATTCTAAAAGGAAGAAGGACAGCCTCTTTAAATCAATGTAGTGTTGCATGTCCAGAATTTCTTATGTTATTTCATTTCATACAGGAAGTTTATTATCTGGGCAATGCAGCCCTGCCAGCAAATCTCCAGCCAGTTATTACTGCCAATGTAATCGCAGTTGAAGTTATGTCCAATAAGAGTTGTTTCACTCAGCTTTCCTAGTTTTGTTTCACCCAACTGGACCAGTGGTCATGGATCTATTTTTCAACACCCATGTACTTATTCTGTACATATCTGTAGATTAAAATCAGGTTTCACTTTGAGATTTTCTATATACATGCAACTTCTGGTTTACTCCATCATTAATTAAAGTTGCACTTTGCTCTTTTTTTTCCTACAGTGTTCCTTACTGATCTAAGAATTACAGCTTTCCTGGTTAAAAAGGCAGTAATAAATACAAAAGCCAGACCCCGTGAACATGAATGTCAGGACTGGGGTACTGCTGTAATGGGTCTCACTTTATCTGCTTTCTCCAGATGGAGTGAAAATGTCTTCCCAAAGAAGGCAATAACTTAAACATTTGTAATAACTTATTAAGGCACAGCATCATAATTCCGTTAGGATCCAAGCAAAGGTTAGTTCCCAGGCTGCTTTCAAGCAAGCTTACATCACAGTATTTTGGGAGTGCATGTTCTCTGATCTGTTTTAACAGTAAATAACTATCCCAACCTCAGAGCTGCCAGTCAGCAGAATGCCAGGAGACTTTTCCTCATTGTGTGTTTAAGAAAAAAGGTCTGAGTAATATTCTTAAAAAATTTCTGAACTTTAAAAAATAATCTAAAGGTAGGAGTTTCAAGGATAGTTAATGGTATTCAGATTCCAAATCTGTGCAAGAAAAGAAGGAAAATTATTTACTATAGCTCTAAAATCACAAACTGGTGAACTATCATATTAAATATATAAGTATGATAAATTATTATAGATATTTTTTATAAAATATGGTAGGTGGGTGTGTACAAACACAAAGAAATCTGTCTGAAACATAGGCTAAGCACAAGTGAGTACGACAAGTATGCTTCATTAATTGCTGTAAGAAATACTATACCAACTAGGCATCATTGACATAGATTTAGCTGGAAAGTGTGATTGCCAAAGAGTTTTATGAGATTTTTCCACATTGAAAGTCATCTTTATAAAAAAGGGCTATGAAATTGATCACTTTATTGAACTCTGATTGTAGGAGTATAACTACTTAATTAGGTCTTAAATCATCACAGCATCCTAGATGAACATGTATTCTATACCAACCATTTAGCAGACCTGGAAAAAAAACAAGCATAACATAATAATACAGATTTCTTAACCACGATCAAGTACCAAATGCAATTCTATAATAAAATCAAGTGTTTAAGCAACCAGTGAAACAATGTCCAAAGAACTTCACTATTGCTCCTTCTGTTTTCCCAGAGGCTTCTCTCACAATTTTTCTGTATCATCCAATTCTGCAAATGCATGTGAGGGCCCCAGCTAAAGCAGGAGAGAGACCAAGAGCATTGACAAGGCAGTCTCTTAGGATGGAATTCCACTAGCTTTAACATGAGCTTCCCAGAAGGGAACTGGTGCAACTTTAAGAAAGGGCAGTGCTATGGTTTTGGTACCTCATCGATCAAGCTATCAGAGCATATATTTACTTCCGATTGATCCTTTTTCTCTTGGTTTGGGTTTTTATTTATTTTATTTTATTTTATTTTGTAAGGCTAGTGGCACATAACAGAATTGCTCTCACATTTATACTTCAACTGAATTGTTAGTGTTAAGCATAACACAATGTAACCTGAATCCAGCAAAAAAGAAATGCTGCAGTTTTGCCCCCTGATCTCACTTAACTAGAGATATCTATAACAAGGTTAAATTTATATCTAAAATAAAAATCTCAGTGCTTTTCAATGACATGTTGGACTGAGTTATATAAGAAGATAAATCTAGACCTCCCAAAGTTAAATTAAAATTTTATTTCAGTTGTCAGTAATCCATTCTTCCTTAAACTTCTTTCTTCCACTTTTTGCTCATTCTGATTAGTACTTTTATATTTAAACATCTCTCATATTTTCTATGGTTAGGGTAATAGGAAACTAATTCCAGCACAAGCAAAATTTTCCATGCAAAAGCAAATTTTCTAGGCTCTGTCTTAAGCATGCCTCTAACCTACTTCTCCCAGCTCGCAGTGAGAAAAGTTTTGATATCCACAGCCCACACAGGTGGCTTGTGAAACAAAGTCAAAGTGTTAAAACTTCAATAACAGAATTTCCAGAGTTTTCAGGGAAAGTAACATAAATATGTTTACCAAAAAAACCATGACCTAATTCTGACCAGAGCAATACCTGAGTTTCAACTATTAGTTCATCTGAATTGAGCAGTAAAGGACTGCAAAGGTAGAAAAGAGAGGATGGTTTATAAACATGTTGTGACATTAGTTAATTTAGAAATTAAATGCTTGGGAAAGATTGTGGAATTGCCAGATTTTTAAACACATTTTCTCTGCCCAGTAGTAGAAGAATGGACTAAACAATCTCTTGAGGATTCACCTCACTCTACTGTCTGACACCAGTATTTGAACATGATAAAGGAAAAAGTCATTCATAATAGCAGAGACATTAACCAGAAGTTTACCATTTCAACTTTATTTCACATTTAGAACATATGGGTGAATAATCACTGCCTAGACATACAATCCATATAGAGATTTGTTTTCGTAACACTCAAATTTTCAGTCCTCTGTATTTGATACTGCCTTGGATAGCAATAAATGAATGAGCCAAAGCAGAATGGCAACCCTGAAAGAAACTGTATCACAAATGTCAGTGTAAATACCATCTGTATTAACTTTATGCTCTTCAAATTTCCGAGGATGTCTTATTTTTAGCATTTAAGAAAGCAGAGTAGCCCAAAGTACACATTAGTTTATCAGTGGAAGATAAAATTCAGAGAAAGACATCATTACCTTAGAAGACAGGAAGAAAACACTACTGCAAGCATTTTTCCTGATTTTAATGTCATTTAAGGTATTACGTGGGCAAGGAAGAAGCTTTCAGAAAACAGGAGGACACTATTATGAGTCAGGAGGAAAGAGAACTGAAATAAAAGGACTCTGTTCTCCTACTGCCATAGTTTGAAACTCACTATAATGCCCAGAGAAGTATATCAAACCTCACATTTTCAGGGGAAGTGTCATAACTTCAGAAGAACTAAGTATGGTTTGCAAGTAATTTTCAACATCGTCACCAAGCCTACAAAACAGTGAAAGAAATAAATCACATGGGAACTGCACTTTCCAAAGGACTTCCAGAATTTAAACCACTATAAGTTCTTGGAGTTGGTGTCCAAAATATGATCTTAGGTCATTAAAATGTTTATCACTATGAGTAAAAAAATGTGTCTACCAAAACTGTCATTAATTTGCATATCAGAGATCATAGCCATTTTACAGTGATCTATAATGATTCAGACATTTCTGTATCTAAGCAGCTCATTACTGTGAAAAAAAATATATATCCACTTCTTTTGTGAGCCTTGCTAACATCCCATAGATGAGGAAAGTAAATTAGTTATAATAACAGCTTTCTCCATAAAAGTGTGTATCTTGGAGACCTTGGCAGTCTTTAATAAAATGCAACCACATAAACAGTATATAAATAGATCAGAGAGAAAACTAGTAAATTAGGTCTGTGCAGGCATTGTTCTCACTGCAATCACAGGCAGAAATAGGACAAGGTCAGATCTTACAATTCTGTAACAAGCAACAACACTGAAAATATGTTGGTATAACCATATTGATTTCAATAACTATATTTTTGATTTATGCTGGCATGAGCTCAGAAGCAAGTCTACACACATTTTCATGTCTGCCTTAGTTTAAACAAAGCCCACTGACAGAGTCATCAGCACCAGCAGCTATTTCACACCTCTGCTGTGGACTGCTCACTGCAAGAGTGACCTCAATAAGCCACCAGAAAGACTTTGAAATAACATACTATCATACCAACATATGTTAGCAAAAACCGGGTGTAACTTTTCAACAAGCAACCACTGAGATAAAAGACAGTCTCATGCCTGAGAAAAAATCAAGTAAAATGTGCAATGACTAAGTTTTCTTCAGAGTTTTCTAATTTGGAAAATTTAAACCTCAGTCTCAGATCGTGAATCATGCATAAAATTATCTTCCCTTCCTTCATTCTTATGATATCTATCCAACCAGTGCTACTACAGCTTTCAGTTTGGTTTTCAAAATACTTAGTAATTACTCTAGTGACATCCCTTTTCCTATCTGTGACACTGGGCTTTTACTTTCTGTGTGGTAAAGTAATGACACTAATTAGCTCTATCCCTTGACAACACACAATTTCTGCCCAAGGGCTTCCTCAAACAAGAAGAAAAATAAGATCAATTAAAACAAATGCAATTAATTTAATGTCTCTTGAAGACAAATGGTCAGATGCAACACATATGATATCCTGAAGATCTAGATTCCACTCATGACTTGAATAATATCACTTCAAGTTTAGGCTCAACTGATAAGAATCAAGCCAGTTACATGGTTTGCAGCCCCAAGGCAAAATTTGGTTAAATGTACGTGTTAATTTGGAATCAGAACAGTTAAATTAAAAATAAAAACTTGATTTCTTCACTACTGAATCTACTAATCCTCATAATCCATGACAATTATGGGCAAAATCTGGGAAAATCTCTTGATTTCCCAATTTCGAAGTGTAGTTATTCTAAAGTTGCTAAAGGCCTCTAAAGATAAAGTTTGCTCAAAAAAAAATCTCTGTTTAAGAACACAGATACTATACTATAAAGTATTTACAAGCACCTGCAAACCTGAGTGCGTGTCATTCCCCCTGAGCAACATAAATCAATTCTCAAGCATGAATTCTGCAAATGCAAAAAAAACCCAGATAAGCAAAAAGAGGCAGTTTTAGAGAAACAAAGTGAAGAGGCAGTCAGTGAAAATCAAGCCCAAAAGGCCAAGCAATGTAATAAATAATTTTATAAATTACTAGCAAAGCTATATTTTCTGTTTGATCTGCAAGTACCAGTTGCACCCTGAGAAAAATTTTTGATTCCAAATATTAATATCATCACACAAATGAAGATTTCTAGTATGTAAATAGTGCACAAATGCACAGCCCTGTGTGGATGGATGTGAATTTGGATATAAATGTTCAAAGAGACAACAAAAGAAATTATAAATATGCTATGAGAAGTACAGAAATATGATAACATCTGTCAGATATAAGCTTTAAAATGTTAATGGAGTTCTTGGGCAATCAACATACCTCATACAAGAGCAGGGAAGTTGCTTTCTAAGTAGGAGCAAAATAACTGATTCCCCTCCATCCCAAGATTATTTTAGACATTTCCTGTCATATTGAATATCTGAACAGAAGACAATGATGATACCCATTTATATAATTGTCATTCTTTTATGCAGTGTGACATAAATTATATGAGCTGTCTCAACAAGATACAGCAGGCCAGAAAAGTATACCAGAGTCTTTGCATAAACTCAGTCTCAGCTCCCCATCACAAAATGTATTTTGAGCTTTCCTTCAAAATTTTTATATAATGAAGAAGAATTTCATTATCGTTTCTGTTTCCACACAATTAGTACATCTTTAGTAATCAATATTTCATTAGAACCTGATTTTCTGCAAAACTCGGAAAGTAAACAACTGTATTCTCCATTTACTAATTTAGACTGGGTGGGGTGTGTGGGGTAAGATTTACTACACCATTGTGGCCATTGGCTCTGTTCAACTGCACATGTAGAGCTTTGATCACCTTCAAAATCATACTAGGACTTCTAATGTAACATTAATGCAGTGCCACAATATATTGAGGAGCAAAAAGGATTGTTGTTACAGAGTATATCCTTCTATCAAATCTTGTGTAAATGGCTAAATAAATTAAGGCTGATCTGATACTGCGCTGACCTAAGCATAGTCTTTACTACAGCACTGAGTATCAACACCTCTGACAGTGGGCCTGGCCAAAACAAAATAAATGTAACAAAAGTATTTTAGATTCCAGCATTATATCAGTCACAAAATGGAAACAATTTTAAAGGGTCCTGCACCTAGGGAGGAACAACCCCACACATCAGTACAGGTTAGGGTATGACCTGCTGGAAAGCAGCTCTGAGGAGAAGGACCTGGGCGTCCTGGTGGACACCAAGTTAACCATGAGGCCAATGGTATCCTAGGATGAATTAAGAAGAGTGTGGCCAGCAGGTCAAGAGAGATGATCCTCTCCCTCTACTCTGTCTTAGGCCACATCTGGAGTACTGTTTCCAGTTCTGGGCTCCCCAGTTCCAGAGGGACAAGGAACTACTGGAGAGAGTTTAGTGGAGGGCTACAAAGATGATGAGGGGACTGAACATCTCTCTTAGGAGGAAAGGCTGAGACAGCTGGGTCTGTTTAGCCTGGAGAAGAGAAGGCTTAGAGGGGATCTTATCAATGTTTATAAATATCTAAAGGATTGGTGTCAGGAGAACGGAACCAGATTCTTTTCAGGGGTGCCCAGTGACAGGACAAGGGGCAATGGGCACAAACTGGAACATAGGAAGTTCTATCTGAATATGAGGAAAAACTTCTTTACTTTGAAAGTGACAGAGCACTGGCACAGGCTGCCCAGAGAGGAGGTGGAGTCTCCTCTGGAGACTTTCAAAACCCACCTGGACGTGAACCTGTGCGACCTGCTCTAGGTAAACCTGCTTTGGCAAGAAGGTTGGACTAGATCATCTCCATCTCTTTGTGGTTTCTGGATTTTTTAGAAAAAGTAAGACAGACAGACCAAATGTTAGGACATCAGAATACATCACCAGTTCAAGTCCTCTCCTTGAACCAGGGTCTCACACATCCCAGTAAAAGAGCTACTGTTTATCTGTTCATGTTTTTTCCCTATCACACCACCTTCTCTTATGTTTATCCATCTCCACTCCCTGCGAAGTGTTCATAGGAAGATTTCATGATGAAAATGTGACCAAAACAGCTGCACTTCTGCAAGAGTTTAGGTTTCCAGAAATTCACATCTTGAATTTGAAGAGGGTTTTGTCAATGTTCCCTCTGCCTCCCCTACATATCATCCCACTCGAGAACCATGACCATTCCAAAACATTCTGGGAAAATGGAACTTATATTTTTCATAGTAGGGTTAGGCAAGGGCTACTTTTGCATTGCTAAAAACTGAAAGGTCTTGTAAAAGGAAGAAAAACCCTGTTCTAAGACAGAAGCCTTTGAGTTCTTATTCATGTCTTTCTATTTGAGACTCTGTATTGAACCAGTCACACCTAATTAATGAATTATTGCTAAAATATGTGACCTTCAATGATAGCAATACCTTAACAGCTTTGGTTTCTATAAGCCCACCACATCTCATTATAATCAGAATGATAGTAAAGCTAGCACAGACTAGAAGTTTTTAGGTTGGTTGATCTTCAAATGAAACGCTATCCAGGAGCTAGAGAAGAGAGATCAGCAGAAATGCTGTGGTATCAATACAGCCCTACTTACATGGTACATAATTAGTGTATTGGGGTTTACGGATAATTTTTTCCCCTCTCAAAAGATCCAGCTGAGTCAGATTGCTCTTAAGCCATTCAAAGGACAGGCTTGTTTTGAATAGCCAGAAAGAAAGAAACAAGAGACAATACTGTTTTGGTAGAGAAGAATAAGGCAGACCAGAAAATTTATTGAGTACTTTTCATGGCAATGAAAGAACAAGACATGTATCAGTGTGAGCACACTGAAACTGTCTTTTAAAAATAAGTCTGATTCTGACTCAGTGCTGAGGGCACTCTTTTTCTGTGATTATATTTACAAGAGCCTGCCATTTAGTATGAATTAGGTAGGAAAAAAAGCTTCAGTCCATGACTTGCAAGGGTGACTCTGACTGTGGCTGCACTAGAATTAGGAACCTGTTGTACTGGAGTCTCAGCAATGCTCAAACACATACTGATGCTCATCCCTCCACATCTCCAGCAGGCTTGCAGTAGTCTTCATATTAGTATGCAGAGTCATTTGTTATTGGAAAAATATGGTTATTCCTCCTCTTGAAAGTACACATGTATTCACTCTTGTTTGTTTCTTAGCTTTAGCAGAAAGTGGATTTTGTTTTTATGATTGTTCACAGAATCACAGAATCACAGAATGTTAGGGATTGGAAGGGACCTCAAAAGTTCATCAAGTCAAATCCCCCTGCCAGAGCAGGAATACCTAGATCAGGTCACACAGGAACATGTCCAGGTGGGTTTTGAATGTCTCCAGAGAAGGAGACTCCACCACCTCTCTGGGAAGTCTGTTCCAGTGCTGTTACCCTCACTGTGAAGAAGTTTTTCCACACATTTATGCAGAACCTCCTATGTTCCAGCTTGTACCCATTGCCTCTTGTCCTATCATTGGATGTCACTGAGAAGAGCCTGGCTCCATCCTCATGACACTCACCCTTTACATATTTATAAACATTAATGAGGTCACCCCTCAGTCTCCTCTTCTCCAAGCTAAAGAGACCCAGTTCCCTCAGCCTTTCCTCATAAGGGAGATGTTCCACTCCCTTCATCATCTTTGTGGCTCTGCACTGGACTCTCTCAAGCAGTTCCCTGTCCTTCTTGAACTGGGGGGCCCAGAACTGGACACAATATTCCACATGTGGCCTCACCAAGGCAGAGGAGAGGGGGAGGAGAACCTCTCTTGACCTACTAATCACACCCCCTTTCTAATACACCCCAGGATGCCATTGGCCTTCTTGGCTACAAGGGCACATTGCTGGCTCATGGTCAGCCTGCTGTCCACCAGGACCTCCAGGTCCCTTTCCCCTACTCTGCTCTCCAGCAGGTCAGTGCCCAACTTATACCGGCACATGGGGTTGTTCTTCCCCAGATCCAAGACTCTACACTTGCCCTTGTTATATTTCATTCAGTTTCTCCCTGCGCAACTCTCCAGCCTGTCTAGGTCTCTCTGAAGGGCAGCACAGCCTTCTGGTGTGTCAGCCACTCCTCCCAGTTTGGTGTCATCAGCAAACTTGCTGACAGAGCACTCTATTCCCTCATCCAAATCATTGATGAATATATGGAATGGTACTGGTCCCAGTACTGACCCCTGAGGAACTCCATTAGATACAGGCCTCCAACTAGACTCTGTCCCATTAACCACAACTCTCTGGCTTCTTTTCTTCAGCCAGTTCACAATCCACCTCACTATCCGATCATCCAGACCACACTTCCTCAGTTTAGCTGCGAGGATGCTGTGGGAGACTGTGTCAAATGCTTTACTGAAATTAAGACAGACCACATCCACTGCTTTACCATCATCTATCCACAGGGTTATGTCCTCATAAAAGGCTATCAGGTTGGTCAAGCATGACTTCCTCTTGGTGAAGCTGTGTTGACTGCCCCTAATGACCCTCTTATCCTTGACATGCTTAGAGACAGACTTCTTTTTCTTTAGATATTTATTGAGATTAAGGCCTATCATACATGCTGACAACATGCTCCTAATCCCTCCAAACTATCTTTTTTTTCAGACCACTTTTTTTTTTATGCAGTATGTAGAAAGGAATCAAATAAACTCTAAACCATTAGCAGTAGAGGATTAGTTTTTATTATTACAAAACATGTAAGAATGAGGCAAATTATCTTCTCACATCTGTGATTTTGGTAATGAGTAAGGTATATGAAAAAACTTGCATTTTAATTTTTGCTTGAGACACAAGCCTTAAAATTCTCATCTATGTATATTTTCAGCTAACTAGCATTTTTAGGAGTACAAATGCAGTAAATTCTGTGAAAATGCACAGCACAAAAAGGCAGTTAAGAAAATTATTAATACTGATAGTAGCCCAACAGTAAAAGTGTACTTGTTTTAAAGTGCTTCCTATGGAAATCCAATATGTTACTTTATTTTAATAAGTTCTGTCAAAAAGTCTGAAAATATACAAGCAAACCCCCTTAAAACATCCATCTAAGAATAATTTGCTTCTCCAAAAACTACCTGAAAAAATATTCAGCCCTGCAATTAAACCAGGTTTCATTTCCTTTTTGTTTTCTGCTTAATCCTCTCTTTGCAGAGATGGAGGGTTTATAACTTTTAGAGAAAACTGTCAGAATGAAAATGAGATAGAGAAACAAAGAGTATTTAAAGACAATCTATGGCAAATTGCAGCAGTCCTGAACTGTAGTTGCTAGTGCATCAGTAATACCAGGGTGACAGCTTAGCAAACAGTTCCCATGGATGGTTTCACGAAGAACTCAGTCATAATGACTCATATTGCAAACTCTTCAAAAGCTCATATATTATACACTTACAGGAAATGCTTGTCAAACACAATAGATAGAAATACCACTAAGAACAGAATCACGTACCTCTCTTCAGTTATCATGAATTTTGTTAAAATAATAGATTAATGTTACTTCACTTCCAACCCCATCACCACTGTCTCCCCTCTTTCTCACACATGTACATGAACGTTTAGAGTTTGGTCTTCTACATTAAAATTCCCATGCCAGAAAAGTTCCAAATGCGTAAGTTAAAATGGTTCTGACATGGGTGTTGGCTTTAATGATTTTAATCTCACCAACTGATTATAACAGTGAATATATATATATATTTCTTTTTCCATTTTATTTTCTCTTTTCCAACCACACAAACAAAAAAATTATGAGAAGTTACCAACATAGGACTTACAATACTGAAGAGTAATCAATAAGGTAATTTAGAATAAAATGAGATTTTGAACAAATATATTTTTATTATACAGGGATTTTTTTTTTCTTTTTATAAACTAGACAGATTTGTAATGGAATGCATTCATATCGTCCTTTATCATTATCAATTTACCTCAAAATACCATTCAACATCACAGTTGAAAAGGAGTTACATTCCACAGCAAGGAAAGAAAATGACAGTTGAAATTTCATTTTTAATTTCTACTAACTTCCAATTGAAAGGTTGTAGTGAACATGTTTTTACAAGTTACCTGAGTAGCGCTGACACTGTACAGATGCAGTAAGACACCTCTGGACAGAAGTCAATCATTTCAGCCATTTGATGACTCACAGTACTTTCAGAATGACTGGTATCAATCTCGCCTTTTTTTCTGGTTTAATTACTCATGAATATATATTTAATATTTTCAGATTGTTCTCTTAATTTTATCAAAAGATTAAATTTTAGAGATCACTTCCTCCATAAAATTTTAATAAACTCCATGGTTTATTCAAGAAATATTCACTTTTCATTAGATGCCATAAAAACCCGTGAGTTCCTAGGGACCAGCTGGTCATTCTTGGGCCTATGATTGCCTCTGTAATCCCCTTATCAGCTCTAAATATGAATACTCCAGAAGTTCTCTGCAGGGAAGCTGAAAAGCAAGTCAGCACTGCAATTTTCTGGGAAGGACTGAGAAGAAACATTTTCCTCACAGAACCTTTTCAAAATTGTTGGTCACAAAAAGCACATTGATATCAGTTTCATGAGAACAGTGTATGTTTCTGCCCTATTAAGATCACACTCTAAATGTCACTCTTAATATTTCATGTTTGGAGCACTTTTTTAGTCCTTCAACTGCATCTTCCATGATGCTTAAACTTTTCCTAAATATCATTTTATTCTAAAACAATTCTAAGATTTTCCAAATAGTTTATCATACATAACAATGTGCCATGTAGAATAATGCATTGGTTTGTAATGCCAAGATTTATCCATGTTTCTAAAAGCCAGAAGTTAAAGGAGATTTTTACTCTAATTAAAGTATTTTAAACAATGTCTGCTCTCATAGATTTTAATTATCTTAACAAATTTTAATAAATGATGCTTTTCCTTATTAAGCAGCAAGATTCTTAATAAGGACCAAGTAAGATAAAGGCCAAAGAAAGTGGAATTACATAATAATGGTTCTTGTCTTCAAGTAGGAGAAGGAAGTAAAGTCACAAAATTCAAAGCCAATTAGCTCAATTTCAACTCCTAAAAAGTGGGAGAACAAATAATCAAACACTGTCTGAGCACTTACAAGGTAAGAAAGACACAAATACAGTGACAGTGGGTTCATCAAGAACAAGTCATGTCAAAATAATAATATTATTTTTTCCCATGATAGCATAATCAGCCTTTTGGATAGAGGAAAAGTAGTCACATTGTCATCTAGCTTCACTTTAGAAAGCTTTCTGATGCTCTCTCACACGACAGCTGGATAAGCAAACTAGGGAAGCACTGCCTGAATGGAATTACTACTGAGTGTTGTTATTAACAGTTCAATGTCAGGCTGGACAACAGTTTGCATGAAGTCTGAGCGTATTCATTATTTTCTTTAACAGTTTGGATAATGAAATAAAAAGTATAGTTATTACATCTGGAAGATGACACCATGCTGAGAGAGCTGCAAATACATTGGATCAAAATGATCTCAACAAATTGAAGAAGTCTGAAGAAAATTCAGTACAAATAAGGGCAAGATCTGTATTTCATGGTAAAAAAATTAACCACATCATTGCAGAATGGAAATAACTGTTAGAGAGCAACCGTATCCCGTTAGTACCAGTGGCTCTGTCACAAGATGAATTTGAAAATATTTTATGCAAAAATGGCATTTTGAGATGTATAAAGAGATTTTTTTTAAACACTCTTCCATCCCATTCAACACTAGCAAGGCCTTAGCTGGAATATTATAACAAATTTTGAGAACAGCAATTTAAGAAGAATATGGAACAACAAGAGAAGCTTCAAGGGAGAGATTAAGAAAACAAAACCTGCAGTAAGTGGTTAAAGGAACCAGGTCTGCTTAGTTTAGAGAAGAAAAGACCGAGGGGCAATACGATAACATTAAAAATGTAAAAAGGTAGGAACAATAACAAAGCAAAAAGCTCTTATTGTTGTCCACTGTGGATACGGGTTTAAAATAAGCTAAAATTTTCAGATCATTATTCCAAGAGGAATAACAACTTTCATTTGCAAGAATGAAGACTTAAGTTAAAACTAAGGAAAAACTCTCTAGGAGAAGGCAGTGAAGCAATGAATTGCCTGCAAGGTCTGTGAAATCTCTCTAGCAGACTTTTTTAAAGAACAAGCTGGACAAGCATCTGTCACCAGTGACAACAGCACGGTTAATCCTGGTTTGGCATAGGATAGAACCGATAACTCTCCAAAATCGTTTCCAAATTTATTTTACAGTATTTTTATGATCCTACACTGATTGGACTAAGTCACAGTGTACAATATATAGTAACATACTTTTAAGAAGTATCTGTTAAACTACAATGTGTGCATGACTTTTAGTGAAACTTGATCAGAACACTTACAAAAGTCTGAAACTATGAAAATCATGAAATGAGTGCCTGAACTTTAAATATAGATATGAGTGTTAACAACGTGAATCTAAACCCACATATAACAGGTTTCTACTGAAGAACAAAACTGATGGGCAGTTAAAAATGTCATTCTTCCTTAGACTTACATTCACAGATTACAGCTTAATCTACTGTAATATTGATTCCATTAAAAACAGAAAAACAAACAAACAAACCCCCAAAACTCGAACCACCAAACCAAACAAACCAAACAAACGCACCACCACCAAAATAAAACAAAAACCTTTCTTTTTTTTCTTTTTTTTTTCCTGTTTTAAGCATTTGGAGACTCACAACATTATGTAGCTGGAATGGAAACAGAAATGTTCTGCTTTTCACAACACAACCTGCAGAAACCTGTCTGACAAGTTTTAAAAGTGATAGATTTCAGTCATAACCACACTGCTAACTCAAACACCTCTATGTCTGAGGTGAGCCCAGGGAAAATATGTAAGTCTGCACAAGTAGTGATTTAGTTTAGCATTATAACTTAAGTCTAAAAAGCATACATCTGAGATCAATATGAATTTTGAACTAAATTACATCCGTTTTTTTCCTCATCTTTTTTTTTTTAATGGCTTTTAAGTGACTCCTCCCTCCATTAACATTGTTATTAAGTATTTATATAACTGGAATAAATATTGAGCATTAAGGAGAAGATATCAGTTTGATGTTCTCCCTTCCAACAACAGAGCCCATGTTCTCAAACTTGCAGAAAAGCCAACTCCTCAAACCTACCGAAAACAGTGACTGACAAAATATCCAAGAACTTCTGAAACTGTCATATCTTCACTGCACTGTTAGTGCCAGATTTGCAGCAGGTAAGGAGCTGTATGATGGACCATTCAAAGCAGAAGCAGTGATTTACAACTGCTATTATTTCTCCTTCCTTCTTTCATTGGGATCTCTACTTATGTCCCATCCTTTTGATGGTTCTGACTATGGCAACCTCAATGTCCTTTAACAGCAAATGAGCTGGGATTGGACTAGATGATCTTTTGAGGTCCCTTCCAATCCCTAACATTCTGTGAGCACAATTCTGTTCAGTGATCAGCACCGGACATTTCAGAACCCCATTTCTTCAAGCAAGTTAATAAAAGGGCATATCTTTACCTCTGTATAAGTCCTTCAATTGTAAATATGGAGCAGATAACACCTTTCTTAAAAAAAAGATTATCTATTTGTCAACTGAAATCATATAATGACCTCTAGCACATATGTCTCATCTCTATTGTTTATGCATGCATCTTTTGTTACTTTAACCATCCTGAAAGAAAAGATATTCAGATCATTACTTCCAGGAAGCTTCTCACATTGTCAAAATTATTTCTATTTGTTTGCAAGAGTAGTAATTATTTTGCTTAAAATGCATCTTTATTACATTTCTGTCAGCTGAGTACTACTTACAATTCCATTAAAGTGACCACTAACAAAGGAGATAGGCATATGCATAACTTTACACATAACTAAGTTCAGTGAGTCAATAGATGACTCGCTTGTTAAATGCAATTTTATGCCTTACGGAGATTCTTAAGTGCTTGCCTAAATGAAAGGTTATAACTTTGATATTTAAATCTGACTTAATATTATTTGATATTCCATAAGAAAAAATTGAAATTTATTTTCCTCCAAGACCACTAAAAGATTTACCAGGTGAAATAAACTATCATGACAACATTGTAACACTCAAGGACTGCACAACAATAATACCACACACCAGTATCGCTATGTCTCAATGTTACATATCAGAGGTAAATATCTGAATACATTTACATATATTACCTGATTGTTCCTGTAGAATAAGACCTCTAGCCTTGTCAATAAAGGCACTACTAATCATGAAATAGAATGAACTAGTTTGGTTCCATGTAAGTAAAATGTCCATTTAACAATGTCCTGCAGTTTCTAGAGATAATAATTACATGGTTCTCTTCATATGCCTGCAAAACTCTAAGAAATATTGCAACAACATTGAAGAAGCATAAACCAGACACAAAGAAGAATGTAGATTATTTTTTTTCTTTCATTTGTTCTTGGAGTAAAAACAAAAAAGCCAAGGGAACAGGAATGTCAAGGCAGAGCAGAGCTAACAGAGGCAGGCAGCAGACACCGCAGCTTGCTCAGCATCTTTTGGACTCTGCTTGTACATCTGTGAACTCCTTCTGGGATGGCCAGGGACTCCCGCGAACTCTTGGAGGAATGGCAGGGTGCCTGCTGCACCACAGAAAGGCAGCTGTGGGGGCCTGTAACTTCCAGCAGCTTCCAACAAAGCTGTTCTTGATCAAAGGGTGCTTTGAGCTTCAAGCTGACTCTTAGCAGGGAGAGTCAAGCACGTGTTTAGCAGGTGCTGGGAAAGGTGCCTGTAAAGCCAACCAGAGCACAGTTCCTAGAGAAGTCATTTCTGCAAAAGGTGCACAAAAGCTGGCTAGAAACCCTGCTGCTGAGGGAAGTGTTTGTGTACTCAGCAGCAGTGACGGTGTACGATAGAGTGCATCCCCAGCACACACCTGAGGAACTACCGCAGCATGTCAGAGGCTCAGATCAAGCTCCCAAGGGAGGATACATCTCTGCGGGCCTCACTGAGGCTAGGGCCAGGGAATGTTGGACTCCCTGCCTGCAGATGTTGAGTGCTGGGGGGCATCCATATCACCAAGTAAAGGAGCTGTGCCAAAGGAAGGGCAGGAAGAGTCTGTGCTTACTGGGATCAGAAATGGAGACTCCCAGGATGTTGAAGCCTAAGACTTACAATGGCAGGAGAAAAACTCCTTCTCTGATTGTTAACTACAGAACAAGGTCAGCATGCTGGTAGCAGATGAGGTGCTGAGTCTGAACAGTAGGCTGAGGGGGTGATCCTTCCCCTCTCCTGAGCACTGACGAGACCACAGCTGGAGTGCTGTGTCCAGTTCTGGTTTCCTCAGTAAAAGAGAGACATGAACACATTGGAGTGAGTCCAGCAAAGGGCCACAAAGATGATTAAGGACTTGGAGCATCTGTCATACAAGGAGAAGCTGAGAGAGCTGGGACTTTTCAGCTTGGAGAAGGGAAGGCTTGAGAAGGTGATCTTATCAGAGTGTATAAATATCTTTTGGGGGGAAGTAAAGAAAATGAAGCCAGACTCTTCCCAGCCCTGAGAGGTTGTGAGAGGTCTCCATCCCTGGAGATACTCAACATTCAACTGGATGCAGACCTGAGCAACCTGCTGCTGTAGCTCAGTCTACTCTGAGAAAAGGGGGCTGGACTAGACATCTCCAGAGGGTCAGCCTTAATCGTTCTGTGATTTTGTGAGCACTAGCACCATTTCTGAGATCCAGTGATACCAGACTTTTAGAAAGCTGCAAATGATCAATGAGAATGACATGAATATTTGCAGCCGCTTGGCTGCACCACTAAGCCAGGACAGGTGTAAAAGAGCCACGGAGAGCCATCTTTGCTGCCTCATTTCCCACTATTAAATACCAAATGAGGAATATATGAAAAATTGACCTAACATGTTTCATGAGTATCATCTCTAAATGCAAAGGGGTATTATAATTCTATGCATGTATTGTCTGTGTGAATCTATGCAATGCAGACTACACAATTCTGAATGAGAAAGGAAGATGACCCATGAAACACGCACGATATTAACTGTTGTCAGCCCAGTGGAAAGGCTTCCAGAGTTCAGCCCTCAATAGCTTTGTGTTGGAGGAGCTAACCAAAGGCTCGGGCATTTAAGAAATAATACCTGTATTCAAGGCACTCTTCTGATCTGTATGATTCTTAAGCTTATTCTGGCATGGAAAGTTATAACACTTTCTCTTTACAAGTAAGTAAGATTGAATAACAAACTAAATAGCTAAAGATACGTGTAAATAGAAGCAAGTCTTTTAATCTTTCTGTGAAAAAGTAGAAACTAATAGATAATTTTCTTCTAATTTTTAAGGCAAACAAAAGGTAGATATTACTACAGCAAATGAATTTTACAATGTCACTTGCAATTCCAGTTGAGGTAACAGAAAAAGAAACAGACAATATAGCACGTGTAACAGATCCAATAAAAGGATGAAAAAAATGCATATGACATTGGGAGAGTGAAAACCTTTGCTGCAATTTCACAGATCTCGTCTGTTATACATAATTGTTGATAATGCATTGAATATTCCCAGAAAATAATACAAGTAATTTCAATTAAAAATAGACAATTTTTTGGAAGTGGTACTTTTTAGAAGACCTGTTTCCAGGAATGACAGTGGACAGGTCAGTGTAGAAAACTGTTCACAAAATCATAGAACCTTAGGATATACACAATGGAATGGGCTGTAAAACTTGGCTGTTACAGTTGTTTTTCTCATTCCTGTGAAATGCTCTTTTAAGATCCATTTAGCAATTAATTGCAGGCCTCACTAGATGATAATGCTGCAATAGAAATCTACGGGATAAATTGTGCCAGTGCAAAAGAGACAGTGATTGGCAGGCCTTTCTTAATTACGGCATTAGGTTTAGCACTTGTGTTAGCCTGAAATTCATTAACATGTCTCCAGATACCACTAGTTAGATCCAGTTTGCCAACAGGCAGAGTCAGCTCTGAAATTACTACTTCAGAAAACATTGTTTACTGCCTGCTGTCCTCTGAAAAAAAAATCCAGAAATTGGGTTTCCTGACATTGTTTGACTGGATTCCCAAAACAATTCTGAGATATTCTAAAGGGGTAACTCTGGACACACAAAAGCTACAATGAGATCTGTGCCAGAATCACTTATCTAAAAGTAAAGCTGTTATTTCTTCAGATTCTTAATTTCTCTTTTTATACTTTATTGATATAGTCTTTCATGCTGTATTTTCATGATCAACAGTTATTCTACCCATGCAGAAATCTCTCTAGATGATACAGACAGAAATGCAAAGGAGAATAAAAGCTACATAAATTTTTCAGAAATGGATCATGCCAGTGATCCTGGTATCTTTCTTTGACAGAAAAGTTATTTAGTTTACAAGGAAAGCATTACACATATATTAACTCTCCAGATTTCAGAATTTTACTCCACGGGAGATGACTGATTAAAATTTAGAAGATAGGGATCAGAAACTGGACTGTAAAGTGGATAAGCAACTGATCAAAAAGGAGATCAAACGGGTTGTGCTGAAAGCAACTGGGTATTGGTGGGTTCTCTCTGCAGTTCTTCACAGTCTATTTTGGAAAATTTTAGTGTTTTCACTAGTGACTATGCCACCAAAGGGAAAAACTGCCCTTTGGGGGCACAGAATGTGTTAATGAAATTTATCGATAGTATGAAGATGGGATGCATCAGTAATATGGAATGAGATGAAACACCACATGGCAGAATCTGGGTAAGCTTACAGACTGAGGCAATAAAAATAAGTTGGATATTCTGATGCATTTACAGGCTAATAACAGGAACTTTGCTAAGAGTACATGTATGTCCAGATACCAGAGAAGAGAAAGTGTGTAACATTTCAGATAAATCTCACACTAGATTCCTGTCTTTCTCCTCAGTCTCTTTCTTCAGGCACATTAAGGATGTATTATTTGCCTTCATAATGTTGTAAAATTATTTTTCATATTTTTATCTCTAATATAATTACACTGATGTTCTCTATACTATCCTGACTTTTTCCCAATCTTCTTTTGTAGACCTTCCTTACCATCTCAGAGCAGCAAATCTTGCAAGGATTTGATACAGATCTTCTCAGATCCCTAAATAGGCCATCATATGAAGTCACGAAAGACAACCTGTTATTAAACTTTCAAATTCATCTCTTCTAAATCTAGCTTCCAGCTTTCTGTCTAAATTTTCATTCTTGTTTCTTTTTCGCTCACATATCAAATGATTTTACATACAGTTCTCCAAATATACTGCATTCTTTCTTGGAAATGCTTGGTCATTTTGCACTGGACAGAAAGATGCCGTAATGATGGATTGGGTGAATGCTACAGAACAATGAATTATATAACTCTTTTCTTCAGCTCATTTCTATAGCCACGATTGTCAAAATTCCTCCTTTTCTTAGTGGAGTGTTGATAAATGACAACTGAAAAATAGCTTTATCTCATTGGGCTCCCCATGGTCTCCAGAAAAAATTAGAATACTCTTCTACCACATCTAATTCTTTTTCCCAGGTAATTTCTCCAGTTTGCTTGAGTTCCAAATAATAAATAACCTTGTAAGTACTGTTGCTTGCTCCCATGCACATTCTCTTTTTGTTTAATGTTCAGTTCCCTAATCCTGCCAACCCCTGTCACTTATTGTCAGAATTACTTGTCTAACTGTTGTACAGATATACAATATGTCTCATTCTGTGTTTACATGTTTCTATCCACCAATGTTTCCTACAGATTTCAGCAGGCTCTTTGAGACCAATTTTATTTTTGTTTTTCCTGACCTTCTTCCTTATTGGTATTTCCTCCCCTCTTTCTTTCCCATTGTCAGCTTTGCAACCTGCAGATTATTTTCAGTTTTAAAGGTATTTTGATACCGGTGTAATTTAAAATCTTGTTTGACATGCATTTTAACTATCTTCTTCAATGTTAATAGTTCTATCTCTAAGGAGATTTCATCATTTGGATGTGTGTCCATACAACCTCTGTGTATATGCGGGAGAACTCTATATGGATTACTTCTCTTTTCACTGCCTTTAAAGCAGACACAAAATAATAATCTAATTTTACTATTAAATATTTTATGGTTATTGTTAATGATATTGATACTGATAATTAGATTAACATCTCTGTGCAAAGCAGTGTTATCATATGGCTTTTGCTCCTACTCTAAGTTTCTGCCATTTCTTCTTTCATTTTGCAGACAGCTTTCAGGTGATTTGCAATAATAACTCTTTTCACTTTATTCCTAGGTTCCCTCCTCAAGGTCATTTTCCCCAAAAATCCATAGTAGTATTGGAATCGTCTCACCTGTCGTTGAAAATCTGCAGCATACACATCTACGTAAAGCTGATATAATTTTATAGATTTGCTCTGCTGTCAGTGAAGGCACCTCTACAGTACAATTCATCTGGCTTATTTTAGACAAGTAAATGATGAGGTGAACCATGCCCCCACTGTTTGACTGACTCTCCATTCACTATAAAAGCAGTGTAATCAACTAGTTCATATGTAGACATCTGCAATATACATATCTAATGTCAAATTAATTTAATTCAATTCCTATAATTTTTGCTTTATAAATAGCTAAAATCTCTGTATCCCTGTATTATTCCATTTTAGTATTTGTCCTCTCTTCCACTTTATCTAGTTGTATGATACACAAGAAAGAAGGTGAATCTAACAGATCATAGTAGTTTTTCTACTATCTTTTATAATGCCAGGAAAAACTGCATCTTTTATCACCTACATCATCATGTGTTTGCATTGTTTGTTGTTATTTCTCACGGGGGGGGGGGGAAGAAAAAAAAAATCCACCAACAATACCATTATAAATAGCCCTTGTCTCTAATCTACCTGCTGTTCAACATCTGTAGCATGTCAATCTGCTGAAGTTACAAGCCCTTCTCTTTCTCTATGCCTAACCTTATTACCTTCCATTTCCTGACAACAAATCCTATGGTTCAGGCACTGGGTTGTGGCCCTATTCTATGGGAGTCATGTTCATTTGTTCTCGCCCTCAGTGCTTTGTCCATAGTTTTCTATAATTGTCAGGTTTCATTATCCTTCTACATTTCCCTACTCAGAATCCCTCTTGTTAAATATCTGTCTGGCAATTCTTATCAAGGTCTGTGCTCATTCTTGTTTAATACTCCATTAGAAATCATTAGCAAGTCAGGACCATGAAGATGAAAGGTTTACATTTTCAGAAATATTCTTCCATTGATCTGTATGTTATCGATTCTGGCAGAGGCACCTCTGAGGGAGGACAAAGAAGCAATTGTAACAGTAGCAAGGGAGAAAAACTAAGAATATTTATAGTCATCTTTACAACACGTTAGGAGTAACAGATACACATAACAAATCAAGAAAATCATGGTAAAAATTCATAACAATAGATCAGTATTCATTTTTCATATGAGCCTCAATAAATAAATCTCTGAACACACTGAACCCCATGAGAATTATTCCCTTTCCTGTCCACCTCCCTTTTAACCACAATACGTCTGTAATTACAAGGTCTGTATTATCACAGAGTCCAAGGACTTCACAGTCTGAAAATCAACCAAATAAAACAGGAAGACCACGCTATAGGAAAGGGACCAATAGGAAGGACAAGATCTCAACTTTCTATTTTGATGACCAAGATCTGAGTCGAATTTAGTTATCTAAGAACAGTCCAAGTGGCACTGATTTGCACTACTAAGTTTCTGAAGAACCAGCACTTACAGTCCCATTTTCAGAAGCTCCTTAGTTCAACCAGTGAGGTACACAGCTTCTTCTTCACCCCCTCTTGCAGCTCAGACCCAAGAGAGAGAGGCACCCCTCTTTTTTTGCCTATATCTCAGATCTTAGTTGTACTCTCTGGACAGAATTTGAGAAACACAGCTACAAATGCACAGGGATCCTGGCTGCTGACGGAGGCAACTCTCAGCTCTGCTGACATGGCATTACCTCATTACAGGAGAGCCCTGCCGAAATTTCTAATGGCCTTGTCCTGAACTTTAGTGATATTGGAAGCTAAGAGTCTCCATTCCTGGGACCAATTTCCCAGAGGTTTTCACTCAAGGACCAGAGCCATAAAAAGAGATTCTTGCAATTGCTCAATTAAATCAGCATCCTTGTCAGGAATGTCAGTTAATTGCTGGTTTTCATTAGTGGTTGAACTCACCATTAGAGTTGTAAGGCCCAGAAGGATTCTGATAATTCACAAAATTAATTTTAGTTTAATTCAGACCAAAATCAAATAATTAAACAAAAAGATGGAAGAAAAAAAAAAATCCTTCGAAGTCTGTTGTTTCTGGTTTGTTGGTTCTTTTTCAGGTGATACATGCTAAATGGTATAAAGAAGTTTCTCTCTACAAGCTATTTATGCTTTGTAATACTATTTCAATCCAGTGTAAGAATTGAAATATTTTGTAGGGTTTTTAGTTTTGTGGCTCTTTTTTAGTATTTAATGACTTCAGAATTAGAATATACTATATTATTCCATGAACTACTAAAAAAAAAAACCAACAAACTAGCCCATACATTAGGAAAACACTTTAAGTGTTTGATGCTGGAAAACCTGACTTCAACACACTTTATAAGGAGCACATAATAAACTCTTGGCTGCACACACTTGTAGACATCTATTTACATGAATCAGCATGCACTCAGGTAGATATTAGACACTGGCCATGGAGCTCACATGATATGCATTTATAGGTGTTAGTGGGCCACTTCTGTAAAAGCAAATTGCCACCTCTTCTCCATACAGAGTAAAAACAGTCTGTACTTTTCAAATGATACTGGTGTTATTCACTGTTTGGCAAGTGCATTCAATATCTATTATCAGCTTATCTTCATAAGAAAACTTTAATCTGATTATACATGAATATAGAACACAAAAAAATCTCATTGTGTGTATTTGGAGGACTCAAATAGAAGGTGAATTTCTCATGTCATTTGCTACCTTCTTTCTTTCCCCCCCACTTTACTCCTTTTCAGCAGCTATAACCACTTGTTTCCATAGGAGGGACAAGTTCAGGCTATTCAAATAAAAATGAGTTAGCTTAAATTACCTCTGAACACAAGTTCAGAGTCTTTATTTAAAGAGAATGGCTCTTGTCATTATTTCAAAAATTTGGTTATAGTTATGTCTGCTATATATCATGCAATAATTCATTAAAACACTGTAGTTAAAACACATGCACACGTATGCCTTCACTTTTGGTGGCCAAATTGATCTAAGCATTAAGAACTTGAATCTCTAAATAATAGCAGAGACTGTAGGTGCAGATGGATATGTCTGCTACAGGATAGCTGGCAGAAGGCATATCTGCTGTGATCCTTCACACTTTGTGACAATGAGCTTTAGCAGATCTGACTATTCAGTCTCCAGCACTTGTGGACTCATGAAACTTACTGGCTAAATAATATCTACACTGTCAAAAAATGCCTTGAAGAGCTAAAGTGTTATCCTAGGACTACCTAAACGAAGAAACAAGCAAGAAAATAAATATAATAAAATTTGTAAGTACTTTTTGTGTTAGTAATGCAGTAACTCAGAGTCACCAGCTGACAGGTAAACAACACAGAAACATGAGAAATCTTCAAAAGGTCAAATTAGGTTGAGGACAAATCCACTGAAATAAGGAACAACCTCACCACTCAGATATAACCAGAACTAAACTTTCTTAGATTTGGAAACATCCACTTGAGCATTACTTTCTATTTTACACTTTCCTCAGAATTTTCTGATTCACCATACAAGGCCTAGGACAATGAGCTTACTACAATAAGAACAAAACCATATGCGTTTTATGCACAGGTAAGCAAGAAATCCTGCCTAAGCACTTTGTGCATGAACAATATCCCTTGCTGGTAAGAAATGGTAGAAGTACAAAACAGAGAAAAAATTATCAGTGTTCGAGCTGCAGTTAGTCCATGCATAAGGGAGAATCAATACAACAATTTGTAACTATCAAGAGCTGGAGCCTTTAAACGCCAGATGGCTTAGCAGAAACCTTCCCACAGTGGCTGTATGTCAATATAAGTGTTATTTCCAAGCGCCTTTAGTTGTTTTTCTCCAACATGATAAGCAGTGGACTCTAATATCCTGAGGCTTTCTCTTCAGATCTCTGGGTAGGGACTTGGAAGAGCCACGGCAGAGACTGCACTAAATAAGCCTTTCAAGTTTGCACAGTCTGGCATGTGCTGAGGAGTCTGACTGCCCTGTAGCTGCATATCCTGCACATGGATGATGACTTGAGGTTCCAAACATCATTTTCATTTTCCTTGAAAACGCATAATAATTACCTCCAGAAAGTGGGACACAGCTACCATAACTGGCCATATTATGAGTGGTGACTTACTGCTACCTAGGGATATATTTATCAAATGAGATTATGTGTGGCACGGGAACAGTGCTAATACATTTTATTTTCTCTCAGCTCAGGATCAAGCTACATTGGAGCAAAGCTGCAGGGCCAAACAGAAAAATCAAACGTTGATCCAGCTGGATCTGAGAGTGAGCAATAATGTGTCTTCTGTGATTATATCTCTTTGCTTAGCCCTACAGTCAAAGGAAAGCAATCTACTATTGAGGTCTTCATAAGATGTAACATAAAGTATTTGGATTTCTTGTTATTTTAGAGAGTTTGATGACTATATGTACGGCAAACCTTGAAAGAAAAGAAATTCTGAGGAGGCAGCAGGATAAAGTGCATGGGTGATACATAGCTGCTTCCATTCCACCTAGTCTATACAAACTGCTACATTTGTCTGCCACAAGCAAACACAAACTCCCTCGCCTTTCCACTGAAAAACATACAGGTCCCAGGGGAATGTTCATTTAGTGAATGCCAAGGACTGTCTCTTACTGCGCTGTTCTACTCCTGTAGAAAAACATATGTGACACAGAGCATGTCTGTAAACTCAGGATGTTCTGAATTCCCCAGAAAGGTCAGGTAACCACTATGTCACTACAGTGCTTTCCAAGCTCTCAGGGACTGTCTTCCTGTACAGAGCAAGCACAACACCTAAACTTGAAGCCACATCTAAGTGAAGAGATGATACTTATACTAAAACTAAGTGATTGTAATTGCAAATGTTTTTTCTATCTGTTTGTTTGCCAATTGACCTGGATTTTGCTTTAACTTATTTTTTCAGTAATTCTTTAAAACTGTTAGGGTAACTACATTTTTATAGCTTATTTCCAGTATAGTTGGTGAACATCAGTATTCCAGACCCACTAAAATAAACAGTAAATTTTCTCTTGACTATAGTATAGTTTGAACTTTATAAAGCTGCACTCTTGCATTCTTAGCTGCACAGTGACCCAAATGCAACAAGACTAAAGAATATCCTCCCAGTCGTGCCCTATAGTTGTTTAAGGAATGCTTCTGGGACACGGCTTCAATCTCCTCTGGATTAAAGTCTTAGGAATCAATTATTTTATTTCTTTAGTGGACATCCACATTCTAGACTAATATGATAAGTTGGGGGAAGGACCAAGCTCCAGTGTTTCTACCATCTTCATCCCAAATCATAGTTAGCAGTGCTGGATTAAATATTTCTAATTCCCTTCTGGAACTGTTCAGAGGCATAAAGCTAAAAACACACCCAACTTTTTATACTCTGAAATGTAGCTGAGTATCCTCTAATAATCTTACCTTTACATAAATAGCTCAACTACCAGCAAGTAAAACTGTCTTCGAGTACCAGTCAAGCTGATAATTTGTTAATAGACCTGTAAGTAATAGAGAGAAGCACCATTTTCAAATCCATCTGGCTGTGTAGGCTCCTGTGGCTTGGCTTAAAGGAGTTTAGGCTTCCAAGTGTAACTAATAATAGTATTCTGTATCTTCTATATCCAAAACTATTTTTTTAATTAAATGCTAATGTAATTATAAAAGTTAATAACCTAAAGAAACTGGCACAAATTGAAAAATGTTAATATGGAAGAATCGCTAGTACATCATCACTTTGATAGTGTGTTACGCACAAAATCCACAGAATTACAACTAATCTTTACTGCAAATTATTTTACCTTTAATTACGAAAAGTTAAATTTTGATGAAAGAGATAACAGGAGAATTGAGAGAAACAGTCATTCTCTTTAAAACAGAACACCTCAGGAATTTCTGTATCAAATCCCTCTTAATTCAGGTTTACAAGGGAGAGATTTGGCTAAGTCTATGGGGAGCAATGTTTTGGGTCCAATCTGTTCAGAATAAACCATAACCTGCTGTGTGGACAAAATGATTGGATACCTTAATCTTCAAGAACAACAGCAAATGCTTCCTCTGCTGGAGTAAATTAGAGAAGTTTCTAAGATAAACTAGCCTGCACATATTTAATATTTCATACTATTAGAAATGCTTTAACCAGCCTTTGAGGAAATCTCTCTGACTCATAGCTGCTTGAAGAAAAACAGGGAAGTAGATGAGTTGCTCTGGTGCCGAAATGCTAATGGGCAGCCTCAATCTCTCATAGCTTTTAGAGGAATCAGCCTTTCCCATAAGCTATATGGAGAATCATGGAATATTTAGAGAATATATAATAATATATAATATTGAGAACTAGACACTTACTGTAGACTTCACCAGCTACTGAAACTGAGGGAAACCTGTTTGCCTGTGAGGGATGAACAGAATCCCATCACTCTCCACCTGGATATCTTGTTTAGTTTGCAGGGATTCTCCCTGGTTTTGCTTAAGATCGCATCTGGTAACAAGGTCTAACATGGCTCAATTGCTCTTGAATCCAGTACTGCTTTGACTCTGAACTTGGTTGATTACTGCTGAATACAACAACTCTCTAGAGCAGAAAAACTAAATAATGCTGTCTGATGATGTCAGCAATGTCTGTTAATTATAAATTTATTCTCTCCTCACTGTAATTCCTGCTCTGCAGTCTTAAGTCTACCTGATTTCACTGTCATTCCCTTTAACATAAAGAGTTCTTTTCCTCCAATAAGAGAATGTAAGATTTGTCAAGATAATTTCACTGACAGTGACCTCCCTGAAGAATTGCTCTATTTTTCTGAGTTTGTCATTTATCAGCCATTACCTGTTAGATCACCCTTTACATGAATGAACTACAAATGTGGCTTATTTATACTACCAAATTCCCTTAATAAAATCCTTGTTGCTTCTTTTTTTCCCCTTGATATTCTCCCTAATGTGTCTATTTCATTTTGTAAGTAAAAGTTGTTGAAGGAAAACGAAAAAGGCTCAAATTATTCTGTTACGGAGATACTAAAAAGCAATACATTTCCCCTCACAACTGTCCTGCTGGCTTGTAGAACTGCTCTCTTACCAAATGGGTCATGAATTGGCATATGGAAAAATTAGTAACTTGCATAACATTCTTACTAGATTTGACAGATTTAAGAGATTTTAAATTTAAACATTTAAATTAGGAAGCTTGTCAAGGTATTCTTTTCCTCAAAACATATGGCATGCCTTCTTCTTGTTAATAAAGGTAATAAGGATATCTGAAGGGCTTATAAATGCTGCAGAACTGCAGCTATGATGTTTCTTACACTGACTAAAAGGTAAAAAAATACATGCAATATGGATCCAACTTCTTTGCACTCAGAAAACTTTTCACTTGGGATGCTGAGGGTTAATTTTTACTGCTCCTCACTATTGCTTGAGTTTTTCACTTGATCTTATTGAAAAACTGTACTCTAATATATCTGAATATTCTCACCTATCAGGAGATGCAAATCAATTTTCATGGGTAATGAGAGTAAATCCTTTATCACCTTCCTTTACATATTAATAATTAAACTATCTTATGAATTAGATCTTGTTCCTCAAAACAGAAAATTGACCTCAGTCACGTTCTACATCATGAATTTTGTATGTGGAGCATATATATTGCTCAATTAATCAGTACTTAAGATCTGTATATAAGCACGAGCACGGCTTTAAATTGCACTTACTTTTAGTTTCTGTCTTCTAATTTCACACCCAGCAATTTCATAATCTCTGATTTTAATCACTCCAATCTATAAGAAGGGCAAGAAGGAGGACCCGGGTAACTATAGACCGGTCAGCCTCACCTCCATCCCTGGAAAGGTGATGGAACAGCTTGTTCTTGGCATTATCTCCAGGCATATCAAGGATGAGGGGGTCATTAAGAGCAGTCAACACGGTTTTACCAAGGGTAAGTCATGTTTGACCAACCTTATTGCCTTCTATGAGGAAATAACTAGGTGGATAGATGATGGTAGAGTGGTAGATGTGGTTTATCTTGATTTCAGTAAAGCATTTGACACTGTCTCCCACAGCATTATCGTAGATAAGCTGATAAAGTATGGGTTTGGTGATCAGGTAGTGAGGTGGATTGTGAACTGGCTGAAGGAAAGAAGCCAGAGAGTTGTGGTTAATGGGACGGAGTCTAGTTGGAGGCCTGTGATTAGTGGAGTCCCTCAGGGGTCGGTACTGGGACCGGTGTTGTTCAATATCTTCATCAACGACCTGGATGAGGGTACAGAATGTATCCTCAGCAAGTTTGCTGATGACACCAAACTAGGAGGAATGGCTGACACACCAGAGGGTTGTGCTGCCATTCAACGAGACCTTGATAGGCTGGAGAGTTGGGCGGGGAGAAACTTAATGAAATTCAACAAGGGCAAGTGTAGAGTTTTGCATCTGGGGAAGAACAACCCCATGTACCAGTACAGGTTGGGGGCTGACCTGCTGGAGAGCAGCGTAGGGGAAAGGGACCTGGGGGTCCTGGTGGACAGCAGGATGACCATGAGCCAGCAATGTGCCCTTGTGGCCAAGAAGGCCAATGGCATCCTGGGGTGTATTAGAAAGGGGGTGGTTAGTAGGTGGAGAGAGGTTCTCCTTCCCCTCTATTCTGCCTTGGTGAGGCCTCATCTGGACTATTGTGTCCAGTTCTGGGCCCCACAGTTCAGGAGGGACATGGAGCTACTGGAAAGAGTCCAGTGCAGAGCCACAAAGATGATGAAGGGAGTGGAACATCTCCCTTATGAGGAAAGGCTGAGGGAGCTGGGTCTCTTTAGCTTGGAGGAGACTGAGGGGTGACCTCATTAATGTTTATAAATATGTAAAGGGTGAGTGTCATGAGGATGGAGCCAGGCTCTTCTCAGTGACATCCAATGATAGGACAAGGGGCAGCGGATGCAAGCTGGAACATAGGAGGTTCCGCATAAATGTGAGGAAGAATTTCTTCACAGTGAGGGTAACAGAGCAGTGGCACAGGCTGCCCAGAGAGGTTGTGGAGTCTCCTTCTCTGGAGACATTCAAAACCCGCCTGGACATGTTCCTGTGTGACCTGACCTAGGTGTTCCTGCTCTGGCAGGGGGATTGGACTAGATGATCTTTTGAGGTCCCTTCCAATCCCTAACATTCTGTGATTCTGTGATTCTGTAATCACGTGGATTCGCAAGGTACCTAAGAATCACAGTAGTTCCAAGCTTTGCCTCCTGTGCATGCTTACATTATAACCATACATCACTTAAACCCATTAAGAGTGATTCAGACCACTGTGCAATTTGAGTTTCTTATAGAGCCACCTGGATTAATTCCATTAAAATAATTAACATGCCAAAGCAGAACTTATTTGAAATCATCCCCTGCTCATCTCCAGTAATAAATTAACAGAGGTAACAACTCCTTTCTAAATTTAACATAAAGGTACAGGAAACTAGACATCAGGATTCTTTACTACAAATGGTCTGCCATAGCCCCAGTGCATTCACAAGCCAAATTAGACACTTCTGAAACCAGGACAAAAGTACACAAAAAGAACAAACTATTTTGAATTCTGGGATTTTATGACTTCAAGTCTATGTTAGTTTAAGCTTAAGCCATGTTTTCATTCCTCTGTACCACCAAGATTTAAAAAAATAAAGTAAAAAATTACATGGAATTATGTCATGTGGTTAACTTATGACAGTGTTTTGGACTGTACAAACCCCTAAATTATGAGCGAACAGTAAGAACTCAAAATGTCAAAAATCACAGATGTGTCCAACTTCAACTATTTCAAAAAGGGGTGTTTTCTATTAGTAGTTGTAGACTTGAGAGATGGATTTTTAAAGAGTTGAGTTAGGAGCATAGCTCCAGTATATTTTAAGTGGGACATTTAGTTCTATTGTGCTTAATGCCTCAAAAAATGTCAAAACATATCAGCCTCAAAGGGCACCATTTTAAAGCTTCTGTTTTAATGATAAATAATGATTTGAGAATGCAAATTTTGTACTCAGTCAAAGAATAAAGAGGTGTCAGCTTTCTTCCAGAAACATTTAAAACAGTCTGAGCTGAATATTAAGTCAGGAGAGTTTTGCACAGATTGATGTCTTAGCAACTTCAAAAGACAGTAGGAGAAGATGAATTTTGTAAACAGCTGATTCCACAATAATGATTCTCTGAAGGATTCAAAATTCTCCATGAGAAACCTCATTCTTAATTTTTTTTAAAAACTGTCCTCTATAGATACTGCTTTCTCAGAAAAAAAAAAAAAAAAAAAAAAAAAAAAAAAAAAAAGAAAAAAAAAAAGTAGTCTCATTCTCTGATATCATTCTGCCCTTTCAGGACATAAATTTTCATGTTCGTTTTTTAAATAGGGCTTTTCTGGTATTTTAAAGCAAGGGTAAGTGATACACATTCTTTCAAGTCCAACTAGGGCTATAAAATCATAGCACGGTTGAGGTAGGAAGGGATCTCTAGAGATCACCTAGTCCAAACCCTCTGCTGAGAGCAGGCTCGGCTAGAACTGGGTTCTCATGTCCAGCAAGGTTTTGAATATCACAGATTGACGGAATTGTCAGAGTTGGAAGGGACCTCCAGAGATCTAGTCCAACTCCCCTGCTTTAAAGCAGGATCCCCTAGAGCACATCACTCAGGACTGCATCCAGGAGAGTCCTGAAAATCTCCAGAGAAGGAGACTCCATAATCTCTCTGGGCAGCCTGTTCCAGTGCTCTGTCACCCTCACTGAAAAAAAGTTCTTTCTCATATTTAAATGGAACCTCCTATGTTCCAGCTTGTGCCCCTTACCCCTCGTCCTGTCACTGGGAGCCGCTGAAAAGAGTCTGGCTCCATCCTCCCACAAACCACCCTTTAGGTATTTATAAACATTAATTAGATCAGCCCTCAGCCTTCTCCTCTCCAGTCTAAAGAGTCCCAGCTCTCTCAGCCTTTCCTCAGAGGGGAGATGCTCCAATCCCCCAATCATCCTCATTACCCTCCGCTGGACTGTCTCTAGTCTCTCCCTGTCTCTCTTCAACTGGGGAGCCCAGAACTGGACGCAGTATTCCAGTTGTGGCCTCACCCGGGCAGAGTAGAGGGGGAGAATGACCTCCCTCGACCTACTGGCCACACACTTCCCTATGCAGCCCAGGGTGGCATTGGCCTTCTTGGTGGCAAGGGCACATTGCCGGCTCATGGATAATTTACTGCCTACCAGGACTCCCAGATCCTTCTCCTTGGAACTGCTTTCCAGGAGGTCCCCCCTAACCTATACTGGTGCCTGGCATTCTTTTTCCCCAGGTGCAGCACCCCACACTTGCCGTTATTTGAACCTCACTAGGTTCTTCTCTGCCCAGCTCTCCAGCCTGTCCAGGTCCCACTGGATGGCGGCACAGCCCTCTGGCGTGTCAGCCACCCCTCCCAGCTTGGTATCATCAGCGAACTTGCTGAGGACACACTCTGTCCCCTCTCTCAGGTCATTGATGAATATGTTGAACAAGACTGGACTGAGTATTGACCCCTGGGGGACACCACTGGTTACAGGCCTCCAACTCAACTCTGCTCCATTGATCACAACCCTCTGTGATTTGTCACACAGCCAGCTCTCAATCGTCCTCACTGTCCCCTCGTCTAACCCACTCTTCCTGAGTTTCCTAATGAGGATGTTATGGGAGACAGTGTCAAAAGCCTTGCTGAAGTCAAGGGAGATGATATCTGCTGCTCTCCCTTCATCCAGCCAACTGGTTATAACATCATAGAAGGCTATCAGATTGGTCAAACATGATTTACCCTTGGTAAATCCATGTTGACCACTCCCAATAATTTTCTGTTCTTCAACATGTTTCGAGACGACCTCCAGAATGAGTTGCTCCATCACCTTTCCAGGGATGGAGGTGAGACTAACAGGCCTGTAGTTCCCTGGGTCCTCCTTCTTGCCATTTTTGTAGACTGAAGTGACGTTGGCCTTCCTCCAGTCTTCAGACACCTCTCCTGTTCTCCACGACCTTTCAAGGATGATAGAGAGTGGCCCAGCAATAACGTCTGCCAGCTCTCTCAGCACTCGCAGGTGTATCCCATCAGGGCCCATGGACTTATGGATGTCCAGTTTGGCCAAGTGGTCTCTAACCCAGTCCTCATCTATCAAGGGAAAAATATAGGACAGTTGTCAGAGGATGTAGAAAGGCAAATAGGAAAGCTAAGGCCTCCTTAGAACTTAACCTTGCAAGCCAGGTCAAGGACAATAGAAAGGGCTTTTTCAAATACATAGCTAATAAAACAAACACTAGAGGCAATATAGGCCCACTGATGAATGAGGGGGGTGCCCTAGAGACAGAGGATATAAAGAAGGCAGAGGTGCTGAATGCCTTCTTTGCCTCTGTCTTTACTCCTGCAGGCTTTCCCCAGGAGCCCCTGATCCCTGTAGCCCCGGAAGAAGTCAGGATAAAGGAGGAGTTTGCCTTGGTAGATGAGGATTGGGTTAGGGATCAGTTGAGCAATCTGGATATCCATAAATCAATGGGACCAGATGGAATGCACCCAAGGGTGCTGAGGGAGCTGGCAGAGGTCATTGCTAGGCCACTCTCCATCATCTTTGGTAAGTCATGGACAACAGGAGAGGTGCCTGAGGACTGGAGGATAGCAAACGTCACTCCAATCTATAAGAAGGGCAAGAAGGAGGACCCGGGTAACTATAGACCGGTCAGCCTCACCTCCATCCCTGGAAAGGTGATGGAACAGCTTGTTCTTGGCACTATCTCCAGGCACATCAAGGATGAGGGGGTCATTAAGAGTAGTCAACATGGTTTTACCAAGGGTAAGTCATGTTTGACCAACCTTATTGCCTTCTATGAGGAAATAACTAGGTGGATAGATGATGGTAGAGCGGTAGATGTGGTTTATCTTGATTTCAGTAAAGCATTTGACACTGTCTCCCACAGCATCCTTGTAGATAAGCTGATAAAGTATGGGTTTAGTGATCAGGTAGTGAGGTGGATTATGAACTGGCTGAAGGGAAGAAGCCAGAGAGTTGTGGTTAATGGGACGGAGTCTAGTTGGAGGCCTGTGACTAGTGGAGTCCCTCAGGGGTCGGTATTGGGACCGGTGTTGTTTAATATCTTCATCAACGACTTGGATGAGGGTACAGAATGTATCCTCAGCAAGTTTGCTGATGACACCAAACTAGGAGGAATGGCTGACACACCAGAGGGTTGTGCTGCCATTCAACGAGACCTTGATAGGCTGGAGAGTTGGGCGGGAAAAAACTTAATGGAATTCAACAAGGGCAAGTGTAGAGTCCTGCATCTGGGGAAGAACAACCCCATGTACCAGTACAGGTTGGGGGCTGACCCGCTGGAGAGCAGTGTAGGGGAAAGGGACCTGGGGGTCCTGGTGGACAGCAGGATGACCATGAGCCAGCAATGTGCCCTTGTGGCCAAGAAGGCCAATGGCATCCTGGGGTGTATTAGAAAGGGAGTGGTTAGTAGGTCAAGAGAGGTTCTCCTTCCCCTCTATTCTGCCTTGGTGAGGCCACATCTGGAGTATTGTGTCCAGTTCTGGGCCCCCCAGTTCAAGAAGGACAGGGAACTGCTCGAGAGAGTCCAGCGTAGAGCCACAAAGATGATGAAGGGAGTGGAACATCTCCCTTATGAGGAAAGGCTGAGGGAGCTGGGTCTCTTTAGCTTGGAGAAGAGGAGACTGAGGGGTGACCTCATTAATGTTTATAAATATGTCAAGGGTGAGTGTCATGAGGATGGAGCCAGGCTCTTCTCAGTGACATCCAATGATAGGACAAGGGGCAATGGGTGTAAGCTGGAACATAGGAGGTTCCACATAAATGTGAGGAAGAATTTCTTCACAGTGAGGGTAACAGAACACTGGAACAGGCTGCCCAGAGAGGTTGTGGAGTCTCCTTCTCTGGAGACATTCAAAACCCGCCTGGACATGTTCCTGTGTGAGCTGATCTAGGTATTCCTGCTCTGGCAGGGGGATTGGACTAGATGATCTTTTAAGGTCCCTTCCAATCCCTAACATTCTGTGATTCTGTGATTCTGTGATTCTCTCCAGACCTTCCCTCTTGCCTCCAGGATTTGGGATTCAAGAGGGACTGCTTTAGTAGTGAAGACCAAGGCAAAGAAGGTATTCAGTAACTCTGCCTTTTCTGTGTCTTCCACTACCAGGGCATCCGCCTCATTCATCAGTGGGCCAACATTTTCCCTAGTTGTCTTTTTTTGTTTTGAGGTACTGAAAGAAACTCTTCTTATCCTTAACCATAGTGGCCAAGCTGAGTTCTGCTTGAGCTTCTAATTTTCCCTCTGCATAGCTTCACTACATTTTGGTATTCCTCATAAGTTGTCAATCCCCTTTTCCAAAGGCCATAGATTTTCCTTTTGTTCCTGAGCTCCTGCCAAAGCTCTCTATTTAGTCAGGCTGGTCTTCTTCCCCCCAGCTCGTTTTTTGGGACCTGGGGATGGTTTCTCCTGTGCTTTTAAGAGTTCTTCCTTGAAGTATGACCAGCCATCTTGGTCACCTCTGACCTTCAGGACTGTCTCACAAGGGACACTCAACCGTGCTCCTAAGCAGGCCAAGTCTGCCCTTTGGAAGTCCAGGATGGCAGTTCTGTTGGCTCCCCGCCTTTTTTCTCCAAGAATTGAAAACTCTATCATTTCATGGTCACTCTGACCAAGACAACCTCCAACTTTTACACCCCCACAAGACCTTCTCTGTTATCAAGCAGCAAGTCCAGTAGGGTGCTTTCCCTAGTTAACTCCCTTACCAGTTGTGTTAGGAAGTTGTCTTCCACACAGTCTAGGAACCTCTGGGACCGTTCCCTCTCTTCTGTGTTATACTTCCAGCAGACATCTGGAAGGTGAAGTCCCCCATGAGAACAAGATAGTGATCGTGAGATCTCTGCCAGCTGCTTATAGAATATTTTATCAGCCTCTCCATCCTGGCTGGGGTGTCTCTAACAGAATTCCACCAAGATGTCTGCCTTACTGGCCTTCACCTTGATTCTTACCCATAAACACTCAACACTGTCATTCGCATTTTTAAGTTCTAGGCATACTTCAAGGACAGAGACTCCACAGCCTTTCCAGGCAACCTGTTCCAGTGTTATCATAGATTTGTGTACAAAATCCCAGGAAGCACCATAGTGCTATTGCTATGTCATATTATCTATATATTATCTGTCATATTATCTATATCTATATCATATTGTCCTGTTGCTATGTCCCAGAGAAGACTAGAGAAAAGGTTACACAGTCAGAATCAGAATTTATTTCCCAAGTCTCCTCTTTGCCAAGAGGGGCAGTGATGTTGCAGTGACCTCCTGCAGAAGCACACAACATTTATCTAAGCATTGACGGCAGAGGACAGTCATGACTTCCACCTGATCTCTGCTCCCTTCTCATCTATCCCTGCTCACCTAAACTGATGTCAAAGTAGCAATTATCCCTGTTCACCTGCAGGAAAAGTAGCCCATTGAAGCAAATACGATGTCTGTCTGTGTGTATGAGAGTACAGGTAAAGTTCCGTCCTTACCATTAAGATTAAGTGAAATATCTGTAAATATAGTGTATGATGTTTTCTAGATATTTATCCCAAGAACTACTACAGTGTATTAAAGTAAATATACATACAAACATATGACTAAAGGTAGGCAAAAACCAGCTACTCTATACTAGCTATAAATCTCTATATAGAGAGTGAGCGAACTTTCCTCTATGTGAAATGCTTTACATACTATATGAGCAATGGCCTTTATCTTTGGAATTGAACTATAAATTTTGATCTTCATTTTGGTAGTGGAACAACCTGGGAGAAGAGTGCTGATCAGTCTTATCACTTTGTGGTTTAATCCCATCCAGGAAATAGCACTGTATCCATGTTGTCATAGGGTTTTTTGCTTTGTCCGGAAGAAAGTACAAAGTCTTTTTCTTAAAAAAATAAAAACCAAAACAAAACAGCTTTGGAACACCTCCATCCTCCATACATTTATTTTCAAGTCCTGCTTCTGTTAAATGATGAGCACTTATGTTGTATTCAATGGCACACTTCTCATGAAACACTCAGCACACATCAGGGTAAAGACAGCATCATGAAGTTAAATGGAATGAGAACATTAAAGCAATGGGATGGGAGAATGTGTTGAATCATGTCACAATTACAATATAGCACATACTACCATTTATAAACCTAATTAACAGAAAAACTATTCCCTTTACAAAACTTTAAACATGAAACATCAGTTTCACATAAATATCTCCTTTTGTTTGGATACAAAATCTGGTAGGGAAAAATCTTTCAAATGCGGCACCTTTATTAAAATAAGAACACCACAAAGTAACAAGATTCAATTTTTGCTTGGCAAAACTAAAGACAAATAGGAGCATGAAACTTCTGAAAGCTCTAAGTATTCCCTGATCAAATAGCCAGGAAGGGCAGGTTATAGTGTAATAGCAGTGACCACCAAGAACACAGGGAACTAGATATGCTACATCTCAGCCCATTGGCTTTATATTTTGTTGTTTAAAAACTTTTTTGATGTACATGACAATAGGCCGTACCAGTTAAATGTTAGAAGTTTCATTTCCTATGAAATTGAATTCGTTATTAAATTGCCCATTAAAAATGAAAATTGTTTTTAGACATCATACTTTGCTAGCTGACCTTTACTATTGTCCTAAGACAATAGTAAAACAGGAGACTACACTCAGCAGTAGTAACTCAAATCTCATACTTAAATAAACTTCTTTATCCCTATTACAAATGAAGGAGTTCTGTCTCCTTTGAAATCATGCTGAACTGTGAGATTTTCTGCATCTAGCATAAAACTGGTAGAAGAATATCAAAATAGAAACAAATGTAATATCAATTGCATCAGTACACTGTGCACTGATGGTTATGATCACCCTTCAGTCATGAAGGTGCCATGAAATATTACACAGATGAATACTTCAGGGGAAAAAAATTTCTTCATAATTTGTAAATAAAAATAGACAGAGTAAACAAAAATAAACACATTTCAAAGAGATTACTTGCAATCAAAAACAAACCAGTTACTCCAATAAACAGAAATATGTATGTTTTCTTCCCCCAGCAAACACCCTCTGTAAGGCAGATAGATGTCCTTCATAATACAGGCCACACCCACACAGTATCACAGAATGTTAGGGACTGGAAGGGACCTCAGAAGATCATCTAGTCCAATCCCCCTGCCAGAGCAGGAATACTTAAATCACGTCACACAGGAACACATCCAGGTGGGTTTTGAATGTCTCCAGAGAAGGAGACTCCACAACCTCTCTGGGCAGCCTGTTCCAGTGTTCTGTTACCCTCACTGTGAAGAAATTATTCCTCATATTTTTGCAGAACCTCCTATGTTCCAGTTTGCACCCATTGCCCCTTGTCCTATCATTGGATGTCAAGGAGAAGAGCCTGGCTCCATCCTCATGACACTCACCCTTTACATATTTATAAACATTAATGAGGTCACCCCTCAGTCTCCTCTTCTCCAAGCTAAAGAGACCCAGCTCCCTCAGCCTTTCCTCATAAGGGAGATGTTCCACTCCCTTCATCATCTTTGTGGCTCTGCGCTGGACTCTCTCAAGCAGTTCCCTGTCCTTCTTGAACTGTGGGGCCCAGAACTGGACACAATACTCCAGATGTGGCCTCACCAAGGCAGAGTAGAGGGGGAGGAGAACCTCTCTCCACCTACTAACCACACCCCTTCTAATACACCCCAGGATACCATTGGCCTTCTTGGCCACAGGGGCACATTGCTGGCTCGTGGTCATCCTGCTGTCCACCAAGACCCTCAGGTCATACTTTGTGAGGTGAAACCCACTAAGTTGAACATGACAGCATATTAATTAGACTGTCACCCACTCATTAGTACTTTGATTAAGAGGCATATACTGAATTAGGAGAGCTGAGAAGTTGGTTTGATATGCATAAGGTAGAATGATGTGGGGAAACTGATGTTAAATTAAAAAAAAAAAGTGTCTGTCTCAAAAACTGTGAGTTACTTCTTGATATTAGAAATGATTATCATCTTGAAGAGCAGAAGCTTAATTCTAAAACACATGAAAAGTTGTTTAAGCGTAAGTAAAAAATTTACTGAGAAGGTGGTCAAATATTGGAACTGATTGCTCAGAGAGAATTTTGGAGGATTTTCCATCCTTGTATATATTTAAAACCTGGCTGGACACTGTCATAAGTAACTTGATTTGGCTGATCCTGATCTGAGCAGGGGGTTAGAGCCAGAGATCTCCAGAGGTCCCTGCCAGCTTCAGCAATGGTGTGATCTTATGATTGTTAGGATAGAAAAATGTTACCTTGAATGGCTGTGAAAGCCAGGGTTTTCCTTTTATGCATCCATTAACTTTTAATATACTACATTATTAATGACTGAACCTAGGATGCATGTCAAAATCAAAACAGAGCACTACTGTCAACTCCCAGAACAGGAGGTCTAGCAATCTATGTAAATATTCACCTCTGTAAACCAAGTCAGACACAGAGGCAGTGCTGTCCTGAGGAACGGAAACTTGGGGTTAACAGGAAAAGGCAAAGGGTTAAAGACTGTCCTCTGCCTGTGCCTCCCAACGCATGATCAAATAAACTAAAATGTTTGGGTATATAACACATTAAAATAATAGGTACACCAGTACATAGTGTGGACTGGCCTAGTACACTGAACAGTTAATGTATCCCATGGGACAGAAAGTTGACTTCACAGAAATGTTTCTTTTCCTTATTCCTTTTTTTTTTTTCCTCTTTCAGTAAATCACTAGTTCAAAACTAGATACTTTTTCATTAGTGTCCAGAATGCTTTATCGCACTCTTTCATCTCCCCTTGTTGCAATACTTAAGAGGCAGCCAGAGAAATCATGACAGGTATTGATGAAATACAACAATCTAGGGAGAGAAAGGTTTCGTATGAAATGTGCAGCTTATCTTTTTATGTTAAACTTTCATGCTCACCAAATGAAAACAGATCACTTTCTTTGTGCTTTAACAGGACGGACCCAGAAGAATATCTACTAGAAATGTAGATAATTATCACTAGAAACCTTACAATATGCTGCCTACCTTTGTCATCATAACAACATTTTCCATTTTCTAGAAATATATTTTGCTCCAGGTTTTCTTTAAAATCACTAAAGAATCATTTAAATTCCTTCTACCTTTATATTCCTGGATACAGGGATTCCCTTTTCATGAAAATTGCACAGTAAGAAAAAAGTGTTAGAAGAGGAAAAAACTGAACTACAGCCAAAATCCATACTAACAAAATGGTCTGTTATATTACCTAAAGCTGAAAAAGCTTCCACTGGGAAGCTAAATTCAAAATGACCTTGTGCTCTTTTTCAAAAAGGCTGGCAGCTGAGGTCATTGGAATAAACTGTGATAGACGGTGCTTCTTTCTGCATACTTATAAGGCACGTCTAGTACGTGAATTGCTACCAAGTTGGGAAAAAAACAAACTAATGGTTAATATAGTCTATAATAATTATGACTTTAATGAAATAATGCAGGTTTTCACCAACTTTGTTTCACCATTAATATGTTCTACACTTTTCAATTCTACATTCATAAATTAATCCTGTTCTTTGTTAGCCTCTACTGTTAACAGCATAAGCATCTGTAACTACAATTCCCCAGCAGGCAGATCCCAGCTGCACAGAATGTCATGTAGAGTTGCTTAAAAATATATATTGTAGTTGTATTAAAGCTCACTAAATCACTGAGAAAAAAAACAATGAAATGGAAAAGAAGCTGGAACTGCTACTGAGTATTTTAATTGACATTTAAATATGCAAATTGAAAACAAACTCCTCACTATTCCATTTTGTAAGGAAATTGTTAACAGTATTTTCAGAAGAAGGCAATTTTCAGAAGGGTATTTTTTTCAATTCATTCTCTTGCAAACACATAAGCAACCTCTGTCAAAGGAATTTAGTCTGTCAATAGGACTGCACGAGTCCTCAACTTGTTTCTATAATAGCAGCTTTTCACCAGAATATTTTGATCGACAGAATCTTATTTTTAACATCTTCTTCTTATCGGAGCAGCTTAATGTTAAGACAAAAAATACACTTGGGGTTTCAAAGCAGGTGGAAAAACTCACAGTTCTGATTAAATGAGAACTGCTTCTAATCCTGTTTTCCACTGTGCCTTAAAGCATCCTATATAAAGAAGAAAACACATCTTGTCGCTTCTGAAACATTTAAAGAAGAAAAAGGGTGGGGAAAAAAAAGAGCATGTGTAACTTACCGTTAAAGTTTACTGCCCGGATATAGCTAAGTAGTTCTTTACCATCAATTGTGCTCATCCTCGGGCATAGACCAATATATCCAGGACAGAGATCTTTATGCATGTTGTGTAGTGCATAGGCCATGGAATATACTGCATCAATTACAAACTGAACTTTTCCTTCTTGCTCATAGGCTGAATCTCTTGCAATTCTTTCTAAACCTAAGGAAGAAAGAGAAAGGGTCAGTTTACTTCTGTTTGTGTGTGTACATGCATGAGTATTTGCGTGCAAAAATTCCCACTGGAACATAAATAATTACAGTCAGATTGATTGATAAAGTTAGGACTCATCTATCCGTCACCTAAATAAACGAGGCAAGGAAAAATAGGGCCATCTGGTTTTTGCCTCTAATCATTGTACACTGTGCCAGGTATATAAACAGTATGTTGAGTTCTGGGCTGGGAAAGAGGACAGAACATTTCATTACAAGAAAAGGAAATATAGATATATATAATTCTACAATCCAGTTGAAAAACTCTCTTTCCACCTTATTGACTTTCGTTTAGCAGCTGTTTATTGTTATTTATAGGACACTTCTACAGCAGCCTGCCATTCTGTTTCAGATAAATTTAAGGCTACCTTGATTTTTATCCCTGTCTATTGTTTGATAAACATTATTTAAACATGTCAGGGAAAAAAGCTGGATGCTTGCCAAGTGATGTGGCCATCTGTCTCCACATTGAAAAGTGCTTATTCTAAGACTTTTTTCCTCTGTTTACTAGTGAATTATGCTTCACACTGAGAACTGTGAACTGTCTGCTGTTTCCTACAGGGACATTTTTCCTTCAGAGGGAATACAGAGCAAATCAATACATTAAGAAATTTTGATTCTGTGGGAACTGGCCAAATAAATCATTTAGGTCCAAATCCAAAGAACCTTTTACATCCACAGGGGACAGTACTAAGTGGAAAAGTTAAAAGCTAAAGTTTATGAGAATTATAATTTAAGTAAACAATCAAAATGAAATCCTGTGTTTTGTATAATAATTCAGCCACTGATTTCAAGGGATCAAAATCTTCATTTACCAGAGGAAAGAGGGCTCTGCAGATCTCAATGTGAAATCTGCCATGCTGAGATCTATGGTCAAGTTCACATTGACTCAGTGAACACAAAATTAAATACCTAGGTTATCTACCAGATTAACAACTCACTCAATTTGAAAATAATCCATTCACATTATTTAAGACTATTTAGAAATGAGCCAAAATTTTACAAAACTTTTTTTTTTTTTTTATTTTAACATTACAAGTCTTATTTTTCATGGTTTTTTTCTCTCTAAACTTAGGCCTTTAACAATTTTATCAATTTTGTTGTATCGAAGTTTTTACAAGTGCATTGTTTTTGCCTGAAAATACACTGTATGCAAATCTTTCTTTAGAGAATGTATGTAAGCCCATATGACACGAGAAAAAAAAAAAAAAAAGCCAGGGAGACTACTCAGAAGCTTTTCTTCTGTTTGTCTGCCTCACTTCGCCTCACTTCAGTGCCACCATCTCACGTTACAATAACATATGAACAAATTTGTAATCTGACAATCAGTAGTGTTTTTTACTTTAAACATCTCTGTGCACTGGGAGTGATAGATAGACTTGAAAAATCATGATATGCTTTTATTTCTCCTCAGGGATTAGTTAAAAAAAAATAAAATCCCTGCCTCTTGAAAAGGTACTAACCATTTGGAGATGAAAGCATATAACTCATATTCATGATTTCTTATAAGTAACTTCATAGACACTTTTCAAGACATGCTATCTAATGATCAGCAGACAATTAGTAAATAGTGCCATGCTACTGCAAATAAACAAACAGAAAAGGTTTTCCATGCACATGATGAAAATTATACGATTAGTTGCAATGCATTTCACAGACATAAAAGAAGATATGAAGGATGGAAGAGACGTGGCTTCATTGGACTGCAACTTCATTAACTGATTTCACTCGGGAACTAGCTTCCAACAGTAAGTGACGGGTACAACTCAGGATCCCTACCTTAGTTGTTCCTGCCTTGTTAAGGACTGTTGGACAATAAGTGAAGGATGGGATTTACAGAACTCCTCCAGGCACACAGCAATCAAACATTTATCAAAATCAAAATTAAAATCTCAGAAAACTTCCAACTTTCCTCTCTGAAAACTCTCAGATGGAAATTATAGAAATATTCTTTTTAAACACCCCTCATTTTTGCAATGTGCCATAGTCATTCACTTAGTTAAAATGGAAATTACTTTTTCATCATCATCTGGTAGAGTCACAACTTTTATTGCGTTAACCTAAAAATATTAATGTAATACTTTTGATTTTCCTGTGCAATTATTGATACATCTAGCAGTGGACTAATATTCTATGTCTGCTTGAAAAACTCAACTGCTGACTACAGATACCCATTTATACTATTTTGAGTCACTTATTTCTAATCTATGTTTGCTCTTGCTTGATATATGTATCTTACTCTTATGTTGGTAATTTCAGTCAAAATCAGCATTTATTGGGGAAAAAATAAACAGTTTAAACAAAATCACTCAAGACTTGCACATCTTGTCCTTCAGCAATGTGGAGCGGGGGAGAAAAATGACAATTAAAAATGCTGTGAAAACGATAACAGGCAAAATGGTTGCTCAAGAACAGCTTCCATTTTATTTGCTTCCCTTTACCTGCCTTGTTATATACGCCTGTGCATAACTACTGCTTAAAGATAGTTGGTGCATCTGTGCAGCTCTTGGGGTTTTTTTCAGAACATCTGCTTTGACAAGTCTGGATCTTGTTTATCTAGTAACATTTTTCAGTTTGCAGTTACAATTCACATTTTTTACTCACTGCTAAATTATTTATCCCCATTACTTGGCTCACAAAATAGTTCTACTTAAGCTGCACTTGAAAGCAAATGCAAATCAAGCTATTCTATGATTCTATGATAAATAATATTGAGATTGGCATTTCTGTGCGTGCCAATCACAATCACAACTAAATCACAGTAATTCATAAGCAAGCTCCCACTAGTCTTCAGCTCAGACATGATAGTCCTATATTTGTCAGATTGGTTAGAACTTCACACCTTTGCAGCAACGGCTTTTTCCTCAGAAAGTTGGCATCTGTAACTGTAAACCATTTCAGCAGGCTCAGCAGGAAGCACCAGGAGCATATGTTGCTCCCACTGAAGTCTTCCCAATTATTCAGCTGTTTTCTTCATGCATTATAGAATTTGCTTTCTCTGAACAAATAATACAGCAGAGATCATCATCTTCTGTTACTTAAAGTTAAGGGGATGATATACTTTTATGGTGGGGAAGTTGAGTTTTCTAATAGCTGCATGGTAACTGTGATGCTTGTTTTGTGCTTGAGTTAGCTCGCACAGAGCATCACAAAACCTGCGGCTCCTCTGTAATAGTACGGTGTCAGTTTAGGAAGCAATTCAGAGAGAAAGTTAAGGATTATATCAATTTTCTCAGCCATTCCAAAAAGAAAATTGAGAATGGAGAAGCAATAATAGTGAAATGAAGCAGTTTGACTGTCTGCTCTTCTCCAACAACTGGCAGATGTGGTTTTGTGGTTTAATGAACTGGCACTTGATGTAATTTTTCTGGGGTTATGACTCTTTATGTCAACTCACACACACAAAAAACCAGACCAAACCAAACCAAAAAAAACCCAACAAAAAACCCCCCACCAGGCAAGACCAATCAGCAAGAGTCTGAGAAAGTAACAGTATGCCAATCCCTAGAATAATGTGGAGATTTTAACATACTTCCTACCCAGAACACAGCTGAAACCTCATATTTTAAAAACACTTTTCAAACAGAAAATAGCCAAAAGAACATTTCACATAAGGGAATATGTTTCAGTAATTATCACTTTATCACCATGAATGAGAAACTAGCTTTTTTGTTTGCCTGGTTCTTTAAATGAAGTACCTTAAAAATTCTATCCCTGCCAACAAATGTTTTTCATTGGAAATACCATAGCATTTTTCCTGACCTTCACAGGAAATTGGAAATCTGTTTCAGCAAAACACTTCTAAGAAATGCATAATAGTATATATCAAAGTGGAATTAAACCATTATTCTAGTCATAGAGGTTTTTTTGTTTCTACTACTATACATGACATTTACTAGAGTTTTTTCTCTTTGAAAAACAAACAAAAGTTGCATTTCTAATAGAAGATTCTTCTTTCCTCATTTCTGTGTTTTGAGAGAGTCCCTAACAACGATTTGAATGTTGTTATCAGAGTGGAAAACTTTCCCTTTTCTAGGCAATGCCTTCACATTGCTTAATTATAGCTCCTTGAAACAGTGTACAGAGCTGGAGAACTCAGGCATTCAGAACTCTCGAACATTTAAAACCTGAGTCTACCACATCTAACAGCAGCAGTATTGTGTAAAATACCATCTCGCTCAGCCAAGATTTGCTGTGATGTATATGTTAGCCTAAACAGTAATGACTGCATTCAAATAACAAGGAGACTGCATTGGATAGGGTTTCTGCCAATTTAAGAAACTGAGAACCGCACCATGAATTTAAAAGAAAAGATGTATCAAAAATACAGCAGGATTAGCACTATTTCTTTCAGGCACATCCCCAGTCAGTATCAATAGAATTGTCTGTATAGGAATATATTACCTAGTGTGGACAAAATTTGAAGCTTGGTATAACATTTTTACAAGTTTTATGTCCTTGCTATCAACAGATTGGAGCTTTGAAACTACAGGCAATATCACTACCAAGGTTACTGCCAGAAGATTCTCGCTCTCTAAAAATGGTGTTCTGGCAGAGCTCTGTTCACCTGTACTGGTTCACTTTCTATCTACAATACGTCTGACAACCTGAAAGCACATATCCGCTTCAGAAATACCTGCAGAAAGGAATGACCCTGTAGAAATTTAAATAAAAGGGTGAGAAACTATTGCATTACTAAGCAAGGATCCACAGTAATTAATCTGACATCACAATAGGCTTTGTTAGATTTTCTCCAGATTTTACGTCAGAGAGCAAACCACAGTTAGATTTTGCAAAGCTCCCTTTATAATTCATTCCATGCATTTTACAGATTTTCTAAATATTTACACAGTCATTTAAATATCACTTAAGTCCTCTCTTACTTCTGTGTTTGCTTTTGAAAATACACTGAAGTCAGAGATTCATATCTTAGTTTTGTCTTAGTCTTATACTTCTACCAATTTTGTACCATATATCATTTGGAAGTGTTAGTGATCCACTGTCTGTTTCATTCTTCTATACTTCTAGTTTCAGAGTGTATTAAAGTAACGCAGCTGATTTGATCCTATCTTACTATGGTATTGCACTTTTTTAGCCCTCTAATTATATCTATTCTGCTTTACTTACAAAAATAAAAATCTAAATAAGAAGTAAATTAAATTTATATATTTTTCAGATTTAACATTTCATTCTACATATATCAGTATCTAGTAACAAACAAAATTCAGTTTGAAATGTAAAACCATGTATTTTACCATTAATTACATTCCTTAAATTATACAAAAACAGAGAAATTCAGCCTCAAAAGTTAGCAGTCTGAATGAAGAATGTTATTTTACTGACCAAATAAAAATGGTACAGGAAAAAAAATGTTTTAAATTATGTTATAAAAAGAGGTGTGTTTGTCATAATTAAATCATGTCAAAAGTTTTTTTTGAGCTTTCTGAACAAAATAACATGAAGATAAAGGAGAACACTTGCTTACTGTTTGCTAACACAGAGATCTAAAGACTACTTGATCAAAGTAGTCCTTTTAAAGACATTTAAAATGTTGTTCAAAATTTAACTCTCAAAGTTAGGTCAACCGTTTTGATTCTACCTTGGATTTCTGTACCCATAAATAAAAATATTTGCCTTAATAATAGAAGATAAAAGAACACAATAACGTGGAAACATTTGTCAGTCTCCGCCCTACTTCAACCTCCATAAAGTCTAGGAAAATTTGCCACAGCTGTGTATCCTGTTCATTCCATAACTGGGAACAAAGACATGCTAAGCAATTCAGTCTCGGACCCTGGTAGCCTCACACTCCTTTAGGAATGTATGATAAGCAAGAACACAACATTTTGCAGAAATCCCACATGTCTTTATCTCTAAGAGTGTCAGTACACAGGTGAGTGTTAGCATGAACAGACACCTGAATGTTTTGCTGAATTTCTCAAGCTTAAAATAAACCAGAAAAGGGGCATCTTTTCAGATCTTGAGGTGAGTATGTAGACAGAACCTACATTTTCTAACACAGATTACCCATGGCAAATGTCTAACTATGGAAAGAAATTGCCAGTGTACTAGTCCAGGCACATAGGCAGAAATAACTGATATCCTTCTAAAACCCCACAGGCTGCAAGAACTTCTAGTGTAGACTTTAGTGTATAACTACAAAGCCTATAGCAGTGGCTGTGAGCAAGAGAAAAGATTCAGTACAAGCAACTGAATTTATTCATTGTCTGTTAGCATTTAATCTCAGAGGACCTTCAGTGCATAGCAACAATATGTATAAAAATACTTTCCTCTGCTTATTGATCATGAGAGCTTTTAAGATTAAGCTTCAGACCAGAAACTCTAGGGACTTTTTTCTTCAGGACTACTATTTTTAGTTACAAACTTGATTGAGATCCTGCTTAAGAAAGGCCTTTCTTGCAATTGGAAAACATTTGTTGGAAGTATAAACAGACATAGAGGTATCCAAGCATATCACTTTCTTAAATATTTGGGGTCACTATTTGGTATGAGTCTATTTGGAGACTAGAGAGTTAAATTACATCAAGACTTCACCAAAAACATTGCAACACCTGAACAAGTCTTATTAACAACTACTGACCAGAGGTTTAAGTATTTTCCTTTAGTTTGATGAGAAGCTCCACAAAAGCAGACTAAGTCAGGCTGCAAAGACTTCGTAGTCAGCTACTTAACAAAGAAAAGTATCAGCTCAAGATGCTATTATACATCTTTCATCACCTACAGATACTTGTTACTAATCTTTTTGTAGGAATTTAAGGTATCTTCAGCTGAAAGAGATTTATGTAGGATCCCCTTCTCTGACATCAGAGAGATGGGCTGAATTATCTGCTCCTGCGTCAAATAATGACCATGTGCGATGAATATCTGCTCTGGTTTGGCTTGAAGTGTACAAGCTAAGGGGCAGGAACATCCTACCAGGGTCATTTCTGCAATGAATATTTGATAATTTGTTTATGCAGAGAATTTAAATATAGGTTTGGAATGTGCTGTGAATTCCCACTCAGACTAAGTGTTCTGATGTCATAATTTCACATCAAGTATTGAATAACTTTGGTTTCTCCTGGGGAGCTTTCATCAGCTTGTGGTATTTTCTTGCAGTTATTTGCTTAGGCAGGATACATCTTATATAGTTTTAGTGATCTAACAGTTAACTGTCTAACCTAAAGACAGTTCTAAGGAGAACACTCACTCAGTCTCTCTGAAAATAAACATTCAAGAAAACAGGTTGAAGTGTCCTCCTGAACTGACTTTCTTGTGTGACTGGCTTAGACTACACAGTTAACTTCTAGAGAACTTGTATTATGCAAGATAAAACTCAACAGAAAAAAAGGATGAGTCTTTTGCTAATCTTGAATTTAAACAGAGTTCAATGAACAAAATATCCCTTTTGCTAAGCCTTGGATAAACTCACTGTGGTGTCCAGTATTTCCAATGAAGCATTCCTCCACTGTTTATCTTCCCTGTCCCCATGTACTCCACTCACTCCCAGGTGTTGCTCCCTTAACCCAAGACCTGAGATTCCCTCAGCCACCAGCTCACTCATCCCACCCCTCTTGCTCATCCTTGGTGGCCTGTATTATTTTCCTTCACTTACTTTATCATCATCCAAGTGCTCTTTAATCACATTTTGCTGCAGTTCTATATGATGACTTTGCAGTCTTCAAACTAAGCCTATTGTTAGTATAAAACAGTATCTCACATACTATCTACTGTTCAGTCAGCTGCTATGGGGACAGAGACTCAGATCCAGCAGGAAAAAAAAAAAACAACACAAGAGTTGTTCTGTTTTCTTACAGTTGTTGCTAGGATTATAGCTATGAGAATATGTGCAATATTTGGATTAATTCACAGAGCTGCATGTTACAGCTAAGATGCCAATTATTAAAGGTTGGACTTGATGATCCTAGAGGTCCTTTCCAACCATACTGATTCTATGATTGTATATAAAAAGATTTCAAGACAAATGCAATGATAACCAATGTAAAATTAATATAAATGTAATAATAAATCTTAAAATATTTTCACTATGAGCTACTACTGGGTCTGTATTCAGAGTGTCAAACTTCCAAGAGGAAATTTCTGGAGCTGGACAAGATAGAAATACTTATGTAGGAATTCATATGTGGAAATAGAGTGGGTTTTTTCAGGAAGAAACAGTGGGAGGATTTTTTCAACTGCAGCCAAAAAGGAAGGGAAAGAAAGAGTGCTTTTCACAGCAAAGGGACAACTACCAATTTAAGCATATAAAAGATCCAATAGTAACTTTATACAATATTAAAAGCTGAATAAAATGTTGCATTAACTTTTCCATTTCCCGTATCTGCTGTCTCTTCCTGCTGCGTGTCATTTTAATGATCCCATCACTCTGTAAAAAGTAGGGCACGATGAGGAAAAGAAATAGCTGATTTCACTTAGTGCAACCAGTAGGAAAAAAAACTACACTGTCATAGAAAATTAAATACTTTTTTGTTTCCATTTTTTCACTTTTCTGTAAGAAAAAAGGCAATTTTTGATGTCAGAATGGAAAATGTGGGTTCAAGAGCTTTGAATTGCTATAGGCTATAATTTTGTCGTGTATTATTGTCAAAGTAAACCTATGTGATTTTCACAGAATCACAGAATGTTAGGGATTGAAAGGGACCTCGAAAGATCATCTAGTCCAATCCCCCTGCCAGAGCAGGAACACCTAGGTCAGGTCACACAGGAACATGTCCAGGCGGGTTTTGAATGTCTCCAGAGAAGGAGACTCCACAACCTCTCTGGGCAGCCTGTGCCAGTGTTCTGTCACCCTCACTGTAGAGAAGTTCTTCCTCACATTTACGTGGAAACTCCTATGTTCCAGCTTGCACCCATTGCCCCTTGTCCTATCAATGGATGTCACTGAGAAGAGCCTGGCTCCATCCTTATGGTACTCACCCCTCAGTCTCCTCTCCTCCAAGCTAAAGAGACCCAGCTCCCTCAGCCTTTCCTCATAAGGGAGACGTTCCACTCCCTTGAGATGGTAAAATATTGCTTTGTTCTACAAGCTGTGTAGACAACAGCTTAAACACAAAACTTACAACAGGTGAAAAATCTGTAATTTCCCCTCTACTCTAATTAAAGGTTTTTCTTCAGGACCTGATAAAAATAAGAGCACCATAAATTAGACCTAAGCAGATACTTAACAGACTGCTTGATGTCATGAACAGGACATGGACAATTGGCTCCTGGAAGATGATTTCAGTCTAAAACAGTTTACCCACAAACACTACTCTTCTCACAACCTAGAAGAGAGCTAGTTCTTTAATCACAGTTAATTAGAACTGATCGTCTTTGTTGTTAAATTAGAGACATCAAGGAGCTGTGCTCCTTTAGCAGGTTTGCTGCACATGCTGCATTGTCAGCATTCTTACAGTTGCACATTTCCCATCTTCAGCAGGGCAAAACAGGAACAATCACAATCTTGAAGAAAAGTTCCCTCACTGGCAATGCTCTCCCTTTCAGATACAGAGAAACAACTTGCTCTACTTGTTCCCTCTGTGTGAATCAAGACAATTACCAACAAAGAGTGGAGGGGAGAGGAGGAAGAGACTTTTCTAAAGATGGTATTTTGGAGGTAGGGAGTAGAAGATATGTTGTCAGAGCTTTTGCAGCAAATTTGAGAATTATCTTGGCTGAGACATGTTAAATTAGATGGTGCTGAACAAGATGCTCATGACTAAGCAACAAACACCCAGAAAAGAGTAAAGGTCCCTATAGTACGATTTAAGCATCTAATATTGAAAAGTAGTCAAAAACATCTTTAACTGCATAAACACCTTTAAATTTCAAAACTTTATGAAAGTATCTTAAGTTCTATTATTTCACACAGCTAAAAACAGAGCTATCTTGAGAATTTGAAGGTCTTTCCCCTCTGCCAAGGGCCATATAGAATTCACAGTACAAACAATTTAATTCCTCACAGGGGATGAATCCAACAAATACATCTGAGTACATCAAATTTACACTGAGCTTAGCACAAAATACAGACGTATGATACTCATCTTTTTCTGAAAAGTCTTAGTGATTAAGCACTTTCTCAGGAATCAAATCTCTCCTTTAGGTGCTAGCACACTAGTAACAATAACAAAATAAATATGCAAAGTACTGTTAAAGCGCAGTCTTTCTCTTGATAGGAGGTAGTCACATTGTCATATTTTACATACTTACATCAGCAAAGCCCCTAGCATGAATTGTTATGAGCACAGCGATGCTTCAGACTTGCAATTCATCGTACAACCTTGTAACAGTATTCTGAGCCTGAAGTTTTGTTTTCATCAGTGATTTCTACTGGCAATATGTAGCCCAGAAAAGGAAATCTTTAGCTGTTTGTAGATACCACTGTAACACTGAGACAGTGTGTACCTGCTTGGCTATTCTCATACACTCTGAAATCAAATAAAACAGGACATGACTTTTTAGGTATATTGATTCTTGCATTGAAAGAAAAGACCATCTGTGGCAACCATTATATTATCATAAGCCTATTAGAATAACCTAAGGCTGGTCAAAAGACATTTTTCACCTGAACTTGAACAAAATTGAAATGCTTCCATCTACTTTCTTACAACAGATTTTGCAATTATAGGTACACTTTTGGAGAAATCAAAACTTCTCCACAGAATGACACAATCTTGTGTAGTTCATGTTCCAATTTACCAAGTGCAGTTTGATCTCATTTTACCAGGGCTCTTTCATTTCTCTTTATTCTTATAACTTGTATCATAACCTTTAGCTTACAGACTGATGTGAAAAGCCTCAAAATAATTTAAGAGTTTCACTTGTGCATTAGACGTTTAAATGTGTTTTGAGCCCCTCTATGTAAGAAATATATCAATAAACTGGAGCAAGTTCCACAGAGAGACACACCAAGACATTCAGGGGGCTGAAGCACATTCACTGTGAGGAAAGTCTGAGGGAAATGGCTTTGTTCAACCTTGAGAAGAAATGGCTTTGGGGTTAAGTGTCCTAAACAGCAAAACCCAATGCCTATGGGGAGATGGAGCTAAGCTCTTTATAATGGTGTACGATGCAAGGTTGGGACATAATGGGCATAACTTGAAATGAGAGGTTCAGACTGGTAAAAGCTTTTTTCCAGTGAGGATGGTCAAACAGTAGAATAGGCTGCCCAGAGAAGATATACAATCACTCTCCATCCTTAGAGATTTTCAAAACCTGACTGGATGCAGTCCTGAGTCACCTGAATCCAACATCAAACTGACCCTGTTTTGAGGAGAAGGTTGGACTTGAGACCACTTGAGGTCCCTTCCAACCCATAATATCCTGTGATCCAACATGCAGATGCCACTTGACCAAAAATGTCTTGGTCAATGATACTGAATAATCTCAAGTGCCTATGTACATACGCATCTGTACAAGTGCATGTGCTCATAGAATCATAGAATAGTCTTGGTCGGAAAAGACCTCTAAGATCATCCAGTCCAACCATTAACCTAACACTGCCAAGTCACTGCTAAACCATATCCCTCAGCACCACATCTACACATCTCTTAAATGCAGATGAGCATGTGGAAATCCACAACAGGCTAGATTGAGCTAATTCGGGAGGGAACTCTGGGAGCATCTCAGGTGAAGAATCACTCCCATCTCACCTTGTCTTCAGACCCAAAGGGCAGGTTTGGGCAACAAGAGTTCTAACAATGGGGCCTTTTGTTGATTTCTCTCTCAGTCCTGAGGTGATTAAAAACAATTCTAAGCAAACAGAAAAGCAAGTGAATTTGCTTGAAAAATATTGCTACATTTGACCTCATCCTGCAATGTATGTGCGTCTTTAAGGACATGGTACACAGAGAGGGGTACAATACATTTACTGTTGCCATGTTGGATGGTTTTTAGCACGACTACTGTATCACTTATTGTAAGAACTGTATAACTAAGACTTTTTCATTCACTCACGTAAGGCTGGAGTTCTATGACAGTGGGAGGAAAAATAAAAAGTTTATTACTAGAAAGTGGTGGCAAGAACCTTATTTCTTTTTTAAAAATGTTTCAAATATTTTAATCCATAGAGAGCTCGCTCACTGTCACTTCAGTGGATATTGAGTTTTTAAAAAAAAAAAAGAAAAGCCAAAATGTCCTTTGGTAAGATAACTTTTGAGCCAGCCTAATGATCTGCAAGTGACCTGTTTCATGACCGAGAGCATTTGGAGCTCTCAGCACTGACATCTTCTGCTGGTCTAAATCAGCTCAGTTGCAATGGAAGACAACTGAGCAAAGATGATATACAGCCCCTCCAATTTTGTCACAAAATCTGGTGTAATATAAGAACAGTAGAGGGGTAAGTACAAGAATTTTTTTTTTTAAGACAAATTGCATTATTTTCTGATAAAGTAAACTGGCTGCTTCCTTACAGTGGACCAATTCTGACGTTCTCTATTCTAATTTAATTGAAGAGAGGGCACCTGAAGGAATAGAAACTCAAACGCAGCCTAGATCATGTAGCTCAGGGAAGCTGTGGTCAGCCTTTCATTTTAACATTCTCCAGTCTCATGGGTGCATGCACTTAATTACACTAAGTTAATTAATTGGTAATATATAATAGCTGATATATAATTTGCAAGATGACCATTATTGTAAATTATTTAAACAATATTTTCTAATTTATGTTTCCCAAAAAGCTATGTTAAAACCTAAAATAGATCTGATAATGCTCAGGAAGGGCAAAAGAATGGGATTAGAGTAAAACACAGTAAGAGTAATTACTATTCAGGATGGAGAATAACAGAGACTTTTTTTCTAACTCTAATCAGTGTGTAATTATGGCCCCACAAACAAGGCAACACATGAAGAAACAGCTAGGAGCTAGTGTCTTGCCCTATGCTATGGATTTGTGGTCTCTTCAGGATTTTGTCTTCATTGTCCTTATGGACAATTAAAAATCTGTATTTTTTTAGGCTGCAGCTCCCTTCATCACTAGCACCATCCAGAGGTACATGTTAATGCTCTGGAGAAGTCAGTTTACTAAAAAAAAACACTACAGAGAATTATGAATAGAATCATTTATTTATTTATTTACTTACTTACTTTAAATGAGGCAAGACATGAGGACAAAGCTATACCATCTTGTGCCTGAGAAATAATTCAATAGCTGACCAAAAATAAAAGTTTTTTTCACAAAATTAAATATCAAACAGACACCACAGCTTCTTGATTTGGCCAATAACAGTTGTGCAAAGAGGTGATAGCTGAAAGATTATTTGCTTCTTTTGGTGAATAAACTTGTTAATTTATCCTTATTAATCATCATCACTATTCAATGTAAAAATAAAAGCAAACAAAAGATATCCTACATAATGAGTATTAAAACTGGGTATTTTGGTGATCAGTTAAACAGGATGCAGTTGGCTTTATTACGCATTTTTCCACCACTGAAAAAAATCCTACTCTTAGAAATGCAAAAATGTAAAGATATGGTAGATTGATTCCTTCTCAAGAGTGATATCACAAGATGAAAATTAAATGTACATGATATATATATGCACACTGAGTCATACGTACAGAAATATTTGGTTACTTTTTTCTGTTTTTCTTGTCTTGAAGGAATATATACTTTATTAAAGTTTCAGTCGGTGATCAATACCTATACTATGTATTTTTTGGTAGGAATTATTTTATAAAACAGATCATCCCATAATAAATCTCTCACAAATCAATGAAAGAGTTTTGCATAGGGAGTAATGGCAAAATCTCACCTGTATTTATTTTACATTATTTATTGTAGAGCTTTCTGGAAACAAATCTTGATATGCTATTTGCTCAGAAGAAGTGAAAGTACAGCTGGTTGTGATAAGAACTGTGATAAGAACCATCAGTAAGGAAGGGTCAGTTCATACTCAAAACACATGTCTGGCAGAGTGACGAGTGTCAGGCTGTGCATAAACTATATAATTACCATTACAAAATGAGTAAACAGGTCCGGCAGCATACAGAAGAAGTGAGTTGCAGTTAATCAGTGCAATAGAGGAGACCAGACAGTCATGACTGAATGCTTGCTACATCTTAAGAAAAATCTTTGAATAGTTGTGCTAGGACCTGTGACACGCCGGTGTGAAAAGCTAGTTCAACATAGCATAGCCAAGATAAGCTAAAATATTCTTGCCAACTGTGTAGAAAAACATAACTTTTGCTGCCCCAGGATAAGCCACTTTTGCCACAGAAAGAGAAGTTAGAAAGAGAAAGACAGAAATCTTGTAGAGCTCTGACACACTAGACTTGCTCCGCACACTGTTGCCAAAAGTTGAAAAGGATGGAAACAGTATTTGCCATAACCACAAGTGACTTCACCCATTTGTCAGTTGAAGCCACTATTTCTTACTCACAGGGGAGCTGGCAACAACCAGCTACTGGTTAGGGAGGCACAGCAAGTCTGCAAACAGCTGATTTTGCCTTGGTCAAATTTGGACCTATCTTGCCCTTGCTTAATTTAGAATGTTTTCAGGTGGAAATGCACAAAATCACAGTGAAACAGTAACAAAGATCTTACAAAACAACACACAAAATGAGTATTATGCAAGGACTTGTACTTAGGTAAAACTGTCCCTGAGTGCTATCAATAAACACACCTTGCTCATCCTTTTTCAAGATCTGACCTCCAAAATTGTTTCCTGAACAACCACCCTGTAGAAAGTGTTGTTCCCCAAGCCAAAAACAAAGGCTACATGTGAACAAAATGACAACAAAGGAGAGCTATGGCTGAGGAGGCCTTCTCTGAAACACAGACTTGATGTATAGATGAAAGCTAGGATAAAAAGTTCAATGACACTTCTTAATAGCCCCATCAGTCCACTCATGCTCCTATTAAACTGTTCTAGTGTACTCATTGACATCATTTCTGCCTTCGTGGGAAGGAGATGAGGCTAATTTTTTTTTATCCAGGCCAGAATTCTCAATTACTAACTCAAAATTAATTACATTTATCAGTAGATGGATCTGATAGTCCTGATGTCACCAGAATATTGGTAGCATTTAATTTCTACAGCACTCAATCTCCTTTGAAAGCATCACACAAACGACGAATAAAACGAATTACAAGATTCACCTCTTTTTTTAAGACTCCACAGCTGACAGCTGTTGCTCAATATTTAAGAGGGGGAATATAATGACTGCTGGTTGTGGGTTTTTTTTAGTTCTAGTGTCCCTATTAGTAGAAGCAAGCATAACACTATTTTATTTCTTTTTGTTCTAGACTCTTCTCAAATCAAAACTATAGTCTTTCAAGGAGCTTAACCTCTTATTCTTTTATGTAAAATTTTGTTCCAATTTAAAACAACAGATTCATCCCAGCATGCAACCACAATAGGAAAAGCTACTGTGGATATCATTATTAGCATTCATAGGAACACAAATCATAAATTTGTTGTGTAATGTCCCACTGATGTTACGAAAGCAGCACATTGAGAAAAGTTACCATTTCTGCTACCAGGAGACACAAACACATCACCAAGGAAGAGTTTCAGAATGTTCCTCTGCTCTACTACTGTTTCACTGCATTAAGTTCACAGGCAAGCACTGTTTTGACTTGAGCCCATATAATTCATCAGAGCACAGACTCTCAAAAGAGAAAGTCGGTTTAGTCTATCTCTATCATCATAATGACAGTAGAAACACAAAATAGACTGTGGCTCTGGGCAGTTAATTATCTGCTTTTTTTTTTTTTTTTGTCCCTAGGACACTGTCTTGAAGTCCTAACACATTAACCTTGCAGACTGTTCTCTTAGACCTTCTGCACAGCATGACATTACTGCTAGTCTCAACTGGCTAGTGTTAAGTTCCCTGTTCTCCAGGGTTACTCAGGTCACTCCTCACTGCCTGGAAGATTAATTTCCGTTTTAGGGATAGGGTAAGTTTAAGTGTACAAACACTTAAATTAAGTGATGGAACATATTCTGAATAGAGAAAAACTAAGTGAAACAAATCTAGTGTTTGCCCTGATGAAACAAACACTATCAGCAAACAAGATCTATTTTTTCACTAAAATAAGTATTCATACATATTCGAAAAGTATACCCAAAATACCTATTTTAACAAAAAGGTCCAGGACTCTCCAGCAATACACTTTTGTTTGCCAATACCATAAATGTCATAAAGGTTCATTTATATATAAAAACAATATGTTTATATTTATATTGAATACAAGGGGTGAATCTTCATCCAGTACAAGTCACTTGTGATTTCCTTGCCATTCATTATATAACTATCCTTCCCATGGGATAATGATTCACCAAGCCTGTATCAAATGAAAATGCAGTAAATATTTAGCAGAATATTTTAAGTATAATACAAAGAATAAAAAACTATAATTTCCCAGCTCTGACTACATGTTTTCATTTAAGCTTTTACGTTTCACTCTTCACTGACTTTGGACAACGGAAATGGATTCAATAAATTTACATTTTGGTTCTTGGCATAAACAGTACACTATTGAAAGAAATATTGATTCATTTAACTGTTTGGAAGTGTTGCCATGTAGCTTCACTGGAAACAGCACATCTCTTTTTATTCTTTCATTTCTGAAGGACTGCCTGAGTTTGCCTTTTCGTAGACATTTGCTGATAGTACTCTTGTTAATTAAATTGCGATAACACTAGTTAACTAAATTGTAACTTTTGTAAGACAGATATAATGTATTGCTATTATAAAATTAGTATCTTTTCTGAGCAGGACAGGGAGAGCTTGCATTCAGCTCCATTTCAGTTACCTCGCCTTTTTGAATCTAACAGCCTGTTTCTTGATACCAATGTGGAAATCACTGATAACTGATGAGCATGTAAGACAAAAGCTTTTAGATCGCTATACAGTCTACAGAATACTGTCCTTTTTCAGAAGCGATAATCTTTGTTAACCTGTCACAAAAAAAAATTCTTTAAGATATCCGACCTTAAGACTCAAAAGAAGACACTAGAAAACTACCAAAAGATATGGACAGTGGCTTGCACTATGCCCTAATAAAGATGTCTTTGCAAATTTTAGAGATTCTGCTTCCAAGCTCTCGCAGCACATATCTGTCATACAGTTTCTGGGAAACACAATAAAACTACTATCACCTTTCAGTAAAATATAAGTTTTTCAAGTTACTCAGTGAAATGTCTGGTTATGGACAGCCACACAAAGCCAAATAATTTTAAAAGGCCGTCTGAAAATTTGATTCCAGAGTGGTCTAGTTTTTGAATGAGCAAAAACTGGTCTTTAATAGAAAGAATTTGTGAAAATTGAATTATGCAAGTCTCAGTCATATCTAAATACTGCATGACATCTACAGTGACTTAAAATAAACTCTACGGAGATCACAGCCAAGCTAGTATAGCTGTTCCGTAATGATTCAGGTGACATAGTTGGAAATCCCACAGAAACACAGAAGATACATAGAAGACTACTTGCTAACTATTTGGTTCAGGTAATCACTGTGTGCAATAGAATTATCAGCTTTTAAGGAGCATTCTAATAAAAGTATTTATTTACTTATATCATATTTATATAAGGTTTTCTTTAGACAACCCAATCACACTGAGCAGAAATTTCATCTGAAGGAATGAATTCAACACTTAAGAACTATGATGGATTTTTCTTGTCTATGAATTCATATTGTTAGGATCTTTTATTTCCCCCTAGAGGATTCCAGGCTCAGATGTTGATTTCAATTGCACACATTTTTAATCTAAAATAACATTATTGAAGTAGATTTCTTCTGACACAGTTGGCCCCATTTATTCATTAGTAAATGAAACAGGCCTGTGTTCCTAGCCTAAGCATTAGTGTGTAGTCATCCATAGGGAGTGTAAGAAAGTTAAGCCATATCGATGTAAGTCCCCTCACAGCATCTTGACCTGTTGCCAGTCTGCTTTACCTATCTGTAACTGCTGCTGTCAGGACCTGATTGGGCTTCCCTGGGACCCCTTCATCCAACTCCAGGAGTCCAGAAGCCCCATTTTGGCTCAGTTCCCAACCCCAACAGGGCTGTAGAGGTGCCTGGCCCAAGTCTGGTGACTGCAATTCCAGGATGAACCTTGGACAGGACATCTGTGTCTGATGGTCACTGGCTGGATGGGACCTCCTGCTGAAACTCCTTGGTTCTGCTCACCCTGCTTGGGGGCTGGCAGCAACAAGGCTGCTCCTGCTGCTCCCCAGCAGCTGATCCCAGATATGTTCCTAGCAGTTTTCTGCAAAAAATACAATTCTTATCTGCAGGCGGCATAGAAAGAAAAAGTTACCTTTGTTTTACACCTTCTAAACAGCTCTTCAGTAGAAACTGACTTTCAGACACTGAGCAGTGGTATAATTTCACCTCTTAAAATCTGCCCATTCTGAAATTTTAACTAAAGGACATTTCATAAAGGATGACAACATCAGTACTAGAATTCCTGAATTTAGTTGATTTACTAGCTATATTTTAGCTAGTCTTCATATGACACACTTCTCTTCTGATAACTTCAGTAAAATAAACAGCAAGGTCAGTCGTCTACATGCCTTATTGTCAATAACCCATACAATCGGCAGGTAGTTCAGTTATTACTGAATTATTGCTGAAATGTCTTTAGTTTTAATTCCTTCATTTTTTTAATGGTATTTTGGGGAATATTATTGCTCTAGTCCAGAACAGAAAAAAAGAAAGGTGAAATGTTTCTTTTAGAGAAAGTTTCAATTATTAAGGGCTAAGAGTAACATTATTAAAATATATTGACAGGGTTCTGTCATCTTTCACTCAGTCCTAGAGTAAAATTTTTCACTCATTAAAACACAAGCAGCACCCTATTACATCCTCTAAGTCAACCTACTGGTCATAAAATGACTTGAGTTTGAAAATAATGAGCTACTGATGTGGGATTAATGCTTGATTATATCTGTGAAGTTTATAATAGTGATTCTTACACAGACTTGCCAGAATTAATGGGCCATACAGAAGTGACACAGAAAGGGTAGACGTTGCTCAATTATTTTCATTAGAACTTCTTTATTTAATAATAATTTAATAATGGAGTGTCATGTGAAGCGGACTATGTTTCACTTTCACTTGAGATTTGAAAAATACGACTGTCAAAAAAAAAAAAAGTATCATGGTTCTTTCTCATTTATGTACAACGTTAGCTTGGTTTTGTCTTTTCTAATGTAGCACATATTTTAGAGATTGTGATGGGTATAGGAAAGTAAAAGAATTTGGAATTAAGACATAAAAAACTGAAACAAAAATACAAACTGTACCCAGCATATATATTTCTCTGTATTTCCTTTTAAATTGATAGTGAATCAAAGTTACAACATAAATAACCCAGTGTTTGGTTTTGTAAGACCAGAATGAGCCAAAAAAGCACTATAGATGTCAACGATACAGGGCTAAGTGTACTCACTCAATCCAATTGGGAGGCATATGCAGGCTGTTCTTCAGGTGTGAATGCTTTACATTTGCCCATCTTTACTCAACTTATTACTGGTTTTGATTCATCCCAGGCTCACAGTCAAGAGAAGACACTTAAGGAAAGGAATCATACCCTCTCTATTCCATTATCTCCATAGACTTAGATAGACTTAAAGGTACTATGAAAAAGCAGTGAAGACCAGAAAAAATAGAAAGTATTCTCAATTAAGGTTGCAGCAGTCATCATAAACCCTCCATGGTATCTAACATATCCTCAAAATAGTCCACCTCCTTTCCTCAGTAAGAAATTTCTTTCAGATTCAGTGGTCTACATTAATTCAGCTATGGTACTAGAAAGGCTGTAATAAATATATGAATATATATATACACATTTGAATTCTCTTTCCCTCTGAACTCTCCCAGAGGAATAAGGACTTTTAGTAGAAGGACAGTCTCATTAACTTGCCTTTTTACAACAGGATTCTGTGTAAAGATTCTAGCCATGTAAAAGTCGATGTAGTTGCAACAGACAGAAACAATGTGAGTGCTAAGTGCATGGCTTTTCAAAGTATTGATGTGCTGAATTTTTCCATTCCTTCCCTCCCTATATCATATTCCCATCCTGCATGGCTTATTCAGACTGACACAAACTACAGCAGAGAGAAGGCAATTAAAAAAAACAAGGCTTAGATCCCCAGAAGCTGAGGTCCTCTCATAAACCACTATGGCTGTCCTGGTCTTCCAGAAGTACTGGTTTGGTGCAATAAAGATGAGGCTGTTGTTCTCTTGATGTTTTGGTAACTCAGAGAATCAGGAGTAATCCTGTTAGACCTCCTTTCCTCAAGTGTTCCTCCCAAGTAAGGTACTGTTAGCACAGTAGCATCCTAAGGATTCTGTAGGGTGAACCCATAAGCATTCAGCTGAGCTGAATTTATAGCTGCTTTCTATTGCAGAGCAGTGATGGAGCCTAAGGCAGACAAAAGCCCTTGCAAAAATCTCTAATGTCATCTATTTAACTCCGATAGAGCAAGAAAGAAGCTCAGTCACACTTAACTACACTGAACACTGATACGTGAATATGGTGTCAAAGTTAAATGAAGTGCTATGCAGAGATAATATTCTCCTTCATTGCAAAGACCCAGAGCTAATCAAAACAATTAACTAAGCTATTAACCATACCGAGCATAGTGACTAGTATTGTTTATTTCTCTTCCAAAAATCATTTCTCATTTTTCTATGATGATGGAAGAAAGAAATACTTTATCTTAAGTGTGGCAAGTGAAAATTATGATCAACCATCTCTGAAGAGTGTGTAGGAGAGCTAATAGTAAAGGAATTACCATGAGTAGACATGTTGGCACCAAATGTCAGCCTTATACTATTCATGGGGGTGGGCTGTAGAGCAGCTTTAGATCTAGTCCTTTTCAACATAAAATAATGCAATTTTTCACCCTACTACTTCAGTAAAATGCTAAGCAAAAGTGCTTTTCTCACTTATATTTTGTCTTTGGTTAACAGACAGCAAACATAGTGTGGTAGCTCTTGTCCTGACTCACTCTAAGCTCAGTTAGAGGCCCTTATTTCTACCAAATGGCATTAACTATCAACAATTACTCATTTATTAAAGTTCTGTACAGACCTTCAAATTCTTTAATCAACATGCAGCAAACAAGTTTTGTAAATTACAGACTCATCTGGATGTCAAGACTTTTATTTTAAAATTATCTTCAGCTTATGCATGATTTGGTGAGGCTGTATGTCATTTGAACAAAGACAGAACCAGTCAGCTTGTTCACATCTCAGTCGAATCAGGACTGCATGTGACACCAGTCTCTGAAGAGGAGGCTCTTTGCACATGTGCTGTTTATCTTTTCTTGATCTAATGCAAGACCGGCTTTTTAAGTGCATACCTCTCCTTAAGGGATCATTCAATTTCAATTTTATTATGACTGTTTTTGTGGTACAATGCAGACATAATGTTGTGCTGATTCAAAAGCTGAAGTTATTTTGGGCACAAAATGCAGTATAATGAAAATTACTTTGGCAACGCATCAGTGTCATTCTAGGCACCTTGTGAGCAGCCCCAAGTTAGCAACCCCAGTCCCCTGTATCTTCTCTTTTTTATCAGAGAAAGTAAATATCAAATGAAGATGCTCCAGAAACCAAATTGACACATAATCCTTCTCCATCAATCACCTCATAAACTGTCAAAACAAACAACTCACTAAACAAAGCTACGGATTAAAGGAAAAATGTGAAATCAGCCCCACAGTTGTGGTGTCTTTCTGTTCAAGAACCATCAAACTGCTCTGAAACACCAGCATGATAGCAGTTTTCTCACTGATATAGACTGGTAGAAGCCTCATGACCAGTCATTCTGTCAGGAACTGGATACTCAGATCTCACAGACAGCTCCAAATATTTCAGCCATCAACTACAGAGCTATCAAGTAAGATTTTAAATATGACTGTTCTGCCTTCATGAAGAACGGAAATTGTAGGTTCTGCAACAATGGATGGAAATAAATGTTGAAAAGACTGAGTCGCAACAAAGGAGTTGATTACTGGTTGGTTTCTTTTTTATAAATATGACAAAAGGAAAAGAATCTCGGTAGCTTACATCATTAATCTAGCCTTCTCCTCTAAGCATTAGTCTCTATAATTCCAGTGATAGAGGCATCGTAAGCAATTCACTATGCCACTTTTATATTAGCATGTAAGATCATAAGTTCAATCATCAAAGTAAAAAGGAATAAAGATAAAAATGAAAAAATTCAAGGTCCAGGAAATTATGGTAATTTGCAGAAAAAAAAAACTAAGAAAAAGATGGCTTTAGTTAAATCCTGAAAGTTGCTCAAACTAGTAGTGTTGTCACAGATACTCTTGGTAATGAACAACAGTAGCACTAAAACCAAAGTACTTTACATTTAGAAAAGCAAAATGAGAAGATTCAAACTTTAAGGAAAAAAAAAAAAGGCTCTTTCTGCATCACTGAGTGTGCTGTAACTTTCTGTGTAACACAAAGCTCTATGTCCCAAAAAGTGTGACAGTTTCAAAAACTTCTGGATGAAAAAGTGTAAGCATCCTCAAACCAAGTCCTGAAGGCATTCTGTTGATATTTAAGACTGTCTCCATGAAACTGGCAGGCCTCTGACAATCCTTTGCCTTTTCCATTCTCTATTCTATATAAAACATTAAACAAAATGGTATTTTTCACACAGATCATACATTGGCACCCAGCACGCAGTACTTGAGATCATACTGACGATAGCTGGCTGTAAAGAATAGATCAGTCCGGAGCATTCAGGGAAAAAATCTGTCACTCTGTTCATCAGTAGAGAGACTGCTGGAATTAAAGGCATTAGCAGGATGCTGAAAAGGGGAAGAGAAAAGGAGGAAAGAGTTGTAGGAGATGGACTGCAGAAAAGTAGTGGAGGAAGAAAGAAGAAATGGAACTGTTCTGTGAGGCTGAAGTGCAAACAGAATAGCAGTGATGGTAAAGAAGCTGATAGTGGGAGAAACTCTTGAGCATCATAGTTCCAGATGTTGTTTTGGATTTCTGTGCTACTTAAACATTTGAAATTATTGGTTATAAATCTGCATCAGAGTTCAAATTATATAAATGTTGCCATTCTGACTCATAAGCCTAATTAGAACTGAGGAAAAATACAATGTCCTCTATTAAGAGTGATTCTTCACATCTTAAAACCTTATTTCTACTGTTAATTTGTTTTCTTTTAGATTACAATGTTGTTTTGAAGTTGCAGACAGCAGCAGAACTTAAAATCAGCCCAAAATACTGAGTCACATTTAAAAAGAAAAAAAAAAAAAAAAAAATTTAGGAGTCTCAGAAAGTGAGATATCTCTGCAGGTGCCCAGCAGAACACTGAGCCTCCCTTACAGGCCCATGTCAATGCCCAGGAAGAGGAATCCACATGCTCTTAAGCCTTTAAAAACAATTCACTTACAAATCCACAGTACCTATAAATAGAGTCAGCTGCCAGAAGCACCAGCGGCCAATTAAGAAAGGCTGAGTGCCCACTGGCATCTTCTTCCATTTTGGTTCATCCCAGCTTCATCCCCAAGGTTGAATCTTCTAAAACTGTTCTTTTCTTTCAACACCTGGTGGTGGTGCTGTTGCTCCTTTGTATGCAGTAGCTTAATCTTTCCAGGTTTTACCTGGGATGTGAACAACCCCGAGTTTATGATCTCGCACACAGTGCTAGAGTAATGTTGCTATACTGTCCCAACTTCTCCGTGGACTCTTAGCACAGGTGTCCCTGCGCTTCATAGGTATGTGCTGAACATTTTAAAAATCCACTGGAAAAGGACAGTCGTAGTTTTGTAAAAAAATACAGATTAAATAAGGAAAAAGAAAACGAAACAGGATGAGAGTAGAAAGTCAGTGAATTGAGCAGGACTATTGGAGCAGGAAAAAGAAAGCAAATCTCCTGGATTTGGGGCAATGACATATCTACTTGTTCGGGCAGTTTTTTACAGAAAGGAATTTCACTCATATTACTAGTCCTATTTAGTTCAGAGGGCTAAATTTGCTCATTTAGGTGACTCTAGAGATCACAAACATGTAGAGCTGTAAATAACCCCCAGCCTGCTGTGCGTGTGTTTATAAATAGGAATTATCATTAAGAAGACAAGTAGTTACTAAACCTGAAAGACTCTTGCCAGTGATAAGCACAATGTAGTTTCTGTATAACTTTACTGATCAGGTTTTCTAGCATTTTATAAGCCAACCAAATTCTAAGGAAAGATGTCTATTCCTTTGATTTATTGTTTCTGATTAGTATCGGGTGCACATCACAGTGGATTAAAAGCTTGCCTCAAATGTCAAAATAAATGGTGCAGGCTGAAAAAAAGTCAAGTCATGGCAACAAGAAAAATTAAAATGGAGAAATAGCAGAGCTATGTAAATTTGTCAGAATCCTGCTAATTACTTAATCTAAAAAAAAAATCAAAACAAAAACCAAAACAAGCAAAACTAACAACAAAGTTCTGGTAAGAGAACTTGCATTTGCAAAGTTCTCAAATGCATGAGCTGAAAAGTAGATAATTAAAATGTATGAACAAAAATGAATTAAGCAGTAGCAAGGACATTTTCATGGTCTGCAAATCATCTAAATGTCAATATAGAGCTATCCCATCAAAAAAAAAAAAAAAAAAAAAAAACCGAATCCAAAAGACAAAACCATGACTAAATCAAGCAGGACCAGATTAAAATTTATGTACTATAGGCCTGAGATTAGGGCATCAGCTTTTGGAATGACATAATGAGATCACAATCACAACTTTCATTAAAAAAGCAGGTTTCTCATCCCTGCAGTGGGCAGGAGAATGGAACAGAGAAAGGGAAGAGCTTAAAAACAGAGATGAGGGGTAATTAATGTCCATGTCTGCAGATAAATCCAGTGGATTTAAACTGTAGCACTGAAATAAGTCATCGCCAAAAGAGCAGAATCACAGTCAAGACAAAGGAAGAAACCAAAAGTGAAGATGAGTTTTAGTGTTGTCCTATATTATCTAACACTCTGGATTCTGTTCTTCGATTGTCACCAACTTGAGTACAATACAGTACATCACATCTCCCTTTTTCCTGTTTCTGAATAGCAAATGTACTTAGAAATGCTATACTGAGTGAACTTGTTTTTGAATCACATTTTTCTCACCTCTCTGCTCTTTTTATTTGCTAGTGCACATTTTCTGTCTTCACAACATAGACAGTCCTTAAGCTTTAATAAAATCAGGAAAAAAGAAAGTTCAGGAAAAACAGAAACTGGGGGGGTAGGACAGGGTAAAAAATCATGTAAAGGAAAGAAAAACAGAAAAATAATGACTGGTAAGGAAACTGTAATTATAGTAGTTTTCAAAATATTCAATGTTGAGAGAAAGGAGCAAGCATGAAATAGGAGAGTAACATCATGAGCAGGGATAAACAATGGTGATGTGAATGGAATGGCTACATATCTGCACAATTGCACCTGCATCAGCTGAGCACAAATTTAAGCTTTGGAGGTGGCAGTATTAATTTGGAGAAAGGAACTGAATCCCTCTCTGTCAGTCACACTCATAAATCCATGCTTGTGCAGTGACATCCTTCGATGTTCTGAACATCAAGCACAGACAAATATTTCATCTGACATCCCAGCAACTATATGTGTCAGGGCAATTCTTTCCTAAACTGAACTGGACTGAGACATCCCTTTTCTGCTACTGCAATCGCACAGTTTTCACTATCATTTCATGATTGTTTTTGCACCTCGATAAAATGCCTAAAAAAGAATAAGAAAATATAAATAGAAACTTAATAGTCATTGGTGTCCTTTCCAAGCACTTTCTCATTCATCATCAAAATAAACATTGCATCTGTAATGCCAAGAAATGCACAGGCAATCTGCTCCTGAATTTCAGACAAATGAAAAAAGAAATTAGCATTGCCCATTCCTAAAGTTTGTTTTTCTTTTGTTTTCAGTCATTTAAATGTGATAATTACAGTGAGGTTCACCTCTAGATACAGATATCTAAATGTCTTGAACGTAGAAGGATCCGTGTGTGAGACTTCTTACTCTCCTTGAGGTCATGGGAGATCCAGTCAATCAAGTCAATAGCATCTACTAAACTTCCCAGATCACCCTAAAAAAAGGACATCTGCATTCAGTGAGCTGAATAGACCTCCAGAATTTTGATTAGCTCTGTTGACTGTGACAAACATCTAAATTTAGGTGTCTGAATCTGGAACTGAATTCCACTTTTGGGGCTCAATTCAGTTGTTCTCACATAGGAATAGTGTCTCCAGCTGCCACTCCAGAAGGCCACATCTCTCCAGCCAGCCATGTACAGACTTGTTGGATACCGAGCATCTCAAATGACCAATGTGTGAATAACTTAATTGATTTACTCAAGTGCCAAAACAAAATGCTTGTTCTATCTGATTTTGCAAGGATTTATAAAGCATAAGGATTTGGATCCATAAGTATGTTTAGACATTTCAAACCTAACCAGATATCCTGGGCTTTATTCAGACTGTTGGATAAATATAAATCTTGGTCTCAGTGACCTCATTCAGATGTCACTTGAAAAGTTACGCAGGGTTGTCAAAGAAACTCACTTTGTGATATATATGGGATGCAAAGAAACTACTGTGTCAATGTGTTTCTCACAGTCTTCCTAAAAGGCATTTTACTGTCTGGAGAGTTGTGAATTGTACAGATTATTCAACTTTCTACCAGAAATACTTCAGCTGAAACTTTTTAGCATTGCATTTGCTTGATTACTTTAGGAATTCATAACCTTTTTTGATGGAACAGTAAATCAAGCCTTCCATCTGTGTTTCTTCTATGTGATGAATTCTCACTCTATAGTGTATATTCTTGTTAGATTTTTATTAACAGTGCCTATTAATTCTCATTCCAGCTCTATTTATCCATTCCTTGAGAACTTTATTTATTTATTTATTTACTTACTTACTTATTTACTTATTGGTGCCAGTCTTCCTACAGATTGGTAATGTCTCATGGGTATGTTTCACTGGATGACTTCTTTGACAAAAGCCTTCATTTCTGTGCCCTGGCCACTGATAAAATAGGATGGATCATAGGACAAAAGTTTGAGAAATTGTTAGTCCTCTACCTATGCCTCCCCCTCCATTAGCTAGTTATATTAGTCTTATAGTAACTTGATAGTTACCGTTTTTACAGCTATTACTAATACCAACATTCTCTATTTCAGACTCATGATTTCTCCTCTAACATTGTGTTAAAACCTATACTGATAACCGCAAAGATGAGATCAGCTACGTTTTCTTGATTTAGGAAAAAGAAAAAATCGTTAAAACAAAACCTTTTTTTCAAATGTTTAGGTAAAACAAATACACATACGAAAATACACCTTCTTCCCACAGAGCTTCAGCTTATCTGTAGTCTAACTGAATCCCAGACAACTTCAGACTACATTTGAATAAAATATTGTAAAGCATCTTCTGCTACTGGTTGTGCCTATCACCCTAGAGTTCAACTACCATTAAGCTGCACAGCACCCAGTTCACACCACAGCCCCACACAATCCACACAAGGTGTTTTCTGGTTATCTCACAATCGGGACCCATTCTCAGAAACATAGCCAAAATTCATCACTGGTCTTAATACATCACCTAACCAGGAATATGGTGACAGTCTTCTTAATCCTGCAGCCAATGACTGAAAGCACTACTCATTTCTCTCAGGATATTTATGGGTGTGAATAGTGATCCACCTTTTTCCCTATGGGTAATACTTCAGCAAGCAGAGAGGAGGAAGGGGTCATGGCAAAGAGCTGTTATCACAATACTGACAGCACCTGCTGACAGTTTTTATCATATTGTTGAATCTCTTCCATCGTCTTTAACACACTAATCAAACATAATCTAAGCAAGAGATAGGCAATGACTTCACTATAACTGTTCACTTCGTTTGCTTCTGTTAACCTTGGTTTTGTGCACTGTTTTCTTCCTTTCTGGAGTTTACCTAGACTGCCTAGGTCTGGCCAAAGAACATATTTGAATACAGGTGTTAAAATACAATGCAATCCTAGATCCCCTTCCCCAAAATCAGGCAAAACAGAGTGACGGAGGCAACTTCATAGTTGAAAATAAGCCCAATTAATTAGATTCTGTGATCTAAGAGCCAGTATTTACAGGGAACTTAAATCAAGTCACCCATTAGACTTCTTCTAGAGCTTTTCTGTTACATAAACAGTTTTTCTGACTGTTATGAGCAATTGAGGACTGCTGCCACACCACAGAACAGGAACTATAAGCTCAAGCAGAACTCAACTTGGCCAGTAAGGTTAAGGATAATAATAAGAGGTTCTTTCAGTACCTCAAAACAAAAAAGACAACTAGGGAAAATGTTGGCCCACTGATGAACAAGGCAGGCACCCTGCTAGTGGAAGACACAGAAAAGACAGAGTTACTGAATACCTTCTCTGCCTCAGTCTTCACTACTAAAGCAGTCCCTCTTGAATCCCAAATCCTGGAGGCAAGAGGGAAGGTCTGGAGGGACGAAGACTTTCCCTTGATAGAGGAAGACTGCGTTAGAGACCATTTGGCCAAACTGGACATCCATAGGTCCAAGGGCCCTGATGTGATGCACCCACGAGTGCTGAGAGAGCTGCCAGATGTTATTGCTGGGCCACTCTCCATCACCTTTGAAAAGTCGTGGAGAACAGGAGAGGTGTCTGAAAACTGGAGGAAGGCTAACGTCACTCCAGCCTACAAAAATGGCAAGAAGGAGGACCCAGGGAACTACAGGCCCGTTAGTCTCACCTCCATCCCTGGGAAGGTAAGACTGAGGTAAGGTAGAGGCGGTGAGAGTTTGATTGCGTTGTGCAGAGGATTCCTGAGCCATGGATCCACCTCACTCACAGTCCGAGCCCCAACAGCTCCAAGAAGTCAGCGAGAGCCAATCAGGTGTGGCAGAGGCATGGCCCCGAGCCACTGGGAGATTTTTAAACGCCCCTGGGGAGCGCAGTGAACAGAGGCAGGCAAAGAGGGGTGTGGCACGTCTGTAAGGCACAGCACAGCAGTTTGTACGGGGCAGTGGGCACGAGCAGGGCATGCAGGGAAGGCACCAAGGAGCTGCAACCTAGAAGATGGAGCAAGCAGATGAGGTGTCAAGAACTGAGTAGGACCAGCAATGGCTGTAACCCGGTCAAAAGCTCCTGTGAGGAAGACAGTGACAGAGGTCCCACAGAAGCATGCAGGTGTTCAGGTCTCCAGCTGCGGAGAGTGCTGCCTGACACTGCTGAGTGTGACAGATACAACACCTGTGTCTGGTGTGACCAGGTGAATGATCTGCTCAGCCTGGTGGTTGAGCTAAAGGAGGAGGGGGAAAGGCTGAGGATGATAAGGGAGTGTGAGAGGGGGATAGACTGGTGGAGTCAGGCCCTACCATCCCTGAGGACAGAGCAGTGGGTGGAGGCTCCACTCCTCCTCCCTTGCCATCAGGTACAAGGAGAGGACCTACGAGACGAGGGGGAATGGAAACAGGTCCCTGCTCGGTGAGGCAGGTAGATCCCCTCCCAGCCTCCCTCCCCTTCCCAGCTACTCTTACAGAACAGGTACAGGGCTCTGGAAATGGAGGGACAAACAAATGAAAATGGAGACAAAGGTCCATCAGAGGAGTCAGCCAGGGCAAATCGGTCTCCCCCATGCATTAGGACCAGCTCCAACAAAAAAAAAAAAAAGGTAATCATAGTTGGAGACTCCTTTCAGAGGGGAACGGAGACCCCCATATGCCGGACAGATCCACTCCATAGGAAAGTCTGGGGCCAGGGTCAGGGATATCACTAGGAAACTCCCTGATCTGGTACGGCCAACAGACTACTGCCCACTGTTGGTTATCCAGGTTGGTGGTGATGACGTGTCAGAGAGGAGCCTGAAGACAATTAAAAGAGACTTCAGGGCACTGGGAAGACAACTTGAGGGATCAGGAGCCCAGGTGGTGTTCTCCTCAATCCCTCCAGTAGCAGAGAAGAATACTGATAGAGGAAGGAAGATTCACCTGATAAACATGTGGCTGAGAGGCTGGTGCCACAGACAGAATTTTGGGGTGTTTGAGCATGGAGAGCTTTATGCTGTGTGGGGTCTGTGGGTGCAGATGGAGTTAATCGATCTCAAAGGGGGAAAAGAATCTTAGTGTATGAGCTAGCTGGGCTCATTGAAAGGGCTTTAAACTAGGTTCGAAGGGGGAAGGGGGTACAACTGGGCCTGCTAGAGTTGAGCCTAAGGGTGGCAGGCCACGGTTGGAAATGAAGTCGTTAGCCCATCTTAAGTGCTTTTATGCTAATGCACGCAGCATGGGCAACAAACAGGAGGAGCTGGAAGCCATTGTGCAGCACTACAGCTACAACATAGTCACCATCACAGAAATGTAGTGAGATGACTCTCATGAGTGGAGGGCTGCAATGGATGGCTATAAACTCTACAGGAGGAATAAGCAATGTAGAAAGGGCGGTGGGGTGGCACTCTATATTAGGGAGTGTTTTGACTGTATGGAGGTCAATAAGTGTGACGGACCAGTTGAATGTTTATGGGTGAAGTTGAGGAAGGCCAACAAGGTGGATATTGTGTTGAGAGTCTATTACAGGCCACCTGACCAGGAGGAAGAGGTTGATGAACTGTTCTGTAGACAACTGGCAGAAGCTGCAAAGTCACAAGCCCTTGTTCCTGTGGGGGACTTCAACTTACCAGACATCTGCTGGAAATATAACACAGCAGAGAGAAAACAATCCAAGAAGTTCCTAGAGTGCGTGGAAGATAACTTTCTGACTCAGGTGGTAAGTGAGCCCACCAGGGAAGGTGCCTTGCTAGACCTGTTGTTCACGAACAGGGAAGGACTGGTAAGTGATGTGGTGGTTGGAAGTGGTCTTGGGCTAAGTGATCATGAAATAATACATTTCTCGATCCTTAGCCCAGTTAGGAGGGGGGGCAGCAAAACCATCACCTTGGACTTCCGAAGGGCAGATTTCAACCTGTTTAAAACACTGGTTGAGAAAGTCCCTTGGGGAACAGTCCTAGAGGGCAGAAGGGTTTAGGAAAGATGGACTCCTAGAGATGCAGGAGCAAGCTGTCCCCATGTGTCGTAAGACAAACCGGCAGGGAAAGCGACTGGCCTGGCTGAACAGGGAGCTTCTGCTGGAACTTAGGAGAAAGAAGAGAATCTACCACCTTTGGAAGAAGAGGCAGGCTACTCAGGAAGAGTATAGGGATTTAGTTAGTTTGTGTAGGAAGAACATTACGGGGGCAAAAAATCAGCTTGAACTCAGCCTGGCCACTGCTGCAAGAGATAACAAGAGATTTAGAAACATACTAACAATAAAAAAAAGAACCAGGAAGAATCTCTATCCTTTACTGGATGCGAGGGGGAACATTGTTACCAAGGATGAAGAAAAGGCTGAGGTACTTAATGCCTTCTTTGCCTCAGTCTTTAACAGTCAGACCACTTATCCTCATGGTATTCAGTTCCCTGAGCTGGAAGATTGGGATGGAGACCAGAATAAACCCCTTGTAATCCAGGAAATAGTAGTGAAGGACCTGCTAAGCCAATTAGACACCCATAAGTCTATGGGGCTGGATGAGATCCACCCAAGAGTGCTGAGGGAGCTGGCGAAGGAACTTGCCAAGCCGTTCTCCATCATCTATCAGCAGTCCTGGTTATCGGGGGAGGTCCCGGATGACTGGAAACTTGCCAATGTGATGCCCATCTACAAGAAGGGCAGGAAGGAGGATCTGGGGAACTACAGGCCTGTCAGCCTGACCTCGGTACTGGGGAAGATTATGGAACAGTTCATGTTGGGGGAGATCACACGGCAAGTGCAGGACAACAGAGGGATCGGGTCCACCCAGCATAGGTTCATGAAGGGCAAGTCCTGTTTAACCAACCTGATCTCCTTCTATGATCAGGTGACACGCCTAGTGGATAAGGGAAAAGTGGTGAATGTTGTCTACCTGGACTTCAGTAAGGCATTTGACACTGTTTCCCACAGCATTCTGCTGCAGAAGCTGGCGGCTCATGGTCTAGACAGGTGGACTCTTTGCTGGGTTAGAAACTGGCTGGATGGCCGAGCCCAGAGAGTTCTGGTGAATGGAGTTAAATCCATATGGAGACTGGTCACAAGCTCTCTGTCCCTCAGGGCTCTGTTTTGGGGCCAGTCTTGTTTAATGTCTTTATCAATGACCTGGATGAGGGAATCGAATGCATCCGCAGTAAATTTGCAGATGACACAAAATTAAGTGGGAGTGTCGGTCTGCTTGAGGGTAGGGAAGCTCTGCAGAGGGATTTGGACAGGCTGGAGCAATGGGCTGAGGCCAATTGTATGAGGTTTAACAAGGGTAAATGCCGGGTCATGCACTTCGGTCACAACAACCCCATGCAGCGCTACAGGCTTGGGGAAGAGTGGCTGGAAAGCTGCCTGGCAGAAAAGGACCTGGGGGTGTTCGCTGACAGCTGACTGAACATGAGCCAGCAGTGTGTCCAGGTGGCCAAGAAGGCCAATGGCATCCTGGCCTGTATCAGAAACGGTGTGACCAGCAGGAGTAGGGAGGTGATCGTACCCCTGTACTCAGCACTCGTGAGACCACACCTTGAGTCCTGTGTCCAGTTCTGGGCACCACAGGATAAGAAGGACATTGAGGTGCTGGAGCGAGTCCAGAGAAGGGCAAGGAGGCTGGTGAGAGGTCTGGAAAACAGGCCTTATGAAGACCGGCTGAGGGAACTGGGGTTGTTTAGTCTGGAGAAGAGGAGACGGAGAGGAGACCTCATTACTCTCTACAACTACCTAAAAGGAGGTTGTAGTGAGGCTGGTGTTGGTCTCTTCCCCCAAATTACTACTGATAGGACGAGAGGAAATGGCCTCAAGTGGCATCAGGGGCAGTTTGGACTGGATCTTAGGAAGAAGTCCTTTACCGAGAGGGTGGTTAGGCACTGGAACAGGCTGCCCAGGGAGGTGGTGGAGTCGACATCCCTGGAGGTGTTTATAAAACGAGTGGATGCAGCACTTGAGGCCATGGTCTAATGGTCCAGTGGTTAGGGAGATGATGGAATAAAGGTTGGACCTGATGATCCTGGGGGTCCTTTTCAACCATAGTGATTCTATGATTCTGTGATTCTAAGGTGATGGAGCAACTTGTTCTGGAGGTCATCTCCAAACATGTTGAAGAACAGAATGTTATTGGGAGTGGTCAACACTGATTTACCAAGCATGAATCATGATTGACCAATCTGATAACCTTCTATGATGTTATAACCACTTGGCTGGATGAGGGGAGAGCAGAAGACGTCATCTCCCTTGACTTCAGCAAGACTTTTGACACTGTCTCCCATAACATCCTCATTAGGGAACTCAGGAAGTGAGGGTTAGATGAGGGGATGGTGAGGTGGATCGAGAGCTGGCTGTGTGACAGATCACAGAGGGTTGCAACCAGTGGAGCAGAGTTGGAGGCCTATACCCAGTGGTGTCCCCAAGGGGTCAGTACTCGGTCCGGTCTTGTTCAACATATTCATCAATGACCTGAGATAGGGGACAGAGTGTGTCCTCAGCAAGTTCGCTGATGATACCAAGCTGGGAGGGGTGGCTGACATGCCAGAGGGCTGTGCTGCCATCCAGTGGGACCTGGACAGGCTGGAGAGCTGGGCAGAGAAGAACCTAGTGAGGTTCAATAAGGGCAAGTGCAGGGTGCTGCACCTGGGGAAAAAGAATGCCAGGCACCAGTATAGGTTAGGGGGGACCTCCTGGAAAGCAGTTCCAAGGAGAAGGATCTGGGAGTCCTGGTAGGCAGTAAATTATCCATGAGCCGGCAATGTGCCCTTGCCGCCAAGAAAGCCAATGCCACCCTGGGCTGCATAGGGAAGTGTGTGGCCAGTAGGTCGAGGGAGGTCATTCTCCCCCTCTACTCTGCCCGGGTGAGGCCACAACTGGAATCCTGAGTCCGGTTCTGGGCTCCCCAGTTCAAGAGAGACAGGGATAGACTAAAGAGAGTCCAGCAGAGGGCAATGAGGATGACTAGGGGATTGAAGCATCTCCCCTCTGAGGAAAGGCTGAGAGAGCTGGGACTCTTTAGCCTGGAGAAGAGAAGTCTAAGGGCTGGTCTAATTAACGTTTATAAATACCTAAAGGGTGGGTTGAGGGAGGATGGAGCCTGACTCTTTTCAGTGGTTCCCAGTGACAGGACGAGGAGCAACGGGTACAAGCTAGAACAAAGGAGATTTCATTTAAATATGAGAAAGAATTTTATTTCAGTGAGGGTGACAGAGCACTGGCACAGGCTGCCCAGAGAGGGTGTGGAGTCTCCTTCTCTGAAGATTTTCAAGGCTCTCCTGGATGCAGTTCTGAGTGATGTGCTCTGGGGAACCTTACTTTTAGCAGAGAAGTTGGACTAGACCTCTGCAGGTCCCTTCCAACTCTGAAAATTCCATGATTCCATGATAATGTCATTGCCTTTGATGTATATTTTTTATATTTCTACGTAGTAAAAATATCATGGTTTTTATGAAGAAAGAACTTGTGATGAAAAATACCTTTGTGATGACTATCCATAAATCTTCCAACTTCTAAACCCAGAAGTTCAACATCAGGCCCCAGTGCACAAGAAAGTGCATGGAACAGCCTATTTTGAAGCATAATTTTCTATCAGTGTGCTTGTCCAATGTTTTTGTTTTAGCTAGACTTGCCAAGCCTTTCCAATAAAAGCAATTTTTTCCATGGTTTATTCACTGTGTGAAATCAGTGACTGCTTTCCAAGGAAAATCATGAACAATGACAGGCAGAAGTAGTAAAACAATCATATTTTTATATTTTGATTAAGGTACCTCAACAAAATTTCAGTTTCAGTTTTTTTGTGATCATATATGAGCTGTATTCTATAGTCTGCTTCTCTCTCCCATGATATGCTGTGGCCATAAAACTGACATGAGATGCAGACTCTGCTTATTCGGTTCAGAAGATTATGATGTTGTCCCATTAGGAATCGTATCAGTCTTGAGACTGATTAAGATACACTGTTCTGTCAGTAGAAAAGTATGGGAGCAACAGGCAACTAGAAATGCATTTGCCTAGAGAACTGTGACAGCAACCTCAAAGCAAAATATTTCTATATTTTAATACAATATCATCCTTTCCTCACACTCTCATGATATTTTGGTGACTGGAACACTAATCCACAGTGGCCATTCACCTCTGCCTGCCTTCTCCCTCTCTTTATAGGCAAGCACTAGCAAGAGCTGAGACACTGCTCGCGAGCAGAACTGGGAGCTGGCAGGAGACTGCTGTAGAGTCTGGAGTCAGGAATACGCTCCTGGCTGCTGTTTCTGTTTACAAATGGACACACACAGATGATTGACATGGTCTGGGGAATGTGCACATAATGGGAAACCTGTTACATAGAAAAATGGAAGTCTTAAGGAGACTGTAACAAGCATGTCACAGCACTCATTCAGTGTTGTGTTTACTCCTTCTGATACAGATGCTCAGCATTGCACCAAAATCCTATTTTACTGCTGAGATGGAAATCCTATTTTTACCTGAGATGGAAAAACAAGGTTTCTCACACAAGCATTGAGAAGTCCTTAACTGTGCCCCTGTCTTTAAGCTATGAAGGATTCCTCATAGTCTTACAATGACAGACACATGTTTAAATCCTTACCAAACAACAAATTCAGTCATCAGTAGTAACTCACAACTGCTGAAGAACAGACTTCATTGACTCCTCAATGGGGCTAAAGCTGCAGAGATCAGTAGCATTTGTCACTAATTCATCTGCAATGGAGCCTTTTTTTTTTTCACAGAGCACTTCGCAACACAAAGTGTTGGATTTGTTCCTTCAAGTACGAGTTGTCATTCTGATTAGTGTCAAGTCTTCTATCAGAAAAGGCAAGTGATCTCATTCTACCAGAGACAATTACTTCAAATTTGTTACTAAATGATTTCTGGTAAAACCAAGATGATGAACTATTGAACACTCAGTTCATTAGCTGTCATCCAGCTTGACATTTTCATCTTTCAAGCAGTATTGCAGAAAATCAAAGATACACAGGGCTGCACTTCCAAAGCTGCAGAGGCAGTCATACTACCTTCAAGAAAAGGGACCATGAAGGCTATCACTAATGGAATGTGGAAAATTAGAGCAACCCCCAAGCAGACAAAAAGTGTTTGAAAATGATTGCTTCACGTGTCGTTCAGACACACAGTTCCAAAAGGAGCTAACATTAGTAGAATAGAATAAGAGAGAATTCTGGAGACAGAATAAGAAAAAAATCTTGGCACAAATGACTGGTATTACACTGTGGCACTTTTAAAAAACTATCCTATCTAAATATTACACTCTATATCCATATGAAATACAGTTACAGTGTATAGAAAACATGTGAAAGTAAAAGTGTGCTTATTAACTGAACACCTTTATGGCAAAATTCTTATACCAATACACGTGCAAATGAAATAATGTGTTATGTTACAATTATTGTTGAATTACTGTTTGCTTTACCTACTTTAGTCTTTAAGCCATCTGATATTTGAAGCGTTTTCTCCAAGGGCTTATCAACTGAATTCCTAGCTTAGGTACCCTCTTTAAAAATTGAAGACAGTTTCCTATTTTTCTTCCGTCCTTTCAGTTTTGTTGTTTTTTTTTAATTTTCTATTATTACTTATTTCTTTCTAGATTTCTCTCCCCTCTACACTCCCACATTTTATTCATGGATTTTCAAATTAATACTTTCTTGGCCTATTTAGAAAGTACAAAAACCTACTCTAAAACACCCTAGAATCTCCACGTTCTATAGAACTTTTCCAGTTTTCTTCCAGAAGACAGATATAGTACCTGCTTAAGTGTTAAATGCACCTATTGCTTCCAGTTATTCTATCTGCCTCAGTTCTTTTGAATTCCAGTTGTCATCTATATGTGACATGACACAGGTATCAATTTATTGAAAAAAAATATATGATATCTGTGATTTACTCCCAGGATCAGAAATTGTATTCTTGTGTGCACTGTTTATACTGATTCACTCAGGGTAACTCCTGTCCATTGGCATTATTAAACTTCAAACTGACTCCCACAGCTTTATGAGAAAATAATCCCCAGCTCCCAAGGCTCCTCAGAAACTGTATCTAGGGCAAGCCTGCACACTGCTGCACTCTGAAACTTGTTCCTTGAGCAAGAAAGTGCTCAATGTTAAAGACCATTTCTATAAGTAGCTATGGCTAAGCTTTCATTTAGCAAAGGAAAATGTTAGATACTTGATTAAGAATAGGTAATCACATCTTTAAAATAGTAAACATATTCCCAGGACTTCACGGTCAACTTATTCAGTTTTGCTCCCAGTTAACTGGTGCATCCCACTCAGTGATGAGAGTCTGGGAACAATTCTACCACCTACTCCTGAAATTCTGCTTCCCTGAGCTAGTCTCCTTCCTTGACTACTCTACAGCTTTAGAGTCACTGAGGAAGCTAAACCTGCCACCTTCAGCACAGGTCTGCTTAGAACAGACCTTTCTCCAAGCAAATCATCTTTTGTCAGAGACACTCTCCCTTCTGTCTTTCAACTCTCTTGGTTTGTTTATCAGCAGAACCAGCAGTCAAGGTTTATACATAAAAACAGTTGTGTGGAAAAAAAGGTTGGGGAAATCTCCTCAGTCATACCTAACTGCTACCTTCAGCTTATATGAACCAACCCTTCTACAGCAAGCATCTAAGTTAATTATATTCTTTGCAGTGGAAAGAAGTTGATTTCAGGACATCAGATGTAAGAACTGCTTGTAAGTTTAGGTATCTAAGTTGTATTCACAGGATCTTCAAATGAAAATACCCTTGTCATTACAAGAATAAAGAACTTTGTCATTTATTTAAAGAAGATTAATTTGCTAGACACTTAATTCTTCAGTACAGTTAACCGCATGTATTAAGCAGAGATAGTTCCAATCTCTATTTCTCTCCTCCTTCCCTTTGGAGATGGATTACAAAAATGCTGATTTGATAAACATGACGTTCCTCTCACTTGCACTGTGGATGAGGTTTCTGCTTCCTTTTTGTAAACAACTTTGAATTTACCTACCTGCTACATAAGTTTGAACATACTGCCTTCTTTGCAAGAAGGATAATTTTCAGTATAGTGGGACCAAGTGACATGCCTGTTATTACATTCATTCATTTGAATTCACTGTGACATCTTCAAAGAGTCTGAACATGAAACGCTAGCAGCACAAATGACAGATTTGGGACCCAACATTTTCTTCTCTTCCTCAAATTTTGTGAACATTGCAAGTCTTGGACTGAGATTTTCAAGTTGATAAAACAACTATTTTTTTTCTTATTCTGAAGTAACTTAGTTTTGAATATCATTATTGCTGTTGGATCTGTGATCTAAAACACTTTAGTAGGTTTTTCACAGGGATGACAGGTCAGTGATTTCCTCTGGCACTAAAAGGTGGCCATTATCTTTCGCTGTTTAGTTGTTTTCAAGATTCAGAGTCTGCATTCACCGAACTCAAAGAACAGGCACATATCAATGAGAATCTCTAAACATTTCTGCATTCCTGCTAAGGTCTCTTTATGTGACTTTGCATACAGTTCAATTTATTCCTACCCATATAAAAGCCTGATGATTATATCTCTGCACAGTAAAACCCAAATAAATACTGAAAGTCATAAAGAGTTCCTTTATTTCTTTAGGCAGTGCACTAAAGCAGTGCAGAAGAGGATAATAGGTTCTGCAAAGCCATTGCTTTTTGCCCTTGTGCAAGTGAGCAGGACAGCATTGAGTGACTGAAAAATTGTGACAGGCTCTCAGCTGGCCATTACTCTAAAGGTGGAACGAACGTACTCTTCCCTTAAAAGTGACCAGACTAAAGATGCTAAAATGGCTTGCAGCATCAATGATTTATTAAAATATGCACTAAAACAAGTGACTTTTACATGTCCAGTTAAGTGTAATATGGTGAGACAGAGTAAAATGAAAGGATTTGCAAGCAAATCTTCCCCTTATTCACTGTACCTAACAGAGCACATCCTTCCATTCTTGTTTTCTAGGTCAACAATTTTTAGCAGCTTCCTGGACTCTAACAAATGCACGGCAGTCTGCTCAGGATCCCCATCAAGATCCCTTTTCCTGTGGGGAAGTTTCTGCAGCCCCCCTTGAAGATTTTCTGCCAGCTCTCTGCTCCCCTCAGGAATGTCCTAGCCTGCACTTGTGCAGCAGCATCCCCGCTCATGGCATTTATCACTCCCCATCTGGCCTACCTCACACACCAGAATCCTCTCCCTCATAACCATGATCAGTTTTCCCCAGGGAGAAAGCAGTTTCCCCCCTTTCTTGCTAGTACCATGATACCGGTACAGTAGCAGCTTGAGCATTGCCAACAGATAGCCTTCCTGCCTGCTGCTTATCCACATTCTTTTTGTGAACAACTGGTGCATGCATGCATCTGATAAAGTGAGTGATAAATGGTACAACAGGTGCCACTTATCACAGTTATTTCCAGTGACTGCTCTGGCCTGTGTGCAATTAGTACACAGTTGCATGACAAGCTATCATACTTATTATTTTGAAAATCAACATGTCATTGACTGCTTCAGGGGTGAAGGGAGGGCACAGTCACATTAAGATCGTCTACAGGAACCCAGCCACAGCAGCAGTCTTGTCCAAAGAACAATCGCCTACTCTTTTTATGTTCCCAAAGATGCTGCAGGGCAAAACAGGTTGGAAATCTCTGTTTCTCTGAGGCAAGATGGCCCTTGTTTTTCAGATGATTTGATCAACATTTTTCCATTGCTAGCGAATTACTTTGGGCAGCCTCAGAGTTGGATCCAATAGGCACAAAAGCTTCTCTTTGCAAGGGCATAAGAAACTCATTTACCTGGTGCAAACAGAAGAGCCTTGTTTTGCAAGCACCAGGAAATGCTCTCTCACAAAGAGGCAAGTTGCTGTCAGTCACTGGTGTCTTCACTCTCAAAGAAACAGGGCTTCTCTGGACTCAAAAACATATGATGGTACTAGGGGAGATCGGGACTGTCACTTGAAGCATTGCTTATATCAACACATTGGAGATGCCATGAGAAATTTAAACAAGCTGCAGTTTATGCTTCTCCAAAGTAGCAAAAAGAGAACAATGAAGATCATGATCTACAACACCACGCTCTCCCTAACTGCATCAGAGCAGCCCAACAACAAGTCATCCATTACCACCAGCTACCCTGCAAACAAAGTAAGGAAGACAACATTACTACTGGAATGTCCTAGGCTGATGTAAAAAATCAGTTGTATTTATTTTCCTCTTAAACCAATTGATATTTTGTGCTGAAGGTTATTTTGCTGGATATTGTTTTAAGGAGCCAAAGGCTTTTTACAATTGCTTTGAATTTAAGTATTTGTTTTATGATGAGAACTTTTATCATTAAAAAAATAGCTTTACTTGCTCTTTTAAGCCCAGTTACATTTTTTCCCTTTAAGCTGCTTGGCTATTTTGTGCTCCTCTATGGCTGTGGAGTATGTTATTATTTTTGGAAAGGTTGTTTTTTCTGTCCTTTCGTTATTACTTTCCCTAGTCTCTTAATCTTTTTTGGATATGTTTGGGTGTTCTTTTCATCTGGAAGTTTATTTTTTTTTTTTTTCCCTGTACAATATGTTCTGTACTTCCAGACCTGTTAGATACTAATTTTACTTAATTATCTCTCCCTAAAAGTTCACTCTCTTAAAATTATCCCTTTTTAAAATTTGCTACTATACATTGCAGACTCTGAGCTTTACACAAAATACATTAAAAATATTCACCATAGTCTCCCCTCTTCTCTCAAAAATCAAATTGCCCTTTAAAAAAAAGCAGAAAGACTTAATATTTAGTTTATAAACCGAAGTGAATAAAAGACATTTAATAATGTGCTAATATATTGTACATATTTTAAATTAAATTATAATGGGAAAAGGCACAGAATTTTCATAGTATAGATAGAATTGCAAATCTTATTTATGTATCAGATGTCAGATTAACTGAGCAATTTCAGAAAAATCTTAAAATTTTAATATAGAGGGTATATTTTATCTTAGTGAATATTTGGGTATGAGAAGCTTAAGACAACTGATATAGCACAGAAATGAAGCTTTGTGTTTGCAGTCCAGATATTGTCAATGTTGTCCGCATAAGTGAAATTTGCACAAGTGTGGTTGTCCCACATAAAGGTCCCCACACCTTTTAATTTTTTTACCTTCTGAATTTCCATGGAGCTATACAAGTGGTGTCAAAGCACTAGTTCACCTCTGCGTTGCAACCCGACATTCTGGCTGCACTGGGGATCCCACCCTAGGTGGTTCTGCCCTGGACACCCAGATGTCTATGACAGATATTAAACACAAGAGGTGGTAGCATCCTGATCTGTTTTGTTCCTGACACAAATTGACACCTCACAAGTGAAAAACAGTATTTTTGAGATAGAAATGCACCTGAAGTCCTACCCCTGATCCCTGGCCTTGCAATAGTTTGTGGCATAAAGATGAATTACACTAAATTTTCACTGGAACCCCTAAGTTGCCTCTGTCCTGAACATGTATTCCTTATTTGACAGCTGTGTAAAGCATTTCCAAATGATTTTTGTTAGAATTCTGGAGATATTTGCCTTTCTTTGTAAAACATAAAAGCATTTAGACAGAGTGACCGTGCCCACCCTGGGCAGGTAACCAGCAACTTCCTTTCACTTCAGACCCCTTTACACCATGGTTATGTACATTTTGAGTCACTCGGAGGTTTAGGTCCTTGAAGTCCTCCTAAAGATGCTGCTTATGCGGCCCTGCTCACAATCCATAATATTTCATGAAAATCAAGGTTATTAAAATTCTCCACCTTCTTGTTATTCACAATTGCCATTATTCCTAACAACTTTTAGAATAGAACATGAAACCAGAATGAACCATGGACTTTTAAAAACCAAAAATTATAGTCTCTATTCAAAGGCAACAAGCTCAAAATATTTCCTATTAATAGCATTTGGTCCAACCTGGAGTTGAAATCATCAATGCTATTCATGGGTCACAGTTTATAATTATCTTCTTTCTCTTAGAGCTTATTCAGATGAACCAGCTATAACAGACTTCACAAAAGGCTTTATTTTGCCTGGGTTTGGACATAAATATTGTGTTTGTATTTACTTCAGATACAAATGGTGCCACCTGCTCCTCTTAGTACTCTGACATTTGGTGCTAATTAGATGGACTTGCATTATCAACAGCAAAGTAATACAGCGCTGCAGCAGGCACGGTTACCATGGATCCTAATGCACTCAGCATTCCACGGGAAATTTAGCAGACCATAAGAAATAAATCCATTCTTGTGTGAACCTGCACCAGTTCTGTGACACTATTAAGGTGCATCCTCAAAGTCTGTTAAATCCAAGAGTAAATATCATTATTTTTGCTAAACTTTTATGAATGCATTTTACCACTGAGTCACCATAGGTGAAACAAAATTGCAAGTTGATTGTAAACACCCTGACAGTGTTAATGGAAACAAGTCATGCATTCAAGCTGTAAAGGAGAATACATCTCAACTGGGGATCAGTTGCCACAAAAAAGAGTACTGGCATCTGTAAATGAGAACAGTCAAAACGATTCATACTCATAGGACTGTCACACTGAATAGTCGCTGTGAAAACTCACACTATTTGTTCCTTTTCAAGCCTACCTGAATGTACCTAAATATTATAGTCTAAGACCTAACAAACACAAACTAATCCAAAAGTTGCTTCTACAGAGTGATTTGACATAGTTCAGTAAACTCGACAGATGAAATTGATGAGGAGGAATAGATTATGGTGAGAGCAGAAGGTGAAGAAAAGAAGCTAATAACAGAGAAATAAAACCATTAAACAAGAAGGCAATATAAAATCAAAATTAGCTCCTTTCTCCTTTCCTTACAGTGAAATGCATATAACAATCTAATTCTTCCCATCTTTTCTAGGGTTGAACCACTCCATACTTTACAGTTGAGATAAATTAGCATTTTCTGCTTCAGGCATCAGCCTCAGACATTGTTTGGGGTTCCTTCTTCATTGTCAAAATTATCTGCATTTCTGTCCCGTACACATCTTCAAGTGCCACAGCGCCAGACTTCCATGAGCTTTAGTATTCTTTCAGAGTTTACCCAACCTCTCACATCTCAGAAAGGAAAAGTTCAGGACCTGATTTATAAATTGTACATCCTGCATTCTCTGAATGTGCTTTTTTTAACCAACTACGAAAGGCAAGTTTGAAACATTATGACCTTCCCCTTGCAATTAGAATGGTTTGCTGTAGTATGGAGGAACACATTGCAATCAAGGGAAAATCAGGGACAGATTCACTTCTCAAAGATGAAAACATAGCACAGTGCTGGGAAGCATGTGGTATGATACACAACCTCACCAGGCTCAGGCTGCTACCGCCGTGCAAGTCCTCTAGGTTTCCTCACAATTGAATTCTAATTAAATATTTAACTTTTAAAAGATGAAATTATTTTGAGAATCACCTCATAATGTTCAGTGCATGCAAGTGACATAGCCCAAGGAAAGTGAAAGAAGACAGGCAAGAGAGCATCTACAGGTGCAAAAGCTTTTTATGGGATAGTACAGATCTACTGACCAGGAAGCTACAATTAATATACCACTGCATGCAACAAATAAGTAATCAGGCAGGTGTACAATACATGATCTGGGGCAGGACAGATGTAACATTTTCTCTCCATTATTTTCTCTCCCTTTTTTGGCAGGTACAAATGGACAAGGAACCTCGGTTTCTATAGCATAGTTCTATTCACAAGTAAACACATTAAGAATCAAATTCACACTCTAAAATATTACAAATGTATCTATATTTGAATTAGCAATCAATTTCTAATTGTGGGGAAATTTCTGTATCTAAATTACCAATAACTGAAGTAGCAGTGAAATGGCAGTGTAGGAATGCAGAGCACACTTTTGAGACAGGAAATCTCAAAGTTCACACATGGCCTAACAAAAAGTAAAATATCCGCTGATCTGACTGGAGACTTTGCTTTGCTTGGAGCCCTAAAGACTGTTCAGCCCTCACAGTCACCGGGATGGAATCTGTGTCCATGTAGCTGAGTGCCTTCTTACTCTGGGTGGTTCATGAATAACCAAGAATTTGGCTGTTGTACAGCATGAATACTGAAGAGGGAAGAGAGTGCTGATCTAACACCTGGACAGGAAAAGTTCATCCAGCAGTAAGAGGGGCCTGGTTTTTCTAAGTGTCAGAACAAATCTAAGTGTCCCCACAAATCAGGAAGAACATTAAGGATTATTCTGAATAAGAAAATCTTGTGTTAAAGATAAGATTTTCACAATTACCAACGTATTTTTAACTGAAAACAAAGAAAACCACAGCTTTCTTGAACAACACTTTGCATGAACTAGTTCTACTTCATTTCTAATGTCATGATACTGCCAAAACGTAGTCTTTCAAAAATGCTGAGTAATATTTCCCTGTGATACATGTAACTTGTTGAAGTTTCATCCTAATTTTTTCAGGGAAAAACAACTTTGGGAAATAGATTTAAAATTTTTAAAAGTTCTATAAGAGCATCAGATTTATATTCTCCAGAGAGCTTCAACCTCTTGTAGTTATTGACATAGCTGGGTTTCAGGAAATACATAAAAATAAGTGGTGATTATACCCACCTCCCATCTGACATTTTACTTCTACAATCACGTCTTTGATTTCAAGGAAGAAATGAAATGTGTAACTTAGATATTCTCATCTGAATAACAGCCCCACAGAAAGCTAAATCCATTGTCCAGAGACATGGAAAATTACTAGACATCAAAGTCAACATTTTATCTGTGTGATTAATCATAATCAGTATGTCATTTACACACGCTGTCATTATTGTCTCCATCAACTATGCGCTAGATAAACATTTGCACTGGTAGATGTTCACATATGTACTGTATACAATACATTTTTTATACACAACTATTATTTTTTTTTCTGGGTCCCAAATCATACATATTTTTCTCATTTTAAACTATAGATTTATGAGGAGGCTTTATTACAGAGTTACATTTCACTAGAGAATGTATTTCCATCTCAACAAAAATATTTTCTAGAAAACTTACTCATCAACATTTTGGTTTCTAGGGAAAACAACATAGAAAATAAACACTGCATTGAAAATATGATTGTTGCATTTTAGAACTGAATTAGTCTGAAATTTTCGGTTATATGCATTTGATTTTTATGTTAGATAATACAGAACAGTATTTTCACTGAAGTAGAATAAGGTTTAATTCTCCTCTGCTTTGAATTTTAAAATGGTCTGGGTTAATTTCAACTTCAAATGTCAAAATCCTTTTTTGAAATAGAAGATTGATCTTCTTTGCAGTTCCACTTCACAAGAGGATTTCCTGAATAATAAATGAAGAATGAAGGTTTGACCCTTACTGTACTTCTTCCCACTTTCCAAAATAGGTCCTGAATGTATAACAGCAGTGATTGGAACTGCTCCTCTTTCTTGAACAATTTCAATATGTTATCTGAGATTAAGAATGAGGGGAAAGGGACTAGGAACAGCTCCCTTGTGGCCTGCCAGTGCTTGACAACACCAAGAGGTCCAGCCCCGAGTCCCAGTTCCCACAGACTCAGCTCCCCTTTCTCTAGGCAGCCTGCTCTGACTCTTCGTAACTCCCTCGGCCCTTCCCCACCTATCACTTAGAGTTTCTATCTTGAATTGGAGATCAGTAACACAACGATTAGAGGGAGGAGAGGGGAATGGGAAAGTTAAAATATTTTGCCCCGAAAGCATCCTCAGTGGACTTGCATACAGATAGGGATGACAATGAAATTAAGATAGAAGGAAAGGAGATTTTATAGAGGAGAATAAACACGTACAGACATACACATGCGTGCTGCACGCTGTAGTAATATTTTTAAATGATATACCCTAGAGAGTAGATCCATGTGGATGTCAAAAAAAAAAAAAGGAATAGGCTTATATCATCATCCTTTGATCAGAAAATGAATCACATACAAAGCTGAGGAACAGAAAATACGACCAGTGAAAAGTATTAATAATGCAGTTTTTCAAATAACCACCTACTTTAAAGGGAGGTATCATAAGAAGGCAAAGTACAGGCACTTAAAATTCCTATTTCTTTGTGGAACTGGCTATGGAATATTTTTATATGGGTAGGAAATATATTCAAGACACACTGCATGTTGCCATAATCATTCTTAAGCCCTCTCAGCTGAGAAATGCATTTGGTGCAGCTCTGCACAGATGCATAAGTGGGCCCCATATATCCTGCCTCGCAGGGTTGGAGCTGTATTGCTAAATATTGCACAGAAAACAGTTTGAAGGCATAATAGCACTTGAAATACTTGATCGTAATATAATTAAGTTCCTCACCCTCAAATGAGAACTAATTTAAACTAGCATTCAAAATCGATTTAAAAAAGGAGGAGTCTGGGAAAAAAAAAAACCTAGTCAAAGACGGGTTAATAAAGGAATTAATATACTGAGCTATAGCAAAATGTACATTGTCTTATAAAACAGTTACTAAGGACTTGAACACCATGAATCAAATGTCTAGGAATGACAACTGACAGCAGACCAGACTACATATTAAAGAACAGACAAGGCAACAAGTTAAAACTTAATTTTATCAATGAGTGTCACAGAACCAATCTTGAATGATCAGAGAGAAGGTGATGGTTTTGGCCCTTCAGTCACAATAGCAGCAAGGGAAATGAAATGCTACAGAAAGTTAGACACTGAAGAAGCAGAAAACATGAGCAATTTGAAACTTCAGATAGCCACATTTGAGGCAGGTAAATATAAAGATGCATCAGCCAGAGATGCTGTAAATGACCAACATGAACAACAAGCAGAGAACATCAGGAAGAAAAAGGATGCTGGGTTTCATCTGGAAGAGTGTACCAGACAATTCCAGATAGGACTAATGAGTGCCTTCATAATCACGACCAAATTGTGCTCAAATACACCTTTCTTAAACAAAAAAAAAACACCACCACAACAAACAAACAAAAAAACCCACCAACCCACCCCCCCAAACACCAAGAAAAGTGAATATATGTTTGTTGTTGATTGTTATTTTTTCAAGAATCACTATAAGAAGGGAAGAAAGGTGGTAAAAGCACCATCCAAATTCTAAAAGCACACTTTCTTTTTTTTTACTCTCACATATATAACTGAAAGTAAACATATAGCCTTGGTCTTAAAGGCTTTAAAACCAAAAGCCAACATGATTCAATATCACAGTGAAGCAGGTTGCAAAAAAATGTTAATTCTTTTTTTTTTTTTTTTTTTTTCTTTCTTCAGAAGAGTGATTCATGCTAAAATGAGAAAAACAAAAAGGATAAAAGTGTAGAAAACAGAACATAACAGCAGACCAAAAGAGATTTCAAGGAGTAATATGCATTGCAGTTCCCTCCCACATAAAATTTTCCTTTCATGGATACCAGAAAATTTTAGAATTTAGTATTGCTGAGGCCAAATTCTTGTCTGGTTACCCGTTTCATACTCTGTTCAACCTTCTTGCCTCTATTTCAAGGTTCTGTGCAACCTGTCTATAAAGCTCTTCTTATTTTCATCCTGCTTTTAAGATCTAAAACTCTTGTGTTCTGAAGTGAAAAGCAACGTAGCTTCCCTTCTGATCATTCCTTTAAAACTTTCCCTATCCTACTCAGCCTTTGAATATTGACCTCTCTGTGATTTCCACACAAAAATCAAGTTATTACTCTCATTTGAGGGGCCATATCCTCTCAAATCTCATACCTCTTCATGTCAATAAAGCAACACTCACGTACAGCATTGAAGATCTGGCAATTACACATACTTTGTATTTTCTCTGTGCAACTAAGTTACAAAATATTTGGTCTCATGTTCCAAACCCTTTTCCCTTTATTATTATCATAAATTACATGGTAAAGAAAATTTCACAGACAAATTAGTGAAAATAGTTCAAATAAAATGGAAAGTGACTCTAATACTCATCCAAAATTTGACCCAAATCTTATGCAGACCTGAAAGTCTCATGCTGCAGCTTGCAAAGGTATGGGTCAATCCAAGTCTGCATAAAGGAACAATGTTTAACAGAGAGTGCCAGGAAAGTTTGACCATGAAGGCTGATATACAGACTACAGGCAGTTCTGCTGAAGAAGTGCGGAAGCTACAGTATAGGATGTACATTTATTTGCCCTTTTTCCCGCAGGCAGTCAGGTACCAATCTTTGCATTCCACACTATCCCACTGCACAGAGAAACTGCAAGTGTAAAAGACCTTTGTATACTCACTTCCAGTTCTGTTAGCTGACACAAAGACTTGTACAATCTAATACAGCAAACTACTTCTTCCTTTAACTATTTTTTCCTCTATTTGAAAACACTGCTGCAACTACAGATTTCAAATAAATCCAGTGGACAGGTATCAAAAGTTCAAAAGCAAGTTTCTTCCTATTTAATTTCAACTCTAATTTTGCAGAAAAGTTAGACTTATATATATCCAGTCTAATTACAAAATAAAAGCAAAGATTTCCAAGAACTAAACACCTCAATGTGTGTGATTTCTCTATCAGTACATAATGAGCAATTTATATAGCAAATCATAGAATCACTATGGTTGGAAAGGACCTCCAGAATCATCAAGTCCAACCTTTATCCCATCATATTCCTAACCATTAAACCACTAGACCATGGCCTCAAGTGTTTCACCCACTTGTTTTTTGAACACCTCCAGGGATGGTGACTTCACCACCTCCCTGGGCAGTCTGTTCCAGTGCCTAACCACCCTCTCAGTAAAGAACTTCTTCCTAAGATCCAATCCAAACTGCCCCTGATGCAACTTGAGGCCTTTTCTTCTCGTCCTACCATTAGTAATTTGGGAGAAGAGACCAACACCAGCCTCACTACAACTTCCTTTTAGGTAGTTGTAGAGGGCAATGAGGTCTCCTCTCCATCTCCTCTTCTCCAGACTAAACAACCCCAGTTCCCTCAGCCGGTCTCCATAAGGCCTGTTTTCCAGACCTCTCACCAGCCTCCTTGCCCTTCTCTGGACTCGCTCCAGCACCTCATTGTCCTTCTTATCCTGTGGTGCCCAGAACTGGACACAGGACTCAAGGTGTGGTCTCACGAGTGCCGAGTACAGGGGTACGATCACCTCCCTACTCCTGCTGGTCACACCATTTCTGATAGAGGCCAGGATGCCATTGGCCTTCTTGGCCACCTGGGCACACTGCTGGCTCGTGTTCAGCCGGCTGTCAGCCAACACCCCCAGGTCCTTTTCCACCAGGCAGCTTTCCAGCCACTCTTCCCCAAGCCTGTAGCAAGGCATGGGGTTGTTGTGACCAAAGTGCATGACCCGGCACTTGCCCTTGTTAAATCTCATGCAATTGTCTGCAGCCCATTGCTCCAGCCTGTCCAAATCCCTCTGCAGAGCCTCCCTACCCTCAAGCAGATCGACACTCCCACTCAATTTCGTGTCATCTGCAAATTTACTGAGGGTGCATTCGATCCCCTCATCCAAGTCATTGATAAAGATCATAAACAAGACTGGCCCCAAAACTGAGCCTTGAGGGACACCGTTTAGCATCCTTCTCTCTTTCCAAATTCTGTGAAAGGCATTTGTAATCTTATGTTTCTTATTTATTTGGAATTACTAATTACAAAGCCAATGTTTGATTTGGTCTGTATGTTGCTCTTTCTTAATAATTTTTATCTTTAATTTGAGGAATGTTACATGTTTTAAAGTAGGATGCAGAACACATGACAGCCTTTTTGTCTCATAGCCATACTATGCAATTGTGCACATTGCTTTTCTCTATTGTAGCCTTTTGGCATATGTTAACATTTCTGACCAAAGTGTTAAAAATCAATTATTCCAGGAATCTACACACATGGACTGTTTGTTATATTTTTAGATTTTATACATAATGTATCTTGCAAGAAGGTTCAGTGAATTGCAGAGCTTATTCTATCACTCTCCAAGCCAACACTCACAATGTTCTTACAACTGCCACTTGTAGAATCTCAGGCTCTTTTTCAAAATTTAAAAGAAAAAAAAAGAGTTTGTTTCTTGTTTGCTGTAGTTTCAAAAGTCATGGGAAGAGACAATTTAAATTGTTACCTTGAAGTGTTGGTGCTGGAAATGATTTGTTCATTTCAAGATGAGAGAATAATTGTTGATCTGAGAGTCTCTGAAGAACTGCACTTTCAAGGGTGCTCTGGAAAAAGTCTGTCAATAGTCAGAACTGAACACTGAGAGTGAAAAAGCACCCTTATTTTCTAAGCAAAACAATGCTTATGTGGCACTTAAATTCCACTGGACTTCTCCAACCTGGTTTATGATGTGCAAATTCCAACTCATTTTTCTTTTTCTGTGCTTGAAAGAACAGAGCAGGAAAATACTGTTCAAAAAAAAAAAAAATCTGAAAAATGCAATTTCTGGCCCAACAAGTATATACTTTAGCACGTGGAAAAGCAGGGCATAGATGGGAAGTAAGGGCACTTGGAACAGCATGATAGACTATGGCCTCAGTACACCACCTATCCCTTGACTGCAGAGCTTTTGAAGGCATTTATGTCTTATTTTGTGACGTCAGGTAGAATGTCTGTAGTGCATACACCTTCCCTTTCACTATATTGAATGTTAACAGAGAAAGTTAGAAATCAACCAAGACCATCCTTGGCTGCCAAAACCTCAGTAAATGCTGAAGATACAGTAGGAAAACCCAACGGTATTAATCACCCGTTGTTTACTGATACAGCTGAAGATACCACTAATGGAAGCACACCTTATCGTGAAGTATCACTTTAATAAATTGAAAGTAACTTATTTTCCACAGGGTATGTAGCATGTGAGATCAGAACACCATCTGCTTTTGTCTCAGTGACAGATCATGTACGTTATGTAGATTCATCAAAGATTTTAAAGCCTTAATTTGTCTGTCTCCTGGGATTGTCTCATCACAGACTAAAAGGATCTTGGCCAGAATAATTAAATAGTTCACTTTCAAACGAAGCCTAAATATAAACCTGAAATATAAACCTTTGTCAGCAAGTACCTTTAAAACACTTTGCATGTTTCAAAAGAATATTGCATCCTGAAAAACTATGGTCTTATCAGTAGGCAAATAGTCACATATTCAGATCTGAGGAATATTCGCTGATAATCTAGGTACAGATGTCTGCCATGTATTACCACCTTCCTTTTTTTTCTGTCTGTGAAAGTAATTGTAAGGATGTTAAATGACCTCTAAACATTCAAGTAATAGTCAAAATAAGTAAATATTCGAGTTATCACCAGGATCTCACATGAATTGGCAAGGCAGATTGCTTTGTTGAGAAGATGGTAATCTACACAGCCATGGAATGGGATTCATTTCACTTCACTTGAGCAATCTAAAAGTGAAGCACCTCATCCAAATTAGTCCGTAAAGAGGCATCCTCATATGGTCAGCCATAGCAGTCTAAGCAGTTTACTAAGACATGTGGAGGTAGCCTGACGGAAGTTAAAGAATTAAGTAAATCCTGTCTCATGAGCTTCACCTAAGGGCAATCCTGCAAACCCTGAACATGCTCTAGACCTCAGGTGCTCATCATTGACTGCTTCACTCTGCAGAGGTGCACTGTTTAACAATATGGTCTCGGTGCACCTGGGCTGCCTGGGGAAAAAGGTACCTCACAAAGTCCACTCCTCCTCCACCTGACTAGTATCTCCCACCACACAATAGATGAGGAATAAGTGTGTCATGGACCACTACCTCTGAATTTGGAAGAATACATTCAACAAAATTAACATGTCTGCTGCTGATCTGGGTCACAAAGTTTCACCTCCAAAATCCACAAACAGATTGGTTCACAGAACAGCACTAGAGTGGTTGGACAGTGGTCAGCAAGTCTGAAGGATGAGTAGCCTCCTATGAGGTTACAATAAGTAGATCAGCCTGCCTGACCACAACCAAGGACATTGAAAACTATGCAGCTAGTGGTCCTTTTTGAAGACTTAAACTATTCTTTATTTTATGACGTGCATTCTAATGAAGCATCTAGTCAGGGAGCAAGTACACGCATGAAATATGCACATTTATAAAATGTATAAGCACCATAACCTGAAATGCTTGAATAATGGCACAGATGATGAATATACAAAATTGAAACAGCTCTTCCAGCTCTTTCACAAGGCAGGATTAGAAGAGCTTCTCAGAAGGGAAAACAACAAATATCTTTTCTGCCTGAAGAAGGATATCTGGGATTTAGGCTTATAGAGAACCTGACTTCCTATTCACAGCGAGGGTCTGTTTGTGGCTGACCAGGAGAGCAAACTGGCACACAACACTTCAACTATCAACCTTCCAGTTCTACTAGCATCTGTCTGAAGTGGTTGGGTTAGTAGTGGAAATGACAGTAACTTATTGTTGTCTCCCAGGAACAAGGATTGTGTACAAACAACATTCTTACTGTCAATATTTACCCTGTACCTGGGACTAAACTGTAGCAGTTGTGCTACCACCTGATGATCCCTCCCCAGCTGAGAAGGGAAATCAGAGGAAAAAAGGGAGAAGCCTCATGGAGTTGAAGTAGAAAAAGATTCAGTGAAATAATAAGACTAATACAATCACCAGAATAAAGTATACAAGGTTAATACTCAGCCTTGTCCTTAGGCTCAGCAGCAGGTGCAGAAAACCAAGAGGAAGACAACCCAGGAAGAAACTCCCCACCCTCAGTAAACTCCCTCCTTTTATAATGAGCTTGATGTCAGTGGTATGGGATACACCTGTGAGTCAGCTTGGGGCAGCTGCTCTGACTGAAACTCCCAGCTGACTCGGGACTACTCATGGCCGGCCTGCCATGGCTGGCCCATGGGTCTGTGCCTGGGAAACCAGGACACTTACATGTGTGACATCTAAGTTACATCCTAAGTAATACTGGTTAGAAGTTTTCTGAGGCTACATTTGAGAAGGAGCAGTTCCAGAGTTCATACAAAATGGTACTTAAAGCAAGAATTCCTTCACTAGGATATGCCATTGTTGTAGAGGCTCTGAGATGGAGTAAGAATTTCTGGACTCATAAGTTACTAGCAAAAATATCCACACATGTGCACATATATACAATTATTAAAAGTCTTCCAACTTGGCAGTGAGTGTATCAAATCTAAGATGGCAAGATACTCTATTTAAATGATTGTGTAATGGAATATGACTCATAACTTTGTAAAATATTGTAAATCTAAAATTGACACATTTCCTGACAGAATACAAGACTTGAATTCCTATTTATGAATAAAATTATAGAGAAACAAAGACCTCTATGGCGTATACCAACAATTTCTTCTTATTTTTGGAATAAGAAGCTTTTCTAAATGATACATTTTTTAGGTGAATCTAAGCTTTGACAACAGTATTGAGAAGTGATATTCCACTGGATATATTATAAGGAGATCTAAAAATACTAACTGGTGAAATAGCAAAAAAGGATTACAGCAAGTGAAATGAAGAAATCAAATCAGTGAATGGGCAGTGTATGTTAGGTCCCCTGATTTGACAGCTGTCAGGCATAGTGAGTAATACTTATGCACATTAGGAGTTGCTGGAATGAAATAGTACTCAAGCTGAATCTTCTGAAATTCTGTAGTTTCTGGAATAAGAGCCAGAACTGGCCCTTTGTAAGACAACTGAATGTGTATATTTTGTTCAAATATACCTTAAGCTATGGTCTCCTATTGCTTACAACTCTATCAGACACTAACAGGAGAGACACAGCAAGGTTCATGCCTGCCAGCTCTCCACCATCAGGAAAGAATTCAACCCTATTCTGACCTGATATACATCATGAGAAAGTCTGTATTTCAGTCTTGTTAATTTTGGCAGAAAGTCACTCACTATTCTCAGACATCAACTCTTTCTTTGGAATTGACTACTTGGGCTTCTGAAATTGGAAGCCAGACAAAATCTGCAAAAATGGTGAATTTATCGCCTATGTTTTACCATAATAAAGAGATTAAATTTCATTTAGGTTATTGAAAGAGATCTTGGTGCCACCTGGGACATGACCTATTGTCTTAAAATGGAAAGCAAATGCTCTCTGGCTCCATATATTATTTAATGACACATGATGCAGTTTGATTTAAAGCTACATTAGAGGCAGCATGGGACCACTGCAGCACAGCTACCTGTAACGTACGATTTTCATACCTCTGAGATAATGTCCAAAGCAGACTAAGAAACAACTCAGACTATGGTAAATACTCCTCAAAGTCTTTTATGTCCAATTGATGTGATAGATAGCAAAGATTCATAGTCAGCTTGGCTCCTGCTTATCATGCTGCAAATCTGACTACTTTGATTTTTACATAGAATTACTATACTCATACAAAACAGCAATAAATATTTTATAAAAAATATTAAAAGTCAAAAATCCTTCTGCGATGTGTTTATAAGCTACTTTTCTAGTGGGAATCAAGAAAATGGCAAACAATAGCAAAAAGAAGAGGAAGTATAAGAATTTCCCTTTCTACCTCTTATGCCTAAACATATTGGTCACAACACACAAGTCATGCAAAGAAGGTGAGCATGCAGCTCTTCCTGTATGCTCCTGAGCCTTAGCGTGTTTGAGGAACCATGCTCCAACTCACCATGTGTCTCAATTGCATCTATGCTGATTTTTTTTAAACTTTGTGTAGGTCTAATCAAGAGAAAAAAGTACTTTATGAGTGATTTTATGGTAATGGAACCATCACTCAAACTAAATAGCAATGCACTGTACCTCTGCAAGATTCAAGTTCTACTACTGAATTTTTCACTTTGTTCTATAATCTTTTCAGAATGTGGCTGCATACATGTATGAGAAAACCTACTTCTTTCTATTAATATTTTTCTGTGTGATTGTGTTTTTAAAGAGGTTAGTTAAGTGAAAATAACTAAATAACGTACCTGTAAAGTTCCTAGGCATCCATGATGAAAATTATACTGCACTGTGATTTTTTTCAGTGAAAGAAATAGTTCATTTTCATAGAGCAAATAGAAATTAGACTAATCTATACAGGTCTCTATATGTTTTTGAAAACCCTTCCATCTTTATTTTTAGTAGTGCAGTCAGTCATTATAGGCAGTTAAAGGCTGATTAGGTTTGCAGAGTAGTTAAAATGCTAACCATGTAAAACAGGGGAGGAGACTACTTCTGTAGGGATATGCATGAATAAGTTAATTTACTGAACATTTTTGTTGAGGTTATATTAATACTGTTGATTTTACTTGGAAAGAGATGAGAAAAATATGTTTCACTATGAAGCATTTTCTAGTAACTTTATAGAAAAAAAATGCATGAAATTGGATGAGATTGGTAGCATCATCACTGTAGGTAGTAAAAATTTAAAGCTATGAACAGGTAACTCGACTAAACAGAGAGCAGCGATATCAGTTTTGTTGTTGGGAATTATAAATGCCATATGAGAAAAAAGATTCAAGTATCTCCTAGCTAAGATAAACAGGAATGGTTAACAAAACACATCTCAAGCCTGAGAAAACTTTGTATTTATCAATTTGCCTTTTAATACTTTGGGAGAGGGAGATTTTCAGATTATGGCTCTATCTCATGCTTTTTGGACTTTTTTCAGTCTTTCACTGGCTATTGGCACGATATACAAACAGGGATGGTGGGCGAAAGACAAAGAGGATCTTATTATCTGCAGTGCCTAGATAAAAAAATTGAGAAATTAGGATAAACAATGTTCTTAAGTTCAGTCTTTCAGTCTTGAGAAAAAGCTGGAAATACATTCCTTTTAAGAATTGAGACAAAATTTACAACTGAGGAAGTACACAAAGTTTCAGAGAAAACCCATAGAAGGTAAATGGCAACTGGGATAAGTCAAACATCAAAGTCTTCAAAATTAGACTATAAAAAACTAAATGTATCAGCTCCTATAACCTTACTGAAATTTCAGAGTTCATTCATTTCTTCCATTTACCACCATTATTTCACAGCAGACTTTGCAATGATGTCAAGTCTTTGGCCTTTCAAAGGAAAGGGAGATTCATGGGTGTGATATTCTCCTCTTTAATGTTTCGCAAGCATAGATCATAGTAGACTGACTTGTCTGCTTTGAGGGCTGTGGTATGAAGAACTAGCCAGGATTTCTTTGCATCTCTTTTGTGCACAGGAGGCCGTGACAACTGAACTTGAGTAGGTGAAGATGTCATTTGTGATTCTCCAGGCCTAGACTGGGGGGTCATTCCCTCATTCTCCACCTAGCATTTCTCCTTAGATCACAGGAAGTTTATTTACAACTTCCACCCTCATCTTTTGATTCAGTTTACTTAAAAGGAACACATTTTGATTACTTTTGTTATCCAGTCCTTTACATTTGAGTTAGATAAGGATAGGGATCATGATGAATCATCAGCTTGTTTTAGGTCTGCTGCTGTCCAAGTGTCTTTTCCATTGTAGTAAGACACATTTAAGTAGTTTTAGTCAAAGGTCCTATCACTTGTGGACACCCCTGCTTGCAGAACAATTCATAGCTTTTCCCTGCAGGAGAAAATGAATGTGCAACCTTCATATGAGACTGCCCATGTTTTAATCTCATCCCGTGCTACTGTGTTTACTTTCTGGGTGCAGAAGATTTGTTTTCTTTCCATTTTCAGGCACAGAAAACACATCATAATTTTGTTTCATGAAATACACGGATATCCGTTTCAAATAGCAAATTACTTTGAATCTAGCAAGATACAGCCTATGCATTTTATACACTACTTTTCGTCTGGTAATTCAATTTGACAGATGTGATGAGGCTGAGACAAATCATACAGCCATCTGTGGTAACATTTAGAGCTTCCCAAACTACAGCACATACACCACTCTTTCTACCTGAAGAATGTCAAAAAAAAAAAAAAAATCAACTTAAAATAGTAAAAGAAAATAATCCCAAGACCAAGGACTAAAGGATTAGAGTAATGAGCTATCATCTAGCTCAGCAAGAAACTGAATATCATGCTTTTCTTGTGGAGTATGTGGCAAAATGTAGAAGACAAGGCATCACTGTCGAAATGAGTGTGCATGCATTGCTCTCACATTTGTGTGTGAGATATACCTGTGCATTGTGAAGCACAGTGCGGTAAGTCTTTGAATTGGTGGCACAGTACACATACAATAAATCTGATGGTTCAGAAAGTGCAGGACTAACAGTGCGTATGCTCGGAGACTGCACCGTATGACTGTCTGACAAACCCAGAAGTGGCGTGTTAGGGTGTAGCTTTTGTTTGCAGAAAGTTTGAAGTGCACCTCCATAATAAACGTGTCACCAGGTATCCAGAAATCCTGGAGCAGCAAGCAGACAAAAAAGTTCACATTCCATGTGGATGAGGTTATTTGCTGAAAGAAAATATCACCAGGAGAATCAAGGAACAACCACGACTTATGCATGTAGTGAAGAAAATTGGGTATTGCTGCTGCCAGTAGTCACAAAGGTGGTGATCACTACCAGTACTGCTGGGAGGGGTGGCAGTAATTAAGGAAATGACGGTGGAAGCCTTGACATTAGGCAAAAAACTATCCACACAAAATTAACATAAACAGCCTGCTGTAGTCACAGAAGACTAGACATAACAATCTTGTAGTAAACCCTGCAAGGAACAGCGAAAAGCCATCATCTCATAGGTGAGATGAAACTGATGCAACTGCTGTATTAGCTGTCAGGACAATTGGGTCTGGGTGTGATGCCTGAGCAAGCAGGTTTGAGAACACCAGCCAGTTTGTGGTCAAACTTCACAGAAACTTTCATCTTCATAATATGATATAGAATTCTGTTCTTTTCACATGAGGACAAGTAATTAGAACACATTAATTTGATTTTTACTCCATTCTCAAATACGGTTTGTAAACTAAATAAGGAGTTAATGACTTGACCTATCATCAAGACCTTCATAGTTTAAACAGAAATTTAATTTTCTCTGTGTATACTTCAGGGATAACAGCATGAGAATTACTGTGATCTTCTCTTTCACTAAAAAAAAATCATATTGACAGCTATAGATGGAGTGAGAGAGGAGGTCATTGAAAACATGAATGGAATTGAACCACAGCCACAGATCTTCAAAAAAATCTGTATCATCAGATTTGTGTAAATTAACTACTGACTTCCTCAAACTTTGTCCATAATTTTTTCCTTCAGGTTTAAGAAAAAATCTCACACTTTTCTTACAACACAATAATTTGTATTAAAGAATTGAAGGGAGACAGAAGATTAATCAACAGAAAGAAGTTCCTTTCCTGCAGTCCACTAAACAACTTCCAGATAATATTTTACTTTCACAGTTACCTGTGCATTTCTTGATATTGCTATTTCTTTTTCCATGTGATCCTAACTTGCATCCGAAGTTCTCCTCCCAAAATTCTGCAAACCATACATTTCTTCGATTGTTAGCAAGCGTTCGGCTCCGAAAATATCTATCAAATCCTATGTTTAAGAGAAGTAAAAGAAAAAAACACCAAAATATGATACTGCATAAAGGCAGTAATTTGAAGACAATAAAGGATTTTATATAAACATCATACCAAGAAAAAGTCTTAGGTACAAACTATTATAATATATTTTATGAACATAGTAGTATGTAAGGATTTAAAAAATAATATATACTTTATTATTCCTTATTTGCTGTAGAACAAGATGTTTTTAAGTACCTACAGCAATTAAAGAGTATCTAAAGCTCCAGCAGAATGGTTAGGGAAACAGATCCATTTTTAATACACAGACAACCCAAATAAAGAATTGGATACCTACAAGAAATTAGAGACACTATAATCACTACTTAGTCAATGGTTGTGATCCAAATAAATTTCATTTCAAAGCCACCTGAAAGGGCTTCCAGGTACCTAAAATTCTGTTTCTATTTATAAGTTTAATGAACTCAGTTGAGAAACTAAAGATTCATTCTTGAACCTGATCAGATTCTGCACCTGCCTCACCCCTACAACCCAACAGCTGTAATGAAATCATGACTAACACATACCATCTGGATTAAGCTCTTTACAAATGTTTCCATGTAGCTAAATTCTCCAAGTATCAATAGTGCTCAGTTTTTCTAGTCATGTACCAGTTTGGAGATCGGTATGTACCAGCTATGGGTAAGAAATTCTTCATTACACATGCTTTAGTTATTAGACTATAAAATAGAATATAATTATAAGATTGCCTAATTGCAGATTCAGCATCTCCTAACCTCAACAGAGATATTAAATGGATATGGGATCAGGCCAAGTCAAGTTATTTATTTGCAGTGTTTTCCCTGATTTCCCTGTAATAAAGAACTACATGAATTTTTTATTTATTTTTTTTTAAAGAGAGGTAGGGTGCTTGAACATTGTCAGAAAATGAGGTTTTGTTTCATGTGCATTCCTACCATCTATTGATGTCCTTTTGGGCAGAATAGTTACTGCTCCTTCCGCAATCTCCTCCTGCTGTTGAACCGGTGAAATTTTTGACCCCCAACTATCTGAGCCAATCCAGAGGAAATGTCCAGACTGATTAGCTTTTTTGGCTGCTTCCAGTACTCTCCTGCAAACAAACAACACATGACTAATTAAACAAACTGCATTTACAAAGAATGTGAGAATCCCCAGCATTAATTCTGCCTATGCATAAGTAAGCTTTCACTAACTGATTAGTCAATAGTTTTCACAGTCTACAGTTTATTCAACAACAGCTGCAGTGACCTCAAGATACAGTGCTGTACAAGTTAATTTGTTTCATCTTTAGGCATATTTTTCTAGCATTCTTATTGGTTTCTTCCTTTTCAGTCACCAAATAACAATCTATTGGAGCTGCACTCTTAGGAACTAAGAAGAGGTTAGATCTCCACATCACTCTGGGACCAGCACACTATATAATTGCAACTCAACTTCTTATCACTAGATTTCCAAGAAATTTTACATGGGATTGAATATGAAACTTCCTGCATTACTCTATTCTGAAACAGCCAACTGAGCAGCTCTGTGAAGAGAAACATCTTCAACATACAAAATTAGGAAACAGGCACCTAATATCATCTTCATTTGCAAATGTGATCACTGCTCGAGCATTGGGAGTTTCCAACAAGCGCTTGATGATCTTTTCAAACTCTCCTGGTCTTGGTTCCCGAGGGATTTTGAGTGACTGAGCAATGCAAACACCACCTGAGAAAAATTAAAAGGAAAAAGAAGAATTTTAACATGCTAAATATCCACACTTTAGATAATCCACAGTTAATCAGGCAGAAGAAAACAAGGTGGTAATCCCAGATTCAGCAGCACAGCCAAAAGTTACCTTATCTATGCATTTTGAAATTCGTGCTGTACAGACTTACAAAATGGTGCATTGAAGAGACAACTCAGTTACCTGTTACTTTATTTTTTATACAAAATTTTAAACCACATCCTGAGCCAGATCATAAAACACCCCGGTCTGGCTCAGCTGGACTGAGTTCCACAGACCTACCTCGGTTTATGGCACCTGAGAACCCAGCCTTGCCATAGGATTGCATTGAACCATGGAGACACAATTTGACAGTGATGTTCAGGTGGCCACTGGGGTGAAGGGCTCCAGAATGGAGGATCGTGCCGCGGGACACTTCCCAAACACACAACAACTGCAAGCTGAGAAGGCAGAAGCACGGGGGGAGCAACGGTGTCCCAGACCCCCAGCCCGCCCGAGCGGACAGAGTGAGCTCCTGAGGCGACAGCGCTGCCTCAGTGGGGACAGGGACAGAGCGATGGTGGCAAAGCCCCTCATGGACGTGAGAGCCCCAGGGAGCACGAGAGAGCGGGACGGCCAGGCCGTGCATGAGGCGGCAGTGCACGCAGCAGCTGGCACAGGCAGGGTGCGCAGAGGCACTGTGAGGACAGGGCACAGCCCCTCACCTGACTCTCAACCAGCAGTCATCGCCTCCCAGACTGGACCGAGCTATGGTCTCCACTTAGTCGAAAGCCACCACCAGAAAGAACGTGGCAACCCAGACAGAGCTGCTGCACAAACATGCAGCTGTCCAGGTCTGCAGCTGCAGGGAGTGCCTGATCCTGTAACTCATGTCGGAGGGCAGCAGAGACAACCCCTGTGTGCAGTGTGAGCAGGGGAATGATCTGCTCAGCCAGGTGGCAGAGCTCAAAGAAAAAGTCAAAAGGTTAAGAAGTATTAGGGAGTGTGAAAGGAAGATTGACTGGTGGAGTCACACCGTGACATCCCTGAGGCAAAGGCAGCAGATGGATGCTCCACAAGAGACAGTGGATGCTCTGCCCTCTCACCACCAGGCAGAAGGAGGGGACCTAAGAGATGGGGGGAGTGGAAACAGGTCCCTGCTCGGAGCAGCAGGAAAATCTGCTCCTGGCCTCCCTCATCTTCCCTGGTGCCCCTACACAACAGATATGGGTCTCTGGAACTTGAGGACAAGGCAGTTAAGGATGTAGATGAAGGTCCACCAAGGCCGAGTTGCCCCAGACCATGTATCAAAACTGATTCAAAAAAAACCCCAGTCGGGTCATTTTCATAGGTGACTCCCTCCTGAGGGGTGCAGAAGGCCCAGTATGCAGACAGGATCTGCTTCATAGGGAAGTCTGCTGCCTTCCTGGGTCCCTGGTAAAGGATCTCATAGGAAAACTCCCCACCCTGGTGATGCCTTCAGATTACTGCCCACTCTTGGTTTTTCATGTGGGAAGTGATGATGTGGCCAGGAGAAGTCCGAAATTAGTGAAGGGAGACTTCAGGGCCTTGGGGGAAACTAGTTAAAGGGTGAGGGGATGGGTTGGAGGGATGGCTGAGGAGGACAACAGGAGGACTCAGCAGATGAACTCGTGGCTCCGAGACTGGTGTTACCGGTGGGGCTTTGGGTTTTTCAATCACAGGTTAGTATACAGGACGTCAGGCCTGTTGTTAACATATGGGATGTGCCTATCCCAGAGGGGGAAATGGATCCTGGGCAGGGGTTAGCAGGGCTCATTAAAATAGCTTTAAACTAGATTTGAAGGGGGAAGAGGGTAAAACTGGACCACCTAAATATAAGCTCAAGGGAAGCAGGCCAGAGTTTGTAGGATGGTGTGCTAGTAAGGACCCTCACGCTGCCATCTCAGTGGAGGCAAGGGATGGAGACATAAGGGGCGGGGAAGATGCAAGAACTATTGACGGATTAGCAACTGTGGAAACACCTGTGAATAGTTAGGTAGGAATTGGGACCTCTAACCTCAAAAAGGTGCTGGGAACACCAGTCCATCTGAAGTACATCTATACCAATACATGCAGCATGGATAACAAACAGGAGGACCTAGAAGCCATGATGCAAGAGGAAAACTATGACTTAGTGGCTATCACAGAAAGGTGGTGGGACATCTCACATGACTGGAGTGCCGCAATCGATGGCTACAAGCTCTTCAGAAGGGATAGTCAAGGAAGGAGCGGTGGTGGGGTGGCCCTGTATGTTAGGGACTATTAAAAATGCTCTGAACATAAGTATGGTGATGACAGGGTTGAGTGTCTTTGGATTAGAATTAAAAGGAAGGCCAACAAAGCTGTTATCATGGTGGGAGTCTGTTATACTATGTATCAGGAATAGCATGGCCAGCAGGACCAGGGAAGTGATCTTACCCCTGCACTCGGCACTGGTGAGGCCAGACCTTGAGTACTGTGTTCAGTTTCGGGCCCCTCACTACACAAAGGACATTGAAATACTTGAGAGTGTCCAAAGAAGGGCAACGAAGCTGGTGAAGGGTGTGGAGCACCCTTCTGATGAGGAGAGGCTGAGGGAACTGGGGTTGTTCAGTCTGGAGAAGAGAAGGCTGAGGGGAGACCTCATCGCTTTCTACAACTACCTGAAAGAAGGTTGTAGAGAGGTGGGGATGAGTCTTTTTAACCAAGTTAACAAGTGATAGGACAAGAGGTAATGGCCTCAAGTTGCAGCAGGGGAGGTTTAGACTGGATATTAGGAAGTATTTATTCACAGAACGGATTGTCAGACATTGGAATGGGCTGTCCAGGGCAGTTCTGGAATCCCCATCCTTGGAAGTGTTTGAGTTGTGTCGACATAGTGCTCAGGGATAGGGTATAGTTGAGGACTGTCAGTATTAGGTTGATGGTTGGATTTTAAAGTCTTTTCCAACCTAGACAATTCTGTGATAATATGGCTGTTCAGTATTACGTACTGCATTTTCAACAGAGAGCATAAGGTTAACAATAAATGCTGTGATTACAGAATCCAGCAGAGAACTTGAAATGTTCTCTTATGCAGGAATACATACAGATCACTTCTAATTGTTATTATGAAATGCTTAATTAAGTTGTCTTAATTATTTAAGAGGGCTGTCATTGAATATTCTAGATGACTAATCAGTAAATGAACACAAACTCCAAGATGATATTTGTGTCTCTCCCTGACAGAAGGAGGAAAGTGCTAATTGGAATCTTTACATTTTACCTGTCCTGTAAAAATGGGCCAAATTTCTGCAGGAACTGAGTGATTTCTAATGGCTTCTACACCTTGCCTCTAATGCAGGGTGTACTTCCCAGTTACGACTTTTACCTATGTTTCAGCACACAAGGAGAGAAATTCCTTGAGTCTGTTTCATGAAGTATTGAGTCCAGATTGGCACCAACTTCCTATACCATAAGATGATGGTTTTGTGATTGTTTGTTGATTTATTTCAATTATTTTTTAATAACTACTGCCTAATTTGCATTGGTACATCTAACTCCAACCAATATTTGATCTTGCCTGTTGTTATTCTCAAAGTAAGAGCCTTTTGTGGAGAATCTAATCATTAATAAAACCAGAAAAACAAGAAAATAAGAAAATGTTTTTTTCTAACAAAAAATGACATGTTACTAGACAAAGGCAAAGCAAACGATAATTTTTGCATCTCTGCATCTAAATACTTCTACACTGATTATTGTCTTCAGTGTGAGTAAGAATATGTTTTACAATAACTCTTACTTTTAATGAATGCTGGCATTTATTTTCTGATGTATAGGTTCATTTGGGGCATATCTATGTCTACTTGTTAAAGGTAAGTAGACAATTAAGTCACAGTTAGATGGCTATGTTGTATATGGAGAGGCTTTCCAGCTGTCTCAACAGTCTTGGCCTCCCTATCAAGATGTCAACGTTCTGTTTTTCCAAAGTACTTCACAAACGAGGTTGATACACATTGTCAGTGGTAGGATTTGAGTAAAAACAAGGGCCCAGCCAGATGCAGCTTGGGATGTGGAGCTACATGAAGCTGTTACAGAGATCTCTTGTGTTAGTTTTCTTAAGATGAACGTATTTAATCTTTAAGCAAAAAACCCCAAACAAAATAAAGGTCTTTATGAAGCTTTTTAAATTTCTTTTACTCAAAGAATAATTGGGAATGTTTCAAAGCTGCCTTAAGCCTTTCAGTGTTTAAGAGGCATCTGGACAATGCCATTGATAACATGCTTTAACTTTTGGGCAGCCCTGAAGTGGTCAGGCAGTTGGACTAGATGATCGTTGTAGGTCCTTTCCAACTGAAATATTCTATTCTATTCTATGCAATAGAAAATTCTGGGGATTCATTATCAGTTTTTGTTCTGCCTTTGCAGAACCTCATTGACCTCAACAGTTCTCTGCACAGGTAGATCCTAAATTTGAATCAAGTTTAGACATGGCATAAATGAATCATGGAATTATCAACTGCCAGTATAAAAATAACTTTCAAATTAAATCAGTCAGTTTTAGTCACAGGCAAACATATCACCTTTGTCAGCTATGCATCCGTTTCTTGGTATGTTACACTATTATTTTGTTAGATTGAGAAATGCATACTACAGTGTGGATTTATCCTGAGTTCTTCTCTGCTTTAGATGAAAGAAATAATATTTGCAAATTAGAAAATCTGCCATTTCTAACAAAAATTGTTTGCACATATTTCTTTGCCATCTATACATAGTATAAAAATATAACATAGATTGTTTACTCTTATCTGCTTTAAAATGCAATATAGTGTCTTTTTCTGCCAAAACATTTCTTCACATTTTTATGAACAGCCTGGCTCCCCATGATGGACAGCTAATTTGCCAGCAACAACAGATGAGCCCATATAGCAGGTGACCCTCATATTCACCAGGTATCTTTGACAATCCAGTAATGAAAAGATGGACATTGTACTATGAAAAGTTTTAGCCAATTTTCTAAAATGGTATTAAGCTATTGTGATAGACACTCGAAAAGTCCTTTACTGTAACCTCTTTCTCAAGTAACAGGGCTGAAATATTTAGCAGACATCCTGTAAATTTAACAATCAGCAATTCACTGTTACAAAAGAAAAACTGAAAAACAATGCCAAGCTCTCAACTGTCCCCAGTGTCATTCAGGCACAAAAAGTAAAATAGATCCTAAAAAATGACATAAAGGAATAATTTGTTACCTCATAAATTTTGAGAGTGCATTTTTCAACCATTTCTATTCATGCAATGGCCCCTAGGAAAAGAACATTCTTTCCACATAAAACTCGAATGCAAATATTACAAAATGCATCTATATAATGCACTATATACAGCCATCTACAATCTGTGTGGAATGGATATCAAACAATGAAAAACTGAAGTATCTAAAAAAGCTACTTGCAGTCAAAATAGTGTAGAAGAAACACCATTCCATCATCACAGCAGCAAGTTCAATCATGACTGTACTGTGCATCTTAGCATCTCTGCATTGAAGAATGTGTTAAGTACTAATAAGAACAAAATAAAATGCACTTCAGCCTTGTTGCTACATTTATAATGAATTGTGTTCTCTATCTCCAACACACAAACCACTTTGTGTACACCCTTATCTATATATTGCATATACAGCTGTTGCTCAAACAAACAAACAAGAGAGTATCAATTTTCAGCTAATGATGAAATGCTAGATCCACAAAGGTACTTAGAACATTATGGTGTCTAACCTCTCAGCACCCTGCTGTCTTTGAAATCTACAGCCTGGGCTAAGTGCCCAGACACAGAGAGAGACAAGCGTCTAGGAAAAGGATTCACAGGAGCCAGCAAACTGAATAAGGAATAATTATTCCTCCAAAATAGCTAGCAGAGGTAATAAAAGGACAGGTTTTAGGTCAGTAGTTAGGATAATCTTACGAAGTGTGAATAAAAGAGAGATTTCCCCAAATCAAGAAGAAATAGGGTTTGAGAACAGATGTCTCATAGGTTATACCAGTGGATTTACCATTTGCTGCAGAGGTGCCAAAGGGCAGATGGTTCAGGCATCTAATGCCCCTGGAGAGTTTATGTCTGTGAATCATAAGAGCAAATAGTGCCTACATGTTTTGTCCTGTCAGCATTTCTGACTGATTCAGCATGACGACTGCTTGTCCCTGTTGCTGGTTTTCAAAACAGTTTATTATCCTTTATTGTCTGGGGATGTACCTAAAAACCACATTGGTCTAAATTTCCCTTGGCTAAAATTATGATTAATCTAACATTTGTATGAGGAAATGAGAGCTATCTTCTTACTGAAGAGGAAATGTGTTCAGAACTGGTCAATTAAAAGGATTTATGAACAGGCTCCAGAAAGGGCTGCACTAAAAGCTGTTATTGAGACCAAGAACGGAGTCAGACAGACAGACCCACTTCAGGCAGCTCAACTAGGAACAGGTAACGGTAACTGTACCTACTCCCATGGTACCCATTCCCTAACTCACATATGACACAGGAGACGAATTTAAGGGTTTGTATCCATCACACATGTTAAAGACAATAAGATAGCACTGACAGAAAGTAGTTCTTCAACTACTCATGGGAAAAAATAAAGTCTTAGCCCCAAACCATGCTAAGCCTCTTTTGTCTGCTTTCAGATCTGTAAAACTAATATTGTACTCAGTCATCTTAGAGCTTGTTTTGAAGAATAAAACAGTTAATAAGAACTACACTGTGTCAGTGATGATACGTATCCATTTTTCTTCTGTCTAACAGCTATCAAGTGTGATACCTTGCACCTGGGGCCAGGGGATGAAGGAGAGCAGAGGTGGGAGCTGTAAATCAGGTTTATGACAGGAGCTGCCCGACTCATGATCAGGGGCTCAGTCCAGCTGCTCTTCACCATGGTTAGCAGCTGGTAACTCATGTGCTTTTAAAACAGGGACATAACCAGACCTTAACTAAAATATGGTTTTGAGTGGTTTTTTCCATCATGATAAAAATCACATCTTAAACAAATTGTTCCATGCTAGGCTTGGCGTGCTTACAGGTGCTCTGTAAAACACAGCTTGTGGGAAATAGGTTATCACCAAATTAAAAAAAATGGTAGATTTTCAAGATATTGTCAGTACGCTGGATCAATAAGCTTTTTCCTTTCTTTTTGTGCTCTTACAACAATGATTTTAGCAATGAAAAAATAAAACAAAAGGGAAATGTAGTAACTGCATTATTACTGTGATCTAACTTATGGTGATTTTATAATAATAAATATTCATTTTAGCTCTCATGTGTTCTAACTCAGAAAATGGCATGCTAATTGTAAACAATTAAATACTCAGGAGTGTGGAGATGCGTGTCAGAAGAAGTGATGCTGAATGTATATTTGGAAAACAGCAAGCAGACTTGGTAGAAAACTAGCACTAACAAGTTAATTCCTTAAAGCAAAGACTGAAATATCAAGCTAATGTAAGTATAAGGGCCATATTGTCTCTTACCCTGGCTGGGATCCAGATTATGGACCACCTAAGTTAGATGCACAGGAAAGGGCCTTGTTTTTGTATCAAAAAAGCTGAAGATAAGGATCTCCGTCCAAGCATGTTCAGTGTTGAGATCACAACCATACTACTCGGAACCAATTTACCCTCTAAACTATTTCATCTCCCCAGAGGAGGGCCACAAAGATGATCAGAGGTCTGGACCACCTCTCTTATGGAGATAGGCTGGAGGAGTTGGAGACTGTTCAGCCTGGAGAAGACTCTGGGGAGACTTGATAGCACCTTTCAGTACCCGAAGGGGCCTACAGGAAAGATGGAGAGGGACTTTTTACAAGTGTATGTAGTGATTTGACGAGGGGCAATGGCTTTAAACTGAAAGAGGGCAGATTTAGATTAGACTTTAGGAAGAAATTCTTTACCATGAGGGTGGATGAGGCACTGGAACAGATTGCCCAGAGAAGTTGTGGATGCCCTCTCCCTGGCAGTGTTCAAGGCCAGGTTAGACAGAGCTTTGAGCAACCTGATCTAGGAGGAGGTATCCCTACCCATGGCAGGGGGGTAGGAATTAGATGATCTTTAAGGTGCCTTCCAACCCAAACCATTCTATAATTTAATGACTTATATACCTACCCCTACCATTGCAAAAGGGCAAGGGATCAAGTTATGTGCTTGCTTTGACAAGCTGTCCATTTCTCAAAATAAGGAGGCATACCTCACCTAACTCAGCATACATCATTGCAAGTCAATTATTTAATGGCAGCTTCATCACAAATCACCTTGTTCCTGGAAAATCTTGACAAATAGCTAGAGCACATCTGAGACCCAGTCCTACCTGGCAGGACTTTCTCATCTGCCTGCAAGTATACATTTTCCTTTTTTAAGATGAATTATATGTGACTGGTCACTAGGCCAAGAAAAATTTAATGCGGGCCTGTGGAGAGCTTCCAAAAGACATCAGAGAAATATGTGAAGGAGGAGAAGTTCTTATTCCAAGTAGAGGAACAGATGTTAGAGACTCAGAAGAAGCCCCATTAAGAAACTCTTCTGTGAGGCAGACAGGGTGCTGCCACAGCCTCTGTCTGACAGGAGACTGCACACTTCCAACAGTACCATGTGATACAAGAGAATATGAAGAGAAACAGACAATTATGTTTCTCCTCTTCCAGTCCTTCCCCTGCTTATATTTAAACACCAGAAAATCCAGACCTGGTTATACCGAAAGTCTGTTGCAATTACCAGGAACCTACTTCAGCATTAAGATTGTTGGAGATATTAAAAATGACAAGATGCTTCATACTCAAGTTCTGTTGACAAAAATCAGAATAGCCTTGTGACGTAGTGAATCCATCCAGAACTTCTTTTTAAGCAGACAGTTCATTATCTGATAAATCTGGATGCTTAGAAATCTGAATGTTAAAGAAAAATAAGGTGACTGTTCTGCCTGGGACTTTCATTGATGCTGGTAATCAGAAATTCTTAGGAATTACTATTTAAACCACAACCAACTTCCTGCCATCGCCTTGTATATCCCAAAATGCCCTTAACAACAATTTTCTAGAGTATGAGCCAACACGGAGTGACACGTAGGAAGATATAATTACAAGTTGAAGGTCAAATTTCACAAGCAATAATTCTTCAAAATGTAAATATCTCCTTAATGCCAAAGCACTGTAGATAGGAGGTCTGAATGCAGCCATGCATTCTTTCCAGAGCTACCTTCACTTAGAACTACCCCAAGAAACCACATGATCACCTATCTGGCTATATGGACTTAAGGGTAGCTTAGCTTTATGAATCTCTGTGCTCCCACTGAAGTCCAGGCCATGGCATCTTCACTGTTATTGATGTCCAAATCTACTTAAATAAAAATCTCATTCCAGTACAGCTCCTTTGTTTCAGTCTGTGGTACAGAAATATCCAAAACTCTTGTGGCTTTTCATTTCCTTGGAAGCTCATCAAATACCTCAGCAAACAATTCAGTTACTCTTGCAAAAATAGTTAATTCTTCAGTCAGTAGTGGCAATATTTTTTGATGTAAGGTAATAGAAACAAGATAGGTTTTGAAAAATAAATTATTTAAACAATACTTCACTCTGAATGGACAAGTGACACTTAGTATCCAATACACTAAAACATAATGAGGATGAGAGATTTTGTTATAGTCTTTTAACAACAAAAAAAAAAAAAACAGTCTGCATTTTGAGCCAATACATTGATGTCTTTTTTCCTTTATTTAAGAAAAATTTGTTTTCTCTAAATCCCATATTTATGACAAAGACGTTTTTAATGCACAAGCAGGTCAATGACACTTTTTCACTAACATGTCAGCTATAGCCATCAGGTTTTCTACTCAAAACTAACAGCCTTTAAGAGCTCAAAGTCTCTGTCATTTCGTGTTTTAGAAAAGGCCTTTTAGCAATGTTTTTTGTCAAGTGTTTTTTTAATGCATTCTTTTGAAAATCATAAAGAAATAAAATTAAAAGGCATTCAGTGAATCCATGAAAGCACACAGAACATTCTGATAAATACAATTCACCCATTCCTTTTAAAACTCTTTTTTTTACATTCCTCTATGTGTTCACAGGCATAGAGCCATGCATATTTCACAAACACATGCACTCACACAGATACTTACATCATGGGTAAAGCAGATGTTAATTTTAAAATAGAAAAGGAAGAAAGAAAAAAATAGCTCTGGCTCCATATGAGACCACTGGCTATTGGCTTCAGACATCAGAGTCTATCTCTGAGGTGACATGAAGCAGGAGAGATCTGTCATTTTATACTTCCATTCTGAACAGTAAAAAAATCTTTTTTTTTTTTTTTTTTATTTTGAAGAAATAATTCCGGATGTACCCCTACAGCTTCCATAACACCAGCCTCTGACAGAAATTAACTGCAAGGAATATTCTCACCATCACAAAATCTACAGTTCGGGATTTTTTTTCAGGTTTGAAAAAAACAACCCACAGCCAACACATTTTTCAACCTGTGACTTTTCAGTGCTGTTTGTGTAGATGAAAGCCAACTTTCACAGTCTTGAAAGTGAGAGGCTAAAAGAAAAATTCATCTGTAGTAGATATGTTTATGAATGGGTAAAAATCACATATTCAGAGATAAAAAAAAAAAAAAAAAAAAAAAGCCTGAAATGAATAAATTCTGGAAAGTTGTGAGAGGAATCACAGAATCACAGAATCATCTAGGTTGGAAAAGACCTTGAAGATCATCAAGTCCAACCATCAGTCTAACATTGACAGTCCTCAACTACACCATATCCCTGAGCGCTACATCAACCCAACTCTTAAACACCTCCAGGGACGGGGACTCCACCACTGCCCTTGGCAGCCCGTTCCAATGTCTGACAATCTGTTCTGTGAAGAAATACTTCCTAATATCCAGTCTAAACCTCCCCTGCTGCAACTTGAGGCCATTACCTCTTGTCCTATCACTTGTTAACTTGGTTAAAAAGACTCATTCCCATCTCTCCACACCCTCCTTTCAGGTGGTTGTAGAGGGCAATGAGGTCTCCCCTCAGCCTCCTCTTCTCCAGACTGAACAACCCCAGTTCCCTCAGCCTCTCCTCATCAGACTTGTGCTCCACACCCTTCACCAGCTCTCTTGCCCTTCTTTGGACACTCTCAAGTATTTCAATGTCCTTTTTGTAGTGAGGGGCCCAAAACTGAACACAGTACTCGAGGTCCGGCCTCACCAGTGCCAAGTACAGGGGTAAGATCACTTCCCTGGTCCTACTGGCCATTCTATTTCTGGTAGAAGCCAGGATTCCATTGGCCTTCTTGGCCACCTGGGCACACTTCTGGCTCATGTTCAACTGGCTGTCAACCAACACCCCCAGGTCCCTCTCGGACTGGCAGCTTTCCAGCCACTCCTCCCCAAGCCAGTAGTGCTGCTGGGGGTTTTTGTGGCCAAAGTGCAGCACCGAACATTTGGCCTTACTGAAACTTATACAGTTGCCCTCAGCCCATCAATCCAGCCTGTTCAGATCCCTCTGCAGAGCCTCCCTACCCTTGAGCAGATCAACACTCCCACCTAGCTTGATGTTGTCTGCAAACTTACTGAGGGTGCACTCAATCCCCTCATCTAGATCACTGATAAAGATGTTAGACAGGAGTGACCCCAGTACTGAGTCCTGGGGAACACCACTCATAACTGGCCACCAACTGGATTTAAATCCATTCACCACAACTCCTTGGGCCTGGCCATCCACCAGTTTTTTACCCAGCAAAGTGTGTGCCCATCCAAGCCACAAGCAGCCAGTTTCTCCAGGAGAATGGTGTGGGAAACGGTGTCAAAGGCCTTACTAAAGTCAAGGTAGACAACATCCACAGCTTTTCCCTCATCCAGTTAGGGAGTCACCCTGTCGCAGAAGGAGATCAGGTTTGTCAAGCAGGACCTGCCTTTCATAAACCCATGCTGGCTGGGCCTGATCATCTGGTTGTCCTGCATGTACCATGTGATGGTACTCAGGATGATCCGCTCCATCAGCTCCCGTGGCACCGAAGTCAAACTGGCAGGCCTGTACTTTCCCAGATCATCCTTCTGACCCTTCTTATATATGGGCATTACATTGGCTGATTTCCAATCCTTTGGGACCTCCCCGGTCAGCCAGGACTGCTGGTAAATGATGGAAAGCAGCTTGGTGAGCATCCCCATCAGCTCCTTCAGTATCCTCAGGTGCATCCCATCCAGTCCCATAGACTTGTGTATGTCTGTGTGGTGCAGTAGGTCACTGACCATCTCCTCCTGGATTATGGGGGGGTCGTTCTCCCTGTCTCTGTCTTCTAGCTGAGGAGGCTGGATCACCTCAGTACAACTGGTCCTGTTACTAAAGACTGAGGCAAAGAAGGTGTTAAACACCTCATCATTCGTTACCATGTTTCCCCCTGCAGCTAGCAGGGGATGGAAGCTCTCCCTGGTCTTTCTTTTACTGTTGATGCATTTATAGAAAGATTTCTTGTTATCTTTCACAGGTGAAGCCAGATTTATTTCTAATTGGACTTTAGACCTCCTAATTTTCTCCCTGCATAGCCTCACAGCATCTTTGTAATCATCCTGAGTGGCTTGCCCCTTCTTCTGGAGCCCATAAACTCTCCTTTTTTCCCTGAGTCCCACGCAAAGCTCCCTGTTCAGCCAGGGTGGCCTTCTCTGCCAGTGGCTTCTCTTACAGCACCTGGGGACAGCCTACTCCTGTGCCTTTAAGACTTCCTTCTTGAAGAGTTTCCAGCCTTCCTAGACCCCTATACCCTTCGGGACCGTCTCCCAAGGGATTCGATCAAGCAGTCAAATTTTCCTCTCCACACGGAATCAATCTATAACTAGTTCATAAAGGGCATGGGAATCCCAGTCAAGCTTCGAAGTAATCTGTGGCCAAAAGAATGTAATTGAAATTGGTCTCCACTTACATTTACTGTTGCAATGCTTTCACAGCTATGTCTTTTTTTATCATTGCAGTGGGTATGAATATCTTCCTCTGTGAAAATGTGGTTCTTTCTACGTGCATGTTTAGAACTTGCAGAGGTATAGCATGAAAAAAGAAAGATAATGCTATTTTCCATTTTCTGGCTACATGTTACATACTGCCTGAATGAGGAAGGGAGGCCCTGTTTACTTTTGTTTGCTTTCTAAAGATTAGGAAAACATTTATGAAAGAAATTTCATAAATACATAAATTCTAAAAGATTTTCAGATACTGTTTTTTTTAAGGTAACATTAGTTCTAATTTATAATGAAATAATACTGTGAATTCAAACTCCTGCCTGTAGTTACCTAACAGATCTTTCTTCTCTGAAAGACAATTTGCTTGAACATGGCCCCTATTCTTACCTCCATTTCTCTAAAATTCTCAGTACTAATGGGCCTGAGTAGCAGTAAAGAGTTGGATTTGATGTTTTAGGGACTTTAGATGCAAATGGCTGCTTGAAAAATTCTAGAGGTGGGTTAGGCATGAAAATCACCAGTTCATCTCCAAGCACAGTCAATGAATGGTTCCAGTAGCTGCATCCTTCAAAGGTCTTGGTTAAAACCTGATGCCATATTAATAGATGCAGTTCCAACAGCCCCATGTGTTATACTGCTCTCTGCTTCCTGGTTGTCACCATCGGACATGGGATGCTGTTTCCAAGGTGCACCATTCTCCTGCCATGCCACTGGAGAGACCTTTACCTGAATGGTACTGGATTAAGTCACAATCCCCAGTGGATGTATTCAGCATAATGAAGAAGACACAGGACCTTCTGGCATTCCTTATAATTATGTTTAGGCAAGAAAAGAAACCTCACCTCAAGAAGGGCTGGATTTTGTAAAAATATTTCTAAGTAAATATAACCTTTCTTCATTTGAGGTAATTTGATCCATACAGGGATCTTCAGTTTAAAGGGGTTTTTTATTTCACTTCCTGTCTTGTTTATTTTAAATATTTTATCAGTGATATAAAATACTGTTTTCAGTTAAGTTGTCCTGGATTGCCTGATTTTAATGGTATGCTGGTGTCCTATTTTTCCCTTGCATGCTTCTTACTGCTATCATGGTGTTCAGAGATTGCCTTCAGTCACCTCCTTTCTACTTAAATGCTGTACACAGGCAGCAGAACCTGACTTTTAATCATGCCTTCTAAGAAAAATAGTGGCAATGATTAATGTTCTCATTCTGAAACTTTTTGGTCTGCTTTTATAAGCGAAGACATTTTTCTTCTTTGTGATCATAAAATAGCCATAGATTCATGTATTTGCTGGAATCCCTTCTGCTTTTTGCTGTTTTCCAGAATGTTGGTGGCAAAAGCAATTATTTCCATCTTTCTTTACATACTCCTTTAACCAGTCTAGTATCAGTGAATTATTCTTAAAACTAGGCATATGTCATTTAGCTTAGGTTACCCCCAGGTATAAAATACATATTTTCTCAGTACTTGAACTGTCAAAATAGTTTGCATATAAAGACTTACTTAACATTGGTGAAGATAAGTCTGAGTTTGATTTGTCATGTTTGAGTTTGAATATGAGGTTCAAAAAATAGTCTCAAATTTGAAGTGAAATAAAATAACTTTCAGCTAAGCTTTGTCTGAAACTGAGAAAAGATAATTTTGTAGTCTTCTCTATATGAGATCATAAACCCAAATTTGTAATAAAAATCAAGAAGGGATTGCTTCTAGTAGGAAAACTTATAGGTCAATATAATCCCCAGAAAGCAAATATAATACAGATTCACAGTCTCCTACAACAGAACCTTGCACAGTAAAGGGGTTTGCTGCATAAATTCTCTACATAGCGTGCCTAAATTACAGCTAAGCCCATGCTAACGGTGCTGGAGTGCTCACTTGCAGCCTGTTGCTTAAAGGGCTTTGTCTGTTTCATGGAAATTGTCATCAGAAGCCACACTGACTTCAGCCATGCAGGAACAAGCCAAAGTCTCTTCCAAATCACTGGTATGTCATAGAGATGACATAATATATGAGTAGCTCTGTTCATTGATCAGACTAAAAGAAAAGATTTTCAAGCTCAAAGAGACAATTGGCAGCATCTACCTTGGCCACTTCCATACTTAAAGTTGATCAGAATCTTTTTCAAAGGCCTTTTTTTTTTTTAATTATTACCTTTTTTGTATCAGAATTTTGAATGGAATGAAAATGTAATTTCTGAGTGGTTCCATGTGTAATGAGTCAAAGCTTGTCTGAAACCAGCTAATTTCCCTCTGAGCTAAAGTGTATTTAGCTAAAATAATAAACATTTCAAGGTATGAAGGGTCTGCCACACCCAGGTAGAAGTTCCTCCAATGGTTTATAATCCTCATTACTGAAAAAACCCACAAAAAGTTCCTTTCAATCTGTTTAATTTCTCTAACTTCAGTTTACAACAACTGGATCTGGTTACATTTTTTTCATCAAAAACAGAGATCCAGCTCCCTCATTCTTTCAAACACAACAACTTATATATTATTAAGTTATGTGATTAATTTGTAAGTTAAGTAACCTTCTGTTATACAAGTTAAGAAGGATGAGTTTATTTAAATAGGTATCTAATCTGTAAATTACGTTTGCAAAATTCATACGTGTTTTCTGATGTTAGTATCTAACTATATTCACCTCACTTTAAAGTACTTTGAGAGCTGGACACTTGGGTATGAACTCCACTAGGATCTACAAATAGTAATGAACTTTATCTGCTGACTATTTACCATTAGGGGTTACAAAATATGAAGAGAATAAAGCTAAGTCTTGTATATTGCTTCAGATCTTTATGTTTCTTTACACCAGTTGAAGGCATAGTCATATTAAGAATCAGTAATACTTCTTTTATAACACAGCAGTAAAATAAAAGAATGAATTAGTGAATGAGCAGAAGAGCCAGCCAGTAGCTTTCCACATAAATAAACCTACAGAAGCCTATCTCAATTTTAAAAATGTAACTGAATTAAAGTTGGCTACATAGCCGCTGTAGCTTTAACAAAATCTGTGGCATTGTTATGAGATCTGGGTCAGAGAACAAAGTCAAACAGAGGAGCCTGATGTCTCTATGCATGTAATACCAAATAGTAAAACACATCTTGAGAAGAAGTTTAGAAGTGCATGAGTCTACTGATTAGTCTTTTCTTGAAGCATGTTGGGATGAAGGATTATCTTAATTCATAAAGCCCTAGGAAAAAAAAAATGTATCAGGTCAAAAGTGACTAACCAGGAGACGTGCTTAGAGGGCTGCAGTGGGCCTGAGAACTTAGAGCTGAAGAGTTCAGAAGACCTATGTGTTCAATAGAAGAGAGCATTCAAATAGAACATGTGTTAGTCTGCTGTAAAACCTGCAAAAAAAAAATGCAGAAATGATGGGACAAGAGTAAAAACACTGAAATGGTTTTAATTCTGGAGTATAATAAATGTTGAAAAGGTACTTTACCTGTTCTTGATGAAAGGTATCATCTATGTACATATAAAATAAATTACAAAAATGCAGCAATGTTTACTTTTACTAAATGTCTAGTTACTCACATCTGTCTTTTGTTTGAGGACACAAATATCAAATTAATCTGGATTAACCTTGTCTTGTAAATGATATAGCAGGTATATATGTCTGCTATGTATCCTCAGCCCTTGTTCAAGAAAGAAAAAAGTCCTTATTCAGTAAGAACACAGCCAGCAACTCTGAAAGTGAAATCACTGAAAAATTCTTAGTTTCAGACTAAGGATTCTGTATAAGAGGTTTGATAAGTGATCTGATTCAGGCCTGTTCCCACTGTTTTAAAATGGTGGGAATGCACTGCCTTTCTTTGTTGGGAAATGACCAGCAAGTAGGATCAAAGTCTGCTTTTATATAGCCTGTCAATACTTGTACCGGGACAGTTTTTAACTCTGCCTATCCTTCTTTCAGATGGTCGATACATGGCTTCACTCTCACTAACATTCTGAAAGGAACAAGGTCTCTACCTAACACCAAAGAACAAAAAACATGGGGAGAAAGATGTTATTCAAGCAGAAAGAAACAGAAGAACCTCCTCTTTCCATCAAAGTGCACAGCTAATGTAAAATCCCCTGTAAAGAATGGCAGCTAATGAGAAGAGCTCTTTCTCTCCTAAGCTGAAACAGCCAGAATATATGGATCTCAGTCAAACTCAACCAAGCTGCTCAGTGACATCAGATGAATGAATGCAGCTGTGTTCAGAATTAAATATGCTAAAAGTTCACTACAGTAAAAATGGAAACCTTGATGCTTTTACTAACATAGATATCAAATGCATGAAAAGCAATGTCTGTGAGTCAAGGAAGGCTTAGAACATAGAAAATAGATCAAACACTGGGAAGGTGGTTGGACCACAGTTCAGTCTTTGCCACAAAGATGTACCCTTCTTTGTGCTACCAGAGATAAAATCTTGCAACTGCTTTTCAATCTTTGTTTCTGCCTAGATTTTAATCACAGAATCATAGAATGGTTTGGGTTGGAAGGGATCTTAAAGATCATCTAGTTCCAACTCTCCTGACATAGGCAGGGACACCTTCCACTAGACCAGGGTGCTCAAAGCCCCATCCAACCTGGCCTTGAACACTGCCAGGGAGGGGGCAGCCACAGCTTCTCTGGGCAACCTGTTTTAGAATTAGAAGAATCCAGACCCAGCTCTTTCTATGCAAATAATAGCTCTGCTACAGGAAATGACCATTAGCTGTAAAAGAAATAGAAGGAAGTGGTTGCTTTGTGATAGACTACGTATTGAAGGTGTCTAGTAACTGACAAAAGATGTCTGTAGCTCACTCCCTCCTAATAAAATGTTTGATAGCTATATTTTGTAGACAAAGAAAATAAAGAAACCACAATTACACAAAAGAACCTATAATCACTAAGTACAAAATTACTTTACTGAACATTGCACAGTAGTGGACACCATTATGCTATTAATACAAGCTGAAATAAAAGCCTATTTTAACATGCATTTAGTCTCCGCATAGAACTTTGATCAACAAACTATCTCATCAATGGCCTCATGGATTTTTCTATGTCCACGCTACTCATCTGATCACATGGTGTCAATAATTTGATACAACTCTTCTATCACGTATAACATTTTTAAGCATCCTTCATTATGTTTTTCTTTTTCCCAAAAGCTACCAAAAATTATACCAGACAAAAATCTATAATACATGGAGCCCTTATATCTCACTCATTATAAAAGAAAAATGCAGAAATACATGTTTTCAAAATTAATTAATTCTGAAAAGTATTGCCCATCAAATCTGTCAAAAGATGTAACAGAGGGAAAATGAAGGTACTTCAATTTACTCTGAGTTATGTCTTGAATAAAGACATATGATTAGCTCCATGGACTTGTGAGAAAGAAACTCCACCTTGCAGTAACAAAAAATCCATCCTACATTACTTGATGAAAGTAGCAAGTGAGGATATAAAAATGAAGATAACAGAGAAGACAGAAGGAAGATAACAAAGCAAGGACTGGAGAGATGCGCTACAATCACTCATTGTTCGATGTAATGCATAAATAATAGTGCTGATCCTAAACCAAAATATTCTGCAAATGTCTAGTGTGAAAATAATAATATACCTTTGTTTGCAATGCTTTATGATTAATCACTGTCAAGTTTTGAAGTGGAAAAAATATGCAGTAGGAATGAATCCTTTATTCTCCAGACTTCCAAAGAACTTTCTTGCTCTGCTTATTCAAGAAGTTTCATCAGTGAAATACATATACTCTGCTAAGAGAAAGAGTAGAGGAACACGAGCTCTTTCAAACACTCCATAATAAAGCTGCCTTGGGAGTCTGCATTGAAATATTAAAGTCAAACACATATTTTCAAATCCCAGAAAAGCTTAATAAAAATTACTAGAAATTTGTATAGTGAAATTTAACCTTTTCAATTTCTGAATTCTGATAGCAGCCAAAGTGCCAAAACTTCAAGACTATTTTTCTGCATATGAGAAAGTTCACAATCAGCCAAAGATATACAAAGTTCCACTGAATTACAGTGTTGCTATGCTTTCTTCCAATTGCATATCTCAGACTGGCATTGCAAGCCAAGCTTGACTTGGGCACAGTGAGTGTATGATTTAAAATCAAAGCCAAGAGATTCTGTCCATTTTTTAAAAAGGCACAGTGAAATGATGCTTATGGCATTGGAGAACAACAGTCTTTGAGGTCCCTCAAACAGAGGCAGTGAAATGAAACAGGCAAGGATCTGTCAAAAACAAGCACAGCACAAGGGCATGCACATAGAGTTACCTGCTAGAGCTGTACATTCTGAGAAAAAATCAAGATCATGTCTTAACAGATAACTTTGATTTCATTCTTATAGCTAGCCAGAAAGAAGCGCAGCTTCTCTGAAATGGTAAATCTAATGACTACCAAGGGAGAAGATAAGAAAATATTTTACTTCTATCACAGTCTGCTGGTATTTTCCCATTAAGCACATTCTCCTTATTTTCAAACTATGTGTAAAATCTCTCCCCAAGTGTCTTTAGATACTTCTGTCTACAAAGCCAGGATCATCCTTTCTGATAATGAACCAGTACAATGGGACTTAAATAACCCACTAAAAATCAGTTTTTCCAGAAAGGATGTAACTGAAAAAAAAAAGTTACTCTAATGTAAGATTGGTCATGCAGTTTTACACCTCACTAAATGATGGATAAGTCTACTCTGACGGAAAGAAAATCTGTTTATACAGGAAAACAGCATATACCTGAGCAGTTAAAGCGGAATTTGAACATAAATTCACCCCCTGTCTTATTTCACAGAAACTTCACAGAGAGATGAAAACTCTCATCAGCACTTCTTAGATCAAGTAGGAGCAGCAAACACCTGTTTGTTGATAATTTATGAAGACAAATGAGATAAGTCCAAAGAATAAATTGTTTGTTGCATTTTGTTTGTCACTGAAGGGACTAGGAAAAAGGCAAACTGTTATTGTGAATGAAGGCCAAAATGGACAAAATGCTTCCCTTTTGATAAAATTGTATCTATGACAGGAAAGGATCTTTTTTGCATCTTCTCAGAAAGGCTTAGTTCCATATTATTATTTGGAATAATCATCTTTCCCCCCACATACACATTTGTGGCTGAAAGCTCCCTACCAGCTGTCACTTTAATTAAATCTTGCAAACAGAACCTACTGGATTTCCAGTTGCAAGGGAATATCTACAGAACAGCCATTATAGGTCTGACCAAAGGGTCACCTAGCCTGATAGCCCCTTTTCTGGCTATGACTCATTATGGAAGAGCACAAGAACAGAGTAAACATATGTGCTGGTACATTGTCCCAGTCTTCAATAATCTCCAGCTCAAGGGCTTTTTGAGAGATGTCTTTAAGCCCATTAAAAACTCTCAGCAGATTTTTTCTCTGTTAATATATCTCATCCACTTGAACACAGGCAAAAGCTAGATTAGATTTTCCAGAGGTTCACTCAACATCAGTAAATCTAAACTTCACAGTACCTAAAGATCAATTTTCCTTTTTCTTTCTCCACGATTACCATCTCAAGCTTCAAAAATCATAGTTTTACCCCAACACCATGACAAAGTCTCTCGTTGTTGCATGTACTTTTCAGCTTTGTCTTCTAGTTAAGCTGGTGGTCCCATGTATCATATATACATATAACTTTTTTCCTCTTTTATGAACAGATTTGCAAAGTATATTTAGATATATTTCTACAGAGCTTATAATATTCAAGTATCTCTAAAACTGCAGGCATATTTTTATATCCCCATATGTGCGTCTGCAGGTTTTTTTCATGGACTTAGAAAACTGGCCAAGAAAAACAGCACATGCAAGAATCTGAATATACAGGCATATACGTACATCTCTAAAGTCTGCATGAAAGTCTTTCAGAAGTAAGAGGTTCTTTGGTTTCTACAACAACTCAAATCAAGGATCAGATATATTTGACAAGCAATTTGGTGTTCTGGAATAAAGAGAACTGCATTTTTTTTATGAATTATTCAAAATACTTATTAATAAATAATCCCAGATAACTTTTCTTTGTGGCTTATTAACAATGGTCTGACACTTGATCTTATATGTACATAATGAACCACTTCACATTATATATTCAAATATGGTGATTTCTTACATTTATTTCTGTTTGTAAGTATCCAGTAACTGCACTGTTTTAAGGTAGAGTTCTCATATGAGATGCTGCAGAAAACTTTTCTCATACATGTAGAATAATTGTATTTATAACAACAAATTGAACAAGACTAAATTGGTTACTGATTTGAGGTTACCAATTTCATTAAGTTTGCTTCTAGAAGTCCTATTTCATACTGCATAGCTCCCTCTGAAGTCACTGAAAGGGTTTCATTTTTCCTGGTTTGCAATGTACATTAGATATTTATACAAAAAATGAGAACGAACTATGCTACAGTAGATAGAACAAAAACAATTTCATAGGGCAGTAAACTCATACTCCTGGGCATAACCCAACCAATAATTTATAGAGTTAGAAGCTTTGCTCACGGACAAGTCATTTCAAAGAGAATACAATTAAATATTAAGTGCCTTCCTTCGAAGCATCCCTTCAGTTGGAAACTGGACAAAATACGGTCTCACAATTTCTTTGCCTGGATCTTTGTGAAAACAACTCCCTGCCTGCCATCCTTGCTAGAGTGACTTCCACAGCTCTCTTTCTCAGTCCAGATGCTCTCAGTATTGTTCACATAATCAAACATCAACTGCATCAGCTAATAAGATTCTTCAGGATTTAAAAAGCATTTTGTAACCATTTTACTTCATTTCCTACATCCTTTATTCTTTTAAGATATGCAATGACCACCTTTTCAACTGAGCAAGGCAAATTCTCTGTATATTCCTTGCACACCATACATACCACCCTGAAATACAACTACATTTTAAAGCATAAATTATCTTCTTCCCTCGTTTGCACATGGACTCTTTTAGTTGTAACCCTGTATCCAAAGCACAGATGTGCATAATATCTAAAACTGTATTGATCAAATTTATCCAAGGCTTGCATTAAATGAAGATAAAGAAAATCCTTCTTAAATCTAGAAAGGTTAAACATATAAAACACATACAATTATCTACCTTGTTCCTAGTACACTTTAGAAAAAATACTGGAAGAAGCAAAACCCTTCATCCATTGCAGTCACTGATCAAAGGGTCTTTACAAAGCACCAAGATTAACTGTTTCAAAAGTGATCGTTAGTCTGATTGTCCTTTTAATTCAAGGTGCTTCTCATTTACTTCAGCACAATCTATAGTCTGTGTACCTTATCATTTAATATCACTACATCTTTGCACCAGTTTATCAGTTAAATTATCTTACAAAATTCCTTGTCCACAACTTTCTTTCTCTTTGAGTTGTATCTTACTTCTGGTAATAGGCTCAACATCATACAAGTGCTCAGATAAATCATCATAGGAAAGGAATCAAAATAAAGGAAAGCGGAAAGGGATTTAAAGTTTTTATGAGAATCTAAAGTGACTGTACACAGTCAGGTAAGGGCCTTTCACTCAATGCAAAGTAAAACAGCAAAACAGATGTGGAATGCAGCACAGTGAACTGTGAAGACTTAGCCATCAGAAGTAGAAATATCCATTTCCTACGTTTCTCCTCACTTCCTAGGGAAGAAAGCTAAAATGAGTAAGTTTGTCCAATTTTAAATGTAGAAATTAAGACAGGGAATTTGTTCTCATTGCTCCCTTTCCACATAATAACCATGTAGCAACCACCGCAGCTGGCTTTTACAGGTGAGCAGGCTGGAGGCAGGTGCCACTGCACATGATACCTTCACCAAAAGGAACTGGTGTCAGCTCCTTCTGAAGAGAAAAGCACAAAGTTAACTCTCAGTAAGATACGGCACTGGAGCAGCCTAAGGTTTCAGGAGTGACAGCCCCAGACTAGCCTCCTCCTCCCTGCCTCCAGAGAGGCAGGACGCATGTACCGCAGAGGCAGGAGACCTGCCCTGTAAACGTCCCAAATCTGCCCAGAGCCAGAAAACCCACCTCGTCCATGTGGGTCAAGGTCAGAGACTGTCTGCAGCCTCCTGTCTCCCTCTGCTGCCCCTTTCCCCAAAGCCAGTATTCTGTTGAGAAAAGAGGCAAAGTTTGCTTTAAACAAGTTCCACAGCATAAGCTGCTTGATAACTTAAAATAGGAAGATATTCTGTGGCAGTTTGCTAAGCTTTGCCTGGCTGCTAAGAGAAAATAATTAAATACATGCTGCACAGACACAGAAATGTATATTTAATCAGTTGTGATTCTTGCATCGCATTTAGGAGGACTGCGTTTTCAGAATGAAACAGCATGATATGATTGTTTGAGATACCCCCCTATTTTATAGGGAACTGCTCACTATCTCATGATATGTAATATACAAGTATAGCTCTCTGAAGATAGGGCCAAATTCTATCAGTTGACTTCAGTTGAAAATTCTGTTAAATAATAAAAGAAAACATTTGTCACAGAGCTATATTTTAAAGAAAGGTTGAAAGTAAGACTCTCTTCTTACTTAAAGTAAAGTCTCTCTTTAGGTTCACTGTGGTTTAGAACAACTAATGGTAATAGGGAAAATGAGTTCCTAATATGATGACAAATTATAAACAAAAGAGAAGTTACTTGGTTACTTTTTTGCTAAAAATCCAATATTGGCCTGCTGATGCTAGCTGAAAGGGAAGCGTAAGGACAGGTTTAGATATTTTGTATTTCTGAACCCGTTCTTGGGACAGGACACATTTTCTTTGGTGTTTCTTTCACATTTACTTAGAGCACAATAAATATATCTATCCAAGCAACTATATCAGCACTAGGAGCTTATTTTATCTAAGATCAGGCGCCTTGTGTTGTTATGTAGGCGGAAAAGCAGATAAGTTTCTCCTCTTCCTCGAGATGAGTAGGTGTGGGGAAAAATGCCATACAAATCAAATTATCTTTGATTCGTTATTACAACATTCACATCACACAAAATTATTTGCATTTCAGAACTCATTTTTACCCCTGCATTTCTGGGGAGTCTACAGTATACAAAAGAAAAGACCAGAACCCAAGGAATCCACTGGTTTAAGATCCAATTTAACTTTGCATTTGTTTCACAATAATTTTATTAATATTTTAACAATAATTTATTTAATAATATCTAGAAAATTCCTATTACAACCAAATCTTTTCTACTCAAAGAACTTAGAATCCCTTTCTTTGAAATACCTGTGGTTAGAGTAAATCATATCATCTACAGCAACCAGCTGAGCTCAGTTCAACTGTGAATGTTCTTTTTTAATCCACTTGTATCTCCTCTACTCCTCCCCACACATTCTGTGGGCAAGCAAAACCAAAGTTCTTGATTACACAGAACACCCCACTGTATTTTCTTCTAGAGCATTCAAGCATAAAATAGGGACAGAAGTCTATGGTAGTGGTATTATCACAAAACTCAAACTGACTTCCTTATTTGATCTTTTTCCAGCATGTGAACATCCAGGTGCTGGAAACATCTGTGGGATTCTGAATACATCTGAAGTAATGTGTGCATAAGTCCCCTGCTGAATGGGTCTTAAATCTGCAGCATTTATTGTTCAGGCCACTGCTTCAAGTGACTTGCAGTGCAAGAGGCTTCCCGCAGATGCTTTATTAAAGTCCAAACTCTGCAGTCTGACATAAACAAAATGCAACTTCTCACCTTGTTACACACAAAGTATGTCTGCTAACAACACTCTATTTCATTCATTTGACATGCAAAGCCAATTGGGAGAGTGATCTGTGAGGGAAGAAATGCTTTTGTAGTTTCATTCCAGTCAAAAGATTGAGTGTTTCTAGCTGAGCCATAAGCAGCTCTGAAGAATCATAACCTCTTCTCCCTCCATCTGTAAAAAGTGATATTTCTTACTTCACAATTACACCAAGAAGGGTAAGGTTGTGTTGATTTCTGATGCTATAAGAGTGATATATTAAAAAAAAAAGGGGGGGGGGGAGTGGGGAGGGTTGGGAAAGAACATGCACAGTTTAAAAATTGGTAAAATGGCAGCCTTATTTGAATTGGAAAAAAAAACCAACCACACAAGAAAACACAGGTTTTGCAGGACTGTTCCATCCCACCACAGAAACCACCTGAGCACTGCAAAGCAGTAGGAAGATGTTGGTAAAGATTTTTACTTCCTTATTCATACAGCAAATTCAGCTAAAGGTATTACTAGTTCTCTTTTTCTTCAGTTCATCTAACATGGGCCTTTCTGCTTCTTCACTCAGTGTTATTATCTCTAAGTGTGAATGCCTTTTCTGTCATGTGAAATTGATATCCTATCTCATTAACATACTATTTCTTTTCAGATTTCATTTCCTCTCTTATCTATAGCTAGTATTCTCCATTTTACTTTTTACTTTCTTTGTTGTTGCTGCTCTTACTCTATAACATGTTTTGGAATATAGTTTTCATGAAAGATGGCACACAAAAAGCTAAGGATAATCTAATTTCTTTCTACCAAGGAAAACAGAGTTCTCTACAGGCAAGAGTTATATCTATCATTGTAGTCATTCAGGGGGGCTGGTTGATGAAAAAGTCAGAATAGCTACTGAGGGTGTATTCTGCTTTATTGCTGTTCTGTAAGGGCAGAGGGAATGCAACGGGAAATATTGTTTTCTTCGCGGTCATTAATTTCTGTGTTGCAAAAAAAGTAACAATGAGCAGATGCACCTTTTTTTCTGAACAGAAGTGTTTTCTCTTCCTAATTAATTGGGGACTTATTCAGAACTGGCTCAGCAATACAAAATTGACCTTTGAAGATCAAAGTGATAAGCCATATGGGGCTAAATCCTGACTCTGTTATGCATGCAAAACTCCTCTCACACATTTCAGATGAGTTTGCATCAGGATTTAGACAAGTGATCATCACATACCATGTAAAATAACCCCTGGGACAGTTTAATCTGTACAACCAGAACTTCCATGTTTCACTTTATATTCTTTCCCTTCCTCTCCAGTGTCCAACCTTCCCTTTTTTCTGGGTTTCTTGTGGGAAAATTTTACCCCCACCCACATCTTCCTCAGTCAAATCATTTTGCTTTAGCACAGTTTGCAAGCTTCCTGCAACACACACAAAATCTTGGGAGCGAGAATACTAGCACTGCATAACTTAAAAGCCTTCTCATTACACTGCCTCTTCATTACAATTGTTTGAAATTCTTCTGCACCTTGAGGCATATGCAGAATCCAAACCAGGATCCCAGTGTACTTACATTATATTATTATTATTTCTTGAATGAAGTGTTTTATTACCAACATCCGGAGGGTTAAACTAATAATTCAGAATCAAGCAAACATTTTTCTTCCAAAATACCTTAAAAATTACACGGACTATATAGTTTTGTATTGCATATTTATAGTTTATATTAAAAATATTTGCTACAATAATACTATCTTTGCTGCCTTAACAATTATTTTATCAATTTTTGCCCGAAAATGCTTCTTAAATTTAAAATAAGCCCTGCTGGTTTCACAAGGTGAAAGTTGTAAGACCTTGACACTACCAGCAATAGCCAAAAGCATATGAGAGATTTGTGCATTCAGTGTATTATATCCCTTCTCATAACAATAGTTACATTTTCTGGTGATTAACTATTTAGGCACGGAATATAGTCTATAGAAATTCTAGACAACAAAAAGAATCTAAAAAATTCTAGTGCTCTGATATTGTCATAACAGCCTAATGATGCTGGTGCAAGATGTTCACGGTGCCCTACTAACTCTTCAAAGCTGATGATTACTGCACGTCAGCTGCACGTGCTGAGGGCTGTACTGCACCAATCACACTCTAAGGCAGGGAAGAAGTGATTTAAGTTTCAGGCAAAGTCCTGCACTGGTACTGTATAGACAGAATGAGAATATACCTTGGATGGCATTAACCAACATAGTTTCTTGTTTGTCGATATAGTTACATGAATATATCATTTTTACATTATCGTGATTGTGAATATAACATTTTTAACCTGGGTTCTAATGGAATTAAGAATAATTCAATCTTATTGTGTGCCAGTTCATAATTGGCTAACAGATTGAAAAGTTTCAATAATATTTATGATATTAAATATTTAGCAATATTTAATATTTATTTATTTAAAATTAGGAGATGTGAAGACAAGACAGACCTGTAGTTCACCTGTAAAGAACTCCAGACAATTCAAATGTGGTCATAAGGAGAAACAAAAATCTCCTTCTCTAAGGCGAAACAAAAGGATCTACCAGAAAAGCTTCGATAAGATCTTGTGCCTTCCCTGTCACCAAAGTCAATTAATATAAAGATGCAAATTCACAGGAAAACAGTCTTCTTAAGTTTCACTATTTAGGGAACTGTGTCATAGCCATGCAATGGTTTGTACTGAGCAAAGCTTTTTAAGTGTTTAATGATCTCAGGTTCTTCTTATTTTAAGACATCTTACTGGATATTGAAAGCGCAGGCAGCTGAAAACCACTACTCAGACTCTCAATCAGTGACCTTAGAAGGTTTTTCAAATATTCAGGGCCATTGTGGCAATAAATGTAAAATCAGGTACTAAACTATATTCAAATACTGTACCTTGTTATGCTTTTAGGCTACATATTTTCAAAAAGTGCTGAGTAAAATCAAATAAAGAAGGCCTCTCAAGGATGAGAGAAGGGCACCAGCAATCCAGGAGATTCCTGGAATGCATTAATGGTAGAGGAACCAACAAGAAGGGGTGCCATGCTGGACCTTGTTCTCACCAACAAGGAGGGGCTGGTGGCTAATGTGAAGCTGAAAGGAAGCCTTGGCTGCAGCGAGCATGAAATGATAAAATTCAAGATCCTCAGGGCAACAAGAAGAGTGCAGCAAGCTCAGCACCCTGGACTTCAGGAGAGCAGACTTTGACCTCGTCAGGGATCTGCTTAGTGGAGCACCATGGGATGAAGCCCTGATGGGCAGAGGGGCCCAAGAAAGCTGGTCCATTTTCAAGGACCACCTCCTCCGAGCCCAGGACCAATGCATTCCAAAAAAGAGAAAGGCAGGCAAGTATGCCAGGAGACCTGTGTGGATGAACAAGAAGCTCCTGGTCACACTTAAAGACAAGAACATAACTTACAGAAAGTGGAAGAAAGGACAGGGAGACTGGGAAGAATACAAGAAAGTTGTCCGAGCAGCCAGGGATCACGTTAGGAAAGCAGAAGCTCAGAATTAAACCTAGCCAGGGACATCAAGGGGAGCAAGAAAAACTTTTACAGGCATCTAAGTGATAAATGGAAGGCTAGGGAAGATGTGGGCCCTCTCTGGAAGGGAACAGGAGTGCTGATCACAAAGCATATGGAGAAGGCTGACTTCTTTGCCTCAGTCTTCACCAGCAAGGTCTCTAGCCACACTGCCCAAGTTGTAGAAGCTGAAGACAGGGACTGGAAGAAGGAAAATCCACCCACTGTTAGTGAAGATCAGGTTTGAGACCATCTAAAGAACCTGAAGATGTACCAGTCCATGGGACCTGATGAGAGCTATCCATGGGTCCTGAAGGAACTGGCAGATGAAGTTGCTAGGCCACTTTCCATCTATTTGAGAGGTCATGGCAGTCTGGTGAAGTGCCCACTGACTGGAAAAGGGGAAACATCCCCCCCCATTTTCAAAAAGGGAAAAAAAAGAAGACCCAGGCAACTACAGGCCAATCAGTCTCACCTCTGTGCCTGGCAAGATCATGGAGCAGATCCTCCTGAAGGCTCTACTATGGCACATGGAAAGTGTGGAGGTGATTGGTGGCAACCAACATGGCTTCACCAAGGTAAAATCCTGCCTGACAAATCTGGTGGCCTTCTATGATGGAGTAACAGCATCAATAGACAAGGGAAGGGCAACTGATGTTATCTACCTGGACTTGTGCAAGGCCTTTGACACCGTCCCGCATGACATCCTGGTCTCCAAGTTGGAAAGATATGGATTTGATGGAATGACTAGCCAGTAGATAAGAAATTGGCTGGAAGGTCACACACAAAGGGTTGCGGTCAATGGCTCAATGTCCAAGTGGAGACCGGTGACAAGTGGTGTCCCTCAGGGATCAGTACCGGGACTGGTGCTATTTAACATCTTTGTCAGCAACATGGATGGTGGGATGGAGTGCACCCTCAGCAAGTTTCCCGACGACACCGAGTTGCATGGTGTGTTCAACATGATGGAGGGAAGGGATGCCATTCAGAGGGACCTTGACAGGCTGGAGATGTGGGTCCAGACCAACCTCATGTAGTTTATCAAGGCCAAGTGTAAGGTTGTGCACCTGGGTCAAGGCAATCCCAAGCACAGATACAGGCTGGGCAATGAGGAGATTGAGAACAGTCCTGCGGAGAAGGACTTGGGCGTGTTGGTGGATAATAAGATCAATATGAGCCAACAGTGTGCACTTGCAGCCCAGAAAGCCACCCGTATCCTGGGATGCATCAAAAGATGTGTGCCCAGCAGGGCAAGGGAGTTGATTTTGCCCCTCTGCTCTGCCCTCATGAGATACCACCTGTCTCCAGCTCTGGAGCCCCCAACACAAGAAAGATCTGGAGCTGTTGGAGCGAGTCCAGAGGAAGGCTAACAAGATGATCAGAGGGTTGGAACACCTCTCCTATGCGGACAGGCTGAGAGAGTTAGGCTTGGAAAAGCCTGGAAAAGAGAAGGCTCCAAGGAGACCTCATAGTGACCTTCCGGTACCTGAAGGGGGCCTACAAGAAAGCTGGGGAGGGACTTTTTACAAGGGCCTGCAGTGACAGGACAAGGGGTAACAGGTAGAAGCCAAGAGAGGGTAGGTTTAGACTAGATAGAAGGAAGAAGTTCTTCACCCTGAGGGTGGTGAGGCACTGGAACAGGTTGCCCAGGGAAACTGTGGATGCTTCATCCCTGGAAGGGTTCAAGACCAGGTTGGATGGAGCCTTGAGCAACCTGATCTAGTGGGAGGTGTTCCTGCTATGGCAGGGGGGTTGGAACTAGATGATCTTTGAGGTCTCTTCCAACCCAAACCATTCTATGATTCTATGATTCTATGAGATGCACCAATGCTGCAATTGGCTGCACTCCATGTGATGGTAAAATACCTACCTACAAAAGAGTGGAGCTGTGAGGATCTATATTAAAGTTTTTGAAATACCTCAGAAATCTCTGCCTACATAAATTCTGCATGGCAGTTCCACTGAAACACTCAGGATGAAATTCTACATGGAATTTAAGCCCCCAGATTCAGTCCAGAATTTTTAAGAAATATCTGTGTCAGTTTATGAATGGGATCATACATCCTGATCACCCTAATCAGCGTCTGGCATTTTGTCAAATACACTTATGGAGTGGAGAGACGTTCCCGGAGCTAAAATCAGAATTATAAGTGATAACTGCCACAGTACTTCACTGCAGACCCAGGACATGTGATTGCTGCAAGGAAACCAAGGCCACACTCCTGGCTAGGAAGCTGGGCTGTGTCCTGGATTCACTTTGCTGCTCTGCTGTTGTCTCTCATGTTTCCTCAGGCACATCACCATCCCAGAATTTTTTCATCTGTGATGGAAGGAAATACTTAACACTATCAGAGGTGGGCAGGAGGATCAATATCGTACGGACCTTAGATCCAAGGTAACAAAGATCATGTAACTACCTTTACAGCAAGCCAAAAATCACAGGTTTTGTGGGCACAGGCTCCTCTGCTCTATTAGCACAACTAGCTGGAGATTGCATTTCAGGCCAGGTGACAGAAGCATTGCTAAGAGGGCACAGACCAGCGAGGGTGACAGCTCACAGAGAGCAGAAGACAGCCAGGGATGACACAGTGCCAGTGGTCCTGCTGCCTACTGAGACCAGGCTGGAGCCCTGGACCGCATTGTGGCTGATGCACCATGGGGAAAGGGAGTGTGTGTGTCTATGTGTGTCTGTGTGCAGGTTAGGGGCAGGAGTCAGCCTGGGGGGCAGTTTCGGACCCCTCTGAACTTCAGGGATATCTGTCCTCTGCCTCCCACAGCCCACAGGATGAGAAACACAGCCGCCTCTCTTCAGCTTTCCCCTCAGCCTCCTGGTTTGCCTCCTACCTCCTCCACTCCTGCCCTTGCCAGAAGCAGCTGGGCTTTGGCCAGGCCCCCTCTGTCATCTCTGATGGAACAAAATTCAGTTTCACCTGCTCTGCTGGGAGGCGCTGAGCTGGCACCGGCTGCTACATCAGACCATGACTTTGCCGCTGTCACTGTCACAGCTGCTTTTTAGTTTGGGGGCTGACACTCCGGCAGTTCACTGTATATCTGCTGGTTTGGTACTGCCTGGTGGATCCTTTGTGGTGACTGCAGCCCCAGAAGAAAGCACTAGGATTAATATGCAGTTTATCTGTATTTAACAGTCAGTCAAAATATCAAAAGGCTATGTATAAAATTGTATCTCTGTTGCTACCTAAAGGAGTCAATACTCCTCTGTGTTTTTCCTATGAACACTGGTTTTGTTGTATCTTATTCAATTAGAATTTTTTTATACACATTTTGTGGCTGAAGACATATATCCAGCTTGTTAGCCTAAAATTCACAGATTGCCTCCAGTGCTAAACTTCTCCTTTTAACAGTACACCCAGATTTCTGTTTATAGAAAGTGAAGTAAAAATACAGCTCCCTGTGGGGCATTTCAGAGGATGACTCTAAATAAGTCAAAGGCAGTATATTAAAGACCAAATCTTTATTACTAAAGCTTATAAATTCACTGTAACTGGCAAGAAAGGAAGACCACAGAAAATTCAAGAAAATAGACTAAATTCAATAAATATGATTTATTTATGGGTTAGTGGAGAGTAGACAGCACTGCAGAAACAACAGCTTAGAAGACAGTTCACTATCTGGGCTAATAACAGTTCACACCTATATCTGGCTGGAATTCTAATATCCCCATACGGAAACCAGGGCTAACTCAAACAATCAAAAAATCAATATAGGATTTGGACTCTAAGCCCAAACCTGCCAAAAGGTCAAGAGAATGTAAGGGCTCAGTTCTAATTAGGAGTTGAGTATCTGATTTACATTCACCACTTTTTATGTGCACAAAAAGAGAAAATGAAGGAAGCAAATTTTTTGCACACTCATTGGCTCGTTTTCCTTGAAACTCACCCTACTTTAGAGCCTGTTAAAGTAATTCTCACCATAGGGCCTCTTCACTTTTATAGGACTGAAGTTAAAGTCTGTTAAATGCTATGGGACCCTGTGGCAGGAGTATTTTAGAATCTTTTACCCTCATGTTAAATTAATAGAGTTGAGTGAATTCATCATGATGCACAACTAGTCATTCTGTGGACATGTATCTGGTGAGGCTTTTGTGATTTTTATTGTTCTGCTCTGGGCTTTTGAGGGGTTTGGTGGGGTTTTTTGCTTAATCACTTGGGCCCCATCAACATTTTTATTTTGCTTAAATAAGCAATTTCTTTGTGATACAAAATTCTGACTAAGTTCTTTAATCAGCTTTTGCTCAGAAACTGTTTATTTCCATCTGCATTACAAATGCAGGATTTAAACAATCTACCAACACAGCATAATGCAGCAAGTGATCTTGTCAGTTTGTCCTTTCCTCTCAGGGATGCAGCTACTGTATTCTGTACTTCTGAAGAAAGGAAATAATAGGATTAGAAAAACATTGAGGACAAGGGGATGTCAAACAAAAGAAAAGCATACTGCAGTTCTAAACCATTCTCATGTAGTATTGGGAATTGTAATCCATTTGTGCTAAAGACTTTGCCTCTGCTCATTATACAAAAAAACATAAAAGACTTATATACTTTGATACTGTAGTTTGGCCTACAGGGAACTGTAATTAAAACACATTTGAGTAAATGCAATTTTAGTAATTATTAAGCAACGTAAAGTACAGCCAGCCACACAAACACAGCATTATCTAAGGATTACAGTGTGTGAGACAGCCAGCAATCAAACAGCCTTAAAAGTCCAGCGCTTAGTTAGCATATCAAAAATTAGTAATATATAATGCCCAACTATTGTAGAAAAATGATTCTATACATCTATGAAAGAAATGCAAAAATGTGGGCCAACAGGAATAACTGATTTCTGTAAGTACCTGCAGCTATTTTGCAGAAGTTAACTCAGTTGATTATTCAAACAAATAGCCTTTGTTACATAGCACAGAGCTCCAAGTATACCCTCTAAATCTGAATACCTAAATCCTTCAAATGTATCACCATTAGACAGTTTTATTTTTAAAAAAAGAAATACTAAATAAGTCACAGTAGCATCAGTTATACAGTATAACTTTTAAAGAAAAAAGCTTTGTGGTCTATTTTCTTGGCCTTCAGAGATATGAATCAAGGTTTTATTTCATGCACTTCTGTATTGCCTCAGCTTCAGGTATTAGGCAAAATAAGCGTTCACTTAAGACTTAGTTCTGTTGAATTAGGATGGTATTGAGAAGAGTGACCTTCTCTGCATATTAAAGTTTACATAAGAAAGGTGAAAAGATGTTTGTGACCTTGTAAAAGGCCATGCTTTCCATTTAAACAGAGCAGCAAGCAAGCAGAGATCATCCTTAAGGGTGTCAGGGTTGTGTGCTAATCATTCTTAGGTCTGTAACTGTGAGTGAATAGCGTTTCAGTATTGGTCAGGAAATCACACAAAATAAAAGACAAAACCTACCTCTACTGATAAAGTGTCAATTCTAAAAGCAATATCAAAGCCAATTTTGAAACTCAAATTTAAGGCTTAGGGTATTTCTCCTATCAAGGCCAAACCAAAACCAGTAAAAACTAAAACCAAACCAAACCATACCTCCTTCCTTCGCCCCCCCAAAAAACAACCACATCTGAAAACAAACAAAAAACCCCAATCACTTTTTGCTCAGAACATGTTTTCCTGTACCTGGAATAAGTGAGCTGCAAGTCTCAAAGAAGGGGATTGCTGGGATTTCAAACTCAGTAAAAGAGAGTCCAGTGAGACTGTGAGACTCAAGGCATCAGTCTCTCTCACATCTAGATCAAGGTAATTCAGACGAGAATTCTTTGTTTCAGTGATGAGTACAACTTAGAGCAGAATGGGAGCAATTTGACATTCCCCATTGCTGCAGTTAGCAAAGCCAAATGATGTTTACAGTGGTTGTACTCAGTGTTCTCACAGTGTCTTCTCTTGGCTGATTCTTGACTGCAAACACCATAACAATATAATATAACAACACCAACCTGATTTAGGCCCCTGTATTCCTCAGCACACATTCAAACAAGGCTTATGCGACTTTGCCCAGATGGGTGTACATACCTACGTATGGAGTTATTCTGAGAGAAAAATGAGATCAAAGCATCCTCTCTCCCAGGTGAATCACAGAGCTACAGAGTCACTCTCCCACCCCAATGAGCTTAGTTGTTCATGAGGAAGTATAGGTTATTCGCTCTATCACAAAATACTACTTGAGCAGGGTAAAGCTATCAGTCAATACCTTGGAAGATGTCTCTGAAAAGTACTGTAAATGTCCATCTGCTCTCCACAAAAAGCAGGATGTTGAGATGAGGAGATAATGCAAATGTTTACAGAGGAATACAACTTACTGACTCTTTCTGACCCATTTGGCTGCTAACGTATCTATAAACTAAAGTACTAAAAGTAGTCATCAAAAATATGGCTGTCTACCAACTGCAGTAGGATTTGCAGATGCAAAATTTTGTCATATTGCTGCACTCAAATGAGAGATTGATTTAGCAATAGCATTATTTTCGCTGTCCAACAAATCATAAAATCATTGGATGCCACCTGGTTTTTCACAATATCCTTCAGTGTGGCATTATTTTGAGTGTCTCTTCCTCACTCTTACATATAAGTTCATGAAGAGCCTATAAAGGTTTACTTTCCAGAACCATTCAAGCATGCAGCAGCTGTAGTTCCACTGACCAGCTCCATCACAGGTCTGGTGGAGCTCTATTTCACAGGACTTTCACCAGACTGCTCCCTCCTGGAGTATTTCCAGGGCCCACCTAGCAGCACTTACCTAAGTAGATCCCCTGATCTCCCTGATGGTGTCCCTGTGCTAACCTTACAGATTGTCTCCTGATTCCACCAGCCAGTCCTCTCCCCAGCCTGCATGCCAAGGAGGCAGGAGAGCTATTCCTCAACCTAACTACATCACACTGGAAATATTCAATACCTAGAGTTTCAAGTAAAATTGGTCGCTACTAAAGCATGAAAAATACACGGCTCTAGACATAGGTATGCTTGAAAACATGCAGTTTGACACTCTTTTAAGCTATAAAGTGTCTTCATGACATTTCTGGGTATCTTGAGAGTTACTTCTGAACCCCAGAGTCTTTTCAGCCCAACCCACCTCAGTGAGACCAACAGCTAAGCCACGTACACACGTTATTCAGTGGCAAAGTTCAGTCCATCAGTTCCTCTCTTTTTATCTGCTGTGTTTGAGCCAGGATTTTCAGGTGATGCAGTCTATCTATATATCAAAATTTAGCTTCCTTATTCTGTGTTTAGTAACTTTCCACCCACTTCCTGTAGATGGACAAATTATATTAATTCTTGGTCAAACCATAGTTATTAAATTTTAAGTATTTTCCCAAGGCTAAAGGGTGTGTTGGAAACGTTGTCAGTAAATGTAGATAAACATTTACCAAGAAATATTCACAATTTTTGTAACTATGTAATAATTCTGTAGTATTGGTTGGAATCCATGTATCATATGGAAGTTCCCCCAATCATCACATGTAACTACTGATGTCTCTTTGAGCTGCTGCAAGGATAGGCAGCATCTGCAGTTGTTGTGAAATGTGCATTTATATAACAATATAAATGTATCTACTCTAATTTTAGCTCCTGCCAGCAGGGGAAAATGTTTGCAGCTGAAATACAAAGTTTGAAATTTTTCTATACAATTTATTCGTATTTACTGTACCACCAACCATACTCACACATGAATAAAACCCAAAGGATTTTCCTGTAAAATTGCTCAGCATATATTTAGAATTTCAAATATGTTCAATTACAGTTTAGCCAATTTTCTACATTTCTTCTGACTGTTGTGCCTCTGCCCTTTAAATGATGAGACATCTCTCTGCTGTGACTGCCGTATAGACTATTTCCTTTCACTATTAATAATCCCACTGAGAAATATGAAGCAGCTTGGCAAGATTAAACTGTATTATTTTCCTAATTTCTGAAAACTGAGTAATTTTCTAGTTAATACAAGGATAAACTGCCTTTACCACTGCACTTCTCAATTCAAAAATATTTTCACATTCAGAAATATTTGCATGCTATCTGATTTACTGCACAGCAGCAAAATAAAGTGTCAGAGGAGGATGGAGTATCCTTAAAGATGGACAGAAAACTCTATGCTTATTCATTCCTTCAGTTTATATTATGTTTGGGGTTGGGGTTTTTTTTGTTTTAACTGGTTGCCATGTGAACTGGCAATACAGCATACAGTCTACTATACCTGTTAATGTCTTACCATTTTGAGAAAAGATAGGCAGTTTTTAATGTATCTGTCTCTGAGAACAGATTGTGTTGCAGACAAGACCTCATGCAAAAGAAGAATTCAAAGCATCATAAGCAATTCAGCAAAACTGAAACATCCACCGGGCAGATCTGCCAATATGCTTTAATTTGGGAACAAAACTACTGACTTTCTTACTCCAAATACAAAATAATCTCTAACAGGACTAACAGCAAATGCTAACAATGGAATAGCCCTTGAATATTAGGATTTGGTTATTCATCTGTACTACCTAAGAATTGAGCATTATGAATGAAAAACTTTTATAATTAGCATCCATCCTCCTGACAATCTGCATTATCTTGTAATTCAAGAGTAAAATGCATGAGAGTACAAAAGTGTTTGTGCTGGAGAAAGAGAAAGGAAAAAAAGAAAATGTTCCTTACAAGAAAACAACTCTTAGATTTAATGACAAAAATATCCCCAAGATTGATAAACATGGTGGGAAGGAACTCTTATGTTCCAGCCATATGCTGAGATCAATCTTTTCTAGAAAAACTGCATTCAATACCAGTGTGTCTGGAGAAGAGCACTTAGCTGGGTACAAGTCATAGACACTTGTACTCGATTTGTAAAGGGAGGAAATGAAAGAACAAGACAGAGAGGAAAAGCTATATTAAGAAGTCATATTGCAGGAGCCCTTCGATTGCTATTACAAACCGAAGAACATCTTCAGTACTGAAAACCTGCCATTAGTCTCTTATTTACATGGAAAGCACATGGTTCTTTTTATCTGAAATGCTTACAGTAATGACAGGAGCTGGGACTAGACAGATAAACACAATATGTCTGGTTATCAAGAAATTTAGATTTCTTGTCTAAATTTGGGGTTGAAGCTGATATTTGCCTACTGTGAACAGATAGTGCATCTGCTCAGTGAAACTTATGTTCCCATCATTTTTACTGCTAACAGCAGTGGTGAAATAACATTTTCATGGGGTCTAATTTTTCAGGAAGCAGTCACTCCTAATGGGGAGGTAGTCTAGTTACTGAATCCTCTCCAAAATCACAGAAGTACAAAAGTGTACAATGATGAAGTTCAACAAGAGGCTAGACACAAATCCATAAAATTCACAAAAAGTTTTTAAGACCAAATTGTTCTGAGTGAAACATTTGAGCTAAACACACAGGCATTTTGTGATGCAATCATTCCAAGAAAATTTTCAGGAAGGATTGTCTCTTGCTGCATTTATATTCAGACTTGGTAAATACAGCAGCTGTATGCATCTGCTTCTTTCCATGCATGTCTGATCTGAAAGTGGGTGTTTGGGAGTGGCCATGTTTATTTATCAGTTTTAGTTAATTTTTTAAGAGTTCTGGAAGCACGTGTGATTTTTAACAGGAGATCGTGTGGTTCTTTGAACATCTGTGCTGTCTAATGGAAAACAGTAAACTTTCTGTCTTGCTTAACCAGCAAAGTCAAAGTCAGGGAAAATAGGAGGCCAGGACACTACTTATGTAAGGAAGATATAAATTAATCTCTAGTTTTGTTTTCAGGGTATTCTGTCATGTAATTTATTTGCCTCATTATAGGCTAGCATACCCAACACACATCTACTTTGATCACAGTATTAATTATGGTGATTGTCTTGAAGTCCCCACATGGATACTCATGTCATCCAATGCAGCACTTTTGAAAGCAAACGCAGAAGAAATGCAAACACAGCAATTCAAGCTTAATCCTGTCATTCATTTTAAAAAATAATTTTTATTCTCACTCTGTTATGTGTCCATCTCTCTGTCTTATTTACATAAAACTCCCACCAATTACACAGATGATGGCAATTAAACTAAATTATCCTATGGCAGTGTTTTCAAAGACACATAAACCCAGGTACTGCTGTAGATATGTCATATCATGGACATACCAATTAAAGTACCTGATACTAAGAACAGAGATTATCTCATTTTAATATACACTTGTACTCTTACATTTATGAATCATAAGGCCACAGTTTATCTATTGATCTACAGGCAGATCCTCTGCTGTGGCATAGCATTAATTAAAACTACTAGAAAAGTGTCTAGACATATCTCAAGTTTTTACATATGTGTTCTTTTAACAATAGTGAGTTGTACGTAAAAAAACGTGGGCAATGTCAACACCATGTTTGTCTTTCCTTAAGAGTTGTCACACCTCTGTCCCTAATCCACTAAAAATAACTGCTGATTCTTGAAATAATTAGCATTTTACTCCTGATTTTGAGGACATACTCTTCACAAACAGTTTAACAAGGCCTGGGAAGGTGCAAGTCAGGATTGACAGGAGAACTAAGTGACTATTTACACCTCATATTTTGAATGCAAAACCATTCTGCCAGCTGCTAATGTCATTAAGGTAACATGGTGTCTCTGAAACTAGTTGGTTTATATTTTAATGGTACTCTGCTGCTTGGCTTCCTATCTCATATTTGCTGAATCAACACTGTGGCAAAATAGCAAAGCCTGCCAGACATAGCAATGTTTCAATACATGATGATTCATCATGACAGGACACTGAAAGCCCTGTGGCATGTGCAGAAAAGCTTTAAATAGTACTTAGCTGTTAACTTATTTTAATTAAAAAGGCAAATGCACAAGAGAGAAGAAAACAATCTTTCTGTATAACATCACTTTTATTTGCTCCAGTTACCAGCACAGGATTGTTCCACTAACAAATTGTATTTTAAAATAATGTTTTCTTCCCTACTCTTATATTTTCCCTTCTTTTCTGCACAGCATATCTAAAGGCACACAGCTACTGGCTGAAAATACTACAGAGAATCACTAAATATAGGACAGCATGAAAATATGTTGAATACATTTGTCAGCACTGTATTAAAACAGAGCTGAATAGCAGAAAGATTCCCACACTGCTAATAGATTCTGGCTTTATCACCTTTCCCAAGGTGAGAGCATCCACACAGGTATCATAATCAGTGATGTTTTTGCAATTTGGTTCAGGATTTTTTATCTATTTTTTCCTCCATAAAACGCATACTGAAAATGTGCTAATGAAGGTTACACATCTTTTTAGAATTATTAGCAGAAATTCATTATTTCATTTGAAAATAGAGGTCTGAATCTCCTTTGTTTGAAGTGTTGCCAGCACAGCTGCAGAGTGCATCTCAGATAAATGGGAGCCATGACAAACAGAATGAGTTACCCCAGTGCAAACTTTCTATCAAATATGCACAGCAGGTAAACAATTGCAAACTTCTGTATTTTCTCTGCACTGTGAAGTCATTGCAGATGACATTATGTTGTTATGTAGCAAGGAACATCAAAGCAGTATGTCACATCAGCAGAAAATCCAGAAATAGCCCAAGAAATATTTCTACAAACTATTTTCAGCCTTTCTCAGGAAAACTACCATGAAGCTGCACGGTAGAGCTAAAAAATTACAGCAGTGCACATGTTTACTAATCCATAATCTACGCGTTCCTTAATGAACAGCCTTTCAGCTTTGCAACAGCTCTACAGAACAGAAGAAGGGCTGTAGAATTAATTCCCTATCAGAAAAAGGAGTTTGCCAATGATACAACTCCGTCATTTTATTATTTTTCTTTAAACACATCTGTGAGGTTCGTGGTGTTACCTGAAAATCTCACATCCTAAGAAAAAGTGGTAGAAACCAACCCTTCCCCAGACTTTAAAATAAACTAGTTGCTTTTATTCCTTACAGGTAACAGAAGTTCCACTGTTCACACCAAGTTGTGATGGAAGGCATTACCAAGTGTGTTTTAACTGAAAGTGAAGGCAACTATTGGAATCCACATTTAATCTGCTCTGTGCTACCAATTGCTGCTTCTTTAAAGCCTCTTCAGATGCTGGCAGGGTTAAATAGCTGCTCCAACGTGTTCCACAGCCTAAGAACAACCAAGGAACAGTGAAGGGAAATCCTGTTACTGGTACTTTTCAAATGACAGCAAAGTAGTTTGAAGATCACCAGTGCCAAAAATCTCAACTATGTTCACTTTCGAAATTACAATTTTTCATGTCTTTCATACTTTTGCCATTGGGAATACATAATGAAAGAGAACTCCCTGAGGGTGTGTGAGACACTGATGGTCTGGGAGAAAGATGGAAAAGGATATCTCAGCATTGCCAGGGTGTCTCCACACTCAGTGATATGTCTCGACATTGTCTGTGCTTGGCACCCCCCTTTCTGCAGCTGGAGATGGACTACTGTGGGAAATCGCCAGGCTCTGCATCCCCCCCTTCCTGCAGTTGGAGAGGGGCTATTGTGGAAAACTGCCAGGTTCAGCATCCCCCTTCCTGCATCAGAAGGGAGATAAGCAGGACCATTCCCCATTCCTGCATCTAAAGGGAGATAAGCAGGACAGTTCACAGGGATACTACAAACAGGATGCATCAGTGTGCCTGCTCCAGCAATAAGGAGGTCTTCAAGAGGAAAATGAAGGAGGGATGGAGATAGCTCCTAACAACCCTCCAACGACCCCTGGAGTGATACCTGGTGCCTGCACTGGTAGGCTGGATGCATGCAAAGCAGTGTGTGGCAGAAACACCCACCCAGAGTCAGTGGATGGAGAAAGAGACTATATCTAGCAACAACAGCTCACAACTAATCCGAAGATCTTCCCCACCAATCAACAACTGGACTTGCGAGACATCGCTGGATCCATGGTGGTAACCCCTTCTCTCTGCTCTATCTCTCATAATACTGCTTATTCTTATATCCCCTTCTTTCCTATCGCTCTTTAATTTTCAAGTGCACACAACTTTATAATCTACCATAGAGAGTCTGTGAGCTTTGACCTCGTTTGTGTCTTAATTTCACCTCTGGGGTCAAAACGAATCTCCCTTGGCCCAAACCGGGTCAAGACAGGGTGGTAGTAGAACCGCTTCCCTTTTGAACAATATCTCAACAATAACCAAGTATAGGTATATTCATTTATTAACAAATGTAGACATCACGACTGTTTTGTTCTCTTAATATTGGCTACTTATTGGATCCACATATTTAGCTGTTGTAATAACCACAAAACCAAAAAAAAGTGCAAATACTTTGTCCCTTGATGACCACACATTTGTACCAATTCTCCCTCATTCCCAGTAAATTACTTGGGTCAAGTGCAAGATTCTCTTAATAGCTTGTTTTCATACAGGTTTCTGGCAGATAGCAGTATCTTAGGTTTCCACAAGCATTACTTATCATTAAATGGCCATGTAAGTCTCCTGGGTTTAGGAGATATCTTGCCTACTGTTCTTTTCTTCTCACATTTAAGTCAATAATCCTCCAGTCAAATTAGTCATACTTAAAAAGCTTACACCTATCTGCTAATGCACAAAAATAAGTAAGAGAGGAAATGCAGTGTTATATGAAATATCTTACACAAAAGACATGGATATGTTCTCTACACCCATGGTATAAAAGACACAAAGAAATGAGATTAAATTGTAGCAAGAAAGATTCAGATTAGAAATAGGAAAAGCATCCGCAGAACCAGTGGAACTAAAACACTCAAGCAGAGTGCTTAGGGGTGCTGTGTCATACCTGTCATTGGAGGTATCTAAGAGTGTAAACAACAATCTACTGTGAAGTGTTATATGTCCTGTCAATCTTGCTGTGGATGAGATGGACTAAAGAATTTCTTGTGGTTCTTTCTGTCCCAATCATTCTATAATGTGCAGGAGAGATGGAAAATAGAAGGTTCAAAAATTGGCCTAAAAAAAAGGGGTTTGCTACCTTCTAAATTAGTATCTGAACTCATCTCTAGAGCCTACTTCATTCTTTCAACACCTATTATCAGAAAGCACAGCCCCAGGGAACTGATACTTCTGAAGCACAGAGTGGGAGAAGGAAGGGGAGAGAAAAAAACATTAGATATAATCAACACTACCACTGATAAGAAATTCACCTTCTACTCTTCTTTCCCAGTTGGGATTTAGAAACACATAAAAGAGGCATGGTTCCGGTGGAAAGAAGTAAGTGTAAAGAAAGTCCCACCAGAAATGCTACATAACACAATACTCTTTAACATAATGTCACTCATAATAGCAAGTTCTCATTAAAATATTAATGGAAACGACACTAACTTATACCAAAGTGACTTACATGTATCTCTTCTACCCACGTCTTCAATTTCTGTAGTGATTATCTTCATACCATTAGCTACACATTTTGATGTCAGAAACATTTGAAACACAGTAAGACAAGAAGAACCTTGAAAGCATGTACCTATCCAGGAGGAGGCAAGTAACCTGAAGAAACCTGAATCTGTGTTCCAGGGAGCCAAAAGCACCATGGCACCAATGCAGCAACCACACTGCCTGTTCCGCTCCAGCAGAAGGGATCACCATCTGCAGTCATCCCTGCGGGCACCCCTTGTGTGTTTACTGCCTTTTCTGATCTGCCAGTGCAGCTGTTTCAGCAGTGGCACAATAACGATAACCCAATACAAATGCGTGATCCAAGCTACAAAAGCTCCTGTAGTCAAAACTCAGGTAATAGTAAACTACTATTTACATTACTTGCAGCAGCCCAGCTCAATCCAAGTTCACTGTGACCAGGATACAATACCATGAGCAGCTGAATTTGTTACACGAGAGGATGAAGGGGAAGAGTGACCCAGGTAGCTGGTTTTATAAGCCCTCCTAGCTGGCCCAGCCACAGCTGAAAGAGGATGAGCGTTCAGGAAGCCAAGGACCAGAGAAAGGTTATTGTGTCCTTTTTTCCCACTAGTGGAACACAACTTGGCGTGACACTTCTGTGTTTAACAGCACCTCTGTCTTGCAACATTTTTTCTGTGCAGATGAAAACAAATGTCTATCCACAAAGAAATTGTAATCCTCTCCCACACCCCTTTTCCTTTTCCTTTATTCTTTTATTACTTTAGAATACTCCAGCAAGAATTCTTTGGTAAAGAATAATTTTATTCTAGACACTCCTAACCTCTGCCATTTAAAAATTGTCATTACTGAATTCTAGCTCTAATTTTAGGCAACAAAGTAGTCCATAAGATTAAAAAGTTAGGAAAAGGCAGCTAATTTTTGTACATAAAGAAGATTCATGGACAAATTGCCTGCTTTATGGAGACAATGAAGCTAACAAAAGTTCTCTGATGACAGTTACAAAAGAAGCAAGATTTCCATTCTTCAAAGGTGCATAGAAAAGATCAGTAGAATGCTCTGGTATTCAATACTTTAATGTAAGCCTCTATAATTAAATGTTAGCTTTTCTATTAGAGAAATCATCAGATTAAAGATGGGTTGATCAAAGATTTAAATTTAATTTGGCTACTTTAGATACTCTAATAGATGTTCTGTTGATTCTCAAACCACTAGCACTTAAATTAAGAGCATTTCAGAGAATGCCTCAGCACATTGTGAACTACAATTTGTTCTTCTGTACTGAGCACAAAATTCTGTCCTTTTAGGGAGAAAAAAGAAAAGCACATGAGAAAATTTTCTGCTGATCTCTGCAGGCTAAAAAGGTACTAAAATTTATACTGTACCATTTATACTGTACCCTATCCATTGAATTTTCTCAGCCTAATTGCTCACTGCACCCACGGACTCATATTTCTAAAAAATAATATTTTAATACCCTTCAACCCATATCTTTTCAACTGCATTTTAATTCATTTTCATGTAGAATGTAGTTCTTAGCAGAGGATCTAACCTGTAGCAACAATGTAAGCTTCACCCTGTTTCCCACCACATGTAGTATATGATGCACAGGCCTATCAGGACAATGAGAAAATTCCCTTTTTGTGTTAGCTAAAAAAGGGAACTCCTTGGACATCATAATCAGCTTTCTTTATCTAGCCCTGTGAAAGAGTAAACTAAAAGAAATAACTAAAACACAATAACTTTCCTGCCGTGTTTTAGTAAAACAGCTGTACAATAGGCCACATTCAAGATATGTATGAAAGAAGAAAGAAAGCAACAACATGAAATTTTTAATTTATAAAAGAGCTAAATGTGTATAGCTCAACTAATTGATAGGAAAGCAACTTGACAGTAAATGAACAGAATGAGCAATTAGTCTATCTACCAGCATTTTAAATACCACACAGACATTCTTACCTCAACTGCATAACTAACATAACTCTGAAAAATTATTTTCCGTTATAGATATGGCATATTTCACCAAATGTTGGGCAATTTGTTTACTCACGTTCTCAGGCCAATAAAATATGTAAAACTATCCATCAGATATACTTCTACTTCATTCAGTCTTGGTTTCTTCACTTCCCTTTTACTCCTTTTAAATGATGCAGACTGAACACTTGTTTCCACATTCCCAAAGACCATCCAGTCTAACTTTAAGTATGTAGCAAGTAGATGCCTACACCAAGACCCTTATCATTCTTTTCTCTTCATTGTCTGTATAAAAATGAGACTTTGTCCACAGGCATCTCAACCCACCCAAAACGTCAACATATCTCTCTCTCTTATATGTAGATAGGTAAGGATACCTAAAATAAGATGGGAAGAATCTGAGCCTCAGCTGCAACCGTAATCAATATGGATTAAATGCTTCTACTTATCAGCTACATAACACTGAATCTGAGCACTGGAGGATACCAGATTCTGAACCCAATCCAAAACAAAAACTCGAATCTGAATCTTAGACCAGATTCTACATCTGAATCCATCTTTAAAACACCACCATATCTAATCCTCAATTGACTCTGAATTCTCAGTTTGGGTTCTCAGTGATTTTCTCTAAAACAAAAATTTTTTCCAAATGTGAGGGTTAAAGTAAGTTACTATAAAATCTACAGTGGCCTTACTGATGATCACAACAGGTGTGGTTATTTCAGCAGTCTAGAATTACAGAGGGAGGAACTGTAGGCATTACGTTGAAAGGTCCAACTCATAATTGTAGCAGTAACAGAGTAAGCTGAATGTCAGGAAAGACTGCATGAAAAGAATGTCATAAATGGTAAAACATTTTCATAAGAATAATCACAGAAGCAGCAAACCATAGCAACCTAATGTTAGACACACAAAGGCACCTCGTATGGTAGACAAATATACATAATACTTCTAAAACCCAGTCTTTCTTCATCTACAGTTATGTGCATATAAATATTTGCTCTCATGTATATGTGACAAGAAAGGTGAAAAATGCAGCATATTTGTATTTAAAACTGCACATGCAGGTATTAGGGCCAGATTTGACAATTCTCATGCTTAGAATATTGCTGCTTCTTCACCTCCTTTATCACGTGAATATGGGGAAGGGAGAAATGATGATACACAATGTCTGATCACATGAATGATTTTTAAAACCCTTCATTTCTGATGTTTTTTTCTGATCTGTAAGATAGGAATTCTAAAAGTTAACAATGCTTTTCAGTTCATGAAAGGATATCACTTGAATTCTCAAGGGTCAGAATATTTGATATCAATATTGCAAGAGATAATTCTCCGTAAATCCACATAAAAGGGATTAAGCATGATCTTGAGAAGGAAAGCATATGCAGGATGACAAAAAGGTAAAAAATAAGCGTTATTACATAGCTGTTGATATTACAATCTATGCACGAAATGTTCTTCCTTTCTTGATCATTACATCTCAATTTTCCTTCCTCAACTGGTTATTAAAAACATTACAATTTGGAAACTTCCATTATATTATATATCCTAAGTAACACTCTGAAACTTTGTTTCTGAACCCATTAAAAAGACTTCTTTACAACAAAAAGATGACATGAGGTATCTAGGTACACTCCTTAAAACCTGAAAAATACTGCTGAGGAAAAATAAATTTTATAGTTTTCTGAACAAGCAGGAGATATCAGAAGCACAAGTAGTAGAAGAAGAATGGAGGCCTCTGGAATCTAAAAAAAAAAGATGTAGCCAGGTTGAATGAGGAAACTACCATTTCTCCAACTTCTACAAACAATGGCAAGCAGCTCTAGCAGAAGGTTTCATTTTCAACAGTTAGAAGGTTTTCATGTTTAGTAATTTCTAATCCTCACCAGATATATGCTTAATGTTGGGACATTTTTATTTTTTCATCTACTGCTCATCATTCACTTTTGTTGTACTCTGGGGTTCTTTTTACTTCAAAACACATCTATATTTCAATTTTTATTTTTTTTTTTTTTTAATTTTTCCATTACCACTCTGTCATTGAAATGCTTTTACAGAATCACAGAATGTTAGGGATTGGAAGGGACCTCAAAAGATCATCTAGTCCAATCCCCCTGCCAGAGCAGGAACACCTAGGTCAGGTGTTCCTACCTTTTATTGACAACAATGTCTATTATTATTGATTCACCAACTTGTGTCAATTTGCTTGGCTAAAATTGCTATTACTAATCTATGATATAATTGCAAATTTGGAAGCTTTTCTCTAATTTCTTTATAAAGTTCTCTGAATGCAATAAACCCAATAAAGTAATTGGAACATTTTCTGAGACATTCAAAGTTCATTATATAAGGTGATAATTTTTTTTTTTTTTTTTTTTTCTCGCGTGCTCAGTGGTTCATGATAAATGAATAAACCAAATTTTAGATTCCTTCTCAGCAGGAATATCCTGTCACCCAGTCGGTGACCTGTTGCAACATCTATTATTAGATGCACTATTTAATTAGGATACACACTCAGGAGATCTGCTTAATCAGGATGTCTCCCAGTGAACACACTTAAGTCCAGAAACATTCAGTGGCAATGACTTTCATAATAGGGACAGTAACTTTCCTTAATTGGGATGCCTTAGGGTGAGTTAGTGTGTTAACCCAAGTCTTGTAGTACTTCTCTCTTCTCTGACAACAGCTTTTCTCAAGCTATGACAGAAAACACATGAAACATGTATCTGCTGCCTCCTCCTAGCTGCAACTGTGTAATAATATCAGAAATAACTGAGCTAAGGAGTGTTGAACAGGCTTCAAGCCAAGCTAAAAAATGAATTTTCAGTGAATAAGTTCCCAATAATATCAGTGAAAAAATAACATTTAAAATTAATAACTCAATTTAATCAAAAAGTTTTCATATAGACCTCAAAACTAATTTTCTGCAAGGGAAAAAACATCTCCCTACTTGCATTGTGAAGGCTTTTGTGAAACACCATATGTGTTGTTTCACTTGTACTATAATTTGAGGTACCTACTACAGCTTTGTAGAACCAACAAAGAGGTTATCTTAACACGAGGGGATAACACTGAAACATCATAAATAAATAAAATCAATGAAGCATCTTCTCTGACTGTGTTTCTACACAAGGAGAGGAAAAAAGTTTAGGAAAAAGATTATTCAAATTGCTCAGTTGTACAAGGGATAAAAAAACCATAACTAGTAAAAATTTAGCCATATGACAAGCACATCATTTGCAGGGCACAAATGGGAAGTAGACGTCCAGCTCATCATCATTTCTTTAAAATCCCAGTAGAGACACAGTCAACGTCTGCATACAAACTAAACTTTAATAGGTGTATTGGGCCCAACACTTCAATAAACTGCTTGTGTGTGGCTGAACCTTTTGTGCAGTAATACCAATGTGTGTTACAAAAAGACCAATATGAACAGTAGCTGAGAACTGAAAACTGAGCTCCACTGTAAGACCTGATATTAGAATTGCAACTCCAACCACAGCGGCCCTATCCTACACATTATCAATCATTCTCACCTACCAAAAATATAAAGGCACAGAGAAATTGCTAAACACTCTAGAAATTTGGCCCATATTTGTAAAAGGCTACTTCTTTTATAGCACAAGTCATGCATCATAAATGTTAATGATATCCTTTAATTTGTATTTCTTAAAGGATTTGAAATTTGGGGAACATTACTGTAAAAACATAAAATTATTTGAATAGGATTCTTTCCTTACCAATAAAGGTTTGCTGCAGATATTTCACATCTTTGATCTTGACTAGATTATTTCCTATATATTGTTTATAATTTCTATAACAGCAGTTATCATTTGCAAAGATGAGGCTAAAAGACTTTCATTTGACAATTTACTTCATTAACTCTGTCTCAAATGTAGCATAATTTAAACCAGAAAATATGAACTCAGAGCACTTTTACCTTCCTTACTCAGAGACAGTTTTCTTGTGAAGTTTGAAATACTAACTTGAAATTAGTAGTGACCTCTCAAGTTTTGCCTCTGCTGATCATAGCTCTGTCATTTCTCAAAACTTTTCAACACCTGAAAATGTTCATTCTGTGGATTTCTAGTAGAATCCCAGTTCTGATGGTATTTTGGTATATTCACTTGCCTAAACCCATTTTTGTCAGTTTAAACTATGCGCTGTCAATAGCTTTATATCTGAACAAAACCAATCTAGGTTTTGTATTCTATATATTTCACAAAAAAATAAATAATGTATGTATTTAATGTTGGCAACCCAATGCAGCAGGTCTCTAACTTCAGGGCACTCACATCAATTGTGATCATATAGAGGGAGCTTCTGAGTCCCTGTATAGTTTTATCAACCCTTCTTGCCTCTGGAATGAAATCTTTAGTTCGGTTCACACTGGAAAATTATGAAATTCTGAGGCTATACTGTGTGTATTTGCATTTAACTATGGAGAGAGAATGAGAGAAGAAAAGCACCATGTCAATAACTATTCTGATAACACCTGGGAATATATATTCCATTTCAGAAGACAGGAAAATATTGAGAATGACCTGATTTATTAGAGATTTCTTTTTCTTATGCATAACCATCATAATTCTGAAGGCTTTGCCCTGCCACCCAGTTTTGCTCAACAGTTCTAGACCTAACCCTGGTTTAACTGCCTTTGCTGTAGCTCTTCACAGATCCCTTCCCTTTCCATGGAAATCCTATCAAAATTATTTGATTAAATTTTCTCATTGAAGTGAATCACACTCATTGGATATTTCTTTCAAAGACAAACCTTTTTAAAAAGTATTTATGCTAAATTTACTGAAAAACAGTTTCATTGAATGTCCACTAGTTCTTTTATTATAATCTTAAACCAAGGAGAAGGATTTTCCAGTCTCAGAGGCCAACATGGGTTTTAACTACTTCTATGATCTCAGTCTTGACTGGTCTCTAAGTTAAATGATCTAAATCTTTTTAATCTGCCTTCATTTAGAAGCTTGACCTAACCTTTCACCATCCTATTCACCTTTCTTTGGCCATCTCAAGTTAATTACCATCTATTTTGAAATAATTTTGCTTAGTTCTCGCTTACTGTAAGGTAAAAGCAAAATTTTTATGCAGTTTAATGTTGAGAGATCTTTTTGTGGTTCTGACAGAGCTATTCAAGAATGAGCTGTTCAGCTATCCAATAGCCTCATCATTTACTCCTTGCTTTGCTGCCTGAGAGCTCTGTATTTTTAAAATGTTCAAGTTCTACCAAAAACCCTCACTGGCAGCAGGTAGCCTGATCTGCTGTATATCAGGCAGAGGTTGATGTCAACCAGTGTAGGCTTCATGTAGACAAATAAACAACATATTCTGCACAAAGACTGTATTGAAAACAAGTCCTGAGAAAGGCATGTGTCATATAATTTGCTTAAGAAATACGGCATTCACCAAAACTAAAGTACCTAATATAGCAAATGCTATTTGCTGGCCACTATTCTATAAAGCATTTCAAGCATCCCAACCACCTTTAGCTACCTCTAGATTAAACTCATTAAGCTACTCACTATGTCCCACAGGTTCTTTCCTTCCCAAGCGCTCACATGTTCCATACTGTTGCCACCATACTTGAGCTCCATCCTGCTGCAAGACCCAGAGGGACTGGTCTGTCCCAGTGTTAGGTATCAGACTGCAGCTCATGTTTTAAGCCCCAGTGCCACTGGCTCCTTGAGCTGATGCTGGGGAATCTGCATGAACTCAACATCTGGTGCAATTCACTTCCTACTCAGCTCTGGTTCAGGTTGCAGCCAAGAGTCACAACCCCCTCTAACACACCACTGGGTCGTCTCACCGGTCTTGCCCACTCCCTCCTTCTTTTTGGGACAGAAGGTCAAGTAATAAACACCCAAAAGGTTTTCTTCTACCTCACTACTCTTGAGATGACTCTGTTTACCTTCATGAATGGGTGTGTAGACTGTAACTTAACTCATATACTGAACTGCTATTTGGTGGCCTGCTTATTTTTGCTCTTCCACCTCTTTATAAAAAACCTGTCTTCCCATGTTGAGAGGCACTTTAAGGTCATTAACAAGGCCATTGATACAGGTCCTGGTGATCAGAAGAGTCTCAAGGCGGAAAGCCATAATTTCTCACAGGAGATCAGAGTTTAGAGCTGGTTGAGAAAAACTACTCTGTATCCACATGTTAGGGGACAAGAAGAAAGCAAGCAGCTGTGTTATGTGCCTTGATTAAACTGCCTCTTTATTCAGCACCAATTCTATCAGCCTCAGTTGAAGAAACACTACCAACAGGCAATTTTTAAAAAGAAAAAAGAAATAAAATCTGCAGTCTTTATGTGTACATATTCAAGTGCCATCTCCAAGAAGAACATCTATTGAAATAATTTGGGATAGAAATATGCTGCTCATTGACAATGTAAGATAACCAAGGGCTTATTGATCTCTCTCCTCCTCCTTCTCCTCCACTAACAGAAAGAAAGAATGATAAAGAGCTGCTGTTGAGATAAAATGCACCACAGAATCACAGAATCACCCCTCAGTCTCCTCCAAGCTAAAGAGACCCAGCTCCCTCAGCCTTTCCTCATAAGGGAGATGTTCCACTCCATCATCTTTGTGGCTCTGCGCTGGACTCTCTCAAGCAGTTCCCTGTCCTTCTTGAACTGGGGGGCTCAGAACTGGACACAATACTCCAGATGCAGCCTCACCAGGGCAGAATAGAGGGGAAGGAGAACCTCTCTTGACCTACTAACCACCCCCTTTCTAATACACCCCAGGATGCCATTGGCCTGCTGCATGACCCCCAGGTCCCTTTCCCCTACACTGCTCTCCAACAGGTCAGTCCCCAGCTTATACTGGCACATGGGGTTGTTTTTTCCCAGATGCAAAACTCTACACTTGCCCTTGTTATATTTCATTAAATTTCTCCCTGCCCAACTCTCCAGCCTGTCTAGTTCTCTCTGAAGGGCAGCACAGCCTTCTGGTGTGTCAGCCACTCCTCCCAGTTTGGTGTCATCAGCAAACTTGCTCTATTACTTACTTATTATTATTACTTACTCTATTCCCTCATCCAAATCATTGATGAATATATTGCATAGTACTGGTCCCAGTACCAACCCCTGAGGGACTCCACTAGTCACAGGCCTCCAACTAGACTCCGTCCCATTGACCACAACTCTCTGGCTTCTTTCCTTCAGCCAGTTCACAATCCACCTCACTATCCGATCATCCAGACCACACTTCCTCAGTTTAGCTGCAAGGATGCTGTGGGAGACTGTGTCAAATGCTTTGCTGAAATCAAGATAGACCACATCCACTGCTTTACCATCATCTATCCACTGGGTTATGTCCTCATAAAAGGCTATCAGGTTGGTCAAGCTGACTTCCTCTTGGTGAACTGAAGTGCTGGGGTATGAACCCTGAGCCCTGAATTAAGGTTGACATATGGGTGGTCCCCATGGTCCTTTAAGAGGCGGGGATGAGTTTGCCTTTTGGCTTTCCTCCAAAGTGCAGTCAGTCTTGTAAGGAAAGCCCTCGGGTAAACAAGCCCCAGGTGCCCTGCATTTTGATAACGAGTGCCAGGTGTCCTGCTTTGGGCATAAAAGCTGGAACCACTTTCAGAAAGGGTGGAGTGTCTCTCTCTGAAGTGGATGTACTTTGCAGAGGTTCCCTGTTGAGGAAGGACCTCTGACTCTCCCTGCAACTGGGCCCCAGTCAGGTTTGGTGCTTGTGAACGCAAGCTCTGTGAGAACAATATGTGGCTACCTCTTTCCTATATTTTCTGTCTGTTGGCTTGGCTGTCTCCCATCTCTACCATGAGAGACTTTGTTGCTTTGCTTGTTCCACCGATTGTTGGCCGTGTTGTATCATTCCTGGGGTCGCTGGGGTTGATGTCTGTTATGTGTAATCTGATTGATTTGTTTGTACCCCAGTGTTCACCCATATACTGACTTTCTTTTGCGCAATAGAATCTGGTTACTGGTTCGTTCTGCTGCTGGCTGCATCCTTTGTGCTAGGCCTAGTAATTGGCAAAACAGTGAAGCCATGTTGACTGCCCCTAATGACCCTCTTATCCTTGATATGCCTAGAGACAGCACCCAGGATAACTTGTTCCATCACCTTTCCAGGGATGGAGGTGAGGCTGACCGGTCTATAGTTACCCGGGTCTTCCTTCTTGCCCTTTCTGAAGACCGGAGTGACATTTGCTTTCCTCCAGTCCTCAGGCACCTCTCCTGTTCCCCACGACTTAACGAAGGTGATGGAGAGTGGCCTAGCAATGACAACCGCCAGCTCCCTCAGCACCCACGGGTGCATCCCATCAGGACCCATGGATTTATGGATGTTCAGGTTGCTTAACTGATCCCTAATCCAGTCCTCCTTAACCATGCTTAATATCAAGAACAACGCATAAAAATAAAAAGTTTAGGATTAGCTGAGTTACTGTCAGCACAATATCAGTGAATGCCTTTTTTTTTTTTTTTTTTTTTCAGCCCTACCTTTGCCCCCTGAATTTTACAACAGATGGAAAGAAAGCAAAGGTAATATCAAATAAGTACATCCTGGGAGTGAAAAGCTGCACAAAATCCTGTGTGATTGTATAAGCATATCCACATAAGCAGATGCCATTACTTGTTCACTTGAGGTCTGAGCTGGCTGGATATAAGCCAGCTCCAGTCCAAAAAATTTCATAACCATGCTACCTGGTTTATTATTTTAGGATTAGCACTATGATAACATGTGCTGCTGGCTGGCATCCAGCTGTCTGAGAGCACAGGTGGAACAGGAGCACAACTGTCCAAACCTATACATATAAACATGGCCTGCATGTCACTGCAAATCTCCATTTGAGGAGCCAGGACAGGAACTCCATGGAATATACACAATGAATCTGAGTTTCCCTTCACTAACATTCATATAGGAAGTAATGTCACAAAAGACAACACATTGCACCCACAAGCATAGATATTAAGTGCAACGAGAACCTGGCTTAGCAGTATCTTCAAAGTATATTCATTTTCCCCACTGTTCTAACGTTCGGTTGTTTCCTTTTCCAGCTTCTGGGTTTTTTTCTTGCATTTCAGTATGGCCAGGATGCATGCTGATGACAAAATACGTGGCCAAATTCTATACTTTCATGCCTGGACAGTTAGTATATTAGAGTAGCACTTTATGGTTCCAGTTTTTCTGAATATAACTTACATCACTAGAAAGAAATTGTATTACTAATTTCTTGGCAAGTTACATGGATATTTTGTGGCCCTATCTGGCAGGGTACTGACAATGTTCTGGATGGAAACAGCATTCTGAGCTCTTCCTGGTTAACTGGGGAGTGGGTTGTAGTTAATCAGCATATTCCAAGAAAAATTAGCATCTTGGGACATCAAGTATCTAATTAATTGTCCTCCCTAACTAACTGTTTACTTCCATAAACATTTGATCAATAAAGCCCATACAAGTAACAGACTGAATAAGATTGGGTACTTTTGATAATGTTCAGTGTCTAGCTGGCTGAAACTACAAGAGAAATGGTAGGGGTTTAAAATCATAATATTTTCACCTCTGTGATATTTTCTACATGACTTAGGTACTGCTTTTGTGAATGACTGGACATATGTAATTCTATCACACTGAAAATATATCCTCTGTGTCCCATATCAGTTAAAATATGCCTCGTCTCAGGACTTCTTGTAGATTCTTCCATGGATTTCCTAATTCCTGTTAAATTTTATACATCCAGAGAGAAGAAAAAACATCTATTTGATCATCTGATGCATCTTATTCCCACTGCATGTTCTATATGACATACCTCTAAGCATAAAGGCAGGATCTAATGTTCATTTTAGTGTCTCAAGTGGAATTTATTTTTAAACCTAAACCAGGAAGCATGGAGAAAACGTTTACTTCCTGCAGGCACTTCAACCCTATAGATGCCATTGTTTGTGGTGTCACAGTTCCCTGCTGCCCAGAACCCCACTTCTGCTTATGCCTAGGACTGTCTCATCCTCAACAAACTTAAACAGCTCAGCATCTATGTCAAAGAAAAACTGTATTTAAATCAAACTTGAGTTCTCATTCCTATTAAAGTCCCTCAAGGTATTCAAATCATAAGAGCATTTCCAGTCTAACAGAACAGGGCTTTATACAAAATACAGTTACAGCTGTCACTTTCAAAGGTGACGTGGTTCAGTGAATAGCCTACCACATTTTCTATAAAACAGGCAACCAGTGAGACACTGATATTCCAAGGCTGCTTCAATCTTCATCTCCCATCAGCTGGACAAAGGACAGCCCTCCAACCACCTGTGGAGAGTGCCTGCTCCTGCTAACATTTTAAGAGCAACAATTATCTGCTCTTACTGAAAAGACTAAAAAATTCCATGATGAGTATTAAAAATAAATGAGTCCCAACAGAAGTTTTCAACAACTGCTGCTTTACCCCTTGTGAAGAAAAGTAAAAACCTCAGTGGTCAAGAGAGACTTTTTTTTTTAGATTTTTTTGAAGCTGCAGAAAGAAGCCAGACACATCTCTTTTGCTTGGTGTACAATGACCCTGGTTTAAGAGATTACGGAAGAGCTCTGGAAGTGATAATCCACTTGTTACAACAGAGCTCTGCTTGTTTTGGGGGAAGGAGGATTCAGTAAAGAAGCCCTAACAGTGTGTGCTTTATTTACACGATCAGAACATTTTTCTTTCTCTCCTGTTTCAGCAGCCAGTGTCAGATGTTTTTTAAAATGAAAAGGTTTATATTACTTTTCATTCAGTTCCTATTCTGAGCTGTAATTCATTGATTTTACAGAAAATCTAGAACTTATTACTAACGCCTGGTATTATCTCCTAAACAGTATACTTTATATCACTCAGAAGTTTCTAACTCAAACCCATACCTTTAGGTTGAACTGGTGAATTCTGTTTTATTTTATTTTCTGCTCAGTTTCTGAATTCCCAGGTGCAGAGATCATATTTTTGTTCAACAGCTACCACATCACCAGTACTTTAAAGCATTCAGCTAGAAAAATCTTCAGTTTTGGCTGACAGTATTAAGCAGCAGAACTATCTTACATCATTTGATGAACTGTTCTTATCTTAGATAATACTACTGGTAAACAAAATTCTCCCTGAATTTGTCCAGCACCAGTTTTAGCTATTGAATATTGTAATATCTTTTGTTCTACGAAGGATATCTTCTCTTTCTGAGAAGCGACACACAGACTAGTTCAAATCACCTCTTGACCTTTTCTTCAGTGAGCTCCTTATGTCTCCCATCATAAGATATACTTTCCAGTTTCTAACCTTTTTCTTTCTCTGAACCATTTGTTTTAAATGCAGGACTCAAAACTGAATACACTGTTTCAGTATTACTCTCACTGACACATATATAGGTAATACAGGAGGTGCTGTTGACTCTCTTGAGAGACAAGTGGCCTTGCGGAGGCTAGACAGACTGAAGCATTGGACTGTGATTAATGGGATGAAATTTAACAAGTCAAAATGACAGATTCTGCACGAGGCATATGCCAGGCATAAGTATAAGTTGGAAGAGGATTGGCTGGAGATCAACCCTGCAGAAAGGGTTCTGGGGGTGATGGTTACCAGCAGGCTCAATATGAGTCAGCAGTATGCCCTGGCAGCCAAGAGGGCAAACCACATCCTGTGGGGCATTAAACACTGCATGACCAGCCAGTCAAAAGAGGTGATTATCCTGCTGTATTTGACATTGGTGCAACCTCACCTCAAGTACTGTGTGCAGTTCTGGGCCCTAGAATTTAAGAAGGATGCAAAGGTCCTTGAATGCGTCCAGAGGAGGGCAACAAAGCTGGTGAAAGGGCTGGAAGGAGATGTTTGTTGGACTGGAGGAATATTGTTCTGTTAAAGATATTTAATGGATATCACTCGTTTTGTCTGAAGTACACAGTTCAGATTGCTATTTAGTCCAAATAATTTCTATTATAATCATTTTGCCTTAAAACTTTAGAAAACAAGTATATATGCTGCTAATGTTCATTTACTATCTTTATTTTAGGCACTAAAAAAAAATAAAAATCAATATCAACCTTAATCCCCTCTAAAGAAAAGGAGACCAAACATTTAAGGGTTCACTCACATAGAGAACTTAAGATGTACACACAGCGAGAAAGAGAGAGAGAACAATTTGTTTCTAAGTGATTTATTTCTTTCTCCTCATTGATGCTATCCAGCTTTTTTGGACGGCTCTTCCATAAAACCGATGTTCTTAAATTGACAGTCTTACCTGCATGTGAGCTGGGGGGAAAGAGGGACAGGAAAGAAGTATCTAAATATGACAAGTATGATGTATAACAATAACTCCAAATAGCCGTGGCTCAAACAAGTATGTCATCTGGTCTCCCTGCACACAAAATCCTTTTCTTGATTCCTGTCTTTATCACAGAATCATAGAATCATAAAATGGTTTGGGTTGGAAGGGACCTTAAAAACCATTGATCACTAAGGTCCTGTTAGCACTGTTTCAATCTCCTCATCTCCAACACATTAGGCTACTACAGGTACACTAATACAACTACGGTGGCCACATCCAGTCATCCAGAAGTGCTTGTTGAAGAATCAATGAACAATATTCCAGATTTATCACAGGTGAAAAGGCAAGGGCAACTGTAGACGAGGTGGCTAACGTCATCTTTTCTGTTGCTTAGAGCAGGATCCAGACTATGTTACATCATCTTAGTTTGGAATAGAGGGATTTTAGGCACTTAATAGCCTCAAGAAAACCAGTTCTCCTGAACTTATAGTCAGTCCTGTAAGTGCATAGACACACTCTACAGAGATCAAAACTCCTATATCTAGAATTGTATGTCTGTGCATGCTTAGCAGTGGGAGATCCTTGCCTCAGGTCAATCTAAGGAACTCACAGTCATCTTAAAGCAGCAGTAAGACCACCTTTGAAGTCTGCTTTGGCTGGCATGCTTTCAGCTGCTCATAACTCTATCAAGTGAAACATAAAACAGTAATTTAATTCCAGTATTTCTTCCATGTGGGCAGCTAGGCAGCTAACATACAGGTTGATACTCTAAGAAGGTAGACGGTCTCGAAAGCTGTCCCAGCAGTCATTGAGATCCTCCTTGATTTTTAGACACCCTAGCTAATCTCCTTTGATTCTATATTTCATTCTTTACCTCTCTTACTTTTTATATCTTTATATGATTTTCCTGGAATTCTATCAGAAAAAAAGAGACAACATCTGCTCTTTAGAGAGGGTTTTTTTTGCCATCTTCTGTGAGAAGATAATTTAAGAAAGGAAATTATATGAAGAAATTGAAATTATGTTATTAAAATTCTTTATGTAGAGTTCAGTCACACAAAATGGACATCCAGAGCTGTGTTAGATGCTGGAAGTGCCAGGTCTTCTGCGGGCCCAGCAGCACCTGAGGTACTGACTCTGCCCTTGTAGGTGTGGCACAGGAGCAAGAGGATACCCATGCCCTTCGGGAGCTGTAGCTAGAGGCAAAATGACCTCCCCAAAAGCAGCCTCACATCACTAAGTGCCTTTCCTTCGGCCACATAATTCTGCCCTTTTTTCTGATAATACAAAACCACTGCACAAAATATAAAACGGTAATGTAACAAACAAAGATAGCATGTACCAATGTAATTTCTGTTAAGGTAATAATACCATATATGTTTCTAAACAAAATTCAAGTATAAAGAAACAATAAATGGAGAAAAATAAAAATTCCATTTTGCTAAAAGTAATTTTTTTTTTATATTGAGAATTTTTTCAATATCTATAAAGCTGTATCTTCCAGGGTGGGAAACAACAACAACAATCACCACAAATAAAACACATTCCCATTTTTTCAAGTTGCATAATGAAAAATAGTTTTCAGTCTTTACTCTTCGTTCCCTAGGTATTAGTTTCAGGTTCTTAACCACAGTGGTTGCTATCCATGGCACTTTCCTGATTTTTTTTTTTTAGCATATTTCTAGTTCTCAAGTGCCCAGCACTGTAGCATTTTTTCTAGTTGTAGTGTTAGCAGCTCCCAAAAAGGAGCATTATCACCTTCTGTTCTAGCTGTGGTACCTCTAAATATGCTGCAGTTCTAAACTGCTTTGACTTTTTACTGCCATATTTCACAACAAACTTATATCTAATTGTCTATTATTACCCATAGGTCTGTTTTTCAACATTATTGATTTCCATCAATCTTCTTCCTATTGAAGTTGTTTAGGATTATTTTTCTCCAGATATAATCAATCTTTCTTCCTGCTCATTCTTTAAATCTTCTCTAGGAACCTGTCAGTACAGTTCTGTGAAACACTATCTCAGTGGTTTTACATATAAAAGCTCACATTATAAATGCATAATTACTGTATTTTTTCATTATTTCCTGGAAAAATAAAGATGATTTGCTCTAGTAAGAAACAGAAGACCATTATTCAAAGGGGTAGAGCAGGATTACAAAGGCCCTTGCAGCCAATGACACCTTTCTGAATTTCAACAAAAACAGTGGGATTGCTCCAGTAATTCACTCACCAAATGGAGTTCAAGCTCAGTGTGAATGGAGGAGTTCAGTCCACACTAAAGCATGCAATACCACACTGTCCTTCTCACCAGGTCGTGCCAGGCACGGCACTAAGTTAGCAAGAAGTTAAGAAAGCCACACCAGAGACCCACAGATTCTGAAATAACAGTAGGGAATTAGGGGACCAACTGCTGAGGACTAACAGTCCCTTCATATCTGGCACCCTCCCACTTAGAAATTCAAAGTGGTATCCTAGTTAACATCAGTCAATACAGAACACTTTAGACTTTGTATACACATTTCCATGAAGAACAAATGTAATTGCAATGTGTAATCAGAGTCAGTTTTTTTACTGCGGCAAAACAGTTTTTTGAGCATTCATTTATTTTTTGGCTATGGAAACCTCACATTTTGGAGGCGTGCAGTATTACAAAATAAGAAAAAAGCTCCACAATCAACATAGTCTAAGAAAGAGATTTTATACTGATTTTTTTCTTAGATTCATTTCTTGATGTGATGATAGTATTAACCAATGTAATACATTGACAAAGCTCTATGGCACAACAATTTTGGTTTATTCCTTTTATAACTTCTCTGCTAACATAACTTGAACAAACAAAATAATTCTTTCTCCTTTATTTACTTGTGATTTCCTTACAGATCTTGATGATGAGAAATTATTTTTTAGTAATAAAGTTTTAAAATTTTCTATAGGAAACTGTATGTCATATGTCAAATTCTGTCTTATAATGCAGCACAAAATATATCTGAACTAGAGTTTTCTACAGATTTCCACTGCAAGACCCATGTCGTGAGTCAGGTCATCCTGAGGCTTCAGTAATGAGTGCAGAATATGCCGCCATTTTTACCAGTCAGGTTCTACTTAAAATAAGACACTGAAATACTGTATCTTCTGAAAAAAGGGGCGCTGAATAATTTTTAGTAACTATCTCAACTCCAGCAAGACATTCAAACTCTGCTGTTCATTTTGAAAAATACTCTCTACAAAGAAACGTTTCAGCCTTCTCCACAAGGCCAAATGATATCTTTGAAAGATCCATCAGGCTTTCTCCCTCTTCCCTTTGGAGGACCTTCTCAATATACACTTCTATTACATCCCCCCTGAAATAATCTGTTGATTATCAATCCCAATCTACTCAGTAGAAAGGATTATCTAGCTATCTATTAACTAAAATGAAACAAATTAAATGCATAGAGAGTGATTTATATTCCTCTACATTCATTATCATCATTTACTTTCTTCCAATCCAACCATCATTTGTAGTAATTCACAACCATATACTATGAAGTCTTGGGGCAGGACAAACTCCGTTCATCAATACAGTGAGTAATATGTGAGGATCACAAACTTGATTGAAGCTTTGGGCATTATGAAAGAAGAACTATCTCACGGAATTATGACACAAAAAGACAAGACTGCAGTTTTGTGAAGCAACCCAAGAAAACAAGCAGTTTGATTGACTCATGAAGGTTTTAAGAACATAAGCGCAAAGATCTTTCTTAGGTTTAGATGATTTGGAAGTGACTCAGAACAGACTGGGAGAACAAAACTGGCAAGTTACAGTACACTTCCCTTCACAGATGACATTAATCCTATCTTCTCTCTCTTCTTCATGAGCAGTGCACTTCATACTCTGATTAATTTTGTTAACCTGAAATGTGAGATCCCTGAGCACATTTTCAAACCAAAGCAACAAACACTTCAACCAAGTGTGTGTGATAAATATCCTCCAAGAGAACTCAGAAAATCAGCAATAGCATTTGCTACTCCTTCTTTTAATGTGTATTTCATGCATTTTTAGGATTCTTTCTAGCTCACAGTCTGTGCTCCCTATTTTTTTGGTGCTATCTATGCTACTGATTCTCACATCTATGCTATCAGTGCTCTCTGGAACAGAAGCATAAGGAGCACTACTGTTTCTTACTTCAAGACGACAACTGCATCAGGCAAAAATTAGATTGCAAACCAAGACATCACGATACTAAAACCAAAGGAGTTAGAGAAGTGTCAAAAAATAGCCTCATCGTAAAAAAGTTCAGGCTTGGATCGTACACATCATGTGGTTACCTAGGGAACTGGGACACAGACAGATTACAATCAGATACACTGGTACAGGAAGAGTGGCTGGGAAGCTGCCTGGCGGAAAAGGACCTGGGGGTGTTGGTTGACAGCCAACTGAACATGAGCCAGCAGTGTGCCCAGGTGGCCAAGAAGGCCAATGGCATCCTGGCCTGTATCAGAAACGGTGTGACCAGCAGGAGTAGGGAGGTGATCGTGCCCCTGTACTCAGCACTCGTGAGACCACACCTTGAGTACTGTGTCCAGTTCTGGGCACCACAGGATAAGAAGGACATTGAGGTGCTGGAGCGAGTCCAGAGAAGGGCAAGGAGGCTGGTGAGAGGTCTGGAAAACAGGCCTTATGGAGACTGGCTGAGGGAACTGGGGTTCTTTAGCCTGTAGAAGTGGAGACTGAGGAGATCTCATTGCTCTCTACAACTACCTAAAAGGAGGTTGTGGTGAGGCTGGTGTTGGTCTCTCCTCCCAAATTACTAATGATAGGACAAGAGGAAATGGCCTCAAGTTGCATTAGGGGAAGTTTAGATTGGATGTTAGGAAGAAGTTCTTTACCGAGAGTTTTGCATCTGGGGAAGAACAACCCCATGTACCAGTACAGGTTGGGGGCTGACCTGCTGGAGAGCAGTGTAGGGGAAAGGGACCTGGGGGTCCTGGTGGACAGGAGGATGACTATTAGCCAGCAATGTGCCCTGGTGGCCAAGAAGGCCAATGGCATCCTGGGGTGTATTAGAAAGGGGGTGGTTAGTAGGTCAAGAGAGGTTCTCCTTCCCCTCTATTCTGCCTTGGTGAGGCCACATCTGGAGTATTGTGTCCAGTTCTGGGCCCCCCAGTTCAAGAAGGACAGGGAACTACTTGAGAGAGTCCAGCGTAGAGCCACAAAGATGATGAAGGGAGTGGAACATCTCCCTTCTGAGGAAAGGCTGAGGGAGCTGGGTCTCTTTAGCTTGGAGAAGAGGAGACTTATTAATGTTTATAAATATGTCAAGGGTGAGTGTCATGAGGATGGAGCCAGGCTCTTCTCAGTGACATCCAATGATAGGACAAGGGGCAATGGGTGCAAGCTGGAACATAGGAGGTTCCGCATAAATGTGAGGAAGAACTTCTTCACAGTGAGGGTAACAGAGCACTGGAACAGGCTGCCCAGAGAGGTTGTGGAGTCTCCTTCTCTGGAGACATTCAAAACCCGCCTGGACATGTTCCTGTGTGACCTGACCTAGGTGTTCCTGCTCCGGCAGGGGGATTGGACTAGATGATCTTTTGAGGTCCCTTCCAATCCCTAACACTCTGTGATTCTGTGGTTAGGCACTGGAATAGACTGCCCAAGGAGCTGGTGGAGTCACTGTCCCTGGAAGCGTTTAAAAAACGAGTAGATGAAGCGCTTGAGGCTATGCTCTAATGGTCTAGTGGTTAGGGAGATGATGGGATAAAGGCTGGACTTGATGACTCTGGAGGTCCCTTCCAACCATAATTATTCTATGATTCTATGATTAATGTAGAGAATATTTGCCACTGCTCTGCAGCAGATACATACATGCTTCCATACAGAGAGAAGTTACATCACATTTAGGGCAGCAGCATGTGTCCATGTTGTTACTGTAGAATTATAAATGATGCTCTAAATTTATGTCCCGTCATTATTTGTTCATGTGCCTTTACCTAAAGTGACATGTTCTAAATGATGAAATTATGAAAACGGAGATACTGGAGAGCTTGCAACTGTCCCAGAGGAATACTATCATTCAAGACTTCAAAAGCATGATTAAGAGACTTGGACAGATCTGAAGGCAGAGCTGGGAGATTTTCAGCAGTGATCTTATGAAAGGTTAGTAGATGCTTTCAGGTTCCAAGTACAACCCAAGGATAACATCCCTCGTTCTGGGAAAATGGCTACATGGTCACATTAACAACTTGAAGCTATAAATACTTGATTATTGATGAGAGGTAATAACTGACATGTAAAGGAACTCAAGGAACTGATTTTCAGACATACTTAGTTCTACCACTCCCATAGACATAATTTGAAAATTCAGGTGCGTAGAAGAACTACAAATCAGTTCTGAAAACAACATTCAAAGATCCCAAACAGCTCTAAAATTTTTTACTAGATTGGAAAAATTGTATGAAAGTACAATTTCCCTTGTTACTAGAAGTGCAGCCTCTTCCTACACTGGAGGGGAGGAAGGGGAAATTTATATAACGTGATCTTAACAGTAATTCCAGTAGGAAACTGGGACTGATGAGCTCTGCTGCTGGCTAAACAGGACAATTCCTCCTACACAGGCAGACACAAATAGTTCAGTGTCAACTTACTACACATGATGCCACCACTGTGTTGTTCCTATTCTTTCTCCAAGATGCTTCATTGTCATCTCTTGACATCTACTGAAACTTAATCAAAACCACACACAACACTACCTATGGGCCTTTACTTTCCAGCATACTTACCTATGGGCCTTTGATTCCAGCATGAGCAGATGTAGTCACTAAACTTGAAACTAAAGATAAATAATCTATGACAGCTCATAATCTGGTAAAAAAAAAAGGTGAAATATCAGGTTTTATGCAGCTGAAACCCATAAAGAATTATAGTTATGTGGTTTGGTTTTGTTGAGAAGAGGATAGAATCCATTGGCAAAACATGCACTTGGATCCAAGCCCGATTGCCTGTCCGAAATGATGGAGGCACAGGTAGCCTCCCAATCAATTTGGTTTGTCCCACGGGCAACCCTGCCAATAAGATGACTATTTTGTTACTTCTAAAACTTCATAAGAGGAACTCCTTAGCAAGATCTGTTTCTTCATGATTCATGCTTTCTAAATATATTTTAAAACCTATACTTTAACATGCCTACCTTCTGTTCTCTCTAGACTCTATTAGAGGCTATATTGTGTTTTCCACTAAATGTTGACAGGTCTATCGCCTAGAGAATACATTGTTCAAGGTAGCATTTTCTTTTAATAAACAGGAGCCAATTTCTGCATTAGAGTAGATCAGCAAGGCAAAAGCCTTTAGCTCCATGAAACCATCAAAAAACACAATGAAGGGCTCTGACAGACTTCCTCCAGCAAATCCTGCGGTCAAAGTTCAAATGTTATCATATCCACGAGACCAGTGGTCTCCAAGCATTTTAGATCACGGACCCCCATCAGTAAAAATTTTCAAACACACATCCCAATGTATATTTATTTAAAAACTATATACACCTACTACTGTATTATTAAAAATTACATACTGTTGCTATTATTGTTAATAACACAATAATAATAATAATAATAATAATAATAATAATAATAATATACTCTGAATCAAAAATTTTAAAAGTATAAGATGAAATAAACACTACTGTTAAATTTTATTATTATTATTATTCTATTAATACTGCCAAAAAATTTTCTTCCTACACCCCAATGGATTGTCTTGTGCACCCACTGGGGTGTGCAAACCCCACTTTGGAGACCACTGCACTAGACCACCTTGCTTCTCTGCCAGATAACGTGTTTGTGCAATGGTTACACCAATATAGAGATAAAATATAACTACAATGCATATTTATCAGAAGTTTATCGATATGGCATGATTGTACCCTAGAAGCGAATGAGACCCAGAAACACAATCCTTTCTGCTACTCTTATTATAGGCACTCTGTTATATATCTGTGGGGTTGGGCAGGCAGCTGTAGACAGCAGAGGAGTGCATCCTGAGCAAATCAAAACCAGAGTCAGTACTGAACATCTGTTAGCGCCGAAAGGCATTCAGTTGATTGTTCCTTGTAGACCTCATTGCCCTTATTTTCACTGTGCTGTGAAGCTGTTTGTGTGGAGCAAGACCATATAGGGAGAAAAAACAAACTGTCAAAATGTTCCACTAGCCCGAGGCATGAATATTTTGTCTATTCTCCAAAAAGTGCATATAAATCAGGTAATCACAAATGACAGCAGTATCATTTAAATTTCAGTGTCTAAAAATTAGATAATAGAATACAAGGTGGACATCAAGGCTGTGCTTATCATCACTAGGGAGAAACTAACCCTACCAGAGTGCTGTTTATCTCATCCCATGTCAAGTATTTAAGATATGTCAAATAAATTGGCTTCTGAAGTTGCCTTCATCTTTCCATTCTGTCTATGAGGCAGCTTATGACAACTGACGCCATCACAGGTACATGGTGTTTGAACCCTTAAAGTAGGGCAGGTGAACACCACCCTGTACGCCTACCTGTTCCACTGCACATGCCACAGACGTGGACTTATACTTAGAAATGGTTGAGATAAAGTGTCCCTCACTATATACAACCAGCTTCATTTCTCACCCTACATTCTTCTGATATAAACACAAATGAGACAACAAAGACTACTGCAGTAACTGTGTTACTGTCACCCAGTTTTCATACAGCTTCTTATTATAGCTCTTCTTTAATTTGTGGCTGTGGCATTTAAACTACCTTGTATACCAACAATATCAGTATCCAGAGAGATGTCTTGCGCATTCACAATGAATCACAGCTTCCTGACCTTTAGACAACAAGACACAGAGGAATAATTATTCATGTGATTATTTACATTTTGTTAACGTCTACAGGGCCGTACCATTTTACCATATACTTTGGACACACTATTGGCCCTGTCGACCCTTGATTCAAAAAAAAAAAATCAAAACAAAAAACACAGGGAACATATACAGCATACAAAAGAGCTACTGGCATAATAACAGCTTTTGGTATGCCAGGCAGGAGGAAAGAGAAAAGTTAGGAGGAGAAAGTTAAAGAGTGGGAAAAGAGGACAATGAGGGAAGGGAAAGAGCAGGAGGAAGGAAGGGATATGCAGTGAGAATAACAGGATGCCCACGGGAATAAATACACAGACTGCCATATGAAAACGGCAGATTTCACCATTCAGCACATCTGGAGCAGCCTGTTACCATCAGTGAACCAAGCACTCAGTGGGCCAGGATGGTGGGTTTCTCTCTGCCACACAACAAGGATTTTTAGCCGTGGGAAAGAAAAGTTCCAGTGCTTCCAAGTATCAGTCCTGATTCAGGAAGACCTGAAGCAGACCTTTCTTTTAATACCGTCCAGTTGTGAGGATATAGAAAAGGAATATGAACACAGCCAGACCTCAGTCTTCTGTTCCTGCTGCTCTCGAGTACTTTCTAAATGTCAGGATGATCACGGGCACACATTATTATAACTAACCAGGTATCTAGTGACAAAATACATCCCTGGGGAAACAGACCTATTGACTACACACGTTAGCCAAGGCATGTTTTCCTGTGACTACCATGGAAAAAACGCCTTTAACTGACACAGACGTTCCCAATATCCACAGCAACACATCTCTCATTTCACTGCTGCAGTTTCTTTTCTCTTTTTTTGGCAACAAAAAGCTTTATAGTATTATTAACACAATGAAACTGAAATAAAATTTGTGCTTTTAACAAAACACCCAAATACTGAAGAACACAAAAGCATTTTGTCCTTCATTCCTTTCTCAGCTTTTGATAGATCTGTAACACTGCTGCCAGTTCACTGACAAGAAAATTGTATTAATTGCAGTAGCCGTGTGCCTAAAAGGTCAGGATGCTCAGTTAGTTTAGAACTTTAACAAGCAAAGTTCCCTCTTACGCTTTTGTTTTTGTTAAAAATATCTCTAAGTCTTGGAAATATCACTGTATATCCTCCTTCAACAGGTAGCTCTTATTTTGTACGTCACGTTTGATAGATGCTATAAAGCTACTCTATTGCTCTATTTAACAAATAATTTGGCCACATTTTGCTACAGCTCTTCTCCTAGTGCTTCAGTTTTTTTCTTTTGTGTCCAAGAGAAGGTGTCATCTCTTCATCCTAAGTCTTTGGTTTAGGTGGTGTGAATTATAAAAATGTGGCAGGTTCCACTTCTGAAGTGTCTGCATTCTAGCAACATAGAAATCACTTCTCTATGTTGGCAAAAAGACAAACTTCTACTACTTTAAAACAGTTTTAAAACTTTCTAGAAGCCTCACAGATGTTCATGGAACAGATAATAAATTGCAATACTTGAGAAATTATTTAAGGTCCCTTTTGAAAGAGACAATAATCTTAAAACAGATTATCAAATGTTCTTGCTTCAGAGAATTTAAAAGCATCGTCTGTTCTATGTTCTTGTGCCATTTAACACTTTTAGGATATACAGCCAGATGCAACCAAAGGCACCACAAATGGTAAAACATCCATTTGAAATAGGCAGGTGGCCTTATGCTTAGAGAACCTCAAATTTGTCACTTGTTGAAAACATTTATAATTAACTTTTCACGTTCTTCAGTAATCTACAGCTTTGTAGCTTGTTGTAACAAACTACATGGTAAAAACTGAAATAACAATCCCTTAGGTATAGGGCTATATTTCTTCTTTCAGACCCAATCTTTTTATCCTTTATTCATTGTCCAGGTGCCTGCCTTAGTAGCACTCTTGCTTAAAATAGTCTTGGCAATAATAAAAAGAAATAAAAATATACCATGAAAATATATCATGGGAATTGTGCAGTTTGTATTCTCAAATATATTTTAAGAAAGCAAGCAAATTAAAAAAGCCTACAGAATTTAATAAATGACAAAAGTTATTTTAGGCTTTCACGAAGAGCACTGTATGAAGATGCTATATTTAGTGACGTCTTCAATACATGCTTCATCTCTGCAATTTGCAGATTTCAGTTTGCATCCTCAAGCAATTTGTTTTTGAAAAGGCTATCTTCAAAATAACAGTTATCCTACCAACAGGTGACACAGTGTAAGAACACACAATATGATCTGTTCTTCAGAAAAACTGAGGTATTTTCTTGCAAATGTGAAGGCTTTCACCAGTATTTAAATTTTACCAATTAGAAGTTCTCATTTTCAGTAACTGTAAGATTGCTTTGTTTTGATATATAGTCTTTTTTAATACCTCAAAGAAAGAGCATCTGTTCAGCATGCTCAAAACTTTACAGTAATTAACACAGGGGTTTAAACCCTTGCTTTTGCTTCATATCCTGGGAAAACATCAAGCAACTACAACAGACACAATTTATCTGTGATTAGTTGCAGTTTCTAAAAGCCTCATACAACCACAAATATCAGAAAGGCAACTATTTCCTACAGAAAGGGCATTTGCATCTTTTTGCCTTGTTATTCTCCAGTGTAACCCATGAGAATATAAATATTTTCAGCAGACCCAGGGACTGACAATTTAATTTTGGTATAAACCAAGAAAAGACAGAGAGATGCAAAGTCAAGATGGTCAAGTGTCTTCTCCCAGTCCTACTCAGAAGGCTCCAGACCGACGGCCTCCATAGTCTTAATACTGTCAGACCAACCAGGTTCCCAGTAATCCAGAAGGAATTAAAAAAGAAAATTAAAAAAAAAAAAGGGGGGGGTGGGTATGGGGGTGGCAGGGGGAGAAGATCCATTTAGTACCCAGCTACAAACCAGCAATCATTACAAAATTATTTTCTGAATCCAGAAAGAAGGTACAAAGTTATACATTATTACCCTTCTACCTCTTCTGATTTATACAAGTAATAGATCAATGGGATCTCCAGTCATTCAAGAGAGAAGATGACAAGAATATGCTCTACACACTGATTCCTCTTTGTTAAAAGGCATTCGTCAATTTTAGCAGACTGAGAGTTTGGCTCAGTGACCAACAAACTAAGAAGGGAGAATTTAAAAATCACTCTCTACAGAAGTTACTATTACTGAATCAAATTACATTCCCTAAACACATCGGTTACTGGCACTTTAGGATTTCAGATACATTTTCAGGCAACTGTGATGGTTTAAATTTTGTCACTGCTTAAAAACCAGTATCTTAATGTTAACTATCTCAAATTTCCATGTGTTGAGATTCCAGAGTAAGGTTTCCCTTTACATATAAAATCAAAACACATGTGACTTTACTGAGGTTTCAGATAAGCTTTTGGGTTATTACTATGCTGTATAGTGATCCCAGTGGGCCATACAGATGGGCACCTTGATTGACTTCTGCAGTGGCAGATATGACTTTAGTTTTACACAGTCCAATAGTCTTTCACACCTCTTAAAATTCACTCTCATGAAAACCTGTAGTTTTTTAATCAAGCCATCTTCTCCCATAGTGTTTTTTACAGTTCAGTTTAGCTGTGTCAGTAAAGATTGTATACAGTACTTCCACTTGTTCTTTATATCTAAATTGTATAATTGAACTCAAAGATTAGGATTTCAAATGTAGAAAAAGCAACTATTTTCACCATAATCCATAACACACCAGTTCTACTACTTCACTGAAATTTTCTAGGCACTGCCATAATAGATTATAAAGCTATAAATCATGTGTATATAGTTCATCCAGGAAGAAATTTCACTTTGAATTAAAACTTGTGCATTTCTATCACCAGATACCGACAGGTACACTACTCCTTCGGCTGCCAGAAAGGGTCCAAATTAATCACAGTTTGTATTTTACCAGATTCTCAGCTCCACATCTTCTTTAGTTGCCGTTCATGTTCTAACGTCAAAGGAAAATTTGTTTCCAATGATAGTGTCTGACAGCTGCTACACATGGCATCAGTGCATGAACTGACTGCTGTAATCATCACCAAATTAAACGCTAGAATAGTACAAAGTAGTGCTTGTAGTTCTTCATTTTGTTCAAATCACAGTATTATTAAATTCATCAAAATATTGTAATTTGCCATGGTTTAGTTCTGTAACCTTGCACCCCCTATCATGGAAGGGCCTTGAAGACACTTCACATGAATGCAGACACGTCAAGAGCAGAAGCTTTATTAATGGCATAAACATTTCAGTCAATCACAAAACTGTAGATAAATTAGTCTTTACAAAGCTACAAATAATGTTTTGATAATTTTATTTTAAAAATAACTACATTAATGTTTTGTAATGTTGAATGCACAACTCTACTATCCCATAATCCTGTAAAATCCATTTCTTTCACCACATCCACAAAAAATTAGCACAAGTATTTAGCTACATTGCATTGCTTCTGGAGGCACGAACTCCTCATAAAACTGCAGAAATGTCTCAATGGAAGTTGGAAGAATGGGTGGGTACATTAGAAGAAACCAAGTTAGGCTGGCAAGGCAAAATACATGACTGAGTGATTTAGCTTGAAAAAAACAGTCTAATAACAAACTTCTCAAAAAAAAAAGAAGATATTTCTATTATGCTGCTGCTGACAACTGCACCTAATATTCATGCAGCCATCAGGAACATATTCCTTTTTATTAGATGATCTTCAGGCAAGGTTTGCATGTGCCTATCATACTCTGAATGCCCATGAAACCGCAGTAATAAATGACGAATCATTTATTCACTGAATTTTGTCTATTCTTATGCTTGAATATTGACACAATCAGTCTGCAATTCTTAGATTCATTTTTCAAAACTGGTGTATCCAATTATTTCCCATGAATATTTCTTGGTAGGCAGCTTGCACATGACCTGTTCTTACTGAAAATATCAGAGCACCAGGGTTTCAACAGGCAGATGGAACAGATTATATTCAACAAGCTTTGAGGGAAAATGTGTCCAGTATGGCCCATTTCATTATAACAGCTATCCTAAACTCTTGTGTTTGAGTTAGGTCATTCTTGCTGTCATCAAGAGGTCACATTCCCCAGGAAAGCAATAGGAGATTCTGCACATTATATTGTGTGCCTCAGCAGGAAGGAAAGTGCACGTCATACACCCGCTCTTCTACAGTTACCAAGTTAGGGGATGTCATCATTAACATTTGCCACACTGACTCTGAGAGGCAGTTACAGTATGTGCTTTTTACCTCAGTGCCATACTTGGAATCCATCATGACAAGCTGAGAAAGCCTTTTAAATATCTGGTTTCTCCTTTCATTTCAATAAGGCTCAGAAGGCCTTTTTTCTCACACGTACTGCTTTTCTACAGAATAACAATTAGAGGTGCTTGTATCAGGTTTGGAGCAGCGCAAGTGTACACCGTGTCTTTTGTTCTTTATACAACCAAAATAATCAGTCTGAAGAAAATCACTCAGACACAGCTGAGCATCAAAACTATTCTTAATTAAATTATAAAGCACAGTACCTACATTTATACTGTGGCTCTGGTTTCTACTAGCTTCTGAAAAGTGGGATAGAGTTGGTGGTCTGCAAACAGAGCTGAGACAGACATAACGAAACTATCTGGCTCATTTGTTCAGTGCTGTCAGGCCCTGGGATCCTAATGCAGTCAACAGTAGGAAGCACTTGCAATACCTATTCAAATATGCATTGCAGACAGTCTGTCTATGACCCAGAATCCAATTGTAACCCACAGAAAACCTTAAGATTACTTCTGAATTGTTTATTCTGCCTCCATCTGTCACCTTACAGTGATCAACAGCCTGTTTTCTTCATAACTTCTATGCATTTTTTAAAAAATATCTACCTCCTAAAAAATCATTCCCATAAATGAACATGAGCACCTAACACAACAAAGCAATGTGCTGAAAGTCACTGGTGCAGAACTACAATAGATACAAATAGAATCCATCTTTTGTCCTTCTCCTATGATGCAAAGAATTAAAGATGTTCTTTTCTTTCTAGAAGAAAACATTATGCTATAGGACTAACCCAAGCATATATTTTCATCCATTTCCAGACTTCAGCATATTTCTTCCATGCAGCCAGATAACGTATAGTGCAATTAGGTGCTCTGGAAAACAAGGAATAATATCATTTAAACCTTCTGAAAAAATCTCTTAAAATGCTAACTTGAGAATATGACCAACTGTCTGCATTTAGCCAGTACCTGGAGCTAAACTATAGCAGTTGTTCTACCACCTGATGATCCCTTCCCAGCTGAGAAGGGGACTCAGTGAAAAAAAGAGAGAAGCCCCATGGGTTGAAGTAGAAACAGACTTAATGAAACAACAAAACTAATACAATCACCAACATAAAGTATACAAGCTTATACTCAGCCTCACCATTAGTATCAGCAGAAGGCCAAGAGGGAGGAGCCCCAGGAGGAGAAACTCCCCACCCTCATTAAACTCCCTCCTTTTATAATGAGCTTGATGTCAGTGGCATGGGATACACCTGTGAGTCAGCTTGGGGCAGCTGCCCTGACTGAAACTCCCAGCTGACTCGGGGCTACTCATGGCCTGCCTGCCATGGCTGGTCTGTGGGTCTGTTCCTGGGAAACCAAGACACTGTTATAATCAATATTTCTCTAGTCACCTGTAACAGACTTAATTCTCCTGAGAAATCCTAACAAAACTAAAAAAATCTCTGCTTGGCTAGAAAAGAACAGCTTTGCTGTATCTTTCTACCGTTCAGAGGATGCTATGCTCTGGTGCATAGGAACATGGGATTAGATGGAACCAGATTCATCCTCAGGTCCATTCCTAGTGACAGAAAACAGTCTGGAACTAGATCCACTGAAAATCACCTCAGGCCTTCATTTAATAACAACCAGAAGTTTAAGGCCTATCTCCAAACACTTTCCAAAAACCAGCAAGCTGAAGAAATAACAGCAAAGCATTACTGCAATTCACATAATGCAACAGAAGAATATAAAATGCCTGCAGCAAAATCTTGCCCCTGGGATGAACACATAAAAGCCACTGACAGGGGTTGAGAGTTTACAGGGAAATATTTTCAGCAGCTGAGTTGCAAATTTCCTTTTTAAGACATCTTTGTGCCAAGGTTCAGGTCTGTTTTTTTATATCCAGCGCTATCCCGCAGCTCTTCAGCACAGAATTGGAAAGTATAGGCAGGGAAAGAAACACTCCTGAGGGACAAGACCCAGCTTAGTCTCCCTGTGTTGTGCCATAACAACACAGGGAGGAATGTCAAGGAATAAAACATAAAAACACTTGTGGACCACAGCCACAGCACTTAAGGTTCCATCTTGCTTTGGAGGAGCTGCAGTAAAGGACACGTACAAACTGCTAATGCAGGAACACAGGACAGCACGTCTCAGGCTAATGTGAGGGAGAGGAGGGTTAAAATCTCTTTAGCCTCTTGGCAAATCTTCATGTAAGACAAGATCTGTCCAGAGGAAAACCACTACCCTCTCTGGTGCTGGAGAATTAAGGAAAGATCAGAAAGGAGTGCTGCAAAAAAGACTGAGTTAAAGGACTATTTTCTCTTCTAATCTGTGGTGCCAAAGGAAGGAGATAACATTGAACCTGCTGCAACTTGACCTCAAGCACACCTCCACAATGAATGCACCTTGGTCATTAATAACTGCAGTGGCAGAACTGACATGTAAGTTTGTGCTTAGCACATCGCTGAGACCTCTTACCTGTCCTAGTTCAAACTGGTCTGTCCCACATGCAGACCTTGCACTACATGAATCTTTGTGAACAAAAGTCAGAACTGCAAGGGGCCCATGTAACAAGAACTAAATTCTGTTTGTAGTTGAAGAAAACACTCTTGAACCAGCTGAGAATAGTTCAGGGAGTTAAATTCCTTTATTATTTGTTTCCAGATGCAGTCTTTGACAATGGCCTCTTTATTTATGTCCTGCAAAGATTAGACAGCATCTAGGCCAAAAGCACATAATGACACTGACAATTTATTTAACTGTGGTAATATTAAATTGCTGTGTATGTGAGAGGCACACTGTCACAGAAACATTTCTTCTTCTTTTTCCTTTTCTCAGGTTCTGTGTTTTACATCCTAAAGCTACATACTAACAACTTCACGAACACAGCAGCATCAGGTAAACTGTGTTGATGAATCTCTTCATCACACAACTTCCTGGGGAGATGCTCATTACATGTTTCTTCTCAACCAGCAATAAGAAGCCTACGGCTTAGCAGGTGCAATTAAAATCCTGACATTTACCACACACAGTAGTTACAGTTACTGTGATATTTACAGTATGCTACACTGAAGTCTGAATGCCACAAATACTATAGGGAAGGTAAATATTGCCATGCATGAAAAATGTAGGCACTGTTTATAAGACTGAAAACTATCAATGTATAAATCATCGGTAAACAAAATCCTTTGATTCCTCCGTTTTACATTTTTAGGGGGAGATAATTTTGGGAAAAGAGGTTTTTTCCCCTTTTTATCTCCAATAATTGATTTCTAATGGGGGGGGGGGGGGGGGGGGGGGGAGGCGGCAGTGCGGGGAGAGCGCGCGCGTGTGTGTGTGTAGTATTTACTACAACAGCTTTAATTTCAGGGGGTAAAAAATTCTGTGTGGATCCATGTAGCCTTTTCAGGCCTCTTGCATGAGGTCTATCAGCTTTTTGCACAGTTTTTCCAAATTTGACACAGAGAGAGGTCCAAAAGCTTATTAAGTATATTCATCTTTTTTGAAAGCACATGGCTGATTAGAGACAAGAGATTCAGTTAGTGGTCTCACTGAGGGAAATACTAATCTCAGCTTTTGCTAGACACCCTGGCATCCATGCAGGACAGAGTCATTTCAAATGCCCCAACAACAGATAAAACTTTAATCAGAGTTCTCCACCAATTCAACCATAAAATACCAAGCCATAGTTCAGGAGACTACATTATGCCCCTGCTCACAGAAGTTCTTGTTTCTTTAACGTTTAGAACCAGAGATATATGCAGTTTAGAAAATCCCAAAGCCTTTTATCTGCTCTCAGGCTCCTACAAAAATTGAATAAATTCAGGGATTATAGATTGATCAAATTACTATTAAATAAAACAGTCCTGCTGCACTCCATGGGCTAGTAAATCCTGGTGAATCACTCTGCACGTACATCCTGTTCCTTAGATTTTTTTTTTCTGCAAAATGCCTTTGCCAGAGACAGAGACTGGACCTATCTGTACCTTTAATTGGACCCAGTTCAGCTGCATTAAAGCTCTTATGTTTTGTGAGTTCTGGACAATTACTTTAATCATTATTAAATTTCACTGACCTCTCTTCCAAGAAAAACTCAAACATTTGCTATCCATTCCCTTAAAGGAAATGGTGTCTGCGTTTCATAATATTAAATAATGAATTGATCAAAACTCCACGATTTCTTCCCTGCAAGTCATCTTCTGTTGGCACAGAATACACATGGGATGAAACACAATGTCGCTAATGAGATGATTAAGTTAGGCACAGCCTGATTGAAGTTTTCAACGTCTGTGCCCAAATGGGGACTTCCCAATCCACTTAAAGTGACACTCTGGAGAGTCAGACAGTCAACAGAAAAATGCTGAGGAAGATCTTGTTCTATTACACTTCCCTCCTGCAGCAGCCTACTGTGCCCCTTTTTGTTAACAGGTGTAAAGCTAAAAAACACCCCAGTAGAATCAATGTCAGTTTTTCATATAATTATGGGGTCTCTTCATAGCAAAAGAGAGAGAAATGGAAGAAAAGGGGAAAAGAAGAAAGGAAGGAAAGCAAGCATGTCCAAACCCACCACCAGGGACCTTGACTCCATTCATCACAAAAATTAAGAACAGGTGTAATTCCTTTTATTTTACTCACACAAGAAAGTGAAGAGCTCCCTCTCTCACACACACCCTCTCACACTCTGTCTTTTCCTGATACTCTTAGACACTTCTATCTTTAGTTAGTTGTCTTTGCCACAAGTTTCCTTAAATTGTAATTGGGTGATCTTCCAGATTCTGGGGACTCTTTTGTCACAGGAATTCCTGGGAATATAGCCCCTATTTTATGAAACTAAGAGCTGCTAAATTAGCAAAGGACTGAATACAGAGATGATTCTTTTTTCATAGTAGAAATCTGTTTTAAAAGCAACTATTTTTTAAGGAATGCTATAATAAAAAAGTTCATACATTCATATTCTTGTATTTTATTTTCTGCCAAGTAAGCATCTGAACTTATGAATGTTTTTTCTCTGTGCATGTCTCTGAGAATGTGGATCTCAGCCTGCACACCTGCCATCCTCAACCTTAGAGGTGCCAAATGTATGGGCACCACTTGAACTACCTTCCCCAACTCATTTTTATTTTTTTTGTGCTATAAGTATGTGGCTTATAATCACATGCAAAAGCCCTACAGGTAACAGCACCCTCCCACCCAGGTGGGCTCTGGCTGCAGCCAACGTGGAGAGGGCATTCACACACCTCCAAAAATCACTATCTACCGGCCCGAGAGTGACCACATACTCTAGTGCAAGAGTGAGATAGCCATGATGACCACAGCATCAGATGAAATACATCAGCCTCCTGATCATAGCAAATGTTTCAGGCTGTACTGAGGACTTCAACAGATTTGAGGATGTGGCCTGCTTACAGCCAGAAGCCTCCAGTGGGAGCTTCCGAAGGAATGAATTCAAGTATCTAAGAGTTGTCTGGGAAAGGATGACAGGTGAAAGGGCATCAGGGAATCCAACAGGATGGACAGGATACAATTCACAGCATCTTAAAATGCAGAATTCATTCTCTGTTATTATCCTTGGTTCTTCATCACCAACAAATTGCATCTCTTTTTTTATTCCATTTTTTCCCCTTTCTTGCTCTGAAAGACTACTGTGAGCAAGTATATGAGAGATTAAAGATTTTTTTTTTTTTCCACTTAAAAGATCTTGTGGTAGTGTATAGCATCCATAATACTTTTGTTTCACCTAGTAATTTGCCATTAGCTTTGGGACTATGTCTCTACCTTCATACATGCACCATTCCACTCCCTACTGCCACCACAAATACATATGCATATACATCTTAGGTTCAGCAACTCAACACAATGAATCAAAAAGCCTATAAAAACAGGAAAGGTTCAGATTTTGGAGAACAGAATACAAGATGTTGTATCTAAAACTAAATCAAAAGTAACTAACACTGTGGAAAAACTTGTGGCAACTAGCTTAAACTATGAAAATAGTGCAACTCCCCAAGACACATTGCTTTCTTTACATAAGTCTGCCATGAATGGACATATATCAGCTTTGTTTCTGCCTTCTTTTACTTTGATAACTGTGTTCCACTTGTTAGACACCAACAATCAAAAACACAGTAGTTAAACCAAATATTCACTTTTCATAATGAACTTACATAAAATGCAAAGCATAGTAGAATATATGCCATTTTAGCATTTTTATTGTGTCCATTATCTTAGTCCTGCGAGACTTCAGAGAAAGATCCAGTGGTATAAGGATTACTTTAATACCAGAATTATACCTTCTTGCCCTCCATCCCCTCACACTGCCTCTTAGATGGAATGATTGCTTCCTTTTCCATTTAGTGAGCAGTGAACAATAACTTCGGTAAGAATATAAAGATAATCAAGCAAATTAATGAGGGAAAGTCTGAGGTATCTCATCATACCGGCTGTTATTGACATTGGTCTTATTTTTATTCCTTCACTGTCTATAATCTATTTACTCACATGTGTGAAAAAAAATTAAACTGTGGGAAAATCAGTGCTTGTAGAACTGAAGAATTAATAACACTGGTTAAGCAAAAGCAACAGTGTTGTATAAACTCCCTCACCATGCTCTCAACTGCACCTGGCCCAGATTGCTAAAATTGTAAATTGTGAAGATCTCATAATATCAGGATATATCCTGATAGGAAGTTCAGAGAAAACAAAGGCACTTTTGCACCAGTAACTAAGATTTGAGCTCACTTGCAGAGTGGATGTTTGGTATTATATAAGCCTATTTTACTATGTTCTGTTCTTTTGGTTAATTAACCAAGTTTTCTTTTGGTTAATTAACCAAAAGTCCACAAAAGCAGTCACCGAGATGAAATCTGATCTGCTCTACAGTCCACAACTGTTTCAATAGGACACTTTTCTAATTGAAAGTGTTACTTAGCATAGAATACACTCTCCAAGCCAGAAGATCTGCATTCTTAGTTGTATTTGAAAACCGTATCTCATAACTGGAGTTAAAAAACAATATTTGTGGATGTATTTCATTTCTGTTAGTCAAGACAGAGTGAGCTAGAGCATAAGGATTTTGTGCACCACCAAAAGAAACATTTACTAAAGACTTGAGATTTCATCTGAATAAATCCATTTAAGATGGAATAAAATTACAGAGTTATCAACCAGAATACCATTCAAAAAAAGTGGGAAATTCACAGTTTGAGAAAAAAAAAAAGATGATTTGGAAGCCAAGCTTAACTCTCACGCTTGGAGCCTGCACAATTGTTCTGTCCCCAGAGCAAGAGCAAAACCTAAATACAACAGAGCATGTGAAACGATCATCTGGGTTTCTGAGTTGGATCCCACACTCTCAAGCAAATGCATTGAACAGTGCCTTTCATAAACTGACCAAGGTCAGTTCTTGAAATCTGCTTTGTTTTCCTTCCCGTGAATAAATTATATCAAATTGGACAGAATTCAGGGGCATACTTCTCCGGTCAACAAAACATTAGAGTATCACTCCCTAAGAAAACACAACTACATTTTGTTAAGTGCTTTATTAAGCTGAGCATAACGTAAACTAAAGACTGATAGTAGATAACAGAAGAAATCCACTTAGAATTTTTCCCCTTTGTTTACAGTCTTTTTTCCTCTTCTTTAATTTCTCACTTTCCCAGTTTTCTTCTGTGTAGACCTTCTGTAACTGGACTAGGAAAAAGTATTTGGACACAAAGCATTTTGCCTTTTAAGCCTTTATATAAACTCTCTCTTGCACAGGTTTTTCTGCACCTGCACAACAAATGAAATTAAAAAAAAATAAAAGAGCAAAAAGTTACTTAGAAGGAAACAGAAGGCAGCTCTCTATCCACCACAGAAGTCCTTGAATGCCTTTCACCACTCCTCCTGAGAGGCACCTGAGGTCCAGGTAGCCCAGAGGGGCTTGTCACAATCTTGCAATGCCTGTGGCAAGTGCACATATGGGAAATGATTATCTTTCATCACTAACACATTTCCTGAACACATCCAAATGTCCTTCTTCCAGAAAACTCTCCTCTAATTATCACAGAAAGACAAAGAAAGCTAAGACAATTCTAGTTAAATTGACCTTAGTTAATGAACCTTATAATTTCATGGACATCACTGTGGAAAACTGGCTATTACCACTACTTTCAAATTTGGAAGTCATTCTACATCTGAACATTGGCCATCACTTGAAATCCTCCCACCCCCCACTGTGCTCAGATTCTACCAAGGTCTGTATGAAGAAAATCATCTTCAGAGTCCCATGACTTCAACAGCCTCTGTAAAGACACTACTGTTAAGTCATGTACATCTGATTAGCTCAAATATCAAAACAGTGAAGAGATTTAATCATGCAATACCCATTAACTTCAAGAAGATGTCCATAAATAAGTGTGTAAATACTTGTACCACCAATACCATTCTGTAGGTTACTTTTTTAGTTTTAAGCCTAATTCTTTGCACTTAACTGGAGGAAAAATAAAAAAGATATATTTTGCATCTGTTTTAGTAACAGAAATAATATCTTCAGGTTGGCTTCAACATCTTAATTCTGTGAAAGGTATATTATACTTTACAAAAATTATTCTGGAAGAAAATTAAAAACATTAAACAATTAAAATAATTTAACTTAAATTAAATAATATTTCTACCTCCCAAATAAGATCTGAAAGGATTTAATCCATAAAATACTACAATATAATGGAAATAATTACGAGGTCTGACAATTCTTATAAATTGAGCAGTGCAATTATCTGCACTTCATTAAGTACATTAACATGTTGGGTAAAATACTTCTAATCCTATCACTCAATTTACTGGCCTTAGCAAATGTTGTAATGCATTTCACAGCAAATCCAACCTGCTAGAAAAACATATTACAATACGCCTGCTATAGCATACATAAAACTACTGCCTTCTCCTGGCTAGTGTCGGAATATGGTAGTGAATAAGGTCTCTGATTTATAGACTTGTGCTTTATTCCCATCATCCATGGGAAATGCTGAAAAGTTAACATATGCAACAGGGAACGCACTGAAGACCTGGGCAGGCTCTGTCAAGTTATACAGCCTCTCATTCTACTCATGCCAAACTTCAGCCTAAACTTTAATAAAATAGAGGTTGTTTATTTCCTGGGACTGCATGATACCATTCTGTCTCATCCTTCTGGGGTCTTTCCAGGAAAGCTGCCACTATGGGTTTCTCTGCATCCCAGGTAGAATTGGTGAAGTTCAATAAGATGTAATTCTCTCAAAGGTTATACAGCCTCTCAGATGTTCTGGGATGTGCATGCTGTTCTAAAGGGAGTAGGCTGTGCAGAAGAGAAGCACAAAGACACACCCGCAAAATAAAGCAAAAGAAATAATGAGGGAAATAGGAATGCCCACATTCAAGAACTTCACCACAAGTTTAATTCAGACTTTTTGTTCTCAATTTTGCAAGAAAGCAGATTTTGCCTTGATAATCCTGAAAACGGGTGTGGTTGTGCTTAATTTAGAAAGCATTTACATCCATGGACTTAATCACATCCTGCAAATGTCACTGATCACTTAATGGCAATTAAACATTATCAGCATAAATGTTTGCAGGAATAATTGAGGCGGTGGGATAGTTGTGTTTTTCTTATCCTCCTCCCCCCCAAAGATTTTCAAATTCCATAGGTGCAAGCACTTCAACAGACCTGGTTCTCAATTTGGAAATCTATTACTTGTTCTTTTGTTTGCCAGGTTTTCAAAATTTTGTTCCTCCTTTTATGACCAATCACAGCATTTTGGCAAGCAATCCAAGGAGAAGCTGACTTATGAAGGCGTTTCTGTATAGCATGCTCAGTATGTACACGGCAGGAAGTTTTCTGAGTACATACAGCCACAGCAGTACATAGGGATTTACCTGCACAACACAGTTACTCAAGGGTATTGTTTTGTAACTTATTCTCTTGATTAATATCCTAGTCCAAATATCCTGCTTTAATTAACAATGTTAGAGACCAGCATTTTTGTTAGAATTTCAGCATTGAAAATAATTAGTTCTATAAGCGATCTATATAAAAGAAATGCTAAAAAGTAGAGAAACAAACAACACTATTTTCATCACATAAAGTCTTTGACAGGACAGTTTTGAACTAAGAAACAGTTTTTTAGAGAAAAAAAAAATATATTATTTTTATAATCTGTAAAGCTTCACAATATGTGTATTTCTGCCATCCCAATTTATAGTCATGGTATTACAGCTTGTAATTTGCATAAAAGTCATCACTTCTAGCAGAAAATTCCATGTAGGAGTCATTCCAACTATTAGTGAAGTGTATACATATGCCTGTTTTTTCTAGAATGAGTAATAGCAATTCTTTGAAATATTTTTTTCTTTGAACAGAATTCTTTAGAGCTCTGTGGGCAGTTCATTAGGCAACAGAACTGAAGGAATCACTTGTAGCTGACTAAAAGGGTTACCCCAGTCTCAACACATGCACACTCATGCAAGCATCCAAGAGAGCGCTGTTACTGCTAAGCTATGCCACAGCAATTTTAATAGCAAATGTGTGCTTACTGTGACTCAGTGCACAATATGGTCCCCTGCCCTTCAACACAAGGAAGAAAATAAATAAAATGAAGATGAGAATGTCACTTTGACATTTTCAACCAGACATTCTTAGCTTGTGATCTTGCAAGAATATTGTCACCACTGTAACATTCAACTCTTCTACATCATGCAGATGAGCAAAGCGCAAGTCCCTTGTATTAGCACATTAAAAATAGAGGTTGGTGAAAACTGCAAACTGTTGTTCCTCATACAGGCCCTGGACACTTCTGTACTGGAGAGCAGGCATGGAGAAAAGATTAGAACAAGTAGGGAAAGTCACGAATTAAAAAAAAAAACAAAAAAAAAAACACCACAAAAACAAACAAGTAAGGATCCTACTGATAAGACCTGGAACACATTGGCATTTACCATAATGTAAAGGAAGACTGACAGTGGGCATCTCTTCAGTAGGCCATGGTTTGATTTGGGCTTTACTTACATTATCCTTTTTTTATCATTTAGAGCCTCCCAAAAAAATTCGCAGACAGGCAGTTATAATGCTAAGTTGGGTAAGTTCTAATAAGTTTTTTCAGCCTTAAAACATCTGCCATGAAGCTGTAACAGGCTGAGGATACTTGACTATGTATATATCCTACTACTGAAAATATAGTCATATATGTCACAGCACAGTACATAACATGCATAAAGTCACACATAACCTTATGTAAACATACAGAATTATGAACTATTATTTTCTTGTTTTGCTTTCACTTCAGAGAAAAACAAACACACCATTGTCTGCTTTAGCAGCTTCCTAGATCTCATTAGAACTGCCCAGGGAAGTAGACCATATATCATGTACTATTTATTAATTATCCTCAAAACAGAATTTGACCCAAAGAAAGAAGGAAAGCTGATTTTTGGGTAGCATTAACCTTTATGATTTTATTTTTTTTCTGATATTACCATTTGACCAAAGCTGATTAAAATCTTCAAAATAAACAGTATCAACGGTATTTTTTTCATTTTTTCCTTTTAAGATCAGAAAACATAATTGCAAAAATGAAACACTCACTTTCTTTCATTTTACAGCTTTTTAAAATTAACATTATACTGGAATCTGAACAAAACATACTTCAGCTGAACTGTAATGCAGAAGTTTGTACAAAAAATGTAAAGCAATTTCCTTCCATCTCAATTCATAATGAAATTATCGGTTGTCAAAAATTCTCAAGAAAGAAATTCCAAGTTTCATTTAAGGCTAATCTAATACTTGGAAGACTTTAGTTCCCCATTACATGGGCTTTCTATGTGGCTGAGTCAGTGGCTTCATGTACAGTTGGATGATAACAAGAACTTACCACATGTTGAAAGTTACTAATCTTCACCCTCAAACTACCAGCACTATTGGCTCAGTAACAGGTAGTCTGATCCGACATAAGAGGGAAATGTATGACTTTAAAACACCTTGAAGAATAAACCTATTCAAGAGGACCATGTAGTTACACAAGATAAATTTATAAGGTAAGTCCAAACCTCTCTACATTCTATTATTAGTATTATTATTATTCTATTATTAGTATTTATACTGAAAGTAACATTTGTTACTATCAAAATATCAGCCTTGGTATCAGCCTTGCATATAGAATATTAAAGCTCATAATAGAGTTTTTAGAAAAAAAACTTTAGGAACTTGGGATCAATGGGCAGAAACTGGGGCCTGGGGAGAGAAAAGGGCCCCCTAAAGATCAAAGACAATGAACAGAAAGAAACAGTCAAAAATCAGCTCCAGAAAACGCTAACAAGTGTGTGGTCTAGAATCGCCTGCTAGGGCTTGCTTTGTATAACACAATGCTCTTCAAAAAAGGGAATGGGAGAGTATGGAGCAGAAAGATGGGAAAATTTGAAGATGGTATCAAATTGTTACAAATAAACAAGAGCAGAAAGAGGAGATAGTGTATTCACAGAGCTAGATAAACAAGAATATCATACAAAAATATTGACTACTGACAAATGTAAGAGAGTGCACACTGGCAGGAATACCTGAAATTGTTCACACACATCGTTGAGTTCTAAATCAGCTGTAGCCATTTGTTAACAAACTTTGAGTGTCAGAACAGACAGCTTTTGGAAATTTGCTTGATACCCATCAGCCAACAGTAAAAGCCTACAATTTGTCAAGATATATAAAGAATGGGACCGAGAATAAAAATGACATTACAATGACACTACGTAAATCAATAGTAAGGCTTTACTTGGAGTGTTCAGTTATGACTACACAGCTTAACAGAGATACAAATAAGGGATCCAGAAACTGACAACAACAATAATTTCGTATCTTCTAACCCAGAGTTAAGATAAGTAAGGCATACTACGAAGGAGGTTAACTGGATTCTTCTGCATACTATTCATAGCTTCAAAGCAATAGTCAATGAGTCAGGTCAAAACAATAACAAGAAGAAATTATAATGGATATAATGGAAATATATATAATATAATGGAAACTTAAGCATCAAACACTAAATACCTGGGGTGACAGAACACTCCTTGGATAGGTAATTCTATGTGTAGTGACTGTTGAGTAAGATTTTGGTATCTTTCTCTCCATGTAATATGGGCCACTGCTGAGGACAAGATATTGACCAGTAGTGTCAGACTCAGTCTGACAGTTCCAGTGCTTCATTGTTTAAACTGCAGCCATAGATGATGAATGAGCTGATACTGAGAGTATACTACTAATATTCAATCATGAGGCATTTCACACACATGATTTTTAAGAGGAACAGTTCTCCAGGTAGGAAGTAAAACTGCAAAAGTTATAAACCTTTAAAACTACTAGAAACCATTTAAAGATAGAAAGACATATAGATAGAAAAATGCAACCTTCTCAGCAAACTCAAGAGCCAGGAATCTTTGCCAGGTGAAACTTCTTAACGTGAATGAGACTGACTCCAGGCCAGTGAAGCATAATCAAGATTACAATTAAAATACTGTGAACCCTTTGACATTTTAACAAAAAAGAACATGTAAATACAGCCCAAGCACATGTCACCATGCTCCTTCCTGTCACCTTGGTTTGGATGGTTCTCTTAAGTACAGGCTTTCCTTAAAAATCTGTGCACACTGAGAAAGCAAAACCATTAAATGTTTGTTGGCAAAGTTCACTTGCACAGACTCTGATCAAGGACGTACCATGATCTGCATATTCAATCCCTTATTGAAGTCAGACACACAATAGTCATTCACACCACTGCAATACAAAAGGTGACATGATGAATCTTGTGTAAAAACACGCTTTCTGCACAAGTGACAATAACAGAAGCTTATGAAAAAATAAACTACAACGGAGGTCTCAGTTCTTGATAAAGGAGAAAAAAAAATCTCACTCATTGCAGAATCTGTGAAGCTTCTGGGACTTATTATTGACAGGTTTTTTTTTAAACAAGTCAAGCACAACCACCATGGAAAACGAGCTGTCAAAGTATTTCGTATAGTTCTGTCTTGCACCACAGTAAAATCATAATGTAAAAATCTAACACGGGCAGCTTTATTCAGACTGCAAATCACACCATGTGTCCTTGATGTCCGTTCTAATATCCCCTTTACAAATACTTTCTCTTACAACAAGAATATCCACTGGGATCCACTCTGTTAAAATCCACTTCCTGTTAAAAGAATTGTGTGAAATTTGGTCATAAACAACTAGAATGACTACATTTTGTTTCAGACCTTTCCTAAGTTTGCTTTCACAGGAGTTTTTTCATTACGTGTGAATTATTTGCTCTGGGACACCTTCCTAGCAAAAGTCACAGAACCTATGAGGAGCTACAGGCTCTACAGTAATACATACTAATACACAGAACAGCAGCACTTGAGAAATTTCATTCCTGTCATTGCAACAATCTAACAGTATATTAACACTTACATATTTATCGTACTTTTTATTTCAGAAATGTTAATAACAGTTTATATGTTCAGAAAGCACCCTTATAATCCTGGAGGTCTCAAGCAGAGTATAGACTACAGTTAAGCAGTTATTTCTAAATTTGACCCGATATTTTGTAGTGAACTTCCTTTTAGAAATATTTCTTTTATTGATTTAAACCCCAGATAAACATACCAGTATCCCTTAATATTTTTAAATGCTTATTCACATCTGATATTTAAAATTACACCTTATATCTTATACTGACTTCAGTTTATAGACACTGAAACTTGTAATCTCCAATAAGTATTGCAGAGCTCTGCATTTGAAAAAACACTTCATGAAAATGAATATTCATTATGAACACCACACTATATTTCAACAAAAGTATACTTTTAATCTAATAAGATTATTTCCTTAAAATTAATATCAACACATTTATAATTTTATTTGTATTTTTGTGTTTAAAAATCTTGAACTAGATATCATGACTAATTAAGAAGTTCTACTAAGAAGTCATTGCACTAAAAGCACTGCTGAAATAAAACTTTCTTTCATGGACATTTTTACTCTTCTTTGAATTTGTACTCACAACTAAAGCAAGTATTTAGTGTTCACTGGAAGTAAAAAGGAAAAAAAAATAGTCATATAGTCCAATGACTTCTATAGTACTTATAGGAATAAATTAAATATGTGAGTATACACGTAAAGGTGCAGAGGTCCTCCATATTATGATGAGCTCTTACCATATATTTCTCAGAGTTTTCTAAACATTCTAAATTCAGCACATTGGGCATCACTGTGGAAACACACTGGTCCTTGTTCTGAGGAGCTTGTTTGTATCAGCTCTCCAAGACCTGGCTGCTATAAGCAAAATGAAATCAGCTTCAGGCTTGGAAAAGATTCAATGTCACAGCTATTTGGTAACTGTATCATATAAAAACAGCTAATGAACTCAGTCTTGTCCACAGTTCACACCCCAGCTGGTATGAGACAATAAATATCAGTGGTTCCAAAGCAGGAAGTGTGAGGTCTTCCTACGCAGAGTTTTGTTGGAGCCTCAGGGACAACCTTCCTGTGCATTTAACCCTTTGCTAAACCCCATGAGATTCAGGGAAGTATTCACTGACTTCTTTCAGTTTCAAGTACATACAGAAGTCCCTATTTCGTGTTCAGGATTTTTTTTTCCAGGGCAAACTGTCTCCCGTGGAATAAAAATAATGTGTACAACTAGGGGAACAAGAGGAAGTGCTTAGCATACAAACATATCCCTTGCAGCATAGGGATGGTATATATCCCTAGCTCCAAACTAAAGCCTCCTTGGGATGCTCTTTGCCAAATCTCATAATGACTTGGTTCACTCCAGAAGTATTAAAGTATAATGGTGGTTTCAAATGTGTGACAACATTGCTTAGACAATCCATGAAAAAATTATGTTGTCTGAAAATTACTTAGACTTCTTTGTAACCGTTTCTGGCATTTTTTGTCATAATACCTTAAAAGCACCCGTAAAAGAGATATTATTGCTAGAATTAGCCACAAGAATCAGAAATCTGAACTGTATACAACTCTTCCAAGCTGGTCAGTGAATCTGTGCCATGCTGGTGAAGGAAGCAAGGTTGGCTACGTAACTTTTGTCCCTACAGTCCACTGTACATTACATACTCCATGGGGTAGGTTCAAAACCAAGTTCCATAATAGCTTTCTGCTTTTTTTTTTTTTCCTTTTTTCCCCCCTCCACTCTAGCTAGTGAGGTTTCTACAGAAGGTTTAAAAAGTGGCTGAAGTAACTGACTGAAGAAGAAAACCCTGAAGAGCTGTTACAGGTGAAGGAGTCCCTCTTCCAGCAATCACTGGACTGTCAGAGAGCACGCCAAGAAATTACCACTGTACACTTAGTGTAAAACTATAGAGAAAACTATAGAGAAAAAAAAACATTTAATTAAAGATTAAGAATATCATATTGATTAGCACTATTGAGAGAAATTAAAACACCCCTTCATTCTAAATCCCTAAAAACTACACTATTCTTTATCAGGTACTAATTGGTACAAACATTAAAAACTGCAGGAATAATTTTCAAGCTTTTGCAATATTAATACACCTACCATCTGATTTTGTAATTTTTCAAACATTACTTTGAAGCTCCTGTAGCCAATTATATAGCGTTACTACTAACTACAGCTTGCAACACAGTGTTATCAATAAAGCTCAGCTGCACAAATATTAAAGTAAAATTAAAAATTGAATTAAACTCTTTCCCCTTTGTGAGGGTACGTTAGAATATTATTAGTTGTGAAAACTAATTTGTTAAGCTTGAAACCAGTCTTAAAAGCATAAATACCATGGGGAAAAAGGCTACATATCATGCATTGTATTCCTTCAGTCTTCACATTGCAAGATGTTTTAATCTTTTCTTAAGTAACATCTTGGGCGGAGATAAAAAAAAAAGGAAAGTCTACTCATCAGCTAACTTAATGAGATAAAAAAATTTTAGCTTTATATCAAAGTGTCTACATTTAGTCTGTACCTGCAGCTGAACTGTAGCACTTGTTCTACCACCTGATGACCTCTCCCCCAGCTGAGAAGGGGAATCGAGGGAAAAAAGGTAGAAGCCCCATGGGTCAAAGTAGAAAAAGATTTAATTAAATAAAAAAGCTAACACGAATTACCAACATAAAGTACACAAAGTTCTACTTAGCTTAGTCCTTGAAGTAAAAAGAAGGAGCAGAGGGCCAAGAGGGAGGAGCCCCAAGAAGAGGAACTCCACCCTCACTAAACTCCCTTCTTTTATAATGAGCATGATGAAGTGGTATGGGATACACCTGTGAGTCAGCTGCCTTGATTGGATCTCCCAGCTGAAGCGGTGCTACTCGTGGCCTGCCTGCATGGCTGGCCCATGGGTCTGTGCCTGGGAAACCAGGACACAGCGTTATACACAGATTACTGCAGAAAATGTGAATTAATCTTAACAGCAATTGATTTGATTTATTTCTAAATTATCATTGAATAATCTAAGTGGAGAGGAAAGGTTACACAGGCTTAAGTTTTATTTTCCTGCTCAACCCTCCCTTCCCACTTCCCACTGAACTTTTAGTTTGTCCATTGAAAGCTTTAGTAGTCCAAAAGATATTAAAGGTAAGAAGTAATCCAATAATTTGGAGAAAAGCAGAGATACAATGCACAACTGTAGATACACACAAAAAACTGACAAGAGACAAAGATGACCTAGTAACTATGTCAAAGAAAAGTCACAGACTTTTCTCTATGTAAACAAAATATAGCCAGCTATGTTGAAGTCTGAAACAATTTAAATAAAGCTACTCTAGCATTCATTCAGTATATGTATTCATTACAATTAGGTATATGGTAATCAATGTGACTGCAATAGTAAAATATTTTGAAGGATCGTAAAGTAACTGCAGCCTCTTCTCAGAGAAATGCTATTAACTGCAATATACCAGGATAAAGGGAATAGATAAAACTACAAGACCCTGTTCCTAAAAACAAGAGTTCAAGAGTACACACTGATATTAAGTACACCCTCCTCTTCTGGGGTAAAGCTGCTACAAAGTTATGTCATTTTGGCTCAGTTGAAGATCTGGTCCTAAATCCTCTTTGCTGTCTTTGTTACACCTCTGGCAAGGTGCTCAAAACCAGCTTACAAAGAAAAAAGGAATGCTGAAGTTCCTCATCTACTCTTAATTATCAGCTACAGTCTTCTGCCTTTATCTTTTTTACCTCCTTTTCTGATAGTTTCATATGTGTTTCACTGCCAGTACCCATCAGTGCTTGTGTCAATTTTTCATTGACCATTATTGGGGATAACATCTGACACATAGCATATCATATACTATTTATGGATTTGTTATGTTTACCAGTACAAACATTGCACTAACTGAGCAAGTATTCTGAGTCCAAAGAGATTTTTCTAAACCAAACATTTCTGTATTCTGTCAAACAGTGAAAAGGATCTTATGTTTTTCTCTCTGATGGCATATTCATTTGGTATCTAGTAGAAGGGGGAATGAACCATAAAAAGAAGTCTGATTAGAGACTTTCCAACATTTATTTTGTCAAACATCATTAACAACAAAGTAAATAGAAGAGGAATATTCGGCATGACAGTTTAATGAGGACCTGGTAAAATGTGCTTCCTTTACCCATTTTAGTTTCTCTTGGTGAGTCAAGTTTCTCTCAGTTTAATGCTTAAACTCTTAAGCATTATCATTTTGTACAAATTCATTTCTTTGGCAAATGTACCAAAATGATTTGATCATGACGCCAAAATTATTATTATCTTTGTAACGAGAGTAGAAAATCCTATAAATTTAATCGTTGTCTTCAAACAATAATGCATTGAAGAATGCATTGGAGTAAGTACCATTCCCTATTCTCCTTGCAATCATTGTCAGGTAAAATATTTAATTTCCAGCTATGCTTTGTCCCAGACAGGACTTTTGTCATTAAAATGAGAGCAGATTCTGATATGTAATATATTCTGTGACATGTCAGGGTGGCACCACTTTGACCTTTGCAATATTCCACATTTCATTTAGGAGCCTGTTCCTTCCTCTCTGCTTCTATCACTGATGAAGAAATAGAAGTTGAACGGAGAGCCAATCAAACTGGAAATTAGAAGCAAAGAGTCAAGCTCACAACAAATAAGTACCTAAAATTATAGGTACGTGAAAAAAAATATCTTAAAAATATTTGAAACCCTATCCCTTAATTCTTAACTGGCTGGAGAAGAATTTAAAAAAAAAAAAAAAAAAAAAAAAAAAGAAGACAGAAGTTTTCCTATTTATGTTTTCAAAACTGCTATCTCACATGTCCTCTCAGGCACTGAACTCTTTTCAGAAATGAATATATCAATTTCTTTCACATCCTTTCCTCAAATTTATTGCTTTTCATTATGCTTATCTTCACATTCATTTTGCTTCCAGTTGTTGGTTACTTATCATCTGAAAAAGGATGTAAAGCACTCAAAAGGAGTTCAGCTATCCTACGCATTTGTATGCCAGCAGCACAGGGGAAGCAATGTTTGGATTAGACTCCCTTAACACACAGTTTATTAATATAGAGTTGGTAAGTTTTGCTGTCTTGCGTGCAGTCTAATACTACGGGATGATTTTTATAAACCTACCTAGACTCTATAGTCTCAGACCTCATAACCAGATGCTATTCGAACTTTCAATTTTAAAAGCATTTCCAGCCCTATGGTTCAGGTGAAAAGTCTGACAGTGAACAATAGAATCAGGCTGGAAGGGACTCTAAGAAATCATCTGATCCACCTCCCTGCCCCAAGGAAGAACTAAGTACACTTATATAATCCCTGGGCAGGTGTTTGTCTAATGCATTCTGCCAGATCTTCAGCAATGGAGGTTCCAAAATGTCCCCAAGCAAGCTGGTCTAATACTTTAATGTCTTAAACATTAAAAAAGGCTTTCTCCAAATCCGAACGGAAATATGCTAAAGATTAATTCAATTACTTCTGTTCACATGTATTTGGATGAACAAGTGGTACTCTATCTTTCTGTATAAACCATTTGTCTATTTGAAAACATTAATTAGCATCCCCTTCCCTTATTCAGCTATTCTTTAGGCTAACAACCCACCTTGCTCAGCCATTCCTCACAGACCACCTTTTCAAGATTTGTGATTGTTATTGTTCTTGCTTGCAGGGTCTCTCACCTTTTGTGAAGTAAGGGTCAAAACCTGTACTGTGTCAAAACATGTTTTCACAACTACCAGGCAAATTGGAGGATTACTTAAATTGTTTTATGGATGATATGTCTGTCTGCATGTTCCAGTAGAAGATGAGGAGGTATAGGCAGGCTATAACTTACTATCATGCTCAGATCATTTTTGAGATAGTATTTTCTGACTAGTCTTTCTGTATTCCTCATTGTACAGATCCTGTTTGCTGATGCATAACGCCTTGCATTTGTATCTTAAATTTCATAGTATTTTTTCAGACCACATCTTCAGTTTTGGACTGTACAAATCTCTTCCAATACACTCCTTGTCTTTCCCAGCTTGAGGTTACCTCCAGATTTTACAAGTATTCACCTCATTCCAAGTCCATCTGGACTAAACATGAAAATATTGGCTAGTACCCGATCCAGTACAAACAATTGCCAAATACGACACAACACATTCTTCCTTTTAAACAAAAAACATTGCTAATTACACTATGCATGAAGTTTTCTAAATAGGTCCACATCTAACCTATGATATTTTCACCTAGATCATAATTCCCAAATTTGATCAGGAGAGTACGGTATGTCACAGTTAAGATAACGCTACTAAATTCAAGAGACATCCCATCAAGTGCTTCTTCTCCAGCTATAAAGCTGTTACCCTGTCAAAGTATATTATTAGATGTCTTTGATACTATTTGTTCTTGACGATTCTGCACTGGCTATTCATCATGTCCCTGTGGCTACATATGATTTATCTGATTATTTATTTCAACATTTTCCTAGGAATTAAAAATTACTTGTCTGTCCTGCCTCCCCTCTGCTTTCCTTCTTCAGAACCATTCAAGTCCCTGGTACCCATAACATTTGGCAAGTTGCTATGAGCACAGAGGTTTCCTAAATCAAATGCTCTAGTAGAGAATATAGGTCAAAGGAGGAAAAAATAAAAAAAAAGAAAAAAAAAATCAAAACAAAACAAACCACAATCAGCACTTTTTATGCTTCTTGGTATACACAGATCTTGTAATGTTTAGGACACTCATTCATTATTTTAGTTGCTTTAGGTTCACAGTCCTATTCATAACATGTACTTAATTAATCCTATTAATATTATTTTAAGATCAAATTACAATGGTCTTTTTTTATTCTAGGAACAATCAAAATCCAACCGACAGAAGCTCAGGTCATTGTGATTTTAACGAAACCACAGTTGTTGTTCTTGCATTCATCTGAAGAACTGTCATATTTCTAGAAATGGGAAACAGTAAAAAAATCCTGAGAACTTTATTTGTCTAGTTTCAGGACTCAGCAGAACTATATGGGCTGCACATGGTTTCAAGAAAAAGATTTTCAGCCAATGAACTACTCAGTGAATGTCTGGGATAGCAAAGTGCTCTAGTAGACGTCTATTCACTTCTGTATTTGACACAATAGATAAACCACCACTTAGATATGAACTGTGGGAGAATCATCTATGCCTTTGCTAACTCCAGATCAAACCACTGTATTGTAGTCAGCCTTGGCTCTCCCATGAAGACATCTAGGATCTGACAGCACTGATTAGAAGCTAGAAACAGAATATTTATTAGTTAACCTATTGATGATATCATACACACCGGTTCCCTAAAGGCATGAATCACTGCACTTTTGTCTACTGCCAAGTTGTTGTGAGTAATCAGCAACTTTTATGGTTCAAGTATAAGTACATGAGACACACATGTGCCTTCCTGTATGATTGAGATGGTCTCTATATTTATGTACAGCTATTGAAAATGGTAGGTATTATCACATTTTCACACCCAACCTGACTTGAAAGAACCAGAGTTCATACATACATGCCCTGAAAATCAAATCCAGTAGATTAATCCAGGATTTCCTCAGAAGGAAGTACAGGAAATCTGCTTTCAATTTTTTTAAATTTTTTTTTAAAGGATTTTATTTTCTGTCATTTAACACAGTACTTAGTAAAAGACCAATTCCACCATCTTTCAAATCACCTGCTACTCATCATCTTATTCCTTGGTGTCCAAAACCTACTGCTCCTGACAAATAGCCATTTTTTCAGGCCAGAAGTAACTACAGAAGTGTGGAAAATAAAAAGATCAAAGGGACTTAAATATACTTCCCATAATAATGCCTGTATTTATATAGCACATTTCATCCTGAAGAAAAAACAAGGGCATGTCTTTGTACTGCACAGATTTTTTTGTGTTTTTCAAATTCATGAAAATTAAAAATACTAGATCTATCAGTCCTGGAACATGGAAAATGAGGTCTCATTGGATTATGATTTTCCTAAACTAAATCAATCCAGTATCCTCAAATCTGGCTGTAATTCAGCTGGTGGTTGCTTTTTACCCCTAACTCATCAAGGAGTTCCCCCTTTCCAAAAGGGGCAAGAGACACACATTTTTTGCCTCTCTCTGGAGCTCTTCTTATATGACTGTCAGAACTGTCACCTTGGCACATGCACAAGCAGCAAAATCATCCATATATCCCTCCACTTGAGTCCAGGTAACATGCCTGCAGGTGTCCCGATCACACTGTGTAGACCTAGGCAGAGCTCAGCAATTCTCTGTAACCTGGCAGCTATAAATACAAAACCTGATAATCATACACTCACCAATTTCTCTGGAGATCTGGGTGAACGCCTCCACACCACTCTCTCCATAGTTGCCTTCAGAAGCCAGCGTTGACACATAGTTCCACCCAAGGGCCGTCACAATGTCAACCATGGCCTGTGCTTGGTAGGAGTCCGGTGGGACCACTCGAGAGAAGAAGTCATATCTGGTGTTATCACTCAGTTCTGGAGCTGTAGATGCATAGCTGATTTGAGGTATCTGCAAATAGAATGACAAGTCATTCAAGCCAATCTAATACCATTTTACACCATATACGTGTATGCTTGAAAGGCTTAAAACAGATTATGCACAAGCATTGAGCAGAACTGGATATCTTGTTTTAATTAAATCAGCTGATCAAAAAGCAGCTCAGTTTTTGTAAAATGTCCATCAATTCTTATTGTATAACACTCTCATCAAGAAATAATGCATTCTGCTTTTCTCCAGATGTCATGATTCTTGATATGAAAGTGTAACAACCTTTTAGATCTGTGCTCTGATAGAAACAGGTAAAGAAAAAAAGAAAAAGAACAAACGAGGAATTCTTACCATTGCTGCAGAAGATGAAAAGGTCAGTTTTGATGACTATGATTCTTAAAAATGTTACACTTAAATTTGACAAGTAAAATGTAGATTATTTCCATTTCATTGTTTTGTTCATTTATATACATGTAAGTGTGCTGTCCCATTTTATTCCTATATTTCAAGCTTTCTCTGTCATATATTTTTTATTTTCCAGTTTTAATATAGTATTTTGCATGATTTAATAATACGGAGATCGTGCAGTTAATACCAAAAGCTATATGATGATTATCTGTATATAATATACATATAGACAACGAGGAAGGTTGCAAGGATGGTAACCTTTGAAGAAACCACCATAATATTCTTTGTAGAAGAAAAAAAAAAGAAAAAAAAAAAAAAAAACCACAACCCAGTAAAGAAATTAAATACATTTTTAAAATAAATTACTATTTTCAGAATAAAAAAAAAAAAAAAAATACCTAGGGTGATTTTCTATTAACTCTTATCTTAAATATATAGTTTGGCAATGCCCAGAACCAGCTATCTGTAAGCAATATTCAATTGTTCTTAATAGTATTTTGGTACAAGAAAGTTCAATTGACATTTATGACAACTTAAAAGGGGAATGATTTTCTTATTTAAAATGGTAAAATTGATGAAATAGTTACTGGCTTGAAATGAGAGATACTCCGAATATTGCATCGCATTTGTAATCTATATTAATAACAAAACCTTAATTCATATCTTCCAAAACAAAATAGTCTTCAAGAAAGCAATCTGAACAGAGTTCCTAAATTGATTCTGTTGACAATTGAATTTAGCAGCCCCAGATTACGGGTGATATGGCAAATGCTCACTGTCATATTAGATGCTATAGTAGAAGGTCCTGCACAGTGCTGCTTCATCAGCACAAACTGAAAAAAAGGATTTGAGGCAAATATAAGGGATTCCAGGAGTCTGGTCATTAACCATACCTGCAAAGGCAGCGTAGACTCTTACAGCTTGGAAAAACAGTTTATAGCCTAAGGGATGGCAAAATAATTTCCGTCAGAAGCAAAAAAAATAAACTCTTGTGTATCTTGGCTATACTCTTCTTTAAGAAATTTTCTACTCATGGAAATGCCTCAGAATAAATAATCTGAAATGTTGTGATAACAACAACCAGAGAGAACAGAAAAAAAGGAAAGGGAGGATCACAGAAAAAGTAAGCTAAAGGTTATGTCTCACAGAAATCAGTATTCCTAAAACAGCAAAGGTCCACCAAGTAAAAATAAAGGATAAATTGTCCTTACAAAACTTGCCTTGTATAAATTCTCTTTCTTTCAGAGAATATTTGAAACATCTTTATATCTTCACAGACAAGAGATTTTGGCTTGTAATAACACAATTATGTGCATTTACAGCACATATCATTCCCTTTCTAAATTTGCTCTATTACTCTCTAAAACCAGTCGTCTTTCCAGATGGAAAAAAAAATAAAGACAACCTCTGTGATTTACCTCAATTTGCTCCTTGTTATGCCATTTCACAAATACTATGGCCCTGTTGCTTTGCTGGAAGTTATTTCATCAATAATGTCCATAAAATCAACACCAGTACAAGATCTTTTAGATGGATACTTTGACATGGAAAATCTTGAAGTCTAGACCACAGAGTTATATCCATTAACTTTCTCTGTTCCTGTTCCTCTTCAGGCATGAGATGAATAACAAACCCTAGATATGTGTTTGTAGGAGAGCCATTGGTACAACACAAGGAGATGTTTCAAACCAATAGAGATATTTTATGTACCATGAAAATAACTTATTTGGGGCCTTGGAAAATGCAGGGAAGGGATGCTACCTTCTTACTTTTCATCTCTTTGTAGGTCAGATTCTTCCCTCGAGTTATTTCTAATAAAAGTGGAATAAAACAAAAGGTAAATACAGTCCAAACTCAATACTCTGAAATCATTTGGCATACGCACTAGGCTTAAATTACCACTGTTTTATAACTTCTGCCAACTTTTCACTAGCATGAAAGAACAATATGCCATGTAAAAGGAGAAAGACACTGAATAGCAAGTCATCCCTAAGTTTTGTGAAAAATGGTTCATGCAACGGAATATGCAGTTATGTTCCTTATTTCTTTTTATATACATACATCATGGTTATAGACAAGACCTTACATTCAGTTTTCTCCCCAGAACTGCAGATCTCCCACCCAGAAATACCTCATGGAATTATTTCTGTGAAAGCATTTTATGGAAAAGTAAACAGAAATTTCATTCATTGCCTGCTTTTAAAGGTACATTTGTATATAGTGGGGCACTGAAAAATAAATCTAAAATTTGAGGATTTGGGGTACGTTCCAACAGTTATACAGCTAATGAAAAGACTTGGAACAACACTCAAAAAAATCGTTTGGCATGAGGACAAATTGTTAAGATATAGTGGTTCAATAAACCATGAATGAAAAATATATACATTAAAATGTACGAACTCTAGTTATGGACTGTAGATTTAATAAACCATTTTACATGTCCCCAAGTACATTTTACAAGATAGAGCATAATGCTGCCTAAGCAAGGGAACTGCCATGCTCTGTCAGTTCAGTAATATGTGTTTTTAAAACTCCCTAAATACAGACTGTATTTATACTTTAAGTTCCACTGGCCCCTTGAGACATAAATTTACATTTTGAAAGAGACCTGTAAAGGGGGTTTCTATTTCTCATTCTAGGTTTCTCAATCTAAATTTTCAAAATTAAGTACAATATGTGTAACTTTTACATTGTATCTAAGTGCTATGTAGTACTGTTAATAGCATACTTCCCTCTCTTTGGGAGGAAAAGGGGGGAAAAAAACAATAGATTATACAACAACATTTGAATTGGTTGTCACACAACAGCTGTCACATTCACTGACAATGGCTAAAAGCATTCTTGTTTGACTGTTCTCTGATATACCTGTTCTATTCTTTCCTACCCTATGGTTTGGCTGCCGTCTCCCATTAGTTTATCTGCTGATAAACTCTTGACTTCTAGTGGGTGACATACTTGAACTCTTTGAAAATATTATACAGAGTAATTCATAGAATCCTATTTTAATTATTTTTTTAAGCTCAAGGTAGCTATTAAATGTTTGAAAACAAACATTAATAGTGCGGTGCTTTGAAACAATATTGGTTTAGTTATGTATTGGTCTTAATCCCGGTGCATACTGAACTACTGCTTAAACTACCAGCAATCCTTTATTCCTTTGATGTAAGTCAGTGGTGGCTTCATCGCACTCTACTGTCCAGTCGCTGGCATCGGAAAATCATTCTGCATGCTTAAAATGTAAAACAATATGGAAAAAAAAGCAATAAAAACAACACAATTAAGGACAGCTAAGTAGACAGGCTAAGCCTTCAAGACACACTCAAGCAAAAATCAGCTGTCAAGAACAGTCTGTTTTTTCTGGATCTTTTTGTATACATCTCCAAGCAGATTTAAAATCTATCTCTAAAGATCTCCTCTTCCCAGAGGATTACAGAAGATGGAGCAGTTACTTTCAGAACCAACTATCCACAAAACATGACTGTGGCAGTACTTCAAAGGGGGAACATCTGTACAAATATCTGCCAAGCATTACTACAGAACAGACTTCCACTCCCCGATGGAAAAGGTGGAAAATCTCACAAGTGCCAAAGGCGTCAGTCCCCTGTACGCTGAAAATGAAAGCCACCCACCACTCCTGAATCCGGGGCTATTCATCAGGAAGCATTACCCTGGATCTGTTTGGTGGGTCCAGTGCTGGGATCTAAACCCAAAACCACAGAGGTGTTGTACTGAGGACAGTAGAGGAAACTATGTAACCTGGGTTTACCCTTCCAGTAAAGAGTTTTCAAGGCAGCAGGAAGCTCTTAGCAATTCTCTCCAATGACATACTGTCCCAGTTTTGGGCAGAAGTTCACTGAAATCTTTTTTATTGAGCTTTCAAATCCATTTGCATGCTGCATTTGTCCATGTAAAGTATCAGCTGGCCATTTCGAATACCATCGTCCTTTATACTGCCTTTCAGATGAAAGCATGATTTGGGAGCAGAGTAGCAGCCAGTGAAACGAGCTAAGCTCATAAGAAGAAAGATCTGAGAAAGGAATCACCAGCAATTTTGAGCATTACTATCAGTTACAGCAGTAACTGTGCTGTACGATCAGCCAGCGTAATGGGCTTAAATCACTCACATCTTCAGTTTCACTACCCGCTCAGTCCTATCACCACCAACTTTAACATATCAACTAGGATTTTATTTCCCTTTTCCATTCTCTCATCACTGAGCAGTCATTTTTTTGAGGAACATTAGCAACAGCATATTAAAAATAGTAATAATTGTAGCTAAGAAATCGAAGTCAATAAACTTTAGGTTAGTGATTGCTCAATATCCACTGGCTAATAAAGCTTGCAAAGGAGTAAAATTGTTTGATATAAAATTTTACTGTAGAAACACGTTTTCAACTTGGTGATTTTTTTGAATTTTAAATGTCTATCATCATTCATTAACAACCCTGTCTTTTCAAGACTTTTATACCCTCTTCTGTACAGAAAAAAAGAGTTCTTTGTGAGTATAAAAATCTCACAGTGGTGAAATGGATCCTCAGGGGCCAGATATCGAACAGTTACTAGATGAGAGCTGAGGACACTGTATTTTAGCTATTAGTCACATTTGTATATTGCCATCAGCCAGAGCATCATCTTAGCCTGCTTTTACTTCTGAAAAACATGTCAGCCTGCAGTACAGTAACACTAAAGTCATTCAGGGTAGACATTCAAGATTCAAAAGAGTTTGATGATGCTTAATAATGTCTTACACTATACCAAACAAGATTTTAAATCATCTTTTTTGTTACTAAATCTAGGCGGAGATAAGACACATGCTGAAACTGGTCATTTCTCTCCACTGACCATAAAAGAGAGCCTGGGAGATTAATTCAACTATTATACACACTATGTAGAACAATACTGTAAACAGCTACATGTCTTCCACCAAATCTCACAATCCCACTCGTTTTGGCTACACATGACTATTAAGACATCTGTGCACAGCTAATGATCAACTTCCTTCTGTGATGTCTTCATCTTTCCATCTATGACAAAAACTGAATAGATCATCCATGCCATCATTAGGGAACCTCATTTCATCCATTTTCAGAACAAATCAACATTAAATCATCCTGAGAAGATGTGATACATTAAGACTCAGTAATGCCATTAGTGATACGAGATGCCCCGTACAACAGGTAGCTGACCAGGGTGACACTTTGCCAACTTCACCGGCTACAAACCACCTCTGCTAGAGCTGATGTTGTGGAAAAGTTTCAGCATATGAAGTTTTCTGGTTCAGCCTCTTTCCACAGATTTTACCATAAGGAGGAGAAATCTGTTATATTTTCCTCACAGATGTGTATAGAATCATAGAATGGTTTGGGTAGGAACAGACCTTAAAGATCATCTAGTTCCAACCCCCCTGAGGGGCAGGGACACCTCCCACTAGACCGAGTTGCTCAAAGCCCCATCCAGCCTGGCCTTGAACACACCCAGGGAGGTGGCAGCCAGGACTTCTCTGGGCAACCTTTTCTAGTGTCTCACCACCCTTACGGTCAAGAATGTCTTCTTAATATCCAGTCTAAATCTACCCTCTTCCAGTTTAAAGCCATTATTCCTCATCCTATGACTCTATACCCTTGTAAAAAGTCCCTCTCCACCATTTTTTTAGGCTCCTTCAGGGATTAGAAGGCAGCTATAAGGTCTCCCCCAGAGCCTTCTCTTCTCCAGCCTGAATAGCACCAACTCTCTCAGCCTGTCCCCACAGAGGAGGTGCTCCAGCTCTCTAGTCATCTTCTCCTCTTGACCTGCTCCAACTGGGGCAGGGGGGTGGGGTGGGTATGTATTCACTTATATTTATAAACACCTGTAATTCTAAACTGCATTTATTTAGATGTATACACTTGATAATCTCTCTGTATGCTAAGGTCACTCAACTACAGTGTTTATCATGTGTCCAGCAATGCATCTTCTTCAGGAATTGCCACAGATTTCCACCCCCCCCCCAAAAAATATGTTCATATAAGCTAGAGCGAAAGCAAGAAAAATGTCTGTTTTTCACCTAGATGAATACAATTTCAAATGCATTTAGTTCAAGAAAGTTTAGTAGACTTTTAAACCTTTGGAAAAGGAAAAAACAAAAGTATAATCTGGAAGTTGCCGTCACTTGATTTCTCTTGGAAGGCAGGAATTTTTTTAAATCCATTTGAATTGTTCCAAGTCATTCTGTTTGCAGTAAATACCATAGCAGTTCCTGTCAAGGGTGCTTGAAATTTGTACACCTAATGACAAGGAGCTAATGATAAGGTATTTTCAAATCTTTTGAAAGTTACCTATAGGGTTCTATGTTTTTTGCACAGAGATACGGTCTTTGTGATAAAACACAACATAGCTATTGCTATTCTTTCCCCCAAACACAGGGACAGAAGTGATCCATCACACCTAAATGTTTCTAAGCTGGGATGGGTAAATTATTTTACCCTCTTTTCACTTCCTATTACTCTTTCACTGGCTTTATTTATGTTGCCATCAGTTACCTTCTGAAGACATGTTCCTAAGCAGAATATATCTTCAATGAGCTACACTGATCTTTTCTTGAGAAAAGGACATAGCTGAGAATCAATGCAGTACAGTTTGTTGCCAATACAATTATTTCTGCAACCATCGTAGGTTGCAGAGGCAGATGTTGTCACTAGCCCAGTGGAAATATGGGGATAAATTCAAACATGCAAATTCTCTTTCACTACTGATTTCTCTTTTTTCCCTCAACTACAAACAAAGTAATTATCTATCACATCTATTTCTGAGGTTATGTCTGGTGGCCAAATGACCTAGCAACTACAGTATTCTGATAAACTGAATTACCCTAGAGAAAGTAATTTCTTAGAGTTAATACTTGTAAAAGTACAGTATCAGGTTATGAGATGAAAAAATATTGAAGTTCCATTGCATTGCATTCTATCCCCACCAGCCAGAATATATTTCATAAAGCCTAACCACACATGCTACAGCAAGCGTACTTCAGTTTGCCATCAGCTGTGCTGCCCTGGTAGAACCATATGCAACAAAGGAGAAGTGTATATACTATAAAGTATTCGAATTTGAGAAGTACTTTCCTTCCAGTGGGTTGAAGTAGGTCAGGGTCTCATTAGAAGTCATTAGTCTTAATTACACACAAGGGATACTAAAGAAGAAAATAATAATAATAATAACTTGATATCATAATCTCAAACCCCATAATAGATGCAGCATCTACAAAACAAATTCACCACTCTGGAAAGTACGGGTCTCTGTGCTATGTGATGTATTTTAGGGCAAAAACATTAAAAGGACATTTATGCATTATGAACATTTTTACGGCTGAAGCACATCTTGTCACACTGTGCATTGCAGTGTAACTCCAGGAGGATGAGAATCCATCTAAGGACAGCTTGAACTGTCATCAATGTTCTGTGCAAGAGAATCTATTGATAAATGTTTAACTATGGCATTTTCTCAGTAAGGGAGCTCTATTCTGGTATTTGTACATCATTTTAAATGCTGGGGTTTGCTTCTCTGAAAACCAATGATATTAAGCAGTTGTATATTAAATTATCCACCATCTGTGGGCAGCCGCTTTCTAAATATTTTAAACTCAGTTGAGGTCCAGGCACTGAATGATAAACTGCAGAAGCAGCAGATCAAATGAGTAATATTCATACCGAGATCAAATCACAAGGAGGGTGGGTGGGGAGGACCTTGAGCTGGGGAATGGCTGTCAGCATTTCTTTCACACTTTCTTATGTTCTCCAATAATCAGATCAAATGGGAAGCCAAGGATGATCAGATAGCTTTAGGGACTTCTTAATCTATTAAAGTTCCTTTTTGACTTGTTGAGGAAACCCACACTTAATTATGTGTATCGATATGTTAGTCTTGTGTCAGTCTCTGCCAAGCACAGTGTGAGTATTGATATTTCAAAGCTTTTCTAGCCCTACTTTCCTCATTAGAGCTTGTCATGTCAGTGCCTGGAACTATAATCTCTTTTGATGAATTTCAGAAAAATATACAAAGATGTGCATTACTTTTGGTCTGAACTAATAAGGCCAACTTTTTACTATTATTCAATAGTAATAAATTTACCTAGTAGATCATAAAGTATTCCTCAGTCCAAATCATGGTTCCTTTACATTCATTTACTAATTAGTACCACAGATAGCACTGCAGCAATTTCAGACATTCACTGGTGGGGACACACAGTTGTCTACAGGAATTTTTCTGATTACAGAGACCATCACCATAAAAGAAGAATGTGCTCTCAGCAGGATGCAAGATGGGTGCTCTGCTTAATGGACAACTCCGATCTTTGCATTCACTTCTTATCGCTGCAAGGGCCAGTTCAGCTTACACCACTGGCTGAGCAGTAGTACTATTCTTTTGCTACTCACGCTGCTGGCTTATCATCATGAGATACAAGTAACTGAAAATTATCATGAGGATGGAGAGCAAATTTTGTATTGTTCACAGCTCTCTCCACAGTTGTGGACAAGGTGAAGATAAGTAAATGGGGCTCAGCTGGCCAGACACATATGTCCAGTGCTTTAGCAGGTACTTTCACGTGTTCTAGGGTATGCTGCCTGCACTTCAGGTTTCCTGTAATCTGTCTGTCCCACGTTAATGACTTGGATACCTCCTATCAGAGTGCATTAAGGGAATCCCTATGATTCACCATAGCTAGGGATTCCTTCTGCAGCATAACCAGTCCATATAGGATTATAAACCATCATTTCAAATCCATATAGGACAGACTTGGAAGAAATCAAAGGTGTCCCTTTTTTGTGTGCTTTATTATTTTTCTCTATTTCTTAAAACAACCTGCCTTGGAAGTTAAACAATTTTAACTTGAGATTTTGACCTTAAAAGGTACAAGAACAAAACATTAGCCAGGTCAAGCCATTTCCAAAAAGCTAAATATTTCCTGTATTACCACAGTGAGATCCTAAATTCAGTTGCTACTGGTAGAAAAGTCAAATAAAAATGCAAAACGTTTCCAGTCAAAAGATTGGAAGTTATATATGAATTAAGCTCTGAGGCCCATGGGAGTGATATCCAAGCCTTCCTTTCTATACAAAATGTACTTTACTTTAAAAATAGTAGGGTTGCTGTGTAAAAAAAGCATCCTCCTCTGCATGGTACCTAAACACCATATGGCAATGTCTCTTCTTTTCCATCATTAACAGATTGCCATTCTGATTTCTGACTTAAGCACTATGGTTTATCACTACATTGATCCATGGATTATCTCATTAAATCCATGCAACCCAAGTGAGAGCCCAATGATGTATATAAAAAGTAGGACTACATTGCCACTGGTCTGAAGACTCTCTGCAGCAAATCCTACAGAATTTTGGAAAGTTGTGAAAACCTAAATATTTAAAATCCATGAACTGGACAGATGCACTGCAAATGAAGGATTCACTGGGGTGGCAACGGGGGAGGGAGAGGGGTGGGCAGTGGTGGAAGGGCACAAAAAAACCCAAAAATACTGATTACAGAAATTAGTTGTGTGATCAATTGAAAGAAATAACCTAATGCTTTGTTTCCTTGTGTCCCAGCCTTGCAACATAAAAAGGCGGATATAAGTGTATCATCTGTTTGGGGACTGTTCTCAACTATTACAATCTCAGCCAAGAAAAAAAGAGGGCTCATAATACAGGCTCAAAAGTATGTTGTACAAAGTTAAAAATCACACCCTGTCCCCTCCCTCCAATAAAATCGTATACTGAAACCTGGACATCCAAGCACATGCAGGAGCTTAGTACCCACCATTTCCACCCAGGCATTTTGCAAACAGTCTTTGGGGCCTTCATGAAGTACATGGTGCTTTGGAGACTACTCCACAGCCAAAAAGTCAGAACAGTCTTTCTAACTGAGTAGTAACACCAAACACTGAAAATCAGAGCTTAAGGGGGGAAAAACAGCACTTTATTAAATAGACTCCATAAAATACCCATAATAATACATGGTACCAAACAGAAAGCAAAACAATCAGGTTTTGCAAATACTCCTATTTCATAAATTTTGACGTGCAGATAGGATAGGTACAGTGTTACAAGTCATACTGAACACACACACACAGACCACAACACAAGGTTGTTGTGCCCATGGTCAGGCATATCAGAGATACCCTCAAAGTCTAAATTCATCCATCGCTTGTTTTGACCCTGCCAGCAGTCATGAACAAAGTTTCTAAAAAGGAATATGATTTCCCTGAAAGTGAGGAATTAAATATATATATATATATATATATTTATATATAAATATTTTAATGTATATATGTATGTATGTATAGACTATGTATACATATGTGCACACATATTCCACGTCTGGGGCCCTTTTTCTTTCCTTTCTGACAGAATGGTCAATGGTTTATACTTCCCCACTGGGGAGGCTACCCAAATTTTGTTTCTAAACTGACTTTGTTACTGACTCAAATTAAACAAGAAGATGAGCTTTAAAAAAAGCACAGCTTGAAGGGAATAAGATCCCTTGAAGAAACAGAGAGATCTTTCAGAGCTTTCCTATCTGCACAGCAGTATATTCTTAGCTTCTCCATTTGATGGAGAGAATTAAAATATTGGAGAAAGCTTTCTAAAAACAGTTCAATGTTATTTCTTATTGAACTGTTCCCTATTTCCTATATATATAGATAAGTATTTTTCCTGACATTTTTCCCATTTGTTCCTATAACTCATATTTACTTTATTTCCTCAGACATCTCAACAACTTACAGTTCCCTCGTGCTATCTTCTTGATGTTCTCCCTCTTTCTTCCATCTGACCATCTTCTTCCCAGATATCTCTTTTCCTTCACACCCAGTTTTCCTACTTCTTCTCACTCCTCACTCCCTTCTCAACCAAGACTTGACTGAAGTGAGAAAGAAGAGTGGACAGTGATTACTTTTTAAAGAACTGATCTAGGATTCTCAGTTCCAGTTCTGCTCCGCTTTGTCAGCCTATGGTTCAGAGATACTCAGTGTTTCCACTTGGCCCACCAGAAAGGGCAAAGGGGAATTCCTCTTCTGTGAAATAAGGCTGGACAGGTTCACTCCTCACTCACATTACTGAGTAAGGCTTCCTTCCCCAAAATAGGCATTTTTGCTCTCTGGTTGCATTGGAAACACATCCATAAAGCCCTCAAAAGTAGTATGTGACAGAGGAAAAAAGCCTACAATGGATGAGCATTTCACATCATTTCCGCAAATTCTACTTTTCCCTATTTTTATTCATTGCAATTTAAGTATAAATCAGTTTGCTCTTATCACCACCATACAGCCTTGTTTGAGTGGTAGCCTTAGCCTTCCTGGTTAGTGCGATGGAGATTTCCTCCCTAGCTGTGACTCTCTAGTATCTCTAAGTCCAAACACAGATGATATATAAGTCCTTTTGAAGGTTCTTAAAAGTCCTCCTCAGTTAGCTTGATCCTGTAAGTCTGGCCCCACCATGAACAGCCTACTTCAGCAGCTCGGCAGGATGCTGAAAGAAGAGGGTGTGAGGAGCTTTCAATAAGCTGAAAAAGCTCCACCACTCGTTTTTTTCCATTTCAGCAATCCCAGTAACATCCCATATTTCTGACAGAATGTCAATAGTCAGAGGCAGAGTTTGCTGACAACCACTCTTCTCTGTGCCAAGAATCAGCTCCCCTGCCTGCCTTCATGCCTACAGTTATCAGCACACCTTTGCCACTCAAAGCCAGGCAGTGCTTCAGCAGGCGGCCAAGGGAACCTTGGCCCTGGGGCTCCATACAAACCTTCGCTTTCACCTAAAAAGGGGTGAAAACACTCATGTCAGCTGCCAGCATATTTCACAGAATTCAACGTCTGTATTTGGGTAGAACAAGAAATCATTTGATCCTGTTCTGACCAAATACTGGGAACCTTTATATGCTTAGACTGCTGAAAATGTTTCCTGTGACTGATGCAAAACACCTGTTTTTCAGCTTGAATACAGATCTTTTTAAGAGAACTCCACATTCACCAGACAGCGTTTCAGTCTGCAGCTACTGTAGGCAGCACATTCGTGTACTCATCAGTAGTCTTTGGAAATCTCCTTTTGTATACCGTGCACAAATGATTTGTGTTAGGAACTAGAGTACCACTGTACCACTTCTGAATACTACAGCAGCTTTTGATGAGTGAACATCTTTTATTTTGAAATTGTCCTCCCTCAGTCTGTTGCTGCATATGTTAAAAGACCCCATCAAAAGCAAAATTACACTAAACTACATTTAAAAGTGTCAAGTGCGTTGAATAAACATTGGAGACATCAAAAGCCTGAGTGGATGGTCCTGATGACAAGTGGTGTGGGAATGCCACCCTGTACTGAGCCTGATACAATTCCATTTCTATCTACTTATTGAAATTGCTTCATAAATATATTTCTGAATATCAGTGTCACCTATCCACTTCCAGGCAGTGGAAGGGTTGGTTTAAAATTGCCAACTGAAAGAAATCAACATATTTTTCCATGGAATATCAATGTCATCTATATCTCTTTTAAAAAAAAAAAAACAACAACCCACACAACTTTGAAGCACTTTTTTTTGATGTCTTTAGTCTGTCTTCTCTTTCACAGTTTGTAGATCTTACTTTTTAATCATAGAGGCAACAAAGCACTGAGGTTTATTGGAACAGAACTTGCGGGCTCTGTCTGGCATGTGGGCTGCCTATGTAACATATGGTGAAGTTAAGTACCTTGGAATGGGATTTACATGATACTTCCTGAGCTACCCAGCAGGAAATACCAAGCAAGAGATGTGTCCAAGATCTTTTCTTCTTTTTTTTTGTGTAGGTGGAACCAAGACTGCAGTTAATAGCCCAAAGTCATCTTCCACATATAAGACTGGTTCACACTTCTCTTCTAAAAAAAAAGTCTGGAGAAAAGGACACTGTTGCTATCTCTATTTAATTTTTAAAGGAAAGCTAGTTGCCACAGAGCCCATGTTTATCCACTTGCATCTTCACTCTTAGTTGGGAGACACTCTTTTGTGTAGGGCTGACAGCCTCCCTCAAGTCCCTTTTCCCTATCTTAGAAACCAATACAGAAAGAGTTACAGTAAAAGCCAAAGCCAAAACATGGCTCTTATGTCACCTTCAGCATACAGACTGAACCAGTTCTCCCAAGGGATTGCCCTAACACTGGCCAGACTGAGATAGGGAGAACCCTTTCATCATCCCATGGCAGCAGGACCCTGTGTGGATGAGTTGCATAAAGCTGGAGAACAAAAAGCAACTGCAGTAGACAAAACTGCACAGCTCTGCAATACATCTGAGCTGAGGCAGGTCCCAGGATCTGGTCTTCACTTCCTGAGGTACATTTGACACTAAATAAAATATTATTTGCCAAACATGTAGGCAATACTCTAACTGCCAAGGTGGCAACCCTTGTGGGGAAATGCAGTCACAGAACTGTAAATGCCAAGAGAACTTCAGACACCAGAAGTTTCACAGATCCAAGAACATCTTTACAGATCACAGACTGAGATGTCCAAGTTCCACTTTAGGCACATAAGAAGGTTGTGTGAGGTCTTGCTTATTTTATCTGGGCTAGGTTGTCCAAATATAACTCTTCAGATCTATGAAAACAATTAAGAGGCTCAGCTGAATTATGCAGTTTCCAAACTGTAAATCTGTCTGTAAATCTTCCGTGTCTGATTTCTAAAGAATTGTGATTTCACTCCCTATTAGGATAAGAGAAATTTCTGCCTGATAGAATCCCCCATATAATTGAACGAAGTGATTTTCTATACGTTTGTACATCAATCAGAGTCTTATCTATAATTTCTGAGCATTTTTGCCTGCACACTTTACAGTACATATCCTTTCCACTCACTTGGTTCGGCTGAGCCTGCAATTAACAGTATTTTACTCAAGAGAGAGAAAAAATTTGGCTTTATACACACAGGTGTCACAACAGTCAGACTTTAACAAAGAGTGAATGGTTTCAAATACACTTATCCATGTACAGAGGACAGCTTTGTACAGAATACATAGAGAATAAATACAGTTACTGACAGTTCTTTTGCTGGTGGCAAATAGCTCTAGAGACCCTCTAACACATAGGGTGTCAAAGAGAAGGGCACCTTCAGAGGCCAGCTCACTCTTTACACTGCCTGATGGACACAAGCCTCAGGGCTGGATGCTCTGGAGCCCTCTATATCCTGCAGTCAACTGCAGAGCAAAACCTGTTTTTCAGACGGTCAGTTGGCTGCAGAAACCCAGGCCCCCACATCGGGTGCCAACACATGAGAGCCATAGGTGAGAACAGAGCATGGTTCCTCACTCCAGTGCAGCCTCACAGAAGGCAGAGCATGGCTGTAGTGCCGTGGTGGGCAGGAGCGGAATGGCTTACCCTGCTATAGCAGACGCAAAGGCTTTGCATTTTTCTTAGTACCCTGAGAATGAATCCATCCTCTGAGCTTCTGCAACTCAGGTGAGGTGTTAGCACTGCTGCCCTTCTGTTCACAGAATCATAGAATGGTTTGGGTTGGAAGGGACCTTTAGAGGTCATCTAGCCCAGGGGAGCAGGGACATCATTAACTAGATCAGATTACTCGGAGCCCCATCCAATCTGGTCTTGAATGTTTCCAGGGATGGGGCCTGCACGACCTCTCTGGGCAACCTGTGCCAGCTCTTCACCACCCTCATTGCAAAAAATTTCCTCCTTGTATCCAATATAAACCTACCCTCCCTTACTTTGAAACCATTACTCCTTGTCCTGTCACTACAGGCCTTGCTAAAAAAAATTGATCCTACCCCCTTTAGGTACTGACAGGCCACAATAAGGTCTCCCTGGAGTGTTCTCCAGGCTAAACACCCTCAACCCCCTCAGCCTGTCCTCATAGGAGAGGTGCTCCAGCTCTCAGATCATTTTTGTTGCCCTCCTCTGGATCTGCTCCAACAGTTCTATGTCCTTCTTGTGTTGAGGGCATCAGCCTCTCCTTACCGTGATTCTTGAAGCCATAAAACAAAACTAACGCATATTTCCTTTGTTCCCTAAATTGACTACTTAGAAAATATGAAGCTCAAGTTCCAGACTCTGTAAGTAAGTTCACTATCCACGTGCTTATTTTCACAGATGTGGAGTTTTATCTGAAAGCAGCAATTGAAGAATCAGAATCAAACAGGTGATCAGAAATGTGATCTTCTCACACACAACTTTTTTAAACCTTCTATATACACACCTACATATTCTCAAGAAATAAGAAGCACTTGAGATTCTTCTCACACTGCATCAATTTCCACATCTTATCTCACTTCAGCTCATATTTGCTGCAGAAATGAAATCTAAGAAAAAAAAAGTAATGTGCTCAAACCTACCAGGTAATAATAAATTCCTGGTGTATAGTTAGGACGAGTTAATTTGTTTTATTTGTTTAGAATGCAAAAAGAAGCAAGTTAAATACTGAACTCTCAGAATGTGAAGAATATGTTATTCTTTTTATTGACTGTAAACATTCAATCTAAAGAACAGTTGGAAGGTAGAGTCTGGACTATCTGCTTTGATTAGTCAACAGATGCTCTACAGAGTGAAAACTTACTTACTACCTGAGTTTTTACTTTTATTGTTAACTCAAACAATAATAAAATAGAAACCTAAGCTTTTTTCCCCAACTGACTACATCAGCAGCAGATCTCTAAAAACTATCTCTGCTCTAATACTTGATTATATCTGCTTCAGGGAAAGTTTCCTATATCTCGGATAATTTCCACCTGCTTGTATGAGTCACCTGTTAGTACAGCTGCTTCTTAATGGTAGTGCCTTGCAGCTGAGATAAGAGTGAATTCAACAACTAAAGATCAAGAGATGATTTGATAGTCTAATACATTAGTTTCTTCCACTGACAGAAAGCTTATTTCCTTATATAAATAAAATCACTATGTGATTCGGTAGCTAAAAAGAGGAAAGTAAAAAACTAGGACTAGAAATAAGATAAAGATATTTAATGCTGAAACTAACAAATAACTGGAAAACTGTGCTGGACTCTACTTCTTGATATCTAGTGCAAGATAGTAGAGTACAGAGCCCAGACTTCAGATTAACAGACTTCAACTTATTCAGGAAACTGCTGGGTGTGACCCTATGGCAGCTCTGAAAAGTAAAGGAGTTCAGGGAAGCTGGTGGGTCTTTAAGGCAACATCCTACAAGTTCACGTGCAGTCTTTCCCAGTATTCAGGAAGACCAGCAAACATCACAAAATCTGCATGACAGAGCAGGAAACTTATGGTGTAGAGACACAAAATAGCAATAGACAGGAGGATGCAGGGACCGGGTACAGGAATTTAAAAACATTGCTTGGACAGACAGGGATGGTTCCAGAACATCCAAAGCTCACCTAAAGTAGAAGGGACATTAAAAGCTGCAAAAAGAGCTTCTACCAATACAGACATAGCAAAATGCTGAGCAAGGACATTCGGGGCTCACTGCTGAATGGGGTGGGTGATTTAGTAACATCAGAGAGAGATAAGGCAGAGATACTCAATGCCTTCTTTTCTCCAGTCTTCTTTCTTCTTCTTTTCACCTTCTCCAAACTTCTCCAGGTTTCTCAGGCCTCTCTCCTTAGTGAAAGGTTCACAGAGGAAAACAACTTGCAGTGGATTAGAATCAAGTCAGAGATTACCTGAGATAAATCATCCTGTGCACACCCACAGACACTGTTGGGCTGCAGCCAAAGCATCTGAGACAACTGGCCACTATACTTGCAAGATCACTCTCTATCACCTTTGAAAAGTCATGGAGAAGGGGAGGGGTGCCCCATGACAGGAAGAAAGCAAATGTTGCATCCCAGCTTCAAAAAAGGTGAAAAAGGGAACTAGATCCAGATCTGCCTCACCTCAACCCCTGGAAAAATCATGGAGCAAGTCTTCTTGGAGTACATCTCTAGGCACATGAAGAAGATGACAACTGGGAGCAATCAGCATGAATTTACCAAGGGCAAACGACACTTGAACACCCTGATTGTTCTCTACCACACAGTGAGTGAGTCTGTGGTTGAAGAGAGAGCAGGAGATGGCATTTACTTTACTTTAGCTGTCTCCACTGTCTCCAACAGTATTCATGCATCCACGTTACAACTTTACAATCTGATGATTAACAACTGGGGAGGTAAAAAACCATCTGGACAATGAGGAGAGGGTCATGATTAAGTGGCCATACCCCATCTGGCAGCTAGTGACAAGTTTGCTGCCATAGGGATCCAGGACCCATCCCGTTTAACATTTTCACAAGTGACCTGCAAGACATTGAGATGATGGAGTGCACTCTCCTCAAGTTTGCAGATTACACCAAACTGGAGGAAACAGTAGATACGCTGCAGGACAGGACTGTCATATAAAGGGACCTAGACAGGCTTGAGGAACAGGCCAACAGGATCCTCATGAAATTCAAGAAGGACAAACACAAACCCCTGCACCTAGCAAGGAAGAGCTCCTTGCAATGATACAGGCTGGGAACTGATGAATGGGGAGCAACTCTGCAGAAAAGGCCCTGGGGCTCTGGAAGACAGAAGCATGAGACAATAGTACCCTGCCAGCAAAGAGGTCCAGTAGAATCCTGGGCTGTTGTAACAGGAGCAGTACACCAAGGGAAAGCATTATCACCTTCCATTTATCACTTGTTAGACCACATTTGGAACACTGTGTGAAGTTTTGGGTCCCCCAGTACAAGGCAGATATGGATAAACCAGACCAAGTCCAGCAAAGGGTGACCATGATGGTTGGGAGCTGAAGTTCTTGCCCTTTGAGGACAGGCTGAGGGAGCTGGGATTATTCAATTTGGAGCAAAGCTGTCTTGAGGGGAACTGAACAACAGCCCTCCAGCATCAGAAGATGCAGCCAGACTGCACAGCCATGGTGGCACACTGAAAGACAACAGGCAACAGCTGAAACAAGAAAGGTTCAGATTGATATGGCAAGCAACTTTTTCGCTGTAAGCTCAAGCGGTGCAACAGGCTGCTCAGAAAGTCTCTCTCCTTTCTTGGAGCTTTTCAAGACCCAACTGGATAAAGAACTGAGCAGCTGGTCTGATCTCATAGCTGACCTTGCTTTAAGCAGGAGGCTGGTTCATCCCACCCTACTAGTGGCACGACTGAGCTTTGAGTTGTCTTCAGTGCTCTCTGGAATTCATGAAGATAGAAGGAACCTTCATTGGGTAATTCACATCTAAATGGACTGATAAACCTCTACTGAAGACCTATTTGTCTCCAGTGAGTGCAGAGAGAGAGCTTAGATTGAAGTCACAGACTCACTAATATTCAGATATCTTTGTGTGTGCCAAAGAACCAGCAAATATTTGTCTCAATTCTTGTTTAAATTTAGAATTTAAATGGAAGTAGGCATTATCTGACCTAATTTTAGTCTTTCTGTATGTTCTGACAGAGGAAAGTAAATATAACATAGTCACTGCAAATGTGCAAGATCCTAAACCTGTAAAGACTTTATTGCTACCTTAGGAATTGCAGCTCCAGAGTCATGTGTTGGGTTTACTTTGTCTAAGAATTCCCATGGGGAAAAGAAGGTATATTAAATTTCATTCAGTAAATCATGAAAATGATAAAGGAGATTTACAAAATATTGCTGAACCTTAAAAAGCAGACATGAAAGATTTCATAGTAAATAGACTTCCAACTGTAGAGGCAAGAATAGCATGCTGTGACAGCATAAAAAAAAGGGGGAAATTGCATTTAACCAAGAAATAAACTCCCACAGTTTCTTAAAATATGCATATATGTACATGCACAGATTGTAGGAATAGACCACAGCAAGAACTGAGGTCCAGTTCCTCTCACCAAGGAACAGCAGCAGCCCCAGTGGCACTTCTCACTAGCAGAATGCCAAAGAATTTCTTGGCTCCACATGCATCCTACTTACTTACTGCCTACTTACTTACTACTACTATGTAGTAGTTTTTAGGGCTAGTTGTGCCCCCCATTTGAGAATGCTACATAACTCCAGAAACTGGGCGTTAGCAGACACAGGTGCACCACTAGCCCTAAAGACTCCTAGAGAAGTTAAGAGTGTCTTCCAAGTTTTCCTTTTCTTTTTCATATATAGAAGCAGTCTTACTGAAAAAGACAGTCTTCATCAACAAAAAGACTCAAGATACTTTAGCAACATGCTGTTTATGTATTTAAAAACAAACAAAACAAACAAACAAATAAATAAAATTGGAAGGACACATCAGTTCCATCAACCAGCTAAAAAGGTCAATTTCACCTAAACAAAGAGAGATGAAAAGCCTTATCTGTATTTCTGCCCTTTCCACCATTTTGAAGATAGTATTTGTGAAAAACATCCATCTCATCTAATCAATTTATTGTTCTTAAATACCGCTACATTAAACAGCTCTTGGAACATTTTATTAATTTTTATGAGCATTTACTTCAACCCACATAATACATAGTCACAGATTTATTTTGTTTTCCAATTTCAGCCTTTACAGCTACTATTCCAGCACAAGAGCCACTTCAGTTCTAGCCTCACCAGCACAATGAGCCTTTGCTTGTGCTGTCTGTCCCAGACCACAATAAAATCTCTGTGGCTAATTCATTGTGAAAATCAATAAGGAGACTGGTTGCTAAATCTTTCTGAAGATAAGAAATAACATTTACTTGTTATCATGCTTACCATCTATAAAGCAAGAATAATTTGTCATTAAGATATAATACTCCCTTTGCCCATTATCCATCTTTCAAGAATTATAGAACTCCACAGTACGAAAATGGTCTTAATTTTGTCTAAGGTAAAAACATTGTGAAAGAAATACTTTAAGAAATCCTCAATCTTTGTAATTAGACATCAAATTTCTGTAATGCCTTTAATAATGCAACATATTAAGTATGCTACAAATAAATCTAATAAATTACCATTTTTAATTAGGCATAACAAACAATTAAACAGATGACATTTTAAATTAATTTTCTCTACTGGAGGGAACATGATTTAAATCAGTGTTGAGACCAGCACTCTCCTTATGGATAGTCCTTCAAATGCAGTGACATTCTAAAATCATCATAACATTTGCAGAAACAAGTCTATACCCATTTTTTCAGTATTTGAGGTCTCACTTTTAAGCCTTTTTTTTTTCAATTACCAAACTTCCCTAGAAATGCTTCATGCCTTCAAGTTTCTGCTTAGCTGCATAGTATGTAATTGCTGAACAGCTGCACAGTCATACCAACCACTGATAAAAAGGCATTACAAACTTCTAAGCAAATCATATTTATAATGCATAATATTCAAGGCCAAAGAAAATCAGTAGTACTTCAAGGCAAACTTCTGAAAATAGGGCAAGAGCATCTTGGGAAAGATGATGGTAAATACTGCACAGCAATGAAAAGATGCAGCTGTCTAAAATATAACTCCCGTACAGCACACTGAAAAGAGAATTACCTTACTTTTAACTGCACTTTGTGTCCCATATTAAAGCATTACAGCTAACTGCTTCGGGAACTGGAGTAAAAAATCTTAGGAGTCCAGTCCAGCAAAGAGTAGGTACCTTTAGAAGGTACCTAATTCTGAGCTCATGGGTTGTCTCCCTGCCTTCATATATTTAAATAACAAAAAGATTTGCCCCATGAGATATTTCAGGTGATCCAGAAGCCACAAAAGAGATGTTTTATTTCCTACTCTGAAAGCTTTTCCTTAATTTTTCATTTGTAATGGTGTAAGCAAAGAGTGAGTCTGTTGAAACAAGTGGAAAAGGGCACTGCAAATCCAGACAGAAAGGAAATCTAGCAGGTGCACATTTCACTTGCAAGCTTTACTTAGTAATTGTCATCACATGCACACACATTTTCTGCAAAGCATCAAATGCTAAAAACAAAGCAAAGACGTTTCATGATCACTAAAAGGTGACAGACTGCAAAATACAATAGAACATTTCACCTGGAAGATCATTTTCAAGAAAAGAAGGAAGCCCAAAACGAGAACATGAATTTAATTTTTGTTCTGCTGCCTGAGAGAACTAAATGCAGAATGGTATCTTCCTTCTTGGACTGGATGTGTGATTCCCATCAGCAGAAATGAGTGCTATGTACGTGCACTGAGGGTAGAATAACTCTGGGTCTGTAGATGCAATCTGGAGTGTGAGAAGGTAGCAGCAGTTTTGCTCTAAATGAAAGAAGTGAGAAACTGAAGTGGCCGGTTTTGTAGCTAGCACATTGCTAGAGATCTTAAATTGAAGAGGTAGATGGAGAAATCTATTTGTGACATATGTTACATCAGTCAGTTTAAGACTATAGCTAGTCTGGTTTTTATATATACATATCTATAAATATATTTATATATTAAAATCATACAAAAAAGAATATATTTTTTAAAACATTAGAATTATGACAAAAATAAGTCTTTGTGCTTGGGAAAAAGCCTCAGGGGAACAGTTCCGCAGACAAGCCCCTGCAAGGAAAATGCTTCCAGGGAATGCCTCCCTAGACAAATCTCCTGCTAAGCAGAATGCCTCTAGCAAAAATGCTTTTGGTAAAATGCTTCTGAAAGATGATGACTCTCTTGACTAAACCTGTGCACTCTCTCTCTGAGAGTGCCCAAAGCCAGGCTTTCATCGCTGTGAGAAGCAACCATCAGTGGTATGAGCCCTGCTCCTCACTGTCTCTAACCAACAAAAATAATAACTGGAACCAATTGTTGTCTGTATCCCAATGATTACAAAGCCAGAGATTTCCATAATCTCAGTTATTACAAATATTTGTGCTTTGATTAGGTAATAGTGACAAATAACTGTCAGAAGTAAGGGACATATGTGTGACAGAGTTACTGAGAAATAATTGTACTGTGGTTATGCAAAACAGCGTTCATCAGCCAATCTGACTGCAAGGATTTGCATTTGTGATTAAAAATATGCAGTAATATATATGGAACTTTGGGCTCTGCCTGCCTGAGAGATTGCTTCTCCTGAGGAGTACTTAGTTATCTGAAAAATCCTGAAGTTATACTGGTACTCACTTTTTGTCTTGTTTCTCACATTCCTTGCATTATCTGGTACAAGTATATCTGTTCAGATATTCTTGTGCCAAAAAAAGCTTAAATCATACACTCACAACAAACAAGATTACTGCCATTTCCTTCTTCCTCACTAATCTATTTATACTCTCACCATCCTCTTGCTGCAACTACAGTCCTTGAGGGAAGTTTTTTCAGCCTTTATGGACACTACATAAGAGTGAAAAAGCAAAAAGCAGGAAGTTAACATATTTACTATAACATAGAATAAGGAGATCAGAGCACACAGATGAACATCCTGTATAGATATTCAGAAAAAGTCATGGTTTAAGTAGATTGATCATGCTTCAGCCATATTGCTATCGCTAAAAAAAGGTAGCCACGCTTTTTGCATAAAACTCCTCAGGGCTAGAAAACAAATAGCAATCTTCAAGCTGTAGTATCAATTTCCCTATTTCAGATTACTTATCTCTTCAGGTCACTATGGTATAAAGAGCATTACAATAACATTAACTTTTTGGCACTGTCCCCCCCCAAAAAAGGAGGGGGTGGGGGAAAGAGTATAAGTTTTCAAAAGATCAAGCATTTTCAAGACTTTTCTACCAAAGGAGATTCTGTTTCAGTTTACTGCTCAATCTGAATATATTTGATACACCTAATTTTCTGCACATAAGTTTGAAAATGTTGATACAGGCTGATAACCTGGAATATCTGGTCACATCACAGTTTAGACTGTGGGGCAGATCCTGTTCTCCTAAATCCTACCTGAGCCAGAACACAAGGGTACAAATTCCCTTTACACCTCCAACAGCAATCCAGCATTCCAACCTATGTGCATAATCCTTTAAATACATTTCTGCTTGGCCTAGAAGTTACTCTAGTGTCTAAAGTATGTCTCCCATAAGAACATATCTATAACAAAATACACTGTTAGTATTTCTAATTACTTTGGGAAAACTTCATAATGCAAGGAACTTAGATTTGTATCATCAGAACTTACAGCAGTTGTATTTCCTAGTAAGACTACGAAGTATGTTGTTCTAACATGGCCCATTTAGATTAGAGAAATAATTCCCACTTCTTATTTGCTTTTCTGTATATATTGTGCTGTTCTTTTCTGTTATCAGTGCATGGATGCAAGGAAGAAATTATAAACATAGAAATCTTTGCAAATTGAAATACCACTGATGACATTTGAAGATAATTACAAAAGGCCTAAGGAAAGCTCTTTACAATACATAAGACAATGAATACAACATTTTCAGATACATGCCTATTCAAATAGTTTACAACTAGGTGCTGTTAGAGCTGAATGGGAAAAATTCTCTATCCCTAAAATAATTTCAAGATTTCAAAATATTTTCCATTAGGCATGAGGGTGGAAACAAGACATGCTCAACTTTTCCACCCAAAAAAAAATTAAAAAAAATAATCAATGTTTTATCATATGAGGTGTTTCTAAGAGGTGGAAATCCGAAGTCTGAATGTCTAACTAGGAACTGAAAAGTGATACGCTAATATTCAAGCAGGATTGAGGGCTACCTGGAAGTTGTATGTGTTTATATAGAGAAAATCCAGGACACTTTCCATGATCAGAGTTTTAGTAAAACTATACACTGCCATTAAAGAGTTTGATTCAATAAGTCATCATTTTCAAACAAAAAAAAAAGCCAGTGTTCATCACAAAACTCCAGACAAGCAGTAGTTGCTACTATCCAAATGTTGATATCGTACTCATTTTATGGAGTTTTTTTATTATTATTCTGCAGCAAGTGAATCATTTGTCAATCAAAACAAAATTACAGTCAATTTCAGTCTATGGTGCTCACTCCAACCAGCTATCTAATTAGACACAGTCAACGTAATGACTCATAAACTAATGAGATCTCCCCTTTTGATTCTTTCAAAAAGGAATAGGGATTAACTCACTTGAGAAACCGTTTCCCTGCATTGAGCATTAGACCATAGTAATCATGAGATCATAAGCAATCTATTAAAAGGGTGTATTCCATATATATTGCATAAACTTACTGCATAATAACCTATTAGAAAATAGTGCTTTCTTATCTAATACGGTAAAAACATTCCAAAAAACACTTATGGAATTGCTCTTTCATTTGTTTATTTTATGTAAAAGAAATAAAAACTGTAGTTGTAGCTATGACAAAGGCTTACTTGCAGGCACAGCAAAGCTCTTTCTCACAAGACAAGGCTGAAAAAGTTGCAATCCGCAATCCTACATAACAAAAACATAATGAGGATAATATCAGCATGCATTGGTTGCTTGACATCACCAGGTACTGCAAACAGATTGTAATTCATTTTTCCTATCATTAAAATGTGTCAGGAATGCCTGAGGGATTTTGTGTTCTTTTGCTTTTTAGAGAAAAGCTTTAGGCTTTTAAAATTAAGAATCCAGAATGTTAATGTGCAGTTAATATTCTGAATCTACTTCTCTACACTGATTTATTTTAGTCTGCTCTTTTTTTGCTACAGAATGTAAGTCCACCCCCAGAACGACTAATTTAGGCAGGGTGTATATATATTTCTGGTGCCTGCTGAACTTTAGTGTAATCAGTGTGACTAGGTTTAAACACATCTTGCACATTAAGGCAAGTGTCCTCACCATTCAGCAGCAGGGCACCAGCAGAGAGGATGGGTGCTGTCACGTTCCCAGCCTCTCGGGCAGGGTGAGATCCAGGGAGGCAGGACTTGCCCCAGGAAACCTATATTCATTTTGCATGGCATGACTGTTGTGAAAAAACTGCATAAAAACAAAGGCATTGTCATATTACTCATCTTAATTACCGACAGGTTGCCTTTGCCATGGCTCCTTTCAGCCTGTGAAACTGGCACTCCTCATCAGCCAGGCAAGAGACCACAGCCTGATGTGTTGCAACAGCTTTGCTCCATGCCAGGGGTTTGTCCACCCCCAAAGACAGAGGAAATGGGTGGACAGGTCCTGGTCAGGCTAAGGAAGACTCGCAGTGCCCCTTTTTCTTGCAATCCCACCAGCTCCCCTTCCCAGGAAAGAGGGTTTTTTTCACCCTGCTATTATTTAGAGGGTGCCACTATAAAGTTAGTTGTAGCTTCACTCATTACTGATTTTGACAGCTTTTCTGGGTCAGAAAGCAGTCTGAACCCAAACATCCATGAAGCTGAGAAACCTTTCTCTCTAGAAAATAATGTTTCTGAATGCTTATGGGCGATGTAAGCACTCAGAAGCTCATACACATGTAGCACTTAGGGACATGTTTTAGTGATGGACTTGGTAGTGTTACGTTAACAGTTGGACTCATTGAACTTAAGGCTCTTTTCCAACCTAAATGATTTTAGGAACTTTTAGACAAGCAGGGATGGATTTAAAGGGTTATGAGTCAGGAGGCCTGGACTGCTGTTGGAGGTATAAGGGGAATTCGTACCCTTGTATTCTGGCTCAGATAAGACTTAGGAGAAGACCATCTGGCCTACAGACTAAATTGTGATGTGACCAGATATTCCAGGCTATCATCATGTATCCACATTTCCAAATTTACATGCAGAAAATTAGATGTATCAAATATATTCGTTTCAGCAACTAGCAACAGCCTGATTATCACAGATATCCTGCACCCAAAGCTACTGTGAACAAAATATCCTAACCCCTCCAGCAATCTCAGGCATTAGAATTTCAGAAAATGTTATTCCACTGCCTACAATTTCTGTTACAGTTTGCAGGGTTTTTTTGAAATAAAATGTTGATCTTTAAGTTGCCACACAGACTGCAAACCAAGCCAGATTTTAAAGCATTTGATTCAGTATTTTTGTTTGAAGGCAAATGCTTCACAAAATAAAGAACATTTTCAGAGGATCTCATGTTTAAGCTATCTTCTAATTTTTGATGGATTTGGAGACTGAGATTTCCTACTCACTTACGGTAATTTTCTGTAGTTTGGGGTCACTCTTAATGAAGGTTGCACATTGTGATGGAGTGTTACAATGGCCTTAGTCTCTAACAGCATTTTGTGAACCCACTTAAATTAATCATCTTGTTATCTGGTTCTTTTTGGTGGACGGAACAAGAATCAATACTGATTGAGTGATAGACCAGTTACAATACTACATCCAATCCCTAACATTCTGTGATTCTGTGATTCTGTGATTGCCAAATACTCACGATTTAAAAACAAGTAAGCAGATTCATCCAATTTTGACTAGTTTCCCAGTGGAGCAAAACAAACTGGGATATTTCACTAACTGTTTTGTTGTACCCTCTGCAGGATATATGGAGAATTCAATCAAGAAGCCACTTAGAGTCCTCTCTGTTCTCCCTCCATCTGCCCCCTTTGCAGCAGGCTCTTACCAAGGCACAGGTACTTAGTGTTGCTGTTTTTCCTGGCTCGCTGCTCTATGGGATGAATATGAAAGCAGAAAAACAGCTAACATTCCTGGAAGAGATTTCCCAGCATTTGGGCATTCTCCTTCAGGATACTTGCAAACAGTGTTCATGCTTCCTTCATCATCTTTCTGCTGTTGGAGTAGAGCTGGCCCTAGGGTAGAAAATTTATGAATCGCATTACATAGAATTAAAACTATCTGCACTGAGGCTGCACACACAGTCTGCCTGGGGAAGACCCAATCAGTCTTACATACAGACTTGAGTCTCAGGTAACAAAGAAGGCTAAAGATTTCAAACCTGGCACGTCAACTATAAATTAGTGCCAAACAGACTACAAGTCTGAAAATCACTAATAGTCCAAATGCTTACACTCTTATTTTTTTCTAGCAATCTGTTAAGGTTCTCTACAACAAATACTTTCCCAAACTTCCCTCAGTATCACTGGCCTCAAGTTACGTCAGGGGAAGTTTAGGTTGGATATTACAAAGAAGTTCTTTACTGAGAGGGTGGTTAGGCACTGGAACAGGCTGCCCAGGGAGGTGGTGGAGTCACCCTCCCTGGGGGTGTTCAGAAAATGGGTTGATGAGGCACTTGAGGCCATGGTCTAATGGTCTAGTGGTTAGGAATATGATGGGATAAAGGTTGGACTTGATGACCCTGGAGGTCCCTTCCAACCATAATGATTCTATGATTCTATGTGGTTTAGGAATAATTACTATACAGGATCTCACAAAGTTTGTTATCTGCAGTCAGTACTTCCTAAGTGAAAACTTTTATGGCTCTGAACATGGGAACAGAAGGCTCATGTGACAGTTCAGCTTGATTTGTAATTAATAAATCCACAGGTCACTCAGCAAGAGTTCCTATTGCAAAGGATTGTTCTTTCAAATATTAGGACAGGAGCTGACTCCAGCAAGGTTGAGGCTGTTGGCCAGCTAATTTGGGCAGCACATGATGCTGAGCATCTGCTCCAAAGCAGATGCTAAAGCTTCTTGCACTTGCAGACACACTCCTCACTTCTGTCTGTATAGGTTCTAGTAGATGGTGCAAATAGAAACAGCGGGGGCATACTGGAGAAACCTTGATGGTCTTGTTTATATCTGTTCCACATAGCTCAAGTTCATAGTTCCACCAAAATATTAAGAATCTCCCTCAAAGGACATCCATATGCGTGCTCCACTTCAGGCAAGTGGCCTGATTTTTGTGAGCCTGATCACCATAATGGGACAGCTGACCACTCAGAAACTCTGCAAAACAGGCCGAAATGAATAAACATTGTTCAGGATTAATCTATTAGTCATGCATGCCTTAAGAGTGCCTTCACCCAAAATACTTTAAAAATCTGAAAAGACTGCAAATCTGCTGACCACAGTTGTTCAGTGATATCTCTAGGAGCTTTATGGCAAGAAAACCAGCAGCTTTCTGGCAGCTTGTCTGCTAAATCTTCATGCTGGCATGAAATTTGTTTACAAGGTGGAGATAATATATTTCGATAGTTTTTCCCTGAATAGCTCTTAATTCTTTCTACTGAAATTTTAATTGAAAGCTATGATAATGACTCGAAATCCAGTTAGAAAAAATAACTCAATGGGCAGCATATAATAGGGATAAATCTTATTCAAATTAATTCACATTCAGATATCACATATGAAAATCATATTAATATGCTCTCTAGTAAAAATGACATCTATTCAGTCTAAATGTAGAGAGCTTAGATGTTTGTGTGTAGATTTATAGGCAGATAAATGTAAACGCTAGTGATAAAGGAAACCCAAGCAACACACATTCGTAATCCTTGAGTGTGGAGAGGCTATTCTTTCATGTTATATTTTGCCTATTTTTCCCATAAATGCTCTCATTTGATTTAAATTGACCTGCCAGAACGGGGGCCAACTATCAGTTCTGCACTGTGGACATCTGTACATAAAAAAATGAACTGAAAAGACCAAAGTTGCTTCATATACACCAATTAACTATCAAAAGCAAAGAATTTTGAGACACTACAAACAGCAGCCAGTTTTGAACTTAGAGGTGAAAGCATCCTTACTACAAAGCTCAAAAATGTCAGAGGGTTATATTAACATCTGACTCTCACTCAAAATAGATTACTTCTGGTTTTGAGGAGCAGAAGAAATCGTTGCCCTCTGGTGGTCAAAATGGCTTTTTTTAAGCATTATGGATTCAAATTTTAGAGCAGGGTATACAGGGACTACAATCCACTGTCACATACGTAGAATGAAAAATCTTAAAGATTACTATTTTTATTGATACTGATGTAAACAGGAGGAAAATATAGTCCTGTCTTCCATAGTTTCAAGATACAGGCTCTAATTAAATCCTTAATCTACATGCAGCTTTTTCCCCCTACAAGATTTTTCTCCAGGTCAAATTCAGTTTGATTTGTGCAAACACACACCCATGAAACACAGGCATGTACTACCCACCTTTACCCAATGTCAGGAGCAAAGCATGGTTTTTTTCAGCACCTAAGCCACAGCTGCTCTGTAGCATGTGCTGAAAATACAGCGCAGGAGAGGGAATGATCTTAACCTCTCCCACTCCTTCTCTCACCGCCCGTCTGAGCAGGTCCCACTGCAGCTAGGTGCACCTCTGAAGGTCAGTGCAGAAAGTGAAGACCTGTACCACCCTAACTGCTCCAGGCTGTGAGCCCACACACCTGGACCAAGAAAACTCCCATTAACATAAACCTACATTCATTTTGTCCATAGAGAATTTAAAGGACTCCTTCTTATAGGCTGGTTTAGCCCAGTAAATTTCCTGGGAATTAATACTGTCATTTGATTACTTTTTCTCTTAACTCTATTCCATCACTGTAATTACAGATTCTTATCACTATTTTAAGCAAAGACTAGAAATGACAGCTGAGCAAAAACACTTTGCAAGTAAAGAAGGGAGAGGAGAAAAAAAAAAAAAAAAAGAAAAAAAGAAAAGTAAAAAGAACTCAAGCCAAGGCAGAGCAAACCCAGAAAATGGGCCATCTAGGAAGCTGCTAGAAAGGAGTCAAATTAAGCAAGACAGAGTTAAGGTTATGGTTCTTTCCATCTATCAAGTGGCTTTATCAAGTTCTTAAGGAAGATAGAAACAGGATGGAGAACTCCTTCCTGAAAGGAAGGGTAAGATCTTTATCCTTCATCCTTAATGTTTATTCAGATAAGCAGATACTGATTTATGTCAGAACACACTTCTTGTATAGCACAACTGACTTCTATGTTCACACCGACTGTAAGCTTAAACGATTCTTACTATCTATTTAAATATGGCTGCTTTTTTAATTAAAATATTCTTGTACCAAAACCTGCTCATTTTACCTAAGACCAGCATTAATCTTCATATAGTGAACCAATTAAAGAAGTGAAGGATTGGCCGGTGGTTTGGGTTTGTTGAGGTTTTTTTAAAATGTGAACTGCTTTGATTGGGTCCTCATTTCTCTGAATGTAATTACCTTTTTAAAGAACAATGACAAAGGCTAGCAATAAAAACAGAATGACAGAATCAGATAAATTTTATGAATGTTATGTTGCCTATAACAAATTAATAATCCTTTATTCTGAGTATTGGCTGAAATATGACTATTGTCATCTCATATTGCTATTCATTTCATTAGAAAAGGATAAGCTTATTTCCCTTTGAAAAGCAGTTTTTAATCTTACAGCTGCAAAACTTAGATTCTTTTCTTCTCTCTCAGTAATCAAATAGGCTTTATTCCATCTATGCCAACAAAGTACTGAGTGCAAGCAACATTTCTATTGATTATAGTGCATAAAAATAGTAATCAAGCACTTCAGGATCTTATCCAGTATCTGGGTTTCTGGAATATTGACAATGGAGTAGATGTTATGGACCAGCTGTGAAATCACCAGTGTTTTTACCAAGATCAATGAAGATTTTAAAGCTGTTATTATTTTCCCTAATTTTCACAAAACTGAGAAATGAATGAACAATTTTTCCAAATAAAATGGAGACATGCTCATGTTTATTTTCCAAAAATGGGACCAATGCCTCTCTCTTAAATATTACCCACAGCGTATATATGCAGAGATCATTTCCAGAAACTCTCTCTTTTGTCTTCTTGACCAAATAGAGTTAATTTTTAGCTATAAATGCAGTTAGTTTTAATATATTTTCTGTATGTTTATAAGTATTTGTAAAAATTGTCTTCTGTGATCTGATCCTGCATGGGAATACTTCTTATAGTAATATTACCAGGGCTTAAAATACCCATAAAATTATGACTGTGATCCCATCTGCCTCATCTGCTTTTTGCTCTGGGAATTTCTTTGGAAACTAGTGTTAAATCTTTACCTTCTGGTAAAAAGTAGTGCATTCTTCCTTAAAACTGTATGAGATGCTTGTGCTAGGGAAGAGTCAGCAGAACAGAACTGCACACATCAGCATGGCCCTGAGTATTTCATCAGGAAAATCTCCCAGGGAAACGAGAATTTCATCTGGAACAGCAATGACAAGATGGGGCTTTAATAAAGGGACGTATGCGGGCATGGCTGAGACAGGCTGTGGCTGGAAGATCTGGGGGTGGCACAGCTGAAGCCATTGTGGCTGCATGGGTACCGGCTGGTCAAGTTCATCTCAGGTAACCCTCTCTTTCTGAACATACTACAACAAAGGCAAGGTTCACAAACCCAGACGGTTTACCCCTCAGTTTAAATGGATTTTCTTAAATAATGTACATCACAAACAAATGCTACTACACTCAAAGATACTTTGCTTTGTTTCAAGTATAATGCTTAAGGACTCCAAAGGAGTTCCCATAAGACAGTTTTTGAACTTCAAACGACAAGCCGATTTTCAAAGCAGTCTGGTACCTTTTCGCTGCAAATGCTCCTCTAACACCAGTGCTGAGTTTAAAGTCCATTTCACAACGGTGCGTGTAGATACCCTGGTTACATCACATGTCACTGTGCACTCACGCAGATAGCTGTTATGTTATTTAGCATAGAAGAGACTGAGGTTCCTCATTTAGGTTATCTATTTGTGGATGGCATCTCTTCTCTCTAAATTTCCAAGTTCGCTCACCTCAAAATGAGCCACCTTACAGCCAGACCTATGGTGCCTCAGATGAAGACAATCTACCTGCTTGCACATGGTTTGCCTATGATGCCAACATCACAGAAAAATGAAACGCAATATTCAATTTGGGAAAGTTTAAAAGAGTGCACTTTGAGGGAATGAACAGTGAGATTTTAGAATCCAAGGCTCAAATGTCATCTTAATAATTCTCTGAAGCAGTACTCCTGTTTATGAGCCAAAAGCTATGTAAATTGCTGGGTACAATTTCTCAAACAATCGAGAACTGGGATTTTTTCCTTCCTTTCCTGGAATTTGTTCTGATCAATAGAAAGGTTTCTATTCAATTCCTCCTTTTCCTTTAGCTTCTCTTCATTATATGCAGAGCCTACAGTCACTCTGATTAGGAAACTTAAAAAGCTTAGACATCAGCTGCTTAAGAATTAACTTCTTAAGATTTAACTTCTTAAGACCATATAAATTTAGATCCTCTCTGCTGAGACATTAGCCCAACAACTCAAGCAAACACATGCTCTGACAAAAACAAAAGAAAAAACAAAAGAAAAAAAAAAGGAGGAAATTAATACAATTCATAAGGTAATTATGCATCTGCCAAACACTCAGAACTGTACTTTCCAGTCTCTTTCTTTAGTATTAAGTATAGAATACTCATTTATTTCCAACGAAAGCTTTACTAGCAAGGTAAGCTCAGAGCAAAGCTGATCAACTATAAGAGTCTTTCAGACTTCATGTTTCATTCACATCTCTGTTCTCTGGATCATTAAACCAACAGAAGTGCAGAGTCAACCATCCCTTTCCGCCTATCGTGACTCACAATTGTTTTCTCTGATCTACTACTGACATGTATACATCTTCGGAAAGAAATTGATCTGATTCTTCTGGGAGACAGACAATGAGCAAAAGCCCAGTGCAGATTTAAAGGCTTCCAAACGACAAATAAATTAGCCTATGCTATGCTGTTTTCAGATCCACTGAAATATCTTCTAAAAGAACTTCTGTTTTCATTGAAACACTGATATTTCAGCTCATTGTCATATCCTTTTGAATGCATTATCATTACTAAAAATGGATTCATAAAACTTTTGCTTTTGGTTCTAATGCTTTCAGACTTGAAATCCTTATGACCAAGATGAGAAGCACATGCCTGAGTATGATTGAATTTAAACACTCTAAACATTGAGAAGAGTGCCCAAACTAAAGAAAGGAAGCAGGACAGAATAATAAGGCCTAAATGTGTCCTCAGGATTGCCTGTGCAATCCCCCATGACTTCAATAGATGTATTATATTGAACTGTAGGACTTGGATAAATTAAAAACAAAAAGAGCTATTATCTGTTATAAGAAGATCATATATCAATAAAAAGTATTATTATTATTATTACTATCCACTCCATCCATCTGTCAGGACAGGATTATCTTTTAAAAGGGCATTTTCTGGCACTTTGCTCAGTCCAGGTTTAGATGTCACATGAGATATGACATGTTCCTTCCTCAGGAAGCCAGTTTGTCTCTGAAAATATTGCAGCCATAGAAAAAGATAGTCAAGGTCAGTGATTATTTACTTCATTACATTTAATTACTTGTTATAAACTCTAAGACCACACTAAATCATTCAGAATTACTTATCTGCAAATATACAGGGCATGAAATCTCATCTTTTCTGCTGATAAATCAAGGGGGCCAAAATCTCACCCCACTGCATGTATTCTGTAACAGGCATTCTCAGAATTAGTCTGCCACATCCAACAAAGATAAACGTAACCTGAAACGACTGACTTTCTTGAAACCCAGGATTCAGGCCTAATAATTGTTGTGAAATTTTGTTTTAAGTTGATCAGCCTTCTGTTTCTATGATTTCTCCTGTTCCCTAACTGGAGCTCCCCTGTGTGAGTCTTTTGTGAGGACAATGTGCTGGAACAGCAGGCAGCCTTACTGTTGAAATAGGACCAGAAAAGGAGCCATTATACTCCACTGAGCTGTGTGATGCTGTTCAGTCCCATATTGGACAGACTGCTTTTGCTCTTTTCCTACACTGCAATCACTCATCAGATTTGCTTTCTGTTCCATCCTTGTGTCTTCCAAGATATTTAATCTTATCAGGCTTTTAACATCACAAAGAATAATGGTATATTTTCCTGAAATATGATAAATTGCATTTTAAAAACTAGGGGATGAAGCCAAATTTTCCCCATTTTCTGAGAAAAGCTGGGCAAGTATTTTGCTTCTCTTTCTTGTTCCTTTATTCTGTTTTATTTTTGAGTTTCTATTCCATCCTTGGAATCTCCCTCTACCTTTTCGTTTTCTTTTATTCTCACTTAGCCTTTAAATATATCTTCCATTTCCTCTTCTCCTCTTCCTTACTAGCATCTGTTTATGTCATCAGTTGCTGTCAATCCTCTCTCCCAGATCATTTTGTAGAGGAAAGGGTTTAACAATAATCTCTCTGGCATCCTGCTAGACTACTGCTAATTTATTACCTAGACATTTACTATTATCTTTGACTTGTGGTCGAGTTATTAAATTCTCACGTCAAAAGACTATTTGAATTGGCATGAAAATTAGGATTTCATGACACACGGTAAAAAAGCCTTACTAATACCTATCTTCATTGTCTCAGGCTGTAGTTGTGCCAAGAGCAACAATTGCCTTTGTGAAGCTGTCGTTACAAAACTTCTTAAACTTTACAGACTGTTAAATAGTTTCTCAGGCATTTAAGGTGGAAATTTCAGATCAGCTGCACAGCTGGGATACAATGGTCTTCACTGGAAGCCTCAGCAGGTATGAGATAGATTCTCCCATTTGAGAATGCATATGGATTTCCTAGCAGCTTCCTGAAGGCTGAGAACATGAACACTGTATCTATGTATGGATTTATCTGACCTAGACATACATATAACTTCTTTTATTCAGAGACAGACACAGTGTCCTTCCCTTGCTTCCTAAGTTATGAGACACAAGGAATGCACAAGCACAGTCCAAAGCTTGGAGTGATATTATGCTGATTCTTCTTACCTAGAAGTTGTTTTGCAGCTTTTGGAATAAACATAACAAGGCTATGGACAGACTCATCCTGGCATACAATCATCTTTATGGCAGAAATGTCAGCAAGTCCCATGGCACAGTTTTGGCTTCAATCAGCAGCTGCCATCCCAGAATGTGTCCAGACTTAACTTGGTGCATAACCTAGGCCAAGTACTGGCCATTCTGGGTAGGAACATAACATTGCTATACAGGTGTGAGTTCCTGGCACAAAGGGTGAAAATAAAAATTTAAAGACTGAAAAACAGAGACAAAATAATCCAAACCAATTTTGTCCATATTTTACAAAGTATAAGATCATTCAGTCTCATTCACCATCAGGATTTCTGGTTAATACCTGACCTCCAGAGGTCTATGACATTGCTTGCTGGTTAAACAGAACAAAGAGTTGACAGATCTGACCTACTGAAAGTAGGGATGGACAAGATTTATGGAATTTCCTTGTCTGTTGCTTTGCCAGAGTAAAGACTTATAGTAAAGTGCATGTATCATCTGTGGCCTAATAAGCTTGTATAAGGAGACTTATCTCTGGGCTTCTTTCACCTCTGTTCAAACCTTCCAAGTTTTTTGCTGCATTTTCCTCTCTAAATCATTGTTTAACTGCTCTACATATTTAGCTCTTTAAATCTTTCCTGACAGTGATTTCTCCAGACCACAATAATTTCTGTTGTTTATCTTGGAAATGTCACTCTAATTTGTCAGTATGGTAAGGAAATTATACAAAAGTTTGACAGAAACTGCTGTCTCTTTCTTCTGTGTTGTGATCCTTTCATGATAGCATACTGCAGTCACACTGTCCTTTTCTATCCTTTATCACATAGCATGGATATATCTAATTTGCAGTCCTTGCTGGGTAGTAATTGCTATTATCACTCTTCCCTTTTTTTCAGTCCTGGAACTGGGTAATGTCTTGTCTTGAATCTCTGGTGCCATCCCAGTTGCTAGTGGTCTTTGTAAGTGATCAGATGCTCAGAGAGTTTCAGTGATTAAGAATTATCTTGAATGATTGATTTGCCTCTGTTTACATTTTCCAAGTATTCTCAAATCTGTATTTTATCAAAAGCTGTTGTTACACAATCTCAAGTGTCTTTCTAATTGCCTAGCCTTCCTTTTCCCATTTCTTGTAAAGGCAGTATTAAAAAAGGACTTCAATCCTGGCTATTTTTACGTCACATTTCATTTTATCTGCTTCTTATTTATTTTTTAGCTCCCTTCCTCTTTAACGAAGTCTTCAAGTTACCTTAATTTCTTCTGGAAAGCCTTGTATGACCCTGAGTCACTTCTGAGAGTTGAACTACATAGCTACCACTTCTAGTTCTCTACTTTTTCCTTTTGGAAACTTTTTTGAGGATCTCACTGATTTGAAAACTGGAGGCAATGATGCGATATGGAAGGAATGCACTCCTTGCTCTGCTTTTCATGTGTGAAGGTCCACCTGCTCATCTTTCAATGCCATCTCCAGCTCAATGGCTTTACTTTCTTCACCTAGGCAACCACTGCTCCAGTCAACACTCTCTTTTTCTTTCACCTTTTACTGGCTGTTTCTCAGTACTCTCTGTCTCCAGTGTGGGCTTTTGGGCAACAGCCATCAGAGGCATGTAGGCAAGGGTAAAGATAATAATGATGCTATTGCAATTTAATGGAGCTCCAAAATGGATGTGAGGGATTTACAGAAATTTAAGTACCATATGCTATTATTCCCTATCCTCTTTGTACAATCTCTTGACCCAAGTCAAGGAACATTTGCCTTCAGTGTACCTTTCCACTGACTTTGGTTTGCGTCTGTCAGTAAACGTACAACTGTTAAAAAAAAAAACCAAACTTTAAGAACAGCTTCATTTGTGAGATAGATCAGTAGACTCAAGGCACACCAACAGCGCAAATTGCAGTAACTTTGCAAATCACATGCAGTAATACAGATGTAAACCAGCCATTTGAGCAATGTGGAAAGTTTAAGGTAAACAAGCGATCTTTTATGGGAAAGGATCTCCTAGGGGATGAAGTTCTTTTCCATTTGACTAGGGAAAGAAGCATAACTGGTTTATCTGAGACAGAGGCAAACCAGGAAAAGGACCAGACATTGCATAAAATAGAGCTTGTGGAGTCTTGTCATGCTGCTAGTTCAGAGACAAATTCTTTTGACAAGAAGAGGCCCAGACAGTTCAGCGAATAACATTTCTTGATGAAATGATAAACATGTTACAGTAATAACCTCATAGTATCTCTGAATGCTGTGGGATATTGAATCTGCTTTTCTGCTTAGCAGAGATAAATCTATTTTCAGAAAGGTACTCTTTAAGAAAAAAACATTACTCATGTCAAAGCAGTCACTAACTTTAATTTCTAAGCTTTGCCATTTGACTAGCTGAAGGATGACAGTGACATTCCTTCCAATGATGTTGGGACCATAATATTATCATTTTTATTATTACTATCACAGAAGTAAACCAAAAATAATCCTCTGGTTTCTAAGATGTGTGGATTTTAATTTTATCCCTCTCTCTTTACTACTATAGCTATGTCACCACTTCCATCTTCTCTTTCATCTACTTATTTGAATCTACCTTGCCAGAAAATACAGACCAAATCTTTCAGCATGGGCCTGTGACATTCACCCTTTCCTGCCAGCTGCCTCTCAGCAAGTCAGTGGTAACAGCTAGAATTTCAGCACTGGACTCATCTGATAGCTGAAATCCCTATGAATTCCCATTCCTCTAAAGGAGAGGCTGCATCTTTGGCTTGTGCCCTTTCCTAAGCCATCATATGAACAGACTGAAAGGAGATGAAAGCAAGTACTTCCAAACTCCTTTCACATGTTCTGAATACCTGAGTCTCCCACACTATTTCCAGAGCTGCTAGCCACTTATAGCATAACTCTCAGCAATGACAGAGCATTCCCAGACACGTTGAATGACCTTTCTGAATCAACCCGTAACTGCAACTTCCTAGGAGCTGTGAGATCGGAAGGGATATTAGAAGTACCTGAGGATATCATAGAATCATAGAATTGTTATGGTTGGAAAAGACTTTTAAGATCATCAAGTCTAACCATTATCTAACTCTACCAGATCCACTTGTAAACCGTGTCCCTGAGCACCATATCTAAACAGCTTTTAAACAGATTCAAGGATGGCAATTCAACCACTTCCCTGGGCAGCCTGTTCCAGTCTTTGGTAACCCTTTCAGCACAGAATTTTTTTCTAATGTCTAACTTAAACCTCCCCTGGCATAGTTTGATGCCATTTCCTCTTGTCCTATTGGCTGTAACTTGTGAGAAGAGAACAACACCTCTCTAAAATCTCCTTTCAGGTAAAGAGTGTTGTAAAGAGTGATAAGGTCTCCTCTGAGCCTCCTTTTCTTCAAGCTAAACTTCAAGTCCCTCAACTGCTCCTCATAAGACTTGTTCTTCAGACCCTTCACCAGCCCTGTTGCCCTTCTCTGGACCCTTTCCAGCACCCTGATGTCTGATTCTGTGGTGCCCAAAACTGAACACAGTACTCAAGGGGCAGTCTCCCCAGTGCAGAGTACAGTGGGACAATCACTTCAGTCCTGCTAGTTACACTAGTCCTGATACAGGCCAGGATGCTGTTGGCTGCTGTGGCCACCTGGGCACACTGCTGGCTCATGTTCAGTTGGCTGTCAACCAACACCCCCAGGTCCTTTTCCACTGAGCAGCTTTCCAGCCACTCTTCCCCAAGACTGTAGTGTTGCATGGGGTTGTTGTGACCAATATATCGGCAAGGAGTAGCTATTTTCTGGCTACCAATGTGTTTGCTTGTTAAAAGTATGGGACTCCAAACATTTGCCAGTGATAGTCCTGATGAACTGCAGTATTCCTCAAACGTCATGCTTGCAAATATGTCTCAAGAGCACAGAAACTTTCTGTGCAGAATAACTCATGAGTAAACAAGCACCATTATTTTTAAGTCAAGACAGAGGGTCTTCAAGTGGCCTGTCTCATTCCCTGCCTGTGGCAAATCTGATTTCATCACTTCATCCTGCAGTGATTCTGGCACACATGAACTGTAGGTCATATGCCCTAAAATGGACGTTTTCTGAATTCTTCTAATGTTTTCTACTAAAATCTACTGCTCAGCCCAAGCAGTTGCCATCGGATAATAAAGCACTGTAGACAGAGAACACCTGAATGAATTTTTTACAGGTACTTAGCAGGTCAGGTAGCCTATCAAATTGGGTAATTCAAAAGCTATTTTTACCTTAATGGATCTGTTTTAAATGTGCACAGCCAAGGTCAGCACATTAAGATGAATTCCTAGTGTTCATGGAAGGAGAAAATATTTTTTGAAATTAACTTTACCCCTAAGGTAACAGAAGCCACAATTCCTCTTTATTAACTAATACAGGAATATTTGAAAGGATAGAAGGATAAGTATTTCTCATCTGATCAGGATGCCCAAAGAAAGATTTCATACGTTGTAAGAAAACAACACATGTGCAAGCTGACAAGGCACAAAGTGTTTTGTACTTTGAGCATGATTCCAGTGTTTACTTGGCCTGACACTTTGGATATAGAATTTTGTAAATTCCAGCTTCATACCAAACACTCATAGAAACCTCTGCAGTTCCTCCTAGAGTAGTACATGAGAAAACAACCACATTTGGTCAAACCAACGGTCTATCATCTTTGCCAATAGCCAGTAACAAATGCCTGAGGAAAAAGCATGATAAACAGCAGATCTTCTGTCTTTCCATCTTAAGAGATGGCCTCAGACTTAGCTCTTCTGGGGAATAAACTTTTTTGGCAAGACCAAGGGGACATATACTGCATTTTGCTTCACCTCCATGAATGACTTTCAATACCAGTTTTGAGGACAGGACCTAGCTGAAAAAGGAATGAACAATGTCCACTTTGCCTTCTTGAGACCAAATCCTTATGGAGAACAAATTCACACACACAGAGGAAAGATCACTACCTAAGCTTACCTAATTGTGCAATTAAAGTTTCCTTTCATAAATCCCCAATCAGTTCTTCTTATATATAACTCAAGCAATTATTTATTTGGAATACCATAACTGTACTACCTTCATCACAGAGTGGACATTTCCTTGTTTCAATACAATTACTGTAACCAGTAAGTTAATGTAAGCTCATAACAGAGATGCCATCATTACATAGATTTATGAGAAGAGCACTAAACATAAAATTGAGGTAATTGTCTGTGTGCTGCCAGGCTATTTTGCCAGTTAATATAAATAATATCATTCTCAGCATGAGCCACCAGAAGGACATCATCTTTAAAACTAATTCCTCACCTGCCACTGTCAGAAATTTTCACTATAAACTTGATGAAGAATGCGTTGCTAACTGTTACTGACAATCATATATTACTAGGGAAAGGTGGTTACCTCAAGTACCCCAAACAATCTGTTGTTTTGGTATGTCACCACATAAAATTGATTTAATGCTGCAATTTTTCATTTCTCTCTGGAGCACAGGCTGTTAATTTATTAGTCACATACATTGAAACTTTTCATTTTTCTATTCATGTATAAATTTCCATAAGCAAACTGAGCAGATACAGTATTTTGTTTGGTTTATTTTTAAAACTCAGAAAAATAAATCACATGTGAAGTTCTGCTATTCATGCTATTGAAATGGGTCCTACAAAGCAAGCAAAAGTTAAAAGTCATAGAGATCTGAGATATGAAATGTTGGTACACAGGAAAAAAAGACTTACGTGTCTTCTTGTTTTATGTCTGCAAACAAAAAGTTAAACAGAAATACCAAGAAGAATGAAGTAGAGTTTTTTTCTTTTTCTTAATAAACAATGCAGTAGCTGATTTGAATGGCTGCTACAGTATATATTTGAATTTTTAGACAAATTTCATTCATAACTTCTTTTTTTATTATTTTTTTTTTTAAAAAATATGAACTGCATATCTGAGACAGTGGTTCTGGAGATTTTTCACTGCCAGCCCTTGCACAAGAACAAAGCCAGGTCCCCCAGCACTCAGGAATGCTTGCCTATCTCCTCTTTACACATCAGGCTAACTGTTTAACAGAGATCTTTATGAGTCCATCAAATCTCATCATAAAGTATAAACATTGTTGTAACTGAATAAAAGGTATTTAAAAGCCTATCATACACCAGTGCCTCCGAGTTTTCTGAAATACAGGATGATGGCCTAAACAAGATCATTGTCATGCTCTCAGGTGCAGTTGGACCTGTATGTTGGCACATACATATGAACCCAGGACTTGCCTCATGTACTTTTTAAAAGTAATATTAAGGCATGCTGCAGGTATAGCTGAGAAAGATCTCGAAGAGCTGAAAAAGTAGTGAGTATGATGGCAAACTACTCCATGCCTGAACCCTTTGCAGCCAGTTCCAGAGTGGTGCAAAGTACTTTAAAACCCAACAGCTTTTAGGACAAAAAATAAAGAATAATGAATAGGCTGTGTTAAAGCTAGGGATTCCCAAAGCAAATTTTGTTTGTTCCAATAAAGTTCATGGCACTAGAAAAGGCCTGATATTATCTTACAGGGAATGGACTGAGACAACAACATTAATAATACTCCTACACTTGTAAAAGAAATTTGCAGAGGGATCATGATTTTTGCAAACAATCCTATCTTCCCATGGCTCTTCATACACTAGAAACTTCACAGACGAAGAGAATAATAATCAAAGAAGATGTTGATAACTTTGTCAAGAATAGCACCTATACTACTCTTGAATATATCCAGTAAATGCAGAAAATTTCAGGGCAGCTAACTTTCTGAAAACTAGTATATCTGCACAAGACAGTGGAGAAGATATGGTGAAAAAAACATTAAGTATGGGAGTTTGTATCTCATTTTCCTTTATAATACCATGTTTGGTTATAAACAAGCACATTTTTTGTGTATTTGGGGAAATGGACTTTTTCCAGCCTCAAAAGACATTTCAAGTGCAAAGAAGCTGAGACTTTATCTCTCTCAAAGTCAAGCAACAGAGAGATTTCAGGTAATGAATGCTTTCCAGACAATTAATCTTTTAAACAGTCCTCTGGCTCAGGACCCTGCAGTCCACAATATTGCAATAGTAAGTTAGTTCCATGCTGAAAGAGATGTGTCTTCTGTCCTCAGTCTCCTGCTGAAATAGCAGTGGTACCAACATTACCATGCCCTGAAAATTTTTCCTTCCATCCATTGATCTTTCAAGAATATATTTGATGACACAGGACTAATTTTGAAATATTCTTCCTGACGATTGTTTCCCAACCTTGTATTTGCAACTGATCATTAGGATCAAAATACAAACTAAGCAGTAGCTGTTCTCCTATTCTCATGATAAATGATCCAGTTTTTGATCAGGCTCTCTACAGGACAATTTTAGCAACAATTTCAGGATAAAGTAAGAATTTGCTCAATTATTTTATTTTTTTTAGTTGTGGAGCCAGGATTTTACATTGCACTGTACAGAACATGAATAATCTTGACTAACGAATCCCATTTCTTTTGGCTCAGTGTGTGTATCTTGAAATGACTTGGGTGACCGAGCTAACAGGAAAACAATAAATTCAAATGATACAACTGGTATCAGCTTGCTAAGCTGACAGCAAGAAAGAAAGACAGCACAACTGAACGTATAGTACAGAGTGAAGAGCCCTTTTGCATGAACAGTGTGTTGAACAGAGGACAAGGTGGCTCACACAGTACATCTGTAGCTTAACCATGGGCTGTCCCCTAAGGCAACCGCAAAATACCAGCACAGGGGCCTGAGGAGGCCGACAATGAGGCAAATGTGCTTGATATATAAGTGTGTTGTTTCTGGGGCTTGTGACCAAACAAAGAAAATAAGTAAAATGAGAAATGTAATGCAGTATATGAAAAAACACCCCGATTTCATTATCCTACTGTTAGGGTATGAAGAAAAACTGTTAGTTAGCCCGTTATAAAATAGAGTTTAAAGTTTTGGCTTTTTTTTAAATAATGACAGTTTAATTTTTAAAAACAACTTTTGGTGCCTAATTTCTACATTAAGACTTCAGAAGAGAGAGACACTGATAAATGAGGCTGCAAGCTACCGTGCATGGGGAAGAGCAAGTTACATAAACGATATGAGATAACAACTAGCAGTTTCAACAGTTATTATCAGCCTGGAAAGAAATGGTTGAGCTTGGAGCTTCTGTAGATTAATAGTACAACTGACAGATTATAAGACCACAAATATCCTAAAAAAGACACAAAAAGCATATCCCTCCTCCACTTCCCTGTGAGAGAACTGCAATGTTACTGACCACACTTAATGATTTTCAGAGTCTGCCTGTTCGCTGCACAGAAGTGAAGCATTTGTCTGTTGAACTCACCAACCCCATTCTCCCAGTTGCTTTGCTAAAGAGACCATGCAAACTTGCTCTAATTTATCTGTAGTTTCCTCCCCTGGCACAGTCTTATTTCATCGCCATCTCTCCACATTGCTCACCTCTCTTGGAGGCCATCAGGGAGCTCGTGGCAAATACAGAGATTTCAGCTCCCACCAGCACACTCTGTTTATGCCTCACAGATATTCCAAGAAAACCTGAGATACAAACTGGACAGTTAAAAAGGTCGAAGGAAAACACTGCAACAACTCCCTAGGTTCTGGCTCATAATCAGGAAAGGAGTATCCAGAGGGACTGTAGAGAAGCACTGCCAATTTGGGGAGAAAACATTTCCTTCACTGAATCAGACATTGGCATAATAGCAATATAAGCAGTAGTTCAGCAGAGGACTTTTCCCCATGAACTTTCCTTCCCATTCTTGAGCAAAAGCTTATCCAGATAAACCCCAAGCTACCACTGGTGTTAATGTGAAGAACTGAATTAAAATACATATTCATATATATTCATGACAGTCTTACTAAATAAGGTGAGATTAGAGCTAACTCAGTACCTCACAGAATAACTTGTGGCACTGAGGTTTCCAAAAGTCAATGCCATTAGCTTTACAACTCAAAATCTTACTAAAAACATAATGAGGTTTATTTGCTGAGATCTATTTTCCATCTCTGCATGTGGCCTGGCATTCCTGATACTGTCATTCTACATTAATACCATTTTATATCAGCTGTTGCATTACTTTGCCCCTGGCAGGGACTGGTTGCCAGAATTGTCTTTTTTTTTACCCCCCTTTTCAAAATATTGGCTTATTCTAGTTCTCAGGTTTCCCAGGCAGTGTTGACGGAGCAAAGCACTGCTTAGCAGAAGGGATAAGGCAGACACAGAGTCTCAGGGGTAATGCTGACAGCAGGAAACAAAAATCAATTTTACAATCTACACATTATTACCAACCCCGTTGCCTTCTCAATACTGCGGTAAGACACGGGGTGTAGAAGATCCCAGCTGGGAGTCTCGGTGCCCAGCCTGCTCGCATCTGCAGCTTTGCCTAGCAAGTATAGCACTGATCTGCTGGTCTGCGTTGGGGATACCTCACCCAGCACCCCCAGCCTCACTCCTCTTTTTTTGCTCCTCTTCCAAGCAGAATCTCAAGCAAACAAACCACCAGGTTTCTAGGGCTTGAGCCTTTTTACTCAGTTTTCTGATTCAAATTACGTTGAATGTTAACACACAGTAGATATAGGTGAAAAGGGCTGTTGCTATTGAAGTCCTATATATTTACCTCCTGTGAGAGACTAATAATAATAATTAAGGAGCATGATAAACACCTCCACAACTACGCGTGCAAAATGTAACTGAAAATTGTTGACTGTATGTATGTACCTGATCCTTTGCTTTTCAAACATGAAATAATTGGCAAGTATCTGCAAATGTGCTGAGAGTGCTACTCAGGTATGTTCTGTCTTACTGAAAGAAAGGTTTTAATGATAAATGTCAAGATGATTTCTTGGATGACTGCTTACACTAGGATTTGATCTCTTGTTTATACTTCCTTAATATCCATAAATTATGGCATATGTTTCAGAAGCATGTAATTACACTTGTCATTCTGGGTGTTAGATTCATAAGTACTGCAAACAAACTGTGCAGTGATAGATGGCCAGTTCAGACATCATTTACAGTGAGTTAAATCATTTTCCAAAAAAACACATGTAGCACTGTAAAATGATCAAAGATATATGGAAGTAATGTTACTTCTGGTTTTATAGGTTCTTACCAGTAGCAGAATTTTCCTAACTTTGCCTTTCCACTGGTGCCTACTTGATAATCCTTTGCTTAAAAATACATTAAGTGGTATTACACTTTTCTAGGACAAGTCTGTAGCTGCATTTTGCAATTTGCAGTATAACTATCAATGTTTGTTTACTTGCTTGTTGGAATTTTTCAAGACACTTATATGACCATCAGCCATACCAAAGTGCTACACTGGCCTGCATGCTGAAAACATCAAAGTATTTCTTTCACTGTTTTCTAAGGTAGCAATAAATGTTTCTTCATTTACACCATTCTGGAATGCTTTCCAGCAGTAACCAAAGGAAGGGGAAACTTCCGTGTACCATTTGGCACTAAATTTCCATGAGTCGATGCCCTTAAACCAGCTTCAGACATTCTTACTGCTACAGATGGAAACTGAACTTATGCCCACGAGAGAACACTTGGCCCAGGATTACCAAGATCTCCCTCCTGCAAAGCCAATGTTCAGCTGCCACAGACTTTCCTGGCACAAAGGACAATCTGCCACTGTGGGAAGGGTGGATGGTTTTTAACTTGTTGGCTTAGAGTAGGCTGCTCCAGCATATCAAAGAACACACACGGCTGGTTTTTGTAAACCAAAGCAAAGTCCCTATGCGATACATTGCCAGGTAAAATGTGATGCTAATATCAGCATATGCACAAGCTGGTTTGAGGCATAGGACAACTCTGTTTCTCCAAAAGTATAGCCACTTTGATCTAGTGGTGTTACATCTCTTGTGCCCTCAGGTGCCCTAAGCACTACCCAGGGATGGCAGCTGGGGCTGCGGGGCACTGCCTGCTGACAGGTCTCAGGCTTCTGCCGTCAATTTCTGTGCTACTTGGCACGTGGTATGGTGCAGAGAATGCAATATTCAGCTCCTACAAAGTGGGAATAAATATGTATATGACATTTCTTAACAACTCTTTTCCCCTTAATCTTTTCAACAGAAGCTTTTAGTGAAACCAGCGAGATTCATGTATATTGACGTATAACTCTAGAACTCAATATTTTTCAGTCAATGGATCTGAAAAGCATCCCAATTAAAGTCATAACTACTGTATTCTTCCATTATGACTTGCAGAAAATGTTGGTTGTATGCTGCCCTTGCCTCCTCTAGCCCTCCCCACATCCTGAGCCTTCAGTTAAGAAATGCCACAGACTTAACAGTTTAAAGAGACTTGTATGTTAGATTTTAAAAAAAAAAAAGCGTTTCCATCATAGTCCAATTACTTTATTTGTCCATTTGATGTTAATTTTATGGTTCATTTTCTGTTTAGGTTTTAGGGAGGTGCCTGGAGCACTGCTGCAAATAGGAGTTGTAAAGTAAAATACAACATTATTTATTATTATTATATCAGTCTGCCTAAATAACTATAGTATCCACAATATTCACAGTAGCCTGAAGAAAGAATGACAAATATCACTTTCAATAGCTGCTGTGGGAGTGCCCTCCAATTTTCTATATTCAAAACAAAAATCTCTACAGTCCTTCTATAAAGCCCTACGTGTAAAACAAATCAAAAGTAATTACAAGTCTGTATGTCAAGGACAGAAACTGTCTGCAATTTATGACAGTATGTAAACAGAACAGTTCATGGCAAGAATTTTGCACTGCAGAGATATCAGCCCTAGATACTGAAGGACCTGCTTGACATTTAGACAGCTCAGAAGAGAGATGGTCAGTACTGTATACCAGTAGGTAGTTAGATTCCGCTAGTCTTTGGAAGTCACTGGGTCTTCCTCTATGATTGATGAACATACACAGGCACTTCCAGAAGTCCACTTGCACTTCAGACTCACAGGGGATGATTCAGCCATTTGCACGAATACAAGGGTCTGTCATACAGCTGAAGACTGGGACGAGACAAATCTTGTGTTACCATTCTGGCCAAGACTTTAAAACTTCATCTTAAAAATAAAAGCTTGGAAATCCATGGCTAAAGCATCTAAATGAATGTTTCAGTATTCAAACGTGCTTCAGTTTTAGGTCTCCCCATGGCATTCAGCAGGACTTCTGTAAAGGTTTTCCATTGGTTCTGGTCTCTGTCACCAAGTATCTGTCATTTTTTTGTAATTTATCCTCTCAATGCACTAGTGTGTTCTAAAAGGAAAAATGAGGCTGTAGTAGCTGCCTATATTGTACTTAATAGTCTGGTGGTTAGAGTACTCAGCTGGGAACAACTAAGCATTGAGTTATAGGGGTTTGGGACATGAAAGTCTCTCCTGTTGAAACTGTTCATGTTTTCATAAACAATAAAGCTTCCATTGGGCCTGACTGAGAGTAATTCACTGTATAGTCCAGTATTCAGCAAGGAAAAGCGATAGGCAAGTTCAAATCACTGCTCTAATGAATATTTAATGAATTCTAGCACAGATGAAATAAAATATTCCCATTGTGAAAGCTTATCAGCAGTGAATAGACAGCATCTGGCAACAGAAACATTAACTTGCATACAGGTGTTCAGAGGGAGAAGAGTGGCAAGGAGTTTTCAAAGAAGTAGACACCCAATTACAGGCCAGTTTTGACAAAGCACTCTGAGATCAGAGGTCTTCACGGAAAGTCCTGCACACAGGAGACTGGTGGGATAAGACCTGTTCTGTCAGAAAGAAAAGTCACAGAGCAGAAGTTCAGGGAAGATATAGAGAGTGTCGTGGCATCCCAGTGAAAAAGTAAGTTTCTGCGGGATGCTCACCCACTGTGGCCAGAACTCCTAATTTTACTCTAAAGCAGTTTTGTCTGTTGTTGTGGGGACTGGAGTTGAGCTGTCCTATCTCCTAAATTATATTTAATTCCCTGCTCTGAATCCAAATGGAAGAACTGGCCCAACAGCCTTGTGTAAGTCATGAGTAAACACAAGGCAATAAGAAGAGGGGCACCACCACTTAATGAATGGTACCCAAGATTGACATTTCAAACCTATCACTTTTTTTAAATTACAAAATTTCCAAAAATAGAAATAAAATATTTTGTTTCATGTGTAATGTAAGTTAGCATTTAAAACAAAACAAACCATTTTGGAGAGCTTTCCTCAACAAAATAAAACAAAAAATCCCCAACCAAATATAGAAGCCCCCAAATCCCAATTCAACGTGATCATTTTGGTTCAGATTAAAATGAATGTTTATTTCCAGTTCAGTTGTCAAACTGACTAATTATTTGCACATCCTTGCTCACAATATTGCATTCATGCTTTGGATATATTAAAAACAACTGAAAAGGAGAAAGTTTAACAATAGGAATTGCCTATTCTAAAAGGTGCAGAAGGCTCTCTTAGCTCCCGATCCACGCCTGGTAAATAGATGAAGAGGGTATTTGCCACTCCACTGCCAGAAGCTGCACTACTCATAGGGATTTTTACTCAAGCTAACGATAAGCAAACAAACTTTTAATGAAATCAACATGAAAAATGAAACAACAACAAAAACTTTCCCAAGACATCAAGAAATAAGCTGGAATAATTGCCAGCTAGAAAGTCTTTTACAAAACCAATTTGAATGTCATTCTTCTCAAGTACTTAAGAACACACAAAAAAATCCACTCAGCTAAGTAGAACATACATTTGCACACACCTGTTTTAAATTTCTTTTATCCTACACTACTTAATTTTATGCTTTGTCATGATAATGGCAGACATGCATTTTTCCCAGTCACTCTAATATAGATTGCAGATATGAGGTTTAACAATTTTTATTTTACTGGGCAATAATCCAAACATTTTTTCCTGACTCCGGGACTCTTTCTTTGACTGTCATGGTTTTCTAAAGGGGATGTACAGCCTCTGATTGCAGGTCAAGCAGGTTTCACCACTTGCTCTAGAGACTGATGACTTGCATATTTAAACCATACAGTGAGTTGAATAATCCCCTTTCACAGAAAAACCCAGGGGAGGAAACTGTGTAAGAGGATACAAGGAATCCCTCATTAAGAACTAGCCATCTAAGGTACTTACATGCCTCCAACCTTCACTCTCCTATCTGATTATCAAGGAGCCTTCCTATTCACAAACCCCTTCAGGCACAGAAGTGCCATTACCAGGGAAGCAGGGGCAGGGGATCCTGGACTTCAGTCCTCCAGAGCCACATGGGCACACAGCTCCACAGGCACCAGCCATCAGGCTGAGGATTTGATTCTGCAGGACTTGCCCAAGGTCACAGAGAAAATCTGTGGTGAAGCAAGACAAAGGATGTAAGGCTTCAGCAAGCACTACTAGCACACAGTGAGGGCAGACTGTCACACTCAGACAAAGCTTTGCAGCTTGCCATTGAGCCAAGTGATTATGTGACCCATCCCAAAAATACCCCGTTTTCATCAGCTTTTTGCATCTTTACTCTCATTATCTCCTGCATGCCAGAATCAAAAATTATTTGATGCATATGCAAGGATGCAATAAAGTAAGAATAACTTGAACAGTGAATCTTCATTCCTGAAGCACAAGTCCTTTGTTATTCAGCCTAAAAATAGAAATAAGGAGAGAAAAAAAAAAAAAAAAAAGAAAAACACAAGCTTCAAAACTTGGCAGGAACGGCAGGAAATCATACCTTGAGTCACAGGGCAGTCTCAGCATCTGTTCCAACGGCAAGCTTTTCACACTCCCTTCCACAGCACAACTACCATTCCTTCCCACTGCAGTCCCTAAGATTAGCCCTACAGATATTATTCTTTCTCTGCAGTACATCTTGTCTCAAATACCTTAAATATCCAGTTTTCCAAAATGCTGTTCACTTGGTACTGATGTACGAACTAGCTCACAGACGACGAGTTTTTGCTATTCAGAAGACATTTGGCAAAACAGTTCCCAGTAGGCTGAAATAACAGCTTCAACTGCATTTAGGTTTTGCAAATGGAATTGTTTGTAACATGCACCAAAAAAAAATGTTGGTTAATAAGACAAATGTTTACTCTTAAACTTTCAAAGGGCATCGTCAAATCCTGTCCAACCAAGACTACATAAACACATTTTGTTCTCTCATGTTTCATGCTTTCTAATAGCTTTTACTTTCATTACAAACACTTCAACTCTGCCTGAACCGAGCACAAAGAGAATCAGCCCTCTAATCCTCAAAACAATACATATTTTCTTCACACTTTGGAAAGTAAATACAGCAGCTGGTGACTTTTAAATCCTGTGCTTTGTTATGCAAAGGATCCCAAAGAGAACCATTGCAGTTAAGACTGGAAAACACTGGCTACTTTACCTAGATTATTTTCCCTCTCATACAATCCCCTCTATCCAATCTAACTTTCAGAAAGCTAGGAAGTAGGAAATTTGGCATTTCTCCTATCCCACACAGCTGGAAAAACCCTTAGACAACATACAACCGGGTGCTTCTTGGCAACGTTTTTTTCTAATAGCTAACCTGTTTTATGCCTCCTGAAACAATATCCTAGCTATACGTGTCCATGCTCTACTAACTCCCACTTGTCCGTAGAATTTGGGATGTTATGTTTCTAGTTAGTCCATATTATAAAAGCCACTCTGCAGAGACATGCCTGCGGAGATCAGTTGCCAGCTCCTCCAAGATCAGTGCTGTCCCACAGAAACAAACTATCTCTCTTCCAACTGAACATATCCATATCTCTTTGCAAACTGGGATGAAAGGAGCATCACCATGATCATATCTGAAAACAACATGAAGCAAGGATTGAGGACCCACATCTACTTTTGCTACACACCTGTTAAACTCCCATATTGGAAGAGAAAGCCTACTGACAGTAATACTAACAAGATGCAACCTTGTGTGGATGCAGGACATTATCTGCCTTTGGATAAATCCAGTTTTACGGTGGCATAATTGACTGGCTTCCCTGTAATACATTGCTCTCCCAGGGATTTTTCCTCATTTAAACAAAACTAAAAGTAACAAAAAAAAGACTCCATTTCCATTCTGAGTAAGCTCAATTCAGCAAGCAGGTCCTATTGAGCTGGCTACAGAAGAATACAGTCACTTATGCTCCCATACTCGGCAGAAGTCAGATATCCAAATCAGAAAATAAGACTTTCCCCTGCAGCAAGCCTTCCGCAGTCTTGCAATTCCCAGGCCTTCACATATTTCATTCAGTGAATGGTACCAGCCTGCCTGTCTCTTTCTGCAGGACATGTTTTTGTTTGGTCCTGGACACCACAGCAATCTGAAGCACAGTCTGAATCCCCAGGACTTTTTGTAATGCTCCTAATGATAAATAAGTTCCTCATCTCAGATTACCAAAATATGTTCTCTTCTCCTACAGCACTCTATTGAAAGGTTGCTTGGACAATGTAGTCCACAGCTATTTATGGTAATAAAATAACATAGCAAATATACATGTGCAAAAGCACACATACAGCCATTATATATTCCCTCCTTTCTATTACTAGCCAGTATGTATTTTCTTCTATAGCAGTGCATTTCAACATTTTAGCCCATGCTCCACTTCACTTAATAATCCTTTCACATATCATCCCAACATACAAGTCCTGAGACCTCCCATGACTTCACCTGTATTCATATAACACACACCTTCTAGACTGGTGAGTCCTTGTCTAAGTGACAGCCCTCCAGGAAGTCAGTTCTTCTGGAAGGGTACTTACCATGTTTCGGCACTATTAATAAAACCAAAGGATACTCATGACACTAAAAGAAGAAATAAGAATGGCAAGAAAGCCAGCCCTTTCTTCGGCCGTTTTCTGGGGCTTTGTTTTGGAATTGTCAGGTCTGGAGAACTATAGCCTCTTTGAAATGTTTCTCTAATGAAGAGCCTAACTGTAGTGATAACTTTTCACTAAGACCTTAACATTTCAAAGGACTTTGCAAACAAAAAACAAAGACAATTTATCTAAACAAGAATAACCATCACCATGGGGGATCAGTGCTACCATAATGCAATGGAGTTACTTGACAAAGTTTTCCCCAGCCTGGGAGAAGATTGTAATGGCATTTTAAATGTGACAGAGCCACTATCAAAGTAAAAAAGCTAATGGAAGTTGTCAGGAGCTTTTTGTAGAATGATACCCAAAATGGGCTATTGTCCTTTTGCTACTTTTAAGTTTATAGAAGAGTCATGCACATAAATGTACCAGTGAAGAAGGAATAAAGATCCTGATTCTGCCTCTACAAATGCTGCTGCTACACAACTAAATGCTGGAGGCACCTTCTATGAAAGAACATAAACCAAAACTCAAAATATGAAATATTCCAGCACAGACAAATCACTTCTGCTCCTGTTACACAGTCTCAAGCTACAAAAAAAAAACAAACCACAACAGAAAGAGAGTTCTTACAATACCATGGCATATCTCAGCATTGCTATCAAAAATAATTTATTTCATAGAAGAGTTAGAGCCAGGTATCTATCTCTCTGAAGCGCCAGACAAGAAATCCTACAATGAGGTAAAAAGGAGAGACCCTTGTCTCTTTAGGGCTCAATCTCTCAATAAACTTTTCCTTATTTCCTGTTATCCCCATAGACAGGTCCCACTCATAAGTCACCCAAATTCCAGCTCTTCCTCCTGCTGACCCACTCAACCTCAACTCAGAGCCTTGCTTATTTAACATTGTCTACATTTAGCCTGTACCCAGGGCTAAACTGCAGCAGTTGTCCTACCACCTGATGACCCCTCCCCAGCTGAGAAGGGGAATCGAAGAAAAAAGGGAGAAGCCCCGCGGGCTGAAATAGAAACAGATTTAATGAAATAACAAAACTGATACAATCACCAACAAAAAGCATACAACATTATACTCAGACTGGTCCTTGCAAGCAACAGCAGGAGCAGAAGACCAAAAGGGAGGAGCCCCAGAAAGAAGAATTCCACCCTTACTGAGCTCCCTCCTTTTATAATGAGCATGATGAAGTGGTATGGGATACACCTGTGAGTCAGCTGCCTTGATTGGATCTCCCAGCTGAGCTGGGGATACACATGGCCTGCCTGCATGGCTGGCCCATGGGTCTGTTCCTGGGGAACTAGGACAAACATGTCTGAAAAAAAATTTGTTTGGAGACTGGAATGAAATGCTCACTTGAAAAATAATGGCAACAGTAGTCAAAAAGTAGCTTTTCCTGAGACAACAATAGAGAGAAATTGAGTAGGGGGGAAATGGAAGAAAAAAGGAATTGAATAGGATTCCTCCCACAGGAAAACAAGGAAGGAATTAAGAAACTGGAACCACCCTTTCAGGTGTTTGAATCTTCTCACAAATGTGTACAGAGCCACCTGTGACTTCCATGCAAGGCTTCCAAAGCCTTCTAGCGAGAAGAGGTCGTGTCTGGTCACAATGCGAGTGTGGATCAACCCACCATATTTTTGTAAATGTGAAAGCTGCTACCACACTGATCCAGTCCTCCTCTGAAAGAATTTTATTCTGTTGAGGACACAGACAACCAAGGGCAAACAGCCTCCTAATTTAAGGTCTCACTTAAATGCTTAATTGCTCTGCCAGAAAGATAGGGGGCATAATATCTTGCTTTTCTGATCTAGGAGCATATGTAGATCCCAGCCCAGAGGAGCATTTTGCTCTTGGCTGTTAAATTCATTGATGTGGAATTTCTGTCCTTCAGTAAGACTTTTGTTTGGATGACTATTTTTCTCTGACAAATGCTAGGAAACACAAGAATATACATTTCAGCACTCTAAACCAGTTTAATCCTAAAAGCACAATGTGCTTTAGGGAAAATAATGAGGATTGAAACACAAAAACCCACAAAATCTACTAGTTGGCTGTAACACACAATAGTGCCTGGTTTCTGACGACAGTCAGAATGCAGGACTATCCATATTGCACAGCTGTCACTGTACTGAAGCAATTATCCAACAGGAGGAAAAAAAAGTCTTAATTTAGTTCTCATTGTGGCTAATAAAACTAACATTGCTGTACTAAAACACTGAAACAGCACCAATGATCCTTGTGGTGTCTTGGCTTCCCTTCAGTGTGACACAGAAGCAGAGGAGCTCCGTCCCAAGAAATCAGCAGCAATGCCTACACTGGTAAATCACAGCATTTCAGAGTGCATCCCTCAGACACAGCTGTCTCCACTCCTAAACTGCCGGGACAGTCCATAGCTCAGCCATGACCTGTGCCTGCCAGCAGCCTCCCAATTTCCAGACGGGTTTCAGAAGTCAGCAGGAATCATTCCCTACCGGTAGCTTGCATGCAGCCCCATCATTTGAGGAAACAGAGGAGTTTATGATATGGTTGTGGATTTGCCACTGTCAGCTGGCCTCGGTGCCAGAGAACTATGCCAGGTACATTTTGTTTACTAGCAGACACATAAAAAGTATCTCCTATTAACACAAGGTCCTTTAAAAAAATCCACTGCAGAGTTTGTGTTTCTGTGCATGAGTAAGCCCTTGCTGGACTGCTAGACTCCTCTCAGCCTTTCGGTCTTCTTACTTGCAAAATTATGACTAATATCTATAGTAATATAGTTACTATTTAACAAATAACTCAGGGGCTTCTGTCACATACAAACAACCCTAATACGCTGCTAGGAACTCAGCAAATCTCCAGCCATGAAAGGGTGAAACAATTCTCTTCGCATATGCAGTTCCTTTCATGTGAGGGAAAGAAACATATATATAGTCCCAAATGCCCTTGGGGAATTAAAAAGAAAATCAAACCATTGGTCCTTAATAGCTACACTTTCTTTGTAAGGTGCTCAAATACTGTGGTTATAGAATGACATAAAAACCTCAACATTTTAGACAGCTTCAGCTTGCCTACAAAACAGAGGAGACATCTAAACCCATTTAACAAGGGTTAATCAAGCTTACGGCTGTTCCTGTGACATAGTTCAATACAAAGTGACAAAAGCACAAAAAGGTCAAGATACGCTTCTCAATCCTTGTAACAAACAAATGATAAACATGGAAATTAACACAGAAAATCAAATTGCCCCTTTGCTCTAACCAGTGGTTAGAGCTCCATCCAGGAATGGGAGAAGACTAAAAATATTAAATCTTTAGAGGAATATTTAAGAAACTAGCATACTATAAAATACTAAATGAATACATCAAGTTGCTTTTGTACTCCCTTGCCTCAAGCAGCTTAGCACAAATAAAATTTGATGCTAATCAGTCCTAGCAGTTTTCACAGAATCTGAAAACCTATTATTTTCTCTGACTGTAACTAAAACATTTCCTAACTGTTTCATTATTGATAGTTGCAAAAAATCTGTTGGACCTATAATTTTATCTCGGTGTTAACTGGGCATTTGCCTTTCTTGACCATAACACATTTAACCTGGTACCAATAGAAGAATCATGGCTGAATTAAAAGGGGTTTTTGCATAATCAAGTATCTACTACCATGGAAATATAAGGAGATATGAATGTTATTTCTATTTAAAAGCAGCTTAATTTGGGGGGGGGGGGGTGTGGGCAGCAAGGGGCGGGCAGGGAACAAACCAGAATGATTATAATGGGATTTGACAGCCAATAACAAGACAAGATGCTCAGGCACTAAACAGATATGTGAGTGTAATAAGCTACAAAAAACACTGTAAAATTAAATGGGATGTATTGGCAATGGGCTTCTTTTTTAATTAAAAGTGATTCAGAAAGAGCAAATATTATCTAGAACAAAAGTAAAACAAATCTGTTCATCTTCACTTCAGAGCTGATTTCATGTTTCAGTTGTCTTCTCCGTACTAACAACAATTTTTCTTCACACTTCACACAAGATTTTCCACATATGTTTTAACCACCAAAAAAAAAATAATCACCCTATTTCAAATTTCAAATGCTGTGCAACAGAAAATGCTGTTGAGAAATGTAGCATGACGCAGTGAACAGAAAGTTGATATACTTTAATCAGTGTAGCACATTTTTTATTAACGAATGCTAGTATGTTCGGTAAAATTCTTGAGCCTGTTCTTCACTTCTTACAAAGTATATGGTAAAGCTCTTCCATTATGGAAAGGCCCTGCCATCAGATATGACAGAGACTGACTCCTGCAACCCACTAGAGCCTCTGAAGTCTTATGATGTGCAAAAATTTCCATAGATATAGAGTCAGGATCTGTGTATAGTTCAGGTTGCCTCACAAAAGTATGTACATGCTCTCTGAAATTATGTGGTAAAATGTTACTACATTTTATTAACACCATATTCTCTTCAATCGTATGACACACTTTACTGCCACAATTAAATATATAGCCCTGTATTTATGAAGTTCAGTGAAGTTTGGCTCTGTACAATGGTAATTCCCTTGTTTCTGGGAGGCCTGTCTGCTTTTTTTGTGCAGGTCTGGAACACAAGGCAGCAACAGCAGCAAATGGCAGCCAAACATAAAAAGACCTGCACTGAGCCTAAAAAGGCATAATTCAGGTACAGCTCTGGTAGCCATGCAAGGCTACAAGACAAAACTGTACCCTAAAACGCAAAATGAGGCAAGGAAACAAAGCAAATTTAGGGAACTAATGTATTCACTTCTAGATTTACTGAAAGAAACTGTCCTTTGCATTTTGGATGGTAGCACATAAAGTTGAAAGAGTAACTCCATAATGTCATTTGTATCTGTGCTTCTGAAGAGGTAAAGTATGAAATCAGTAAGGCAAATGCATATGAAGTAAATATTGGTCCTTTCAGACAGCAGCTGTTAAAGTGGATTACAGTGGTGCAGCAAGGCAAAGCAAAAAGCAAGGCAAAGCACAGCAAGGAAAGGAATAAAACTGCTGACAAATATTTTGCCTTTATATACATGTACAGAGATAGATAGATAGATATATATAAAAGCTTAAGATCACAATTCACTAGGCATACTGTCCACTCATCTCAATTCACATGCAGACCATCATCCCTAGGCTGCTCCCAGTGCGACACTGGCTAGAAGATGTGCAAAGGTGACACATGGAGTATACCAAGGAGTTCATAAGCAGCGTGAGACTTTGAGATGGGAGGACACTAGCATAAACAAATGCCTCTCTTTTTGCCAGCAGATTTTAACCATTGACGTGAGTTATTCAGACATTAAACAAACAGAAACTTTGAATACAGGGAGCATAGCACATGAAGTGAGCCAAGTTGCAGAGTCTCGTTTCCTCCAGATTTTGAGGGACCAGGAACAGCCCAAATGCTTGTGAACATCACACAAAGCTAATGGATACACCTGGCCGTGCCTGACCACCCTACAGGAAGCCAAAATTCCAGTGAGACAAGCCAGGAAAGGGGGTAAGAGTAAGGTTTTGAGCGATCCACTCAATAGAAAACTTGTCTTTGTGCTAGTGAGAGTTAACCAATGGGGACAGCCATCCCCTCAATAGATCCTACCAGAGAAACAGAAACCAACTTGGCAGCAGGATTTCCAGACTGAAAAAAAAAAACAAAACCCAAACCATGTCACCTTCTGTTATCCAGAGGAAAGAGCAGCTCCTGGTGCACTAGAAGAAAGGAAAGAAGCAAGCCCATGCCTCTGTCCAATTTTTACAGTCACTGCCATGGGAAATGCTAAAAAACTGGCAAGGCCCCAAAAGCACCAATAGAATTGAAGGTAGGGAGGCTCTGCAGTGGGATTTGGACAGGCTGGAGCGATGAGCTGAGGCCAATTGCATGAGGTTCAACAAAGGCAAGTGCCAGGTCATGCACTTCAGTCACAACAACCCCATGCAGTGCTCCAGGCTTGGGGAAGAGTGGCTGGAAAGCAGCCTGGCAGAAAAGGACCTGGGGGTGTTGGTTGACAGCCGGCTGAACACGAGCCAGCAGTGTGCCCAGGTGGCCAAGAAGGCCAATGGCATCCTGGCCTGTATCAGAAACGGTGTGACCAGCAGGAGTAGGGAGGTGATCGTGCCCCTGTACTCAGCACTCGTGAGACCACACCTTGAGTACTGTGTCCAGTTCTGGGCACCACAGGATAAGAAGGACATTGAGGTGCTGGAGCGAGTCCAGAGAAGGGCAAGGAGGCTGGTGAGAAAACAGGCCTTATGGAGACCGGCTGAGGGAACTGGGGTTGTTTAGTCTGGAGAAGAGGAGACGGAGATGAGACCTCATTACTCTCTACAACTACCTAAAAGGAGGTTGTAGTGAGGCTGGTGTTGGTCTCTTCTCCCAGATTACTAATGATAGGACAAGAGGAAATGGCCTCAAGTTCCATCAGGGGAAGTTTAGGTTGGTTCTTAGGAAGGAGTTCTTTACTGAGAGGGTGGTTAGGCACTGGAACAGGCTGCCCAGGGAGGTGGTGGAGTCACCATCCCTGGACGTATTCAAAAAACAAGTGGATGAAGCTCTTGAGGCCACGGTCTAAGGGTCTAGTGGTTAGGGAGATGATGGGATAAAGGTTGGACTTGATGATCCTGGAGGTCCTTTCCAACCATGGTGATTCTATGATCTGCAACACCCTCTCTTCCCCAGCTCTAGATTTGTCTCCACGTGTTCAAGGTCATCTCCAATATGGTGCAGATATCTGACCCTGTCTCAGTTCAGGAAAACAGTTGAGTTGTGCAGACAAGCAATGAGAAGCCTCATCAGGATGTCTGTCCACCTTCTTTGCTCAGAACCTGCATTTTAGCTCTGGCCCTTGCCCTGGGCTCCTGCTTGAGCTAGCTGCTGGCTATGACCTTGCCTTGCTGACCCCAAACTTGCCTTGCTGAACTGACTTCCTGGTTGACTATCAACCTACAACACTACTACGGACTTGTCCAGCAATCACTAAACTGTTGGCTGAACCTAGTTACATGGATGGACCTGTTTTGTTCTTCTCATTCAGGTGAGGCTGTGTCCCCATTCTCAAGACCACTGCCCTACTTGCCTTGCTGTCCCCTTGCCTTTGTCTCACTTTTCCTTGTGAAGCAGCCCACTCTTGATTCTTTGGACAAAAACAATAAAATAATAAGCCAGCAACTTCAAATGAGCACAATCTGTCCTGCGATCCACAGAGAACTGTTTGAGTAGGTAGCTACAGTGTTACTACCCACCAGAGTCCTTCTGTGCTCACCTCTGATGCTACTCTCCTTCCACTATATTTGCAGGAAGACCACCTCCAAGTTCTGAAAGCTTAATGAGCAACTGTTTCACACAATTTTTTTTGCATCAAGCACCAGAGTAACATAAGGTAAAAAGCAGCCTCCTTATGATAATCAAGGAATAACAAGTCCACTTTCAAACAGTTAATCCCTTGAACAAGTGTTTCCTGTTTGTAAAGTGCCTCTGAAAGGTCTACAATCATCAACAGGTGAAATTTAAGCTATCCAAATTTGGGCCATAATGATCTCATAACTAAGAGCTGAAAATCACCTTCTAAGAAGTGGTGAGACTAAAAATTCACAAAAGGAGAAATGACAGAGAAGAATTCAAGGTGAGCCATTTGACCAGGAGAAAGGCTATAGATGAAGGTCATTTTCTGTGGTGTCTTCCCTCCCCTCTTCTCATGAAAACACTTACATAAAAGAATATCACGACTATCAATCAGTTTATGCTATCCGCCAGATCATCAGATAGGACTATTGCCTGATATGTTTGATGTTGTAAAATCAATAAAAGAAAAAAAATGGTAAGAAAAGGAAAAATAGCAGCATGAAAGTCCAAGTTGCTGAGCATACTGTATCTCAGGCTATCTTTCTGTATTCACATTGAGTGATATATTTCTCACAATTTCATCACAGATTAAAATTTCACTGGATGACAACTTTCTCCAAAAATACGTAGTCCTGACATTTAGATACTTCCGAGTAGATATTAAAGCAACACTGAACTTCAAATTACAGGTTCAACTTGCTGAACAGAACTGTTAGACAGAAATACAGATGAATCACACTCATTCTGAATATAATGGAAATAGGCATCTGCATGATGATGTTCACTGACTTCAATGAAAGTACAGGCTGAGTGCCCAGCCCTGACATATACTAAGACACAGTAAACACAATTTCATACCTGGTGCCTTTGTGAGCATGGACCAAGGTCCTGGTCCTCAGCTGCAGAGCTGTGGGCATGCATCAGCTAAGAAACTCAGCCCATGTCTTTGGTCTGAGTACAACCCAAACTAGATTATACTTCTGTATTTCTGTCAAATGACCCTTAATTTCCTAATCCTCTTGACTATAAGCAATGTGAGTGGTTTCTATAGTGCTGCTAAATGAGGGCCCTATCCAGAAGCCCTCACTCATGCAGAGATAACAGATCTACTTCTGAGAGGAAGGTGTAAAAACAGACTTCAGATGCAGGTCCAACATCAGACATTAAAGGATATAATTTGTCATTTTTTACATTATTAAGAATATTTGTGCAGGATCTATAATTAAAACTAAAAGAGATGTCTCCTCTTTTTGCCAGCAGCTGTGTAACATCAATTAAATGGGTAAATAAGATCTTTCCCCAGAGGGGATATCACATGACCCTCTATTGATTAAGACTGCAGTAGAACGTTATTTGCAATCTTATTGCATAATGGAAATCAGGAGGTAGCTGTCATGGTTTCAGAAGACAAATTGCCGCTATCTTAGACAATTCATAGGACTCTTTCTTTCTTGCTGCTCTTAATTCACAGTTAATGCATGTCTTACAGGGCTTAGTTTCTTAAATCAGTCTACAGCACTTTATTCAACTCAAAACTGGGTGTAAGTGGTAGTCTATGTGGCCCTACAGTATGATGGGTATTAAAGTGACCGTTCTATCCATCATTACTTGAGAACTATGCTTCATTTAATAGGGATTAAAAAAAAGGATGTGAAATTAAAAATAGACACCTCCTGCAGCACACATGATTGTTGCCAGGAAAGGCACCAGGCATGGCTCTAGAGATGCTCTTCATATAGAACACTAGTAAGTATTAGCTCAGTTTGGTGTACTTGATTTTCACAAGCAAAATATATGGCTGGAACAAGTCCACTACTCTCAAACCTGTGCAGTATGTGCAGTTAGGGATCACTTTTGAGACTGTAATGAGCACCTGATCACAACCCAGCAGACACTTTGCTTCTCCACCGAACTGTAAATCCATCGTTATGCCCTTTGTGGGAGAACCAGAGGGAAGGACAAAAATCTCCCTCTAAATGACTGAAACAATCTTTGCCAATTTGAAAAACTTTCAAGAGAAAAAAAAAAAGCCAATCATTCCTTACTTCTAATCAGTCTCTCAGTTACAACAATTAAAAAACAAGTGCAACACTTTTCAAAATATATAACAGCAATATTTAACATTACCAGAATCTTCTCCACCAAAGTCAAAGAAATGGTCTTTTAGTGGTCTTTGGTGGTTGCAAAGTTGTAGGACATAAGGCAAGATTTATGAATGGAAAGAACAAGTCTGAACAACAGTGGGCGGTAGGACAGTAATAGATTCAGAAAAAAGTTACAATCATTCCACGTGTAGAAAAAAGTGCTCAACTTATCATCATCTGTTTGCCGCTCTGCAGGATTAAAAATTAAATGTCTACTGCCTGATCTGTTCCATCTAAGTTGATTGATTAGAATGTGTTCATCTTCCCATCTAACTTAGCAAGTTTAAAAGTGGCAGGTTTACTTTTCCATTATTTATAATGCCAGAGCTTAATAAAGTACATGGAAGGAAATGCCAGTAGAACTGTTGTCCAAAAGTAATCCCTCATAAAGTGATAACAAAGTCTGGAAAAAAGTATCACCTTGTAAAAAATACAGAGGAGGTCAAGATTTCAAGAAAATCAAAGATATTTCACTACAATTCACTTGGCTAGACGTGCACATCAATAGCACTAGCTTATTACTGGCGTATCTTCCTATTTAGGGAAATTATCTGGTCCTCCTACAAATGGATTTGTGTTTAAACTTCATATTTCATTCTCCTGGAAATTTGGGAAATCAATCTCAACCCAGTCTTGATGAGGATAAACACTTGATGTGGAGCAAATATGAGTAGTAAAAAAAAGAAGGATACAAATCTCTAAAGAATAAAACTGTGCTCTGGTTGCTCAGAACTTCAAAAGAGGTGTTTGGCACCTTAAATTAGGATCTGCATTCATTGCCCTTTTTTTGTTTTTTCCTTTGCTTTGAAAGGGCAAAGTAGTCATTTCAGATTTCTGAATCTAAATTCTTTCTTCTTTGAACATAATACAACACAATCACCTCACTTATTTCATTGTGTTTGGAATTTATAAGAAAGAAAATGTTTCTTACCTTAAAAAGTCTTAAAATATTTGCAACCATAATGGACACAGAACTTGCTGCAGCACCTATCACACCTGATATCTTGTCTGGCTTAGTGAAAATAGGTGGGTCACCATTAGCACACTTCACGTCTGAACCATCTTTTTCTATCAACGCTTGCACGAATGTTAAGGATTGTTCCAACGCATAAGTGTCCCTGGAACACGTATCAAGAATCCGGACACCTAAGGTGATATTAGCAAGAAGATCAGGGTCTTTATTAATCTGATCAATTGCATACAGCATTGCCTCTAGTCTGTGGATCCCCTTCTCCTTCTTGAGCTCCCCACAAGGCACCCCTCTATCCCCTTTTGCATGGACAGGAAACAGTCCTCCCAAGATGATATCCCCATCCAGTCGGATGGAGTGGGCATATTCCTGGCCATGAGTTCTTTGCATCAGGGCGAGTATCCAGTAGAATTTGGCTGTTAACAGGAAGAAACAATGGCAGGAAACTAATCGTTTTCCCTCGTATATCATTTTCTCTGAAGACTTTGTTGCTATCCAGTATCCAGATTTTTTTCTTGCTAAAGGATGTTGAGCATTTGAAGCTGCGCTTTCTGGAGGCTACCATCAGTGCCCAGTAAGTAATATAGAACCATGTGGTAGGTAGAAAAAGGATCTCAGCAGAAGTACATAAAACGTGTTTTACAAAAGATGTCCACTGATGTCATGGGTTGATCAGCTCTTGCGAGAGGTGGGTTTCAATCGCTCTTAATTGATGGTGAAGTGTAGGGTAGTATCTCTGATCCTGATGTTAAGAGGAGATCAGTAGCTTATGCCCTTGTATTTTGTCCTGCAGCTGAGGTACTTCTGAAAAAAAACCAGTGAGAAATACCGTTTAGTTCAGCAGTTTTATACCTGTCACACGTGTATTTACTTTTGAAGATGAGTTACATCGCCTAGGTTTTATTTTCGATATTCTGTAAAGGACTAGTTATTGGCCTTCTGTGAACTTGAACATCTGGCTGCACTGTACCACAAGCTGGGAAATTGATAATACCAGCAGAGTTAAAGCCAAATCAGGGGAACTAAACCTATCTTGGTGTTCAGATTCCAACCAGCAATTCGTATTTACCTTCGCATTGCATGACATCCAGAAACAGATTTGATCTGTAACACATTGTATTTTCTGGTTTGCTGAATCATTCTGTTTCAATCTACAGAAGTGCAATAACTACTTACACTCTCACTCGTGGAGAGGTTCCATTTATGACAATGGAGTAATCAGGGCTCCTGAACTTAAGTACGCTCTTCAGCCACTGTAGTACAAGCACATTCAATTCATTTGGATATTAAACTGATTATTTCTCCAGTTTCATTCTTTTTTTTTTTTTCTGGGATTACTACATATACCTAAAATGCCTTCCAGATAATTTCTAAATTACTAAATTACTTTTATGAAAAGGTAGCTGATTTCTTAAGCAAAAAGAGCACAACATATTCTGTTAGGAAACCAGTAATCCGTTCCCAACATTTTACTTGATCTGAGGTCCAGCATTAACAAGGACTCTATTCTCTGCTTGCATTTGGACTAAATTAAATAGGAATGATGTTGTGCCCCCTCTGACATCTGGAGAAGTCCCACTGATTTTAACGAGATCAGGATTACAGCCTACATATCCAAACACCTGACTGACTGTTATAAATATCTCCAAATTGCCCCCACTTTAATTCTCAAGTGACTGGCATTTATTTATTTTAATATTTAACAAAATTGTACATGCCTGAATAAATTTTTAGGCCTCTGAGGAGAAGAGAGAGATAATTAATTTTACCTAATACTAGACAGGCACACTGTGGGCAACTGCATCTGAGCCAGTCTCTCAAGGTGCCTGATAGAGGCTATGGAGAGCAGTGGACATCCTAGGGTGCAATCCACCTGATCCTTTCCTTTAAAAAAAGTTTTATTTATTATGAAATTGATCACACTGAACAACCTCCTATACAGAAAATCCAGGCAAAAGTCTCATCTGTAGGCATGTACTTTGTCCCTAGTATTCTGACTGATTCCTACCAAAAATATGATTGAATTAGAAGACCATTATAGACAAAATTAGAAGACTGTTATAGACAACTATACTGTTTTTCAAAGACAATTTGAGTTATTTTCCACAATATTTTTACATATTATGTGGTAAAAAAATTCAAAATGTGGTTTGATAATGCTTTAAACTGATCATCCTCTTCTTAGATTTATTTTGCTACATGTTTTTCCCCAACTGATAATACTAAGCTCACAAAAGCTGAAGAAGAGTTTTTAAATAGTGGCTGTTTGAAGACCTGAGAAAAAGATTCACAATGGAAAGTCATCTATTGAATGTGAAGGTTTCTCACTGTGATTTGGTAACAGAGTCACAACTTAAAAATGAAACGTTTAATGGGTGTGAATAAACTCACTGCAATTGCAAACAGCAGCACACGAAACATTCGGTGCCTCTTAAAATTTAGTTTTGCTTGAATTTGGCTCAGGGTTGAATCTAAATGAAACAAAGTCTGTGCTGTTTTATGTGATAATACCCTTGTTCTCCTTTTGGGTACATAGTTTATAAATCTGACCAGGCTTTGGCCCCATGAACTGAACCCAGACTCAGTCACAAATGGAGAAACTTGCCTCATGTCTCTGTGTGAGTTGATTCAGCCCCATGGGATAGAGAAAATACTGTGTTCACTCTTAACTAGCCACAGCTGTCTGCTGTCTTGAGTGTCTTAGTAGAAAAAATACAGTTAAAGGTCCAAGTTATTAGAGTAAAAGTTGTAGCTACACCTAAAATAGACACAGAGGCAATTTCCCTTCTGGTTCCACAATGAACAATCAACTCATTAGCCTGTACATGTATGTACAGCCCATACAGGGAGCAATTCTCTAAGGCAACGAAAGACAAGACTGCTCTTATCTAACACTCTACAGAGAACAAGAAAGCACAATAGAAAAAGTGAAAATATTCATGGAGGAAAAAAATGCTGATTTTTCTCTTGCTCAGCCTCAGGTCAACTCCTACAGCCAAAGAATGCCCAGAATTTAATGCAACTGTCAGTCTTTGTACAAACAAATAGTGATGAATCCAACTATTGCAACCCAAATTCCAACAACAGTGAAGAAGCTACAGTGAGCCCAACATCCTCAGTTCCTTATCTCGAACTCGCTGAAAGTCAAATGAATTGATAATGAGTATTTTTCAACATTATAGTCTACATAAACATTAATTGCTCTGCCTCAGCTTGCGTGTTTTCCTGAAAAAGTATGGTTCTCTACTGCAAGTGTCCACAGCTTGTCTATAAAACAGAAATAAAATTTTTAAATGTTCCTTTTAAAAATTTAAGACTTTTTAGTCTTTTTTTTATGTTACCTAAGAAATAAAAGCTTCTATAATACTGCCTAATTTATTCATGCCACACTGCTTTTCATATATTGATTAATATTAACTTTTACAGAATGTTATAAGCCTGTGTAGCGAAGCATAAAGCATCTGATCTAAATGAATTCCATTTTTATCAATGAATTTTAGTGAAAAAGAATGGGCTTCTGGGATATAAAGCCTGAATGAACTTTACTTGTGTGCAAAGGTTTCATTTGAAGTAAAATGCTGTCCTTTTCCAATTGACCGTAAAAGTTTGGATTAATGCAAATATATTCTTGATTTGCCAAATTCCCCACTGAAGTAGTTGGTATTCACCTGGAGCATGACTTCAGAGAAGAAATTCTCACATTTCCCCAGCATAGTCCAAGAGTAAGTGCATCACAAAGCCTCTTTTCCAGTCACCTTGGAATACATGCTTCTCTTGAGTTTAATTCATTAAATGTATCTGGCATTATCAGAACATATTGCTATTTTTAAAGTCAGTATTTCAGCACAAACCTCCACTTGTTCTGCTAAAATATATATTTATTTTTAAACCTAAGGAGGCGGAGTACTGCAAGACAGGGGACATGAAAACTTCTGCATGTAGTGTCTGGTTCTGAAATTACTTCCTTCATAAAATCATTCAGCTTTATAAGAAATGCAGTACTCAAGGATGGGTACTTTGGTGCCATGTTGCCAGAGTCAGTGCATCAGCATGTGTTTGGACCGATGCACTGAAGCCGTGGCTGAAATCATACAGAAAGATTTAATATTTTCACCTGCAAATATTGTTTAAAAAAATCTCACAGCCAGCTGCAGGAACATGGACTACTCTCCACAGCATAAATAGGAAAAAGAGAAAAAGTATTTAAAATTCTGTCTGAGGCCAAAAAAGTCATCTGTCAATGCATTTGAAGTGCATTTGAACTGCACTAAAATAAAATAAAACCAACAGTCTGTGAACCAGAAAAGGGGGAAAACACACTTTTTGAGAGTAGAAATGGCAGATTGTCCTGTCAATGCAAAACTGATCTGGTTTTACTGAATGAAAACAAAATAACAGCATCTTCCATTATGAAGTCCTGAGGAGAAAAAGAAAAATGCAAAACTGTGCTTATTTTGCCTTTCTACTACCAATATGTTACTTCTGAACTATTAAATAAGAATTATCTTCCTAATGTTCTTTTTAGTGTTCATAAAATTACGTATTTCGCCTGCACAGCATTCAATGACAAACAAATAGCTGAATTTCCACACAGAGCAGGTAAAGCGTTGCCACCTGAATACAGTAACCTGACACATATACAAGATTAATGGGTTTTGCTGACAACAGAAGGGAATTTGGAAAACCTTAGGCCTTGACATCACAGCTCTTAACTTGCAGGAGAAATCTTCACTGATGTAAGTAGTCTTATCTACCTCAGCTCTTCTGTAATGATTTGCTGTGCCCCTGCCACAGAGGTAACCTTTACACAATAATCACGACTTCAAAGCAAGTCGCCCTCAGCATCTCGTTTACGGGAACTATTTCCTCCTGGTGCACCGTGAGAGGTCTCCACAAAGCCTGATCAGTCTCTTCTAATACCCCAGAGCACCCACCTTCACTTTCTACCCTACAAATACCCATTTGCCAAGCAAGCTACCCTGCTACAAACCAACACGGGTCCTCCTGCTAGGGTGAGGCTAACAGGAGGTTACAGGTTTTAAAAAGGAAACAGCATCAAATACTTTCCTCTGCCCTTGTCTGCTCTCACAGCTGAATGAACCCCATCAACATTAACACCTTCAGAGTTGGTTTCACCTCTGGTCCGGCAAGTGATGATCAAGGAGATTTCCCCAGGCAGCCCTGGAGAGCTTTCGCTGTTGTTTCTGTTATCATTTTACCCTCTTCCCGCCAGACTCCCGCTCCCCAGCCGGCACAGCGAGGGGGTCAGAGCAGGCGCTGGTACCGCAGCCCAGCGCTCCGCAGAGATGCTCTGCCCCGACCAGTGCAGCCACCCGCCCGCACCGTCCCGGGGCATTCCGCAGGACAGCCCCCCGCGTCCGCGCTCGGCTCAGGCGGCGGCGGCATACCCTGAGCGCCCAGGTCGGGGTGAGCCGCGCACTGAGCTCTGCACCCCGCGCATCGCACGCCGGTGCATTCCGCACAGCACCGCGCATCCCACACCGCGCTCCGCGCCGCGCCCTGCCCCCCCCGTCCCCACCCAGCCCCGGGAGCAGACACCCGGCCACGCACCGGCTATCCGTGCGGTCCCTCCGTGCTTTCCCGGCTGCCTTTCGGCTTCTAATGCACCCCGGAGCCTCCCCGGCCCCGCGGAAGGGCCGGCGCAGCCCGCCCGGCCCGGCGGAGGGCCCGCGGAGCGCCCCGGGGCTGGGCCAGCCGCCTCTCCTCGCGCAACTCCTCCACCATCGCCTGTCACCGTGGGGTTTTTCCCTTGAAGGGAGCCCCCTATTGTTCTCCACTTCACTTAGCCGAGCTATTTATTATTATTTTTTTCCTCTTCCCAGGCTCATCCGTACCCCAGCTGCCGTCCGCTGCTGCGGGATGCCGGCCCAGCCTCGCCGCGCCTCTCTTCCGAGCCCTGGTCCCCGCCCGGGGCACCGCACCCCCGCCGGCGGCGATGCACAAACACGCGTCGCCTTTTCTTCACAGCTGCGGGTGATTCCTTCCTCTGCCGGCATCAGCCTGTCGGCGTTAACGTGCCCCTGTTCCCCTCAGTGACAACCTGAGTCTCTTTCAACGAATCCTCCGTCCCAGCGCTCCGAAGCTCCCAAACTCCGGAATGCCGGCGCCGGATTTGCATGCGCTTCGGATCACCGATCGATTTTCATTGCTCGTGTTGGAGGTTTGTTGTTGCTGTTTTTAACCGTGTTATACGTTCACCTGCCAACACTTCGGATTCCCGCAACAAACACGGCAGCGCTGAGAGATGCTGATTCGCGCCGGGGACAGCTGAACTCCCGCCCGTCGGGGATCCCCCTTCCCACCGCAGGGACGTGGGGATCTCCGAGCCGAGCGGGAAGCTGCCGGCGGCCCGCAGGGCTGGCCCCGTCCCCCCGGGACAGCGGGAGCCCCCTCCTCTCTCCCGGCCAGCGAGACGTGAACAGGGCGGCGGTGAGCGCGGGGGAACCCGTGTGCCTCCCCCCGCCCCCGGGGGTGGTAGAGGACCCAGCTAAGGAGGTGAGGACATCTCACTCCTCAGGAGCACCCATATCCTCCCTGTTCGCTCGTGGCTGTGACGGCACCGTGCCGGGATCCCTTCCGTTAGGGCTGACTGGGGGGGGATATCGACAATAAAAATTACAATTAATTAAAGCAAGAAAGAAAAGCCCCCGGCGCCCCGGAGCGGGCGGAGAGGATTGCCCAGCCTGAAACCGCGAACCGAGGCAGGACCCGCGTTATTTGTGGACTCCGCTCTTAGAATGAGAACTAAAGGCGAAAGACGGACACACGCGCATTACCTTGGTGGAGAAGAGTTGCATATCCATGTCACGGTGGAGGTCACTGGTTTAACGCCCGGCGCCGGTCGGGAATCGCATGAGGTCATTTCGCCGCCAGCGCCTCGCACACCGCTCTGCCCGGCAGCGCCGGCGGGAGCCCAGCCCGGGACAGGGACCCGGGAGAGCAGTCTCGGCAGCGCTGCAGAACACTCGCGGTTCCAGCCGGACCCGCTCCGCCGGCTCCTGCCTTGTGCCTCCTCCCCTCGCCTGAAATAAATAAATAAATAAATAACCCGACAACTTTTTGGGACCGGCGGCTCGGCCCCCGTGACGATATCCACCCTCTGCCGCCTCGCCGCTCAATTGCAGCGGCGGACCCACGCACCGGCCCGGCCGTGCCGTTCACACACACCCCCAGCCCCCGCCCCCCGGCCCGTTTCCCCTCCCCAGCGGAGCGGTCCCCGCCGGGAGCCCCGCGGCTCGGTGACCCCGGGCGGCGGCGGGAGCGGCACGGCGCTGCCCGCGCTCCCCGCGGCTCCGGCGGGGCGGGCGGGGAGGGGAGGGGCGGTGCCTCACTTGTAGCTGTCCTTGGTGCTGAAGGCAGCGGCGCTGCCCAGCACCGCACGGCGCTCCCCGGCACGGAGCGGTGCGGCGCCGTAAGAATCCCCAGCCCGGCGCGGACTGCGGCTGCCGGCCCGCCCGCCTCGCCGTGGCCCGGAGCCGGCGGCGGGGCAGCCCGCGGCTGGCAGCGCCCTCGCCCCACTGCCCGCTCCGGACAGATGTTTTCCGCGGGGTTTCCGAGTAGAGGAAGCGAGTGAGGGCTGAGGCGGGGGTGGAGCGAGAGGAACGGGGGGATAAGGAGAGGCCCACCCGCACCGGGGCCGTGTAATGCGGCCTTCCCCAGGGTGCGGGACTTTTATTCCCATCCCGCCTTCCGCGGGCGGCAGTCCTCCCTTACGGCATCGATGGCATGATGGCCCGACGCCTTTTGTCGCACCCCCGGGTCTGGCTTTCCGCTGGGGTGCCGGGCGGAGGAGTTTTGGCAGCGCGGGGCCAGGGCCTTCCCGGAGGGTACGGGACACGGTCGGGAGTACTTGGCTGGAACTCTCTGGAAGTTTGGTCCTCTCCTCACCTCCCGTCCGCACCCCAGGGCCATCCCCCTCTTGCACTGGGACGCTCCTGGGCGCTGCGCTCCGGGGCCTCGTGCGGCCGCTGGGAGCGCCCGGGCCGGCGCCCGCCCGGCGCAGCCTCGGTGAGAAGGTTCCACCTCGAGGGCGCTGCCCGCAACTGCACCCGCGGCGCGGGGCTCCGCCGGCCCTGGCACGGCTCGGAGCGGCACGGCTCGGCCCCAGGTCCCCCGGGCAGGAGAGGGCTCCAGGGTCGGAGCAGGACGACGGCTGGTTCCTCATGCCCTGACGCCAACCAGATCCGTCCCACCTTCCCGTTTCAGAGTACTCTGAACTGCTTTCCTTAATAACAAACAGTATTTTGCTCTGCTTTGCTCTGTCTTGCTTACCTCGCCCGCCGCTGCAGGGAGGAGGAAGAATTCCGAGCATGCTGCGGTATTACCCAGTCAGCGCTTCCATGATCGTCTTTGCTGTATGTCACTGCTCGGGTTTATGTACCAAAGGTCTGCCCCAGGTGCGCCACAGGGTTCTGACAGTATCTGATGAGTCTTTCAAGCCTGTAACTTCCCTTACAGAGATGATCTTTCACTACTGGAAAATGGCACTGGAAATCAGCCAGGTCTTAGACAGAATGTACTAACTCATGTTTGCATCTGTTTTGTTTTTTTTTTCTCAAAACTTTCCATGAAAGAAAGCTGAGAAGCTGTAATTTCAGTGATCTTATCATGGAAATCTGGAACATAGTCACATAGGGTTAAATCCTGATGTTCAACCATGAGCAAAATTCCATTTTAAAGCTGAGATCCTCCTTAATCCCCACCAGGAGAATAAGCCATGCATGAGTTATCCGTAGTTTGGATAGACCAATTTCCAACTTCATTTACACTCTGCAGATCCAGCAGCTTAACAGAAAGCTCAGCAAAGCAAAACCAAACGCTGTTCTGAGGGCAGAGTTGGTGCTTGAACATGTGTAAATCTTGCAGCTGGAGATGCAGGCTGAGGTCAAAAGATGAGTGTAACCATTCAGATTGACCACCAACTTGAATGCAGTCTGTTGCCTTGCCCTGTCTTTCACAGCCACATCTTTTCTAGAGCACAGTTTGGGGGGCACTGGGACTACATGTTATTACATATGTTCACAGAGAGTAACACAATGACTTTTAAGTGGGAGTGTGATAAATACATGCATAACCAAAGAGATGTGTGCTGTGTTTTGACTAAGTGCAAGCAGAGAAAAACTGGGGGGGGGGGGAGGGGGGGGGGGGGGGGTGGCTGGTGGGGGGGAAGGGAGGGGCTGATGTGAGAAAAGGAAAGAATGAGAAGCTTTACATAAAAATTGTCATTTGGTGAGGAGAGAGGCAAAATACATCCCTCATTCATTGAGCAGGATTCGTTCTGATACAAGCCCAACGGCAGTGAATGTCAGTTTGTACAGAAGACTAATGTCAGGACTGGTGACAACTACCTGCACAACTAACTCAAGAGGGAAGAAATCCAGTTCTGGAGACAAGGCTGTCATAAACGATCCTGTTTTGAGTGAGACATTCTGATTCTCGCAGGAAGCATCTTATATGTTAGAAGACTAGCATGGACTAACAGCCGTACTAAAATGTCGGGACCATAGAGAAATGGCCTGTGAGGCTTCAGTTTTAATTACTGCCTAGAATAAATGCTTGCTCTAAACATCTCTTTAAAACCAAGCAAAAAACAAATGCATTGATCCACCTCTGTGCCTCTATTTCTCCTGCCCAGAAGATGCTGAACATCCATGAATCCAAGCAATTTTTTTGGCAGAGTAGTTGCCATTTCAATGGCACTATTCCATAACCACACTCACCAGCACAGGTTTTAATGACATTCAAATGGCGGCTGGTTTTTGTAACTTTGAAATTGTGAGAAATAAGACTTTCTGAGTTCTGGGTGGATTTTTTTTCATTGCAACATAAGTGATAGAAATGCAACTTTCAGAGTTATTTGAACACGAGAATTAAACCTACTGAGGCCATAAAACCACTTGAATAATTACTTTTAGGCTGATTAACAGTCATCAAGGAATACAGAGCCATGAAGTCAGTGGTTCTCATCAAAGTGATAGTGGGTACGGGGTTCTGAGTCATAAGATATTTTGGAATATGGGTGTTGTAATTTTTCAAGAAAACATAATCACTAAAAAAGAACTTGACACTTGTGTGTTTTGTGTGCACTTCTCTAAGACTAATACTTCTTTACAAAATTTATTGCATGGTGAAAAAAATAAGCGGGGGAGAAAAGACATTTCACAGTAGTAAACATGACAAAAAGCATTATCTGGAGGCCAAAGAAAGTGTGCAATCATCTGTAAAATAGAACATACCTTTGGAAGGCCCCGACTGAGACTTATTTCAAATAAACTTTGCAGCAGTGAACGGGAGATGTCAAAACTTAAATTATAACAAGGAAGATAGCCATCATGTAGGAAAGGTAGCACGGTTTCCAGGCAAGTTATTTTCAGAAGCACAATATTTTTAGTATCTAATTTCCAAATGTGTCTAACAAACTCCAGTATGTTAGAAGACTTCAGCAGTTGGAAACCATCCCCCTGCTGGAAGGAGCAGCACATTCTGTAAATGGGTTTTTGAATCTCTGCTTTCAGAGGGCAGCAGGAGCTGGCTGTGCTGCAGGGGAAGGCTAGATGGGAGCCGGGGTGGGCAGCACAGCAGCCAGGGTCTCTGCCTCCTCCACAGTCTCACAGCACCCAAACAATGGGGCAGAGCAGGTCTGGTGGCAGCAACTGGGGTCAGCACTTCCCAGTGGTTGCTAGCAAGTTGTCAAGCCAGGAAGTCAAGCTGGAGGATCGGGATATTCATCAGAGGGATACATGGCGAAGCACAGGCATGTCTGCAACAGCTCAGGGAAGGAAAGGGTGCTTGGACCTCACTTACATGCTGGTCAAAGTCTATGTAATAGTCTCTTACATCTCCTTTTTCTGCACAAAGCCAGAGGATGACAGTGACACATCTGTTCTGAACACCGTCATAAAGCTTGATAAACCTTGTTAACACACGGTGTAAGAATATGCCTCTCAATGTGATTGAAATCTGAAGGAGACACATCTGGAAGTTAGAGATGGTGGACTCATACTAAATTTAAGTGAAGGATACAGTATATTTGTGAATCAAATACAGTGTTTCCAAAATACAAGTGGATGATGAGCCTGCAAAATCCTCCCCCACACAAGTCAGAACATTGAAGTCAGCAGAGACAGTTGTGAAGCAGCATAATATTTGCTAAAGAAAAGAGAGACTCAATCCTAATTAACTAAAAATTACAACACCCACAGAGGGAGTTATGCATTGTTATACCCTTATAATGGGGACAGTCTCCACTAGTGTGTCCTCTAGTATAATGGCTGTGGGGTTTTATATCTATATTTAATAAGGTACCTATATAGGTAGTAAGTTCTGCAGCTTCTAAAATCTTAGTCTTCCATTTTGTCCTTCACTAAAGGAAAAATGAAACCATGTTTAAGAGTGCCTTTCATTCTAAGCTACTTTACAAAAACTGATAAAAAGCTATATATAGTGATTACTTCACCAGCCTTTGAAATGCTGACATCTTTGAGGTGAGGTGCAAAAAAGGTTTATAAATCAGAAAGTAAAGCCATATTACATTTTCAATATGTGAGCCATAACCTTTCCTCCTAAACAGCAGATGGATACCACTATTTCACATGGGGAAAAAAAAAAAAAAAAAAAAAAAAAAAAAATCTTTGCATTTATTTACCCTTCTAAAGAAGTTATTGGCATACAATGTCATTTGGCAAAAGACAAGTGGAGCTGATCATGCTCTGCCTTGTTCCAGCCACTTTGCAGGCTCTTGGTAAAATCCTCTGAGGTTAGCAGTGCGTGGAAATAGCTAATCTTTAAGTCCAGTCTTTCCATCATTTTTGTGGATGGCAAAATTCATCAGAAGACTGTATTCTAAACTAAGTGTGCAAAATGACCTGCATACTCCCCAAATAAAAAATGTACTCAAGGCTTGATATAAGGTAAACTCGATTCTACTTTTTAACCTGCCTATTAGACAGCCAGAAAACAAACCATTAATCCATCATCTAGATTTCAAGGCATTGCACTGCAAAGCCAAACATTTCTTTTCATGGCTTGTTGCAGGAGCAATAGAATTGCAGCTCTAGGAATCATCCAAATCATGAATGAAGACTCTCTTGAAGGAATAAAGTGCTTTGCTTAAATGCAATTGTAAGTTTAAATGTTGCAAGACCCACACTCAAACAGCACTGAACGGGGAGAGAATTTTGAAAAAGCTCTGAGAACTTCTCTAAGCCCATGGCAACCATACAGTGTTCATACAGGCAGCAGATATATGTCCAGCCCCACATTTGGCCTGAAATTGTTCTCTGAGTGGATATGTAAACTCACAAGAATGATGTTAAGTAGATTATGATGTCACCTCACGTGCCCAGATCTATAACCACAGAGTAAGCAAGTGAACATACCCTGTTAGCTATTGCTTCTGAAACAGTTTTTTAAGAACGAATAAATATGTTGTTGGGTTCTTAGTTAGAAGACATTAAAAATGGAGGTGAATTTTCTTGTGCAAAATACACAGGTCTTCGGGATAGATTCTCAAGCATCTAAAATGTAAACTCCTGTATTTAAAATATTCCTCTAGGCTCCTTGTGTAAATTCAAAATATGGAAATGGAAAGAAATAGCTACTTTCCAGGCAGTGAGTCATCCCATATTACCATAGATGTCTAAACAGAACATGTAAATCATGCCTGAGAAGTGTCTTTTTCTCTCGTGGATTATAAAAAGAGTCTAGACCACTGGCTCAGATGTAAATGTCTGCATTGGAGATGATGAAGTGAAGTGAGGCGTATCCACCACTGGAGATGGATGGATACCACTGGGAAGATGCAGACAGTAAAGTCAACAGGTCAGGCTTAGGTTCTGGGAGCACACATCACCAGTTCACGACTAGTTTGTCTAATCATTATGTCTGTTCTGATGGTAGGCAATACTCCAGCACTAATGATTCCTTTCACTTCCCCTTCTCTCCTCACAGTAAGTTGCTGATAAATATTCAAAATGGTCTTAAGAAGTAGATCAACTGTGCACCAAGTACTTAAAAGTGAAAAAGCTGTAAGAAAAAAAAAAATTTTTATTTATTAAAAAGTTATATATTTAGATGGAAGTAATTCTGCAATGTTTTCCTAAAAATCAATTTAACTGGTACAAAATTAAGCAATCATTTTAATTAACTGCCTGTGAGAAAAGGAATGGTCATGGTTGGGCTTTTTCCTGCTTGACTTTTATATGGACAAGATGTAATTTAGCTGCTGCTCAAGATTCACATATGATGAGTTTTTACATCCATATAGCACTTTGCGGGGCGGGGGGCATGTTCATATTAACTTTTCAGCTTGGATCATAAGCACAGTTTTGAAGTAAACCTCCTGGCTGTCCCCACTTACTATACGCTTTGATTAACATAACAGAGCAGTCTTGAGGCTCATGGACTGGATTCCTTGAGGGAAACTAGAAGCTAAAGTTGCACTCCAGGAGTGTGCCTGAAGTGTTACAACCACTAACAGACCAAACTAGAGCTAAACTGAAGTGATTCACACGTCCACATGTGCTGTGAACATCAACTGATCAGCACCAAATATTTTGCTCTATAGGCCTGCACTGCCCTTAACGACTTCTTAAAATAAACATAGCCCATGTCAGATTGACGTTACAGTCTTGAAAACTGTCCTGATATTCCCTCAAGGGCCTGAGCTGACAGACTGGACTGAAGTTCAAAGGTAGATAGATTTTGTAGTTAATTTGGGCTAGCACGTTTCACAAGAAAGCTTCACACTTTATTTAATGGTTACCAAATGTAAGTAACGTACATGATTTTATCTTACCAGTGTGAAGACTGAGCTTTTTTAATACAATGGAGGATCAGAAAACGTACGTGCAACCATATTTACTGTAGGTTCTGTGCTACCGAAACAACAGAGAATTCCCTATCAGTGCTGTTGGGAGGAAGATTAAGTGTGCAGCGACACAACATTCATCCAGTGTTCCGCTCTGCAGCTCGGGAATTACCTCTATTTATTAATGATAAGGTGATCTTAACAAATCCTGTCATTATTTAAACTCTGCTTAAAGCACAAAACAATCAATGACATTATTTTAATCAAGAAAGACCAATTGCAATGTACTCTTATGATAGTGGCATTTTCTTGTCTTAAAAAAAAACGGACTTAGGATATCTAAAAGCCACTTTGTCATGTCATTGGTATTAAGGTTAATGATTCTTGCTTTCTTGTGCTTCATTGCTTAACTCTGTCCTGAAGACTGGGAATCACTAATGGTATAATTGAGTGTTGCACCAGACACGTAGAGAGTAGGGATGCTTCTGCAGCAGAAACATTTCCAGTTCTTAACAGAGCTGTTTTGATGTGAAATACAACTACTGGAGCACTATGTTAGGTGCTAAAATATTTATCCATACATTTTCACTCTTCAAATTGAGTTCAGCAAGAAGACTAAGACACACATAGGTGGGAGATTCATTAGCATGGTCACAAAACCATTTCAAGGAGGATATATGCTCACATGCAGAAAATGAAGCGGGAGAAGGCTCAGTAATCTGTCCTCACCTTAACATGTCATTGTCTAAATGGGTTCAAGAAGAGTTTAGGAGTTTAAATGGATAAATAAAATGTACTGAAATAATAATATTCACATTACCATGGATTTATAAAAAGTATGATGAACTGTAAAACTTGACATAAAATTTGTGTATTCCTTCATGTCTCTGGCTGCTTCTTCCAGACTGCCTTGTGTTTTGTCTGAATATTAACTCTCAATGGCCACAATGGTGCTAATAAAATTTTTAGAAAGTGTGCCCACTGCCTGGCCAAACAGGTAAAAGGGAGCAAAAAGCTTTTGAACTCAAACTGAAGCACTTTCCCTCAGTAGAAGAATTAATTCAAGTATCCAGCCAAGAGCTTTCAAGAAATAAAATATTGCTCTGGGAACATAGTATCTTTACATTCCTGTCACTGGGGATGATTTAGTTGAAAAAATTCCATAGGCTAAAACTTATTTGGCAGACTAACTGACAAACCCATGAACAAAGAGAGAGGGTGATGAAATAAAAGATGTATCTCAATGAAATTTCCCCCCAGTTCAATAAGGACAGGGAACTGCTCGAGAGAGTCCAGCGTAGAGCCACAAAGATGATGAAGGGAGTGGAACATCTCCCTTATGAGGAAAGGCTGAGGGAGCTGGGTCTCTTTAGCTTGGAGAAGAGGAGACTGAGGGGTGACCTCATTAATGTTTATAAATATGTCAAGGGTGAGTGTCATGAGGATGGAGCCAGGCTCTTCTCAGTGACACCCAATGATAGGACAAGGGGCAATGGGTGTAAGCTGGAACATAGGAGGTTCCACATAAATGTGAGGAAGAATTTCTTCACAGTGAGGGTGACAGAACACTGGAACAGGCTGCCCAGAGAGGTTGTGGAGTCTCCTTCTCTGGAGACATTCAAAACCCGCCTGGACATGTTCCTGTGTGACCTGACCTAGGTGTTCCTGCTCTGGCAGGGGGATTGGACTAGATGATCTTTTAAGGTCCCTTCCAATCCCTAACATTCTGTGATTCTGTGAAATTAAAATAAATAATTTTGGAACAGACAAAATAGTTTATCTTTTGGTTTTTTAAAAAATTTATTTTACTCCCTAAATGTTATGTTGTTTTGAAAATGGTTTTGTTGCTAGTTTTGTTGGTTTTTTTTTAAAAAAAAAATAAATTATTCAACTCCTTGAAGAAAATGAAAGAAAAACTAAAAATGAAGGGCTGGAGATATACAAGAGGAGAAACTGATGGGAGCAGACCCCTTCTTCCAGTCTTGTAGCTATGTTAGTCATTTGCCATGACAGAAACACATGCAGGCATCCTCTTTCTGACTCATTGCAACCAATGATTGAAACCAGCGCTCCCTGACATCAAGAAGCTTCCCTACTTTCAAGCATACTCCAGGGTGGGTTTCATTGCACATGTCTATATTTGCATTTTAACTTGAATTAGGAATGCTACTTTGATGCAAACCTCTTTTTCACCCCTATTTACAGGACTTATATTGTACCACAGATCTGTCTTGGACCAAACCAACAGGATCACCCTCTCAGATGAAGCCAAAGTTCAAGCCATGCTCCAGCTCCATCAGGCAGCCAACCCCCAGAACCAGACTGGCCCTAGCTCCAGGTGACACTCCTGGACCACGGACAGCGCAGATGTGGGGCCCTTAGTACCCACCCTATGGATCTCTTCCCGTTGTGCTAAGTGACTTGCTCGATACATCCTCTCTCTCTCTCTTTTGCGCAGTGTTTTCTTCAAATCAAACAATACCCATTGAGAGAGAGAGTATTCAAGGATGAGCCCAGAGAGATGCTGACTGGGGGGTTAATTCAGCCTTTTGCTCAAGCAGCTCAAGCAGCAACTCCCTGCTGCTTGGGATATTATCCCTTTAGCAGGCTAGTTGCAGAAATGCTCTATAAGCATTGAGAAAATAATGAAGATTTTAATCAGTTGCAGGTCAGGAAATACATTTTATCTGGAAATGACTACATATTGAGGTGTCCCAACATCTCTTTCCATTATTTTTTGCTTCACAAAAAATTTAAAATCTTATAATGCTTCTCAAACAGAAAGAAGGAAAAAAAAAAAAAAAAAAGGATGCTTTAAAATATCAGAAATTTTCATAAAAATCAAGTTTCTGCCAGTTCTTTCAGGACCCAGTTTGGGGGTTTTTTGTGTTGATAGATCCATATAAGTGCTATTGACAACTGCTGGATGAAAAACCATGGAAGTAAAATGGCTGCAAGTCAATAGTTGCATTCCCTTCTGCCAATTCTATTTCCTAATAAAAGGGGGAAAAAATCATATAAACACCACATAATGGTTTTTAGAAACACTGGTTTGTTGATAATCAGAAAGAAAAATTATGAATCATATTATTTCAATGACACATCAATGGATTTGCAAGTCAAAGATCTAAAAATTTCCTTTCCTTCCTGCAGTTGCACTGTATGCTAGCATAAGTGGAAACCGTACTCACTAAGGTCTGGAAGCTACACTTCTACCAAATTAACATTACAATATGCTATGCTGCATACTTATTTTAAAATGCAGAAAGATTGGATTAAATAGGTATGTTAAGGTATCATTATTAGTTATTAGTTTTTAAACATTAACACAGACTCTTGTTTTAAACTTCAAACACATGAAGCAATGAGCAAAAATAAAACCCAGTAGCTTTAGCACACACTGAATAGGCTTGTCCATTTTATGGAATAATACTGCTTTTACAAGGCCTAGCTAGTATGTGTTAGTTAGTTGCACCAGTGGTTTTCAGGCTCGACTTTGCAGGTCACAGGTGCGGAGCATGTTACATATATATACAGGCTGAAGGCTGCAAAGTGCATCATGATCTGTGACAAATTTTGAGGACTGACAATGGTCCTCCATGAAGTCTAGGGACCGAGATTCACCTGTCCCAATGGCTTAGACATATAATGATGCAGATAGGCATCATTATATGATGCACAGTAACCTTAAACTTTTTTTTTAGACCAGAAAGAGAAATAGCCTTCTTCAGGGCAATCACTTCATCCTCAAACAGGTATCTTAAAAAGATTTGGTAAATTGACTCCTAGATCTGGTAATCTCTCTCCATTGACCACAGAGGGAGTCTCAGGGGACTAATAGGGAGGACACTAGATTTAGACATCTACAGCCACAACTATCTAGACATAAGGATCCAAGTCATTGCTGACAAAAAAAAAAAAAAAAAAAAGACAACAAAATCAAAGGGCTTTTCTCCTGTTTCAGACATAGATTTTCTGGTGGAAGGGTCTGGTGGGGTTTGCCCTTTCCCAGCTGCCCTCAATGTCCCCCTCCACGGCTTCCACGAAGCTCCTGCTCCAAGCCATGGTTCATTCACCACTTCTTGTGAAAGGGCTGCCTCATGCCCAGGGGCTTTGGGAAGGGAGGAGGGAGGACAGCCTCAGAGCCTTCCACCACCACCCACGCCCAGGTGTGGGACACGCTCTTCCTCCCGATGCACAGAGGGTCATGGCAGGCATTGGGGCTGCCTCTGCCGGGGTGGGCAGGTGGAGTGTCTGCTCTGATTAGACAGCCAGAAGTGCCTGTGTCAGCACGAACACCTTACCTGACTGTTTCCCCTAAACCCAGCCTCTCTGCCTAACCTAGACCAATGTCAGCACAGATGTGCTGGTGGAACTCACACAACTGAAACAGAGGAGCTCTGAAGCCTCACATACCCTACAGAAAGGAAATACAAGCACACAATTAGGAACAATTTTTTACTCTGAATCAGCACAGGAGTTTTTCTTCCTGTAGTGCCATGGAGGCCATGAAAATCTATCTCTTTGTATGACACCATCCAGAATGGAATGTGAAATCGACGTGAGCTGGTACAGGTGTTCAACACATCCACATTTGCCAGAAAACTTCCAATTTTTTTGTCTGTAGGTACAGATTTCCAGAAGGGAGTTCATTTGGATCCAGGTTTCTCAGTGCAATACAGATACAACCCATGAATTACCTATTGCATAGACAGGATTTTAGTGCTTAACACTGATAACTGCAGCCTTGCACAGGTCCATCTGACTCAAGCACACCTCATCAGGATTCTGAAATGCTTCTGAGATGCAATATTTAAAGTTGTCACATCAACCATGAAAAGAGTTTAATTGAATGAAAGGAAGTTAAGATTAAAACATATGTAGATTTGCTAAAATAGAAAGTAACTTAATCTGGCATTTGCCAGTTAAAAGTACACTTTGACAATTAAATTTGGAATGTCTGGAGAAGCTAATTGGGTTAATTTGGGTAATTTTTAAAGCTTTTCCTCAGTGGAATCAATTTTAATTTTGACATTAAATGAACAGCTAATAGAGACATTCAGATTTTTTTTCCTCTCATACACAGGATGTTTGCTTAAGGATTTCTTCCTAACCACCACCCCTTCAAATTAGCACTGCCTTTAATGGGTATTTAGAGCACATGTGACATTAAAAACTTAAAATAAGCCCTAGGTTAGGTTTGCCTTTATTAACACCCTTGCTTTGAGAAATGGCTTTGCTAAAAGAGCATGTTTTAATCTGCTGGTACTACTTGCTTGCATAAAGACTACAGGGTTTTACCAATTTTTTTAGAATCTAAAAATTTTGCAATCCTCAGCAACTATTGATGACATACTTGGTACTAACAACATTACTACAACCTGATGCATTGTACTCCGTATCACAGAGCCCGTATATGCTCCATATAACACAATTCTTCTTCAGCAGGAAGAAGAATGAAATCAAAACAATGTAAAATAGCGTGGAGAAAAGGAAAAAGAAAATCTTGTCTGTGGACTCCGACTCCTTGCGAAATGACCCTGGAATATTCCCTTAGAGTAGAAACAGTTAATGCTTCTGTTAAGCTTGTAATAAAGCCTCATTTAAAAGTCTTCTAGACAGTGGTTTATCTTGGATTAAGTGATCTGTAATGTCAGGTGAATGAACAATTGATCCATTCTGGAATGACGTGAGAGATTTCTTGTTTTCCATCCTGATCCTTCTGAAACCCACATCATCCATTTACCACTTCCAGTGTTCAGTAGACTTTTATAACTCAGCCAGGTTCAGCTCTGCAGCCACAATTCAATCAAAAAATCATATCTAGGGCTCAGAGTTGTATTAGCTGAAATTAGGAATGTTGGTCATTTGTTACACTTGGAGTCATATTTGTCTTCTGGGTCTCAGCTTTCCACTGAAGACAAATTCTCAAGGTTTCTATAACATCTAAAGAAAAAACCCATGTATTTCTTTATTTTTTTTTATGGAAACTTAGTGTATCCTGATATTTATCCACCTTCCAGTTCTTTACAAATGGTCACATATTTCAGAAGACTTATGGTTAAAATCACAGAAGCTGCCAGCACTGACATTTACTCATCAACATTACAGGGTGAACAATTGCAAACATATATACAAAATCATTAGAAGTATGGAAGAACTGTTCAGATTTTTTTTCTTATTTCTTTTCGGTTAGGTCCAGTAAAGGATTCAAATGTGGCAACACCTAAGCTATAGGTTGACTTCAAGAACGAAATCCAGAGCAAGATACCTGAGCTCCATCCAAAACTTGAGAGAGGGCACTCAGCGGGAAGAATCAAGACTCCTGAACAGTGGTGAGAATGACAGTCCCCCAATTTCACTGCATCCTGCCTCTCCACAGCTAAATCCTTGTGAGGCTGCTGAGCCTGGGTTTCACCGTGAGGCCTCACACTGCCCCATGGCTACAGTGCTTTGCTGCAAGAGAGGGAGTGTGAGCCTGAAGTCCCTCAGGCTGAGGAGGGCATTCCACCCATGTGTCTGACCCCTGGATGAGTGCTACAGCCAGAATATTAGGTATGAAACTTTCATTAGAAATGTCTTACCCCTAATTGCCACTTGAGAGGGACACAGCTTCAGCAGTGTGCCAGGCAAACTTACTTCAAAGGATTTTGCGTGTTTCTCTGCCTAGTTTTGGGATCCACTGAGGCTGGGGCAGGCAGACAGCATTGCAGGCTGAGTTGAGGCAGAGCTCCAAAGGTGTTTAGAAACCTTCAGAACTAAGCAGCCACTGGGCAGGGATGTTTGGATAAAAGGCATCAAGAGCTTGGTCCAGTTGTCTAACCATATAGGTGTCCAGTAATTTTTGTCACATCCTGGGCAGGTGCAGCTGGGATATATGACACAGGCTGCATAGGAGACCTCTGCTTTCCTGGAGTGGCAGCAGGTGGCCAGCAGATACCCTGTAGCCTCATAAATGAAACTAGATGCCTAAGTTTCAGCAACTGAAATAAGCCCATATAATGACCAAATCCCACGTTAGGAATGGAAATCCTGTACCATGCTTCTGGACTTTGGAACATGGAGAAGAGACTGCCAGTAGCAGTAAATACTTACCAGTTAGAGGTCAAAAGCAGCTGAAAACATGACTTCTCCTATATATTTTATTACGCTAATAAAATATTATGGAAAACAGTCCATGCCAAAGCACAGACCTAGTTCTGCAGCTGCACATTGTGAAGCCTGTGGGAAGTGAGAATACAATAAAGTGAGATGCAGCTGCTTCCAATTTCCACTCTATTTTTGAGGTCACTCAAACCATACAATAGTTTACAGCTGTATGAACAGAGAAATCTGTCCATGGGTCTTTCTGAGAAAAATAACTAGTTCTAGAGTGAAAGCCCACCTGATGAGATTTGTAAGTAAAAAAAAAAAAAGCACCTACACAACATCAGGACTGGCTGATTTCCCCAGCAGGCTGCTTGTTTTGGATATGTGATGGAGAAGGCTTTTACCAATTTCTGTTTAGCTTGACAAACCCTGTGGCAAGTGCAGTCACAGTGAACATACTCCCAAACCAGATGATACACACCGTTCCAGAGCTGATACAAAATGGGCAGATGAGGGCTAGAGTATAATACAACCAGTTTAAATATCGTGTGACAGCAATAGCTTTGTGTACTTCTTCAATGTATCCAGTCAAAAACAGTATCACAAGGATCTCATATTTCTTTCACAGATAAATAGCACTGGCAGTGAAGTCAAAGACAAAAACATATCCAACTATATATATAGAAATTTTTTACTTTTTTATTTTTTTTCAGACACAAAGGCTGATCTTGGGCACATTTGCTAGACAAGACTCATAGTAAAGTCAAACTCAATTACAAAACAGAAAGCAAGACATTATTTTTTAGCGATTGGATTATGTGAGCAGGAGGAAGGAGACGATACCATCATGCCAGTTTGAAATCAATAGGAACTTGGCCAACCAGCCAAGTTCTTTTCTGCTGTCTTCAAGGGGATCAATTTACTAAAGTAATCATTTAATCCCATGTGCTTCAGGAATACTGGATGTTTGAAGATCTGAACATTTAAATCCTGGGCATTGTGAAGCTAACACTTTATGCACATTCAGAAGTTCATAGCATAGCATTCAGCCTTTATCTGGTCTGTCATACCTTTTGTCGTGCGCAACAAACAATTCAGATATTTATGCCTGAAAATGATTTGTTTTACTTAACAAACTTTCTTTTTTGGAGTATTAACAAGTCGTGAGTTCCAGCTGCTCAGGCCAGAGGAGATTAAGAAGCTAGTACAGATATGGTTTATAAAAACAGCAAGAAAACTTGAAATATTTCTGCCATGTGCTGACCCGGTGCTATAGATGTTTGGCTTTTACATATTAACCCGTCCATTTTGATACTACTCAGCTGAGTCCAAGATGACCACCAGCTAGGTGATGTCTTTTTGGTGTCATTATCTTACCAATCTCCAATTGCAGGTAATAATTACAATACCTTAGCTTACCACAACAAAGGTTCTTGATGCAGTGGGTCAAACCAAACAATCAAATACAGGGCTGCAAAGCATCAAAAAAGTTATTGCAATTCAAAGTAAAGCAAACTCCTGTTTCCTGCTGCCCACAAGCCTTTATCTTGAAGGACAATCTTCAGTTAGGTTCTCCAAGCATGCACACACATTACGTGAATGCACATTTTCCCATTTTCCTACCAGAGCGGATGGAATAGTCCCCGGCTGTGGCTCACAGGACTGACCAGACTGAAAAGGCAGATGTACAATTCGTAAATAATGTTTTCAGCTGAGGTGTTTGACACTTACCAGACAAGCATAGATGCTATCTTTTGTTTTTCAGAAATTTTTCAGAAAGTTTCTTACCTGAAAGGAAGGTATACAAAGTCCCATGGAAAGACTGTGGCAGGAATGGGCTGGGACACAGGACAGTCCCTGTCTCCCAGCTGGGGTCCATGCTCAGGGACCTACAATAAGCTGCCTTTCTCATGCTGCTTTACCCTTCCATCTGGCCGATCGTATGCTGACACTGATGTGAGTGGCAACTGTATAAGGTCTCGCCAAGATCACTTCAAGAAGTTACAGAGGTTACAGTTTAATCCATTTCTCCAAATTACAGTCAATCAAGTATAAAGTTTTCACTTCCCTGGGAAAGTTTCAGCTGAAATATATTTCCCCACCATGTATGACTGGGTGTAATACAACTGCTTCTCAAATGTCTTCTCACTCAGCACCTGGTAGGGGGAACCGTTGTGAATAGTTCATACAGCCTCAGCATTCCCTAGGAACCAGAAGAGCTTTGGCCTTCACCTTCTTCAAGAAAGAAGAAAGTTTGGGATAAGATTGACATTGACTTTTAAAAAATATTGGTATAATGTGGAAAGAAGAAAGCTAATTAGACATTAAGAAGGTTAAAAAGGATGACCTAAAGGGATAGACTGGTATTGATCGCACACAAAATGATGAAAGGCTGATAGGGGTGTCATTTGCCATGAGTAAGAGTATGGCAGCATAATTAATGCCAGAGAACAGATTTTGTCACACAAATACCATTACTGGAGGAGATTAGAAGTTTAGGTGATAAAGGTAATTATACTGACATAACAGGTTTTGACAAGATATTTGACATCATGCTGCAGGACTTTCCATTCAAACACAAGTTTTGTATAAAAAAAAAGAAGTGTAGAATTACAGGAAAAATAAGATGAAAAAACTTCGTAAGGTTATGTAGTTCATCATCCAGTTGCAGATGCTTGAATATAAAATGGATTTCAAATGAAAATTGGATTATACATTTCTAAACAGAAGTATTTTAAATGGTGTTGCACAGAGTTTCTATTCTTGGCTCAACAGTATGAAATACCTTTATTTTTGAACCAAATACAAAAGAATGACTGCAGCTAAAGTACAGATTCTGGCAGCACGCTAAATGGTAAGAATGGGTCAGCTCAACACTGTGGTGCTAGAAGTGCTAGTTTCATCAAACAAAGAATATAGATCAAACATCCAGATATGGAAAAGTAGCATCCTGTAATTCAATGACTTTGAGAAGAAATTTAGTTTAAGGGAAACAACAAAAGAAAAATAAACTCATAACTCTATGATTATGAGAGCCAGTATGATCTTCAGACATGTAAATAAGAATGAATCTGCCAGAAGTAGGATAATTGTATACTGCCCAACTGAGAAGAGCTAATTGGGATTTTGGGGTTTTTTTCTGATATTTTTCATCAGAAAATTCAACATGCTCAGAGGGAGGTGGAATTTAAATAAAACTCTTTAGAAAAAAAGTGGGAAAAGATTTTTATTTTCATTATACTTCTCCTGTATTTTTAAATGTACATGTTTTGGGTTTATATTTAATATATCTTTTACATCTTAGGTGGCATCAGATCACATTAAAAATAAACAAAAATAAAAATACTAAAAGTCAAACTGTAATGAAATGTTTCATGTTTGCTGTAAGATTACTTCTGAGTCTGCAGTTGTAGAAATTGTTAATATCTTCTCTTTTTGTTCTGATTTGGGAGAGAGAATATCTGAAATCCCAGATTTTCTGTCAGCAGAAATTGCAATTCAAATATTGGAACTTGTGTCCAATGTCAGTATTTTAAGAATATAGGAAGCCAAGAAATGCTCAAATGAGCTGCAAGAAGGATTTGAAGTTGGATTTCTTCAAAACACAATTTGAAAACAAGGGTTTGGATGTTTCCTTCGCTTACTAGACCAACAGAAGCATAACAAGACCTAACGTGAGAGACACAAGCCAAGGGAATTTCAATTACAATTAAGTGAACATTTATTACCCATTGGAACAACTAAATTGATATTACCATAAATCAATCATTTATTGGAGCCTTCAGATGACATACTTTCCTAAAAGGCATGCTTGTAGCTCAGTTACAAACTTAGGACTCGATACTGAACTTCTGCGAGGAGGTCTGTGAGCTTGTACTGTGCAGGAGGTTATCACAGCGCCTGGGTTTAAGCCTATGAGTATGGGAAAAGAAACAAAACAATCAGGAATTGCTCAGGCCAGGCAGCTGCCTTCGTAATCAATATCCATTTGCAAGAACCAGCGTTACCTGCCAAAGGGTCTGACCAGGTAGAAAAGGGCCAGGGTCTCAGCGTGAAGCACTTGCTGAAGACAAAAGATGAGCTGCACAGAAGGAGAAACTCTGAAACAAGTGCAGCCATACATCTACAGGTGCAGCATTATGGGCAAAGCACTTTTAATCTCCCCAACCTTTCTATGCAAGAGCTAAAAAGAAAAAAAGATAATAAGACTTTTTTTAATGGTTATAAATCAAATTATAGAGGGAGTTGTCTGAACAGGACCCAACATGTCCTGTTATTCCACTCCACAGCTCAGCACTATCTCTGGGGAGCAGAAAAAGAGCTAAAAACTGAAGTAGAGAGAACTAAAAGGAAAAGAGAAACAACACATACTGTTCTCCAACACTCTGAACATTAGACATCGCAAGAAAGATCCCTTTCTGTGCAGATCACTGGCACCTCGCTCTGACTCAGCTGCTTGCCTGCCAGTCAGTCTTTCTGCAAGTGTGACTGCAACCTTAGCTTTTCTCCAGTATCTCATATACCTGATAAATTATTTCTCTTAAATCCATAGCAATAATGCTTTTGCCTTACAGCTTCATATTAAGATGCACATTTTTGCACATTGTTAATCTTTGTATAACTCATGTTTTAGGAAAACAAACCTATTAATACAGAAAATATTATAAATACAGATGAAATGGTGAAGCCATATTGGAGAATAAAAAAACTTTCTTAATTTAGGCAAAAAAAAACCCTCCTCTTACACAAAGGTCAATCATAAGCCAATGTTTTCATTAGTATCACATAAGCAATCATCTTCCTGATATATAAGAAATTCAACAAATACAGCTAATCTGCATCTATTCACCTCTTTCTGTCCTTAGACTGCAAGATCTCAGACCAGAGACTGTCTTTTCCTGAATACTTGGAAAGTGTTCAGCAAATTGTGGGCACTGGCATAAATAAATAATAATACCATAGTCACTGGGGACATTTAAGTAAAATTATACTCTGCTTTAACAATTAAGCTCCTCTTACAAAATCCCAGATGAGCAACAATGTTCAGAATCCTGGTTTTCATTTATCTTGTTTCATTAGAAGTTTCCTTCTAGCAAAACAGAACTGTAACCATACATATCCTGTTCCTATACTCTTTCCCCATGCACCAACCGATGCTCAAGACAATCCCTTTTTCTCAAATGCCACGGGACAGATCCTGTTCTATTTGATGCTTGTAAGTTATTATTTTCTTTTTAAAATACAGTGTCAGCCAGAAATTAAGAGGAAAGAAACTCAGTCTTCTTTGGGGAGTTGTTTATTGTGCTTAAGGGGTGCTGAAGTCCACAGATGAGGCAAGGGAGTAATCACATGGAAAGAGAAGATGCCAAGGAGCATCAAGGAGCCAGCCAGCTCTCAGGAAGGACAACAGAACTTCCCAGGGAAGAGGACCCTGGGCAGAGTTTGGTATAATTCAGTAGGTCACTCAGCTGGCTAAAGCAAAGACTCACATGAAAGAGCAGTTATTGATTTGTTTGTTTTGTTTTCTCTTTCTTTCTTAAAAGCTTTAAGTTCTCTCAGTTTGGAAACATCATTTTCTAGTTTTTATTCAAGTAAAGTTTGCCTTGAGGTTAAAAAAAAATGAACACAACAAACCACCTTCAGTCTTTTGAGAGCATTTAATAAAAGAACATAACATAAAAATATTATTTATCATAAGAATACAATATAAAAAACTTTGTCTGAGGCAGGGTCTCATCATACACTACAGGGACAGAAAGAGGAGTGTCCTCAGTGCAGTCCCCACCATGGGAGCCAGGATGGAGTCTTTCACACTGGGAGGCTTCACTCCTGTCATAAGTGGAACAGTAAGTGTGAAAGAAGGAAAGGAGTGGAAAAATAGGATATATTTTGAATGGTAACAGGCCTCCTCACCTCCCCACACACCAAATGTCCTCCTGCAGTGAGGACAGGTGCAAAAGAGAACAAAGGAGAATGAAGAGGGAAAGCAAAGTATCCAAGGAGAACAGTGAAAAGCAAAACAGTGGATAAAGGAAAGCTGAGAATCGTGAGATCACTGGCAGCAAAGGCAGAAAAACAGAGTAACAGAACTACACAAGAAGGTCTTGCCTTCCCATCATCCAGACAACTCAGTTATCCTAAACTGAGTCAATTAACTTCTTGTGATACTGAGTTCAAGAGTGAGGAGCCAGCTATTGCTCTGATGAGATACGAGATCACCTGAGACAGGTGACAAAGGTTGGAGACAAATGTTTCAGAACAATTGGAAATGGTATAAAATACACATCATGCACCAAAAGAAGTAGTCTTCCTTGCCAAACCATATTTTCAAAGAAAAAGGAAGATGGTATAAATGCTCAACTCCTCCTTAACCCCCAGCACCTGGAAATGAGATGTGCTTTTTAGAAAGTAGTTTCTAATGCCTTCTCATCTGCCTATGAAACAAAGTTAGAATGGGGCAATGCTATAAGGTAAACATGGATTTTGTTGGTGCAGCCCCATTTTTTAACCTTTAAAAAAATGGATAGTTTAAAACAAAACAAAAAAGCCTCAAAAATGCCCTTTTTTAAACCACAAACCTTGTCTTCACTTAAATTTGCAGGCCTGCTGACAACTGAGATAAACTGCATCTCAAGAGAGACATTATAGCTGGGGGGGAGTACAACACCACAGTCTTTCTCTTTCCTTTTCTTGTAATGTATCAGCCAATTTGCCCTTTGCAAACAGACCTGAACAATTTCCTCAGAGGGGAGGAATAAAGGCGGAGGTCTATGTTTGAAAGTAGTGATTCGATCCATGACTAATACTTTTTCAACTTCTGCATCCTTCTAGATGTCACGATTATATATATTTCCCAAAATTAAGTGGATAGAATTAATTAATGCAGATACATAAAGCCATGAGAAAGTAAAAATTACAATCCTGTGGCTAGAAAATTCTCAAATTGCGAATTTAGGTTTGCATCTATTCCAGAGCATTGCCATATATGAGTAAGCATTGAACAGAAGGATGTGTCACATGAGGTTCTCCAGGGGTCTGTCCTGGCTGCAAGACATTTTAGTACTTACTCCATGATTCAGAGAATGTATATTAAATTTGCAGATGGCAAGAACCTAGAAGGAAATGAAAGTATTGCAAAGGACAAGATAATCTTGACAAAAATGGAAATAAGGTCTGGGGAAAAAACACAGACTGCACCCCAACAGGGAAAAATTGAAGATATTATTAAAAAAATGAACCACACAAACACAGAACAGGAAATAGCTGTTTAGAAATCAGTTTGGTAGAAAAGGATCTTGAACTATATCAAACAGGAGGCGAACATGTCAACGTCAAGCTATGGCAGGTTTCTTTAGGTACCAACAGGATTCTGCATGCACTTGAGAGCTGGAATATAGCGTGCTTAGTACGCGGAAAACCCCTTTTGCTCTGAACTACAAGGCACTGCTGTGATACTGCCTTGTTCTCACAATACAAAAATAAATAAATAAATAAATAGGCAAAACCTGATGTGGACCAACTGAAAGGAATGAAGAGCAAAGCTGCAAGAACAGTGCTAAGAAACATGACCCTGGAGGAAACATGGAGCAGTGAGTTTTTAAATCAAAAGAACATAAGACTAAGACAGAACATACTAACAGCCCTCAAGAACATAAAATGCTGCTGCATGGAAGGATTGAACAGTTAGTTCCCTATGCCCATCCAGGAGAGGGAAAAAAGAACAGGCTTAAATTTTAACAATGCTTTCCACTTCAAGACAAGGGAATTTCCTCTGTTGGCAAGAATAATGAAATGTGGGAATGGATTGCCTGAAGAAGAGGTCAGACAAACCTTCCTTGAGAAAGACAACTGACCCTGCCTTGAAGTAAAGATAAACTCTGGGTGTCCCTTGCAGCTCTATCATTCTCAGCTTGCCTATACATGACCAAAAAAAAAAAAAAAAGTTAACATCCTGCATCTTTTGAAAGTGATCTCTTCATCATGACTAGCCAGCTCCTTCACTGATTAGATAACCATGCCTTGCTGTGCTCCCACCTCTAGGCCCTCCCCAGATTAGCACACAGGCTTTACTTGGTCCAGAGCAGCTGCCTCTACTCTCTTGATTTCCTGTGCATACACCAGGGATATTTCCGCTTTCTCTAAGCAATGCTCCACAGAGGTTAAAAGAGCCTTTATGGATGATTAATAGCTAGCTTTCAAGGCCTAATGATTTGGCTTAGAAACTACATCTTATAGATCAGTCAGCGCATCTAGATCTTGGCCAGCTCCTCGTCTGCTCTTTCCAACAGAGTGAATATTCATCTCATCTTTCATTCATTTTTCTCCATTATTAACCACATATTCAGATGACTATTCCCACATTGCACCACTTTGCTCAACAGACCATCACTAGCGCATTCCCAGTGGATAAGCAGAGAAATCTTAAACCTTGATCAAAACAAAATGTCACTAAAGACACAGAAAAAATGAAAGATTTAGTCCAGTTTTCCAGTTCTATATATTCTGTTTTCCAGGTTTCGTCTCTGCAACGATGAGCCTGCTGTATCTAAGGGAGAACATACCATTTTACTACGCATTGGGTAATGTACACAATTTCAAACAGCTAAGTTCTTTCCTTCTGTTACCAGAAGAAACATGAATAATAATGTTAAAATTAGTTACAGCCAGTATGTGGTAGAGGGACCATTGCCATGTGGTGGTTATGTAAATTAAATGACAAAATAAGGATGTAGCACTTATAAGCAACTTTTGCACGCTACAGAAACCCAGTCTGCCTGTGCAGTACCTGCTAGCCTCCACTTCGGGGAAAAGAAGACGCCAACAAAATATTTTTTTCTAAGACACTGAACAATTATTTCGAGGAAAACACAAACATCTTATTTGCCTAATGTACAAAGAATATTAAATCTAATCATCACTCTTGTGCATTATACAAAGTAGTCTTGTTCTTCAATTAACTTAAATGTCTATTTTCACTTGGCAAAATGATCTCCCAACAACACATGATGGTGTTACCTGTCTGGAAAGGTGCCTGGCCATACTTTGTGAATGATTTAAATGCCCAAAGTTAGGGCAAAGATGGTACCTGTTTGGAGGCCAGCAAAGCCACCTCCCTTTTTCCTTGGCTAGATAAGGAGTTTAGGACCAGCTTTAGGAGTCCTGATACCCTACGCACCTGTCGTTGAAACATAAAATGGAAGCTTCAGATGGGTGGGCAAGATGCTTCCTCACCAACATTGCTCAGTAAACTTTAAATATATTCTAAAGGCAGCATTTCAGACCCCATATCTAGCTATCACATAGCAAACTGTAGATGTACTTACTATGTATAATTTAAAATATGTCAGGTTTTTTTATTATTTCAGCAGGCAGGGACAATAGGTATAAAAAGAAACAGATAACTGGATCAGAAATCAAAAAACAGTTTCTTCTAAAGCTGGGTCACTATATTAAGAGACCAACTCTCAGTTCTCAGGTTATAATGAAAGCATAGCACCTGCTATGGAAAATAAAAGTTGAAATTAATTATGGTATATAACAGCTTCATGAATCCTTGACATACAGCACAGATTAGATTCAGGACTCCTACTGTCCCACCACACAAAACCATGAATATTTTTCCTCTAACCATATGCACAGAGGCTAATTAACACAAAATCCTTTTTCCTTACTGAAAAAGAAGTCTGCAGGCTTTATTAGAAGAACAGGAAAGCAATTAACTAAAGATTAAAGGGGCTTCATTTGCATGAAGCATGACAGAAATTGCCAAAAGGTGCAGGAGACAGGTAACAGAGGATATAACAAAGGAGGTGGGGGAGAGAGAGAACAAGCAATAGAAAGTTAATAATAAAATCATGACTGGAGGTCTTTCTCAGTAACCTGTTGGAAGTCAGCCAGAGGGGACAGGTCTAATGTAGGCACAAGCTTAGGCAAAAGACTATGTCCTCTGCTATTCAGGTCAGATTACCTGATAATAACAGTCCTTTCCGGCCTCATCAATTTAAATTACACCTATAGGAAGACAGAAGTGAATACTAAGCATAAAATCAAGGAAACATGTAAAGGTAAGTCGAACTAAAAATCTTACATTATCATGATAGCAGAGGCAGTATGTCAAAGGCATTAACTGTTTATTCTTGACATCTCTATCCAAGTATATACCTCTTTATCAGTCTTCGCAGGAAGTCACATGTCTCATAGGGAGTAGCTGCTTGGCATCTTTTGGAAGAAAGACTACATATGGTCTCCTGTACAGATTTCTAGCATTGGAACATTATTTAAAAGCCACAAAAGTTGCACAGTCCTGTCTGAGTGGATCTAATGTAGCTATTTGCCAGCACAACTCAATGGAGGTGGAAGTTCCTACATAGATGGTATCTGTATTAACACAACCTGGCCTTTTGCCCTGTTGCAAACTGCAATACATATTAACTGGCTTACTTCTCTCAACATAAAAGTTGGCATATATCTGAAATATCCCCTTGTAGTGGATACCACAGGCTTGGAAAGGGGGGAAAAAAGGAGGTATGATCTCATTAAGAAGGATAGTAAGTCACAGGGGGTCCCCAAGGTCCTTTGACACATACTGCTAGACTGCCCAGTGGTCAGAGGTCCTGCCATGAGCACTCACCGTATAGCAGATATTAGATCTACTTAAAAGTCCGTTTTGATGGAAAGATGCAGGCACAAACCACAACAATGAGCATGTCAAAGAGCTCCTGCAACACCATGGACAGTTGTGGCTGCCTGGAGCTCCACACAAGACCCCTTCCAAAAATGGGCACTGCCAGTACCGCACCGTGGCTCACACGCTGTCCATGAATGGGGGGAAAGCTGGCACCAAGAAGCCTGCTGGGGCTCATTGAAAGCTGCACATTCCTTAAGGACAGTGACTAGCCCGGTTGACCAGCTAGCAATAAAACCATGACATTGAATTTGGCATGTGGAGCACCCTGTTAATTCACTTCCCCTGCAGATAAAAATAGTTTGCATGTTGGACAAACAGCTTCTCCCAAATGACTGTAACTGGCCATCACTGATATTATCAGAAACACAACAACAGCCCTAAAACAAGCACATACTCCCTTGAAGAGATCAATTCTCTTTTCTCTTGAGACAAAATTGAAGAATTGAATGGAGTACCTTGTTAGTTAAAAATTTCAGGGCACCATTATCTAAAAGAAACTACTGAATTTCTGCTGTTTTCAGCTAGAACAGAAAGATTTCCAAATCTCGAGTGAACAGCAAGGACTGAAAGTTCATGCTGGTACTGGTAGCATTTCACTCACCTTAAAGCAACACATAGACTGCAGCAGGAAAATAATAATCTATTCTAACATTGATGCAACTCCTAAACACCTTCCTGTGCTGTGAGATATCTGCAAAAATTATCTGGTTGTGAGCTATATGCTGTAACTGCAACAGCTGCATAGGGACAATGGTGGGATGTATATGAGCACAGAACAATCCTCCAAATGAAGCTCTTCAGAGCCTGGAGCATACCCATTACACTACAAAGCTGAAGCTTGAGCTACCTACATATCTCCAAGCTTAAGAGGAGCAAGAAATCTGAGCTGGTTGAAAGGGCTGGCTGCAAGCAGAGATCAGCAGAAGGCAAAAAGAGGAAGAGCATTCTTGGGAATCACAAACGATGTATCTTCCTTCATTTTCATAAAGGGCCATGGTGTCAAGGAAGCTGGCAGAGGTATCGCAAGGGCTAGGGTACACCAGGAACACCCTGGGGAGCAGCATGTGTGGGGCTGTTCTGCAGGGCAGGATGAACTGGGAGCAGGGGTGATCAAGATACCAGTGAGCCAGGCAATCTCCTCACTATCTCAATGCACTCCCACAGTACCCATGCAGCACTAAGTTTTGGTGTGCAATTTAAGAATTTACATACCTTGATTCAAGATTTCTGGATGTTCAGAATTGCAGATATAATTGCTCCAGAGCGCTCATTTGCAGCGAACCCATCATTGCACATCAGCATTAAATTTAAGCTGTGCACTGTGTGGATCCAATAAATCTGACACAAAGTGTGCTCGCACATGCAAATGGGCCCGCAGACAACTGATCAGCATCCATGCATTAAACCTCCTATGTCCTGAAGAGGTCTGATTTGACTGTGTACAAACAGAGCAATTCAGCTCACTGCATATGTTTTAAAGAGTGTACATGAACATTTCTTCCCAGGCAGAATTATAAGCTGCAAAAATGAGGGTCTCTGATGTGGCACTACTGGTTTAAGCCATCATCCAAGACACAGAACAATCACTATACTGTACACTGACCTTTATATGTCTCATTATAGCTAAAAATACAGAACTGTACTCCCCGCAGTTCCGGCTCAGAATATGTGAGATATTGAGATATTTTCCCTTTTGAAAGAGAAAAAAACAAAACCAACACACTAAAAAAAAAAAAAAAAAAAAAAAAAGGAAGAAGAAAAAAGCAAATGTACTTATTTGGAAAATATATTAATTATTTTATTATTATTATCTTTCTTTTGGCAGTAGTTTTGCTAACTTGAAGTTAGGTAGCCATCTTTACCAAAAGCATTAAGGAGATTGTATCTATCTGTAGACATGACCTGTGTTTCTCCTCTCCAAATGATAAGTCTGGGAGTATAATAGGATTCAAGGCCTGAAAACAACATGTTTACAATGCTAAATAACATAACAATGCAGAAATTTCTATTTACAATATCTCTTCTGCCATCCCCAGATAAAGTTTCCACATTTTAAAAGGTCGAGATAATTTTGCTGCCAGTATTTTGTTTTTTCAATGTAGATGTAAGTTAAATGAAGCTTGAAGGAGGTAACAAACACTAATAATGCACTATTCCTGTGTTGAGATTTGGTAAGGGATATTAAATAACAGCACCAAGCTTAAATGCTGTTGAGCTGCACAAGTTTTGATGAGCTAATTTTTAGAGAGGATCTGGGCAGATGCCACCTAACTTTGTCACAGTGCATTGTCCCCAGCGATCCCACAGCCCTGGGGATGAAAATGAATGCAATCAAGCAAATTTAAAGACTTCATCCTTACAAACATAATTCCAGAACTTAAATGCCGCAACCCAGGAACTGTTTATGGAAATCACATTAATGACTCATTCCTATGTCACAGACTTGACCGAGGCTGACCTTTTCACAGTCATTTGTCATCACTTTTGGAATATCCATCCCCTTTTACAAGGATGCACTTACAGAAACTTGCAGTACTAAAAACACTCGTGGGTTTGCCATCTCCAGGATCCTTGTCGAGCCCTCTCTCCCGATAGCAAACTGTGTGCTGCCATCTCGCGGCTGCTTCAGCAAGTCTCATCCTGGCAAATCGTTTCTGCCATGTAGCCCTGCACGACCCAGCCACTTCGAGTGACAGGGTGCAATAAAAGGGAGCATTAGAAATGCCTTTTGTGAAAACGTAAACCGAAATAACTGATTTTCATTTGCTCCTTTGAAAGTCATGCCAGTGGGAGCTCAGATGATGCCATCTGACTGCCGCCTTGCCCTTTCCATCCTGGAGAAAGACCAAGAGGTGCTCCAGGGCACCCGTGGGTTTCCTCTGCACCACCTCCCCACCCACATTCAGGTTCTCTCCTCAAAAGCCACAGCAGACCTGAAAGCCTTATTCCTCGCTGTCTCTGAGCTGCTCTGCTCAGTTTTCTTCATGCCCACCAAGACATTCTGCTGCTCTGTTTGCAGCCACCCCTCCAAAAGTCAGATTCCTTCCTGGCTCAGGGTCTTTCCACTCCTCTTCCGACATCTCCCTGGTCCAGGGAAGAGGACGTGGCAGTATGACAGTGGATAGACACAACTTAATAATAATCATAACCCTACTGCCCACCCACAAAAACACTTGCCTAAAGCCCTTCACTCTTTACATCAAAGTAAAGTGAAGGCAAAATGAGGTTTTTAAGATTGTGAATGCCACAGGGCTGGAATTACCCCATTCCTCTCACATGCACTTAGTAAAAAGCAGTTCAAACAAATACACCAGCCTCAAGTGCTTTCATGAGCCTTACCAGAGTTACCTAGTTACTCTGCTGAATTTTATTTACTCATTCTTTTTTTTTTAATCCAAAACCAAAAAGTGCAGCTCTGCAGGCAGCAAGCCCATTCAGAGCAGGAGAAACCAGGATTTCTTAATGATTCTAATTTAGTTATGTGCTACCATTCACTGGCTCCAAACAACAAGTTAAGGACTATGGAGTAAACAATTCAAGGGTGCCAAATCTCACCTAGGAAGAAAAAAAAAGAAAAAAAAAAGAAAAAAAAAAAAAAGAGGAAAAAAAAGCACTTCACTTTTAATTCAGGCACACAGAAAGAGTGAGAAAAACAGGGCTGGACAGGGCCTGAAAATCTCAAGCAATTTACTAGGTGCCTAGTGCAGGGAGAGAACTATTACCCCTGGAAACTGTTTCTCTAATCTATTTTTAAAAGCATAAATATAAGAGGATCCATACTGTTGCTGCTGGGACCTCTCCCTGGTCCGCCTGTCCTTTTTCAAAATCACCTCCTAGGAGACTCCATAACCAAATTTTACACTTCCAAAACAGTGGTGTTTGTACCAGCTCACTCTCCAGAGAAAAAATCACTGACCCTACACTATCAAATGCTACGTGATTTCAAAGCAGCTTTAAAAACAGACCAAAAAAAATCATACTTCAAATAAATCAAGTTAAGTGTTTAAAGAAGCTAAAATAATACGCAGATCAATAATAATTCAGCATAACTCAAACACAGCCAAACAGTAAAATGTTAAATATTGTACTGGGGACTACAGAGCTGAGTAAAGATGACCACTTCACTACTTGATGGAAACAGAAATACAAGATGGTCCACAAGGGAAGAGGTATTTTATGAAAGAGTGAGAAAACCGTCCTGTACCTGTGCTACTGTAGCTATCATAGCTACACAGTCAGCTTTATCCTTTCCTCCTTTAAGAGATCCTTACTCACAGATTAAATAGCCCCAAAACTTGTTCAAAAAATTATCTTAACAGTTCTACTACTTTTAGATTACATTGCCCTGCATTACGCTCTTGTAGGCATCAGAAACAAATCTACTGAGATGAGCAAATTAGCTCCAAGATATAAAAATACGTTGTTCTGTATATCAAGACGCAGAAGTATCTTAGTCTGTTAGTCTGCTTTTGAAGCCAAGAATGCTAATACTTTGCTTGTCATTTCCTACTACCCTGCGTCAGTCCTTGGCTGTGCACACATTCACAAAGAGTTTCAAAGGTATCCTCCATTTCTTTTTGAAAGAAACTCTCACTCAACATAACTGAGTACCTGACTCTGCATTGCTGCAATCAATTAGTTGCCTTAACATTTACAGAAAGATAAGACAAAACAAAGAGCCTACCATTGCATCCTGATCACAGAATCACAGAATCACAGAATGTTAGGGATTGGAAGGGACCTCAAAAGATCATCTAGTCCAATCCCCCTGCCAGAGCAGGAACACCTAGGTCAGGTCACACAGGAACATGTCCAGGCGGGTTTTGAATGTCTCCAGAGAAGGAGACTCCACAACCTCTCTGGGCAGCCTGTGCCACTGCTCTGTTACCCTCACTGTGAAGAAGTTCTTCCTCATATTTATGCGGAACCTCCTATGTTCCAGCTTGTACCCATTGCCCCTTGTCCTATCAATGGGTGTCATTGAGAAGAGCCTGACTCCATCCTCATGACACTCACCCCTGACATATTTATAAACATTAATGAGGTCACCCCTCAGTCTCCTCTTCTCCAAGCTAAAGAGACCCAGCTCCCTCAGCCTTTCCTCATAAGGGAGATGTTCCACTCCCTTCATCATCTTTGTGGCTCTGCGCTGGACTCTCTCAAGACTGATGACTGTAAACTAAAAGACACCTTAAGGAAAACAAAAATTTGAAAACAGCTCTTCAAAGTGGAATATCTCCAGTATTCCCTTGAATTGCAGAACAGCAAATTCTAAAGTTAGAATCACTAAATAATGCTAATTAAAGTCTAATGCAGAATAGCAACAGACAGATGAAGTACAGCTTATGAGATGCTTGCATGCCATTACACTGCAAAAACTATGGCTTGCACAAACAGACCTGAACCCAGCCTGACATTATTAGACATTATTGACATTTAAGAAAACAGTCCCTTCAAACTTTTAAGTGTGGAAGACCATTTTCATAATGTCTCTTATTAGTTTCAAGCATTTTCCAATGTACTTTCTATACCAGCTGCAAGCATTTTCACTTACAAGAATCTGCAGTATCAAACAGTTTGCTTCAGTTTTTAGGAATGGCACTGCAGCCAAAACTCTTTAAAACACATTTGTGCATCTACCTGAGGCACTCAGTGTTCTGAAATCATTAACACAACACATTTAAAGTGGATCAATCACCTTAATAGGACCCAGATTGATACTTAGTTAAGGGTAAAGAATTAACCTGTTCATTATGAAAAAACACACTTTCTAAAAAAAAAAAAAAAAACAACATAAAACAAACAAAAAAATCTCCCACAAACCACTTATGATGTTCCCAAGATGCCCCCAGTCATGACTACATTAAATTCTTGAAGACTCGTGTCAGAACAACCCACCTTGGCACTGCTCTTATGTAAATGATGGGATCAAAGACAGTGTATGTCTACTGTCATGTCTTGATAACACCACATCACAAGGGGCGAGGCAGTTCCCTCAGAAGGGCAATTACACGAGTCATAGGTTTACCAGAGGTAATTCTAGCTTTGGACACCAGGGGGAGAGGAGGGTAGGGAAAGCGTATCACCCAAGATGCCTCTCACAGGCAGGTTTCTGTTTTGCCATCAAATGTACCCTGAACCAGCAGAGACACCTGATCTTAAACCTTGTGAACCCAGCCACCACCTAATCTACTACCAAGCTGACACCATGCAGGAAATGTCTCCACGAACTTGGAAAGCTGCTCCCACTTCTGTATCTGAGAGACATTATCAATCTCCAGTCACTTGCCAATATCATAAATGTAAAATTGATTGCCGTATTTTGCACATCCACATCTATTTTAAGTCTAAGCTGCAACCCACCCACCTTGCTGCAAGACAGTGACTTTAAACCATCTTACTCGTCCTTTTGTTTGCTGCAGGAAGTCACAAGCAGAGGAGAACAGTAAAAACCACAACATCCTGGAGAATAAAACATCTGAGCAAGGGAGGGGAAAAATGTCAGAACACGTGCACACAAAATATGCTGCAAACCCCAGACTGCTTTTTGGTCTACAGAGCCCACTTAATGCTTTTAGGTACAATCAACAGCTGTGGGAAGATCACAAAAGCAGACTGCTTTGCCCCTAATAAAGGAGCTGGCTCCCAGGTTCAAAGCACACTAGTAATGTGAAAGAGCAAATACATATCAGCCAAGAGAGCTGAACTAGCTGTTTCTCTGGAAAGGCTTGTGCTGAGAGGACAGACCAGGTAAATCCAAGTTGCCTTAGATTAGAATGGCAGGAAAACAGCCACCATCAGCATAACAAAAAAATACTGGTATTACCAGCTGCTAACAAATTTAGTACAGCAGATCACCAAGACAAGAGAACCTCAATCCTACCTATAACTGACACTATAAAATCTACTTATAAAGAACATTATAGGAAGATACAAGAGCACATTCTCGTCAGCCATCCAGACTTCACAACCATGCCAGTATTGCTACTGGCAATGCAGTGAAACAGTACATAGTTTAATCTGTTTTGAAGAAAAATTTATTTGATCTATGTGCTATCAAAGGCTCAGATTATCTTCATTTCTCACTAAATCCTCCAAAGTCAACGATATTGTTTCCTCATCTGAGACATGGTTCCAAGTATACAACACTTCTTTTAAGATTACCAGTATTCTGCCAATCCCCAAAAGGATTAACAAACCCAAACAATCCTAACTTCAAACTACATTCCACTTTGTGTCTATGAAATTACTACTTTAAGACTGTAACTGAGGGATACTGGGAAGCAAGTTCCCCACAAAAGGAAACTAAAGCATATTCCACATCATTCACTTCCCCTCTGCTCCCCTTCTCAAGATGGGTGGAGAACCTTCACATCCAGTCAGCAGTTCCTCTTGAAAATCTCATTAGCAGAAACACCAGTGCTTCTCCATCAATATTATTATTGAGGTCCCATTCTTCTCGCCCCCTCATCGCCTAACCAACATACTGGTCTGTCTACCTTTGTGGTCAACCAATTGTTGTATTTCACTATTCAGCAAAAGGGAATGATGTGAAATATCACAGAATCCTAGAATGGTTTGGGTTGGAGGCGACACTTAAGATCACGCAGTTCCAACCTCTCTGCCATGGGCAGGGACACCTCCCACTAGACCAGGTCGCTCAAAGCCCCATCCAGCCTGGCCTTTAACACTGCCAGGGACGGGATATCCATCCACCCACAGTTCTTTCAGCCAACAGTCCAAACTGACCTCATTTTCAAGGTACTTCAAGCACTTGACCAGCCACAAAAATCCTTCACATACTAGCTTTAAGTTCATCCCAGAAGAAGCCAATCAAAACCCAAATGGTGATAATGACCATAAACTGTCTAAGCTACAGTTTTAATTCTCCTATAAAATTTAGGAGACCAAACGCTGTAAGGACTTCAAGACCTGAAATCTAACATTCCAGACAGAAAACACAACTAAAACATAAAAAGAGAAAACACTCCAAAATTAAACACAAAAAAATAAAATCAGGAGACCAGACACCCTTAGCTGAGAAATGATTAACTAAAGAAAAGGTGGTTTCAAGACAAAAGCCAGCACTTTTGCTTAGACTTCAGCAAGTCTGATGCCTAGTTTCACTTGTTTACACAAGATTTCACATCAATTAAAGCTAGCCCCTCAAAGCCTTAGATGTGCATCACTTTAAAAAGAAATCAGACAGGCTTTCATAAAGAATGCTTAGATCATCCTCAAAATTTTCTGTAAGGTATCCCACATTTTGTTCTGAAAAATCTCTTTAACAAGACTCAACCTTAATTCTGAAGGCCCACTAAAGGACTTACATGTGTCTTTGGCTAATCCAAGCAAAAGGAGCCAAACCAACGTGCCTTACCTATGATGCAAGTCTGCATCTTAATTAAAAACTCATATCTAGACATATTAACGCGTAAACCCGCAGATAAGTGCCCACATGGATCTTGACTACATTCAAAGCTTTATTACAACTTTTCAGGATTTGTCAAAAAAATACATATTGTGTGAATTAAAAGCAATAATTAGCAATCCTCCCTTCAAATTTTTGTTTCCTCCCATTCAAGATGGTTGCATGGAAAGATTAAAAAAAATAAAATCACTAAATTGAACAAGTCCACCACAATTACTTTTATCATTGTAAAAAGATAAACCAAAGCTATTCCACAAGTCAGAATGAAAAGGAAACTTGTGGTTCAAAAGAGCTACCCAGTAGATTTAACACCTTGGGAAGATAATTAAAAAAAAAAAAAGTTATGGCAATTGCAAGTTATTAAGCCACGTCTTTAAGAAGAAAATGGCTACCCAAAGCTTCAAGTAGAACAAAATAGTTTTGTAGTTCTGTTTATCTACATGGATACAGAACTGGAGATCCTTTAGCAGAAAGCGTACCTTTGAAATAGGATTAACTTCACCGTCACATATTTCAAGATGAAGACTGCATGTTTACCCAGAACAGACAGCAGACTCCACAAGGATTAGCTGAGAAATGACCAGTTATTCTATCACTACACCTGCATTTTCATTTCCTAATCTTAATCCACAGGCATTCAGGAACATTAGTTAAAACGCATTTACATAAATAGCTGGATGTCCTCCTTTACAAAAGGAAAAAAAAATTATTATGGCAGTTCTCTTCTTATATTCCAACCATAAAAAGAAGTAACATTAGATGGCCACCAACTTTATGTGCAATGCAAAACTAGGTACTGTATTTTCTTAAAAAAAAAACAGCATAGCCTAACTCCTTCAATATTAATATTTCATTCTTTGTTTTAAAAGGATAATAAAAACATACTACGCTCAGTTAAGGAAGAGATACCTTTACAAGGAAGAAAAAGCCAGCATCACCTATGTTTTCTAAAAATATAGCAAGCATCAACCATCAGAGAAGTGTTCACTCCACAAGTGCCAAACTTTTAATAACAAAAAACCCCCACATTTATTACAACAGAATATTACAAACTACTAGTTTCAATGATCAGAGTAAAACAAAAAAAAATGCAAACATTGTCATTTCTGATTGTGGAGCAAAAGATATTCCTGGTTTACAAAAACAACATCTTTTTGTTCATGCACACTTAAAAGTGATCTCCAGTCTGCTTTATTTTCCATGAAATACAGTACATTTATCCAAACAAAAGCATGTACATTCAATATAGAATATTTTGAGCAACAGCTACAGTCCAGTTCCCATTCACAGTATTTTTAGTGCAATGCACTAACAGGGCCAAATATTTCTCTATCCATAAAAGTATTTTTACTCCTGATCTTGTGATCAACATTTTTAGATACATTTTATACAAAAAGTATATATGAACACGAGGCGCCTCCCTAAGTAAGGGAGTGAACCTATATAAAAAACATGGTATTTCTTCTGATGTACACTACCTTCCAAATTGTAGCAATTTGACACAAATCACTAAATAAAATATTTTCTAAAAAGTAAAAACCAAAAGAATAATAACGAAACAAAACAAAAAAAACCCAAACCACTGACATATGAAACCTACCATTTCATAACCATAGGCATGTGACTGTTTTACTACAATCTTGAAGAAAAGGTTATAAAAAGGTATCTAAAACATTTTCCAAATTATACGATGTGAAGTGCTACCTATAGTGGTCATTCATGATGTTGAGAGAAAAAATATTTTGAGTTTCTCCCATACTATCCTCCCTTTTTATTAATATTTAATGAAATAAGCTACCATTATAAGTGGTTGTGCACAGATTGTCTGTCTATAATACATCGGTAAATATTCACTACCTTCATATTAACATTAGTGTGTTGATCTTTCAAAAAATAAACTGAAAAAATAAACTGCAACTATCATTAAAGTGCTTGTGTATAATTTTTTTTTTTTTTAAAAATAGAGACTAGAGGAATGTGGATATTCTTGTAAACTTCCTACATGTTTACAAAGTTTTCCTATGAATCACATATGGAAACAAAATGGAGATCTTTGAAGCAACTTCAGTACAGTGAAATTCAGAATGTCCCAGAACTGGGAAATAAGTCAATATGAACAAACTGATGTTATGGCAAATACTAAAAATTAGTACAATTCAGCCAATATATACTACATTGTTTGCTCTTATACATTCATTTGTAACACATTTAAAACAGTACATAACACAACATTTGCCAAAGCAAGATATCACAAAAGAGATAGAGCTGTTCACCAATTAGCACTACCAGGGAGGGCCAGTATGCACAATGAGCTCTCCAAAGAGGATTTCCTGAATGAGGAACAAAAATCTTCTTCCAAAGCTGCTGTTCATTAACTTGCCTCTGCATTTTTTTTTAATTTCAGAAAGTTTGTTCTACACTGTACCAAACCTCAACTGCATAGAGATAACTGCTAATTTAGAAGCACATGTGCATTCCAACTACTTCAGTGTTTTAGTAGGAGGCACTCTACCTACCAGCAGTTAGAATATTTATTAATTTAATAAGAAAACAACATCTTATGACAATATTTCCTCCTCATAGTACCATTAGCAAGATATTAGCATTTCCAACAACAAACTAAAGTCTTTTTCGTTCAAACAAACTCCAAAGTTTCTGAACATTACTTAACTGTCTGAGGAGAAATGGGAATAAATTAATACTTTGAGTTTTCCCATATAATCCTGTTTTAAATTACACAACATAAATAATTTATAAGGCTAATTTTTTAAATTCTTGATCAAAATGCAGAAGTCACTCCTCCTCTTAAATTCAGCATAATTCAGGGTCCAGCTCAGTTAATTTCTGAAGTTCCATCCTACTCAGGCAGGATTTGTTAGCACATCACAAAAGCCCCAGATTACAATTTAACATAGCTGGGTGGCAATTCACTACGAAAGCTGAACTCAAATAAAATCACCTTCTGGGAAACAGCATTTCAGAGTTGAAATACAAAACAAGGCACATATACTTGGTTTTCTTTTCACCAAATATGCTAGAAATGTAATTCAGAATAAGGATGTTAAAAACTCTTATAGTTATCACTACTGTCTCTCTGCATTGCAATTTTTTGTACAATCCTCCAACCTTCAGGCATCAGTTGGTCATTCTGAAATACAAGATGACCGCATACATATGTTATTTCCTTTTTTTAAAAGGTCCTTTAAAAAATGGGTCATCTTTAACATGAAGGCTATGGAAAACCGAGAAACTATGAATAAAACTCCTCCAAGTGTAAAAAAACTCCCAGAGTACCAAATAAGCAGAAGTTTAGAAAATTCTTGGCCAGACTTCTACACATATTTAGGCTTGAAACAAAAACTCTTGAAGAGACTTGAACACTTTAAAAAATAAATGACCAGAAATCTCCAACCCCGTGCTTATATAAATAAGCATGAAAAGAATCAAATCCTAAATTTGATGATTTTAAAGGTGTTTGCAGGCACCTAACTCATACTGATTTTAAATCAAAGCAATTAAGCATTCAAATTACATTCCAAAAAACTGTTCTGTGTCGTTTTGTTGACAGGGCACAGGCAATATACATTAAAATTTAAAAGAAAAAATGCACACATGATAATTCAAATGAGTTCATAGAGATTTTTTTCTGTCAACAGCTCTTACTGTAGTATCTTTAGTGCTTCTTAAACTGGGTCACAAAGAAGTTAATTAATAGGTTAAGTTATTCAAACCAAACAAAAGTGTTGTTAATTTTTAAAAATTACTATTTTAGAAATGTACATATATTAGCTTGATTACAACAGATGCCTTAAGACAATTTAAAAAGTTGACTTGGTACAGTTTAATCTCTATTCTATTTCAACTTCCTACAATGACAAATTTAGAAATTAACTCTTTTCCAAAACACTAAAACCAAAGTTTAATAAACGAATTTGACATCTACCTTAGTATTTAAGCTGCTAAACCATAAAATCTATGGAAAAAATATGTTTTCAGCAATAAATCAACAACAGCAAATGAAAGGCAGTGGTTTTGTTTTGTTTGTTTGTGGTTTTTTTAAAAAAAAAAAAAAAAAAAGAAAAAAAGAAAAAAACACTTGGGTTTTTTCCTCACCAGACAACAGCTTTAGATCTTGTACTTCTGCTTTTGGTTTTATTTTCTTCAGATGAATGAGATACATTTGCTTTGTGGGTTTTCTTATGATGTTCTAGAAAAGCTTTTCTGGCAAATGCTTTCCCACATTTATTGCATCGGTGCAGAGAGAAGTTTTTTGTTACTTTTACTTCAATGCCAACATCAGCTCCTTCATACTTTTTACTGGGAGAATTAGAGGTGACATCTTGTTTTGAACCGATCTGTTTTGTTTCATCCCTCTGAGGGCCTCTTTTTGTCACCTTATTTAGAACAAGATCAATTGGCTTTTTTATTGCTCTGATTTCTAAACTTGCAGTTATTTTCCCAAGGTAGCGTGGTGACTTTTTATGAACTACAGTTATATGCCTTATCACATCACGTTTGCGACGTGTTTCATAAGAGCAGAGTGGACACCTGTAGTATTTAACATAAATGTTATTCCCATCTGTGTGCAATTCAATGTGTTTTGTCAAGTTCTGTTTAGAAGTAAATTGGCGTTTACACAGTTTACAGTAAAGCTGCTTGAAGTCAAAGCCAGCTGAAAGTTTTGGCTTCCTGGTTTTTTGCTGGCCACCTGCAGCAGATGCATTGGTTGATTTAGAGGTTGATTTAGGAGTTGATTTACAGGTTGATTTAGAGGTTGACTTAGAAGTTGATTTAGGGTTCTCAGGGTCCTGTTTAACTTTATTTTTCTGTGCTGACGGTGTGCTCTTTTTCTCATTTGAATGATTTGTTCCCTTTAATTCATTCTGCGGAGAAAGGGCAATTGAAGGGGGTGAAGGTTCTACAGAATCTGCTGGTTCAACTTTTACTTTTATTTCTGTGCCATTCGCAGTATTGTTGGGTCCTTTCTCTCTTTTAGAGATCTTTCCAGAAAGAGTTATCTTGTGAACAATTTGCATGTGCCTTTTCAGCATTATTTGTGAACTATATTTTCTCTTGCACAGAAGGCATTTGCACGCAGTTAAATTGTATTCAGCCTTTGAAGACGACTTTTGTTTTCGGGTCTTAAAAGATTTTTTAGCAGAAACTGTATCCAAGAACAAAGGTTGCCCAGGCTTTGTAGCTATATCAGGAGTAATGGAATCCCTTCTTAATCCTCTATGAACTTCATCAAAATGCCTCCTTACATTGGCTTTTGTAGCAAATGATTTATAACATACAGGACAACTCCTACCTAATGTTACAAGAACATTCTTATTTCGTCCTTTCACAGAGCACTGATTTGGTTTCTTTTTTGTTTCTATGTACTTCTTTAGCTCTTCCATCTTCTTTTTGTGCACTTTCCGAATGTGCCGGCGTACACTGCGTCTGGAATGAAATTCTTTCCTACAAAGGCAACATATCAACTGGTGGCCAAAATCAGAATTGTCCAGAGAGTCCAACTCAGGATTTACTGCTGGAGGCTGCTCTTCAGGAGGAGGTATCACCTTGTTTGTAACGGGATCAGCAGGAGGTAATTCTACAGTCTCCCCAGCTGGGACTGAGACTGGAGCTGAAACAGTCTTGTGTTGCTCAGTGCTGGGTTCCTGTAACTGTACTGAAGCTTGATCAGGGGTACTACTACTTTCTATGTTCTCGTCCGGGCTATCAGCCCTTGATACATATTGAAATACAGCATTCTGATTAGTTTCTATAGGTTCCAATTTAATTACATATTCTTGCTTATCCACTCTTGGATAGATTGCTTCCAGGAGGTCATTTATGGCTTGACTCTGTTTATCATTTATATCTGGGAGGTCTGTGAAAAGAGGCAGAAGTATTTTTTAATGATTTGCTAAATTCAAACTATTTGAATTTCAAAGTATCTTTTAATCATTGCATCAATTTGGTCGTCAAATTTGCATAAATCCTGTATTTGTACTATTTTTTTGACCATTTATACTCAGAGGCTTTGAGTAATTATTTTTAACACATCAATACTTTATTAAAAACCAATGTTGGAAGTACATCCTTCTAGTGTGCTAATGTGAAAACCACCTGAACTAAAAATTAGCCTGGAATTAAACTGTTCTTTAAAAATCTTTATCAATAGCAAAAATAATGGCATATAACCAAGCTAATTCTGCAGGTGTGCAACTAAGCCTGAAGTATCATTAGAAACCGATTTTCCCACTGCTGGAAACAGGCATTCTCAATAAAGGAACCTAATTCTGGAAATAAAGCGCTTCTCTGTGAATTCTGAAGAATCCTTAAGAAAGATGAAACATGTCTGTAACCTGAGCACTGCATGAAGATAGAAGCAGATAACAGAGAACTTAACTTCTGGGCCAGGGAACACTTTTGGTAATATCAAAGTAGTTAACAGGCTCAGTGAAACACTAAGATAGTAAATACTAAGGACAAAAATATCCTGTATTATTCAGGGGGAAAAAAAAATTGTACTTATTTCTCAAAACAATAAAAACTGAGCCAAAGAAGTTATTTTAAGAACGAAAGATTTCACTGAGGTTCACCAAAGGTCCATCCTGTGCTCTACCCCAGTGATGAGTTGGAGCAGACTTAAAAAGCAAGTAAGAAGGATACAGGAATTCTCCTTGTTTGCCTGATGTCAGTAAGTTTCTCAAGCTCAAGTTTGACTTTAAAGTACTGTTTTAATACACCTAGTTCCCAAAAAGTTTATTCAAATGTTTATATTCTTGGCTATGACAACGCTAAGCAGTGGATTTTGTTAGTTTTACCAGAAATACTGATATTTTACTGTCCAACAATTTCGCTGGATACCCCACAGTTTTTGTATTATGGAAAACAAAACAAAACAAAAAAACCCATATGATTGCTCCCATTTACCTTCATGTTATTCATGATTTTACAGGCCTCAATAATATCCTATATGTTTCTAAAGGCTGAATAAGTACAGTGATCTAGTTCCCACCACAATACGCTAAGCATCTGCGCTGACATAACTAAAAATCCACAGTGCTACAACAAAAAGCTGAGGTACTGAGATGAGACACTTCAAAATTATCCACAATGATTTGATGATATGATTCCTGGTAACAGCTAATTGAAAACCCACACTTAGTCAGAGTTGTTCCTTCCACGCTGCCAGCAATACATGAAAAGAGTGTCAGTACAACAAATATGCTGTTTTCTTGCTCAGAATCTATCTTTTAACACTGAATTTTTAAGACCTTTTACACATTTCAAGTGAGACTATCTATGTAATTTTTACCAAGGTAAAAAGTCCTTCATATTTTATAGCACCTTTTCAGACTATTTAATGACAACACTAACAGAATACATTTCAAAAAAGTCATCAGGTAAGAGTCTTTGGAATTTTTCACCATGGGGATGTTGAACTTTTATTTCTACCTCTTGTTTGATAACTTTTAATTTTATTTATTGAAAAAAGTCCCACTTTATTCAATAGTTGTCACACTCAATTTTATATAAAACAGAAATATTTACATAGTTTTATTTAGAGCATGTACTAGTCTTCTCTTCACCTGCACCCCTCCTAGTGAACAGTGAACTACAAAAGCTAACCAACCAATTAAGTAAAGGCTAAAATGACAGGAGCTGGACGGGAAGTCTTTACTCACAGTATTCTTATTTTGCTTAGAAACTTTTGCCTCCAAGTCAGGTGCACTTCTAACCTTGTTTTGAAAAATAACATCCCTTTTCACAGAGAAGCTGTGACTCTGCAACTGGCCAAGTACATTCACTTAAGTAAGGTGACAGTATGTCTTTTCACCTTCTCCTTCAGAACACTAGCTGACACAATGTGGGAAAAGGATGGCCTACATAAATCTGTGTTGGTATTAATCAGGAAACAAAAATTCTTGCTGCACTTGTGTTGATCTAGTCAAGAATTCAAAATAATTATAAAGCTTTACAAAACATTTTTGAATGCTGACACATTTCCAAATTATTCAGCTTTACTCACATCAAAAAGTCATCACTGGAATGAGAATTTAATAATTTCTTTTTCCATAAAAATATACCTCTATATTTTTTCCTCATCATTTAAGTTACTTCCTTGTAATAAAAAAAAGTTTAATTTCTACAATAAAGGTGGTGGGCTAGGCATGATCACACAGAATATCTTAAAGCAGTGTAAGGTGAGGTGAGGCACTGGGAAAGAGACAGCGTTACTGAAGCACAGGTCCTTAAGAAAAGGTTGATTTTTTAGTCTGCATTCCGTAACAAGTAAGAGCAAAGGATTGCGTTCATGACACTAAGCACTTCCCAAGTGCAGGAGAAAATTATGGTTATTGATCCAAGTCACTTTACAGGATCCATCAGAACTATTCTGTTCTAAAACTGAAAAGCCTTGTTAGATCCACACTTTTCTATGACATTCATTTCCCAGTCCTTTGGCATACTTTTCAATGTCTTTCATAGTAAAGCAGGAAACACAGGAAAGAAAGAGGGGAAGAAAGAATAAAAAGTGTTAACAGTGACACTCTTCATTAAAAGGTTGGACGTATAAACTAGCTATCACATTATGACATTGACATGGTTCTCAGTTGTTAATACGTATTAAAACAGTGCTGTAGCTTCTTTACTACCATAAACATGATGTACATGTGTTACTATTTAAATTTAATTCCACTTCTTTTTTTTTGCATTTTGTTTCTGGTGTATTTGTACAAATGGTAAGAAAGTTTCTCAACTTCAGATAGCTTTATTAAATATTTTAACTAGTAAGACTTACTATCATCCATCTGGAGACTTGGAGGACAATAAAACTTTTTATGAGTAATTAAATTTGGTAATCCTCTGAAGAGACTCCGGCACAATTTACACTCAAAAATGGTGTCCACATCTTTTAACAAGATATGTTTAAGTTGTTTAGTTCCTGTAATAAAAGAAACATTACACTTAAGGAAGGTTTTCTGTTCATCTTTTAATTCACATGATCCCATGAAAGTGGAAACATTTTAAAACATGACAATTATAACAGCATTTTTCTTGTGTTAATGCTGCTTCATTGCACTGTAAATTTATGATACATACTCCCAAGTTTCACCATGAAAACAAGTCTAGGTGGGGGGAAGTCAAGGCTTACAGTTTACAGGGAAAGCACCATGATTTACGATAAAATGGGACCCAAACTTGACTATCTGAGGTTACTGCCCATTTTCTGTCCCCTCCTATGCCTTTCCTGAGCCACAGCCCTAGCCTCTTGTCTTCTCCTCTTACTGCTCCTTCCTCAAGTATTACTAATCTCACCTTCATTCGACCTGCGTTTTTACAAGCAGACTACTGGACAAATATCTAGATTTAGTGAAAACTCTAAATTTAAAAATTTTACAGAGTTCCTCAAAAAGCAAGTTGTTTACTCAGATCTCACCAACCAGCATTTGAGTTTCTGCACATAAAGAAAATCACTGATGAAAACCAGCAGAACAAAACTGAAGATGCTGCATGTAGATAAAATTCCAGTAAATTACCAAACTAGAATTCAAACAAGAGGCCTCCAATTTGGTGACAGTACACAATAAACCAAAATTTGGCCATGCTGCTGATGCATGTCTTAACTACAAACCCCTCTACAAAATAAATAAAAAAACCCCATCTAATTCTCCACTATTTCCCAAGTCCCTCATTCTCTCTCCTGTTATACTGATATTTAAGTCTTTTTCCGTTCAGGACTGAAATATTTTTGTCTAATACAGATTATTGGGTTTAAGAATTACTGGGTGAGATTTAAGGATTTATGACATACTGGAGGTCAGATTAGATGACATGGTACTCACTCAGGATTCAAACCTTCCATATGCAACTATGAAGCTTTTCATTGGCAAGAATTAAAAAATCCTTAGTCCTTTCAAATTAAACTGTAGACCTTTAAGGACTTCTGGAAACAGCAAACAAATTTAAAACATGCACTGGTTTTGTGGACACAGCAGGCAAAGGAAAAAAAGTAAGCCTCTCCTTATTCTTCACCAACTGCAGACTAAGGCAACGAGCAGCCAGTCTTCTGCCAGTATATATTGCCTCCAGCTCATTGAAACCTTCTCTATTTTGTAGCTACATCTAATTGGGGCAGGCGATACTTCATCTAATTCTGTTAATATTTGGAAATGTTGCAGCTAGAATAACATCATAGTTGCAAGAAATCGGTGCAGAACATTGGTTAATACAAATATTTCTCTGGCAGAAAGACTAAAGTTTATGCCTTTAGCAAGCAATTTCACATTTGGGGAAAAAAAAAAAAATCTAGATTCAAATTTATCTGTTATTTCAAATGCTTTGGATGACAGAAGCTTCTGGTAAAACCACTTAAATAATTACAGACAATACTCTTGAGTTTAACCTCTATTTTTTTACCACAAGAATCAAAATATTTTCTTTCCATAATTAAATGTTACTTGATCGAAACTAACCAGTAAAATCTTGGTCTAAGTCATTTTGCTTTCTGTCCCATTTTGCTGGTGCAGATGACTGAAGATGGCAAGATAAACTATCAATCTAACACCTGCCAGTGAGGACAATCTGGAAGTAACCCAAAGACAGAGTACCTGCAACCAGTTCGTACTGTTACCAGTAGAGATTCCATTAACCTGCTTCAAGCAGAAGCAGCTTGCTATGCACGTCTGAGGCCTTAGGCAACCTCATCCAAACACACTTCTTTTATAAGAGTTTACTAAGGATGACTTTTATGTCCAGTTTTCCTTCTTGTAATGAGTTATTTAAATCCAAGTGGAGAACACAAAGTGCATAGTGTGCCATTCTACAAGACTCAGCCCTGACATGCATCCCATTACATAGCCTATCCCTAGCAGTGTTCAAGGCCAGGTTGGATGGGGCTTTGAGCAACCTGGTCTAGTGGGAAGTGTCCAAGCCCATGGCAGTAGGGCTGGAACTCAGTGATCTTTGAGGTTCCTTCCAACCCAAACCATTCTGTGATTCTGTGATACATGTAACAGCTCTATGTGGAAAAATCTAGAAGCATGAAGATAGTAGCATTGAAGACATTGTTTTAATTTTTGCAGTAACTGCTATGTTCTTCTCACCAATTTTGTTTCTGAAGACAAAACATTTGGTTTGCCATATGAGAAGCACAGAAACAGCTAGAAAACATTAAAGGTTTCAGTCATCTCTAGCATGCTCACCCAAATGCCCAGTTGTTATTCTTAGGTTTGTTGCTATGTATTGCAACTCCAGAAAACAACTGAGAAACAAAAGTTGCATGATAAAACAATTCTAAAATGTTCAAGGTACGTTTTCTCATCGGCTCAGGAGTTTTAGGATAAACTCATTAATAACAGCAGGAGGCATGACATAAAGCAGAACAACAAACAATTTTTTATGTTTTTGAAAGAGGACTATATAGCAGGAGCTGTACCTTCATTACTTTAGATGAAAGTCTTTATTGAAAGAACCAGCACCTAATACCAAAGACCTACAAATATTTTGCAAATATGTAGAAAGTCAGGTGCACTTCTTTTTAAAATACTAAACGCACATAATTCTCACAACAAGTTAATGAACTTAAGAGTCAGGCATAGTTTCATACCTGATCGAAAACACTCAATGATTTGTTGAATACCGGATTTTGATGTTTGCAGAGGCTGCTGTAACAACGGAGGATCACCAGGTTCCAACAGATGCACTGAAATATACAGAAGGATAGTAAGCCATTAGAGAACACTCAGGTGATTTTTAAGTTATGGATTTTCTGTGCAGACAGTAAACTAGCTAAAAGTAAAGGGCAAGACTACAATAAAAATTGTCTTACTCAAAAATTTTCATCTACAGTGGGACTAAAAAAACAAGACGTTGATGAATTTTACAGCTACGATACCTCTGACAGTTTGTTATTTTCATTATTTAAAGAAAACATGTACTTAAAGCTATGTGAATCAAACCCAAAACCATACAAATACACTAAACCAACTTGACTCATTAGAAATTAAAGAAGTTAAAGAAATTCCCCACAACAACTGACTCCCATCTTTCAAACCAAAACAGATGTACAAAAAAGCACTACCAAATACTTCATAGCGTACCATGTTGTCAGTACACACCTAAGCACTGAACCTAAATCTAAAACAGCAGTGATCAGAAAAAAGCACAAGAATAATTAAGTTGTATGTACCCAAAACAACTATTATAATATTTTTAACCAATAAAACCACATTCAAAAAACACTTCTGGTTCAAGCAGACTGCTGAAGTAATACCCTATTTCTGAAGTTTCATCCCACATCACAATCTTTGTAAAATACTTACACTAAAACATTTATTGATCAGGATGATTATTAGTTATTCCCATAGACAATATACTTAGGCATATGAAAATTAATAGCATTCTATTGCTGTATATGCACACGCCAATTAAGCTTTGCCCAGAGGGAAAACAAAATTTAAATGAGTAAGAGCACTTATTCAAGACTGTGTTTGGAAAATCATTAGTTAGGTCTTCTTGTTAATTTCTCATTGACAAAATAGCTAGTTTTGCAGTTCATAAATCAACTCCTACCTTATCTATTTTATTTGGGTTTTAGCCCCATTTTAAGGCTTCTATTACTAAATGAAGCACTGAGTATCTCTAAGTTGTTTTTAATAAAGAGCAGTAGAAGTATAGTATAAAACCACGCAGAGATACTAAGAGCAAATATATGAACACATTTTGACACGAAAGTTGTTCTAAAAGACGTAAGGTTATAAATAAATTCAAGCTGAAAAGAACATCAGAAAGAAAAGCAGTCTAAGAAAAGAATGACAGAATGAACACCCAACTACACTGGCCCCATAATATACTATTCTATATACGGGCACATAACAACCATTACAAATCAGCTAAACATTTGGGAATCTCTAACACAATGACATATTGTATTCTACTAGCCTATTCCCTGTTCTTCAAAATAGGACATTTTGGTTTGCATACTGCCTCTAATATGCATGTGCAACACCTACTCACATCAAGAGGAGTGACATACATGAAGCAGACATAACACAACGCTGTTATTTGTAAGGCAAGAAAAGTATTTTAGCTTGTATAAAGCATTATAACAACTCAAAACCACTTAATCTTAAACACAAAGAAATGTTTCTACTAGCTGAACAATCCCTACTCTCACATTACACTTAATTAAAGAAGCATTATCAAAGTTACCACGCTCGCACTTTCAACTATTAATTCCCTAAACTGATGCCTTTCTTTTCAAGACAAAAGCGATAGCATCCAAATAACACATTCTACAACAAGGCAGTAATAAAGGAACCAAATTTCCTTTTAGGCTACCAACTACAACAGTAGGCAGAACAATTACAAACACAGCCCAGCATGTTGGCTGAACCTTTGAAAGTATTCATTATACTTTCCACTGATGGCATCTTCTATGTCATTCAGCAGTGGAATGCAAATACACATTTTAGGACTTCGGGGGTCTATTTTCCTCCTCTGAAAATAAGATCTTTAAGTTCATTAGAGCTCACCAGATGAGTTGTAAAGTAAAAACAGCTAATGCAGAGATTGGCAAAAATGTCATTCTACAAGAAATTTGGAATATTACACTTTTTGAAAACAAAAAGGCCAGTTGTTTTACACAACTTCTTGATTTCCTCTGCTCACTTCATCCTACACATCCAGCAAGAACTGAGAAATTACCTTCCTGAAATAGTTTTAACATACAGTTTGAGGATATAAAAAATTTCCAACCCAAATTCAGAAACTTTCTGTACCCAAAACTGCACACTTGCAACATCACAGCGGTTCCCCCGAGCTTTTAACGACGGAGAGAAGTAAATCAGCCAAAGCATCACACAGCCCCGTACCTGGTTCGCAGCATCCGTGGTGATGGTGGTCAGTCTGACAACACTTGTCCCTTACAGGCATTTTCCGTGCGCAGGACCTACCTCCCTTCTACATCCAGCAGCTCGCTTCTGCTAAAATGAGGGAATTAACTGTCACCCCCGAGAAACGGGCGGCCCCGCGCCGCGCCAGCCTCGCACACCCGGAGCAGGCCGGGCGGCAGGGGAAAGTTCCCATTGTTTACAGCAGTCTCACAATGCCCTCTGCAACGGCAGCTGCGGCGACACCGGCCGCGCCGCGCCGCCCCGCTCCGCTCCCTCCCGGCCCGCCTCGGCCACCCGCGCCTCGGCCGGCACCGGAGAGCCCCCGGCCGCCGCCAGCCCGGCCCCGCGCCCCCTCACCGGGCGGCTCCCGCCGCGCCGCTCTCCGCCGCGCTCCGTCCCTACCCCCCAGCCCTCCTCCCGCTGCCCCGCCGCCGGGACGGCGCCCCTTAGCTCCCGCGGGAGCGAAGGGAAAGCTGTGTCCGCGGCAGCCAGCCGCCCCCCGCGGCGCTGCCGGAGCCCGAGCCGGAGCCGCAGCCACGCGCGAGCCGGGGCGGGGAGGGGCGAGCGGCCGGCAGGTGACAGCGGGCGCCAAACGCCGCCGCCGGGAGGGGGAGGCGCGGCGGGCGGGCGGCCGCGGGCGAGCCCCTACCTGGGAGAGGACGGGCGGCTTCCCCCTCCCTGAATAAAACTTTATTCTCCCCTGTCCCGCCAGAGCGCCGGCCGCTGACCCCGGAGCCGGATGGGCACGGGGGCAGGAAGTGACTGCGGCCCTGGCGGCGAGGGGCCGCGCACTGCGCAGGCGCCTGGCTCGCCGCTCCCCCGCCCGGCCCGCACAGGTGCCCGGCGGCCGCACGCGGCGTGGCGGGTGCGGAGCGCGCGCCGGGATGGGGCGCGGGGCGGCCCGGCCCGGCTCGGCTCGGCTCGGCTCGGCTCGGCCCGGCTCGGCCCGGCCCGCCTGGGGATGTGGTGCCGGCCTGCGGTGGGTCGGCGGGGCTGGACGCTCCCGCGCCGAGGCAGCAGTCGGGGCGGCCTGAGGCGGAGCGCCGCGCTGCAGGAGTTAACGGCCGCGCGGCAGGTGGCGGGAGCCGGCGCCGCCCGTGTCCCTGTGGGGAGGAAGGCCCGCCGGCCATCTCTGCGCAGGGCGGTGGTACGCAGGGCTGCCCTGAGGCACCGGTGCTCGGGCACCGTGCGAGCAGCCACCGTCACGTGCGGTGGCATTTCTGCCCCATCTCAGCCCGGTCTGCTTTATCACAGTTTAAAAAACAAACCCCACCAGTTGTTCTAGCAAATTCACCATGGGAAAGAACAGATCAATGTGTGCCACGCCTGGAGGAAACTTATTTTCTGCGGGAGAAGTGTTTGGTGTGTATTGCGAATGTCCGGAAGGGGACTGCGGTGCCCGTGGTGGGCGGCCCACAGCTGGTGTCTCCGGACACGTTCACACAGGGTGTCTGCTTGGGCCTGCCGCTCTCAGTGCGCTTCGTAGCTTGGAGAGGTTGGACAGGGCTTTGAGCAGCCTGGTCTGGTGGAAGGTGTCCCTGCCGGTGGCAAGGGGGTTGGAATGAGATGGTCTTTGAGGTCCCTTCCAACCCAAACCTTTCTATGGTTCTGTGAACTTGAAGCATCTTAAGTACTAGAGAAGAATTCAAACAGCCTAGTGCCAAGTAGCATCTTAAGTCTGAAGTAAAAGTCAATTGAAACCTTCACGTTAGTCCCCCAAACACAGGTCCCTGCGTATGCCCAGAGGTGCTCTTGTCCTGATGAGCTTAGCTGCATCCTCGTTCTGCTGCATCTTGGTGGCAGACAGGGAGTCTTAAACTCCACCCAGCCACGTAGCTCTCTTCAGCCCATGTATAATGCACTTGGGTAAAACTGTGAAGCTCCTGGGTAACAAAGTGCCAGGAGCACAGCTGTCAACTCTTTTTCTGCACAATAGCCTACTGACTGCAGCACTTGCCCAAGAAGCAACAAACTTGGAGAATTAGCACTCCCCACCTCCCAGGAGAGGTGGATAGCAGGTTCAAAGTAAGATCATCTTCCATTTTTGCTGATGCCACTGTGCTACAAATGTCAAAATAGTAGCATAACAGTAGCTTAACTTTTCATCTTGGTCATTTACCATGAACATCAGTAGCCCCATTTCCAATATCATTTTATTGAGTACTCAAGAAAGAAGATAGCAACCTGGAAGTCATAAACTCAGCAATAGAAATTCAGGAACTTTTGATTGTATTTTAAGTGACTGAAGAGTTGTAACAACTTTTCTGAGTGTATGAATGCCTCCATTTAGCACAAAAAAGGAAGCAAACATAGTCATCGTTCATTTCCTGTTAAGGCAAGAAGGAACTTGAGTAACAGAAGTCTGCTATCCTTTATTGATTTCCTACAGTCCCAACCACCATTCATCTTAGACTAAAAAGGGAGATCTGTTTCACACATTTCCAAAAATAATCATCCAAATGTCCTCTCTTGCCTCAGAGAAGTCTTGGCAAGACATAGTATCTTCAAAGGTGAGCTATCCAGTAGTAGTTCCTCCACCTCTTCCTTGAACTTCACTGGTAAAATCTAATAAAATATCTCAAGATCCAGCTTATTTATGGGGACGGTACTTAAAGATTTAAACAGTGAGAAAAGAAATCCAGTGTAAATGAACCACTGCATGGAATCAAGTGTTGGAGAGCAAGAGTGCCTGTCCAAATCAGTGGCAGTGGTGTTCCTCAATTCAGCACCCCAGTGAAGCATTTTTTAGCCATATACAGTGTTAAGAAGTGCAGGATGCTCTTGCATATAACAAAGATATGGATGAAAATCCTTTTGATCCATTCTAGGCATAAAATACATTATTAGGGGAGGTTTTTTGAGTTTAGCTTTTGTTCTCTGGCTAATGTTCTCAACATAACCAGCAGACTTTGAAACAGAATCTTTATTTATTCATTGCCATTTAGATGATATGGAACTGTTGAGATGTTTTGAACTGAGACTTCTGTTAAAACTTGGTGATCAAATTGTTTTTTAATTGTTTCTCTTTTGTGGTTAATGGCTTTGAGAAGTCCAAAATTCAGAACAGTTTCTCTTAGTTACTGGATTGTGCTTCCAAAATGTATAATGAAGTATTCTAGCAAGGGAGGTATTCTTTGGTAGAGGATATCAAAACATTATCTCAAATAGTTGTGATAGTAGGTTTAGTGTCCACTGAGAGGTTTTGTTCTGCCAAAGGGCTGGTAGTAACACCTGCTGAGATGCCTTGCCATCTGTTTATACATTTAAGAGCTGTAAGATTTGATTAGTAAAACTTTTCTTCATACACTGTGACACTGACATTTTTTTCTGTATTTGGGATGCATTTTGGATGAAGCGCTTGGCTTCACAGTACTTTTTCCTACGAGAAAAGAATTCCGAGTTGGAGTGAATTAATGCTGTGATGCTGCACTGAGCTGAGTTCAGTTTTACAGAGGTGAAGGTAAAGTCACATAAACTCTGAGTGATCTCAGATGTGATGTGTGTTAATCGAGGAGTGTCAAATCATAAATTGTTTCACTGCAAATACTGATAGTCCAGCATTCCTTAATACATCACTCTTAATTTGTCTTCCTGATTTGACATGGCTCCATCTAATGTTCTCACAGAAAGCATCCCATTATGTCTGCGAGCAACTCGGACTGTTTCAGGCACATGAAGACTCCTTTGTTAGTCTGTGTGTCCATGCTGGCCAGTTGGGTAGAACACTCATCAAGAAAGCAGAAGATGTTGATTTCTAAATCCTAATCTACAAGTTAGAGATCCCTTTTGTGAAGCACAAGGCACAGTTCGTTCAGGAATGCAAGAGCTGGGGGGCTAAAGAGAGATTAACAAAAACAGGGTGATTCTATTGAGAATGCAATTAACTTGGGGAAGAGGAAAAACAATACTAAATTCTGTTTGCAATTCCCAATGCTGTTTATTTATTTATATGCAATTGATGCTTAAATGGAAAATGAATAAATAAGTCTTTAGAGCACAGATATGTTGACTTTCAAATAAATGTGGGATCACTCAGACAACTCTTAAATTGTTTTTTCTTGGGTCAGTCACTATGAAAAATTACATTAAAAGTTCTCTGTGCCCTACAAATGAAACCCTCATGTCATTTTATAACCCAATACAACTTGCTCACAATATTCATAGTTTTAAATTGTGTGTATTTATATGCCTCATGTTTTGGGTGAAATCTTAAATTCAGTTATATTTGCATCAAGTCTACATTTGCATAATTGCAATACCTTATACCTTAGCCTTGATGGTATCTTATGGAGAATCCCTGGGCTAGAATAATTCTGAATCTTAGTCAGTCTGTATTCCAGTCTAACAAGCAGCTGCATCTTCATGCTGTATTCCTTAATTAACACAAAGCTCCATTACCCTTTTGGGATAAAAATAAACTATGTGTATTATCTTACCCATAATTCATTTATTTACAAATTTAGTAAAACCCATAATTAATTAGACTTCTCTTGAGGTCTAATTCCCTTCTGTGCTTTCTGATGCACTACTGTAAAGTATAGCAAAGGGAACAATTTGTGATACATCTCTCCCCTAGGAGATCGTTGTCATCATTTGATCACAGATTCAACCTAATCTGTTTTTTTCCCTTTATACCCTTCAGCCTTGATTCCTGGTTGCACAGTGACACAGCTTCACATGGAGGAAGGAAAAAATGTCCATCCTAGAAGTATTTAGCTCATGATGGACTGCCCAGAGAGGTTGTGGAGTCTCCATCTCTGGAGATATTTAAAACCCGTCTGGATATGCTCCTGTGTGATCTACTCTAGGATCCTGCTCTAGCAGGGAGATTGGACTAGATGACCTTCCAAGGTCCCTTCCAACCCCTACCGTTCTGTGATTCTGTGATTAGGGCACTTTTGTGGAAAGCATGAGCTGGTGATTCAGTCTCCAGCAAGACTGCATGGGGACTGAAATCCAGGTTGCCCATTTCAGTGCTGCACCTTTTTCTGACAGCAGTTTCTGGCGAGAGTTAGATAGCATACAGAGTAAATGCTTTTTTAAGACAAAGCCTGTACAGCTAGAAACAACTGAGGAGAAAAACTGGCAAACTGCAGGTGACAAGAAGCAACCATTGTCATGCACCAATAAAACATTCTGAATCATCAGATCAGTGTGGTCAGTAACCCTGTCTTACAAGGAATAAGGAAAAAAAAAGTCTTAACTACATTAAAGACATAGCTTGGATGGTTTTGAGTGGGACATGGGCACTTGTGCCACTGGGAACTTCAACTAGCCGAGAAGTGCTGGTGGTCTCTTTTCCTTCTCATAGATCACTAGCAACTACAGCATGATTTGCAATTTGTCCTGCATACTTTTCTTTAAGAAAGGCATAATTCTATGTAAGTATTCTCCCCTTCTTACTTTTTGTTCCCTTTTATTGTACTGTTACCTGCCTAGCTGTGGGGGGAGGGGGTGCAGAAAGAAAAAAGTATGCTTCTCAGCACAGATAGTTTGTTTAACAAAATAATTAATCTAATAAATTATATTAGGAAAAATTGAAGACTTGCTTACAGTATTATATAATGAATTTACATCTTCTTACCACATTCAGTTTTCATCCAGTCCAGTGTCTTTACTTCCCTGTGCAGTCTTCCTATAGAATGAACATAAAGTTAATTTAATTCATGTTGTCATCCCTGATTAATCTGATTAATACAAAATACAAAGAGATATGCAATACAATGAGATGCATGCTTTTAGAAATCATTTAATTGAGACATATGTATTTGAAGGGTTTAATTATACTTATGACATGCACTAGGAAATGGAGGAGAGTTAGTCTGGATAAGTGATTTGAGGCCAAATGCAGACCTGGTGTAGGATGCTGATTCACAAAGCGATCGTGTTCTGTACCACATAGTGTATATAAAACCCATTCCTATTTTTGAATATAGTGAAGTTTAAAATCAGCATAAAGCATTGCCAGGTGTCTCTTTTTTTCTTAGGAAAGGATAACAGAAGAGAGAGGGGAAGGAAGAGAAGACATTAGAATTCCTAATCCTTTCAGTGGAAAAGATAAAGGAGCATACTCCTAACCTTATCTGGAAATGTGCTGGTGAGGGGAAGGTATCAGAGAATATTGAACAAGGGCATATGCTTCTCTCTGTGTGCCTATGTATGTATGTATATGTACACATATAGCTGTATGGATATTGTGTGGGAAGCAGTAGTAAGCAGTAGAGTGTGGAAGGTAGTTCAGAGAAATAGGAGAGTGAGAGAAATATATCTGGGAGGAGAAGGAAAGTGCAAATGAAAGAGATTAATGAGAAGAGTAGAGGAAGAAGAGAGAGAGGTACAGGAAAGATATAGAATGAAAGGAGGTAATAGGGTGCAATATCCTAAATATAATGCAGGGAAGACTGACAGCAAGAAGTGTAACAGAAAAGGGGAGGAAGAAGCAGGAAGTCAAGAATGAAAGTAGAATTCATTAAGCCAAGTTTCCTGTGGTTTTATGACTTGTAATGAGATTATCCTTTTGCTGACCATTTTCTTAGCATTTGCAGTATAAGCAAACAGGAAATATAAACATAAGCATACGGGCCCTGGTCTAATCAGAGGAACAGTGGTTAGCAAATCCATAAACAGTAAAATTATTTCTCTTCAAAAAGGAAGAAACTATTTTCATAAGCTTTGTTATACATGTGTGTGTGTCTGTATGTAAATCAAGTCATATATTGCAGGACAACGGCAAACTTCTAAGTTTGGTTTGGGAAATTCTGATTTCATTAGCAAACTTACAAGATATTACTTAACATCAAGGAACAAATACAAGTTCTTTGATATGTCTGAGGACAAACCACGAAAACATGAAAAAATAAGAAAGCTGAATTTCAGAATTAATGCTGTCAGAAGTCCCAAGAACAAGAAGTTGTAGAAATCCAATATATAATTAAATACAACTAACCAATTAGAATAAAAATACTGTTTTGTATAAAGAAGGATTACAAATAATAAATCACGATGAACTGAAAGAAAAATGAAAGAGTGCGTGGCCTAATGAATATCAGTGATAGGTAGCTGATAAGCTATTCTACATATGTCTAAGCGAGAGCATATCCATATAAATGAACTGAGGTGCAGCTCTGCCCTCGGTGGGATACTAATTGGGTTTCGACACTCTGCCTGTCTCTACTCAGCTTGTGGGAATGTTGTAATACCGAGACCTTGAGCACTCTGTCAAAATTGGTTGAAATTTTCAAGAAGGTTCCAAAGCTATTGCAAGACTCAGACTGACAGAATGTGCAACAGAGTAAATCTTTCTTTTTTTAGGAAGTGAGGCTAAAACAGTAGAAAAGCAGAAAGAGCTAAGAGATTTATTCAGCTAGACAGTTGATTGCCACTACATTAAAGCTAAATGCAGTTTGCGTTTCCACTGCAAATTAGATTTGCTTCTTGGATAGCAGTACATGACATGTCTAATTTATTCCAAAGTAAAGGACACTTTCATTAAAATAAAGTCAATGACAATAAACTAAAGGTACAAATTGGGAGGTACAAAACACAACACAAATCTAGACAAAAGAGACTGTGCAACAAATGTGACAGAGGAGATTGACACAAGGCTGTTCCAATTTCAGTGTCCAAAATCTGTGAACGCATAAAAAAGACATACACTAAAAAAATCAGGAATCAGAAGATTAAGAAGTGGTGACAGAAATAGTATTCAGCAATAAAAGAAGTGGGCAGTTACGTCAGTAGCAACATATTTCAGCAGCCTTCGTTCAAGTTGGAGTTAGACAGCGATGACAAATAGTCTCAAGGAATCAGACCTCAGAGAATGAATCTCTATAATGAGCAGGACTGATCTGCTCTGACACCAGCCTACTGGGTCTCTCTTTCACATTTTGACATTACCAGTGTGAATGAAATTTATGCTAATGAAACTTAACTGAACTGAGATTGGCAGAGGATATTTTGGCAGAGGATATTCTGTCCATGAAGGAGTACATCGTGATTCTTGCTCAAGCTGTTCTTATCCCATGTCTTATACTAATTTATTTTTTTAATGTGTGTTCTGATTTCTCAGGAGCAGATCCATGGGCCAGCCATGGCAGGCAGGCCATGAGTAGCCCCGAGTCAGCTGGGAGTTTCAGTCAGGGCAGCTGCCCCAAGCTGTCTCACAGGTGTATCCCATGCCACTGACATCATGCTCTTTATAAAAGGAGGGAGTTCAGTGAGGTTGGGGAGTTCCTCTTCCTTGGGCTTCTTTCTGTTGGCTTCCTGCTTCTTCTTCTGCTCCTGAGGACCAGGCTGAGTATAAGCTTTTGTACTTTATGTTGGTGTTTGTATTAGTTTTGTTATTTCATTAAATCCATTTAGATTTCAACCCATGGGTCTTCTCCTTTTTTTCCCTGATTCCTATTCTCAAATGGAGAGAGGTCATCAAGTGATAGAGCAACTGCTACAGTTTATCCCAGGTACTGGCTAAACATAGACAATGCATTAAAGAAAAGGTTGATGTGCAAATTGGCTTTTTTTTTTTTTTTTTTTTTTTCTCTCATTCATCAGCTCAGCACACTTTCCTGATCGTTCTTTGAAAACAACTTAGGATGTGATATTTAATTGGCCACTCAAAATATTTTGTCCAAGCACCATTCCAGCTGCCTCTCAGGTGAATTAATTCTGTCACTTGCTTCACTTATAATACATCTCCTTGAACTACTACACAGTTAATAATTATATTGTATTAAGTAGTATAGATAATAGATATTAGTTCTGAAAACCAAGTGAATTTGGTCTTACCACTAGTCTGGTGAGTATATAGCGTCTCCCAATTTTTTCCTGCCACACTGGGTATGTAGCATAGACTGGATCCTAGACAGCTAGTGAATTCAGTTAGTTATGCACAAAGGAATAAGCTATAGCCTGTAGAGGACTGTAGAAGCCCTAAGGTGATTATATACCAAAAGAATAGTTGAATTCCATGAATTTAGCATTGATGTTAGCTTATCCTGTATTATAAGATGTAAACATTGGAATAGGCTGAATGCACTTTAAATTTGTATTTAACAAAGAAGAAAAAGACAAGTCAAGGATTTAACAAACCTGTCAGTTTACCTTCAGTCCCCTCAGGTACTGAAGCAAGTAATGGAAGACACTATTATGGAGCATTTAGAAGATATGTAAGAACCAAAATATACCTGCCAAGTACAGATCATGACAAGTTATGTAATTTCATTCTTAATGAGTAATGAACCTCCAGAAAAAAAGAAGTGGAATCTAGCAGGGTTTCAGAAAGTCTTTTGATGTTCTCTTATGTGGCATTCTCATCCATAAGCAAGTGAATGTGGCTAGAAAACCACATGCAAAGAGAATTAGTCAATGGTTTACTGTCAAACTAGAAAATTATATTAAGACTCTATCCTGGTCCAGTACCATTCAATATGCTCATTCCTAACTTGGTATGTTTGTTAAATTTATAGACGACGTCAAGCTAAAGGATCTACAAGCACACAGAAAGCCAGCATGAGAACTTAAAATTATTTTGATGAATTCAAAAAATAGTCTACAAAAAGAAGGCATTTCAAGTTTGGAAATGTGAAATTCTGCTCTTGGGTAAGAATAGGCACTGTGTGGATGGCATGCAGGCATTAATAACTTAAAAAATTATACAGGGGAATGACGTAAAGATGCTACCAGAGTGTGTGTACATGATTTTCTGTGAATTATATTCCTAAATAGGAGAAGTATAATAATAGAGCAACAGTTTCAGATTACTGAAATGGTGACAGTTATCACAAACTGCTAAAGAAATTAGTGAAGTAGAAAATTATAATAAAGAGACTTTAATTACTTGCTGTCATGTGATTAAGGTCCCCAGCAATCAAGAAGCAGGTGTAAATAGCCCATCTTGAGATGATAAATGCTATGGACAAAATGAGTCAAGACTTCAACAGTAACATTCAAATTTTGAGGAGAAAAGGAAAACTTGAAAGAAGCAGATTTTTAACATTTGCATTGTGTTGAAGACTTTATAAAAACATCATGTTCTAGGCCAAGAGTCAATAAATAATCTCAATTAGGAAGATACCAAAAGCATTTAAAACCAAAACAACACTAGTGTGTTTAAACTATGAAGGAAGATACTAAAATATAGAAATAACTTCTGAAAAAAACTATTTATATCCAAAAGAGGGAAAAACCAGAAGGATAAGCTCTATGAAGTTAAATGTAAAATCAGATAAATCCAGAAACACTGTTTTGAGGAAGCCTTAGCTGAAGGGTTGAAGACAACTGCATTGAAAGAAGCAGCTCACCAGACCATCAGTGGAATGGATCACAAGCAGCACTCAAAGATAAACTATATCATAGAATGGTGTGGGTTGGAAGAGGCCTTAAACATCATCTAGTTCCAAACCCCCTGCCATGGGCAGGGACACCTCCCACCAGATCAGGTTGCTCAAAGCCCCATCCAACCTGGCCTTGAACACTGCCAAAGAGGGGGCAGCCAAAACTTCTCTGGGCAACCTGCTCCAGTGCCTCACAACCCTCACAGTAAAGAATTTCTTCCTGATAGCTCATCTAAATCTACCTTTTCAGTTTAAAACTGTTACCCTGTCACTACATGCCCTTGTGAAAAGTCCCTTTCCAACTTTCTTTTAGGCCACTTCAGGTACTAGAAGGTCCTATATGGTCTCCCCAGAGCCTTCTCTTCTCCAGGCTGTAGAGCACCAACTCTTTCAGCTTGTCCCCATAGCAGAGGTGCTCAAGACCTCTGATCATCTTCATGGCCTCCTCTGGACTTGCTCCAACAGCTTGATATCCTCCTTACGTTTGGGGCCCCGGAGCTGAACACAGTACTGCAGGGTCTCACAAGAGCAGAGTAGAGGGGAAGAATCACTTTAGAAAAAGCTGAAGTAATTCTTCGCATCAGTTTTTGCTGAAGAGGAGGTTAGGATTGTTCTTAATGACATTCTTTGAGTGATGAGTCTGAGGAACTGTCTCAATTCAAACTATTATCAGAGGTTTTAGAAAAAAAAAGATAAAATGAACCACACTAAATTACAAGGACAAGTGGGTAATCACCCCATAGTTGTAAAGAAATTCAAACATGAAATTGCTGAGCAGTGGTACTGCGATACATAACCTATGGTTTAAATCAGACTCTTGGGGTCAGAGGTCTGGACACTGACAAATGTGACACAAAGCATAAAACAGGCTCCAAGAGAAATTATGGATACTACTGACCCTTAAATGTGATTTATATTTTCAATCAGTTTTCTTTCTACATAATTAAATATTATACTAGTAGATACATGGGTAAATATAATGTACTGACAAATAGCAGAACTTCTGTTGGAGAGTCGTGCCTTACCAGTCTGTTAGAGATCTCTGAAGGAAATAATAAGAGAAATGTCATCTAATTGCTATGTTTTTCATAGATAATCTTATCAAAGGTACTTAAAGTTATACTGTGCTACATAATGCTATATATAAAAATAAGAGTCAGGTTAAATAATCGGGTTTTACAATGAGAAAAAACCTACCAGTGGATAACCCCTAAGAATCTGAGGTAGAATTTTTGGTGTGTAAAGCACTCATAACCATGTAGAAAAATGAGTGAATTGTGAAAGGAGAGAATTTTCAGGTGATGAAATCTTATGCATGCTAGACAAACAAAATTGACTGAAAAGGAATCCACAAGGATCTCAAAATACTGAGGACTTTTCAGTAAAAACAACCAGATTAAATTGTGACAAGTATAATACCAGGCATGTGAGGTAAAAATATCCTAATTATAAATACATAACATCTGTCTCAAACTATGGTATCTATTATCTTTCAGAAAGTGGTCTGGAACCACTGGAGGTGGGGGAAAAAAAAAAAAAGTAAAAAACCAAAGAGAATGTTAGAAATTACTAGGAATTAATAGGGAGAACAAAACAGAAAATCCGATTATGTCACTATGTCAGTTCTTGATCCTCCTTTTGAACCCTCAGTATGGTTCTGATTGTATGTTTTCAAAAGAGGAGTTGCAGAGTTTTTAAAAAATACTACAAAAGAGAGTCAGTCACTGATATAAGAAACAGCTTCTGTACAAGGGAGGAGAAAAAGGACCAAGAATTTCCATGCTTTGGGAGGAGATGATAGAGGAATGTAATATAGGTCTATAAAATTGTAAATGGTTTGAAGAACATGAGTAGGGAGTGCTTGTTAATTATTTCTAACCTCACAAAAACTATCAGACCCTCAATGGAATTATCAGCAGCAAGTTAAACATTAATAAGTTTTAATGTAATATGTAACTAAATTGTGGGTCTCATTGCCAAAGAACACTTTGGATGCTAAAAGTACAAATGTGTTCCAAAAGTGATGGATAAATGGATGCATAAAAGTCCATTTGTAGATGTAAAACATGATGACCTTCAGTCAAGGAAGCTCTTAGGCTGAGAAGATAAAGTGGAGAGAGCATCACTGTTATGCTCTTCATGGAATTTTTGCATGCTGGCTTCTGTTGTGAGCGTGGTTCTGGGTTGCACTGCCTTTCAGTCAAGCATGAAAGGCCACAGGTTCTTATGAAATGCTTATGATTTTCTACACAGATGTTCTGTGGAAAAGTTTATTGGGGATGTAGTGTATGATAAGCAAAGCAAGAGTCAGAAATGTCATACTGTTCCAGAAAACAAAGAGCATCGAGAGGTGCAGTATAAACTTGAATATGGAGGAGTTTCTGTTCAGCTCAACTCTATTAAATTAACTGGAAAACTGGCCAAGTTTCATTTCAAGAAAAATGATCCAGAAGAAATCTGTAAGTACGAAAAATGTCCAAAGAATATGACCTATAAGAACCACCAAAAGCATTACAGATCTTTAATTTAGATTGAAAACTTCCTTTATGTAAAAGGTAGCAACAAAGAAGGAAGAAAAATTGTTCATTAGGTCGTAAGAATAAAGAACAAAATTGAGAAAGCTTGAACTGTTGCAAAGAAGATTTAGGCTAGACCTCAGGGAGGATTTTTAATAGCAAGATCCCAGCCATTGGTACAGATTGCCTAGGGAAGTGTAGAATCTCTATCAAACTAGGTTTCTAAGAGTTCTGGTAGATCTATATATTTACAGTTTAAGTGCAGATCATCCTGATTTAAAGAGGTTAGTGGGCTACATGTGTGTTCAACATCATTTAGAGCTCTATTTTTTTGACACTTGAGGAATGACTTGTCTAAAATGTGTGTGATAAATTCATATTATCTTGACTGCATGCTGGCATGCAGCTATTCATGCTGTCTCTGTGTATATTTATTTTCTTTCTCCATTTCTAATCATCTATAATTTTATTTACATGCTCAGCAACTGTTTCTCACAGTGAAATTCCTCTCCACTGGATTGCCACTCACTGCTTAGTCTCACTGCCTGTATTTTGTTACATCCCCCTAGCTCATTTTTCAAACAGCCAGTGGTGATTTGTTCTTATTTTTATAAGGACAATTTCAAATTTCTTCTTGCTTATTTATTTTTAAAAGCAGAATATGTAGCAGTTGAGCATGTTATACTAAGAACAGTACCATCCCCTTGTTCAGTATATTCTCTCATGAAATTCTTATTCCCTTCATAAAAAAACCTCAGATCAAGCCACCCAGATATTTTGCATAATCATGCTTGGGGGAGAAGTACTTTGTGCTTTAAATCTAGTGCAAGCTGTTGGCAGCATTTATACACTAGAGTTAGGCTTGCAGGAAGAGGCAAGAAGCAAAGGTGACAAAGATTTAAATATACTTCTTTATCCCTGGTGCTAGTAGCTGCCAGCTGTGCCACTGTGGATCTGTGCATCTGGGCTGGAAGGGCAGAGCCTGAGCTCCCTGTGGCATGGCACCTCTCCAATGCAATGTTCTTCTCTGCTGAGGGAAGTCTCAGCCCACTCAGGCAGAGCCTGAGCAGGCACTGAGGTGCTGAACAGGCATTAGCCTTCTTCCTCCAGAAACCTCTGAAGCCTGACCCATGTCCACACTTAGCTAAATGCTTACTTACAAACAAAATACCAAATGAGTCTCAAGATCACAGCAGGTTAGTGTTCGTGATGTTCTGTGTGCCCACATCCAGTGACTGCAATAGGTAGGACTTTTTGTGGATTCTGCGTCACTAGAGCAAAGCAGACAGGTCAGCATGCTCCAGGCAAGTGTACCTCCTATTACTTTTACTAGCAGAAGTAATAGTACAAGAGCCCCATAGTAGAAGCAAGCTGCATAATGCATCTGAGGAGGAAATGGGTCTCCTGCTTTCCTTCACAACAGAAAGCCTGAGAACATTTTCAGAATCTTCACTATCAGCTGCTAACTTTGTGTGCAAGGCACTTAAAGGTGATCAGTTTTTCACAGGTATTTATCTCTGTTTTCTGAAAATCTAGCACTGAGAGACCAAAAAAGAAGAGGCATCCAAAATCATCCATATCTCTGACAATCCTGATTAGTATTCAAAGAAATGGGTGTTTATTCACTCAGAGCTTTCTGCAGAATCAAGATCTAAGTGAGCAATGTCATTTTTACAAACTCTCATTTAAACCAATAAGGTTATGTTTTTGTGCAGAACTGCATAGTGGGTAACAGTTCTTTACCTGTTATGTTCCAAAGTGATTATATCTAAAGCCATAAATATTTTTCTTAATTGGACAAAAGTCTTCAAATGGCTTGGGACAAACTCATGTCCTAGAAGCAAAGGCAGAGAGACATTATCTGCAAGCCCTTTAAATTAAAACTGGATTGGGCAGAGAAATGTGCTGCTTCATCCTTCCCTTCAGAATAAACCAAGATGTAGCAAATGATGGCAGAATAATTGTGAGGGAGATTACTCATGCCTGGTGGAGGAGACCAGGAGAAATCCAGGCTAACTGCATCAGTATGTAACTGAGACATCAAAGTTTGAAACTTTTTATCGTTCCACCTAGAAATCTACTAGAGAATGGAAGGACTTCTTTTATAGTCGTCTCTCTCAATGTACATAATCCTTTGACATGCTTAATGTTCCTAGATTACATGTGCTGTTTCTCCCATTTGCTGATTGGCAGTGATATTGTTGTGTGAGAAGAGGTTTAAAGTTTTTCTAATTCACTCCCTTGTTACAGCCAGCTAAGATCAAGGCCTTTGACTGTCTTCTCTTTGATACTCGGAAGTTCGGTTTATTTAACCCTATTGTTTTCCCCCCTTTTTAAAAAAAGATGGTTTTCACTTAGATTTCCTATAGAAGTCTCGTATGGGTTTATGGCACCCCTTCCTGTCTGGCTGCACTAGCCAACCCTGCGATCAGTGAAACACACTATTCTTAAAGAGCTGCCCCAAACAGGTATCTAAATCCTTTAATATATGCCCAGGAAGAGCATAATTGTATACATCTGGCCCAAACCAATGCTTCATATTGACATTCATAGGTGGTAAATATTTTTGTGGGTTTTCCCTGTTAGTCTTGAAAGGTTTTTAACTTAATTTGCTATTGTTTAATTTTACGTGATTTTAGCAGACTAATAATATAAATGTCAGTCCTGGTGTTGCCTGATTCTGCTGAAAGATACTTATATAGGATGTGAAAAGGCACCAAACCTTTCCTGGAAGTGTCTGTGCGTTATTGGAGCTTTGTAAAGAGGGATTAGTAAATAACAAGGGTAAAAGAGGAAGAGAAACAAACCCAAAAATGCTCCTTTGCTCTGTGGCTGCTTAACTTTTTCTCACTTATTGTAATTCCACTTACTCATAAATCTCTGTAGTTAAAGCTAAGAAAATGGGCAGAAACTTTTTTTAAGAGAATGAAATACCTTTGGTTTTCTGCACAGATCACAAAATTACAAATTATGTATAGAGATAAGAGGATTTCAGAAACTGATTTTACAGTATCAAACAGTATATACAGTAAAACAGGTTATGAAATTCTCTCTCATAATTTCTATAACCTAAAACTATTCTACAGTTTAAAAATTAGATTCTAAATATCATCTTCTAAAGCCCTAAGTTTAATTCTGCTAGAAGTACCACAGACTGCTGCTGCAGACATTAAACATTAAAACTAAAAAACTAAACTAAAAGAACACTGACGTTGCAAAGCTGGTATTCACCCAGCACATGTAATGCACTGAGTTCCTCTAATGACTCATTCTCCAATAAACTGTTTTCTGCTCATTGTGTGATGTAGTCTGTGGCCTATTTAATTCAACTCCTCCTCTGAATTACTAATTTTCTTGGAGGTTCTTCCATAATACATATCAGTACAGGAACTGAATACTTCCCAAACATTTCTTTTCACAAATGAGATTAGAGATACTGCTCTTTCTTTTACTGACTATGAAACACACAGAGACACTAAGGTCAAAACTACTTACTACTTTGAGTACTTGGTTTGAGACTCTTATGATGTGATTTTTCAGTGTAAACAGCATAATACTGTCTTCATGAAATTCAACTTTGGCTAAGAATCTTTTGATAATATTGGCAGAGTGGCAGTTTTTTCAAAAGTCTGTAAGTCAACTGGCTCTGAGCTGATGTAAAGATCAATAGCATAGCAAATTTCAAGAACCCTGGAACAAAGTATTCAGACAGCAGAACTTCTCAAAGCATTGTCAGTCTACTTTTTAAAAAAAAAAAGACAAAAACACATAATTCTCATTAGCCTTTTTACTGGAATGAAGATTTTTATTAGTCAGTCTTAGGCAGCAAATTTTGAGCCCAAGCAGTTAATATTTGCAATGTGATAGAAATAAAACCTGGAAGTTATAAATGGGAAAATGTCAGACAATATTGTAGCAATGGAAAGTGCTGCCTTTACCACATCATTACAGAGTCAGGAGCTTCCCTAATCCTGTCATCTTCTGTCTTCCCTTTCTGCTTCCACTGAGCTGCGAAGTTGTGTTTTGTTAGTGCAGCACCTCAGAGAAGCTCCAGGACTGTGCAAGAACTGTGAAGTGACCTACTGAGGAAGGGAGTGTGCGAGGGGCAAGGACTGGTTGTCTCTCTGTCATCATCCCTTTGGTATGAACTAGAGTGGACAAGTAGAGCATGCCCTTATGGCAAGACCTGGAAGAAAGGTAAGGTTCAGTTCCCTTGGTCATATGGGAGCTGTCCCAAATAGCATATATGTCTTAATTCTTTCCTCTCACAATTATTTCTGTCCCCAGTCAGGGAGCTTGGACTAAGATTGTTTTACAAGAGTCCAAGCTTCCTGAGTAGAGACAGAAACTGTAAGGTCAGAACAGAGCAAATGTAGGAACAAGGATGAGCTCTTTCAAACTATGCTCAGAACCACAGATCAACTAAGCTCATAGATCCCATTCCCTGGTGATTCCAAGGGATTTCAGTTGTCCTACACAAGCAAAGGCAACTCACTTCAATTCAGGGTCAGCATAAGTTGTATATTGTAAAAATTGTAATTGTAATACAAAATTGTAATACAAACCCCCAGATTTCTTTAACTGCTTAAGAGACGTTAAATCCTGTTCCTTATCCTCCCGTCTTTCTTTGCATTTAACTGTCTCTGCTCTCTCACAACACTGAGGACCTGGCATCATTTTTTTATTCTGTATTCACAAATTCCTAAAGGAAGAAGCCAGTGTTGGCTTTAGGTCCCTATGTTCTTGACAGATGTGCAAAACATTCAGGTAGTAAATGCTGTAAAAAGAACACCAGCATAGTATTTTTTACAGTTCCTTTAAAATAATAAAAATCTCTGACTCCTGGCAATTTTTTTTTAAAATGGCCAGTTTAGGTACCCCACTCCAGAAATGGCCAGGCAACACTTTCCTGGAACCCTGACTTGGATGCAAGGCAAGGGTCTCAGGAGCCTTCAGTTTAGCTCTTTTGCTCAGCAGTCCAGTGCAGTGTGGTAACTGTTCAGCAGCCCACCTGAGGTGTTTAGACTCCTTTGCAATGTTAAGCAGACAGTGTATAAATTTTGGAGGAAAGGAAGGAATGTAAAAGTTAGCCATACCAAGGCAGGCTGTAAGGAAGATTTCTGTGGAGCAGATTCCCAAAATTACACAGGAGCTCAAATTGCTCACAATTTAATTTAAATGCATCTATCATATAAGTACTCTTGAAAATCTTTTCAAAATTGCCAAAGTCCCAGACTATATAATAGATGTAGTTTTGTTCCAATGCTTTTGAAAATTAAGATGTTATGTATCATAAACTAAGGTTTTAGTGGTTTTTCTTAAGGTCTTATTCTGATCTTCATTTTGATTTCTGTAAATTCATAGAAATTTGTGATTCATATATCCAATCAACTGTGTTCAATAACTTTCCTATTTTAAACATCCTTTCACACACATTCCATCAAAACCAGGGTGCTCAGCCTTCATTTTTCAGGAAGCTGCAGCCTGTAAAATATGCATAAGGACCTTCTCTTTCCATCCCATACAAAAAAATTGCCTTTTTCCTTCCAGCAGTAGAAAGTGAATGAACACAACCTCCACTGCTTTCACAGACTGAATGCTCCTGTGGGATGGGGAGAAGGGCACCACAAAGGTTGCTGCTGTCACCAAGGAAAGGGGAAAAGGGGCAGAGTGGCAGATGCCAGGTCTGTGTTGGGCTGCAAATGCATGAAGGAGTGTTTAAGCATTTAGAAAGTGTTTGCTACTGAGACGGCCTTTCCCATCCCCTCTGAGAAAGAAGAGCAGACATACGGAAATATCTTGTGTGGTAGATTCCATTCGTGGGCTGTTGGATTACATTGATCAGAGACAATAAAACGTGTATGCTTGATTTGCTAATGTTTGTAAAATGCTATGAAATCCTGACACACAAGATTTCTTTGTTAATAGCCACTAAATAATGGTAAATAATGAATGGATATGAATGACAGGGTTCTTCTGCAACAGCAGGCATAGTAGAAGCAGTAGCTTGTATCTCCAATGTCATGTCACAGTTGTTATATCAGGTGGCAAAATTTGTATGCAGTATAATACCTCATTTTAGTAGTGTACTCATAAATCAAAATTTTCCATTTAAAGGAATTTGTTTGCATTGTATTTTTCAAGTGAATCGATAAGCAATCACTACTTACTTGATTTATTTTTTTTTTTAATTTTGCTGGTGTATTTCTTGGAAGTGTTTCAAATGACAGATGGATAATGTTCTTTAGTTCTTTGTTGCACTCTTCACAGTCTAGCTGTTTGGCCTTCATTGTAGAACCAGAACAACAATTTTGTGACTAGAAAACCAGCACCAGAAATTTTAGATAAGGAGATAAGGTAAGTAGAACTGTTCAAATATTTGATATAATTTGGCACCATTTTTATTTATTCAGATTTTGGTAGCAGGAGACTTTAGCTTATACCAACCTAACAAAAATCAGTCCCTTCCCAAAAAGAGATGAAGGACAAAAGAACCATGAAAGAGGTGGTTGCTGACAGAGATGGGACCAGGAAACAATGATTCAGTGGTCACAGCATACTAACTTGATAGTGTCCAGTCTTATAGCAAATATTATACAAAAGAAGATCTTTGAAAAGGGACTTGTAGCTATTGAAGGGGTTCTAGATATACATAAAGACTTCCTCCTCAACATGCAGGGCAGCTGGAGCATAACAAGGGAGGTGCTTCTCTGAAATCTCAACAAGGCAGTGCTGTAGGATGCTATCAGTCACAAGCAGATGTAAATATCCACATTTTGATAGGGAATATGAGAAAGATGGCTGGAAAATAGTGTTAGCAGCAATAAGTAGGTTCTGATGGAGGAGAAACCCATGGAGAATGGTCACATAGTCAGTGTCACAAAAAATACTCTTTTGGAGGAATGTGATCAAGAAAAGGCAGGGTCAAGATTAGGAAAAGAAAACTCAGTATCAGAGAAAAATGTATGCTGTTATCTTACACTACAGGTTTAGCCGTGATGCTCACTAGAGGCAGATATACATGAGAGAGTCTTAAAGAAAAGTTATTGCAACTCTTATACATAATAGTTGTGTATAGAGGAAGATGACATCTGCTATCAAGTTGTATACTGTGAGATAAGAAGGTGATGTTGATTTCAGTGGTACAAACTACTAGGGAAAGAGCTTGAGGGAAAGACTAAGAGTCTTGTTCAACTTGAACTAACAGTCCAGGAAATACTGGAGACATATTCAGTATGCCTTAAACTGTAGAATGTTGAAATAATGATTAATGAGCTCCATACTGAAGCTTCCTGTCCTGCAAATAATTATTTAAAACCAGATAGAGAGAGGCATTTCCAAAATGCCTAAGATATTGAGGAGAACTATTACTGTCAAACTGTCATCTCCTAAGAGCTCTGGAATATCTTCTCTAAGTATTAAAAATAATTGCTAGTCATGAAACAAATGCTGAAGGCCTAATTTTACATGCCTGTTTCAAGCCAAGCTCACAGACATCAGGTTGATTAAGTCAGTGGAAAAGTGCCCAATAACGTTTTAATATAATAACTCTTGTTATAACAAGCCAAATGTGTATTTTTAATCGCCTGTTATAGTAATCTTTTAATAAGATGTTTTACTAGAAATTAATGTGATACATAATGTTATATTAAGCTAAATTAACCATCATCTTTTAGTTATGGTTGTGTTGGAAGAGGAGTTCTGAGTATGTGTTCAGTGTCAGTGCTGGAATGGAATTGGAATGAATTACATGGAATGGGCCTGTTGCTGAATATGCCCTGCACAGGCCTGGGAGTCTGCACTAGTAAACTGATCTGCAGGGTCAGGACTTAAAACCAGCATATCTTAGGGGCTACCTTTATTAAAGACTGAATGACACCACCTCCTGAATATGCTGCTTTTGTGATTTTAACCATCCACAGTTGAGTGCATTACTGCTCATAGGAATGCTATTGTAACTCTTCAACTAACGATAGTTGGAAATGTTTTTAGAATTAGCTAGTAACAGAGCGAGGACAAATAGCCGCCCAGTCCCAAACCTTGGAAAATATAACAGTAAACTGTAAAAATGGGCTACCTTTATTTTGTCTGGCCTTTATTTAAATTCACTGTTGGATAGCTTTTTACTATGTGTCTGCATGCAAAGGCTGGACACAACTCCAGGTCTTATGCTTCCCTGATCCACTGAACAAATGACACCAAGCTGAGTGGTGTGGCTGACATGTCTGAGGAACAGGATCCCATTCAGATGGACCTGGGCAAGCTTGAGAAGCTGGTCCATGTGAACCTCCTGAGGTTCAACAAGGCCAACTGCAAGGTCCTGCACTTGGGTTGGGTCAATCCCTGGTATCAATACAGGCTGAGGGATGAAGGGACTGAGAGCAGCCCTGCAGAGAATGACTTGGCGGTACTGATGGATAGAAAGCTGGACATGAGCCGGCAACATGCGCCCGCAGCCCAGAAGGCCAACTGTATCCTGGGCTGCTTCAAAAGAAGAGTGGCCAGCAGGTCAAGGGAGGTGGTTCTCCCCCTCTACTCCGCTCTCATGAGACCCCAAGTGGAATACTGTGTTCAGCTCTGGAGCCCTCAGCACAGGAAAGTCATGCACCTGTTGGAGTGGGTCCAGAGCAGGCCACAAAAATGATCAGAGGGCTGGAGCACGCGATAGGACAAGGGGTAATGGTTTTAAACTAAAAGAGGGTAGATTCATACTAGATATATGGAAGAAATATTTTACGATGAGGGTAGTAAAACAATGGAACAGGTTGCCCAAGGAGGTTGTAGATCCCCTATCCCTGAAAACATTCAAGGTCAGGTTGGATGAAACTCTAAACAACCTGATCGAGTTGAAAATGTCCCTGCTCACTGCAGGGAGCTGGGGTAGATGACTTTTAAAGGTCCCTTCCAACCCAAACTATTTTATGATTCTGTGATTATTCTATGATTCTATGAACAGAATACTTGTTGGAGATCAGTAACGATGACGCTCAGAACTCCAAAGCAGTGGAGATGCAGGAAGACAGAAATCCTACCTCATATCCATACCAGTGAGTATAACTAGCTGGCACAAAGAGGTGTGCATATAGTATAGGAATATACACTGGAAACAGTAGAAGTAGTGCAGATGTATCTGAGTACCTCTACTAAGGGTGGATTTAATAGGGTGGATTTTGAAGGGGAAAATATTTCCTCCCCTCCATCCTCAGTTATATGACACAGAGGAGGGTATGCAGCCCCTGCCCATACTACATTTGCATCCATGCTGTCCTAATAGTCTCACAGCAGGAACAGCAAAAACCTTAAGGATCCCTGTGAGTCATTGTAACAGTGTAAATATGGTGGTGAAAATCTGCACCATTCACATTGCAGGTCAACATGTATGGGCTGTAACATGCAATGTCTTCACAAATAAAAGTCAGCTGATTCTGTATTTGCAAACTACAGAATTTTCTTCTGCATAAATACATTAACTGACATTTATGCCAAATAATTACATACTCATGTCAAGAGACTAGAGCCCATCTGTACTGCAGAGATGTAATTAGCATTAATTAATATGTCCACATTGTCTGGTGTTCGTATATTTTGCCCTGAAGTCATAAATGTGGCATGGCATTTGGGAAGGCAGTATTCATGAGCCTTCATCTGAATTCCAGACATTTGGATTTTGTGATGCTTTTAGTGCCTTTCTGTTCAGCAAACCTCACTTCTGGTTCTAGTCGTTGGCCAGAATGATATCCGTTGATCAGAATGACATTCAAAGTACTTTAGACTGAATTTCTTTGATGGAAGTCCTTCAAGTGAATATTAATGCTCTTTAACAAGTCGTACTGTGTGGTGCTGCATGTACTTTCTGTGTAATTTTTTCTAACATTTCCTCCCATCCCTCTATTTCTGAGGCCACTTTCTCACCCATTTACTTTTATCTGTAATCATTTTTTTTCCTTTGATGCTACTGAAAATATTAACATCAATAGCTGAAATTGCTGAGTAAGTACTTAAGTGAATAGCTTTCACAGAATTACTGGCTGATTGCCCAGATAACTGGAATTACCTGGGTTAGCTACCTGAGCAGTAGCTTACTATTTCTACAGTGAATGCAGCGTCCACAAATCCAGCAGAAGCCATGGATACAAGAATGGGTTAACTAGTATTTTAAGTTGTCCAAGTTTTTAAAAGCCACAAACACGATTCAACCTCTAGAAACAATATGGCCCTGCTCTCGCAGTGACAAATTTACCCTTGGATGAATCAGAGACAATTTTGTCACGTTTTAATTGTACGCCTTTCAATACACAGCCTGTTTATTTCTCATGCTTTCAGAGGCACAGCTTACTTTATTGCAAGCAGCTGCCACAAGTGTGATTTGCTTCAGTTTTATACATCAAGCCATTGTTCACGTGTCCATTAGTGCCATAAACCTGATGGGATTTGGCTGAAGCTTTTGAATGTTTGTGATGCTCATTTAGGGTGTCACCCTATCCACCTTTTCCTTGGCAGCAAGAAGGCCTTAAGGAGTCATCTTCACCAGCGTTAGACATTTATTTACTGCAGTCTTAGTTGTGCTGACCCAATGGTTTGCAAGGCTGCATGGAAAACTGGACCAGTTCACTGATGCAACTGAAATATAATTTAGCAAGAAGAATGGCTATTCAACACACTAATCTGGTTTACTGTAAGAACTCAAAAAGAAGTGTCACAGCATGAGTGAAGAAGCAATAGAGGATAGGAAATCATTACATGGATATACTGTAGACGAATATGTGCACAGTAAATCCATGCAGATACACATACTGAGGTTTTATGGGACTAGTTTGATTCAACTGCTAATCAAATCACTCTTTTGAGCTGTATCATCACAAAGGGTGGTCACTCTCACTTTACCAAGGCTGGTGTAGGTCCCTGCTCTTTAGTCAGGTTAGCTAGGCTGCCTGGAAGAATGTTAACTCAAATTTATCTGAACTGACTGTTTCAGTTAAGGTAAGCCTTAAAACAAACCTTCTCAAGCAGGTCATAGGAAATGCATCACTTGATTTTTCACCTGTCTTTTCATTTGTGGTACAATATCACATTTAGAGTGTAAAATAGAGGGGAAACAGACAGAGACAAGTTGTATCTTCGGTGCAGCCAATGCTTTTTTTATATTGGAAAAGGAATCTTTGCTTCCTCTTAGCAGCATCTTTGTCAGCATCCTCAGGGTGTAAACAGAGTGAAAGTCCTTAAAAAGGAATAACTCTATTTTTCTTTTGACTCAAACAGAGTTCCACATGGGTATCACACAGACAGGGACAGTTCAAGCTGTTGAACTGGGGAAACACCTGTGGCATAGTTTTGTTGTTGTAACATAGCTAAGAGAAGAGCGATACCTCCTGCATGATCTTTATTAGCCTACCTGCTCAGGCACAGTAATAAACTTATTATTTGCCTTTTTGTGCACAGTTATGATGCTATCTTGAGTTGATATACAGGTATCAGTGCCTGCAGAATCAAAACTTGAAGACATTAGTAGAAAACTACATCCTGAGTATGTGGAATGTGTTATATGCAGAGCTTATATATGCAGAGCTTGAGGGTTTTTGCCATTTCAGTTTAAATTTAGTAAACCTCATATTTCAACTAAGTAATTTTTTTCATGCCAGGTTTGAAGTATTCAAACAGATTCAACAGATTTCTGAGTTATCCAAGAAGAAATAACAACTGAGCAATTTTCTGAATGTGTGAAAACCACAGGGTTCTCGCAATATTCAGTTCATTAAAAATGAACTAAATGGGTTTCCTTTTAACTTTGGAGAAATGTTCGCATCTGAGTGGACAAGCATATGAATTTTCAGCTTATATAGTCATATACTGGAAAAATTAAATTGCTGAAAATGAGAGAGTAAAAATCCAGGACACCTTTATTTAAAGGTCTGTAACTTGCAACACAAACATCGCAATAAATCACATGCAGAAAATCAAATGTTGCATATCAGCTATTTTAAGTAGGCCTGTTTCAGGAAAAGATATGTAAGCTTGTACATTACTTGAAGCTTATGATACAGTCCTACTCAAGTTAGACCTCTGACACCCACATATGTTAACCGTTGGACTTGACAATCTTAAAGGTCTGTTCCAACTAAAACCATTTGATGGTTCCGTATGCAAGTGTACATAAGCTACTGTTTTTAAATGGAGTCATAATTATCAGAAATTATGTAAAATAATCACCTCTTAGTTGCATGTCCACTATTGCAAAGAGTGGTTTCCACAGTAGAACAAAGAAATCACAATGTAAATGACAGAAAACACATAATAAAAATTAAATTTTAAGTACATCCATATGCAAGATTTTTTTACCATATTTACCAAATATCTTCAAGTTTCTGCCCTGAAAATCAACAAATAGGCAAAGATGTTTGCAAATGTGATTTTTTTGTTTCTCTTATACTGTAGAAGGCTTATACTGGAACTGACATTCAATCTTTATTTCTTATCAATAGTAAAATGTATCTGCTATACAGGAAATTACTTGTTCAAGGAGCTTTCAGAGCTTTTATTTGATACCTTGAGTGCAGAAACAACAAAAGCCAGCAATTTCTCTGCCAGTCAGGATGAGTAATTTTTTATGTGTTCTTTTAACATTATCTTTGAAAATCAAAAGCTGTAAGTGTAATATAACAGGCTTAGACTTCAATATTAGGCACCAGACCTCATTGCAAAAGATGGTTTAAAAAAAATACTAATAAAAGAAATTGTAAAAGTTTTTGCGTGTAAGTATGCATTTTTACCCTACATTTTTAATGACATTTTCAGGAAGGAAGTGAAGAGGAGATTGTGCTTCCCAAAGGAAAAGCCTAGCTTGACAATTTTCCAGGGTTATTGGGGTTTTTTTCGTTAAACAGAAAACAACTGGTGAGGAAAGCACACAAACATCATACCTTCTGAGTGTAAATATCTGCTGCCCCTCTGTGGCTGTTTTTAAAGTCTGTTGAGGTTTTCAAACAAATGTAGTTAATATCTGATTAAGTTTACCTGATATAAAGAGTTAGCATAACATATATGCACCATTTGAATCCTATGTAGTCTCTCAAAATTGAGTCTAGATCATAACCAGTTCATGTTAGGAGTATTTCAGATGTCAAAAATATCATAGCAGTAAGCAAAAGCAGTAGTAGTCACATTGTAAAGATAAAAATGAGTCTCTAAAGCATAGGGAGATGTAATATCCTCCTTTGGTTTTGAAAAAGTGTCTATTTCCAACCAGTTTGTCTTTTACATCTAAAGGAAAATTTAAACATCTGAAAGCTCATCTGTTTTTTCCTGCTGTATTAATTGATCTGCTAAAAGTTGTTACTTTTCCCTATAATCTGGTCCATTAATATGTAACCACAGTTTGAGGGATTTATTTCGACCCTGGTATTTGCTGGGTCAGAGTAGGGATATTAGCACAGACCTCTCTGGTAGCCTGATTTGTACAAGGACAGTGGAAGAGCCAAACTGTCAGCAAAGTGTGCAAGGGAGACTATGGACAGGTCTGGATGGCTCCTGCCAATTGCTTCAATAGAAGAAAGAGCCTGGAATCCAGACAACCCTTGAGACAAGCAGAGACAAGATTAGTCCTGGGACGTACTCGAGAAGTATTCTATGTGTTCACTTGTAATATGCTTCCATGTTAACTTCTGGTTTATTACTTTCATCTATTAAAAATGTCTCTCCCAATTACTTGTAGTCCACCCTATGAGGTGCTGGGTTCCTTCAATGCTTTCTGAATATAAAGAGAAACAAAATGTTTTCCATTATGCAAGAAGGGGCCTGGAGTTAGAGACAATCCACTGATTGTTTCTGCCTACAAGCAGCCTCTTTTTCCCTACTACAATGTGCAATGTGCAGGGCGCAGACAATACTAGACACAACATGACTCCAGGCCAGCTGGCCACATTTTTGTGTGTATCCACTGCAGGAGTCAAACTCATTCCGTGGTGGGAGCCAAAAGGACATTTTCCGTTAGAGTCCATGAATCAGGACTACGAAGTTAAGCATAATTTGAAATTTATGGAGCATAAACTCTTACACTTGGCATTGCCTGGAACCAGGTCTTGATGTATTCCATGGCTGCTGCTGTCATCTAGAAAAATGCCTTTAGCATCTTTTAAGTTTTATTCTTTAAAGGCTTTTCCTAATACTGTTTTACTGAAAAGCTGTTTTACTGTACTGATTTTACCTGTGAAAAGTCCAAAAGGGCTATCCTCAGCAATACAGTCTTGCAAGTTACTACCACGTCACATCTCAGGACTATCTGTAGATACTCCTGTCTAATTTTTAAGATCAGAATAAGATAGAAATACTATTCTCAAAAAGCTGGGTGCAAAAAAGCATACAGAAATATTAAAAACCTCTATCCTTTTTTTCTGTGCAAATGGAAGAGTAATATTTTGAAAGATACATGGTATTATAGCTGCTTTCAGGTTCTTTGAAATTACACATTGTGTTCTTATGCTGAATTCTGGCAGGCTTCTATTTTTTTCTCATATTTAGCTTCCCAGCTGAATTTAAGCCAGCCACATGTATAAAATCATCATGTGTTTTTATGAGAGTCACACACAATTCTTTTAATATCATTTGCTGATTTGCTGCTGTATTTCTGAAAAACATGCAACTCCTAAAGATGTTTATCATGTAGTGTATTGCAGACAATATAGATTTCACAGTTGGGTTCCTAGTCTAGGATGGCTCCTGATCAACATCCAGGTAAGAAAGGTTTCGTAAAGCCCTAGGTCTCCCTGTCTCAGATTGTATTATTTTCAGTTCCTCAAAAATGTCAACAAGACACAAACCAAATTCTATCCCATATCCTGAGTATGAAGATAAATTCCTTTCATTTGTTTAAAGTATACGAGACATTCCTATCATTAAGTTCCATTTATTCTTGCATTATGGAACATCTTTTTTAAAAAAAAGAAAAGGGGAGCTGATAGCTTTAGAGAGCACATCTGTAACTTAAGTCACCACAGCTAAGATATTCTGTATCCCGTGGGCTTTAGCAACATAGGGCTGTATGATGCATTCCTGAATTAAAACAGGAAAAGGGGCCACTAGGGAAACAGCAGAGACTATTAAATGTCAATAAACATCTGTATTCATTATGATTACATTTCAGACACATGCACGGACGACATCTGTAGTATATACAGCAGTGAGCACGTTATCTTGCCATCCTGGTTATTTATACAACACCACAAAAAGTATAGCTACAACATCACTTGGCTGTTTTGACACAAGCTATCAGTCTTTTACCTCACTGCTGTTGTTGGTAAGCATTACAAACCTAGGGGGTGTGAGGCTTCTCGAGTCCGACCTGTTGCTCAAACCTGAGTGACCAAAGAGATTCTGTATTTCTATCCAGTCCCAGAAAGGTGGGCAAGACCTCCTCAATGATTCCCCTTCTTCTTCAAGACTAGCATCTTAAAGACAGCTTTTTCCAATTAAAAATGTGTATTTTTTAGAACATGCTCTCTTCAAAGAATAAGCAATTTAAAAAAAAAAAAAAAAAAAAAGTAAGATTCATTGGCTTAACTGTTTATGAAGCTTTAAAACCACTTGCAGAAGTAAATCCCAAACGAAATGTTTTGGCTTGGAAAGTTACTGAATAAGGGCTAGATACACTGTGTGTGCAATTCCGGTCAGTTTCATGAGCTTCAGTATGATGAAGTGTTTACAGCAGTTCACTGGGGACAAGAATTCTTCCTTAACATATAAATGTATTCAGTTTAATATGAACAAAGCCAATACCAGTGATGCAGTTAGGAGTTGTCAGGCTGAGTGAAAAGACAGAATAAATTGTTTGTATGCTCTTAATTAAGACCCTGTATTCCACCTTCACAACTGGTGAGTTTTTAAACAAACCTTAGCATTTTCCAAAATCCAGAGGGAAAGAAAGATTCAGTAATACTTTGCATTTCAGGCAGTAAGCTTTGCCTCAGCATGCTACTAGACAATACGATCTATAGCAAAGTTTATATTTCTGGATACAATTGGTTCTTTTATTAAGCAAGTCTTTTGTCAAATATCCTCCAGCCCTTTAATTAATAAACCACACTGAGAATCCAGCAGTATTTTTAATTCTGTCAGCATAAAATAGCCTTGGCACAAAAGTAAAGAAGTTGGACAGGTAGGACTTTTTTTTTTTTTTTTTTAAATGAAAGATTCTATATCTAAAAGGACAGTAAGGCTTTGAAATAAAAGTTTCAAGGCCAGTGTTTGCATTATTTATACCTGGAATTGTACTAGTTATACCGGTGGAATAGTAGGTCTGTAAAACTGTTGTTACGACTCTTCCAGAGGACTGTACAAACTTATATATATCTAACTACAGTAGCTCTGTAGCACAATCTTTCTTTTAAAGGTCTGTGGTGTTTCAGAAAGATGGGTTTGGCCAGTTCAACAAGCTTTTCTCTACATAAAGAGAGTATCTTATTAATTGTTACTTAGATGGCATATTCTATATGAGGTTGCTGTGTAAGTAGATATTCATCTTATATAGATTTGTGTCTCCAGATGGCTCAAGACTTCTCTTCCTCCCTTCCCAAATGTGTCCTTCACAGGGCAGTCCTGCATCTCCTTGCTTTCCCATTCTTTCATTTGTTATTATAAAAAGTATCTAAAAAGAGAAACAGAAACAGAAATCAAGAATTACAAACATTAAAAAATCAAATCCCATACAGATTAAAAAACGGACCGCCTACCTCATGAATCATCCCTACAGCAGTTGTTCTTAAAATAGCCTAGACTTAATATTCAGGGTTAAAGGACCTGGTCTCTTGTTCCTGCTTTCTTCTGTGCACCAGGAAAGCAAATCTTTCTTCATAGTTCTTGCTTTCATTGACATCATATGAGGATTTTCAAGGTGGACATTTTCTTGTCATGTTGTAACATCCAATGGGGAAAAATCGTACAGATTTTATAGAGGAAATGCATTTCCTTGTTTGACATGTATTTTTTTCTTTCAAGGCAGGTCTTCAAATAGTGACTGGACAGAACCAAGTGAGGAGGGATTCAGATAATAATCATTTTTCAGATTTTTTGGGTCACTTACAATTCTTGCACAAGTAGAATTATCAACTTTCAAGAGGTATAATTAAAAATGGAGAATATAGTAGAAAGTATGCACCTTCTGGGAAATGTTGAAGATCCATCCAAACCACACTAGATCCTAGATGTATGTAGGTTTTTTTATATTTCATAAATAGCAGTCATAAATTTACTTTCAGAGATACTTTAAGAAAAAGCTTGCTAATTAAGAGCACTTTTGACTTTGTGAGGTTACATGTATGGTGCATTGACTTTGGCCAGCTGCCAGACACCCACCCAGATGCTCTCACACTTCCCTTCCTCAGCAGGACAAGGGGGAGAAAATAAGATGGGGAAAAAAAGCTCACGAATCAAGATAAGGACAGCGAGGTTACCAGTTACCACCATAGGCATAACACACTCAACCTGAGGAAAATCAATTTAGTTATTTGCCAATTAAAACATATTTGAATAGTGAAAAATGAAGACAAATTAAGACACCACTTTCCCCGTACCCACACCTTTTTCCCAAGCCCAAATTCATTCCTTCATTCCCAACTCTTCCACCTACTCCAACCTTCAAGTTTAGGGGAATGAGATGCTGGGGTCAGTCCAGAGCAGCTCCTCTCTGCTGATCTTTCCTCCTCACACTTTTTCCCTGTTCCAGCCTTGGTCCTTCCCAGGAGTTGCAGTACTTCACAAATATTTGCTCCAGTGTGGGCTCTCCACTGGCTGCCGTCCTTCAGGAGATATCCATCTGCTCCACTGTGGTCCTGCACAGGCTGCAGAGGAGTCTCTGCCTCAGTGCCTGGAGCACCTCCTCCTTCTCTCACCTTGGTGTCTCACAGAGCTGTTTCTCTCACAGCTTTCCTCACTCCTCATGGCTATGCAGTATTTTGCGCTTTCTCAAATATCCTTTCCCAGAGGCACCACCCCCTTGGCCGAGGGGCTGAGCTGTGCCCAGCGGTGGGTGGGTTGGAGCAGGCTGGAACCTCTCCTCACAGAGGCCCCTGCAGCCCCACAGCCAGCGCCTGGGCACTGACATCCAGCACAACGTGTTACTTTCAAAACATTCAGTTTTGAGAATTAGTAATCTCTTCTACTGTCACCATGAGCAGCTTCCTTGTCTTCTCAAGGGAATACAACTTCTGTTCAGGTGGTGGCATGGTGAAAACAATTAGAGAATTAAAGGGCATGAATAATGAAGGTTGGAAATACCAGGCTTCAGATTGTGATGCCAGACAAGATAACAAATGAAAGTAATGAGAAAACAAGTTGATGTATGTTATCTTGAAGTTGTAAGAAAATTATGTGGTTATATGTTCTAAACATTTGTCATCCAGAATCAACTTCATTAGGTGAAACATGAAAGCATGAAGCACATTTCTGATGTGATGAAGACCAGCAGAAAATTGATAGGGCCTACACCAAACTCTGCCACTTGGGGTTTGGGCAGATTTGCTCCTGCTTGCAGATTGAGAACAACAGGCAGGAACCACCCTGCAAGCAGGTCCATACGGGCGTGGGTATGCAGTGTGTGACAACTGCACCTGAGGGTCTTAAGATTGAACTCATTTCTGATACATCACCTGTGAAAAGCACAAGAACTCCTGGTATGTCAGTGTTATATACCATGATATATATTAAAAAAAAAAAAAAAAAAAAAAAAAAAGGAAATACTGAAAGAAGAACCTTTGTAATCTTTATAGCAGCGAGACACACACTGTAGAAAGTCCTGATCATTTGTCACTGAACACAAAACTGCATTTGTGTTCATGGGCACAAAAAGCTGTGCAGCAACGGACACTGCAAACATGTCTGCTGCTCTCCATCACATTCACAACACCCAAACCCCCAGCATTTGCTTCAACACTCTGCAGACATTAGGAGATGTTAGTTCAAATTTTGTATTAATAAACTTAGCAGGCATGGAGCCATCATATTAGTAGTGATGTAATTTGCCAGAGGGAACCTCTGCAAATATCACTGCTATTACAGTGGAACAAATAAATTGTGAATAATTGGACAGATCAAGCATCTTTCTGTTCAAGAACTGTTGAAGAGTAGCTTACAGTTTGCTCAATTATATTTGTTATTCAGAGTCACCTAATGGATAATTAGATGAACAAGTTTTGCTCTGAATGCTGTCCACAAGCAAGCAGTTCATACCAACATCTGTGATTTGAAAAGGTTCAATTAGATTTCATTGCTTATGTGGGTCACATACAATTGGATCTGGCTCTTGCCAGTATAAGTATTGCTCTTAGAATCCAGACTATGATGTGAAGATTTATTTACAAATTTAAAATATAGATTGATCACATTCTCCAACATTTTACACTTCAAAATTAACATTTTTGTGAACATTCCTGCTATCACAAAATACTGCAGAGAACAATCCCAAAGCACTGGCAACACATTTTTTTTTCCCCCCACTTTCTAGTTCCAACCTATATTTATGGATTAAATGCAAGATATTTGTTAAGATCAAATGCTAAATTTTAAGTAAAACAAAGCATAAAAATAATTTGAAAATATCTGAGCAATGATGTATTTTTGCTGCACTCATTATCTGCATGCTGTAGACACAGTTAAACCCTGAAGCACTCAAATGCAATGCTTTGACAATTAAAATGATACACTTTTTCCCTCCTACACAGTTTTTTTGAAGCTGTCAGATTCCATTTTCTTCAAGACTATGTGGTACCTTATGTTTAGGAATGGATAATTTGGAAAATTTCTGAAAGCAGGAAAATATGTATTCTTTAAGGTCACATTATTCTTGAAGTTTAATATTTGCAGTTAAAATCTGCGAGTCAGATCTTAGGTGTGCATCAAAGCAAGTCATAAACGTAGATGAAGCCCAAGCAAGGAACCAGACCTAATATTATTATTACAATATGATAAAGATTAAAATCCCAAATCTATGAGGTAGTGTAAAATACAGGTGCTTTTTTTTTTCCCTCATTTTTCTTTTTCCATGATTCGGAATAATCCGTGTGTGGCAAGAGTAGAGGTAACATCTAGGATAATGCCATTAAGAAAGAAAAATAATAAATTCAGTACCGAATTACCAAGGAATGAATGGTCAGCCTCTCCAAGGAGACCAAGGATGAAAAATACACCAAAAGTAGGTTCTACCTCACTGCTGTGTTATTCTCCAGAAGATTTTTGGAAATGTTTCAACTAAATAATGCACCAGTGGCAAGAGCCTTACTAAAATGAAACAGTTGGCAACGTCAAAGAAAAGATGAAAACAGTGTTAACACAACTGTGGTATAATCTCTGCTGCTCCATACACTCACACCATCTGCCCAGAAAGAGTAAACACACAAACATTCCGTGATTCCGTGAAACAGCAAATCTAAGCCTGGAGAAGAGGAAGTCACTTAAGTCAATGAATGTTCAAACTGCTGTAACTTTTATCTTCTCTTACTCAAATAAATATCCGGAGAGGGACTATCTCACTGAACTTTCTATTCCTCACCTTCAGTACACAAAAACTCGGAAAAAAAAACAACCAAAAAAGCAGATACTCAGCTCTCATACTAACAGGCCCCAAGATCTCAAATTAATTTCTCTAAAAACAGCAACAAAAAATTGAAGCAAAATTAGGATGCTGAAAAATTCTAAATTATGGTCGAATCTGTTTCTCTATAAAACCAAACTTGTGCATATTTGTTGTTCATAATGAAGCAAATTCTCAAAGCCAAAGAAATAATACATTATAAATTAAACATTTTTTTTTAAACTCTGGTAGACACCTTTGGAGTGCTTTGTATTCTGGATTACATTTTGCTTAGCTCTACTGGGTCAAAGACAGTACAAACATGTCCCCATTTTGCTTTCCATTTAGGGAGACAGGGATTTCCAGGGTCAGTCCTAAACCTGGAGAGAATGAGCCTTTCATTAAGGCTTATCCTGGAAGGGGACAGAAATAGACAGAACATGTCTGTCTGAAAGTGTTTTCAACAAATAGTTTGAGACCCAAATATGCCACCTAACCAACCTAGTTCTTTCAGCAGCATCAACTGTATTTAAATCATTTCTCACAGTTGTTTAATCTCTTCGTTAAAATCTTGTCTAAATTCTTTAAACCTCTCATCTAAGCCATACTTAAAAATCCCTAATACCACAACTACCATAGGCAGACTTTCTCGGGGTTCATGTACTCTGGCTGCTAAAAAAAATCTTCAATGTTAAATCAGAATTTCCCTTGCTGGCATTTATGGCTATTTCTTGTCCAGTCTCCAGTGGATATGGAGGATGCTTTATTCCTTTTCTCTTTACCTATTTTATATTTTACCTTCTCCATACTACACAATTGATTTCCCTTCAGACTCTGTTCTCTAAGCTAAAATACATCCCTAACAAAATTAAAGGGAGAATTCCAGCTTCCAGTTCCATCCAGAAAAGAAATGCAAGTCTCCAGAAAAGCTGTGAAGACATCTTGCAAGCTTTAGCTTTGCTTTTCAGCTGGCAAATCATTATGTCTTGCATCTTGGCTGTTTGCTTTTCTCCTTTTGAAAAGTATTTGATTATTTTAGAAAATAATTTATTTCTTTGTAAGTGAATAACTTTTTTTTAGTTCTCTGGTGAATTTATTTTGTGCATTATGCACTTTTAATTAGCAGCTCTCTGCTTCAAAACATATGTTTCTTCAGATTATTGACATTAATAGACCATAGTATCAAGTTTGCCGTTTCACAACCTGTAGCCATGAAAAAAAGTTATTGTATCACTTATGGAGGATTCTACATTCTAAAAATAGTCAAGATGAAAAGAGTTGTGAAGAAAATTATATTAACCAAGATAAATAGGAAAGAAAGCATGTCAATTATAAGTAGGTTTAAAAATCAGGATTACTGTTACCTTCTTTCAGCATGAAAATTAATCTTGAAAATTTATCCCCTCTGATGGAAAGCCTCCTAAAGCTGTGACCTATACAAATGACAGTTTAATCTATAAAGACTGCATTTAAGCTTAAAGAAACCATTTTACTTGCCACTGTAATAGACTGAGAGCTCATGGTCAGTGAATTCTGAAGGGGAGTAATTTAGTGGAGAACAAGCAGTAATTTCTTGAATTGCACTAACTCTACTGCATTTGTGCAAGTACAATTCTCATTATAGACTGTTAAAAGCAGTTCCTTTCCTAGCACCTAGACTTCAGGTTTCATATCACTCTTCTCTGTATAACCCACATGGTGGGCTCTGCTTGTTTTGAGAGCTCCATGTGCAGTGTTGCCTTTGGAGGACCACTACTGACACTGCATGTTTTAGCTGCCTCACTATTAATAACATAGAGATTCAAAGCTGGCAGACAAGAGCAGGAAAAAGTTGTCACTCTTGCTGGAGGCTTTAGGAGTTGGAAGAAAGTTAGACTCTGCAACTGATTGATGGTTTATGTGCCCAATGTTGTAATTAGAGCTATACTCTATGCAACTGCCTTCTGGCCCTCCACAGCAACGATTCTGGGTTAATTGAGCTGTTGTCCTGAAAGATTTTAAAACTTTAATTTCAGGATATCACTCTTGGCATTAATTTAATTTCTTGCTTTTTTCCTTGTATTTCTTCACAGCCAGTTCATATTGTCTTGATCTTGCTCACCTTGATGCTTCATTTAATTCTTACCTGGTAAAGGTAGCTGATTACAGCCTTTTTAAGGTAGTGTAACTAAGAAATAAGAACAATCAAATCAGTCCACATTAACAGACTGCTGACCAGAAACAATGCTATCAGTTGGTACTACCTGAGAGCTCTTCAAACAGAACTGAATGGATGGACATATCAGGCTTTCTACTTGATGGGATTCAAGGCCAGCACATGGACACAGCAGAGCAGCAGTCAGCAATGTATTGTACTGATCCCAAAGGCAAATGCATACAGAGCCAGCCTAGCTCTGGGGGAAAGTACCTTGAGGGAGGTATCTGTGTGTGCCCAAAGCTCCTGGCTACCAGTTTCTAGAGAGTTCTGGCTTCAGGAGACACTGCTTTACACAGATGCAGATTGTTGGCAAGGTGATCCCCACTTTAAGCAGCAGCATCTAATAGACCCCACTCACTGTAAATTTGAAACTTGGCCAAACGCAGGGGCTAGGAATCTACTTTACAACAGACAAGAGACCACTGGTCAGCAATTTGCCTTTTTGAGAAGCATCATCCTGTATCTTCTTGTGAATTTTAATCAGTTCATTTAATCACTAATTTGAGAAAGGAAAATGTTTTCTAGAATGTGAACTTCAGAGGGCCAACTCTTTTCCAGAAAGCTTCATGCAAGGCAGGGGTGTCCCCCTGCTGTGAAGGAGAAACAGAATATGACAAAGTATTCCAACTGTCTGCCAGTGGTCACCTTCCATGGATGTCCTGCTGCTGATTAATGTCATTCTATTGTTCATAGTACCTGCTTTAATGCAGCAGATGGCCATACAATGGATCAAATTAAGTTTTTTGTGGCAGCTCTAACTACGGCTTTCATAAGCTTTGTGTAAATGACTTTGTGGCCTGAAAAAAGATGTTTATGTAGTTTTCTTAATATTTTACCTACTAGATACATTTAAAATTATTAAATACTGTGTTCTATGTTAAAGACACAAAAACATGGAATGGGCTGTGTAAAAATAATTTGGACATCTCACTTATGAGTTTCAAGCACTTGAAAGGTCATAAATACAAATACAAATGAATCTCCAAAGAGTGGTTCAGCCAGTATCTCGGTCAGGTGGTGACCAAACAGCAACTTGGACCAGCTGTGGTCAAGCAGGGATAAAGGCAAGGGACTGATTCCCTTTTCCATCTCACTTCAGAGGAATTTCTACTGATACAAAGCCAGTTTCTTACCTAGAATCGGACCCAGCTACCACTTCTTGAATGGAAAATATATTTCCATTTCCAGAGTAGTGCTTGTAGTAAACTGAAAGTATGTTGCTGCATTTCTGAAGCATCTTACTGTTTACTTCAGTGGTGGGAATCTTTAGGGAGAGGCTAAAGGAATGGTGTCCAGTAGCATTTGCCTATACAATTTCTAAGGCTTCACCTTAGAAAGTCATCGATCATACATATTTCCATGCACATTTTACAAACTAGTGACTGGCTTACAAACAGTCTTACTTGCATATAAGGTAGCATTATGAATAATTTATGTTTAATAAGTTATGATAAAATTATCTAAAAAAAGGTTGAATGAACGGTAAGTGTTGTCAAGGTAAATTAAAAACTTTTGGAGATCTTACAAAAAGTTCTTGTGAAGATTGTTTCTTTACATTAATTTATATATTCAAGAAAGCTAGAGAATAACAAGACCCCAAAACAAAAACATCTCTTAAAAATGTGTCACAGTACATTTCTTCTGGTTAGTATAAACAAACAGCTCCAAGAATACAACAAAATACATAATTTGTCTCAAGCTAGTGATTGTGCTCCATAAAATTTTCTACAGCAGATATTCATTATTTTTAAATATTTTGTTAATATTTTGTTTTGGCTTACAGGGTAATTTTTCCTTGCTTTTTCATTTGTACAACTTAATGTTTAATTCCATCTTGAATTCAGCATTAGTAAAATATGATACAAATTTGCATTAATAGAGTAAAAATTGTTCAAAAATATGTTTTGTACAAAGTAATCAGAGGCGTATGCCTTAAGAAAATTAAACATAACTCTGACAAATAATGAGCTAAATTTCTCATATTACACTTACACTTTAGAGTAAGCAATAAAAAGTAAATAAAAACTTGCTGGAAGAATTAATGATCCTTGCTTATTTAAATTACAAACACAATATATTTGAAAGATACTGCAGGAAAAATAACATTACATTTCTCTTTCCTCTTTATTAGAAAACTCTTGCCCTGCTTTAGCTATTAAGAAGAATCTAAAAAAAAAAAAATCCAGTTTCTCCTATTTTGAGAAATAAAGGTACTCCATTTTTCACATACAATGCTAATTATGATAAAAATGCAGCAAATTTAAAAGGAGGCCAAAGGTAGATACCCCATTGTTTCAGAAATGCTTCAAATTGTGAATAGCGTTAAAGGGTTTACAAGTCTTCAGAGACTTTCTTAGGTGCACAATCTGAAGGACCCAGATATAGAGGATAGAAGAGAGTGGTCAGTCAGACTGAAGAGAACAGAGTTGTTCAGGTAAGGAAGGAAAGAAAGAATAAACCAGCTAGTCCTGTGTAAACTGCTCATGATACCAAAGCTATTTCTGTATTTATACTCAACTATGGCACTACAGACATGAAGCACATATTCCCTGATAGACTGTACAGTGTTTAGATAGTATTCAGAACCCTAAAATAAACCAAAAACCCACAGTTGCTTTATAATCTTTTATATTAATACTAATCATCCATACTAATAATTTATACTATGCCAATCATCTTTTATACCAATATAATAAAGTAATTTTGATGCATTTTACTTTGCTGAGCATTTGCAATTTCGTAAATGTAACTTCTACTGACATGAATAAGACTGAAGTTATATATGGCATTTGATTTTTCTTTCATACATCAGATAAAAGTGTGACACTGAATACTGTTACCATCTTTTTTATTAAAGTTGAACCTACACACCTGCTCAGTTTACTTCAGCATGTCCTGTGGAATTACCATTCTTCAGAAGAGATGTAACAAATGATATTGCAGAAAGGATTCAAATAGCTGCCGACAGGATTTCTTGCCACAACAAACCAGTATACAACCTTCACTCATTTTCTGTCTGAAAACAGTGACATATATTGATGAGGACTCTGCCTTTGCTGATCAGGAGCACTACATAGCAGCAGACATAAAGGATGAAGAGGGGGGCAGTAAGGAGGCAAATGTCTAACAAAACCTTCATGCCCTACCCCTTCTGTCTTGATAAGCTGTATTGGGACTGGCTTGGACGGGGGGCTGAGGGAACTGTGGGTGTTTAGTCTGGAGAAGAGGAGGCTGAGAAAAGACCTCATTGCTCTCTACAACTACTGAAAGGAGGTTGCAGCAAGGCAGGCGTTGGTCTCTTCTCCCAGGTAACTAATGACAATATAAATCTAGTTATTTCACATATTTCTTCATAAACATCTACACTAAACAAAACAATAAAAATATTTTATTATTAACTTCTGTGGCCAAGTTCAGCTTTTTCACAGCCTTCTGTAGCACTGAATTGAAGAATATTTACTCTTACTTTACACACACACGCAACAGACTCTACTTTTCAAGATGCCAGTGCAATAGTGCACTATGCAGTGCAATTGCATATTTTGCTACATTCAAACATCAAGTGCTTTTTACTTCCTCATAACCATTGTATACAACATTGAGTCAGCACATTGCAGCAGGTAACTGATATGCAGTAGTGATTACTAAGTTCCCGGACATGACAGTTATACTGAAGAAGGCAATTTGAAGTACATGACTAACATCTTACCACTCTGTGGTTATCCACTTCTGGAGGGAAAGAAGGTATCTTTTCTGCTTTGCACTGTGTTGTTTTAAGCGTGTTTTCAAAATGACAAAGCAAAGCTTCAATAGGTCAGCAAATACAACCCATTATCTTAAATCACGGTTTTAAGACAAGACTTTGGGGGCTCAACTTCTGGTTTTTGAACACACTATCAGTACATCATACAACTGCATAAATAAGGAAGACTTAATGACAAATGCATCATTTCATAGGTTATAATAATTTTATCTAAACTTTTTTTTTTTTTTTTTTTTTTTTTTTTTTTGAGTCAGACACTTTCTTAGATATAGCTTTCACACTGCCCAGGTTAGCGAAAGTATAGTGCCTTTATGCAGAATGCCCAGTTAAACTTCCCCTTTTTATCCCACCTAGGATTTTCCAAAGTCACTCTTGATTGCCTTAAAGGGACCTGTCCTCATGTGTTTTTCCAGAATTGTACCCCCAGGAAATGATAAAACTTGAAAAATGAATAGTACCCTGACTCTTCCAGACAGAAGGCTGTTAATTGCCTGAGAAGTCATAGCGGATGGGATTAAAATGGGGAAAAGTGTCTCAATACAATGCCAAAGTAAGGGGGAAAATTCTTTTGTCCCTGAAAAGGAAAAATATAAAACAGGAATGTCTTTGCTCTTGCATATATGAAATATTTGAAATGGAGATGTCCTTATATTTTGCTTTGTACCTTTAACTGAACTCAGTGAAGCCACTGTGTGCTAGATATCACAGAATGGTGGGGGTTGGAAGGGACCTCTGGAGATGATCTAGTCCAACCCCCCTGCCAGAGCAGGTTCACCTAGAGGTCGCACAGGATCATGTCCAGGTGAGTTTTGAATGTCTCCAGAGAAGGAGACTCCACCACCTCTCTGGGCAGCCTGTTCCAGTGCTCTGTCACCCTCAAAGTAAAGAAGTTTTTCCTCATGCTCAGATGGAACTTCCCGTGTTCCAGTTTGTGCCCATTGCCCCTCATTCTGTCACTGGGCACCACTGAAAAGAGTCTGAACAGCACTGGACCCAGTACAGACCCCTGGGGAACACCACTAGCTACAAGCCTCCAACTACACTCTGCACTATTGATCACAACTCTGAGCTCTGTCATTCAGCCAGTTCTCAATCCACCTCACTGTCTGTTCATCTAACCTGCACTTCCTAAGCTTACCAATGAGGATGTTATGGGAGACAGTATCAAAAGCCTTGAAGTCAGACAATATCCACTGGTCTCCCCTCATCTACCCAGACAGTCATGCCATCATAGAAGGCTATCAGATTGGTCAAGCATGATTTTCCCTTGGTGAATCCATGTTGACTAGTCCCAATAACCCTCTTTTCCTCCACATGCCTAGAAATAACATCCTGAATTAGCTGTTCCATCTCCTTTCCAGGGATGGAGGTGAGGCTGACTGGTCTTCTGTAGTTTCCTGCGTCCTCCATGTCTTTCTTGAAGACCAGAGTGACATTGGCTTTCCTCCAGTCCACAGGCACCTTTCCTGTTCTCCAGGACTTTTCAAAGATGATGGAGAGTGGCCTAGCAATAACATCTGCCAGCTCCCTCAATACTTGTGGGCGCATCCCATCAGGGTGCCTGGATTTGTGGGTGTCCAGTTCACCTAGATGATCTCTAACCCAGTCTTCCTCAATCAAGGGAAAGTCTACCTCTCTCCAAATTTTCTCTCTTACCTCCAGGTTCTGGGATTCCTGAGGGCCAGCCTTAGCACTAAAGACTGAAGCAAAGGTGTCATTCAGAAACTCTGCCTTCTCTGTGTCCTCTATCACCAGGACACTCACCTCATTCAGTAATGGGCCCATGTTTTCCATAGTCGTCCTTTTGCTAGAGATCACTTCTGCCAGGAAGGGCTGGTTGAGTATTTAGATATACAAACACCTAATCTGTGAATTTTGAAGGTCTTTAGACAGATACAGATACTGAGCTGTTCTGCTCAGCTAAGATGGGAGTTTACCTGTTCTTATCAATTAGAAATGTAGATACCAAACCAGTTTTTTGCTACAAATCATAGGCATGTGAAGACTCAATAAGGCAAACATTTGTGAAGAAGACATGAAGACTCTTTGTAAATCTGTTATTTATGGGCTTAAGAATGAATTTAGATCTCAGGCTTAGACACCAGTGTTAAAGTATTTTGGGTTTTGTATTTGAAGTGATCCTGCAAATCTTAGTCCCATTACAAATACCATGTTAATTTTACTTAAAAGTCACTATCAACAGTTAATTGTTGTCACTATCAAAAAACCAAAAAATTAGATGTTTACTTATTGCTGTACAGAAAATAGCTATGAAGTGGGTTTTTTTCCATAAAAATAAAAATCTAATACACTTAACCATTTTCCTTTGCAGGATCAAGCCAATAATCTACAGACAAGAAGTCTAGCCCTTATTTAAGAAGGGGTATCTACATTCAGCCTGTACCTGGGGCTAAACTGTAGAAGTTGTTTTACCACCCAATGACCCCTCCCCAGCTGAGAAGGAGAATTGAGGGAAAAAGGGAGAAGCCCCATGGGCTGAAATAGAAACAGATTTAATGAAATAACAAAACTAATACAATCACCAACATAAAATATACAATGTTCTACTCAGCCTGGTCCTTGAGGGCAACAGCAGGAACAGAAATCCAAGCGAGAAAAGCCCTAGAAAGAAGAACTTTATCCTCACTGAACTCTCTCCTTTTACAATGAGCATGATGAAGTGGTATGGGATACACCTGTGAGTCAACTGCCTTGAATGGATCTCCCAGCTGACTGGGGCTACTCATGGCCTGCCTGAATCGATGGCTTATGGGTCTGTTACTGGAAAACTAGGATAAGGGGGTAACTGCCAGTACTGCAAGTTTCCTTCCCATCAACTAGACTTAACAGTGCTTTATGTTCTTCCTTTCACTTCTCAGGCACTGTCATTATCTAATACTATATCACTAGGTGAGCTTTGTTTGATTTAGCCACCTGCAACATGAAATACTCTCCTAATAGCCTTCATTACCGTGACCAGGAAGAAAGTTCTTCTCTTTGTGACAGTTCTTCAGAATGGAATGTGTTAAAGCTATGTGTGCATCTGTGCATCTGGTGTGTTACTTATTCATCTGAAGCAAAGATGTCTAGCAAAGCAGAACAGGAGCAGATCCTGAACAATAAAAGTACACTACCACACTGACACCTGTTGGTAACAAGTGTGCCATACCCTAACAGCATCTTTACAATTCTACATTTTCAGAAGACCCAAGAGTTCAACCTAAATTAATACACCCCCATCTCCACATGTAGGTCACCAAGTGTGAGACAAAAACCTGAAGACTTGATCCTCAGGCTTTTTAAAAGCGGAGATCCGTATCTGCTGAGATCTGTGTGCAGCTGAGTTCTAACAACAGTTACAATAAATCAGTGCACACCAGCACATAATGCATGTCTAGAAACTGTTTCAGCATTCCTGACATCAGCATGTCAACCACAGTAAGCAATACGTCCTGCAAAGCACTGAAAGACATATCATAATCTAGTCACAAAAGTGTTCCATTTAGAACACTGTAAGGTGGAACCTGGAAATGAAATACCAATCTTCAGGACAAGAGCAACTTACATGAAAGCTGTTTAAGAAAACTAACAATGTGATATCTTTTTCATTGCTCCTTTCCTGCGGAAAAGTGAGATGAGTTTGACCAGAACAACAAAAGAGTGAAGCTGCGCTGTGGTACTCCTCCTATCACAGCAGTGGTCTGTGCCTCCACATGAGCTTTTTTATGAGGAACTGTTAAATGAGGAGGTAAGCTCTACAGAAAAACAAACAAACAAACAAAGGGACAACTGGATCTGCTTGCTTTTTAGCATAACAACAAGCTCTTCTGCTCCTCTACAGGCTATCTTCACAGAGGATAAAGACCTACTACTGTAATCAGCTGCTATAATTACCCTCCAGAGCAAAGATGTGTCATTTGAGAACTGAGGCTTTCCAAGTTCAGCACCTAGTGACAAAGCCAACTCTCATGACCCTGTTCCACAGTGTATTTAGCAAAGTGAAGTGTTACATTAGTAACAGCCATCTAAACTCTTGCTGACCTAAGAAGCAGTGTTTCAGTATGTGCCCTGTGTTTTCTACTGCATGACTCCAATATTTCTGAAAAGGAGCAACATCAGCAACAAATTGAACGCTAAATTGAACTGGCAGCAAATCCTATAGTCATTCAAGGTCACAGAATAGTCTTGTCTTCACTTGTATGGTGATTGGTAGCCTCTTTTTCAACTGTTCAATAATTAATTCAGCCTTCAGCACATTAAAAAACAATTCCTCTTCCAAGGTAAATGAGAGTTCAAAAAACCCTCCAGTTCCCAGTTCATGTCACGTATGGGCTTTAGCGGTTTCCCTGCGACCTGTTTGCCCTCATTCCTTTGGGGGAATGATCCCTTGACCAAAGGACATTACCATGTCTCCTCAACACAGTACTAACTCTTAGATGTACATTATGCACTACCATGATGCCAGCATTTACAGGAAAGAAAACGAAGGATAGGATCAGCGTAGATATTGAAATCTGCAGAAAGCAAGCTAGACTGGCAGACCATGATTAGTCAAACTGAACTGTGTTCAGAGGGAGACCTAAGCCTGATAATCCTAGAGGTCTATTCACCCCAGCTATGTAATGATTTACACAGGGGAAATTGCCTTGGCCAGTCATTGGTATCTGAGATGCAAAGTACAAGGTGGGTAAGGTTCATCTGAACGCAAGGTAACCAAGATTTCAGGCAAGAATTTCTTTGTTGTGGTTCAGTCTGTATCGCAGTTTTGGAGTATAATATCTGGGAATGGCACCAGACAATGAAAATACTGAACTTTGTTAGACAGAATGATGAAAGAGAAATGGTGTAACCACTTCTATTTTTGCTTTCTTTACAGTAAGTATATTCTATCTAATATGGATCCAGAGTAGTCACAGTCACAAGGGAATGTAGCATTCCTACACTAAATCACAGGAGTCGGTAACTTTAAACCTGTTATTCTCATCTTGCTTAGTAAAATAAAAAACTTCATGCCCTGGGTTTTAGCTGTGTCACATCACGCAAAAGTGTAGCATAAAATGTCAGGAGATAAACAGGACTCTACAACTCTGTCATGCCCTCCAGATCTGCTACAAGGACTGCAATGACAAGTCAGCAGTTTCCAAGAGAGTACTTTGCTCCCCAGAATCCCCATGGTGCTACACAGACGAACCCTGCTTACCCTGAGATCCTATTTACCCCTATGCAAGACTATGAGTGTAAGGGCCTTTACATCAACTTTACATCAACAACATCTATGACGAGAGAATTATTTCCTGGGACTTCATATAGCTCTTGCACGTTGGCTGAGGTGGGAGCCAGGAACATTTGTTTCAAATTTGCCTCTTTTTGAGAGGTGAACTTTCTTTCTGACAGAGACCAACAAGAAGTTAACAGCAGCCTACACTCTCTCCAAATCAGTCGGTGGCAATTCCATGCTGAGATCTTAGAGTCTGTCCTAGATGCCTCTGCCTAAGGAACCATTCCTATGTCCCTTTTATTCACAGCAAAATAAACATTTCAAATGAAACTGGGGAAAAAGAAAAACTCTACCCAACTTGCAGCATCTTCCATGAAGAGTACCTGTGGACTATTTGCTGAGAAAACACCCTCAAATACACTAACCATGTTAGCAGATTTTTATGCTCATCAGTGCAGGGACCATGTACTACTACATATTTGTGAAACAGCTACAATCATAATTTGTCTACAAATCTAATCAGGGAATTTGAAGATTAAACCAGTGAAAATATTAAATCCTAACACTTCTGTAGTTCCTGCACAGCCTGCCAACTTCCTCCACTATACTACAAACAATTCAGTGTTAGTCTTTTGCCTAACAGTTCTTACCACATTTTACTGCCACAGGGCTTTGGGTTGGGTTTTGGGTTATTCTTTTAGTAAAGGAATTATGCAAGTACTGTACTAAGGGCAAAATGTATAGTTCATATTGAACTAAAATAATCGACTTGTGAGTGACAAAATAATTATATATATCCTGGGAATTTAGCTATTTTTATATATTATAATTACTAGCTTTGCTGCATCAGGAGGAACACTGTGTTCTCAAAGATTAAGAATATTGGGTGAGTCGATACACAAGAATGCAACTTTCTTTAAAACATATCCTACAGCAAATTAAGAAGCTGCCTGCCACCAATCAGTAAACTTGTGTTGCTGAGCATTTGGTGGTGTTATTAACCTTACTTACTTTAAACTTTTGATCAGATGACCAGTCTTCTTCACGGTCCATGTCAGTTTCTTGCTAGTGAACACTCCAGCCTTTAAGTCAGAATCATGATTTCAGAATATATTATTAAACGCCAATATTGTTTTGTTGTTGTTTTTGTTGGCATAAAGCCACTCATAGCTGATTTAGTGATGAGGCATTTAGAAGTTTGACTGAATCCTCATTTCATGAAATCAGGCCTGATATGGACATAAGAGTATCCTACAAACATTTTACCTTTTTCATAAAAATCAAATGAGGCACAAAAGTATTTTGTGAATGTCCTTATATTAATGAATCTATCCAGAGCAATTAATATAGTTGGCAGTGTTGATCAAGCTTACTTAACCTAAAATAGATGAATAATATTTTGAAAATGTCACGATCATGTCAATCTAAAACACCAGGGTCAGATTTCAACGTACAGATCTAAGCTTCACTATTGTAGTATTATATTAGTCTGGTTGAATCGAAAAGGACTACATTTGAATAAAAACAGACAGAGCATAGCCTCTTTTTACAATAAAACAACTCCAACAGTGTGTGGACAACTTCCGGTCTTCTGCATGAGAGTGAGACATACTATTGATAGGAGGATTAGTCCTTTCATTAGAATTGAAATAGTTTCATATCATGATACAGGGAAGAGAATAGGGAAGACCAGGGTGAGGGTAGGGTTTCCAGAGTCCAGATTCAGTGGTGGACCATGGCTGGTGGATCCATTTATTTCCAGACATAGCTACTTCTCCCTCAGTGGCAGCAGTAGAAATTTCAGCAGCTTCTGTGATGCAGTAGCTGTTCCCCTCACCCCTCCCCTGCTGCACTGCAGCCAGAATGCTGGGTGGAGAAAGGGTTACTGCTTCTTTTTTTCTGCATGTTTCTATTTCTCTGTAAATGTCATTCCCTTGGCATCATATATGCTGATGCTGTTAAAAACCCTCTTCTAGTTTTAAACTAAATACACCCTAATTTAATAACAGCAGTATGTAAAATCTTTATGGAACGCCCTAAATGGTGTGACTTTGTCTCTTATGTACATCTTGAGAAGTTTGGCCTTTGCTTTGGATTTCTCTATCTATATGTGTAGTTGGGCACAGATCAAAGTCAAGTGACGTGGTACAAACTGCCATAACCACTCTTTTCCTATAAAAAACACAGCTATACCTCCTGTTCTGGGGCAAAACAGCCTCATCCAGATTGTCTTCAAGAACCTGGTGCCAGGTGCTGCTTTCCCCAAGTTCCTGCAAGCAGCAGCAGGTATGCTGGCCAGGAGCCATTACTTCTCAGTGCAGCAAAACACTGCCAAACAGCTAATTAGTGGTATCTTGCTTCTGTAATGGACACTGCCTACTGCATCACACCTTTCAAGGTGGGATGAGCTCAGCAGAAGCTGAGAAATTCTGTTTCTCATATAGGAAACATGCCTCTGTGATTGACAGCATGTTCTGTTGTTTTGGGGGTTTTTATTACTCCTGTATGTTTTATTAGTCTCAGTAGGGCTAGATTTACTGGAAGGAGGAAACCCTTTTTCTCCACTTCTGATGATAGCACTCCCCATCCCCTTCTGCTATTTCTGTAGTGCATTCTGCAGCACCACACCATGGCTACTCTCCCACAGAATCACTGTACTGTTGTTATTAAATATTTAGAATATTTCTAGCAACAGGATTTATCTGCCAAAACAAGAAGGATTTGGGTTTTCTGGTTTGGGATTTTGACCAGTCGCCTCACTAGTTAGGTGCATTGGCACCTTATCTTCTCTGGCAAAATTGCAGTCGTTTCACTTGGATGAGGACGTAGCCGCAGTTAGCTGTGTCGATGTTGTTGTCAAATGGGATTATTACAATACATTATACACGTGGCTAGTTTTGAAGACCCCTTGGAAGCTACAGCTACAGCAGTGTGTGGCTGCCCATGAGACTAACAATGTCAGCTGTGAGGCACATAGGACATCAACTTTCCAAAGGCTGCACTTTCCACCTGTTTGCATATGGCTGCGGTGGAAGTGATGGCACTCTGTGAAGTCCTGAACCAGGCACATGCATCCACCTGCCTCTGTCTCACAGGTAGCATTTTAGAGTAACCGAGCTGTGCTAACTAAGAATTCAAGACTGGAGAGAGAGGTTATTCTCACTGCAGCCCTCGATGGAACAATGTCCTCACCTATCTAGCAGAGCCCACAGCTGTTGATCAGTTGATCAACACAATGGAATACACATCAATTTTTCTCAGACCTCTGCTGTAACAATTGATTTTTAAGATTTTTGTACAGAGCAGTTGTGATCCATGTATACAGCTTGACACAGACTATGTCTAGTGTATAGTAATGTGTATAGTAATGTCCCCAGCAGCAGCAGTAATAGCTTCATTGTTATATATTTAAAAATCACATGACATTTAAAGATCAGAGAACTATCTATTATTGTCAAGAGTGATAAAAAATACTAAGCAGCAAGCAAGGAAGCACAGCTTGCTCTACATTTTCTCCTATCAGAGATCAAGTAGTAGGGCTTCTTTGGCCCTGCTCCACATGTGTTCCCACCGTAGCTTGTGCATTATTTTCCTGACAAGCCTCATCCCTCGTCTCACTGATGGATTTATATTCTGCTGAGCTCAACTCAGTACCTATATAGTTAGAATCTGATCTCATTACACATGTGTCAGCAGAACTAACTCCAGGGAAGTCAATGGAACCAAGTTAGATTTACAGACTTGGAGCAAAATTTTTAGTTCACCACCCAACATCTGTCATAACCTCCAATTTAAACTCTCCATGGACATGACCTACATTCCTAAAGCTTACAGATGGTATTTTAATATTTCTATAAAAAGAAAAATCTTGCGTGCCAGAGAAGTGTACTCTGTTCTTCTCATCTAAGATATCTGGCATTCACCCTAATTCCTCAAGGAGTGTTTATAAGGGCAGCCAGTTGGAGCTAAGACAAAAAGAAAGGGAAAAGAAAAGAAGGCAGCTATGTCAACTGAAATGTCAAGGTGCTGGCTAGCCTAAAGCTCAGTTCCAAAACTAATTGGAAAGGGGAACTTAGATATATATGTTTTTTCACGTTTCCACAGATTCCTGTGTATTAAACCTTTCAGTGACCTCATCAAAACTGTGCTAGTCCTGAAAAGTCTGAAATCATCAATCCTTGCTCAGAACAGCTTTGAAATGATTTTTCATGCAGCTTTTGATGATGGAGTCTAAAATATGTGCTACTTCACAGTTAAACACAGAAAGAATTCTCATGTTTTGATATACTTTCTCCTGTTAGGCTTTTTCTCTCTGCATTTTGCACTGTGAGGAACATTGATTAATGTGAATGTTTTAGCTGCAGTTGTTGTTTGTGTATAAACTTTTGTTAAAACAAGTACTGCAGAATAAATGACCTTTATACAGACACCTATTAAGGCACTAAAAGGCTTGGCTACATTCATCTGAGACGCGTATACATAACGTTTGGGACAATAAAGGGATCAGCAGCTGCAAGGGGGTTGAATTGAATTCTTTAACAATAGAAAAGTTTTTCAGGTCCAAATACCAGCAAAGAGAATTTTTTGCAGATAATCCAGCAGAAAGAAAATAATAAAAAAAATGCTAGCCAACTTTGCAGCAGTTAGCATAAGGGTGCCATCTGAAACATGTCAGCTTAAGAGTGCCCCATCGTACCATTCTTTTACACAACCATAGTATTCAGAACTGTTTCCCCAAATAATCCCAGATGGCATGCCACAAAATTTCAATTCATTTTAAAAGCTTTCTTTGCTGTTATTATGTGATTGAAAGTGCAAAAGCAAGTTGCCATTCTCATGGCACTATTTGCATTGGCTATTATCCCCTAAAATCCCCTTTAAACAGCTACATTGTCAGCCCATAGGCCTCATTTAGAACTACAAAAAAGCCCAGATTAATTCGATCAAAGGGAGAGCCAAGTACAAAATGCACTTTTCAAACTGTATCAGAGTAGGTTCCCTTTATAGATCGCTGCATGGCTAGAGCAATGCAAAAAAACCCTGCCTGAAATAAAGCGTGAGCACTAACAGAAACAACTGTGCATGTTTCACATGAAGCTTTTGGGGCTCTTCCAGGGTAAATCTCTCACTACAAATGATTAGAATAAAATATATTTAAATATAAGTCCGTAAATTAAGTAGAAAGCACCAGTTTTTGCCTGTTTGGCTTTCCGCCACCACTTTGAGGAGGCATGGATAAATTAGCCAGCTATAGACAGTTCTGAAGTCTGTGTGCATTGGAATTTTTAATTAACTAACTTAACAATGAGCAACGAAACTTCCAAAAGGTACAGATAACTCCCCCCAGAATTATTTTGGTGCTGTTACAAAAAATTATAATCATCATCACTGATGAGGCAAAGGAAAAAGAAAAAGCTGCTGGTATAATTTCTGCCAAATACTCTATTTCACAATCTAAAGAGAACCCTTTTGAGTCAACATAACACAGGTCCATAGAGCTACAGCCAAAATGTCTCTAGTGGCTTTTCAGTCTCACCTGGGGTTCTGATGGCAGGCAATAATGCTGATATTTTTGTTTCTCACAGAAGCTCCTTTGGTGTCTCTGCACCGTCTCGCTCTCTCAGTCTCTACTGGAGTTTGCTTAGTGGTGCTGCCATCAGTTCTTTCACCCTCAGTCTGAAGCGGTTCCTTCAGCAGCTGCTTTTGTGTACTGAGAAGGACATTTTACAGAATAAAGAACTGCAGCACAAAGGTAGAGCAACTGAACATGTGCAGCAATATGTGCCATTGCCACTTAAAGAACACATCAGGCTGGGAGAAACATGCTGAAAAGCTGAGCAGCTGCAACTAATATTTGCTGTAGGATGAAACTGGATGAATGCTTTTGTTAGCCACTTCCAATGGAGTTTAGATTTTTGTACAGTATCATTTTAATACAGAGGTTGCATTTGTTTATTTACTTCTTGTGTTTTATGGAGTGAGTGTTTGTGTGGTGTTAGTAATAAATGCTGTGTAGCAAGAAAGTGTTCCTGTGGAGACAAAAATAGCTCTCACAGAGAAAAAAAGGCCTTGAAAATCTATGTAACAAATGTCTATGTTTAAAAACTTAATGCACTGGTATACAAAACCTTGTTTTACTGCTTGCAATTATGAAAACCATTATTCTTATTTGTGATCTTGGGAATAAGAAAAGTTAATGTAACATTAGGTATGTATTTCAAGGGTGAACATATTATTAAAATAGCATGCGATTACATTGTGACAGAGTACATATTCAATTACACAGTTTGAGTTTTTAAAAGTCTGTCAGATCTAAACATTTATGGGTCATTCCACATATTTAATGCAAATAAATACCAGAACTTTTTGAAGTCAGTCATAACAAAGTGCTCAGGTCTCTGTGCAGAGTAGTATACAGAAAAGTGCTTCAAATAAGCTGCTTTGTCCCAAAAAAATAAGATAAATCAATATTTGCCCCAGACATCTCTTTACCATAAGGAATAAGAATTATTACACTACTGCAACACTTTCAGTACTAAAAAGTAGTTTCAGACCATAGATAAGTACAAAAATGCAATACTTTATGGAAAGAAGCCTTAATCCTGTAAACATGCATGTTAAGTCTCATTAAAACCCATTAGGCTACAAAAAGGTTTGTAGGATCAGGTGCTCACAGCTAGATCCAAAGACACTTTTAGATGTCCAGCTATCTGTAAAAAGACCTAATTTAAATTTACAGATCTTCAAACACATGCTCAGCGTTTTTTGCCTAATCCTAGAAATGCCTAACCACTTACAGATAGTTAATTCCGAAGAGTAAAGTCCCATAAACTGAATCAGCTTCTAAGCATTTCCAGATTCAGGTCTTAACATGAAAGCCAATAATGGGGTGAATCCCTCAGGATCCATGAGCATGGGATCGCTGACATTTTTCAACAAAGTCTGATCAAAAAGGCATTCTCTAGTTATGTGTATCAGATGACAGTCTGCACAAAGTACAGCCAGATGAGGCAGTCCTACTGTCATGCTCACCTACTAAATCATAGAATCATAGAATCATTACGGTTGGAAGGGATCTCCAGGGTCATCAAGTCCAACCTTTATCCCATCATATTCCTAACCACTAGACCATTAGGCCGTGGCCTCAAGTGCTTCATCCATTCATTTTTTAAATGCCTCCAGGGACGGCGACTCCACGACCTCCCTGGGCAGCCTGTTCCAGTGCCTAACCACCCTCTCAGTAAAGAACTTCTTCCTAAGATCCAACCTAAACTTCCCCTGATGTAACTTGAGGCCATTTCCTCTCTCCTATCATTAGTAATTTGTGAGAAGAGACCAACACCAGCCTCACTACAACCTCCTCTTAGGTAGCTGTAGAGGGCAATGAGGTCTCCTCTCAGTCTCCTCCAGACTAAACAACCCCAGTTCCCTCAGCCAGTCTTCATAAGGCCTGTTTTCCAGACCTCTCACCAGCCTCGTTGCCCTTCTCTGGACTCGCTCCAGCACCTCAATGTCCTTCTTATCCTGTGGTGCCCAGAACTGGACACAGTACTCAAGGTGTGGTCTCACGAGTGCCGAGTACAGGGGCACGATGACCTCCCTACTCCTGCTGGTCACACCGTTTCTGACACAGGCCAGGATGCCATTGGCCTTCTTGGCCACCTGGGCACACTGCTGGCTCATGTTCAGTCGGCTGTCAGCGAACACTCCCAGGTCCTTTTCTGCCAGGCAGCTTTCCAGCCACTCTTCCCCAAGCCTGTAGCACTGCATGGGGTTGTTGTGACCGAAGTGCATGACCCAGCACTTGCTTTTGTTGAACCTCATACAATTGGCCTCAGCCCATCTCTCCAGCCTGTCCAAATCGCACTACAAAACCTCCCTACCCTCAGGCAGATCGACACTCCCACTCAATTTCGTGTCATCTGCAAATTTACTGAGGGTTCATTCAATCCCCTCATCCAGGTCGTCGATAAAGACATTAAACAAGACTGGCCCCAAGACCTAGCCCTGAGGGACACCGCTTGTGACCGGTCTCCATCTGGATTTAACTCCATTCACCACAACTCTCTGGGCTCGGCCATCCAGCCAGTTTTTAACCCAGCGAAGAGTCCACCTGTCTAGACCATGAGCCTCCAGCTTCTCCAGCAGAATGCTGTGGGAAACAGTGTCAAATGCCTTACTGAAATCCAGGTAGACAACACCCACCGCTTTCCCCTCATCCACTAGGTGGGTCACCTGATCATAGAAGGAGATCAGGTTGGTTAAACAGGACTTGCCCTTCACGAACCCATGCTGGGTGGACCTGATCCCCCCGCTGTCCTGCACTTGCTGTGTGATCTCGCCCAACATGAACCGTTCCATAACCTTCCCTGGCACCAAGGTCAGGCTGACAGGCCTGTAGTTCCCCGGATCCTCCTTCCTGCCCAAATCATTCAGTCAATTGTCAGTGCACTCTGGCTGGATGGCAAAGGAACTTGAACCTGCATCATTGTCCCCAGCCAAAGGCAAGTTGCAGAATGGATTATTTTACAGGGGGCACTCTGAGCCTCTTGTGCTGGCTGAATTACACTTTATGTGGAATAATTAATATAGAGAAGGAAAATACTAGAAAGAAATTTGACTTTGTAATCTGGTATCCAAAATACTTATCTGTCCAACAGCATATTGTTTCCAAAGAACATGTAATACAAAACACATATTTTTGTTGATCCTTTTGAGAGTCAGTCTCAGCAGTGAGCTATGGAGTCATGCTCTCTCCCCAGCCAATGTATTGCTGTATTCGAAGTGGAGTACTTCTAATCCAAGGGACAGTGAGCATATTCCTGTTTGTCCCACCAAATCTATTTTACTTCAGTACCCTGCTATTTTGGATATATAGAACTGAGAATTTTTTTTAAATCAGTTTCTGATCTTCTGAGAAAGGAATTGAATCTAAAATTCTTACATACAGAGTTAATGTAAGTGTCTTAGATTCAGCTTCCTATTAAACTATCTAAGAAAAACCAAGAAGACAATATCACTAGCACTGTCCACAACCCTATTTCTAAAAATGAAAAAAAAAAATTAAAAATCTACTGAATTGTATGCATTCTCTCATTAACTATCTAGCACTACTATGCCTTGTAAAGGTAGTGACATTCAGCTAATGGCTCTCAGTTAAAATCCAGCAGGTGAGATGTTTCCATCCAGCCTTCTGCAGTTTCCCTAAAGGAGAGCAAGCAATGAGTACTGCTCAAGCAGCCATACTCTTCCTCCTGCTCTGCTGATGGCCAGCTATACAGATTTGACTGTAGCTGTGAATGGAAGAAGAGGAAGGCCTAGGTACTGCTGTGAAACAAGGGACTTTCTCTAGCTTTATTGCACAGACACCTCTCTCTCCACAGCAGAAATGCAGCCCTCTGGGATAGAGGGAAACAGAGGTGACTGCAGTAGGCAAGTCAGTAAGGGAAGTCTGCTGCTTCCATAGCACTGCAGGAAGAGAGGAGATGACATTATCTGGTAGAAAAACCCAGCTCTTGGCTAGACTGCCTGTAAAGATCACTGCCTTGGACAATCTCTAAAAACCACACACTGTAACATCCAGTATAGCTGTGCTGAAATCCAACTTTGACTGGCCTGTTCTAGCAAACTGGTGCACCTCCGAAGGAGGTGTGTTTTTCTTGTGTATTGAAATTGTTTCTATCATATGTGTTAGAACAGATTGAAGTTAACCAACACTTTACTAATGTCAGCAGTTTCAAGTTTCTACCTAATTGTCTCTCATTCATGTGAGATACAAACACTTGCATAACAGAATACTGAAAAAGAAAAAAAATAAAAGAGGTGGTTGTTGCCAGGGAGATTTTATAAGACTGGAGATTTTCCAGACAGCTGTACGCCAAGAAGTGATAGGCCATTTTCTAACCTTATATTAGTGCAAATCTGGAATAACTACATCAAAATCAATAGAATTAAACTGGCACACAGGAAAGGAGGTTCTGACCAATCTGTTTTCACAGTTGTTTCATACTCTTCCAAGATCCAAAGCCTTCAGAGCATTAAACTCAACTGATCTTGAGGCAGTTGATTGTTCCGAGAGATGCGCCCCTTTGTTTCTTTCAAGGTTTGTAAATGCTGTTATTTCCTTAGACTGGCTCTTCATAAGTCTGTCATTGGTGAAATCCCCATGTCTGTGAAATGGCCAATTACACTGCTTTCTTTGACTGTGTTCCCATTGTAGGTTTGCAATAGTCTTATATAGTTTTATTTTAGTACTAACAATCAGAAATGAAGCCATAGGAAGGCTTTTGTTAGACAATCCTGTTGCAGAGAAATAAGGGTTGGCAGTGTCTTTCAGTTTCACAAAGAAATGTTTTGATATATATGAAATCCGTAATCATTGGTAATCATATAAACCAGCACTGAACATTCACTTTTCACTTTCCAATTCCGTTTTGATTTTGTCATTTGTATATTTATTGTATTACACAGAACATTTCAGGGAGATGCTTCTGACTCAGAGTGGTGGGAAGGAATATCCAAAGACAATTGCTGTGTTAAAATGGTCTGAGACAAACAGTGTGTTCAGCCAGCCTGGGAGTGGGAAGATACCATATGGGGATCTCCTGGAAATATATCCTGGAATACATAAGGTGAATTGAGAAGGAAAAGGGAAGATGAGCAGAGAATGGATGGTGCTTTAGCAGAATAGAAAAATCACTGCACCAGTTGAGTGTAGAAAGGAATACGAGGAAATAGGCCAGAGCAGAGATAAGGTGAGAGATAACAACTGTGCTGTTGCATTATAACAGAAGGGAGGAAAGGCTGCCCAGGGAAGTGGGGGAGCCCCATCCCTGGAGATGTTCAAAAAACGTGTAGATATGGCACTTTGGGACATGGTGGTGTTGGGTTGGCAATTGGACTTGATGATCTTGGAAGCCCTTTCCAACCTTAATGATTCTATGACTTTATGATTTACTACAACTTGCAGTTGACCTGCCTCTGCTTTCTCTTGAGGTGTGTGATAAACCTTCCTTGTGGGAAATTTAGATTTTTTTGTTATTATTTGGTAATAAAATGAAACTACCTCTAAAAACTTTTTGAAATCTATCTTTTTGTGTTTCAAAAGTAGGACTAAAGCATCACCTCAAACAGCCTTTGGAAAGGGAGGTGCAGCCCTGACCCCCACAGAACGCGCACTCAGAGGTGAATTGCCCTTTAGCAACTGGTTTACAGCGTATACTTAAGCTTTGATTTTTCAGACTGATTTAAAGCATAGTCTCACCTCAAGTACATTACAATAAACCAATGTATTGTAACAAAAGTAAAGCTGCTGTGAGAGAGTTCTCATTAAAGAAATTGTAACTTCCTAGCTAGAGGTCTACAGGGAAGGAAAACTTGTCTTACCACTACTGCTATTTAGTTATTAAGCCAACTGCCTGGTAAAGCATTTATGAGGCAACAACAGCCTACACTTCTCACGAAGGCTGATACACGAGGGGACGTGGTGTAGCTCTCATGACCTGGTTGCATTTCTCACCTGGCTGGAAGGCCTCCATCACATATATACTCCTTTACACAAAACGGCAGCCATCTCCCTGTACCTCTGGAGGGAGCTGAAATCGGAGGAGGTTTGCCCTTTCCTCTCCATGCCTCCTTCTTACTCTAGGCAAGACACTACTGTGAGCAAAGCCGACTGCTGCTGCCTCTGTTTTGCAGGGAGAGTGAAGCCATGTCCCCAGACAAGATGGCTACTGCTCTGTGGTGCAGTGAAATGGCTGCACTGCACCACAAAGAGTCATCTCGTCAGGGGCCACGGCCTCACCACAGAGCAGCAGCCATCTTATCAGGAGACACATCTTCACTTGTCCTGCACAGCCCACAGCACAGGGGCTGTAAGGAGCTGTGCATACCTGTCCTGGTTCCCCAGGCACAGACCCATGGGCCAGCCATGCAGGCAGGCCACGAGTAGACCCAAGTCAGCTGGGAGATCCAATCAATGTAGCTGTCTCACAGGTGTGTCCCATAACAATTCATCATGCTCAGGAGGGAGCTCAGTGAGGGTGGTGTTCCTCTTCCTGGGGCTCCTCCCTTCTGGCTTTCTGTCCCTGCTGCTGACCTCAAGGACCAAGCGGAGTATAAGCTTGTACACTTTGTGTTGGTGATTGTATTAGTTTTGTTGTTTCACTCATTTATGGAGCTCATCTGTCTCAGAGGGGAGAAAGAATCCTAGCAAATGAGCTGGCTGGCCTCATTGAAAGGGCTTTAAACTAGCTTTGAAGGGGGAAGGGAATAAAACTGGGCCTGCTAGAGTTGAACCCAAAGGTTGCAGACCACAGATGGTAAGGAAGTCGTCAGCCCGGCTCAAGTGCTTCTACACTGATGCACGCAGCATGGGCAACAAACAGGAGGAGCTGGAAGCCATCGTTCAGCACGACAACTATGATGCAGTTGCCATCATGGAAACATGGTGGGATGACTCTCATGAGTGGAGTGCTGCAATGGATGGCTACAAGCTCTACAGGAGGAATAGGCAGGGTAGAAAGGTCGGTGGGGTGGCGCTCTATATTAGGGAGTGTTTTGACTGTATGGAGATCGATAAGTGTGATGAGCCAGCTGAATGTTTATGGATAAAGTTGAGGAAGGCGAATGAAGCAGATATCCTGCTGGGAGTCTACTACAGGCCACCTGACCAGGATGAAGAGGTCAATGAACTGTTCTGTAGGCAGCTGGCTGAAGCTGCAAAGTCGCAGGCCCTTGTTCTTGTGGGGTACTTCAACTTACCAGACATCTGGTGGAAATATAACACTGCAGAGAGAAAACAATCCAAGAAGTTCCTAGAGTGCGTGGAAGATAACTTCTTGACTCAGCTGGTAAGTGAGCCCACCAGGGAAGGTGCCTTGCTAGACCTGTTGTTCACGAACAGAGAAGGACTGGTAGGGGATGTGGTTGTTGGAGGCCGTCTTGGGCTGAGCAATCATGAAATGATACAGTCCTCGATCCTTAGCCCAGTTAGGAGGGGCAGAAAAACTCTCACCATGGACTTCCGAAGGGCAGACTTCAACCTGTTTAATACACTGGCTGAGAAAGTCCCCTGGGTAACAGTCCTAGAGGGCAAAGGGGTTCAGGAAAGATGGACTCTTTTCAAGAAAAAACTCTTAAGAGATGCAGGAGCAGGCTGTCCCATGTGTCGTAGGACAAACTGGCGGGCAAAGCGACCAGCATGGTTGAACAGGGAGCTTCTGCTGGGACTTAAGAGAAAGAGGAGAGTCTGCCACCTCTGGAAGAAGGGGCAGGCTACTCAGGAAGAGTATAGGGATTTAGTTAGGTTGTGTAGGAAGAACATTACGGGGGCAAAAGCTCAGCTTGAACTCAGCCTGGCCACTGCCACAAAAGATAATTAGAAGAGTTTGTACAAATATATTAACAATAAAAAAAGATGCAGAGAGAATCTCCATCCCTTATTGGATGCGAAAGGGAACATTGTTACCAAGGACGAGGAAAAGGCTGAGGTACTTAATGCCTTCTTTGCCTCGGTCTTTAACAGCCAGACCAGTTATCCTTATGGTATTCAATTCCCTGAGCTGGAAGATTGGGATGGAGACCAGAATAAACCCCTTGGAATCCAGGAAATAGTAGTAAAGGACCTGCTGAGTCAATTAGACACCCATAAGTCTATGGGGCTGGATGAGATCCACCCAAGAGTGCTGAGGGAGCTGGCGGAGGAACTTGCCAAGCCGCTCTCCATCATCTCTCAGCAGTCCTGGTTATCGGGGGAGGTCCTGGAAGACTGGAAACTTGCCAATGTGATGCCCATCTACAAGAAGGGCAGGAAGGAGGATCTGGGGAACTACAGGCCTGTCAGCCTGACCTCAGTACCAGGAAAGATTATGGAAAGGTTCATGTTGGGCGAGATCACACAGCAAGTGCAGGACAGCGGGGGGATCAGGTCCACCCAGCATGGGTTCGTGAAGGGCAAGTCCTGTTTAACCAACCTGATCTCCTTCTATGATCAGGTGACCCGCCTAGTGGATGAGGGGAAAGCGGTGGGTGTTGTCTTCCTGGATTTCAGTAAGGCATTTGACACTGTTTCCCACAGCATTCTGCTGCAGAAGCTGGCAGCTCATGGTCTAGACAGGTGGACTCTTCGCTGGGTTAAAAACTGGCTGGATGGCCGAGCCCAGAGAGTTGTGGTGAATGGAGTTAAATCCAGATGGAGACCGGTCACAAGCGGTGTCGTTCAGGGCTTGGTCTTGGAGCCAGTCTTGTTTAATGTCTTTATCGATGACCTGGATGAGGGGATTGAATGCACCCTCAGTAAATTTGCAGATGACACGAAATTGAGTGGGAGTGTCGATCTGCCTGAGGGTAGGAAGGTTTTGTAGTGGGATTTGGACAGGCTGGAGAGATGGGCTGAGGCCAATTGTATGAGGTTCAACAAAAGCAAGTGCTGGGTCATGCACTTCAGTCACAACAACCCCATGCAGCGCTACAGGCTTGGGGAAGAGTGGCTGGAAAGCTGCCTGGCAGAAAAGGACCTGGGGGTGTTGGTTGACAGCCGACTGAACACGAGCCAGCAGTGTGCCCAGGTGGCCAAGAAGGCCAATGGCATCCTGGCCTGTATCAGAAACGGTGTGACCAGCAGGAGTAGGGAGGTCATCGTGCCCCTGTACTCGGCACTCATGCAACCGCACCTTGAGTACTGTGTTTAGTTCTGGGCACCACAGGATAAGAAGGACATTGAGGTGCTGGAGTGAGTCCAGAGAAGGGCAAGGAGGCTGGTGAGAGGTCTGGAAAACAGGCCTTATGGAGACCGGCTGAGGGAACTGGGGTTGTTTAGTCTGGAGAAGAGGAGACGGAGATGAGACCTCATTACTCTCTACAACTACCTAAAAGGAGGTTGTAGTGAGGCTGGTGTTGGTCTCTTCCCCCAAATTACTACTGATAGGACAAGAGGAAAAGGCCTCAAGTTGCATCAGGGGAAGTTTAGGTTGGATCTTAGGAAGAAGTTCTTTACTGAGAGGGTGGTTAGGCACTGGAATAGGCTGTCCAGGGAGGTGGTGGAGTCACCGTCCCTGGGGTTGTTCAAAAAACGGGTTGATAAGGCACTTGGGGCCATGGTCTAATGGTCTAGTGGTTAGGAATATGATGGGATAAAGGTTGGACTTGATGACCCTGGAGATCCCTTCCAACCGTAATGATGCTATGATTCTATGATTAAATCTGTTTCTCCTTCAACGCATGGGGCTTCTCCCTTTTTCCCCCTGGTTCCCCTTCTCAGCTGGGAAGGGATCATTGGGTGGTAGAACAACTGCTACAGTTTAGCCCCAGGTACAGGCTAAACAAACAACACCCCAGGTAAAGCATGTGGGAGACATGAGGAAACCAAGGAGGTGGTTTCTGCAAGGTAGTTTAAAACTTAAGCGAGACTGGGGGAACTGCAGTTGATGCTATTAAGAAGCCCAACACACAAAAGCAGGTGGCCAACTACTGATTGAAGAAAGGATTGCAAGCCTGTCACCATGTCATTTGGCTGATTAGCTCACCACAGCTGACAGCACATTTAAAGTAGCTTACTTCAATCAGTAAAACTTTGCAGGTGGTGTAAATAGCTGTTTCTTGGCCAAATTTAAACCGAACAGCAAAGTCAGATGAATAGTAAATGTATTACATGCTCCTCCTCACTCCTGGTAAGTATCCAGCAAGGGCACTCTCCAGTCAGTAGCTGGAGAAAACTGCCACCAGCAAGTTATACATCTGGGGGATGTGAAATAGCAGTGGTGATAATGGCTCAGGTTTCCTAGCAGTGTAATTTGCAGGGATTTCTGTTTCTGCAGACAAGAGCTGTAGCTCTAACCTGGGGCAAAACATCCCATTTTTCTGAGACTGCTTTTTGGGCAGAGGTTGGGGCAAGGGAGAAAAATCCAATATAGCAGAAAGCAAAGGAGAGATGGAGAAATCCACCAAGGAGCCTAGGTAGAGGCTAAACTAGAGGCAATCGCATGAAAAATATAAACCATGTAAGAAACCTTTTCGTTATTACATACATGGTTTGTGCATTTGATTGTTATGATGTTAAGCTACATTTATTGTAATTATTAGATAATATTCATACATTTGTAAGTTTATTTTTATAAGAATTTCAGTCTATTTTACAGCAAGAGACCTAAACTGAGAAAATTTATAGCATAAAGAGAGAAGCACTCCTTCCTCTGTACTTATGTACTTACATTTAGGTATATTTATGTAGCTAAATAATAGAAACTATGCCAGTAAATTGAGAATGCTTTACATTTTTTTCAGGGATTTTTTTAACTCAAAACTCCTTACGTTGAAGTACACAATAAGATTCTATACACAACTACGTTAAATTAAAGAAAAACAGTGCTTTAGTTTGTTTTTTCCAGCAATTAGCAAAATCACCTGTGTGGTTAATGTTATAAATATTTCTGTACAAATATTTCTGTACAAATATAAATCTTTGTAGGATACAACCTTCACCTCACAAGTAGCTGTAAAACTCAGGACTTACATACCTGATCTGAGGGGTTTTATTATTAAGTACTTATTTTCTGTCTTTGTTCCAAAGCCCTGGTAAGGAAAGGGTTTGAAGGAAAGGTAGAGAAGGGGGTCAGGTGATAACAAGCCAAGCCTGGAAAAAAAGTTTAGTGATGTGAACAAAAAGGAAGTAAATTGGGGGAAATGAATATTTTATGCTCATTAGCTTTAGACTAAGAAATAATTTTTATCAAAATCAGAAAATGAAACAATAGAAAAGCTGGAAAACTTTATGATTCAAAAAACCCTTAAAAGTGAAATGAAACTGCCTCTCTGGGCAGCATAGTGGATAACAGCATTGCCTTAGTAGAGGGTTAATAGGCTCCAGATGGTGTGTCCTACCAGTTTTGGGGGTAGATTATAAAAGAAAGGGGAAGATGGTTTAGAAAAGGTGTGTTCTCTTTCGGCCTGCCCTGGTTGCCCTGTGGGTTTTAGTTTGATTATGTGGTTGCCTGCCTGCCTTGTGGACAGTAAAGCATTCTCTGAGGGAAAAGTCTGTAAAAGAATTTGGGCTGGAAGTTTACTTTCTCTGCAGTAATTCACACAGAGTAAGGGCTTCTTAATGCCTTGAAATATCTCCTAATGGCTGCTGCTGGAATTAGATATTGGACTCCAGCAAATTAAAGGGTCTACTGTGGAAGTTTATTTGTGCTTATAGCAGCAAAGGCCCTGGCAGCTATATAGGGTGTTGCTGGTGGGAATTTATTTCCATTGTGGTGGTTCTTTTGACAATGTGTGAAAATTTAACTGGCTGCAGTTTAAGATTGAAAGTGTAAACCATACCATTCGCAAGAGTTGTGTTTTACAATACCGACCTACTATACAACGCACACGACTGTAGGAACTGCAGATTAAAACCGATGGGGCGTATAAACTCTGTGTTTGGCTAAGGCAGAAAGAGTTTTAAAGTCTGACCTGCAAACAAACTGGTGCTAGCTCTATCTCACAACTGCAGCTTTTGGTATGGGAAAACCTTCAAGGCAATTTAAATGCTCCCTCAAAGGATCCAGTTTAGTAAATCGCAAACTTTCTGACCAAACAGGCTATGGTATTTGTTAGGTTTGCTTTAATTATAACATATTATGAAGCATAATTTACCCTAGAAGTAGCCATGAAGTTAGAAAGGGGCCTTCAGATGAGCTTTTGCTGTAAGGCTGTCTAACAATGGCCAAGCATCCAACAATATTACCAGACTGCAAATCCTAGTAACTTATTGCAGTTGCATATTAACATGAAAATTCTTTCCAGATATTCCAGTGGCTTGTCACAATCTCACATTAACTCAATATTATCTAGATTAAGTTTTATTCTGACAACCTTAATTTAGGCCTCATTATCAATTAGGTATTAAATGTAGAAGAGGATAGTCAGACCTGCTCAGGTCTCCAGCTCTGGTTAGGGGGAACATCCTAGCAACTGAACAATTGAAGTAAATGAAAACCTTTTTTCTGATAGTCATTTATGTAGTAATGATTACTTGAAGTTGTTAAAACAAAATTTGAATACTTCCTTTTTTTTTCACTGAAAATACTAATTTACTAATTAATCTGAAAAAAAATATTTTGATTTTGGAATATTAAAACATTTGGAAAATATGGAGGTTCATAAGGGGTCAGCCTCCTAATCTGATTTTCATAATGACCAACATGACTGGCAAAACTCAATATAGAATCCAGTTCAGATATGATTGGTCAAAGGCTCTACTGCTCTACTCTTGAATTATAAACATCAGTTGCATCACTGACCTTGTAGTTCATTCATCTTCCCATCTGAATGCCAAGAAACATACTTTGTGTGAGTCATTTTCTCATAAATACATGAGCATATTGAAAGTTATTGATGAACACAGATACTTGGCAAACATTCCTAACTGTTTCCTTTCAATTCTTGTGTAGTGATCTTTAAGGATGGGAAATAAAAATAAATTTTTAAAAAATGAAAAATCATTCAGTGCCCTCATTAGTAGTGAAATGCCATGATTTATGCCAGCTAAGAGTAACTGTGAAGGCATTGAAACTGATTCTAGTTTTATAGTCAAATCCAACAAATGTTGGATGGGGATGTTTGTTAATTTCTGTATTTAGGTAATTGCTTTCCTTTTTGATTACTAATTGAGCTTGCAGGTCAAAGTAAACTACCTTGAGATCAATCTGCTACCAGGCAGCACTGGCCAATGTACTAATTAAGAATCCATGTAAACTTGACACTTTGGGTGCAGTTTCTATCAGTCATTGTAAATGTATGTAATGCTCCTCCTTGCTTCAACTGCAAAACCAATATAGTGATGGTAGGCAGAGTTCTACATACATGTTGCAAAGAACTTCATAACACATTTGATTCTAAATAGTCTCTTTAGCAATATACTATATTAGTTTTTATTTCCAGTCTCTGTAAATAAGATTTCAGCTCTTCAGTAAAGCTTGAGGCTCATGCTCTTCCTGTTGTATATGATTTCCTATACTCTCTCACCACATTTCTTCAAATTAAGACAGACAGAGAGAGAACACATATATTTTAAAAGATGCTTCAGTGAAGTGATAAATATGTTATGTACAGTTAAAACATTTTGGCCAGCTTGGGTTCTGTTATGGTGGCAGTTAATGTTGAATGACCACAGTTAGATATCTGCCTGTGGAGGCTTTCAGCCAAGTAGCAGCACCTGTCCCTGCCTGATGACCAAATGCCCCACTCTTACCACATTCTCTGGTAGTTTCATCTAGAAAAGTATCCACTGAAACATTTCCATGCTTCCAAACACTGTAATTTGACATGTACTCTGATTTCTCAAGCCATCTTGTCTGAAAAAGACATGAATAGAAAAGTTCTCTGTGAGAATATGAAACAGGCTCCTGCCTGCACCAGAACAGACTAACAAATAGCCTTTTTTTTATCAAACTACAGAACTACAGTTCACCTACCCAGCACAGTAAGTAAGCCCCATTTTGCTTCTCAGCTTGCACTCAAGTGTGCAGCAAAGAACAAGGGTGGAACATCTCATTTCAGCAGCAATTTGCACCTAGATTGGCTTAAACCAATGGTGAAGTTACACTCTGCACAAAGTAGCTAACATTATATCTTCTAGAAGGAGATTGAGATCCTTTCAGTGGAAGACAGGGCATCCATAGACATACCCATGTGGTATTCTGTGCATGTGCAGACTGGGCTTGCAACACACGAATGTCTAACGGACAGTATACAAAGCACCGGACCTGGCTGATTGGATACCTGTGTGTTCCGCTTTAAATCTTTCCTCACCTTTTCCATCACCCAGTGTCCAAAAAGCCATGAGAGGGTGACTTAGAAAAATCATGAATCTTATCAATAGGCACAACGATAAAGCACTTTCCAGTGAGATTTTACAGGACCTACAGCTCTCAGGAACTGTGTATTTTTGAGACCAGCTATCAGCACACTGTGATACCCGAAACACTCAGGCAGTTGTCCTGATTTGAAGCCATGTCCAACTACCTGGGATTACATGATTAGTATCTCCCACTCATGACAACAGTCTGTGCACAGGCTGTTCATGTGATGTTCAGGGCCACCTTGAAACAGCCCTGCCAGCAGTACAGCTCTCTACCCACTCTGAAAAACAGAAGTGATTTTGTCACAGGGGCACAACGGGCTGAGGGTATGTCAGTGCCCCAGTGTAAAGGGAAAATAGCCAAGCTCATTTTAAACAGGCTAATTCCCATGGCCTTAGACAGCTTTGGGCTTGGCTGATTTATCCTACTCAGACATTAGTGCAAACACTGCAATGTCTTCACATTCTTCCTGGTTGTTCTCTTTATCCCAGCTGTGACCTGTCCAACACTTAAATTAATATCAATCAGCAGAAGAGAGAAGTCAGGCTAAGGGAAGAAGATCACAAACTTTTGCCAACATGAAAAGAGATCAGTAATAGGATGAACCCATAGCTGCTTTTTAGCTTGAACTGTTTTGTGAAGGATCTGAAAAATTTAGTTCACTTTAGAAAATTGGAAGGTATTGCAGAGGTGCTTTACTCATGGATTTGTTTAAATGGCTTCAAACGGAACCTAAATTATCTCTGGTTCCAACGGGATCTGTAGCATATGGATTGCTCAGTATATTAGTTAGTGGGCAACACTAGCTGTGAGCTGAAGGAGTCCGCGAGCTTGTTGCACTCACGCTGATTGTCCCGCCTGCAAAAGGAGAGCTGGTGCAGCTTCTCAGGGGCTCCTCATCCAGAGGAGCTGCACAACACCACCATCAAGTGGTCTCTGCACTACAATACAATTCTATGCCAAGCCCTGCATCCTTCTCAAAATGGCTGTAGTTCTCCAAAGATACAAAAGATACAAAAATCAGTTGTCTCTTCAACATAGGATGAGCCTTCATCATAAGAGAGCGTTTGTGTTTAATGGCTCCTCTCCTGTGACACATTCCACAATCATTGCTCTTTAATCAAACATGCCAATGAGCTTATTTCTCAGACTATTTGGAAAGAAAGTAAACTTTTAATTAAACTAGCTTCACAGAAAACTTTATATTTGGTTTGCACATATTCTAATTAGCCAGATTCTTTCTTAAATTACTGTTCTTTTGCATTTCTCTGTCATGTATATCAAATTTCAATACCAAAAATGAAAGTTAAGGACATAGAAATAAAGTGCAGATAATGCAGTCTCAGGGTATGGTAACCTGCATTTTCACTACTGACACTTCCATGATTTCCTACAGAGAATTATGGCTTGAACATTTGCCAAAGTTTCTTCTATAGAAGCCTGTCCACTGGTAGCCTGTACATAATTACCATCTTGTTCTTTGTGTTTGACAAGGATTTGGTTGCATCATTACTGCTGCTTAGTATTACGATTTTTGGTAACTCCATTTTCCTTTTTACCTGGGTCTCCTGTGATAATGCTTTTTTTCTCTTTGAAGTGTGTAGTACTGAGCAAAGTAATTCAGAATGTTTCAGATCAGTGCTAAATAAATTCCTAATAGCATGATGAATTTGGATACAGATTAATTTGACTCCTCTTTCCAAAATGTCCTAGCCTCTGTCTGTCCACAGGGGTAGAATACTATAAAAGGATCTATGTAGCAGGTTTTTTGGGCCACTCAAGTGTCAGTATATCAGTAGGAATGTAGGACTTGATGTGGTCCTACACAGCCTGGGTGTTTTGGAAGTTGTCTAGAATCTGTAACTTAACAGCTCTCAGCAGATGGGAAAGGTGCCCCCATTTTCAGAGTAGATTACTCACTCCTCCCGATATTTCACTAATTTGACCTCAATGCTATAATTATTATGATATTGAAAACTGGACAAGCCACTCCTTTTGCCAATTTAGAGGATAAAAGCAAAACTAAATGAACCAAAAATTTTATGATAGCACACACTTCTCCAGCATTGGTTCACCTCCTGCCTTCCTACTTTCCCCCAAGCTACATGAAAAATACCAGCTTTGTGACAACTTGTCCATCTGTGTCCAGTTCAAAACACAGCCAAGAGTAGACATGGTGCTTTTCAGACCATACCATGTTCTGAGTAGGAGTGTTTACTATTTCAAAGAAGTCACCTCTGAAATGAAAAGAAGAATGGATTTCAGATGCAACATGCTTCAAAGGCGAACTTGTTTCAAAGGCAATCATTTGTTTCCCAAAAGTTACTGTGAACTATTTGACCAATTCATGACATGTTTCAGTTAGCGTATGAGGATATCCAACCAAGGCTGTTCTATGAATCTATGATGTAAGGCCACTTGTCCAAATATATGCATTTGAGAAAGTAGTTTTGCTTTCAAGTAGGAATTTAATAAGAATAAAAAGGGGGTGGGGGAGTGGGGTGGGCGGGAAGTAGACGGCAAATGAAAACCAGACAAGTAAGTTTGAAAAGAAGGGATTAATGACAAGGTGGATTTCAAGGTGAGCGATAGATTCTGGTGTACAATGACATATGGCTAAATTTGACGCATCCCTAGGAACCTGGCATCACATATTTTTCAGACAATGCCTGTTAACTTCTTTGTAAAGTGTTTTCAATGTACCCTGCTATGTATCTGTGATTAAATTATTTTTCTTTCCTTCTTTTCTTTTTGGTGATAACAAATACCATAATCATATAACTCATCTGCCTTTCTTGCCCACTCAGTCAAGAATGTTGTCTGATTATATGTGTAAAGTCTAATTATAATTTTGTGCCTGTCTTAAGAACAATCACAGGTAAAATAGGCAGGCAGGAATATAATTTGAGTTCCACATGGTCATTTCATGCATCACTTACGCAAAGAAGAAGGGTGATAAAGCAATGATATCTGCTCATCGATTCTTCTATTACAAAGTCAGAATGGCCACAAAAATTACAACCATTCTCTAAAAGCTGTCATTATATTTGACTGAAAAAAAAAATGGGGAACTTGCTAGATGAAATCTTTTAATTTTTTTAATCTTAAAATGTGGCTAATCCTTGCACACAAACCTTTCATGCTCTTCATGTTGCTAAATTATTCATAACTAAACAAATATTCAGTCTGGTGCCTTTTATATGAAAGCAGTCCTGAGGAGAAGGACTTGGGGTTATTGGTTGATGAAAAACTCAACATGAGCCAGCAATGTGCACTTGCAGCCCAGAAAGCCAACTGTATCCTGGGCTGCATCAGAAGTGTGGCCAGCAGGTCAAGGGAGGTGATTCTTCCCCCTCTACTCTGCTCTGATGAGACCCCCCCACCTGGAGTACTGTGTTCAGCTCTGGGGCCCCAAACATAAGAAGGACATGGACCTGTTGGAGCAAAGTCCAAAGGAGGGCCAAGAAGATGATCAGAGCATTGGAGCACCTCCCCTATGGGGACAGGCTGAGAGAGTTGGGGTTGTTCAGTCTGGAGAAGAAAAGGCTCTGGGGAGACCTTAGAGCATCCTTTCAGGACCTGAAGGGGCCTACAAGAAAGCTGTAGAGGGACTTTTTACAAGGGCATGGGGTGATAGGATGAGGGATAATGGTTTTAAACTGGAAGAGGGCAGATTTAGATTAGATATTAGGAAGAAATTCTTTACTGTGAGGGTGGTGAGACACTGGAACAGGTTGCCCAGGGAAATTGTGGATGTCTCCTCCCTGGCAGTGTTCAAGGCCAGGTTGGATGGGGCTTTGAGCAACCTGGTCTAGCTGGAGGTGTCCCTGCCCATGGTAGGGATGGTTGGACTAGATGATCTTTAAGGTCCCTTCCAACTGAAACCATTCTATGATTCTATGAATATCAAAGATTTGGATTTCTTTTTCTGGTTTTGGGTGGGAGGCATTAGGGTTTGGTTTGGGTTTTTTTTCTGCAAGGGCCTATCTGTTTATAAATGCTGTTTCTTGAATGGCAAGAAGCTTTGCTAAATCAGTGTAGCTGTACAGCACATAGCCCTTATTCACATTTTCTAGCTGACAATCTCGGAACAACTTAGTTCCTGTGTATCAAGTGATATATTAGCAACAGCCATCATAAAATCTCTGCCAGCAACCTGTGACTGCCCTTAAGGTGGCCTGATGGTAGGAGAGCAATTAGCTCAAAACTTTCTGAGAATCAGGTCATGTTAGTCTCTAAATCACAAGTCAACTTTGAAAATGGAACCTCGGGGTTGTGGGATTGATCCTTAATTCTTGGGGATAGTGACAGGAAAGGAACAGAAAAGACTCTTATGTAATTGTGAGAATATGAAAATAAGGGGAAATAAATGTTCAGTGCTTACAAACCAGTATCCTCTCATCACCTTCCTGGAATTCAGGGACCTACAAAAATGTCTTCATGTTGGAAAAGACAATAAATAATTCTTAATTCAGATATTTTCTTGGTTTTGCTGAAAATGGAAATATTTCTTCTAATCAATATATATGCCAAGGCTTACTGCCCGGAATAGGTTTTTGTTTGTTCAACATGATGTTGTGGTAGTACTGAGCAATCATCACAGATGACCTGGTTCACCTTTACTTATTTACAACCCTGTGTATAAAGTGTAACTTTTTTAACTTGGCAGTATTTAAAACCCACTTTCAAGCATGCAAGATGATATTTTAATGGAAGAAAGCAAAGGCGTGGTTGCAAGGATGTGTAATAAGTGTAGTTTAATGCTTATACTCAAGATGGCAGTATAAAAACAGAAAACAAATGCTTTGGTGGGGACTTGCCAGAGCTATATTGTCTCTTCCCGATTCTTGATTTTATTGCGTTAATAAGACTGAACAGTTTAAACCACATCAAAATTAAAATTCAAAATGGTCAGCAAAGAGAAACACCCAGAGAGCGAGTATTCAAGAAGGGGAAAAAATCATTATAACTTGCATTATTAAAAATAGAGTAATGATTAAGTAATGAACCTTTTGACAGAAGCTCATTAACAGAATGTATGGTTTCAAAATACCAAATCAGAAAAATATTAACATACAGCTAGATCCTGCTGAACTCCTAGCAACACTTTAAGCTGCAATAGTGTTGGGCTGCTTCTCCCATCAAAATGACAGCTATGATATTTAAAAAGAACATCTTGTTTCTTACTCTGAATGGCAATACTTTACTGCATTTAAATCTATTCCCCACCACAGATGTTTCCCATCTATCTCTTTGCCTCTCTGTCTTGTATCTGCTTCATGCGTGCAAACACGTACACCTTCCTATCAATGCGCATGCATTATCTAATTGGATTATGTCCCTAATAAATATCTAATGTGTTTAACTAAAAGACAACATAATGTATACTTTGCCTATAGAGCTGAAAATTATGTAATTTATGACTCATGGAGCATATAGAGTTTGATGCAAAGAAGCTTTGGTACCATTAAACTCAGATATGTTGAAATGTTTATGTCAGGTATCATTATGAATGTATTTTATCGTGTCTTATCATACAGAAGTGATGACTGCATAATACGCTCTAAACTAAGGTAAAACAGAAACTTTACAGTAAATTGCTGACCAACATAAGAAAATATTAATAGGGTGAGAAGATACAATCCATATGGAACCAAATAAGTTCTTATCAAGAGCTTCCCAAAATAAATTCCTGCAAAAACACAGTATTTCCACACAAGCAGAAACTGGGATATGTTAACTTTTCACAGCATTGTAGCAATATTAGACTAATAACTCTTAAATACTCCAGGCCCCATGTGTATCTCTAAATCTTCACATCAGCATATTTTCATTGACTGCAAACTAAAATAACATGCGAGAGAGGGAGAAAGATGTCTGGTATTACAGGTTATGATAAATCATCTTCTAGCCCTTCTGTATAATAAAAGGCTTTTCTGTTACATTTAGAAAAGAGTATGATGACTTAGAGAAGAGTATGGGAAGCCAATGGTTTTGAGAAATGAAAAAAATTGGCTCAAATTCTACTACAAGTTCCTGATACGTGACTGGAAGAAGCAGTTGAATCATCACTTTGTATTTGAATGTGGCTGGAAAATACCATGATGGAGTGAATCATCACTGTTCTGCAAGTTCTCTTTCTTACCGTAAACAATACAGTGTCTGGAAAAGTATTGTAGAACAAATGTTACAACTCTTTTGTAATTCTTGTTTGGGAAGAGATGTTACTACTAAAGGTAAGAGAGTTAGTTCTGTTTGCATCTCTGTAGCTGGAATAAGCTTTATACAGAAATTCTCTTGAGAGGTAGTCATTAGTGTCAGAGCCAAGATTTCCAGAAGATGGTTTTGCCTGTATGTTATTTGCCTGTACGTCACCTGTTAGGCGGTTAGCACATGTGAGAGTGTACCTTTCCCCTTAAAAAATGGGTGGATGTTAAGCTGGTCAAAGGGAGAGCTCTTAGAAAGGGAGTAGCTGGAGCAGAGTTTGCTATATTCCTGAAGATATTTATGGATTTTCAGAACAATTTCAAGTTTAAAACTGCCCCCAGTTTGGCAATGTAGGATATATCAAGTAAGAAAACAGGTCAACATTGGAAAATGCCTGGACTCTAGGTCAGAGTGTTTTTGTTTTTCCTGAAATGGGAAACTGATCTGCAAACCACTCCAACATCTGCTGTTATTCAACAGTGGGGATATAGTATGGTAATCTCCACTCCCTATTAATCAAAGTTATGGGAAAGAGAGTGAGATGTTTGTAGACTTACTTTGGTTTCTTAGTCCCTCTCTGCAGCAGCACTTCCAAAGAGTCACATATAGCCATCTGGTTACCATCTGGGTCTTATCAAACAGTGTAGGACATTTCCAAGTAGTTATACAGCCAAAAACTGAGCATCCACAGCTTGTGTATAAGAGTACCTGAAAGAAATACGCATACTCTATCATGGAGGCCATGCATACTGACCATATGATCCACTCTGGCTCTTCACCTAGTACTTATGTTTGAGTATCTAAGCCAGATTCATTTTCATGACAGTAACTCCTCTCACTTATTGTACACTGAGCCTGGCCTTTGCTTTCTGAGCTATAATCATGCTAGCTGAAATTGCACATTCTGGTATCGGTGAGATAAGACTGTACTTTTGTAGCACTTAGTAATTACAGAGGACTTACACCTCAGTTGAAGGCAGCTGTACAGACTGAGCATAGCTTCATGGATGTTTTGCTGAAGGAACAATGCACTTTGTAACTCTCCCATGATTTTGCTCTGCAATAATGCCTACTCCTTGGGCTTCTTTGGAGATGCAGAATACCCAGAGGAATGTTATACTTCTAAAATCCAGTTCCTAGCCATATGCCTATTTTCAACATATGAATATAGCAGGAGTGCAGTAAGCCCAGCATGAACATTTGAACTCTGAGCCAAATGAATGGCTGCATCCCGTTGCAGCTGCCATCTTGGACAATGGGTCATCTCTTTAGATGTAAAGGAATAAAAAAATCTGCATCATCTTTTTGTAGCATGCCTTGATTGTAGCTGCTGGTCATTCTGCCTTTCCGTTCTTCTTATCTCTTGCTGGGAACACAATAAAAGGGCCCTGAATATAGCAATAAAACAGTAATGCTGTAATCCCCTAACTGGTTCTGCTGAGACTCTACCACATACAAATGAAAACAAAACAAAACAAAAAAATCAATTACTTTATAAAGCAGATGTCATGTCTTTGATACCTCTTTTACTTTCTCCACATAATATTTTGAATTTGCCTGAAAGCCATTCCAGTGCTATTAAGCTACTATTTGAGAGTATAATGGACTGATTCTTCCAGTTGCACAAACTGGTGTAGTTTCATTTAAGGTAATGAACCCCTACATTGCACCCAGTTGAGGATTTAGCCCAAGGCCTACCAGGACTTCTAGTAGATTTGGTGGTGAAACAGGATGCTATCATCCCTTCCTGAGACCAAGCTGAAGGAGCCTGTAGAAATGGCACAGTTCATTAATTTTGTATTGCTGTTAGTCTTCCTTCATGACATTTGTTGCAGTCATATTACTCCTCTGAGGGATTTCACAGAATCACAGGATGTTTGAGGTTGGAAGGGACCTCTGGAGATGATCTAGTCCAACCCCGCTGCCAAAGCAGATTCACCCAGAGCAGGTTGCACAGGATCACATCCTGGCAGGTTTTGAATGTCTCCAGAGAAGGAGACTCCACCACCTCACTGGGCAGCCCGTGCCAGTGCTCTGTCACCCTCAAAGTAAAGTTTTTCCTCTGGTTTCACAATCCTATGCTTGTATTTGTTGTGAGCTATAGAAAGCATAACTCTTTGAGGAAGGGGGAAAGAATATTTCTATCCCTACAAGCAAAAATTCAGTAAGTTGTACTAGAGTTAGGCAAACTGAAACAAGGGTGGGGAAAAAAACCTATCAATATCATTTTAGGTCATGTTAGGTTTAGCTAAAGATTAAAAGTTGAATATATATCAGAGCATTTAAGGAGGGTCCTGAAAGTAACAAGGTAGTTCTCTATCTTCCTGATTTTCAGTTTGGATTAAACCCAAAAATTTTCCTGTATTTCAAGAAAGCATATCCATCTACCTACAGTATTTAACATTGAAACTGAAGATAATTAATGTCCTTCCATATGTCCTTCCATATAAGAGGAAAATAGGAGACAGGCTGATGGGACAGCCCTTGAAAAAGCAGCAAGGCATTCTGCTCTGAAAAAAAAAAAGTCAAATCTGAAGTAAATTTATGGAGATTTCTTTTCTCCTCCTTTGCCAAAGGAGATACAGGTTGTGGGGATACTGTAAAGGAGGGGATTAAGGAATTAGGGCATAAAAGGAATTAAAATAATGGAAGTGATCCAAGTAATTGTTCTGTAGGAGTACACCCAGTGCTCTTTTGGTATCTATCATGGCCAAAACATGATAAGGTAATAAGATCTCTGGAATTTGGCAATAGAGTAGGTGACATTGGTATGCAAACTAATTTTGCCTTTACGAAAAGTAATTGCATGTTTGCTTGCTTAAGACAAATAGTAGTCATTACAATCCAACCAAAGGTTCAGTTTCCAACTAAAAAGCCAAACTACCATGAAATTAAAAAGTGTGGCAACTAGAACTTTAAATTTACTAGCTTAAAGGAAAGAAAAATCTTTATATGGACAAACCTTATGCTAAAAAAACCCATAGTCCACACTCAGATTGTCTCATTGATTTATGAATGATTACTCAATTTAAATAAATCCCTCTTTCATTATTTTAAAAATGTTATCTTTGAGTTAGAACATTCTAGAATGTTTTGCTTTTCTTCACTCATTGGCTTTTGTCCCTTTCAGGTAACAAGCTCAGAGCCCTTAGTTCTGTTTTGTTGCAATATTCCCAGCTTCTCAAATCAAAACTTTCTTTCATGAGTAGGATTGAGGCACTGCAGCTAATGGTGTTAAAGAGAGCTTCCTGCTTCTGACTGATCACAGCTGAAAAATAGCTGCTAACTGCTGAGTCTCAGTGAGCTGACAGCATTGATCCAGACAAAAGCTTATAAAGGCATGAAGTCAGAAGCATGGAGGCTAAACGAGAAGAATTTTCTTTAGTTTTTTAAAGCTGGGAACTTGTTAAAAAAAAAAAACATAGTAATGATGGTTGAGCCTTTAGCAAGTAGAATCTTAAGATTTGCTAAAACAATCAGGATTACTGATGTGGAGGTTTCAAGGTCTACATTGTCCTTGAGTGGAAGCTTCACAGAGGCTGTTAATGCATGAAGTATCAATTGACAGAACTCACAAGAGTAGGCTAGAATGTAGGCAGTGATCAACACATAATGTGTGAATTTGAGTATTTGTAGGAAGAATGCCAGAAGCACAAACAACTTCAGATTTTCAAACACACCTTGGGTGAAATCTGAAGAGCAGACATAAATGAAGGAGGTAACATAATGCCATGGGGACAGAGAGACAGACTGAGACACTGACTTGCTCCATTAGAAAATTAATAGAAAAAGCAAGATGGCAATGAAGAAAAGAAAAACTGTTTTCATTAAGGGGGAGGGGGGGCAGGGAAAGACCAGGACTGAGACGCCAAGGGAAATATAAGTGATTTTCAAGTTGTTGAGAAAGAGAAGGAAACATGACTCTCAGAAAGAAGGGCAAGAATAAAGGACTGAGGCAGGTTTTTTATCACCCGAGAGTCCTGACTAAAAAATTGCAGACTTGTCATTTGAGCAGATCTAGTTGAAAATGTGTTGCTCGTCAGGATGCATTTAGTAAGAATATAAATTAGATGAGACTGTAAGTTTAAAGAGGCTTCTGATGAGAGACAGAAGAATGAACTGATTATCTTTCATGTGAGGAAAAGTGACACAAGTGTCCCATTAGGTGACTCTCTTGGTTGAAAAATACATTCATTCACTTAAAAACTCATGGTAGTCACTGAAGTTTTTCAAGACCTTAGGGAAAAAAGTGAAAGCATGGCAAGATGAAGTAGCAAAAGGGTAACTTAAGATAGGAAGTGCTATGGGAAAGAATAGAAGAAAGAAGAGTCCACAAGGAATGCAGAAGTGTACTGGCAGAAGGAAGGGAATCAGGGTAAAATCATGTTTTCAAACACAGAAAATGTAGGGGTAAAGTGAGAATGAAGCTGAATACAACCTGACAGAGGATAAGAATATAATTTAAAAGCAAAAAAACCAATACCAACCCAAACCACAACAACAAAAAAAAACAGGCTTTTTGGGCCATATACATGAAAAACTCGGGGCAGGTAGGGTGGAGGGAAGCCATTAAGCAATGACAATCTCAGTTTTTCTACATGAAGTATCCCCTTCTCAGTTTTCATTAATGACAATAGCTCAGAATGCAAAATGAAAGGCATAATGGCAAATGGGAGTTCAAGAAAAGAAAAGCATAGGGGCCTTTTTCTAAGAACTTTATTAGTGATACAAAATTGGGAAGCATCTGCAACACAGAGAAGCATCATGCTATCATGCGGTATCAGATGGCCTAGAAGACTTTTATAATAGTACTTGTATAGCAGTTGATGCTTCAAAATGCTGCAGTTACAGAGTGATAACAAAAAAATCTCTGCTATAAATGGGAAGAACTTTATGATTGGGAGGAAACAAACTAGGATGTCTAGCTGATCAGCTGAGGGCTCTGACCTGTTAACATGGAGAGGGCTGAGAACCTAAGACAGGAAGTATTTCTGGTAAAATAAGTAGAAAAGTCTTCAGATCATATAAATATCATGACTTTGAGTACTGTGTACAGTGCTGATAACTGTGTTCCAGAATGACAAGCTCATAGTGTAAAAGAAATTCTACCAAGCTGCTGCAGAGCTTAGAAACAGAGCTAGAGATAGAGCTACAAGAAGGGACTTGTATTGGGAAGTATATATTCGTGCATATGTGTGTTGGTCAGCTAACTTTAAGAAGACTAGTGAGTGAGGGGCAAAATAAATCATGCCTGTTTTTACACAGCATTTGAACTGAATTACATTATGTAACTACCCAAAAGCACCACAGTAAACATAACCTCTCAAATTCATTTATGTTTTTTGTTTCTAACAAAAAATGCGAGTTAGTTTTAAGTGGATTCTAATGGCATTTACAGAACTGACACTGCAGCTTTCCAGTTCTTTTAAGTTAGTGAATTTTCAAAGTGTTGAAGTATTCTGATACTTACAATAGCAACCTTAAAGGAGTACAAAGCAATAGTGCAGATAAACCAAATTTTAAACTAAGTTTATTGTACCACCACCATAAACTAAGCTCATTCAACTGAAACACATCAATGTGATTTCCTTTCTGCTGAGTCCATTTAGTTGTTTCATAATTTACCTTCAAGATTAATTTTAATTCACATATCCAATCTACCAACCTCACTCTCAGAATTATGAGCTCTCTTGATATGTTTAGACAGCTTTTTATCTGATATCTCTAGATATTAAGAGCATGACTGTATAGGAAAGTGGGCTCTATTGATGACAGATTGAAGGCTGAGAGTCCTGATGCAAGGAATTCTAAGAAAAAAATCAATCTTCATGCCAGATCAACATGTAAAACAGATGCCTTTCACTTAGCTTTCTGACCACAAATAGAGGGAAAAAAATGGATAAAATTAGAGCAGCTGTTGTGTTAATGTTTTTAGGCATATGGCTACAGCTGTGAAAATACAAAATAATTACAAAGCTAAATTACATCTTAGTGCTGTAAGAATCTCAACCTATTTTTGCATGGGTCCCAGTCTTCAAATCCTGTTCTAATATCATTAGTCAAAACATTTCACTTGTTAAAGGTTTCAATCACTGGCTTATTTTTAATAGTATATTAAATTCTGATGAAGTTGATAGGCTTCAACAGATGTTTAAAGGTTTCAGTTCAGCCAGAAAAAAATATGTTCAGATTCTCAAGGCTAAGAAGTTCCTTGCCTGTATTGTTTTCCTTTTCTGTTGCCATTAGCTGAACTCTTCTTATTGCCCTCTTCTTCATTAAAACCATTGCTCAGACACTGTTATGTTTTTATTGCTATGCTATCTCTTCCTGTTTGTACTACAAAGATGACATCTTTCCAAGCTGTGGATCAGAATGATACTTAGGAGGAAAGCTCAGAGCTATAACCTTGGGGGGTTTTTGGAGTATTTGCTGTAGGACTCTCTTGTTTCTCACCTTTCCAGTCTGACCTTCATTTTGAACTTGGGGGTGTGTAACGATGAACCTCTGCATAGGATGAAAGAAAGGCTGCTTACTGTTGTTAGCATTTGCTTGACTGGTAACAGATGTTCATGACAGAGATAATTTTTTTTAAGTGTTTTCTGGTCTAATGTACAAGGGAAGGGGATTATTAATATTCTGATCAGATACCATACTTTCCATGAATCCATTTTTCTCACTGTTCATGGGAGCCAGTCATCACACATTTTCACAACATGTTATCAATTTAACAGTAGCTTCCATTCAAATTGTTTCAAAATCAAGAATAATCCAAGGAAGCATTACTAGAATCAACACCTGATCTCTTTTAATTTTTTTCTCTGTGGCCTGTGTCAGTTTAAGTGTCGCATTCTATTCAGTAACAAGAAACAGAAAAGTGACTTGTGATTTTTCACTCTCAAGGACACAGCAGTTTCACTGAGAATGAGCTTTCCTCTCTCATCCCTGTAGAAATCCCTGCACCTGTGCTCAAAGTCTTTGAGGTCTCAGCTAATGAACTAGGAGCTATTTATAACTCTCCAAATCTCCAACAGTTTTTGATGAAAAACAGTCAGTCCTGGAAGCATCTGTACCACACAAATAGTTCCTCAAACTGGAACTTTAGACCAGCTCAGAGAAGACAATCTGTCCTTTCTGCCTTCTCCTTCTCAGGTCAGATGTTGTCTACCAAAAAACAGTTTCATGTTTTCACTTTAAAAAGGAAGGAATCTGAACCATAATGTCAACTGAAAACTTAGTAACAACTGCATCAAGTTACTCCTGATCAGATTTCTGTGGCCTAACAACTTCTGCTCAGCTGGCACACAGAGACTGTCAGCCTACACTGAGAAAGTGTTACATGAAGCCATACAGCTTCAGTTGCATTCACACAGCTGCCACAGCTCAGTTCATCACAGTAAGCTGTTGAAACACAATAATTTAACTGGAAGCCTGAGCCCTAAACTTTTGTACTTCAGTCAGTTCTCCTATTTGGGGAATTTGTAACATGACAAGTTTTAGGAGATTTGGGCTGAATAGCGTAAGTACAAATGTGTGGTGCCTTGGCCCACATTCTCTGCCAAGGAGTAGATCATCATGGTTGTGAAGTTTCCTATGTGGGCATACTCATCTCTTTTTCCATGTTAGCCATCAATAACTGCAGTCACATAAATTAACTAAACGACTCTACAATCAAAAGTAATATCTTCCAGCTGTAGACTGAAGACATTTGACTGATAGCTGGGAAGAAGTTAGATTGTTGCTGTCAAAATTCTCTGAAGAGACCAGATCCAGGCAGACTAGACCTGATCAGTTTTCCTGTGGGCATGTTTGCTCTGAGTGAGGGAAGGGAGAGAGGAGAGAAACAATGAGAAAGAGCAAGCTTCCAGAATTAGCTGCCTTCTTGGGTAGTTATCCAACAGCTAGTAGGACTCTAGTGTGTCTCTTAAAGGAATATTCCTGGGACCTCTATCTGGTTTTATAAAATGGAGGACTGGAGCTCCTATTCTCTCTCCAAAATAGGAAAAGAATATGGGATAATTTCCTGGGCCTCCATTTGGGACATCTTACTAAGGAATTTTCCTCAAATTAGGTTAACTGAAAACCAAAACCAGGATCTTTGCAATTTATCTGACTGTATGCTCATATCTACAGAAATATGCCGTTGTCTCATTCTTTCCTCCAAATAATATACTCCATGTATTCACCTCAGCAACACTGCTCATAGCACACTGTGGCACCAGCCTGTTACAGCACTGCAGAAGGACTGAAAGGGTCTATTCTAAAGGGCATAAACTTCAAGACTCAGCCCTACTGTCACTGAGTCTTTGATTTCAAATGAGAGAGAAAGGACTACTGTGTAGGCATGAAAATGGACAGCCAGAAACAGCCACCTGCTAGGGGAAAAGAGAATACACTCATCACACTTGATGTGGTAGCGGCTATGTTGCTATGTATATGCCTCACATACAATGCCAATGGGCAATCTATGACCCCTGAAATAAATCTGTCCCATATTTCCTGATTGAAGAGAGGACAGAAGGCTGAGAAGTAAGAAGCTTATTTTAGCTGACTGGGTTACTAGAACACAGACATAATTGACAGTGTTGCTGATATAGCAAACAAACTTATTTGGCTTATGCAACCAGCAAAACAACAGAGAGCAATGAAAAATGAGAGGTAGCCAGGCAGACTCTATCTCAAGACAAGCTGAAATGACTTGTGCAAATTTATGTGTTGGTTCTAGTGTTTTGCATTAAATAAGGACTTTGTTCTGTAATTCTGTTATCAGTTAAGCCTGTAAAACCTTTCTATCACAGAAGGAGGGTCTAGGATCATCCTAGATCATACAGCCTGGGAAGTGTTAATAAGAGGCATCCTGATGGCTCTATGCAGGACCAAGTCTACTCAGACTGTCTACTCAGTTACTTGTGTACTCCACTCTCGAGTACTACTGACTTGAGGAAGCTTCTTAGCTCAGACGCAGCACCACATCAGATTTGCTCTGAGCACTGTCATGGTATTGAGTTCACTCTGACAAGCCCTCTCAAAATCTGAGGCTGTAAGATTTTCCAAAACCACCTTTAGTCCAGTAGTATCAGCTCTGAATGGGAGTAAAGAAGCCAAATTTGATCTAAGCTGCTCAGAAGAGAATTGGCACTTCACAGAAGGTAACAGGAATAAGAGAGACACCCACACCAAGTCTGCATGTATTCAGGTCAGGTTTATGTGAGGTATTGATGTGGAGTCTGTACAACATGAAAGCTGATGAAATGCTTCAACTACACCTGAGTTAATCCTAGCCAAAACCAACCAGCTGTACAGAGAGTCAGCTCAATTGTCTTGCATCCACCACATAGTTAATCTGCAACCTGGATAAACAGCCCATGGATAATTGAGAGTGAAGCGCACAATATATCAGCATTCTCTTGGCACATTTGAATACTGACACATCATTTATTTCCCATAGACAGTGCATATAAAGCTAAAAACAGAATGTTCAACTTTAACAGAGAAACTGGGAAAGATTCTTCATTTTTTTTATAATATGTTCATACAGTTTTGCCTATACATACCAAAACAGCTAATTACATGTCTGCTTTAGGAAGAATCTTCATGTACTGTAGAACTGATTTTGAGTCCATATCATTAGTAAACTTAGCTCAGAATATAATATGAACAAGAGAACAAATAAATTATGAGGGTTTGGGTAGTTGGCTAAAACCTGGAAAACACTTAGGATTAATTTCTAGGCTCAAGCTGTAATGGTTCCACATGTATACTTTAAGACATTTGAAGATGAGCACTCTTATGTGATCAGGAACAGACTCAGAACTACCAGCTTCAGCTTCTTTCTTAAGACTTACCTTAACTGACTCGCCTTGCATTGAGTCACTTTGTTTTATTTGAGTTTCAGGGATTTCATAGCTTCCCTCAACAGAACTATCTTCTATCACTGACATCTAAAAGCTCTGTACAAGTTTATAATTCCCAGAGCCCTCTTATTGGGATTGTTGGTTCAGCTCAGTTATGCCCTAAAATCCATTTGCCCCTGACAGAGTTGTACACTAGTTCTCCTTCAGCTTATCATGTTAATCCAATGACCTCTGCTACAGGAGAAGAGATAGGTAACTGTTTTGCCAATTACTAGGCCTAGCACAAAGGACGCAACCAGCAGTAGAACAAATCAGTAATCAGATTCTATTGCTCACAAGAAGGTCAGTACAAGGGTGATCACTGGGGGAACAAAGAAGTCAATCAGATTACACATAACAGACATCAACCCCAACAATGATACAACAGGGCCAACAATCAAAGCAACAAAGTCCCCCATGGCAGAGATGGGAGACAGCCAAGCCAATAGACAGATAATATAGGATAGAGGTAGCCATATATTGTTCTCACAGAGCCCGCGTTCACAGGCACCAAACCTGACCAGGGTCCAATTGCAAGAAAAGTCAGGAGGTCCTTCCCCAACAGGGAAACTCTGCAAAGTGCATCCACCTCACAGAGAGACACTCCACCCTTCCTGCAAGTGGTCCCCAAAGCAGGACACCTGGCACTCATTTACCCAATGTGGGGCACCTGGGGCTTGTTTACCCAAGGGCTTTCCCTACAAGGTCGGCTGCACCTTGGAGGAAAGCCAAAAGGCAAACTCATCCCCTCCTTTTGAAGGACTGTGGGAACCACCTATATGTCAATCTTAATTCAGGGCTTGGGGTTCAGACCCCCGCACTTCAGTAACTGAGTCCCCTTAAAATTAATACCCTATAGGTATCTCTGCCATGGGGATAGAACAGTTTTCATAGCTCATGTGTATAAATTCTAAGTTCTTGTGCCTAGTGTTTCATATTGCTTTATACCTTGTCTAGCTCTCTGCATCTTATGTGAGTACTCTAAAACATTCCTCTCCTGACAAGATATTTGCATATAGGTAGAACTTATGCTGTTTAAATCTATCCTTAAGTGCCAGATGTGTGAAGATTTTTCAGGACCTAACCTCCCACTGATTTCAACAGATCCAGTATCTGCTTCCTACTTAGAAAATTAGTCACCTATGTACTATGCAGACGGATTTTAAGGGTCATGTCTTCCCTCTGTCTTCAGCAGATTGCCACACCTGTAGACAAGATAAGTAAAAAACACAAGACAGCCATGCCAGCACAATCTTATTTTATATTTGGTGTGGCATTCATTTTGCACTATCTTCTTTTAAAGTAAGGAGAACACATTTGCTTGTTCTAGTATAAAAATAACAAATAGCAAAGAAATGATGTAAATCTAATAAAAACAATAAACTGCAAAAAGTCCTATGCGGTATACCAGGAAACCTTTTCTCTAGGAAGGTGAGGATTTTAATGGGAAGTATTACTATATTTTTATCAAAATATGACTAGACTCTGCTGGTTTTTAACAGGATCTAGGGCAGGGGAAAAAAAACAAAACACAAAACCTCTTTCTGCTGATTGAGCACTTCTGTCACATAAAACTATCTCTTATGATGGAAGTCGGATTTCAAAAGATAGAACAATGCATACAAAAAGAGTAAACAGTGTCACCAAATCAAAATTTAAAATCCATACTATGTGTCAGGTTTGCATAATGACAGGCATAACAGTTTTTAAGATCAGATAAGTGGCTACTTGCAAAGAAACTGAACTCAGTAAAATTAGTTGATCTTGAGAAGAGCAAGAGTATTAAGCTACTAGATGAAAAACAACCATATCTTGTTTTCACTAGAAAACATCCTACACTAATCTTTATATCGCTCAAGATATATTGCCATTTAGATTATAATGCATCCAAAGAAAGGCAATGAAGCTGGTGAAGGGTCTGGAGCAAAAGTCTTATGAGGCTGAGGAAACTGGGGTTGTTCAGTCTGGAGAAAAGGGGGCTGAGGGGAGACCTCATTGCTCTCTACAACTACCTGAAAGGAGGGTGTAGTGAGGTAGGGGTTGATCTCTTCTCCCAGGTAACAGCGATAGGAAGAGGGTAAATGGTCTCAAGTTGTGCCAGGGGAGGTTTAGACTGGCCGGTTAATATACCTTCTGGTGCAAACAAGCAATGTAAAGTGCCTTATCTCCTCTGTTCTGGAAGGTGGACAAGGTACTATTGATTTATTTTCAGTCATAGCTGCTTATGACCTCAGAAAAATCTCACCTGGTCTCCCACCATTGACTTCTACCAGAGATGTGCATTCACCATATTCATTATATGGTTACAGCTAATCTTACTGAAAGGAGAGAGTACATTTTTTCAGCTTTACCTGTCTCCTAATTTTTCTGCAAATCCCAAACACTTCTTACATCATCTTCAGAAGCTGCAAGAATTTTATATCTTATTCTTACAATAAACACAATATCTGCACTAGACAAGCTGTGGTTCATGGGTGATGAATCAATTTTGTGTTAGCCCATCAGACTGAAAAGAGTAGGGATTAGGGATTACAGGTTGAAATCCAAATGTCATACCTATTTACAGTCTTTAATATGTCCAATCTACTATGTCTGGGAGAAATAGCATTAACATGCATATTTATTTATCCAGTTATCATTTCTTCTAGTGCAAAGCTACATCTGCACAATTATTAGAATAGTAGTCTAGAATGAATATATGCTATAATGAGCAGAATGTTTCCTTGGCAGTACAAACCAACCTATTTTTCTTCAGAGATCAGTTTTTTCTGTGTCATCAAGACAGTTCCTTTGATTCACTTGGCTTATATGTTTGCTATAGATGACGGGCATTTTTAAATTCCTCAGGACTGGTGATGTATTATTTCTTATGCAGTGTGTCTGCCATAATCTTTGGTTCTATAGGAAAGATCTCACCTAGAAACAATTGATGTTTCCATACTAGTTATCAGTTCTGAGAACACTGCTCTTTTTCCCAGATACCCTCATCCCAGTGGTAGTTTTGATGGAACATTATTTTAGGTTGCACACATATTTCTGCTCCAGGTCTCTTTTCTTATGGTATTTTTGATAATTTATCATACCTACAATGCCATCATACTGTCCATTGTCGGTATCCTTCATTCTTCATATGGCAAGTACTCATGGGCTCATCATATGGTTATAAAGAGTGTCATCACAGTCTCTTTCGTATTACTCATTCCAGACCTCAAGATCAGTCTAATCTCTAAACAAGAGTTCTGTTAGTTTCTCAGAAATTACTGAAGTCATCAGTTCTCACATTCTTCTTAAACTTAATTGAATTTATGTACCATCTGTTTAAAAACAAGTTTCTTGGGTTTCAGTTTTGTATGGAGGGCAGTATTGTCTGTATTTCTGTAAGGGGTCAGAGCTAACCTGCTTTGTCTGAGTTAATCAAGAGTTATTAAGGACATAAAGTGCATTAAAGGCTGCTATTGCTAGAGAAAACACAATCTTCCATTTTTATTTTTCCCACTCCACTGGAATTTATTGCATACAGATGAAATTGGGAGCTAAGGTAAATCAGTCATTTTTTCCAAAGACCTTCCACTAGTAATAAAGGTAGCCCATCTAAAGGTCCATTTGCTTTCAATTTTAGTAAAACCAGTTTTATCTCCTTGAAGCATAAGAATGTTAAAGGAAACAAATTATTTTTCCATTTCAAAAATTCTGTAATTGAACATATTTGCCACTGCAACAACTGAAGGCAGAATATTTCAATCTGATTTGTGGCTAGCCTTTGTTGAAAAAGTATCCTTGAGCATTTCTGTAAATATTGGCATTATATCTGATTAGGCTACAAGCTTCTGATGATAATGTTTTATTAAGTCAAATTACAGTTGTTAGTATGCTGTGGAATGGTGCACAGGCCTATATGGTTAACTCAGCTACATTGTGACAAATGGAGTAAAAACATAGAGGAAATGGGTCACAGGAATACAATCAATAAATTAATATTTTTTCTTTTATTTCTTACTCCCAGGATCCTGTTCTGCAAACACATTAAATTCCTAATTGCCTGACAGGGGATGGTATCAATCTGTGCGTTAGTGCTTATTGATTAGCTTTGCTGGGATATGTGCTGCCAGCTATAATAAGCAAGAACATTTCAAGTAAAATTGATCACATCATTAGTCGTAAAAGTTAGAACATTTTTGTGGGAAGTCCTCATGCAGCCATCTGATTTAAAATTTTTTAGTTTTGAAATCAATATCCTCAGACCACAGCTGGAAGAGATTGTTTCTAATGGATTTTTTTTAAGTTGTTGGTTACTAAGTATCAATATTAACATGGTACAAGTGAATTTGTGGCCATGTTGACCGTGCTTGTTTTGTTACAAAGCCTAAGATTCAGTGGCTTTATCTACATTACCAACTAATTCAGCACACCAAAAGCAAATTAGTCGATCAAAGTGGTTACGGCAGTGGCCAGTACATCTACTTGCTGCAAGGTTGCAGGAGTTTACTGGAGCCCAGATTTAGGGTGGTCCCCACAACCAAATGTTCGAAATGGCTCTCCAAAGAGCCACTCAACAGTTTCAACCTTTGTATTCCGATTAAAGTTTGGAGTACATTGGATACAGATCTCAAGTAGACTTTCTTGATTAGTTTTCTCCCAAAGAGATCTAGTCGACACACACCAGCATAGCTCTGCAAACTAAACCAATGCACACAGTGAGTGAGGATGATCAGGAGTTTCACTTCAGAACTGTTGTACCGATATGAAATAATGTTAATGTAAAAGCAGAATTCTAGCCTTTATTCTATGCATCATTTTTTTATACCATAAACATAAAAAGAACAGAGGAAGGAAGATATATATACTACCCTACTAAGGGGAGGGCTCTGAAGAGGACTGTGAATGAGATTTTCTTTTACAAAGGAGGAGTGAAAAATACCCATCTTCCCCCATCAGAACCACACAAAGAATCTAAATGTTTGCCCAGAGTTATCAAGCTGTCACCATATACCTACAAAACATGAAGCAGCTCTCGCTCTATGCCACACACCACTGCATCATGAATAGTAAGCATTGTTTTGGTATTGCTGCCTATATTATAAATACGCAAAAAGGGAAAGAGAGAATGGCAGCTGCTGTATGATTAAATGTAGGAAAATTACTTTTGGGAAAGGTTTGATGAGAGAGCACACTATCAGTGCAGGAAGAAATAGTGTCTGAATGCTCTATCAGTAAATGCAAAGAAAAGGCAGCAGCACACAACAAATCAGAAACCAAATAATGAATAGGCAATGGAGCACCAGTGAATGTGCCAGGTTACAAACACTGCGATAGCATTACAGATTTCAAAATGAAACAGCAGACAAGTGAAGGCTAATTAAAATTATATGATGGCACCATCACTTGGATATTGCAAACTGTAAGCAGAATTACAAATTGAGTCCAAGGTTCTTGAGCCACTCAATGGACTGAGAAAACATGGTGAATATCTTGTGTTCCTCTCTGAGAAAGGGTGTTCCATTCGGTTGGTAGTAAATTGGGTTATGGCCTAAGGTCCATCACAATATAAATAGCGTGAATCAGTGTTTTTTTATAGAGGTACAAGTATCTTCCATAAATTGTCTGAATGTGGTTATACATCAGCCTGAATAGTCCAGGCAAGGCGAAAATGGCAGTTCTCTGGTGGGGCTACCAACAGGAGTTCCTTGTTTGGACCATCACAGGCTGTGGCTGCCCTGATTGGAGCCCTTTGAAACAGCCTACACCAAGGAGACAGAGTCCCAAGGAAAAGACGAATGCTTAGTTACAGACAGTACAGAAAGCCTCACTGAAATAAATGAATTAATGAACATATTGACACAATATGAAGAACAAGCAATTCATAGAATAGACACATCAAGAAAACAAAAAGTATATCCTGATAATATATTGCAGCATTCTTGTAACAAGTTCTATACAAAGGCTGGGTTGTCTTCTGGACATATTTTACCTCGAAATAGATAAAAACAATTCACCAGCCACGCTGCTATTTCATACGTCTCATTCCATTATGAGAAAAAATGATACAAGAATAAAGTGAGGGAAAAAAAAGCAAGTATTGCTGCTAAACTTAGCTCAATTGCACTTAGCTAAACTGCATATTTACATATATTAAAGCATTGTTTTCATGTGCCTTGAGCAAAGTTTAAAATTACCTTCCTTCTCTGTACTATTGTTGCCAAAACCAAGAATTACAGGAGAAGTGAATGGGTACTTTCCTCTAACTTGCATAGCATTGAGTAGTTCTAGAGGTTTGGGAGCATAATTTAGGATCAATTTACAAAGGAAGAATATCAATTTCACCAATAATAGGGACTGCTAAAATTGGTGGAAATCCAAATGGATGCATGGCATTCCAGTGTATTAACGTGGAGACAGCTTTGAGGAATCTGCAACAGACAGCAATGATACCCAATGTTATGATCAGCAACACCAGGGAAATAAATAGAAGTCTCCCTGGCAGAATTGCAATTGACTGCAGTTCTTGGGACAAGTTTATCTAACTTCGGGCATTTCTAGAATGCATACACTTGACCTATTTGGGATATCTATGTTAGGATGAGATGACTCACACATTGGAAGTGTCTGGTTCTCACTACTGACTTTTAAAACATCCTGGATGAGTGACTCAGAGGATTAGGTTAGATGAATCCCACTCTACTGCACTTCCAGGCACTCTGACCTCATGCAAAGAGAAAAGCAACATGGCAGGTGCTTGTGCTGGCAAAAACACAGCAAAACCTCAACAGACATACATACTCGAGCTTCAGCAAAGTCTGAGAGCATATTAGGCTCTCAAAATTAACAAATTAACGCGCCCAAAAACTGTTGTGAAAAAGAATATGGGGACTCAGACGGATCCTCCGAGCAGACATGCAGCCGTGCAGGTTTCTGGCTGCAGTGAATGCCTGAGCCTGGCACTGGTACCGGAGGGAGCCAGTGACACCGCGTGTGTGCGGTGCGAGCAGATAAATGATCTGCTCGGGCAGGTGGTTAAACTGATGGAGGAGGTAGAAAGACTTAGAACTATTAGGGACTGTGAAGGAGAAATAGATTGGTAGAGCTTCACCCTGAGGCAAGGGCAGTCGGAAAAGGGTGGGCAAGTGATGGATCCCCTCCCCTCCTGTCATCAGACAGAAGCAGAGGGTTCAGGAGACGGGGAGGAATGGAGGGTGGTCCGTTCTCAGAGAGGCAAGCAAAAACCCTCCCAACCCCCTTCACCCTCCCAGTTGCCCTTGAGGAACAGGTACCAGGCCTTGGAACTTCAGGGAGAGGTAAATGAAGTTGGAGGGGTAGATCAGTCTCCTGAATCACCTAAGGCTTGTCAGTCACCCCAACGCCTTAGGACTTCTTCAATTAAGAAGAAAAGGAGGGTAATTGTGGTGGGCGACTCCCTTCTGAGGGGAACAGAAGGGCCCATCTGTCAACCGGACCCATCCCACAGGGAAGTCTGCTGCCTCCCTGGGGTTCAGATTAGAGACATTAAAAAGAAACTTCCTGATCTTGTAAAGCCCTCCGATTACTACCCACTGCTGGTTTTTCAGGTTGGCAGGGACAAAATTATTACAAGAAGTGTAAGGGCAATGAAGAGTGACTTCAGGGCCCTGGGACAGCTGGTTAAGGGGTCTGGAGTGCAAGTAGTGTTTGCCTCCATACCTCCTGCAAAGGATGGGTGAAGAGGTAAGCAGGAAGAGTTTACAGATTAATGAATGGCTACGTAACTGGTGTCAAAGGCAGGGCTTTGGGTTCTTTGATCACAGGCTGCTATATGAGACACCTGGCCTGATGGTGGCAGGTGGAATGCATTTGTCCCAGAGGGGGAGAAGGCTTTTGGGGCAGGAGTTAGCAGGGCTCATTGAGAGGGCTTTAAACTAGATGTGAAGGGGAAAGGGGAGACAACTGGGTCTGTTAGGGACGAGCCAAAGAGCAACATACTAGGGCCTGAAGGAAGGTGGTCAAGGGAGGATTTTCGATCATTGAAGAGAAGGGATAGATGTTTAGGCCCTGACCACGAGGCCTCCTGCCTCCCAGGGGTCCCACCAGTGCGCTCTGCTTGCTACCTGAAATGCCTGTACACCAATGCACGCAGTATGGGGAATAAACAGGAGGAGTTAGAGGTCTGTGTGCGGTCTAAAGGTTATGACCTGGTGGCAATTACAGAGACATGGTGGGACAGCTCACATGACTGGAATGTGGTCATGGATGGCTATGTCATTTTTAGGAAAGATCGGTCAGTGAAGCGAGGTGGTGGAGTTGCTCTCTATTGTGAGGGAGCAACTTGAATGTATTGAGTTTTCTCCAGGGGCTGATGAGGGGCAAGTTGAAAGTCTGTGGGTAAGAATTAAGGGGCAGGCAGGCATGGGTGATACAGTTGTGGGGGTCTATTACAGACCTCCTGATGAGGACAAGGGAGTTGATGAGGCTTTCTACAGGCAGCTGAAAGCAGCCTCGCAACTACAGGCCTTGGTCCTCATGGGGGATTTTAACTGCCCCGATATCTGCTGGAAGACTTACACAGCCATTAAGTAGCCACAACTGTTTAATGCAAATGGTGGATAAGCCGACTAGGAGAGGAGCGCTGCTGGATCTTGTACTTACCAACAAGGAGGGTCTTGTTGAAGCAGTGATGGTCGATGGCAGCCTTGGCTGCAGTGATCATGAGATGGTGGAGTTCAGGATCCTGTGTGGGAGGAATAGAGTACCTAGCAAGACCAGAACCCTGGACTTCCGCAGGGCCAACTTTAGCCTCCTCAATCAATTGTTAAGGGAAGTCCCATGGGACAGGGTGCTAGATGGTAAAGGGGCTCAAGATAGTTGGTCAACATTCAAGGACCACTTCTTGCAAGCTCAGGATCAGAGCGTCCCAATGGGTATGAAATCAAGTAACGGAGCTAGGAGACCAGCATGGTTAAACAAGGAACTGCTGGGCAAACTCAGGTGGAAAAAAAGAATTTATGGATCATGGAAAGAGGGGCTAGTCACTTAGGAGGAATATAGGACAGTTGTCAGAGGATGTAGAGAGGCAATTAGGAAAGCTAAGGCCTCCTTGGAACTTAAACTTGCAAGTCAGGTCAAGGATAATAGAAAGGGCTTTTTCAAATACATAGCTAAAAAAACTAACACTAGAGGCAATATAGGCCCACTGATGAATGAGGTGAGTGCCCTAGAGACAGAGGATATAAAGAAGGCAGAGGTGCTGAATGCCTTCTTTGCCTCTGTCTTTACTCCTGCAGGCTTTCCCCAGGAGCCCCTGATCCCTGTAGCCCCAGAAGAAGTCAGGATAAAGGAGGAGTTTGCCTCGGTAGATGAGGATTGGGTTAGGGATCAGTTGAGCAATCTGGATATCCATAAATCGATGGGACCAGATGGAATGCACCCAAGGGTGCTGAGGGAGCTGGCAGAGGTCATTGCTAGGCCACTCTCCATCATCTTCGGTAAGTCATGGAGAACAGGAGAGGTGCCTGAGGACTGGAGGATAGCAAATGTCACTCCAATCTATAAGAAGGGCAAGAAGGAGGACCCGGGTAACTATAGACCGGTCAGCCTCACCTCCATCCCTGGAAAGGTGATGGAACAGCTTGTTCTTGGCACTATCTCTAGGCATATCAAGGATGAGGGGGTCATTAAGAGCAGTCAACATGGTTTTACCAAGGGTAAGTCATGTTTGACCAACCTCATTGCCTTCTATGAGGAAATAACTAGGTGGATAGATGATGGTAGAGCGGTAGATGGTGGTTTATCTTGATTTCAGTAAAGCATTTGACACTGTCTCCCACAGCATCCTTGTAGATAAGCTGATAAAGTATGGGTTTGGTGATCAGGTAGCGAGGTGGATTGTGAACTGGCTGAAGGAAAGAAGCCAGAGAGTTGTGGTCAATGGGACGGAGTCTAGTTGGAGGCCTGTGACTAGTGGAGTCCCTCAGGGGTCGGTACTGGGACCGGTGTTGTTTAATATCTTCATCAACGACCTAGATGAGGGTACAGAATGTATCCTCAGCAAGTTTGCTGATGACACCAAGCTAGGAGGAGTGGCTGACACACCAGAGGGTTGTGCTGCCATTCAACGAGACCTTGATAGGCTGGAGAGTTGGGTGGGGAGAAACTTAATGAAAGTCAACAAGGGCAAGTGTAGAGTTTTGCATCTGGGGAAAAACAACCCCATGTACCAGTACAGCTTGGGGGCTGACCTCCTGGAGAGCAGCGCAGGGGAAAGGGACCTGGGGGTCCTGGTGGACAGCAGGATGACCATGAGCCAGCAATGTGCCCTTGTGGCCAAGAAGGCCAGTGGCATCCTGGGGTGTATTAGAAAGGGAGTGGTTAGTAGGTCAAGAGAGGTTCTCCTTCCCCTCTATTCTGCCTTGGTGAGGCCACATCTGGAGTATTGTGTCCAGTTCTGGGCCCCCCAGTTCAAGAAGGACAGGGAACTGCTTGAGAGAGTCCAGCACAGAGCCACAAAGATGATGAAGGGAGTGGAACATCTCCCTTATGAGGAAAGGCTGAGGGAGCTGGGTCTCTTTAGCTTGGAGAAGAGGAGACTGAGGGGTGACCTCATTAATGTTTATAAATATGTAAAGGGTGAGTGTCATGAGGATGGAGTCAGGCTCTTCTCAATGACACCCATTGATAGGACAAGGGGCAATGGGTACAAGCTGGAACATAGGAGGTTCCGCATAAATATGAGGAAGAACTTCTTCACAGTGAGGGTAACAGAGCACTGGAACAGGCTGCCCAGAGAGGTTGTGGAGTCTCCTTCTCTGGAGACATTCAAACCCCGCCTGGACATGTTCCTGTGTGACCTGATCTAGGTATTCCTGCTCTGGCAGGGGGATTGGACTAGATGATCTTTTGAGGTCCCTTCCAATCCCTAACATTCTGTGATTCTGTGATTCTGTGAAATGCCTGTAGCTACTATTTTTTCAGAAAGGCAAGAGAATAAACGCTATCAGTCTTTAAGGAATGTGGAGATGTGCACACAATGTGTCCTAAAAAGCAGTTTCAGATAATAGATTGTAGAGACTTTTGCAAGTTTTATCAAGAAATGGAAATTCTTCCACATTGTCACTGCATCACAGCCAGTTAAGTGGCAAAAGCAGGCCAGTAATTAAAATTGCTAAGGCTGCATTATAAAGTGGTACAAAGAAGGAAAAGAATGGGAAGCTATATTTGGGAGGAAAACATCTGCGTTCCCATGATGGCCTTCTGGTGCTCCAGTCAGCATGTTTGATGTCAAGAGATGCACTCACCTTAGTGCCTGTTGTGTCAACTATATGAATGAATGTTAATTAGTACAGATAGCAGTGATGAAAAGTGTAACATGCATACCAAGACCAAATACAATTGGCAAGTACACTTCAACTAGCTCAGCCTATTTTCTTTGAATAAGTTGTGTACGCAGAAGCAAGCCACATGTTTTGAACAGTGGTGGAACATAGTAGATGTGCATGCATGAAAGCTGCAGACACTTTCACTCACTAGGCCATAAACATCTATGTGGAGCTGGATGAAACTTTCACTCCACTAAAAGTCGATCAGCAGGACATGAAAGGAACACCGAATGCTGAGTGGCTGACACTGAATGGAGCCTAGCGTCAAACTGCCTGCAAAGTATACACAAGACTTATTGTATAGTAGAAAGCCTGTACAAAAAACTCTCCCCAAACCAGAGGAAAATGCCTTACAGGTTTGATTCATTTTCCTTGTCACATTTAGCTGCAGTAGGCTAGAGAGGAGACCTCCCCCACAGCTGGAGCAGTAACTTCTTCAGCTGCCACAGCATAATCCACCAGGGATCATGAATCAAATGTTTTAACTGCTGCAGTTCACAGCCAGTGAATTAACTTAAACTGCCATTGATTTTAGGTTATGTTACTAAACAAGACACAAACTGTAACAGCTAATGAGAAAGCTACCCATTTTCATCATTGCTACATAGCACCAATTCTGCCCCTTCTGGCAAATCATAAAGGGAAGGGGTGGACATCTAGGTGAATAGCTTCTTCAAACACTGCATCTAAAATCTAGGGAGGATTGTGAATTAGAGCTCCTTAGCTGCCAAACAACTTAATAAAATAAGAAAGTTACTGTTATGTCTAAGGGAGTATTGTTTTTATGAGGTGTAATAGAATATTAAGTAAGAAGTTTATGATACTCAGGCTTAATTTTGTCATCTCAAGAAGCACAACAAAAGAGACATTACACCGAGCAACATCTCAAGGCATGATTATGCAATTCCTTTGCAGGACGCCACTAAGCACCAAAGAGGATTACTTATCGAGAGCAGGGGCTTCTCAAAACTTAAGCAAAACTATAGAATCATAGAATCCTTGTGGTTGGAAAAGAACTTTAATATCATCAAGTCCAAAGGTTAAAACTCCCACATGCAAATCTAGAAAACAGAGTATCATAGCCTAAGGACTTTTGAACTATATCTGACCTCTGACAAGCACTTGATCTGAAGTGTTAGACTGCAGAACTTCATCAAAAGGAAAAGGAAAATGTAATAAACACTAGCTTGGGAACACTGAGTCATAAAGCAAGAGTCGAGGAGACTAGAGGACCTAATGTGGAAAATAGGGATACATAGTTGTGTGGATGCAACTATATGACATTACTCATATCTCCTGTCCTGTATAAGGCAACGTTCATGGAGCTACAATCCCCTTAAAACTTACTTGGCCTTCTTGTTGGCCTGCAGCTGGACACCTCCAAGGTATCTGCCAGTAACGTGGCCTGGCCTCTCACCAGTGCCTGTATAGAGGAGGGCAATTGTCACAGTCCCTACACCACTCCTCCCTACAAGACAGCCTCAGAAAAGTCCAAATGGGGGTCAGACTCTAAAAACCATTCACAGCAGAGAAGTTCATATGCCAACTGAAGTGACCAATAGGTGTGGTACCAGGCAGAGAGGTCCTCACCTCTCAGGTTTCAGCTGCTGTTGAGTGCTCTCATTTGTTTGCTACTCCTTCTGCCCTTTGGCTCTTCTTGGCATCCTCTGAGCACGGCCTGCTCTTACCACCCCCATTTGCTTCCCACCAACTGCAGCTTGTAAATCTTCATGGCATGAAATCATGAAGAAGATTATGGTATTTCTTAATGCAGCAATTTACTCTTTCATGTTATGGACCTATCGAATTATCTTCCTCTCTATATTTTCCATAATTCCTTACTTATATGCACACATTCCACACTCCCTGGTTGGAGACCTTGTGCAACCAGCTGCATTCATGGGCTTCTAATTGCCCACTACCTTGAGTGCAACAGGGAGCATGCTGAATTTTGTTTATGATGTTCCTTTACTCAGTGCAGCTTCTTGCCAGTTGGGCAATCTGACACAGTCTGTTCATTCAGATTCTTTAGCTTACAACACCTGGTAGAGGGTTCTCTCTCCTCTGTTCATCAGGACTTTTTGGAGATTTTCTGGACATTCTTTTCCCCACTACCAGCAGATGTTCACAGCAAACTCCTGCTTTTCAGGGTCATCAAACCACTGATCTTATAGTTCATGTACTGAAATCAATTCCATGCAAATGAACCAACTGGGTGCAAGAGCACTGCATATATATGGGGAAAATAATGAAGACAAAACAGCCTAGGAGGGGCTTATTTCTTTCCTCTTTTTACATGCACACCGAACATTGGAGCCTCAATGTTTTGTCCGGTTTTGGTGCAGTGGCTGACTGCCATATCAACAATTTATAACACAGAAGTGGGACTGCACTTGTGAAGGATTAACCTAAAGCTGATCATATTTACCAGTGACGCCTTTAAAGGTCAGCATGTTACAAGAAATCTTTCTGTTACCCGTGTTACACTGTGACACAGACCACAATATACTCACTGCCTTGACATACATGTATTTGCTTTCACTGTACTTGCTTCTTCTTTGAGACATGGATTACACAAGTATAGCCTTTGGTCATGAAATGCATCCCCAGCTTGGAAGTCACACTGGAGCTCTTTGTGAGTCACATGTGGCCCAGGAGGCCATGTGGCCTTGTGCTATTCTGTAAATGCAACAGCTGTGATTGACATACAGAAATTAAGTAAAAACACACTTATTATACTTTCTGTTTTTCTCCTTTCCCAACTGAGATCGAAGCATCATTGGCTGCAGCCCAACAGCAGTAAAACCTTCAACTTCCAGCCTCACTAAAAGAACTGTCAAAACAGCATTAAGTAAATAGTGAATGCCTGAGCCTGTGAGAGGAAACAAAAAGTAGTTCATAGATACATGAGTGACTTTATTGACAACTCTGGGATATACAATACCCTGACTTCAGGGTCTCAGAAGTGATAAATAGGCAATCAGAGTGCACTGTTTGAGCATGAACGAATAAAAAACATCCTGGGGAGGGCGATGGGGAGGTGGCGTATTTCATGTAAATGAAATAGGAATCATCTGACCTGCATAAGCATAAGTATTATATAACTGCAAATCAGAAGCTGGAATCCAAAATGAGCCTGGACCTGTAAAGGGAACCAATAGTTCAAGAGACATTGAAAGATTTGGCCCTAGATACTTCTTTAAAGAGTAAATGAGCTGCAACATGTCCAAATGAACTGTCAAAACACTGTGCCAAACAATGTCACCTACATATATTCCTCTATCACAAGTTCCAGTTTTAAGCCAAGACCTTCACCCCCGTGTTATGAGCTTGATCTCTCATACTTTTGTGCACCTTCTCAGAATCCCAGTACTTTTTTCTCTTCTATTCCCACATTTCACCCACTTCCTCAGTCCCATGTTCCTTACCCTTCCAGTTCCGTTTTGCCCAACCACTTTATCTGGAATATCAGCTACATGGTAAGTAGAGCATGTCAGTGTTCCACTGCTCCAGGTATCACAGAGCATCTGATGGATTGTGCAGAATGGGCTGGGGCAGGAAGGGTCTTCAGTAAGCAGATGAACAACTCATTCCTCATTAGCCAGAACAAGACATTTGTCTATGTTTAGCCCATATCTGGGGCTAAACTGTAGCAACCCCCTCCCCAACCAAGAAGGGAAATTGGGAAAAAGAGAGAAGACCAACAGGTTGAAGCAAAACCAGATTTAAAGAAATAGCAAAACTAATATTAGTACCAATGCCAACATAAGATATATAAGATTGTGTGCAGCCCAACCCTTGGGAGCAGGATGAAGAAAAGAAACAGGAAAAGAAACCCAAGAAGGACAACCCATCTCTCCTCAGCAGCAGCTAAAACTTCACCCTTTATAATAAACATGATGTTTATGGTATGGGATATGCCTGCCAGGAAGCTTGGGTCAGCTGCCCTGACTTAAGCTGCCAGCTGACTCAAAACTGCTGATGGCCTGCTGGCCATGGCTGGCCTAGGATTCTATCCCAGTGAAACCAGAACAACAGTGTACCAAACGTCTCTCTAGGGGAGTAGAAACAAGAACCAAAACATAAGAATCCTGAAGGTCACCAAACAGACACTCTAATCCTCCTATGGCAAAACGTTTTTAAGGAAGCACTGAAATTTACAGGGAATTTCTCATGGATATTACGTGGATGTAGGAAGATTCTTGTTTGTCTGTGTAACAGGAGGGAGTCCTTAGGCATAAGACCTCTTTTCCTTTCTTCCAGAGCTTTACATCTTTAGCTAACGCCACTAGAAACCAAGAAATCAAAACCAAATCTATTTTATTAGCCAGATGTGTGACTTTCATTCTTGGCAGCTGGCAGCTAAGAACTTGTAAATGTGTATTCACCTACTTCATTTTTAAGCAACATCATTGCCAACTAGCAAATTTGCCCTGACACTCAGTAATTTCTTTTGTCCATTTTCCCACATCTCTACCTCAACAATCATGGCAATTTGTTAATTGTTTTTGTTTTATTTCTATTTTCTATTATTTTAACCATCAGGAAGCTGCTTTCAGAAAGCCATCTGCACTTATTCACTGCCAACATTCAATATGATTTTAATAAGCCTTGTGTGGTTTTGACTTTAACACTCATTTCCCTGTGCATAAAAGCCTATTTTCTTAGCTGTCACATAGTTTGTCACTTCAATAAAGTTTCCCAGTTACCTTCTAAGCAGGCCAATTTTTAGTGTCACTTTCTTAAGCAACAAGTTAAATCTGAGGATAACAGCAACAATTCTAATTATCCAAACTAGTCAATGTCCATTGCTCTGAGCATGAGTTCCCCTCTGACTAGAATCCTTCAGAATAGAAGCAGATACCTACAGAAGTACCTACATTTTGAAAAATAACAGCAATCATACTTTAGGGTTCAATGGCAGCATGTCTGAATGACTTAAGGATTAAATAGGCTCCTTTCACAACGTGGTTTCATGAACTGCCATCTCTACAAATCTCACCTGGGATTGAAAGTAAAGCCTGGTACTTTTCTTGCTATCACAGGATCACTAGCAGTGATAATTCTTAGCAACAAGGGGATTTCTTCAAGACGATAGATGTTGGGAGGGACTACTGGGTGTTCTCATTGCTCTCCTGAGTAGACACAATCTCAATCTTCATTAATAACAGCAATACCACAGAAGTAAAAATTAGTTAATGCCATCATTTGAGTGCTGTTCAACAGACAAGACAGAGCTACTCTAACAGCTTCTAGCTACTAGTCTTTCCAGGCTGTTCATCTGATGGTAGAGTTTACCCCATATCTTTTGCACCAACATTGATGTTTCTCTACCCCCTCAGTGAGGCAGATTACTCACTCTCCTGGCTGGAAGGTAAGCCATGGAGAACAGAGCTCTGCCCTCTTGGCAGGCTGCACTGCTATGCTGATAAGTGTGATGATCCCAAGGGAGTGGAAGAGACTGCCACCAGGACAACAGGATGTGGGAAGGGGATGGAAAAGGAAAAAAATAAAGGATTATAGAAAACAACAGGAAGACCACTTTGACCAAATCGTTAGCCAATGCTTCTCATTGCAGCCTTAGTGTTTCTTCCCAGCTTGCAAGTTTTTCTTTCTTATTGTGCTTAAATAATGAACTGTTTTGGTCAGGCACTATTTATTGTTAAATATGCTCAGAAGACAGTATTTTTTAGTGCATAAGTTCTGGAGCTGCAGTCAGGAGACCTGATTGTTATTTCTACTCTGGCCCTTCTGCGCCCACTTGCAAGACACTAGGAAAATCATTCAATTTTTTTATGCTTCTGATTTTCCCGTGTCTATATTGTCTATCGAAATCTGAGCTCTCCCAGGAAACTGCAACAATGAAAACCTCTTCCTTGATTATTAGCACCTAACCGAGGTGCTAATAAGTACACAGTACTTGTAAATAGTACAAACAGACAACAAGAACAAAAATTCAGAGGACAGAACAAGCCCTGCATTTATCACTGAATCAAAAACTGTAAGGATACAGGAACGCAAAGAAAACCAAATTACTCTTCTGTACCTGAGGAAGCTTTGCAGCAGAAACAGGAACAAGGCTATAGTGAAAATTCTTAATCTCTAGAGCAAACATCTAGCAGGTGCTGTATTTCATATTTTCATATGCACTCTTCAGCCCAGAACCACACTTTAATCAGAAAGATTTTATAGTCCGGAGCTTCCTGCAAATCTCTGCTCAATGTAAATTTCAATACCTTTGGCATATTTTGGCTGCCAGCCTATTATTCACTTGATGCACCTCAAGCAAGTTTTTAATTATGCTGTTAAAACAAAAACTATTTCAGATGCGGTAGACAGTAAATGAATTTGTAAAACAACATCGTAGGAACCCACAGTTACTGTCTACCATTGATTTCTCTGCATTCATTTCTAAGATGTGTTCAGTGGATAGGTAAAATGATGGCTGAGTGGGCTTACTAGAGGGACTGTGGCCTTGCTAGTCATGGACCTGGAGAATCAGGCTGTACTTGCGTACTATTTTTGCAGCAGATCCAGGGCAAGATTGGAGAGGGAGAGGTGTAAATTATGCTTTTAAGCTGAATCTCGACCTCATTAATGTTTATAAATATGTAAAGGGTGAGTGTCATGAGGATGGAGCCAGGCTCTTCTCAGTGACATCCAATGATAGGACAAGGGGCAATGGGTGTAAGCTGGAACATAGGAGGTTCCGCATAAATGTGAGGAAGAACTTCTTCACAGTGAGGGTAACAGAACACTGGAACAGGCTGCCCAGAGAGGTTGTGGAGTCTCCTTCTCTGGAGACATTCAAAACCCGCCTGGACATGTTCCTGTGTGACCTGACCTAGGTGTTCCTGCTCTGGCAGGGGGATTGGACTAGATGATCTTTTGAGGTCCCTTCCAATCCCTAACATTGTGTGATTCTATGATTCTGTGAATCTTTCCAGAAGTCCATTTTACAGTGAGGTCATGTAAAAAAAAGATGTACTAGCCCAATTGCTGGAGTACCAACTCCTACTATAAGAAAGGGGAGACAAAACTGAGGGAAAACAAGAAAGAATCCTCTTAAGATTACTTACCATCAACTGTTACTCTGTATCCCTAGTCCAAAACTTGTTCTTTCTCTGCTTTAGGCTCAGACCCTGGTCTTCCTCTCATAGATAACTATCTTGGACATTGAATTGCTGATAGTGAAAGGTAGAAAAAATATCCAGGGAGGAGTACCTTTTAATATGTGAGAATGTGAAACAAAGTGCTGAATAATGAGGATTTTCCGGTGTTTCTCTAGTTTTGCAATTAGATTGCTACAGTATGCACCTTGTCACATACTTAATTTGGAAACAAGATTAGTAAATCAGCCAGTAAGTGGTTAAAGAGAATGAGCTCCTGTGTCTGCCCCACAATACAGACTGTAAGTGAAGAACCACAAGGCACATCCTGCAGCATGTCGGCTTTGAACTGCTCCAGGTATCACAGATCAGCTGATGGATGGTGCTGGATGGGCAGGGCAGGAAGGACCTTCAGTAGGCAGATGAACAACTTGTACCTTGCTTGCCTGAGCAAGAAAGTGTATCAAAAGACTACCTGAGGGAGTAGAAACAAAAACCACACAAGAAAGCAGAAGGCCATTAAATGGACACTTTAATCCTCCTACAACAAAACATTTTTAAGGAAGCACTGAAATTTACAGGGAGTTGCTCATGGATGTCTCTCATGTTACACGGATATGGAAAGACTCATGCTGATCTTTCTTACAGAACACAGCCATTTGAGATAAAAACTTTTTTCCACTTTTTCAGGTGTTTTACATGCATAGCTATCACTGTTAGAGTAATCAAGAACCAATATATTTATTAGCCAGATATATACCCATTCCAAACCGGGTGAACCATTTGGCCCTAGGGATTTGTTGGTCAGTTGGATAACCACCCACATAACTGTGGTGTAGATTGCCCAAATCTGTGCATGTTGAGCTAAATAAATCCCTGCCTTATTTGATGGCCTAATCTACTTCATCTTCAATTTGTAAATGTTGTACCTAAATCCCTATGTGGGATTAATATCATAGTCATGGTTTCATGACACAGTAGAGTTCTGTAGCAACATGATTTAAGACAGTTCTGGCACCACAGCACTTGTCACTTGCTCATAATCCACATTTTTTTATGGGACCACACTATAACTAAAGAGAAAACAAGGCTAGCATTACAAATCCTTGCTGGAAAAAAAAAAAAAAAAAAAAAAAAAGGTGTTTTGTTGAACAGTTCTTGGCTTAGCCAGCATTCACATTTATGTTTAATAACCTCAAGGTCCTTTTGTAGTCTACAGAAAGGAACTGGCATTTCTAGGAGGCATCTCATCTCACTGTAATGTAGATGTAAGCTAAAATAAAGCCGACAAATCAGGCCCTGAAAGTGTCTTATTTCTCTACATTAGCTATAAAAGGAGCACAGGCTGGCTAGTTCAGATGGAGACGCCTACGCTTTGGATGTCTAAAGTTAGGTGAGATAAATCCTGCCTTACATCTGTTGCTGTTCCTCACATGGATTTCCCTTCTTTGTTGCTCTTATGCATGAGGTTTCAGTACAATACTGAAATGGTTGTAAATGTGTAGGTGAGGCATACACATATACATGCAGCCTCTCTTGATCTCCATCTGAAAAAGCAGTAGCCTGGAGTATAGAGACATTTTCTCTGGCGGCACAGTCAGTTTATGAAGTTTGCACCTATTGTGCTGAATGCTGAGAATTGTCAGTCAAACTGTATTTTAATGTAGTCTTGTAACGCTGAAAATCTCTCTTCCAAGTAGGATGGTGAGTGCAATATTTTTGGGATGTCAGCAGAGAACTCATGGTATTGTCAGACACAGAGCTCGTTCTGCTGTTACTGTTGCCTGGCATTTCAAGCTGTGTCTAGATGACCATCTGGGACATACTCCTGTCTTTTCGAATCATGTTCCTCCAGCTGTCCAGATCAGGAACTGGGTAAGGAGTTTCCTGCAGTTCCCCCACTGCACACAGATGGCTAACATCATTGTTGCCCCAACATGGAGTAGCGACATGGTGCAGGCTTGTGGAGCCAAGAGCTCCCAAATCTGTAATGATTCCCTTTACCATGGAACTTTATCAGACTTGTTTCTTCATGCACTGAAAAATGCTGAGACCTTCCTCTCCACCACTTCCTAGAAAATGAGTGCTAGTGGGCTCCTTCGATGCCGCAAATGTTGTTAGTGTTCTTAATACAAGCAGAGCTTCCTCTCTTCTTCATATCTCTTTGTAAGCGTTAGTTTGCTTACTTTTCCCCCTACTTTTCAGGAAATTCAGAATATGTTCAGAATTACTTAGAAATGGGGAACGGAAAGAAAGAGCTTTGAAACCACAAAAACCAATAGCTTTTATTAGAATCTGAAATGTAATACATTAGAGCACATCTCTGCTTGGTACTTAAAAAAAATGCACCATCACTACCACAATTTCAGATTTCTTATAATTTATGCCATTTATCTTCTAATATTAGCAGGCTTCCAAAATCTCCTGCTGTTAATTGAATATCTGAGGCTGTTGTTCACCACACGCCATTCTCCCTCTCTCCTCAATTTCACATCTTGGCTCTGTCACCAGACTGATCAAGAGCTAAGCCTACAGCTCTCACCCTTTCAGTTACATTGCTGTGGCTGTTCATGGCTTGTTAGCTGGTCTCAGCAGCATAACAAGGAAGTCCTAACAGGTTTCCATATTTCTGTCTCTTCTCCACAAAACTGTAATTTTTCCCTGTATTTCTTCATTAGGTTCATGCCTGTGATCAGTGCCCAACTTTCTATTAATGACTGTCAGTTTCTTTAACAAAACTTTGGAAGTGGCTCACGTACATTGAAAAGGAGCATTCTTTCTTTGTAGGATGCCCTACAGATCAATATTAATTTCTTATTTTATTCCAGACTAGTGAGTATTTTTTGCACAAGTAACATGGAAGTATTACCATACTACCAACACAACAGATTTTCATCCCCAGTCTGTAGTAGCTCAGTCCACAGGGACAACATTTCTTCAGGTCATCAGAAATCTTTCTACAAAATGCTAATGTTGATCTAATTGTTTCTTTTTTGTTTGTTTGCTCTTACATTTTCTAACTTTACTCACTTTCAATTGCCTGATTAAGTGCATGGTTTGCAGTTTGGTGTTAGCCTCTTTTAGGTACTAACAGGTATTCTTTTCCATATTTTTTCTGCTGATTTGTCTTCTTCCTACACTGCTGTTTACTGTGAACAGGACATGAGTTTTTTAACAGAAATTATAACTTAATAAGGTAATACTGTATTTCCCACTGTTGTGACAGACACCATTATGTAGACCATTTGGCTATTCTGGGTAAACAGCTTGAAGTTGTCATTCAGTGTTGACTAAAGCATTTGTAAAAGCCAAGAATGCCTGAACAAAACTGTTATTTCCCAGTCTAGCATAGAGGTGAATTGCTGGGAGTGGCAGAAATCCTCCTGGCTATCATATTATTTTGGACAGCTTGCCCATTGAGAGGCCATTTCTGACTTGCAACCAGTCCTGCAAGGCTCTGAATTCTCTCTGGGTAAAGAATGAATTGAAGAACTTATTACAAAAATAACAGAGTTGCATGTCTTCTAGGGAAACTTCTTTCTCCTTACAAAAGCTAAATATATCTTGAAACATAAATTCACTTGCTAAATGGATACTTTTATCTCACATGGTTACCTATGTATATACTTAAATCATATATAACATCATTTGCATGTTATATTAAGCTCTTTGCTTTCTGGGGCAAGCAAAGCAAAAAGTGATGTTCTAGAAGACATTACAAGACATGTCTCTGTAACATCTGACCTTTGCTGCAACCTCACCTCGGTAACCTAGGTCATCAACTGATATCAGTCTTTACTCTTGTCATACCAGTATCTTGTGTGGTCATGTCTTCATGACTGCACTGCAGATTAATTCTGACTTTGTACATATAACCATGGTTGGAGAGATGACACTGTTAAAGTGTTAATTGCCCGGTTGTTTCATGGAAATTATTTATTTTACATTGAGCCTCAGAAGGTTTTTGGGAAGGTAGACTGTCTCTTCTGATCTAAAACGACTTTACCAGAAGTTACTCATTTTCAAAGCTTTCAGTCTTCACATTCTTTTCAGACTGTCAGCTTATCCTTTTTGCCTAGCAAATATCTTCCCTTATAGATGCCAGTAAAGCAAAATAAGACTGTATGTCTTTTTTGAATATATATTATATATACGTATAAACACATGTGCACATGCACACAAAGCTCTATAAATCAGAGTGGCTAAATTGAGGACATTCCTGTATTTTTATTGATGCTAAAATTAAACGCATTGCAGATCAAATGCAGTGGCATTTCTGACATTTTTGTCTCCTTGCAGAGGGAAATAATGTTTAATTGTTAACCTTGAAATGTTTTGAGTTGTACTAGATATTGATTTATGGTTCTTACAGTGCAGATAATCAGCGTAACAGAACCACATGCAAGAATATTCTGCTTTGGTGCCATTAGAGCTGACTTCCTCTACTAGGTCATAAACCAGAATGAGTTATATGACCGTTAGTAGCATTCTTCTATTCACAGAAAGACAGCAGAAAAATATAGCAGAGGCAACAGTCAAATAATGGGACTGCACAGCTTACTTTTAGAAAAAACTTTATACTCTGGATCTGATCCCTTGTTGTAGCACATTAACGCTTTGCTTTAGATTTTTCTAATTTTTGTTGTCGTTCGTTGTTACACATTTTGTGGTGATGGAGGTGTTGAATATGATGAATATCATATGGAGCCTTCCAAATGAGACACAAGAGAGGAGTTTATATGATGACCAGGAGACATGCTAGAGTCTATTGACCTTACATAGGTCTAGAGGAGCACATGGTCCTGCGTCATAAAGAAACTATGCACAGATATTAGGACACTGCCCAGACACCCAAGTTCAAGCTTCTGAACTTAAATAGGCTTCCAAGTCAGAAGAAGAGACAGTTAACTCTGGATTTGTAAAGAAGGATATGATTTGAGACTGGAGAGCTGTGACTTGTGAAAGAGGGCTTTATTTAATATTCTTTTGAAACTAAAAATAGCTTAAGAGGTGCTTATATTGGACTTGTTGCGGTGCTTGATTCTGGCAGAAAGCAAGATCAGCCTATGAAAGGTTCCCTGAACCTGAACAGATTGCTGAGTAAATGCATTGATATGGGTAGATGCTTCCTAGAAAGCTCCACTGGAAAGACTGAAGAGTACTGGCATCCTGAAGGATACACAATCTACTTGCAAACTGTATTTCCAATGCTATCTTTTGTTCCTCTCACATCCAGTGCTAACTGTTGCTGTAAGTAGTATCTTAAGTTACTGTAATAGGCACAGATTTAAAAGGCATTTACTTTTAAAAAAAAAATAAAATTGCCTGTTTTGAAATTTTGCTGCGCATTTGGTAGATTTTTATTTTGCTTCCTGCCTCAAATGTTAGGCTGAACATTACTGTCATACACTGCTCCAGGGAAAAATACAGTGCTTTCTTCAGTCTACACAGCTGTGAAGACGCGGCAAGCAGGAGTCCAGCAGGAGAAAACATGACCTAGTATTTCAAGCACTCGCCTAGCTTCAAATACCTACCCTAATATAAACTCCCTGTGGGCCCAGGAAGTTACTCAGCTTCTCTGTAGTTCACTTTCCCTTCAGCAAAATAAGAATAACAGTGAATCCCTGTCCCTCACAAGTAATCTCAAGGAAAGCATATCATAGGTTAAAGGATAGTTAGGCGTGGAGGATGGAACTACCAGCTTTCTTAGGTAGGTATAGAGCAAGGGGCAGCAGTTTCCCCCACAGGACAGGAGCCCACATAAGCTTTAAGAGAAGCAATCTACAGATAGCTATTGCATTATCCCTGGCAAATCTTTTACTGCCTTTTGCTTATAGCATCTTCACTGTTTGCAGACATCTCTACCAATTGCCAAAGACCAGATCTTGCATTGCTAAAGTTTTGCCATCAATTAGAATTGAATCAGCCTTTATGTGTATACATTATTAACATATTTTGACGTTTATGAACACAGGAAGAAAAGCAACATTTCAGCTGAAAGAATCGAATTCAGCATCTACAGACAGCTTTCTACAGAGTCTTGGAAAGTAGGTCAGTAAATCAAATCACTGAAAACACATTGCTTTTCTATGGACTGTTGAAAGCAGGCAAAAATAACCTCACTTAATGTATTTGCACTTTTATTTTCTGTTTATAAAATCAGTTATTGACAGTCTAATTTCATTTCTTGCTGAATCCTTCTTAATCATCTAAGTCTAGTAAAGGAAAATTGTACAGTGGGAGGTGAAGCTTCTCAATGAAACAGTAGACTTGGTTCTCTGTACCCTTAAAAACATAGGGGGGGGGTTATTTCTCTTTTTTTTTTTTATTGTTATTATTGTTTCTTGTAGAAGTTACCAGCACGTTACAGAGTGAAAAAATTTTTCTATAAACACAAAAACTAGAAAATCTTGCAAAATCACCACATCACTGTTCTGACTTCATTGCCTTTCTTGGCATCTGTGAAGGTTTTGCTTGAGTCAAAACTGGACTCAAGCTCACAGCTGAGATGCGAAGTGACAGTCATGGAAGCCAGAGGTCTTAAAAGTAAATTCAAGCCTAGGATGCAAAGGTTGTGCCATATTTTACAGTGGTCTTTTTTTCATTCACCTCTTGTATTTGCAACTTCAAATGTATGTAGGAACATGTCAGCTTAGGAGAGGCTTCAATGTGTCTTCGATGTAGTTCTTCCTTTATGCTAAAAAATAAGAGATAAATAAAGAGTACGGAAACACAAACAGAAGTTAATAATGAACCAGCTATAATTGTTAATTCCTTTGCTCCTCTATGTTCTGGGGTTTTTTCAGTGTGAGCAGAGGAGTGCATAAACTAGCAAAAGCATGACGGCAGATTGGAAACCTGCAAGGAACATGTGAAATGATACACAGTCCAGGGAAAGGCTGGGCATAGCGGTCAGTAACAGACAAAACTGGGAGTCACGAAAGAAATGGGGAATATGCATAGCATCCCCCAGCTGAAACTGGGAAAGGAAGGACAGCATGGGATGAGCAAGAAGTGAGGGAAGAAGAATGGACTGAGGGAAGGTGGAAACTGAAGACTGAAGAAGTGAGCAGCTAATGACACTAATCAGCAAAATGCAGCAAGTTTCCAGCTGGTTCAAGATATCTACACTTCTCTCCAGATTACCAGCCTGTGACTGCTGTTGTCTTGGTCCCATAGTCTTTGCTTACAAAGCCTCTTGCTAGTGATCAACATGCACTAACACCTTGACATCAACATACCGTTACAAGACTTTTATTAACTGGGACATAGAATCCATTGAAATTACTAAAATATCCGGCCAATTACTACTGAAAAAAAAGATGTCTAATAAGAACAGACAGTGAAGTGATTTAGAGAAATTACATTGCAGATGTATGTATTCTCTTGATGTCATCATGTTTTAATATAGTTGTGAACGATATTAGGAACAATAAGGGAGGTTAAATCAGCATCAGCCTGCATGGCGCTGAGCACAGTTTGCTTGGAACTGCAGTGGCTGTTGGCTCTCTTCAGCACAGTGATACAATGCTTCCTCCCCCATCCCTGGCACGTTGCTAACCTGTATCCAAGAGGAGTAAAAATATCAGAAATGGTTTCTGAATTAACTTCAACTTGAACAAATGATGACTTCTGAATTTTTACCAGTCTTTACTTGTGAGGAAGCTTTGTATGCTAATGCTTTCTTTGACACTGTTTTCAAGACAGACAGCACAAGGAACAGAAAGTCAGTGTTCTTGCATTCCTTATTAGACCCAAATTTTACCTGAAAAGCTGTCAAAACAAACTCTCAGCCTAATCCATTTTCCTTTTGAGTCACAGTCTGCACTCAGTTTTTGCATAGTTCTGACTTTCACTTCCTCCAGCTTCAGTTTCAGCCCATCACATGAGTAATGAGGAAGAGAGTAAAATCACATGCCTGAAGTTTTTAAGCTCTTTTAGCTGTATTGTAGCTTATTTTGTCTCCAGGACAAATATTATGAAAAACTTGGGTACAGTCTCTGCAGTATGGGGTTGGGTTTTTTCCAAATTCTGAAAAAAATGGAAGAGAAAAGATACAGTTGAGCATTGAAGAGTAGTTGATCTCCATCTTCTCTACCCAGATGGAAGCATCCCACAGACCAGATTTGATCTGTAGACCATCAGTTAGAGTGCAGTAGATTAGAAGTATCTTTGCCCTCAGAACTAAAAAAAACAACCCTGTAAATTACATTATTAATAATCTCCTCATTACTTTTCCCCATTTTAAGTGAAAATGGGCTTTTACTTGAAATGTGTTGATTTTTATCTCATAGAAAACCTATGTGATTAGAAAAAAAAAATTGCATTTAATGACAGAATGGGGTTCGGGGTGCATGTATGTTCTCTCTGAGTATCTGCAACCTTCCAAATCAGAGGTTAGAGGAGGAGAAATACTGTGTTGCACAGCTGCTTGATTGAGCTTTTAGGAGTATGGTTAACAGAGAATGGGAATGCTGTACAGCACAGGGTTTGCCTCGGAAAAAAAATAAAGTATCAAGGGCAGTATATGGATGATTTGTCCAAAAATATGTGGTAATGGAAGGCATAGAACTGTTATGGTCACATTCAGTACATCTACTTAAGGACATAATGAAATTGCAAAATTACCTTGACATGGTTGGATTTTAAACCCCCTGCAGCACTGAAAGTGCCCTTGACATCCAACCCCTATAAAAGAGCATTTGATCTACTAGGAATAATATAGTGTTGAGAACCCTGTGGCCTGTTTCAGCTTTTACTGTGCCCAATAATATTTTGTAATTAGATATTCTTTGGAAATAAATTAATGGCAGTATGATTGGCAGCATGAAACTTCCTTAAACTTCTTGTGCCAGAGGGCCTCCCATGTAGGAAACTCTGAAGTAGTAGAAAAAGGTGTTTCCTACCTCTCCACAGGTCCCTCTGGCTGCACTAGGTCGCAGCGGGAAAGCCAGCCTGAGAAGATGAACCTGAATCACACACACATGCGGTTTAAGAGCATCTTTTTCACAAACACTACTCTTGAGCTATATGAAGTTGCTTTTAGAAAAAGTACAGGATTGGGACCAGGTAGTTATACTGTACCAAAGTCCGCCACATTTTTTTTTCCCTTGAGACAAATCCTCTAGAGGTAAGGATAACTGTCAAAACAATTTCCTTCTTACCAGTTCTGGCCTGGAGAGGGCTATTCATTCAACTTACTTTAATCACTAGACTTTGGATGAATAACTTAAGAGACCATTCTCCATATGTAGCCAGCAGACAGAGACAGGCTACTTTAAAGGGTGATGCAGATACATCCCACATGAAGTCAGGCACTTAACTGAATCATCCTAATCAATGGAGAATTGGGTATCTAATGTCCAGAAGGCAACTTGGATTGCTGGGGACCAAAGCTTTCTCTCAGAAGTAATTTTTTTTCCTCTCTCTCTCTCTCCCCCTCCCTGCTACTTTGATTACTTAAGGGAAATAGGACAGCTCTGCATTTTTTGTTTACCCAGATTGGTTAAATCCCTAAATCACATGAGATAAAATCAGGTCTAGGCCCCTAACTTACAGATCTGAATGTACATGCTGAAAGTAAGCAGTGTAAATACCTGCCATACTAGCATGTGACAAGCACAAGCTCCTCATGTAGTAAGGAAATATCATTCTCTTATTGTCTCCAGCCATCTGCACAAACAAGTCTTCATAAATATTCTCAATTAATGTATTTATCGCCTAGCTAAATTAGCAGCACTTTTTATGATTGGAATATTTCAGCCAGCAGCTGAGCTCTTTGTACTATGTGTTCCTTTGTAATGGATAGTCTATCGCTATCTTACTGCATTAAGCAAATCGGAGACTCAGTTGTGCTGTAAATATAAACAGAATTAATACCAGCAACACAGATCTTGAAAAGCTTTAAAACCAGACATGGTGGTTAGCCATTGTCACGCAGCCCAAGAAGATGGTGGGACATGTGGCAACGTAAATTAGTGCTCAACTCCCTGGAGCCCAGTCTTCCCTTAGCCAATACTTCAGTGAACTACTGTGATCACCACTTGGACAGCAAACGTGAACAACATAGCTTCTTTAGATAATAGAATGGGCCACCTGATTCTGAGTGGTTACATATAAAATTTAGAAGCCCAGTGCTGCCTGATTATCTATGAAGCCAGGCTGCGGTCAGTGACATGCCTTCAGAGGTCTACTGCAATAACTAAGACCAGAATCCAACCTTACATAATATCCCATAACAAAAAAAAAAACCAAAAACCAAAACAAAAAAAAAAAGTAGAAGTATTAGGTTGGAAGCAATGCAAGAAAGAATGACAGTGTGCTGAGCTGAGTGATAAATTCATAACATATTTTGTCTTTAATGAAAACACAGCTACTTTGTGAAATAGTAAGAAAAAATGAAGCAATGCAAGGGGAAAAGGTTATATGTCTAATTTTTTGTGTGTGAAAGTATGTGTGGTATGTTCTCAGGGTGACTACAAAAATTTAAGTGCATTTTTAGCTGTGTGGCTCCAACATCACAAGCTTGTTTTGGTTCTGCTTCACAAAAGTTATAAATCTGCTCCATCTAGTTAGGAATGTTTTTGGTTCACTTATATTGTGCCCACGGCTAGAATTAATGCTTTTCTCTAGGTCATTTGAAAAAATCCCATCACCGTGGAGATACCATCAGAAAGAGCTTCTGTGCTGTTCCTGACTGCAGCACAATACATGATAGAGAGCTGTTGTCTGTCTCCTGAGGTCTCCTGAGCCTGTCTCCTGACAGATTCGTGACTGAGAATGGCATCAGTGAAGATCCTCTTTGAAGAAGAGATCCTCCTAGCTTGGTAAGGTTTCCAAGGAATACCAATAGTTTGGATAAGCATTTGATTTTTGTCATAAAACTTTAATTATACTAGTATAGATGCTTCAGCTCTACTGAGTTTCAGAGGTTTTTGAAGCTTATTCAGAGGCTGAGCATGAGAGATTGCTACACGCTCTTCGTTCTTTCAGATTTTCCCATTAGCTACCCATCTCTGCCTATCATGATGGCACTTCATCCATCCCGTATTGCCACTTTCACATGTCGTGAAACTTATGGCAAAATTAGCCGCAGCATATCCTTTGCAGCAGACCAGTAATTGAGGTCATCTCTGAACAAATCAATCTTTTGTCACTTCTGCCCTGCCTCACTTGAAGTATATACACGTATGTTGATTCATCCTGTGCATGGCTAAAGCTCTCTCTATCTCTTCCAAAATTGATGGAAAAATTCCTGAATAAAAAATTTGAAAGTTTCAAAAATCCTGTGAAGCATACTGGTGTGAAAATTATGGGGAAAAACTTCAACATGAAAACAAAACCCCACTTTCACATGGCTGTTCCATAAGTGAAACATTGCTTTGGATTGCTGTATCACAGATACCTCCCTCATGGTAGGTTAATCTTCCTAGTGGTTTCCACGCAGATCTGACGGGCAATGCAAATGTCCTAAGCAAGGAGATCGTCTACACAGAGCAGCTCACAGCCACCATAGAATAACTCACCATGGGAAAATGTTGTAATAAAAAAATAATGGCAATGCTATTTTGAAAATGAAATAATTGCTAAAATTATAAATGATTCCACAGGGTGGAGTCACTCCAGACAAACACTCACACAATTGTCCTTGCCATGGTAATGAATGTGGCTTTGCACAGGCAAGGCTGTTCTGGAGTCACAGATGAGAACCCAGTGAGCACTGAACAACAGAAGCTAAAACAGACCAATGTATTCCTGCCAACCCCATCATCATTCCCAAAGTAATACAGGGTAAAAATTAAGAGAGTAAGTGATGGTAAGGCCCTATACAGTTGTTCCTTTTTGATGGAAAAAAAATAGGGGGAAGGAGAGCTTAATTAATTCACAGTATAGCTACTAAATGTATGCCATAGCAATACAGATTTTATGACTCCCATCTTGCACTTTCACCATCCAAACAAGCTTCTTTGTTTAAAAACTTCAAAAACATGTTACTTCAAGTATGTTTATTGGTAGGCAAGCTTCTATTTCACTCTGGTCAAATTCCAAACTGGATAATTACAGCCTCTCTGCTGAAAACTCCCACCATAATTTCATTTGGCTCTACTGTTCTAAACTACTGTGCAGAATAGCTGCACACTAAAGAGCTTCCCTGTAAAAATGGGCAAAGCAATTACACATGCCAGCAAAAAGGCTCCCTGATCTGTTTTAAAGTTTGGAAAGCACTTCAGATTTTACCTGGGTGGAAGAAGGAGTCAGCAATAAAAGATGTGATGTATGCTGAAGCATGCATATGTACACACGCAAATGTATAATGAACTTACCAAATATACTTATAATGCATGAAAGCATTATAAGTATACACAAAAGCAATGCTCTAGAAAAAAAAACCAAAACGCCACAATAAATTATTTGTATTTGAATAGAGAGGGAAAAAATCAGGAGAACACATGCTTTTCATTATTTTCTCATTGTTTTCTCTGCAAAGATTCATGGACTATGATCTCTCTAGAAAGTGACTATTCCACCCATATCCCCTGCGTATACCGACTGTGAATTTTGTACTTGTCACACGTTTTTCCAAGAAATTGTCTGCGCTAACCTTTGTTGATATGTGTCACAATATTTTACAGTTAAAAGCCACAGCATGTGTTGTAAATAGCAATAAGACTCAGTTTTGCAGATATTTTTCTTTTTGTACTAGACTGGGAATTCTATCAAATGAAATGGCCTAAAGTTCACTGCTTCTGTATGGCTTATCAAGCTGAACAAGTGAACTGGATATAAATATCCCCACTGCATTTAAGACATGAAATTGAGCAATAAAGTAAATTTTGGTGATGAGAAGGTACACTGCTGATGGCCTTTCAATACAGCACCAGCTGCAGGAAAAAGGGCTTCTCAATTATTCAGCACTGTTCATCCTCAGGAGCCTAAACAAGAAATCTCACCCTCAGATTTTACTCTTGGTTACCTGCTCCCTTGACAATATCCATGCACTCTGTCCACACAATGCAATCATTCTCTTCCAGCTGATGAACTCTGGGTATATCTATGTCAAACAGCAAAGTATTTTGATTGCAACACAGGCCTTTGAACTAAAACTCCAGAGGAATGTTGGCACAGGACTAACAATACTGAGCAATTAGCTTAAGTGCTCTCCCACTGAAATGTAATCACCCTCCACAATAAACCAGCTCCTACTCAAGACAGCAAAGAGAAGGTGATTTTGGCCAGAAGTCACGTGGCAGGGGGTCTATGAACACCTCACTGGGAAGGACTAATAGGTGCCACATTTGCCCTCTGGTGACTAGGTGTGAATGAGCCCTCCCCAGCTCCCAGGCAGTGGCCAACTGCATCAGCAAGTCCCCTGGCTTGTTGGTAGGGGTGTGGAACCTCTCATGGTTTCCCCTCTGAGTAAAAACAGAAGGCCTAGAAATATTGTGCAAAACATGTTCGCTCATGCATTCTGCAAGTCTCCTGAGCCTGTGGGCACATTGGTGTTTGAGGGGGGAGCTGGGACTCCCAGAAGCACTGCAGCTCTCAGAGGAGCTCCTAAGGGAGCCTGAGCCTGAAAACCAGATCTGGGCCCACACAGAAAGGAGAGGCTCAAAGCACCTTGGGTGTTCATACCTGGATAACAAACTGGTGAGCAGTCCACCAGTGGATCCTTCACCACATTTTGTTACACTGCTTCCTTTCTCATATGCTCAAAACACTCTGTTAACCCAAGGCCACACTAGACACCAGCAAGGACACAACATTATCACATCCTACTAGATGTTGGAAACGTACTGACATCTTCCTATACAGTCAGGTGAAGCCTTTGGTGAGAAAAAACTCTTGTAAGGCTTTTAGTGACACAAGCTGACAGGTAAAGAGTAGCATTTCATGTAAGACTTATTGGCAGTGCTGCTTATGTCAGGAACTACCACATACAAAGAACTCTTCCTATGCTGCCCAAAGATGAGGGTTGCTGGGCTATGCAAAAGACAGATAAAAAGCAAAATTTCCCAAATAACACTAGTAAAAAAACCCTTTTACTTTTGACCTGGGATAGTTTCCTGGTGATACATCTGAGAGCATGCTATCAGATGCAGAGCAGCGCAGGGCAAAAGGATGAAAGCAAGCCCTTCTTCAGCTGCCTTTGCTTTAGAGAAAATGGCAGTCAGTGCCACGCCCTTAGCAGATCTGCACAAAGGCCAATGGAGCATATGCAAACTGGTCCTCACAAATGAGAAATGGGGAATGATAAACTGGACCTAAGAGAGCAATAGCAATGCAAGTATCTTGACAATAGGCAAGAGCCAAATGCCTAAAAATGTCTTCCCAGAAGCTAAATTGGAGCCTACATACTGCATAATACTGCCTCTAGTTTCTGTGAAGTGGCATGTCGAGGTGATTCAGATGTTCATCACACCCTGGGCATGCCTGTCTCCCTTACACTGAAATAGGATTAACAGTAATTTGAGCATTCATGACAGATGCCTCTTTAATTCCTTAACAACAGCAATTCTACAACCTCCCTGTAACCTGCTCTGATCTACAGTATCCTAACAACAAAGACAGCAAATAGCAAAACTACTCCTTACTACATAGCTGAGTCTTTCTGACACAAATGAAACACACTAGTGCTTGCCCTGTGCTCAGCAAAAGTGGAAAAAAACCTAACTGCTATTTTGTTTTACAGGATGATCTCCTGGTTTCAATATTTCGTTAGACTCTCAGCATATCCTCACAATCTACTTTCTTCAGTACCAGAAACCAGTTCTCTCAGAGTTGCAGCCTAGACCATTTTTTCTAAACTCCTTAGCGTTCTTGTAGTTCCTCTCTGAACTTTCTTTAGTTATCCTAATTTAAAATGCAGAACCCAAACTACACATGTTCCCTCAGATGAGGCCTCCTCTGATGTCCAAGAATAAAAGTCAAGAGCATAAAAATCTGCTTGTGGTTACCCCTTGTCAGTTCTGCTGCCTCTTGCTGTCTTGTGTCTGTGAACTAACTTTTGCTCCCTAAGCATATCAATTTGTCTTTCTCTTATTTGAACTTCCTTTTACTGATTTTGAACAATTTCTCCTGTTTATCAAAGTCATCTTGAATTTTCATAGAATCACAGAATGGTTGGGGTTGGAAGGGATCTCAAGGATTATCTAGTTCCAACCCCCCTGCCATGGGCAGGGACACCTCCTACTAAATCAGGTTGCTCAAAGCCCTGTCTAACCTGGCCTTAAACACTTCGAGGGAGGGGTCAGCCACAACTCTTCTGGGCAACCTGTTCCAGTGTTTCACCATCCTCACAGTAAAGAATTTCTCACTAATATCTAATCTAAATCTGCCCTCTTCCAGTTTAAAACCATTACCCCTCATCCTATCACCCCATGCCCTTGTAAAAAGTCCCTCTCCAGCTTTCTTCTAGGCCCTTTCAGGTACTGGAAGGCCCTGTAAGGTCTCCCCGGAGCCTTATCTTCTCCAGGCTGAACAACCCCAGCTCTCTCAGCCTGTCTTCACAGGAGAGGTGCTCCAACCCTCTGAGCATCTTTGTGGCCCTCCTCTGGACCCACTCCAACAGCTCAATATCCTTCTTGTGTTGGGGGCCCCAGAGCTGGATGCAGTACTTCAGGTGAGGTCTCACGAGAGGGGAATAGAGGGGGAGAATCACTTCCTTCGACCTGCTGGCCATGCTTCTTTTGACACAGCCCAGGATACGGTTGGCCTTCTTGTCCTCCACAGGGTATGTAATCCTTCCCACCATTTTGCATCTACATAGATTTCCTCTCTCATCATTCACTGCTGATGAAAGTAGCAGAGAACTAGAAACATTTTTGCCTCCCAGTTTGAGAAGAAATCATCGGTAACTTCTCTGAATGCAGCTTTTCAACCTTCTGTGTAAATCCATCTTAATCCTATTTCCCTGGATTGTCAGTCACACAATTCTGTATCAAAATTTATTCTAAAATCAAGATATAATATAGTATTTCTACTGCTTCCCCTTATCCTCTAAGCTGGTTAGCCTGTCAAGAAATGAAATCTGATTGATTTGACATGTTGTGAGTGTTCATAAATGCATGTTGGCTATTTCTTACAAGTCTAGGGGTCTGAAATTATTAATAATTTGCTTTTATATATATATATATATATAATTTTTAAATCCATTCTTTCTTTTTTCACTGTCTCTAGCTTTTCTTCTTTTCATAGTCAATAATTTGTGGTCACAGCTAGGTTTTTTTTCAACAGTGGAAACAAAGGAAAGCACTGAATGTTTCAGTCTTCCTCCTATTTTGTGCATTAGTTGCTTACTTCCCCATAAATAATGGAACTGCATCTTCTTTAATCTATCTCTTACTTCTAACATAAGGCTATTGATTAATAAAGCTGTGGTTGCATAACAACCTCTTTGTGACAATAAATGTTCTGTATTTCTTGGAATTCCATAAAACTTTAAATTGCTCTAAGATTTTTTCAGCCATTGTGGATTCACCTTGTAGTTCAGATGAACTTACCATATTTCTCGAGTTTGCTTACGTTGAGAATGTCATGTAAGACTATATGAAAACAATAAAATCAAGATAGTGTACAGCTTCAACTGCTCGTTCATTAAAGGAATTTTTTACATCCTCCTCTGTGACAAAAAGCTACAGTGATGTATTGAATGTGTACACCTAAAATTAAGTGTCCAAAAATGAGATAGCACTTTTAAAGTGATCCCAACGAGGCCTACAAGAACCCCTGAATGACAGCATTCCCCCATAGCTTCCACCTCTTCCCCAAAGTGCAGTACAAGTGCTCAGAGCCTTGGCATTCCTCAGTGTTTACACAAATATAATTCTGGTTTTTAATTTGGGTGTCATTAGTGGTAAGCAACTCCCATCAAATTAAGCAGAAACTGTTAAAGAGAGATGCAGCAAAGCTAGGCTGAGCATGCTGCAACCTTGGTAGTTGTGACTCTGCCAATAAACCTGCCCACCAGCAACCCTGCTATGCAGAACTGGAGTCGTGGAATATTGGACTCTTGTGCAGTGTCTGATTATGTGAGGTCTCAGGCAAGAATGTATCTACTCATGTGGGTATTTGACCCCCTCTGCTGTAGTGTTTTCCCCAATGACACTGGGTTAAGGAAGCTGCTGGAGCACTGAGGCATGAGGGAAAAACGTGGCATGTCCACCGCCACACTGGCTAAGGCCACATGGGAAGGCACTGCAGGCTGGCCTTGGAGTGCAGTCAGCCAGCTTCAGTACTTCCATTATTCATGCCCAGTGGTTATGTTTGAAAGGTTACTGATGCTGAGACCAGCTCCTTAACTCCAGCAGGTCAACGTTCACATCTTTGCTCCACAGCCTAAATACCAAGTTGTGTTGTACGAAATGATCCCTAAAACTAAATACATTTGAAACTGCCAACATCTGTTTTTATTTTCCATTCCTCCTGATTTCTCTGCTTTTCTTAATCTTTTTGCTTTATTGTTTTGCTTCAGTATTTTCCCAGTCTATTTGGGTCCCTGCAATTGAATAATTATCCTGTCTTCATCCTCCAGGTTGTCTTCAAAATCCCTCTAAATCATACCTCACCAAATAACCCATTCTCTTTTCTCCTCTCTCCTGTGCTGCTCTCCTCTGCTTCACCTTGTGTTTATTTGCTTCGGATTATTTTCATGCAAGGACAATGTCTGTATGTGTAAAATGCATCATAACTCTACCAATGCCATATAAGAAATAGGAATATAAAGAGAAGGTTGTTTTTACAATCAAAATAAGCATGTTTCTTAACTGTGCTGCTGCAAAAGAGAAACAAACAGATACTATTGCAAGACTGTGTGCCAGTACTAGTTCATCTTTTCCTTCCCCTAGTTAAGAAGGCAGTGAACAGCCATGGGAACTGCTTTTTAGAGAGGCAGACTGAAGGCAATGCCTTTGGGAGGCAGAGATCTACACTCACTGACATATGACTTGGCTGAAAACCAAGCTGAGAAATGTGCTGGTTTGGATCATGCTATTTTATTTCACTTCATTGTTATCAATGCTAATCTTTGGGGGAACAAGAAAACCTTTGCTTCCTGCTTCTCTTTTTTTGCCCAGCCGCTCCCCTCGCAGCTTGTCTTCCGGGCAGAGACCCCGCAGTACCTCCACTCCCAACGTTTTACTGTGAAAAGTTACTTTTAATACAAAGGGTGTATTAACCACAAGGACGTGGTTGGGATTGACAGATTGATTTTGAAGCTGGTTATCTTTTGAGAGTGACATTTATTAAGATTAATCCATGAGACATTTCTCCCAATGTGCAGTTTTAAGCATCAAAACCAAAACCGGCTGTCTTCTTACCAATAAATTTATGTCAGTAGAACAAAGCAGACTTGAAATTCTGGTAAGTGAAAATTTGCCAGCTGACTGGCCAGCTACATATTTTCAATGCTAGTGTATCTCAAATTCCTGCATAAACAAATAACCATTATTTTCCCTGTAGGTTAATCTATTTAAATATTTTTTTATTCAACAATGCTTTGACACTTCTTGCTTCAATCTAGGTGATCCTTAATTTAGTTTCTAGGAGATAGTCCTTGAAATAGTGGTTGTCTGAAGTGGTAGAATTATCATATACTTTAAACGTCAGCTGTGCTGAAATAGTGCAATTAGATCACGACTGATGTGGCTTTCTAAAAACCAAGCCTAAAATTCAACCCTAAAAAAATCTTTGTCCAAGAAATTCATCTCACTCCTTCCACACTAATGAAGAATGCTGCGGCAGGATAAATCATTTATGGCGTAATGCACAGATCTCTGAATACTACAAAACTAACTTTAAAGGAACATAGGAAATACAGTTTGGAGTTGGAGAAAGTTTTGTTCAGAATTTCACTATATGAGCTGATTGTCTATTAAGCAAACAAAAATGTCCCCTGACAGAGAATTCAAGTTCAAGTCCCTGGTGTTTCTTAACAACAATCAGATGAAGCAAAACATTAAGGGCAGATCTGCAAATTTTCCTGTGAAATGCACAGCAACTAAAGTCTGTTTGCCTGAAGGAATAGTAAGTGAAAAAGCAATTGCAAGTCACACTACAAAACAACTGGAGCCCAAATCATGTGCTGTTTAATTGCCTGTTTGGGACCCTTGTTCACTCACAAACACAGTTTCAGGGATCCTAAGTGCTAGGTCAAAACAAGTGAAGTCACATAACGCAAATGTCTGGATCAGACTAAAGTTATTCAGCAGGCTCAAATCAACTTGGAAGAATCAGTGGCTTTGTACCAGTAGATATTGTAAGCCAGATATTATTTGTGCATGCTGCAATCTTTGGCTTTCCCACTGCTGCCCATAGGCATTTTCTCCAGTTTTCTTGCCCCTTCCTTCTTACTTCATCAGAAAGTCATTTTCCACATCTGATTATTGTTTCATTTAAATGCAAATTCAGGATCTGCCTCCTGTGTCTCTTTGGATATTTACTAGAACTGGAACATTAATCTTAAATACCTTATATCACACCTCCAGATTTTGATTTTTCTCTAAAGTCCAGCACCTTACGGACAAGCCAGCACCATGAGTCACGGCCATAGCCTTTTGCTCTGCTATCAGCTATGAGCAGGCTATTTGCATACTGCTGCTGCCCATCACAGTCCAGTTTGGAGTCAGCTGGAGGTATTGGATCTTCCAGGTTTCTAGGGAAGAAACCACTAAGGCAGTGCACAATGGTGGAAGTCAGGCAGCCCATGTGGGTGAGCGCACATGTAGAACAGAGAAAGGCAATGACTGAAGACAAATGAGCCTACAACATTTCCATCCTTTCTTGCTGTGACAGCCTTGACTGAATCCTAGCAAGACAAAGGCTAATTATATTTTCTATAATTTTCCATAGTACTGAGGGTGTTACTTGCAGAGCATCTTGGCTTCCCTTTCAAACCAGGAAAGAAGGGGCATCCAGGAGCAATTGCTGTCGCACTACAGGAGAGCAGGCACCCATGGAGAAGTGGTATTTCGGTTCAACAACTTTACACTTCAGCAGCACATCTAAGACGATTCCACAAGCAAGAGACAAAGCAGTCTGGCAACAGTCCCACTAAGAAGCTCACACTATGTGTCCTTTACACATTTTTTTCTGTGTTGGGTCTTAAGCACTTTGCCTTATATTAACAGACATTCTCCTTCCAAGCCCAGCCTGGCAGCCTGCACCACCTTCCCTTTCCTACTACAGTGACTCTGAGCAGGCTGCAGCACATCTCCCACCCTGGTGCCATCCAAGCTGCCCCCTCCAGCCACATGACACTGTGCAAGAATAGAGAAGTGGGAAAGTGCAAGATCTTCAGCTGTGTCTGAACTACAAAGTAAGGCTGAACGCTGATAGTTCAAGAGTTTTGCCTGACTAGGCACAGCAATTGGGCCCCTAATCCCCATATGGGCTGCAGTACAGTTTGGGAACAGAAATGTTGTGGTTCTGCTGTCATGCCATTTAGAATCAATAGCTGCAAATCCAACTATTTAACCTTTTTCTCCAGACCTGCAGAGGGATGATACTCTGGGTACATGAAATACTGTAGGTTACCATTAATTTCTAAACCAACAGTGGATTTTTTTTGTGATCTCACAGTTATACAACAAAAAATCCTGAAGGAGCAAAATGTTTGGGTCCATGCATGTTTTAAATTTCTGAAGTAATGTGTTGGCATTAGCAACACAATATATTTTGGGATAGTTAGCTACATTTGGAAGGAGATGTAAAATGTTGCAGTTACCACAGTCATGTTAACTCAGCCGTATTTTACACAGATAGCTCCAACCATCACGAACGTGTGTAACATTTGTTTAATTTCCAACAGGCTGGGTGCCTAGCTTGGCCTGTTGCAGCCCAATGGAGGAAGCACCAAGGCCTCTGGAGCAGTCCTGGATTGGCTGCTACTTTTCCCTTAGGATAAGCAAAGACAGAAACATTGCACATCAGCAGCTGTTTTAAAAATGCAGTTGCTAATGGTGATCTAAGGCAGCACAGGAATCTGTGGCACAGCTTGGACCTGCAATTTAGCCTATTCAGCTCTCTGTATGGCCAGATTACTGTTTGGTATAAATTGGACTAAAGTGTGTACCATCAAAGGCATTTCTTTTTCTTATCATCAGTTCTTAGCATTTCAATGCACAATATTTATATTGTAATATTGTAGCACTTGAAGATTGGTTAGTTTAATAAAAACATAAATTAACCACTGTTTTTTTTTTCTATTTATCAGGCTGTTATCACAAATAAAATCCTAGCTGAACAAACAATCTCTCGCACATTAAACATAACAGAAGCAGAAGGAAGTACTTTGGTACTTGTGCAAAAGCTCCATTTTTACTGAAGCTAGTGATGTTTATAATGAGTAGATTTTCTTTAGAAAGCACTAAAAACATCCAAAGGATTTCTCAGTCATTTCAAATAGTCTAAAATTACAAAGACTCAACAGAAGCAAGCAGCACTAGAAGCCCACTCTTAAAAAAAAAAAAAAAAAAACAAAAAACTAAAGGTTCCCAAAAAATCTAACATAAATGAGACCTTCTTGTTGACCTGGAGTTTCACAGATTTTTCCTCTTGCTGCAATTGTGCAATGCTTGCTTTGGGGAAAAAAGGAGTGATGGTGGGAGGGAGAGAGAGAGGGGAAAAAAAAGCCATAATGAAAAGATTGCCAGTATTTCTTGGAACTGGTACTTGTACATGCACATTGAGGTGACTTTGTCCTATGAATGATAAGATCACTTTGAAAAGGTTAATTATTCACTAAATGACAATACTTAGAAAACTAACAGTACCGCTATATTGTTTCATGTTAGAAGAGCTTTCAACGATCTGAATTCTTTGTGGGACTGATTTTGTCTTCTAATCTACATATTATTGTGTGAGAGCATGTAAGAATGTCTGACTTTATGTATCATTTCTGTAGCTAATCAGAAATCAACTGGAATCTGGCTGCCTTGGAGGACCAGCTATAAATTTCCTTTGCTGCAGCCAGTGGCTTAAATTCAACCCAGGAGTCAGGGACTGATCGAAACCCCATTGAATAGCCATCTTCTCCAAACCTGGACAAGGCATCATGTTTTAGATTCAAACCAAGCACAGTTCCAGCCCAGCCTCCCCTGTATCCAGAGGCCAGGCTCTCACTCAATGAGGGTGTTCACATAAAATATTGGGTTCAGACCATTTCTGCTAATGATTGAAAGTGCTGACTATCACCCAAGAGTAATCAGGTCCGTCTGTGAAGTGAACTGATTTCATTCTAGCTTCCTAATGGGCAGATACCAAAGTGATGAAAGAGGACACTGAAATGCCCTCTCAGCCCTATGGGCAATCCTTGCCTGGTGAAACAGAGACTGAAAGGACAAGGTGGTATGAAGTTCAAAATGTTGTAGCACCATTTCAAACAGTAGGTTAAAAATCTTCCTTCCCAAGGCTTCAAGTGCATCTTCTCCTAATCACTTTAAATCTGTTTGGTAAGATAGTGACTGAGTGGTAATGCATGCTATCTATTTACTGCTCTTGCTGAATATATTGGTTAATTGTGCTCAACACTTTGAAGATAAAGCACTGTGTTGTTAATAAACACAGTCTAATGATTCTCTCATGGGCTTTTTTAGCACTCCTCTTACTTTGTCCAAGGTGTAAATCCCTCACTGCAGCTACAGGCAGCCAGGCTGGCCGGCTGCATGGGCCACATGCTGATTTCAGCTGAAGTCTTTCACATCAATTGTTCCGTGGCCGTTCCCCTCTATTGCCAATACATCGCACTATCTCCTGCTGTTGTTTCCTTGCTTGCTTGTTCAGGGTGAGGATAAGGGAATTTCAATGATTTCTGGTGAAAAGGTCCCTTCCTTTACAGCAGGCTGTCATTTCCCTCTGCCTAATACACAAAGAAAGCAGCCAACAGGAGCACAAGTGCTTTCATTGGCTGCTAAGAGCCTTTGAGCGGAACAAAACGACTAAAAGAGAAGAAACACTAATTTCCTCTTCACTCTCCTCGCCCTGCCTCACAGTAACATTAGGGGGGCAATTTTCTTGGAGGAAAGAAAGAACCTTCGTTTTCCTGGCTACAAGAGTGTGACAGAAGAGGCTGCTGAAATCAGCTGTTACCATAGATCAATATATTTTTCACACATAAAAAACCCTTTCCCTTAGTTTTCTATCTCAGACTTCTGCAGCGCACATTTTGCAGAGACAATGAAAGTTGCATTCACATGTAATTGCAGGCATGCACCGGCTTAAAGTTATTCATAACCTAGGAAAGCACCACATGAAAACAAAGAAATAATGTGAAAACTCAGCTGCTAACATGAACTGTCAATGAGAATTAAACCTTCTGCAAGGCATCCATATCAACCTCACCTGAGTTAAGAGAGCTGCTCCATTAGCTGATAGAAACACTGAGCTCGTGGGAACTGACCCTGCCAACACTTACACATGTGTTTCGTCATAAGCCTATAAAAATAGTCCCATTTGGGCTATCAATATGCACAGAGTTAACAACATGCTGCAAACATCGGTGAGATCAAGACCTGAGTCCGCTCCTCTACCAGCCACCCCAGGAGCCCAAACCTGCCTATGTTCTCAGTGGGTCACAGATCTCAAACATTCAGAGAGAAACAAGACTTTGGTTCTCAGCTGTTCCTGTTGTGAATAATACCCAAAAGAACTAAAAATGAAGCAAAATGTCTCCTCATTCTGTGTAACGCGCACAACAGTCACGTTCCTGCTCATAGGAGTATGTCACACAGAAAGAAAGATAACAAAATGATCAAAATCAGTCAGCTCTGCAGCTGATCCTATGGCTTTTTTTTCAGTGTCTAAAACTGTGACAGCAACCATTTGAGCTCTTTTCCACACCTAAAACATACCTAAATCTCTCTCCCGTTTCAATCCCTTGATGCTTAACAACCTCTCTGAGACCACATTTTTCCTTTATGAGGACACCAATTTAGATTCTTCTATCTCTATACCTATTTTTACAAAATTTCCAGGACTTCAATGTATATGAAACCTGAAATTAGGTCATGGTTCCAAATTTATTATGTAGGAACAAATAAAAATCAAAAATGTCACTGCATAAGCCTTACTTCCTTAGGAAAACATGGTAAAAATAAGAATATATCAAACCACAAAAACTGTTAATGGATTCAGGAACAGATGCAGAACGTGAAGTTATTTTTTTTCTACCCTTCCTTACCAAACTAGATTTAAATATGCTCTATACCAATACTTACCACAAACCTGTAATACAGCACTGTGATCCACGGTAGTAACCATTTTGAATACGATGCTCTTAACACACAGAAGTCGTCTGTTGCCTGTCTGCTGAAATTCCATCAAACTATTCCATTCTGAGGTAAAAAATGTTTTTCCCCTCTCCATCTGCTACAGTTTTGGAGATTTAGTGAATAAAGAAGACAAAAGTTCTAAACATTGAGCAAATCTATTTTAAGAAGTACATTTATCACAAATCTAATGTGTTGGGTGACTAATAACATACATGTGTGCACTGCACTTGCCAGAAAATATCAGCATTTCCAAATAGTTACTACGTTTACAATTAAAATAATGTACTTGCCAAATGTTTGGTTGTTCTTTGTTTTATTCAAATGTTGGTTTCTCTTCTTGTCGAAGTGCAAAACAAAATTTCCTGAGTTTCAGAAGTAAAATATTGGGGAGAGATTCTAATGTCTGATAGAGCCTCATTCAGCTCCCAGACATACAATATTGCTGAGATAATATCAGGCTTGTCATTGTTGTAGGAGGCCTAACAGCATCCTAACCTTGAAGTGAGGCTTTAAAATTTGCCTCTTACAAGTCCCCTGCTTGTCAGTTGCAATTCTCCAGCCATTTCTCATGTTGCATGATTTCTGGCTTCTGCTGACCTGCCTGCTGCCTCCATCCTCCTCTAAGTGATAGAGGTGGGAGGGGCAGATGGCAGCAGGGGTTCGCATGCACAGTGCTGTTATGCCCCATGATAGCTGGTATGCTGAAAGCTTAGTATGTGAATGTTCCCGTTGCATAGATGATCAAAGAAGGATTAAAGCTGCACTGCCTTTTTGTAATACTCATTCTTAAGCCTCCCACCTACCTCAAGCACAGACAACTGCAACTTCAGAAGAATGGAGAAGCCAGAGCTCAGGTGCTGTTACAAACACAGATTTCAGAAAACACAAATGAAGCACCTGGTGCTTCCCATGACTTCTTTTCCCCTTGAACACCAAGAAGGGATGTTGAGGCTGACCCAGTGGTCTGCTGCTTCCATGTCCCACTCCCTCACTCCACTCTACTCTGTGTGCTGCAGCTGGCACCATCCTGACCTTGTGGTGAAGCAGCTGTAGGAGCACTATTGTCAGCCATTCTGGAAACAGAAAAAAAAATATATCACTTTTTCTGTTGTTTTCTAATGGTTGGCTCCCAAAAGAGGCTCATTATGGGATCAGATATATACCGGAGCTGGACCAAGAGATGTTGGGGGATTACATGGCCAGCAGCCGGGAAAGGGATGGGGACTATCAATCATGGAAAAGAACCTTAGACCAGTTTAGCCATAATCTGAAACCCCTCCTGAAGAAATTAATTATCAAGGACATGCTGGGAGAGGAAGGACAGTGCAGCAGAGGGACAAGGTGTCCATTAATCATCATTTGCTACTCTCAGTGTTCATTTGCTCACTTCCATGTAGCACCATGCTGAGAGTACTGCTTGTAAGAGGCACCAGAGGCAGTGGCAACATAGTTAGAGGGAAGATTTGGGAGATGGGACTTGCTGGCTACAAGCTCCAGTTGCTGCTTTAGTATGTCTCTAGATGAACATGACCTCAGACTCAACCCCACTGCTCAGGCTTAAGTGAGAGATGGCTTCCGCAGGAGTCACATCACTGTGTTAGAGCTGCACTGACAGGATATTTTAGCCTGGGACCTGGGCAGCTAAACAGGACCGTGCTTAATTTCATCACGTAAAAGAAGTATAGCTTTGTCTGGTTAGACCTCTACATGTATGTTTGTTTATTTTCTCTAATGGCAGTGAAGTTTATCCTCCTAGACACTTATTTTTCTAGTTAATTTAAGTTAAGTTATATTTTATTAGTTTTATATACTTTTCCCCTTCAGTCAGGGGGAAAAAAAAAAAAAAAAAAAATAATAAAAGAGGCTAAATGCAAAACAAAACAATTCTAGCAAGACTAACATCTATAACATTGGCATTGGTCATTCAATCATAGTAGGCTTTACCTTCACTAGAAGTGTTGCCATACTTAAAGAAGCAAAACCATCAAATGCAAGGCTCTGTTCTTCCCTCACCAGCACAGCTCAGTTCTCCTCCATTTCAGTGCACCATTTCCCCACAGCCCTTTTAGCTCAGACTTCCAAGTTTCATAAAACAGCAGTACAACCTGCAGAGCACCTGAGGTGATCTTTCCACTGTATTCACAGCTGGTAAGTGCTCGGCTGAAGGATCATGGCCACTGTTAAAAACTGCATTTCAAGGATGAAGCTGCCCACTTACACAAGTCCAGAAAATAATCACAGACCTAGAAAGATCAGCCTACATGAGAAGTTTGAATGATTGCGGGAGGAGGAGTGCAAAGAAATAAAGGCTTAGAGAAGGTTTAATCACAGTTTTCAGATACATAAAGGTTTTTGTGAAGAGGCAAGAACAACCTACCTGCTTTCAGCATCCTTGTTAGCATAAGAAGCAAAGTACTTTGTCTGCAGCAAGGAAGATTCAGACGGGATATCAGGATTACAGTAATTTAAGCAGTAGACAGATGTTCTGAAAAATGCTTAGTCCTCCATCAATGGAGACTTTTAGAAGATGGGCAAACACATCAAAATTTACCTATAGGTGTAGGTGTATGATATTGGTCGAAGCCAGGGGTATGTACTAGATACCTCAGAGGTCCTTTCCAGCCCTCTGGGCCTGTGAACCTCCATGCATGAGGTCACGCAGTATATGTGGTCCCAGGAGAAAGACGATGTGTCTCAGAGGGCCACTGGTACTGGACTTCTGCACCTAACAGTGCCTCTTTGTGTGAGGAGCCTTGGCAGGAGGCACCACCCTGGCCACGGTTGGGCATCGCAACCTTTTATCTTTTTTAAGAGAAATCTGAACAGAAATGTATTTATGCCATAACAGTTTTCTTCAAGGGAAGAAACATTCAGAACTGTCTAAAAGTTGATCAAATTCCTGATTTGCCTGAGCCACCATGTAAGACAGTTCCATAGTTGATTTCATGTGACTGAATTTTGTTCAGCTCTCACAAATTTTATACTAGGCTTTGTGTTCTGCCTTGTCTCAGAGGAGCACAGTTTCTACAAGATTTATTAGAGTGAAATATAGCTGCAGCCTCAACTATTAATTGCTTTGGAAGTGAAGACCTAGGCTTTCTTACACGGCATTCAAGGAAGGAATATGAGCACAGACTCAATGCACTATATATACATAAAGTAGAGCCATTGGGAAACCAGGCATCTGTGTTTTGTACTTGCAGAAACCTATACAAACCCTCACAATTCACTTCAGATTGCGTGAGTTCCAGTTATCCGATGTGCCTGTGATAAACATGGAGGTTATTATGTATGTCCTGAGTCATTGTCCAGAAGAAAATAACTTAATCTTCTAATAAACTAAAACATGAAAAAAAAGGCATTTTTGAGACTGATGCGTAGGCAACATTGAGATTTTGCAATATCCTGATGAATGAGGGCTGTTTACTGAGGACAAAAGACAGCGGCTGCATTTTGGCCAGTTCTTTGTAGCATCTCTCTCTGAGGACAAACATCGCTTTACTCTGGCCTGGGTCCAAGTGAACCAACTGCCTTCATCAAGAACATTTATTTAGGTACTCTGACACAGTGGCAAAGGCGCTCAAAATGTGATTAATGGCAGTAGGAGATCATAACTGAGGTTAATGCTTTTTCAGCTATATGCCACTGTTCTGAAACTAGGAATTTGGATGTGTACTGACCAGTTATTTCACCTGCTCACACAAGACAGTTTTCATATGGCAGACTGAAATTGCACTGCAGTTCTGGTAGGTAAAAGTAACAGAGCTGGGCAGGGTAATCAAAACCCTATCAGTCCATCTTTGTGCTGTTATCTAACCAAAATTATTTGAGTTGGATGTCTCAGGCCTCAGTACAAACCTCATGATTTATGTATGCCAAAAGCTGCTTTTGAAAACACTCATCCTTTTACCATCTCCCATGAGCATCAAAATGTCCAGTGTGTCTAGCAGGACGCTGGGTATTTATTTTTCACATTGCTTGTGAGGAAAAGCTGCTTTAGTAAACCCACATGGGGTGGCAAGCAGTGTTAAGTAACAGAAGTTTCCCGTTGATTACCCCATTCCGTCTTCTCTCTGTGGCAGAAACAGATGAGACATGATTTTTCTACCAATTTCACTGACAGGAAAATAAGCACTTTTAAAATCAGGGCTAATGAGCTAGAAATGTACAACAACAAAAAAATTGCTCAAAACCTGTAAATACGGACACTGAAATGCAGCTGCTTGACATACCAAGCCACAACAATGACACATGATGTATTGATTAGTTGCCACCATATGATGGAAGCTCAGCTAGTCATTTAAAATACCCATATTATCTGGGAAATCTTCCTATGAACAAAAAGGTAAAATATAGCCTCTGTGTCAGTAGTCAATGCTTTATTTTTCTGTCTTAACTGATGTGTCATTGATGAATTCTGATTGGTCTTCAGTCTTTTAAAATGATAAATGCTTCTCCAACTCTGTCGTGCCAGATTAAACTCCTACTGTTTCAGCTGTATGTTTAACTACTATAGTCCAGATACACTTGAATAGTATAAACACAAAAATTCTGCAATACATATTTGGAAAATATTAATTATACATTATCTGAGGTTACTGATGTAAAAAGATGCATTATTTCCAGCATAAAATAGTTAAATCTGATTTTCCACTTCTGAACAGAACACTGTAATCATGCACTCCTACTTGTAATTCTCTTCCCACAGCCTAGCTCTCTGTAATAAAACTAGTTCAACCATTAGTAGATAATGAGATTCTATTCTTTTTTCTACAATATAGATATATTTATAGCAGCATGCATAGCAGTTAACTAATTCCAATAGCCAGTTCTCCAAACAGTTGCAGAATTAGCAATACCATTGAGTGTAAGTATATTGGCTGTGGTTAAAATGAATGGTTACTTGTGACAGCAGAGCAGTGGCTTTGAAACTTAGCTAGGCAGCTGCCTTAATTAAAGTTGGAAATGCTGGCTTGTCTGGTTTGTATATATACGAATATATTACATATATAAAAATATATATATATATATATTTATATATAATATAAATATATACAAATGTATATATATGTGTGTGTTTGTGAAGGGCCTATTTAAAAAAAAAAGAAGGAAGAAAAAAAAGGCAGGGCTAAATATTAGTTGTCAACATTTAACATTCTTTTTTTTTTTTAGCTACATTTTGAAACAACACTAAACTTTCTGCTGAAATTTCTTATCATATTTCAATTTTTTTAAAATTAAATTCCACAGAAAATTTAAGGTAGCATTAAAAAAATACAAGCATCACCCATATTAACCTCTTCATTACCCAAGGATCTCTTAACTGGGCTCACACACAATTGGGTACAACCAGGGCAAAGTTGGATCAACAAGTCTTGACTGTGAGAGCTGCTACTTGTAATTATTATACATGTGCCTATAGACATTGCACACATCCATATAAGGCTTTCTGCAGATTCCACATGGAAATTGTATCCAGGGCCTGCTGGTTTTCTATCTGTAGCAAAGTATATGCAAAATGTCTGCTAAACAAAACAAAAGCAAAATTATGACTGGGTAACTTTTTGCACAGGGGTAAACAAATGTATCGAGCAAAGGTTGGTTAGAAAATGCCAAAAAACACCTGCTCTGGGTGGTTCAAATATTTTTCATGATCAAAGGAAAAAAAAACAAATACAATCAACCTTAGGTTATTTTGCCCTTAAACATTTTTTTCTAGATTGTTGGAAAACAGGCACTGAGAAATCCATCAACTAAAAAAAAACCCAAATATGTACAAATTGATCTGCCATGTGAGTTTGGTGCAAAGGGCATGGAAGTTGGGATGTGCGCAGTGACATTTCACAAATCTAATAATAACACCTTAGATTTATCTGGCACATTTCATCCAGAAAAAAGAGTATATCCCAGGGTGATTTATGGACTGCAAAAATATAAATATGTATATTTGGGTCATTTCAGTCACTAGTGGAAGACAATGCAATGCCCTATCAGAACCAAAGACATCAGATGGAGAGTGGAAAAATCTTGTAGTGTCCTTATACCTTAACCAAGAGACTAAAACTGTTCAGGCAGTGTCCTTCTTGTGCTCTTTGCATTCCCATCATTGATATAAATTCTTTACACAGGATGGTGGTAGCAGCGGTTCTAGGGCAGACCGAATCTCAGCTACAGCTGTTGCCCAGTACGGCAGATGCATTGCTGCTCACATGAGGAAGAATCCTTTCCTCTTCCTGGGAAGGGTATCCTGGGGTGCATTAAGAGTGTGGCCAGCAGGACGAGAGAGGTTCTCCTTCCCCTCTACTCTGCCCTAGTGAGGCCACATCTGGAGTACTGTGTCCAGTTCTGGGCTCCCCAGTTCAAGAGGGACAAGAAACTACTGGAGAGAGTCCAGTGGAGGGCTACAAAGATGACTGGAGGACTGAAGTATCTCTCAGAAGGAAAGGCTGAGAGACCTGGGTCTGTTTAGTCTGAAGAAGAGAAGACTGAGAGGGGATCTTATCTTTATTTTATAAATATCTGAAGGACTGGTGTCAGGAGGATGAGGCCAGATTCTTTTCAGTGGTACCCAGTGACAGGACAAGGGGCAATGGGCACAAACTGGAACACAGGAAGTTCCACCTAAACATGAGGAAACACTTCTTTACTTTGAGGGTGGCAGAACACTGGAACAGGCTGCCCAGAGAGGTGGTGAAGTCTCCTTCACTGGAAACATTCAAAACCCGCCTGGACATAATCCTGTGTGACCTCCTGTAGGTGAACCTGCTCTGGCAGGGGGGTTGGACTAGATCATCTCCAGAGGTCCCTTCCAACCCCCACCATTCTGTGATTCGGTTGTTCCTTCCCCCTCGCCACCGTTCAGAAGAGAGTGGAGATGCAGCAGGATGTAAGGAGGATGCTTGCACACCTGGACATGCAGAAAATCAAAATTTTCTGCACACAAAGTGCAATTTTAATCATTTTAAAGGATTTGAGGTTCTTTTTTAGCTGTTTGGGTTACTCTCAGGTTATCTCCACAACCACAGGGCAACAACCTTCTTTCCTAAAGGCTGATAGTCATCTGATTGTTTATCTGCCCATCATCCCCCCCTAAAAATGTCAAAACACATTGGCTAGTTGGAAAGAAATTAATAAAAGAGGTAGAAGCCTCAAAGATAATTACGTTCCCACAGGTTTGTGAGCATCAGTGACTAGAGATTCAAATTAGTTTTCCAACAGAGAGATGCAGGAGGAACTTGGCTGTTAAGGGCTGTGCTTGGCAGCAGCCAGTGGCCCCAGCAGTGCAGGCAGCCGCGCAGTGCAGGTAGCATGCATGCTGCTCTGGACCAGCACCAGTGGCTGCCATGCATCGCCGCCAAGGTGTCCCATTGGACATGAAAGAGGATCAGGAGACGAGGATATAGCAACGAGTGAGTCAGCGACAAAGCCACAGCTTCATTAGTTCTGTTGCTCATGGAACAAGGTGTTTTTAATAATGCCAGACAGAAATTCAGGTTCTTTTTTACAGGCCTCAAAGGTCTTGGTGTAGGAAGGCTACTGTGTATTGCAGCACCTCAGATAAAATTGAGAGTCGGCAGCGCTGGGAAGGGAAGCAGGAGAGAGGCAGAGGCGTTGGTTGTATCCAGTGTAAGAGATAGTAACAGGCAGAGAAAAAAAACAAAAGGACGCAAGTAACAAAAACGGGTGATAACAAGATGAGGAGAGAAAGAGGGAGTGCCGAGGGAGGAAATAAACAGGAAATTGAAAACTGGACTGAAGTCCTATCCACACGTAGTGCCATTATTTGTGTCCTTACACTGGAAAGGGAGAGAGCTTGGCCTTCCCCCACAAGCTGCACATTATGCACGTCCGCAGTGAAGATCCCCAAGAGTCTGGGAAGTTGTTAATCACCGAGTCCTTTCCTTGTTGCTCTTTTCTAAGCATTTCTGCATGTATGATTTGATTTGACCTCTTTTTTTTTTTTTTTTTCCCCTTTCTGGGTGGGTGGTGATAAGGGAGGGGAATGATCCTTCAGCTGCAAACAGCAGTTTTTGATGTGCTGCTGTTTATCTGGGTCCGCTGGGGAGGTGTCTCCCTGTACCACATACTTCTCTGTGGGGGTCAAGGAGGATGTGCTGGCTCCAGGACAAGGAAGGGTCGATGGGAGGCAGAAGAGCATCTCATGAACACTTTGCACCCTCGCAAGCAGGCCGAGTGCTGAATTCAGCTCTGAATTCAGTAACAATGGTGCAGTGGCACACATTTGTGCCCCAGCTGGCAGGAGCATGGGCTGAAATGACAAGCTGTTGCTTTAGCACACCCACATGTGCCTGGCAGAACAGCAACTTATGGAAGCTTAGCAGAGAAGACAGCTGTCCTTGGATGGGATGCCGTGTGCCCACCTTGAGCTCTAGTTCAGCTTCATAATCCCTGTCACACTTGGCAAGGTCAAATGCACAGCAGGTAATTGTTACGGACTGGATGAGGATTCAGCATGGCTTCACTTCACCAGCTCCTCCTTTGAATTAAATAAACTGTCACCATTGATGTGGCTCTGTGCACGTCCATGGGCAGGTTTCTGGGAAAAAAAAAAAAAAAAAAAAGGGCTGTTGTGGGGCCAGAGCACCAGAACAACAGGAGCCATAGGAAACCATTCCTGCCACAGGGAACCATGTGGTGTGCTGGGAGGGGGCTAAGGCTTAGATTTATCCTGGGGACAGCCACCACGCGACAGCAGGAATACGGCAAGTACAGCCCTGGCCAGTGGCAAGTGTGGGCAAACTGCTAGGGCTCCTTCCCCCAGTAGGGTGAGCAGATCCCCAGCAAATCCTCTCTGGTGACAGAGGACCCAGCAAAAGCCCACGAGGCAGAGCACGCTGGGAGGCAGGGATTCACAGGCCAGTGCACAAGGAGAGCCGCCTGGCCGGTAATTCCAGGGCATTCTGCCAAAAGTTTGGGCACAACCTGGCCAGAAGCCCAGTCGTTGAAAAAGCAGCCTGGAAAGTGAGGTCTTACCAAGCCCATTAGCAGCCTGCAAGTTTCTCCATCCTGGATCCCTCCCAGGGCTTGCAGGATACGACTAGCCCAATTTTCCTCAGGAAGTCCCATCTCTCTCTTCTTCAGATTCCCCTTCTCTCTTCCAGCAAGCAGAGAGGTACAGAGAGGGGATCCAGATCTTCTGAAACGCTCCACAATTACGCCAGAGCTGTTCTATGGCATCTTACAGTGACTCAGCCCAGTCAGGTGAAGAGCAGGAAGGAGTCAAACGAACAAGGACGAGGACCTTCTGGTGGAGGTTAGCACAAAACCCAGGCAAGACTGGTGGGACCTGGCCAGCGCAGAATCTGCCTTTAGAGCACAACCCCAGAGGGAAAACCCCACATTATGCTCAAATGGTCCCAACCCACCACTAAGACTGCAAGCTGTGAAAGCCACTTTTAACATGCCCTCCAACAGCCTCTCACTGTTTACTCTTGCCCAGGTTTTGGAGCTGGCTTTTATTTATTTGGTATTTGTTGCCATTCTGAGATGCAATGACATTTTTTCAGCAACTTCCAGGGTGCCGTTTGAGAAGTGTGTCTTTTGGACCAGCTCTCCTGTTGCTTCAGTGGGAAGCCCAAAGCACACAGCATTTAATGAAGCTGCGCTCAAAGTGCCAACAGTAGCTAATTAATTACTCCTCGCAACATTGCTGGTCCACATTTGACTGATGGAAACCTACCTACAAAGTCTAAACAACTTGCCCAAATCTTACCTGAGCCATTCTTCTAAGACATCCCTCCTTTTAATAGATTATCCCTGCATTATTTACAGTTGAGGCAAATTTGACATCTGAATGCAAAGAAGATCATGATGCTAAAGCAAGGCGATGTGTTTAAACACAGGCAGGGAGCGGGCTCTGCCTTAGCTCCTGCCGGGGTGTCTCTGGGGGAAGACAGGAGAAATGTGCACACAGGCTTTTTAGCCGAGTGCCTGAGAGGGAGAAAAAGACCTTCAGAAATCGTGATTACACAGAGTTTACCTGGGAGGGACAAACCCCGGGGTATTTCAAGTTCACTAAAAATGTTGCCAGTGGCATGTTTGGGGCCCCACAAGGACGGGGCAGGGGGTGCAGGGGGAGAGGCGAGCCCTGGGAGTCTCTGCTCAGGGAATGAGGGGTGAAAATTACGCGATTCCCTCCATATTCAGGAGCGTCCCCAGAACACGACCCGAACGCGCCAGGTATCCCAATGCCTTTAGCTACGGAATAGCAAGGAGACCCTTCCCCAGCAGCCGCCCCCAGCCGCGGGCAGAGGCAGCCCCCGGCGCCGGAGCAGCCGTCCCAGGCCCGGCCCCGGTCCCGACGGGGTTCTACGGGCCCCAGCGCGGGGCTCCCGGGAGCGCTCGGCCCCGCGGACCGGCCCGCTCCGCCGCGGCGGCAGTGCCTGGCCGGCGGGCAAAACAAAGCGGAGTCGGGGAGAGGAAAAGGGAGCGAAAGTACGTCCCCCGCCTGCTCCCGGCCCTCCGCCCGCATTTCCCTGCCGGAGACAGCGCTGCGAGCGGCTCCTGACCGGGGGCAGGGGGTGGAGAGAGGAGGAGGAGGAGGAGGACGGAGGGAGGGAGGGAGGGAGGGAAGGAGGGACGAACGGGAGCCTCTCTCCTTCCCTGGGCTGTTTTTTCAGTTTCCTGTCTCGCATTGTGCTCACAGCGGATATGTGCTGCGCCTACAGGTGTGTCCCTCCTCGCAGCTTCTCCCCGCCGGCGGCTCCGGCTGTCGGGGACCGGCGGCGGATCGCGACCGTCGTGCGATGATTGATTTCTCTCGGGGCGGTTTCTCTCCCCCCCGCGCCTCTCTCTCTCTCTCTCCCTGCCTTCCCCCCCCGCGCTCCCCGCCTCTCGCCTCCTTCCTCTCGAAGGTGGCCGCAGCCGCAGCCGCTGCCGCCTTCGCTCTGACTCGGGCTGCTGTGGCGGCGGCGGGGCCCGCCGGGACCGTGAACGGTCGCCGGGGGCGGCCGTAGCGCCCTCTGCCCAGCACGCCACCGCCCGCCGCGGGCCCCCGCCCGCCGCCGCTCCCGTTCGGGCAGCTCGGCCGGTCCGCGCCCGCGGGGCTCCCCCCGCCTGCACCTGTTGAAGGTAACGCAGCCCCCAGCCCTGCCGCTGCGCGCCTCGGGGTGGGGATGGGGGGCGCGGATTTCGCGGCGGGGTCGCCCCCGCGTTCCCCCCCCCCGGCTCGGGAGCTGCCGAATCGCGGGCAGAACAACTTCCCCCACCCCAGCCTGCGGCCGCGGGGCGGGCGGGGGGCCGGGCCGGGGGGTGCTTCCGCCGCGCTGCCCGCGCCCCAGATGGTTTTGGTTAAGGGGCTCCTGAGCGGCGGCTCTGGACTTTGAGCGCCCTTCCCGAGCCGCCGCGCAGCGCCGGGGGGAGGCGCGGGGCGGCGGCTGCTCCCTCCCGGCGCCCGGGGAGCGCCGCTGCCGGCGGAGCCCTGTCCGCAGCCCCGCCGCCGCCCCGCAGCGCGCTCGGTGGGGGCGGGTCGCTCTCCGGGAGTTTCGCAATCCCGCGGCTTGGCGGCGGTCGGCAGTCCCGGTGCGGCGGCTCGCCCTGGCTCGGGAGCTCGGCTGGGTTTTCCCGCAAAAGCGTTTTGTCTCTTTGCAGAGGCGACTTTAAACTTTCTTTGCAAACTGTTAATTAGATGTGCTGTGCTGTGCTCCGTGCAGGCGGATGGAGGCGGGGGGCGGGAGAGGCGGGTGGGTGACTCCAGGCGCGGTCACTGGGGAGCTGCAGAACACCTCCGCTTGCCGTGTCCAGCTGGGTGGTACCTGTGACCTGTGACTTTGCCTTCTCCGAGCCTGCGTCAGTCTCGGTGCCACCAGACAGCAGGGATCGATAGCAATTTGAGTCCTTTCTGGGTTAATCAGACACTCGGGTGAATACACAAAGAAGGAAGTGTAAGTTCATCGCGTCTGTGAAATCTGACAGAAAATAGCATTGCCTTTGTTGTCCGTAATTACAGCGCTATGGTCCCATCCCTGTTGCTGGGCTTGTCGTGGAATGATAACTTGCTTGTGAGGGAACTTGATGCGTTTGTAACTAACGCTGTTACCTTGAATGTGATGCGAAGCTGATTGAACACCAGAGGGAACTCTGAATAGGTAATTCATTTGAAGGAGATGTATGCTTATTTTACTGTTTATGTTCTCATTACAATGGAATCTAGAAGGAAGCAAAGGTTGGTAAGTAACAGGCTCCTGGTATGTACTTAGGATTGGCTTCAGCTTGCTTTACAGTTCTTTCCTGAAGGCGTCAACCCCAAAGATGGGCTGAAAATTCTCCTTTTTTTTTTTTCCTTTCCAAAACTTGAAATATATAACTAGGTTTGCAAGAGCGGGGTTGTGTACTGTGTTGTGTGCAAATCAGCTGGGTGACCCATTCACTGTGAGCTAGGGGGTGAGGTTACACGTGGACATCGGGCTGGCGCTTGATGGCCAGCCTGCTGCTTGGGTTGCGAGACAGATCCGGTGCACTTGGGTACGGGGCTGCCGCCTGTGACGGAGAAGCCAGAACAGAGCATGCTTCCAGCCAAAACAAAAGGTAGGAAGTCTGCTTCCAAGCCTGGTGCGGCTTGTCCTCCTCGCCTTGAATACTTGTGGGTCTATGGCCCCAGTGGAACCTAGTCAGATTGCACATGAAATAGAAAATTATCTTTCTTAGAATATATTACTTAAACCAATACAGAAAGTAGATGGTGTTCAGGAAAGGAGTTTGTATGGTGGGTTCTGGTACCAAAAGCTTTTTAAATGATCTGACACAACTGCAAGAAGCTGGTATCAACCCATCAAAATGTGATGTGTTTTGTAGTAGAGTGAGCCCCCCAAACCTGCGGCTGAAGCTTTGGATGCTTGCGATAGTCTGTTACAACAGATTTAATAATCAGACTTCTTTAATACCCCTGGTTTGTCAATAACATGGGAAGGATAGCACAGTAAATACACTTGTAACTCTGACTTATGCTCCGGGAGCTGAAATATCCAGCTGTTCATCCCATCCCTTTGCCAGAGGTTACTCTGCCATTCAGCCTTGTTTCCTATTGGACTTTGAATCTGCTGGAGTTTACAGCCTGGCATGTGAATGTGAACTATGTTTTATGGCTGTTCATGTTAGTGTGTAATGTTGGGAAGTCCAGTAGCATGAGCCTCCTGTTCATCTCTCTGTCCTGGCAGAGGGACAAGACAAACAGCTGGGGTCAGCTAAATTGAGCTGCAATTGTGAACCGAAGCCTGTAAGCACCTACGTTCTTCTGAAATGGGAAATGTGACTCCAGTGAACTGCCTGGTACCGTGTCTCGGTAGGTGCAATGGTAGCATGGAGACAGCTCTGTGCAAGAAGAGGTCGAGTGACCTTCTCGGTAGGTCTGTCACAGCATGCAGGGTTCTGGGTTTCAGAGGGACGTAGCACCCGATGGTGCACCCAAACAGCCCCCTCTTCTTAGCAAGTGAACGAGGCGTTTTTTCTTTTAGCCAAACCTTGCTTTGTCCATCTAACTTAAAGATCTATTATGTAAAATATCCTCACTAAGAGCACAGCCCTCTTCTGCCTGAATTTTCCTACAAATGTTGCTAGAAGTGGGATAAAGGCTCTAAATAACTTAACAAAACTGGGAGCTGTTTGCCTTACACGCAGAAGCTCCCTAGGAACAAATTACATTTTGAAGAGAGATCACTTCATGAATGCCTATTAAGAACAAAAAAATTCTAGTGACTTGTTGCTAATGGGTTTGGATTCTGGCTTGATTTTGAGAAAATGGTTTTCACATTTCTTTATTTATTTTTGTGAAGATGGATTATCAAACATTTGTATTTCTGTAATGGCTATAATTTGGAATTTTTCATATGCTTTTAAATTATTTATTGTATGAAGCACTGAATGAAGATATTTATTACACTAATGTTACATTCTGAATATTGAATTACAATTGTAAAATTAAGGTAACAAGCTTAAATTAGGATTTGCAACTTTAAGCTCTTGCCAGCAAGCAGTTAATGGCAAAGTTAACTGCTAGTAAAGTAATTGCTACCGTTCTTTCACTGTCATTTTGTTCTCACTTTCCTCCAGTCAGACTGTTCTGCAGAGATATAATGAATATTCACCAAAATAGCTTGGCATTGTCACTTATGCAATTCCTCATCAGATCCAATGTGTTGATGAGCTAATGTGCACTTGATTAAATGTACTTGATTTATGCAAACAAAAACTGTAGGTCCTTCTTGAAGTAAAGTTAGCACCTGCACAGCTGTTAGTGAGATGAGAATCTAAATAATTAAGATGGAATTAAGTAAACAAACAACCCCAGTGTGGTGTTCCTCCTACTTCTTCACCTTTATCTTTTAGCTCAACTCAGTAGTGGATATTTATTTTGGCTTTTCTTGCAGGTTTTCTCGTGCACCACGGGAAGTTGTGAAGCTCAGCTTATAGTGGGGGGGGTCCTCTTCTGTCTAAATGGTTAGTTAGAATTAAAAAAAAAAAAAAAAAAAAAAAAAAAAGAAAGAAGAAAAAAGGAAAAAGGCCATTATTAGCTATAATAAAGCCAGGGTTGACTAGAGTTAGTGGAGTATTACTTTAAGAGTTTTGTTTAAAGATGAGACTGGCTTGGACTTGATACTGGTCTCTTAATCCTTGTTAAAAAAATACAAAACAACACAGCCTGAGTAAGGCATTGAAGGGATGTCTTAAAAACCCCGAATATTTGCACAGTAAGTGGTTTAACCTCCTACTCTTTGCTTGGTCAAAACTCTTGTAGGCAAAGTGGAAATAAAAAGTTGAGGTTAGCCATTTTATCTGACTGTCAGCAGCTAAGTGTTACAAAAAGCTCTCTAACTGTCTACAAAAGTGCTCAGATCTGGCTATAAAAAGAGCTTGTGGAGTCCTTGTCCCTGGAGGCTTCAGAGAACGGATGGAGGAGGCAGAGGGCACGTGCTTGCCCAAGCCCTGGAGCAGCAGGGCAGACTGGAGACCTGTTCAGGGGACCTTGCAGGATTAGGACTTGTTTTCTCTAGGCAGATTACAATTTGTTTCTCTGACAAAATCGAGTACTTCTCAGTTTCTGTCTCTGAGTGAAGTGCCTGGTAATACAGAACTTTTAGATTTCTCTAAGTTTCTTTCCTTCTCAGATGGCCGAGGGAAGACTGACTTGTTGACATAACATCCAAAAGTACCTGTGCTTAACAAACATTAGTAATGACGATTAAAAGAAAAGTCCTGGAGCTAACTTGATGACCAATCCCTGCTCAATTGCTCAGTCCGGGGCTGCTGTAAAATGGGGCAGAGTTGTTTGTCTCTAGGAATGTGTCAGCAGAGCTGTGGCCACCAGCCACGTGCTCATTGGGACGCTTGATTTCTCTTTGGAATTTGGTCATTGGGAGCTGGCGCCGGCGTGGATTGATGATTAGCTCCTTGCTGAGCTGCCCAGGCTCGGGAGCCTCGGCGCTCGTCAGCAGAGTCCACCCAGTGCCTTTTGGTGTGCTTCCAACCTTGCCCCACCTTTGTGGTTAGCTTCCACTTTTCTGCCTTTCTGGGTTCATTTTCAACATGTCCTCTTCCAGCACCTGCCCTCTGGCAAACAGCTTTGCAACCCGGGAAACAAGTGAAATTACTAGTTTTGATTATTCTTCTTCAAAAAGTTAGTTATCTAATTAAAACTTTATTTTTAGTGTTTACTTGCTTTTCTTGGTAACTAGCACCACTAATTTAAGGCTGTGGGTAAAACGTGAAGGCACTTTGGTGCACTGGATTTTGTATTACTTGACAGTCACACTTTTCTTTATGTTTCTTTATGTCTTCTTCCTTCTCTTCCTTCTCTTCCTTCTCTTCCTTCTCTTCCTTCTCTTCCTTCTCTTCCTTCTCTTCCTTCTCTTCCTTCTCTTCCTTCTCTTCCTTCTCTTCCTTCTCTTCCTTCTCTTCCTTCTCTTCCTTCTCTTCCTTCCTTCTCTTCCTTTTCTTCCTTTTCTTCCTTTTCTTCCTTTCTCGTTCTTTCTCGTTCTTTTTCGTTCTTTTTCTTCCTTTCTCTTTTTCTCTTTCTCTTTTCTCTTTCTCTTTTCTCTTTCTCTTTTTCTCTCTTTCTCCTTTTTCTCTCTTTTTCTCTCTTTTTCTCTCTTTTCTCTCTTTTCTTCTTTTTCTCTCTTTTTCTCTCTTTTTCTCTCTTTTTCTGTTTTTTCTGTTTTTTCTCTTTCTCTTTCTCTTTCTCTTTCTCTTTCTCTTTCTCTTTCTCTTTCTCTCCCCTTCCTTCCCTCCCCTTCCTTCCCTCCCCTTCCTTCCTTCCCTCCCCTCCTTCCTTCCTTCCTTCCTTCCTTCCTTCCTTCCTTCCTTCCTTCCTTCCTTCCTTCCTTCCTTCCTTCCTTCCTTCCTTCCTTCCTTCCTTCCTTCCTTCCTTCCTTCCTTCCTTCCTTCCTTCCTTCCTTCCTTCCTTCCTTCCTTCCTTCCTTCCTCCCTTCCTCCCTTCCTCCCTTCCTCCCTTCCTTCCCTTCCTTCCCTTCCTTCCCTTCCTTCCCTTCCTTCCCTTCCTTCCCTTCCTTCCCTTCCTTCCCTTCCTTCCCTTCCTTCCCTTCCTTCCCTTCCTTCCCTTCCTTCCCTTCCTTCCCTTCCTTCCCTTCCTTCCCTTCCTTCCCTTCCTTCCCTTCCTTCCCTTCCTTCCCTTCCTTCCCTTCCTTCCCTTCCTTCCCTTCCTTCCCTTCCTTCCCTTCCTTCCTTCCTTTCCTTCCCTTCCATCCTTTCCTTCCCTTCCTTCCTTTCCTTCCCTTCCTTCCTTTCCTTCCCTTCCTTCCTTTCCTTCCCTTCCTTCCTTCCTTCCCTTCCCTTCCTTCCTTTCCTTCCCTTCCTTCCTTTCCTTCCCTTCCTTCCTTTCCTTCCCTTCCTTCCTTTCCTTCCTTTCCTTCCCTTCCTTCCCTTCCTTCCTTTCCTTCCCTTCCTTCCTTTCCTTCCCTTCCTTCCTTTCCTTCCCTTCCTTCCCTTCCTTCCCTTCCTTCCCTTCCTTCCTTTCCTTCCTTTCCTTCCTTTCCTTCCTTTCCTTCCTTTCCTTCCTTCCTTCCTTCCAACTGTCTGTCTGTCTCCTTCCCTTAAATTTGTTTTAAATCCTTCTCAGTCCTCCAGCAAACCAGAAAGCTGTGGAGAAGCTTTGGCCTTAAGCTTTCCTTCCCCTGCTTCTGTGCTGAACCTGCACAAGCAGACCCATTGGGAGCACTCTGCCTGGTTAAGTACATTGGAACTGCCTGTGATCAAGATCACTTTCAATAAAAATCCATGGGATTTTTAGTGCTTCAACTGGATTGTTACAGAACTCACCTTTTTAGAACCCGGTACATGCTAGTGTATTACTAGTTAAGATGGATTAGCTTGAAGGAAGCTCTCATAAACCTGACAGTTAATGTTCTTGTGTCTAGAGGGATTGTTAGGGTGCTAGCTAGGTCTCTTGGAGAAGTGACAGAAAACCCAAGATTTCTTACATTTAAAGCTGAACTTTCTGTCTATACCAATTGACTGTGTTTTAAATATGTAGAAATTTCAGGACTGAACTCCTCACATCTTTTCCCCTTGTTCTCTTGTTTATCTTCGAGATAGTTTAAGAAGAGATGGTACCTCTTTCTGATGGACGTATGTAAGAGATGCATATAAAGAAGATCTAGCTCTTACATTCCTAGTTGCATCACTAATTAGAATTTATGAAGGACCAATTCTTTAACCAGTGTTTGCCCAGTGGGAAAATAGTGATTAGTGAAATGTATTCAGCTGTAGGAAGAAAGCAAAGGGCAGAAAAAATAAGGCACATTGGTCTGGTAAAAAGGGTGCAGTTGAAATGAAAGGTGAGGTCTCTCATCCAGAAAGACATTTTAATAATCTTTTGCTTGGGCTTAGCCTAAGCATACACGGCACATAAAAGCTTCTTTCCTGAAGAAACATGGTGCTTGGAATGGTTTATAGTAGTAAGCTATGGTTTCCTTCAGCTTGTGGTAGGCCTTTCCCTTCAATGGATCTGGTTATGCTCATTACAATTAGAAGTCCAAAATATGCAGCTTCTCTCTGAAATCCATCAGAAGACCATTAATTTGTTCTTCCTTAATATATTGCTACCATGTGTGTTGAACTTGCGTGCTATGTTCATTTAATCAGTGTGATACAAATTGGTATAAACTTAATGTTGAGCCCGTTGAATTGTCATGCAATGACAGAAATAGTTTAACCTCTTCTATTTCCATTCTTAGGGAATTAGTAAGCAGTTAATAAGAAAAAGCTTTAAAAGGTTTTTCTGGGCTATTTTGAATCACATTGTCAGCAACTGGACCTTTTTCCTTCATGAACTGACTAACAGCCCATGTAAACTCTAGTTGGGATTGAGATGCATGCACATCACCCTTATGGGTATAAGTTACAAGCAACTGAAAGAGGTGACTTTTGGGATATTTATTTTTCCTCCCAAACATGCTAAATGGAGGAGGTTTTGTCTGAGAGGCTTTTACTCAGGAAGAAAGTGTCTTTGTAAGTACTTTGAAGAAATGTTTTAAGCGTCTGTAATTCTACAACTATGAAGCTGGCTTCATGACTAGGAATATATATCTGCCAGGTGCTCCAGGTGTTGTCTCCTTCAGCCGACCTGAACTGTTGAGATGAAAACCCAAAAGACTTCACTTGCCTTGGTGACCCTGTAGCACTAAGTGGTGATACGAGTTTACTTATTAGTACACTGGGTAAAGCTCCAGAGAGGTGATGTTTATGTTTATTAACAGATGGCCTCTTCGTTTGACATTTAGCTGGGGGAAGATCTGCAAGCATTTCACAGTCCATTGTGCATTTAATTCAGTGTTCAGTAGCATTAGTGAAAATGCAGGGCAATACCCTTTTGGGTTTTGGTTGGTTGGATTTGGTTTTGAGACTGTAATTCAGAGTTTAGGGTCAGAGGAGCTGTCAGGTCCTGCAGTTTGACCGTCTCACTCCGATACTGCTCATGGGCCAAACGAATCCTTGGACTATCTTATCCTGAAAATACTGAGAAAAAGGGAATCCATCTTTAACAATGTTGTTCCTGTTCATTTCTCCCTGTTCAGATTTATATCTCATTTCGAACAGGAGCCTTCTGTGTTTTTGACTTGCATCTGTTGGTCCCTTTTAAGTCTTCTTGTGGCTATATTAAAGTGTTTTTTATTGCTGATATTTTTTTCTTTTTTTTCTGTAAAGATGATCGAGTAAGCTGTCAGTTGTCTGTGTGGCTTATCAGAAGAACTCGATCTTTAAATCTGATTATACATAATGCTTTTTTTCCCCTCTGGATGCTAATTATTTTTGTGACTCTGCTCTGCATGTTCTCTAATTTTCAGTATCTTTTCTTTTGAGCATCAGCTGTGGGACTGGGTGCAGTATTACAGTGTCACTCATTACCATTACATACCCCATCCCACCCCATTCAGTATTTCCATTCACTCTCATATCTTTGCATCCGTAAAAAATGTTAGCCCTTCCAGTAACAACTGAAGCTCCAAGTGTGATGTTTAGTTGTGAGGCTGTGACGACTTCCACGTCTCTTTTGGTATCCTCACTTAAGGTCGCAGTCCTCTGATTTGCAAACCTTATCTGCATTCCTTGTTACTGGGTATGTATATCTGCATTCAGATGTCTTAAGACTGTTTTGGTTGGAATTAACCCAACTTGATGAGTAACTACAGTAACTCTGTGTGACTTCCTTTCTATTTTTATTTATCATGCTACTAAACTATATAATCCATTAATTTTACCACCAAGGACATACTTATTTTCAGGTAGCTAATAAAACAGGTAATATAGAGCATAATTCCAGTCATTGTGAACTGCAAAAGGAGTATTGCAGTTACATGATGGTGTTACTCAGTAATGACTTTTCTGAGATCTTTCAGTTAACTAATTTTTAGTCTATTTGGCCTATATGTTTTGATATCCTATTTTTAAAATCCTGTGGATTTGATGTTTGTTGACTGTTACAACATATCTTTAAGTCTTCACTTGCTATATTCAGTGTGAAATCAATAGATTTCACCTTCTTTTCCCCCTTTGCATTTATACAGATGAAAACGAGGCATTTTCTACAATGTCTTGAGATGCCAGCTCAAACTGATTCCTCGCTTAGGGTACCCATAAACCCACTGAGCAAGCTATTTCTCTCTGATTGTGCATGTTGCCCAGTCTCTTGTTTTATGTCTTCTCTGAAGCATCTTTTCTGTGTCTCTCCCAGCAGGAACAAATACACATCAAAAAGCACTTCATCCTGGAAGCTGTTTGCACAGAAGCCTGAACTCCAAGAAGTCCCTTTCGCTAGTGGTGGTCGGACTGCTCAGGTGAGCTAACAGCTCATTTGGACTGAGGGGGTTTTTTTAACCTCCCTTTCTTCTTCCAAAGTAACATGTTGCTCGCTTAAGAAGGAGGAAGTCCTCTTGCACAGCACTATGGTGCGGTTGGCTCAGTGCTTCAACAAAAGAGATGATGGCCATGTGGGGTTTATGTGCTTTGGTCTTAGGTTGAAATGTTATGGCCTCAAATTTAGGGCAATAATCTGGCATGAAAATGTATTTACTTTGTAATTGTCCTGGATACTGTCGGATTTAATAGTGATTTTTATGCGGGTGTTTATACCTCCTGGACCTGTAGTGTAAAATGACATTAAGCAACTTGTGTGTGTGAATCATCTCCAAGGTAACTTAGTTACCAAAACATAGTATCTCAGTTTCTCAGAGTAACACTTTCCACTTCTCTAATTGCCCTTTTGCAATCTGTGTTGCTTATACCACTGCTGTTCAAATTATTGTGTGCAGGTGTACTCGGTAAGGACTTTCCAATTTACTTTTCCCAGTTGTAGCAATTAGTTATTATCTTTTTGTGTTGATCCCAAGGCCTGTAAAATAAGTGAGTAAATGTAAACAGTGTCCTTGAAACTAAACTCTTCATAGTATTTTCTCCTACTGATAATCTGAAGAGGCAGCCTGCGTTTTCTGTTGTCTGTGGCATAATTAATCTACTTGAATTATACTCAAACAGGAACTCTGATATCAGAAGAAGGTTTAGCAGCCTTGGAAGCTGGGAGCTTTTGAATGAGGCAGCACTGAAGAGTTCCTGTGTGTTATTACTCTGCTTGTTGGGAAAAAAAAAGAGACTGGTAAATTTGTGGCCAGAAATGGCTACGTACTTTCTTCCTTTCCCTTCCTCTGACAGACTTTTCTATTTTGCTCATGCCTTTCACGTACAGGAGCTTGGCAAGGCCAGGTTGTTTGCTGCTGTGTCTCTGTCCCAAATTGAGATGCTCCTACACTGTGCTAAATAGTTCAGTGACACTGGTCAGACGAGACAGGTGTGTCTGCTGAAATACAAGGAGTCTGGGTTGATTTACTTGTAGGTTTGGTGTCCATAGTGTCATCTATGTGATCCACTGTATGCAGTGGGGTCCTGTAGGTTTTTTGACTGAGGACTTCCTGTGTTCTGGTTTTGTTTATGCCTTCAGCAAGCAATTTCATTTTTCTCTGATTTTTTGGTGCCTTTTTTGGTTTTTAGCATTGTTTCTTTTGGGGGAATTTTTAGGAATCTGTAGACAAAAAGTACAATTTAGTGGTATTTTTGCCATATACACATTTAGGGCAAGTGGATGATGCAGCATTCTTTCTTGGACTGGAAGGGTGGAGACCTGCTAAGTCTATTAGCTGTCCTATGTCCTCTACCCAAAATCCCCTGTGCAAAAGGAGACCTGCATACCCAGATTTCCTGGCTTGAGCAAAGCCTCCTACAAAGCACTTTCACATCAGGGTTGCTGTACCCATGAGATGACTTGGCACCAGGGAGAGTGTTTGTGTGCCAAGTGGGTTAGCAGCGTGCATAGACCATCATTCAATGATACGAAGTCTTCAGTGGCAGCTCTGCTGTACATAGTTCCTGCCATCACTGGCCAGGAGCTGCATGATTGTACTGCCATGAGTGTTTTGCAGAGCAGTGCTGTAAACTGGACAGGAGAGGTGATCTGTCATTGTACTGTATTATATGTAGTTGTTATATGGCTTTGTAAAGAGTATTTAAAAGTTTCACTGCATATCTGATATGTGGGCCTGCAAGCACATGTTATTTTTCAATGTTGGATTGAGAAACTGGAAGGCAAAAGAAAAAAAAAAAGAGGATTCAAGACCTGCTTAAACTGATTTTGTTGCCAAATTCTTTGTGTTATCAAGCCCCGCCTGTGTCTGTAGCTCTCTCCCTTCCCCGACCATTCCCCTCGTGGGTGGCCGTCTTAGTCAGGGAAGAGGAGGCTTTTGCAAACAGAGTTAGGGTGTCGAGCTTGTGCTTTTAATAGCAGCCATGCCCCTGTGTAGCTGGGAATAATATGAGGTGGCTTTAAATTGAATACAGCCGTTGTGCATAGAACTGGCTAGTGCCTTTATTCTCTATGGGTGCTCTAAACGTTGTGTCCATATGCACTTCGTGGGGGAGCTTTCTTGCACCCGTTGTTTTTTTTCCTAGCTAATGACCTCCCATGCACTGCTAGCACAGTCCGTAGTGTTAACCATGCACATAGTCATTTCCTTTTCACTCTTACCTCATTTTAGGAGACTTTGCTCTTGAATCTTGTAAATAGGGTGATAATTTCAAAGCAAACAGCTTCCAGTCCTCTCTTGCCAACTTTTGCCCACAAGGTATGCAACGTAAACAGAGCAGTTAGGAAATTAGTTATGTACCTTCCCTCCTACTGCAAGGCATCCCAGGATGGTTGCTGACTTTTTTTAAAGTCATGAATAAAGGGAGAGAATGAGATTGGTACACCCAAGTTATGTTTCAATGTATGGAACCATTGCACAATTCAGTCATATTCTTAAGAGGCTTTAGGAAAATCCTTGTAAAATGTGAGGCTTTAAAAAAATCCGCACTATTTGTATATTGAACATAAATGTGTTTTATTGCTTGCAGCAGAGAAAGAAAATCAAAATATCAAGGATGGGCTAAAAGAAGCATAGATCATTTTCTTCACATGTAAAAAATAACTTTGAAGCAGACTTTACCTAAATATATTCTTCCCTCTGTTAGGCTCTTGGAGGATTTCCAGGTGCTACCAAGGTGTTTATAGGTTTGATTTGGAAGCTGTAGGTGTGAATGCTGGAATGCCGAGTATACAGCAGATGCACGGTACAATACTTGTAACAGGATATTCAGATGCCATCACAGTGTATTTATTCAAGGAGATAAGTGTAGGCAACTATTGAAAAATGTGACTTTAAACAGTTGACAAAGAAATACTTAACGCTTAGTATACTTAGCTCCAGCCTAGGTACTGAACAGCCTTTGCTAATTGAGCAATAGGAAAATTTGTTAAATGTGAAAACTGGACCTGAGGTATCAACCCAGAGGCTCAGCTACAAGGGGCTGGCAAAGCTGTAAAGAGGAATAACCATCATGTGATCTACTCCAAATGAGAATGGGCAGGCCCTGAGTGTACAAGGCTTGCAGGAGTTCAAATCTACAGTCGAGTTACAATCTAGTGAGGCCGTGAGCACAAACACAACATCCATTTAAAACTCACACATGTGACAGCACAAGTAGAAATCTGGAGTCCCCCCCATCCCGAAAGAAGACTCTTCATTAGCAGTTTTACTTCTTTGGCATGCCTCAAAGAACAGTATCGTAATAACCCATAGTGGTTCTCCTTCTCACATTTCTAACCACTTCCTAAAAGTAGCTCTGTGTGTGGAGTACTCTCTACTCCTTTTCAGAAATACAATCTCTGTTATTAAAGAAAAATATTAATAAATTTATACATATATAAAACTATACAATTGTATATATTATATATAATATGTATAATATATTTTATGGTTACAATTGATGTTTTTTTTAAAGAAAACTATACTCTGTCACGTGAAAACTTTCCCTTCATGTTTCCCAAGTGAAGGTTTTGAAAGTCTCTGAAGTTATGTGGGGTTTTTTTTAATAAAAATTCCTTGAGTACCATAAATGTTAACTCAAACCACCTGAAAGAATGTAACATATCTGTCTCCTGGAATATTTCAATTGTTTGTATGCCAAATGCAGAACAGTGAACTCAGCTGCAAGAGCCTACTTTGGCTGTACTTGTAGTCCCTAGAATACATGAGCTGATTTTTTTTTTTTAATATGGATTTAATGCAAAGCTCTTATGTTTACCTAAAGGGAGAGGAAATATTACAATTTGAGTAATATTTTTTTAGTCATTTTTATATGTATATGTATTAGCCACAAGGTAAGGATGATGTGTTACTGGAATAATTTCTTTTTAAATATTTGTGCTTCAATAAAGCATGAGATGAAAGATCCTAGACCACACAATAACATTATTTCCTCTTTAGTTCAAATATATCTCACCTCAATTGACATAGATGTTTTTTTCGTGAGTGAAATAATGAACATCCTATTTACAAACCTAAGAGGGATTAGGAGTTGAGGTAGCCTTCCGCTTAACCTAGCCCCCATGCAGCAGATACTGCGTTATGAGATTTGATTCAGCATCTGCTTTTTACCTGTGAATCCTTAAAGAGGTTAAAGCTGTCCAGGTAAATACAATTACAAGTGGGATGCAGATCATACCAAAGCCAGGAGATCAGCAGTCCAGAAGCTTTGTGGCTGAGCTACGAATGATCAGAGTAACCTTCTTTTCAGTGGAACATACCCGTTCCCATTCTCTGCCCATCTTCTCGGCAAGAAAAGGCAGCAATAGTCAGTGGGAGAGACATTACATTCCTGGCTTACTTTATGCAAAGATCAACAAACCAAGTAGCAATCCAGATTTTTATTTATTTTTTGTCCTGTGAGTGACTGTTTGAATGGCTTTCCTCTTACTCCATGATCAGACAGAAGGCAACTTCTTACCTACTTCTCTGTCACAGTGACAATAGCTCCCTTTTTTTTTTTTTCCTTTCGTAATCTAAAGAAAATTCTTTTTCTTCAGACTGTACATGTTAAGTATAGTGGGGAAAGTATGTTTATTTTTCATCCTTTCATCTGGAGAAACCTGGCAGCAGATTGCTGAGTGTTGGGAGGGTTGGCTAATGGGAGCAATCCTTGCAGCCACTTCATGATATGTGGCTGTTTGAAGCAAGAGATAAAAAAACCTGGGTGACATCTCAGTTGGGTTTTATCAATTTGGTGTGATGAGACTGCACATTTGAAAGTTTTGAGAATGCTGTAATACTTTTCCCATTTCTAATGGTAGCTATAAATATCTATGGCATATTTAAATAAGATAGACCCACGTACCTCAAACTGAATAGCTGATTACAAGAAAATCGGATTGCTTTTCTCAATTGAGCAGTTGCGTGAACCCAAAACATTCAGAAAAGCTGAATTAACTGCTGATGTGGAGATGGAGTATACCAGACCTCAAGCCACCTGTGGGCAGGGAGTACTCTTGTGAGAGAAATTCCCTTTCTCCTTTGAGTTAGAAAGAAAGGGGGAGTTGATCTCCTGTGAAGATGGAAGAAGCATGATGCTGCTTCATCCTCCCACTTGGGAGTAGTTCTTCATCATTAGATCATTTTTAGGAGAGGAGGTGTCTACCATTTTACAGGAGAGCAAAGTGAAAGATGGGGCTGTACTTATTCGTATGGGTTCAGAACTGCGGATTTATTTCCCAGGCCTGGCAGATCATGTATTCAAATCACTCTGTATAGAAATGCATAGAAATCATATGTTCATGATTGTATAGGAATCATGTATTCAAAGGTCTCTGTGCTTGGAGACCCTCAAAGGTCTCCTTCTGGCTGAAGAATGACCCTCAGGTGGTGGTTTGGACCTATATTGTACGTAAATTGCATAACTTCAGCTAACAAGAACACGCTAAGATTACACTGAGCGTGTGTTTATGCAAGAAAATTAAATTGTGAATCAGTACAACTGGGTCCAGTTAAAATAAAGTATCACCACATCAATCACGAGCAGAGGCACGTGAAGGAAATCCTTTGCCGGCATTCCTCGGGAGCGCTGCAAATACCTGTCTGTTCCTGGAGTGCAAAATCATTCCTCCCTCCTAAGGAGCATCCAAATGCTTTTAATATTGACCAGGAGATTAAAAAACCTTCAACAACTAAGTGTATAGCTTGGATCCTATTACTGTATTGAATAGCTATTAATATGTCTGCTGTGGGAAATGTGGTAGGACAGGAAGCGTGGCTGCCTATAGCTGCAAACTTAAGAGCTTCTAAAGTTTTAAAATGTTCCTGCTGCTTCCTCCCATGTCAAGACTACCTGCCATCCTCTATTTGTATTTTATACATTGACTTGGGAAAAAAATTGATTTAATGCTACAGCACAGCTTGAGGAACCGTCTGCACAGAATATTAATATTTGATCTTCTTTCATTAATATCAATTTCAGGCATGCATTCCAGAGGGGGTTAATATTAAGCTGTTTTTAACCGCAGCAATATTGAACAGATTCCTAGACTGAACACACCAGCTGGTTTGCACTAAATTTTATGGTGCAGGAGACAAGAAACAGGCCTCCTCACAGAAAGGGAACGTGGCAATGGAAGTCCTGGAAGCATGGGGAGGTTTTAGGTGCTGGTGGGATGTCTTGCTTTCACAGAGAGGTCTGGCAAAGGCAAGGCAGGAGGCCAGATGCATGGCTGGTCTTGTCTCTCTCCTTGGTTTCTGATGTTGCTGCTCACCTCAGATTCTTTCTCCTGATCCCACCTCAGCTCTCTTGTTGACTTGTGTTTGTCTCTCACTGTGAGCTGGAAGCTTTTGGCAATTCGGAAGCCTGAGTTTCTGGGCTGGCTTGTGGCCACCTGCCCCCTTCCCTGCATCCTCCCGAAGCAGAAGTGGTTGTGCAGCCACTTGCAGGAAGTTGGAGCAGGCATTGCAGTGGCCTGATCTCCTGTGAGACCACCAAATGAATTCATTAGACATTAGAATTTTTTTTTTTAAATTTATTTTTAATTTTTTTTTTTTTTACAGTTCAGATATGCAGCCTTAGAAGTGGTGAATGAACCATATCCTTCTCTCTTTCTGCACTCTTTCCACCACATAAAATGCCATAATTAGGTAGCAGCTATATTGTTTTACAAATGCCTCTATGCGTGAAATTAGTGTGCTTCCAAAAAAAGCCCTAAAACCAAAAGACTCTGCAATGTTTGTTACAGTAAGTTAGGCCTCTGAAATTCTATCCTCTGAGAAATATTCCTGCAGAGGATCTAGTTATCCAGTTCATCAACGTTCGTAATTTCTTCCACTGCTCCTAGCTTTGAGTCAGGATTGGATTTTGTGAAGATGTCTGCAGAGGACTCTTATGTATTGAGCCATACGAAAAGAAAAGGTTAAAAATTGTTGTTGCAGCAGCCGTGGAAAGATATAGCATAAACGCTCACTGCTTTAAAATATGAAAAAAATGGTGTCTTTTAAATATCAAAGGGATTAGTATTAATCCAGCACTTGTGATTTTCTTAAATCATGTTATTTGCATAATAATACTCACCACCTGCTATATCTTCAAAGCGCTTTTCAGACATTAACTAATTGATCTTTGTAACACCCCTGTGATGTAAAGACCTGTTATTATCCCTACTCTGCAGATGTGGAAAGCAAGACCCAGACTAGTTGAAGGAACTTCTTGGGCGCAGGGCTGAGACGGTGGTGTTGTGGGTGCCACGTCCCTATTGTCCTGTCCTCCAGGAGTTCTCGCTTGCAGCATTTCAGGGGCAGCTGTGCTGCGTTCTTGCTTGCCTTTATTTAAGAACAAAAAAGGCACTGAGTTATTTCTTTGTGTCTATGGAGGGATATTGTTGGGGGATGTTTATTTGTTTTGATTTTGAGGGTTTTTTGCCAAATGATTTTGCTCTGGATTTTAGTCACCCTATAGTCAAAGACACATTAGACAAAAAGGCTTCTTACAGCTCCTTATTGTCTGTGTGCACCACAGCGATACTAGTGAGAGAGCTTTTAAACACATTTTTCTTTGTTCAGGACTCAATATGGTCTTACTGTTAAGAGCTTTTTGGTCAGATTTGTCCCTGCTTGTCAGAATAAGAAATTACTAAACTGGGGAGTGATGAGGTGGGTTGCCTGACATTGTAAAATGTCAATACCTGCTCTAGTCCTGCAGTGGCAGTGAGTGGCAGTGCCCAGGTGGCTGCCAGAATTGCAGCTGGTGTCCACAGCGAGGGATGCTCAGGTGGTGGGAGGTTGGGGTGGTGCTGCTACGAGGACAGCAGCGTGTTCCCTCCCTGCGGGGTGTCTGCCTCCTCCTTTTCCTTCACCATGTGTCTAGGGGAGCCACAGGCATGCATTCTCCCAGCCCTCAGTTGTGCAGGTGACATGCAGGTCCCTCCAACATACGCTGCCAATGCCTTCAGACCAGAGCTTAGTAAAACACTGAGTGGACCTTGGTAAGTGTTGTGTACCTGGAGCAAAAATAGAGCAAAAATGGAGGACAGGGAGGTGTCATGCACCTAAGTCAAAAAGCAGATATTAAAAACTCTCTCATGGTAATGATCTGAAGGGGAGTTTAAAAAAGGGTATTTTATATATATATATATATATATATACACACACACACACATATTGCAGTCCCTTTAATCTGACAGTGTCACTTTAATACTTAGTGCGAGGGCTTAATGTTAAAGTGTATGGATTTATTTTTACAGATGTTTCAGCAGCATTATCTCCAAGCAGGAGAATAAATCTTGGTGGAGCACTGGGAGCAGATCAGCGTAGGCTCAGACTAAAATGTAGGAAAAGCCCTTTGTCACGCTAGGTTTTAGGAGATGATTTTGGATGACATATGGTTTCCCAAGTGCAGTACTCAGGTCCTCGCAAGGGCTGCAGTGGTGGCAAAGTGGCAGATTATGTCAACAAGTGACATGCAGGTCCCTCCAACATACGCTGCCAATGCCTTCAGACCAGAGCTTAGTAAAACACTGAGTGGACACGGTTATATGTATTGCTTTTAGTTATTTGGCTAAGCAGGGGGCTGGGGAGGTGAGGAGGAGGAGGAGCACAAGTCACTGTGAATTCTTTTGTACTCTGGCTGGGACATACGGGCTGTAGTCTCTCTTCATGGCATGAATTACAAGGTTTCCAGACCCTCAGATGCTTGTGGGCTGTTGGCTTCTTTTCACTCCCTTGAACAACATTTCCGTAGAGCGAGTAGGCTCAGGGCAGAAACAGATGTGGCATCAGGTGAGAGCATTGCTTGTCCCATGAGGTGCTCTCTCTGTGTTCTATGGCACCTTCAGAGGAAGGGGATGAAACCAAAGGGTTCCTCATATGAAACACTGCTCAGAGAGGGAAGGGCAGCTTGGGAGAAGGAGAGAGGACAAAGCCCTGGTCATTCTCCAAGTGATACTTGGCAGTTGGGGGATCACTCCAGTGCTGATTAATCTGATGATGTATTTGAAGACTGAGAAGTGGAATAAAGGTTAGATCACTTAGAAGAGGCAGGGCTGGAAGTGTGGGGCAGGGTGTGGGGGGTGATACGAGCTGGTCAGGGTCTGGGCATTGAACTTGGCTTGCAGGAGGCATTGTGCCAGCCCCGGCCCACTGTGCTCTGCTGACAGGGAGCAGGGAAAAGGGTTTGGCTGTTGCGTCCCCAAGGGCTCCCAGCAGCCGTGGTGGTACCTCTCTACCTCCTTCCCAGCTGGAGGACAGGACAGCCCTTGCGCCAGTGGGAGCTGGCTGCTCCGAGGGTCTCGGGAGGAAGTTGCCATGCTCATGACCACATCAGATTTATGTTTTTCTTTTTTTTTTTAATGTGGCTGAGGGTGCAATAGCTTGGGCACTCACCTCAGTCATGGCTTTTATGCTCAGGGAGTACCTGAGGGAATGACCTAAGCTGTCTGTGGTGGTGAAGCAGAGGTCGAGCTTCCCTTTATTGTGCTCAGTAAATGCTTTCTGGCCTCTGAAGGGACTGGAGTGAGTGGGAACTTGTAACCTATCTTCCCTTTACTGCTGTTGCTGCTGAGAGTAAACATGGACCATCACATCATATGAGAATTACAATGTGGACAATGATGGCTTCTGAAACATCAAGCAGGGGCATGTCCTCTCTCTCCCCTGAATTTTTTTCTTTATGATCTAAAACTACTGAACTGTGGAGTTTCTCTGTACCATGAATGGTAGATGTACGGAAAGGAGTCTGTAGAAGACTTGTTATTTTAACATAGTTGTAATCAGGGCAAAAAGCTTTCAAAACCAAATCCATAATGTTTCTGCCCCTTAAATTAATCAGACAAATCAAAATATTGTTGCCACTCAAACTTATATTTGAGACTTAGGATTAATTTTCTAAGGTTGATGTTTATGAAGGACACAGCAGGTGCCTGCAGAAGTGAATGACATCCTGCATATGTCCAGCTGAAGCTTCTCCATAGAATCCCATCAGAGGGCCTCACATCTGAACTGCAGACAACATCAGATGCAATTTATTCCTGGCCTTTGGATCAACCAGCATGAATTTCATTTTTTTTTTTTTTCTTACTGTGGATACATACTCAGTTATAGGACCGAGATGACAACTTTTCAGAAAACTTGGGTGCCCATCAAATAATGATTACTTTTGATCTCTTTTCTGCTGGGCTGTACCGAACTGTCAACCCATGGGACAGGTCTTGGCAAACTCAGTTTATTTAAAAGAACATTTAAAATAATGGAATAGGGGTTTGGGTAGGGATCTGAAGAGGCTGTATACAGAGTACATGCTCTGTCGTAAGGGAGAATCAGCTGTGGTTAAGCCATTCATTACAGATGCTTGTTGAACCTCTTCCCCAGACCTCTGGGGAAGACTTCGTAGCTGCCTATTCCTCTGCTCAACTATTATTACTCTGAAGTTTTTCCTGATGTTTATGCTGCGACTCCTTGATGCTGTTTAGGTTTCTTGTCTGTAATAGACATGGTGAATAGTTCATTCCCTTCCTCTGTGAATAGTTCCTCTTTATTTGTGTACTCCATAAAAGCTAAATCACTTGCCAGTAATTCTTGGGCCCTTGAAATGGGGAGAAAGCAATCTTTTAAACTGTTTAAAGTTCTCTTCAGAAATAGCAGTGCTTTGGTAATTTACACAGCCTTGAACTTGTTTGCAAGCTGACTCTATGGACTCTGTAACTGGCTAGGTTTGTTTAGTAAACTTTTTAAAACCTCTCACCTTTTAAAAACCAATTGTTTCCAGACCGAGGTTATAAATGGAGTTCTGTGCCTCTTACTTGTTTAATTTTGCTGTGAACAAAAATGCTAGTGTCTCCATTCAAGGGTCTGCCTTGCTTTGTACCAGCTGATTTACAATACAATGTGTAAATGTAGTAGCAGCCTGGAACAAAGGAGAGCCTGTTTATCCAAACAAATTTGAGGGTGAGGGTGAAGAGGTAAATTGCAGCCTGTTCACTGAACTGCAGCTTGAAAGCAGAAGGAACAAACTGCAGGGGAAACACGATGGGCAAAATGATCCTTGAGGGTTTTCAGCCTGGCGTCCCTGTAATTTTAGGGTAGCGCTGACCCAGGGACCCAAGGTGAGCTATTGGGGTGCCTAGGTGCTTCCCAGCCCTTTGGAGGAGCTTCACTGGCAATAAAAGACTTTTCGTAGCTGATTTTTCTGCCCTGTTTGGAGCAGTTGTTCTTCTCATGGCAGTTGTGTGGGGTCCAATGTAAGCTCTTGTTGGGTCTTGCTGCAGTCACTGCAGTTCACTCATCTGCGGCGTTTTGCCCAATTGCTTCTACTTGTCCTGAACTAATGCCAGCAAACACATTTCTCGGATTTAAGTATTCTGGGTATTTTAGTCTTATTGTTAAGCTTGTGTATTTCAGCTATAATGGCTAAGTCTATTAGCAAGGAGATTAAATTGTGTAGCTGTTACATTGCCCTGTCCAGACATGAAAAATAAATTGTTAGAAATGGGCTTCCATCCAAAGTGTGATCGCTCCTGGAAAATAAATTGGACAAAAGTATTCACTGTGGTGCTTTGCCTGTGCCTTGCACGCTCGCTTTTTGTGCTTCCTATAGATGAGTTCACTACTTATTTACAAAAAACATTAAGGAGAATCGTCTATTTAAGCTCGTATGGATAGCACTTCCTAATGTTGGCTGCGATAAGGGTTGGGGTTGCTGAAAATATACGGGTTTTTTTCTGCTTCTGCTGCTATGTAGCTGCTTGAAATGGTGATTTGCAGAGCAAGGAAGTTTGGGTGTAGCTGCAATGTGATAAGGTGAGCTCTTCTTGAATGGAGCTCGTCATCTTCTTGGCTCAGTCGCATCCTGTGTGCTGTGTAGTATTTTCTGTCGTATCAAGCAACACAAAAGTTCATCTGTCCCTTGTTTTCATGTCCATTAAGTACAAAACTCATTTCAGTTTTGCAGAGCTTTCTTTTAAACTTCCCCAAGTTATAAATTATGACTTTTCTGAAACCTTCAGCCTTGCCTGTGGGAAGAACACTTTAATTTGGTTTAAGAGTAAATGAGTAATCTAGCTACACATAGTGATTTCTCAGTTCAGCTACAGTCAGCTTCTTACTCCAACTGTTCCACTAAAACTTCAAAGGCAACAATCAATTCCCAGCCAGCCTTGTTTATCCTCCTCTGGATTTTTCTTGTTCTCTTTTTCGTCTATGACACTGAAGAGAGCACTATCTTATAAAGCATGTGTGCTGTATTCCTGTTAATGGTTTTCAACACAATTCTGTTAAGTCAGAGTGCTGACCTGGTTTTGCTATTCGGTCCTCGCCTAGAATATTATCACAGAGACGCAAATATTTCATGCTTGCCATTTCAAAATAGATGAACAGCATCTCTTAAGTATTTTACATTCATGTGTGTGTTTTGGTCCTTTCTGGTGTGAAACTGGGTCAGCGTTGGTTAAACTAGTTTATCTTGTTCTCTGTATACCTGAATATAAAATCAAGCTGTCGCTTGGTGTGCGGGTTCACTCCACGGCCGTTTTACAGGCACCCAAACTTGAAATGCATCCTTTCAATGTCAGTGAACTCTGTTCAGTGAATGGGTGGATGGATGGGATGGAGAGATGTAAGGGCTGACTGGTGTCTGTGGGCACAGGGGGTAGCTGCGCCAAGGACAACCATCAGGGAAGCTCTCGATTTGAGGCGAGGGGAGAGGGATACCCTGAGGTACTGGAGGGTCAGCAGATGGGGTGTGCCACTGTTGAGAACCTTGGTTTTTATTCCTGTACTTAGTAGGTAAGGTTAATTTAGTCCGAAGAACATTTAAGAGGGAGGTTCGGTCTTCAGGGACTGCTGCCTGTTGAAAGGTGTGTGGCGGGGGGAGGTCATTTTGTTTTGTTTTAAGCAGCTAAGTGTTGTACAGGCCATTTCCTGATGGAAGGACAGAAACATCTTCATAGCTCTTGTTCTAAAAAGCTTTGAGAAGGCTGTGAGCGATGGGTCAGCCCATAAATGTTATTAATTTCATGTGGAGTGGCTAAACTTCCTGCTGACTGAGGTAATGTACCTACTGAGCTTGGATAAAAGGTTAGAGATGGCAATTATGGAAAAATCCTTTTCTGTTCAGCTTTTCTAAGCTTAGTCAAGCCACTGTCAATAATTAGTCTTTTTTCTTTGCTGTTGTGGACTGAGTCTAATTCAGACTTGGTTTATTTAATTTTTTTATTGCTCAAATGTGCACACTCCAGCTACATGGAGAATATCAAGCTACATTGGGTACACGCTGACCAAATGCATTTGCTGGACGTACCTGGTGTGTTAAGCAGTGAATAGATTTACAGTATGTTTGTAAGTGGTCGTAATTGGGTTGTAAAGTGCGTGCTCTTGTGCTTTTATTTCTCTGGTTGTCTCTTAAATTGAACAAGGCACCTTGTAGAGTGGCATTGGGGTGGAGGAGGGGTTCAACCAGAAGGGCTAGAAATAGCAGCTGTTTGTTTATGCCAGGATTTTTATTCTCTCTTCTTCCTCCTCCCTTTCTTAGGGGTAGTCTTATGTTTTCCACCCACTCTCATTCCCTTCTGGTGAATGTGTGTGGATATGCTCCAGGACCATATGTTCTCGTAGATGTATACTTCAAAGGAAACTCTAGACCGCCTAGAGAAGCTGTTTGAGTTTAGACGAGCCCTAGATTTGCCGACTGCTACAGCATTTCTTTTGAAGAACCACGTGGCAGTGCTGCCATTTCTTTCCCTCAGCACCTTTACACACTGGTGAGCACCTTTAGCCTCCAAAGCAAGGAAGCTGCTGATACACATACTCTGTATGAGCTTAACCAAGCTGAATTTCACCTCAAGGCACCAGCTCAGATGGGCTTTTTGGTGGCTAGCTGACATGTTTTGGATCACATGACGTATTTGCCCAACAGTGAGGATAACATGAGGTTGGTTTTTTCCCCCACCCCTCCATGCACAATGATTTCATTAAAGAGGATTTTCCCAAGCAGTTTTCCTGGAACAGTGGGCACTTGCCCCAGCTGATTCAGGGACACTGTCTTACCAAGTTATTATTTCTAGGTACTGAGGATTCTGGCTGCAGACCAGAAGGACCTCAGCCATGTCTGCTCTGCTGGGGCAGTTCTTGGTTAGTTGCCTACTTTCTGTTTGACAAATCTCTGCAGATTCGTGGTGGCTTCCATATCATTTGTGTGGTGTTAAACTGAATATACTAAATGTACTCTTGGTTGGGGAATGCAGGGAATCCAGTACAGATTTTGGCATCCTTTTTCTTGCAAAACCCAGATTTGCACAATAGCTCCTCCATTCCAGCAGCAGCTGCTGTTGGGTCTGCACCATATTCAAGTTAAATGTTTGCCAGGAGTTGTCCATTAAATTTTCCAATGTGAAACACTGTTTTTTCACATGAAGGAATTTATTTTAAAAAGTCTTCCTACCTACTTTGATGAATAATTGGTCCGCTAGTCTTGAAAAATGAGTGCTTGTACCTGGCAGATGCTTCAACGGACACCTATATAGCATCTTTCACTCTTCATGTACTCTAACCCGTGGTGCTGATCTTCGTTAATTTGTTTCTGTAGAAGCAAGTTTCATGTCCCAGACAGGCTCATCCTGTTTGTAGCTAGCTGGAGGTAAGGGAAGGAAAATAGCTGGATTTTTTCACAGGTGTTGCCATGCAGTCATGCATTCTCTTCTCCAGCCTTCACACTTCGGTCAGCCATGAAATGCAGCATGTGAGGGCATGTATGGGAACTGTCAGCTAAAAAAAGCCACCCTCTCTGAACACGGGGAATTGGTCATATTAGGGATGAGCAGTCTTGCGCTCGCTTGCTTCCTAAGACAGTGGCATGAAATTGCCTTTAGAGACTTGACAGCAGCAAAAGAAAATTACTTCTTCCCCTTGCCCTGCCTCTGGAAGAGCTTGTTCTTGTTAGCTGGACTGCTTGTGAAGGTGCAGCTCTCTTTATTATCCCTAAGATGATCTGCTGGTGTGCTGCGGGGGGAAGCTTCTTGCCTCCCCAGCTGTGTACTTGTTTCCCTGTAATCTGCAGCTGGTGGAGTGTTTGTGTTCACAGGATCATTTGTTTACAATTGATATCGTTTCTCCTGAGACTACATCTTCTGATGATGATCAATGGCTCAGTTACTTTTAATAAAGCTGAAGCAGTCAGACAGAGGAATTCTTTTGAAGCTGTTGAGGCCTTGTCTGAGTCATAAATGAAAACAGAGCAAATAGGAAATGTAGAAGCAAATGACAGGTGTTGGCAGGAGGGATGTTAAGGAAGTATATAGCTTTCACAGCTTTATTTTTTGCTCAGGGCAGATGATTGCTTTGCCTTTAGGCACAGACAAGATGCAAATGAGAAGATGGTGGAGAAAAATGGCTAGCAGTGGCAGGGATATGGGTGATGGATCTGACCTAACATGTCTTCCTTTTTCAGCATAGTCAAAGCTCCTTGTTCTGGTGGACCAAGTTCAGTGCTTGGTGCTGATGCCCTTGGCCCCAGGAGAGTAGTCTTGGGACGAGGCTGGCTGGAGGCCAGGATTCAGCAGCTCAGTTTCCCACAAGGAAGGGTCTCCTTAGACCTCCAGTAATGATTATCTTCAAGATGCTCTGGCAGGCATTGAATTTTGGGAGGTGTTTGGAAGCTGATTCTGTAGTCTGTATTACATATTTTGGTATGTTTCGATCTCCCCCCAACCTCCCTCCCTGTGAGTGTCCATGTGACAATTGAACTCTTTTGCCAGTTCAGGCTATGCGTGGGCTTTTGTCAAGCTAACAAAGCAATGGTGCTTTTCTGGAGAGGTGATAAAAGGGGAACTTTAGATATTACAAGTAACTTTTTCTTTAATAGGAGTAGGGGTGAATTCTGAGTGAGGACATCCCTACTGTTGACTTTTCTGATAATATAGATACTTAAAGGCGAGACATTTATGGCCTTTAAAACTCTTTTAGGCAAAATAGTTCATCAGAGGTTCAAAAAAGATTAGGTTTCAGGAAAAAAAATGAAGTAGAAGTACAATGTATGTTGTGCTGGCTAGTTTGTTTTTGTAACCCTGGGCATATTCTAGTGTGCTGCAGGAGTTGTGGGCTCTTCTTTCCCCACTCACCTTCTGATCCCATCAGCCTCCAAGCGCATGTTGTTAACTCTGAACATCTCTGACTTTTCTGCCGTGTTGCTGCATGGTTAAACACTTGAGTGGTGGTACTATCCAGGTATGACCGTGGCAAACAGCTTATTGTTTTCCCATCAACTGGGTGTCACTTTCCATGGCACTTGGTATCTGACCACAGTTTGAGAGCCACTGACCTTACACAACTAGTGAAGTGCACTGCTTGTTTTCTGCCTTCAAGCTGAGATCTTATTGTGTATGGGAAACCTAGTTTAGGTATTGGCTCATACTAACCACTGTTGATCATAATGTTAGGGGACAGATAGATGTGTTGGTTTTTTTCCTGAGATCACAGAATCACAGAATGGTTGAGGTTTGGAAGGGACTTCTGGAGGTCATCTGTTCAAATCTTCCTGCTCAGGTAAGGCCTCCTAAAGCCAGTTGTCCATGACATGTCTAGATGGGGTTTGAGTATCTTTGAGAATGGAGAATCTGCCACCTTTCTGGGCAACCTGTGGCAGTGTTCGGTCAACCTCACAGTGCCTCCTGATGTTCAGAGGGAACCTCCTGTCTTTCTTTTTGTGCCCATTGCCTCTGCTCCTATCTCTGGGTACCACTGAGCAGAACCTATCTCCATCCTCTTTGCACCCTCCCTTCAGGTATTTATATACACTGACAAGATGCCCCCTTGAGCCTTCTCTGCTCCAGGTTGAACAGTCCCAGCTCTTTTAGCCTTTCCTTGTAGGAGAGATCCTCCAGTCTCTTAATTATACTTGTGGCCCTTCATTGAACTCTCTCCAGTATGTCCATGTCTCTCTTTTACTTGGGAGCCCAGAACTGGACACAGTACTCCAGGTGCGGCCTCACCTCTCTCCACCTGCTGGCAACACCTTCTCCAATGCATTCTGGAATACCATTAGCTTACTTTGCAGCAAGGGCACATTGCTGGTTCATGTTGAACTTGGTGTCCACCAATACCCTCAGCTTGTTTTCTGCCAAGCTGCTTCCCAGCTGGGTGGCCCTCAGCATGTGCTGATGCCTGGGGTTGTTCCTCCCCAGATGCAGGACTTTGTTGAACTTCATGAGGTTCCTGTTGGCCCATTTCTCCAGCCAGTCAGGGACCCTCTGGATGGCAGCATGACCCTCTGACATATCAGTCACTCCACTCGGTTTTGTGTCATCTACAGGCTTGCTGAGGATACACTTTGCCCCAACTTCCTGATGATCGATGAAGATATTGAACAGAACTGGACTCAGTATTGACCCCTGGGGTACACCACTAGTCACTGGCCTCCAACTCGACTTTGTGTCACTTGTGGGTATGAGTTTTCTAGTGGCAGGGCGTTAGCAGCAGAGAGGTGGGATTAAAAAGCACCTTAACTGGGTCTGGAGACACAGGGAGATGATGTATGGCAGCATTTGCAAGTAGTCTTGCCTGACAGCTGCAGGGGGAGAGCTTTCAGGAGGAGAGATGTGTCTTTGTTTTGTAAGTTATTGCCAATTTGTACATTTTTATCACTAGTCTTGAAAATAGTTTATCCCCGGCTTAAATCCCCAGCTTCTGGAGTCAAAGGATTGAGGGAATGTTAGCATTTTCTTAAAAAAATAATAATCTCCTTATTCCTGGGATTAACTTGAGAAGGTACAGCAAGTTAAACCTAAGTGCTTAAAAATGGAAGGTAAATAAAAACGTGTTATTTGCCACTTGTGGATCTGAGATTGTTGGTACGGGTAGGACCCAGACTGCTCTACAGCCTGCGCAGCATAGTGCCGTGGTGGCTCAGGTGCTGCGGGACTGCACGCAGGCGGTGACAAAGGCTCGCTGCTGGCAGGGCACATGCATTATGTTGAAACATGCATCAAGCCAGTGGAGTTAACTCACAGAGACAATAATATGCTTGTATTCATCCTTTGTCTGCAAAAGTCACTGTTCAGGCTGAGTGCTGTTCCCCTTTCTTTTCAGGGCAGGGTTGAATTCAGTAGTTTCCATCCTGCCTCCAGTTCCTTGTGTCTCTCCCCCATTCCTTGCAGCTGGCGGGTACTGCTTCCTCCCTGAGCTGATTCAGTTTCTGGTGTGGCTGCGCTTTGCGCTAGACCTGTGAGCTGTTTTGATTTGGGGGCGATTTGTTTGGGTTTCTTAAAGAACATGGTGCTCTTTTGCAGGTTTTATTTTTAAACTCCAAGTGTGAACGTGCACCCAGCTTGCCTGTGGTTAGGCAAGCAGCTGAACAGGCACATGAGAAAGGTGTGGTAGCCCTCCTGTGTGGGCAGGGAGGCATGGGGGTGGCAGCAGGGGGAAGGAGGCAGCTCCTAAACCAGCTTTGCTGCTGGAGGATTGGCAAGGTGCAGCAGCGTCCTTCCCCAGGCGCTCACTGCACCTCCTGCCCCTCCCCAAGGTTGCTGCCCACTTGCTAAAAGCTGGTAAAACAGAGTCCGAGGGACCTCCCTGGGAGTCAAGGGGACCTTTACTCCAGCTCCTTGGTGGCAGATCTGCAAGCACAGCCCCATCTGCCATACCCACAGAGCCCAACCAGGCTGGCAGAGAGCAGGGACATTTGACCATGGAGGGAGGCTGCACAGTGACAGCGGTGCTGAGCCGGATGTCCCTTGTCCACCGTGTTCACACCACTGGAGCTGAGTAACTCTAACCTTGTTCCTGGTCAAGACCAGGACATATCTGTAAATATAGTGAGTCTTCTTGCATGGTGTGAGTCACAAGATCAGTGGAAATGGTTGTGCCATGGTGGAGCTGGAGAGGTCAGAGCTGAAGGTGCTTGTACTCCAAATGAGACCTGCAGTACCTGGGCCCGGGTTGCTCTCCGGCAACCTCAGTTTTCCCTGCACCGGAGCTGGATTTATCATAGCCCTGGAAAAGATGTGGGCCTTAGCTGCACTGTTATTGCCTTGCTGAGGAGCTTCTACTTAGGTATTAGGTTTTCCTGGCTCACCTTGGTGAGGAATCCTGTCTAACAGCCAGAGAGAGCCTAGCCCTTAAAAAACCCACCGATAACATCCTCTCTGAGCATCTGTTAGCTGTGTCCCAATTGGCTCAAAGGATCTGTGTGTGCCGTGCTTATGAGCAAAAGCTATGTGAACCTGCCAAAATTATGCCCTTGGCTGCAAAGAGAAGAGGCACATGGAGTCCAATTACTGGCTCTAAGCAGTATAAAATAATGTTAAATAACTCCTGATTTTTAGATTTAATTAAAATGAAAGGCTGAATTGGCACAGCCACTTCTGAATTTGCAGTGAGGGGTAGGAGTTTGGAGCAGAAAGCGAGGTCTAGGGAAAAAACTTTGAAATCATTCTGGTAGTGCTGGAAGATGGAAATCCAAAAATATTTGGCCTCGCTCACTGTGCTGAGTGTGCTCCTGTTCATGGTTTTTGTTGCTTGTTCCCAAGTGACAATGACACATTCACTTAAGTCATGAGGGAAAAAAATCAGATTTCAAAGCAGCTGATTATGAATCATACCAAAAAAACCCAACCACCCTGTACTGGAGACATAAGAAAAATGTAGTTCAGCATTTACAGTCATGAGAAAAAAAAAAAAGTTTGAGGAAGTGAAGTATCCAAAGTAGGTTGCAAGTCGTCATGTATCGATACAACTTGACAAGAGTGATTTCTGCCAGCATGTCAAACTATGTATTTTGCAGTAATCTTCCTCTATTTGTACCGAGATTGCCTGGTCTGACTGACAGCTAGTTTGCTGTTCATTCATGGGGTAATCTGTTTTGTCTCCTATGTCTGTATGAAGCTGAAGAAGAAAATTGCAGGTAGGCTTTTTGTAGGGAGAGGGAGTCTTTGCTGCTCATCTCCGTGTATGAAAAATTGCAAGCTGTGTTCAAGGGAGAAGAGAAAAACCCAGTACTGTTGCTGTTTCTGGGATATTGTTATAACACCTTTCTAATAAAGCTCTTGTAGCACAGTGGTGGAAGTCAGTCCAGATGGGTCCTTGGCAAAAATGAATTTGGAGAATTCCCACAGCTTTGTTAAAAATCTATTTACTTGTGTTATGTGCCACCTATTTAGTTGGGGTTTTTTTCAAGATGGAAGAATTAACAATCCTTCAAGTGTAATAACAATTTTCCTGGCTTTTTGGATGTTACTCTAAATATGGGGTTACAACTGCAGTACTAAAGTTTTATGTTGATAGTGTTTAAATTAATGCAAGGAACTGCAAAGCTAAATTCTAGTTGGAACTTTTGTTAAAAATAATAACAAAATTCTAAGTACTTAGGCTTTCCTGAATTATATGTTTTCTGAGAGAGACTGTAAAGCCAATCCCACCTTGGGAATCCTGGCCTCTTTGCTCTGACATGATGTTGAACAGCGCTTGGGCAAGTGCATTTATGAAGTGATGTGGTTGAAAGCTGCAAACCTGTGCAATTTTCTCCCTCTCGATGCACATCCTAAACTTTCAGTGTTAAGCATGGTCTAAAGTCTTAACTTCTTCCATGAATCTTGCAGTATTTCATGGGGTACTTTTTGTTTAAGCGCAGTTCCTCAGAGTCACATTAGAAATCATTCCAGCTTTCCATTGAATTCCTATATTTCAAGAGCTGTAGCGAAAGACAAATAAAAACAATAGAAGTGCATAGCTGCTTGAAAATCACAAGATGATAATCAAGCTGTGTGGGAGGAGAGGGGGATGCTCCATGTATGTTTGGCTTTGTGTTTCTTTGTTTTTTTTCATGGGAAGAGTCATCTAAATCATTGCTCTGGAAGTACTTGGAGCTGGCACAAGTACTACAAACCACGGTACCATTCACCAAAGCAAATAGTGGTAACATGCTCAAAACCCACTCCAGTCTCTTCCTTCATCATTTTCCAATGGGCCTAAGATACAGCTGTCACCACCCTAAATGCAGGAGAGATCCATGTTTACTGGAGCTAATGGGAGTGCTTCTTTTTCTGCCTGTCCTTGCTAAGTGGTACAGGATCTCCAGTATTGGGAGTCCTTACTGTATCTGGGAAATGATGCATCATTTGTGTTGATTGAGGTGTTACCATGTACTTGCTGTGCACAAGGGCATCCTAGAGGACTAAGGGTGGCAACTTTAGGCGGTAGATTCATAAAAGAGTTCCTGTCTACACCCATATCCTCCAATTTGAGTGGGCTGAGAACACACATGTTATTAGTTGCCACAACGAAGAGAAGCTTAGATATCAGTTATTTTAAATCGCAGAATGGTTTGGGTTGGAAGGGATCTTAAATATCATCTAGTTCCAACCCCCCTGCCATGGGCAGGAACACCTCCCACTAAACCAGGTTGCTCAAAGCCCCATCCAACCTGGCCTTGAACACTGCCAGGTGTATGCCTTCCGTAGTATGACTCACCCCTTATCCTTTTACCTTATACTCCCTCCTTTCTCATGCCTTTGCTCCTCTTAGGCTACAGATCATTAGCCTTGCTAAAACCGCTGTTGGTATCTTCAAGGCAACTGAATTGCAGGGACTTGCCTTCACTGGACCAGACACGTCTGTTTGATAGTCGCCTGGCTCTGTTTGAAATCTCCGTTCTAAAAGGCTTTGTGCGTGCACACACACACACACACACACACACACACACACACACACACACACAAAAGAGAGATAAAATATTCTGTTAACAAGGCACTGGAGGTGGATGCTGCTCTTGCAAGAGCTCTGAAGGAATGAAAATAAGAAATTGCTTCTGGTTTGCCGTCTGCTTAAATAAACCAATAATATAGCAATCTAGCGAGGGCTGCTGGGGTCATGCAGGGAGATTATCAGTAAATCTGACTTAGGTATTAGGTAGTTCGGTAGGAATCAGAACAGGAATAGAAGTAGTAGGTAACAGAAATACAGTGCACAAGAGAGGAGACATCATGTCTTGGGTAAAGGGAATTTGTTTCTCATGAATCTGTGGAAATTTTTGAAGGAAGCTACTATATGGATACCGGAGATCTAGCTGATATCTTGTCAAAAACCTTGAAAATAAAAGTACAAGCTATATTTCAGAGAAATATGTTAGAACCACAGTTATCAGGGAATGAAAGGAAATGTATTCACACAAATTGCTAATTGGTTAAAATAGGAAACAAAGAACTAGAAAACCCGATTAGTGTCCTTGTTCTATAGCAGCTGTTGCTGGGATGAAGTCCTTCAAAGATCTGTGCTGTTGTCAGAGCTGTTCAAAATATTCAATGATTTGACTATAAGTAGATGACAGAACTTGTAGAGGATATCAGAATTACTTACAATAATATAACCTGAAGGTGCCTGGAACGACTTGCAGAGATTCTTTCGACACAGAGTTGGAAATACGGGCAAATGAAATTCAGTGTCAACAAATGCAAAATAATGCATGGAGGGGGAAAGGAAACAATACTGTTCTTGCTGAGGAGTAAAAAACCAACACCTTGTTGGAGGTAGAGTGGATAATTCTTTATAAATGTCAGTTCAGTGTGCAGTAGTGCTCAGTAACGTACATAGAACAATAAGAAATACTGAGAGAGGACTAGAGAACAAAATCGGAAATATCACTATGATGCTACAGATCAATAAATATTTGCATCTTAGTGTGAAGAATTCTGGTCATCCCACCTCAAAACAAAAACAGAAATTAAGAAGAGTAGGAGACTTCAGAGTGAAGAAATTGGGGCAGCTTTCCTTTGAATAAAAACTCTTCAGTTGGGGCAAAAAAAAAGCAAGAGAGAGAAAATGTGATGTAATTTAACAGTACAGATTAGGAACAATACAGTTAGCAGGCAGCAGGCTTAAATGAAAAGTCCAGCACCCTCTTCTGCCCCTTCTTCTGTTCAAGGCAGAGTTAAATCATAAAATTGCTGCAGGAAGCTTTTTGATATCAGTGATACAAAGAAAAGATAAGGCACATACAGAGAAAATAAAGCCTTTGATAACTTTTAAGCCTTGATGCAACTTCCAGTTTAGAAAGTCCTGAAACCTGTTTTCCTAGGAGTCCAGGAGGGTGTTTGGGATGCAAAATGAGTAATCTTGAGTGGCTGCTGCCGGCCACTGTTAAAATGTGGTTCATCTTCCCTGACTGTCTTCAACATGACACCTAACTTCTGTCTCTGTATGGTTATTTAAGGCAACCTGTGTCATCAGGGAGAGAGGGAAGAGGAGGCTGAGGTGATTCATGTGAGCCTGAGATAAGCACCTAAACTACAGGACCTGAATCGCTCCCAGGAGGGCTTGGTCTCCTTGAAAACAGAAATAACCTCATGACTAGTTTGGGCTGCTTAGCAAAAAGTGAGGCAAAGTCTATTCTTGGGGAAGGGTGTTGGGTTAGAGGGTGTTTTGTCTGTCTCTTTGCGATTGCTCTCAGGTTTCTAAACAACAAAAAAAGCTGTGCATTGAAGTAGGTGAGTATCATGGGCTTTAATTCAGAATGGCTTAGTACAATGACAGTGAGTGTGTTGGGCTGGCTTTCAAATGTGTCTTGAGCTTGTTCAGCAATGGGTGGAGAGGAGTGACTGCAGATGATCACAGCTGTGGAAAGGGGCTCAAGTGCCCAGGTTTAGTAGTGTCATCTTCTTTTGCTTCCAGCCTACTAATGTAGGTGGCACTGGCAGATGAGAGGCTCAAAGGTTCAAGGAAATGGAAACAAATCCTGCTGGAATAAGGAACAAACAGTGTTCCAACTTAACATTAGATATCTTTAGTTAATGCAATTACATTTCCTGAATTACACCCTACATTGAGTGCACTTCAGTACATTCAACTGGTGCCCAAGAGAATAAAATGTGATTAATTTCATTAAAAAGTTTCTATTTTCGTGCTAGATACAATAATAAATAGCTCTGCCAAGTCTGTGCTGGGGGTTCCCAAACTGAGTGGTGAGATACACGTTCAGTGGCATGCGTCAGTTGAGAAGCCCACCAGAGAGCTCCCAGCCAGTGTGCATGTGAGGGAGCTGGAGGGGATCTTGGAGAAGTTTGCCTTGCGCTTGGGTCAGGCTAGCTGGGTGTACGTCATCCAGGAGGGATGCTCGCCTGACATGCAATAACTTAATCATTCATCTGATTGTGGAGATTGCTTGCAGTGATAATAAATAAGGTCGTCTGCTTTATTAAGGATTTTAAATTGGTACAGCATCTCTGTACAAGAGACTAGTTCCAAAGTAATGAAGCTCATCTATCTACTGGTGCAAACATCTCTTCTGTATTGCTTTACTGCCAGATGAAAGTGGAATAATTCATCTTTTTTTTTGGTGTTCTAGACAAGGTAGTAAACAGGTAAACTCCCCAGTTCAAATTTAGAAAAGGTAAACTTCAATTTTGTTTTTGTTACCTTTGACTGCATTTCTGCTTTTCTGTACAGTAGACCTCCAAAGTACGTGCCCGTCTAGTTTTTAGGTTTAGATTTCTAAATTACCACCAGATGCTTTAAAAATGACATAACCATGGGGTGAGTGTGATCCCAGGCTGCAGGGTGTGAAGGCATTACTCACCACGGGCATGCCTGCAGTGGAAGGCAGGATTCCTCCATCGGCCCACGGCACAACTGGTGGCCCAACATGCCCAGGGTTTTGTTGTTTCTTGCCTCTATCGCTAACTCCCTGCAAACCCTGTAAAAAAACCCAACAAACAACACAGTATTGTGGGGGAGGAATTTCCCACTCAGCCTCTTTTTGTACACCAGTTAATCAAGAAAGAAATTAAGAGCATGCTATCGCCCAAAATTTTAATTGAATTGTTTAAATAGCAGTGATGTGGGGGAGGATTCAAGAGACAATATGCAAAAGGAAAAGTTGGGGGTTTTTTTATAAAAACCCCCACACTTATCTGCTATCTCTCATTCCCATAGCAAGGCCCATGTAACTCCATCATACAGCTATTTCAAGAGTAATTGAAAAAGAACTATTGAAGCGCCCAAGGGAGAAGGGAGTTAGGAGATTCAGTACTTTTGAATTGCTGTCACAAACAATCTCGTGTTGAAATACTCTGTAGTACAAATGTGATAGATATATCCCCAATCAGCTGGCTTTTCGTTAGAAACTGAGACATTGAAGCCTTCTTGTGATTCACTTTGTGGTGCAGTGGGGTGACCTGGAGAATGATCCGGGAAAAAAGAGAAGCCTTTTATGACAGGTATTTTCCAACAAGTTACCCAAACTCAATGCTAGAAGAATGTTTTGCACAATGTTCTGGAATTATTTACTGCTTTCAAATACATACTCACCGACTTTAGAAAGAGCCCTTTTTTAATATATCTTTATGGGGTTTTATTTACACTTATTTTTATTTTTTTATTACAGCCCCTGCAATGTAAAAACATTTATGCTATAATTGCAAGTAGGTATTTATTGCTGCTACATGACTGGCACTCTGAGATGAGGGCCACAGGAGGTTTAGGTGGAAGCAAGCCTGAAATGTTTCTTTCTCCAAGAAAAGGCCACCTAACCTTTTAATAGACAGATGCTTGACACATCGTGAAAAAGCCACATCTTGTACTTGGGGAATTATTTGTGAACATGGACAACCAATCAGCTTAGCAGCATTAAGGCAAAACTTCCTTCTTTATCTCTTTTGGACATTTGAAAAAGGCATTTCAGATGCGCATAGCTTCTGTGTGTAATTAGCTGAAGGATTGGCTGCTTGTGATTTTTGAATCATTCAGGAAAGTAACACCTGCTTGGCTTCTAAAATTGTACCTTCATGATAGCACCACCTAGTAATTATTATTCTGAGTCATCAGCTAATGCTCATTACCACTTCATAGCAGCAGTATAATTAAAAATCCTGTGCTGTATTCCAGTAATGATCAAGCTCAAAAGCTGAAGACACAACTTTAGAGAAGTAAGTTGCAGTATATTACTTGGGCTCTACTATGTCTCCTGAATGGTTTCTGAATGCTCCTCAGTTATTCCTGAGCTAAAGTATTTTCATTTTTCCTGGTGTGTCTTGAATATGAGTAAATGTTGCAAGGAAAGGAAAGTCAAAGCAGCAGAGACTGTCCATTCGAAAAAGGGGCTCTTGGATTGACTCTGGAAGAGGTTGAGGTCACATCTCTATGGAAATGAACTTCTGCACTCATTGCTTTAGAAGTCACAGGGGACCTACAGAAGCAGTTGATCCCTGACTGAAAGAGAACACACTGACTGGAAAAAAAACAGGTTAATTTTAAGTTGAACAAAGCACTTCGCATTCTTTCCTCAGTTCAGATGCAGGTGAGCCCAAGATGTTAGTTTGCCTTGTTTTTTCTGTGAAGAAGATTGACTGTGGAGTAGCCAGTGGTCTTCCCTCAAGGCTTCCATCCACGAGGTGTGGGGGTGCCTGGACTCGTGGACTACTTTCAGCCTGAGCTGGGCAGCTGATTGCACAGGACGCTAGTCCACCCCATCAGTCTGTCCTTTCTCTTTCCTTCCTCTCTTTCCTTCCTTACCTGACCCAAAAGGCATTTCTGGATGTGAAGAGAAACAGCTCTGATGGGTAGGAGAGACCATAACAGCTGGTGGGTTAGTTTCTTGTTTGGGAGATAAAAGACTGAACTTGGAAATTCTTTTCCAATTTAGGCAAAGCAGAGATGATTTACATGGAGATCCTCTGGTCTGATGGCTGCCAGAACAGCTCATAGCATCAGGGACTTCTTATCAATCTTATAAAATCTGCCAAGCTCCTAAGAACAGCTTTGATCCAGTGGATTGGCATTCTCTGATCAAATCAGCTCTAGGAATAAGACTTCTCACCTATAAACTGACACTTATAGACAACATTTGTCACCTTTTTATCACGTTCTCTTTACCTTCTCTTGGATAAGTAAGATCTGAGTACTGAGGGAGCTGGCAGAGGAGTTTGTCAAGCCTCTCTCCATCATTTATTGGCAGTCCTGGTTTACAGGGTAGGTCCCAGATGACTGGAGACTTGCCAATTTGATGTCTTCTACAAGAATGGCCGGAAGGAGGATTCAGGGAACTACAGGCCTGTCAGCCTGACCTCGGTACTGGGGAAGATTATGGAGCAGGTCATCTTGAGTGTGATCACACAGCATGTGTGGGACAACCAGGGCATCAGGCCTAGCCAGCATGGGTTCATGAAAGGCAGGTCCTGCTTGACTAACCTGATCTCCTTCTATGATCAGGTGACCCACCTAGTGGATGAGGGAAAGGCTGTGGATATTGTCTACCTGGACTTAAGTAAAGCCTTTGACACTGTTTCCCACAGCATTCTGCTGCAGAAGCTGGTGGCTCATGGTTTAGACAGGTGGACTCTTTGCTGGGTTAAAAACTGGCTGGATGGCCGAGCCCAGAGAGTTGTGGTGAATGGAGTTAAATCCAGACAGAGACCGGTCACAAGTGGTATTCTCCAGGGCTCAGTGCAGGGGCCAGTCATTGTTTAATGTCTTTATCAACAATCTGGATGAGGGGATTGAGTGCTCCCTCGTAAATCGGCAGAGGACACCAAGTTGGGTGGAAGAGCTGATCTCCTCGAGGGTAGGAAGGCTCTGCAGAGGGGTCTGGACAGGCTGGATCAATGGGCTAAGGTCAATTGTATGATGTTTAACAAGGCCAAGTGCCAGGTCCTGCACTTGGGTCACAACAACCCCATGCAACGTTTCAGGATTGGGGAAGAGTGGCTGGAAAGCTGCCCAGTGAAAAAGGACCTGGGGGTGCTGGTTGACAGCCGACTGAACCTGAGCCAGCAGTGTGCCCAGGTGGCCAAGAAGGCCAACTGCATCCTGGACTGTATCAGAAATAGTGTAGCCAGCAGGACCAGGAAAGTGATTTTGCCCCTGTACTCAGCAGTGGTGAGGATGCACCTTGAATGCTGAGTCGCCATCCGTGGAGGTCTTCAAAAAACATGTAGACATGGCACTTTGGTTCATGGTTTAGTGGGCATGATGGTGTTGGGTTGATGGTTGGATTTGATGACCTTGGAGGTCCTTTCCAACTTTAATAACGCTATGATTCTATAAATTAAATGGATTGGCTGTAGAATCTGTCTTTAAGTCCAGTTCTTAAATAGATCCTATCGCTTTCCTCTGAGCTCTTACTGACTTAATGACATTAGATGCAAGCAGTGAGGAGCAGGTACATTCTAGGAAGACCAATGCTAAATGACCTGATTGCATCTCACAATTTAAACATGGTACTTTGATGCTGTATGTGTTGGAGTATCACATTTGCTCTCTGTGCACTTCCCCAAAGCGATTGTGCTAGTGCGCAAACCACCATGACCCTAACGTTCTTTTACATTACTGTCTTCCAAATTACATTCTAACACTGTGACCTAAATTTTGGGTCTGCTTTTTGTGTGATCTTGTTTGATTACAGTAATAATGCTGCTGTTCAACTGAGTTTATTGTATTGTGTGATGCTTTTGACTCAACTTTTGAACTCAACTCGTCATTTTGTGCAGGTCACTTGAAAATTGGTGGTACAGTGGATTTATACCAGCACTGACTTCCTCAAATAGGACTTCCACATTGCTGGAAGACTTTTGCTTCAGATCTTGGTTTCCATAAAGAAGAGGGGAGCTGATATATCCAGGATTGAATGCCAAGGGCTGAGAATGATGAATATTTAATCTGCTTTGTGGGCTTGTGTAGCATCTGTTTTTGAATAGACCTGGTTACTTATAAGAGGCTAATACAGTCTTGGTTTGCTGAAAGACACCATGCACCTTTATTAACCAAACATATCAAGCTGGGGACATTTTCTGGGCAGGGTTATAGGCCTGATTTTCATAAAGTTACATTGACTGTTTTACTGAGAATTCTGTACCTTAATTCTGTATGGTCTTCATTTTCTATGAACGTTTAGGTTCTGTTGCTCGAGACCAGTGTTGAATTAAATGGCCTGCAGTTGCCATAGTGGCCTCATTCATTTTCTAAGTATTGTTAAAATACTTCATTTTTTGTCCTCTGTTATGTTCTTAAAATGTGATATTTAACCAGTCTTCAACCCTAGTGGCTCCTTGGCTCACACTTCTAAAACTCGTGGGAGCAAATGATTCAGTCTGACAGATCTTCAACATTTTAACTTTAACAAGTGCTGTATAACATCTTCTGTAACTTGCTCAGGAAATGGTACCTGCTGACTTTCAAAGCTCAGGCAAAATACTGCTGTGGTAGGGTGAGGGGTGACAGAGCCTCTGTCTCAGTGTACTTGAAAGCCTCAGGTTTTCCAGCAGAAGGCTGGTGGGTGTGAAGCCACCGCTGAAGTTGAGGCACCTGAGCTAGGTGTGCTCAGCAGCCATGCTGTGCTGATGGCAGCTTTTGGGAACATTTGCTTCTCCATTTTTCCAAAAGGTGACTGAAGAGCACAGAACAATGATCTAGTCACAGTCAGGGTGGCATATTTTGCTACTATTGCTGTTGGTACCTGCAATTCAACCATAGTCTAATCTCACAGATGTGGTTTGATTTAACTTAATTTGAGGGTAATATCCTACAATATTGAGGGATATTTATGAAGTGAGTTCTTTGAAGCTCTTTCCCTCTGCTCTTAGCATCACTTAGTCTTGGTGTATGTCTTTTATCTTGAAACAGATTTCAGCTAGCCATTAAGCAAGCTGAATAGTGGTGCTATTTCAGTTGGCTTTGTGATATTTTGCTCTTGCATATTAACTTTGCTGTTCTGCTTCCTATTCTAGTTGAGTCGTAATGTTCTTGTACTGGTAGTAGCTGTTTATTTCATTTAAGTATGTGTATGCTGAAGAGGAGAGAGAAACAGAGTAGAAAGTTAGCTGAAGAAACAAGGCATCCATATATGTGTATGTATATATATATATTTATGATTTTTGCAACAGTGTCAGAAAGGTGGTCCTTGCATGAAACGGTTGTGGTCTGTTACCACAGCACAGGATCTTCCTGTCCCCCACTCCTTGTTCCAGATGTTCAGCTCCTATCTGTTTTGTTTGCATGCTTGGCAACTTGGAGCAGGGGCAAAGGAATAAAAGAGAAAGAGGATCCCATGCCAGAGTAGCAGGAAAGGAGATTACAGGCTAGGAAGGGAGTGTTTGTGGGTTGGGGAGGGATGGAGGGAGCTGGGAGTTGGCCACGCTCTCTCCAGCACAGCATGGAAGAGACAAGGGAGCTGCTGCATGTGCAGCCTCTGCTCGTTTCACTTCTCAGCCAGCAAAACTGCCTGGGTTTCCTGGTGTGCTCCATCAAGGTTTTGTTGGAGTGCTTTATTTCACTCCCTTGTTCAGTCTCTCCAGTTTTTTAATGGAGCTATAGCTGGGCCCTTCCCTAAAACAGTCAGAGGACTGGAATATGTACCTCTCTCACTTTGATCCCCAGATCTTTCCACATTTGAAACAGAAAGCACTCCATAGCAACATGCATATTTTTGAGAAATCCATGATGGACATCTTATAAACAAGAGCTCTCTCAATTTGCAGGGTACTTCTTCAGTGAGAGAACTAGGACAGAGGAGTTATTTCTCACATTCACAGCAATTGTTTTCTTTTACACCTTCCTGCATAAACGAGGAGCTTCTCAACTGATGAGAGTGCTTCTTTGAAGTAAACAGTAGTTTGCAAGGAAAAATCCTTATCAATATTGATAAACTGATATGTACAAATATATATATAACAGATCCTATTATAGGAGAGAAAGTTATGTAAGAAAGAATCAGCAGTTGTAGCTTCAGGAGCCATTGGATATTATCAGCATTGTCCATTCTTCTCAGAGAGACTTCCTGCAATGAGTTGTCCAGGCTGTTGGACAGTCCTGACTAATAGTTGTATTTTATTTTTAGCTTTGGCTGACATAGTTTCCAGGAATACTTATGTATTGAACCACTGCAAGATGTTTTTTAAATGACTGCTCTGCCATGTACGTACCAGTGCTATAGGAAGATAGACAGAATTGGGATGTAGGTGTGCCAGGTTCCAGTCATATTCCAAACTTCACATCATTTTCTGATCTTGATATATAACTGTATCTTGAGCTTTCCCCTAAATGCCTTTTTTTCGGTCATCCTAAGGAGGATGCCTCCTGCTTCTGTTGCTCTGACTGCTTGCATGGCCGCAGCCAACCAAAATAAGTTGATTTATTATTTCCCATTAAAATATAAAGAACTTTGTACTCGCTGTGGTTTTTTTTTAAATCCATGTTGTCTCAGGTGCCAGTCAACAACACAGGGTACAAGGGTTGGCACAGCAGAGGTGGAAGCATATAGTAGCATAGGTAGAAATTTTTTATGCCATGTTTTTATGCTCCTTCAGCCACAGCACTTGGTACCTGCTAGAGCATTTAGGACTGCAATTTTTTGCTGCCCTGCCTCATGTGGCTATTTTTCCAATAAGATTGTTTGAAGGGCAGAGGTGAGAATTGCAGAAGAAATAAATGGTAGCCATCAGCCACTGTAAATGGAAAAATTTTACCTGGAATCTAACAGAGAAGTCCAGCCTGCTATGTCTCTGTCCCTGAGAAGTAGCCCAGTGAGTCTCAGTCCTATTATCATGGAGGTACAACTTGTAAAAATCAAGTTATTTTCTACTGCTTACTTCTTGTGGGAAAGAGAGACTTGGTTTTTAGCCCAAGCTGTATCTATTTCTTGGTCCTTATTAGCTCCTATAAGAAAGCAATATATTTCTCCCTTTCTTCTCACTCTTCCTTATCGGATCATTTGAGAGCTGCTCATTTTGGCCCTGGTGGGCGTGGAATTAAAATTTCATCTGTTGTGGATGGTCTGATGCTTTTCAGAGTACACTTCATTCATGGGCAACAGGGGTCCTGAAGAAGTGTCTCTGAAGCCCAGGAGATGTTCAGCTGGTCCTTTGGCACAGGTGGTATATGAATTGGTTAGTGGAGAACCCTGCTTTTTGGAAGACATACAGAAAGGATGAGAGGAGTGGACTTCTGCTCCTGGGGTGGGGGAAATGTTGATCAAAGCTGAGAGGTTCTAAGAGATGATGAAGAAAAAAAATAATCATATTCTCTGTGAATAAAGGCAAGACTTCAGGAATCCAGATTAGCCAAATAGCCTGAGACTTGAGGTGTTTTCAGCATGTCCTCTCTGAGTTACCTCAAAGGACTTGATCATCAGAAAAGGATGAGCATGCAGCTTCTGAAGTTGCTGCCCTCTGTTCTCTAGATAAAAAGATTATTTAGTCTCTCTGAAAAATGTCCAGTGCCCACTTTGCATTTCAGCTGGTGCACATACCAGGCAAAAAAGGAGCCGGCACTACCAGTAGTTAGAAACTGGCCCCCGGCTCTGTGTGCCAGCACATAGAAACACACACTTGTCACCTTTGGGGCAGTGCCTGGCTGTGTTTTTAGGGATTTCTGCCCCCACTGCCCCCGTGCTTCGCTCCTGAGATCCCCAGGGCGAAAGGCTGAGCAGTGCTGTTGACTTGAATGCATTCTTCTTGCTTTTATACATTGCTTGGAGACTCTTTCTCTGGATTCTTTACTGTTATATATGGATGCTTTGGGCATTCAAAAATGTATCCTTGTAAGTCTGTGCGAGAGAGAAGTGCTAGTCCTGCTTTGGAGATGTAGAAATGGGAGGCTGAACAATGTGGCTCAGTCCTGGTTCCTCCAGGATCTTGTGTGTCATGGCTCCAAACTGTCACCATGCCTTGGCCTTGGTCCCCAAGGGTCTGGTTTGCAGAAGGGAGGTGGCTGAGGAGGTACTGGGGGTAAGAAGAAGGAGATATATATGTCTGTGTTTGTGTCACCATGATGCTGTGCCAGCAGCTGCCTCAGCTCCCTGCTGTGACTCTGCTGGGAGAGATGCCAGTGGGTGCCCAGCCCAGCGCTGACAGGCAACTACTTATCTTTCATGCTCTCCTGATCCGTCCTCACGTGAGGCATTATCCTCTGTATGGCTGGTGCTGGGCAGCTGTTCTCTGGCACACCTGGGGTGGTGCTTTGCTTCCAGACTTGTTTGGATGGCCAAAATCTGGCTTCCCCAGGGCACGTAGCCTGGGCAGACACACACGTTTGGGTTTTTTTTCCTCTATAGGAACAATGTGTTCTGTAGTTTCAATAGTTTTTAAGTATTTTGGACTGTCCTAGAGCTGACAGCCTTTCTTACAGACTGACTGGCCTTGGATGGTGAAAGTTTGGTTGATGCCATATGGATCTGGCGCCCTAAAAATGTGCCTCTTTGCATGATTTATCTGAAGATCTTTTTGGAGACTGGCTGAAACCCTCAATTACAAAGTGCCAGTCTTTTAGGCTGGACAGTCATATGGCTTGTCTTTCCCAGGAGAAAGATTGATGATCTTCAAGGTTTGGCTCCATAATAGGTATTGGTTCTCCTGAAAGAAATGCAGAGGTGGACCACTTTTAACCCTCTATCAGAGGAAAGAAAGGTTCCTGGACCCCCTTCTGGACCTGGCCTCATAAACCTTACCCTATGATACAGTAAAGGCCCTGGGCCTGCTGAGTGTCAACTTGAGTTTTAATTTATTTTACAGAATAGGAAAAACTCTGGAGTGTGTGTTTTGTTGTACTTTCTTCACAGTCACCTGCTGACTGCATCTGCACTGGCTTCTGGAAAAATCCAACTTGAACTTAATTCTCATGTGTTCAAGCCACCTCATTACTACAGGGAGCCACCTGAGAAATGTGTTAATGGCCATATGCCAACATTCTCAGCTCTATAAAAACCGCTGAGATGAACCTGCTCCGACTGCTGAAAGCCAGGAACAACTACCCTCTTGTCTACACCAGGAAAACTACAACTTGTTAATTTGCCATCAGCCAGCAGCTGCTCTCGGGCTGGCAATGGTGGAACTGGTAAACGGAGCTCAGGCATATTTAACACTGTAATAAAACATAATTTAGAATTGCAGAGCAGACTGGTAATGCTGCCTATTATCAAGGTTGTTTGACACTTCCCATTATAAGACTCTATTTTCAGCTGCTTACAAGTTTGCCAAATTTTAACAGCTTGCACTGAGATTTCTTTAAGTCGGTGTCTGCCTCTTGCTGAATATTCTGTTATTGTTGTTTAAAAATCAAAACAAGCATTTAGCCAGAGCAGCTCAGCTGTTTCTAAGAAAGAGGATGGAGAAAATATCTTGTTAGCTCTGTTAAATTTAGGTGACCTTTTCTTTTAACAGCTCAGAGGCAGGATTTGGCAAGAGGCGGGAGTAGCTGTCAGAGATGCTTGTGCTCTTTCTATGAATATTGACCAAAATAGGCTGAAGGGCAAGTCCTCAAAACATTTCAGTTAACACCAGCTAGCAGATAATTTAATTCCTAGCAGCTAATTTCCCCAAAGAGGTGATGCCTGCAGGCCCTGTGAGTCTGGTCCTTGTGGTGGGGAAGCTGGTTCCTACCCAGCCCCAGGAGCCCAAGTCTGCACATGGACACCTGGGGACACCTGGTGCCTAGCTTCCCTGTGGCTCTTGACTGAGCTCAGGCCATACAGTGGAGGGGCTGACAGATTTAAATGGGGCAGGTTGCGATAGTGACCGCAAGAGCAATTTTTGTGTCATTTGGAGAGCTTTAAGGTGCATGTAATAGGCATATGCAATATAGGTAGAGGTCCCAATAGATAGTAGATATATGTTCATCTATGCATTGTTTACAGTGTCCGTTAGGTTAATGCATTTTTTGTAACTGTTGTGTGTTAAGCTACAAAATAAAAGCCAAAAATCAAATTTGTAGTGTTTGCTGATGACTTCACTTTTTTTTCAAGATATAATGGTAGAAACCAGATTATTATCGTAGAAAACTACAGGCAATCAAAATCAAACTACTTTTGCTCTTGTTCACTATAGATTTTTCTTGGTTAACATGTAGCTTTTTAGTTATTGTTTGCTTTTCTATAAAGACACTAGTGAAGTCGGGTGCTGTTTCTGCCTGCACATTACTGCAGGTGCTGGGGAGATTTAGATCCACCCATCCATCCAGATCCTCCCCATCTTCCCCTGGCCACTGGGGAGGAAGAGAAAGAAAAACACCTAAGCCCCTTTAGCTAAGCAAGGAAATCTGTCTCTGCTTTTCACAATGCTGCCAGTCCACCGGTTACAGTACCTACAGTCTAGCCATCAAAATTGCCTTACTCTTTTAGTTTTCTATTAGCCTGCTTACATGGAGATTGCAGGAGCATCTCATGGCTTGTCTTGCAGGTCTAAAATCTGCAGACTTGGCATCTCTAGGTTGGCATACAAGCAGCATTAGTCTTTATCTACTACATATCTACAGCTGCAAAGACTAAGGTGGCTGAAAGCCTACACCAAAGGGCTCAAGGAATCATGAAAGCAATTATGTTAGTTATTTCCAGGCAAACCAGCTTACAGTGGAGTTCAGCCATCCAAACACATGAGCTTACAGTTGGAGGTGAGGCATGGCTGCAGGAAGACTGCTCTTAAATTTAAAAATAACATTTGAAAATTTAATTAAAACCCGTATCTTCATTATGCACCTTCTCAATGCATAATGCTATCAGGTTAAGACACTTTAAACCTAAGGCAATTTTGTATTTTTATAGTCACAATTTTTTAACAGGCAATGTTTTTCCTGCTTCCCTGTTTGGCATGAGAAGCCAACACAGATAGAGGAAGTTACGGAAAAAAAGTAAAACAGAATATAACTCAAAAGGCTGTCAAACACATGTAGTTTAAAAGAAATGGTGCAAGATGTTTTCTCCTTTTTTTCTCCGATTATCTGCTTTGTAAAACCATTCTCAGGCTGAAGGTGGATGGGAATCCTTTAATGACCCATCAATAAAAACATTTAGCAAGAGCTGAATAGCAGCTGTAAGAGGTGACCTTCCTTTTTTTCGGAAGTGCTGTATTATTATCTTGTCACGTCTGGGGGCCTTTCAAGGCCCCTTCTTTTTCTCCTCTGAATTAAACTGTGTTTCTTTCCATCTGGAGATGAGTCCATGTAATTTGTTGGGAGTGTATGTCATTCACAGGAGATGCTTATGGAAGAATACCTTGCTTGGCATGGTAGAAGTGCTCTTATTGAAGAGGAAACTGAGAGGCATGGGAGGAAGGGCAGCAAGAAGAGCCTGAGCATAGCTGATTCAAATTACACAGGGCAGCGAAATGCTCGTTCCTTGTCTAATTCTGCTTCATCATGGAGGCTGGTGGTGCAACCTCTCCCCTTGCTCCTAGGCGTGTTTTGTAGAGCAGCTGAAATAATCTGCCTCTCCTCTGTCTACCTCTGCAAAGCTCTTCCATTGCTTCAGTTTTTCTCCAAAACCTATTAAGTCAAGTAATAATTAGGGCTCTCTTTTCTGTATAGCAAAAATGCTGCTAACTGGTTTCCAGGTCTGTCCCCATACAGGTGCTGCTTAGTTCTTCTCAGCTCTCTGATTTCTGGAATTAGAAGAAACAATTAAATCCTTTCCGCTATGGTGCATTAGCTAAGCTTGTGAAATTCAGTGGTTTTTTTTCAAAGCCCTTGTATCAATATTATTTTTGTTCCTGTGACTTGTTTTGTGCAACTTGGATCTTTGCAGCAATGCTGGTAGGTGGTAGTGATGAATAAATAATCAAATCTGTTAGTAAAATGCTACATTTTGCTCTGATTTACTTGCAGATATTTGAAGTGGATATGAAATCGGGCAGAACTGATGTGGAAGGGGAGGGAGAAAGAGACAGCTTTTTACTGAGGTATCTCTTTCTTTGAAGTAAACTGTTGTGCCACAGTGTTGTGATCAGGACAGTGTAAGAGTGTCCATATTTCATGTTTTAATAGCAGCCTTGTCTTATCCAGTTTTGCTTTAGACATGAAAATGCAATTTCTGAGGCTTTGTCAGGTAAAACAAGAAACTTTGCATGGAAAGAACTAGAAATGAAGTTTCAGCAGACGTGTTTTCTTTTTCTAAATGCTGACAAATAGCTCCTGCCAAATGCTACATAAAGGAGAAAAAGAAACATATGGCAGTTCAACGGGAGTGAAAAGATGAGCTAATCCTGCATCCAACAAGTCTTTGGATGCGACTAAAATAAAACCAACCAGCCTTTATCATGCTTGATAGCACCACTATAATTAGGAGTCTGTCACCAGGTTCATAATGAACCCTTAGTCCTATTTTCTGGGGTTTATAGTCTAGTAGTAAGAGTCACTTTGGGTTGCAGCTTGGCATACTAGAGCTTGCTGTGCAGAAGGCTCAAATCTAGCATGCAGGTTTTAAATAAACTGACTGTTAAAAGCTGGGGGAGTTGTGCCAGCGATGAGCTAGTTGTGCTTATAATCTGTCCTAAGTGTTTAAGGAGTCAGTGTCTAATGTGATTTATTAACCTTTAGTATGAAAATTATAAATGTGTGGTTCAGTATCCTGATGTGCTCTCTTAAGCTGCCATGTAGGGAATCAAGAATGTAAGGAATCAAGATTTATTTTTTTTTCCCCTCCCTTGTTTTTATGATCCCTACATCTGCCCTAGCAGAAGCTGTTGCCGCAGAGTGAGAGGCTAGCATTTGCTGTGCTCTGCCTTAAAAATGTACTTGTAAGAAAATGTCTTCCTTACAAATCAAGTTTTGAACCTTAGGGAGATGTCTGGCAGACAAGGCAAAAATCCAGCCAGCTCCTTTCTCCCATCTTTCCCTCCATCCTTGAGGCTTAGTCAGCTGCTGGCAGAGTGACTGGCTATGCAGAAGGTGCCTCCGTTGTGTATGCAGGCATGCAGTTAATTCTGAATAAAGGGCTTTAAGCTCAGGAAGTGTCCATTTTTTTCTGAACCCATAATTATTGCATACCTAATCCCAGGTACCAGAAGCTGAAAGAAGCCGTCTTTAACATATATTTATTGTGTGTTCTCTTCTGCTCTCCCTTGTAGTAATGGACTTTCTCAGCACCTCAGGTTGTCTAACGTAGCTGTTTGAGAATGTCCACAGGCGACAGGGCAGAGCTCTCACAACAGCATCTCCTCTGCAGAATGTGGGTCTAGTAATGAGAGGTCAAATATTTGTACGTTAAGGTTGTGGGTTGGGATTACAGCTAGTCTAATGAAATTTTCAGAAACACTGAGGTTCCCCTGAAACCTTGTGTGCCAGACTCTTAAGAGTCTGTCTTAAAAGGAATAGCTAAGCAACCTCAATAACTTGAGCAAAATCTGAGTAGGTCAGTCCTGTCCCAGTGTGATTCAACCCTGTCTTATATGTGAAAGCAAAGGTGAACTGAGGTGTATCCAGTTTACATTTAATATACAGTAAATGTTAACTTTCCCTCCTAAACACTTCAGGGGAGGCTTTGATGTTCATTTGATGAAGGTGAATAAGTTGGGGGAGGATTACAGTTCATGAAGTGCTATGGTAGTCCTAAGGCTAGCAGGGCAGGCAGCCGAGTAGTGCCTCTGAATCGTGGTAGAGAAGAGATTTAAAAACCATTCTCACAAGTGCTAGAGACCAGGGAGGAGGGTGTATCTTGTCACCCCCCCAGCCGTACTGCTTCTGCTTGTCAGAAACAGAAAATCTGTGTTGCTTTTTTGACAGAGACCTCCCCAAAGCTCTACATTTATGGATTAGTAATTCATAAATTAAGAGCTGTAGATTGGCAGTCTCTTCAGAGGGCTATACCAGGTTTTGCTTTCTCAAATGAGAGACTGACCCATAAAGGCTGTGCTCGTAAACTCAAGCGTTGAGAAATCCTATCCCTTGAAGAGACAACATGCTGTTGGAGGCCATCGTGCCTTGTCTCTAGGTGAGACACTTTGAAACCTTGTGGGAGCCAGGAACTACTGTCTCTTGCAGATCCCTTGGCCCCAAGCCCCTGATCCCACTGTACGCCATTCAAACCCTGCTGGCACCCCTGCTGCCGACTTCTGATCTAGCTGGCCAGGGAGGACAATAGAAAGGAGAGAGTGGTAACATATGTGCCTCTATACACACACATTCTTGGCTTCCTCGCCTGTATCTGCTGTCAAGCACGTGGTAGGAAGCAGCTGCTGACACTACTAGTTGCATTACACTCTTCACTTGGGCCCTATGCTTTCCAGCAGGAGCCACAAAGCATGGATTTGAACCAAACTGTGACAGCTTTCTGTGGGAAGAAGAAGAGACCATGTAAAGAACAAGGGATACAAGGCAGGCAGGGACTTCTGCTCAGCTCTTGGTGCACAGAAATGCAAGACTGGGGCTTCTTGCATGAGCGAGGGGATTAGGGAGGACCTGGGCGGACACTGCATCTCAAGGTGGTCTCTCTGGATGAATAGCTACTTGGAGTAGACATTACAAGAAAGCACACCTATATATTCTAGCATACCTGTAAACAGAGGCATGTATAACCTCCAAGGGGAACGTGGTGAATAAGTGTGATTCGTTCAGCCGTCTTCAAAACGCCACCAGTGATGTGCTGCGTAGAAACCTCTCATGCTAACAACTTTGATATTGGCACTAAAGACTGGCATCTTGAAGATTAGTGCGTGAACGTGGAGGACCTTTTTGAGTGTGGTTTTGATCATTAGAAAAAACAAGCTGAGATACTCAATCAAGAATATAAAGCTGATCACAGAAGGAAGCCACTGTACAACAGTCTCACTGAAAAGAAGGCTTTCAAAAATATCTGTTAATTAGAATATATTTGATCTCTTGGCTTCATCTTGATTGAGAGAGAAATATGGAAGCACCTTCCAATTTCTGTTTCACAGCAGAAACTTGTGTAACCCTTCAACTCCTGGCATTTTCAAACTACAATATAAATTACAAAAGGAAAAGTTGCAATTGATGTGAAAAACACAATCTGTGTCTACAGTGTCTTCTGATTTAAAATACCCATTTTATGCTCTCCTCCAGAAGGTGTGATACCTCAGCTTATTAGCAGGGCTTTTTAATTTGCATTGTTAAGCATTTTTCTGGAAAAAAGCCCTGAAATGAAGAGAAAATCTTGCAGTGTTTTTATTCCTTTCTTTCTTGCTTGCTTTTCTTCTTTCCTTCTTTTCTTTCTTTTCTTTCTTTTCTTTTCAACAGCTGTATCACAATTCCTATCCTTTCTCTGTGCATGTAATTCACAAAAATGTATAGATATGGATATTTGATATTGCCACTTCTTGGAACTTCAGAATTCATTAGCTGAGGCTTAGTGGCAGCTTCCTCTTCTGTTCCAAACTGCTGCTGAGTAAAGCATCAGCCAATCTCAGAAAAGCCTATTAAAAAGAGATCGGCTCTCAAACACCAAGAGGACAGAAAATCTGAATGTTTATCTTCACAAAAATATGCCAGCTGTTGCCTCTTATTTTTAATATTTTGCTACCAAATATTACTTACAAAAAATGGCCTGGGCACTTTCTCTTCACGTGACCCATAAAACAAATACTTTCAGAAAACTGGTTTTTTTTTCCTATTGCATTAATAGCAAACTGTCATGCATCACCTATCAAGCTATGAGGTTTCATTTTTTCCTTACCTTTCTGGAGCTAATAATTTTTTTTAAATTGCCCAAAACATAATTTTGTATAACACTTGTGCTGTGGAGACCGAACCTTTTCCCTGTTCTCAAGCTTCTGAGTTCCATTTTGAAAGTTCCCAGTTTTTGGTAACTTCTGAGTTTGAGAAAACTATAGAGTGAAGAAAAAACCAAGCAGACAACAAGTAGCAAGGCCAGTGATTCTTGCCCCGATGGGAAGGTGGGTGGCATGCTGCCGGAGCACAGACAGTCAGGGGGAGCAGTGCTGTGCTGTCATTCCTGGCCCGCACTTGAGGACTAAATGCTGTCTATTCACTGTGCATTTTGTTTTGCCTAAAAGTTTTACTATTCACTCTTATTCCAGGTGCTTGGAGGGGAAAGCTGTTATTTCTGCTGTTGCTATACTCTCCTAAGAATTTAAGAGCTCTAAGTTCCACATCCCTCCAGTACTTCCCCTGACGCTTCAGAAGGGGAAGTCTCTGCTGCTCTGGTCCCCTCCTCAGTCTTTTCCAGCCCTCCTGCCTCGCCAGCCGCTTCCTCCTCCATTTCTCAGCAGTTCCTTATGGCTCTTCTGAAGAGCAGCAGTCTGTACTTGGCATGATTCTTGCCTTTTTCATTAGTGCCATTGGTAAACGCATCATGAAGCAGTTAAATTGCTTGCGCTTTTTAATTCAAATCTGCTGTTCTTGGTTGTAAGGAGCAAGAGACTATTGCTGTCTGTCTCCAAGCTCAGGAAGAGGCTACTGAGATACATTAGTCTCAAACTTATTTGAAAATACCATTTTTTTGCAAAACAAGAAATACCACAATTATTTTTATGACAACCCCTCATTTGCCAAAGTTGATGACTTAGGTTTTCCATTTACCCAGGATAAGATTGTTTTTCAAACCCGTTATACATTTATAATTATAAACATGCATTTTAAAAAATGGCAGTAGGGAAGCAGAGGAGTCCTGCACTGACTCAGCACGCCGGGCAGACCAACTGTTGTAACATAATGTGAGAAGCCAGCCTAAGCATTTGCAGTGCTCTGTCCCCAAACTTTTTTCACAGTTTGGCTCTTTCACAGTACTTACTGCTTTCTACTCACCAAGAGAAAGGTCTGGGAAGCATTTTTGGGTAAATGGAATTGTTTTTGAGGAAGAAAAATAATTTTCTTTTGCTTGCGAGAAAGGGAGAAGGTTTTTACCTTTGCAGACCAAAACAAAACAAACAAAAAACCCACAAAAATTCCCAAAACCAAAACAACAAAAAAAAACCCCAACCCCCCCCAAAAAACAAACAAAAAAAAAGAGGAAGAAATGAGGCCTCAGACCCAACCAAAAGCACTGTGGTGGATTCAGTCAATGCAGCGTGTTTGGGATTTGTGCACGCATGGTAAGAAAAGCCAGCAAAAGTTTTCCTGGGATTTTACTGAAAAGTTGTTAATGCAGATGCTAAATCCATTTATCATTTTTTTGGTTGTGTGTCACTGTCCCCACTGACCTCTTCAGCCTCAGTGCAGTGAACACTTTCTCTCCCATTACATATGCTTTTGTTTTTAACCACTTCCTCACCACTCCACTACTCATGTTCTGTGACATCAACAGTGTTTCCCCTTACAGGGGTCTAGGTGCATTGTTTAAGAAATACAAGTATTTGGAGAGAAAACAGAATTGACCCGGGGGCATGTTTGGTGGATTTGTGGGATTTTTTGGGAGGTTTGTTTATGACAGGACTGCTAGCATACAGGACTACTCAGGATCTGCTCCTGTTTTCAATTAATAACTTCTGTTTTTTTCTCCACCCTTTGCTTTTCCAACCCTGTTTTTTCTCCACTAGCCCTTCCATTAGAAAGGGTACATTCCACAGCCACCCATCTGTAAGGTTAAGTTCTTCCACAGCCTCCTCATGCAGCCCTTTAGAAGGTGTTATACCTCAGTTGCTCTGTCTGAAAGCACAGGCAATTTAGAGCTTTCCTGCCCTCCATTCATTGTTTTTGCAGTCATTCCCTCTGTTACTACTTGAAGATATAATGTATGCTGCCAGCACTCTCTGGCTGATGGTCAGAGTGGCTCCCCATTGGTCACACAGGAGGACATTTACTTTTTTTTACTCATCACTCATTCTCTGAGCTGCAGGTGTTAACATCAAGAGCTGTTGGACACTTCACAGCTCCTCCTCCAAACACAAGCCTGTCAGCTGTTCCCATGGTCAGAATTAGCAGGGATAGCTTAAACAGTTTATATAGTAGGTCTTCACAGGCCTGGCTGTTTTTGACAGAAATGGGTACGGGAGTATCACCCAAATGGTTCTGCTGGCAGCTTTGAAGGTGGGTGACCTCCACAGAGGTCCAGTCAAACACTGGGCTGAGGGCAGTCACTTCTTCAGTGGGTGTAGTTGGAGCTGCAAGGTGGTGTCTGGCCACAAGTTGTGACTGCCACCTGCGACTTGCGTTATGGTTATTTCTTTTAGGCTGTGCTTGAAGAAGTTTGTTAAGAACGTAGTCAAGGTAAGTGCGTGCTTCAAACCTAGAGTTGTGTTGCCGCATGTGTGCTTAGCTCTGTTATGTGGCCATGGGATCCTAGAGAATTTGTCATGGCTGGTTGAAACATTTTGCTTTCTGAGTGCCAAAAGTTAATCTACACAATGTCCAACTCATGCTATCCAGAGAACCTCAAGATACAACAAATGCTGTTAACAACAGAGAATTAAGTTAGGGTAGGGGGGGAAAGGGTCTGTTGGTCTTCACTTAGGCTAATTAGAGTGCTCTTCCAGCATGGTGTAGGCATGTATGAACATGGACTTGGAGGAGGAGATGGATTATGAAGCACTGTGAGCTGAAAGGCCACTTATGTGATGATACTGCAGAAGCAGGAATTGGATCTTCTTCTGTATCCTTCATCAGCGAAACTAGAGGGTGAATTTCCAGCTTCTGTGGTTTCTTCTCTGTGCCCACTGAAGCTTACCACCACCTCAAACTGTGCTGTTGGGGGACAAAATTTTTGGCCCGTGTCTGTATGTATATGTGTGTGAGACAAAACCATATATACACACCCTTCCTTTGTACTCTTTTAATAGTTTTTTACAGAATTGATCCTGCTTGCATTTTTTTCCCCCATTTTTTGGCAGTCTTTCCTCAGTTGGGTTGCTCCCACGCAGCACAGCATGGCAGCACAGCTGATGGTGGGCTGTAGGGCAAGGACACATGAGCAGTGGTGTAAGCAGAGAGTGCTGCCAGGGCTTTGTTGTGAATCTTCAGCCTCATCCATGTCTGTCGAGCTGTCTGTGTGCTCGTGCTCTAAACTGGGTCTGTGAAATGCTGCAAAAAGCATTTCCATGGAAGGGGCGGTCACCTCTAGCAGAGGGTATGGAGAGTATAGGAACTAATTGCTGTAGGAGAGGAAGGACTGGAAACACCTCCAGGCTGCACTGTCTTCACAGGATCCCTTCCATGGAGCAGTACCGTAGAGCTCTGCTGATGGCCCTCTCAGTGCCATCAGAGGTGTAAGATAAACTAGACTGATAAAATTTGCTTCCATTGCACAAAGCTGCATCACTCCCTTTGTGGGGAAGGAGATGAGTTTCCCTGTGGGCCCCAGCTGTAATTTGCCTCTCTTGCTTTCAAAGGTGTCTATTTTGGATAAAACTTCATTTAAGTCTTTGTTTTTCTTGGAGCCTTCCTTTAGACTCAACAACAACAACAAACCCATTGAGCAAGTGAAACTACAGGCTTTTCTTTCCTTGATTTGTGGTGGTGTTTACCAAGAAGGACTGATTGACTGACAGTCTCTCAGCAGGAGAAAAATGGATCCACATTGAAATATGCTCTTCTCCCAGTTGTCTTAATGGGAAAAATGAGCTCCTCACGTCTTTTCTTTCTCTCCCAGGTAAATCCATAATTAATTCAATTTTGGTACATTCTTCTAACCAAACACTTCCATTCTTGAACTTGCTTCATCTCCTTTATTATGGCTAGTAAATCCCTTAATTATTGAGCAGTAATTCAGAAGATTGAATTTTGGTATTTTCTCTAGACTTTTATTCTCTGCCAAAGTAACATACAGCCTTTGAAGTTACCATTAGCATAAGTTTGGCCTTTGCAAAAACCTATTTGAAATGAGAACTATGGTTGTCCAATGGCTTGCTTTTGGAGAGAGCTCTAGGTAATGGCACTAATATAGTTTAGTCTGATGTATATTTCCCAGTGGAATTCCAATATTTGAAATTTAGATTGAGGAAACAGAGTGCTAATTGGCCTTGTCTGTACCAGTGTTGTCTGTCTGATCATGCAATCTTCTATTGCCGTGTGACACCATCAGAGTTTCTAATGGAAACTTGGACACCACTATAGTGAAATTAAATCTCGTGACAATATGCTTGCTTTCCTTAGGAACTACTTAAAAGCAGGAGGTGATGGGGCCTGCAGGTAGTGTAGGGATGGTTTCTAGCAGTACGGCACAGTTGCTCTGGGTGCATTGCCTGAACAACTGTTTTACAGGACTCCCTTTGCAGGGTCTGCCTTCGTTACCACCAGGTAACTGCTGAGGCAGCACAAGGTTGTGTGTTTTGGATCTATTTCATGCCTTGTTCTCTAGAGGCAAGTCACTCTACTTAGTGAAGATACCTCAAAATAGAGGTAGTTGCTGTCCATTGAACATGTGTTATTTGGTTTAACTTATGAAAACATTAGCTAGGTTTTCTTATGCCTGTTGGCAAAAAGGTGTTCTTTTAAATAAATGCCAATAATAATAAGAGCTACTTCAAATAAGGTCTGAGTTTCCTGACTACGAGTGGAAAATTATGTAGATTACCAATCCTGAGATCCCTCTGATACTCCATGTCACGATTAGAGGGTGTGAAAGTCTATTTGAGGACTTGGTTGATTTAAACTACTTGAGCTCCACAGCAAAATTATTTCAGGTAGTGGTTGACAGCGGTGTTTTCTAGCAATAAGGGCTCAATATGGTACAGAAGATGTAGTTTGTTTGCTATTTGTGACCTGTCATTTTGAAGCAATGCTTGCACTAATGACTGTTTTTGAGGGCTTGAGGAGGGGATAGTTTTGCTAATTGTATTCCAAGCTGAAGTTACATGACTGAAGATTGAATAGATGTTTTCTTTTTGTTGTGTGACACAGTCTGATTTGTCGGCCTTGGAAGATAAGTTGGCAGGTTTTTTTCAAAGGAAAGTGTTTGGACTTTACACTCAGTTTAAGAATCTTTTGCTCTCGGTGTGAGCCCAAGCTTATGATTTAAACCACATTTCTAGAACACACATGGAACACACTTGAAGGCAAGAAGCTTGTAATGTATATGTGAACTGTAGTGTTATGTTTTTAACTCTGTGTGTGTATATATATGTATTTTTATACATATATTACTGGATGCTAATTCATCTCACTAAGACCACAACATCTTTAAGAACCACTGCTACTAGGAGAGTGTCATTCGTTGTGGCACATCTAAATTTGTGTTAAGAAATTGTCCCTGGCACCCTCCAGAAATCTGCTTTCTGCTGCCTCTCCCTCCTCAAGCTTCAGAGAGGTTCGTGTCTCCCATGAGAACTAGGGTCTGTGGTCTGGAGACTTCCTTGGTTTGTTTACAGACCTCATCTACTTCACTGTGTGGTCTGCAATAACCTCCCATCACAATGCCACCCCTATTAGTCTCTCTTCAAATGCCAACCCACAAGCATTCACCCAGCCTGTTGTCCATCCCATAAATGAACTCCAGAGACTTGAGCACCCTTTCACATAAAGGACAACAATTCTTAATTGCCCCATTTTTTTAGGTGGATCTCTCCATGCTCAATAGAGTCCCATAGTCATAAAAGCTGAGGTGCTGCCTAGGATACCAGTCATGCAGCCAGACAATTATTTGCAGAAATTGTCCACTCCTACCTGGGCTTTTTCCTTTTGCATTTAGGATCAGGGAGAGCATCACCTGGACTCCTATCTTTGCCCATAGAGCTCTGTAGTGATTCCTCATGTATTCCAGGTCTCCCATGGCAATGTCATGGGTGCCTACATGGACGAGCAACAAGGGGGTAATAGTTGGAGGGACAGATGAGCTTCAGTTGCCTTTCTATGTCATCCCAAATCCCACAAGTAAAACATCTCCCATGACAACATCTTTGACCAGTAGATTTGACCCCTGCAGAAAGGGACTCTCCAGCCACTGTAACCTAGCTCCTCCTCATGGTGCTCGTGCTCAGTTCAGGCCTTGTGGGCCTTGAAGCCCCACTTCATGGAGTTTGTTCCCTGTCCTGGGCTTTTGTGGCACAGTACCAGTCCTATCCATTCAGACACGAGGGCAGAGGAAGAGTTTCTGTCCTGTCCCAGAAGTCCCGAGCTGGCAGCTCGGAGTCTCCATCTGCCACATGCTCACATGTAGCCTCTCAACAACCCTCCTTCCTCACATTGCATGACTTGGGCTCTTTCTTTTGGAACACCTTGTTTATCTCCTATTCACTCTCTACTGTCCTCTTCCCACAGCTATGTGGCTGCCCAGTGCCCCACAGCACTGCACTTTTCTGGAGGAGGCTGGCGTCATCTCTTCCTTCTGGGCTGTGGCTGTTGATTTGCTGTCTCCAGGGTGCTATCTCCAGCCACTTCTGATCTAGAACTTGCTAATTTAGATGGGAAGAGTGAATAGCCCCAGGCTTCTTGCAGAGGAAGGAAAGGAAGTGCTGTGGATTCCCTGCTGCCCAGTGTTTTACGATAGTCTCAGTGGGACAGGCGGATGGTGGCGTAGCTCCCCAGCAAAGGGGGCTGTGCTGAGCCAGAGGGATCCTGAGAGGAGAAACACCACTGGGTAGCCAAGCTTGACTTCACATAATTAGTGTTTAAAAAGGCTAGTCCTGACAATGGTGAGAAAATGTTTCTTGATTTCTCATCTCCAGGCATCCTATTAACAGTTTTGCTGTGGTCAAGGTCTCAATTTCAAGAGTATAAAAAAAGTGTAGGGTTGTTTTTTGTTTGTTTTTTTTTCCCTACAGGTTGTGGTGATACCTTTTGGGGACTTCTTTCCCCACCCCACCCCCAATTCTATAAAGAATCAAGTTCTCTAATTTTGATAAGTCACCTTTGCCATTAATGACCACCTTTGAGATAACTTTCTAAGCCACTTGCGAGTTCTCCCATGAAAGTCAATAGTTCTTTTTGTTGTATTGTTGAGGGTTTTTTTAATTGTGCAATGCCTTTTCTTCATTCAAATACATACCTCAGACTCATCAAAATATTAATAAGTAGGTTTTTATGCATAAGTATTTATTTCCAGACCCAATTTGCAGCTGTTACGGTTTGTTGGATCAGCAATTTCATTTTTTAATGAAAATTCTAAGGAGGTTTTGATTATGAAATGCAGTGTCTCGCAAAGAGCTATTAAGTTTTAATGTGTCAATATCTCCTTTTTTAAAAATTACTTTTAAAACTTCATACCTGTTTGAAATTACAGGAGCAGGTAAATTAAAAATCTGGGTGGCAGGAGGCTTCTATCCCTGTAACAACTTGAAACAAATAATTAAAGCAGTTACTTTTGAGTCAAATTCAGACTCACAAAAGGAGGTGATGCTCTAGAGTAACATGCAGGATGATTCCTTAGGCTTTTTTTTTGTGTTTAAAAAAGCCCTTTGAGGAGGTTTTGGGGACATTTTAAAAGACATTGACTAAGTTTAGTCATGTGGTCCCTCAGTGAGACGGGCTGATGTGATCCTTTCAGCATGGGAGAGGAATTTCAGCAGAAGGGCAATGTTACCAAAATCACACAGTGCAACTGCCAACTGGAAGTGAAGCTTTACAGCCCTTACCCCATGGCTTTGTTTTAGCCAGTGATCCCAGATTAGGTCCAGCGAAGCTGGATGGGAAAGGAGGGAAGGAGGGGGGATATACATTGCTTATTTGGCCCTGCATAAGTTGAAAAGCCCTGTGCAGCATCAGGGAGGAAGACACGGGAACAGCGTGGCTGTTAGTGAAAACATATGCCCGCAAGGACGGCCAGCAAGGCGGTGGTTTACAGTTCGCTGACAAATGACTTGGTTTGGATCCAGCTTAAGCTGGAAACAAAACTGTAAGCTGTGAAAGAACTGAATCCTACAGCTGTTCACCAGATCGGGGCTTTTGTGGGGCCACCCCCCCACCGGCCACACCCAGAGCAAGGATTTCACGGAGTGTTCTCCCCAGGCAGATTATTCAGCAGAATCCATTCAGAAACTGGCTTCATGTTTGCCAGGGGTTTGTTGGCCCCACGACTGGCCTGCCTGAAAGGAAGGTGTTGCTGGAAGGTGTCTGGAGAGCCCCTGTCCCCTGGGTTGCCAGCTTGTCTGTCAGTGCTGAGAAAGGGAGGAGGAGCTGGAGAGGCCATTTTGTGTTGCACGGAGCAGTCTGTCCTCCAGCCCCGCTCTGGCTGCACTGAGAAGATGAAGATGGGAGAGAAATAGAAGGTGAATGATCAACCTCAGTTCAACCACTGAGGTTTTCCTGATTCAGGTGTTGGGGTTAAAAATGTCATGATAGTTTTGCCTCAGATATTCACAGACATGTTTTGTTAGACATTTTTTTCTTTATTGGGCAAGTTGGGTGATCTCCATGTTAGTTCTGGCGTCCTCTGGGCCACCTTCCACTGACTCCTGCTGCCCAAAGAGCTGGTCCTGCCCACATTCTTCCCTGTATTGCCTCTGGAGCTCTCCTGTCTCCACAGCAAGCCAGCGCAGCTGTCTCATGTGGCCACAAACTTGACAAACAAAAGAAAATGAGTTTTTTGCTAGATTAGTGAGTCGAATCAGTTTATTCCTGCGGGCCAGCTGCAGGGAGGAGCTGGGACGGCATGGTGCAGGCTAAGGAAGGGACAAGGTTAAGTGTGGGCAGAAGGTGAACCTGGCTGGTGGAACGGGTCAGCTGGGTTGGCTGTCTGAGCCGTGCCTGAAGCATTCTTTCTTGGGTATCCACCAAGATGCAAACTCAGTGAAGCTTATCCTGTAGAAAGACAACACTAATCTCTTTCTGCCTCTCTCATCTGTTTTTCAATGTGGGCTCTCTGATATTTCTTTAAAGGATATTCTTTACTTTCATGCAATTCTGTTAAAAGAGTCAGTCAAGCACAAGAGGACAAATCGGTTTAGAAAACAAATTTCATTCATCCTGGTGCTCATAAAACCATTTGTGTTATAACCTGTAAAAATGAATGGATGTCAGAGAAGCTATTTCTATTTCCTGGTCATGCGAAGTGTAGCCACTGTCAGCACAGGCAATCCCTCACCCTAAAATATTAAAGCCAGGGCTACAGCAAATATTATTCTTCAGCTCAGTAATTTCGTATCTCACAGCAACAGCTTCCACAAGTCGCTGACTATTGTAAATGCTTGTGTCTCACAGTTAGATGGATTAAAAAAGGTAAATTATTTTACCTCATTTAGTCTGTTAATTAAAGTCAACAAAACTTGGAAAAATTTCTTCAGGGAAAGTATAAGTCTGCTGTATCTCTGGGAGAAGAAAAAATGAAAATTGTATCACCCTGACGATGTGACTGTTTCTTGGGCAGAATCTCTTATGCTGAAAAGTATTTCAAGGAGAAGGTGCTTCAGAGTCCAGGAGGGTTATGTGTTAATCTAACACTGTACAGCAGGCTGAATACCTGAAAACCTTCCCAGGTATTTTGTGGGAAAGATGCAAAATTTTGCAGCAGTGGTAGCCTTGTGCTGCTTAAGTTAGACTGGACTTCTGGTCTTTGCCTGGCAATGACAAACAGGCTTGAACTCTGCATGTTTGCAGGGTGTTTTGCTAATCATCCATCTTTTCTAGCAAAGATTAAAGAGCTAGCCAGACCCTCGAAAGCTGGAGGAAGCTTTTGTTGACTAACTGTGGCAGGAGCTAATGAATACTCTGTCTACTGCAGACACTGCTGTATGAAGAGATAGCAAGAGAGAACACCAAGCATGCCACCTTGCCCATCTACTTACAGTAACTCAGCCAGCTGGTGATTAAAGCCATCTAATTTCTGGGGGCACCAACAGAAATGCTCTGGAATTTCACGCTGAGTTGATTTAAGAAGTTCCTGCTCCAGCTGTCAGCTATGTTTCTTCAGCAGGAGTGGTTGAAGGAAATAAAACTCAGCTTCCCCCTCATCACCATTCACAACGTGGCACACTAACTTGTGCTGAAATATGCTGGCCATCCTTTTACAGAGATGGCAGCCTCCAGTGGAAGGGCATGAGGTGGCATCTGCCAACAGGCATGAACCGATTGGCCTCATGTGCCCACACTGCATTACATTAGGGTTAGGAGACTGGTCTTCACCAAATGATACAGATCTTCATGAACTTCACCAAAATCATATAGAGTATACACTCACATCATGAGAGAACATGCTGCATACTGGGAACTACATCCTATAGCAGATGCAATTGCCTGGAGAGGCAGTCTCACAGGGTTTCATGGATGCTTGTGTCTGGCCATGCCATCACAGGCTTCCCTCCCAACTTAAGGAAGGCTAAGGCATGTTTTAGATCACTTCTTGAAAGAGCCCTTGTAATACCTTCTTTGATTTTGAAAGAACCCATCTGAGATGTTATATTTCTTTCTTTTTGTTATAATATGCTCTGTTCCCTGTTTTGAGGAGCTGAAGATTGGGCTTTCTGCTGATGTTAACCTTTCTTCACATGTAAGGCAAGGTTTAAAATACTTGTATTATTAAAGGAATTTTTCTGCTTATTCACAGAAGGAGCAGAAGGTTTTTCTGTCAGGCCCATAAAATAAATTCAGGTCAGACAGGTTTTGAAACTTCTAGAGAACTAGAGGAATGTCCTGCTGCTGTTCAAGGACTAGTTTTGCTGGAGCTCTAAATGTGCTGCTGTCAATCATTAAGGTTTTTGCCTTCTTCACTATCTGGTCCCTGGGAATAAACCACGATCATTTTGCAGGCTAGGTGCATTCGGCATTTTGAAGAAGTGTAAGCACACAGCTTTTGTGAAACAAGTATTGTGTAATTTTAACAGAAACCTTGCAACATGTAAGAGAAGAATTTACAAATAAATACCAAATGAATACCTGTTTTTCAAGATTTGCCATTTCCTCTGAAGTGTGACTGATTCAAATCACTACTACGTGGCCTGTTCTGTAGTGACTTGCCCATTGTAAAGAGCTCTGGCAGAGACATACCCTTATCTCCTGTAAATTAACCCATTTCAGGTATCTTTGGTTTGTATCTTGATGGCTGACATTGCAACCAAAATTATGGAGATGATAGTTGTCTACCAAAAGCCCTTTATAGTTTTATGATTTGTCAGTTTACTATCAAGTTACTTACCATTGTATTGGTTTGGTTTTCTGGTAGCTTCTTAGTATTTTCTACTAGTGTGGAAAAATCTAGGTTACTCGTTTGTTGAAAATGGTCACTATAGCTACTATATCATTATCTTAATAACCTGGGTCAAATGCAGCACTTGTCCACTGCTACAGGTCAGTCCCCCCTTCCTCATAGCTCCCTGTCAGAGTGCGTGGCCTTCAACCTCAGAAAATGCTGGGCAATTGAAAATGACTTTATTTCCGTGCAATTTCCCTCTCTGAAATGGCTCTTGCTTTCTGCACCGTTGCCCATCGCATACAGCTAAATGGATAAACATGAAACTGTTGTGCGTATCAGTATGATGCACATGCCAGAATGTGTCATGTATAATCTGAAATTACTAGCAGACATTTATCTACCCTCTTTCTGTTTGTTTGTTGATGGGTTTTCTCTGTGTATTTGAGCTACAGCTGTTATGTATGTTAAGTTCTTTCTAAACAAATCTAATGCAATAGATTTATTCTAGTTTGAGTGGCTTCTCCTCCCTCCATTATATAAGCATGTAATAATAACTAAATAACAAATGCTATAACAAGTCAAATTTAAGTGTTTAAAATTCTCATTTGAGAAGGTGGTCTCTGTGGGTGCTATATTTTTCTTTGAAACTGTCAATTGGTAGCATGAAGTAAAAATAAAAAAGCAAAAGTATGCATTTTTTAAAGTGACTGAGGTACAGAAAATAATGTTCAGGACCAGTTTTGTTTTAATAGCCTTCATTCTTAGAAGAATTGCATCCTATGGTTCTTTGCCATTGCTATGTGATTGTGGGGTTTTTTTTCTAGGAGGTACTCATGGAGACCTTATTAATCTTTCCCTTACGTTCACCAGTTAAAAATAATACCAGTTGCTCTTAACTTGTAATAGGGTAAGGAAGAAAAGGCTTGGTCCCAGAACTAGTAAACAGTGAAAAATAAGCTGGAGAGGATGGATGTTTCTGCATTGTTTTTCTTCAGCTCTTGGTAGAAAGCAGGACAGTGGCTTATATGCATTTTTGCCTCACACTTCTCTTGCTGATGGTCATTACAGTGTTACTTCCATTATCATGTTTGAATTAGTGTGCTGTCCTGAGAAGTTCTTTCTTTACATAGCAGTATATTTGAATATGCTTCTAGTCAAGGCAGGACTGTATTTTCTGTTGAGCTTTTGGCTACCCTGAAGCATTTGGGTTATGCTAAATATTGAGTTTGTTGGAGGCCTTCCGAATCTAGAAAATAAGCTGGTTATCTGAGCTGCAACCTGGAAGCAAACTCCTACAAGAAGAGCTTTTATGAACATGTTCTCAAATAGCAGAAGGCACTTTGAAGCTATTTCTTCTTCTGAGGTGGTTTTAAGAAACAAATTAGCATGACAGGACAAATGTATGGCTTCTCTGACATCCCTTTTCGCTAATAAAGTTAACTATGTAAGTCTGACCACTGCTCTCACGAGGAACACTTGAATCTTTGAACATTGGACTTAAGAATCCTCTAAACAAATGTTTTAGGCATGTGACTCGGTACCACACATCATGATTCCCTGACCACCTTTGCATTTTGTATACAGTCCCTCTGCATTACTAACATGTGAGGTCACATAGTAAATCCGTGCTCTTATTAGGGCTGATTTTTATATTTGCTTTCCAAGGAAACTACCTAGATCTGTTTGGTATTTAAGAATTGCTTTTAAACATGTAAAAAGCTATTACTATGCAGATTTGATATCCGTAGTTTTCCATTTTGCTTGATTTCTTGGGCTTTCTGAGGACTCTGGCTGCCAATCATGGTAGAAATCAAAGGGTTAGCTTTTAACCCAAGACTCAGCTGAGGTCTTCACAGCTGTGTGAAGGCAGCCACATCGTGTAATACTGTTGACCAGATACATCATTACGTATTAATTCATTATAGGGGAAAAATCTCTTCTGATTCTGATCTGTGGTTCAGCTGTGATACCAAACTTAAAATGAAGCAAGTGCATATATATATTTAGATGACTGACTTCTGAATGCAGGCCAGACAGAAGCAATTTGCACATTGAAATGTGACAAGCTCACAGTCTAGAATTTTAATCAATGAGACGTTTTAGCTCATCTCCATATATTATTTATGCTTGAAGAATAATATCGGATTGAAATATGGCAAACTTGCTCTTTCCAGAGGAGAATTTGGAGAGAGTATATAAAGGCTTAGGGTGATGAGGTTAGACACAGTGAGGAGCACCCTGCCCCATTAGACCCTTAATCAAACTGGATGTTTATGACAAAAAGTAATGCGATTACTACCTTTGGTGTAGTATAAACCTTCCAAAGTGCTGGCACTCTTCCAGTTTCTCATGTTGGAATTGAATTATAAAGACAAGACTACTGTTGGGCCTGCAGTGCTTTGCTTTAAGAAAATTAATTACTTTGCTGGTCTAATTTGTGAGGTTAACTGATGGTTATGTGGAATAGTTGCAGTGTTGTTCGCTGTGTTACTGGTGTCAGAGAACTTTCCTTGCAGCCATCACCTTTCACAGGACTCTGATGAAAATATCACAGATCACAACAGAGTGTACATTACCCAAATGCTCAGAGGGATAAGTGTTTTGCAAATGCAGAACATGTTTATCTTGAAAGTACCAGGACAACATCCTTTGACCATCTTGTTGTGTACAGGTACCACCATTCATTGACAGTACTTTTTGTACCTGTCTCATGAAACTCATAGTTCAAGTTTTCTAAACTTAATCAACAAATATGAACGAAAATATAATAAAAAGGAATGCTTATATACTAAAAAGAAATCTATGCTCATAAAAGGAACATTGAGATCACTGCAAACTTCAAAGATGGATTTGAGGCAGAGAATGATTGACTTGTATTAATAGGGGGGAAAACTTTATTCCCAGCTGGAGAGGAAACAGCACTGGCAGAAAATCTTTGAAGCATTTGTTCATAACAGAACAATCTATTCTTTGGGATTCTGTTAAGTGAATAAAAATCAGCTTCCTTTCTCTTAACATGCTGAATTAACAATAAGAGATTAACAGCACTGAGACAGAATTCTAAGAGTTCTGACTCGGTTAGCTCTTTGTAAGTGGGTAAACTTTATTTTGGCCAGTGTTGAACAAGTAACTCATTACAAATAAGTAATTCAAGATGAAGAAGGGGGTTTTGCTCATAAAAAGTTCAACTACTTAATTTAAACACATTCCATACATTTTTCTCTTCAGCGAATGGGGAGGGAAGAAGAGGTGCCATGGCTGTTCTCTCTTTCAATGTGGTTTAAAATCTCTTAATCATCATTATAAATCCAGAAAAAGGATCGAAGGATGAGGTTCTTCTCAAATTTCCAAATGTTTTACCTAAGAACTCAGGCTATTCAAGACAGTCTTCAAAGAATAGTGGGTTATAAGTATGGAAACTGCAGAAGCCATATGTGTGGTTTGGCATTAGCAATAGAAAAATTTGCTGGTGGTGTTTGTATTTATCACAGTGAATAATTGATAATCATCAATAAGTCACTTAAGCTGGTGGTGGGATAGGACCACCTTCAGGGCTGCAGCTTCAAACGTACCTTACACGATACCTGAATCCCAGAGTGCATTTGTGTGGAATTGCATATGAATGTTGCTGCATCACTGGATTGGCTGACACTGTTTGTAATTCAGATTGTAGTCTGCACAACTGGTAGCATGCCCCATGAAAGAAATCATTATAATTGTCATAATAAAAATAATTTAACAAATCGCTTTTTTATAGTCAGCAGTCCATAATGATTGAGTGTACTGTGCTATAAGCTGGTTAGCTCAAATACACATTTTTGAAATGTAAGTAGGATTTTTGTAGGGGCTCATAACTCAATATGCTTTCAGATCAGTTTTTAAACTGCATTAATACTTTACGTAAGTCTTCACATACTGCTCCTTTGGGATTTAGAAAGACAGTAATTACATGGTAAACATGCATTCATTATTGGAATCACTTGTTGCAGCTTAACAGTGTCCATGCAGACTTGTCACTTCTTTCTGAGGGATTATGTGAATTTAATTTTTGGTTTCTCAGGCTGCCACCCATTCCAATTGCTAAGGTCCATTGTAGAAACGCAAGGTAGTTTGAGTAATCTGTACTGGGTAAACTGTTTCTGTTAAATAGAGGACAGGTGCTAGGGAGATATTGTCCTAGGGGTTTTCATATTTGACTTTACTTTTTTTTCCTCTCAGTATAGTCTTAAAACAATTGCAACTTAGGAGTTCCCTTCTATGACTACTATCTCCAGGTCAGGATGGTGCTCTTGGGTGAATGCTGAGACTAAGGACAAGACAGCGCACAAGTGGTCAAACATCAAAAAATAGGTGAAAAAAGAATAAGGAAGGAGAAAAACATGTAACGGCTCCCTCCTTCATTGCATCACATGTAAATTAAGCTATGTATCATCTTCTTACGTCACATGGGAAATAGGAAATATTTAAGAGACATGGTGAGAATACAGTAGCTGTGAAGGATACATTCAATGATTTTGTAATTTTATTTTAAATTGAAATAAATGAATTAATAAAATTCCTCGCAAACCAATATTTCAATACTGTGAGATGTGGTGAAAATGATTTTCTATTCACTTTCTCTAGACTCCTTTTTTTGGTTGTTTGTTTGGCCTTGATCACATCCTTCTGCATCTCTTCTGCAGGTTCAACTGCTAGGCTATTTAGTCTTGCGTCTAAAGGTTTGTTGATACTAATCTTATTGCCCATGTCCATTAATTTTAATTCTGTGGCCTTTGTCAGGGCATGGAGCATATTTTGAGTAGTTAAATCTAGGTTAATATTTTGAGAAGGAGCAAGGTAATTATGTAGTATCTGATTAGTTTCTATCTCTAGCAGATTCTGAGGCACCCCTCAGACTCTACCTTTGTTTTCTGCAAATTTGCACTGGCCTAGTTGTTCTGGTGTAAATCTGTGTGAGGAAGCACTTCCTTTCATTGTATCCTAGTCCTGTTTCTAACTGATTTCCAAGACAGAATGCAAGAAATGTTCTTCCCAAGGCACCTTGAAGGGATCACAGAATCACAGAATGTTAGGGATTGGAAGGGACCTCAAAAGATCGTCTAGTCCAATCCCCCTGCCAGAGCAGGAACACCTAGGTCAGGTCACACAGGAACATGTCCAGGCGGGTTTTGAATGTCTCCAGAGAAGGAGACTCCACAGCCTCTCTGGGCAGCCTGTTCCAGTGTTCTGTTACCCTCACTGTGAAGAAATTCTTCCTCACATTTATGTGGAACCTCCTATGTTCCAGCTTACACCCATTGCCCCTTGTCCTATCATTGGATGTCACTGAGAAGAGCCTGGCTCCATCCTCATGACACTCACCCTTTACATATTTATAAACATTAATGAGGTCACCCCTCAGTCTCCTCTTCTCCAAGCTAAAGAGACCCAGCTCCCTCAGCCTTTCCTCATAAGGGAGATGTTCCACTCCCTTCATCATCTTTGTGGCTCTGCGCTGGACTCTCTCAAGTAGTTCCCTGTCCTTCTTGAACTGGGGGGCCCAGAACTAGACACAATACTCCAGATGTGGCCTCACCAAGGCAGAATAGAGGGGGAGGAGAACCTCTCTTGACCTACTAACCACCCCCTTTCTAATACACCCCAGGATGCCATTGGCCTTCTTGGCCACAAGGGCACATTGCTGACTCATGGTCATTCAGATGACTCTGAAAGGTGATGCTTGCTTATGTCCCCACCCAGTTAATATGGGGTAACTGCACAGTAGACTTTTTCCTTCCTCCTCTCTCTTTGACTTAGGGAGTTTGGGAACAGTTACCATGGCTTGAAAGAAGTTTGGGGCAGTTGTATGAGTAAGTAAGAGAATCTGTTTGCTCTGAGTATAGCCCTGTCCCTGTATATCAGTGGGAAGCTGTATCTGTACCTCTGCACAGAAGCAAGCTCTCAAGTATCTGTGTTCCTTTCTCCAAAATGTAATGTGAGGTGTCTGCCATTTATGGAAAAATACAGTGTGCTGCAGAGTAAAATAAACTACATTTTAAAGTTTTGAAAACACGGATATGTCCTGTAACTGTGCATTGCAGGAGGGGCTGCTATTTAAGTGCTGTTACAGTGGAGGCAGGCACATACTTTGCTAGTTTGTGTGCTGCATTTCAGATCATGGAAATAGGTTTGTCACACATCTGAAAAGCTTGTGTCGGATTGGCTCGGGGAGTTTGTAACTTTTTGTGAATTCACGATGCTACTTCGTACATTGTGACACAGTAGGAATAATGTAAAAATAATACTTGGAAGTAAGACTGCGTAATACTTTTATTTGGTTAATGAGTTTTCCAAATTAGGAAAGTATTTACAGATATTCTTATGATAATTTTGCATTTCTGACACGAAATATGGATTTGAACTTAAAACTGTGGTTCAGATCTGCCTCTGGATTTATCTTGGCTATCATAAAAATGAAGGCAGAGTGCTCTGTGTTTGTGTTTTAACATTGCCATTGCCAACCAGCTGGTGAAAATCTGGATACACTTTTGGAACTTGTGTTAGGAATACTTAAGTTAATTATTATTGTCCTTAAAGCTATCGGTAGCTGAACCCGTCTTGTTGCTGTGTAATTCTTGTAGAATTATCAGCGGTAGCTCTTTTGAAACTTCACATTTGCTTGGGAACAAACCGGACTGAAAAAAATCTCATTGTCAGGCAACTCAGGGCAGTGAAAATCTCAGTCTGAGAAGTGATATTTAATTACTTACTGCCTAGACAAGCTTGTAAAACAAATTTAATTACATGCAACAGACAAGCTGCTGACCTCCACTTAAAATCCTGTGTACATAGGGTGACCCGTGGGTCTGACCTGAGATTGAAAAGAAGAAAAAAATGGCCCAAGTTGCCTCTTGCATGCCACCAAAGAGCAGCTGCACTCTGTACCTTCCCTGGGGAAGCAAATGCATTTGCTGCCTGCCCCACAGTCATGACAGAGAAGCCAAAAGAGAAATTTAACCAAGATAGGCTGAGATGAGTCAAAGTGCTTCTGACCCCAGGAATACGGAATTCAGTGCACTTTGTAGAGCACAGCCTATCTGTTTAATCTGCCAGTTCCTATGTTCAGATATCTCCCAAAATGTTTGTTCCTAGTGGCCTTATTTTCATCCTGTTGTGTAAAAAGATGCCTGCTGTTGAATTATAGTGATGAAGATGGATAGTCTAACTGCTGATGGGCTCTCCTGACAAGGAACAGCATGTAGGTCTTCAAGTGTCTTTCTAGGAGGTGAGAGCCTTGCTCGTTTGTTTACCTCAATGCTACAGGGTTGCGCTGCAATCCAAAAATAAAGGCACTTGCACAGAGTATCTCCAAGGCACTAGCACAGTGCACTCGCCCAGAGCTTGCTGTCAAATTCGGCTGTAAATGAGGGGAAGGTGGTTTGAAAAGTGCAAAGTAGACACCAAATATCTTTTTAGGGAGCTAAGAAATGTGTCCTCGGAAGGTCTTTGTGTACAGAAGTGGAATGAAAACCTTGCAATGAATGCCAGAGAACGGAAAAGTCCTCCAGATAGCGGCCTGGGAGCAGGGAGAAGAGATTCTGCTGTTGCAGAGATTCAGGGCTAGCAGTCAAGGTTGCAAACATGCTTTTGCCTTTGCTTTTTGCTGAAGCTTTGGTTCCTACCACCTGTGCAAGGCTCAGACCCTCAAACTCGAGCAGATGCAGCTGGGCAAGCTGCAGGATTTATCCCTCCCTGCCAGTGGCTTTCTCGTGTGTTGGAGATAGCAGCCCACTCGCCAGAGCTGCTAAGAGGACATCTGCTCCTCGACTGCTTCGCTTTATAGCCCAGTGTGGAAATGTAAACAGCCACCTGTTGCAGTTTATGTTAGTGTGGCACTTTATCATAAATGCTTGCCAACCTGAGTTTATATTGAATTAATATATAGACCTTACGATGATATTTTGGCATGAAATTAGCCAGCAATATATGCCTTGCCTGAAAGATGAGCAACTACCTGCTGGTGTCTTAGATGTTTGCCCTCTTTGTAACTATTTGATTTCCAGGAATACATATACTGTGAAAAAGATACAACCTGGTAGAATTACTGTTGCAACTCCTAGCATATCTACAATGCACATACACAGGAAAAATACATATATCTTTATACATATATGTATAAATATGGGAAACTGCAGCTTTTTCATGTAATCCTACAGTGTGTGTTTGTGTTATTATATGTATGTTTTCCCTATAAAATACAAGTTTGTTTTCCCCACTATTAAACTGCTTGATCAAAACTCCTTATACATTACTACTGAAGGCTGAGATACATATTGTGGAGAAACCAAATTGAACAATAAAATACTGTTCCTCCTAGGAAAGTTGGGAAGCTTTATAGATCATCTGCCGCAGAGATTGTTCATTTTTACAAGGAGGCAAGAATAACTGCGGTGTTACTTACTGAGGGAAAATAACATTTTTTTTTTTCCCACACTGACATGAATTTAGCTGAATTTCCAGGGGGAAATAGTGCATCAGGAATATAGTGCTACCATTTTCCTGGGGTGTATTAGAAAGGGAGTGGTTAGTAGGTCGAGAGAGGTTCTCCTTCCCCTCTATTCTGCCTTGGTGAGGCCACACCTGGAGTATTGTGTCCAGTTCTGGGCCCCCCAGTTCAAGAAGGACAGGGAACTGCTCGAGAGAGTCCAGCGTAGAGCCACAAAGATGATTAAGGGAGTGGAACATCTCCCTTATGAGGAAAGGCTGAGGGAGCTGGGTCTCTTTAGCTTGGAGAAGAGGAGACTGAGGGGTGACCTCATTAATGTTTATAAATATGTAAAGGGTGCGTGTCATGAGGATGGAGCCAGGCTCTTCTCAGTGACATCCAGTGATAGGACAAGGGGCAATGGGTGTAAGCTGGAACATAGGAGGTTCCACATAAATGTGAGGAAGAATTTCTTCACAGTGAGGGTGACAGAACACTGGAACAGGCTGCCCAGAGAGGTTGTGGAGTCTCCTTCTCTGGAGACATTCAAAACCCGCCTGGACATGTTCCTGTGTGACCTGATCTAGGTATTCCTGCTCTGGCAGGGGGGTTGGACTAGATGATCTTTTAAGGTCCCTTCCAATCCCTAACATTCTGTGATTCTGTGATTTTTGAAAGCCATATATGGAAGTCCAACATTGTATCTGAAAGTTGTTCTCTTTATTTCCTGCCCTCTGTATAATTTCGGCATGCCTTTTGTTCTTCTCTCTTTATATTGGTTCTACTTTAAATGAGCTCTGCAGAAAAATCTGCTGTCAAGGCTGGGAAAGATAATGCAACACCTTAATTTTCCATATTACAAAATGTTCTGAAATGCTTGCAGAGGGATCCCAGTTCTGCATTGAGTCAGCTGGAGTAATTAGGGCATGATGCAATTGTTTCTTTATGGGCCTGAAGCCGTCCCAAGAACTATGAAGGTGAAGGCTCATTGCTTGTTAAAGGCTGCTTCAGCCCTTGGCCGGGTGGGTGTCGTATGATTTCTTCAAACACTTTGAGCTTCATGACAAATGGAGTCACAAGACCCCGAGTCATTCTGCTCACAGGACTGCAGCTCAACATGTCTCTTGGTTTTTAGGAAGACCAAATACTGTTCTAGGAATGTGATTTTTTGAGTTGTGGTGGTTTGGTTTGGGTTTCTTGGGTTTTTTTCTGCAGAAGGATATAAATACAATTGACAGTCTTCTGCTAGATGAATTGGAATCTGAAACTATTTATTTTGGCCAGCCTAGTATGTTGCCATCCTCCCTCTTCCTCCTGGAAAATTTTGGCCTTTGCATGAGTTCAGCTCCATGAGGAGCATTGTTTTTGACTGCTGGAAAGAGCAGTAAAAGTCTGCAAAGCCATCTTCAGTCAGATTTCAGAAAGAAGTCTGTTATAAAGTTGGTGATTTGTGCTAGGTGCTTCTTGTCACTAAAATGACAATAATTTTGCATTTTTAAAGAATTTAATAAACTCTGTGTTCACAGATGCACATTAAATGTGGATATTGTGCTTCTAAACATCTACCTGCCCTCACTAAGGTAGCATGTGCTGTTGCTGGTCTTTCTCTGACTATTATGGAAAAATATTTTTGGAAATTAAAAGATGCTTTGGAGTTCTTTGGTTTGCATTTACTTCAGAAGAGCTCAGACAGGTTAATTGGGAGTTTTTTGCAAGTTGTCCATGTAGGAAATGTCCATGCACATTTAATATCTTTTCTCAGAAGCTGGCAATGATTATTTTAGTCTTTGCTTTCTTTCCCGAGTACATTTATCAGCTAAAGACCGCTTGTTTACTCTCTTTGCAGCTCCTGTCACCCCTTTGACTATTGAGGCATAAAAAGGATGTGTTATAGTGATCCAAATCCAGATTCAGTATTAGCCTATTTTATCAACATTTCTGTTTCCTTCTGTATAGGTATTTATGCTGAATCTTCCATATATGGAGTGGGAAGGTATTAGCTCTCCTACCTTGCAAATAAGTTGCATATTTTGAGTTTTCCTTAAAAAGGTAGAGAGGACTTGTTGAACATGTCTTCCCAACGACATGATCAGCCAGTTCTTTAAATTATTTTATGGCAGCAAGATGGAGGCATTTTTGTGCTCCCTCTGCACATACCACTAGCTCTGATAAAAACCTGACCTGAATGAGTATATGTGCCAGAACTGTGGCAATCCAAAGATTGGAGCCTAAATAGTGGGAACAGATTGAGGGCTTTCGCTATCTGTTCTGTTTCTTTGTTCTTCTCATAAACATGAATTTACTCTGATGTTCTTCGTTACCTCTAGGTTAGCCAAAAGCTTCTTTAACTACATCGTTACTAGCAAATTGTGGGTATTGTATAGATTTATAAATGAATAAACACATGTAAATTAAACCAGCTGAAAGTCTACATGAACTTTACGTGTAGGATATTCTGGCATGAAAAATCTTTGTAGTAGCATTTCATCCTTTTTTACATCATGCTCAAGGCAGATTCTCCAGCAGCAAGCCTGTAGTTGTTATTGATTTTGTTTGATTTTCAACTTTGGACCCAAGCTGTTTAAACAGATTACTCTCTGCTTTTATCTGAGTCAACTTCCTCATGCTTTCATCAAAGCAAAAGAGATTATTTGGCTTTCTGTCTCCTAACACAGCATTACAAGAGAGTCATATGTTAAGTGACAGTGATGGATTCTGTATCAGGGAATGGTCACTCTGTCTGCACGTAGGTCCCCTGCAATAGTTCCCTGGCAAAGACAAACATCTCCTTATTTATTTGGAGGATATTTATTAGTATTCATTACAATAGTGTTTATTCTCTAACTGAAGCTAATACATTTCAGAACTAGATTAGATGAAGGTATGTTTGGACTGGGGTAATAATAGGCAGGCATAATATATTTGTATCTTGGCACTAATCCTGTACCTCAAGCAACAGTTTATTTCTCTTTCCTGGACACATAGTATTTGTGAACGGATTAATACCTGGCAAGAGGAGGACACCTTCTCTTCAGACTGACTTACAGTGCAGTTGTGAGAGTTTAATAGTAACTAATGCTGATGCAAGCTCTGGGCACATTCAAGGTTTTCTGGTGGGAGCAAAATCTCCTTTTATCCTTGGCATCTTATAAATAAGAAAGTTAAGATGGAGGTAGTGAGTTAACTAATTTCTCAATCAGCTGAATCTATGAAAAATACTTGAAGACTCTGCTGAGAACATACAGAAATACATCTACATTTGTTTGAGTTCCCTCTGCAGGAACGGTTGGGCTGTAGGTATTGGATATACATTCCCTCAATCAGGGTAGCAGGTAAAATCAGTATGGACAACACCAGATGCTTTGGAGATACAGGATCATCAGTGACTATAGCGTTGGCAGATTGCAGTGCATCTCTTTCGCTGAGCCTTCTTGGGCTTTATGCTCCAGGCTGAGTAGGTGAAGTGATAAAATACCTTCTGGAGGTACTGAAGACAGTTTTTCCTAGAGAGGAATCACAGATATTTTCTACTCATTTAAGCTTTACAACAGAGGACTTCAAAGTGTAGCAAATGACAGCTCCAAGACACAGTCCAATTCACAGCTGAGCAGGCAGGGAAACCCTTCCAGGGTTTTCATGCTGGAGGCACATGACTCCGTGTGAGCAATGCAGATGTATTGACTCCTTGTTACGGCCAGCATTTCCTTCGTATTGTTGTCCTTCTGAGCAAATGGTGCTTTATGCAGTGTCCTCAGTGTCCTTAGACTGGAGAGAGCAGTGGTGCAGGTGATCTTGGGCTCACCAAACCACAGGAGCCCACCACAAAGTCGTCCTCTCAGAGTGTATGTGTGTATCGGGGATTCCTCCCAGAGAGGGTGGCCTGGACAGGGCCCAAGTCAAGGAGGGAAGTGCATGGAAACAGGAGCTGCAATGAACTCTGCAATGGCACAGGAATAAAGCGTTCTTTTCTATTTAAGTTATTCATGTTAGCTGCTTAAAAAGAGCTGCTGTAAATGATCAATGCACTTGCAACTATTGAAGGAGTGTTTCTGGTACAGGTCAAAATAGAATACTAATTGGTTGTATTTCTGTAGGAAAATTGGTGCAAAGCTGAAATTATTATGCTACTAAAAGACTATGTGCTTCGGCATTTGCTTAGCTGTGCATAGTCTAACATCTGGATGCATTGCAGTCTTATTTGCAGCCTACAGTAGCTCTCTATATACTTTTCTATAGAAGTTCTACTGCTTCGTTTGTATAGTTATTGGCATATGCAATCACAAGTTATTTTTCATCATGATATATCTTAAAGGCAAGATATGGATTAAAAATTAATCCTAAAATTAGAATATCAGTCCTGATGCAGATTCCAAATTGTTGTTTCTCTGTTAGTGGTAAATAAACAAGTTGGGAAGTAGCTAAACTTTTTTGCTGGCCAAAATAGATCTGGTGAGGTTAATCACAAGTTGCTTAAGTTTGTTGTCCATAGCACATCTGTTTACTGAGAGTTTTGTGTATCTGCTCAGAATAGCAGGGAGGGGGAGGGGGGGGGGGGAAGTGGACCTGCAGGCTTTTTGTGTTAGTATCAAGGATTGGTATATTTTTGAGGTTTTTGCTTACGCCATGTAATGGTATATAAAATAGGATCATAAACAGTGATCTGAGCAGGCTCACTTTTTGATATACAACAACCTACCTACTTTCCTTTTTTTTGTTTTGGTAAAAATATACCCCTAAGTCAAAGCCTTTCTCTAGCATAAATGCCCAGAATCTTATTAAAATCTGATCTCATTAAGTACACCATCAGTATTAAAATAGTGTATCCTAAATCTCAGTCATTTAGAAGTGATCTGTGCCTGAAAAGATGAAATGAGAAACTCACCAATTAATATAAATGTCTTAGTGGAGCAGAAAGTGACTTCAAAGAACTTGATTATATATTTGGGGTTTTTTGATATATATCTTTTTTTTTTTCTGAAGTACTTCCTAATTGGAGACAACTTTAAAAACTTTTAGCATAATATTGGAATATTTGAAGCTCCTTTATCACTTGTGTGAAAACCAAATGTAAGAGGAACATTTGAAACATTTTAAAATATTTTAAGCTGATCTATTTAGTTTTTAAAGATGAAAGGATTGAAAATGAAATGCAAAGTCTTAGTCTGCTTGTGCTCTTCTGCTGCACCATTTTCTTTCATGTGGGCTGGTGGTTGATGCAGTGTTTCATCATGTTCCCAAACCCTTTTGTCATGGCAAGCCTTACTATGAAAACATGCTTTGTGTCTGCGTCTGATCATCTCTGCTCACCTTTGTAAGATGTTTGAGCCCATGTTGTGATCAGATGGTATCAAATAGCACTACAGAGTCTAGTAACCCTTGAATTTCCAACCTCCATCCAACTGGCAAGATACTGAAGCCTCAAGCCCCCCATCGAAGGCTCCCTCCATCACGTGAGGAGCATCTCAGACTCGGGATGCTCTAGTCCCATGGCAGACTATACCTAGGAGCAGCTGGCATTTCCAGCTTTGAGTCCTTCTTATTTGTGTTGTGCAACATCTGGCAACCAAAAGAAGTGTTAATAAAAACTAGCATTAGAATAGAGAGTCACATGCTGCATAAGGGATAGCTTGGAAAGAAAGCAAGTATTGTATCCTCTTGTGTGCAACATCCCCATGCTGCAGCCTGGTTTTCCTTGTAACAGATGCAGCCTGTTTTTAAATCTGGGTTATTTTGGTGATTTTTTTTTTTTTTTTTTAAACAATGTTTCCTAGTTTCCACAGAAATTTAAGCAACACTGAGGCTTGTCTTGGCCATTCTGCAAGGGATGCTGAATGAGTAATTCAGACTTAAACCCTTTTACTATGCCACTGCATACTTATGATGTCAGTAGGATTTCTTATCACTGCTAAATGTCCTTTGTGTTTTCTGCCGGAGTGGGAAGTAAGGAAAGAGCAGTACATCAAAGCAAATGGTATATTTTTGTAACACCATGTGTATTAATATTGGTGCAGTGGTGGTAGTTTCCATATTAAGTGCCAGCAAAAGCTTAAAAAAAACCCCACAACCACATCTCAGACCTGTAGGTCCAAAAATGCAGAGTAAAGCAAAAAGGTGAATAAACTCTTTAAATGTTGAAGGTTTAAGTAAGAAGTGGAGGGGGAGCATAACTACAGTCTTATGCTCTGGTGTGGGAACAGGAGGAAGCCCTGATGTATCTTAAAAAAAAAAAAACAAGTGAGGGGGGAAAGGCTCTTTTTCTGTCTTTATGCTGTACCAGATTCCTCCCTCCTTAGCTTTTCTTAATCCTTCAGCATTTTTAGAAATTATTGTTTTATGAAAAAAAGTAAATGTAATTATACATAATCAGTATTTATTATAAACTGACATATAATTATGTAGCATTTGAAGATAGGATAAAAGCCATTACTGAATTAAGAAAACACTTTTCTGTCACCTCTAGTGATGTTTACCACATCCCTCCATTTCAAACCAGAAGTGAATTGGATCAGCACGAGGAAGCTGTTCATACTGATTCCCAGCTGTGGATGTGTCACTGGAGATAAACTTCATGTCCTCGATTATTACCCTTTCCCAAGTACCGATTTGCACACACCATGAATTCCAGTTTGCCAAAAACGAAGCTTTCTGAGGTGTTCATCTGCTCCCTCAGCAAGGTTTTGAGGTTTTGCAAAGTACAAGGAGGTTCAAGGATCATGTGACTAAATAAAATAGACCCAGCTGTTGTAAATGGCAGCTTTTCTTTGCTGCCTCTTTGCAGGAGCAGAGGTCAGGGATGTGCATTCATCTTCATTGTCGGTGCAGGTTTTTGGTGCCCTTCCAGTCCTGTTCATGTCTTCTGGCCAGCTGGGGTGTAAGCAGCTGATGGCCCAGAAGCAGAATTTGCCTTTCTGATCAGAGTGGCCAGTGCAACTTATGGGAACCTCCTGGAGCTGGAAAGGGGTGGCTGGAAGCCCTCCTTTTGTCCTTGGGTCGCTCGTTGTGATACTATGTATGAAATCTGAGTAGACGTTCATTTGATTTTTAGTTTTGGGGTATGTTAAATGTTATTTCTATCAGATTTATTTATCCCTCAGTACAGAAAATTAGTAAGAGTATCCTGCGTCTTTCTTCAAACCATCGTTGTTTGGGGCTTTATGTGGAGTTTTGATGAAGGGGTTTTGTGTAGGTGTGTGTTCTAGAAAGGGGAAAGAAAATGAGGAAACTAAGTTTCCTTTTTTTTTAATTCATGTCACTGTAAAAGCTGTTTTTGCAGACAAACTGCTTTTGCTTATCTGCTTTTGTAAAAGATGTGTTTGTGTGAGTGCTGCATAGACCTTCTTGGTGACTTCCACAGGGTAGGACCCTCCGTGCTTTTGCATCACGTACAGTACCTTGCAGAAGTTACTTCTGGGTTATTGTAACATCAATTTTACATTAAATAACAGACTGTAAAAAAAGTTTAAATAAAATGCCTTTGGGAACAGTAAATGACAAACTTCTCCGAATGTGGTTTACAAGAGCCTTGCAGCCCAATCTCTGAAAAGAAGCACCCACAGTCTGGCTTTATAGCTGATATGCAACTAGTTGGCAGACAAAAACCTTGCTAGGATTTCAATTTACAACCTATGATGCATAGAGTTCTTTCTTCCTTGTAATACTTTAAACTGAAATTGAATTTTAAATTAACTTGACACTGTGCTGTTTTCAAGTCAGATAAATAACCATGTTCTTTTTTTCCTCTGCTCATAATATATTTGATATCTTACTATGAAAGTATTTCCTGAATTGACTTTAATATTATACATTTGCCTGTCCTTCTTTCCTTAGGAAAAAAAGTGAAACATAACTGTGTATGTTAGAACTGTAAGAAGTATTGTCTGCAGTTTGACAATGATATGGCTTTGTAGTTTAGGAATTTTCCAGTTTTATTTCTGTTGCTCACTGTAAAAAATTGTGGTTTATTTCTGTGTCTTTTCACATAAATTTGATCAAACACTGGCCTTCAGAGTTATGTTCTCTGACCTACTATACATGTAATTTCAATGTGCTTTAATTCATCGGAGGGCCTCATTCTTCACTTCAGTATCCCATTTACACCTTTACAGTGCTAATGGATCAATGTCTCAAGTCTCCAAACTATCATAGTTTGGGGTGCTTTTTAATATATTTTTGACCATTTGCTTTTTTTTAAGCTGTTAGACCCACACTGTACTAGTGTGTTTGCATAACACACCAGGTAGTACGAAAGCGGTCAGTGATGTTTTAATCTGGCACCTAATAGCATAATTTTTTTTTACACTTGACAGATGACACCACTAGGAAGAGTATTGTGAAAGAGCTGCCTTAAAAAAAAAAAAAGTGTCTTTAAAGAAAAGTGAATAAATACCCATGTTTCTGAATATACATGTAGAGTGGAAGGAAAGACTTTTATAGTAGAATTGTTCTGTGGTGGGTTTTTTTTCCTAATTCTCACACTTACAGGTGAACAAAACTGACTCATAAATCTGTATCTGAAAGAGCTTATACTGAAGGACATACAATAGCGTAATTTACAATGTTGACATGCTGAGCAGAATGTATTTCTTCTGTTCCTGGTAAAAAAATGTGGCTAACGCCATGGCTCTGTAGGCGTAAACTGAAATGAGGTATCAGAGTATGTCCATCTCTGCCTTCTCCCCCAGGAAGTTGTTCTCCAAGCAGCTCCCATTTTGTACTGCCCAGCTTCCTGCAGGGTATTAGCATTCCAGAAAGAGTTTCACAAGCCCCAAGGCTTTAATAGCGGCCAGGACAGGCAGAAGGAAAATTGTCAAACACTTTCCCTTATAGGCTTAGGGCTGAAATTGTAACTGGAGGTTTTTGGGAGCACAGTAAAGACCACTGTTTTCCTTGCCCACTCCTTCCCTATTCACTTGCTAGTCAGTAGCACTGCGACTGAGAGCCTGACTCTGTTGTTATTACCAAGCACAATGAAGAAATATTTGGAGTATTTCATTTCCATGAGTGTATTAATGAAGGAGAAAAAAACAACAGCAAACAAACCTCTACCTTAAACAGGACAAGAAGTTATGCTAACCTGCCTGACATGGCCAGAAATTCTCTAGGCAAAGAAATGCCACATGAAATTGAAAAGTTCTCCTTCCGTAAAATAAGCGTGAAATACCAGAACCTTAGTTTGGTTTCTTGTCACTATCTTATACTCCTGTCATCTCTTCTTTCCCTTTCCTCCACCACTTGCCGAGGTATACAAATGGAAAAGCTTTCTTTCGAAGGTATTTACACAAAAAAGGCATTCAGCAGCAGGTGAGACTTCTGATCAAAAGCATCTTAGTGTGCTCTGATCTTTCCCTAGAACTCAGCTAAACATGCAGAAAAAGGACTCTTGCTTATACCCTTTGCAGTTATGGATCCTTTTGGTGGACGTTGTCGTTGCACATTCTAGGGATGTGCATATGTAGGCATGTTTGTTTGAGTCGCGGCCAGGATATGTGCCAAAGAGATTAGACTTCATCTTTCATCCCAGGGAGAAGGGAGCCTAAATGGGTTTATCATGGGGTTTTCATTCACTCTGTCATTTCTCCCTTCTTCATTGCTAGACTTTTAATTTTTCCCGACAGCAGCACACACCCCTGCAGCTGGCCCTGCATAATGATTCCCCCCTCCTAGAGTGACACAAGAGGGGATGCATAAATCTCCTGCCGTCAGGGTGCTTCCTGTACAGACATTGCCCCTTCTCCCCCCTGGAACAAGATCTGTCCCCTCTGTAGCACTCTTATTTACCACCTACTAGCTTTGCCTGCTGAGCCAAGATGCTGCCTATGACCATTATCCTGCCTATGCTAAACATCGGGAAATGATTCTTTTCTGACAAAATTACAACAGGTTTTTTTTCTTCTTCTTCTAATGGCAGTTATTAATGGAAATTGGAGTGCCTTTGGCAATTTTATTTGATGTAAACATCATACTGTACAGCAACCAGCTCCTGTGAAAAGCAAGACATGACTGATGGTTTGCATTAGGAGCTGGAGGATGAGAAGAATTGTTGGGAGCAAGAATTTTGACCAAAATTCAGGTCTTTAGGAGGTCTTAAGTTAGAGATCCCCATCTTCTCTGAGGCCCCGTATTAATTCAAAATGATTGTTTCAAACCATTGGGTAAGGGCAGCACTGTCAAATCTAGGGCTGAACTCACCCAGCACATTGGCAGTTTATAAATCAGATGGGACTGTGGACTGTTTACAAAGTATTGCTTGAAAATCTCTCTTTCTTAGCTCTCCATCCTCACTTACAGCAGTGGAATAAAACAGCTGGCTAAAAATCAACACAGGAATAGTTGAAAAGGCAGCAGTCTCTGTTCCTGTCCTGAAGATGAAAGCAGGCACAGGACAAATGTGCAGTGTATGGGAAGAGCTTTGTCATTCTTTACCAGCAGCAAAGGGATAGGTAAAGATCAACCTCTCTTCAAAGAGTCGCTTCCACAAAATACGAGATTTCTCAAATTGGTATTTGTGTTAGAATCATGCTGATAGTCTGATATTCATGGTTGCTTTGAGAATTAAATGATGTTTTTCTTCAGCTACAAGTACTTGGCTGTTTTCTCTGCTGCTGTCCTTATGATGATTCATATTGCAGTTATTTTAAAGAGGTGGATAAACTATGATTGTTTATATACAAACAGAATATGGCATTGGCTGCCAGAAACCAATCTCGCTAATATTTGGCTTGCTAAGTTGCCTTGTTGTTTCCATGTTTTGGCTATCAGGGAGAGAAAGCTTAAAATTAATTGAAAAGAGTTTCTTTCTTTCTGAGTGTGCTCAGAGCTAGTGGTATTTTCTTCTCTGTAATGCTGGCAATTGATTATAAAATGTCAGAGGTGTTAGCAGTGTCGGTGACCTTCATCTAGCCAGCTGGAGTAACAGGCAAGACTTGCTTTAGGACAAGCTGCGGTCGCTGACAGGTTTTGTTGCATCTGCAGCTAACTCTGTATCATTAACAAGGAAAAAAGGGGAGATGGAGGAGAGTGGATTGGAAATGTAACAGGGCTTATTCCACTAAGTTTACTTGCAAAATGATCATTTGTGGTATCCAATGCCAATTTGTACTCTCCATGATCTTCTAATTAAGCCTGGAAGATTGTGGATCTGGGCTTTGATTTGAGCAGTATTGACTGTCCTTCTAGAGAAGCAAACAAAACTTCCTCTCTTTGCTGCTGAGGGCTAACTCCTGAACCAATTTCTCTTCCATGCCTTGGTGGTTAAACATTATTAGGAATCGCACTCTTGTGACTTCATGTGCAGAACCACAGACCTGCCTGCCAGCTGTGCATCATGTACATTCCTAGGATGCTTAAGTTTGACTTTGTCTCAACTTCTCCCCTTAATATAATGAGCTTTGGAGCAAACTATGGGGATGTTGAAGAAAAAACCCTCCATGTCTCTCAGCAGTCTTAGACTTTGTTTGGGGCTAAAGCTCAGTTTAGGTGATGGTGCTTATTTCTTTGAGATGGCTTTATTAGAATAAAGCTGTAAATACTCTATGTTGTACTTGTGGTTCTTGAAAAATGAAGGAAGAAAGAATGTGTATCCCCTTGCTTCGTAGACCCACATGAGTGGTTTTCTGAGGGGACTACCCTTTCCTTGCCTCAATGTGCCCTTGCAGCAATAGCAGTGAGAGAGTTTGATGGCCAGTGTGCCTGTTGCAATTAGGAGAAGCTATCTGAAGTCCTTGGAGAGGGGAAAGGGAGAAGAGGGCAGACATGACAGGAGCATTAAACTTTGGAGAGCAACAGAAGTAAAGCTCAGTTGAACTTGAGGAGAACTTTACAATCCCATATGGCATTCCTTCGCCTTAGTGATGGAAAAGTCTGTTTATTTTTTATTTTAGTGTCTTGGTTTATGAAGTATTAAGACCGGAATTCTTGCATTTTTATTCCCTGGATTATCTCATTGATTAAATAATATCTCAGTTCCTCTCTAATGAGAGCAGGTACACAGTGAAAAGGAAAAAGATCTTTCTGCATTACAGAATTTTTTTCTTGGGTTTAGCATTAATCAAGATGCACACATACGCTTAAGGATTTCTGGGGGGGAGGGAATCACGAGAAAGTTTGTCTTCCATGAGTTTCTTCGAAAAGTCAGCTTTTTACTGCTCAGCAAACCTGTTTCAGCTCACGGATGTGATGGAGGCAGCCAGAGCTCTGGGCTGGGAGCTGACTGTGTGATGCTCAGAGAGGTGGGCTTGTGCGTGACCTTGTGCCTTGGCAAGGGAGGAGGTGTTACCAGGAGGACTGTGCTGGGAGGGAGAGGTGTGGAGCATGCAAGGGATCCTGCTGCTTTTGCTGCAAACGGGTCTGACAGCTGCATGTGACACGAGATCAGGCTGTTTTTAAAAAACGACTTCAGAATTGCAGATAGAAAACATGAAGTTGGCAGTTCTTCTACAGTAAACACCAGTGCTTTTTTTTTTTTTCCCTCCTAAGCCTTTCCTTAGCATTACCTAACAGAGGACTTAGGATACATTCTCTTAGTTTTCTTACCAGGCTAGTTTTACCTAAATGTGTTAAATCCTTTCAGTTTGTGACATGTGAAAAATACTTTTGCTAATTTAAGATTAAAAATACCTTTTAAAGAGTTTTCATGTGTAAAATGCTTATAGATTTGAACTATTGAAAGATTCCATGCTGGAGAAGATGCATGTAGTAAGCATGAAAAAATATTGGCTGGCTTGCATTTGTGAGGTACAAAGCAGTCTTTGTTCCCTTTGGAAAAAATCATGGGATAACTTGGATTGGAAGGGACCACTGGAGGTCATGTAGTCCAGCATCCTGCTCAGATCAGGGCCAGTGAGGTCAGGTTGCTCAGAACATACAAAGTATTTAGCGGTCTATTCTACGTAGCTCAAAACTTAAGTGTATAGTGGTGAGTTTGTTGGGAATTCTGAAGGGGAAAAAATTGAATTGTAATGCGTCTCCTTTGTCTTCACCTTTCAGAAAAAAAAAAAAGAGGGAGGCTGAGCAAAGAAGTTCTTTACTATCCATTTCCTTTTATTTTTAGATGGAAATAAAAATTTCATCAGGTTAAACCTTACTTTCCATACCCAATTATTCCCCAGAAAGTTGAAATAAGTATAGATGTAGGCTTTTTGAGAATATGCCCCAAGAAGTTAATTTCTGAAGCGAAGGGAAACTGCAAGGTGACATTGCTTTTGAAAATTGAGCCTTAATAAAGGTCTTCATTTAGGCATCCATCCTTGAAAATGGATGGTGAACTATGTAGGGTTGGGAGGGAAAGATGAAAAAAGATATGCAAGAGAATGATAGTAGATGAAAGTACATAGTAAAAAGCCCTTGGTTAATGTCCCTATCTGAATTTAGCACTGGTTTATGTGGTCACCTAACCACTGACAGCTCAAAGTCATATTCTTACCGTAAAGTTGTCTTGCCACAGATTGGGTTTGAGTAGTTTGCTATGGGTCTACTGTTACCTTCTGGAAAAGTAGCTCCTCCAGGGCATAGTTAGGATGCTTTGTACGTAGTTTTCTACTGCTTTGTGTGTCCCCAGAATGTCTTGAGAAGGGACCTGCAGTAGGCAAAAGCAGAGAACCATGCTTATGAGTAATGGCAGCTGTAATGAGTTTCCTCTCTTAGGAGGCTGTGTTGAATCTCCAGGAGTCAGGCAGTGTAAACAACCATCACTGAGTCTTGAATATGAAATGTTGCTTCAGTCCTGTGCCGAGGGAGCTGAGAGCCTGTTCTGTTGTTCCAGGTGAGAAGAGCAAAGGAGACTGCCCAGGGCGCAGTTGTGGGGATCAACTGGTACCCGCTGGAGCACAGCTGGACCAGACTAAACACTGATACTGCCTCATCTTCTCCTGAAGTCCCAGCAAAAGTGGGTTCTTCTCTCCCAAGCTGTGGTGTGCATGTAGACTTCTCATGTGAATTTTTTTGTTTTCAGGTAAGTTTGCTTTTTTCTTTTTTTAATACATTAGAGTTTTCTAAATGGGAAACTATATTCTATTTTTCTTGACAATTTTGTTCCTTTTCATTGGGACTTTCAGACATTGCTGGAGCATATAATAAACGTTTATTACTACTAATGGAGATAAAAATTCTAGGAGCCAATCTTGTAAGAGGCATTAAAAATTGGCAAAGGAAAAAAAAAAAAGAAAAAACAGCTTGGCAGAGATTCTGTATTCATACACCTATTTATAGATGGTATGCTGGGGTAGGATAGCACGTTTGTGCCTCTGCCAACAAGATACTCCAGCCTACTGCTGTGCCAGTGCTTGCCACAATTTTGCACTCACATTCTGAGTCTCCCACGGGGATGCTGAGCAGATGTGTGATTGACCTGAATCTCAAAGGTGCACAGGTTTGACTGCATCTGTGAGGATGATCGGAGAGATTCAATCAGCTTCTTTTCCTGGACCTGCTCACATTGATTAGCACATATTGGCTTGACAAGTTTCTCAAAAACCACCTTGTAAAACCTTCTTCCAACTAAGAATTTTCTTTATCCTCAAGTGGCCAGAGTCTCCTGAAGTGAAGATTGACAGAGGGGTTGCACAAACATGGCTGTTGATCTGTTCTTTAGCCACAATGTGGTTTAAAACTGTTTTGGCAGCTCACTTGGTGCTGGTGGCACTCCTGGAAGCACTGCTATTGGAAGTGCTGGCTCCAGCCTGGTGTGAGCATGGTGGGGAAGGCAAGGCATTTTACTGGGATTGCCTGTGCCACCTTCATCTCAGGTACTGGTAATAATTGTCTGTAGATTGCACTTTTTGGAAGATAGCTCTTGGACCTTCCAGCAAGAGAAATTTGTGTCTCCTCTGTGATACCAGAGAGAAACAAAACAGTGGGAAAGGAAAATAAGATTTACAAAGAGCCAAGTTAAGATAACACGAGTATCCCGGTGTTTAGCTACCAGCTTACTGCATGCCAGTTTGGGGAAGGTTTGTGGTTTGTGTGTTTCGGTTTTTTGTGTTTTGTGGGTTTTGTTCAGGTTTTTTTTGTTTTTTTCTGGATGCTTCTGTGTGTAAAGTTTTACTTTGCCTTAAAAACTAAGGGGAAAAGGTGGGATCAAAATAGTTTTACATGCATGTGAGCTGCAGAATGAATAAAAGCAAAGACAGCTGTTCTAAAACAAAGTACATTCTGCCTTCATACATTCGTTTATGTACCTAAAATCATGATTTTTCAAAATGTAGGATAAGGGATGAAAATAGCCACTATTTAAGCTTATTTAGAAATACACATCAGGGAAGATGAGTATCACTGAGGCGGGTCCTGTGGGAGATGCAAACGTAACGGTGGACTCACTTAAAGTATGTAATAGCAGAGTAATTTTGCTGTGGAATTTTAAAGCAATTATGTGAATAACAGAGGATATGTTCTGAAAGTAGCCAGAAATGCTTTTTTGTGGATATAGCTAACATGGTTTCAGAAAGCCTCTGCCTGGCCAGGGTTAGTGCTCCCACAGCTGAGATGATGCAAGTGCTTGTGTATTTGGCTGTACATCGCTGCCTCACTGCAAGTCAGCCTTTTGTGATCTGCCTCTCCCGAGGTAAGTATTCCAAAAAATGCACAAAGACGTCTCTGATAACCCCCAGTGCCTCAGCTTGTTTCTGTGGCTGACTGGAAAGTCTGATGTTCAAAAGGTGCTTGGTCTTAGAATTCACAATGATTAAACGTTTCGATAAGTTGCATTAAACTACGTCAAACTTTTACCGAAATTACTGCAGGCTTCACATAATCGGACTGATTAAAGATAGTATTTCAAGAAGTCTTCACTGATCTAATTGTTTCTTGAGCTCTATTCTTTTGAAAGGAAGATTAGCATCCTTGTGCTTTTTAATAAAATGAGCTGAGTACTAAAAATTCACTGTCAGCAGTTTGACTTGAACACCAGAGTATGCAGCTCATTCCTCTACAGAACGTGGAGGATATTAAATGCGGATATTAATTTTGTTCATTCCTCCTTCACAAAGAAAATAGAAAATGTTCATACCAGAGGGAGAAATAGTTTATGGGATTCTTCAGCGTTGTCTTTTATAGCATACAGTTGTGAACTTTGGGGCGCAGTGGATGTGAAGTTTTTCCTGGTGTTCGCCATGTATAAATAAGTATAAATCGGGTTGGTTGGGCTCTTTTTCTTTTTTTTTTTTTTACAACTGTTGAAGTACCTACATGGCAGTGCTTAAAAAGAGAAACAAGAACTATGAGATCTCTACTAAGCTTTCTTTCCTTTGTAGAAGCTTTCTTCAAACTTCATTAGTCTTCAGAGTTTTCCCTTTAGATGGGTGGCCAGCACAAGCATTTCTGCAAATTCATTTCATGTGAAGGTTTTGTCTCTAAAGTTGTTCAAGTAAGCGTAGCTGCAGATCTGATTCACTTGTGTGGCAATGAACTTCACATGTAAATCGAGTTTCTAATAAGTCTGCATTGTGCTAGAAGGTGCTAATGGCTGCCATCAATCAGAGGGCTGGTAAAAGTTGTTCTCCCCCTTACCCCCAGACTAAATGAGACAGCAATTAAATGCCCTCTTGTTGAGTGATAGCTGAGACAATGGAAATCAATGTCCAAAGCACAAACCAGAATGGCAAGTCTTAAGTATAAGCTAAGCCATGTGTCCCAAGGGACTGGCATGTTGATTTGCTTACAGCTGAGAGGGTATATGAAAGAAAAAACCCGGAGTGCAGACAGAAGGAGAAGCAGTAATGCTCCTTGGAGCGAAGCCAGAAGGGAATATTTGCCATGAAGACTTCTCAGTGGGGCAGTGCTGCCATGATCTTCCCTCCATGCAACCCAGGATCAGCCGGTAGTACAAATTTGATCCAGAACAGGCCCTGGCGTAAGATCATGATCAGAAAATATGATATCAAGCTTGTTTGTGGTATGTTTTTCTGTTGGCTGCTTGAGAACAGGCAGTATCTGATCTGGTGTGAAGCCTACTGATACAAACTTAGCCTTTCAGCTTTTCTGAAAGTGCTTCAGCTGGCAGGGTGAGTTTATACTTGATCAGTGCTGTTATTGCAGTGGTTTAGATCCCTGGAATGGAATTTGATGAGTTGTGAAGCTGCATCTCGAGAATAACATCATCCGCCCGTCCCCCTTTCCCCCATCACCAAATGCCATTACTTTGTTCCCAAGTGCTTACAGGTGCAAGTCTTACTCTTATATCTCTCCTAAATAAAACTGCACTGTAAAAAAGCCAAGTTTGTTCGTCTGTTTCTTGGAGATGAAAACAATCCCTTGAGACCCTGGTTACTGGTTAACAATTTTGTCCAAAGGACATGCAGTCACTTAGGTGACTGAATGTGTTTTGCCCATCTTCTTCACTCCAAACCTTCTCCAAAGCTCATTATGTCAATGGGACACTTCCTTTTGACTCCAGCTCGCAATTCTGCCTTAGCTTTGTTGCCTTGCTGAAAGGGCTTTAAGTTACTGGAGTGCACAGGGCTGCATTGTCTCTAATCTGTGTGGGTTTTTTGTTTGTGTTGGGGGTGGTTTTTTCTGCTTTTGTGCAAAACTGTAAATGCATTGAGAACAGCAAGCTATTGCATTTACTAAGGGCAAGGCACACTCCTCTTCTGCAGCTCATATGTTGTTGTCAGAGAGTGTGGCTGTATGACACTTTGGAGCAGCTCAGCTAAACTAAGAGAAGGTTTTCTACAAGCTTAAGGCTCCAAAGAAATGTTACAGTAAGAAGTGATTTTATTTTTGTGCCTGGAAATTATTGCACACAGGTGACCAGAGTCATCTGAAGTAATGCTAGGATTTGACTAAAAGAAAATAGATCTGTTTAGAGAGTTCAGTATTGAATTTGTTCTGTGGAGTGCTGTATCTGTCACAGCTCTTTTGAGGGCTTCAAAAAAAGAAAAACAAAACTTAATACAATAAGAGGTCCACAGAAATCAGCAGACATTAGGAATAGACTCATACAAGACCTGCCAGCTGATATTCCTTGCCCTTATCACTTGGTTATAAAGACACTCTGCCTCCCCATCAAGGAGGCACCTTCATTTCAAAGTCATGTTCTACTGCACTCATGTTTAGTCTCTGGTTTTATAGTACTGACAATTACTGTGAATGGCATACTTGGCAATCCCATTGTCTTCTTATTCGGGTGTTCACCTCTGAAGTTAACTCTGGTTCTAGCCTTGATTTGCACTTGACTTTTGCATCGTGTTCTCCATCAGAGACTGAAGGTGCCAGGAGAGAATCTGTGTGGGCACAGCAATACACTGCCATGCTACCAGCATGAGGATAATACTTTGAACCTTCCAATGAAGACCTTGGGTTATTAATGTGATCTTCACTATTACCAATACTGATATGTTTTCTTGAATATTAAAGCATTCTTATAAATAAATATATAATAATAAATACTACAATGTGGCCAAGCTGATCATAGGCATAGAGAGTGCACATGCTGTTTGTACTGTTTTGTATTTAATTATTCTGTGTGTAATTTTGAATAATCAGATTACCTTTTTTAAGTATCTTCTTGTATATTGCAAGCCTACAGCAGTCCAATAAAGCAGAGCCATTGACTGCTATTTGACGGCTATTTGATGTGTCCATTACCTCCTGCAAATGCCTGGGAATACAATGGGGTAGCATGCAGACTTCAGAGCTGTCGTGACAGGTATTAAGAACGTGTCAAATCAGTGATGACTGATAACATATCTGTCATTTGTGATGGGATTATTAGGAAGAGGAAAGCCACTAGGAGAAAGATATTCTAGGAAAAAGAAAGGGGGGAGGGGATGGGAAGACAGGAGGGGAGAGGATTTACTCTTCTTTGGAGCTGCCTGGTTTAATTAAGCCTTGTCTAGTCCATAAACAAATCTATTAACTTTCTGAATGCTTTGGCAGTTTATGCACTTCAACAGCAGCAGCAATAATTCCATAGAATTTAGATTTCTCTTTGGTAGATAGTGGCGCTGTAGGTACTGTGACTCTGATGAAGGTTCTTGACCAGTACGTGGTACTATATATTTTTATTTTGTTTTCTAGTTGAGAGTTTAATATAATATTGTGGAAGAAAGAATTCAGTGGGCACATAAGACATTTTCTGCAATGGAAACTCTTTATAGAGCTGAGGAAGAACAGTCTGCCAGTGCCATTTGATTTACATCTTCGGTTAGCAAAAGGATGTGAATGATTAGGTTCTTTTGTTTGGGTTTTTTTTTATTATTATGGATATGTGTCTCGTGTGAGTGTGGAGAGAAGGCTGAGCTTCATCTCACTTGTAAAATTAGGTTTTATTGAAGAGGCCAGTGTGCCCAGTACACAAACTGATGCCTTTCAGGTGGTTTAGGCTGAGCCATAAGCACATCGAACATTTAAAAGCAGTTAAATATTAAGATAAAAGAAGCATCTTATTCTGCTGTCTTCTGGTACTCAGGCGATGCCAGGACAGAGGAGGTGACCTCTGTGGTTCTTGCTGTTAGTGTCTTTGGTGCAGGAGTGTCCCCAGGAGCAGCAGAATAGAGTGTAGCTGTCTCATGCAGCCCCCTGCACAGAGAGCTCAGTCTGGGGGGGCTTGTTAGATGTCAGGAGAGAGAAAGTTCAGTGGGCTGAGACAACTATTCCTAGCTGTGGTGTTCTCCCTTAAATCCCCTTTCAGCAGGATAGCCTTTGTACAGAGACTCATAATGCTGTCCAGATTGTCCTTTCTACCAATTTATCTATTGGCTTTGTATGGAAAAGAACCTGATCCTAATCTCTGCCCCTTCCACCGGCAGAGACAAGGTGTTTGTCAGGGCTCCCAGTCCACTGGCAAAGCAAAGGTAGCAGAAGTCAGCCCAGTGCCCAAGTGGACATTTGGATACCATTGGGCTGTTGCTGGGGGCAGCTGCTGTGTTGGATGTGTTCAAGCAGGGTGGCTGCCAGTGTTGATAATGCTTCTGGTGGCCATCTATGCTGGTTGATGGCTCAGAGAGGAGCAGCTGCTTTGAAGGTAAACAGGAGGCCAGAGGACAGTCTTGGGTTTGGGAAGCAGAGATGGAGAGTAGAGTGAGAAGACATCTGTGAAACCCAAGCTGTAGCTGCTATGGCATGAAATGAACAGTGTTTGATTTTTGTTTAAGTGATCATTGGTATGTGAGAAGCACACAGTGACCTAGTCAAAAGCAAATGCTGTGTGGCGGCTTTGGACCATATTTCTACGAGTTGCTGGTGGCAAATTGGCTTCCATAAGCTGTCCATATCTGCCTTGTGTCACACAGCACAGACAAGCCAAGCTCACCCTGCTCCAGGTGAGCCCACTGCTCTCCTCCAATGGAGTAAGCTCCCTTCTTGGTCAAGGTGATCCCAGGGCAGCCCCACCGTGGGGCAGGGAGTGATGGTGGGGCAGGTGTCCGGCCTCTCACTCCTGCAGAAGGATGTGCTGGAGCATGTGGCAATAGTGGTGCTGGCTGCATGCTGTGGGGTGCTACCTTTTCTGCCTGCCACCCCCATCCCCCACGCCCCCCCATCTCTAAATGCACATTTACCCTACCCACAGAGGCTGGCTGAGCAAAAACTGAAGAGCAACCTGAGGCAAGGATGCCAGGTTTTAAATGTGATGTATTGTGGCTTGATTTGTTTCCCAAGGTAGTTCTCTGGAGCACCTTGTGGCAACTATCCCAAAACAACCAGTGATTTGGGTACCTGATTTAGCTTAAGAGTTGTTAAAGGAGCCTGATTTTTTTTTTCTTTTTTTTTTCTCCTCCAGAAGCTGAACTCATCATTTCTTCAGAATAACTTGAACTGTGCACCCAGAAATCATTAATCATACCATGAAATCTTGACTTCAACTTCCCCCTTTATATGTAGGAGATTACCATGCAGGTTGTTAGTGTTGTGTTTTGCTGTCTGGCATCTTGGTTCATACCAGTTAAATATGGTATCATGAAGAGGAAGGGCTATGGAGAACGGCAGTGCAGCAGGGAGCCTTCCTTCACTGGTAACGTTTGCTTTTGGCCCTGCAACACAGATGTTCATGATGGTGGGCAGCCCACGGCATGTGACTTTGCTCTTCAGTACCTGCCTCTTTGGGAGGAGACACACAAATAGTAACTGCTGGCAGCATTTGCAGCCTGCTTTATATTTTTTTCCAGTGCTCTCATTGTCTTTCATCAGCTTCTGTATTTAATACATTTATGTGATGAATGGGTTTTCTGTCCCAAGAAAGGACTACAGTAAAGTGCACATGCGCTTGGAGTACTTCTCTGAGGGAATCTATTCCTTCCCTGTACTCTTACTCTGTTCCCCAATTCACCAGATTTTGTCAGTTTAAAAGAAGAAATAGGAACACTTATCTGGGAGGTATTGTAGAAGCTGATTTCAGACTCAGCTATTTGGGTTTTTTTCACTTTGCTGCACATGAGGTGTCCTGAGATAACACAGAAAATCATGAGGTTGGGGGAATCACCTCTGAAGTTCATTGAACTTTTAATAAAATTCCTTTTAGGGTCCAAGATCAACACTGCCCTGTATGGTTTCAGTTCTGTTTGTGTGCTCACACGTAGCTGCAGTCCAGTTCTTTATTTTTTTATGTAGTGGTAGGATTAGAAGCATCCTTTGCAAACCAAACCACCACTAACCATCCAATTTAAATACACAAGGAGTCTTTAACCAGGAAAAAAAAACCAGCAAAGAAAAACCCTTTGTAAGTGTAACTCTTGAGTTCATTGCGTATTTGAATGAAAACTGATTTTCATGTTTGTTTAGACAAAGTAAAACACTCCCAAAAATTAAAGAAATCGGCGGTGATGGTGAGTGCTGTTGGGGGAGGGGAGCTGGAAGGCAAAATATTGCAAAATTATGTTTTGCTGATAACAAAGCCCAGTGGGAGAGTTCTGTTTTGCAAATATGTAACTGTTGACATGGGGATGTTTGTTAGAATATTTTTAGTGCTGATAAAGGAAAGCAACATTCATTGGAGTTTTGGTAATCTTGAAGAAAAACACATGTTAAGCTCCCATTGCTCTGCTCTGAATGATAGCATTACACTATGTGTAGGAAAGGTTTTTCTCAGCGAAGTTTCCTCTATTGTTTCCACCTCGAAGCCTTTTTTATACTGTACTTAGAGGAGAGGGATTGAGAGAGACGAAGAGAGATTTGGTCATGACGAGAACAGTGTTCTACAGGAGTGTCTTTGATAAGACTTTCCAGGTGGTGTTTGCAAGTTGAAAGGTTGGAGCTAAGCCTAGGTAAAGCTAAAAAAAATGTACTTGTTTTAATTGTGGTGTAAAGCATCAGTATTATCATATGAAAAACATCAGTGATGCCTTGACTTGCTTGATAAAATAAGAATCTGTTCATGGTAATGGCCATTAACTCACTGACAGGATGATAAAGAGATTACAGGGTTCAGCTTCCCACTTATAAAGAACTGGTTGGTGCACGTGCTACTCTGCTAGTCCCATCTCGGTGTATGTTGTGGAACAATGATGGAAAACATTTTTAATATTTTCAGTGTGCTACCTGACAGCATGATCTCTATAGTATACAATTTTCTGTTCCTCTGACCTCTTACACACCAATTGTATTGGGAAAACATTAATTAAATGGGAACAATGTATTTATTGTGACTTGAAGTTGCTTTTATCGCAGTTCCTATTGTTCAGGTTCCTGAACAGGAATGAAAGAGCCTGCTTAAAGATGCTCTCTGAGCTCTCTTTTCAAGGATGGCTCTTCGTTCCTAACTGCCAAAAAGTAGCAGCAGACTATAAAAGGAAAAATTCCCTTCTGTGCAATTCTAGTCCCTTAAGTCTTGATGCAGAATGGCTTATATTAATTCACTTCCAGATTTAACTTAGTTTCATTTTAGTGTGGGTCATGGGCCACCAATGTGTTTTGTTGTTCGTTAAATGGACTATGCATCCCTTGGTAACACCTTGCAAAGCTAGTAATTTTGGGAGTAATGCAAAGAAAGGTGGGACTTGATAAAAATTCAGTGGGAGTCTTGTTTACACACTAAACTGTGGTGATGATGATTATTATTAGTTTATTTTTTCATGATATGGTATAGTAACAAAGAATACCTCTGTGCCCTGGACAAAGACCAGTGTCTGTAGAAGTTACAGTGCTGGTAGTGGCCATGGTCATGAGGCAGATGGAATGGTTGGGGGACCAAGGATAAGATTTTCAGTTCAGAGCCCAGCAAAGTCCCATCCCTGTGAAAAGGCTCAGAGCCCCACTGCGTCTTACTTCCCTAATGGTGTAATTCGGCTTGGCAAAACCAGCTCTGTCTCCTCATAAACCCTGCCTCTCTTATGGCATTTTGCATGGTATGACATACAGCATCTTCAAATGAAAGACAAATCAACTCTCTCTCCTGTCCTAAAAACAAAAAAATAGTTTTTATTCATGGCTCAGCGTTAGCCAGTATAGTTTCCAGAAAGCTGCGCTCACTCAAGCCCTACTCAGCAGAAATGTCACTGCTTTGAAGTGCCCTATTGAATTCTTGTCCATCCTGTTCCTACTTTCTTACTATTCCTGCCTTTCTGTTACGAAGTTTTGTTCTCCTATGTGTCAGACTGATCAATTATGTATCATAGAGGAAGGCATTACTTTTTTGTGTGAAGGGCTTATCTCACCTAATTCTTTTATTGATGTCCCTGCCTGTTGTTTATGATCCTCCTTTCTGGTGACAGGTGTGCTGAAATTTGACTTTAGGCTTTGCAATACATACAGTTTGGGAAAGAACTTATTTAATTCTTTCTATGTATGAAATACAGAATGCAGAAATAGAAGCCTGTAAATTGTATAAAAAGCATCGTATGGTTTAGGACTTCTTTGTTACCCTGCAGTTATCCATGAAGTCCACTGTAGAGTCAGCCATCTCTATAGTTACTTACATTACTGCGTGTTTCATATCTGGCACACAAAAAATGGTGTTTATTCTTTTCTTCCTGATGTGAAAACCATTCTCAGTCAATAAGCTGTTAAGCTACCCTTTTGTCATCATTGCTGCTTAGTTGTGTTCTTTCGCATCGAGTCCTAAATCTTGACAATCTAATGTGTTAAATTCTTTGACAAGAATGTTCCAGTTCTGGAGTGCTGAGAGCTTTGCTTGTTTTTCTTCATGAATGGAGTGAAATGCTTCTTGGTGAAAATACAAATGCAGCGACTGAAAAATGCAGACTTCCTTTGTAATCAGTAGAGGAAAAATAGACACTTTTGGACTGTTATCCACTGCAGCCCTTGAGCTCTCCACCTTGGAGAAGATTAATTGCATTCTCCAAGTGCCTGGTTTTCTGGCTGATAAAGAGAGGTTAGTTGGCTCACTGCAAGAGCTGTTTCCACACGCTACAGAATTTTAGGAAAGATTGGCTCCAGCATTGCGTTTTCAGCAATGAACAGCATAGCTAAACAAGTAAACCTGTATCTCTTCTACTGTCTTTCTACTTAAAGATAAACAAAAAGGGTCCCAAAACTGTTTTACTTGTACCTCCAGTTCACATGGCAGTGTTGATCTGTGAGGACCCCTCTCCTTTCCCTCTCCAAATTTGGGGGTTTCACCTGTAGGCAAAGTTGGCTACTAAAAGACTGCTTTAAAGTTTAAATATTCAGACTGAAGTTGAGTCTGATGAAGTGCTTCAAAACTAGGCTGTTTGCATCCCTTTCCTTAAAAGTATTGCACACCAGTGCTGGGAAAGCTTTACCAAATAACAGATTATTCTTCTCTAACATTAGCCTTTTCCCTGCTATGCTTGGGCAATTCAGTGCAAATTGACTTTTTGAGACTGTGTTGTATTTCACATTGTTATACCTGAGATAAAGCAGAAAATGGGATGCACTATTTAAGGTCAAAATTATTTCAACTTCTGCCCTCCATGACTTTGTATTTAGGGCTCTGGGTGGCCTTCTGAAAAGTTGTTTGTCCTAGAGATAGTCTCCAGCTATGCAGAGAAGGCAAGAATAGAAAATGTAATTTCAGTATCTGTACTGTACCACAGTGCTCAAGGAGAATTACAGTAAAAGGAGATATTTTATTTGGTAGAGCAAAGAAAGGACCTTGTGGAAAAATGATGAGGGGAGCCACTTTTGTGTGCTTCCCACCCCATCTGTGCTTCCCAAGGTGGCAAGTGTTCGGGGTCAGTGGTAATATGGTACAGCTCCAGCTACCCCTTGAAGAAAGAACTTGTCCAATGCCCACTGGTGTCTGAGATTCAATCCTCTAACCATGTTGGTGCTTTTGGATTAATTCCTGCTATCGTTGTATGGATGTATGGGATTGTATCGATGTATGGGATTTTCTTCCAACCACTAAATGTCCAGTCTTTGTCTCTGTTGTGTTGATTTACTGGCCTTAGTGACAGCATCAGTCATTTGTGCACTGTATTTTCTTTTCAAAATGTATTTTCTTCTATTAGTTTGTGGATTTTTACTAGGTGACTTGATGTGCTTGGTTCTGTATTGTTTATGATTTAATTTTATTCATTTTCTTTCTTAACTAAATATTCTTAGCCTTTTCAATGTTGTTTCATATGGAAGCTTTCCAGGGCTGCACTGCATATGTTTGATTTTAGTTAATAATGCATGACCTAGTGAGATATCTATATCTATATATATATAGGTATATATATATATATATATATATATAAAAATAATATATATGTATATATAACGCATAAAGCTAGTATCTTTATTCATTTAGCACTGAAATGCACTTTTCCGAAGTGATAGGCATGTAATATGTTATTTAAAGGGCTCTGACTCATGATTGCAGGCACATTTTTTTTAAACAGGTGACAGAGTAGCAGAAGAGGTAAGTTTTGTTCTGTTGCTTTTCACTCCTGAAAGGAAACTGTTTCCTGCACCATCTGCATCACTTCCTTCTCTCAGGCTCTTGCTGGGTACTGGATAACATGAGAAGTTTTGGCACCTCAGCAACCGGCTGGAGTGAGTGGAAAAGTCCTTCCAAAGACTGTCACTAATTCAATTAGTGTGTGCAAAATTGCGTTGTGCACTTAGAGAAAAAAGAGTGCTATGTGCACATCTCCTTCAGCGGGGTTCTTCTCCCAATATTTCAGACCAATCTGGCTTGCTCACAGCCTTTCTATCAGAGGGTGCAGCTCTTCCTATACTGGTGCTTCCAGCCAGCCAGCTTATTTCTCTGAGGCTCAGGGCAGCGTTTCCGAACTCACTCAACACTCCCCTTCTCTCGAAGTGCCCGTGCCCTTTGATCTTCCATGCCCAGGCTTGGCAAACAGCCCTGCCATCCGCATCAGTGTGACGAGTCCAGCAAAGCTATAAACCTGGCTAATTTGTTGGAGAGGAGGCTTCTGAGCACCACTCTTTGTTTCACCTTTCCTGCCTTGTTACCTAACAAGCCTTGTATGTTTTCTCTGTGTTTTTTAACGGTGTGGTTGGGCGCCCATCAAACCAAAACAGAATAAGAAGGTGCAATGGTTGGAAGGTTTTGTTTGTTTGGGAAAAAAGAAAAATAGACACATAATGCTTTGTTAGTTCAGCCCATGCCAATGTAGTTGTTTTCTTCCCTCTTGAAACCTATCTACATTTATATGATAGGAAGATACCACTCAGCTTTATTTTAATGCCCTGCCCTGCCCTACCTCGAAGTCCAATCTGTTTGTCACTCTACCAAGTTACCTTTTGCCCATAGTTTCCAAACACCGCCCAGGCATTTAAAAACAGAAATCATCACAGTACAGAAACAACAAAGTCTCTTGTTTAATTCATTTCTGTGCATTATCCGTGAGAAGGTATCTCCAAATTTCAGCACGTTGTAGTTACTTGTCTAGGTGGTTCTATTTTAATCTCCTCTTGCAAGAGGGAAGTTCCATGATCATGACCAATGAAAAAAAATTCTCCCTTTTTTATGCATGGACTTATTTCAGTTTAAACCACCCATACATGATGCCTAAGTCCCTTTGAAGTTGATGGATAAGATTTTTTTCTCTGTAAAATATGGCGGTGCTCTGGCTCCAGAATAGTTTGCAATGGTTGGGATTCCTGCAGGTTTTTGGGACTTGGCTACCTTTTTGATGTAAAGAAGTGGCTAGGTCTTCACTGGACCATGGCATGACACAAGATAGTTTCTTCTGATGTTAACATCTGGATTCCAACATGACTAGTGCTTCCAGATTTTTTGCTCCTTTGCATTCCTCAGCATGAAGTTTACCACAATGGAGAAAAGCTATGCTTCAATGAAACCTGTAATGGATGCGAAGGAAAGTATATAAATGGTGTATAGCTTCCAAGCTGTCAGCTGAAATGCTTCCCCCCACCTCTTCCCCTGTCACTTTTTTCTATTAATAAGAAATATTCAGTGCTGTCTCCTCTGCCATTAATATTACGGAAAAATTTCATCTCAGTCTTGGTAGATAAAAATATCTTGCAGGTGACTCCAGACTGGCAAATACTCCAGACTAGCAAATAAGAGGTTAAGTTTTAGGTAAAACAAACAAGAACCTCCAGGCTAAGTGCTGAGATTTTACTCTGGCAAAAACCTGTTGACTTAACAGGCCATTGGTTTGAATAAAAATTAGTAAAAACATGATGTGGGACAGCGTAGAGATGGCTGCTGACTGATTCCTGTGCTGCTTGTTCTATACACAGCTGTATTTTCACATATTCTTTGTTTTATCTGCCTAAGACAGTAGTTTGTAATTCAGACAGCCAAGAGGCAGCTTCTTTGAGGGCAGCAGTATTAAAAATATTGCTTCTTTTTTGGCAAACTAGAAACATTCTTGTGTGTGTTTAAGAAAGATGGGCTGGATATTTTTAGATGCTCACTAATTCATTTCAGCTGTCCTTGTTTTGTTTGCTTGAGTTTGGAAAAAGAGAGCAAGGGAAAATATATAGAATTACATGAAAAGTAATTGTTTATGGAGCTGCAGACCGCCTTGTTCATATCTTTTTTGTATATCAAGAAATTGGTCATTTACTGTGTCTTTTAATTTGTAAGTTAAAATATGAATCCTTGTAATGGGTGGACCAAATCGGTTTTATCAAAGTAATCAGCTGAGGGTAATATTCTCCTACACAGCTACTGGTATACCAGTGCTTGCATCTGCAGTGTCTATTTATCCTTGATGCATTTGTGAATTTACTTACACAGCAAAAGGTAAGAAACCTTATGGAGGGAAAAAATAAGAATAAAAAAAGAATGGTAACAAGACTTGTGGAAAACATTGCCGCAGAAACTCCCTTGAGGGACACTACCCCAAACCCTGAAGCAACTGTGCTCTACAGAAGTAAAAACACATTATCATGAGATGATGGATGGGTTTCCATGCACAGGAAGAGAAAATGGGGATGGCTGTGGGACAAGCCTGGACTACTTTTCATCTTAACCCAGAGGCAGCTGCTCAGTTTGCTTCATCCAGCAAGAAGCAGAGGCAGGAACAGACAGGATGCCAGCCATGTCCACAGTTATAAAAGGGTGAAATATTGTGCAGGAGGAGAAAAGGGAAAATGAAAGTCAGGGAAGCAAACAAAGGGAAGAAGGATAAACATCTACTTGAGTTAGTGTAAAGCCCCAGAAAATCTTTAGGCCTCTGAAGATAAGCGGATACTATTCTTCTCGGGCTTGTTTTTCTTTCTGGTGGTGCTCAGCATTTCACAATGTATGTCTGTCTGTTACAAGTGAGTGAGAGAGGTTATCGCTGTTTTGAGAGGGCTCTTTCTTTTCCAGCCTGAGAAGGTGATTACTCAGGAGAGACCCCAATAAATCTTGGGATCCCAACAGATAGTCCTGATATATTTAACGTTGTAAACTTTGCTTTAAGATAGTGTGCGTCTACCACTCCTGTACTGCTAGCAGGGGATATACTTTTTTTTTTTATGTTGCATCTGTTAGCACTCAATGACATTAACCAATGACATTCCCAAAATCGTACCAAAACCACAGGTTTAGTGTCCTTATGGGCACCTTGAGGTTTTTGACAGAACTGGGTTATTTTAGTTGACATCATAAAGTAAATGTACTGCACAGACAAGAGAGAGACTGTTTTCACTTTTAAGTGCATTAGTTTTCCAGTAGTAAAACCAAAATTGCAATATATTATGCAGCCACCCCTAGAAGTTGTGAATTGATAAGGCTGTGCAATACATCCCTGCTTAGGGGGAATAGGATGGTGTGCTCTGGTTTCCTACCTCCTTAAACCTGCTGCTTTCCTCTAAGCAGCCAGAAAAGTTAGGGCACACACCAGGGACTTTTCTGTATGTGGTTTACATTTATTAAGAAATAAGTACAAAGGGATCTAGGCTAAATGTGGTAGTAGTTTTACAGTTCATTCACAATGCCATAGGTGGAGAGGGAAGTTATAATGATCAAAACGCTTTCTTTAAAAATTGGAGCCCGCGTTGACTTTTGAAGCTATGCAGTAAGTGCCTTTCTGCATGATTAATTTAGGTTGTGGCATCACAGTTGTGGATGATAAATACACCTGGCATAACCTGCTGGTTATGCTTCTGGGGTGTTGATTTTGAATACAGTTTTGTCTGTCAGGGTGGGGGTGGGGGTGGGGGGGGGAGGTGTGTGTGAAGCTTCCTGTGGGTGATGATGACTCTAAACACTTGCTCCATAGTGCCAAAATTGGAGCACAGCTCGGAGGCAGGGGGACTTTTAGGCATCTATGGGATCCTGCCTACTTTTAAAATGTATTTCAGGGTTGTTAATGCACATACATTACCTAGCCTTTTAGGGACAGCTGGGTTTGTTTTAAACTTGATAGGTATGATATAATGTTGGCGTAGAGTCTGTCTGCAGTGAGGGAGCTGAGAGGACTCTGGGGCCTGTGGTGGGACAACCCTCGTGGGAGAGCTGAAATGTACTTCAGCACTGAATTAATATATTTTGGGTCAACTACATAGGTGTAAAAAAAAGTAATGCATGCAGAGAAGAGGCAGCTGACTGGTCAGAAACGGGCACAGTGGGAAGCACTGTGTGGGCAGGGGACAATCAGGTCCGATGGAGTCTCCATGCCAACTACCCTCTGGACCAAGAACTGGACTGGGGACAGTCCCCACTGCCCATGGCTTTTCTCTGGTGTCAGGGAACATGGAGAGAGAGATGGGGAGAGGAGCCCAACTATGACTAGGACCAGAGGAGCAGCCTGCATGGGCACCATCAGGTGCCAAGGACCTCCTGCTGCTGGGACAGGCTTTCCCCTTGCCTGGGCTGCTCAGCTCTTCCTTGCAACCTCCTCCTGTGGGATCTCAATGTCCTGGCTCCTTTCTGTATCCCAGCCCTGCTGCCTTCACCCTCTCATATCTGTTTTTATTTTCCTTTCTACCTATTTCTGGCCTAACTATCCCCTGCCCCTGGGGTTAAGGGATTTACTGCCCTTGCACCATGTTCGCTCTACTTGTGCCTCAATCCCTTTCTCTTTGCAATTCTCTTTGCACCCTTACATTGTTTTTTATATGCAGAGATCAGCATAGTGTTGATAATAATTCATCACGGTCCTCAGTAGCTTCAGAACTGTATCTATTGAAGTGGGAGGCTGGGTGGTTTTTGTTTTAAGGCTGATTATATTTAAACTAGATGGATGGGCAACAAGGGGTTAAAAACAACTTCAAGTCACTGGCTTGCAAGGGTTTAAATAGTATAAATACACAGGAATAATTTGAAAGACATCTCAGGTCATATGAAGATGTATGTATCTGCTAACTGCATGGACAAATTAGAGAATTAATTGAAAGGGAATGTTAGCTCGTTAGCTGAGCAAGCTAATGTCAAAAAAACCTGCAGCTTTCTTTTAAGACTTATGGTAATTTTTTTCCAGAATAATCTATTAATGAAATAATGCTTTAGAAGGCAGCCTGGAATGGAGGCAAGTGTTGTAATAATTTAATCAGCTTCTGTATGTTTTTAACTGCATGTTGGGGTTAAATCTTACACCATGGAGTGAGGTTCCTTCTTCCCTGCCCCTCCACATTAGAGAGTAAACACCATGCTTAAAACATATTTTTGGATATGAAAAAAAAAATCTTAATCTCATGTGTAAAAACATTATGAGCAGTCCTTAAATACGTGTGAGTATTTATATATTTTTATATATTCTATGAAATTACTAAAATTTATTCAGTAAAGTTGAGATGCTTGTGGTCAACCAGAGTACTCAGAAATGCTAAAACCAGAAAGGACACATTTGAATATATACTTTTATACAGTAAAGATGAACATCTTTGGGCATTTCGGTAGTGAAGCTGTTGTACCATGTGAGAGGGAGGAGCACTGGGATTTCAGTAAAGCTTTTGTAAGACTGAGCAATAATACAGTGTCACCATCCTGGAAAGAAACCACCCTGAATTAGTGTTACTTTTATTGTTTCTGTTCTGGGGACCTTGGGGATCATTTACCCCCTCTTCTGAAAACCACAAAGTTCTTCCTGTAGAGAGGAAGGAGGGTTTTGGAAGGAATGGGAAATGCTTGACATCCCGGGATCGCATTATTCCTGGAGCTGGGGAATTGCAAGCTGTTGTTGGAAACCGGGAAAGCGGATAGGTTGTTCCAAGTGGATTTGGATTTAGAACAGTAATCTGAATTCACATCCAACCCAAACTGAACGCATACCATGAAATTTAGCACTTTTTTATAATTATTTTTGCTTTGCTGGAGAAATGGAATATTCTAAGATACCATGCTGCAATTCAGTAAACCTGCTTTCAGGTGTCCTAATTCTGAATTATAGTTTGTCTTCCAAGGACTGATAGAAATCTACTGCAATTGCTGATGTGAAAAGTAAGAACACATTATCTCTAACAGTACTTGAAAGAGAAATGTGCAATGACAGCCTTCAAAGCCAGCCTGGTGATCATAGGCGTATGATTCAGTTGGAACATCTTTTTTGGTTAGGAAATGTTATCGTGAATATTTCTGCAAGTAGAAATAGTATTAAATATGTATCAGAATTAACATACTGTGGTTTGATCATCACAGGTCAACTATAAATGTGCAACTTACTTGTGCTGTAAACCACAGGCTGTGTAGGTGTTCTGGAATAAAATATTTATGCGTTTAGTGTTCAGCACTGTTGCTAATTTAGACTAGTCACTGGAAGATTATATTGTCTGTTGCGTATCGTTAAACATAAGTGCTGCCATTGGACTTTATAAAAAAAAAAAAGTGGTTGTTTTTAATTCTTATTGTTTTTAAAGAAATACATCAAAATACCTGTTATTCCCTTCTAATATGTGCAGCCCTGTGCGCAGGTACATTTTGATTTAAATGAAGATAACTCTGAAATTAAAATTCTGACTCTTAACTGGGTAAGTGGGGAAGAAAGCCATAAATTGCCTCTTCATTAGACAACTTGCAAGACTGAGAAATCAAAGGGGGGGAGGGGGTGTGTGTGTTTGTTTGATTTGGAATTTTTTATTTTATTTTTTTTTTGCTTGATTGGGCATTTGGAAAAGTAAAGATTTGGGAAAGTGAAGGCAAAAAAATGTTATGTTCAAGGTTAGTAAACTAATTTTATGATAGTTAAACTATGTATTTGAACAGTACCTGTATTTTGAATATTTATTAAATGAAACGTACAGTGTCTTTATTAGAGTACCCCTTGAGGTAGGACACTTTGCTTTTCAAAAATATTGTGATTTTTTGCAGCATCTCAATGAATTACTTATTCCGCTTTAGTCTCTTATTAGTGCCTTTGGGGAACAAGGGACTTTTTCCCTAAAACTCACTAACTGTAAGCTCTCAGTATCAATCTCCTCCATTTTTCACAGCTGCCTTGCATCTCGGTGCTACCAGGGGATTTCCATCTCGTTTTTTCCTGTGCAAAACCATAATTCCCCTCTCTGCTGGTCTACTAACAAGAATACTGAATGGCTGGGACAATCTTTTCCTGTCAGCATATTTGCTGATTAGCAGGGGAGATGCTGTGTTTCTTACAGGAGAGGAGATACAAAAGCCGATGAATCTAATTTAATGTCTGAAAGTTGCTTGACCAGATATTATTGGCTTGATGGATGACAGTCCCTCCGGAGCATATACAGATAAGATGCCTTCATTATTTATGGGCATTCATTAAAGTAAGCAGCAAAAACCTTATTGATTTTCCAGATTCACCTCCGTGGAATTGGAGAGTCTGTTGTACTAGGTGAAAGTCCAGAAATATTTAGATGGTTTTTATGAGGATGTAATATCAAAATACAGTAACATTATATGTTATAATAATCTTGCCTAGATTAACAACCCTGTTCAAAGTATGCTTTTTCCATCAAAATATGAATTTTAAATTTTATGGATAATGAGTAAAAAATTTAGCTATGCAGGGATATAAATTAGTCAAGAGTAAGCATTTCACTTAAATAATTTCATGCCTAAAATCCTCATTATATCATGTTGGAACATTAAATTAGATTAACCTGTGTTGAAGAGTCATGAATTGCTTTAAAACAGGTTAGACCTACCCTTGCCAATTTATGGTGTAACCAAAAGCTTATGCTTGCTAACAATCTGTGGAGCAGTCCCTCCGTGAGAGTTTAGGGGTAGAAAACAAGCAAAAGCATTTTGTCTCTTGCCTTTCTGTTGGTGTACAGTATGCCAGGGAAAAACGGGAAATCTTTTGTCTTCAAGAGAATGAGCCTCACTTACTTGGAGTGATGTCTAATAGCTAGATTTGGAGATGCCAGCTAGCTCTTTGGAAGGACCATTTCCAGTAAAATATATGGTGGGGGTGAGGAGGCTGCCAACAGGATGGAGCAAATGTTGGAGAATGCCAAGCGACGTGTCTCCCATCCTGTTCTCTTCCCCTGAATTTCTTAGCTAGACCCCTTATATTTTGTGGAAGCTGGAAATAAATCAGTAAGTAAACAATACTCTAAATAAATAATTTTGTTCTGTTCGCATCTAAAGTAGATACAGCATAGCAGGTCTGACTGGGAAGGAAAGAGGCTGGGACGTGTAGGCATTTGTCCTTTCTGACTTAAACTGTCTTTCCACGTATTTTTTCATTCCCATATGTACTGAGTTTTTTTAGTTGATGCTCATATGCTCCTTGTCATTGTACTAGTCAAGTACCTCTCTTTATAGATCTTCCTTCACCCCTCTTCTGCCTTTTTCCTGTCTTTATGCTCTTTTATTTCAAATTGCATATCCTGCTGGATACTGTGTTGTTATAAACCATTCCTTTGAGAGGCGATGTGACAATGCTCCAGGCAGGGACACTGCTTTTGTTTTCCTGTGGCAGGAAAAATACAGCTCCTGCAGATGCAGGTTGATTCAAGAGCAAGAATGTGAAGCTACTGGGTTGAAACAGCAGTACCAGTCCTGCTTGTGCCTCTTCAAATGCAGGGTGCAGCAGGCACCCACTCAGTGCCCAAGTCACCCGGGAGGAGCCTTGCATCATGTTAATCGATTCCTTGTTTCATTTGGCAGCCGCCTGTTGCTGGAGTGAGGCCTTACTTTTCTCAGTCAACACATCATTATTAATCACTAACGTTGGAAAGGGTACAGTCCAAGTTAAGTACCTTTAATGCTTAATACTGAACATTGTAAAATGCCTTACCAGCAAAAACACGCTGATCTCTTTTTTTCATATAAGGCAGTGCTGCTCTCCTGGATTGTGCTGAACATGCTACTGCTTAAATGATGCTCTTGATCATTAAATGGTCAAATGCAACAGGGCGTCCAGGACCCTGGCCAGCCTTGGGCAGGGCTGAGGTCAGTGCTCACTGCTATGTGGGGTGAAGGATCTCATGGGACAGGAAAGAAAGTTCATGTAGGTGTAAAACACACACTGCCCACATTTTTAACTCTGATCGCTAGGCACCTCCACAGCAGACATGGTAAATGATACATGTGGTAACCATATACCGTATCATATGTCGAGTTTGTTTGCGGTTTTAGATGCTGCTTTCCCTTGTCAGATGGCTTTGAAACCTCTGTGTCCATTGGAGCACCCTGTGCAAGGGTGGCCTTCACACTCCTCCATCTGTTCATCTCCTCATTTTGTAGTTAACAGGAATTCTTCCCTGTTTCTACATCTGCCACTGGAAAATTTCACAGCCAGCTGCTTTTCCCTTGTCCTGCTTGGTGTGCATGTGCCATGCTGCTGTGGCTTTCGCCCCTCTGCTGGGTGAGCACACAAGAACTGCAGCTCTAAAAGCAATTTTGTCATCTCTCAGGCTTACAGACAGTGGGCAAACACCTTATCATTATTTTCCCTGTCCTTTAGCAACAGGATCCCCTCTCCCCTACTCTCCCAGTTCTGGCACTAGTTTCTCTAAGGGTGTGGTGGATGGGAACCTCTGGAAGAAGAAACCACACTGACTGTCTAATCATAATTACACAGTAGCTGAGAACATAGGATACATTTCACCTGTAGACTGAGAAGCAAAATATGCGATATTTAAAAAAAAAACTACGTCCTGTTTTGGTCAGTTAAACAGTCTTTTTTAAATAAACATTATGCTTTCATGACTGTAAGATGCATGAAATGTTGCAGTCATTCATCTTAAATGGTTTTGCCTTGCTCCTGGTGTTCCCTTCTTTGTAGGTATTAGCTTTTCTGCGTGAAAACTAAGACATTTTCAGGAGGAAGGTGATGCACTGAAATTCTTTAGCTGGAAGTGTGTTCTACTTGTCAGCTTCATTATAATGTTTAAATAGTCGACGGGGTTTTGGTTAGATTTCAACTTATATTAATCAGTCACTGACTCCAGAATGCAAACCCATCTGTATTTTTGCTGAGAGCTTGTATAGCTACTGAAAACTTGTTTCCCAGACAGTTTTTAAGAGGAAAAGGATATGTAGCACAGTGTCTGCATCTCATAGGAGGCTGTTTTTGATGGAGGACAAAAGAGTTGGTTTTGTTTTTTTAAAAAGGTAGAGTGAATCCAATATATCTCATAAATTATTCTTTTATATGTGTTAGATCTTATATATCTTGTATCTTATAATGACATTGGGTATATTCTTGTTGTGTGGCTTTTTTGAGGTTTGTGTGGTGGGTTTTTTTTCTTTTCTCTGATGGGAGCAGTATATTCTGTTTCTACAAATCCACAGATAAACAGATTTTGTGCCAGAGCACCATGGAAAATAAAGATAATGCAGTAAAGAGCTATCCTCTAATCAGAGCAGCTATGCAATACATGGGTGGGGGATCCATGTCCCCTCCTCAATGCAAGGAGAGGCTGCAATCCGGTGGGAAATCTCGGCCACCCATGAAATTGCAAAACCTCTGGCTGCACACTGTATTTCCTCATTCCACCTCTTGAATCAACTTATGACCTTGCCTCTGTAGAGCTGTTACTCCTCACCGTGCTTGGATGTGCCTAGAGCCTGCAAAGTCTCTCTGGAGTGGGGTGGGTTAGTCTTGTCCTCCTCACTGGAAGATACCAAATTGTTGAGGGATGTCACTCTTGGTGGCATTCTTGGTAACACACTATCTTCTCATTCAACTGTCTGGTCACATCTGATTTAGGAAAGGGCTGAAGGGTACTGTATGTCACATACTTTTCAGGTTCCTAGGTCTCTCTTTCACTTGGCTGTTTGTTGGTTTCATTTGTTTTTTCTTTCTTCATTTGTAAATTGTATTTGCTGATGGTCTAATGTAATCCACGAGAGTTCTGTTTGTGTTGTGCACAATAGGTAGAAAAGGAGCCTTATTTCAGGGGAAGCAGATCCTCATTGTTGTATATCTAATTGAGGTTAAAAGATTTCTTCTCACAGAATAACTTGGTGGATTTGATTTGTTCCCTTTCAACCATACTGAGAGACTTAGATGAGTGATTGAATCTCTGTACCTTTGAACAATACTATTTTGTCTCAACCTGTAAAATAGGCTTTTGGTAACTCTCACACTTTTTAAGTAAAGCTTTTAATTTTTACTCCTGCTAGGCAATAAAACTTTGCAGAGGAATGTGAAGTAATTGCATGGATGGGTTGATTTGGAGCTAGATAATTTCATGGTTTGTTCACTTGGCTAGAGAGTAGGAGAGATGAGGATGAGAAAAACAGAGAGAAGGTACTTTAAAATGCACTTTTCAAATTTCTTGCCTAATAGTGGCTGGCTCTGTTGTTTGAATAGATGCATAATTTGGACTTGCATAACTTGAGTGCAGTGGTTTTGTAGACACTTTTATTTTGGAAGATATTTGTGTTTGATAGGTCTTTTCAGACAATTTTTCTGACTTCTTTCTGATGCAGCTTCATTTGGAAGTTCCTTGTTTTCATTTTGGGCTTTTCCCACTCTAAAATTACTATGGCAAGTAATAACCACAAAAAAGCTTCTTTTGAAAACCTTCCCACTTGAGCTGTTAAGAGCTTGAGTAACATTGTTTATCACCTATATGAAATGCAAGATGGAAATGACATTTTTTTATTCAAGGATTCTTGCAGGAGTCTGTTTTTGAGAGAGTTTGCTGTGGTCACTGCAGATGTTAAAAAATAAATCTGCCACCCTTTTCGATTCAGGCAACAAAGGTTCAACTTTTACTTGGTTGGAAACTCGATTGTTTTGATTCATTCCAGGGATGAAAACTCGTGCTGGGAAAGCTCATCATTTCCTGTTTAAAAAAAAGGCTTGGGTTAGCAAAAGGTCTTTCAGGCGAAACTTAGAAATGTTGTGGTGTAGTTGTCGGTCAGAACGGAGGAGAATAATCGTGACTTCAGTCAGCTACACAGTATTGCTCTGACATAGTTTTGAAAATCTTTAAGGACTATGTTGACTTGAAAAGAGCATTTGGGTTTGTCAGGGCTGATGTCTCAGCATGGCAGTCTGGGACAGTGAGTTTGTGCAGGCATTATTCACACTGCTGAGCGCTTACATTCGTGTGAGCAGGCTCACCCCTAGGAGTGAGAGCGACAGATGCTGGAGTGGAGCAAGGGACAGCCACAGCAGTGCAGAAAGCCTGGAGCTGCAGGAACCAAGCACACGGTATGTTTTTTCTGCAACTCATGCTTTTAGAGCTCCGAAATAGCTACCTCGAGATGAGTTTAGGTAGGCTGGATTTGCTCACATGAGTTGCACATGGGATGTCTGAATGGCAGAGTAGTGCCGGCACTGTGTATTGCTTACTTTACAGTTCAGCCCAGAATTTTGGAGCTTTTTGATCCATGGTGATAGTGGGAGGGAATTGGTTATTCTATCATGACAACTTCCTTATTTTTTAATAGTTCTCTGTAGCCTTACTATGGAGTAAATCCTTCCCCCAGCTTTCTTACCTCTGCTTATCTGCCACCCAAATGATATTAGGAAAATTTTAAAAGAATACAGGGACTTTAGAGTTTTTCTGAATGTTTGCAATGGTAATAATTTCATCTGACCAGAGGGGAAAAAGTGAATGTGCCAATTTTCCAAACACCCTGAACGAACTCATTTGTCAGACTTGAGAAAATGTCAAGTACCCCTATAGCCAAATGAAAAGTCAAGTTAATTCCTTAAAAAAGACAGGTTTGGATTTAGTTGGGTGTTTTTTCCTTTATAAAAGAACTATGCTGCCTACATTTATCCTGCAGCCATGAGCTGAATTCCTTTGTAATGAAGTGAAACTGTTCAGATCCTGTTTTACCTGTTCTTCAACTTTCTTTTTCACTTTTCTTTCGCTGGTAATCTTTTATTCATTCCTGTTTTACTCTTGTTCAGAACATGATAGGCATATAAGCAAATAAATCCCCTTAGCAAAAAACCTTCATGCACATGGTTTGTGGTTGTTGCTTTTAGCACAAATTTACTGTCCTGAACTTCCATAGGTGGTTACTTCTGCTCTAGTAGTCCACCCAGTTCAAGCTGTGTTTAGATTTAAAGCTGCTACAAAGTGTTGCCATCAACACTGTATTACCAAAATAATTGAAATCAGCTGGAAAACTGTGACTCTCCAGGATATTCAGATCAGCATTCTTGACATCTGTGTCATTTGTTTGTTTCTTTTTGTGGTCTTTCAGACTCCCCAGCTAGAGGGGTTCAAGTCACAAAGATGCGTGTCCTAGAATGGGCTTTTTGGAGAGTGTGTCCATTTGTCTGTCCATCCACGTGTGCTTGCCTGTGGTCTGAGTTTGCAGCACCAAGATGCTGTAATTGCTGTAGTATTAATTGCTATATAATTGCTAGTATTTCTTTAGGCTTGCTGCAGTATTTCTTTAATGCAGTCCTTTGGCATTCTTCTTTCCAAACTCTGTATAATGGTTCCACTTCCTCCCCTGCACTGCAGCACAAGCTTTCAGGACAGGTTTTCTACTCTGGCACAGCAAAACCATGTAACCTGTACTGGGATACAAAGCAGGAGGGAAAGAAACACAGTACTGGGAAGAAAAGGAGTTTCAGTCAAAGCCCTGGGCCCTGCTGAGTGTAGGAGTACAAGTCATTTTCATTTATTATTCATATTGTTTGAGCTTTAGTTTTACTTCAAGCTTTGTTGGTAAGAAATCTTGAAAACGTGTGCTTGTGAGTTAGTTAGGAAATTTGTTATCCTCCCAAATAGCCAGCAGCTAAGAGCATCTCTTGCCTGGCTGAACTGATCCTTTAGGAATACATTTCCTGAGCTGACCTCAGAAGTGGGTCTCCTAAACTATGTCATCGTCATCTGCCCACAGACAGGAATAACAGCAGGCAATCTTCTTGGGCTGCCTACAGGGTACCTACGACATATCTGTCTGAACAGCCAAGTCATCCATAAATGACTTCGGAACTGCTCAAAACATGTGGAATACATGGGGGAGTGCAGGCCGAGAGATGACTTGCCTGGTGCATTCACGCACCCCCGCTCCGTATTGTTTGTGCTGTGGTGGTGACCTGAAAAGGCCTTTTCTCCCCCCTGATCCTTGGGAGCACCTGGGACCCTTGCCCTGATCCCGTCACCATTGTGTCCCCAGCACGGGGAGTGTGCATGTCCCAGCTGTAATGCCTGACCTGCTCAGGAGGGACCTTTTACAGCTCCTAACACTGCAGCCTCTCCAGAAGCACATGGTGTGCTTCTGCTTACTTGGCCCGTGTGCTCCACAAGCACTTTTTTCACTTATTCTTCAGTGTGTATCAGGATCAGCTTTTTCAAGTAAATTGAAGCCATAAGGACAAAAAAAAAAAATCAGTATTTGCTGTGGCTGCCTGGTGTGCGTGCCAGGGAGCGAGCATGCCCTTTAAGAAATGCATGAAATATCCCCGTATTCTTGACAGTGCCAAACACTTCAGTGTCTGTCTCTGTTTTCCCTCCAGATCATCCTTCCAATTAAATAGCTTGCTTGACACAAAAAAGGATGAAGTTAGCTTGAAGGCTGACTTGGAGTCAAAATATGTGTACCCTTCCATGTCTGGCACTAGTGGGGCATGTCAGTTGCTGCTTGACTGATTCCCAAAACCTACAGCCTGGAGAGCGGTGGTACCACCATCAGTGCCCGGACGTGGGCTCCTGGCTGCCATTCCCCAACCTGTAATTTCTCCTCCATCCAACGTATCCATGTGTCTGCTCCCCTGGCCTGTTTCCAGCCTGGATCACGCTGGGCTGGTCTCAGCTCCTTGGTGAGATAATAGGTAAGGAATGTTACGTGTACTTGAGTTTCTCCTCCTGGCAGGCTCTCCTCACCGTTTGCCAGCTAATTACCCAGCTATACCTGCCTTTTTTTAAGCTCCGACTGTCATCATGTGGACTCTCCTACATTTTATGACCTGCTGCAGACTGAGGCAGCTGAGGGATCTCAGCCAGCAGCAGACCATTGCTCAAGCTTATGCTATGGCTGCCATTACTGCAGCACATGGGAACCCCACGGATGGGCTCAGGACCTCATAGGAAACCACAGGTCTCTCCTAGAAACATCCAGCATCCTCTAGCATTTTTACAAGCTTCTCCCTTTTGTGAAAAAGTAGTAGGATGATGTGGTACTGCTGAGCTGATAGACACGTCCAAAACAGGAAAGTCAAGTTCAGCCTGCAACGCGGCAGAGCAGTGATTTTCACTTAGCATCTTGATTGGCATTACTGTAGTTGTGTATTTACATCATATGACAGCAGGATTTTTAATATCCTTGCCTTCAGATGGAGGTTCTCATTTGCTAATTGCCTGTTCTCCATGTTTTGAGCCTGAAATGAGTGCAAAGAGTTTTTGGAAGGAGAAACTGCCTGCTACAGGTGGGTCTATGTGCTTATTACACTGTCTGGAAGAGAGCACATTTGGATATTATTTTGAAATTCAAAACTGGTGGGTGGGGAGAAGAGAAAAATTTGTTTCTTTCTCCCTGCTCTCTTCTTCCTTCTTCCCTAACATCCTTTTATACCCTGGATTTCTGGCTTTTTTGGTTTTGAGTGCTCCTGCTATTCTGCTTTTCTTTACTTTGCTTCTGTTTCATTTTAGAAATTGTTTTTTCCCAAACATTTTCTTCCTTCTACATCACCTAACAAAACTAATTGTTGTGGGATGATATGTGCAGGGACTCCCACATTTCTACTACTGTGTAGCATTTATCCTCTTTCATCACAAAAGGCAGAAAAAAAAATAGTGAACTAAACCAAAGGGAGGCTTGTAGCCGAGAGACTGGAGTCTGAATTTGCAAACTAATGACTAATTTCCCTAAGTACTTGCCTATTCCTAATTATGTCTAGATGAGATTCTTGGATCGCTCGGGGCAGGCATGTATTCTTTAAGTGCCTTGCTCGTCTACGTCATAAGAAAGTAATTCTGAATTATGTGTAGCTAGTGAGATGTATCTACTTGGGATTAAATTGGGCTTCTGTGTTCTGGTTCTGGGAAGGACACAGCAGCTTGAAGATAACAGTCAATCTGGGATGCTCCAGATTTTCCTGGCAAAATCAGCACATACTTTATCCTGCTTACCCTTGTAGAAAATCTTCAAGGTCTCTAGGGCTCTTGACTCTGTGCTGTTCTGAAAAAAATTGGATTTAAACAAACTAAATGTTGTGCGTATCTCATTGGGCACCTGTTAAAGTACTGAGGAATGAATGATGGTGGTGCTTTTAAAGTAAGTAGGCATCAATCCTTCTGTTGGCAAGTCTTTACCAAGTCTACTCCCGCCTCCCAGAATTGTTACTGTGTCTGTATTGTAAGGGCAGCCCCTCCTGAGCGCTCTCATACCCTGAGCGAATGCATTTCTCCACCCAAAACTTGTTGTGACACATCTGGTTTATATTGAGACTGCTGGGTTTCTGCTAAGCCCTCCAGCACAGCAGAGTCTTTGAGACATTTATTCTGCATTCCAGCTCAGAGCTATTTGCTAGGGGAAAAGAAAGCAATGCTGTGTCTTTCATTTAAAAAAAAAAAAAAAAAGGAAAAAAAGGAAAAAAAAAAAAAGGACTACCTTTTGGAATGCAAGTTGCCTTTTGTAGTAACCCACATGGAGGTGAAGGCTGTAAAGACGACAGAGCCAGAGCCAGGACTTAGCCTTCAGGATGGAATAACTGTGCTACTGTGGTCCACACAGTATCGTAGCATTTTTCCTACGTCTTCCAAGGTAGCTGGTTTGCTAGTTAACACTCGCTGCTGTATTTTCTGGTTTTGGTTTGTTTTTTTTGTTTTCCTGCAAGGGTGCCTTTGGCTGTGCTGGACTGTGTCTCAGAATATAGATTTCCTATTGTATCACTGGAGTATGCAGTTCATATGTAACTCCAGAGGAGAGACCTAATGCATCTTCGTCACTCACAAGGGCATTCTTACTTTGCAAAATAATTTTCTGGAGTTAATGAGAGTTGATGTGGCCACTGGCATCTTTGCCACTGTTGACTCTCCTAATGAAAAATGGATGTTTTAAGTGGTGAGACAAATTCTACCTAGGTATTTCCTTTCACTTCAGTTTACATTTTCTTTTTTCTTCAGAGAGTTATAAATCACTTAAGTGCTGTTGAAGATTTAAGATATTTATCCTTCCGTTAGAGAAACAAACATAAAGTATCCATTAAAGCAGTTCCAGTGAGAACTGATATTGTTATAGCATGTTTTGTTCTTAATTATTTTGTTGTAGGCTGCAAACACTAAAATGCTTCCTGTTTAAATTTGTTACTAAGTTAATGTTCTCCTTAATATTTAGGACTGCAATTCTTGGTAGCTTCTGACTTAACTAGGGCTAATTATCCTTCTTGCCAAACACTTTTTTCAGTTCTTTCTGTCCTGCCTTTAGATGATATGTCAGCAAAAACCTCATAATAGCATTTGAATTTAGCTTGCTGGAGGGGAATAGAAAGAAAAAGCAAAATTTTCATTTAATTTCATAGGGTTTTTTCCAAGATTCATACTATTTGTATAGTAATAAAATCACTAGCTTTTAATTAAATTAAAACAGTAGTTTGCCTAAATTGTAACTACATAATTTTAAAGTAGCTATAAGCATTAAGCTTCCCATTTAATTACCAGTCAGTCCAGAATGTTTCCTTTAACATGACAAACACTGACATAATTTTCTTCCATAAACATCTACAGCTGATGCAAATGGATTGATTTTTGCTTTCTGTTATATGCACTTTAGTTATGTTTAATTCATTGTATTCTTAGATTCCTGCTGTGTCTCAGCCCTTTCTGACTCACTTGCACAATATTTCAAAACGTATTTGATAGTCTTTCTCAAAGGCAAGCAGCAGCCTCTGCAAGGTGGGGTAGTGTGCAGCTAGGAAAACCTTTCCTAGATAGGGATCTGAGCATCAAAATAAAGTGGTCACCTTAGATCTTCTTAATTGTAGCCCCCTTCTAATTCCTCAGTGTCTTTTCTTAATTGATATTAAATAGATACCTATTCTTCTCACTTGTCCTTCGAGCTCTTTGTTCTTCGCTGTTTCCCTGAATTGGTTCTACACAAGGTCCAGATGAAACATCTCGCACCACATTTGCCTCGTGCATACTTACACTGAAATCACTTTTTCACGACTTACATACATTAGAACAAGCTTGTGAATACAGAAAAAGGTAATCCTGCAGATTCTTTTTGTTGAATATTCGGTTCCTTCTTTCTCATAGTGGATAATTGTTCTTTTGGAGGGGTCTGGTGGAAAAGCCCAGCTTGCTGGCTGGCCTGGCATGCAAGGCGAAGGTGCCAGACACTATGTAAAGCTGAGAGAAAAGCTGCGCAGAAACACCTGCTCCTTGAAGGCCCACCAAAGGAGCACCCCAAAGACACTGGTCATTAATGAATGAGCTTGTTAAACCTCTTCCACCACTAAAGCTACCCTTAGTGAAAGGTTTGTAGCTCCTTTTTGAGAACATTGTTAAGCTAATCTGAGAAAACTCTGCAGACCTGCATCTGAATGTCCTTGCTGAAAGTGGTGTGTATCTGCAGTGCTCTTTCTTTCAAAGAGAATGCTTTGTCGTTCTTTGTCAAAGAAATTTCCATGTTTAAAAAAAAAAAAAAAAGTGGAAGGAATAAGGGAAGATCTTTAATTCACTGGTGGTTGTTTATAGATATGAAAATAGTACAGGTGGCTTAAATCCTAGATCTAGGAGGAAGCACAACAAACAGGAGGGTAAATTATTTCTTCTGCATGGGAGTAAGAACTTAAATCACTCTTTGCTCTTTTAGAAGTCTGGAGATATCTTTTATTTTAATGAGAACGATATAGGCTTTTGTGTGTGCTCAAACGCACATAATAAATTGAAACTTGCTTTCTGTGTGCTGTCACACATCACGCCTGGAATGTGGTTGTGCTTCTGGCCTGGTGAGATCAGGTTGGGGTTTGTTTTGTTGTGGGTTTTGTTGGGTTTTTTTGTTCAAACATAAGGGTAATTCATTCTTCATCGTCAATTGAACTCTAGCATTTTCAAGCCAGCTGCCAATTGTGATACATGCGCTGCTGCCTTTGTGGTGTATTCTTTTGTCCCCGTGGTAAGAAACCGTGAGCACTAGTCTGGTGACCTTAACCTTTTTGGAGGTAAAAATGAGTCCCTTGTTTGTCCAGACAAGTTTTCACTGAAGTCTTCAATTTTTGTTCTTACTTTCTTTTTCTTTTTCTGTTATCTGAAAGTAACATCCTTCCTCTATGTGTATGAACTTTGTACGGCCTAGCAAAAGCAAGGAAATGCATTTATAGGTTTTAGTACCAGAGACCAAAATTTTCTTGTTGCCTTTCACCAAGGAAAGGTCACCTTGTCATCCATTACAGTGGTGTCCTTGTAGCAGCTTTCAGAGGGGAATATGAAAAGGAATTTGTCCATACCCAAGTCAAAAAAAGTCATTATTAAAAGAAAATGTACTTATGGGTTTTACTTTTTGCTTAGTGCTCGTCTCGTTTTGGATTTTTTTCCTCCCTTATAAATTACGGCAGTGAGGAGGAGGCTGTGCAATAACATCATTATCCTAAATGGATAAGTGTGGGGTCTCCTTCTCTAAAAAGAGAGCTTAAAAAAGAGCTTTAAAATTTAAAAAAATAGTATTTCAATATATGGCATAAATTTGTTGAGCATTGGCAATTCAGACTATCACTAAGACTGAATCACCCTTATGACCAGTGTTGCATACTTTGAGGATAACAAAACGATTCATAGTATTGTGAAATGTTCTAGGGGTCTTAGTTTTTTGCATGTCTCTGTGTGTTCCTTCTGTTCAAAAATGCTTCTTTTTTAGGTTCAGATTGCATTACAGAAAGTGGCTCATGTCTGTTATACTGAGCTGCTGTACTGGAATGAAATATTTGGAAATATTTGACATGGCTTCTTTCATTGACAGAATATGTTAAGAGAGAATTGTGGTGAAAGAGGTGGTGTACCCACTAATACTTGGTTAGCTTGTCTTTCTTACAAAGTGGGCCAAAGGAGTTATTTTCAGATTGAATAAATTTTGTTTCCTTTGCTATGAAGCATGTTCCTGAAATCTTAAAAAGAGAAAGGGAGGTGGCAGAGTGGAGGTTTTTGGCTGCTTCGCTCCATCCCTTTGTGGAAGGCTGAAGTGACCCACTTCTGCATGATACGGTTAGTTGGAAACCCCAGTAATTTGTGTTTATGCTTGAGAAATGTGAAACATAAGTATTGGCCTGCAGTTGGGTCTCACAGGAAGGACCCGCAGTACCAGCCAGGATTGCTGGCATTTATGGAACTGAAGGTGTTGGTGAAGGCTTAATTTGGAATAGTTTTCTCTCACTGCCTTATATATTTTAAAAATGGAGGTGGTGTTTTCAGAATTATTATTTTATTGCAGTTAAAGGAAGGGGATAGTGTAATATTCCAGCATTGCAGTTTGGCTGTTACTGTTACACCGCTGGACGTACCCAGAGAAAGGCAGTGTGAAGCACTGGTATCTATAAAGGTATTTATAGAGCAGTTTGGCAATCTGCCTACCCAAGCATCTTGAAATACGTGTCTGAAGTTTAGAATCTATTTTATTATGCTCTAAAATAATCTATAAAGTTACCCATCTTTCAAATGTTGAGAGTAAAATTGGTATGTCCCAAGAATGTGAAGTCAGTGTTGCAGCAGTTACTGGCTAGCCAAAATATTGAGCTTTTTACATGACTACCAAAGATGTTTGTTGATTTGGAATTTTATAACTCTCTATTAATTCTTCCATGGTATTCCATGGTAGACTTTGTGGTGGTTTTTTTGTTCAGGTAATTGGACCCCTTTGTACTTTTCGAGTATTTTTTTTCCCTCTGATATATTGCTCTGGTCATCAGACGAGAATGGAATAGATGCTTTTGTTAGTCCTGCATGAAAAGTTGACATCTGTTGTGCTTTAAAGCAGATTTCCAAGTAAACTGTAGAAAATCTGTAATCCTAGTAAGGGGATGAACTTGACATAATCAGTGCTTTTAAGAAAATATTGTTTCTCATTTACTGGGTGATAATTTAGTAAAACATGCCAAAAAAATAAAAGTGGCTGGGCTAAGGAAAATGTAATGGCTACATTAATGAAACAGGTGAGTATAGCCAGCTTTGTCATTCAAATACGAATAAGTCATGCCAATCCATAGTGTAAAATCCTGATCTGCGAGTGATACTGAAGACTGGAGTCAAATATGGAGAGCATTTACTTTGTTCCACATCTCCAGCATTTAGAAAGAATAGTGACCCAAATAACTCCACAATCTATATGAAAAGTGGGATGAGGAAACTACTGAGAGAGAAAAGTGCAGAGAATATGGAAAAATCATGGTCGCCCTGAGAGGAAGAACACTCTTGGCTGGTCTGTTGGCATTGCCATGCTTGTGCACCCAGTGTGTGGGCTTCCCTCTGCAAATGATAGAGGCGAGAGGTGAGCATATAGGCTTATCTGGGATCTATTAATACAGGGGGAGGATTGTAAACTTCCTTTTCTCCCTATCCTCCTAAACCTGTGGGCTCTTTACTCAATTGGGGGTATGATAAAACGAGATGTTATTCAAGTGGAGTGTCAATAATTGGATAAGAAGGGAAGGAAAAGTATTCCTAAGAGTTTTCATGCAAGGATGCCACTAGCTCTTGATGCTTGCCCAAGTCAGTTGCATATATTTCTGTGTACTGGAAAACCTGCTTTAAAGGGAGAGGTTGGCATTTCCAAATCCTGGGTGTACTTTGAGATCTGCCACAGCAAAGTACTGAAAACTAACTAGTGTTAAAGATAGGCTTGAAAAATCTTGCTTTTCATCTTCTTTCACCTCATCTGAACGTAAAGAGCAGCTCCTTCTGACTACCCAACAGACTTTGAACAAGACTGATTTCACTCTAGAGTTTACACACCACTTCCATACACAAATGTGTACCACTCTGGGTAAAATGGTACAGAGCCACAGGATGCTCTGAAGACTGACTGTGTGATTGCAAAGTTCCCACCTGCAATTTCTCCCTTTTTTCTAGTTTCCTTTTAAAATGTTTCCTTGTTGGGAACTTCATGGTAAATGTCTGAATGCATCAACAGTGACTTTCATTTCACCTCCTCCAGCAACATCTGGGAAATGCATTTAATTTACTTCAATGTGAAGTTACTTTCAATTTGTCAGATATCAGCTTTTTACTTGAAGTGTGTAACTCCCAAGTGAAGCACATATCATTAGTTGATAGTATTTCAAGAGTTAAAGTTTGTGTAACTAATATTCTAAAACTCAGCCAAATCCAAGTATTTTGGTGACCATGCTTTAATAACTCCTCTGATTATTTTATGGTAAACAGAGATAATTAGACAGTACATAATAGTGTTGATTTTCACAGCAACATTTCTTTCGCAGTCAAACAAGCACTGTTGTAGTAGAACTCAGGAAAAATGCACTAGTTTGCTTTGCAATTTCTACTGCACAGGTACTTAGTGCTTTAGAAGGGGTTATAGGAGAGATAACAGCAGGATATGACCTACAATTCCTGAACATTTTTGGGTGTAGGCAATGCAAACACCCATATAAAGTCCTCCCAGGAAACTATCTGTCTTAATGTTATAGTATGCAATTTACTCTTCTGCTGCCTCTGTTATTCCACCATTTTCTCCTTATTATGCACATCACCATGGTACATGAGTATCTACTGCATAATCTTTTCTCTACCTGTCCTGGAAGTATGCATGCATAGAGTGGAAATTAATTGGGTGTGAAATGCAAACAGTAAATATGAATTAATGCTGCAGCTTAGCTAAGCAGTGGAAGATATACACAATATGAAGTAGTATTGTCACCCTAAATGTATGCAGCAATGAGTAGTACTCTAAGAGCCAAATAACCAGCCTTGTGCATTATTCTTCACCAGGCAGCCATAGTCTCTACTTACTCCCTATAATACTGTGATTCTTTCCATAGGGCTTGGCCATTCCTAATTAGAAGCTGAGAGGCAGAGGGACTGGGCAGTGATGAGACAGCACCTTTCCCTCCCTGTTTTTTGTCGCCTACCCACCTCCCCCACCCATACAAAGGGATGCAGAGCAAGGTGCTGGAGTGAAGCAGCCACATCTAGAAAGATCTGTGACTCCCAGGAAGGCAGGAGGCAGATGGCATTATTCTCAGTTAAGTGGTCACACATCCATCACATATATATGGATGTCAGTGAAAAAGTAGAGGATTCACATGCCCTAATTTTCACTGTATTGCTACCTTTCTATTATGTGTGTGACAGACTGAAATCCCTCATGGACAGCTCTAAGCCTCATTCACAGACCCCTGAACTAGCACTGACTTCTGTCCAAGAGGTTTAATACTACATGGTGTGAAAATACTTGCTTTCTTGATAATTAGATTAGCAACAGGCTATCAGTAGCCTTCACCTTTTCAAGGGGTGCTGTTCCCAGGTTTCTGCTTTCTCAAACAGCTCAGCCAATATTTTGGGTTTTCCCTCTGAAGGACCTCTCCTCTCTCCCTTCCAAACCAGAGCAGGAATAAGCCTTTCTGCCCCAGACAGTGGATTAAAGCCCCTTAAATCTTAACTGACCTGTCAAAGCAGTAAGAAATTTAGATAAAGATTACCAATTTACATAAAATGGTGCTGTGTTTCTTAACGTATGTGTGCATGTACAAAATTGAGCCAGTGCAATACATGAGAAGTGAGTGGGAAGATGCCCCATAACAAGGGTGTAAATGATTGCTGAATGTGTGCAGTAGAACAGGAATAGACTGAGCATACCAGGAATCTGGAAAGTACATATCTACTCAGGTGTATTAGTTCCATCATTGTGTTTAGATGACTTGTTTAATTCAGAGTTAGTTGTTGAATTCATGTTGAAAAACAGTCTGCTCGTCTGCTGCTACTCAAAGTCTCAGAGAGGCTAAGTAAGTACAAAACAGCCATTTTGAGGAGTGATACTAAAGGGAAGGTAATTTTCTTACCTTTTAGTTCCTTCATTGCAAGTAGTGCTTATCTTTCAATCAGGTGCACCGGAAGGCACAGCCAGTAAGTGCTGATGAGCTCTTCAAGGAGGGAAGTGATGAATGGAAGATATGGTTATAAATACATAACCGTTTAAAAATCTCTTTCATCCAATTATGCTATGTGCAACAAGGATTGTAAGCATCCACTGAAGATACAGTTTTCTGAGCTGCAGGGATTTATTGATTTATTATAGTTTTCTCCCCTCCTCCATCGAATTGGTGGGGAGAATTAACTTTCACTTAGACTCAGGCATCATTTTTCACCAGTACTATCACCCCCATTCCCCATCAAAATGTGCTGCTGAAATGTGACAGCTGTTTTTCCCAGTAATTGCATGCTACTTCATTCCATTTTAAATGAAAATATAGAGTACAGTGTCCTTCCTCTCTCGTCACTGGCATACTTCACAGCCATGTGGTATTGACTGAGAAAAGGCAGAAGACTGGGCTTTCCTTTAAACTGGAAAGATGTGTTATCTTCCTGTACGTTCCCTTAGGAACTTAATTTCTGGGCAGTAAGCTTCTGACTCCAGTGTTTTTTCAGGGAAAAAAAATAAATATTTTTTTAAATGTCCACAAACATTTTTTTCTGAATGCTTAAAAAAACCAACCAAACAAAACCCTGTAGTAAGTTTCATAGTTTTGAGTATTTTAAAAGAGCATTGGCTATTCTGTGGATCATAGGCAAGTTTCTATTAGGGTATAAATATGCTTGATCTCGTTCTGAGGCTGGTAACCATGCTTTGGTAAAAGGTGGCTTTTCTTTGGCCCCAGCTGTGCTAAATGCTATTAAAATTAGCATGGTGGTTAACTTAATCAGAGCACTTGGCTCAGGAGAGAGGTGTTACGGAGTGCACCATAATTAGCATTTTTATTCCTTTGATCCTGAGTGTGCTCTTTATTGACAGAAGTATCAAGAGCTAGTTTGGGGGTTTTTTTTAACACTTCAGGAGGTGGAAATATATGTGGCTGGTAAGATTACGAATTTATTAATGAGGGTTTTTTTAAAAAATACAACCCTCCCAAAGGAAGTAGAAGGGAAAATGATCTGCATGTGTGGAAAAAAAGGTATATTGGGCCTCAGCCTTCAGCACTGCAGCATTTGGACAGGTATATGGTCAGGAAACATCTCCTGAGACAGCTGCAGCACCTTGGAATTGCATGGACAATGTTAACAGCTTTCTAACCATTTGGAGCATGCTGCTGTGGGCCACATGGGTGTTGTTTGGGTCTGTAGAAAAGGTTCTGTTCCCTTAAAGTGAGGAAGGGAAATGCTGAAAGTTGTGATCTGTTTGGAAAAAAAACGACAAACTACAAAGGTTTGAATAATACTATAGCAGCTACAGCCTTACATACATGCCAGCTCAGGTCACTGAAACACAAGTGTCCCATCCATCCTACATGCCCAATAGAAGCAGGTGGCCAGAGCCTGCAGCGGAGCAGATCACTGGTTCGGTTCATGAAAAAACATAACATTTATGCTGTCAGACGAAATGCTGAAGACTTCCTAACTTGCATCTGGTATCACCACCCTGATTGCAGGGGAGGAGGGTGGAGATGCCCGGGAGGCTCTTCTCATTACACCCCACTGACTGGAGTGGTTGCTCTCACTGCCAACAAACCCAGGACATTAAAGATTGGGGACTTTTGGTAGATGAAGCTGCTGTCTGCCTTCCTGGGATAGCCTTCATTAGGCTTGATAAACACGCTGTTCTCTTTGTCCACATTGCAATGGGATGCCTGTAATGCTTTGTACCGCTAATGCATCCACCCTGAACTGGGTATTATTTCTCTCAGTTCTTTTGGAGCATTCATTCAGCAGTCTGGAGCAAGTGTTTTATGCACTTGTTCTTATTGACTTCGGGATAACATTAGCTCGGGCATTGGTGGACATATTCAGCTTCCATATTGCCTCTGTAATTTTTACTATTGGTTTTATAGAGAAGGTATATCAATGTTTATAATGGAAAAACTGGGGAAAAAAATAATTGAGGTTCCCCTTGTAAGAGCTCTTTGCAGGTTTTCACTCTTCCTTTATGTGTATCTGTCTCTTTCCAGTCTTTTACAAAGAGGAATAGCTATCCCATGCCTTTGTTCTTGCAGTTCATTTGTATCTGCTTTGCCAGCAGAAAAATCATATGCTAATAGAGCCTATGAGAATGTAGCCATCATTAAGGGGCTTCCTACGTTATCCTTGACTTCACTAGATTACTTTTATCTGCTCAAGATGGATCAGTAATTTTAAAAACATTTATGTAACTAGGTTTTAGGTCAATAGCAGGTTAAACGGTTTATTTAAGTAATCTTTCCTGGCAGAAAGTATGCAGAAAGACCCTCACAGTATTTTTACAAGATTATTTTCATATCAGCATTAAAGCAGCAAGCAATCTCCTTGACAGTAGGCTTGGAAGATACCCATTATTTGAGAGACATGATAAAAACAGTATAATCTTTTCCAATACCCATACAAAGCCAGCAATTGTCTGTTTCTGCCGTTCCGGTTATTTATGTAATTATATTTAATGCCACACAGATTTGAGAAGAAAAAGAGTTGTAACTGAATTGGAGGGGAGAATGTGCCTCTTTTGAGTCTGTCTCCTGTCCACATTAAAACATCATTCCTAAAACTCAGAGACTGCTAGGAAATGCTGCCATTGCATAATATCATCCTGAGATATTGAAACCTTTATTAAACTAAAGTGTGCATTAATTGTGCAGTGGATTTCAAAGGTATAGGATTTAACTAGTTTAAACCTGTATATATCCAGGCTATGCTGCTTTGCCCAGTTTTTCTGTGTCACACTGCTGGTTAAACTCTTTACCTGTTCAGTGGCCGATGAGTGTTTAAATACCAAGGTGCTTCCTGTACTATGCTGCTTAACGTAACTGGGTGGACCAGGGTCAAGGAGCTCTAGCTGGTGTAAGCCCCTGCTCTCCATCTAGTCCCACATGCTGGAATGATCCAAGATTGCTTGGAAATGCTCCTGGAAAGCACGCCAGTGCTTTCAGGCTCCTGTATTAGGGAGCTGCTTGAAAGTTTACAGATGTTGTCTCATCTTCAAATCTACTGCATTCACTTGCACTCACTCTCAGGTATTTGGGTTGCTTCTTCAGAGTCTGAAGAGACACATACCACGTCTACAGCAGAAGGCTCAAGTTAGAAGTTTAGACTGGGTTCAGCAAAGCTGGTGTCTTCATTTAAAGCAGATAGAGGAAAAATTGGTTTTTTGTAGGCCTACTCAAGAAATAAATATACGTTCATGGGTTTTATAACATTATGATCATCTTGGTTGCTCAGCTATGGTATCATGCAGTTGTACAAATTCACTACTTCACTCAGCCTGCAAGATCTGCTTGAGCTAGATAATATCATTTTAAAAAGACATCCAATCTCATTTTTTTTAAAAGACTTTTGGTGACAGCATATTTACTGTGTGCAGATGTAAAAGGTTCCAGTGACTTAATTGCATGCACTTCTAACACTTTTCCGTCATTTTCAGCCTGAATTTTGCCTCAAAGTTTTATTTTTCAGCTCTGTATGTTATGCCCTTTATTAAATGTCTCTCACTAATGTAAGTATTTATGGACTGTGATCAAGGCATTCTGGACTTTCTCTTTGTGAAACTAAATAGACTGCATTGCTTCTGGCTCTTGCTTTAGCGTATCTTTTCCTGACTGTGAGTCCTGCTTGCAGCTCCATCCTGAATCCTTCCCAATTTGTCAACATCTTTTGTGCAGTGTGGATGCCAGACATGGCTATGTATGCTTGTAATCATTTCAGTAATGCTGTATGAAGTGACAGAACCAGTCCTGGTCATGTCGGTAATGTAAGAGAAGCTGAATTTTTGCTGTTCCATAACTGAGGGTAAAATGAGTTCACCCTGAAGATCTGGGCTTGCTACCCCAACTGTGGAAGAGGGAAGGAAGGGAGAGTGTGTGGTCAGGGCTGGGAGGAGCTGGGTCCCACATCTCCTCCCGTCACCACTTCTGCCAGCTCTGGAAGAAGCTCATCTTGGGCATAGGCAAAGCAGGCAGCAGGTCCATGTCTGCCACTTAATGTTGTTTTGCTTACTGCCCTGGATAACCTCAGCTTCGTCTGTTCCTAATAATGTTCCTCTGAAGTGCTACAATGATGTTTTCTGCTTTGTGTCTTCCCCTAGCTCATGTATTGAAAGATCTCATTAATCATCTTAGCCACTGCATCGCTTGCCAGAGTTTTAGTTGCAGCTCACTGTGGCCCTGAAGTCATTCTTCAAGTTGCTGCTTTCCAGATTAGTTCACCAACTTACAAGTTTAACCTGTATTTGAAAAACCATGACCTTGCATTCTGTGACTGCTAGAAGTAATGTCATTCAAAGAGTCCCACAGAGCATATTTTTAGCTCATTCCAAACTGGCTTGCCCTCAGTCTGGCTGCTATACCATTAGTCACATCACCTTCACCTTGACTGCCACAATGCTGTTTTCTTCCACCTCACTTAAGATGATAGCTTAGAGAAGGACAAACATGTCTCTGTACACAAATCAACCAGAAGTTTCATTTGGTTCTGGGAGTTCCATCTTTCTGGAGTCTCTCCTATTTAATTGCGACACTTCTGTTTTGTGGGATGCATGTCTCCACTTTAGAATTTACAAGAATTAAAAAGGCAAGTCATCTTTCATCTTACGGTTCTTGTGTTGTGCATGGGCTTCCTACTACTGCAATGCAGTAGAGGGATATTTAAATTTGAGTGGGGGGAAAAAAAAAGCCTAATTAAAGTGTGGAGAAAATTATGAGTGCATTTCTGTTTTTAGGATTCATGACACTTGCCTTAACAGAACCTTTGGGCTTAAATTAGTAGGCATTCTATTTTTAATTGGAGCATTTTGCTGCATACTGTGGTTTAAAATAAAGGGTGAGTTAGTTAGACATTTATTTGAAAAGTTAAACATTCAGGGAAGCCAGTCTGCAGTTTGGATATGATATTGATTGCATAGATAAAGAGGCCACGGAAGGAAGGCAGATGAGCAACAGACAGATGACACTGCTAGGCATCTTAGTCAGCTGTGCTTTCTGGATGCTATCCTTAAGCAACCAGGGCAAGACAAAGATATCGTAAAACATACCAAAAATGAATTCAAAATAATAATTTTTCACCCTGCAAACTGTACATTCATACGTGTGTCAGGAGCTGCAGAATCTCTTGAGTTTTGCTTCGCTTACACTCTGTAGTTGAGATTCAAGGTTGGTGTATTTGTGCTTTTTGCTGTAACCCATGTTATGCGTGCACTAAAATAAACAGAGATTTACTGCCCGGGGAGTAACGTCAGGTAGCTGAGGTTTTTTGTGGCAGCAAAAAATAATGAGGGGAAAAAGGAGAAGTCATTGAAGGCTCTTGGGTAGCTGGTGCTCGATGGGCAGCGTCCTGCTGACGGGCAGGAACGCAGCTCCTAGGGGCAGTTCCAGCAGATCAGATCTGCTGTTGAGTCCAGGTGATCCTGATTCCAGAAAGCTGGTCCTTTTCGCAGTATGCCACATCTCAAAGGAGTTACCTCTGCACGTTGGCTGGTGCTTACCATACTGGAGGCTGTTTAAGGGAAGAGGGAGGGACCATTTGAGTTTGCAAGACTCGTCGTGTGTTTTCATGTCACTGACGCACAGCAACCACTGCTCTTACTGCTGTTTAGTCATAGCACCCGAAAAACTGCTAAAGCAGTTAAAAATTTTCAAATATCAGCAGATTTGGCGTCTGTTTTCTGTGTGAGAACATCTGCTTAGAAAAAATGGATTGTACTTGTGTCAGGAACTGTGACTGGTCACAATGCAGTGCTTCGTTTCTGCCGTGGATGTTATCCTTAGCCCAAGGAGCAGGACTGTTGCTTAGTGTGTCATGTGCTGCATGACCTCCCTCCTGAATGCCACAGCCTTCAAAGAAGCATTATTACTTCCTGTATATGCTGGCAGTCTTAGTTACCACGTCAGCCCCAGAATAAATATATAGCTAGTTAAATGTGATAAGTAGAGTGATAAGCAGACTAGCAGGACTATGGTAAAAATGTCCTCCGGGTAGAGCTTTCCTGGTGCAGTGCTTGGAAGTGAACAAAGTCCATCTCTTCCAAATATTGTGTAACCATTTAGGTCGCATTCACCCCTGTTGTGCTTAGGAAGCACCTCTATTGATCTGAACAGCATTTTTCCCATGTGATTTGCTGGAGACTGAATTATCCTTTGAGTTGGGATGGGAGGGAATTTTTCCATTTTTTTCCACCCTTAATGAGTCTTTAAAGAATGCTTCTGATGATCACAGCAATGCAAAGTGGTGTTGCGTTACTTTATCAATCGCAACCATGCATTTGAGTTTGAGAGCTGCAAAAATTGCTTATCAAGATTGGTAGTTAGCTCAGAAATGACACAATAGTTTACTGATATTAAACATCGAACATTAGCATTGAAGTAGTGAATACTTGGCTCATGGTATTGTGGAATTTGGAGAATAATGCTTTTTTGATCTAGTCTAGAACATCTTACTTCCAAGTTTTACTAACTTCCATGTTTTCTTAAAAATGGACAGGTTCTACTTCTGATACAATGTTCTAAAGTTACTTAATGTCTTCCTTCTCAGAGAATGTTCTGCCTCTGCTACCTTTTCAGTCTTTCTAAGACTTAATTAAAACAGATTGACTTTATCCTTGAAATGTCAACATGGAAACAGTGATATCGCAGCAAGAGTGACTTTGTTCATGGCTCGTAATGGCAGCATTTGCATTCCGAGCAGGGGTGATCCCAATCATACAAAAAAGAGAGCAAAGAGGAATGGATGTTTCGAGCCTAGTGCTCTAATCTTTTAAATAAAAATTCAGAGGTGTAAGTTTTCACAGAGACATAGTACGGTACAGCAGTACAAGCTTCCCTGTTTTGAGGGAGGCTCCTTGTTACAGTAGAAGATCAGGTAAGTTTCCTTTTTCAAATATTTTCTTTTTCCTTTTTCATAGTTGTCCATGTTAGTGCTGTATTATAAGCATGTTTTGAAAACAATCATCTTTTCCTCTCCCCCCTCTTTTTTTTTTTGTAAATTTTTATTTTGAACTACTCAGTCATTTTAGAGAAACCATCACAATGACCTTTCCTTTCCAAACAATTCTGCCAGGAGGAAATGAAATGGAATGTTTCATTATTAGCCCCATACCATTCAGACAATCAAGGAGTGATTGTTTTTGTGGAGTTTGGTTTTTGGTTTTGTTTTTTACATGATGCCAAGTTCAAGAGTAAAATCTTGGAAAATTACTCATGTTTAAAAAATGAGGTAACTTTTAAATGCAAATTGATAAGATAATGCTGAAACTTTGAGGTATAATTTATTCTACAAATATGCAAAAATTAATTTTAAGCATATATTTTTGAAAAGCTCAAACTTATGTTGCAGTTCGTGCAAACTTGAAATACATTGTAGCACGCTCTTGTAAAACATTAAATATTATGTTGGCTAAATGGTAACAAATGAACCAACGTTTACCATGGTAAGGAGTACATTGAGGACATAACCATTAGACAAGGGTAATTTAGTTTTAGCATTATCAGTTAGAAATACTGCAGTTGAGTGGAATATTTTATTACATGAAAACATCTGTAACCAATATATCCCTTGGGATGCTTACGTGACCTGTGATCTGTTTGGAAAAAAATGTTTCGGTTTTACGAGACAGTTCAAAAGCAAGTATGTGCAGCAGGCTGTGTTCCAGCTAATCTGGAAAGGGCTCCTTCTTCTTTGTGTGTCTCCTGGAAATTTCTGGGAGCCTTAACAATGTGTCTGTGTTCCCTGCTGTAGATTTCAAACTCACTCTGTAACCTGTGGCACTAAAAAAGCACTGGGAAACACATGCAACTACGCATGCTATCTTTATTGATGCCATGTGGCGCTTGCACACTATTATCCTTGCTATGAGGGATCCTCAAACTACTGTAATCATAGTAAGGTTCAGATCAAAAAGCACGGTGCAGACATCTGAAAGTATATTTATATTCTATTAAAGTGTGCTAGTGATACAGGAGCAAATAGCATCGTTAATATATTTCTCAAGCATTGCTGTGAACCTTTTCATGGCTGCTTTGTTTTTCCTCTCTCCTTCAATGAAGCCAGAATATGTCATCTCAGCTTAAATTTGCAAAGCAGTCGCCTGTGCTCAGGCCTTCATAGTGCTTTGGCAGGAAAACAAAGTGCCCAGCTGCTGAGGACCGTCAGTCAAGGCCTGGGAACTTGGGGAGCCGGGGAGCTGGGTGGATAGACAGCCTAGGCTTGACAGCCCATTAGGTACCTGACCTTTTGCTTAAATGACTATTGAATTCTTGAAGATGTGGATTAATGCTTTCTTTTGTTGCTTGAGTTCAGAGGTGAGATGGGCAGATAGACACGCCAATTAGAGACGGCTTTGCCATGTGTGTCCTATGGCGCAAGACTGCAGCGCGAGCAGTGTCGTAGTGTGTGATTTCTGCAGAGAGGAACTACTGAGAAAAACTGCAGCTTCTTTATAGAGGGGGAAAAACCATCATGCTTACCCAGGGTCTTGTTGCACTATAACACTGAGTAATTAGAGGCAAAACTGCTTGTTTCTAGTTACTTGGTTACTGCCTATACCCAGCCATCAAAGTTGGCCAGTTTATGACCGTAGGCTATACAGGCGTGTTCCAGACCATGTACGTCAAGCTCTTTTTCAGCATAGGCTACAAAAGTAGTAGGTTTTGTGCCAGCAAGACCACAGCATCGCCATTCTGCCATCACTTCCAGTTCACACTTCCTACATGCAGCTCTGCAGCCACTGAGGCCCAAACGCAGTGGAGCAGAGGGCATTTCTCAGACAAAAGATAGTTTTTACCTTCAAGTTGAGTGAGCTAATGCTTCTTTTTTAAAAGTCTGCTTTGTTTGGGGAATATATAAGCCACAGTGTGGCCCATTCAGCTCTTTATCAGTGCAAAGGCAGAGCAAACCTTTAAGGGCGTATGAAGCAGATCTGTAGGCTCTCTTGTCTGTGCCTGGGGTTGGGCTGACTGTGAAACCAAGTGTAATTCATCCCAAAACTTCCGTCTGTTCGAAAGATATGAAAAGTATGTGCTGACAAGTTGGTGGCAGTGCATGTTGGTGGAAGGCACAGAATCACAAAGAGCACAGAAGTCTGTTTTGACCCAGCAAGCAGAAGGGCTGTAAGGAAGACAGATCCTTCCCAGAGTGGAAAATCCTTTGTTTCCTGTGCCCTAAGAGGTACTTCCCACCCTGCAAAGTGAATTCCTGTGAGACAATGAAGCTCCCTTTATGTAAGAGGAGATACAAGCATGAAGATCCAGGGAGTGATGTGGGTCTCAGGAATTTATCCCAGCTCTGCCAATGGCATGTCTGGCACGACTGTACCTATTTCACATTGTCAAAGAAACAAACAAAGCTGACCTGGGAGTCTGGGCCTGTATAACTGTGTTTTCCTGTTTTTAAACAGTGGGGAAGGTAAGCCCGTTCTCAGCTGCTGGTGAGTGGCTGGTCTCAGGAACCAGCCACCCTGCCTTGCTGTTTTACTCAGCAGGATGGGTACATCAAGGCAGGATGGGTCTGGCTGCTCACACCAGCTGTGAACTGAAGCCCTGTTTCTCTAAGGCTGTTCACACTGTGCCCTGCAGCGTGGGGAAGATGCTCCCAGGTTAGCAGCAACAAACCGCTTCTGTAAGCCATGTAACTGCTTTAGTATTAGAGAAGAGCCAGGGGCAATTAGCCATAAAACAATACTAGGCAAATGGTGCTCTCCTGGGGCTCTCTATGCAGAGCCACAGTTGCCCTCAGAACTGAAGATGAGTTTCATGGCTGTACTTTATCCATGTACGAGACAGTCCCAGGCAAGGGAAGGCAGGCTTTGCGTGACACAGTTGACCGAGCTTTGTTTGCTGAAAGTTGCACCGTTTATCATTCATGACCAGGGAGGGTTTCAATTCTGAGATAAGTGCACAGACAATGTCTAGAAATGGGACAGCTTGTTTTGTCTAGTTTTTTGAGTCCACTAATGTCAGGAGGTAGAAAGTTCAAGTCTAATATTACTGGCTGCACTCTGTTTTCAGCAGATGGAACGCAGAGAAGGCTGTAGGGAAAAGCACAAAAAAAGGAGCAGCAAGAGTAACGCAATGAGGGAAGGGGAAGGTATGTTGTGTATTGAGGGAGGCAGGTGAGCCTCCCATTCGGAGCAGAAATGTGTTGCTAAATCAGTGTTTTCACAGTGTGAAAATATCCCCGTTGTTGCCTTGAGCAAAGGAACTTTTAACAGAGCACGCAGAAGCTCTTTGATAAAACATCTACCTCATTTCTTAACTTTGCTATTGTAATTCAGCATTTAAAAGGCAATGAATGTTCTCCTACCACAGGTACTTTTTAATCTCTGACATTTCTTTGGAGATATACTCTGAGTCCTTTTGAAAATACAAACAAACACACACAAATCCAACTTTTCTTTGAAATGGTGTAAAGGTTTAGCTGGAGAGAAACGGTAAAGTAGGATGAAAGCAGAGTAGCCTCAGACCCGCGACATGACAGTGACTGTTTGCTTGTGTTTTACACCACTGATTCCCACCCACTCCAACCGAAATAATTAAGTTAATGAATGTTATAAGTTAACACATGCTAAGTTTTCAGTTGTGCAACACTGAATGATTTACACTGTTCTTCTGCTGACATCATCTTACGTCACTGGAGCACTGTTCAACAAGAGGCTTGTAGTTCTGGTAATCCCCAGGAAATGTGCACATTGTTTACCAAAGCCCATTGTTTTTTAAAGTAGAAATGTGCTTTGCCAAGGGACCTGTAGCATGTCAGAGGAGACAAATGCTTCTTTCCGTGGCTGACAGGAAAATGTGAGTGCATGGATATAAAAGCACATGCCTTCACTGTGAGCATGCGGAGGTAACTGGCCAAACCGTGGCATTTTGCTTCCAGAAATGCAAGGGCAGTCAGGTCAGCTGCTTTCCTGAATCTTACTCCCAGGTCAGAGACAGAGGTTTCAGAGAAGCACCTCAATTCTTACTGCTGACGACAGATCTTACTGCTTACCTACAGCAAACAAGCTTAAGAGGCAACTCTGCTTTGCTTTTCTTTCCTGTTATTTCATCCAGATGGACAAAATTGTGGGTTTAAGTTTGTTCTGAACCTAATATTGCAGGGTTGCTTGGGTTGTTTTTTTCCCCTGCAAACTTTCCACTTAAACAGTTTAATGATTATAAATATGTAATGATCTCTGTTAACTCTGCAATCCACTCGCACTAATGACTTTTGTGCTACTTGGCACACGAGGTGAAACAAAAGAAGAGCTGTATTAATTATTCATGGGCTGATGAATTTCTTTTGTTATAATTCTGTTTCAGGTTTGTAGATTCTCTGTGCATAAACTAATTGCTTTTAATCATAACATTCCAAGTGGTTTTAATTAATAATTTAAATATAATTGTTTTGGGAAGTTCTTTAGCCTTATTCTGGGCAGCTGACACTTGAAAACAGAATTTGGCAATGATTTAACTTCAAAAATATGGAATTAGGTTTCTGCAGCTGTTACCAAATGAAATTAGTAACTCAGTGGTGCGGGATTTTCTTTGAATGAAAGGTTAATCAAGTCCAAATCCAATTGTGTTCTAATCTAAAATTAAACACAAAAAAAATGTGGAGTGGGGACAGGGAGTTTCCTAAGCCTTTCACACCTCAGCGTGGCTGAAGAGGAGGGGGAAGTTGGTGCCAAAGCAATCACACCTTTTATCTCAAGAACTATTTTCAGCAAGATATGCTGATCTTATTTTCCATCCTCCCACGCTTTGGATAGGAGTTTCAGGAAAACTTTATTCTTCCTTTGCTGTATATGGATCTAATAGAGGTTTCAATACCATGGGACTACCAGCCTTTCAGGCAGACTAGTGGTTTGACTTGCCACAAAAGAAATCAAGTTATGCTGGTTCAAATAGGAAGCTGACTTACCATGAATTGTTGGAAAAATCTCTCTGCTTCCTACACTAGTGTTGCAAACTTTAATTACTGTGTGCAGAGGGAAATGTTGCTTGTCAAATACAGTTTCCCCATGGATGAGAAAGGTTTTTAACACCATAGCACTGCAAACAAGTGGGCTTTTGTGGTGGCAGAGGGGTAGCACCCAGACCTCCTTTTATAACCCAGGGAGCAAGGTGTGGGATGGAAACAGGGCGAGAGCAATTACTCCTCCAGACTACAGCAGCATCCCCTCTGCAGAGGTCTTGGACAGGTCACTGGCGTCACAGGTGGCCACCAGTGCCAGCTGCAGGGTGTCTCCTGCTGCACAATTCCATCCTCTAAAACCTCTGCTGCTCTCCTAGCAAGCAGGGTCCATTGTGTCAGCAGTGACGCAGCATGACATGGTGGGGATGAGGATGAGGATGAAGCCTCCCAGTGTCACTGCTGCCCTGCCTGGCCACAGACGGGGCACGGGGCACTTCCCAGCCTTTCACAGAGCCAGTTTCAGCAGCTTTAATTACTTCTGTGGTTTGGATCACTTTGCTTGGCCATTAAAATCCATTTCACAAAGAGTAGTATTGAAGCAAGCAAGGAATATTTGTGGCAGCTGTGGGTTTCCTCCAGGCCTACAGGAAGAGTAAATTAGTTACTGAAAACTTGACAGTTTGTCCTGCATACTTAACTCTTTCCTCTCTGGAAGCTGCTTTTTCACAGGCGAGTGACTTTAAAAGGAAATAATACGCTTAATGTTTTTTTTCCTCCCCCCCCCCACTCTTTACGGTAGGGCTGTAATTGCAAAACCAGCCAGGAGTGATTTCTTTGAAGAGGAAGTGTGGGAACTTCCTTTATAAATATTGCCTTTCCCTTCATGTGGATCCAAACGTGGTTTCATCCACCAGTGGAAAAAATAGTACTTGAACCTAACAGCAAGCACTTTCCCCCTGTGTAAACGTGAAAGAAAGAGGTTTCATGAAAAATAGAAAATAAGAGCAAGTTTGTTAGCCAGGGAAGGACTGAAGTTGGTTGAACCATCAGATCACCAGGATGTTTGCCTGGCCATTCCCCGACAATGCCAGTGGCTGCAAAAGCAAGCATTCCTCTGCTCAGGAGCACTGAGCAAGTTAAGGTCCTGAAGAGAAGGGGGTAAAATCACTGTTGCAGAGCCCACGATTACAGAACCCACTATGACTTGCTCTGCAAGATAGGGCTCTATCAGCCCAAGCCCAGCTCCTATCAGAGTTTGGAATTGTTTCTTTTTTGAAAAAAACCTACATATGTGTCTTTCCTAGTGAAATACAAACAATAAGCCTGCACCCTTCCCCCCAGCCTAGAAATACCTTTGAGTTATTTGCAGAAGAGCAGCTGCACTCAAGGAAGTATCTGTCCGCAGCAGCAACAGGTACAGGGCAGGGAGCAAATTTTAACCTGGCAGGCAAAGCTCTGCTGGACTTCTGTGCTCTTTAGGGTTTGGGTTTGTTGTTTGTTTGCTTTTTTTTTTTTTTTTTAAAAGGGCAACCGTATCAGAGTGTATGGGCTCCTTGGGTGTGCAGGCGGCCAGCTGGCCTGGCTTGCTAACATAAATTGGTGCAGATGATGGGAATCAAGGCAGGGGGTCCGGTTCCCAGCTTTGAAGGATTCCAGATTAGGAAGACAGCTCATGGAGAAAGCAAGGGGAGGAGTGGGGGGATCAGGCTGATTCCCTGAGAGGCACTGAAGATGCAAAGAGCCCTTCTGCCTGATCTGAAGGAGAGCAGTGTTCTTATATTGCTGATAATTAGGCAGAGTTGCCTTGTTCCTTGGTTTTGATGGACAAATGAGACATCCGTGGTATTTAAACTTGGATGGCTGTGATGCTTTCTGATCTGGCCAGCAAGAGTCACAGCCAGGCCACTGTTGTATTAATGAGAATGTTCTGATTTTTACATATTTCTTGGTGGGGAAGATGGAATTTCACTCAAGCTTCAAACCAGGCTTTACAGTGATACCTTTTTTCACTTTTAGAAACAAACAAAAGAAAAATAATTTGCAGTGCAATTGGCTATCCTGGGAAAAATCAGTTGCAATCAAAGTAGACAATCAAATCTTCACCCATCCTTCTGTCTGGCTCAGTGTGCCAGGAATACTCACAGCATCTCGTACTCTGCTACAGAGGAACTGGCATCCCAGTGGGGGATGAAGAAGGAGTGGGAAGTGAACCTTGGGTGATTTTTACTTACTAAATAATTTTTTTTTTCAAAAACAATTCTTGGCTCTCCACTCCAATTTTCTATCTCTAACTGTTCTTCCTGCACTTTTCTCTCTGTTCAATGTCTTGCAAATGCATTTAAAACCTTACAGTGCTCAGGGTAAGCTCTCCGTCCTTTTATGCTTTTTCTCATTTTCCACGGCATCCTTTGCTCCTGCCTCCTTATGTCACTTATTCTCTCTCATCCACGCCACTTTCCCCATTTAACAATCATTTCTCCTTTTTACCTTCCTCTACTTAGCATTTTTTCCTCTCCTTTTTTGCACTCCCACTGCTGTGCCTGCTCCTTTTCCAACAAGGCAGGCTGCGTTTTGTAATTTAGGGAGTAAACCTTCAAATTCTTGAGTACTCCCACTGACTACGTGATGAAGAGACTGGAGGACTGGGCCGTAGTTTGGCACATGTATGGGGAAAAGTAGTGAAGCCAATTTTAAAGCACTCTTAATTACCTTGGTGGTTTGGATCACTTTGGTTCACTAATAAAATAGGTATTTCCAAGGCAAGGTGTCCACCAATGGCATTGTGTAAATAATAAAGAATTTCAAGAGCTTGATATAAAAGACTTTATAGATGTAATTTATTACTTCCAGTCAAGAAAAATGGAGGGCACTTTAAAATCAGTTTTACCAGTGCCCTGTGTTTAAAAAAACCCTTCTTTTTGTTTAACCTCCTGTGCAAGCCCGGGCACGTTTGAGGCTCCCAGGATCCAATTTCATGTAGTGTTCTATTTCAAATCCCGGCCAGAGCAGATCGATCGAAAATCAGTGCTCTCAGAAATAAAACTGCCTGTGGAATGCCTTCAATGACATGAAGATGAAAGGGGGGATGTAATGTGGCAGATACTCTTTTTTTTTTTTTGAGGTGGGAGGCTCTGAGGCAGCATCCTTGGATATCACATAATTTACCTTGATTGAACAGTAATAGTCATAGGACAGTTTTCATGAATTTTTGTGTTCTTAACTTAGTAGTTAACAACTGTGTTTTGTGAAGGGTGGGTGGCTGGTGTTGCTGGGGTGGTTGTAAGCCAAAGCAGCAGCTGTAGAATATGTTATGGTGAGTGCAGAGCTACCTGTAAGTCTGCACATTGCCAGAATAACATGAGATTCCTCATAATTCTTGTCAGTGGTATTTTGAAATGATTGAGCTACTACAGTACTTTGAAAACTGCTGGTGAATGCAAACTAGTCTAATTGATCTGTTTATACTGCGTTTTACAGTCAGCACAAACGTAGATGGCAGTCTGCTTCATTTTCCAATACACCCCTGTGACTCTTCACTTCCCTGGCCCTCAGAAACCAAAGGAGGAAAAAAAAAAGAGGATTAACTGAGAACAGAGGGAAACAACAACATCATTTTAGGACTTTGAAGGAATAGAAAAGTGAAGGAAAACTGAACTTGTGAGCTCTGGGTAATTTTTAACTTTGGGTAATTTATAAATTTGGCTGTGCCAATATTATGTTGAATTCCTGGAAAAATAAGTGTAAACTTTGTTGCACTGTGTAGCAGTTGTCTCTCATGTCACCTGTGCTAGGTGATGCTTGTGACAAGGGGAGCATGCATTGCTCAATCTTGCATTGCTGGGAGACCACTGGGTTGCACAAATAGGTCCCTTGCATGGAGACAGTGTGTCACAGTGACTGGCCTTGGCCCCGTTTGCTGTCAGAGCAATGGGGGTGGCTTTGGAGAAAAATTCAGTGTCCTTATGTGCTTAAAAAAGTATTATCTAAAGTCAGCTAAGAGAGTAAGAGTGAGCTTAAAGAGCATTTGAATTTATTTTACATTCCACCTCTTGAATAATAAAGGCTTGTCTGTCTGGGACCTTGAGGTGTCCTCTTCAAAGGTTGATACATATAAATGTATTTTAACTGAGCAAGGCTAGTTAAATGCACTGGCTCATAAAAGTGGAAGTGCGAGTGGTTCCTGGTGTTGCATGAGAGCGTGTTGGTTGCTCCTGTAGCCTTTTCCAGCATGAACATGTCAACACACACATGCACATTCAGGACAGCAATTCTGACCTTGTGGGAACTCTCACTTCAGTGGCCACAGGATTTTTACCTTTGGTCTATGAAGTAGCATGTGCTTTGTAAATTACTTGATGATTAACCTTCAGCTAGAATATAAGTGGCAAGTGTTTACTTAATAGTCAGAGGCTGGGTTCCTGCTTGCAGGCAGCCTTTATTGCTTGGGAAGCTGTGTGAGTTAGAAATGAAAGATCTGCCTCAGGAACTTTTCAAGAAGTCCACTCTGGTCTCCTGACAGATGTGGAGGAAAAAATAAGTGCTTGATGAAAAGGCTCATACAATGGCTATTGGAAGTCTGCATATGGTCATCTTAATGACTGAAAAGACTCTGCTAAGCTACTAGAGAGATGTTCTTTACTGCCTCTCATGTTTATCTGAAATATCTTCACTAACTTCTTAGTCTCTTTTAGCCAGAGGGCACAAAATTAAGATGATATTATTCCATTACATAAAGAGGATATTCACTGTAACAAATCAGACTCCTAACATGAGCACCTAGGGTGCCTTTCCTGCCAACAGTAAGAAAAAGAAACCCAGTTTCCATTGCCTTCTGGAAGAGCCTACCTTCTTCCCTTGGCTGTAGTGCATACAGAGAAACTACCAGGTTTGATGAGACACCTACACCAGCATGCGTAAACCTCCTGTACTGCAAGATAAGTTACTTTTTATGGTATTAATTTCGAAACAAATTGCCAAATGGCATTTGAACAGTCATGGGCATAGGCTGTACTCTTTATGATTTTGAATTTATCACCTTAACTACCTGGAACTCAAGCTGGAGATAAAAAGTAACTAAATGGAGATATCTCTAATGTATATTGGATCAGCTAACACGTGAGAAAATTCTGATCCTCTCTGACTTGTATACTGTGTTGAGCTTGTTGCATACACTAGCCAGGGTCACTGCAGGTGTGATTAAACTAAAGACGACCTAGAGTTCACTTAAACATCAGATTTGTAGTTTCATTTTTGTGACAAAAGAAAGGTACAGCCATTACTGTGTCAAAAGTCTGCCTCCCCTGTTTGCCATTTTAGCATTCACAGGCAACTAATATAGTTAAAATTACTGTGTAGCATGGCTCTTATGGTATAAGTTTAGGACAGTGGTGCTATTTGCAACCAAAAAAGCCATGAATGACCATCCCAAGTGTGTGCAAGTACAACTCTTTATATTGCATACTGGTTAGAGAGCAGCCCTGCTGCCTTACATGAATGACAAAGCAGGAAACAATATTGCCCAATATCAACTGTAAGGTTTGATAAACAATGATCTAAAGAGGCTGGAAAAAGTGCTGCTCACCACTCCTCCCCTGATACTTACTTCAATTCTTGACCTAATATGTGAGATGCTGGACCTCAGCCTGTTGGCAGTTCATGGGGCAGTGTTCTTGCTGTTTGATCTTTGTGGTGGAATACTGTTGAGAAAGCAGGTAGGATTTCTAGACTGGTCAGAAGGGACAGCAGAGAAAGAAGTACTTTGTAGTTAGTGTGTTTAACTCTGTAGTCAAGGAATCCTTTGGAAAAGTCTATGAGGAGATAAGTTATTTAGTCTCTTTAGACTGAAGTGAAGGATATTCGGAAAGGGTAATGCAGCACAAATTGGTTTCAGTTTTGGGCTATGCTGATCTTCTTTCTTATAGTGTGTCTGTAAAACACAGATTTTGGCATGAGACTTTTAAATTTTAAGAACAGAAAATCTAGCATGTGTTGTTAGGGGTTTTGGGGGGGTTGTTTTTTGATTTCTTTTTTCTTTTTGTCTTGCGAACTACAGGAAGAGCAAAATGAAAGGACTGTGAAAATGATTGTTCTTTTGAGGTAGATCCAGCAATGTTAGATGCTTCCATTATTATTTTAATATTCTGTTGGTTTTTGCACAGAGTTGGTCAGGCTTTTTTCATAATGCATAAAATTGAGCCAAAAGGGTGTAGGGTTGACTGGAAACAAAAGGGGGGGGGGGGGGGGAAGTTTAATTAATATTAGATGTGAGTGTATTGAAGGTAGAGCTATGATGAGCAGCTTCAGGACAACGAGGATACTAAGCCTGAGGTAGCCAAGTGAAGGAGACAAAAAGGAGGTCAATAACAAAACTCTGGAGTTCATGTGCTAGAAGTGGAGCAGGTGTCTCTGAGGTTAAGGAGGTGGAGAGGGCTGAATGCAGATGACCAAGAGGGATATAAGCTGAAGGTGAAGGAAGGTACAGCATTGGCCAGGTATTGGAGTGTAGTATTGTGATACTGATAGAAATACACTGCGATGTTTAGAGACTTAAGCTGACATTTTATGTAACCCTGAAGTTTTTAATAGTAAATTCTATATCCTGTTTCCATATTGACATGATCTTAGTGTTGTAACGTAGCCTTTCCGGCTCCAAAATGTGAAGATCTGTTTCAAAATTAAGCTCAAAAAATGCAGTATGTAGTGTTATCCTACATGCTCTGTGCTATCAAGTGCACTGTGCTTGTTAGCTCAACAGCCGGATAAAAGTTCCATGGGTGTATAAAAGCCTATATGAAAAGTATCTGCTCCATATGTTACATAAAGCTGAACACTCAGGGGAATAAGGTCTGTGTCTGGGAACCGGATAGTACAACTTTTTATCCCTGACCCAGTGCCTGCCCTTTCTAACAAACAAACAAAAGCCTCCCTCAAAGAAATGTGGTTTATAATCTGGTTTTGGATCTAGAAGCAAACAAACAAACAAAAAAGCACTCGATATGTTCTTACTCCTACTAATAGCAGCATCGGCTTTAAGTGCCACAGGACGAGCTCCATACTTTGTTCCTTGCAGCTTTTGGAAGCCACAGTCCTCCCAGCAGATGCAGCACCAGGGCAGCGTGTTGTCCACTGGCAATATCTTGCACTCGGACACAACTGAGTTTATCATCTTTTTGAAATTATGGTGTCTGAGACATTCACCCTAAACACAGAGGCGCAGCTGCCTGATGGGGGAGAGGGCGCTTGCAGGATGGGGAGGTTGTTTACGGTTGTTCTTGCTCTAGTGGGTTTGATGGTCTTAACTGCATGACATGTCTGTGGTGGTCTTCATCTTTTCGTCCTAAACGAGTATTTTGATGTGAAAGGTAGAAATTGTGTCGTGAGAAAAGATGGGAGTAGTTTAGTGCATTCCGATTGGGGTGGGACAGGACAAGAGCTAAATGGAGTCTAATGGCAGTAAACTCCCTGCTGTCCTCTGCGGGTTACAGAGGGGAGAAGGAGTCTTCTCCAAAAAGCTGCTCAGGGAAGATTGATTCCTCCTCCAGAAGGCAATCCGTGGCAAGCCAGTGGAGAGTGAAGAAACAGGAAGATCAACCTTGTTAGACTGAAGTGAGCATTCCCTCACCCCATGCTTGCTCTGTGTCCATCTTTTCCATCAGATTTAAAGAACAACTCCCCCATGTTATCTAAGTACTTTTGACTAGGTCAGTCTGCAAGAGCCTCCATCTGTCAGAGGACTTGTGATAGCAACGTATTTTAGTTCCTTTAGTTCAAGCAGTCCATTTTGATTCATCAGCTGGCCAAACCCATATCATGAAAGACCAGTTCCTCATGGTGTTCCAGTGTAAGATACTGAAAAAGAGCTGTTGTGCTACAAACAGGTGGTAAAAGGGAAAAACAAAACCAAACAAAACCAGGAAGCCTTGCAGCAGATGGTACCACCTGTGTCCATCTAAACCTAGCCAAAGCAGCGTGCCATTTGAGTGGAGAAACCTGGAAAATCTGATGACTCAGTCTGAGTACATAGGGAGACAGTGTGTGAGATTTCTGGCTCGTGTCCCAAGCCTCTTACGAAAAAGGCTTCCTATTCTATAACACAGAAAATTGAGTACAGTTTGGTGGCATCGTTCTCTGCCATAGCTGATTACCAACTACAGACTAAAATGCCTGGTGTACCCATGTGAGAACTGACACATTATGTAGTCTGATGACTCTGCCAGTTCCTGGGTTATGGTTGATCCTGTTTTCCGAATAAATAAATTTGTGATGTTATTAGCAGAGGACATACCTTTATGACTGGGGCTACAGCTGGCTGGAAACAACAGTCATAGGTCACAGCATTCAATTTCTTTTCCAAGCTCAGCCAAATAGTGATTTCCAGGCACTTCAGTTATTGCGTCTACAAAGTTGAGATGTGAACCAACTGGGCAAGATGTGCCTAATTCAACAGTGCTTGCAAAAATGTTCTAAAGGAGAAAGGCAACAATGGACATATAAAGGGAACTCTTCAGCGAGATGAAGTCTTGCTCCCTTGCTGTCTATGTCTACGTCCTTCCTTCTTGGATGTTGTTGACAATATCATGATCTTTTGCATCCCTTTGCACTTCCTTTTATTTCTGTATTTCCTTTTCCTTTATGGTGCTTAAGTTGCACCAGATCTGTTTTGCCCTTTGTCAGTAAGACTTAGAAAGAAATCTGCCCTTTCCCTTGGTCCTAAAGTCTAAAGTTTTTTCTGTCTCTTGGGTTGCCTGCTTTACTTACACTTCCCTCCTACCACTTCCCTCAGTCCCATTCCTAGCCTACGCTCTCCAGTTAGGCTGTATCATGCAGCTGTGGTCTAAGTATTTCACCCAGCTCCTCTCCCATGCCCTTCATCTCACAATTTTGCTGAGGGTCTGTGTTCATTCAGACAGCTTTTCCCTGGGATCTTGTGCAGTGCTGAGCCTATTGTCAGGAGACTCCAGGAGGAGATGAGTGTACATAGTCTTAAAGAATGCATTACCACTGCAACTAGATATGGGGAATGAAAACAAGAAATTAAATCCCATCAGACATTAACAAAATAAACTTGGTTTAGTCCTGGGCAGCCTCAAGAAGCAAGAAGGAAAAATAACAGCCCTGGTGGTGTTTGTGTCAGCTCCCCAGGGCGCCAGTGTTAAGCAAGTCTCAAAGTCAGGTTCAGCTGAGATGAGATGGCTTTGGAGACAAGGTGGTGGATTTTGCCTGGTGTTTGGGTGTCTCTCCCCTAAGAACTGCCATGTGATGATCTTTTAGTGTGTGTGTCTGCATTTGTTGCAGGCTGTTGGAGTGGGCATCATGCCCTTTACTAAAAAGTAACTGAGAAGTACCTGTGTGTAAGAAACAGATTGGGGCACTCGGCACTCACTGTGTCTATTGACAGGGATATTTGTTTGAGGGCAGTTGTCATCTTCACATTTGTGTCGAACAATCTACATGAACCCTTTTTTATCACTTTTTGGCATATACAGAGATGTTAACCACTATCAGATGGCACTATATCCTTCACTAGAGGGCCAGACACTGTTTCTCTTCTGTTCTTAAATGTTTGATCGTGGGAGGTGCTGACTACTGCCATGGATAAGAGCATGCTCAAGCTCTAGCTAGAGTGCCAAATCATACAATACCCCATCTGTAATACCAGGCATTCTTTCTGGTAATCTATCAGTTGAGCTCTCAGTTCTTCAATAATTAGTTGTACATCTGTGAGCAACTGTCCATCTGATTTATTATCTGAGCAGCTATTGAAATACAGAACATTGCCCCATTTAGCCTCGGGATTGAAAGTTATGGTGTGCTAAAGTTGTGTTTAAAATGTAATAAAATTGATGATATATAAACAAATTACAAGTTTATGGGACCCTATAGACAATCTTAAATCAGTATTTTAAAGTTCATAAATTTAAAGTGATTGAGCATAGTTTAATGCATATGAATGTATTCTTAATCACTGCCTCTTTTTATTTAGTAAGAAGATTTAACACTGTCCTGGAGAATAACTTGACTGTAGTGAAGAAGACTTAGTGGAAAATTGAATGTAAGTATTTCACAGCATGTGTCAATTATTCATGTTTGCAAACCATTGACATTGGTGATGTTATAGATCATGCTAAATTAACAGCCTAATTTACAATAAACCACACATTTTCAGTATGGCGAGAATGCCTTATCTGATCATTGTGCATGTGAGGTATGAAATGTCTATGACATGTTTTTCAGCAAGGGTGTGTAGACTGTACATACCTAAGGGCTTTTAACAGGGTCATGTGCTATTAGTTATTTGCATGCTTATGAACTGTTTGCAGGAAAAACGTCAACATGAAGTTGTTACTAAGTGTCCTTAAAAGGGAAAAAAAGCCAACACTACCCTCTGTGTAAGTACCCGTGGGGATCCTTAAATTCTGTGACACAGACATATTTTCCATTTCCAAAAGAATTGAGTCTAACTGGGAATAAAGCAGCCAGTATAAAGTATTTTTCTGTATACTTGCCCCAAAGATGTGAGTTTATAGTAGAAGATTGCACTGTGGATTGGCAATTCAATTTAGAGTGAAATACAGCAGCTGCAAGTTCCAGGCTAAGTGCATCATTGCTCACTTGAGGTCACTTTTTCAAACCTGGAGTCAATAGTTCTCTAACAATAAGAGCTTTAGTTCATTTTCTAGACTCTTTTGAAACTGTTACTTTGGTGGTGAATACCTCATTATTTTTCTCAAAGTAACTGCTTTCCCTAGCTGTAGTTCATAATAATGTGAACTCCTTAACCGTGTGCGTGCATGTGTGTATATGTGTATATATATATATATTTGTGTGTGAAGCAAAGCTATATCTCTGCAAGTCATACCCCAGGAGCCTTTGAGAGGCTCTGGTGTGCAGGGTAGTGATAGTCATGAACTTCTAGCTGCCACAGATGCGTTCCAGTATTTTTTCATGCTACATTTTTCCCACGATCTCACCTTCCATTTCCCAGAGCCTGCCTGATGAGTTTGGAAGCGGCCAACTAAGCCTTTCCAAATGGTGGATAAAGTACAGAGTTCATGACTTAGATGTCAAATAAGATGGTGATCCTGTCTTAAATGTCTAACAAGCTGGGACAGTTTTAATTTTAGCCTTTGGACTTTTATGAACTTGCCCTCTAAAATTACTGACTGACAAACAGTACTGAAACAGTGAGATACTGCAGGATTATTGAGAAATGCTGCCTGGTTTATATTCAGTTGTCTACTGAGACAAGGTTGCTTGAAACAAAGATCCTCAGATTTGATGACATTGTACGTAAGCTGAAGGTGTACAGACTAGGCTGTGCATTGACTCCCTGTATTACTGATATCTGGCCCAGATTGAAACCTATATAGTCTTAGAAGATATAAAATCAAATCCTTCAAACCTTCTGGTGTGTATTGAACAAAACAAAACAAAGTTTTACTGGGACCACTCTCTTTGGTGGCTTCAGGGTCCTGAAAATACATCTCGAGTGACCTTGCTCAGGCCAGTGGCAGTTGTTGAACAATTCCACATGTGTGACAAGTTTGTACATGTAAAAGTTTTTCTTCAGTTACTTTCACATAATTCTCACCAACTAGATCTTCAGCTGTTTCTCCTGGGAAACTTGGGAAGAGGTACTGTTATCTTCAGTTCTCATTTTTTATGAAATAAGCAGAATATTTGGGGTTTGTTTGTATTTTAAGTGCCTTTTTAGCAGGAGAGTGCCACTGGGTGGAAGTATGGATTGAACTGTAAAAGATATTTGCCCAGTTAACATTTAATTTCATAAATGTATGTATGTGAAAACAAGTAAAAGACATGGAGCAGAACTGTATTTCAGGAAGTAGACTGTTGACGACATGATTATTAGCTGATTGTGGAACTGACAGAGGAATAAACACATCCTGGTGGTGAGAGAGATACTGGCACTTTGTCCTTGATGTGAAAATAAATATGATCTCCAATAGATGTCGGTTTTCTGATATTTAAATCTTGTGCATGTGTAGACTGAGGTCCTAAATGGAAACTTTTTTCTTCATCTGTTTCTTGTGGCTATCTGCATTGAAATTATGGATTCATCCTTCTAAACTTGAATAATTTTCAAAAATTATTTGGCCTCATGTTGGCTGGGATTTTTGTAGCAACACCAAATTATGAAGTTTATGTGGAGAGGAGAAAACACCTTTTTATATCTACTTTTGGTTTTGTATCACAGAAGTGGCTATGGAGACATTCTCATATAAAAAGCCATCAGAGCCCAAGAGAGGGAGCAAAGCACTTAACAGGAACCAAGAGGAGCAGCAGCTTTACCTGCAGTCACTCACAAATGGGAGGCAGAGCCCTGAAACTATGAAATCCAGCACCTTCTTATAATTATCCTTTTTGATGTCTTGCATATCCAGAGATATTTCTTAAAACTTTTTGTTTTAGTCGAAATTGAAATTAAATCTGAAACTTGGGTTTGAAATACATTTTAATGGTTTGGTAGGATAGATGGTAGGATTTTGGCTTTGGTTACCCATAAAGCCAAAAAGTGGAGTAAACTTGCAGAAATTTACTCATCCTCATTCTCTTCCAACGAACTTCTGGACCAACCTTTCATAGAGCTGAAAGCCAAAGCTGAGATGCTGGAGGAATCCAGTGAAATGTTGGTTTGCTGTGTTTCTTCACCTGGTGAAGAGGAGAGAGGAGATGGGGAGAGTGATTTATTTCTTTTTTTGCCCCCTTAAAAAAAAAAAAAAAAAAAAGTAGGGAAAGACTGGGAAAAAATGTAAAATGATAAGGGGATGATAAGCTACAAATTGTATTGTATTAGGCTGATGATACATAAAAATAATCTGGAGGCAGTGACTACTACAAGAAGGAACTGAAATACTGGAGCGTGTCCAAAGAAGGGCAACAAAGCTGGTAAAGGGTCTGGAGCACAAGTCTGATGAGGAGTGGCTGAGGGAACTCGGGTTATTTAGTCTGGAGAAGAGGAGGCTGAGGGGAGACCTCATTGCTCTCTACAACTCCCTGGAAGGAGGTTGTAGCGAGGCAGGGGTTGGTCTCTTCTCCCAGGTAACTAGTGATAGCCTCAAGTTGTGCCAGGGGAGATTTAGATTAGATTTTAGGAAAAAAATTTTCACTGAAAGGGTTATCAAGCACTGGCACAGGCTGCCCAGGGCAGTGGTGGAGTCCCCATCTCTGGAGGTATTTAAGAAACGTGTAGATGAAGTGCTAAGGGACATGGGTTAGTGGTGAATTGGCAGTGTTAGGTTGGTGGTTGGACTCAGTGATCTTAGACGTCTCTTCCAACCAAGGCTGTCCTGTGATTCTGTGAAGGGGAGTGTGTACCTTAGGGAATCGGGAGCAGGCACCGTCAAGTAGAGCATAGGGAGGAAAGTGCATAGGGTGGGGGAAGAACACCCAGCCCTAACTAGATAACAAAATTAGGTTCTTACTGCTCATCTTGTAATCTGAGATTCCTGGAACAAGTTCTTAATATAGCATTGAGAGTTTTGTTCGCTGTTCTCAACAGTATTTCTTAGGTAAAATGTGTGCACTGTCACACATAAATAGCCTAGTTCAAACACCCTTGTGAAGGGTGAGGACCGTGTTACGTCATGTGCTGCCTCTAAACAATGTTTGCTAGTAGGAAGGTTCTTTCTGGAAGGTCTACGGAGATGCTTTTTAGACTTCTAGGATTCTGAAGTAGTTGCTGAAAAACAGTGCCTATCTCAAAAATGTGCACTCAAAAATTTCAGGATCCTGCTGGGTATTGTAAAATTAATTGTTGTTCATAAGAACTTGGCTCCTGTATTGTGAATGCTATAAATAATCCTCAGCAGCCTTTGGATAGCATGGTAAATAAGGCATAGGGCCACACTGGATAATGAGGAGAAAAATAAATATTGAAGAGTTGCTAGCTCATTAAGTAATGTCTTTGCTGTGCATGAAATGAGGCAGAGGAACAGGGGAAAAAATCTCCCATCATAGAGACTATCATGAAGGATTCGCATAAGAAACTTTAATTCTAATATTTTCTAGATATGGCAATCAATCAGACTTAAGTCCCCAGAATCACCTCTAAGACTCACCCTTAGATCCACAGCGCTTAAGTTATTTACTGAAATTCCGGGTAACACTTGTTCAGTATCTTCTGTGTGTCTTGGGCAGCAGGCAAGAACAAGACCTGGGCTTTGCAAAATGTTCTCACAGAATTTCTGCTATCGTCACCCTGAAGGGCATCTGGGGGGACTACACAGGGATTGCATCTGTCTTCATGCTTGTGCTTTCTGGCATCTCTTCTATTACCTGTGTCCCATTTTTTTTTTCTTTCCCTTTGGCTCTGTGTTCCCCATGTTGCCTGGCTGACCATAAGGAAAATACTGTGGCTCCAGGAGAGGTGATGTCTCTGCACTACCAGCACAAGTAGCCTGTGACACCAGATCAGGCTGGATCCACTAGCAGTAACAGCCACAGGAAAGCCCTGCATAATGATCTCTCTGGAGTGTGCAGAGCCGATTATTTGGAGAGTTATGCTGCTGTTTTCCCATATGCTATCAAGTGCAATCTTTTATTTCACTCTAATCTGGGTTTATAGTCACTGGGCCTTGTAAAGGCCAAATGTCATGCCTTTGCTGCTAGGTCTTTGCAGTGAGTGCCCGTGGTAAAAGTCCTGCCCTTATCATCAAGCATGGACTGGCTGGGAGATAGCTGGCTCTTGGAGACAAGCCTTGGCTCTCCGTCATTCTTTGGCAGCAGCCTACATGGGTGACCTGTCTAACAAAAACAGCTTGGGTGCAGCTTTGGACGTGTTTCATGTCACTGGTTACAGGTGAAAGTGCAGTAGAGTTTTGACCATACATCAGCACCTTTCCCTCAATGGAGAAATGAAGCTATGCATTACCAGTTGATGCAGTACGTGAATATTTGCAGCGTGTTAGGAACTTCTCATACTTCACTTTGAGACCTGTCTTGTAAAAAAAATACTAGTAGCTTGGTTATAAAAAGGTGGTTTATTGGAGGGTGGGAGTGTCCTTTCTCTCTGCATTCAGTAGCATTTGACATAAGTCTACAGGTCAGGCTACAATACCTACAGGAGAGAAGATTCTTGCAACAAAACACAGCTTTTTGTTTAGAGGTATCCATTCATCTTCCTTGAAATATAGATCCATATGTCAGTATTTCTCATATTTCTCTGAAATAATCTCCTGGGGAATATGTAGAAAAACAAATAGTAGATTCTTTACCATTTTAGAAGAGGGATGGAAACAACTTCAAAATACTAGCATGCAAAATGATCCTTCCTTAATTAATACTTGGCAAAGCATTTTAAAGATCGAAGTGTCAATATTAGCTAGTTCTCATGACACACCTGTCACGTAAGTAAAAATTATATCCATTTATAGCCCAGGAAGCTGAAATACTGTCTAACATCAGCATTTTCACAGTTGCTAGCTAGTTAGTTAATTTACTGAAATAACTAGTCTAACTCTCAGAGGTTCTGCATATCCTTAGTTGTCCTTAATTATACTTGGAGCTCAAGAGTATTCACACTTTTGAAACTGAGTACAAGTATTTTGGTAAAGAAATGTGGGTAAGGCAGCTGAACCTGAGGCATCCACACTTAAGGCTTTTTCCTAACTTAAATATCCTTAAAAAGTCTAGAGCTGGAATTTGCATGCTGTCGATTCCCAAGCTGGACTTAGGCCCCTGCACTGCCCAGTTCTCATAGCTTAAGGCAAAGGGTTGTTTCTCAGTGGAGCTACAAAAGGTATGAGGTACAGATGGGCTGGGGGGGGGGGCAGTCTTTAGATATTTATTTTTTTTTTTTTTTTGCAGGAAGGTGTATGTAGGAGTGTTTAGAGAGGGTGACTGAAGGGGGAAGAGAAATGGTGTGTGATGGTAGTTAATTTTTCTACCTCCTGCTGTTGCTTCTATTAGAGATGCAGGTTACCCTGTTATTTCTGTCACGGCTCTTTCTGCTTTTGTTACAGCATCAGCAGAGTGGTATAATTGGGCTGGAGGACAAAGTTTTTGCTGCCCTGTTGAGCAGTGACCGAAAAGGAGAGAGAATTTTGAACAAATGCTGGTTCCCCTTCAGTATGCAGTGCAACTTGTTGACAAGTGGTGTTTTAGTTGGAGCAGTGGTGGTTTTCAAGTGCCTTCCTTTGTCTGTGCAAACAGTTTTTGTAACCTGTTTGCTCCGATCAATGTGGAAATGCCCAGCCCTGAAAAACTTAAGGATGGCGTCACTCCATCCCAGTCTGTTTTCCCTCTTGCAGGAGCAGGTGGGAAGGGACAAAACCCCGGCCAAAGGCCATCGATGGGTTGGCACTTAAAGGAGGGAAAAACCTAGGCTACAAAAAGGGATCTCAAGGGATTGAACAGCTTGGAGCAGGCGTGCATGGCTGAATTAGGGGTTGGAATTGTTTGGCTTTCAAATTCGGAGGACTTGTTTGCTGCCTTGGCCCTGCTCAAAGTGAATAAGCGCTACTGCTAATAACAAAGCCCAAAACAGAGGAGCAGTGAAGGATTAAAACCAGAAAATGATGACTCACCCTCCCCACTTCCCCCTCCCCAGTTTCAGTCCCCACTAAACCACTTTACCTCACCAAAGCCCTGGTGGCTTTTCGTTTATAAATAATCATGTGTTTGAAATCTTAAAATGTGTAGGCAGGGATTAAAAGGATATGTGATGCTACAGCATTAAAACAGTGCAGACTTCTGCAAGGGAATTGTGAAGGAAAATTAAAACGTAGTTATTTTTGGCAACGGCTGCTGCATCCTGGGGAGATCAAGAGAAAGCAGAAAGGAGTTTACCCTAGCCTAGCAAAACCACGTAGAAAATCTGGGTGCTGTAGAATAGGGCTTCATATCAGTTCTTTGTCCTACTTAAAGCTGAATTTGGAGGTTTGGGGTTATCTCAGTTTTGGGGGAATGCAGGGAGGAGATTCACTCAGAAACTTCTGTTGAAGGTACCAGCCTAAACTGTCCTTTCCCTCCGGTAAAGGTTAGTGAATACAACTGCTTGGTTATCACCCACGCTGTAATAGGTTTCTTCCTTCTCGTGATCCATGGTGGGACTGAGGTGGATGGGTGCCTGTAGCACTCTCAGCTCAGTGTGTCAGCGCACAGGATTTTACAGAACAATCAGGTTGTGATGCCCGTTTGGGGTATTGTTCTGTAATCTCACAGAAATTAGAATGTTGGCACCAAGTTTCTTGTTGTGTCTGGCAATGAAAATTGAGAGTTATCCCCATTTAGAAAAAGAAAGGTATGACAGACAGAGGGAACTGTTGCAAATCAGTTGTCAGCATTAACTCTAGCATTGATTCTGGACTTTGAATATCATTTTTTGTGTCATTCTCGGATGCTACATTAGCTTTGTCTCCATAAGCCTTTGATTCTCGGCCAAAGTGAGCCCTTCCATGAGACTGCCAATGTTGGGAGTCAGTGAAATCAGCCTCCTTGGCCCTCTTCTTTTTAATTTTTGGTACGTGAATGATACTAGTGTGAACAGGCACTGGCTTTTTGCTTTTCATCCTCATGATCTTGCTGCCGTTGTCTGCTTGTTGGTACAGGGGAAGCCTCTGAACACTGTGTCTGTAGCAACTGTGCAATTACTAATAAACAAACAAATTTAGGACGCCCCATTCACTTGAGGTTTGATTCATTTTTGAGACACTCCCAAGCCTACAGAACCCAGAGAGCGAGGCTTTGGAGGGATACCCTTGGGGAGTCAGGAGAGTGCTGCCCCCCTTACCCCCACTGCCCCATAGTTCTGTTCTCCTTGCAGGCTGGAACAGTGACCTTTGCTACTCACAGCTCCCTCCACAGGGCTTTCAGACCAGAGCTGGGCCTCTGCAAAAGCCCTTTTGAAGCCGTCGTGCTACTGGTCCCCCTGGGTTTGGTGCAGGAACAGCCTGGCTGCAGGGATGTCAGGGGTCTCCTCACGGCGGCAGTCTGAGTGTTGTGTGCAAGAGAAACTGCTTCCTTCCTGCCCTGCATCCTGTTGCTTTGTGATAGCAATGATGCTGTTTAAGCAGTTGTCCTAGGTGAACTGGTATGTCGCTTTGCTAAGTGGAAAGGGTTTGCATTAGCATGTTGATATGTATGGAATACACCACCTCTGCTGCTCTTAACCTTTGCCGTTCCTTTTGTTCCAGCAAACATGAAAAAATGCCTCGCGCTCTCAGGGTGTTACTTTTTTAGTGCTGTTTATGTGAATCTGTTTGTAAGCCGAGCTTGTGGTTTTGTTTAGTTTTTCTCCCTGCTTTAATGCAGTTAAATGTATTAGTTGAGAAAAATCTCCATAATAATCTGTAGTTCAATTGATGTTGTATTTAATTAAAGGATTTAACAGGGATAAAAGTAAGAATTAAATATTTATCTGATTAAGAATCTTTTTTGGGCTAAATTCAAGGCAAGCCTCAGTCGTAGCTGTTTCAGTTAATGCGATGTATGCGAAAGACATTATATTTGAAAATAGCTGTTCCTTTGGACATCTAGACAATATTCCGGTGTCCTTTTACTGCAGCACTCAATTTGATCAAGTACAATGTCATGAAGTAATGTCAAGACATAAAAAATATCTAGTTTTTAGGTGTGAAATTTCTTACTATCAGTCAATAAGCCAGTGGCTTCGTTGAACAGAAGTCTGCTGGACATGCACAAAATACAGTCCTGTTTATCCTTACTGGTTTTCCTTAAAATTATATCAGTTTAATTTGTGACTAGTTAAAATTAATTGTATTAAATTACAATTCCTGTGAACTTCTGAGTTTGTGAAACACTGTAACTCTCATGTTTATACACAGCTACTGTTTTTTTTTTAAATTTGTCTAGAAATTTCCAGACAGCTGAAAGGACCTGCCACAGTTTTCTTCAAAGCTAGACCTATGTTTTCAAAAAGCATGGGTTTTAGAGCTTGTTCTTTTTTTTTCGAACCTGGAGGAAGAACGATGGTGCAGGTTGCACTGAGGAGGCAGAGGGTGTGTATCGCTTTGAGAGCCCTGGCTGATTATTTTTCATATATAAATAAAGAGCTGTGTTTATTTCTAAAAAAAATAATATTAAAGTTTCCCCTCCTGTGGAAATGACTTCATAAATCATAGTACCCGTTGCAAGCAATGTTATGGGGACTTATACTCAGACACCTTCTTCTTACCTTCCTTCCTTGAGTCATTTTCTGCTGAGGTCCTCTTACTGCATGTCAGACAAGTCCTGAGGACACGTCAAGAGGTGATGGGGGACGTTCAGTAAGGGCAGAAAGCTGGGTCACTGTTAACTTTGGCATCCTCTGCATCAGTTCCACATCCAGCAATCTCCACCATAGGCCACTGGTCATTTGGCTCATAGAGGGGGGAAAAAGGGATCACAGTACTGTTTCTGTAGTAACAAGCAGAAACATATAGCAGAGTTCATGTCGGGGGTGGTGGAGCAGATTCCTGAAGCCCTTTAGCACTTCTTACAGCCAGCATCCTTAGAAAGCATGAGCTATATCATTCTGCACAGGAGAAGTTTACCTGGGCTACTCTGGTCTCTACTCTGCAATGACAATTGCCAGTGCTTCATCGGAAGTATCCAGAAATGAAATGACTAGAGGTATCTGCTTGGTTGCAAAGTGAGGGCGATCCTGTTGAAAGGTCAGTATGGTGTCAGGAAGGAAAGAGGTGTGTGGTCAGTAGCCCAGAGATGAGTTGATTTGTTGCATTACCAGGTTTTTCATACCCCTCGGTGAACTCAAATCAGGCCATCCATCCATATGTGAATTCTTTGGTTGAATAACTTGAAAGATATATTGGATAGCATTTGCTTGTAGCGGTCTCAGCTGCAGGATATGGATTTTATCTGGTGTATAAATATTTGTGGTGCAGCCCTAAGTTTGCTTTGTAGGATGTGTATGCTTCCTTCTTGAGCTGCAACACATGAGAACATTCTACCTGTTTGCATGATAGCAGATGTTGCCTAAAGGAGCTCTATGCAAAGAAGTTATCTCTCCTAAGAGAAGTATATGTGAGCAAAGATTTTACAGCTGGGGGGCAAGCTATGCTGAGAGAAACTGGTCTTTGAAAATATGTCTTTGAAGTGTATATAGGACCAGGAGGGAAAGAACAAGTAAATGAGGTAGACAGGGAATGGAAACAGAAAACTAAAAAAAGAAAAATGTTACCAATACATCTATTTTGCAGGACTTCAGCAAAATTGAATATTCTAATGTTATTGTATGCAAATGTGGTACCCTAAGCAAATACAGTACCCTGAAAATAGTCATCTTATGCAAAAGGAGGCATTTAGTCTTACAAAAGAATAATGAGCAGAGATAGCATCCTCTCCTAGCAAGCCTGTCATAGAATCATAGAATCACAGAATCATAGAATCACTATGGTTGGAAAGGACCTTTAGGATCAAGTCCAACCTTTATCCCATCATTTCCCTAACCACTAGACCATTAGACCATGGCCTCAAGTGCTTCACTCATTTTTTTAACACCTTCAGGGACAGCGACTCTACCACCTCCCTGGGCAGCCTGTTCCAGTGCCTAACCACCCTCTCAGTAAAGAACTTCTTCCTAAGATCCAACCTAAACTTCCCCTGATGCAACTTGAGGCCATTTCCTCTCGTCCTGTCATTAGTAATTTGGGAGAAGAGACCAACACCAGCCTCACTACAACCTCCTTTTAGGTAGTTGTAGAGGGCAATGAGGTCTCCTCTCAGTCTCCTCTTCTCCACACTAAACAACCCCAGTTCCCTCAGCCGGTCTCCATAAGGCCTGTTTTCCAGACCTCTCACCAGCCTCGTTGCCCTTCTCTGGACTCGCTCCAGCACCTCAATGTCCTTCTTATCCTGTGGTGCCCAGAACTGGACACAGTACTCAAGGTGTGGTCTCACGAGTGCCGAGTACAGGGGCACGATCACCTCCCTACTCCTGCTGGTCACACCGTTTCTGACACAGGCCAGGATGCCGTTGGCCTTCTTGGCCACCTGGGCACACTGCTGGCTCGTGTTCAGTCACAGAATCACAGAATGTTAGGGATTGGAAGGGACCTTAAAAGATCATCTAGTCCAGTCCCCCTGCCAGAGCAGGAACACCTAGGTCAGGTCACACAGGAACATGTCCAGGCGGGTTTTGAATGTCTCCAGAGAAGGAGACTCCACAACCTCTCTGGGCAGCCTGTTCCAGTGCTCTGTTACCCTCACTGTGAAGAAATTCTTCCTCACATTTATGTGGAACCTCCTATGTTCCAGCTTACACCCATTGCCCCTTGTCCTATCATTGGATGTCACTGAGAAGAGCCTGGTTTCATCCTCATGACACTCACCCTTTACATATTTATAAACATTAATGAGGTCACCCCTCAGTCTCCTCTTCTCCAAGCTAAAGAGACCCAGCTCCCTCAGCCTTTCCTCATAAGGGAGATGTTCCACTCCCTTCATCATCTTTGTGGCTCTGTGCTGGACTCTCTCAAGTAGTTCCCTGTCCTTCTTGAACTGGGGGGCCCAGAACTGGACACAATACTCCAGATGTGGCCTCACCAAGGCAGAATAGAGGGGAAGGAGAACCTCTCTTGACCTACTAACCACCCCCTTTCTAATACACCCCAGGATGCCATTGGCCTTCTTGGCCACAAGGGCACATTGCTGGCTCATGGTCATCCTGCTGTCCACAAGGACCCCCAGGTCCCTTTCCCCTACACTGCTCTCCAGCAGGTCAGCCCCCAACCTGTACTGGTACATGGGGTTGTTCTTCCCCAGATGCAAAACTCTACACTTGCCCGTGTTGAATTTCATTAAGTTTTTCCCCACCCAACTCTCTAGCCTATCAAGGTCTCGTTGAATGGCAGCACAACCCTCTGGTGTGTCAGCCACTCCTCCTAGTTTGGTGTCATCAGCAAACTTGCTGAGGATACATTCTGTACCCTCATCCAGGTCGTTGATGAAGATATTGAACAACACCGGTCCCAGTACCGACCCCTGAGGGACTCCACTAGTCACAGGCCTCCAACTAGACTCCGTCCCATTGACCACAACTCTCTGGCTTCTTTCCTTCAGCCAGTTCACAATCCACCTCGCTACCTGATCACCAAACCCATACTTTATCAGCTTATCTACAAGGATGCTGTGGGAGACAGTGTCAAATGCTTTACTGAAATCAAGATATACCACATCTACCGCTCTACCATCATCTATCCACCTAGTTATTTCCTCATAGAAGGCGATGAGGTTGGTCAAGCATGACTTACCCTTGGTAAAACCATGTTGACTGCCCTTAATGACCTCCTCATCCTTGATATGCCTAGAGATAGTGCCAAGAACAAGCTGTTCCATCACCTTTCCAGGGATGGAGGTGAGGCTGACCGGTCTATAGTTACCCGGGTCCTCCTTCTTGCCCTTCTTGTAGACTGGAGTGACATTTGCTATCCTCCAGTCCTCAGGCACCTCTCCTGTTCTGCATGACTTACCGAAGATGATGGAGAGTGGCCTAGCAATGACCTCTGCCAGCTCCCTCAGCACCCTTGGGTGCATTCCATCTGGTCCCATCGATTTATGGATATCCAGATTGCTCAACTGATCCCTAACCCAATCCTCATCTACCGAGGCAAACTCCTCCTTTATCCTGACTTCTTCTGGGGCTACAGGGATCAGGGGCTCCTGGGGAAAGCCTGCAGGAGTAAAGACAGAGGCAAAGAAGGCATTCAGCACCTCTGCCTTCTTTATATCCTCTGTCTCTAGGGCACTCACCTCATTCATCAGTGGGCCTATATTGCCTCTAGTGTTTGTTTTATTAGCTATGTATTTGAAAAAGCCCTTTCTATTGTCCTTGACCTGGCTTGCAAGGTTAAGTTCCAAGGAGGCCTTAGCTTTCCTGATTGCCTCTCTGCATCCTCTGACAACTATCCTATATTCCTCCCAAGTGACTAGCCCCTCTTTCCATGATCCATAAATTCTTGCCCTTCATGAACCCATGCTGGCTGGACCTGATCTCCCCGTTGTCCTGCACTTGCCACGTGATCTCCCCCAAGATGAACCCTTCCATAACCTTTCCTGGTACCGAGGTCAGGCTGACAGGCCTGTAGTTCCCCGGATCCTCCTTCCTGCCCTTCCTGTAGATGGGCATCACATTGGCAAGTTTCCAGTTGTCCGGGACATCCCCCGATAACCAGGACTGCTGATAGATGATGGAGAGCAGCTTGGCAAGTTCCTCTGTCAGCTCCCTCAGCACTCTCGGGTGGATCTCATCCAGCCCCATGGACTTGTGGGTGTCTAATTGGCTTAGCAGGTCCTTCACTAGTATTTCCTGGATTATGAGGGGTTTATTCTGATCTCCATCCCAATCTTCCAGCTCAGGGGACTGAATACCATGAGGATAACTGGTCTGACTGTTAAAGACTGAGGCAAAGACAGCATTAAGTACCTCAGCCTTTTCTTCATCCTTGGTAACAATGTACCCCCTCACATCCAATAAAGGATGGAGATTCTCCCTGGTTCTTTTTTTATTGATACTTTTGTAAAAACTCTTCTTATTATCTCTTGCAGCAGTGGCCAGGCTGAGTTCTAGCTGAGCTTTTGCCCCCGTAATGTTCTTCTGACACGATCTAAATCCCTATACTCTTCCCGAGTAGCCTGCCCCTTCTTCCAAAGGTGGTAGACTCTCTTCTTTCTCCTAAGCCCCATCAGGAGCTCCCTGTTCAGCCAGGCCAGTTGTTTTCATCGCCAGCTTGTCTTACGACACATGGGGACAGCCTGCTTCTGCATCTCTTAAGAGTTTCTTCTTGAAAAAAGTCCATCCTTCCTGAACCCCTTTGCCCTCTAGGACTGTTCCTCAAGGGACTTTCTCAACCAGTGTTCTAAACAGGTTGAAGACTGCCCTTCGGAAGTCCATGGTGATGGTTTTGCTGTCCCCCCTCCTAACTGGACTAAGGATTGAGAACTGTATTATTTCATGGTCACTTAGCCCAAGATGGCCTCCAACCACCACATCACTTACCAGTCCTTCATTGTTCATGAACAACAGGTCTAGCAATGCACCTTCCCTGGTGGGCTCACTTTCCAGCTGAGTCAGGAAGTTATCTTCCACGCACTCTAGGAACTTCTTGGACTATTTCCTCTCTGCTGTGTTATATTTCCAGGAGATGTCTGGTAAGTTGAAGTCCCCCACAAGAAGAAGAGCTTGCGATTTTGCAGCTCCTGCCAGTTGTCTATAGAACAGTTCATCAACCTCTTCCTCCTGGTCAGGTGGTCTGTAATAGACTCCCAACACGATATCTGCCTTGTTGGCCTTCCTCAACTTCACCCATAAACATTCAACTGGTCCGTCACACTTATTGACCTCCATGCAGTCAAAACACTCCCTAATATAGAGCGCCACCCCACTGCCCTTTCTACATTGCCTATTCCACTTGTAGAGTTTATAGCCATCCATTGCAGTACTCCAGTCATGAGAGTCGTCCCACCACGTTTCCATAGCTGTCGTGCTGCACAATGGCTTCCAGCTCCTCGTGTTTGTTTGCCCATGTTGCGTGCATTAGAGTAGAGGCACTTAAGCCGGGCTAACGACTTCATTTCCAACCATGGCCTGCCACCCTTAGGTTCAACTCTAGCAGGCCCAGTTGTACCCCCTTCCCCCTTTGAACCTTGTTTAAAGCCCTTTCAATGAGCCCAGCTAGCTCATACACCAGGATTCTTTTCCCCCTTTGAGATCGATTAACTCCATCTGCACCCACAGACCCCACACAGCATAAAGCTCTCCATGCTCAAACACCCCAAAATTCTGTCTGTGGCACCAGTCTCTCAGCCACATGTTTATCAGGTGAATCTTCCTTCCTCTGTCAGTATTCTTCACTGCCACTGGAGGGATTGAGGAGAACACCACCTGGGCTCCTGATCCCTCAAGTGATCTCCCCTGGGCCCTGAAGTCTTTTTTAATTGTCTTCAGGCTCCTCTCTGACACGTTTTTACCATCCAGCTGGATAACCAACAGTGGGTAGCAGTCTGTTGGCCGTACCAGATCAGGGAGTTTCCTAGTGATATCCCTGACCCTGGCCCCAGGGAGGCAGCAGACTTCCCTGTGGAGTAGGTCTGGCCGGCGTATAGGCGCCTCCATTCCCCTCAGAAAGGAGTCTCTTAACTACAATTACCCTTCTTTTCTTCTTGTTGGAGCTGGTCCTAATGCACGGGGGAGACCGATTTGCCCTGGGTGACTCCTCTGATGGACCTTTGTCTCCATTTTCGTCTGTTTGTCCCTCCATTTCCAGAGCCCCGTACCTGTTCTGTAAGAGTAGCTGGGAAGGGGAGGGAGGCCAGGAGGGGATCTGTCTGCCATGCCGAGCAGGGACCTGTTTCCATTCCCCCTCGTCTCGTAGGTCCTCTCCTTGTACCTGATGGCAAGGGAGGAGGGGATCCTCTCTTTCTAGCAGAGCCTCCACCCACTGCCCTGTCCTCAAGGATGGTAGGGCCTGACTCCACCAGTCTCTCTCCCTCTCACACTCCCTTATCATCCTCAGCCTTTCCACCTCCTCCTTTAGCTCAACCACCAGGCTGAGCAGATCATTCACCTGGTCACACCAGACACAGGTGTTGTATCTGTCACACTCAGCTAGCAGTGTCAGGCTTTAGCACTCTCTGAAGCCAGAGACCTGGATACCTGCATGCTTCTGTGGGACTTCTGTCTGGGTTGTCTTTGACAAGGTGAGGGGCAGCATTGCTTTCTCCAGTTGTAGGAAACCTACTGAAAGTGTTTTACTTAAATTGTGTCAGGACATGTTTATACAGTTACTTTATTGGGTATTAGTCCACACTGTTATTGAACAAATGCTCCCATTTCCCCTAGCTGCTTGTTTCTGCCACTTCCATGGATGGCATAAGTATGGGTGCAAGTAAACCTCAAGCCTAAGCAAGAGCTGAAAACTAACCTGGCCAGGAGATGAAAAATGGGTAGTTCCTGCTGGAGCAGCTCCATGAATGTCTTCTCAACACCTCCTGCATGCCAGTGCCAGCCCAAAGCAGAGATTTTCTTTTCAGAACAAGGGTCTACTGTACTTTGAGCAACATAGATTCTCTCTAGTGATGAGCTGCACTGTCAACTGATCTGCCCAGATGTTAGGCAAAGTATAACATTTACCCAAGATCTTCCTTTGAAATGAATGGGAAGACAACCTATGGAGAGAGGCTCAAGCTGCTTGCTGTCAGATTCACTGGATAAAACTGAAAGTCTGACCTTGTGGGACAGTAGAGGGAAAAAGAAGTGTCCCAAGTGAGGTATTAGGCATGCTGTGATCTTCCTCATGCATCTGGTAAGCAGCAGACAGGAGCCTTGCCTGTGACTCCACTTGCTGAATAACTGGGGAGAGGAAAGGGAAGAGAAGGTGGAAAAAACGTTTTGCAACACATGATTTTGGGGCAAGCATCTCTGCAGTGAAGCTTTTTGTCTTGTTCTGCCAACTCCTTTACTGAAGTTGAACTACTGTTACTGTCTTTGGTATTAATCTAATACATTTAACTTTCTTGGGAAAGGTAAATATCTGACAGTCCCTGTGTAGTTAATTTGTCCCCATGCTTTAAAGATTTGTGGTATCCTTGTAAAATGTTGTCATACACGTAATGGGTGGTAGAGTGCATGCTGTTACAGTGTGGGAAGCTGAGCCTTTTTAAGTATATTCCCTAAGCGGATGCACATTACCGCATACAACTATTTTTTCTGGAAGTGGTTGGAATTGCACTGGGGTCTTGATTTTCCATTCACAGCTCCTGGAAAAGGCATAAGCATCTAAGAGACGGAATTTGTACAAATTGATCTCCTAAGTGTGAATTTTATTAAAATTCTTGTATGTTGGTGTGTGAGTGATCTTGATAAATTGGATTACCAAATTATTTTCTTCATGACAAGTTTGCTTTCATTATAGGTGAAATATGCAAAATAATATCTAAATAAAGAATAAGTTAAGCTGTTAAATGCTGCTTCCGGGAGTAATCAGACATTTTCTGGCTTGTGCTTTGATTTGAAGGCTGTCTGTCAGCCTTCATCTTTATTCGTGGTAAATAAAACCTCTTCCCTGAAGGGATCAAGGTATGAGCTCATAAGAACCATAATATTATGCCTGCCACAATCAGTGATTTTGTAGGGATCTCGTTAAAGTTCAAGTTCTTTCCCTGCAATAGAGCAGAAATACCAGTATATGCTGGAAATAAATTAGTCACTATTAAAGGGGATCAAGAAAGCTTAAAATACAAGGAGTCTGCTAAAGGCAGGTGTCAGGACCCTTTGGGAGAGAAAGAGCTAAAGATAAAATGATAATTACTAAAGACTGTAGTTAAGTCTCTCCCTCAGCCAGCGGTTGTTAGTCCTGTGCTGGTTGGAAACCCAGGCAGGTGGCAGCCTGGGGAAGCACAGAGAATTCCCTCCAGGACTGGATAGCAAAGCAAGATTAACCGAGGGACCAGAGTGAGGAGTGGCACATGTATTCAGTAAATTCTGGTGCATTGTACAAATAGATATCAGAGGAATTTATTCTACACCACCCTTTCTGTGTTCATTGTCAGTGGGACTGTGAGGTTGTGTGCATGCTGAAGAAACCAGCCCGCTGTGAACATCTTGGCAGATGACCTTCCACAGTGATGAACGTTGGGTACTAGTCTAAAGGCAGCAGGTAAAGTGCTGCCCACAGTCATTACAGACTGCATAACAAATTTTGGTGAGCAGGAACTGAGGAAGGCTCTGTAGTGGTTAGTGCTGTACCAACCCAGAAAGGTTTGGTGGAAGTTAAAGCTGATCTGACCAAAAAGCTCCATCATCATTCAAGAGGAGGCAGCTTTTCATAAAGTGATTAAGTATTTACATGAAGATCTAATAGATGATGATGTGGAGGGGACTAACAAAGACCATTGTAACAGTAAAAAGAAGCCCAGATAGGAACAAAAAGGATATCATCTATTAGGGGGAAAGAAACTACAATATGCAAGTGGCTGAGTATCAAGCTATGTGGAACTAACTGATCTCAGAGCTCTTATAGGCACAAAAGGGCCTGACAGCATCTGATAATAAGCTCTGACTGAAACATGCTGCCTAATGGCAAAACATTGATTGACTCTCATTTAGTATTATTTCTGGACTCTGGCATATCTGACATGGCCCAGATTTTTAATTTTGGTGTCTCTTCTTGCTGGTTTATTTCTGTGTCTGCGGCCACTATAACACAGTGCTTCTGTTGGGTAGGAGTGAAAACACCGTACAGTGGGTTTCTCAACTGTATAACAAGATCATACATCACTTGTCAGAGTGTTGCTTTCACGTTTGCACAAATGTATTTCCCTTTTTTTGAGAATGCAGTAAGAGAATATAATTGCCATAAGGAACAACAGATGATGTTAAGAATTTTGTGACAATATGGGTTGCTCAGATACTTAAGAATTGCTTTATTAACTGTTTTCATGGAATAATGAAAAGTAATGTTCTAAAAATTATATGTCAGATTTTGGTTATATACTGAATGTTGCTGCTCTACAGTGAGTGTTATATTATTGAAGGCATCTCTGTCTTTTTTATCTGTTTAGTTATTCCTTATCCTCTGTCCTTACTGCATGAATCAGGATTTTTGCAGAACAGAGGCTGAGGATTTACCCTGTGCCAAATAGTGATCCGCAAGCTGAGACAGGGTTAGAAATTCTTAGTTATATTACTTAGACCATCCTGGTTTATAGTTGGGACTCTGAAGACTGCGCTTCTTTCCTACAGACCTCTCAGTTCTAAAAATATCTACTTTCTGAAAGCTTCCATATGAAAGTGTGTATGTATACTTATTACATGTAATTTCCCTGTTGCTTTTGCTTGGGTGTCGTTTCTTTGTCCTGCTTTGGTTCCCTCTGGATTTTGAGCTGAGCTCTCAAGGGATGAGCGTGCTGAAGATCACCATGGCAACACTCTGAAAAATGCACGCTGCAGGCACCAGGCTTCCCTGCCGTTATCCCTGTCAGAGCTCTGATGATCTGTGGACTTGCGGACTTATTCGGAAGCTGTGAGAGGGATGGAGTGAGTGGCTGAGAGCTGTGGGTACCTTGCCTATCAAGAACGTTTCCTATGTAAACTGAGGAACTTTGGATATTGTTTGCTGATGTACAGCAGTAACATCCAGTGTTTTCATAGCTTACTGCTGAGATTTCCCTTAGCAGACTGTAAAACCTCTTTTTTTTAATTCCACATTATTCTAATATTAGTCTCTTATGTCTTAGCTCTCCCCATTTTCACTCAAGGCTACTGTGGGAGCTATTGCAAAGTCAAAGATTGTTACTCTGGTAAAAGCTGAAAGGTGGTTTATGATAAAACATATCATAAAGATTATCCTGCAGAGTTTAAAAGAGGTGAGGGCTCATATCCATGCTGTTCCCAAATCTTTTCTCAGGAGAAAAAGAAAACATTCAAGGAAGAGGTTTTTATATAGATGAGTATTTCACAGCAGTGGTTTGGAGGGAATGGGTTCTCTCCAACAGCCAGAAATAACAGAAACTGGTCAAAAGTGCATTGTCTTCTGAGACAAGAATTAGAGTCTCTAGGTTGTATTCTGACAGGGAAGTATGACATTGGAGTTTTATTTTATATTACTGCGTAGTATAGTGTATCCTGGTACATGGAGGGGGTTTTTTGTGGATTTTCTTTCTTTTTCCCCTTTTTTTTTTTTTAGAAGTACTATCTGAGCCCACCAGCTGTAAGGCTAGACCACAAGAAGGATGTGGGCTTGTCATGCTTAGAGCAGTGACTAGTTCAAGTGTGATCAGCCGCCTTGAATAAGGTGCCTCTGCTTCCAGTTATCACATGGGAAGTGCTCAGCCCATCAGAGCACAATTTATGAACAAGCAGGATGCAGAGCAGGAATGCCCAAAATAGTTGGCAAAGAATGCTTAGAGGAAAAATGTATTTGAAATCTTCCTTTCTAGGGGTTTTCCCAGTCCCATTTGCAGATGCATAGAGGTCAATACCCATGTTACACTTAGTTTGGTAGCTCACGCCCTTGCACAGTCAGGTCTCCAGTGCTGTTCTTTAGGAGAAAATGGAGCAAGGCTCACCCCGTCTTCTTTTGAAATGTGTTGGACAAGGAATATGATGTGGACACTGATGCCCTTTCCTTTACATCCATTCTGAAGAAGTGTATGATCTGGATTCATTGCATTCCTCAACCTGAGAAAAGGGGGGGCTAAGGCATCAACACCAACCCCCCACTTCCATCGGGATAACTAAGAGGAGGCTGTGGTGAGTGTGCCCCCTCCTGCTTTGCCTCACCCTTTCTAACTTGGCAAAACAAAGAATTGAAAGCTCCTGGCCTGGGGAGAAAGCATGCACAGGGAGCAGGACACGGGCATCCACCTGCACTGGGTGGGGGGAAGCAGCAGGCGGAGGAGGGGAGCTCGGATTCTCACTCTGAAAATGGGTTACATATTTTGCACTCATCACTCAGAAAAATGCACAAGGCTGGTCCTGTGCCAGGGAGCCCAGATCACCCGTGCAACTCAGTGCCCTAGAAGTCAGGTTTCCCTCAATCTGTTCCTATAAATGTAGAATTGTTTCTGGATCAAGGAGCCCCACTTTGGGCAAAGGCAGTTGGTAGCAAAGCATCAGAGAGATGGGTGTGGATGTACTCAACAGCCTGAATTGAGATTTCCCCATTCCTAAAAATTATTTCTTGCTGTGAAGCTACTGTACAAACACTCCAGCATTATCCCCATTGCTCCCATCCTCTACTCCCACCAGCCAGGGATGTGTTTCTTCTTGAATGTAGGTGGCTCTGGCGTCTCAGTGCAGAGATCCCCACTGCTCTGTTTAAGTACTGGAAATCCTGGACTGAGCTTCTGCTAGAGGTAAGTATATATAATAATGTTTAGTCTGAGGCTCTCAGACAGGCTTGAGCATGAGAAAAAGAGCAGAGCCACTGAGAGCTGACAAGGTGAAGGTAGTTCAGCTTCTGTAGAATCCAGAATTTCAGGTAATTTCAGGAAAAAAATAGAAAATTAACAGTATACATGGGCAGAAGTCAGAGAACAGCACTCTGGTATGACAAACCTTAGTAACGCAGCTTTTGTTTTTTGTCATTAGGACTAAGAATGTCTTATTTCAACATGTAACCAGTAGCATGGAATAAATCAGCCAATTTCCTTCTAAGGCCAATTAAATAAGCGCACACATGCCTCTTTGAAAGACGCAGTAAAATTATAAGCAATACCCCATTTTAACCCATTTACAGAGAAGAGAACTTCAGCAGATCAAGAGGTGTTGCAGCATTCCTGTGAATGCTGGCCAAAGAGTCCAGCACTCTTTAAGAGACTTGCTGAAGAGAAACAAAGTTCATGGGTTAGTTTAATTTCCCATTCATCTATTTAAAGTTCATATTTTAAAAACAGGACTGAAAAAGTATATTTGTTCATTTTGGAAGAGTCTTATCACCAAGATTTCTTTGAGATAAGACTTTAAAAAATGTTATAAAAAGTACTTACTGGTGGTGATGCAGTTCTAGGCAAACCTTGAACTCCAAATGCAGTTGACTGGAGTGCCATAAGTCAAAAGAAGTTGTACCTGAGCCCTATTTTTTAATTGTAAGTCTAGGAGAGAAAAATGTGGAGGTTATGTGAGTCACCACTCTGCCAGAATGCGTAATGTAAACAGGATAAAACAACTGGGAGCTCATGGAATCTCAGCATGAACAAAGTTTTAAGAAGTGCTGACTTCCTACTACAACTTCTAGCATCAGCATTAATCAAATCCAGTGTATTTATCTTCCTTTGCCATTCTCACTAAAATTACATTGTTTACATTTTTGAGCCAGCTAATGGCAAAGTTATTTACTGCTTACCTCTACTAAGCAGAAAAAAACCTAGTAGAGAATCAGCCTGGTCCTTTCGCCTCTAAACCACAATTATTAGGACATTGGTGAGCTTATTGGTGCTTTAAAGTTCCTCCTAGATGAGAATGTGAGAGGTTTAGCTCAAAGAGGCTTCTGATTCCTTTCCTGTGCTGAGATGTAGAGCTCTGTGATACTTAATTCTGCCATCTCCTGAGGGCTCTGCAGAGAAAGGAGGGCAAAAAGATCTTCAGAAGCTTCCCCAGAAAACTAGGTTTAGGTGCTGACCAGGATTAATACCCTGTATTGTTTGTTAAAAGTGTGCTTGTTCCTAAAAATGTGAATGTCTTGTCGCTGAGGTTCTTGCACTTACTCACTGTTTTAATGTGTCTCAACTTGGATGTGGAAAAGCAATTTCTGACATAAATAAAAAGTTATTGGGAAAAATGCATTTTGCTGCTTATGCAGTGAAAGAATTCTTTGATTCAGTCCCGTTTCCCTGCCTCAGCCCTGTTGTTGCTAATGATGCTTTCACCTAGCAAATCCAGGCCTTGAAGAGAATAATGCAGTAGGTAACACTTTTAATCAGTATAGGAAATATGAAACAGCAGGGAGTGAATTTCCAACTGTGCAAACAAGGAAAAAAAAAGGAAAAATGTGAAAACTGGGGTTTTTTCATTTCTTTGTCTTTAGATTGGTCTTACCCATGGGGCTTTTATGGTGCCACAGTTGCGTACTTATCAATAATTGTTTCCTAATTCTGCTCTGTTTCTGCACCAAAGTACTATAAAATGTCAAGCTCCATGCAGCCAGTCAGTTTTCTAGATCCCATGTGGACAACAGAAACCAGTGTGCTGTTAGTAATCTGTTAAAAGGATAATTTGCCTCTTGTATCGGTGTTTAATTGAATGGAATCTCAAATCTTAATAGTACCTACATCACTTAAATACCATTCTTGTCAAGGTGTGACAATGGACAGGGAAGGGCTGCTCTTTTGAACAGGAAGTTTCTTTCTAAATTAGTCTAAACCATACCTGAGTGGGGGAAAAAGCAGCCTACAAAAATCATTTTGAGAGTCAGAACCGGATACTTTCTTGTGGCAGCTGTTCATTTATACAATATACATTTAAATTACATGTAAACTGAATGTGTGTTTGGGGAAGGCTTGTGCCGAGGGGCGTTTCAGCAGGGAGGAGGGACGTGGCGTTGCTTGCCAGTCACAAGCAAGCTGGGTTAGACTGCACACCTCGGCGTCAGGCTGTGTCTGTCTGTGTTCTGAGTCCTGCTGGGGCCCCTGAGTCTTACCACAATATAAAATTAGCGGTTGTCTGAAGCTACGTAGCCCAGGGCCGCAGGGAAGGCCAGCACCCAGCTGAAGGAGGTTCCATCTTTTCATTGCCATTTATTTATTTACTTATTTATTTATTTTAATTTCCAGTATGAGCTACAGAAATTAAGTATCTTGCATATTAGTGTTCAATGAACAAGGATGAAGGTTGTTAGAGGGGACAGGGAGAGTTAAACCCTTGGAGGCAACTGGGAGACTGGGAGCACAGGGACACTGAGTCCTGAAGGGCCAGGGATGGGGAAGACAGGTGGTCTGTGCTCTGAGCTGGGGAGGCTGTCAGAAATGAGGAAGCATCATTCAAATTGCACCCCAGCTGGAGTCCTGCATCCGGCTCTGGGGTCCTCAGTACAGAAAGCCATGGACCTGTTAGAGCAGGTCCAGAGGAGGCCACCAAAATGGTCAGAGGACTGGAACACATCTTCTGTGGAGAGGCACTGCGAGACTTGGGGTTGTTCAGCCTGGAGAAGAGAAGGCTCTGGGGAGACCTTACTGTGGCCTTTCAGTACTTAAAGGGGGCTTGTAAGACAGACAGTGAAAGGCTTTTTGCCAAAGCCTGTAGTGACAGGACAAGGGACAGCAGTTTTAAACTGAAGGAGGGCAGATTTAGGTTGGGCATATGAAAAAAATCTTTTTCTGTGAATGGTGACACACTGGAATAGGCTGCCCAGAGAAGCTGTACATGCTCCATCCCTGGAAGTGTCCTAGGTAAGATTGGGTGGGGCCCCTGATCAAGTGAAAGCTGTCCCTCCCTGTGGCAGGGAGGTTGGACTAGTTGATCTTTGAAGGTCCCTTCCAACCCAAACCATTCTATGATTCTATAAAGCTGGCATTCTGTCCAAGTAAAGAAAATCAGATTTTTAACTGCAGCAGGTTGAATATAGAAGTTTCAATGCAATTAGGCAGGCTAAAAAAGGCTTTTGAAGAGTGACTTACCAGAGTAGGCTAAACTAATACTAAGACCTCCTTCAGACATGCCTGGAACAAAAGGCTCAGTGTAGGGCCAACTGGTGGCTGAGATTTGAAAAGACACTCAGAGAGGATGAGGCCCTTATAAATATTTCGTTCATTCTTGCTGCATCCTGTTCCCTCTGGAAGAGGTCAGAGATTTTTTGCAGTGAAGTCCTTTGGGTGGGTGGGATGGAGGAGCACTGACACAGGCTCACTTAAGAACCTGTCTCAGAAGGAAATGTCCACGGGACAGATCTCATGTTTGTACAGAAAAAAGGTGGGTGTAAATATACAAAAGGGAATGTATTTGAGTATCCAGCTCCACACATTAGAGCTAAGACCTTTTTCTTCCCTCTGCTGTCACTGGCCTCTGGTATCAGGACTTTACCGTGCACAAATGTAGTTTTTCTTGTAATTGTTATTGAGCCATTAGGCCATTAGACTTATTTCTAAGTTATTTCTTGCTATTATTCACCATCCTCTTTCTTCCTACTCTGTCTTCCATTAAAAAAAAAGACCCTGGAAAATAAGTCAGGGATAGTGAAAAACAACTGAAGTCCTTCCATAAGAAATGAAATTTGGCAGTTCCCCGGGATGAAAGGAAAGAGAATGATGTGAAAGTATCAGCACAGTCTTGATTCCTTATTTACCTATTCTTGGTTCAAATAAATAGGGTCCAATTAAAATAGGTGATAAAGGCTAAAAAGGAGTGGGTTGGAAAGCCAGTGATTTCCAAACATCTTTTTGAAAGAAGCAGTCTTGCCCAAGACCCTCACGACTGTCGCCTACTGTGGTATGAAGGGAGTGCCACATGCTGTTTCATCGCTGGATGCAGTACAGTGCAAAGCTCGTGAAAGCTTCCAGTCATTAAACTTTGCTAAACAACATAAAGCTTTTTACAAAGAATGGTACTCCTGCTTCAGTGAGCTGGCCACCATCCAGCCCTGATAATTACCTTCTGCCTGTCTAAATTGCTCTGTTTATTTAATTGGACGAGGTCATATGTCAAAAGATGTTGTTGGGTAGGGTTGGTGACGCCAGGACAATAAGTACTGTGTCACCCGATTCATTCAGGGCTGGGTGAAGCAGTTCCTATGTGCAGTGATTTTGTGCAAATCGCTCTGAAGCTTGCAAAGGACTTCATAAATCGAGTAACAGTTCCAGTAAGTTTAAACAAAGTGTTATTAATAAAAGTGCTGATCCCTGTCAGGCTACCTAGGCCACTGTGGGAGTTGTATGAGAATATTGTTACAGTACTCTAGAGTGTATAAAAGAGAGAGGCCTGGCTTGTAATAGAAATGAAGAGATTTCTCCATATGCATCTACCACAAGTTTATGGCCATCCCATACTGATGCCTAGAAGCAGTGCTGGAGGGAATAAGGACCATTGATTCTTCTATACAAAGGTGGTTGTCTCTTCCAAGTAGATTTTTTTTTTTCCTGTCACATTGGTACTTAAAGGCTAATACAAACCTTAGTAAAACGTTACATTTGTGTCATCAGTAAGATACCCAATGCACTTCCTCGAGCTCTGTAACCACACTTGCTGTGCAGGGACTGGGGATGTGGCTGTCAGATTGAGACCGTGGTGTTTCAGGTGCCTGGTAAAGTGAAATCAACCATCTAACACAAAGTATGGCAGAGCGCTTTGTCAGTGATTGTTAAACTTATTCTCAGGATTTGACCTAGACTGGAAGGATATGAGAAAGACATTACAAGTTGAGGAACTTCTTCAAATAAGCAAACAGCAGTCCTGCTGAGCACAGCTATTTTTGAGGGGGCAGATGTTTGTTCAATCACATGATAGAGCTGGTGTGTTTTTTCGAGATGTACTTAGATCGAGCAATGGCTTCTGAAGTCAGTGGTGTAGTTGTGTTGATTTTTATGGTTTTTTCACCTTGTGTGTGGAGGTGGGGATCCAGTGCCCTCCCCAGCCTCTCCTGTGGCAGTGAGTATGCGTCACATACTGGTGAGACTGAGCAAGGTGACCTTGCCTTGCTCTTTGAGTTAGAACCTCCTCAGTCTGAACACTTGTAGTGCTTTAATATTAAACCACTCCCTCTCTTGCTGAAGACACTGTGCAGTGGGAGTGGAGACAGTTTAAATCCATTCCAGAGAGTGAGAGAGACTTCTTCAATATCTGGAGTATTTGAATCCCACCAGTGTTACTATCTTTAGCATCAGGGATCGGTTATTTCAATGAAATAACAAGTGCACCCAACACATGCAATTCTTACCCTGTTCCACTTTGTAGGTGTGTTCTCTATAGCTGTGTCTTCAGCGTGGCTGTGCTGGGACCAGGGGAATGTCCCAGAGGTTGACCAGATTCTCAAGAGAGTTAGAAAGTAAATGACAACTTCTTACCATGTTCTCATTTCATTCTTTTCAGCAAATCTTTGTACTCTATTAATGCTTTTACTTTTCAAAGGCTTGTCTGAGTTCCCAAGTTGGTTTAATGTTTCTGAATGATTATATCAATTTAGCTTAATACTTGTATTTGACATAAGCCTAACTATGTCTAAATAAATATTTATGCTGAGTTCTAAACAAATCTAAATGTTAAGTATTGACTTAAAAGTATTTAAGTACCTTGTTTCAAACCCTTTTTTTAAAATCAAATGGGGTAAATAAATATAGGTAATGTTGAAACCTAAACAAGTGTGCTCATCTAACTCTGTACTTTTACAGCCTGCTAGATATCACACCATAGGAAAAGCAGTGCAAATCTGTGGAAGCTGGGGCTAAAAATGTGTTGTCTTTTTTTTCTGTAAAGACAGTTTAGTGCTTTCCCTAAAATCAGTGGGCGAGACTATATGGGAATTTCTTGGCATTTTGATGATGGGAAGTGCTTTCAAACATCAAGTTAGCAGGGATAGGGTGGCTGGACATATACAGGGCAATGTGGACTAATTTTCATGATAGTTTCCCTACTACATAACCATAGTTCTTTCTAAATGCATAGAAGTAGTGCTCTTGCTTACCATTTTTTGTTGACTGTGTATGGTTAGACTTGAGGCCAAGAGGCCATAGTTAAAAACCCTTGTTTTGCCTGCCTAGAAATCCTGCCCACCATCTTACTGTGAAGCAAACATAGTGGTGATGGAGACCTGAGTGAGCAGCAGAGTCCTGACTCCATCTTCCTCCACATGAGACAGCAAAGCTGGAGACATGGTGGTGGATTTCAGGCCTTCCCTTAGCCACTGTGAGCAGGGACCAGCCAAAGGGCAATGGCTGTCCTTTATAGGCACTCTGATTTGAAAACTAAGTGGAGAGACACATTTATGTTTGAAATACATATTAATTTTGTGCCTGAAATGCTTACCCAAAACTGTAAGGAAAGTTTAATACTGAGGCTAATTTTGGCAAAATACCAGAGCTGTCTGGGTGCTCAGTTTGTTTTTTTTTAATCTCGCCATGAGGCAAGTTCTCATTTTATGTAATGTTTTTCACCCATGTGTCACACATCCTTTGCAAAGGAATAAAAACACCGTACCCCAGTGTTGCATCCTGGAGGCTGAAGCATTGAGACTTCAACTTGCTCAGATTCGCGGTGGAGTATCCTCCTTGCTCAAGCCCATTGTCCATCATGGTTCCTTCTTTTGGCATCAACCCTTTTCTGTGCCATCTTTCTTTGAATCAGTATTAGGAGTTCAATGGCAGTCATGTTAACTGTATCAAATGGCAGCTTACTCAGCCTGAATGAACATCAGCTTTTTATGGTTGCTGATACAGAAGTAGTACAGAGACAATGCCTTTGTGAGTTGCTGATACTTGAATTCTCAGAGCAAGCAACCATAGATTTCAAAGATACTCAAAGAATGATCTTCATCTCACACATCCTCACATTTCAGTACTTTAGAACTAATTTCTGAATATCTCTTTCAGTTACAATTCATGCCTGCTCTTCTCCCATCAAACAAACAGAGAATAGTAAGTTTGAGTTTCCTACTGGCATTTCTTTGTCATCGTTTAAGTCCTATAGAAAGCTAGCGAGAGAAATCTGTGCTCAGATACACATGTGCAACTCCTACTGTTTTCTATGAGAGATGGTGCATAGTTTTTTGATGGTAAATTGTATTAACAAAATCATTTGCAAACCGTCGTAGGATATACAAGTCATTTGTGTCTTGGAGTGAAGCTTCCTCTGATGGGACTTCACAGGCTATGTACACAGGCAGCAAAAACCTGTTGGAAATTTGGCTCTTGTTGAGAAGTCAGTCATACTGCAACTTCCAGATGCTGAAACAGGATTTCTGGCCTCTGGGACTTGTTTCCGGCTTTGTTTTGGAAAACTCTTCCACGGGGGACTTTCCAGTGCTTCAAAGCCTTCTTGTGACCAGCAGGTTCTAACCTCACATGTTTAACAAACCTCCATGGTTTTCTTAATGTCATGAGCTCTATGGTAGGCATATTTAAAGCTTGGAGATCTTTCTGATGGCAGTCATAAATGCCCAAAATATTAGCATGTGAATATCTTCAGAAATTCAAATTGAAAAGACCAGGCCAAAGGGTAGGAATTTTTAGTCTCGTGCTAGCACTCTGTCATGGCTATGGATTGCTGGCACATCACATCCAGGGCACGCAGCATGAACGGACAAATAGCACTCTACTATGATGTGACTGATAATACTATGTAAACATCATACATTTCCACTAATTGGATGCTATTACTACCTGATGCGTGGGTCATTGCTCCTAATTAATTAAGGGCCAAGAAAGTACTTAGGACTTTACAAGATGCAGATGAAGACAGATGTCTGCTTGGGAAATAAAAGTGTACCAGTTTGAGGTTTTTATGTAAAACTTGATCAACTGTACAAGTCTGGTATCTAGACACATCTACTAAACTTGATGAAAATTAGAGAAATTAGATCAGCTTAAAGCTAACAAAATGTGATAGAAATGTTCAAAGCTGTCTGCAAAAATGCTTTCAGGCAGAAGGATTAGCATGAAGCATATTTTTACAAGGATTAGGGAGAATATTTTACAGGGTAAACTAGCCCATAAAATTGTTCATTTTTTCTTGAGTCTGTAGAAGGACTTCTCTGATAAAATACGCAGCCTGAACAAAAACTCACATTCTTCAGCTATGGCAATAGTAGTTTGTTTCTTTCCTTATGAATGTAAAAACAGAAGTGCTCCTGAAACAACTGAGCTATGCTTCCTGGTTACTTGGAAATAATACTATCCAAATAAATGCTTTAGAATATATACATTAAACAGTGTAATTCTCACTGTCCTTCAGTTGCTTTGCAGAGGAATGCAGGTTGTGGTTTCAATGATGTCATGCTTGGACGCATGTTTCCTATTAGCTGTACACATCAGCTCTATAAACTTTATGTCTTAATGTAACCCTATAAATTTTCAGCTTATTTGCTTTCAAACAGTTAACGAAAAGTGTTTATGCATGGTGATCATGCTTGAAGACTTTCCAAGATACGTATTCTCCACAAGAAAGGGCGCAGGCTGTGTTTGAATTTAGAGTTTACCTACTGAACAAAATTTCTAAATACATTGAGCAGCCACTGTAAATTGAAATTTGAAATATATATACTGAAGTACCCCATGCACAAAGCAAACGTTATAAAATGGATTAGACCTCTTAACTGCATCAGTGGGTGCCATAAAAGAAACATTTAGCCTAAGAGCTCAGAAGATGCCTGATGAAAACTGCCCAACAGAAGTCTTTGGAGGCTACCTGAATAATTAGGGTTGTGGGATGAAACTGGTCACGCAAGGAGGAGGATTTACACTGCTCTGTATTCACCTCATATAATGTAGCTGGCCCTTGTTGGCTCTACTAGTTCATGTGTCCAAATACACTTACCAGTGAGAAGAAAAATGTTCTCACCAGCTGATGAGCAGTCTTGCAGAGGCCTTTCTGTTCTGCTACAAGCACACAGAAGAAACTCATTTTGTTACAACCAGGATTCAACTGTGCTCTGCAGCAGCAGAGGCTGCAACACTGGGGAGCAGGTAGTCTTCATCTCGTCACCAGAACCATACCTGGCATTTTATGTGAGGTCTGTGGGAAGCCAGTAGTTTCAGTGGAGACCTCTTTTTTGTTTGTTAGCAGTGGCTGTTTCACAGGGCATACCTTTGTGTTTATTCAAATGTCGAAACAAAATGAGGTCAGAAAACAGGATCTCCATAGGCAGGACTGTGCATGAGGCAAATGCTGTGCCCAGCTTGTCCTGCAGCTCCTTCAGTAAGAAAACAGTAAGAGTTTGCATGGCTTTACTCCTGGGTTTACGTCTTTTGTCATGTGTTTTTTTTCCTAGTGATACCTTGGCAGCGTGTATTTAAGCAATAGGTTAAAGATGCACTGTGCTGCCAGAAGCGTGAAAAATGCTACTACTTTATTTGAGCATGCTTAGCCCAACTCATCAGTCAAGGATGGAGAGGGTTTAGAGTTACCGGCTCTTAGGAAGAGTCAACTCTGAGTGTTAGGAAACCGAAACCAGATGCTTTATTTACAGTGCAAACAGCGCTTCCCCCCTCCACCTTTTTTTTTACCGTTAAAGATACATTTCTGAGTCTTGCAGTTATTTTAAGTTAAAATACTATTTGGGAATGGTTTGATTGCAAAATCAGCAGGCAGATAAATCCCCCAAACTGTGGGTTATTACTGGTAGGAGTGGTAGCTGTTTACTTCCATGCATCTCAAATTGCATCCTCTGATCTTTAGGAGCATCACTTGTGGTTCTTGAAAGTCTTTGAGGAGACAGGAGAAAATTATAAATCATGAACCAGTAATTATAGGCACAAATTTTAGTACTTAGACCTATTTTTTTTTTCAGGGCAGAGAGGAAAAAAAAACATATATATATGTGCACTTACTGAACAGCAGCATTTCCCAGTAAAAATTGCAACCTTCATAGGGGGACCCTGTTCAGTACTTAAAGGGGGCTTATAATAAAGATGGAGAGAGACTTTTTACCAGGGCCTGTAGCAACAGGACAAGGGGTAATGGTTTTAAACTGAAAGAAGGTAGGTTTAGACTAGGCATAAGAAATAAATTCTTTATGATTAAGGTGGTCAGACACTGGAACAGGTTGTAGCTGTCCCATCACTGGTAGTGCTCAAGGCCAGGTTGAACGGGACTTTAAGCAAACTGATCTGTAGAAAGATGTCCCTGCTTATGGCAGGGAGATTGGACTAGATGATCTTTGAAGGTCCCTTCCAACCTAAACCATTTTACGGTTCTCTGCAAGTTTATGCTTCACCTAAATCCTGTTAGAGTCCTCAGCACAGGCCGTGAACAGGTCCTGGCCTGGTTGGCAGGTTCCGCTGGAGTGGGACCTGAGCCCACCAGTGCAAATTGGCTGGTTTTATTCCTGTCTGTCCCACGTGCGTTACAGCCACTGTGAGAGGTTGTAGTGTTGTGTTCAGCATGGCTGAAGACTTGAACTTTTAAAGGAAGGACCTCTGTTTTGGAGGGGCTAGGCAGGGACCAATGTGAAATGGCTGGTAATAGATTTTTATCACACACTGTAACACGCTCCTTTTTTGAAATAAAGTGCTCCTGGAGCTGAGATCGTGTTGGACAGTTCTGAAGCTAGGAAAACACATTTTATGACTGTGTTATGCATCCATAAAAAGGGGATTTTATAGTGCTTTTGCTGACAGGCCCTTAAATAGACAGGCACAGGTAGGTGCTGCTGTTAGGTCCATGCAAATTACTGGTTAACTGGCTATATAAATTTGTAGTGAACATAATGAATAGAAACATAGAAGTGCACGCAGTGTCTGTCCAGGCTTATTGGATCAATGCAAGCCAGCACTGTTCTGTTAGAGCCAGGGACACTCTATTAATTTAGATGAGCCTCATGTGTTTATTTAAAAAAAAAAAAAAAAAATTTAAAAAACAGGAAAAGGTAAACACAAGTCAAAATGCTGCAGTTCTGTTTTGTCTTTTCTTGCCTACAGCAGCCAAAAAGCCACAACGAATATATGAATAAGTGCAATCAAATGTGACCTGGTAACACGCAGACTATTCTACAGTCGTTTGCATCTCCAGTGCTTAACCCTTTATACTGTGTATGGTACTTACTTTAGCACATTCGGTTTCCTGCAAGCCCTCTTTCTTGTGGATTCTATTTCACAAAGCCTATCCAAATATTTACCACATGCCCTTTCTTGCTATGCTTTTCTTCTGCTTCTCCAGTCTGTTTCTGCCCTCTTGTCATGTGTCTCCCCATCTTCCCCCAGCTCCCTTCTCAGCTGCAGGAGTTACCTGTCTGTGAGCAGAAGCAGCCCACTCAGTTTGTTGTTTCTGCTGTGCTGCTTCACCTGTACCACGTACCGCCTCTACCTCTTCCTGACTTCCTGCAGCAAGATGCCACTTCACCCAGCACCATCTCTTCATGACAGTGGTTCTCTCCTCCTCAAGCTGGAGTGAACTTTGAGTATGTAAAATCAGCAGGTGCCAGGAAGTTTAGTATGTCGCTGTGTTTTTCATTACTCTGAAAAAGCAAGAGGAAACAGAAGAGGAGGAAAAAGCAGCCTAGAAACAAAAGAGGTGTTTCCAGATAAGGTTTGAAAAGAGATAGGAAGTCAATGATGCAGTATGTCTGAACTCCCCACTGAGGTCTGAAAATCCCCTGAGGTTCTTGTTCTTTTTTTTCCTCCCTTCTTTTTCTTATACCTCGTGCTTTGTCATCAGAGACTTTCCAGAGTATTCAAGCTGTAGTAGCAGCAGCCATAGGAGGGGAGAACTTGGAGGCTGTGTCTGAGAAAAGAAAAGAAGGTGAAGGGAGGAGGAGCTGTAAGATGTGAAAAGATGTGTAAGGGAAGAAAAATAAAAGGACTTTTTAAAAACTGTTACAAACATTAATTTGAAGGGCAGAGGAAAAAAAAACCAAACACAACACTTTAATCTCAGAGCAAATAAAATGAGCAATACCACCATGGACACACAAATGGTCCAAATGAAAGTGTAAAGAATTTCAAGAAAGAGGGACCAGACAAACCCCTGCGATTTATCTCCAGCAGCAGCAGCCAGGAAAATTATCCATTCCTCAGCTATGTGTTTCTTGGCTCCTGACATTCAATAAACTTTCCGTTTCAAGAATTTTCCTCATCCTTCTCTGCCTCTCTCTTTGTGGCTTGCATTATCAGATGCCTAAGTACGGTATGTATCCTAGTACTCCATTTAGTGCTTCTGTTTTCGTAGAGCTTCTGCCCCACCTCTCCAAAGTTCTGGATGAATTGCTGGCACAGCCAGATAGCTACATTAAAATGTAGAATGCAGGAATCTGTTAAACCTAAATGGGAAGAGAAAATAACGAGAAATGGAAGAATAAGAAGAATGATGAGACAGAGAATCACCCGGCAAACATTGTAAAGCCAGGGTAGAATTAGGGGGAACAGATTTTGTTGCACAGGGCTTTATGAATTACTCACCATGTTTGCATTTCATTGATTTATGGGTTAAAATTGATTTATCCCATTGATTTATGGGATAAATTTCATACAGCCTTATCATCGTTGCCTGTACATGATTCTTTTATTAAGTCCCATAACATCGTAATGTAACAGGAAGAAAAAAATTACGGCTCTGCCTCATGCCAAAATGCTGCTTAGCTTCAAAAGTCTCTCTGCCACCCTGTGCAGCCATGTCACAGTGAGGAAATTCCTGGCTGTTTCCAGCTCTCCTCTTGTTGTGCTCAAGTCAGCAAGGGAGGGGGTAGATGCAGGTTTGAGCTGCCACCAAAATGGGCTGGTGCCGCTGTAAAAGGCTACAGCTGCATTGGACATCCAGAATGTGTTTTGGTGCTTCTGTTCTGAGCAGGGCGAGATGGATCGCCTGCGTGTGACCTTTAGTCCCATTTGTGCAATCTGTAGGGAAAGGAAAGCTTTACACATGCTGGAAATGTCGTCCTTTTGATTTGATTATTGTGTGTGTTTGTGTGATTAATGGTTAATTACGAAGGAGAACTGGTTCTGGCAAGGAAGGAGCCAGAATAGTTTGTGTTTGTTTCCACGTGGTCATGCTCAGATTCCCCCGCACTGGAGGAAAAAACCCGCCTCCTTTCTTGTTTCTTGCAGGGGAAGTCCAAAACCAGTCCTTGAAGATGACCTTAGCACTGAAAACAAGCAATTCATTGTTGTAGCGTGGAGCTGGTGACAAGAGTCCTTTTACTATCAGTATAAATGCATTTTTTCCCTTGTGCTGTAATACCCTTATTAGTGCAAGGAAAGCCAGTGAATTAAAGCTATCCTAGCTCCCTTGGTTTGCCTTCCCTCCAGGCACTCTCTTATTTTCTGATGAAACCTCATGTAAAAGAAATCAAAAAAGTTTTCCCAAGTTGCAGAAGGGATAAAATAACCCAGGGCTTGCACTGAGCTGGCAGGCAGGCATGGCACGGTCCTCGGCTTCTGACGGGCTTCTCTGGCCGCCTTGCACAGTGGTTGCTGCAGGGAGCCACCCCCTGTCAACACTGCAGCGGGTATTTACACATAGGGCCAAATTAGATTTGGCTGTTTGCAAGATTAGGGAGCATTAAAGTGTTCGTAAGTGACTTCGGGAGTGTCTTGAGGGGCCTGTGGTCCTGTGCCAAGTGCAGGCTGATGCAGCTGGCTGTTGGTCCATATGGCATCACTGGGTTTAACACTCAACGGGGTTTAAAAGGAAAAAAAAAACCAAACAAACAAACAAAAAAACTAAAAACCCCCAAATTTTTGTTAGTTGGAAGACCTTGTGGTTTTAACAAAACCACAGAGCGGGTCAAAGAGGGGATGCTGTGGGTTCAGATTCCTGCTGAGTCAGCTGCTTGCTATTAAACACATCACCCAGCCACTTTTCTTGCAGATCAACTACATCTTTGTAACACTGAGAAAGCGAGACCTCATTAAAATGGGTGCTTCGTTTCTGCTGAGAGAACGTGAGAAAGATGGAGAGATGGATGCAGAAGGCCAAACTGGAAGGGAAGTGTGATCCAGGAAGGCAGGAATACAGCCCTGCTCACATGGCATTTCTCTTCCCTGCCTACATCAGTGGAGCTGTACTGTGTATATGCAACCCTTTTATTTGGGGTGACAATGTGAATGCTTGTCTTCATAACAAAAATTAAAACAATAAAAATTAGATTTGAAGAGACCTTTCTGGCATAAGCTACCTGTATCTCAGAGTGGTGTATGCTCCACGATTGCTGGTAAATAATGTTGTGGAATGAGGTCTTTCCACAGCAGCTATTTTTATTGACATTTTTAAAGCTACTTGGCACTGTGAACTCTTGAAGATACTTTCACTTAAGAGAATTTTTGTTTTGATTCCTAAAAGCAGCAAATACCCCACCCTCAGACTATGACAGAATCTGTGGTACAAAAGATTTTCAAAATCAAAATGCTGCCAGGTCTGGCTGTAATAAAGGAGGGACTTCATTAGAGTTCAGCTTTGTGCAGCACAGCTCTGCTTCTAAAAGAGCATATAATTCTGCAAAGTGCTACTTTTCTTTTTTGTTTACCTCCTAATGTTGCAGAAACAGCACATTATTGGAAATTCTTGAGTGGGATTGCAAAATACGTAAGTCTGCATTTTTTGAGTCTCATTACCTGTTGTTAATGCTCTTTTGAGCAACTTCTAGTTGAAAAATTAAGACTCACATTGCTCCCTCTTGCTCTGAATTTGAATCTGGATCGGAATATTAAACGCTTTGCAGTTCAGATGTGCATGGATGAAAGGTTTTAATTCAGACTACTAATAGTGTTATTAATTTAGCTTGAAACTAATGACATAATTATTAATGTTAACTCTGAATTTGCTATCTGTTTGCCTTGCTTAAACTTTTGACTCAACGCTGCTGATTTTGCACCAAGTTTGTGAGAGTCCTTGTGGATAGTGGACCTACTGTGGAAAACAGTTGTTCTCCTCAGCTGTTAATCCAATTGCAATGCCTGGAGAAACCTTTTCCATGTTGGGGACAGGAAAACATTTCTGTGTGGGTTGCTGGCCTGTTTGTATGTGGCAATACTGTTTTTCTGTAGTTGCCAGAGATATTAGAGCTAGCTGAGATCCCCTGTTTAATCCCCTCCCTACCCTCTTGGAGACTGTGAGAAATGAGGAAGGTTTGGTGATCTTTGGTAACGTGGCTTGTGGTACGGATTCTCAAAACTTATCTTTTGCCTTTGTGGGAAGCTTGATGGGGATGATCTTGTAAGTAAAGTTCAAGAAAAATTCTTAAAATTCTGTTTGGGTGCCCCTGTTTGTTCAACACTCTTTTGTTCTTTCAAACATGTTCCGTTGCCCTTGAGCTCCCAGGTAACCAGGCTGTGGGATGCCTCAGTGTCTGCTCGGGTTAATGGGCTTTCTCAGGGAGTGAGTTATCTGAGCTCTTTTTGCTGATGATACCTCAGGTCTTATGAAAGATGAGAGTCTCCAGAGTGATGTAAGGATCTTCTTCTTCATGCCCCTTTCCCAGGGGAACCATCTAGTACACACTTTCCTCTCCTAGCCACCGCTAGCCTCTGCTGATGCTGCAGGCGCAAGAGATAGGTTTACCTCTCTTTGGGCCCCGAAGTGCAGCTCATTCACAGAATCACAGAATCACAGAATGTCAGGGATTGGAAGGGACCTCAAAAGATCATCTAGTCCAATCCCCCTGCCAGAGCAGGAACACCTAGGTGAGGTCACACAGGAACACATCCAGGCGGGTTTTGAATGTCTCCAGAGAAGGAGACTCCACAACCTCTCTGGGCAGCCTGTGCCAGTGCTCTGTTACCCTCACAGTGAAGAAATTCTTCCTCACATTTATGCGGAACCTCCGTGGTATAGGTGTATTGGGTTAGTGTGGCCACGTTTTGGTAGTCGGGGAGCTACAGGAGTGGCTTCTGTGAGAAGCTGCTAGAAGCTTCCCCTATGTCCCATAGGGCCGATGCCAGCTGGCTCCAAGATGGTCTTGTCACTGGCCAAGCTGAGCCCATCAGCAACGGTGGTAGTGCCTCTGTAACAGCATATTTAAGACAGGGAAAAAACCTGTTCTTGTGCACCACTCATGGGGAGGAGGTAGAGAAATCAGAAGTCAAATCGAGCCCAGGAAGAAGGGAGGGGTGGGGGAAAGGTACTGTAAGATCTGCTTTTATTTCTCATTACCCTGCTCTGGTTTGATTGGGAATAAATTAAATTAACTTCCCTGAGATGAGTCTGATGCCCATGATGGTAAAAACTTCTGTCTTCCACATCAGGAGTAGAATCTATAGTATAAGTATTTGTCCATTTTTTGCCACTTTTCCAGCACTTTGACCAGATGGGATGGTTTGTCCCATACAAGGATGCCCTGAATCTTAGCAAATTGTGTTTTGAGAAGCAGTGAAAGGAAGGAAAATGATTCCTTTTATGTTTGAGCAGTACAGGCTATCACAGCTTCTAATGAAATGGATATTGGTTTTTCATTCTCCGTAAAGTGACTTCCCGCAGCTCACTGACCCACAGGTCTCATCTGCTAACTGGAAACCATCACAACTAAAGGGATGAACACCCATCACAGTGACTGATACTCTTGGTGATTATACTAAACCAATTTTGGATCTATGTCATAGTCCACAAACAAAGTCAGTCTTCTCTCTCCAAAACCTTTCCAGCATGTTGCTGTGCTCTTAGGAAATAGGTTTGAATCCTGCAGTTTTTCCAGGTGATTCATTCTCTGAACGAACAATCTCCATCATTCATTGATTTTGGGAAATAGCAATAAAATTTGTGTGCTCATGTTTACCTACAGTTCTCACAGAAGTAGAAGCTTCAAAATCAAAACTGAAAATCTGCTCAACCCCTGCTTCACACACGTTCTTCAGTTTCTGTTCTGAATTCCTTTGAGCTTAAAAATGAAAACTGAATTCTTTTTGACTTGTGGCATATCTATTGGAAGCTAAAAGCAAAGCTACTCAAAATGAGGGAGAAGAGAAATTTCTTTTAATTCCTTTTTCCCCAAATCTTTAAGTGGGATTTGGGTGCGTTCTTTGGATTTTTACTGCTTTTATGTTGCAATTTTTGGGTCTTTTTACCAATTTTTGCTCTTTTTATAATTTTTTTTAACCAATTTGGGGGTCTTTTGGGTCTCCCTGATTAGGAGAAAGTTTGCAGTGAGAAACACAGTTCTCTACATCGGTTACTGTAAAAGTGTACCAGTATGTTCCTCTGTTGGCTTATTTGTCTGTAGACACAGAATTTCAAGTAAGAAAAATTTGTCTGGACAAGATGAGGTAACAGAGTTTAATTCAGTATATGTATATGCGTATGTGTATGTATACGTATATGTATGTGTATGGTTAGTGAGGAAGAACTCTGCAAAAACACCACAGAAGCTAAACTGGTGAGATTATTCCTTTGTCGAGGACTTTGTCATTCATTATTTTGGGGAATATCACTTGTCTTAGTTCTAAATTATTCCCATTTCTGTCAAAACTTGGTATTCTTTCACTGCAGCTGAAATGAATTAAGAAATGTAGTAATGTAAAGCAACATTTATATTGGAGGCCAAAAAAAGGTGACTGGGGACAGCTGAAAACTTGAAGGTTCCCGTATACAAGTACAGCGGAGGATTGTGCAATGAGGGAGGAAAACACCTGCGACATCCACATCAGCACGTTGCTAGTGCTAATTCTTAAGGGTATTTATAACACTCAGAAGTCAATTTGTAACTCACTTTGTCCTTGTAGATTATACATGCTCTTTTTTTTTCTGCATACCTTTTGAAGAATTGGCTGTTACTTCAGGTTATTGGTCTTGCTTGAGTAGAAAGACGTAAAGTTATGGGTACTTAAATTAAAATTGATGCCGCTAGCAGTGGGGCAGAGCTCTGGTAGCTGAGTCATTCCAACACTTCATGGCAGTTCCCCTGTATGAAGTGTTCTCCTGGGTGCTCTGCGTTTCATGCACATAACTTCTAGAGTTTCATATTCCTTGTAAGCGGCAAGACAATACTTGCTTTCAGTGGGTTTCTTTTAAAGTACTTGGTTGATGCTGTTCCGCTTTACTTATCATCAAATAATGCTGTCACCTGCTGGATATCTGAGTGGCTGGGGCGGGGCTGTGTGTTATCCACACTTTCTTTTTTTCGATTATCACAGAACTTTTCATAACGATTTTTTTTTCTGCTTTGGGAGTGTGTTTATTGTTACTATCATCCCTTTAGCATGCTCATCCAAAATCACATTCAGCTGACTGTAAGGTATATGAATCAGAAGAGGGCTATGGTTTGAGGTGGGGGAAGGGTTAGGGAAGGCAATGATGAAAAAGGGAGGAATCCAGAAAGGAAATTACTTTGCAGTTTGGGTAATCTTGATGGGAGAGTGATAAAGATGATTCTAATGATATCCCAGGGGGCTGGGAGCAAGAGGCAGGATGGAGACAAGGCTTTGAGAGAGAAAGAGAAAAAGAACCACAAATGTAGTCAACTGCCCTGTTTGGCTTCTTTTATCCTGAGTCTGTCAAGGTCTTAAAACTGAGTGCAAACTGATGTCAGAGGGTGTCTGTCAGCTCTCAGGACCACGGCATGACTGAGTAAGCCACCCAGACCTGTGTGTAATTAAAGTATGTGATCAAGCCATTGAAAATACATTTGCTGCACTGAACATCTCAAACTCCATGCTCCACCCTGGGCTTCTTACACATTTTCTCTTGTGTTTCCATGACTTGCTCCTTTAAAAAAGAAGTTTTTCACAGCAAGAAAGTATTCCTCGGTACATTTCCATAGCACCTAACTCGGTAGGGCATCTATGTTAATAGCAGCCCTGTCTGCTTTATCACATCAGCTGGTCATAGCAGGATTCCTTCAGCTGCTACTTCCCAAATAAGTTAAGATCAGGTGAGAAAGAGATGTGGTTATAATGCATTTCATATTGTTTGCTTTTTCTTTCCTTAAGCCTGATATTTGGGAAATACAAGGGATTTAGTTTTGGATCTCTTCCATATTTAATTTTTGTTTAGTGTTTTATTTGAAGGGGAAAAAAATGAATACATACAGAGAATGCAGAACTGTTACCTTGTGTGGAGGTCTGAGATAATCTGACGGTGTTTGGCTTGAGACCAGCATGGCAGGGAGTAAATGCCAAAAAAAAAAAAAAAAAAGCAAAGCAGAATTAATGTAGAATGCATGTCATACTGAATAATTTAAGACAAAGTTTTGAGCAGTAAAGAAGGCAGAAAATAATATGGAGGAAGTGTTACCCATTTTTTACAGAGAGATTAATTACTTCTATAAGAGTTTGGTTTAGAGAGGTACAAAATATACTTTTCCTTAAATCCTGGCTCTGGCCAGGAATGTGCAAGACTCTTTGTTCTGCCCATGGGACGAAGACAGATGTACTGCAAGTGCAGCCTCTGTGTCCTGGGGGCCACCAGTGCACAAAACATTTTTTAATCCACTGAAATAAATTGACATGGAGGTGAACCAAGTATAGAAATTACTTGCCATTCATTTGTGGCGTATTTTATAAGAAGAGCTATTTATGGCTTTTTTGGACTGAGAGCAGAGATTATAATAATCTAACAGTAACTACCTTGTGGGAAAAACAGGAACAAATTAATCTGATTATTTCTTCAGCATTCAATCCTTGTGCAACAGAGAGTAGAATGATAAAACTGTTATGAAACATCATTTCAGTAGGATGTCAAGCTGTTTTTTTATTTCATTGCAGATAACTGTAAGGGAAAATATTTGGAACTAGATGATATGCATTATGACGTACCATTTAGCCACAGAGATGTAAGCTGGGATCAAAGCTTGTTTGGAAAACTGAGGTCCTTGGGAGCAGGAAGAGGAGTTTCTGACAAATAGTATCACAATTCTTCTGGGTTCTTTAGAGTGGGTCTAAGGCTGCTGTAGAGAGGTCCAGCACCTCATTACATTGCAAGACATGTGCTAAAGTCCGTGTGTCTGAAGAATGGGTTATAATTCTTAGCCTTTTCTTGGTCACTTTCATACGAGATCAGCCTATCATTAGAAGCCAGGCTTGTGCTGTCAGTAATACACTGTCTCTCTTTGACCGCATTTTACTGTTAGCTACTCGGTTTGGTATATGATAAGAGCTTTAGCAAAACAAGATTGAAGTTAGCCTTTTATTTTGTCTTCATTATTATCCTGAGTTGGTTTTTTAGATATTGGAATCACTCTACTTTTAGAAAAGCTCTTCTCACCATTACACATGCATTTGCTCCATAGATGAGCAAAATACAGGCAATGCTGGAGGGCAGGAGATGTCTTTCTGCATTGCTGGTGATGCCAGGGTGTTTGGGGAGCTGGCAGATGGCTTGTGCTCACAACAAGAGCCCTTCCCTCCCTGATCAAAGTTTTGCAGCCCAATTATTGACATTTAACCTTAGTTATCCGGTATAAATGATGATTCAGGCGATTCCCGTTCACATCCCACCAGAGTCTATTGCAGCTACCAAAACAAAAGTTATAGCTGACAGAGGAGCTGGTTCCTTTATTATTATTTTTATTATTTTTCTTTTATTTTTTTCAGTTCCTTGTTTTGGCATTCTGTGCTATTTTTCTTCCTCTTACAAGGCTTTTCCCTGTTAGATTACTTTGTTAAATGTTTTTTCTTGTCTTTTCTGGCTTTTTATTTTTTCCTTTCTATTCACAGTTCCAGGTATTTTCAGATTTAACTTGAGATTCCCTGTAAGTTTACAGGTTCTTTCCTCATCAGACTGGGGAGTCACCTGGCTAACTTTGAAAATGAAAATACTGTGGATCATATTTGGTTTTCAGTACTTGCTTTGAACAGTATTTCTCTTTCCCCCCCTAACATTAATGTGTCCAATCATACCACCTTCTGTTTTCTGCTCTCAGAACTGAACAGTTGCAGAAAACATTGACAAAATTTTCTGTGCTTAAAAAGCCAGTTGGGACTCTATTCCTCATTTAACTCTACAGGATAAAAATTAGACCCCTTCTTATAAGATTCAGTCTTTATCTAATTCCAAATAGCCAGGTGATCTGCTTGGGAAGTAAAAATTCTGGGGGAAAAAAAAATAGTAGCAGAATCTTGAGCCCATAAAACTCTAAGTGGTGTTCTTAAGACAGATTTGAAACTATTAGATTGCAGTGCTCAAGTGGATTGAAGAGTTGAACTGGAATGACTACCAGCAAAGGCAGTGTTGCATCTCTTAAGAGCCCTGCTATCTTCCAACTATACATTGATGAAGGATTAGTGTAACGCCTTCTCAAGGAGCACCAGCAGCCAGATCCAGACTTACTTGTAGTCAGTGGAAAGTTTTTTTCTTCTCTGGGGAAAGTCCTGCAACACCAAGTGTCTCAAATACTTCTATGTAAATTCTCCCCCTCTGTTAAGGAGGAGCCACCTGAAACACTGGGATCCTCCAGCTTATTTTTAAAATCTCGACAATAAATGGTTCACACAGGATGAAGCCAACTTGATAAGCATTACCACTTCTTGGCACTCTACATTGTTCCAAATTGTCTGTTGTTCTCATTGTGCATTAGCACAGGATTGATTATCTAAGTGGTTATATGATGATCATTTAGACTTATGATGTCATTTAATCTTTCCCCACCATATTAAATTGCTTGGCAATTAATAGGATTTCAGGCTTTCCATAATCTTCAGGAAGTGTACATATGCATAAGGATAAGTCTATTTGTGTCCGAAGTCATGAAATAAAAAAAACTTCACATTGCTGAATTTTGCGTAAATATTATTTTCATATTCTTGTTTTCTTTCCTATTTTAGGTATTACACAGAAATGGCTTTGGGGATCCTGACACTGAGCATTTTGAGCTGTTTTTGTGTCACCTTATCCAGAAATGAAGAACTGAAATATTTTCTGAGTACTACAGAGCTAAATCATCTGACAGTGGATAATGACACTGGGATTATCTATTTGGGAGTGGTAAATGCTCTGTATCAACTTACAGAAAACCTGGACGTAATGAGGTCTGTAGAAACAGGTCCAAGAAAGGACAACAAAAAGTGCACACCTCCCATTGATGAAAATCAATGTAAAGAGGCAGTACTGACTGACAATTATAACAAATTATTGTTGCTGAACAAGGTGGATAAAACAATTGTGGTGTGTGGAAGCCTTTTTAAGGGGATCTGTGCCATCCGAGATCTAGAAGACATTAGAAATGTGAAGTATTATGTGGACAGCAGTGGAGAGAAGTCTTTTGTAGCAAGCAACGATGAGAATGTATCAACTGTGGGATTGATCACATCCTTGAACAACGACCGAGTGCTGTTTGTTGGGAAAGGGAACGGACCAAATGACAATGGGATAATAATCAGCACTCGGCAGCTCTATGACAGGGATGGAAAAGACATTTTCGAAATGTATACAGACTCAGCAGCTGTTAAGTCAGCTTATCACTCATCAAGCACACAACAGTTTGTGGCAGTCTTTGAGGATAAAAATTATGTTTATTTTATTTTTAATCAGCAAGAGAAACAGCCTATCAGTAACCGCACACTGATTGCACGTCTGTGCAAAGATGATGCCCATTATTATTCCTACTTTGAAATGGACTTGGGTTGCAAAGATGACGATGGTGCCTATGACCACTGTCATTCTGCTTACGTCACTACACCAGGAGAAGAGCTGGCTGAGAGCATGGCTCAGCAGAGACAAACTACAGATGCTCTCTTGGATGACAAAGTTCTTCTTGCACTCTTCAGCAAAGTAAACAAAGATAACGGCTCTCTAAAATCTGCCATGTGTGTCTTTTCATTGCGACACATCAATGAAAAGATGGAAAAAAACAGGAATGATTGCTACACTAAGAAGAATACCAGCTCATTTTACAAACTTTTTGCAGCAGAAAACCCGTGTGCATCACATGGACTGGTAATATCAGTATCAGTTTTAGAATCTGTATTAACAGTAGTGGAAAATATAAAACTGCATGGTTTTGGGCAGCTTTGAGCTAATCTATAGTGAGATCAGATGACTGAAAACTCAATAGCTGGATTCACTATAGAAATAGAATGTGGCTGGGGGGGTTGTGGAACAGGTCATGCAAGAAGTGACAAGATAGTCATAATTTTGAGTCTTAAAAAAGATTTGATATCTTCTGAAAGTTGAATATTTACATAAATGCATTTATTTTAAAGCATTCCTCCCATTATGGAAATTACTGAGTCAAATTACTAATCAAATTACAGTGATTTGTTACACCCATGATCAGCTTCCATATGACCACTACAGACAATTCTGGTCTCAGAAAACACATCTGTAGTGATTTTAAATAGTATGAGGAATCTTGTAGGTGATATCTGGAGTTCAGTGTTGTTTCTGACTTGGATTTGAATTTTCAGACAACTGGAAATACACGTTTCTCGGGTGGTGTTCATATTTTGCTCTGGCTCGAAGTACTTCCAAAGCATGACAGCCGTCTTCCTTTTCTCTTTATGGCTTGTCGTTACCTTGGCTGTACAATTTTTGGAGGGCTCTGTTACACCCCTCCATATACTGTTCTTCAGTGTATGGCTGCATCTCTGAGAGGCAGTTTTCAGTATCTCTGTTGACTTTATGATGTTTTTGCATGCACCACTCAACCTGTTCCCAAGCCCTACTTGTGCATGCCATTCATTACTACAGCCAGCCCTATACTGGGTTGAGGAATTGAATCATCTTAAAAACAACTCTGCCAGCTTTTAGGAGGATGTTTTCATTCCCCAACCTGAGCAAGTTACACACTTGCATAGGCAGCTGTTTGAGCACAGCTTGAGAAGTGGTGTGCTACAGTCCAGGGGTAGGAGTGAACAGCTGAAGAGATGGGGCATGGGGAATACCTTATGTTGGTATTGACCCAGAATCCTTCATCTAATGAAACCACAGCCCTCTCCCACACGGTAGGTCACTAGCACTGATAAGAAGCCAGAAGAACATTTTCTGTTTCCAAACACCAGTCTTACTGCAGTACACTGTGTCTGAGATGAGCATCAAAGATAGAAATCCTGGAAGTGACAAGTGGAGGAGGCTTGGCTTCCTGCAAAAAGGAGGTGTGGATTTCAGATCAGAAAGTCAGTCTTGCTGCCAAATATAGCAGGAAAGGCAAGGTGTGAATGAACTTCCTTCTGGTGGCATTCCCTGCAGCTCAGTATTAAAGCGTAGTGAAGAGGGAATGTGTTGAAGTTCACGAGATGGTTGCCAGTGGGTTGCTTTTCTATGGATAGTAGCAAATTAAGAAACAGAACAGCATTAAAAAAACAGTCTTAACACAAAATTGGTCAACTCAGTATGACATGTTCATTGTAATAAAACAAACTGGTTACGTTTTAAACTGTGCTACTATAATGAAATAGAAACAAAAATTTTTCTCTCCCTGGAAAGTGAAAGCATTGAAGCAGTTTGCAATTAGCAGGCTGCTTTCTGATTGCTGACTGTTGGCTGGGAGAAAATGGCCAGACAATCCATTCTACTCTCTTTCTCCTCCTCTGTGTCTGAATGGTATTATACCGTCTGGTAATAGGGTTCAGTCTTAGCTAGGAATTGGTGATCTGAATGTTTAACATCACTCTGTATTGCTATTCCTTATTAGAATGCAAGCAAAAATTTCCCCTGTGGCTCCGAACACTTGCCGTACCTTTTGGGAAGTAAGAATGGTGTTATAGAGAAGCCAGTGCTACAAAAAGAAGGGATGAATCTCACAGCTGTCACTGTGGCTGTGGAGAATGGGCACACTGTGGCCTTTCTGGGAACGTCGGATGGTAACATTCTTAAGGTAACAAACTGGACTTAAAAGCCTGGAAGCTGTTTAAAAGGTCACGAACTGTAGTGATAGCGTACTTCTGCTCTAAAAGTAAATGAGATTTATAAGATCACATACCAGGAGCAAATTCTCTTGGAGCTTGGTATTTTTAATTTCAACAAAACCCCACATTATTTCTGATGTACCTCAGCTATCTGATACACAGGTTGAATTGGCATTGTCAGAATGACACTTTTCTCAAAGGATTAGATACCTACTGAGAGCCTTATATAAACAGCCGTAGGTAATCTAACAGCTGCTCTAGCCTTATCTCTATTCAAGCCCATACTAGTTTAAGAGCAACTTTTCATTTTGTAATCGTTCTGGCCATTCAGTGAATAGAGATGGCAATGCAAAGCCCAGGCTGGAGCTCTGGTAAGTTATGACTGTGTGCTCAAAGGTTCACGTGTTTGTGGTGTTAAAATGTCAAGACTGCAACACCAATCCCCTTTGCTCAAAGGGGAGTGATGTCCATGTGCCACTGCATGGTTTGAAATTTGAAGCTGAAACTATTGATTACTGTAAGGGATGAGAACAAATTTTAACACCTTCAAGTCGCAAGGCTCCAAGTTAAGAATATTAATTTTACAGCACTAAAATAAATCAGTATTTAGCAAAACATCAACACAAATACTAGCTGTTGTGAGCCATGAGCAATTTCTTTTCATTACTTTTATGCTTTGCTTCCTGCTTTTCTTGCCATATACTTCAAATTGAAATGTTTTCCCTAGTGTGAATTTGTGATATTGAGTAAACAGAGGTTTTTCATTAGTGATATTTGGGGAAGAAAAGCAACATTAATCACCCTTCTTTCTTCTGTGAAATAGGTGTTCCTGTCATCCACTGCAACTGAGTACAGCTCTCTTACTATTGAACTGAACAAACCTATAAAGAATGACCTGGTCCTTGACAAAACCCAGGAAAATCTGTATGTGATGACCACAGACAAGGTAACGTCCCACTTGCGTTAAGGACCAGATCTGCTTTCACTTTCTCTGCAACTTTACCTCAGATCTGTACATTTCTCAGGACTTCCCAGTACTTCCACTGTTCCTGGAAGCCACTACACTCGGTGGGGCTCCCTCCACTCTGTGTGTATGAAGACCTTTCTCAAGTCCAAGCTGATGGACTTGATGGTTGTGACTTGGAGAACTGTGCTATCTCCTGACTGGGAACAGGAAGTGAGTTCACTTCTAACGCTCTCTTATGGGGTCTGTGAGAATGGTGAAGTTGAGGTGTGGCACCAGCATGCCACGGGGTCAGGCAGCCCTAGTGCTCAGTGTTATGTCTGTGGGGTGCCAGCATTTGCTTTAGCTGTCATCCGTCCTTCTCAAGAGTACTTCAGGGTTTAGGATGCTGGTGGCTGACATAATAGCATTTACACATCTGTAAAACCAACAGGAGTTTCCATGGGTCTTGCTGTCAGAAACTAAGAAGCGATGAAAAGATTACAACTTTGGAAAACGCTTTTGTTCAAGCTTCTGCTAGAACCGAGCAAGTGCAGCAGGAAAGGTCAGACTTTGCTGTGATAGGCTGGGCAGTCTCTTCTGGGTCCTCCTTCTCTGTGCTGACAGGTGAGGCGTAATGGGGGTTTGTAAAAGAAGGAAAAAGCAAGTAGGGGATGAGAGGGATGCCAGATTTCTCCTTCACCTCCAGCTGTAACCCTCTTCTTACACCTCTTCTTGTGGTGGCTGGAGCTGCCAGCTTCAAATACATAGTTCAGCAGCTCTCCAGGACAGACTGCAGCCATCTGCAGCACTGATAGTGACAGGGAATGGCACGTGGGAAACGCTCTTGCAGCGGTAACACGGGAAGAATGAGGGGACTGCAAAAGGAGAGTATTTGGAGGACACAGGGCAGGAGGAATGTTCTCTTTCTGTTTCATAAAAGGATTAATATAAACCCCTGCTGTGGGGATGTTATATTCTAGCTGAAGGTTTTCAGACTGGAAGCCACAGTGAAAAGCCAGATAAGCAACTGATAAAGCATGTAATAATATGACAGTGTGTGAGAGAAGTTACTACTTTTTTTTTTTTACTTTTTTTTTTTTTTTTTAATGAGTAACTGGTACTTCTCATTTGGCTCCTGTTCAGCTTTGGAACAGCACTCCAGACTTCAGTGTGTCCACTGAAGCCCAGGTAGCCTTGCGCCCCGTTTAACAAGCTGGCACATTGTTTAAAAGCCCTGAGGTCCCCACCAGGCTGTGGCCTGAGCTGCTGAGCAGCATAAGGGGTGGCAACAACCTTGAAGGAAGACAAGTTTTCTGGTGACAGTCTGCTTGAACTGGTAGAATTTAGGAAGGGCACAGCCAAGTTTTTCAGAGAAAATTTTCAAAAAAATAATTCCATCTCTACAAAAGATTTAAATTTAGAAAGCAGCAGATTTCTTCCAAAGAAAGGATTTCAGGTTAATCTTTTCCGAGTAGCTCTTATAGACACTGCAGTTTCTGAATAATGTGAATAATAGTTTTCTTTTACAAAACCTGTTCAGCTTAAATATGAATAACTAAAGTGGAGAGCTCTGTAATGGCATGACATTACTGTCATCTCTGGAATTTAATTACAATGAGCAGTCCCACCTACTTTTAGAAGCAGATAGACAGGAGAAGAATGGGGGCCTTCAGAGCTGGGAGAAACAAAGCAACGTAAGCAAGGAGAGAAGAATAAATGCTGAAACATGCTCTTCTGGGTTAATCACAGCTGGGAGTTGTGGGAATAGAGATATCAGAACCCCGCCCTGGGAGTTAAAATGGTTTAGAGTTATTTAAAATAAGGTAAACGGTAAAGGGCAGGCTGGGCATGCTTAATGCTGAGCTACCTGGCAGCTGCAGCCTGCCTCCGTGTTTGGAAATGAATTGCTTGGGCTTTGTAAGCACTTGAGCAAAGTGAAAATGGTGATGTGGTGGGTGATAACTTGAAGCAACCTTTAAAAAGTAATCAGACAGAGAGAAATAGAGGGAAGAATGATACAGAGGTTAAGAGCCATAATGAGAAATAAGCTCTTGCTTTCCTGTTTCATTTCTCCTCCCAGCTTCTGCTGCTTTGTCAATAGCAGCGGGTGGCTTGCAGCTAATGCTTTCAGAAGTCAGTCCCCTCCTTCCTGTCTGCTTTCAGAGCATGGGCAAAGAGCAGGAGAAACCCCTTGCAGCTTCTTGGGGGACTTGGAAAGGAGAGTACCACCCCTGCCATGCTCGCGCTGGTTCATTACAAGTGAACACCACTGGTAGGATCCCAGATTCCTTATGGTGCATACCATATTGAGAAGAAACTAGAAGCCAGCCACTTACCTCACAATCACTACCTCTTTTGCTTGTTTTAGCTTTTACCACTGTCTTTGGTTAAAAGTGTCAATTAGAAAATCTCTGAAATTAGCTTCTCTGTAGTTTGAAGCTGGCTGGAAACAGAGCTGCTTTTAAAAAAAAAAAAAAAAAATTAAAAATCCATTAAGTTTACGTAAAACTTGCAGAGATGGCAATCCCTAGTGCTTGTTGCTGCCTGCCAGTATTATGAAATAAATACTTTGTCATAAAAAAGCCATTCACTGGATATTAAATTACTCATGGGTACCAGTTAGTGAAACAGTGCCAGTAACTCAACACCAGTTAGGTAAGAATCTGCAGAAGAAGAGAATGCTGAAAAAGTAAACCTCTTTATTAAGAAATGCAAGAAAACTACCAAATATTGACATTTTCTTTAACTGAGTCAGAGTGAACTCTCTGCATGTGAAAGAAAAGGCCAAACTCAGACTTTCAAAGTAGGTTTGTAATTGCCAGTTGTTTTAGATGAGAGCATAAGGTAGAAAAAAAGAAAGCTTACATCTCAGTTACTGTTGCTAGACTTCTTGCGCTCTTTAATAGTAGAACAGTCATCAACAGGAAGACATATGTCCCATTGTCCTGTTGCATCATTTCAGTAACATAATTAAAAGGGGTGGTTGTGTGCTGGCTCCTTTTTCTTGCACCAAAGAAAGACAAAATTATTGTTCTCAGCACCAAAGGAAATCAAAACCAGAAGCCATATATTTACTGGAGGACTGAGATGTGAGAACTGATGATGCTCCTTTCCCTGCTGCTTCCTGTCATAATTATTTCCATCTTCTTTCATGAATGCATTGCATGGTGGAGGGCTGTGCATGGGGAAGTACAGTCACCCGAGGCACCCTGGCTCACTCACGCTTGCAGACTTTCTGAGATGCCCTCTGGCTAAAAGTGCCACTGATGGTCACATTTCCAAACGATTTTATCTCTATGCTAGTGACAGGGAGGGGAGGATATTCTGTCTAAAAAATGCTCTAGCCTCTACCATGTTAGTTTTTTTGAAAGTATCCATTTTGCAGTAGCTGTTTCTTGAATTCAGAGAGTTGTTGATACAGTTTCTGTCCTGCAGTGCCTGCTGTCATGTGGATTTCCAGAAGTAACATAACTGGAGGAACTGGAAAACTCAATTTTTGTAAGACTTACTCATAATTATGTGCCCTACTTTGGCTAAAACAGAACCAATTCTCCTTTCAGTGATTTTACTTTCCAGTTCAGTCTCTTCTAAAACTGCACTTTCTAAAGTGAACATTTTTTTTAAGACAGCGTCTGCACCTAGGAGCGATAACACTCGATGTTCATAATTAGTACTGAGCTCACAGTACAATGGTGTGCAGAAAGACTCTTGCTTATACTTAATCATATAGAAACCAAGGTCACTGCCAAATTCTCTCAGTGCTGCCTTGGGGCCCTCCTTAGCATCAGGATGCAAAAGGGTGGCACCTGCGGGGGGCAGAAAACAGGACAGGTGAGCCAAGCTGACCGGCCAAGTATTCCATCCCATACATGTCAAGCTCAGTATAAAGGTGAGGGATCATGGGGGGCAAGGCCCCTCTTCTCTGGCCTGCCCTTCTTCCTGCCCTTGCATCTTCTATGGCTGGCATCCTGGGAAGACTCTGTTCGTGATCCGTGCATTCCTGAATCCAGCTCCTGTCTGCCACTGCATCCAGAACCCAGCCTGGGATCTTCTCAGAGCTGCTCTGCAGCACCAGTGGTGATGTGAGCATTACTGGGGGGAGTGTGTGATTCGGGGGGGAGAAGCTCGATACTGATTTTGTACATATTTGTAAATACTTAATTATTTTTTTCCTCATTATTATATTTCTTTTTTTATTGTTACCGTTTCATTAAAGCTGCTTCAGTTTTATTTCCAACTCATACATCTCTCCTTTTTCTTCTTTCCCTTCCCCTGTCTGGGAAGGGAGAGGGGTTAACAGCATCTGCTGTCAGTTTAGTGGCCGGCCCAGCCTCAAACCACAACATTCTGGATTATAACAATGTTCTACGTTACTTTGGAGAGAGATTAGAGAATATTGGAGTGAAAGAAAGCAGGAAAAGTGTGTGAATTTGTACTTTGTTAAGGAGGAAATAACCAGACTCTGTATGGATTTTCTTAAAATTGAGCTGAGCTCTGATCATAATAATACAGGGTGAAGTGTTCTGCTGCCACAGGCAATGGTGCTGTACAGCTCTGTCCACAAATGTTTCTGTCTCCTTGTGCCTTCTTCAGATCCCTCACGATTTGCCTTAATTTTGGTTCTCCAGGTGTATCGGCTGCCTGTGCAGGACTGCCACAAATATTCAGACTGTGAGAAGTGTACTCAGGCGAGGGATCCGTACTGCGGCTGGTGCGTGAGAGAGGGCAGGTGAGTGCTGCTGGTGCTTTTATGGGTGCAGGCAGTGGAATAGCTCAAATTTGGACGTGCGCTGTGATTTACTGCTCACTATAGCGACCCCAACTTTTTGTACACAGCCTCACACTCCTGATAGTGATTTAATTTTGTCATGCTGACATTGATATCGATGAAATCCATGGTACACAAATAAGTCCCCATTGACCTCTGCAGATTTGATTTGTTTGGGAAAATATATGCTTTTCTGCTGGGACTGAAAATCAGTATACATCTTCTAACCACATGTTTTATCAGTCTCTGAACTGTGCAGTCAAATGTTCTCCTTATTTAAAATTCAGAAAGTATAGTATGTGTTTTAAGTAGAACAGAAAACTGTAAAAAAGAGCATAAAAGAAAAAACTTTGTGTCTGAACTAAAGTATACAGCTCAAACACTTTTTTTATATAAACGTCATCTATCAAGATGTGTAGCTACACTGAACCCTCACCTAACTGCAGGAGAGCAGAAAGTAGCATTTGACTGACTATCTACAGAGGTTAACAGAATTAATATTCAAACACATGTAAACTGGGACAGCATTGAACAGCTCTGGAATGTCTCTTCCTTGCATTCTTCATTGATTGGAGTGGAGAGAGGGTAGAGCAGTCCTGCAGCTCTCTTTTTGACTACTAAGTTAATTAACCCCTTGGCATGAGTGGTTGGGAATTCATGATTCTAAGTACTTGCTGTTGGAACAAAGGGGCTATTTAATTATAGTATGCAGATGAATTTCAGGCTTCTAGCTTCTTGTCTGAAAATGTGAACTATCACATTAAGTTACCTATCAGCCTGATGTGCAGCATAATCTGGAGCACTGCAGAGAAACTTATGTGGTGCATGCAGGTTTATGTAATATACTGTAACTCTTCCAGCCTGGGCTTCAGTTACTGTGGATGAAACCTGGGGATTTGGAATAAACACCTCGAGCTCTTCCTGGGCTGCTGGGAGTTGAAGGCTATGTTATATATCATACAAAAAGCAATTTTCCTTAGATTTCCTGTCAGGTTTCTGATGTGACCATTGACTTCAATATTTCAAAATATTAATGGACTCTGAGAATAGGCAAATGTGAAATTTTGCATTTGCTAGTATTTTTTTTCAATGAAAAAAAAGGTACTAAATTTCTAATGTTTTTCTCATCTACACCAAATTTCATCTCATGAACGCAATTGTGTGTTTAAGGATATGTTATATGACTGTAGACTGTGTGGAAATGATATCCTTAAGGGCAGGATTGACAGAACTGTGCAGAAACTGCACTGTGTTGAAGCCCCAGATGAGTTAATAGTCTTCTGCTACAGCAGCCAGATAGATATCCTACTGTGTTTCTCCTAAACATTGCACATAATGGAAAGAATAAAGATGAGTTTGTCCCCATACACACACCTCAATAATCTTTTGTAGCCACATATGCAGCTTCTGCACTGCAGTATCTCTTCTTTCTCTCCTTCCTGTACCTGAGCTGGGAAAATCTCCCCATATTTTTTGTGAGGTTGCACAGCCACTGTTGTCTTCCCATCATGGTAACGGTGCCCTGGCAGAGAGAGGTCTTAAATAGTGGCGGTAGTTAATGAAAATGTTCACTACAAGAGTAACATTTCTACTGCTACAGTTTCACAGGAGCTCTCCACAAGCCTGTGTGCCCCCAGCAATACCTCTCTATTGCATTTTGCTCTCGTGATTGGGGTGTCTTATTACTGGCAACACACAGATGTCTGCCACTTGACCTGCGGAAAAAACAGGCTGTGCCCACTCATTCAGGACTTAGATATATATTACGATGAAGATTAATCAGCCTGGTTTCAGATAATCAGGCAATGACTCCATTGCCTGATGGCTCCTGTGCTAAATATTACTGCCTCTGTATGGATTTGGGTTCACGCAATCATGGAATTTTCAGAGTTGGAAGGGACCTCTAGAGATCATCTAGTCCAACTCCCATCTCAGTTCTCTAATCCAAGGTGGTGCCCTAAATAGTGTAGGCGTGTTTCCTCACTTGCTTTTGACATCTCAAACCATCAGTACTTATTCCACCACTTATTCTATTAAAAATTCTCTAATAGCAACTTGAATAATCAATAATAAAGCAAATGCCTAGTCATCTGGTTTTGTAATTTCAGGCTCTAATCCTGAAATTGTTGTGTAGTTCAAAGAAGGCAGAGTCCAGCTATGATATTGCTTTGCTTTGGTTTTTGTTCCTGTTTTGTCAGGTGCACAAAGAAGGCAGACTGTGGAACAGCTGATAAGGAGAACCACTGGCTGTGGAGTCCAAGTGGCACATGCATGACTATCATTAGTGCAGACCCTCTAAATATGAGTCGCAGAGCCCCTGCTGAGGTATGACAACAAAATGCTTTCCCTCTATGTTCTTAAAGCACATTGACGTGACTAGCAGGAAGATGAATATCTGCATTTCTTTATGTGGAGACTAGGAATAGAACAGTGCGTTGGGTATCTCAGTCCCCGTCGTTTCTCTGGTGTACTCTTTCATGCCTGCTGTTTTTGCAGGTTGCAGTTCATGTTTTCTTCTAAGAGGTGCTCTTTCTGACCTTCTCTGTAAACCAAAATGATGCATTAGTATGGATGATAAAGCACTTACACTTATCTGAATATTATGAAAGTGTTGCACAATGTTGCATAACCCATAAAAAGGAATTGATGGAGGAGATAGCATGCTGCCCTTTCAGCTTACTTGAACGTAAACTTAAGGAAGCAGCGAAGCCATAAGCTGTTGCTTTAAAATCAGCAGTGGATTTGCCTACACAGTGAAGTCTGGATACATGGAGAAGGTAAATTCATCACACAAAACAACTCTGTGGCAACATAACTGAGTGTTCAGAATGTCATAGCTTACTGTAACTCCAAATGGAGCATGCCAGTGCAGACTGGGGGCTTCCTGGGGATGCTCAACAAGTAAAATCAGTAAAATGGCTTTTAATTCCTCGTAATCAGAAAGAAAGAAACTTTCATTCAAGTGAGTTTAATTCCATTCCTAAATGATGTAAACGGCATTATGTTAAGGCCATTTCTTTGTTGAATAAAAATGTTACTGGAGTGTAACTGGTGTAGCTTAAAACCCACAGCTTCTCTTAGTTCAGATCCTGTCAACTTCTCTTGACAAGTCTCTGGCGTCTCATATCAGCATCTGAGACCAAAATACCTAAAACCCAAACCCAACTTCAAATGTGCATTTACATGCTGCCTGTAACATCACTAATGCCCCTGTCTTCAGGGTTCCTTTACTTACCAAAAAACATTGCAGCTCATAACGTAGTGGACCACTTTCTGTGAGAAAGGGATGATAGCCATTTCTACTGGCAATATAAAATGGAAAAAGTTAAACTGTCTAATTAACACACCCGAAGCATTAAATCAAGGGCAGCATCCAAAATTTCGTTTACTTTTCTTCCTCTTTCCTTGCAAAATTTTCCTATTTTGTTTTGCTTTTAGTTTCTCACGTGCACTCTATGTTGATAATTTCCTCAAGGACATTGAGATCTCGCCATCACTCAGAAATCCTTTTTCAGCAGTAATGATAGATCTCAGAGGGTTTCTCGCATATACATTGAGTCTTAAGGAAGCCACTTTTCTGTTCAGCCCTTTCAAAGTCTAGCTTTTCCAGCCCATCCAGCCTTGGGTTCATTATTCACTAGTAAAACCTAAGGTTAATGTAATCTTAATTAAGTTTGTCAGGATTTAACTCTTAACCACTCTGCTTACTGTTGCTGAACTGGATTCTGAGGACAAGAATAAAAGACTTTGGGTGTGTCTGTAAAGACATTTTTGTTCTGATCTAGTGCCTTGACAGGACAAGAGGATTTTGTAGCAGTCTAGTTCAACATAGACCCAGCCTGGAAAAATTGGTAGAGGTGTAAGAAGATTAGCAGATGGAAAGAAATAAAAATTGAAAAGGAGAACCATCTTATGTGATTCTGGCCAAAATATCACTGCTGGGGGCAGGGCGGGGAAAGCAGTTGAAATTCTCTGTCTTACTGAGTCTTGATTCGTTTCTTTCAATTATTTTACCCTTTTTAAATTTTGTTTCCAGGTGGAACTGACTGTAAGTCCATTGCCAACTTTGACTGAGAGTGACGAGGTTTTTTGTACATTTGGTGAAAAAACCCATTACGCTCAATTAAAAGAAGGGGTTATTATCTGTGATCCGCCCGATATAATTCCTCCAACACCAAAAGGTCAAGGTAAATAAATACTGATACCCTCCATGTATAGAGGAAAGAACATAGCCCGCTGCTTCTAATGTGATGCTCTTGTATGAGCTGCATACAAGGTTTTTTTCTTCTTGCACTCCCTTTTCCCAAATAGTCTATTGCTGAACTTTGTATGTTCAAACATTTAAAAAAAAAAAAAGAAAAGGTTTGCTCAAACTTTTTTCCGTTGCTGTATTTTTAAGCTGTAGCATTCCTAGTGTTTCTACCAGGAACCTGAAACAGGAGCTTGGCAGAGGCAGAGGCATGGAGCCAGGAAGATGCTATTTTGTGTCCCAAGCAAACAAAACCCAGCTACTCTAATTTTATCCTAGTTACTCCAAGTTGTGGGGCCAGAAGAGCACTTCAGATGTGAAGTTTTTCATCTCTGATGTCTTAGTTTTGCTCTAGTCAGCTGTAGTTCAGTGGCTTGTTTTCTGGTCCATGTCACAAGGCTGTCCTTTCTCTCATAAAGCCTTTGCATCTTCTACTATCTTCCCTCCAGCTTCTGCAATAGTAAGTCCAGTGGAAAAATATGTAATTGGTGTATCATTGTTCTGAACCACTGATTATATGCTTAAGATCTGTTGCCAGCCATATTTCCTGTGCTGTTTCCTGGGTAGTGCTGTATTCATGTTCTAAGCTTATACATCTTTATGCATAAACACATGGAATAAAACCAGTTACACAGCACTGTTTGTTATGTATCAAGTTTAAAAAACAAAAAGAAAAACAAACAAGCAGAAAACCACAGGTGCTCTTGCAGCTTGCAGAGATACCCCTGGGGATAACCCTTTTACATGTACCACACCAGCTATGAACTGTCAGAGTAGTACTTGGATTTAGTTGCAGGAAGAGTAATGATGTTAAAATCATACTCTTAAGTTTTAAACTAGCTGAGGTGTGTCACGGTATCAGATTATGCTAAGTGTTAAAGCAGCACTCTGTTATTTAGGACTAATTCACATTCCCTAAATATTTTATAAAGCAGGACATAAAGCAGCTGGGTTGATAAACATGACATCTTGATATCTTCCAGCATAAAATATCAGACTAGAAGCCTGTCACAGATGGCATTAGAGTTACCATGTCACCTAGAAATAATATGCCTCTCTGAGCTTGATGCACAGGGATTAATCTGAAAGGATGTTCAAAAGTAATATTAAGATGCTCAGAAGCTTGACAGACACTTCAGCAGAAGGCAGACAGTTACGAGCACAAGCAGTGGTTCCTGGCAGCATGTGACAAAAAGTCCAGAGCCATCCATTTATTGTTAACAAACTCTATTGAGTTTAGAAAAGTCTGGTTTACTTTAGTTGTGGTTGGTTCCAAAGGGAATAGGATGTTTCTAGAGAGGAAGGACGATGATCTGTGATTCTGTTGGTTGAGTCACCATCCCTGGAGGTATTTAAATGACATGTAGATGTGGTGCTTAGGTACGTGGTTTAGTGGTGGACTTGGCAGTGCTAGGTTAAGAGTTGGGCTTGGTGATCTCAAAGGTCTTTTCCAACCGAAACGATTTTATGATTCTATGATTTTTTTCACAGTCCTATTGTTAGGAAATCCCCTGGCATTCCTACCAGTCTGAAATATTCAAGGGGACCCAGTGCAGGCAAAGGTGACTTCCAGCCAAGCAGCTGATGGTCTTCCAAGAACCTGTTCAAAGAAAGCAGAGTTTGAAATTGCACAATATCTTGTGAAATAGCTTGTCACAAGTACTTAATGATTTCTGCAAAAGGTATTTCAAACAGCTTCGCTGAGGAAAGCACCAATTTCTGAAGATAAATTTTCCACTCTTAGTTCAGTAATGATCCAGATGAGAAGTACCTTTGTGGAGAAATTATGTACGGCAAACTGTAGATCACAAGTGCCTGTGGTAACTTAGCATTGCAGGCACTGTTGGGCATTACCCACAAAGATCACTTGCTTTAATTCACATGATGAAGACAGTTTTAATCCACAAATGAAACAAGTAATTTTACATGCAGACTTATTCATATTTAAGAAAATGTTTTATTTAAAGTGACTGTTCTTGTGCCAGTTTTCATCTGTGTTCAATTACCTCCTCATTCAGTTTTCCTTATTCTTCTACAGTTTAAAATTCTAGCTGGTGATACCACCGCAGAGAAACACTTTTGTAAAAGAGGGCTATTCTGTAATTTTGCGTCTTCCCTTTATCTCATCTCTGCTTTTCTTCTGACAACCACGTGCTGAAAAATTTGTAAAGCTTAAAAAGACAAAACAAAGCTTATAGATGTAACGCGCAACAGGACGTGAGATCCAGAGTGTCAGCAGTATAGTTAAATATTTACTTATGTCCTGTAAAATAATAAAAATAGTATCACTGTATCATTCAGCTCAAGAGCTAAAGAATTCAACAACTGCTTAGATTTTTTTTTTTTCTTTTGTGATAGATCATGTTTCAGTTCCGCTTCAGTTAACCTTTGGAAAAAACAAGATATTTTTTGCCTCACACACTTACCCTTTTTATGACTGTGAAGAAGCGATGAATCTTTTTGAAAATCAGCCGTAAGTATTTCAGCTGCTTAACTTAGGTGTTTAGGTCCCATAGCATGGTGTTTCAGGTAACTGACAGCTGAGTTAGTCAGTCATTTCATAATTAAGCCTTCAGTATTCTCTGAATTTGCTGGTGTTCAAATCCTTTTTCTTACATTTTAATGGAGTTGAAAAATGATTGAAGGGCACCAGGTGAGCCAGTAACATAAACCACGTGGGATGAGAATATTCGTGGCACGTATAATTAAAGGCCAGTTCATTGGACTGCCATTGCAGGTGAGCTCCATGGACATCTGGTTACCTTCTTGATCCCTCAAACATAAGATTGGTGCTTTGGAACGCAGTGGATTCAAATAGGATGATCAAAGCTGACTGCCCCCATCATCTGACCTGCTCAAGACATTGCTGCCCCAGGGCAGGCACAGCCAAGCCAAATCCCACTTTGTTCATCCTTATGTATGAAGGTTGATCAAGATCATTTCCAGTCCTCTCAGACTAGATCTCAAAGTTTGTGCAAGACACTGTGGATTTCTGATCCTTGCTCAAATACTTAAGGGAGAAGATAGCTTTTCGGGGCTGGTGAACTATTCTTACTGTGAAATTTTCAGCTTAATATAGGAAGGGCACTGTAACAGATTGATTTACCCTCCATGAATAAAGATAGAATTTCATTTACTTTTTTTTGTCAATGGGGGGAAAAGCCTGACAGTTTGTCATGACTATCATGTTATATTTGTAGATGCTATTCCTGTGCAAGCAATAGATGGAATTGCCAGTGGGACTGGAGGAGACATATCTGTGAAGAGTCCTCTTCAATACAGGATGTGATTAAACAAAATATGGTAATGTTTAAAAACAAAATTATTAAGATTTTATTAGAACACTTCAATATTTTCTTTGCTTTTTCTCTCATATTAGTATATCGGTTGAATTAGGGATTTAAAAATTATTCCTAAGTTAACTCCAGAAGTGTAAGATATTTTTTTAGTGACAGTATGGGGGTGGGAATTTAAAAGTGTGATCAAGGAGGGGCAGTGAGACTGAATAACTCCTGAAAGGATATTTTTGTTCCTTTTACTATTTTGCTTCAATGGGAGGAACAAGATTTCAAGGCTGGGAAAGATAATCACCCACAGCTTTGACATATGCTGCAGTCATTTTTAGCATGTCTAATTTGAAAGGGTGTAATCAAATCTGTCACTGTATTTTAAGCATGAAGTTCTTCAGAACAATCATTCCATTGTCCGAAGGCCATTGGAGCTTGTTGTGATAAGACTTTTTATTTGGAATTACATATAAAATGTTTCTCTCCCCAGGAAGAAGAATGTCCACAGTTTCTAAACCCTAACCCTCCAATAATACCTATGGAGTACCAAACAACGGTGTATTTTGAGGGAAGGCATCTAGGTTATTATCAGGTAAGCAGATTAATTCAAAGCTAGCTCTCATTTGAATTCCACTTAAACTGCAGCCACACCCCTAAACTAAAGCATTGGTTTGTGTTCCTTCGAGATCCTGCTCAAAATTGTTTTTAAAGAAGGGAAAGAGCTACACATTCAAGTTTCATATAGTATTGGTTACTGTGGTAGAGTCATCACCAAAACAGAATCAGAGCTGGACGAAATATTTTAATTACTAGAAGTGGGGTTTTCTTTTAAAGAATGTAAGCTGGACCTACTGAAACACTTGGCAATTATTGTTCATCTAATGAATTGAGAGAAGTTTTAGGAATTGTGAATGTTTCATATCTTTTTTCTAATTAAATATTCACATCTTTTTTTCTTCTAGAATGACATCACTCAGTATGCTTAATTCAGTTTTCATTTTTCAAACAATAAAAATGCACTCAGAAATTGAGTGTTTCTTATTTTGGATAATACAATCTTCTGCTTTTTTTTTTTTCTTTTTCTGTGTGTGTGTGACCATCAAACCAGAAGATCAGGTATTTTCTGTGCTGTAGCAAAAGCTTCTCTTTCCCAGTACTTGCTTCCAGAAAGTAAATTACAAAATTTCTAAGCCAGAGATTGAGTCCAAGCTTTTAATTGTTGTATAACCTAGACAATGCATAAAATATTATTGTTAGTTTGATCAAAATTAAGCTTAAAATCCACTTCTTAGTTGTGTTCTTAGTTTGTGTTGTTTGTTTCTGTGTTGTCTTTGTGTAAATGCGAATTGATGATAGATATGCTGGAGATTGCATCGATTGCTTTGGCTACCGTCCATCTATCAAGGGAAAAGAAGGCTCTTGGTTTTTGAGTTGTTCTTTTTTATTTTTCTTTTGCCAAATTGAAGTACTGTATAGCTTACAGAGTTCTATCACCTCTGCTACGTCTGCCAAGGAACAGAAAAGGGTAAACAGGCCTAGAGAGTAATGATCTAAGAAGGGTATTCAGAGAAGAGTAAAAAACAACTCATAAGCACAACAATCATCTGAAGACCATGCTGTGTATCACTACACTACATACGTATGAAGACCAAAAATTAACATTTTTGCTTGAAGGCCTTAACATATATGTAAATAAAGAAAAGCAAATTGGTGAATTTCGTCAGTTGTCTGAGATGCCAAGACTGGTCCCTGGTAGGATGCCTGGCTGTGTGCAAGATGTCACACACAGCTCTTGTCTTAAAGGCCACAGCTCTCTGTGCTAAAAATGGAAAAGTATTCCAGAGAATTTACTCACATTTCTGTTTTTTATCATTGTGAAGAGTTGTTTTTCTCCACAAGAGGAAAATATTTCCCTGCTGACTTGATATACATGGAAGAGCCCATTCTCTCTCTCAAGCCAATTCAGGGCAGATACATAACCTACATGTGCTGAATTTGACTTTTAGAGGATCCTTTTCCTCCAAGGAGGAGAAGCAGCAGCAAGAACCCAAAAACTCCTTCATCTAGTTTACCGTTCTGTGAATAAGCTCTTTACTCTTTCTGAACAACTACAAGAGAAAAGGGAATGATAAAGCTTCTGCCTTTTTTTTTTTTTTCTGTCAGGTATCAATTACATTTAACAAAGGCAGGCACATCCTGGGGATTGAATGCTTTGTCATGGGTAGCAGCGTTCAACAATTTGCCTACAGATCAGACCTAGTATGCATTTAATTAACTTGGAACTAGGGAAGGCTTATGTAGAATTGAAGTCTCTGTAAGAAGTAAGATGAATGCATAGGCCTTAGGCTGGAAAGATGCTGGAGAGCAATGAGTGTCAAATGATGGTAGAATAATTTTTCTTAGGTGAGAGCCATGTAGGAACATCATCTCTGTCATGGGAGCAGCCCCTTATATCCTGGTACAGAGATGAATTTTTAAGCCAAAATAATAATGCCTTCTCTTGAATACTTGAATAGGCACACACAGTGACTACAGCTGCATACTCAAACCTCTAAGTATATGTGCAAACAGACAAATAAGGCATGAAATAGTTGTAATCACATAGGCACTCATGCCTGTGGATCATGCTATCTGAAGCAATAACTTTGGTTACTGGAAGTTCATTTGAGTAAGGGCATAACTTACACTCAGCCTTTGGTAAACATCTCATGGAGGGCAGGGTGGCTCAGGAGAAGGCATGGATAGATATTTTGTAGGGGTTGGCCTGCAGCCCAAATGCAAAATAGCATGTGGCTTCTCACATGGAACGATTTTGCCAAAGGATATGCTGGCCATTACGGTGTGTTTGGAGGTAGCAGTCATACAGCTATGATCATATTTAAGGTCTTTATTGAGTAGGACATTAGTATATATCTGTTTTCCTCCTATTTTCTTTGCCTAAATTCTTGCTTAGAAAAAGCAGAAATTAATATTCTGTTGTCATTTTGAACTACCAGCTCTATTATCTTGGTTTAATCTGTGCTTTGCTTAAAGGGGCAATGCACAACTTGCCTTACCATGGGTGACTAAGTACGCTTGCCAACACTGTACATATAAGCATCTGTATTTCTGGGTGCAGATTAGCAGTGAAGGTTTGGGCTTACTCAGTGAGTAGGGGAGGTGGATGGCATCTAAAACTGCTATTGCAGAACTGAGGGTGGAAGAATAAGCTCACATGTTTTGTATGCACCTCTTAACTTATGAACACTTACAGTACAATGAATACATCTCCTCATGAGGCATTCACCTGAGGGAAACAGGCTAAAAAAGGAAAAGCTGTTGACTGTTTTTCTAACCCTCCTTCCCCTGAAAGAATTTCAGTAGGAAAGAGAAGTAAATCCAAGCTGTTGTCATTCTCTTGGGAATAGCCTCATCCAGGACAAGCGGTTGAGAGGAAAGTTTAGTACTGATCAGTCATATTGCATACAACTTCTGAGAGGCATTCTCTAGCTGGGTCCCTGAAAGGTTGGCACAGTGGAAGATGATAAAAAGATGTACTGGCATCAAGACAACCTTATTAGCCCTCCAAAGATTTTTGTTAAAAGTAATTTCCCATTTGGATTTCTCTTTTTCACGTGTCTGATGTGTAACCCACTTCCCAGTGTTTGCTACATGTCTCTTCTTGCACCCAGACTGCCAAATGTGAGCTCTGTGGCCTTCTGCTTGAGAGCCTGGTATAGTGACTCCTGATTTCAATGTCATCCAGGTGGCAGCTGTCATTCACACCAAAGCTCCCCTCCTTTCCCGGAGCCTTCTGTTAAGCATGTAGGACAGCCTTACAAAGCAGCAGCAGCAGCGGAATTTGAACGTTTTTGAAAAATACATGATATATTGAACTGTATAGTAGGGAAAACGGGGCAGTGTTCCTGAAAAAAGAGATTTGTAAGGTACTTTAAAACTTGGAGTATGTAGATATATTCTGTAAAGCAGAATGGGCTGTAAAGCTTTCAGAAAAGGCTTTTCAGGGTTCATTCAGTAGCTTATCTTCTATATGCAGCTTCTGAGAAGGAAGAAGTAAAAGGTCTGTTCCCTTCTAGAACATAAACTTCCCAGAGACTGGAGTCAGGCCCTTTTCCTGGTTAAAGCATGTGCTCCTTCTCTGCCCCAAACGTTGGTGGGCTCTTGTGTCCACTACTCAACCTGTCACAGTGAAGGTGCAATAGGAAAGGTTTCCATTGCCCTAATTAGACAAGCCTAGTGGCTCATGAGTTACCAGTTATTCCAGCATTGAATAAATAGCTACGAATAAATTGGATAAGATCCTCATACGTGAGTCAGATGACAGCAGGAGACAACTCACCCTCAGCAGGAAAGAGGAATCAAATAACCATTATTTTTTTGCCACGTACTCCAAGACTCAAGCGGCTCTGGACAAAAGCAGGACCAGTTCTTTACATCCACGGGAGGCATCAAAGTGAAGTCCTCCTGAAGCTCAACAAGGTGAAGTGCTGGGGTTTGAACCCCGAGCCCTGAATTAAGATTGACATATGGGTGGTACACACAGTCCTTCAGAAAGAGGGGTGAGTTTGCCTCTTAGCTTTCCTCCAAGGTGTGGCCGACCTTGCAGAGAAAGCCCTTGGGTAAACAAGCCCCAGGTGCTTTGCATTGGGTGAATGAGTGCCAGGTGTCCTGCTTTGGGCATAAAAGCTGGGACCACTTGCAGAAAGGGTGAAGCATCTATCTGTGAGGTAGATGCACCCTGCAGAGTTTCCATGTTGGGGAAGGCCCTCCTGACTCTCCCTGCAATTGGGCCCCGGACAGGTTTGGTGCTTGTGAATGTGGGCTCTGTGAGAACAATTTGTGGCTACCTCTATCCTATATTATCAGCCTATTGGCTTGGCCATCTCCCATCTCTGCCATGGGGGACTTTGTTGCTTTGTGTGTTCCACTGATTGTTGGCCATGTTGTATCATTCTTGGGGTCACTGGGGTTGATGTCTGTTATGTGTAATCTGATTGATTTGTTTGTTCCCCCAGCGATCATCCATGTACTGACCTTTTTGTGTACAATAGAATCTGGTTACTGGTTTGTTCTACTGCTGGCTGTGTCCTTTGTGCTAGGCCTAGTAATTAGCAAAACACAAGGCCACATGCAAGGTCCTGCACCTGGGTTGGGGCAATCCCCAGTATCAATACAAACTAGAGGATGAATGGACTGAGAGTAGCCCTGTGGAGAAAGACTTGGTGATACTGATGAATGAAAAATTAGATGTGAGCCAGCAATGTGCACTTGCAGCCAAGAAAGGCAATGGTATCCTGGACTGTGTCAAATGAAGCCTGGCCAGCAGGTTGAGGGAGGTGATTCTTCCCCTCTACACTGCTCTTGTGAGACCCCACCTGGAGTACTGTGTTCAGCTCTGGGGCCCCCAACACAAGAAGGACATGGACCTGTTGGAGCGAGTCCAGAGGAGGGCCATGAAGATGATCAGAGGGCTGGAGCACCTCTGCTATGAAGATGGACCAAGAGAGTTGGGGTTGTTCAGCCTGGCGAAGAGAAGGCTCTGGGGAGACCATTTTGTGGCCTTTTAATATATGAAGGGAACTCATAAGAAAGATAAACTTTTTTTACCAAGGCCAGTAGTGGCAGAACAAGGGACAATGATTTTAAACTGAGAGAGAGTAGATTTAGATTAGACATTAGGAAGAAATTCTTTACTGTGAGGTTGGTGAGACACTGGCACAGGTTGCCCAGGGTTGTTGTGGCTGCCCTATCATTGAAAGTGTTCAATTTCAGGTTAGATGGGGCTTTGAGCAATCTGGTCTAGTGGGAGGTGTCCCTGCCTGTGGTAGAGGGGCTGGGCTAGATGATCTTTGACGGTCACTGCCAACCCAAACCATTCTATGAATCTAAAAAGGTTGTCCCCCAGGGGTCTGATTTCGTAAGTCTCCCAACGATGCTGTCTGAGAAGGTCCTCGCTATTTACTTCTTCCTCTGGTTCTTCTGGCAAAGCTGTTTGCACAGCTGTGGGCCAGAGCAGGAGAATGACCCAGCACAGAAACGGTGTCGTAGAGTGCTATATTTGATTTTTGGCCAGCTCAGTTCCTTGACCGAATTGCAGAACAACTGAGCTGAGAGTTTTGCCAGTGCAGGGCAGGTTGGTATGTGCTGCAGCCTAAAGGCAGGAACAAATGGATTTAGGGTCTAGGGAGAAAAAAAAGTAGGAGAAGGAAGGTGGGGATACCCTTAAGCTTATGCTGCCATCCAGGACTCTTCTTTGAAAATGCACCTGGAGTCGTGGTGAGACAGGAGAAACAAAGCCAGCACAGTCTGAGAGATGTTCATTCCAGTTTCTCACGTAATTCTTGCATTCCTGCTCTACCTAGCATCCCTACAGAGGAAAGCCTAAAGGGCAGCTCTCGCACAGGTCCGTTAATAACACATCTGATGTGAATACTAGATGGCTTCACACATCTCTTGGCTTTTCTTATTGCTTCCTGAAATGGAGTGTAAGATATGTTCTTGCTTTATTTGTACTGCTTGGTGCTTCCACCTTTAACAATTGTTGGAGGGGTGCACCAAAGTAGCAGATTGCACTACCTCAGTGTTTTGCTAGCTTTGTTTTCAGAAAATGACCTTAAAACTGGTAGCCTTCTCTATTTGGTCTCAGTACTTCCAGTGCTGAACAGGATATTGCCTGGTGGTATTTTATTACACTTGGTGACGCTATACGAATTCTAAGCTGAACTTTTCTTTTCCATAGGATAAAAAATTTGTGGTTGGAAATAGCCAATTTGAATTTGAAGCTCCTGTTGATGAATCAGATGGAGGAAAATTTTCATTCATGAGTAAAGAGGTAAATGCAAAAATACGATTTGTCCACCAAACTTACTCAGTTCTTATAGACCTGTTCCAGTGTCCACATGTGTCCAGAAATATACAGGTAATGTTGGTTTCCCTCAGAGAAGAAAGTCACCTCTGATGGAGATTCTTCTTTGGCAGTAGTAGTAAAAGGCAGCATCTTTGGCTCAGAGCTCTGGGGGTCTCCCCTCAGAGCCCTCGATCTTTCTCCTTGATTTCTCTATCTACGCAATCCATGCGTTCATTGAACTGTCCCTGGAGGAATTCAGGACCGTTACTCTTTTGTTCTTCACTTTTTATGCAATCTGGTGAAATCATTGAGGATAAAAAGATGAGAATTTCAGAGCTCTGCCTCTACACACTGTAAAAATGAGAATGGTAACAGCATGTTGTTGGTTGGCTATTTACTAGCTATGCTTCTTTCACTATGGTTTGTTTTACAGAGAAAAGAAATAATATTCAAAAAATAATCTATTTACAGACATTATGCTGACTTTAACCTTTATGCCTTATAAGCTTACTAACAGAGTAGTTTTGAGAACTAATTGGCATTTATGCAGCATTTGAGCCTAGCACAAAGCATTTGTTTTATAAAGCTATTGTATTTTTCTTCGCTCTTTTTCTTTCCTACTGGTTGTTACTGCTGCTGTCTTTCAACCTGAGCAGAAGCTCATGTCTTGGAGCATGTGAACCAAGTGCTTTGGCTATAATGAGGGGGTTGCACTGCAAAAGATGCAAGAGATTTCCCCTCCATGTGGTGCGAGTCTGCTGCATCTAGAGAAGTAATGGGGCCAGATGGTGTGGGAAGGGAGAACTCAGCAGGTTCAGCAGCTATACTTACTGAATCTGAACAGTCCCATTGCTACTTGGATACTTATAACCAAATGTGAATTAAACTAATGAAAAGCAGGTATTCAGATAGTGATGTCCCTTGATATTTGAAAATTCTGATTGTGGAGGATTAGGCTCATTAAAACACTTCTCTATAAATATATTTGACCAAGATGAAAAAAACAAACAAACAAAAAAAAAACAACCAAAAAACCGTAAGGTTTGGAATAGTTTCTAAAACCTTCACAGCTCTGATTATTGAGAATCATAGAAAACATATGAAATTAACCTTGCCAAGTGAAGGTATAAATATCTCCATTGTATCGTCTTTTTCAGTTCTCCTACAGTGCGAATGAGACCCTACAACTTAACTTATTCATAAGAACAGATAAGGTCAAGATTGACAGCAAACTGATGGGTAAGTATGAAATATGGGAATAAAGGGAGGTTAATTACAATAAACAGAAATATATTTCTTCATAATTTGGAGTCATGTGAATATGAATGTTACCTTTGTAGGTTTTACTGGTTTGGGTGAAACAAATCTGACAGATCTAGTTAATACTAAACTCATGAATTAAACATCAGTCTTGTATATATTAAAGGCTGTTTTAAATATGCTACCATTATTTTCAAGTCTGCTTTTGCTTCACAGTTCAAACCTACTTAAGTAGGGTTTTTTTCACAATGGCCATTTCCCTTCCTGAATGAACTCTTCCCTCCCGTAGCAGAAAGTGGATCCTTCTCACTGTAGCTCATATGGACTTCACCTGAATCTCAACTTCCAGCTGTGTCTCAGCTCAGACAGGTTCTGCAGTCTTTACATCTGCTGGTGATCAGCAATACACAGAAAGAGTGTGCTTTCCGCTCATTACTTTATTCATTTATTTCTATGGCAACAAAAAGTATATTAAGTGTTTTATAGCACAAAGACTTGGTCTCTGATATAAATTCCTTTAAGTTTCTTTATTTTTTTCAACATACAATGATGAAGGAATTATGTCTCTGAGTCTAGTCCTGAGCTGAGGTGAGAAAGCTCCACCAGAATCAGTGGAGCAGTGTCTGGGAGCTGGGACGTACCTTACACTCTTTTGGACTGAAGTTTAAAGCATGAACTCGCAAAAACTGCGAGGCAACCCGTTTGTTACTTGTGTGATGAGTCAACATCAGGAAAATTAATACTGCTCCCAAGTAATTACCCCTGCAGATTAAATCAGCAGTTCATATTTTTCCATTTCTACAATATCTAAATTTATTCCCTTTCTTATTGGCAGCATAGAAGTATGTTTTTAGATTTTCCCTATGGCTCTATGTGCAGTGTTAAGAGCACTTAAAAGAGGGCCTGGCATGAATATTATGGGGAGGTCATATTACAGTCTCACACTGTCTTAATTTCCATTCCAAAGGCTGTGGTGTTTAAAACTGCAGAATTTTGACCAAATATTCCCAACATCTTTTTTCCCAGTCTGGGAAAAACATAGTAAAAAAAAGAGTAGCTAGATTATTAAAGAAATTATATCATTCAAATTGAAATATAGAACCCTTGCAAGAGGGGAATTGAAAAATTATCAACCAATGTCTCTTTTTATTATAAAAGGGATTTTTTTTTTTAATCCAAATTCTCTCCTGCTTTTAAATTTCCTCACCATATGAAATCTGGAGCATAATGGTTTTTATGCATCTTGAAAAGAATTGGCTTTGGGTGTATGGCTGCTGCTGAGAAGCACCTTTGAACCTGCCAGTGTAAGAACCCTTTCTTTGTAAAACACTTAGTGAATACTAAGTTACGATAACGTTTTTACATCTCAAGCCATCAGGGGTTCTGAGCAGTATGAAATCCAATATATCCCTTTTATCCTTTGTCCTTTTTATCAATGATTTCACAGCTGGTATCTCAAGGTGATGGATAAGAGTCTGAATCTAATGAGTGGCGTGCTGCTGGTACATTTAATGAGCTGATCAGTGAAGAGGGGGAGTGTTTAATGCTTTAAGGCTGTAGCTTTCACCGCTGCATCTATGCAACTGGATGTGAGGGACGTCAAGACGTTGCAGTGCTGACATTGTTTACTGAGGGATGGGATGAAAATCCCTGTCCAGCTGATGATGGATAACAAAGGAATTCAATGAGTGTATTCCTGTGCCATACCAGGTGGCCATGTGCTGGTATGGGTGGGTAACGCAGGGTTTAGGAAGGCAAGAGGATTTGTTTAACAATATTACCTGCTGAAGTCCCTGTGCAGTAGCAGCCTTTCAGAGTGCTGGATTAAGAAAGCAATCTGGTTCCTGCAAAAGCAATTCACTGCATAGATGCAAGGAAACTTTTCCTTGCCACTGCCTACACCATCTCTTCTGCTTATAAAAGCAAACAGCAACATATCAGAGCTACCACTCTGGTGCTTTTCCCCAGCACTACATTCACATCCAACATACAAAGTGAATAGTTAACACACAAACTATTGAAAATATTGCTTGGGTTATGTTTGTTACACTGTGACTTCCATATTGATGTGCTCAGTATATGAAGCAAATGATGCTACTCCTGCTTTGTGTTCATTGATTCCTTGAGAATTCAAGGTAGGGCTTGAATCACATAGGTATTCTTTACCCTTGATTCATTGTTTCAACTGCTAAAGTCCCTTGGCTTTGCATACACCTCCAATGATTTCTCAACTGAGTTTGTGCTGGTAAAGCTACTTGAAATCAAGTGGATATGCTGATTAGATGTAAGAAGGGTTAAAACCAGGCTTTATCATTGTATTAACCCTTCAGTGTAAGGGAAAGAATACAAACATTGTTCTATTAAAGACCAGCTGTGAAAATGAATGCTGAGGTTTTTTAAATATGCAGAATTTAGAGAACTGCCCATATGAGATTATATGCTCTCATGCAAGTGGCAGAGAGACTGTAGCCAAGTTTGGGCATCTGTAATATTGTTCATGCCTAGCAGGGGAATAAGGACACTGCTGAAAAATAATGGAAAACCAGCATTCTCATTCTACTTTCTCATTTCAGTAGAAATCTGACATGGCAGCCTCTTGGAATTAGATTTATAAAGCTGCTGCTGCTGCCATTATCTGGGAAGGTATCAAGCACATTGAAATGTTAGTGACCGAAGGGTGGTTTTGCTGGTGTCCTTCCTAGAGTTCTGCTCTTCTGAGAATAAAAGCTTTTGTTAAATAGACATTTTTGGCGGCCTTTACTATATGCCATCTTGAAGAGATTTATCCTAGTCTCTCTTGCCCACATCTGATCACCTCCGTTTACTTCAGTTTACATCCTGCATCTCTAAGGATGATAATACTTAAAAAAAAAAAAAAACACAAACAACAGTGTCACAAAGGGTATCATTTCTTGAGGCTTAATGAGCACATAAAACAGCACATCACTACTGGAAAAGGGAGATGTTGAGACTCTGCCTTGTACTCCCCACTCCCATCTGTGAGCACAATTAACTTTTGAAAGAGCACAGGAGGAAACCTGGGTAGCTTTCTGCTGTTCTGGTAAGTTAAGTTGATTTACAAGAATACTCAACAAATGCCAGAGCCTTGGTGGCAGAGGGTGAGGCTGTGTGGCAAAAAAAAAAAAAAAAAAAAAAAAAAAAAAAAAAAAAAAAAAAAAAAGAGAGCAGCTGAAGAGTAGAGCAAAACAGGGGTAAAGGGAAGGAGCAGAAAAGGAGGAAGCAGAAGTTTCCCTCTCTACAATAATCAGCTCACCTTTCCAAGGCAGCATAGCACTCACGCTGAGTAATCTGTGCAATTTACACGCTTCCCCTAGAGAAATGTGTGGCATCTTTTCAATCTGTTTTCTTCTGGGCTAGCTCTCAATGTTTTCTTGGAAGCCCAGGCTTTCCGTATGTTGCTGAACTACCCAGCTATGTCTCAAGCCTTTGCATCTATTTGGGAAAATTAATTTTGTTCAGTGACTGTGCATCATGCTAGAGATTGGGGGCCAAAACAAGCTTAGTGTCTGGGACAATTAGTGTGTGGTTCATCAGCAAGAGAGGCATGAATGTTAGACATGATTTCTTAGCTCAGAAAAACTAGAATTAAACCCCAGTACAGGAGGAATAAGCATACATCAGGACAGCAATTCAAGACAAAAGAGAAAACAACAGCAAGAAAATAGAGAAGAATGGAGAAATGAAGAGGTATTAACTTGCACAAAGGGTAACACTTCATTAAGTGTTAACTTTCTGTTCGGTTCAGGCTTTAGTGATGATTTTGGAAAGGCCCAAATGTCCTGGAAACAGCCAACAAAGGCAGCTCTCTGCTTTTAAATAGGCGACTGGCAGCTGTCCCATGCCAGCTGATGTCTGTCCCTACCGACACCCATGCAGAGTCTGTACCCCTCCATGTCTGACTCGTGGTACACCAGGAGGGACCTGTTTGAACTAGTCTTTGAACAGTTGTGTAGGCAGGTTTATTGAGGATAGTCAAAGAAAGGACTTTGTACTTAAATGTTTTGACAATGCCTGAGTGACGAAAATGCATTTGGGTTCTATTTGATAGCTTATTCATACTCTGCCCATGGGTAGACATGAGGTTTTTCTATACAAAGAAAAATACGGGGGGTTTTCAGCATTGTTCAGGGGTTAAGTACAGACTGCATATTCTTCATACGACTCAACTGAGCAACGGGCAGGCTTTGTACATAGGATTAGGTTTTTTCCTATAACACACTGATTATCTTTGAAACAGAGGGAAATGTCTAAGTCCATTTACCATTCATATTTCAGTGACTCTGTACAACTGCTCTTATGGACGAAGCGACTGCAGCTTATGCCTCGCAGCCCATCGCAACTATAAATGTGTCTGGTGTGAAGAAGAGGGCAAGCCCAGCAAGTGCGTTTATGAAAAACTCTGTCACGCTCCTCCCACCGACACGTGTCCACATCCAGAAATCACTCGTGTAAGATTGCTTTTTTCTCTCCCTACCAGTGTATTATTTTTCAGGAGAAAGCATACAAGCAAGCTCATACTGAAAGGCAGTTTTTTTCCTAGGGTGTTAAGTAAGCCTCTGAAATAGCTGCAAGGAAGTAATGCCAGCAGTGATGTGTGTGAGAGATTTTTAAGGACTCAAAATAAGAGACTGAATGGGGTCTTTGAGACTCCTTGTTTTTCAAGCCTTGTCCTTACTGTGCTAAAAGGCAGGCTAGCAGTGTACACTTAAATGTGGCACTTGATTCTTGGGAATTAGCATGGATTTTTTTCTCTCCTGAAGTCCTTTCTACCTGAAATAAGTCTGTAAGAGAGGTTCACCAAGCCTGGAACTGCAAGCACTTAGCAGGCTCATTAACAGACTTCAAACTAGACTTTTAAATAGTATTTAATAAGGGAGCAGGTTGTTTCTGCATCAGAGTTTGGTTTCAAGGTGTCAGTGATATTTTCCAGTCCGCACTGGGATGAAATCCAAGGCTGTAGAAGTTGAATATAAGAAGTCAAAGAGGCCAAATGTGGACCCCTGACTTACTCAGCAGTAGTCCTGCAGTGGCACATCATTCATCCGGGGCAAGGGAAGAGCATTGTCCATCTCGATGGACCAGTAGCCAAAGCAAGCAGTGATAAATCCTTGTCCTCTTCAGCAACAAGCCAAATTCTGTTTTTCTGGGCATGATTGTAGAGAAAAGAGTGACATGTACTTCTACTGGGCAAATCTAAACTGCTGTGGCAGTGGTATCCGTACTTTGAAACTCAGGCACGGTGTTTGATGAGAACGTATTTCAAGCTATCACAAAATGTGGTGCCTGTATGACAGAAGTTGAATCATAACAGGGATGTTTCACTCAAATAAGATAGAATTGTTTAATGCTGAAACTTGTGGCTCAAACTGGTAGAGACACTGAATCTCGTGAGGTGCAGTGTGGGTACAGGCAGACCAGGAGCACACTGGATGAGACTGGCCATGATGGTGTATCCAAGAAGAAATAGCAGTTGCAGTCTGCCAAGGAAGGCAAACAGCCTGAAATGTTGACAGAAAATTGGAGGAGAATACTTGGGTGATAGCTGTGCCCAGATAAAGACTATTTGAGTGGGAAGGAAAAGGAAAATTAAGAAAAATAAAATAAAAGCATTGTCACCTGGGATACTGTTTGTACATGGTTGTGGATTAAATACTAAATTTTTTTTTTTTTTCAAAGCTTTTGTTAGTTTCAGATTTGAACAAAATATTTGGAAATGTCTGCACAAACCAATGAGTCATTTTTCAACTATTTTCTTTATGGGTTGAATGCAAAGGGATGGCTAGTGGGCAAGTTTTAGGAAGTTGAACCAGTGGGAAAACAGAGCAAGTAATTCTGGAGCTGGGCTGGGCAGATGGCACCAGCAGCCTTGTGTCCATGCTCAGACTTGCTTAGATCTAAGAAATTCAGCAGACATTAAAGTCCAGACTTTCAGAAGCTGTATTTATTTGACTTCCTATTACTGCATTTGGGACTGTGCAACCTCCCTCTTCTTGATAATAAAGTAGCAGGCCTCCAAAGCTGAACACCTGAAAGGTCTTGCTGGAGGTGCTCCATATATTATGTAGCAAAGCAGGTTAGTCTTCCAACAAATATTCAGAATTCAGGTGCCTGTTCAGGCCATATTTCAGGCTGAAAAGTCCACTGTGACTGCAGGATTTTCTCAGTCACCATTTTAATTGTGAATTATTTCATTAGCATCAGCCCGTGTACTGCAGCATCCTACCGTTTGATGCAGTAAGAACGACCCAGGGGCTAGAGGAACTTTTGAAGACACTCTGTGGGGCAGCAGTGTGTGTTAGGAGGGAGGACTCTTCTAACGTGAACCTAAAGGGAGAAAATCATGGCAAAGAAAGACTAGACTGGAAAGGCCCGTGGAATGATTGTGAGAGAAGCCCAATCCATTTGCTTTTCAAAATCACAGTGAATGAGGGGAGAAAGCAAACTTAAAACATAATAAACACCAGGCAGGAGTTTTGTACATAACCATCTGCCACAGGAGACACAAAATCAGCAGCTGGTGAATACTGGTTCTGAACAAGTACTTAAGTAACATTTGGAAGTTACACCGCATGTTTTTGTGGGGTTCCTACAAGAAACATCTTTTTCATTTCAAGTATGGGTAAGTCAAAGTAGCTTTAAATAACTTGGAAGAGTAACATGGTCACTGCAGTGTTTAATTTTGCCTTTTTTTTTTTTTTTTTCACTTTCCCTCATACAAATACAGATTGAGCCAAAAACTGGACCACTAAGTGGTGGAATTCTTTTGACCATAATGGGATCTAATTTGGGAATAACAGCAGAAGATGTAAAAAATATAACAGTGGCACACAAGGAATGTCTTTTCAAAGAGGAATTCTACTCTGTTTCCACAAGGTAATTGCTGGATGGTTTTTACAAGATTTTAGAAGCAAAAAGGAACTTATGTGCATTTTCAGGAAACGGTGATCTTCCTGTGGTTATAAAAGGTTATCAATATAAGAAAGAATTAGTGCCATATACCTACAGTTTTTCATGGTAACATGCCTGAGTCTTTATTTTAAATTGTTATAGGTTCTAATAAAGCAACAAATTTACAATAACATACTACCCTCCTGCTGCTGATTGAATTTTTTTTCCTTATTTGCTTGAAAATCTTTCATAAACTGTTACTGTGGATGTCTCAAGACTATTTGTTTTTAAATTGAAGGCATTGTAGGTGTGCATCTAGTCATTAAAATCTTTGCTAAACAAGTTTTATGGGAAAGTAGGCAAAGAAAGAAGCATAAATCTTTTTGTTCTAGTCCGGCCAGAAAGTTTCTTTCCTGGGGGCAGGGTTGGGAGCCTGGAGTTTTGGTTTAGCTTTGGATGACTAAGTTTCATTGCAGAGCCAACAAGTCCATGGATGTTGAATTGCCTAAGCAGGTTGGTAGATGTTTTTGGATTACTTGTCACACTCTTAAGCAGTGCCAAAAATGAAAACAAGGTGCCTAAATTATTCTAGGTATCTAGGTGTTTACTGTAGATTATATCAAGCATATAATTTCAAGACGGAAATACCCTTTTGATATTAACTGTTAAAAAGCATAGCATGAAGGTTCAGTAGTAATATTAAGAGTAATTACATATTCTAAGCAATGTGATTTTTCTTTCATTCAGTTTTGGTATTTAAAGCTGCAATTGAAACCTTGGCTTTCTTTCCCCTTAGTTAATTTAAGGTGTAATAGTGTAACTTTGATATCTTTGTGGTGTGTTTAGAAAGGGATTTAGAAGATACCTAAGTGATTTTTTAGCTTTTGAAAAATGTTTCACTTTAGTCAGTTTGTGGATGAGGCATTTAGAAGCTTCTTAGGTCCCTAGGACTTAAGAATATATATATAGCTGTATATCTTTTACTGCTTCCCAAATCCATCTCCGTCATCCATGCATTTACATGTGCATCACAATCCACAAAATTCCCAACTCTTTTACAGTCATCTTTCTCCATTCCCTATTTTCAGTGTTTGCAAAAGCTGCACTGAATGGCAGTGTAGCCTTACAAGAATTTCCCCAGCCTCTTGGCTTTTTCTAAAGCTTTTTGATATTTTTAAATACATGGAAAGGAGCCAGAGCTCAGATAACTGGTTCCTTGTATCATAGCAACATTACTGGTTTCCTAAGCTCTGCCAGTGTGGCAATGGGTGAGAACAAATGCAAGTTGCATAATGTCATTTATCAACAAATTAGGCGCTTTTGAAGGATGTTCTTCATTAGCCTTGAAAAAGAAGTTATTCAAAATCTCCGAACATGTATCTATAATTTTCTGTCTTTATCTTCCTCCATTTTTTTGTTTCATTATTACCTTATTTTATTTAATTTAATTAAAAAAAAAATAATAAGTGCCTAGTCTTGCTCCCCAGTTGTTTTGCAGTAAAAAGTTAGTCATTTTTAGGAGACAGTTGCTCCCATGGGCAGGAGAGTGACGAGATTTAAGGCACTTACGGCTGCTTTCTCGTTCTGCGGTGATTTAATTGTTGGCCTTTGAGAAGTCGTGTTCTCATTCTTTGTAGTTTTCCATTTGAAACATGGGGGAAGGGAGGCAATGCCAGTGCTCAGGAGGGGAGTGGACTTTTCTCAATTAAAATCCTTCCTAACTGCACTACGGCGTTTCCCACACACATACACCCCGGCCCCAGACTGCTTCCCCTAGCTTGACATATGGTAGAAATTCCTCCAAAGGCACCATTTCCTGTTTCTGCCTGACAAGAAGATACAACTTCCAAGAATACAGTAGAGAGATGATGAGGAACAGACTCAAGCAGCCATACACATGCCAGGACATGCAAGAATTTAGAGAATTTTGTCCATTTGCCAATACCCAGGCAGGAAAGTTTGGAGTGATCGGCAGAGGGACTTGACAATCCTTTTATTATAAGTTCTGATTTAAGTACATTACACCCAGAAATTTGGGGTGGCTGTTTTTTGTTTGTTTTCTTTTTTTCATTTGAGGGTTTTTTTTTTAAGCTGTCATTAGCTGCTTAAGGAAGAATAGCAATAATCCTGGAGGGAAAGAAAGACGGAAATGAGCAGTGATCCTTAGGGTGTGTGTATCCTATATGAAACTGCCTGCCTGTGCAGGCTGCAAACACTGTATATATACTTATCTAACTGTATTATCAGCTCTTCATTAAGCATTTGTCCCAGTTTCCAAGTGTGTCGAATCCTTATTGAATTTTCATGCTTATATTCTGTGGATCACCTGTCTGAAATAAAAATAAAAACATCCGTGCTATCACTCAGCAGCAGTGTTAGTTAAGGCAGTGTTTTCTCAGCTGGTGTTCCTTTACCTCTGACTTTGCGTGGGTTATCTGAGGATTTCTTTTCAGAGAACAGTAATTCTAAAGGGATTTTGATCATACGTGTGAAAATAGAGTGGTTTAAAGCTGAAATGTTGCAGGATGCACAACAAAAGTATCAGCAGCTAAAGCACACAAAGTGGGAAGATAGCTGGTGGTCCGATTCTTACACCAAAGTGGTGAGGGGGGTGTCCTTTGTTTTTTTAACATCACCAGGTCCAGTGTAAACCTTGTGTAGGGTTGAAAGGTTCATCTCTGACTTCTGGGCTGGGTTTGAGCCTTCTGCAGAAGGCACCTCTACCAACCTACTGCTACGCAGTTGCTGAGTACAGTGCTTAGGTTTCAGTTTTGCTGACCTTTAGACAGACGATTAGACTGTTCTTGGGTGGTTTTGCTGGGAAACTGAAGCAGTGTTCAAGTACCTTGTGTAGGATAAAGTGAAGTTAATGCTTTTGCTGACAGTGTGTGTGGTAGCTCACATACATTGCACTGGTATCACAGCTGTTACTTTTAACAGATAAACTTACATTCTTCTTGCTAGGATTGTATGTCAGGTTGGACCAATGAATGAACCAAAACAAGGTCAAATTGAAGTTAACATCAATGGAAAATTAGGTAAATCACCAAGTGAAGTGCTGTTTACATACCAGGTAAGTGCATTTTTTTTTCAGAGATCTGTTTTATACCTTGTGCATGATTTAAGTTAGAAGCTTGCCTGTTAAGCACAGGTAAACACAGATTTGCCTTGCCTTACAAGCTTTGTTTTATCAATAGCACTGTCGTTCAAGTATATTAGAAAACACTTAACTTGAGCATTTCTTTATATAAAGGGTGTACCGAAAATCTGTTCTGATCAAAAATCCAGTGTCTCAAAATAGGATGATGTTCTTTGCAATTCAAGTTTAAAAGATGTTGTAGAAAAAAAACTGTAATAAACTTATTCAGTAGTGACACAATATCTCTTATGTGTCACTATTGAATATAAAAAAATCAGCACTGCAAAACATTAGGTATTCTTTAGATGCACAGTTGGTGCACTATTTTAATCACTGTGGTTAGTCTAGCCAGTGTTCTTAATTACAAGAATGGATGCACAGCAGATGAATAATAAGTAATGAAGATACATTAATTTTTTAATAATTTATTTCCTTCAAAAATATGGCACGCAGAGCCACAGACAGACTGATGGGTATTCATATTACACATGTGCTTTGTTTCCAGCATCACTATGAAAGCGAATTTTGTTTGTATTCTTAATTCCTTTACCCTAAATGTGGCCCTAGGCCATAGCTGGTCTAGCCTGTGGTTTTAACAGCAAGTAGCTTTACCTGTATCTATGAGGTCTTCAAAATCTGTGAGCCTGTGATAGTTGAGAGGTTTAAATAATATCTGTCCTCATATTGATACTTAAAATTACACCTATAAACTGTAAATCTGTAACACATAAAGGGTGGGTTAGGCTTTTATCTTCTCCCTCATTTAAACTTCTGTCTCATTAATTCTTGGTATGTTGTGAGAAGGGAAGGAAAGGGAAGGAAAGGGAAGGAAAGGGAAGGAAAGGAAAGGAAAGGAAAGGAAAGGAAAGGAAAGGAAAGGAAAGGAAAGGAAAGGAAAGGAAAGGAAAGGAAAGGAAAGGAAAGGAAAGGAAAGGAAAGGAAAGGAAAGGAAAGGAAAGGAAAGGAAAGGAAAGGAAAGGGAGTTGGCAGTAAGAGGTAGAATAAATCAAGAATGACATTCAACTGAGAAGATGATATTCTTGTTTTCTCAAAACAGGCTAGAAGTGTTTTTTCCATAATTTCCAAGCACATACTTCCTCTTCCTGGTGATATCTCTGCAAAAACATCCTTTTTGCTTCAAAATGTCCTCTGTTCCTTTGTGGAAATGCAGATTATAATTAAGTCTTTCTTCGTCAATATCATTTGCCTTAACCAGAGAAGAGGAACGTAATCTCCCATGTTTATGTGTTTGTGGTCTCTAGGACAGAGGCTATGACAGTAAACCCTACGTGAGATGAGATTTTGACATGAACCCATTGTGTGGGGTATGTTTTACACCAGTTCTCCTATGATTCTCCTGTGTGTAAAGATTCTTCCATGGTTTGTATGTAAACTACATCAAGAAGTTATGGAGTGTGTTGAAATGTAATCAGAAGCCCCCATTGTAGGCTTCAAAGCCTCTCCATGAACTTGTTCTGGTGCTCAGCCCATCTGGGAGGTGAGATAAGCAGTCACCACTTTTGGCTGCTTAAGGAAAGATTCTTGATCGCCCATCAGTGAGATGCTAGGAGGAGCCACTGTGCACAGGCATCATCCAGGTGAAGGTTTTCCTGCAAGTTCAAGACTTCCTCTGGGCTAGTCTCTGCCTGCATTGAGGTTGAAGTACCAAATACCTAAGCTAACTTCTGATAAAGAGCAGTTTTATTTACTGCAAAAATCTGGGAACTCTGGTTACAAAATGCAAAGCAATGGCAATACAGTTCATGCCTTAAAACTGGTGAAATTGGTTTCTAGTTTAATTTGGTTTTGTTCCAAGAGACAATGAAGCAAACTGTGGACTGCAGTAGGATTAAAGTCCGTACAGAGGCACTGCATTCATGTGCACCTCTACAAGTGTGACACGAGCACTTTTGGAGTGAGAACAGATGATCAGAGCAGACAATCGTGTCAGTTGATGTTGTCTTAGAAGCTACAATCTTGTTTCACTGCTGTTTTCAGGCAGTTCTTTGGTGACTTCTTTCAGCAGACATGAGAAATCTGTGCTTTGTTTAAAACCTCTCCTATTCAGTATATACCAAGGAAAGAAAATACTCTTCTTTCCAAGAGCCTTCCTAAAATAAATTTTCTATTATGTATTTCCCCCTTTCTTTGGCACATTGTCTGGCTAACCTCCTGCTGGTAATTATCACTGGTTTTGCTGTGTGCTCTGATCACCTGAAGCTCAATAGCTTCAGCTTCAGCAGTGACCGCTGTAAATGTGGTGTGTGGCAGCACAGGGCAGAAGTGCACAAGCAGTGTACAAGCAGTGCACAAGGAGACAATGCAGCTGCTTGGCCCGGTGTCTTTATGTACACTGGAGATGTCACCGTACTCCCCACAGACTCAGCCTCATACATGTGACTCATGTCTACCACCGAAAGCACATAGTCGGTTATCAAGTAGATTGGATATAAGGAAGGATTTTTTTATGATGACTGTGATGAGACACTGGCACAGGTTGCCCAGAGAAGTTGTGGCTGCCCCCTCCCTGGAAGTGTTCAAGGTCGGCTTGGATGGGGCTTTGGAGCAACTTGATCTGGTGGAAGGTGTCTCTGCCCATGGCAGTGGGGTTGGACTAGATGATCTCTGGAGGTTCCTTCCAACTCTGAATATTCCGTGATTCCATGATCTTTGAAGGTCCCTTCCAACCCAAATCATTCTATGATTCTACAAGTACTGCTGCTTTGTCTTTTGTTGATACCCAGTCTCAACAATGAGATGCATTTTTAAAGCTGGATTGATGAGGATCGGTAGTCAGCACAATGTGGGGCTCAGACTCATGCTTCTGTCCCATCTGCCAGCACCATGTATTTCTGAGCTGAGGAATGCATGAGACCTCCATTAAATGGATCAAAAATCCAGTTAAAAGGGAAGCCATGGTTTCAATTTAAAATTATTTTGGAACTAAAATGCCCTGGTCCACAGGAGTCTGTGCCGTGCAGTAAGCACCTTATCTATATTTGCCTGTGTAACAGGGGAAGAAAACTGTATATCTCCCTAACCGTCACAGTTTCTCTGCCCAACCTGAGTACTGTTCCAGTCCAGCCAGCCATTCCAGTGAAATTAAATTCTGGTAACCCAGTTCTTCTCGACTGACATTTCTGTTGTTTCAGTAGAAGCAGGATCAGGCAATAACCATTCTCCTGTTTAGTGAAATAGAAATGAGGTGATGCTAAATTTTAGTATCCAACTATATGGTACATCTGGAGCACTGACAGCTTGGCTGTTCTCTAAGCAGGTGGAGCAGTAACATGGCTAGAGGCCAGTACTGCTTTTTTGTTTGTTCTTAGTTTTATCTGATTTGCTTGTTACTATGACAGTAAGAAGCAGTGTCAAAGGAAGAAGTTAAGCTTTTCCCAGGTATATGGCCCAGGTTTGCTGATCCCATACAAGTGTGATTCCTTTCTCAGAATACCTTGTCTTCAGACTTGAGCCACCAGAATGAGAGCTTGCAGCTGATTCAGGGATCTCCAGTGTCTGCTTGCAAGAGCAATTCTGTGAGTTTTAGGCTGTGCAGATTACAAAGACTGTATGGTGTCAGAAAGCTCAAATAAATGCAAGATGGTGAAATTCGGGGTAGAACTTTGCATAAGTGTAATACATTTCTGAGGTGCTGAAGGCAGTTTAGGGACTGGCTTGGAAATAATGACCTTTAGTAAATCAGGAAGTCTAAACAAGGTAAGATGAATAATCAAAAAGAGGAAGAAGAGGGGATAAATTAGATTCTGATCTGAAAAGGAACATGAACATACTATAAGTTTGAATGTGAACCTGAACAACACAGCTCATATATTTAAGAAGATGCACTCTTCCACCTTAATCTACTCCCAACTCGGCAGTTCCTCTTACCTCCATCCATCCACAAAGTCTGAAGCAATTGCTCTGGGAGCAGTGCAGTGCCATTAGTGCCATAAGGCTTTTGTGCAGTGTCCTTGATTTTTCTCCCTGAGTCTTTACCTCAACACATGGATTTTACACTGTAGCTGAGGGATTTGGGTGGTTTGGGTTTGTTGGGGGTAGGGGGTATTACGTGATTGTTTCCATTATGATTAATGCTGATAAATGCACTTGAGTCTGGAATTACTTCCAGAGTATCTTATTTTGTTCTTCAGTCCTGGAGTACATCTTGTTTGTGTGTCAGCCTGCACAGGGGCCAGGAGAACTCCTGGGTAGCTGAGAGTTTTAGTGAAGTTGGCCCTTCCTCATGTGGATGCTATTAGACTTAATTCTGTATCATCTGAGCTATGCACTTAAATACACGTCCCACCATCCGGTGCTTGTGGTTCTGCTTGGAAGCTGCCAGTGAACACTGGCTGTATGATAATGCTGACATCCCAGTCATGCATGCTTCCGTTTCTCCATCAAACCTGTCAGCAAGGCTCTGTGGTCTTTTCAGAAAATCATGTGGTGTCTGCCTCACTAGAAAAAGATGCTGCCTGCAATCCAAAAAATTAGTTGTTTAAAATACCAGCCCTTTGCATAAGCATCCTATCAACAGCAGACAGCACACAACATGCATTGCCTGGGCACCTGGAGTGGCTGAAAGCATTTTGATCAGCTCACAGGGTATGAGGTTCGGACAGAGCAGCCCCAGAAAGGCAGGACTCGGCTCACTTCTGTGCTGCTGCAGGAATAACCCTGGAAATGAAGCCTGTCTCATGTGTTGGATGCTGTGATGAGGCGAGCTGGCGGGTCAGGTCACCCACTGTGGTGAACACCAGGCTGCCAAGAGTGCGCAATGGAAATTCTCTGGTTGAATATCCTGTGAGTGGGTGGCTTGTCTGAAGGAACAAGAAACAGGCTCCCCAGAGTCTGGGAAAGAGGAAAGTGGAGGGGAAAGTGCAATTCCTAATGACTTGCATGCCCCCTTCAGAAGCTTAATTTAGCTCTTGCAGTTACCTTTATAGTCCGTGAAATCACATTTTGACCTCCAAGAAGGTGGCCGGTGTCCACAGCACTTCATGGGCTATGCCTTTAATGCCTTTAATTTTTGTGTGCGTTATATGCAAGGTTTGGCAGAATAATTTCGCTTTCAGTACAGGGAAGATAATTCTAGTAACAAATTAGTTGTTCTACCGACCTTCTTCAAGAGCCAGAACTTATTGCAGCTGAAACCAGGATGAAGAAAGGGAAAGGTTACTTGTGAAGGAAAGGATGGATGAGAGAAGTGCAGTGCAATAATGTGCTCTGTACATTTGTGAAAAATTTATCCATGTGTACATGCATTTCCATCAGGTCCTTCACACAGCATCCCTGTGCTCTGCTTGTGTGGAAGCACAAGAGCCCATTCCTACTTGTGGAGATGTGCACTTGCATCAAAGGCAAACCCTCAACCAGAGGTCACTGCCTACAGGAGCTGACAGAAGGGAGCTTAGGTGGCTTTGCCATTTGCTACCCATCACATCCATTTGAACACATCCATCTGTTGCTGGCTTCCCCTTGTGCAGCAGCTGGCATCTTTCACAGCATCACAGGGATATACTCTGCCACCATCCTCTTTTTCCTCCCCAGTTGTCTCTCTGCTTGTGGTCTGGCACGGTTGTGTTTTCTCCCTCATCCCCCTCTGAAGCATAGACTTCATGCCAAAGTTTCTTTGCATCTCCATTAGGCTCCCCTCCTCTGTTTCCTTCCAACTGTTCCTGAATTTCTGACCCCTCTTGTGATCCACCAGTAGCCTCCTTGGTTGATTGTCTCTCCCTTTGATTTTTTGTATTAGTGAAGGATAAAGGGTAACCACTTTCATCTCGGTGGTGTAGTTCTTGGACTTGAAACTGCCTACCGCAGATGAATATTATAGTAGATAGTATCCCTATTTACAGTGCCATGCCCAGGAATATAAAAAGTTGAGGATATGCTTGGTGACAGATGAATGGAAAAGTAGAGAAATGGAAAAAGAAGACATGCAGAACCTAGGTGATGCTCCACAGGAGTGTACTCCTCTTGTTCTTGAATAATGTGCAAGGGACCAAAAGCAAGTTGGCTGGACATGACGATGTAAACAGGAAAGCTGCAAAGCAAACAGAGTGAAAAAGAACATTAATCAGCTGGCAGATCAGATCAGAAATGCAGTTGGATGAGTGAAAAAGAGGCTGGGAGAATGGTTCTCTTTTGCACCGGCAAATTTTAATGTGAAAATTGCAAAGAAGCTGGATTAAAAAAAGAAAAAAAGACAAGGAGAATAGTCGAATAGCAGTAACCCCGCTGTTAGCCAGGTGAAAGCTGTGCTTTGATTTGACACCAGCAGACCAGACATCTAAAATGCTGGGAGCTCTCTGAAATCGTTTTTAGCCTGTAAAAGATATTTCACTAAAATTATAATCAGAAACATGAAGAAATAAGAGATCACCTTCCTAACTGTGCAAAAAGACTAACTACAAGTCATGAAATATTAAAGATTAAAAAGTTCATTTTAGATTAATAAACAGGATGAAAAAATGTAAGAGTCGAAATGGGAATGCTCAGAGGGTCTGCAGTAGCTGTGTAAGAGCAGCAGTCATGTACATTGCTAATAAGTAAGTTCACATCTAAATGTGATTATAAGTGGAACAGACGTGGAGATAATTTACCCTCTAGCACGCAGAAAGCATGAAACTACAATGAAAGATATATCAGCATTTCTGTGGACAGATTTGTAAGCAGGAGGCAAAGAACACGAAAAGAACAAGCAAAGGAAAGACTTCTGGCTGAGATGGAGAAAATAGGACACTGGAAAATGGCCTGAATGTGAAGTCATTTACATACTTGGGCCAGTGCAGGCTGGTTTGCCAGTATATTTTTTTTTTTTCTGGTACATCGGTGCTGACAAACCACAGAGCACCTCAGAGGACATACTGTTGCAAGACTATGACATAACTGTGAAGCAAAACCAAAAAATGTAGTTCGTGAAGCTCAGGTTAGTCCTTGATGCAAAGATGAGGCAGTGACACACAGGAATGTGAATGTCACATCAGGTAATTCGTTGGTATTACAAAGAGAATAAATGAATTTACTACCAAACAAACTAGCATTGTTTGAACATTACGTACCATAAGCAATGTACAAAGACTTAGAAATTGCCATTGTCTCACTGTTTGAAATTGGAGCAGATAACCACGGCTTTCAGGTAAACCGTATCAATGGGATGGGCACCACCTGCAGCCATAAAGCAGAAGGGGTGACCTATTGGTAGCATTATTATCCTTCCCGCAAATCTGCTTAATGGTTATCAAAACACTGGGAAAACTGCTGATCAGTTCAGGAGTACTAACCCAGCAGTCTGGTGCAACATGGGGAAGTTGAGTTGAAGGTGGACTTTGAGACTTCCAACTCAAGATTACTACACTTAAGTAGGATTTAAAGAAGGTTTGTATGTAGGATACATAAAATGCTCATATTTCCCATGGCTGGCAAGCTACAATCTGCTCAGACCTACAAGCAAGAAATCCTGTCAAGATCAAATTATTTTTTCAGGATAAACCATGCAGTAGGGAGCAAGCTACACCTGTTGACAAGTTGGACTAGATGATTGTTGTACATCCCTTCAAACTGAACTATTCTGTTCTATTCTACTCTAAATAGCACAGCTATGGATGTGCATGTTGTACCAAAACTGCAAATCCACTTCATACATGACATGAGCAAGAAGGTGTAAGGTGGTGGGAAGTCCCTTTGCTGGGAGATGGCTTACGAGACCCAGCAGGAAACAAGCCACTGAACAATTGCCAGATGTTGGAACAGGCTTTTTTTAAAGTAGACTGTCAAAAAAACCCACATAACGAGGGTGTCTGTTACTGCAGAAAAGATTTATGCTCAAACATCAAACTACCTAGAAGACATGAACAATATTTGTCTGATGAGAAAAGGAGAAGTATAGAGCACTGAAACCTGAAAAAGACTGAAATATATATGAATTATGGTTTTTCACCCTTCAAGGAATTATAAAACAAGAGTTAAATTAGTGTTAGCTGAGTTATTTAAATTTTACTGTGTCCATGAGAAATGAAGTATTACCAAGTCGTCACAAGGGCTGACATTTTCCAGAAGAATTATTACAAGGCTGCTACAAATTCCATATAGGACACATAATCAGGCGTTCTGCTTAACATCATAATTGCACCAAGTGCTGCGGTGTGATGTTATGGTGGTGCACTGTGCTGTGATGCTATAGAAAGTGTGACTTCCCCCGAGTGCCTTCTGATAGCAAACAAAGATCCTGAGGTGCAGAGGGCTGAAAATGAAAGCAGGTTATTTATTACGATGGCAGGCAGACTTCTGATTCAGAGACTGAAATGTGAAAAGGGCCGAAACAAGGAGAGAAGAAATCCATGAGGGAATTTTGAAAAGGTGACATCACTGATCTCACAGCACTTGAGGTCCTGGGTTTATCACTGCTGTTTGTAATGGTTGAGCATTCTGTATTGCTCGGGGTTGAGTCCAAATTAAAGGCAGTCGCCCCTTGGTAAAAGCAGTATTTTATTAGCCCTCAAACAAGGTTTGCAGTGACGGATTTACCCTTTGCCTCTCGTTTTCCGCTGCAAGGAGAAGGAATCTCATGCAGGGCTGTGGTGAGCAATGTAGAGCTGTGGGTTAGGTGCAGCTTTGCTCAGCTGCATAAGATGAGACTGTGTAAGACAAGACTAGACCTGGCAGCTTCCAAGGGTCTGAACTGCTCTCTCCCACTGGCGAGTGCCGTGTCAGTTGTGGGAAGGGGCTACTTTCTCCTTAGGTAACACAATTGTTGTTCAAGGCTTGTACCACCACTGACAGTACTTTTTCAAATTATCTTGGCATTCAGCAAAATATCATTCTCCTGCTGATCCTATCTACTTAATTGCATTTTTGAAAAATGCTTTCTAGTTGAGCATTTGGATGAACCAATTTCTTTTTCTTTATTGGTACTCTTAAGAAGACCGCCAGGTGGGCCTATGTAGCTTTGCTCTTTGAGCCATCCATGAATATTTTAGAAGAGCTGTAAAACTTGCTCATAGCACATTGGTTTGGCAATAAAATGATTATTAAAATTGTTACAATTCTTGATTATTTTAGCTACTTATTTTTTCTGGCAGGTTCTTAAGAGGAAGGGAAAGGGAGAAAATGTGAAACAGAAAATAACAAATTAAAATTAATCAAATCATTTTTCTGACAGGTGAACAGTAACAAACTGTTACTTTGATGCTCTGTCTTAGCAGTCATGCTGAAGAATTCCTCTGCACACAGAGCACAGTTCAGCTTCTCCTTATTAGATCATTTTTATGAGGCGTCGACATTATTTGGTCTCTGGAGAGCTCTTGGTATTTGCAAAATTACTTTAAATATGTTAAATATGAATACTTTGAATTTAGCTGTTTTAAAATAGTCCTTTGAGGAACTGCTACAAGACCAGCAATTAAAGAGAAAATAAGGGTTAAACCATAACTATTCCACCTCCTCCTTGGCTGCTGCCTTCGCTCTCAGAGGGGTTCTTGGCCTTGGTTTTCCATTCACCTCGAAGTGAAGCTGAGATGTGCTGACTCTGTGGTACAGCTGTGCCATGGATGTGGTGAGGTGTGGGTGGCATGTTCTCCCATCTAGTGTAGCTCAGCTTTAACTTCCAGTAGAGTTGGAGTGTTGCTAAGAAAAAAAACAATTTCTGGGGAAAAAGGAACAGATTCTTGTTTCACTTCCCCATTCAGAGATAGCTTTGCTCTTTGGTTACCTATATATTCCTGTTCTTACAGAGGCAAACGTACGCCACCACTGAAAGGTCCCAAACAGAAAATGGTACTGCTTCAAGTCTGTGGCTCACTCGATATTTACTGGTTGTTAGCAGCAGAGCCAGCTGACACCCTTCCAAAGTTACCCATCAGATAACCCAGCAGAGCTTTAGCAGGGCAATTATTTCACATTTTTACAGGAAGGAAGGAATACAGCTGTCTAGCAGAAGTTCTTAGCAAGCTTCCTGTCATTTTTCATGCTGAGGCTACAGAGAACAGTGGTGTGTGATGCTTCAGAAACCTTTTTGTGTTCCTTTTCTTCCTAAGTTTCTGATTAAAAGCTTAGCTTTAAGTGGTTCCTTTCCGTCCTATATCTGTCCTTAGAGACTAGGCTTTCAGTGGAGGTAGTATTTAGGGAAAAGGCTATGAGTTTTAAACAGTTTTTCTGAGGTTCAGGATAACAAGTTTTTCCACACTGATTCTTTAGTGGTTCTTGGGTTTTACTTTCTTAAAGCTATCCCAGACAAGTTATACAGCTAATAATTGCTGTGGATTTTTACAGCTGATGATAGAGTGGTACAACTTGCTTAACAATCTATAGCAATTAAGATTTAATTTGAAGTCAATAAAAGGTGTGGTTTTCTGTCCATGTGCTAAGGTTATGCTTACAGTATTCCATACATTTTTATAAGCAATTTATTTATTGTGTATTTTATATACAATTTTAATTGTAATTTTTTCAGCAACAAAATCATGTTACAAAGAAGCACAAATGAGCCTTTCTTTGACATGCATGTCTAGACTTGTGTTAATTTAAACTTCAGATGTGATTTTTAAACCTGACCCCCTCAAACTTTTTATTTACTCTCACACAGCTTTTTTCAGTTTAGCTTAACTCTGCAAGCAATTAAATCCAAAGAAGAGTGCATGCAGAGAGGGTTGTATAGGCCTAAGTGAGCAAGTTTTAGTCAGCTCTGTTGTATTGAATCAAGGATCCTTTCTGCTTAAAAAATGCTTTAAAATGGCTTTGAGTCATTTCCCTACATAAAATCGTGCAACCCAAGTGATATATTAAATTAAAACCAAATCAAAGGTTAGTGTGTGAGAGCAGTCATATGCTGCAGCAACATACATCTTGAGAAGTGAAGGGTTTACAAACAGATTTCTCTCAGGGAAGAAAAGCAATTGACATCCAATTAGTGTTAAAGCCTATTCCTAAAGCTCAATGACTTGAGAGCAAATTACCGTTGTCATTGTGGATTTGTGAAGTGTGCTGAACCATGATGCATTCCTTCAGAGAGAAGTTGCTCAGACATGAAAGTATAAAATAAGCACAGCACGTACAAGTTCTCCACGTTTCTATAATATCTGTGCTTCAATAAAACTAATTTGTAAAGTAACCATGAGGTCAGTTGGATGCATTTTTATGGATTCTTCCTGCTTGTTAAAAACCTGTTGATGGCTCACTGAGCTTTGAACCAAACCGTGGTACATCAGTCCCCCTCCTCCATGCCATTTGTGGGCCCTCAGTTTTGTAGCTGTAAGCTGTCATGGAAGTGGCAGTCTGTGCCTGAGCAAAACACGACAGGGGAAAGGTTTTTGCAGCATGACTAGTGAGGTGTGGGCTTGTTCCTTCTGTTTCTGAGCAAGACTTTTCCTCCTTAGAGTGGGAGATCAGTGCAGTGTGATGGCGATTAGGGAAACCATCATCAAAAAGGGAAGTTTCCAAACTTATTTGCTCTTCCTTTATTTGCATACACTTCATATGGAGTAGCTCCAAGCCTGAACTTTATTATCAGCCAACCATTTTAGCAAAATTATGCAAGAGGAGGAGGATAGCAGATGTCATTTACAAATACATGTGAGACTGAGAAATAAGCTTATTGCTTATTAGACTCATTTAAGGAAAGCTTGTTTGAATTTGTATGAAGCAGCACAGTTATACAGCAGAAAAGGCATTACTGTTCACAGCCTCTCATAGCTGTTGATCTGGTAAGCTTTAGCAAATGCAGACTTCTTCATAGTACTGCCTCTGCTGCAGGCTTGGACTTGGCACCCTACCCACGTGTGCAGCGCACATGCAGCTGGCTGCATGGGACCACCTTGCTACTGCTCCAGCGTGAGGCCGCCAGCACAGCCAAGCCATGGAGTCAGCGGCAGTGCTCGCCTGGAGCCAACTGGCAACCCAGCTCATGCAGTTCCTGCCTGTCATCCTCTTGATTCAGCAGCTTCCATGTTGTCCTGAATAAGGATGTTTTTCTCAACTGGAAGCAGGGACTAATTAGCACTGAAGTAATTAAATCACACTGTTCAGAAAAAGCCCTCACTGTTAATTTACAGTATTTGTCGTAGCTCCTGGAATACAATCTTGGAAACAAAGACTGAATTGAGAACAAAAGGAGGGAGCTTATTTGAGAAATTTAAATGTCCAACAAATTTCATAACAATTTGAAGCATGTCTGCTTGTTTCAATTGCTTTTAAGAAATTCGATCCAAGGCTCTAGGTGCATAAAGAAGTTTAGCGTTTTCTGATTTTCTTTCTTTGCAAGCTCATTGCTGAAGGATAGGATAACAATTTTACCACAATTAAGAGCCTTACACAAGAAAGGAAGTCTTAATTATTCTGTCTACTTGGTACCAGTTTTGAAAACCTTGCTCTGTCTCTCCTGTAGCTGATGCAGAATGTAGGAAAGGGTAAGGAAAGCTGAAGGCAGACCCACCCATAAGAAAAAGATAAATCTTAAAATAGGTATGAAAACAAGAAATCCAACAGGAAGCTCTTGCAAATTTAGTGGCAGCTAACTAAATTTTGAAAATAGGGAATTGAAATTCATATAAAGACTCATAAAACACAGTATGGAAAAAATATATAAGTGCATTCACGTCATCTATTACTTCTTCCTTCAGCATGAATAATGAAACATTTTGTTTTATTTTAGAATTGTCCGTCATTATTTTAATTTTATTATTTTTCAGGTAGTAATACTAAACTTTTATTAGCTATTATACCAATTAATACTGGTGTAAATTTTATTTTCATTTTCTTAATTAGTTTGACCATCTCCTCTTTGCAGCAACCTCATCCTTCTCAAATAAGACCTGAAAGTGGTCCACAAGCGGGCGGAACCACACTTACCATCACTGGTACAAACCTGGCCACTGGTTCCAAGAAGGATGTTCAAGTTTCAGTTGGTAGCCAGCCATGCAATGTGTACGTACCCTGAGTAACTGACAATATAGAGCTGTATCCTAACAAAGCACCAACCATTGTCTATCTCTTCATGACTCATCCCATGCTATGGAGCTCTGCACGTAACATTCAGACAGAAACTCACTCAGAGGCTCCAGCTGGAAGAAGCAGCTGTAAAAACAACGAAGTGGAGAACTCAGATATCCAGAGATTAAGTTTCATCTCTCTCTGCTTCACTGACTGCTCCAAACCCACCCATGCTTTCCCTTAGCATCTCTTCAGTGGTTCCATATAAAATCTTAATCTTCAAATGCCCCTTGCCTTATTCCTCTTGCTTCTTATTAATTGCTGCCCTTCTCTTCCCCCCCCCCAAAAAATGAAATGACACAAAGTGTGCTGACATTGCATCGTTCTTGTATTTGAATAGTATTCCTTTTCATATCCTACATCTTTTTTAAAGACTCTTAAGTGATCTGAGGAAAGTGTTGTCACCTCAGTGCCTATCAAAAAGAGAGCCTTGTTTTTGTTGCTTCTGGGGTACTACAGTAAAGAACACATATCACTGTAATGTTAGTAACTGAAGATGTTTCCTCTTCTTTTTCTTCTCCAATCTAGCACTGAATTTGGAGACGAGATTGTTTGCATTACAGGACCTAATAGCAAGGTTGAAGATGTTCCAGTCACAATGGACTATGGAGGCACAGCAATTAATGTGCCACACCTATTTTCATACAGTGAGAATCCTACTGTCACCAAGTTCCTGCCAGTAAATAGCTTCAGCAGGTAATGAAATGTTTGTCATAACTTCATTTATAATTGGGTTAAAATATGTGTAATGTGTAATAAACCTCTTACAAATAGAACTGTTTGAAATAAAAACTCCTGTGCACTGGCCATGTACGCATTTAGATACATAGAGTTTGTGATCTTTCTTAACCACAGCTAATGTTTGAAAGTATTCTGTTTACCTCCAGACTTTAATCCCCAAATCTTCAAAGGTAAATCCTGAAACCAGAAAACTTAATGAGCTTCTTTTAAATGAAGGTGTCTCAAAGAAAGAGATTTGAAGCATTTCAGCATGATGTCAGACAACATGATCTTTGCGTTACTTAGAAATCTTTATCCTGTAAGGATAACCTGTATAAAAGGTTTCTAATTAAAAGGTTTCTAACCGTTCTTTTATTCAGCTTTTAATAAGTATGGTGGAAACAGAGGGAAGCTATGGCTTCTCATCTCTTTGCCCCATGAGGAAAAAATATATCAGTTCTGGAAATCTAGATCAGGGTTCAGTAATGCTTTTAAAAGGTATGCTCTCTTCTCTGGGTGCTACTCACTAGCTCCCCATCTGGTAGCTGTTCCTTCTGGAAAAAAAGCTCACCAAGCACTAATTGTGAGACCAAAGAAATGTATGCCACTTCTTATTTGTAGCAATATGGCAAATCATCCATATAAAGATCCTTGTAGCATACCTCTGGTTTTGAAAATCATTCTGTGATGATACAGGGACAAACTGGTGACACATTGGTCTCTGCTGTTCTGTAACATTCTGGTCTTTCTGCTTAGTGGGGTACGGCTGGCAGAGAGAGATCATGATGTTTCCACTTTCTTTCAGTAAAAAGAAGTATACCGTCATGACCTTACAAATAGGACATTAAAAATAAAATTGGTCATGATTTCTCTTGGATAAATTGGTACCTGCCTCCTTGAATATTGAGTAGTCACTTATGTAAAATAGGATTTGTTTTTAATATTGGCTTTTGATTTTTGGTTTGGGTGGGTTTGGAGCCTTGGAGGGTTTTTTGGTAGATTAATAGTGATTTAACCCAGGGGATTTAAGAGACTTCTTTTTTTCCTCCATATAAACTGAAGCTTAGTTGAGGGATTGCTTTGAGGATTGCTATCCCTCTGAATTCGTGTTACTTCGATGACTTTAATTCCCACTGGCAACTTGCATGCATTCTTCTTCTTATGTGAATCATTATTTTTTAAACAATGTGTTGCAAATGAAAGGGAATAGAGAAGCCAGGTCCCTACAGACCTGTGGAAAATACAGTCTCACCTTTGTCTCTGTGTGTGTGGAGTGATTTTAACATAAACATTGGAGAAGTAAAGCACACAAAGATAAGCATCAATGAAAAGCCACAAATACTGAGAAAGCAATTTGTACTTTTTTATTCTGCTGTTTTAAAATGAGTTTGAAGTTGACATTTCTGCTTTTAAATGCTGTGGTCATTGATAGCTTTAACCGAAGTCCCTTGTGTAGAATATCTAATTGTCATATAGGCATTAAAGCAATCTATAGCTGTGGTAGTTTGCCAATGACTTGTCATCTTTTTTAATTCTGCCTTTCAGTGGAGGGAGAAATATTACAGTAACTGGAACCGGTTTTGAGCTCATCCAGAGTTTCTCGTTGGTGGTATATGCAGAGCGTCCAGAAGCAGGGAAGATGAATCTCAACAGGGTAATTTTATTTGCTCTTGGAAATCACACTGGATGCATAACATATTATCTGTTCAAAAAATGCATTTATGTTTGCCACTGGACTTCACTGGGCTTGGAGTGGAATAAGGTTTGAGCAGATTTGGGTCTGTTCACAGCTTCCATGGAAGAAGAGCCTACTACTGCCATCTTGATTGACATTCACTTGTACCTTGCAATCTTCTTCTTTAAAATTATTTTTATTCAGTATGAATAAGGATAGAAGAATTAAGCTTTGAGTGGTAAAGTGGATGTATTTTAGAATTTGAAAGTGTTTATTTTTGCTTTATCTTTCTCCCTCTTCCCCCGCTAGAAGCTTTAGAGAATTTCTTGAAACAGCGCCCAAATCCAGACATTGCTGAGTACTCAGTTTTGCACAGTCAGTGCCTCTTATTTTCTCACACTTCAGTGAACCGAGTCTTCTTTTCTTTCTTGCTTCGTGCATATTCCACCTATCACATGTTCACAAAAAGTTGTGAAAATAATGTTAAAAAAAAACAACAAACACTTCTTGCATCTTATGTTAAGAAGAACTGACATTACCGATAGTCACAATTTCCCACTCTTCTAATGAAGATCACGATGTAATGCAATGATCACTTAAAAGTGATCTTCCAGTAAGAACATTATAAGACTTTTCCTAAGGCTGGCTCTTCAATTTATGACTGTCTTGTAATCCATATAGAGTTATTAATGTGCCTGTTTTGTATTATATGCATAATTCAACATTTAGCGTATGCCAAAACCAGCTGGATTTGGGTCCATCAGAATCTTATCCTTAAAGAATTTTAAAAGGAAAACTGCCCATGTTTCTTAGGCCATAAACTGCAAGATGTCATTACCTCAAAAACATTAACTCTCAGGACAATCTTAAATTCTATTTAGCATTATTGACAGTGTTTATCAACGTTTCTTACCCCTCTTCTTATGTGTGCTCAGCATCTTCTCAGCACATTAGCTTAAGTTGGCATTACATACAGCATGCATTCTCAATTAAGACTAGAAACTTTTCTGATCTATTGCTTTGCTTCCACTTATATGGCATTATCAGACATCTGGGGGAGAAGCTATCAAATTGCATTTGTCAAAGTGAGCAAAGAAGTGGTAGAAGAAATGTGAAGGATTCCTGTTGGTGTTCTTGGCTGTGGCTGATGTTACTGAATGACTGAAGGAGTTTCTAGGGTAAAAACATTTGTGTAGTTGGGGATGGAGGACAGGTTAACTGAGCTGTTACCTTGAGTAGTTGTTTAACAATTGGTAAATTTTATTCTGAAATTTCACTTAGTAATTGTATTGAATTTCAGCATGGTATTTTACAGTGTTGGCAGAAAAGAATCAACCTGAGATAGATAGTGGTACAGAAGATGATCTGGATTAAAGCTGGCTTGTTAACCTCTTAATCGTAGAGCAATTTAATGATATCAGCCCAGTGTGGTCCAGAGCCACAGGATTTGGAGGCAGTGGAAACTGATCTGTAGCCCAAGCTTTTTCTGCAGGCAGCTGAATGTAACAAATAATTTATTCCCATCAACAAATTTGTTTCATTTTCTTTTTGGAAAATACCTCATACTATGTTATTTCTGTTGTACAGAGAGAATATAAATCCAGTGGTTTTATTTCTACGGTCTAAAGTTATCAACAGTTACATACAGGAATGGGTCAGACTCTAAAATGTGCATGTTGTTCTTGTCTTGTTTATTACAGTTTGATGGAAAGCTTGTTTCAAGACTCAATGAAACCACGGTGGTTTTTTCTTCCCCACCAATACTGGAAGACCCAGAAAACTATAACATTACCACTATTATTCTAATGGATCATTATCATTTGGTTGTAAAAAATGAGAGCCACTCCTTTGCCTATGTTGCAGACCCAACCTTTGAAAATTTCACAGATGGCATCAAAAAACAAGTCAACAAACTTATTAATGCAAAGGTACACTTGTCAAGAGATGATGGTTGCTCATGTTGTCCTTGAAGCATGTATGGAATTTTTCCCTCCTTTCTCAAACCCTTAACAGCTGTTTGGTACCGTACCCAAAATGCTTGGTAGAGTCCCTTGCTAGATGATGAACATTGTCAGCTCCCCTTTCCTCCCCCCTCCTCTTCTCAGAGATGGTTGCTATCTTTTTTAGCCATGCTTTGGGTTTCTCAGGGATGCCCTCTCCTGCTGAGCCTGGCATTTGGAAATGCCCTCTGCCATAGAGCTCCTAAGGACCAAAGGGGACATCTCTTCTCGCACCAGGAAGGAAAAGAGAGGAATTGCATAATTCCCAACCACTGTGCTGTTCTGTACGCTGCAGTGCAAATCACGTCTGCTGCTAAAAATTATCCAAATGGAAAGCTGCAACTCAGGACTTCTTGTCTCCCAAGACATTGCAATGATGACTTAGCCTTGTATTTTCTGTCTAGGGCAGTAACCTGAACAAAGCCATGACGATAGACGAGGCCCAGGCTTTTGTGGGTGACGAGCCTTGCAACATAAAAACACTAACTGAAACGGACTTATATTGTGAGCCACCAGAAGTACAGCCTCAACCAAAGAAAAGGCAGAAGAGAGATACCATCAATAACCTTCCCGAATTCATTGTAGGTTACCTTTTCAGTAGAATTTAATATCATGTGTGACACTCATACAGTACATCTTAAATGAAGTAACTTGTTCACCAAAGTTATTATAGTACAATGAAGAAACTCCTTGCAGTTCTTTCTTCTTCCAGTTGCTGCCTGCTGTCTAGAAGACATCACACTTAGAGCAGTCCCAAGCTGCCAAATGCCTTCTACCTTCATTACATGGGAATGTAAAATTGTATCTAGACAGGCTGGGGATTTTTCTTGCTCTGCTAAGCAAAATAAAATTACTTCATTGAATAAAGTGCTAGTGACCTAAATTCAGTATAAAATATTCAGAAACATTTCCTTTGTTTGGCAGTTTGAGCCAGAAATTCACTTAGTGAGAATTACTAAGAATTTAGAGTGCAGCTGAGAAGTGAACCACTGTCCATTTGCACTGTTTGAGACAAATGTCTGTGCTTATCTAATCAGGTGAAATTTGGGCTCCGGGAATGGATCCTTGGAAGGGTGGAATATGATACACGTGTGAGTGACATCCCACTGAATCTTATTTTGCCACTGGTACTTATTCCGATGATAGCAATCATCGTTACTTCTATCATCTGTTACAGGTAAGTTCCTTTAATTCGGTGGTTTTGCTGTCCGAAGGCTTTCAAGCTACTACCTGGTTGTTTTTAGCTCAGTCTACAGAAATTATCATCTTTTTTATGACCTGCAGAGTTAAGAAAGGCAGTTACAGCTGGAAATATGTATGAGCACCAATTTATTCCTCTCACGCACACTAAATTCCTCGGTGTCAGTCAGCCCAGTCTCTCCTTTATACATAAGCACAACAATTGGTCCCAGGCTTGCCAAGCGCACAGTTGCGGACTGAGTTGCACACATACATTCTTGAAATGGCAGCTAAAGTGCCTCTTGTGAAGGAGATAACTTATTTTGTATACGTACCTGTCAGCATTTATGCTACCTCTGTCAGCACTGTAAAACTGAGCTGGATGGATTTGGCTAAAGGGTCGTTTTGGCCTTTCCAGCTGAGATAAGTGTTACTCACACACAAATTTCATGATTAATGGTGAAATTCATGCTTCACGAAGGGCCAGAACAATGTCTGTATTTCACTGAAGACCTACTTAGCCCAATTTTTAGGTTAGTAATGACAGCCTCATACTGTTCCCCAGGAGGGGTTGGATTCCACTCTGCGGTGCATATCAATATAGCCAAAGCAATGATGAAGAATGGTCTGTACAGCACTGATGTTCTCATGGACCTCCTGCAACCTCCTCAGTTCAGTCCCAGACACACTCCTGGGTGGCTCAGAGCCAGTGCAGGACATGTTGCAAGCAGTCTTTGTTCAGTACATACAAATTGAGGTTCTGTACATAATATGTGATTGAAAGCATTTGTAGCTACTGCTTATGGGATTTTAAATCACTGACCCAAGTGTGCTTTGAAGCAGTAGGCCCGTGATGGTGCCATGTTGATTGACACGGAACGAAGACCTGGTGCACCGTTGCTGTTCTCCATTCTCTTTCTGCTGCCAGTGTTTAAAAAGAAATCTAAACCAGAAAAAATATCCTCCAGTCCTTTGGCTTCTCACTCAGAACTGTTGCAAATTATTTACTTTTACAGTCTGTAACTTTTTTAAAATCTTACCTCTATTCTGTAAAGACGCAAGAGCCAACAAGCAGAACGAGAATATGAAAAGATTAAATCACAACTTGAAGGCCTGGAGGAGAGTGTCAGAGACCGGTGCAAGAAGGAATTCACAGGTATGACAGATACTTGCGCTCCTGTGGGTCCTCTTGAGCAATCAGAAGACGGGCTGGAGTGATGGTGCTAGCTTGCTAAAACTGTTTTCTCAGAACAAATAATTAGTAGCTCTTAGTAGTCTTGATTACTGACATTGACATACAGCAGATATTTTGCTATTATATATGAAAACTGTAAATAAAATAATATAGGGAGCTGGGGTTATTCAGGGGAATGGACAGTTTTAGTCTAAAAGAAGCACAGAATTAGCAACTGGGAAATAGAAACTAGGTGAAACTAGAGTTACTTATAGCCATTCATGTCAGTGGCCATAGATAAAGAAGAAAGAATGTTTCATAATAACTAGTCATGCATTTAATATTTAGCATAATGGCTGTATGTGCCAAGTATGCACATTGAAAACTATTTTCAGAGCTGCGAAATCTATTTACAGCAACCAGTGTACAAAGGGATAATTTGGCAAGCTTGCAGGAAAGAAATAGCACTTTGCCCTGTTTTTCATAGGAAAACCTTAAGCTTGATTTGAGGAGCTAGCTAATTGTTTTGTGCAAATGTAGAGGCATCATCCCAGGGAAGGCAGCGGGAGGTGTGAAGGCTCAGCATTCCTGCATGTTGAACTACTCGTTGCAACACTTAAATTAAACATCTGAGTGAAAATATTGCAAATATTGGCCTAAATGATTACCATGAAATGTCACCTCGTTACCTGAATTATACTTGCTGTTGGATCATGTTGAAATAACCTCTACTGAAAAAAATAAACACAAAATACATGTTTTATTTCTAAAGAGAAATAGATTATTTCATATTGACAATGGCTAAAAAGCAGGATTGAATTAAACCGCAATGTCAGGTTAGAGTTTGAAATTAGTTTAAGAAACTCAGGGTATCTCAGAGATTTTGGCCATGCTGGAAGCCTCTCCCAGTCTTTTTTTTCTGGCATTTCTGGGACAGAATGTTCTTTTCTTGTACCAGCTTGCTTTCTCTGGAAAAAACCAACTTCTTCCAGGTTCGGGACACAAACCAGAAGCAAATCTTTGAATCAAGAACTGTTCCCAAATGGGCTTCATTTAAAACTGCATTTTGAACTGTGAGAGGATTGATCAAGGTTAACTACCCTCCCTCTTGCCACCTCTCCTGTGGAACTTCATACCCATTTCTGAAAAGAAAAGGTGCTTTTCCCTTGCTGACACTTCTAGCAGGGGGCTACAGACTCCTGCTGCATGTTAGGTTGAAGGTTTCCTCTCCGCTCTACCAAGTACAAAGTCTGGGGCAGTAAGATGCGCATCCCAGGAGTAATCTAGTTCCTAAACTGCATCCGTGTTGGTGAACAATAAAATGAAACCCTGAAGTCAAAACACATACTGGATCCGTACTATGAAACTGCAATGTCAACAGCAGAAAGTGCAGATGGTCTAAAATACCTGGGACCAAAGATAGCCAAGGAAAGGGACATCAGGGATTAAGTACAAATACCACAAAGCTGGAAAGCACAAGATGCGTTCTCCCTCAGTTTTGCTGAATGCTATAAGACAAACCAGTAAATGAATAAGAGCAGTAAAACTGCTGAGACAATAGGTCACTATATTAATTAGCATGGTATTCTAGTCAATCAGCAATATCAGGTAATTGGAAAGCCTTCAGCTAGAATAGCTGCTCCAAAGGATGATTCCCTAATTGTTGTTCCTTTTAAGAACTTCAGAGCTTTTAAGCCCCACAGAAATGTTTTCATCAATTTCAGTGAACCATTTAACCTTCTTCCTTCCTACCATGCCCTTCCTTCCAATTAAATTAGCACACTTTACATTTTAAATCTTTCTTTCCTTGATTGCTATATGTTTTTTAAAAGAACTTTTATTATTACCTAGACTCAGGGAATAGAATCTGCATAGAAGGAAAAAAAATATGGAAAACCAAGAAAACAATGTTGCAGTGCCTGTTTTTGGCTGTGCTACAATCTTGCATTCATATATATGAACGCGCCCAGATGTCCATTAAGGCCCTTTTTCAGCTAGGCAGCAACAAGGAAACTGTCTGTGCTAAAGGCAGTTATCCTCATGTCACCATAGGATTAGCTGTGGTCATAGTTAACAGGGCAATTGATAAAAAACAGCAAAAGAAAATGTGAGATGAAATAGAGTTTTTGGTGTTAAGTTGCTTTTTCTCCATTACAAGGCACACAAAGAGATCGTGTTGCCTAAAAGAGCTGCAGGCTTTTTTTGCATGAACCTTTAAACTGTACTGCATATTGCAGATCTAATGATAGAGATGGAGGATCAGACAAACGATATCAATGAAGCTGGAATCCCAGTACTGGACTACAAAACCTACACGGACAGAGTATTCTTCTTGCCCTCCAAAGATGGAGAGAAAGATGTGATGATTACGGGGAAGCTAGATATTCCCGAGGCCAGGCGGCAGACTGTGGAGCAAGCTTTGAACCAGTTCTCCAACCTCCTCAACAGCAAATCATTTCTCATTACCGTGAGTACTGAAGTAGATTCACGTTGTCTCTTAGCTAGGCGTACCTGTCTGTGCAAGACAGTAGGTTTGCAAGCACAACTGAACCAAAATTATTAAAAATAAGTGATTTTCACATTGTTCTGGTTCCACAGGAGTTGCTGTAGATATGCGGTATCACAGACAGAGCTTCCTTATGGGGTGGAGAGGCAAGATCGTAGTTCTGTGCCAGGTCACATAGTATGGAGTTAGTCAACATTGCAGTGGCTGTAAGAAAACAGATATTACCCAATCTGGCATAAAACCTGCTGCTACAAGTTTGTTTTAGCCTTTTAAGAAACGTGATTGGAGAATGCTGATTCCATCCTGGTTCATCACAGGACTCACCTGCAGGCAGCCATCTGCTACATCTCTGTCCCAGAGAGGCAGAGGCTCCTCAAGTGGCCTATTCATCAAGAATGATGAGTGCTCACAGCAACTCTGAAGAGAATTCTAATTGCTCACTCTCAAAAACTGAGGCTGATTGTCAGACACCTAAATATAGATTTAAGCTTCTATCTCATCTCTTTCTCCTTTTTCAAATGAGGCTCCAGGGCTGAGCTAGTTAATGGTAGCATTCCAGTTTACGGCAGATGAGAGCACATTCCCAGGTGTACTTAGATTAGTGTCTATGTAATTTGATATGAAGGACTGGGAATTTGGGGGAGAGGGCAGCTGATTTTCTCTTTTAAAAAATTGTCACAGAACACCTTTTTTCAATTAATTAAAGCATCCTTTTGAGATAATGTTCAGTTAAAGTATATAAGCATTTCTTGGGTTAGTGCAGTACACTCTGTGTGTATCTCAAAACAAATTATAGGCAATATTTTCTTATAAGTGCTTTTTTTCAAACTTATGGAAACTTTTCCATTCTGTGCTTAGGAGATTAATATTAAAATAATATTGCTTGTCTTCTTAGTGCAGACAAGTGTTGAGGTTCTTCAGAAGCCTGTCATCTGACTTGAATTTACATTTATTTTTTGTTTCAGTTTATTCACACGCTGGAAAACCAAAGGGAGTTCTCTGCTCGAGCTAAAGTGTATTTTGCATCTTTACTGACAGTTGCTTTACATGGAAAGCTAGAATACTATACAGACATCATGAGGACCCTGTTCTTAGAACTGATGGAGCAGTATGTTGTGGCCAAAAACCCAAAGCTGATGCTAAGAAGGTTTGAATGATTGTCATATTTTCTGTAGTACTCTGGTTTTCTGTAAATGTATTTCTTTTACAATGTGACTGTATTAAAATGCCAGCTATCTGTGAAAGTCACATATAGCCTGGCCCAAGCACACTGGGGAGACAAGCTCACCAGGAGAAGCTGTGGAAGGCCCAGGCAGGACTGCTGGCAACAGATTTCCATATTCAAATACTGTAGTGTAGCATCTGCATCAAGATTACTGAAGCATCCACCTCACTTCAAAATACAATACTGAACATTTCATTTACTTTTTAATCTAATTTTATTCCAAATGATCTAGCCTTTATACCACACATCAACTTGTAATGAGCACACATAATCAGCTAGCATTGTGCTTTTGGTGAGGGCTTGCTCTAATGTTTTTAACCCCATTGTTATCCCAAATAAATTACAAAAGACCTTGATCTGTGTATGTTGTAGCTATGTAATCTGTAGGTTATTTCCCAGTAACTGCACAACTGGGTTAATCTTTTAGCTCTTACAGCGTAGACTCAATTTAAGATTTTGCATAAAGGATGCGTGCTTTTCAGTAATGAGCAGAAGGTACCCGGGAATGATGAGCAATACAAAGCATTTATCCTAAAGCAAGTACATGCTCTCAAGACTCTATAGGGAAATCATTGCATTAGGAGAGTGCATGCAGTTAAGCATGTAAAAATATTATATTTCAAGCAAGCAATATTTTCCTTTAAAATTCTGTCACTAAGTACCCTTACTATACTCAGGGTTGTTTGGGTTTTTTTTCAGATCTGAAACAGTTGTTGAGAGAATGTTGTCTAACTGGATGTCTATTTGTTTATATCAGTACCTCAAGGTAAGACTTGAAGTCTGTTGACTGTGGGGGTTTTTTTATCAATAATACTTTAACATGCTACATTGATCACATCTTTTGGTGTTGCTTTATTTAATTTCCTTTCCTTTAAACAGGACAATGCTGGGGAGCCTCTTTATAAGTTGTTCAAGGCTATCAAACACCAAGTAGAAAAAGGCCCAGTGGATGCTGTACTAAAGAAAGCCAAGTATACATTGAATGACACAGGCTTACTGGGAGATGACGTAGAGTATACGCAGTTGGTAAGCAAAGCATGATTAATATATTATAAAATCATTTTTTAATTTTAAGATTAAGTCCTGTAGTGTTAAGTCTGTACATGCTTTTCTGGACTACTGTGATGTGCATAGAAATTCTGATCATGGGCAGGACTGTCAATAGTTTGACTAAAGCAAGTCTCCAAGCAGGAAAACAGAATTACAAAGTGTCTTCTAAGCATTAAAGCCAAGTCTTACCACTGTGGAATCCATTTCAGTAAATCCTTTTCATAATTTTCAAAGTCTGTCTGAACAGTGGTCAAGGTGTTTGACTCCTTTCCTTTTCCCATCTAAATTAAGTAGCAATTGATTTTTACAGAATTCTTGCACTGTTATGCTTGAACTTCGGGTTGTCTTTCTCCCTTATGATTGTTGCTCCTTAGCATATCAAATGTGATTTTTAGATATCATTTTATTAGTATACCAGGATCAGCTCTTCTACAGTCCTGTGAGATAGCTCTGCAATGTCCAAAACACTTTCAGAACCTATTTCTGCATTTCTTGCTGTGTGAGTCAAACTCTCCTGAACGTGGGCAGCCCAACTAGCATCAAAAGGGGTTTATTTCCACCTAAGGAAATAATTCCCTACAGTGATGAGGGGAAGCTGCCTCCACAGGCAGTTGTGGAGACCCATGCTGGATGCTTCAAGTGGGATGAAGTAGACATCCCTGCCCCAGGTATTCCCCATCTGAGCTCCACCACCTGATCACTAGTGCCATGGTCCAGTTCTTTTATATTGTGAGTTCTTCTTTGACTTAATTCTATTCACTGCCACAAATTTCCACCACTTTTTCAAACAGACTCCAGCACACAAATTCATGATCTTTTTTAAAAAAAAATGAAGCAGCCCACTCTGTAGCTGTTTAGCGAGCGTGAATTCTAGTTTCAGTCTTTCTGACAGTCTTGCTCGTTTTCTTCAGGATACAATGTTACAAATATCAAAGATGCACAGGCTGTCCTTCAGAGACCATCACAGGAATTTTTTTTCCCTCTGTGATTTCTCTTTTACTGATATGTTAGGAGCCATTTGTGGTTGTCTCCCACTGAGAAAGATGCAGTGACATATCTGCAGTGTGGAAAGCGAAACTTAATAAGAAGCTTTATTAAGTCCTGGTTAAAAAAAAATCACCATTTTGTGTATTCTGAAGGGATGTTGATGGGAGGGCTGATGTGAGGAGATTGCTGCAGGATTTTCACTCACAAAATCACTAGACTGTGACCTAGGCTGCCTGGAGGAAAACTGTGCTGGGCAAGGAGAAATATTTTAAGTCCAATTGATATTTTGGGGATTAGTTGAGTTGTCATCTTCATATTTGAGCTGAATGTGCCACCCATAGAAACCACAGTGACCGGCAATGCTGGTTAAATTCTCTTGTGTATGGAGAACAAAATTTACTTGCACTGTACATTGTCTAAGACTTAATGGCAATAATTCTTTATTCAGTTTGTTTCTTTTCACAAAAAAAGCCAATGCCTGCTATTAAGCTAAATGAATGCAGTGTGAAAGCAGAAAATTTGTGCATGCAATCAGATGTGGGCAAAACAAGCATTCTAGCTAGACATTAAACATTATAACATTGTACAGTAGCAGTATTTGGTCCAGATGTACAGATCAAACATCAAACAAAGGTTTTATGTGTATGTGTGCATGGAAGATGGTGATATATATATATATACACATATACATATACGTATGATGAAAGATTATGAAGGAGGTTACTATTGCTATAAATTATTGGGATCTTTGGCATGATGATGACGTTGTGGTAACTGTGAACAGTTAGGGAGCATTTGTGTACCAAAGCAGATTAAAGCATAAGTTAATTAGTTCACTTATGCCTCAAAGTGAGACATGGTAGGAAAGTATGGTATAGAGCAGTTATCTGCTCTCTAATTGTTCTTATTTAAAAGATGACTCTGTTTTGCATTGCTGGTTATGCTGACATGCTGCATACTGAACCAGCAGCAAAATCATGTCTAATTACCATAAAGCTAATAGGAAAAGGAAGGTGAAATCTCATGATTAGCTTGAGAGTTCTGTCAAGGGACACTGCAGTCATGTTTAATTTGACTGCCGTATGTCATAGCTTTTCTTCACTGTTTAAAAATACCAGCCATGCAAGTTTATTTCTGAGGTTTGAGATGACAGATCCAGGCATTATAGTTGGCAGGACCGTATTTATCCAAGAGATGCGATGCTTCGAATGTGCCTGGCCTCCAAAGCTACTGACTGGCAAAAGATCCACGAGGGCTCTGAGCTCTTGTACTGATTCAGCTAGTGAAAGACAGAGGCTTTTCATAACATCTATTTGGTTTTGGTGGGTTTTTTCCTTCTGGGGAGGTTTCCTGGCCATCGTTTTCTCATTTGCTTTTTTCTGTATTAAAACTGACACTTATATAGCAAAGCTACTTTTTAAAAAATCACTCTAGATTTAGCAAATTACAGGCTTTCAATAAATTCTCTGTAACATTAAAAAAAAAACATGTCAATACTTTTAGAAAACAGTAATATTTTAGAACTATCATAAACTACTTAGGTGTATTTCCTGGAGTTACTGTGGCAAGTCTTCGAACACCAAAGATTATATAAATGGCTTATATATATGCGTGTGTGTGTGTGCGTGCGTATGTGTATATTTATATATATCTAATGAACAGCTGGTCACAGGAGGTACGGTTATGGGAGCTGAACAAGTCACTGCTCATCAGTTGAGCCATGTTAAATCACCATATGTACAGACCCAGTCCATTTGACTTCAGAAGTAAAACCACAACCATGAAAACAGGATAAAGGAAGGCAAAAGGACAAAATATTCTAAGAGTTCAGCAAAGTGCAGCTTAAATGATTATTAGGAACTCTTTAAGTTTGGGCTCATTACTTATGCTTTTCTATGTTCCAGGTTATCAGGCTATATGAGAAGCATGTAACTTAGTCCGTGGTACAGCTGCTTTGTGCTTGTGTGTCTGTCTTTAATAAATTCTCGAGACTCAATAATAGTAGCATATGAGACAAGTAAATCTATTCTGCATCTTTTCTGTTCAGTCATGGTGGAAGAATTTAGTTGGACTTTTTGATAGCTGGTTGGCTGCATAACAGCAAAGGATCCCTCAAATAATCCATATTCCCATTGTAAATATGTGGTGCTGCACAGTAATCATTGCACAGTGAATTTTAAATATTATTTGCATTTACATCACCCAGAAAAATAAATTCAGAGGTAATTCAGTGCTGATTTGTCTTAATAACCATGTGCATTCTTTTTTTCACAGACAGTAAATGTATATGTACAAGACGGAGGAACTGATTCCATACCTGTGAAAGTGCTGAACTGTGATACTATATCACAAGTAAAGGAAAAGATAATAGACCAAGTCTATAGAAATCTGCCATGTTCTCAGTGGCCAAAAGCTGAGAGCGTAGTTCTTGGTAGGTGGCTACTTCTGATGCTATATTGAGCAGGTGAAATATGTTGTGTGATTTTTGTATTTTCCAAAAAAATGTCTATAAAAGCAAACTATTGTCAAAAATTAAAAAAAAAAAAAAAAAAAAAGTTGAATTTGTATTCAGCTGGATCCAAAAATACAGCATTTTATGGCAATCTTAACATGCATTAAAAATTAATGCTTTCTTACAGAGTTCTTTTTCCTGACTCTTAAAGTTTTGGTGTGCTGTCATTAGTGTGCAAAGAGCCTGTTAATGACTGTTAGCACAAATGTATTCATGTCTGACAGAGTCGGTATCTCAGGTACTAATTAATGTGATAATGACAGCATGGACAATTACCTGATGGAGAAGTAATGATGCAATTTCAGAAACTGGGACTGATTTTGACTTGCCTTTATGATGGTTATTCAAAAGAATTATAACTTACAAGAGCTGCGCTTTTAGGAGATGATGAGCCACCCAGCCCCTGAAAATCATCCTCCTTGAAGGCTTTCAAAATTGCCATTCTCTTCTTGAGGGGGGAAAAAAAAAAAAAAAAAGACATAACTTAAAAGGCCTAATAATCTCATAATAAAAGATCCGATTAATAGTTTTGCAGTATCTTCATTACTGCTTTAATCTGAAAGTAGAGAGTGCAGTTTTTGCTCTTCAGAAAATCCTAGTAAATTCCTTAAAAATGCCTTTGCTACTACTGTTTTGAACTGATAGCAGTTCTTATTATATATATTTGTAATATTGTATACAAAGGGATTTAGTTTTCTATGAAAAACAAACAGAAGTCATGTGCATGGTTGGGAATAGTTGATGCAAACTTCAGTAACAAAACCCAAACTGTTAAGCAATAAAAAACACTCCTCATGGTATGTGCCAAATTACTTCTTTTAATGTTCCACAATGCGTCAGTAGGTCTCCGAACTGAAACATTCTTGGAATAATTATTTTTGCACATGGTTAAAAACTGTTTTTTTCTCATTTTAATTACCCCTTAGAGTGGCGTCCAGGTTCTACTGCACAGATCCTCTCAGACTTGGATTTAACATCCCAAAGAGACGGCAGATGGAAACGTATCAACACACTAATGCATTATAATGTAAGGAGGTGTTTCAGAGCAGTTGTTTGCATCTGTTAACTGTTCTCTAGTAACAAATAAAATCTTTATCTTTTTTAGAGAAACTTCTGTGCTACATAAGGAATAAACAAAAACAAACCCTAGGTCTGGGTGAAGGCAGTAAAAGGTTGGGAGCATGAAAGGCTAAGTCTAGACATATCGCCTAAACATCTTAACGAAAACATATCACCTGAATGCCAGCACTTTGGTTTCCTCATCATTGCAATGTCCAAATCCAAATTCCCCTTTGAACATTCAAAAGCTCCTTTTGCTCGGTCTTGTAATCATCTCTTCTTTTCTCTACCACTTCCTACCCCTGAGAATTGTCTTTGTCCTTGCTCTGCTGCTAAATAGATTTTGGGTTGGTCTGGTTTGTTCAACAGCCCCAGTCAGCAGAGCAGATGTTGACGTTTTTGTACTGTCTGTTTTATGTTTCAAACTGTGTGTGTTCTACCAAGCTCTTTCTATGCTACTTATTGCTTTCTAACAACAGGTACCCTGATTAGGAAAGATAGAAGTTAATTAATTTTCCCTCAGAAAACAGACAGGTCCGATTCTTCATGATAAAACCCGTTTTTGTACAGAGGGTGCCCACAAAAAATTGAGGAGCCACTGAAGTCTTGGAGATGCATCTAGCATTTCCAGTTATCTCAGAGGAGGTGTTGATGGGATCTTTTATTAAAGGAGGGGAAGGGGGTCTGTTTTGAATTGCAGAGCCAGTTGCTCAAGGAGCCTTTGAACGGCAGCATTAATCATAGGTCCAGATTCCCTGCCAAAGATTACGGAAACTGCAGTTTAGGTGTTAAGAAAGAGGTTCAGTAGTGCATATGTCTTTCAAATAACATCTCTATGTTTGTATTTTCAAAGGTCCGAGATGGTGCCACACTCATCTTATCGAAAATGGGAGTTTCCCAGCAGCCAGAGGATAATCAGCAAGATGTCCCAGGGGAAAGTAAGTATCTTATGGCTTCACTACCTCCAAAAATTACTGGAAGTCAAAAACACTGCTGGCCTGATCTTGTTTCTTGTGCATGTCTATGGAGATAGATATTCCCTACCAGCCAAGATAGGGCTTACTTGATGTGTGTTACCCACTGCACACTTGCAATGGTTTTCTTTGTCCTCATTATAAAAGCCTTAATGGAAAGCACTATTAGCAAAAATTTCCTTGCATATTTTGTTTCTTAATCCCACTACATCTATAGTCAAGCCGTATGTTTCATCTTTCCAAAGATTTATCTTTTTCTCTTTCCTTCTTCCTTTTCTTAGTTTCCTCTCCAAATTTCTTCCACTTCTTATTAGACTAGAATTGAATGCAGTGTTCTAGATGAACTGCAGTAGAGACCAGCTCACCTCTCTGTGACCTAATGGATCTGATATAATTTTTTTATTGCATTTCTTACAACTATGTTGCCTTGCAAACTGATCTCTGAACATTCACGTTTTGTGTCTCCCTCCCTTTGAGTGATGTTTCACCAGCTATGCTAGCTTGGTTTTTCCAGGGTTTGTTGGTTGCCTTCATTCATTCCATACATGTTATCTCTTTAGATGCAGCGTTTTGAACAATTTCTTTGTTAGTGCCAAGGAATTTCCTTATAATGTTTCCTCTCTTTAACATCACTAAAGCAGCTGTTGCATAATTCTTGTATTGCTGTCTGCTGCAGTATGCTGGACTTCTCAATATGGAAGACAACCTGTTAGCTTGCAACCTGTCTTTCAAAGCTCTTACTTCTATGTTTTAGTATTCTGTCTGGACCAATTTCATTTATCTCAAAACCTCTTGAGACACAATATCCATTACAGCCTAAAATGCGCTCAGATTTAAATGGAAGTATTTACTTGTAAATTTATGCTCTTTGTCACATGTGTTTCCTTTACATTTCAGATGTTCAGTTTCTTTTTTTTTATCCTTCTATTCAGTTATTTTACATGAAGTAGAAGTTAGATTTATGGGAAGATAATTGTGGAGATCATTCTTCCTTCTGTGAACTCCTTTGATATGCTTTTCTGTCTAGCACTGATTGCAAAAGCCGTTGCTTCACCTAATAGTTTAATTCCTTTAAACAGATTTACTGACCTTAGATTTATAGGTTTCAAGGGCTGGGCAGTCAAACAGACTGGAAATAATACGCCAGAAATATATATTTTTCAAGAAAATGACTCTCAGCTTATAGCTCTGATGTATTGCTATTTAACAAAACTGTGCAGACTTCCATTTCATTTGTGTCAAGTGCTGGCCAAGAAATTAGGACAGGCAGAATTACTTGATGCTTACTTTTTACTCTCTCCTACTGGATCCTTGAAGTGTCTTCTAATGGTCATGGCTACACTTCTGCTGCTGTCTTCTCACCCCTTTACTGCAAGTGCCTGCCATAGTTGGCCGAGCCGTGTCACAGCAGGTGCCCACTCAGCAGGTTAACTTAAAAAGCCATTCAGTTTAATATAGAGGGCAGTGAAGTGCAGCCAGGCGAGGAGCTGATTCCTAGTCCCTGTTCAGTTTGGTTTTACCAGTTGCTGAGATAACTGCTGAGGAGGTACTCACCTCCACTCTAAAGACGTGGAGTATACTATGGATGGAGCCTGGTGGTGTCCTTAGCTTGCTTTGCTTTCTTAACATAGAGTGTTAGCACAGAGTGGTCTTAACATAGAGTCTCCCACTCTGGACTCTCAGTCTTCATCCTCCCTGCCTCGCTGCCCTTGTGGCAGGCAGTAGAGGACCAGACTATGCGGTTTTCTTTATTTGTTGTGGGGTTTGGGTGTTTTTCTTTCCTCCTTCTCTGTGATTATATCTTTAGCTATGATTCAGTATGATGAAGCTCTTTGAACATGCATGATCTGTACTCCAAGATGAACTCCCTAGTTATACATGTGGCATACTAAATTATAAAGGAAAAACAGACTACTTGGGACAGTGCTGTTACACAAGGGCTGTCATACATGAGAGAAAAATCTGCGGAGAGAATTCAGATTCCAAAGTATGGAGTGAAGACAACTTCCGCCATGTTTCTTCTCCACACCCTGTCTTGCACTGTGGTAGTGTACAAATTTGGGAAGACAGCATTACATGGCAGGCTAGACCATTTGCTTTAGCACCGAAGGGTCTTCAGAGCTATCTGGTGCCAACTTGTTCTTTTGGAAAGCTATAAAATGTTACAAAGCTAGTGCAAAGCGAGAGCCCACAGTGACAGTGATTTGTGAGAAGCTATCTGTATAACTAGGAGAGGACAGTAACAGAGGTTTCCCCTCCCACACATACACATTTATATGACACAGCAATTTACAGGGTTGGAATAAATAGAAATCCTATCCTGGCTTTATGAATGAGGCTTATGACGAAGTGGTTTGCCTTTTATGCAGAATCTCTCATTAACTTGCACCTTTTGCATTGAGGAGCGTCAGCTGAAGCCATTGAGTGTCTGCCAAAGTACTAGGCTTTGCACAGAAGAAAAATGTAAAACCATATTCAGAGATGTTGCTCTAAAACCTGGCATTGCTTCCATGCTGCTTTTGATTCACAGCTTCTAACGGGAAGACACTAGAAGCTGGAGGTTATGACAAATTAAATGCAGCATCTTTTGCTTCTGGAGATAATAAATGCAATTACTAATTTGTATCAAGGTGGAGAATGGTTTCAATGATTTCATGCTAGTGTTTCTGTACTGAACTATAAGTCAAAACAACATGCACTATTATTCCGGGGTTTTTCTCTGGTGGGTTGGGTTTTTTTTTCCTTTTTTAATTCTGAATAAAAATGGCCAGAGGGTTGCAGATCAGAAATACTGATTAACAGATCCATGTAGGGCAGCCCTTCACCTTCATGGAGTGGTGTATTCACAGTGGAGAAGGAGGCCGGAAGGAAACTAATTTGCTGCAGGCCACACAAGGGGAAAGGGGCTACGTTTCCCGTCCCCGTCTCACTTGCCTCCATCATGTTTACATCATGGTTCATACCACTATAATTAGTCAGCACAGACAATATTTGGCATTAACTCCTCCTCGGCGTTATTTCTTATTGGCCAAAGAATGTTCAAGGGCCAAGATAAAGAGTTTGGGGAGAAGGATTTGACCCAGTGAGCACAGTCTTCTCCCTGCTTATGACTTGATGCCTAATGTGGCTACTGCAATAAAAAAAGAGATGTTTTCCCCTATCTTTTATTTTCTTCACCTCCTAGTTTTCTGTTGGGGAAAATATTACCTCACAGAAATATTATTTTCTCTTAGCAACCATACTGCTAATGTGTTTTGTTTCCCCATGTTCTGAATTTCTCTTCCTCTTTCTTCCTGTTATTTTTAGCAATGAAGTGGGATCTTTGTATTGCGAAAGTTCATCTGGTTGAGCTGTAGTCCCTTAATCCCTACTTTCCTATGAAATAACTACTATTTCACTAGTGGCTAGCTCTGTTGTTGCTAGACAAACACGGGCCAAATTAAGGCACACATAAGGACCAGTAATCTCAGCACAAACTCCTTTGGTTGTTTCTCTTCTCTCCAAAGTTAAACTGGGCCATGTACCATCAGGAGGGCAAAGGGAGGATAAATTCCTTTGAATCAAAGGAGGAAGCAGAAGCGTACCAAGCAACTGACATAAGGCTGGAAAATAGTTTCTGCTCTAACTGCATGATTTGATCTATTAATTTACAAAAGTAAATAATGGGCATTGCGAAAGAAATTCCAGACTTCAGGCCCACCAGCAGCTCTTACTGTGCTGGCGGATGATTGCTATGAATGGTATCGATTGTGAAATCACAGCTGCTTCTAAATAAAGTGGTATCTTTTATTTCTTTCTTGCTTCATTCACATGAACTTCCAAGTAAAATTAAGGACTCTCAAAGGACAACATAATTTAATGTGAGATTTATTTTTTTTTCCCTACCTTGTTAAAAATAAGTAAAGGCCCTAGAAGACTGCATAGCTAATGATTTTCATGAGGATATATGAAGTAGATTCAAGTGTTGGCTTGGCCAGATTACATATAAATGTTATTTTCCCTGAGATGTAAAATATTGAACATACATGCAAACTGGTAAATTTAATGTTGCTGTTGAGGAGCTTAGTTAATAAACTACTGTGGCTGAAAATCTGAAAGGACAAAATTCATGCAATTATAAACTGGTATTTTCTGCTGTAACTCAGATTCGGTTACATTAAATACATATATTAAAGCATAAAACTTAGCAGTAATGCAAAATAATTTGTGTAACAGGGCTGAATCACAATTTTTATGGGAAAAATAACTCACATTTTAAAGATGTCAGTGATTTTAAATGCACTGATTCAGTAACTTCCACTGGAAAAGCGCCATTTATTTTAGGGACTATGCCAAGTAGATATAAAAATTCAGAAATCAAAGGGAAAAAAAGCAAAACCAAGAGGTTTGAAACTAAGTTTGTGACACAGATGTTAGTTGCAAGTTAATTATATCATCTCTTTTAGAATTGTTCATAACAAAAGATTCTCAAGCATCGAGTTTGTCTGAACATTCATGTTGATGCTCAAATGCAAAACCCCCTTTATCCACTGTGTGATCATTCAACTAAGCTTAGGGACCAGATGCATGACCACGCCGTGGATGTAGCATAGCAAGGCACTATAATCAGATGAGCTGTCATCCAGGAGCTTACTTCTGTTTCTGATATATGGTAACAGGCTTGGTGTGAGTCTCTTTCTCTGGTTTAAGCTGAGAATAATACTAAGAAACAACTTTTTAAAAAATCTTATTATAATGGCTTACAAGTTTGCTGCAGTTGCTGGAGTTCACATCCTTTCTGCAAATGGATATATTTTTCCTCCTTTCAGCTATGAAGTCAAGTGCTGCTGGTCAAATGCTGATAAAGGCAGATCTGAACTGAGGTACCATACTTTGAATTCAGCAGACAAGGTGAAAATGTGAATTGTAATGATGATACCTAGAAAAAATGTTGATATCATAAATTCTTAAATTGCCACTGCCACATTCACCAGAGCTGCCACAACAATATCTTGCCTTGTACCTGGAGCAGCCTACAATTGCCCTCTCTTTGGTGGCTGTTGGGTCAGACCTAGCTGAATTTCTGATCATGTCTCCGAGAATTCACAAAAGGTAGAGTATTTCACTGTGTGGACCTCAAAAAAATACACATACTCTGCTTATGTGACCAAATAGGAGTTTCCTTATTGCGTGATTCCTTCCTCCACCGTTGCTTTTCACAAAAGCAAGCCAGAATCCTACTTCAGTGCTGCTTTCTCAGCTTATGTATAATTGAGCATTTAGTACTTGAGGTGTATATGTTGGACAGGAACAGATTAATCTAGATCCTCTTGGCAAGAGAAAAGGTAAGTTAAGGGTACAGAACAAGAATCTTACCTGTACTTAGGTATACGATAATTTTCATGTTGCTGATTTGGGTGCAGGGCATTTTTTTATAAATATTGCAATTACCATTTCTAGGGCATGCACTCCTGGAAGATGAAAATAAGGTCTGGCATCTAGTCCGGCCAGTAGATGAAATAGATGAAGGTAAATCAAAGCGGGGCAGTGTGAAAGAAAAAGAGAGGACCAAAGCTATAACAGAAATCTACCTGACCAGACTTCTCTCTGTGAAGGTAGGTCTCAGCTCTGCAACAGTTACAACTTACATCTATAGATTTTGAGGTACAACTGAAGAAAATGATGTAACTATTAGTCATGTGCTTGGCTGCAATTTTGAATATGTCTCATGTACATACAAGCTGATGTTCAGGGCTTCAAGTGATTAATATGCTCTGAGGAACACTACTGGGAAAGAGATAAAGTATAACTCCTGATCAAAGCTGAGAACCATGATTATGTGATTTGTTAAAGGATTTTTCTTGCAAGACAAGGACACATATTCTCCTCTGTGCCACCTCTTTAGATAATATTTTGTTGGCTTTTCTGGTGAATCAAATACCTTATAAACTGCTACAGAGCCTTATATTTCCCTGGTTTTGTTTGTGACCCATGCTGCTGTATAATCTAGAAAAATAATAAAAATGTTTTCAAATAATAATAATCCTTTTAGAGTATTTTTAGTGCTTATGCTGCAGAATGGATCACAGTCAATTTTGTAGATCATTCCTCCTTGCAGAAAGAATTAGGATAATGTGTTTTATGACCCTAAAGCCAGGCTCCTTGTGAAAGCGAGGGTGGTCTGCCTCCAGCGAAGGCCATTTGTCCAAGTGTGAGAGTGGATATGAAGGAAAGTCTGTGTTATAGATTACATAGACTCAGGACAAAGAGCCAGCAAGGTGCAGCCACCCCTTTTCTATTCCCAGTCCCCAGTTTATAGATCATTACCAGTCTGGAGCTTTACTAAGTCGTATGGAGCTGATGAGGTGTAATGGGTGGACCATAGCTACCCCAACAATCCAAGGACTGTCGATGTGTCCTTGCTGACAGCAGAGTGGCACAGGGCTCCTTGCCTTCTCAGTCCCTGCCCTGTTCTGGCTCTGGCAGCTGGAGTGATAGCAAGAGAGAGGATGCAGCCCTTCAAATATGTCCATAGGACCAACCAGCTGAGTGGGGACAAACTGCATGTGGCCTCAACGGGCTCATCTATAAAACAAGGGGACAGTCTCTGAGGTCGCATCCTCTAAGGTCCAGGGAGATGCAGGTATCCAACCAAGCAGACAGCCCTCCTGGGACCCTTCACTCCTTGAAGCTCTTGGAGCTGGACAACATTGGGTGTCTGATGAGACCCAAGTTCTTGCCCTTAAACAAAAAGTCAAATGCTCACTGGTACTCTTTCCTCTCAGTCTCTTTCTAAAAATTGCATGTTCTGGAGTCAGAGAAACTGGAGGTGGGAAGCTGCAAAACCCTTAAAAAATAGTTAACAATTATTTTATGTGCACAACGACCCTGAAGTGTAAATGTATTGCATACTTAGCAACCAGTTTCTGCTGCTTCTGTCAAGCAGAAATCACACCTTTCTGTGCAAACCGTAGAATAGTTGGTGAAGTCACAACCTTTCAACTATAACATAAAATTGTTCTGTAGAAGGTCTTTACTGTGTTGGCAGTTTGCAAGGTCACTGCACTAAGAAGTTGCTTGGTTTTGTCAGCTGGTACCCTTAGCACTCAGGAAAGGCCATCAGTAACTGCAACTGGATTATGGGCTGTTAGTGTCAATAGGAATAAAAGACTTCAGGATAACACCAAGTTCAGCCTGCAACACAATGTAATAGATTTTTTAAAATTTGCTTTTAGGGGACACTTCAGCAGTTTGTAGATAACTTCTTTCATAGCGTGCTTAACTCAAACCACGTGGTGCCACCGGCTGTGAAATACTTCTTTGACTTTCTTGATGAGCAAGCAGAAAAACATGACATTAAGGATGAAGATACCATTCACATCTGGAAAACAAACAGGTACAGTATGAACAGAGTAATATTTATTCTGCAGAGAAATGAGAGTGTAATTCCCAGGTATGTACTGGCACTCTTACACCAAATCAAAGTAAATTTCATTTATAATTCTCAGAATAATTTTAATTGAGATAATATGTTTATATGATCAAAAGGATTCCCTGTAAGCGTAGAAGCTGCAGAAATTAAACCAGCCTACCTATGAGGTTGTCATTGGCAGATTTACCACTTTACTTTTTGTCTTTCCTTAGAGAAGAGGAAAGCAAGAGGCAAATGGGACCAGATTTACCTGTCAAAGCACACAATCTGATAAAATACTACTCAAGAAGTTTCTCTAATCACACAGACATCTTCTCTTGCATATTTTGAAGGACTCAAGATTCTTCTCATACAAATTTTTCAATAAGAGATGTAAAGGCTTGTTTTTCAGACATGGAAACCAGCGAGCAGATAGCTTGTATAAATGTTGAAATATAAAATTAAGCCTCACTGTTGTGAGGAGATCAAAATGCAAAACCCATACTTAATTTCATCTGGTTTGCTTGTTGTGGAACATTTATTGTGTAAAAAGGATTACTTATCTTTTTCCTTGCTTTGCAGCCTGCCTCTTCGATTCTGGGTAAACATACTGAAAAATCCCCATTTCATCTTTGATGTTCATGTTCACGAAGTAGTGGATGCTTCCTTGTCAGTCATTGCACAGACTTTCATGGATGCTTGCACAAGAACAGAGCACAAATTAAGCAGAGTAAGTGATTTGCATTCTACATCCTGACTATGCTCATGCCTGACAAGACAAAGGGCATCCTCATAGACAATACCCATTCTCTGAGGAGATACAGCCTTGATAGTTTCTTTTCAGTTTTATAATGCAGTTAGGATTTCACCACTTAACAGGTTGGTGAACATGTCAGTGTTACTGTGTAGTCTGCCAATTGATATTCATGAAAAGGAGAAAATAGCAACTGCTTTTATAAAAAGCAAGTTTAAGAACTGATTATTTCATGTCCACAAATAATTTAGTATCGTCTTGCATTGATATATTTGTAAAACTCAATAGTCATGCTGTGCGTGAACTTCATCCTTTTAGGACAAATAGTCTCACCAGTGTTAATAAGCACACAAATGTTAATGTTTGTAAAGCTCAAGTGCATGTGAATATAAAGGCTTGATCTAAGTTATTGACTATATTTTGCTTCCTAGAGATGCTCATAAATCAACCAAGTTTATTATAAATTTTACAGGATTCTCCAAGTAATAAATTACTTTACGCAAAAGAAATCTCTAACTATAAGAAAATGGTGGAAGAGTAAGTATAGACTCTTTTCATGCTAATTTGGAGTTGTTAAGACTTTAAGCCTGTGTGAACGTACTCAGTAAGAGGAAAAATGAATGCTGAGGCAGTCAAAATCAACTGTCAAATGTTACAAATTTTACACCTCAACGTTAAGACATTCCCTTGGTGGTGGCGTTGGCAGGGTTGAAATGGAGCACTGTTATCATGGAATCACGGAATATTCAGAGTAGGAAGGCACCTCCAGAGATCATCTAGTCCAGCTCCCCTGCTTAAAAGCAGGATCCCCCAGAGCACATCACTCAGGACTGCATCCAGGAGAGTCCTGAAAATCTCCAGAGAAGGAGACTCCATAACCTCTCTGGGCAGCCTGTGCCAGTGCTCTGTCACCCGTACTGAAAAAAAGTTCTTTCTCATATTTAAATGGAACCTCCTATGTTCCAGCTTGTGTCTGTTACCCCTAGTCCTGTCACCAGAAACCACTGAAAAGAGTCTGGTTCCATCCTCCCTCAACCCACCCTTTAGGTATTTATGAACATTAATTAAATCACCCCTCAGTCTTCTCCTCTCCAGTCTAAAGAGTCCCAGCTCTCTCAGCCTTTCCTCATAGGGGAGATGCTCCAGTCCCCCAATCATCCTCGTTGCCCTCTGCTGGACTCTCTCCAGTAGGTCCCTGTCTCTCTTCAACTGGGGAACCCAGAACTGGACGGAGTATTCCAGTTGTGGCCTCACCAGGGCAGAGCAGAGGGGAAGAATGACCTTCCTCGACCTACTGGCCACACACTTCCCTATGCAGCCCAGGGTGGCATTGGCTTTCTTGGTGGCAAGGGCACATTGCCGGCTCATGGATAATTTACTACCTACCAGGACTCCCAGATCCTTCTGCTCAGAACTGCTTTTCAGGAGGTCCCCCCAAACCTATACTCGTGCCTGGCATTCTTCTTCCCCAGGTGCAGCACCCTACACTTGCCCTTATTGAACCTCATGAGGTTCTTCTCTGCCCAGCTCTCCAGCCTGTCCAGGTCCCGCTGGATGGCAGCACAGCCCTCTGGCGTGTCAGCCACCCCTCCCAGCTTGGGATCATCAGTGAACTGGCTGAGGACACACTCTGTCCCCTCATCCAGGTCATTGATGAATATGTTGAACAAGACCGGACTGAGTATTGACCCCTGGGGGACACCAGTGGGTACAGGCCTCCAACTCAACTCTGCTCCATTGATCACAACCCTCTGTGATCTGTCACATCTGTCACAGGATTGAGATCCAGCTCTCAATCCACCTCACTGTCCCCTCATCTAACCCACACTTCCTGAGTTTCCTAATGAGGACGTTATGACCCAGTGCATGCTCATGACTGTGCAGACAAATGGATAGATTTATTTGGGAGAAAATACGATGCTGTTTTCTGCCATGGTTGTTGCTACCTATACAATCTGTCTAACCAACACTGCACTTCTATAGCTCACTAGAGATCGAATCCTGAAAACTTTTTCACAAACACTTTTCTTTTTCTGTTCTGTCTCTGACTTTATTCATTTACTAATTGGCAATTCTGTGAATACTGCCACAGGACAAAACTCTTGCTAGCTGATGACTTCAAAAGTTTGAAGGCCTAAAATAATCATCAGCTGCAATTATAAATAGATTTCTTTCCTGTGGTTTAACCCTGTACAATCAGGTGTAATTCACCTCTGTTGTGAAGGTATCACCTCTGTTGTGAAGGTATCAAGCACTAATGACTGTTGGGATCTCCTGCATTAGTAGGAAGCATGGTTAAAATAGGAAGCATGGTTAACATAATTGCAATATTGAAATACAGAATTAGCAGAAAACCAGAGTGTATTTCACGTAATTGAAAATTTGTTTTTGTTTGTTGTAGTTACTACAAAGGTATTCGTCAGATGGTGCCAGTTAGTGACCAAGACATGAATACCCATCTAGCAGAGATTTCTAGGGTAAGAATAAATTCTGTTTTTTTTGTCCTGAAATTGAAGCCAAGTATAGTACTGTTTAACTTCTCTAACTCAACAAGTGGATTTTTTATATGTGCGAGCATCAAATCAGTTATACATCTCTGAAATACTCCTGTTCAGTGTAGTCCTTTAGCCCTTTGAAATGTTGATTATTGAATGGAACCGAGAATGGTTATCATCACTCATCTATATGAGTGATGTAGGTGCCAGAGCAAAGTGTTCAGATTTTTTCACATCCATTGTGGAAAAATTATAGCACTCCTGAATGGTGTTTTCTCTTCACAGCATATAAAGGATTTCTAGCACTGGTCACACTGATAACAAGTAATGACTGAATTCAGAGTGCTACCACAGCAAAAATTAGATTCCAGAAATGAAAGGGGAGGCACGTATGTACTTTAAGGATAGCCTATTTTAAAGCTGTCTATACGAGGGCAATACTTCTGCTCTACGCTGCATGTGAGAAGCTCACCATATGTTCACTCAGTGGCACTTTTTGTGTTACAGGTTATTGGGGGTTGCCTATCATGGAGAGGAGTAGAGGGGGAGTGGTTGCTAGCAGGGGACTCTGGTTGGAGACTGGTGGAGCAAAGACACTACAAAACCTACTTCAGTCTTTAAAGAGCATGTCTGCTCTGCAGCTCAGCTGAGCTAGAGCTGGCTCGTGCCTTCAAAGCACTCAATTGAACTTAGAGAATGAGCAGAGGCCCTCACCAGTCTTATAACATGTTGTTTAGCCTGGGCAAAGAGACTGTGTACTTACTGCCTGGTTTGCTTATTTGCTTAATTTAGTTGAAGAGTTCTAGCGTAAGGAGGATGTTTGGGAAATTTTTTGTGGTTTGTTTATTTCAGTGCCCTTAGGACCTAACATTTTGCAGATCAACATCCTCATGAGAACACTTCTATTTTCAGTCATTCACTACAAAACTCATCAACAGTGACATTTCATTTTCCAGTTCACTTTATTTATTACACAAATTGAGATGTATATAAAATTAAAATGTTTGGTGATTAAAAGTAAATTCATTAGAATGTTTTAACATCAGCAGAATATGTTGATCCTTTCTATTCACATTATAAATTATGATAAAAATGAATATGGAAGGAGTGATTGAACATTGCAAATTTTTACCAGCTCTAGAAGTGACTTTTATAGAGCAAAATGCTTTACGTCTTGGGTAATAATTTATGGCAGTAGAAATATTTTGCAATTCTTCATTTTCTTAACTAACTTAAAAGACTAAAGGGATGGCTAGAGACTTGGATCCTATATGTTTGAATGAAAAACTTCTGTTTAGCCAGGTAGAGCACATTCACTAAATAAGTTAAATGTCATGGGTGAAGGAGGAATCGGTAATGGAAGGGTTATTTCCTGCTTTATTTGGAGTCCTTCTTCTGTCTCGCTCTCTTCCCTTTCCATCTTCATGATTCAGATGGCTCATCCAAATATGATGTGTTAGACCTTTGCTGTAGTGAGGTGTGTATAATTTCAAAGAGCTAGAAAGAGCTGGAGAAAGGATGTCAAACAGCCATGACAGTGACAGAACCAATGCTTAATATCTCAACAATACGTAGATTGCACTGAGCAAATGCTTTAGTTATACATACCCATGTTGTTAACAGATGTTTGAGCTGTTGTCTGTGGTTTGACATTCAGAGTTCAAAATATTTTCCACCTCCAGTGCTAGAGTCGTGGACAGGCTGGAAAAACACCATTGGGAAAGTCTTGATCTAAAAATAACCAAACAAAAGCATTCTCACCCTTTTTTTCTGCCCCAGTTGTCATTCAACAAAAGTTACAGGATGCAGGGTTTGCATTTGGAAATCTTGTATATTGTATCCAACAGTCATGCATGGGCATAACTTCCAGCTCTCTGTGATCATATTTTGACATGTCTGCTGCTCGCTTTTGTTGTTAACAGGCACATACCGATTCCTTAAATACGCTTGTGGCTCTACACCAACTCTACCAGTATACTAACAAATACTATGATGAGGTAAGTTGCAGCTTTGCTTTTCTTTTCTTTTTTTATAATATTGGTGGTAAAAAGTTATAAAGACTAACATCATCCTGCAGAAACAACTTCTGCAATTCCCTGGGTAATCAGGTGAAAACAATGCTCAGTAGAAAGCTCTGACTTTGCAGTTATATGCCTTGCTTGACAATTACACTGGTCAAAGGTGTGTTCTTATGAATGAACAATTTCGTTATGGGCTATCTGGTTTTGGTAGTGATAGTTTAACAAGATCTGAAAGATAAATAGATTTTTAAATCATTTCTCTTCAGGTCTACCATCCTAATTCCTAAGAATTCCTAAGAATTAGGACATAAGAATGTCACCAAGCAAAAGCAGTCATCAGAGCTATATCAGATTTCAAGCCAGTGGTTTTCTTATTAGGAACAATCCATTAAACTTGTTTTGCTTGTAGGAATGGGGCAGTGCCTTTTTCATTAGTTCAGATGCACTTACAATTTCCATGCATGCTACTGTCCCTGTTTTGCTGTACTAAATGAAGTGCCTGCCCAAGGTAAACCAAAGTAGAGTATCTGTTGATTATAGCCTGATTCAAAAGGAGGCTTGCAGATTCAGTCCAAAATGTTTCTTAGGCTCTTCATGCCCTGTGGAAAGAGGGACAAAGAATATCCCAGTGTAGCTGGGCTGTGGCTATGGCTCTCCAACTTAATCTGAAAACAAAAAGAGAGAAGGAAACATTTATTCAAAGGTTTCCATGGAAATGAATGCCTCCAGAAAACTATCAGAATTAAATCAAAGCAAGTAAGAACAGATGCTGAATCAAAAATGAGTACAGCACATGTGAGCTCTCTTCGGTTTGTCTTGCACCTCAGCACAGTTCATGTTTTCACTTATATTTAGCACCAAAGGCAGTGAGTCTCATCCTCAGCTTCACTGCAGCTGCTTTATACAGGAGCAGCCAGCCTGTCACAGCTTTAAAACAGATGTAAGCAGGGAAAATCGAATCATCCTGAGATGCAACAAGGGTCAGTAGGGGAAGCAGTGAGACGATGCAGGCCAAGCCTGTGGCATCGGTTTCCTCGCCCTCCTCCCCAGCGCTAACCAGGCTGGCTTTCAACACCTTCCCCAATGTACCCATGGGCTGACCTCTTACAGAAACAGCTGGGGACCCTGGATGATGGATGAACCGTAAAGCCCTGATTCTTACATACCCCCATGTCCCTTGCTTCCACTCGTGGTTTCACATTTGGTGGCAGGGAGAGGTGGAGCCTCCTTTGTGGTCACCAGTCTGTAGGACTTCATCAGGGGCAGGCCAGCAAGCCCCAGTGCGTAGCTGCAGCTCTTCCTTTCATGTACATCACTGTATAACAACAAGGTGCATCTAATGAAAAGGCTGCTAATTCAGAGTTATGGAGATAATCTGTCGAGAACCATTCAGTAAAATTAATTGAGCTTATTTATTTTCCATGAAAATGTTTTAATTTGCATAAATTGGAACATTTTGCAGCTGCCCTTGTCTTTATTACTCACACAGTGGTTCCCAGCATGTGCTGTACCTTCTGCATCTCTGCAGGGCTTGACAATGACTAAGTGGGTACATTCTAATTGTCCACATTTATATGAAGGATATATTCACCAGCAGAGATAATCATGAATTATTTAGTCTAGATTTGAAGAGTTACAGCTAGATGCAATTGTTTAAACTGAGGGAACAATATAAAATTAAATTAGGCCCAATTTAAATACTGTAATAAGTGTTTATTAACTCTGTGTTGTAAAAATGTTTTCACGCTTTAAAAAACAAATCCATTAAAATAATTATTTCTACACAAATTTGCTCGAGTGTTTGAAACTCAAATGCTATACCAGCCCTTCAAAGTGAAATTATTGGCTAGATTGATACTGACTGCATTAATCTGCATTGTCAATGATGTGCAAGATGTAGCAAGAACCACAGGTAGTGACAGGCAAGCTCTATTTCTCCAGCTCTTGTACTTGCAAGTTTATACAGTATTTAAACAGAAATAAAGTTTTCTGCTTGATTACAGTGTCTGACTTTTATTAATAAAAGCCAGTTATAGAAAAGGAACGGTTTTGCCATGTAACACATTCTTCTAATGGAGAAATCTAATAGCTGGTGGAAGATTTTCCCTAAAGGATGGTGGAAATGAAAACCTTTAGAAACCTTTGAAATTTGATCTTGAGAAGCCCTAAAAAATGCTATTTGAAGAAAAGCCTTCTCATAACAGATGTTTTCTAGCTCTTGTTTTCAAATCCCTTGTGTCTTAAGAGTCATACCTTCCTATATATATTCTGTACAGCAGAGGCTGCATGCAGGATGCTGGGGGCTCCTCTGATGAGCTCTTTGCATCTTCAGCCACATGGTGCTGGGCCAGAGTCTTGACATTTCTTGGTGAGAGCCAAAGGGAAGCTGCTGGCAGCTTCCTGACACTCTGGCAGACCGTTTTCTTCATCGTATTTCCTATAGACACAAGAGACTTGAGTTGCCCAACCTAGTGCCCGTGCGTGGACCACCCAGGAGCTTCTCATAAAACCAGAGCTCATGGGGAAAGGGCTTAATTACTGCTGGAAAATGACCCTTAAGCCTTGTAGGGTTCACTGTAAGTAAAAGCACTGTTTCTTAAATAGCTATACAGACATTTTTCCCCCTGCCTGCTCTATCTTGGAATGTAGTATTTCACAAGATAAAGTACTGCTGATTAATTTGCTTGGATCCTGGCATAATGGGAAGCATTACATAACAAAGATTACATAGATAAAGTAATGGAGACGATCGTTTTTATTGCCTTTGTGTAAAAACAGAACATGAGGCCTACTAGATGGACTTTATCTTTGGAACAGAGAGAATGCAAGAGACTCTTAACAACCAAAGTGGCATCAAACGCTTGGTCCAGGAACTATGTTGTATATTTTCAGCTAAATGATTCTAAACATTCTGTGTTTATTTCTTCCAGATTATAAATGCACTTGAAGAGGATCCAGCTGCGCAAAAAATGCAGCTTGCCTTCCGTTTACAGCAAATAGCAGCTGCGTTAGAGAATAAAGTGACTGACCTTTGACTCAAAAGCCGCAATAAAGAAATCTGATCTGAAGATGTTCAAATTCATTCTTCCTGTTAAGGAAATAGTGTTCTATTTTTTAATGTATAATTACAACTTTAAATGAAAGATTTCATGGTTTTTTTGATAGCAGAGGTGTAATGTAAAAAATTTTTACTGTAAATTATGCTTCTAATTAAAAGCTGTGTTGTGTGTAAATGAATCTTCTGTGGGAAAGAGAGACCTTTGGTTGGAGCCAGGGTGGAAGAAGGAAAACCTATAGTTTGTTTAATTTAGTAGAGTCTGAGACATCAGCATTTAGGATTCATTATGCAAGTAAATTCAATACTATAGCGTCCTTTCTATGTTAAGCAATATTTCTACTAGGAAAACAATAACATACTCAGAGACACATGCAATATCCCCTTTTATTTTGATAACTGGAAATTGACTTCCATATAGCTCTACAACTTAGTCTCTGCTCGTAACAAACATCGTGAACAATGTGTCTGATTTCTCTGTGAGATCTGAGAATGAGATTTGCTACCACACACAGTTCTTAATTTAATTATTTATGTCCATGGGGATCCACAGTATGGCACCCACTGCAGTTGGCTGTGACGGAAATAAGAGTACTGTCAATGTAGGAGGGTTCTACTGATAAAGTTTCATTCAGTTCAGAAATCACTGCAAAGAAGGAATTAGTCCTTAAAACTTTACAACTCTTTGTTATTATTGTGAGTTTTATGATATATGCTAATGTGCCTTACTTGTACTAATTCTGTGAATCTGATGAATGGTTTTGTAAAAAGAAGCAGATCAGAAAAAGAAATATTTATGTGCTATTGAATGACTTGTGTGTGAAAAACATGACCAGCAGAATGCTTGTAATTAGCTGCTTTGCCGAGAGTGTGCTGTTTAACATGATTTGATTATGTATAATATCTTATTTTAGAATGGTTCTGATGATTTTTTATTTGAATCTTGGAATTATCCTAGAAATACCATCACTTGTTTTTATTGTATTTGTGATGTAAAATACTAGTATGATATTGGAAAAATCATATACCCATCTATTGAAAACCACTCAGTTTTGAGCCTTGGAATGCTGCATTCAATTGAATACACACCATGACCCATAGCAAAGAAAATTGAAATAACTTGTTAGAAAGTGTGTGTTTACAATATAGGTAAGCTCCATACAAATCAAAAAGTTAGGTACGTCTTCTTAAATTGCTGTATTGCACATCAGAGAACTTTATTCCTCTTTGTCTCGCAAGTTTTTGGCAGTAAAGTAGCATTTTAATGAAGCGCTGCCATCTGTACTCCTTCGTTCATTGTCCTGCCAAGTGCCCGGACTTTGCTGATTCTCAGCAAGCTAACGCAGTGTCTGCTGCCTGCTCTCCCTGCCCAGTAGGTTGTCATACAGTGACTTACTGTTTGTTGAGATATTTTTTCCCCCCTTTCTGAGAATTTGCTAGTATTTGTCAGTGGGCCTTTCCTTCAGATTCAAAAAATCAAAAGCCTCACCAGAGCTGGTTTCCTGCCCAGTAGGCTGGGAAGGCTTTTTGGATGTTTCGTGTATAATCTTCTTGCATTTGTGTATAATCATTCCTGAACCTGCCTGGGCTGTAAGTTATTTTACCCTGTTTAGGACAGAAGTACATGACTTCTACATAAAGGTGCTTTGCCAGCTACTCTTTCATCCACAGAGGCATCCTAATTTCATGGCTAATCTGTTTCTTTGTCATTATTTGTAAATCCTGTTAATTGTAAATCAAATACAATGTTGTTTTTTTCCACCAAGTGTCACAGAATCTTTACTGAAACTGGGGGGGAGGATGTTAAGAGGGATTTGTAATGCTTCCTCCAGGGGTGATAGAGCAGCAGCGTCCGTCAGTCTGCGGTTGGTAATGGAGGAGCACAGCACATCCTGCAGATGCTATGCCTGACATTATGCCCTTTTTATGGGCATTTGCTCTGAAAAATGAGAGTACTCTTGAGAGGATGTAATGCAACATCCCCTAGCAAGGTCTGCTTGCCTGATGAAAATCCATCTTGGGACCTGAAAGCCAATTGAAATACAGGCCCATCAGCATCTCTCCAGAGAGATCAGAAAGCCCTGCCTGAGCAAGTAGGCTTTGAGAGGGGACATTATGTGTCCCTCACCATCAGTGACTTGATGCAGAGCAGCTGCAGGCAACCATACCCTGCCATGGGCTGTGGCAGTGCTGTAGCAGGACCTTTCTTACCTGTTAGACAAGCATGTGTGTGGTGGCGTGTGCAAGTTTTGTGATGGATCCACTGGTCACTCTTTGGTGCCCTTTTTTACATCCTGGGAAATATGCAGGCTTTCAGTGCGGCAGTGCTGTCTGCCAGGGAACATGGGGGCAGATAACTGTGAGCAGCTGCAGCTACAAAGGAGACTTAATGCCTGTTTTTCAGTTTCTCTAAGTCTCCTCTCCTGAAAGCACAGAGTTCGAATTTGAATTGAAGAACTAAGCTGGTTTATTTTATTCTTTCCCCTTTTGGCTGAGCTCCTCCAGTGCTTGTTTTTCCACTCTGGTGCTCTGTTTTGTCCAGGCCTAGTTTTTGGCTTCAGTTTTCCCTACATTTTAGCAGTCTGATTCTTAAAGGCTTCATGCTCCTCCTATGGTTTCTGCTGCTCCTGCCATCTGGTTCATCTGCAAGATAAAAGAAAAAAGCTCACTGGGGGTCTCCCTCCTTTTCATCCCCTCTGCAACCCCTCTAAGGGGCACTTATTTGAGCACAAGAACCTTCTCTCTGCATAATAAGAGCCACTCTATAGCAGCAGCTGTGTACAGAACACCCTTGCTTGGACACCTCTCTGCTGTAGTTCAGAGGTGGGTGCAGACTGTCAACCACCACCAGCGAGTCTGAATCCCGTTCCTGATTGCAGCCTCTCCAACAGGTTTACTCCTTGTCTCCCCACCAGCAAACAAACAAGTAGAGATCTCAGATGATGGAACAAGAACCCTGCCTCTGTTTGCCTAACACAGAGTAACTTGCCCAACTGAATAGGAATTTGTTTTTTTGTCTCTGTCCTGGAATTTACTTTTAATTCCTTAGTTTCAGATTTCCCTCTGACACCTTACTAGATCTTTTTTGCTGCTCTCTATATGCAATAGATTTATAAGCAAGTGGTTATGGGTGATGGGGACCTTGGCTAGCATGTACATGTAAGGCATAGTGGTTCCTCAAGATGGTTTCTATGATCAGTCTGTTAGAGCTGTATTTGAACATCCCTCTTCCGCAGGCTGCTGTGTTCATAGAATCATAGAATCATTGGGCATGTGTTTCTCAGCCTGCTCAGTCTGAGCTGTGTTTACACACACTCTTTAAGTCTGGCTTTTCTGGCAACTTTTTGAAGACCAACAGAGTCATCACTATAAACAAAAATGTACAGGGAATTCAGAAACTCAAACTGGAAGTCATAAATTCACAAATGCCCAAACTGTCATACCATGGGAGGATTCTGAGCCAGTTCCATAAAGACTCAAAATGGCTCTAAGCTTGAATTTCAGCTGTCCTGGACTTACCACCACTGATGACATTTTCTGGCCAGTCCTTTACTGTTCCAGGTTCTCAAGTCTTGCTCATTTTCAACCATAGTATGCCCTGGTAGTATGCACCTGCATGGCCTAAAAATTCCTGGATGTGATGCAGAAACCCCTCTTTCACATGCTTCCTGTGGCTGCAACACCTCAATTTCCCTTGATAAATTAAGTTTCTAGTCAGATTTCCCATTTGCACCTAAGAGCATGGTGTAGCAGTTCTACGAGGACTTCCTCTCTAAAGAATTTGGTCTTGAGCAAATATTGCCTTCTCTTAAGACTTTTTCCACATCTGTTGTCTTCTCTTAGAAAAAGCTTATCAGGGAAGTTGTTTGGGTATTTTTTTTCCCTCCTCTGCCTAGAGATAACCTGTCAGAGCAATAAGACAGTCAGCTGCAGAAGTTTAAAGGAAGATGCCTGGCTGCCATTCTTCTACCCACCACTGGCTCGAGTTCTGTGCTGTTCTGCTTTACACTCAGATGGGATGAAATTTGGCATTTTGAGTCACTGGAGTTGTACTGGAAATCTCAGCCCTTGTAACTTGCTTTCATCCCTCAATCCCAGCTCATGACAGTCAAGCTCAGCTCCTGAAGCTTTCCAGGCTCCCTGTTATGCAAGCTCCTCTCTTCTTAGAGGTCTGCTTTTCCAGATCTGCCTGGAGCATGGGATTCCTTGGAGAATGAACGACAGCAGCACAGAAGCTAAAACGATCAGTAATTCTGTTTTCTCAGGCTCTGTGCTTACCTAGTCTTATTGTTTCTGTCCTTTTTATTTTGAGAAACCCTCCTTCAGTTGATGAATGATGAATCTGAAAGGCGGAATTGTAAACTAGAGTTAGTCTTCCCGCCTTCCTCTTTTGTTAACCTTTGTCTTGATGGGGCCTGAAAATGATGATGGAAGTCTTGGTGTTTGACAATCACTGCAGAAAAGAAGGAAAAGAGACTTTCCAGACCCACAATTATGAGGAAGTTTTTAAGGGTTTTGTTTTCTTCAGATTGTGTCCCCTTATGGCTCAGTGGCAAGGAGCATTTCTCCATCCATTAGAGAAGAAAGTGGCTTCTCCTGTGCAGGCTTATAATAACCAGCTGTGCTATGTAAGATCACTGCCGTTGTACCAGTCCTTCAGGGCTGACTTTGTCTTCCCAGTGCATACTGTTTGCTGCTGTCCTCCCAAAGAGGACAAAATCCTATGTCATTCATAGCCAGGCAATCAAAAGCTATTTCATTTACCCATGTATTCTCATTTCTTTGCTGCTTTTCAGAAAATTGCCATTTGAACCAGAAGAGAGTTTGAGTGCTTTCCTTCTTTTTTTTTAAGTTTTTAAAGCACCTAAGTGTCTTAACAGATTGAACACTTCAGAAAGAAACTATTTTTTCAGTGGGACAGAGGACAATAGCTCTCATACAGCTCTATACGGCTCATCTTAAAAGGAAATAAAAATCCTACCATGAACCACACACTGTGTTTTTCAAATCTTTTATTCAGCACTCTAATTCTGAACAATATTTTTGGCTTATTTAATTACCGTCAAAATCGAATGTTGAACAAAACTCTCTTTTCTTTCTTTTAATCTACTGTAATAAGAAAGGAGTGAAATGAAAAATGTATTCCTTTGATATTCTTAATCTTTCCTCTCCTGTGGCTATGCTCCTATTCAGTAAGAGATCATACTTGCTAGTTGCAAAGCCTGCACACCAATCCATGGGATATAAAACAAACCAAAATCCGTGTTTCCTGCAGCTACATCTGGGTCCATGGCAATGCTCACAATTGTAAAACTGCCTCCAGGATGTTACTTGGAATGTTTTTATTGTTGGTCTGGCTGGTTTCCTTGTCCTTCTTACGTGATTTTCTTTGTGTGGGTTTTCACCTTGTGTTTTGGTGGCACTTGCTGGACCACAATGCTACATTCCTCTGAAAGCCCAAGGAAGGAAACAATCACTCTCTGGTTTAGTCGTGCACTTTTCATACCAGAAGTGCCCCATGGGCACTTGGGCCCTCGCAGGCTTAGCTCACTGGAAAATGATAGAAGTGGATTTTTTTATGGTAGAGCAGACAACCTTACTGAAATATAAAACATTTCCATCTGTATAAAATAAGTTGTGCTTGTTTTATTAATAAAAATGCTCTGGTTATGTACAATACTATTCATATCTGATGTACAAAGGGCTCTTCTGAGTTGATCTAAGCTCTACCTAAAGTTTGTAGCACCCTCTACTCTAGACTGGTGGCTGTGCTATGCTAGTCCCAAACTAGAAAGCAACACAGTTCTTACTAACATCATTTAGACTTTAGCTGAGGCTGAATGCCCACATCTCATTTGCTTGATGTGGGTATTTAGCCTCATTGCTGCTTTTAGTGGATTAAAGTTTGTCTTGTGAGGCTGTTGTATGGGTAAGATATCCAGAGTCCCGTAATGAGGCCTTAAAGTCCAGATAAGGAAAGAGAAAGACCACCATCACTTTCAGCAGCAGCAGGTCTAGCTTCCTTCATGCTGCTCAGCCGTCAATATACGTTCCACCCTTTATTTTAACATGGTCTTATTTTGCTTCCCATGTGCACTTGAAGCATTTGCAATCCTCTATTTGTATTCTGGCACATTACAGCTCAAGATGAGATCATCCATCTGGGTTTTGTGCTTTTTTGGAGCTACAGGTTTGGTATTTAATAGGGTCACACCCTAGTACACTTAGTTCTCTTACAATAATATTTGATAGAGAGCTGTGTCGAGTTATGGTTTTGCTTGCGGAATGTGAAGATTCATATGCTGATTGCTTTGACCTGGCTATCTATAGTAAGAGCCTGTAACTGCCCAAGTGTTATTATAGCTTTTGATTTAGGTTATGGTTGTGATTTTATCTTTCTTTCCAGTGAAATGATGATGAGAAATGTTTTGTTTGCCATTTAACTGGAAAATGTTAATAGTTTAGCTGCATGTCTGAGAGAAGAGAGGAGAAAGGGGTAGTGACATCCTTCCCGTGTGAGGTGGCTTTGTATTTATTCTTTTCTGAACAAGACAGTGACGACAAAGACCACTTCAGCACTGCTGTAACTCACAGACTTAAGTTTCTTTGTGGTTAATCATTCATGTGAATTAGCTGGGCAAGATTTTTAATACAGAACTTGAATTTAATTTCAATCTATTCTGTCTATCATTGTCTCTCTCTGTCGGGTTTTTAAGACGACAGCATACACAATGTATCTAGGATTAGATTCTGGCTTTAAATATTTAGAGTCTGAATCACATCCATTTGTACTTCATTTCAAGGTTGAAGTAATGTAGCAGGACACACATTCTGTAGTAGTTAAAACTCACAAATCAAAGGAGTGCTGAATTATTCATTTTAAACTTAAGCAATTTCTTTGTGGACCTGCACCAATGTGCTGTTTGGGGTGAGCTGTAGGATTGCCAGCTGGGCTGCAAGGCTCTGCCCTGCACACCGTCCCCTTGCACTGGTATGCCAGCCATGTCCACTGTCCTGCTTGCTGGCCAGCTTAAGGTTTACAGGTTGATTGTGCTAATGGCTGATGTGGTTTTATCTGGGGAACTGATTGAGCCTAATGAATTCCAGACTGGGCTTTGGTTAGCTCCTCTTAAACTGCTCTCTGATGGGTGATTTCAGAGTCTCATCAGAAGATTTGCTCTGCTAATGGTGACCAACTGGCATGTCCACCACCAAAAACTTTCTGTTAACTGTCTACTGGGAAAGGATCATAGTTTTAGCCTCTCTCCAGCAAGCGACGAACCCAAGGACATATGAGTTCACTGCAAGGTCTGAGCCATAGGGCCAGGGAGAAGATCAGATCACTGAGCCTTGCCAGGATTTGAGGGAGGAGTTGGCTGCCTCCGTAGGCATGTAGCCCTCCAGACCAGAAGAAGCTGCTCTGAGCAGTCCCTGTTGGGACCACTGTGAATGTACCATTTTCTGCCTGGCTGACATGCAGGAAGCCAAAGAGCAGGCTAACTCGCAGGTGGGGCAGCTGTTAAATGGCAAACTGGGAACATACCTCCAAGATCTCCATCTTCTTTCCACTGCCAAGGATCTGAGCCTGACATAAACTGCACCAGAGCATGGTGCAGGCAGCATTGCTCAACTGAGTCTGCTCCAGCAGTATAACAGCAAAACTGCGTCTGTATGGCTGGCCACACATGTGGCACAATAAGTAATCTTTAGTCAAGCATGGTCCAGCCATCTGTGTCCAGTGCTGTGGCAACAGAGCTGGCACCAAGAGTCACTGCCATGTCCAGGCACCCCTCATGGTGCTCTCAGCTCCTGGGTATGGGTCTAGTGACAGGAGTGGCTTACAGGGCTAATTGTTAGGAGCACCTAAATTAAACATAGCTTGTTGAAACCCTAGTTCAGAGTATAGAAAGTCAGAACAATGTTAAGAAACCTCAAAGGTCAAAATTAACTTTGAACTCTGGAGATATACAGAGAATCTAATCTAAAAAGCATCTTAGAAGCATAACCCAGTTCACACCTACTCTTCGCAGTTACCAACAGCTCTGAGAAACACTCGTCTGTATGTCAATAGCTGTATTAGAAAGTGTGTGGTGCAAAAATGGATCATCCATGAAGTATCTGTGCTTTCATAGCAGTGTGGTGCTCCTGCAGAAATGTTGAACAGGCACGTGTTAAAATTTTAAGGAAATACACACTTCCTGCCCCACCCCACACCTTTTCTTTTCCCCCCCTTAGAGCTATGAGACCTTTTTCGTTTCCCTGGTAAAAGGCTGCACCACAGAGGTAAGTCACGTTCACAGCCATATTATGCTCCACAAGAGCTGAATTTCATAGGGTTTTTTTCCCAAACTTCACAGTGACTCTCCATTTACAGGTTTCTCCACAGAGGCTGATGTAGATAGATCGGTTATTCTAGCAGTGTGTAGTCAATCTCTGTTATGGGCTATCTATATGCACAAGAATATTACATATGCAGTTCTCAGTAACAAACCCAGACACTTTAAATTCTCAGTGGCACTTCTCCCTGATTCTTTTTGTTCATTTTTTGTTTGTTTCAATGAAATTTTTTTTTTTTTTACTGAAGGAAATTCCTTTACTAAGGAAATTTTAGCCTTACAAGCCTGCATATTTTATTTTTGCAAATGGGGTTGAATTCTGTTCTCAGTAGAACTAGTGGGTGTTTTACGTGGATCTAAGATCCAAGAATGTGACACAATGCAGTTTCAGACACTATTCATTAGGCTAAAAACCTATTATTTGATTTGCTGGTAAACTAGACTAACTTTTTTTTTTTTAAGTTCACTTAAAACTTTTCACATAAATAGCAACACAATCTTTTTCACCTCTGTTTATTGTTCAAAACAGGAAAGAAGCCAAATTCTGTTGTGTGAATGCGACATCATGATATTCGAGAATGATCTGGCTTATGTCTATCTGTCAGCCATATCACTTATGCCTTTAATGAGAAAATAAGTGGGCCCAAGTTGCTTAGCAATAAAGAAGCTGATGAATGGATTGGATCAGGTCCATCTACATTACCTTATGTTTTTAATATGGTCTTATGTATTAACACAGTTGGAACATTCATCTGGCTATCACTACACTGCAAATGTTGCCTTTTCTTACCCTGGATCCACCAAAGCACATGGGAGGTCCCTAGTGATTTAAATGGACTCTGTATCTCTCCTGCAGTCTTCAAGAAATTTCAATTATATTTGCTCTAAAATCAATACAATTAGTGCTTTAACATGATCAGCACAAGAGAGGAAACTGGAGGTTGATGCAGGTGGTTAAGGTAGGGACAGAAGGGAACCAAGAAGATCACACTTCAGGTTGATACCATTTTCCTAGTGCCTGCTCTGCAAATGGAGGGCTGGCATGCTTTGGGCCTGGCCATTAGACATCATGATTACCATGTGGAATCATTCCTGTCTTCATCCAAAAGTCTTGATTACAAACATTAATTAAGCCCTGTGTGGTGGCATCCTGTTTCTGTTGGTGCAATTAAAAAAAAAAAAAACCAAACCCAAAGCAAACACAAAACCTACTCGCCTAAGGTTAAGGAGCAAGTTAATGGCACAGCTGGGAATAAAACTCAAGATTCCAGATCCTTGGCTGTCAACTATAACCTGCTGGCAGTATACCATGTACAGAAAAATGAAAATCAATCCAGCTAAATTGCTGTTTCTGAGCTGACAATTTTCCATGGCTCTGAGGGTAAAAAAATTCAGACACAAGGCTGGGACAAGAAAAACCCACCTGGCAAGGGGGATTTCTGTTCAAAATCTATCATTCAAAGAAAAACTCCTGCTTGCACTTAAATACATACATTTAATGTCCTCATAGATGGACATACACGTGTAGGTGGTGCATGTACTCCTATGGGTTGGCCAGCTGTGGTGCAGAGCTCGATGCCACCTGAGGATGAGGGCAACTCATCTCTGGCCACATCCATTGCTCCATTGCAGTCCCCAGGGCTGTGGCTGGCCTGTTCTCCTCACGAAGCTGATGTTTAGCCAGACTTGGCACCCTTGCCTGAACTGCAGGAGTCACGCCTCTAATTCTTGCAGTATGGCTCACTCTACCTACTCACAAAGCGCACAGTGGTGCACAAATTGATCCTGCTTGTGCCCCAGCCATGAGCAAAGCCTTGCAGGACACAGGGTGTTATCTCAGGAAGAGTTCAAAGGGCTGCACTGTCCCGTTTACAGGGTTCAGGCATACTGAGCTGGTGTCAGCTCCAATTTGCACTGCCCTGACAAAACTTGTCACCACACACCATAGCCAAGCCTGAGCACAGCCATGCCCCAGAACAGGGCAGGGGAACCTGTGCTCCCCTTCCTGCATAGTCCCTGTCCCACAGGCCAACAGAGTGCACCAAGACAGAAATATCCAAGCAGCAGGGGCAGCCTTACCCCAGGTCACAGCTCCAAAATGGTGTTTGAGAAACTGGTTTTCTCAAGCTGGGCTAGATATTTCCATGGCGCAAAACTGGTTATGATCGGATAAAATGTTTCCACACAGCCATGATGACAGGAATGCGCTGCCCCAGTGGAGCAAACTGGTTTGGGCTTTGAGAATTTTTTGGGAGACGAAAGCATTTTGTTGAGCTGAATGAAATATAAGATGTTAGGAAAAAAACAATACAATTGATACAAATAATTATATGGTATTTTAAAGATTTTTTTCCCCCTTTAAATAATCTAAAATATCATTTAACACAGGCAAGGAAATTTGATTTTACAGACATATATATAACTATATATGTGAGCAAGGAGTGTTGTATAACTATATTTAACATGGCATGCCTTTAATACAGCCTTCCTGTGGAAAACTCTTAGGGATTTTTTAATCCAAGCAGCTAACTATAAAGTTTTCTCATAACAGTAAATTATGACAATTTTGCCCAAGGCTTTAACATCCCTGAGTTTTGCTCTCTGCTTTGAATTAGATTGTGATGATCAATATTAATATTCCCTGATCAGATGTGGTCATTGCAAAACCAAGATGAAACCCTCTTTGCCTCTGAATTTTACTGCAAATGTGAACATTTATCAACACTTATTCAAGACATAAATGAGAAAGAGAAAGAGAACATCATGAAAGATCTTAGTTAAAATTTAACCTCCATGCTACTCATCTAGAATATTTTCCAGAAGCAAATGTAGACTTAGTGCTACTGCAGGGAAGACAGTAAAATCTATGAATATTCGTGACCAACATGAACCCTGTCCACTCCTGCTAGGGAGAGTAAGATTTTTTTCTTTGTGTGATCATAGCTTTTTTCACTCTAGCTCTCAGACATACTCGCATGAGTCTTGCCATCTCCAGCTGTCGTTGTTCAGAACATAAATATTTCCTAAACATCTATTTACAAGTAACAACAATATACCCCAAACCAGCCAAAATATCCAGCCCCTCCAGTGCCATCACCTGTACTGTATCAGCACACCTTTTGTTCGGCTGGTTGGTTTTGCTGCACACCCAGCATGAAGAGGCAGCCACACCATGTTCAGGTTCACACAGGACAGGTCACTCTCTGCACACCTGAGCTTTTGCTTCCTGGCCCAACTTTCATGTTGAACTAAAGTCTGCCTCCACTGTTTGGACAAAAATTATGTCAAAACCTTTTACTTGTACTCTTCAATGGGACACATAAATGAATCAGTGAGATAAGGCAGAAAAAGGCATTTGCCCAAAAGAGCTGGCAAGGCTGGGGGGAATCTTTCACAAAACATTGGTTAAAAGCAATGGTTTAGCTGTCTGAACATAAAGCGGTCTCAGGGAGAGCTGAGTCATTTTTCAAACATGCAGAGCTACTGGGGCATGAGGAAAAAGGAAACACAACTTTTTAAAGCAGATCTTGTATGACTCAAGTCAAATACATTTGTCATTGGAATCAGTACGAGGAGCTTGCTGAGCTAATGACCCTTCAGAGCTGGGGCACATCACATTTCTCATCTTCTTCCCTCAGGGATGATTTACTACAAGATAATTTTGCACAGTCACATACCCACCAAGACAGTGGCTCTATGGGGCATCTCAGATGCCCCATCCCTATTTCTCAGTGCACCTCATGCTCACTCCTTTGTACTGTCTTTGTAGGCCACCATGTTGGGGCACGTAGCCAGTGACATGAGAGAAGAAACGCCACTTGTGTTAGGAAACAGTGCCAAATCCAGAAGGTATTTTCTCTAGTCCTATGCCATGGCTGCAGTGAAAGCAAACATGTCCTCCTCCTCTTTCTCCAGCATAGAGCCCCTGAAGACCACACAGGAGATGGGAACCTGGGGACTGGGCTGCCACTGCTCCCCAAGAGCCCAGCATCCACCTCCTCCCCCATCTGCCCTAGCACAACTGTGTGTCCACAGCTCCTCACTGTCAGCAGGTATAAAGAGAGCTTAAAATCCAGAGACAACATCTCCCATGTTTGCCACAGGTTTGCCTGAACAATGTATTCAATCATTAGTGTCCCTGGAGGTAGAGATGCAATTATGATGGCCAGTTTGACCATCCTGGGACTAGAGGAAAAAAAGGAAGGAGAAAATGTGAAACAGATGGTTGACAGTATTTACCCTCTAGGCCCTAAACCTTGCAATGTCCTCAATTTTTTCTAGGTCTTCTCTAAACCTGTAAGGGCTCACTTCTCAGTTCTAGCAACTGGAGCTTTAAGAAAACACAAATATCCTGAGGCTTAGGATACAGTCCAACGAAGTCGTGACAAGCCTGATCTCCAGCTCAGAGGAGCAGCATGGTTTCACTTGTTGCTCTTTGTGCTTTCTCATGTTCCCTTCTCAGCCAGGAGAAGAGGGAAGGCTTTTGCCATGGACTGCCACACTAAAGCATGCCCAGAAACCAAGAAGCCTGCAGGCCCTCTTGTATCCATTTCTTTCTCTCAGTGTTTGCATTTGAAAGCAGTAATAACAGAAAAGAGACCTCAAATGAGCACAAGTTTCTGCACTACTTATACCCTAAAAAAAAAAGTCTGTTTCAGGAATTTTCTTCTGAGGTTAACCACTTCATCAGCTCATATACAGAAGATTACCATGAATTCTAGGAAAATCTTGAGCCCTTTCACTGAACTTTTGGAGGTGATTTTTTTCTAGCATTATTTATTGTGACTTGTCCCTTGTTGCGTCAAGAGCTTCTCTCTTCTAACACCCCTTATCTTTTTGAGCCCCCCACCCAATTATTCCATGCAGCCCACCTACTATCACACAGTCTATTTACCTCCTGCATCTTTATTACCTTATGCCTCTTGGACCTACTAGCCACCACCCATTTCTCAGGATCATGGGATAATTCAGTGTCCTGGTTCCCCAGGCACAGACCCATGGGCCAGCCATGTAGGCAGGCCGTGAGTAGCCCTGAGTCAGCTGGGAGATCCAATCAAGGCAGCTGACTCACAGGTGTATCCCATAACCACTTAATCATGCTCATTATAAAAGGAGGGAGTTTACTAAGGAAGAGTTCCTCTTTTTGAGGCTCTTCCATCTTGGCCTTCTGTTCCTGCTGCTGACCCCAAGAACCAGGCTGAGTAGAACCTTACATACTTTATGTGAGTGATTGTATTAGTTTTGTTATTTAATTAAATTTGTTTCTACTTCAATCTATGGGGCTTATCCTTTTTTTCCCCTGATTCCCCTTCTCAGCTGGGGAGGGGTCATCAGGTGGTAAAGCAACTGCTACAGTTTACCCCCAGGTACAAGCTAAAAGTAGACATTCAGGTTGGGACGATCTTCACTGAATGATTATTCTCTCTACTTAGAAGTTGTTGAACCTCATCTAGAGTACTGTGCCTGGTCTGTCTGTCCCACTCAGTACAAGAAGGATATCTATCAACTGGAACATATTCAGTGTAGGGCCATGGCAGCAGGTGGGTGCTGGAGCACTCGCCCTGGGAGGGGAGGCTGAAGGAGATGGGTCTGTCCAGCCTGGCTTCAGGCAGCCCCAACAGCAGCCCCCCACTACCTAACAGGAGGTCATCAGCAATACAGAGTCAGGCTTTCCATAGTGGGGCGTGGCAGGAGAACAGGCCACAGGCACAAGTAAACACATATTTCATGTAGTCCCAGGATGAGCCTGTGGCCAGAAGAGCATGTCATTTTGTTCGGATGGCACTCCCTGACCTGCACTGTTTAGAAAATCAAAATACTTATTTTTAAGTCTGCAAATCTATACATAATAATGTAGAAATATCTGTTACTAACATGTTACACCAGTCATATGAAGTCCACCCCCTCCCAGCCAGTAAGAGAATCAAAGAATTTATTTCTGTATATTGTTTACGATAGCACAGAAGACCACAGGGAGCGTTAAAAAGGTGTTTGCCATCTCTCATTAGCGATGTCAACACTGTCTCCGGGGTAAAAGGATCTTTGGGTAAAAAGGTAGTCTTCCATCTGGAAGGTTTGAAAGACTCTCTGAATTTTTGTTCCCTAAAGTTTTTGGTGTCTGATTCCTATGTTGGGGAGGGAGAGGGTTGTCTGTGCATCAGTTTTTCTTACTGGAGGCAGGATCTGTTTTGAGAGTGCCCTGTTTTCCTCTCTTTTGCAAAGGGGCAGTTGCAAGTCATTTACTCTGTTGTTTATAATTTTCTGTTCTTTCAGAATAATTTTCAAAACACTTTGATTTTCTTTTCAGCTGTGAAAGAATAATCCAAGTCCAAACATGTTATTCTTTGAAATTAACTCACTCACTAAAGCTGGTTTCCCTATAAATTTTACTGAAGTGGATGATTAAGAACTCTTTTCTACAAATAATGTTTCATGCAATACAGCTGTAATGAGACTACAGTCTGATTATTTAAATGGATGAACATTTTTATTAACTGCAAAATCACTTCTGGTATGCTCTATATTTAATACTTAATGAGACTTTGAAATCACAATAGTGGTTTCACACATGGTTAGGGAGGTTAACTCCAAAGGCTGGTTACTTCAGTCCTCAGAGTTGGCTCAGGCCTTCATGTTCCTCTAGGGCACCAATTAAACCTAAAGTACAAGCTAAACTAAGAACCTGAACTTGGAGTTACATTCCATATACTCCCCATTTTCATGTCCTGTGCTGAGCAGATGCAGGGTTATTTGGCCTTAGTAGATTTCTGGTATCCTTTAAAAAGCAAAGAGCCCACCCTGAGTGGCAGTCATCCACAAGCAGCTGCAGTGGATGAAAGAAAAAAAAGAGGAATATAACAAATAAAGAAATAAAGACTGTAATGAAATAATCAAGAATACATAAAGTGAAATGCTTCACTTTTATTATATATTCTGTATATCAAAGTCAATGAAAATGAGGTTCTAAAAAGTCTTCTTCCTTAGCCAGCATGAGGCAAGAGCAAAGCACTTGTGACAACCTCCTAATCCACAAAGTTACTCTCCAGCAAGATTCAACCTCATGGCAAGCCAGGAGAAACAGGTTAGAGGGGTCCAGAGTAACATCTCCAGCGAATGCTGTGAAAAACAGTCCACTTGGGAGATACACATGGTAAATGGTGTAGCTGTGGGATTCAGGTTCCTTCAGGGACTTTGAAGCTGAGGTGGTTTTAGACATAGCCAGTAATAAGTTCCACTAAGAGACACTTTGTTGCTGTATTCCTCTAGCAGAGATTTAAATTGAACACATGTGGTAGGTACTGGGTCTTCTCCAACAAACTGATATTTTTTTAAGTTAGGCTGCAACTATTTGTGACATCTCCTTTCTCTGAGGCCTGGGGAAACAGTTCTTCAATTACCTACTACTCTGAATTTTTACAAAGGAGCCCTACGATGAGCACCTGTGTTTTCCAGGATCTGAAGACAGGTTGCTCATTTGAGAATAGCCAGATGTCCCTACAGATGTGAATTATTAGGTGGCATTGGTTTGAACCTGCATACAGCATGGCAGCAAGCCCAGCCTACCCTGTCGTCCTCCTCAGCACTACTTACCTCTCTCTCATCACTACTGAGTTAGTTCTGCCAGTTTCAGTGCTGGGCTTACTATGGCAATAGACTGTGAAATACAGTCTAGCCAAAGCCATGTGTGCTATTGTACAAAGCAGATATGCCCAGAAGCACTTTCATTGTTTCCCTCCAGACTGTGGTACCTTAGAGGTTGGCAGGCAATTGTGATTTGAATGTTTTACATTAGAGAATAGTCAAAGACAAAGAAAATTGCCTGACAGTACAAGAGGACTGGACTGAAAATCAGACTTTTGCTGTCTGTTCATGTAATGATACCAGTGAACCATAATGATACTCATGAAGGAGCTGTGTGATGACTCCTATTGATCCCATTAGATGATTCTTACAGTGATTGTCTTCTGCCCTCCTTTAGAGAGGGACATAAACAGACTGGAGTGGAAGAGAGGCCTTTCTAGTAGATAATTTTAAGCCTTGCTGATTGATTGGAGGAGGACTGTGAAGTCTTTAAGCTGGCACCTTTTCCTTGACTTGGACCCTACACAGAACCAGGAGCCCATCAGAAATATCCCAGTCAGAAAGAAACTTTCTCACATTTCCACATGTATTTACTTTGGTTTGTGCAGATGTCTTTTTCTCTTCCCAAATTCTCCAGCTTAGTGCATGTGAGAGAGAAAAGATGATCTGGCCTTGAGAGAGCTGAACTCCACAATAGTTAAATGAAGGGCTAACTGCAGTATTTTGAAGGTCAAAAAATCCCACATGACACAAGGCTGTTGGGAAGAAAAGAAGTCACTAAACTTCTGAACAAAACTATTTTTTTACGATAAGTATGGTGAGACTCTAGAACAGGCTGCTCCGTGAGGTTGTGGATGCCCCATCACCGGACATGTTCAAAGGCCAGATGGGGCTTTGGGCAACCTGATCTAGTGAAAGATGGCCCTGCCCACGACAGGAGAGTTGGACTAGATGATCTTTGAAAGCCCTTCCAACCCAAACCATTCTATGATTTATGAAAAAGTATTTCAGCCTCCCAGGTAACAAGCCAGAGGGGTCTCAAAAATAAGCCATGATAATTTCCTGAGTATTAACTGGTCCAGAGTACAAACGCACTGAATGAACCTGTCTCTGTATAAACAAATAAATTGTGTTTGAAGTGCAGAGATTTCATGAGGACTTTTTCCAGGGCAGAAGAGCACAATTAAAATTTTTAAATTAACGATAAGAAAAAAGAAACCCAAGAACAATCACCAAGTTAAGCACTTTAAAGTATCACCAAAAGTTTTCATTTGAGAATTATCCCTTTTACCTTTTCTTTTAACTTCAGAAAAGATTATATAAAGGGCCAACTCTTTCTCCATTTGGCTACACTTGAGATAGTACTAAAGATAAGAGCCACTGCCAGGAGATGGAGGAGAGAATGGAGAAGGGGAAAGGGAAGGGGAAGTGGAGAGGGGATTAAAACTTAGAAATGAGCTGTGGGTCATTTTGCTTTATTTCTGCTGGAGCCTGTTCTGGCTTTCCTGAACACAAATTAGAGAAAGCCACAAAAAAAAAAAGATAACAAATGCAGCCTCTCTTTCTGGTGTAACTCTGCTGAAGAATGACAGATGCATACATAGCCTTATCAGTCACAGATATATACAAGCATCAGGTTGTTTAAAGTTTTTCTTTTAGTTGCCTTTTTGGTCATAGGCTTAGAATAACATTGCAAAGGATTCAAGCTTAGTCAGCTGAACCAGACTTCCATTAAGGAGAATGCATAAACAACTAGATAAGAGGAGAAAGAATACAGGGAAGTTGAAAAAAAAAGTGATATTCAGGAAAGATACAGTGGATGTGACCTAACCAGGTTCTGGCTGTCTGAGTGGGTGACATCTCTGGACTTTAACGGTGCAAGCTTGTCACTGTGGGTCCCACTACCCTAGAAGTGGGAATGTGGCAGCCACCACAGTAAAGCTTGTTCCTTTCAGTCCATCTGCTCTCCTGTCATTGATATTTACAGCTCTACTAATGTGGATAGGCCCAGCCACCCATGCTTTCATTATTAGACCCAGCATGCAACACATAAAATTTTGTTCGTTAATTCCCAATTTCACATTTGTCTTATTTATCAAACACAGCCTTTAGGGGATAACAATGAGAATCCTGGGTTTTGCTAATCTCATCTTTTTCTCTTTAACCCTTTCTTTACTTGTATGAACATCATTAGATAATGGCTTGACTCTGCTTTTCTTTATTTTGGAGACATGGAATAGAAACCTCTCATTGCTGTGCTCTCACCTTCTTTAAGTGATCTGGAGACTTAAGACCTTCTTGCAGGTAGCAAGAAGAACCAGGATAGGCGTTGCTAAAGAAGTATTTCTACGTTTCCCTGCACTAAACCATCAGTGCCAGCTTGACCTCATTCCTGTACCGTGAGCATCTACTTACTTCCTTCTGTGAACGTCTCTCGTTTACCTTCCTTCTGGAATCAGTAAATACCATTTTTCATTGGTTCGACTTTAAAAAGATTTAGAGGAGAGGAATGTAATAAACCATCATCAACATGGTTTTAGGGAAATAGTTCCTGTCAAATACATCTGAATTAGTTCTAAAATGATATTACAACTTTGATTAAGTGTGTCATGGCTCCACAGTTATCTTTTATAGATCTATTGAATTAATATAACATTACACTGATCTAAAAATTGGTGCTATATAACATAAATGCAATAAGGTAGAAAATTATTTGTGGAGATCACGATTGCCAGTAGAGTACAATCAGTGACTGTGGGAAAGTTTTACTAATGAGGACTTCGACTGTTTTCACAAGTGATCACAGAGTAAATTGTAATTCTAGGGACAAAGACTGAAAAAGTGATAAACAGTAATGGAGAACAGAGCAGACAAACCCCACTGATTGCATGGTAATCTGAGCCTATTCAAAGAAACTGGGATATCCAAAGGATATTCTTTGTTTATAGAAAGACGAAGGGAAGGCTAGACTTACCGAATAGGGGAAAGGATGCAAGAAAAGACTGAGGGTATGGTAGAGCAAAACTGTAGCAACAAAAAAAACAGATTAATGCATTAGCTAGGGGAAGGTTGAAGATGGTTAGTAAACTGTTTAAGTGCTATAGGTATTGGTGAGTGAAGGCTGAAATACTGTGTCTGGTTTGGGGCCCATTTTTAAAATGGCAGGCAGGGAGGTAGATCAACCATAGAACTAGATTTGAAAAAGCAGCTGATTAACCATTGAAACAAAGTACCAAATGAAAAGGTCTCCTCTTCATCATTTGGGGTTTCCAAATTAAGTGTACATGCTTTCTCAAACATGGCTTTTAGTGGAAAACAAATACATGTTCATAAAGAAACTATTAGCACTTCAGTATAGGGTATCCTTTATTGTCTGTAACACATGGCAAGCCACATCAAATTATGTAAGTACCTCTCCTGTCCCGTACGGTATTTGTAAATAGTTGCTGGTGGTTTTGAGATCAATGGTTATGTTCAATTTGCTCAACACCTTGTATTAGGCACTACTTCCTCCTAGTTAAAATGTTGCCCTATGTAAGTTAAAAAAAAAAAAAAAAAAAAAAAAAAAACAACAAGAACTTGGTATGTGCTTCACGGTTCCTTTCTTTACAGTCACTTCATGCATAGCAAAAATAGTCTTGTGTTTTCTTAGAGTTGACATGCTGAGGAAGCCCATTGTCTTTGTGGTCTAGAGCAGGATTTTGAAATATGGCACAGGAAAACTGTCTTCTGCTGGCTACAAAACATCTAAGTTTGACCAAACTGTATGCTTCTGAGAATCACCATTTACATATTGTTAACATGGCAGACAGGAGAAGTAATCTCCAATAGAAAAGGCAAATTTAATCCTACTTATGCTCCCTTTGTTTTTTTAATTTTATTTTATGGACTGTTAAGCACAACCTCCCCAGGCAGGTTTAGAGCTTGGACAGTATGCTCCAGACCAGGCTTTCCTGCCATTGCCCTTCCAGGACACTCTGTTGGGTGTCTATGGCAGCATTTTGGCAGAGGTGATTGCTGCAGGGTGGCCTCTGTGAGAAGAGGACAGGACCAGACCTCTGCCAGACACAGCCAGCTCAAACAGACCCACCGCCGGGCACAGCCGAGCCCCTCAGTCAACCTGCTGGCTCCTCAGTGGTAATGTATTTAAAAACGGGGAGGAAATGCCAAACAGGCAGAGAAGGAGGAGGGAACAAAAAGTGTGAGAACCAGGTGCAGGGACACCAAATGTCTTTATTTTGACCCATGAGCTTACCCACTCCTATTATTCCTATTTTCCCCATGGCTTATTCTGCCAAGGGTGGGAGCCAAGTAGCTGGGTGGGAGTCTGACTGCTAGCCAGGGCCAACCCACCACACGCATTTTGACCATTATGGTATCAAGTGTCAGAAGGGAGCCTGAGGAGCAACTCTGCTTGTTTGGGGGGAACCACGGCAAGGTCAAGTTGCACCCTTTTCCTTCTTGTTCTTTCCTGAGAGGTGCAGCAGGATGTGCAGTGTACAGTCAGTTTCTCAGCACACATCTGAGGGGACATGGGGTAAGTCAACACTCACAAACTAAATTCTCAGAACAGCACTGGCACACTGCTGGTGGGGGCTAAGAGCTACTCCTCCACATAGTTCTTGACCATAATTCAGGCATTAGCATAGCACTCCCAAGATACAAACTGTGTGAGTTGACCCAGTTTTGCTGGATACAAGAGTTTAACGGTATGGATATAGCCTGTTTCATACCAGTTGATCTCAGTGTCAGAGACCAACCCTGGGCACACTGTTTGCTATCAGTGACACACCCACGTTGTCCTCAGGAATTAGTCCAAGTGAACAAGCGCATGTTTGCATTTATGTGGCTAATAAAGTCAGCTACACCCTCACCTGGCATTAACCAGCATATTTAGCTGAAGGCAATGGAGCAAAATTGATTTATACCAGTTTATTTTGGGCTCTTGTGGAAATACTATACCCCTTTCTAAGCTCCAGCCCTCAAGGAAAACCCTCATGGTTTATTTTTGGATAATTATCATAACTTCAGCCGGTTTCCTAATTTTTTTTTCTTGACCAAATTATTGAAGTGCCCATCTTGGAAGGCCCTGGGAATCTGGATTTCAGTGCTGTGCTTCAGAAGTTTTTGTCCATCTCTAAAAACTCTTTCAGAAGGGTTTCACCCTGACATAAGGTAGCATTGAAAGGGCAGTCATCAAACCCCAGTCAGATAAGGCACAGCTATTCCTTGGCACTAATTGTGTCTCTTAAATTTTAATGGTTTTGGGTAAAAAATATTTTCCATTATTCTAAGCACTGCATACTGGTTTTGTCAACCTCAGTGAGTCATTTAATTATCAACTTAAAAGCTGTTTATTTTTAGAGAAAAATTAGATTTATTATAATTATGCTGAGTAGAACTAACACATGTATTTCTGGCATATAATTTTTAATGTTGCAATGCAGACCTTGAGAAAGACCACATATGCTTGCTTAAAAAGCCACTTCTGGCGTGGGTACAATTTACACAGTGCATGCAAATAAGTAGTTGTAAGTAATCAAAAGAGTTCTCCACTAATAAGAGCTAATATTTATTATTGTTCCTATCACCCTTCCTGGAGCCAGAAGTTACAAAACTAGATTTCTTATTTGAATTATTAATGAATAAATAAAAAGAAACCAAGTCTCTTTTTTATTTACTTTTTTTATAAAAAAAATAAAATAATAAAGTCAAGTTGTTCCCATCTTCCATATTTCTTCTCCCAGCTGAGCAGCTTATTGTACTATCAATGGAACGCAAGATTGTGAAGAAGTCAAGGAGAGGTTTGAAAATAGATTTGTTCAGCCATACACTGAAAACAGCACATCTGTTATTGACAGAGTGAAAATAGAGCCTGCAAGCAGTTAGCACTAAATGTAATTCAGACTCAGGAACAGCATTCTTGCCTAGATTTTACTTTTTCTTTTGCTTAGGTAAAATTGTCTCCACTTCCATACAACTGCCAGATGCAGAGGGCCTGTTTTAAAGGTCCCTAGGCAATGAAAGACACCAGTCAAAATCATATATTACAAGCTCAATCCGTATCATTCTTGTGACACCTTCACAAATGTGAAAAATCTTTGTTACAAGAACAGAGAGATTGCAGTGAGAACAGCTCAAACTGTTGGGTCATTGAGGTTATCAAGTCTCGGTGGCCATGCCTTATTTTTTCACCTGGAAATGTTACATTAGAAGAAATTGAGCATTTTAGCGTGTCTCTGATCTCTAGGGAGTTCAGCTTTCTGTGCAGCTTGTGTGTAAATTATTTTGATGCAATCTGGGAATTGATGGACCCCTTCCATATGCATCCAAAAATCTCTTGAAAGAGCTACAGCAATCTTGGGAAATATGAGAATTCAAGCTATCCATAACAGCATTCATTTGACTCCTGGGATGTAGTCCTAATTCATATCAACTAACTTGAGCTATCCAAAAGTTTCTCTCCAGCCTTATCTACTCTTCTATGGTCCCTCTGTGAGTCGGGGGGAGGGTGGGCATGTCAGAAATCCATATTGGGATGATAAGGAATTAGAGTAGACTAGACACCAACTCTAGGCTCAAGTTAGGTAAAAAGATTTGCAGCATTTGTATATGGCCATTTTGCACTCTTGATATTCACGTTCAACGTATTTTACATTTGCGTTTTTCCCACAGATCCTCCTGCTTCCAGAATACAGCCTTCACTGAACAGGCACCTGCTCAGTGTATTTCCCTAATCCATTCAGAAAACACATTCCTTGCCCAGGCCTTCTTGGCTGCACACCATTCAAACCCATATTGAGTTGGGTCATTCATATCCTCATTACTGGGACTGTTGGCATTTTTGAGGGGAGAAGCCAATAACTTGTGTGTCAGGCGTTAAGCAGCAGCCTCCTAATGGAAGGCAGAGCTCTTGTCTCCAAACTGTAGCAGCTGTCACAGTTTGTCACCAGCCAATGGCAGGATGCTGTTCCCCACCACCACTTTCCAAGTGTCCAGTCAAAAGCAGCACTACAACAAACACCCCTGAGAGAAGACCAAATACAGGCTAACAGTTGGGGATGTTTTGTCCTCCCACAAAACCATGTCTGACTGGGTGGGTGTCTGCACAGCCATCTGTAGCAGGTTGCTCTGATTCTGTGGATCAGAGGACTTAAATCGCGTGTTCGGCTCTTTTTGGTAGCATCACATCTGACCACAATTCTTAGGCCAGCACTGGCCTAGCAGAGATCTCCAGACCTGCTAAGAACCAGAGAAGGCTTTTTTTTATTATTAAAAAATTAGATTTATTTAGAATGTAAATGAATTGAAACTGCAGCCAGCCTTCAAAGAGCAAGCAGGGTAATTACATTGCTACAAGGCAGTAGTTGAATTACTGGTGTAAAGGAGTACTCGTATATGTAACTATCCCAAAGGTAATGTTATTATCAGGCTATATGTGATACAGATGCTATTGTTTCCCAGTCTTACTGCATTCTCCTTTAATATATATAGTCTTCCTGTGTCCCTGTTTTCACTGACTTATTTACATCAGGATTTCTAGTCACTTCAGAAATGCATCACCCGCAAAGCTAAATACAAGTCCCAGGGTGAAGGGATGGAGAAAGAGTCATTCCAAAGCACAGCCGCCCCTGATCTTGTGATCGAGAACACTTCTCTCCCCACAGCTAAATTTTATCGAAAACTGGCAGTTAAACTGATATTGTGAAGTCCTTCCCAACCCTAAGTATCATTTGCTTTAGTGCACAAACTGAAAGTTTCACAGTAACAATGTTCCTGCAATTTCTCTGCTGTAGCATGTCCAGTCTTGATGCACTACTGTCAGGTAAACAAGTATCACCTGCTTTCTTCTGTAATGTGTTCACAGTAGCTGATAATTCTTTCCTCTACTACTTATCATATTTTTTTTTAGGATTACAGCTATGGGTAAATGCCCTTGGCAAAATCAAAATGACATAGACCAGGAAAAAAAGGGATAGAATATCAGTTTTTCTCCGTCTGGCAAGCTTTTGTCCATGCATTGCAATCTCCCAAGTTTCTCCAAAGTGCTGTATTTTATCTTCTGAATGACAAAATTCACAACAAATATCGGAAAAGAGCTATCACATCTGTGCAGATTAAAAAAAAAAGGCAGAGTAAGATACTCTCAGTTGAAATTTTAAACTTTTTCTGCTACACTTTTTAATGTCCTCTGTAGTTTGACTTTCTGGATTGATAAAAATCTTTCTGCTCTCTATTCTATTTCTCTGGGGGAAAAAAATCTCATGTGTTTATCACAAGCTCAATCAGACAAAAAAGTAAAGACATCTCAGGTAAGGTCCTTGTGGGGATAGTTTTGTGATATGAAGAACCTGAATCAAAGGCTTATCACTGCTGAAAGGTGGAAAGGTTTTTTTGTCCTCCACTTGCCATGCTGCTTCCCTTCTGCTCTGTTCCTTCCCCCTTTCTCTGCCTCCCTCCCTTCCTCCATCTGAGTGCCAGGTTTTCACAGCTTGTTTCCATGTTACTGGAAAGATAAGCTATTATCACAAGAATAATTTTATCCCACATTGGGCAATACTGTATCACTTACTTTATCTATTACACAGCACTCAATGCCAGCATGTTAGGTAGGCAAATCAATCTGTCATCTTAAAATGGTTACAGCTTTATTTCCTTTTCTTTCTGTTTAAATGTAACATTGCTCTGGGTGCTTACTTCAGTGCTTGCTCCAGCACAGGGATCACTGCAACAGCAGGACCATGAATACTTCACCAGGGCAACTAAATCAGGAACATGGCTTCCTTTGTCAAAAATATCAACAGGGGGAAACCCAGGTATATTCAAAGAGTGATTCAACCCATGTACTGTCTGACTTGTCCTGCAAATGTGACTTTTTCCCTTTTGTCACAGCAGGAGCCCGCACCAGCTCTACTCCTATGAGACATCCACATTTAGCTCCAAAGTTCACCAGGATGAATCTAAGCATGTACCTGCAATGAGAGGAAATACTTTTGGATGCTGAAATAACAGCACATGGTAGCTGACAACTTGATTTTGCCATGGCTATACCTGGGCTATCAATCTTATCCGTGAAACGCTCTTGTTTCAGTTTCTCAACAACTTTTTCAAACAGATTGGGTAGGAAGGAATACATTTTAAATGTCTGGATCAGCAGAGCCTGGGCTTTTATTAATAATGGAAGAGGATAAAGGAAGCAATTGTCATAAGCTCAGCATACTGCCTTTCAGCTGTCTCTGAGCACTGATCTCAGACCAGCTCATGCTGTTCATACAGCATCTAGATCCTTATATTTTGCCAAGGATTTTCTTAGAAAAAGAAAAGGATAACATGCACTTTGCAATATTATTCAGATTCATCTGCCAAGTTAGGGATGATAGAGCAGATGCAGAGATATGAATCACTATGTCCAGAGGGTATGTGTCAGGGTGATGTGCAAACCTCAGCTAGCTCCTCTTGCACTGCAGATGAACAGTTGTGTCCCCAAACAACCTGTGACATTGCATTGGTGGTTGGGTTTGCAGACAAGGTTGCGCTTTTAAATGCAAATGCAAACCTTTTCCTGAAGCAGAAAGGCAACTGCCTACAAGATATTTTTTTCTCCCATTTTTGATGCTGCAAACACTGATTTGTGTTTGTCTGTTTTTAAAGACCGTTGTGAGGACAAGTAGAACTGGAAGATCTAACATCTCCAAAGCTGGCTAGAGTGACCAAAGATCATTCAGACATGCCAGTACAGAAACAGCTCCTTGTTAATGAGGTGAATTGCAATCAAGTACATGCATTTTCTGAAAACTCCCAGGCCTAAGAGGCCTGAAAGCAGCACTGAGTGTTGCTGCTGAATACTTCCCAGGCAGGAACAGCCACTTGGAAGAGGTGCTGGCCAGAGTGAGAGCTGCCTACCACTCCACATCTAATTAAGCCTAACAGAAGCCTATAATGCTGTCTCTAATTACACCTACTTAAAAGGCTTGTGCAGTCAAAATAGGTCACATGCCCCCTTTTTGTCTTACCAAGAGGTTAAAAGGTACTTTTTTATTCTTTGTTGTAAGGGACCTCCGTGGCTGTGTTTGTAAAAGCCCAGAGTAGGGAGAAGGATAGGGAGTGCTCAGCACTGAGGTCATATTTATCACAGAAGATAGGCATTGCTTAGGCCAGAACCTGCTGGACTCCACACCCAACAGAAATTGTATCTTTAGTTTTCAAGCTGAAGAGAAAGTTCCAAGCTGACAGGCTTTCTGCTGCCTAAGTGGTGTCTAAGAAACATCTGTCCTTTCTTTGATCAGTGAAAGTATCTTTGCTGATAGGAGCGTGTGGGCAGCTGGGGTGGGCACCACTGTGCCTCCTTCCCAACTTCCAAATAAATTTTTCTGAGTAGCCAAAGCAAGGCCAGTGACACGACTGTTTTACCACAAAGACACACTGTTCCTGAATAGTGACTTTCTAGCACTGCTTAGGAAGGTATAGTACCAGTAATTATCAACTACACCCTCAGCAACTGCTGTTGTTCGATAAAACAGCCCTGAGCCATGAGGATTGTGAACTCTCATGTCCTGGAGGACATCAGCCCAAACTTCTTCAAGGAAATAAACTGATAGCTATTAAGGGCGTTTGATAGTTTGCTGTTCATAGCAAAGGCGTGCAGAGAAGAGAATGAGCAAGGAACCACTTCCCTAAGTGCTAAAGGCACACACCTGGGAAGTGAAATGGTTGGGGTTCAGTCCCTGCTCCTACGGCTTTCAAAGAGATCTGAGCAAAACCAGAGCAGCTAAAACAAGACAGACATTGTCCAGATCAGCCTGTAGCTCAGACACTAGTTTAGTTCCCTTCTCAAAGGTAGGCAGAAAAGATCTGAACTCAGATTTCATTCCTCTCATGACTTATAAAAACATGTCATGCCATCAAGACATCCCTACCACTTCGTGACTCAAACCCTTTGATTTTATCAGACCTGTTCAGAAACAAATCAAAATAAGGTTATAATCTACTCTCAGGTTTTATTTTGACAAAAACCTGTCCATGCTGGATAAACCTTTTTGCATGCAGTCTGGTCCTTCCACCTCAGGGGGGATAGAAGTTGAAAAGCAGAGATGAAGGCAGTGAGGATGATGCAAGACAGTGAACAGTTTCTGTATAAGAGAACCCAAACAGATGAGGAGTCTTCAGGTTGGAAAAAGACAAACGAGGAAGGCTACAAACAATGAATAATGCCAAAGAGGTGACGAGGTAATAATTATTCACTGAGTCACACCACACAAAAACTACAGGGCACCCACTGAAATTATCAGGTGTCAAATTAGGAGAAAAGTGCAGGTATTTCTTTGCATAGTGCATAATTATATTGTCACAGGCAGCCATGCAGGCCAAAAGTGCAGATAAAGTCAAAAAGTCATTAGAGAAATTCAGGGAGGGCTGGTCTCCTGGTAAAAATTGATTTAAAAAATTAAAATAAATGAGTAGTCTTAATTCAGCCTCTGACTTTGGAAAGCAGGGGAGGATAGATCACGGTTCATGTACTCTCTCTTGCGCTTTCTCTGAGCATTACTGCTTAAGTGCCATAGTCAGTGACAGACAGGCTACTCAGCTAACTTCTCTGTACAGTGACAGGAAGGTTCTTAGTCTCATGTTAATTTTGTTTTATTTTTCAGCTGAAAAAATCAGGTATTCACACAACTCGTAGCACAGACATAGGACAGACAATAATTCCAATATTTTGAATACACATGCCCTGAAACTATAGCTATACATGCAAAAGCATTACATGAAGAGCATTAATTAAATTCTGTCTCTAAAATTACTATGATACAAGTATTTATAGCTGAAAAATAAATACACCAAGAAAATTACCATATCTCGAACAGAAAAAGAATACTCCACGCTTTCTCCTGCTAGGCTACATTTAACTTCCCACCACTGCACTACTTTTTCTGTGCTGTTTCCTATATTGTCCCTGTTATGTCCTTGTTTGAGAGTTCAGATTTATAGAAAGATAAAACAGCTGTTTCTGACACATTAAAGAGCAAATTAAAAAGCTTGTTTATTCAAGAACAAACACTGCCATTCCTTTCCATAACATCCTTGTCTGTCTTGGGATGAAATTTGGTCCATCATCTAAGCAGTATACAATACCTTAACAAACCAGCCTGGGCTTTTGCTGGAAAGCTAATGTTTAAAACCACCTAAGGTAACATCTTAAACCTGTTTAACATTCCTACTAATGGAGAAATCCTAAGCTGGGGTAGGTAATGTGAGGACCTGGACTATTTCTTGTGTGAATTCTTTTTCCTCTTCATGCAGGATCATTTACTAGTTAGTGCTCAAAATGGCTCATTTTACCTTCCTGGACATTATACCCTCTCAGGCTGTCTACTATTGAACCTGCTGCTGAGTGTCCATGCCCAAACATAGCAACCCCTGTTCCTCTGAGACCTCAGCGATGCTGAGGCAGCACTGACATTTTTACAGAAGGAATACCCAGTACAGCGACCTATGTCAAAACAAAGAAATCCTCTCCTGTTATAAGGAAGTTTGACATCTGATAGCACAAGTTAGGAGGAAATAACATACATTTCAGACAACTTTGGAGTTTCTTGTACAGTTCTCCCTAACCATATGAAAGGTGGGAGGTTTTGTGCTCTGTCTATACCAAGCCCAGGCTGCCTCCTATGGAAAATGCACTGAATTTTTCTTCCAAAACAAAAACTTCTCAGAGGCCTGTCTTCTTTTCTTGTGGAATCAGACTCTTGGGCCTCTAAAAATCTGGCCCATTCAGCATATCTATTGAGATACCTAAAACAGAGATATAAAAGACACTTCAGAAGAATGGAGACATCTGGAGTTTTAGAGAAAACTATTTCTGATAGGTAAAAAACCTATTTTTGATAGTAGGCTGGGCATGTACATTACATGCATGTGATCTTTCTGTCCCGCTATGCTGAGGAAAGAGTAACAAAGGAATGAAAAAATTACACGCATCAGTTTAATTAGATTAGTTTTCTCAGTTTGAAACAAGCATTAAGCATGGGACAGCATACCCAATTTCCTTTAAGAAAATACTGAGAAAAACAGGTAATCATTTGTCATCACTGTCTACTGGAAAAGCTGGGAGACTCATGGAGAAAGCTTGTTCGATGCTCTTGTGAATATTAGGTCTCATTAGGTCCCTGTGGAAAGTGGCAAAGCTTAGGTTTTCGACCAGTTCTTACACTTCATCGTTCTTTGTTTTCACTAAGCTGTTCACATGGGTTATCTCAGTGGCCCAACATAAAAATGGTCTGAACTATGGGAGAACAAAAAAGGACAAGCAGGAAGCACACAGTCTCTGCAGAGGAAGTTCAGGAGAAGGCAGCACACACCTGGATGCTTCCTCAGGAGCAGGGGAATTCCTGGCAGACTCCCTTGCCTGAAGATCCACATGAAAAGTGAGGCGGTAACTTGTTGCTGAGTCAAGCTTCAAACTGCAATGCACAGTAAAATCTTGTGAGCATACATGCACCAAGGGGTAGCAGTTTCCTTCCTCCCAGACCCAAATGGATGACCTTTCTCTGGGTGACCTTTCATCTGGCAGGAAGCTATTTCCCTGCCAGTCCCCAAAACACATCTGATTATTTGGGAAATGTGACAGCACCTCTGCATTGGATTAAATCAGAGGACAGTATGAATTTATTAATTTACCATTCCTAACCAATTCTGGGTTTAAAATCAGAAAATAAGGTCAGCCGCAATACAGTGTTACATTTCACATCTGGAATGTGTGTTGCAGCTGCACTTCAGTCTCAAGGCAATTATTTTGATCCCAAACCCAGTTGCTGTAAATAAATCTAATTAATTAGAATGTTTTTTCCTTTGCCTTTACAGAAAGAAAACTCAGTATTTCAGCAGAACCATAACCTCCAGAAGTAGGTCCTCGCTGCCGTTCTGCTCAGTTGTCCTAATTTATAGGAAATGTTCTTCAGTTAAACCTCCATCTATTTCCCTCCCACACAAACTCAGTTTTATCTCAGATTTCTGACACTAAATCACTTCTATCACAAAGGCTGCATCAGTTCCCTGAAGCCTTAGCTTAATGCTAAGAAAATTAAAACTACTGTGTTCTGGAACATTTCTACACTGTTATTTTCCTTCAGTTTCTCCTTTTGACCTTGGTCACAAAAGCAAGCTGGTGCTGCTTTCTCTCCTATTGCATTCATTCCAACTGCTTTGGGTTTCATTTCGGTTTTGCTGTTTTCTCTAATGAGTACCACACAGCTTGCAAAAATATTACAAACACTAAAATAAACTGAGCACACTTCCCAAACTCCCTAGCTAGAATTCCCCTCTGGACGAGACAGCAAAAACACTGCAAGCTGATAAATATTACCAGTGGACAACCTCATAAACCAGTACATCAAACAGCTTCTTGCATTGCTAAGGAATTCTCCTGTGTCTCCTGGCAAAATTAAAAATAGACACTACTAAGACTGTACAGCCTAAGTGAAAAAAAAAAATGTATTTAAAACTTTCTGTAGTGTAAAATGTCACATACAACTAAAACTGGCTTGAAGTACGTTAAAAAACGCCTTTCTCTTATTGTGATTTACCACCTTCTGTATTGTAATCGCATTAAAAAACACACCTTGGTAGCCGGGAGAGACTTCAAACGAACCGTGAGGTGCGTTTTTATCTCACGCCTTGCCGCTCTCCTGCCTGAAAAGCTCCGGGCATTCACCGGCAGCTGTCCATATCCCAAATACTTCTCTAGAAAATAAAGACAGACCCCCTGGGCAGGTTTCCGGCGGCGGCAGCCGGGCTCCCTGCGGGCGGAGCGGCGGCTCTGGCTGGCGGCGGGCGCCATCCCGCGGCGGGCGGGCGCCACCGCAGCCGTCGGGCAGCGGCTGCGGCTCCTGGCGGCGGCTCTGCTGAGGGAGGGCGGCCAGCTCTGGGGTTACAGAAAAGATCTTAAAGACGTTAATTCACGCGGGTTAGCACTGTATGAAAAGAACATCAGCTGGGGTATTTCTGCTGCAATTATTTCCTGAAACCGCGTACACGCCAGCATCGTCCGTGCTGCCAGACACCTCCGGCCTGGCCACAGCCGTCAGGTTGTGACCGATGTTTCGCTGTGCGACAGGTTAATTCTGCAATCCATTATTTTCACGGGCAATACATTTCACTAGGAAGTTCATCTCTTGGTAACACACTGAAATATTTCTGCTTGCTTTGGCCTTCACCTAAATGTCCCAGCTGTCATGCGCCAGGTGCTGGTAAGCGCCCTATCCTCACCCAGGGCCATATTCGGGCTTACAAACAATTTTTGAAACGCAATTGCAACCTCATTGCCATGGCCTATTTTTAGAAGGCAAGGCTTCCTTAGAAGCTGTTTTGCAACTCTGTTAAGAGCCATACTCTGCACAACAGACCCGAACAGTTGTGAACGTTTCACTGAAACGGCACGTGCAGCACTGTAAAACTGGGGAGCAATTAGGTTGTATAAAGACAGCGTGGCAAAGGAGTGAAAAAATGAAGATAGTGTCCATGTCTTGGCAATCCCACCTCCTACAGTGACTCATGTGTTAAGAGAATTTTGTCCGTATGATTTTTAAGGTGAGAACACGTGTCTGGCAAAACCATTTTTCTTCAACTTATTCAGGTAGAACATCCATCATCTAAAGATCAATTATGATCTTAAAGTTACTTGGTGTAGAGGCATTTAATTCACAGTTTAAATTTCAGTATACTTACAAGACATTTATTTAAATATTACGAGAGCAAGGAGAATTTTCCTAGGTTAAATTTCAGCTTGACGTGTTGAAGACAAGAGCTGTCAGGACCTTAATTCTGAAGTCCTGTATCTGCGTTATTTATTAACCCCTGCTTCCCAAGTCATTCATTAATTGCTGGCTTGGACACTTTGTTGCTGGGCAACTACGAGAAAGGTCAGCAAACTTTGTATGAATGATGATGTGCTCAAGATCTCCAGCCACATCTTCTTCATGTCCTTGAATGCAATCTAATGTGACCAAATACAGCCTCATGTCCTTTCTTAGGCATTTTTCAAGTGAAGCAAGTGCCTATGGTAATCAGCTAAACCATTTGCCCAAACTATAAAAAAAAAAAAAAAGGCAAGGTTCACATAGGGTGATTCAAAGTAATAATTAAGTAACAGAAATATTAGTGTTGACATAATAACAGTACTTCTAAAACAAATATAATTACTTTGTCTCTTCCAGTATCAACTGAAAACCACAGAGCTGTGCAAACAGCAATCCAGCATGTGAATAACAGGAGGAAAGAGCATTTCTTACAGAAACATGCAAACTGGAGAATGATTTGTCTAATTACTTTGTCCACCTCTCTAGTGGTATAGATTGATCCCTTTGTATTCTGTATGTTTGGTTTCTAATTCTATACCATGCACAGCACTATTCCACTTCAAAACTGAGCACTTAAAGGGATTAGTGTTTGTTGATTGCTTTCATGAGATAATGTAGCCTTGTTCTCGTCTATGCTGTTTATCCATAATCTTTTATTTTGAAGGAGAAAATTCTGATTAGCCTTATGCTTTGAATAGCAGAATTATTTCCTAGAGTGTGACAATTGTGTAATCATTCAAATAAGCCACTAAACAAGCCAGGACAAATTTATCCCCGGCATAACAATTCTGATTCAATTGAAATAAAAACAGTCATAAATTCAATCCACAATAACAGAGTAAAATGCCCTTGGGGGTTCAACGAGTGAAACCTCTCAGGCTGGAAATACCTGTTCTGGTTTCTTAACCAGATTAATATATCAACCTTGCAGAATATGTTGTGCGACATAGAGACCAATGAAACCAGTTCCCAAACAAGCTGAAATTGCTTTAGTAAATACAAAGCAGAATTAATATTATATAGACATCTGGGCTTGGAAGTAAATTATGAAAGGTAGATTTCTAAGAACTTTTTTCAGAGATGAACTGAACCTTTGAGGCTTTTTAATTAAAATGGAAATGGTGTATGTGGCCTTTCAGAGAGACATGGGGACACTTGTGGAGCACTGAAGTCTGAAGAAGCAGTGATGATACAATTTCTTTTACTTGGTTTATGTAACCACAAACTCATGGCCAGCATGGCTTTAGTTTATTGCACAGTCAGAGGACAAAGAATGCACAACACACCCCAGAGCGCTCCTGCACCACAGCTGAGATGGAGACTCTGTGGCCGTACCTGGAATACTGCCCAACATTAACTGATACATTCTTTGAAGAACTCTGAAAAATGTGAAAGGACTTCCAAAAGGACTTAGAAGAATGATTTGCAGCCCAGGGTACCTAATAACAGAAGAACTTCAAATTATTTAGTTTGCTGAAGAAAAAGCTCAGAGGTGATTCAACTGAACTATTTGTTTAGGAGATTTCTAATAGTCAAAGCTAAAGGAAAACGAAGATTCTTTATCTAGAAGCTAAGTCAAATAAAACCAAAACAGAAAGAAGGACCACATTTTTCACAGTGAGCATAATTTACTCCTGGAATGATCTACTCAGGAACAGGTGTTTGTCATTCTAAGTCCACCTGGGGCAGGTATGAGATTTGCACATTAATGTTTGTAAAGAGACATACTGAGACCTGCCAAAAAACATTACTGCAGCTTATCCAAACACTGAAAGTGCCAGCTTGCCCAGATGCAGCGAGGAAAGCTCATGTTTCAGTGGTAACTGCCTGCTGTTGCCTATCAACACTCACACAAGTAGGCTGTGTAGGAGCTATTACAAATCTTCCCATGGTCAACACACCATCAGGGAGCTGAGAAGAGGAAGAAGGCAACAAGCCTCTTAGATGTGAAGGTCCCAGGGCTCTGCCACAGGATGAAGCAGGGCACTGGGTGGTGCAACAGCAAGCCTCAGCAGCCCTTTTTGACTCCCTCCCATTGCAGGGGTTCAACCTTCCGACCCGCACAACCCTTATGACAGCCACATGATGTGGCCCTTCTTCAGGAACTGCACTTCATTTGCCTGCATGCTTTACCTGGCCCAGGACTCACTCTCTGACCAGCCCTCTCAGTGCAAGCCTAAAGTAAAACACCCTCCATGTTCCTCAGACAAGGAAAGGATGTTCTGTGAACATCTGGTGGGACAGAGAGATGTGTGGAAAGGGAGCATGAGGAAGAGTGTTGCTTTGAATATGTGGTGGTGTTATGCTTGAGTGGTATTTCTGTCAGCAGTTCTGTAATGAGGTTGAGAACATCTGTAACTGCAGCAGTGGACAGACGTGTTAACGCTCTCTGCCCACACCTGAGTGAGCATCACCTGAAGCATCAGCTTGGAACCAGGGTGCAAAGGCAAGAACCTAGAGAGAAAAGACCAGGAGGGCAGAGCGCTTTCTGAGTGAACCTCCTGCCAGGTGTAAGAGACATGAAAGGCTGCTTAAGTACCTCTCCTGAGCTCAGAAAGCACAGAGGGTGCTTAAAATGCTCTGGTGAGGTGAGACTGTGTGTAGTTCTCAGCATTACACAGGTTTGCCCAGAGCTGAACAACAGTGTCAGCAGAGATACAGGACTCAGCCAGACCAGCTCACAGCCCCAGGACAGTGCTCAGCCCCATGGCAGAGCAAGATGGAGCTTTAAAAAATGAGTCAATTGTGTTGTATAAAATTTTCTAATTAAAATTTCAATGCAAAGAAGGTATTCAACAAGGAAACTTCAACAAAACCTTTAACATTTGGTGACACTATAAGTACGATGAAGTGTATGAGACCATATCAATAATAAGCTGTACTACTTGTACACTCTACATAAAATACTCTCAGTTATGCAGGAGGGGAGGCAACGACTTAAGTTCTTGTTAACAAAAGGTTACAGTAGAATCAAGTGTTAATTAGAAGCTTCCAAAAAAGAGCACTGTATTTTACAATCATCCTGTGTAAATTCTATGACTGTTCTCCGCTCCTGCCCTGTCCTTTCAAACCATGATAGATGTAGTCTTTTACATCGCTTCTTTTTGAAACTTCAGTTTTCAAGATCTTCTTGTCATTTAGCTATTGATAATAATTCACTGTACCTAAAATCTCAATGCCTGTGATAAAAAATGTTCTTCCATATTTTATACTGCCTGAAGTGTCCATTAGTAAGACACCTGCATCATATTGCCCATTTCATTTTTCTGAGGAAAAAAAATGTTCTGGTCTCATTTCTTATTATAATTATTATGTTTATTGTTTTCTTAGGAAACTCTTCCTCCTCAGAAAACAGTCTGGATTAATTCCCCTTTCAGCATTCACAGGATGTACATACCAATGTCCCAAAATGGCAAAATAATTATGTCAGGCACCAGTGAACTTTTCTATAATCAAGCAATTTATCTATTTGTCCAACTTCAGCAAAGATTTCTGTATATTATATTCAGTGCTCTGAGTCAAGCTTGCTCGGTGCTATCAAATCATTAGGAAGAAGGCTTTTGCCATGCAGAATGAACTGCCTGGCATGGATGCATGGGAGCCAGTGGAAGACAGGCTGGGTGATCTTCAGATGTGTCTTGTGCCTCAAAATCAAAGCATCTTAGCACAGTGAATAGCAGCCTGGAGGAGATACCATGGGCTGGTTTAACCAGAAGTCAGCCCCCAGCCCTCATGTGAAGTCTACATCCACTTACAAAGGTGATGCAGCTTGACTACGTGAAAGTGCTCCAGGTCAGTTTGCATGGGGCTTTGAGCAAGCTTTATCTGTGGAAAGATGTCCCTGCCCATGGCAGGGGGGTTGGAACAGATGATCTTCAAAGGCCCTGTCCAACCAAACCATTCTGATACCATGGCTTATTATGAGGAAGGGTCAGTTTTACTCTGCCTGGTTTCTGTATATACTGTTCTTTTATAATTCTCTGTGTGTGTGTGTTTTTTTATATACAATACAATTTTACCTCTTTGTGAAGAGTCCCACTGTGATTTTAATTTTTCCTTGGCATAAGCCTCCAAGCTGAATTCAGCAAGGTAAGTTATAATATATATTTATATTTAATATGTTTAATTTAAAATCAAAGGCCTAAATATTGCCAACAGAAGCAGCTAAAGACTCTTGAAAGAGCTCTGCAAATTCCAGTCTGACCAAGGTCAGTGGCAGTGGCCTTGATCTGTGCCTGAGTTAGTCCAGCTGCTGACTGAGTCCTTTGAGTGCCTTGGGCACTCCATCCTCTGGACAAGCCACCTTTCCATGCCTGTGCCCGCCACAACCTCCCCACCCCACAGGACCCTCTGCAATTAGAGCAGTCATACACCTGTGGGTGGTCACTTGGAGTCACCTGCCAGGAGTAATACTGGGAGAGAGGGTCCCAGCCAGACATCTGGAGGGTTTTTGTGCACTTGGGAGGCAGGCTGGAGGCTCATGGCCATCTATTACCCAGATGTGTCTTTTCTCATCTTTACTGTGCCAGATGTGTGCCTCCCGATGTGAACAAGTAGGGTCTCACACCTCAATACAAAGGGAAGGTCTGTTAGACACCCGTTTTCATGTCTTATAAGATGACTAATAAGCTTACTTAGACAATTTAAAGAAATGGGTTTCCAAATTCCCAGCTAATCTGTCTGAGACAGGGACCAATAGCTAAAATGTTGAGGCCTGCATAAGTCACTTCTGTTTTACACAAACATTTGATATGTTGTCAATTTAAGCTTTAAAATCTGCAAGTTATTTCAACCAGGTCATTGCGGAAATAAATGTAAGGAAATTTCTTTGGAGGGCAGATACTTTTTTCTATTAAGGGAACGTTTGCCTGGGCTTTGTTTTTCTGAATGCACAAAATTTCCCAGGCTGGACAAATTGAGCCAAGAAGAGAAAATCCAGGGACAGTCTAAGTCCATTAGGAGCACCAGCATAAAAACATGCTACCAAAATGAACTTGGAGAAAGCTCTTCTTACTGGAGAATATCAGTATTTCATAAAGTGCTCTTACGTCCAGTGTGCTTTTAGAACAACTTTTTAGCTTCTTGGAAACAAAACCCATTGCATTCTCCTGAAGAGCCAATAAATAAGTAAATAAATAAAAATTATTCTATAATGAAATCATCCTATCTTTGCAATGCTACATTATCCTGCTGTTATCAGATTAAGACTGTTTTTTCTCCTAACTAATCAGGTGGAGGGATTAAAACCTGCATACACCAGTGAAACACAAAACAGCCAGAGGGAAAAAAGCCAATTTGATAGGACAGATGAGCTGGGAGATGGTGACATGCAGTGCCTTACCGCGGCTGGGCAGAAGAGTGGCAACTTTGCCATGAAAACGGATTGGCAGAAATATATCAGCAACGGCACTTTGACAGCCTGGAGGATCTGCTCTTCTTGCCTCCAGTTTTCCAGGACACAGGTTTTTCAGGGGGTTTTGTATGGGGGCACAAGCAGGTGACACAGATAATGAATTTCATGATAAACTGTCACAACTTGGAGTACTTATGATATATTCTGTCTATAAGAGTACTCCCAAACATGGCAGTGACTGCTGCACCAACTTAATTAATGCCTTCAACAATTCCTAACAATTTAAAGCATTGCTGTAATAGGCACCTAATGAAGTGCACTTGCTAAAACCATTGCCTCTATTCAGTTCCCACATCAGAGTAATACCCGGTGGTGTCTCTTCTTTTCTCCATGGTTTGTGGTGCTTGGTGCAGTTCTGTGACCCTGGAAAACCAGCAGCAGCTGAGCAAGTGCAATATGTATTCAAAGAAGCTGCTACAGGCAGTTTCTGAATTACAGAGGATCAATATTAACTACATTTCATCACTTTTACACTCTACTGGGGGGAAAAAAAAAGGTAAAAAGTTCTATTTCCCCTGTTTATGTTCCTCCTCTTTAGTCTTTTCATTCCATTTCTCTTCTTTAAACTCCAGTTGTATACATGGGATGAGATGAGAGGCATCCCAAACCACATTAAAAAGAAAAATTGGCTTTATGCAACTGTCCTGGTTTCCCAGGAACGTTTGGTCAGCCGTGCAGGCAGGTCATGAGTAGCCCTCAGTAGTCAGCTGAGAGATCTAATCAAGGACGTTGACTCACAAGGTGTATCCCATACCACTCATGCTCATTATAAAAGGAGGGAGTTTATTGAGGATGGGGAGTTTCTCTTCTAGGGACTATTTCTTTTTGGCCTTTCGCTGCAGGGCCTAAGGATGAGTATAACATTGTACACTTTATGTCGGTGATTGCGTTACTTTTGTTATTTCATTAAATCTGTTCCTACTTCAATTCACAGGCCTTCTCCCTTTTTTTTTCCCCCCAGTTTCCCTTCTCAGCTGGGGAGGGGTCATTGGGTGGTAGAACAACTGCTACAGTTTAGCCCTGGGTACAAGCTGAATGTAGACAGTGACTTTCAGAAGTCTTTGATCCTTGACTAATCTGAGTGGGATTCTGACCTTCCTGCATCCTGGAGCACGGCAAAGACACCCAGGAACCACCTTATTACCAGCTATATATCTGAACTACCATTTTTTTCTATGCTCTTCAGTTCCTTTCCCCTCTGACCAGCTTCTTTCTCATGCATCCTCTTTCTTACATTAATTTGCAGAGCTTCTTCTTTCCCTTTGTCCCTTCAATATTTTTTTCCTTCTTCAGTTTGACCTTTTCTCATTCAAGATGATTTTTATTATACACACATGGTCATTCACTGCAAATTGCAGAAATCTAATGTTTAGCACTGGAAGTCTCACAAATTTCTGTGAGGTTTCTCATGCATTCAGTATGAAGTATTGCTTTCAGAATCATAAAGAAATGCTTTGCATGTTAACTTTTTAATTTTTCTCATTTCTTCTGAACTTTTCTTCATACATTGCTGCTTCATCCTGTGCATTTACAGTCTAATCTTTAAAAATAGCTTCTTTTTGAGCTCTGAGACTTTTTAATGAGGTGGGCTGCATTTTAACTTAGCACTTTTCACCCTCCATTTTCCAGATTGCAATTTAACACAGTGATCACTACTTCCTTACACAGTATTGTCAGAGAGACAGTCTAGCATTTTCATGACTCTTGCATGAGAAGTCATTTTCTTTAAAAGTGTTACTTATACTCTGTTTTCTTGGTCTTCATTTCCTTCCCTGCTGATCTCTTCCTTATTCTTCCTTTGGGTTGCTATTTAATCCTCATTTGCTCTGTGTCCAGCTACTGGCTCCTTTTCCCACAGCTATTTCATTTCTGCTGGTGGAAGCTATTTTTGTAGCTATTGCTGAAAGTAGCTCTCCTCCTACATTAAAAGCAGCAATCTCCTTTAACAGCTTAATTAAACTGGAACATTTCTACCAACAGCACTTAAGGTTTCTGCAAGGGGACATATTGCATCCCATGCAAGTGAAAACTTGCTAGAAAAGCTTAATTTTAAAAGAGAAAACAAAACCTCGTATATGACTCTCCTCCCTACTTTAGCAACATAAATTTCAGTTGAATTATTCTCAGTTTTTGTGAGGAAAAGAGGTCCAGTATGAAAAAAGTATGGTCCAGTAGGATCACTTGCACACACATCAGGAGTCATTTCTCGAGTACTGCAGTGGTAAGTAGTTTGAATTTCCAAAGAACTGAGAAAACTGTACATGCCTGTTCCTCTCCCTCCTCTTTGTTATTAGTACTAATAGGAATGCTAACAAATGCATTCAGCCTCAAGTGCAGGAGTGGCTGCCCAGCCCCTTCCCTAACATGGTGGCCACACTCAGCCATAAGAAAAGTTTTGGCAATGAAAAGTCACTGTTTGTGTCCGAAATATTGCCTTGGTTTTTACAGAGAAGTCATTTTACCTGGGGTGAATTTTGGTCCTTCATCAGTTTTCATTTAATTTTTTTTACAGGAGAAAAATCTATTTTGATGAAAGATAACTTCCAGGGCAGTGTGGTATGGCTTGTCAGAAGCAAACCAGATTGGGACTGTGTAGCAGCAGGGTTTTTCTTTTGCAGCAAGCTGACTACACTAAGTCCAATAAAAGTCAGGAGTAACTGTTTACCACTGGACATTGACTACGGTGGTGAGAAAGCAAAGGAAGTCGTGAGTTACAGCTCTAAAGCCAATTAAGACTGTCATTCCCTTCACACCATGAGCTGGCACAACTGAGTGGTTGCCACTGCTGTCACTATTTGCCTCCCACGTACATGGGAGAGCAGTAGGTCTGAGTCCATGTCTCAGCAAAATTGGTTTCTAGAATGGTACTTCATATACTTACGGTTCTTCACATAAGCATATCCATATCTGCACAAATGCCATCACAATTTGAGATCCATTGAAGTCTAAAGCATATACATGATTAAGAATGATAGCACTTGAAAATAATAAAGATATCTTGTGAATTTGAGCCAGAGGCCAGAAATACATGATGTGTAACAACCTAACAAAGTGTAAGTTGAATGAGCAGATCTTTGGATATCACCCCTCTGAAATGTTACAAAAGTATGGGCAAGCTGATACTTCAGGTATAGAAATGCAAGGCCTTTAAAATGTGTAGAACTAGGGTTTTTTCCAAATTATTCTAACTCTTCTTTTCATACTAAATTTTAACTGCATAGTTGTTTATTCAGTCTCACTGCTTTTACTATACAAAAACATGGTATATTTTGAATTTGTATACAGAACAGCAGACATCTACAAGGGCTATGGAAAATGTAAATCATGGTGTTTGATACCAGTAATTCAAGGAACAAACCTAAACCAAAGTGAACTTTAAGGCTACGTCTTCAATCTTACATTTTTCTGAAAACTGAGTTCATTCTTCTTCACTCTGCTAAAAATAACTGATGACATGGCAAGTCTCCATATTTTGTGATTTGTGTTTCAGAATATTCTCCAGATAGCAACCTTGGTCTGGCCGTGAGCCAAACAAACCTCTTTGTGTTTCCTTTCTTCCATTCAGCCTTTTAAAACTGCTTTGCTTTCAAGTTTTTAGCCCAGAGCTGTAAAAAGGCAGCTTGATACAATACAGATCTCAGGATATTATGTGATTCACAGGAGATATACCAAATTTTAAAAGCCCTGTTCAGTCTGGAACTTTAACAGCTTCAATTAAAAACTGTGTTTGAGCCCAAATAAATGGATCATCCTCAAAGATGATTGAGCTTTAAAGCTAGAGAATCAACTTTAAGAGCACATGCCAAGTTGTATTTTCTTTTTCAATTTAGAGGCTAAGAGCAGCTCCGCTAGAAGCTCAGTGGGAGCTGAGGGATACCACCTCACAGAGGCAAGAAGATACCAATCAACCAATTGGCAGTACTTTGCCTCTGAAGGGCAAGGAATGTGTGCTCTGAATTCAATGGATTCCACTGAACTCAGAAGAAACTACAAACTTTTGCCTACCATAGATGAATTTTCAAACTGCAGAATTTCCCAGCACTATCTCAAACTGAACTATAGGCCATTCAAAATATGCTCCTGTGTCACAAGTTATTGACCCCTGGCCGTTGATATTATCAAAGGTAAGTGAATTTTCACTGCTTAAGAAAGAGGAATTTTGGGGTTCATAACTGATAAGACAGAATTTAACAGTAACTCTTGATTTCAAATGCCCAACTCTGAAAGTCAGGAAAAACTTATGAAACCAAAAGCGTATCTCTTTTTTCAATTATATCAACAAATCTAATACAGGCTAATTGCTCTTCCCACAAACCTCAACACTTACATCCTTAAAGCATCACAGCTGCTGTAGTACTATTCCTTCAGCCCCACGGAGAACAGAGAACATGGACAGAAGAAGCAATGGAGAAATGAGTTGTGCAAGTATATGTAATGCCCAAATACAGTCCAATATTAATGGTGAATTGTCTTTGCATGGGGCTGTGGTGATAACTAGCTATGGTTGTCAACTTATTTCTCCTACTCTTCAAATTCACTTGGATTCTATAGGAACGTTGTTTTTGTTTCATTGATCTAAGATAGATCAACTTTTAGGGAAAGAAAGAAGCACAGTAATGGAGACTTTATCTTTCTTTTTGCCTCTGTTGTAGATGCTACATGTCCCTTTCACCACTAGCAGCAGTGAAAACAAAGTCAAACTTGTGCAGATACAAATTCAGCACTGGACCACAGGCTGAATCCTAGGTCCAGCCCCTCTCTGACCTCCAGCAACAGAGACTTGTGACAACTGCTGATGAATCTTTACTGGGAAGTGGAGCAAGACAGGGAAAACAAGACAAGCTGCTGGAGGGATGCTTGTCAGATATCTGTTCTCCAGAGTTTCTTCTTGGGCATGCATTACCCTTTTCACAGTGCTTGCACCATGTACTCTTAGAAAGCCACAGCCAAGGTGCAGAATAGTTGTGGTAAACTTTGATAATGACACAGTGCAGCTGAGAAGGTGTGAAGCCTCAGAATGGATTTTGGCTACACAAGGACCTGCCATGTTGAAGTAAAAAATGCCTCAAGGTAAGTGCTGCAAGGGTGTTCCCCTTCTTCTGAGATCTTTTACTGTATATCTGAATAACTGCTCATATCGCCTGTGCAAACTTCCTAGGTTGCTCATGTTGAGTGAATGTCTTTCAAAAAGCAAGATTGCTCTTAAATACTTAATTTTTATGCACTGCTTGAAGTCCAGAATTGTTATTCAAGGACAGCAAGTGTATTTCCAGCAATAAAAACAACTCAGTGGGAAGTTTAACTATTTTATCCTTGCCTTCGCTGTCTCACAAATGAGACAAGGTTTCTTCTGTTTGAGATTCTGCTCTAATGAAGAGTCTGGAAAACAAGCCTTATGAGAAGTGGCTGAGGGAACTGGGGTTGTTTAGCTTGGAGGAGGCTCAGGGGAGACCATATCACTCTCTACAACTACTTGAAAGGAGGTTGTAGTGAGTTGAACGTTGGTCTCTTCTCCCAAGTAACAAGTGATAGGAAAAGAGGAAATGGCCTCAAGTCACGCCAGAGGAAGTTTAGATTGGATATTGGGAAAAACTTCTTCACTGAAAGGGTTGTCAGGCACTGGCATAGGCTGCCCAGGGCAATGGTGGAGTCACCATCCATGGAGGTACCTGAGACGTGTAGATGCGGTGCTGAGGGACATGGTTTAGTAGTGGACTTGGCAGTGCTAGGTTAACAATTGGACTTGGTGATCTTAAAGGTCTTTTTCCAACCAAAACAATTCTATGGTAATTCAACATTCCTGCAAACTTTTTGATAAAGTGTCTGTCTTTTAAAGGCTACAGAGATCTCAGTGCATCAGAAGTTTACATAGACAGAAGCATTAAAACAAATCATAACATGGCACTTTTTAAAGAAGCAAAGGAAAGGTAGTCTTGAACATCTTCATAATTACAAAAACGCAAAATAATAAATTAGGGCTACGGAAGTCATTAGTTAAAATAAACCTTATCTTGTCTAAGGTATGGCAGGAATCATTTGAAAAATGCATATGAAGAGCAGCACAAAGAGCAAAGGCTTGGCTCTCACTTGCAATTAACTGCCTTGTAGTCCTGGTGCAGATTCTTTCTTGAAAGTACAACACCCTAGCTGCCGCTGGTGAACTGCAATGTGCAGAATGACACAAGTATCAGCTGTCGACTGACAGCCACGACATGAGTGATTTTACAAACATGGTGATAAGCAGATGTTTTCACCAGTCCAGCCACACTAGAAGTTTCCTGTTTGCTTTGATCTTGCCTTTCTCACAGTTTGATCAAGCTGTACAGGCATAGCATGTGACATAGTTTAAATATGATTTATAAGCAAATTGAACTCATAAAATATTTTATCATGGAATCACAGAATTTTCAGAGTTGGAAGGGACCTCCAGAGATCATCTAGTCCAACTCCCCTGCTTAAAAGCAGGATCCCCTAGAGCACATCACTCAGGACTGCATCCAGGCAAGTCTTGAAAATCTCCGGAGAAGGAGACTCCACAACCTCTCTGGGCAGCCTGTGCCAGTGATCTGTCATACTCACTGAAAAAAAGTTCTAAATGGAACCTCCTATGTTCCAGTTTGTGCCCATTACCCCTAGTCCTGTCACCAGGAACCACTGAATAGAGTCTGGCTCCATCCTCCCTCAACCCACCCTTTAGGTATTTGTAAACATTAATTAAATCACCCCTCAGCCTTCTCTTCTCCAAGCTAAAGAGCCCCAGGATGTAGATCTTAAAAAATTAAGAAAATTTAAAGCATATGAAAAGTCAGCATTGGTGACACAGTCCAGTGAAAGCCTTGATCCCTGCTTATGCTAATCAGGCTTCATGCCCCTCCTGGGAAGCTGAACTCATCAGCAGTTATTTCATGGTAGGCTTCCTGCGACAGCTGGTTTCTCCGCTGATGACCATGCTCAGAGAATCATGCTTACCTTGGCCAGTCATATGTGGGGCTTCCTATCAAGACACACCTACTGACCTGCTACAAAATCCATCTCTTCATGCAGATCAGTATCTACAAGTTGCAGCATCCAGTTGCTCTGTCCCTCCAAATGGCCACTGCGTACTGCATTTTGTCTGCTAGATAATAGTTTTGGGTGAGTGAGAGTGTGGACTGTCAGGTCTCCTTCAGTGGTTATCCATCTTCCTCTAGCTGAGGCTTGTGTGAAAAAGACCAGTGGTGTTCTGCCCCTATTCAAGCCAGTTCTTTATCACTGCTTCCCTATGCTCAGCCATCTTCTCTAGCAGTACCTGGACTGTCATTCCTGGCTCAGGGCTCACTCCTTACCCATGCTTATTCTGCTTCTTCCTGCTCACTCTGAACCTGCTTCCCACAGAATAGGCACTGAAGCCAGGCCAGTGAGCTTACCTGAACCTGGCTAATCCAGTACAGAGTCTCTAGGCCATTTCAGTGCTCTCTCCCCATGCTCCAAGCTCCTGAGGCACACTGCAAAAACATTCCAGTCACCCTCCATCTCTCCACTGAGCCACAGCACTGTCCTTGCACCTCTCTAGTGAGGTCTTCCTTTCTTCTTGCATCCCCTTGCAGGTTCAGCAAGACAGTCTGGAAGTGTCACGTACATTCAGGTGTTACAATGATGGCATGAGCTGCTTCTTGCCAGAGAAACAAGGAAGTGGAAGGAGAAAAAAAAAAAAAGGTGAAAACACAGCCTTGGAACAAATTAAAGTTTCCTGACTCAGACGTGTAGCTCGACACAATTGCTTTATGCAAAAGCTTGTCAAATGTGAGTACCAAAACATTTTGTTTAATCAAGCATAACATACTGCACCATAATATTAGTCTTGGCTCTGCATGTGTCAAGGGAGTTCATATCACCATGAATCACTTGTTATGTTTTGTTTAAAGACTTTTGGTGGGCGGTTCAGAGTGAGAGACATGTTCTTCTTAACTCAGGAATGTTCTCATTTTGGTGATTTAGGATTCAGAAAGGAAAGTCCCTGAAACTGATATGGAAGTTGGATTCCATGCCTCAATGCACCCCCACCTCCCACAAGACCTTTGCTTGCTTGAAAACTTCCTGTATACTGAAAGTCAGCGTAAAGTCAGATGGATTGTTGCAATAACAGTGACCTATGCCTGGATTGGGGTTTGTCTCCTAGCCCATTTTATATGACATATGCCAAGGTTACTGAAAAATTAGATGGTGCCAACTGTGAGGCATTTCTGTCCACAGATTCCTGTGGCCTCTTCTGCCATACATCTTTTCCTCAAAAAAAAAAAAAAAAGTAAACAAAACCTAGGGACCAAAACCAGCAAGTCAAAGCAGCCAATTAATAACGGAAAGAAGTACTCTAGGTCAAGGGAGATGAACTGACTTGCCTCCCCCAACAGATTATTCAGCTGCCAGAATAACTGCTATCGCAAAGCTTATGCATGACCCAGTCACTTTTTGTTCTGAAAACATTTCCTGCTACAATAGACTGTTTGGCCCTGGAGCCTCTGTTTTCCTGTGGTTTTCACTGTCAGAAACTAAGTGAATTTGCATTACTTGTATCAATACAGCAGCAGTGAGCAATATTTTAAATATTATCAAGGTGCAGGGAGTCAATGGCACCAGTTCTGACTGACTAGAAAATGGATTATTTTTGTTAGCATCTTTTGCCAAGTATATTTACTTGAAAAATATTACCCATTCCCGTATGCATGTGTCTGCTCAGCACAACTCTGTGTTACCTGTGAATACCTGGGCTTCTTCCAAATAAGCCACAGTAGCATGAAGTTCCACAGTTGATAATTAAGTTTTTTGTAACGTTGGCTTATCTGCCTTTACTCCATACACAGTGTGCAGCACAGATACACCCCTCAGGAGAAGTTCACATGGCGAACTGAAGTGTGTGATTGTATCATGGGTTGGTAACAACAGCGATGATGCTTTAAGACCACAGTCCTCAGCACATGCTAACAAACAAAGCAGGCACAACTAGATATACCAAGACAATAAAAACTGGCTTAATTTTATGCTCTTACTTGTTTGGTCCCTCCCTACAAGCCTATCTTATTCTTCCCTTCCACCACAGCAAGAACTTGAACCTTCCCAGACTGCAAGGACCTGAAGCCAAACTGCATCACTGTGTAGGGGGCAAGGAGTGACTCAAAATCAGGAGAACACACATGGCATGGGGTGAAGGTTGTACCCCTTTGTATAGTGTAAGGTTGGGGAGAATGCCCCTAGCCATGAGCTGATACAGGAGTGAGGTTCATTTCACACCCTTACCTGTACACATTGGTGGGGTGTCTGCTCTTGCACTGGGAGAAAATAAGGTCTCTTTAGGTGTGTTCTCTGGTTTTGAGCCTCTGCTGATGCTCCCACCGCCATAGTTAATATCCTTATATTCTTAGTAATCCACTGCATCCACGGATACTCCTTTGATGCTCCACTCTTACTGTCACCCAGACTAAAATCCTCCAATCACACATTCCCTCCACTGGATATGCAACATCTTAGACTTATGACCCTCATTACCACGCAAGCTGACCACTTAGAATTTTTTAGGGGTTTTACCCTCATAAAAAGCTTTGGGAAAATGTAAAAACTGTTGTTGTTATATGAGAAAAGAAAGAAAAGAAATATGGATAGTCAGATCCAGAAGGTCAGCTTTTGTCTCCACCTCAGTTTGTAGACAGCAATTAGATGCAGAAGTCTAATACCATGAACTTCAAAACTCTGGATTTAAGCACTCAGAGTACAAGACAGTTATCAGGGTTTTAATAGTGAAGGTCCCTTGCCTCCAGTTCTACTTTTGTGAATAAATGGAACTGCCTTGACCTCTTCAGACCTAGCAACTCATACCTCTCATGCTTGCATCTAAAAATTAGGCTTTCCTGAAGTGTATCCATTGAGCTCTTTCTCTGGAAGTCATGCTCCGGATGGTTATGGTGCTTAGGAAACAAGTGGCTGGACTTACTGCTTCCCTCTGCTTATGAAGAATCAAAGTTGTTCTTTCCTTTCTTTGCTCTGTCCTTCCCCCATCCACTGGGACCTTAAGGACTTGGACTATGCAGGTGTAGTAGTGCTCTTAATTCCTTTGTTTGAAGCAGCTCCATTTTCCAAAAGGAATATTCACTAAGGAAAAGAGATAAAATTATTTTAAGTTAAAAGAAATGCCCTTTAACTTGATTAAAGCAACGGCTGGAATTCAGGTATGCTACATACCCAAGGAGCAGCTTAGTTGCCCTCCAGCTTATTTGGCCTTTAAATTCTGTCAGTACAAAACACTGCACTTTCTGTAGCAGGAATAGTTTCTCCTTCCTATCCCATCTAGATCCACTTGTAATTTCCTTTCTCCTCCCCCATACCTTGGAACCTGGGAACTGGGAAGGCCTTAGGCACTGGGCAGAAATCTATGGTTCAAGACAGTATGTTTGAAGGAAGAATTGAAATCATAGTTCGCATTCCTAGCTAAGTTCTCCAACCACTGGAGTCTTGTATAGAAAAGTGTCTGTTTTTTCCTAGTGTTAGAAGAAAGGAGTGACTCTTTCTCTAACACTTGCTAGATGCTTAATCCCTGTGCAACTTTGGCACATAGCTCTTCTCAGTGTATTCTTTTTCAGAGGATGAGCACATAAAGGTTTTAGGCATTAGAAAAAAAGAAAGTCTTTTTAAGTATCTGGACCAGACAAACTAAATAATTTGTAGAAAATCCCATAGGATGTCTGTGCGAGCACAAGAACTGAACCCACATTTCTTAAGGTCTGTGTAACTGCTGACGTTAGTGAACACCCTCTTTCTGGCTGATACTGGATGTGTCTGCTTGCTGTGTGAAATGCCTGAGGCAGTGTGTGGCTTCTGGTAAACAATAACAAAAGAGCTGGGATGCAAGTTGTGCTGAAGCCTGTCTGCTTACCTATAGTCATTACTGAGACTATACTAATTGCCTTCTCCTTATGGTTAAGAGTGGGACAGCTGCTATTGTAACAGATCGCCAAACACTTGCAGCCATATGAAGTATTTTACTTCCTGAAGCCACCTGTCCCATACTTCACCAAGTTACCTGCCAAAAAAAGAAACAGCAGTGCTCTTGCTTGCTCAATTTTTGTCCCAGATTTATTTATAATAAAAATCGATTTCTATTTCATAAAAACAGATTTATCTTGAATTTCCTTTCCTGCTTTGATGGGAAAAAAGCGGGGGGTGGGGGGGAGAGCAATAACCTGACTGTTGAGTTCAGTCACTAGTTACTGTTTCTGAGAATCTAGCAAGCCCTGTGTAAAGGCTTTAAAATTATGGAAACCTGTTCCCTGTGTGCCTTTGCATTACTTCAGAGAATTCACCATAATGACTTCTAATCACAACAGTTCCTGATTGCAGGATTGTAACTTACTGCTGTACAAGGGAGTGCAAAAATACAGTATTGGTTGGAGTGACCAGGGAAGTTGCACCAGCAGGGAGGCATGGGGCATGTGATTGCTTTCCAGAACAGTAGAGCTATTAGCTGTGTGGCAAAGGCCTAGAGCTGGAAAGATTGTGTTCATTGTGTTGGCGGAATTGTTTGATTGACTGCTGAAGCTTGTCATATGTGTGAAACATCTGTCTGCTTTCCTATGATTACAGTTATTTCATTAAGTAAAGAGGGAAAGCAACAACATTTACAGTCTAAACATTCTTATCTGCTGCTATTTCCTTTCAAAGCATCACCTGTCATATTCCCTACACTAAGGGCCATCACCTTAACCAAAAGATCTAATGAAACTGATATTAATGTCTAAGCTAGACTTCTATCAATTTGTACCTCAGAAAGCAAATGCAAACCTTGGTTAAGCTTTTGTTATTGTTGTTCTTTTTGTTTGATCATTGCATAGCTATTTTTAGTTTAGGTTGATTTACACTTACTGCAGAACTAATGAATGGAAAACAGAAGGTCACTGAGCACAAGCTCAGTAATTTTTTTCCTCATATCCTCTTAACAGTGATCCTTCCAGACTACTCACACACTCATACTATCCACAGCTTGCACTGTAGAGGGGAAATTCCTTGCTAGGCAGATCCCTCCACACATATAGCCTGTACCTATCAGCAGAACAGTGAAAAGTAGACGTAAGGGAAGACAGAGAGCATGCAGAATCCAGTAGGTCAAACCCCCTTGTTCTAGGTGAGTTAATGAGACAGAATGCATGATCAACATAGCAGTTAAAGGTACTGCTAGCCAACCCAGCTGCCCTCAGTTTCTTTTTGTCTTCTTCCCTGCCATGTGGGACTGTGGGAAATGTCTTCAGAGTTTGTTTTGGTCTAAGACACATAGGAAAGAAAGAAAGGAGACAATAAAAGAAAATGTTCACACTACTGGGGTGAATATCGAGGAAAGGAATGTCTAGGAATATTCAGGGAAAGTTCTCCCTATTAAAGCAGAACTGCTGATAACTATGCATGCACAATTATAGAAGGAAATAACTGAAAATGGGGTATTCTTGAAGGATAATCCAGCCTTCTCATCTTTAATTCGAAACAAAAAAGATATTTTCTGACCTACACAGGTTTTTATGTAATGGTGAATCTCTGAGCTCTGTTGTAATTAAATTTTGTAGTGCAATGTGGGTTTGAAATATAATGAGTCACTGGACAGTGGGGTTGAGGTAAGCGACAGTGTCTTCCCAGAGAATCCTTTTTTTGTGCTGTTTCTTATCTATATGTTGGGATTTAGCTTTTCCTTCTCTTTGCCATTTGGTCTTTTGCTTGTGCGATTTGTGAGAGGAATGTCACAGTATTGGGAAGGCATCTTGTAGGTCAAGTCCAGGCTCCCGTTGTCATCAAATATTGTTACAAAGATCACAACTGATGCAAAACTATGCAGTATGAATGCCTTGATGGTGTCCAATCTTAACAAATGGTTGTTATTTGCAGAGTGAGAGTCCTGCCAATTTGGAATGAGGCTGGAATCCTAAACTGGAAATGAGGAAAAGAAAAAAGCCAGCTCAATGAAACTAAAAAGACTTCATCACCTTGCAGCTGTTGCAATGTGAGAAAACCACTTATCTAGGAAATAAAAAAGGTACAAAAGGCTGGATGCTTGCAAAAAAATCTAGTGCTCCACCTGCATGGGGAGTGTGGGAGTTTCTAATAGCTAATGACATAATTTATTGATTTTCTGAGAATAAAGGAGCTACTCTACAGCTAGCAATTTCTGTAAGTCAGCACACAAAATAGTGCTGAGATTGAATGACTTTGCAGGATCTCCTGTCCACAAAGCCACGGGTGATTCCAAAGCTCTTCTGCTGCTGTAGCAGAGTCAAATAGAAAGTACCATATTTTCCCAGTATGCAGCTGGATTAAGAGTTTGTGGAACATCATGAGTTTAGCAATTCACAACACCAAAGCAAGGGGCAGGAAATCACAGGAGTTTTGCAGTGGCCTCTTTTGAGTGTCACACAGCAAAACTGGTACAGATCCAGGCCCTGAGGGAGCACCACAGCACATCTCAGGAGGGATATCAGTGACATTCACAGGTACTTAGATTTCATTGAGTACAAAACCCAGCAGCCTCTATTTGTATAAAGGCAAAATATGAGCACTCCCCTGAGCTCCTAGTAAGATGAGTGATATCTAAATTGGAGGAAAAAACAGTCTAGCACAGCAGCCTTGAAATACTGCTAACCCTTGTTTCAAAATATGTTAGTGTAGGATACACAAACTGAGGCAACTCCAGACGTTAATTTGGGCCTCAAAAATACAGTAATAAATGCTGAGTCAGGGAAGAGAGACCTGGTAAAGATGCTAGGAAGGTACAACAGCATCACACAGAAAAACAAGATATGGGTCAGGCAGAAGAAGTAAACGGATGGTCTGCAAGGGCATCCATTAAGTTCAGGAGACAGCAAAGAACTTGAATTTTACAATACATAACAAAAATCAGGTTCCAATGAAACTTAATTCAAGGTTTGCTGCTTCTATATTTCAAAACAGGAAACGTTTTGAAAACCAGTAAAAGAAGAAAAGTTACAGAAAACCTGGTGCTTCTAAAACCCCTACTGGGAAAAATCTTCTCCAGGAGAATTAGCTAAAACTGATACAATATTTGCTAAACCTCTGTTATGAAATGGAGGGATAAAGACTAGCAGAAAAAATTTGTTTCAGTGGCCATGCTTACAATCAGTCCAAGGTTTTAAAGAAAACTTTGGGCTCTATCCCAGAATAAAAATTGTTCAAACTGCTGGACAATGCAGTTGGCTGATGTCTTTCCAGAGGAAACTGGAACAGATTGGAACAGATGAAACTAAAAATTATACTTGAAGAAGAGGCTGCTTAAAAGCTCCCCCACTGTTTTACAGTACTGCAAAACAGAAGCAAACCACTCGATGTATAAAGGCAGTTAACTAGGGTAAGATGGAGCGTGTTACTGTGGCATTAATAAAAAATGGGCTTACACCCATCTCTGATGATTTCAAGAACACTAGTAGCCTGGCATAAAAATAACTCTCTCTTATCTGCAATTAAGGACATATGTGCCTTGTTAGCTGGTGATAAGAATTTCCTTAAGGTATACTCAGTCTAATCCTACATAAAATGGCAATTGAAGATGATAAGAAGCGGTGTTAAGAAACACCAGGTTACCAAGGTATTTTGCTGTAAAACAGCCTGGTGTTTAGAACAAATGTGCTGCCTTTGCCAGTAAAGACATCTTGCATTGGTTCCCCTTAGTGTGACAGAAACAGTAACTTTGCATGCATTGAAATATTGTATTGAAATGCCTCTTGCCTTTGCTTTTGTAGGTCTCTTACCTCTGCCAAGCTTAATTATGCTCACATTGAGAGAGAAGCCCCCAAATGTACTCTGGGGATGTAAAAGGTTTTGCCACAGCTCATTGTCCTGTCATTTAAATGTTCACACAAAGGCAGCAATGGGCATGACCATTACTTTTGAAAGCCCACTGCTATGCCATTCACGTCCGAAAGTCTCAGTCAATAAGAGAACATAGCCTATTTGTTATTTTATCACTAGAAGCAGGAGGAGACAGTAAGCAAGCAGCAAAAAGGACAATCTGTGTGTTTTGCTACAGACTGGCTAAAACCTCAAGGAAATTGGGAATAATTAATTCTTGCTTAAATAATAGACTATAGTACAAAAAAAGAACTATTTAATAACTCCCTTGTGGCCACAGAGAACCATCACACAGTATTTTTCATAAAATAATCAACTCCACAGGAGGAACTGTTACAGTTTTTGCTCATCCTTCTCCTCAGAATCCTATAGGGAAGGGTGAACCTGTCTTAACGCAGGAGACATAAACAGGTCAGTGTATTTAATCTGAATGCTGCCACACACACGCTTGATGTCTAGAAATACACTGAGGGAAATGGATATGCCAAGGAAAGGCCACAGAGCAGCGTTAGCACAAGCACAAATATATATTGGTAGTTTACAATCAAGTATAAATTTTCTGATAAGGCCAGTGAAATTGAATTACCTTTAAATTGGCACATAGTAAGTTTGTGATGGTGAATGTAGCACCTGTAATTCAATGACCTATCTGGGTATTTGCCTCCAGTCTTATATTTCTTATCAACGTGCCAGCCTTCCCTGGAAAGCTTTTTCCAACACAGTTCCCTTCACCTTTTTGCGTGGTTGTATACTTGTTGCAGTCAGGATCTGTCTCACTTATTTGCAACTTGCAACTGCTGATAACCCCATTCCTTTCCAGGGCCTCTGATCTTACAGTGATTTAGTATTCTCTTTGTTACATCCCAGTCTGTAAAAAGGACATCAAAGGGCTTAAATCCTTACATTCAGGGCTCTCAATTCATTGCTTCTCGAAAGAGCCTTACCTTTGCCGTTGCTTTTATTCATCGATTTATCTGTGTACAGTCAGGCACAGTAATATAAAACAGGTAAACTGACGTGCCACCTGACATTTATTTCTGAAATATTAGTAGACATATATCATATGTCTACACAACTCTATATACAAAGCCTTATGGCTTTATTTGTTTTAAGAGGGCAATATGTATACAAGAAGGTTGCTTAATCTGTAGGTACAGCTTCTGCAGCTCATAAGAACTTCTATAAGCACGAGAAAAACTGAGGAGTAATAAACTACTCTTTCACAGCAGTTTCATATAGACTATGTAGATTCATTAATAGAAATATGAATAGATTTCTGGAGATGCATGGTCTAAATAGCCTGAAAGATCTAACGTGTATCAAACACATCCTGAATTACGATAAAACTGTGAAAAACTTTCCCCCTTTATGGATGGCAGCTCCTGAGCAGAATGTGGACCACGCAGATCACAGGTTTTATCCAAGTGACTGTTTGGAATGATCTGAAACACACCACATTATTGTCTCACCATTCTGCCATAATAATAATAGTAGAAAGTTTGATCCAGATATTTAGCAAACAGAGTATGGTGTGGGTCCAAATGTGCCCAATAAATGCACACTGTGCCAAGCCATGCAGCAACCATTTCATTGGGTTTATCAAGCCCCTGTGAAGCCTAAGTAGAGGCCATACCTCCGTCAAGTCCATTATTGTCCACACTGCTCAACATCTGCAGTATAATTTGTCACATCACAGTCACGTTACAATCGTTATTTGGAGCCTTGCTGACACACTTACTTCAAGGAACCAAAAGTGTGTTCAGCGGAGTCCAAAGACAGGTTATTAAGTCAAAACCAAGGAGGTGACATTATAATATCAGTGAGGAGGAAATTGTTCTTAAAGCAGAAATTGCACTTTTCATCTTTGTAGAATAGCCCACTGTACACTAGAATCATGCTGGTGGGGAAAAAAAAAAAAAAAAAGACAGATAGGTTGGAGAGGTTCATATACAATAGAACTGAATTTGTACCCTTTTTCTCAAATAGGGTTGCATCACAATATATCAAATAATTACTGAAAAACACAGAGATGGAGAAGGATGCAGTATTTTCAGTATGATAAGGCTGAGCATAACTGCTTTATGGTAAACGAACAGCACCAGATTGAAGTACAAAATTCTGTAGATGAGTAGCAGATGGCAAATGAAGGCATGTGAATACATGCATCCCATACTAAGCCAGGCTGATTATTTACTAGAGATTTGTGTTCTGCTTTTACAAGGCTTAGTGTTGCTGTTTCCTCTAAGTGTTCATAAAGAGTTAAAGCTGCATCAAAACTCACATATTGTTCTCCCTTAACTGCAAATATTTGCATATTTTTAAAGCACTCTATTAGTGCTTACGTTGTTTTGAAGCTCACAGGAATCAGGCAGAGCAGCCCTACAGGTGCAGGTGCAAGTTTGTACACATCTATAACCCTGGCTATTTAGAAGCCCTGTAAGTAACATGTTCTTTTCATATTGACCTAATGTGTAGAATAAACACAATTTTAGCCAAACTGACAACTTGTTAATGTAATCGCTCCAATGCATAAATATTTTTTGATTGTGAATAGGATCATAATTAGGAATGCACAATTAGTTTAAAGATCACATGGTGTTTTCTCTGGAGCCAAAACAGACAAGACAACAGTCAGCTGAACAGCCTTCCTTGAGTGTGATTTCTTATATGCATCAGAAAAGCATAGAGCTTGGTGTACGCCAGCTCTTGCATCCACATCTGCTTTTATCTTTGGAGTGTCTTCAGAGTCAACCAAGAGAAATTTACAACTGATGTTTATTCAGGACATAAACCCAAATTAATGCATTTGGAACAATGTGTTCTTGCTCCCATTCACATAATGAAATTTGCCTTTGACTTGAATGGGAGCAGTGCTGGGTTCTCCGCAGCTACTGATTATACATGTCAATATTAGGCTGTGTTTGAATGATGCTGTATTATGCATGAGAATAAAGTATCATGGAGTTGTTGTGAGACACCAGGCAACATAATTACACGGATTGCAAGAGAAAGACAAAGCAAAATACAGCACTATATATTAATATCCCATCTCAGCCTTCCCTCATTATATCTGGACCTTTGTTCACTTAATTAGGAATTATTTTCAAGTTAAATCTCTGTTTATTTTTCTGATGATGGCCTTGTTCTGAATGTACATACAGTGAGAAGCTCTTGTTGACATGAGTGAGCAGGATATTGTATTTTATTAAATTTACTTTGGAGACTTCTGATGCCAATTGCTAGCATGTTTGCAGTCCCAATCAAGTTGAAAATCTCATATCAACATGAGCTCAGAGTAATACCCATACATTGTTCCTGGATGAAGAAAACACTGCCACCCTTTACTGGTAGACTACAGGAGGCCCAGATATACTTCACTATAACTTCAGGTAAAGGAGACTGTTTTTTTCAGAATTACATTCATTTAACAGCGCATTAGAAAATATTTCCCACTCTGCATTCACAGCATGAAAGGAATATTTGAAAAATATTGTTAGCAATGTCTGCAAACAAACATCATAGCTAGTACAAGTGCTATTACTATCTGAAGTAATAGCATGCTTACATATTTATCCTTAAAACAGGGAAACAATCCTAGTCTCAGTTCATAAATGTGGAAAGGTGGCACAGAGGTATGTAGTGACCATCCCAATTCCACATAGAAAAAATCGGGGAAAGAAGGAAACAAAGCCTTATCTCTGAACTTGAACCATATTAGAATCTATCTTCTCAGAAAGAATAAAAAACTATTCTTGACATGTAATTCATGGAATCATAGAATCATAGAATCACTATGGTTGGAAAGCACCTCCAGGATCATCAAGTCCAACCTTTATCCCACTGTCTCCCTAACCACTAGACCACAGCCTCAAGTGCTTCATCCACTTGTTTTCTGAACACCTCCAGGGACAGTGACTCCACGCCCTCCCTGGGCAGCCTGTTCCATTGCTTAACCACCCTCTCAGTAAAGAACTTCTTCCTAAGATCCAACCTAAACTGCCCCTGATGCAGCTTGAGGCCATTTCCTCTCGTCCTATCAGTAGTAATTTGGGAGAAGAGACCAACACCAGCCTCACTACAACCTCCTTTTAGGTAGCTGTAGAGGGCAATGAGGTCTCCTCTCAGTCTCCTCCACGCTAAACAACCCCAGTTCCCTCAGCCGGTCTCCATAAGGCCTGTTTTCCAGACCTCTCACCAGCCTCGGTGCCCTTCTCTGGACTCGCTCCAGCACCTCAATGTCCTTCTTATCCTGTGGTGCCCAGAACTGGACACAGTACTCAAGGTGTGGTCTCACAAGTGCTGAGTACAGGGGCACGATCACCTCCCTACTCCTGCTGGTCACACCGTTTCTGATACAGGCCAGGATGCCGTTGGCCTTCTTGGCCACCTGGGCACACTGCTGGCTCATGTCAACCAACACCCCCAGGTCCTTTTCCGCCAGGCAGCTTTCCAGCCACTCTTCCCCAAGCCTGTAGCGCTGCATGGGGTTGTTGTGACCAAAGTGCATGACCCAGCACTTGCCTTTGTTAAACCTCATACAATTGGCCTCAGCCCATCGCTCCAGCCTGTCCAAATCCCACTGCAGAGCCTCCCTACCCTCAGGCAGATCAACACTCCCACTCCATTTCATGTCATCTGCAAATTTACTGAGAGTGCATTCGATCCCCTCACCCAGGTCATTGATAAAGACATTAAACAAGACTGGCCCCAAAACTGAGCCCTGAGGGACACCGCTTGTGACCGGTCTCCATCTGGATTTAACTCCATTCACCACAACTCTCTGGGCTCGGCCATCCAGCCAGTTTTTAACCCAATGAAGAGTCCACCTGTCTAGACCATGAGCCGCCAGCTTCTGCAGCAGAATGCTGTGGGAAACAGTGTCAAATGCCTTCCTGAAGTCCAGGTAGACAACATCCACCGCTTTTCCCTCATCCACTAGGTGGGTCACCTGATCATAGAAGGAGATCAGGTTGGTTAAACAGGACTTGCCCTTCATGAACCCATGCTGGGTGGACCTGATCCCCCTGTTGTCCTGCACTTGCTGCGTGATCTCTCCCAACATGAGCCGTTCCATAACCTTCCCCGGTACCGAGGTCAGGCTGACAGGCCTGTAGTTCCCCGGGTCCTCCTTCCTGCCCTTCTTGTAGATGGGTGTCACATTGGCAAGTTTCCAGTCATCTGGGACCTCCCCCGATAACCAGGATTGCTGATAGATGATGGAGAGTGGCTTGGCAAGTTCCTCTGCCAGCTCCCTCAGCACTCTTGGGTGGATCTCATCCGGCCCCATAGACTTGTGGGTGTCTAATTGACTTAGCAGGTCCTTCACTACTATTTCCTGGATTATGAGGGGTTTATTCTGATCTCCATCCCAATCTTCCAGCTCAGGGGACTGAATACCATGAGGATAACTAGTCTGACTGTTAAAGACTGAGGCAAAGATGGCATTAAGTACCTCAGCTTTTTCCTCATCCTTGGTAAGAATGTTCCCCCTCACATCCAGTAAAGGTTGGAGATTCTCCCTGGTTCTTTTTTTATTCTTGATACTTTTGTACAAACTCTTCTTATTATCTCTTGCAGCTGTGGCCAGGCTGAGTTCAAGCTGAGCTTTTGCCCCCATAATGTTCTTCCGACACTATCTAACTAAATCCCTATACTCTTCCCGAGTAGCCTGCCCCTTCTTCCAGAGGTGGTAGATTCTCCTCTTTCTCCTAAACCCCAGCAGAAGCTCCCTGTTCAGCCAGGACGGTCGTTTTTCCCCCCAGTTTGTCTTACGACACATGGGGACAGCCTGCTCCTGCATCTCTAACAGTTTCTTCTTGAAAAGAGTCCATCCTTACTGAACCCCTTTGCCCTCTAGGACTGTTCCCCAAGGGACTTTCTCAGCCAGTGTTTTAAACAGGTTGAAGTCTGCCCTTCGGAAGTCCATGGTGAGAGTTTTTCTGCCCCTCCTAACTTGGCTAAGGAACGAGGACTGTATCATTTCATGATCGCTCAGCCCAAGACAGCCTCCAACCACCACATCACCTACCAGTCCTTCTCTGTTCGTGAACAACAGGTCTAACAAGGCACCTTCCCTGGTGGGCTCACTTACCAGCTATCTCCCATGCACTCCAGGAACTTCCTGGACTGTTTTCTCTCTGCTGTGTTATATTTCCAGTAGATGTCTGGTAAGTTGAAGTCCCCCACAAGAACAAGGGCTTGTGATTTTGCAGCTTCTGCCAGTTGTCTACAGAACAGTACATAATTATCAATTATTATGATATAAGCCAGATTTTAAAAGTCCTTGTTCAATAGCACGATTCCTTGCTGGATTTCATACCTAACCATAGGTATGGATTTTTCCTGATCAAACTTGAGATGCAAAATGAGTACCTAAATTTTAAAAGTTTTCTCCAAAGTAAGACCCTTCATGATCTCGCAATGTCAAAAAATTTTCTCCAGTTTAAATATCTAAGCTGTAACAGGACATAATAGTCTCAGGCTGGAGCAGGTCATCTGGATCAACTTGGGTGCTACACAAGGCTTCCAAACAGGAAATCAGAAGCAAAGAGTGTTAATAGCAGGAATAAGAGCGATACTACCTTGCAGGCAGATGCAACAAGTGCCTTATAATTCAGTAACAAAGATACACAGTCTCTCGCAAAGCAACCTCATGGAAACTGATGTATTAAGACTAGCTAATGATTGACTTGCTATTTACAGAAGGCTTCATTAAGCCTTTCCTGCTGCCTGTACTTTGTCTTTTCTGTCATAAACAGTGACAATTTTCCTATGTTATAATTACATATTTGTAGATGTGGTTTCAGAAATTTGCATGAACCTGCAAATAAAACCAGCACTATAGCAAATTACCACGTTTTGTTAATAATAATGTATATAAGATTCCAATATAAATTTTTCTTTTATAAAGATGTTAATTATTCCTTACAACATTTTCAAAAGAAAGCAGCACAGGAAGCATATTTATGGCATTCTCAGTTTTATTTTACTATTATTAATTTTGAGCGGACATTGTGAGATCTATTAATGGTCATCTCCAAGTTCAAAATTAAGTCTGTAACACATCTAGTGACAGAATCAACATGGCTCATCCTAAAACCTCACTGGTACTTGGTAAATCTTTGGTTAGAGCTACCCTACATTTATAGCAATTATACTGAGAACAGTCTGAACTCTGATGTGCTGACAGTCTGTCCTATGCTTTCCAAAGCCTGTTTTAAATCATAGAATCATAGAATGGTTTGGGTTGGAAGGGACCTTAAAGACCATGTAGTTCCAACCCCCCTGCAATGGGCAAGGACATCAGTGTTGGGTTTACCGTAACATGATTGTTTCCAATCGGGAAATTATATATTTTCAGTACTAAGGTGGCATTTTCTGTCTTTGAGTTTCCGTGTTTATTATTAGCATGAAAGTTACAATCTTTAAACTGTGTTATGTATTAAATTTGTGATTCCTAAACTGGAAACCAAAACAGAGAGAGAATAAATGAGAATCAAAGCGAGCCAGAGGGAGGCTAGCAGAGACATGCAAGCTTTCTGCAATGTATCAAACAAAAAAAGGAAGTAAAAGAGGAAGGAGGAATAACTGGAAATAATAATAAATTCCTTTGTTTTCACGGGGGTTTGTTCTAGTGAGAATCACATAGGATTTGAGCACAATGCAAGAACAGCCACAACAGAAAAGCAATACCCTGCTACACCAGCCAGTTTTCTTCCCTCAGTACCCGCTGGAACTGCTGTGCATGAGAGGGACCATGCATCCCCTCCCTCCCAGGACATGGCCTCCTCACGCCAGCAGCCAGGGCTCACTTCTGCACCTGGCACCCTGCCCAGCAGGCACGAGGCTCGCATGGCTGGACTCTACCTCGCACGCTGCCTGGTGTCTCAGCCTGCCCCCTGCAGCACATGGACCTCCCTCCCACGCTGTGACACCGTACGTGTAATGCAGTGAGTCCTGCTGACCTGTCCCCCTTCAGCCATCAGCACTTGGTGTGGCCAGGACCCATGACAGAGAGTCACAAAGCCACCGGGGCAGAAGGGGGTCTGCAGTGTCCACATCAGGTTTATGGCCTCCCTCTGTCCATGGGCAGCCCCAACACAGCCTCAGGCACAGTTTAGTGTAGCAGTATTTCATGTGCAGGAAATGAAAGTTCCTAAGAAGGCAACTACAGAGGAAGACATGATCTTGTATCTTCCTTATGCCTTCGCACCTCTTCTGAACGCACTGACTCTCCTCTCCCTCGTACACACAAGGACCTGGCCAGCTCGTAAAACAGTAACTAAAAGACAAGAATGCAGCTGACAAAGGAGCTGCCTCTTCCTCATGCACCTCCACAGAGCCAGCAAAGATGGATGAGCTGCTTCTGCCGTGGGAGCAGCAGCTGTCAGGGCTTGCTCTTACAGGAGGCTTCTGGAGACCTGCAACCTACCTAGCTCTGAGACAACTCAAATGCACCATCCTCCAGCCTCTATGTTTTCTAGTGTCTCCTTCATTACATGGAGTAGAACATCATATACGTAGTATCCAATAAAACTAGGTAATCAAGCACAATCTCAGAGTTATGATTGCAATACAAATTACCAACAGAAGCTCACAGAAGACAGGAAATTGAGAGCGACTGTAAATATCATCAAGACAGAAAATTAACTCCTGTGGAAATTGCACAATTAGAAGCTTGGGCAGATATGGATAGACTCAACTTCCACGGCTATAGCTAGTGAGAAATAATCTAATACTTGGTGAGTGGGTGAGAGCCAGAGGCCAAAACATCTCCAGAGACCAAGTACAATAAAAGTCAGCAAGTAGGATTATTTGCTTCATTTTGACAGTGGAAAACATTGGGACCTGCTTACTTTGAGGGCGGAGGGTGGGGGCAGGGGCAGAGATATTCCCTCTTGGCTTAGTGTACAGTCACTGCACTGTTATTGTGATTTTATAACTCAAAATGATGGTACTGAGAAAAAGAAGATAAATTAATGTAATGTTGGATTTTTTCACACCACTTCCTTCGAGTACTATGCCTTCAGCACAGAAATGCAAGGAGCAGCCTGGAGAGGACTGGAGACACCTGTTGCACTAGAGCAGGGCAGAAGAACTAGGCTACAGCTTCAGGAGTACTTAGTACCCCTGGAGTAGATGGCTGCAGATAAATGGCTGTAGAAGCATCATTCATACATTTTTTAATTTGAAATGCACTGAGCAAATGCCAAAGTTACTGGCACTGTTCACTCAGGTAGTCCTGGTGTGGCAGTCCTGTCATGCAACACAGGCTGGGGTCTCGGAGCTGGAACTTGAACCATCCACTGTTTGGAGCGTCCATAAAATTTGCCTTCTGGCTCATCATGCTCACAACTATTCAAGTGTACACTTACAGTGATGTCCTGTGATGAGCTGAGCGTCCATTTGTCAAACTCAACCACAATTCACGGCATAGGAACACAGCGGCCTTACATGAGGGTTCTGAAGACGGGACTTACATTCCACCCTGAGCCAAAGGCAGGTGCGGCGCAATCGCCACACACCGGATCTGCGCAGGCAGGATACCCACACACGTTATGTAGAGGTGCTCAAGGAAGCGTAAGGAGTTACGGAAGGAATACTGCTACATTTTCCCATGTTACACGTAGGAAAACATACCCCTAACGCTGCAGTAGTGCTGCAATGATTCCACAAGTCATTGTGATATTGTATAAAGCACGTTTTGGAGAAAAGAAAAAAAGTAAACAAACCAGAGGACCTTTTACTTTAATTGGTGCATGAGTTTCGGAGATTTGAAGTTTTCAAGATTTTTCCTCTGTTACCCTGAGGGCTCGAGTGTTCCTTGATGAGCAGCAGAGGGGTGTTCAGGTGACGGCACGTGGGAGCCAGTGCCTGGAGGGGAGATGTCGGAACCAGGGACCCCCAGGAAGCCGAGATCCGCCCGGGGAGCTCCGCCACGGAGCGACCCAGACCCGCCGCAGGTCACCGCCCCGGTGGCTGCCGCCCGAGCGAGGGGGTCTGGCGGGCCCAGGCGGCCCTGGGAAAGAGGAGCGGTGCCAGCGAGGCTTTCGAGGCCTGCGGGATGCCAGGTGACGGGCGCGGTAACCGGGCCGGCCCGCCCCCGCGGCGCGGACCCTTCCCGCACGTTCCGGCAGGGGGGCCCGAAGCAGTGGCAGCCACCGCCCCCGCAGCGATGCCGGCCGCCCCGGGGCGGGATCGGCGCTTCGCCACACCCCGCACCCCCCCGGGGTGGCCCCGCGGGAGGACATCGGGGGCGGCCCCGGGGCTCCCGGGCCTGTGCGCTGGGCGCCCCTCGCCCCCGCCCGGGCTCCCTCCGGCCCCGGCCGCTGCCCCCACCCCCTCGGCCTCCTGCCTTCCCCTCCCCTTCCCTTCCCGGTCCCTCCTCCCCGCCGGCGCCGGCCGTGCCCGCCTCGCTCCCCGCCCCGGCTGAGGGGCGGCTGCTGCTGCCGCTGCTGCTGCCGGCGGCGGCTCCGGGAAAATGTCCGAGCGCGGCAGCTTCTACCGGCAGGAGCTGAACAAGACAGTGTGGGAGGTGCCGCAGCGCTACCAGAACCTCACCCCCGTCGGCTCCGGCGCCTACGGCTCTGTCTGGTAGGTCGGGGCGGCGGGAGAGGGGCCGGGAGCCGGCAGGTGCTGCCGGCCGGCAGCGGGGGCGGGCAGCCCCGGCGCCGCCCCGCGGGACAGGACAATGCCGGGCCGGCGGGCTGTGCTGGTCGGGGCCGTTTGCGCCGGGCAGCGGCAGCAGGGCTGGCCCCGGGGGCGCCGGGGTGGGGGCGTGTCCGCCGGGCGGCCGGGCTGCGTGCCGCGGCGCTGCAGCTCTGCCCGCGGGGCCGGGGCATGCCTCGCTGTAACCCGGGCAACCGGCCCCGCCGCCCCTCCGCCGCTCCGCGCCCCCGCCGCACAGGCGAGCTGCGAGGGTGCCGCCGGGCCCGCTGGCCGCCCCGCCGCTCCTCAGCGCCGGCTGAACCGACCGGCCGCCGCGGGGCCGCTCGCCGGTTGACCCCGGCGTGAAAATTCCCCCGAACCGGAGAATCGTGCACAGTCATGGCGCGTCTGAGCGGGGAGGCAGCGGCAGGGCGCCGGGCACGGCCGGCGGGGCTCTCCCGTGAGGGCCCCGGGCTGCGGTGGGGGTGCGCCTTCCGTGGGGAGGGACAGGCGGGACAGCCGTGAGGGGCCCGGGGCAGTGAGGGTGAGTCCTGCCCTCGGCAGCCACGGACGAAGCCCCGGGAGCGGGGCCGTGCCGGCAGGGCAGGGGCGAGGGGCATTCCCCGGCCGCCGCGGGGGAGCCGCGCGTCAGGGCAGGCTGCCGCCCCGGGGCGGTGTGAGGGCTTATCGCATCTTATCGTAAAACATTTCCCTGGTTTTGATAATTACTGTATCAGGTTTGAGCTTTTGGGAACTCCCAGTGCAGGCTGCGCTGTTGTTTTCACATTTGATGCACGCTTAAAAAAGCTTATGAAAGCTTTGAATCAATTTTGGGAATAATAGTGATGTTATAACAGTGATACGGGGTTTCCGAAAAAGAATCGTGTTTCTTTTGTAAGCTGGATAAATGGAATTATGTAAAAACAATCCATAATGGCCCTTTGAATAAACGTACTACACACAAAAAAGATTTCTTTAGAATGTAACTTTTTTGCCATGGACCAAACTTGTGCAATAGTTGCTCTCTTTTTTCTCTTCACAGTCAGATACCAGAGAACACTTATGGAGTTTCTCATTTGTTGCTTCCTTCTCTAGCTCTGTGAAATGCCCCAAATTATATGCATTTAAAAAAACCTCCAACAATAAGCAGAAACACTCAGGACTAGTGTGAAGTATCCCTGAATTCTTCTCTTTTTTATTATTTCAGGCTTATGCTTGCACCAGCGAAATCTACGCAAATATTGTGTGACTGATGATACCTGCCATTGTAGTTAAATCCTGTGACTAGCTGATACGAATGGTTTCACAAGGACCTAGTGTATTTGAACTATAAAATCTTAGTTTACTTTCTCCTCTTTTATTTTACAAACTAGGAGCTGGACATACAGTAGGAGAGTAATTTGTTGTGTTCCAACTGAACCTGCATTTCTGGTTATTTTCCCTATTCATGCTGATGTAGTTTTAAGGGGAAGACCTACTCTGCTGAATTTGGTAATGAGATGTCAAGACTTTTGAGAAATTGAGAAGGAAATGAAAACGTGGTGGTTCACTTGCAGCACAGCTGGTGTTTTTTTTAAAAAAAAACAACTTAGTATTGTTAACTCATTGTACTTGCTACTTTTCTGTCTGCAAAGCCAAGGAAATCCTAGTATTTTAACAATGGAGAAGCCTAGAAACTGAGATATAAAATGGAGACTGGAAGATGCTATTGCAAAGGTTTAATCTAAAATACACAAGAACAGAACACAGCAATAAATTATTAGTCTATATTAATAGCCTTGTTAACATCGATGAACTATAAACCCAAACAGACGCTTGAATGTGAGGAAAAGGTTCACATCTCTCTCAGAAAAGCCATCTATTTTTAGTGTCTATTGAAATTGATTTTTTTTCCCCTCTATGTGCGTGTGCTTTACCCAGGAGACCTACAAGACACAGTCATTCCCTACAGTAATATGCTATATTGCTTCTGTGAATAATTGTACTCCTGTTCAGTAAAATATCTAAAAACATATTTAAATCTTACAGAAACTAATGGAATTAAGCAAATTCTTAAGTGCTTTGCTGAACAGAAGCCAAGGTCCTGAACTCCAAACACTGTCTTTAAAACAGGAACAAAGTTGTTGTAACAAATCTTATTTTTTACCTCAGTGAAACTCTTCTCTTGCCCTACTCTCTCCTTTGTTACAGTAAATTCTCAGTCACATCCGATAGACTTGTGCAACTGAAGTGATAACTGGTAATAAGAAACATATTCTAAGTATTTGTGTTTAAGCTAACTTCTGCTTGCCCTTTTTTTGCTTGCTGCTCAAAATCGATAGAAGATTTTGTGTCAGGAGGCTGTGTTTTGGCCCAATTTATTGACATTTCATAAGTCTAATAGAATTAGTGTTTGGGTTGGTTTTTATATGCAGGAGCATTAGATGTGCTATGGAGATAGATATTACTGTTTTAAAACAAATTCATTTTTAGAGAGGTATCTATATCAAGCATTGTGCTTTCTGGTATGTTTTTCTTGGTTTTTATTTAGATATGGCATATGTATAAAAACCAAACCTTCCTTAGCGTAAAGAGCTCTACTGGTTTTCTCACTTTTTTTTTTTTAATGACACATCATAAACAACAGTCCTTCTAGGAAATCCTCAGAAGAACTCGGCTACACCGCCAAGCAGAGTTGCACTTCAGCATCTGTGTGAACTGCAGAGAGAACTGTGAGGTCTTTCCTCAAGCACTTCACCCTTGCAGTATGTTCTGTATTACTCTTGTATTTTAACTCTGCAGAGGGCTTCCTTTTACCTGGGCTCTTTCCTACGGCCATTCAAGCCGGTGGATACTCTGTCATTCGTTGCTGTCAAATCTGTTGATGTTTTTTTTAATTTAAGAAAAAAAATTAAAGCCCTGTGGAAGTGCGGGTTGTGCATGGTAGTTCAATTACATTTAAAATGATCAACGGAGTCTTCAACCGTATGTTTTGGTTAATTTTTCTTTTTTTCAGGGGTTGTTTACGTATTAGCAAATATCAAATTTACATGCAGAACTGTTTCTTTTGGAGTGGTTTTCTTCTTGTGCTATAGGTTTGCTTATCAAGTTGAGGGTTTTTGTATTAATTAGTTTAACTCTTCCTCAAGCCAAAACGCAGTTAAATTTGAAGGTTTCTTGAAAAATGCATTTTCACAGTGTTCACCCTCAAAGTTGGATTTATCTCTCACAGAAATAAAAGAGCTGGTTGACTTTTACAGACCAGGCACTATCCCTGCTAACTGTGAGTTTTAAACACATTTCTGATTTGAAGTGCAGCATTTAAACTGATAGCCATCTATATAAGAAGCCAGCAAGCTTACTTGCACAAGGTAATTTTCATCTACAATCATTTTGTTTCAGTTCTAGAGAAAAGAGACGATTCATGTCTCAGGTCAGAGCACATTTTACTTTTGTCCCTTGTGACTCTGCCTTTTAAATAAGAATTTTGGCTTTGTTTAAGTCTTTTGGCTGTTCCCATGATACTGCTTATAAACTGGGCCTCTGGCCTGCAGTATCTCTGCCTCCCTGCTGTATTGCTCTGGTAGGTCCACTGTGGTTTGGTACCCATCCACCTTTTCCTCTGGGAACTGACATTACCACCTGCTTGAGAAGAGCTTCTTTATCTCTTCTTTTTTTAAAGACTTTTTATTATACCACAAATTATGTAATGTGGATAGATCTTTGGTTTATTGTTGGTTTGTTGGGGTTTTTTTTTAAGCCTGTATGCCTCTTTTCATGCCAGCTTTTGTAAACTGCCTTCCAACCTACTTAGTCCTGGTTTTGCCTGGAGGTATAGACAGCCTTCTGTCTCTGATCTCTCCAACAGGTTGTTTCCATTAGCATATTGCAAGCTCTGTGTTCTGAAGCCTTTGGAATGAACAGACCTTGCAAGGTGAACCAAAGTGAGTCCAGAACTTCTTCCAAACAGAAACTCCTGTACTGTTTCCTCAGAGGCCATTGGCATCAATAGTGCTTACATCAGGCAGTCAGTCTCTTTTAAGAGTATGCAATGCCTAACACCAACTCAGGTGACATAACACATTTTTAAAAAGAGGCCTGCTAAGTCAGAGTCAGGCCTCAGTTCAAGGAAAGCGGGAAAGAAAGCCTGCCTTAAGCCATCTACACAATGCAGCGTTCAGCAGGTCCCTCATCCTGCTAACTGTAAGTGCATGCTTAAGATCCATTAAGTTTTTGTCCTGGCTAATTTTGGGTAAAAATAGGGGAAGGTGGTGTTTAAGCTTCTGTTTTGCTTTGAGGAAGTACAATTGGAAAAATAAAAGCAGGCTGGTTTAATCCTGAAGTTTAACCCCTTCTTTCCTCCATCCACCACGTCCTGTGCTTCTGGTTAGATTGTCACTTGCAAGTGTTCTGAGGGTGATAGCTTCGAAGACTGGAACATAACATTGATAATATTGTCATTTTCACATTGAGGACCTCTAAGAAGATGCTGAGACAACTCAGCAGCGTAAGGTTTTTTTAAAAGCTTATATAAATTGTCTTTGACTGACAAAGAGAAAAAAATCCTTTATCCAAGACCTACCTGATGACTTTTGGATGATAATTTTTTATTTTTTTTTAAGGGACATTATTCTTAGCTGAAATCTTATACTGAGCATCACTAGAGCTATGAGATCAGGTTACTGGAGTTATTATATGTATCACTGTAACATTACATGCTAGTTTAAATAGTAAATGCTGAGATAGGCTTTTAGCGTAGTAGTAACACACACCTGCTGTATGTAAACACAGCTGGAAACTGGAGACTGTAGATCTCCACAGGCTAAAGGCAGAATCCCGAGCACGTGTACAGCCAGTTGATTTCCGTGGACTCTCTTTGGCTTGTTCCTCTTTTGGATTAGGTCTTTTGTTTCCAATGCAAGTGCATGGGCTGAACTTCATCCTACATATGTTTCTGGTTATATTTTATTGGAAACATTTCAAAGAATATTGTTAAAACACTGCTGTCCAAGATCTGTTAGCAGTTGTCTATTTTTGGTATGCGTCATTCAGAAAGAAAATTTTGAAGCCTTTCATTAGTTTTGCAGATATTTACAATGAGCCCTTTAAAATAAGCTTAGTCAAACGCTTGCTTGAAAACTGAGAGATGAAGGCTGATATGACAGTCCAGTCAAAGGCAGGACATCTCTTAAGAGTAAGTATATGTAATGATGATACTTAGAAATAAGGCCTTGAAAGTGAGGTTGCAACAGGAGAAGAGCTAAATAAAAGGAGTTTCATGGTCAATGTTACAGGTTAGGAGGAGGATCTTTGCAGCAGCATTACTAGAATGAATGGATGGAAGTAAGTGAAGCAACAAAAAAATGTTGCAGAGTGAGAAAGACCCTCAGAAGAACATGATGAAATAGCTATTAAGAATGAAGACACAATGGGATTTGCAGCTACAAAGCCAAGGGAGGTCAAGAATTCAAGAAATTTTGTGAAAGATACGTGAAGGAAGATGGAACAGTGTTTCTGAGCATTGGCCTGGAAGATATCACTGTAGAGTTCGATGAGGGTGGTTTTGTTGGAGTAGTAGAATGGAATGCTGATTGCTAATCATTCCTTTGTCCAGTTTCATCCTGCATATTTTCCAGCTATTGGAACGGCGTAGTTACTGACTCTGGAAAGGAGAGGGAAGTAGGATGGTAATTAGTGGAGTCCAGGTTCCTATTAAAAATGAAAATGTCTAAGAATGCTTTGAATGAAGGAGATTGAATCAGGAATGAGGTGTGTTTTTGGAGATGGATAGGAGTGGCTGAGATGGAGATCTTTAGCTATGGTGCTGTCACTAAGCCCATGGAGTGGATAGAGAGCAGATGAGAAACATCTGTATGTGTGTGAGGAGGGTGGTAGAAGGAGTTGTAGGAAGGGTGGAGAAAATGCAAGCTCAAGAAGTGAGGAACACCACTTCATATTGTGCAGGTTTTCTTTCAGGAGGAATTAATGATAACTTTTTTAGAGAGGGAGAGGGCATGAGATGGAAAAGCAATGAGAGGCACCTGGTGAGCCAGTTGTGGCAGAAAGACAGCAAGAATCATGGAATTACAGCTTCTGTTGTCGCTGTAGGAATACATCAGCAGAATAAAAATTCTCTGCAGAGGGTCTCCTCCGTCCCTACTTCAGTATAATTTGTTGTAATTTATAATAATGCACCTTCCTGACCACATGATGCAGCAGTGGCAGAGCTAACTGCTTTCCTCTCCTGCCGTCGCTGGTGATGGTGATTGCAGTTGGCTAGGGGACACAGTCTCTGTTCCAGTGCCCTTAAAGTCTTAGGGCCTGGTTGCTTCAACATGGCTTCCCAAGGAGCTGTTTGCAATTTCAGAACCTATTAGCTAGTTGGTACCTAAAATCTGGTATCTTAGTTGTGACGTGGGAACAAATTGCTATCATTTAATGTTTTGGCTGTTGTAGAGAGAGAAAACAGGAAATGTGAAGGAGAAGTGGGGGAGGAATAGGAAAAAGAAAGACAAGAATGTAAGTGAGATTTTGTCTGTTTAGGTTTATGTCGTGTATTTGAAAGCACTGGTATTTTTCACGTTAAACTTTATATTCAGATTTACCACTAATATTTCTAGCTGTAGCTTCTAAGCCCACAATTTGTAACTAGCTGGCAGTCTTTTTTAATGAAATGCTGAATAAAGTACATTTGTCACTAATAGTGTCCTGGCTTAGTGGCAGCTCAGATTTTTCTTGTTTACATACTGACATTGGGCTTATGGGCTATCTAAAATACATGATTATTTTAGTATCCCTGAGTTGGTTACATGTGCTGAGAAAGCTATCAGCTTATTACCCCAACCTTCTTTATGTTTTTCTCACAAGCATGGTGTTAAATGCATCACTGCTACTGATGTACTGTCTATAACTTCACCTAGAAAAGTGTGACTGCTCCTCTGTAAAGTTATTTAAATAATTAAGTTACTGTGGAGACTTAAGAGACAGATCAGAAAACAAAAAGTAGCTTGTGGATTCAGAGGCTGATACAGCATTATTTTGAACATGTTACATTGAAAGAAGATTGGTGCTGTGTTCATGTAAACATATGGATAGCAGTTATGTTTTAGTATTTTTTCAGTGTCTGCTTAAAAGTATGTACGTATTTTTATGTTGGTTATGGAACATTTATCTTACATATGTAAGAGATATTTTGTACTTTTATATTTAGTTCTACAGGTAAATTAATCAGAGATAATTGACAGTGATTGTTCTAAAGCCAAAACAATTGATGCTAGTGCTCAGCACAGTGTGTTGGAATAATATCCAAGTGATATTCTATGAACCCTCGAGCAGGGTTTTTTCCCTCTAATGAGAGGAATAGCATGTTGCGGCAGAGCTGCCCATTACTGATCCTCCTACCTTTTGTCTTGCTACCATCTCATTTCTCATTTTTTCTTTATGGTTTCCTTCTGATGCATGTTATGATTTGTGTGGTTTAGTAAACAAACACACACTCTACCTCAAATCTAGCTCTTAGAGGGTGGAAATCACCAACTTGAACTTGCATAAAGTAACAAAGCGTTTATAAAGAAGAAACAAATAAACCATTTCCTGGGTTTGCTGCTTAACTTTAGCTTACTGTGGGTGGCCTTTTTCTGTTGTTCTCTTGCTGCATTGCCAATAGCTGTTACAGTCCATTTCCTGGTATTGGATAGATGCTGCATGTGCTTTTTTCAAGACTATTCTATATCTCAAAAAAAAGTAGCTCTATTTAAAAGAAAAAAAAAGTTGTATTTTAAAAAGGAAGAGAAAGATCCTGGAAAAGACCCAGAAGACAAAGCTCACAAACTGAATCTTGCAAACAAAAACCACAATCCATGTTGTTCATGTGATGACTTTCATTCACTTACATGACATATATGAGAAATGTCAAAAGAGTTGACTGCAGTTGTAGGAAACAGATTATATGATTGGGCACTAGAAAATGTCCCAGCACAGGGTTCCTGTGTGTCCCCCTTTTCTATCTTGCTTGCCAATGCTCAGTGCAGTAAGGGCTGCCTACCTCAATGATTATGTTCTCCATGTGTTGACCTTTCTTCTGTTCCTTCTCATCCATGCTTGCTCACATACACCCTTCTGCTGCTGTTACTTGTTTTTCTCATGAATTCAGGATCTTAAAAGTTAAGGAGACATTTGTCCACAAGGAGGTTCATGTCACCTGTAGCGGAAGAAGTCAGTGGGTACATGAAAGGATGCTGAGGTCTGTGGATACGAGCTCAAAGTTGTGTCTGTACTAAGTATGTGACAGAAATTCTATGCACTTTCCATTTCGTTTTCTGGATGTTACCTTCTTTCTTCTCAAAATCAGTAACATTCTGCCCATGTGAATGTCTGTTTTGAGCATGAATTTCATGTTTTCTTTGTTTCTTCTCTTAACACTTGAATGTAATGAAGAATCTTCATGTGTTCTGAAGGAATATAACCTACAGTCAATGGGGACACAAGACTGGCACCACATAAAACCAGCTTGGCTCATGCCTTCATTCTGCATTAGCAAGACCTGAGCTGGCTCCAAGAATGAAGAGAACTTGCTAGACCAAACACTGCACTCAAGCTAAACTTTTTCTGGGCATTTTTGGGTAGTACTGGCCCAGCTAATAAGCCTTCTCTGAGCCCAAGGCATTGGGAAGTTCAGAGCCTGGCTGTAGTCCAAGGGGACCAGTTGATCCCAGGAGCAGTCCTTCCTGCCTTGTATACTGGAGTTTACTAAATAGGATATGAGTTGGCTCTGTGTGCGGTTTGTTAGATTGGGCTCCCACAAGCAGCCCTCCAGCTGTCGAAGCAAATTTGATCCTGAAGGCCAAGTAGCCATAGCCACATAGTGTGTTCCTAATCCCAAAAGCCCTGAAGGGTCTGAGCAGGCTCCGCAGGTGAGTGGCTTGTCTGTCCAGTATTACTGCTCTGCAACTGCAAAGGATAAACTGTCCATGGATATATGGAAATGACTGTATGTATGGCCATTTTTATACACATCAGCTACTAAAAATCTATGCCCCATCAAAAGTCCTGAAGTTAGCATGAAGCTGTTAAAATCCTGTGCTTTTTGCCACCTGAGTTTTCGGGCTGCATTAGCTTCCTGTGTACAAACTTTTCTCTGAAACCTTAAGAACTGGAAAAATGTGCATATAAATAGAGATTCATATTTCATCTAGTGGAACTTCAATAGAATTACTAAATATAGGTTTTGACAACACTGAAAAGGTAGGTCTAATTTAAGCAATGACTGAAAACCACACTAAGCAAAAGTCTCTAATCTATGTGAAAATGATGCCATCCCTGCAAGCAAAATAATGGCTTTTTATCCTTGATCTTGAACAGACAGTAAAAAATCTATCATAACTGCGAAGGGTTCTGGGTCAAGAATGATCATACCTGAAAAAAGCTGTTGCTAAGATTGTTGTAAAGTTGCTGCTTGTAAAACAAAAGAATAGTAAGAATTGTGTTTCTTTTTAAATTATGGTAGAAACTCTGTCTAGAGTGGTGTTCCCACATACTATTCAGGCATATGAGCATATTGCTCTATGGTAATGTAAGAAATACTCACTGACAATATGCAATTAAAAAGTCACTTATTTTCATTGCCTACATCAAATTAAATGCTAACAGTAAAGAATAGATTAGACGTGGGAGATGATATCCCTTTACAAGTATCAAAGTATGTTGTACTATTCCGTCCAGCTACATGAGGTAACTTAATAATCAGAGGTAAGACACTTCAGAATAAGTAGTTTCAAGAAAATCAGGAAACAGTAGCTGAACCACTGGAAGGATGATTTGTTTCCAGGTGTGAGTATAAACCAGGTATAAACACAGTGGTTCACCAAAGCTGAAGCCCATGTTCCAAAGCACCCAGAGCAGTAGAAAATAACCTTGCAAAAGAAAAAGGTGTTGTAAGTTGCTGACAGTTGTTTGTGAGACAATGCAAACAGCAAGACACTGGCAGAGAAGCCCTCTCCAGCTTAGAAGCAGAGGTGGGAAGGGTGTGAGTTGAATGTGATGCAGGGTAAGGGAAGTTAAGGGCCCCTAACCCTTTTCTTATTCGTTAATAAAACTAGTTAACAGCATGTTGTGGGTTTGGGTTGGTTAGTTTGTTTTCTTTAAGAAGCTCTTTCAAGTCATTTTACTCAGGGGCTGGTCCCAGGCCCCCAGGGAAGGGTTTGTACGTGCCAAGCAGAGGTGCCCATGGAGTCACTGTGACTGGAACTCTAGAGGTCCTGTCCAGGGACTAGTCTGAAAACTGAATACTCTCAGGGAAATGAGGCAGAAAGGGAAGCAGTTCATCCTGCCACCTCACAGTTTACTCAGGGGACAATGAGGGATTCAGGAGACAAACCAAACTGCAGCTCGGATGATATAACAGCAAGCAGGGGGAGACCGAGTCTAAAATACAAGGTGTAAGTGTAGACATGGAGGAATGCAGGCAGTGGCTGCTTGCAAAATGGGATCGTAGAGGCAGTAGCAGAGATCACAAGCACAAGTCATCCTTGGATCTGACAAACAAGAGAGTTCAAACAACTTGAAATCTGTATTTTTGAATGCTTAATGATGATGGTGGTAAAGCAAGCAAGGAAAGAGCCTGAAGGCATTAGTTCTGATTATCATTTGATACAGTTTGACTGTGGAGGAACTCGTTTAAACCAAGGTCAGTCCCTGGCCTGTGCAACTTCAATTCATGATTTCTCATTGGAGGTCCCAGGACTCAAGGTGCTATTTGTTTTCTCTTTCTCTCTCTCTTTTTTTCCCTTTTCCCTTTTCCCTTTTTCCCTTTTTCCCTTTTTCCCTTTTTCCCTTTTTCCCTTTTTCCCTTTTTCCCTTTTTCCCTTTTTCCCTTTTTCCCTTTTTCCCTTTTTCCCTTTTTCCCTTTTTCCCTTTTTCCCTTTTTCCCTTTTTCCCTTTTTTCCTTTTTCCTTTTTCCTTTCCCCTTCTCTCCTTATGTTCTTCCATCCTGGGTCTAAAAAGCTGCTGTCATAAGAATTACTGAAGGTTAAAAAATAGTGCTTTATACCATCTGAAAGCTTTGCAGCCTTGAGTCATATGGAGAGTAAAAAGCAATCCATCTTAAACATCAGCAGTTTTTAAACCACTGAAACCCACATTTGACCTTAGAATTGGGCAGAGAGGGATGTTTACCATAATAACAGGATTTAAAACCTAATTCCTCTTAGCCTTGTATAATGTGCACAGTATTTCACAAACTGGTACAAGCATGAGTGGGAAAGCTTGCGAGTTACCAGAAGAGCTGAGATGTTAAGCACAGACTGCTGTTTTGGGCAGTGTTAGTTATTTAGCTGGATAAACGTTTCCTTTTTCACTGGAAAAAATTTGGGAAGGACATAAAGAGTATGTATTTGTGAGATTTGGCAGTGTTCTCCAGTGGCTTCATTGGCCAGGATTGCACATAGGGCAATTATATTTAATCTTTGTTACATTAACAGCTAATAATTGGCTTGCTTTTTATTTCTTCGGATTTACTTGTGCAGCCTTCATGTTGTCCCTGTGGCAGTCATGTGGAATTTATGATATCTGTGTTGTCATTTCTTCTCACACTGTTCATTCCTTGAGCTGCTTTACATATTAGAGCAACACAGCATCCTCATGTCCTGAGTAACTGTGTCCCTACCCTGCTGTCAGGACAAGTATCTTTGTCATATCCCTTCCACCCACTCTTCAGAGTGATACCAGTCTCCTTTTTCCTATGCTTGCTTGCTTCTGCTCAGGAAATGCCCTTCCTGAGATGCTCAGCAAAGCTGCAACCCTCTACATCGTTAAAACTTCCCTGAAGATCCACTTCTGTGATGCTTGCACAAAACTAGTTAAGTAATCTGCTTATCTATTTTACTTATCTCATGAGTGACTCACTCCTTCCATGGTGCCTGCAAGAAACTTGTTGATCAAATCGACTTCCTCTTACTTGCTCTGTTTTTACCAAAGAAAAACGATGCTGGATTTTGCCCTGCATTAGCCTTCATGGAGGTTGGGTTAGTTCTAAGCTAACTGGTTCATGATCACCTCTTGGATGCTACTCTTTTTCCTGCCCGTTTGTTGCTTATATCCTTTGTTGCCTCTCATTAGAAACCACCTTGTCCTCCAGCTGCCTGCAAATAAAGAGGCTTTTCTGTTCACTTAACTCTTGGTGCCTTCAGCAGAGCACCAAGTATGTGTAGGAGCCTACCGGCTTGGAGCTGATTATGGGCTTGGTGTATTAGTTTGGCAGCTACTTCAGGCACAACTGATGTTTTTTGTCTCTAGGAGGTGTGTCCTACCACAATTTGCAGAAGTCCCTAAAACACTGTTCATAAGGAGCTAATAGCATTTGGTGTGACTACTGACTGTTGTGATCGTACTCCATGCATTTTTCATGTTGTATAATTTTCAGTGTTTGTAACTCCAAAAAAGTTCTGTAAGATAAATATGTGAGGGTCCTCGGCTCGCTAATGCTCTATAGCAAGTGCAGATAGTGTTATCCACACTTTAAAAGAGAATTTCAAGGTATTTTAATTGAACGCAAGTCTAACTTAATGGATAAGAGTAACGATTTAAATTATTTTTTTTCTTCATAAGAAAAGGTAGCAAACTGAATATTTTTGTAATTGTACTCTGTCATGTCATGAAGTAATACATACAGGGATCATTTTTATTCCTGTGCTACATAACAGACAGCATTTATTTGTGGATTGTTGTGCTTGTCATGTCTTTCTAATGCACAAAAACCAGTGTGTCTCCCTTTTGTGCAAATGCTGACATGTACATTTACTGTCTTCTTCAACGGGTCATCTCCATCTGTATGAAGTTAACCACATGCTGTGTGTCAACAGGCTCTGTGGGCGGAAGTGTAGGACATGTACCCATTGTTCACTTGTTAGTAGCATTTTCCAAGGAAATGGTATGGCCTTGGATATGTCAGTCTCCTAATTCAGTACCAGTTTTGCGGTATTATCGTCTAGTGAGCTAATGGTCACATAGCTAATTAATATTGCTAGACACAATGGCAGTGTTCCTCTAATTAGTAGACTCAAGTTTGTTCAGTAAGACCCAGAGCTTGAATCCCCGTGTTCCCTACGGGCCTTGCCTTGGAGCTGGAGACTGGAGCTGCACTAATGGAGCTAATTATCTGGTTACTTTTCCTGCTATATGGGGAAAGATTACCTGGGAAAGAGTCCTGAACATGATCTTAAGCGTTAGTAATTTGCTAGATGGAAAACAAGGGAATTGTCTTTCAATATTCAGAGTTACTGCTGTTTAGCTCCTCTGGTTGCAGTCCGTGAGCAGAAAGTGAAGGAGGGCAAAGGAAGGCACCAAGAGAGTGCAGGTTTCTCCAGTGAACCAGCTGAGAACTTTGAAGTAGAACATGCCTTCAACATAGACTTTTCTTTTCCTCCTCTAGTTCAGCTTATGATACCAAAACAAGACAGAAGGTGGCAGTAAAAAAGCTTTCAAGACCTTTTCAATCACTTATTCACGCGAGGAGGACCTACCGAGAGCTTAGGTTGCTTAAGCACATGAAGCATGAGAACGTAAGTGGAGAGTCAGTTCTTTCCCTGTGGATTTTTATTACAAAAGTTTGCAATATAGGCTTAATTTCAGTTAAGTACAATCTTTTTTGAAAAGCTTATGCAACTCTCTAGCTACCAAGATACCTGGACCTAGCCATCTTACGTGTAGTGTAGTCACTGAACTGTAAAGTAGACTTTCAGTAAAAGTCTGCCTTTTTATTGAAAAATTATTTAATTTCATCTTGAAGATGCAGCTAATGAAATCCAAAACAAGTGGTCCTACTCTTCTCTACCTAAAGTAATAGGAGTGTTCTGCTCACTACTGTTGGATGCTCTTGAAACATCAGTCCAGGAAAAAAAATACCTCAGACCTGTTTTTGCTGAATTTGGATTCTGTTCAGAAATTAAGGCAGATACTCTCACTGAAATTAAGAGTGTAATATCTAGATGAAAGACAGTAGAACTTCAGGCTCCAAATAATTGACTACTATTCTAAGTTTATGTGGTAGCTGATTTCAGTGGGAGTATCCACTTGCTTAAAAGTAACTAGATGAATTGAAGCCTGAATAAAATATAATGGATTGAAAAGTATTTTTGTAAGCTTCATCCCCAAAATGCTGTCAATACTAATTACATGTTGCTTTACAGATTTCTAAAAATAAAAATGTCGATTGCTTCATCTTTCAGGTTATAGGACTGCTAGATGTTTTTACACCTGCAACATCAATAGAAAATTTTAATGAAGTGTAAGTAAAATTTTTAAATCATTCTGACTAATTAATAAGTACCACTCTGGTTTTAAGAAGGAAGCATATACTTTACTAGTAGACTTGCAGCCACAGTTCACTTTGTGTGAAAAACCCAAAGAAATCTTTTTGCAGCTTTTCCACAAAAGAGGAGACAGGAGGATGGGCCTTATTTTTGTACTTTTTGAATGATAATTAATAAGATTATAGGTATATAGTAAATGGTTTGATGCTGCATAAATGCCAGTAAACTTAAAACTTTTTCAATTCAGTCATGTATTAGCTGTAGATCATTTTTTCACAGCTAGATGGGATAGTTCAGGAATGGAGGAAAGTGTTCTATTGGTAAATTGAGACAAGATAAATTTAGGCTAGATTCCTGACTAATTTAGGACTAGATGTATTTTGGTGTTACTCAAATGTACGATTTATGCTGAGTTCCTCTTGAGTAACATTACGTATAAGCACTTAGGTAAAAAATCTAGCAGAAGAAATAGTAATTAATATATTTTTGTCTCCATGGAAATTAGTGGCCAAACCCCTTTGACTCTGGGGCAAAATTACAGAAATGAGAACTAGGTATGATAGATGCATACTTTTGTCCCAGCACTGTTCTTGGAAAAGACTCAACATTTCTGCAAAATTTGTCGAAAAGTAAAACTTCCAGTGGGAGTGGGGAGGGAGGTTACACAAAACACTCTTATTTTAACCAGTCCAGTGTTAATCTCCATCATCAGATATTCCAGGGCCTTGCAGGTACTGTAGTTTCAGTACCTCGATGTTGGATGAGGCTTCTTATACATCTCAAAATACGGTGTGTTCTCCCCTCACTGAACTGCTGTAGCATGTCATGGAGAAAAACAGAGATAACAGCTTTTAATGTACCATAAGGATTTTTCTTTTTCAGTATATTAAATCTCATAGCTGTGATTCCATTATTAAAGCTCATAGCTGATTTAAAGGACATAAACTCTGGCTTAGTAGAAAATGGAAAAGGAACCTACATTAGAGTGTGTAGTTACTCTTTAGATGTGCTGCTTTTAGAAGGATTTACATTCTGCCATTCTTAAATGAGGTGTGTTTCTTTGTTTTGTTCTTTTCTTTCTGTTTTATTTTCACAGGTATCTTGTGACAAATTTAATGGGTGCTGACCTGAATAACATTGTGAAGTGCCAGAAGTTAACGGATGACCATATACAGTTTCTCATCTATCAGTTACTTCGAGGTCTTAAGGTACTGGTTGAATGCAGGAGTCTGAGTCAGTAAAATGTTGTAGTATTGACTGGTTCATTGCAGTGACAGTACTGAAACGCTTTTTTTTATGTCTTAAGAGTGTGCAGATAGCAGCAATCATTTCAGAAATTATCAGTTTATTTTTCTAACCAGAAATAAAACCCCAGTCCTGCCAATGTTTACATGCACAATACATGTGAATACTCCCCGTGAATGTTAACTTTAGATCACTGTCTATTGGAGTTATTATTGAAGGAGAATCACTTGCTATATAGCATCTCAAGTGAACGTGTCATGTAGCGCAGTGTGTGTTTAAGACACTTCACCTGTCATGAGAATGTAGTGAAACTTCTGAAGAATGTGAAATTGATAAAGAACAACACGACAAGTAATTCACATCTGTGCTTTGAAAGACATGAGCCAGTTTAAAAAACTACAGCCCTGATTTTTGTAGAGAGCATCACATAGGTGAAGAAATAACCAGGTTAGTTGGGTTCTTTGGGAAATGTCCAGAAGTCAATGTTCATCCTAGCAATCTACAATGTTGCACACAGTCACGTAGGATTCACTGTGCCTGTAAAGTCATTGCTGCTTTTAATCTTACCAGTTAAAATTTATATAATTAGATAACACAGGTGATTGGCAATGAAACTGTAGCAAATTTTTTTTTCCACAAGAATTAAAATATGTATTATTTTGCTGAAATTAAACATATAAGTGTCTATGAACAGGAGATGATGTAGAAAATGCTTCCCCTTACTAGGTGACAAGCATTTTGTCAGGCCAGTGTTGATTTTCCCAGGTATAAGCAAAAAGAAAAGAGAGGGGTCAGCTGCTTTGGTAGCTAACTTAACAGTAATTGATACTTTAGACATGGAAAATAACTGTAAGTTTGAAAGCAAATCGTGGTAAATACTTGCTCTGAAATACACTTATTACATGATTTTCAGCAAGTCACCTGATGCCTGACACAGTAATTCTTGTTCATGCATGCGGCTTCTGTCAATTTAAGTGCACATTTTAGTGAGTAAAAATTGCAGATCTGAGCTCTTAATTACTTTGTCTCATTTACTTAAGTTAATAGCTTAATTAGGAAGATGGATTCTAGAGATAATTATCCAGCTTGCAGTTTTGGATATAAGGCTATGTTGTGTCAGATCTAAATAATAGTAAAAGTAGTGCTCTAAAGTGAATATTAATTGCACTCACCTGCATTTCTGGCTCTGTTTTGAAGGAGAGGGGTTCATGGTGGCTCATCTCTGGAACTGAAATTTTCATGTCTCATTAGTCAAAGAACATTTGATTGTATGTAAGTCCTCCCTTACATCTATGCTGGAGTCATTACAAGGTGTATTCGCATACCTGAGTGAGTTGGGGCTCGCTGGTAGGTGTGCTCAGCAGCATGGAGCAGAGGCTTTGTGCCCTGCAGAAGCTGTCTGAGCAGATGGAGTGTTAGCATGGAGTTGTGTAGCTTAGCAGGCTCCTGAGCTGGCTGGGAGAGGGCTGCTCAGTGGTACTGAGAGGAGCCCTTGTCTCAGCAGAGCGAGGACACAGCTCACTCTGTCATAGGCAGTAGTTTGGTTCCCTCTTCAGTCAGCTGTTGTGAGGAGCCCTCAGGTTGGCCCTGCCCTTTTGGTAAACAGTGCACAGTTCTGGAACAAGAAGAACGCCCTGGTGTTTTCTTTGGGTTTTCCCAGTTGATATACAGGTTTTGCATGTGATTTCTGCTCCTAAAAAAGAAGGTAAATTCACCTCTAGACAACAGAAGAGAAGGTTTTAGAGGTCTTGCTGATCCTGGTCAGTAAGATCATAGATAAACTGGCTGTTAATCCTAACAAGTGAACGATAGGCAATTACAGAGCAAGCTTTTCTCAGTCTTTGAGTTTTAATGTTTTTTTGTAAAATAGCAGAGATACTAAATAGCCATTGAAATACTGTTTCGGGTCCCTGCTTTGGAAGTGGAACTGAAGCAATACTGTGGCTTGGGTAGGTATTTGGTCACTAACTTGTCCCAGGGTGTGAGTATCTCTCACCCACATTTAGCGTTCACAGTGTGGGAAGGTGACTTACATCATCTAGGAGTCAACCATACTGCTCTCTAGGCCATTGACTTCACTGAGGCACTAGCCAATCAACACAGACACCCAGATAAGACTGGGATAAATTCCAAATTGGTAAGAAACTTTTGACAGGAGAGTCACTGCAAGTGCTGCCTTTTATGGTAGAATCCAGTCTTCGTGGTTACCTTACTTGAAATATCCAGCTCTGGATAATACAAAACAAGGAGGTTTTGAAGTTCATCATGGCTTTGTTTGATCTGAAAATGTAGCGTGACCTAAGTTGTTTCGGTAAACAGAAATGTAAATTGTTTCCGTAAACAGGTTTTATAAAACCATCGGTCTCAGAAGTGGAAAAAATAAGTGACTTACACCTTCTTTCACCTCTAACTTCAAATCTTACCTTTTTTTCCTTTTTATTTCACAGTATATTCACTCAGCTGGAATCATCCACCGGGTGAGTTCACTCATTGCAATAATAAAAATGAATAGAGTGTGTCCCTCTGTGCATCAAATGTGTTACTAAGACGTAGTTATAATATACTTTAAAAGGTTAAAATCATACTTGACTAACTCTGTTCTGCTATAGGACCTGAAGCCCAGTAACCTAGCCGTAAATGAAGACTGTGAATTGAGGGTAGGTATCATGCTGTTGTAATGAAGAGTGTTGCAAGAGCTCTCAAGAAGACAGTTTTCTGAGAAAACATTAGCTACCATTTTTATTTCTGATTCCGTTAATTTCAGCTGCTTGCTCCCGTTGCTTCCCTGGCATAGAAAACCCATTTCCATGAACGTATTTTCTCCTCAATGTTAATTTAGTACGAACACAGGTATCTTGGCAAAATGTTCATCCCTAGTTCCTTGCAGATGGTACGTAGGCTAATAATGAGTGAATACTTAACTGAGTATAGCTTGAAAGTTTGACCTGTGATATGTATCTACATCTGCCATGTTTAGACAAGGCCTTGTAACAACTTTCATTTTTGTATCTTCAGAATGTAAAAGCTAAAGGCAGTAAAAAACCCCAGCAAAACCAAACCTCAACCAAAAAAAAACCCTGTAATCCACACTTTTCAAATGCTATTCTAATGTACATGTCTATATAAATACATATCTCTCTGTGTGATACAATATTACATAATAAGCATGAGCTTATTAGGAGAAGGAAAAGATGTCTTCTAGCTTTCTAAGCCTTTAAGCCTAAGAATGAGAAGTTTAGCATTTCTCCCTGACAGCCAGAAACATCTTTCTCCCTTTGACTGAGACTCTGATGTAATCACTTTATTCCCGCTGCGAGGGATTTAAGAAAAGGTTCCAGAGACTACGAGAACAGCAAAAAATCACAAGAGTGAGTAAGAGCAGTGCAGTTAGGTTCTCGCACTAATCTGGATCTGTGGCGAGAAACTGTAGTTCCTGTTTGGTTTAGAGACACTTGCAGATGCTCAGCAAGTTTCATGATGATCCCTTTTATGTTTTCATGGATGTGTGTTCAGCATCTGTGAAATTTTATGGGTCATCTGGGTCTGATCATGCACTCTAAAATGTGTGTTGTATTTTTGTACTGTAAATAAAGGAGACTTTCAATATTGTTTTCTATTATTACGGTATCTGTGCACCTCCCTGCTTGGCATTTGTTACACTGCTCTTTGCTTTGTTTATATTTATAGCTTTACTTCCTCTGATACCAAATTATTTTCTAATAGAACAAACTAGTGGATATTTCCAGGTACAAACAAAAAGGAATCAGAGGCAAAAAGAAGGAAAATGTGTATGTACGCATTTGATAAAAGGGATCAACTGTTTAAGAAAAATATGGCCAAAACCCTTATAAAAATAAGGGCATTAGTATTTGAGTTTCAAGCCATTATTCCTGCCTTGTTTACCTCATGCTTTTTTTTTTTTTTTGCTTATTTAAGAAATAAATAATGCTTTTAAAGTATATTAGAAGTAAAGATGTTAATGTGGTTTTTATATCGTAATATTTTTCTTTAGGCTTTTTGTATCTTTAAATTGGATTATAACTGATGAATTTTGTATGATACTCTTAAAATTTTCTTACTCCCAATGAAAAGGATTAGCCATCATCTTAATAAGTAATCCTAGATCTCATCATGGGAGGGTGCCACTGACCTTAATTCTCATTTCTATTTGAAGAGATGCTAACTAGCTCAGATGACTGACTTAACGAACAGTGCTGAGCCTCGGATGGTACCCTCTGACAACAGATTCTCTTAGAGTTAGGAATATCTTTTATCTCCATAATTAGTGGAACAGACTAATGAAAAAATAGAAAGCAAAGAAACGAGCAGGAAAAAATAAATTGAAGTAACTTCCTGTCAAGGTAAACTTAGTAAGGGAGAGCATACGGAGGGGAAGATTTTGCCATCAAACCTATGAGTAATATGTGTACCTAAACAGAGCTCCTTTGTTCTTTTGGTGGGGGAGTTCTACCAAAAACAGATGGTATGTGATTGAAACCTCGTTACGCAGGATATGTTTCTCTCCTAGTGGCATCGAAGCGATGTGTGATCTGGGGAAATGCTACCTGTGTGCAACAGTGGTTAGGTAGACAGCAGAGGGAAACAACAGAACTTCAGCAGGTTTGTGGTCAGCTCGCACGGTCTTTAAATGTTCAAATGGCCAGTGGCACTTGCTGTTGGCATTTTACACAAACATTCCCAGTTGATAGTGTTTCATTTTTTATAGCAACGGTGCTTATTTTTAGCAAATGAATGTCAGCAGAAAATTCAACTTGAGGCAAAATGTGAAGTTTGCCTTAGAGGACACAGGGCCAGGCTCATCGCAGTGGAAGCATCTTTATGCAGACCCGTAGGCTGCAGGGATACAGCAGGGAGAGCAGAGGATTTTGTCCGCAGAGTGTTGCTGTTTTAGTTCACTGATGGTGAGGGACTATGGACAAACACAGAAATGAATAATGGGGAAAATCAGTACCTGTAACAGAATTGAAAAGGGATTTTTAATTATTTTTTAATTTATTTTTTTTCCTGTAGATTTTAGACTTTGGTTTAGCTCGACAAACTGATGATGAAATGACCGGATATGTTGCAACAAGATGGTACAGAGCTCCAGAAATTATGTTAAACTGGATGCACTACAATCAAACAGGTAAACTGTGAAGACTTGGATTTTGCTACAGCTGGATATAGTGCTAGTTTTAAACCAAGAGGCAATTCTGTTTAATGATCATTTCAATTCATCATACGCTTAACCTCTCTCCATTTTTTGGCAGTTGATATCTGGTCGGTTGGATGCATCATGGCAGAGCTATTGAAAGGGAAGGCCTTATTTCCAGGAAATGATTGTATCCTTAACATAAAACATAAAACGCAGCTATAAAAATACTCTCCAATTTTTCTTTTTTTTTCTTTTTTTCCCCAGTGACTTGAGTGTTTCTATGGAAATGTTTTTGAGGTAACAAACTTCTAAAACAGTAAACAATTTTTGCTAATCTTTCAGTTCAGTATATATGACAGCTGAATATGAGACCCACTGGTAGGAAAAAAAACAGTAACAGATGTTCCTAAACAACGATAAGTTACATTTACTCTTTGTTGTATATTTATATTTAAATAATAACCTAGTTACAACAGAGCAGATTTCTTCCACATTTGCATCTTACTGAAATAACATATGTTAAACTGAAGCTGAGTAAAGGCAATGCTTTTTAATCAGCTAATGTAAGTTTAAAAAACAGAACTGCTTTTAGGCTAGAACTTCCTAACATGCAAACGAATTAACTTTTAAATAATAAGTGAATTAATAGGCATATTGTGTCCTGTTATAAAAGAAGCCAGCAGTTCTAGAAAAGCCACAGGAGCCACAAAACTCTCTCTTCTTCAGCGCTGTGCTGTGGTCCCTGCTGGAGCATCAGGGATTTCCATTGGCATTTCCTGCACTGGCAGGAGAAAATAAGAGGCGTTGCTGAGGAGAGCAGTAAAATAATAAAAGAAAACTGAAGAAAAACAGATAATGAGGAATGAGGAAACAACTGCACCAGAGGAGGAAAGCTTTTAATGCCATAAACAAAGGCGCATTCTTCCATACCGAATGTTGACATTTCTCGCAACTTTGAAACCCCTAAAGAAGTAAATGCTTCTCCTAAAACTAAGCTGTTGCCAGGTGCAGAACAACAGGACATTACAATTGCCTGGAAAACTGCTATGAGAGTCCAGAGACCAAGTCTCCCCACTGACCTTTCTATTGTGCTGAGCATCATTAGGCTCTATTGTAACCACTGGCATTGTCCAGATGTTCATCACCTGGATGATGACTGTGCTTCAGACTGTTTGATTACATGATATGTGATATTTGAAAAAATCAATACATCTAGTTTTCAAGAAATAAGATCTTTTTTGCTGTTACAAAGCATTGTCCACAATTATGTGATTACATCAATTTAAATGAAGCTGTAAAATAACCTTGGGGAAAATGTAATATACCTCACAGTTCATGTATGACAATGAAAAATGAAAATTTTAAAGTTTTTAATCTTGAGAGTGATATAAAACAGATTTTTAAAGCTACCAAATGAGAATTTTCCATTTACCAGCCCTCAGATTAGTAACCTAGCCCTATGTGCTGTAATAGGCTGTTCCTTCTAAATCCTTCAAATCACCAAAACATAAATTTGCTACTAAAACTAAGCTTAAGAAGAATATGTTAAATTGGGAACTAAGACAGGGAAGCAATATTTTGCATGCACCTTCTCACATACAGGCACACCTGACAGAGATTCACATAGTGAAAATAGAGGATTTGATACTCCAGGGCTCAGCTTAAGCAGCTGTGAATTGGTATCCTTCCATGGACTACGATGGAATTGTCTTGCTGACTAGTTTTAAACATCTGAACTATTTGCATGAAAGCTCATTAATTGTTTAAACCCAGAAGGACCATGTGCTCTTTATTTCCCTGAAATAACGCAGATATCGATCAACTAAAGAGAATAATGGAAGTTGTGGGCACACCCAGTTCTGAACTTCTGAAGAAGATATCATCAGAACATGTGAGTTCACAGCTTCATTCGGTTAACTGACTTTCTATCATTCTTTTCTCTAATTGGCACTGTATGTGACTGGTTGTGTTACAGAGATACTCTGATTTGGAAATGAGCAAACCCATCAAAGTGATCCCTCTTTTTTTGTTGCTAGAATGGCATGATTTAAAAAAATACTCCTTTTAGAGGTATCCAAATGCCTTGACTGTCAGCTGGATTAGTTTTGATCCTTGTTTTCATGAACTCAGTTTTTGAGAAGAGTTTTGCAGTTGGTCCTGATGATCTTTTATTTTACCGCTATACTTACAATTAAAAAATTCAAACTGATGCTCAGCTCAGAGCATTATATCATTATTAAATCTGATGTCTCGAAGTTCTGTGCTTTCTGTTGGTCTGAACAGAGCTATCAGAATCAAGTAATGTGTGTTCTACATGAGTGCCCTTATTTGGATCCCTAATTTGAAGTTCATACTTACTCACCTTTTTGAATGCTTGTGTGAGGTCCACTTTCATGATAATATCTGTAGTTAATGGTGTGATTTTTAACTCTCCATGTGACTTCTTTAAGATAGAAATCTAGTAAATTAACAATTTCCACTTTGTTTCTCTGCTAAAGCTACACTTACGGGATTCACTTTAAGCAATAACCATGGGTATCCAGCTGAGGAATGAGATGTGTACTGATTGATAAAGGCCGGTGATGGGGACAGTGTAAAAATCCAGCACACAGATACCTCCTCAGCTGAAGCTGTTTTCTTAAAACTTTTTTATATCGACCTCAATCTAATACTAATGGCTATTTTTTCAGCTCGTGTGTGTATATTGATGGGTTTTCTTTGAACTTAATACACCAGTGGGTTAAATAAGCAGGAACAGTAGGAGAGCCAGAGCAACACTGTATTTGTGGAAGGTCCAAGCATAACGAAACCTTATCGGCACAGGCCAATGCACAGCCCCAGAGTTTGTGGGTACCCAGCACCTGGGAATGGCTGGGGCAGGAGGAGGATCCGTCTTTGTGCCAGGGGCTGGATCAACCAGCACATTACGGACTGTGCTGTCCTAAGCATAGGTCCTTGTATAGCCTTTATGTGTTATTAAGCTCCTATGGCTTTTGCAGTAACGTGTTCAGAGTAGCATATACAGATGTGTGGTTTGCCCACAAGTAGTCAGTTTGCAAATTTTGTGATTCTGAAATTAAGCACCTTAAATATTTACTGGAGATAGTATCTGCTTTTGTCTTTAATTTCTAGTGTTTCAGAGCATACCTCAGTGAGCTACAGGAATCCCAAAACTGTTTTACTAGGGCTAATTAGACTTCAGAGCATAAAGAGAATACAAAAACCAAGTCGATGAATGGGAGTGCTGCTAGGTCACCTCTGGGCTGCTGCTGCCTGGTTAGAGGAGGTCTCAAAGGAGTGACATACCTTGCTTGGAGGTACTTGCCTCTTGCAAGAAAGTGTCTATTCCGTTCCTTCATTGTAGTTCTTCTTTACTCTGTAGTTTGGCCTTATTGTTTAGGTATATCTTAATGCAGCTTGCAGAGCTGGACAATTTTTTTCCATTCCTCTTACAGCAAGATCAGAGGTTTTCTGAAATGCCAAGCCTATTTTCAGTTATAAGTAGAGGATTAAAGAATTACAAACTAAAAGATCAACCTCATGGGATGTTTCAGCATAAGTTACTTCACCGATTTGTCAGTTTTTCACGTTAATATGGGTTTAAACAGTGATTGCATTTCATTATTTTCAGGATAATTTAAATGTCTAGATTCTATTGGTTGGGTTTCTGTGGTGAATATATAAGCAGAGGGGATGTGTTGGTAAGTATAATTTGATAGGTCTGGGTCGTTTTCAAAGGACATCTGGACAAGGTTGGAGATAATTTTGGTTGTATCTTGTTCAGTCATGTTTGGATTAGTGATGTTAATTGATGTCCATACAGAAATTAATCTATCCACAAATCCACAGATGTTTGTCATAAGATAAATATACCTCTTGTTTCTACCCTACTTTGTAGCTTCCATGCAAGAATGTGTGACAGCTCTCTTTTGCTCTACTGTTTTTTTTCTACAGGTTTAGGGACAGCCATTTCCCTCTTCTTTAACTGTTCCATTTCAGAACTCCCTGTTTGGTCCCATCCCAGCCTTTAGGACCAGCATTCAACCTCTCCTCTTGCCAATAAACATTTATCTATCTACCTCAGCCCAGAAATCTGTGGCTCACATAATGTCAGGCTCCATGCTAACACTGTGGGTCCTGGAGGAGGGTAGCCCTTTCCTAGCAGAGTTTAGATGAGCCTTTCACAGCTACGGTGACAAGGCAGGCTATAAATTCTGTTAAATATCTTAAGATCTGTGCCCTGGGAGCATGAGGATTTGTTCTTTAGTTAGTGAAGCTACTGTTCAACAGAGGAGAGAGAGGAGGGAAGGACACAGATTGGATTATACAACTTCGCTGAGGGTAACTGAAAGATGATTTAGGTTGCAATTTCTGGTTGAACGTTCCATGCAGTTCCCTGGGGATATACTGCAATGAACAGGTAAGCGCAGGTGAAAACCTAAGTGCTAACACATAACCCTTAGAGGAAAATATACCTGTTAAAACTCTTTTGCTTGTTGTGCAATATACAGGAGTGACTGTTTGAAACAAAGTCATACGTTATGGTTTTATGTAAAGAAGGTTTCTCACGTATAAGAAACATAACAAATATTACCTCTGTTTTTTAAGAGTTAATATGGTTACTGTTGGGCAAAATTTAACCTCTGTGCATGTGGTATATATATTGGTTTATTCCTAGGCAAGAAAATACATTGAATCTCTTCCACATATGCCCCAACAGGATTTGAAAGCAGTATTTCGTGGTGCCAATCCATTAGGTAAGAGAGTCAGACTGATGTAGTTTAAGTCTTTCACTAATTCTGGCTTTTCTTTGCTATATAATCCCATATAATAATGATCAGAACAGTCAGAAGAGCATTGCTTAATTTTTCATCCCAAAACTGTTTTCCCTTCATGAAGCCTGTGTCTTTTGTTTCTTATGGAGATTACGGAAACCTCCTAAAGGAAAATGGTCTGTGGATGGAAAGCAAAAGCCAGCTATATATAGCAGGAATAAATAAAACTGTCATGGGGTCTGGACTAGAGACATCACTTCTGGCTCAGGAAGGCCACGAGCTGTAAATTGCTGGCGAGCAGAAGAATATACCAGGAAGTATAGCTGTTTGAATGACTCTTTTGAGTATTGTTTCCTAGGAATGTATTGGCCGTTGTTGGACACAGGATACCAGGCTAGACAGACCTTTGGTCTGATACTGCACAATTGTTTTTATGTCTAACCAATTGGTTCTGCCTGTGCAATAGAGACGTTTCTGTGAACCGTTTCTTGTAACATGGCAAAGGAAAAATTCGAGTCACTGGAATCATCTTACTACAGCGCTTGGTTAGTTCCATCGAGTGCACATTAAAACACTGTATACAGGGGAATATTGTGACTTTAAATGTTTTGAATTCTTTCTGTGTATTAAAAGACAATTTTATTTTAACAAATACAAGTAGCTGTAAATGCTTTTTTAACACAAAATTGGATTTTTTTTGCATGAGATACATGACAGCATGTTACATATTAATATCACAAAGGCAAATTATGACAATGCTTATATGAAAGCACTAGAAATCATTTATCATATTTTAAATAGTTGTGATAAACTTTCTATATAAAACCTATTTCAGCCTTACAGATCTTTCTCATTTCTAATATTCTGCAACTGCTGACTTCAAGCATATATTCTTTGTGCTGGGTCCTGTAAAGTTGCTTTGCAATTTTCATCTGATGATTTCATTGGTGCAGCTAATTAAAAGTGTAATCTCACATTCACAGTTTTAAATTACTTAAATTTGCACTGATCAGAACCAAGTTAAGCACGTGATGCACAGCACAGGATATTTAAGTTTTAAGCACACAGAGATCTTTTCAGAATGAAGGCCTTGGATATCTGAAGAGGTGAATCAGATATCAAATAGACTGTAATGAAGTTTTGTGCACACCACAAGCAAACCAGAAGCTTCCTTCACCTCTGAAAATAGTACAGTATAAAATCTTCAAAACTTATTTGCTATATTGCCTAAACTTTGTGGGTTTGCCAATAATGTTAACTGTGTTTAAGGTGAGTGAGAATATATTGTGTGTAAACAGTTGCCTTCTCTTTTACTTTTAGATGGTGTCTTCTGGCTTTGAACCACGTTTCTCTTTTTCCCTTAGCTGTAGATCTTCTTGAGAAGATGCTTATACTAGACAGTGATAAAAGAATTACTGCCTCCGAAGCACTTGCACATCCATACTTTGTACAGTATCACGATCCAGATGATGAACCTGAGGCTGAGCTGTATGATGAATCAATAGAGAATAAGGAGCGAACCATAGATGAATGGAAAGGTAAGAGAATTGCATGGAGTAGTCAATACACGCAGCAGAACAAAACTTTACTTAAGTAACAGTTTTCCTCTGTTGCTAACTAGAGCAGTTGGAACTCTTTAAGCCTCAGGGAAACAAGACAAGTCCATCTGTATCTCCATATATGGAGATGTGGAAAGGGTTGTGTTTCCTCTCTGGATTTTGCTCCCTTCCCCCATTCTATCATCTCCTTAGTACATTCTCCATAACACGTTTTCTCTTAACTAAAAGGTGGTATGAGTTACCAGGTAACAACACATTTCTTACTTTTAGTTTTCTAGGTCAAATCCTCAGCTGAACTAACTGTCCTAAGACAAGTGATGCTATTTGGGATTCTGATCTAGCTTTGTTCAGAACCAAAAATGAAAGTTTTCCACATAAAAAATGATTAGCCAGATATACATTTATATAGCCAGGTAATTGGGATTAATAGATAAACCATGCTGTTGATCCTGTTTGAGATGAGAGTTCATGATTTTACTGTGGAGTGACACCCCAAAGCCCATTCTTGAGAAATACTGCAACCTTTTCTTATTAGTTAATTCCATGCTTGCATCATGATCATATTGCACTACAGTATCAGGGAAGTAACACGTCTAAACATTGAGGTTGGAAGTATACTGAGAAGTACAGTCCAATTTCTTCATTGTCTGAGGACATATTATGCTAAAAATCCCTTACTAGACATTTTAAATTGAAATTAATGTTCTAGAAAACTAACTGTTCCTCTTCATCAGTTAAATCCTTTCCTTGACTTAAGATGAAATATGTAATCTATAAAATAAGTGTTCTTCTGTTTCTATCTGTATATTCTATAACTTTTACTCCAGAAAGGTTTGATAAAAATATAATAGCATAGTGGGTAGGTTTATGATGACCTCTCATGTCTTACTCATGCCCTTCCACTTGTGCCATGTTTTATCCTGGACATTGAATGGAAGACAAGCAGACTGACTACAGCAAATACATCTTAAAGAAAGAGGAGTGGGGTCATGGGTCTCTCTACAATAAATCAACCTCCTAGAGACCTGAAAAGGGTTTTCTAGTAGCCTACTGCGTCTGTACAAACAAGGAGCATTGACTGGTGTTGCTTATTCCTTACACATAAATGCTCTCCTCTACAAAACCTGGCAGCATACAGCACCATCCATAATCTTGTGTAATGAGAGGCATGTTCAATTTGCTGCTGCACTTACCAGTGGATGATTTGTTTTCTGCTACTTTTTCAGTTGACTGAGTTTTTAACAGGAAAGTTTAACAATTTCCCAATTTCCGAGTTGTGAAGCTGATTTCTGTTTGTGATGAAACTCTGCTGAAATTATTTCAGGAACAATCTTAGCTTAACACTTTCTGAACTGAAATGAGGACATGGAGGTGAATTCTCTAGGAAGGACAATATCATATTTTTCTATATCATTGTCCTTGCTGGAACTACAGGTCAAATTCCTTCTTTATACAGGGGAAAAAAAAAATGCCTGAGAAAAAAATCTCAGAACAGGCACAAGACATGCAACTCTTCCTCCTGGCCATATTCTTATCTTGGGGAATAAACTTTTTATTTTCAAGTACAGTGTGTGCCACACTTAAGTAAGATGACATAAAAGGTCACCATTTCCATAAAATGTTTGTATTGTTGATGAAATATTGACCCAGTTTCTCAGGATGTCAATGGAATATTTCCTCTCTTTTTCTGTTCAATGTAAAAATCAGTGGTGTTTGATCCCAAGAGAGACTGAGCACCAAAGTAAAATGCGATTTCAGACACTTACAAGTTATGGACTTAAGAGCTTCCTTGGCCTCCACTGTGCACTGCTGAGGCTTGTTTGCAGCCCACGCTCATACATTTCTTTCTAACCTGTTCAATCAGTTAGGAAATATTTCAAAATTTTAGAGGCCAAGAGTATGCTGTTCAGAGTTGAACGCTATGCAGTTTCTCTCCTTAACTGCTGCTCCAGTTGCACATATCTCAGCTTAACATCTGTACTCTCAGCTGAGTGGGTGGCATGAGAACCAGGTAAGGAGCTTCACATGCAGTGCACAGCCAGCAGGAATAATTTCTAATACAGTCCCAGGTATCCAGTTTCTGAGGACACTGGCTTCCTCTGAGTTCAGTCAGGACCAGTCTAGCTCCTACATGGCTGCCTGTGGCCAGATGCTACTTAATAGCCACAGATCAATCACTGAGTCACCTAATGAATCCTTCTGCCTCAGGGGTTCTGCACACAGAATTTCTTTAAGAGAAATCCTTCACTGAAGCTGGCACGCTGGTTACTATACACCATGCTACAGCATAACACAACCACAGCATGTGCCATATTCAACCCAAAGATTTTTACATACTTTTTAGAGGAGTGCAAGATCCACCTGCGTGAGTAGCAGCTGTCTCAGACAGATCAATTTACTAAACAAGCTGATAGGCACAAGTCTGATATGATTTAAACATCTACGTTTGGAAAACAGATACTGAAGTAATGCATCGGTAGCCACATATTTATGTGTGAACAGGATTTGGTCCTTAAAATACAATATCCAGTTTGAAAAAATACACAGGAGGTAGCCACTGATGACATTTGCTATTACTGTGGAAGGCACAAAACGACATGACTGTCAGCATGAAAAGGTAAAGGGTTATTCCTAAAGCAGGGTAAAATGGTAAGGAATCCATGTTTCTAGTTAAGCGTTTCTTAATGAAAGTAGAACTGTTATGTGCTTCTAAGAAAAAAGAACATTTTTTTTCAGAGGACCTTAAGTTATTTGCAATAAAATATTTTTTAAAAACCCAACAACCTAGATCCCAAGGCATTAGCACAGAATTGCGAGTGATTTATGTTGAAGGCAGACTGAGAGATGATAAAGAACATTCTCTGCCGTTAAAAGTGTACATTTTAAAACCTGTTTGGGTGCTTTTAAAGATTCCATTTTCCATTACATTTTGTCTTTTATTATGTCATTTTGGCAGGTCATCTGACAGCATAATTGATGTTTCCATTTCAGGGCCTGTGTGTTTTAGTAATTAGCTGAAGAGGATGGACATGTTGTACAATAACAGTATTTATGAGTCTTAATTTGTAATCTGAGGTTAACAGAAGGATTCCTGGTGAATTCAGTCTATTTTTGGATCTGGACTCTAAAAAGGCTGGAAATACAAACTACAAGTCACATGCATCCATAGAACTGTTTTGTCTGGAATATTTTTTTTGAAGAGAGTATCACCTAATTCTTCTCTCCCTTACCCCCTTTTTACAGAACTTACCTATGAAGAAGTGATTAGCTTTAAACCCCCCGACTTAAAAATGGATAGCCTGGAGATAGAACAGTGAGTACAGGCAGCTCTGTCTTGCCTTGCTGCACTATGAAGACTGTTAAAATAAACCCATACAATTTAACCTGTGGTCAGACGTAGATTTTACTATCCAAAGATGTTGAAGAAGATGTGGAAAAGCAGATGCATTATACAGAAGCCAGATGTTGTCTGTTTTGGGTGGGGTTTTTTTGGCCTTGTAATATGAATGTATTCCCAACTCACAAAGGGTGATAAAGAACTGCTTCATTCTGACAAAATTATGCACTGAGTTCTGTTGAGCTGTATGTTCTGCATGTTTCATTTTATCAGTTGTATTGCCAAAATAATGGTGAATTTTCAAATTAATTTTAAAATTGTACATTTAAGGCATGAATGTATACAAACATAAACATAGAAGTCCATACAGGCAATCCAGGTTTTTTTTGGCATTTTGTCTGTCCGTTTTCATCTTATTTATAGTTAGTGCCTTTATCAAGAAAGGGTGTGGTAGTGAGATAGACAGAATATGCATATGTAGTCATATCTGTGGTGGTCTTACAAATTTACTGGATGTCTCTCAAGCGATCTTAGAACCAATTGAAAGTCAGTAAAAATAAATCTTTGTCTTCTGTTGCCATTCAAGTGTCTGTTCTCATTATTTTTCCCAATTATATTTTTTTAATCCTCACAGTGCCAGTTTGTGAGACCATTTTAATTCCCGATGGTACTCCTAACCATGCCATTAATCAAGTGCTGGCAAATTTGCCTGAGTTTAACAGGAAGGTGCCCTGAAGGCACTGCAGCAGATCTTTGTGATCTCCTGCAAGCTTCAGCAAAGGCTGTCTGAGGTGGCAATGCAAGAGTACTCAGTTCAGTTCATAGCTTTAAATTCAATATTCCTCATTGTCTTACTTTCCTTCACATAATCCTTGGGAAAATAATCTCATAATTGCCATTGGAAGACATTACAGAACAAGATGATTTAAGAATTTGTGAAAAACAAAATATCCAGCTCATCAGAGTTTTCCTTAAACTTTAAAGGCTTTCCAGCTCTGAAAGGTTGGGAAAATAAATAATAAATTGCAGGATACACCAGATACTGAGATTTCTTAAATAATTACATTTATCTGATTTCCCCATTGAAGGCATAACAGGAATATCCTTCGGCATGAGGCCTCTTGTGCTGTACTGGCTGCATCTTTCTACATATTTGTCATTCACAGTGGTTTGATGTTGTTCACTTTTGTGTCTCGTTCTCACTCTGTCAGAGTCTCATTTTGGAGGTGGCTTTTTATAATATTTAGGTTTTTTGCAACTTTTGTCATGAAGATTCAGTTGTACAGCTATTATATGAGGCAATGAATCCTACTGCATTTATTTGCCTTCCTCTGTATCTTTTCTATGTAAAATGAAAAGCTTTTTCTTAATAAACAGATTTTTTAAAAAAATCAAGTCCCAAGAACTTTGATTTTTTTTTAGGGATACTTGATACAGTATTGTTTGTCTTCTTTGAGTAATAGAAATAAGCATTCCGTCTAGAAAATGTGCTCATAATTTGTGGACTAACTGGTAGACTCTTGCTGATCGCGTTGGCCAGTTACCTGACACTTCCATCCAGTGGAATATGGCCACTTGTATTCAACTTTCTGCAAGGCATATTAATCTGAAAATAAATGCCTGCATGGATTTCTTGTGAGTCCTCTGAAGTGTTGTCTGGCCATCATTACTTTGGCTTCCTACAAGGCTGGACAAGGCCTGTAATGGTCATGCAACAACTGAATTTCATGCTGACTAAAATAGGTGAAAAGGTTGTAAATCCTTAAATTATTTGTCTGACTACATAATGAAAATAATCACTTAGTCATGTCTTAAATATATTTTTTTTCATTTGTTTGTTTACTGGTTAACAGAAAAGTAGCTCAGTGCTTTATTTTCTCTGAAATCTGATAATGAGCCTGCTAGCCTGTTCTGCAGCTCTGTTCCAGCTGGAAGGGCAAGGATAAAGTGAAGAGATTTTACAAGAACCTCCTGCATCCAACGATAATTAATTTAGTGTGGGATTTGTCCCATCATTTGTTTAATCTGGTTTCCTGGCTATGAGGGTGGTCGTCACCAAATGTTTGAAAGGATGTGTAAAACTCTGTGGTAGGCAAAGACCAGACTGTCTGCTCTTGCCATAGCTCTGCTACTTGAGGTAGAAAGAAAGTTTTATCTCACTTCCAAAACTTGTTCTTTCCCGGAACTCTGAATCTTTCTCTGAATATTTCTTTTTACGTTCAATGATGTGATTTTTTCTAGGAGATAGATAAATTATGTAGGAAGAATACAGTCATAGCCACATTTAAACTAATCAAAGGTGACAGTAATGGGTAACAAGAGCTCAGCTATTTTTAATGAAATGCCATGAAAACCCATAAGTCATCTCATTTTAATGTCAGGAAAAACAGTAGGGAGAGAGACATTTTTTTCCTAGGTTTGCAAAATGAAGGCAATTTCTTAGACCTCAAAAGCCACTAATTAAAGTCTTTTTCTAGAGCAAGGAACCAACTCCCTTGTGGCAATCCAACGTGGGACTGCAGTGTGGTAAGTTAATCAGTTTACAACAGCAGGACAGGGTAATTGGAAAGACAGTACCCCACTGGGACAGAAAGGTGGAAGGCTGAACACTAACAGTGCTTATCATGTGAACACAGATGGAAAAAAAAGTTTGTCAACAGACACAAACAGGCGAATAGAGGTAAACATCCAGGAGTGTGAGCTTTGTCAGGCATGGTGAACCTGTAAGGCAGATCACTTAAAAGTAAATTTTAAAGAGTAAATAAATATAAGAGTATATTTAAATATATAAAAATATTAAAGTATGTATTATATGTAAAAGTAAAAAATTATAAAAATGCATTTGCTAAAAATGTCTTTAATGAAGGCATTGTTTACGTGGCCCAAATTTTTATTTGCAAAACCTGTAGTGGAGCCTGCTTAAACTGTGAGGTTTTAATCTCCTGACACCACTCTTATTATTACAATCGTGCTTTTGTAGGTCCTCTACGCATTGCATGTAGGTTTGAGGAGAGTCTTGTAGGTTTTAGCCCACACTAAATTAGGGTGCTCAGCATCCCCAACCACCTGGGAAGCATAGAAGAGAATTATAGAATAGCCTTGGTTGGAAGACCTCCAAGATCATTAAGTCCAACCATTAACCCAGCACTGCCAAGTCACCACTACACCATGTCCCTCAGCATCACATCTACACAGCTCTGAAATCCCTCCAGGGATGGGGACTCCACCACTGCCCTGGGCAGCCTGTGCCAGTGCTTGGCAACCATAGAATCACAGAATCACTATGGTTGGAAAGGACCTCCAGGGTCATCCAGTCCAACCTTTATCCCATCATCTCCCTAATCACTAGACCACAGCCTCAAGTGCTTCTTCCACCTCCAGGGATGGTGACTCCACCACCTCCCTGGGCAGCCTGTTCCAGTGCCTAACCACCCTCTCAGTAAAGAACTTCTTCCTAACATCCAACCTAAACTTTCCCTGACGTAACTTGAGGCCATTTCTTCTCGTCCTATCATTAGTAATTTGGGAGAAGAGACCAACACCAGCCTCACTACAACCTCCTTCTAGGTAGTTGTAGAGGGCAATGAGGTCTCCTCTCAGTCTCCTCTTCTCCAGGCTAAACAACCCCAGTTCCCTCAGCCGGTTTTCCAGACCTCTCACCAGCCTCATTGCCACTCGGAGGAGCACGGCTGGGCAATACTACTGGAGGACGTGGCTCAGGCTTCCACTGGGGGAGACCACAACTCTCCAAGGGCTTTCTCTGGTTAATTACTGTCATTGTTAACAGTTTACTTCTAATCTGAATTTACTTAATTTCAGTTTTCAGTCACAAGAGCTTGTTATCCCTCCACCTACTGAATTGAAATCATTTCTAGTATTTATTATGTCACTCTACAATCAGTATTAAGTGCAACCCCAAGTCTCGTAATTTTATCATCACTGGAAGCAAAAAGCCTTGCAAAAGGAAAAGTAAGTCTTTTGCATACATCTCAATCTATTGATGTGCATAAGTATACACTACACTTAAAATCTACATCTTTATTTTTTAAGCTCTCCAGTAGCAGGAAATTGATACGCCACAGCCAAAGCAGAAATAAAGACAAGGCTAAAGAAATCTCTAATTTACAATGTGCTAATGTAAAGAAAAACAAGGATGATTTAGAGGAAAAGCACAGTGTTTGAGGGTATCACATGCCATAAAACACAGAATTCCCTTTGTCCTGAACATACAAAGTGGCAACACAAAACAGCAGGGTTACTAATAACTTCGGGAATTTATAGGGGGGGGGGAAATAATAGGAAATTAGGTAATCAGCACTGATATTTGAAAAACTAGATCATGCACCAGTAGGTCAAGAGCCATTAATTAGCAGTTGCAGAATTCCCATTAGTGCTCTTGGCGTGGTTTTGATGTGGTGCAAAAGATGAAAGCAAGAGGGAAGGAGGGTCAGTACACTGCAGGATCCGACACAGCAAGGTCACCCTAGGGACAGGAGGGGGACAACCCTTTCAAAGACAAAATGCTGGCAGCAGAAGCACCTTTGACAGAGGTGGGGAGAAGTCAATACAAAAGCCTTTTCCTTCCTTTCTTCCTGTCATGTGTGCTCCTGGATCATAACAAGAAAACAGACCTCCACCTTCCCCATTGGTGCGACCCGGTTAAAGACGTATGTGTTAAAAAGCACCGTTTTCGGCTGTAGGCACAAATTACTTAAGTATCCGTTGCTACATCTGGAAATTGCTCCCTTGGCCCCAGAATCCCTGACAATTGAGCAGCGGTAAAGATTTAGCTCTTACTAAAACAGACTAGCACTGTACATTGGTAAATCGTGTGCAGCAGAAAGGAATTCAGCCTCGGCAAAATCAGTCTCTTTCGGAAGGAATTAATGGCAACACCTCTGTTTGCTTTAAAAGCAGCTGCTTGTTTCTCTTACATGTGAATCGTGCTGCTAGTGTTTATGGATGTAGCACAGCTCTCTAAGGCTGGTCCTTAGAAAATCAGCACGCTTGCACAAGTGAGGTACCAAGTGTCATTAATTTATGAGTCTAGGCAAAAAGCCTAAGGGGTTTTAAGGGACTAGTACCAAGAGACTCAGAAAGCCGCATTAGTGTAGCTGCTGCTGACCTTCCTGCTGTAAGATAAAATATTGAACTGATATGCCTAAAAGCAGGGGAGATGCTCCCTCTCTACATTTATTTTTCACTACAAGGAGGGAATATATTGTGAGTTTCCTATGTGAACACTCATCTTCCAACTAATCCAACACTTAATCCACTAGACAGGAAATTTCTACATAATGAGCAAAACTGTTCAATTAGGCTTCAATCTTGCATGCATACAGATGCTTCATTTTGCACTCACATAGTCCCTCAGCTTCAATTATTGTCACAAACTAAGATGTATACCATAGCACTGAGGTTTTAGCTGGTCCTTTTAGGATCCAATTTGATCACAAATAACACTGAACGTAGTAGAAATACTGAATCACAGTGGCAGCCCTGAGACAAATATATATTAAATCTTCCATAACTGGCAGCCTCCACTGAGCCATACTTCGCCATTTGTAGAATAATATCCTGTAGATTAGCACTAAGATAACATATTCCTGTTTCACACTCATTTTATAATAGAGCCTGAAGGCTCAAATCAGGAATGAACCCTACTTACATTACATTCTGTGCAAAAATAGCACACCATAACTCCTGTCCTGTCCAGCTCTCTCATTAGATTGAGATGGAAATGCAACAAATGAATTCAGTGTTATGGAGGACAGGAAAGATAGGGTAAGAGTACCACCAAGTTGTTGGTGATTTAAACAGGTGATGTGCACAACTACGTAGGGACAAGTAAGAAGCTATCAATCAGTGATACCTGTTAATGCTCTTTTTGTGTGACTTTTGCATTGAAGTTGGGAAACTCTTCAACACGAGTATTTTTTCCTCTGTGCCTAACAGCATCTCAGAGTGCAACAATCTGTGATAGTTTAAAAACTAAAGTCCTACAGTTTATTGTAGGAATTAATATGAAGAGGACCTTTAGGCAGGCTCTGAGGAAAGAGTAAGGAGAATGTTAAAAGCCATCGGTTTATACATAGCTGCCTGCTACCCCGCCACCCTGAGTAGTAAATAGTTACTTAGCAAGTTCTCATTCCACCTCTTGAACAAATGAAACAGACACTTTAAAAAAACAACAAACTTTTTTCACAAAAAAAAGCACTTAGTCGGTGCATATTTATTTCTTTCTGCTGATGAGGGAGTGCTCTGGCAGCACTCCCAGGGGTGCTCCATGTCACAGAAACTGAAATTGAAGCATCCTGCTCAGGGGTCAGAGAGACAAAAACAGAAAAGTTGCAAAATAGTTGGCAGCAGCTCCTTTGGGGAAGGGTGGGGACACAATAGCATGGGAATATTTTCAGATGAAAATGGAGGGTTTTTTTTTAAATTTAGGATTTACTTCTTGTTGTAATAAATAAAATGGACTTACTTCCTCCACAGCAACATATCTAAGCAGACGGTAAGAACAGAGTACTTTTTGGAGGTCAGGGATACAGAGAAAGCTGGTTAAAAAAATAATACTCTAGGAATCAGCTTTTGACAATTTAGCAAGATTTTCTGTTTATTGAAATTTAAGGCATGTTTTAGGGAACTAAATTATCCATATGTGAATTAGTGGATCAAGAATAAAATGACCACGTGAAAGACATCTTATAGACACAGCCAAAAAGGTGGGAAAATGCTTGATTTTTCCAAGGACTTTGTATGATCTCTTGCTTTCCCCCGGTTGAATCCACGCTGCTGGGGCCTGGACTGCAGATGGAGGTCCAATTCTCTCTCCCTGCTCCCACAGATGTAACTCCTCCGCCCAGCAGTTAGCCCACAGGTCAGCTCCTGACAAACTAAGCTGTGCCCTTTTATCACTGCTAATTCACAGGTTGTTGTGAGCAGTGTTGCCATCAAACTCTCTTATCAGACTCCATACATGCAGAATTTCTCAGGAAAACATGATTAGCTTTCTCATTGCTCTTGTGCACAGCTCCTGCTCCAGCACCAAAGCTTCATGTCCAGGCTGGAGTGTAAATTAAGCTCTCAGTCCCCAGAGGGATCAGAAAGACTGCTGTATGCACCCTGTTTACCTCACATGCTTTGCAGCTGATGGCACACCTTCCAACACATTGAAAGTTGGCTCTTTAAAAAAAACCCAAAGGTATCAAAATAAACCTGGTAATAACCTTGCCAAGCTTCCCTTTATGGGATAGGCATTAGAAAAGTGGGATTTTTGCATCATTAATGCATTTATTCATGATGTCCGAAAAAGGTCCCTTTTTGTTCTATAAACTTTACAATAAACATACGCCAAAAGCAGAAACATCCGATAGCATTCCTTTTTTAATGTGTGCTGTCGAGCACACATTGTCTATCAGTCTCATTGCAAGAGTGTCTTGGGAAACACATCACCATGTACCCAGAAGAGCCTAACAGGATGCTGAGGCTCACGCATTTTGTGGTGCTGCTGTAAAATCATTGTGATGATGGATCCAAGTTTCTTGTCTCACTCCCTTCACGGACACTTTTAATGGATTCCCTTGTTACAACAGTGCTGATTTCCTAGTCTTTTCAGTAAGTTTATCAGTTCATCTGCTATATGCGTGACCTGATGGGGAAAGGTGGTCCTGTTTTTGACCAAGAGTGCTACCTCATCCATCTATAGCAAAGTATACTTAAATAGTTCTATGAAGGAAAAACATGGGAAAACCATCATTGGCCAACTTTGTCAATGAATTTAAAATATCTTACAAAAGTTGTTCTGTAATATTCTCAGCTTCTGCACAAGAGTGATGTACTCTTGGTGTTGGGTTAGGACTTTTATCTACTGTATCAAAATCATCTACTTCCTGCCTTGATAAAAAGCAAGCAGAAAGAAAGCATCATTTTGCTTGAACTGGATAGAGGAAAAGGAGGTGATCAAAAGCAGATCTAATCCTTACTGTATTAGAAACATACATAATTGTCACTAAAAGTAATTTAACTAACGGACTGGCTCAAAACCGAGCAGAAGGTCCTCTGTCCTTCACCTTGCCTGTACCACATTCCACTCCAGCCATCATCTGAATGGCAAACATGGCATAAAAGTGATGTCAGAAAAAAAAAAAAAAGTCTGCTGGAAGAGTGGGTTTTAAAAGCAAATGTATATCATTAATGTAACATTAATTCTGGACATGAGCCTCACACGACCTGCCAAACACCAGAAGGTTGGTTTCTGTTCTTGCTAAACCAGGGAGCCAAACAGGTCACCAGTCCGCAGAGAGCAGGGCTGGAACACACAGCTCTGGGGTGGAAAGTTTTCCTCCTGCACCAGACACATAAATACTGGGAGGACGGAGGGCAGAGCTGCTCTTCCGCATTCGGTGGTCAGGCACAAAAAGGTCTGGGCCCACGGCAGCCACCAAAAAGGCACCAGGAGCAAGGGAACGTGGCCAGATTGCCCCTTTCGAGCTAAGCCACAAACTGAACCCTCCTCACAGCAAGGCTGAATTATCTGACCTCAGCAGCATTGCTCAGGGGTGAAGTCAGGCAAAACAAAGGCTTTACCAGACCCTGAAGGATAAGAATGTTAATTATATTTGCACAGAGAACGTGTAAAACGTTTTTGAAAGCAGGTCGTTGCCTCACACATGCTCCAGGCCTGTCTGCCACAGGGATGCTGAGGAGGTCGCTGCTCCCCGTGCCCCAGTGCTGCGATGGTTCCAAACCGCTGCTGGAACTGCTGCACATCGCACCAGCCCCGCACGGGACCCCTCGGTCCGAGCGACTGCATCACAGGTGTGCTTGTTTCTACGTACCTATAGGAAATACTGCTGAAACCTGGGGCCTGCCCCCGAGATGGGCCGGGAAGGCCCCGAGCGGCACACCTCCCGTCTGCACCCCCAGCACTTACAGCCCCTCGTACTCCTCAGCACTTACAGGTTACAGTCGGCTGCACCCACCAGAGCCAGGCCACCACCGCCAGAGCAGCCCCGAGCGCAGCCCCGCACGGCGGGCAGGCACGGGGAGCGCAGGGGTGCGCCCGCCGTCAGCTCCAGGGCGGGACCTGTGCGGGCAGCGAGCGCCTCGGCACCTGCTCCCGGCTGCCGACGCTCCGCCGGGCACGGCCGGCTGCATGGCCCGCTGCCCCTGCAGCCGCGCCCGGACCCCGCGCTCCGCCACCGCCGGGGAGCGCAGCCCCGGGTGCCCGGCCGCGGCCGGTCCCGGTCCCAGCCCCCGCCGGGGGAGGCGCGGGCGGGGCGGCCCCGCAGGGGTGCGCCTGGCGGGAGGCGCTGCTCGCCCAAGCCCAGCCCCTCGCCGCAGCCCGGCTCCGCTCCCCCCCCGCCCGCGCTCTTTGTCGGTGGGTGCCGGCGGGGGGCCGCGGCGCCATGTCCTCCCCCAAGAACGGCTTCTACCGGCAGGAGATCACCAAGACCCTCTGGGAAGTGCGGGACCGCTACCGGGACCTGCAGCCGGTGGGGTCCGGCGCCTACGGAGCCGTGTGGTGAGCGGGGTGAGGTGGGGCAGGGCGGCCCCGGGGCGCTGCCCGGCCCGGCCGGGGCCCCCCTCGCGTTCTTCCCCGCCAACTTTTTCCGGTTGCGGAGTGTGACCCGGCCCGGCCCCGCCCGGGGCTGCCGGGCCCCGCCGGGCTGTGGGACGGCCCTGGCCACCTGGCCGCCGCCGAGCCGGGCCGTGCCGCCGGGGGAGCCGCCGGTACGCCTCCATCCCACGCGTTTTCCGCCCCGGAGCGAGCAGAGCCCGGGGCGCCGCCCCAGCCCTGCCCGGGAGCGCTGCCCGCCGCGGCCGCCCCCGGCCCTGACCCCCGCCCGGCCCGCGGCTCCCGGAGCGGCAGCGTCCCCGAGCACGGGACACCTGGCCGGGGTTTGCGGTGGGGGGGCGGGTTGGGGGTTTGCGGTCTCGGTTCAGCCCTCGCTCGCCAAACTCTCGCTTGTCCCTTACAGCTCCGCCGTGGATGGAAGAAGCGGTACCAAAGTGGCCATTAAGAAACTGTACCGCCCGTTCCAGTCGGAGCTCTTTGCCAAACGAGCCTACCGAGAGCTGCGCCTCCTGAAGCACATGAAGCACGAAAACGTGAGTCCGGTCGTGAGCAAATATTCCTCCCCCCCACAAGGCTGCATCTTACACACCCTAAAACCAAAGAAAATACGTAGATTTGGACAAGGCAGACGTGTAACTGAATGGATTCAGGAGTGTTTCAGCCTGTCTTTGGTGTGTCTGTGTTTTATCTACAAACGGTTCACACAAACTAGAATATCCTGTGGGAAACACCTCTTCGTTTCCATGTAGGAAGGGTTGGGTGGAGAAGGTTGGGACCGTGGTGTACTCAGACCTAGGCAGAAAGACCGAGGACCAGAAATTGCAGTCCCCATCACTGCGGTGCTGTGAATGCCGAGCGTGGGTCTGTGCCTACATGTCTCGGGTGCCAGCTTCTCTCTTTTTCTGAACTTGCATGAAGATGGCTATGGTACACGTGTGTATCTTTGGGGACGGAGCAGGGTTTTCCTTTTTATTTTTTATCTTCAATGAAGCATTTGAAAGTGCTAGGTTGTACTAGTGTGAAACAGGGAAAGTCCACGAATGACTAAATAAATGGCTTTACTGGGTAGCAGAGAATAGGATACAGAGCTGTGCACAGATTCCCATGTAGTGTGAAAGAAGAATAGTCATCAAAAGAAGTATTGAAAGTGTCATTGAGATAAAAATACATAGTCCTGACAGTGCTTAGTGGTTTAAGAAAAAAAATAGAGATATATGTGAGAACAGTTATTGTGGGATCAAAGCACGGACCCCAGGTGAGAAGGGTCCCAGAGTTGGCCTTGGAGGATCACAGAGGTGGCGTTAAATGCTGTTCGTTGTGAGTGCATGTGGAAAAAAAAGGAGAAGTTGGAGGGAATCGTTAAAATGATGTTTAAGAGTGTGGTTTAAAATGTTCATAATGTGGGAGATTAGAGCATAACTTTGTTCAGATGGCGTTCGAGGAAAGCTAAGGGATCGAAAGCGAGGATGAGAGAAACTGGTAATAACAATAGCCAGTCATTGCCATTTAACCGTATGCTGTCAACATTGTGAGTACCAACAATATCCAGGTTCATTTTGAAGAATGATCTGTGGGATACCCTGACTGTCCAGGAAAAAATGGACCTTTTTGTAGGCTTGAGAACCTATGTGCTTATTAACATTTTAGTCTGAACCTTTTAATACATTTGATCATTTTACTTGATGATTACTTTGAAGTAACTGCTTCATAACCACGGTTATATACATTAAGAGTTAATGTTTGGAGGAAACTTCCGTGTCGTGGATGGGCTTTCATACTCTCCACGTTTTCTTTACTGAACACTTGGGAGCAGAGCTGCTCATGCAGTTGCCAAGCTCCTAACTGTGTCCAGAATTTTGAGATTATTTTTCTTCCATTTCCCAGAATAATCTGTTGGGTAGCTTTGTCCACCCCTGGCAGGTTTTATGCAGTGTATACCCTTCAGGATAGTGCTCTGGAACCCCTCCATGGACTTGTTTGGTAATTAAAGAGTCTAGAAGAAAATGCTTGCTGGGGAATGTGAGCACAATCTGTAAAAGTTAAAAATCAATATATGTGACGGAAGGCAATAATTTACAGTCTTAGGAAACAATCGAGGCCACAGAAAGAAGAATCTCGCCTACGTACTAAGGAAAAGTTTTACTGTGAATTACAGCATCTGCTCATTAGAGAACAAAGACTGAGTGAATGATCCTGCAGGGATTTACAGGCACCAGGGAGGCAGAAGCTGACCACTCCACCTGTCTGCAATGAGGCTGACATGGCAGTACACCCTGCTGTCAGTCATTTCACCCACACCGAATGAGGAACCACAGCAACACCTTTTAGGATTTCTAGTCCCTGTGCTGATCTCAGGATACTCCTTTAGCTGCGCCACCCCTCCACAATTAAACTAATGTGGTCCGAGCATTCACCCCTCCCTTTGCCCCACCACCGTTCTGTCAAAGAGCCTCTTTTTTGCATATTTCCACCAAAGGATGGATTTACAGGCAGACAGTCCTTTCCTGTTCACATCAGCAGTCCACTGTGTGCTGCGCACACCTTTAGTGGTGTGTACGGTAGTGACAGGACAGCCGCCTGTTCTCTGTCGTTACCAGTGTTACCAGACCGTGAGTCTGGCTGTGGAGTTTTGAATGGGCCCCACTCAGGTGGGTGCCTATCTCCTTGTAACAGGAATTAGTAGAATAGCACGGTGATTGAAGTCTCTTTCCTGATTTTTCTGTTAACTTACACATTATAGTATACTTCTATAAAATAGCAGTTGTCTCTCTGGCTGACTATAAATACAACTGCTATTAACAATCAATGAAACTGAAGTAATTGTTTCAAAGACCACAATAAAATAGCCATGCCACTGTTATCTCTGTCTTGGGTGTTGGTAATCCAAGTGTGTAGAGGACGTGGTGTGGGATAGCTGGTCTAACAGTATTGCCACTATGGATTAGGCTTGGGATATTACTGCAACATTCCACTGGTCTGCCAATACAAATCTTCATCTTGCTTTTTTCTTACTTCAGGATATAAACTATTTCAAGATTATGTTTTAATGATAGTTAAAATTGCATCCAGTTCACTCTTCTGATCTGTTTTTCTTTCAAAATTACTTCTGTAATCATGATGCATTTGGCATTGGATTCCATGAAGAGTGTGATATTTTGTTTGATTCACCCCTGTTACCTCTCGATGGACCATCTCTGGCCTTTGTTGCTTTTGGGAAAGTGTTGTGTTGAGCATGTAGCAATACATTATCATAGTTTATTTAACCTTATGCTGTATTCAGAATGATGGAAGAAATTGTAATGGTCTGACACACTTGGGTTAAAAATAGCATCTCTGATCCTTCATTAAGGTAGCAGAAGACACCATTAAACCCGTGCCACAGTGATATAATTCATCAACTTGTCATGCTTCAGTGAAGAAAATGGAGGAAAACTGCTTAATACCCTGGATGACCTCCATTATATATCCTTGGATGAATAAGTTAATCTCCTTAATGTGAAAGGGTTGTGAGATGACCAGGAGTCCAGTGAAAGCAAACATAGGAGTCATCCTATTAATTTTACTGGAACTGTATTTTACCTTGTAAGGAAGCTAACTGACGGATCAATTTGCTTGTCTATTTAGGTGTTTTCAGGAGGAGAAGGCAACTCTGGTTGCTGGCATGATGATCTTTCATTATATATGCTAGACCTTTGTTCTCCCTAATGGTTCTCAAGTGGGACATTACTTAAATGCAGTGAGGAATATTTCTATGTAAACCGTGCAAACTTGGCAGTGTGGGACTTCTCATCAACCCTTTGCAAACAAATCCGGAGGAGAAACAGCGTTGAGGACCACTGAGCAGAGGCTGTGTGTGAAGAGAACAAGACCTGGCTATTAGGAGATCAATCAGTCTTTAATGGCACTGGTATCCATTATTTTTTTTCACAAGCATAAGCTACTTCTGTTGCCTAAGAAGCACTCTAACCAAGATCAATTCCTCACATTGCCAAAAAGAAAAGTTAGTTTCCAGTGGGATAAGCTGCTGGATCACTCTGTAGCTGCATAAACAGATATTCTGGAACAAGAGAGGGAGTGGTGTGAAAATGAGGAATAAAAACAGCTAAGGCAGAATGAAGAAAACACTGGTTTGGGTTTGGGTTTTGTTTGTTTTTTTCTTGACTTATTCATGCTGATTTGAAGTATTCATCCCACTACAGCCTTAGCAGCTCTTGATTATTTCTTTGACATCTGCTGCATCTTGTATAGAAGAACAGACTGTTTACCTTTAGGAAGTTTTTTTTTCAGCAGTGCTGCTTTTGTTCCATGTTTCTTTCCATTTTGAGTTCAGTTAAAGTGGGGACCCTTAAAACTATCTGTTACATCTCTGACTGAAAACCAGAAACAGTGAAAATTTGGCCAATGTGCTAGCTTTGGCCCTGGCTTTGGCTCTCAAACATTTGCATAGCTCTGCATTTGTGTGTTCTTCTAAAGTTAATGGAGATGTTTGTGTGTGCAAAGCTAAACCCAGACAAGTCAGCAGAGGTGCAGAGCCATTAGTTTCACTGGGCAAATAACTTGTATTTTATTATGCATTTGGACGGGAAGTGATACCATGATAACCACTTTTGTTGAAACAACTGCATGGTGACTTGTACTGGTCCAGTCTTGGTGCCTTTCTCGCCTCCCAGTTTGCTAACATAAGTTTTGAAGTTGCCAGCGGGAATGCAAAATAGCTGGTGAGGGGAGATGGCTCTGGAGAGAGGGAGACAAAAGCAGCAGCTCGTCCTGATGTCGTGTGTCAGAACAGAGCGTGGATTTTATTGAAGTGTGGCACACACGTGTGTGTACCTATGTATATACATAGAAGCACACATGGGAATGTGATGCAATTGCACCAGCATGGGAGTGTGATGCAATTCTACCAGCTTAAATTCTGAATGTGTTTCTGGCATAAAATTTTTGACACATGCCTGTTAAATGTTTCTTGGGTCAGTTAATCTACAGATGTTTTTTCTTCCTGGAAACCCTCTATGTAAGAGGCAACTGCAGTACTTGTTTAAAGGTACTCTATGTTATACTTTCATTCATTGCTCTGGAGATTATTCTCTGGTGTATTCCCACATCTGAAGACCAGTGTGTGTTCTGCATTATGAGAATTGTGTAGCTTTTTTTCTCTCCTTTTGGAAGGAACTCGGGTATCCAACACACACCAAATTGTTTGTCTCTCTACAGTTACATTTCTGAGGATGATGAGGGCCTTTGCTTTTAGGTTGGCTAATATTTAATACTGTTGACCTCATTATTTTGAAAACATGTTGGGCTTTTTATTTACACCTACACAGTATCAACCAAGGGAGGAGTTTGTTCCAGAGAAAATAGCGAGGCATTATATGTTCCTGCCTGAGAGAATATTAAAACTGTCACCGTTTGCCGTTCATCTAGCCTGATACGAGCGTTGGGAGAGCAACAGACTCTGCGGGGTACAAAGTGGGACCAAGATGGGAGTTGTAGATGAGTGATGCCTTTACAGATGAAAGCATGCTCTCACTGTGTTAGATTTCCCACAGTGAGTCCTGCAGGACTGCACTAGCTAAAACTTCACGTCCTTTGGGTACATAAGTGCCAGTGAAGTGTAATTCGGGAATCCTGGCTGGCAATGGCAAATGTCCGTACGGGTCTTCATGAAAGCAAAAATACAGTTATAACTGGATAGTTTATTGCTGTCAAAAGGTTGTAGGGGAGAAACACTCCTGGCTTCTTTTCTGCAGTCTGAAAGCTAGGGAGCTAACAGGGCATGAGAGTCACTTATTTTGGTACTCAGAAGCCAATAAATCAACGTAGTGGTATCAGTTGTCACTTCTGCTTATTTTCACAAATCTGCCTAATGGGTGTTTTACCTAGGCTGGGCTTCAGCTGTTAGCCCTTTATTCACACTTCAGCCTTGGGTACTAATAAAGCAGACTGATTAGCGTAGTCCAGTAGATGAAAATAAGGAAGGCAGCACTTGAAACCCAAACCTTCTCTTTGGATTGCCATCCAGGCCAGAGATGAAGATGTCTGTCCCCAGGATTTGAATTTTTCCAGTGTTACATATGGGTCCTTTGAAAGAAGAATGTGGTGGGGCTGTGGCACAGCTTTTGCCTGCAGGTGTGCTGATTGGCAGGAGAAAATGAAAGGGGCTCTCTGTCCATCAGCAGGCATCCCTGGTGTCATCTAGCAGTAATCAGTGAGGAAGTGACTGTGGTGCAAGCTTTGTGCATGGATAGTTAAAATTTTAAAAAGACTGAGACTTCTTAGGGTGGTGAAAGGATGCAGGTGCCCTGTGATGTGGAACAGTACAAGAACACGAAGTTGAAGCTAACCCTGCAGAAAATTGAATGCAGCATAATATGTAGTTCAGTGCACCCCAGCAGGGATATCTCTTTAAAAATGTACTTGCATTTATAGCCCAAATGCCAAAGCCACTCAACTTCACTGTGTTTTCATGCATAACACCCGCAAGAGAAAGCAGCACTTACTGTATAAGAGAGCTAACCTACATTACTTATTAATTTATACAGATCTGAGTCTTTCACTGATGTGGTGCTGCTTACATCAGAAACTTTCCTTTACAGAAATGCAGTGGAACAGTCCTTGAGTAAAAGTAACACAATACATGAAAGTGCAGGGGAGGACAGAGATGAGGAGGTCTTTGCTGTTGTGCTCCACTGCCAGAATAATGTTTGGAAAATGAGGCAGGTGGCTTCATAGGGGAGAGACAAAATCAACAAAGCAAATATACTGAGTAAAAGCATACCCATGGAAAACAAGTTAGACCAGTAGATAGGTAGTTTTGCTGTTACTGGGGTTCTGCTTTTCAGGAAGATGGGAGAGACACAGTATCACACTCTCTCCTTGAGATACAACCAGGGAAGGTACTTCAGCAGACGCTGCAGAAATCCTGGTTGGTTTTCAGTCGGATGGGCAGTAGGAAACGAGGTGCATCCTTTGTGGGCTACTTCATTCAAGAAATTGCCTCTTGGCAGAGTTAATGGGGGGAAAAATGAGACCGTGGAAGGGCAGTGCTGCTGCTGGCTCCCACAGATGCTTTTCGTTGCCATCGCAGTCCATTGGGTTCATTCCTCAGCTGTGCTTCCATCTCTGGTAGTATCAGTAAGTGTGCTGAACTAGCACTAAAACCAGAGCTACAGAAGGTTTCACAGATACCTCTCTTACATTTCATATAGGCCACACTGTGAAAAATATTTTTGTAACTGTTTTATGGTGGCTTACTTTTGTGCTGGGACACTGTCTTTAAGTATCGCAAAGGTTTTTTTACAAATACTGTATTTAATTGAGAGCATTTTAGACAGACATGGGATTTTCCATGATATTATGGAGGAGGGAGTTTCTTACATTTTGTCCAGTTCTTTTCCTTTTCCTGAAGAAATAACTGGAGTTACATCTTCCTCTGAGGATTTATTTTATCCTGTACCTCCTCGTGCTTAACACATCTGCAGAAAGATGTGACCTAAGTGGAAGTTCTAATGACTCTGTTCCAGTACAGGAAAATCATCCCAAAGCACAGGTATTAAAGATCACTGAGGAAAAGGAAATGGATCCCTCTCTTTTATTTTTAAATTGATTAACTATTAGCATGTATAAGACACTTTGGACACTAAAATGGAATTCAGGATTTATAGAAAGCTGAAGTAAGAAAAAGGAAAGAAGTATTGTGAAATTCTTGGCATGTTAAAAAGAGTTTTCTGGTTTCTTATTTACGATTCCCTTCAAGGGAAGCTGAGCATTGATCTCGGTGGTATTCTTCACCGCAGAGGATTTGCAGCAATTATAAGCTTGTCACCATCAGATTGCAACCTTACCTCACAAATAATATGTATTGTATATCAGGCAGCATTAAGTAACTACTGGGAACTCTGTTTACTTGAAAGGAGAAGTAGTAAAATGTAGGTGAAGTTCCTTAAGTGTTGTTTTGGTCCAATATGTTCTTTATGGAAATGGTTGTCAGGCATTGGAACAGGCTGCCCAGGGCAGTGATGGAGTCACCATCCCTGGAGATATTTAAGAGATGTGTAGATGAGGTGCGGGGTGACGTAGTTTAGTGGGGAATTGGTAGTGTTAGGTTAATGGTTGGGCTTGATGATCTTAGAGGTCTCTTCCAACTGAGACTATTCTGTGATTCTGTGTTCTTCATGCTCCCATGTTTCACAGTGGGTGCCTGATAACGCTTTGGTGCACAGGGGGATGTGGTACAGCAGCCACACTGTTTCATCTTCTGCTGTGTCCCATCTTTTTATGGTGGTGTCCCTGTGTCTTTCACTGCTACATTCAGATGTGATGGGGTTTATTTTCTTACATTTCTTGCTTAGGTAAGTGAAGGCATGGAAATACTTCCTTGAGCAGAACAAGCAGGACTTCTGAAAAAGTGAGGCTTAATAGGGAAAAAAGTGCATATTGGATAAGATTACTGTTAAGACATTAACTTCATTCTTTTAATACTGAAATCTGTGGAGAGCACACAGCTTTTCTGGCTGCTTATACGCTCTGTGTGTGTGTGTGTGTATACACATGCTGCCTTAGGAAATGCCTGTAGAACTGCATTTTGCTCCATTGTTGTCACATACATCTTTTTAGTCCCACTCCCCTGCCTTTCTCTCCCATCCTTCACATAGAAATGGAAAACCTTACGTAAAACTGTCATGCAAAAAATGCAAAAAAAAAAATTCTTGCTGTACTGTTAGCACAGAAGGGTATTACTTCAAATAATAAGCACATCCTCTGTGAGTTGAATTATTATTTTATGGTAGTTATTATTTAATTAGTTTCATATAACAGTCCTCGGGAAAATATTATTAGTGATTTTTTTTCAAAGATGTGTGTGGCTACAAAGAGAAAGAGTTGTAATTTTCTGTCTTCATCTTTATTATTTTTTCTGTCTTGTTCATCATTATGACATTTTGATAATATGCAGGCTATCTGTAGTAGTTTGCTGTGAATGTGGGAAGGCTAAAAATACATGCAGTAAGGATTTCATCATAGTTGAGGATCTTTAGTTAAGGCTTTAAATAAAGGAAGTCATCTTTCTTTCCTTGCATTTTTTCCCTCCATTTCTGCTCTTGTTTCTCTTTACTTTCATATACTTTTTTTAAAGATACTTGTTTTGGGGAACAATTAAGAAATAGTAGTCCTGTCCAAAATCCATCTGGATTGTTATCAAAGTAGATTTTGCAGTGTTTCTTTTAGTACTTTGATGGTAACATCAGACAACATAATATGCCATTGGCCCTGTTTTCTTTCTTGCAGTTTCTAATTTTATGCAGTTTTAGTTTGATATATAATCTGATGTCCCTAAACTGCATGGCCATGGAGATAGGTCCGAACAAGGTTATAAAAATAGGTTGATTTCCAGCGAACCCCTGCACACCCCTGTCGGCACGGCAGCCTGCACCTGGGGAACACCATGAGCAGTCCAGGGCTGTTACATTTAACACATAACAAATCCTGGTGGTGTTTGGCACTACTTCGTGTATTCTTTCTGCCACCTTTATGTCTATAGCTAATGTCTCACTATAGAAATGTTTTTTATTATATTTTTTCACTTACAGTTCACTCACAGTTTGGGATTTTTTTTAGTGTTAAATCAGTATTAATCCATGTTTTTTTCTCCCCCTTCCCTTTTTTAGGTCATTGGAATATTGGATGTCTTCACACCAGATGTAACACTGGAGAAGTTTAATGACTTGTAAGTTCTGAGTAGTTTGTGTTTGGGAGCAGGGCATCATTGCTTGTGTGGGAGGAAGGGTTGCTGCTTTTTTAAATGGAGAATTCCAAAATTGTTGCTTCATGGATTTTTTTTTCTGACTTCAATCTTAATATAACTCCTACATGCAACTTCAAAATTGGTAGGCTGAGGTTTTCAGATTGTCATTAGAACAATTACAGCTTATAAGATAGGTAACTGTCTTAACTGTCTATAAGGTGCGTACTTCTTTCAGCCCTTAGTAAATGGCAGTTTGGTGGATTCCCTAATCCACCTTTCAGGTATTGATTCCTTACCCTAAGGCCCAGGTTGCCCAAATGAGAAGTTTACTACAAGCAATGTGGAGAACAGTTTTGGATTTGAAGTGAAGATTAGCCTTGAAGTGCCAGCTTGGCATTCTCAAGCTTTCTGTTGCTGGTGGCTCTTATCAGTACTAACTACCGAAGATCCTAGTTTATGATCTCAGATGAAAATTAATGGAAGTTATTGTTGCCTTCTGATGTGATCATCTCTATTTCTGTTACGTCTGACCTTGTCTATTTGAACAAACCATCTAGGTCATTTGGTTGCTGCTAGTTCAATGTTATGATCATGATTGTGAGATACATAGCATTGCGTGAATGTCTTCATTTTCTGTGTGTCTGAAATATGACGTGGCTCTTGGTTAGGTTCTTTCTAACTAGTTCAGAATCTGCACTCTTCTGATAACTAGCAACCTTCCATAATCAGTGACAGGGTTTGGCAATACCTCTTTATGGCCAAAACAGATAAACCAGAGAAACTTGGAGGGTTGGAGGATGATGATGGAACTGTTTGGTGAATTATATATAATTTAATATTGTCACTGAACTATAACATACAATTATGTTTCAACTTATTTGATGAATTAAAGTTATTCTGTCCTTTTCTCTTTCCTCCTTTTTTTTTTTTTTTTTTTTTCCTTTTTTTGTCCCCCTTTTTTAAGCTACCTTGTCATGCCATTTATGGGAACCGACCTGAGTAAGATAATGAAGCATGAGAAACTAACTGAAGACCGAATCCAGTTCCTGGTGTATCAGATGTTGAAAGGCTTAAAGGTTTGTCACTTCTACTATTATTTTGATTTCAAAATCTTTTTTCCTAGTAGACCATTATGGAGGGCTATAAATACTTATCATTTGATAGCAGGATAAAATTCATCTTGCCTTGTGTAGTAAAAGTAATTACATTCTACATAGCAGTTGTTTGTGATGATAAATGTTATTTGAGGGGGGTTGTATGATGGCTTTGTCTGTGGCTTTTTTCAAGCAAAAAGAAGAGATAGTAGTTCAAATCTGTGTAGTACATTGATCCAGGACAGCCTTGGTTTCCTTATTTGAGTACACCAGAAAGTCCCTGCTCTGATTTTTAGTTGCCTTTTGGTGCTCTTTTGCCACACCTCGTATTGTGGCTAGTTGGAGAGCATAGAGACTAAGAATGAAACCACTGTTGAGTTCAGACTTGAGCCCTCAACTGCATTGTCAGTTTCAAATTTCTCTAATTGAAGATGTTTCCATGGCTTACCAGTACTGGTCTGACACACCGTTGCTAAGGCACTCTGCACCCAGCTTGCTCTAAGTGTAATATCTTTCTGTGCACTTCTGAGGGGCATATATATGTGTATATATGTGTATATGTATGGGATTGAGGGGTGTATGGATTTGTGTGTGTGTGTATATTTATATTACACCCATAGGTATATATGTACTGTACATATCTGTCAACCTGTAGGTGTGGTATTTTGGGGTGAAAGTCTGACTCTGAACCTCATCGACTCCTAGTGCTCACACTGGTTTTGGGAAGTAAGTGCTAGTTTGGTCTCTGTGTGTTAGAAGTCCTGTTCTGCAAGGTACTAAAGCTCATTGCTTAATTTAAATAGGTAAATCACTGGGATTATTTCTATATTTCTGAGCCAGATGTCTGAATGTTTTCTGTGAAATTGAAAAGCATGTGTCCGTTGCAAAACATGCATGTAAAGTTAAAAGTCTCTCCTTTGTGTAACATGCATGTAAAGTTCAAGAATCTCAAGTCTCCAAGTCTGGGATGGCTTTGATAAAGAAGAAGGACTGTGGATTTTTAGTGCAAAATTTGAGTGGGAAGAGGCTGAGAGCAGCACAGATAAATCACTTACAAGCCCAAACTAATAGACACCTGAGTTGAACAGCTGTGAAAGATGTCAGAACGGAGTCCACTGGAAGAAAATAACTTTTTAATGCCTTTTGACTGGCTTGATGAGTTTGGCAGAGACCTCTGGAGACTGTGTAGTCCAGCCCCCCTACACAAAGCAGGGTCAAGCTGAGCAGGCTGCTCAGATGTTTGTACAGTTGATTTTTGAATATCTCTAAGGCTGGAGACTCCACAGCCTCTCTCTGCAACCTGTTCCAGGGCTCAGTCTCCCTTACAGCAAAATAAGTTTTTCTTATGTTTAAATGGAAGCTCTTGTGTTTCAGTTTTTGCCCATTGCCTCTTGTCCTTTAACTGGCAAGCAGATACAGAAGGACAAGTAAATTATTTTACTCCCATCACAAAACTTAGTAAATATACTTTGTTGTTGAGTCCTGCATTATTAATTTCTCTTTGACTCTGCCTCAGATTTTGTGTTCTTCATTCAGTAGATTTTCACTCACACAGCCTTTTGCATATGCTAAGTAATTATACTTTCTATTCTACAGTTGTGCATGTAAATGCTGTAATTCCCATTTTACAAATGTATAAAACTAAGCCAGGTTTGGAGAAATGGGCTTTATTTAAAGTAGAGGGAATTCACCTCCGATCTGGGCTTTGAACATGGAGTTATGATTTCAGTTTTGTAGTTAGTTCCCTAATTACAAAGCTATGTCCTGGTGTTTTCTCAAGGACATCTCTATCTTGATTTCAGTAAAGCATTTGACACAGTCTCCCACAGCATCCTTGCAGCTAAACTGAGGAAGTGTGGTCTGGATGATCAGGTAGTGAGGTGGATTGTGAACTGGCTGAAGGAAAGAAGCCAGAGAGTTGTGGTCAATGGGACAGGGTCTAGTTGGAGGCCTGTATCTAGTGGAGTCCCTCAGGGGTCGGTACTGGGACCAGTACTATTCAGTATATTCATCAGTGATTTGGATGAGGGAATAGAGTGCTCTGTCAGCAAGTTTGCTGATGACACAATACTGGGAGGAGTGGCTGACACACGAGAAGGCTGTGCTGCCCTTCAGAAAGACCTAGATAGGCTGGAGAGCTGGGCAGGGAGAAATTGAATGAAATATAATAAGGGCAAGTGTGGAGTCTTGGATCTGGGGAAGAACAACCCCATGTGCCAGTATAAGTTGGGCACTGACCTGTTGGAGAGCAGCGTAGGGGAAAGGGACCTGGGGGTCCTGGTGGACAGCAGGATGACCATGAGCCAGCAATGTGCCCTTGTGGCCAAGAAGGCCAATGGCATCCTGGGGTGTATTAGAAGGGGTGTGGTTAGTAGGTCGAGAGAGGTTCTCCTCCCCCTTTACTCTGCCCTGGTGAGGCCACATCTGGAGTATTGTGTCCAGTTCTGGGCCCCCCAGCTCAAGAAGGACAGGGAACTGCTTGAGAGAGTCCAGCGCAGAGCCACAAAGATGATGAAGGGAGTGGAACATCTCCCTTATGAGGAAAGGCTGAGGGAGCTGGGTCTCTTTAGCTTGGAGGAGAGGAGACTGAGGGGTGACCTTATTAATGTTTATAAATATGTAAAGGGTGAGTGTCATGAGGATGGAGCCAGGCTCTTCTCAGTGACATCCAATGACAGGACAAGGGGCAATGTGGGTGCAAGCTGGAACATAGGAAGTTCCGCATAAATGTGAGGAAGAATTTCTTCACAGTGAGGGTAACAGAACACTGGCACAGGCTGCCCAGAGAGGTTGTGGAGTCGTCTTCTCTGGAGACATTCAAAACCTGCCTGGATGTGTTCCTGTGTGACCTGATCTAGGTGTTCCTGCTCTGGCAGGGGGACTGGACTAGATGATCTTTTGAGGTCCCTTCCAATCCCTAACATTCTGTGATATTTCTGTGACAGTATAAGTAGAGCGGTCTGTTTAGTTGCAGGTAGCTGTCTGAGAAGCAGGTTTCCAGCAGAGGTGTGCTATTCACCAGAGACGAAAAACATGATTTGGGCTAATTTTACAGGCAAGCGATATATGAACTGTAAAAAATGAGTTTGAGTTGAGTTTAGTGGAAAGGATGAATAATGAATTTAATTCCAGTCAAATGGCCTAGAAACGTGTTTTAGTCCTAGTGGCCTAGATTATCTCACAGAGGCTTGTGCGAGTGCAGTTGGTGGACCTCCAAGGTTGACTGTTGGATCGTAAATGTGGAAGGCAAACGGAGCAACTGTGTGTGGTTGACACACATCTGAAGAAAACAGAGCAGGAATTAAAGAGGATGTATTGGGTTTTTGTGGTGAAGGTTTGGTAGTGGCGGGCTGCAGGGGTGGCTTCTGTGAGAAGACATCAGGAGCTGCCCCTGTGTCGGACACAGCCAGTTCCAGCTGGCTCCAAGACGGATGCGCCACTGGCTAAATCTGTGTCCATCAGTGATGTTCATGGCACCTCTGTGATAACACATTTAAGGAGGCATAAAAAACACTGCTCAGCAGCTGTGAGAGAGGAGTGAGAAAATGTGAGAAAAACAGCTCTGCAGACACCAAGGTCAGTGAAGAAGGAAGGGGAGGAGGTGCTCCAGGCACCGGAGCAGAGATTCCCCTGCACTCCATGGAGAAGACCATGGTGAGGCAGGCTGCCCCCCTGCAGCCCATGGAGGTCACGATGGAGCAGATATCCACATGCAGCCCATGGAGGACCCCATGCTGGAGCACGTGGATGTGCCTGAAGAAGGCTGCAACCCATGGAGAGCCCATGCTAGAGCAGGCTCCTGGCAGGTTTTGTGGCAAGGCCTGTGGTCTACAGGACTGTCTCCTGTGGGAGGGACTCCACACTGGAGCAGGGGAAGAGTGTGAGGAGAAAGGAACACCAGAGATGCTGTGTCGTACATTGACTGCAACCCCCATTCCCCATCCCCCTGTGCCACTCAGGGGAATGAGGTAGAAGAGTTAGGTATGAAGTTGAGCCTGGAAAGAATGGAGGGGTAGGGGAAAGCTGGTTTTAGTTTTGGTTTTTGTTTCTAACTGTCCTATTTTGTTATGAAGTGGCAATAAATTAATCTTTCCCAAGTCAATTCTGTTTTGCTTATGATAGTAATTGGTAAGTGATTTCCCTGTCCTTGTCTCAGCCCATGTGCTTTTCTATTGTATGTTCTCTCCCCTGTCCTGCTGAGAAGGGGGAAGGAGAGAGCGGCTCAGTGGGCACCTGGTGGCCAGCCAAGGTCAGCCCACCACAGAGGAAAAGAGTGGGAAGTTCTTGATGTAAGCTGCTATTCTCGGGATTTTATAAAAACGAGGGCAGTTCTCTTTCTGGTTACAAGGCAGCCAGCAGGGATGCTGAGATGAATTGGTACCTCTGGTCTTGGTAACTGTGTTACCGAGGAAGTGACTTGCTTGAGTATTTTGTCTTATTTTCCCACATTTTTGAGAGGACAACTGTACTTAGCTCAGAATTACCAGCAGGAAATAAGACTTCATTCAGCTACTAGACTCTGATGTTTTGCTATTTCCTGTTGCTTGGTAAACATTTGAGAACAGTCTTTATTATATCAGTTCTATTAAATTTTGGATTCTTCTTGAACCAATTCATACAGCTGTAATAATACACCTGGTTTGAAATATCATTAAGAAATATGAGTGATCCAGTGCTTGGGGCACTGTCCATGCTAGGAAGTGGGTTAAGCTGAAAGCAGAATTGCTAGCATGCAGAGAAAAAAGAAAATGGGTCAGTAATTTGTTTCTTCGTTCACAGTTATCAGCAAGTTAGCTGTTTAAGAAAGGTTCTGCCAAGTTTTGCATTAAGATCTTGTACTTTTTAAGGTCTCCTGTATCAGGATTAAAGACAGACCATCTGTGTTTACTTAGATTGCTTTTTTGGCGGGGCAGGTGGACACACTTAGCTATCACTCAGTTGAGGCATTATGAGGAAAAAATACTTGCATACCTGGGGAGGAAGAGTATGCCACTCTGTAGATCTTTGTTGTAAAACTCTTTCAACTTCCCAAGCTCAGCCTCTCATTTTTATAATGCATATTATTTTTTTGCATCTTTTAACTTTGATGGACTCTGGTTTGGTTTTTTTTTTCGTATGTGTTAATGATGTTACCTGCAATATACATTTGTCCCTTGTGTAAAGTACATAAGCACTTTATGGTATCTGTATTTACGTCTGGTCAAAGGCAAGAATGCCATTCCTCGTTTTTGTCACATTGCATACTTTTGCTGTAACAACCTGTTTACATGTGAAAAAAACTCTGCATGTGCGGTGTATTATGAAGGGATAAGAGAGACTTTTGCTATGCCCCCAAGTCAATTCCTTGCAGGCTTCCTTTCTACATTCTACCTTGTTATGAATTGGTTGTATACCAAAATGCTCAACCGGCCTGATTTTAAAAAATACGTATAAATTGAGGTCAGTAGAAGGTTCATACTGAGTCCAGGAAGATTTACATCAAGCCCTCAGATCTTTGGTCTGCAGGTCTATACAGCCCTTGTTTGTCAGTTTCTGTTCTTGCCATTTTACTGTCTTCTTTCTATAGAGAATGAAATATTAATTTCCTTTCTTTGGTGAGCCTTATAATTTATCATACTTTAACTTCATCTGTGGTAGGAAAAAACAATGTGATTTGACATGGCTTAACAACAATGATGTGCCTCTCCTTTGTCTGTTTCCTAGTCAGGCCTTAGTCTGGCATAAAATTTTATTTAAGTATGAGCTTGCAACTTGGAAGGGCTTTTGTCACTTTTTTGTTTGACAGAAAAGCTGTGTATTGTCAAGGAATACAGAAGGCAAACTGAACATAAATGTCTTTATGTAGGTGGAAAGAAGCTAGAGCTTCCAGCACTTTCGGTCTTGGGTCCCTCCTCTGCAGGAGTGCCAGCTGGGTTTGTGCTCCCAGAGGCATGGGGAGGTGGGTGACAGTCCTGTTGCTTTATTCATTTGGAATTTGAGAATGGACAGTTAGCTCTGGGGCCATACAAACACCTGTTCAAGCTTCTTTTTGCCATACTCGTGGTAGTGTTTACCTGCTCTCCTTTTGTCGTCTGTATTTACTGCCTTCTGTTCACATTTATGTTGTTCTTTCTGCTTCTCTGCCTTCCCTTCCCCCTCTCACCCATTTCCCCTTCAGTTTTTCCTTCCCTGCCAAGTCACTCCTCATTCTCATTTTGCATACTGCCTAGAATACTTTCTCCTGAGTATTTTCTAATTTCCTTTTGATTAGCTTTTTATTTTGTGTAGAGATTGCATATGCAGACAAGAATGCTTAGAATTTAGACAACTGTTGGATAGCTTCCTAGCACAATCTGAAGCTTGCATTCAAGGATTTCTGCATGCTACCAAAAATTGTCTTTAGGATAATGCGCAGAGCTCCTGCGCTCCAAGGCACTTTGCTCACGTTAACTGGGTTCTTGAATCAAATATTGTTGAGATGAAGTGGTAATAACATTGTGAAGGGTATGTCTGCTCTTGTCTGGATGTTTTTGCCTTGTTAAGAGTGAAAAATCTATCAAGAAATGGATGATTTAATGAGGACAATCAGTAAGAATAGGATCCAGTTTCAGAAAGTTATTGAAGTGATATGGAAAATTTTCTGAACAAAGACTGGTGTAGTTCCAGTGCTGCTACCTGCCAGGAGATAATAAAATGCAATTAAAAAAAATACTGCTATTGTTAAAGAAACACTGCAGCACAGCACCAGTATTTCTGCTTACAGAAAGGCTGATGTGTACATTAGCACCAGGAATAAGTGCTATTTCATGTAATCTCAGAAGTCTTGTATTAAGAGGAGTGTTTAGAAAATACAGTTTTCCCCGAAGTGTTAACATGATTTTGGTGCTGTGAACAGTCCTAAAACCTTCAGTGGGGTAAGAACACCAGTGAATCCACGCTCTTCCCCCCAGACAGATGAGATTAACTAAAACTCCAAAGGGTGCAGTCCTTTTAATTCCTGTTTCTACATGCCACATTCTTAGGTGCAGAAATTCCTGGATCTGCCAATTATTTCCTTACTGTCTACAGTCATACCAGCAAAAATAGCCTATAGAATATTTTAAGCATCTGCTATGGAACATCAAGATGCGTCAGTAAGACATTGAAATGATTTAGAATGCAAGTAGTCCTTGTGATACCTTTGATCAAGATGGCTGCTGGCAGAAGTTGCGACTTTTTCCTCATTTGTTGGGAGTCTAACTATAGAGATTTAAAAAAAAAAAAAAGAAAAAGTATATATCCTTTCTGGTTTCTGTGTAGAAATAACAAACTTCCTCTTTTTTGCATCTGGTTCCTCCTATCCTGATCCACTTCATTCACATCCATGACAGAAACAACGTTTCATAGTTCTTTGTTTGCAGTAGCAGTTTTACAGCCTATGTTCCGGGGAACAACCTGGTGCCCTCAGCCCCTTGTGTCTGTCCCAGGAAATCCTATGAAGCACTTTGGCAGTTCCTGTGGATGATGTTAGACCTTGCCTCATCTGCAAGTAATATGCAGCAGGAACTGTTGTACCACAAGTGCCAAGTCCTGCACAGACTCTGGTGCAGCAGTCAGCAGTGTGTCTGTGTGGCAGTGGAGCCCTACCACGATCTGGGCTGGATTGGTAAAGTTGTAGGCAGTATTAAGGGAAGTGATTTTTTTTCCCTCTTTTCAGAACCTATGAGACCACATCTGGAGCGCTGGGTCAGGTGTAAGAGAGGAAGAAGTAAATGTCAAGAGATTTTATTTTTATTCAGTCACTGCTTTAAAAACTCATCACCTTAAATCCAGAACCTGTGCTGCTTAGGTTGTATGGGTTTTGTTTAAGTTCAGAAATGCATATTGGATTGATCTGAAGAAGTTGGCTTTGATCTGTAGCTTTGCTTTCTGTTCCTTGGTCCCCTCATCAACTGGACTATGAGCATCCCTTTGCAGAGGTACTGTTGCATCTACAAGGTTGATTGCTTATCTTCGTGGCTGCTGGGGAAGAAGATAATGGTTGCTAGGGCTATGGCTGGTTGGAAGTTACCCTGCAAAGGTCAGTGCTTCTGTGCATCTCTGTTAGACCACCCTGACTGTCCCTGGTTGGTCTCTCCTGGCTCTGACAGCTGGCTCCCAGTAACTCTTTGTACCATTCTTGAGGATGGAATAACATGACAACTCTCCAGGTGAAGTTAGTGGGATTCGTATCTCATCCATCCTTTCTGTGTACTTTTTAAAAGCCTTTAATGTTCTTATGTTGCTTAGTGTCAGTAGTATGAGCTGCCATCAGTAGTATAGTCTGTGGGATTTTCAGATCAGTTTCCCACACATGAAGTTAACAGTACTAGCACGTCTCAGGCCGCTCTTGGAAAGTATGTCCTCAGTTCAGGACAACTTTCTACATTTCAGTCCTTGGAAGAGATGCCTATGTCTGAACTAGTTACTAGAGGCTCCCTTTATTATCCATCATGAAAATAGTCTCAGCTGGTGCCAGGAACTGCATACCTCAGTGGGGAGCATTTAGTGACAGTAATGGGTGTAGACATCTGTATTTGGTCAGGTGTCTTCCAAAAAGAATTAGTCCTAAGTGTCCAGTTTGTTGCTCAGACTTTTTTTGAGCCCTTAAATAGGTCACTGGAAGGGCGCTGAAAATGTTCAGGTAAAGGAGAGTATCTTCTAACATGACTTCTTCATGTTTCATTGAGGAAGTATTGAAGCATGTAGTGAGACTTCTCAGCTGAGACCTTGACTGGCCTTCGTCCTGGTCTTAAATGATCTCTTAAAACTTAGTGCTGCTGGAGCATATGAATCTAAACTTATGTTGGCAAACCAGAGACATCTATTGCAAAGAGCATTTCTGATATATAAAATAGCAGGTTTTATTTTAATACATATATGTATCTATCAATGCCAAAAATTAATGGGAAACAGGATTTTATGTATGGGAAGAATTAGGAAAAAACTATATGATCTCTTGCAGTACTCAAACTGATTTACTGGTTTCTCATTATTGGGGTAGGGAAAGGGCAAAATGCTAGTTTAATAATCTGAACATTAAAAACATAGTGAAAATATCTTCTGTGAAATAAATAAACATTTTCTAATTTCAGATTACTTTAGCACCATGAAAAAGTACTTTCTCCTTTGCCCTAGGCTACTTCTTAAAGTCATGACCTCATTAACTAAAAAATACTTTCTCTTTTTACAGTATATTCACTCATCAGGCATAATTCACAGGGTAAGTAGAAACAATATAAAAGTTGATTATATTCTGATGTGAGTGGTGTTTGTGTATAAGCATGCTCACAAATGTGCCTGAAATTTCATTTATAGTGTCTCTATTTATAGTGTTTGATGATGCCTTTGGTTTCTTGTTCAATAGGAAGAAAAGGTGGTATGGCCATATTAGTGTAAGTTGACCACTCAAATTGCACTGAATACAGCTTGGATTTGGGTTTCTTAAATTTGTGAAATTGAGTTGCAAGTCCCCACAAGAGCAAATAGTGTGTAAATTGAGATGGATAAGAGGTTTTTTTCTGGCTTTTTTTAAAAAAATTAAGATTAAACCTTTTAATGTTTAAATATTGTTTATGTTAATGTTCAAAGTTGGGGACCGGGGGGATGAAAGCATCGAAACTGGAAAAAATAGTCCAAAATTTTAGAGCCCTGAAAACCTCATATATTTTTTCTGAGAGAAATTATCTGATTATTTTTTAATCCCTGCTGTGTCTAAAGTCCACTTGAAATCACTTTTGCATCATGAAGGAGTTCTGAATTATGCCCTCGTGGTACCAAGCAGCATAACTTCCCCCAGAAACGCATCAAAACAGTAGAAACTGGCCGTTTGTAATAAAATACCAGGAGCACCACAGGAGTGCACACTGTATAGTAGTTTGAAGCTGGACATCGAAACTACACAAACTGCCAAAATAATGTAATAAATTGATATTTTTATGTCTACGACTGCCATGATCATCGTCTAAGTTTACAGTTGCTTAGACTTTTTCTAAGCTCCCACTTGATGGCTCTTAAGCTTCTTGGTTTCGTTACGGTTCTTTGCACCAATTTGTTTCTCTGCAAGGCGCCACTGGTCTTAAAACATATTCATATAAAACAGCTGGATGCCTGTTAAAAAGTTCAGAGAGAAGATTCCTCTAAACATCTTGTGCAAAAGTGTGACAAACAAAGGTTTGAAAAAGCTGAAGGAACATTTATTTATGATTTTTTATTTTCCTTCTCTTTATAACTGTGAATGTCTAAGAGTCATTGACATTGCAAAATCTTTTTAGTTTTTGCCAGTACTCTTCCCTTTGCTGCTAAAATTGGAAGTACAACTTTTGAAGATCATTAGAAGTCTCTGCAATAGCTGAAGAGGCTTAAGGGAAGTTTTTTTTCATGTTGCAGTCTTCATTCAGTTGACTTTGTTAGGAAATTGATTTTCCCACAGAAGAGAGGTTTAACAAGGGTAAGTGCCGGGTCATGCACTTTGGCCACAACAGCCCCATGCGATGCTACAGGCTTGGGGGAGAGTGGCTGGAAAGCTGCCTGGCAGAAAAGGACCTGGGAGTGTTCGCTGACAGCCGACTGAACATGAGCCAGCAGTGTGCCCAGGCGGCCAAGAAGGCCAATGGCATCCTGGCCTGTGTCAGAAATGGTGTGACCAGCAGGAGTAGGGAGGTGATCGTGCCCCTGTACTTGGTACTGGTGAGACCACACCTTGAGTGCTGTGTCCAGTTCTGGGCACCACAGGATAAGAAGGACATTGAGGTGCTGGAGTGAGTCCTGAGAAGGGCAACGAGGCTGGTGAGAGGTCTGGAAAACAGGCCTTATGGAGACCAGCTGAGGGAACTGGGGTTGTTTAGTCTGGAGAAGAGGAGACTGAGAGGAGACCTCATTCCCCTCTACAAACACCTGGAAGGAGGTTGTAGTGAGGCTGGTGTTGGTCTCTTCTCCCAAATTACTAATGATAGGACAAGAGGAAATGGCCTCAAGTTGCATCAGGGGCAGATTAGATTGGACCTTAGGAAGAAGTTCTTTACTGAGAGGGTGGTTAGACATTGGAACAGGCTGCCCAGGGAGGTGGTGGAGTTGCTGTCCCTGGGGGCGTTCAAAAAACGGGTTGATGAGGCACTTGAGGCCATGGTCTAGTGGTTTAATGGTTAGGAATATGATGGGATAAAGATTGGACTTGATGATCCTGGAGGTCTCCTCCAACCATAATTATTCTATTCTATGAGAGCATAGGCTTTTATATAAAGCTTTGTTTGATTCCTTCAGTACTCCTATGTCTATCAGGGCATGGAACCTTTTTAAAGTATGCAAGATAGATTTTAGATATGCAATGTGTACAGTTCAGAAATAGTGAAGGAAATTTATTTTACTCTGTCCCAGTATATGTGAATCCTTAACTTTGTGTTAGTATTAAACACAACAGATTCATGTCCAAACCCCAGTCACAGTAAGATGAGTGAGTTCCTTTGCCACTGTGATGCTTGGCTGGTGGTAAAGCTGTTGCTTTTCCCTAAGAATTCCAGGCTCAGGAACTCCTGGGAGTGCTCAGCACCTCACGTACAGCTTTCTGTCACCCATGCGATGGAAGCACGTGGCCAAGCCCACACAGAGCTTGCTAGCTCTGGCGATATCAGAAGTAAAGAGTCCAGAGGAGGTCCTGCTAGGTATCCGATGTTTATTTCTGACCAGCTCCCATGCCAGGCCAGGTAGCAAGAGGGTGGGCCCTGCCCACCAGGTTCTTTATCAAGGGATGCAGACAGGGGAGGGACCACAGCTGAGGGCCAATGTAGTGACTCAAGGTTAGAGTGACTGTCTGGCTGCTGGACAACCAGGGGGACCCTCCTCACACAGGTCACAAGACCAGGTGAGGAGGTTCCTGGCTTGTGAGGGGTGTCAGATCTCTGAATTCACCCACCACGGAGCTGCTGGGCTCCCTGTTCCCCAGGCATCTCAGCTGGTGGCTCGGGGACTACAACATTCCTTCACTGACAAGTATTTTCCTGACTTCTCGCAGAAAAAAGTTGATTTGCCTAAGGGGAAACATACTGGAACAAAGCCAAACATATTCACATTTGTGTCTTTATTTCTGTTATTTGTTATATTTAATTTTCTAATTTACATTTATTACATCATTTTACCTGTTGCTGTTCCAAGTAGTTATATGAAAACCATTAAGCCTAAATGAAAGAAAGAAGGAAAGAAAGTGTGCTTTATTGTGCTTGCTGTAAAATAAATAAATAACATCCATTTCAATCTAACTACAGGATCTAAAGCCTGGAAACTTGGCAGTAAATGAAGACTGTGAATTGAAGGTAGGATATGTTTATTTGAAAAATCAGACAGATGTATTACAAACCCACCACAGAAGACAATGGGTGCAACAGCTGTAGATGTGCTGGCTGGTTTCAGTGATAGGCCAGGCTTTCAGTCTGTGGGCTTTGAGGAGTCATGGAGAAATAGGGGAATGCTAGAAAATGAAGGGAAAGAGGATCAGATAGGCAGTAGTAACAATCTTGAAAAAGATTACAAGAGGTTCCTCCTTGTAAGTATTTTCCTGTTTGACTTCAGACACCACAAGACTAATTTAATTATTTATTTAAGAAATAAAGTCCTGAATAGTGAGAGTCTATTCACCTATTTACCCTTGACTGACATAAATGTGCATTTTATACAAATGGCAGAGGCAATGATAAGTTTCTGAGATCATTCTGGAGTCAAGCACAAGAAATGGTTGTATCTCAAGCTAGAAACATTGTCCAGGATGTCCTAGCTGAAAATGTCCAGTGCAGAGAGGACACTCCGGGAAGCTGGTTCCCAGTGCTAACAAGGGTGAGATGGGCGTTGACTCCAAGATGTAGGGGAGGATTTCTGGTGAGGAAATCAGTGCTGCAGGTTACTGCGTTCATGGCATTGTTGGAGTGGTTGCTGACTTGGGTCCCTCCAGGTGAAAGGCAGTGTAAGAACTGAAACTGCTTTTGCGGTTTTGGTGTAGACAGAGCAGTCCATGCCAAGTGCATGTGCGTGATAGTCACCCTTTTCCTGTGTGAGGTGTGTGTTGCAATGAATACTGGTGTATTTTTATGCAGTCACTCAACTAAAAATACTTTCCAAGAAAAAATCATATCATGGTTACAGTCCAATAAGAGCTGTAATGGAGAATTGGTTTTGTGATATGTTGCAGCTAATCACTTCAGAGAGGCATGAGAGGAATCACATACTGCTCACCACAAACAAGAACATCTTATTTTTTTTAAAGTGATTCCTTCTGCACTGTTACAGCTAAAAGTAGTATCAATTGCATGTAGACTACAATGTATTTCATAGCAGGAACATATCAGGTCTGCTTCATTTTTGCTCTTAATTGAAGTAGTGAGAAAAAAATTTCATTAAAGGGAGATAATTCCTAATTCAGCCTCCTATAGGTCAGCTATTAGCTGTTTCTGCTGCTACACTGCAAGACAGGTGCACTTGATGGCATTTTTTGTATTACTTGATTGCTGCTTCTCTGAAACAGGGCAAGTATTGGCATGTACCATCCCTTCATCCTGCCCACTGGGGCTTCCATCCAAAGATGGGTAGGAGGATGGTGCACACCAACACCCCTTCCCAGCATGAAGACTGGGCTTAGCTGGCATGAGCCCCTGGAGCTCATTTCCCATTATGGAAAGTTATCTCTCCTGAAGTGTAGATTTTGTCACTTTCTTGGAAATGTTCTCAGTAAAGTTCATCTGGGTAGTAATTCTCCTGTACAATGTTTGTCACTTCAAGCCTCCTTCTAAATCATTGAACTGAAATACTGAATCTGACCAGTTCTGATTGTAGTTTCTTATATGTATTGGAAATCTTCCAAAGCCTGTGAGACTGGATAATATTTGTACTTCAGAAATAATTATGCAGTGTACCCTAACCTCACATAAATGGTTTCTAGCCTATAGCATAGAAATTATATATTGTCATGTAGCTGTTGTAATACAATTCTTGGCTCTTTGGAGACTGACCTGAATGTTCAGGGTCCTGTCAGAATTTCCCTATCTAACACAGAAAGCCACTTGTCACTGATCTCCACTTGGACATTGTTTTGCCAATTAGTAGGCCCAGTACAAAGGACACAGCCAGCAGCAGAAAAACAATCCAGTAAGTGGATTCTATTTCGCGTAAAGGAGTCAGTATATAGAGGATCGCTGGGGGTACAAATAAGTCAGACAGATCACAAATGATAGACATCAACCCCAGCTACCCCAGAAACGACACAGCATGACCCGCAATAGATGGAACAAACAGAGACACAAGGTAACCCACGAAGAAAATGGGAGACAACCAAGACAATAAGGTGATCACATATGATAGAGGTAACCCCATGTTGCCTCCCCACAAAGCCCGTGTTTGCAGGTGCCAGACCTGACTGGGATCCAGTTGCATGAGTGGTCAGGAGGTCCTTCCCCAACAGGAAACTCTGTGAAGTGCGTCCACCTCACAAACAGACTCTCCAACTCTTCCTGCAAGTGGGCCCAGCTTTTTTCCCCAAAGCAGGACACCTGGCACTCGTTATCAAAATGCAGGGCACCTGGGGCTTGTTTACCCAAGGGCTCTCCTTGCAAGGCCGGCCGCACCCTGGAGGAAAGCCAAAAGGCAAACTCATCCCCTCCTCTTAAAGGGCCATGGGGACCACCCATATGTCAACCTTAATTCAGGGCTTGGGTTTCAGACCCCAGCACTTCAGACATTGAGCCGTTGATGCAACTCTTTGAGTGCAACCGTCCAGCCAGTTCCTTATCAACTGAGTGGTCCATCCATCAGGTCCATGTCTCTCCAATTTAGGGACAAGGATGTCATGTGGAACAGTGTCAAATGCTTTGCACAAGTCCAGGTAGATGATATCAGTTGCTCTTCCCTTACCCACCAATGCTGTAACCCCCTCATAGGCAGCCACCAAATTTGTCAGGCTTGATTTGCCCTTAGTGAAGCCATGTTGGCTGTCATCCATCACCTCCTTATTTTCCACGTTCCTTAGTATAGTTTCCAGGAGGGTATGCTCCATGATCTTGCCAGGCACAGAGGTAAGGCTGACTGGCCTGTAGTTCCCTGGGTCTTTGTTTCTCTCATTTTAAAAATGGGGATTATGTTTCCCCTTTTCCAGTCAGTGGGAACTTTGCCAGACCACCACGACCTCTCAAATATGATGGAAAGTGGCCCAGCAACTGCATCCGCCAGTTCCCTCAAGACTTGTGGATGCATCTCATCAGGTCCCATGGACTTGTGCACCATCATGTTCTTTAAGTGGTCTCAGACCTGATCTTCTCCTACAGTGGGCAGTTCTTCATGCTCCCTGTCCCTGCCTTTGCCTTATGTGATGGGCAGTGTGGCTTGAGCACTTGCCAGTGAAGACTGAGGCAAAAAAGTCATTGAGTACCTCAGCCTTCTCCATGTCCTGGGTAACCAGTTCTCTCATTTCCTTCTGGAGAGGGCCCACATTTTCCCTAGCCCTCATTTTGTCACCCACATACCTATAGAAGCTTTTCTTGTTGCTCTTGATGTCTCTGGCCAGATTTGTTGGGATGCATCACTCACAGAATCACAGAATGTTAGGGATTGGAAGGGACCTCAAAAGATCATCTAGTCCAATCCCCCTGCCAGAGCAGGAACACCTAGGTCAGGTCACACAGGAACACATCCAGGCGGGTTTTGAATGTCTCCAGAGAAGGAGACTCCACAACCTCTCTGGGCAGCCTGTGCCAGTGCTCTGTTACCGTCACTGTGAAGAAGTTCTTCCTCACATTTATGCGGAACCTCCTGTGTTCCAGCTTGCACCCATTGGCCCTTGTCCTGTCATTGGATGTCACCGAGAAGAGCCTGGCTCTGTCCTCCTGAGCTTGGAGGAGGTGATTCCTGAATATCAACCAGTTTTCTTGGGTCCCTCTTCCTTCCAGGGTACTCTGCCAAGCAGGTCCCAGAAGAAGCGACTTTCTACATTTGTAAAGCCTGTATGGATTAGATTAACTAGCTGTCTCATCAGGATGTTCTTTGTGCTTTCACTGCAGATTCTGGATTTTGGATTGGCAAGGCATACAGACAGTGAGATGACCGGTTACGTGGTTACAAGGTGGTACAGAGCCCCGGAGGTCATACTTAACTGGATGCATTATACGCAAACAGGTCAGCATCTCTTCAGAAATGTCTTACAAGAGCTGAAGCATTCACTGAATCAAGCAATGAATAAGCAAGTCTTTGTTTCTGAAGCGAATGAGAAATTGAAGGTGAAAATGACAATGTAATTATGCAAAACTTCTTTATAGATAAATTGCAGGTAATTGTTTGGTGGTTCTGAGTTTGGGGACTTTTTTGTATGTTTTCTGAGAGTAACATAACATGCCAAGGAGGTTGGAAAAAAGCGATATAAATGTATACAGGTGTGACAGTCTGGTCTATGATCTTGTGTTCTGCACTGACTGCCATCTTCCTGCACAGATGTGCTGATTGTAGCTTGAGCAAACGGGAAAATAGCAGAGGGAGGACATTCAAGTAACACTAGGGTAACTATGGAAGTTTTTGAAAGCATTGAAAATTTACTTCATACGTGCATCTGCCTGTTACTGAGAAACTGATTCTGCAAATTACCAGATCTCCAGTTGGCTAATTAAAAAGGCTGGTAGTTTCACCTGTACTGTTCATCATACTTGTCAAGGCACTAATTTATTTTGTAATAGGCTATAAAGGTAAATTTTACACTTCTTTAAAATATGTTTTAAATTAAACTTTATGTACATTTAAATGGACAAGTATTCAGCAATTTAATGTGACTGTTGGTCTTTTTTTCAGTTGACATCTGGTCTGTGGGCTGTATAATGGCTGAGATGATAACAGGCAGGCCTCTCTTCAAAGGCAACGATCGTATCCTTCAGTGAATTTATGACACTAATGTAAGAAAATAATGTGAGGTTCTTATGTGATGCAGTAGGTCTGTTCAAAAACTGATGAGCATAAATTGAAATCAATAGTAAAATGGCTTGCACCTTTCTCATTAATAGGTTATTTGATATCTGTACCACTTTTGCATATCTGCAAATTAAGACTTGTATAACTGAACTTTTTCAATAAAGTGAGGTGATCTTTGAATTACACATCAAATCATCAAGTAAAAGGTTCTGTGGTGATAGAAAAGGCATATTTTGTTTTTTTAGTAATGGATTCCACAACTCCAGAACATGCACAGAGTATTTTTCACGTGCTAGTCCATTTCATGCTTTTTGAGACTTTTGCCAAAAAATGTTACGTAAGTAACACCTAGTAAAATGTTTCAGATTTACAGAAAACATCTAGTCCTATCATTTCATTGCTGAGGAATTAAGAAAATAATTAAGATTGAGCCATAATTGAACCTCAGGTGATACTTCATTGGCAGTAGCAGTTATGATTGTTAATAGAGGACGTTGTTAAAAGAAGATAGCAAGAATTTTTTACTTTTTTAATTTTGTTTCCCAGCTTTGTATGTTTGAGAGCTCAGCCTAATCATTTTGCAGTGCTTTTCCCCTTGTGGAGTTCCAGTCAGTAAATTGCTTATCTGCAAATACTTGTTTACAGAATCACGGAATCACAATTGTTTAATTTTAGTTATATTTTTATTTGAGTATTTACATGTAAGATTAGGACTTTGTTGCATGGATCATAGTATTCTAGTTTTGTGATGAAAAACATAAAAAAGGAAGATTGCATTCACCAAAAAAATGATGGGAACTATGGATAAGTAGAATATATTACATTATTTCAGCTGTACACATTTTAAGTGCTCATTTGTTCTTAACAGGAAAATACTAAAATGCCTGCCAAAGAACAGTTGTTGTCTAACATAGTATTTCTCAACTAATGCTAACCTTGAGCATTCTGGTACATAAATAAGGAAATGAATGAGTAATAATTTTCAAGTTGCACTGTAAATGTAAGAGTGGAAAAGCTAATATTTTCATCATACTCGGTTTTGGAGATTTCAGAACTGTTGGCTGAAATTCTGTGTCCTGTGTTACGAAGGAAATTACCCCAGCATAATAGTCCTTGCTGGCCTTTGAGTATATGAGTCAGTATTACCTGTTGCCAGGCAAATGCAACCATGGATTCAGCTGTGAGTAGGTGAATAAGCAAACAGCTAACTTAAGGGATTTTTCTATTAGTAATATGAATAGGTTATCCTGCAAACTTGCTATGGGATTTTATTTATTTATTTGATCAGCATTACCTACTGTTGCCTTTTCCTGCAGAGGCTGGTAGAATCCTCATGTGCCAAGCACTCATCTAGCTTCTAGCTTCTCACCTGCTGCTCTTACCAGAGTAGCAAATGAGTCATCAAGGTGTTCTCTGCAGCATTAACCTGCTGTGAATATGGTCCTTCTTATTTGAAACAGCTAGTACTGTTGCTGATTAATCTGTGCTAGTTTAGAACACAGAAGACTAGGGAGTGTTCTGATGCTTTACCCCAATGTCTCCCAACATCTCAGCATCTGGAATTGAGCTAAGCACGTGGGAAATGAGGAGGAGAGGGATTAGTTTTTTTGCCTTGAAGTTTCCCAATATGGAGAAGAACTAACACAGACTGGTTTCCTCTGATTTTTGTTCTGTTTATCATACTACCTGATGTTGCCTGTGACTTCCTGCCTCTTCGTCACCTAAGTATTGGGTAGACAAGGGCAATGCGTGCAATATGTGTGTTGATTATTCAGATACTCCAATACTTTTGGACTGATTTTCACCAAAAATATAGAAAAGACCTGATGGTATTAGAGGAGCTTGCAGATGATTCAATTATGTGTTCCCAAGTTATAGGATATTTCATTTCAGGTGCTTTCAGTGTCTTTGCTTTTTGCTAGAAAAAATGAGAACTTTCATCTCATCTTTTATAAATCTTATGTTCAGTCCTTGCATTATGATTTCTGCTTTATTTTTCAATAATGAAGAAATTAATAATTTTTGTGAGGTGTTTAGTTTAATGGTGAAAAGCTTTGTTCCTTATTTATGGTATTCAGATCTGGACCAACTCACAGAAATAATGAAAATAACGGGTACGCCAACTCAAGATTTTGTTCAAAAACTGCAGAGTCAAGATGTGAGTATTCTGCTTGGTCATCTGGTTTTACATGTCTTAATTTGACTTAAGCCATGGTCAGTTCTTACGCTGGCATATCGACTACTGAAATGGCCGCTGATGGTACATCTCTGCCTTGAAGTGCTTTGCACACCCAGAATAACTACTGGAGATTAATGGGGCATAGAAAATGATCAGGACACTTGAAAAATCTCTATATTTAAATACTTCAGAGTTTCCAGTGTGTACCATATGAACAGCCAAGCTGATGCATTACTACCTTTATCAGAAATGTACTGAGAACATGAATGTATTCAGAAAACCCAGTTGTTCTGCAGATGTCTCTGACTTTATCTTCCCCATTCTTGTGTGGATGTCCTAGAATCCTTTAGTCCCTACTATAAAAACCTCTGAAATTAATCATTAGACTAACTAAACAATTTAAATACTAATGAATTACTGTATAAGGTTCACTTCTAGAAATTCTTATAAACTTTTAAATTATGCGTACATATTTATTCTAATTAATCTATTAAATATTTAGCACTTATAGTCAAAGCTTTACGTTATTATTTCATAATCACATTTTTAAGGTTTGATTTTTTTAAAAAAAAGTTCCTTTCAACAAGTAGGTGAATGTAATCAAGGTTTACCCCAAAAAAAATCCATTTGTACAATGTGCTATCAAAGCATTGTTGAGTTGCCTGTTAAGCATATAGTTAATGTGGTCACATTACAAACGCATCAAAGGTCTAATATAATATTTATGTTTCTTTTAAGGCAAAAAACTATATCAAAAGCCTCCCAAAAGTCCAGAAAAAAGATTTTGCATCTATCTTGAAGTATGCAAATCCTTTGGGTAAGGCGGTTTGTGTAGATGTGTACAGTTTGTCTTGTTCTTGTGTTTGCATTGGAGGCAGCAGCAGTATCGGTCATGCGATAGGTTATGTGATGGTTCTCATGCTTTTCTATCTCTTGCTTTCCATAATTCATAACTTTGATTTTAGTGGCTGAACTTTGCCAAGTTTAGACCATGCCAGGAATTAGATGTTTCTTAGAAGAGTCAAAAAAGAAGTGTATTTTGTTTTAGGCTCCAATCCAGCATCTGCTTAATGGTCTTACTGGAGCAGCTTTCTCAAGAGCCCTGAGAAATTAAATATTTTTCTGTGTATTTTATTTGAAATACAATTGTGAAAGCTCAGTCTGATCTACAGTAGAAATGCAAGCAAATAGAAAGCTGACATTTTAGTCATAAAATGAATATATCCTGAGAAACATCTGTGCATTCCTGAGAAGCACTGGCTTGGATTTGATGGATATAAACAGCCAGAAGAGCATACCAAGTGTGCATAACTGTGACAAGACTCAAGGCAGCCAGAGCTCTGCCCAAACCTTATCCACACCCCAATTATCTGAACACTCACAAAACCAGTTTTATTAAAATATCAATTACAATAATTGAATCTTCTCAATTTAAGAAGTTAAAATTGTATGTTCAGATCCAGTAGAAATAAACATGATTAATAAGCAGCTCTTACCCTGACTGCATGGTTAGCTCACTGACCTTCTCAGCTACAGCAAACTCTACACGTTTCCAGTTAGTTTTTAGGATGTTTCTTCCTATCACTTCTGTGCCCATCTGGCTGCTCCTTACTTAGAGAACAATTAACTGCTCATGGTCTGGCAGAGAAGGCTGGAGAAAATCCACCATGTGGCAAGTAGGAGTTGCAGCATCCTGTCCCACGTTGCTGCCTCTTCTTCCTTTCAACTGCTCTACCCAACCCAAGAACATTCTTTCAGGATAGAAAACCAGAGAATTAACAAATCACTCATAATACCTGTTTACACTAGCCCATTTTGACAGTCTAACAGTGAACTTGATCCAAAATCCACTGGAGAGGAACATACAAGATTTGAATGAATTGTTTTGGCTGAGACCAAAAACACATAGCAGATAAAGTCAGTGCTGAGATTCTGAGCATGGACAATTGACTTATCTTATTGAACTTCATTAGTGTACTTGGGCTGGGATTTGATCACACAGAGAACAGTTTCTCATTAGCTCTACACCCACCTGTTCATTCTGCTGCTGTCAGGCCACAGTGTACCTTAGGACCACAAGACACCTAGGAAAGCCCCAACCAGAGTGGTCCTGGAGTAGAGAAGTCATTAGCTGAGGTGATGTGGCTATATTGCATACAGAAGCAAGGGAGCATCTCTGCATACATCAGGCTTTGTACACATCCCAGCTTGTTTTGTCATGCAGATGGGCCCACTGGCTATAGAATGAGCACCTAGTGGTTCTGTGTGTTTATTTGAAATATCTTCAGGGCAACATTACTGTGTACAAGCTGGAATAAGTGGCATGATTTGAATGCACTGTTTGTTTTCTGTTCAATAGCTGTAAACCTTTTGGAGAAGATGCTGGTGCTGGATGCAGAGAAGCGAGTCACAGCAGCTGAGGCTTTGATGCATCCTTACTTTGAACCAGTTCATGATCCTGAGGAAGAAAGTGAAGCTGAGAAATATGATGACACATTTGATAACATGGATCTTCCGCTAGATGAGTGGAAGCGTGAGTTTAGTTTTGTGATGTTTTCAGAAATGACTCAATAGAAAGGCCATCCAGAAACAGGAATTTACAAATTACTTTCTCTGCTTTTCATGGAACACAGTAAGTAGACAGCATTAAGATAGAGAAACACTATTGATAAGCCAGTGTTCCTCTTATCAAGCCCTCCTGGAACAATCCCCAAAGGTTTCTTTTCTCCCTCCTAACAGAGGCCCTTTCCCTCCTTTCATATGTCTGTCCTCCCATTTTCTACAACACAGGATAAAAAACATTTCTGTAACATGTTCCTTCCAGTGGACAGGACACGCAAACAGATTCCTCAGCTGTTGGCTCTATAGGACTGCAATGATTGCTGGCCTTAATTTTAAGTTAGGTATGTTTTCTCTCCCTGAGAGAACCTATCTCAGCAGAGATTTGCATCTGAACCTAGTTTTTGTCTAATGTCAGAGGTTTGTATTTTGGCTTTAAGTGAGGACCTGACTTTCAAAGCTGATGTGCTCAGTAGCTCTTTCTGAAGATATTGCCCCCTATACTGTAAAGTCAATGCTCACATCCCTTTGAAAGCACCTGTAACATTTCAGTATTGGGCTACTTTTTCAAATCTGAAATGATGAAAATACGATCCTCAATTCCGTTACTTTTTGTACTCCTTCTCTCTTTTTTGCCTGAAGAGGTCTCTCTCTTCCTGACCTAGTTCAGAGCCTAACCATACTGGGGGTTGTACCTTGCTTGTGCCTCTGCAGCTCCTTTTCTGATGAGACCAGCAACACTATGTTTATTCTCTTGCTTTCCAGGCATTACGTATAAAGAGATACTGAACTTCAAGCCACCACAGACATTGGAGTCTAAGGAGACAGCAGTGTAATTGTATGACTGTCTTTTCAGAACTTGGAAGAGCAGGAAAGTTGTAAATGTTTGTGATATTTCAGATGTATAAAACTTTTATAAATAAACTGGATGTAATCTGTTTCATCTACACTGTAGGAAAGACCAATGTCTTTTACTCTGCATGTGGAAGTTGGTGCCTTTGAAAGTAGCATTTCAAAACTGTCCAGAAACTTATTCTTGCCTACAACTTCTTCTGCATGAAAGGATTCAGACTCTGATAACCTGGTGCCATCCTTGAAAGAGCAGGGAGGACTAATTCTTCAAATCAGAAATTAGAAGAGTACAAGTTACCACGCTAAGCAAGCTGAGTCACAGAGCATCTCAGAGATGCACCACAGCTGCTCTCCAAGGCCATTGAACTGTCTTGAATGCAGAAGTATTCATGTGACTTCCTCTGGAATATTTCACCTTGGTGGGATGCCCAGGGAGGCTAATCAGCTTCTGCTACATCAGCTAGTGCAGTGGGTAGTGGAGACAGCCCAAATGAATGCCTATGTCCTGTGTCCTTTGTGAGTGAAGGAGGACCTGAGCTCCAGCCATTTCTGACACATCTGGGCAAGAGGCAAGAAGCAGAGAAGTGTCAATGTCCTAGATTTTTTCAAAGTAACCCGTGAGGCAGGACAAGATTTGACAAATGCACTAGATGAACAGTAGCTAGATAAAAATCACTGTCAAGGGGTTCAATATTTTCCCCTGAATACAGTGCAGTCTCTTTGTGTAATAGACTAGGATTTCCAGGGAGAAATTCTTAAGACTTTCTAAAATTTTGTAATCTCAGTAGCATCTTAGTATTGAAATGACCACTGAAAAAGTCCATCTTCTCAGAGGACGTACTGGTCACAGAATCAGCTGTGCTGATTTTAGAAATGAAGCTGCATGTGGGTCACATTATAGAAAATAAAATGGGGATAAAAATGCTACACTGTAGCTGTTCATTGGGAATGCCTGCAGGAAGCTGTTTTGTTCACGGTGTATAGAGGTGTTGCTGGGTGCAGAATAACAGCCATTCCCTTTTTTTAGCCTTTTGAACTCGTCTTACCTGGTGAGGGGAAACCCTTAGACCTTCTGCTGGGAGGTGCCTTACCAGAGGGAATAAGCTTCCTGATGAGATACTGGTTAGACAATTCATGAGTTCCTCTTACTGTCTGGGTTCATTTATTGTATTTTCCTAGGTGCTTAGTTTGTAATAGTCTCTCAGAGGTAGGAAAAAGAAATTGGAAAACCTTTGAGGAAGAATTTCTTTGTGAGATTGCTTGTCTTTGTTAAAGGTAATCTCTTTACAATTGACTGTGGTTTATTCCCAATGCAATATGCTGTCGTGTATTGCTACTAAGTGAAACAGTTGTGAAGAAAGATGTATCTTAGCAGGTAATAACTGAAAAAGAAGAAATCACTTGGGGTTTTTTGCTTTAATAGCCAATTTAAACCAGAAGTTTAATCAAGGCATAGTTGTTCTGTTTCTTTCAATTAATGTTTAAGTTAAATGCCTGTAAATACTAGCATTTGTTTTAAAATTGTGGTAAGTATTGATTAGCTGAGATGGGCACCAAGAGAGACTAAATGGTAAAAGAAGCATTTGTTTAAAAATTGTGATAAGTATTAATTAGCTGAGATGGGCACCGAGACTAAATGGTAAAAGAAACCTTGAATTATTGATGTATTTGACAAGTCATTAAAAACTATAGTTTCAGGAATGCATGCAAAAAGTAGAGAATGTAATTTGAAGCAAAACATTTTTCCACACTACAGGTCACTGAGGAAGGCACACTTAAAAGTTCATACTCCATTTTTCACTATTGACTTTGTGCTTGAACTACACTATTATGTTAAATAGGAACTGGAACTTTATTTTTTACTGGATAAATGCGTTCTCTTTTAGGATCATGCCCTGATCATACTCTTAAAAGTCTTGGGAGAAAAGTGCCTATTGGAATGGGTGGGTTTGATAGAGCCAGCCAAGGGCAATAGAACAATGTCACAAACTTATTTGAAAATGCTCCCTGTGTATTTTAAATGGAAATTCAACATCCTAAATTCTAGCAAATGTCTAAAGTCTTGAGATAACACAAATGGCTCAAATGTTAGGACTCCAAAGGAGCATGTTCTTTCATCAAAAAACTGGTTTGCATTTTCTTTGCAAATGCCAACACTTCAGTGGGTATTTTCTCTTCACCCCCCTAAAAACCTCTATTGGCTGAGGCGAGTGTTTCCCTCTTGTAATCTTGACAGTATTGAAGCAGCTAGCCTGCATGAGAAACACATAAGAAGATAATGTTAGTTTTTTCTAGATATCAGGGGAATACAGAACTCATAAAACGACTGAAGACCCTGATGCATGTGCCAGCAAAGACAGAAGTACTGCTGTGCTCTCCAGTCAGCAGACAGTCTGTAAGGTAAAATAAAATAACAAACATGGAAAGTTTGTCAGATCTTGGCAAAATGTTTCTGATAAGAGATTAAAATCTGCAAAAATGGCTCCAAACAGCAATAGAGATTATCAGTATAAATAGCTCGTTAAAAGTAATGCAAGGTGAAAGCAGAAATATTTTGCATAGGAGGCAGCTGCTGCTTCAAAGGGAGAGGCAACATTTTCTAAGTTTTTATTTGCCATTTCTACTGGTGCTAAGCAACTCAGGAATAAGAACCCAGTTTCTGTTTGCCTTAAAGAGAAATGTAAATATGTTCTGCATGTACTTGAAATGTATTGTGAAAAATAAAGTCCAGGGGTTTGTTTTTTACACGATACTGGTCTTATTTTCTCTGTATGTATTCCCAAACGTATAATCACTGTTGAAAATAGTATTTTCGGTATAAGAGCTGTATGAAACCTAATATTGTAGGTACATTTCATGTAATATGAGCTGCTGATGTAGTTTATTTTGGAAGTCAGTCAGACCACAGATCCTAACCTTTTTCCCATTTTCCAAACGTTAGACAGCCACAGAGCTGATCTGATCGTCCTAGTGCTGCCTAATTATTTCTTACAGCATCTTGGATTTTACCTGACATCTCTGCTTTGTTCTGGGAGACAGGATTCCAGCCCTTAAACGCAATTGCATTCCTCAGCCTGAATTTAAAAGCCAAAGTCGGACTGCCCATCATCAAGCATATACACCTTTGAGCTGGACAGGGAAGTTTGAGCTAACGGGGTTCTAGTAGGATATATGGGACCTTTGCCTTGAAAACCCATGTGCTCCCTGAATCTTTCATAGCAAGACTGTCCCCTTAAGTATTAGTATTGCACTGAAGACTCAACGTTCATGTTGAATTTTGATAATGTGTTGTTGTGGGCGAGATGTGGCTCACAATTTCACTTCTTGATTATTTTCTGGGATTTTTACAGGATAACACTGTGGTAAGTGCTAATATGTAAAATGTATTCAGAAGATAGTTGTTCTTGATTCGGAATTACCAGGAGTATGAGCTGGGTGAGATTCTTAGAGCTTTCTACTTTCTGATCTGCTGTTCAAATACAAATATCAGATGCTTCTGGTCTGCTTCAGCTAAGGTTGTCAGAGAATGAAATATCTCTTAGATGCTGTCATTCACTGGGTCTTGGTATGAAATACTCCTGTAGGGCTTTAGATGCAGGGAAAAAATAGGGGTTCACAATGCCTGCTGTCCCTGCTGATTAATTCTCCATCTCCTCAATACACTATAGGGGAACTGGTTTTGTAAGTCAAATAATACCAGAAGTGGTTTCAGGGACTATAGCATTTAAAATCTCCTCCTAAGTATTTTTAAGAATTCAGACACATGAGTTAGAGAAAGATCAAGGGAGAAGGACTTCCATCATACACTCTTTGAAACTTCATGGACTACCAGTTAATGAGCAGTTCTTGTGCACAGATTATTTGCAGCCCTCTGGGATAGTAACATAATGATCTAAAAACTGCATTGCCACCTAGCAACCACATGCAGCTCTCAAGCTCGGGAATGATGCATGCTTTTTAGCTACCAGAAACAGCATCACTCTGCAAGGAAGTAAGTGGGGACAAGGAAGGTAATTCAAGGATTCATTATTTTTGTTTGCTGCTATCCTGCTCTGCAGACAGAGCTCCTTTATGCTTAACCTCATTACATTTCCATGCGGGAGTTTTCTTGTTCACTCCAAGGTATGCTTCATCAGTAAGTGACGAGGTGCATTTCCCAGTTAAGTTTGAGTGATCTTATGCCTTTCATTGAAGTATTTTGAATGTGCTGTTATCTTTGAGAGGCAAAAGAGGCAAAGTGAGGCAAGCTGTGAAGCAACCAAATCACAGAATCAGAGAATGGTTTGGATTAGAAGGGACTTCAAAGACAACCTAGTTCCAACCCGCCTGCCATGGGCAGGGACACCTCCCACTAGACCAGGTTGCTCAAAGCCCCATCCAACCTGGCCTGGAACACTTCCAGGGAGGGGGCAGCCACAGCTTCCCTGGGCAACCTGTTCCAAATGAAACATAGTGAAAGAAATTGCCCAGGTCCCCTTTGAGAATGCTCTCAGTTTTGCGGTGCAGCATCCTAGGGGCACATGCTCGTAGGGAGCTGGACATGTCTCTTGCAGTGTGTGCATAGTGCCTCCAGCAACAAGGCTCTCATCTGAGTGGCACTTCTGATACCAACACAACCAAAGACTGCCATGTAATCCAATTCAGTCTGACATTAATGGGAAATTCATTATTATTATAACAGTAATATTATCACAGATTATAGCAGTAAAATTATAGTGCTCAGGAAAGCATGGGCATTTAGTTCACTGGGGGCCTGTGCCTAGGCAGCTTTATTTCAGGCATTTTAAAGCCCCATTTGTACATGACAGAGTTCCTGCTGCTATGTAGTACCACTTCGGCATGCATCCAACCATTTTGCTGTTCCTGGGAAGCTCCTTAATTTTTGCATTTGAGTCAAGTTTGAATTTCCTTTTTCATAAAAATGGTAGTGTGCTACTGTAATGAGAGAAAATATGGCTAAGGATTGTAATGAGAAAAGCATTAACTAAAGTTTTCTCTAAAGCAAACTGCTCTCAAGATCTAGGATACATCATAAAATAAAGGTTAGTTATAAGGAATCAAAATTTTTACTCCGGAAGAATCCTGAACCATGACTGGAGTAACCAAGTATTTTTGGCCTCAAGTTGCACCAGGGGAGGTTTAGATTGGATAATAGGAAAAATTTCTTCACTGAAGGGGTTTATCAAGCATTGGAAGAGGCTGCCCGGAGCAGTGGTTGAGTCACCATCCTTGGAAGTATTTAAAAGCTGTGTAGATGTGGAGCTTAGGGACATGATTTAGTGGTGGCCTTGGCAGTGTTAGGTTTATGGTTTGACTCAATAATCTTAAAGGTCTTTTCCAACCAAAATGATTCTGTGATTCTATGATTCTATATCATTACCATCATCAACAGAGTCTACCTAGGTGATTGTGAGTTCTTTGTCTATGTGTTTTATCTCACAGGTTTATGTTATTTTCCTTCATGTGGTATCGCCTTCATAGAGGGCAATGACTAACTGTTCTCTAGGAATGTGTTAGGATGTTTTTACTGGAAGAGATTATAGCTCCAGCCCCCCAGCTCTTGTAGAAGATGGCAAATATATGATCACTAAGACAAGGCGGAGTGCAGGACATGAAAGCACTGTCTCATGGTTGTGGTATCCAAAATGATCCCCTTTAGAAGCTATAGATCCCTCTCCCCATATCTGCCAAAGCTGCCTTTGACTGTTCCTCCTATTTTGGCTGGTTGGCTGGAGACCTCAGCACCTGCTGCAAGCGGGGAGTGTTCTGTGCTCGCACATGCAAGCTAGTGGGAGCTGTGTGTTGGATATGTTGGCTCTGCACTAACAGACTCGCCAGAGTTGGGAGTGTTTCAGGTGCTGAACTTCAGCTGCCTGCTCTGTTAAATTGCTAACACAGTTTTGGCCTCGGGGCAGCTGCGGTCTTCCTGTGACTCCCCAGGCACAGCTGAGGAGCTGGCGGTGGCTGGCTGGTGCTCCTAAGAGGCAGTGCAGTGCCTTCAGCCAGCTTTGGAGGGTAAGAGGCTTTCATAGTGTGGAGCTGGGCAGTTTCTTGCCAACTGGTCTTAGATCCAGCTAACTGCTCCAGGCATGGTTAATTTATTAGCACAGACATGGCCACAGAGCCAACAGTGCCTGGAAAATTGTGCTCACCCCAAACTGATGGATGCATGGCCGTAGTCTCTTTATGCTGTTGTCCTCTAGCCATGAAATAATAAAAATGCAGCCTTTGTGAAGCAGTTGTTTAGGAAAGTGTGATGGTGAGCTCTGCTGTAAGGGCTGTGAGAGCATCCCCAGGGGCTCCCAGAGGTTTGTGTGCCAGGGCTGGGGGCCAGCTCAGAGATGGTGCAGCCAAGGGCAGCCCCTTCCCTGTGGTGACTATGGAGAGATGCTCCCAGATGCCATGGGGCCGAAACCTGGCCGGGGGAGCTGCTTCCGGCTGAGGCTCTCGCATTGTCCCCATGTGAGCTGCAGCTCCTGCCACACCCCAACCACAAGTCCCTCTGAGCTACCATCACCTGCAGGCTGATGCTCACCCCACACACACACTTCTGCCCTGACCTAGATACGGTGGTTTACATTAAATTAGGGTTAAGTTGAAAAGATTTAATGGCAGTGCTCCAGAATAAAATGAAAACAATATGTATTTTCCCTGCCATTTGGCAAATCTACTGTACGTTGCTGTGAGTCTCTCATTTGTTATTAACAGAATTTTGACCAAGTAAATGTCATGACAACGTCATTTGCCCTAATAAATTTTTTCATACATGATGCATTTGTGCAAAAGGTAATGATGAGATAGGAAGGAAAATAACTGGAAGAGAGCACAGATTTCCTTTAAACAAAGAAAAGACAATAGAGGAGCCTTTTTAGAAGGTATTACTTAGATCTTAAATAAACACTCGTGCTCATCAGAGAGGTAAAACCATAGCAGTGAGAATACTATGAATGCTGAGATCAAGTCCTTCTTGCTGGCAGAGCAGGGGGGCTAAGTCAACACAGACACAAATGAACTCTGGGTCCCATGTCACGCTACAGCCTTTAAACATGACTCCCTTTATGGGTTCCAGACACTCTGTTAATGCTTTACATTAAGGTTGCTGAATTATCAGAACATGTGTAAACAAGTGACTATCTGGAGAACCTAAAACTAGTACAATTCTGTTCACAAACAGCTCACTGCAATTACTATAGCTACTCTGTATTGCCATTTTAAGTCTCTAAAACAGAACATTAACTACTTTTCCTTAGGTTTCTCAATGGATTTTTATAGCCTTTTATGCTTTATGGCTGGATTTGTGGTTCTGATCACCTGGATTTGATATGATTAATGTTATGAACTTGCTGCATGTCTTCCAGCTTTTGAATTGCTTTCCATAGCTAGAGTTTGACACCATTAAAGTACTTGGAGATATAAATAATTCGTGTAAAGGGAAAATTCACTTTGCACTGTGACCTCAAACCTTAGCAGTGGGCTAAGTATGGCCTCCCGTGAGAAAATGCTCAGAAAAGGCTGAAGAGCCGAGCAGAGCAAGCAGAGAGATTGACTCATCTTAATGTGCCAAGTTCATACCAGTGGATGCCTGAGGGCTCCCTCAGGGTTAATATATTCTTCTCTAATATGGTAATGTGACATCATCAGCTGATTCATACATTCTTTGTGATCAATTATTAGGTTTAAAGAAGACTAAATCTCTTTCTTCCTGTCCAGGAATGTTAAGCCTTAAAAAACATGGGCATGTCAGTAAGACTAGTTATGAAGAACCTGAACCAGAAATTATCTATTCCTTTTGGAATGGAGAAAAATGGAAAGTTGGAAGTCAGTAGAATTTGAAGCAGTGGTTCCCCTCATTTTTCTGTGTTAGCTTCATCTACTCAAGCAGTGTTCTTACCAAGTAAATCAAATGCCACTAATCCTCAAAAAAAGAAATAGCCAAATGAATATTCTTAGACCTGTGAGCACAGCCCCAAGCTGGCTTCTCCCACCAGAGTGCAGGGAGGGAACAGCTGTGTGACAACTCCAGTAAGCACAGGGAGAGAAGCTGTCTGTTCACTTTAAAGCTTGGCATATGCACCTGCAGCATCCTTTGCTGGACCCAATATATTAAGGTGAGGATGTTTTACTTAGTCAATAAGACAGGGCAAAGTACCTTCCATACCAAATCCTTTTTTAATATCACATTCCCAAACCAAACATTTGTATACAACCTCCTGAAAGATAATTCACTAAAAAGAATGGAATAGGTGGCCTGTTTATGTTGGCCACCTTTGTCAGTCTTGCTCACATCAAGGTATGCCATGAGAACTGCACTGACATCAATAGTATGTATTGTAACACTCAGCATAAGCAAAACAGGCAGAGTCTTGTCTTTCAGGATATAATCATGGGTTATAGAAACTGTCATTGCCTTCCTTGGGTACAGGATCAGCCTATCAATAAATCCAGTATTTCTGTTCCATTTTCATAGAATATCAGGAAGAAAAATACTCCTCAGCATAAGTAAGGATGGCAAAAGCTCAGCCAGTTGTAAAGAAAAAAAAAGAAAAAAAAAAGAAAAAAAAAAAAGGAAAAGAAAAATAGAGCATTTACCCACACAACTGAGTGCTCAGTTCACTCTCTGGATGTATTTTCTAAAAATATTTTTCTTTCTCACCAAACAAAAAAAGCTCTCCTGCCCCAGTACATTTAACAGGAGTAATGCTTTAGCAGAGATGTAGATATAACAAGGCAAGGTTTATGGGGAGTGGTAATAGCTTTTATCAGACAGACACAACCAGGGAAAGAAAAAAAAGCTAAAGAAACTGTCAGGCAAACATGCTCCTTTTAAGGTCTGAAACTAGAGCTGCAATCACAAAGCTTTTGTCTCTGGATGCTCTGAAGACTAATTTCAGAATACCTTCCCCTGTAAACTATTTGATCCTCCATGGTTTCCATAATGAAAGGAGCCTCCTGTGGATACAGTTATCAATCTTTGGTCACTACAACCAGCATGAAACCCTTAATGCTGTTTAGAGAATGAAAATGGTTCCTAAGACAAAAAAAATCAGCCTCTACTAATTAATCTTAAATTTAATTATTTCTCTGGTTCTCCCTCCCTGAGCTTCCTAAACTAATTAGAAGTAAACCACAGTTTTAAAGAACATTTAGGTACTGTTTGATTTTGAGCTATTCCTAAATAATTGTTCCATCATTTTTCCTTATTTATTTGCTCAGCTCTTGCTATCATGTAGCTATTTAGGTCATCTCATTTTCATTTCCCAGTAGCGCCACTGGAAGAAAAATATCACCCTGGGATGAGGGTAAAGAGCTGCAAAAGCCAAATGACATAACATTTCACAGGCAGGACACGTCTGCATCTCAATTAGCAAATGGGTGCTGGAGTCATGGACCCTCTAATCCTGGCCTGAAGGCTGAAGGGCTCTGCCCAGGTATTTAAATCCAAATCGGGTTTAATCATTAGGGTGGAGACTTCTTTATCAGTGAACTTCTCTTTAAGATAGGGTAATAGAAACCAAATGTCTTTGATCTCAATAGAGGCCATGTGTGACACAAGCCATGGTGAAAGGGAGAGAACCTACCATCTGCCCTCTGAACTCTGAGGGACTGAAGGCCCCAAACTTATTTTCTTCCCCATCTCTTTTAAGGCATATTGCACCTATGCTTTCTGTTTGAAGATCAATTTGTTTGTTTGTTTGTTTGTTTTTTGTTTGTTGGGGTTTTTTTAATTGGATTCTCCCCCTTTGCAGAGGATTTAAAGTCTGTCACACATACAGAATCACAGAATCACAGAATAGCCTTGGTTGGAAGAGACCTCTAAGATCACTGAGTCCAACCATTAACCCAGCACTGCCAAGTCACCACTACACCATGTCCCTCAGCACTTCATCTACACGTTTCTTAAATACCTTCAGGGATGGGGACTCCACCAATGCCCTGGGCAGCCTGTGCCAGTGCTGGACAATCCCTTGCAGTGAAAAATTTTTTCCTAATCTAAACCTCCCCTGGCACAACTTGAGGCCAACGGGTCTGTCCCGCAAAACAGAGGAGTGGGGATGGAGCCATTGCTTTGACTCTCAGGGCTGCTGTAGGAATTGCTACGGCAATGTGAATGCTCTCTATAGGAGCAATTGCTGAGGTTTTGCAGATTTTGAGGGCCCAGCATCACAATGTTATGAGAAGGCACTATGGAACTCCATTAGGGTTCATATAAAAAGATTTAGTAAGTAAGGTGCAAAATCTACTTACTTTTACATAATTGTTCTACTAGATGTCTTCTCAGATGAACAAGAAGACTTAAAGACTATTTGCAGGGATACCATCCCCATATCACAACATAGAGAATATCATAGAGGTTTGATTCAAAAAGAAGCAATGTCTGTGAAGCCATTGTCACATTTGATGTCTAGAGCTGTCCATGATGATCCAGCCAATGCCTGGCGTGGTCCTGCCAGTCACCTGCCACAGCCCTGTGTTCCTGTTCTCTCTTGCCTTCTCCACTCAGGCAGACGTGATTTGGCTATGCATGTGTAATCAAAACGTGTTACACAAAAGGCCGGTGGCTTGGTTCATCGAAACCTCAAAAATGGTCTGAGTACCTTGGGTTATATGAGAAATACTAAAGAAAAGTAGATTAGTGACAGCTGTAATAGCAAATGTGTATTTCGGTGGAGTAAGAAGGTGCCTTAAAGGCTCCAAAAGGCTGTCTTGTGGTCATGCTTTTCCAGAAGGTGTGTGTAAGGGAATATCTAAAATGAGCAGAGTGAAAATAAATAGAGAATATTCAGACCTTCAGCAAGAATCCCTTCTCCTTTAGCCCTAAAGCTCAAGTTATTTGCATAGCAGTCAGGTGACAATTATATACCATGCACCTATGAATGGGTACACTTATTTGTGAAGCAGTTACTCTCTTAAGTAATTTGTAATTGCCACAATTAAAAATATGTTTTCTTTTCTGTGAGTCCCAAAGCAGTTTTTGAATATTGACTCTATCTATACATACACCTGAGTTCAGCACACAGCTGTTTGTTTTAATTAAGCAACCCACAGTTTAGTATGCACATGTGTACTAGAATGAAAAAGTTTACAAATGCTTTCAGGAAAAAAAACCTCTTTGTTTAATCTCAGTTCACCAAAAACATTTGCAACAGGAGCACTTCTTTTGATTATTTAGATCTAAATACACTTTCAATGCCTGGAAAGAAGTTACATTTTGCCATTATTATTCAAGAAAAAAAATCATGCTAATGCCAGAGGGAATTTTGCTTGGAGATGATTTGGCCATAACAACTAATTCAGATATTTGAAGCACATTTAGATATTTGTGAAACATTACAGAAATTTTTAATTTTGCTTATTCAGCAAAGCATTTAGGCTGAAGTTTAACTTTTAAACAGATGCTTCAGGTCCACTGATTCCCACGGTGTTGAAGCAAAGTGAGCCTGGCCTGCCATGTACTGTTACAACATCAGATGCTGAGAGCCTTTCCTCCGGACAGCTGGGATACATAGAAGTTAGATGCAAAATGCCACCAAGGAACTTAAAAGAGATGGGCTCCAGGTGTGCTGGAGTCAGCAGAGCACTCACCCACGGTTTTACTTTCTTAACTGATAGAGCTATCTCCAGTGACAGCCAAAAGCCAGACATAATTTTCAAGACTTAATGTGTTTCCGTCTTATCTTGGTGATCAGTAGCTGGCTACAGACAACAGACAAACGAAGAATCAGAGGGAATAGACAAGATGACCCTGTTTACTTTCTCGATGGACTACAAATAGTTGGTATGTACTTGCTGTTTACTTGTAGTCCAAACAGCTGTTTCCCTGCTTCCTTATGAAACAATCTTGAGTCCACTTGTACCCTTTTTTTTCACAGAGGTTTGGAAGAGTCGGTGCACTCTTTGTTCAGCCTCGCTTTTTATTTCATTTGGAGCTGTTTGTGATGGACAATGCATGAGAGCGGACTCAGCTGTGATAGAAACTTGGTAGAGGGAAAACCAGCATCAGCCCAGTTGCCAAAAGACTGCAAAAACTGCTTAAGTCTAAAAGAAACAGGAGCTTTTCTGCAGAGCAAGAGTTGTGCCTGATATAGATGAAACTCCATTTGTCAAATGGTCCTTCTTCCACAAAATTAGATCAGAGAAAAACTCATTTGAAATTCAGTCAAACTGACTAAAAACTAAAAAGAAAAATAAGCAGTATTAGCTAAACCAGCAAACCAATACCAACAAAAATAAAAACCCAAACCCTAAGAAGTTTATTTTTTTACCTGGGGGAATACAGAGAAAAGTGGCTATTACTACTGGCTCTCTGTAGAAGATGCTCATCTGTTACATGATCAATAGTGTAAAACCCTAAATTCAGACTGTATTTTGCTCCCACCTGAAAGCCATCATTTGAAATTTCCTTAACCCTGGAACAAAAAAAAAAAACCAGCAATGTTGAACCTGCCTCACTGCTTATAATTGAAAAGCAAAATTTCACTTTCTTAACAATAATCATGCCAGCATTTCTCTCTTTCTTTTAGCCACCTTGACAGCAAACCACTTCACACGGCATTTATTATATATGGCCTGAATGCAGTTTCGTGAGCATGCCACTAATAAGTCAGCAAGGGATTTCAGTTTTTCCCCTAAAATCACTTTACGTGACTTGTACCTGCTCTACAGTGACAACAATATTGCTGGGCAGGAGACCTGAAAGCTGAATGGGTCAACAAATATTGTGATAGCAAAGCTCAGAGTTGTATGCCTGCATTAGCTGCTAGCTGATTAGCAAGTCGTCTAATCTTCCTGTGTCCTTTTTCCATCCCTGACTTACTTGACCTACTTAGGAAATGCTGCTTACCCAGTTTTTGTATAGTATTCAGCACCCTTGTGCCTTTAGGTGATACTGTTGAAATCTGTGCGGGTATTTACAAGCCTTCTCCCCATTCTTGCAGCATCTGAACACTTCATATTCAAATGCATTTAACTTCCAGAATCCCTCCGGCACTGTTAACCAGGACAGTCTATGTGTGGAGGAGTACAATATAGCCAGGTTAAAGCTTCAACAGGAAGCCTGTGGCAGAGTCAGGTCACCCAAAGCATTGATTTTCTCTTTCACTATTAAACCAAACTTTTATCTTAGTTAACCAATTAACAGCAGTAAGGACAGAGCTCAGCACTGCAGAGCAGTGAGGTTTAACTATTTGCATTACAGATTTATAAGGAAATACAGTATTTCTGTTATTTAAAAATTAAAGCAAGGCTAAAACCATTTTGATTAATAAATTAATGAGGCTTTTTCAAAACCATCTATGCCTATTCCTCTACTGATGCCATTTGTGCCTAATAGGTTTTTTTAATAAAGCAAAATAAATGTTATGAAATAAATCCTGCCTCACAGGATTTGGCCCAGCAAAGCTGTGATCAGAGTGATGACCACCTCTCCCCAGTCCCCTTTTGCGACTCGGGGTGCACAGTTAACAGCTTTGATCCTTGTCTGAAAGCCTTGCATCTCTGCAATTAGACTTCAGATAAAAATGACTCTAGCCGCATATTGCATCAAATGTTTAGATTAAAACCAAAAATCCCTACATCTGCTAGTTTACTCTCAAACCCATACATTCTTTGAAGAAAAATTCAGTCCCGTTTCTTACTGAGGTTTGGTGGGTGCCTCCTGGTTAATCTCTGTCTGTCTCCCTGGTAACAATCAAAGAAGACGACACTCCAGCCACTGTTCCTCTTATCAGGTGACTGTTGTTCATATTCAGGAACAATAAATACAAATCATGGCTAAGGGAACAACCATGCAGCTTTCTTCAGAAGTTTCAAAGAGCATTAGCTGCACTCCAGACTCTGAGACAGAAGTTACTCTAAACCCACAGGTCTTGTATTTTTGTGCTGCCCACTTAAAATGTATGCAGACACTGCAATTCCCTTGACAGTTTGTTAAACTTATAATTTGTTTCATTTTAGACAGTCTTTGTTCAAGCAACCTCTACAGGCATATATCACTATGATTAGAAATATTGAGGCCCCGTCAGCATTTGTGTAATTTGAATATTTACCTGGTGTGGCAACAGTAAACCACAGTTTACTCTGTTCCCAAAAGCAAGCTGTGTGTATAGTTGCCTGAGTGGTTTTTTCCATGCCATGTCAATGAGCAGCTGAGCATTTGCTAAAAAGGAGAATCTATGGCACAGCAACGTGGGTGCTGCAGCTCATGCTTCTGCCAAGGTGCAAACATCTGACTGACACGAAGCACTCTCCAAGCAATGGCAATCTACTTTGCATGCTAATTTTTAATAACTGTTCTTCAAGGCTCCTGCTAAAAGTGATAAATGATAATGACTTGCTGTCAAATCAAGTTTCAAGGTAGCATCTGCTCATAAGAACATCAAAATAATTAAGCCTGAAGACAAGCACAGCCAAAGTCATTCCGTTGCTTAAAAGCAGCTTGTGAGCATAGCAAAAAGAAGTGTCAAACTGGCAAATTCCTTAGTAAATTATGACACTAAAAATGGCCCAGGGTAAGGAATTTGACCCAGCTAATATGTTGAACCCAGTCAGTGACTGTCAGAAGAGAGAGGAATCAGAAGTTCCCATAAATGACGCTCTTTCCTGACAGAAGACAGCTAGCAGAAATGACTGAATTATGGATAACACTCTGGCTTCAGATCCAGCCTTGAAACCAATGCAGTCATAGGTGTCAAGCAAAGGCATTTCCACACATTTTGTTCTTGGAGTCAGTGACAATTCTTCAGCCCTCAGATGAGCTCTGTCACTCCTGACAAACACGTAGTCTTGCTGTTCTCCAAGTGAATGGATACTTCACTCAAAACAGCAAGAAAACAAGAAGAAACAGAAGCAAAGCAGATGGCTTGCCATTCTTCTGATGATAAACCATGGAGTGTCCCCCCTGCCCTGGGATCCCCCAGGCTCCTTGCTGCAGCACTGTGCCAGACGTGGCAGAGCGGTGTAGTGCAGGTCCTTCCTGACCTGCTGGGGTCTCAGCCCTCCCGCCTGGCCAGGCCCTCAGCCTCCAAAGATGCCACTGACAACAATCACTGCCTTCAGCATTACAAAACAATCACCCACCGAAAGTCAGCTTGCCAAAAGCAAAGCAGCAAAAGATAGCTGGCCTCTTTTGAGACATATCTGAGGCTGAAAGAAAATGTAAGGCACAAGTCTGTGGTGGCTCATAAATGACCTACCCCCTGCGAAGCCCCGGCAGGAAACAGTGACTCAGAGATAGACAATTATTCCTTTCAAGACAGTTCCTGTGGAGACTAAGTTTGTCAGGAGAGGTATTAGCTCTCATTAGGTCTTTGTCCCACAGGCTCATGTTATGCCTGTCTGTTCTGCCCATCTGTGGTGGCCCAGAGGGAGTTCTCAAAATTAGACCTGCTGTACCACAACCCAGCACGTCTGGTCCCGGGTACCACCAGAGCCTGGCCCAGCACAGCCCTAGCATGGGGTGACTTGCAAGGCACTCTGTGGCAGGAAGGGACAGAGCAAGACCCTTCAGCAGCTCTGTGGGGCCATTCCTGCAGAGCGGCGCTGGCACAGCAAGTGACTCAGTAACCCCTCATCATCTGATGTAACAGAGTTGACCCAGGATTTAGGATCAATCAAGTTTTCTTGTAGGTTGTGAGACAGTCACAGAGAAAAACATCTATATAACTGAGAGACCAAATACTCTTTCTTAACACATATTTTATATCACTCAGAAACATGCATGCTGCACATGCAATGGAAAGGCTTCCTTCTCCAGAGATCTCGCCACCTACTTTCAGATAACAACCAGGTGACAAAAGTACCATGCAAGAATACTATCAAGGCCAGAGAGGAATTTGATCAATTTCATAAAATTATGGAGTGACTTGGTAAAGACGTCAGCAATGCGGATGAGTGCAGAAGCTTTCAGGGGGACACTCATATGTGGAGGCTAGTTTCGCTCCAGTTGCTGAACGCTGAAGAGATGCTTGGGTGAGAGACATCAGGGTGTTTGCCAGGTCTCTTGAGGCTGTGTGAGCTGAGCTCTGTGCACTGGGCAGCTATGCCTATGCACAGGAGGTCACATTTGTGGCTTCACTCTGAGCGCACGAGAGCCACATGATACAGGGAAACCATTCAAAGAGGCTGCGCAGTTGGCTTGGCGTGCGGGTCAGCCCTCTTCCCTCTGCTGAGCAGCTTCATGCCACAGCTTCATTGCAAAACAGTACTAAGAGCAGCTGTGTGAAAGTGGGGCCCCCAGGGATACCTGCATAGATTTAGCAAGAACGGGACTTTTACTGAGTTTTAGTAAGGCTCTTCACCTTCTTATGGAATACACAGAGCACCTGGCCAAGGGGTGCTACCATCAAGTCTAAATCAGCCTGGTTAGATATTCAGTTCTTCTGCTTTGAAATCTAACATTTAGGTATAAACATGTAAATTATATGTAGCACATTGTCTAAATGTGCTACATCTCGGTATAAGCACAAAAAGCTGCTGTTTCTGAATAATGTCTTTCAATCAAGCATCAGTAATACTACATGATATGCTATTATGAACACACTCATTTTAGCCTAATAATCAAGCCAGATATTTTACAGTAGATGCACCTATGTATTATTAATATCTAAACATTTCTGCTAATAAATAACATTGTAAGAAATTGAAATAAAAATTGACAACCAGAACTAATTGGAAAAATGTTTTCATCAAATTAAAAATTTCCACAAAATGTTTTATTTAGATCTTCAACTCTTAACTAATAATATGACTTTCCTATTCATAATACGTAAGCTACACATTACTCAGACCCTCTGTCACCTTAACTGATTCCACAGCTTCTCTATAGTGAAGTTTATCAGTATATACTAAGAACAGTAATGAAGTACTCAGTCAGTAATTCTGTTATCTTTTAACTCAAGAAATGTAATACTTTTTGGGTTTTTTGTACAATAAACAGTAAAATTACACATCTGGTATAATCTGCTTTCATACAGCTTAATGTAATTATAATTTATTAATAAATTAATGAAACTCTGCATTATAGGAGACATTTAAAGTGTAGCCAGGTTCATCTGAAATAATAAAAATCTTTCTCCATATGTATAACTGTCTTTTCACTCTGAATAAATACTGATAGACAGAAAAGTCCTACAACATTAAATCCACCACTGAACTTGAATAAATGAAAGATGCGAGTTCTTTAGCCATCTGATAGGCACATACTCCAATAGGTAAAACAAATCTGTATTTTCAGATGTCTATTGAAATTAATAGAAGTTGAGACCATTAGCATGTCACAGGATAGGGATCCAAATTTCCAGACAACGTACTTGGTTACTAGCGGGAGGCTGTCTCTTTTATAGTGCTTGACCAAAGAAAGTACCTCTTCTACATTGTAAAACAGTGGAAGAGACATGGGTAATTAGTGCAAGCAAAACATTTTCACTTGATAAGTCAATCTGGGCTGTTTTTTCTGCCCTGTCAGCAGTGTCTGAAAACAAAGGAGACACAGCAGCCCAAGGAGACAGCTTGTCTGCCCAACCATTTTTCTGGGGTATCTCTTAATTTGTTTTAGAAAGGACACAGCAAACCTTCTAGGTGTCAAAATTTAATATGCCCCATAGCACGCTGCAGCAACTGACACTGTGGGACACATGAAAGGCTGTACCAAATCAGTGTCTTTAGGAAACATACTTCTATACTTTGTCTCCACCTCCCTGGTTATCACAACAATCCCTTGAATAGGCAATAAGACCTGGTCTTCTCTTGAGTGATTTGATAAGCACTTGATAACCAACAGTTCATTAAGCTCTTGGGGTATAAAAGCCACAAGGTTTTCAGTGTACCCCTGTGCTTGGGGGGTTTGACAGCTCCCTGCTCAGCAGAGCCAGGAGTCACTGGAAGATGTTCGTGACTGCAAAAATACTTGGTTTTGTTCTGAGTGGTTTCCTAAGAGTGGTAACGGGCTTTGACATTGGATTATCCACAAAATGTGTAGTGATACCCAAGGAGCTGGACATGTGCCACAAAATTGGGTACTCCGAAATGAGGCTTCCCAACCTGATGGGACACACAAGCTTGGCAGAAGTTATCCTGAAATCCACCACCTGGCAGCATCTTGCACACACAGACTGTCACCCTCACGTGAGGACATTCCTGTGCTCCCTGCTTGCACCCGTCTGTTTAGATACGTAAGTACCACAGCACAGTACAAAACTCCAGCCTTTATTTGCCAGAACAGGGATCAAATGAAATGTATGTTTATCATAATCTAAAGGTGATCTCCATTTTACCTGAATTAACTCTGTTAACTTTTTCCTACTCATCACAAAGAAAAGTACTGAAAATATATTCCACTTCAACTGCAGTTTGCTTTGGGGAAATGAATGCTGTTGTCAAAGAATATGTTTTATTTTGCTACAGGTGAATTTTATTCTTGTTAATTTAAGGTTGAAGCACCTACTACAAATAGAATCAGGCTTTTGCTGAAGGTTGTAATGTAGAAGCATTTTTAAAACTGTGACTTAATACTGTAAGCACAGTCCAGTCCATATACAGACCACGTGCACAGTTTGCACAGCTGCTGCTTCTAGAACTGTATTATTGTTGAAGGATGTTAAATATCAGCAGAGACTATGTGTTTTGCACAGAAATCATTGTTGCAATAGTTTCTGTTATCACTGAGTGTGTTTAACTGATTCAGCCTGGTATTTCCTCCGACGACAGGTTTATCCATCCTTGTAGGAGTATGTGTGTTGCTGTCCGTGACAGCTGTGCCCCCATGCTCGCCTGCCAGGGACACCCCTGGCCTGACAGTCTGGACTGCGATCGATTCCCTGCAGATGAGGACATGTGCCTGGCATCTCTTACAAAGGAATATAAATACTTGCGCAAAGGTAGCTGGAAGATGGCAGAGGGGAGGGCGGCTGTACACTCTGTTCCTGGGAATCAAGAAAATACAAGGGACACAGTTCCCAGACAGTCTGTGATTTTGTAAACAGCATCAGGTCTATCTGTACTGCTTCACCCTGTTCGTGCAGATGGCAGGGGAAAGTGCTAGTACTTGCAGCATAAGCTGCAGCAGACCTCCAATGGTGTAAATCAGCATCACTTCAAAAAAATAGAGTGTAGATAGTCTATGTGGAGGAAGTGGAGGAAGTGGAGGAAGGCAATTATCACCCTGCACAGCTATGGGCAGTACCATACGCACAACAGCACATTGTGTTTGATTTATTTTGAGGTCTCTTTACAGACTTATCAATGGCCCTTATCACAGATAAATTTATGTATACAATGAATTGGTTCTCAGATCAGCTTAGAAAATTTGGGATGATTTATTATCTGATTTTCTTTAGGGAAACCCGAGTTATCATGGCATGAATGTTCAAATCTTCAAACGCACTCAGGTTTATTAACTTCTGCAGAAAATAGTAGGAATAAATTGACGCTAGCACATCCAAATTCATATATTCACAATCCTAGCACAGCTGGACCCAGAGTCACTGACAGAATCAGCTACCAAACCTAACCCCTTTCCCACCCACCATAGCCATACTGAAATAATACTGTGTTACTGTATTTGATGCTGATGATTGAGCTTGTCAGTCTGAACAAGGACTGAATGAAACTCCCGTTCATCTCTAGCTGTGTGTTCAAAGAAGTGCGTAGACTTCTACATTATCACTGACCAATTGCGTATTTTCTCTGTTATTTCTGTGGCTAAACAGTGGGCTCTCAGCTCTGAAAACAGAAAATTAAAACAAAAGATTCTAAAAGATAACGGTGAGACTTTGTAATTTCTTACCAGTCCTACCAAAGCCTGCCTGCCAGACATGTCCAGCAGTGGAGGAATTCTTTACACATAAAAGAGTTCTCGACGTTTTCTGTGACAATAACTTTGGTAAGGTCTTGCTAATACAGCCGCTATTGAAGAGACTAACAATACTCCTTCTAAAATGCTTTAAAATTAGGATTGCAATAAGTGACATTTTCTGCTGGGATTTCAAAGGATTAAGAGTTTGGATGCTTACTTAACTTTAGCTTGTTTTTCAGACTATGTTCTTTCTAATCAAAATATAAGGAGGATTTATTTTGCATGAAAGATTTATTAATGATCTAGTCTACAACCAAATAACTCTTCTGTTCTTTTCTAGTTGACTACATTGTAGTACAACATGCTTTATGGAAAACATTTCTGGTAAAACCAGCCAAATAAGCAGGTTTGCCTTTTATCAGTGGTTAAATCCAAACTAAAGCTTTGCTTGTTTTACCAGTGAATGGTGTGTCTTTGTTACTTGCATGCATGAGTTTTTTGTGATACATAGCTTACTGAAAAGGAGGCTCAGAAAATCATATAAATTAAATAATTTTTTACCTCATGTTGTCTTATTGGAGTGACAGGGAATACTTCCGAGGTTCCACTAGGAACTTCCTGCAAAGCCCTTTGATGTCAGTGCAGAGACTCTCAGCAACTTCAACTGGCTTTAGATAAGGCAGTATAGAGAAATTTCATGCTAAAAAGTGTTGATGGAGTCAAGTAGGGTAGGTAGAAGCCTATTAATGAAAAGAGAATATCTAAAAGGATGCCATCAGCAAGCATTACTAGCTATTTTTGCTGAGGGTTCATAACATGGACAAAGTGAATTTCAGGAGAATTGTTTGGGTGAGCTGGGCAGCCTTGTGATACGAGAACACCAATAGCTTACAATATCTAATTATCCACAAAGTCTAACACACATGGTGATAGTAAAAATACATTCTTCACCTTTGTGAAAAAAATTTCTACTATTCCATGAAAAAAATCTCTACTACATAGCCTTTATTTAAAAAAAATATTTAAAAATGCATACTTCTGCTGGAGAAGGTTTTGCCATACTCTAGCAGCATAAATTATGACAGTATTTTTAAGAAATTATCCTGCTTTCATTGGTAGGATTTCTTTCTGCATTTGGGTAAACAGAGTGACTTAGATGTTTCTTTTTTTTTTTCCTTAGCAGTGAAAGTAAAGCTGTCCAAGAGGAGAACAGTATTTGGTGATCGAGATTATAACATTGAATGCCAAGTGGAATTCATTACCCAGGACTCTCTCTTACCTTATGAAACTCAGAGTATGATACAACAGTGGCTGCTTATCAATGAAAACTGTACACAGAGAATGACTCCAACCCATCGTCCCATGGTGTATCTCCTTGTGGGGAATATAGAAGAGGGCATAATTTCAGTAAACCAGGTTTATCGTTGGCAGAGGAGGGACTCACAGCTGACTTTGGCCACTCAGAAGTGGAGATACCATAAATGCTTGTAAATAGCTATGGTATTATTTGTAAAAAGACAATTATACTCCTCATGCCAAACCTATCTTGTAAATAGGAATGTACTATATGTGGAATGTAAAGTCTTAACTTCCTTTTAAATTGTATTATAAGTTGAACTTAAACCCCAGTGTTATCAGGCCTCCTTTCTGTAGTGTTCCATCTATTCATATCAAGTTTGAACTTGGCCAAGCATGTATAAATGTTTCTTTGAGTTATTGCAAAAATATTTAGTAATATGTGCAAAAACTGTCATAAACCAGTTTTAATCCAGCTGACTACCCTTGACTGATTTTTCAGTACCTCCCACTCTGCCATTTTCTCCAGTTACCTAAACTTTCCCTTGCTTAATGTTTCATTAATCCGCTTCATTTTCTCCCATTAAAGTATTTTAAAAGAAGGCAGCCCTCTGCTGGTCATTTTTGCTGGAATCAAAGTGGAATAAATAGGAATAAGTAACTGGAAGCATGATATGATTGGCCCCAGCTACAAGATTTTGTTATTGGGCATCATTTTACAATGACACAGCTAACATTTCAGTGGTAACACCTGAGAGCATAGGCTAAACACAGTTTTTGAAACTTGTTATTCTTGTGCGACCATCTTGAAGGTAACATGATTCAACTGGAACCTATATCGGACTCCCCCTACTGAAAGGTCCCTTTTCATTTTCAGACACATTAACAAAAAAAAAAAGCAGAGTTTTTATCAACTGTTTAAGTGGACTGCAGGGGACTAATGGAGAAATAATATTCAAGAAGTGCAAAATATTACAGTGGCCACATGAATAGCATCCTCAGTTGCAGTGCATTGATACTAAAGACCACATGAAGATGGACAGAACCTGACTTAGTTTTAGTTTAATGAATATGCATAATAGGCACAAGAGCAGGTAACTGATAATATATAAATTAGAAGCTCTTTCAGCAATATAATGTCTATTATGGTTGTATTTTCTTGAAACAAATACGGGAAAAGTTTATTGTCAGTAGCTTTCTAAAAGTCACATCTGTAATGATCTGGGTTCCTGTTAAGTGTCCTGTAAGTGCGGGTTTGTATGCACGCTCCTGATAACAGCTGTTCCGTCGCTTTCTACCATGGACTGGACAACTAGGACAAACGGAGGGGACAAAAAAGTTGAAACAACCTATATTCAGTTTATACCGTATAATGAAGTCACCGCTTAGAAAAAAAGTAGGTTGTTCAAAAGCTGAGCTCATTTGGTCCTGCCGAGGCCGTGCCGGTCCCCGCGGGAGCACTGGTGAACACAAGAAGCAGCCGTCACTGCCCTGCAGGCGGCAGCGGCTCCAGGGCTCCCCGGGGCTCCCCGGGGACGTGACCCACACACGGCGTGCAGGAGCGCCGGCACCGGGGCTGCAGGGACGCGGTGTCACCCGCTGGGAACCGGAGTCTTGTCACCCTGCAGAGACGAAGGAGTGCTCATTTTAGCTCCAGCGTTCATTTCATTTCGCTTTACATCAGAGGCTGCCGTACACCCCGGGGTTCGGGGACTTATGGTTTTTTTTTTTCTTGGATTTGCTATATACTAAAAATGTAACAATGCCTGCGGCTGGGCTCTCCTCGGCCTGGAAATACAACCCGAGCTGCCAGGCCTCCTTCAGAGAGCTCTGGCGAAGGCAGGGGGCTCAGAGCGAGGACCGCCTCTGCTTATGCACGCCCCGTGCCTGCTCCACACAGTGACCCGCAGAGCAGCTCCAGCACCGCCCCGAGGCGAACGCCGGGGTTTAAACCCCGCTCTCCCGGCCGTGCCGCCCGCCGCGGGGCGGGGCTCCGCCCGGCCCTCCCACTGCCGCTGCGGATGAGGTGTTCCCGGCGGCCGGGCCGCAGACCTCCGCCTTCCCCCGCCGCCGGGAGCCGGGGCTTGCCCGCGGGCTGCTCTGGGCCTGGAGCGCTGCCGACGGCCCGCTGCGGGGCCCGGGCGGCTCCGTGTCAGGGCGGCTGCGGCTGCCGGGCTGCCCCGGCGGGCAGGAAGCGCGGAGCGGGCCCGCGGCCCACGGTAACGCGCCCTCCGGCGGCCTCGGTGAGGCGGCCAGCGCTGCGGCTTCATCTCGCTTTCTTCGCATCGGTTTCTTTGTTCCTCTTAGCTCGCTCTTCTGGGTTCTTGAAAGACCGATAAAGTTTAAAGCACCACAGATCCCTCTAAGAGTTCCGCCCGCGGTGTGTGTAACGCTGCTTTTCGTGCCTTGTGGCTTCACAACCTGAGCTCTGGCCAGCAGCTGTTTCACGCCAGCCGTGACAGGTAAGTGTGTGCACGGGCGGGATGAAGAGGCCTGTGCTCAGATCCACCACAGTCTCCGTAGGGCCCTCAGCGTGGGCTAGAGGGGCTTGGAGGGATGGGTGACCCCTTCACCTGCACCTGAAATACCTGCACCGAGGTGCTGGAAACTCAGATAGTCCTGAGTCCTACCCCTGCGCATCCAGCTCCAAGGTCTGTGCCATTAGCTGTGCACTGCTGCCCACTCCTCCGTCTTGGCAGGGCTCCTCCTAAACCATTTCCCTGGATTTTGCTCTCTAAGTACAAAGTCTGAAGTGCAAGCAGACATGCTGTGTACGTGTATTCTCACTAGCTAATGTAATACTAAGTTTGTTCTAATATATGTTTGCTTCTTGCCTGAAATATGCACTCGGGGTTTTTGCTTTGTTCTGTCTGTAGCAATGGCCTCAGGAACAGCGCTGATTTACGATGAGGAGATGACCACTCATAAACTACTTTGGAGTGAGTAAGTCACTGCCATCCTTTTAATGAGTAGATTCTTCTTACGACTTGTGAGAGAAGAACCAAGTAAATGCAGTTTTGTAAATGTAACGGGGCATACCTAGTAATAGATACCCTGTCATTTTCCTAGTAAATAGAAAGTCTTTCCTTTTGGAGAAAAAGTTTTATTTTATTCCCAATTTGTATCCAGATGCCATAATGATATTCTGAAGCTGGATTTAAGAAGCTGTAGGCCTCCAGACTCGTAGGCCTTAACAAAAAGTGTTAGCTTTAGGCATCTGAGTGGCCCCTTGAATAAAGTATTTTAAGCTAGTTAAATTGTTTATGGAGCTAAAGTGTCATTGATCTTGGAAAAAATATGTAGGTGTACTCACTCAGCTGAAACCTGTCAATTAAATTCTATTAGAAATTGGTATATGCCACTTGCTTAAATTTACATTAATTAGACCAGTACCTTTGCAGTGCTCAGAGAGCAGTCCATTGTTGTCTTCTCTCCCAAACCCAATTCTCCTCTGTTCACCTTCATTGTAATCTACAGTTTTTAATTTCAGCGTTCCTGTGTCTGTAGTAGCATTGCTACTTTCAGTGGTGAGAGAAGAAACAAAAAATGATGCTATTGTGTTTCTTTTTTAAGAACCATACATATTTTTCTGCTTATATGTTTTAGAACCAATTTTTGGCTCAATTCCTAAACAAAAAGTATTTTAAAATTTTATTTTTATTTTACTCTCATATGTCCCTCTATGAGGGTAATGAATCTTCTTACAATAAGAAGTTAAAAGCTAGACATTATGAAGTGTATTTGTTAGCTCTGCTAGTATGGTATTACAGTAACATGGTTATTGCTTATTTTTAGTCCTGTTTGTGATATTGAAGTGCCAGAAAGACTGTCAACCTCGTATGAACAGCTTAAATGTTACCATCTTGTGGAAAGATGTGTCCATGTGCCTGCCAGAGAAGGAAGCGAGGAGGAGATCCTGTTGGTTCACAGGTCTGAAACTTACTTTCATCACTATTCATGTTATTTCAATGAAATAACAAATCTCATACCTCCAGGTCATATTTTGCTCCATTTGAAAAGGTCTGCCCCAAAACTCGGTGGCTTTCAGTTATTTCAATGGAAAATGTGTCACACCTAAAGTTAGACAAATAATGTTGAGTATGGTGTAGGAGCTGAAGTATGAATCTGCTATTCCACTAAATCCCAATTCTCATTCTTTGGGTTCTTAAACAATGAATGCTAATTTATACACAGGATTAAAAGTAAACTTCTAATAAAAATTGGGACAAGACTTTTAAAAGTGTAGGAAAATGCTTTCTCCCAAGCATCCTTGAGATAGAGTGAACCAAACAGAAAATATCTTTGTGGCTAATTCGGGGCAGGGGAGTTCAGAGGAACAGCAGCCTGGCTGTTCTGAAGTCATGGCAATGAAGTCTGCTCTGGCACTTGTCACCTTGGTGTGACAATTCTGCAACCAGCTGCACATGATTCTGCATGTTACTTGTGTGCTCATTTGCCCTTGTCAGGGAGCCACAAGGGCAGCCTTCTCTGAAAGGTAAGGGGAGTTGGGAGTAGAGCACCATAACAAAGCAGCCAGAGGCAGTGGCTTCATGGACAAGGGCACAATCACACAATACCCAAGCAAGGCAAGCAGCACAGGTCCAGTGATGGTAACCAGATTCAGTTATAGTTTAGATTGCCCAACAAGGCCATAGTGACATGGCAGGCCTGAGGTCAAAGCTAGAGTCAGTCCGCAGGTCAGGATCCAGGTCCAGATTAGCGGAGTTCTTGGCCAGACACAGACATGGCTACACAACACAGTGCTGCCGTTCAGCGAGACCTGGACAGGTTGGAGAGTTGGGTGGAGAGGAACCTAATGACCTTCAGCAAAGACAAGTGCAGGGTCCTGCACCTAGGGAGGAACAACCCCATGTACTAGTACAGGTCAGGAGTTGATCTGCTAGAAAGCAGCTCTGTGGAGAAGGAACATCAAGTTAACCATGAGCCAGCAATGTGCCCTTGTGGCCAAGAAGGACAATGGTATCCTGGGATGCATTAAGAAGAGTGTGGCCATCAGATCCAGAGAGGTTCTCTTCCCCCTCTACTCTGCCCTAGTGAGGCCACATCTGGAGTACTGTGTCCAGTTCTGGGTTCCCCAGTTCAAAAGAAATAAGGAACTACTGGAGAGAGTCCACCAGGAGGGATACAAAGATGACTGGGGGACTGGAGCATCTTTCATACAAGGAAAAGTTGAGAGACCTGGGTCTGTTTAGCCTGGAGAAGAGAAGACTGAGAGGGGATCTTATCAATGCTTATAAATATCTAAAGGGGGGATGTCAAGAGGATGGGGCCAGACTCTTTTCAGTGGTGCCTAGTGCCAGGACAAGGGGCAATGGCCACAAACTGGAACATAGGAAGTTCCACCTAAACATGAGGAAAAACTTTACTTTGAGGGTGGCAGAACACTGGCATAGGCTGCCCAGGGAGTTTGTGGAGTCTCCTTCTCTGGAGACATTGAAAACCCACCTGGACATGATCCTGTGTGGCCTCCTGTAGGTGAACCCCTCTGGCAGGGGGGTTGGACTAGATCATCTCCAGAGGTCCCTTCCAACCCCCACCATTCTGTGATTCTGTGACTGACAGAATTCTTATTTAGTTCTTGTTGGGATGGTATTTATATGTAGTGTGGATTGTGAAATAGATTGTGCATGATGAACAAAGCCTTTTTTTGAAAGCATTTGCTCTTGCCACTGGAAAAAAAGAAGAATGTAATATCTTTAATATATCCAAGAACCTTGCTTTCATAGCGTTCCTTGGTTTTTTTCACTATATCCTGCAACTAGTGTTCCGGAGTACCTGTTGGACTTGTGAAATCTCACAAAAAGCCCCTTTTAACGTGTATTCTGTTAATTGCATTTTGCATTGAAAGAAAACCTTAATAGGTCTATTTGCTTAGTTAAGCATTGTGTTAATCTCTCTCTCTTCTGCAGTTCAGAACACTTGGAAGTGGCAAAAAGTACCCAGACAATGAATGAAGAGGAACTAAAAAGAGTCTCTGGAAATTATGATGCTTTTTTCTTTCATCCGGTGTGTAAGTTAAACTGCTTCCTCTATTGGGAGTTATAAGTATGTGTGGTTTTGCATCTCAGTGGCACTTTTCTAAGTAGGGGAAAATTAGCAATACATTTTTTGTTATTTAAGTAGACTTACATCTATTTATGACATTAGTGTTGTCTGTTTCACGTTTAGTATAATGCTGTAGTTTAAGTGTCCTGTCATCTATTCTGTAATTGCATCATGCCACTATACTACTCAAATTTCAGCTCTATTTTTGTCCCTTAATTCCACTGTAGACCATTAGCGACCTGAAAATCACTTTTTAGTAGCAGTCGCTCTTAAATGTTGTGCCATGTAATGGAGGTGAAGTCTTTCGTGTTTTGTTTCTGTAAGGCTTCATTCCTTATTTTCAAAGATGCCATGTTATTCCACTAGTCGGTTCAGTAAGTCCATCTCGTGTTTAACTGCTCCACAGAGAACATCCTTACAAAGGATATGATGATCACAGGTAAACCTGGTAGAAAGAACATTGGAATTTGTGTTGTAAAATTCTGCTTTCAGCTATCTGCTTACATCCTCAGTAGGGCAGACTTATGTCAAGACAATTAGCCATTGGGATGCAAAAGTACCTCATGTGTGATTAGTTTAAAACAAGATGATGAGTGATCGATGACAACTAAGAGACTCTCCTTTTCAGAACACTTATCGCTGTGCCAGGCTAGCAGTAGGAGCAACTTTGCAGCTGGTGGATGCTGTGATGTCAGGAAAAGTGTGCAATGGAATGGCATTAGTAAGGTAAGAAAATATGTGAGAAAGTCTTCACTTCTCCCCAAAATTTCCTTCATTGTGAGTAACCATATAAAACTTTGGTTTAGACCTCCAGGTCACCACAGCCAGAGAAATGCAGCTAATGGGTTCTGTTTGTTCAACAATGTCGCTATTGCAGCAGAATATGCAAAGCTGAAATATGGTTTGCAGAGGTGAGTGCATGGTTGGCCCTAGGGAAGCTTATCATATGCAAGTATGGCATTTAGATAACTCTTTGGCATTGTAGTGCTTTAGATTGATGTCTAGAGCTTTCTGGGTGTCATGTAAATTTTGGGACAGAAAAACATTTTTCATCTATACCTCTTTTAGATAAAGATGCTGTGATTCTTCTGCTGAATGTTTTCTTTTACTGATCTATGCAGAATCCTAATTGTTGACTGGGATGTGCACCATGGGCAAGGAACTCAATACATATTTGCAGAGGATCCAAGGTTTGAAGTATATTTTATTTATTTTATTATGTTAGCTGGTTAAATATTGCTGTTCTCTGTAATCAATAAGATTTCTTAACTTTCTAAAACTAGAGTCATACAAAACACAAAACATTCTCCTTGCTATTTTAATCACCTTGTTGTTTTTACTTTACAAAAAGAAATATGTAAATCTATTCTACTGTATTGTTTATTTTGATTGTTATTTTTTACGACTATCTTGGTTGGCCAGCAGTAAGATCCCGCTCTGACAGTATCCAGGTAATATCTCTATTCTCTCTATTCAGGAACCTCTCAGTTCAAGTTGTAGTTGGAGAAAAAACATGAGCTTTGTATTGTTTGCTGAAAAGCCACAGAAGTAGATTCTAGAAACAAGTCTTCTCTTCTGAAAATGCCTTGTCTTTCATGTGAAGGGATTGTGTGCATATGATAAATTTTTACCAGTTGTCCTAGGTTAATTTTGTTGTAGGACCTAGTGTAGGTGTCTTACTGGACCAAGTCCAGTAACAGAGTTAAGGGGAAAGGATTATTCAGTTTTCATGCTTTCAGTCAGTACAGCCACCGGGTTCAGGATATAAAGTCAGCGTCAGAATCTTTTTTTCAAGTTGGATTTGTTTTTTATATCTTTCAGTGTTTTGTATTTTTCCTGGCATCGCTATGAACATCAGGAATTCTGGCCATCACTCAAAGAATCTGATTATGATGCTGTGGGTCTGGGAAAAGGAAAAGGTTTTAACATAAATCTGCCTTGGAATAAGGTAAATGTTGTATACAGTACAACAAAGACAATGTGATAGCTTTGGGAGTGGCACTTGGCAGTGTTAGGTTAACAGTTGGACTTGATGATCTTAAAGGTCTTTTCCAACCACAAGGATTCTGTGATTCTATCTCATGCACTTTCTGAGAAGTGCACTGCTTCACTTGCTAGGCAGATGTCTTAACACAGTGCACCTCCTCTCTGTCAGTGGAATGCCTGCCAAGAAATATGGCTCAGGATATGATAATGTTTAAAAAATAAATAGAGAAACATGCACGTATTTTTTTTTTCTTGACCGTCCTGCCTAGGCATCAAAACCGAAAGTGTTTGAGGAGATGAGAAAAGTGGTGGATATTTATGCACTTTACTTAAATGGAGTTTGTTTTACTTGACCTCATTCTCTTATCTTTAACTTTTGATACTATATTTCCCTAAAGTCTTGAAGAACCTTAGAAAATTTGTTATGCCTACAGGAAAATATGACCTACATTGCTCATATTTTGCAGGTTCGGATGGGAAATTCAGATTATCTTGCTGCTTTTTTCCATGTGTTGCTTCCAGTGGCTTTTGAGGTAATTTTTTTACTGCTCTGCTATTTGAATAGCAAACCCAAAGACTACCTCCTAAGCAGGTACCATTGAATATTTTGTAGAAATGCAGCAATTGCCAGTAGCACAGTTAATACATTATTTCTGCTGGTATGAATAATGTCCTGATCAACTGAACAATATTTATGGAATGTTAGCTTTTAAATAATCAATATAAGGATCTGCAACTTCTCTAGCAGGAATGAAAATAGTATAAAAGGGTAGTCTTAGTTTTTATTCAAGGAGAGTCTTTATTTGTGTTCATATTTTAGCTGAAAAAAACAGCTGAACAAGGTAGAGTTGAACTCCAGTATAAAACTGAAAATAGAACTTAAGAATGTGCTACAACTCTCTCTGTTTTATAACAGTTTGATCCTGAACTGGTTCTTGTCTCTGCTGGATATGATTCTGGAATTGGAGACCCTGAAGTAAGTAACTTAGTGTGGCCTTTGTGTTGTCAGTCATGAATCTGTTTGCAAAATACTCCTACCTCTGTCCTGTGATTGTGAGGTGAAATTCACTTTGACCAAGCTAAAAATACATGTGTGGGTCTTTAAGCTGACTCTAGCTCATTAAATACTACAAGACAACATGTAAAGACAAATTATCCCATTGGTGTAATTACTGTGTTGGTTTTTGCAGCTTCCTTTTAAGCGGTTGGTTCAGTATTTTGTTAGATACAAGGAGAGGCAAGTGTTACAGTATTCCAACTCAGACTCATGTATTTCAGCTTGTATGGGGGTTTCTTAACTGATGTTTTTGATTTGGGGCTTTATCTCTTAAAACTTTTTTTTCTTTGATGTAGGGTCAGATGAATGCCACTCCTGAGGTTTTTGCCCACCTCACCCATTTCCTGATGCAGTTAGCTAATGGAAAGCTGTGTGTCATCCTAGAGGTAAAGCCTTTAGAAACGTATTCCCAGGGGAAGGGTGTTTTACTAGAGCCATATAGGGCAAGCTAGAAGCTAGGAAGCAAAACTTCTGAACAAAATAATTTATCATTTTTATCTTTCTTTTGAGAATCAGGAATGCAAAAATGGCTAAGATTTGACAATGCTCTTATACATTAAAAGAAATGCATGCCTTAAACTGATTTTTTAAACTGAAAATGTTGAAACAGAGGAGCATATGCTCATTGTTCAAAAAAACCATATCCTCCACACATGTTCAGTTCTTGTGAACAGTGACTAGTCTGTTGCTCTGGACAGTCCCAACTCATAAAATGTATTTAGTTGATAAGCTGCATTACTAATTTTTTTACAAGTGTGTCTTACTCCAGGAGAGTTTAAAAAGCCTTTAACCTAAATATTCTCTTACTTAGTAATGGAGCCCTTACTAAATTCCCTCTTTTTCTTTTGATTAAAAGCCTCTATGCAAGCTCTTTAAAAAAAAAAAAAAAAAAAAAAATTTTAAATGTTTCCTCCTGTTGAAATGTAGATTTCAACCCCCTATTTCTACTGCATGTTAGAAAAATGGTGGCTTTTCAGGTAAATAAGTGTGTGGAAATACTACCACCAACTAAGTCTCCAAGAGTGAACTGTTTATGAATTGATTCACTTGACGTCTGTTTTGCATGACCTTTCTTCCATCATCCTTCTCTCCAGCATGATGTTATAGATATTTCTGTATACTAGCTGAAGTGCAAATAAGCATCCCCTCCTAATACAGTTGATGTGACTGTTCCACAGGCGGTATGCAGGAAGCAGTCTATCATCTGCAATCTAGCAGTCTTAAATCTATCTTCAGTTCTCCAGATTCTGCCAAACCATTAGGACAACCGTATCTTAAAAATGTTAGGCTGAGGGAGATTTCCCTTGTACAGACATTTTAGAGGACAGTGATAGTATTTGTCTTCTAAGGAAGCTTCCCCAAGAATTATTGAAGATGGCATATCATGGGTAGGAATGGAGAAGGTATACGTTTCCAGGGTTTTCATGGCAAAGTTGTGACTGATTCTGAAATGAATCGAACCACAAGAAAGTGAGTTGAATCATGGGATGCCAGTGAAGTTCAGCAAGTAGCCTCTAATTTGCTGTTTTCATGTTGAAAATCATTGACTTAGATGTACTTGCCTATCATCTTCCATTTCTGTGAATTCAGATATATTTCAAAAGTTTAATTTATTTTCCATGGTGATACTCAGATAGAAGTTACGTGTACTTGTTCCTTAGGTGACACAAAATACTTTTTTCTAGGGTGGATACCACTTAAAGTCATTGTCTGAATCAGTCTGCATGACTGTAAAAACTTTGCTTGGAGATCCTGTACCTCAAGTAACTGGAGAAATGGCACCTTGCCTAAGGTAACCGTATGAAGGATTTTAGAAGAACCCACATATTTATCAAAGAGAGTAAATACGTGCATGCTTTGAACGTTTTGCTGAAGCAAGGTTTTAATATGATGCTTTATAATATATTATTTTCTGCTTTGGATAACTTGCTTTCCAAAAAAGTCATCCAAGATACAGTTTTGTATGCTTCTGTTTCTGAAGTGATTTCAAGTTGGGAGAACTACTTAATAGTTTAAAATGTTATGCTATTTATCCTTGGGCGTTGCTATCCTGTAGAGATCTATTTCACTCAAGGCTGAGACAATCCTGTCTGTAATCAAGGCAATGCTGGTTAATAACAGCCAGTATCTGGGAAAGTATGTAATTGCAAGGATTGGTTCTTCAGACTTCAGAGCCACTTCAGTTGCTGTAATGCAGCAATAGCCAGAGCTAACCATTCTCTCATCAGTGAGAGCTGATGCTGTGCAGAGCCAGTCTTGATGACTCCTTGGGTTTCTGGAATTTGGAGCAATCAAGGCTTGGGGAGCAAAAGCACTCAACTGTGTGCAGCTGTACCAAGATAACTAAACTTCAGGTCTAACTTCCTTTTGGAGACACTAAGATTGTGTTTGCACAGTCGTGAAGCTGACCTAGTAAAGCCTTGGGCCTGAATCAGTCCCACATCTAAACAGTGTCTTTCTCTCTGCCTGTCAGTACCACCTCTTCCACATCTCCATGTTCCGTCCTCAGTCAGAACTCCCACCTCCACAGTTGTCCTGTGATTTTTTTTTTTTTTTTTTCAGCACTAATGCTCCTCGTGCATTTCAGTGGGTAGGAGGCAGCACTTATCAGTTGGCTGTGTTAATTAAAACTCAGAGCTCAGATCAGTCAGGGAAGCAGTGTAAATATACACAGGCTGTGGGCAGAGTTGTGTTTGGTAAACTCTGATGGAGCAAAGCTGGTTATTTTGGTCCCAGTACATCCCATAGTCCCTGTATTGCCTCTTTATCTTCTCTACCAACTGTGGTATCTCAGGTTGCTATCCTTCTAGGTAATAGAGAGTTGATCATGGACCAGATTCTTCTGGAAACTATGCTAAGGCACATGGGAAATAAGGTGGTGATTGGTGACAAGCCAGCATGGCTTCACTAAGGGCAAATTGTGCCTGAGAAATTTGGTGGCTGCCTATGATGGGGTTACAGCACTGGTGGATAAGGGAAGAGCAACTGATGTCATCTACCTGGACTTGTGCAAAGCCATGCAGAGGAACCGTGGCAGGCTGGAGAGGTGGGCCCATGCAAACCATGTGCAGTTCAACAGGGCCAAGTGCAAGGTCCTGCACGTGCATCAGGACAGTCCCAAGCACAAGTACAGGCTGGGTGGAGAAGGGATTGAGAGCAGCTCTGAGAAGGACTTGGGGGTGCTGACTGATGGGAAAACTGAACATGAGCTGGCAATGTGCGCTTGCAGCCCTGAAAGCCAACCATAACCTGAGCAGCATCAAAAGAATTGTGGCCAGCAGATCAAGGGAGGAGGAGATTCTGTCCCTCTATTCCACCTGGAGTACTGTGTTCAGCTCTGGGGCCCCCAGTGTAAGAAGGACATGGATCTGTTGAAGTGAGCCCAGAGGAGGGCCATGAAGATGATCATAGGATTGGAGCACCTCTCCTATGAGGACTGGCTGAGAGAGTTTGGGTTGTTCAGCCTGGAGAAGAAAAGGCCCTCGGGAGACCTTATAGTACCTTCCAGTACCTGAAGGGGCCTAGAAGAAAGCTGGAGAGGGACTTTTTACAAGGGTATGTAGTCATATGATGAGGGTTAACAGTTTTAAACTGAAAGAGGATAAACTTAGAGTAGAAAATAGGAAGAAGTTCTTTACCCTGAGGATGGTGCGGCACTGGAACAGGTTGCCCAGGGAAGCTGTGGCTGCTCCATCCCTGGATGTGTTCAAGCCCAGGTTGGATGGGGCTTTGAACCACCTGGTCTAGTGGGAGGTGTCCCTGCCCATGGCAGGGGGGTTGGAACTAGATGATCTTTGAGGTCCCTTCCAACCCAAACCATTCTATGATTACATATTTATCCATTATCTCATTGTCTCCTGAACACCTCACAAATAATTTCCAAGAACAAAGAATTTGTCCTGGATTTAACATGATCTGAATTATGTTTATATAATAGCTAATGTAATAGGACCATTCATCTATGGTGCTGCAAATATCAGTGATAATAAAAAAAGAGATTTCAACCAAAGAATAGCAGGGAATGTGATTTACTTGGTTCCTGAACACACAGTCTTGCTTTTGAGTGAATCTAATTACACCTTTACGTTCTGTAGATAAAGTCTCTGACAGAGCAAAGAGAGAGGTGAAATCTTGCCTTTCCTGAGGTCAGGGACTGGTGTGCTTCCTCCAGCAGCAGGGTCAGGATTCACTCAGTGTGTGTAAATGTGTGTACATACTGCATGTGTTCTTCACTTTTCTTTTGACTCTTGAATCTAATCTTTCTAAGCAGTCTGCCCACTGACTCTCATTCTCTTCTGTTTTGCGCTCTTGGAGAAGACAGACCTTGTTCATTTTCAATTTGATTTTTTGGTTTTGCTTTTTCATTGAGGTAGGTTATGTTTCCTGTATTTTCATTAATGCTGATACTGTTAATCCTGCTTCTTTTTAGTGCTGTTGAATCTATTCAAAATGTGAGAGCAGCACATAAACCCTACTGGAAATGGTTGATGTATGAAGGTAATTGCTCTACTCTTTCTTCAAGCCAGTGTGATTGGTAAATGGATTCATACAGAAATTAAAAATGATTAAGATTAATACCAGTAGATTAAAATAATTGAACTACCAGGTATTCATCAAGTGACTGATGAAGCAGTGTGAAGCTTCATTCAAGGCCATGTCTTCAGCTCATCTGAAAAGAATTTCTGAAGCTGGCAAACATCACACCAAAAAGTAGCACCTTGATATCTTTCTTTGAGGATGCTGTTTTCTGTGTCAAAAACACGGGCATAAGATTGATGATAATTTATGACCTTTTACTAGATTAAAACAAATGTAGTAGCACTGAAAAATAACATCTGTGGCAGGAAACATTGTAGCTAGTGCATGGAAATAAATATGCATACTATAAATAGAGATGTCCTCTGCTTTGTAAATAAATGTGACCAAATATTAACACGTTGCTGAGGAATTAATACATGTGAAACTCCTCTTTTTTTTTTTTTTTTTTTTTCCTCCAGAAACAACATTTTTACAAAATTTGAGCACCAAATCACACTTACTAAAGAAGAGTAATCCAAATCCCTCCACAGAACATGAATCTCAGATAACAAACAAAGATGAAACTGTCAAAGTTGAAAGGTTTTTGGAACTGCACATGAAAAATATTCTATTCCCAGTGCCTCCCATCAAAACAGCAACAACTCATTTCAGAGGTTCAGCACATTTGTTCCCTGTACCTGTTCATTTGGTGAAGGAAATGGACAAAACCAAAACAAAAGCTCTTATCAGGTTGGTCCCGTCTATTTAATTTTCAGCTTTATTATGAGGAAGACATTGGTGTTGGTTATCCCTCGTAGCCTTGAAGTCCTTTGAAGAACTAATCAGAATACTTGTACAGAAAACTGTTTTAATGGAGATAGAACAGTTAATACAAATGTATTCATTTAGAAAGAGATTTTGCTAGGAAGGTGACATAAAGCTGTGTTCACTTTTAGCTGAAAAAAATACCAAACTGGTCTGACTTGAGACATTCAACTTTTTATCTTAGAAAGTCAAATTTTGACAGAACTCTTATTTCCTGAATATAGTTAGACATTTTTGTTTTCTTTCCCCTGTAGAATGGACATAGGTTTAGAGAGCTCAAGACTGTCAGGCAACAGTGTTGTCATATTCCTGCTAAAGCTAGGGTTTGAGAATGAATGTCTAGCACCTATACAAAAGGTACCCCATCACTACTAACTGCAAAATACAGTATCGGTGCCCTCTTTGAAAGCGTTATTGCCTCTAACCTAATTTTTCTTCATATAATTTATTTTACAGTGGCTTTTATGCAGACCTTGTGAAAGATGACAAAACTTTGCTCTCTCTTGGCAGTATGTTGGCCATCCTAGATAAAATACTCAAGAAGGAGGTAATAATAAACTGCTTTGATCTGGGGGGGATAGGGGGAAAGTTGGATTCCTCAGACTTTTGCTTCTGCTATATTGCTGTCCAAATATTAGTTACTGTGTAGTTCACAACCCCACTAATCTCAGCTAGTATGTACTTAGCTACAAGAGTGAGTATGCAAGATGAGAAAACAACTATTTAGGGATAGTTGTTAACCCCAAGACATCTTTCTAATGATCTTTGGGCAAGGCATTGTCCTGCAGTCACAGCATGAGAGTCAGTAAGAACCTTCTCATCACTCTCAGATATACAGGTGAGCCAGGCATTCACTCATTCAGTTGAGGGAAGCAGAAGTTGGAGCATCAAGCAGTGAACAGCAGCAAGAAATCTGAGCCAGAAATGTCAGAGTCTTAAGGAGAGAGTTTACTTCTGCATTACCCTACACTGCAAGATGCCATGTTATGTGCAGCTGCACCCACTTACCATTATTTGTACGCCAGTTTATTCAAGAGTAAATTTTGATTTACAAGCACAGACATTGCTTTAGTGGAGCTGTTGAAAACACCACTGTCTGCTGTGACTCGGAACAGAGTAATTCCAGTTTAGCATTTTGATTCTTGCAGGTTCAGGAATGAAGAGAAGGCAGGCTTGTTTGAATTTTTTGCATCTCTGAGATTTTATACATAAAGAAAAATTGCAAACAAGTTAAGAAAACATAATATTATTATATCATAATAAATCAGCCTCTCCCTTGAAATGAAAAACTCTCTTAAAGGACCTGGCTTGTGAGGAAGAATAACTGCTAGGATGGCCTCTTTCTTGTAAGCCACCTTCTTGCTGTTGGAAGTCATGTATGTATATCTCAGGGACAAATTTCTAACATTACAGACTGCACATAACTCTAGGAGAGCCTAGAAATAGATTAAAAAAAAAAAAAAAAGGTAACTGGCAAAAAGAAATAGAACTTTTCACGAGTTGCAGATGTGAAGCTGAGCTTTTTGTGTTGACAAATACAAAGATGAGGAGTGAGGAGGGGAAGCATACATTACCTTTTTGCTTAGCTTTCATGTAGAGTTCAAAGTACTACACAGCACAAGTGAACACTGAAATGCTGACTGAGTAATACTGTAACTATTTTCCAGAAAGGAATAGCTTGCCTACGTTAAAGGAAGAGTCAGAATTGGAATTCAGGGACAACCTCCTTTTCATAGGGTGTATTTTTCTGGTGCAGTTTGCCTGCTGGTGCACTAAGTGTATCCAATCTGCAGACCATCTAGAAAACCAGTAAAGATGATCTTCCCCTGCAAAGGCTATTTTTACAGTTGCCTTTCAGCATAGCACCATACTTTTGAAGTAATAGAACAGCTCTTGGCAGAATAATCAAATATCACCTTTCTGTAGAAAATGAATTAATAACATTTTCTTAACCCTACCATGATAGATCATTAAGATCTCTTTCATACAGCTGTAGCTTTGTTTGAATGATAAATATAAATAAGTAAAAATACAGTTGTTACAAATAAGAAATGATGTGATCTTGTGCAGCACTAATAATTTCCAAATGAAAAACCTATTTTGTAGGTATGCAATGGAATTGCAGAATCACCCGCATCTTCTGCTTCTGTTGCTGTTGCACTAAGACATTCTGTTCGTTTTGGATTTCAAAGGTGAATTTGGGGCCCGTTCACAAAATGTAAAAATAAGATAAAAGTGTGTGAAATCACAAAATCACAGAATGTTAGGGATTGGAAGGGATCTCAAAGGATCATCTAGTCCAATCCCCCTGCCAGAGCAGGAACACCTAGGTCAGGTCACACAGGAACATGTCCAGGCGGGTTTGGAATGTCTCCAGAGAAGGAGACTCCACAACCTCTCTGGGCAGCCTGTTCCAGTGCTCTGTTACCCTCACTGTGAAGTTCTTCCTCATATTTATGCAGAACTTCCTATGTTCCACCTTGTACCCAATGCCCCTTGTCCTATCATTGGATGTCACTGAGAAGAGCCTGGCTCCATCCTCATGACACTCACCCTTTGCATATTTATAAACATTAATGAGGTCACCCCTCAGTCTCCTCTTCTTCAAGCTAAAGAGACCCAGCTCCCTCAGCCTTTCCTCATAAGGGAGATGTTCCACTCCCTTCATCATCTTTGTGGCTCTGCACTGGACTCTCTCAAGCAGTTCCCTGTCCTTCTTGAGCTGGGGGGCCCAGAACTGGACACAATATTCCAGATGTAGCCTCACCAGGGCAGAGTAAAGGGGGAGGAGAACCTTTCTCGACCTACTAACCACCCCCCTTCTAATACACCCCAGGATGCCATTGGCCTTCTTGGCCACAAGGGCACGTTGCTGGCTCACGGTCATCCTGCTGTCCACGAGGACCCCCAGGTCCCTTTCCCCTACGCTGCTCTCCAACAGGTCAGTGCCCAACTTATACTGGCACATGGGGTTGTTCTTCCCCAGATCCAAGACTCTACACTTGCCCTTGTTATATTTCATTCAATTTCTCCCTGCCCAGCTCTCCAGCCTGTCTAGGTCTCTCTGAATGGCAGCACAGCCTTCTGGTGTGTCAGCCACTCCTCCCAGTTTTGTGTCATCAGCAAACTTGCTGACAGAGCACTCTATTCCCTCATCCAAATCATTGATGAATATACTGAATACTACTGGTCCCAGTACCGACCCCTGAGGGCCTCCATTAGATACAGGCCTCCAACTAGACCCTGTCCCATTGACCACAACTCTCTGGCTTCTTTTCCTTCAGCCAGTTCACAATCCACCTCACTACCCGATCATCCAGACCACACTTCCTCAGTTTAGCTGCAAGGATGCTGTGGGAGACTGTGTCAAATGCTTTACTGAAATCAAGATAGACCATGTCCACTGCTTCACCAGCATCTATCCACTGGGTTATGTCCTCATAAAAGGCTATCAGGTTGGTCAAGCATGACTTCCCCTTGGTGAAGCCATGCTGACTGCCCCTAATGACCCTCTTATCCTTGATATGCCTAGAGACAGTCCCCAGGAGAAGTTGTTCCATCACCTTTCCAGGAATGGAGGTGAGGCTGACCAGTCTATAGTTACCCAGGTCTTCCTTCTTGCCCTTTTTGAAGACCAGAGTGACATTTGCTTTCCTCCAGTCCTCAGGCACCTCTCCTGTTCCCCACACTTAACAAAGATGATGGAGAGTGGCCTAGCAATGACATCCGCCAGCTTCCTCAGCACCCATGGGTGCATCCCATCAGGACCCATGGATTTATGGATGTTCAGGTTGTGTAACTGATCCCTAACCCAGTCCTCATCAACCAGGACAAACTCCTTCTCTATCCTGACTTCCTCTGGAGCCTCAGGGGTCCTGGGCTCCTCAGGACAGCCTCCAGCAGTAGAGACAGAGGCAAAGTAGGCATTCAGTAACTCTGCCTTCTTTTTATCCTCTGTCACCAGGGCACCCACCTCATTCACCTGTGGGCCTACCTTGCCTCTAGTGTTAGTTTTATCTGCAATGTATTTGAAGAAGCCCTTTCTGTTGTCCTTGACCTTTCTTGCAAGGTTTAATTCCAAGGAGGCCTTGGCTTTCCTAGTTGCCTCCCTGCATCCTCTGACAACAGACTTATATTCCTCCCAAGTGACCAGCCCCCCCTTCCATGATCTGTACATTCTCTTCTTCCACTTGAGTTTGCCCAGCAGTTCCCTGTTTAACCATGCTTGTCTCTTGGCACCCTTTCTTGACTTCCTCCCTGTTGGGATGCACTGATCTTGAGCTCGGAAGAAGAGGTCCTTGAACGCTGACCAACTGTCTTGGGCCCCTTTACCTTCAAGTTCCCTGTCCCATGGGATTTCCCCTAGCAATTGCTTGAAAAAGCCAAAGTTGGCCCTACTGAAGTCCAGGGTTGTAGTTCTGCTAGGTATTCTATAAATACGGAAAATTGCCTTGGAAATCTTAATTTTAAAATAGACAGCATCTCCATACACATAGCATTTTCAATATATAGTACAGACAATATTGTGTATGGCAGCAAATCCTTTTGCCTGACCAAAGGCAAAACATTGGTAAGGATGACTGCTGTGCTAGCCTACATTTTCTTTGTCTGATTTTGATTGCTTTTGGCCTGAGGACATTTCCTGGGTTTTGTTTTTTCTCCCCAGTATTTGGTGGGAGTAAAGGAGTTCCTTTGAGCTGTCACAAATGTGTTTTCTTTATACTTCTAATGGACCAGATTCAGAAACAATGTACATTGTATTTATGCATCAAATTGAACTAATTGAAAAAAAATCACTTATAGATGTAAATGTACATTTATGTATATACATGTATGTATATTTTTCTTTGTTTTCTGCAGAGTGCTTTGTGTATTTGTTGGAGACATGGAAATCATACCGAACACAGAAGATGGGTGAGGTTTCTCTTTGCTTCAGGGAGACAAGTCCCAAAGGCTTTATAAATGTTCATAAGTATCCATATGTATGATGAAATCTGCACTAAGGAATGAATCATGATGTTCATTAAGTTTAGCTTGAGACAAAATACAAAACATTCCCAAATATATCTCTAAAGACAAACTGCTATCTCTAAGTACCACTTCATGAGTTTAGGGGTAGGTTTACAGTATAATCCTTCTATATTAATTGAAATTTAGATTGTTACTGAAAATAGAATATTGAAAATATAAAGTAATAAGGCAATTATTAATTATGTAGGATGTCCTTCCTGTAACTGCAGGGAGCAGATACTGCTGATGCTGAGTTCCTTATTGAAAGACATCTTTACTTATCTGTAACTTTTTTTGCCAGTTCCCCTTTTTCATAAAAGTAAGTAGCCCAGAGTCTTTAATTCTCTTTTTTAAAAGGTGTTCAGTTTTAACTGGTGTTTAGATTACGGCATGTAGTAATGCAAATAGTTATTTGCTCCTGTGTTATGAATTAGTATTTAAAGAATGATGAAAGAAAAGATCTTTTTATATTACTGGAAGTTGTTGGTTAAGTACTCAGATGTGGCTTTTATTTACAGAAAAATACTAATGATACATATCTGTGAGAAAGGACAGTCTGGAAAGACCAGCTCCAAACACTGTATTTCTCTAAACTGGAAAGAGGTAAGATTAACTTTGTGGAAACAACATATGAGAAAACCTTTGTAACAGAAATAATAAAATGTATTTACAAATTCATGAAATGACACTGAGAAGTACACTCCTCATTGCAATTTGGACCTTTGAAAACATTTCCTTTTCTTGCCCTTGCCAGGGTACTACTCGTTCACAGATCTTTAGAATGTTCTAGAATGCACGGGTCTGTGGAAACCTTTAGTAGCTATTGTACTTCATCTTCAAGAAAGCAGTGTTAAAGTGCAAAGACACTAAGGGAAAGATGAATAATCTGCATGTTTAATATAAAAACTGCTGTGAAAATAAATCAGTTTCCTAGGTCAATCAAAAGCATTTTGAGATTCACCTTACTGTTTTGTTTTACATCTGGGAATTTGGGACTTTACATTTGCGCTGAACAGTTTCTCATTGTTGTTAAAGGATGCTGAAGGAAATGACTTCTTTTCTGCTGTACTTGGATTCATTCTTCCTGTAGCATACAGTTATCAACCTAACTTGACAGTAATAGCTGTTGGACCAAATAGGAGCCTTGGAATAAGTGGGATTTGTCTGCTTTTTGCTTTACTACAAGGATTAGCTGAGTCTCGAATTTTTGCAGTGATCGAGGTAAGAAGTGGTGCTAAACCATGGTACTTCAGAGTGCTTAGGACAGAACTCAAATCAAGCAGCAGCGTGCTTGGCATGAACTGCTGCAGGCTGCCCAGGAGAAAATATTGGCTGTATCCGTAATGTCTTTGGTACCCCTGAGTTCACAACACAGATAGCCCAAGGACAAGGCCAGACACAGATGCATACCGAGCTGCAGGCAGCCTGCATGACTCAGAAGCTGAGGCATGAATGCAAACCCACGGGTATGGTTATGTCTATAGACAGTAGATGTGACAGTTTGCCACAGTTTGGGGATTAACTTCCCTTTCCACCAGGGACTGACAGCTCAGAGATGTCTTCTGAAAAGAGACATCTGTGGTCTGGCCCATTTTATGGCCTCTTTCCATCAAATGGGATAGAAAACAGCCCGTTGTCCTGTTTATCATAAACCACTAAATTTCCTCTCCTTCTCTCCTCCATGCTGTACTTTAGCACACACAACCTCCATCATGCAGAAAATAAACCAAAATGGCACATATCCCTTAAGTGAACTTAATTGCTATAATACATAACTGAGGATCAATCTACCCGAGCTTTGTGTTTCTGGTAGGAAGCATGGGAAAGGAAATACAGAACATATGGATCGTTCCCTAGTCTAGTTTTCCCATACACTACCACACTAAGGATTTCTAAATTTAGGATGTTGAAGGCTGTATTCATACCAGTGTGTGATAAGTGCCAGTAAGCGTATCTCCATGAATTTGTCTGATCTGTTAACTTACACTCTTGGCCTCTGTAGGATCTTATGGCTGTAAGTAACACAATTTCTCTGTGTGTTCTGTGAAACAGTAACTTTTGATTGCTTTTGTCCCCTCTAGTACTTCTTTAAAGAGGAAAAAAAAAATGAATAATTGTTCATGTATGCAGTTTTATTCTAATCACTTTCCCAGCAAGTATCCAATTACATACTACTCCTTAAGCTGCCAATTAAGTGGATTTTGACATACTTTATTCTGTAGTCTTCTCAAATGTTGTCTTAATTTACAGTACTGATGCATAAATTGTCTAAGCTAATATAATTTTTACATTGATATACAGTACACAGAAATAGTGTATTTGCACATTACGGATTAGGAATATGAAATTGAAAGAATTATTGATATTCTGAAGGGTAAACTCAGTGATAAAAAGGAAGTTAGACATACATCTTGAAGAAGTGACTGAGTTTTTATACTGGTACTCTGTGGGTGGCTCCATACCAGGATTACCTAATGTGTGGGGATGTTCCAATGCGTGGGATTGGCTTTTTAGAATAATTTAAAAAATACTTTTATCTTTTAAAAATGAAATAGAGTTACAGTATTCAAAATAAATGTTAATAATCCTCATATACTATGGACACTTCAGAATATAATTTCTGTGAGCAAATGACACTTATTTAAATTGCCAGGAGTACAAAAAATCACTTTTTGATGATGCAAAATATATCACTGTTTTCTACAGCTAGAGAATAAATGAGGCATGAAGTAAACAAGCTGCATGCTCCCCTTCACTCCTAACATTTTCTACCTCTAACTCAGCAGTTTCTAGTCAATCACAAAAGAAAAACAGATTCTTTCTCTATTTGAAAAAAACAAGTTTTACAGGGGATAAAAATTAATTTACTTTTTTTCAGAAAAAAATCTCCATTTTGACACATTTTATTTGAAAATTGAAAGTTGGTCATTCCTGCTGCTAATACTAGCAACATAATTACAAAAGCGTGTCTTACATGAAATATTACTGAAACAAAGAAAGTTTAGTTTCCAGGAGTATTTTTTTTCTTCTTTTTAAACAGGACACAGAGACAGATGTAATGCAAAGTGTAGCCAAAGCATTAGTGGGTGCTTCTGCACCTCACTTTGGAGTTCATGTACCTCCTACCCGAGAAAAAGTAAATGAAATAAAAATACTAAGAGACCAGTTTCAGCAAGAATGGAAAATGCTTCAGTGTTCAGGTAAGTTGTCTGTTTTTATCTTTAGTTCTTACTAATATATGCAAGTTTCTGAAAAGATGATAAAATACCATTGGATCCTGTCAGTCAGTGGGATAATAAAATCAGTGGGAGCACATTGATCCAACCGAAAAGGATGAAACTCTCAATGCTTTTAATTTTGCCACTGAGCCAGAAAGCACCAAATTTCATAGCATAACAACTGTATCCTTGGGAACTTTAAATGGTGTTACTCCAAAATTTTGATTTGAAACTACCAAAATACTGTGTGCTTAAAGTATAGTTAATAAAATGTGCACTGACTCTGAGTGCTAATGTGTTTTCTGAATATAGTGCCAAACCAGGAGACACTTTTATACATTTTACTTGTCCACAAATAACTCAGGAGTGATGAGTCATGCTTAAAGTACGTTCAGAAATAGCCGAGGACTGGGTATTGCATTTCTATAGGAATCAGATTAGGTGGCTGCGTATGTTTTCAAGCATACTTGTCTAGAAACACTTCTCTACTGAATAGCTTTGTTTTTCAACAGGAAAAGCAATGATCAAGGTGGGCATCTCTCTCTAAAAGAAAATGCCATGCTGTCTTTCAGAAGAAATGGCCAAGAGCAGTGGTCTAGTTCCAAGAAAAATGTTCTTATGGGGTTGGGAATTGTGGTATGAGCTTGATTAATAACTGTTTTTTCAATTGCTGGTTTTTTCAGTGAAGGATGGGATTTCAAGAAATTGACTTCAGAATCATTTTACACAGCAGAAGAAAAAGAAAATGTGTTGCTGTTCATGTTGCCTTATAAATCATCAGGAAAAGAGATGGTCAACCTCTAGACAGAATAAGAGCCATTCACAATTGTATCCTGTTTTTAAAATACTTAAAATCCATATTTTCAGCTAGAGAATTGTGCTTCCAAATTCTGTATTGGCAGTAATTATTCAAGACTGACACTTGAAAACAACACCTGTACTTCATTACTGCAAATTGGAGCCTGTCATTGGTGACATTGTAGAGTCAGGCTTGCATATGCAGTAGCTTGACTGCATGAATGTTAACGAAGTCCAAAGACAGACATCTGAAAGGAGCAGTCATAATAGCCAAACCGTTTTAATATTATTCAACATAAAACCAGTGTGCTTGCACTGCTGCCACCACTATTTCTTTGGCAGTTTAAACGTAACAACAAGGCCTTCAGATTAATGAAATTTCATTTCATAATCCGATTTAAAGGGTTCACCTAACATGGTCTATTCTTTTAATTTTTCTAATGAGAAATTGTCAGTTGCAAGAAGAAAGAAAAGCAGCTGAACAGTTACAGTGTGTGCATTTCCTGCATCACACCCGTGATGCTGAAGCTGAATTTCCTGAACTATACAGGGCATGAAAGAAAATAGAAAAATATTTTGCATATATACAGTTACAAATACATAATTGAATAAAGCGATGTAAAGAGGACTTCACTCTGCCCTCTTTTCAAACAAATTGTTTGTGTAACAACTAAAAAGCCAAAACCCCCAGAGACTGGGTAGCGGCCTAAGGCTGACACCCTGTGAATTCTCAGACTCAAACATCCCGGGGCCGTAGCCCCAGGGTGCCTTGGGTTTGCAGCATTCCCCATACGATTTAGGGCTCATTTTCAAGAGCACTTTTCTGTGATTGTGACTTATGTGACCTTTTGATTTCAAACTCTTCAAATAATGTTTATTCTGGTGTTGCTACTGGGGTCAGCTTTACCTAATTTGAATAACTAAATCTGTCTTTGCAGTTCTCTTTTTACAACTGGTCCCAGTGATCCCCTTCTCGTTCATACTGGTTTTCCATTATTGTTGGATGGGAAATGATACCCAATCCTTGAACATTCTGAAATTAAAATATATTTCAAAAGAAAGTAAAAGCCACATCAAACATTTTTCACAAATGGAAGTTGAAGAATGCAAAGATGTTCTGTTTCAGTTCAGAATTTCCTTAAACTTCGAGCTCCAAAAAGTGTTTCCAATCTGCAGTAAACACTTAAAAATTTTTAAGGAAAAAGCATTTTCTCAGAGATGTCTCTCAGCTCATTCCCTTTTACCTACCTTTGTTCAACTGAGTTTCTACAGCCAGATACAAATGTTGTATTTTGGTATGCATTTTTCTAAGATCTTGATTGGATTTATTAAAACATGAATTATGATAAGAAAATGTGCTCTCTTGGTAGAATTATTTTGCAGACGTTATGAGGGGAGCGCGGCGTTCCGTTCCGCGGCTGTGGACACGACACACGCGTGTTCACTGCTCTCCGGCAGCAGTACCGCAGGAACGGTTTAGCAGCCCGGGGCTCTCGCCGGGCGTGAGGCGCAGCGCCGCTCCTCCCCCCCCTCCGGCCCGGGGCTCGGACGCGGCGTCACCACAGCAGGGGTGCTGGCGGACCCGCGGGCCGGCTGCCTCCTGCCCCCGCCCGCATGCAGCCCCACGCCGTCTCACGGAGCGCAGCCACCAGCCGCCCTGCGCGGGCTCCTCCCCAGCGGAGCAGACCCCGGAGAGGGTCGGGAGGCCGCTACGCCGCCTCCCCCCACGCCACTGCCCGTCGCGCTCCCGTGACGTCAGTGGCGGCGTGCGCGGCCGCCCGCGCTGAGGGAAGTGGGCGGCATTGGCGCCCCGCTAGCGCCGGCCCCGGGGAGCCGCCACAGGTACGGCAGCGACGGCGGGAGGCGCTGGGCAGGAGAAGGGTGGAAGGGGCTGGGGGCGGCGGGGTTCTGCAGGGGCGGTGCTGGGGGCGAGGGCGCGGCGGACGCGCGGGAGTGGAAGGGCTGGGCCCGGCTTGGTCCGCGGGGTGAGCCGCGCCGGCCCAGAGCCGCCCCAGGGGTGGCCGGTGTCGTGCAGGCCAGCCCTGCGCTGCCTGCCGCCGTCAGCACCTGCATGCTCCAGGCCGCGGGGGAAGGAGGGTGCCGGAGGTCTCCTGGGAACGGCTGGGGCGGAAAAGCGTCTGGAGTGGGTAAGGGCAGTCTGTTCTGTTTCAGTATGTCGAGCAAAATCAGGTGTCTGGAATTCAGCTTGCACCGACTTTATATTGCTTGTGATCAAAGTCATGGTGTTATTTTTATAGCTCATGCCCTAAATACGTGCTAGGTCAGTTTTCTTCTCTCTCGGTTTGGGCTGTCTCTGTTTAAATGAAAGGATGCTCGTTAATTTCTCATAGACATTATGAGTGTTTCTTCCTTTTCCTGATATTTTTCAGGTCTTCGCACGAAACCGGAGACCCAGACTGTAACTGCTGTAACCCGACAGTTCGATTTGACATGGAGAGCATTACGCAGTTGTTCGGTGATCTGTGTGAAGCACACTTGACAGGTTTGCCATGGAAGGTCCACCTGGGCAGGCGGAAGATCAGCAAGAGAAGGGCTAAGCAAAGCCTGAAGAGGGTTGCTTACAATGCCCTGTTCATGAACCTTTTTCAGGACGAGGCTCGTAAGCTGCAATCAAACGTTTCCAGGCTTCCAGTGAAAAACAAAATTTTGATGCTGTCTTTCAACTTGAGAGTTGGTGGCCTGGGGGCTCAAGCAGATAGACTGGAGAATCTTGTGGAGGAACTGGAAGCAGCTGAATGTCTGCCTTTTACTGAAGTTAATTCTGTCTTGGATCTCTTAGTACAGCTTGCTGGAACAGGTCCTCCTCAGCTTGTACCGCAAAAAAAGGACTATTTTCTGAACAACAAATACGTTGGGAGAAATGTCAAATATCAGGGTTATGACTATTACGATGTGAGTGTATTTGAAGCCGATATACAATCACTAATCACAAATGAAGAATGTCAGTTCAACGACACCATTCAAAAGACACTTCAGATAATGGAGGCTGCACCTGGCACTGGACTCCCTGCCATAGGGTTGTTCTCACAGAGCTATCCTGCTGGTGACAGGTTTGAGAAAGACACGCGGGTCTCACTCTTCGGTGCTCTGGTCCACAGCCGTGCGTACGATATGGACATCAGGCTGGATTTACCGCCAGTGCCCGACAGTGCAGATTTGTCTGGACTTGCAATTAAAGTATGGTATCATTTGTTTTGGACTTAAGAGTGTATGCGTGCTTTCAATATGCCACTTTGAAACTATAGTTTAAGATATAGGTAGTTGTTTCATTTGAAATAGAAGCATACAGTGTTGAAATTTAAGATGGAGCAGGGATCCTTTTATTTGCTGAGAGCCAGATAAGCTTTTTGGATAGAGAGATGTACAATAACAAAAACCTTGGTCTTGTCCTGTAACTGTGTAAAAAACCACCATGTGGCTACAGGCTTTATGTAGTTAAGCCACCAGCTATATCTATGCCCTCCCCACCTTGTAATTTTTGCTTGCATCTTTGCCTGTTTTGTGTATTGAACTCCTTTGTGGTGTTGCTTACTGTTACTGTTCAGTCTGACTGCGCAAGCGTTCCTGTCTGAATGTATGTGTTTTGTTGTTCAGACTACATTACCTAACTTGTATTTTCTTCTTGGCTTATTGTATCTTAAAACATTTTTTTCAGTTATTATATTTCATTGAACCTCCTAGTTCCCACTGTCCTTTTACCTTTTCAGTGTGTATAGTTTCTACTGTATCTTTTTTTCCCCTTTTGCTGTCAGTTCTGTTTATTTTTGCTATATTGTCTTCTCATAGAGGTACTAGATAAACTTGTTCGTTTTTTGCCTTTCTTTCAATTTTTACTCTATTAGGTTTTTTATACTTATGTACTTTTAATCCTCATTTTGTTCCCTCTGTTTAACATATGGCTAGCTCTTGCAATTCTTGAAACTTGAAAAGCAGCACATTAAAAAAGAAAACCCCTGTGCCATTCAATGTGCACATATGGATCTAAGTTGTAACTTAGGGGTGGCAGAACCTTTTTGAGTAAGTGCTGTACCCTTTCCATCAGACTGGGAAATTTGTGATTTTTTTAAGAGTATGCTGCTTTTCTGTGTGTGATTGTCTTTTACTAAAATTGAGTGCTGTTTTGCGCATACAGCTCCTGTTGAGTGGGAGTTGAGGATGTGGCATATACACTGTTTGGACACCTGCAGATTTTCTGTGTATGAATAAGCATAAGGAAACAAGCTATGTTAGTCACAGTTAACAAAATGTTTACTAATTTGAATAATTAGGGACTGAATCATTTGCTCAAATGAAATACTGAGCAGTATGATTGGATTAGTGTTACATATCATTGAATACCCAGACCTCAGATTCTCAATTTGTAGTACTGTATCCTTACCAAAGGAGTCATTTTCAAGTTTAACACCGACAAACTTATTTTGATAGTGGTTGTTGTTTTATGTATAGGCATTAATACCCATAGAGGCTTATCAAATGAAAAGAGTGCTTACAGGAAAATTTAGATAGAAAGGGAGGGTGGACAACATAGGTTGAGTCATGCAGAGTCACTTGGATCACGCATGATAGCCGAACATCATCTTTATTAGCATATGTTTCTTCAGTAAAATGTTTTCATGTGTAACATTTGAACTCTCTCTGACAGGTTCCCCAAAGTATAGATCAGTCAGAAGATGAGGGATTCCAGTCGGCGTCCAATCTGACTCCTGATTCTCAGTCGGAGCCGAGCATGACTCCAGACATAGACTTGTGGGATGCAGTCCTAACATATGGACCCAGCAAACGAAGATGTTGGGAAAGAATCGGATAGTACGTGTCTGATGTTACTGGCAAACTTAATATGCATCATATACAAATGTATGAAGGTGCATTTCATCTTGGTTCCAAATGACCTCTATATAAATAGTGAAATGTGCATATTTAATTCACAGAATTCACTAAACTGCAGTAATGATTCAGAAAGGAATAAAGGTCGTGTGGTTTCAACAAACTAGTTCTTAGATTGCAGCTGTTTCATAGGAAGAGATAAACCAAAATGATCTCTGTCAAAAACACTGAAGGGATTATGGGAACACTTGTTGGTTGTGTGAAATGCAATATTTTTCTAGCTAATTTGTCTCAGTCTAAAATGATTCCATCTTTTCAGTTTCAAAAGAGAAACTCGTAGTTGTAGTGCACTAGAATAATTAAACCCATATCTCCCAGTATTGTACCGTATTGTATTCCTTTTCCCAGTCTGTAACCAAAACAGAAATTATTACAACAGATTTGTTGATGGTGTAGTTAGACTTGTAATTCTTTTGGCTGTTGAGTAAAAGATGCATCTCCTGAGAGAAGGAGATAGCCCTGTTAAAGCTTCCTAGCTTCCCTGAAATGGAAGAAATAAAAAAATTCTTTTAAAAAGCAGCTATGGCAGGTATCTTCCTTACAGTCCTGATGGACAGAGGTGTGCCTGATCCTTGGAGTAACGTTGCTCTGCATGTTTTCTGTAATTTTAAATAATAATCTGGCAATGTGTCTGTTGCAGTGTTACAGAGTGTTTTTTCAACTCTGAGCCTGAGAAGCTCAGAAACTTGGAAGTTCCCTGATATGATTTCTGAAAGCCACTGTCGCACACTCTAGCTTTGTTCCTCGTACAGAACAGTTTTATTGTACTACCATTTAGACTGTAAGGCTCTTTCAGTCAAATACAGACCGCATGCCTGACAGCTTTCATGTAATACATGCTCCTAGAATTCAGAATTTTTGGAAGAATTGGCAGGAGAAATTATTTTGGAGGGGATAGTAATCCTCACTGGGAAGGGCTAAAATGTGTTAATACAAGTCATTACAGCATTTTAAGCATATTGCTCTCTAACATATTTGAATACTAATATTACATAGATCCTGGAAATCTGGTATATATTCACCTAATTTTCCTAATGTGAAAACTGTGTCAGGGAAGGCCACAGAGGAAGCTGGTAATTCTCTGTCGAGGTTTCTGTCCCTGAACTGATGTTCAAATTATCTGCCTGTTTCTTCACTGAGTTTGGGCTACAGTTTCATTGATTGAATGCACATTCCCTTGAAAATGTACTATGTTACTAGTAGCTTTTTCTGGGGTTAATACTGAATGTGTAAAATTCTGAAATGCCTTTTTTTTCTGTAGGAGATATATTTCCTTCTTTTCATATAATCACCTTGTAATCTTGTGTTTGCTCTGACGCAGCCCACCTGGTAAAAAAGAGGAACCATATCTTACTGAAGCTGGGAGAGAAGCTTTTGACAAATTTTACAAACTTCGAGAAGGGGAATTGCAACTGTTTAGTAATACTGTACTTCAGCTTCCGCAGCTTGTGCTAATGAAAGAACCTGAACTGGTTAAGGATGTCTTGAATGTCCTCATTGGTGTGGTATCCACTACCTTTTCGCTCAATCAAGTATGGAAGATTTTTAACTGCACTTCTTAGTCACATCTTTTTCTATTTTTTTTTTGTAGAGGTTTCCTCTTCAATACATTTATTTCTTTTGAGATCTTGCAGTTGTGGATAGTGTTTAAAAGTTGAATATAACCTAATGACAATAAGGCAGTATTTATATATTGCAATAATTATGTTACTGCAATAGGCTAAGAGTACTTGTAGTCCTCTGAGAATATGTTTATGAATGCTTGAAAATAATGTGTAAGTAGTTTTGTAGATTGGATTTTCTTTAAGGAATTAGATAGTCTTATTGTGTATATTTGAAAATACCATTCATACTCCTGAAATTTTGCTACAATTTAATATGCTTATCACACTGTCCTAACTATGTAGTCTTATTGATCAGAGTATCTAAATTGAAAATTTGTCTGCTGTTATTTTTGTGTTTAAATGTTTGCTATTTTAAATCAGAATACAGCTATGAAATATCTGAATCTGTTGTTATATCCTTTTAGGCTGCTCAGACATTTGTGATAAAGGAGGGGATATATGTATCTGGAACTTCACCAGAGACAATGCACAACCTACTCTCAGAAGTTGCAGAGTATGGAACCTATTACACACGACTAAGTCGTTTTTCTCTTCAGCCAGTTTTAGATTCTTCGTACAGCAAAGGACTTGTGTTTCAGGTAAAACAATCGTATTAAGTCATGTAGATTTAGTGGTCCAGTTATCTATGCGTAGGGAAGGTAACTTTTATTTTGTGTAAAGCTGGAATTTCTGCATTCTGCAAAACTGCAAAGTGTTTTAAGTGTAATGCTCATCCCAGGTCAGCAATGAACAGTGCCACTGTGTTTATATCACAGCTCTGTGTGCTTAGGGCTTGCTTGCACTAAAACACATGGTAAAAGGTTTTCATTACCCGAAGTGTGATTTGTTTACTCATGTTGTTCTGTTGAAGACTAAAGGAATACCATTTTTAGATGTTTTAAAAGCACTACGTATTTATACATTAAGATGTATAAAAAAAAAAAAGAACTTTCCTAATACAATATGTATATATATTTAAAAATAAATAAAAACTGAAAATGAGAAATATGATATTTAATAGCTTTAATTACCTTTTCTCAGTCCAGAATTAAGTGCAAATTTTCCATGTCAGTTGTCTGTGTATTAGGCTGAACTGTACGTACACTGTGTAATATCAGGTGATTTCAGTCTCTTTCTAATGCACAGAATTCAGTTAGGATTGGTAATGAAAATGTATTCCTTCTGAATATTTGATTTACAGCCATGTTAACAGAAATTGAATAAGAAGGTCTCTCTCCTTGTCTTCTTAGGAAAAGTTCCAGATGAGTTTTTTCCGCTAGCCAATTCAGGCATGAATGTTAAGGAAACAGGTTTCCCTAGGTTCATGTTATAGCTATTAGAGGATGAGGAGCTCCTCAAAAAACAATTCAAAGAAGCTGAACCAAGATGCTTTATTATACTGTGCGTGGGCACAGGCTCCATGCATTTGATGTATAAAGAGCATAGGGGAGTCATGAGGCTAATTTAAATGTCTGGAGTTCCATGGACTCTTACTTTCACCTTACTTTAGTATACAAGTCCCTCTTACCTGCATATGCAAATTATTTTAATAAAAGGTTTGTTTTTGTGGTGATGCAATTGATGTGAGACATACATAGACTACTAACAGCTTTAACAGCAGGACTTTAAATATTTTCTGTTGATACTAGGCGTTCACAAGTGGGCTGAGAAAGTATCTTCAGTATTACCGAGCCTGTGTTTTGTCAACACCTTCCACTTTAAGTCTTCTAACAATCAGCTTTCTCTTCAGAAAATTAGGTCGTCAGTTGAGGTAAGAGAATTATATTAAAAATTTAAGCTTTTCATAGCAGAAAAAATGCAATATATTTCTTCTTAGACACTAAAAGAGACGTTATACAGACATTCTTACATAGTCTTTCAGTAATTTTCCTCTGTTTTAACAGAAAGATTTCTTTATATCCAGAAGATTCTAGGGAAAACATGTAAGATCTTTGTATTCAGATTCATTGTTATCCCTGTTATCATTCAGCTGATACAGTAGGGTTGTTGTATGATATTCAGCTTTACCAAAGTTAATCACTGTGATCTCAGAGACTTGTGGTTGAAATTGTTACATATGTTTTAATATTTTTTTTTAGGTATTTAGCTGAACTTTGTGGCATAGGAACAACAGCGCTGGGGATCAGTGGTGGAGCTGGTGCTTCGTTTCCTACGGTGATGACCAATTTGATGTTTTTATGTTTGGTTTAGGTTACAAAAGTAGATAGGGTTCTACATAAAATATTTAGCGTTGGTCTCTTTGCTACCAAAGATATGATCTTGGACCTCCAGTTGAAATGCTGTGGTCCTTTCTCCAGACACTTTAAAATTTGGAATTTTGTCCTGTGTTTTCTACTCCTGAAATAAACAAAGGACCCAGAATAAGCCTTAGAGTGCATTTCATGTCATTCTAAAGGAGATGTTTGTAGCAAGTCAGATGAATCTAACTCTAAACATACCGGTTTCCCTCCAGTGACTGTAGAGTGAGCTTTGAGGTAACTAGCTCAGATAAAGTGATCTTAACTGCAGATAGCTAGAGGAAGTGAGGTGAATCCTGCGTTCTGTGTCTAGTGAAACAGAATGTATGAGTCTTTCGTTATTGAAGTTGTAGTGAAATTTGTTGCCTAATATTAGAATATTTTTCATTTTTTTAGGGTGTTAAATTGCTTTCATATCTGTACAAAGAGGCTCTCAACAACTGTAGCAACGAGCATTATCCAGTTCTTCTCTCTTTGTTGAAGACAAGCTGTGAACCATACACAAGGTGCGTCCATACTTTTGTCTACGTAATTGTGTAAGAGCAGTTCTGAATTAGGAATCTTCTGAGTAACTCTGGTAATTTAACAAAGGCTGTTAACATTTGCAGAGAAAATATAAGATGTGGCTGTACCTGCAAAACACGTATTAAAATTAATTTTGCTGAATCCTTCCTTCCCTCTCTTTTCCAGCTCAGTAACAACATACAGGTTTTATGTGTGACTAGATTAGTAAATAAATACATGTAAAGAAGACTTCTTTCTTGTTGCTGGTCCTGGAAATTCATACTGGAATATAAGATGTGGATAAACTTCTTTTTTTTAATTTTTTTTCCTTCTCATACCTGTAGTAAAATCCTGAAACTGACAACTAACAGTTTTGTCTTGGTGTTGCACGAACTGGGAAAGTTTATGCTTATTTCCACCATCTTTTTCTTGTGGGCTTTTCAGTAAGCAAAAATTAAAAAAAAAAATAATCTGTTGTTCATTAAGTGGGTGTAACTAACTAAAAATAGGAAGTAATGTTCCTTGGATTGCAACAATTTATTTAAGCAGTGCACATCAATCTAAAAATTGTTAGTTTACAGACTTCTGAAGAGACGCTATTTTTTTTTTAAATACCTATTTATAGGGATTATAGCTGTAGTCCATCATCAGTTTACAATGATACTTAAAAGATAGAATGATATCAGAAAGAGAAAAGCAAAATATATCAAAACTCTCTAAATTAAAGATTCCTCCCATGGCCACCTTTCTTGGTTTTTCTTCCTTCTACATAAAATGTTCTTCAGACAAATTTAATTTCAGATTTGCTAGGAGACTCATTGAAATACCTTCACAGCTCCTGCCCTGCAATTTATAGAAGGTAGTCTACTTACAGCATTGACTCCTAGATTTGTTGCAGATCTTTATTGAAACATCAATCACAGGATCAGGGCTGCCGTGGAAGGCTACCTCCATTATCTGCAGAAAGTGTTATCCCACTCATTTATTAACCTAAAAGAAATTAAATAATAGAAGTTGTTGCTCAAGTAAATCATGGAAACATCAGATTTAACCATTTAAGTTTTAACTTTTTACTTACAACCTTAAAATTGAATGGTAGTTCCTGTGCTAAATGCTTCCTGTTGGTTACACTGGCCCAATGTCTGGAAACAGTGTTAGTACTGCAACTATTAAGAAGAGAAAATATTAGCTTCAAGGTGCTCTGAGCCTTTTTATCTATAGCTCCAGATAATTGTGATTTTTTTATTTCTTCAGAAGTTTGGTTTCACACAGACGAAATATGAAAAAGCATGAATAAATATTCCAAAATATTCTTATTATTGCATGTATATTAAATATAGGTCCAGAGAAAAGGTGCTTGGTATTTCATCTTTGTTTTATACTCTTTTCAATTACTTCCTGCTAAAGCTGCATCTCTTTAAAATAAATCCTTTCTCCTTATCTCTCCCTATGCTTTTGATGTGCTGCAAAGATTTCTAGAAATTTTTAATATATACTTAGTAAATTAATATACAGAAATAAAAAGATTGTTTTAATGAGGGCAATGTTTTTTCATAATAACTATCACTGACATGTTCTATATAAAGATGGTTTAAGAAAAATATAGAGATACAATTCTGTGTATCTTTAAATATCACTGTGACAACACTTAATTGTTGTATTTCTCCTGCCTATAGCTTGTGTGTTTTGATTTTTTAGAGAATATGCTTAATGTTTGGTTATAGTAAAGTTGAGAAGGTGAGAGGATTCATTTTCAATATTGTACAATTTATTTTATTTTTTTTAGATTTATCTATGACTGGGTTTACAGTGGTGTATTCAGAGATGTTTATGGAGAATTTATGATCCAGGTGAATGAGGATTATCTTTGTTTCAGAGGTACAGTATGTATATGGAGCATTTCTAATTTATATAATTTGTGCTGTTAATTAAGTAATTAAAAGTATATACTTTCATATTTTTGTTTGCTATGTAGATAAACATTACTGGACTCATGGTTATGTTTTGATTTCAAAAGAAGTAGAAGATTGTGTCCCTGTATTTCTTAAACACATTGCTAATGATGTCTACATATGCGGGAAAACAATAAATTTGATGAAATTGTGCTGTCCTAGGGTAAGTTTTGGTTTGGTTCCTTCCTATTACATTGAGAAAATCATGTCTCTTTAGAGAAAGTTTCTAGGTTTTTAGCAATTTTGCTCCTTTATTGAGAACTGGTATTGCATAAGTGACATGCTGATTCATGAAAGGCAGTTACTTGCTGTCAGATACTTGTGAGCTGATTATCCACTCCACTTGCTAAAATCTCACTGCAGAAGTATAGATTTTTAACAGCATCAAGTTTATCCTGTCCAATGCATGTGCTATATTTCTTTTCCTTTGTATTGAAACGAGAAATGTTTTAGGCTTCTAAGCAAGTGCCTTCCATTTTTCACACAAGTCACACTACTGTTTTATAGTTTAAAGGTGCCTCACTTACCAGATCTGGACTCAGTTCTGCATAGCTCTTGTACTACAGCTCTATCACTACATTTCCAGGAAGCGCTTAAATAGTTCTGTTTATTCATATTTTGCAGAATGAGTCTTGACCTCGGTAAGAAAAACATATTTAAACTACTTTGTGTCTTCCCTCTTCTCTACGTGTCTAACAATGAAACAACCACAGAGGGGTCTGAAGTCTACAGACACTCTCTCCCAAATAACTAGTGCTCTCTTTCCTTTTAAGATCAGAGATGCCCAGTCTTGACAGAGCTGAGCAGCTCAGTATTAGGTATCTGATATCAGGCATAAGCCTAATATCTCAAGTGAGATGACCCTCTGCCATTTCTGAGTCTGCTCTGATAAGCATTGTCAAACCGTGACTTGGGTGTACCAGTAGTACTGGGATTTTGTAAAACAGCCCATTATAATTGTCAGTCCATTATAAATTACAGCTTTATCAGTCACTAACGTAGTATCTCACTAGGTAGAACATGCCCCCAGGCTGTGCAGCACCCAGGTTCAATCATCTTCCATCCATGTGAGAGTGAGAGTCACATTTCATCCCTTGCCATGGTAATGCCTTTTGCTTAGGCTAACACAGTCCCAGGAACACAGCTCTGGGCATCCCATCTTCTGGCTTTTAGCAGTAGACTGGGGAATCCAGTGTGTGCATGCTTGTGTGCTCTTTAAAAAAATAAAGCTCACTTAACTCTTTTCTGCACTGAGTAGAGCAGCTTCAGAGATTTAGGGATGCTGAGGTGGAGCAGAAAGACCTAAGATACTTAGCTTAGAGAACAGCAACTCTGTGGTGTGCACTGGCCATGTTTTTGAGAGTTATGTCTTGCGTAGAGCTCTCTCCTGCAGGTATGTGTTAATTATGTTCCAGACAGTTCCTACTAAGTGGGGATCTGTGGGGCATGTAAGTGAATAAAATCTAACTTTTCATAGGAGAGAGCATTCAGTGCTGAGTTACTCAGGCTCAGTTAATTTGGATATTCAGAAAAGCAAAATTTTAGGCATTTAGAACATAACTAGTATAAAAGTATGTATCAGATTTTAGATTTATGTTCAGTTCAGTGGGAAAGAGGGGACCCTGAGAATGTGACCTGTGATCCAAGTTCTGCAACATTATACCTGTCTCCTACTTTGAATGATGCAAATGCTAAAACCGATGATATTAATGAATATTTAAATCCGATGTTTCAATATCTTGAAGCATTGCTAAGTTAAAAAAATATATAATATGAGTTCACAATATAACATTTTACAATTTAACAAATGTATATAAAAGGACATTTCTCATTTTTCAGCATTATATATGTTGGTCAGATATACCTGTTCCCCGGATTTCGGTTATTTTTTCACTTGAGGAGCTGAAAGAAATAGAGAGAGATTGTGCAGTGTATGTTGGTCGAATGGAAAGAATTGCCCGGTACGGTTCCATAAGCAAGGAGGAAAAGGTAAATGAATAAAAGAATAAAGACCTTACTGGTGGCAATTTTATTTTTAAATACTCATTTTTGTTACAACTTTGAAAGAATTCATATTCATGGTCAGAATTTTTTCATTGGTCAATTGCTGTTTGAATTCTTATTGTGTTAAATAAACTTATTTAATATCACTTTTAAAAGTATAGGTGGTATGTTGTCTTTTTTTGCCATTTTCATATATTAAATGAGTTTTGGACTTCCATCTTAGTTCTTTGCAATAGCAGATTTGCTCTCCTACTGAGAGGTACTGAAAAGATTGTTAGATTCTAGTTTAACAAATGTGACAAGCTAATTATTAACCAGATAAGACTCTTTGTAATTTGCATAGCTAATTATTTTTTCAGAACTTAGTTAGAGACTTTTGCCTTTCAGATGCCATCAATGTAGTGCATATATCAGATGGATTGGGTTTGTTGTAAGGTCTGGAATATTATCTTTCAATATTAGTTTATAGACTTTCCATTTAATTAATTGCTTTATTCATATGTCTGTACTGTAATCATAGATTAATAACCATTATAAGGTGTGCACTTGTCTTTGCAACGGTATATTTTGTGGTCTAAAATAACAGAAAAAATTCCCATCTGTATTTTTGTTTGTTTGGGGTTTTTTTTAGGATTTGCGTATGGAAATAGCCAAACAAGAATTAATTGTCCATGCTCGAGAAACTGCTAGCAAAGTACTAAAAGCCATTAATGGTAAGTGGTGGTGATGTTTCATGTGTTTTCTAGTGCATTTGTTAATGTAAACTAATAATATCTTTATTGTAATACAGACCGACAAATATCAGAACGAATGGCTTTGGATGCCAAGAAACGGGAACAGTTTCAGAAGCTGAAAGAGCAATTTGCAAAAGACCAAGAGGTATTTCAGCATGTGTTTGTAAAGGCCAACTATATTTCTTGGGCAAATAATTGAAAGAATATCTTGATTTATTGTACTGAAGTTGAATGAATAGCTCATGGGGTACAAATCAGAACTCCTTGCAGATGTGTGCATTACAGCTGATCTTGAGAGTGGCTTTTAAAAGTGTTAAATATTTATGCAGCGTCGCCTTGCAATAAAACAAGAGGAGATTGATGATGATTTCAGCTATGCCCGAGAGCTCAGAGACAGAGAAAAAAGACTGAAAGCTTTAGAAGAAGAACTGGAAAAAAAGGCAAGGTAAATGTATCTGAGTAGTCTCCCAAAGCTTAGATACTCCAAAACCATCATAAGTGCCTCAGGAAAAATTATTGTGTATTCAAATTTATGGTACTAGCAGTTCCCTCTACACGGATAATATTTGCAGTTAAAAGATGGATGTAAGGATGTTTGGTAATCTATGAACAATTTTGTGGTTTTGGAATGGATAACTGCCCAAAAATCTGGGACTTGCTGATTTGTGCCAAACCTATCCAGTCTGGTTTTGGTTATGATCAGAATCTGAGGAAAAAATTTAACTACATCTTACAGTTAAAAGCTGAGCACACAGCAAAAGTGGTCACACGTATGTCAGAGCAAAAGTAAAAAGCAGATGGAGGAGTTAGATGATAACTATTTGAACTGTTGTGCACCTTGTTGTATTTCAGTTTCTTCTGATATATCTAAAAATGCTTCAGATAAATGAGTGACTTACTAAGAATAGTTGCAGAAATACAAGAATACAGGCCTGTTTTCTCCACTTCTTTATTCTCTGTGATTGAAGCCTCTGGCTTCTACTTTTAAAAAATTGCTTCTCAGTTCTGAAGCACAGAAAGGTGTTACTCTTTAGATGTGAAGACAAAAATCAGTATATGAAAATCTGTAACTTAGTTTTATTTTTATCTTCATTTAGGCAAGAATTAATTGACCATTATAGCAAACTTTCTGATGATGCAGCTCATAGGGCACAAAGAGCGTTATGGAAAATCCAGCGACACAAGTTGGAAACGGCCCGTCTTAAGTTTCTGGTAGAAGATCAAAAACTCATTGAGGTATCTTCTGAAAAGATTTAAGAAATGTACTTTAGAAAATTTGGTACTTCGTACTTAAAGACTTTTGATTTTGTCATTTTTACTCATAGGAAATGCTTGAAAAACTTCCAGATGGAAACTACAGGAAAAAATTAGATACTATTCCTTATAAACAGTGCCAGTTGGCTTTAGATAAAAACACTGTTGTGAAAGATCCACATTCACAGGTCAGTGTTATTTTACTACATAAACTCCAGGTTGCTGTTCCAAGTTTCCCTCAAGGGAGTTCATTTTATGGTTAATTTCAGTTCAGTAAGCAGAAAGTTCACTGTAACAGCAGGGTGAGTAGTTACCACGTTATTTGTAGTACATCTGAATAATTGGAAAATTTTAAATCTTACGTGAATAAAATGGTGCCATAATAAGGAGCTTGATTATGTGACTAGCCATACAGTGCAATAATTATTTCTTTTTCAGATGTCATCCGTGAAACCTCTGCATTCTAATGAGACAGTTGGCAGAAAAGAATCTGAGCCTGGACTGGAATATGCTGCTTCTACTGACAAAGCACTGCTTGTGCCAGAGCCAACAAATAATGCTGATCAGCGTTTTCAGCCTGAAGCAGCAGGATCTGAAAGCAGTTTCCAAAGTTCAGAGCAAGCATGCAATCCTATATACAGTGGTGATTCCTTGCCTGAATCCAATGTAAATATAGAAGATTTCTTACCAAAGCCACAAGATGAACAACCTGTTGCCATTAGTGTACAAGGATCTTTGCTAGATGAAACACTGCGAAACATTAATTCGGATCTTCCTGAGATTTCTCAAGTAAGTGAAAGTCAGCCTGTCTTGAGAGGAACACTGGAAGGAGAAGATAGTGCACCATTGCATCAGCAAAATGAGTATGATTTTAGTACAGTTCTCAGACCATCTGCAGCTTGGCAGGGACATGTTACAGTTGAAGAAGATGTATTCGATGTGGAGTACAGAAGGCCTCGGTGGAATATTCATGGACATGCATCTGATGCCAACATTAGAGTGGGAGAATACGTACCTCATGTGGACACTTACCAGCCACATGCAAGTCCTTACGGGCATTCTTCAGACTCCCATATAAAAATCAGCAGTTACACTTCTGAAGTTGAATCTCGCCGACCCCGATGGAATGTTCATGGGCATGTTTCTGAAGCTCATATTAGAAACAGGGAACATGCTTCAGAGGTGGAGCCCTCAAAGCCTAGGTGGAATATTCATGGACATGCTTCAGAAGCCAATATTAAGATTGGGGAGTATGTGTCAAATGTAGCTCCTACAAGGCCTCGATGGAACATCCATGGTCATGCATCTGATGCCAATATCAAGATTGGTGAAAATGTGTCAGAGGTGGTGTCGGCTAGACCGCGTTGGAACGTGCATGGGCATGCCTCTCAGTCGCACATCAAAATTGGAGAACTGGTTTCAGATACAGAGCCTTTGAAATCTCGTTGGAGCCCGTTTGGTCACGCATCCCAGTCAAGCATCCAAATAGGGAAGTGGGCCCCATCTACGGAAAATGATCCAATACCTCATCGTAAAATCATTTCAGGTCCTTCATCTGACTCCACAGTTCAGACACTTCTGTACAGTGAAGAATTATCTCCTGCTGAAGGGAGCAGAAAGGAAGCAAAAATGTCACAAGTTAAGGAAAAGACTTCACCACAGTCGCAGTCATCTGACAGTGTTCCAGTCCTTCCTGATGCTAATATTGAAGATGACAAAAAAAATATAACAGAAGAGAATCAAGAAGGTAAAATAAAGTTTATTCAGTGAGCACTTGTTTAAGAGCTCATGAAAGTAACTGTAAATGTTTTATGTTCAAAATAGGTACTTATTACTTAATTCCTTGCATAACTTTTTGGACACTGTTAGAATTCAGAGGAAAGAACTTGAGCTTAGTATTGTATACAAGAAATAGAGCATTAAAAATATCTGGTTTGAAACTTCATGAAACAGGAGCTCGTGTGATCTCGAGTAAAGAACACACATAAAACTGCCTGGTGGGACTATGGGAGGAACTGTTACTGGGGCGATTGTTTCTGTGACAATCTGCAGAGAAAATTTTAAGAACTTTGGGAGCAGATCTGAAGTATGAACTACGTATTATAAGCAGCTGTAAGGAAATGCTGTCTTTAATTTACTTGTAATTACAGCAATCGCAAATGTGGTCAACAAGGACCCTTCTCCAGATTCCTCACAGAGCTTACAGGTAAGAAACAAAGTAGTTGTTGAGAAGACTTCCTTTTCCTTCAAAGGGTTAAACACACTGGTAGTTAAGGTAATCAGTTTCTGTCCTAGTCTAGTAATCACTGTAACACCATATTGCTTTTACATGTCAGAAAAGTACAGGTAAGACCTTTTATGTTCAGTTGGAACAACTTGTCAGTTACCTGTAAGAACATGTGAGTAGACAGAGCCAGCCTCTCTCGTGAAATTTGTCCGTTTTTTGTTTTAGGCAGAAGAACCTGAAAAAGCTGCTCCACAAGATACTGTGCCTCAAGAAACTTTATTTTCTGAAGCTGATGCCCCCAAGACTAATGAAGAGGAAGAGGGAGAGGAAGATACATGGAAGAAAGAACAAGCTTATTTGAAAGCCTTATCGGATCAGTATTGTATTGAAAAATATCAAGATAGTTATGATTTGATGTGTGAGTAGAACTGTTGGAACAGTAGATCAATAGAAGATGTAGGAAACTTGAGCAAGAAAGCTGAGTGCCTGAAAAAACCCTGAATTACCAGTAAATTACCAATACTATGAACTGCAGTAGCGAAACAGTTTGCTTCTAGGCACAAAGATGAGAAATACATTTTGGCACATTATGATTTTCTAACCTAGAGGGGTTCGTAGAGGTTTATAGAAACATTATCAAATTGCTTGAATATAATAACTTAGAACTTTTATATATTTTTAAATTTAGCAGAACTACCAGTTTCTCATCTCTTGCATCATGTGATACCAAGATCATATACTTTTCCTGTGGATCCTATGGTACAGTCAGCAACAGATGAAACGGCTGTACAGCTGAGTGAGCTCTTATCTCTGCCAGTGCTGATGAAACGTTCTATTACGGCTCCACTTGTATCTCAGTGAGTATTTGTTACAAGTAGTGAATCCATAATTTAGCAATTAATGTCATGTTCTTTATTAGTTCTTTTTTGAGACAAGAGTTACACATAGATCTGTTCTCTTAAGTTTTCTCTTTGCTCCCAAAAGTGGTTCAGTGAATGGTCCATTACATTATAAATGCTAACATAAACCTATATTTTTATGTGTTAATTAAAAATTTGAAGGTCTATTTGAAATACAAGAGCTTAAAGAGAAACGTTTGCTCTCAGACTCGTGGATAATGCAGCAGTGGTTTTGACATCAGTGGTTTCCTTGTTCTTTTAAAAAGAAGGTGTATTATTTATAGTGTTTGTACAAGTTTTAATTTGACAGGTGAAAGATAAGGGAAAAAAAAGAAGTATCTTTTGATTATGTGAAAGCTCACGCATATTGATCAAGATACAGTTATGTTTCTATGGGAACTCCAGCTTCAAGGCTGTTTTGAAGTTTAGCAGAAGCTGTTCTTGTTCCTATTGGAGTATATAGGGAAAGCACATACATGTTGGACCATTTTATTAGTATATCTAATGGTATTTTAAAGAAAAGTTTGTTACTGTGTGCAAGATTAGCTTCTGTCATGAAAGCAGTTATTCACAGAGGTGTTGAAATGCTTCCTGTCTTGGAATCTTTGTTTTTACAAGTTTGTATTTCCATTTTCTAACTCTTGAGTATGCTATACTCAAAGTTTGGTGCAATATAGAGAGATGTAATTATCTAGCTTAGTTTTAAACGTCCAGATTGGCTACCAGAACGATCTTTGTACTGATTCATGTGTTCAGCAAAGCAAAGGAAGTGAGCCTGAGTTGTGTGCTGGCAGAATTAGCCTATTCCTGGTATGCAAGTAAAATTATTTAACTCTAGCTTGAATACCTACACTGTACTGCAAACTGCAGTACAGACCTGCACTTGATATCTAGTGTCAGAGATTTACCAATTAGGGTATCCTTCTCAGGGATTTAATAGTCTTTCTTACTCTGTGTAGGTGACAGAGGTAAGACAGAAGGCTATTGATAAAACATTGCTCCAGGCCCAGCAGCTCGTCGTATGTAGCCAGTCGTAAAATACCTCCACAGTACTGTTCAAATCCCAGTTACCTGATTTTTTTTTTTTTTTCCTCATGTGAGCATCATCCTGTCTTGGATATCACAGTTAAGTACTGGACCATTACTGAATGTTAACAGTAAGGAAGGAGTTGCTTGTAAGAATAAAACCTTTTCTGTGTTTTTATTCTTAGTGTTTCTCTTGTGAACAAAGCAATAGTTGATTACTACTTTGTGGAACTGAATGTGGAGAAGCATTTTGAAGCACTGAGACACTTTTTGTTAATGGAAGATGGGGAGTTTGCTCAGTCACTCAGTGACCTGTTGTTTGAGAAGGTATTTACTTTGTTTTCTCAGCCTTTGGTTTTGGATTGTCTGCTTTAGTTTGACACCTCTGGATTAATTTGGATGGGAATGAGGAAATGGTGTGAATTAGAATCCTGGTTTGTGATGCCAGGATTGTGCCTTGTCGAGAAGCCTTGTAGCAAGGAACTCTTGTTAATGTTGTAAGAACTGAGGCAAAAGGTCTTTGCTTTGGGTGCCCATGCCCAAGGAAGCCCCAGGGAAGAGAGTAGTGTTTCCTACTGCTAATCCCAGCAATAGAGACAATGCAAAGATTTGGCATGTTGATAATAATTTCAAACTTTGACAGATAAGCAGTCATGGAAAGGTATTTCATTCTTTCCTGTGAAAACTGCTGCACTGTTGCTCTGTCCCCTCCCATCCTCTGGCAGCAACTGCTGTTGCCATTTGCTAAAACCCAATGGAAAGGCCTGTGTTACAAAATATCTGCTCTTACCTCAAATATCCTATAGAGCAGAGGGGAGGGCATCTGAAGACAGTGCTAGGCCCTCTGATGAGACAGTGTTTTCCTGACTCACCTCTGTGTTCGTGGGGAAGACATCAAGGTAGGAGGGATAGCCTGGGTTAACACAGCTGATTGTCAGTGGAGATACATGGCTATAGGACAGCTAATGCATTTCTCTGAATCCTAAGAATGCTTTAGACCCAATTATGGAAAACACTTGGGGATTTAGACTCGATGAACAGCTTTATTTGTAAACCTCTGAGGGTGCTGAGTTGATGAGATGGGCAGATGGGAGTCAGATAGATAATACTGGTCCTGTTGCTGACTTTCTGCCCACCTAAAGGCTGTATCCCTGCAGTAGGGGTGTGCAGCAGCTCCAGAACTGCAGACTGCAGTCCAACATACCAAAATAAACCAGTACAGATATGAGATTACCTGCACGCTGTTAACAGCAAATAGTTCAGAAGTTGCTTCTTACACTCTTTATGCATCCCTACAGCAAAAGTAGAAACTTCCAATAGAATGGTGGGGCGAGGCAGGATAGTCACCACTTTACCATTCTGCTTTAATTCACCTGTGTTCGGGAGCCAAGACTATTAATACTGCGTAATTAGGATTTTTGTTTTTTCCCCTAGCTTGGATCAGGACAAACACCTGGTGAATTGCTGAATCCACTGGTTCTCAATTCTATCCTAAATAAAGCATTACAGTACAGTCTTCATGGTGACAGCCAGCTTGCTTCCAATCTTTCTTTTGCCCTCAAGTACCTTCCAGAAGCATTCAAGCCCAATGCACCTGATGCTCTGAGTTGCTTAGAGCTAAGGTACAAGGTAAGAAAGCATGGAGAAAGGTGGTAGTACTGCAGTTATACCATGGTTCTTTTCTACTATGGTAGTCTCAATATGTTCTTAATAATGGAATACCTTTAAGAATGGAGTCAAAAAATCATGTAATGGAAGTTACAGGATTTACTTGGCCTGGCCATTGCATTACATTATTAAAAAACATATGTTAATTTGTATTAATTAATATATATGTAATGTATGTCCCTGAAATACTTGTATCTGAAATATTCTTAAAATTTGTAACACAGAAATGTAGTATGATCAGCACTCAGTTATTTCTTTTAGGTTGACTGGCCTCTGAACATAGTCATTACTGAGAGCTGCATGAATAAATACAACAAGATCTTCTCCTTTTTGCTTCAGCTGAAGCACATGGTGTGGACTCTCAAGGATGTTTGGTTTCACTTAAAACGTACTGGTAAGTATAATGACTGAACTAGAGCACATCCTGTGTAAAATGCTTTAGCACCTGTGCTAGACAATTGCTTATAAACAGTCACGTCAAGCTTCAAAAGGCACAAGTTTTTAAAGAAACTTTGTTCACATTTTAAACAGGCTCTACTAACAGGAACCTTCATTCCTTTAAACATCCTAGTTTTACGATTTTTAGGTCTCTGTGGGTGCTGATAATAATATATTTTTGGTTTTATTTTCAGCTTTAGTGAGTCATGCATCAAATTCTGTTCAGTTTCGACAGCTCCAGCTCTATAAACATGAAATGCAGCATTTTGTGAAAGTTATTCAAGGTTACATTGCTAATCAGATTCTTCATGTTACATGGTGTGAATTTGGAAACAAACTGTCTTCTGTAGGCAACCTGGAAGAAATTCACAGAACACATGCTGAATACCTCAACAAAGCAATCTTCAGGCAAGCTACCATACTTATTTTTACCTGAAATATTTAAATGAATGGAGCTGCCAGTCTAGTCTCATGTATGTGTGCAAAAGTGACTTCTGCCTGACATACTATGTAGTCTTCACATATGAAAGTGTCCTTATGTAGGGAAACAAACTTCATGGCATGTTATGAGGTCCATACTTTGATGCTTTTCCTCAGTTACTCATCCTCTTCATTTCCCCAGACTCCTTGGAGTTGTCTCCAGCTCTGTCCACTCAGGACAGCTCTAACCTGAAGACTAAGGGCACACTTGCCACAGTTCTGTTTTTCTTTCACCCCATCCTTGTCATAGCCTTTGTTAATGAATGCTGTTTCATTTAGCATGGGTAGAGTGCACAAGTAAGCCTAGCTCAAGGATTATAAGATGCTTCTTCTATACATTGTATATGCCTTTAAAGATGTGTGGTGACCAGGCCCAGACTTCTGAAGGAACAAATGTGACCTGATGCCTCTGTCCAGATTTATGAGCAGTGCAAGAGACATCTGTCTTTTAGGAATCATAAGCTTTTAGCCCTTTGGTTACTGTATACAAAGCAGAAGAGCGGTGTGAATAAGAGGAGAGGAGCTAGGGTTTATTTGGTTTCTTCAAGCTTGAAGAGTATACACTGGAATGATAAAGTGGGAAGATGGAGAAGAGATGATAAAGAACAGAAATTATAAACAAGAAAAGAAATCTGTACTTTCGTGTCTCTCTCTCTCAGTTTTAATAAGAAAAAACTTGCCTAAATCTGCTGTTTGGATACCAGATGATGGGATGAGAGAGGATTAAAGTTTAAGAAAAGTCAAGAGCACGATAATATTTTTTAATGCCAACTCTTATGCAGATGTCATTCTAGAAATCATATACACCAGGGCACCTATCAGTTTCTTGGAAGAGCAAGCAAACTATGTTAAGTTTAGGCAACTTTTTAAAAATCACCATTACAATTGGTTGCAGTCTTGTGGATTTTTTTTTAAAGCAATTAAAGAGGAGACCTAAAGGGTTGTTTCCCCTTTGTATTTTTTCTTCCTACAACCAGTAAGTTATGTCAACTACATTTCTAAAGTTGTTTTTGTTCTGTTAGGGGTCTGTTGACAGAGAAGGCAGCCCCTGTGATGAACATTATACATAGCATCTTCAGCCTCATTTTGAAGTTCCGCAGCCAGCTGATCTCTCAGTCATGGAGCTTCGATGCAGGGAAGCAAATGGCTGTTCATCCCAACTTTGGTCTGATGCAGCAGTCGTACAATACCTTCAAGTATTACTCCCACTTCTTATTCAAAGGTAAGAAAGAAATTACATAAATTCTAGATAGAAGAAAAAGTCAGCTGACAACTGAAAAAATTAAAAAGATGTTTTGGAAGTGTAACAAAAGTAGGAAGATGTGTGCACTTAGCATGTGTTCAAAAATGTAATTCTCAAATGAAAACTGCATTATTGTGGTTTGCAAAGATCTGCGTATCCATCAATTAAAATGCCCACACAAGAAATCTAACAGATAGCCCAAAACTATCCATAAGGTTTTGCTAATATGCAAAATAAGTATTTGGTATTTAGCTCTATATACATGCTTACATATTTCTTTTCTCTGGAATTAAGTTCTGGTACTTTTTATTGGCCGCAATGAGAGATAGTTAGGTACCACTTAGAAGTAATTTTAGATACGTCTGTATTAGTTGAGTATTACCATTGTGATGAGATTTGGAAATTCTGATTCCCATGTTGGACTAAAGCTCAGAGAGCCTCCTAGCACTAGTTGGAGCTTATATCCAGTGCTCCAGGCAAGTGTTCTTCACCTGCACAGATCATTTGCGAAATGTTTTTTCCTTTAACACAATAAAATTTCATCTCACTGTCAGCCTATAATGTGAAGAAATGGTTGATCTGTCTTTCCTCTCCATTTCTCTTTCAGATCTTGCTTGTGTTTTCAGTACAAGTTACTTATCCTTCCCCTGAGTACTAAGGTGGTTCACAGGGTTTGGAGTTGTTTTAGAAAACCCTTAATTCCCAAAGGAAGTGGAACTGTTTTCCTTAGATCTATTTTTCTAGAATATTTTCTAGTCAGACTATAGCCTTCAGGAAATGAGCTGCCCTTTTTATTCTTTAAGGGTGTCAAAAAATGCTGTCAAAGGACCAAAAACAGATATTTCAGGATGAGTTAGAATGGCTGCTTCCAAATTCTACAGGAAGTCAGAACACCTGTGGGAGCCACCTAAGCCCATACTACGAGATCTATGGTTGCTTCATGGACAGAGATTAATAGACCATTCCGTAAGGAAACGTGCTAAGTGACCTAGTTCTTTACACCTTCTTCATTAAGCACTACAAAACAGCTGTGTGCTTGTTCATCTACACTTGTTCCTTCAGTCACTGTGTATTGTAAAGTGCTCTCTTTCACAATGGGTTGACCCAGAATCCATTGAAAGCCAATACAAAGTAGTCTGGACTTCAATGGCTTTGGCTCAGGCCTTAACTTCTAACTATACACTTTCCCTTCTTCCTTGCATGTTACTGCTGCTTGCTAATTCCCTTTATATTAGTGCATGGGATGCTTAGGAGCTTAGGGAGTTTCTGTTGCCTTTTTCACTTTGTTATTAAGGATGTTTAGAGGAGTCAGTTTGTTTATTCATAGAGCTTGAGGGGTCTGTCCCAGGAATTTCTCTTTTCCTCTTTCACAATGGACTTTGCTCAAGAAAACTTCAGCAGAGCTTCTTCTTTCACAGAGGTCAACAGAGGACCTGAACATGCTTCCTGGTCAGTTGAAATTATCATAAGAGCACGTTGTATTATTGTGAAAGCAGCTTGAGAAAGCGTTTCCTTATCAGAGTAACAGAGTTTCACTTAGAATTGACATGTAATCCTTCTCTTGCATCTTAGTTGAAATACTTTGTAATTCCAGAGACACTGGGCCTTTCTTAGGCAAAAATACACATTTCCAGTGTCTACAGATTTCTGCATTAGGCTTTTTAATTTTTTTTCTTAAATTAAAATGCACAGATACTGACAAGGCTGACTTTAGAATATTAATCATAGTTGAAGCTTATTTTATTTTTTGTTTTTCTTCCAGTGGTAACAAAGCTTGTAAATAGAGGATACCAACCACATCTGGAGGACTTTCTACTGCGAATCAACTTTAATAACTACTACAAGGATAACTGAACTCTATAGAGTAAGGATCACTGATAGCATGTTAAACCAGAAACAGATAAACCTATATGTTTATGATTTATAGAAGCTTATGGAAGAGGCATGCTTCTTCAGTGAAATAACCTGCCATCTAGTAGCTTGAAGAATATAACCACCCATGCAGAGAATAGCGCTGCATAAGATCCAGCACACCTACACCTACACCAGTTTGATCTGCTGTGAATTGATGTTGCCATTATTGCAAAGATAAAAAAGCTGAGTGCGTGGTCTTCACAGGGGAGAGAGTGCAAAACTGTATATCTATGAATGTGTAAATGTTGTACTTTGTGTTGTGCATTCCCCCCGATGTAAATACACATATGTGAAATAAATTAACAGATACTTTCTAAAACTGTCGAGAGGTACAAATGTTCAAACAGACATACGTACCTATTCCATGTGTTTTATTTTCAAACCAATATTAATTCTCAGTCTAAACATAGCTAATTTCTTCAAGGCCATTAGTCACAGGGGAAGAGGGCATGATAAAAACACCTTGCGCTAAGGAGACCTACCAAGAGAGATACAGTATTTCACTATTGAGGCACTTGCTAAGTGTTAGATCGCTTGTGCCAAACTTAGTTTTATCCCGGACATGAGCTATATGCCTTATTTTGTGGTGATTACATAAAACACCTAAAACAAACTCAGCATCACTAAAGTGAAATAAAGCGCCAATTCCAAATATATTCTAACTTCTGCTTTCAACTGCAGGATAACATTTTCAATTTGCTAATAATTTTCCTTTTCCTCGTTTTCTTTTTTTTTTTTCTTCTATATTGTGAAAAGAGATAATTGAACTTAAAACTTCATAGAATGAGGATGCTGTAGCATGGCAGTCTGCTTTGAAAGATGTTGATTTTGAAATCCTGGAGTCACAGTTGCTTAAAATGTGGCTGTATTCATCAGGAGCTCATGGTCTGATTAGTGGCCACTGATTTAGAAGTACAGGCACAACTAGCATATTACCACTGAATATTGAATATGATTATTTTTTGATGATGTGTAAGTAGTTTTATGTTTGGTTCTTTTTTTTTTTTCTAGAATAGAAATTAAGCATTAGAGTCAGAGTACCAACTGTAAGGTTGACCTGAGTGTTTCTGCTCCTGATGTGGTACCAAAGTCAGTATAAAAATGTGGTAATGCACAGTTGTGATTTATATCTCCTGTGCTGGTTCTTTATCTGTGCTATATTTCATTAACTAGCTTCCTTCTGTTCTACAGAACAGGAGACTGAAAGAGCGAGTGGCTTGCAGATTGAGCTATTTTGTTGCCTCGGCAGGCAGACTGCTGTTAGTTTGCCCCCCTGACTTGCTCTTCAAGAACTTCTAAGGCGAGGTGTGTATGTGCAAGCTTGCCTTCTGTTGCAGGCTGATGTCTTGTCCTGTCCACGAATCCACCACTAGAGAGCAGCCACGCAGCTTCTGCAGGGAAAAAGTGGCTGATGTTTGGGACCTTGGAGCTCAGCTCAGTAACTGTAGAAGGACAAAGTTTTGCCTTTCCCACGAACACAGTGTCTCTCCTGGAGGAAGACCGCACTGTTTATCTGCCGTCAGCTCTCTGAAGTGCCTTAGCTGGCCATTGACATGGGCAGCAAAGAGAGGGTAGAAAGAAGAAAGAGAGAAAAACTGATTCAGAGCACCTAAACTAAACTCCTGGTACTGTTATACAAGAGGAGCAGCCTTTTCCCTGTTGACTTCTAAAGGAGTCCTCTCTGATTAAGAAAAAGGACAGCAAAATTAGCAGTAGCTAAAAACCAGAGACTTCTCAGACGTAAGCTGTGAGTGCTGCTCTTCATCATCCCACTGCATATCACTACAAGATTCCCTTGTATGGGGCAATAAAACTAGCCTGCCATTGACAGCTGTAGCACACTTCATCCCTCCTGTTGGTGAAAGATACATTAAACTGCCATAAAACAAATAGTTTCTCTTAAATTTAATCAACTGAAGTACTTTATTTTTTCTTAATCCCCTGTACTCTTGCCATCTTCATACTTTCAGTTTTCAAACATAAAGATACTGATTTGGAGGGGAGGGTTAGATTAGATATCTCAGAGATCCATTCCCATCTCAGCTATTCTGTGATCCTTTTGATTCAGCTTAAATGCTGCTGCTTGAATTTGTTTGCCTCACACTCCCTCTCCTCACACCCAGCTCTGTAATGCTGGTCATTTTACCAAATTCATCCTTTTTGATGCACTTCATGAAAAATTTAGCAGCAAAGTTTGGACTTTAGGTGCAGTCTCGCAGTCTGTTTCCTTGCAGATGAAAGTCTTTTAGGGGAAAAAAAAAAAAAAAAGAACAGAAAATATAGAAAGGAAGAAAACGGAAAGAGGCGGCCTTGACACTGCCAGCACTTGGCTGTGGCTGAACAAACACTGCTGTTATCAGCCCTGGTTCAGCTGCAGATCCAGAACACAGCTCCATACTGGCTGCTATGAAGAAAGTTAACTCTGTCCTGTCCAGACACTGCACAAAGAAAGTTCATTTTTATTTGGAAAGTACTGCTCGTTTAGAAAGGGCAGTTAGGAAATGCCAAGTATGACCTCAAATTAGAAAAACTAATGTGTATTTTCAACTGTTATATTATATGAGCTCTTCAGTTACAGAAATGGTCACAGTAGCTCTCTGCTTTTCTGCACAGTAAAACTTCTGAGTGCAGTGGACTGCAAGTCATCCAGAAACATCTACAAATCAGATTTTTGATCCATACGTTGGCACTAGTGATCCCTCATTACAGGTGGAAGGATGAAGGGCCTACAGCTCAGCTCCCAGTGCACAGGGCCTGTCAAAGGCAGCGGGAAGGCATTCCCTCCTGGACCTCCTTTTGCCCTGGCTTTATAGCCATTGGTGAGGATACCTGCCATCTCCACTTCTGGGGAAGAGTTACAGGTGGACGGATCACCTTTTCTTTTTTGGCTACGGCTAGAGAGAACAGAGGGGAGAAGCCAGTGTAAAAGACAGAGGTGTTACAATGCCAGTCCTGGTGCTGAATTCATTAACTTGCAAAAAGAGCAGCCAGCGTCCCTGCAGCAGCTGCCTGTGACTGACCCCCACCACTGCCCCCAGCGCCCACCCAGGGACCTTTTCATGTCTGTGCAGCACAACAGGGAGCTGCTGGGGGGTTGGAAAACCTGCTCAGTCACCAGCCAGGCCTCCGAGCCAGCGCAGCTTTGCTATCATCAGCAGAATCACTGAACTCTCAGTGCTTCAGGTTCTCCACCTGAAAATGGTAACATTATTTGTCTTTCTTTGTAAAACATTTTTTTTTTAAAAGAAAAAAATGGAAGCAAATGCTGTTTTAAAAAATCAATTTAAACTATTTTTATACTATATTATTAAAATGTCAATTTCTTTCAACTCCAGAAGAGAAACCACATGAAATAAATAAGCTTTGTAGGTCAGCTTAGCCTACTAAAACTCTCTGCTTATACTTGCACAAAGTATCATTAAATCTCACCTCAGGGTTTTACCTGCTGAACAGCAAGCTTAGCAAGAGCTCTGCCGTGCTGCCACTGTCCTTGCCCAGCCAAAACAGCAGCAGGGGAGGAAAGAAACAGTACAGACCTTCAGATGTTCTGCATGCCTTGCAGATAAGCGTAATCTTTCCCTTTGGGTTTCTGCTCCCCTGTTAATTAGGCAGTTGCTGTAAGAACTGAAGGACTGGATATTTCCTACACACAGAAGAAAAGGCAGTGTATACTCAGGTCTGTCTGAAAGTTTATCACTACCCCTCATATCCTTCAATTTACATGCCATGGTACCTATCCGCATCACAGGGCATCTGTATCCATCAGCTGTAAGGCTGATTTGGGGGTGGGGGAAAACAGAGGTGCTAAGGGGGTTGGGGGGAGCAAGTGCAACATTTTTGTACAGTTGATAACAACCGAGAACTGCCACTGCATAAAAAAACCTCACATTGTAAATGCATGAAGTATAAAGCCAAAAGAAAAGAAGATATAATACAGGTACTAGTTGTATTATTTAGACTCAACTGTGTGATTGCATGTGACAGTACTGTGAAACTCTCCTGCTGGGTTTGCATCCATTACCCTCAGATATCACCTGGCTCTGGAGGGGTAAGTGCAGGTTATTGCCTCTGACTCATACTGACTCTGGTCAGAGGTAGAGTCACCCCCAGCCCCATCCACCTGTGTAACGGAGCTGAAGGGTCTGCTAAGAAAGGGCCTTGTGGCTGCTTGAACATCACCTAGCGTAACTGACAGAGCTCGTGGTGGTGCATGATCTAATGAAGAGTGCTGTGTGGAGATATACACTGAAATGTGTGGAGCATGGATCTGACCAAGTAAATTCAGGATAACTGAGGCCTGTGTTTGCTCTTTCAGTGAACCCTGGGGGTTTCCTCAGCTCTTTGTGTGGATGCACTCCATGCAAAGGGACAAGCAGCAGGTTTGGCCTAAACCCACCTCCATCACAGACAAATAAACTGAAATGCAGAATACCAGAAACAATGCTGTTCAACAGATACTTTGGAGTGCGGAGATTTACCCCAGCTGAAGCACCCTGAGGAGCTACCTGTGTATTCAGGTGGGAAAGGGAGCTACATCAGAGCTGGGTGACACTCTGGCGCTACCTAAAGATGTTTCTCAGCATTCCTAATTACTTGTTACTTTTAGTATTGCCTAAAAAGCAAGTAAGTTGGAAAATGCAATGGAAAAAAACCAACCAAACACTTATAATCTCTCCCCTTTCTGAACTGACCTAGTCTACGAACAAACAAATTCCACTGCGCGAGGACCTGGGTGGCCAAGCCCAGCACAGATGAAGAGCCATGCAGATCTCTAGCTAACAACCTCCTCTGAACCTGCTGTATCATTAAAGGCCTCAGAGGGCAATCAGGTGCTGGCAGTGTCCCCAGGTGAGAACCTCTGAAAGGTAAGAACCCCTGCACTGCACTAAGCCAGTCAGCCCCAGAACATTCATAGAGTAACACAGGCTGGACAGGAGCTCTGCTAGGCCCATCCCTGCTTAACGCAGGTCCAACTGGACAAGGCCCTGAGCAGCCTGCTCTAGTGACATTTTAAGCACCACCAAGAATTGAGATGCTACCACCTCTGGGAAACTTGCTTCAAAGTTTGGCTGCCCTGATGGTAGAAAAAAACACAATCCTATCCATGCAATTTTTCATGTTGCAATTCTGTTCATTGCCTCTCGTCCCATTACCGTGCTCCCTTGAGAAGAGTCTGCCTCTGCCTTCTCTACACCCTTCCAGCAGCTGCTATAGAGAGCAAGGCACTTCCCCTTAGCCCTCTCTTAAGGCTGAAGAAACCCAGTTCTCTCCACCTCACCACACATTCTGTGCCATTCTGCCCAGAACCGGTTTTTGGCTATACCACCACCATGGCTCAAAGCAAGTACACACAATTGCTCATTGGGATGCCAGTGCGAGTATTTCTCCCCTTCAAACCCACAACTCTCCTTTCTTTGTCCCCTCCCCATCCCCCCACCATCAACACCACCACTATTTCTGTGAGCAGAAATGCCAGGCCTGTTTCTGCGAGCAGAGTTTATTCTTCCTGACATCACTGGAATTAAAGGGGTGTCAGCATATAGGTACTACAGCCAAGTAACTAAGAGGGAGCTTTCTCTTTGAAAAAGGTGAGGGTCCTTACCTTGCTCCAAAATCGCTGGGGAGGCAGGAGACCGTGCCCGTGACAATTCACTTCTCAGAAAACACTGCAAAAGTACCAGCTCAGGTTTCTGTGATATGACCTGGCCATCTGATGTTAACAAAGGGCAAATACTTCTACAGAAACAAAGCCTGCTGAACAGTACAGTTAACAGCAAAACTCTCAGGAAACAGGCATGAACAAGGCCATTAAAATTGCATTTTTAATTTTTCTAATAAAGGAATCAAAGAAAGCTGTAGCATTTGTTTGGGAAAAAAAAAATCAACAAACCAAACCAACCAAAAACAAACAATGAAAACAAAACCAAAAAACACACAAAACATTCCAAAGTGAGAGCTGACAGTAAAACATTCAACAATTGTGGATTTACAAGCTCATGAATCACACAATGTTAGGGATTGGAAGGGACCTCAAAAGATCATCTAGTCCAATCCCCCTGCCAGAGCAGGAACACCTAGGTCAGGTCACACAGGAACATGTCCAGGCGGGTTTGGAATGTCTCCAGAGAAGGAGACTCCACAACCTCTCTGGGCAGCCTGTTCCAGTGTTCTGTTACCCTCACTGTGAAGCAGAGTTATGGGGAAATCTTACAAAGTCATGAGAGAAGTCCCACTACCACGTGAGATCATCCAGAGACTGTCTCCAAGATCTTCTCATTTCAGTTTTGTAATCTGGATACCACCTGCTTTTACACAAAGATAGTTCAGCCACAGACTAAGACTAATCAAGTGCCTCCACAGAAAACTGTTAATGTGAAGAGTCACCAATTCGTGCTTAGCACAAGTCCGAGGCTTCTATACAAGCAGAATACTTGACCAACAAGAAATATTATTTTCAGGTTTATCTATTGCAAATACAAGCTGTAAAAAGAAGCAATTTATGATTCAAGTATTTAGACTCCCAAATGTTATAAACTGTAGTTGCTTCTATCTGGAGAACTGGGCTTAGAGATAAAGTTCTTACCTGGACAAAATTGATCTGATTGTCCTGAACAACCTCCTGCTTCCACACTACTCTAGGAACAGGAACAGAAGCAACTCACTATCATCAAAGCTGAAACTACTATCTTGCCTTCTGAAATGAGGGTGCTAGAAAAGCACAAGCATTCCACTTGGCTTCGGATCATCGCTCTTCTTCAAATACAAAGCACAGATATTATTGCATGCACTGAGAAACTGAACAGTTATATAGTTGTAATTGCACTGACATTCACATACTCTGTTAGTACTTCTACCAGTTGGTGAACATACTTCATCTATTACAAACATAACTTTACCGAGTGGCACACCATAGCAGCCACACCAAGGGTCTGCATTCATAATTTCAAGCTTTCTAGACCTCTTGCACTTGATCTATATGCAAGCAAAGAAAGTATTCAGCAAGAAATGACACCACATTTTCACTCCTCACTGTTACATTCCATTTCCCTTTTTAAGGATAAAATTGCTAACAAATTATTTCAAAGTATCTCTCGCTCCATGATTTTGGCACTAGAGCTGCAAAATAATTTCTATCTTTGTATGTAAAATAATTTGGTAGTCAATTCAAGTTCTCCTATATCCAAACACAGGGTTATTCTCCTTCTCCATACCTTTATTAATAGAGTTCTACTCAAACCCCTCAAATTAGTATCAGAATGCCATTAAAAAGACTTGATCCCTTAGGTACGGTGTAAAACTTTGTAGACCATTCTGTTAAGCCAAAAGCTTGGGCATTGCTCCTCCAAAACCCTGTTCCCCTCTGCTTCCCAAAAGGAAAGATATAACTTGAGAAACAAAATCAGCAGAGTTACACTGATCAACTTGGAGCAACTCTTTTCCCCATCACTCCCTTCTGGACCAGGCGTAGCGTAAGAGACCACTGCAAATTTGTCAGGTACGTTTGAAGTGTCTTTCAGATTGCCAGCATGCTTCCCTTCCCCATCCCTCCCCTGGTGCAGTCCTTTTTACCCAGCATTGACTTTCTATTAAAGTTTCCATTAAACAGTTTGGTTCCAGTACCCCCAAGTGCAGAGGAAGGACAATCCCCAATGACAGTCTCAAGCTCCTACAAAGATGGATTATCTTCATAAGATGACCAGCTGCACTGGCTGGCATTGCTTGTGGCCAACTGCAAGGGACTTCCTCTTCCAACTACACCATTCTTCTGTGGACTAGGTAAATACACCTTCAAGTTTGTCCTTTTCCATAAGGACTCCAAAGCATCACAGGAAGCACCGCGTTTGTCAGAGATTCTAGTTTGTCACAAATCATTATTTGGCATCAGTTTCTCCAGGTTGAAGGCAAGACAGAATGAATGTCTGCATTCAAAGCATCTCCTATTTACTGTGGCAGCAAGAAGGACAAGTTGATTGTTAGTACAGATGGATAAGCAGCAGCCCAACTGTTCTCCCTGTTCTTCTGTAGCTTGTTTGTTGAGGAAGACTTAAAAGAGCACAATTCGACCTGAGCTAAGACCAAGTTTACACAGGGGTGGAGGAAGAGTTCACTAGAGTACACTTAACTCACAGTGTAAGATGGTGGTCTCTTTGGAAAAGAAAACCCTTTGCATTAAACTAAACTTTCCCAAGATTTCAGGTATCTGAACCAATAGTAGAATCCTTTAGAAAGTTCAGAAAGCTAAGTAATACCTGACTATGGAACAACTTTTTTTTTTCTCACTTGGCAAAAAATGGCAACCAACTTTGCCCTGAAACCTCAGCTGAAACATTATCAATAAGTAACTTGCAAGCAAGTCAGTTCCCAGCCTCCTCCCAGATCCTCTATAATCTTTTACACAAGCTCAAATACCATGTTCCTGAACGGCAACTTCAGCATAAAGATTTTCAAAGACTGTGGAAGCAAACTAAATGGTGCAAGACCAGGGTGGGAATGGCAGAGACCAGTGCGAACAAACAGGTACCCCACCTGCACTCTTCTCATACAAGAAGGCTGTTAAGAGTACACAAAGAAATAGACAATGAACCTGGATTTGAGTACTGGGGTCGTCCAAGGGTCACACTAATTTGGCCAACTGACCTTGCACCAGTCAACTGGCTTACAAACTCCATCCCCGATTTTAGTAAGTATTTACATGTTGTATGCAAACATACTGAACTTGAATAGACTCTACCACCAAGATTTTCAAGTGCAAATGTATAGACTCCCTTAATTCTGCTCTTAATGTATTTTAAAAAAAATTCAAGTGCTCCCTCCAAATCCTGTCCTGCACAAATGCTCTGTAAATAGATAATGATTAAATATCAATCTGAAGGTTCACAAGAAATGAGCTACTTAATTAAATGAAACACAGCTTCAAACAAGCAACACTGAATCTATTCCTCCATTAAAGAGGACTAAAAGTCCCTGCATAGAGAAAGCTGTAAATAAATGTTAGAAGTACTATTAGTTAAGACATCAGACAAAAACGGATCAGATTCCTGACTTGCTATTTTTGTCTTCACACAACAACAACTCCATTTGGATGTTTGAAATTCAGCCTGCCTCAACATAAAATACTGCTTCCTACTTGCAGTGCAGTATGAATAAAGGAAAGACTTTCAGTCTCAGAACATTTAAATTACTGATGCATACAGACTTTCAATTGTCACTGGTCTGTTCCAATGATCCACACGATTGCTTCACAGTAGGCACAGCTGAAGACTGTTGCAGATAGATCCAAATGCAGGGTTGTTTCAATAACTCAACAGTACTTTGATGTTTGCCTTGCTGAATTCTTCACTGCTGAAGGAGGATCAGAGTCTTCAGTTTACAGCAAAAAACAAAACAAGGCCATTACGAAGATCATGTAACACAGAGCTCTGAAGCCCACAGCGGGGGTTTACTGCAGTATGGTAGTTTGCTTCTGGTCTCCTGAGCACAAGCAGATGCTGTAGCAGTTGCTTCCTCTTCTTCTGCATCTTCCTGTACCTCTCTGAAACCTTCTGCTTCTTGGAATGGATTCTCCAAGAGTTTCAGTACATTTCTTACCTAGAAAGAAAACATCGTATGGTTTTGAGAGTTTTGAAAGTAAAGGCAAAATGATGTAGAAAAGATACCAAATAATGATCGAGTATATTGTATTTAACACGCAAACTCCAGGCAAGCCAAATATGAACTAGATAAACAATACGCGTATCAAATAAGCTGAAGACTGTAAAATCATAACAGTGTGAGTTTGTATCTGTACAGAACTCAAGCTCTAATAACTTGAAATGCAAGTCTCAAATACAAGTTCTTGTGTCATTTCTCAAAATAAACTAATTTTTCCATATTCTGCATGTAACAATCCACATGCTGAACTCCACGGGTGAGAGCCGTAAGTTTTAAAAGATAACACTTAGAATAGCAACAAACAAATATAAATTAATCCCCAACTGCCTCCCAAGGTAATCACCATTCAGGAGACAGTAAAAGCAAGGGCAAGAGTCTTGTCCTGGGATCAGCATATAAATGCTGGTGAAGTTCAGATTCAGCTTTTCAATTCCTTTCTTTGTTCTGCAGTCATTAAAACCACATCTCCCTCAAAAATAATACAGATTTTCTGAACAATAAATTCCCAATTCCCTAACTGCCTGAGATGCCAGAATGGATCTTGCCTGGCATCATGTCAGTCATCAACAGCAGCACTACACATCCACGAAACCTAGAGAGATGATAAATAATAATTACATACCTCTGAGAAATCCCCGTTTTCAGCTGCTTCTATGGCATTCTGGGCAATATAATTTCTCAAGATATATTTTGGATTGTTTGAATTCATGACCTTCACACGATCAGTATTCCAGGCATCAGCATCACTAACATTTTCTGTTTCTTTTTGCAAACGGACTCTGAAATTAAGCAAGTGGAAACAACTGTTTTGGTTCAAGATCCACATCTAAAAGTTGACCTCCTTCCTTGTCTTGAGATCCTTAGTTTGCAGTTCTTAATAAATATTACATCGTCTGTAATCCTCTCAATTTATACAACCCAGCACAACAACAGATTACAAAACACCACTTCGTTTGAAAGCAGCACTACAGACCATCAGCAGGCCCCGACGAGGCTCGAGGAAGTGGCACACCTTGCATATTCTCTGGAGAGTTGAATTAAGACACCCCCCTGCCCCCCTCAACATACACACACACTGGTGCATGGTTTGTTCTGCATCACTCTGCAGAAACCTTCACATTCAGAACCTGACTTCAGTATTTCTACTGTTGTTTACTGGTTAAAGCTTTTGATGTTCTGAGAGAAGGGACAGAACACAGCTGAGGCAGTTCGGTCTACCCATCAGCAGAAATACTTGCTAAAACTCTCAGCCCCAGTGGAGATAATGATCACGAGCAGCCAGGTGACAAAAGGAGTCCTGATCTACTCCATGCAGCAGAAACAACTAATGCTTTACTAAGGGGTTTTCTTCATAAAAAATCTCCTGTTAACACTAAGTTTTTTGACTTTTAAGTTATGCCTGTTAGAATAGTCTGGACATTTTCTTCCTGGCTATTTCTTTTACAGTTACTCTTTGATTATTTCTACCTGCTTTCTATATTAATACATAGATTTATCTTTCAGAAAAAAATAAAATAAAGGATGAAACAGAGATCAGTCAATTGTAGCTACTGAGCACTTAAAAGCTCACATCTGAAATTAGTCTCTGCTAGAATCAAGATCAACATTCTTCAAGCACTTTTAATAACAGATTTGATGCTAGGCGTTTTCTACACCTTCACTCCTCCCCAAAATCTAGTAAACAAAATACACAGATGCCCTTGAACTTTCACAGCAACCTAGATACTGATCTTGAAGTAGTTAGTAGTTTGAGTCGTGTGCCCCTCACATCCCTCCCAACCTATATACTTTGAGACAGGGTGTCTTTTGTGAGACAGGCACACTGTTCTCAAATAAAATGCAGAACTAACATACTGCTCTTAAGGGTGAGAAATCTTACCTGTACTTCTCCAGCCATTCTTTCCAGTGTCTTTTATTCCTGCTGAGTAGATCAGCTGCTGACAACTGCTGCAGTTTAGAGTATTGCTCAATGCGTTCTAATTCTTTATTTATATTAGCTTTTGTTCCAATTAATGCAAACAGCTGAGGATTAGACTGAGCCAACATCAGCATCATTGACAGCTGTCTGGGTAGAAAAGACACAAATGCATCAGATGTCAAAGTTGAGCTGCCTGTCAAAGCCCACCTTTTTGCAACCATAAAGTAGATAGGAAAACATTCACAATAATTATGATTTCACTAGAGAGGTTAAATAACAGTACTTTATATTATAAATTTGTTCTGTTACTCTATACTAATTTTACTGTTCCTTCCCCCTTCTTCAGTGTGTTTAATTCACATTCCTGTGGTACATAAAGTACAGACAGCAGCTTTTCAGAATTACCAATTGGGTTTAGATGTGCAGTTCTTATTAGAACATCCATGGAACTTTGAAAGGAATTTGGAATAAGGAATTTGCTCTTAGGTATCAAGATAATACAGAATCCATAGGGCTGTTTTTTAAACTCCTTTTCCTTATTAATAATGTAAGAGCATGAAGAAAAAGGATCTAACACCTACTAATCTTACCAGAACTAAGAAAAACCCAACCCAAATTGGGGAAAGATACCTCATTTGAGATACAACACTTAATCTATTTATTTTATATAGCGAGTCTAAATCACAGAATGAGAACTGCTTTGTGGTAGTAAATTCCTACCAATATCCAGGCTATTTTGCTGCAAAAGTTTGACTAGAATTGTATCTTTTTACATTTTACTATGTTAGCTGGTGCTGTACAATACTTTCACCTTATTTTTAATACCACACTAGCCAACTTTTATTTTTCCTAGACTAATAACAGCACTACAGCAAAAAGTAAAATAAAAATAAACAAAGAGCATAAGTTGTAGCATATCAAAAACATGCTAAGTATTTTTATTTCCTTCTATAAATGCATTTATAAACAATGGAGAAAAGAAACAATTTCAAACCTGGAACTTAATTAAATAAGCAGTACCCACCACCTTAATTTAGTTCTTTCTCATTTTAGTGTACCATCAATAAAACTTAAATAATCAGTAGTATTTCTAAAATGGTAAGTGACTACAGCCAACCACCTTGGCATAACACTTGTATAAGTTTAACACAAGTCCATTTTCTCAACTCCCTGCTTTCCATAACTGTGATATCAATACACAGAAACAGCTGAAGAATTTGGTAGGTTCATTATCTTCACGGAACACTTATTAAACAGGGCAGGGGGAGAACCCTACCCAAAATACCCCCACTTCAATTTTTTCCCCCCATCTGGGAAGATGCTAAAAAACCCCAGACAAACTCATGGGTCACACTCATTCCCTGCTTTCCACTGCTCCAAAACGTGAAAAACTGCTGCAATCACTGTTATAAGCAACAGTTGAACAAAATTTACTATTTTTCCACACCTAGAGCAGCTAAGCTGCAGAACATAACCCATCAAATGTGACATGGACAGCACCACACAACTTTTGGAGCCTAAAGTGTCAATTTAGGTTATACTTAGCCCAGAAAATGGTGATTATTTGCTGACAGTACATTGGCAGAACACAGTAAATTCATTTCTTCCATAAAATATTTCTGTATCACTTCACTATCTGGCACTCTCATTGCCTTAGTCAGCAGAGACAGTGGAGAAAAAAAAACAGGACCAAACAAAAGCTCAGACAACTTTAGCTCAAGAGCCAACTGCTGCAAGTCACTGCTGAGCATTCATCAGTCACAAAACACACAAGGATTTGCACTGCTGCAGAGATCATGATGCATGTACTTAAGTGAAGTTTCCAAATTTAGTCAATATCACATAGCATGCAGAGTTTGTTATGGGTATGATGAAACTAAAAGCACAGGCCAAAAGCATTTAAGTAAAGAGTATTACCTTGGATCCATCTGTGGTTTGAAAGCAACTTTCAGTTCTTCTACAGAAGCACACTGACTTGTAAGCTTTTCTAAGAAATCTTCCAGTTTTGAAGGATCAGAGTCTACTGAGAATGAACTTAGCAAGTAGAAAATATTTGTGAAGTCTCCACCTGAAAAAGTGAGTTCTATGAGTAATGCAATGAATAAATCACAGGAAAACAAGTCTCAAGTCTCCTTCCTAACACCCCCTGCAGCAGTACAGGTCGCCAGTCTGAAGAGGCAAATAAATCGCTCCCTCAGTGAGATGGGGGAGCCCTGTATAAGGCAACAACTGCCCCACAGTTCACGAAAAGGTAATTATTTTCCAGTCTTTTGTGCTTCTCTCACATGACAACGTACTTGCACAAGGCTGCTTTCTTGTACTTTTTGTCTACACTTTAGTTCAACTGTAAGATACTGATGGGCTTTTAAATAATACCCCACTCTGTTCCTCACCAACCTGTAAGATGCATGGTTTCGAGGAGTTCAGACACCAGCTTACTGTCTTCTTCTAATTCCAGCTGGATTAGGCCTAGTTTCTTCCTCATCTTCTGCAAATAATGTTTCTCATATTCTCCATCGTATTCCTCCTCCAGGATGAGTTCACTTATTTCCAAGGGCAGCTCTGGAACTAGAGCTTCAGCAAGCTTCCCCAGGTTCCACTTGCAAATCTCTGGCTGCTTGTTGTAAGCATAGCGCCCTGTATTATCAGAACCATTGCAAATGTGCTCAGGGTCATATCTAAAAATGAAGAAATAGTTAGCATTCTTCTTGGTATCTGGACACAAGACCATGAGAATTATTATTATTTTACTTTCCTCTAGGAAACAAAAGAATTCAAAAGGGAATGCTCTGTCTTGATTCTTTTCCCAAAGTTACCTAATTAGGTATTTTCCTGGCTTTTTAAACACTGAGCAACCCACAGGCTACAAGAACAGCCTAACAGTTAGAGATGTTGTGCATACAATTAAAAAGAAGTTGAAAAGAAGAATTACAGGTCAACTAGAACTAAGTGAATCTATTTTGCCATAAAAAGGGTTCATAAATCTACTTTAGAGTTAAAACATTAAAGTAGTTGTGAACATCAGGATTGTTCTACATAGCAAACATATACACACATTTCAAATAATTATGCCACACTCACCTGTCCATAAATCCAAAAGGGCCATAGTCAATGGTTAGTCCAACTATGCTCATATTATCTGTATTCAACACGCCATGGCAAAAGCCAACACACTGCCATTCAGCAACCAATCTCGCTGTCCGTTTTGTTATCTAAAAGAGACTTTGGTTTTTTAACACAATCTATTTCTAATACATTCATGTATTTCCAAGCATTTCCTAGTTTAAACTGATCTTTCTACAGCTCCAGTGGATGCAGATGCTGGCAATATGCCACACACACATATCCTAAGGACAGCTGGCCTCTCTCCTCCTGCTAGTAACTGCCCTGTTTCTCACTCTCCCATTTCTGTTTATTTCCTCTTTTTTCCTTCCATGCTTGACTTCCAAGCCAGCCCGACAGCTTCAAAACATACTGAACACAGAACACTGAAATACAGAAAACTGTTTGACACCAGACTTGCCTACTGTTCTAGACAGTATGCAAACATATTCTTTTCCTTATTACTAATTTTAAAGACCCTTTAATTACAGGGAGGAGAAAACATAAGCAAAGTCTAACAAATAAAATTAACTATATGCAACAAAGCTCAATGTAAAGTTAGTCTTTCGGTTTACTGGGTATGCAGGAGTGATTTACACGAAGGCGAGTGGTTTACACAAAACATCATATCCTGCTAGAAAGTTTTAGCATGATATGCATTTCCCTCGATTTGCTGAGTGGAAAAAAGCTACAAGTTTAAGTAAAATATTCCAATGACAATTTTTATTTAAATGCAATTGTGCACTGAATGCATGCTTCAGAGTTTTTCAGTTGCTTAACTGAGAGTTATTGCTGTGGAATCCCTGACTGTAATCACTGTGTGTGCCTCATTCTTCAAATAAATAGTGCAATATTTTAAAATAATTAATCTTAAAAATAAATAAAATAATTTAATTACATTAGCCCACCTGTCAACTACAACTAGATATGCCCTATAAAATCTAAAATTCCGGAAGCTAACCTGGCTTTTAAATAAACTGGGGTATTTCTAAATGCTTTACTGAATCGTTATAAATAAAATGTTTACATAGTCATTAGCTAAAGTTTTTAAATTAAACTATTTTCATAGTTAAAGTCACTCACCTTCCCAAACAGCTATCAATGTACAGAAATTTAAAGTAACTATGCTCTCCAGCTGCAATGTAAGTGCATTTTATTAAGGTTTAAAAAACAAGCTATTTAACAGAAAAGGCAGTCCAAGTAGCTGCACATGTCCAAAACCGATTACTGGCATGCCCTAAACCAGTAAGGGGACACACCCTGCACAATAGCACTGTGCCAGGAAGATGGTAAAACTTAAAAATACAAAAAATCCAGGCCACCAGGGCTGGGATGAACACAGGTCAGTGTTAAGGCAATTCCTGACTGCTGGATGTCTTGGGTGTGAATGCATCACACACTGCCAGTGTGCTGGTAAAAAACAAATCCTGCTAATGAGAACATCTGGAAGGCATTAAAGCTTGGGCACCACTCAAAGATGGGTGTATTGATTAGAAAGAGAGCTCTGCGCTCACTTTCACCTTTACTCTTTTTGATTGCATTTTTCTACTGCTAGCCACACTAGAAAACAAGTACGGTGTATACATAAATACGAGCACTATCTCAAGGACATGCTCATTTAAATTTAACCACCTACAAATTACTTGAGAAGCAGAGGTAACAGTGTTTGTTTTCTAGACAGTGCTGTCAAATGCAAACACTAGTACTTTTTTCCTCCATTTCTTCTACTGTGCAAAAAGAAAGTTAAAACACATTAAGAGTTGAGCTGACAGCACTTCCCCACTATTAAAAAAAAGATGGACATGTTTGTCAAATTCGGTGAGGGACTGGGGTGCTTTTCAGGTGGAGAAAGGTATGGAAAGTCCCTACTAAGCAGGAGAGAAGAGGCAATGCTAGCGCAGGCATGGAGCATGGACTGGCACAAGCTGGGGGCGCACAGCAAACGAACAAAACAAGGGAATCGGGGGCAATAAGGAAAGTATGCCAGGATGGGGGCAGGAAACCAGCAGTAACTGGGCCAGGAAAAACAGCCAAAAGCAGCAAGAGGCAGGACTGGGCACACACACATCTGCGAAGATCCCCAAGTCCCCTGACTTTTCTGCCATCAGAAAGTAAGCATGCCATCAACTACAGAGCTGGACATGCACATCGTGGGTGACAACACATAGTCCTCATCACCAGCATCAGTCTTTCAAATGCAAAAGGCCTGTCCAGTGAAGTTAAACTCTTCAGCAGTCAGTGATGGACCACACCACATCTTGCTTTCGAAGAACTAATGCAAATATGCACAGGTTGTGTTAAAGGGAAAGTAAATAAATCACAAAATCATCCCACGACACAGATTTAAACCCCACAAAATTTAGAGAATCTCAGATTTTAAGCCTGCCTTTTGACCCCGTATTAGTCTGTTATGAACATGCATCATGTTCCCTCAGTCCCTACCAGGTCATTTCAGATTTCAAAGCATCATAACTGCTCTTACATAGACTAATTAAATGTGTTACACTATGGTATTTTTTTACTGGTTAGTTGTAACAATCTTATTTGGGTTGCAACATGATTTGAACTTCAAGTGATCCAAATTGTAGCCTTTAGTACAATCCTCCAGTAATTTCAAACTGGATCCCTTCTGCAAGGGTATCATTACTTTATACTAATCATTAAAACACAAAGAGAAGCATCTTATTGCCCGACTTCAAATTTTTTCTTTACTCACTGAGACAAAGGAATATAGCAACAGAAATTCAATGTCAAGAATAGCAATACAGTATCAACAGTGAGGCCCGAGGTATATTCAGGATATGAAGTTTAGATCCCATTTAATTAAGCTATAATTTACTTCAAAGAGAAATACAGCTATTTACTAATGTTATAGCTCCAATTTTTATGATCTCCAGCAATTGTTAAGGTCTAAAATTATACAGTAATTGAAAATGGATCTCTGAGAAATCAACCCTCTCCTCTGGGCCACTGCAGAATTACCTGATACCACACCACCTCTAAGACATACTAATATAATCTTACCTGTTCTTCCCATTCCCAAAGCTGGAGGTTTTGTAGCTTCCTCACGCAAGCCCTCACAGTGCTTGACTGCCTTTAAACATTTCTATTCTAAAGCCTGAAGTTAAAGTACTTTGCAGTCAACATTCCTGTTTGTAATTTGGAAAATGAGAGACAGGAGGTGACTCGCCGTTCTCAGTATTTTACAAGATGATGTCTGGCAAGTAATGTCTTGGTACCATCAGCTCATCATCTGACAGGCAGGGCCAGAATTCCCCCCTGACAGTCTAAGACACACTCAGCAAATGGAGACAAGTCTTGGGAAGCTCTCCCAGAGCAGAGAAATAATGACTTACTATTAAAAAGGTTAAACTGTTTTCATCGGTTTGATCAATATCAACATTGCTTTCATGGATAAGCAGTTCTATTAAGAATGCTTTCTCCAAAGAACAGAATAGTTCAGGCAATTGGATGATACAAGGTATTAACTGACTCCAGTCATCTGTGCTTGCAGATAAGTTCCTAACGATAATTGCTATGGATTTATGAGGAGAATCTGATCTTTCTTACCTCTTTGAAGAAAGCAGCATTCCTCTGAATACTGTTGTCTGAATAAGCCTCCTGGATTTCTGGATAGAAAGTGCTGATCACATAATCGAGCATCTGTATTCGAATATCATTTCGGTTAACACTGGGACCCTTGCGTCCTGTGTACTCATCAGTTGGTTTAAAAATTTCAAAAGAACCAAATCTGTTTTAAAATAATAAAAACATGTTTTAGTATTAACTGGTATTATTTACTTCATTTGGTATTACATGTAGTAAAAACATACATTGTTGTTGCAATAACACCATATCATCTCTTGAGTTTAACACCAATCCTTCAACTGACTGAGAGAAAAGACCCACAGGATTCCTACACTGAATCACAGAATCACAGAATGTTAGGGATTGGAAGGGACCTCAAAAGATCATCTAGTCCAATCCCCCTGCCAGAGCAGGAACACCTAGGTCAGGTCACACAGGAACATGTCCAGGCGGGGTTTGAATGTCTCCAGAGAAGGAGACTCCACAACCTCTCTGGGCAGCCTGTGCCAGTGCTCTGTTACCCTCACTGTGAAGAAATTCTTCCTCACATTTATGCGGAACCTCCTATGTTCCAGCTTGTACCCACTGCCCCTTGTCCTATCATTGGGTGACACTGAGAAGAGCCTGGCTCCATCCTCATGACGCCTGGCAAGGCTCAGTGACACCACGCAAGGAAGTGCATACATCCACGGGTAACCAAACCGACCAATCAAGACCCTAGCCTGCACTGAAGACCAGCTTGTTAAAACTTGTTTGCAACCGCTTCTACAGAAGAGTTCTTATTCTGAGTTAATGTACAGGAATAGGACTTATTTAAAATACTAGATTGTACATCCCAGCATGCAAGATAGATTTTTCCACATAAATATATATAAGTATTCATCCACACAAACACACACATATATACATATATTCCTTAGGCCTCACCTTCCTCTAATATTGTTACCTTACAAGAAGCAGTGCTACCTCCTGAAACTCCTAATACTTTGTGGTGGAGCAGCAACCTCATACACTTCTCAGTCAAGGAAAGTAGACCCAAACTTTGACAGTGCTACATAGAATAGCTTTGGAAATAAGGGGAGAGTTATAACCCACCACTACCATCAATATCAAAAAAAAAAGTATGTATTCTCTGCAGGCATAAACATGAAAAATCTCTTCTGGAGTTTGCAGAACTTAGTTCTTCCTTCTACCTGGCATCCTTGTGTATTTGTGTGGGTGCAAAGACACCAGCTCCTCCCATCCTCTGGACAAGAAGAGCAGCCTCCTACAGCCTGGCAAGAGCTCCAAGCCTCCAGAACAATAAACACGCAAATGGTGCTGTTACGGAAATACACTTAAAATGGTATTTCAAAAGACTGTTGAGCTTGATTTTAAAAGAATAAAAAAACCCAACAAAATAGGCTTCTACCTTATAAACGTGGAAGCTATTCTCAGAACAACTGTACACCTTTCATTTTTTGGATTCCCATCATAAAATACATCACGGACAACTTTCGAGTCGGATGTCACACACGTCCCAGCCCTCGTTGTTGGTATTCCTAGGTGAAACATGGCCTCACTGCACAGGAACTCCCGTATGCTCGACCGCAGGACTTTCCGACCATCAGCTCGTCTGCAACAAGAAGACATTGACAGTTTTCAGGCTATGAAAGCAAGAACTCCTGTCTCCCTCTTACCAGTGGAGAAACAAAAGCCTAGAAGTGACGTGCTATGTCCACAGCCCCACAACAAAGCAGTGGCAGATCTGAGAACAAAAGATGGGTTAGATGGACAGAACACACCTGCAATGAAGACCACACATAACAGAAGAAAATAAACTTTCCAGTTACACATATCCTTTCTAATCATTAACTTTTCTGTTTTCATTGACGCAATAGCCTTTCAAAAAAGTAAAAAATTTTGGACAAGTGTAGCTATGTTATTATGTAATAAGTCACTGGTTTCCTCTTAATAAAACAGCTACCATTATGTCTCTTGAAAAACACTATTATTTTGGATCTTTCCAGGTAAGTGATCCAGAAAGAGAGTGTTAAATATGGGCACGTATGGCAGCTGCATTAAAAAAATAACAGACAGCAACAAGCAAACTATCTTATTTAACAGGTATCAAGTAAATGAATAGGCACGTGTGGTTCTCAGCCCACACTTCAGAAGGCATAGGCAAGCAGAGCTACCCAGGGCAGAACGCCGTATCTGAGATTTTCACTGAGATTTCCTTAACCTTCACTGACATGAAGAAGCCCTTCAAAGTACCACACGAAACTAACTTAGTATGAAACTAAGATGTTACTGAGCCCGTACACAGCTGGAACAGAGAATACAGAAAATGCAGGTGGGAAAAATCTCCTCCAAGATTTAAAGCAGTGCAGACTAAAAGGACTGATGAGGACATCCATCCCTTGCAGGGATTTGGTCAGTATGCCATTTTGGAATTTTTTCCACCATTCCCTTCCACAACCTGGAAGGACGGAGGAAAGGCACTGCTGGCAGCAGACAGAAGGACTGGCAGCACAAACAATCCGAACACCCATACTTTAAATACCATAGGACAATACAGCACCAAGCACTCAGGTCACTATTGCACACTGCTGTCCCCAGTTTCATCACGGTCTGCATCCTCCTGAAGGGGCGGAAACCCCAGAGGATAACCAGGGACAGAAATCATGTACCATCTGAAGGACTCACGGAATCACAGAATCGCCTTGGTTGGAAAAGCCCTCCAAGATCATCAAGTCCACCCAGTAACCTAACTGCCAGGTCACCACTACACCGTGTCCCTCAGCACCTCATCTACACGGCTCTTAAACACCTCCAGGGATGGGGACTCCCCCACTGCCCTGGGCAGCCTGTGCCAGTGCCTGACAACCCTTCCAGTGAAGACATTTTTCCTAATATCCAGTCTAAACCTTTTGCCACCTTCTGGTTTGGCATGTAAGCACGACACTTGCTGCAGCGAAAAAAACCCACGGAACAAACAGCCCACGAGAGCTTAAGCGCTAAGCTCTGCCTGGGGCAATCACCCTCGGCCCTGGGCAATGCGCAGCGGGGAAGCCCGTCCCGTCCGCCCCGCCCCGCACGGCCAGCCCCAAGCGCAGGGGGCTCCGCGCGGGCACGGGGCGCAGCGCCTTCACAACCGAGCTTCGCCGGGCTGCGCCGCGCCGCGTGGCCTTACCGGGAGAAGGGGGTGAGGCCGGCGCCCTTCAGCTGGACCTCCCAGCGCTCGCCCCGCGGGCCCAGCACCTCGCCCAGGTACATGGCGGCTCCGTCGCCCAGCTGTCCCGCGAAGCTGCCGAACTGGTGGCCACAGTAGCAGTGCGCCGCCGGCTCCGAGCCCGCCAGCAGCCGGTTCCCGCTGAAGTACAGCGCCGCCTCCGCCTCCGCCGCTTCCCGATCGGCCGCGGGCACCTGCAGCCCCAGCAGCGCCAGTGCCGGCAGCGACATGGCCACCAGCCGCGGGTTCTGCAGCGGGCTGGGCCGCACCCGGCAGAAGCAGGCGCCGGGCACGGCCCGCGGCCCGCCCTCCTCCGAGGCGTCCACCGGCAGCGACCGCAGCGCCAAGTTGTCGAAGCGCAGCGCGTCCAGCCAGCCCCCGCCGCCCGCCTGCGCGCCGCCCTCGGGGCCGCCCGGCCGCGGCGGGAGAGCGGCGGGCTGCTGCATGGCAGCACCCAGCGTGCCGACCCAGCCCGGGCCGCCCGGGCCCGCCGCCGGCAGCAGCAGCCGAGGGAAACGGCGGCCGCCGCGCAGCGCCGCGGCCATCCGCCTGCTGAGGGGCGGGCCGGGGGGCGGGGACACGGTGCCGGGAGCCCCGCCCACGGGGCACGCCCCGCCCGCCGCGCGGGTGACGCCGTGTCCCGCCGTGGTGCGGCCGGGAGGGTGCTGAGTGCCGGGGCGCTTAAAAGCCGTTCGCGCGGGGCGCGGGCCTCAGCCGGCCCGGGGACACCGCGGGGCAGCAGCCAGCAGCCGCCAGCAGCGCGCGGGAGGAGGCGCTGCCCGTGTCCGGTCCGTTCGCCAGCGGGCTCCGTCCGCCTCAGGTGCGCCTCGGGCAGCGGGGCTGAGCGGGAGAACCGCGGCGGGCGGAGGCTTTGCCCGAGCCGGCTGGCGCTGGGATGTCCTGGCTGGCGAGGGGCGGGAAGTCCAAGGAGAAAGAGGAGCCGGAGGGCTCGCAGGGCCGGGAGGAGCGGGGCGTGCTGGTGCAGGCCATGCTGGAGCACGGCGGGGACCCCTGGGACCGCAAGGTGGTGGAGCAGGACCCCACGCTGAAGGCTGCGGAGCGGCACTGGCTGGACTACGTGTCCGCGCACCACCCCAAGGGCGAGAAGAAGTGCTCGGCGCTGCAGTGGCTGCTGTTCCACCTGGCGCGGGTCTCGCAGGCGGCGGCGGAGGAGAAGGAGCGGTGCATCCAGAGCCTGCAGAGCAGCCTGCAGGAGGCCCGCACCGAGATCCTGGCGCTGCGGTGCGACAGCGCGGTGCTGGGCGACCAGGCGGAGCGGCTGCGGCGGCTGAGGGAGGAGATGCGGGCCGGGGCGGCCGAGAACGCCCGGCTGAGGCTGGAGGTGCAGTGCCTGGGCACCCTGCTGTCGCTGGGCAAGGGCCCGGACCAGAAGAAGGTGGCGGCCCTCAGGAAGGCGGACGGGGAGCCGGAGGTGTGGGACGGGGACCGGCGGCCTGTGGAGGCGCAGGAGGAGGCGCCGGTGCCGGGGGTGGGAGCCGCGGGCGCTGGCGAAGGGAAGGCGGCCGAGGGAGGTGGCGGGCAGGGAGCGGGGGATGCGTCCGGGAACGCGAAGGTTTGGAGGAAGCATAAGGAGGGGTGGCCCGTGTGGGTGAACCGAATGTGGGCCCTGGAGCAGTGCACTCCCCTCTCCCAGGAGGCGGCGAAGCGGGCGGTGACCGCCATCGGGCTGCCCTGGCCCAAGGTGGGGGTGGTTGTCAGAGCCCTGCCGGCCGATGGGGCGGTGGGCGGCGAGGTCTTACGGCTGGTGATCAGAAATCTGGGGGAGTACGAGCCTCTCAAAGACAACATGAAGGGGACGCCCTGGAGAAATGTCCAGGAGGCGTCAGCCTACCTGTGTGGGAATGTCTTGCTCCGGGTGTTAAAGCAAAGGGAGAAACCGGTGACCCCTGACTTTGACATCTTTGGGGTGACCGTGGAGCAGGGGGATGTGGGGGTGCTGGCCTGCCGTGCTCCGGAGCTGCACAAGGAGTTTTTCATCAGCCTGGGGTCCAGTTTAATCGGCCGCCCCCTGGGTGAATGCATGGCTACCTTGGAGAACATGGGGACCCTGATGGGAGCCAAGGAGAAAGAGGTGGCGAAGAAGGATGGGACGGGGACAAAGGGGAGGAAATACATTCCTAGAGGAACAATTTGGAGATACTTAATAAACGAGGGAGTGGATGAAGGAGAGCTAGATAGCCAGCCCACAGGTGTTTTACTTGACAAAATGAAGAAGATCCTTCAGGAAAAGGGGATTAAACAAGAGGAGATTTGGGAAAAACTGAAGCAGATGCATGATTTGGCTCCTCCCTCTATCCCAAAGAGAAAACTTTACCCACCCTTAAGGGACCTTAAAGATTAGGGGTCCCAACTCCCGGTGTCAGTGGGGTTAACCTCCACCACACTGACCTGGTGTGCAGGGAGAAGGGGCTGCGTGGAGGTATGATGTCTCTTGAGGGGGGGGTGGAAAGGTATTTCTTAATTGCTATGGGATCAGAGGCAACATTATCGGGGTCCTTCACTCCTGGCAAAATCTGTCTGGATATTGGGAGCGGGAAGGGGAAAAACGAGGGGAAAAGCCCAGTTGTGGGTAGGGGAAGATAAACTAGATGAGTGGATATTTCTGGCAAAAGGGGAGAGGGGGGTGGGCAACCATTTTAAGAATTAATTAATTGTCTCAGTTCAAGGGAGATCTGTCCAAGGGAAAACTGTATTTTGCTGCTGCCACAGAGTGACATGACTGCAGATGACCCAACTTGGTGAACTGCCAGTCTAAGAGTAAAACAGAAACGGGGATAGTAAATAAAAAGTATGAGGTGGTTCCAGCTGGAGACCACCTCTTCCAGTCCCAGTATGGGTGAGCCACAGAAGTTGCCTGAGAGTGGTGAGACACTGGAACAGGTTGCCCAGAGAAGTTGTGGCTGCCCCCTCCCTGGCAGTGTTCAAGGCCAGGCTGGATGGGGCTTTGAGCAACCTGGTCTAGTGGGAGGTGTCCCTGCCCATGGCAGGGGGGTTGGAACTAGATGATCTTTGAGGTCTCTTCCAACACAAACGATTCTATGATTCTATGATTCTATGATTCTATGATTCTATGATTCTATGATTCTATGATTCTATGATTCTATGATTCTATGATTCTATGATTCTATGAACTATTCTAGAATACATCTGGAGCATGACTCCTACGTACGTGGGTTGTGCTGCTCTTATGATTGCAAGTTCTCCATCCTTGGAGATGTTCAAAAGCTGTCTGGAGACAGTCCTGGACAGCTAGCTCTAGGTGACCCTGCTTGAGCAGGGGCTGGACCAGATGATCTCAAGAGGTCCCTTCCGACCTCAACCGTTCGGTGATTCATGCTATGAAAATGGCAGAAATTTTCAATCATGTACAAGGTAAATGAGTAACAAACTTCAGACTCTTGTTTGATGCAACAGTAATGATAACTGTCTGGGATAAGCAAATGTGGCACATGGTAAAATCAACTGCCAAGTTAAAAAAACCCAAAACAACAAACTATAAGGGATTGAATTCAGTAATATCTCTATTGTACTCAAGCTCAATTGTTAGCTAATGCATCTGAAAAAAGCCGTTTTAAAAGCTCTGTTCTTATGGGTAGTACAACAAAGAGGTCCCATATTACAGTGGAAGTTTCACCAACTGCTGTTGCAAATGGACAACTAAATGAAACATATGTACTAGTTCTGTACAGTTGGTTGTGGACCACAGGAGGGTATTGTCATGCATCAGTGGAGCAAGTCAGCATGGGAACACTGGTGGTGTTTGGCAACAGCCCAGACTGTGTATGTGTCGCCTCACCGGAATGGGAGAGTTGGGAGTTAACATGACCTGTGTGGCTCCAGGAGAAGACCAAAGATGTGGCATTACATCTGTTAGCAGAGTACATTCATTTGTCTGTTCTCAAAAGCAGGGTTTTGTTCCACACCAAGAGACTGATGATGTCTGGGAGCTGAGCGGCCTCTCTGGCATGAGGTGTTCAGAGAACATGACAGCATACAGAAGGGAGCTGAGAAACCAGAGAGCAGACAAGAAGTTGCAAGCCTAGGAGCACCTTGGCGAGTAAGGAACTGTCAAAACCAGAGACAGTGAACTGTACATCACAACATATCCTTGGGTTGGTTTCCAAAAGCTACTGCTATGCAGCACTTAATGCACTTAATCCTGTACTTGTTATTAGTTATGATAGAAGTCATGTTGTTCTTTATCCTTCTATATATGCCTTGCTTGTTTCAAAAGGGAAGAGTGTGCTCATGTGCCCAGTTGAACACCTGATGTGCATTGCTAGCCTAACAGTTGTGGTGGCTTCCAGCTGGAAGGGATTGAGCTTACGAGCACCCAGAGTGGTCTGCCTGTCCTCGGAGGTGGTCAGGGAGACCAGGGGGTAGCTTGTGAGCAAGAAGTCCTGCTGGAGCATGAGCCCCACATTGCTGAGGCCCCAGCAGCGCTGGCAGGAGCGTGACAAGCGCCTCTGCTGCCGCTCTCCAGTGTGTAAACTGGCAGATAAGGTCCTGCTAGTGCTTGGTCAACTTGCACAGGGATCAAGGTTAACGTGGAATGGGTGTGTTTAGTAGTTGCAGGAGGTAAATTAAACCCATCGGGACAACCACGGGGGAGTCATGGGGAACCAGGCTGCCTGCAGTGGGTATCCCTGCCAGTAACACAGTGTAAGGCTGCAACTGCCTGGGTAATGGCATCAGGAACACCACAGTTAGGTATGGCTCTAGCAAAACCAGGACCAATGATGACGTTATCAGGGGGCAGGTTATTTGGGAGGGATTTGGGTGGCAAAAAGGTGGGCCCCAGAGCTGAAGAATGAGATATGAAGTCCACTGAAGAAGACAAGAGGGCTCCTGCTGATGGTAGGAGCGGGGACACCTACAGCCGGTAGCAGTGCTGACTCAAGTCTTGGGAGACTGGAAGGCATCGCCTGGGATAACTCACTGGACTCACTCTGTCAGATCTCTGGCCATGTATTGTGGTGTGTGGGTGGGTGAACCTGCACCTTGGGACTTACAGAATTGTCACTGAGGGTTGGCCTTGTGTGAGACTCATTAGATCTGAGATTGAGAGATTGTAACTTCATAGCTGTGCCTTATGGTTTACATAAATATGTAACTCGATCAGTAATATGGTACTTAGGTTATTGATTATTTTTCTGTTTTGCTAGTTTCCTCATAGTGTGTTCACCAGTCAATAAACAGTGTGCCTCAGTTATGTCTCGAGTGACTGGTCTGAAGAGGGGAGCCACACCTTGACACAATCACAGAGCTGTGGTCCATGCTGTGGGAATGCTGCCTGCCACGAGCCATCCTCCAACAGGCCCAGGCATACCAGAGAGCATGTGTAGGACAAGGTCTGAATGCCACACGCCCAGGAGCACCATTATGGTCCTGCCTGTGCAGAGAGAGGTAGAAATCTGTGTGTGTAGTGGTCAGCCAGAAATTGCTGATAACCACAATGCAATGAACCATCAAGACTATTGCAGGTTCCCCAAGTCCTCCCACTCTGCCCCGTGTTAAAGAGCAGCACCAAGAGCCTGCCAGGGTGGTCACAGCAGGTGTGGTTTTGTGTCAGAAGCCCACAGAGTCTCTAGCTGCCTTAGAACAGCAGCAGTCCCTCAGTGCAACAAAAATGTGTTATACTATTAGAGGAATGGGAGTAAAGGTGGATCTTACAGGATGAGCAAATTAAGTCTATCCTTCAAAGAAAATGAAGCAATCCATGGTAATTTCAATGGTTTTAAAACCATGATTCTTCCAAAAGAGTAAAATTAAAGTGTAATAAGGATGTTTTTCTTTAGCAATGTAATTGTAAGTAAATCTAAGTACCCTAGAAGCAGCATAATCATGCTTTTTGGCAGATATTTAATTGTTTTAAGTGGAGGTTAATGCATTACTGGTGATTCATCAAGAATCTGCCTCTTGAGCATCAATACAATCACAAGAGGAAAGAGGAGTACTACAAGTCAGCAATTATGCAGGATGCTCCTGTTTTGTGTCGTTTCAGTTAATACCAGGTACCGCATTGGTGAGTCAAAACCAAACCTCTCTGAGGTATGCACACTTACCTTCTCCTCTGAAGAATAGCCTCAGGGTCTGGTAGACACCTCCACTTAAAAACAATGTACCAGGTAAACTGTCTGCAGTCGGTAGATGGCACTAAATTATTACTATTACTCCTATTTTCCAGCTAAATCAGAAGGCAAAATAAAACTGCAACACTGGGTCTCTGCTCCAAAGAACTGGAGCTGTAATCACAACGTGAGAGACAACACGGGGATGGAAGCAGGGAGGGCGACGCAGGGAGGCAGAGGGATGCTGGCTGGCACCTAGAACCCTGCTGCACTTCTCAAAGGTAAAGCACAGAGCAGTCCTGCCAGCCTGGGCTGCACACAGCTCCAGGGACGGTACTGCTGGCCCCGAAGCTGTGGGTGTGCAGGTCAGTTGCTGCAGAGACACTGTGCGTTAATAAACCCATGCTCGGATCAAAACCTCACTCTTAATTACTTTGCCCAGTTTGTGAATCGTCTCTGAATAAATGTCACCACTGAAACAATGTCATTTAGTTGGGTGGAGACACAGCGTATTTACACTAAAGTGTGTAACAGCTTTTTTCGGGGGGGGGGGGAAAAAAAGATTGTTTTTCCACTTTCCCTCAGGCATCAGTCTTGATGCACTTGCACCAACTATCTTGGATGAGGAAAGTGTGAAAGTGGGAGCGTGCATCTTCCCCCCACCACCCCCCCAAATTAACATCATCACTGGTGTGTCCCTGTACTGTACTTAAATTAACAGACAAAACAGTAAACAAGCAAAAGCATTTCCCCAGGCTGTGCCACAGGTGCCCCTGGCAGGGAGCTAGAGCTGCGCAGCAGGGCCCAGAGGCAAGGTCTTGTGATGGAGAGTACATGTGCCCCCAGTTGCCACCCTCTTCCCTACTGGGAATGAGGATAAGGCTAGCCCCATCCTTGCTCCAGTCACCTCCCCGGAGCACAGAAAGCTTCATTTTCTTCTGATTTGCAATTTTAAGATTGCAGCAGGGGGAAGGCAAGCAACAAGGGAAGGGATAATTAGATAAACCCCCACCAGCCTCTTGAGCTGGGACCTGCTGAGCAGCACAGCTGCCTCAGCTGTTCCCCATCCCCCTTCACAAACAAACTGACACACAAGACCTGCTGCTGTGGGGATATGCACAGCAGTTACATTTTTTCACTTGAACAGTCAGTAGACTGATTTCAGCTTTGCAGCTCTGGAGGTACTTGTCCTCTGCAGCTGCTGTCATCCATGCACATTTCCACAGCCAAGTGAGAGGGTTCAGCACCACACCAAAGTCTGTCCATCAGCCAGAGCCAGAAAAGTGACCCTTCTCATGCAAGTACTTAAAACCTGCCAAATCTCACAATAAAATCAGTCTCAAAACACTCGAGTCTAAAACTGAAGTTTATTCACTTCTTGAAACAGGAAAAATATGTACACGAGTATCTTAGAGCTACACAAGTGACAGTGTCTTGTTTCTTTTCCATGTGTAGCTCCCACTACTGCCTGGCACTTTGAAATAACTTGATATATTTCTCAGTGCCTTTTAGATGCTTTACAATACACACAAACAGCTTCCAGTGGAAATCCAGGCATTAGTAATCCACCTCCAAAATCAATGTTTTAATTTGTCAGTATTCAGTATAGAAAAGACTTCATAAACATGACCTAGGCCAGCGGTGTGCATGTAACACTGGTGAACTGTACGCTCGGAGAGCAGGCAGCTGCCTTCGTGTGTGCAAACTGAGGCTGCCTGACAGAGCAGTTCTCCATAGCTCTGTGCTGCAACAAGGCATCTGCCAGGCCCATGGGCAGCATTTGACTACAGTAGTGAAGCGCTTGGGCTTTTTCCCACCCAAATGGCTTACCCAGTGCTTCTCTGCAGACACAGCTCAAGTGCAACCAAAGGGAACTCTGTTTGATCAAGGACAATGGGGCTGCACAAGCAAACCTTTGCTTCTCCCATGTACAGTCAAGAAGTGTGGACCACTAATTGCCAGAGTATACAATCAGTAAACTGTTCAGCCAGTACATTATCTGTATGGAATACAGCATATGACATATACTTACTTCTGGTACTCATACAGGGTCTCTTCATCAACAGCTTTTTTTTTTTTGAAAGTAATGGTCACATTAATCTTTCAAATTGAGCCAGGTATATCAAACGCTTTTTGCCACTAATTTTTTCACTTAGTCTTTAATTCCCATGCAGAGGGCAGCACTGTAAGCACAAGTGACTGTGCCTGATGTTGGGCTAGTGTTAGAGTGCTTTGCTGGACTGGAACTAAGGCCATCAGCTCTGTGCACGACTGAGCACTGGAAAGGCATTAAAAGAAAAGCAACAGCTCCACTTCCCATGCCTAGCTCTGGATTCTGAATCCAGGTACTCACATTGAGCAGTCAGTCTCCCTGCATGTTCAGTAGGGCAGGGAAACTCATCCTTTCCTCCCAAACAATTACGTTTTTAGGCAGAGAAACCGGTTTCCCTGTTTCAGCATTACACTCAGATGCCCCTCAGTGGGAGGTATTTACTCCAACTGATGTTTTTGTTCAGAAAAGTGTTAGATGGCCCAGTTATCACATACTAGATCTAGCTAACCAGTTTGTTCTCAATAAAAGTACTGATTAATAAGGAAAATAAATGCCTTCAACAGAAAGGGTGGTTAAAATATTTTATTTTTTATATCGTAGAACATACTGCTGTTTAAATCACTTTAGAGTAAAGGCACACATTGTTAAAAATACTTCAAATTTACATCACATGTACAAATGCATAAAACAGATGTACATGTCACCAAAAAAATACAATATGGCTTCAGAAGGTTGAGGCAGGGCTGGGACAATTCAACATGTATTTAAATTTTACAGGATGCTGTTAACACCGAAAGGACTGACTAGAACAGAAAAGAACGGACCTAAACCACTGACTCTGTTACATGAACAGTACAACACATTGAGCATTCACATATGGATTCATAGGGTTGTTAGTTCTGCAAATTCATCAGGCGTTCCAGTGCCACTGAGTGAACAGTGCATGCATATGATCTGCCAGTTTGCAATGGTGGGAATATAAAACGCAAATTCTCCGCCCACAAACAAGCTCCTTGAAGAATCTGCTGATATGCTTTGTTAAAAAAAAAAAAAAAAAAAAGAAACGTGAAACAGACTTAAGGTATTAACTGGAGAGAATAACTGAATAATGAAAAGACAGCTTACACGGTAATCACTTCTGGCTAAAAAGCGTGAAACATCAAGTCTGCAAGAATGCTCCATGACAATCATTTAGCATTAGTCCCACCCAAGTTTAAGGCTCATATCTAAAATTTACCTTAAGATTTGTTTTCCTTTGTGTAAAATTACCTGAGCACAAATATCAACGATCTACAGAGCTTTTAAAATATCTGCAGATACCTTAAAAATCTGTAGATAACTTAAAGCAAAATATCAATATATTGAATTCTACCAGCTAAAAATTCTCAGAAAAACAACCAACAAAACAATATTTTGGTATGTCAGTAAAGCCAGAAGAATGAGCTTAAGCTTTTGCTTTCATCTTTTAAAAATGTACATAAAATGTAATAGAATTATTCAAAAAGGACTGCTTAATTGTAAACAATACATTAAACCTTTACAAAAAATCAGGAATCAAAATTCAGGCAGTCACTCTAGTCTTCTACAAATTGTTTACAAATGCTGTTTTTCCTCTTGCTAGAGATGGCTGGTGGTTTCTTAAGCACTGATAGATGGAAAATAAAAGGACCTGCCTCCACTGTATTCTGCATTATCATTTACATGAATTGTCAATTGCTGCCATTCTCATTTAATAAGGTTGACTCCCTGCACAACCGTAAGGCCCAGATCCAGAAAAGCACCTAGCATCTTAAGAGCTCTGCAGGATCGAGTTAGATTTAATAGGTTTAAAGATAAACATGCACTTAAATGATTTGCTGCACTGGGACTCATAAAATTTTCAAAGCGCAAGGCAGAAAAGCATCAGGTTGCATGGACAGACCAGCTCCCAGCAAAGCCAATGCCATCGCAGAGAGGAGTATTAGACCCTTAATTTCATTTAAAAAGCTTGAAAAAGCCGATGCTGCACAGAAGACACACGTACATACTTTCAGCAAACAACAGACTGTACGGGACGACTTCCAACACAAGGCTTTGGAAATATGCCCTACCAAAAGCAGTTTGTTGATTTTATTGAACCAACCAAAACCAACAAAGAAATACAAAACACTCCATCACCTTTTCCTCCTCCTGCCTCACACACTGGTTCCCATCTTTCATTCCCAGAAGAAATTAATATAGATAAAACCTTCACTTTAAATGATGAGCAACTGTATGTGAGCCTGAGGAGCAAATGGGACTCTTCCATTCAAATATATCAGGTTAAAACTTTGATATGACAATTAGTTATGTGCATTGTTGAACTGGGACCAGCTGATTGCAGAGGGTACTTTACAATCACTGACAATCCTGTATAGAGGGCACCAAGAAAATTTCTATGAAATATGAACCTAGAATTAAAAAAAAAAAAAGGAAATAGTTCGATGATGGATGGCTGTCTTGGATAATTAAGAAAGAAAATCACAGCAGTTTGAAGCACCCATAATTCTATGTATAAATAGCAGGTAACCCCCCAAAAATGCTACAGCTAGTTTGAAAAACTAAATTGAACACTGCTTTTCTATTAAATAGATTAAAATATTAATCCACTGAGAAATTACATTGATAAATAAAATATTTTCATGTATCAAAAATGAGGGGCAGGTACTATCAATTCCACACTTCTTGTCCCAATAATGAAAGGTTTGAGAAACAAGAGTAAATTGTACAATAGTTCTAACTCTCTTAAATTTACAATACTGAATCCAGCAGGATTTGGCTAAATAATACAGTTTAAATAAGCTAATCTAGAGGAACAGTGTCCTGTAAACATCTGACACAAACCACATTGCATTCTGATGGTGCGGCTATGCCTTCTCTATGCAGGAAAAAAGACAATTCAACTGGTGGTGGTAACGAGGGATGCAATCTAAAGGCAACGTTCCTGTTCTTCAGTAAGGCTTGTAAAAACTTTAAGCAGTGTACGTATGACAGCCTGTACAATTTGGAAATTTTTGGAAAGCTTTTAAGTTTAAAAAAAGCCTAAATGTTTTAAGTATAAAACACACATTGAGAAGATGTCCTTCTAAATTATGTGTAAAAGTGTCTGGCACCAGAAACAACCACTAGGTATTATTATACCTAAGGAAAAAAAAAGCAAAGAACCACTCAAGATAAGTTTCCCTGAACTTCAGAGCAGATGCAGCCAATTGGGTTACTTTGTGTTGTTCTGTTCCTCTGGAAAAGAAGTAATGAACATACACTCTTTAAGCTGTCTGTACTACATCCTCAGTAATATATATTATATATACAGTATGCATATATATAATATACATATTTGCGTACATATTTCTTTTACCTCAGTCTGGAATCATGTGGTTTCATGCAACACACTCAACAGGAATCAAACCTATTCATTAGATCATAGCTGGTGTAACTTTAGTATCAAATCTTTTATTATACAGTGATTCAGCTTTTCTCAGCATCAATCATCTCTGTCTAGAATCCTCATCTCGTCTGCTTTCAGTCCAGTTCACACTGGTTGTCTCTATCACCCTTTTTCAGCCACCTTCTTCACATAGTGCCTCCACTCGATGTTCAATGCTGAGACCTTATTTCTGTCAGCTTCTGAAGATAGCTCTGTGCTGCTGGCATCGAGAGAATAAACTGAACTGTCCTTTGACCTATTCGGTAGCAGCCATATCCCATCAGTCCAAAAACTGTTGCTCTTATGACAAATTTGAAGATCTTACTCGAAGCTGATGGAGGCGGCACACTGAAGCAAAAGATACAAAACAATGTTAACACTTGCATAGCTAGAAAGAACAGGCATTTTTCAATCAAAACAGGGATCTCTTCTCCCCTTCCCCCTTATCATGCAGGAGACTTTCAGGTAACAGACACGTTGTGAACAAACAACATGTTCTTTTATGTTCAAGGGCTACATCCAAATTAAACAGTAACAACAACAATAGTAAGTGGAAAAAGCTTTATTATTATAAAGCTTTATAATATATATTATTTCTAGTGGCGATTACAGAGACGTGGTGGGACAGCTCGCATGACTGGAATGTGGTCATGGATGCCTATGTCCTTTTCAGGAAAGACAGGCAGTGAGGCAGTGAAGTTGCTCTTTACGTGAGTGAGCAACTAGGGTGTATCGAGTTCTGTCCAGCGGCGGATCAGGAGTGAGTTGAGAGCTTGTGGGTGTGAATTAAGGGGCAGGCTGGCATGGGTGATACTGCTGTGGGGGTCTATTACAGGCCACCGGATCAGGGTGAGGTTGATGAGGCCTTCTACAGGCAGCTGACAGCAGTCTCGCAAATGCAGGCCCTGGTTGCCATGGGGGACTTAAACTACCCTGATATTTGCTGGGAGGCCTACTCAGCCAGGCATCCACAGTCCAGGAGGTTCCTTCAGTGCATTGACGATAACTTCCTGATGCAAATGGTGGATGAGCCAACTAGGAGAGGAGCGCTGCTGGAGCTTATTCTCACGAACAAGGAGGGTCTGGTTGAAGTTGCTGAAGGTTGAGGGTAGCCTTGGTTGCAGTGACCATGAGATGGTGGAGTTCAGGATCTCGTGTGGCAGGAATAGAATACTTAGCAGAACTGCAACCCTGGACTTCAGTAGGGCCAACTTTGGCCTTTTCAAGAAATTGCTAGGGGAAGTCCCATAGGACAGGGAACTTGAAGGTAAAGGGGCTCAAGACAGCTGGTTAGCATTCAAGGACCTCTTCTTCTGAGCTCAAGATCAGTGCATCCCAACAGGGAGGAAGTCAAGAAAGGGTGACAGGAGACAAGCATGGTTAAACAGGGAACTGTTGGGCAAACTCAAGTGGAAGAAGAGAATGTACAGATCATGGAAGGAGGGGCTGGCCACTTGGGAGGAATATAAGTCTGTTGTCAGAGGATGCAGGGAGGCAACTAGGAAAGCCAAGGTCTCCTTGGAATTAAACCTTGCAAGAAAGGTCAAGGACAACAGAAAGGGCTTCTTCAAAGACATTGCAGATAGAACTAACACTAGAGGCAAAGTAGGCCCACTGGTGAATGAGGTGGGTGCCCTGGTGACAGAGGATAAAAAGAAGGCAGAGTTACTGAATGCCTACTTTGCCTCTGCCTACTGCTGGAGGCTGTCCTGAGGAGCCCAGGCTCCAGAGGAAGTCAGGATAGAGAAGGAGTTTGTCCTGGTTGATGAGGACTGGGTTAGGGATCAGTTACACAACCTGAACATCCATAAATCCATGAGTCCTGATGGGATGCACCCGCAGGTGCTGAGGGAGCTGGCAGATATCATTGCTAGGCCACTCTCCATCATCTTTGTTAAGTTGTGGGGAACGGGAGAGGTGCCTGAGGACTGGAGGAAAGCAAATGTCACTCTGGTCTTCAAAAAAGGCAAGAAAGAAGACCCAGGTAACTATAGACTGGTCAGCCTCACCACCATCCCTGGAAAGGTGATGGGACAGCTTGTTCTTGGCACTATCTCGAGGCATATCAAGGATAAGAGGGTCATTAGGGGCAGTCAGCATGGCTTCACCAAGGGGAAGTCATGCTTGACCAACCTGATAGCCTTTTATGAGGACATAACCCAGTGGATAGATGATGGTAAAGCAGTGGATGTGGTCTGTCTTAATTTCAGTAAAGCATTTGACACAGTCTCCCACAGCATCCTTGCAGCTAAACTGAGGAAGTGTGGTCTGGATGATCGGGTAGTGAGGTGGATTGTGAACTGGCTGAAGGAAAGAAGCCAGAGAGTTGTGGTCAATGGGACAGGGTCTTGTTGGAGGCCTGTATCTAATGGAGTTCCTCAGGGGTCGGTACTGGGACCAGTACTATTCAGTATATTCATCAGTGATTTGGATGAGGGAATAGAGTGCTCTGTCAGCAAGTTTGCTGATGACACAAAACTGGGAGGAGTGGTAGAGGGTTGTGCTGCCATTCAGAGAGACCTAGACAGGCTGGAGAGTTGGGCAGGGAGAAATTGAATGAAATATAACAAGGGCAAGTGTAGAATCTTGCATCTGGGGAAGAACAACCCCACGTGCCGGTATAAGTTGGGCACTGACCTGTTGGAGAGCAGCGTAGGGGAAAAGGTCCTGGTGGACAGCAGGCTGACCATGAGCCAGCAATGTGCCCTTGTGGCCAAGAAGGCCAATGGCATCCTGGGGTGTATTAGAAGGGGTGTGGTTAGTAGGTCAAGAGAGGTTCTCCTCCCCCTCTACTCTGCCCTGGTGAGGCCACATCTGGAGTATTGTGTCCAGTTCTGGGCCCCCCAGCTCAAGAAGGACAGGGAACTGCTTGAGAGAGTCCAGCGCAGAGCCACAAAGATGATTAAGGGAGTGGAACATCTCCCTTATGAGGAAAGGCTGAGGGAGCTGGGTCTCTTTAGCTTGGAGGAGACTGAGGGGTGACCTCATTAATGTTTATAACTATGTAAAGGGTGAGTGTCATGAGGATGGAGCCAGGCTCTTCTCAGTGACATCCAATGATAGGACAAGGGGCAATGGGTGCAAGCTGGAACATAGGAAGTTCCGCATAAATGTGAGGAAGAACTTCTTCACAGTGAGGGTAACAGAGCACTGGCACAGGCTGCCCAGAGAGGTTGTGGAGTCTCCTTCTCTGGAGACATTCAAAACCCACCTGGATGCGTTCCTGTGTGACCTGATCTAGGTGTTCCTGCTTTGGCAGGGGGACTGGACTAGATGATCTTTTGAGGTCCCTTCCAATCCCTAACATTGTGTGATTCTGTGATTATGTATGTATGACGCCACTCTTAATGGCCATGGACCTTGACTTGCCCATCACCCTATCAAAATAACTAAGTCAACATCAATTCTTCCTGAAGAATACTAGAAGTTAATCTTGTTTGTCAAACTGTTTAAAATATTACTATGCATATCTCTGCACAGAGACAAAAATCAGAAGAAACACAGGACACAGCCTAAGTCCAACATCTGTACAGGCAACTCACTGTCATTCAGGGTAACGGAGGAAAATGGATATTCTGGATAATGCATGTCAAGACCTGGGCAGGTTTGTGTGGCCAGAAGGGCTAAATCTGGAGCCAGGCTGGCCCCTGCACAGATTTGGGGGTGTGTTTCAGCAAGGCATACCCCTGGGTGCCAGGCAGGCTACCCAGACTAGCTGCAGCTCCCAGTGTGAGCGTGGGGAGGCCCAGCCCCTGCAGCGCTCTTGGCCTTTGGAGCTCCACAGAAGACAGTGCAGACAAATCAGAGAGGCTTTGCATAAAGCTGTCTGCAGTCTGGCTTTGAGATCTTCACAGAGCCACTTGGAAGTCTCTGTACTGGCCACCGGGAACCAGGAGAGCAGAGGACCACAGGCACACCAGGTCTACTTCTCCTTCCAAGCAATCAGGAACTTGGTGTACAAAGCAAACAGTTCATATTGCCTTCAAAATAAAGCTGGCTTTGACAGCACAGCCACAGGCACACATAGCCCTGCACCTTCACTAACAGGCTCCACAGTAGCTGAGCTGACCCTGCACCCACAGCATGCCCACAGTGCAACTCAGACAGCTCTCTCACAGGGAACAGAGAGGTCTCTGCACATCGTTTCAAAGCAGCCACAAGTTCTCATTTATTTATGTCTAGAAAATATTTCTAATGTATTCATAAGCAATCAGTTATAGAAGTACAAAAACATTATGGGCACACTCAAACCAGGTTAGATAGGCTGAGATTAGGACAGAACTCGACTGAGGTTAGATCCAGGGGCTCAAACTAGAGCAAAGTTATTACTGGCAAGATTTTGCATTTTAAGGGAATACACAGGAAGAGTTTTAAAAAAAACATGTAAGTTGAACAAAGGAGGGGGTAAAGGCATCCCTTTATACCTTCTTAGATGCTTCTCTACCTATTCTTTCTCAGTTCCTGTCCTTCAGCACAATTTCAAACAATCAATTCATAACAATCTGAAGCAAACAGTAAGGTCTGCTCACAGTCAGGTTCAATGCATGAACTTAAAAATTGGAAGTCTTGAGAAATGTATATGTTTCTTATCCAGATGATTTCCAAGATCACTTTGCAACTTGTAAAACCTAACTAAATACCTGTAAAATCTTAAAAACTTTTCACTTTAGAGAGGTTGCAACCACTAACACACAAAACCCCCTGTAACTCTGCTCTGCAACTGCAGTGCAACAGCATGAGGGGTAAAACAGTTTAATGAGAAATGAGTCTCAAACATACTCAATCTTATGGATGTCATTTGCTTTGTATTATTTTAGAAAGTCAAGTTAATGCAACATTCATGTCTTATGAAAGATACTGGAAACGATTCCGCTTAGTTATGGCACAGGTACGATAAAGACAATCAAGTCAAAGAGCCTAAACTTAGATGCAAAAGACTCTCTACGTAAACTTGAAGACACATAGTCAAGCTTTCAGCTATTCAGTTCTGTAATGTCAGTGATATAACCAACATTAACCACACAATTACATAGATTTGGGCAATCTCATTTTACAGGTTATTTGCGAGGGTGCAGAGGAATATAGACATCTAGTTTGTGACTCCAGATGAGGCTTAGCCTTGAAAAAGACTTCTAAATGGCTAGGCATGGCTTCTCTACATTGCATTCTTGAATCCAGACACCAAAAAAGTCTCCCTAAATCATCTTCTAGATGCTGAAATACATCATTCAGGTAGGGCACAGTCTGTTCTGTTTTTCAGAGCCTCTGAAGAGACAAGTGAGGTGCTTATATAAACACAGTAAATGGACGTGATAAGATAAAGTGCCAATATTTGAAAGGCTCTACTGTCCTAAATCACCACAGACCAGTACTACCAGGCTGTACTACAATCCCTCTGATATTTCTGAAGTCCTGACCTTTGTGGCTTTATACAATACACACAGTCTGAACAGTTTGGTTCTCCAATTCCTTCTTTTACAAAGCACGTAAGTCTGTTCCAATGGGTACTTGGGAGCAAGAGTTCATCAGATATGTGACTTAAATCATCCCATACTTAGGTATACGCGTTAAAATATGTTATTACTTATCTATATATTTAAAAATAGGCCATGAGCGACTGTGATAGTAAGCCTTCCAGAGCCAGCAGTGTCCTGACACAACAAAAAGCTTTGAATCTAACAGCTTACATTTACCTAAGCTAGGCTGGAAGACTGGTTTTGTTTTCACCATCTTATACAGACCTCATTTGAATTCTCATTTCAAAAGCTTTAAAATGTGGATCAATGAATTTTCTTTCTAGACAAGACCATCTTCTCATCTCTACTTCCCTTGATATCTAACTATTTACTCTTTTCCTTTGATACTTTCTTTGCTGCAAAGAACAATCTGCAAGCACTGCACAGAGTCAGTGAGCTGACAAGGCAGGGACGACAGTACTGATGTTTCTTCAAGACGTGACAACCAACCAAAAAAAACCAACCCCAAACAAACCAATTTTTGCTATCTTTTGGCAAGAGAAGCTGTTACGTCAACATGTAGGAAAGGATGACTGTTACCTCATTATTTCCTGGATGTTTAAGTCAGAGTTCCAGTTCTTCTCAATTCCAGGTACATGACCCATCCCAACAACACCAACTACAACAGCTGGGATGTATTTTCTAGGTTCAGCTGTGAAAGAGAGACAGAAACAAAGGAACACATCAGTTAAAGCACTAACTTCAAGCTATAAATAAATAGATAACGTGTGGGATTACAAAATAGAATTTTCCAAGAGATAGGGACTCTTATTCCTAGATATTACATACTGAAAGTTAATATTCATCTCAAGTACTGCCTCTGATGTTGAAAGTCTGAAAAACCTCAGAGCGGTTTCTGGATTTTCAGGAAATGTTTGTTTCAGTGAACAGACCTGGCCAGGACTCACACTCCAGCCTCAGGGTGAGAGGCTCAGCAGACATAAGCTGAATTAATTTATTCCTGTGTTGATTATGTTTCTGTACTGCTTATCAGGAACAGCTCTGGTCTTTGCTGTCTCCTGAACAGAGAGCTTTCTCCACTGCTTTGGACAGTGGCAGCTGGCATGCATCCAAATTGTGACAAGACCTAGACTAACAAGCAGAATGAACAATCGGGAAACAGCGCTTGAGACCACACCTGCCCCTGTTAAGTTACAGACCTGGCCTCAGCAAGTAACAGCAAAACCTGTACCATTCATCTGCAGCAGCTACCTGGCCACCATTAGACCACTGCACCACGTGCCAGCTCTCACCCCTACCTCCCACCTACCATCCAAATTCCACAACACCCAGTGCAAGCTAAAATGTTCCTGAAAGTTTTGGGATCACCTCTCCCCCAAAGAAAAAATGGCACCATGCCACAATAAAAGTAATTCACAGAAAACTTCCTAATTAATAGTAATCAGGCTGATCTCCTGTGGGGAAAATTATGCATAAATATAATACATAAACATGAAATGTATGTTCCACTGTCTTGCTTTAAATATCCACGCTTGATTTTTCCAGGAAAAAGTAAAAAAATTTGAAAAGCAGCCTCCCGCCCCCCCAGTGAAACAGAACTGTATTGAAAACACTACAACTATTATATATCTTTTCAAAATTGTTTCTCTGGACTTGCCTTTTTGCAGCCTATTCTAGGGCTGCTCTAAATCAGAGTTGCACCTACAAGAGAGGCAGAGCACAGCACCCCAGCAGAACGGGCTGTCCACAGCACATCACATCCGCTCCAGCCTCCACCCATATGTTCCTGTCTGCTTCTGGGCAGGATGCAAATATCACACCAGTAATGTTTAAAGCCCTGTCTGAAACAGTCCTGGAAGAAACTTTTATCCCACTTCTCAGAATATTTTGTGTGGAGAAAAGATAGAATGAAAAAATAAATGTGGAAGTTTCGTTTGCTTGCTCTTTGGAAGAGTTCACCCGAGAAAACTAGTCAGACCTCGGAACAAATCAGACCTAGTTTAGGGATGTATCACACTAGAAGTCTATTTGCATCCTGCAAATAGTGTCCAGGAATTTCCCTATGATAGCAAACGATTTGGACAATGGTGATGATGCCCTGCTTCTGCTCATTTGAATTGTGGGGGTTTGTAGTTTACTATGACTCTTAAGTATATCATTTGCCTTCCCCTACCTCCCCCTCTTTTTGCCTTTCATGATCATAAATACATAGAACAGATTCTAAGTATATAATACAAATGCACAGCTTCTAAACAAAATGTCTCTGGCATTGTCTCTTGTTAACAAAGAGATAAAGACACATGTCTATCAGTCAGGTACTCCTTCACATTCTTGTCTTTTATAGTCCCATCTTCTATTTTAAGTCCTTCATAATGCATATAAACCCCTTACAGTTTCATAGCCATTCACTAAAACAGTGATCCAGAGACTGAGCTTTCAAGAAGGTAGATTTAAAAGGGGAAAAAATAAAAAAAGAGCAGGGGAATTGCTAAACAACTCCTCTTGTGGCTCATGATCCAGCCAGGACCAACAAAAAAAATACATTTTCAGCCTGCTCTTTCGACCAAGTAACTGAATGCATCTGTGCCTCCTTCAGCCACATCAACTGAGCTAATGGGAAATACTGTGGTGTTTGGATAAACTTTATGAAGGCAGCACTGAGGTAATATTAGGTGAGGAAAATAAAAGAACACAAGTGCAATTCCCTCGCTATTTTTTCAATCACAAGACAGAGTCAGAGGTCTGCACTGAAGTGATTACAAACAGTATCTTAAAGACAGCACAGTAAGAGGTAGCCCACACCTCAGTATGCTTACATATAGGAAGGGCATGCAGATCAGCTACAGCAGCAGAATACTGCCAAAGGCTAGAGAAATGCAATTATTCTGTATGCCTATACCATGCTGAAACATGCAGAGTCACAAGTTTCAAGCAAGAAATGTGTTCCTGACCAGCTAGTGATGACAATGAATTTGGTGAGGGAACAAGGTGGAAGTGAGACAGGCAACGTAAGTCCCGTGCTGTGCTGTAATACCAGATGCCTGCCTTGTGAAAGAGTTCTCAGGCTAATTCGTATTTTTCAGTTTTAAACAGCACAATGAGAAAGGAATCATAATTTGGAGTCTACTGCTCTATAAAAATTTTTTACTTCTATAGGTTGTTGCAACAGAAGAGTAATATCCCTTTTTAATTTTTTAAGCACTGTAGTCTTATGTGACATGTGGCACACGAACAGAACATCCCAGATTCCTGAGAAGAACTTAACTTTGGACTAGTATGCAAAGAACACCTTGCTGGTTATATCTGCTTTAAAGCAATTACTTTCTGAAGCTCGAGGTAGTTCTATCTGCTTCGCTGCTTGCTTCAGCATGTAGGTCAAGTAAATATCTCGTTCCGAGACAATCGTTCGATGAAGATCAGGAAATTCTCCAATCATTTCTGCCATCATCTGCTCCAGTAAATCCTTCTGTTTGCATTTCTCCACATCATCTTTACTGAAAGAAAGGTAAGTTTTCTCAGTACCTTTTTTTATGCTTTTAAAGGCCAATATAGGCAAACCAATGAATAAAAACAATCGGGTATTATACACATTATTGCCATAAACCCACACTCTCCTCCCCCAGTTCTTCTCCCCAGAAGCAAAACAAACTTCCTAAACCTGTAAAACTGGATACCTAACAATGCCTCTACAGTGAGGGAAAGGGAAATAAGAGAGGTCACTTGCCTTTAGGCAGTGCAACTGGATTTTCACCCTTCCCAGTTTGAAAGCTGACAACTCAACTGAACAAAAGCAGTAGGGCTTCAAAGGAAATAGTTATCAGGGTGCCCCACTTTCAGTGTATATTAATAAGCTTAGAAGAGGCAACACAGAGCAGTCCCAAGGAAGCAGATCTGATCACTGAACACACAGAGGCTCTATTTAAGGAACAATAAAAGCACACTGTAAGGCACAGTCTGAGGGGATGGAAAGAGTTCTGCAGGTTCCTAGTGTCAATCACAGGACTCCAGCAGAGAGGTCAAAGTCATAAATAAATTCCCTGAACAAAAGAATAGGAAATGGGCAGGAAAAAAACCCCACCAAAACACCAACCCCCCCCCCCAGCCCTGCAGGAGTAAACGTAATAAGCTTTTATATTTTTTATAGGTGCTGTTAACCTTCTGTTTGCACCCACAGCTGTGATACCGTTTGTGGCAACAGAATCATCTGGTTTTGCATCACTGTATTTGGCATACTTCTTCCATAGACACTATCTTTAGTTCTCAAGATCAAAAGGACACTACTAATGACAACAGGGCAATCAAAAGGAGAAAGGTACTGCTAGCTTTCAACAGATAACAGAAACATCATCAGACTGACAAAAAATTGATGTTGAATTATTACTCCATTTTCTACAGAATCTCATGTTCATGGCTGGGTGCACAATACCGCCCCAACTCCTTCCCAATAATAAACACCTTTCCTTTTCAATCCCTACTTACATGTTGTTTTTAAAAATCAATGTAGCAGATTAATCAGTTGTACAACAACTGAGATGTTATGTTCAGGCTTCAGTGGGAAGCTATTCTACATATACATATGTGTGTATATATATATATATGTATATATAAGTGTAGTTAATGAATTGAATGAGGGTCAAACTCATCTTACAGATGAATGTAACAGCAAGTATTTACAGGAAACAACAGTTAAGTAAATGCTAAAACTGGAGAACGAAAGGTTTGACTGACCTGACCTACAGTTTGAACCCTGGCCCAATTTTAAAAGCCTGGGAAAAATGCCATAGATCACTTCATGAGCTGTACAGAGCTCCAGTTACAGGATATGAGAGAGGCATCGAGATTCAGGGACCACATGCACAGGGAATCCATTTCTGGCAAACCTCCCACTGCTGTGAGCCTGGTGGGAGCAGACTGAATTTAGGAGGACAGCTGTGCATACACTCTCACACAGTTCAAGCAAGTTATCACACACCTGCTTGTGGAAACAGGAAGCAAACTTGGCACAGGAATGTCTCTGAAGGGCAGGGGAAATCAAACTGAGCAAAAGAATAGCTGTTACCATAAGGCAAAAGTTCCTAACAGCGTCCCTTTATAAAAGCAATAATCATGAAGTTTCATTACATCCAACTGGATACCGAGGACTTCCAGCTGGTACTCAAGTCAAACTGAAGAATTGAACAATTCACCCTGATAAATATATGGGATGCTTATTCATACCTGATTGGGTCAGATAAGAAGCAAAGGCCCCAGGCAAGTTTGACCTTTTGCCAGAAAGAAAGTGCAGCAATTGCTCTCTTAAATGTAACAGGGATGGGTCTGTCTCCAAGATGGAATTTACAGAAAGGTACTTTACTGGCCTGAAAGAGAAGATAAAAACCACTGGTCAGCATTTCATAGTGCAGCACAGTACATCCTTATTAAGACAATGTCTGTTTTCTTGTGTTACACAAGGTATCTCAAAAAAGAAAGAGCAGTGTCATACTTCAACAACAAAAAATATTTTTGCTTTGCAGTAGATAGAATTTCCAAAATACTACTTCAGAAAGGAATAAATCAGCTACAAAATGCAGTAGGTATTACAGCAAAAACATTAAGTTGTAATGCTGCCCTCTGTAGATTATTTTTACCTAAGCAGAAAACTCCTGATTATGACTAATTTAGGTGAACAGATGGGGCTCAGTATCTGTCTGGGTCTGAATGAAGTCTAAGGTGAAATGACTGTAGTAATTCTGTTTTTACCTAGGATTTGTCAGGATCACTAACCTATTAGTTTCTCATGGTAAATATACTCAACAAGGAGCTTAGGAAACAAGAACTGATGCCAGATTCCCCAGGACAAGGCGACATGAGACTGCTGTAGCTTAGACTGGCAAATTTTAGCACAGTACATTCTATGCATACCTGTTTACAAATTTCAAACAACTACTTTAGAACAGGACAGAACTAATTTGTTTGTTTGTTTGTTTCCCTACTTAAAGTTTGAAACACGAAGTGTTTCACTCTGGTCTGGAACGCTTAGGAAAATAAGCCTTGGAATAGTGTTCTTTTTATTAAGGATAAATACGCCAAATTATTCCATATGCTTTAACAGCTGTTATCTCAGATTTCCTTACTAGTACCTAATCTGTATAAAAATAGCAAGATACATTCTGAAAGATGGATATATACAGTGAAAATAGTGTCTCAGTATTCCCAGACAAGAAAAGAGTAGCTGTGATATACAGCAGAAGTCCAGCTACTACTTACTTCCCAGTACCACAGTTGGCAGCAGTACAAAAGGGAATCTTAAGACTAGATAAGACTAACAGACCAGTCAGATATTTCACTTCCCCAAACAATCTTTCTAGATGACTATGTTAGATCTCATTAATGCGTTAGGGTTGGTTTTCACAGCCTGAAACCCCAACACCACCAGTTTGACCAGGATCCACATTCAGAATTAAAAAACAATTATTTAAGAGGAACAAAATAAATAAACTATTAAATGAAAACAAATGCCATCAGAAAGATCAGGAAAAATCCTTATCATCTGAAGCCTTTCTGGAGTTGCTTTCATGCCACTTAGGTCTACAAACCTCTGTGCCTTTGAGTACACTTTGAAGTTGAAGATGGTTCTTACTACTTCATAGGCTTCAGCACAAGTATGGCCAGAGTGCTCTTTTCTAGTCACTAACAAATGGTTTTATTTAGTTTGACTCTGGGAGCAAAAGGCCAGTAAGTTGACCTCAGAAAAAACATTTTAAGTTCACACCTCTTTGAAAGCCTCCCTGAATTCTCCTCCGGGGGCCATTCCCAGCTGTTCTGTGATGTGAGCAGAAACCTTCAGAAGCAGCATTTGCATCAATCCAGACATGACTCCATTCTGGCAAAGAGGGAGAAAAATATTTAAAGAAAGAAAATCAATAAGCTGTGCGGATTTCTCAGAAGAATGCACTGTTCACAGTCATGAAGAAAACAATTATCTCAGTGAAGCAGCAGCACTGAAGCTACCTTTTGGAGCCAACTCACTGATCAACACAGCTCTTTTATTTCAGTTTGTATCAGTTGTGAAATAGCTTTTCACTGCAGTGTGTGGCCAAAGTATTCTCTTTCAACAAAACTGTGTGGCAGAGTTAAGAAAAGAAAGGAGGACAGCCAGACTCACTTCAGTCTATATTTACTCCACCCACTTAAAGAAAGTGTCCAAATAACTGAATAGTAAAGCAGCTCATACTGTGCATTTAATTTTTCTTGATCTGGTTACAAAATGTATTCCATTGAATGTGCGGTGAATGCCATGGTACAGAGACAGTGAAAGGGAAATAGCTAGTGGTCTAATGATGAACACTTCCACAGTCCTGGGAAACATTATGCTAAGGACTGGCTAGGTGAACAAATGCAGAAACACAGAGAATCTAGCATTGTGCAAGAACTGCAGTGCGTGACTTCAGCACGTAAGACCTTAAAAAAGGCCTCAGTCCTGAGTATGACTCACTCCCACAAGCAGACTGAAGGCCCCTCCTTGGACAGTCTATTACTTTTTGGACCGAGAGCTAAAATCAAGACTCTTCTTTTTAAAATGAAAAAAATTCTCCTATATATTCTTATGCAAAATTTCCCTTCTCTATCCTTTTACAAAAAGAATGAAAAAACATCTCAAATCCATTCAGAGCTGTTCCTTCTGTCCAGCTCTGGCTGTGCTCAACCAGTCGTTCTTACGACTAAGACTCAGTGGCTGAGTGTTACCTGTCCCCAGGCATAACCTGTACCTTGGTTATGCATCTCCTCCACACCAATACCAAAAGGGTCATTTCCCCTTCCCTCACCAAAAGTTAATTTCCTGCTATATCACCAGCTTCATGGAACTGAAGATGAGGTTACATGGAATAGCCTGAGTCAATATAACTCTTTGAAGTTACTAGGGGAAGGTCCTGGTCTCCATTCCTTGTTCCCAGGGCCATGCTCAAATGACCCACTCCGTGCCGGATCTGATGCTTGTGTGACTGCTCCAAAGGCTGTAGGCAGTTTCTGCAGTTAAGTAGACCCAAGAGTCCCTGAGGACCAGAGCTGGCAAAAGAGGGGATATTTTCAAAGCCAATCTATTATCTGCTTTGTCATGCTACAAACTAGCAAGCATGGCAGAAAGACAGGGCACTGTGCTCCTGGAGAGGGACAAGGAAGAAAGAGGGCAGACAGTGAGAAAAAGGGTTTTCATCATCCTTGAGATCCAGTGCAAAAGCCTGGGGGCACAAGGGTTTCCAGAGATGCCCACAAAGAAAGGAGAACTAGCATAACACAGTCTGAGGTTATTTGCTGGCTGATCTCCCCTTCAATACTGATGTATTTGAAGCTGTATTTTTACACTGTGACAGAAAGATTCATCCTGCTGGCTAACAGAGCGATGCATCTTTGAAGTGTGTCTGGGTCAGCTGTGCTCTTAACCTGCATGAAACTGAGTGCCTGCCATATTTGATCAGCATCAAGGAGATAAAAGGTGACAAGCAGCCATATGTAGCAGCAACCAGCAACAACTGGCCAGTCAGAAAATGTCAGAGGATAAAGAACAAAATGTATGAAAAATGACGGGAGCAAAACAGTAAAAGGGGTTATTATCAATACCAGATTATTCAATGTCAGATAAAGGAAAGCTGACCACAAAAGAACATTAAATCCTGAGTGGCTGGCAACAATTTCACAAGTTAAGATGCAATAGCCATAAACACAAAGCAATGCACAAGTAGAAAGAAAGTTAACTGCACAGGCAGAGGGATGCACAGGAGAGAGAAAGCGAAATACCAATTTTATCAGCCCAGTGTTCAGGAACAGTCAGTAAGCAGGAAGAGTGAGAGCAGTTACCAGGAAAGGAACAAAACAGAAACATCAATGCTCTGCTGCACAATTTTGAAAATAAGATACTTGAACTAGAAAATGTGTGAAGAAATATCAAACATATGAGAAGAGATTAAAAATATTAAGTACTCATGAGGCTTGGAAAAGAATAACTGAGGAAGATACACTGTCAGACACCATGACTAGCATGGAGACAGTGAAAAAGACAGGGAGAGGAATACCCAGGCAGAGTATGACTGCAGGTTCTCATGCCTTTCCCCAGGCCTCTGTATTGGCAGCTGCCAGAAGGCTTCTGAAGCAGATAAAACTTCCACCGGGCTCAGCACAGAAATGCTTATACTATGTATGGCAACACAGCCTAAGGATGGGGCCTTGGGGCTACTCTTTGACTGTTTAAGAAATTCACAGATCCAGCACTAACTGCAGAACCACAGACAGAAACAAGTAATTTTTATTTTTGTCCTCTGGATTTCTTCTTTTAAAACACTAATTCCAATGGGCTTTGAAAAGAGGGACATTTTACAAGGGCCTGTAGTGATAGTACGAGGGGTAATGGCTTTAAACTGAAAGAAGGTAGATTTAGACTAGATATTACGAAGAAATTCTTGACTGTGGGAGTGGTGAGGCACTGGCACAGGAGGGAAGTTGTGGCTGCCCCCTCCCTGGAAGTGTTCAAGCCGAGGTTGGATGGGGCTTAGAGCAAACTGGTCTAGTGGGAGGTGTCCCTGCCCATGGCAGGGGGCTTGGAACTAGATCTTTGAGGTCCCTTCCAACCTAAACCATTCTATCCTGCTATAAATCTTAAGCAGTAAAACTGCATTTCATTGCTTTTCATTGAAGCTGGAAACTGAGCAGAGTGTCAATATGAAACTACTGCACACTCGCAGTGGGTCACTGGTATTCACAGCGTATCGAACAACTGTTGCAGGTTAAAAATGGCCTTCCTCCAGTGTCTCCTTTAATTCCAAAACCCTTACAGTTGTTTGCAGAGAACTACCTGCTTGCTTTCTATTAAGCAAAGCAACACAGCGCAGACTGTTTTGTCTTACCTTCTCCCCTGGCTTCCTATTTCCTCTGTCCCTTTTGTGTCCATACCATGGCCACGTGGCAGTCTGAACAGGGCTTGCTTTTAGCTGCATTATGTTCCTATGTGCCTGTATGACTGCTAGTCCTGGCACAGAGGAAGAGCTGAGAAACCTTGTTCTGGGGCAGAAGAGAAAGTGGGGTGGCAGCAGCAAAATCTTAACCCAGCCCATATTTGTGCTTGGGATTTCCCTGACCCAGGTGCAGGTCTTTGTACAAGTGACTATAAAAAGATACAGTTTTCTTTTCCTGATTTGATACTCAAAGATGAAAGTTAGAAGCAGTTTTGACTTTTGGTGTAACTTTTGGGCCTGAATGCACATTTCAACGAGAGGACAACTGAAGCATGACTGATCAATTTACCAGCTGGTTTGATTTTACTGCAGAAAAACAAAGATACTATAATTTAGCATGAGCCAATTGGACTCTCTTTCCTGGTTTTCCCTAGAAAACCCATGCTAATACTGAATCAAAGGGGGAAGGCTGGGTTTGTTGAGGTTTTGAGTTGTTTTTTTTTTTTTTTTGAGACTATAGACAAAGAAATACATTATTTAAAAGGCAAAATGTCCAAATTTTATTATTTGCATTATCCCTGGTGACAAAGGAGACTAAGATTGAACTGTAACAATAGGAAGGATCTTTGTGTTATTCTGTGGCTTTGGAGCTAACACAGTCTTCGTTTCCTATTGTCTGCACACAAGATCACTTCAAGCTCTGGCAGGAAGTGCTAATTGCAATGCCGCCAACATGAATTTTCACCACAGAGAAAAAAGTCAACTATTTTATTTTCATTGTCTTTTTCCTCTTAACAGAGAAGCACAGCAAAAAGTGATGCATTTAGCTTTGATACTTAAAAAAAAAAGGCTCCTGTGCCTGTTTACTAAGTCAGAAGACCCCCAGCTATGCAGCTCTGGTTGTTTTGAACATGCATTCTTCTGGCTACATGCATCTGAACAATGCACCTTACCTAAAATAAACAGATGAATGTAGTAATTCATGCAATATGCAAGTGTTTTGCAGTGTTCTTTCCTTTGACAGGATGTTGACATAAATAAAGAAAACGGGAAAGACACATTACTGTCTAACTCTAGGAGTAAGAAAGTCTGCAGTAAGACACTATGGGTGCACGCACACACACGTAGACTAGCACATAGCCACTGCAAGTGCTTCTGCATAGATGCAGATTACATTCTTACGAGAGGCACAATCCTGGAAATTTCCCAATTACACAAATAAACCAATTCCAATACATTATTGCCACACAACCAAAAAAACAATCCAATAATTAGTTCATTCAGCTGCACACTGGAAACTCTTTTTATTACTGACAACATGCTGCCATTCTAATCAAACCTGTCATTTTAAAGTCAACTTTGTGCTGTTTACCTGTGCCGAGCTTAAAATTTTTTAAATACAAGCTACCTGTGTGAAACTGAAAAAATACAGGACAACACTTGTTTTGCACACACGTCCCAGATTGTGTCAAACTGCCTGAGTAGTTATAATTTGAATAGAATCCCATACTTTTCAGCTCAGATTTTTCAAAAACGTCCCGTGAGGCCTGCTGTCAATTAGAAACTATTCAAAAGACAAGTGGATGAGAATTAAAAAGAAAGAGCAACACACTAGGATGAAGAAGGAATGCAACTAAACAGATCACAGACTGACAATAGCAAAATTAAGTGGTCCCTAAATAGCTGTGCAGATTGCAGGAATAATAATCATATTTAAATACATCAGCAGAGCACTACAATTACGAAGTTAGACTTGTGTCCTGCAAACTGGAGCAACTGTTAAACTCAGGAGAATTCCTGCTGAGGTCAGCAACTGCCTAAACAATCCCATTGTGGAACAGAAGCCCTCAATACCCAAGCTGAAAAAACCCAAACCCACAAACCTAACTTTGTCACTGTAATGGTACTCTCACCTAGGTGAACAGTATTAGGTTCCCAGCTGGTAGGAACACTGGTTTTGGTTGTAACTTGACGAATTGCTCTTAACACAAATCTTGAGTTCTCACTGGGGGAATTGTACCTGCTTTATAGCTTGTTGAAGTTTTTCCAGATTTATTTCTTTGGCTTCTTTTAGCAATGTCTTTTCATCCATCTTTAACATAGACACTCGGTACTGGCATAGTTCCACCACAACTACATCAGGCTGCACTTCTTGTATTGTCTGAAAAATATTAATTTATTTACACCAGTTTAGGAAGGATTAAACAGAAATGCAGCCAATATCAATACTTTCATGAGAAAAGGGACTTAATATAAAAGTACATTCCAGCAATCATTTTCAATTAAAAGAACAGTGAAAGAGTAAATAAGACTTCTCCAAATAGCTACGTGCTGAGAAAAACATTAAGGAAGATGACAGTGAAATGCTTTAGTTAATGGATGCTTTGGGACAGGAAGATGGAAATCATAGTGCTGGGAAGAGGAGGAAGGAGAACTTGACATTAAACTTTTCACATTCACAAAGTTCCTTTGACCATACTCTGGTCATTTGCAATCTGAGTTAGAATAAACCTTGTAAGAATGAGGGTAAAAGATTCTAGCACAAGATTTATTCTTCTCTAGCTACTGGAGAATAAAACCACCTGAAACTGTAGACTTTGAATGAGGTACAGTATGAAACAGTTCCTACTTTCACTAGACCTTCAGACCTACCTGTATCTTGAGAATGGAATCCAAATGTGGGGTGGCATGGGTTTACAGCTCAGTGTTATCCACCCAGGCACACAGAACTTGTAAACTGCAGTTTTCTTTCTAGGCTTTGCATCTTCTCAGCACGTCCCCATCAGAGCAAGTATGCAACAACTACATACACACTGTCAGTGTGACATGATACTATATCGTGACAAGCAATGTAAGCTTCACTAGTGAGACTTCTACTTTTAATACTGGCACTGTATCTGCATTTGCTGTTTAAGGACAAATAATAATATTTGAGATGGGAGAGCAACATATTGCATCAAAAAATTAAGATGTCTGCCTCTTAGTTCATCCCACAGCACTGTTAGCCATCCAACAGCTAATGACAAAAAGTAGAGTCTGGTGGTTACAGCACAGAGCCAAGTCAGAGAGACAGACTTCGTCCTACTTAATGCTAAGTTGACAACATTATAAACATGCTACTGAAGGGCTCCCGCTTAGTATTTACCTTCACTACATCCTTTTTGCTGCTGTCACTGAAGTGGGCTGTTCCAACCACATATACTTTAGAACCATCCTCAGTGTCAAGCTCAGTCACAGTGCCTGGTAAAGCAGGCTCTTTCTGCCTCTTCTTCAGCTTCATCTCCAGGAGAATTTTAAATGCATCTGCATCAGCTATAAATGTAAAGAAAAATAGAAAGGAAAAGCACACATGACTATAAAGTCCAGGTAAATAAAATAGAAAATAAAAATGTCACCACTAAACAGCAGAGCAGAGCTAAAAGGCCATTGATTTACCACTGTAATCTTACATTCAATTCTGAGGCTACATCATTGAGAGTGCCACCACTGGAGAGGCTGCCTCCAAGCATGGGTCTCAGTCCAGGTGTCCTACCCTGTGGACACTGGGACAGGTTGTCCACGCAGTTCAGAAAGGGAAAGAGAGAAGCTGTGTGGCAGGTGAGGTGGATAGAGAAGCAAAGAATACTTAGAAATGGTATACACTAACTTGAAAAACAAAACCAAAAAAAAACCAACCCCAAAGTGCATTTTTTAAAAATTCCAGAACAAAAGCGTTCCCTTTTGAAATTTTATCTGTATAACCGACAGCAACACATGTACAATGCTGTGAGCATGCTAGTAAAGTCACCTGCACATATTGGTACATATAGGATAGCTACAGTACCAGTCTTAGCCTTTTCTGTGATTAATACACCAGTGCTCAGGATAAAATTGAAAATTAAACCTTAAGAGGTATTCAGGTCAGGAAACCAACCATTCTTCTTTAGTTTCAGCAACAAACAAGACCAAAATTGTACAACGTGAGTTCAGCCCATTTGTGTCAAGCTTGCCATGGGAAACAGGAAGACCTGTCAGTTCCATCACAGTTGCTTGTTAAACACTAGAAAGCCTCATTTACTGAGACAGAGAAGCTTCAGTTTTACATCAATGGGAAATACAGGAACTTTCAATGTATTGTCTTTAAGCCGTAATGCATCTTAGGGGGGAAAAAAAAAAAAAAGAAAAAAGCAAAGCAGAGTAGGAAAGCAGAGTTTTGTTTCCAACCAACTCTCTTTCTCTGGCAAGATGCTGCACAAGTTAGCGGAGGTCTCAAGTGGTCCAGAAGCCTGGAATAGGATTATAATCCCAGGAAAAAAAAAAGTTAGTGAACAGTTTGCAGGCAGGATGTCAAAGATGCAGATAAATTACAGCTTTCTACCATATATTCATTAGTTTCATAAATGTGGTTTAACTATGTGGCTTTGGCCCCAGATCTGTCCCACAAATACTTATCTCACAAGTTTTTATGTAAAAAAACCCCCCAAAACCAGAAACAAAAGCCACCCCCTAATGTCATCCTTAGCATTTTTGCAGCCTACTACTTCACGGTTGATACCATGGTGTGCTGCAATCAGTATAGTCTAATCTAAGACCATATTGCTGCCAAAACAGATGGTGATGCTAAGGAGTAGGTAGGGAAAACATGACCATAAAAGGAAGAAGAGGTAGGGCTGTTGCATTTGTAGTACTCTCAATCACATCATCATACAAGCAGCCATAGTAGATCAACCAAAATCTACTTATCCTGCCTCCCACAATGCTCAGAAGTGGACAGCTAAGGAAGAATTTAGGAAACAAGGAAGCGTGCATGATACCTTCCCCAAATGCCCTTCCAACCTACAGCCAATTATGGCTCAGATTCCCCCGGTTGAAAGTGGTTTCTGTGTATTCAGCAACCCTTAAAGGATTTCATTTCTATTAATTTTTCAAGCCTTCACTTCATACATATATTCAGAACTGGACTGAATCATGTTTCATGTGAAGAAAAACTGCTGTGAGAGTGCAGTACTAGATGTTCTCATTTAAGGATGCAATCAAGGAAAACATTCTCAGGAGCAGCCATGGTTTTCATTAAACCAACTTCTATATCTGGAGAAAAAAGCAACATAAAAATATTAATCTGCTTCTCTAGGTCTGAATGTTTTTTCCCACAGCTTTAGTCAAGGCTCTGTTTGCTTCTGTGATTATTATTTCTGAAAGCTGCAATCCCTAGGGATTATTCAGAAACTTCAGCATTGTAGTAATGTTGCTGTTACCACTAATTTGCCCTAAGGTGGTTCAGAGCCGATTATTTGCCAGAAAGCACAATCTAAATGTTCCTTTTGTTCAAAATAAGCATCATATACATTAACATCACAATGGTATATCCATAAACACAAAGCAAATCTTAAGAAGCCTTTGTTTTCTCCTACTGAGAAATAAATTTCTGTCATTAGCTGATCCTTACCACTAAAAGGTAAGGAGTGATTCTCTTCCTGGGCTTCACTAGACAGTTTTGGCTGGAACACTTTTATTTTCACATTCTGCAGGCTCGGCCTTCATATCAAAACATTACCATGCTGGCATGGGCAAAGTATTCCACTTGGGACAACTGATTCAACATCACAACACTGGATGCCAGAACACCAAAGCAAACAGGTACTTATCCGTCTCTGGCTTAGAGAGCAATGACTGAGCTTAAAAGAACAGCCCAGTATATCTATTAAATTAAAACCCATTTACTTGCTTTTGAAAGCACAGGAACAGCAAACTGACAATTGATATGTCACTGCTCTTTCCAAATTTGGTTTACCCAACTGGGCCTTTCTACAAATCATGAACAGATTAAGTCAGATATGACCTCATTCACATCTCACTTTTGTGCTAACAGCCACATCCTTATTAGGTAAGGAAAAGGCATGGACATTTAGCTTCATATACTTCCAATGTGATACACCCTCCCCAGTTAAACCAGAAACATACAGATATTCTGTGACACACTTGATGTTTCCTTTGGGCCATCTTCTGGTGCATCAGAGGAGGACACCGGATCTGCAGCAGCCTGTATGAAACAAATTCAAAAGGAGGCTGGGAATTATAATGAAATGCTTTAATATATCTTTCCCCTTGTGAGTTTGCTCAATTTGAACCTACACGTAATATTCAAGCAAGTAAATAATTCAAGCAGTGTCAACAGTTCAAAACGTCTGTGGTTTTACAACTCCTTTTCTCATAGCTGGGTAAGTATGAGAAAGAACATATTAAAAACTATTTCATGCCTATTTTAAAAGAATATTTATACTTGACATGTAGCTTAAAAAATATGATTCTAAAATAAAACAACAAATTTATCGCTAGCAAATTTATCTCTATCCACTATAGTGTTTTCTGTGTTGGAAACCAAAATGTACACTGATTATAAGTGGCAATGGTATTATAATAAGATGGGGTATTTGACTAAACTACCAGTCAGCATTAATCTGTCAGGACTCTGACAAAGTTAATCAGCACTCATAAGAATACACACATCCTTTCTAGAAGAGTCTGCTCAAGTATTTTATTCTCTTGGAGTAAGTGTAAGGTAATTACACAATATGTACAGCCAATTTTATAAAGTTTATGTGTATGTTGACCTTATACAATTCAGAAATCAAAGTCAAAAGGATGCAAAGTTTTGTTCCCTCAAGGATCAGAAGGCAATTGAAAAGATTGCCAAAGACTGACTTTTAGGTGTTATCACTAGAAGTGTATGAGGCAGGTCTTTGGCTAACAAAACTTATTTTTAATTAACCGGCAAGTTTAAAAACTTGTGCATAGAATTCAAATGATACTAGTCATCCAGCCTATGTCAGAGGCAAAGTAGATGCAGAAAAGAGAGACTTAAGAATCAGGGAAAACTCAACTATAAACTATCTTTAGGCAACTACATTAATTCAAAGTTCAATCAGGATGATTATTGGTAGAATTCAGAATTCTTGAACAACATTAAGTCAAAAAGTTAGAGACAGGATGTGAATCCGTCATCACTCAAGTGCCTTCCACATGAGAGGCAGTATTAATGAGTCAGCAAGCTCTCCTGAAGGATGTCAGCTTTTTAGCTAGAATGACCAGTTTATTTACTTTGTACTTAACCTGGTAAGATTTAAAACAGGACTGTACAAAGCACATCTAATTGTTAAGGGCTTTCAACAAGAGTAATTAATTTCTTCTTGCATTCCATTATGCCAAACAGTGATTGTCAGAAAAGTCCTGGGTGTCTTACCCTTGCCCCGCTGAAGGCAAGGCAAAATTATCATACACTTTATGGATTAAGACCAAAAAAGTACAACAGCTTTACAGTGCAAAGTTTAAAACGTACACAGCAACATACCATCCTTTCACTACAAAGCAAAAGTCTGTTCACTGACAACTGCAAACTGCAATTACACCACAAATAGCAATTACATTCACAAATCTAATTTAGCACCAGCTCAGCTTTTGATCACAACATATGGCTTGACTCTACTGCTTGCATACCTAACTGTAGTCACAAAAATATTTTGGAAAAATGTATCCATCTGTAACATATGGAATTAATCCTGTCACTTATGCTGGCTTTGTCATCATAACATTACAATACTGCATTGGGAAAAGCACTAAGCACCACATTAAAAGTCTGGGTTTTTTTGGTTTTTGGTTTTTTTTTATTTAACTAAAAGAACACAAGAAAGGACAATGCTTATATCTCATTAATAAAATAATTCCTGAGCTTCACCTATTACTCCAAAAAAGAGTTTTGAGATACATGGATATGACAGGAGAAAAAAGGGAACAGAAAGGGTAGAAAAACACACCTAAGTTTAATTTGGCAAGGTACTTAACCTATGCACAAGGAGATAATTCGTATTCAGTCAACTTGTGTAATTTACTCACAAACATTTTTTTCCTCTTAGAGGTTTAAGCTCATAGGTTAGGTTATTTTCTACAATTCCTCACTTACAAGTAAATTAATACAAAAGACCCTTTTTATCTTTTGCAATTGGAGGGAAAAGGACTCTGAAAAGAACAACCTAAATGTGGTGAAAAAAAAAGCACTCAGCCCCCCCACCCCCTTGTTTTAAAAGGGGTCTCACACTGGTAGTCTCGACACTGATTTTGCAGACCTTCCTTGAAGATGAGTGGAAGAACCTGGCTGATTCAGAGTCTTGACCTTCCCTGCAGTTTGACTGGGAAAAAAACCCCAGAATTTTCAGCTGCAAACCCTACCTCAGGCTGTTGCTCCTCTTGCATCCCTGCAGCGTAGGCTTATTTTCACCAATCACACAAGAACTGCAAGAAGTAAAAGGAATGGAAGAGAATTAAAAATTAATAGCATAACACAGAATATATGTTAAAGAACTGTAAGGGGGAATGGGGAGGTGAAGCAGAGGTGTCTCTACAATCTCTGATAAAAGCTGAAGTAATGAAAGCAGCAAACTGAAGATGTACAAATGCCACCTTTTCAACTCTGCTGCTGTTAAAAAAAAAAAACCAAACAACAAAAAAACCAACAGGACCCCCAGCAGTAGGGTTAAAACTATGCTGCTTCAATCCAGATCTTGAGTTGGCTCTAAATCCAGAGCACAGTCCTGTTCTCACAGACACTGACAATACCCTTGATAAACAAGGGCAGATTTCATGGGAACTCAGAATTTGCTTTTTTTTTTTTGCTGTCTTATGTTCTGCAAAAATGCCTTTTTCCTCCAGATCGTTTGCAAGTAACTGAAGATACAGGATGACTGTCAAAACAGGTTTCAACAATGGCAAAAGTCTTGTTTAACTAGATCAGTAGTTCTGCATTGTCCCAACAAACTACATCAAGACAGTTTTTAGGCAAATTTTAGAAATGATCTATATTTCTAGGACTTCACCACTACAAAGAATAGGAAAGCAGCAGCCACACAACCGTGGCAGCAAAACTGAAGGGACAGTACGAAGTGGAGATGCTGAAACCAACACTGCCCTCTGAGAAAATATTTGTTCAACTACAACATCAGTCAGGGATGTACCAATATTCTTATGCTCAGCTCTGGGCTTGGTTCTCAATTGCTTTATGTGCAAACATAAAAAAAACACCACAGTGTTTTTCTGCCAGTGAATCAGCTGGCCCTGAATACAGACTAAAGTTCTAAGCTTGGTTAAGGCCTGCCAGGGTTTGAAACATGTCTCTTATCTATGGGAGTGCAACACATTTCAGTTAAAGAACAGACTTCTATACTGAGGCACTGACTTTTTTCCACCAAGTGACATTTTACAAAACCTCATCTCGTTCTCACCACTGGGTAAGTGACATGTCTTACATTAGAGAGAGAGACATCCTTGAAGTTTACTCATGCTAACTAGCACTGGTTTTTATCTGACCTGTACAACCTTTACAGAAAGCAAAACTGTTTGTTCAGTGAGGTTCCCAGCTCCACCATAACGGGGCTCCAGCCTCTGCAGGGAAACCACAGCACAATCCCATGATGGTCAGATGAGAAGCTGGGCAGCCACATCAACAGGCAAGTCTGCCGCCACTTTCTGCTAGGAGATCTTGTTCTCAGGTGCTTAGATCTGCTCAAGAGCCACTGGAGGTGAAACTTTCCATGCAGAAGACCCACTTCTGGATTATTTAAATTTCTCCCCCCCTTGGAACACATGCAGGAATTCAGGTTGTTCAGTCAACATTAAGAAAACTCTTACAACTGGTTGTCAACAGCAAACAAACTCAAATGAACAACTACTGTGAAAATCTGCATGTGTTCAAGCTCTTCCTTAGTGTGAGGGACAACAGGCAAAAACCACATCAACGCTACACCACAGACAGTGCTGGCTACTCAGCCAGTGTCCTCATCAACAACATAAGAGAAAGTACATATGTTCTGGAAATGAGTCAAATACCATGGACTCCAGGCTGACCTAGCTCATCTACACAGAAAAGTTACCATCCCTGTACACCTCCGTATTCACAGAAGATATCCACATCCCATGTGTCCCGGTTTGAAAGACAGGTGTCTGCTAAGGAAGGCAGGAGCCCCCCTTGGAATGGAAAATACAACCCCCTTCCCCCCAAACTGTTATAGAATTGAAATTAAGGGGCTTTCAGGCAAAGATATGAGGAAAATGGGAATAACAGTTTTTACTAGTGTATACAACAAAACTATAATACAGAGGAACTGGTTACAGGCCTGACAGAGTCAGGGATACAACCTGGCACCCTCTGGTACCAGTCCGATCCAGTGGCAGCTGCAGTTCTCTCCGAAATGGTCCTGATGAAGCGCCGGTCTGTAGAAGAAAAAGTCTGAGCAATCCGATTTCGGTGGCAGCTGCAGTTCTCTTTTAAATGATCCCGTTGAGGCGGTGATCTTGTAGAAAAAGAAAACTGGTCCTCCTCCGAAAATCCGGCGGCGGTGCAGTCCTTGTCCTCTGGGATCCCCAGCGGGTAAGGCCCCCCCGCGCTGCTCCAAACCGCCGAAACTATCTCCGGCGGGAATGCTTGGCTCCACCCCTCCCCCCCTGGCCGGAGCATCTCACAAAGGGATGGTGAGTCCTGGGGCAAGGCACTGATGGGCGCATTAACAGAAGAATAGTCCCGGGGGGGGGGCAAGGAACACCGGCGCCAGGCCTCAACGGCTCATGGTAATAGAATACATTGCAACCCAGGACATTATCCACCCCTTATTCTATTACCATTTGCATCATCCCAAATCAATACCTTTCTTAAACTCTACACACACACACACACAGATATATATATACACACATACATATACAATGAAACTCTACACTCAGTTCTCACTTAAAACAAGGTCCCCTTGTGGTACACACCGGGCTTCCCCATCTTTCTGCATTACCCACCAAGTACAACCTGGTCCCTGAGCAAAGACAACCCCACGGATGGGTTTGTCTTTGCCCGAGGCAGACTTAACCCAAACAGTTTTCCCAAGCATACCTCTCATGTGCACTACTGGAACCTTATCCCCGTCTGTTGTTCGTAAGGGTTCAGATTGAGCGGGGCCTGCTCGGTTCGTGGAGCCTCGGGTGTTAACTAACCAGGTGGCTTTTGCTAAATGCATCTCCCAGTTTTTGAAAGTTCCTCCACCCAGTGCCTTCAAGGTGGTTTTAAGCAGTCCGTTGCACCGTTCAACTTTCCCAGCTGCTGGTGCATGGTAAGGAATGTGGTACACCCACTCAATGCCATGCTCCCTAGCCCAGGTGTTGACAAGGCTGTTCTTGAAATGAGTCCCATTGTCGGACTCAATTCTCTCAGGGGTGCCATGCCTCCAAAGGACTTGCTTTTCAAGGCCCAGGATGGTGTTCCGGGCAGTAGCGTGAGGCACAGGGTAGGTGTCCAGCCATCCAGTGGTGGCTTCCACCATTGTGAGCACGTAGCGCTTGCCTTGGCGGGTTTGAGGCATTGTGATGTAGTCGATCTGCCAGGCCTCCCCATACTTGTATTTGGACCACCGCCCACCATCCCACAGGGGCTTCACCCGCTTGGCCTGTTTGATCGCAGCGCACGTCTCACAGTCATGGATAGCCTGGGAGATACTGTCCATGGTTAGATCCACCCCTCGGTCTCGTGCCCACTTATAGGTGGCATCTCTGCCTTGATGGCCTGAAGCATCATGGGCCCACCGAGCTAAGAACAACTCTCCCTTATGCTGCCAATCCAAATCTATCTGGAACACCTCTATTTTTGCAGCCTGATCTGCCTTCTCATTGTTGCGATGTTCTTCATTAGCCCGACTCTTGGGGACATGAGCATCTACATGACGGACTTTCACAGGTAGCTCCTGTACCCGAGCGGCAATGTCCTTCCACTCATCAGCAGCCCAGATTGGTTTTCCCCTACGCTGCCAGTTGGCCTTTTTCCACCTTTCCAGCCAACCCCACAGGGCATTGACTACCATCCATGAATCAATGTAGAGGTAGAGCTTTTGCCACCTCTCTCTCCCAGCAATGTCCAGGGCTAATTGGACGGCTTTGAGTTCAGCAAATTGGCTCGATCCACCCTCTCCCTCGATAGCTTGTACAACTTGTCGTGTGGGGCTCCATACAACAGCTTTCCATTTCCGGCTAGCACCTACAATTCGGCAGGAACCATCGGTGAAGAGGGCATATCGTCTTTCACTCTCTGGTAGCTCGTTATATGGAGGGGCTTCCTCAGCACGTGTCACTTCCTCTTCCTCTTCTTCAGAAGATAATCCAAAAGCCTCACCTTCTGGCCAGTTGGTAATTATCTCCAAGATCCCAGGGCGATTTTGGTTTCCAATACGGGCGCGCTGTGTGATGAGGGCAATCCATTTGCTCCAAGTAGCGTCGGTGGCATGATGCGTGGAGGGAGCCTTTCCCTTGAACATCCACCCCAGCACCGGTAGTCGGGGTGCCAGGAGGAGTTGTGCCTCTGTGCCGATTACTTCTGAGGCAGCTCGAACTCCTTCATAGGCGGCCAAGATTTCTTTCTCTGTCGCAGTGTAGTTGGCTTCGGACCCTTTGTAGCTTCGGCTCCAGAATCCCAGTGGTCGGCCCCGAGTCTCATCAGGCACCTTCTGCCAAAGGCTCCAGGACAGACCCTTGTTCCCGGCTGCAGAGTAGAGCACATTTTTCACCTCTGGTCCTGTCCTGACTGGGCCAAGGGCTACCGCATGAGCGATTTCCTGCTTGATCTGAGTGAAGGCTTCTTGTTGTTCAGGGCCCCAGTGGAAATCGTTCTTCTTGCGGGTAACCAGGTAGAGAGGGCTCACGATCTGGCTGTACTCGGGAATGTGCATTCTCCAAAAGCCTACGACACCTAGGAATGCTTGTGTTTCCTTCTTAGTGGTCGGTGGAGACATAGCAGTGATCTTATCGATGACCTCGGTGGGAATCTGGTGCCGTCCGTCTTGCCACTTTACCCCCAGGAACTGGATCTCTCGGGCAGGTCCCTTGACTTTGCGTTTCTTGATGGCGAAGCCGGCCTCCAGGAGAATCTGGATGATTTTCTCTCCTTTCTCAAATACTTCCACTGCCATGTTCCCCCATACAATGATATCATCGATGAACTGCAAATGTTCTGGAGCCTCACCCTTTTCCAGCGCAGTCTGGATCAGCCCATGGCAGATGGTGGAACTGTGCTTCCACCCCTGGGGCAGTCGGTTCCAGGTGTACTGCACGCCCCTCCAGGTGAAGGCAAACTGAGGCCTGCACTCTGGTGACAGAGGAATGGAGAAAAATGCATTAGCAATGTCAATAATGGCATACCACTTTGCTGCTTTGGACTCCAGCTCGTACTGGAGCTCCAGCATGTCCGGCACAGCAGCACTCAATGGTGGAGTCACTTCATTCAAAGCACGATAGTCCACAGTCAATCTCCATTCTCCATCAGGCTTGCGCACAGGCCAGATGGGGCTGTTGAAGGGTGAGTGGGTCTTGCTGATCACCCCTTGGCCCTCCAGCTCACGGATCATCTTGTGGATGGGGATCACGGCATCTCGATTTGTCCGATACTGCCGGCGGTGCACCGTTGAAGTGGCAATTGGCACCTGTTGCTCTTCCACCTTCAGGAGCCCAACTGCAAAAGGGTTTTCTGATAGTCCAGGCAAGGTGTTCAACTGCCTAATGCCTTCTGCTTCCACAGCAGCTATCCCAAAAGCCCACTTAAACCCTTTTGGGTCTTTGTAATAGCCATTCCGGAGAAAGTCTATTCCCAGGATACATGGGGCCTCCGGGCCAGTCACAATAGGATGTTTCTGCCACTCCTTCCCAGTCAGGCTCACCTCAGCTTCCAACAGGGTCAACTGCTGCGACCCCCCTGTCACCCCAGCAATAGACACAGATTCTGCCCCCACATGTCCCGATGGCATTAGGGTACATTGTGCTCCAGTATCAACCAATGCTTCATATCTCTGTGGCTCTGATGTGCCAGGCCATCGGATCCACACTGTCCAAAAGACCCGATTCTCCCGTGCCTCTTCCTGGCTAGAGGCAGGGCCCCTCTAGGCCTGGTTATCATCCCTCCCCTGGGCATACCTGCTAGATGTTTCTTCAAGGGGATCTGACATATCATCCTCCCTTCTGTAATACCTGGCAGCTCGGTCACGGGAGGCTGAGGCTACTTTCGCTTTAGTGGAACCCCCTCGGTTAGTGTTTTCCCTTTTGAGCTCACGAACCCGTGCTGCCAGGACAGAAGTGGGTTTCCCATCCCACCTTCTCATGTCTTCCCCACAGTCACACAGGAAGAACCACAGCTCAGATCATGGGGTGTACCCTCTCTCTCTAGCTGGGGGACGTCGGGCTCTGACTCTGGGGTTTATGACCTGCACTGGTGCCACATGAGATCTGCTCCTCCTCACCTCCTTCATCACCTCCTCCCTAATCTCTTCTTTGAGGTCCCTAGCCACAGCAGCGACATGAGCTTTCATTGGGCCATTGACTAAACTCTCATAATATCTGAACCTGTTGGCAACAGAACCCACTGTCTCTTGGTTGTCATCAGCACTGATTGTTGCAATGAACGTGGCATATTGCTGTGGCCCCAGCTTTGCCAGGTTCCACAGCATCTGCCCTGTACACTTGACCTTGTCAGGGTCATTGTCATGCTGTCCGTCCCTCCCAAAGAGTACCTCTAACACTGCCACTTCTCTCAGCTGTTGGATCACTTCCTCAAGGGTCTTCCATTGCATTCTATGATGGTACTCCTGCATTCTCTCTCTGTGGACAAACCTTTCCCTCACACTCATTAAAAGCCGCTCACAGAGAGAAAGGGGCCCCGGCTCCCTTACGAATACCTGGTCCACCCCTGAGTCTTGGGCCAAGGATCCCCAATACCTGGCTTCACCACTATCCAGTTGTACGCCTTTACCCATGAGGTCCCAAACCCTAAGTAACCAGGTTGTATAAGGCTCACGTCCCCGTCGTGCAATGTCTTTTCGCATATTACGGAGACTGTCGAACGACAGGGATTCGATGATAATTTCAGGCTCTGACTCCCCTGCAGGTTGTGAGGGCTCTGGCTCATCCCCATCATTAACTGGGTGTACTGATTTGGCCTTGCACTTCCTCCTCTGCACAGGGGCAACTGCCGCTGGCTGTGGCTGTCCTTGTGGTTCAGCTGGATCCTGCACAGTTGTAACATCTGTGGGTTCCACTGCTGCACCATCAGACTCTCCCTCTTCAGGACGAGATTTCCCACTAGTTTGGGAGGTGTATTCCGTCAGCTTCTGGCCCATCTCGCGTATTTCCTTTACCAGTACCCCCACCCAATTCGGCTGGTCCATTTGTGAGGTGGGCTGTTGGGCAATGCCAGGTCGTGGGACAGGGTCAGGCTGCGGGGCAGGATCTCTGGCCTCTGGGGCCGTGTCAGGTTCTGGGGCAGCATTCCTAGTCTCTGGGGTGGGTGCCCAAGTAGTTATCCAAGCCAGTCTCACTTTATCTCTGTAGGCCCATTGATAGTATCTAGGGGAAATCTAAACCCTTCGAAAGCTGATGGAGCAGACCCAAAGAACTGGTTGAATGGTTGGGAGAAAACTTCCCCTGGTGTTATTTCCTCACAGAAGGTACCATTTTTAATGTAATCCCAGAAACATACGCTGAGCGTGTGATAGCCCTTTATCCATGTGCCCACATTCCACAGGAAATTGAAAAACCATGAATTCCTCACCTTACCAACCCATAGTGCAAGCTGGATAACAGCCACGGTAGCCTTAGTCAGAGCACCCATGTTTAGATAAGGGGCTGCAAAGGGGGAAAGCATAGCCACGACCACGTGCCACCCGAAGCAAGGTAAACTAGACCACATGGTGCTGCCTAACAAAGTTCCCACGTCCAGTGCACAAAAAATCAGGTTAGCCAGGAACTGTTATTCCCTTTTCACCCTTTTTCCTCAATGCCCTCAGGCCCCACGTTGGGCGCCAAAATCTGTCCCGGTTTGAAAGACAGGTGTCTGCTAAGGAAGGCAGGAGCCCCCCTTGGAATGGAAAATACAACCCCCTTCCCCCCAAATTGTTATAGAATTGAAATTAAGGGCCTTTCAGGCAAAGATATGAGGAAAATGGGAATAACAGTTTTTACTAATGTATACAACAAAACTATAATACAGAGAAACTGGTTACAGGCCTGACAGAGTCAGGGATACAACCTGGCACCCTCTGGTACCAGTCCGATCCAGTGGCAGCTGCAGTTCTCTCCGAAATGGTCCTGATGAAGCGCCGGTCTGTAGAAGAAAAAGTCTGAGCAATCCGATTTCGGTGGCAGCTGCAGTTCTCTTTTAAATGATCCCGTTGAGGCGGTGATCTTGTAGAAAAAGAAAACTGGTCCTCCTCCGAAAATCCGGCGGCGGTGCAGTCCTTGTCCTCTGGGATCCCCAGCGGGTAAGGCCCCTCGCGCTGCTCCCAACCGCCAAATTATCTCCGGCGGGAATGCTTGGCTCCACCCCTCCCCCCCTGGCCGGAGCATCTCACACAGGGATGGTGAGTCCTGGGGCAAGGCGCTGATGGGCGCATTAACAGAAGAATAGTCCCCGGGGGGGGGTGGGGAAGGCAAGGAACACCGGCGCCAGGCCTCAACGGCTCATGGTAATAGAATACATTGCAACCCAGGACACCATGATACTTGAAATTTTAATCATGAAACCTCAGAGAGGACTGAACACACCTTGCTGTTACACAGATTAGGACTGAAGCATATGAATCTGTACGTACTTCCTCCCACCATGATCAACAGCGAGAAAAATGGTGCCGATTCAGATGCATCTGGGCAACTTCAATCCAAGCATTTCCAAATTTCTTAGAGCTTGATTTTTAAGCCTGCAGGTTTTTTTTTGTTTTTAATAAAGTTAACTTCCTAAAGAAACAAGGCTAGGTAACAAGGCAGAGCCTATTTGTCTGTGCTTGCTAACCCACAGGTGAATTTTAAACAAACTTGGCAGGGAGGCAAGAGCCTCACAGTCATTCAGAGATGGAGTGCACAGCACTGCTCCTCCGGGAAAAGAGATTACTGAAGGTTACAGGGGGTGGTGCATGTGAAAAAGAGGAGGTTGGCAGAGTCTGTCAGAGAACAGAAGGAAATTCAACCCCAAGTTGTAAAGCCACAGGCAAAAGCAGCTGTTAGGCAATTATTTACTGTGTCCCATAATACATATACCACAACATCTCATAACCTCAAGTTTTTCTAATTACCATGGGATTTGGCGCGGACATGTGAAACCAATCAAACCCCTCTCCTCCAGCTACTTCAAAGGCCTGTAAGAGGCCCTCATGAGATAAATCACATACTGAAAATCTCAGGTATGACAGCGTATTTCTTTCAGACAAACCAGGAGCTGCAGCTTCTAGGCACTCATCAGAGATTAGAAAGTATTTCTGTTCTCTTATCTGCCAGGAGACTGCCTTAATATGGGATTCATTCCTCCTGCCGAGAGTGCCACCAAGAAAATTCCTGGAAAAGAAGAAAAAAGCAGGCTGACCTGGCTACTCATCATCATCCATCAAGGCTGGGTTTTGCCTCTGGAATTTTCTTGAAATTTTCCTTCATGATCAAATTCCCAATGCAATCACCTTTTTACCCAGCAATTGGAATTCTTGTGCTTGTTTGGTCTTCGCTAGTCCTAGAATGCTTGTCATTCACTGGGTGATTACATATTGTTCTTTTTGTATACACAAGTGAACAAATGAAGCCCTTTTCCCAACTCTTAAGATATCTAGGCAACCAAACAGGAATTTCTGAGACCACCTAAAGAACTGCAAGCCTAAAATTTAGCCACTACTCATCTTAATGATAGGCACCTGCTTCCTTTCAAAGTCTTCTTGCCCTGACAGCACCCAGAGGGCAGCCATTCACACTAACAACAGCACTGTGAAAAAGGGGCTATTATTATTTTCCCCCTACACCTTGCGAACTATTCTCTTCCCTCAACACAACAGGTTCAGAAAGGAACCCACAGGTAAGTGCAGCATCTTCTAGCAATGCTTATCCTGCACAGTGGCTGACAAAAGCAGAGTGAGAAAGACCTCCTTGCCGTCCTATTTCACATCAGTCCTCCCAGCTTTCCTAATGTGAAACAGCTTCAGCAGTTTCCCTTCTGTGTGAAATCTGCTCGTGAACTACTAGCTCATTTTTCATACTGGGTAGTCTTTAGCTGACCAAAGTGTTTTGGTTCCAGCTGCATATTCAAGTATCTGAAACTGTCTTAGCTCACAGTCTTGAGGAGACAAAAGGCACACCCACAAGTCAGTGGTTCTAGCAAGGCAAGTTACAGGCACTAAAACATGAGCTACCATTAAAGAACAAATGCTTTTTCTCAGTTTATTTCAACTAGGTGGTTCAGTGAGAAAATTCAAGCACAACACAAAGGACGGACAGGCAGTTCATTATGGTATGCTCCTACAGTAGAACTGAATTTCTTCCTTTATTGTCTTGTCTAAATTTGGTTCCTTCAGACACTGATTCAACTAAATCAATAAAAAAGCTTTTTAAAAAACTCTCATGCTCCTACCTAAAAAACCTAGTCAGCTACTCTTTAAAAAGAATATTTTTATTGAATTTTTTCTTTCTTCTCAGCTATACAGAAGTTCAGAAGCAGCATTTGCTTTCCTCAGCATGTTGATGTTGCAAGAGGGGAAAGTAGGAAAGAAGTTCTTTGTAGTCTTATAATTGCTGTATTTTCTATGCACTGCATGCACATCAGAATAACTAGTGCAAAACTAGGAGCTGCCAAACTACCGCAACTTGTTTCACCTTTTATTGAAAGGAAAAGTCAACAATTTTTACATTTGATATCCCCACCCTCCACTCCCAATTCTAAATACATGCATTGCTGCTTTAGATAGTTACAACATTCACTAGTATTGCAGAAGGTATCCACATCTCTCAGTACTCAGAGTATTAATCTTGCAGCCTCTGAGATGGGATTATACATACTTCCCTGTTTTACAAATAAGGAACTGTGGCATATGAATACTTAAGTACATCTACAACAAGTAGTTAGGAGGCTGCTGGAGCTTTCAAAGCATTTCAGTTTTGCAGTGTGAATTTTCCTTTGTTTTTAACCATTGGCCCTTCAGAAGAAGATCCCCCTTCACCCTCCTGGACAGCACTTTCTCATAGTAACATGCCAACATCACTCATTCTTGTTCCTCTAGAGTCACTGTGAGCAAGATGAGAGGTAGGCTAAGGACTGAATCTGATTCAAGAGCAAGCTGTCAAACAATAAAGCAGGCGTTCTCCAGTGAGAATACAGATACCTCAGAAGATACAGACACAATTTTTCTCCCACTGACAAATCACTGCACTCATTACTTGCTGTCTAGAATACATAACAAAGTACCTTCCATGCCTAACATTTAACGTATTAAGAAGGCAAAACCAAATCACTGAATCATCAAATAGCCTTGGTTGGAAAAGACTGCTAGGATCAAGTCCAACCATTAACCTAACACTGCCAAGTCACCACTACACCATTTACCTCCGCACCGCATCTACGTGGCTCTTAAACACCTCCAGGGATGGGGACTCCACCACTGTTCTTGGCAACCTGTGCCAGTGCCTGACAACCCTTTCAGTGAAGAAATGTTTCCTAATACCCAATCCAAACCTCCCCTGGCACAACTTGAGGCCATTACCCCTTGTCCTATGACTTAATACCTGGGAGAAGAGACCAACCCCCACCTTGCTACAACCTCCTTTCAGGTATCAAATCAATCAAATCAACAGATGCTCACTTACATCTCAGCACCAGCCTCTGCAATGGAACCAGAGTATTTAAGATTGATGAGTCTTTTTCCATGCTTATGCATAGAAATCTCACAAATGTTTACAAACTATCATCAGCTCCAAATGGTGTCTCTTCTCAGTTGATCGACTGCTCATACTAAGAAGGATGCATCAGCTGAAACCTGACTGCCAATTAATGCAACAGCCACAAACTCAGAAATTGGAAAGTATTTCAAAACCATCACCAGGGTGACCTACTCTACATATTGAAAATATCTCTTTGACACAACCCACGCCTTTGAAACTTAACTGAGCAACTGGTTCTGTGATCACAGATGGTTGTAGATTGTGGCTCTGGTTTCTCATGACTCAGAAGTTCCTAAATCTCAAAACACAAGTTTTTTACCCTCTAAGCATGAATGAGATGTTCCTGCAACGTGAACTGTGCTGATGTATGCAGACTAAACTCAGCTAAACCAGAGCCAACATCCATTTGCATACCTTGAAAGCTAAATGATAAAAGTCAGAGGCAACTAAATTCACGTTGATTGAAAGGAGGTGTTGGAACATGAGAATATCTGGCCTGGCACACTGATGCAGTGAAAACACATTTAACAGTGAAAGACAAGAAGGCATTCTCATATATATTTTTTTGGGTTTTGAAATTATTGCTATTACATTGACTAAGGTTAGCAAATGAAATCAGTAAGTACAGTGTGAATCAGAGCAGAATAAAGAATAAATAGGCCAAATCCTCACTGTTTTAAGAGGCTGTAAAGAGGCTGCTAAATTTTGAAATATAGGACAAAAAGACTAAAGTGAGGTGGCCCAAGTCTGGCCAACCACTCAGAATCTCACACTGTCTTAGAACCTACACACCTACCCAAGACGCTTTCCTATTTTATTCCAATATGAATCATGCAAATTCAGGGAAGATTTGGAACCAAAATAATTTTATTAGACTCTCCTGCAATCAGCAGATTGGGATAAGATATCCACTTAGCACATCTCCTTCCTCCAGGCCATTCGAAACTATGAACCAAGTGATACTTCTGATTTTGGGGAACCCTCTGCAAAATACTCCCAAGTAGAGCAACAGGAAAAGAGCACGGCAGCTGCATGCACTATTTCTATGTAGTTCTACAAGAAGCAAGTTTTCCACTCTGTTCATTACCTACCAGCAGCCAACAAAGGAGATAGGTAGAGAAGTTCTCCCATGGACAACTAACTAGTGGCTTAGAAGATATTTCACTGTGGTCCACAAAATCGTTGCAGAATTCTTCTTAAACTCCAAGTCCACATTTATTCCACCTGTCAATGGCTGTCTGCCAAGAGACATAGAAGCTGGATCTCAAGAGTACTGCCAATCACTCACATCCATTTGTTTTGTTATGAACACTTTTAAATGCAATCCTTAAGATAGTAAAACTGGGATTTTTGTAGCACAAAATAGTTTTGCCCAACTGACAAACAGATTGTATATCAGTGCTCTTCTGCCTGCCCCTTCCATACTAGTCTCCTAACAGTAGCTGGGAACAAGCTGCTCCACTCTTTTTCAAAATCATTAGGTGATCACAAAAGCTGAAAACAACTGTTACCTGACACAGGCCCATGTGCTGGACTGTAAGGACACATAGGTCTAAGGTGGCAACGAACTGAAAAAAAAGCCCCAGGAAAGCAAGCCAATTCCAGCCTGCAGGCCAGGAGCCCCACAGGTTAGCACTAACCATTCAGTACTATACACTCACACTAACCAAGAAAGTCATCTTGCTTGCAGCTCCATCCAGCTGTTGCACTGCTCACTTAACGTGTAAGGCACCCTGTGCCTGATAAGCTCATCAGTTGAAAAAAACCAATCTTCCCTTAAAAGATTACCTCTATTTCCACTCCTATTTGCTGCCCTCCAAAGAAATGAGAAAATCCCTCAGCAATTCCTGATCCTGGTTCCTCACACACAGGCCTTCTTTATCAGTTACGCTGTAACTATCCGTCTTCCTGTCCTTCTGAAGGACGGCTCCCAGTTGTGCAATATGTGAGACAGGCGTCCTACCGAGGTAAAGATCAGGCTCTCCAGATGTACGGCACAGGTGACTGGAGACCTTTTTTCCCCTTCATCAGCACTCATGTCACTGTTCAGCTGTGGTGCAGGCACTTGTTCCCTCTTGCAAGAGTGCACGCCCTTCCTGCACAGAGGCACCGACCTCTCAACACACATGCATAATGTTGCACTGTCCATACAGAGAAGGTTATTTTGTAGACAGCCTGCGGGGATTAACCACTGGAAAACATGAACTCCTGGAGGTCCAGTGTAGTCTCTCCTGCTGCTCAGTATGTGGTGTCATCAGGACACTTGAATCCTTCTATGTGGAGATGCTAAGTCCCTGCATCCCTCATGATTTCAATCCAACCGCACAGCATGTCAACCAAAGGGGGGGGAGGAAGGAAGGAGGCAGGAGAAGAAAATAACCCCTTCTTTTGATTTTTAAGAAACAGAAGTAGTAAGGAAGAGACCTTGTCACTGAGCGTATGCATGTTTTTCATACAAAACTAAAACCTGCAGTTAACATTAAAGTTCTATGCCCCCAAGTCATTTTGCAGGCAGGAAAAAAAATATACTCTCATTTGTAGAGTTTGTAAGTGCAAACTCAGAACCACAGTATTACCTAACATGTTCATAGCAGCTCAAATTTGAGCGGCCACTTACAAAAACCTTCAATAATTGAAGGTCTGACCTCAGAAACAATTCACATTGAAAACTTATTTGCAAATATCTTTCTAGTAACAACCATTACCAACAGAATTTATTGGTGAGATCTAGTACTAAATCATATATGACAGACGACCGGTGCTCCTAGCCAGCATGGACTTTCCCTGGCAGGACAAGGAGAGCTGCAGAATCCCTTCTTCCTACTAGCGCTGGCTGGCAACCCACATGCTGGGGTATCACTTCCAACAGCTGTAGTTACACACCGCTCCCATTAAATCTGGAACACACTTATATCTGGCCTGCTCTCACTTTTTCATTGTCTAAGGCTTCCCCAAATCTCTTTCTTCACTTTTCCCAATCAGCAAAAAAAGATGCTTTCAAAAAAGTACTGTTTAAAAAAAAAAGAGCCATCAGAAGACTCTCCCACAAATAAGATGCCAGTACCACTGTGATTTATTCACAGCTGTGGCGGCAGCAGCACCAATGTTTCATCGTACTTACCATATGGAAGAATGCACTGAAAAATACGTATAACTGTCCTAGCACTGAATTAAACAATATCTCAGTCTACAGTTAAGACACAAGAGTGCCAGACACTGTGACGGCTGACAGATTTAAAATCAGCAACTCAAGTTACTGGAACTTGAAAGTCTACCAAAAGCCACAAGGAGCAGGGCACAAACCAATGCCACAGCCATAACCCAGTATTTTCAATTAATAAACTCATTTAGCTTAGGATAATTAAGTGTATGCATGTTTTTCCCCTACTGCTTAAGGTCTATCCCCTGCTAAAACACAGCATGGAAAACCCCAAAATCCGTTTGTTTTCATTTTCTTGCTTTACTCTGTTTGCTTTCCAAGAGGGAATTTGCGCGTTAACAGCTGAACAGTAGGTGCACCCATACACATCTCTACAAAATGGAGAAGTGAGGCCTCTCCAGCCACCACCGACACTTCTTGGGACTACTACTGACACGACCACACACGCAAAGTAGCATCTAACTTTTAAAAGCCCATCCTCTCCCTTTTCCAGCCCAGCAGCAATCACTCAGCAGTTGCAACTTTCTGCAAAGTTTTACAAAACAAAAATATTCTCTTTTTTCCTGAAAGCCAGCGACAAATAAACACCTTTGTTGTATGGATACCAGTGTACAGGATCATCGGTACATGTATTTCCCTCAAGAAAAAAGCACAGGCTATATCTGGGACACAAGTTATTTTTGAGACCCGGGTTAATTAGAATTATTCTCAAAATTCAAAATCCCGATTTCACAGTTTCCTGCACGTGATACACAAAGCGGACAGTCTCAAAAAGTCACAGCTGTTGACCAAAAAAAGAAAGAAGAAAAACTGTCTTTGCTTTTCTCTCTTCCAGCTCACCGCCACAACCAAAGCCACAAACGAAATCCACGTTCTTACCACAAAACACCCAGAAAACGTAAAACAGCACCGAGTGCTCTGCCCACACCACGCTGCCACCTCCGCGCACCCCAAGCCAGGAAACGGCCACCAAGAAGCGCGAGGAAAGACGCAGCCGGCGGTGGGACCACGCACGGCTCCGGGACCGTCACATCGGCCCCACGGGACGCGTGTCCCCGCGCTCCGAGACCCGGCCGTGCCTGGCCGGCAGGACTGGCCTCCTGGCAGGGCTCTGGCGGGCAGCGGCCTGCCGGCCTCCTCTTCCCCTCCGGAGCGGGGATTTACCCGCCAGGCTCCCGGCGGCAAGGCCGACGACGAGCTCGCCCGCCCGGCGGGAAGAGAGGCCGTCCCCGCCCGGAGGGGCCCTCAGCCCCCGCAGGGTCACCGGCGGGGCAGCGCCGAACCGGCCCCAGCCCCCTTTCCCCGCGGGCGCCCTCGGCCCGCCCGCCACCAGGCTTCCAGCGGCGGGAGCGGGCCGCCTGGCCCCGGCCGCCTTCCCCGCCCGAGCGGGTCGCTGCCCGCTGGCATCTCTGAGCCGGCCACCTGGGAGGGCAGGGCCGGCTGCATGCGAGGGGGCAGCCGGCAAGGGGAAGCGGCCGCGCCGCTCACAACCGCCTCTCTTCCCGCGGGGCCCCGGGCACGGGGAGAAACGCGACACCCTCACCGCTCGCCCTCACTCGCACACCCACACCCACCGCCCGCTCCCGGGCTCGGCCCCAGCACGGCACGGCCCCGCCGCCCCGCAGGCAGCGGACACCGCGGCGGCCACTGCCACCACCGCCCCCCTCGCCTCGCTCACTTGCTGTGCTCGGCGGCGGGGCCGGCGGGTGCCGCCGCTGGCTGGGGCGGAGGCCGGCTGGGGACGAGGCGTCGGCGGCGCCGCGGAGCTCGGCGGCAGTGGCACGCTAGCCGGGCACCACGCTGTACTAGTCATTCATAGCGGCGGGCGGGGCCGGCGCCGCTGGGCCGCCTGGGCCTTGTAGTCCCTCCGTGGCTCGGGGCCCGCAGGCGGCTCGGGGCGGCAGGAGGCAGCGGACTGCAACTCCCAGGGCGCGCGGCGGGCGCATGGGCTGCGGGGCCCGGCAGCCGCGGGAGCCCGCCCGCCGCCTTCCCCTGGCTCCGCGCTCCGGCCTTGCGGCGCGGTTTGCGTGCCGGCTCGGAGGGGCGGGCTGAGCGTGCCGGTGAGGGGCCTGCCGGGGCTGACTGGTGCCTGCGGGAGCCCCGGGGCGAGGAAAGGCGGAGCGAGGAGCGTGCGGGCGTGCCGGCGGTGTGTGTCGCCCTGGGGAGCGGGGGCCTTCCGGCAGGGAGCCGAGCCCCATCCTCTGGGAGGCTCCTTCCCCCGGTCAGCTGAGGCAGCGCTCCGCCGTGCAGCGCTCGCGGGCCGTGCTGGGCGCAGGTCTGGTTTAGTACCCGCCCCCGGCCCTGGGCGTTAACCCCGCAGCGCTGGCCGGGCGGCCGTGCCTGTCGTGGCCGCCAACGAAAAGCTCCTGCTGTGGCGTGCTGGCTGTCGGGCGGTTTGGGATGTGCAGAGGCATAAGGGGCAGGAGGGCACCCTTACGCGTGGGACTGCGTGGGCTGTCGGTGTGAAAACACGCTGTGGTTAAGGACCTAACGGAGGTGGAAGACAAGGAAATCAAACTCCAGACTGTGTCATCTCTCAGCCTGCCCGTGGCTGCCTGTCTGCGCAGTCCTGCTGCTTGCCGCTGCTGCTGGTCTGTTCGCTTCCTATTTTTCCAGTGGGCCTTTCTTCTGCTGGGGAACAGTTCGTGTTTCACCCATCAAACCTGAAAGGTCCGTGTTGTACCACCTGTTCAAGCATAAGCAGCATTCGATGTTACTTCGAATCACTAGGCTGACACACACAAATATTTTATTGGTCAGTAAACGTTTTTCCAAGAAAGATGTGTCAAGAGTTGATTATAGCTAGGGATTATTTTCTGAAATCATCTCTGTCCCTTTTCCTGCTCCTCTGCTCTGTTCCTGATAGGTGACAGTGCAATGGCAGTATGGCTAGAACCTGTTCAGCCTGAGCGCATGTTCGTTATCTAAATATAGTTTCACTAGAACAGGTTTGAGAGTACGTTTTCTGATCTTTTATTAAATACTGTACTTCACAGACATATTCTATCCAGGGTTAGTTTATGATTGGGCTGAGCTTTGGAAGTGCCTGGTATGTAGAAATCAAGTACAGACATGTTGAGACAGTTGGGAAATTCATTTCCCGTTTGGTATAAAAATCACTCCAACTTGCTATAAAAGCACAGAGCAGGCATGAACACTCAAAATACACATAATCAAGTAAAGGTATAAGCTATGCAGACCTTCACTTCTGGGAAAAAAGGCTGTCCAGTGTCTGACAGATAAGGAAGAAAATTTAACTTTGGGTATTTTAATCTCGTGTTGCACACTAATTTCATGTACCTTTTTTCCACAACTGGTGTGTGAAGGGCACTGAGAAAGAAGGGACACTGTACTGTATACTGTACAAGTTGGTTGCAGCCGCCTCTTCTAGGCATTGGCCTTGCACAGCCACAAGCTTCCCATGGCACAATCCACCGCGGGGCTGTGACATGACAGGTAGCAGGTGTGATGCTGTGTAGTGTTGGCTAAGCAGTGTGAGAGAGGTCCTGCTGCTCAGCAACCTGAACTTAAGTCACACTAGTGTTCCTTACACAGCCGATCATACATTTTATCCTCTGTTACTCAGATTTGTTCATCAGCATGTGCCAGGCTGACGCTCAGGCCCCCGTTATTTGCAGTGTAATGTGTTCAGTTCAAGCTGTACACCCTGAGTTCAGCATTTTTTGAGCTGCAGTTCCTGCTGCTACACCATCACTGCTGTCTTGTGCAGTACAGATATGGTGTTCCCAAGCTTCCCACTGCTTCAGCTGCAAAGGTTCAATGATTTTTGGTCAGAACTGGGGAGCACTGCCTTAGCCTGCAGGAAAGACATCACCTGATCTGATCTGATAGGCAAGCCCTCTGCTTGTGGGAATACTGTGAACCTTGCTAGCCTATTTTCCCTTTAGCTCATGATGCTGCACCCTCATTATGTCAACAGTGTTGGTGTTTTTGCGTACGGTTACTTTAGGCAGTGTTTTCTTTGCTGGCTCAGCAAGAGCTGCAGTGGTTGAACGTGCCTTTACAAAGACCAAAGTAAGATGCAGGTCTCTGCTGCCATGAGACAGCGTCGATGGAGATTCTGCCTGTGCTGTTTCAGCCTGGTCTGTGGCACACACCACTTCTGAAAGCAGAGAGGGAGCACTGCCAGGGGAGGAAGTTTATCAAGCCACCAGCACTGCTGTGGCCAGCAGTCCCAGGAGTGCAGGGCTCTGCAGCTCTGCCAGCAGTAAGCACGCTGGTATCATCAGAGGCACCCACTTGCCAGGACTCTGCCAGTGATCCCACTGACAGCTGTGGTGTCACCGCAGGAGCGTGCATGACTGCAAATTGTGCTCTGATCCATATTTACAGAGGGTTGAAGTAATTGAATGCTTCATTAATTAGCAATTGCAAGATGGGTCACTGGTGTCTGCTAAGTGGCCTAGTGTAACATATAAATCCGGTTCTTAACAGTTGTTTTTAATACTTTGTATATCTTCTTTAAATGTCACTGTTGACATGGGATTGTTTTGAGGTCAATGGCAGATGCCAGTACTGAAGAGAGGGCTTGGCAGCTGATTCATGGATTTCTTCCGTGTTTCAACTCTGCTTAAAATGCATTCTTTTTTTTTTTTTTTTTTTTTTTTTTACTGAAACCGAGCCTAACTGAATAGTTACCAGCCACAGCATGGTATACCTGAGGTAGTTTTATTGTGTAGAGAGTCAGAAAGGTTCCTTATACACATGACAGACACTGCTCTTAAGCATAGGTGTTTCCAGGATGGAGTAGGAACAAGGAGGGGAGCTAAGTGCACTTCTGCGTGCCTTTTCTCTCTTTTTCCTTCTCTCCTTCCCTCCTTCCTGCCCTCATCCTTCCATCCCTTCCTCTCCTTTCTTTCTCTTTTTCTTGACAAGTTATTTTTACGTAAGGTTTCTTAGGAACTAATAGCAGTGATGATGACATTAGCTACAGTCATTCAGTTATCTTCAGTGATCTCTGGTTTGTAGAAAATAGAGACCTGGTGTGATGTTTGAATCAACCCCTGAACCAGGGCGGGCCAGGGAGGTCACCAGGCTGCTTCCTGGATGGGTACTTGTCTGTCCCTGTCACAACTGGTTCTTTATTGCAATAAAAAATTATTCACCACTACTACCCAAAACCGTACCATTGAAAACCTTGAGAGTTAGGAAGGTTGTTCAAGCATCTAACCTAAACTGGTGTTTGCTTGCATCCAAGCCCAGAGGCTCTTGCCCTCCTCGCTGCAGGTCTGGAGGACAACTTTCTCCCCATGTCTTTGTAGCTGCCTTCACCTGTTGAAACACTTTCACGTCTCCATTTCCCTTTTCTACACTAGTGAGGCTTGAGATTTTCGCCCTGAGCCCCAGCCTTGGCCGGGGAGGTGTGTGCCAGGCCGCAGGCCAGGGCAGGTACTGTGTACCGCCTGAACCCACCACCGCCGAGAGCCTCCCCAAAGGCAGGGGCCTTTACCACACCTCTGGCGTTCAAGCACAGGTTTCATGGGCGAGCTGGGGCAGCAGAAGAAACACAGGACAGGAAACAGCCCTAGCGGCCTTTGGCGACCCTGGCGTCGTGATCACTGACCGATCCTGACTTAGGGAAGGGTGTGCCGTGTTTGTGCTCCCTTTACCTGGATCATTTCAGAGATTTCTCTGGGAATTTTAAAGGGCAAGATCTTAAAAATGCTTATTTGATAACACAAGTGATTCTGTCCCTGCATGCCTCCTGTCACCTGTGGTAACGAAAGAGGTGACCTGGCAGCCATTGGGCCGGCCAGTGACTGACAGATCAGCGGTTTCTGGAGAAGGTGTCCCGCAGGCGAGCGCCAGAGCCCGCGGGACAGCACAGCAGCTCCGGACGCCTCCGGGCTGGGGGCACTGACGGGGAGGCAGGGGAGCACAGGCGTTGCTGCGCAGCCCTCAGGCAGGCCAGGACCAAGGGGCGGCGGAGGCCGGTCAGGACAGGTACCGCTGGCGGGGGCCGCGGCGGGCAGGGGCGCTGCCGCGGAGCTATGGCGCCCTCAGGTGGCCGCTCGCCATCAGCGCCCCTCGGGGCCCCCCCGCCATTTTTCCTTCCTAACGTGGCTCTGGAGGTAGCATCCATCCCAGGCTGGGAGTGAGAAGCAGAAAGAAGCTGTGCCAGCACAGGGCTGGTTTGGGATGATTTGTGTGTGAGACATGCGGAGCGAGCAACGTGGCTTGCTGTGACAACGACATGGATGTGAGAGACACTTTCCTCATCCAGGGAGAAGGATTGTCAGGGAGGCAGAGCAGAGCTTGTGCTTCCCTACAGGCAAGGCTGGAAAAGACGGCAAACTCCTGTCAGGGAGCCTAGGAGTGCAGAAGTTAATCGTTCTGTTCACTGAAGGAAACCAGAAGTCCCGCAGCAGAGCCTAACACCTGTAGGCTTTGGAAGACAAGGAGAGATAATGGAGCTATTGTAGACACGGTCTTGTTCCTACACAGGAACAATCAAATCAGACAGTTCTGTCTTCAGGTAATAACAGGCTGGATTAGAGCTACAGAGCAGAAAAATCTAGGCTAAAGCCAGTTTGCAATCCTTAATGCACACTGGTCTGCCTCAAATTTGAAAGCTGTATGGCATTATGGGAGACTTTGGGTATAATTCATGTAAATAACTAAACAAATGAGTTGAAGACAAAGGCCAAATTACAAAGCACTGAAAATCACTGCTGATGTCCATGCAAGATGTGGACACAAGGATTAAAAGGATGAGTCCAGAACTTTGGTTTAAAGCTGTACTGAAAAGCCTGGTTTAGCAACAGGACTTTTCTGCTAAATTCCTTCCTTCTTACAAGCCTTGGGACATATATAACTACTAACAGCTTGTTCAATGACAAATTGAGCTGGAAACTGAAAGAGCAGGGTGCTGCCTGCTCTCCATTGATTCCCCAAAGGATTACTCAAAGCAAACAGTGAGTTAATTTGGAGTAGGTGGTGCAGTGGCTTCCCCACTGTCTACCTTGAGTCTGTACCTGGGGCTAAACTGCAGCAGTTGCTGTATCACCTGATTACTCCTCCCCAGCTGAGAAGAAGAATCAAAAAAAAAAAAAAAAAAAAAAGAAGAAGCCCCATGTGTTGAAATGGATTTCACGACATAACAAAACTAATACAAATGTTATTATGTTAATAAAAGGTGTATAAGGTGTATAACAAGCTCATAATCCAAGCTCATAATCAGCCTAGTCCTTAGAAGAAGCAGAAGACCAAGAAGGGGAAGCCCCAGGAAGAGAAACTCTCCACCCTCACTGAACTCCCTCCTTTTATAATGAGCTTGATGTCAGTGCCATGGGATACACCTGTGAGTCAGCTTGGGGCAGCTGCCCTGACTGAAACTCCCAGCTGACTTGAAGCTACTTATGGCCTGCCTGCCATGGCTGGTCTGTGGGTCTGTTCCTGGGAAACCACGATACCCACATATAAGGTCCATATGGAGAATTAGTCTAAGTGCTGTGATTAACTTGCTTGCTCGCTCATCGATTTCCTTATTTGCATGAGCTCTAAGACTCTTTATGTGTACATGCATTCATTTAAGGACAAGGCTTGCACAACTGAAGTCCCTGGCAAAGTTCTGTCATGCTTCAGTGGCTATGGGACTTGGCTCCAGGAGCTTGCTGTGAGTTGGTCTAAGGCTGGAGAGCATCAATACTGTTAACAACATATTTCCTTAATTGTGTCATTTGCTTAAAAGAGCAAGCCTGACACAAGATTACAATTATTACTAATATCTACAAATAGATATCTTCCTCCCATGGATTTGAGTCAAAATGTCAGTTCCTGTGCCTGTCCTCCAATAGACCTTGAAATGAAGATGTGCAAGCTCCAAGAAATAAAACCTGTTCAAATTTTCTGCAGAAAACCCTGGGACATGTACCTAAGGATAAAAGTGATGAGAAGGAAGGAAACATCATCAAGAAAGAGAAATGCTCCTTAGTTGCTTTGTTGAGCTTGAGCTGAAGGAGTGGAACAGGGGGGTTGTGAACATGCTTATGATCTGGACAGAGCAATTTAATTTTCAGCCAAATGTTTTCTGAAAAGGTGGAGAATTTACTGAGGAAACAAAGGCAACAAGTTTGAAAAGGACTCTGTTATGGAAAAAAAAGAGGTGAAAACTACCATAGGGCCAAAATAGATAGCTTCTTTTCAGCTGCACTAGGGCTTGTGGTCCTGATAGCATTGTTTAAAGAGTTACCACCCTTCAATCAGAGTTTAGTGTCCCTAATGAACTTGTGAGGGTTTATGAAATCCATCCTACCTGGCATGACAGTGGCCAGGTTACTGCCTAAATTTGCTGCTCTTCTTGGGAAAACAAAACTATGATAGTATAAAAATGTATGATGCCTATGACTTAGGCATCATGCAAAATAAATGGTTTTAAAGCAGTGTTCACAGATGACACACCAGACTTAACCACCATGTCTTCTACATGTTCTAATAAACATATTGACCTTGGGCTCCTTTTCTTGTGTAGTTAACATTGCTGTCAGCAGAAGACTGTGAAATACTATTACTTAGGTGTGAAAGAAGTAAATGAGACACACCAAGGCAGAGGACTTTGCAGGCCCACAGATGGTAAATATCAGTGCCAAAGCTTTACTTGGCATGATAAGTGTCCTGTTGACATATTTCATAGCTGCCATTACAAAACAGAACCATTTGTAACACAAAATATTTACAAACAATTGTAAAAGTGACTTAATCCAATTTAAATTGGGAACTAATTTTCATACACGTTGAGATTCCGTATTGAAAGTGAAGTTCTTCACAAGCAAACTTATTTTGGGGTAATAATGACCAGAATTGTGCTAGAGAGCTGTGATCTGCTAGCTAAATCTGGGTTTTCTCTTAAGTACTTTAAATAACTGAGCAAGAACCTTTTCCTAATGTCCAATCTGAACTTCCCCTGACACAGTTTATTCCATTTCCTTGTGTCCTATCACTGGTCCCCAGAGAGAGGAGATCAGCACCTCCACCTCCACTGCCTCCCTTGAGGGAGTTGTAGACTGTGATGAGGTCACCCCTCAGCCTTCTCCAAGCTGAACAAACCAAATGACCTCAGCCACTCCTCATGTCAAAAACTTTCACCACCTTGGTCACCCTCCTCTGGATATACTCTAATAGTTTGATGTCCTTACATTGAGATGCCCAAAACCACACACAGTACTTGATGTAGGCCTGCACCAGTGCAGTGCAGAGAGGGACAGTCCCCTCCCTTGACTGGCTGGCTATGCTGTGCTTGTTACACCCCAGGACATGGTTAGCCCTTTTTTGCTGCCAGGGCACACTGTTCACTCATATTCAACTTGCCATCAAACCAAACCCACAGATGTTTTTCTACTGGGCAGCTCTCCAGCCTCCTGTCCCCCAGTTTGTACACATAAACAGGATTACCCCCTCCCAGGTAGAGAATTCTGTACTTGCTCTTAAATTTCATATGATTTGTGATTGCTAAGCTCTCTAGCCTATCCAGATCTCTCTGTAAGACCTCTACACCCTCACGGAAGTCCATAGCTCCTCCTAGTTTGGTATCATCAGCCAACTTACTTACGTACATTTGATTCCTGCATCCAGGTCATTTATGAAAACATAAAAGAACTCTGGCCCTAAAATTGATCTCTGAGGAACCCCACTGGTGACTGGCCACCAGCCTGATGTAACCCTCATTTGCTATAACTCTTTGAGCCCAACCTGTCAGTCAATTGCTCACCTGATGTATTATGGACTTGTCTAGCTGTGCACTGGACATTTTGTCCAGAAGGATACTGTGAGAGACAGTATCAAAAGCTTTGCTAAAATAAAAAAAACACCCACATGTACTGGCTTCCCTTGATCAACTAGATGTGTGACCTTGTCATAAAAGGAAACTAAGTTAGCTAAGAAGGACTTTCCCCTCATGAGTATCAGAGAAGACAGGCAGGCTGACAAATAATTGCCCTGATTAAGACAATTATGCCAGTGTGGTGTCACAGGCTGTTTGCTTTAAATAAGTCTTTCCTGACCTTTACTGCAGGTAAGAGTGATGCTTGCTTGAGGACAGCACACTCCATGTGAGCAATTCAAGGAAGCTGTAAAAGTCCATGGATCCGGACCCCAAGGCTTGGAAAATCCACTAGTGCTTTAATGTTGCTGTATTACAGAAATGTCCTAACCACTGACCTCAGCAAGGACACTGGTTTCAGTGACCCTAGGCCCCATGGCATTCTTTAACCAGTCCACGGAGAGTGTGTGGTCACTTTGTCCTCTACCTGTGATGGCATTATCTGTCAAAACCTGGAAACACGGCAGAGATAAAGAAGATATATGCAGGTGTGAATCAGCTGGTGCACATGGAATACCTACCTTTTTATTGGACCCCAATTTTTTGCTAGATGCTTCAGCTATGGCAGTTATCCATGGGATTTACCAGTTCCTGACCCAGAGACCCAGAAAGCATGAAGCTCGCTTGTAACCAAATATTCCTTCTCCCCACTAACCTTGTGCCAAGCACAGTGGGAAGCAAGGGACTACTGGTAGATATTTGTTGATACATATACTTTACAGGCAACATATCGATCACCTCTCTATATATAACCAGGCTATGTACATAATAATTTTAAGATAATCAGCAATGACATGTTCATTCCATAAAGCTACACTTACAATATTACTAAAATGTCTACTGTCCATTGATTAACATATCAAAATAACATTACATGGCGTATTGTGATCTGTCGTGTACATCCACAGAGGAATATTCTTCTCCCTTACGTGACTATCCTGCATCAGCTTTGTGAACTGGAAGCCTCCAGTGTTGTGACAAAGTTAGACAGAGAAGTGGTTGTGCTATGCTACATGCCTCCTTAATTTACCCTTATTTATTCTGTTTTGGATTGGCTAGTCCACAATTAGTATAATGGCATTTGTTTAAGATGATAGGAGAAGAAAAGGGGTTCTAAAGAAAGAAGCAAGGTCCTCAATTTTCAAAACCAGCAAAGGTGATACAAAATTATGCCAACCAAGTGAAAAGCAGAATAGATTTCTGCCACTGCAGATCTTGGAAATTTCCCTCATATATGGAAATCTGTATTGATAAGTGTAGGTAAGTATTATATGAATGATGACTTGCTAAATACTCTTAACTGCTGTCAATATGTAGATTACATAGATCCCAATATATGAAATACTTAATACCCTCAGCTCCTAATACAAGTGGAAATAGAGAATTAGTAGTAATATATTAAAATCTTTTTAAAATCAAGCATAAAATTTGGCAATGTTTAACCTTGTCATGTCTTTCCATTGCTCCCTGTAGTCAAATGCCTAAAGACTTTTAAAATTCTTTTAAAATACTTTTAAAATTCCTCTGATATGGGATTTTGGCAGTCTTTCCCACCTATCTAGCCTGAACGCTATTTGGATATACTAGTGTTGAAACATATCTGATGTTCAGCACACAGTAATTTTCTGTGGCGTAACTGGAAAGTGCATTGAATTTTCCTTCAGAGGCTTGCTCAAGGCATGGATCACATTATCCTTTGTAGCTATGATGAAGCTGCAGCTAAAAATAAATTTTTTGCTTTATTTTAAGGTTAAAAAACACATTAGAAGTAAATCATTAATCCAGAGGAGCTCTTATCGTTGCTATTAATAGTAAAGTATCTGATCTGTAATAGAGATTGTATACCTGAGCTCCAAAAATAAACTCAGTGTAAAAAAAATAGCACACGTGCTACTACTGTTGGTGAAGTACATTCCAAGAAACAGGGGGCTGGGTTCTGCCTTAGGATCATATTTGCTGCATGCAAAGACGTCTCCTGCTCAGCTATGCAAGCTGGCAGGAATCCCACAGTCCCACTGACAGAGCAGAAGCAGTTTATCCATTATTTCCTCTTGGTTCAAGGGTTTGCGAACTGGCCAAGAGCAGGTGGTATTTCATAATTTATTCATTTTCCCTGAGGGGTCTTGCAGCTGGAAGTGAGTTGTGTTATGAAACATTAACACATTCCCTTCCCAGAGTTAATGGAAGATCAAGGGGAAATTCTCTCTTCCTCCAAGTCCACCTTCTTTTCCCATCCAGCCTGGACTTGCACCACGTCCATGCTGCACAGTACTAGGAGAGCATAAAACTATGACTTCTGTTCCATTCTATTCAATTTAGAATAAAGATATTCAGTTTTACATAAAAATAATTTCAATTGGATTTTGATAACTTTTGTCACACAATAACTGCTTTTCCTAGTAATGGTTCTATTGAATTCAATGGAATTGAATTAAATGGTATTGAATTCATGGTGTAAGAGATCACTCAACATGACAAAGCATCGCAAAATGAGACTTAACATAAGAAATCTTTTTTGTTTGTATTTACAAGGATCACACCCAGTAGGCATCTTGTCCATGGAAGGAGCTCTTAAGCATATCACCAGACAAGAAAATACCAATAATAGATAGTTACAGCATCAAGAGTACGCTGGTATAATGTCAGCAGGACTCTATGGTGGCATCACAGGACTTCTAGTTTTCCCTGAGGTAAATAAATGCAGGTACTTTGGCAGCTATAGTACCTCTCCATGAGTCATGACATGAAAATCTCATTCAGGTGTCTAAGGAAAGCATGCTTGTGAACATTCAACTAATACTGCTTTTTTGAAGCTACTCTTGCTACCCATATTTTTATTGTAAAGCTCCTAACTACCTGATCTTGCTGTCTGTGCCAGTGCTGCCACTTGCTGTTGTAGCCAAAGCTACCTTAAATAGCCATGAATTGGGGACCACAAAAGGATTCAGTTTCCTTGAGAAGCCATGAAGAATCCTTGCAGCATTTTTCTCTCTTATGGACTGATTGGAAATAGTCACTTCAGAATTGCAACTCTAAACTCAGGCAAAAAAATCACAGAAAGTGGAAAACTGTGTTAAAAATCATCATGCCTTTGCCAGGGAAGAGATGTAACACTGATGGCATGCCGAAACCAAAACAGCAGGGAAAGAGGAAAATTCATGCTTCAAGCAGACTGCTTTTCCTTGCCAAATAGTATTGCAAAGCGCTGCCTAATGAGCTGTCTGCGATCACCCACATATCCTTCAGATGCACTGTTTGGCAAGCTTCTTCCTGCCACTAAGTACCAGTTTTCCCTGAGAGAGATTAGTTTGCATTTTCCAAGGTCAATCCCACTGTATTTGCTGCCCATGTTTGTAACCACTTTTTGATAATCAGTACTGCTGCTCTCACTAGTGGGATAGGCACTTCTGAATCCTTGATTCTTATGGTATTTCCATGACACTTTGCTTTCCAAAATGACATGTAAAGGAATATCACTTCTTTTTCACCAAATTGTCAGTCCACATGTCACATACAGTATCGTGCACATTCACTCACTAGTATGATTTAATGAGATTCTGTAACAGCTTTCTTACTAAGATGTAAACATATTTTATGATTCTGCCAATGTCTGAAAAATCAAGCTATTCTAGTAAGATTATTTTTCAGAAACTGAAGCTATTTTATCATTTATGGCTTCATGTACACTCAAGGAGCCCAATCCTACCCCCTTTACTTACCCAAACAGTTCCAGTAGCACAGCTTATGAGAATGGGCAGAATTTGGCCCTGTATATTTATTTCACCTTGGTTAAAAAAAGCACAAATGTTGATATCATCTGGTATTAGCTCTGAGAAACTTACAAAAATATCACTCCATCACAAGAAAGTACCGAGAGTCATGCAAGACAAAAAAAGCAAAACAGCACCAGGTAGTTATGAGATGTGGATAGTTAGCAGTTCAAGGATTCAAAAAGAAAAAACACTGCTATGAAAAGAAGTGTAAAATCCTAAGAGAAAAAAAGAGGTGGTTGGAAGATAGCAATGCAGCAATGATCAGCCCATTCCAAGGACCGCAAGGACTTTTCCCACATGGCTGACAACTGCCTGGGCAGCAGAGACTCACTGCTTCAGAAGAAACGTAGCTTCATGAATGTCACCTTCAGAGCCTCCCAACACTGTATGTTCACTTAGGTGTGAAGCTGTGAAAACCATCACCTTTTAGCCATTGGTTATGAAATTCCGTACCTGCAGACCTCTACTTTGTCTTTGCCATGAGCTTTTATTCTTCCCTGTGGATATTAGTTATATGACTTAGTGCTAAAATGGATAATACAATACAATGTACTGGGGAATATTTATAGAGCATGGAAATCATCATTCCTAAACCATCTTGAGGTGAATATCTGGGAATCTTCTGAGAAGATCAGAGGATCAAAGGAACTAGCTCAGACTTGATCTGCCAAGAAACTGATAAAGAGCTTTATCTTGTAAAAAGGCAAAAGAAGAGAATCAGTAAAATGTAGGACTTGTAACAGTCCCCTGCTAATTAAATTATGACGGCCTCTAATAAAGAACAGATGATGTTTCAATGATGATTATGCTATACTAATGCTTTGACAGTTTCTGGTTGTATATTAAACGGATGTGTTAAAATATGATACATAAAGCACCTCCCTTCCTTCTATGATTCTGTAACAGAAAGAAACCAACAAAATGCTTTTCTGAATCTTCCACAGAAGAATTACTGTTGGATCACTATTAAACCTCAGAATTCAGTCCCAAAGGAGTTTAATAAAGATGTGAACAATGTATTTTTTAAAAAATTATTTTGGTGTGACTATTGCATACACAAACTAAACCCCCCAATTTCACTCAGAGTTGTGAAATTCAAATAAGAGTAGTATTGCCCCGGGATAAGGAATTGCAGAAAACCAAAACAAAAAAAGAAAGTCTGACAGTTTGAAGGGCACAGTGATCCAGTGAACTGCACAGGTTAAAGATCTTTCACCAACTAATGAAACATTTTATTAAAACATTTTTAAAAAGCAATATAAGCATTTCACAGAAGTCTGATAGTATGTTTGTATATAGCAAAATTCAAGAAATGCTAAAGAGAAATTTGTTGCTTAGTATGGCCAAGGACTCACATAGCAATGAATTGCCACTGAGGATGCTAATTCTACCTCTCAGGTTCTGCTGCATTTATGGTTTCCTTTTCATCCTCTTCTTGTCTGACTTGTACGAGTAGTTTGCCTTTTGCAATGAGTGTACTGATGGTGAAATCTCATATGGGACCTTCCTGGACCACTTGTTATATAGCAGTATCTATCCATGGACATTCCTGCACAGCCTTTTAATGCCTTCTCTGTGGCTCAGTGTTATCAAGAACTAAATCAAGTGAATAGTTAACAGAGTCAGGCCACCTGCAGAATAGTTTCCAGCCGGTAAAATCAACCCTGAGTAACTGTGTAGGTACTTCATATTCGTGTGCAGATTTATGCCTGTTTCTACAAAGTGTCCTAACAGCACAGCTTGACACAGTATAAGAAATAAAAATAAAACCTCTCGTTTAATAGATTTCTTACGCTTCCTGTGTATTATTTGTGGGTTTTTAGGTGCTACTCCTAATGCTGACGAGGAAAACTGCAGTCCCTTGCCCAGGTTTACCCCGGGCTGCAGCATATTCCGGTGAAAGTTAACCTCGAGCTCTCAGCCAGCAGAACGTTTCACCGGAGAGCGCTGCCCCTCCGCACCCACCCACCCGCACCCTGCACCCCGAGCCTGGCACGGAGCGCCCAGACGCGTGCCTACCCGTGTGCTTCTGCCGCCGGAGCCGCGCCACCGCGGGGGAGTGCCGGGTAACGGAGGCCGCCTCCCGCCGAGCCGAGGAGGCCGCGCCCCTGCGCCGGGCGCTGAAAAGGGGAAGGGTCGGAGGGGTGGTGCGATTACCAGTGGCTGCCCGGCGGGGAGGCATCGCACCGAGAGCCGCCCCGGAGACCCGGCGGGACGTGCCCGCACCCTGCGCCCCGCTGAGCGCCGCGGGACCCCCTCACCGCCACCCCCGCAGCCCGCCCGCCGGGGCCACGGGCCGCCAGGGCCGGAGGGCACCATGACCGTGCTCAAGCTGTCCCTCATGGCCTTCAGCTTCGTCTTCTGGGCAGCGGGGCTGGCCATGCTCATCATCGGCCTCTGGGCCAAGGTGTCTCTGGGCAGCTACCTGGTGCTCTCGGCCAACGACTGCCCCAGCGCCCCCGCCGTCCTCTTGGCCACGGGCGTTGCCGTCATCGTCTGGGGCTTCCTGGGTTGCTTCGGCGCCGCCACGGAGCACCGGGGCCTCCTGCGGGCCTACAGCGCCTTCCTGACCGCCGTGCTGGCGGCCGGGCTGACGGCGGGGCTCTCGGCGCTCCTCTACCGCCGGGACGTGTCGCAGGGCTTCCAGGACGGTCTCCGCCAGGCCCTGTTCGCCTACGGGGAGGACGAGGCGATGGCGGACGCCCTGGACGCTCTGCAGCGCGCCTTGTCCTGCTGCGGTGTGGAGAGCTACCGCGACTGGCTCACGTCGCCCTGGGGCACGCAGCAGAACGGCTCGGTGCCCCTCAGCTGCTGCCGGGCCCGCTGGGGCTGCCAGCGCAGCCCGCCCGACCCTCGCAGGCTGCACCGCGACGGCTGCTTCAGCAAGGTGTCGGCCTTCGTCAGCACCAACATGTTCTACGTCGCCACCGCTGCCCTGGGGTTAGCATTGCTGCAGCTCATCGGCATCGTGCTGGCCTGCCTGCTGGCTGCCCGCGGCCCGGCCCACCTGCCGGGCATCGCCACACCTCGCTGAGATTCCCCCAGTCCTGTCCCTTAGCCCTCCAGCTCCCTTCTTCCCCCACAGCTGGGTGTGCCCTGGGAAAATCTGCCCTTCGCATTCCCCAGTTCCATCTGAGCTTCCTCCGCCAGGCTCCGTCCCTCCTCTGGAGCCTGTGTCAGGTGCGACAACCCCACAGGCATTTCCACAGCCCCTCCGAGCTGGGAAGGTGCCTCCTGGCCTGGCCATGTCCCCTGCAGGGCAGCAAGTCCCCACTGCCCCCCTGGAGCCTCTGGACCACTTCTGCGGAGAGTGGTGGCAGCGTGGACAGGCATCCCCCTCTGGGGCAGTGAGGACAGCTGGGTCAAGGCTCGCTGATTTTCTGGGTGATGTCAACATCTCAAGGCACTGAAATGGGGGCCAGGATAGAGGAGAGGGTTTGCAAGAGCAAGAGAGGGGGCTCAGCATTACTCTGGATGAGTGTTCTCCTGAGACTGGAAAATGATGTGTTACTGAAAAGCTGCTGGAGTGCACAAGGGGCAGGTCTGGTCTGGGGACACTCAGGTAGCCGTGCTGACTGACACCCAGCTGCCATCAGGGTCTGCATGAGGGGCTGCCCAGCAGCACGCATCTGACTGCTGCAAAGATTTCCTACCTTCACTGTGTGCAGATCTCCATCTAAAGGTGGAGCTGCAGCTCTAAGAGCTACTCCCTCCTTCAGGGTGTAGCTGTCCTCTGAGCCAGTGCTTCACTGGTTTTGTCTTAGCAGGTCTGAGAAGACCTTAAACTTGAGTCCCTGTCATACAAGAGGATGGCAAAAGCTCTAGGATCAGACCTGACGTAGGGGTGTCAGGAGGGAAGGGCACATTGCCCTTCAGAAGTTTCTTTTGGACTTTTCCTGTTAACTTCTAGGTGAGCAGAACAGACTATCTGTTTTATAGAAGGGTTTCTAAAAATCATCCCTCAGACTCTTTGACATTGTTCCTTTTTCAATGGATCTGTTTCTGAAGTGTGCCCCCACCTGCTTTTCTGAAGTCAGCTCTATACAACCTGAGAGTAAACAGAGGACCCCAAAACTTGCTGTGCATCCCTGGGTGTGTGCAGGACACACAGCAGTGTAAATCTCCAGGATTTTGTTTTTCTGGGCTTGCATTTGAAGCTTTACGAAAAGCAAGCCCTCCACTTTATAGGGCTTGAATTTTCAGAGCTTCACCCCTGCTTCTTCCTGCTTTCTCAAAACCTGTGAGCTGGACTTTTACGTGTTTCTCTGCCTCACAGCACCAAGGCATGCTGAATACCCCCTTTACCCAGCAAACTGGGGAGGGAAAACTTCAAAAAAGAACCAAGAACCACAAAGGAACTCCAGGATGTGGTGTCTCTCAGTAACACAACTAGCAAAGCTGAGGAGAATGGTCACATGCTGACAAATACGAGCAGGACAGGAAATCTTGAACGAAGAAGATTGATAGCTTCCTGGGAGGAGTGGAGTACCCTTAGGGGAAAAGGATTAGCAGTGAAGCTCTGGTGCCCAGGCCATGAGTACATGGGGTGAGAGGTGAGGAAGGCTTGGCTCATTTTCTTCCTTGCTTGCCTTTACTACTTTTGACTATGTTTTTGGCTTTGTTTTTTCCTCCCACTGAAGGGTGACTGCTTGGCTGCAAGGACAAGCCAGCCAGAGCCTCCATCCAACTGATACAGGAGGCAAGAGCCTCTCCTCCCACTTGCTTTGAGAGATGGAGCTGGCCCTGCCTGCTTGCCCTGGTGAGGCAGGCAAAGGGAGAGCAAACCCATTGCTGCCTCTCCGCGGGGAAAACCAGATCAAATGCAGAGCTAACTCCTCCCACTGTTTAAATCCTCACAGTTTCTATACATAAAAGAACCCTGCGTTGGTATTTCTGTGCTTTACCCTTGCTGAAAATAAGCTTCTAGGACTTTGTTTGACAATGGTCCTGGGGTGAAACCAGGGCAAAATGTGTATTTACTTGGAAAGATTCTTATTTCAGGTATCTTTAATGCTTTTAATGGTTTATACCATTTAAAAGTACCTGGAAATGCTACTACTTCCCTGTCTTTTGTGACAGTGATTCCCAACCTCCTCCCCCCGGCCCCATCGTTGTCTTTTTTGGGGGGGGGGGAGAGGGACTGCACAATTCTGTGTTGAATTTGTTCCACCTGCAGAGCTGTAACTATTTCTGAAGTGGGGATAGTGCTGCAATTTGGCCTGCTAATAACTGACTGTTGGGTTGCCCTCATAAAGGTGCAGTATTCCAGCAGAGCGGAGCAGGCTTGTACAAGGAACATAGAGGGAATTCCCTCAACTTATATTAACAATTGCACAAGCTTGATGGTAGTTGAGAATGTAAAAAAAACCCCAAACTGAAACAATGTAAATAGGTATTTCCATGGAAAAGTGACAGTTTACTCTCCAGATATACAAATAAGTCTAAAGTCTAAATGAAGTTTCAGCTGAGGACTGCTGAATCCAGAATAGTATTTACAAACAAAAGTGTACAAGGACCAGCAGGGAGTATCCAGCACTCACTGGAGTCCAGGCACACAAACTGATTTTACTAAATTTATAAAAATGATATTTGCTCGTGGAAATAATTCCCTCAGCATCAGTTCTCTCAACCAAAGCTCACAAGAGCGCAAGCAGAAAAAGAGAAACTGAGTTTTTCTTTTTGGAGAGCGATTGTAGTCCTCATGGATGGATTTTAGGATTCTGAGGCAACAGTTATGTTATGATTTGGTGTTAGCTGTGGCTTTATCTTAGCTGTCCCTTTGCTCAGGTATTAAGTGGCCGCGATCATGTTCTAGGTTAAGAGTGCAATGTGAACAGGCTTCTCAGTCATTTGACTCTTCATCTGAGTAGATGAACTTTGAAAATGTGTTGGGAACCTGTCTTTATAGAGAAAACAGTGCTTCATTTTTTTAGTCCTGATGTTTATTGTTTTCCATAATATATTTTTTTAATTTTTGTTTGTAAGTGTCCCTGTATTAACACCACTTGTTTTGACTTATAGACTAGTGGAACTCCTGTTATTTTCTGGAAATCAATGTCATGTACAGTTTGACAATAAGCCAAAAGTATATTTTGTATGGGAAATGGTACTTCTGAAATAAAGTTTAGCAAGTGCTATGAGCAAAACAGGTCACTGTTTCGAGTCTAATTCAGTATTTGTATTTCTCTATGTCTCCACAAGGTTCAACTGAGTGCAAGTGAAATTGTGTTGTTTATTTGTATTCAGAAGATCCATTAAAAAAGCAATAAAAAAGTCGTTGTGAAGTATGTGGGAAAGGGACATGGAGTTGTACTGGGTTTATCGCAACGGTCTTCTTTATCTGAATCAATAAGCTCTGAAAATTTACAAGAATATGGCATTGCTTTTTTTTTCTCCGCTGATTACTAAAATTATTTCTGAACCTGATTACGTTATATGACACATACCAGTCAGTCAGAATGAAGGATGCTGTTAAAACATTCAACCAAAAAACCTTGTGTAGATATCCACTTCAGTGGATTTGTTGTGGTTTTGAGTTGCTAGGACTATCAAAATAAGAATGATATGACCAAGTTTTAAGCATGCCAGTGCATGTTTGTATGGTGGCCAGGCCTGAATCTCAGAACATCAACTTAATGTAATGAATAATTCAAAATGTAAACCATGACTCTCAACTCTTGACCTATACTTGCTGAAATAGGATGAACCTTGGCAATGACCACCATGTAAATGTTAAGTATCCTTATATCACTGAAGATTTCATGGACTAGCTGTGAGTTTCAGTTGCGTGTTTATTGCTAGTTTCTAGAATAATAATTAACAACATTAACTTTTGTAGATGTATGGAAGAAATGACATTCTTTTCTAATTAATTCTCAGGTGAGCAGATTCCCAGTAGTTGTTTCAGTTGTCTTGAATTCTTTGTGCTCAGTGACCATATTTTAATTTAATTTTTAAAATTATCTAGGTTCAATGTTAATTTTGTTCTGGATGGTCAGAATGGCTGTAACTGGAAAATGTTACACCAGACAGCACCATCTACCCTTGCTGGACTACATATTTGTTTTCTGTCACCCTCTTCACCATACAGTCAGTCATCAAAATGGTCTACTTTAATAAAAACTGATTCCATCTTTTTCAAAAAGCTAATCTCAATTTTAGCATCACTGGTTATTTAATCGATTAAAAAACATACCAAATTAAGTATAGGAGCAAGCTGTGTTGCAGTTGTAGAAACAATAGCTCTGTTGTTTGGACAAACAGATTTAGGATTAACAGGGTGGTAAGATTAGACCGTTGTTATGTAACAAGGACTATTTTATAACATTGATCTAGAATACCAAGAATATGACTCTTTCAAACTTCAGAAGTGTTTTGATATTTTGTCCAACATCAGTTATTCACTGGATTTGTGTGTTAGCTGAACTTGGCATTACCGATAACCAGAACTAAAAATGGCCTTTCTAATGGATTGTGAATTTTTAGAGAGGAGATGGCTTTTCTGGGGTCAGAAAACTTAAACAATAAGCAAGCAGTAAGACTGGGTAAATCATAGAAGAAAAAAAATTTTTTTTTGTTAAAAAGAAATTTTCACATTTATTTATGTATTTATCTTATTATAATGTTATCTTATTTCTTCTAGAGAAAATACAATCTCTTATTAAGTCTGTGACTTCCACTCATACCAGCTGATATTGTATAAAGCCCTTGACAAGAAGAGTACTCATCCTTCTATTTCCACAGATTAATTACAGTAAAGATGCCCTTTTTCATGAGCCAAACAACCTACAGGAGATTTGATAAATCAGATGGATAGCATGGGAAGAGAGCAGGAAATGCAGTGTTTTCCCAATCAAATATTTCGGGTTCCAATAAAAAAGGCATGTCCGTAGAAAGTTTGGGTGGTCAAGTTAAGAAGTCTTACCACAGTCTTGTTCTGAAGCATCACAAAATATTGGTCAGAAACATAAATTACACAACTGACAGAGCCTGAGACTCGCTTTTCATCTGGAATCTCCTCAGCCCGGAAGGACAGCAGATACCATCAGGGAGGTATCACTGGTTTTGACATTATATTTGTTTGAGTTGTGCTGACATCAGCATTGAACAGAGCAAATAAAAAGATCCTCCTAACTTAAAAAAATATCCATAGTTTCTAAAGTTACCTATAAGGATCAGAGGAACATCTGTAAAGTTGTTACATATCTGGTCCTTCCCCTTCATCCAGACACAGATCTCTACCTCAGGGAGCTTGTCAGAGCCACAGTCACTTCCCCTTAACATCCCAAATTCTGTCTGAAATAATTTAAAACAGTATTTATTTGTGGGAAGAGATTTGTATTTTTTTTCACTAGGAAAGCAGATAGTTCACGTTGGTTTATTTTGCACCCATATTGTTTGTTAGGCTTTTTGGTCCGGTGCCAGGGCATGAAGGAATAGCTCCAGATAGAAGTACAGCTGAAAGAATTTAGGACTGACTGGAGAGAAAAAAAAAAAGAAAATGCCTGAAGGTGAAAGCAGATGTGACAGTGAGACTGCAAAGGAGGAGAAAATAGTGGTAAATTCTGCACTGCCATAAAGAAACTATTTTCTGAGCAGAATTTAAGCGTGAACTGCTTATAAAAGAATTTAACTGTGAGTGAATCCCATTTTGCCATCAGCCTTCCGATATGTGCAGTGTTTGCTTTTTAATGCTATTGTTTACTTTGTGCATCTTGAAAAGTTAATGAGAGTCACATCATATCCCTGACTTCTGCGCTTTTCAGGATGATATTACGGAAAGACATACAGAGCAATCTAGAGTTCAAAATGACCTAGTGGTGGGATCTCCTGTGGTTCTTTGTCTCATTCTGTTTCAGAGGCTGACCATCTTTGTAAGGTAGGACTTTTGACACCAGTATGTTAATTGGCTAAACATATCTATCTGTGTAATTTTATTTCAGTTTATACTTCATTGGTTGTGCACCCATTATGCTTCAAAATGGCAAAAATACATGCTTCTAGTCAAATCAATTTGATTGAAAACCATAAATTTCAGTCTGCTCAATATGCCATTGTAGTTTGCTGAGAAACCAATTAAAGTATCACAGTTTAACCTTGTGCCCTCTACTGTCCTGATCTACTTTCTGGGCCAGTAAAATTCAGATATCACAGGACAGAGTGTTCCCATGTTATCAAAGAGAACACACACATGGTTTTCCTAAGCTCTGTATCTATTGGTCAGATATGTGGATTTGCTTGTGGATAAGACAGTGACAGAAAAAAAAGGAGCTATCTAAGGAACATATTGTTATGTCCTTGACATTAGCTTTCATTTGCAATGGACACTCAATACTGTCTATTGTAGAGAGAAATCTTCTGTTACTGATTTTAATCTATGTAATAGAATTTAGTAGAGAATCTTATCTGGGCTACAGGATTAAAATGATCAAATTAAACATTATTTCAAATGCTCTGATTCTACAAAGATTTCTCTAATCTGCTTCAAGTGATTTCTGTGAAGCCTTGCTTTTCCTGTTCTCCCATTGTGCTGTCTGGAGTCACTCTTAGGCTGGCTTCACAGCAGCAAAGTTTTGAGTTAACTAGTGTTTGAAGCTTGAATCTTAGACTCTTCCTATTTTGTAAATTTTACTCCTTTTTTATCATATTAGGGTACTCAGACTGATACACTATGAATATATAATTTGCATTTGTTGGTTTTGAACAACATCATGAGTCTTAGGCAAGACCGCAGAAAAATAAAGGGAGATGCAATGCTGACATTGACCAAGACAGGCAGCTCCTTGGAACTGGAGGTTCTTGGAAGAATATAAGTTTACATCCTAACATTGCAACAAATAGGTCAAATACTGCTTGGTGATTCACGTTTTTAGGTTGCCCAAAATAACAGTTCTACAGTTGTACTCTGTCAGTATGAGGTACATGCATCTTGAAGCACTTTAAAGCAGTGATACCATCTCATAATGAAAACTAAGAAAACAGATCTTTCATGCTTAGTGTTAGTAATTCCTGACAGCTCCGTGTCCTGGTTGCCCAGGAGCAGACCCATGGGCCAGCCATGGCAGGCAGGCTGTGAGTAGCCCTGAGTCAGCTGGGAGTTTCAGTCAGGGCAGCTGCCCCAAGCTGACTCACAGGTGTATCCCATACCACTGACATCATGCTCATTATGAAAGGAGGCAGTTTACTGAGTGTGAGGAGGTGTTCTTTCTGGGGTTCCTCTCTCTTGGTCTTCCTGCTTCTACTTCCCAAGGACCAGGCTGAGTATAAGCTTGTGTGCTTTTTCTTGGTGTTTGTATTAGTTTTGTTATTTCATTAAATCCATTTAGATTTCAACTTGTGGGGTCTCTCAGTTTTTTTCCTTGATTCCCCTTCTCAGCTGGGGAGGGATCATTGGGGGGTAGAACAACTGCTGCAGTTTAGCTCTAGGCACAGGCTAAATGTGGACACTCCACTTGTGGGTCACAAAGATGGGATGCTGGGAGTATCCTTGGTCAGTTCTATGAGGTTCTGTAGAGTTGGGATTTAAAATGTCAGCATCAATTAGAGTAGTCCTACTGCTCTATTACTCTTCTGAGTGCATCTTTCAGGGCTGTTTCTCTGCTACTTGGTTTCCTGACCTTGGAGACAGCATACTTAGGGTGTCTACTACCTTTTAGGAATTTACAGACAAAGTAACTAAAGTGGTAGTGTTGGAAAGATGACCTGTGCAATATAGTACTCTACTTTCTGGGTCTTCAGCATACCTGCCACAATATAAAGGAAACCTCTCTAGGTAGTGGATATTTTACACAGGTTTTGAAATAATTTGTTGTTAATTGAAAGGGTAGTAAATACATCTTTTTCCATGAAATCTTTTCCACGTGATAAAGCATCCCTTGGAGGACTGGAGTGATGTTGTCCCTTCTGCTCATGTCAGCCTCTGCTGTGCTGGTTAGCAGCAGGAATCTTTTCTTGAGTAGCAGTTTACTGCTGAGAGGAGACTGCCTTGAGTCTTCGGAGTTCATCAGCACTTCAGTTTCCTGAAACCACCTTTTTGACAAGATGCTTTTCTCAGTAGTTGTGCTGGAGTCTTATGTCACGTTCCTTGATACAATGTACTTGTCTCCCAGTAATCTCAGGTACTGTCATTCTTGCCTAGGGACTCTCAGAACAGGCAGAGGTGGAGGCTTGCTATCTGCAATACCACCTTGAGTTTCAGTGCAGAGTTTAGCCAAAATAATAATGAAAGAAAATCAGAAATGCAACAGCTAATTATACCTATCTCATGATTTGGAATAGATCTGTTCACTGAAAGTGGTAGAGAAAACACCAGAATGGCTAGGTAATAAGCATAATTGGAAACTCATTAGTAGTGCAAAATTTCTCACCAGCATAGCATGTTCACACTTTCTTGTCCATTTTGCCCTTGCAAGACCTGTCTCTGTAGCTCCACTTCTTATTCAGAGTGTTATTATCTTTAATGCTCATCTCAGTTGTTAGTTTTCTGCTGTTCTGGGTCCCTTGTGCCAACTCCTCCTTCTTTTCTAGCTTCTTACCCCAGGAGTCAAGTAGTCCTTCCCGGTCTGAGCTCCTGGTTGAACATGTTTTGGAAAAGAAGCCTCTTAATCTGCCTGGCTTTAGAAACAGAAGCTTTCTAGCACTAGTAGTCGCCTTTATTTTCTTTACTTTCTGCCAATTTTTTCATGTAATTAATAATTATACAATAATTTCAGATAACTATTTTTCTATTAGATAATATTTGTTTCTTAGCAAAGCAACCACCACCAACCTGCCATATATCTTCTTTGTTGGTGTGATGATATTGTTTGTTGCTGTTGTTTTGTTAGAATGATAATTCTCTAGGAAACTTAGGTAGAAGCTAAACTAATTATTTTACAAGGAAAATAAGTGGGTTTGGACCAGCTCTAATGGTTATGTTAATAATTTGATTCACGGAGTTTAGAAGGTACCATTGAGCAAACTCATCAGAAAATAAACATGTTGTCAGATACTTCCTGGAGAAAGTAGAAGTAGAATTCAGGTCTCTCTTCTAGATAGACTCCCAGAAAATGACCTTCATGGTTTGAAAGCAGAATAGAGATTAATTGTAAGTCTCCTGATAGAGGGCATTGAGATGTACGCTTGATTAATACAGCTGTCCCTAACAAGTAGAAATGGAGATATGAGTGCTGTTTTGAAGCCAGCTTTCTAGCATATGCTGTATATGTTATGCTTCCAGTGTGTCAGGGATGTCATCCTCTATTTCTATTCTGTATGATGTTTCTTGTGTGCTTATGACATTCACATTTAGTTATTACTGAATTTTTGGCTCAAGGCACTTTTAATCATGTTATTTTCACTTTGCAGGAGGCTTAGCAGCAGTGCTGAAACACCATTCTGTTCCCGCAAGTGGATCCAGTAAGATTTTTCCAGCACTTCCTACATATTTCATCCTTTTAAAAAAAAGACAGGCTTATTTTTCACTGAGTTTACACTGAGAAACATCTTGTTTGCTTGTAATTTATAATATGAAATACGATTAATCTTCTTTCCCACAGAGCCTCCTGTCATTTAAAAAGCATTGCTTGCTTTTAAGCCATTTATTTTTCTGAGTTTGCTCAATGGTGCCATCTAAACTTTATTAATGTAATTCCCTTGATGCTGCTTCCTCTCCAGCTTTTAATTATGACGTTGTAGTACAATTAGCAGACTGCTGGTCAGCTCCTTAGTTGTTACATTTTTGGGAACTCCATTTCTTTTGTTCTTCACCCTGGCTTTTATCATATTGATTATTTCTGTCTGGTATTTACATGTTTTCAGGACATACTGTTCTGCTTCAAATGAGACTTAAAAAGCATTTGACACCCTAAATATCAGATCAGTAGTTTCATATTTAACTTGATCCAAACTATTGCAGTACTGGGTCCAGGGACCCTTTTCCAGAGCTGGTTGGCACAAAGCTAGAAGCCATCAGGAACTTAAAATAAACTTCATTCCACAAAAGTAGGGTCCTTATGTTCTTTTGTTTTATAGCAGTATTGATGGACACCTATATACATGAGCATAGAAAGCATGATTATGCAGCCTATAGAGTAGTGTGAGCACATATCCATGTATCATTTGCCTCAGGCCCAGCCATTAGACATTATGACTGGGTGGGCAGAAACAGAGATACCACCTTCCAGGGTTTCAGACTGGTCTGCCCTTTCTCCACAGTAGGGCCAGGACAGCCACTAGAAACTGAACAGTGTCACCAAGGACACTGCTAATTCAGATCAAAACGCAGGGAATTGGCCACTGTTGCTCTGTGTTTTCTTTGAGGGCACTCATCCTCCCAGAGCCTGGAAGGGCCATGAGGAGCAGCCCTATGCAGTTAAGGGTGTGTGGTTGGGGCAGCTGGCACTAACCCATTGGATAACAGCCCACAGAAAGTTTGTGGTGTGCCCTGTTATCAGTGCCTTGTGTGCTGCTGATGGCAGAAAGGCTTAATGAAGCCATGAAGCCCAAAGCCCATGTGAACCTGTAAACTTGGGTATGGGAACGGAGAAGATGGTATTGTTGCTGATACATGTGCTTGCATAGCGTGCTGTAGAAATCTCTCTGCAAGCTCTGTGCTCTCCTTGCTCAGACAGAAGCCTTGTTATGGAAAGCAACTTCTTTCTCTGGCATTTGCTATCCGGCCTCATTAAGGTACTCACTTCTGATTGGCGCGCAGACTGCCACTGAAAGCGAGGTGGAGGTCGGTCTCTTTTCCCAGGTAACAAGGGTAATGAGGGATAATGGCCTCAAGTTGTGCCAGGGGAGGTTTAGATTCGATATCTGGAAAAATTTCTTCACTGAAAGGGTTGTCAAGCACTGGAACAGGCTGCCCAGGGCAATGGTGGAGTCCCCATCCCTGGAGGTATTTAAGAGGCGTATAGCTGTAGTGCTGAGGGACATGGTTTAGTGCTGACTTGGCAGTGTTAGGTTAATGGTTGGACTTCATGATCTTAGAGGTCTTTTCCAACCTAAATGATTCTAAGATTACAGCCTAAGTGTTTATCAGAGGGTGGTTTCATTCAGTGCTGAGTTCCCAGTAACTAACATCGCTTAGCATAAACCTCTGTGCAAAACAAGCAGCTGAAAGAAATTCTTGTGTTTTGACCCACAAGGAAAAAAACTTTGTTTAATACAGAATTTCAAATATTTATATCCAATCTGTTAATAGCAATAGTTTCTGCAGTTTATGAGATGCCTTGCAGGTCTTGTAGTTAGCTATAGTACATCTCCCATCTGAGATAAGTTTGGATTTTTTTCCAGTCTAAGATTGGACTATCTATATAAAATATAGTTCTAGAGTTCACTATATCTTTGTTTTGTTAGTCATTACAGAAAAAATAACTACAACCATTAAATTTTCTATTTTATGCACCTGGTTTATAAATCATGCCTTCATAGATCTAAAGGATACTCTGTTCCCAAGAGTATTTGTCTTGTGGAAATTGCACTATCAACTTTCTGCTAAGGCTGCACTCTTATTAAAAATGCCTTTTTCATTTAAACACACATTAACTGAGACCAAAGCTTTAATTTTTTTTTTTGGATCTCAATATTGTTTTATTAATGCTTATCATCCAGAAGTCATTAGTTTTGATGACATTACGAGTACTGCCCCTATACTTTTCAAAAAGCTGTTCAAGGTCATTTCAGGTTTGAACTTTCTGTGGAAGACCTAGACATGATGTTATAGCTTTTTCTTCCACAACTTAGTATAGATTTTTCAAGCCATTGAGTAAAGGAAGAGGTAAAAAGGCAATTTCGAGCAATCCTGAGGACTGGGTGTATTTTTAGTATATAAAGAGTATTTTGATGTCCTGTTTCCCATCTGGCTTTTATCATTGTTTGATAACACTGTTTCTTCTGTGACATACCACTATTCCACTCAGAGACAAGGAGATGCTTTTAAACTCACTGTTGGGGAGAGTTAGAAGTCCTTGTGGAGAGTAGAAACTGAAGTCAGATGGAGGCAAGTCACAAGAGCTAAGCATATGGCAGCAGTAGTCTGTAAGAACTACAACAGCGTTTCAGGGAGATGGCTGAGTTCAGGATGTAGAAAGGTGATTTGTAGGACCCCCTGGTTGTGACATGGCATTTCCTGGGATTCTGACTCCAAGCAAGCCATTTATGAGAGCAGATGTCAGTCTGATTGACTAGACTAAACTGGGGATTTTAATTCTTGGGGCAAACTTTCTACAGCTAAAAGTGGGGGGATTTTCCCACATGCTTCCTGACACCTTCTCATTCAATAAGGCTGTTCTGACAAAACATCTGGCATTTCTAAAAGCAGCCAGCTGTGATACAGTATAGTAGCTGGAGTAGAGGAAGGAAAGGGAGAAACACCCTCTCCTTGTTCTATCACTGCCAGTGCTGGTCAAAGCAAAGTGCTCTTCTGTCATTCATACCAATTCATGCAGTGCAGAGCAGAGTTATTGAGCTGTACATAGATGACAACAGGGAAAATAAGCTGTTTGCATTTGTCTTGCTGTGGAGCAATTGTCTTGGACAGACACGTTCTGTGAAGAATGCATCACCATTTGCTGGACAGCAAGGATAAAGCAGACCTTATGTCCATCCTACCACAGCTGCTCAAATCCATGCTGATTTATGCTGGGCTCGTGGGAACAGTATTGTCCCAGTGATTTTACTGCTTCTGGTGCTGAATTTTTATAGTCTGTATAACAGATAATTCCATATGGAATGGGTCAATGCAATGTTAGCTGTGCCGTACTGGCACTGTGAGCGATCATAGCTGATGTAGGAGCTGTTTGCTGACATGAGTGAAGAGATATACAGAAATAAGGAACTAATGTGAAATGAGAATGTTAACTGAGGATATCGATTCATCAAAGCATGGACATTAGAGACAAGAGGAAAATATCAGATCATTCTCCTTGGGATTACTTTTGAAGTCCACTCCTCCAGAAGTTTGTTCTGTTTTCAGCTTTGCAGAAAAGGACACAGCAGCTGTAGAGGATGAGTTGAACAAGAGTCAGCTTCCTCTTGTGGCAAAGGTAGTCTGCCACATTTTGGGATGTATTAACAGAACTGTAGCCAACAGGACCAGATAAAAGATTAATTCTCTGTCTCTGGCACTCATGAGTTTGTGTCTGAAGTGCTGTGTCCAGTTTTGGACAAGAAAGAGTTGACTAGCTGGAACTCATCTGGCTGAGGGCCACCAATACTGTTTGGGAGCTGGAGAGCATGCTATATGAGGAGAGGCAGAGGGAACTGGGTTTGTTCAGTCTGGAGAAGAAAAGGCTTGGTGGGGCATCAAACTGCTGTCTTCACCTGTCTCGTGGCATGATTTTAGGATGCCCAATATGCAGTTCTCTGGATATCAGAGCTGTGTACGTTTGCAGATCTGCACTCCTGTGTTTAATCACACAGTGGTTACACAGAACTGAGACACACAATAGTCACACTTTAGGTTTGAGGCAAAGCTGAGGGTGGAAGAACAGCTGTTCCATGAGTGAACATGGTGTGCAGGATATTGCCACTGGGCAGTCACTGCATCACAACTCCAGATAGATCCTGTTAATCTGTCTGTACTTGCAAGGAAGATGAATGCTTAATCTCAGTCCCACTGTGTCAGATGAGAAGCAATGTTTTTTTTCACTACCTTATCCAGCCATTTCAGGACAACGCAGTGAATATTTATGTCTGAAGATTTTGTACATCTTTCATTTCTTATTCCATTCTCAGGCTGGGCTGACTGATTTGAAACTGTGCTGTGTGGAGGCATTTGGGATGAAGTGGTATGAGTTCCTATTGTGCGGTTATCCTTCCCTCACCCATTCTTGAAGGAGGTTTCCCACTTAGAAGGGACTGAAGAACTATGGCATAGCCAGGAGGAACCCAGGACAGACATCCCAGCTAGTGATGGCTCAGTGGAGCACCATGTAAATCTGCCAGGTCATAAAGCATCCTGGCAGGACTGCCCAGCTGGGGCAGAGCTCCCACTGGTGTAGCTAACCCTGCTTCTGGTTGCAGTGATGGCTCCCACAGAGCTAACTGAAGCATCTCTGCATGTCCCTTCTGGGGTTTACTGACTGTGGTTACCAGCTTGGATGAGTCTGTACTCATTGTGTACACTAGCCAAACTGCTAGTTCATAGAAGGATTGAATGAAACCTCTTGAAAAATGTAACCAAATGTTGAACAATAGTCACTGAGTAGTAACAGATGTGACTAGACCAGTCAAGTGTTCTTGAGGCCTTGCATTGGCATGTAGCAGCTTTTGGACTAGAATATGGCTAAACACAGTCCTGCATTTTTATTTTCTGTATCATGGGAATGTGTCGAACACTCTAAAGAGGACAGGATAAATGCCAATTACAAATGTGTTATAAATTCTAACCTGATAAGAAAAACTTGATCTCGAAAATATGCTACAATGCTTTTTGGCACATTTCAACTACATTTTGTTTACTATAATCTTCAGTAGAATGGTTGGATGCTCACATCATGGTACTGTGCTTACTAAACAGCATGCCTTGAGGTCACAGTTGGGTACTTTTATTTGTGTGGACACAGTATAGAAAGCAGGAGACCAAAGGTGTCATCTCAAGAGGTACCCTTCGGCACTGTGCTGAAGTACACTGCCTGCTGGGACAATGCTTTTTTGGAAATAGGAATTTTGCAGACACAGCGGGAAGGTGTCCTTTCAGTTAAATCCTGTGTGCAGGAGTAGGCTGCAAGCACATTCAGGGAGTAATTGCTGAATGCTGACATTAAGCTTGGCCCTGTGAGGGCAAGGAGTGCTCTGAAGTGATTCATACCTTTCATGTATGGTTTTTTACATGTGCAAAATAGGAGGCAATGATAGAGTCACCATTTCTCACATGTCCAGTGATAGGCACGGGAAGACAGCAAGTATTAAATTATCAGGACATTGCTAGTGATATCTCAAATCCCTATTAGGAAAAGGGATTTGTAACATGGACTATTTTTTTACCCCACTAACAGGTCTGAGGTGTAAAGGAGATTTAAAGGACACAGGGAGAGCAGTAAGAGACATTTTCTATATCAGAAATAGCAGAAGACCATACACATGCCTGTGTCTCATGTAGACTTCAGCAATTGTGGACTACAAAGAAGATGCTGAGAATGCAAGAGGGAATGGTTTGGATGTTCTGGGCTACAGGTCTCCCTGGAAGCGATGAAGAGGTTACTGAAAATCAGAGGTATTCTGATAAGATTTATTCTCATTGATGACATGTCATCTGACACAGTGCATGAAAACCTATATATCATGTAGCTCAAGTTTATCTTATTAATGCCAGAAACCTTTTCATAATGCCCTTACATAATGATTTCCTGGTTTATTGTTTGTGTTTCAACAAACTTCTGCTTTTAAAACATGCAATTACCAGCCTCAAAATCCATATTTTTTTTTTTTTTTTTAATTTAAGTAGGGCACATAAAGCCCCTAATGTACAGAACAGACAAGAAGTCAGTTGTTCACCTTAATCCCAAGCATCTCATTTCTGGGCAGATTATTTTACATGCCTTATAAAGTTGACTGTAAGAAAATCTTTGCACTTTGACAGGGCAGGTATGTCACTACTATTAGTGCCATTTCTGGCAACAAGAACCGTACTATAGTTTCATGTTAAGCTATTCTTTCCTTCTGCAAATCTCCACCTTGTATCCTGTGGTGATATCATGAATGTAACTGAAGGTTCCAAATACCAAGCAGGTGTGGCAGGTTGGAGAAATCACTGCAACACCTGGCAAGGCTGCTTGTCATTCAGATTAAATTGGTGCACAGGCACGTTTTCATAAAGGGCCCTTTTCAGACAATAAAAAATAAAGTCAGCGCTTGACATAGTTGTATTAGATATTAGAAAGCTGACATGAATATTTTGCTTGGTGCAAACATCTGCAGATTTTATATTTGAAAAGCAATTCTTGTCTCCCTTTTTAGAGACCATCAGGCTGAGCAATTTTTATCCTCCCAGTAATTGCACAACTTTTTGTATTTATCTAATGGGCAAGATTGGACTGTGACACCTTAATGCTATTATATTGATTTCCTGAAAATGTATTTATTAGTGTTACTAAAAGACAGAAATGCCGATATGGCTGTAGACGCTCCAGCAAGTTTTTAGCAATGCAATGGCCATAGCGAAACCCAGAAGGTAGTGGATATCAAACTAGCAAGTTGGTTTTCAAGGGGCAGATCAGGCAGCTGGATGCAATGTGGTATCCTTCAGGATTTGGGAAGCCCCTCCAAAGCCCTGTAGAACAGAGGCAGGCCCTAGGTGTCTTATATAGACCCTCATTCAGTGCGTCACCAAATCTAGATGGTTTCAGATTTGGAGGGCAGCAGACTTGTGTGTCTCTGAGACCTCACAGTATTGGACCCTATAATGAGGGGAAGTATCAGAGCAGCTCCTCTGTGACCACAGCTGTGGAAAGAGGCTATTTCTTACAGGCTGGTCTCTCCTCATGGAGACTCGGGTGACTGAAATTCTTGCCAAAGCCTATGTAGCAGTGTCTTGGTTTGAAAGACAGGTGTCTGCTAAGGAAAGCAGGAGCCCCCCTTGGAATGGAAAATACAACTCCCTTCCCTCCAAATTATTATAAAATTGAAATTAAGGGGCTTTCAGGCAAAGATATGAGGAAATGGGAATAACAGTTTTTACTAATATATATATAACAAAACAATAATACAGAGAAACTGGTTTAAAGCCTGACAGAGTCAGGGATACAACCTGGCACCCTGCCGGGCAGGGTGCTGGTACCAGTCCGATGTAGTGGTAGCTGCAGTTCTCTTTGAAATGGTCCTGTTGAAGCGGTGATCTTGTAGAAAAGAAGTCTGGTCCTCCTCCGAAAATCCGGTGGTGGTGCAGTCCTTGTCCTCTGGGATCCCAGCGGGTAAGGCTGCTCGTGCTGTTCCAAACCCCAGATTTTATCCCCGGTGGGAAATGCTTGCGTCCCTCCCCCTGGCCAGAGCATCTCACTAAGGGATGGTGAGTCCTGGGGCAAGGCACTGATGGGCGCATTAACAGAAGAATAGTCCAGGTGCAGGCCACCTATGGGTCATGTGGCAAGGCACTGTTGGGCCCGTTAACAGAAGCTAGTCCCGAGGGAGGAGGCAAGGAACATCGGCACCTGGTTTCAACAGCTCATGGTAATAGAACATTGTAACCCAGGACAAACAGCCAGATCCTCGCACATCCCGCAGTGATGTTTTCTGATGCTCCCTGTAAGCTGCCCTAATCACTGATCTTATACTTATCATATACCATATGGTAGCAGTTCCTTAAAGATTTTAAGATGTAGATCTACAGAATTATTTTTCTTTCCTTGTTTTGTATTTTCTTCTCTGATGTGAAAAAAGCCCAGAAACCACCACCACTTTTTTCTTTCATTAGACTCAAGTTGGGCTCTTCCTGTTCGTGTATTTTTACTTTAGGTATTTCTTCCACCTGGAGATCTTTGTTGCTAGGACTTTGCAGGCTGATCTACCTTTGGGAACCTTGAACTGTCCTGAGTGAATGCCAGAAAACATCCTTTAATTTCATGGGTCACTTACGCTTGTGTTCAGGTGTGGCACGATCCGAGACCCATCATTTCAGACTGACCTTGCCCATCAGAAAATATACAAGTAAAAAATGTTTCATCCTTCTTGCAGCCAGAGAAACGGAGACCTGAGGGAAAAGCTGGCTACAGCAGTCATGTGTTTGCTGAGCTGCCGGGTTACCTCACCTGGAGCCACCGATGCCAGCTGTGAGACTGCTCTCCTAGAACATTGGTATAGATTTGGTTTATGCAAAACCAGTATTTTCCAAACAGGAGTTTAACTTTAGACTGATTCAGCAAAGCCTGCCTAGAAAAAGCTGTTTAATTTCCCTGGGAACTGTTGGGGACCCCGGATATCTATAAATGTACTTATTGTGCCAAGGAAGGTTCAGATTAGATATTAGGAAAAAAATTTTCACTGAAAGGGTTGTCAGGCATTGGAACAGGCTGCCCAGGGCAGTGGTGGAATCCCTATCCCTGGAAATGTTTAAGAAATGTGTAGATGAGGTGCTAAGGGACATGGTTTAGTGGGGAATTGGCAGTGTTAGGTTAATGGTTGGACTTGATGATCTTAGAGGTCTCTTCCAACCAAGGCTGTTCTGTGATTCAGATACTTTAGAGCACAAGAATATGACAGACTGCATGGAGATGCTGAAACTCCTGAGTAAGCAGTGGCTTGGGCTGATGTGGGTAAGCAGGGACCCGTGGGGACACACAGAGATGGGCTCAGGCCCTTGAGCATCACAACTCGCAGTTGCAATAAGTATCATGCCTCGGCAAGCAGTTACCCTGCTCTGCATTTTGGAGGTAGCTCACACAGAGCCAGCCTCAGCGGCTGCATTGTCGCTGCCCAAATCCTTTATACTCTCTGTGATCCTTCAGCAGATCTGCTCTTCCCCAACTGTTCCACCTCATCCACTCCTGCCCTGTGATGGGAATTCTCTGCTGCCTTCAGTCTCTTAAGCATTCCCATGGGACTTAAAAAGAGATGCTCTATTAGCCTTCAATCCCGCCTAATTTTCACCAGGTGTAATTACAGCCTGACTCCTCTCCATTCCCCCTGAAATTTCACTTGGAAATTGTCTGTCACAACTTCCTATTAGAAAAGCTGTTTCACTTTGCTTGGGATGATTGCACTTCAGGAGTGAGTAAAGTGATTTCTAAATGCATCTTGAGAATGCTTTCACCTGAGGGTTACTCTGGCTTATTTTTTTTTCAGGCAGAATGCAGTAAAATTGTTAGTCAACAAAGGAGATGGAAATGGAAGCTTTATGTGTACACATCAGAGGGGAGCCTGGCTGATGAAGGGAAAGGTAAAATAATTCCTTCTTCTTTGAAAGCTGACCTTTCCTCCAGCAAGGTAAATCCAATTACAATAACTGCACTGATTTCATTGCAGTACCACTGGGAGCACTCTAAATCCATAAAATAAATTAGCATAAACACAAAGCACACAATAGGTATATGGAAAACTGTTCCAAGTTCTTTCTGTGCAATATTAATACGTTATCTGTCAAAGCTGTGAGTGAAAGCTCACAAGTGAGGGATGAATGTTTTTAGCTCAATATGACTTGTGATAGTAAAAGAATAAACATTGCTGCTTGCTGCTAGGAGAGTGTCTCTTTGAAGAACACTTAGCAAAAGAAGAATTTCTACTCCCTGTCCATCATTGAGATTAATTCAGATGCTATTACATGAGCTTTGCGGAAACATATTTTCTCTGTTTCTGTCATCTGCAGTTGTGGTAGTTTTGGACTTAATGTTGCAATTTAAAAATTTTAATTTCCTCCTGACAAACTGATTAAAAACCTCTTGATAGACAAGTTGTACAGCATGGGCAAAGATGTGTAAGTACACTGGATGGTGACAAATGGGTAATAACAAAAAATAGGTTACGTGTGAAAAAAAATTCAGATAAATGATGATGTCTGCAAGTTACTTGCAAGCCCAATGTAATGATTATCTCTTAATAAGAAATTGCATAAAAAGTGATTTTAGCTTTAAGCTGTTAAAAATATGTTTGTTCATTCTTAAGTCTATCTTCAGACAAGGCTTGAATTTTAATTGCTGTCACTGAGTGAATGTATAATTAATGCAATATGCAATTAAAGTATTGTCTGATTAATTGCTCTTATAGTTCATTTAGGAAGCCTGTTATTGGTACCAGTTACCAAGATAACAGCTGAGATTGTTACAAATACTTGTACTAAACATTAAAATCAGTCATAATCAAGTTAATGAATTGTAATATTTTATCTCTTCTACTGATATTAGTAATGGGTTCTGTGGGAATATTAACCAACAAAACTGGACACGTAGTGAGTCTATTCAGGACTGGTTAAATCACATATGAAATGCCAGCTTTTGGATTGATTTATCAGAGGGGATAGAAAGTGGCTCCTTTCTGAGCTTCTCTCATTTCCACCTCGTCCCATGATTGTGATCACGACGATTTTGAAGTTAATGGAGACATAAGGTAGCTCCTGTTGACAGCATTAAAGCCTCCTGGAGAGAGGGGGAGCAGGAGGAGCCGGCAGAGCTAATTAGACGTGCTTGCTATGTGCTGTATGCAGAAATGCTGCATTACCTGTATTTCCTACATGCACAGAGCACTGGCCAGTCAGCCTTGAGCTGAGCAGACCTGTCAGACTCCTGTCAGGCAGCAAATGAATATTCAACAGCACCTTTTGGCTCAATACAATTCGTGCTGCTGATTCTCAGCTCGCTCTCTAGCTTAGTAAGGTACCCCACTTACTGGCTAGGAAACCTCTCTTATTGCATGATGCTTAATGATCAGGCCAGTTTTAACAGTAAAGCAGAGCTGGTGCTGAGAGAACCTCACCTTACTTCCAAACACTGGACCCTAAGAAAAGGGGAGAAAATCCCTCTGCTTCAGTGTTTTTATCCACTGACCCAAAATTGCCAAGTACATTTTAATTCTATGTATCTTTCTAGGAAATGTAAGAAGTCCTATAGGAGGGGAATGGAATCATTGCAACCACTGAGTAAATCAGTGTACTTGCCTATACTCATATAGTTCACCCTAAAAGTTTCAGAGTTGGAGAACTGTGGGGGTTTGTTTGTTTGTTTGTTTGTTTGTTTTTACACAGACTCAGATAGTAGCCAGAACATTGCTGGAGGAGCTTGGTGAGATAGGTATCTAGTCCTAACTTTGAGAGCTGTAGAGCAGCCTGGCAGGAGCCTGATTTCTGCAGGATTGCATGTGCCATTGGCTGAACAAGATGCTTCAAGGATGGGGATGTAGAGTGTAGGCATGGCTCAGCCTGTGCTTGCTACCTTTGAATTAAAAAATGTTGAACCCCTCAGAGAAGGAGCGGTTGTGCTTGCCCAGATGAAACTCTGTGTATGGTAACAGACATGTTCATAATAAAATCAGACAGGCCACAATCCTAATATCCCAACAAAAACTATCGAGGCCTCCACCCCCCAAACCCCTTTCCCCCAACCAGCATCTGTTATCCACACTGTTCAGCACTGTGTTGAAAGGGCAAAAGAAAAGAGAGGTGATGCAGGAGGGTCAAGAAAAACTTATTTCATAGAGGAGTGCTGCATCCTGGCATTTGATTTTGGCATTTAGCTTAGGTATAAGATATAGCATTTCTTCCTCTTACCTGTAGGGTCTAACAGAACAGGTGAACATACAATTTTCACAGGCTGCTTTTATGACAAGAAAATGCAAGCTGGTTTTGTTATGTTATCACTGACTTTTCGTTTAGTAATTCCATGCATGTCTTCTCTCTTTCAGTCTTGTACATCCCTTTTTCTATGTACATATCAGGTATTTTCGTCCCAATGGTATTGCAGGAGACAGAGGAAGAGCATTACTTGTGAAAATACTTCACAACTGTGGTTTTATTTTATTTTTTTTCTGATGATGCATACTAAAGTAATGAGCTCGCAGATCTCTCTGGCTAACCTTAATAAATAATTTAGGAAAATAATTTAGATTATGAAAAATGTCCTGTGCCAGTTGTGTCTGAATAAAGCAGTTCATATTAAATTCCATCTGAATTTCTGTGGCCTGGGGTTAGTAGTTCAGTTATGCCACTGAAGTACAGGCTTCAGCTGACCCAGTTTGCTGTGGTGGAGGGCCCTCAGCAGGTAGGTGGCCTTTTGGTTGCAGCCTTTCTGAGGACAAGGGACAAGAACCTTGCTGCCTTTGTTTTTCTGAAGAGGAGCGAGCCCATCCTGATGGCCCAGCAGGACTCAGGCTTGGCAAGACAGGGAACAGCTCCTGGTCCAACCCAAGTGATTGCAAAATAAATGGTTCAGGCTCACGCAGGGGAAAGTTTACTCCATTTCATTTGCAAAGCTGTTGTCTTTGAACTCTCTCATTAAAAGAAAAGGATTTAATATATCAACACAAGGGCAGATACGTGTTAATGTTTCAGAAGGCAATTAAAGGAGCTATCAAGAGGAAGATATTTTAACAGAAACACTTGGAGGTAATGTATCATTAGAATAACAGTTCTGCTAAATATTAGGAATTATTTCTCCAGGAGTAATTGGACCAGCACATACACATTACCTAGTGCACAGAGAAAGCTGATTAGCTGATTGGCAGCCTGCTAGCAGAATCAATGTTATCTTCTTCATACGTTTGCTGCTTGATTAACATTCAGGGGGAAGAAAATGGAAATGATACCATAAAATCCTCAGTTTGCATGCAGGTATAGCAACTTGTATGCCATAAAATCTGTGTGTATCCACCACCCATGCTAAACAAGTCTTGTCAGTGATCCTCAGGAGACAAGTGCTTTGGGGCTTTATTTCTGCTGCAAATTTGCAGAGGAAACATCATTAAATATAGCTATTTGTGTAATAATTTATTACTCTGAACCTGATAGATTGCACAGCACAATCATAGCTCATTTGGACTCATTTGGTATGACTTATCACATGGTCTTTGCTTCCTAAACAAAGCCAACAAATGAACATTCAGTATTTCAGCATTGCAATGGAGACGGTGTTCCTGTCTCTAAGGAGTTTCCTAATGGAGTCAGCTCTACAGAATACAAGAAGCTTGTGGAGAAGGCTAGGACATGGATTTAGGAGGTGTTAGGCACTCTGGGGTAACAAGCCTTGTATATGTATCCATCCTACAGTAAAACAAATCTTGCTCTTCAGTGAGAATGGGGAATTTATTTAACATTTAGCATGGTGCAAGAGTATGTACGCGGATAGTTGCCTGTCCTGGGTTACAATGTTCTATTACCATGAGCTGTTGAAGCCAGGTGCCGATGTTCCTAGCCTCCTCCCTCAGGACTAGCTTCTGTTAATAGGCCCAACAATGCCTTGCCGCATGACCCATAGATAACCTGCACCTGGACTATTCTTCTGTTAATGGGCCCATCCGTGCCTTGCCCCAGGACTCACCATCCCTTTGTGAGATGCTCTGGCCAGGGGGAGGGAGCCAAGCATTCCCACCGGGGATAAAGTCTGGGGTTTGGAACAGCACGAGCAGCCTTACCCGCTGGGATCCCAGAGGACAAGGACTGCACCGCCACCGGATTTTCAGAGGAGGACCAGACTTCTTTTCTACAAGATCACCGCTTCAACAGGACCATTTCAAAGAGGACTGCAGCTGCCACCGAACCGGATTGCTCAGACCTGTTTCTACAAGATCACCGCTTCATCAGGACCATTTCGGAGAGAACTGCAGCTACCACTACATGGGACTGCTACCAGCACCCTGCCCGGCAGGGTGCCAGGTTGTATCCCTGACTCTGTCAGGCCTGTAACCGGTTTCTCTGTATTATTGTTTTGTTGTATACATTAGTAAAAACTGTTATTCCCATTTCCTCATATCTGCCTGAAAGCCACTTAATTTCAATTTTATAATAATTCGGAGGGAAGGGGGTTGTACTTTCCATTCCAAGGGGGGCTCCTGCCTTCCTTAGCAGACACCTGTCTTTTCAAACCAAGACATTGCCACACACAGGTAGTTAATACACTTATAAATCCATAATCTAATTTTACTTCATGGTAGCTGAATGCTACCACATCCAGTGGACAAAGCTGAACATCATGATGGCTCCTATGCATAATCCTACCTTCCGAGCAGAACTCATCTTGCACGTGAACTGGTAAATTCCACTGAGTTTGGCTCTTCAGATCATAGAATCACAGAATGGTTTGGATTGGCAGGAACCTTAAAGATCATGCAGATAAACCCCCCCTGCCAGTGGGGGTTCCACTAGACCAGGTTGCTCAAAGCCCCATTCAACCTGGTCTGGAACACTTACTTCTGGGGAGGGGGTGTGTTCAAGACCTGGTGAACAGTATTAGCACCTGCTGATCCTCCCTGTTTTCTTCATTGCTGGTAGGAGAAACGGCTCTGCAGCCTGTTCTGTGCCAGTGTGGTGATGTGCTGCAGCTGGGCAGGTGCTCAGGGGACATAGAGGCAGAGCAAGGTGCTGCACAGCCAGTGTATGATCTGTAGCTCTAGGACTAAGGTGTTGTGAGGATGGCTAAATGTCATCTGAATTTAAACTCCCAGACCACATATATTGGAGCAGTGAGGAAATCAGCACTGACTGCTTCGATCTACTGATCTGCTCCTATGGGACTGCATTACTGGCCAATGGAGTAGCCAGTGAAACCTAGGCACAGTATCTGTAAGAATTGGCTTTAGAAAAACAGTTTTTATGTGCAACAGAGGTATACGGTAGAGAAAGAAGGCAGAATTTCAGAGGAGGGCTCAGCAGGCAGGGACGTTGCAGATTGTGGACTTTGGGTGAAAGGAAGGAGAGCAGAAATAAGTTAGTGACCTGCCCAGTAAAGGACAAGCATTGGCCTTCGGCTGTGACTGACTTCCTGGAGAATGACTGTTGTCTTTGGTAGCTCTGGGCCCTGACTCACCCACTTTCTGCACATCACTTGCTCCCTTGTGAATGCCAGCAGGTTGAGCGATCAGCAGGTCCATGGCTTCACTTCTCTGTGGGTAATGCTTTGGCCTGCAGAAATAAAGAAGTGGGCAGCCCTCCAGAACAGAGGGTGCGTGTGAATGACTAAAAAGTTGAGGCTGCTCAATGCTTACCCAGGAGCACTCCAAGGAGGAGCAGCTCTAAGCCCAGGCAAAGCTGCCTGCGCAGCAGCAGTACAATGGCTGTAGACTTGCTGGCTTCTTGGCTGGAGCTGCCATTGTATTACTGGTCTCTGACAGCAGCTCCCAAGTGTTACTGCTGCCCAAAGACTAGGTAGCAACATATAATAAATTAGCAAGTTATCTCATCAGAAGTCTCCTGCCTTGATTTTGCACTTGAAACCTGTCATGAAGTATTTTGCAATTTATTGTTAGCCCAAACAAGAAATATTTTTAAAAACCCTAGTGATTAACACATCTTAATTCACTACAGAACTTAAAAAACTTAATTATACAACTTAAAACTTGCAGAAATTAGATTATCTTTTATGGATTTTGGTTTCAGTGCTTACGGTAAAAGTGATAAAGCAAATTCCCACTTGCAGTGAAAATGACATTCCTATTTTAATATGTATTTGATGAGGAAGTCAATACAATATAAAAACATAAAGGTTTAATTATAACTGTGTAAAGCCCAGGGCCAGAACCTCCAGAGGAGATACTTGGTCTGCTGTGACAAAGAGGAGCGTGCCTGCGGAGGACATTTCATTTGCCAGCCCACATTTCCTCTAGTGTTTCCCAGAGATTCAGTGTAACATAAACCTGCGTTTAGATGGTAAAAGGGAAAATACTTAGGTCCAAGTGTCTCTTTCCAAGACTTTGCCCTTGGATCTGCCCTCAATTCCCATCCTGTGGTTACTTTAATTTGTTTAAACAAAAGGACTTATGGCAGGAGACCAGGCCTCCCCAGCACTTGAGTAGAAACTGATGATTTAAAGCAAATTAGGTAGTGGCAGCCCAAGCCAGCAACTCTTATAAGTAAAGACAGACTTGCAGAGAAATACTTTGCTGCAAATCTGGCAAATCTGTGGGGAAAAGAGTTAAACAGACTTTTGCAAAGATCCTGGAATACAGAAGGAAAAAACATATATCTGCATATATATTTTACTGCTGCTTTTCCCAGGTTGGTGCTCTCCCTTGATCCCACATGGCCTGAGAGGAGTTTCCAGGAGAGCAGCCAGGCTGCTGGGGTGCCTGGAGTCAGGGATCTGCATGACAGCAGAGACTTCAGGTGGGTGAATGCTGTTCTTTTACAGCCACCACCTGCCTAGCTGAAAGGTTGTATACATCGTCCCAGCTCTCTCAGGTTTTTCTCATAGGGCAGATGCTCCAGTACCTCCACCATCTTTGTGGCCCCTCACTCAATGCCTTCTTCATAGATGTTACAGTACTCTCTGCCACTGCCTTGGCATCATCCTTATGCTACTTAAAGCTTCTCCCAGAAGCTCCTTTGACTTTTCTGCCAGTCTTCTTGTCATCTGAAGCATCCTTTTGCTCTGATGGGATATCTGGTTCCTCAGGCTCTCAGCTCTGTTGTTTTGGACTATTTCTTTCTTTTATCTAGTCTGCATCTACCCTTTTTAAGTTTAAAACCATTACCCCTTGCCTTATTGCTACAGGCCCTATTAAAAAGTCTGCCTTGATCTTTCTTATAAGCCCCCTTTAAGTACTGAAAGGCTGCAAAGGCTGTCTCCCTGGAGCCTTCTTTTCTCTAAGCTATTCATTTCTTCTATACATCTAGTCACTCCTTTACATTGTTTAGCCCTTTCCAATAACAGGATAAAACTGTCAACATGAAGTCTGCAGGGCTGTACATAGAGGACAAATAATAGTACAGAGTTTCCTTAGCCCCTCTTCTGGCACATCCTTTTTCCAAGTTCATGTGGATGAACACATCCATCACTTTGCAAAAGAAGTTCCCGAACTGCTCTCAGAAGCCCTTTCCCTCAGCAACAAAAGGTACCCATCTGTCTTCTCTGCTGTGCGCCCCAGGGTCTGGGCACAGGCTTGTTATCCCAGAGCAATAACTGCAGTAAATTGCCACGGCTTTATTGACATCATATAAAAGCTCTAAGAACAAAAATGGTATAATTTTTAAAGCATGCAAGCTTTCTTTACAGGCAGGCATCTGCAGTGAAGGATATGGAATAATTTTCTGTCTCATTTCATGCAAGATATCAGATTTTGCCTGTAAATCATGCATTCCTCTTCCAGGGATTTATTGTATTCCATGCATTCCCTGGATGTGTTTTTGGAAAGCCAGACTGGTGAATGCTATGAGCCCTGAGATTATAAAGCAAAAATATTTCTAGTTAACCAAAAGAGTCAGTAAACTTCTTTGCTCTTGAGCCCAGCAGGAGGCCAAACAACTTGTTCTTTCAGCTTACGCTGGCTCTGACTCCAGGCAAATTCATTCTGTGAACAAATAGAAAGTCAGTAAAGCATTAAGTCAGAAGCATCAATAATCACTGAGGACAACAGGATTGGTGGGCCAGCATTTGCTTGAACCTGACCTGCAGAGACCCGAGATCCTCACTGATGTGGCAGAGTCATTCATTATTTTTTCTGTTTGTACAGTGTTGCAAAACAGCTAAGAAATACTTTAAAACTGTTCGAAGAGTAGCAAAAGCTGAAAATTTGTTGCTTGTAAATAATGTACATGGAATGTTTTCCCATTAGTTACAGTCTGTTTACAGACAGAGTGGAATATTCCTCATTAAAAGCCAGAAAAAATTGGAAGGTGTCTGAAAAATAATTGTCCTGTTTAAAACTCCTGGTGTGCTCTGTGCCTTGTGTTTTAGCAGAATGATTTTAATGAGAAAACCCATTGTTTCTTTAAAGCAAAACATTGCTCAATCAATATTTCACAATATTTCTGGTAGGATGAAAAAAAAAGGTGTTTTCTGCTAGGAGGAGAATTCAGAGTGCTTTCCTGTAGCACCCAAAACAACCCTCACTTGCTTGTGCTGGCAGGTGGGGCAGTGCCCTGCCAATGGCATGTTCTCAGCTTTAGATTAGAAAGTATAGACACAGCCTAAGTAGCTTTGGGACAAATTGTTTCCCTCTCCCGTGCTTCAGTGTCTGTATCTGTAAGCTGAGGACAACGATGATGAGATCTTCTAGAGCTTCTTGAACCATCTGACTGAAAGGTTAAAGCTGGGTTTTTGCTATTCCTATTAATACTCTTCTATGACTGTGATATGAAGGGAAGAATCTTCCCCTACACAGCACTACGTCAAGTGCATTAAGGCTGTCTTCAGTTTTCACTGAGTCAGTGGCTTTAGGAGCCTGGGCTCATGCTTTCAGATTTCCCTTTTCATTCGTGCTCCTTTTGATGGAAGCCTGAGAGGGCAGCAACAAGCTTTCTTAGACCTATCGATGAAATACTCTCAGTGCAGCATTTCTCTCTTAAAGCCGCAGAGCCTATGAGCGCTGCCCCTGCTGTACTTTTACCTGGCAGATAACCTGGTGGGTGGTAACCAAGGACAAGCGAAAGGAACTTCATTGCTTCTTCGCTTGCCTCGGCATCCCGTGCTGGCTTTGGGAGCCAGCTCTGGAGATACAAAGGATGTGCAAAATAGCTGTCAGCTATAGTAACTGCACCCCCAGCACAGAGATAAATTCTGTCCTGTGTTTTGCTTCCCAGGAGTCATAGGAAGCTCTGGGCAGAAAAGGGCTCTCAAAATTGGAGCCTGACTTACTGTCAATATTGAAATATAACCTGACTGCGTACCTCTCCAGCATGCCAAGCCTCAGAAAATCCCAGCAGAGTCAGAAAGACACATAACATGTTGTTGGGTTGGGCCTCATGCATGATAACAGGAAATGAAGAGAAAAGAAATGATGAAGCGTAGCTTATTTACAAAGCAAAGCAGAGAAGATGAACATTTCTATGCAACAGATACATATTTACATGTATATATAGACTTTGTAGATATACAGTTGATATATATAAATCTGTGTACGTGTACATTGACTCAGTACCTTTAAATGTTACTAACATCAATACTGAAAAGCATTACTGTGCTAAAAAAATCCCAACAGAACCACTTCTCTAGCTGGCTGTGAGACAGAAATGGCTGATCTCCTGCTTGGTTTGGACAGCCTAAATATAGCTGAAAAGATGCTTCTGACACACTTGTCTCTCCCATTTGGTTGTCAAATGTACTCTGAATAAGAGTCCCCTGAAGAAATGGGTTTCTGTGCTCTCAACATGCAGTCCTTTTCTCGGTGAAGTGAACGGGAAAGCAGCCTTGGAGAACGTGAGTCATCTGGTCTGTCAAGCTGAAACCATTAGGCAGAGACTAGGCAGATGGAGATGCTAATGCCACTCAGGCTAAAGAGATATTTAAAAATGAGGTTGTGTCTCATCTATTTCATCTTTGGCTCTTCAGTTTAGGTAAGTTCCTCTTGGTGGGTAGGACATTAACATTTTTCTTTCAGTTCAGCAAGGCAGTGTTTGCTATGTGCCTGCATCAGTTATTTACTCCACATCAGGCAAGACTAAGCTGCGCTCACTCTCTGCTTGTTTGGTCAGTGAAATACTGTGTCTGGGCCACCATCCTGCCCTTAGCAAGCAGTTAGCATGTTAACACTCAGAGCTGGGTGCCCAACATCTGCAGCCTCCAGCTTGTAAAAGAGGATGGTTCAATGCTCCTATAACATAACAGCTAAAGATGAGTAAAGTGGGCGTTCTCTGAGTTTAGCTTGTCGCAGGGATGAGAAAAGCCATATGCTTTCCCTTCTGTCTTTAAGTTGGTCCAGTCAAGTCTGCTATTGATTTCTACAAGGGCACCAACAGATCCTAAATCAACAGAAACCAGCAGTATCACGGAGAATGACAGTGTGTCCACACAGACTTGAATACTGCTCTTTAATGAATAGGGACGTGCGCACTTGAGTGGGCCACCCTTCCTAGGAAACACTCCTGTCATTAGATCGGTATGTCTACCTGCCTGAGAACTCAGCCCTGCATTTTCTGCACAGTGAAAATCCCTCGAGTTATTGAATGTTGCTACTTTCAATGTACTACACAAAGTTCAAATCCTTAGATTTTGGACACAGTCTGCTTTGCCTGACACTGGTATCTATGTAGGTTGGTGTATCACTTCAGCTACACACCTGTATGGTTGACATATTGCTCAATATGTGATACCAATTGGAGAGTGACCAGGCATCCCCAAGGATTTCCCCATCCATTTGTAACATTGTCAGCTGAGCTGCTGCAACCAGGAAGAAATTCACCACACTGCCTTCTGGCAATTGAAAGTACAGTGGCATAAGGGAATTACATCTCTTTAAATCTGGCCTCGGGGTCCTATTCATTCACTCTGGTTTTACTATTTATATTATTATTATTGATTTTCTTAAGGCAATTTGCCACATTTTTTTCTAATTGTCTATTGGTGTTTGTTTAACAAGTACTGAACTGTAATGGTTTTAATTTGCACAAAAAATTAATTCTAACTACAGTATTCATCTAAGTGACTAGGATGTAGTGGGGCACTTGGCTCACCTCCAAAGTCTCTATGTGCTGTTGCTTTCAGGTGACTCTGAGTGGATGGCAGTTACCCATCAGGCCAGGCAGAGACCTTGCTTGCAGTCCCATCACGGGTGATACTCCACTCCTAGGCTGCCTCGCTGCAGGCGGCTTCCTCCTGTACCTGGGGCAGAATGAGGCCCTGGCTACGCAGGTGCAGATTTGTTATTTAAAAGGTTTATCAGTCACACCGACAGTGATGCTGAACACCCTGCAGCTTGTGTTCGAGCAGGTTAGAAGAGGGGTGATCAACCTACGGCCCTGGACTCACATGCAGTGTATGAACTGCTCAAATCCCTGCTCGTCCCACGGCTGCCTCACGCAGAAAGCTCTGCTGCGGGTTGCGGGGGAACAGCGATGTCCCCAGGGCTGGAAGGAGACAAGCCAGCAGGAGCCGTTGCAGCCACCATCTCCCAGCTGCCCTGGAATGAGCTCCATGTCCCCCATCAGCTCCATGCTGCCCCACACCATGCCAAGACCTCGGGATGTCACAGCCAGGTCCTTGAGCTGTCCCCAACGCCCCCTCCCCTGTCTGTGGTATGTGTCCTCTGGCTTGCTGCCTTTTTGGTATTTGGCAGTTTAGTCCACAAAGGCTGGAGTAATGTAGGGGGGAATAGTGGCTTTACATGTCCCACCTACTGCTTACAGTAAAATCCCACTTGTATGTAACTAAGCTAGGAAATAGTACACATTAAACTATTCAGAATAATAGGTATTTATTTTCAGTGCTATTTTCATTAAATATTGGTATCATATATCCATGTCTGAGGTAATAAATTAAAAATAAATTCAAGATTTCAGTCCCATATTTGTGCTGCATATTTTTTCTACCATTACACATAATTTTGAAGCAAACACACATAGTCCATAATTCTGAATGCAGCCAGGAATATTATTTTAACACAGTCACTTCTTGTTTCACTAGAATTTTGCTGAGAATGGTTATTGCATGATACACTTTTAATAGATGTTTTAGTTATACTAGAGTTTTCTATTAAATCACACATACCGTAGTCATAGGAAGATGGGCATGAAGATGTGCTTTGAGCCAAGGAAGGCAAGTATTGAATCAGAGTGATAGCATATACTGCAGGATTATTATCTGCCTGCACTAGAGCCCAGGTCCAGCAAAGCCATTTCAGTGTGTGCTTAGCTGTAGACATATGAGTCATTTCAGTGCCATCCATGGCCTGCAGTTTGCTGAATCAAGGACCAGCCAAGTCTGCAGACGTAAATTCATAGACTTCTTTAACTGTGTGTTACTTGAAAATAGTTTTGCTGGTTTCACATTTTGTAAGGTATCTTGTAATGACCTTTGTAAGATTTTTTGAATCAGTGAAGCACCCATGAAAGTTTCTAACCTGGTTCATAAATACACTATGAAAAAATAAGCAGCTACAATGACTGTCTTCTACACATTTTGTTAAAAGCAACACCTGGTTTGAAAAGTTATTAAAGTAATTTTTCCCATGGTAAAATATATTTAAAAAAATAAACTCTTCATTTCATCATCTTCCATTGAGCATATAAGCATGTTAAAGGGTGGGGCATACCTCAGGTATTCTCATTTATAAATGCAAGAGATTGAGCGCATCAATCTTTTTGCACTTACATGCTGGTGGTAGTAAGGCCCTTTCAGCTAAGTCTCCATCAAGCCCAACATGAGTGAGCTAAAGAAACAAACAAAATTTTTGCTTGCATATAACTTTTTCATAATCCTGAATTGAAAAAAAAATCCTCTCTGCTTAGAAAAAAACCTCTTATTTAACTGCTGCCATTAAAAGGTATACCTCACCTCCACGTTTTAACTTTAATCAGTGATTCTGAATGCAAAGGATTTAAACATTCACTAAAATTACTGTGGCATGCCATCAGACTCTTAAAGTTCATAAATTGTGCTAATCCCCATTTAAATACGGAAGCTATAGTTTAGTGCTAGAGCTAATGGTTGTGTTGGTGTTAAAGGTCTATTTTCACCAGATTTTCTTTATTCTATTTTGCAAATGACTGACAGTGCTCATGATGTGATCCTAAAAAACCGTTTGGTGTTATTACCAAAAGCTACTGTCTGTGTGAAAACTCTCCATGCTCATGCAGCAAGTTGCATCGTTGGGTGGACCACAGTCTGCACTGCAGTGGTCACGGGCCTGGCCACGAGGGTGCAGCTCTGCAGCCCAGGGTCTTCAGTACTCCACCGAGCTCACGATTGCCATTGGTTCATCAAATGTAGCCAACCTTATCTGCTTTGGGGTAGGGATGGAGAGAATTTCCCCGGTGTCAGTTGGTGAATGAATACCATTGTCTATTATGTTTGAAACTTCCTCCTCGTGGTCCTCGTACAGTGTGTTGATGTGCAGCAAAGGGTGCGCTGGGTTGCAGTTCAGTGCAGCTGTTGGCTCCGGCTTGACTTGGTTCAAAGTCATGCTCGTTGCAGCAGCAGTGGTGGCTATATGGTTGTGGTTACAGGTGACAAAAGCCCCAGCAGCAGGCACAGTTCTGCATGTCTCAGATGAGTATAGGATCTCTTTTGCAGGGTGAGGGGTGTCTAGAAGAAAACAAACCAGCCAGTTAAAAGACAGGTAGTCTTTCACCCTTCCAGTCCATCACAGAGCAGTGTCCTGAACAATAAAAGTCACTGGAAGTTTTGCCACTGATTTCAGTGGGAGCAAAAGTGGACCCAAAAATGAATTTTCTTGGGACCCCTTGAGAAATCCAACAGAACTGTTTCAAAACAATAGGGTTAGAAGCTCAGGGGAAAAGGACAAACAACAAATGGGTTCTGTAAATCTCACTCTTTTTTACGCATGCTCATGCTTCCTTACATGAATGCTATTTTTGTAAAACGAACAAAAAACAACTAAAAAGTACCTTTTATTCTCCTCTATAGTCTGGCAGGTGTTTTATAAATGTTATGATATAATGTTTTGATAAATGTTATGAATGTTGAAATCCACAGGATGGAATACAACAAGCACTGATATTTTCAACGGGAAAAAAAGTGGTTACACATTGTAAGCCACTTGTCTTTAGAAAGAACTCAGCAATTTGACATTAACTGATGTCTCTTTCCAGAAATTATAAGTCTACCTTACCTGACATACTGCAATGTAGGTCTAACTCAAAAGCAAAGCTGAAAATTTTAATGGGAATGGGGAGTAACAGAGCCCCAAAACTACAGTAATTGTTTTTTGCCCTTAAAATATTCGAGTTCTAATTTAGATGAATGTAATTGAGACCAGAAAACCCCAGTAGTTTTGAGGAGTTGAAATCAGAGCAGGTGACCGGATAAGGAATGTTGTAGAATAGCTCACATGCACACTGGGGAGCTGGAGGACTCTAAGGAGCATAAGGATTTGGAAGTGACAGAAACTTTTATACCTCAAATTACTTCTTTGCTGGGCAGTGGGGTGATGGTAGCTGTCAGTCAGTCGAAGCCCAGAGGGAGGTCTTAGCTTGTAATGAGATGAGAGCCATTGCTTTAAGTATGTACAAATCTTTCTTTAACTTCAACTGCATAGTGCTTCTTTCTTACGTCAGTAGCTTACAAAAATAAACAAGAAGATACCTATCTGCCTATCATTTTATTGACTGATCTGTCATCTGTGTATCTCCTGTGAGCCCACATGGGAAGGGAATGGCAGAATTCCTGAATCCCAGATCAGCACCTACACTTCAGACCATCCGTCCTCTGGTCCACATGAGACAAAGGGCAATTTAAAACATCACTTGCCTAAAGAACAGCATCAGTGATCTGAGTTGTGATTTCCTAGGTGACAAACATATGCCAACCCCTAAGAATTGGTAGTTAAAGAGAATTTTGTCTACAGGGAGCTTTAACTGCCATTAGTGCAGTTTCTAACACACTCCTAAGAAATGGCTATTAGTGGTCAGAGTACTGGTCATCTACCATGGCAGCTTCCATATGACTTGAAAATAAGGCAGGTTTGAAAAGTGCCAGATGCTGGTAGAGCACGAAGGGTATCATGGAGGCCAGACCCTCCTCATTTCCTTGGCAAGGCACGACCATGTTCATAATTTGAAAATCTGCTTACATTTGAAAAATTACCTGCATCAACAGCCTGCAGGTTGTTTTGTACCTCTCTACCTGTAATAATACTTATCTTCCATATAACTGACAGAGAACCCTTCTTTCTGAGGCCTGCAATCCCTAAGATTATTAGCTATCCCAAAATCTAGCAAGGTAGGTCAAACACTTCAGATAAGCTTTGAGTTTCTGAAGATCACTACACAAATTGTGGTCTGTGGAGGTGGTATGGGCATTATGGCATACTGTACCTTTGAGAGAGGAGGTAACATGTACTACGACATTTTCTTCTTGGTTTAAAAATCCACCCTCTTGACTTTTTGATGTAGGCATCGAGGGGATGGCTTGAATCTCTGGCTTGGGTTTTTTGCTACTAAGTATATATGGATGAACATCCAAGGAAAAGTGTCGTGTGTGTTTTTTTTCACTGCTTGTGCTTGGGATTGTGTTTGGCTCAGTTTTATGAGCGGACGATTGCTGTGAGGTTTTTGCAGCAGATTCTAGCAAAGGAGCTATAAGGCTGTCTGTTGCTGTTTTCCTCCGCACAGGCTTCGGTTTTTCAGGTTTATGGTTTTCAACCTTCATAATGGCTAACTGTTCCTTGAATGGCTGAGGAAGGGGATTGGTAGTTGGGATCCATTTCATCTTCTTCCTTGGTCTCTTAATGATGAGCTGCTCATTAGCATCAATGTCTGCTGGATCAATGCTTGGGTCGATCGTTTGGATCCCCGAATCTCGCATGGTTGGAGTGGCATCGTGATTAGACTGGGCCAATGCTGCAAGCAGCTGGCGTACCACATTGTCATACATCAGATCACTTTCATTTGTAATAAAATCCAGACGGTTCAATGACTTGATGTGGTCCCGATTTTCATTACAAAACATGGCCAAAATATTGATATCACAAAACTGGGACTTCTGCCATTGTTTCTTGGTCTTTATTCCAACTTTGTTCAGTTTATCAAATATGAAGTTGGACTTGCGAAATATGAAGAGGTGAATTAAGTTGATGAGGATTATTAAATTCATGAAGCAGAGGAGAACAATATCTACCCCAGCAATAATCCGCTGGAGCTGGACAGATGGCAGTTTACAGTTAACTCTGATGTGCAATTTGGAGCTGCTTGTTCTGTCTGGAGGCTCTCCTAGTGCACATGTAAATTCATTTTGCTTCTGTGTGGCATAGTAGGTGGATAAGTATGTAATTGGTATGATGCTTAAGAAGATGATGAACAAATGTCTCGCAAGGTAAAGCTTAGCTAAAAAGTTACTTCGTCCTCTTCTTTCCAGGTATTTCTCAAACAAGTTTTGTTCAGGGCTTTTCTCTTTCTCTGCATTCTCAATGATTTCTCTCTTCTCTCTCTCGGTGATCCCTGGGCCTTTGGACTGAATCTGTTTCTCTATTTTTGGTGCCCGTCCTTCAGCTGCACGGTGGTAGCAGTTATCGATCTCCTGAAGCAAAAAATTAAGCTCTGAAGTCAGTCGGGTGGAGGCCAGAAATTCCCAGCCCAGAGCTGGAATGTACATTATCCCAGCAAAAGCCAGCAGTGCATAAGGTAGGAATTTATGCTCAAACAAGGAGGGCCAGTGGCTGGCATCAACTCCTGGCAAGGCATCTTTTAATTCTGTCCAACAATATCCTCTGGCATACAAGGCTTGATCGCGGGTGAAGTTGTGTGGTGTATAACAGTATATTGGCTCCTCTGTATAACAGAGAGAAAAGTCACTGCTGTGCATATAACCTACAAAAGGAGCTCTGGAAAATAAACATTTCAAATTATATCAATTTTATTTTACTGTATCTTTACATGACCATTAAGCCTTCCATGTCTATTGGACAGCTCAGCCTGCACACATCTTTACAAGACCCCAGGCAAAACTATTTACCTGAGCTAGAAATGTCAGCACGAAGTATGTATTTTCGTTTAATCACCTCTCTGAGAACAATATCCTAAGCAACTGTGACCTGAACTCTGTAAAGCTAAAAGACCTGGAATCTACTATACAGTAGCTGAGGATGTTATGTGCAAATGCTAAAAGGCTCATTTAGGTGAAATGTAGGGTTCATCCCAGCTAAATATTCTTCTAAATAGAAAAAAGTTAGACGTAGCTGAAAGTAATGTTTTTAATCCTTCTTAATAAAGTCTACTCATTGGATGTGGTAGAAAAAAATTGAAACTTAAAAGATATACGAGCATTTAGTCAACTGTATCCCTCCCAACTAAATCTCTTGAATTAAAGTGTGACTGATGAGGACACAGTCTGGTGTGTTAACTGTATTTATCACTATGAAAATTTAACTCTACATTTGAAATGGTAACATTGTTTTTTACACAATATGCAATGAAATGATGGGACTCCCTCTCATAAATTATTATGAAAGAAACAAATACTGTGGATCAAGAAAGCAGTCAGACAAAGTAACGGAAGAAAAAGTTTGCCCAGGATTATTAAATACACAGACAGTGATACAGTTTTTCTCTCGGGACATGTTTAAGCCACAGGCTGCTGGAGGGTGGAAAGGTTTATCAAAGGAAGTAACACCATATGCTTGTCTATTTTAACACTCCGTCTTATGCATTTGCTTTTTGCCATCATCAGAGGATGTTGGGCTAAAAGGACTTTTGTTTTCACCCAGTAGGTAAGTTATGTTCTTATACAATTTCATTTTCCCAGCAATACATGAAACTAAGATAGAAAAAATTGTGAAAGCCTGAATAATATTAATTGCTCAAAAAACGATGACCATTATCAAAACACCCTCCTCAAAGAGGAAAATGATATTTTCATGTTTTGGCAGGCAGAACAAAGGAAATATATTTTATAGTGTTATGGTATACCTGTAAAACACTGCCTAAAATGAGACCCATAGGAAGAAGGCACGTTCGCTTGAATTGAGAATCACTCAAGAACACCAAGCTTGCTCCAGCTCTGAACACAGTCTACAATTCAGATTGAGAAAACTCACTGGAAGAAAGTGGTGGTACTGTTCTCTTAATAATACAAATCGTGAAGAGAAACAATAAAATATTATGTAATTTGACAACAATAAACAAAATATGAAAAATCAATAGGCAGGCAAAAACCCCTAATCCTTTTGTCTTAACAGAGGATTCCTTTCTTGACCAACTACTTCTCATATGCAAGCAAATCAAAGGCATTTATTAGTTCTTTGGTAAAATGTTGAGGTGTAAACCTCTCCTGTGATCTACCAAGATCTACATTATGAGAACTGCACAAAAATTGGTTTGTTTTAAAAAGTGATTCAGTGAGGATTCTTTTCTAAAAATACAACCAATTTAAACAGAGCTGCTAGATTAAATGATGCTACCCGAGACAGCACGTAAAGTGAGTAAGCCTTACAAATTCTTTAAAATCACTTTTGAAGACTATTTTAAAATAATCCAACTTTGACCTCAGAGATCTTACAGCACTCTAATGTTACACAGCTTCCCATTTACACTATTTTTGTATATTTACAGCCATGTGTTACATGAAAAATGCTCATTGAGTCTTGTTTTCAGTAATTACATGCCTTCCCAATCCTACCATGAAGGGAAGCATATAAAAAATTACAACTGCTACTATGAAAGATTTACTGTATGATTTCCCAGGAGACAAAGTAGATTCCTATGTGAAAATGTTCCCATGGGGAAAAAAAAGGCAAAGCAGCATGGTGTGTTTCTCATAAGCAGAAATATTTTGAACTGGGTGTCCATAAGCTCAGTAGAACCTTCCAATATGAAACCTAGTTTCCTGTGACATACATGGGTTCATTTCTCCTAGGTATCAGCACCATGAGTACTTGGGAAGACAGCAACAAGTATTCATACAAATGATCCATAAGGATTATTTTTGGATTCATGTATCAGTTGCTACTACCAAATAAACTGTGAACAGTTCTCTTCACTGATTCCTGAAAGCTAAGGTGACTTCTGCCAAAATTGTATACGTACAGCAACAAATACAACAAATACATTTTATAAATAAAAAAGGGAAATAAATCAAAATATCTTAGCATTTATGTTGGACAGATCACTTACAGACTAACTCTGCATTTTATCTGTTGCCACTGCTTCAGTGAAAGTAGTTTGAAAAGCTTCACAACTCTGGATCGGACTGAACAGCTTCAATAGAGGCTACTTCAAAAATAGGGCTGCTCAGCCCAGTAAAGACAGCAAATGTCATTTTACAGGAATTTGCTTTTCCTCTGTTAAACATTTTTTAAGCTGCTCCCATTGCCTGCTAAGTTGTAAAATCTCTAATTTGTTGGGACAGTTGAGCATGGCATCCCATTCTTATTCAGTGTTTTGCTATATATTGATGCTAGTCTAATATTTTCTTTGCAGATTTGTTAAATTGACATGACTTTATTTATATGCCATGTAAATCCCAAGATCCTTCAGGTGAAACCCTATCAGTGAAGTCAGTGGGATTTCTTATAAATGATTGAAGCGGGGGCAGTGAGGTTAAAATGCAATTTTATTCAAATGGTATCTTCTAATACGTTTGAGCCATACTCAAATATCACTGAACGCCACTAATTTTGGTAAGGTACTCCACAGGGGAATATAGCTTAACCTTCTCAGCGTAGGACTTGACTCATAAAGCATAGCATCAGTTCATTCATCTAGAAAACAGCCCAGACAATGGAGAAGAGAGGAAGACCCTTCCAGACAGTGATTCAAAGCAAAAGACTAATTTAGCAATTGCCTGGAGGAGCGTGTCTCTCTTCATTCACAACAGGCTGCCAAGGAAGATCACCACTAGGTTTGAGTTAGCTTCTGTGAATGCTTCTTCTTAGGCGATGCCAGCATTTTTCCTTGCATTTAAGCTGGCACTTAACACCATGAAGGTGTTCAGTCTCATCATAGGAGAGTATGAACCTGTTTCTCCTCTACTGCAATCAGGAACTAATGAAAAAGAAAAGCACCATGTCAATAACTAATCTTGTTTGTTATGAGAGATGGCAGTAACATCTACCTGGATCTCAACATGCAGATCAGATGAGGATGGGGGAGTAACAAGTTGTTCTCACATATATAGCTCACTGTAGCTAGTGGGCCCTACTTAATGTACAGTTTCAAGAAGGCAGAGTGGATGGTTTTTTTATTTTACAATGTTCTCCTGATAGGTAAGTAGCATTAAAAAAAAGACTAGAACAGTGTTAAAATCATAGCTCTGACATTAGATCATGCAATATTAAAAAAAAAAGGGTATTTGCTTTTAACTTTATATTCATAAATACAGAAAGTTTCTACCAATACTCTTATTTTACCCTGAAAATCCTCAAGCAGTTTAGGAAGTTTCTTTTTCGTATAATCACTCCAGCCATCATGAAATGCAGCTTTTTCTCAAGACTCTGCAGCTTAATTGCATATAGCGTAACTGTTCCATTGTGTAGGAAGAGTAAGATGCTTTAATGAATATTTTTTTAAAAGCTTAGAGGACATTATTACAGAAATTCCTACCAAAAAGACCGAAGAGCAAGGTCATAATCTCCAAAATCATTTTTTGCCAGTTCCCCACAATAATGAAAAGGTGGCTCAGGGTGGACATGTATCTCTGATTTGCACATGTGTGCAACTGTATCAAAGGCAAAAAAAAAATTAAGATAACTAACCTGCCATCGTTATGGGTGGCTGGAATACTAAACTCAAAGTTTCTGCATTAAATGCGATGGGCTTACTGTGAGACTTTTAGTTCTTCTGCTCAGAGTAAAATCTCAGTAAGTTTCAAGTCTGAAGGTCTACCCTTAGGTCCACCTACATAAATGTGTTAACTGCGTGCCAGAATATGAAGCTCAACACAGTTTCAGAAAAAAATCACTAGGAATACCTAAGAACAAATCCTGTATTGAATAATATTTACCTACACTCCCAAGAAATGTTCCTTTTGAATAATTTTTAAAAGACCAAGAAACCCTATGCTAATGCTGTGCAGAAATAATTACTTAATTGGAAAAAAAGTCCTCAATGGTAACACATTATAAAGTATATTATACATTATCTTATACCAGCTTGCATATTAGGAAGCTTAGCTTCCCTTTTTTCGATACTATTAGATGATCATAGGAGCACTACATCAGACGTTTTCTTTCAACAGCTGTATATAAATACATTTTATCCTGCTCCCTGTGTACATAACTAGCTTCCAGAAGCCCACAAAACTAGTCTCACGGATAAGGTATGAGAGACCTCTCACTATATTTTTGGAGATGCAAAGAAAATGAAATAATCAATGCAGAATTACTTAGTCAGTTGTGTAATATAATTGATTGGGCTATGCCACTTGAAAAATTAAAATCTCTTGGTAGCTGAGCTTTTTCACATGCTCCATTCTGTACCATCTCATCCCATCAGTTCAACTACTACTTAAATGGAGAAAAATGACTTGTGGTACAAAAGGTGTACTTTAGGGGAGTAAAAGAGAGTACATGGTTGTGAGAAGACACGCAAGGTAGGGAGAGGGATGCAGGAAGGGGCTGTGCTCAAAAAGCTCTTTACAAAGAATCTAAACAGTATGGAAAGAAGGAGTGAAGGCAAAGTATGGAAGCTAGGAGCTGCTGAGTCTGCTGCCTGTTAGTAAAGGTTCCAAGAAATGCTTGTGGGCTTCCTGCAAGCATAAGCTCCCACTCCTACTGTTCCCAACCCAAGGTCAGCCACCTCCCTCCAGTGGTTCCCCAGCCTCCATATACTTCAGCCTACATTCAACTGCCCTCTTCAAGAGGCCCTGATTTAAACACTGTTGGGCTGCAAGTGCTAGGCATGAAAATATGTTAGATAAATAAATCCTGCTTAATTTCACATGGGAGACACAATACTCTAAGTTTTGCAATTCCTCAAGCAAGGGGCTGGGGTCCTGAAGTTTGGGGCTGAACCTCTGTGAAACTTCTCCCTGCAAAAATGAATCTCAGATCTGGAAATGATGTTACCAATGGATAACTGATAACTGCTGTTCCAGAACATTCCCTGAAGTTATACCCCAGTGCAGAATCATGAAAATGCTGGAAGGAACCTCAGAAGTTACTGAGTCCCATGTCCTACTCAAAGCACGGTCAAGACTCAGTTCAGACCAGCTTGATTAAGCCTTTGTCAGTCTGAAAACCTCCAAAGACGGAGACTACATAAGCTGCCTGTGCAACCTGCTCCATTGTTTGATTGTCCTCAAGGTGAATCTGTTTTTTTTTTTTAAGTCACGTCCAGCAAGAACCATTAGGAACACGTTAGGTAAAATATGGCTAGGTGGCTATCATTGTAATACAAGTGGTTAGAGCTCAGGCCCTGGTATTGCATCTCAAAGAAAGAGGTATCAACAGCACAGTTCACCAAGGAGGCTGTCTGTGTGTGTATTTGGATATCTATTAAAAAAAAAAAAAACTGCAAAAAAAGTGAGCTGGTATATGGTATGCAGAAAGGACATAGTAAAGAAGAGATGGAGGAGCTGGTAGATATGTATCACTCTCCATTACCTTTGAAAGCTAGGTATTTACAAGTCTTTCTGGGCAAGTAAGTGAATTGCATCTAGCACAAAAATTCACTTGCCCCTTAAAAAGAAAGAAAACAATGCCAATCTCTTAGGATGCAACACTGCAAAAAATTAGACCTGCTCTTAAAAAGATTTAAGTGACTTTGTGCACTGGGCAGTTTCTTTGAAGCCAATGAGATTACTCACAGTGCATAAAATTCGGCATGTACATCTCTCTTTGAAGAACTGATGCTGTAAGGGGGTCAATTTCAAGCTTCTAAAATATTATGATAAGCAAAAGTTATTTAAATAAATACAGACAACACATTTACCATGCTTTTGGTAGACACTAAAAAGTAAGAAAGGAAAATATTAGTAATAAACAGTATATGCCCCTATATAAAAGGGCAAATTACCCACGTATTGTATTCCCAGTGAAATGAAGTATATTTACCCAAAGCAAAATATAAACCATAACAACAAATTGTGTATGATGTCTCCTGTGACCTCCAGCTTTTAGAGTTTACTCTGGAAGAAGAAATCACACCCCATTAATCTTCCAACTGAATTGCATAATTTCAGCATTCTAGTGCAATAAGTCAGTAATGCAGAAGGAATAGCACAGTTTTCTAACAGTAGACAGAAATAAAGACAAAAAAAAAGGAACACAGTTTTACGAAAATATAATTCAAAAGTGAAAAAAGATGAAAATTCTTGTGCTTGCTACACTGAGACAAAGGTAAGTATGCTTTGTGCAAAAAATTCTTCGACGATATAGGAGTAAACATTCAGCCTGACCCTCATGGCCCTACATCGGGTGTAGGCAGCAGAAGTGGTGATTAGGTGCTGCCAAACAGGCTGGATCTCCCAGCTGCTGGACAAGTGCCTAAACCCTGATGCTCGAGGCTCGAGTTAAGTATCAGGTAAGTATATCAATTAGTATTCTTACTGAGTTAAATATACTACAGACTCATCCTGGGCCTAGGCCTTCCTAGCAATTGACTTTCTGCCCTCTTGAAGGAGGCTGCTAAATCATCCTCATGCTAGTGCCCAGCCTACCTAAGAAGAAAAGCTGGCATTCTAGTCAAGTTCTCTGAAGCACTCCTTGTATGGTCCTCTCCACTTGACTCTAGGGAGAAATTCAGTGTTTAGGGGGAATCTGAATCTCCCTGCCCATCTGATACTATAACACAAGTTTCTAACTGACAAGATAAATGAGAAACTCCTTGAATTCAGCAATAAATGTCAGTATTTGACAAGGGTAGTCCTTATCATACTGCTCTCCTTACATTGTGTCACGTATGTGTCACATATGTGCAAGCAATCAGACATATATGCCTCATTCATCTTGGGTACTAAAAGAATTCCACAAGAAAGCAGGTAGCAAACTGTTTGAGAAACAGAAATAATTTATTAAGTAGTTTTTCAGCATTTTTTTTAATGGAAAAGAAGAAATGTCCTGGATCCTCTTCTCTCTGGAATAAAAAAGAACAAAAAACATTCATGTTACTGAAGTTGAAAATGTAGTCTAAGAAAGTATAACATTATCTAAACAGTATACAGGTTTTCCATCTCAGTCACACAGTCCACAAGGAATATGTAACTCTCTGCTTTGAATGTGATTTTAATAAATGCTGGCTAATACCCCAATTAATTCACAGCCAAAGGAAAAACTCCCTTAATTTAACTGGTTTATTTCAACTATTTTATTTAAAGAGTTTTTAAAGGTTAGGACTTAGTACAACATGAGGATGGATTCCTGAAATTACTGTTGTGTATCAGCTGTAGTCATACAGTCCTATTTAACTCACTGGGTTTACTCATATGAATAAGAAAACATTAATCAAAATGAGCCTTAACTTAGCAAGCTATTTATTAAGAATTATTACTTTTATCAAAACAAAAAGACAATACCTTTACCTTTCTTAGGGAATATTCTTTCCAAATCTGAATATAGGTTCCATGCCCATGAAGTCTTCCTAAGGTACAAATTTCTCCATGATCAACAAGGTAAGGTATAGCCTTTTTTTGCCCACTCTCTGAAACCACTTGTCCTGTTTAAGAAAAAAACCTTGAAAAGAAAGTCCCTAAAGAAATGAGACAGGAAACCACTGCTGCTAGTAAGTTTTACTGGCCCATACTCCACAAGGATGAGGCATAATACGTGAGATGTAGATAAGCAGTTTCAAAGACTGATAGAAAATGGGTTCCCCACAGGGGTAACTACAATGTAAGGGCAGCAGCAGGTGTTCCTGTATTTACAATTTGGGTCTTTTTTCCTTGCAGGATTGGTGCTTGAACTGCATATATTTTGGATCTGCAGAATCAATAAATAAGTAATGCACTTTCCTAGTGTATGTATAAATTTACAGAACTCTATTCCCTGTATGTCATAAATATTGGCTCTTCTACAATAGCTGGTAGGCTGAGGTTCACTTACCAGAAATGTGAGGCTTAAAGACTCTTAATGCCTGCCCAGTTTATTCAGGAGAGAAAGATACCTACTCCTGCTTGGATGATATGTTGAAGTCTGTTGGAGAACGTTATTCCAGAAATGGCAGCTGCTACAGAGAAGGTGCAGAAACACCTAAACTGAATCCCTTAGACTGCTCCTATAGAGGAATGTTTCCTCAATAATGAGCTACCATCTACCACGCGATGCCCATGCAGTACGGTGGTAATATTACTGGGAAGAGAGCTTATTTATGATGACTGTATAATGACTGTACTGTTAAATATTACTAGGAGCATTTCTTTCTGTGCTCAAGAGAGCTCTGTGAGAAAACACAAAAACAACTCGGAGGAAATTACAATACTTGTATTTGTACCTTTATTATAATGTTACTTTGTATTACATTAGGATTTCAGGAAAGGTTAGATCTGAATTTAAAAGATGAATTATTAGTAAGCACTTAAACACAAGTGGTACTGACACGCTCCTTAAATTCTCTTATCACAGCTAATACCACCTCAGAACCAATTTGTGCACTAGTGTCGTCATGTTGTCTGGCCCTGTGCTCTTCGTACTAACAGTAATCACTTGGAAAAATGTCATCTTCACTTTCTTACTGTATGTGGCTTTAAGTGCAGTTAAAGAGAAAAAATGGAAAAGAAGCTCAAGAGCCATCTAATAGGCAAGTCATGTAAGTGAGCATGTGCAAATGTGCTGCCCACAACTTGAAACAGAAATACAAATTAGAAAATTTGACCAGAAATACAAAATAAAACTCCACTTTATAATAGAGAAATCTTCAACATACACTATTTCAAACATACTGCAGGGTGAAATGCATAAAAAGACATTGAACTCACGCATATACTGTACTACACAGTGAAGTAAGCACTGCTTATGCAAAATGATTACAAATCAGAAAAGAAAACATAAAAACTTGAACTGACCCTTCAGTCATTTAACTTACTGTCTCCTTCCATTACTTCCTCATGAGAATTTTCTAGCAGAAGAGTAGTAGAGGGCTGAGCTACGTAACTGCTAAGAGACATAGAAATACAGTATTTTTGAGCAACTTTTTGGTATTTTGTAGGCACTGTTTTATAAACCAATGCCAAAGCACCAAAACATAAAAATCAGCTGGATGACTGTTTTGCTTTATTTTAATAAAGTATTGGTATTTAACAGAGGGAAAAGAAAATGTGAATTATTCCCTGTGAATAGAAAGCATGAGGCACTATACAAGAGGGATATGACTTGGCAGTCCCTGTAATTGATCACATCAGTCCTAAAGCTTTTCAAAGTTTGGAAACCAAAATATTTCAGTGTCGTAAAGATAACACATAACAGAAACAGCAACGTATTCTCCTTTGGGGCTCACCACTCTCTGGTCCCTTACACAGAGAACCTCCCAAAGATAGTACTGAAAGCATTGCTTCTGAACACAGCACAACACTGAACCGGAATATTTCAATCACTTAGTAAAACATCAAGCAATATAAACAAATTAAGCAGCACATCATGAAAGCCAAGTATCTCTTTGTCTACTGGACTGTAGAACAGTGTCTTGGAAGTTTAGCAAATGCCATGAGACATTGCACTACATAAGGCTCCCACTCACTGCCAGCAGCGTCGTTGCCATTCATGGAGCACAGAATACAGCACTTGCTGGTGGAGACCAGTACTGAGTATCCAACAACATCCTACTCATGGCTGTACTAGTTCCATGGTAAAAACAGGGAGGGCAAAGGATGAAAACCACATGGAACATCAACCAGACCCACTACAAACTGATAATGAATGTTGCAGTCTAATAATACTCTGCATTCTGTATATTTTAGAAAGGGACTGAAAATGGAAAGGTGGTGTGTTAAAGGACTAATCCCTTCTTATATATATCCATACCTCCTCAGACTGACCATGCCTTGATAGGAGATACTGAAACATCATCACTAAAAACAACTGCTGAACATTGACAAAGGCTGTAGCTGGACTAGAACTACATGTCTCACAGGCTTACCAACTAACATTTGATGAAAGTTCGGTGTTTTGCCATTTTTTCACTGAATATTAATCTAAGGCTAGTCTGCTTCAACATGAAAACACTTTAAATACTTCCTTTAAAAATAAATAGATAAATAAATCAATAAAAAGAACACCAAACCCTTTATTGTGGGAAAGGGAACAATCCAGCAGGCTCCAACACAGGTAAAATGGAAGGACAAAAGTACAACCTGTACTTACAGGCTTACAATTCGCTTCTCCACCAGCCAGTACCTGGTATAGTCACCTATCACTGAGATAGTGCACTACTACCAAATCTGAACTCTCCGTTCATATTGGTTGTATTTTATTTCTAGTTTGCACACTGTTCAAGCTGCTAGGGAGTAAAACAGGCTTCTGGATCTTCAGGTATGAGAAACCAAACCTCTTAACAAGTTGCATACAAGCATGGACCTTTGCAAAGCACTGCATATACATTTGCATGAGTGCTCCAGCAGATGCCTAAGAATATATAGGGTATAATGGGGGTCATGTCATTGTTCTGACAGAAATCCACACATTGGTATTGATATTTAAATTAAAAAAAATAATTTCTGTCTTTAAAGCAGTAATTTCCAAATGAAAACAGAACAAACCAAAGTTCCCTTGGGACTACCAACTGTGCGCATTGTTATTCTCAACAAGAACATTGCTACGGAAGAATTTTCCTTTAGCCTATGCTGCATTCTGTAGGCACCTTCACCAGGGCCGACAGCCCTGGGACTCCAGAAAACTAATTCCACTTAAATACAGATCTGTCCACTGGGTAAGAGAAACACACCTCCAAAACTTTCCTTATTACCTTCAAGGCCAACATACACTGGCCCCTAAATACAGGATGTCCTGGGTTTATATGAAATCTGTCCATATGTGAGTTTTACAAAGGGAAACAATATTCACTCTCTCTTGTGGGTACTCATGTGGGTGCTCTTTATGTGGGGTAGCTGACTATTGCTCCTAAATGACTTTTTGATTATCTTATGTCCAGTATAAATATGGCACATGGATTCATTAACTTTCTAGGGCTGTCCTTTCTGGAATCATACTGGTTTGCTTGAAAAACATTAAAGGAGAATTGAGAGACTCAGAAATGATAAAGTAAGAGGTTAGCTGAGTGACTTTGTTTGTTCTTATGAAAGCAAGCTTAGGAAGTGTAAAGAAAGACTGTATACATTTCTTTGCAGAAGGGCCAGTGCAAGAATTGTATCTTACTTCAGCCACCAGAGTGAAGTCCTGTCCCCATTGAAAATCAATAGTCAAACTCTTATTGATTCCTTCATAGCCTGAATTTAACTCCTAGGAGCACATCCTAGTGGTGTGTATGCCCTAAGACTTCCCTCTGCAGAGAGCTCAATTTCACCCAAAATGCACTGCCTTCTAACAGTGAAGTTAGGAAACAAAATTTTAACTCCCAATAAATTTTGGTTATGTTACAGATTCATTTATAGGGCAGAAGTGAATCAAGGATGTCAGTCTATTTTTTTTTATAATGGATTAGACTGTAAGGATACTGAAAGCATCCAGGACTGCATAACAAGGAGTGTGGCCAGTGGGTCAAGGGTGATGATTCTCCCCCTCTACTCCACTCTCGTGAGACCCCACCTGGAGCACTGCATTCAGCTCTGGAGCTCCAAGTAAAAGAAAGACATGGACCTTTTGGAGCGGGTCCAGAGGAGGCCCACAAAAATGAACAGAGGACTGGAACATCTCTCCTATGAAGAAAGATTGAGAGAGTTGGGGTTGTTCAGCATGGAGAAGAGAAGGCTCTGGGGAGACTTTACTATGGCCTTTCAATCACAGAATCACAGAATGTTAGGGATTGGAAGGGACCTCAAAAGATCATCTAGTCCAATCCCCCTGCCAGAGCAGGAACACCTAGGTCAGGTCACACAGGAACATGTCCAGGCGGGTTTTGAATGTCTCCAGAGAAGGAGACTCCACAACCTCTCTGGGCAGCCTGTTCCAGTGTTCTGTTACCCTCACTGTGAAGAAGTTCTTCCTCACATTTATGTGGAACCTCCCATGTTCCAGCTCTTTGTTGCTCTTTGTCCTATCATTGGATGTCACTGAGAAGAGCCTGGCTCCATCCTCATGACACTCACCCTTTACATAGTTATAAACATTAATAAGGTCACCCCTCAGTCTCCTCCAAGCTAAAGAGACCCAGCTCCCTCAGCCTTTCCTCATAAGGGAGATGTTCCACTCCCTTCATCATCTTTGTGGCTCTGCGGTGGACTCTCTCAAGTAGTTCTCTGTCCTTCTTGAACTGGGGGGCCCAGAACTGGACACAATACTCCAGATGTGGCCTCACCAAGGCAGAATAGAGGGGGAGGAGAACCACCCCCTTTCTAATGCACCCCAGGATGTCACTGGCCTTCTTGGCCACAAGGGCACATTGCTGGCTCATGGTCATCCTGCTGTCCACCAGGACCCCCAGGTCCCTTTCCCCTACACTGCTCTCCAGCAGGTCAGCCCCCAACCTGTACCGGTACATGGGGTTGTTCTTCCCCACATGCAAAACTCTACACTTGCCCTTGTTGAATTTCATTAAGTTTTTCCCCGCCCAACTCTCCAGCCTATCAAGGTCTCGTTGAACGGCAGCACAACCCTCTGGTGTGTCAGCCAGTCCTCTCAGTTTGGTGTCATCAGCAAACTTGCTGAGGATACATTCTGTACCCTCATCCAGGTCGTTGATGAAGATATTGAACAACACCGGTCCCAGTACCGACCCCTGAGGGATTCCACTAGTCACAGGCCTCCAACTAGACTCCGTCCCATTAACCACAACTCTCTGGCTTCTTTCCTTCAGCCAGTTCACAATCCACCTCACTACCTGATCACCAAACCCATACTTTATCAGCTTATCTACAAGGATGCTGTGGGAGACAGTGTCAAATGCTTTACTGAAATCAAGATAAACCACATCTACTGCTTTACCATCATCTATCCACCTAGTTATTTCCTCATAGAAGGCAATAAGGTTGGTCAAACATGACTTACCCTTGGTAAAACCATGTTGACTGTTCCTAATGACCCCCTCATCCTTGATGTGCCTAGAGATAGTGCCAAGAACAAGCTGTTCCATCACCTTTCCAGGGATGGAGGTGAGGCTGACCGGTCTATAGTTACCCGGGTCCTCCTTCTTGCCCTTCTTGTAGACTGGAGTGACATTTGCTATCCTCCAGTCCTCAGGCACCTCTCCTGTTGTCCATGACTTACTGAAGATGATGGAGAGTGGCCTAGCAATGACCTCTGCCAGCTCCCTCAGCACCCTTGGGTGCATTCCATCTGGTCCCATCGATTTATGGGTATCCAGATTGCTCAACTGATCCCTAACCCAATCCTCATCTACCGAGGCAAACTCCTCCTTTATCCTGACTTCTTCAGTATTTAAAGGGGACTTATATGAAAGACAGAGAGAGACTTTTTACCAAGCCCTGTAGTGACAGGATAAGGGGTAACAGTTTTAAACTGAAAGAGAGTAGGTTTAGCCTGAACATAAGGAAGAAATTCTTTGCTGTGAGGGTGGCAAGACACTGGCACAGGTTGCCCAGAGAAGCTGCGGATGCCCTCTCCCTGGCAGTGTTCAAGGCCAGGCTGGATGGAGCTTTGAACAACCTGGTCTAGTGGGAGATGTCCCTGCCCATGGCAGGGAGGTTGGAACTAGATGATCTTCAAAGGTCCCTTCCAACCCAAACCATTCTATGATTTTATGATACACACAATAGAATAAAAGCCCAAAACCTAGTTTAAAGACTCTGTAACACGTTAAGTTCAGCTGGACTGTGACTTACGCAGAAAATCAGCACAGTATCTGCTAAACAATTAGGTCTTGCCTTTTAGGTTACTAAACCAGAAAATTGTGATTTAATCTCTCAAAAGTGATGTAAATATCAGAACACTCCATTATGAGGACAAACAAAACACTTGAATAATAAATGCACTGACCTAAACAGCGACTTTGCCCATGACACTAAAACAACATAATTAACTGAATATCTTCACCCACAGGCAAACTATAGTATACAGTATATTATACTACAGACATAATGATTTTTAAGGTTGTTAATTATCATCTTTTCAATAAAAAACACACTCTTTCTTTGTCCTGTGTTGTGGAGCTGAACCCTGCTTTCATATGTGCTTCACTGCAGCCTCTGGCCCCAGAAGGCTCAGCAGGGCCCTGGCATGCCCAGGCTTCCTGCGATGATGGGGTGCCTCCTGCACACCCCCGGGGCAGGACCCCCATGCTGCTCAGCCAAGCAGCTGTAACTACACTTGCACTGGACTGTACAGTTGCTCTTGACTATACTTTAAACTACGCTTGATCCCACACACATAAACTCAAAGGTAGATCAGAGAAGTACATCGGCTTTTATCTCCTCTATGCACTAATTGCACAACTCTTCCAATCCAGAGCAAAAAGTTTTGTGAGAAACCACTGCTTTTTGATCACTACACTTTTATGTTTGAAGTGCACATACCACTGTTTCAAGAGCTGTACCAACACTGATTAAATAAGATAGACTAGAGCCCAGAGGGTTGTTGTCAGTTTAGTGGCATGATGGTAGCTCTTGATGGCTTGCATGGGATATCATTAACAGAAGTAGGAATAACGATAAACGTCAGGTTTTATTTCCTATTCTGAAGCAACAACTGATGAACACAAGGGCCCAAAGCACAGTCTGGGAAGGTACTATGATATTCACAACCAAAGGGGCAGCAGGAACCTTAATCAGTTTTGTCAGCAAAGTGTGCACTTTTCGTACCTATTATCTAAATTGCACGCAGGGAGCAGAATCCAAAGCAAGCAAATGAAGACAGATTTTTTTAAAGATCAATGGCAGCACATGGGTGAAACATGACACAAAACTGCAGAATCAGGAAGAAGCATTTATCCAGCTGGACTATTGTTATTGCCACCATCAGGGCCTCTAGATGAGCTTGATTTAGTAGTCTGAGTACCTACTGTGTTGGTAACAGAGTAACACCAGATTCAGGTCACAATAAAAATAAGAGTTTTGCTCTTGAAGTCTGTGGAAGAAGTGAATCCACTAATCTTGAGCACTTCAGCTCCACTCCAAAAAGGAATCTATTTAGTTCCATGAGACACATGAGAGTGTTTGTATTACACTCCCTTGTATGTTCAATTTTTTCCTTTTTCTCGTATTATTTTTCTAACTGCAGACCACCTGAACAAACACATGACATCATATGATAGAAGAGTGTTGTCCCACATTTTTCCAAAGACATAAAGGTGTGTTCTGTGTTGTCTTGTAAGCTTTGCCCTGACAGGACACAACAGGTTACTGCCCTATATCTTAATGGGTCAAATGAGCATACATGGTCTGTGTGTAGACACAAATGATACTGTTTTTGGTACTTCTGAAAAACACATCTGGAACACAACCATCAGCCTCGAGAAGAGCCTTCACAGCACAAAATTAACTCAAATGCAGAAATTCAGTAGACCCTCTCTCATCCACATACTTGTGTGGACAACAGTTTAGACTTGCAGAGGGACATCCACTGTATTAATCTGAGTCTCTTAGGCATGAGGCTTCCTCTGCAATCTGCAGCCTCGGAAGATTTGTTCATATATAAAACAAGTTACTGCTGTCCGCACAAGCAGTGAGTCATCAAAGGACTTCTGCTGGGAAACTTGCACAATGTAAAAGAACACATACAAAGGGGCACAGCCTTTCCTCACTCAAGGTTATCTTTAGGCATACTGAATTTCAAACCTGTACATCTCAAACAGTATGATGGCACATGTATAGGTATGCAGTCTTGTGAGCTCTTGTAGGATTGCCTTTTTATTAGTTGACTTCTCTACAAATCAAATAGAGGAAGGGATCCACAAACTTCTGCACTCCACAGAGGATCACCAAAGGTGACCTTGAATCCTGCCTCAGTCACTATGAAGAGACAGTTTTCAGATGGTTAGCAAGCTCAGCATGCCCTGAAAATATGGTCTTGAGATACCTCCAGATTACCATCCAGAAAATGAGGCTCTTATAATTAACTCTGTCTGAAGACAGAGACCTTAAGCTATGTAACTATATGTTTAAAAACTAAGGCAGACTGAAAAAGTTTTAACTATAATTAAGAAAAATCTCAAGATGCCATTTGGAAGCAGTTATTCTTCTAGGTAATTTAACTTTATTTTATAATGAAAGCCAGTGTTAAGGATATGTAAGTGCTGGAAGTCAACCCCAGAGCAGGGTGTAGAGCACGAGCCTGATCCTGGTATGTTTAGACTGATTGAACACAGCCAGTTCCCACTGACCTCATAAGACTGCCAGGTCAGTCCTGTATACTAAAGTACTAATAATTGCACATGTTTCTTCAGTACAGAGCTTCAGGAGACCTTAAAAGCAGTCATGCACTGGCAGCTACACTCATCCAGCCTATACCTCAGAAAGTAAATCAATGTTTCAATACATGCTAATGGCCCAAAAGGTGTCATAATGGTTTACCGGGTCAGTAATTCTCAAGGCTCACCAAAACTTGACCTACCTAGACTGGAAGGGCTCCGCACTGGCGGTGATGGGCAATTCAACCAGGCTTTTTAAACAGTTACCGGCTGTACGCAGGGTGCAGGCCCTCAGCAGAAACAAACAGCAGCGCCTTCCACTATGACAGTATGGCAAAGCACGGTGTGCGTGTCCCCCTGTACTGTATCGGCCTCCACGCAGGCACCCGCCTCTCCCCAGCAGCCAGTTCAACACCCATGGTTTAGCGCCTTGAATTAACGTCAGGACAAACGCTCGAAGTCACCCAGGGTCCAGCTCAGGACCTGCCCAGGACCCACCTCAGGGAGCGTAAAACCGCGCCCTGTGTCCCCACACCAGCCCCCAGCTGCAGCGGGCACCCGACACCTCCCCGCGCCCCTGCCGCCGGCAGGACAGAGCCGCGGGACCGCTGGCCGAGCCGGGCGGCCAGGCCCCCCTCCCCACCGGCGGGGAAGGCGTTCCCCGGCCCGCCAGGGCCATCGGCAGCAGCCGCCCCCTCAGGCCGGATCCGCTCAGGGAGCGGCCGCCGCCCCTGCCCGCCGAGGTGCGAAGGCGGGGGGCAGCGGCGGCCCCTCACGGCCCCGCCCGCCGACGGTGCCCCGCCGCCCTTACCGGCGAAGTTCTTGGTGAAGACGAGCGTGACGAGGAGGATGGGGATGAGGACGGTGCCGATGGTGACCACGCGGTCGAAGGGCAGCTCCAGCTTCAGCTGGAGGAGCAGAGCCGCCAGCGCGCCCGCCTTGTCATCCTGCTGCCCCGGCAGGATGAGCTCCTTCAGCTTCTCGCCCGCCAGCAGCGCGGTGGCCATGTCGGGGTGGTTATCGATGATGTGTTGCATAAGCGGCGGCGGCGGGCGGCCTCACGCCGCCGGGCCTCCCCGCGGGCGGGCGGCGCGCTGCGGCGGGCTGGCTGCGGGCGGCGCCCGCCCGGCCTGCGGGGACAACACCGACAGCGGTAACGGCGGGGCCGCGGCCGGGCTCCTCCGCCGCAGCGGCACCATGTTTGGGCCGGCGAGACGCTACCACCACCCCCTGCCTCCCTCCGCCCAGCGCCCCCGGCGACAGCCCGGCGGGGGCATCGCCCCCCGCCCCCGCAGCCCCGGGGAGAGCGGTGCCGGAGTAAGGGTGCAGCCGGGCAGCCCCGGTGCAGAGCAGCGCAGTACGCGGCAGTCTCCCTCTGTCCAGAGCCGCGCGGAGAAATGTCACCAGAGGCGGGCAACGACACGAGGTGCCCGGTGACAGCTCTGCGATCGAACGCTGCCTCCGCTTTGCCATCCCTGCTGTGCAGCAGCGGCGGAGCAGCCATGTAACGAGGCAGATCGGAGCTGCCTCCCAAAGTGCTGCAGACAAGGAAGAGGGCATTACCTGGCAACTTCGGTTCCCTCGGCTCCCAGGGGATGGCGAGCAAAACCGATGACTTGTAAATAACAACGAAAGCCGCAAATAAACTTACACTGGACCTTCCTGCCGGAAAAAGGTCCCTGCACCTCCACGAGTAATAAAATCGCTCCGGATGCGGAGCGAGAGGCGGATGATGTGCTGATGCTTGTTACTGCAGCGGGCGGCTGGCGCTGGCATGGAAGTGCCCGCCTGCACCGAGCGGCAGTAACGTGCAGAGCAATTCAAGAAGGGGCTCGCAGCAGCGGCAGCAGCAGCAGCAGCCGCGGGGAGGAGGAGGAGGCAAGAGCGGCACCGGAACGAACTGCGGGTACGCAGAGGTCCTTTAAGGTTTTTTGCAGCCTGCTGGGAGCAGCAGCTGCAGCAGGGCGGCCGGGGGCGGCGCGGCCGCAGGCAGGCGGTACGGGCACAACACATGCGAGCCTGCAGCGTGCAACACGTTGCGGCGGCGGCCGCGGGCAGCGGCCGTGTCACTGCCCCGTCCCGTCCCTGCCCGTTCCCGCAGGAGCCACCGCGGGGCCGCAGCGCGCATGCGCTGGGCGGCTCTGGGGGCGCGGGGCTGGGCAGGGAGGGGAGGAGGGGGAGGAGGAGGGCAGGACCCGGAGGGGACCTGGAGGGGGCTTGGGGGCAGCGGGGGCGGTGATCCCGGCAGGAGGGGGCCCGGGCTCCCCTCCCTCCTCCTTCCCCAGGCACACAGGGGAGCTCAGGCCCGGGCACGGCGGAGCCTCCCGCAGCAGCGGGTTGTGCGAAGGGCGGGCAGCGGTGAGGGGACACCCTCGGCCACGCAGGCTGTGCCCCGAAGGTCTTCAGGCTGCGGGCACGTCAGGGTTTAGGTGCTCGCGTTAGAAACCCTTCCAGATGCTTCCTTTGCACAGCCGGTGCGGGGCTAGTCACGCCCGATAACACAGCCTGAGCGGCAGAGCCTGCCAGAACTGCGGAGCGCAGCTCCCAGCTCGCCTCAGCCTGGCGGGGTTCGGGCCCCTGTGTTCACAGGGGTGACCAGACCTGGCTGGCTGCCTCTGAAACGGGTTGGGAATGCAGCACACATTGCTGCTCTCTGAGCAAAAGCTGGAGCGCACAGCATCAAAGGACATACGTGATGCAACATAGCCAGCAGCTATGGCATTCAGACAACAGCTCCGGGTCACAGTTCCTCCTCCTCAAATTGTTTGTGGGTTTTATATTTAGCAGTACCTAGATGAAAACCAGAGATGTGCTTAAACAAATATTACTGACCTTTCTCTAAAAGATTTGCTGTTGTCATCAGCAATGCAGCAGAAGGCAGAGTGTTTCATCTTTGCCTTGAAATTTCCCTTTCCCCTGTCACTGTGAGCAATATTATGGTCCTGCTTGGTATTCAAGTTTAAATATTGGGTGCAGACTTTAAATAATACTTCTTGGTAGGGGTCCTTCCATCCGGGCAGGGATGTAATGAGCAAGGCAGGAAGGATGTCCTGATGGTGACAGCCCTGTTGAAGGATTCCAGGCAGCAGACACAAAGCTGTCAGTGCCACATGCTCCTGAAGAGTATGGAGGATGAGAAAGCAGGAGAGCTTAAACCTGCAGCTGTAAGCATCACGTACTTCATTTTCCCTGCTCCTCACCTGCTGTAGGCTCTGTGGCTCTGTTGGTCCTCTCTAAGGGCCAACACGCAGTATCTGTCTCATGGGCAGGAGGAGAAGTACCATCTTCTCACCCCCTTGTCCAGATACAGTGGGTACTTGTGACGTAGCACAGCAGAGAGTTCTTGGTCATCAGTCATATTCCAGGCAGGAGAGAAGGCAGGGCTAGTGGGAGCCTGGTGCAGTGAACTTGGGAATGGAGAACAGGAGAGAGGGGGCTGGTTGCTGGGTCAGGTCTCAAGCTTCAACAATCCTTCCTACTTGCAGTGAGGGATGGATGCACCAAACTCTCTTGCCATAGCTGTATTTGGGCTATGCGTGTATTTTGTCAGCCCCTAATATACAGGTTTTCCATTCCAACAACAAACAACTGAAACTCCTTATGCACTTGTTATACTGCTGCCACAGGGATGAACGAGGTGGACTGACAGCCTGAGGCACTACAGCTAATCTGCAGAACTTTTGCTCACTCTCTCAGCATCATAGTTGTTCCACCATGCTTTTCTCTGCTGTTGACTATCTTGTCCTGCTCGTTGAGAATGTTGCTGAAAGACCATTTTCCTAATCCTCACTTTGTCATCTCCTTTTTGAATCCTCTCTTTTGCCTGTCCAGTTACTTAATTCCAAACAAGCTGCTTGCTTTTTTGTTTGTCCCCTATGGATTTAAGGATGGCAGACTAGACTGTATGTACTGACAAAGCAAAATTTTATTATAAAAATACCATCCTGTGGTACTTCTCCACCTATCTTCCCCTGCCTAAGCCCTTACTACTTGTCTGCTATCTAGATGCTGACTGTAGATGCTTCCTCAGGTTTTCGCACGGGGAAATGGTGCCAGCCTCTACTAACCATTTCTAAGGAATCTCCTTTAAACATCTATAAACTTTAAGAACATAGGACCAGTCCTGGGTCCATCTAGTCCCTTATATCTTCAAGTGTGGCTGTAACTGGACAACTAAGGAAGCATAAAAATGAGGCAACTTGTGTTGAAGCCTTTTCCCTAACACTGTCCCAGCTTCCACTTATGTTCAGGGAATTTCCTGAGCTTGTGGTGTGTAATAACCCCCAAAAGGTCTCCCCTTGGAGTATCTTTTCTGGTCTCCTGTTGGGACTGTGCAAATTTCTGGTGTCCACAGCCTCTTCTATTAAGGAATTCCACAGGCTTACAACCTGTTGTATCAAAACCACCTTCCGAGCTTGTTTCAAGCAATTTAAATTGATGTGCTCTAGCTATGGGATGGTATTTGGATCAATCCATATCCATCTTTTCCATGATGCATATGCTTTTGTAGACATCTGTAATATCTTCCCCCTAAATTATATCTAGTTCCACATTTAATTTACAAGGAGTCCTACTGGCGTAGAAAAATAACCATAAATCAGACACTCCATTTTAAAAATAAATATGACATCCACAAGTAAATTAAATTTCTCTTTTGAGGCTTGCTTCATTATAATACCATTATTCAATGTAATCATATCGATTTTGTAGTCTTGCTTGGCAAGACTATGTATAGCAAGCCAAAGAGACAGTCAAGATGGAACAGTACTGTCAGACCAAAATGTGGGTAAACAGAAACCTGTAGCAGGGCAGAGACTGGGACAGGGAAAATTACTGTCATAATTTACAGACAAACACTATACCCAAGTTTTTGAGCAATAACATGCTGGCATGTGTACTGCTGGATAATCTAGACAGTAATCAGGCTGTAATAATAATCCTCTGTTAATAAATATTTCACAAGCTGCTGGTAGGGTCAGAAATGGATTTACAGATCAAAGTGGAATGTCATGTGAGTGAATTCTAATTAATTCTAACAAAAGATCAATAAAGGAGTATTATTTTTAGACAGTTTGAATAAATCATTTGGTGTTATCACATAGAGTATATTTATTCCTGAAGGTAAAGTGTGTGGCTTTTTAAAGTCTGGTTTTATGAAATTCTGAAAGTTCAGAAATTTAAAAGCAAATCAGTAAAAATGAGAGATTTATTGCAAATTCTGATAGGGAGACCTGTAGCCTCCAGAATTTGCCTTCTAAGCAGAGGGTGCACTACCTCTAGATGCAGGGTAAGATTTATCTATTCAAACATGAAGGCATCTGAGCTAGATATTGCAGAGTACTATTCCTGAATCACGTAGGAGGAGAAATAACTAAATGTAACAGTGCAGTTCATGTGACCAAATGCAGATGTCCTCTTCAAAATGGGATGAATCATTTCCACATTGTAGGTGTCCAGAGTTTACACATGAATCCCACTCACTGTCTCTTATATTACAGCTTGTCCCAGCTTAGCCATTTCCCCAAGGGCAAGTGCATGCCATCTTTGTCCTTGTCAGTTCCTAGTCACTCAGGAACTGCTGCCTTTTATTCTGGTGGTTTTAACTTCAGTCATGCTACCATGAATCCTTCATGCAGCCCCTCAGGATGTCTTTATGGAAAGGATGTAGTTTCCCTGATAACACTGCTGAGGAGCAGAAGGGCTGGGAAGCAGCTGTGGGGTGTTTCTTGCCTTCGGCCAAGGCTATGACTCTAATCCCTGTAGCCTTTACCCCATTGACCCACCTAGAGAACCGTATGGCTCACAGAGCAGGGGTGGGGGACGGGGAGGGGTAGTGTGGCCCTTGAGCAGACAGCTACTCCCGTGGTTGCACGGGTGCTCTTGCTAGGCTAGGTTTGCTGTTAGTGCTGCCACAGCTCTGCAGGTACTGCTGTCTGTCTGTGTGATCAGCAGTCATGCCTTTGGTGAGAGCAGTCATGCCTTTGCAGATATACACAGTGAGAGGAGAACTGCATCCAGTTCTGGGCTTGCCAGTTGAAGAGAGACAGGGACCTACTGGAGAGAGTCCAGCAGAGGGCAACGAGGATGACTGGGGGATTGGAGCATCTCCCCTCTGAGGAAAGGCTGAGAGAGCTGGGACTCTTTGGCCTGGAGAAGAGAAGGCTGAGGGGTGATTTAATTAATGTTTATAAATACCTAAAGGATGGGTTGAGGGAGGATGGAGCCTGACTCTTTTCAGTGGTTCCTGGTGACAGGACTAGGGGTAACGGGTACAAGCTGGAACATTGGGGGTTCCATTTAAATATGAGAAAGTACTTCTTTTTGGTGAGGGTGCCAGAGCACTGGAACAGGCTGCCCAGAGAGGTTGTGGAGTCTCCTTCTCTGGAGATTTTCAAGACTTGCCTGGATGCAGTCCTGAGTGATGTGCTCTAGGGGATCCTGCTTTAAAGCAGGGGAGTTGGACTAGATGATCTCTGGAGGTCCCTTCCAACTCTGAAAATTTCCATGATTCCATGTAGGGTTGGCAACGGGAACTGGCAGGTGGCATGAGGTGTGGCAGAGGGTCTTAGCACTGAGGTGAGGGTTTTGGCAATAAAGTGAAGTGAGATGCCAGATGGTAGTGAAATGTGGCAACTGGCAGTGCAGTCTGGCTGTGGCTGCTGGCACTGAGACGAGGCTTTGGCAGTAAGAGGAGGTTCGGTGCTCCCTGTCAAGAAAAAGTGACTCTTGACAGTAAGATGTCACACTGTTGGTGACATCAATGAAGTATTTTTTGCAGCAATGATGTCTCCTTGCTAGTGGATCATTTATGTCTCTCATCCTCTCAGTCCTGAAGTTCCCTGGGAAGTCCCACTCAACTGGACCTGAAAAGTTTCAGCTCACTGTGCTATATATTATTTCTCAAGCACAAGTCAGTGATCAAAAGCAAATTTTGCTCCCTTCCATTCATATGAATGGAGAAGGTATGAAGAGACTGCACAATCAGCCTCATTAAAATGCTTGGAGAAGGAGTACTGATTCCAGGTCCCTTTCCTGTCTACTGAGTGCTGGTAACATTTTCAAGCAGAAGAGGCTTGTGCAGATGGCATGAGATGGTGCTGACCCTGCAGGCCTGGCCAGTGACAGCAGGGTGCTGGGCTGGCTGGCTGCCCGCTCACCCTCCTGCTGCTTCTACTTCAGCTTCTCTCTGATGCACAGAGGAAGGGATAGCTGCAGGAAGGCATCATCTGTCCTGGGCTCTTTTCTACTGCTGTTGTCTGCCACCATGTCAGCAGTGCAGGCTATAGGAGACTGATTTCTGCCTTCTTTCTTCTGCCTTGAAGTAGCAAGACATTCTCTTAGTGACTTCTGCACTGTCTGCTTGTCATGTGCAGGGATGCATTTGGGTGGAAGCACTGGCATGTGCAGGGCCATACTGTAAGAGACCCTGCTCAAATATGGCTTCAAAACCAGCTAACGTGTGCCATGGGAACCTGGAGGGCATCTGAAAATGTTCAAGGGCAAAGAGACTGTGTGAGCACAAAATGAGTTATTCTATTACTCTGGTATGCAAGCTGTCTCTGCATAGAACAAGAAAATGCTTGGTTTAATTAGAGTTAGGAGGGAAGTCAAGGCTAAAGTCTGATAAGATAGTTCTGTCCAAAAAATGCGTGCTATAGATGAAATGTAACCAGTTTGAATGAAAGGGTCTGAAGGGAGTCTTGGGACTATCTAGATAACAGTATGAGTAATACCATATTGGATCAAAACTGCCTAGGTAACAGTGTTATAAACACCAAATTTGAGTGTGGATGTGGCAGACCAATGAGGAAAAAATAATTAGGGGCAGGTCATTAAATAGGTCCTGTTTGCTGAGAAGAGTCTAGGCAGAGAAAGGGAAAATAAGGAATAATCACTAGAAATTAAAATAATAGGGGGGGGAAAAAGGGGAAATAATTAAAATAATAGGAATTAGATATAATCCAGTGGAGAACAGAGAAGGATGGGATATTCTGGTAGCAGAAATGAGGACACCTACACTGGTAAAGCTGACCTGTGGCCCTAAGCCTCCCAGGATGCTGGACAGCACCCTTGGGACAACCTGCTGGGCTCTCGTCAGGTCTATGTCCAGAAGACTTTGCATGCCAGGGTGGGGTGAGAAGGGACAGGCTCGTTCCTTAATACGGAGTGGAGAAGGGAAGGCAATAGAATTGTAACTTGATAGAGCTTGCATGCAATTTATACAATTTCTTCACAGTAATGTCATTCTGAATTACTACTACTAGAAAAAGCCAATATAATTTTAACTCAGAATTGTTGTCTTTGTAGTGATGCAGTTGTGAATAGGTACTGCTAATATTAGTCATTTGTCCATTAGCCAGTTAAGGTATTATCAGTCTCTTAGAGGTGTGTAGATTAACCAATAGATGTCTTAACTGTTAAGCAGTTACATCTTAGGTCTCCAATCTAAAGGAGAATAGTCAGACACATAATATAGTATGACCATTATTTAAAAGCTATTTTATATGCAAAAAGCTAAACCCATTTCATTTCCTGAAGACGTCCCAACCAGTTATCCATGACAACCAAGAAAATGAAGCAGGGGGTACTTTTGTGTCCTGTGATGTGGGACTGTTTGCAGCATTGCCCTAGTGCTTTTATTCGAATGCCATTATGGCATTGATCATTGTGGAGTCAAGAGAGTTTACAGTGGTGCGAGCCAAAAGGCCATATGGAGTCCAAGTGTGGATGTTTTGTGGGGACTCAGGACTGCGGCTGAAGACAGTGAGACACGGTGCAGAAATGCTTCAGTAGCAGACTGCAGCTGCATACAGATTGTTCGTGGCAGGAAATGCATACTGTTAGAAAGGCCTGGCATGATAGAGTGTGGGACCTGGAGGTGAAACTGCCAACGTGAGATTGAAGAGACATTCAGACAGAGCCAACTGAAGTACAGAAACTAACACCAAGGAAAAAAAAAAAAAAAACAGAATCTTAAAAATTTATTTGAATTTAATTTTGGCAGTTCGTGCTACTTTAGAGGAGACTAAAGACATAAACGTATTGTGTATTGAGTTGATGGGGTCTTTATCACAGAATCACAGAATGTCAGGGATTGGAAGGGACCTCAAAAGATCATCTAGTCCAATCCCCCTGCCAGAGCAGGAACACCTAGGTCAGGTCACACAGGAACATGTCCAGGCGGGTTTTGAATGTCTCCAGAGAAGGAGACTCCACAACCTCTCTGGGCAGCCTGTTCCAGTGCTCTGTTACCCTCACTGTGAAAAAGTTCTTCCTCACATTTATGTGGAACTTCCTATGTTCCAGCTTACACCCATTGCCCCTTGTCCTATCATTGGATGTCACTGAGAAGAGCCTGGCTCCATCCTCATGACACTCACCCTTTACATATTTATAAACATTAATGAGGTCACCCCTCAGTCTCCTCCAAGCTAAAGAGACCCAGCTCCCTCAGCCTTTCCTCATAAGGGAGATGTTCCACTCCCTTCATCATCTTTGTGGCTCTGCGCTGGACTCTCTCAAGCAGTTCCCTGTCCTTCTTGAACTGGGGGGCCCAGAACTGGACACAATACTCCAGATGTGGCCTCACCAAGGCAGAATAGAGGGAAAGGAGAAGCTCTCTTGACCTACTAACCACCCCCTTTATACTTGAATCTTTCTGTTCCCAGAAGACAGCTTGTTTCTTGTTTTATTCTCTTGCTTCAAAATTTCAAATTCTGACAAAAGAAAGCAAAGCACATGCTTAACTGCTTTGCTCAGTACAGATTGCAATCAGCAACATTCTTTCAAATTCCACTCTGAAACTTGCAAAGTAAAGGCTTCATCCTGCCAGGCAGTGGTATTAAGTATCACATGGAAGGCCGTCACAATGCCAGTTCAGTGTAGCAAGGAGCATTTAAAGTTGAAGTAAACTTGTAATGCAAATTAACAAGGAAGTACAGATGGGATGATGATGGCTTTTTTTCATTAAACTCTAAGTGAAAGGGTAAGTTCCCTGAATTCTGCTGCTAGTACTGCTTGTTTGAGCATCACAAGCTAAAATACATAAATATCATTTGGAGAAAGGAACAAAACTCTCCAGGACTCATAAATTGCGGGGAGTCCTCATCCTGCTGTGCTACACACAGGTCCCCTATTGCTTAACCTCTCTCCCTGGTCCCATTAATCTTGCACTCTGTGCTGCACATTGGCTCTGCTTCAGCAGCACGGATGGAGAACACCACTGCTGTAGCCTATTATGTAGCATGATTAGGCATTTTATCGAGAAGTACACGCTCATATTCTGCAGGCTGTGGAAAGCTCAGATTTTTCACTTCCCAGTGAAGTGCTCTAACCTCTATCATGTTGTCTCCTCTGCTATAGGATGTCAGATTTTTTTAAAAAATGAAAAATAAAGGAAAACATTTGCTCAGAGCATTCAGTTGTGCTCAATTGTTGTCTTGCTGTTTCTGTGCATCAGCCTTCAAATAAATGATGTGTTAAGAGGAAGGAAGGTTTTAACCCTACATCTTGACATAGAGAAGTAGTACTGGAGAGATTCCCTCTTTTGCATGTTTATTAAGGAATTCTAGCTGGGTAGGTTCTGCACTGAGCTCTGAGATCTGCAAGATAAGCTGTGCTGCCAGAAGGCTGAGCATACTGCTGCTACCCTCGAAGGAGTTTAGGAAGAGAGCTGTGGAAGAAGATACTGCTGCAGAGGCAAAGGAGGGCGGCCGTGTTCCAGGAGGTAGAGAAATGCAGGAGGAACAGAGCAGAGAACTTCACACAGGTTTGTGGAATAAGAAGAGAGAGTCATAGAATCATAGAGCAGGATCATAGAATAGCCCTGGTTGGAAAAGACCTCTAAGATCATCAAGTCCAACCATTAACCTAGCACTGCCAGTCAAGGTGATGGAGAGCAATGCCGGTTCATAACCATCCTAAGCAACTTCCAGAATGTTTTCTTGTAGGTCTGTGATTCTGTACCGGGTTAAAAGTACACAGCTCCCTTCTTCCTGTAGCGTGGGTCAGACCTCTGTGTCTTGTTCTGGAGAGATGTGCGTGCCTTTCACTGCAAAGATTCCTTTGCAGATGCTTAGTAGGGAGCTGATCTGTCCTTTCCAATTTTGCTCCTGCACAGTGAAGATGACTCCAGGGAGATGGACAGCTCAAGCAAGTGAAGAGGAGAAACAGTTCTCATCTAGGTAGTCTTTAGCCAGCCCTGCGTCACATGTCCAAGTAAAGACGCAAAAGAGAAAGGAAATGAGGAGAGGCAAGGAGGTAAGGGAAACTCCTGCATTTTTCATCAGTTTTTGTTCAGGCAGATTGCAGTTTTTCTGATAGGAACCATTAACTGTTATTATCAATCAGCTGTTCTAGCCACACAACTATTTTAACCCCCTTGCACACACTGGCAAAATTAGTACAGGTCATCAGTTTTAACACTTGGTATTGTCCATTTAATTGTAAGGAAATGAGAAGGAGCAGCTGTACCAACATATTATTATTAATGTATTTTAAAACAGTGAGTAATCTACACAGTTCAATTATAGGGATCCCCATGTTCCCAAGCCAGTGATCAGAGATTTACATTTTAATTGATATTTTATTCTGTAAAGGAAAAGAAAAGCCCTCAGCTACCTAAGTCCTTACGATTAATTAGGCACAAAATACGCCATAAAGATTAACAGTGTGCTCATCCCAGGAGCGCTCAAAAATAATAAAAAAACCCCCCAAACCCCAAAAAACCCAAAAGGCAAAAGAAGCACTTTAAAATCTGTAAGCTATCAGGACAACATGTCTAACAACAGTTCACAATCTGCAAAATAGCAAATGCATTTGCAGTGAGTAATTACTCATTAGAATTGTCAGGTGTGGCATGAATTTGAGCACATATGGCATCCCTAATTTCTGTTGCCTGCTTTAACCTTAAGTCTGTAGTTCTTTTGAGGGCACATTGTTTGGTTAAGGGATCCATCTGTGTGTAGGCTCTGCTCCACAAAAAAATATTTGCCTGTAGTGTTGCAGTTACAGACTGTGACAAAAGCAAGTCATGGCTGTACATGCATGCTTTTGCAGTCTTGACATCCAGGTGATTTTCAAGCCTGTGCCATTTTGCTTTTGTGTTCCACATGCAGAGGCCAGTCCTACCCTGAATCTTCTAAATGTACTAGACTGCAAAGTAAAATTGCTGAAAGCCCATTTCAGCACTTGAATGGATTTCTTCAGTCATGTACCATGGCCCTGTAAAAGGCTGGAGTACCTCCCTTGCAGCCATGACATCCTTCAGACATTGTGGAGCCGTTATGGGTCATCCCATGTCAGCAAGGCAATATAATCCCACCTACTATGCTGTGTCTTTTTCTGCTGTTCTTTAAGTGTTGATGGATGAGAACACAGCATTCATCTTGTTTGCCAGATTTATCATAAGCTCTGTGTTCAGTCTCCATACTCAATGCCTTCACATAATGATGAACTGTCTCTCTGATCTAGTGTCCCAAACCACAACTGCCAGTAAACACAGAACCAAACAGTGTGCAGGCCTTGCAAAGCCATATGCCTTGGCAGACTAACACAACTTCTGCCCTTGAGCCTGCTGAGAAAAAGCAAGTCTCACAATGCACTGCAGGAAAGAGTCCTCTTGGGAGCAGCTCTGCATTCCTATGGAGAAGGAGGATTTGCCCCTACCAATTGCCATAAGATGGTTAGGCACAGCATGAGCACTGATAACTATTGATTGGAGCCTGTTAGGCAAGACAGCGTGTGTGGGAGCAAGGGGAGTTTACCTGTCTTGAGCTTGGCATCCACATGTGCAGACCTGTGGTCTGTACCTGCCTCATAAGGTCAATTACTTTTTGTATACTGAGTTACAGGAGTCCAGGAGTCGGGCAGCCTTTGTCACATCTTCTGGCAGATGCTCCTGCATATGAATTTTGGCATGGGCCTGTCCTCAGATGTTCCAGTGTAAACTGAACCAAATATTGGAAGGACTTAGTGTCTAGAAGACTTCAGCTGGTGACATTCTTTGTTGTTGGAACAAAATATCAGAGAAAAGGTAATGCAGAACCAGTATATGATCTTCAGTGCCTTTTGCTGTCTAATGTTTGCAAATGGGCATGTACAAATGGAGATTTCCTGGCATTTATTTTCCAGACATGGGCATATTTTCTCATGGATGCCAAAACATAAATTTCTGGAGCAACAAGATTGGACAAAAACTCTGAATAATATCAGTGCTTTGCGGAGTTAATAATAAAGCCTTTTTAATAATAATGTAGCAACACAGAGAATGAGTTAAAATAGATAAATCATCTGTTATTGCTGTTCAAGAACTCATAATCATCTTTTCTCCTTTGAATGAGCTTTGACTGTAGCCTATACATGAATATTTTGGCTTAGTTTCAGCTCAGTAATTTAGAAGTGACTGAAGTAAATAGCTGAGAAGGGAAAAATTCTTGCAGCATTTCTCATAAAAATTAGAATCCAAATATATGTAAAAAAATAGAGTCAATTCTCAACGGCAATGATCAGTATCAGTGCCACAGATACTAGCTTATGTAGCACAGTGAAAACATGTTTTTGCCTGTGTCAGAAGCAGCTTGAATCCAGCAGCAGTAGGCAACATCTGCATTGCAGCCCGTGGTCGGACCGCTGCATTCCTGTGACTTCCCTGACAGAAGTACATGAAATCTCACAACTTCTACATGCCCACCACGCCTGTTACCTGCCCAGTCCTGTATGTCCTGAGTAAGTCAGGTTTGCTATGTGCCAGCAGGCTGTCTGTGCACTACAGCATAGAGGCTGCAACTGCAAAGTCACAGTGTCCTCAGTTGCAGATCTGATCTGGATGTGTCCAATAGTCTTTTCTTCAGGATGTCCAGCAGCTGGGTCTGAACCATCGCTGCCACTGAACTGCCCAATGCTTGGAAGTAAGCGACGAACAGTGAAGTCCTTACAATCCATCCAGTAGCCTTGTCCCAGCTCCCCACAGGGCTTAGTAGCTGAGGAACAACAGGAACTAGTTCCCTGGGAATCTGGAGTGCTGGGCAATGCCATGCAGGGTCATTAGTGTGACTGTAATTTTTGCTCTCTGCATCTGTGTTAGCTAGATTTTTGGGCTATCTGTCTGGAGTATCCTAGCCTCTTGTGCCTTTGAATGAAGTAAAACCAGAGTTTGAAACCTGAATAATAAATATACTTTCTGTAATTTGCATCCTGTGAGTAGTTCTGTTGACTTAACGTTAAAATGGCGTGCAAGCAAGTTCGATGCCTAAAATTATCATAAGGCAAACTAAACTGATAAAGGTTTGAAGTAATAATAATTCTGTCTTGTTCCAGAGATAGTTAGTAATTATCAGTTCTCCAGTAAAGTACAAAATTACAAACAGATCCTCTCACATATGTCATAAGGAATTTCTGCTTGCTTCAGACAGTTTAGACAAATTTAATTTTTTAAATTTGGTTTTATTTTCTTTCTCTTATTTCAGAAGATTATTGAAGAAACATTTTTCTCTTTACCTTCCTATGAGAAGGAAAGGACACAAGTTTGAACAACAGACATTCTAAAAAAAAAATTACTGTAATGGTGGTCAAACATTGGAAGAGGTTGCCCAGAGAAGCTGTGGACTCTGTCCTTGGAGCTATTAAAATCCCAGCTGTATGTGGCCCTGAGCAACCTGACCCTGACCCTGTTGGATGGGCTCAGAGCAGGGGAGATGGACTAGATGATCTTCAGGGGCCCCTTCCCAGCTAAACCTATTCTATAACCTTAAGTTATATAGGTATCATTTCACATCTCTGCTTCATCTGGAAAGATGCCCAAACCCAGAAAGAAAATATGCCTCTGAGAGCTACTGTGGTGTAAGTGCGTGCTGTATAACCGCTGCAAATCATGTCACTCCATTCCTGACTGCAAACATTTTGCTTTGTAAGTGATATCACCCCAAAGAGCTATTAGGATAAGATTACATGCAACACATCTCCTGAAGAGCTGGATTCTCATCTATCAACATAACAGGTTTTTCTTGTAATCCTATGAATGAAATTGATGTAGCCTAGGGCAAAGCAGTTTTAATTCATGTGCTGTTCTGTTCTGGCAAACCTGCAGGTGCTGCTGGTTGTGTCCCTGGTTCTGTAAACCCCAACACACTTTCATAATTTTATTGTCTGACACAGTCAGCCGTACTAAAAAAAGTGGAAATATTCACATGAGTAAGGCTAAGGCACTGCACACGTGTTTGCACATGGTCTGCATTTGTACTCTTTAGCACAGGTGGGCTCCAGTCTGGCCGAGCGCTCTCTGGGCGCTGCTGTAATCTAGGTGTAATGATGTGGAGGTCTCCAATATCAACTTGACTGTACTGAGCTACGTACCTCTGAATAGAGAATATCAATGGTTGAATGATTTCCTGTTATGCTGAATTTATTTTATAAAATACCGATTTTGGCATAAGCCTCTACTGCTAAAATTAAAGTATACTTAAAGCTATATGCCAAAGTTATTGATCAAACCCCTTTCATTTGTGGGGATAAAGATAAGTGGCTGTCCTGGTTTCCCAGGCACAGACCCTGCCATGCAGGCAGGCCATGAGTAGCCCCGAGTCAGCTGGGAGATCCAATCAAGGCAGCTGACTCACAGGTGTATCCCATACCACTGACATCGAGCTTATTATAAAAGGAGGGAGTTCACAGAGGGTGGGCTCTTCCCTTTTGTCCTTCTGGTCCTGCTGCTGATCCCAAGGACCAGGCTGAGCAGAACTTTGTATACTTTATGTTGGTGATTATATTACTTCTGTTATTTCATTAAATCTGTTTCTACTTCAGCCCATGGGGCTTCTCCCTTTTTTTCCCTGATTCCCTTTCTCAGCTGGGGAGGGGTCATGGGGTGGTAGAACAACTGCTACAGTTTAGCCCCAGGTACAGGCTAAAAGTAGACAGTGGCAAAGTTCCTTATATAAACCCTAACAGCGGAAGAGATCAGATAGTGGGCAGGGAGGGTAAAGCTGTCAGTCATGATGCAGAACATCGAGTTACGCATTTTCTTTGGAAAGCAGCAGGAAGATAAAATTAATATATTGCAGTAAGGGGGAGATACTCTACATTCCATCATTATGTACTAGAGCTTGCTATAAAATAGCTAGTTGTGTGAAAAACACCCACCAAATTAAGGGAAACAGTTAATCTGCAGTTTATTAAGGAGTTATTTAAAAATAATCTGAATAATTTGGATCTTAAATAACTGCTTGAACCCTGAAGAAGTTCTATTTAGTCAGGACAAAACCATTTTACTCAAAATTAAAATGGGTGAGTGCCATGACATGGGGAACTACAGGCCACGTAGTCTGCCCTGAGGAGAAACTGTAGAGAATATGCTGTATACAGTACCATAACTAATGTCAGTCAGTGCAATAAGGACAACACTGCCTCAGTGTGAAGGCAGTGGAATGGATGTGGCTTCTTCCTCACTCTGCTAACATCAGATCATGTAATATTGTCAGCTGGATAGAACTGAAGGCTTTCCAGCTTTGCACTGTGCCACATCATCTCTGTTGGTTCTTGTAACTGATGTATTTTGCTGAGAAGCTAAAGAGAAGATCAGGCGTTACAGCAGGAACCCAGACATCCACATCTGAAGCACTGTAGCAAATACATTTGGATAAAATTATGAATTTGGCTGATAAACTCTGAAATAATAACTTGATGCAGTACAACTTTTTGAAGGCATTTATAAGATATTAAATATATAACTGTTAACTTTTTGATGCAGAAAATTACAGCATACGAATAACTTTCATGTTGATTCACAAGCTGGTAGATATATGACAATAACAATAGCAAAGATATTTGATGGAAAAAGCTTATTGGCTCAGATTATGCAATAAAGCTTTTGCCGGATCAGAATTAAATTAGTATATAATGACTTTCATATTAGAATAAAAAGTCAAGTAAAAAACAGTCAAGTCAAGTAAGACAGGTAGTATTTGCAGAAAAACTGATGCTGCCCTCTGAGCGTGCAGCTTAGTATCTGTGGGCTGTAGTTCATCATGATCCTAAAGCCAAAAAAGGAACATTAATCTTTGCAATCTTAGATCATAATGTATTTGCTTATCTGAATGTAAGATAAATACACATTTTTGATTAGTAAAAAAAAAAAAGAAACTGGAAAAGATTACTAAAGGAATGTTATAATGGCAACAATCTTTACCAGTTATCCTGATCAAACCTGCAAAAACCTAACTGTTACCTGAAGAAAGAAACCAAGTGCCTGCGTAAACCTGACTGCATCACCCAATGGAGCGCAGGAGTGACTCTACCAAAGTCTAAATGACATAGCGTGAAACTGATGGCAGTGGGAGTTAAATCAGGCTGCGCAGTTTCTTTCAGCGCAGTGGATTTGATCAGTCTGACTTTGCGAGGGAGAGGGAGGTGTATGCCTGCCCAGGCATGGCTGACGTGGATGGCAGTGGGGTGGAAGAATTGCTGAGGTACCTGTCTCATTCTGTCTGTGCTAATGGAACTGCGCCGCTGCTAGTGGATTATTACACTGCATACATCTACTACACAACATGCAGGCAGCTGTTTGAAAATTTGTATTAAATCTGTAATATTCTGTTAAAAGGGGAGAAAGATTGGACGAGTACCTGACCAAAGGTCATCAGTTAAAGGTTTTCAGCCCCAATGCATGCAAATGCACACTGATGTAAAGACAATGCACTTCCTGAAAGTTTTATTTTACTTTAAAAAAAAAAATAAAATAAAAAATCTTACCTCCTGAGCTTTTAATGGGATTCCTTCCTTTGCAGTCAGTGGAGAGTAGATGATGTCCTTGTACAGAGCCTGTATCTGCACTACATAAAGCAGTTGCTGTTCAAAGTGTCAAAAATGCTCAGTAAAAACTTGGCTTTCCATATGGAAACAGTACACAGGTATTTTTAAAGTTAATTGTTTGGGATAACCTTTAACTGGAAACTGGGATGATTTCATTTCTCATGTTCTTAACCAGCTCTGCAGTTCCCAATCTTTAAAATGAGTTAAGTAAGCTGACAGCCCCACAGGTCTGACTGCATGGAAGCTGTGGGTTTGTTCACACTTTTAACATACCATTAGCTGTCTACATCCACATTCAGACACTCGGGACACTGAGTCAGTGTCTTTCTCAGACAGTGTGAGGCTTTCCACATACATCCCTAACCTACTGCACAAAAAGGACATATGGGAAAGAAACACTGAAACTCTTGAAATAAATATATCTTCCATTTCCCTTTGCTTCTCAAAGCACATTCAAAAGTCTGTGAGGTCCACCAGGTTACTCACAAGCTTAAATGAAATTATTTTTTGTGCATGGAGTGCTCAGCGCTGTCTAGGAAGATGCCTGGCATTGCTTACAGGAGTGAATTTACTTCTTTGTGTCTAGGCCCCGTCTTCAGATTACATCAGATAATCCCTTGAGGAGCAGTTTTGTCATTCAGCCCGAGGTTTGCTGATGCTAATTGTATTTGGAATTCTGTCTGAATACAGATACCTGCTACCTCAGGCTTGCGGATTACAAGGTATGGCTTGCTATGGGTTTCCAGCCACGAGTCCAGTGCAAAAACTCCTAGTATAAAAACCTGGAAACAACAAATTCCTTTTACAGCAGGAGCAAAAGGAATTACTAAAATAGACATTTTTGGAACACAGTAGCTCCAGGATCTCAAACATAATTTTACTTTGTAGGAAATAACGATGAGCTTGATGCACTGGAGACTCACAGAAGAAAAGAGGAGAACGTACTTCTAAAGCACTTCATCATCTTCAAGAGATCTTTTACATGTACCTACCGTGTGAGGTAAGAGGTGATTTCCAGCTGGTTCTTTGAATAATTTACTCTTAAAATGCTTGAAGCATCACTTATAAAGGGAACATGTTTGAGACCATATTAACATGCAGTTCAAACCACTGTCACCAGACCGCTCGCTACTGTATCTTCAGGTATGGTATATGCAGGGCAGATTCGTGTTCACTAAGTGTCAGTCCTTCCTTAGCACTTTATGGCTAAAGGCAGCACTCTGCTCTTGCCTGGCTATACATGGAGTGATGCAAACACTAGGATGCAAGAAAGAAAACTAGAAGGGAAAGCGATCTTGAACTGTTAACACTTCTCATGCTGAGGAAACAATGTTAACTTTTTTTATTTCAGGATATCTCTAAAAGCGGGCAGCAGGACAATAAACATTGGCTTTTGAGTCCAGGCCAAATCTTGTTAACTTCAATCCCGGGCAGATCTGCTCTTTAATCTGGATAAAGATTACATAGCAATTTACAGACAACAGCATTAATCTGCCTGTAATGAATTTATTCTTATTTCTACTATTAATAAATTGTGTAAAAATTAATTCTGGGTTGTTTTTCTTTTGTTTGGGATTATTTTTAGTGTTTTTTGTTTTGTTTTTTTTTTTTAAAAGATCTGGTTTTTTCGATGTGTACTTCTGCAATGAGTCACTTAAAACACTCTAGTTAGTGGTACCTAGTACAACACACTTAAAATAACAGCTTGATAGTGTTATACTGGATGAAGAAATCTGACTGAAGACTGGCAAACAAGTTGCTTTTAAAAATAGGTAGTGGCATAAGTAAAATTAATGAACAGCCTGAGAAAGTTAATTGTGCACTATTTACTAGCCTATTATTAGCAATTCCTTGGGTCTGAAGTTAAAAATCGCCACATTTGACAAACAAAGTCTCAAGCCAGGCAACTCCAGCACAGCGTCAGGACTATAGAAATCTGGACAGGTCCAAGGAATTGCATCACCCATCGGCGTGGCGGCAGTACAGTGTGTGCTGAGCACCTGCCCCTTCCAGCAGGGGCTGCCAGGCCGGTGGCAGCAGCAGGGTGCCTACAAAAGCCACCATGTGATTTCAAGGATGTACACACACATCTGGAGGGTTGCAGGGCTGATAATTGCGGTCACTGTCCTTTCCTATAGCCAAGACCTGAACAGGCTTCAGAGCTCTCTCCTCAAAACAGAAACTATAGAGGTGAAAATGCCTTTTGGTCACTGTCCTGTTCCACACAAAGAATGTCTTCATTTTAGGCACTCTACGGGGATTGCTTATGTTGGATTTCCTGTTCTGCCTCACTTATCCCATCTGCGCTGTCTGCTCATTAATTTAAGGGAAGTCAAATGGGAAATTTTCACTACCCTTCTGTCTTATCTTCTTCATTGCCCCAGGGCACTGCTGTTAGCAACAGAGTGGAAACAACGACAAGGCCCTTGACTTCCCAAAAAATGTTTTCAGCAAATTGCCAAGAGCTGACAATAGGCATATTTTTTTTCTTCTACCTTCTGCCCCCCTGCTGCTGGGAATTTGTATGGGTGCTGCTCCGCTCTGCGCTGGCCAGCCCAGCACACCTGCTCTGTGCCGAGGGCAGGTCCTCAACTGCACCTGGCTTGGGCAACTGCTGCTCCTCTGGGGCGGTGCCGTGCGCTGCAGCCCAGCCACCCTCCCTCGCCCCAGGGACACCCTGCTGAAGGGGAATAACTGAAACAACAAAGGCTGCAGCATTAGGGCTTTTCCTTCCGAGGCGTTTTTGTCTTACGGCCAACACGATACGTGGGGTTGCTTAAAAAGTCTTACGCTAGCAGGGCTGCTCTTCTAGTTGCTGTGACAGCTCTAAACACACTCAAACGTTGTGATAGCAATCACCTGCCAGGCTGACAGTGGCTCGGATCACCTTCCTGATATCCATACAGGGACATGTTTTGTTGCTTTTCAGGTATATGATTAGGAACATACGGATCTCATATGAAAACACACACTGCTGCTAAGCACCATCGTACTAAAAGGCACATTAAGGGAGAGCTTTCTGTTCACAAAACAGCAGCCAAACGCCCCAGCTTTTAAAGAAACAGTGTTTTTTGGGACCCCAGCTTTACTGTATGCCACTAAAGACGTGCCCAAGCACGTTAAAAGCTGACGCACAGGATGTTTCATGAACCTCCGCCTGCATCATCACCTGCCAGGTTTTATGAAAGAACTGAGAAGCCACAACCCATTCACCTCCCCCAGCCACCAGCTGGAACTGCATCAGCTGCACCTTCAGATACCCGTGTGCAGATTCAATGCTGCTGCCAGGTACCTCTCCTTAAGGAGAGTGCACATGGAAATACTTAGCTCTCTCCATTTATCAGTAAACCAAGGTCTTCAGCACCAAGCTTTTGTAAATTTAAATTTATTCACAAACCTAGCAAGACTGTACTTAAATAGGCCTTATTTTATTCTCTATGTGATCACTGTTGGTATTGAGACTAGGGTGGTATCAATTGCACGTAACACCTCATGTTAACGTACATCCTCACATTAAGATAAGCACTGAACTCTGCCAGCATGACTCAGAACTATCTTGCACTAATGTAGCTTTTCAGTAGTGATCACTGAAGCATTTCATTTTGTGCTACTGTATTGTAAGCAATAAGCTTACTGGTTGTAAGCAACCTTCCTCAGCAAGAGAAAAAAGTTGAAGTTTCAATTGTATCATTTTCCTAAACACTGTCATATCCCCTCTCAGCTACGCTGCTGTTCATTAACTGATGGGAGAAGGGCTGCCTCCTGCACTTCCAGGAGGATGCAGGCAGCTGGGGGAGGTTTCCCCTCACCTAGCTTCGGTTATCCAGAACCTAGTCTGTCTGTTTCTAGGCTCCCTCTCCAGTCAGTGGAGAGGGACAGGTCCCTTTGAGGATTAATTCACATATCCTGAACCCATTTTAGGATGAACTAAACCACCTTCCAGAGTAATTTCTCTTATCAGCTAGAGGTGGCTTGGACAATCTAGATGAAACACAACTCTCAGGCCAGCTGTGTACGCACCGGATCATAGAATGTATCGGGTTGGAAGGGACCCTCAAGGGTCATCTAGTCCAACCCCCCTGCAGTGAGCAGGGACATCTTTACTATATGAGGTTGCTCAGAGCCCCATCAAGCCTGACCTTGAATGTCCCCAGGGATGGGGCCTCCACCACCTCCCTGTGCAACCTGTGCCAGTGATCCACCACCCTCATATTGAAAAACAGATGACAGAGAGGAATCTTCTGTTCAGTTCTAGCACTTCCACATCACCTGCACCTTCCAGTTAGTCCAAAGAATGAGAAGTCATATACCAAGAGCATTGAACAGAAATGAGTAAAGGCTAGAAGAGTGACTAATTCTTGTGGAGGGTTTTTGTTTGGTTGGTTTTGTGTGTATATAATTTTGTAAGCTAAAAATGGTTTCCCCATTTTCCCTTTGTTGACTGTATCCTGTCATTACCTATCATCTCTTTTGGCTCCTAATTTTTTCTTCATTGACATCAGTATTCCTTAAAAGAACTATTAGTTCTAGACAAGAACTATTCATTTGTGCCTTTTGGACAAATTCCAAGCCTTTCCAAACTTAACATTCCAACAGCACTTTGTCCTCCATTTACATACAGCTCCGCATTCCATGATCTGCAGTTTCACTTCAGTGCATCTACAGCACATCACCTCCTCACTCACTGCACTCTGTGACACACCACAGTGGAAGTGTTTCGTTTTGCTCTTGTAGAGCAATTTTCAAGCAGCTGGTACTGAAATATCTTTAAAGAGATAGTGAGACATAGCAACATTTAAAGCTGCAAGGACATTTAAGCAGCTTAAAATGATTATTTTATACTCCCACCCTTTCACCATGTGTTGGAAGAACACCCTTCCCCACAGCTTAGAGGCGTACTGCATTTTCCTTACTGTGAAAAAAAAAAAGCCAATTGTTTAAACAATCAAGAGTATATAAATTTTAACAAGTGAGACAAATGAATTGTTTCTGAATCTGTGAATGAATGCTGATGTTCTCTTTTGTTAGTTGCAAAAAGCCAATATTGCTTTTTAAAAGGGTCTGTTTCTTATTAAGATTTAGAAAACTCATTATTTTGTATCAGAGGTCCAAAACGTGCAGCATAATACTCCCTGACACTTTGAAGCAATTTTGTTTAACACAGAAAAGTCTGCTACACTTTCATAACATTGTCAAATCAAGGTTGCAGAAGACAGTAAATAGCAGGTGGAGTTGCCTGCACATTTTATTTCTTGCCCCATTGATCCAATGTCCTTGCTGGGAATGGGCCCTGTGGTAAAAACATGATCACAGGTTTTAATTACAGCCTCAACTTTTTTTTTCCCCTCCAGGTGTAGACTGGTCAGGTTTCAGGAGAACAACAGACAGAAAGAATTAACAGGGCTCCCACCCCCATTATCTGGGAAAAATAGACATAGTGGTGTATCTGTGAAGTCTGATCTGCACAGCACTGGGCAGCACGTCTTGAACTCCTGAGCTCGTATGACTTCTATCATTAGGCTCATGTCAGAGGCCCACAGTCTGATCTTCAAAATGTTGCCATGTACTTGGTAGGGATGTAACTTTCATTAGATAAAGCACAGTTAAACAGCTGTTATGAAAAAAAATGTGGAACTAGGAGAAATAACAAACGAAACATGTAAAAATACTTGCCCAGCAACTCCTCCAGTCAGTGACTTAGTGTGACTTGACGTACACTGCACCAGTGTAGACAGATAAACGACAGCAATTCAAGGGGAACTTAGACACATTAACAAATAGTCAGTGGAAGACTATAATAAGCAATATGAAGGATTGCTACTTTAATAAATCTTAAAAAAAATATTATTCTAAAATACTATTAGAAGTGCATACTTTTTATTTTACTTGTGGCCTAAATGCAACCACCTACAAGTTAAAGTACTTCCTTCAAAATGTGAGGACCATCCCTCAAGGGAACTGTTGCTGCTGCAGCACAGAACCCAGCTGTTGGGACCGCTGTAGGGCTGAGGCTGCTACAGTGCAGAAAGTACGTCTCAGACTTTGCTGCTGTTTGAATCATACTGAGAAAACAACTGTTCAGCATGCAGTTCCATACTACATGCTTTGATTCTGGCAAGGAAACCTCTAGAGTTTTCTGATGGCTTGACTGGTCTTTCAAAGGTATTTTAAAAATTTCAGTTCTTAACTGCGTATGTTAAATGGCTCAGAAATTGTCTGCTTCACAGACTACCTCTTTCTCAGCCTCTTGCTTTTCTTAAGCCCACAATGTCTAATAAAACCTCTGAGATACTCTCAAGACATGGTGGAAGCCCTGTCTGGCTCTTGTAATTTCTTAGTAAGGCAAGGAATTAGTAAATCAGAAACAGCCACGACAGTGGTGGGGTTTCTTTTTTGTTTGTTTGGGGTTTTTTTGTTTGGTTTTTTTTTTGAAAAGACTGTTTGTGTAAGAACTGAATAACCGGAACGTGGTTTTCCTGCAAAGTAAGACTTAGTTTGACTGTCTCTAAAAGGAGACTCACTCTAAAATGACTCTGTCATTGCTACTTCTGTATGCAGTGGCTGATTCTCTTTTTTCACATAACCCAAAAGAGATTATTTTAGCCAATAGCAAGAACTCAACCTGTTTTCCCCCCTTTTGCTCATTCCAGCTCATCAGGCCATATGTCTTCACGAAAGAGATGACTAGAATAGTGAAGCTAACACCAGCTCTGCCTGCACATCAAGCTGCCAGAAGGAACTGTTCTGAAGCTGCAAGCACTCTTTAATCCTGTACAATTCTGGTGAGTAGGTCTCTCTTCAAACAATGTTTTCAATAGCAGCTGGGTAGGCAGAAAGAGATGAGAAACCTTGCAAGAGAAGGAGGAAGACAAATTTGTTTGACAACACACAGTACAGCCTCTCAGCCATTAATAAGCAGCAGCACACAGGGTGAGGTGAAAGGGTCAGAAAAAAAAAAAAAGTATTTTAAATGCATAACCATAGAAGCAGGAACAGAAATCCCTCTTCTCCCCAATCTTCAACATAAAGAGAGTGCAAGCTGGCTTTGTGCAGCCTTCTCAATGCCTTTGTGAGGCATAAGCACTTCTCTGGAAGCAGATTTTAAGACTGTCAGAGGCTGTTCTTAGTAACTCAGGGGAAAGATTTCCACATTTTAGTTGTGGACAATATGACTTACAGTAAGAATAGTTATCAGTGAAGAGTATATGATTTTCTCCACTGGCAAAATGTAGTTGTTGGATGAAAGATTTTTACTTTTTTTTTTTTTCCTCTTAAAAATGTGTATTTTTTCTTTAAATTAAGATCTCTTCTAGAAAAATAAACACCATGTGTGATAACAGGCATTTATCATTTGACTTTTGCTGAGTAAGAAAAGCATAATGTTAAAATAAATCAAGTAATTTACCTTTGTAGAAACTGATGTCAACATGCAAACTATTACAGTTAAAAAATTACTGTAACGTGTAGCTATTACATATCACAATATAATCAGTCCTCTGCTACTTTGCTATGCAGAGGTCATGGAAATACTAACCAGAAGTTGTATCTTGCAATGAAGTAAGCATCATCCAGCTCCATTATGATCTCTTCACTGTTCTCTGAAGAGAGCATGAGAACACTGACAAAGAACAAAGTTAGCACTGGTAGGTCTAAACAGAGGTTTGAGATTAGTGGGACCTAACACAATCGTAAAGCAAGAGGTCTTTCAAAAGGCAACAACTAGGACAGATTTTTAGTTAAACAACTTCCTGAGTTTGATGTAGAATATTGGCATGGCATCACTGATGCTGGTATTTTTAGCATCATACTGCAGCAGCACAAACCCTCTATTCTGGTCTCTCATGAGTGAAAGCAACAGAAGCAGCAGAACACCACGCCAAAGAGGCTGGGTTGAATAGTCTCAGTGCTGCTCAAATACAGCTGTGACTTGGGCTGGACCCACTCACAGTGTGATTTGAGCAAGAGGTAATTCTGGGTTTTCCACACCATAAGTCACTATGTAAGGGTACAGTGTACTGTATCCTTTGGTGTTTCACTGTAAGTTGCAGCATCTACATATTGTGCATTGCAGAGGAAAGAAATACAGGGCATAGCAGGAATGGAAGTGATATGAGTGGACTATCAACAAGCAAAAAAAAGCTTGCTATCATTTTTTCCCCCTCCATTTGTTTCTCAGTAGGCTATAGTTCTATCCAAAATACTTCTGTCCATTACAGAAAGCCACTGTGTTGTACTGGCAGTTCCTAAACACGGCAGCTAGTTGTCCAGCTATTCCTAAAGTGTTGTGTGGCAAGACTTAATCACCAAGGAGAGGACAAGAGAAGAGGAAAAAAAACTGTTTAAGAGAACAGCACAGTACCCAATGAGGCTGACAGCAGGAATACTGCTAACCCATCAGTTATTTTTAATTTTGTCAAAATAAACCAAGATACTTTATTCTACAGTGTATTTGTAGAAATGCAAAATATAGTTTCAATTTTCTTTCTTTTTCTTTCTTTAAACCCACCATCTGAGGCATTGTTCTGACATATACCACAGCAGATAGCTGGACTGCAGTGGAAAACCAAGAAAATCCTGTGTGATCTCAGCTGCATACAAAAACTAGAAGTATGGTTTTTAAGCATGCTTGGCTTAACAGCATCAGTCAAGTGGAGATATTCATGTATCAATTCCAGTTCACATCATGGATATATTACTATAACACTCCCATAACACAATTATAAGATACATATATGTTCTTGGGATGGTCTAGTTTTATGAAGCCCTACAAAAGTCTTAGAAAACTGAGAATCTGAAAAAAATGTAAAATAAGAAACAGCTAACATAAGAGCTCATCAGTTCATCAGTATCTGAAGCTTGGAAGATTCAAGCATACTGCTCTATGCAGTGACATAAAGTCATATCAAGACAGAAAAGCAAATAAGTTGAAATTTAACAGTATAAAATAGTAGTAGCAACTTTTTAACTTCTTCAAAAAACCCCTATTAAATCTTGTTTGGAGAAACTTCCAACCATTTCAGAACATGTGCCTTTCAAGGTGCTGGACTTGCTCAGGACCAAATTTCCATTAAGTATTCTTAGTTTCAAAACTGATGAGGACTGAATGCATCTTGAACACTGCAAAACTAGTCACACCTGTTAAAGGAAATAAGATAAAAATTTTGCTTAACTTCCCATGAACAACAGTTTTGATTACCAAAAAAAGTTTCATCTAGTAGATAATACCCATTTAACAACATATTACATGTTATTAGAAGTAACACGTTTAAATCAGTCTTCAAGCAAATTTCTTTAATTACTGCAAACTCACCTTCGACATTTCCCCTGCACCCTCCCACCCCCAAATCCTTATGGTCAAACATGTAATGAATCATTTGGGGATATATAAAATACCAAAATCAACATCAGCTCTTATTTAATATTTAATGTTCTGACTCTTCATATGGGGTGGGAGAAAATATGGTTACATTTCATGTTTTTATGTTTACAGTAAGGTTGGACTTGATCTTGAAGGTCTCTTCCAGCCGAAACTATTCTGTGATTCAGTACTTAAGAATGCAAAATCAAATTCTACTATGATATTACAAGTTGGTATATTTATCAATTTTTCAAATGATGCTAGCTTTAAAAATATTGTAAACTGATCCATATCTACACCAAGGTTAAAGTGAAGATCACACTCACTTCTGCAGGCATTCCAGCTCCGAAGGCAGGTCACAACCTACATAACCTCTATTCATTAAACTGTATTCTAACAGGGCAAAAAAACAGGGATCCTACAAGAGAATATTAATGTATAATTTAAATCATACTGTTCTGTGAAGTTATTTTTCAAACAAATTAACATGGCACATAGATGCATGAGATTTAATAGGACTTCTTCCAGAAACAGAACTCTACAAACAGTGCAGGCATGGTGTAACATGAGAGGAAGATACCTATAGCTGCCTTAAGTTACGTTTGTTGCACATAGATGTGGGGAGACTAAACTTTCTGTTCAGACCATTTCTGGAATACTGCTTTCCTCCTTATCTGGAAAGTCAGACATAACATCTCATCAGATACTAAGAAAGGGTCACCTTATTCCTTTGGAATGACCATGCACTGGTTCAGAAGGAGCCTGCCTCCCTGGCAGGCAGTTACATTAATTGGGAACAAGCACCTCTACCACCCTCGATTTAAGAAGTGAATCAACTGCTATTTTGAAGAACCTGATTGCATAAGGTAATTTAGAACATGCTTACTGGACTTGCATGCTGCTGGAAAACATCAGCACTGAGGTCCTGACCTCTTCTAGAGGGAAAAAGGAGGTAGGAGCCTGTACACACACAGATCAGCACTAAAATTGCCTTAGCACCTGGAAGTCTACTACTGTGTGGGTGCCTCAACTGTCCATACGTGTATGAACCTATTGAGTTCAGATACTCCCAAATGCAGACCGAGGACAGTGTACCAATTCTTCACATAATCTGATGTTCCCTCACATAAGATTAACCCCTCAAATTATTCATTTACTGTGGTAAATACCATGTACAATTCAAAGCTATAAAACCAAAAAAAACTTACTTTCACAAGAACATGAGGGTTTCCCACGATAATCAGCAAAGCTTTTGCTCTAGTAATTGCTACATTAAATCTCTTTGGGTTAGAGAGAAAGCCCAAACAGTAGCTGTCATCCTCAAATGAGCATTCACAAGATCGCACCTGAAATTAATTATGGATAATTTGAGAAACAGAGTAACAAGAAAGCAACTTTTTTAGCCATAGCATAGCTTTAGCATAATATTTGCTTACTGCAGCAATCCACAGCTTGGTATCAGCAATGCACAAGTTGCTTCATAACCTGAATTTCAGCTAGCTAACCATTTCCCACAGGTCTGTTCTTCAACAGGCTGCTAACACAACTTCAGCAGTTTCAAGAGAATGGTGTACTAGTTTTATTTTAGCATCATGACTATCACTGTAATTTGAAACACAAGATAACAAAACTACTTCCTAAGAACAAGTGATTTTATCTTTTCAGTAGAAGAAATGCTATAGCTGCTGGTATTTTATTTCCTAAAGTTGAATGACAACTCACAGTGCATGTTTCTGCAAGCCTTCTTCAGTAGTCTCAGTGTGCTTTGACTTAGCTTAGAAAAAACAGCCAAAGCAACTAGGGTGCTATAACTGTTGCTCATTAAATTTTCACCTCTATCTATTTCATCTATGTTTGAATCCTTCTTTGACAAAAGAAAATTTTCATGACCTAAATAATGAGTTTTTATAAGTAGGAGCATAGTGCATACTTAGTACTACTTTAAGAGACACACAATATTGAAGAGCTATGATATGACGCAGAACGAAGGAAGTAAGCATAGTACCACTGCCCTCAGAAAGAAAAAAACCAAACACAAACAAGAAAATCCCACAAACTCTTCCTCCAAGCCACAAAAGAACCCTGAAAACCAACTGTTCCTCCACTCCTGCATTCACCCTGCCTTCCAGTGCTTTGGCTGTTTACATAGCTGTTTTATCCTCCTCTCCTGGAAATCTCATGTACTCCTGTTAAAAGTAGTCCAGTACTGGTCATGTCTTCAGCTACACATTCCTGGTCTACACTTTCTCCTTTGATCACTTTGCCTTAAGTCTCCTTTCAAAAGCCCCAGACAACAATCTTACATGTCTGAGAAGACAAAGGACAGACTTGCTGCTGTAGGTTTTCCCTTTATGGGGCTTTCATGTGAATTCAAAGACCAGGGAGAGGTGCACTCACAGCAGTAATATCTAGCATTTAGAGACAGGAACTGGCATACACCTGTCTCTAACCTCAGAATCTTCTGAAGCCTGATGCCCACAGATAGGATTTCCACACTCCAGTCAGCTGCTTGAGAACTAGGACTACATCTTTGTCATCTGCAGGTAAATGCACCGAGATATTCCAGAAAAAACCACAGACATTTGCTGAAGCTTATTGCTAATCAAGTTGGCAAGAGAAGGTGAGAGAAGGGCTACCAGCTTCCAAACAATAACAGCAACTCCCTCCCAGTACTCTGTGACACAATCCTCTTTCGCCCTTTGTCAAATGCAAGGGATGGGCTCAATACAAATCCACAAACATCACGGTCCCAAACACAGGCATCTTCCCACATTTCCTGAATGCTCTGTTTTGTCAGCACTTTTTTGAAAGACCCATTTATTGCAAGGAGTAAAACTAAGTATCTCTGCATTTTCATGGTTATCTAAAAATCCCTAGTAATGCAGCTTATGCCCCTATACCTTCATATTTACATAGACATAGTCAACCAAAACCAACTCTGAGTCAATGAGGTGATGTACTGTTAAAATGATGGCCTACGACTAGTGTATTGTTGAAGCAGAAACAGCATGGATTTTTTTTTTTTTTTCTGGACCCTTTCTTTAAGGCACTTGATAGCTTCAGATTCAAAAAGCTAGCACCTAGAAAAGACCTTAACGAACATCCCTATAACACAACCAGCACTGCTAAAGTGCACCATGAAGATGACCATGAAAAACTATCAAGTGCTCTCCTACCAATGCAAAATAATTAAATTGCAATAAGGTGTATTCAGATTCTAGGCACAGTCAGTATCAGTCTCTGGGAAGTCATCATCTCTATACCACTAAGTGATGATTCTCAAACCAAAGGTGAAGAAAACTGTAAGAAACTACATCAGCTTTTATAAGTCAAATAGCAATTACTTTTTAATTCTATGATTTACACAGTTTTATCTCTAATATTTATAATGCATCCAGATTCCATTCCCCCTATGCACACTTAAGTGAAAGGTACATTATCTGCATGAAACTCTAAAATAAATTCAGCACAAGTACCTACAAAGGTTTAAAGTTTACTCAGTCACAGATGCTGTACTGTTTCCATGCCCTTAAAATAAGCTCTGTTTTCAAATACTGTGACAGACTGACAAAAATATAGCTTTAACAGTTTTTTAATTTTTAAAAGCTTTATATCAAAAAGGAAACAGAGAATTAGATGCGTACAAAAACTCTCCACAGGACCACAACAACTATACATACTGTTGATAAGATGATAACCATGTACTCTTGCCCTTGAAACTCTTCTACTGTGCCAACTTTAATGTCTGCCAAATCAATACTTCTCAGAAGAATTTTCATTTTCTCCACCTACCAAAAAAAAAGTGTTTGAAGGAATTTTTACATTTGAGAGTGGATTACTTCAAAACTGAAAACATACTACATATATGAGTATGTGATTTAATGCAGAGATGCCACACCAAGCTTAGCCATCATCCACTTAGTAAGGTTTTAAAATAAACCAGTAACTTTTCCTGAGAAGTATCACAGAACTTGATGGTAGTGAGTACTTCATCTTCTATTTAAACAGAAATCAACATATTTTTAATAATCCAGATTTTAATGAGAAGAACAACTTAGATCCATAAACAATATGCATTATATCCAAAACCTCACACACCACAGATGTATTAGGGCAAGCAGCTTCTCCCAGCCCCCCAAGAAGACTGTGCAGAGATTCACTTTTGCTTGTCAGCTACATCATGCAGGGTGAAAGCCAGAGGTGAGATGTGACCTTAAGTATCTTCCCAAAAAGGGAAAGAGAACAAGGAGCCTCATGCACTGGAATGCTGGTACATGCGGAATCAGTGTATTGCCATCTGCTAAAAGCTGCTTGGAGACTATACCTTAAGTGCTCCAAGAAATTTACCACGAAATCATGCCTAGCTAAACTGAGGATTACAGTCAATGACTACCTTCTAATCAGTATTCCTGCAATACAAGTTGACTTTTTTGAAGCAGACATTACTATTGCAAGTCTTGCATCACAGGCAGATGAAGGACATAATCATACTAAATTATGTGAAATGTTTTAGGGGGTGTAAGAGGTTCAGTCACATCAATACTATATATAAATATTTGAAAAATAAATAGTAATTGTAAACACAGGCAGGTGGATAGAGCTGACCAGTACAGGCAGAACTCTAATTTGGAAGTGAGATTTCTTCAAAAGTGGTCGGTCTTCTCCACACACAATTTCCCCCATCCCATGCATACAAGGCTGTGAATACTGTGAACACCAAGAAAAACAACATGCACACTGTCCAGAGCATCCTCTGGAAATGAAAGGACATTTAACCTTCTATTTAAAATGAAAGCAGACATCCCATACTTAACAGATTTGAACATAAATAATTTTAAAAATAAAGCACAGCATTTGAAGTTGATATTCAACATTCTCTATGGGTTTAAATAGCAGCACAAACTTCAAGTCTGACTACAGGACAGCTAAGAAGTCCCAATTCCTCTAGTTTCCTCAAAGCCATAGCAAGGTGATATGCCATCAACTTCACTACAGTTCCCTTTTGTTCCACTCCTCAGAGCAGAAAGTGACAGAATCAGATTGCTGTTCCAGTTGTTGGATAATAAATTCTTGATTTGCACTCCTTACTGCCAACAACTGAAAAATCTGCTTCTGTTTCCAAAACCTCAAGCAGATCTCTCCTTAATCGTTTCCTGATTTTTAAAACTCAAAAAAGTGCAATGTTATTACCGCTGTCTTTCTCTAGGCTTAGATTTCAATGGAAACATCATTAATGATTAATAATATACTGTGTAATATGACACACAAAAGTGAAGTTTTGATACATGCCTCTCTGCTTTAACAAACCACAGGCACAATTTAAAACCACAAGATGAAATACGGTAACTTTTGAACTTCTCAGACATCAGTTATACCTGTTTACGATATGGTGTAATCACTCCAATATCAGTCACTGACACCGCAGTATTTTCATTTTTAGCAAGTTGACAACAGTACTGCATTACTTGAACTGCTTCAGTTGGGTTAAACCATGAAGGACTGTGACCTTCACGTGTTTCACTGCCCTGTATTAGGGGAAAGAAAATGAGATGATGGAGACCACGTACAGAAGTGACTATGTATTTATTAATAGATTATTCTTATACATCCTAAATGCAAAACAGTAATGTAATGTTATATACAATTTTTCTTCTTCTTTATACACCCTTTCCAATGAATAAGTATCGCCTAACATTTTATATTATTCTTTTAAGCTGGAGAGTTTATATGAGAACAGTACTTGGAACATGCAACAAAGGAGTTAAATCTCAACTCAGAACAACATGTGTTAGTAAGGTGGTATCTTGCTTTTGTGCAAGGTAGAAGAGTTCAAAACCAGAGTAGTGGATGTTGTCACTTTTTACTACCTTCTTGGAAGACTAAAGAAAACCTTTTTTCCAAGTACTGTTTTTTTCCCCCTGCCTACTTAAGCCTTACTGCTCCTCTAGTTTTAGAGGCTTATATGCATTCTAATGTAGCAAACTCTCAAAAACAATCTAAAGGCATGGATGTAGCTCCATCTTGGTCAATCTGCTATGAATTTAAATTTGTATCAAATGTCTCCACAACACACTTCAATGGGCAGCTGCTCAAGTTCTCAGCAAACATCAGACTTGAGTAGTTGTTTCCAAAACCAGATGGTCAGGAAGTCACATAACTTGCAAAAGAAAGTATATTCTTTTTTATATCCTTTCTACAAATTATTCTAAAGAAAACTCATCTACAACATCAGCAAACTTCTATCAGGCCTCCTTATACATACTTCCATTACATGAACATTTTACATACCCTTATTCCATGAAAAATTAATGGAAATCCCTTCCTGGGCAATTTCTTCCAATGCAACAAAGAAGCTACTACTGAAGTAGCTGCACAAACCTCTAGCTCCTCATGATAAAACAGTTTAGATGGCACGGCAAGCAATGCAGAATGTGACCTGTAGTTCTTCACAAGTTTTGTGATCTGCAAAGACAAAACCCAAAATCTGTAACTGAAACAGAGAATTAAATAATCGTCAGACATCACAGTACGCAGCTCCCAAGCACATACTACCTTACCATCCTCTATCATTTAGCTTTTTAAAAGCTGACAGAGAACTGTATTAAAGGTAAAAACTGCAGGTGTGATCTTCTGTAAGTAAAAACTAAATAAAAGCAGTTTTTTGAAGGACCATCTTTCCCCTCCAAAGTTAAAAAAAAAAAAAAAAGAAAGAGGAAGAAAAAAGTACTGAATGTACACAGTAGATGAATTAGTCATTCTCCAGTTTCTTACAACACTTTATCTAGAGGCACGTTCTCTTTTTTTTTTTTTTTTTTAAAGAGAGTTTGATTATTTTTATGGGGTTTCCATGGACATAACCTGTTGTATTTTTTGAGGAAGTCCTGACAGGCAGAACAGGAACATCAGAACAGCTGATAGAAGCTGGCCTTTGAAACCAGAAATGCAATTGTCTTTAAATGAAAAAATGGCCTTAAGGAAGCATTCCAGTCAGTAATAATCAGCTTGAAAAAAATACATCCTGTAAAAAGACTAACATACGATACCCAAGTCCAACAGTACCTTTAAAGCCCTCACACTTCTGCTGTCTTACCATGTCAGTTCTCTTTAAGCATTGTATAAGGAACACAACAATGAAAGTTTGACGTAACAGATTTTAGGAAGAAGTGTGACAGGGTCTTCAGCAGGCTGAACCCAAATGAAAGCCTAGGGACAAACATCCCTGCTTCCCCCTGAAGTCTGCCATCAGATTTCCTCCCTCCTCTGCTTAAATTGTTATCTAGTCATCTTTTACTCTCAGATTAATTCTTCAAAGTATATTACCATGGGAATGGAAGGCATCTTAGTAAGTTTAACTTCATCCCTATATTTCAGATTCAGACAATAATTTAAAGCAGTGGAAACATCTGTGCTCATTTATGTACTATGCTACCTCTGCCAGTTAACATAGACTTTAGGTACTTCATCATACAAGAGTTTTGGGAAGCCATCCTTCAGAGGAAGATGTGATAAAGAAACAGGAAAAGTTTTTTCTTTCCCTTCCTGAAACATGCTTGCAAAATAAATTTGCAAAATTAATGTTTAAAGAGGAGGCTTTGTTTGTCTTCGACATTAAAAGTAAAAGTTGCACTTGCTCATTTCTGGAAAATTAAGTTATGAAGTTATGGTACATGTGGGCAGGGAGATGGAAGGGAATTTTAAGCCATTATTTAGAATTCTGCTGTGTGTACCCTATTTGACTTATGCTGCTTAAGAATAAGCAGAATAACCCTTCAGAGAAGAGTTTTAACATGCTGAAGGGCTCAGCATCCTTGCTATTCAGACTATATATTAAAAATAATCAAGCTTTCCTGAAGAACTAACTCTCAAGCTAGACTCACCATTAAGGACCAGGGTGCAAAAAGGTGGTTAGACATTGGAACAGGCTGCCCAGGGAGGCAGTGGAGTCACCGTCCCTGGGGGTGTTCAAAAAACGGGTTGATGAGGCACTTGAGGCCATGGTCTAGTGGTTTAATGGTCAGGAATATGATGAGATAAAGGTTGGACTTGATGACCCTGGAGGTCCCTTCCAATCATAATTATTCTATGATTCTAAGACAGCAGGAACCACGGTTTCTCCTTTTTTGATTTAGATGAAATTTAAAATCGTAGTTTTACTCACCAACAAAGGATTATATGCTCCACAAGCACTAAAGGCATCCTCATCTCTCAGATATAACTTTCTTGATGTCAGTCTTTCCAGCAAGGACATATTTAATCCAAAAGCCTGTGCAATTCTAGATTTTATTACTGGCCCTAACTGCTTTGGATCTCCAACAAGAACTATCTGTAAATGCAATTAAAAAAAAAAAATCCATCTTGTATTAAACCAGTTATTTAGAAATGTAGTTTCAATAACATACACACTTCAGAATTCAGAATTCTAAGGTCAATTTATATCAAGTATTCTGCTTTCCTCCAAACATCTAACCTGTTTGTGAAGAAGTGTTAGGCCCAGCCAGAAGGATATTGTTGACTTAAACTAAGAAACTGTATTTTTATTTTGACACCTTTCACACACTGAAGCCTATCCTACCAATGTAGACTTGTTTTATATATAAAACAATTCATTTAAGTGTGGGAAATGGTTATTGTACATGAATACGGTTTATTACAAGTACTCAGAATTCCCTACTCGTTACCAGGAAATGGCTGCTTGCATTCTACATCATTCACAAAAAATAAAAAACAGTAAACCAAAACATTATTTAATGAAAGGAAAAAAGTTACCTGTCCGTCAGCTTGTGAAATCAACCCAATAGGAATCAGGCTCTCTGGTTCACTTGCTTGCTCTGCCTCATCCACAATCACATGAGTGAAGTGTCCACGCCTAGAATTAAACATGAACCCAAAACAGGGTTATTTTCAGATTAGTTCATTCTGCCCCCCTGTGGTTAACCTCAGTAATTCTGTTAACTTCCTTGTCAAGTGTGTCAGGCAACTCCACACACACAGAGAAAAGATGGGTATCTTCACTATGGAATATAGAAAAAACAACCCAGTAACTTTAATTTGTCATCTTTGATTTCGCTTACATACTCCTGTATGTACAACCACTGGTTATGTTCATGTCACTTAATTAAGCATTGTTTATAACAAGGTTAAGACACTTAGAAAAGTCTTCCTTGTTCTCTATTTCATTCAGCTATTTAATTAAAACAATGCACTTGGTGTAGCAAAGACAATCCCCAGGGTTTTTTTCTACCAAACAACTCAAGCTAGTTAGGCTTCAGTGTCCTTTTAAAAAGGTCAAAATCAAGATCAGAGGAATCGTTAGTTAACAGCACTTGACACAATGGTTGTTTACAGTTAGCAAAGGTGATTTGATAAAAACCAAACACAACATATTTTTAGTGTGACAATCATTTTGAGCCAAGATGATTGTTAACAGCAATATAATTTCCAAGGCTCCCACTGGTGGAGAAGTTATTGTGTCAAAATTTTTTAACATTATTGAAATTCTTAAATTTGCCATGGAGAAAATCTCTACTGAAACATTACTAAAACCAAGTGGTTTGCTAGGAAGACAATTTCAAATTAGAGGCACATGCAATAAACTGTATTAAAACAGCTCAAGTCACAGTACAGAGGATATCGAAAAGCTCTGGGTTTTGTAGCATCCAGCTATTTCAGTAATATTCCCATCTATAGTACTATACCGTATTTGTGCTTGATAAAACAGTCCTGCACTGCTGCACGTGGTAATTACTATCCTGAACCACACTGCTGTCTGAATATCATCACCACTTTCACAGTAAGGTTTCACAATGTCATCAATTTGCTGCAGAAACAAAAAGGTATTTTGTAAAACAAAATGCCACTCAAACTAAATGTTCTAATTTGAATAAAAAAGCCCACAGGAAACCATTTTAGAAGCTGAGCAACACACTCGAATTTAGACTGAAATGAATTCTTCATTAATTTGTCAAAGTAGTAAATACGCAAGACATCCATAGGCTTTTTTAATTGTAAGGATCAAAATTGAACATATGTATGTTCCATACAAATATATATGTATATAAATACACATATATATAAAAAACACACACACAATGTGTGCATACTGTATAAAGATAACAATTCTATTAGTTTATTTTTCTGTGTAGTCTTAATTTGGAGACCAAGTCTTGACTTCAGTCACAGATTTTAAGATTGCTTTGTAAGTCAAAGCATCTTACCACATAAAAAAATCCCACTGATATGTATGTGCTGCTTGTGGACTTAAGCACTGCAGCAAAGAGGTCAAGATTCTACACTAATACAATCAAATTAAGGACTATGGTCAACATTTTCCAGTTGATCTTCTGGAACAGCTGAAGTAATATATTTGTACTTGGGATTATAAACAAGCCTAACCAGCCTAATAACCACTGACAGTTACATTACTATATCAGTATTTTAAGATTAAAATATTAAAATGGAAATATTAAATGGCAGGTATCAATAATATTTACCTCTATTGTCCTAGAGCTAGAATTAACTCGGACCATAGCTCCCGGTTTTAACAGATTGCTCTGATGCAACCGCAAGCAAATCAGATCTGTTGCAGCATTTGATGGTGCACAAACCAAAATTCGACTGTCTGGTAGAGTATAATGTATCTAAATAAAAGAAGATGGACATGAAAAAAAAAAGGTTATTTCGAGAAGCAGTAGCAGCTCAAACACGCCCATTTTATTTCCCTGAATAAAGAATACAAAAGAGTTTTGCATACATATTTTATTCATCCATCCTTTTGCAGTTCAAGAACACTAGTCTTGACAGCCACAACTAAGTACCCTCAAACTGAGTGTACCAACAGCAGAACTAATTAATAGCTGTCATATTAATGTATACCTGTGCTTCATGAATATATTATGCACTACTGGAATCACAAGTTAGATACTATTCACTAAAGCTTTAAAGACAAAACCAAGAAGACTTGAAAATAAACCATTCAGGAACTTCATTAAATCCCTATCAAGATCTTTCCTCTTTCACAGAGCTACAGAAAATGATCTTAAAATAAGTATTTTCAAAACTCCTTGGGAAAAAATACGACAGTACTTACATAAGTGTTCCAACACTGAAAAGATTAGAGGTGACTTATTTGTATACCAATACCTGTAAAATAGCTTCAACTACTGTTAATGTTTTTCCAGTTCCTGGTGGTCCAAAGAGAACATAAGGTGTTGGACGACATTCACCACTCAGTATCCTTTTCACTGCTAGTTTCTGTTGCTCATTCAGCATAGGATTGAAAAATTCACCAGTTCTCTGTTTAAGTACCACGGTTTCACCACCTATAATCAAGATAAGCATATATTAAAACTCCAAATAAATATTTTTAACATACATAGATTAAAGCAATTTCAATTCGCCTTATGCTTTAAAAATTTTTCATTTTCCTTATGTCGTAACAACTAATGAATTTCTTAAAAATTCTGATTTCTTAGAACAGCATGTAGAAAATAAGACATTAATATTTCAGAAGTGTATTGGATCTTTAAAAAAAATTGAAGGCCAGAAAAAGTCTATGATTACATAACAATCTGTAAAAAAAAAAAATCTATTCAGTAATTTCAGTATCAAGCTCACTTTTTTGTCCTAGGAGAGAAAGATTTCATTAACATTCAGTAACTGGTACTCCAGGTATAGCACTAGTATCAGATGACTAGAGCTGGTCACCACTACTGAAATCTTTTATTTATCCTGTCTGAACTAGTCTAGCTGTAGTTTTCCACAGCAGAATCTTATTAACCCTTGGACAGAAGTGCATTCTAAGTAATCCATTCCATATTTCTCTAGGCATCCTATTGCTACAAAGTGATCAAGTCATACTCTTAGTCAATTACTTACACTGTTATTTAAATTAAGGCTTTCCAGACCTCAGCTTTCTGAAAACTTTTCTAAAGCTTTTGCATCTTTGGCAAACTAGCTATCCCAAGGATGAGACACAGCATCCCAGTAACAAATCGGAAACTTTGAACGTGACCAAAAATTTTCCAGTGAACAACTGAGAAAAGATAATTTATTGAATACCAAATATATCACTTGATGTTTGCGGCCCCCTCCCTGGCAGTGTTCAAGGCCAGGCTGGATGGGTCTTTGAGCAACCTGGTCTAGCAGGAGGTGTCCCTGCCCATGGCAGGGGAGTTGGGACTAGATGATCTTCAAAGGTCCCTTCCAACCCAAACCATTCTACAATTCTATGAACTGGAGATGTTTAAGTAATCCATAGAAAGACTCCAATGAACCTTCCTGCTAGGACTGTCATAGAATTTGTCTTTGAAAAGTCAGAGCATGAGGACTTCTAAAAGTTATCTTACTCAGCCCTGGTTTACTGAAGTGATTGCAATCCTGAACTGTCTGTACTTGAATATAAAGTATTAAAGTATACCATGTTGGCTTGTTTGCACAGCTTCTCTTGCCACATCCGATATGTTCATCTCCTTTGATGCCATGCTTTCTGCCTGTTTGTTCTGCAGTTTTTTGACCTTAAAACAGCAAGATAAATGATAAATGAAGATAAATGCATTTATAACCCTAAGAAGACAGGCAACTATCTTCACTAAAAATTTTGAACTTGCTGCATTTTAGTATTTCCCATTAAATAGCATTATCCCATTAAACAGAATATCTACTGTGAAAACAGAAAGATAATATAGTAGAAGGCAGTGCTAGGAATTCCCATCTTAAATTTAAGATTTCTAAAAGTTTGGCTTAAGTTAACCTTAAATATTTATTTCACCAATACTTTGCAGGCTCAGACAAGCATTTTGAAGCCATGGCTGAATAACTTGTTTCCTTCCACAAAAGCCGATATTCACATTCCATACCACTAAGCAAGATGATACCTCTTGTCAGACTGCAGAATAGGAGAAAACTGCTCGTAGGGGATGTGGTGTTTGTAAGGTTCTGGACCAGAAGCCTCAGTCATCTTAATAATACTGATTCTAAGTCAGTGACGTGATGAGTGTTAGAGGTTGATTACTTTTTCTTGTACAGGACAAAAGTATCCTCCAGAGATCTTTGCTGCTTCCACAGACCCATGATGTCATGGAAAGACTGCAAAGTTCATCTAGTCCTTCTGACTACTCTCTTTGCTGCTCACCCATGTGGGTACTAGTGACACCTTGAATAGATCAAGGGGAGGATCATACAGCTCTGGGGTAAGCATGAGGGGTCCAGATGATGTTCTCACCATCCCTCTAGTCAAAGACAAAGACCCCAGTAGAAGCAGGCATCTTGTAGAACAATAACTGTGCTGCTGCTCTCACCAGCACAGCTCTGGGTCTATGTGCAGGAGCTCCTTGAATGCACATTATTAGTTGCAAAACCAGAGATGTGTCTGAGTTGTACCACAGGAGGATGAACAGCAGCAGTATTGTCTGATGGTTTGTAACAAATTCCCACCAGAAGGAAGACAAGAATGAGACTTCTGACAAACAACTGGCATCAGTGTCCTGATCACAAATTGTGCAGCCTCCTGGAGATTTCAATCATTCACATACCCATTGCAATTCACCCAGGAAATGTCAAGAATTTCTAGACTGAGTTGGTGACAGCTTCCTAGTGTAAATGGCTGACACACTGATCAGAAATAACACTCTGTTAGACTTGCTGCTTATATACAGGGAAGAGCATGTGTCCATATACCAGCTTTTGTTGCAGGTATTGCAAGATTGGAGGACGGCTAAGAAAGCAAAGCAGCGGAGTCAGAACCCTGTCCCTTTCAGAGCAAACCTCAGATTCTACAAGAAATCACCAGGCAAAATCCTCTGGGCAGCTTCCATGTGGGGAAAAAGGTGCCCATAAGAGATAAAGAGTTGTTTATTGAGAGATCATGAACAAACCATCCTGTTACACAAGATCATCAGGAATTTCAATAGAAGGGCTCCTTAGCTAAGCTTGTAACTTCTTGATGAATTTATTAAAAAAACCCCAACAAAACAACAAACCTTACTACAAGCAGAAATAAGGACATGCAAAATAAAAAGCAATGCTTGGACAGTTGGACAAAATCAGGAAGGTCAAAGAGATTAAAGTACAGCTGAAGCTACAGTGTGGCCAGAAGAGTAATAAGGAGAGATCTCACAACTATGGTGGAAGAGAGACAGTTCGAGGATCATGGAGGCTCACAGATGGATAAAAGACGACAATTTATCAATAGATCATATTGGAAAGAACTCAATGTCCTTTCTGTCTCACATGCAGGCTCCCCTGCAAAGTAACAGTATGGGAAGGCAAGGGACAAGTAACAGAGGGGGAGGACCATGCTACAAACTGCTTAGAGTCACTGGATAGGGGCGATGTGATTTGCCACACCACTATGATTGTGGACACTGCTACCTATTATATACAATAAAAAATAATCATGACAAACCAGGGAATGTCTCCAGCAGTAGGAAAAAGCTAATATTGCTCCAATTTAAGATGGACAAGGAAGACCTGCGGAACCATAGCTCATCAGCCTCACTCCAGTCCCTGAGAATATCACGGAGCACATCCTTCTGGATTCAACATCCTTCATATGTCTGGAAAAAATGGTGACCAGGCATACTCAACATGGCTAAACCAAGGGGCAGACGAATCAGTCACAGAATCACAGAATCACAGAATCACAGAATCACAGAATCACAGAATCACAGAATCACAGAATCACTCATCACAGAATCACTCATCACAGAATCACTCATCACAGAATCACTCATCACAGAATCACTCATCACAGAATCACTCATCACAGAATCACTCATCACAGAATCACTCATCACAGAATCACTCAATCACAGAATCACTCAATCACAGAATCACTCAATCACAGAATCACAGAATCACAGAATCACAGAATCACAGAATCACAGAATCACAGAATCACAGAATCACAGAATCACAGAATCACAGAATCACAGAATCACAGAATCACAGAATCACAGAATCACAGAATCACAGAATCACAGAATCACTCATCACAGAATCACTCATCACAGAATCACTCATCACAGAATCACTCATCACAGAATCACTCATCACAGAATCACTCATCACAGAATCACTCATCACAGAATCACTCATCACAGAATCAATCATCACAGAATCAATCATCACAGAATCAATCATCACAGAATCACAGAATCACAGAATCACAGAATCACAGAATCACAGAATCACAGAATCACAGAATCACAGAATCACAGAATCACAGAATCACAGAATCAATCACAGAATCAATCACAGAATCACAGAATCAATCACAGAATCACAGAATCACAGAATCACAGAATCACAGAATCACAGAATCACAGAATCACAGAATCACAGAATCACAGAATCACAGAATCACAGAATCACAGAATCACAGAATCACAGAATCACAGAATCACAGAATCACAGAATCACAGAATCACAGAATCACAGAATCACAGAATCACAGAATCACAGAATCACAGAATCACAGAATCACAGAATCACAGAATCACAGAATCACAGAATCACAGAATCACAGAATCACAGAATCACAGAATCACAGAATCACAGAATCACAGAATCACAGAATCACAGAATCACAGAATCACAGAATCACAGAATCACAGAATCACAGAATCACAGAATCACAGAATCACAGAATCACAGAATCACAGAATCACAGAATCACAGAATCACAGAATCACAGAATCACAGAATCACAGAATCACAGAATCACAGAATCACAGAATCACAGAATCAATCACAGGGATTGGAAGGGACCTCAAAAGGTCATCTAGTCCAATCCTCCTGCCAGAGCAGGAACACCTAGGTCAGGTCACACAGGAACATGTCCAGGCGGGTTTTGAATGTCTCCAGAGAAGGAGACTCCACAACCTCTCTGGGCAGCCTGTGCCAGTGTTCTGTTACCCTCACTGTGAAGAAGCTCTTCCTCACATTTATGCGGAACCTCCTATGTTCCAGCTTGCACCCACTGCCCCTTGTCCTATCATTGGATGTCACTGAGAAGAGCCTGGCTCCATCCTCATGACACTCACCCTTCACATAGTTATAAACATTAATAAGGTCACCCCTCAGTCTCCTCTTCTCCAAGCTAAAGAGACCCAGCTCCCTCAGCCTTTCCTCATAAGGGAGATGTTCCACTCCCTTCATCATCTTTGTGGCTCTGCGCTGGACTCTCTCAAGCAGTTCCCTGTCCTTCTTGAGCTGGGGGGCCCAGAACTGGACACAATACTCCAGATGTGGCCTCACCAAGGCAGAATAGAGGGGAAGGAGAACCTCTCTTGACCTACTAACCACCCCCTTTCTAATACACCCCAGGATGCCATTGGCCTTCTTGGCCACAAGGGCACATTGCTGGCTCATGGTCATCCTCCTGTCCACCAGGACCCCCAGGTCCCTTTCCCCTACGCTGCTCTCCAGCAGGTCAGCCCCCAACCTGTACTGGTACATGGGGTTGTTCTTCCCCAGATGCAAAACTCTACACTTGCCCTTGTTGAATTTCATTAAGTTTCTCCCCACCCAACTCTCCAGCTTATCAAGGTCTCGTTGAATGGCAGCACAACCCTCTGGTGTGTCAGCCACTCCTCTCAGTTTGGTGTCATCAGCAAACTTGCTGAGGATACATTCTGTACCCTCAATCCACATCATTGATGAAGATATTGAACAACACCGGTCCCAGTACCGACCCCTGAGGGACTCCACTAGTCACAGGCCTCCAACTAGACTCCGTCCCATTGACCACAACTCTCTGGCTTCTTTCCTTCAGCCAGTTCACAATCCACCTCACTACCCGATCACCAAACCCATACTTTATCAGCTTATCTACAAGGATGCTGTGGGAGACAGTGTCAAATGCTTTACTGAAATCAAGATAAACCACATCTACCACTCTACCATCATCTATCCACCTAGTTATTTCCTCATAGAAGGCAATAAGGTTGGTCAAACATGACTTACCCTTGGTAAAACCGTGTTGACTGCTCTTAATGACCCCCTCATCCTTGATATGCCTAGAGATAGTGCCAAGAACAAGCTGTTCCATCACCTTTCCAGGGATGGAGGTGAGGCTGACCGGTCTATAGTTACCCAAGTCCTCCTTCTTGCCCTTCTTATAGATTGGAGTGACATTTGCTATCCTCCAGTCCTCAGGCACCTCTCCTGTTGTTCATGACTTTTTTGTCCATGACTTTCATGACCAACCTGATTTTACTCTATGATGAGGAGACTATTATGTGGACAGACTATTACATGGACAAAAGAAACACAGTCACTGTAATACTCCTTGACCTCAGCAAGGCTTTTTAAATGGTTTACTTGACACATCATTCTTATTTGTAGCCTGAGGACATATTATCTAGATCAACAGACAGACAAGTTGAAAATTGTCTGAACGACTGGGCTCAAAGAGTATTAATCAATAGTTTGATGCTCAACTGGAAGCTGGTCAACAGCTAAGAACCCCAACTGTTGGGACTAGTATTATTCAGTATCTTCATCAATGACTAGGATGAGACCAGATAACACCCTTGACAAATCTGCAGACAACACAAAATCAGGTGTCATACCTCAAATGCCTGATGGTCCATCTTTGGTTCAGAGTGACCATGAGAAACCTGGCAACAGAGCCAACAGAAAACTCATGAAATTCAGTAAAGAGAAGTAGAAAGCTCCACACTTTGGAGCATTTGAATAACTGTGCGAACCAAGATAGCCCAAGAATCCACTAGCTGAGTAGTAATTCTCAGGCCCTTTTCAGGATCCTGCAGATGCTAGAGCTGTATATAAGCCAGTATCACGTTCTTGTTATGAAGAGTCTAAGAGAGCTTGGATTTTTAGTTTGGCTATGAGGAGGTAAAGAAGCAGTCTAACAGCCCATGATGGCTTAAATCAGAGTTACCAAAATCCCCCCAAACCCCAAAACGACAATCTCTTATTTGTAGTCACATATGATATAACACAAAGGACCACATCCACAAGTTGCAGCTAGAAGATTCATTCTGGGAATTAGGAAAAAATCTTGAGTGGAAGGGTGGTGAAGCATAGGTTATGCAGAGGCTGTGGAACCTCTAGCAAAAATAAACAAACACCCTCCCCATCCCTCCCAAGCTGACTTGATTTAGTGTTGGTGACACTCCTGCTTCAAACAGGAAGAAGGACTAGTAACTTTCTGAAGTCCATTCTAAGACAGATTTTTACATTTTCTCCATACAATTTAACTAGCAGTTAAGAAACCTGGGTAAATTTACTCAAAACAGGATGATTATCTTCTATCATAAAATTATTTCCTGCCAGTAACAGGACTTACTATCTACTCAACAGCAGCTATGAAAACTAGCCTATGGCAAGTCTGACAATTCTAATCATAATCACCTTTTCTTTAATAAGCACTTCACATTTGCAATGGGAGTGTTAGCTTAATAGTATCAGTTATCATAAAATCCCCTGTGCCCAGACAGCAAACAAAAGCTTCGGTCATCAGAAAACAGCAGAATGTGACTTTGATTCTTTGATACTCCACTATGCAAATCCTTTATAACAACAGCTTTACAGTAGGTATCTGTTACCAATCTGAATGGTATTGAGCAATTAAAAGGACATTGACAGAATAGATACCTTACTTTCCTGCTGGGAACACTGCTCAAGGCCATCATCAACAACACAATACTCAGAAGTATTCTGGGTCTTGATGACTTTTGGTGATTGTAAGACAAGCCTTTCTGGAAATAACACTTCAAATTTAGAGGAGAAAGAGAAAGCAGAGAAATTTGAAAGCCACACAAACACTTTGCATGTTACACTCATTACATTACTGCTGATATATCAGCTTGCTCCAAGTTGCCCAAACTGGTTTATTAGAACTAATGTAAAAGTGATAAAGACCTGCATGAAGTTTACATGGATCGTTGTACTCAACCACAAAAAAAGGACATCAGTGCTTTTTAATAAATTTTGAAGTAACACAAAACACTGCCATTTCACATGCTATTATTTTAACAGTATGATTTCTACAGATTTTATTGGCTCAAACAGTTAAAAAAAGTTTGTTTCCACTCCTCTCCCCTGTGACTGCCAACAGATGAAATCATTCTGATGACACCTACTCTAGATTCAGAGTTGTTTCAAAAAACAAAAAAGCCAACCAAAACAAAAAACACACTTACAGAAGACTCCTCTAAGAACAAACTACAGTGCATTCTTCTCAGTATGCCCTGATGTGAAAACAGTATAAAATACAAGACCCTCCACAAACTCACTCTAGGCAGCTTATGTCAACTGAAGTGTACCTTTTTCACCCAGGTGGATAGCTCGCTCAACTGCTAACTGGCATCGCCTGCTGGGAATCCTGTTATCAGAACACAAATTTGTAGATTAAAGTAAAAGCTTACATATCCATAAACTACAACAGCATACACATACAAGGTATGTGGTATTTTTTACTATGCACCAGTGCATATAAAAATTGGAGTTTCATATAAAAAGTTTTTTTAAAAGAAGCATCTATTGAGAAATATGCTGCAAAAGTGTAAATCAACAACTTTGCTATGAATAACATTGATACATATATTCTTCAGCTCTTCAGTGAGACAAAGATGGCCTGGTGTTCTAGACTTAAGGAAGACAGCAAAGCTGGTTTTACAGGGAAGATTAAGCAGCTATATACAGATAATAATATCCCATGAATGAAAAGTAAAAAAGGACAGGTGGCTAACATCAGTTGGTTTTTATGGTCTTTAAAAAAAAAAAAAAGTCATACTGGTATATTTTTTCCTTAAAAAAAAAAAAAAAAATCCAAGAAAAATAAAACCAAAACCATCCCAACTCACCCCTCATCGTTTCACTGCCTGGCATTGGTGCAATCATCTAGAGGCATGAGATAACATACGTAGCAACTACGGTTGCAGTCTTTTACCAGTTAATGTAGTAGCAAAGGTGAGTTGAGGGAAAGAGGTGAAAATTGGCAATTTTAATTATGTCCTTTTCATACCTGAATTCACCAAAACAACCTATTGATAGTCATGTATATTTTAGAAATCACTTACTAGAGGAATCATTTAATGCAGCTTTTTGGAAGCTTATAAAAATACCTGCAGTAAACAAATTCCACATCCATGGGTTCCAAGTTGTAAGACTGTTCAAAGTCAGTACTAAATTTAAGAGTAACATCTTCATCACATATCTGTTGCAAAAATAAAAAGTTAGTTTATTGATGAAGGTTTAGTACTTTTAGTACTTTAAACATGAAGAAGCATCTCTGAAAGCACTGAACCCCCCCCCCCCACCTCCAAACAGAATACCTAGATTTACCTGCTATCAACATATTGCATATTTAGATTATGTTACGAGTGCTTTCAGAGCAGGTAAGGCTTATAATCCAGAAAGAACAGGGAAGCCAAAGCCTTCAAAAAATACAAAATCACCACTTGGAATGTAGATAAAACACATCTAGCTTCCCCAAAGTCAGGTTAAACTAGTCTTTAACTCCATAAATTGCCAGCTTCCCCTTTGAAACCTGCAGGCCACAGTATTTTCAACAGGAGATACACCTTGCTTACCTCAGTAACATAGGCAACATACTCTATTATATGTTCTGAGTAGACCTCACTTTTCAGTAACACCTTATCACCTAATTGTAAACAAAGTTAAAAGGCAACACATTGTTACAAGGAATAGTAAAATTCTTGCCGCAGCACTTAATTTCTTTCTCTTTTGCATGCTTAAACTAGGAATTCACAGGACACTAGATGTTAACTAACTTCAGCAAAGTTGCTGTATCCATGAGTACCTGTTCTGAAGCGCCCTATGCAGTTGTATATTAGATTTTAAAAGGCATTTAATATTCATGCCATCAGATAACATCTCCTGAAAGCAGTAGCTTATATACTATATTGAGATTCTGAATTCAGTTTTAACTACTTTCCCAGCTTTTTCTTTTACACCTACTGTCTTTTAAGTTATTACTACATTGCACAGTTTATTTTTGCTGAAAGACCCACCAGTTTTTGTACATGAAAAATCCCAAAGTATCTGAACATGCTTAAGAACAGACACATGCCATGCTGGTTCAGACAGCAGCCACTGTAAGACTCACATTGAGACACTAAGAGTGCAGTTCATCTAATTAATAACTTTGTGTTCAAATACATGAAAGACTTCTTTAAACAAATGAATAAGCAATGTAGTTTGTATTGCACTGAAAATGTCGATCAACATGCTATTTTGGCTTTATCTCGGATTAATTACTACCTGCAGCTAGCTGAGGTCTGTTCTCTTCCACTCCTGGCACTTTCAACACAAATGAGTTCCCATTCCTTTTCAAAGTAACCCCACTCATATTAAAGCATTTTATCTGCATTTCTGCCTGGATGTCTTCAAGCCACAAGAGAGTAGAAAACTTTGCTTTATAATTATCTAGATTTAGACGCTGAAAAACAAAACAGTATACATTATTGTTGTAACTTCTACACTATGCATGTCAAAGTTGGAATAACATTAGACAAAACACCTCTTAGAACAGACTGCACAGCAACTGGTTTGCCAATTAAGGCACCTAAATACCACGTATCTATACACTGGCTAATATTTTAAACTCCCCCAGTAGTCAAAGCTGAATTAGTACAGTCCTTGGAGCTCAGACACAATAGCCAGTCAGCTAAAGAGTTAACCAACTCTCCCCTACTACAATGGCAGTTTCTACACTGGAATTCAGGGCCAGCCTACAAACTAAATTCTATGCTCAGCAATCCCAGAAAACAAAATCCAAGTACACTGGGCAGAAACAGGTCAGAGATTGAGTTCTGTCAGTCTTGGCACTGGCTGATGATTATCCAACTTACAGCAAGCTGGAAGAACTTTTAACTTTCTCCTTTAGAGCTTAATGCATTTCACTGAAGGTGTTCTCCAACAGTACAAAGCTCTATTTAAACAAGGGCTGATAGCACAGAATGCTTTCTATTTGATATCTTCTCACTCAAATACAAGGTGAATGAGCAGTGCTTTCTGGAGCAAACTTTAAAACAGTCACCAGTCCCAGAGAAAACTTAAGGTGTGGTTAAAAAAAGTTACCATTAATATCAGGCTTTCAGTCTAAAATTATTTCAAACATTACTGAGGTTTATCTTCTTTTTCAGCAAGGATCACTAATCTGCTATCTTAATGCTGTGACCTCAGGTTTTGTGCAAGCTGTTTGGAAACCAGACAATATAGCCTTTTACATTTTTGAAAAATTATCTATCAGATCCTGTTTATAAGTCCTTAAAAAGTTGTGAGGAAAAAGTGAGTTGCAGTAATGTTGTACCAGAAATCAGGACAAAAGGTTTTTGTTAGACTTCAGGTCTGGGGGTTTTTTGGTACATATTCTGGACTGACTAGACTTGCAGAAAGAATCTGAACAAGCCGTAGTGAATTAAATTTGAGGATTTTTTTTTTTTTAAAAAAGTTTTGAACAACCAGAAAAGAATCCTCCATTATTGGAATAACTTAAGAATTTCTGCTTTCATTTGCAACTGCTAGACTACTGTTCTGACACCCCCAAAAAACCCCTTTGCAATGATGCCAAAAAAGTGAGAGTGAAGAGGAATCTTTGTTCAGCTTGTGTATATGTCCCCCCCCCAGCCCGCTTTAAACTTCTACTTCCTTTTCTGTTTTTCACATTCACCTTTTTGTGCTCTTGTAAGCTTGGATTCAGTGACATACTGAAACCCACAGAAATTACAGAATATTGACTGAAGTCTTAAGTCTACTTGGTAAACAGTATTATATCATCTTCTATTACACTAAGGGCTACACATATTTTCTAAATTAAGGCCATCTTAAACACACATAAAATATATTTTCTTACATAAACCTACACTTGCATACCTCTGCTAGGAGAGGCTGAAAGGTCAGGATGTCTAACTCCTGCTCCACACATTTTCTTAACATACCTGGTATGGTATAAAGTGGGAGAAAGCTTTGCAACAGCCTTCTGCGATTTCTAAAACAAAAGTGTACGACATATTATTTAGCTTTCTCAAATTATATATGTGCAAAACAGCTAATTAACATGTCACATCTTCAAGGCTATAAAACCAAAACATACACATACACACCAGACCCAAGGATTCCTTCAAAGTGACAACTGTTTGCTATACTGGGAAGAAATACAAGTGTTCCAGTTAGATTGTTTGAAAACATCATTTATCTGCTGCTCTTTCAATTTAGGGATATTTTATAACTAGGCAAATACTGTAAGCATAATGGAAGCTTATTTGCAAAAGGAAAATTTCTGAACAAAAGATGGGAAACATTTATCAGATATAGATGTTAAAGTTGCTTGAGGAGTTAAGCAGCTCACTCTTTCAGAAAACTATTTCTGATTTTTCATCTTTTTTCTTAATAACACAATTTTTACTTGTAGATTACTATGCAACAGGGTTCATCTTGTTTACCATTACATTATATAGTAGAAAGAGCTTCTGTTTGACAAATGTACAAATAAATCAATTAGATCATTACTAGAACAAGTTATTCTATCAGTAATGTTCACAATTACCTTGTTCACAACATAGATAAACATGTACAGACTCTCCCGGTTTCATGTTTTCTTTGTCAGCATTACAGAACAGATACAGCAACACCAAACAGAGCAATATTAGGTGTTATTTTTTGCTCTAATTCACAATACCTTGGGTATTTAGGGGCAATCACTGTTGTATTCCTTGGCTGAGGTTCTGGCAAAGTTTTAGGCTTTCTTGGAGAAAATGGTTCCACAGGTGCTATTAGTAATTCTTCTTCATTTGTTACAGTGGCTTCAATATAACATTCAATAGTAAAATCAGGAAATCCAAGCAACAGGAGTTCTCTACTGTACCCAGGATTTCTTCAAGTAAGCAGAAGTTATGTTCTTAAAACCATCATGTTCACACTTTATTTTCCCCAGCCATAAATATTTTTTAAACTAAAATTGTAGAGTCTCATTTTGGTAACACATGAGAACTGCTAATTTAGGGCAATTCCTCACACTCCCCCCATCCTGAGTTCAATCCAAGTATCATAAATACTAATTAAAAAAAAAAGAATCTCAAAACTCCAATTTTGTCAAGAGTCTGGGTAAAGAGCAAAACCCCTCCCCTCAATGTACTAGGTACAGAATTAATAATTTGGTCACAAGAAGCATTTTGGAACTACTGTTTCTGAAAAAGACTAGCCAAACATTTCCATCAGAGCAACATGAAGCATATCCCTTCATTGGCTGCAGCAACACCTTTGCTCCACCTTGCTTAAGGCTACTCAGAATAGAAACCCCTCAGGTAAACACATCAGGTGGAGAAAGCAGGTATGATCCTTTGTTTCTGAAAACTGCACTTTATATGTGTAAACGGTGCTTGGGGAGTGACAGATGGGAGAAAAAAAAAAAATAAAAAAAATCAGAGGGAACAGTTTCTTCAGATCAGTTTCTAAGGAACTTAAGACAAAAGATCTTAGCACACACCATCTGCTCCAAAATCCTTTAACAAACTCATCCCAGCACTACACAGAGACCAGTTCGCTCCTTGGCACTAATTACTAATAGTCCAACACTATTACTATGTGCCTGAAACAAAAGCATCCCAGAAGGATTCTAGCTAACTTTCTCTTTGGCAGGAATATCACTTTTCCATGCCAGCCAACACTACCTGCTCAGGTTAAAGCTCTAGGCTGGTTTTCTCTGCTAAATGAATTCAGTGCAGACACTGAACTGTCCAGATTTATGGTCTAAATTTGCAGTTTCTGTGATATCTTATGTGGCCAGCAAGCACTTGTTACCTTCATGCTGCAGCCTCCCATGGAACGTTGTGTGGTTTGTTCTGTATTATTAGAAGATTATCAGACATTGTGGCATTTGCAGATCTACGGTGAAATATAAATTGTTCTTTCTACACATCTTTCTCCAAAGGGCAGCCATGCCTGCAGCTTATCTTTTGGATTGCAGCTAAATCATCCTCCTAAGAAAATTTCTGCCCCTTGCCTTACTACTTAAAATGGTAACAGCAGTAGAGTGAAAGTTAATGCAGTGTTACTTTGGTGAATGAAACCATTTGACCTTTTTTTTCCCTCCTGTTCAACTTTTAAACTGCAATCATACAAATCAGTGGTTGTGGTACGTGGTTTGTAGAGCTATACCTGGAAGTAACTGAAAAGTACATGAAAGTCACTACTCCAGCATGAAGTTCCTACTTGAATTCTGAAAGAGCTCACACAAAGCCACTTTTTATTCTTAACTAAATTGATGAAATATTTTGTACAGCAAAGTCTTTTTGTTTTTCAAGGGTTTTCTAATATCTACAAACCACTTCTATAAATTACACCTTCAAGAAAGAAAGCTTTTTTTTATTTTTTTTTTAATTTCAGCAAAGAACCTGCATTTAATATCACAGGACAAGGAATTCTGAGATAAAGGCATGTAGCAACATGAATATGACATCAGGGTACCGAGACTGGAAGAAACCTATCAGCCATAACACAAAAATTCCCAGATCTACATTAGTTCTAGTGCTCATGGAGCAATGGGTTTCCTGAGAAGAATATAACCATCTGTAGGTATTATCTTCACCTTACTGCCTCTTTTTAAAGTAAGTTATGTATTCCCACTCTATTTCTTCATTTACTGGTTCCATACTCTTTTCACAAGAATCAGAATCAAGCATTAAAATGCTACCTACTTTCAAGGTCTAATATAGGTTTGCACATCATTTGCTAATACATACTGGTTCACTTTATCCTACACCAAAAAAGAAGAAGGAAACTATTAATTTTTATGACTTGTTTCCATTGTATTGGTCAGAACCAATGGAAAGAAATACTTACACAGCTGTGCATATGATCACTATGGATGTTTTTCCACCTGGTGGTATGACAATTTCTCTAGTAGTATTGACATGCTGTATTGGTTGTTCCATGTCTTCTTTTTGCTTATGTTCTCCATTATGTAGATTTTCATCTTTCAACAAAGAGAAGTTTTCTTCTGTCCTTAATAAATTTGTATCCTGAGAATTAATTCCTTGTGTAGTAAACAGATTATAATAAATTCTGTCACCACAATTGTTATTGCTTAGCATAGGAAAGTATTCTCAAACAAACACACAAGTTTTCTGAGGAGTTAACACTCAGAGTTCAAATGTTACCATATCACTGTACCTGGAATGACTCCATTCTTCATAATGGATGTATTATTCGATGACTCACATGCTGTTCCTTCATTGTCATTATATGAATTAATTGCAGCTTTTGAGATGTTTTCTTGATTTATTGGAAAAGATGACAGATACGCTTCTGGACTATTCTCATGTTTCTGAGGAATCTGAAAACTGAACTGCTTGTCTTTCACCCATCCAGCTAAATGGCAGCTGATTAAGGACTGTGGTACACTCCCTTTATTCCTAGAAGTAGTTACGTAATTACATGATTAAATGCATAGTTCATGTTCTTGGGAAGCTTAATTCTACTTGAAGTCCAATACAACTGTCTGTAGCAGGTTAGTTCACCATTATTTCATAACAGCTATCAGAATGAAACTGCACTGCTGCTTCTAACTCATGAGGACTAGAACCTCTGCTAAATGTTAGTATTTTTAGGTCAACTATCATATGAAGCATACAGAAACACTGTGTATATAAAAAAAGCAACGGTAACTTAAAATTTATCATTTGGAAACTCTTAGGAAAGAGCATATAGCAACAAATAGAGGGTATTCAGGTGTGACTCCATTTGAGCCTCTATGCCCAGATGTAAAGAATAATAAAAAAAAAAACAAACACAAAAACTAAAGAGAGAACCACCAAACCAAAAAACTCTTAAGGATACACCAACATAGTTCTTCAGCATCCAAGTTCAAAAAAACCCCCCAAAACAAACCCAACAAAACAATTAGAAAAAAAACCTAGTCTGCTCTTAATACGTAAGTATGTAACAGTCCTCTTGTTCTAAGATTTTGAAGATGATAGTGTATCTGCAGTTTAAATTAAACACACTTATAAGTAAAAGCATTTACTTTCATCTTCATTCCAGACAGGATTATATTAGGATTGAAAAGAGACATAGGATTGGTGAGTCTCCAAGTACTATCTGCAAGGTAGTCTTTTTATGGAGCATCTATCCTAAAGATATTAAATTCAATATGAAACTCTCTTTAATTCCATAGTATTTGAGTGCTACTCGAAGACCATGATCTATAAGGCTCAACTATGAGGCACTTCTGTATGAAAGACAAGTTTACAGACTATGGAGTCTGTTTAGAATAATTGGAAAAGCTTACTCTATCCACATGATCATTGTTTTAGATTCCCCCTGCTTCAGAGTTCCAAAATTAGTCATTCTTGATACTTCCAACGCTCCTTTGTCTCTCATTAAGTCTTCATAAAGCTCATTCAGATTGACTTGGTTACAGTGAGATTGTCTGTAAATATAATTTTAGGTAGCAAATTTGAAACAAAAATAGACTCAAACATCTTTGATTCTGCACAAGTTTAAGAATCACTCTACCAAAGCATAGTCACAGTATTTAGGAAGAAGCAGGTGAGAGTGTTCACTTTTTCTCAGCTACTTACACTTCCAAGACAATTAGATTACCTTTACTAATTTGAGCAGCAAATTAAAAACAACAGGCCTTTTGTCAGCAGCACAATAAACAAGCAAAAATCTTTGGATACAAGACTAAAATGATTAAGAAGCTAGCTAATCTCTGCTGAAGAGCTGAATCAAATGGTGACTGAAGCTGTTATGGATCTCTTTGGGAGCTGAACCAAGACACAAAGAGCAGCTCCTTAGCAGAAATCCTGATTAGCACTGGAGCTTAAGAGCTAAAATGCCTAAACTAAGTGTTTTTAACATGTACCCCAAGGACACACTTATGTCTTCTGTTTACTGCTACAATCTGAAAGCAGCAAACCGAAGAAAAAACTGAAAAACAAAGAACACTCTTAACTACTATCACACATATGAAAAATGCCTATGAAACCAAAAGTCATATGTTCTTCCCTGAGACAGGGACCATAACTCTTGGTCACAACTACCTGTAGAAACTGTTAAAAAAATTGTTTCTATTCTACCGTTAAGAAACTACTTAGATAAATTGGCACTAAAATCACTTGGAAATATTTTAATAATCTTGCCAATATTTACACATCCTAAGTACTCCTTAGTCATTAGCTAATGAAGCCCACTAGATGTCTCCCACTGCAGTATAAGCTGCCTCAATTTTTTGATGTGGTAGAAAATAGACTACAGGGTTGATTTCTCAGTTTTAGTGTACTTCTGTATTTTAGCTTTAGTAATAAAGTTCTGTATAAAATCCATCATTAAAAATAGGTCCAACTGAAAGAATAAGTGAACAAATTGCACTGTTGTGCAAAGCAATGTTAACACTTCGAGCTCCATCTAGGTACAATTTAAATCTATTATATCCATTATCTCCAGTGAAAACAAACAGCTTGTTCTGTTCTTCATAGTTCTTTGAAGACATACGTACTGCCCTAAACTAGATTTACTAAAGATCCAACACGGCAAGTTTCCCAAAGATTATGTCTGAGAGGGACTTGAATATCCTTTTTGCTGTCCTTTGGACTTTCCAATTGCCCAAAAACTATCTTATTTTCAGCCTGCAGAATCAGACTCAGTAATCCCACAAGGCCTTGATAGCACTGAGTGTGACAGATTTTACAGGTAATAGCCCTATTTATATACATTTGTGCAGTATTTGTGTTTTTCACATGACAGACACTTGAATTCAGAAGTCAAACTCTGGACCTTTGCTACACAACTGCAACTGACTAGTTGTCCATTCTAAAATTCTGTAGCTGGATTATTTCACAGAATTTTGCTTCTCCATACTGAACATCTACTTTGCAGAAAAGGCTGATAAATCTGTCCAGATCCAACTCACATCAATATGCCATCCAAAGTGCCTGTGGAACCTCCCAGTCTGATATTTGCAAGCCCAATGAATCTGTTATTCAGATCATTGAACTAAATGGCTGTTTAGGACAGACACCTGAAGAATCACTACAACTTAGGCAAAATGCATTAAAGAAACATCCATTTTACATCAGTTTCACTGAGGATAGTTTTCAAACAGTGAAGTCCTCACTAGAAGAACACAGATTAGAGGAAATGCAAGGTGAGAGCATAAGCTTGGCATTTTTTTAACACAACCAAGCAAAATTCCTTCTTTGCCTAGCAATATCCCTGAGCTCAGCGGCCACTAGTTTTGCTTCTCTAGTAAGTGCAGATGTTCTCACCTTCTGGTAAGGAAGAAGAAAAAGCAAGGGCCAAAACATATCACACTGATCTTCCCAATCATCTATCATGCATTCTAGTCAACTAGTTGAGAATTCACAGTATTTCTCACTTAACAGGCACAACAAAATTTAAGCTGCATAATTACAATTTATATCTAGTTGTAACTAAGCAGAAAGAGAATGAAAGAATGAAGATTACCCATCCTGGCTGACAGGCACCAAGCCGACAGCTCTCCAAGTAAAATACGACCGATTGCTCTCCACCACAACTGCGTTCACTAGATCATTTTTACGAGGTGAATAGCCATGAGGAAGTCTCAAGGAATCCAAAGTGAAAAATATGCTGTCATCTATTGTTCCTCTTCTTCCACAGATGCTGGAAATGTGAACCTGTAACAGTTTGTTACTCAGTGTTACTTGATATTACCTGCTTAAGCTAACAGGTATACTACCACTGCATAGATTTTTTTCCTGCAACAGTCATTCTAGCATTAACAGAGCTGCATTCTGAAGTTCCAGTTAGTCATGTGAGGTAAACCTAGGCTCTAATCTAGAATCACTGTGCTTGTCTTTAAATTTAAAAGTGCAAATAAATATAAGTACTTCAGATAAGCATTAGGTTCTACTTAAGTGCATACTACAATACATACATTTGACTTAATCGTGATACCTGCCTTGTGACTTACCCACATCTAATTTACACTTCAATACTAGCAGTCACAAGATCTTTTTTCCTATGCTTGAAACGCAAATATTTTTCAATATATACAGTCAAGTTAAATACAATAAACCATAAGCCTAATATATATATATTCCTAGAGGGAACAAATATTTTCATTAAAAAAAAAAAAGGGACAATAGTTGCTTTTAAGCCAAAATACTTTGCTAAATTAAACATCGTAAATTCCACAGCCATTACTTCTTAAAAAAGCTTTGAAAATCCACACATCCTCATTACAACCAATGTAACTAAACCAGTAGGCATCCAAATCAACAACTGATAGCCAATAAGTTAGTTACTCTTCCTGTTCTAACCAAAATGCGTATGCTTTTTCCAAAAGCTTTATTTTCGAAATAATCCACAATAGTGGATGAGTCGATATGTTTTATTTTTTAATTAAAGATATGTTATAGAAGATCTACCAATATTAGCAACCTAAAACCACCTTCAAAAACCCTCTTCACACAAGATTCCTCTTGCCAAAAATAACGTGCTGAACATTTACCTTGTCTACTTGCTTATATCTCAAAGGCTTTACAGCAACTGCTTCACTGTTACACATTGCTGGGTTAATAAAATATTTTGCTTGCACCCAGTCATCTTCACAAGGTCTGAAACCTACACAGAACAGAAGTTTAATTGCTACTGATAACATTTGCATCACTCCCATACAAAACTAGTTATAAACTTAAATAAAATGACCAGCCAGAACAATGCAAACAATGCATTATTCAGATCCAGTGAGTTCAAACTTCTCTTCACAGTTTGTGCAGTGTTTGGTTAATGGTTGGACCTGATGATCTTAGAAGTCTCTTCCAACCAAGGCTATTCTGTGATTCTTCCCCCAGAAGGTTATGACAAACTACATAAGAGATGTTAGTGGAAAAACACACTTGCTTACAAGAAACTTGTGCTTACTTGACTGCATGCAAGTTACACTCAGTGAGAATAAACAGGTAGCTTTCTTCACCCAAATCCCTATGTATATTTCACTGCACGTGCTCCATTAGAATTTATTTGGGATGTGGATTGCAAGTTTATAAGAAGATATTTCTATTGTACATATAAAAAGAATTAAGGAAGAGTAAATAAGATAGCCTCTATATACCTTCACAGACTTCTTCCATGGCAAAAAAAGTATTGTGATTAATATAACCACCATCCTTAGAAAGAGAGGTAATAGTACCAATTAGTACTTTCATATTTAGTTCAGAAGCATCCCAAGTAGGATTGGAGTCTTCACATGTATCCTGGGCTGCATCTACCTATTAATAAAAAAAAAAACAATGTTCAAACAGCTGCGTTATAATTATATGTTAAACATACATGCCTACAATAAATATCAGAATTTCAATGCTTATGGAAGTCAAGTTCCTTGTTAGACAATTCTGTAATCACTATAGGTCTTCATTTTTGTATACAAAAAACCATGAGTAGTCAACAGTAAGTAACTTCTCTTTTAAGAAGACTGTTGTAAGCTGCAACACTGAGAACTCCTATTACACACTGATTTGTCAAATCTTTCTCATGCTTCCCTTGGTTTCGGTGTACTTAAGAATTTTCTTCATATTGACAAGAGGTCCTTACCCCCTCCCCCAGCAATCTGATCGTACACAAGTGAAAATAGAACATCGCTATTTCAGGAAAAAAACCCCACAACGTTTTCAGGATGCTATTTATAAATACTATATATATTTCAGACCCCTCCTTAGTAATTCTTTAATAATTTGAATAAAAAAACCTGAAGAGCTGCTTCTTACAGACTCTCCATAACACCACTTCAAAGGTAAGTTTACTTGCTTAAACAGCCCTCTGCAGAACGCATCTCTGCTCTTAATTACTAGCATTCCTAGAACTGGGAGTTCTCTTCCTTGCTCATGGACAGCCACCACCAGCACAGGTTCAGAAGTATCCACTCTACAGTTCAAACGCTCTTCAGAGCTTCCCTGCTTTCTGCAAAGACTGTCAGAGCCAGTAACAATGCCACTGGACAGAAGCATTTACTACTGTTAAGCAAGAACTGCTGACTCCAGATGGTATGTAGAGAAACCACACTATGCAATAAAGCAGGAGAAAAAGAGATATCAAAATATTCTTCTCTGAGGCTTATGAGGATAAGGATGTAGGAAAGCATGAAGAAAGTCTGCAAGTTACCTCTGCAGTGATTGAACAAATACAATGAAAAAAATGCCCATGGACAACTTTTTCTGCGAACTGTAGCCTAAGTGTACAAGTCAGGTCACTAAATTAACAGTGTATGTCAGAAAGCCAAGTGTCTACAAGCTCACAATCAGAATAAAGAAACAGAGTGGAAAACTAGAATAATACAGATAAGTGAGTAACTAGAAAAACCAAACCCCACAACTAAGCAGAAAAGAAAAATATAGCTGTGGTGTTTTCACTTCTACATGAAGATTAAGATCTCTGAATAAAAAGTATTTTCTGAACGTATAGTGTGAAAAAAGTAAAACACCAACAAAAGTCTCTATACAGTGCCATAATTCTCTTACAGATCAGCATTTGTGCACAGATGGAAAGCAGTCTTCCTATAGCCATACTTTTCCTAAGTATTAAGAAGAATTTTACACTTGTTAAATGCTATCACTACCTTTGCGTGGTGCACTTCTTGGAGACACCATTTTCACAAAGAACACATATATTGCAAAGTAAGAAGAAAGAGTTTGAATGTCAACTGCTTCATCTGGATCACACGGATCCTATTCCAGATGTCAAGGCATCATCCCAAAATAAAAACCAGTAAGGGAAGCCTGCAAATTGGCTCCTTTTACAATGGAGACCTGCTTAGCAAAGGAACTGGCAATAAATTCCATATGAAAGTACTTGCTCAAAATTTATATTGTGTTTATGCAGGGAGACTCATCCTTAGCTAGGACAAGGACACCTTTTATGTACCTGCTGTGGTGGCGTGTATACCCACCTCGGAGCTAACAGCAGCACTGGTGATCTTATTGCAGGACGCTCCATTGCAGTGACTGTTATGTTGCTCACTGTAAATGCTGTCAACACTGTTTTCAGCACAAACCCAAAACATAGCCCTATACTAGCTACTATGAAGAAAATTAACTCTCCCAAGTCAAAACCAGCACCGTATGATTAAACAAATTCTGATGCAATTATCTCAACCAGTAGTTTCATATTCACTACATCTAGACCTATATTCAGAGCATCAATATTAAAGAAACAACATTTTAAAGGAGATGGAATAAAACAATAAAAAAACCCCAAACAACTTATCCCCACTAGTTGAAGGGCTGGCAATTTCTCCTATTTTGTATAATTTGGGAGGCTAAAACCATAGTAACTTCCAAAAGAAAGTCTCAAGAGATTTACAGAGAAAGTGAGACTACTATTTATCTACACCTCTTACCCTAATGGCCTTCAAACCACCCGATATTTTATCCTCTTCAACAGTGGCAGTAACTTCCTGTCCAACAGCCAGCAGCATATCTTTTGTAACAGCATCCTTTGTGAAGACTATCATGTCATCTATCATCCCATAATCATGGCAAAATCTTGTCACTACTCCGTGTACAGTTTTTAATTCTTTATCACCTGCATCCAGAGAAGAAATGTTGACATAAAATGAAAGCACTTGTTTACAGAACTATATAAGTAATGAATGCTACTAAAAGTGCTACCCCTTCTATCTAAAAGCCATTTTCTTGTTCAACTAAGAATACCAACAGTTGCCAACTAATTAGTTTCACACTGAAGTCTTGAAGTCTTATGGCAAATTACGATTTCAACCAATTAAGGAAGATAGTTAATACAAACCACATTATAAAAACAACATTCTTTAAGCTGCGGGAAAAATATCAGAATATCTTGGAAGGGACTCATAAGGATCATCGAGCCCAACTCCCTGCTCATCACAGGACTACCCAAAACTGAACCATATGACTAAAAGTGTTGTCCAGATGCTCCTTGAACTCTGACAGGCTTGGTGCTATGACCATTTCCTCGGGGAGCCTGTTCCACTGACTGACCATCCTCTCAGTAAAGAGCTTTTTCCTAATGTTCCATCTGAACTTCTCCTGACACAGCCTCGTTCCATTTCCTCATGTTCTGTCTCTGGTCCCCAGAGAGAGGACATCAGCACCTCCCCCTCTGCTGCCCCCCTTGAGGAAGCTGCAGACTGTTATGAGGGCTCCCCTCAGCCTTCTCTTCTCCAAGCTGAACAAACCAAGTGACCTTAGATGCTCCTTGTAAGTCTTGTCCTTGAGACCTTTCACCATCTTGGTCACACTCCTCTGGACACACTCTAAAAGTCCGATGACCTTCTTACACTGAGGCACCCAAAACCACACACAGTACTTGATGTAGGCCTGCACCAGTGCAGTGCAGAGAGGGACAATCCCCTCCCTCAACCGGCTGGCTATGCTGTGCTTGTTACACCCCAGGACATGGTTGGGTCTTTTTTTGCTGCCAGGGCACATTCTTGACTCATATTCAACTTGCCATCAAACCAAACCCACAGATGTCTTTCCAAGGGGCTCTCCAGTGTCTTGTCCCCCAGTCTGTACATACAACCACGATTACCCCATCCCAAGTGCAGAACCCGACAAGTGAATATATATAAAAATACATATATTCAAACACCTTGAAAAACTCAACATAAAAAAATACCTGCAAGCTAAACAGCTTCTCTCAAAAGCTCTGGGTCAACAACTATTTAAAAAATTTTTCCATACCAAAAGAAAGTTCTCAGCATTGTTTTCATGGGCAATCCAACACATTTAAAATTTCTATACTGAAAAAGCAGGAAAAATAAACAAGCTATACAAATGAATCTTTCAAATTTGTTTATATATTATAGTTAACGGACTTCTCTCTGGAGAGAACCATCTCTGGTGATGGATTTCTCTGGAGACCTAGGAGTTTCAAGTCTTTTGGATTAGAAGAGGTATCTACTTACGTAGCACACAAACTTATATTCAACAGCATTACACTACAACTTCAGGTTTAAAGCCAGACTGAAGTACGCTAGTTCAGATTTCTAACATATTATTAGCTATGCCCCGAATCAAGATTATTAATACAATAAGTAAATTTTTTTGCTTTCAGTATTTGTAAATATGAAAAAGCACTTTTTGCTATGCTAATACTAATAAAAGCATCTTAAATGTACACCATTTTGTTGACTCAAAATATCAAAGCTATACTGCCATCTCTAGTCCAAGAAAAATGAAGAATATTTATTTATTAAGACAGTCATACAAGGGAAAGGCCAAAGCATCCATCACCCGCCACCACAACACTCCTTTTAAACCTGGCTTCATACTCTAACCAGAAACAGTAATTTGCCCTACTCAGGAAATACAGTGACAATCTACCAGGAGGAACACTCCCACGTGCTCTGTAATCAAAATCTGTCTTGTTTTTCTGCTTTCCGCTAGAGACACGTCTTGACTCAGCCCCACTCACGTGGAGGATGAGAACACCGACGCCATCAAGCCACACACAGGCCCTGCAAATCCACAGTGGGCCCACGAACTCCTTACCTGAGGCCGCCCATCTCCCAGCTTCTCCTTCCTCGCCATCTGCACGTCTCCAGAAGAAGGCGAGCACCTTAGAAAAGACGCTGAGCATCCTCAACCGCGCAGCACGCCACAACAAACACCTCCACACAGCCAGCCCCCTGCGCCCTCTCTTACAACCGCGCTTCAAGCAGCCACGACGCCGCCGGCCAATCGCGCTGCTCGCTCCGGATCACGTGTCAGAGCGCACGCCGCGCGCTATGGGGCGGCATTACGGCCTGGTGACGCTTTTCCCGCGCTGGGGCGCAGCTCGCGCTCCTGGAGCGTGACGTCACGTGACGCCGAGCGGTGGCGGCGCGCTTGTCGCGCGCCCGGCCGCCTCGCGCCTTGGGTCGGGCGGCGCTCGCGAGAGCTGCGGTGCTGCCTGTCCGCCCCTCGCTCTGAGGGGGCCGCTCTCCCGCCGCCAGGAGACGGCCCTCTGCGGCGCCCTTGTTCCCGGCTCCCAGGGGACGGTGTCAGCGGAGCCAGGGAGCCGCGGGCCGCTGTCATCCCCATCGCCCCGGTGGCGGGCGCGCTGTCTCCTCACCACAAGCTGCACAGACACTCTCGGGGGGAGCTCAGGGCTCTCTCCTGCTAGGGCCGAGTGGTGGGGCCGTTGGCAGGAAGGAGGGTGAGAGGACTTTCTTCAGTGGGGTTTATGGGCACCAGGGTTTCAGGAGACATTGAAGATGTTGTGTGGTTGCCGCGGAAAAAGGTGAGTGGGCAGCCCATGGGTTGGTGGTGTTGCTGTCTGGAGTTGCAGTAATAGTGTATGGCTGGTTTCCTGGGTTCCTGTAAGTGAGGGGTCCTGAGCAGGCCAAACCCAGGGACAGGCTGCCACCTCACCTGGGCTGAGGGCTCTTGGAGCACCCATGTGGCACTGGGAGGAACTCAGACATCGAGGCTGTCCAGTGTAGTAAAATGGAGTATGTGGGAGAGTGTGCATATGCAAATGGCATATTGTTGAATTGCTATAATCTAAGTGGCAGCCACTTTGAAAATGATAGAATAAGTTCCAGAACATTATAAACTTGGTTAACAGAAAAAAATAGGTGGTTTTGTCTTGATATCATTAATGTAGGAGCTGTTGTGGCTCTAGAGGAAATGAAATTTTTCTGACTCTTAGAATCATAGAATCATTATGGTTGGAAAAGATCTCTAGGATCATCAAGTCCAACGTTTATCCCATCATATTCCTGACCATTAGACCATGGCCTCAAGTGCTTCATCCACTCGTTTTTTGAACATCCCCAGGGACGGTGACTCCACCACCTCCCTGGGCAGCCTGTTCCAGTGCCTAACCACCCTCTCAGTAAAGAGCTTCTTCCTAGTATCCAACTTAAACTTCCCCTGGCACAACTTGAGGCCATTTCCTCTCACCCTATCATTAGTAATTTGGGAGAAGAGACCAACACCAGTCTCACTACAATCTCCTTTTAGGGAGTTGTAGAGGGCAATGAGGTCTCCTCTCAGTCTCCTCCAGGCTAAACAGCCCCAGTTCCCTCAGCCAGTCTCCATAAGGCCTGTTTTCCAGACCTCTCACCAGCCTCCTTGCCCTTCTCTGGACTCACTCCAGCACCTCAATGTCCTTCTTATCCTGTGGTGCCCAGAACTGGACACAGGACTCAAGGTGTGGTCTCACAAGTGCTAAGTACAGGGGCACGATCACCTCCCTACTCCTGCTGGTCACACCGTTTCTGGTACAGGCCAGGATGCCACTGGCCTTCTTGGCCACCTGGGCACACTGCTGGCTCATGTTCAGCTGGCTGTCAGCCAACACCCCCAGGTCCTTTTCCGCCAGGCAGCTTTCCAGCCACTCTTGCCCAAGCCTGTAGCATTGCATGGGGCTGTGACCGAAGTGCAGGATCCGGCACTTGGCCCTATTGAATCTCATACAATTGACAGCCGATCGCTCCAGCCTGTCCATTTCCATAGTTGATAATTTTATCAGTTCTTTTCATGCAATGCACTTTAAGTAGCTTGAGTAAGTCCCATTTAAATTTTGTTTATCAAATAGTGTTTCACAAAGCATAGTTTTTGAATTGATGAGTGCAGCATCTCAGTAATTTCAATGGGAACTGCCGTGTAAGACTGTTAGAGGAGACAGTTTCAGGAAGTTGGGCAGAGCAGTGTATACTTTTATGGGAAACTACTTTATGGCTGTTTGTTGTAGAAAGGCAGCATAGACTGTTGTTTAGATTTTGAGGCTAGAGTAGCAGTTGTCTTTGGCAACCTTTTGTCTTCTACTTGTAGGGTTAGCTGAGCATTATTTGGGCAAAGAAGGACTAGGAGTGCATTGCAGGTTGTTTGACGCTTTTTATAGAGTTTACAGTTCCTAGACCCGAAGAAATTCTGTTTGACAGTAATTACACACAGGTTCCAGTGTCTTGCTCTGAAGTAACTGAGGTGATGCTTTTGGGAGGAGAACCGTATATGAGTGTCTGTAGTCAGTAACCTAGAAAAGTGCTGAGGGAGTGACAGCCTCCCCTTTTACACAGAATCACAGAATGTCAGGGATTGGAAGGGACCTCAAAAGATCATCTAGTCCGATCCCCCTGCCAGAGCAGGAACACCTAGGTCAGGTCACACAGGAACATGTCCAGGCGGGTTTTGAATGTCTCCAGAGAAGGAGACTGCACAACCTCTCTGGGCAGCCTGTGCCAGTGTTCTGTTACCCTCACTGTGAAGAAGTTTTTCCTCATATTTATGTGGAACCTCCTATGTTCCAGGTTGTACCTGTTGCTCCTTGTCCTATCATTGGATGTCACTGAGAAGAGCCTGGCTCCATCTTCATGACACTAACCCTTTACATATTTATAAACACTAATGAGGTCACCCCTCAGTCTCCTCCAAGCTAAAGAGACCCAGCTCCCTCAGCCTTTCCTCATAAGGGAGATGTTCCACTCCCTTAACCATCTTTGTGGCTCTGCGCTGGACTCTCTCAAGTAGTTCCCTGCCCTTCCCAGGCTGTCCTTCTCAGGGTATCTTACTGCAAGAAAATGGCCTAGGCAGAAAAGACCAGAATTCAGTCCAGATTTCCTTTAAAATACTAACATGATGTGTTTATGAGATCCATAAAACTAGAAGTATTTTGTATTTTAATAGCATACAATGGATAGTATATATACTGATTGAACCTGTTTAAATTCTTCAGGTGATGATTCATGAGAAGGACTACATCCAAAGAATATACTGCAGGAGCAAGACATTGCTTTGACCCTATATTTTGCTCTTGGTTCAGTACATGCCCCAAGACATGGGCTGTGAAACAAGGGTTGAGGAATAGCTTCAGAGAAACAAAGTACTTCAAAGAGCTGATTTTTAAAGAGCTGAGAACACTGAACAAGGAATACGGGTAATGAGCTAAAATAATTTTGTTAAATATTGTGTGAAAGAATGCATAGGTAGTGTAACTAATGAAAGCTCATCAGAAAAAGGAAGGATTGGTAAGAACAGTAAAAATACATTTCACCAGAGCTTCAGGTGCTGTATACTTTTGCGTATAGATTCGGGAGCATGGCCGTGACCCTGAGTTCAGTGCTAGGGAAACTGTTCCAGGACAGAGTGCATCTTTATTAGTTACTGATGCAAAAGTAGGACTATGACAAGTTTATGTACCTTTTTATCATGCTGTCCCTTGGCAGATCAGTTAGAATTGTCAATCTGTTTTTTATATTTATGGTTACTGTGGGGATGCTTGCATGGCACTGCCCTGGCAAATGACCTAGTATCTGCTGTAGCTGCTTCAGGCAGTCTGAACTTGTTCAGAGGTCTTTTCAGTGGTGAAAGGAAGTAAGTAGTTCTTCATATCATCTCACAATTTGATTTGATTTGATTTGTCATCCCTTGACATCTTTTGGCCTAATTTAGAGTAAAAACAATTTGTAAATCCTGTTGAGAAGCCTGTAATGTTCTGTTGGCATTGTTATATTTCCTGCAGTCTTTGCATAGGTTTCCTATGCACCCTTTGGAATTAGGAGGAATCTCTTTGTACATCACCTTTGTACCTTACCTAGTGTTATAAGGTCTTGATCTGTGACTTGGGCTCTGGCTACCAGACCTTGCCTTTTGATGGTGTATATGCAAAAATGACCAAGACTTTTTGTGGAATCAGGAACGTGAAATTAAGGGAACCTAAAGTAAGAGCCCTAGAAATTTTTTAAAGTAGAAAGTGAACTGTGATTTTTAAGTGATTTTTGTTGACACTGATGCCAAATGCAGAGGCTAGAGTAATTGTGTGGTGAACCTCTGTGCAAAAAGGAAAATGGCGAATACTGAGAAGTGCATGGGAAAGGGAGCAGAAGGCATTTCACCATAACCAGGGAAGGCACTATACTGCCATGCTTGAGAGAGGGAGCTTTCAGATACAATACTGACTGAAACACCTGGAACTGTGGACAAAAATTTCTAGGGTTTGAGTCCTGTTCTGAAAAGTGGTGCAGGACGTTGTAAATTCTTTTTATTCAAAGAGATTAGATCAAGTTAATACCTGAATATCTCACCAATTTTGTGTTTAAAAAAAAAAAAAAAAAAAAAGTTGATCTCCCTAAGTTGGTCAAAAGAATTAAAATATGATCCTGTTTTACATCTACGGTAATTTATGTAGAGCAAGCCAGTACCTAGCATTCACTGAAAAAGATATGGAGTAAGTATTACTCATTTTCCATTAAACCACAGTCTTTGAAAAGTTACAGATAATGGAAATATTTGCATAGTGTTTCTTCTGTGAACAGAAGACAAAAGGGCTTAATTACTTAAGAAAGTTTTGCTTGGCTACACAGCCGCTTTTTTTCTGCTTTTCTAATGCAGTTTACAGCTGAGTCTAGTGCTGTGTATGCTATATTAATTTCCATGTTTCACTCAATTAAAACAACTGTAACATTTGAATATTCTTTCAGTATTGGCTGACATTGTGAGAAGAGCAAAACCTACAGTCTGTACAAATTGAGAAGTAGTGCTGTTGTAAAGTTTTTCTAGCATACTTTAAAGGTGATGCCCTTCAGAGTACTGGAGATTTAATTGTGTCTTGGTTACAACAGTGTTTAAAGTTTATACAAAAGACCCTGTCATTGCTGTAGCTGTCAAGGTGCCAACATCTTCAGGATAAAAGCATTCATTTTTTTTTTTTCCCCCCCTTGCCTAATAAGCCGGAGGACTGGTTCCAATGTATGCTGGCCATTGCATGTCACTACTGCTTGCTTGATTTAAAATAAGTTGTTTAGTCATCATCATGTTCTGTAAGTATGAATGTCAGCATGATGGAGTGTGCAGGGTTCATCTGAACTCTCTAGCAAGTTAGAGTTAGTAGAAAAAGATAAAGAAGAGTTCTACAGTGAAGATAATATTCTTGATAGATTTCTAACCTCTAACTTTCTAGCTTCCCCACTTCTTGTGGTACTTGAATATTTGAATTTTTATCTGTAGTTCATTCTAGGGGAATACTGTATTGAAAATAGCTTTTGCTCTTTTGAAACAAGAACTATGTTGTTGAGTATTGTTAGCACTGGCTATTATAATAACTAAAAGTGGTGAGCTATGAGGAAAGTTTTATTAAAGATGCTGAGTAAGGAGTAATAAAATAAAAAAGAGCCTTGAAACTTTTTTAATTTGTTAGTCTGATTTGGAAGCAGCCCTATGAGAATGTAGTACAGTCATTTTCTAGTGTGTTCTGTTAATTAAAATTCAGGAGGCATTTTCCTGTTCCCTGGCTTAGCTGAAGTTTTTGCTGTGCTTTTGTCCCGTATCTGAATAGATGTTGTTGAAAGCCAAAGTGTAAGGGAGAACTTTTCAAAGACAGCATGACTCACTGAACGGTGAGAATATCACAAAGTGTACAGGCAGCTGTGTTCACAAGGCTGTTTTAAACTGACAGTTAACTTTTCAGTTGAAGGTAAGCATGAAGGTTTTTAACTGTTGAAAAATCTGAAGTAACTTAATTCTAATATAAGATACGCCTCAAGTTATTTGAACAGATTGGCAAGCAGTGAGATGAACAAAAAAGAGCAAAGTAGACAACAAAAATAATTGATGCTGGGTAAATTAGGAAAAGTTTGCCGTATCTGAGTTACATTGTAAGAATATGAGTTCATCAGACTTACAGTGAAGTCTGTCATTTTAGATACTGGATAAGAAGTGTTTAAATCAAATGGAAGTTAATATCTAAACATGTTTAAATATATTTTCTGTCCTAGAGTTTAAAAATAAAAAAAAAAAGTCAGCTTTGGTAATAGAGTTACCCTTGAACTAAACACCTTCAAAAATGGTACTTCGATCTTGAAATAAAAGTCTCTTGAGTTATCATAGGTACACAAACTTTCCTTTTGTTGATGTTTATACTGTGTTATTATGAGCTGTGGCTATAGGATGTAATTTACTTAGTGTATTGCAAGTAAGTTGTTAGACTGCTTAAGTATTTTGAAATGTAAATACAGCTCATTACTAAATATTACTTCTATTTATTTTATCTTAAATAGGCAAAAACCTAGTTGAGCACTGATCTGAGTATGTGAAGGAACTAAGTTACATTTTCGGTCATCTTTCTTCATCATTTACATTTCCATTATTATTATTTAATTGCCTTTGTGAAGTGTTATGACCAGGGAAGAAGGTTACAGAGAAGAATTTAGCTATGACAGGATGCCAACTTTGGAGCGAGGAAAACAAGAGAATGGAAATTATATACCAGATATCAAATCCAGTGACCTTCAGCTGTCAAAGAGGCTGCATCCTTGCTTTAGTTACAGATCATGGATCTTTTCTTTGCTGATGGGAGTAAGTACTTTAAATGATACAAAATTTTAAAATGTGAGGTGTCAGTGCCCACTAATCTGTTCTGTTTCACATCATTTTGGGACTCACAATTTCATCACTAATAATACTGAATATAAATATTTGCATGGAAAGAAACATATTTAGTAGATTTAGAATGTAACACTTAAGTGACTAATGGTATTTGGATAATTCTGCACTGTTCAAAGATGCTATATGAAGGCTGATTTTTATCTTTAATATTAATCATACAGCATAAATGGAGAATAAGTGTGGTAGTGGTAAATATAAACCCATATGCATGTATAAGAAGTGCCTTTTGGTAAAGTATGTAAAATATCCTGATCATATGCATTCTCTTAATGTATTTTTAACTGTTAAAAGTACTTTACTTGCCATTATAGCATTTTGGCATTAAAAATCTATATGGTTCTTAAGTGCCACATTCATCTTTCAGGGTTCAATAGTCATGTAGTTACTTGGTAGAATCTTCATGTAGTGATGTATATACTTATGTTTCTTACATGAATGCCCCAGTGATTTGAATTTTTGTGTTACTGCTGAAATCATAGGACACTGATCTTGCATGTGCATCATGTGCTGTTTCATGTTCGGAGCCAAGTTGGTTAAAGTCCACTATAGCAATTAGAATTTGATTTTTTTTTTGTCAGCCCATGTGTTTTGAAGAGTAATTTGTATTAAGAACTAAAAATGTTTCACTGTTAATACAGTAATTACTTATTTTTGCACAGTGAATAAAAATATTGCCTTATTTTCATGGAAACAGCTGAACATTTTTTCCTTTCTGACAGTCTGTGAAACTTGGATTTCTTTTCAGATGTACTGTTACATAAAAAGAGAGCAAAAGAAGAGCTGGCTTTCTTTGCATTAAAATTTCTCAAACATAATTGTTAAAATGACAACTGTCCTTTAGATTAGATTTTAGATTAGATTTTTCAGTTCTGCTGTCTTGTATTGATTGGAGATACTGTTGTTTAATGGTCATTGGCTGAAGTCATATTGCTAAGAAGCATGAATTTTATGGATAAACAAAAATACAATTTTATTAATAAACTAATCCAATAAATTCCAATTAGATCTTTTCTCCCAAGTATTATAGTAGTTAATCTCTCTCAACTCTTCTGAAAGATACTGTCCAGAAAGGAAGGTCTGTTTGCTGAGCAACAGAAGTCATAGTGATCAGAACTGCCTACTTCAGGGAGCAGTTGCAATCTGTACAGTGGCATCAAAGTGGCTGCTATATGGGCTGTTGTATAAATACTTTTCTTCCAGTCTGCCAGAATTCTCTCTGTGTGTGCCTATACACACATATACACACTCCTTATTTTCTGTCTTTTTTTAATACGGACTTTTTAAAGACCCCCATAATTTTGTAACATTAAAAAAATGCCCAAATAAAACAAAAGAGCCATTCTGTCTCTCAGCTTCCGAAGCCCTTCAAAGGAATGCCTACTCTGAGGAACAACAAGGAAAAAGAAAAAATGTTAGTAGAATACACTAATCATTTATTGCTGAAAGTATAATTCTGATAATTATGAAATAAATGGAATAGTTAGCAAGGGAACAGGAGTAACTTAACGTTTATGGATGTGCCAGTGGATCAAAGCAGGAAGGCAGTTTGGAGTGAGACAGGAAAATAGGTGGAAGAATCTTCATCAGTGTATCCTAATATTTTTTTTGCTACTGCGTCTAGATGGTAATTGCCCAGCTGCCCATGTACATAATGGATGTTGGTGAAGCCAAACAGAGAATGCAAAATAGAGGCTTAGTTGAGGTTTCTGAAACATTTTTACCACTGAACACTGCAATTACTTTTTGAGTATTTTATTAGGTATTTGCCAAGTCAGGACACAGTGCTTGATTCAAACATGATTGTATTGCTCAGTATTAAGTCTTGGTAACCAGCAAAACATCTTCAGATGTTTTGAAGAATTCAGCATGTTTCGGTATGTTGCTTCAAAATTATTCACACAGAGACTGCATTTTTGAATGTTTATCGGTAGCTTAATTTGAGAGAAATTATGATTTCTATATGACTAGTTGCTTTTAAAAAAACACTTTTATTCATATTAATTTATCTATCTTATTTGTTGCTTTTCAGACTTGCCTCCTTATTACTTCTGGCTTTTCACTATATCTGGGAAATATTTTTCCATCTGAAATGGATTATTTACGTTGTGCAGCAGGTTCAGTAAGCATTTTTAATTTTTTGCTGTGACTGTTTGACAACAAAATCAGTAGTAAATAATTTTTGTGAGTTTACTGTCTTTTAATTCTGTCTGTCTTTCTACTACTAACTTTCTTCATGGAAGACTTGATTCTGTTCAAGAGTTCATTAAATTAGTTTTCGTCCTATGGTGAAGGGAATAGTAGTTGTCATAAAGACAACCAGTTTGTGCTACCATTTTCATTAACCAGCTCACTGCTGGCATGAAGTAGTTATCTGCATGAACAGTTTTTCTGTGCTTGATTTTAAGAAAATTTGCTTTTTTATCTATTTGGAGTATTTCCTAGCTAAATGCTAGTATTACTTTTTCAATGTATTTTGAAATATCCAAGTCCTGATGCAGACTAAAAAGTTCTCTTGAATATTATTGGTTTATTAGTAAAATATGCATTAAAGATGTCTGATATTCTCCAGAGTTCAGTACTTTTACTATATTTTTAGGGACTTGTATTTGTTTTACTGTGTTATGTATGTTTAATCTACACTTTAGATCTGTGTGCATGAGATGAGTCTGATGTACTTGCTTTGTTCATGACACAGTTCTGTTTTGTCATTGTTATCTTCTCAACTCGCTGAATTTGTTCTAAATTAGGAGCAAGATTAATGCTTTACTTCAAACAAACAAGTCTGAGGAGTTGCTCTGTGAATGAGTTGTCGCTTATGTTTCTGCTAGTGGTGTAGAATAAAGTCAAAGCAGTTTTTGAAGTTAATATCTTCACTGATGTGTTATTCTCTGCATCAGTAGTGTTAGTTGAGATGTCCCTTTCTCTGCCCCAAATCTTGTCTCTTTGAACTTGGTATTTATTGAGAATTTCCAAAGATCTGGTAGGTGAAGAAGGTTATCACGTTGGGTTTGAATGGCTTGCTGTGAGTGAAGATGTGCACGTTTGAGTGTCTGTATGTAAGTAAGGTGGTTCAGCTCCTACTACAGAGAATGGAGTCAATATAGTTGGAAGAGCTGAGAGCTGTGTAACCAATGGACCATTAAGTGTCTAGTTTAGCATGAACTGAATTCCTCTCTAGACTTTTTTGACCATCTTGAGTAGTAGTAGGATTTGGTTGCCTAAAAATAGTCATGTAGTGTTCTAGAGATACTAGTGTACCCAGCACATAAGAGGATGTTTTATTTATGTTAAATACATGTCATTTGTATTAAGGAAGTGCTGCCAAGAATTTTAAATGTCTATATTAACCTAGTGATAGTGGTCCCATTGTTCAACCATCAGTGCTCAGATGTGTGAAGATTAGTGAAGAAATGTCGCATTTATTACGTGACTCATTATTTAACATGGAAACATTTAAAATAATTTTAGTTGAGTATATTTTTATTTTCTGTATTACTATGTTGTGGCATTATGTATTTGTGTAAAATAGAGTTGGATTTGAAATGGTACCATATCTATTGTGATGGGGAGCAGCTAAGGGATAGAGAAATTACTTTGTGAAACTTTTCACTTACTCATGATTTTTCCATTTAGTTCTGCCCTGAAGTATAGAAGCACAGTTCCTAGTGAACATACTGGAGATCCCAGGCACAATTCTTGAAGTGTAATTTGACTCAGTGGATCAGTTTTCACAAAGTTCTTCAGAACTGTGTTGAGACTAGCCAAATTTTAGCTTACACAACCATGACTTTGTTTAAGAGAATGTGGAGGCCCAGTTTGGGAGTAGCACTGTTTTTGTTTTCTTACTCAAGGATCTCAGGCCTTCTAGAATTAATTTAAACTAACAAAGACATGACATGCTTCATGAAAGACATTCTTTCTCTTACTCATCACATTGTGCTGGGAAGCTAGTCAAAACTGAGGGATATGGAAGGCATATTTAAAACTCCTGTAATCCTTAGATACCAATGTAATTAATGAGCTAAGACAAGAGTGACAGACTTTCCTCAGAGCTTCTCATCTTCTGTTTGTGTAAGTTAACTGAAATAGGAATTCAGACCAAATAAAATACATGTATAGAAATATATATAAAATCATTTGTGCAGAATATCCCACTAGTCTTCTCTTCTAATTTTCCCAGTGTATTCCTTCAGCTGTTGTGAGCTTTGCTATAGCAAGGAATAAAATTAATGTGGTGAGTATAATGTTTTTATTGGAAATATTTATATATATATATATTTTTCCCCCTGTGGTTAAAATGAGAGAGAAACCCATTCTGAAACTGTTTTTCAGATACCCAATTTTCAGATTCTGTTTGTCTCTACATTTGCTGTTACAACAACGTGTTTAATTTGGTTTGGATGCAAACTTGTCCTCAATCCATCAGCTATAAATGTAAGTTACTAAAACAATTACTAATGAATGCTACGTTTAAAAAAAAAAAGAGGGGGTGAGATGGGGGAGATCACATGTTGTTACTTTGTTGTCAGTACCCCAATATTCCTACTTTGTGAGGAGAGATCATCTGGCAGTAACTTTACTTTTCTGACTAAGGAAGACAAGACCGGAAAATTGACATCGGAGGTGAAAACTTATATAACTAAAAGATGCACAGTACAGCTAACTTAGAGGAGATTAATACGAAAATGCCTTTCATGTCCTCTTGTATTCAAAGTTGAAAAGCATCTCAGATCTTCAAATGTGATCCAGTTTGATCAACTGACTGTTTATTTTTCTGTTGACTGTAGCAAGTTTTGTTGTTTTTTTGTTTAGGTTTTGGGTTGGTTTTTTTTTGGAAGAGCAGGGTCAGAGGAGAAAATGGAAAATTAATTAGTAGCTCGTCTGTAGATTAGCCAATTTTTAGGGTTGAATTGTACTGAAATGGGGTGTCCGAAACAGTGCTACTTCTAGGACATTTCATCATCAGATTAAGTATAATGCTTTCCTGGATCTCCTTCAATGGATAGTTTTACTTGTGAGGCCACCAGGAAAGAAAATTATGGTGAACATTTTTTGTATGCATTATCAACAAAGAGAATGCAGCAGTTATTTCATTTGACACACACATAGTTCATGCTGGGAAAAGTTCAATGATTTTGAGTCACAATCTTTTGACATCTGTCTTCGGTAGTCTGAGCCAAACAGTGGAACTATAGGGCGGTTTTGGTTTTTTGCTATGGTAAAATGTTCTGAGACCTCTGTACTATATAAGAATATTACATGTATGAGTAAATAACATAGTGATATGTATTATTGTTAACATTGATGAATTTTCATAACAGACTATCACAGAAGGGCACTACTCAATGCAACTATATCATACATTTTGTATGAAGGTTAATGACTGCTCTCATGTGCATTGTTCAGTTCTTCTCCCACTCTCATACCAGCTGCTGTGGTACTAAGAGCTCAGCAGTAATAATGGCTCCGAATAGTAATATAGCATGATATAGCAGATCTGAATTAGTGTTAGTCGTAAGAGACATCTCTAATAGAAAAATAGTGATGGCCCTCAGGGTTCTGTGTGTATTTCAGGACAGTTTATACCAGTGAATTCTTTGCACTGCCTTTGCTAGCTTATTGCAAGTGTAGCACCTTTGCCCCCTCAAGTGTCTTAGGCTGTTGGGGCTGAATGAATTCTATACAAGACACAGGGATACTGCCTTTTCCCTTTTCCCTTCCTTTCTTTGTGGAGAGTTCAGGTGTTGAAACCATTCCAAACATTCTGAGATGAAATAGCAGAGAAGTGTGTCTGGAGACTACCAGACCCTTTGCATTCCCTTCCTCTGCTAGACAGCAACACAGCATTGTCAGGGCAGTGGAGGGCAAGAAAAGGTGGGCCCAAGGGACTCATTTTGCCACCACAATAAATAGTTGTTCTGTCATGAGCCCTAGTGTGACAAAATTAATTTTGCTTATGCTCTTGAGAAGATTTGAGTTGGCTGTCTGAGCTTTGAGCTGGCCTTGTGTGTAAGAGCTCAACTTTAGTTGCATACTTTTGAAGTGAGTAGTTTTTTGAATGCATAAAAGTTTGTGTTTTCTATTATTAAATATTAACAGCTTTTGTATTTTCAAGGTAGATCAAATTATTTGAAAAAAGAGATTGTATTAGACTGGAAAAGTGCAAGTGACAAACACTAAATTTATAACAAGACAAATTATTTCTTTGCCAAAGGTTAGTTATCTATGGTAATATCCACAAGACATCCTTGGTTATATGGTTTTAATTCTTTTCAGTTGCCTGTTGCATGTCCATACTGTGTTGATCACTAAATAAAGATGAGTCAGGATAACTGTGTGCAAAGCTGGCTCTGAAGCTTTTTTGAATCTTTTTGTCTTAAGAGTTATTCATGGTGCCAAGTTGCTCTCCTCTTTGAAGGATACTGTTTCAGTGAGGCAGTCGCACGGTTTGGCTGCTCACTGCCAGCTGTTTTACATTACCCATGTGGCACAAAGAAAATGCAGAATACCATCTCTTTAACTGTTCTTTCATCATCTTGTTTATTTTCCCTGCTCAAGAAAATAATACTAGGTCTGATGTGAAATCACTGTCAATAGTTTAAAAGCAGTAAGACTTATAAAAAGGATAAGTTTATCCGATTAAGACAATTCATATTTAACACACAGACACCTCCCCGCACTGCCCCCCCCTTATTAAGGACCTGGGTACTTCTTCGTTAGTGTTACTCATGTTGATGGATAACTCTATAAAATTACTTTGGACAGGAAAATGGAATGCAATATACAAGCCATATCCTCAACCTACGATGTGACACCACTCCAGTAGTGTGCAGTTCTGTAGTTAGTATATTATCCACATGAAGGATGCGATGCGTAAAAGATGCAAACTGCCACTGCTGCCACTCTATTCCTTCTCAGCTCTCAGAGTAAGCAGCCTGATGGACAAAAATAAGTGGAACCTTGTGTGTGCTGGCTGCTGCAACTGAAAGGGTTTAGATCTTGAACAGGGTTTAAATTAATGCCAAATTGATTACATATATACATTTATTGCCTCCTTGTGAGTTGAATGTCTGTACCTCCATTATAGGTGAGATGATCCAGTCACTGGGACCCTGCAATACAATCTTGTTTGCCTCAGTGTAGATGGCTAAGGCAGGATTCCATGGCCTGAACCTAGACATCTCCTATTTTAAGTGTGCTGTGAGATATTTTGTGTGACTTCTGCTTCCACTCTGGATGGGTGAGAGTCTCCCATCTGTCCTGTATTGTACATCCTGTTCATGCAGGCACATTCAATAGGCTTGAGCGTTTCAAATGGCACTAGAAGCCAGTATAATTGAACTCCACCTCTAGTGGAGGTGGCCCAGTAGCTTTTGGGGGTCCCTCTCTTGTCTGTATAGACTAGGTCTCCACTGACAGTAGTGAAAGCCTGGGCAACGTACGTACACACAGATTCTGGAGTGTAGGTGCTAGATCTGCTTGCCTAACAATAAGAGTATGTGCTGGCTTGTCCTGCCTTGCTCCAGCCACTGGTCCAGGAGGGCATCAGTCTCCTTTAGGTCTTCTGTTCTTATTTGTCAGCCCTGTGCAGATGTCTTGAAACATCTGTAGGTTATCTTAAATTCAAAGTTTTAATCTTTAAATTAATTCAACCCTGACATACAGTTTCGGTGAGCCATGATTTTAATACCTGGTGCAGGTTCAGAGCTAATTGGATTAAGGTTGTACTGATCTACTACTTTCTACCCAGTTGCACTTGCATGTTCCTTAGTCATGGAAGAGGATTAGGGACACAGTTTACTTGGTTCTCTGCATCTAGTGGTAGATTTTATGTAAAGTGGCAGTTGTAGAGATCTTTTTCTTTAGTGCTTAGAAATCTAACATTGAATTTCCCATTGTTACAGTTGATATAAAAAGATACTTCTAACTTTAGCTGTATTTCTGTTTAAAAAAATAAAAACAACAAACCCAACCAAACTCCAAAACTGGAGATGAGACATTTTTACTTTGGTCTAGGGGTGTTGAACTAATTTTATGAGTGGAAACCTCTACCTGGTATTCTACATGTCTTATCAGAAAAAAATACTGGAAAGAGAAAAGTTAAATTGAAAAATCTAATTTATTTACTGTTATTTTTTCAGTTTCTGCTATTTACTTCTTATAGCTAGCACTAAATGAGCTAGTCCTTCAGTGTAGTTATATTGCTTCTGTACTCATGCTTGTACATCTGCTTGACACTGCACTGTATAGTGTGGCCTTGGCAGCCCACATCAGTACCAGCACTACATGTCAAAACACATCCAATTCGCTGGAGTTTACAGACTGGATTAAATTGTTCTGCAGGCCACATGTTTGACACCTCTTCTTTTGCCAAATAATGTCTTTATTCTTCATGCTAGCACTTTCCCTAGAAGCTTGCCACTATGACATTTATTGGTGTTTGTGATAGTACAACTGTACAGTCTGTTGTGTACTGCAAGGCACGTAGTTCCAACTGATTTCCTGAGGAGGATCGATTTCAGTACCCAAAAAAGCCTCTCAAATCTGCCAGTTTTGATCTTTTTCAAAAAACATGTGCTGCAAGATATGTGGCAAACTGAGACTTGGTCATCTACAAAGCAGGTCTGACAGGAGGGAACAATATAATTCTGTTCTAAGTCATTGAACAATGGTTTACTGTAATTCTGTAGGTTCTGAACGGAGTCAGTTCTCCCTACACTTTTGGTACTTTGCCCTATGGCCTGACCTAACAACCAGATGTTTTCTTGGGCTGCCAGTGGAAAAATATACTGCTTTTGAAGACAGGAGAGGGAGATCCACTCTGCCTAACTTGCTTGCCTCTAGAAAATGATTCAGCCCATGTAGAGTAGGTATCTACTTTTTTTCATTAGATAATAAGGAACTGAAATGTTAAGTGTTACATTCACTTATTCATCCCTTGAAGATGAGCAATGGCAAGAGGAGTGGTAGCATCCATGGTTTTGCACAGTAATGTAGTCTGTTAGACCTGCAAGAGTCGTAAAACCACAAAGAACGTTCGTCAGTGCTTTACTAGTACTAGGTAGAGCACAGAGCTAGGGTTCTTGGCCCAGTTCTTTTGGTTGTGTTTTCATTCAGCATTAGATGTATCGCACCACTTGGCTTGCAGTGTAGGAGTTGGGAGCCTGTGGCCCTCCTTTCCACCCCCCCAGTTGATTGCCTTAGCCCCTAGGCTAGTAAGGTTGCTCTTGTTTGTCCTCTTTCTGTTCCTGTGAATCTGCCATGATTTACTGTAGTGTTGCAGATGTACCCAGCAATCACCCCCTTGTCATTAAGTGCTCTTCTGGAAGACAGTGATAAAATCTACAGTCAGAATATCCCCATAAATGAAATAAACCTTTTTTTCTTAGGTTTAGGCATTCTGATATCATGTTGACTGTTGAGTGTTGTCCTAGAAATTCATCAAGAACCAAGAAATTGGTTAACAAAGTATCTAATTAATAGATACGTCTAAATGTCACAGAAAATAGACAGACTACTGGGTCCTGCTAGATCCCGCTCTCTCCTTTATTTTTAATATGGAAGATGTAACTCATTTATACCTGGGATTTTACTGACAGATAAACTTCAACTTGATTCTGCTTATTCTGCTGGAAATCTTCATGGCAACCACAGTGATCATTTCAGCTAGGTCTACTGAAGACTGCTGTACAAGAAAGAAAGTAGGTACCTGTAAGGATTCAAAATGTCTTGTGTGTGTGTGTGTTAAAAAACTTTAGATTTTTCCTGTATTACACACGTTGACAACAATTTACGAGTGACTCCAGTATATAATTTCATATTACATGATAAAACTAGATTTGAATGATAAATAAAAGTACCATACTAAACACTAAAAGCCTCTTTTGTCTTTAAGAGTGCTTTGCATCCTCTGCAAAATGACCTGTTGCAATTGTACAGCAAAGAGTTGTTTGGATATCTCATGAACATGCATGGAAAATGTTCTGTTTCTGTTTTGTAGAACAAAACTTAATGACATAAAGAACTTTAGAATGTGACTTGTGTGTATGCAAACATCACCTTTTTGAAACCTGAGGTGGAGAAAGTATTCCTCATGTATGCCAATTTCATGGTATCTTTCGTGGACAATGAATATTGGCTTCGGGATTTGGGTCTATAGGTGCAGTTTTCCTTAGTTGCTAGTGCTCTCCCAAGTCCCACCCTTGTTTTTCTGCAACAGTACTACTTTTAGTTAATAATGAAGTAAACGTGCTGTGCCATTTTACGTTCCAGTGGATGTATTTCTTGCTAGATAGGGTTGTGTAGTGTACTGTCCTCCTTCAGTTACTGTTTATCCGCATCAGTAAAATCTGATAGCTCAGGAAGAGAGTATGTATTTTGAATGTGGCAAAGGGAGACAAGATGACAATATTTCGTTGTTGAACAGTGATTGTATAACAGCTAAGCTGGGACTACGTCATTTGTTTTTCATGTGATTGATGTGGTCTGACTGGCAAACACTGTGGTGTGTCACTTGTCAGCTCTGATGGGCCAGCCAGACATTGCATGCCACTGTTAGGATTTGTAACAGGTTGTACAAGATATAATGAAGAAATGTATTACTTTGTGTAATTTTTTGATCATGATTTTTTATTCCCCTCTAGAACACTGCATATGACAGTACCATCTTTTTGAGCAATGTCAGCTTCCCTGCTCGAATTCTGAAGTCATACTCAGTAAGAAAAGTGGTGTTTTCTTTCATTACACCAGTTTTTTCCTTTGTCTTTCTAAGTGTTATGCTTCTTTAAAGCCAGGAGGAGATCAGTGTGGGTAAGAGCTGAAAGAATAAAAACAGAAATGAGAGATACAATTTAAAATGTTTCCTTTTAGAATATTGCAAGACAGATCACAGAATCACAGAATGTTAGGAATTGGAATAAATAGCGTAAACTGAACTGTTGTTCAGTGGAGCTAATAAATGAGAGTGTAAATATGTACAATGAAGCTGGCCTTGTTTTCACTTAAGCCAGATGGAGTTTTGCCATATTTTAGACCTGAAAAACATTGGCTTCATGTACAGCTGATAGCATAAATGCATTTTTTTTCTTCCAGTGAGTTCCTTTCTACATGCAAATAGCAAATTTGGTGTTCAAATACACTATTAATAATTTGTGTGCTGTTCTTTGTTTTAGGTAATTGAGGTGATTATTGGAATTTCATCAGTATTTGGTGGAATAATTGCTTTGAATATGGATGTTCTAGTCTCAGGTCCATATCTTTCAGTAACATTCTTTTGGATCTTAGTTGCTGTAAGTAGTGCAGAATGAAGGTACTCTTTTAAAACAAAGATGTCTTTGATTTCCCCCCGCCCCCCTCCATTTTTCCTCTCTCTACTGGATTATTTATTTGGCCCTAATGCTAAGTGGCAGTTGCTGCTTAGCAAACAAATTAGCGCTTCAATATACTTAATATATTTATGCAATATGCTTGTTCCATTTTGATTTGCAATACTTTGGTTCTTATAACGTGTTCTGATACATTTTCAGTCCTCAGTTCAGTAAAATCAAAATGAGTAATAAAACAAGGTTTTTAGAAGTGTTTTGTCAAACAAGTCCTAGGTTTTGGAATATTTCAGGCTGCAAAATAAAAAGTTGAGTTTAGTTTCAGCATGTTAGAATCCTTAGAACATCATCTTTAGCCTCTCAGACTTAACTGTCTTAAAAGCCTGAGACTGCTTGGTAACCCTTGTCACTAATAAACGCCTGTACCTAGGAGCAGTGGATTCATACAGGATACTGTGCTACCCTGCTTATCACAAATTGAACCAGTTGAGAAATATGACAAGGAATATTAGATTTATATATGGCTATTATATCTGGAAAATCCCTCAGCATGAAGTGGAAAAAAAATCATAAACAAGTTTTTCAGCAGTCAGAATTCACAAAGTTCAGTAAGGTTCATTAGGTTTTAATGTAGAAGGATAATCATATTTCAGTATGTGTAGGTTTAATACATGATACTCATTAAATGAAGATTAGTTTTATCTCCATTTGACTAATTGATTCCTAGTACTGTCATAATAAGTCTATACATTTTTTTCCCAGGAAATTTAGGATGTTATTTGTGACTAGGAATCACTGTAACTCAGTTGTAATTTGTGTAATTTTCAAGTAGGTAAATATTTATTTTGTTATGCTTTTTTGTTTAGTGCTTTCCAAGTGCTATTGCAAGTCATGTAGCTGCTGAATATCCAAGTAAATGTCTGGTAAGTCTGTAAAATTATTGCATTTTGTCATTAGAGTGGAATAATGCTAAGAAAGCCTGCCTGTGATAGTGGGCACTACTCATATTTCCTCACTTCATTTTAGTTACTTCTACAAAATGTGACAGAAATATGTAGCACAAGAGTAAGCTGATACTCCTGAAAAGAAATCCAGTAAGTTCATTGGAGAACTAATTGCACCAATTTTAGAAAAGAATTCAAAGGACTGTTTGTTGGGGTTTTTTATACTGATTCCTTGGGAATGGATATTACTGTAGGAAAACGACATACCTCATATGGTATGCCCAGAACTGCTTTTGTGCTCCTGAGCTGAGGACATTTCCATTCTGTTCTCCTTTCATTATAAACTGTGGTTTGTGAGAGAAGAAAATTAGGTGTGCAGGCTGCACTGGACCTAGAACCTATTTTAAACAAATTCCTCCTCTGTGTGACTAGTAACAAGGACTAAGAATATTCAGTAGAGTACATTTATTCCTTGACTGTCCCAGATGTGTACTTAAGCCTCCTTAAAACATCTGTTCTAAGTTACAGTCATGCAACCATATTTAAGTCAGTAATGATGCATGACCACAACTGAAGTGAGAATTTGATCCTGTAGGATGATATTTAAATGAAAACTCGGCTGCTATTGTATTGAAATAAATTTGCCTCAAGGCACTCAATTTACATAATTATTTTAGGTTGTAAGTCTGCAGTATCTGTGGTTAATTCTCTTTATTTCATACAAACTGAAGAATAAATTATACTTCTGTACTGGCTCTCTAAATTGGGTATTGCTTCCTCTATCTACATATGAAAGGCACTTTTAAAATCAAACAAAAACCCTGTCATCCATATAAAATGAAAAAATGAATTACTAAACAACAGTGTTTTGTCTAGGAAAGTTTGTCTCATATCTGTAATTATACCCCTTTACACACTTCTGTTATGCTTGTTTCAAGGAGACACAACTCATGAACCAAAGTGTTAACTTGTTTTTATTCTTATTTAACATTTATTATTTTTCAGGTTGAGGTCCTGATTGCCATTAGCAGCGTTACCTCTCCTTTGTTGTTCACAGCTTCTGCATACTTATCCTTCAGTATCATGCAAGTTGTTGACATCTTTAAAAATTATCCACCTGCTGTTAAAGTATGTATTTTCATGGAATTGAAGAAATAATATCTACCTATTACAGTAGCAACACAAGAATGAATTAGGAAGCATAAGAAAAGTTAGCGCATTATACAGATCAGATAAAATGTTACAGAAATTATTCAAAAATGCTTATTTGACTAATGATATAATTTCAAGTATGCTAAATCTGTTGCCACCCTGGAATTATAGTTTAAAAACAATCAGATATTATTCTAAAGAATCATTAAAAATGATATGTAATATGCTGGACTCCTAGAGGTTTTTATAAATTTGTAGTACATAAATTAAAGATTCTAGGTTTACTTGAAGAATACATTTCTCTATTTCTTCGGATGTCTACCAACAGGTGGCATGTTGGGATTGTAAATTTACACCTGGATTCATTCAAAGCCTAGACTGGGGCAGAGAAGAAAAAAAGAGTTTGCAAATCTTAAAGTGTTTCAATATGAAGAGTTATCAGTGCATTGCTGAAGAGCTGTTTAGGACTTTACCATCAAATTGTTTAGCAGTCCATTATGATGTTCAAAGAACCATCCATGGGGATTAAAATTGTGTCAATAAAAGTCTTGACTCTTTGTACTCACTTGTTCTTATTAGTCTTGTAATTTTAGAAGAGAGGGGTAAATGTTTATTAAACTGAGATCTTAGGGACTGGAGAACCAGTTTTTGAGTGTGTGATCCTGTTCTCATACTGGAGAAACATAGTGTGTTCTTGGACTTAAGGAAGTGGCCATGGCATACATGCTTTCTTAAAGTAGCTTTTCCTGTCACACATGTTGGAGACAGAAGACTAGACTGTCTAGACAGTTGGCGTGACCCTCCAGAGCATTTCCTACATTCTTCTACTCTTCTGTGTCTGGGTGCAGCAAGAGTGGGCTGCTCTGCAAAGGAGGGTCAACAATGGAGCAGAAAGTGACAGCAAGGCAGACAAGGACAGTGACCTCATTAGTAAGGGGTGAAAGTTCTACAGTACCAACAAAAAGAAAAATAAGGCAGGTGTGGTCATGGTAACCAGGTTCATCCAATAGTTCAGTGATTGCCAGACAAGGCCGTAGTAGTGAGGCAAATCCAAGGTCAGTCAGGAATTCAAGTCAGCAAAGCCAGGTCAGAGCCAGCAAGGCACAAGGCCAGGCCCAGGCATAGCTGCAACATTGCTCAGGACAGAACCAGCAGTGAGGCTCTGTATTTTAGATGATGTTTTCCTCAGTTCTGCTCTATTTCTAGAAGAAAAGATAATTTGGCAAATTAATATTTTGTTAAAAATTACTGATCTGTTCTACTTTGAGAAAACTCAAGCGCTCAGAGTTTAATTAAAGCTTCATGCTGAAGTAAACTGCAAATTTTACTTTTTAACTCAAATTATAATGTAGATAGGTACAAATCTCAAGGGGTGGGAACAGCAGAAAATCTTTTATTCTGGAAGTTAACAACATATTTCATATCTCTATTTTCAGCAGTCTTATGATGTACTCCTGTTGCTGCTGATGTTGATGCTGCTAATACAGGCATGCCTTACTATTGGAACTGTAATACAGTGTGTAAATTACAAGACAAAAATGAAACTACATGATTCATCATGGACAGCATCACAGGTTAAAAAACAGGAATATAGAACAACAGAGGTATGTATTTATACCAGTTATACGTTTTGTGTTAATTAAAATAACAATTAAAAGCTGCTCTGTAAAGCTGCAAAGATGTTGATACACTGGTGAATTTTTTAATAAAGAGATAATATTTTGCTGGTTAAATGATAACTGGGGCATCACAGACTCAGTGTCTGTAAATCTGTGACAAGTTCTGTTAAGAGAAAAGCAGTTGTAAGGTTAAAGCACCATTTTGTTCTGATCTGTAGTCAGGGCTCGCAATTACAGATGAGGTTAATCATTGTACTAAGATAAACTGATAGTCCTACTATCCTGCTCCACAGGATGGAGATCCATAATTGCTATTTATATGTCAGAATGAAGTTATAGAACAGATGATGGGCCTTGTGTGACCATGTTCTGATAATGAGATAGCCACCTATTAAGAAAGGAAAGGATTTAACCCTTTCAATGCCAGAAGAAGTTTTGGGCTATGGAATGAGAGTACTCCATCTAGTTGCTACCTTTCCAAGGTGTGCTTAGTGAATTTACTAAGCCAAGTTAGTTCTCTTAAATTCCCTAAACTGCGAATGGGAAGAGTTAAGAACCTGGAGCATAGGAACAGAAGTGGTCAAACTGAGTGAGTGGCTTCCTGTGCTGGATAGTATGAGGTAATGTGCAGAGGAAGGTGCCTGGAACCCAGGTCTTTCCATGTCCTAATTACACTACCAATGTTGGCATTAAAGATCAGAATTGATACTCTCCTCCATTTCCCTCCTGCACTTACAAGCTATCCTTTGAGGTATAGATTTGGCATGTAATTTTTTTTAGAGCATGGTGGTGCCAGTGTTACTGTTACCACTTTTCATAGAGTCATTCAGGGTTGGAGTGCTATTTCAGGAACCCAGCTTTCTTCAGCCTATGCAGGTTAATTACATCCATCTCCTAGCACAACACTGTACCCCTTAGCCTTTTCTCAGCTCTTCTGTACAGAACAAAGTGCTGTATCCTTAAAGACTAGGAGAGAGTAACTCACTTTAGCTGGATGCTTACTGCATGGCCTAGCACTAGAGAGTGCTGGTCTCAGTCCCTGCTCTAGAAGAAGCATCTGCATTGAAACAGCACTGGATGGAAAGCACTGGGAGCATGGACTGAAATTCAGTCAAGTCATTATACAGCTGGTAATGCAAAGCAGAAGCTGTGGGTTTATGTCCCTTCAGGCTGCTGAGGGCATTCAGCATAGGTTGCTTATTTTCTGGATCTGTGTCCTGAGAGTTATGTTCTGTATAAAAGATGAAGCACAGAAGCACTTCCAGTGCTGCAAGTCACATTTTGGAGCATAGGTCATGGCATGGCTAAACAGGTGAGTTCCAGGGATTATTTACATAAGTATGTCTAGTTTGTGAGTCACTGAGAAAATGGGTGTGAGTTAAATGCTAAAAGGAGCACTTTGGCCAGAAAAGCAACAGCTTTTGCTTACCTTTTAGTATTTAAACAAGTGAATAATGTTACAGGTGAAGTTGTAGGTCCCATTGGCTTCTCAGAAATCTCTGTCCTTAGGCAAGACCTTAGTTTGCTTGCATATATGTGGATAAATCTTGCTTCAGTTGCACTGTAGGGGGCTACTTTTGGTCTGGGGTTTAGAGATTTGGATGCTAGGGCTTTCACTCACAATTTGGCAAAAAAAACTTGAAAAAATGTCCTAAGTAACATTTAAAATAGGAATTTGACCAAGTTTCTTTGATGCAAATGTCTCAAGTATTATAAAATTTACACTATTATATTTTTATCATAAATGGATACTATACAATATACAAAACTGTACAATTTACAATGTATAGAATATTTTAATAGTTCAGGCTGTAACTATTCATGTTTCCATTCTCCTAGCTGCTCTCAGATATTTATTTGCTTGAACTTCAGTTTTCAACAAAAGCATTGCTTCATGTTTCCATTTGTCTGATTTTTTGTTTTGCTTTTAGGTTTCCAATAATACCTTAAAGGATTTTGACAAAGACAAAGCCTGGAAAGCAGTTGTGGTGCAGATGGCTCAGTAGTTTGGATTCTGTAAATGCAGCCAGTACAGTACGATCCGATACAGTAAATCAACTGTTTTGAATAAAGGCTTAAAAACTTTTCAGTTTATAAACAGCAATATAGTTACAGAAGTAGGAGCCAAGGAATAACACAGTAAATAATGTTTCTTTCTAACAATTTTGAAATACATTGATAGTATTTTTAACACATATGTCTTTTCTATTGGTATCTGTATTGTAGTGTTGCTATAGAAGATACCTTTAGAAAAAAGGTAATGAGTCACATGGATTTATGATGATGGTGAAGTAAAATATGACAATATATAATAGGCTTCATATATTTGCAAAAGATTGTTGTAACTGCAGTTGTGCAGTTAGTGTAACTGGTAAATGCTTTTGTAAAGTTATGAGTACAAGTCATAATTGATATTTTTGCTTATACTTCACTTTTGTAGGAGTTGTGAAGTTGATTTGCATCTCATTGCTTTTATATAAATAAAAGTCTTTATTATGTGGAAGCTCAAGAATGTGGATTGACATTCTAATTGGAGAGGTGAAAACAGAATATTCTTTCCCATTAAGCTTCTGTTTCTGGATATTAAATGGGGAAGGGGGCTTCTTCTGAGTGGCCAGACACAAAATCTAGTAGCCAAAGCAAAAAAATAACAAACAGAAGCAATCAGTCAAGTAACAGGAGATACTACTCATAGTAAGAGATTTTTTTTCACATTTATTTATTTTCCTAACTATTATTAAAACTCACAGAACCTAGCTGCCCTTAAACAAGGGGTATCACCCTTTTCCTCCTAGCTGAATTATGTGTATGATTGTGAAGATTTCAAATGCTGTAAGAATTTCTATATTAATAGGCTTTTTGGTGTAACTAAGGAGATAGCTACTGACCAAGTGGTGGGTTTTTTGATGTTATTCTGGTTTTCTTCTTTGTTTTTGAAAGATTCTAGGCATTGAGGTTAATTCTTTTTTCATCTGAAATAATACAAATCATATGTTCAGATCATGTTGCAAAGCTTGCCTCTGCTTTTGGAGAGGGGAAATAATGAGAGGTGTATACAGTGTGGAGCCCTTCAGGTATGCTAGCATGTTTCCTTTTGTTTTGGGGAACACCGATAATTATTATGGCATTTTAATACATAAAGAATACTCTTTAAAGTTTAGAGAAGTGCTTCTTGAGAGCATATATACAGCAACCTCTCCATTCACATAAAACAATGTATGGTTTTGGTCCAGACTAATACATCAACAACCAGAGGATGGAGCTGCTCCTTTAAATAATGGCAAATCTTATACCTCCACTGGCAGTACTTGTGTGAACATTCTTTCAACAAGGCAGATAAATAATAATTTATCTACAATGCTACAATCTTACCATTTTTATAACTAGGAAAAGTTAGTTTCTGATTGTACATTGTTTTTTGCAAGTAAATAGTGACTGTTCTACCTAAAAATAAACATCCATACAACTTTCTAAATCTCACACATGGATTGAAACTGGACAAAGACTGGAATTAATGCCATGGGCTACTGCTTAGTTTATACTGTGAGTTAGGGTCCTAGCTTAAAAGAAAAAAATTTAAATATCTCTAGGTAAAATACACAAACCTGGCTGAAGCATCTTCTGAAAGAGTAAAATTGTGTGCCCCTGGTGCATGAATCCTTCCTCAGCTACCAATTTAGCTAGGAAAAGCTAGGAAAGCAGAAGGGGAACATTGCAGTTTTAAGTATCTAGTTGAGCTTAAAATATCTAGTTGAGCTTAAGTGCTCAACTAGAATGAGAGAAGTGGTACACTGCCTCCTCCTCCCCCCAAGAGGAATACAGACCTCTCTGTATCCAGAAATGTCTCTGTGTCAAATGGACTCTGCATAAATGTTTTTATATGTACATGTATGTTACGCATAGATAGTTTTGAAATTGATATGATTTTTTTAGATCTTTCCTGCCATTTGCCTCCAGCAGTTGAAAGGGGTGAGTTTTACAAGGCGAATGAGCTGATCTAACTCAATGCTGAAAGGCGTTGTCTCCTCTGGCCTCTTCCTTGTGCTAGCTGTGGCTGGTATCTGATTAAACTGGCAGGAAATTTATCAATTAAAAAAAAAATGAATAGTTTCCTGCTGATCTAGTTAGCCAGTTTAGCACACTGCAAACTCATAGTGGCCCTCTTTAAGGTAATATGACTTCCTACCAACTGGAGGTAGTTTTGGATTTCTATCTCACTGCAGGCAGATCAACAGAGTATTTGTCTTCTGTAAGTACTTCCTTTGCCCCTTCCCAGCTCATTCCTTACCTATGTTTTGCCTTGGTCATATACCCCTTCTCTTCTCCATTCTCCGTTTGAAAAAGTAGACTTGTACGTGATTTGTACCAGGAAACACAACTTTAGACTGAGCATGTAATCAGCTGGTGTGTGTGTAGATCACTGTCAACTATAGTTGGAATTAAAGGAGTTTCTGAAATAAAAAATGACAAGTTTTGTGATCCGAGTCTTGTGTTTCTGAAGAGAATCCATGAGATCAAAATAATAAAATCTAAATTAGTTTCAGAAACTGGAGTAGTCAGGCTTCCCTAGCAACTGATTTGGTTTTATAACGATTTCCTGTTTTTTCAAATGTTAATGCTTTTGTTTGTAACTGAGTGGGAAGTCCCTCAGGGTGAAACTGACAGAAGAAAATGTTAGTATCATCCATTTTATGAATAGTACTGTCTTAGGTAAAATATCTTCAAAAGATGAGTTTTGAGTTACTTTTTCCCCCTTATCTGGTGTTACCTGTCTAATGCTAATATGAGATGTTCCACAGTAAACTCTTTTTCTGCTTGTACATCTGTAGGGAAAACTGCCAAGGAGTGAAATAACAGTGGTAGAGCTGAATGTGTTAGGATGAATCAGATTCATGTGAAAGGAAAGCCATGCCTGCTAGCTTTAAGCAATGAAAGAAATGCCCATGAAAACAGTTTGTATTGGCCAACTACTTTCTAATTGGTGTTTTGATAATATCAGGTTATGACCATCAAATATAAGCAAGAATTGCTTTTCATACTTCCTTTTTCAAGACAAGAGAGGTCTACATATATAAAGTACCCTTATGTAATACTTAGAGGAGTTTTCTTCAGAGTATTTTTTAAACTTTTTTGAGGGGATGATTTTTCCCCTATCTGACTCTGTTTTTAAGATCTAACATAGCTCCTAATCCAAGAAATATCTTTTATATAGATGTGTGGTAATAGTCATTCTCTCAAAAAAAAAGACAGAATGTTTAGGTTTAAACAGGCTCTGTTCTTTTCTCCTTTGCTTATTGTGAACCATGGCGGCTAAAATCCAGATAACCAGAGTTTGTATGTAGGGATTCTTACCACCTGTATGTTCTGGAACAGGAAAATGAGAGCGTTAACACAGTGTGCCTATAGAATGATTTGCTGTTTTGTATTGCATGGTTTTGTGCTTTATGCCATCAGACTTTGGGCATCCAGAAGGAACTTGGAAATGTGTTTCTGTATTGCCAGCTCTGCTTTCCAGCAGCAAGTGGTCAAGTGCTTCTGTGGGGGCTGAGTTGCTAGAGGTTGCCACAACGGTGCTTCTTTTCAGAAGTGCCACCAGAGGGGAGCTGTGGGTGGAGTGTCTCCTACCTCCATATGTCCTACCTCTTTGCCTCTGTGCTGCGTGGGGTGTAGCCTGTCTTTCCTACTGGCCCCTATTGACAGTGCAGGAATCATGGTTGTGCCTGGCCTCGCCATTCAACAAGTAACAGGATTAATTTTGACTACTCTGGAGCTTGTTTTTCTAGACAGAAGCCTTGACTCACTCAGGCGCAGTTCTGAGGACATGCACTCTTTGCCAGCAGTCCTGGTTTAAATTATTTATGTTCTGCTGTTCATTTACCCATTTCCATTTAAGTCAATGGAAAGAGTCTCATTTATTTCAGTATAGTTCATCTTGGAGTTTTTGTATTTCTTTTTATGTTCTTTCCAACATCTGATTTATATAAAAAGTTACATAAAATCAGAATGATTTTATCTGAATTATATAAACACTTAAGTTCAAGGTTGAAATGGGTAGGAAAAAAGGTAGTATTAAAACGTCAACCTACTCCATCCTGTCTGTTACTGAGTTCTACCAGGACACGTGTGATGCTTCAAACTGACCTGCCTATAAAAACCCAATCACTCAAATCACACAAAATCGCTTTCTGTTCTGAAGAAGTTTTAAAGTTGCATTGGTTTTCTTACTCAGTTTGCAATGTGGCTCCACACTGTCAGTTCAGCTGAAGGACTGAGACGCTACAGCACAGGACAGGAGATATGGAGGTATCTTAAACCAGCATTCCTGCTGCTTACAACATTTTCAAAACCTATCCTAGACTTCACATTTTTTGAAGGCTACATAGAATCTGTTTGTTGGTAGTTGCACTCTGCCAGTCTTTCCAGACTTCCCCGTATCACTGTCATTTGCTGGTTGATTTTGCCTAGATTTGGTGAGAGAGTATGGTGAGAAGCAGCTTTCCTTCTTTCTGTGACTCAACTTATTTTTGTTTCATGTTTGGTCCTGGTATTAGTACAGTCTAAAATCTAAAAGCCTACCCTGCTGACCTCAGCTGAAGTTTTGGGAGAGTTTTCATTTCAATCCTTCCACACGGTTAAAGGTTACTTTCTATTCGAATAACTGCTGGTGTCCTCATGTGCAGCATCTCTTGTGTGTTAACCTCTATTTTTTGTGTGTATAGTGACCCAATACTTCAATATCTGTCTTGTTCATAATCTGATCCATAGATCCAGTATCTAATCACAGAGTATTTATTTCTCTCCAAAACCTGATCTGTCCTAATAGTGATGCGCTAAGACTTTAAAGGTGAGCCATAATCTTACATGGAGATGTTATGGAGTATAAGAAAATTCTCTCCCTTGGGAAAGGAACCCTCAACAAGCCAAAAAAAATTATGATTGCCAGAATGAAGTAGACCATGTGGTAAATAACCCAAGATTTTGGCAGTACGTTTTCAATTAGTAGCATGGCTGAATTGGTTTTAATATACAGTAAAGTGGAGAACTGAGAGCTTTTCATAGAACTGAATGTAACATTGTTTTCTACAGAGGCAGTTGGGTCTGTTTATTGTCCCTTGTTGGGATTGCTTGTACTGAGGAGAGTTTAGTATTTGAATCTTACTTTGTGTCACCAAGGCTCATTGACAGGTGGGCTCCTCTCACATTTGAGAACAAGTGAACAGGACAAGGGGCTTCAGTGAGTGTTCTTTTTGATGGTGTGAATCCTAAATGCACTACAGCTCTTTAGGTAGGGATAACTTCTGATTCATTAATGTTACTCCTTTAAGTAGCCATGACTGAAAAATATTGTGGGCATAGCAGAAAACCAAATCAGATAAAATTAATATTTTTTATTGCTAAAATCTAAGAAACAAAGTATTTCAAGTACTTAGTTGCACTCATAGCTGTGGTCTAGTGAAAAAAAGTGTAAACTATTTTAACACTGCAGTTCATATTAGGGAAATTTGTTCCTAAAAACTTGCCTTTAAATGCTTTTATTTTTCCAGGCTGTCTAATTTTCATCTGCATTAGGAAACAAAGTTGGTTTATGTAAGCCCATAGTAAACTCAGAACATTGTGTTGTATTTTTCAGTGTTGCTTTATTTACATTCCAATTTTATTAACGTTGTTACATGCTTGTGGGAATATGTGAGGATATCAAAATCAGTATATACATCTGAATTCGAGAAATGTAATGTTTTAATTTTTAGACTATTTAAACAAAGTCATATCTTTTAAAAGTAATTTATCACAGGGTTTATACTCTTCCCTACCTAGCAGTAGTTGGCAGCATCAGAGTTCAGGTAAAAATGTTTTGTATCAAATCTGAACAAATCCAGACCTCTAAGCCTTTCAATATGTCAGTATTAATGTCAGTAGTAAAATTGAATAAATAGGTAGATGTAGTCCTTAGCACAGAAATGAGAGAAAATTTTCCAATCCTGCTTTTTTTATTGCTGCTTGGATTATAGTTGCTTTTGCTTCTTTCTTCTGTAGGGCTAAAACATAGAAATGCACAAGAACTACTTTCTACCCCCAAACCAGACAAATACAATTTGGTAAGATTTCTAGAAAGGCAATTAAGGTAAATATGTTTGGTATTTGATTTACTGTTAATTACAAAACCCCCATATTTGCTAATAACTCCGTTTTTTCTGAGCTTTAAGTTCTTAAAATTATAGATTGTCTACAAAAAGGTTGGAAAATTGTGAATATGCTTTTTATTTTAATTTCTTTTTTTTTTTTAAGAAATTTTTTACATACTGAAGTTTGTAGTTTTTTAAAAATAATTTTATTAACATTTTAATAGTATTCTAAAATATTTTTCTTCACTAATTTGCAAGTAATTTTTCTTTATTTTTTTTCTTTAATGATGTATGGGGCTTATGGGGCTTTCAGGAACCTAATTTGGAACTAGATAATATTTAAAGGCCCCTTCCAATCCAAACCATTCTATGAGTGTATGTTTCAAGTTTAGGAAAAGAAAGTCTTGAGCATCTGTGGATTGTACCCAGTAATTCATGTAAGTTTAAGGAAAAAGAGTAGAGAAAAGGCTTCCTTGTACAAGTGTCTTTGCAGAATGACAAGGGTGATCTGTATTGTAGGTGTTGTGAAGATCCTGGGAAGAACAGTACGGTATCTTACCAACCTCTCTGATGTGGTTGAGAAAATCTTTTTGCTCATAGCAGTGATCAGCACAAAGTGATTAAGAATAGTTTGCTTGTTTGGCATTTCTGAATAAAAGGACTTGATAATGTGGAGCTGCTGAGAAATTTTGGTCCTGTTTGGAAAACAGAAGGTACAAGTGACAGAAGAAACAGAAGAGAGAGAAAGTAGTTTACCTCCTCATCTTTATGCTATGAAGCACAACTATGATGGGCTGAACACAGGATGTGTCTGCACCTGTTTGGAAAGGTGTCTGGGAAGGTCAGTGGTAATAAATGAGTGTTGCTTTAAACATCTGCCGCCCTTAGAGAAGATTTTAATTACTTGGTCTGTGCAAAGAAATTCCTCTGCATACTGTTCTTTGGGAAAACTGTGGGACTGAACAATATGTAATTGATTTGGAAGTAAAATTTCACAACGTGAGCCTCAAAAGTTAAAGAACTCGGTCTCTTCCTTCAGTGTAGCTTTTTGTATTTTGATGTGGAAAGAGTTTTAAGGAAAATAAAATGTGAAGTATCTCTTTCAGAGCAAAATAGTGCTAGTTCTGATCATAGGCAAAATAGTCAGATGTATATAGGGCTGCAGACCTCTTGAGTGGCAACTGACTTCATGGCCTGGGTGTTTCTTCCAGAGCCATAGAATGCCATCTTTGCCCTCTCTAAATGATTTAATGTATTTGGGATGCTTGCTTGCAGGTGATAGTAATTCTTTCCACAGTAGTGATTATTTTCTTTGTCTTCTAGCAGCTGAAGAGCAACAAACCAATCTGGTCAAGGATTTGGTGTCATCATTCCATCTCTGTGGTGAGAGCAGCCTGGTTCTTCATACTCAGGGCAGCAAAATCAGTTTTGTCTGTGCTATGAGACACTTTGAACTAACCTGGGACACATAGCTGCTGTTGTACAATATCTTAGGAACTTAGAATCACCTCCCTTGACCTGCTGGCCACGCTTCTTGTGATGCAGCCCCAGATACGATGGCTTTTTTGGGCTGCAAGCACAGATTGCCAGCTCATATTCAGTTTTTTGTCCACCAACACCCCCAAGTCCTTCTCCTCAGGGCTGCTCTCAATCCATTCTCTGCCCAGCCTGTATTTGTGCTTGGGATTGCGCCGACCCAGGTGCAGGACCTTGCACTTGGCCTTGTTGAACTTCATGCAGTTCACATGAGCCCATTTCTCAAGACTGTCAAGGTCCCTCCAGATGGCAATAACTGAGGAGCTAATTTAAAATAGCCTTATGTTACTGATGTTGTGTGCAAAAGAAGATCCATGATACTTGACTATGAGTACACAGAGCTGCTACAGGGTCAAAGAGTTTGAAGTGTTATGTACTGCACTGAACACGTAATTTACAGAGTACATACTTTTGCCTTAGGCTTCTCTGAAGCTCCATACATCAGCCAACTGATTGGTAAACTAGCTGAAGTTTTTTGAAACCTTGTCCAGAGTCACCAGTGCTGATTTTACACCACTGAATGGCTTCGAGGAAATACATTGCTGCTAAATGTTCACTGCTGTTGAAGTGCAAAATGGCCACAGTGCATAGGATGATCTTAGAAGGTGCATACTGTATCTAAAAAAAATTCCTTCCTTTTTTGACTTCCACCCAGAATAGCGGGTTGTTTCACTGGACTTCCCCAGAGTCTAATTTCCTCTTTTTCATTAGGAGGTTGTTGTTAAGTATAAAACCAAAGAGATTTTGCAACAGTTCAGAGAGTATGGGCACAGATTTACCGTCTTCCAAATGTGTAAGCCCACATGTGTAGAACTTTTTAAGTGGATGTTCAAGTTTTTTAAGTGAACAGCATTTTGTCTCTTTAAATGTATTTTAAATAAGTGAATGTTTGAAGACATAAGAAAGAGGAACTTGGCAGGGTTTTAACTTTAGAGATTGATATAGTTCAGATAGATAAATGTCTCAGAGTAAGGAGACTGGTGCCAGTCCACTGCCCAACCTGAATATCTTTTCCTATACCAGGTTGAGGTTTAGTCAAAGGACTGGTTTACCAGTGTTTCATTTCCGGAAGGCAAGGAAGGAGTGGCATTCCTTTACAATTTTAAGAGAAGAATTATGGGATTTGCAAAAGTGAACAAAAATGTGTCTTTGCAGTCATGAACTCTTGAGGGGCAAGAGTTTAAGCACACCTTTTTGTTAGCATTTCCCCATAGTCTAGCACTAGGCAGCTCTACTCAGGATGCATGCCATTTTGGACCCTCCTCTCTACCTCTGTGGGCTCTCCATGCACTATAAAGAAAGCCCTAAATTTAATACTAAAATACTAAACTGTATTTAACTTGGCTTCAGATTCCTTTCTGAGGAAAAAGTGCCTAAATTGCAGCTTAAGCAGCTACAGCCATTGGAAGTCTAAGAGCACTCACTTATATATAAGCTGTCATGATACAAGTATACTGTGTATCACTATAACAAGTAATTTTAAGCTGAATTGCAAGTAGAATTCAACTGAAATGATGTTTCATGACTTTTTTTTTCCTTCTCCAAAGGTATACATAATAATAAGCAGAATAAATATATCTGGAGACATTTTGAAGTGGGAGAAAATAAGTAATTGCTGCAGCTCATTTTGCTCAGCTATATTGCAAATACATAGAATCATAGAATAATTATGGTTGGAAAAGATCTCTAGGATCATCAAGTCCAACGTTTATCCCATCATATTCCTAACCATCAAACCACTAGACCATGGCCTCAAGTGCCTCATCAACCCATTTTTTGAACACCCCCAGGGATGGTGACTCCACCACCTCCCTGGGCGGTCTGTTCCAGTGCCTAACCACCCTCTCAGTAAAGAACTTCTTCCTAAGATCCAACCTAAACTGCCCCTGACGTAACTTGAGGCCATTTCCTCTCGTCCTATCATTAGTAATTTGGGAGAAGAAACCAACACCAGCCTCACTACAACCTCCTTTTAGGTAGTTGTAGAGGGCAATAAGGTCTCCTCTCAGTCTCCTCCAGACTAAACAACCCCAGTTCCTTCAGCCGGTCTTCATAAGGCCTGTTTTCCAGACCTCTCACCAGCCTTGTTGCCCTTCTCTGGACTCGCTCCAGCACCTCAATGTCCTTCTTATCCTGTGGTGCCCAGAACTGGACACAGTACTCAAGGTGTGGTCTCACGAGTGCCGAGTACAGGGGCACGAACACCGTTTCTGATACAGGCCAGGATGCCACAGGACCAAGAAGGCCACCTGGGCACACTGCTGGCTTATGTTCAGTCAGCTGTCAACCAACACCCCCAGGTCCTTTTCCACCAGGCAGCTTTCCAGTCACTCCTCCTCAAGCCTGTAGCGTTGCATGGAGTTGTTGTGGCCAAAGTGCATGACCCGGCACTTACCTTTGTTGAACCTCATGCAATTGTCTGCAGCCCATTGCTCCAGCCTGTCCAAATCCCACTGCAGAGCCTTTCTACCCTCAGGCAGATCGACACTCCCACTTAATTTTGTGTCATCTGCAAATTTACTGAGGGTGCATTCGATCCCCTCATCCAGGTCATCAGTAAAGACATTAAACAAGACTGGCCCCAAGACCGAGCCCTGAGGGACACCGCTTGTGACCGGTCTCCATCTGGATTTAACTCCATTCACCACAACTCTCTGGGCTCGGCCATCCAGCAAGTTTTTAACCCAGCGAAGAGTCCACCTGTCTAGACCATGAGCCGCCAGCTTCTGCAGCAGAATGCTGTGGGAAGCAGTGTCAAATGCCTTACCGAAGCCCAGGTAGACAACATCCACCGCTTTCCACTAGGCGGGTCACCTGATCATAGAAGGAGATCAGGTTGGTTAGACAGGACTTGCCCTTCATGAACCCAATGCTGGGTGGACCTGATCCCCCTGTTGTCCTGCACTTGCCACATGATCTCCCCCAAGATGAACCGTTCCACAATCTTCCCCGGTACCGAGGTCAGGCAGACAGGCCTGTAGATAAATAGATAAATATAAAAATATTTGTCCATGACTGCCTGGCCCAATTCAGAAAAGAGGGACAACAAGGTGATAAGTGACAGAAGTATTTTCTGTCCGTACATCTGAAGTCATTCAGAGCACTTTGGTCTTTGAAAAAAATGTCGGGTTTGTTTATTTCTAGGTTGGTTGTGTTTTTTTTTTTTTTTTAGTAAATACAACCATGCAAGGCTTGAATAAAAATTATGTTGAAGATGATTTCTCACTAACAACTAACTTGCACTATTTTAAACACAACCCTTAAATATTTAGCACCATTATTACTGCAAAAATTGAGCATTGCTGACTGGCAGAGAAGGTGATATATCTATTAGTCAGTAATTTGCAGCCAGTTTTCTATGTACGGAAAGCTCAGAATACAGGCAGTTGTACTTTTTTTCCAGGCTTTTAAAGAGTTCAGTCATCTTACTGAAGTGTCAGACTAGTAGCACTGGGAGTGTGCAGAGGAAGAGCTCACTGCCCCTTCAGCTGCAGTAGTTCCTCAGCTTGTCTTGCCCAACTTATACCTGAGGCTGTGGGTGTTTGTATTGGAGGGAGAAGGGACAGTCTTCCAGCAGTGCTTCATCCTTTCCTGCCTTTTTCCTGGCACTGTGGATGGGGAGAGTAGACACAAGGAGGAACTCTTGATTACTCACAGGAGAAACTGGATTTCTTCGATGGGGAAGTAATATCACTGGACACAGTACTATGGCTAGTAGTTCTACCTGGAGGTAAATCACCTCTTAACTAGACATTGCTGGCTAGATACACTGTATATGGTTTTAGTAGTAGTTGCATATATAGGACTTAATCACTAGGTGTCTAGAGCACCTGACCTGCCTCTGCTTAAGGCCGTATTTTGAAAGGTGCATTCTCCAAAGGAGCCCAAATGCAGGATAATTGCAAAAGCTGTGTAATCTCATCAACATTGGGTCTAGCTATAAATGCCTGCTTATAGTGCAGCATGAGCCAGGTGAAATAGCAGCCTTCTCGCATCCCACTGAGCATTTCATTTGCGCCTTGTACTGCACACTTGTGCATGAATGCCATTTCCAGCCTCTACCTGCAGTTCTGGGTGAGTTTTGACTGCTTCTACAGTACGCAATGCTCCTAAGGTGCTGCCTACTGTAACATTTGTCATCATTGCTGAATACTTTTCACTCTTGTAGGAAAGGGACAGGGTGGGGAAAGACAGGAGGATCATGTAGATGAAATATGGAGCAATCATTTTTGGAAAGTGATGCAGTAACGTGCTGGATACAGGAGCACTTGGGCAGCTCCTGTTTCACCAGTCTGTCATGTGACTTTGTGGGACTTAAGTGCCCTGCTGGTACTCTCTGCTGAGTACCTGCCCTGGCTGTGCAGGCTCACTCTGGATGGAAGACGTAGGAACACTCCTGGAAAAGTGCAGCTCCCAAGGAGTTCTGAATCATTGTGAATATTTTGTTGTGATGACAGTAGCACCCCACACAGCTCTGCTCCAGAGCTTGCCCAACGTGACAAGAAGCTGTTAAGTTATAAACACTCAGCTGTCCTGTGGTTGATGTGAGTGGCCCTGAGGCAAGATGTCTGTTGCCTGGTGCAGGTAGCATGACTGCACACTAAGTTAAAAAAGAAGCCATGGGACTCTGCTGGCCATGGCCCTTCACCTCAAGACAACTGGAATAATAATAGTAATAATAATAGTAATAGTAATAATAATAATAATAATAATAATAATAGCAGCAACAACAACAACAACAATATTGTGCCAATGTTGGTGAGATGTGAAAGTATGTAGTGCTGTACCGCAGGATGCTCTTGCAAAATATAGTGTTAATGTGGCTACTGTGCTCCCAAGAAGGCTGGGACTTCTCCAGTATGGATGTGACAGGGATATGCATTCCAGCCTTGGTGTTGACATGTTCTTTTCAACAAAGTCAGTAAATATTTCGGCAAGGTAGAAATCTGTGTGAGGTTCTGTGCCTAAACTCCTACACAAGAAGTCACAAAATGCATGTCTAGCTGCTTAGGTATGTCTGGTGATACACCTGTCCTAACTTTTAATTCCACATAATACTCCTCGAGTTCAAATGCATCCTTACAGCTTCTTTTAATACAATTAAATCATAAGTGAAAGAAGTTCATGACACAGATTTCTAGGGTAAAAGGATCTGATTTTCCTGCTGATGAAAAACAAGCAACCGGTCTTCTAAGACTACCCATCTCAGCAGAGGTTTTTTTCTTTTTATTCAGTGTATTAGAAAACCAGGAAAATAAGTAGACAAAAATGCATTTGGATTCCAGTCAACCTGCCTGATACATCACTCTAGAAACAAAATTCCCAGATATACATAGAATTACAGAAAATAAATTTGTTAAAACTGATCTAAAGCTGACATTATGAAATCCAGAAGGAAAAGGCTTTTACTGTGATTGTCAGAAATTGGCATTTCCCATTTTTCACTACAGAATATAAGAAATGAGTTGAACATGCTTTTTATTTCCCATAACTAGCAGTTTTCTCTCTGGAAAGTTTGAGGGTGGAGCTCAGAGGTGCTGTGGGAGGGACTAAAATTCATATTAAAGTTTTGGTATGAGAGGGAGAATTGTCAGAGTAGAAGGTTTCTTCTGAGGTTTTGCTCTTTTTTTTTTTCGATTTAGGATGATAAGTATTCATGTTCAGATACTTCTAATAATTCTTATTTGGAATTCTGATGGTCAGATTATTCCCAGGATTGAAGAATGTGGACTTTCATGTTCTCAGGTAATCCCTTACTTGTTCCTGTTTGTTATTTATTAATATAGTAGTTGTATGCTGCCAAAATAATTGTAAACAAAGCAAGAAAGCAAAAATGGAAAAGTATTTCAGCTCTCCTGAACATTCACTTTATACTCGTGTCATTTTGAATTAAGTATCCAAAGTGGCAAAGATGACTGTTAGGGAATAAGAAAATGCATCTTACACTGTTTCCAACTGCTGATGTTAGTATCTTTTTTAATCTGTCTTTTATATTTGAAAAACATTATTTAGTTCATATTCATTACTTTGGAGAGTCAGTTTTTACAACAGCAGTGGTACCAAAGAGATGAGGGAAGGAGGAACAGGACGTTTCAGAAACTGCTAATTATGTTAGAAATATATGAAACACTGACTTTCCTGTGAATAAATGAATTAAGCTTGAGAAAGAGTAAAACCTGTTTTTAATTTTATAGGATGAATGTAACTGTAATAATAAATGTAATGACTTATGTATGTGCATAAAAGTGGAGTGTGAACCATACCATCTCTTTAATAGCATTGAATTTTGTCTGTTTTCAAATATCCCCACAAAGGGGCAGTATGGAGATATTCTGCTTGGCATTCTGAAACTTTAAGAATGAAGTGAAAGATAAAAAAAAGGATAAAATAATAGGGAATCTGACTTTGGGTCTTAGTAGAGGATGATAACTATGTACTTGCTACAAAGAAGTGGAATTGATGGCATGAAAGAATTTGGTTGACTCTACAGATGCCTGCTTGAAGATGTCAGTGTTTAGGACTGGCAATGAGACGTGCTAATGATTGTCTAAATGTGGTGGTACTACTCAGATATTAAGTTAGTACATGTTACAGCAACTTATTCTATATTTTATACATATATGCTAGAAAATATTGGCAATACAGATGCTTATAAAATACTAGATTGAGGGAAAAAGAAACCCTCTGTATTTGAAGTTATTTAATATTCTCACATTCAAATTCTGTAGTCTCTACCCACTAAGATAATGTTTTTAGAATAATAAAATATAGTCATAAGAGATGAATCTCTTGATGTACCTGAACACTTTTCAAGAAATTTTATGTACTTATGTCTATGAATGCAAAACCACATGCATTTTAAATAATTTATGCTCCATGTTCTGCTGCAATGAGAATTTAAATAGAAATGATTTACTGTTCTAATTTATTCCTCAAAAAAAGTGTATGACTATCAGACTCATCGTAAAAAATGATTGTAACCCTTTTTTGGTGGGATTCAGTCTAGAGGATAGGATTTACCTCTGGGGATATGAAAGGACACCTCTATCATATCTTAGGTATTTATCAGGAGCACTTATTCACTAGATGACTAAGATGTAGGCACAACCGTGAGGTTTGGTAGACTGGATCTCTTTCTTTGCCTTCAAGAATATGTCTTACAACTTTTCCAATACTGAAGGCTGGACAACTGAGAAAGGTGTATTTTTTTCTTTCTAATTTACAGGGGAAATACATTGTTTCCAGTATAATGGAATCAGTCAATCATTTGTGATGATAAAGATAGAATTCAGTTCATGTTCTGTATGTAATGTTTCTGCTAGTTATATTCAGTAGAATCTTGAATGCATTAATGACTTTTTAACACAAAAATGTTTTCTCACTGGGAACAATAATGATCTCAACAGGACAAATTACTGCCAGTGTAGCATTTTCAGTCTGGTGCAAAGCATTTTAGCTCCATGAACTTTAGAATTTCATGACTAGCTCGTTAGAGAAAAAGTCTTCATTTTTCTTTGGAAGTAACTTCAATTTCCTTACAAAACCGACCACAGTTTGTCATCTCAATCCCATTCCTACCTGAGTTAATTTAAAAGGGAGCAGTTTATGTTCTCCATAATTTATAATTCAGTGGTCTTTACAGCAACACTAACCAGGGATTTCAGTTTGTCTATGTGCAATATATGTGTACTGCCTTCTGCTACAGCACAACAGGTCACAAAACAGAGAATCGATGGCTTTTTTATCTAGCAATTTGCTTAATTTGATCATGAGATACTGTAATTTTAAAACTATCAGAAGTTTTCTGTAGCTGCTATTGCTACAAGTGAGTATTATGGAAAATTGGGTTTTTTCTTTATGGAGTTTTCCTATAAGTTTGTACAGCGGATTTCTCTTCTGCAAAGTCAACCCTGGCATTGTGTGGTTCTTCATAAAGCAACAGGGGAAAGGAAAACAACTAATGTGCATTTTTCTGCATCTTTCAAACTGTGGGTATTGTCAAAAGGTTTTGAGTAGGTTTAACAACTGAAACTGTGGAGTTTCACCAGCAGACTAGATTTTAATGTGGCTATGTCCCTTGAATATTTGTAAGCAGTTTTGACCTCTTTGGGTACACATCAGAGTAAAACATTGGTTGTACTTAAGAGGGAAATAGTATATGACCTAGAAACCCTTCACACTGAATTGTTTAGATTTTGGACCTTGTTACAACTTTATGAATCATTCTCAGCTTACCATGAGTATTCAGCAAGACATCATTGCATTGCCTTGTATAAGGCAATATCCAGATTTTGGGAAAGGAAAAAAAAAAAGAACATTGGATGTTTATGCCAGGATTACATGAAAATTTAAACAGCATGAAAATATACAATTGTGGTTAAGTGATTGCAAAGGAACAACCAAGCTTTTATTATGTGTTATGATTTATTTCTGCTTCCTGCTTTGGTGATCAGGTAGTGAGGTGGATTGTGAACTGGCTGAAGGGAAGAAGCCAGAGAGTTGTGGTTAATAGGACGGAGTCTAGTTGGAGGCCTGTGACTAGTGGAGTCCCTCAGGGGTCGGTACTGGGACCGGTGTTGTTTAATATCTTCATCAACGACCTGGATGAGGGTACAGAATGTATCCTCAGCAAGTTTGCAGATGACACCAAACTAGGAGGAGTGGCTGACACACCAGAGGGTTGTGCTGCCATTCAACGAGACCTCGATAGGCTGGAGAGTTGGGCGGGGAGAAACTTAATGAATTTCAACAAGGGCAAGTGTAGAGTTTTGCATCTGGGGAAGAACAACCCCATGTACCAGTACAGGTTGGGAGCTGACCTCCTGGAGAGCAGTGTAGGGGAAAGGGACCTGGGGGTCCTGGTGGACAGGAGGATGACCATGAGCCAGCAATGTGCCCTTGTGGCCAAGAAGGCCAATGGCATCCTGGGGTGTATTAGAAAGGGGGTGGTTACTAGGTCAAGAGAGGTTCTCCTTCCCCTCTATTCTGCCTTGGTGAGGCCACATCTGGAGTATTGTGTCCAGTTCTGGGCCCCCCAGTTCAAGAAGGACAGGGAACTACTTGAGAGAGTCCAGCGCAGAGCCACAAAGATGATGAAAGGAGTGGCACATCTCCCTTATGAGGAAAGGCTGAGGGAGCTGGGTCTCTTTAGCTTGGAGAAGAGGAGACTGAGGGGTGACCTTATTAATGTTTATGTAAAGGGTATGTAAAGGGTGAGTGTCATGAGGATGGAGCCGGGCTCTTCTCAGTGACATCCAAGGATAGGACAAGGGGCAATGGGCGCAAGCTGGAACATAGGAGGTTCCACATAAATGTGAGGAAGAATTTCTTCACAGTGAGGGTAACAGAGCACTGGAACAGGCTGCCCAGAGAGGTTGTGGAGTCTCCTTCTCTGGAGACATTCAAAACCCACCTGGACATGTTCCTGTGTGACCTGACCTAGGTGTTCCTGCTCTGGCAGGGGGATTGGACTAGATGATCTTTTGAGGTCCCTTCCAATCCCTAACATTCTGTGATTCTGTGATTCTGTGATTCCTTATTTTCATGGCTTGGCTTTAGAGCCTGTGTGATATTCTGGTATTCAAATGTTAAATATAATGGGCTTGGTCTCCATGCCTCACCCAATAGCAAATACAGTTATCAACCAAGTTGCTCTATAAAAGCATAGGGGAATCCCAGCCTGCAAATGGAATTGGGTTTGTGCCCTACTCATTTTACAATCCACATTGTCTGTGGGCTGTACACAAAGAAACAGGCTTACACCAAATTTGGCTCAATAGCTCGTAAAGATCAAGAGCACTACATTTAAAAAAAACTCTCCAGAAAACTATGGAATAGTATTTGTATTGTCTGCCATTAAATATAATAACATTTCCAAAGTCCATAGATAAAGAAGGAAACCTTAAACAGAATCTGGGTTTTCTATGCCATTATAAAGGTTATTGGAAGCAAATTCTTGATATAGCTTCTGCCTTTTCTTGCTATTTCTAGTCCAAGTATGTGGTGTTTCTTTACTAGATATTTATACCATGGATCAGACCATTCTGACTGAGTACTATACACTGCAGAACCAGTGATATAATACAGCCCTTAGGCCACTAATTCAGCTGACTTAAATTGGCAGTCTTTGCCATTATTAAGGTAAGCAATTTGTATTTTAAAAGTGATCCCAAGCCTCTAAAAAATGGACATGATAATCTGTTGTTCTCTAAAATCTGCTTGAGAAACTAGTTTTAGACATGGGAAATGTCTGAAGAGACTGATCAGAGACCTGACTTTCTCAGAGTGAGTGAGAGAGATACAGTGTGAAGTCCCAACATAGGAGGATGATTCACCACAGACTTTTTTGTGTCTGCATCGATATACCTGGTGACTGGAGGAGATGCATGAAAATATAAAACATATCCTCTGCTAATATTTGCTGACATGCAGTACAATCCACGAGAGCATGCCCTAGATGGAAAGCCTGGGTTTTATATCCCTGTCTGTCATTGACTCATGTGGCCCAATTCAAGTAATTTCCTTTCTCCAGTTTTCACAAGTACAAAATAGTGCTGACCTTCCTGTGTGATATGTCTAAATTATGTGTTTTAATTAAGTGCGCTGAATTCTGCAATTAAATGTTAAGTACTCATTAGTCAAAGCAGTCATACTTAAGGGGCTCAATCATGTGGAGTTACTGTATTAGAGTGATATTAACCCGTTTACTTAGATATCCCTGGTTGCCTTCTCTGCTGGTACTCCAGAGAGCTGCTGTTTAGCAAGTTTAGATGACTTATCTCTCGGACTGTGTTTTGCACCTGCTCTTAGGATCAAAAATAGCTTGACAATGATATGAGACACTTAGCTTCCATGTTTCCTGCCGTGTCCTATGCCAGTGGTTGGGGACAATTCCATTTCCTCTCTCTCGAGAAGAAAACAGCCAGTGACAGGTACAAGCAGTGACTTACAAAACTCTCCAGTGTTCCTCATTATTAGAGCATCAGCCACCACTTATTTCAGGAGAGCTGGAAATGGAGAAAGCTCTGCAATTCTGAACTTGCAAAAAGTAGCTCTTCTTTTCTTTCTTAGCCCTTCCTTCCTCAAGAACTCTGGAAAAAGGTTACAAGGCTTGGGAAGAGATAATCCACTGAAGTAGCAAGAGCAGAGGCACTACAGATAGTCATGGAAGTTGAGGACACAAAATTAACAGACTTTGGAACTAGAGCTAACAAGGTGTCCTGGAACTGAAACACAAGTTAGTGTTAGAAACTTTACCACCATGAGACATCAACATAAGTATATGCAATCAGTACCTGTAGCAGGAGGCAGATATTAACAAAAACCCACACTGACATGTGTGGAAACAGAAAATATGACCTGTCTTGCTGAGGAAGTTCCAGACCAGCTCTGAACTACTTGGCTAGGAATGATCACAGAACTGGTAAATTCCTGCATACTCAGATGCGATATGGCCACATCACAGCCCTGACCCTACCTTCACAACTGTAGGAATTCACTGGGCCAGAATTTTCTGAGGTTAGGAATAAGCTGAGAAGTCACAGTAACCAATGATGCTGAGCACTGGAATAGATTGCCTGCGGAGCTTATAAAGATCTCTGCACATGTTAAGCAAATATCTCTCAGAGGTGTCTCAGATAAAGATCATTCTTCCTACTGTCGAGTAGATGGCATCTTGAGTTCTTTTCTAACTCTAATATATCTCCTTTCATGCGTTATTTTCTCTTTTGAGGGATCTAAAGATGTTTTTTTATATATTTATTTTTATATTTAACTTATTCCTGTGGAACAGTCTACAGCGCCAAAGACCTGTCTTACTATATTGCATATCCTGCCCTTTCAGCATGCAAAATATGAGACTCACTGTGAAAACTGTATGGGATGTACAGTCTCATTCAGGAAGTGACTATGCAAAAATGAAGACAGTTTTAGTTTTACTTTGCAAATTATCTGTGGCTCCTTCTCTTTCAAGAAAATATTTCAATTTAGTGGCTTTGAATATGTGTGGTAACTTTCAATCCTTTCTGGAAAACTGGTTGTCTTGGAGTTGCCTCTACTTGCCTGCATATGTTCAGAAAGTATGAATCATTTAAACAGCATTGTACAGTACTAGATGTGCATTCATTGTCTTTTCTTGGAAAAACTTTGAGGAAATAGAACTTACTGCAGTTAATACGTTTCACTCTCTCCAGTTTTATTTTTCCCTTTCATCCCTGCATATGCAAACTTCCTTGATCTTTTCCCCACTTCCTCATCTCCCTGACCTGCAGTTCTTCCTTCCATGATTGCAATGACAGATTCCCCCATTACTTTTCAAATTTTGGTATCTTTGTGTAATGATTTTTCCCCATTTGTGGTTTTGTTTTTGTTGGGTTTTTTTTTTTAAAATTTCTTTTTGCAATTCTCATTTTAGTATCATACTTAGTTTTGTTAGTAGTATGTGTTTCCCCCATTTTCAGTATATTTATATATGATGTAATAGATTAATTTTTAGAGCATGGTCACATCTGTGTTACCATTCAGTCTGTCTTCGTAGCTTCTTTTCTCTTCCACTTAGGGGGAATAAAACACATACACATTTTAGGTGAATGTGTGGCATAGGTGGTTTTCAGTGAGTAAGTGCTATCATTAAAAATGAGACATAGGGTGAAGCAACATATGAAGGTACTGTACACTGTTGGGTTTCTTAAGCTGAGACTATGCCAGGAATTATTGCTGCCTCTAGGGACAACCGCATGATATGAGAGTCAGATGAAACAATGCTGCTGTTGTAAAGTTGGTGGAATCCTGCCTCTTTGGAAGCCTTTCTTTTGGATCTCTGCCTCCTTTAATTGGACCATGCTAACTTTAGCAACTACAGTGTGTGGAAGATACACAAGATAAAGCCAGACTATGTGATTATTCCATAGGGATCTTGTTTTTTTCCTTTTCTTTCTTTCTTTTTACCCTCTAAAACCCCACAAAATAATGAGTTAACAGTAAAAAGAGAAATAGGCTCTGTAATGACTTCTTGAGTAATTTTTTTTAAATTTTGTATTTTAAATGATTAGTTTTTCCTTAGCACTTCCAAAGTTATTCATAACTAGCTTCTATATCAGCTGTCTCAAACTGCAAATGGTTCAGCTGGAATATACAGTATAGATGTTTTCAGTAGGGCTCTTCTACATGGCAAATTTTGAATTTTGATTTTTCATGTACTCTGCTATTTCTTTCAGGAGAAGGTGTTTTGGGCATTTTTTGGTCTTGATAGGAGAGGAAAGGCATGTATGCAGGGATTCTGGTATATATTTATATATATATATATATATATATAAAATCCTGCATTTCTGATGTAGGATTAAGAGTTTTTTCACCTACATTTACCAAGAAGATTTTCTTCATTTTCTGTGGCTAGAGTGTTTCTCTAACTCATGCAAGCACAATTAGAGCTAATCAGGCATCTTTATCATGAAGTCTTTAATGGAAGGAGTTCCTTCACTGATACTGTGGCACAGGGAAGGATGCAGTGGCCTCTCAGGATTGCCATCTGAGACTACTCTACCAGCGCTTCTAGTATGGCCTGAGGGATTGTTTGTATGACCTTACATCCTTACAACCTAACGACAACATAACAAGCTTATACTAGAATAAAAACAAAGTTAACACTTAAAAATGTTTCTCAGTAGGAAGAGCTATAATCAGGGGTAGTTCCAAGTTTATTTAGGTTTGAGATTTTTCTCTGTTTAAGGAGAAGAGGGAGAAACACCATTTTTATGGGAGCTACAAAAACCAGAAACATGTGCTCCTGCATTTCTCTCCATGACTTTGAAGGGTGTCTCCGCCCTGACACGTGGCCTCCAGAGTCTTGAAACTGTTATAAGAAATTATTGCCAACTGTGGATTGTTGTTAAAAAATCTTAGTGTGATTTTGTGATCCACGCTGGCAGGGTTAGGAATAGTAATTTCAATTTTGTTTTTAAGCCCCTGTGCCTCTAACTTGAGGATAGCATCTGTGCAACATGCACCCATTCTATGACCCTGCTCCTTTCCTATGGTTCCAGGTTATTAAATACAGATTAAATGGAGATAATGAGAAAGCATTAAAAAACCCTTTAGGGCCGTATGAGAAACCTGTGTGGTCAGCATGCTGCTACCTCAAGTTAGGCAAGGGAAAAAGTTAAGCACCGGATTAGTCTGAACTCCACTCTCTAGAGCCCACCTGAGTTATAAGCCAGAGTTTGATGTTTACTCTTCAGAGCAGCTGCTGAGAGCCTCTCTTCCAAAGTTGCAGTTTCTGTTTTGTTTTGTTTTTTTCTGATGACCACTTGAAATAAAATGTAAATGGCCTTTGAAGAAGGAAACAGATCTCCCATTTGAAAGCACTCAACTTTAAAAATGACACTACACTTTATCACTCTCTACAACTACCTGAAAGGAGGTTGTAGAGAGGTAGGGATTGGTCTCTTCTCCCAAGTAACAAGTGAGAGGACAAGAGGAAATGGCCTCAAGTTGTGCCAGGGGAGGTTTAGATTGGGTATTAGGAGAAATTTGTTCACCAAAAGGGTTGTCAAGCACTGGAACAGATTGTCCAGGGCAGTGGTGGAGTCCCCATCCCTAGAAGTATTTAAGAGACACGTAAATGTGGCGCTTTGGGACGTGGTTTAGTGGTGGACTTGGTGATCTTACGGGTCTTTTCCAGCCTAAATGATTCTATGATTCTATCATTTATGAAGGTCACAATGTACAGCAGAGCACTCTTCTGCTCCTGGGACTGACTCCTAAACATAAACAAAATGAGTAGTTGCCTAGAGCGAAATGGTGAGGGCTTCACTGTGTATGTAAGAGCACTGGAAAACCAGGCTGGCAATGTATTCCCTCTTTTGCTAAGCAATAGTGTTAGGATTTATGAGAAGACAGCAACTGGAATAGAATAAGATCTTCAGGCCAAAAGAATAATAAGTATTTTCAAAAGAAATAACCACTGCCTCCAGCAGCAGCAGGAAGAACAATTATATCTTGGAGAGTCTTCTCTCATAATCTTCAATTCTTGCTCCTTTTTTTCCTTTTAATTTTTATTTTCTTTTTTCATTTTCCTTTTTTCCTTTTCCTTTTTTTCCTTTTCCTTTCCTTTTTCCTTTTTTTTTTTTTCCTTTTCTGTGGCAATTTCATGGCCCACTGGTTCTAGTCACCTCTTAGACTGCAAGTCTCAGTGCTGTCAGTGCTGCTGAGGGATCTTGACTAAGTTTTTCTTGTATCCTATTCTGTGCTATAGAGATCATTATACCATCCTAACCTCAAAAATTGGGATATCCATGGTTGTCTGGAGAGCTTGTGGAATCTATGTCCTCCAGTTGTTCAAGAAATGACCAAAATAACGACTGACTTGATCTGGTGTGGTGAAAGTACTGCAGGAGGCTGGACTTGGTGACCTCCAGAGACCCTTTTCACCCTAAATTTCTTTGGTTCCATTTTATCATCCTCTGTAAAAGATCTCCAGTCATTTGTTGAAATAGCCATTGCTGCTGTGTTAGAATGTCCCTGTCTCATTGTTAGACTAGAAGTGCTGATTTGGTAGATTAGTTGTCCTTTCAAGTAGCTGAGTGGTCTGAAATTTTTGACACTCTATGTATGGGATGATGCTGATTTATACCAGCTGAGGGTATGGCACCCAAATGCATTTTAATTTTACTTTGTCTATTGTATGCAATTCTGTTTTGTTAACAACTTGTATTAATATTTTAGGAAACATGACATCAAAATGATTGACAATTTTTTTGTTTTATTTTATTTTTTTTAATTTTTATTTCTTTAAAAAAAAAAAAAGAAGCTAGGGCATTCTGTTGCTTCAAGCAAATTTTGCTTCTAGTCTTGCAGCTGAAGCATACAAGCAGCTTTTATTTCAAACTGTCATAGCTCCCTTTGGTCCAATAAATTTAAAAGCAAATGGTTTCTGTGTAGGCTCTTTTTGTATCACAGCATTATTTTTACATACAATTCACTTAAAAAAAATAGAAGGAAGGAGTACTGTTCCCAATTGTGAGACCTCGAAGCAATATTGTTTTGACTGGGCATTCATGTATAGGATAAATACATGTGACTGCAAAGAGTTCCCAGAAAAATGATTGCTGTGTTGCCAACTCTTTCACTTGTTCCTCTCTGTAGAAGGGATATAGCCGTGCAGCCATAGTAATGGTCAGAAGACTTTATATGCCACATGCAGACCAGCTAAAATACAGGACAGTCCAGTCAAAATATGGTACAGGATTCCTCTGCATGAATACAGTGCAGGAGGAAGTACATACTGACCTGAAGACAGAAATCTCTGTTATACTTGAATAGCAGCAGATAAACAGAAGGATGAAAATCTAAGCGGCCTGAGGGTCTTCTGTTAGTCATGTGCTCCTGCATTACTGAAGTACTGCTAGACTGTAATGGAAGTGTTGGCCTTGCAAGAAACAGCAGGTTGTAGAGGACAGGGTCTGTACATTTGCATATACATGTGAAATGGCAAATGATACAGGAAACAAAAATTGGTAAAGGCTGTGCTTTAGGCGACTGTGAAGCCTTACTGAAAATTGTCCAATAATCTTCAGTAAACCAAATAATCTCTTTCCTGTTTGTTCATTGTCAGCTCGCTGTTTAGTTGAGAGCTCATCAACATGGTGTTAACACAGGCAGATGTTACCTTGCTTTGTTGGACACAAGCCAGCTCTCATCCAAAAAGTGCGTGACCTCGTTAGCACTGTGCTGAGCCTGAGCTTAATATCTCATTTCTCAGTAGTACTTATCCTCTCAGGTTCAGCACTGCGTTAATGTGATGGGATTGGTCTTGTTCAGCTTGGAACGCACACAGAGAGCTCAGAGCTGGATAATGCACAGGCATGACTCAGTTGTTTTGTTTTCAGAATCCATAAAAAAATACAGCAACATCCAGGCAGTCTTGTGGAAGCAGTAGTTCGAAGTAGTCTAAAACAATGCTTTGCCATAAGTTCAGGTGCCTATTTATTTTGTGCATGGATAACAGTCTAAACGCTTCCTTCTACTATTGCTTAGCTGATCCCATTGCACATTGTTCACATGTATCTAATTGCCACATTGTCAGTAAAAATTGAAGAACAATCTTGTGGTTTGCCAAAAATAAAAAGGATCATCAGTAAGATAGTTATACCTTGGCAATGAAAGTAATTACACATTACGTCAAAACAAATACAGATGCTTCTTTTGAGTAAAGGTCTTTTGGGGACACTGTATTAGCAATACTAACAATGAATGTTTAACAGTTCTAAGTTTTCATATTACATGTATTACTGATTAGAATTCCTCTGGTTCTTAGTAAATATAACTACAATTGTATTCAATTGCCAGGTGTGTTCTGTAGGCCCATTATTTTTGGTTTTCACCCATTTCCAATAACATGATTTTTTTGTGTAAATAGTTGACATTGATATAGGTAAGACTTTTTAGTGGGACAGGAATCATTATATTATCTCTGTGTTTTCTCTTACTGTAAAGCATTCTGTTTCTTTACATTTGGTAAAATAAATACAGGAGTGACCTTTATAAGAGTAGAATGAGAAAAGTCCTGTGAGGTTCCATTCCCCCCTAGTAGCAATGACAGGTAAAGTGCTGTCCTGGTTTGACATTATCTCCTTTGCCTAGGAAAATAGCTCTGGAATAAGCTAAAGCATACTCAGTTCTTTCCATTTGTGAAGTTCTCCCTAGATATTTTCTGAGACTGAGTGTCTTTATGAAAGAAAGTACAGTCATTTGTTGATAGTCTGCGGAGCTCATAATACAGCCCTGAATCCTCTCTGTTTCCATCCAAGGTTCTTGAATTGTATAGATCCATAGCACTTTGACTGTGGCTGTCCACTGCTCAAAGACCTTTTTCTCTATGGAGGTGATTTAGATCACATTGGCATTGTCAGGTTTTTCACTAAGAGGCCATGAGAAATCATTTGGGACTCTTATGCCCCAGCATCTGTAGGCTCTTCCCTCCATGAACTAAATGGAGTGAGCTGATGGAGAAAAGAAGGCTGTTGGTGGATTGCCTACATAGAAAGGGGTAAGTAGCTCTGTGTCTCTATTGGAGGATGACTACTGATTTGACATGGTTGTGGTGCTCCAAACTGAGACAAAGAATATTACCACTTTACAAGACACCAAATAAACCCTAGTGGGAAACTGGCTTCAGAACTGTGTGTGATTCTTGTCACTCCATTTGGAAAGATGCATTAAAGTAGTGTCATGGTTTGAGGCTGGGCCGGCCACTACACGGATGACAGATGCTCTCTATTAACCCCTCTCCCTTCCTGGACAGGGGAAGGGAAAGAAGAAAAGGGAGAAAGACTTACAGGATAGAAAAAACCTTACAACAGCTTTAATGAAAGAATAACAATAAAAATAAAATATAATAATAATAATGATGAAATACACAAATGTATACAAAACGCAATACTGAGCTTCCCCTCCGCTGAAGTCTCATGCTCCTCTGCCCCGATGACACTCATGTTACCACTGGTACTGCAGAGCAGCACTGGGAAGATCCCAGTCTGGAATCCTGGGCTCAGTGGCAGATGGGACCTGGATTCAGGAATGCACAGATCGGGACTGGAGACAGAAGAATGGACAGAATCCTCCCAGGTTGCTGACCATGGAAGAAGAGAGCTTGACTCTCGTGATCACTCAGCTTTATACTGAGCTTGACATGTATGGCATGGAATACTTTGTTGGTCAGTTTGAGTCACCTGTCTGCTCCTCCCTACAGGTGTGACCCTTTTACACCCTTACACTTATGAGGCCCCCAAAGTGGCACCAAAGCAATTTGGCAGTGACCTTGGTTTCTATAGGAATAAGTATAAGCAAGAGCCTTTCTGCACACCATTGTACTGTGAGCTCAGTACTAACTATGAACACAGAGCGTTATCACTTCTAGGAGCAGACACTATCTGACAAAACATGTTGTTGACTTCAGAAAGTGCAGTCTTAGAAGCGCCTTAACTGAAAAGTAAAATCACTGAAAGAAAAAATGTTTCTGTCCTAATTCAAATCAGGACAAGTAGAAATAGCTGCTGAGAGGGTGATGGTAAGAAGGAAAGCCTGTTTTACTAAAGAAGAATTAAAAAGCTTGGCTTTTATAGTCTCATAAAAAAAGATGAAAAAAAGGTGTATTACTGGCTGTGGATAAATGGAAAGTAAATTCCAGAATGGAAAGCATCTATGTAAGTGAAAAGGTAATGGCCACAATCAGAAGTCAATACAAGCTAACCATTATTGTGTTAATGTTAGAAAGTAAAAGATTTGGTGCTGTCAGAGAATAGGGCTTCTGGAAAAGCCTTGGCTATTGGACCAGTGCACACGAAAGTCTGACTGATTTTAGAATGAGCTTCACCATTTCATGAAAGTGATTAGATGATGTGGCACCTGTGGTTATCAGGGGACTAGACCCAGTGATCTGGGAGATCCTTTCTAATTGTGTGCAGAATAAGATGGATTTATGCAGAGTATCCCCTCTTGACTGGAAATCAAAAAGAACATAATTAATCATCTTCATCAGGCTTTTGGCTACAATTTGTGCATGGTTTATTGCAAGACCACACCACATTAAGACAACACCTTCCCTGTGTTGTAAGACTGCATTCGGTTCCCATGCTTGCTTTTAATGGTGGTCAAAGAACAGAAGTTGCTGGAATAGAGGAAAACGTCAGAAGATGGTCATGTTCCTTTTTCTCTGCCTTCTCTGACAGTTGAACCTAAAGTAGGAATGTAGGCAATAGCTTTGCCACCGAGGATCTTTCAAAAGGGGGAAAAACTCTTCACTGTATATTCACTGACTTTAATGGAGGTACCTTAATGAATTAATGTTATGTGTCTGACAGCCTGGTCCCAATTAAAGACTACATTTTAAGGCATTTTCAGACATACGACTATTCCTTATGGAATTGTGGAAGAGCTGCCACCAAATTTTCTATGAATTATGTAAAACAGAGCTAACAGGTAGACTGTGAAACCTAATTTGCCTCAGACTCTTTCCTGCATGACAGAACATTCAGGGAAGAATTTCCACACTTCTGTGCTTGATTCAGTGCCTGGAGATATGAGTGGAAATGGGAAGCAGGTCTAATCTTTGTTTCATTTCCTTGGCAATTTTAATTCATGAAAATATTCTCTGTGCCACTGAATCCAAGTCTTCCTCTACTGATCTCACTTTCTTTTCTCATAGACTTTAAATAAAACAATGTGATGTTACAATTGGCTTAGATTGAGGAGAAGTTGCTGTGCTAGCTAAAAAGTTGGCTCCACACGTTCTATTCAGTATGCTGTTCGTTGATGGTGTCTGTTCAGATAACCTCTAGCTCGAGTTGAGTAATACCACAAATGGGGAAAACCCTAGAGAAACAGGAAAATCCCTAACTGTTTGTGTATTGTGAAAGTATATTTTGCTTAGGCCCTTTGCCAAAGCAGATATGAATCAAAGATGCTGTCTGTATAGAAGTAAAATGTGCTATCATGCTTGGGATCTTATTTTTACATAAAAGAAACCCACAGCATTTGTGAAAGGGGAAGAAAATTTCCATTCTGGTTTTAGTGTTATGTTTTTCTATTGCATTCATCACTGAAAATTCCTGAAAACAAAAGATATAGAAAGTTAGAGAGGAACTTGGTTAATTTATTTGTGTTCTTCTTTGAGACAAATGGTCTCGTTTGACTATTTTGCAAAATGATTACAAAAGAAAATACCACCCTCACTCCCCCTGCCTTGGTATTGTACAATTAAAAAAACCCACTTATTTTTAAAAAAGGAATTGATCTGTGAAAAGATGTTCACTGTAACTGGCAAGTATTGGTGCAAATGCATATTTATCTGAACCTTCCCAACATCTCCTCACCCAGAACAAAACCAAGGGCCCAAGAATGACAAAGCATTCCCTACCAGAAGGAAAATCACTGACGGATATGTTTCTTTTTTCCCATGAAGAAAATGAGAAAATAAATGCAAGATGGTACTGGAAAGCACTCACATGGTAGGATTCATCTGAGCAATAGTGAAAAACAAGACTTAATTAGGATAGATCAGAAAGTATAGGAGGATATGTGCATCATCCAGCAGCCCCACAGAAGTGATTGGGTTTTTATCATGTTTGTAACTTCAGATAATTTATTTACGTATTTTCAGGTGTTATAACAGGGAATGCAAAGCACTGACCTTCTTTAACTAGAAGGCTGAATCCTTCATGAGATTTTTGTTGTTTACTTCAATGGGACCCTGGTTTATTTCTAATATGGTTTTGCACCATGATTCTAACCAGGAAGAACAGTTAGAGAAGTTAGTTTAAAGATGATGTTCTAAGAATTTTTGACTGGCAGCTGGGAACTCTCTCAAGCCACCTAACCAAAATATTTTCAATAGTCTGGATGAAGAATGGGAAGTTAAAAATATGGAAGTAATTATCTAAATTATCAACCTCATGAGAGATTAATTTCTTCCAGTAAGCGGTAGTTCAGCAATTAGTTGATCCAACAGTTAGGTTTTCTCACCAAGAAAGCTAGCTCCCTAACTCACTCACTCACTCAATTTTTTGCAGTCATTTTGTATATTTGTCTATTCTGCTCCCTAAGGCCATGGAGAACCTCAAGTAAAGAGACTGAATTCAAATCGTCGTCCTGTTTACTCCTGCGGGGTTTGATTAGAAATACTTCAAAATTAGGGCTTTGAAACAGCAGTTAAAATTCCAGTGGAGTTTTATATGAGCTGGCATGTTTCACTTTTATTGATTTAGTGCTGCACTGAATTACTCAGAAAGCTACGGTCTTCTCTTTTCTCATGATGAACCTCTATTGGGAGAACTGGCAAACTACCAATGAAGCCTTTTTTTTTGGAGGAGAGAGGGGGCAGAAATAATTCATAAATGGCAAATATTTCTACGAACACATTGCAACAGAAATGTGGTCACATCAGTTATATTTTTCAGTCCTTCAGGGGCATTAGAGGAATTTCTGAAACCATTGAAATAGAAGTACCCAAGTTATAGAACAGTAACGTAAAGAAGTTTGGTTTAGATTTCCTTCTTTGAGTGTTGATGTAGTATTGTGTAGAAGCAGCCAAAGTTGTATCTTTTATAATGTCAAAAGTAATTTTTATAATCTTCAGTCTGTGAAAGTGTATGACCATCTTGTCTTGTTATAAAAAAGTGGTTTAAAATACCACCTTTTATGCATCTGCTATTTTATGGGTCATAGTGACAAACTGCCAATTGTAAAAGATGGCAACTTACCTCCAGAAGTGATTGCTAAAAATAAAAGTGCCAAAAGGCCAAAGGAATGAGAACTAATACAGGTTAGATACTGGTGACTGGTTTTCTAAAGGCATTCTTTAAAAACAAGCTTATCTAGCTAAAACCTTAAAAGCAGCGATGAAGGACAGAAAAAACTTTTCTCAGGTACTCTAGACAGGTGCCGCAGGGTAGCTCACATGCTGTCATTTCTCACCTGCAGCAATGAGGTGATTTTGCTCTACAGCTGTGTTTATGAGGAGGACAGAAATACCTGTGGACGAAAGCCTCGTGGCAGACCAAGCAATAGTTATTTTATGACGTGCTAATGCTTACCCAGGCTGCAGCCTCTGTGTTTGTCTACAACTTGAAAACTTGCAATGTCCACTGAGAGACTTTTCTGGCTCTAAAACTCGCATATTGTTGGCTTATTGACAGGATCCGAAAATGTTTTAGAAGGACTGAGAGCTGCCAGTCCATTTGAGAGCAGAGGATGGTGCCTGGTCCTTCTGTGGGAGTGACAAAAGTGTCTCTGTCAATGAGACAGTGATTTTGAAGGAGATCAGCAGGGAACATATATGTTGCATACAAAGGGACACTGGTATAATTGCTATGTCAGAAACTTGAATGCCAGAATAGCAGAAAACAGTATTTGCTGGCTAAGTAATAGCCTTTATTTAGAATGTCATGCATAGTATTCAAAATGAGATTTGTTATTTTTATACTCTACAGAATTTTAGTGCATGGTTAAGTATTTATTTTACTGGGAAAATGGATGTAGTCTGTCTGAAAAATAGCTGGAAACTTGTTAAAATCTCAGTGTCAGGTTTACTTTGCCTTTTACAAAACCACTTTCCCACTTGAACGTGGTAAGTATTGTGCCTGAGTAATTGCATTTTCAGTATAACTGAGCCAGATAGTTCTCAGAAGTAAAAAGGCAAGTCTTATTTCTAAACTCCATTTGCAGTTATTGTAATAATTCCTTCCGTTGGCCTAGTGTGATCTTCTAAAAATCAGAATACTCAATAGTGTTCTAGATATCTTCCATTAAAAAATCACTTGGTTTCTTTGCCCTGCTATGAAGCAGTCTGTTGTAAAGTTTGACAAAAAAATAAATAAGCTGTTGGTCAGTGTGAATAGCAGTACCTGATAAAATGATGACTATACTTGATGGAACTGTTATACTTACTATAACAATTACACCTCAGTAGAAATACAGGAAAATAAGGATAATGCTGATCTTGTGTCCCCATATGTATCAGTCTGTCATGTGCAATTAAGATGTGCCTTTTCACTGTGTTTGAAAATCTTTTTTTTATCTTGAAAATTATTTCTGTTGTGGACTGTGAATATGTTTACTTGTTTAAGGCATGTTTATATTTGTGTACAATGATGCAGCAATATTTATTTGTATTGTTACTTTAGCTTTTATAATATTTTTGTTTCTGTTTGCAGGGGATTCATTGTAAAAGCAAACCTTCCAGTGAGTATACATCATTCGCATTTTTACTACGTTTGTTTCGGGAAGATAAAGATAATTTATTGCAAATTATAAATCCACTTTCCTGGTGACATCAGATCACTCTCATTTGACAGTGTATTTACCACCAGTTTCCTTGTTTGAAACATTGGAAATTGGTAGGCACTGATAAATAATAGGTTAATAGTGTATAGTATATTATAGTAGATATGTAATAGTATCTATAATATAATATATATAATATAGATAGTGTATTATTGCTTTATAATTTTCTATACCATAGATGGTCATTGGGAGAATTTGCTTATTTCACGTGTTTTTATTGCTTCTACTTATTATTATTGCCTACAGTAATAATGCAGACTCTTGAATTACCTGCACCCTGAAGCCTCTATCAGTCACTCCTCCAGTGCACAGTCACTTCAAGTACGAGGCAGCTGCCTTACGGGCAGTCCCCTCTGAGAGGACAGTCATAGCCAGAGGCCCAGCTCTGAGCGCTGTGTGTCTCCACGATGCCTTTCCTGGATCTGTCTGGCAGAGCATCCACAGTCAGGGAGAAGCCACAGTGCTGAGCCACAAGTGTGTGGGGTGTGAGCCAAATGTCAGCCGTCTTGAGCCTTACTCTGAAAGCATGGCATTTATGGGACATGTGTTGAGGTGGAGAGAAAGAACACGGCTGAGGAAGCAATGCAGTTAAAAGTCCAACCTGAAAAAGTCTCTAGCCGTCCACCGGTGAGCAGAGTAACCATCGGTGGCTGGTTCAAGGGTTATCAATGAATCTTTTTAGTACTGGGCAGCTGAGATGCTAGTAACACAAACTATGTGGAAGGAATCGTAGAAGAGGAGAGAAACAGGAGTGTTGACTTTTGCTCTGCCCAGCTGAAGCATGCCTTCATGCCCTCAAGCAGCACAGGCTGAGGAAACCAAACCCTCAAAGGGAAGGACATCTGCAATACTGTTGGTATGAGTTAAAATCTGTGCTGGGTATTACACAAATGCAGATCTAGATAGTGGAGACTCACTACAAGTACCACGAGGTGGTGATTCATTCCACCCATCTTAGGACAAGGTGAATTATGTGCTGGGAGGGAGGCGAGAGAGCTTCTTCCTCTCTGTTGACTGCCAGAGGTACTTAGATGATGCACATAAGCTTAAACTAGATATTTAGCTCTTAGCTGGATATAGACTTTGGGCACGGAGGAGTTTGTAAACTAAAGATCCTTATCTTTCAAGATGATGTACATGAAGCAGAGCTGGCTGTAGGTTTTCAGTGCTGCCTGAAAATGACTTATCAGCTATCTTTAATACGACTAATATGTAGGATGACTCAGCCTTATAGGGGTGATGAAAAAACATTTTTTTTAGTCTTCATCCTAATTCACTTGTGCAATAGTGGGCGTACACTCATTTCCATACTTCCTTTTCTATAGTCATTCTTTTTATTATTTATTATTTGAGGTAAAATTACCTTAAAATACCTTTACTGTATAATAGTGCATCTTTGGAGTAGTCATTGCTTTTAGCTGCAACAAAAATATGACTTTATTTCCTAGAATTTGCAGCTATCAGCTCAGTAGTATTTGGCAACATAGCTTTGACTCCGTCTTCTCCCTCCTGCTCTTCTAGACTATTAGTACTATATAAGGGCTACTGTAGTATCTGAAATTCACTGTAATATATCCAGACATTGATATCAACATATCAATCATTTTAAAAAAGCCTCACATTCTCAGAAAATGTATTTGGCACAGTGTATCACCATGTTGTCCATTATCCTTGAAAGTCTGAAGTACTTTCTGAATGTACAACTGTGAAACCCTTCTAATTTACTCTGCATTGAAATCTATTGTGAAAGAGAGGCTGTCATCCTGAAATTTAATCAATTTCATAATTGGTGTAAGTACTTTTAAGTAGCGAATTTTGGAATTTATTAACTGAAGAGCACCATGTGGTTATCTTAGGAGAGCATATCTAGTTTGTTTATGAATTTTGTTGAATCATCGTAACGCACAGATGCAGCAGATACTGTGGTAAATCACATGCAAATAGGATTGCAATGCTCCTGTAATTTATACTCATGGAGTGATGCTCCAGTGAAGCAATTTTAGTGTGCTTCAGATATGCTCACAGATTTAGCACTGTCAGTGTCCTAAGTAGTTCAGTTCAGACAGAAAAACAGTTAGGATTTTCTACTGGGTGTTGGCCCAGACCTGTTATTAATGGGGTTTCTCTGCTCTTTTTTTTTTTTTTTTGCTGTACTCCAATTTAATCTTCTTGCCTGAGGCTTCAAATTATCCATCTAATCATTTATATTGCGTATTCATTGCGCAGCTCTGACTTCTATTAACCAAGTATATATAAGGTGTGTTTTGCTGTTGTGACAGTTCTGGGTTGATTGCTGCATCATCAGATAAAAAAATAATCTGCTGTGGTTGAGCTGATGACAAAAGTACAAGGAAAGTATCTACATGCTGAATAATAAGCCTTGGCTTCTTTATGCCTGGGCTTTTATGTGTCCATAGTTAAGGAATCTTTTATTACAGCAACAGCCCTCTTTCATGTAGGGCTAATTACAGTTATAATTCATAAACATAAAATTCAAGCAAGATCTACTCAGCAGATGGTTTGTGTAGCAAGATGTATTTTTATGTCTTTTGGGGTATCGATCAAACTACTCGTGAGAAATGGAGAGAGGTATGTGTTCCAGAGGACACTAAGGGGGGGGATTAAGAGATGATAAGGTAAGAGTTTACTGAAGAATTAGTCAGAAATGAGTCTCATACCATGATGATTTATCGAATGCAAATTATTTGTAAGCTCTTCCTTGTATCATATGTTTATTGTGATTCAAACTTAATATCCTCATGTATGATATCCATTTAAATTATTATTAATGAGTTTTGCAGCATCTTTTGTAATTCTCAAAAATGTATCATAAAATTAATAGATAAAAAATCCAAAGTGGAAGAGTAATTTCATTTTATTCAGTGTATTACTTATTTGTTCTCAGTTCAAAGGTAGAAACTGTGATCAGGGAAGACAGCATCCCTACTTACGGACAGACAGTAGTCCCTAAAACTGTGTTTGTGCGTTTGCCTGATAATGATCCAGTGTCAATAATGCACCTAGGTATGACTTAGGATTCTCCTGAGACAGTTCCAGGCCTGTGACATCTGATAATACCATACCTCAGGCAGTAATAACTAAGGACCAAATTCAATTAAGTGAAGTGCTGGGGTCTGAACCCCAAGCCCTGAATTAAGGTTGACATATGGGTGGTCCCCATGGCCCTCTAAGAGGAGGGGATGAGTTTGCCTTTTGGCTTTCCTCCAAGGTGCAGCCGGCCTTGTAAGGAGAGCCCTTGGGTAAACAAGCCCCAGGTGCCCTGCATTTTGGTAACAAGTGCCAGGTGTCCTGTTTGGGGATAAAAGCTGGGCCCACTTGCAGGAAGGTTTGGAGAGTCTGTCTGTGGAGTGGATGCACTTCACAGTGTTTTCCTGTTGGGGAAGGACCTCCTGACCACTCATGCAACTGGATCGCAGTCAGGTCTGGCACCTGCAAACACGGGCTTTGTGGGGAGGCAACATGGGGTCACCTCTATCATATGCAATCACCTTATTGTCTTGGTTGTCTCCCATTTTCTCCGTGGGTTACCTTGTGTCTCTGTTTGTTCCATCTATTGCGGGTCATGCTGTGTTGTTTCTGGGGTTGCTGGGGTTGATGTCTATCATTTGTGATCTGTCTGACCCCCAGCGATCCTCTATATACTGACCCCTTTACGCGAAATAGAATCCACTTACTGGATTGTTTTTCTGCTGCTGGCTGTGTCCTTTATACTGGGCCTACTAATTGGCAAAACAATTAAGTCATGATAATCTCTCCTTAAAATAAGTAGGGTCAAATAATATGGTCAAATTCACCCAAAGAGAATACTTTGTGAAGAACTGTCAGCTTTGACAATATACATAGACATATATACATTGCTTTTCCCTTAAATCATTTTTGCACAGGTTTGGGATTAGGCAAGATTAGTCCTAGATCAAGAAATTTAGACCAACAACCAAGGAATTAAGCAGAAACTGTTGCTGCTGGATACCATTTGGTATCCACAACTGCATGTCATACAATGCAGTCAAGAAAATATATTTTTGAGCAAAGAGAGCTTAAACTAATAATCACTGACGACATTATTAGTAATATTTATCAGGTAGTTCTGAAATATAATAACCTCCCAATTAACTCTGGGTGGATTGATTGGGTGTTGTACAATAACTATCCATCCTGAGATACCTTCAGGATTATTACACCACCCTTTCTTGGAACACGGAATATAGTGTTCAGATCTGGCTGCTGTGTACTGGGCTTCTTAAGGCTGCCTCATCTCTGTGGAAACATATTCTTCAAAAAGTAACTCCACTGCTCTTAAAGCCTAATTTGTATATTTTAAATGATTTGTGTTTTCATTTTGGTTTGCACAAATTGTCTTCTCTGGTTGACAATATTGCCTTGGATAATTGAGAGTTGACTCTACTGTCAGTTGAGGTAAAGTGTCCTTATTTCTCCATTCTTTTCCACTTAGTTCGTATCAGCATATCCTGTTGCCTTCAAAATACGCTTAATGACACAAAGCCAGGATAAGAGAGTGGAGATTCAGGTGTGAAGCGTTTGTCTTTTCTGACTTTTGATATGTATTGTGCAGAACTTGTTTCTCATGATACAAAGTGTGCAGGCACCTTAATGCCTGATAAATTCAAGCCAAGGTAACAAATTTATGTTAGCCCATCTTCACAATCTGCATGTATCAGTATCCTATCCCTGACAACGGGCTTCAGCTGCAACTGGACACTGTTAAAGTGAGGATCTCATATTATACAAAGAGGTCCTTTACAGGTTAATACACTTTCAATCTTTAAATTTAAAGCACTTTCCTTCATTGGAGAGGCTGGAGGGGTATGTAAGGATAAGTTTTGCCCTTCCTTCTGCTCCACATCCTACCTTTTCTCTGTGAGAACTGTGGATGTGTCTTCCATGTAAGTCAATCATAGAATTATAGAATCACAGAATCATAAAATCATAGAATGCTTTGGGTTGAAAGGGACCTTAAAGATCATCTAGTTCCAACCCCCCTGCCATGGGCAGGGACACCTCCCACTAGACCAGATTGCTCAAAGCCCCATCGAACCTGGCCTTGAACACATCCAGGGAGGGGGCAGCCACAACTTCCCTGGGCAGCTTGTACCAGTGTCTCACCACCCTCACAGTAAAGAATTTCTTCCTAATATCTAGTCTAAATCTACCCTCTTCCAGCTTCAAGCCATTGCTCCTCATTCTATCACAAGTCCTTGTGAAAAGTCCCTCCACAGCTTTCTTGTAGACCCCTTCAGAACTGAACACAGTACTCCAGATGGGGAGTACTCCACTGTTGGCCCCCTCTTCCCTCCAGGGCTTTATCCCACGGTACTCTGCCGAGCAGGTCTCTGATGAAGCCAAAATCTGAAGTCCAGGGTAGTGAGCTTGCTGTGCACCCTCCTCACTGCCCTAAGGATCTTGAATTCCACCATTTCATTGTCACTGCAGCTGAGGCTGCCTTTGAGCATCATATTCCCCACCAGCCCCTCCTTGTTGGTGAGAACAAGGTCCAGCATGGCACCTCTCCTCATTGGCTCCTCTACCACTTGGAGAAGAGTTATCAACAACACATTCCAGGAACCTCCTGGATTGCTTATGCCCTTCTGTGTTGTCCCTCCAGCAGATGGTGGGGTGGTTGAAGTCCCCCATGAGGGTCCATACTTGGATCAACAGGCATTCATGCTTGACAACAATTCTTGGCTAGACATTGAGGGATGCACCTTTTCCTGATGACTTAAGTGTTGTCCTGTGTTTTATGGCAAGCACATTATCATGGCACTGTTTCATACTATGCTCTTCACCATACTAGTTGAACTCCACCTAGGAGTACGTTCAGCAGTATGACTAAAGATCAAATGTTTTTTTATTCTTCCCGCTTCTCCCCAGGGGGAGGAGAATATTGTCTATGTTCAGCCCGTACCTGGGGCTAAGCTGTAGCAGTTGTTCCACCACCCCATGACCCCTCCCCAGCTGAGAAGGGGAATCAGGGGGAAAAAAAGGAAGAAAAAGTCCCATGGGTTGAAGTAGAAACAGATTTAATGAAATAACAAAACTAATACAATCACTGACATAAAGTGTACAAGGTTCTACTCAGCCTGGTCCTTGGGATCAGCAGCAGGAGCAGAACACCAAGCAAAAAGAGCCCCAGGAAGAGGAACTCCCCACCTTCAGTGAACTCCCCCCTTTTATAATGAGCATACTGAAGTTGTATGGGACACACCTGTGAGTCAGCTGCCTTGATTGGATCTCCCAGCTGACTCGGGGCTACTCATGGCCTGCCTGCATGGCTGGCCCATGGGTCTGTTCCTGGGAAACCAGGACAAAAGTGCAGTGGAATGCTTTGTTTTACTTGGTTGTCTTTTAACTTTCATGCTATGTACGAAAGTTAGAAGGGTAAGAAAGATTTCAAAGAAATTGCTGCAATGTAGTTACAGCTAAAATGAGGTGTGCTTCATTGTACACCACAGAGCCAAGGGACAAAACCCACTTCCCTGGCTATTGTTCTAATAGTTTCTTGAACTCTTGATTTTTGGGATGACAAACAATGTATGTGAGGTAGAGAAGCCCAAGGAATGCATTGAGGATTAAATCCACTGTACTAACATAAACTCGTAAATAAATGATTTCTGTGCAGGGCAGCCTGAGAAGTACAAAGAGATGAAATATGGCTGGCTGATGAGATCTGAGGCCTTAGGACTGTTTTAGCCATTTACATTAGCCTACAGAAAGTGGCTGTAAAACTGATGTCCTAAGGCTTTGAGATGGCTAAATTTGCATAGGAAAATAAGATGAGACGTAGTAGCTGTGTTCTATGCCTACTGTTTAGACATTGAAAAAGGCCTGGGTAGTATTTATTCTACTCTTGCTTTTCTAGTCAAAAGAAGGAACTTCTGTAGATGTGAAGGATTTCTCCATGACTAGGAATGCAATGGTGCCCTCTTGTGTGAAAATGATATTTTAACAGCAGTTGAGACCATCAGCCAGTCCTAAAATTAAAATACCACCTATGAGAGTGCTCGTAATATATAGGTAATGATTTTGAAAGTAAGTTTAAATAGGCTATTAATCTAGCAGATCCAAATACTATTAGTCTAGGTGCACTCTGCTAGCTGTAGCTGTTAAAAGTGTGATTCCTTCCTCTTGTGGGTTAATACTTCCCTAAGCCAGGAAATTTATTATCAAACCCTATCTGTAATGTAGTTGTTTCCAGACCCTCCCCTCATTGCTATTGAAGCCAACTAGTTATCTTGGCTGTGTGAAAGTCTTAGGTAAAGTACTTGCTTTGCTGAAGTCAATGGTGACTTTTCAGCTGATTTCAGCAGAGCAGGAGCTTCAACTTGTTGTTTTTTCTCTCCCAGATATCCTGTTGAAGTGCTGGGGTCTGAACCCCAAACCCTGAATTAAGGCTGACATATGGGTGGCTCCCACAGTCCTTCAAAAGGAGGGGATGAGTTTGCTTCTTGGCTTTCCTCCAAGGTGTGGCCGACCTTGCAGGGAAAGCCCTTGGGTAAACAATCCCCAGGTGCCCCATATTGGGTAAACAAGTGCCAGGTGTCCTGCTTTGGGCATAAAAGTTGGGACCACTTGCAGGAAGGGTGGAGTGTCTGTGTGTGAGGTGGATGCACTTTGCAGAGTTTCCCTGTGGGGGAAGGACCTCCTGACTCACTCTGCAACTGGCCCCCGGTGCTTGTGAATGTGGGCTCTGTGAGAACAATATGTGGCTACCTCTATCCTATATTATCAGCCTATTGGCTTGGCCGTCTCCCATCTCTGCCATTTCTTTGTTTCTTCCACTGATTGTTGGCCATGTTGTATCATTCTTGGGGTCGTTGGGGTTGATGTCTGTTATGTGTAATCTGATTGATTTGTTTGTTCCCCCAGCGATCATCCATGTACGGATGCTTTTGTATACAATAGAACCTGGTTACTGGTTCATTCTACTGATGGCTGTGTCCTTTGTGCTAGGCCTAGTAATTGACAAAACACCTGTGCACAGTGAGATTTCTCTCTCTCTGTTATTTTTCAGGTGGCATTTTTAACAGCTTCTGTCATGATGCCCCTGTATCTTTATCTTCTACGGTACTGAAAAGCATGAAGATCTCAACAGTGATGAAATGTGTGCAAGGAAGCCCATGCTCTCTTCATTTAAACATTAAAGGAACTCTGAGTCTGAATGGTAGGAAGCAGATTTGCTACTGAATCATTTCTGCTTACTTTTTGTTTATAGTTGTTCATCGAAATTTTGTTCCATTTTGCAATATTTGAGTCCAAGCTGTTTTCATGTGATTATATCAGAAAGGTATTTTTTGTGAAACCGTTTTACTACAAGCCAGGATAAAGCCCTGAACCTTCTCAAGGGAATGAGAACTAAGATGATGAATTGAAGACAACTGAATTTTTCTTCCAACATAATACACTTGTCCCCTACTGTGCCCCAAGCATACTGCTGCCTTTTTCTCTCTTGCTCTGACATGCGTGCATGCAGGCGCACACTAATTCTGTCTGCCCTGGTAACTCAGAAATGAGCAACTGCCCTAACAGAAGGAGAAACTGTTCACGTGTCTGGAGTTACAATTCTGTACTAAAAGAAAATGAAAGCACTCAAACTTTTTTAACATAGTCTATTTTATTAGTACCCTGCCATTCATGAGCATAGTGTGTTACCATTTACCTATTTCCTGGTGTGCTTCACTCAGAGTTAATAGGTTTATTTTTAAAATTTTCTTTTAACATTTACATAAGCATTTGCATAATTAAAGCTTTAATTTATAGCAATCTGTATTAAATCCTTGTTCCTACCCCCATGCATGTGTTATATATAATGTCCCCTTTTTTTAGCAGAGGTAAAATATGACTGCCTTTCACTTAGGAGGAAAGCTTATGATATGGTATTTTTTAATTTATTTTTTGCTTTTCTTAAATATGCTCAAATTATAATTTTGAAATCTCTGCTTAACTCATCTCAGAAAATATCCGTGGGCTGGAGATATGTTCTCTTTCACTGGACAGCCAGCAATCTCAGTGTACAAGTGTGAGATTTGCTAGGAAAAAAAGCAAGATGCTTAATGGAAAGAAGGTAGCCTCCTTTTTTTGTTTGTTTTTCATTTAAGTGTTTATGAGCCTTTGGAAAAAAATATATTTTGTATCTATTATTTCCTTCTCTTACTGGCTTAGTGGAAAACTACAATGAAATGTACACTTCAGCATTGTCAAATGAAAGTCCATTAAAAAGTATCCTTTCTCTGTCACAAACTGTTACTGGAATGAATAAATTTGCTGAAGTAGCCATTAAATGTTTATACAGATGTTTTCCCCTATTCTGCAAGTGTTTGTTCTTTTAAAATATCTACAAACTGGGACTTTTGGTAGTATGAAAGACATTTTTGCTTTTGAAGTTCAATAAGCATTGGGTACCTGTATTTCTATGCTTTTAGGATTATTTGATAGCTTGTAGATATTTGGATTTCTCGAAGTGAAGAAGATAGCAACATCCTGCATTAGAAGTAATGATACTCTTTGAAATCCTTTTATTAATTAGTACCTGCTTTTTTAATATTCTTAATGCTACAGTATCTGAGACTGCTTAATGCTCCTTGTAAATATAAATAAGTATGAAAAAAGACTATTACTTGCTTAACTTTGATAACCACTGGTTTTCATGTATTCTGGAAGTCATGTGCAAACTTGATTTTGTAAATGTTTTAAACAGGTACAGGTACAATTCAATTGCATTGAAGTCAATGCAGCACAACACATCTATGTGACCATGAAAACAGTACCGAATTACTGTGAAGTCAAGCTGAGTCAGGAATACTATGTTGAAGGTAGGAAAACATCTTAAACTAGATGTTTTTCAATAAACATCTTCTCAAAGGAAAAAAACAAACCAAACAAAGCCCCATATGCAAAGCAAAATCACAGTCTGAGATACACTTAAGTAAATGATGGTAGATTGTGTATGCCATGACAAGTCTTATTCTACATTTTGATGATTTATTTTGTGCGTATAAATGTCTGTCTTGTTATAAAAAACAGAGACCAGAGTTTATATCAAGAAGTACATGGAAAACTGAACTATACTATGCATTTGTCCTAATTGGCCTCCTTGTGACTGGCATGTGCTCTTGTCCTGCCTGCAGGTTCAGTTTTGTGTGCTCTCTGTGCAGATGGAGCCTCTGCTTCCCTTCATAGTTAGGCCATAGGTGGTTGCAGAGATTGAGCAAAGCTTAATAAGAAAGCGTAAAGAGATTTCTCTTTTCTTTCATTAGCTAACTGTTCTGTTGCCTGTTTTCATTTAACTGGATAAGATAAGGTGGCATTTTTCCATGTTTTGGGGGTAAAGTGTCTACCACATGCATATAAAAATAGATTCAGCACTGTGGTCCAGCCAAGATACAGTGTGGCTGGTGGAGACAAGTGCACCAAATGGTGGTGCAAAGAATGAAATGAGACCCCTTCTTTGGTCCAGTGCTCGGGACTGTCATGACTCCCCATCTCCAGAGCCTGTGGGTGGGCAGCTCTTGCCCTTGTCCTTGCCCCTTGGTGCAGTATCATCACTTGCACACAGTACCAGACAGCTTGTGGCTGTTTCATGCTTTCATACAAAGACTTTGTATTTAAAAAGCCTTTCATTTTCATGATAAGTCCCGATTCACTGTGGAAGTAGATATGTACTTTGTGAATAAAGCTGGGGGGAAAAAAGGTTTTATAAAGCCCAGTTTTAAGACACTTTACAAGGGTGAGTAAACAAATGAAAATAGGAAATATTTCTCTGGGGAGAACTGTGTGGGGAAACAAGAGCAAAGAGCTGCCCTAATACTGAGAAGCAAGGAGAGGTGAATATAGTAGGCAGTGCATTATGAACCGATTTAGTCTTCTTAAATCAAGATTTAAGTTTTGGGGATACAAATATTAAATATTATTTCTGAAAGTTTTGCCTGTCCTCTAATTCTGGTAAGCTTCCTGGGAGCTAAAATCAGGTGTTTCTTTGTAAGCCTGGAGTAAATTCAGAATAGCAAATATGCACAGTTGTTTATTACAGAGGAATAAGCCTGGTAAGCAACAAGAGTAGCTTTCAAGGAAAGAATAATGTAAATTATTGTTATTTTTATTATTATTACTTAAATTATTGTTAGGTACTAGGTAAAGAAGCACAGCGTTATATCCTAGATGGCCACCTTAAACTGCTGATGAGGTTTTCCAGTAGAAACCCCACACTGGTGAAATAGTTCCTTAAGGCAAGTTGTGATATAATCTCTGTGTGTGGTAAGGGTGCTTTTCCTTTTTGCTGTTTGTCTAGAAGTGGGTGTAAATCTGCCTTTAAAAAGGGGTACAAGAGATAGGTTTCCTGTTGGGAAGTTATTGGTTAATTTGGCAGTTTATTTACACAGTTTTATAAATCAGCACTGAAGAAAACTCTGGCTTCTATTTTGCAGACTGCAGAAACAGCGATGTGGGAAAATATATTTCAGCTTGTTCAGGTAAGTTGATCTTCTATATAACTTAAAGCTGTGAGATATTTCTGGTGACCTATACAATGATGTGTTTTCATAGCTGAATGAACAGGGGAAAAAAAATGATTAACAACTACCACTGTGTATAATTACCATGGATTTGGTAGGTAATGTCCTGAAAAATGTTTCTTTCTATTAAATTGGAAATGCTAGATAGCTGATAAAGGTATTGGCAACCTTTCTAATATTTAAACTTTTGGAAATAGTTTTGTGTTCTTTTCCTGCACTTCGGATTGTTGGTTTTATATTTTGTCTATAGGCAGACCTCATAAATAGATTGATATTAACTTGCCAAACTGCTATCCTGATCTTGGTGTACCCATGAATATTAAAAAAATAAAACTACCCCTGACGTATTTGTCTAACATAGTTGCACATACTCTATATGTAATGAAAATGCAACCTTGGGATAACCAGCTTTCGTAGTAATATTAGTTCAAGTACTGATACATGAACTACATAAGGTTTCAAGTACTAAGGTTGAGGTACAATTGGTAGGTGTCGTGGCCTCTGGGTATGGCCAGTGCTAATTTAAAATGGAATAATATTGAAATCTATTCTCATGAAAATTGTTACATTTCATAAAATAAGAATACCTTTAGGAATATCAGGATATAAAAAGAATTAATTCAAATATCCTAGGTAAGAATGTATAGATCTTGAATTTCCTCTCCGTCAAGTTATGAAAACATTCTGTACCTTTTATAAAGAAATTACAAAATCAGAAATAATGAAGTAATAAAGAAACAGATGTGATAATTTCATGCTTGAATTTTCTTTTTCAGCTGGAAAGTTTGATTATAATGTAGACAGGACAAGGAAAATTATATCAGTGAATGTATCCAACTTTCTTCGAGATCAAGATTATTATGTTCGCCTGTGCCACAAATGGTTTACCTGTGAAGATGTAGGAGCATTTGCTGTGGTGAGTTAGGACTCAGAGCAGTGTGTTAAACTGGTGTGTGTGGGTGTCTTGTGGTTGGAAATGCTCACTGAGGTTGTAGATATAGGAAATTCCCTTCTATATCTGTATTTAGCTTTATTAAAAGTCATTAACTGTCCTGGATTCATGACCATCTTTTTCATTTCAGATAAAAGGGAAGGAACCTTTAAAATCAGTTTCTCTGAAATACTCGAAGCTACTTCCTTGTCTTTGCATTGAGGTAATATAGTCTGGAATTTGGTATATATTTGTGTTTATGATTAAAGAAATTTTATCTGGGATTTGTGCTAAGAAAGTAGGAAAAGTTTGTAGAATAAGGCTCTAGACCTAAGCTTTTGACTAAAGCTTGTCTGAATTTATGGTTAGGTAAATTTTGAAGAAGTTTTTTTAGGAAACACTAATTAAAACACGGAGATAAGAAGAAAATGGCATACAATTTGCATTAATTTATGGGAAGTATTGTGTAAGATTAGTTTGACTGATTTTTTTTTTATAAGCAATGAAAAGACAGAAAATTTAATCTGAGTGAATTTCCACATTTGATATAGCATTGCTTGAGAAACTAAAAGAGGAATTGAGGAAGCTGGGGGTAAGAAAAAGATTGGTATGGTAGATAATACCTAGCTGGAGGGCTAAAACTCAACTACTCCTGTTGAAATGAGGCTGTGCTAATAGGGAGGTTATTTAAGGACCACACTTAGAACTGTTCTTATAGAAATGTTTTCATCAATGACATGGGCACAAAAGGTGGGAATGTGTTAATGAGATTTGCTGATAATACAGTTGAGAGGTGTAATCAAAATGGAAGAGGGTCAGGGTAATTGGAAGAGACTACAGATCATCATATGTGAAATAACTAAAGGAGGATGAAGTGTAATGTATGAAGTGCAAGTTCATGCACTTGCTCTAATAAAAATAATTCTTAATGTAAGATGTGAATCCTCGTTTAGAAATAATAGCGGAGGAAAAAAGATCAGGGTGTAATAGTTCACTGCAGGATGATTAAACTAACATGCTTACATGGTGTAAATGTGAACAATGGTCTAGTGGGTAAGATTATTCCAAGTTAACAGGAAAGTATGGGCAAAGCTGCCTTTGAAATACTGTAGGCAATTCTTGTATCTGTATTCAAGAAAGATTAATTCACATGGAAAATGTACATTAAAAAATCTAGAATGGTTGGGGAATAGAGAAACTATCTTGTAAAGGAGATTAAAAGAACATGTTTTCATTAGCCTCATAAAACACATGCAAAGAGTTGTTCGTTGCCTAAATACACATCAGAAGGGTCACTTACAAGGAAAAACAACAGATTTTTTTAAGCTAAAGCCGAATGGCTCTTGCCACAAGAGTGATAGCTACAGATTTTTTTCTGATAATCTGAGAAGTGAGACTTTGGAGTATCTTTCATAAGAAGGAATGAAAAGTCACCAAGCCAATTTAAAATTATCTTGGTAAGATATAAAGATACTATGTGACCTAGTTTCTCAGTGAATTTTGGGGTATGATTTACCTTGTAGATTAAGATAACTAAATGTACATGTCCAGATGCAGACATCTATGTTTGAATTAGATGCCCAAACTCTTACAGTCAGTGGAGATCTAGCTAATGCAATCAGTTACTCAACTGACCAAGTGTAGATGGCCATTTCGGGATGTGCTGGATAGCTACTGTAACAGTAATTACTCTGAAAGGTATGAGGTCACAGGAAAAGTATTATTCCTCTCAGCATATACACAGAGAATTCCACAATACGATTGCTGAGCAAACAGATGGGAACTGTGAGTAATAGAAACATCTGCACATGAATCTAAATAATTAGGGTGTAATTACAGCTATGCACATACACTTGAAGACTGGGTTAAGTGTTAGTCCTTAGATTTTAAGGATATATCCTTTACCATAACCAAGGCCAGGAGATCTGACATTGATTCTTGAATGTCTTTTGATATCCCTAGAAAGTAATGACGCTGTAAGAAACTTAATGAAAATCAAACTGGAAGACTTTCTAAATGAAATTGGGCTAAATATACGACTCAGAAGTAGTGCGAATATAGTGCTATAAGGGATCATCTTAGTTCATCAGCTCCAATTCCTGTAATGATGAACAATAAAATAGATACCTAGTGTAAAACACCGTTTAAAAAATTACTTCCAAAGCTCTCTGATAAACACAGCATCTTTGGTGGAAAGGTTTTATGTCACATTCTGTCTGAAATGTTAAAAACTGGTATGTCTGAGAATCGCTAGCTAATGGCCTCTTTTTGGGTTGTAGGGTTGGTTGGCACTTCCAGATGCAAGAAGGATACAACTTTGCCCCTTTGAAAATGGCAAGTATTGTGTGATTACTCTTTATATGAGTGATTTTAAGTAGCTCCAGTAGTATGTCACAACTTGAAATTAATCTAAGATGAAAGCCATACATTGCAAAACTTCAAGGAAATCATCATATTGGTTTGTTTTACTGTGGGTAGACGAAATAACGTACTTTCAGACCAAATTGTTCACAAAGTTTACGCCAACATAAACACTAAGTAACTTTCTAGTCATTTCCCACATTTTCTTAAGTCACATGCAAAATGGTGACAAAAAGGAAGAAAAACCACTGAGGTCAGCTTTGAAATGCTGATATGAGAAGAGAGCTTCAAGGAGAACCTTAAAGAAGGTGGAAATTTGGCTCATGAATCCTGTGACTACTTCCTTTCTTCCTTCTGTATTCTGATCCCTTTCCTTCCCCTCCTACTGCAGTCATTCTCTTCTCTGACATCTCTGAATCAGGACTATTTGGGATAGCTGAGGCACAGGTTACAAAGCTTTATGTAGTCAGAGGAAGGGCAGTACGTGCTTTGGCGCACTGAAGCTCTTTAAGCTTATTTCTGTCCATTTAGGAAGTTCCAATTGACAATTAAAATTGCAAATGTAACTTACAGCTTTGATAAGGATGTGAATATGGGAAATACTGTTTTACAACTATACTTTTCATTTGCTCAACTATCCTTCTTGTAGGAATCTCAAGCAAGTTTTCAGACTCTAGCACTCAGCTTTTGAGCCAAATTGTTCTCTTTTTAAATCTTTCTTTTTCCTAACCAACAGTTCTGTTTGCTGGAATATCCAAAGTAGCTTGGCTACTTCTTTGGCTCATTTATCATTGTTGTAGTGAAGCTGGGATTATAGAGAGAGCTCTGTGGTAGGACGTAATTAACAGTTGTGTACCAGAAAGAAGCTCCTCTATGTAATGACTCTTTTGCATTAATATAACTAAGAGAAGAAAAAAGAGAAAAAAAGAATGTCTATTGGTTACAAAACAATGTAATTATATGGAAATGAAGATGAATGAGCATCTTTATTATGATGGAAATTAAGTAGGTGCCACAGAGCAGTAACACAGAAAGAAACTCAGGCAGTAAGTCAGTGTGCAGGCCTGGAAACAAACCTAAGAAGTCTTAATTGTGGTACTATTCTCTTAACTATTATGATCACACATTATATCTGCATTATTACAGACTCCTATAACATTCAAAACATAGCTGTGAAAACTGTCAGAACTGTTGGGACTCTGTCAGGTTTAGTGTTCTCTTGACATTAGCTTTATAGTACATGTCCATTTATTAAAAACAACATTTTTTTTTAAAGAATCAAAATTTCCAGCAACCGAATAAAAGCGTACATTTCATAGAAAGTTTCAGTGTTTGGATCTATATGCATTGGGGGACAAAGTTAAGAGAGCAAGAGACTTGGCAGAATTAAACGAACCGGAAGATTTCTATTAGAAAATTTGAAAAGATTTTATTTCAGGACACTTCTGAGAGAAGCAATACCAACAGGAATTGTTGTTATGCTTGATGGGAGTTTGGACACCTGGTGTTTCCACTCTTTGATGTAGACTGTGCTTCACTTTGCTACATTTTCTAGTCATGGGTATTGTTTGTTCACTCCTTGTGATCATCCAACTGGCCACATTTTAAAGTTTTTGCTTAAAAATCATTGCAGAAATATATTTTTCTGTTACTTCTGACTGCTAGCAAATGTAAAACTTCCCAAATTACTTCTTGAAGTATGAACTGAAATACCAGTTTAAATTTTATGCTGGAAGTTCTCTTATCCATGTGCAGCTAAGTGGAAAAGCAAGTCAGTATGAAGTGACTTAATTTGACCAATCAAATAAATAAGAGAGCTTTTACTTTATAATAGTGCTTATTTAAGATATTCCCAAATAAATGTTGACTAGGTCTGAAATTATGGTTTGACCAGTACACATAGAAAGATTTATATGAATGCTGTAGAAAAATCACTTATTGTGAATTACTTGCACAGCTTTGTTTACTATTGGAGTTCTTGATACTCAGTTAAAGGCTTGAATTTATTCCTTTATGTACATGTTGTGTGCATGTAGGTCCTACAAAATGCAGGTCTCCAGTACCATGACCTCTAGTCAGTAATACATCGATTCATTCCAATTTACCATACACAGTTAACTGAAGGTCCTTGTTTAGGAATTTACTTGCATTACACTCCCCCTGTGATTGATGGGCACAGAGTGCACTTCCAGGAGCTTGTGCAGCCTACCTAAGAGATGAGGCATCATTCCCTGGGGATACCTGTCTACCACCATAGCGGGAGAGTGGTAGGACTAAGCTCTCAGGTTGACTACCTCTGGTAAATGCTAACACTTTGGTGGGATGAATTCAAGTTTTACGCTGCTACAGTGTGAAACACTACAGTTTTGACTGGTGAAAATGACAAGGGAATGGAGAAGCGATGCTTTTCGTTTTAAGCATATGTATTGGTACCAGATTTATGACCAATTTTGATTTGTTTCTAGACATCTTGAATAATGTTTCCATTCTTTGTGCACAGAAACGAAGACGCTATGGGATAATATTGTTTATAATCCAGAGACACAAACCTTAGCTTGGGAGCCAGCCTGTCCTGTGCTTGTCATGGTTAACCTATGCAGGTTAATGAAGTCTAACAACCACTGTGAAGATATACAAAACTCTTCCAAAAATTCTCCTGAGAAAGTAAGGGCTATGTGGATTTATTCAAACTATAAGATTGAAGGCCATGACCAAAGGCCTAATGTGAAGACCTAGACTTTGGAATGAGAGCAGTTGCAAATTCCTCTCTTCTTCTCTGATACTTAAAACTATTCATAATCACAGTCTGTTCTTGTACACTAACCACATGATTTATTCGAATTGCTCACTGACTCACTATTAAGAAATAAAAAGTGGAGATGACTGTGAAGCTAGTAATGTTTGCTAAATTCTTTGGGGTGAATAGGGTCTGCTTTTCATTTTTAGTAAAGGCGTGATTCAACTGCCTTGACTTTGCTGTCTAAAAGATAGGTATTCAAGTCTATGCTATTCGTGTCAGATTCCCTTTAAAGTAAGTGAAACAGACATTGAGAGGACAATTCTCATCTGCAAATAGGCATATAAGAAAGGTTGGAGGGATTTCTCTCTGAAGGTACATCTTTCTTTTCACTGACTATCACAAGAGTCTATTGTGATTAGATCACATTTGGATATTTAACATTTAGACACCTAAAATCTAAGTGAGATGAAGCTAAAAGCTAAATCTCTTCAAAACTTACTAGAGACATAATGGCACTTTGGTAGTACACAATTGTTTTGTACTCTAAGGTCTCTTTGAAGTGCCTTCCTCAGCCTGGTCCAATGTCTTGAAATTGTGGGTGCTGAAATATTGGGTTCTTCAGTTTTTCTAGCACTTAAACCCTTTTCAACTTTAGAACTTTAATTGCATTTATCTAGAACTGCTTAATACTTCAATCTAAAGTCTCATGATGCTGAATGCACTGAGTTTGAGGTTGGTTACCATTCTGGCTTTCATCTTGAAAAGAAGGTTTCAAGCTTTCCTGATTGTGGAGAGAAGCCAGTAAACTTGAGCTGAAGAGGCAAATAAAATCAAATGCAAATTCATAATTTTTGAGGCTTTGAGTATTATTCTGATGACACAATTTGAGAGGGGCTGATTTAAGGCTGTTGAATGCTTTTTTATTAGGAACTCCTGTCTAAGCATTCAGCATTCAGATTTGCCATTTTATGGGTTTCAACAAAGATTTGATCTTGCAAAACCAAATATATTTAATTTTATACATGTGAGTGGTCCCTCTAGGATTCATCATCTGCTGACAGCAGGCACAACCCATTGCTTGCAGGAAAGAAAAAGAAAATTAAAAAAAAAAAAAAAGAGGGAGAAAGAAGCCTAAAATGAGGTTTGGCTGGTAGTGGTCATATCTATTACCCAGAACACAATCCAAGATTAGTTTATTACAGATGATGAACGTTTTCCTGGATTTATTCATATTCATAGACATGATGTATTTCCCCTTTTTTCTAATGCATCCTAAAATGATTTTACATTGAATTTGGTCCATTTCTTGTACTGTACTCCTGAAGAACATCTCTATAGTGTGTTGGAGACTACTGCAGAGGTTCATCACATAGTGCCAGTTCCCCCAGTAAATCCCCACAATGCAGCACACTAATACCATGCATGTGTACTGACTTAGGCCCAAACCCTACATAACTCCTCTCTAATTAGGATGAGAATTTCTCTGTTGATAGCAATGCTGTCTCCATATCTGAGTGGACTCTTCCAGAGCTATCTTCTGTGACTCTATTATAGATATACCTGAGGACATCTATTATGTTCTTCTCAAAAAAGTTGCAGGAAAAAGGTGTTAGTTTGGTCATGATGCCATGTGTTGTGTGTAAGGTCCATTGTGCTCAGTCACTTGAGCAATGGTGTTTATTTAAGTAAGATCACTTACATGGGGTAGTAATTGTTTATATGAGATAAGGCTTTTTATGGTGAAACCTTTGGCAGGCGAACTGTTAATCAAGAAAGCAACATTTTGTAGGTCACTTAAGTGGATGTCTAAAATTCAGTCTAGGTTTAAGTCTTTTCTAGAATAGGGATATGAAAAATTGAAAAATTTCTGAACTGGTGGTGGAACAAAACTTTTTGATGTATGTTTAAATGTTCTGGTAAGTTGTTGATGAATGATAAACAAGGGACTGAAACAGGACAACTGTGCAATCAAAATTTTGCACACAAGCCACCATAGAATAAATTAACTTAGCTGTAATGGGTCAGACTGACTATTAAAAATGCTACATGTTACAGACAAAAAGTGGAAATTTATTGAGTAATCCAAAGTAGTGATTGTTTCTATTCTTATTGTTTCATGTGATTAACTTCCTGGCATGTTTATAAAGTAAACCAGTTCCTTTCTCAGTAATAAAACCATGAAAATTTTGAATAATAGACTTTGTGCAACTAGTTAATGAAACGAGCTAATGCTGAGTGCTCTCTTTTCAAGCAGGTTAAATACTCTCGAGTGGACACTCACCCAAGACTTTGCATGAAGGTAAAAGATTTCTTTGTAAAACACCTATTAACTGCCCTTTTTCTGTCAGCTCTAAAAAAATGAGTTGCTAATGTTCTTCAGGATAGATATTTTGTTTAATAGAGGTGATGAATAGGAAGTAAGAATGAAGAAAATGTGAAAGGTTAGATTAAAAGGAAGAATGATAGATAGGACACAGGTCAGATTACGCCCTCTTTTTAAGAAAAACAGAGAAGAAATGTTTCAGGTCAATGCAAACTCTGAAGCATGCACTAAGCTTAAGTATAAAGTTTTCCATATTAAATATTTGGTAATAAAAATGATTACACTACATATACTACAGAATACACTATACTGCATACAGTACATTTTCTGGAGGACCTTGTATTATTCTAGTTGAGAAAAGAATTCCACACAAGGTTAATATAGGCATATTATTATTTTATTTTAGATTACTTTTAAGTCAGTGGAACTACATGTTTCTGTAAAATAAGCATAAATAGCTGAAGAACTGGGGGACACAATTTAAATAAAGGACTGCAAGATATCAGAAGCAAGGAAAGATGTGAATTCACCTTTTGCAACTTTCTGGAATGCACTGATTGTCTCCTGTTGAATCTGCAACCACAGATTGAAATTTAAAAATCAGTTTTCCTAACAGATTTCTCTGCTTTCAGTTTACAACCAAGCAAGGCTCTTGGGTTAAATGTCCATTTGCTCATGGAGAATTTCCAGGTAAATATATATTTTAATTACATAATATTAAATTGTGAAAAATATTTTAGTCAGTAAATATAAGCCTTCTCCAATAAGCAAGTATTCACATCACTATAGCTTGTAAATTATGGGAAAGAGATTTTTCAGCTTGCTACTTCTATGTACGACCAGTAGATCAAGTGTTCATCAGTATAAAAAAGTAACTTGTGGAATCAAAATAATTACTTGCATATCATTTGATGGCACTTAACTAATTAAAAGACATTTATTTTAAATATAACAATTTAGAATATAATATATGGTCCTTGTACATCTAAAAGTAAGTCTTCTCCCCTAATATCAGCTTGGAAAATGAGAACTGCTGCAGTTGCAGAACAAATACAAGTTTTCTTCACATCCCAAACCAAGGCACAGTTCTCAGTGCTTGTGTGTAACAGGACGCAGCTGGCCTCATGTGAATCTGTTGGGATGCACCATTCAGTCTCAGTGGTTTGTATATATTATTTCTTAAACATTGTAAGACTTTTAAACATATCTAACTGCATTCATTTATCATTCCATTTATCACTCTGCAGCTTGAAAGAATTAATAAAACCATGCATGTACATACTGGAACAATTACTGGAACGTTTTTAAAGCATGTAGTTCTAATTCTGATCTCACAGTGAAGCAAGAAATAAATAAGGATCCTGAAGTTTGAAGAGTCATATCAAAGGAAGTGACTATTGAGTGCAACCTTAATATTCTTTTAACATCATTTTTGTGGTGTAGTATTTCTATTATGTATACAGCAAATGTTAGTGTTAGTATCTCACATATGGGTCACTGACACAGCTGACCTGGCAAATCTCACATCATGAAATGTAAGATTTGAGGCATAAATCCATGATGATCTTGAGCCACTCTAAATCTCACAGCTGCCAAAACAAGCTCAACACAAAAAAAGGTAAGTTTTCAGCCAAATTGGCTTTTTGAGCTGGCTGACTGTGTGACTACATATCTTCTTCTTCCAGCAAAGCTGCGGAGAGAGGGAAAATATTATGGGAGGGTGAGATTTCTGTTTCAGGCAGCAGCAGCTATTCAGGAATTGTGAGCCTCATTTCTCTCACAACTAAGTGTGTATCATACATTTTCAGTGCAGCACTGTGGCTTGCACTTGCCCTTGCCCTTCCCCTTCAACCCGGCCTACCAGTGTTACCTTGTTGGCCTGACCTGTGATCTGAGAGTTACATCTGGAAAGTGGGGTCAAAAAGCAGAAGAGTGGCCATAGCATCATTTTTCAAATAGGAGAATATTAGCAGGACGGGTCCTAGGAGGTACTAGGACCACCATGCTGAAAGGCATCTTGCTATTTCAGCAGCCAGCTTCTCAGTACTTGTGTCCACCCCGAAATGTGTACTCCAGCTTTCTGCTCCACTGACCAGGTATATAAGATATCATATGATGGTTTTTAAGAAAGTTGAGAAATCCAGATGCTGTGATTTCTACTGTTATTCCTGACTGTGCCTGTTGTCTTCACTCCACTGTAGGGGGATGTGCTTTAGAAAACACATGAAACATGCTGTAGGTCCTACACCTGTCCTCTTTTTAGGATATATTCCAGCGGTACTTCATTCATTGCCACTGCATGCAGGTACATGCTGCAACTGTGACTTTTTGAAGAACCTCTGATGCTTTCAGTGTGCAGGGTGCACACATTGTGGGGTAGCTGACAAACAGGCAGCTAGGAATAAGGACTTCTTAAATTCAAAGGGGTGGACACTGAAATCTGAATTTGTTTTCTAATGAATCAGTTTAGGTCTTTATTATACCTCTGGTGCAAAATGTAATAGAGCAGCTGTTAAAAGCAGAGTTTCCCAGCTCAGCTTTGCTGCACAAGCTGAAGCCATGCTTAAGTGGAACATGGTAACTGCTGCTGCAGGAGATCGCAGAGCTTAATAATCATGGGGAAAGCCTGGGAAAAAACAGCTATCCTAATCAACACAGACCACAAAGGGCATTGGTGACACTGTCAAGAGTCTGTCCTAATGGGGCAGATTCTGTGTTACTGGCAGAGATGGAGATCTGTACGGTAGAAGAGTTGTCAAACATTATGTTGAGTGAACACTTACAACAGTGGCACTTCCCTTCAACCAGCTTATTTCATCTAAAACGTGTGGTGTTTAGACTTTCTGGGTTTTATGTTCCCTGAGTGAATTGCCAAGTGAGAAGGGTAATGGTGGAGCACCAATAAATCACAGCTAAGTGCTGAAGCGTGTGTTTCATGAAGGGCACTGATGCATTTAAAAATGCTGTTTTCTTCCCTCTGGTAGAAAGCTGTTATGTCCTCTGTTACTGTGACAGAATGGAAGCCCACATAATCACATACAGTTCCTCTCTCACCACCATGAGCAATATACACTAAGTTTCCATCAAGACTTAGCTCTGTGTTCCCAGAAACCAATGTCCATTCTCTACCTAATAGTCCCTGGTCAGTTGTGCTTGAAAAAGAACATATTCGCATAATTTTCCCCAAATTATTTTAGGGGTTTGCCATACTAAAGAAAGCAGTGTAGGATTCATAGCTATTAGTGGAGTAACTAACATTATTTTGAGGACAAACAAAAAACAATCAAACATTAAGTGTCAGAACAGTAATTTAGGACAATCTTACCCTGAGGCTGAATTTGTTCTTAGTGTTCAATGTGATGGGAAATCCAGAAGAACTGTAAAGAAAGGGTCATTCCTTCAACTCATGTACACTACGGGAAAGAAGTGAAGATGGTCACTGGCTAACATGGTGCGAGCAGCCATGGTGGGGAGGGTGTCCTGCCTTATGATGCTTCATAAAATGCAGGAACATTAGTCCTCTTCCTGTGCTGCCCAAATTGTGCTTGGCCAAACTACACCAGCTGCATACAGTCATTGAGATCTGGGGATATATCTGAAAATGAATAGCCTTCCATACTGAATATATACTTCACTAATTTTCTGACACAGTAGAACAGGTAGTGTTATTGGCAAACAAACCAAAGAGCTGGAGAGACACAATACATTTTCATTGTTCCAGGGCATGGAAAATAATAGTTTTCATTTTTTTTCTTTTCATTAGGGAGATTCCATATCAATCACTATGTCACAGGAAATGTGTGCGTCAACAATTTGCATTCAGGTAAGTGTCTTGATTTTGCCAGGTACTCCCTACAAAATAAATCATTAAAAAAAAAAAAAAAAAAGATAACCAGCAGGCACTCTCCCTGCTTTCTCCTTCCAGTCAAATCTGGCTACTGTGCAAACAGAGTTGGCAAAGAGCATTATTTATAGCTCCATGTGCTGCCACCACCTCTTGTTGAGATGACATTAATAAACAGAGAAGTTGTGCTCCATGATCTTGCTCCTCTGTCAGTGACAGATAAAGGGATATCATCAGGAGATTGTTAATCCTGTCTTTATACATTCCTTTGCAATAAAAAGTTCCAAGGTATCAAAAGATCCAGGTAAATCATAGATGAATTTTTCAACAATTGACATTGGCTAGAAAAGGTTAGGCATAGAGCAAACAGCATAGCATGTGCATAGCGTGCTAGAATTAGCACTCCTGAAGGCAGAGCTGAGCAAATTATTTTTGACGTTTTTGCACACTATTTCTGTGACTGAACTTTATTAAGGCAACATTAATAGAAAATGAGCATGAATCTGGTAGGTTTATTCCTGTCTGGAGTTAATGATCTTGGGAGACACTGGGACAAGAGAGACTGACAACTGGAGCTGTGAGGCTCCAGCTGCTGCCCTGGAAGGCTCTTGTCAGCTTCACTTTCTGCTGCTAGGAAGAAAGGGGCAAGGTGACAGTGAGATCAGCAAGACCCTTCTGGGCAACGAGAGTTGTTCTTTTTTTCCCTGGTGAATAAACAGATTTGTTGGTGAAATTGATGTTTTCCTACATAAATAATTTGTTTTTTAAATAAGACATTATCTGTCTGAATACAGTTCTTTCCTCTCCCCCCAAAAAGTCTGATTTGCTTTATCATTTAGAAACCTAAAAGTGATTGCAACTCATTAAATACACCAGCAGTCTCCATATGCATTTATATAAAAACAGATTAAAAAATGCAGTCACTTGAGTAAACTAATAAAGCAATCTCATTTTGTCAACACAAGTGTTCAGTAATAGTTCTGCTGAAAGGGGAATAAGACTCAATTCTTTCTTTTAAAAGGGCTGGAGGACAGATGTAGAATATTCAGTTCCACTGCAGATCTGTGATATCCACTGTGGTAAGTATGAATGATAACAAAAGAAGAATTAGGTCTTGACTGTATAGAAGAGATGATCTCAGGTGAAGTGTGTTTTCATTGGGAAACTAAGGTGGGATTCACCTGACTGAATGTGAAAGTCTGCATGTGAGCTACATGTGCTCAGCTTCCTTTATAGACAATGGTATCATATACCTCAATTAACTTTTAATTAGCTATTGCAATGGTGACTTATGTGGCTGTTTTCTCTGCTTCCTGGATGAATTTTCCATCCTGTGCCAAGTTTGGCATGCCACACCTACATTAACCTTGCTGTCAGTACATGAGGTAACTAGTTAAAAACAATCCTTGCAAGTAGGCACACGGTGCTGCCATTGCAGTGATTGCAGGACAGCTCTACCGTTCATCCCCCGCCTTTGCAAAGGGGACAGTAGTACTTCCCTCTGATGCAGAAGTGCGGTGAGGATAATATGGTTTGAGTTACACCCAGATACGCTCATGGAGTCAGAATATTCCAAAATCTCCAAGCCCTGAAAGTAACGTGTCGAAGTTAGTGAGTTCAGAGTGAACAAAGGCTGTGGGGTTTACGGTGAAAAGTGCAGGAGTAGATTGAATAGTTCAGAAATAAAACACCTAAAAGGAGTCAAACCGAGACAAGGCTCAATCTGACAAAAACACCTCCTCAAAACTACCCAACCAACCAACCTCCCCTCCCAGTTCATTGTAAACATAGTGATTCCTATGACAGATTTTCTCTGTCATCTAAATATACCTGTCAGTGAGCTATAGCTTCAGATTCGGAAGCCTGATGCTAAAAAGGAGGGTGCCTGAATTTGTAGTTTAAGCGTTTAAATGAAGTTCTCTGTGCAAGCACTTGCACAATGCTACTTCAGGTTTTGTCTCCACTTAAGAACTCCTAACAAGCCCACTCAAGGTGAATCAATTAAATAGTCAGTGTGTTGTGATTCATGTAGTCTGGATGCATTTTCCTTATTCTTATTTTCATTTTAACAAGTTTGAAGGATATGATGAAAGCATGCGAAATAATGAAGGGCTCCAGAGATGGCAGTCTGGGAATTCCCCTCTGCCGTACAGTAGGAGAGAATGGGTCTGCATATTAAATAAAAATGGTGAGACACCAAAAACTGCATACAGAAATTTTTGGGCACAGTATCTGATTCAAAAGTGGAACTTATTTGTCATAAGTTTTTCTTCTGATCAAGAATTTGTGGAGATTCAGAAAAAATTCTGAGAATCTGTGTGGATGTCAAAAATATCAGAACTGTAACATGTGATCACTGTGTTTGCTCTATAGAGGATATTAACCTCATGCTTCATGGATTCAGACATACTTTATATTTCGGGGATAATGCGGTACACATTAGAGGGTGGATAACTCCATCTCTGCCAGCTGACTGGGAGGGGGTTCCCAAAACCTCCCTCTGAGGCAGATGGTGCCAGTCAGTGTCAGAGATGGGACACTGAACTAGGTGGGTCTGACCCGTTGCTGTAATTCCTGTGTTCTTAATGACTTGTCAGGAGCCACCAACTGCTTGTCATGTGTAAGATTCTGAATGTAACAGCAACAGCATTACTACCAAGGGCTTTTGTATTCTTAAATGCTTATTTTCTATAACAAAGATATTTTCTCAAGCACTAGCATTTCAAAATGAGGCGATGATTAAATTTTCTTAAAGACAATGCCACTGAGGGAGATAATTCTTACACTGGGATGCTATTGTGTTTGAATCTAAGATATTAAGAAAAACAACCCACATAAAGGCAAAGGGAATACTAAACCTAAGATTTGTCCATTATTTGTGACAATTTGGATTATACAAAATGTCAAAGTAAATAAGAAATAATCTTATAAAGACATAGTGAAAATAGTGAAAATATTTACTGCATCCATCTTTGTAAAATAGAAACAGCATTGTTAAGTGTCACTGTTAAAGAGACTAAGCAGTGTCAGTGTGTCCAAAAGAACCATGATGTTATTAACATGTATTTTGTTACTCAAAACCAAGATTCCAGTGATGAGAGTACCTATTATAAAAAATCAGTGTAGCTAGCCATCATGAAGGCTACTCTCTTTCTAGACATACAAGAGTTTTCTGACATGTAGAATGCATTATACTGCAATGCACTGCATTTTTCTATCAGTAGCTGTGCTTTGGAATTAGAATGGCTTAGCCTTATTTGCTCTGCAGACAATGCAAATGGAAAAATCCTTTTTTTTTTTTTTTTCCCCTTTTCATTTAATAGCATTCACTTAGAGGCAAAATTTTTTGTTCTTTTTAAATTTTATTTTTCTACTTTTTTTTTTACTTTTCTGAATTTTGTTTTATGTAGCCAAATATTTTGAGACATAATTTAACCTATTAAAAAGAAACATATCTGTTCTGAATGAAACAATAGACTAAATCAGTTAATGTGAGAATAAATATGTGAACCATAATAAAAAAAAATGGCAACCTACATTTGAACTTGTTTCTTCAGGTGTTCATGGTCAGACATATGGTGATGGAAACCCAGCGAAAGCAATGACACACAGGTATCCATCCAATGCGTAGTTTAAAACATCTTTGAGAGCTGATAGACTTCTTAATCCTGAAAACATATAATTGGTCTCTCTAAAGAACAGAAGTAACGTCTGAGTGAATGTTGTACTGCCAGCAGGAATATCAGGTTCCTATCTCTCCCCTTTCCTTGTCCCCACTAAAGACATCTCTTGCTCCTGTTTCTCTCTCCTCTTGCTCTCTCCCTCTGTTGCACCACAGTGCAGCCTGGCATCACAGGTAGCTGCCTTGCTGCCAAAGACAGAGGACAAAGGGAGTCGAAGAACCAGTGGAAGTGAGAAGTTTGTAAAGTAACAAGGTGACCTTCAAGAGTCCTCGAACAGTCTCAGATTTGCTGAGCATGATATTGACATTATTAGCACCTGCCCCATGCTTTTTCCCTGACATTTGCAGGCAGATCAGTCCCCTCTGTACTCTCACTCATTAGACATGTCTGCTCAGCTCTTCCACTGCTTTTTTTCATTCCTACAGCCCTTTGCAAAACACCTATTCCTAGGTTGTAAACAAATCTGTAATTAAAGCAGACCATGGGTGTATGGTTTGGTAGACCCTGAGCTCTTCAAAAGCTCTTCCTTTAAGGATACCCTTTCAGAGGCAACCTAGAATAGCGGGAGCAACCTCGAACTCCAGAGAGAGTAGAGAGGCTCTGCAAAGCCCTTATTCAAAGATGGGAAAAATATGTAGTCTTGCAGAAGTTATGCAAGTCCTGTGGCTGAGAAGGGGCTACCAGCTTTGCTCTAAGGCAGACTTAGGCTTTTCCCTTGTCAGAAGTTGCCATTCAGGATAAAGTACCTTGATTTTGTTCATTTGTTCATGTGAGTGCTGTTTGGACTGTGACATTCAAGTCCACAAGCTGTAGAAAAATGGTTAGTATTTAACTCCATCTATATATGAATGCAATGAACTCTTACACTTCAGAGAAAAAAAGCCAATCTTCTTTCCTCTTTTGTTTTTCCCCTAGAATGAAGAGTTTGCATTCCTTGCATTGAATTTAACAACATATTTTCAAGGTCCTCAACATGAAGTTGTGTTTTGGTGTAACTTGCAAATCTTGTCTAACTGGTCATCTCTCGTGTTAGTAGTTTCTGCTAATTTCTGTGAGATTTTTCTCATGAGTGAAGAATTTAGCAAGTTGAGCCTATTCTAACATGTCCAAAAGAAGTTGGATTATGATTCCTCATTTCCCAGTATTTCAAAACAAAGAATGTCTTAGATCACTTAGAGAATCAGGTTCACGTTTTCCTTCTAAATGAATATTTTTTACATAATATGCTATGAAGGGGTGCTCTCATAGTATCTTGTCTACCTATAGAACAAGTATTTTATATTTTCTTATTTGTAACCTTCATTTTTAAACCATAAGCAAAAGTTTTTTATAAATGAAGAATGGAGAAAGTTTTCTCAGCTTTGTTACATTATCCTTCTTTGTAATTTCCTTTGTTTTCTAATGCCATTCTGATGATTTCACCATGACAGACCATTTCCTTAAATATATCTAACAGTTACTTTCTGTGTTTGCATTTGTATTTGACTTGGAGATAACTTTCCTATTTATCTGAGGAGGTACATGTCTTTGGTTTGATAGTTATTTAAAACTGTCATGTAGAAATGCAGCCTAGAAGGAAACAGTTTAGTGGAAAGAACGGAAGTATTTTTTTTTGCATTATATCAGTATTTATACTCAATTGTTGAGAATAATATTACACACTGTACTGATTATCAAACATTTGGCCTTTATTTCACTGAATACTCCTGTCAAACATCCTTACTTTCTGTTGTGTAACAAGGAAATAAAGTCAGCTAGAAGATGATTAATAGCAAATCCTGAAACCATGTGGAATTGCTCAAGTGGGATCAGGAATATGGGTGGGGAGTGAGGGTCTGGAACAAGAAGTTGATCAATAAAAAATACTTTCCATCTGAATGTGTTTTTTGTTTGAAGACTTTCGAAGAGTAATTTACAGGAGACAAATACAGTGTAAGAGACATATCTGCTGTGTTGAAACATAAGGTTTTTGAGGTGCCCTGGAGAGGACAAATTTTGCTTGGCCCCTTTAATATCAAAGCTGCCCATCTATTAGATATATTCTTATTCATCAGTGGTAAAGCTCTAAAAGCAGAGGTGGCAAGGCAGCTTTTCTAAAGCATTTAGTTACTTGCTTTGGCTGTGAAATTGAAGCACCGATCTATTCAAACATCTGCTTCTCCTTTAATACCCTCCAGACTGCAGCCAGAAACAAGACATTGAGACATTCAACTGAGAGAGAATCATAACATTGCTCTCTTGACTTTCCTCCAGTGGAAATTTTTTTTCTGTAGGAAAGCTTGATTTGTACAGTATGCTTTTTATTACAGTGAAATCTTAAGATCAACTTTTTGAATATGTCCTCAGACTTAAAATGAATTAAAATTATACAGGTGTGGCAGGATGCAGCAATGGAAATATCAAAGAGAATGTGCCCAGCCATGGTCCTAATCACTTTGGTGCTGTTTTACAGGAAAGCTTGAATGGTGAACAAAGCAGACAAGTCACTTAATTTAACTGTCTGAAAGTAAAGTAAAGGTAGTAGTCTAGGCTCCCTTGATGGCCACTGCAGAGAAACAGTTACTCCCCTAGCGTATTTCATTCTGCTTGGATACTTGTTTTACAGGGAGCCTAGGGAACTTAGCCTAAATTCTTACCATTAAGACATTCCTGCTTCTGGTAATATTTGTAAATAATCCCTAATAGTATTTCCATACTCTGGCTCAGGTCTGCATTTGTGTAGTGAAAAACTGCTTGTAGCTTTTCTGATTGATTGACTCCCAAAATGATCTTTAAAAATCCTGTTTCTAGTGCACTACTTTAGGTAAATGTTTCCTCTGATTATGAAACTCCTGCTTCACCACCATAAGCTTTTCCCACTCTCTTGGATAGTGACTGGACCACCCTATACACGTAATGTTCTGGAAAGAATTACACTCACGTGATGCCTTTTCTAGAGAAGTAAGAGTTCTGCATTATGAAGCTACCAGACACTACTGTCGTTGTTACATTACAGCTGCAAAAATACAGTGTTTTGTTGGGGTTTTTTAGTTTTTTTTTCGCAAGGTTTTGTTAACACTGGTAGGTCAATCCTGAAAGAAGAAGGTATGAGAATCTTTCCTAACTCTAAAAGTATTCATTTCACTCTGCTGACCACTGCAATATTTTCTTTTTCTCACCCAAACTGTGCAATAGTTTTGCAATATTGACCAATGTAGAAGTAAACGTGCTGTAATAACAGTTAAATGCAAAAATCCCCTATGTGATTGCCTATAGACTTGGCCAATGCTGTAGAGCCTCCATTCCTTTGTTGAAGGAAATTCCCTTCTTGCTTATTGTGGGTCCAGTCCAATCACCCTATTTTGACACAACACTCGGCTACTTGGTTTTCATTTCATATATATATTCTTACTATTATCACAGAACATCAATGTTCCAGTTCTTCTGAGATATTAGCATATGTCAGAATATCATTGAGGTATCGCAAAAGCACTGATAGATTCTTTGTAGTAATCTCTTCAAAAGGCTTTCAGTTGAGTCTAATGCATTGCACAAACCTGAAATTAATATTTAAAGTTACCACATAAATTAAAGCAGTTTACCCCCACTCATTTAGGGACTTATTTTCACTTGCCATGCCCACACTGGGTCTGGTGTGGGAAACCAGATTGATACTGCTACAGTATTTTGGATGTCTTTATTTGCAGTAGTGGATATATTTCCTTGGTAGCAAGTTATAGTTGAGTGGCACACTTCAATTATGTGATTGATTTGTGTATTCACTAAGCCACAACAACAGCCACAGCAGATCTAGTCCAGTGTTGTGCAGGCCGTGTTCCCGACTCATCTCTTTTCTGGACTTCTGATAAACTACTTCAGAGAAATAAATGGGAAGAGAAATAATGACTGCTTTTGTAGAGTTAGTTTGCTGTTGATTTCACTCTCTGAACTACAAAGTCAGGCATATGTGAGCCAGCAGAAGGGAAGCAGCCCACCTATAGGAGAGTGAAAACAGTGCTGCTCCTGTTAGTTCCTAGGTAGCAGATTGACTGAACTGTAATGTAACGCTGCAACCTGATCATGTACCTGTGCTTAGCAAACAGAAGAAAATGTACTTGCTTCATTTTACTGTGAAAAGCTCCAATGAGCAAATTCCCCTTGTTCATAACCCATAACAGCTGGCCTTAAAAATGGTGACTTTGTCTTGTATCTCATAACCCCTGTAAGTTTTTTATTGTACACAGAAACATCTTTCCTAGATTAAAAAACCAATTTCTCTCCCGTATCCAGAAAGACCTTTAGTGAAAACATGTAATGCTATTGTGTTTAGTGCAGAGTAAGTCCAGTAGCAATGGTGGGAGCTATTACTCCCATCCCTCTTTTGGTTTTCTACCACTCCAAGCCATTGTCAGTATCACTGGCTCACATTTTGCAGGAACAAGCCTTTTTATGTGTCACTAAGTGTCACATTTTAGAAACTTTAACTAAATGAGCAAAGGTCAATTCCTGTATTGCATTCACAAGGACTCTAGAAGTTATCATTTCCTGGGAACCATCAGTGTCAAGATAGATGTCTACTCTCCATCTTCCATTGGAATAAATGACTCCTTAATATATATTGCTGATACAATAAAACTAGGAAAGCTTATCTACTGAAAAGCAGATGATCATTTCTCTAGACCACATCTTTCAACAAGCAGAATTTGTAAGATATATTTCCTGCCACTGACTACATGTTGACAAATGAAACCTAAACCATCCTCTTTTAAAGCTGTGTAAGTTCCTATCTAACTTCTAAAGGTCCAGTGTTCAACATCAGCTTGGGATGGGATCATGTTCCACATTGCTGTCTCCACATGAGTGCTGTAACCGTATTGTAGCCAATATAATAAAAAAACTTGCTTTTGAGCCAATAGCCACTATTCTCATATATTTCACAGCTTCTAGTGCATGCTTAGTGGCTGAACAACCACTGCAGAGGTTTCCAAGCTTTGCTTTCATAGCTTATATGCATTCTGAAGCTGGGTTTGTGCTTGGCCAACAGTTTTTGCATGAGAGGTTCTCTGACAGGATGTGTCTGGAAGAAAAAAGGATGAAAAGCAAAAGAAGGCCTATAGATAGGATGACTAGATAACAGATGGGGAGAATGTACTTTGAGCTGTCTGTGGGCACAGGTAGGGAGAAGCCCTCAGCAGGAAACTGTGTATATGAAGCCTGCAGAAAGAAGCCCATAAAGGGTGAAAGATGGAGTGGACATGCAGAAGTGGAGGCAGGGATGACTGGAAGTGGGGCAGGGGAGATGGACTGGAGAGGACAAAGAGTATGAGTCAGGATAGGGAAGGGGGAGGTGAAGCCAGCCAGCCCCTGTGTGATTCACCTTGCTGGCTCAGATCTACTCCTCCTCACTCAGAGCCAAGGAATGTGAGTGGAGATGAACCAGGCATGTTCTGGTCTGCATCCAGTGCATACATTTGCACTACCTGGTTGCTTCTCACTTTCATCCCTGCCCTGTGCTGTCTTATCCCCTCCTTTATGGAGCACAATGCCATGGTGAGTGGGAGGCAAACAGACCCAGAACTTCCTTGTCTGACAGGGAGTCTTCTTCAGTGTGCCTATGAGCTTCTTACTCATAGGATTTCCCAGTTTGTCGGGACCTCAGCATTTTACGCCTCAGCTTCTAAATGTAGAACATGAGTTAGAAGGGGGGTGGAAACAGCCTGTCATTATATTTCTTTTTCAATAATAATGGTCCTAACAGTGGGGAGAGAAAATCAAAGGTGTGATTTAAATGAGTAGAGAAAGACTGAGTTGCACAACAGCCATATATTGTCCCTTCATGATCATTTTCCACCTTAAAAGTACTGACACTTGACAGGGCTCTTTCATTCATTTTTTGCATTACTGTTAGTTTCCCTTTCTTTTTAGAAGTAGAACTTTCACTTTCTCTAGTTACTTAATATTATCATGAATCCTCTCTTGCAGTGTTGGACTTCCGTGACAGTCAGCTTCCACTCTGGTAGCTCTTCCTTTTCTGCTCTTGATTCACATTCGTTGTGAAATCCAGAATCAATTCCTACATCTGTAGTTTCTACTCATTGATTTTTTTATCTGCAAGACCCTGGCCAGCTGAGTGCCGTCAGATTGGGCTGTTGCCAGCTCACCCTGGAGGACATGGTTCTCTGTATGTCTGCAGATACCAGTATCATAATTACCCTTAAATGTTCTGCTTGTTCCATTAATGTGTCCTTTTATCTACCCAGTTTCTTAACTGGGCCCTACCCAGGTTACACTGGTGAACCTTACAACTGTGTCTGAATGTCTCAACATTTCTAGACCATGCAAGCTGTGTATCTGAGTCCTGGAAGTCACTTAACTGCAGTTGTGTGGGAATATGCCTAAACTATTAAGATTTACTGAAAGGAAGGATCGAGAATTTTGACTGCTAATGTGGTTTCCAGATTGAAGACAACTCGCTCTGGCCAAGTCAGAGCACAGACAGCAATTTGGCATCTGTCCTCATCTTGCTCTATAAACAAAACTTCACATTTTTTTTCTGGATGTATGTTCTGTAGTGTTATTTGAGCTGAGTTTTCCAAATTCACCCTTTCTTTTCTGTCTTAGTTATTTAAAGTATGAGACTGAACCGAGCCAAATGAGCTACTTCATTTGGGGTCCCTTCCTTCAGAGATTATGGGATTTTTTTTTTATGATTCAAGTTGAAGCATCCTTTCTATGTTCCTTTAAGTTTCTGTGAGTTAATGATGAGCAGAAAACTGTCATAAATGTCTAGCTTGACTCAACTTCTTTGGCCTGTTTTCAGGCAGCTGACTTCTGTGGTGGTCTGTGACAGTCAAGTGTCTTTCTAGAGGCATATTTCTAGCTTTTCAAGGGCATGTTACAGATCACCTTTATTTGTAAGCTCTGAGTTGATCAGACTTCATCTGCTTCTACTGCCAGAACATTCACCAAATAGATAGTTGTTGCTGGCCAGCTCACCAGTCATCCTCACTTCCAAAAAGAAGTGCTGCAACAGGGTTTTCCAGTCTGTGAGTAAAAACTACAGTCAAATCCAACCAACATTTTTTTCTGCTTGACTTTATGTCCTTCAGCTCTTGCTGCAAAACCTTCAGATGCTGTCTTACTGCATTGTTTTTAAATTTTGATGGCTAATCTTCATTCCTGGGAGCTGCTCCACTGCAGCTCCATCTGACCCCCATGTGAAAATGAGCTCACAAGTTACTGAATTGGATATTCTGAGGGTGGAGGGCATGTGGGGGGGATTTAGGCCTTTGTGGCATGCCCGAAGTCCATCAAAGGCAAGGGGCAAATCAAGAACCTGTACCTTCAGAGCTGAAGCATGTGTGAGTTCCTTGCTGAACAGCAATTTTCTAACTTTTCTTCTGTGAGCAGAGCTCTTGAAGTTCAGAGTGAGAACTTTGCTTCTCCACCTTTCTCTGGTCTAGAAAAGTCTTTGGAGACCTGTTCCTGCATAAATGAAATAAAGAGTTTCTCTCTTTCTCTTATGTCATCCGATTTTTCCTTGTGTCTCATGAAGTGGAATGCCTCTGAGGCAGCAGCCCTTTCAATCACAGCCAGCTGGAACTAACTTAAAGGAATACTTTGGAGAGACAAACACCAACAGGATGCTCAGATAACTGTGTTCCAGTTGTTAAAAAGGTCTTATCAGGCACTTCAAGATGATACAGGGCCAACTATCAAGAAACTGGATGTCAAGGGGGATTGTGAAATGACCCTCAGTCTTTGGGGAATATAAAACTCATATTTTATTTTCTTTGTCTAATAAATATTTTGTAGTCCCTAGGGTGAAACTTTATTGTTCCAGTTTACTTCAGTGTTCTGATCATCCACACTACACACATATTAGTTCACTCCAGGGCTTTCATTTGGAGCAAACCAACTTTTCCCATCTGAGACAAATCACAGGCACAGCTTAGGCTCCCGGGTATTTGCCCTCCCTTCGAGGGGTGTGGATATAGGCAGTCTGCTCTTGAAAGAATCCTGGAAGAGTATATATACAACCTAGCCTGCACAAGTTGATAGTGCAGACTAAGATTTATTCCATGGAAAAGATCACATGTAAATGTACTTGTGAGGGCTGTTTATCACTTGTCATTATCTGCTTGGTGCAGAGACATTTGGTATCATGGGAAATATCACGTACAAAAATTGCTGCTGCTGCATCACTGCCTCAGATAACAGAGGACTCTTTGATTCCCGAGTGGATGCTATACTGTATTCCAGCTTAGCAATGGTGTGTCATCATTACAAGAGAAAAGCAGTGACTGTGTTTGAAGAATGTAAGCCATCATCTATGTTTCTGGTATTTTATTAGACTCAAACACCACAGGTTAATTTGGTTTAGATTCTCACAAGGTTTCATTCTCTTTCTCCACTAAATACCCCAGTATTTTGGTTCCAGCTCACAGAAATGAAGAAATGTCTTTCTTGGAGATAAGCTTGTATACGGCTCAGTGTACAGGGTAGCAGCATTCCTTTATCTGTATCTTAAGGCCTGCAAAGAAACTGCTTTCCACTTCCTTAATCATCTTTGTGGCTCTTCACTGGACTCTCTCAAGCAGTTCCCCGTCCTTCTTGAACTGGGGGGCCCAGAACTGGACACAGTATTCCAGATGCATAAATTTAATAGGCAATTTTATGGAATTCTGAAAAACTCCAGCAAGGTGGGAGGGGCACTTAAAGCACGTTCATTGTAATGTAATTCACAGCCACAATTCCCATCCCATGTCTAATCTGACAACTGTGAATTTTTGTAAAGGCTCTGTGTGTGTGCATGTGTGTGAAGAGTGAGGAAAAGGGAGAGAAAAAATGAACTTCATTGTGAGAAACTTTCTCTTGAGTATTATCTGTCCTGTGAACCACTTGGTTGGCAGCAACAATTGTTGTGCCTGTTTCTGGCAGGACATCTGCGAGAAACAATATTGTTCACTGCTCACTTAACATTGTCACGAAGAAAACAGACTTCGTCCCGCCCAAGGAAAGTACGCCTCTAATCTGTAAGTTGTCTGTAATAATTAGTAGTAAATCCCAGTCAAATGCGGATTCCATTTGTCTTTTGTGCTGATTTTTATTTTGCTTGGTGGTATATGCACACTACTGAGTTCTACTTCCCAGAAGCACAAAAGCTCTTAATTCTCCTGTGAAGTCCAGTGATTCATTTCCAGGTAAGTGGAAAGCAAGTTTTTAGACTATGAGACATACAGAACAGCTTTTGAAATGTGAGTAATTATAGGTTTTGCCCAGAGTATAAAGGATATATATATATATATGGTATAGAATCATGGGAAATCAAAGTCTTTTTCTCACTACACAAACTTTGATGGACTCTGGACCAGGACATTATGAGCTTCCATGCTTTTGCTGTCATCCTTGTTACTTCCCCTCAAGGCTTGATTTTAAAGTCAGGGCAGGATGCAGTCCTGATATTTTGTGGGGGTAGCTACTTTTTCACAGTTGTCAGGACTATGTCCTATGACAAAGATGCTCCTCCCTCAACCATGTTGTATCACATGATGAGACAAGCCCCTTCTCTTTATGCCATCTCCAAATCAAGTCCATCCTGGGCGAGGATTGTGGGGCTGGAACTAGAGGCACACATTCCCTTTTTTGCCATACAACACTGCATTTTGTCTCCTGTGCTTGGAGCCCAGCTGGTTCGCATCTGGGAAACTGGGGCTGATGAGCCAGAAGCAGCAAAACGTACTGTCTGGGGAATGTAGGGAATTGAAGACAGAGGTAGGAAAAGTTAAATATCTTCCCCTGTAAGTCCCATCCTTCCTTACCTGTTGCTGAGCACTCCAAAACCAATCTTGACAAGTTAGCTGTGATTTCAGTGCACACTGTCAGCAGAGCTCTGCACCATCACCTTTTTCACATTTCTATCCAGTCACCTCAGGCTTCCCTGACTTTGCGTAAGGACATATGAGAGTTTGTACTGGGTCAAATCAAAGGATCATCTAGCTTGTACTCTGTCTTCGACAGGTACACCTGCAGGTAGCCAGGACAAGCATAGGGTGATACTCCCCAGCCTCAGTGTCCAAGTCCTAAGAACTTCATAAATTTTTTTTTTTTGTGCGTCTAATATCTCCAGGAGGGTTTTTCTTATGCAGGTTTACGCAAGTCTTTTTTTGAGCTCATGTAAACTTCTCAAATTTTCTATTTGTTGTAGCAAGGGACTCCAAAGTTTAAGCGGTGATATGTGAAGTATCTGTCTTTGATTTAAACCTGTCACCAGCCACAATATCATTCGCTTAGCTCTAGCTGTCCTCTAGCTCATGTGTTGTATGGGATAATGTACTCATTTTCTCACACTCCTAATGCTTTAACAACCTCTGTGTTATCCCCTCATGATCTTTTTGCCAGTCTGAATAATTCAGATCTATTTAATAGTTCTTTATATAGAAATCACTTGAACTGTGTACAGTATTCAAAATATGAGTGATTCATGAATTTATACAGTGGTGTAGTGATGTTCTGTCCTGTTCTCTCTTCCCTACCTGATAACGGTGACAACTACATGCCTGTTTTTAACCAGTACTACTAAGTACTGAACTGTTGACAATATGGAACTGTTAGAAATCCGAGATCTGATTCCTTAGTGCTTATGACTAAATCAGAGCTTAGCACTATATTACAAAAAAAATTGCAGCTTTATGCTCTGTGCACACCTATTTCTTGTAGACTGGACAGAAGAGAGAAAGGATTCATTATTACTTCTTTAAGCAAAATCAGAAGGAAAAAAGACAACTGCTTGCACTTCCCTTGTGTTAGACAGTTTTTGTTAACACTTCCATGTGTGTTAATATGCCTCTGTGCCAAACTGCAGGGACGACTTAGCCAGAGGATGTTCAGTCTGTACCTGGATGTTTGTAGATGGCAAGTAGATTGTCATATATGGAAGCACCCATGCACTGTTATAACTTTGTGCTCTTCATATAGTCAGGTTTTAAGGGAAAAAAGTCCTGATCCTCCACTGCAAATCACTACCACCTAGAGCAGGCTGCATGTGAGTATATCATATATGGACTATAATATTTTTCTGCAAGAAAGGTGGCTTTAGAAACGTCTGCAACTTACTCATTATGGTACCTTTTGTTTTCACAAGTCTAACAAAATACTGTGAGTCAGCACAGGACACATTCTGCATGTAATTAAGGTTTCATGGTAGGGGTGGTGACGATGGTGGTGGAATCAATGGTGTTTTCTGTAGCTGTGAGCTTAGGATTGTTTTTTTCCCCCCCACATCAATTTCTTTATCAGCAATGAATATTACCTACCATTTTATCACTAGCTGCTCACTGTTTACCCATTTGTAAATTGCCATATTCAGCTTCAATACTTTAGGATCATCGGCAAATGCTTTATATCAGTACCTAGATGATTTATGAGCATGTTGAACAGCTGAGAAACCAACACATGCTCCCTCTATAACAGTAAAAATTTACATCAATATTTCTTCTTAAATTACTGGATACCTTTTTGATGCCCTCTACCTCATCCTCAGTGTTTTGTCAATAGAAGACATCATAGTCTTCAGATAGATTGCTTAATAGCACAGCTGGGGCCAAAAATAAAAGCTGTGGAATGGAATTGCACTGACTTGCAAGTAGCCATGGAGTGCTCCAAAGGGAAGCTCTGCAGTTAATAATATGTGTCCCCATATTTATTTCTTCATTTATGCAAAGTACGATTTGCTTTGGATTAGTCATTCTCTTTCACCTTCTGAGCTGTGATTTTTATCAAACATTTCTTAACAGCTGCGTAGGTTGAGCATTTATTTGATTAACTGGGAAAAATTGAACACAGCATTCAAACTATAATGACTGATAAAGAACGAAGAGACAACCTGTTGGGCCCAGGCTCGAGTCTTGCTGCATTTGGGAGTCTGATAGGGGGAATTTCAACCTGTGTTGAAATGTACTTCCACAATTGCATGGTTCCTCTGAAACTGTGTAGCAAAATTCTCCAGGCAACATCCAGGACACTTGGTTATCTGCTGGTTTGTTTGTTCAATCCTTGACATCTGTCAGTCTCTGATTTTCAAGACAGACCATTTGGAAAACTCTCTGGACACCATTGCTCTCTGTGTTTTCAAGGCCCAACAGGACTCCTCAGCAGCAAGTCAGCCTCTCTTTCCTCTTAAAAGTGACGCAGAGAAGAAGAAAGAGAAGCCTTCCCTCTCTTGGTGTACTTGAAGTACGGAAGGTTACCATATGATGGTTTGGAAATTAGCTTATCCAGTAGCTTATTCATTAGGATGTAAAGCCAAGTGATTGCTAACACTATGTGTGTCCGAGCTCTTGTATGACTTTTTGTACTGCCCCATCTCCAGAATTTGGGAATTGCACAAAGCAGCTTTTGGGTCTGACAGAAAATAGGAGTGGGAAGAGGGACTCCCATCCACCTGTGCAATTATAAAAGCAAAGTAGGGGCTTAAGGTACAGTGAGGAGAACAGACAAGGCTGGAAATTACCTCTGGGGACTGATGAGACTGAACCTCAATGCAAACTTATTACAACCACCACCCCAGCACTGATGTGTCTGAGCTGCCTTTGCCTGGCATGGCAGTAATCCATGGGAAGGAATGGGAGTCTCTCAGTCAGAGCCCAAGAACTGGCCTCGGAACATATGGCTGTGCTATGGTACCTGTAAAGGCTTTGTACCTGCAGCTTTGGTGGGAGTGACTCTCAGGCTGGGGGGAGTGCAACATTTTTGCTGAGTGTGCTGCAAATAGACTGCAAAACCTGGGGCCTGGGCCAGCTTGCAGACTGAGAGAACCTACTGTGTGCCAGGAAAACACCTCCAAAGCATTTATTTGGAAAACAGGATAGATAATAGGTACATGAAATGCTCTACCTTCCTGTTCTAACATGCATTTCATAAAGCAAGCAGACACGTATGCAGTGTCAATGAACACAAGGCGCAGGGAGCAGTCCCAGGTGAGGCTCTCTCTGGGCTGTTGTTCATTCCAGAGGAGAGCCGTTCATCCTGCACTGGGGGCATTACTCTGGGAGTGACTTCCCTCCTGCTTCACTGGAAAAGAAACACAGGCTCATAAAACCAATGAAAGCCAATTACAGATTAACCAGTTATAATGTGGTGCTTCATGATATTATTTACTGGAAATTGTTTTCCTCTTGAAAAAGCAGTGTTGGCTATGGGGCTTGGCTGCACTCTCCATGATGTGACTCCTCTGGTTTCCCTAGAGTTACTCCACATACAGCTTTCAGAGGAAAAATGGGCACATGGTCATGAATTATCATAAAAGTTTTTGCAAAGCTGGAAATGACAGTTCCCTAATTTTTTCTCTCAAGGCAGCTAAGTAACTTTTTCAGATCCCTTTTTTTCCCAGTCTTTCTTCAGACACTCATTTCTCACCCGCTTCTATTGACTGTAGATCACCCTCAGCAGTTTCCTTTTCATGATGCTTCCGCTTCTGCTTCAGGGTTCCAAAAACATTCTTCCAATCTGAACATGAAACCACAGTCGGAACAGCAAGTACTGCCATTTTTACCTCACAGCTTTTTAACTGAATTTCTGACTAAATTCACTTATTAATATAGTAACATCAGACCCTGTGGGAGGTCCTTTGACTTTGCAAAGACAAGAATGGGAAAGTGAATGCAAGTTTGCAAATGCTTTTGTTTTCCCCATAAAAATCTCAACTCCACTTGGATGCAAGGCGGAGAAAAGGAGAAGGATGCTAAAATGATACATAAAAGAGAGGAACGTGTATGAGAGGGACGTGCAACCTATGACTAATGTGGTAACTTTTGAAACACAAAAAAAGGATGCATCTGTTGTCAAATTATCCCTTCCTATGAGGTAATAACTGAGGTATGGATTGCAGAGCCAAGTCTTCAGAGACCACACACATGCAAGCACGAAGAGGTAATTTCTAAGGAGGGAGAACTGCTTGATTGTGAACCCTGACTTTTAAAGTGACTTGGCTTTACTGCCGTGGTTCTCCTTATTACAGAGGTATTAGTTTGTGTTAATACTTCTTCCAGTATTGCACAAAGAATTATCTCTTGGTCTTTTGTATCATCCTTGGATCCAGCCATGCAGACCAAAGATTGCCTTCCACCTCTGCACCCTCTTTAGCCCTTCTCTTCTCTTAGCTTCCATTGGAAAAAAACCCCAAAACCCACAGACATAATATAGTTTTATTGGATAGTGATGACACACTCTTTTTCCTATTTTATTTTGCCAGAGATACTCAAATGTTTATTTTGCTCTACACATTCCTTGTGGTGAGAAACTGGGTTCAGAAGTAATTTCTGCATTTTCTTATCAGTTATCTATTTGACTTCAGTAATTTGTTATCTGTTTTACTTTAATCATGTGCATCCTTCAACCGTTTATGTGGAAAGATGTAATTTGTCATTGGGTAGGAAGAGGGACATAGTATCAGTGTTTGTCTTTCAGGTGGATTTTAGTGTGTTCAAAGTTGTCTTTCAGAATTGTTTCACTATCAGGCAGGAATCTAAAAGCTGAAATCAGTCATCTATTCGTGTCTCTTTCATTATCTGCTTCCTAATTTATTTTTTTCTAGGCCTCCCTGAAAATTGTTCCAGTCCTTAAACTGTGTTAACTTGAGGCTGAATTCATGGACTGATTTTTAACTGGAGCTTCACCAGCAATAACAACCATTTCAATGTAAATTCTCATTCCAGAATCTGATCTTTAGCTTCAGCTGATTGCATAACAGGATGCTTTGGAGTGATTCCAGGTGCTCTTTCAAGCAGACAATATGAGCAAGAAAATTATGCCAGAGATTTCAAAGAGAGAATTTGTATAATCAATGCCTGTGCCATGGTGGCTCTGCCATCGCAGGGAACAGCCTATTGCTGCGTCTGGGTAATTATGTTACTTCCTTGGCTTCAAAGGCTTCATGAGCTGAGCCTCGGCACAAAAATAACAATAACCAAGGTTATGATCTGACACACAACCCATTACAAAACTGATGATCCCTGACTGCTTCCCCGTTACAATACAGCTTCTTTTCATTTGCAGGGAAGGCTAACTCAGGGAAAGTAAACCAGCTAATTCTAAAAGTACAACCTATCCCTAGTTTCCTATAAAGAAACTAGGCAAATATAATACAGACTGTAAATGCTGTAAATTTGTTCGAAGTTGGGAATTTCCACTTGACAAGCACTTCTAAAAACTGATGCAATAATCATGAATGATGAATCCTGTGAAGATTAACAGCAACAGGAACGACAGTTCCAGTAAGGCTGTCATGATAAGACCAAGTCAGCCAGTGCTGGGAACCTCTGACAGAACTAGAGAGCAACACGGTGTGACAAAGGGAGAAACTACCACAATCCAGCAAATGCCATTAGTGTCAATCATCTTTCATGTGGGTGTGTGAGGAAGTGTGACTTCCCCTTCTCTGCTGGTTATGGGTTATTTCGAATGAGAAAACCCCTTGGAATTTGCATAGATAAAACCGAGCAAACTCTGGCCTTTTCAGGTTGGGAATTTTCTGTGCTCCCCAAGGGACTCCCGCTGCTCAGGCTGGGCTCATCTGAATGGTCTTAACTGGTTTGTTGTAGAACTGAACGAAAAAATCACTGCACCTAAGGAGGGCACAGGTCAGTTGGGAAGGGCTAAGTCACTGGTTTTTTTTTTGCCATGCTAACCAATCCTGCTCTTAGCCAGTTAGAAGCTACTCAAATTGCAAGATTAATGAAATTAAATTAAAAAACATTAAAATCCTCTACAGATTTTAATTTTCTGAATACTATCCCATGAAGGCAGCAGGAAAAGGAACTTTTCAGAGAAGGTCAAGGATATAGTGTTCCAACTCTGGATATTTGGGACATCTGAAAGAAGAGAAGGAAGCATTAAGTGTAGCACTATCTATCATATGCCTTGTTGTTGGAAACTACCCCTTCCAGTAGGCTGCTTTCTGCAGGCGGTAGGTGGAAGGATTTGCAGTGGCGAGGCTGGTAGTTATTCACCTGCATTTTACACTGCTGGGATTTTGAATTGGAAATTTGGGGTTTGCCAGTGGATTGGTAACACATGGAGTTGCCACTCTTAAGTTGCAATCAGAAGATACTATAATAGTTTCATTTTCTGTAGAGCTCCAGGGGTCTTGAAGATCTGGGCTGCTGAGGACAGGCATGCTGAACTCCAAGCTGCGTGGGTTATGACTGCTCCTCTCCACATGGGTGCTGAGGGAATGAACCAGCATTTTCATTTTTAATGAGGCATATTAAGTATGAAAGTTGAGAAAGAGATTGATCACAGACTGGATATGGTTCATTTGCTGTAGATGTTTGCTGTTTTGCAGGCTGGCTCATGCCGAATTGTTGTGTGATGACACACTGATCTGAATTAAGGAAATACTTAACAGGAATTTATTGCTGATATGTAGTAAGCCACAGGACTGTAAGCAAACCAAAGGTGATAAGAAATGGCTACTTCTTCTTATGGGTAAACTTCTCAGCTTTCACATGTATGCTGAACTAATTATGCAGTCCTCAGAATTAAAACATTATTCCTTGGGTAATGCACTGTGTAATGACTTTTTTGGAATGTAATTACCTATGACTACATCAGTCTGATTAGACCTATCTGAAATATCAGTGACAAATTTATGTTAAACAGGAAAGAGTAGCAATTTTTTTCCAGCTTTTGAATTATGACAGAGTTGATCACAGTTATAATATGCATTTCAAATTTGGTATAGAAAGGGAAAATAGAATTTTTTCCCCAACTAAATACTCATTTGGGGTGTACTATATTATCAGTTTTTCTGGCCAGGAGTCCTCTGAGCCAAAAATATTTATAGTAGGTCTTTTTGTAAAGGGCTGTGCCCCTTAAGGTGATTTGTTATATAGGGTTAAATACGAAGGAGTAATTGTCTTGTGAGCTTCTGTGAGCAGACCCAGCTCAGCAGCAAAAGAAACTTTACAATTTCTGGTCAGACACAAGCAGTCACAGGTCCTCTCGGGACCAGGAGATAAAAATAGACGATAAGGCCATATTCACAGAAGTTATCAGGCTACTTAAGATCTAAGTACAACATGCTGCTGTTGTAGTATAGCTAGAAGTGCCCATGAAGTGAGAAAACACACGCTTCTCTGAAGAGGCTTCTGTAGAGTGAATGTGGGTTTATTGAGCAGGGAGAGACAGGCACAGGCTTGGGGACTGGAGTGTGGGGATCACAGCGCTGTGGCCCTGGGGAACGTTCCCTTCCAGCAACACCAGCCGTCTGCTGTCCAAAGGGCCTTAAGGGATGGTCTCAGGCAGCCAGTCATTGGGTGTGCTTTATCTGTCCTCTCTGTTCATTTCATTCCCCGTAGCTAATTCCAGTAAGGAGCTGCCTCCTGCAGCTGGCATTTTCTCACCAAATGACAGGGTTATTTACAGAAATTCATCCTTCTTCTCTCCCAGAAGCATTGTTTACTTTTACTCTCTTCCCTTGCATGGAGTAAAAGAAAGACGATCAATTTTTGCCTTCTGCCAAAACAAAAAAAAATGGTCATCTTTTTTTTTTTAAATGGGAAGCCTGGCTTTATTAAAAAAAAAAAAAAAAAGAAAACTATTTTCATTCTGAAAGCTCTGAATTGCAGGAAAACCTGAGACATTTCAAGCCATTCTAGCTAGTAACTGTGATTAAGTTTAAATAATAAGAGTGGAAGATATGTGGACTCAGGGGTGACAAAACTGAATTACAGAGACACAGTCTTGTGGAACTAGTATAAAAGTTTGCATGTACAGAGATAATGGTGACGAGGAAGAGGTGAAGACGAATTATCTGACAGCAGCATGCTTGTTACCAATACAACATAATGAAAAAATCCTACGGCCTGATGTTTAGCCATATGCCTCTCGTGTTTGGTTTTGTGTAGCTCATGTTTGCTGCCATGCCAGCAGAACTGCCTTCTAGTCAGCAACTGTCCTTTATTATTTGCTTTTTAAAAATGCTGCACAGCTCCTCGTTGTCTCTACAGCCCTGTGGCTCTGTAGCATATGACTTTGCTGATGAATGCCACCCATCTAGCAGCAGATAAGGGATTTACAATGAGGGACTGCACATGTGACTAGGCATTGAGACAGTCGATGATGGGTGGGAGGCAGTGTCTGTGGAGCTGGCATCAGGAGGGCCCAGGATTAAGAGGCTTTTTGGGTGATGCATAAGAGAAGGCAATGCATTGGTACACTGGGGATTTTGGAGGTAGGCTGCAGGGGCAGCTGTTGGGTGTTGAAGTGGTTTGGTGAAATAGGGGCTTGTTGCTGGAGGTGAACGTCTACGTGTATGTAGCCTGGCAGGTAGAGTCCCTGCCACACCGCCTCCCAGCCTAAGGGACTGGGATAGGTCCTGCTGTGCCTGAAAAAACAGAAGAAATATTCTTCATTTAATTGACAGAGGATCCTATCACACAGATCTGAGATGATTTCACATTTATTACATTGTTTATTGCTATTGCTCTGAACCATGGTTCTCTATGAGGAGTCACCAGTCAGTCAGGCTAAGCTTTAAAGTGTGTAAAAAAAGGTGATTCCTCAGGGTGTTTCCCAGTAGATTACAAACCTGTATCTAAAAGATTTTGTACAGAGTCTTGGTTATAGTAATTAGTGTTTCTACAAAGACAATGAAGACAACATGCTTTTACAGAGCTGGAATTTGTCTGTGAAACACCTGTCCATCTCACAGATGTATTGGTCCATAACAATTACACGCATAAATCCAGGCTTCTTTTGGGATTTTATGAAATATGTTAAAAAAATCTAACACTATAAAAATGTGATATAATTGGTAACATCCCCAAAAACGACTGAATCAGAGCAAATGAACTCAAATTTAAACATACTATCTATGCTACTGACAAATCTATAAAATCATGCTTGACTGCCACAGCCTTATTTTATAGCACATGCCTGAAGACAAATTTCATGGTTCAGATAAGGCCTTCTGAAAATAGACATTTATGAATCTTTTATTATAGGGGACTCTTCACTGGGAACCACTGTAATAAAATCATATCTCTGCAAAACAGATCATAGTGTCACTTTGACTGTTACCATGCAACAGTGTTGTTTCAAAGCCTGGCCACGAACCATATGCAAAAATGCTTCAGTTCAGAGCAGCAAGGTTTAAGTTATCCTTTGTGTAGAAATTGTATGTTCCCTTCAAGTTCAGTTGTTCTAAAACTGAAAGTGAAATTTTGTTTTGACATTGGAAAGTCTTGGCTTTGGAAAACACAGGAGCTAAGGATGGTTTGACTCTAGAGTCCAATTCTCCAGTCCATGGGGAGTTCCCAAAGGTGATGATGGACCACCGTTAAGTGTTTTATTAGAACCTGAAGGTGCTACTGCTGCTAAATGCACGAGAGTAAAGGAGCAAGGCTTCCAACATCCACTCCCTCTAGTTGTAGTTTCACTCCATGGCTCTGATTTGTCCCTCTCCAATTTCCTTTAGCTAGGACAAAGCCAAGGCATAGTTCTGGGGACAGTTCACTCCAGGCATTTTTCACAAAAGTTAGAATGTATGAGAGTACCCTGGCTTTGACTTTCTTCCCCTGTACAGTCTTTCCACAATATATCAGCACCTTTTATCCTTTCACACACCTCCATACACTCCTATAGCATATCTCTGGCCATGCAATACTCTGGGCTTGCTATGAAAACATCCTGATCGACTGCAAAACATCTCTTACATTGTTTTTAGACACTTTGAACTGAAAGCAGTAGACAGAATAGTCGCAGTTTCTTAGAGTCACTGCTGTACCACATGAGGCAGGAGGAAATCTGCTCTGAAGGGAGCTAACCTTATGTGGTGTGGGCATGAGCCAGCCTATGCTACTCAGTGTCTTCTACTAAGCAGTAATAAACTAACAGCAAACTGCAAGCAAGCTAAACAGGGCCAAGACATTGGCTTGAGAAGTAGCATCTATCCTGCATGCAGTCTGGTGTTCACAGAATCACAGAATGGTAGGGGTTGGAAGTGACCTCCAAAGATCATCTAGTCCAACTCCGCTGCTAGAGCAGGATCCCCTTGGTGAACCCATGTTGACTACCCCTAATAACCCTCTTTTCTTCAACATTCTTTGAGATGGCCCACTCCTACCACTCTCCCTGGCCCAGTTTTGGCCCCTGACCATTAACTAGGACTCCCTCAGATGATGGCCAGGAGTGGCTTGAGGGATAACATGGGGCTAGAGTCTGTTTGCAATATATGGTATGGAGAAAGCCACGTTGTGGAAAGTGTCCACATACTGAAGCAAGCAAGCCAGGGTGTCCCATTCATTTGCATGGTCAGAAAACATACCCCAGTTGTCCATCTTATTAATATAAATGTGGCTAGTATTTCATAGCAATCAGCATTACAGTTTGCTACAGCAAATGTAAAATGGAAACTCTACAAAGCTGTTTAAATATGGCAGATTCTTCTTTGCTGTAATGTCCTTTTGTTACTTTATGACCTAATTGGCTGAACTCTGTGTTTTTTGTGCAGTTAAAAAGAACCCAGTTTTAATCCCAAGCAAAATTCCAACATTTCAACACTTGTTTTTGTTACACATGAAGGAAAAACGTGAGCATGTAGTTATTCACAGAACAGATGTTCCCACAAAAGTTTAATTAAAAATTTAGAAGTTTTTCTGCTGTTTTTAAAATCTAAATGAAATGTTATCATAGTCCACAATCAAAGGAATACAATTTGGTTTACTGAAGTGAGCCCAAATGATTCATTTTCAGGTCTTCACCTCCCAGCATACACCAAGCATAATGAAGTAATATGACTATGTAGACTGATCAAAAGAAAACATGTATTCACAATGAAAAATGTAGGGATTGAGAAGCCTCTCATCTAGTAGCTGGGGCAACAATTTGGCTGACAATGGGATTAATCTGATCAGGTGTAGACATCTACTGCTGAGCTTGTCTGCTCGCTTATTAAAGTCATTGGAAAGAAATTGGAATGTTTGGAAAGCGAACAACGTTCGGTTTCTGAATGTGACTTAACCACACAGTCTGAGCTAATGATCTAATTCTAGGTAATTTTAATGAGTAGAAATAGGCCTTTTGGGGTGAAATCCTTTGCCAATATTTACTTCAGAGAGAAACAGAAAAGGACCTAGAGGCAGACACAAAACATATTCAACTTACATTTTGTATTTTATCATACTCAGGTAAATACCTGTCAGGTATTTTACTGCCTGTATTGCCCCAGAGACAGACATTCTCTGTGAACTTCTCCAGCACTGGAGTCTGAAGCAGCCCAGAAAGCCTGTAAATGATCTCTGTAGCATACCTCAGGATAATCTGTATAAGTAATGATAGACGATGACAATGAGGTGAGAAGCTGTAAGATCTTTTCTGAATACCAGGAGGCAATCAAGCTTTTGAACTCATGCATCTGGCGTCAGATCCATGTTTCAGTTATTCGTACAGTTTGGTGGATAACTTAATCAGGCATGTCTTTAAACACTGCAAGTGAGCAGTTATAGATTCTGAACAATAAGGATTTTTTTTTTTTTTTTTTTTTTTGTACTTACTGCAGGTTTGACTTGTTTACAGGACTAACCAAAAAGAAATATAAATGCTTCTATTTCTTAAGAGCTCAGTTAGGACTACCTTGCTGGTGTCTCCTGGACAATGTAAGAATCCCTGTAGGCTTGCTATCAGCTCCTTCTGATTGCTCTGTCTCTTTCCAAAATCAGAGGGGAATCCTGTGACTCTGCCCAACCCAAACCTTCTGTACCCCATTCTGCTGTCACAGAATGGAGATGGAAGGAAAAGCAACCCATCACCCTTCAGCCTGAAGCTAGATGGTTGCTGTGATAAGTGAAAATCTCTCCTCTACTAGTCTTTGCTACCTTGTCATCACCATTCTGTGATTCTGTGAGTCGGTGAAGACCTTGATAGGCAGAATTACCAGGCTTTATGATGAGCTTTCCTGTCTGAAAGAGACTGTCTAACACCGTGTGACATATTTCAACTCTCCACCCCAAGTGACTTTCTGGAGATGCAAGAAGCACTGAAGAAGCCAGTTCCTAAATTTGTTCATGCTACATCAGCATATCCTGATAACATTGTTTCTACCTGGAGAAGGTATTTCCTAAAAATGCACTCTGCTGAAAGTGATTGGAGAATCTTTGCTAACCTAAAAAACATTCAGTTATGTTCTTCCCCAGAGCTCATAAATCCTGTATAGGAACAGTGGCCTAAAATCTATGTGCCAGACAGTATCCCATGCTTTATCTTTTGGATCATATATTTTGGCCATCTCCTTGAGTTTTGCTACAGCCATAATGGAGGTGGAGGGTATGTCAATCTCCAACCATTTAGGAACTCTCCACAAGGATGGTAGGTTGCATAAAGGGCTCTTACAAGATGGTAAAGATGTGAATGTAAGAGTATTTTTAGCATTTTTAACGGACTGTTTTCTATTGATGTTATGCTATTTACATTTTTTTTTTTTATACTCAGGAAACAGACCATCAGAGAGGTCTCAGCAACGTCAGTGAAAAAAAAGACATTTAAAAGAGCAAACCTAGATCTCTTATGACACATTAATTTACAGAAGCCTCTGGATTTAACATCTGGCAAAGCACTCCTGTAATCAGCATTGTCTTTCACTTCTGCATATTATGAGTTTTGTGTTGCCCACAGCAGGAAATCGCTCAAAGGGCTTCCCTTTTGAGGGATTTTCTCAATGTAATTTATGTTACAGCAACTGCTGCTTTTGTCCAGACTGTGCTGCCTACTCTTATCTGCCTTGTTTTCCTCAGCAGGGGAATGGCTGTGTTATAGGCACAGGCTGTCCTTTGTGCCCTCATCGTGAAGCGTAAATCACCACCAAGTGCATGCCCACTATGTATCTATATAGGTAGGTATAGATATATAAATATTCACACCATTGTCTCTTGAATATACACAGCAAGGAGACTGCAAGGCTAGGTACAAGTACCATGCATATGTCAAGAGCTCTTACAAAGTTCCACAGACTTGACTTCTCACTTCTAAAACTGCTTTCCTTGCATAATGGCATTGCTATCTCGCAGCCCAGGCTGATGGTACCTCTGGTATCATCACTCATGTAGCTTTTCTGCCGGGGTTTGACCGGTCAAACCCTGGTCAAACCCCGGTCAAACCCCGGCAGAAAGGAATGCATGACTCAGTGTCTTGGCCAAGCTCAGCCCCCGGGGATCCCTAATAATAAGCGCAGGCACACACTGTTTTGCACTCCTGTGCAGAACTGTGGGGAAATTAAACCAGGCTCTCTAGGCTTTGAAGAAAAGGTTTTTCCTCAGTCATAAGCAATGCATTATACAAATGGGTGTAAACAAAGGGAACACGAGGAGAAAAACAAAATACATGCCATGAATATCCCCAAAGGCAAACAACTACCCACAGAATATACTAGTGCTAGGCTAAATCCAAGTTTTTCCCCTGTGAGGGTGGAAGCAGGGTGTAGTGGCTCACCTCAGGCAACCACAACAGCCATCACCTTATAGGCTCATTGATCTGGAAGATTGTGATCTCTGCTCTTGAAGCTTATTTTTCAGGTGATGGCTGAAAATGAAGGCCTGGATTTTCTTGGAGAACTGCCTGCAATTCTTTTTCTCTATGCACAGTGCCAGTGGAAAGCCATCCTCACCTGTGGCTCTGCTGGGTGACATAACACTTGAATGGAGGGCAAGTCACCTGAGCAAATTATTAATATTTTATATGATAAAGAGAGTGAAAGAAAATAATGTGACAAGAAGAGGAAAAAGATATGTTTGATGTATGACCCAGCTTCCCAATCAATTTTTTTTCCACTGCAAATGACAAAAGATAACCCCTGATGTAAAAGCTATTAACCAGTAATTTTTCCATGTAATTTTTTTTGTAATGTTGCTGTGTTGTCAAACCAATTTAGAAGTAATGGGGCCTCTTTGCTGGGCTCCCAGGAATGAGGAATTAATTTAAATTGTGGCCATCTTAGCTCATGTACAGGAATATTAGTGGTAGAGGAACTCTCAGAGTTTTCATTTTACATGGTGACTAGAAATTACCTGGCCAACTTCATAATGAACCCAGAAAGGATATAAACTTGAGAGTTCCTCTTTTGCATTTCAGCATCAGCAGTGGTTTCTCTCTGTACCTTCCCACATAGGGGACATTTTGAAACATCTTGTGCACCACGAGTTGCTCATATGGTTTGTGAATCCCTGACCAGAGGCCAGTCTGAGCTGCATCTCCCACTTCTCCCAGCCTCTCACGCATATTCCAAGGCTCTGCTCAGAACAGATATTTTTGGCTATTTCAGAAATCTGTGTTGTTCATTCCAAGAACCCATCTGAAGAACTTACACATCAAAGCCCAGTCTTTGATAGGCCCAAAGCTCAAGAACGTGAAAATTATAGCTGCAATACAAAGGTTGTTTAATAAAACCAAGACGTGATCCTAATTAAATAAATTCTTACTGTCCACTAGAGCAAGCAAGGCATCTTAATGTGTGTGAAGGTATAGGACAAAATTTCTCACTGCTTAAAATGGTGGTATAATTATTTTAACAGGATAATAACTAGGTGAAGACTCATTTAGGTCATTTCAATGAGATCTATCTTTTACAAACAGAAGTGCAGAAATTGCACCTGTGAATGGGAAGACAGTGTTCCTGTGACTTGTCCATGAGCTGTGGACATAGTCCCACAGCTGCAGAAGGGCAGGGAACTGCACTTTCCTCTCTGCTGGTATCATCTGTTGCTCATCTGAGCTATGCCTGAACTTGCTGCCCTCACTCTTCAGCCTGCATTGCCGATATTCCCACTGTTTCTGCAGACTCCCTCTGCCTGGTTGATACTGCCTTTTAAAGTATACGTCAGATCTTGATATACAGCCAGTGTCTTGTCAAATGATAGTCCCATGTGCCGTCACGCAGCAATGCAGAAGCAAAGTGTCCTCCTCCTCCTGTTACCTGATTGGCACTGCCATTGAAGCAAATGGAAGTGTCACCCAAGCGGGTGACTGTGTGTGTGTGTAGAACGTGACACTGAGCAAGACTGTTTGTCTTTAGGAGCTCATGGTAACCACCATGAGAATCCACAGCATTGCCAAGTGTCCTACTGTCCTCCAGTGAGGCATGAGAAAGTTTTGGTAGAAACCCAAAGGATTTCCCAAGAATGGTTGAGAAAAAAGTAAAGACAAAAGCGGGAGTGGTACCTGCTGCCCTTCCTGTGCAAGTACAATTCTGACGAACACAGAAAAAAGGAACAAAATAGGAAGTTACATTGCACCACGGGTCTACATCATCCAGGAGCAGTGAGTGTTTCCATTGTTTTTTGAAAAGATGGTTCAGTCAACACTGTTTTGCTGTCAAGTTGGAGAGGAGAACGTGTGCTTAAATTCAGGATGATTTCATGCACTTGGGACACATGGAGGTTTTATTTGTGCATGAATTTTGTCTTGTATACACCATGTATACTTTTAAGCTATGGTCACCTACTGAAGGAAAGGAGTCCAGATGTGACAAGCTCTAAAGCTATCCTTCACTCCGGGAGGAGGGATTGGTGTGTACAGTTTGTCAGATACTGGCGATGAAGTTCGTGGCTTAAGATGGCTTGGCCCAGTCACCACAGCTGAAGGAATGAGGTCCTTCATCCCAATTTTGTCTCCCCTTGCTCTCAGTTGCATGACTTCCCTGTTCATCTTGCAGCAATTTGCATTCATCAGACCCCGAGCTGGTTTAACTCCCTTACTTGTCAGAAAACTGACCCAGGAAAAAAATTGTCTTCTTCTTGGTTAGAGGTAAGTTAGGGCTTCACGGACAGAGAGGTAGAGATAGCAGGAAGAACACCTCTTTTAGAGACCATATATCTAGCTATTCTGTTGAAATTTAACCGTGGCTTCAGAGAGGGTTTGATCCCTGCACTGAGAAAAGGATCTGGTCCCAGAGGTACTGAAATAAATGTTTTAATGCTCTTAAGTGTTTCACACAGAGAATGAATTCCTGCCCCCGCTGAAAAGGCAGGAATTGCCTTTAGTGGAACCATGGTACTACCTCTATGTGTGGAAATTTGTTGAGATTGCAAATGAGAATTAGTATCCCAAGCTGACAACACCTCTTTTCTGCCTCTGCAAGACATGTTTTCAGGGTTCATGTCTTGCCAAAGTTGCTCAGAAATTAAAGCTGTGCAAGAGCAGTACAATGAAAAGCACCAAACTATATAATGTGGAAGGGTGTGAGTTGCTCTGGAAGTACGGTCCTAGAGTTTCGTGTGGGATAGGAAGGTGGCCTGGAATTCAGAGAACCTGAATCCCGGTCTGTGCTTTGCCCATCACGTTTATACCCTGAAATGAGGTACTCAGCCCTCCTGTGCATCACCTCCTGTACAAACGGCGCCAAATCAACACTCGCTCCTTGCTTTGACATCAAGGAATAAAGTAAGCCCCTTGTGTAACCGACAAGTAGTAAAGCTTCACAACACAGGGCACTCCTGGAGATTGTATCTCACGGGTAAATGTACCCTCTTGTAAATTAGCTGCTTTGCCAGACCCACCCCTACTTTTTTTTCAAACCACAGGAATGCTGTTTACTGAAACGTACAAACTCTCACAGAGTTTTGTCCTGCAGACAGTCCTCTCCTGTTGCAACTCATTACCACACTTTGATTTGCTCAGTATCATTTGGCAACAACCTGAAACGGCATTTCTGGGATTTGGTCCGCTCTCGCTCCGGAGAATTATCAGAAAGTGTGGGCGCCGCGCGAGGCGCACGGCCTTCGCTCCCCCCCCCCCATGCTGCCTTCGCCTCCAAAGAACGGGGCTCTGCCTGTCACCGCAGCTTTGCGGACATACATCAGCTCCGCTCCCCAGGGACACCCACCCCACAGGGAGGGCAAACCCGCTCGGGAACGGTCTTTTGTGAGAACCGCGAATCCGCCTGGGAGCGAGGCCGAATCGCGCGCCCGCCCGCACCGCAGCCCTCGGGCGCCCCCTGGCGGCGGCGTGGCGCCCCGCAGCCCTGCCCTCTGGCGCGGCCTGCTGCCGGCGGCGGGGGAGGCGGTGGGCGTCCCTGGGGGTCGGGCGCAAAGGCACCGAGGGAGCCCCGAAGCAGCGCCGCTGTGTTCTGCCGTGTGCGTGGCGATCCGACAGAAGAGCTGCTGCACGCTGTCAGTGTCCCTCCCGCTGCAGGCGGCTGCGGGCCCGCCGGGCGCCCCCGCGGGACCTGCTGACACCGGCGGGGCGCTGCCTCCGCGCCGCAGCCGAGCGAGGGCTGTGGTGAACAACTGCGGGCAGTGAGGGAGGATCGCTGAGTGTGTGCCATTCCTTGCAGCTTTACTGTGAATTAGTAAAGATTGAACAGAAAGTGCTGTCAAGTGTCACAGTGTTCAGCGGAGAATTGTATTTTGCAAGAGTTGTTAAATAAAGTGGGGAATAGAGCAGCTTTCCTACAAATTCTCGCATTGCATGCGTGTTTCATGGCACAGCGCAGGCTGGTGGCTCCTTGTGGGTGCTGCCTGTGGGTCTGACAGGGCAGGGCCTGACTCCTAAAAGCATAGAGGAAGTTTCCATGATGAGCTTTCAGACGTTCACTGGCTGCACTGGTCTGTCTTAGTGGTGGTAAGGGAGTGCAGTGTGAAAGCATTTGTGAGGCCCTAAGCAGACAGCGGGAGAAAACTTTGATGACAGGACTTTTGTCTGCCACATGGGACAGCCAGGTGCCCCTGCCCCTGTGCAGCCTGTGGGCTGCCAAAAACCTGGGATACCACAAAAATTATTAGTCAGAAACACAGCCTTGTGCAAAGGTGTCCAGCAGCACCCTGGGCTGCGTTAGGCAGTGGCAGTAGCAGGCTGAGGAAGGTGACCCATTAGCACCCCCTCCCCAACTAAGCCCTGGTGAGGCTGCAGCTGGAGTGCTCTGCCCAGGCCTGGGCTCCCTGTGGCAGGACGGACATGGACGTACTGGAGTGAATCCTGCAAAGGACCACTGAGATGATTAAGGGATTAGAGCTAATCCTGATGTACAAGGAGAAGCTGAGAGAGATGGGATTGTTTGAACTGCAGAAGAGAAAGCTCAGGGGGATGTTATCAATGTGTGCAAATATCTGATGGGGGACAGTAACAAAGACAGAACCAGACTCTGCTAAGTCATATCCAGTAAAGGAATGAGAGGGAATTGGCACGAACTGAACTATGAGAATTCCTGTTCGAGCATAAGGAAATCTTCTTTACTGTGAGAGTGGTCAAACGCAGGCACAGGATGCCCAGTGAGGCCGTGGAGTCTCTGTCCTTGCAGATATTCAAAACCTGGCTGGAAATGGTCCACAAAACCTCCCTGCATAAGCAGGGAGGTTGGACTAGATGATCTCCAGAGGTCCCTGCCAACCTCAGATGTTGTGAATCTGTTATTCCAGGAAAAGTGTTTTAAGGCAACAGGTATGAACTCTTTTTAAAAGAAATGTGAAGAAGTAAAAGGTAGTGGGAGTGGAGAAGATTTCCCTTGCTCTCTGGATCTTAATAACTGAAACAGATAAGAGTCTGTCTGTGGAGGTGTTCTCCCCCCCCCCCCCCCCCCCCCCCCCCCCCTTTTTCTCCTTTGTTGTTGAATTGAGTTTGGTGGAAATATGAATAAGAATGGGAAGGGCACTGGTAGACATAATACTTCTATTATTACTCAGTCAAAAGGATTGCAAGCCTGAGATGGGGATTTTTTCTCTGGCCTGTAAACCTGCTTGTGTTTTGGCTGGCTGCTTTTTTCAGCAATGAGATTAGCAGTAGGTTTATTTGTCATCTTCAGGCTGGTATAAGCCACCTTCACAATTTGAATAGTTTGCATGGGCTTATTCACTGCAACCTTTTAGAAGTTAGTTTTAACTATGTATTTTCAATGTGACAGAAATGAAAATTAACTTTAAAACTGTAGATCTGGACTTGGATTTAGAACATCTAGCAATAGAAAGTGAAGCAAATTGCTCCTGCAGTTCAAATGTCCAAATGGATGATCCCTGAATTTAACTGGGACATAGAAATCAGCCTCTTTCTGTTAAACTGCACATTGCAAGATCCTTATCCAAGGAAGACATCAGCTTTGGGTTTTGCATAACTGTTAATCCTCTTCATAACTTTTCCATAAATACTACCTAGCTAGTAAATGCACAGAACTGTCTTTTTGGTGATCTATAATCTAATTGGAAAATCCATTGGCCAAATGCTGGTGTTATTCCCCATTCCTGTGTCTATCTATGAAAACACTGTGAGATGGAAAAAAACCTAACACTAGCATAGTGGAAAGAAAGATTGTCAGATATTTTGTGTCTGTGACAGACATTATTAGTCCATTCAGGGCATAATGTGAAAAAAAATTATAGGAATGGAAATCTGGCCAATTTTTTCTAGGCTTTCTTATGAGTTTTTTTTCAGTTTTATCGTTTACTTTCATGTTTGGATTCAAGCAAATCTAGGAATTTAAAAGGTAACTTAGTCATAACGTCAATGAAAACAAGTGTCTTGCTCAATAATCTGTATTACGGTGGACAACTGCTGTCTACTTATGAAACCATACTTTCTACACTCTTGTAGTCTATGTAATGTGGGCCCACATTAGGCAACATGGGAGCAGAAGTTGCAATGTTCCTGTGTTGGTGCAACAGGAAGCATATGTTTCTTTTATGGGTTGTGCAGACTTCTGTTTCCGAAAGCCAGACTTCTGAAGACTTTGCTCTTTGCTCTGTACAAGAGTACAGAGTTTGCACACTGCAGATGGACTTTGCCGAGGGATGCATGATGAGCCAGCTGAGAGTTTGTGGGTTAGGGTTAGTGGATGACCAATATGGATGTTGTGGGAAATGTCTGCTGCAGACAAGAGGAAGAAGTAGATGAAGTCTCCTGACTGAAAAACATAATAAAAGAACATAGAAGAGGTAGAAGCAGGGTCAGGTCATTCCTCCAAACCTTGGAGGAACAGAGATACTGTCTGAGTGTCCAGGGATTTGATTAGGAAAGTGAAAGTTCACCTGGAGTTGAATCTATTGAGGGATGTGAAGGGCATTATGTGCGCTAGGATGTGTAGCAACACATGCTTGGATTACAAATCTCCATGTTATTAATGTATGGCAAAATAAGCTGAAATGAGCATTTTCCGTAAGGAATATATTCAAGCAGAAGTGTGTTTTCTTGAAGGAAGGTGTCTTCTTTGACATGTGAATTCACGATTACTTGAAGAGTAGATTGCTCCCAGCCTTCTATTTTTGTATAATGCATTTAGTATTTGTACTGCTATAGCACATCAATGTTGTGGTACCAAATATTTATTCTGTATGGAACAACCAACAATGTAGTAAAATTTCCAAGTGTGATTTTCCTGTTTGCATGTCTACATTCTGTCACGTTGATTCTATTCACTTAACTCTTTGTAGCCAAAATATATGGTTGTAGAAAAGGTGAAAATTCCCCTTGTAAGATCAGAAACTTCTGAGATAAATCCCAGTAAGTTTTTTTACAAAGTTAACACCAAGAACTTTGGGCTACAGCATGGAGTGAAAAATACAGGTATTTGAAAACTAATTGCTTTTTAAAAGTAGCATTTTTCATTGTATTTTCACTAATGTCATGAAAAATTACCATTATTCAGATAAAGATCTTCTGATCTTTCTTGTGGCATGTGCTGCTATGACAGGACAGACTGTGCCTTTAGTAACTGATCAGAGTCTGGTCAGCCTCTCTCCCAAGGTCTGTCCCTTCAATCACAGCATTTTGGGTCTCCTAGCTTTGTGTCCCAACACAGAGTTGGGACAGCCAGTTGGAAGTTAGCCTATGTGACGTGAATTTTATGCTCAGACTAGAACAAGAGTCTTTGAACTCTTCTATCTTTGATCACTGGCTGCAGGCAACCCTCCCTCTTCCAGGCAGCATCATGAACACCTGGGAAACACCAGAGCTAAGCCTGTGAGAACTGGAGGAAAAGAAAGATTCCCACCAGGGACTGTAGCTTAAGTAGGCACTTGTAGAGCTTTTTATTATTCAGTGTAGTGTTGCTGTGTTTCTGTCTCATCTTCCAGACTGAAATATGGGTGTGCATAGTGAGGAAGCTGTTTGCAACAGATCCGAGGCACACAGTTTGCTGTGAAGTGTATAAACAAAATAGGATCTACTGAATTCCATCTGTGTCAGCATGACTATATTTCAGCTGTTGAGTTACATCTGAATGACCACCAGCTTGACTCAAATTCCTGAAGTCCTCACAGGCTGTCTGGACAAAACTTGCAGATGAAAACAGGTGACAGATCAGAGAACTGAAATGAATGATAGCTTGGTTTCCAGGTGGTTCCAGGTTGTACCTGTAGGGCCTTCATTGTCAGGGACTGAAAAGCCAGCTACTAAGTTCCAGAAAAACTGTGAGAGAGACACATGAGTTGGTTGGGTTTTTTTAAGTTTTAAATAAAGATTTTTTCTTCCCTCCTCTCTGTTTCATTCCTAGTCTTTGTTTCCAGCTGCCCTGAGACTTTCGTGCTTTTCCAGAGGTGCAGTTGTAGTATAATTCTGCATTTTGGGGTGGCTTGGTAAATTAAGAAGTTTATATGTGAGACAAGTTTGCCTTTTCCTTTCAGCTATTAGCTTCTTCAACAGAAATTATATTCGTTCTAATTTTTTAAATTGGCCTGGTTTGATATTGGCCCATTTCACATTAATCAAAACAGACAATAGAAAGAAATAAGTTTTAAATTTGAAAACCAGAAAATGTTACTGAAATTCACAATTTGGAGTACTTTTCTGTTTCTATAGTTTCAAGTATAGAGAACTACAAAGGGAAAACCAGAGAGAGAAAAGCTGAGTCTCAGATTTTACTCAAGTGGAGAGAAGAGGGAAATGGCTTTTGCCTGATTCTCCTTCAGTTGCTTCTACTTTGAAAATCCAGTTAAACCGAAAATTGATTTCCCATGTCTGGAACAAATTTGAAAACATATGCAGATCAAGAAACTCAAATTAAAATCTGTGGGAACTACCAGTTATTCTGTGGGAATTATCTAAAAATATTCTTAGAGATACAGATGTTAAGATGATGATCTATTTTGGAATACATCCATTGGACTCAGGCACCAAAAATGTTTAGACTTTCAAATATAGTATCTCTTGGATTTTTCAAAGGTACTTGAAATTGTTAGATAATTCTTCAGAATCAGAGTATTCCCCAGACCTTCTCTGTCCGCTTCCCTAAAAATGTTAGTACACTTGTAACTCCATTCCTAAGAAGCTTGGAAACGTTCAGGTATATTATTGAGCAAGGCTACTGGAAGTAAAAATTCATAGCTTGGATGAGAATAAAGTTTCTATAAAATACATGTTGCTGAATGTCTAACTCTGCTTTTCAAAATACATTAATCCTCTTGAAGCCAATAAGATCAGGGTAAAGTTGAAAGATAGTTCTTTCTTACTCTTAAAGAAGGTATTTAAAATAGAATTATATCTTGCCTGTAGCCTGTAAAGGGATTTTCATAGGTGTTAAACCATAAACACCTTTGGAAGACTGATACAATGTGCACTATACATATTTATAGTTAAAATGCCTCAGGTCTGTATTTTAAACATGTAGTTCTGATAGTGTCAGTAATCTGTAGATTGGCGTTAAATTGCATCCTGGTTTGGATATGAGAATTGGGCTACGGATCTAGAGTTGATGACAGTATGTTTTATGGCTGTCTGCCTGTTTTGCATGGCATGGTTTTTAGTACTGTTCTGGCATTTCATATGCTCATTTAGTGGAAAGACCAACATTAACACCTCTGATGTGGAGCAGTGCTGTAAAATGGTAGCAGAAAGGCCTTCCTACTTGTAAACAAGTCCACTAGATGTCCCTCCAGCTCTTTGTGATGATAATTCAAAACTGATTGACCAAATGGCTCCAAGATTAAGAGCACTGCATTTTATGCCCCGTGTATTGCATTGTATTGTTCCTGTGTTCCTACAGAAATTATGAGTCCTACACAAATCCAGTTTCAGAAGGTGAAGGCATTTTCCTTCTGTATGTGTACACATGTGGTTTTGATCTTTCAAATTCTTTTTGTCTTTCGAACTTACCTTTTTTTAACGTAATTTTTGCAATAATTCAAATGGAAGGAAGATGCAATCTCTCACTGTATGAATAGTAGGCAGAAATAACACTGGGGAGGACAAGAGAATGCATTTGTAGGTTTTGGATGGATTTTTACAGGAAAAAGACAATTTAGCTCAGTCCATTTCTACTCTGCAGGTGAAGACTGGTCTAGGAGTTAATCTAACATGGCAATCTAGTTAGCCAGCTCAGATACCTCAGAAAAGTTAAGGCACTTCTTCAGTACACACTGAAACAGGAAGATTAATCTCCTCTGAAATGCTGTTAGCTCTGTTCCCTGTTTTCTTCTGCTGCCTCTGAACATGTAATCTCCTTTTCCATATTGCTACTGTTCTGATGCTTGCGACATCTGGAAATGTAGTTCTAGAGTTTGAGTAAATACCACGTGAGATGATATTCTATCTTGATTGAATATCCTCTTACTTTTGTGCTTTGACACAGAGAAAATGAATCTCTCAGTCTTGTTCTTTGTATTTCTTAATCCCATAGCCTCTTTTTCATCTGCTTTCTAAGGAAAATAATCCTCATATTTTTATGATTTCTGCCAATATCTCTACTCTCTCTCATCACATTTTCCTTGAATTTTCTCCCTCAATTTCTCTGTGTTATGTTTTTTTCTTGGTGAGGTGACTAGTGTGGTATACATTTCTGTAGATGACAAAATCACAGGAGATGGAGCTAATATAAATGCTAACTTCTTAACGAGGTCACCAGTTCATATGTAGCTCTATGGAACAGTATGTCCATATTTGTGTTGGCAAGATAATATACTAGGAATATTAGATGTAAGCAAAATAAATTAGTTAAGATACAGAAAATATAGCCCTTTGGGTAGCTTCACCTGCAGCAGTACTCATGTAATGATTACACAGGCTGATAGTTATTTTTAGTAGAGATAAAACTGTGTTGAAAATAAGAGATATTGCTTTATAATTAGGAGGTGAGTTTGTTGTTAAATTTAATGTGACCATTCCATTATGTTCTGCTTACTGTGCATCCCATCTCTCAAAATACATCTCTTGTACAGTGACATAGCAGGTGTATCTAGATACAGAGTTAGCAAGTGCTCTGTAGAAACCTTTGCTAGATGTCAGGGATGTAAATAGTGTAGGACAGACTCTTGCATTTTAATCTTCTGCTGTAGGTTTATTTTAATCTCAGACAAGAGATGCTTGATTATGTTATGTGGTAACTAAAAGCAAGGAGACCTCAGACAAAAAATCTGGTGATTCAGACAGAGAAGAGCTATTTAGTACTAGACAAGTGCTACTTAGAACCAGAGCAATAGTTCCTCTAGTCTAGGTGTGGAGATGTGACATGTTCCCATAGCTTCCCCAGGGCAGAAGACTGGGACAGTGGGATTAATAATGATTCTGACACTCTCTTCTCAAATTTAGGAAAAAAGATGTGCCAATAGGATGGATTGATTTGTAATAAAATGCATATTGATCTTTACTCTTCTGCACCCTACTCTACCACCTATATTTTACACTAATAAGAGTTCATATTGAAAGCATGGGACATCTCCTGAGATGAACTGGTACTTGTGCCCCTTGGGAAGTGATAAAAATGACAGTACCAATTATGTAGGAACAGATCACCTTTACCCTAATTTCATCAGATCAAAAGCCATCTCTTTGCAATTTTATGTATGAGCACAGTGTTAGTAAAAGCTGTGTTACATTGGTTATTAATGTGCATAAAAGATGTTTATTGAAAGCTGTAGTTCATTGAACACTCTGTGAACTGAGTTTCTCAGAAGTCAAAGATTTGTCTCCTGTGCTGAATGTCATGGAAAACACTTGCTTTTTCCACTTTACTCATCCTATTTACTATGTGCTGCTTCTCAGATCTGTCATCATGCTGTTGTTCCTGCCTCATGTTTTCATCCTTTTCTTTCTGTACATTAGGTTATTTTGTTCCGGGCTTTTATTTTCTTTCAGTTGGATAATTAATAGGGCTGGCTTCATTCCTTTTATGCCGATGTTGAATTTGCCTCATTTCTATTTTGCTTTTCAATTCATACGTCAGCAGAGATCTCTAGTTACAATAGCTTCATGTTTCCTGGAAGTTCTGCGTCATGGGCCCAAATTTATCCCTGGTGTATTTTCCATTGACACAGAAATTACACCAAGAGTGAATCATCCTCTGGTGTTTATGTTCATTTGATCTTGTTTTTTTCCTCAGACTTTGTTAATTTGTATTAATCATATAATACTGGTAATCATTTGAATGTTATGAAATCAAATTATGTTGTTTTTGGGACTTTGCGAAGACAAGAACAATGAAATAATATTACAGAAGTCACAGATCCAGACTAGACCTGTTTCTTTCACATAATGTATATAGTACTCACTGTAAGTACTAAATCTTACTGCAGACTATTTTTCACTGTTCTGAACGAAAGAAGTGTAAGATGGGAAAAGAGATTTTAGAGATAATCTTGCATTTGGGAGTACAAAAGCTGCAGATACCTCTGACCCCTATACAGAAGAAAAAGCTAGCAATCAACTAGCTTTGAAGTGATGCACAATTAAAAAATGTAGAGCAACCCTTTTGACGTCTGATATGGGTGCTTGATATGGAGTTAAATGATGGAGCTTTTCATTGTGTTTGCTAGCAATCCTAGAAAACTACACGTACAAAAAGGTAAAAATGCTATCAAAGCTGCAAAATATTTAAAACTAGTGGTTTCCTTCTCAGCGCTGTCTGGTTGTCAGCAGTTGGAAAGACAAGCATAAGAAAAATGAGATTTCTTATTCTCAGTTCAGTGCCTGTCTTCACTCTAGTCCTAAATAGCTGATAAAGAAATTGGCTACATCCCTGCATCTCTTGGCTGCAGTACATTCAGTGGGTCTGTGGGGGCGGTTCCTGCATCGCTGACATAGCAGGAGGAGCTGTAAGAGGGCAAAAGAGCTTCTGAAGGTGTTTCATTGGTTTTCCCCTGAGCTGAAAGGCAGCAGCACCTAGCCAGCTATTATATACTTGCCAGCTGGCCAGTATATCAGCACGTGGTGATGGGATCTGGGTGCGAGACTCTACCCTTCCCTGCCCAGCCCAACCTCAGCCATGGAGGGCAAAGAAATTCTGTAAAAGAATCTGGATATTCTCTGGATCATGATGATCACAAATTCTGGTGTCTCCCACTCGCCAACCTAAGGTTGAATTTCAGTCCAGAATGAGGAGCCTTCTCTTTGGTGCCTTGCAGGGAGTTTTCTGCAAAGGAGAAAAACAAGTTGTAGAATGTAATAGTTTGATTGATGAAAGAGGAAATCTTTGCACATTAATAAAATATATTCTGGAAGTCTTTATTCTGGCATCTGCTCTTCAGTGATGCATATTGCACAGCACCCAGTATTTTTTTCTTGTGAAGTCTGTTTAGATTGAGGGTAATGGATGGGGCAGGCTTTCATCATAGAAGGTGGAATTAAGGGGTCTCTGGAGCCTGCCTATTTCATTTTAAACTCACTCCAAGGCTGTTTCTGCCCCAGTCCTATAGCAGAACTGTGAGCTGGGGGACAGGAATGAGCCCTAACTTCCACATCTTCTGAACTACAGTGATGTGATGGACTCGAAACTTACTATTTTAGCTCTGATGTAAAAATAAAGTAGATTAGGGCCAACATAAATACACATGTGGGTGCTGAAGTGTGATAGTAAGTCTTTCTGGCAAAAAAGGTTGATGAAATGGATCCCAAACTGTGAGGCAGCAAAGGAAGAAGAGCCTTGGTGCTTCAGAGGTGCAAAGAAAGCTGGAGAGGGAGTCAAAGTGAGAGTCTTTTGTAATGCATGTGTTCAATACCCTTGCCTTCATACATATTTTTGTAGAAGCAAAACTTGAGATATCTGATCCTTGCATTCTCTTTTTTAAACTATCAGTGAAACCAGGAAAAATATTTTAGGTTTTACTTCAGTTGTCAAAACTATCAGTGAATTTAATCCTAAATTTACTAAAACATTGAGTCAAAAAGAAAAAGATAAGGTTTGAAAATTGTATTTTTGCAAATTTGTGGTAAAAGCATGAAGTCACATACATTATTCACTAAACAGCCAGACAGAAAAATTAATCTTTTCTTAGTTCTCCCTGCCCAGCCATTCTGGACTGGAATTTTTGAAGATGTTAGAAACCCAGATTCTATTCTCTTGCAATCCAAGGGGTTTTGAGCCTGTATCTCACAGCAGAGCTCACTAACCAATATTGTATGTGTTACCCCAGAGTGGTTTTCTTTCAAATACTCTTCTTAACAATGTTCAGCGTTGCATAGAATACTAAAAATTTTAGTGGATAAGGGGTAGGAAATATCCATCAGAGTAAAGAGAGAAAAAAGAGGCAAGACAGCTATTTCCTGTAAAGTAGACATACACTAGTAGGAGAGACTAAGAACAACACGCAAGTATACCTTGGAGTAGTTCAAACGCTTCCTGGGATATGTGAGACAAGAATTTAACTGCTCCTAGGAAGTGGAGGGATCTTGTATCCTCCAATTAATCTTCCAGTATTCCATATCTTTCAAATACTCTAACAATATGCTGTTGTTGTGTATAGTATGGGGAGGAGGTGCTCATTATTTATTTCCTCAAATCTGCTTCCTCTTGCATTGCAAGTACAAAAGCCCAAATACTATGCATGATGGTTCCTTCAAGGATGTTGACCTGTGAGAGAACTAGAGTGTAAGATGTAAAACCTTATTGTGAAAGATGTAAAACTGCACTCACGAAAGCCTTTAGGGAACAGACACAAGTGCCCATCACAACCTTATGGTACCAACAAAATAGGAGTGAACAAGCTGTTTTAAAGTAATCTCACTCAGCCTTAACAGGTCCTTGAGGGCATATCAGCAGCACCTCCACATCAGAGGCTGATGAGAGATCAAGTAAAATTGGCAGGAATATGTACTTTTTTGAATGATAAGTAATTATTATGGGGAAAAGTAAAGGAAAGCAGGAGTAATGCTCAAAACTACAAAGACTAATGTGGGCATTTGCACATGAATGTGACTTGCAGTTCTTTATTTCCCAGTATGTGATCGCGAGCAAATTCAGACCAAGCACTGTCTTTGTTCACTGCTTTAATAGCTACAAACCTCCTTAAAGGAAAGATCATCTTATCAACTTCTTGTGAAATAGAGCCTGGCTGTCTAAAACACCCTTGTGTCTCAAGGTGCTTGACAAAGTAGGAGCTTTGTAGAAACTAATTGTGCACTGACGTATAAGCAAATGGAATGGACAGGTGTGTTTGACAGTAACTTTTACACAGTGTTTTGTCTGAAAGCCTGGAAGAGCTGCCCAGCTGTGCTGCATAATCTTGTTACCTTTTTTTTCATTTCATAAAGTCATTCTGACAGAACTAGGATGTGCTGAAAAGAAATGGCTCTTATACACATTTAAGTGGACCTTTATCTTATCAGGCTGTTGCTAAACAATGGTAACTTGGATTATATGCAGATGGTGTCCATGTGGTGGTAGGCCTGCCTTTGTGTTCTGACATAGGAATGCCATTTCCAATATGTATTAATGTATAACAAACTGTTCATAGGTTGATTAAAGATTTATGTCTTGCAAGACAAGTTCTCCAGTGTTTTAAACTATTATTGACACAATGATGGCAGTTCCCAAATGTGAATATTCCTCCACATCAGCTCATATCAATGTTATTTAGCTGTTGTTTAAATATTTAAAACTCAATTTTAGTTTAAAAATGCAGACACCACAAAAGATAATGCTTACTTGTTTTTAAACAACTGAAAAGGCAGGAGAGAATTTAAAATACAGTTATTCTTAGACTTAATTTGAAGTGGCTTGCTGATTAAGGTAGTGCATTTAATTTCAGAGTAATATCTTTTTTCTGCTTGCCAGTTTTGGAATAACATGTCCCTATTACGAATTCACTTGGATAAATATCTCTTGACTCTCTCTTTCAGACAGACACCCAATGCACAGCATGAACAAATGTGAATCTTATATTTGGGGAAGTGTGATAAGCATTTCAAAATTCAGCCCAAATATCATCAAATACATTCCTCATTGGAAACAGACACTATAATTAACCAACTAAAGCTTTTCACCGTGGATGATCACAGTTGTTTTCATTTCTTTCAGGAGCACATCCTCGGAAGTATGTGATATTTTAAACTATGGACAAAACCTCATGATTTGTGTTTTACTTTGAGAAGACAGTCTTATTGCCAGATTCAAGAGTGTGCCTTCTCAGAGACACCTCTTTGTAGGGAACTCAGATTCTTTTATGAAAAGCTAAGGATCTACATTCTTCCAAATTTGCACTCCAATGACAGCACCTAGCTGCATATGTAGGACAACATGAATCCTGGCTTTCGTGGCTCTCTGACTAGGTATAGGCAAGTCAGTGTTTTCTCAGAAGTTTTGAAACTTCTGTCTGTGCTACTGGGGTTCTTAAAGCTTCATGGATTCTCTTTAAATAAGGCACAGCTTTCACTGCACCTAGAGATGAATAGTCACCTGATAGCAGAGTGTAACATTCCCTGGCACTGGCTTTTTGCGATCAGCCTAACATAGCCAAACTCTAACTGCAACCTTGAGACTTTTGTCAAGTGTCCTGGAGTCTGCCATCAGACAGGGGACAATGATATGGTTTATTGGTTTTCTGAGACTTTTCCTTCACTGAAAGATCTGCATTACTGGTCTAGGAAACATGCTTTGCGTAGCATGTCTGCCGTCAGCTGTGACTTCACAGCACCTTATTTTCTATTTCTAATGCTGCAGTTGTTCTCTGGGCTTAGTGGCTTTATCAGGATGGTTTCTCATGGCTTGTGATTATGTTGCATTCCCACTGATACTCAAAGGTGATACAGCTATTCCTTTCCAAAGAGCACTGCTCTTGGATGATAGTCCCTGCTACTGATACTGCAATTTTACCCCGTAATTGTTCCATGCAAAAGCAGTTATGTTGGGAAGGAACGGCAGAATCTCACATTCTTTAAGAGCAGGTGAACAACGGGTCTGTACTGTTAGGGTCCTCCTTGATCTTTTCTTCTGGACTTACAAATCATGAATTCCATACTTTATGGAACAACCGTTTCAACAGGAGGGTTGTGGTGTGCTACTCGCTTCATTATAGCCTCAGGCTCAGTTGTGAGGACACTCTTTAGAGAAAGCAAAGTGTCTGAGAAATGCCTTGGATCCCGTTTTCCTACTTCAGGTATGGTAAGACCACAGCTCACTCTAGAAGATTTGTCAAACTATGAGGGTTAAATTGGATTTCTGAGCCACAGCTGGCAGCATGTGCTATCTCATCAGAAACTCTTTGAGACGTAGTGCTTCAGGTGAGCATCGCTTCTTCTCCAATGTAGAGAAGACTGAATTTTAACGCTTAGGCTGTTGCAATGTCATGCCCCATTTCTATGGGTAACTGACTTGCTCTTTTCTCTTTTCTTATGGGAATGATGCAGATTCCAGGAAAGTTGAATTGTCCGTGCAGTTTCACACAGCATGGATGTGGTGCTAGAGGAAGATCCCTCTAATTTTGGAAGAGATGGGATCCCCTTTATTAGCACTTTCTACTCACTAGTGTAGATATTTTCCTCGTTATTTCTCTTCCATGTTTTTCTGTAGTGCTATAAGACATATGGGATGAGATTTACTCTTACCAGTGGTCAGTGATTTTGCTGCCCTAGGGAATGACAGTGTCCCTAGCTGTAATTCATCAGAGTAAATGGGTGCCCTATCTATACCCTAAATATTCCACTTGCAGTAATGTGTAATGCTTTTTTTCCACAGAAAAACATAATGCAAGTCACAGTCCTGCTCAAAGTAAATGTTGCTCTACTGCCTGGCCTCTTAATCTACGCATACAAGCTCTAATTACATGAAGTATTACTCTCATGTAATAATATATCATAAGGTCAGAATGATTGTTTCTGGATATTCAGTTGTGATTTAGCTCACAGGTTATGACTTCTTGGAAAACACGAACCAGGTTCAGGTTCACTGGAGCTGATGCTGTTGTGGATCTCAGATTATGGGTGCTCTGATTCCACTGAAGGTAGCAGGGGAAATATCATACACATTGTTTCAGGGGAGTTTTTGTTACAGGCATTCCAATTATATTCTTATTCAGAGCACATATCTAATTTCAAGCAGGCTCTGCTAGTCTAGTGCCATTAGACATATTGTTTGCACAGTTGGTAGAATTTTGAGGAGTGTTGAAAGTAACAAGTGGATTCACTTGTATCTTTGAATTGCCACGGAAACACAACTGTGCAATCAATTTTTCCCATGACATTGCCATCCTCAGCCAGCTTTGTTGAAAGTATGTAGTTTTAACATGTGAAGCATTGATGACTTTAGTTATTCTCCATCTCCTTTAGAGTGAATAAAAGTTCACCATTTGAAGCAATTCAATGTACAGTGAATTGCAATCATTGAAGTCAAAGGGAGTTTTGTGTCTACCTGAGCAGTAACAGCACGTTCAGCAAGGCAGAAGGATTGGCTGTGGGGCTTGCATATACCAAGGATAAAGGAAGATGAAACATTGAGGTGGTCATGGGGAAGGAGCAACAAACAGCACCGGGTGACCATTTGAAAAGTGCATGCCCCATTTTTACAAGCAGAGTCTGACAGTTGTTCCTAGTCTGGCTAGAAGGACTTGTGCAAGTAACTCTGTTTGGGGATTCTCTGTCAAACCAACTGAACATACATGCTCAGGAAGGAGTTTAACTTCTGAGTTGTCAAAGTAAGTCATGTTACAGGTGGTAAGCGTAAGATTGATTTCTTTTTAGTTGTATTTTTTTAAGATTTTTATCTTGCTGCCTGTAGCCAAAGTCTCTGCAATATGCTGAATACATATCTGTTTGTTTGTTTTTGTTTTGTTTTGTTTTTTAATTTCAGCACCTGTCGGGATTTGAGTAAATGGTCCAAGGACTGATCTCATTGATACTGTCCCCAGAAAAGTAGTCTGTTTCTGCTGCTATATTTCCCTGATCTGTTACTAAGGAGACCGTGAAGAAATTTTTGACCTACTGTATCTTTTGTTTGTATTTAGCTTTTGTCTAATTTTGTCATTTCTTTGTCCTAGAAATTACATTAGCCCATCTGTCTAAGAACTTTGAAGAGGAAGGATCAAAAGTCTCCCATCTTCCAGTGTAAGGAGGGCACTGGGGGACTGTGGAAATCCTGAATGTTCTGCTCATGATTTTGTTCCTGCACCTGCCCTGTTGTTGCCATGTGGGGCTTTAACTGTTTCTCAGTACCTCAGTCGGTGACTTGTTGCTCCTTACATTTGTTATGAGCACAGCCCATATTGTAACATTTGTCAAACTATGAATGAAAAAATAGAACTTTTAACTGTAGCTGATGCCATGTCTGTCTCATCCATAACTTCTGGAGGTGCTGGAATCCAGGCAATCACATTTTCTCCTGCAGTATCGAGAGAATTGAATGCTGTAATACCTATTTCCCTCTGTTCTTCTCTCTGTTCCCTTTTCCCACACATTGCAGTTTGTGTTTAGAAACGTTTCTTGATCCTCACTGTGTGATTTTAGTTTCCATATCTGTGCTCATCAGCTATACTAGAAATTGAAAAGAAATGTAAAAGGCTTGGAAACCTGAAACACTGGTTCAGAATATGGCACAATCTGTCTTTCAATGAATTACAGTTTTCAGAGGCTTTAATCCAACTAGCTGAGAATTTCATTGGCATGGTTACACAAAGGAATTGAGAACTGGTCATCTGCAAAGCAACCTTAATATATGTATGTTTTTAAACAAGTTAGCTCATCTCTGTAAATGTCAAAAATTACATGATTTTTGCAGTGCCTTTTGAAACTCAGCATCTTTCTCACCTTATTGTTATTTCATCTTTTACCACCAAAAAGGCTGAGAAATCATACTGCCTCCTTTAGAAAAAGCTTTGTTTAGGGGATAAAAATGCAAAACCAGTCTGCAGGAGCCTCTTCTTTTTCAGCATCCTTTGAGGCTGACTCATGGTTGAGCTTTTTGTTTCTCCTCAACGGGTGACCTCCACACACAGCAATCCCTCTATTCCACTTGCTCTGAATTATCTGACCAGCACAACTCTGTTATACAAAGCTTCACACAGAGCAAGAATTTTCTGTCCTGAAAACCTTTCATCAGTCAAGAAGCTGAAATGAATGTATACGTCTTCTTCTGTTCTAAAATTTCAAGGGAATAGGTTTGAGTGAGAATATGCTTTTAAATGCACAGTCTCACTCCAGCTGCCTTACATTACGGCTTGCTGTCCACAGCCTTTGTGTTCCATAACTATATTAGAATATACTAGGGCTCCTGTGGCCTAACTTCCTTTTGTAAACCTCACGCTGAAGTGCTCGGTTGTCTGAACTGCTGAAAACACAGGGTATTTACAGAGGGAGAAGGATATAGTGGCACCCTTCTTATCACAGCAGAGAAGTCTGCTTCATTGCACAGAGGAATTAGTGTTATGTATAGATGTTTTTAAGGACAAATCAGATGCAAGTTCAATGTTAAAACCACAATTCTGTAGGTCACTAATGAATAGCTGCCATCTGCTTGAATGTATGGGTGCTGCAGATATTTATTTTTAGTTCCACAATCCTTCTCTTATTTCCCTGCAAAAGGCCTATTTTCAGCTCTTATGTATTTCCCTTTGCCTGTATATCTTTTCAGTTATTAGTGCTGTGCCTATTTCAAACTGACGCTTTTGCCTGTTCACCAGTTCTTAGTAAAAGGAAGGCATAATTGTCAAAAGGTGTCTTTTGGCAGAGTGGCTACTTAATATATTTAACATTTGATGAGGAAGTAATCATTAAAACCTTTGCTCACAGTCAAAATCTCTTTTCATGAACTCAGGAGTTGAAAGTATTTATATGGACACCTGTATAATTCAGCTGTGTGTTTGTAGGTATTGTATTTAAAGGGCCTGGTCACCTGCTGCTCCAGTTGCTGTGCATCTAACATTATCAAAACCAGAGCTGATTCCTAAAAAAAATTTCTGAAACAAGTAGTAGGCAGCAAAATTGTTTTCATTTAGAAATGTTTACCTTCTCACCTGCAATAACTGAGTATGTTATGCAACAGGAGGTCAGATTTAAGCATACGGTATTAATTGAAAGAGGTATTGATTAATGGAGTCTTCCTGATATATAAATTATGTTTAGTTATTTTATTTAATTTTATTTATTTTATTTTAAAATATTTTATTTGTATCAGCTATGGGCCCTGCACATCACATTCAAGGAAAATTTAAAGCACAAACACAAAAGCACATCACTTCCAAGTTTCCAAGATCTGTTGGTTTGCATGAGTGCATCAAATATTTTCAGAATAAGTGTATTTACAACTGTGATTATATATTGAATTAAGGAACAGTAAAAAATCAAACTCAACACTGATTCAACTAAAGTTAGCATTACACTTTGGTATCTGATTTTGGGGTTTTAATGGTCTGCTTGCCTGGCCTTTTTTTTTTTTTAAAAGTTGATGAGTCCCTGCAGAAAGACACTCATAGCCAATGAACATAGTGCTTTTGACAATAATAATGATGAATCAGTCCGTTTTTGAAGGAAAGAATAGAGTCTATAAAAGAGTAAATCCACTTATTTATAGGCTAAATGACTGGAAGACCAGAATGTCAAAGCAGAAATGTTTGAAAGTGCACTTTTCCCTTCTGCTTTAATGCAGCATTGATATATGCTTAGTCTTTTACTCCATATGCTTTGTATTGGTGGCATTTTATGAAGTCATTCCAGTGGTCACTAGGAATGTAAGATTATGGGTTATTTTGCATGTACTGAGCTTAGAAAAAGGAATGAAAATAAATGACCCAATTCTGTGGAATATCTTGGCAATAGTTTGTCCAAATACTTAAAGATGAACTGTAGGTTTAATCTGCACAGATTCAGTTCTGGTGTAAATTAATGTTGCTAAAAGTGAATCTGTGTGCCTGTGACGATGTATTAACTAAAAGGGTGACTGTTTTATGTTGCTGTGTAAAGAGAGAAAATTATTTGATAAAATAAAATAGATGCTGTGTGTCTAACTGCTTATATTTATAACAGAACTTTTTACTTTTAAGCAGTAGAAATAATTCTAAAGCAAAAATATCTGCATTTTATTCATATTATTGTTGTGAATATGCATGTTGTTGGGATGTACAGTCCTGGTTGACTGAAAACACTAGGGGTTGTGTTTGGCCAAAGATTTGCTGCAGTTATGAATGGTAGGATTTGTGGATGGCAACATGACATTGTCCCTGGTTTTAAACATGTTTTCTGCAGAGGTGGCAGAACTTTGGAGAACACATGTTAAATGGACACAGCCCTTGCTAGCTTAAAATACCTGATTAAGCCTGATTAAGCCTGTGAAAGATCTGCATTGTTGACTTAGAGATTGTTCTTGGCTAAGAAATTCTGCAGTAAAAAATGGAGTAAACAGACCTGTTTGTTTCAAAGACATTGCTAGAGAAGAAGGAATTTCAGAATCTTTTCTTCCCCTTCACATGTATTGGTTTTGGATAGTTGTGATCCTTGTTAAAATAGGATCAAATTTTCGGGTTTTACTAAAGGAGAGAGACAAATGTGGATCCTAAATGTGAATGTTATGCCCAACTTTTCCAACTGGGTGAACAGTAATCAGAGTTTTTTTATCCTAGTTCTGCATCCATTTCTGTGAATCATGTACTGTATCCAACTTAACAGTGAGCAGTCTTTGCTTGCTATTGTTTGAATATTTTTATTTGTTTCTTAGTTTACCGTTAATAGTTTATATTTTATATAGGTGTTAATGTCTTCCTATCTCCAACCATTCTGTTTTAGGGAAAGATAATAAAAGAACCTATTATATTTTATGTCACATTGTTCACTGAAGAGAAGGGAAAGTATTTTAATTTTAAATTGACCCTTCCTAAAACAAATCACTCCATTTTTCTTAAAATGAGTGTAATGGTATTTATATAGACCAACTTTCAAGCTCTAAATGTCTGGATTGATGTTTATATTTTCCCTTTGAGCACAAGTAATTATTTTTAAGATTTTCTTGGTATTAATAATATTACCAGGACACATGCTTATATATTCTGAATCTTAATTGATGGCAGAGTTCAATTTTCCTGTCATCACATGGGGTTTGTCAAGGACAGACAATAAGGACTCAGAGCTGGGAGACTGCAAAACATCTGTCTTAGCTGAGGCAACCTTGTGTTCTATCACAGCAGGCTTTCTAGTATATCAGGAAAAAGTTAATATTGGGAAACTCCCTTCAATATTTTTAGTAATTCAGAGCAGTGACACTCTTGCTGCAAATGTGTATGGTACAATATTGATGTACTGTCATTCAAGCCCCTCAACCCCCTCACCCATTTTTTTTTTTTATTCATACTAGGGGTTCAAGTCTGTAGTCCTAAAAGGCTTGGGAAATGTTTCTGAAAGTTCATGGAACATTGCACAGATGGGCAAAGCTCTTGCAAATGAAGATTTTATGGGCTGGGTACTACTGTCTTTCTGCAGGACTAGAAGTCCCAAGAACTGTCTGCTTTCTGCACTTCACTGCCTCTGTGAGGAAAACAGCTGAGTCAGGAGGGTGCTTCTGCTGTCTCCAGCCCCTTAAAAAGAGGAATCTTTTGAACAAGAAAGAACTACAGGAATTTGCTTGTTATTCTGAGAACAGTGACGTGAACAGAAAGGGTCCAGACCCTTGGGAAAATCAGCTCCCATATTCCCATGCAAAAAATAAATTGTTGTTACTTCTGTCTTGTTTCCCATTTCTTGCAGTTGCAGGTCTGAAAAATGAGAATGGAGAACTCTCTTAGACTTACAGATCTCACCATGCAGAAGAAGCAGGAAGGCCTGATGAACGGTAGTGTCAGGCACACCTGCCTCTGGGCTAGCGGAGCTGCCCATCCTTGACAAGTGCTACCCACCACTATAGGAAGAAAAGGGAGCATACTGAGGGACCCAAAGGCAGATGTGGGGCTTGGGAAGGAACTAGTGCTGGGGAGCAGAAGATAACCTCTTGTTTCCCATATTAAGCTGTGTAAGATAGTAGTTGCACTGGAAGTGGGAAGGGGGAAGCCAAAATCTCAGTGAAACAAGAAAAGCTTACATGCTTTCACAAGTTTAACTTGTAAATTGGACGTTTTCTGGTGAATGTCTTTGGATTATACAATAATGAAATAATATTCCAGTTGACAAAATGGTTGCTCTGGACTACTTACTATCTGGTTTAAAAGCAGAGAAAAAAAAAAAAGCTCAGTTCAGTTCTCCATCAACATCTCCCTTTTTTTTTCTTTTTGGAAGCTGCGTGGTTTCTGAGGCACTCTGGGAGACCAAATGTCAATACTGTGTAGATTTATGTCCATTTGAAAACAAAGTCTGTTGTATGAATTATTTGTGCACATATAATATCACTCCAAATCTGAGTATGTTGATTTTCCATGCAAAATTTAGGTTCTTGCACCATACTTCCAATTTCAATGTATTATGCATTGCAGTTCTGTATTCTGAAAGTCCACAGTTGCTGTTATCTGATATTTATACAATGGAGACTCTGGGCATCCAGATATGTGGGACTGGTGGCAATTTTTGGGTAAAATTTCTTAAAGGAGTTTGAGTTGCTGTGTAGTCTTGAAGGGCTGATTCTTCCCTTTTCCCTCCTGTGAGCAGTTATATACATACACCACCCTGCCCATGGCCAAGGACCCCATTCCAGCCTCCCTGGGGCCCCAGCCCCTGCCCCAGTGATGCCGTAGCAGGGCCAGCCTCCAGCTCCCCTCAGCTCTGCCATGGGCCCCACCAAGCTGGGCCCACCCTCAGGCCCACGTTCCAGCCTGGCCTCAGCCTGCCCTCATCCTGAGGGAGGTGTCTGATGCCCAGGGCTGGGGCTTTTCCTGGCTGCCCAGCTCCTGGCTGGGGAGGGATGGCCAGGTCTCCTGGGGAGCCCTCACTGCTTGCAGTGCCTGAACCCCGGGCACCCACCAGCCATCATGGCATCTTGGCAATGGGGATGTTTATTAAAAACATAATAAAAAAAACCCCAACAAACAAGTAGGCTTTTTTTCTAACATTTCCCAGAAGGAAACCTTTTCTTCCAATTCAAAGCTCACATTCGCAAAATCACAGAATCACAGAATCACAGAATGGTAGGGGTCAGAAGGGACCTCCGAAGATCATCTAGTCCAATCCCTCTGCTAGAGCAGGATCCCAGAGTAGATCACACAGGAACATGTCCAGATGGGTTTTAAATGTCTCCGGAGACGGAGACTCCACAGCCTCTCTGGGCAGCCTGTGCCAGTGCTCTGTCACTCTCACAGTAAAGAAGTGTTTCCTTATGTTAAGATTGAACCTCCTGTGTTCCAGTTTGTGCCCAGTGCCCCTTGTCCTGTCACTGGACACCACTGAGGAGAGTCTGGCCTCGTCTTCCTGACGTCTGCCCTTGAGATATTTATAAGCATTGATGAGATCCCCCCTCAGCCTCCTCTTCTCCAAGCTAAACATACCCAGTTCCCTCAGCCTCTCCTCGTATGGGAGATGCTCCAATCCCTTCATCATCTCAGTGGTCCAGCACTGGCCTCTTTCCAGTAGCTCCATGTCCCTCTTGAACTGGGGAGCCCATAACTGGACACAGTACTCCAGATGAGGCCTCACCAGGACAGAGTAGAGGAGGAGGAGAACCTCCTTCAACCTGCTGGCCACACTCCTCTTAATGCACCCCAGGATACCATTGGCCTTCTTGGCCGTGAGGACACATTGCTGGCTCATGGTCAGCCTGTTGTCTACCAGGACTCCCTGGTCCTTTTCCCCAGAGCTGCTTTCCAGCAGCTCAGCCCCCAGGCTGTATGGATACATGGGGTTGTTCTTCCCTAGATGCAGGACTCTACACTTGCTTTTGTTGACTTTCATTAAGTTTTTCCCTGTCCAGCTCTCCAGCCTGTCCAGGTCATGCTGGATGGCAGCATAGCTCTCTGGCATGTCAGCCACCCCTCCCAGTTTTGTCCTCTCTGGCAATTTTCATTGAATGTAGTAGTGTAGAGTGAGTTGTGAGTCAGCCACCACGCTCTGAATGATCAAAATACTTCTGTATCATTAACAGGCATTTAAACTGACACTGTGCTCGAGTGGGAAGAGTAATGCAAGTTTAAAGCATCATCGTAAGTCAGTGGCATGTGTAGGGAGCACGGTGGTGTTGTGTAACAGGAAGAGCAGCCTTGAATTGATCCTGCCAGTTTTTCCCAGGGAAAACCACCAGGGACTTGAGCTGTTAAGTCAATGTTGCGTTTTAATGAAATTCCTGGCACATCTAATGCTAAAAGTCCCCTGAAGGGAAAATATTGTAAATCCGGCTAGTAGTGCTAGAAGTGAGGCTCGTAGGTTGGGAAGGATGTTGTTGCTTCTAGCGTTGTTTGGGAGCTGGAGAGGGGCGCCATTTCCCAGCCGATGGGGTTAGCCCCAGGGAAGCACAGCCGGGAGTTGCCACTCGGTCACTTGCTGCGTGGGAGTGCTTGCTGTGACTACTGGCTCCAGCACTGAGCCCTGGATGTGATCAGGGAGGCAAGGGTGCCCGATGGAACCCCTGCACAGGAACTTATGTCAATAAATAGTACAATAAATGAAATGAGCGGTGAATGCCGACCAGGAGGTTTGAGACAGTCATGTGTTTCAATACGGGGAAATATGTGATGAACTTCATGATTGTGTGCATAAGTAAGAAAGGAAGCAGTTAAAAAATCTTTGTACTTGAAAATAAAAGTTTACTTCAAAGACAGCTCATAGGCATCAGTTAGTTAGGGAAAACACTCTTTACTGTCATGGTTTAACCCCAGCTGGCAAGAAAGCCCCACAAAGCCCTGCACTCCTTTCCTGCCCTGGTGAGATGAGGAAGGGAGTTGGAAGGGTGAAAGTGAGAAAACTCATGGGCTGAGATACAGACAGTTTAATAGGTAAAGCAAAAGCTGTGCGTGCATGCAAATCAAAACAAGGAATTCATTCATTACTTCTCATGGGCAGGCAGGTGTTCAGCCATCTTCAGGAGAGCAGGGCTCCATCATGGGTAATGGTTACTTGGGAAGACAAACACCATCGCTCCAAAAGTCCTCCTTCCTTCTTCTTTCCCCAGCTATATGTGCTGAGTATGATGTCATATAGTGTGGGATATCCCTTTGGTCAGTTGGGGCCAGCTCTCCCAGTTGTGTCCCCTCCCAGCTTCTTGCACACCCTCAGCCCACTCGCTGGTGGAGTGGTGTGAGAAGCAGAAAAGGCTTTGACTCTGTGTGAGCACTGCGCAGCAGTAATGAAAACATCCCTGTGTTATCAACACTGTTTTCAGCACATATCCAAAACATAGCCCAATACCAGCTACTATGAAGAAAATTAACTGTCCCATTCTTACATTCCCACTGTAAGAATTTCAGAAGTTGGGTTTCAAAGATGATTTCAGGGTACTTGCACTTGAGAAATGTAGACAGATACACTAGTGCAATATCTGTTGCATATGTTTAATAGTAATGCAGTTATCACTTGAGATTGATGCATACTATAAATACAGAATATATGTGCGTGTGTGTACGTGTGCTGGGTTTCCCACCTGATAGAGTCTCGGCTCCTCACTTGGGCAGTCCGGGAAACTGAGGTGGATTTTCCACAGCCTGTTTTGGTGTATCTCCCTGTCTAAACTCCTGATACTTCTGTGAAATTCTCCTGCTTTTGAAACTGATTTGGCTAAGAAGAATATGTTCTGGTCTATTAGATAAATATATATTTTAGAAATTAAAAAGAAAATTGTGAATAGATCTAGTAGGCCATAATAGTAGCTTAGAACCTTTTCTGCACATCCAGTGAGATAATTTCTTACAGTATGCATTGCATAATTGGTTTTAAGAGCTCTTATTTTAAGCAGATATCTTGATTTGTGACATAAGACCACACTTACTAGACATTTTATTTAGTCTCTAAAATGTAATGTCTTTTGTAGCTGGTGTCATTGTTAGCTTAATATATATGTAGGCTCTTCATTGTGAAACTATCATCTGAGTTCCTGAAAGTAATTTCTGTGGAGTAGCTGAACTTCACATTACTGGAAGTTCCTAGTCTGCACTAGGGTATTAATATGCACTAGTGTGCACTAGTCTAACACACAACTGCATAATTTAAGACTGTGCAGGAAAGTGCAAGTTCAGAAAAGTTTGAAAGTGAGTTTTCCATTAGAGCTGAACAAATATTGCAAAAGTACTTCTGCAAATGTTTCAGTCTTTCAGTAATATCAGTCTTTACTCACCATATCACTTTTTGTAATCACTGTAAATATTTCCTCTGAATCCTCAAATAAACCATGAGGAAGACCAGGTTGTTCATAGGCACTTACAAAACAGTTGAGTTATCTCAATCAAATTGTGCATTAATCATTCTAATGTAATTACCATTGTCTTAAAACTGTGTGTGTGCAGTCTGTGACTAAGGCTGTTGCAACTAAAGAGTTCAAAACTTTTTTACTTAAAAGAGTTTTTCCTCAAGTGTCTGTCTTTTAGAAAAAGAAAGGAGAAATAAAATGGAATTCCTAAAAGCCTTCAGTCTCCTCATTTTTGAGATGCTCCTAACTTTCAATAAACTGTCAGTTCTATAAAACTTCATAGGACTGACTTATTTGACAAGCCAGCAGAGGAATGATTAGATAGTTATATAGTTAGCTCCAGGGTCAGTTATAGCAGGAATCTCTTTTTTTTTCCCCTTTGAAAAAGCCATCTTTCTCTTCTTACTGGCTGTGAGAGAGTGGCTGGTTAAACTAGGTGCCTAAAACTGGAGAGTGTTGATAATCTCCATGGTGTATATATAAAAATGTGTGCATCACACATGTTGTAGCCTATGTAGTATTATAATAACTTCTCATTTGTTCGGTTCTGTCTGCTATTTAACCTTCCCGCAGGATTCCACAGCAATGAAACAAAAGTGCTTCTGTCCCTCCCAGAGTGGCACCCAGATACAATCTCACTTCTGTTAACTCCTTATTATGGAACTGGGCCAGCTCAGCTACATTTGTCTCCTTCCACAGTATGCAGCCAAATAGTTTTACTAAAAGTGAGGGATTAGTTAGCCAGCGGAACAAAAGATTGCTTTAGAGAGGTGATTTTATAATCTAAAATGTATATTTTTCTCTCCTGATCTTATATATCATCAAAAACTAATTTGGACAGGATTCCTCTTTTGGGATTAAGGAAACAAGAAGACACAGTCTTTAGTCATCTGGCAAACCCAGAATTCCTTGAGGCTTGATGGGGGCTTTGTCTTCCAAAGAATATGCCCTAAGTCTGCTTTTCTTAGTTTTTGGTTGTTTTCTTTTTATGGTTTGTTGTTTTTTTAATCATCCACACTCCAAGATAAGTGTTAATTCTCAAATTACACCTTCTTTTCTAGAGTTTTAAGGATAAAACACAGAGAAGTTGTCTTGCAAAGAGCATCTACATATATGTTGGCCCTCTTACAGTGTATTGAAAAGGCTCTCTTTAGACAACAAGTAGAAAAACTCAAGTGAGAACAAACTATTTAAGTGTAGGAAAGGCTGTGACGGAGCACAGTTGATTACATCAGTATGGAAGCTTGTGAGATCTCAAAAAACATTCCAGGCAAAAACCATTTGATGTGAAAGTGGAGATCAGACACTGAGACTGCTCTGTACTGTGAATCAAAGACTGGTAAATGGAGATGATTAGGAAATTTGCTTTGAAAGCTCAGTCTTGATCAAACCTAAAACACTTAATGTAGACATATGCTTTAAAGTTCCAGCTGCTAAGCCTAAATCTGCAAATTTTTGAACGCTCCTTACTCAATGAAGTCAACAAAAACTGCTGAAATTTTTCACACAGAAAAGGCCCTTGAGTCTTTGCAGCTTTGATGCATTAGTGAGCTATTGTACCCTTTTGACACCTGTAAGAGGAAAACTTGAGATCATGGCATCTTAATTGCAACCTGAAACCTCTGCGTTTTGCTGCGGGAGGGAATTAGTTAAAGAACTGTAACATAAAACAATGCATAAGCCTGGAAGCAGGATGCAGATTAGATCAACAAGGCTGCTGGTTTTGATGGTCTACAGAGAAGAAATTAAATTCTAATTCATGTTAAGCTGATGAATGATCTCTCTCTCTCTCTCCCCCCCAATGTATTGAAATACTTTTGCAATACTTATGCTGAAGGCACAGTTTAACAAAATTTGGAGATGCCTTCTGAAGATTCCACAGGGCAGAACCCGTAAACATTTATATGTGATTTTGAAGTTGGCCAAGACAAAACTGCGATGTATATGAAAGAAGAACTGAAGCCCCCACACTTCCTAACTTCTTTTGCAGGAGAAAGATGGGAAAAATAGACCTTATAGACCATGTCTATTGGAAAATAGGAGTGTTTGTGGGACCTTCAAGAGACCTGGCTGTGATGTTGCTACATGATGCTGACTACATTAAAATTATATATTTTTTAATATATTCTGGCTGCATTTATTTAACAGACTACAGGACAAACTCTCAAATTTTTCTGCTTTTATTTATATTTGGAAAGAAATCACTATTCTGAAGCATTTAGAACAGAATCTCAGTTTATAGGCATAGTGCTAAATTATGAAGTACTCATTCAACTTCATTACCTCTACTGACTCTTCCTCAACATGTTTTGCTTATGCAAACAAAAGTTATGGATGTTTGAGGTATTTGAATGGAAGTGAGAGGGGGAAAAAAAGAGAGACAAATTAAAGATGCTTTAAAATGTATTAAATTAATAGTATTATTAAATTAAAATTTAATGTATTAAAAAACATAATCGTTTTAGTATTTTTTATGAAATGCTAAGCCACTTCTGAATTCTGTCTCTTAAAGGCAACCAAAGAATATGGCTTCCATTGCCAAAGGCACCGAGGATTGTGCCTTTGTAGTGCTTTTAGGGACATGACAATTAAACATAAAACAATAATCTCAATGATTCAATAATTTTTTCTTCTTTTGTATGAAAAAGGGACTGAAGTACTTTTATTATCTAAATTAGGAGCAATTCCAATATAACCATGAATTCAGTAAAGATCTCTTTCAAGAGTTAGTTTGCTATATCCCAGGTGACATTTTTCAGTGAGACTCCCAAATAAGAACTAAGGCCCTTAAAATAAACATCAAATACAGATTTTATTAGAATAGACAATGGATATTTAACTTTTCAAGAAAGAAAATACAAATTGACAATGCAAGTTAGTTCACAAGCCCCGTTTATTCTAGTTGTCTCCTGCTCATTATAAGCTTGCTTGCTTGGCCTCAATCAGCTCAGTAGCCTTTTTGGTTGCATTAAACTTTGCACAGGTGGAGGATTTTCTTTCTTCTTCTTTTTTTTTTTTTTGGTGTGTGTGCTTTCTGTGTTTGTTTTTTGTTGTCATTGAGTATTCTTACTATCAATTTCCTTGCTTGCTTCTAGAAGTGATTGGATTCAGACATGTTAATGCTATGGTGTTACGGATGCATTTGCTTCCTATATTCAAGGGATTTTCTGTAGCCTCCTGTTTTCAGAGATACATAGCATGGAGTAAAGCAGCTCTTCTGTAGTGCTTTGAATTAAAAATTCTACTGCAGTCCTTTCAGTTGCTTTGTGTCATGTTCAGGCAAACTTGCCTGTGTTGTCAAGTGTTCAAGTAGGTACACAAGAACTTGGTTATAATATGCAAATATTTTCTTGCTTTCTGAATGGTATTTTCCCCTCTCTTTTTGCCTCTTTTTATGTTCTTTGAATGAAAGAGTGTATTTTCTAAAATACAGGATGAAGGAAAACAGACAAGGACAGTTCTCAGAGTTGCATTTCACAGTCCCTGGATATTTTGATGCTAGTGTTGTCTATTTTGAAACTGAAGTTCTTTACTTACAACTCTCCTGAAATTCGTATTTCCTTCATGTTTCAGTTAATAAATTAAGTATCCCTGCTCTCTCCACCTTTCTCTTATGATACTCTCCATATATAACATCTCATAATATTCAAGAGCAGTGCAAGCAATTTTACTGTCTTTTACTGTTTGCTAAATGTAGCCAGTGTTTTTATCAATAATGAGGTTTGCTATGTACAGTTGTGGTCAAATCTATGATAAATTATCTTTTCATCAGTGTTATTAAATGTAGCACTCAGACTATTTATCTATTAACATGCTGTCATCCTGGAGGAATTTGTATGAAACTGGATTACACTTGCATAAAGAATTCCTGTAGTTTCTTTAGATTCTAACTAATTATACTTAGGATTATCTTCTTTCCTCTCCAGTTCTTCCCCCTCCTCCCCAAGAACTTTTCCTTTCCCCTCCTTCTCTGTTGATATACTCATTATTTTCTGAATGAATGCCAACACCGTAGCAGATTTTTCAAAGACTCTCATCGTAGCAGACATTTTGAGCTGTGGCTTTGACAGATTGCACATTTTGAAAGTGTGATACTGTAGCAAGCTTTTTAGTAAATTTGGCAGACTACATACTGTCTTGAAATCCACTGATGAAAAGTGAAAAATCTATTAGATGTAGGTTGGCAGGATACATGTGACCTGCTGACAGGCTGTGCACATATTTCATTTGATTCGAGGAGCAAGGAATCCAATTCTCAGGGGTTTATGAAGAATTGCAGTAAATGTCACTTACAGAATGAAATAAAGAGTCTTAGAAGAATTAGATTGTAGGAGATGACTGAATAAAGAGTTGTAAAAGTCTTTGTCTTACATATAGGGGTTTTACTGAAATTAGGATTGGTAGAGAGTAGGTAGGAACTGTGACAGTAGCGTATGTTGTACTGCTGAAGAGCTACTTTGATTATCCCCCTTTCCTCATGAAAGAATTTGCAAGTAGAGAAAACCCTTTTATTTTTCCAGAGCTCAAAATACAGGCTTACACTTGTGATTTTGGCTGTCCATTTTCAATGCTGAGACTGGGACACTCAGCATCCCATGATTATTCTACTGGAAAGAGCTCAGATTCCAAAAGCAGAGGGGGTTTTGCAACAGTTTACTTGCAGACAGAATGTTGCTCTGAGGAATTTCCTCATGGCTTTAATATCTCTTGCCTTGCCTGGCGGTTCCTCAAAAGGTGTCTGTTACATACTGTCTTTTATGAGGGGGTACTGAGATAATGTTCGATGTGTATGGACACAAGAAGCACCCTCTGTGTGTCTGTGGCTAACCTGCAGTATGATGAGTTTAGTTTGAATACTCAGGTCTTGATGCTGCCCAAAGGGGTGATAGGACCCTCCTCTCCACCTCTGGCTACATGTTTTCACCTCCACCTTTGTACTGGCATTGGCTTTTGGCACCCTATGGTTAGTTGAATCAAACTGTAGATCTAACTGAAAACTAATTATAGCACAAAAGAAAAAAGAGTTAGTTCACAGCTGGATCAGGAGACTTGTTGGGCATATGGGTACTAGTAGTGATGCAAGGAGAGGAGGAAATATATTGTTAGGGCAGGTAAAGGACAGAACTACTTTTTTGATAGTGACTTCTCTGAAATTTTTAAAATTTAGTGAAGTGTACTCACCAGAGAAATAAATGGCTTACCTATTTGTCTCCAAAATTGTGGTTAGACTTAGGATGCTATTCAAACAATCACATGTAAAACTGGAGGCATCTACATTGAACCTCATTGCAATATAAGTGAATCTTAACAGTGGCTTTTTTACTGCCCTCATAAAATTCCTACATTAGTTAATAATGGTGGAATATTAAAACAGTTCTTACCAAAACAGATAAATTTGCTATCAGATTTTCCATCTTTTTTGGAAGTGTACTGCATCATGTGTTCATGCTCGTTTCCATTTCTCAAGGGAACTGGTTGTACTACTTGCGTGTTTGGGCATTTCAGAGTTTTTGCATTGCAAAAAGAATACACTGTTCTGATTTTTTAATAATTTTATATTTAATAATAACTTTAATTTATTTAAAACTTTAAATTTAATTTAATAACTTTAATAATTCTGTATTCCACTTGAAAACATGTAGCCTTAGCACTGAACATGTTGTGATGTACTAGTAAAGAAACACATATAAAACGTTACTTATTACTCTCTGCACAGGCAGGCCAAAGCAGATGTATTTTTCTTGTCTATTCCTTTCTTTGCAAGTTTATGGGGAGAGGAAAGATGAATGAAAAAGATGAAACAATGACTCTCTAATAAGAGAAAAGAACATACAAATTTCTAAATATCAAAACTACCTAGTTTGCAGTCTATAACTTTGGTTTTTAATATTTGAAACTGGTTCGTACTACTAATACTACTTTTGTGTCTCAAAATATGAAATAATTAAAGTGTTTCTCAGCTGAGAAAGAGGATGTAGGAATTATGATCCATAGTGAATTCTCTAAGTTAAAGCCTTGGGTTCTTCTGTTTTAGACTTGACTAAAATAACTTAGACTGTTTTAGGGAGACCTGTTCTGTTTTAGAAAGACCAAAACTGGCACTGGAGGAAGAGTGTGACTTAAAATATCACAGGAGACTGCAGATAGATGTGTCCTAAGGGGCTGGAGGCATTTTCTGTGAGTTGGTTAGGATGTAAAGAAGATAAATTACAGGCTTATAAAGATGCTTATAAGGACATTCATACTAATTTTTACATGTCAGACATGGCCAACTGCAGATATGAGTGTGGATCAGTCCTATGAGGCACTTTTACATAGCAGCTAGAAATACAAGAGAAGGCTTGCACAATTTGTAGCCTGCTGAACAATTCTCTTGGCCATAAGGAAGGGATCTGAGGATGCAAGGCAAAATAGGTGATGTGGAAAGGTGGTCAGATTGCCCAGTTGGTCACTGACATGTGATGTCCCCTTGCCAATGCACAATGTCCTTCCATCCCACCCCAACCCTGCAGCAGAAACTGCTTGACAAGCATGGGTTAGGCAGCCTGGTGATGTTTGAAAATACTGGAGAAGGAAAATTAAAGACAGGTTATACAGAAATACAGGGGATATGGGCAAGGGAGTGGATATTGGGAAATAATGGTGAGGAGATAGTACTAGGAGGAAAGTTAGAGACACAGGGATAAAGTGAAAGGGATGTGTATGGGAGAATGGAGAAGGAGGTACTGAGCCAGCAGTGTGCCTAGGTGGCCAAGAAGGCCAACAGCATCCTGGCCTGTATCAGGAATAGTGTAGTCAGTAGGAGCAGGGAGGTAATCATTCCCCTGTATTCAGCTTTGGTGAGGCCGCACCTCGAATACTGTGTCCAGTTTTGGGCCCCTTTCTACAAGAAGGACACTGAGGTGCTGAAGAGGGTACAGAGGCAGGCTACCAAACTAGTAAAGGGTTTGGAGCATATCTCCTATGAGGGAAGGCTGAAGGATCTGAGGCTGTTTAGCCTTGAGAAAAGAAGGCTGAGGGGAGACCTTATTGCTCTCTAGAACTACCTGAAAGGAAGTTGTAGTGAGGCGGGAGTTGGTCTGTTTTCCCTAGTGACAAGTGATAGAACAAGAGGAAACGGCCTGAAGTTGAACCAGGGGAGGTTCAGACTGGATCGTAGGAAGAATTTCTTTACTGAAAAGGTAGTAAGGCATTGGAACAGCCTGCCCAGGGAGGTGGTGGAGTCACTATCCCTGGAAGTGTTTAAGAGACGGGTAGATGTTGTGGTTAGGGACATGGTTTAGTGGTGTTGATAGGGATAGGAATAAGGTTGGTCTTGATGATCTTGAAGGTATCTTCCAGCTGAAATTATTCTGTGATTCTGTATTTGAGTTTTGGCACCCTTGACCTTGAAATACAGCAGTCCCCGAGTTGCAGATAACTGTGCCGAGGTTACACAAATACTAAAGCTGTCAGATTCATAAGGTCGCGCCTGACAGGGTAAATGGTAATACATTATCAACTATAAAAATTAAGATAGCATTTGCTTGTCTGATTTGTGTCATAAAGGAGGTACTTATAAAGAGTTAAGATGCTATTTTATGTGTTTGTTATAAATAGCATAGTATTTTATTCTTAAATTTCAGTATATGCTATTGTGAGGGGCAGTGTGTCAGATAAAATGCATTTATTGTTTTGCTCCACTATGTCAGCTCCCAGTTTAAGTATTAATTTAGAAGAATGTACCACCCATCAATCACAGCTTCCATGTCTTCATACTTTCCTTTGTTGTCATGTTCAGTCTTGAACTGGTATGTTCCAAATATGTGTCAGTCTTTAATTGGTGTAGCCAGAATGGCATCCAACCTTTTGCAAGTTTTAGTGTACTTTTTCTGAACTGACATCTGATCTGTCAAATTCACACCTCTTGAAAATGTGAAGATGTAGGAAACAGGGTTAGTGTAAGAATTATGTAATTGTGAGACAAAATGTATAAATGCTTTTCAGTAAATTCTTTTTTTTAACACTATGTGTAAGAGTACTGTCATTTTGTAATTTGTATTAAATGTGTGTATTTAAAAAAAATAAATAGTTCCCACAATTCAAATTGTTTTCACAATATAAACATGTGAAATCATCACCCTTAGAACTGAGGCACTATCTTCTGGGAAAATATAGTTCCATTTATTGCAGCTCCTTGCTTGTAAGAAACAAGATAATTGTGAGCAGCAAGGGTTGACTTCCAGAAGGAGAAAAAAGAAAATCCACAGATACCATAACAGTGATCCTTTTTGCTTTTTTTTTTTTTTTTTTTTTAACTTTTGTTTTCACCTTGAATGCACACTTTAATATGTTTTACTGAGCTATGAAACTACTTTCTTCAGGTCACTGGGGAGGAATTGACATTCTTGCAGATGTATGTGATCTAGCTACTTAGTTAGAGAAAGAGGAATTGAAAATGCCTTGCTAGATGTATGCTTTTGTATTAAAAATCAAACGTACAACATCTTTGAACTAATCACTTTTGCACTTGTCTGACAGATACAGAAGCACTAAACAGAAGCAGACTGCACTAAAATGTATTAGGACTGAGATGAAAGTAGGCACCCACAAGTGACTAAGGGCCAAAGTTGCTGTGTGGGCAGTTCACATGCTCTCATGTCACTGTTCAGAAATAGGAAGTCCCCATCCAAGATCTGTGTATGTTGGAGGTGGGAAGACAAGTGTGTAAACTGTATGGCCTTAGAAGGGCTTGATTCGTCAAGGAAATGAATTACACACCGAGAATGATGAGTTCAGTTCATAGTAAAGATACACTGGCCATCTCTTTTGAATAACATAGTGGCTAGGCCACTTAGAAGTGGAAAATCTGTGACGGAATTCGTAACTTTTATTATGAATCCTGAACTCCCACTTCACAAGAGAATGCTGTGGCCATCAGGATATCAGCAAGTTTAAGCTGCAAGTGTGAGCCGTTTCCCCTGTGACAATATTAAGTCCTCTGTGCAGAAAGGAGCACTGCAATCGGGGGCTAGAGACATCATAGAAGAGCAAGCAGAAACCTAAGTATGAACACTCCTGTGGATGTTACTGGAGAAGAAGGGATGCTCCTCGGGTTGCCTGTGTGTTTTGCGTTAAATACTTATTGGAAGAAGTGCATCAGCAGCACTGGAAAGCAGGATCACGCTCCAGAACAGCAAATCCACAAAGGAACAATTTGATTTTCTTATTAGTATAAAAATGCCACTTGAATTATTTACTTACTCATTTACACGACTCTTGTCCTAATCAGAAGCCCTTTGAATTTGATGTGCTTTTCCATTGATTTTGATACTGTGGGCTTAGGCTGTAAATTTAAAATTGCCTGTGCTTCTGTCAAGGAAGTGTTGTATTACATTTCAAAAAATGTTTACAACTGATGATATGAGTTGTCATGTTGATTACAAAAAGATGCTCTGCAGGGAGTTGCTAATAGTAGCTCTAATAAAGAGTCAGACCACAAAAGACTAGAAGGACTCAATATAAATTATAATTGTGCATTAATTTACAATTCTTGTCTTACAAAATGTTCTCTAAGGAATCTTTTCAAAATAAGTCATCAATACAGCTGTTCTTAAAGGAAAAGGAACTCTGTGGCAGAATGAAGCATTGCATTTTACCCATGGACAATTAAAAATATTAAATTTTCTATTTATAATGTATTACAAAATAAAATATTTGAATTACCAAGTAAGACATTTAGAATTCAAGATTTTGGAGGGTCTGTGAGTCTAATTTTCTCAGCAAAACATGGTCTCTTCCTTTATTGCATCTGGGAGCAATACCATATTAACCCCAGGCCGCATCAACCATAAAGTTAAAGTGACAGGACTATGTTCCTCAAGGGAGGACGTGAGGATTCTTCTTACATTTGCATCAAAGATCAAAGCACAATTTGGGATGGATGCTGACTGAATGTACAAAATTCAAAGGACATTTAAGTCTAATAGCTCTAATTAGTAGTTTACCAGATTGCTTTAATGGCAGAATAGGAATTTCATATAACAAAATATGAAGAAGGGAGCCTCTGTTGTTGAAACTAAATGGAAATCTGAATTTGTCTTTTTTTTGTTCTTTTTCTTCCCCCCCCATTTTTTGCTTTCTACTATGGAGTAAGAGTAAAACCAAGATTTTATCAATGTTTAACACCTTTTTGTCAATGTATAACACCTCTCACCTTTCAAAACAGTAAGAGCAATTTAAGACTATAAAAGTAATTTTCGGAGTATGTCAAGGAGCCATATGCATTATCAGATAAGTGATAATTTGTCGTTAAGTCCTCTTCCTTTCTGTATAGCAGGAATGGGCAAATCAAATCCTGTCCACAGCTCATTTATAATTGTCTTACTCCCTGGGTACTGAGCACCAGGAGTGCTTGCTGCAGTCTGTCATTCTGACTCCTCCCTTTCTCTCTGTACATTAGGTCAGTAAACACAGAGGTATTAATATTTAGACTGCAGTCAAGAGATCATGCTGTTTTAAATCATCCTATTATCATAGTTATATCTTCTTGTCTTTCTTTCCCATGGTGAATTTAACTGTCTTCTGTTTTTTATAATTTCTTATAAAGCCTCAATTTTAGAGGTTCTACAACTAGAAGTAAAACACTTAAAAACCACACATGCTAGAATGGATAAAATGACCCTTTCTTCCCATCTGTTGCTTATACAGTTTAAGATGATGTATGTTGAAAGTAAGGCTATTTAATACTCTGTGAATTTTCAGTGAAGATTGACCCAAAGAGATATTATATTTTTCTTGTAATTGTAATGTGTAAACCAAAAAATGAGAGTTCAATGAGTTCTTTGTTTTTGCTGCAGTTTAAAATTTGTCTTTTAAAAAGCGCCCCCCCAAAAATTGGCTTACAGAAATGTGGAGAAAGGGAATTAGTTACAACCACAGAGTAACAACTGTAACATAATATATCTAAAAGCTTATTTATGTCTTTCTCTATTGGCTAACATCTGATTTGCCTTTTTCTATCTGTAAGCTTTCCTAACCTCTGAGCTCAAGCCAGGTAATACTTTGGGGAGGGACAGATATGCCTAGAATGGCAACCTGATATCACATGGCCCTGAGGATGTTGTGAAATGAGTATATGTTTCACAAGAGAAGCCACAAATAAAAGGAAAATGTGCATATTTTACATTATCCTTTGAGTTGGACAGCAGAGGAGGACTGGCAGAACTGAGCCACTCAGACATTTTGAAGGTGGACACATGAAGTCACACATGTCATGAGCTGGGATTCTTGGTCTAGAAGGTTTGCCTAATACCTCTTGAAACAAATAGGATATTTTGCATATCCAGTCAGCTGAAATGTGGATTTGTTTACTCTTCCCTGTAGAAACAATGAGCCTGTGATAAAATATGGGATTGGTATGGAGTGGCAGCAATATATAGCAATCTTTTCCTGATTTGAATACTCAGTAAAGGAGTTGTTCTGGGATACTTGGAATCTCCAACAGAGCAGTCATCATTTCTAGCCATTTCTCTGCATTTCTGTAACAGGCTATTTCTATATCTCAAGCTAGTCTGTGTGATATTTTGTAGAAGGTTTTGGGGTTTGTACTTCACTGAATACTAAATTTTCTCATTAACACTGAAAATACAACCACAGAAAAGAATAGTTTTTGGATCTCTCTTACTCACCTCATTAAAAGCTGTACAGATATTGGAACATTGCTCTTACAGGAGATCTGGAGGTGTGCATTAATCTTTTAATTAATAATTTAAAAGAAAAATTATTCTCTTTCTGCATATGAGCTTATTCTTAATGGGGTGATCAAAATGAAATGCAAGGGACAAAAAAAGCACGTCTGAAATAGCTGGCACAGCATGTTATACCTGTGGTTAGATTTCAGACGTTTTCTGTATGCAATTAAAATTCATTATATCTTTGTACAAGAGCTTATTCAGGAAGTCTGACTTGAAGAAATTACTTGAGCGATTTGATTTACCATATTTTTATGCATATAGTAATCTTTGAAAGGTTTCGATTAGACTGAGTGTTCAGAATTAACAATAGTTTTGCCTTTAATTTCAAACTGTAGCTGCAATAATATGATCTAACGTATTTTTAAAACTATTCTAAGCATTTTTTTATCAATTCAATTCAGTTCAGCCCAATGAATTCTTAAAATATGAATGCTATTTTTAAAATACTGCCTTTATAAAGACCTTCAGTAAAGAATGTATTGATGTAAAACTTGGGAACAGTGCCTCACTGTTTATTTTTTGATGTGAGATATTCCAAGTTTTCTTATAAATCAATGGCTCTTTCCTGCTATACCTATCTTGGATTTCTGGACTCAGTTATTGTTTAGGAAACAACCAGACATCCATTGCCCTGAGTGCACTTTTTCCTTTTAGCCTTTCAAGGTGACTTTATTAGCTATTTCTCCAAGCACAGATGAGGCAGGTGTGGAGGGAAACAGGGAGGAAAGAAGAATATTAGCCAGCCTGTAAATATCTAGACCACAAGCACAAGTTGGTATGTTACTACATATTAACTGGTTGCTGAATTTTAGGGAGGGCCAGTAGATAATTTCACCTAGTTAATACATATTAAGGGACATGCCCATGGAAATCAAGATGATAATGATCTTGTCCACAGTGAGTATATTTATATACATGAAATACAAATATCTTTGATCAAAGCTACCTAGACACTATATTAAGTACATCTATAGAAGGTACTTTCCTTAATTGTAGCAGTTGTCATAAATATCTAGGTTAAGAAACTGGCTGTGGAGATCTTAATGTCCACAACTGCTGAATGCCTACTTGATAGATTAAGAGGAGAGTTAAATTCACGGCTATCACATACAGGCACATCTGAGTGACATCACAGTCCCTTCTTCTTTTCCCTCTCTCTACTCCCCCTCAAAGTCTACAAACTTTTTGTTAAGAAAAAAAAGAAGTAATAATGAGGAGCTGTCTTAGCACAAGAAATATGGGCCAAAATACAATAGGACCTAGATAATTATTTTTGGTAAAGCACTCTGACTGTTTTTGTTCTGAAAACACTTATAACTAAGGATTGGCCTCTGTGTGAAGTAGAAGAGTCCTCCTGGTACAGGATTGATGCTCTCCATAGGAATGTGAGCTGCAGAGTTTTAGCCACAAAATGGCAGCTGCTGCTATGGGTTCTTTTTCTCTTCCTCTGTGTATTTGTTTGTGTTTCAGGAGGCTAGCTGCTAAATTAGAAGCTGTGATTTGTATTCAAAGTAGAGATGCAAGAATATCTACTAACATTCAATGTAATTGCTTATGTTGCTGAGTGGGTTATGTTTGAGGTGTTTTTCTAGCATTGCAGAGTGATGGTTGTGCAGTAGACTGACAGAAGACTGCTTGTACCAATTAGGCATTGCTTCTTTAGCTCAGAAGGGGAAAGCTGAATGTATTGATTTCTTCCTATGTTTAGGATACAATGAATGAAAACCATACCTTCTGTGTTCTGGGATCTATGCCTGAACTGAGCAGACTGGAGAAACTGTAACAAATGCAAGAACAAAGCAGCTTGTTAAGGATTCAGATTAAAAAGAGAATTGAAATATCTTTTTATTAGCTGACAGAAATGTCTGAACACTTAATGATACTAGTTTTGATTCTGTAGAAGAGTTATCTTACAAACAGCCAGGAGCTTAGTTTGCTGTTGTTTACTCTTGGCTTTCTTGCCTTCTAAGGAACAAATAGGCAAAGGGAGGAAATGAACCTTTTTGAAAAGCTGATTCAGCTAAGATTGGTAGAATGGATACTTGTCTTATCAGAGGCAAATTTATAGCTCTTCTTCAAACAAGAAAGATGAGAAATTTTTAAAAAAGGAAAATGAGGAATTGAACTGGTATAATTGTGAGGTTGATCCATTACATGGACAGTTAGAGCAGGACCCGGCACTGTTGACTGTCATTTAATTGATCCTAACCTGTATACCTTACTGTCTTAGGTTCATAAAAACATTTATATGAAGTGAGCAATTGAAATTATGTCCAAGCCTACATTATTTTAGGTTTAGGGGTGGTTTATGTTATATATTTTCACTGTTCATGGAAATGAGACAGGAAAAACTGCTGTCTGTGTTTTGCTTGTCCAATTGAATTGGGCAATAACCTGAAATCCATCTGTAAGTTCATTCTACTGATTTTCGTAAAGTTTGTGAATTCAGCAGAGAAGACATTGAATACAAGGCTTGTGGTGGTGTTTCCACATAAAAATATGCATCTGGGTTACACTACAATGGATCTCTCTTCTGGGTTAACCACAATGTTTCATGAAATGAAGGCAAACACTGGAGGAAACTACATCCTACTACTAGCCTTCTTTACTGGCCCTTTCAAACTGTGGTATATGAATGTCCTTTTAGTCCTCCCCAGAGATCTGTAAGCACGTGCCAGAAATAAACTGCTGACCTAAAGAAGAGAATTCTCCCCTGTGCATCTGCTTGGGTTATAGGTTTATGGCAGTAACGAGCTGTGGAAATCAATCTTTTGTAATCTCTGCCCTTTATGCTTTACTTGAAGGGCTGCTGTCACATCTATAAATAACCCATTTGTGGATCTGTTTGAAGATAAAAGAGGCTGGCATGCAAAAAAGCTTTGCCATGCTCGCCAGTTATTTATCCAAAAATGAATGCGCAACCCCCACGGTGTTTTGGGTTCACCTTATTGATTTAGATGTTCCTTCCTACAAAATCCCGTTAATGCATATTGCATTTTCAAGACAGGGTTTACAGTATGGGCAAGACTTAAAAAATTATGTTGCCTATAAAATTCCAACAGAATAAACCTGTCCAATTCTATCTTGTAAGCAAGGCCCTTATGAATAGGGGCAACACAAATTAAATGTAACAACTTGCAGATACAGCTATTTATGTGCTTGTAGTATATTTCCTCAAAGCTGTGCAAGACAAAGGAGGAAGGGTAGAAACACTGTTTATGATAATTCTTATATCATTCTTAAGGTTTTATATCGCGCATTTTTCCAACTTCAACTGTACTGCCTAATTGAAAACTAGCAATCCTAAATTGGAAAAAGAAAAAAATCTGTTAACAGAAATGCTTACATTTATGATGAGCTCATTATCTTTGTTGCATTAGCAGCACATGTTTTGAAGTCTGTTTTTCATTTGCCCCACGGTACTCCCTCCTCTTTGTGCTCCAGTGGCAAAGTCACTTTCCCTTAGCAGTGGCTTGTACAGTGAAAAAATAACCTGGCATGGAATAAGCAGGCTTCACAGGTGGGACTGCTTCTCCCTTGCTGCTTTATCTCTCTTCTCTTGGGAGAGCAGGAGTTTTCCATATGTATCTTGGCAACAAGCCATGGATGGAGGATATTATTTGTGGTTTAGCTGCTCTTTATTGTCCCTTATCTTTAGGGACCATAGTGTCCCATAGTCAGGCCTACGTGTCTTTGCAGTGAAGCACAGAAAGCTGAAGAGCCCTATAACTACATACAGAGTGAGGGGAAGACTATTACACTCCAGCTGCTCCTCCTGTTTTCAGTTTGATTCTTATCTGCTGTTTTGAATACCACTGTTGCTCTTGACACAGTTAAGATCATCACTTTTAATTAAGTGAATGTCCTCAAGTTTCACTGACTTTTGAGTTTGGGGGAGAAATTAATTTTTGGAGATCTTTTAGAAATGAAGTGATTGAAGTAGCAGCAAGGAGAGAAAGTTCTTTACTGGAAAAGAAGGGAAAACCAAGCAAGGATGCCTTTAAGGACGAGAGTGAAAAAGATCATGTAGAAAAATGGTAAGTACATTGCTGGCTACTGTGAGGATCCAAATTATTCAGGCTCATAAACTGGCTTAAACCACACTGTGCTCTGTGAAAGTTTATTGAAAGCATGCATTTGTTTCTATTATCCTAAGTCCTAATGAGAGCTCCATAGAAGTAATTGGATTTGCCATTGTTAAGATGGTAGCAGCACTATCACCCTGCATAACCATTGTGTTTAGCTAATGTTGTGTTGTGATTACCATCTTGTGAGGGTGGTCTTTCTTCATCCACAACATTCTTCACAGCAGGCAATTTCAACCAAGCCTGATTTCAGCTTTCATTCCAGTTGGATTCCTGCCCCTCTTTAACCTTGTCAAAGCCAAACCAGAGTGCCCCTGACATACTGCACGGGTGGTTGCCTTGCAGAGAAGAGTATCACAGATGCATTCCAGACTTGGACAAAGCATTCCTGTTTGAGGAGACTTCTGAAAATTAAAAGTACATCTTGCAGAATTTTAAAGAAACTTCTAGGAACTATGGTTTAAAAATATTTGCTTTATTTCCTTGCTTGTGGTGGGCTTGTTCCTTTTAACATTCTCTGGAAGTGCCAGAATAACCGCCAGTCACATGCCTCACCTGTAGCAAATACTCTGATGCAGTGAGCTATGCAATAACAGTGAAACAAACATTGGGGTCCTCCAAAAACACAGAAATCATGTTTGTTTGGAGCAGATGAAACATTAATTAAACAGTTGAGAGAAACTGGGTGGTGCAGAAGGAATTTACAAAGAGCCTACTCTCCACGTTTGTACAACGATTGAAGGCCAATGTTAATACCATAAGCAACTCCATATTGTAGACACTATCTGTGAGTCTATTTGTGTGCAAGCACGAAATTGCTAAGCAGGGAAATATCTGCTAAAAAGAAACTATTTGTCGAAGCTACAAAATACCTTCAAAAGACTCCTGCCCTTGATTAACCAGCTCATCATTTTTCCTTGCTAAGTGGGTATGGGTTGCTGTACCAAGTTTGCTAAGTCTAGAGATATTTAAATATCAGACTCCTCTGAAATATTTGTATTAGTAGGTTCTGTTAATCACAGTTCTGTGTAAAGCTGTCAAGAGGCTTTGATATTGTCTTGAGAAAAACTGGAAATTCAGCCCTAGTTTTCAGCTACAAGAAGGGTGTTATTGATATAGCAGGATAAGCTGCAGATAAGAAGTACCTTTAGGTATTTGATGTTGATTTATAACTGAAACTCCTAAACCCTGCAGAAGTTCATTTAGCTTTTGCCTTGACCTTTCTGAATATTTAGTATAGTTATTGGTTTTAAAGGCATGCACATAGGAAATAACTGTTTAGAGACCTTGTTCCTCAGAGGCTATATAATACCCAATGGTACATTAACATCTGGAAATAGAAGACATCTGTAAAGCGTTTAGACAAACATATCTTTACTGTTGACTTAATGAAGAGAGACATGCAGAACTTCATGTTCCTAAAGGAATGTATTTAACTGCAAATAGAAAAGCAAAACGGAGAAATCCAAGCTGTTAATTTCCATACTACATTATGAAATTAGAATTATACTGATCTGAATAGGAACTGTAAAAATGCATAATGCCTTTTGACAGAGATCATAAATCATGGGCTTTTCAAAGCTATTAAAACAAATTCCATCCACATTGCTAGAGCTGTTTTGAGAATACTTGTGTTAAATAATGGCTTGTGCTATGTTTTGAAAAAATATGGTCTCCCCAAATTATTCAAGTTATCTTAATACTTTAATTTCATACTCTAATGTATAAAGAAATCCTTGGTTTTCTAATGTGATGGCTCTAAATTTATTGGTACATACAGTATAATGCCTTTAAAATGATAAAATGCTGCAGATAAAACCTGTGCAGGCAATGATATTGTGACAACATCCACAAGGCAGTAAAAGAGATGCAAAAATTTTTTTCCTCTGGAATTAATAATGTGCATTGATTTGATTTTGTTTGTGTCTAGATTTAAAAGATAATCAGATAGATTACCCTGGAAAGACTACATAAAAAGTTCTGACTTGAATAGTCTTACTTGTTCAGAATCTTATGTTAATACTTTCCACTGAAACCTATTAATTAAGTATTGCTCAGTATTAATAGGAGCATCAAAGTTTTCTCCAATGGTTGTATAGGATATCTTGTGTGACTAAAGATTGTTCATGAAATGAGAAATGAGATAAAGGATTGCAATGTTTAATTCCTTCTTTGGGAAACTGCAAAGAGCATTGGATATCCCAAAAGTCTACTGAAAGGTTCTACAATATTCTTCCCTTTTTTTCCTCTTTTTTTCTCTTCTCAAAAAGGAAGAATTAAAAAAAGGTTTATGTGGGCTATTGGAAAGAAGGCAAAGTTTCTTAAAATTATAGTCTGTTCCTTTGGAAATTCATCTGTATAACAAAAAGACTTCATTGTAAAATGAGGTAGTTTAGAAGACTGTGCTGCATTTGAGATAAAGATTTATAAAACCATACCTGTTTTTCTAAACAAAAAGAGTCAAAGTGCAACAGAACTATCTGCCAGCTAGAAAGAAAGGAATGCATCAGCTGGCAGGGTTTATAAAGTTAGTGACCTACCTTCACAGTTTTTTGTCCTCTCAGCCCACAACTAAGTTTATAAACATTTAGCTGAGGGATAGAATCTCTCTCTCAGAAAAAGGAGTCAGGGAACACTGTATTGGTGGCATAGGCAGAAACCAGAGCAACTATGGGAGTCTTTACTCTCCCTACCTTTATCGTGTGATGCAGACCAAACCTTGCCTGTATTTCCACAAAAAAGAAGAGGGGGGAGAAATGGCAGAACCCTCTCTTTTCCTTCCTCCCTTATACATCTGTTTGTGGAGCATTTAATAAGGAAGGTTAAGCCTAGGAGAAGTTTCTTGTTTAATGCAAATGGTTGGTGTGACACATGATATGCAGATCCACAGATTTCAACCACCTAATGGATTGGAATCTGGTGCCTACAATCCTCAGACCAAGCCATTATGAGAAATTTTGCTGTCACTCTCAGTTACGTTACATAATTTCTGTCTTGGTTAATAGATACCACCTACATTACATTTATGGTTGTTTACATTTTCCCCACTCTCCTTATCTATCAAGTCAAGATCACATTCTCTTTTAGCTACTCTTTTTCAGCAACTAGATCTTAAAAGCCTGCCCTAGTACCTGAATACATATTGCACGGATCCTGGTGTGCCTCAGGAGGAAATATCACCCTGTGGGGTTTTTTTCATGTCAAAAGAGAAAATTGCTTGAGTGTCATGAAGCAGCTGGAGCTCACAAAATGCTTTCAGCTAGGCCAGGGCCTATTGTGTTGCCCTGGGTCAGATTAATACCCCAAATAGCTCCTGGCACAATAACCAAAAAGAACTGTGAAGTCTGAGAGTCAACACCTGAACCTCCAATCCAAATGATCCCTCCTACTTCATCCCAAGTAAGTACTACTGGAAGGAGCTACAGCCTGGTTGGTCTTCTTAGCTGTTCCCTTCAGACTGGTGAGCTGCCTCAATGTCCAGTCTGATTTAGTGGATATTTAGGCATTTTCAGGCCTTAGACTGAGATTTTTGTGACCTGTTTGAAGGTCACTGCATACACATTCTTTGACTTCTCCAGGGAGACTTCTGAAAGAGTTAAAGATCCAAGAAAATGGAGGTTTAGGGATTTTGTAAAACTTCAGTGCAACATGAATGCTGTTTAATTGATTGTATTACTGCTTATATGCTACCTAATACACCCAGTGTTCTTTAGTTTTTTTAATGCCTCAGAATGTATTTAGTCCAGACTTTTGATAACTGAAAATATCCTTAGATTTAGGATTTTAAAATTACATTTAAATAAGAATATAAATTGTTTAGGAGAGAGTTTTCTCTGATATTCTGTGATTGTAGTTTATTATTTCTCTACCTCTAAAGTCTATTTTAATATTTTTCATTAAATCTAGTATATTCTTTCTCTCCAACAGCCCTGCCTCTTCATTATAACCATTTCCATCAATGACAAGATCAGAGAGCATTTTTAATGTTAAATAGGATAGAAGGGTAGAAATTAGTACTTAAAGGGTGAAACCATTAGTATTTCTGAGTGCTTCTATGTATTCATCACTGCCTGATACAGATCAGTATTAATAATGGGAGCAGCCAGACGTAATCCATCTGCTGGATATTCCTTTTCTCTCTGTGCAGTGACTGCCTTGTCTTCTTTCTCAGACACTGCCTGCTCCGTTCTCCAGACAGGAAATCCAGACATGGCCATTCATCAATGCTGCTATAATGTGTCTGATTTTATTAGCTTTTGAATTTTATCACCAAAATGAAAAGGAAGCGGGGGAAGGAGAACCCAGCAGTATGATTCTCCCATGCCTATGAATTCTCCTCAGTACAGCAGATTGGGACCAGACCAAAATTAAGAAGTGAAAAGGTACCTGGAAAATTCACTCCCTCCTCCCCTCTCTTTTATTTTTAAGATATTGATATATTTTATTTTATTTCTTCTTCACAAATACATGTGGTGAGCTGCAGTCAGGGTTTCTGGTTGATTGGGCTTTTTCTTTCACAGAATCACAGAATGTCAGGGATTGGAAGGGAACTCTGGACATGATCTAGTCCAGCCCCCCTGCCAAAGCAGGTTCACGTAGAGCAGGTCGCACAGGATTGCATGTAGGTGGATTTTGAATGCCTCCAGAGAAGGAGATTCCACCACCTCTCTGGGCAGTCTGTTCCAGTGCTCTGTCACCCTCAAAGTAAAGAAGTTTTTCCTCATGTTCAGGTGGAACTTCCTGTGTTCCAGTTTGTGCTTGTTGCCCCTTGTCCCTTAGTACCACTGAAAGAGTCTGTCCCCATCCTCTTGACACCTGCTCTTTAGATATATAAAATCATTGATGAGATCTCCTCTAAGTCTTCTCTTCTCCATGCTAAACAGACCCAGGTCTCTCAAACTTTCCTCAGAAGAGAGATGCTCCAGTCCACGCATCTTCTTTGTAGCCCTCTGGACTCTTTTCAGTAGTTCCTTGTCTTTCTTGAACTGAGGAGCCCAGAACTGGACACAGTATTCCAGATGTGGCCTCACTAGGGCCACATCTAGGGGAGTGATCACCTCTCTTGATCTGCTGGCTGCGCTCATCTTAATACACCCCAGGATACCATTGGCCTTCTTGGCCACAAGGGCACATTGCTGTCTCATGGCTAACTTATTAATTTTATTTAAGATTTCATGGGTGCATATTGAATATTCTCTGTTATTGCAGACCTGTCCAGGATTGCATCTTGTTTTGGTAAGCAAACCCAAACAGCAGTTTGAAATTGAGTTGTTTGGACCTGCTGCATGGAGTGAGGCATTCCAGTGCCAGTTGTCCCAGTTAGAATCCCAGCTGGAATAACTGGTTGAGGCAAGAAATGTTAGACTACGTAGAGTCCACTCCTCTGACAAATGGAGAGAAAACAGGAGTGGACTAAAGCCATTGATCTTTTCAGGTCACTCAAAGAGTTGCAGTCAATTGTTTGATGTCCAAGTGATGAGTGGTGTTCCTCAGGGGTTGTCCTGGTTTCACAAGAACTGAACCACAGCCCAGCCATGGCAGGCAGGCCGTGAGTAGCCCCGAGTCAGCTGGGAGTTTCAGTCAGGGCAGCTGCCCCAAGCTGACTCACAGGTGTATCCCATACCACTGACATCAGGCTCATTATAAAAGGAGGTAGTTTACTGGTAGCAGGATTCTTCTTTCTAGGACTCCTTCTTGGTCTTCCTGCTCCTTCTGCTGGTCCTAAGAACTAGGCTGAGTATAAGCTTGTACTCTTTATGTTGGTATTTGCATTAGTTTTGTTATTTCATTAAATCTATTTCTATTTCAACCCACAGGGCTTCTCTCTTTTTTCCTGATTCTCCTTCTCAGCCTGGGAGGGGTCATCAAATGACGGAGCAACTGTTACAGGTTAGCCCTGGATGCAGGCTAAATGTGGACAGGGGTCCATATTGTGACTGGCACTGTTTAACATTTCTGTCAGCAACATGGACAGTGGGTTGAGTGTAATCTCAGCAAGTTTGCTGATGACACCAAGCTGTTGCAACCTAGCTGGAAGATGAATGTAGATTTCTAGGAGTCTGGAAGGAATTCATGTCCTTTGCAGGACTGTACAGTAGTGACTGGGCAGGAGAATAAATATGAGCACTTTATGTTCCTGCATGATTTTCCTGCTGGATTTTTAACACTTGTGAGCCATGCATTGAGCTTTCTCTCTCAATGTAGGCATCAGAAGAGAATAGCCAAAGTGTGCTGCGACACTTCATTGACATGAGGAGTTGCTGGTAAGTTGAAGATGTGCACAGTAAAACTTCTGTCTTACAGTCTGTTTGTTGGTCTAGTCTTTCCACTGTGTGGAAAACATTGCTTAATATATGCTATTGTATATCTTTAAAATATTATCAGTAATTTTGTATTAGGTTTTAAATAATACCTTTCATAAAGAATGCTAACTGAGTATATGGGTATACAAATAAATGGAATGTTGAAATTAATTTTATAAAATATTTATCAATACAAATTTAATCAATTTTATGGAATTTACCCTTAATATTTGGCCAAGTTGACTGACCAAATTTGCCTCAGGTAGCCTAGATAGCAGCTTCTTGTTTGCTTTCTGATGAGAGCCACATACATAGGCCAGTAATGTATTGATTGTTTTTATTACTCATCTGAATCTTTAGAATTTTGTGCATGTTAATTTTCCAAGCAGTTTGCAATCATTTTAAGGTCTACATGTATTGCTACAAGAAGGCAACTTAAACTGCCTCCACAGGAACTTGCTTGAGTTACATCTAACTGCTGTAATTAAGTCTATTAACACTTCATTGTGTCAGAATTCGTCTGCCCCAGTAGATTTTTGGGGCAGAGAATCTGTTGTATTTTTGAGTGCTTGTGCAAATGGTTAGAGATTCAGAAGCTCTCATACAAATGATAATTTGGGACTTGGCAGAGTGGAATGTATGTATCAGCTAGCAGAGATTTAAAGCTTTTATTTTACTATAGAAAAATTATATACAGTTCTAGCTGAAGGTAGATTTAAATATTAGTCAATTTTCACATGTATGTAACTTTTAAAGAGTGGTTATCCTTCTGGAAGAATCTGGAGCTTTTTCATAGCTCCATAGTTCCATTTAAAGTATCTTCAGTAAATCTATATGCTATTGGTGCAAGAGAGAAAAGGTGATTCTTGGTATTTTTAGGGTAGCTGCACATTGAAACAAATATTGTCTTTATTTGCATACAGAGACATGTAGAAGCATCTAGATAGATATGGCTGAATAATTAAGTACTTCAATGCATGTAAATAATGAAGACCACTTGATCTTTTGATATTGTGACCTGTATGTACAATGTAATCAACTAAGCAATATTTGCCCTATTTTTCCATCACAAAAAAAAGCATGAAGCTGTTCATATGAAATGTAAAAATTCTTGGTCAACTTATGTTAGTATTTAAAGGTAGTATGACCGCTTATACATGCCCCCAAAATGACAATACAGAATCTATTTGTATGACATATAATAGGTATCACTGAGCTGAATGAACACTGCTTTGAAACTGTGGAGTAAACTTGAAAGCGAGGGACATTCCACTGGAAAATATTTACTCTGTGAAGCTGTCCCTCAGTTTTGTCTGTCAAGATGTTCCCTCAAAGACTTGATCTTCAGAAACCACATAAGAGTAATAAATTAACTTTCAAGAACATATTTATTCTGTTCTCCCTCTGCAGGGTATTTGAGCACTAGCCCAGTACACATCTGCTGTCTTATGTGGAGATTAGAAATGTGAACATTATGGAACAGAATCTGGAAAAGGAGTTGAATTGATGTCTTTTGAAAAGAAGTAGATTAATTTTGGAACTTCCTTGACTCCATGATGAAATTATAACATTCAAAAGTGGAATGATGTTAATGGTATTTTTCCAGACCGATATAAAGCAGTTTGTAGTAGCAGCATTGCTGTGTCGTTTGCTGTCGTTTTACAAATTCACTTTGCATTATAGTGTTAAGTGCCACTACTGTGGCTTTACAGATTTTTGCACTTCAGTATGGTATGTAGAACAGAGCAGTAAGTATTCTATCAGTAGACATCAAAGCAGCTTTTGCAATACTTGATGGGTCTGGAATCTTGGTGTGTCTGTAACTCTGTACAAAAATGTACGCTGAAGCATCTGTAAAGAATCTAAAGTTTTGTATTGGAATCGCATAAATCTGCCATCCGTGGAATCATACATTTATGTAAGCTTTGCATAAAATGGAGCCTATGAGAGAGAATTCTTTCCACATTTCCAATTCCTCGTTTTTGGAAATCCAAGAGCAGTTCCACTGCAATTTACCACAACTGGAAATACAGAAAGTATAGTTATTTAGAATATAAATCCCAATCAAGAGAATGAGGATTTCTTTCAGAAATAATACAGCTCAAAACTCAATCTTCTTAGGTTAATAACATAGCTACCAATGACTTGTATAAAAAGGTTCTACTCCACAACAGCTTTGTCCTCAAAATACCCATGCAAAAATTGGGAAACTCATTTTTGATCTTTTTGCCCTAAATTGTTCAAAACCTGTTCTCCCATCTTTCATGAGTCAACTCAAAACATCATGCTGCAATTTGTTCCCAGAGCTTGCAGCCTCAATATCTCTTGGAGTTAGGGAAGTCTTTGGAAAAAAAAGAAGAGGAAGAAAGTGAGTGCTTGTGCAAAAGAGCACCTGACTTTTAATTTGGTTGTCAGCAGAGTTCTCTGTGGCTGAAGAGCAGTCGGTCACAGGTCTTACTCCAAGGACAGCTGCTTGTAACTGAAGCAGCATCACTGTTCAAGTGGCATTATTTTGAAAGAAAAGCTTGCTTTCTAAGAAACTGAATTGATCCAGGATGTGAGAATTGTACTCTGAAAGTGCCTACCTGTTATTCCAAATTCAGTAATTGGATAAAAGAGTAATTGTGTTACTGAAAAAGCTTTTAGAAATATGAAGATATATTACAGGATTACTAAAGGCTACTTGAAGTAGTTACTGCCTAAATTTTGGTTTTAAGCTATAAGTAAAGAGAGATGAAATGCCAAGGTATTAGAGTGCACACTTTAGAAAACACTTCTTAAAAAATGTTTTTTTTTTTGTCTTTGTTTTCAGCTATTTTTAAAAGGCATTGATGTCCCTTTATGGGAAAATTATGTGACCTGACCTAGGTGTTCCTGCTCTGGCAGGGGGACTGGACTAGATGATCTTTTGAGGTCCCTTCCAACCCCTAACATTCTGTGATTCTGTGAAAATGTATCTGAAGTAATAGGGAACTCTAATAAAAGCAGACAGACATTGTCATATATGAGGGTGTATGTAAGACTGATTAATAATTTGAATTACATAGGCAGATGTTTATCAATATATTGTTTGATTTAAGAGACTGACTGGTTGTGGTGGTTTGACCTTGACTGGCTGCCAGATGTCCACCCAGCAGCACTCATTCCTCCTCTTCAGAAGTACAGAGGGAGAATCTAAGATGGAAAAGCTTGTGGGTTGAAATAAAGACAAGGAGATCACTTATCAATTACTCTCACAGCAAAACAGATTTGACTTGGGGAAAAATTGATTTAATTTATTGTATTTTAAAATAGATCGAGATGGTGACAAAGGCAGAAACCTTCTCTTCCCTTTCTTATTTTTTCCTAGGCTCAACTTCATTCCTTTGCTCCTGCCTCCTTGACTGACCTCCTGCCCCCTAGAGTGGCACAGGGTATATGGGGAATGGGAATTATGGTCAATCCATAACAGCTCCCTCTGCTGCTCCTTCCCTCTCACACTTTTGCCTGCTCTAGCATGAGTCCTCTCCACAGGCTGCAGTCCTTCAGCAAATATCTGTCTTCACTGTTGTGGGGTCCTCCATCGGCTGCAGTGTGAATATTTGCTCCACTGTGGGCTGCATGGGATTCTCTGCCCCCCCCATGCCCAGAGCATCTCCTTCCCTCCTTCTCTCACCTTGACGTCACAGGGCTAATTCTTATACTTTTTTGTCTTCTCACCCAACCCACCCTTTCTTAACTTTGTTTTCCACCACCCCCTTGCTGGAGGGGCTGAGCTGTACCCAGCTGTGGGTGGGTTGGAGCCGGCTGGAACCATCCATGTCCAGCACAGGGCAGCCCCAGCCTCTCCTCACAGAGGCCCCTGCAGCCCTGTTGCCAGCGCCTGGGCACTGACACCCAATGCACTGATAATGAAGAAGGAATAGCACAAATATATCATAGGAAGAAGAAAGTGAGGACACATCTGTATAAGAATACATGTTTATAGATTCACAGTATCACTAAGATTACCAGGGAGGGTTTTTAAAATTTTTTTTATGGGAAACTCCTTGATGGCATAAAGTTGGTGGAGTGAGGTCTTCCACCAGCAATCTAACCTGCAGTAATTCAGCAGAAGGTCTGAGTTTAGAAATGGGTGGGCATGAAAATCAATCTAGTGATATGCCCATCTGGCAATTTCTACTGTACATACTTTGTGTTTTGTGGGCCCAAAACTGAACACAGTATTTGAGGTGTGGCCTCACCAGAGCTGAGTACAGGGGCACAATCACCTCCCTACTCCTGCTGGTCACACCATTTCTGATACAGGCCAGGATGCCATTGGCCTTCTTGGCCACCTGGGCACACTGCAGGCTCATATTTAGCCAGCTGTCAACCAATACCCCCAGGTCCCTTTCTGCCAGGCATTTTTTTTTCAGAAATCCCAATCCCAACATGCAGCTCTGAATCATGATACTTTATTTCTAGCCTTTCCCAAGATCATTCTAGGAAATTATTCTCTAACATTTCCTGGGTTTTCTGGCTGCTTTTTGCTTTCAACATGCATAATCAGTGTCCTCATCTCCATTTTAGGTCTTTCTTCAGGAATTTTTTCAGCTTGAAAGATTTATTTTTGCTTAAGGCTGTGTAACGGGGAGATGGCTTCCCTTGTTTCAAGCTAGCTTTTTTAACAAAGGAACATGATTGCTTTGACCTACATTAATGCCAGTTGGAGATTAGACAGATAAGAAATTCTGACTGAAAAGAAGTCAGCAGAGTAACTCGGGATGATTTAAAATAAGAGGAACAGAAATGAAATGCATACAAATGGACTTCATTTCCTTGAAACGATTGTTTACTTGTGTCAAACTGCAAGAAAATATGATTCTTAGTTTGAAGACAGAGGAAAAACATATCAAAGAATTTAGTCTGTATTTCAGCTGCAGATTTCTCTAGTTAGCTCTTACCCTCTTCTTACCCATCAAAGTGGTATCTACAGAGCCATACAGCAGATTTGAATAATCCCATCTACTTCTAAAATGCAACAAAGTATGTTAAGTAGAATGTTAAATGTATTACAGCTGTATTATTTCAGGAACCAAGTTTAAATAGGCATCTGCTTCAAACCATCATACTCTGTTTTGCTTCACTAATTTTGTGTCTTATATTAATTTTAAGCAGGAATTTATCAATACAATTATTTTATTCTCCTAGCAGAGCTAGTCTAAATGTTTTACAGAGATCCCTTATCATGGAATCATAGAATGGTTCGGGTTGGAAGCGACCTTTAAAGATCACCTAGTCCAGCCCCCCTGCTCAACCTGGACAGAGATATCTTTCACTGGACAAGGTTGCTCAAAGCCCTGTCCAGCCTGATCTTGAACATTTCCAATGATGGGGCATCCGGAGCTTCTCTGGGCGATCTGTTCCTGTGTCTTACCAACATCATTGTAAAAAGTTTCTTCCTTATGTCCAGTATAAACATGCCCTCTTAAACATGTTGCCCCTTGTCCTGTCCCAACAGGCCCTGGTAAAAAGTCTATCTCTGTTTTTTCTGATAAACCCCCTCTATATGTTGAAAGGCTGCAGTAAGGTCTCCCTGGACCCTTTTCTTCTCCAGGCTGAACAACTCCAACTGTCTTGGCCTGTGTTACAACCCTCTGACCATTTTCATGTCCCTCTTCTGGAGCTGCTTTAAGAGGTCCATATCTCTCTTGTGCTGGGGCCGCAGAGCTGAACATAGTAGTCCAGGTGGGGTCTCACCAGAGCAGAGAGGCAGAATCACCTCCCTCAGCCTGCTGGCCACGCTTCTTTTGATGCAGCCCATGGGCTGTGACCATACATTGCTGCCTCATGTCCGATTGTTCATTCATCAGTATTTCTAAATCCTTCTTCTCAGGGCTGCTCTCAATCCATATTCTGCCCAGCCTGTATTTGTGCTTGGGGTTGTGCTGACCCGTGTGAAGGACCTTGCACTTAGTTTTGTTGAACTTCATGCAGTTTGCACGGGTCCACTCCTCAAACCTTTCAGAGACCCTCTAGCTGGCATCCCTTCCCTCCAGGATGTGGACCGCACCACTCAGCTTTGTGTTGCTGGCAAACTTGCTGAGGGTGTACTGAAACCCACTGTCTATGTCATTGTTGAAGTTATTAAATAGTATTGGCCCAGTATGGACCCTCAAAGGATACCGCTTGTTATTGGTTTCCATTTGGACATTGAGCTATTGACTATAACTTTGGATATGGCCATCCACCTAATCCCTTATCTGTCTAACAGTCCATCCCTCAAATCTGTATCTCTCCAATTTAGCAGCAAGAACGTTGTGTGGGACTGTATGAAAGGTCTTGCAGGAGTCCAGATAGGTGTCATCCATAGTCCTTCCCTTGTCCACTGATGCAGTCATTCCATTGTATAAGGCCACTAGATTAGTCAGGCACTTGACCTAGCTTGTCCCACCTAACTACTGGGTAATGTTAATTTATTCTGATATTTTTAAATCCTTATCTGGGTAAAAGTAAATGTTAAAATACAGGATTTCCTGTAGGCTGTCATTTTCCATGTCTAAGAGGTAGGTTGTCACTGGTTTTGTGAAGATTTTTTTGGTATGTGTGCTAATCTGAGTGGAAAAGGTCACCTCTGTGCTTCAGGCAAGTCTTTGGAATGAAAAGAGGTGTAATTATATGACATGTGAAAGCCCTGCTCTGACTTTAATCTCATCAGCATAGTGATCATGTGGTACCTTGCCTTGAATGTAGGCCAACGACCAGCAAGAGCATCTCTCTTGCTGAAGCCTGCGCTGGCATCTTTTCATTACTGTTATGTTGTGCTAGTAAACTTAAACATGAGGCAGATATGTCTTCCTGTATTCAAATGCAGCCTCATCTGCAATGCAGATAAACCTTTGCTGGGAGATATTAATTTGTCCTAATGTGATCTCTGAGAGTTAGCTGCCTCATGTAGGCTTCTTGTCTCAGCTCCTTCAGTAGTCAGTGGAGATGTAATTGGTATCTCCCCAGGGTGATTCACCCTACTGGACTTAGACATCCAATTTAGGATGGAGCAAAGCACTCTCCAGAGGAGTAAGTCTCTCTCTCAAACCTTTTTAATAGCATTAAGGGAGAGAGTTCCACCTATGATATCAATGAACTAATCTTACTAAAGCAATTTTTTGTTTTGTGTCTTTTGAAGTTTCACTAAGCACTGAGAAAGCTTTCTGACTGTATGAACAAGTATGCTTTATGACCTTCATCAGTTGTCAATTAATGAATTGAGGGCAACTTTGTGTCAGTTTTACCTGTATATTTCACATAGCATCAGTCTTTCTTTGCCTTGAACCTTTTCAGAGAGAATGAGATCTTGTTATTACAAACACTTTTTACCCTTAGTTAACAGCCTAGAGTATTGCCTAAAATGAAGTGTATGGATTGAAATTTGTGTTAATAAGTCTTTGTCATTTTTCTTCTCTGTAATTTTGAGACTTATTAAAATGTAGATGACAGTATTGGAAATGAATCATGCCTAATGCATTTTAGTATTACTCTAAAACACTGAATGAAATGGTAATCTGAGAAATCCACATATAGAAAGAGTCACTTATTATGTGCATTCCTGAGGAGTCTAAGCATGGATTAACTAGCTCACATTGGCTATACTATTATTCACTTGTGAAAGTCCTTGTTTGTAATAAGGAAATAATTATGAATAAATCAATTGTCACATGAACTTTCCATGGTCAATATCTTATATTTAAACAGCTTTCTGTTAGCAAATGAAGTGAATGAACAATAGATAAGCAAAACTAGGGGGCTGGATACATGCATAGTTTGCAAGGGGAATGTATTATAAATGACCTTAAGTCATAGTCAATTAGTTTCTTGTTTCAGTAATTATTGTAGGAATAATCACCTTCATAAACTTGACAGTGTCTATTTTTATAGAATAAAGTATATGAATTCATTTTTCAGAACCTGTTCTACAGAAAAAAATAAACTGAGGTAATTTGGTTCTATTGTGTATCCAATCAAGAAGATAAAATGACTTACACTAGTACAAATAGGTATTGTGTTCATTTCTGGAAAGCATTTAAAAATGCTTCTGTTACCTGGATATCACAATATGGTATTATACTTAGTCTTTTTAAATTGCTAAAAAGTTAGTAGGTTAGTCTTAAAGGGACACAATGTAAATATGCTACATCTCTTATTGAGTATGGCCTTCACTAAGCATTTGGTAATAAACCAGCTTATTTTCTATAGAAATCTCTTCACTGAATTCTGTAGTTTAGTAACTCTGGTTATGTAAAAGTCAACAGTAATTTAAGTTATGCTCTTACTTCATGCCACTATTTGTACAGTAGACGACAGTTTCTCAGCAAATACTTTGAGTGCGCTTTAGTTGAAGAAACAAGCAAAACTCTTATTGACTTCAGTGGGGAGCAGGATTCTGGTTTTGCCTTTTCCCACAGGCTCCTGTCAGTTCAGTACCTGAGCCTTTGGACACTGAGAATTTCAGGTCACTCTGAGATGAGTGTGAGCAAACAGTATTGTGCATCTAGTAGAACCAGTCCCCAGCTACCGAAAAGCACAAGGAAACAGCTATCACAAAACCTTGCTTTGTGCTTTTGTATCTGAAATGAAATCCAAAATTAGCAACAGAACATAGGAAGGTGTTGTTGCAGAGAAAAAGAGAAGCAAACTAAAGACCGAATTTCACTCCTTTTATTTAGAACACATGAAAGGTAGGTGGGAGGTTAAGTGGTCAGCCGCTGAGCAAAATTAACAGGGAAAGTAACCCAGAGAAGGAAAAATAAGGAAAGTAGAAGTGATTGGTTGAATGAGAGGTGATTGTGAGAATAGAGGGAAAATGGACTGAAGAAATCAGTAGCTCACATCATATGTTGCAAATGAAGAAGTAGTAACTGAAGTGAAAGGATGGTCTGTTAGCAGCTGTTGGAGAATATTGTTTTATGATCACTTGCACCTGGAGGTCATCTCCAAACATGTTGTAGAACAGAAAGTTATTGGTAGTGGTCAACATGGATTTACCAAGGGTAAATCATGCTTGACCAATCTGATTCCCTTCTATAATGTTATAACCGGTTGTCTGGATGAGGGGAGAGCAGCAGGTGTCATCTACTTTGACTTCAGCGAGGCTTTTGACACTGTCTCTCATAACACTCTCATTAGGGTGCTGCACCTGGGGAAGAAGAATGCCAGGCACCAGGATAGGTTAGGGGGGGACCTCCTGGAAAGCAGTTCTGAGGAGAAGGATCTGGAAGTTCCGGTAGACAAATTATCCATGAGCCGGCAATGTGCCCTTGCCGCCAAGAAGGCCAATGCCACCTTGGGCTGCATAGGGAAGTGTGTGGCCAATAGGGCGAGGGAGGTCATTCTCCCCCTCTGCTCTGCCCTGGTGAGGCCACAACTGGAATACTGCGTCCAGTTCTGGGCTCCCCAGTTGAAGAGAGACAGGGACCTACTGGAGAGAGTCCAGCAGAGGGCAACGAGGATGATTGGGGGATTGGAGCATCTCCCCTCTGACGAAAGGCTGAGAGAGCTGGGACTCTTTAGCCTGGAGAAGAGAAGGTTGAGGGGTGATCTAATTAATGTTTATAAATACCTAAAGGGTGGGTTGAGGGAGGATGAAGCCCGACTCTTTTCAGTGGTTCCTGGTGACAGGACTAGGGGTAACAGATACAAGCTGGAACATAGGAGGTTCCATTTAAATATGAGAAAGAACTTTATTTCAGTGAGGGTGACAGAGCACTGGCACAGGCTGTCCAGAGAGGTTGTGGAGTCTCCTTCTCTGGAGATTTTCAAGACTCACCTGGATGCAGTCCTGAGTGATGTGCTCTAGGGGATCCTGCTTTTAAGCAGGGGAGTTGGACTAGGTGATTTCTGGAGGTCCCTTCCAACTCTGAAAATTCTGTGATTCCGTGAAGCTGTAATTTATTTGGCAATGGACATACACAATTACTTTGTATTTGTTAGCCAGCCCATGTGCTGCTACAATCACTAACAAAATTAGTCTTGAAATGAAATTACCTTGCCTTATTCATGATGTATCACATCAGATCAGCATGTACTTCCTGAGAATCTCCATTGCTCTGTACTGCTTCCTCGGCTGGAACTTCCAGGCTGATGTGGCCTGAGGGTAAACACTGGGCAATGCCACTACTTTCCAGGAATAACCTTGCTCTTCTGAAAACATACAATCCAGATTGACAGGTTGGCAAATTCATAAAAAATAAGCAAACATAAAGCTGCTTTTTAGGTAATGGAAACAGCCAAAATCTTGTTACTCCTTAAATGGGAGAATTAGGTAACCAATTGGAGTAAAAAATAGTTCATGGTTCATGTGAATATCTGTTCCTTCTTTAATGATGATTACCTCCTCACTGTAGTCTTAAAAGGTCAAGTTTGAAAAAGGGCGAGATGGTAAGGTCATCGTAGCTTCCAGCAGATGCTTAGCTTGGCTGGCCTTTGCCCTGCAAATATAGAGAAGTTTAAAAAAATGTCAGAATTAAGTATGACAAATACTATTGATTTTCCTTGTTAGAGGAACCATCTACCTTTTTGATGCTAGGATGAATTATGACTACTGCTTGTCAGGAGCAGTGGTGGTATTTGGGTTTTTTCTCCTGACTGCTCAAAATTTGTCCTCATTGAAGGTTTGCATTCCTGGAGCACTAAGATGTTTCTGTAGCCTTTTGGCATGGATGTACCATCTGGCTTTGCTGATGGTAAAGGTTACTGTCCTCGGCTCCTTGTTTTGTTGTCAAAGATGACTGCCCTCTTAGATCTGCCTGTACACTGCTCATGTGAGCACTCCCTAACCTTTTCCAAGAAAAATGAACTAGGCTAGCTTAAATAATTTAAAATAATGTTTCTGCTGGGCTTTCTTCTTTTTTTGATGAGTGACTGCAACCTTTTGATGAATATTGTTTGCAGAGAGCAGCACTCTGTATATCTGTGGAAGGGGACAAGAACACACAAGCATACTTTACTCTTCACCTAGAATTTAACTATATGTCTTCTTTCCTATCAAAAAGGGTATGTCAGTATAAGTTCTGGCAATGTACTTTATCTCTACTATAGTGTTGTGGAATCTTTCCCTTAGAAAAAGATGCACTGATGCACCTACAGCTCTGCATGATGTACATTTCCATTTTATAATTACTGAGTCCATCAACTGTAATTTAGGTAAAGTATAAGCTATCTTCTGAAGTGCATTGGCATTATGTATTCAGAACACTACAACATTATTTATAACACTGAATTACTGTGACTTGCCTAAAATCAGTTGGAGAGTAAACAGATTGTTTGCTGCCTCTTATTAGCACAGTGGTCAGTAGTGTCATAACAAAGTAGTCTGGGTGTGTATAATTATGCCACAGTAGTATAATGAATACAGTAAAAGTAGAGAATTTGATCAAATAAGCACTTTATGGACATTTTTTTTTGTAGGAGTTTCCAGATGACTCTGAGGAATTAAATTTTTCTGTCTGGCTTGGTTTGGAGAAATTCTCATTCTACTCATACCTTCTCACTGCTCTGTAATAAAGTATTGAAGTGGAAAAGTTAATTGAACTGTCCTAGTTCTTGGAGCAATTCTGCTTTTGGGATATACCCGGGTACTTAAACAATCTCTCTAAGTCAAAGACTAGGCTACTGCCAGACTTCTTTTACAATTATGATTTTCTATTTATCTCAATATTATAACTATAATTTTAGCCAAGATGTGAGTCAATGCTACATTTGCTGTAGTCTTCCTGGCTTAGGCATTCTTAATGTTTTATAGTATATTCAAAAGTAATGGTAAGCATTACAGAATTTTATCGTTTATGAATGCAATAATTTTAAGGAAGAAATATTTCTTTGAAATAATTCAAGTGGTCTAAAATTCTTCCTCTTCTGTCAAATTATTTTCTTCTGTCTGAACAACATATCCATATCACACCAATTTCTTGAAATTGAAACTTTTGCCTTTATCTAGGTTTATGTGAAGTCTTGGAGAGATGTAAAGGGAAAGAGCTTTACTGAAAAGACTTCACCATGCCTAAAAAGGATGCTAACTGTTGTTCACTTTACACGTACAGTTTAAATGCCTATATCCACATTTTTCCAGCTAATGACCTTTGGCTTCATAATACCCTTTTATTCTTAGGAAAACTGGTTTACAAAATTATCTTTAATCCATTTTCATGAGACATATTCATTGAAGATACTATCATATTACTACAAGTGGGTTTTGTTTTTTTTTTTTTCTTTTTTTTTTCTTCTTTTTTTTTTCTAGTACTGGATTGCTCAAGAAGAGGAGACTTGCATGTTAAATTGTACTAAGATGATACAGGTATTATTAGCCAAAAAACCACATTAGCCTAAGTTTGCCTTTGATGGGCTATTTTAAACACATAAAACCCAGGGAAAATTTGAGTTGTCTCATAGATCAGGAGAAACTCACCAGAAATCAGGTTTTTTTTCACTGAGTTTTAAAAGGAGATGTCCAAAGTAATTGACATAATAGAATGGTGAAGTAGAAATGAAGTTATAGTTAGTGTGCAATGCTTCCAAGTCAGAAAATGGCTGTAATAATTTTCACATAGTCTACCCCCTCAAACTCCTAGAAAGAGATAAATTTAAAAAAATTTCAAGCAAGAAAATTATATTTGTAAGACAAAAGGAATAGAATACCCCTTCTAAATGCTCCAGCCTCCATTCTCTCTAAGTATTGCTTGAGGTAAAGATATTATTATCATGAATGAAAGCACAAATTCCAGCTGAATTACCATTTCATATGTCAGTTGACAACCAACTAGTATCCACTTATGAGTTACTTTCATTAGATTAAAAAAAAATCTTAGCAATATGTGTGCAAATTTTTGCAATCTTTTGTATTTTGGTAATTTTTTTACTTATACTTCCTGAAGAACTTTTGTAGGTAGATGTACCTGAAGCCACAGCAGTTTTAAAATCTGATTGATTTCTATAAAATCAATCAGATTTTCATATTCAGGATTTCATATTCAGCAATGTCTGTACAAGTACATAAAAAAGTAGCCAAGGGGTGCTGACCCTGAGATTCTGGTCCAGCAGCAGTGTAAGATCCTCTTGGGACAGGGCTGCCTCTGAAACATTATACTTAATAACAGCTGGTAACGCTGTCTTTCAATTTCTTTAATGATGTGGAGTCCCCTTGTATTTTCAGCTATCCTGTGACAAACTGTTCCAAAATTTAACTGTGTTCCATACAGAAAAAGATATATCCTTTATTGCATGTCTCAGTCAAAGAAATAATGACAGTTTTGCTTTTCCCTAAACCACACATGTATCATAGATCTAACATTCATACATCCAATACTAAGAGAGCTCTTGGTCAGAATTTAGATGAGTTTATACAAGACTTTCTAATATTTTTTTTTCTGAAGATAAAAGCATAGATTGTATTTCTGCACTCCACCCAGGAGGACTGGGTTATATACTATGTGTACTGGCTCTTACATATTACCTGAAGGTGTGACATCTCAGTTTGGTGGGTTTCAAGGAGTGTTGCCTACACCGTTTTCTCATACTTCATTTGTTGGAATCAGAAAAGCTGACAACTGCTGTTCCATTCATACTTTTCCAGACCACTACATGTTTGATTTAGCCTCAAGTTTGGATGCTCTGACTGGCAAAACAGCTCTACATTTTAAAATTTTTTTTTTTTGATGTGGTTTCCCTCACTATCTTCCTTCATGAGATCTCTGCTCTGAGTGTGACTATGAGTGGAGGTTTGTACAGCCACACAATAGAAATTCTCAGATTCTTCCATTCTCACTGAGCTTCTGTGGAAAGGACCCCACATATCCATATGTACTCCTCATTTTGATGCTGCCTTTGAAATCCCAAGAGTGGTTGCAGGAATTGAGGCAGCCATATGCTTTTGGGAATGCTGCCCTGTGTAGTACAGGCCTAGTGAGAGGACATGTTGGACGACACACGAGTGCTTCAAGGCTTGTCAGTATGTGCTATTTCCACTGTGATCCTAGCTTACTAATGAATAGATGAAGTAAGCTTGTTATTGTGTCAGTCCTCTTCCTTTTGTTGGTCCCAACTGATATACAGAAGTGATCCTATCAGTATTCTGCTAATTGCGTGGCCATGTCCAACAGAGTTTGTGTCAGGTGCACAGACATCCTGCTTTCTGCTAGCCACTAAAAGCAGGAGAGGCAAGTAAGCAAACATTACTTTTTCCTGAGACACCTTGTTAAAGAAGTAGAAGCGCAGTGGGAAATCTGTTTTAGCCAACTGAGTGATTTTTACCTATCAGCAATACCTGTTGGTATCACCTGAATTCACTAGCTGAAGATGGTTTTAAGACTCTTAAGAGAATCAATGAATTAGGAGCAAACTTTCTATTTGTTATGCCAGAAACACATCAGCAATTATTTTGTCTGCTCTAGAGTCTGACTTGAAGGAATCATAACTTTAACACAGTGGTTCAATCTTTCCATGGAACATTTTTTTTAATGATCTCTTGTCATTTTTATAATATAGTGTTGTATAATCGGTGTTTACAATTTTGTCAAAAAGCTGCAGTATTTTCCTAATGGATTTATTATGTATTTTAATAACTAGGCAAAAGTAGCTGTAGAGCTCTTTTAATTCATCATGTTGCAATCTTAAACGCTGTAACTTTCTGTAGTACCTGCAGTGCCTTTGTTCCCCTAAAAGCTGAAAGTCTTGAAGTGATCTAACTCTTTTAATACAGATTTTAGTCGGAATTGAAGTTGGGATGTGGTTATATTTGAAGGTCTTGTTTTAAGTGAGGTGATGATTTGTGGTTAGGTATGATGGTGATAAAAAGTGATTGATTACAGAATTTGTTATCTATGAATTAAAATATCTTTGGAACAGTAGTGATATTGTGGTTGCACATAGCTCAGGTCCAAAACAAAGACACTTTTTTTTTTTTTTTTCTGCGTTAGTCAGATGTGTTATCATCTTCTCTCTGGATGAGAAAGGACACAGGGTTGTGTTGTTCTACCTCTTCCTCTACACACTTTGGAAGTGGTGTGCTGCTAACATACTGTAAATAATTAGATGCAAACAAGTAAATAACTGTTTTCTTTCTGTCGATATGTGAATAGAGTAACCAAACTAGTCCTTCTGCACACATGTTGGACACAACTATAAGAGTAGCAGAGCAAGACTATTAATTGTTTGAGTATGAAGGGAGACAAATAGCTACTTTGCATCAAATTATAGACTCTATAGGTGTACATATAGTGATTATAATGTAACAGAAATCTGTGAGGCAGAAATGGGGCTGTATTGTACTTGTAATGACAGTCTGATAGTCTGATATGTAGAAAGAAACAAATAATTTATAGGCCATATAATCCTGTATAGTAAAGCCTTGCTAGCCCTGCCTTAGTTTCTATGAAGAAAGTTGTTCCTCAGTTTTGGGTTCACAGGGGCTTGGTATATGCAAATAAGCCTGGGCTGCATTTAGGCTTCCCATACCAAAGAGCCACTATATGCAGACTCTGTTTCAAAATGACGTTTGAATTTACTTGAAAATAACAGTAACAGAAAACTAAAATAAACCTTAGTTCTAACAAAGCTCCTTGGATCAACCAAGATAAATTACCTCATCCTTTCATGCTAGGCTATATGATTAAAGGCTCATCTTTATGAACACAAAAGAGCAAAGCGAAACAACTGTAGGTAGGGGAACCACCTCATCAGTAGCTCATCAATAGCTACCAGGCTCCTCCCAGATCTACCCTGGAAGAGTGATCAGCCCCGTGGTCCAGAAGTGACACCCACTAATTCAAGTTAGCGAGAGAGGTTTTCCCTCAGGAAACTTCATAGACAATGTTATCAAATTTTGCTAAACAGCTCTATACGAATTGTCAAGAATTGCTACACAGGGAACAATGTACAATATCATCCTTTGCTCTGTAGGCAGTTTTAAGGGGCTAGGATGTACAGAATCATTGTTGAGGTGTTTTGAGGTTATTATGCAACAGCAAAGGGCTGTGGGTACTGAATAACTTATGATTCTATAAATGGATTCCCCAAATGCCAATCAAGCTAAGTAAAATCTACCTACCTGAAGTTTCAAGCAGATGGACTATCATGTTCTCCACGTTCAGTCTTGTAAGAGTTGAATAATATTGCTGAATCCTATTATGCATCTGCCAAGAACCGTGTCACAGCAGGCCTTGTTAGATGAGATAAGTTATTGATATACAAAAAGGCCTTTTAAAATACCATAGACTTCTTTGTGGTGAAAGATGTTATAAATACAAATCAGTGTTGTTAACTGCAGTGATTAAAATTTTTCTGTTGCTGTCCATAAATTGCTCCTGGGGGTATGTGTGGGTGTGGGTTTTTTTTTGGAGTAGGGGCAGGGCGTGAAGAGAGAGGAGAGACAGACAGAAGAGGAGGAAGAGAAAAGAGAAATGGTTTCCCTAAAGAGATCTAAGACTATTTGGTGTATAAAAAATAATTTTGCAGCTGGTGATAGGTATGTTTGCTAAATAAATGATGTGGTCCTCTTTTCTAGAAGTTTTTCAGCAGAGGAAAATGGCTTTAGTATTTGGTGACTGGTTTTAGAATAATGTTGAGAGGCTGTAATCTTGTAGAAAATACAGCTACTTTGAATGGACAGACATGGAATAAATGGTTTATAGATAATCCCCTGTGAATAGACGTGGCATGTCTAAGTCTGGTTATGGATCTGCTATGTTAATTGGTGAGAATGAAGTCGAGTTCTTCAGGAATAAATCAGAGCTGTCAAACAGTATCTAAAATGATAGTCATTTCCTGGTTGGCACAGATAATAGCGCTAATGGTTGTCAGTGGAATCTTTGTACAAAAGATATTACATTTCCTTACTATTTTATCTCTTACTAATGACCTTATTTTCTTTTCACTGGTTAAAATCTTGAAAGATGCACATTATTAACCCTCAGCTATTCAAAAAAGAATCCACTACCGGAATCCACTAGTCAGCTATGAATAAAGCAGTGACTCTTCCTGGACTGGTTTCTTTGACAGCAATTTAAGAACATGAATTCTGAAGTGGAGTTAAGCTGATCCACGTTTAAGACCAGCACATACTTTCCAGCTCGTATTAAAAGCTATTTTCCAAAGCTATTTCTGACCTTTTTGAAGATGAGTTTTGAAGTCCTCTGGCCTGAAGAGTGCGACAGATGTACCTTGTGTCTTCCTAAAGTCCTGCAAATGGTGGGACATTGTCTTCAAGACAAGGTGACCATATGTAAAACTGAAGTGGAAAAGAAGAGATCATTCTAGCTGACATGGCACAAAATTATAGTTCAAGTGAAGCATAAACTCCATAGAAACACATAGAAAACTGTAAGTGAGCTTACACTTTATTCAGGATTCTTACAGATGTAAAACTATAAATTTCATTTTGTCCATCATTTTTCATATCTGGTAAACTACAGGCCTGTCAGTCTCACTGGCACTGGGGAAGGTTATGGAGCAGATCATCTTGAGTGTGATCACACAGCATGTGTGGGACAGCTGGGTGATCAGGGCGAGCCAGCATGGATTCATGAAAGGCAGGTCCTGCTTGACTAACCTGATCTCCTGCTATGAGTACGTGACTTGCCTGGTGGATGAGGAAAAGGCTGTGGATGTTGTCTACCTGGACTTTAGTAAAGCCTTTGACACTGTTTCCCACAGCATTCTGCTGCAGAAGCTGGCAGCTCATGGTCTAGACAGGTGGACTCTTTGCTGGGTTAAAAACTGGCTGGATGGCTGAGCCCAGAGAGTTGTGGTGAATGGAGTTAAATCCAGACGGAGACCGGTCACAGGTGGTGTTCCCCAGGGCTCAGTGCTGGGGCCGGTCTTGTTTAATGTCATCAGAGATTTGGATGAGGGCATTGAGTGCTTCCTTGGTAAGTTTGGAGATGATGCTAAGTTGTGCAGGAGTGTTGATCTGCCTGAGGGTAGGGAGGCTCTGCAGAGGGATCCAGATAGGCTGCATCGATGGGCTGAGGCCAGTTGTGTGAGAACCTATAAGGCCAAGTGACCGATCCTGCACTTCAGCCACAACAACTCCGTGCAGTGCTCCAGGCTTGGGGAGGAGTGACTGGAAAGCTCCCTGGCGGAAAAGGACCTGGGGGTGTTGGTTGATAGCTGGCTGAACATGAGCCAGCAGTGTGCCCAGGTGGCCAAGAAGGCCAACGGCATCCTGGCCTGTATCAGAAACGGTGTGACCAGCAGGAGTAGGGAGGTGATCGTGCCCCTGTACTCAGCACTCGTGAGACCACACCTTGAGAGCTATGTTCAGTTTTGAGCCCCTCACTACAAGAAGAACACTGGGCTGCTGGAGCATGTCCAGAGAAGGGCAATGGAGCTGGGGAAGGGTCTGGAGCACAAGTCTGATGAGGAGTGGCTGAGGGAACTGGGGTTGTTCAGACTGGGGAAGAGGAGGCTGAAGAGAGATCTCATTGCCCTCTACAACTACCTGAAAGGAGAGTGTAATGAGGCAGGGGTTGGTCTCTTCTTCCAGGTAACAGTGATAGGACGAGGGGTAATGGCATCAAGTTGTGCCATGGAAGGTTTAGATTGGATATTAGGAAAATTTTTTTCACTGAAAGGGTTATCAAGCACTGGAACAGGCTGCCCAGGCATGGAGTCCCCATCCCTCCAGGGATTTAAGAGACGTGTAGACGAGGTGCTGAGGGACATGGTTTAGTGGTGAATTGGCAGTGCTGGGTTAATGGTTGGACTTGATGACCTTAGAGGTCATTTCCAACCAAGGATATTCTATGATTCTATGATTATGCTGTGTTTGTACAGCATCTAGTAAAATGGAGGAGTTGTCCACCAATGGCATACTGCATAGTAGTAATACTGTTAACGTGTTAAGACTATTTCAAATGTAGTGCTTTGTAGAGTAGTGTGTTATGATGATGAATGTGTATTAAAAGACTGTGAATTGCTCTGATACTATTGTAATGGAGGCTGCATAAATACCTAAGTGAAGCAGATTTGCAAAAATTATCTTGTTCATGAACAAAAAGGAGTTACGTTAGCTGAATAAATAATTTACTGCAAATAGTTCCCTTGGCTCTTATGCCAAAATTGATTTACACAAATAATAGAGCATATTGTGGGAAGATGTTGTTCTGTTCTGACACTTATTCGGGAAAGCATCAGAAAAATATTTAGAAATTAAATACTTCTCATACAGAACATCTGACTTCACTCTGGTAACCGCAGTGTGATTTATTCAAAGTTCCATTTAGTATTGCTTGGCATAGGCAGATGAAATAAATATTTTGAGAACCTGTCCAGGCTGTTTGCTTCTGACCCTTCTGGATATGCACCATGAGTCTTTGCTCCTCCATAATTAAGGGTTTGTTACTGATGAAGAAAGCCTGTATTACTCTCTGAATACTGAGTGTTGTGTGACTGGATTCTTTTTTTCCCCATATAAATACTGGAAGCAAAACTTTGCTTCCTCATAGACTAGTGGGATAGGTCTACAGTTGGGCTTCAGCAACACCATTTCCTGTTCCTCACTCAGCTGTAGACAGAGCTCACAGGTAAAATGGCATATGATACAATAGTGTCCTCAGCATGTTGAGAATTTATAGCATAATTTTTTGCAGCAGTGTTTTACTGAAAAATCTGAATTCAAATCACTAGACTTCACTGTAGGAAATATGTGCTGAACTCATCAAACATTAGAGATACAGAACTGTTTGGAGTGCTATGAAGAGTATGGACATCTTAAACACTGGGAAAATCTATAATTTCACTGGAGTCTAAACTCAGCCAGGGTAGAGCCAAATGAGAATGTAACTTGTTTCTATGTGCTAGTATTTGTACCTCTTGTGTTAGATGGATGTCTTGTAAGATGATATCTTCCTGAGTATACCGATATAATTATGCAGGCTGAGGGTATTCCAATATTTTGCCTGTAGATGCTTACAATTGATTATCCAAACACAGTAGATCCTACATGGGTTTTCACCCCTTTATCATGCCTTTTTATGACAAAACTGCTAAAAGGTCCTAAGATGTTTAATTGTCTTTCTTTTTAGGCTAATAATGAAGAAACAAAAAGATTTCAAAACATAAAAGAGAAATGAAATATATAAATACCAAAGTTCATAATACTGAGAGAATGCGTTGCCCCCATTTAAACTATAACTTTAACTTTCTAATATGACATATGCGAAATGTGAGCTTGATTTAGCATTAACTTCTTCTAAAAAGATTATGGAAGTTTTATTCAGGCAAAAACTGGTATTATTTATAACTGTTGTATACATCTTAGTTCGCTAAAACATTTTTTTCTCACAAAGATTTTTAATTAAGAGTTATGAATTCTAAATTAGTTTTTTTCCTTTGAATTTTATGGGTATTATCATACTGTATGTGTAATAAATGTATTATATACATTTAGAATGAATACAATTTGGAATATATTCTTAATTTCATTGTAGTATGAATTACTACCTTCAGTACAGTTCTACTATAGCTGATGATATGCCTATATTCATTTTGGGAGACAAAATGCCATTTTTGATATTCAACTTGAGAAATTTTTTGCTTGAATACGTTCATGCAGTTCTCAATCAAAAGCTACCCTGTGCTGTGCAATTTGCAACAAATTGAAAAGACAACACACTCCATTGGGAATGTACTGCAATACACCTGATACCTGGAGTGCCATCCAGAGGGACCTTGACAGTCTGAAGGGTTGGGCCTGTGCAAACCTGATGAAGTTTAACGAGGCCAAGTGCAAGGTCCTGCACCTGGGTCAGGGCAATCCCAAGCACAAGTACAGGCTGGGCAGAGAATGGATAGAGAGCAGCTCTGAGGAGAAGGACTTGGGTGTGTTGGTTGATGAAAAGTTCAACATGAGCCAGCAATGTACACTTGCAGCCCAGAAAGGCAACCGTATCCTGGGCTGCATCAAAAGAAGCAAGACCAGCAGGTCAAGAGAGGTGATTCTGCCCCTCTACTCTGCTCTTGTGAGACCTCACCTGGTATACTGTGTTCAGCTCTGGGACTCTCAACATAAGGACATGGACCTGTTGGAGTGAGTCCAGAGGAGGGCAACGAAGATGATAAGAGGGCTGGAGCACCTCTCCTATGAAGACAGGCTGAGAGAGTTGGGGTTGTTCAGCCTGGAGAAGTCTCTAGGGAGACCTCAGAGCAGCCTTCCAGTACCTGAAGGGGTCTACAAGAAATCTGGAGAGGGACTTTTTACAAGGGCATGTAGTGATAGGATGAGAGGTAATGGTTCTAAACTGAAGATTTAGATTAGATATTATGAAGAAATTCTTCACTGTGAGGGTGGTGAGACACTGAACCAGGTTGCCCAGGGAAGTTGTGGATGCCCTCTCCCTGGAAGTGTTCATGGCTAGGTTGCCATGACTTTGAGTAACCTGGTCTAGTGGGAGGTGTCCCTGCCCAAGGCAGGGGGGTTGGAACTAGATAATCTTTAAGGTCCATTCCAACCTGAACCATTCAATGATATGATCCTATGATATTTACATAACATATTACACTTCTAGTGATACCACTGAAGAAAGGTGTAAGTAAGAAGAAGTGGAATTTAGAACACAGAATAAATTGGCCATTAAAGTATTTCAGAGTTCTTGTAGCTGCCTAAAAGGGATGCTGTGAATAAACTGTTTTGATAAGAAAGAAAGTAAAAAAAAAGTTGTGCAAAACAAAACAGAAATATCAAAAAAGTCAGTCTGGAATAACTGTCAAACTGGAATAATTCAGTTTGACAAGTGATTTAGATTTGTTTTGATTTAAAAACATAAATACTTAGAGAAAGAGAAATGTTACTATCTGGTTTGCCATAAAATAAAATACAGTCTGAAATGAGCTCATTAATTTTGCTGTAATATCTGAGATTATTTGGTTAATTGCGGAGTAGCACTGATTAATTATTTAGTTGCCATGAAACAGACTCCTGTATATAGAGCCCAAGAAAAGTCTGCAGCCTCATTTGAAGTCATTAAAATACTGTGGTGTACACACATTTGAATGAATCCCTGGAGACAGAGAGCAGAGACAAATGAAATCAAGGAGGTTTTCACCTCCACAGACTCCAGTTCAGGTCTATGTCCATTGTGTCCTCTGGAGTTCAATGGGAAAAGTTACTGACAGCTATATTCCTGGCTTTAGTATTTCCCAGGTTTTGTCAATTAAAGTATAGCTTTCAAAGGGTAGGATTCTGCTCCAGATGGACGTGAAAAAGTAGGAGTCTACATGACATTTACATGTGAGCTGTATATCTGACTTCTCACTGTGGTCTCTGGACAGCTGATCAGTGAAGCCTAGAAAGAGATTCAGGTTATTCTGAAATAAACACTCAGTACTGCATTGCTTTCCCCCATAAATAGGTACCTAGAGCAGCTTGGGATTCCTTAGGGTATCTTGCCTGTCTTCGAGTTGCCATTCTAGAAGGATCCAGAAGGCTTTGTATAGGTACCATGTCACATCTTCCAGTCCCATAAGGCCTGGTGTTACTCAATATCTTGGGGTACCCTAGATGTCTTGTCACATTCAAATTTTTGATGTGATTTGTGAGAAAAGGAGCACACTCTATATATGGATCCAATAATTTGTTGCCAGGCCAAGTAAAATAGGACCACAACAGGTGCTAGTCCAGTTTAATGACATGATTTTGCCAATAATGCAGACTGTAGTTAATAATGCAATTAAGATATATGGGCTATGTCTATTGAGGAGCAGCAGAAGCAGAGAAGCTCCTCGAGGGGACACAAGCCAGGTGCTGCGGGTGAGCCCTTCCCTGGCCATGCCCCCATTGATGGGCGTTGTCCTATAGCACCTCAGCAGGGTGAGCAGAGCTGGGGTGGTGACAACAGGGATCAGACTGTAGTAACTTGACTGCTTTACACTTAGAAGAACAACTTCTTGAGGTGTACGAACTATTACAGTACCATATTTCCTGGCTGCAGGACTATGTGTGGGCAGCAGAATAAAGCTCATATATCTCAACTGACAACAATTCATCTGTAGACTCTAGATTTGAGATTCTTTGTTTAAAACTGCACCACCCAGTATTTCCATGTGATGGCTGACAACTCTCATTCAGCAGGAGGACCGAGATCATTTCTAATTCTAGCAAATCTGATACAATATATGCAATGTTGGTAATATTTGGCAAATGTCTTGAGCAGCCCTTTGAGTGAATTTTCTTAAACTTTTTTTTTGCCACCAGTGATTAAGTGCAAAAATGATTTCTACATCAGATCTAAGAATGGAGATCAAATACTTGGAAATTTATGCCCTATTCAATTTACTAATACTAATTAATCTTCAGTGTAATTTGAAAGCCAGTCCCCACTTCCTTGGAAAGACATTCCAAGTTCTAGATGAATTAATGATCTGGGCAGAAGTGTGTATTTCTGTAAAACAGTGTAATTATACATAATGTGAAACTCAAAAGCTCTTAATTCATGGAACAATTTTATTATACTTCAACAGTTTACAGGCTGTTTGGTATGCACACAGCATGTGCATATGAAAGGAGTGTGTATAAGGTCTATATATATTTTCACTATTAACATTGTGTCACACATTCAAGGAATACAGTTAACAAAAACATAAATTTCCCATGCCAACATCTTCCCTGCCCTCCTAGACTTAGCAGGGCATGTATTTTTATAGTTTAACAAGCTTTCCTATTAGATTTTGAAAAATGAATCTAGTTATTGACATACTTGAAGCATATTCAATTAGTCTTAATTTGGTATATTTGATTTAAAGGTTTTTGATTATTTGTTCCATGTTCTAACTTGACAATTTAGAAATGGAATGAAATTAACCTGTCAGGAAGGATTAATGGACTGATTTTGTTCACTAGCTTAGATGATTTACACAAATTCCACTGCAGCTGATCTTGCCACTGAACCAATATTCATTTTGGAAAATGGATTAAAGGTCAATGTTTATGATATGCTATACTTTCATTTACTAATTAACACTCATTTACCAGAAGATTGAAAAGAAAATACATAAAGCAGTGAACTACTCTGTAGTTTAATTAAAACCACATTGTTTTTTGTCTTAAAGAATGAGCATGTTCATAGATTATTAGTATATACATCAAATACCGATAAGTGCAATTGATGGACAAAATAATTAATTGAATGTTAGTTAAGCCTATTTTTGTTGCATTAAATATCCTGTAGACTTAATTCTTACATGCAGTACAGAACTATTGATTGACAAGGTGTGCTTCATCGAGAAGCTATTATTAGTATGGAAAAGCACATCAATATGTAGAAGATACTTCTATAGTCTTTTAGTAAGTTATGAATGATTTCTTAATTCTGAATATTCATAATTTTTTAAATTCAGCTCACTCTAGCTTTGGAGATCTTATATATGGCATCAGTGGAAGGAGCAGGTTTTGGTGTGCCTGAAAAATAAAGTGCTTTCATTTCTTCCCATCGCAGGCTCCAGATGAGGGGGAGTATGGAGAAGGTGTGGACCGTGCAATTCTTTTTATTTTAAAACACATTTGCTCAGATTGCCAAAGCAGATGAACTTTAAGTTGTAACTGCAACTGCCATAACTTTCTTCCTTCATAGCACATGTAAATGTGAACTGTAAGAGTAGAAAATATTTGTAATAAATTTCATCTTCTGTAAAAAAGCATTAAAAATACTTGGGTTAACTATTAAAGAATAATTTTTCTGCCTGTTCATATGAAATATACAACACCTGGCCTCTATATGTGAATAATACATTGCTGTTCATCCATCTAAAATCTAGTGATGGCATGAAATTTGTTGTGCAGTCTGATTTTGATTGAGGTGATCGACGGAGATGCCCCAGTGACTTGGAAGTGATTAGTGTGAAGTAAGTATCTTATTTCTGTGTTAGAATCAGTTGACTAGAGATATCTGCTTCCAGTGGATGGACAAAGTCAGTAAGCTGGTTTGGCTATTAATGCCTAGATTCTATCAATGACTGCATTGATTTGGTTGTGGTGTGGAGTCAGGCACAACTACAATATAGAAAGGTGAGGAAAAGGTGGTAGAGCTGGGGTGAAGAATCTGTTTTGAAGCAAAACAGTGGGACTGGTGCTAGAAAACAAGAGAAAATGAAGAGTAACAGCTGGACTGTGAGGTCTGTCTGAGAAGCCAGTAGGGAGATGTTTTATCAAATAAAGGCTATGTACTGCTGTTTCCCATTACAGCTTTAGTGTTACAATTACATTGTTTTTAACATAAATTGTTACTTTGGCATTTATTATTGTGACACAACATTGCTTGAATGGTGGAAATGCAAGTGAATTTAATTGTCATCTTTTTTAAGTAATGCAGAATTTTACCTAAGACAGCAACCAAATTTTCATCCAAATTAAAAGAAAGAGTTGTAGTTTCCAGAGCACAAGAACTGATCTCTAGGTTTTAAAAATACTAAGGGAGATACTTTTCAATTCTTTAGAAAGCATCATGTGTACAATGACTCTGTGTAGATAATGCTTTTTGATTTCACTGTTGTAGGGTAGTATATCCTCTCCCTTATCATGCTGTCCTATAAGATATTCTTTTTACTTTTTGCAAACCACTGTACCTTAAATAGGGGTAGTGCAAAACCGGTGATTTCATTATTCGGGCAATGGTTGCAAATTCTTAACAAGCTGGCACATCAAAGGTTAGGTTAACTTTCTTTTAATCTACATAAGAGTGAACTTCATTTTATGTGCAGCATGTTACATTTTGTATTGGAGTGATATTTTAAAAAGGACAGTTCATTAAGTAACTTCATTCTATTGACAAATGGTCAGGATTAAAGACCATTAAAACAATGACTCTTCAGTGTATTTTTCCCACCACAACACATTTTAGTATTAACAAGACAACTCTAGTTCTCTAATGAGTGTAATTTTTAGATGCAGTGATTTCTCCAGAACACTGCATCTTGTGAATATATATTCACTAGCAAGATCTTGAAAGTTTTAATATATAAGTTATCCTGGTTATTTAATTGAAAGACAAGGTAACATATTAATTATATTACGAAAGAAAGATTTCACATCTAGTATATTTCTGCACACTTCCCTTATGAAGAAGACTTTGCCTTTAGCCAAGACACCTGTGACTTTTCTTTAATAACAACAGGAACTTGGTAAGATTTCACCAGCAATTTGCACATGAGATTATGACTGTATGTAAATTATAGGTACTTTAATACTAATGTTTTATCTTGAGTAACCACAGGTTGCTAGAAGTTGCTGGACAAGGGCAAAAGTAAGCTCCTTAGAGCCTATCTACTTTGCAACATAATGATTTCAGTTTCTATTGAATTAATAGGAATCTCTTCTAATCCTAGTGTGTTACCCCTCTGTGTAATCCTTTATCTTACAAATGGTCCAAGTTCCCCCTGGTCTCTCCAGTTACTTGTGTTGTCACATAGCCAAGTGGCTTCATCTTTTCTTATGTCCTTTTAAGCCTCTGCTGAATAAACAGCAGATGCAGAACATGGACGTGTGTGCTGGTTACCCTGGATCAGGTTTAGGCAGACAGGGAGCCCTGAGGGAGAGCTTTATTTTACCATTTCCCTCTGTAAGCCACACTGGGATTGTTATCTACAATTTAACTGCACTCCTATATACCTTCAGGTACCTTCATTAATCACAGTGGATCTTGCCTGTATGTATTTCTGAACCAGCAGCTCCCTTCAGTTCCCTTTTGTCCTGTACCACCTTTGCTAGCATTATTGCTATTACTTATTCCCATTGTGGCTGTCCAGAAGTGCCCCAAAGGGAGACTTATGCTAAGTATATGGACACACAACATCATGTTAGTGCTCCCTGAAGCAAGGCCTGGACAATCCCTGCTTCCATTTACCATCTTACCTTACCATCTTATTGATCTATATTTTTTTCCCACTCAAAAATACAAAATTTATACGCCTTAAAACATTTGTTAAATGCACTGGCCACTTCTGAAATAGTGGAATAACTTGTATCTGATAACAAAGCTCAAGTGAAAAAAGTGTGGATGATTGATTTTGTGCTTATTTTAGTATAATAAGATGATTTTGAGGTACATCAGATTTCTATTTATAACATATTAATGGTTTCTGTGTGATGTTACTCTGGAACTAATTAGATGTGTGGAGTTAAATATGTCTGAAAATCTTCAGAATCAAGGCCTTGCTCTGTGCTTTTTTAGTTTAAGTAATTTCTGCCTTTTCCCATCTTAATGTTCACTTAACATCAGGATTATGAAAATGAGCAATACCAAGGGCTATTATCCACAGCTTGAATTTCAGTGTTTATAATTTGTAAAATGCCACCTAAACCAGCATCTGAATAGTATCAGATTTTTGCAAAGGGAAATGATAAAAGTGTTTACTCTTTCTTCTTTTTCTTCTTTGGGATCTGTAAAAAGATGATGAAAGAACATAGATAGATAGAGCTCCTTCATTAAAACTGCAAAGGTTCCTGGGGCCAGGAAAGCAATTTGTGAAGGCACAGAGGTAAACATTTTGCAAAAAGGAAATTAATAAAATGTTCTCCAGTGGTTCTGAAACAGGATCGCTAAAATATTTTCCTTGCTGTGCATGGGATAATGAGGTCACTATAGCAAACAGAGTTGCACACTTGGACCACAATGGCACAATGGTTCAGGGCTTTCAGCAGTGTTTAGCAGCTTTTTGCACCTCTTCCCAGGTCTAAGGTAGCCTGAAGAACAACTGTCCCCAGCCCCAGGCCTTTCCCACAAGGATGCTGCCATGGTTATAACGATAGGAATTTGAAGCTTTCTTCCACGGGTACAGACTTCTGGAGGTTTAAGCCTGTGAGCCAAATGCATTACTTACATGTAGGCTGCAGTGGGGAAAATCTCTGTCAGGCTTCTTACTCCTGCCATTCCAGGTGTAAATGTATTTTCTTCCTCTACCTACTTTCATACATGTGCAAAAAGAAATATGTGTTTTGCTGGACAGGTATCCTCAAAAATATTCACAAACAGCACAACCAAGCAAAATACGACCACCTCTACAAAATACAGCTGGTAATACATTTTAAAGAAAAATTATGGAATAAGAGAAAAATATGTTAAAAATATGAGAAATTTCAGGGTAAAAGAGCTTCAGTCCTACTTGCTTGCTGTCAAATGCTTTCACATGTGTGTTGAGAACCTATATTGCTCAAATACATTTCTTGTCAGTATAGTTGCTACTAAATGAAGTAAAAAACTGATTTTAAATTTTAAATCTTACCTTCTAACACAATTATGACAAAATTTTTGTCCTTTTTTTGACAAAGGTTAGTAAAGATACAATTCGTATTAAAAGTCTTAAGTTTCACACATTAACATGTGCTTGCTATTGCATGCATGGAAAGAGAAAGGCTTATTTTCCCATACAAAAAAAAAAAAAAAAATCACAGAATCACAGAATGTTAGGGATTGGAAGGGACCTCAAAAGATCATCTAGTCCAATCCCCCTGCCAGAGTAGGAATACCTAGGTCAGGTCACACAGGAACATGTCCAGGCGGGTTTTGAATGTCTCCAGAGAAGGAGACTCCACAACCTCTCTGGGCAGCCTGTGCCAGTGCTCAGTTACCCTCACTGTGAAGAAGTTCTTCCTCACATTTATGTGGAACCTCCTATGTTCCAGCTTGCACCCGTTGCCCCTTGTCCTATCATTGGGTGTCACTGAGAAGAGCCTGGCTCCATCCTCATGACACTCACCCTTTACATATTTATAAACATTAATGAGGTCACCCCTCAGTCTCCTCCAAGCTAAAGAGACCCAGCTCCCTCAGCCTTTTCTCAGAAGGGAGATGTTCCACTCCCTTCATCATCTTTGTGGCTCTGCGCTGGACTCTCTCAAGTAGTTCCCTGTCCTTCTTGAACTGGGGGGCCCAGAACTGGACACAATACTCCAGATGTGGCCTCACCAAGGCAGAATAGAGGGGAAGGAGAACCTCTCTTGACCTACTAACCACTCCCTTTCTAATACACCCCAGGATGCCATTGGCCTTCTTGGCCACAAGGGCACATTGCTGGCTCATGGTCATCCTGCTGTCCACCAGGACCCCCAGGTCCCTTTCCCCTACACTGCTGTCCAGCAGGTCAGCCCCCAACCTGTACTGGTACATGGGGTTGTTCTTCCCCAGATGCAAAACTACACTTGCCCTTGTTGAATTTCATTAAGTTTCTCCCCGCCCAACTCTCCAGCCTATCAAGGTCTCGTTGAACGGCAGCACAACCCTCTGGTGTGTCAGCCATTCCTCCTAGTTTGGTGTCATCAGCAAACTTGCTGAGGATACATTCTGTACCCTCATCCAGGTCGTTGATGAAGATATTGAACAACACCGGTCCCAGTACCGACCCCTGAGGGACTCCACTAGTCACAGGCCTCCAACTAGACTCCGTCCCATTGACCACAACTCTCTGGCTTCTTTCCTTCAGCCAGTTCACAATCCACCTCACTACCTGATCACCAAACCCATACTTTATCAGCTTATCTACAAGTATGCTGTGGGAGACAGTGTCAAATGCTTTACTGAAATCAAGATAAACCACATCTACCGCTCTACCATCATCTATCCACCTAGTTATTTCCTCATAGAAGGCAATAAGGTTGGTCAAACATGTCTTACCCTTGGAAAAACCATGTTGACTGCTCTTAATGACCCCCTCATCCTTGATGTGCCTAGAGATAGTGCTAAGAACAAGGTGTTCCATCACCTTTCCAGGGATGGAGGTGAGGCTGACCGGTCTATAGTTACCCGGGTCCTCCTTCTTGCCCTTCTTATAGATTGGAGTGACATTTGCTATCCTCCAGTCCTCAGGCACCTCTCCTATTGTCCATGACTTACCAAAGATGATGGAGAGTGGCCTAGCAATGACCTCTGCCAGCTCCCTCAGCACCCTTGGGTGCATTCCATCTGGTCCCATCGATTTATGGATATCCAGATTGCTCAACTGATCCCTAACCCAATCCCATCTACCGAGGCAAACTCCTCCTTTATCCTGACTTCTTCTGGGGCTACAGGGATCAGGGGCTCCTGGGGAAAGCCTGCAGGAGTAAAGACAGAGGCAAAGAAGGCATTCAGCACCTCTGCCTTCTTTATATCCTCTGTCTCTAGGGCACCCACCTCATTCATCAGTGGGCCTATATTGCCTCTAGTGTTAGGTTTGTTAGCTATGTATTTGAAAAAGCCCTTTCTATTGTCCTTGACCTGACTTGCAAGGTTAAGTTCCAAGGAGGCCTTAGCTTTCCTAATTGTCTCTCTACATCCTCTGACAACTGTCCTATATTCCTCCCAAGTGACTAGCCCCTCTTTCCATGATCCATAAATTCTTTTTTTCCACCTGAGTTTGCCCAGCAGTTCCTTGTTTAACCACGCTGGTCTCCTAGCTCCCTTACTTGATTTCATACCCATTGGGACGCTCTGATCCTGAGCTTGCAAGAAGTGGTCCTTGAATGTTGACCAACTATCTTGAGCCCCTTTACCATCTAGCACCCTGTCCCATGGGACTTCCCTTAACAATTGATTGAGGAGGCTAAAGTTGGCCCTGCGGAAGTTTAGAGTTCTGGTCTTGCTAGGTACTCTATTCCTCCCACACAGGATCCTGAACTCCACCATCTCATGATCACTACAGCCAAGGCTGCCATCGACCATCACTGCTTCAACAAGACCCTCCTTGTTGGTAAGTACAAGATCCAGCAGCGCTCCTCTCCTAGTCGGCTTATCCACCATTTGCATTAAGTAGTTGTCGTCAATGCACTGGAGGAACCTCCTAGACTGTGAATGGCTGGCTGTGTAAGTCTCCCAGCAGATATCGGGGTAGTTAAAATCCCCCATGAGGACCAAGGCCTGTAGTTGCGAGGCTGCTTTCAGCTGCCTGTAGAAAGCCTCATCAACTCCCTCGTCCTGATCAGGAGGTCTGTAATAGACCCCCACAACTGTATCGCCCATGCCTGCCTGCCCCTTAATTCTTACCCACAGACTTTCAACTTGCCCCTCATCAGCCCCTGGAGAAAACTCAATACATTCAAGTTGCTCCCTCACATAAAGAGCAACTCCACCACCTCGCTTCACTGACCGATCTTTCCTAAAAACGACATAGCCATCCATGACCACATTCCAGTCATGTGAGCTGTCCCACCATGTCTCTGTAATTGCCACCAGGTCATAACCTTTAGACCGCACACAGACCTCTAACTCCTCCTGTTTATTCCCCATACTGCGTGCATTGGTGTACAGGCATTTCAGAAAGCAAAAAGGTATAGTATTGTTATTACTTTAAAATTTTTATTCTGTAAGTAGGCTAATGCTGGCTGGGGAATAGAAAAGGGAAAGAGATGAGTGAAAACTTGTAAACTGGATGAGAATAAGTCTACTTCTGTTTTAAAGAAAAATGATATAAAGAGGAAAACAGAAAAAAATGCTAAGTGGAAAAAAGAGAAAGTAAAATGTGTGTGTGTGTAAAAATGGAGACAAGGAAAGTTCTGTTAAACAAAATTTGGAATAGACGAGCATGAAAGCTTTGATTGTTTCTAACTTCCTGTGGAACCAGTCTGCTGGAAATTGGGATTTAGCACTCTGCAGTCTCCCTTTGGGTTGTACTGAGTCTGGGTGGACAAGCTCAGAATGCTTTATGAGTTCAAGCTTTCACTGCAGTCGTGTTCACTGGAATAATTAGTAAATTGCATCTCAGAATTCCAAAGCAGTAACAAGTGACTTCTTTATTCAGTGTCCATTTCTATGGACACGCTAAAAATTGTGCAGGGGAGTTTCAGTTTTTCCTAGAACTGAGAAATAATAATTTGGCTAGAAAGTGTTGAAATGTTTACCCGATCATCTCTCTTTTTGATTGCCTAGATGTAGACCAAATCCTTGAAAACTGAAAAAAAAATTTGCTCTGTTCCCATTTTACCAAGAGGACACTGAAGTGTGAAGGTCCTCTGGAGCATGCCCTACTTTATTTAGAACGCTTTATTATCTTCCTGCGTTTTCACTTACTTCAAACAAAAACTCTAATACAATCTTAATTGTGTTTTCCCTGGGTGCAGGTGAGAAGACATTCAATACTACAAATCTATTATGAGGCAGCTGTTATATTGCTGTGGAACATAATAGCGCGGTACATATTTCTAGTCAAAATGTTTGGTTAACAAGAAGGTCAAAGAAGCACTTAGTGGAGGAATACAGTTCTATTGTGTGTCACATACTATTTGACTACAATACAAACTGACACCAGGGCGATTTCTGCTATTGGAATCACAGAGGTGACCTAGGGCACTCTATCAAGCTTAGTTTGACCCTGAGAGCTTTTGACCAACTATTTGTTGTCATATCTTTCTGACTGAACAAGATGACAAATATACAGAAGACCTCACGCTCGAATGCTACATTCTGTGAAGTGAGACAGATTTTGACCTTTAATTGGTAGAGGTCCCTGGGTCTTGTGACTCCACATCTGCTATCTTTATTGTCTTATAGTGGGCAGAAATTCTGTTAACTACTGTAGCAGTATGTGCTCCCAGAACAGGAAAAATGTAGCTGCAGATAAATGGCATCAGAAAATGTTATTCCACAAGACAGTCCTTTTTTTTTTCCAAAAAAAATAGAGATTGGTCTGACTTTACAGAATGAGAGGTTTTTCTCCGCATAATAAGCCTCTAATGCTTCATGTTATTCTGTACTGATTCAGAGGCCTAACCTGACAAAACAAAATAAAGGATTTTTTCAAACTCAGGTTTGAAAATAGATGAACAAATAAATAGCAGCTTTGTCCAGGGCTACAACAGTTGAATAAATAAGTATTTACACATCTTTATAAAACAGAGATCTATAAGCAGTTTCAGAAGTTAACCTTTCAAAAGATGAGGAAGAAATTATTGATAAATTTTTCAGCAATAACCAAGACGAGAACACTATATATATATATATTTATATTTTTTTTTCTAGAAAGGATTAGAATTTTTCAGTTGACCTTTAGGACATGTAGATTGCACAGGCAAAATCCTTTAGCACAGATGTTTTCTTTTATCATCTAATAAAAGCTGGCTAAGCCTTGAAATATAATTTCTTTACTTGATTACCCTCTGTTTTGTGTTTGCTCACATGTTTCTGTGCATGAGATTGGTACCTGAGTATGTTCAGTTGTTTGCAGACTACTATTCTGCCTTTCTGAATATACACAGTCTGCAAACTACAAGCTGAGAAAAACTGCCTTAGAGGAATTAAGAAGTATAGAAAGGGTCTTCCCTGGAGAGTTGACTGGTGGAAAGAGGGTAAAAAATACATGAGAAACGCACAATAGAAGATAGTTTAAAATTAGCGCATAGAGTATCAATAACTTAGTCCTGTGTGGCTTCTCACTCCTGCTCTTGGACTGCTTTTGTGAAGCCTTTAATGGGTAAGCTGGCTAGATGAATGTCCTGTGGTCTCAGTTCCTTTGGTCTTAGCCCTTCCACACAGTAACAGCTCCAGGAGAGTGTGAAGAGTGTGATTTCAAGGGTCCCTGCTCAAAAGGACCAGGTGTTTTCAAGGTACCAGTCAGCTGCTGTTCAGTACCAGAGTTTCTGGCCTCCTGCTCATGTGAGGTGCCTCTTCTGCCTGGAAGGGCCCTCATCAATAACTGTTATTGCCTCTTTCCTTCCCCAATTCTGCTGTTCAGCTCTCAGCTTTTATTGGTCCTTGTTTCAGATCCCTACTGCCTGCTTCCCTTTCCTCAGGCATCTCACCTGTAGCTAGAGGCTTGTCTTACACTCAGTCCCATGTTTTTTTCCCCCGAACATCTCCATCACTGGATTGCTATTTTTCCCCTGGTTCAGCAAGCATACCCTAGAGTGGTGCTTCTGTCTTACCTATCCCATTTAGAGAGGATGACAGGACTACCAGTATATTAACATATGCATTAAAACATATGTGGAAGTATATAGACTTATTTGATATGAAAATGTAGCTGAATTATTTAGGCTGTGGTGAATCATTTAAGATTTCATAAAACACTGCTTCCGACATTAACGGAAATCAAGATTGATTTGAACATCTTCACATTACTTCTTATTTTAAGCTCTTTTAAAGTAATATAATGATTAATGACAATGACTTATGATGGGAGAATGTCTAGTGGGTCCCATGCAGTCAGCACTAAGCATTTTTCACTTAGGAGGATGTAGTTTCTCTATGGAGTCTTTAATCATACAGTTGATTTTAGTGGGCATATACCTGAGGACTATTGTTTAGCAAGGACATTAACAAAGATGTTAATGATAGAAGTAGGATATAAAATGCTTTGATATTAAAACTCTTTAAGTACCAGCCTGAGAGGTGTTACAAAAACTAGTCAGCTAGGTAATACAAAGGATCTACAGAGATCTGCAGAGAAATATACTAGAAATATAGAAGAAAACTCACAGTGTGAAACTGAGTGAATGCAAGGAGAAAGTCACCTGTAAAGCAAATATTTAGCAGAATGCAGAAGCCAGAAAGCAGAAAATAAGGCATTTGTTTGCAGCATGATAAGAGCTTGGAACTAGATTTGTGTCATCAGAAATACAACAGTTCAGTATCTTATTCCAAGTGAAAGCTGTGGTAACGGTCTTGATGAAGTGTATGCTGATGAATACCCTGTAAATAGTAATCATTTGCAATTACTACTAGTAGTTGGATTTTGTGTCTTTCTGTTTTATGAGTGCGTTTGTTTCAAAGATGATATGAAAGGAATCTTCTACTCCAGCAGTTTGGCTTCTTGTCCAAATTACAGCTACATGAAAATAATTAAACTCCCCAAAATTTGTACACCTTAAGAATGTTAGGGTGGGGTTTTTGGGGTGGTTTTTTTTTTTTTTTTTTTTCTTTTTTAGGTGAAAGTCCAAGCAATTAGGCCATTCTGTCTTCTGACTACACCACCTGCCTGTGGTTGAACACTAGAGATTTTTTGTTCTGAAATATTCAGGTTTTTATTCAAGTGTGTAAGGATAGGTTTCTGTTTAAGGCACCCTGTCTTAGTTAGCCACATGGGGCTGGTGGATGCTATTTATACCTATGGGATACCTGTGCCCCTCTGAAAAGGCATCTGGGTTATCTTACATGGTGCAGTGTGTCTGTGTCAGACAATTAAGTTGTTTGCTCAGAAATGCCAAGTGTGGAAACAATAATATCAACAATATTTCTTCAAGCAAAATTAAGAATATTTTTTAATAAATTCTGATTTTACGTTCTGTTAAAGTGCACACACTAATGCAAAAGACCTACAGGAGTAAACATTCCCTGTGTAGTATGTAGGTCTATATGGAAGCATGCAGGTTATGTGGTGGAGCAAAGTCAAAAGATGGGTCCAAGCTGGCCTCTTGCCAGAGCACTTCATCAGGGTCTATTGTCAAATTGTCCAGAAGAAATGGATTATTGAGAACAGACTTCATGCTAATTTATGACCTCTTTTCCAGACAATCTCTTTCCCAAAGCAAAGATATTTCTGTATAGATGCTCTTGGCATGATGTACGACCTGCCCAGTGGACTTGCAAATAACTGGGTCTACAGTGCCTGTGCAAGTAGGTCCTATTGTGATGGAGTGGGAATAACATGGTCTCAGCAACAGTAAAAAAGCTGAAGAGGTAGTCACATGTTTTGGTAAGGTGACAGATATGAGTCCAACACATCTATGATTCTATGATTTGTTCAAGAAATTATTGGCCCAGATCTTCTCATCTACACAGCGCAAATCATGCCATATTAAAAAAGCTGTGGTTTTAAATCTTTATTTCTGAGATGTACGTGTTTGCATGAGGTTCAAACCAACAATAAATTATACCTTTAGAACATGTCAAGACAACTCCTTACCTTTAAGTAGTGCTCAAATTCCTGCTAAAGCAGAACACTGTCCATGGTTTTATGCTGTCTTCTGGATCACTGTTGGGTTTCCTACTGTTTTTATGTTAAGTACAGAATTTTAGAAATTGCTACAGTTCTAGCTCACACAACAAAGGCCCTAGGACAAATTTGCCATCTGCTTTTTAATATTTTAGGTGCGAATTTATGTTTTGCCGATTTTGTATTATATGTCTAGTTATAGTTCACGTAGATCTCAGGGATAATACCTTTTTTTTTTTTTTTTAAAATATGAAACTGAAGCTTCTCTGTCACTTGGTATCTTTGATAGAAAAACAGGATCCATCCCCACCCCCTTCATCTCCTGCTTTTGCCTTTCTGTTGAATGTAATTTCCCAGTGCTGTTATACCTTGTGCCAGGCCCTATGTACTCTGCTTTTTAGAATGATGCCCCTTCCAATAAAAACAAGGAAACCAAATAATTCTGCCTTGATGGTTCTCAAGAGCAGATGGCTCTATGACTTAATCTTCCAAAATGTATTTTTCTAAGACACCACTGTTAACTCTTTCATTTCCTTTTATATTCTTAACATTACTGTTCTGTTTCATTTAGCCCATGACGTGTTGCAATAAGAGAGTCTGCACTTTGACTTATGACTTGCTCCTGCTGCTTATTCTATTCTATGTCACGTTTTACCTACAATCAGCAGAAATCAATTTAGAAGCCCCAGATGGTTTTGATTTATGATCAGCACTCAGAATAGTAGTGCAGAAACAAACTATAATATATGTTTTCAAACAAGCTTAATGCCTTTTCTCTTTGCTGCAGGAAGTAAAATGTGGCTACTTGGCATTCCCCACCAACTAGTATTTTATGATAGAGCAAGAAGTGAGCAGAAATGTTGCAGTGCTGCTTGCAGTGAACATATGTAAAATCACATACCAGCTAGTCAGATTTAGACACTCCTTTTGGCTGTGACTGATATTCAAAGATTCTGCAGTTTCGTATTTATCTTGGTTTTCTTTTGCTTCACGCTCCCACACCAGCTTCTGTTCTTTCCCTCTTGCTCAGATATTCCATAGCAAGAAAGCACCTTATTTTACTTCAAAAAGAGTGACGTTGCTTCCCATGATATGATTTCAAAAGGAAGTTTACAAAAGTTGAAATATTTGGAATTTCCTCAGTACACATTGTCAGCGTTCGGTGTAGGATCTCAGGAGTGTAGGACCCATCTCTTCTTGCCTTGCCCAGAGTCAGGTCTGCCCTTGGGGTGGGGAGCAGGGGCTCCTGGCTGCTGACCCCTGGCCCTCCCAGAGGAAGGCTTCGTGGGCATCAGAAGGATGCAAACTGCTCTTTAAATGCTATGTGCAATCATACATATGATTTATTCAGGATTCAGAGCCTCTTAGGCAGAACTGATGTGGCAAATAAAGAGAAAGACAGGAAAAACAGATGCTTTACTCGCTCTTTAATACTACTCTCAATCTCTGACTAATCAAAATCCCTCAATAAACAAGACCAATTTGGTGCATACATCTGTTCCATATCCAGTCTATATTGAAAGTGGTGTCTTGCTGAATTCTTTGAGGCTCAGAGCCTTCACCACCTGCAAGATCAGATCCTTGACTGTAACCAGATGGTGGCATTGTAGCATTACAGCAGTTTTCTAAAGTTGCCATAATTTCTCTTGGGGTAATCCGGAAAGCTATGAGAAGCAGAGAATACATTTCAAAGTGGAATAACTGGAGAATTTTGCACACTGAAAATGATTCTGGTCATCTAGAACTGAAAGAGGATGCGCAAGCAGATGATTCTTTTAATCACCAACAATAAAAATTAAAATGCTATATTTCAAGAATAATCAATTTGTAGAAAACTCCAAACAGGCAGTGATAACCCTCTATTTATAATGAGTGCATGATCATAATTAATTTGTTCATGCATTAAATCTGAAAATGTCAAATTGGAGAAATATAGTTTTATTATCTTTTACATTCTTTTCCTACTTTTACCAGCAAAACTATGATATACAGGTTGGGGCACAGAAGCATGAAATGAAAACATAATAATTCTAAACCTGACTCTATTATTTCACTGTCATTTTCTATAAGTCATTAACCTCCTCTTCTTCATTCTCTTCAGTTCTGAAGAAAAGGAAACAATGCTGTAATGCTTTCAACACTGAAAGGACTAATTAGTCAGTATCTGTAAAACATGTTGAAAAATGCTGTGTGCTAACAACATTTTAGCATGTTTTTCACAAATCAAGGTTACAGACTGTTAACCTCTTCTTCAAATCAGCCATGTTTTTGGGCTCCTCAGTACTTGCCTGTGGTTAGTGTTACCTTCCACCAGCTGCATTTACTTTTGTACTTGGAGGCCAGCGCTCAGCCCCTGCTCTGCCCAGTTCAGACCATGACACTAATTTATTCTTAGAATAATATTCTCACATTCAGCCTTTATCGGGCAGTACCTTGGAAGGGAAAAAGGAAAATGTAGGAGGGAAGTACTAGAAAGAGCCCAGCATTTTTGAGCAGCTCATCCCACTAACTGACACTAACTCTTTGTGAAGTGCCCAGATGCTAATGGGAATATGGAGAAACCTCTGCTGTCAGCCTCTGAAAGCGGGGGAGAGACCACCGTGGAGGAGTGAGACTGAACTGAGAAAAGGGAATAACTGAGATGGAAGATGAAGAGGCAGGGCTGATTTTGAGCTTGTGATGTCCTAGAATGAAGGACAAGACCTCCTGTGGCACCAAGGACTCAGATCTGCCGTCTCAATAAGTCTATGAGAGAGGACAATGAAATTTTTTACTTGCTTATGTGGATACAGGTGGACAGGAGCAAAAGGAAAAATGAGGAAATGCAAAATTTTGTGACGTGAGGTGAACTTCCAACTGAAAGTACTGATTCTGGGACCATCTCATCACCACTTCTTTTACTTGTGCTTATTTATATAGGAGTTTAATGTAGTTATTACTGTACTTAGCTTGAATTTACTTATAATGGAATAGTTCTCAAGTAAAACTAGTCTGGGTGAAAAAAGTGTGAAATCCCACCCGTATTCATAGTGGGATGACATCTCTAGTGTGTGGAGCCTGTGAGACCTGCAAGGTAAATACAGCTCTTTTCAAATGCCATACGCTGATTGGCCCTATAGGTTATTTCCCTGTGCCCTGTGGCTCTGACTTGTGCAGCCAACTAGAATTTGCATGGTGTATGTGAGGTTTCACTAAAATCCAATCAGGCAGAAATAACCTCTTAAAGATTTGGCCTGTTATCATTAGTTTTAGCTCATACCCTGTGTGGAGAGCGAGCTTGTGTTAAACACGTTACCTAGCCAAGCTAAGGCATTTACTGTGTAGAAGAAACTTGATGCAGGGACTACTATAACTCAAGATAACTTTGAAGCAAAGACAGTCCACAGAAGTAGTGATTTTGGCCGGAATCACATTGTAAGGAATTGTGACAGACCTGGCTCCAAAACCTTATAGATTTGGCCCTGGCTTCTTGATTTAACAGGAATGCAACAACATGTCCTCATAAATCATCCTAAAATAAAATGGGGGTAGGGGGGTGGGGGGTGAGCAGGTAGTTTTTCTGTCACTTTAGCAAAAGAATGGTTTAGCATACGGCTTGAGTTTTGCCATTTATTTCAACTGCAGTCCATTGAGCCTATATTACATCTGGAGCTGAAGGCTCACCACTTGTTCAGCTTTTCATCTCTTGTGTTGTCGGTGCAGGACAGTGTTACGTGATGTGAAGGCGTAGACGGGGACCCAGGTGTTGTTTCTGACTAAAAGCCTCTCTGCAGGAACTTCCTGACTCATTTCCCTGATTACAAAGACAGCAGGTGTCAAACACATCAGAAAAAGAACAAAGGACATTATCTATCCATTCTTAATTAAAGGCAGAAATGCACTCAAGCCTGGCTGGCTGAACCAGAAGGCCATGAGGGTGATAGTGTTTTAATTTATTTTAACTGTGCAGGAAGAAATTTAAGATGATTGCGGAGAAAAATGTAATTAAAGTATAGAATTATTTTCCAATTTTTTGCTTGCTCCTGTTTTGATTATTTAGAAAAGGAATACATTTGTATTTTCTTACAGTTACTTTATTTTTATAAGTACTTTTTGTGAATACAGCACATGATATACATTAAAAATATGAAAGGTAGCCTGATAAATATGCAGTCTTATATCATCTAAGCTTTAGCCTAAATGTCATTGAAGGAACAGGCTTTTAACTCCATCATCTTCAGTGGTTATATTATTGGATTATTTTAGGAGTTTAAATTTGCTATTACATGAATCTTATCTATTCATCAAGTAAAAATGTGACTCACATATCTTATGGTTCACCTTGCTACTATATGTTCTGCATGAATTCAGTCACCCTTCCAGTTCTGTAAAGATTTGCAGTATAAAGGATTAGGAAAAGAGATGTAATCTCTGTTTATAAAAGGCACTTGGATACATTCCAATGAAAATGACTGTCATGTTAGTAGCTTAACCGTATAATAGTTGTGGTGGAATATCAGTGATTTTCATATCTAGCTTGTAGAGTCTAAACTTATTATCTTACAACAAAGAAAGAACTATGCCTGCCCTAGAAACATTCTGGAACATAAATAGTTGTATTGTATTCATATTATTTTCATGCATCAGTGCTATTAAAAAAATTAAGATCACTGCATATTGCAGTGTATGCTATTTTTCAGTAAATAATTCAGGACTCTTTTATTATAGATCACTTTTCACACAATCACAGAATCACAGAATGTTAGGGATTGGAAGGGACCTCAAAAGGTCATCTAGTCCAATCCCCCTGCCAGAGCAGGAACACCTAGGTCAGGTCACACAGGAACATGTCCAGGCGGGTTTGGAATGTCTCCAGAGAAGGAGACTCCACAACCTCTCTGGGCAGCCTGTGCCAGTGCTCAGTTACCCTCACTGTGAAGAAGTTCTTCCTCACATTTATGTGGAACCTCCTATGTTCCAGCTTGCATCCGTTGCCCCTCGTCCTATCATTGGATGTCACTGAGAAGAGCCTGGCTCCATCCTCATGACACTCACCCTTTACATAGTTATAAATATTAATGAGGTCACCCCTCAGTCTCCTCTTCTCCAAGCTAAAGAGACCCAGCTCCCTCAGCCTTTCCTCATAAGGGAGATGTTCCACTCCCTTCATCATCTTTGTGGCTCTGTGCTGGACTCTCTCAAGCAGTTCCCTGTCCTTCTTGAACTGGGGGGCCCAGAACTGGACACAATACTCGAGATGTGGCCTCACCAAGGCAGAATAGAGGGGAAGGAGAACCTCTCTTGACTTTTATAATATTAAGTAAAATATGAAGGATTTGCTAAACTCCTGGGGTTTACTGGGGAGCATGAGGAGATATTGTTGCAATAAGGTTAGCTAAATACCATGAACTGACTGCTCAAAAGCATAGCATGAACAGAGGTTTTAAGATGCTTTGAAAATGACAATTACTTTAGAAATGACTGCTTAGTCTTTAGATACATTACTTCACTAGCTTTGTAATCGTCCCATAAAGACACAGATTCTGCTTCCTGTGCTTAACTTAAACATTCTTATATCTCTAAAACCCTCTCTGAATATTTAGTTTCTTCATAATTTTTACCATACTAAAGAGTTTAGCACTAGTAAAAGTCATAGTCTAACATCTTGATTCAAACTTCAGTGACCATGCTGGAAGGGATCTTGACTCGCTTTGAATCCAATTCCAATGTTCTGATATGAATTAATGAAAATATTTCAAGTGTATCCTTAAAAACATTCTTATGTAAGATTATAGTGATTTATATGGGACTCAAACACTTGCAGAGCTTGTTTTCTAAAATTAAACCTTAAGTCATAGCTATTCCATCATATTTGAGAGGTCATGGCAGTCTGGTGAAGTTCCTGCTGATTGGAAAAGGGGAAACATCCCCCCATTTTCAAGAAGGGAAAAAAAGAAGACCCAGGCAACTACAGGCCAGTCAGTCTCACCTCTGTGCCTGGCAAGATCATGGAGCAGATCCTCCTGAGGGCTCTGCTATGACACATGGAAAATGTGGAGGTGATTTGTGGCAACCAACATGGCTTTACCAAGAGAAAATCCTACCTGACAAATCTGGTGGCCTTTTATGGTGGAGTAACAGCATCAATAGACAAGGGAAGAGCAACTGATGTCATCTACCTGGACTTGTGCAAGACCTTTGACACCGTCCCGCATGACATCCTGGTCTCCAAGTTGGAAAGACATGGATTTGATAGATGGACCACCCAGTAGATAAGGCTGGAAGGTCACACACAAAGGGTTGTGGTCAATGGCTCAATGTCCAAGTGGAGACCGGTGACAAGTGGTGTCCCTCAGGGATCAGTACCGGGACCGGTGCTATTTAACATCTTTGTTGGTGACATGGACAGTGGCATTGACTGCATCCTCAGCAAGTTTGCTGATAACACCAAGCTGTGTGGTGTGGTGACACACTGGAAGGAAGGGATGGCATCCAGAGGGACCTCAATAAGCTTGAGAGGTGGGCCCGGACCAACCTCATGAAGTTTAACAAGGCCAAGTGTAAGGTCCCGCACCTGGGTCAAGGCAATCCCAAGCACAGATACAGGCTGGAAAATGAGGGGATCGAGAACAGTCCTGCGGAGAAGGACTTGGGCGTGTTGGTGGATAATAAGATCAACATGAGCCAACAGTGTGCACTTGCAGCCCAGAAAGCCACCCTTATCCTGGGATGCATCCAAAGATGTGTGCCCGACAGGTTGAGGGAGGTGATTCTGCCCCTTTACTCTGCCCTCGTGAGACCCCACCTGGAGTACTGTGTCCAGCTCTAGAGACCCCAACACAAGAAAGATCTGGAGCTGTTGGAGCAAGTCCAGAGGAGGGCTACCAAGATGGTCAGAGGGTTGGAACACCTCTCCTATGAGGACAGGCTGAGAGAGTTAGGCTTGTTCAGACTGGAAAAGAGAAGGGTCCAGAGAGACCTCATAGCAGCCTTCCGGTACCTTAAGAGGCCTATAGGAAGGCTTTAGAAGGGCCTGTAATGATAGGACGAGAGGTAATGGGTGGAAGCTGAGAAAGGGTAGGTTTAGACTAGATAAAAGGAAGAAGTTCTTTGCCCTAAGGGTGGTGAGGTGTTGGCACAGGTTGCCCAGAGAAGTTGTGGACACTCCATCCCCGGAAGTGTTCAAGGCCAGGCTGGAAGGAGCCTTGAGCAACCTGATCTAGTGGGAGGTATCCCTGCCATGGCAGGGGGTTGGAACTAGATGATCCTTGAGGTCCCTTCCAACCCAAACAATTCTATGTTTCTATGATTCTATGATTCTATTCCAAGTGATATTTTATGGCATCCTCAATGAAAACTTTGCAGTTAGATTCTGCTGCCATTGGTTAACATGCAAAGCCTGAAGCTTTCGAAGAGTTCATATAGATTTCATTTGACTGGTCTTCTAAGTTTAGTAAGCAGTTGTGGATATCATGCATTGAAGATATTTTTGGTTGTACCTCACCATCACTTATGGGAACAAATAGGATGAAAAAAATAGACTTGTCATTGTTAGGTGTGACATAGAGAATACTGATAAAGAATCTCATTTACTTGTAATAGAAAATGTTATGCTTAAAGCTTTTTTTTGGTGTTTGTTTTTAAGATGAGAACAACACAACAGCACTTATGTCTTGTTTTCAGCAAATTTGAACAGCTGGGCTATTTCTTGATATTGAACATTTAAAAAAAACCCTACTGGATTTTAGAATGTGTGCTTGAAGTAGAAAATGTTAATGTAGAGACAGAGCATTGTTCTTATGTAGATGAATGACTAATAGTAAAATTTCTGGTTTTGTATTTTTTGTTTTCTTTTAATAGTGTCATCATTTAGGGTCCTTGATCCAGGACTTAAAACACATAAATGGTGATGAACACTTATCTTTTGAGTTTTTCAGGATTTCGAATGCAAAGTGGGCAAGTAAATAACAGCAACAGATTGCCCTAATAACTGAATGCTACTGCTATTCATATTATAATAACAAAGTAACACTTAATAACATACATGTCAAAATATCAGCACAGATTTCCTAGAGAAAGAAAGTGAATGTTGTTCCTCAGAGCATGGATGAAAAAAGCAAAGTGAAGTGTTATACTTTTATTCAGAATAGAAAAGCTGTGTGAAAAATGCAGTTGCAAACATGGCTGAATTGCTTCTCACTTGGAATAAATTTAACTCCTCAGATAGTTTAGCGGAAGGCAAAAAGTGACCACAGTTATTAAAAAGAAAACCCAAACCCCAACAGATTCCAAAAATATAGTTCTAGAAAAAGTGTGAGACCAGTAAGGCGATAAACAGCATGCATTAAGCTACACCAAGATAAAGGCTGTGACTAAATTTTCCCATTAGGATGCCTGTGGTTGGGCAGCTGAAAACATATTTCAGTTAATTTCTCAGGCCCCTGTTAGGGGAAGCTCTTCAGTACATGCTGGATCAATTCCTATTCAGGAAGACCCTATACACAAGACTAAATTTAAACATGCATTTGAGTCCCATTGATCTCAATGGGATTTAAGCATAAACCTAATATTAAACATCTGTTTAAATATTCTCTCGAATAGGGACATTTTCCCTAATGGGGACTCAAGTTCAAAACTATTAGTTTTGTGTGTTCCTTTAATTCATTTAAATTCAAGAGAAAAATAAGGAATTTTCCTTTTGTGAAGTGTTTTATGATCACTTTATATCATAGCCTGTTCCAATAAACAACAGTTTAACTGTTTTCCATTCAGCAGTTAAAACTCTTGGTTGTGCAAAGCTGAGCAGGACCCTGGAAAGTAGTTGTGGAAGTGTGTCTGCCAGCCACATGACTGATGCTTTCCACTGCATGCCTGTTCTTAGATCTGCATTTCTGTAAGGAAAATAGTCTACATTATAAAACTTTGTGAGTGGATTTTACCTCAGTCACCTTCAGTTGTTCAAAGCTGTATGACAAAGCTTAATGGGTCACCCTGCACTCATGGCTATCCTTGGAGGGTGATTCACCTGATTTGTCTTAGACAAGATTTTCAGATATAATAAGTTGCCCCTGGGAGGTGGAGGGCATGTGGCCATTTTTCTCTGGAAGCTGCAGGGGAATGTAAGGTGATATATTTAGACACCCACTCCTCAGATATCTAAGTATGGTCAGATGACTCCTATTTCATGTGTGTCTACATTTAGCCTGTACCTGGGGCTAAACTGTAGCAGTTATTCTACCACCTGATGCTCTCTCCCCAGCTGAGAAGGGGAATCAGGGGGAAAAAGGGAGGAGCCACTTGGGTTAGAGTAGAAACAGATTTAGTGAAATAACAAAAGTAATACAATCACCAACATAAAGCATACAAGGTTCTACTCAGCCTGGTCCTTAAGATCATCAGCAGCAGCAGGCCAAGAGGGAAAAACTCCAGGAAGAGGAACCCCACCCTCAGTGAACTTTTTGTAGTAAGCATGATTAAGTGTTATGGGATACACCTGTGAGTCAGCTGCCTTGACTGGATCTCCCAGCCGACTCGGGGTTACTCATGGCCTGCCTGCATGGCTGGCCCATGGGTCTGGGGAACCAGGACAATGTGCGTATATGTATATTCACACAGCACTGTGCATTTGACATAGTCATTAACTTTGCAATGTCAAAGTAAGATAATTCTTTTTTATTAAATAGATATTTGAAACATCTGTCTGGCTTTAATTTGATTGATGTTTTTTGTATATTGCATGTTGCTAAAACTGCAAATGCTGGGAATTTCTATAAACTAACTGTATTCATTAAGGGTATGTAGCAAAATATTTTCTTCTGGTTAGTTATTACATGACTTGGTTTTACTTTTTTCCCTGAAATGTTTTGAAAAATAAGGTTTGGTTTGTGGTTTTTTTTTTTTTGCATTGATCGTTAAGGTGAACAGGTAGGTGTGCACATCTAACTGTTCATCATCTTTTACTTGCTAATCTTAATCTCCCCTCTCTAGCCTTGTCCTGATATTCTTCAAAATCAGAGCACAAATTACTACTTGTACATTCTCTGATCCATTATAATGATGTGACAATTTGTTGTAGGAGCCTTGCAGTCTAAAGGTAATAAATATATTTACTTTTCCTACAGGAATCAATTAATTGCAGAAGTCAGAGATCAGTGAATCTATTTTCCCCACTCTTGGAAGCATGGCATATATTCACTCATAACCAATTGCACAATAAATTTTAGCCAGAAGCTCAAGAAGCAGGTAAACATTGACACATTTTGCAGACAGCAGAATAATTTGGTCTTTCAGTGTTGACATTCTTTCAATTAAACACTGTCATTGTCTTAGGGGAATTAACTTTAATGCAAGAAAATGATAAGAAATATAAAGCTTCCTCATGTTAAGTTTTGACTAATCAAAGGGCATCATACAGACATTATTTAAAACAAAGCCATTTTGCTATTGCCTTTCTAGTATATATATTTAATCTATATTTTCTACATTGAGTTTAGATACATTCCTGAAAAACATTGTGCTCCTTTATATCTTTGTATTCCTGCCTATAGAAATATTAAATGAAACAAGACTCCCTTTGATTTTGAGAACAAGTACATTGGTTTACTTGAGCAATGCATAATGATGTGTTACTTTTTCTGGTGATGGATTGCCACCTGGCCCTTTCTGGCAGAGTATTACATTCTCCACCTCTAAGAGTTAAAATATATTTTCCATTTTAAATAGCTTCCATATTCCATACAAGAATATGTAAGAAGCATGGAGGCACCATACAGGAGTATGTAAGACCAAGGTTCCTCATAAACAATCTGTAGCAGGTAAGCTATGATATGTTGCTCACAGATGTATGTGCCTGACTTTCCCTGACGCTGTTGTATTGGCATCCCACCAACCAGAGCTGGGAGCTGGGAGGAGATGAATGGTTTCCATCCAGGTCTGGCCAGTGCTGGGGTGACTCTGGCAATTCCAGCATGCCTTTAGCAACAAAAGCTGGTGTCTAATAAACCAAGAGAGCTGAGCCAAGGTTATGTGTAAAAACAGACATTTTTATATCTTATAAAAAGTGTGAAAGAGTGGAGAAATATGTGAGACATGACTAAAAAGACTGCAGCTGTGGAGGGAATGGACTTCCTGGTATGGAATGACATCTTTTCTAAATAGGGACTGAACCTGTTTCAAATGGAAAAGTTATTCCTTGTGTGCTTGGAACAGCAATGAATCTTTGTGGCATAACATCAAATTTGTTTGTATTCTCATTTTCTGACTGTTGACACATAGTAAGCAGTATGTTGCCAGAAAAAAGTCCAGATCAACTACACAATTAGATGCTACCACGTATAAATATCCTAGGTGTTTATGAATATAATTGTAAATGATCAAAAAATATTTCTGGATCATCCCCTGTTAGTTAAGCCATTTTAATAAGGTCTCCAATATAGCTGTCTAATTGAGCTATGTTTCTTTCCTAACATGACCAAAGAAATGTTCTTTACAAGGCTGAAACACCTCCAAGAACCATAGTGTAGTACTTACAATCTCTAGATTCTTTTGTGTCTGCTTCTATAGCTTCTCTTGTGAAAGTTTTAAAGACTTTTAACTAAGAAAAAGCTTTTTTTGGTCTCTTTAAGGCATCTCAGACAATTCACAAATCCTACAGTTCTTGTGGATCCCAGATCCAAAGAGGGAAACTCTAGACTTCGTCAATAAGATGATGGAAATTTAGCTCTGTCAGTCCTCTGCACTCCAATAATTACTTGCTGAAGTTAATCTCTTCTTCCATGTTGCCCTCAGGAAAAAAGAACCACAGACACAGACCTCAGACCCAGTAACAATTTCCCTCCCTCTGGACAGATGATATGTATGGATATCAAAATTAAAAGCAACTGGGAAGGAGTCTTTATTCTGGACTTTTTCAGGTAACCTTGGCAACAGCTATTCCTTCTGATTTCACCCTCAAAATTGACAACAAATATTAAGTTGCTTGATGTAATTAAAACTTCTGATGGAACTTACCAGCTGAGCATGAAAAAGTTTCAACAGTTTATTAGTAATCAGATATTTTTAGCCACAAATACTTGGGGGTTTTATTTAGTTTCAAAAATAAGTACCTACAAAATACAGAGAACTGTTTTCAAGTTTGGTCATTTGATATATACTGTTGTGTTCAGTTAGTACAGTTAGTTCCAGTATCCCTTCTGAGAAGAAAGTATTAACAATGTATTAAAAATTACATCCCTGTCTAAGAAAGCTGATAGCAGGACCACCATGCCTTTTTATGCAAAGAATCTGGAAAATATAGTCTTAAATAGAGGAAGTAATAATGTTGTGTGGAGGCATTCAAAGTAGCTGGCTTAAGCTGCCGATTACTATGGATGCTAATTTTGCAGCACTGCCAGGATTTTATGTTAATGTTATTGAACAAAAGGCTGAAGTATTTTTTAATTTAAAACTACTGAACTATAAAATTGAACTATTAGACTTTCTGTGGGTTTAAGTGGACAAAGAGAATATTATGCCAAAGGCTCAATTCAGTCACCTTCAAGGCATTACACCTTTTGAAATCTGAAGCAGTAAGTTGCTGTGGTGTATTATTTTAGGCTGAAGTCCTCCCATGGTTCCTACTACTACCCTTAAATAAACTTTATTCCTCACTGCATTCAATGCCAAATATTAGCATAGAGAATTTCAAATTAATCAGTCCCCTTCTTCTTCTGTACAGTACTCTCAGCCTGCTCAAAGAACTTGTTTCAGGATAGTCTAATCACATGAAAATTGAGAACTTGGCCACTGACTGTAACCTTGCATAACCGTGCAGTTCTCCACACCTTAGCAAGCACAGGACTACAGTGCAGTGTGGAACAGGCTGTTGACACCCTGTCCTCTTTCTTGCCCTCTGCGTGGAGAGCAGAACTGGAGCTGTGCTACATGGGCATTTTGCGTGTAGGTATTACTTTTGTTCTCTGCTTATCATCTACAACATAAACTACAAAGCAGTAAGTATGCCAATGACATTATCCTAACTATGAGCCTGGTTTTGAGGCATGATGGCTTACCTTGTGTTACAACTGGAGCAATGTAAGAGGAAGGGAATTTGGATATGCCCTGTGTGCTGTGCACTTTGCCATGTGATATACTTTGCAATATGAGCTAAATCTAGATCTTTTTCAGACTTTGACAATGGGTGTTACATCCCCAGACAACACGGCAGGAAATTGAGGAGCCCTCAACAATGAGAGCCAGGTCACAGAAGATGTCTAACTTCTACAGCAGGCTCTGAACCATGGTAGAAAATATAGAGCCCTTTTATGAATTTAAACAAGCATGCGTACGCAGTTTTAAGGAGCTGTGGCACACTTGTGGGAGCAAGCTGTGCTTCATTGCACGCATTGCCAGGTGCCACCCTTTTCCCTTCTGGCAGAACTGACGCATCAGGTACATTAAGTGATTTTTCTGGCCTTTACATGTGACTGTTGCTGCAACAAGAAAGATAGATATGCATATAAATTTTTAAGAGCCTATCTCATTTGCTGCTGTACGGCAAGTTTAAAAAGAGACCTAGACAGATTGCAATGCAGTCACGTGTGAAGATGAGACAGTGGACTGGATCAATGCTTTAATCAAAATGTTTGAGGCTTTTATTGCATTCCAATGGAGAAAAAATGCTTTTGAGCACCACGTGTTCAACACTTGCAACCAAATAGCAGATGAAATACTTGATTCATTTGCAGCAGACCTTTGGTTACTTTCCAGAAAATGCTTGACTGTTTTTTTGATGAAATCACTGCAAAAGTTATTGTTGAGGACATATTGTGATACAGACTGAATGTTATTCCTACTGCAGTTTTGTACATTTTCTGCTCTTAAGGAAGAGCAGACTAGAAATCTTTTCCTCTTCTAGCGATGTAAGCAGTTAATGTCTGATTTATGTGAAGCCTGGTGTAGGGCATAAAACCTACAGGACTACTGACTGGTATAAGCTGGCAATTCATACAGCACTGGATAATCCAGAGAATTGTGTGTTGTCTAGAGAAAGGCCAGGCTTCTGGATACTTTGGCTGTTGAATCCTGTTCACCATATTGTTAGAAAGGCTTTCTACCTATTGCTGACATCAGCAAGAATGAAGTATAGATGCTGAGCGCTTCATCTGACAGGAAATAGTGCATCTTGGATCCCTCTGTGAATCCTCCCTGGGCTGCATGATCCTCATAAAAAAAAAATGGCATCTCTTTCCTTTAGCTGTATGAGCCAGGGCATGACTTGCATGTGATTACTTTGGGGAAAGGAAATAGGATAAACTAAAAGTAGGGCAGCAGAAACTACACAGTAGACATAAACTCTAATGATTGCGCAGCAAATCCAGTTAAGAAGAGATCATATGATATGACAAAATGAAACAAGGCTGAATAGCAAGTGAGTGTTGGAAGAGGCACCTTCTTTGTCTTAGAATTTCATACAGAAAGCTACATGTGAGTCAGGCAGAAATCAGCTATGGCCATATGTGTCTTATTTTTCTGTGACATTTCTCTGTGAGAGGACAGATCTGTTGTTTTTAGAATACGTTTGAAACATAGACATATTTTGGTAAGTTTTGTGAGATAACAATTTTGCAGTGGTGTTTCCTCCCACATGGTTCCTGAGGCAGAGCTCTGGGAAGGTGATGCTGTACGTCTGCCATTCCTGCCTGGCTTTGGTTCTCTAGGGAAACCTGCAGCGAGAAGGGATAAAATGCAGTTCTGCTTGACTGTAGCCAAACATACAAAGTGCCACAGATCTATTCAGAGATAAAATGTGACATACTGGTACCTAAAACGTCTGCTCTTCTCTCCTATGTCTCTATAATCCTGTGTTCATTGGTCTGTGTGCAGTCTATCCAATTTCTTGAGCACAGTAGCTAGTAGGGATCAGACATTTATTGCCACTTAGTGCATCTTGTAAAGGCAGGGGAGTGTTAAGACCGCACCTTGTCTGCCTTACCCATGTATCTGTATAGATTGAATACATTTACCTAAAATTCAGAGTTTACAGTAGAAAAACATCTTTGTTGGAACCATACACATAGGCATAAGATACAGTAACATTGTACCATGTGCGAAGGTGAACAGGGGAGTTAAAAAGCATAATGTTCCTTCTCCACCAAACAGCAGCAGATGGCAGGGACTAGCAGGTCAAATTAGTTTCCTGTTGGGGGAGAAAAAAAAAAATCAATGACTCAGAGTCTTAGTACTTTCTTATTTCGATTATGTTCCCTGGTTCCCACAGAGACTTACTTACATGTAACTTGTCAGCTGTGCCTTCTTTCAAGAATCTCAGTAATCATGATGAAGCAACTCGGCTCCAACAATGAGGTTAGAGAGACTATGTCTACCTGAACTGCCTAAATCATTCTCAAACCACACTTTCCTTGCCTCTATGTATAAAAATCTCTAAGTTTTTTTATAAACTGAGTTCTGCAGTGAACTTTTGGTCTTTCAGAAATACTGGGCCCAAGTCCAGATCAGAGCACTGCCATGCATCATGCTGCTTCATGGGTATAGTAATTACTTAAGTACTCAGTATCCTAAACATGTGAAAGTCAGACACAAACCAAACCACAAGGAAAAAAGTATTTTTCTACCACTCTTTATATACCTTTGTTCACATATTTAAATGACAAATTCACCACTTCCTGTCCACAATTTTTCCAAAGTTGCATTATTTCTAAACTTCTTTATTTGTCTTTTCTTCTGTTAGAGGTGAATTTACAGTGTTAGGTTAATGGCTGGACTTGATTTTAGATGTCTCTTCTAACCAGTGCTATTCTGTGATTCTGTGATTCATTGAATTTTGCAGACGTTTTCTTCACCTATCTTCTCAAAACTAACCCTCAAAGTGGACGCTAAGGAAAGGAACAATTTCTAGTTCCTCTGTGGAGAAGATGTCTCTCTGTGGCTGGAGGAGTGCTGCACAGTGTTGTTGATTGACAGAAACAGCATGCTGAAGAATGCAGCTGGGAAGGAATTGCTAAGTGGCTGGAAGGGATAGTGGAATAATAAGCATTGTCAGGAGAAAGCTAAGAAGATGATGGTAAGTTTAACTGTTTGAATAGTAATTTGAAGTTCACAATGTAGAACAGTCCTGTACACAAAATATGAGATAATGGAAAGCTTTACTAACAGAGACAGTGAGTCACAAATGTTGGATAAACTTTGCTCTATAAAGGTGAGGAATGGAACTGAACTTGTCCATTAAATCAGTTACATTCAGGTGTCTCCATGTGGGTGAGATGTCAAGATCTCCATTACAGTGAGAAGAGATCCAGTCAACACATTCCAGGGAATCTTGAGAGCAATTCAGCTGACCTGGTGACCTGCCAGTTTCTGTTTTAGAGTGAGCTGGCAGTATAGGCTAAAACTCAGTTAACTAAAATGGGTGTCATTCTTGATGCCCAGTCTAAGCTATCACCTGAGCTCACTTTGCCACCAACAGGGAGTAATGAGTCTTGCAGGACTCTCACATTCATAAAATAGGCTATTGTGCCCTATTTTAGACTATCTGCCTCACTCAGACAAAAGGCTTGATTCTGTTGGTCACCCACAAGCATTCAGGGCCATCTGAGATACCTGAAGCTGTCTTGTCTGGTTGTCAACCACCACACCAGAAAGGCATGGGTCTTCTATAGCTGCTGTGTCACATCTGCTAGATCTAGGCATTTTGAATGGGACTAAATACCTGTATGTAGACAATGGAACTGAGCCTAAAGGGCTAATTTTAAATTACTAGTTGAGGTGACCCTCATCCTAACTCCTCACAGTTTGTTTCATGACATAGGTGTTGGAATTGCATAGTGCTGAAGACTAGTTTTCCTGATAAAGAAGTCAATGATTGACTCTTCATTTTAGCTCTGTGCATATCAACTAAGTAAAAAAACTCCACCTTATGTTATAACTAGAGAGATCACCCCTCCAGAACATGTGGTATTGTATAGACACAAGCTGGACATAACTGAAAATGGTTACTGATCTCAACTTCATGGTAGGTTCATGTAAAAGCAGTCCATAGAGTGAAAACCATCATTAGAAAGCAGATGAACCCCTGAGAATCTGTGCGCATCTCTATTCTAGAATACCTCTTGGTTTTAGCAGTGAAATAAATGAAAAAGTTTGGTTTCAGTGTGTTAGGAAAAGATATGGCAAAATGATGAAAAGAAAGGAAAGTGAACGTCCTGTTTTAAATAGAAAATAATTGCATGGCAACTTTAAAATGACTGGCTCAAACATGAAATTGAAAACCTAGGATCAGTACTGGGCATAAACTTTATATAGGGAATTGTAGATCATTTTTCTTAATATTGGTTAACTGGGGAGAAAAAAGCCCAGTTTTAATGAAAAGGACAAATGCCACAACCTTAGTGTTTTAGATGCTGACAGTCTTGACACTGGGAATGGATCATGTTCATAATGAAATTCTTCAGATGTGGTGGTATTCAGAGCAGAAGTTCTCATAAAAGAAATGAAAAAAAACCCCACTTGCATCAGACAGAAAATATGAATTGCCTTAATTGGTTAGTTTACTCCAGGCCAAGGAGGTTGTAAAGATATTACTCTACCTGCTGTTCCATATTAGTATATTATTGTGCCTCCAAAATAACTAATTTATTTGGCAGATATACAATACTATTTTTCCCCACCAGATATCTGAGACAATATAAATAAAGGTGTTTGAGGGGCTTCTCTGTGACAGTTTCAAATAAAGTTACAGCCACTATAGGTCTAGCGAAAGAAACGGATGACAGAGAGAGATAAGCAAATTAAATTACACACTATTAGATACTCAGTGCTTTCCACATTAGTGGATAATGATTGCAACTAACAGCTGTTTCAAGACCACAAAACACAACAGACTGTCTCCATTTATGTTTTGTTCTATGAACAGGTCATCACATATCAGAAAACACAATACAGTCTATCTGGATTCAGAAGTGACTTTGCACTTTCTTGTATTTCACAGTGGGTGATTTGTAATTAAAAATCATTACTTCTGTTAATGACAAAGAAAATAAGCTGCATATATATGTTTGCTATTAACATAATAAACATTTTTTCTTCAGAATTAGGTACTCTACAGAATAAGTCCTCATCAAAAGAGAAATGAAGACTTGTCTTTTTTATTTAACTCTAAGTTGGAAATAATCCAAAGATGGCACTTGCATGACAAATGACGTAGTGGTTATAAAACAACAAGCCAAAGAGTTACAAAAAAAGGTTGACACATCCATGTGTGAATTGTATGGCATATTTTGTTTCCTGTGTTACAAGAAAACTCCTCCATAAAGTATTCAGAAAAAATATTTTAAAAGACAAAGGCAAATAGAGACCTAACATGCATCACTATTATGTATTCTATCTTTCTGTCTCTTTGTCCCAGTCTCTTCAATCAGACCGTCACAACATTTTCATAACTTTATCATTATCATACACAAGTGGAATATCAAAGATGAAAGAAGGGATAGAAATGAGATGACTGCAGAGTGTGCATGTCATTTGGTCATGTCAGTAGTTGCTAATTAACTTATCCCACGTCTTATCACTGTACAGTACGTGTCATACAGCCCAGTGACGAGCTGTTCATCACATATGCTGTTGAAATTAGCTGTGGCATCTTAAACCACAAAATCAACTAGCTTGAGAAGAGAATATAGTGAATAATTGGTTCCTTCCACCATTGCAATTACTTAAGTGTACTGATAACCACCCAAAATACTATAAGCCACATCCTACATAGCTTGCTTGTTCTCAGTACTTCTCTCAATTCTGCCCCCTGCAAAGATGTATCAGTGTATTGAAAATGGTTCTCTTATACTGACTAGATTCTCCTCTATTGATTTTTTTAATGTGCATATTTTTTTGGTAAGCCTTGGAGTGTTTGCGCTCTGCTGTCTCCTGAATGAAGAATGTCTGAGATTGCATGGACTTATATTATTTTGTCTGAAGAAGAGAGAGAATAGAGAGATTTAAAGTTTATTAAATTATAAAATGTGAATTTCTTCCTTAAAAGAATAGTGAGGGAGTTTATAGTGTCAATTGAATGGAATACTCTGTTCCTTACTGACACAATTGAAACAGCGTGGAGCTCTCAGAAATGCAGACCCACCTAATCCTTCTTATGAAGACCCTACTGGCAGAATAATTGGGCTTTTAAAATTACTATGAACAAAACAGTTGTCTTTACATGAATGATAACCTCTTAAAATATCACTGTTTATACTCCATGTGGTTGTGACTGAGGAGGGAGCAGGGAGTCATGCACCAGGACTCCTGACTCTGTGTGCATCCAGGGCTCTGCCAAGCACGTTTGTGTCTTTCCATCTAGCACCCCATCACATGTGATTAAAACTGAACAAAACATTTCTGATGTTTCCATTGGGTGATGCTAGCTCTGTGGACGAAAAGTTCCTGGCAAATTGTGCCAATTGTGTCACATTTCTGAAAGGGGTCAATATGTGGGAACCAGGACCCGGCAGCCCAGAGGTCTTCACCTCCTCAGCAGCTGCGGTCCCAACGGCTCACCCAGGCAGCCACAAGCCTGTTTGGGATTTTCCCAAACTGTAATTTTTAAAGTTCCTGTTATGTATCCAATTCCTATGTATTTTTCTCTTTGAATAGGTGTGTTGTTGTTTTTTTTTTTTTATTTGCCTATCTCAAAAATGCAGGTAGGATAGTCTAAAGATGTGGACACACAGGTAGTAAACACTGAGCAAAATCCAATCACCCCACACCACCCCTCTGCCCCCCTGCTACCCCTTTCCTGCTGCTAAAATCCTGTCAGGAGAGTTTCAGTGCAGTGGGATGAATTCAAAGGGGAGATGATGCTGGGACAGTCACACATGTGCTGGTCCCTCGCTGTCTGAGTGATCCTGTGCGAGCATGACAGTGACAAGCTCATTTGTTACCGTTACAGAGAAATCTTGCTAAGTAGGCTGAAGACAGTTTCTGAAGCAACATGAAATGACTTAGAGGTTTGGAGTGAATTACCAGCAGGCAAAAAGCCTCAATGAAAGCAACATTTCTGTTTCCTTTCAGGAGTGGGCTGTGACATTATGGGATCCAGGCTTCTTGACTCTGATTTGCCTCTCACGGTTGACTGAGGGGAGAGCTGGGGGAACTAGAGGATTATCTGAGGTAAATGCACTCATGAGCAGATTACCTAGATTGTATATCCTCATAATAGGGTTTTCGTTTGATAGTGAGTGTCACCCAGATCCCTCTGAAGTCAGGGGAAAGATGCCCTTTGAATTCATCTGCTGTTGGATCAGGCTCTGGGTGTACAGCACTGGCACCTATTTCAGAATGTCAAAATTTTCAGTCCCTGTCATACAAATGACAGAAGATAAAGCAAGATTTAAAGACTGAGAAGGAAATTTAAATACGTTTCAACATTTGCTGCATTTGGAAGCTGAAATGCTGCCAGCAATTTGATGTGTGTTTTCATATGCCGTACAAGCTTACATTTTTGTGTTTTTTTTTTTTTCACAATAGAACAATAATCAACAGACTGTGGCCTTAGACTTGGGCTCTGACAATTCTTTCTGCTTTTACTTTACTACCATGTGGAACTCCAGCTTTGTCATTTGATATTGCATTCTTAGCATGGAGTAATTATTCAGATACTGGTCTGAGAACTGACTGAAATAATGAATTCTGGCATTCATGATGCTGTGATTTTGCCTCATTTCTTCTTTTCTCTTCTATTTAATATTAAAGGAGTGTTAACCTCTGGCCACCGACCCGTTGTTCTGGAAACTACAAGCAAACATGTGCCTAGTTATAAATACATACTGCAGGAAGCCAACATATGCATCCAAGGTTTCAGAATGAAACTATGAGGTAAAAAAGCTGGTTGACACAGTGAAAAGATAGATGAAGCATAGTGTGACACAATTATTTCCTCTTTTTCAATCCAGTGCATGGAAATGTGGTTTAGCTGCCTTTTTTTTTTTTTTTTTTTTTTTTTTAATAGACGGGGTGACATCTTTCAAAGAGGTACAGTACTTCTATCATCTATTGATTAACAGAAAAATAGAAAGCAAATTTACTTTTCTGAGGCTTGAAAACCCTCAACCCAGAGGCAGATGTTCTAGAGTTTTGCACCAAATACTAGAGGGTTTGCTTAGGGCAAGGCAGATATATCAACACACTGACCACCAATATAGCAATAAATTAAGGTCAAAAGAGTAAATTAGACAATGAGGTGAACTTCTGCTGTCCTTTGCTGTAAAAGTGAGGAGGGAAAATGAGTAACTAAGATGACATTACCTGCTTAGTTCCTCCTGTAATAGAATTACATTGATAAAACTGTTCTCCCTGTTTCAAAAATGTAGAGGTAGATCCCTGCATAATAAGCTTTCTCAATTTGCATGCAGATTAAATTGACCTATTTGCCCCCCAGGAAGCTGAGAGTGTAATCGGTGGACAAAATATTGTAATTCCTGCCATATGGAATGTGAGGGAGTTGCATACTGTGGTACTGTGGGGCTTTGGAAGTTCTTCAAAATGCTATGTACCTTCAAACTACTGCTAGTCCATTTCACTAAAAGGTTTATAAATATATGTTTCTAATAAAGACATGTCTGTAAGAAAAGAAAGAAAGCAGGTAGGTAATCTGGTGAAAAATGTATGGCAAATGTCCCTCTTGCATCTGCCTTTGGAGTCCCAAAATGGCCAGCGGCTAAAGTTTTTGTGAAAATAAGTAATTGCCTCAGAGCTATCAACACATCTGCTTTTATGACAGTAACTTGCAACTGGCATATCTTTATGGTTAAGTTTGTCACTTCCTCTTTAATATTGTGAATTGTCAACTACACAGAAATCGTGGAAACTTCGTTTCCAAGCAATCTTTGTTTGGGAGAAGGAAAAAAGTTCAGAGGGAATTAAAAATTAATTTTGTGAAACCAGAAATAAAGAGATAGTTGTTTCAAAGGAGGTCTGAATATGGGGGTTGGCTAGAACTGGTAGCCTGGATATTATTTTAAGAAAATTCTATTGTATTTTTATTTCTGTCTGGAGCAAACTCGGAAAGGATTAGAAATATCAGAGGAACTGAACCCCTGCAAACTGGGAATCTACTAAGAGCAACACTTTATTATGCTCACAGAGCTTTATTTTGGTCTTCTAAATTATATTTAGAGACAGATTGATTTAAAATGCTTTATTTAGAAAGTAATAGTAGGAAGCTTATTTCATTTTGCCAAAGTTGTGTGTGTGGGAAGAAGGGGGAAATCTTGTGAAGTACAGAGACCAGTGTATTGTATGCAAGGACCACCCTTCAATGAATGAAAAAGCAAAAGTTTAAAGCCTTTCAGGCCTTTCTTAGTCAGGGTATGGAGCTGTCAGCATTGTCAGTACAATTTATTCACACTGTTCAAGTGCTTATGAAAGCTACTGAGCAGCCTGATCTATAAGTGAGTGAACAGACAATACTCTAGAGCTTTGAGTACAAATAAAAAGCCACTATTTCAGGCTCCATGCATCACAACTAGTGCTTTCTAGGAACACTGCCAGTCTAAATAAAACACAAACTTGCTGTAATTTTATACAACACTTGAAAAGAAGACTAAGGCTATGCTGTGCCCTTCATAAATGCTTCTCTACCACATTTTTCCATAACCAAGTGATAATTTGACTTGATGATATGCATGCCAGATTTAATTATGCTTTCATATTCTGCATTCCATTAACTATTATACTTTCCTTTGTCAGCTGATTATGCTACAAAATTTCACTTTATAGTGCCAGGATTTCCTGATGCCTCATTTACTCAGTTGATTTGAAAAAATAGCATCTCCTAGCCTAGGTGTTTGAGCAGTTATGCACGCAGGGAAGATATGTGCTATTCAAGATACATTTAATTCATTGAATCTGACCATTACTTCACAGTATAAGGCTGAAAGTGCAAATGCTCTTCAAGGCTGAAAGTAAGACACCAGTGCCCATCCTTATATCTCTGCTGGGTGCTTATAGCACTATCACTTCAGGTGAGGCTGGAAGAAGCCATGCAGGGCAGATCTTTGGCCCTCATTGACCTGTACTGGGAAAACAACTCTCTAAAACACGTAACATCTTTTCTGTAACACCTTACTGGCCAGGACAGTCCTAGCAGAAGGCTTTTAGCTTTTTGTTCACTCATATTTTACGGCCAAGACTTAGAATATTGTCAGTGTCATGTAAATGTGCATTTTCACTGTTAAAGAATAATGTGTCTGAATAATACAGTCTTTAGGAAAATATTTTAATTCTAGTGTCTTGGGCATTTTAAATTGCTATGGTCTAATCCATCATATGTATTCTTATTCCAAATACAGGTCTTCAAAAGAAATAGTTTAATCTGTGAAATCATTTATGATCATATATTGACAGAACCAGCACTTTCCTTAACTGTCCTTTCCAATGGCCATCCCCAATGTTAGAAAACTATGGTACTGACTTAAAAATTATGAGCTGAAAACATAAACAAATTTCAGGCTCTTTTTATTTATTTTTTTTTTTGAGCATTTAAGATTCATATTTTCAAGCATTTTTTTCAGAAATTACAAGTGTGGATGATTCATTTTTTTTTAACAGAACAAAGATGAGAAGAGATAACCATAATAACATGACTCCAGGGGGAGGAAACAATGATTTGATTCTCATGAGGCTAAGATATAATCATGAAAATTTGCACTGTTTGATTCACAAAAAAAGGCTTCTTTTTATTATGATGCTGAAATAAAATTATTTAACTGTAGCAGTAACAGTAGTTTTCTCTGTAAACCAGTTAAAGCTGAAATTGACTTCCATTGAAGTAAGCAATGAACATCAAGACTTACTGACACAAGAGTTAACATTTTGCTGAGGTAAAGCCAAAGTCTACATTTATTTTGAAGGACACTAAATCTTCAGTTTTCCACAACATTAAGTCAGTAAATGTCATGTATTAATTTCCTTTATTTATCTTATTACCACAAATACTAACTAAAAAGAAAATACACTGCATAATGGAATCAGGTATAAAAGTACTTCACAAACACTGAGCAACAGTGAAGTAAATAGATGGTCTTTGAAATAACTAAACAAACGACCTAACTAAGTCCCTATACTCTTCCTGAGTAGCCTGCCCCTTCTTCCAGAGATGGTAGACTCTATTCTTTCTCCTAAGCCCCAGCAGAAGCTCCCTGTTCAGCCAGGCCAGTTGTTTTCCTCGCCAGTTTGTCTTACGACACATGGGGACAGCCTGCTCCTGTGTCTCTAAATGGGTGGGAGGGCTGCATTGCAGGCATTATTCAATCTCCTGAAGCTTGAGTAAGCTGACTGGTGAAGTCCTTTTCCTCTCTAAGGCTTGTTATGTCTATCTGAACATCTGTCTAAAGCAGTTCTAAGAGGAACCCTTTCCTATTCCTGGAAAAAGATGTATGCTTTGCCCCCTATCCATGTGCTTTGTGGTTGATATCTGTCCCTTCCTTCATGTGTGTATTTCCTTCTTTGTCAAGTAGGTTTATCCACCACAGCACAAAAGATTTTGAAACCTGGGGGAGTGTGGGAGAATACCATGTATTTCCCATCCTGCAAAATTTGTTTTGGAGAGCTCTAGAAAAAGGAAAAGGTTTGAAGTGAGAAGAAACATGAGGATAACAAAGAAGCTTAAAGTAATAAAGGATTTCTGGGAGGGAATTAAGAACTGTGGTGAAAGGTGGAGAGATGGCATGTGATATTTCTTGGCATGGGACAAAAAAAATGATTTGGAAATCTTTTCTTGCTGAAAGTACCAGAAAGTGGCTTTGAGAGAAGGAGATTTTTAAATCCTCTTCATCAAGAAGAAAGACACTAAGATTTTGAAGAAGACTCTATGTCCTCTTTTGATTTGTTTGCTTGAAAGTACATAGCTGATTCAAGCAACCTTGATTAAAAGACTAGACCAAGCAAACTTTGAAAGTGCTGAGGCATAACCATAGGAGTTTATGTAATGCCTATTTCAGATGTTACTCAGGGACACTCAGGAGGAAGGTTTATTGTTAAAAGGTAATTAAAAATATGATATCCTTTCCAAATTCAGAGGGGATATATAAGCAAGCTGATTGACAATATGATTGAAGGCCACTGTCTCTTATCAGACACTCATCTTATGAGGCTGTGGCTCTTAGTGCCACCAGACTACAACTTTAAATAATGAAATATTCCAGGAGAAGAGAAAAAAATGTTGCAGACAATCACACAAGCTAATTTGGAATGAAAAGAAATGTACTAAAATGGGCATGGGTTGATATAATATGTCTACTAAGTGATGTGAGGGCTAAGGAGGAGCTAAAAAGAGAATGGTTATTCACTGTTTCTTGTAACATGAAAATATGTAGACTATTCAATGTAATTATAAGCCAGCAAGCCTAAAATAAACAAAAAGAAGCAATTTTTCCTCCATAAGATGTAATTAAACTCTGGAACTCATTGCCACAGCATGTTGTTATAGTCAGAATACAAACTGATTGAAGAGATTAGGCAAATTCGTGGAAGAAATGTTGACCACAAAGGTCTAGATGAAACATCCGGCTCAGGAACTCACAAACCTCTGATTTCCAGAAAGTAGAGAAAGTAAATGAGCAGGAACATTCACTACCTATTAAGTTTCTGATTATCTTTTCCTGTGCATTTGCCACTGGCTACTGTCAGAAACAGGATATTGGAGTAAACAATTTAGTCTTAGCTACCATAAAACTCATTACATATTGAAAACAAAAAATTGTAGGATACTTTTCTCAAAACACTAAATTTGTAACTACAGAAACAGAAAACTCTTAGAGATGAAACAAATGTTCTTTTACTCAACAACTGTTTTTCATGAAGAAAATTTTCCAGTAAATGTTGCTGACCTGCCAGTATATAATTTTTCCTTCTCAGCTGTGGTTAGAAACAGTAAAGCTGAAATAAGTAATCAGTGAAAATATTTTCTATGGATTTATTCTCTGTTGAGAAAAGAGAAATGGATTGCTTGCGTCTGTTACAAAAATACTGGTCAAGTAAGATGGGTAGCAAAAAGTGACCATCTGTCACTTGTTATTTTAGTGTTAACCTCGGCCTCATAAAATGGGCTCTTCCCAACTCTCCTGTGGCAGTGTAAAGCTATTTCAGTTCTATTCACACCCTCTGGGCATCAGTGTTATTTGGAAACCTAATAAAGTAAGTCATCAAAGAACAACAACTCATGTCTCCAGAATTTGTATTACTACACTACAGGGAACCCAAGCAGTGCTATCCTTCAAGCCATATGTCTTCTAAAGCTCCATTTAAAGAGATAGAAATCAATGTGATTTCGGTGGAAAGTATTGAATAAGACTAAGTAAGAAATGTCATACAAGATTTTGACTGTGCACTATAGTGCTTCTCCCACAGGACAGAAACATATCAGGAAGCTCTGAGGGCTGGTTGCTCCATCTTCTTGAATCAGAGGAATCAGCCTCTGTCCATTATTTTTATATTCAAGAATTCAAAAATGAAGCAGGACTTTTCCTTCCCTGCCCCACATTTAAACTTATTTCTGGAAAGGAGAAAAAACCATTTGACTTCTGCCCTGCCATGTGACAGTTAAAAGAGGTTTTGCCCATTATCTGCATAAAATACCTTTGGAAAGCCTGTTAATAAGAGATTTGACTTCTCAAGAAGAGACCTGAGATAATAGTAGAATCATAGAATCATAGAATGTATTGGGTTGGAAGGGACATCTAGTCCAACCCAGGGACATGTTTACTAGATCAGGTTGCTCAGAGCTCCATCAAGCCTGACCTTGAATGCCTCCAGGGATGGGGCCTCCACCAGCTACCTGGGTAACCTGTTACAGTGATCCACCACCCCCATATTGAAAAACTTTTTCCTTACATCTACCCTAAATCTATCCTTTTCTAGTTTAAAGCCATTGCCCCTTGTCCTGTCGCTACATGCCCTTGTGAACAGTCCCTCCCCTGCTTTCTTATAGGCACCTTTCAGGTATTGGAAGGTTGCTATAAGATCTTCCCAGAGCCTTCTCTTCTCCAGGCTGAACAACCCCAACTCTCTCAGTCTGTCTTCACAGGAGAAGTGTTCCGGCCCTTTGATCATTTTTGTGGCCCTCCTCTGGACATGCTCTGATAGGTCCACATCCTTCTTATGTTGAGGGCTCCAAAGCTGGACACATTACTCCAGGTGAGGTCTCACCAGAGCAGAGTAGAGGGGCAGAATCACCTCTCTCCATCTGCTGGCCACACTTCTTTTGATGCAGCCCAGGATGCATTTGGCCTTCTGGGCTGCAGCTGCGCATTGGTGGCTCGTGTCCAGATTTTCATCCACTACTACCCCCAAGTCCTTTTCCTCAGGGCTGCTTTCCAGCACATCATCTCCTAGCCTGTACTGATAACAAGGATTGCCCTGACCCAGGTGCAGGACCCTGCACTTGGCCTTATTGAACCTCATGAGATTCACCTGGGCCCACTTCTCCAGCTTGTCCAGGTCCCTCTGGATGGCATCCCATCCCTCTGGCATGGTGACTGCGCCACCCAGCTTGGTATTGTCAGCGAACTTGCTGAGGGTGCACTTAATCCCGCTGTCAGTATCATTAATGAAGATGTTAAACAGCACTGGTCCCAGGACAGACCTCTGAGGGACAACACTTGTTACCATCTTCCATCTGGACATTGAACCATTCACTACTACCCTCTGGATGCGACCATCCAGCCAATTCCTTATCCACTGAACAGTCAAATCTGTATCTCTCCAACTCAGAGAGAAGGATGTTGTGGGGGACTGCGTCAAAGGCCTTGCAGATCCTGTGCTGTGGGCAGTAGTCGTTTAACATCAACACATAGTCTTAGACTTCCTTGATAGCCAAGGGGACCAAAACCAACCATTATCTTCGTTCTGAATTAGCAGTTAAATAAAGATTAGATTAACTACATCTTGAAAATGTTAATTTTCCTTCATCAGCTATAATAGGAACATATGATGACTAGCTCCAATGGAGCTGTGTATGCTCTGGATTTTTAAGAATAGGTTCCCCAGCTTCCCATGCCCACCTTCTGGAGCAGGTGAAAGGTTTCTTGTGTGACTGTGTAAGGATTAAAGAGTAATTTACATGAGAGTCTCTTGTTGAGCATGCACCCAGTCAGTAATGAGGATAAAGGTATGTTTGGAAACAAAATCATCTGATTTTCGTGTGAGCAGCACTCTCTGTTTCTCTGACCATTGCTCACAGCTGCTTTCTTTTAGTTGTTGGAATTTTATCCAGTGAAGTGTTAAAAATTTTAAGATTTGGAAGGCTCTTTCTCTTCCTGTGTGCTTCCTCTGTCACAATTACTATTAACAAGACTGTTCATCTCTTCTAAGGTAATACTGAAAAGCCTCCATGTGTTTTTACTATGCAACAAGTCACTATGTGACAAGAGGTCCAGATTCATGGGAAGTTCATCTGTGACTGTGATGACAGACATATCAGTACTTAGAAACAGTTCAAGCCTCAAATAAGCCTTCAAACTAATTAACTGAGAATTGGGGACAAGCATAGATCAAAATAATAGGTAAATAAGCTATAACATGCCCTGTAATTCGGTACAATTCTGAAACAGTCCTCAGAATATTGTTCCACTTCCGTTACAAATTCAGCTGTAAATCTTTAATGAAAACACATGCATTCTTCAGATAGACATTATTAGACCTGAGCACTTTGAATACTTTCATTTATATAAAAGACCTAATTCCCAAGGAGAGTGTCGGAGTTCTTTCGTTCTCTTTGTATGGTACACAAACATTTCTCAAACAATATATTCTCAATTTTCTTCATAAATATTGAAAGCAACCATGGAGCATAGCTAGATCTGAGTGAAAATGCAGACTCAACATTTGTTAGGTTTTGTTTGAATTCACATGGATTGGCAGGTTTAACGTTGATTAGAGCAAGAGACTGAATGTCAAGATCCATAGGCTGTTTTCAGTAACATTTTCTTAAATTCTTTTGTCTCCTATGTATTAATAAAATTATGTAGCCTCTCAGAACAGGCAAAACGTAGACAGGAGCAAACTCTCCCAGTTTGCCTCAGCTTTCAACTACATGAAAACTATATGAGAGAACCTTAAAATACTGCTGAGTTTAAGTGCTGACTCTCACTGGGGTTCATGATTTTGGACCCTTCTTTGATCTTCTTATGTTCATTGAACCTACAGATTGTTGATATGTGGTCCTAGGATGAGGACAGGACCTTCTCCCTGGAGACCTTTGGAGATACCAGGATTTATATATTCTCTACAGATGGAATTGAAACAATCATTTCGGAAGATTTATTAGATACCTAAAACTTAAGGGCAAATTAAGGAAGTGTCTTTGTTAAATTAATTGGATCCTATCCTAGAAGTCCATCTCACTTAAGGACTTTGACAATACTGCTAAAGGAACTTTATTGCTATTGAAATGCTAAGTCACTTCTGAAAATGAAACTTATTTTCATAACCATGTGTGATGTTAAAATGTTACCCTAAAATGTCTTCTAATATGCAAAATAATGCAATTGAAATACAAAAACATAAAAAAAATCTAAGAATAAAAATAGTTATTTGCAAAAAAAAATAGTTGTTTGCAAAATTACCTGAAACTACACCTCAGCATGAAGTAGGGAACTTTTTTTTTTTTCCCTTGTGAAAAATATTAATTCTGATTTGCTGCTGTATTACTGATATTCAGAACAGGAAGAATAACAGTGAAGAAGATAACACAATTGAACATACATTCCAAGATGGGGAAACATTGTAGCATTAGTATTTTTACTTTTACATTGTAACCAGTATAATTTTTTGTGATTAAACCAAAGAAAACTAGAAAAGCTGTATGTCTGTGGTATTTCTGGTTTTTTTGGTTTCATGCCAGAAAGCTCTCAGTGATACAGGACAAACAATGAATTTCTGACTGAATCTTCTCTCCTAAGCACTACGTTTCCTAAGATCATAAACTCTAAACACTTCATAATCAAAGCAGTTGACATACAATTTGTCCTGGGTATTTTATCCATCTGTCTGTGGAGACAGATTACCAGTAGCTGATTGAAAGTCTACTGAAGTCAATGTGGGTCTTTTAAATGACATCAATAGGCTTGGAATAGGTTCTTACTTCAAACCATTTGTGGCTCAGAGGAAAGTGTTTACACTTTATCATCACAAACATGTCACAAGTTTGGAAGTGATGTTTGCCCAGAACTAGATCTTCTGTGTCACAAGATAGAAATTGTGTTTATGTTTTTGAGGAAATGCTCAGACTGGATGACAAAGAAGTATATCTCCAAGAGATGGACTTAATGAAGGGTTTTTTGACTACCAAAATCAGTCTGGTGGAGGTGAACTGGCATAAGGGAACAGGAAATAGAATAAAATACATTAGGGTGTGTTTAAATCACATTTATGAAATTTATAGCGTTGTTTATTCCAACAGTATCAGCATTGAGTGGCTGTGACTTTTGCCAGTCAGAAATGATCAAAAGTTTGCTGATAATAGTAATCCATTTTGGTACGGGTAATAATAGCAATCTATGCTGACAGGGTTAATACAGTGTAACTCAACTCAACTCAAACATTTCCTCTATAGATAAATCCTGCAGAATATGTCAGAGTGTAAAGGTGCAAGAGAAGATTTTATGACCCTGACAAATGATACTGCTGCTGATTTTGACTTTCAGCTAGACCTGTTCTATGGGAAAGAATGCCTTTTTATAATTGTTCAAGCAAGACAGCCAACCAACTGTGATCTGTTGGATGCTCTGAAGACTCATGTTATACAAAAGATGTGCAAATTATAACATAGCCTTAAAATGGTCTCTAGGGTTTAATCATAACAGCAGCAGAGGAAACAACAGCCTCTGCTCTTTGTTTTCAAATCTCCTTAAATCTCTTTCTGTAGTCTGGAATATATGACCAACGCGAAGTAATTTGTATGGTTACAGTGACAACCAAAGTGAAGAGGGCATGTATTTATTACAGGGGGAGTTTCTTCTACCACCTTTAGAAGCTGAAAGTAGTGCTGGATAGTGCCCTTTAACATGACTAAGTTCCTTTTCACTTCAGCTTGATGCTCACTGTTTCTTAGATAAAAAAATTTACAGAAATTAAGTAGTGGAGAGAGGTGGATTGTGCCTGAGGTAAGTGGCATGTTTTAGCTTTTGTTCAGAGGAAGATGAAAAATCTGCCTAAATTCAGGGATTCAAAGTAGGTAGTTAAAAACAACAAATGTTTGCAGCTATTTTTTTTGGTAACCTTTCTCTATTTAATTAAGCTCTGTTGCTTTAAAAAGATATTTTAAAATTTTGTTATAATCTAAAACAGACAATTAGTTATATCTCTGTAACTGTATGAAATTGTGAGTGGGAGAACAAAAGCTTAATGTTGTTTTGGAAGAAGCAAGCCAATTGTAAATTTAGCCCTGCAGCTGATTCCTCAAGGGCATTGGCACGTGCCACTGTGTATAGCAAAAGTAACATGACCCACCTAATGCATGCATGATCTCCATAATGGAAAAGAAAAAAGACTAAGGTCTAGTGAGGTCTAACAGAGGGCAGGGACCAGAATTTTGAGCAGATGGTATTCAGGGGCCCACTGGCTGCTTGAAAGCCAGGGAGTGAAGAGAATAGGCAGATAGTAATTAGCAGAAGGTGATAAAAAAAAAGGGCATCTAGGATCCCCCAAACATCTGTTTAAAAGAATAAAGAACCTGGTCTGACCATGAGCCTTAATGATCTTAAAGGATACAGTTTAATTGCTTGGAAAAAAATACACACGCACCATGCCGAGCTACAGTGAATCCTGTTTAGGCAGCATTGAAGCAGTTTGTGTAATTATTAATTTGGTGTATTTGTTTTAGAAAGATTATATACAGCATTAAGCCAATAAATGAAGTCATTATAATCAAAATGCCAACTGTCTTTTCTTGGAATCAGCAAGCTCTTAACAAAAATTTGAATTTCAGATAGCTTCCAAATTGATATTACTTGCTCTGCATTTTAAAATGGCTATTTTGCCTGCTTTTCATGTATTTATATGGCCACATCTGTCTTTTTTTTCCTATTTATTTACACAGCTAGAACCTAGAACCCTAGTTTGTTTACCTGTATTCAAATATTTTAAGCTCCACAAATAGCTACTAATTACAACACTAGAGACACGACTGCAATTGTTATCATTTAATAGTGACCCAGTTACTTAAGAATTACTGCTGAACTTAACCAAGGAAAATGCGGATTCACAATGAGATTTCTCCTATTTTTTTTTCCACTGTTCCATTTTAGCAATAATTTGATACCAAGGTCCATGAAGAAGGTGTCAGAATGTCTTGTTTACATGCTAGTTAAGTCTTCATTTTAGACGATCTTTTCGGAATGTCATTTATAATAAGTTAAAATGACCATTTTTCTTTCCTTGCTGTTTCCCAGAATGAATAGCTTAAGTCAATGTTATTAAAAAAACCCCACCAACACAAGCTTCCCCTTTGCAAACCAGTGGTAAGCAACAGTGCATTGCCGTAGGCAGACAGAGCCAGTGATTTTCTGGAAATGTGTGCTTATCTATCAGTGTGAGCACATGTATGAGATCTAATTATATGGAATATTTTAGTTTGCATTCTGGAAGAGAGGTTAAAAAGCATCTTGAGAAAAATCACAGGTGATGCTAAATTGGAAGGCGGTGTAAACAATTGAAAAGACAGAAATAAGTGTAAAGGGACCTGAAAGAGATGAGAAACATGAGAAGAAAATAATAGGGTGTGCCCTAATGAGTCTGAAGTGTAGTATGATTTGTATATGTAGTGTAGGTGAGGTAATTAAATGTGTATGGTTAAGGCAACTATCATGCAATGGGGTGCTTCTCCCCATTCGGTAAGAATGAAGTTGCCTTAGTACTGCACAATGGTGAAAATAAGTATGTTTTAAAAAAGGCATTTCAGAAATCTAGAAAATCTTTGACGGTATACATGGAAATTACTTAAGGATTATTGAGAAAGCAGTTTAAGAATTCTTCATTCTTCACTGTGCTGAAAATACCATTTGTCCCTGTTTCAGAACCAAATGTATATTAAAGATTCCATACAAAAGTTGCTTCAAGACCATGTCTTATCAGATTGGCTTATTTAATCTAGGCCTAGATTTAAACTAAACTTCCATCATAAACACATAATGAACCCAACAACATTATGATCAGTTTACTGTTGATGACTCAAACTCTTTTTATTTGTTAATTGTTAAATTCAGGCAAAAATTTAAATATAGTGAAATTCTACTAGATTTTATAAAATTCTTTACTGAGAGCCAAAATATATTAAGTAAATGCCTCTGAATGTGAGAGGTTTGCTTGAAAAATCTTGTCTGTTTCTTTTGGATTGTATTTCTGAAGTGGATAGAATAATGGATATAGATTCATGGCTACAAACTAATCTCAGTGAAAATTAGACAATACCCCAGGCTCTACAAGACTTTTCCTAGTAGAGAGTAGCAGCAGATATGAATGGAAATGGGACTGTGGTAATATAATTTTGATCTGTGATTCATTATTTTTGTAATAAGTCTTCACCACAATCAAAGGAAAAGAAATAGGAAATTTAGCAATATGAAAAGTTAACGAACTGTGACCTTGTCGTGTTCTCCCAGGCACAGATCCATGCGCCAGCCATGCAGGCAGGCCATGAGTTGCCTCAAGTCTGCTGGGAGATCCAAGGCAGCTGACCCAAGCTGACTCACAGGTGTATCCCATACCACTCAATCATACTAATTATAAAAGGAGGGAGCTCACTAAGGGTGGAGAGGTTGCCTTCTTGGGGCTTTTTTCTTTTGGCCTTTTGTTCCTGCTGTTGAAATGAAGGACCAGGCTGAGTATAAGCTTCTATACTTATGTTGGTGAGTATATTAGTTTTGTTATTTCATTAAATCTGTTTCTACTTCAGCCCATGGGGCTTCTCCCTTTTTTCCCTGATTCCCTTTCTCAGCTGGGGAGGGGTCATTGGGTTGTAGACCAACTGCTACAATTTAGCCCCAGCTAAATTTACCCCAGGGTAAACGCAGCCAGATCTCAATTTTGCTTTGTCAACTATATGGATATATTCCACAGAGCATCCTTTCCTTCCTCCATCTCTTTCCGACTTGGGAAAGGTTCCTACTTTGGGAGCTGCAACTCTAGATGAGAGGTTCTATGGTGTGAGCCACACATTGGTAACTAGATGCAGGTCAGCCTGACTGACTTTGTAAAAGAGCTCACATCAATATAATTTACCCTTTCTTGTACTGTGCCCTTTGGCTGAGTTAACCACTGGCTGAAGTGATAAGTATAACTGTATGGTTTTGCACAGTAGTCATTATAGGAATGCATCTGCACAAAATGCAGAATTGTTTAAAAATTACAGTTTTTGTTCCTTTGTATTTGTGGTTTATTCTTTTGGGAAGTTTTAGTCATCTCAAAGGACTAGAAAAATACTTTTTTTTCTTAAGAAATGAAAACTGTAGTTCTCAAGTAATTACTTGGATGGAAATCCAAGGCATAAAGAGAAATTTTTGGAATGGTGAAATTTATTAATCTGGGGAATCTGAGTACGATGTTTACATTGTACAAGGGCTAGAGAAGAACACACACGAGCTCCTTTGTGTAAATCCTCTCTGAATTTTCCTCGTATTTTATGAAGTCTCATTTCCTCTGTATTTTAATTTTTCCTACTCTTTCAAAGAATTATTATGTCTTTGGCCTGAAGTCCTTAAATATTCAAGATTTATAACGTGGACATAAAATTAACATAAAAATAAAAAATTTTGCAGCTTTAATGATACTGCATTTATTTGTTCCTATTGCAGTTCAGTGGTCTAAACATTTTCATCTCTTGAAAGAATTTGCATAAAGCTTCTGATTTCTTCTGGAAAGTGGCTTTGTGATGTGCTTGAGCTTTTGTATGTGTGTGTGTTTGTGCCGCAAAGGTGTATTTCTCACATCCCCGGGATACAGGCAATGGAACTGTCGGTATAATCTCTATAAACTTTGCAGTGCTAATATAATCAACATTTGTGGTGAAAAGCACTTGGAATATATTTTGGTAGTTATAAGAATACTTCAAATGATGAATTGCAAGGCTTTGATTAAAAACCAAAATGTAAGAGCCCCTGATTTTAGTACTCCATATGCCCCCTCTATATCAAGTTTTCAGTGAACAGTTACTTTCAAGCCTTTTTCTACTTCAAGACCCTGGTAAAGACATCAATGTAAAGTGTCTTCAGTGTGCCCTGGAACTCTTGTGTAGAAATACGTGTGATAATGTGCACATTGCACAGTGTCAAAGGTATATGTCCCTTTGTGGGTATTATTCTACCTACTGTTGAAAACAGTCCTGTCATTAGGCTTCTGTGTGTGATTGTCAGCCCAGTGTTGGTCAGAAGATCCTACCTAAGGCAGGGATGGGAAGGGATGGTTGGGGAGATGGGATATTGCACCCTTCTCACCTGGACCTGAGCTGCAGATATGCGTTAGCAGTGGAAGGGATATGCCTACGGGTGTCTGAGGACTGCAGGACTGAGACAGGGACTGAGGTTTGCTGCACACCAGTACCCAGAGGGCAGCAGGATGTTTTTGGAGACAGCCCAGGCTCTGCCAACTGATGTGGGGATGAGCGAAAAAGATGCATTGTAGGTGCTGAGAGGACCGCCTGAGAAAAGCACTAAAGGCTGATGGGTGGGCTGGTGGGCGGCCGGGCGAGAGCCAGGGGCCAGTGAGGGCCTTGTGTGCCCCCAGGCTCTGTCCTGAGCCTGTGCTGCTGCCTGCCTGCAGTTTGCCCCCAGCTCCTGCCCAGCAGGCAGCAGGAGAGATCACTCTCCAAGTCAAGGAGTAAATTTTCAATTTACATAATCCTCTTGGCCCCCTTGGCGAATTAGACACACCTAATACAAGCAGGGGAAGGCTGTCTCAGGCTTAGTGGATCAATTTACTGTCATTAGCTAATGACCAGCTAATGACTCCCCCTGACTTCGTGCTTTCACCTGCTCTGCGGTACATGAGAGGGAGCCCCGTGGTCAGAGTCCCCCTGGCAGGGTGGGCAGCAAGGAACTGACTCACCAAAGGCACTCATCAAAGTTAAACACAGGATGATGGTGCTCAGGCACCTCTGGTTAGGTGAAACACCCTCAGCTTAAAAAGTAGGTCACATAATTTGCCTTCTCTAAATTCATTCCAAATCAATAGGTCAAAGTCAAATGTGACAGGTAAAAGGTAGAATGAGTATAACTCATGGTGAAAGGAGCATCATCTGAGAGACCAGCTACAGTAGCTCAAGTATAGAAGGGGCTTTTGAAGGCTGTTTATGCTGCATCGTCTTAGTGTGGATGGTACTCAGCATGAGCTATGGGAACAGACAATGAGGATGCTAACAGTAAATATTATTAAAGCACAGATGTTGTTTGCACTGTAGCTCTGCAATTGGAACTGGCAGAATATAGTTCTGCTGTTGCCATATATATACTACAAATGTGTATATATTTATGCATAAACCCAGCAGAACCTTGTATTTGGCTAGATAGCGGAAGTATATCTATATATTTTCATGTCACAAATGTGAGTAGTTCTCAAAGTGCTGCATGTGTTATGCCAGGAAAGACAATCCCCAGTCTAGGCATCAGTTACCTTTTTCCAGTGAGGGACCAGGATGCTCTAGCATTCCAAAATCCTGCTTAGGAGGTGAGTCACTACTTTTGCATTTCAAATTAATTTAAATTCAGTTCCGGCTTACTTGTTATACTCATTGCTTGCGCTTCTGTGTTTTCCCCACACCTGCTGATGACAGCACTAATCCATCTAAGAGGAAGAAAAACCCACAGAAAAATGCCTGTACTCATATTTGTTTGGGATGCCATTAGTCATCAGAGGAAAGTGCACAATCTTCCAGAGTAAAGGCACAATTTTGATTAGTCCTTAAACAATTATAGCACCTAAAGTTTGTTAGTTTTTTTTCTACACAGTATTGGGATGCAGACACTTGAGATTAACTTCAGGAATTTCAGTAAACTGGGATCTTAAGATCTTAAGAGTCCTATGTGCTTGTTTTACTTGCGTATTTTTTAATGTGTTGAAAGCCATGCAATGCTGATTTGCAATATGTTCCAAGTAACCTACTATAGCACATGCTGCTACTTCATGTAGCTGTGTTTGGGAAACCTACCTATACATGTGACCTTGAGGATGTACTTGACTGAGTCCTGTCATGTTGGGTTAGTGTGGAAAAAAAAGAGAAAGGAAGTAAACCGACCCCATACGCTCTTGGCACTCTGTGGAGAATGACTGAAGTCATGGTCCCACAGTTAAGTCTAGACTGAGCATTAGAATCATAGAATCACTATGGTTGGAAAGGGCCTCCAGGATCACCAAGTCCAACCTTTTTCCCATCATCTCCCTAACCATTAGCCCATAGATTCAAGTGCTTCATCGACTCGTTTTTTAAAAACCTTCAGGGAGGGTGACTCCACCACCTCCCTGGGCAGCCTGTTCCAGTGCCTAACCACCCTCTCAGTAAAGAACTTCTTCCTAAGATCCAACCTAAACTTCCCCTGACACAACTTGAGGCCATTTTCTCTCATCCTACCATTAGTAATGTGGGAGAAGAGACCAACACCAGCCTCACTACAGCCTCCTCTTAGGTAGCTGTAGAGAGCAATGAGGTCTCCTCTCGATCTCCTCCAGACTAAACAACCCCAGTTCCCTCAGCCGGTCTCCATAAGGCCTGTTTTCCAGACCTCTCACCAGCCTCCTTGCCCTTCTCTGGACACGCTCCAGCACCTCAATGTCCTTCTTATCCTGTGGTGCCCAGAACTGGACACAGTACTCAAGGTGTGGTCTCACAAGTGCCGAGTACGGGGGCACGATCACCTCCCTACTCCTTCTGGTGACACCGTTTCTGATACAGGCCAGGATGCCATTGGCCTTCTTGGCCACCTGGGCAACCACAAGCTCAGGTCAGGTATGAGCACATGTTTTTACAACTATATATTTCTGTTGAATTAGAGTGCATGATGTGATATTTATGCTGGCTCATTATATGGCTGCCCAACATGCCAGATTGAGTTACTTCCTAACTTCATCTCACTCAGTTGTTGCATTGCCTATGTAATTGAGAGGCTGCACACATGCAATGGGACTAAAGAATGTAGCTGATATCTCAAACTCATGAACAGCCAGCAGTGAGGAGGCCCCTTGTGAGCAATGTTCTCAGGCCCCACAGACCCGTGTCGTCACACGCCTCTAAGGCAAACCCTCTGTTTCCATAGTTGGTCCTTTATTTGAAAGCATTGTCTGGAAGATCACCACAAGGAGGATGTGTGTGTATCTGCAGTGCACTGCTGTCCAGAGCACACTTCAGTCTGTGGCTCTCTATGCCCTCCGTTGCAGCTCCAGCCCTCAGTTTGCTGCCACACAAATCTGGTCTTTGCAAGGCCCGTGAATGTTGCTGTTTCCCAGAAGATCAGGTGATGAAATTGTGTGTGAACAGGCTTTGCTGGGAGAAGCATTGCCCCCTTTTCAGGGAAGGCCTGCAGTGACAAAGGATACATACTGAGAAAAAAAAAGAGAGAAGAGCCAGATGTACTGCTAGGCTTTTGTTCCTCTGCTCATGAAACAACACAATCGGGACTGAAAAGCATGTGGCTGTGACTCCGTGCAACACCTGCAGCCATGAGAAAAGCAATGACTGTGCAAAGTGTCATTCTGGAAATACAGGAAGATCACCAGTGAAGGGAGAACACTGAGGTGAAAAGTCAACATTCATGGAGGTCTTTGAGTACACCTGGAAAAACAGTAGGACATCCTAAAAAGTTCAATTTAGCATTGAGAAGATGACAGCCTTTTCATTTGGAAGGTGGCAGCTCCTGACTGGCACTACTCTGCTTATGCCAGCAGACAGGTTTGGGGTAGGAATGTTGGCATCCATGCTACGAATGAGGAGGCAATGTTTACAAGTAAGGTTCTTTGTCCATGCTACCTGTGGCTCACATGCGTCAATAAGTCACATATATCAGTCACTCAGGGAGGTCCTTAGTTACTAGGGTCATCGTCATATTCTCTGCCCTTTTCCAATTCTTATTTTACAAGGAGTGGTTCTCTGTTGTACTGGTGGCCATTGTGATTATCAAAAATGCTTTACTGTTATTGTTGACTCCTTGCTGACCCTGCCTCCACTGATCTTGCCTGTTAGATCTGTACTCTGCTGCTGATGGAAGCTCCTGAAGACAAGTGATCCACCACTAACCCTTAAAGACACTTTACTTCTTGATGTACTTGCAATTTGCCAGGAATCTGGATTGCTGCCAAAATCTTTTCAAGTGTTAATTTTGAGATCTATACTGTGGTGTTGAAATACATTTTTATTCTGCTGAAGGGAAGCAGAGGGAACACACAGTCAAGTTAAGCCTGATCATGGCTCCCACACCAAGATCCTACTTGCTTGCTATAGCCTAAGCAATATTTATGCGATCAAAAAGATGAATGGAAGATGGAAGTAGAAAGCCAACACAGATACCACTGCCTAGAAAGGATTGTTCATCTGCTCCTGAGAACAAAGAGTATTCTGGCAGATCATTTCAGTGCTAAGTGCTTGACTGCTGCTTGCAATTTTACCAGTAAAAATACCTCTGAGCTCCCACAGCCTTCTTCAGGGCTCACCTCTGACCATCCAGGCCCACATGCATTCATTCCCTCAACCCTGCCTGCCCTTGGCTGCTCTCAGCAGCAACTCTACTTATTCATTACACCCTCAGCTTCCCCCTCTAGGAATGGAAATAGAAAGTTTTCAACAAATGAAGGAACAGCGTATTTGGTTCAGACAAGACAATATCTTTATATATGGAGAAGATAATATCATCCAGTTAAAGTAAATCAATAAATCTCTAGGTTTTTAGTAATGAAGAGTAAGGGAGGAAATACAGGGAAATTATGCACAACAAATGGAATAAAGACAATTTTTGGGATTCCTACTAGAATTAAGGAAAAATAATTTTTTTATTCACCTCTGTAGTGTTCTAATGACTTTAAAAAGCAGCAGAAAGCTGGAATGCTCTACAGAGACTATGAATTACTATAAATGTGAAAAATATCCCACAGTGACAATTACTTTAAAGTACTCCAACGCATTTCAGAGAGATACTGCATAGAAATTGTAAAATTCAGTCCTTATTCCAGAATTTTAGAGATTTTTCTAAATTGTGTGCTTAACAGTAGCCACTCTATATCTACTGGCTTAGGAATAGACTGGATCTTTCCAGTGCTGTGGCTGAAGGCCATAGTTCTGCAAATGTTTATGCATGAGTAGAGAGTAAGGACTGAGTCCTAAAAAATCACAGTATGCTGTGGGTGAGGAAAAAAAATGTTGAGGAAAAGCAGACGAGAGTGATGTTTTTCAACCATAAATAATGTGGTATCCTTCAAGACAACTCTTTCATAGAAGTTGTGTTGAAAAGAACTGTTTTCATAAGTGAATGGCATCTTAAAAATATTAAAATACAGAAGAGAAAGATATGCAGCTGTTGAACAACTCTACAATGTTATTGAAATAATATTTTAATTTAAAAAACTGGAGTGTTCCCCACGCGCTTGCCCTGCTCCCATCCCGAAAAGCACTCTCCTTGCTTTCATGAGCACAAGCAAATCAACACTCTTTTAGCACAAGGTAGCTCTTGTTTGAATTGTGTACCCTGGAGATGCATAATGAGTGCAAAGGAACTGTTCCTAGGGGGGTTCGGGTTCTGAGAAAGGAGAGAAGTTAAAGTGCCCTGCATATGCGGTCTGAATCCTGTGAAGGGGGTGGGATAAAATAAAAATAAATCAATTTTGTGAATTTGAACCATAAAACTATAATTTCCTTCACCCAATATTTTTTATAGCTGAAATTTCCATCTGTGGGGGAGAAATTTTATGGAGAGAAGGCTAATGACATTCAGAAAAGATTCTGTTACCTCTAAAGAGGTGCATTCAAAGCAGTGTGTATAGGTCCAAAACAGTATCTGTGACTCCACAGAATTAGAGATAGGAGAACATATAATTTTTAAGTCCAGTAAATGAACCAGTAGCAAGAATAAATCTGAGACCAAGGTGAGGTGAAACAGAAGTTGCCAAATTGTTTTGGCAAAAACATACAATAATAAACTTAGTTTTTAATTTTAGCTGAAGTACATTTTTTTTGTCGGTCAGAATTATTTAACCCTTTTTAACCTCCACTTGTTTAGGATTTATGGCACTTCCAGAGGGAGAAAACATCTGAAATAAGAATTCAGAACTTCATTTAGAAAACGCTAGGAAATAGAAAAAAAGTATATTGATAATAAAATTTTATTTTTTTAGAATCCTTTTTAATTAATTTTTTAATATTTTGTATTCAGTGATAAGTATTGTGAAAGAGAAACAATGCATTTCTGATAACTGGATTTAATAATTTAAAATATTTTAACTTTATTTGAAGTAGTCAAGAAATCCATCTAGTTATTACTGGAATTTGCCAGAGCTTTCAACCTGGAGTGAAATCCCAGCCCTTTTGGTGTCCACAGCAAAACACTGATTGACTTCAGGTGTTAACACCACAACTACACCTGCACATCTGAGCCAAAAATAGTAATTTATATGTGATAATTAGGCTGGTGAGAGGATATAACAATTCAGTTATAGGAACCAATTGTTCAAGCTGGTCAAGGGGAGGGGAAATTATTTTTTGTTAAACTAATTTGCTAAATAATGGCAGAAAACATGCCATGATTTTCCTGACTGGTGATTTCTATGGTAGATTTATTGACTCCAAGAGTCACACATTAAAATCTTTACACAGAAGGGATACAGTAGGCACAGAGGATGAAGAGAACTGACTCAAAAAATATCAGGGTGGGGAAAATCAGCAGCCACGAGATTCCAAATCCAATGTGTAACAGGATGGGCAGGCAACTATGTCCCATTGTAGGATAGTGTACCAGGCTGCTGGCTTATTTATTCCACATCCTGTGGTTCAGTTCAGTGCCAGCAGCCCTGCTAAGGACTGCCTGGGAGCTGCATGCAAAGCAGGAGCTAATCAGAGAGACTAATCAGCCAACCCTAAATAACTTCAGGAGAAAGTGTGCTTGTGCCATTGCTTTGCTCTGCTAGTCTTTTTGTCTGGAGAAGTTACCTTTGGAATTACTGGTATTTTTTGATGGATAGTCTAACTAATAATTACAATTCTAGTGGATTTGTTACAAGATTTAGTAGATTTGGAAGACCTAGTAGATTTGCAGAAGGCAGAAGAAACAGACAACCAGCAAATGCAAGTCTACCTTGCTACCCTTTACTTGTTCAAAGATCTCTGTTCTGATTCACTGCTCTTTTCCTTGCTTTATATTTCAAACTAACTTTACTTCAAATAAAGAGGTGTACCTTTCACCACCAATCCACACCCTAGCTCCTTTGATTACAGTCAGTCTGTACCATTTAAGACATGAGGTTCAAGAGGCCTGGATATTAGTTTGAAAGCAGCCAGCATACAAACCTTTCCAAGGAGCCTGTCTACTGCAGGTGGTATTTAGAATTGTGTCCCACCATCTTCTCTTCAAATAGCCCTATTCCTGTCCTAGGGACATCTCCTGGCCCTAACAGCATAACCCTGCCCATGGCTCACTACATCAGTGTAGTCTTATAGACTCCAATTCCCAATAAAACCAGAGGGCATTCAATTACCTCAACCTGAAAGAAAGGTGCTTAGAAATTCCCTGTCTCCTAGAGGTGTAGGTTGCTTCTAGACTTGGGTGTGTTTTTGTAGCTTAGTCCCTGCATCTTGTGTTGGCTACTTGAGGCAGATATAAGCTAGGTGGCCAGCATAGTGCCCTTGGTGTAGTTCCAAAGGCATGCACTCAGCATGCTTAGCAGCTGGGATAAGTCCCAGGCAGTGCCCCTGTACTGCGTCCTGTGGTGCTGTAAGTATCTGTGCCATGGCACGTCAGCTGCTACTGAAGATCTAGCACAAATATAATGATAGAAACTACAGCCTCAGGAGTGGCACTACCCACAGATCTGATTCATGGCAGTCAATCACACCTTGCAATTATGATTGGCAGGCAAGTTTGTCCCCCATCACCTTCTTAAATGGCATGGCTCTTCTAATTGTCCAAGCACCCTTCTGGTAACTTGCACTGGCTGATGCAGCCATTGTCCTGTTAATTGCTGAATAAAAGTCATGGCCAACTTAGTGTGTGCTAGCATAGAAATATCCGTTGTGGACGAAGTGAGTATGGTGCAGTGCTGAAGGCTGGTGTTTTAGTCTGATTCAGTGCTCCCATGACAATACAGATCTGGCCCTGACTGCAGGCATAAGCCAAGCAGAAGGAGCAATGGTGGAGTGTATTGTGATAAACAGACTTGACACTGGAGACTGAGGTGGTGTCATTACAGGAAGAATATATCCTCATTTGCCCTGCTGCTGTATTCTCACCTTTGGCCATCCTTTCTCCGTGTTTAACATTTGCTCTGCTCAGATAATATTTTAATGTGTATCCTTAACGGTGACTCAATTTTCTTTTAAAGAAGTGTAGTGAGTAAAAGTCCCTGTGGTCAGATTCTTAGCATGAATAAACATTCATACTTATATTCATTCCACTTTGGGATTGGCAAGTGCCTTCTCAAATACTCAGCAGCTGTCTGAATACTCCATGGATAAAAGTTCAAGGTGATGACCTTGTAGCTTTTAATAGATTGACACACAAATGACACAGTTCTGACTCTGTTAGAGTACACAACATGCTAATTGGTATGTTACAGCACTGAGTTTCTCAATATTCTTTTAATCTATCTATTTATTAATAGGTAGAAGGTTTCACGATTGCCTATCGCTGAGCTTGTGCTTTACAAAACTGATTTCCTTGCTTTGAAACTCTGCACAGTTTTATTGCTCACTTGTATGCAGAAGAACCGGGGAAGCTAGTGATGTCTCCAGGGCTTTTGTAGCCCTCAACACACTGGAAAATGTCTGCTTCACCCAGCTTATGGTCCAACAATAAACAATGTCTAAACATTTTGCTGTGCCTAACATTTTGCTGCCATAGGCAACCACTTAATCTGCCTACACAGTGGAGCTAGCCCTGAGGGGATGCAATATGTGTTGGAAAGGACAGATTTATAATAAAACATTAGTTTTCAGGACTGACAGAAAAAATAGCTGTTCATTTGAGATTTCCTGCTATATTCTCAGCTGTTCCAATAACGGAAGTGTTAAAGATTTCCACAATCAAGGTTCCACATGGATTGCTTCTATAAGCAGATTTGTTTCCCTCTCACAATCAGTACTGTATTTCTGCTTTATTTAGGTTGTATAAACCAGACTTGAAAGGTACCCTTGTGAACCATGAAGAGACCAAAGTGAAAACCCATGACAGCCAGTTGGAAATGAATTCAGCTCTCATGGTTTGACTCTCCTCTTTGTTTACATTTGCATTAAGTGGCACAGCAGAAGGAGGCACTCTGCCCAGGATAGAGGGGGAACCCTTCTCCTTTGGGAGGCAAAGTAGACACCGAGTCTCCATTTAAACCTCATTATGACATCAATTCATGTGAAAAAAGAAAAATCACAGGTTTGCGGTTCATGTCTGTAATAAGCCATTTAGAAACAAGCTTCTCTGGCAATGTAATTTAATCCCTGCTACTTCCAGGTTTTTTTATACTTATGTATTCCTTTGCCGTAAGAGAACTAGGATTTGTTGTGAATCTGGTCACCCTGTAGCTGTTTTACTTGAATGAAGAACTCACACTGCTTCTCAGAGTCTGTTATGACTCCTCTAATTTAAGACTATTACCTGAAACAGATGTATTTTATTTGGCTTTTTCCATGTTGACGGAGTGTGAAAGCTTGCAAAATGATCTCCAAGTGCCTCTATAGAATAAGACTCATAAGCCTCATTGTGATAAGCGAGAGCAAAGTAACCATAAAACTTTTCAGGCTGTCTGTGCTCCATGTGACGTACTTGGGTCTCAGAGGAACCAAGTGCCTCGCTCTTCCCACTGAGTGAAAGAAGAGGGGCTTGCTAAGGCTCTTCTATAAAAGATAGATTTGCCAGGAAAGCCTTGTTCTCCTGGAGGTATATTAAAACAGCCATGCGTGGCCAGAGCTACTGCATTCCCCTGTCTTAAGAAGGAGCATTCTTCTTGGAAAAATGAGAGCTTTCAGCCACATGGTGTTTTATATGTCCTATTCTTATCCAAATCGATTATTGTTATGACAGTTAATGAGCATGCAGAATGACCAGGAAAGATGTTCACTGGCAAAAAACACAGCCTCAGTTTTCAGGATTGAAAAGAGCAGGCTTGAGCTTTGGGTAGTGAATTCACTTCTCTCCCCTGCTCAGCAGGCTGTGGTCTTGATTTTTAGTTCAAGCTGAGCTACAGTCATTACAAATGAATGAGAACAAGAGTGGTTTTAGGCCACCTTTGTGTTTTGTTGTATTTGCACTCTGACTGGTGGTGGGGTTGGACTGAGTTACAGCAGCTCCAAAGCTAATCTAATTTACACTTGGACTGCCAAAAGTTGTTCTGGCAGCTGAAAATGGTGACATCTGCCGAGGGTGCAAATGCAGCCCTGTGTGGTTTTTTTTGATTGAGTTGCATGGTATAAGAGCATATGCCACATCAACTGCCACTACTGGAGGCTAACGCAGTTGTACTTTCCCTTCACCAGCAAGCCTCCAGTCTCCCAGCCATCTCTTGATGCATCTTTTACAATGGACGTAGATCGCATAAACAGGGTATTTCAAATGTTCAGACTTTTCAGCCATGCACCCTCTTGTTATCAAATTGGTATAAAGGGACCACTGAGATATGGACAGCTAAGAAATCATTCTCCCATCTTGAATCTATGGACTTACAAGTAATGTGACCGGTTCTCTTACAAGCCAGTAGATAAAAGCTATTTGTATATATTAACAACACTTTGGTGTGAAAAAGAAACTGAAATCCTTTCTTCAAATAATATTATTTCTCTTTTATCTAAATTCCATTTTTAATTCTCACCCCGACGTCTAGGAGTATACTTTCGTCATGTATTTGTGGCTATCTGAGAGCTTGCAGTGATCATTCTGGAAAATTAACGTATCTGACCTCACAAATGCTGCTAATAGGCATGGTTCAAGCTTAGCATATGTATTAATACAATCACCTTAACTTTTTGAGTTTGGAGATTTGGCAGAACAAATTCACGTATAATATGATAGAGGTATGTGAAACCATGAGAGACGTATGGGCACCAATCACCTTCCCTTCCAGTGCAAGAACTAGGGGCCATTATATTAAACAAGAAGGAGGCAAACTTTGAGTGAACAAATGAAAGTGTTTTTTCACAGTGTCTAGCTAAGCCGTGGAACACTTTCTACATGATTCAGGTGTACTAAAAGCTTACAGAAGTTCAATGGAAACCTGGTGAAGTTCACTGGGAAAAAAATAAATTACTAAACACATAGTAAACATTTAGCTTAGGAAGTCATTGAACCCTTGGTAGCTGAAGGTCTGGAGGTTACTCAGGTCAAGTGTCATTTGTATTTTCTTGTACTCTTCCTTAAGCATCTGATTTTGGGCACCTTTACAGGCAGGATGTTGGATTAGATGTGCTTTTGGGCTAATTCATTGTGGCTGCTATATGTTATATTACATTGCAAGTTATACTACAGATGCCTGCAATATGTTTGTGAAATACCTTGTATTCCTGCGTGAGTTATGTGAAATCTTCAAAGGGCCTGTTTCTTCCCATAGACTGTGGGACTAGCCTAAGGTGACAAACTGAGATTTTTAACTCTTAATTACCAAAAATCAGATGAAGTGAATCCTTCTCTGCATGACACAAACATTTCCCAGAGCAAAGAATGTTTCTAGTTAAGGGAGACTTGGCTAAGAAAGAGATTGCTCTCCTGTTGCGTTCATAAAATTCATTTGCACTAATAAAGCTTGGCAAATAGGAACTTTCTCAAGGAATGAGCCCTAAATTGGTCTGAATAACCTGGATGAAAACTTATATTTTAAATTAGCTAACTGTTCATAAGCAGATTTATATACTATCCAATCAGCTCTAGACTGCTCTGAGCTTTTGAATATTGGAGAATATGAGGGATATATAGATATGAATTCTGTTTTTGTCTGTGTCAATATGATATCCATCAATCAAAGACACTTGTCTAGCAATGTGAAGTGGTCTGAAGAAACTGCTTGGTTAACCTTCTTTTATACAGATATTTAACAGTCTTAAGAATCATAAACCATTTTATATTAAATGATTATCATTTATAATTTTCAGTAAATTGGAACTTAAGTGAGGCTACTGATATAAACCAGAAAAATCCCCTTCACTATTTTTCTATGGGAATACTTAATAAAAAGTTCATGTGACAATGCAAAGAGGAAATGCAGTGTCTTCACATAGCTTTATTGTCATAAATATGTGATATTTACTGTCAGGTAGGAGCAGAGGAGCATCCTGGATCCTAGAGCATCTTAGAAAATGCCTTTTGATACACCTGACTGACCCATTCTTTGCTAGTGACACTAAGTGACAGAGTGACAGAGGAGATAATAATATTATATATAATATTTTCATTAAAGGCTTCATAGTAATAATTGAATGTTGACATATTAAAGAGGTTTAGATGTAGGTGGAAAGACTACAAACTTTGTAAGAAGCATGAAGTGTTACTGGCTAATTAGGACATGTGTCCTCTTATGGTTATGCAGCCTTAAAGCTGATGCAGGGCAGACCAGGAATGGAATGGTATGTACTTCAGTACGGATTTTTTGGCAGTAACTTGCTTTGAAACTGCTCCAGATGGTTTAGAGATCTTGCTCTAGCTCTTTTAGTTTAAGAAAGTGTTGGATTAGCAGGGAGTATTACACATGAAAAGTGTTAGAAGACTGTTAAGAACAGAAGCCAGGAAAGACTCAGAAGCTAGGAAATGCCGGAAATAAGGTTGTCTTGCATATTTTTACTGTTCTTTCTCTGTGTGCATGTTACACTGTCCTTAATTATGGGAACACGTTATATTTTTGAAAGTTCCCAATCTCACTCAGTGCTCACTGACTGTGCAGCTGTTCAGTATATTGTTTTCATTCCACATTGTCTGCCCTCTCATTTATTTCACACTACTGAAAATCCCCTCTGGAGTTCCCTGTTGTGCTTATCAATATGTAGTGTTTTCTAGGGAGTAATAAGCCTGTTTCACTGTATCTATCCTGAGAGAAGTGATGGTATTCTCTGTTTCACAGATGAAAAACTGAGCACAGAGGCTGTATCTGAGACAGCCAGGCCTGAAGGCAGTGTGTGCTCTATGGTTTTGTATCTGTGACTCTGCATTTCCCTTGAAGGGTATGTGACTTCCTATGTAAAAATTACCTATTTATTCATTTGAAACATGAAAAATCGTAGTCCTTCTAGAAGAATCTGAGTGAGGTTGTTACCACTCATTATCAGTCATGTACCACTACTGGCTATGACTATACTAATAAACTGAGCAGAACCAGAGTATAAAGTCAAGCATGGGCTTGACTGGGCTTCAAATACTCAGTGTCTCAAGGCCAGAGGACTGTTCTCACCAGAGAGGTAATCTTATGGTGGGAGGAGAAGCGAGTTGAGCTCTACAGAAGAAAGTTGTACCTTGCCAGTGGGTGTTAGGGTCAGAAAATGAGCCTGTTTTGTTTACCAGAGTACGTGGAGACATTGGAAGGGATTCATCTCATCTAACTTAGATGCCTGTAATCTTTAATGTAACTTAGGTTGTTTTTGAGGTAATTGGAATTATTAACTCTATGCAAATTCTTGAAAGGTAATGAGGAGGATAGTAACAAGACAAGCCTTGTGGCTTTAAGACCATTAAAGGCAGTGGGTGTAGCCAAGGAGCTTTGGGTCAAAAGGTTGGTTAGAGACAATTATTATTCTTTTAAAGAAAATGTAAAATGATGCAGTATTAAGTACTTTTACAACATTTTCTCTGTACACAGAGCAGAAAGCCAAACAGAGACACATACTGATAGGATGATAGACAATGGAGCAGGTTTCTTTCACAGCACAGCCCTGGACTGTAACTACCATGTGATGCACTTCTGACTCTTACATAAGAATGTGGTCATGAATAAAAACCCAGGTATGACTGCAGACGTCAGGGAAAAGAGTGTTGTAATGCATGCCTGGGACATACCTCTTCCAATGTCTTTCTTAATCTCACCTCCATTTCCTCACTTCTCCTCATAGTTCCCTTGTCCAGATAACTCTTGTCTTCCTTCTCTGGGTGCCTAATCAGATTATAAATCAAGTGCCTCCTTCCTCTTCCCTGCCACCCCATCTCAGCAATGAGATCTTTCACCAATTTCCATTTTCTTTCTCTCATGTTGAGATTTTTTAATTTCTTGTTTATCCTATTTGCTCTCACACTTCCTTTTTTTTTTCTATGCTCCACACCCTGGACTCATCAATTGATCCCACCTTACTTTCCTTTATCTCTAACAACTTCTAGGCTGCTCTCAGTGTTGAAATTCAGGGAAAAGGCAGAATTTCATGAAAACAGGAGAAAGTACAATTTGTGACTTACCTTACCAAGTTATAAACTGTTGATCCAAAACACGGAGCACTTTCAGCTACTGAAAGACATAGTTTAACAAAGATTTGAGTATAGGCAAAAAATGTATTTTTCTCCTTTAAGAACTAGCTGATGTACTCATGAAATTTGAAGACATGCTTATTTTATGCTGACACAGACACTCATCAGGGAAAGATTCCAACTCAGTGGTTAAAAATTGGCAAAATTATAAGCAACTTAAGATATGGTCTTAAAATGGGGCATGTCAAGTGACTTTAAATCTAGAGAGAGTTACCAGGTCTTAATGACAGCTACCAAGCTTTAATGCACTGTTTACATCACCCTGTAGAAGAGCAGAGTCTATTGAATCTTGTGCATTTATAGTGTGAGAGGCATTGGTGATGAGTGGAAATGGTGTGCCATTCCTCACTCTGATGCACAGAGGGAAAAGTGTGGTAAATCATGTGAAGACCTGAAAATGTGCCAGGCAGTAACTGGGAAGAGTAATCTTGCCACAGTAAAAATGTTAGTTCACATTTTTGGCACTTCTGATTGTCCTCTCCTTACTGCCCCTTCCAACCCATGGCAAATTAAAACTGTTCATAAACTGTCCATAATAAAGGCATCTGATTTTTTTTTTTGTGTGTGTGGCAGTATGTTTCAGGACCTAAGTTAGGAACTACTTTAATTTACAGATTAAATTACTGAGAAACAACTTTTCACACTTTGAAGAAATTTTTTCCCTTGTATATATATTACATGATTTTCCATCATGGAGCATTTATACTTTCTTATGGAGAAGGTGGTACTCTTTATTGGTAATGAAGCAAGCTTTATTTTAAAAATAATCTTACCAGATGAAAATTGCAGCACCACCAAACATTTCTGTTCTTCCCCAAATTACAACTGGAACATCAAGCAGTACATTTGGTTGCTAATCTTCAATGTCTTGTTCATAAGCAGAAAGACCTGCTAATTACCTCCCTTGCTATTGGTATCTTTCTGAGAGCTATAATAGAAATATTTTAAGGTTTCAGGAACATGAAGGACTCATGTCATTTTTTATTCTGTCATTTTTCCCATGTAGCATGAGCCATCAAATAGAATAGTCGAGTAATTCCTTGGAGATGAATTAAAGACATTGGTTGGTATAGGACACACTGATCAAATTGCACAGCACTTACTGGACAGTAATGCATCTGAGCACATCAATAATGATTTTTATATAGCCTTCATAGAAAATCCAATTTATGAGTAGTGCTTTTGGATCTGGTTTAATAAAGTTTGAATCTTAAAAGAAGAGAGTGTTAAAGTATTTCAGAAAGGATTAAAAAAACGTATCACAAAATTATCACTCCTGATATCCTTCCTTGGATAAGATTTTCTAAAAAATAAATATTACATCTTCTTCTGTGTTGCTCCTATGTATCAATTAGTTGGTTACTGTATTTTCAGATGCTTACTGTGTTTTTTTAGTATGAGATCAAGTGTTCTGTAAAAGGGCATGTGCATTTTCACAGTTCTATTTATGTGTATCAAGAGCTCCTAGGTCTCTCAACATACTGTTTGTGTGCTCAGATACTAAATACGTGAATGCAGTTGTAATAATCATGAACATGTCTTTTTGTATAGCTAAATAAGTCTCTTGAGTTACTTGGCCTTAACGAAAAAAATCTTATACTCTTATACATTGGTAATTTATTGATAGCATTTAATATGACTTAAAATTATATTATATTAATATGAAAAATTGTCACTTCTTTAGCTTATCATCTTTTAATAAATATTTTGCTTTCTGAGGCTTGATTTCCATCCATCTGAAATACCTATTCTTATTTCAGTTCCTGTACCTGAGTCCACAGTGACTTTGTATACCTACCGTATACCTACTGAAGAAAGATGAAGTTTTGTTGTGATGGATTTTGTGTACATCTGTGGCAAGGCTGTATTCTTTGCTTACTGTTGCACACAGAATATACCAGGTTGTTCCTTCTTTAATCCCAAATCAGGTCCATCTAGCTGGTGTTCTCCCTTCTTGTATTAGTATGTGGAAAATGGAAGGAACAAGTATCACTGCATCAGAGTGTTCATGACTGCATGAACAACCCAGTACCACTTCAGTCTGTCCTTTAGGAAGTACCCAGACCTGAAAGACAAAGATGTGGTGTTTGTGTTTTTTTTTCCCCCTTGTACCTCTAGAATTAGAGATCTCCTTGCAATCTCTTCACAGAATAATGTAGCAGTATGTTATACCTAGCTTTGATTTATTGATTTTAAACATGATTTTCTGCGAAAACCACATGAATTTATACTAGCACAAAATGCTGGTCTCATACAAAGATAATTTCAAAATAGCAAGACCACAGTTGTGTCTTGGGGATTTAAAAGTTTTTCAAGACAGTACAAAGAGGTGGCATTTGGAAAGGCAAGTACTGAGGGTGTTGGAAAAGATTTCTTTAATGTTGTCTTAAAAATGTCATATTTAACTTCACGGTTACAATTTAAATTGCTAGCTACTTCAATAAAGTGGTCAGCAAACACCAGTTGGATGCATTAGTTATGCAGTATTCAGCCACGATATGTGTAGAGATATAATAGTCCATTACCAAATAAGCAACCCTTTATTTAAGTGAGACAGCTCAATAGAGAAGTTTCTCATGATATGTGGGGTATGCCATATAGAACAAAAGTACATTGCGTTTGTCAGTTTTCAGTATGGGTTTGGCATGTGACTGAAATGCAGATGAGGCTAAATAGATAACTCCCTGTCACTCAGCCTGTGCTGTGTGATTTGTGTTGTGGGCTCTGCCCAGGAAATGCAAGATATGCAACTCTCTCCATTGAGTGCTTTGCTCTGCAGTGTTTTAACGAAAGGCTTGCATGAAATTCTCTCTCTCCTGCTGGCCTGTGATAAACTCCATGTATAAGAAGTTGCAAAGGCTTTTAAAGAGGATAGCTGTGTGTGCATAGCATCAAATAGAGATTTTCCAATGTAAATGAAAATTGCGGTTTTTGCAACTGCAATCAACAGGAGTGGCAAGACACCTGGAAAATTGCTTTATATCAATTTGACCTTAGGAAAAATGTTTCAATTTGTTTGTTAATTTGCTATATTGATTAATGTGCAGTCTTCATTATGGACAATTGCTGAGTGCCTGCTAGTACCAAAGGATGTATTTCTCAATGGAGGAAATTTCTGCATTTATCAAAGCTCAACCATCACACAGAAAAAGCTCCCTGCTATGTAAAATTACTTGTGAGGACTGTACACCTTTGGGGAAATGATTTAGATGATTCAGCAGAGATAGTGGGCTTCAACAGAGGAAAATTGCTCTCATCCCTCTCTTTTTATTTAACTGCAGAATTTTAGTACAAGACCTGGAGAAATCCAAGAAAAAAGGACAGTATATTGATAAGTTTCCAGATATGGTAACAATGAATATGATAAATTCATTCACAGAGAAATGTTTACAGTACAAAGTGATGAGAAATATTTATTTTATATTAACTGCTCAATGGTATTCATTTTAGAGAAAATTGTTTATGTTTTTACTCTATTTTATGCCTTCTTGGAATAGACTGATATGTAACTACTGCATCCTAAGGTATAGCTTATTTGTCATCTACAGCTTCACATACTAGCATACTAATATAGTGACAACAGGAAAATGATTAAGCATTTTTTACCAGCTAGAATGTGATCGTTCTTCATAATTTATCCACTTTCACTTCCAAACTGGCTTCCCCAAGACAAATAGATTTTGCACATGATGCAACAGATTTTGAAGTGATTGGGACATTCTTCACTTATCTCAAAGATAATCTTCCTCCTGCCTGTGGATTTCTACCACTTGTACAGCTTTCAATAGTTTTGTTCTTCTGTGGGATGAAAAGTTTATTTAAGTGCACTAAAGATAGTCTATACTCCTTAAGGCTTAGTTAGGAAAAAACCCAACAAACCAAACAAGAAAATCTTGTTTACTGCTTATGAAATTACAGCTGAAATTCTTGGGCTCTCTTTTTAATTACATAACAATAAAGGACAAAAGAGTCTTAGTCAAGGCAGAGTCTTACTGAGAGACGCACTATTCAAAGATTCAGGAAATATTCCTCACATTAGGGAGCTTAAGCACAGATCTACAAAATATTTAGATGCTTACTTTCCATTAGAATCCATAATAGGTGTCAGATTTTGCTCACAAATTAAGACACCTCATTTTGTATGTCTGCATGTACATGTTTTCCTACATGCCAGGTGCCTCCACCTCACTGTGATCGTAATCAGTGGATATTAGATGTATGCATTGACTGCCTGAATATGGACATGAAGTACCTCTTGAGATGATCTAGAATATCCCAAGTAGACTCCAGCTGACAATCTGGAGGGACTTGGACCTCTGGAAGTGACATATTGCCAGTGTCTTGGAAAACCCAGGGAATCTCAAATGTGTTAGATGATTTTGTTCAGCCAGCTGAACCAAGCCCCTGGTTATCACAGCCAGAGGATTACAGTTATTCAGCTGACCAAATTTTAGTATGAACTTTAAATGCCTAAATTTAAGCACCACATACATTTGTGGATCCAGGTCTTTCTATCTGAAAAACACACTTGACACCACTTTTCTTTCCATTCTAACAGCACATGGAAATTTTTTCAGCTCTGGTAAACAGTCATTCCTGTTACAAGCAAGTGAAACTAAGTAAACAATTGAGGTTGCCAGGATCCTCAAAACAGAGTCACCTAGAGCGCGTTGCTCAGGGATTTGTCCAGCTGGGTTTTGAATATCTCCAGTGATGGAGAGTCCACAACCTCTCTTGGTAATCAGTTCCACTTTTTGACCACCCTCATAGTAAAAAATATTGTTCTTATGTTTAAGTAGAATTTCCTATATATTATCTTGTGTCCATTGCCTCTTGTCCTTTCACTGATTACCACTAAGAAGAGTCTGGCTCCATCCCTCTACTGTCTCACATGAGGTTTTTACACACATGGGTAAGATATCCCTGAGCCGTGTTTTCTCTGGACTGAAAAATTCCAGCTCTCTCAGCCTCTCCTCATATGTCAGATCCTTTAATCCCTTAATCATCTTTGTAGCCCTAAATTGCTTGTGTCTGTTCCTTCTCTTTTTAAAGGAGATGTATTCCTTCTTTGCACTGCACAATTTCAAAATCTATTTTGGTCTGAAATTTCCCTTCCAGCACTTGTGAAGCGCAAACAACATTTCCACTTTTAATTATTGCTTATTTTGCCTGATTTTCACCTCTAACCATAGGTTCCTGGTTGCCAAACCATCCAAGGAAGTTGGAAGTACTCCTGAAATGCCTGGCTGATTTTTCAGTGTTCATAAGCCAAATGAATTTGTTTTGGTTATATTTTTTCCCAAACCTCATTGTTGAGCTTGGGAAGAGAAATTTTTATGCCTCAAAAAGCCTGCAAAAAAGCTGTAATATGTAATTTTGAACTTTCTTCTCCATTCACAGGCTCTCTTTCCTCTCCAGACCAATTATTACCACCTTTTCCACCAACTAAGGTAGTATTTAGGTGAAGAGAGATGAAGAAATAATGGCATAGTATGTGCTGATCATAAATTGAATGGTAATAAGTAGAATTTGTGTAGGTTCTCTACAAAAACACTTACAAATAATTCTTTGAGGTCTAAAGACATAACCTCATTGAGCAATAATCCATCATGAGCTATTAACAATACAAGAAATAAGTTAAGCTGTCATTGGAAAGCCTTTTATTAACCTTTTGACCAAATCATGATTAATCAAAGATAAGGGCAAATTGTTACTAGGTAAATGAATATCACTTAGATCCCACCTCCCCACCCTAGGGTGGCTATTGAGCTTAATACATAACTAAAGAGTCTTACTGTGTTTCAGATGTTTCTTAATTTTAGATGTTGTGCTTATAATAGACATCTAGGATCAAGAAAGCAAAGACTCATTCAGGCTACTATCTACCCAAGGATTTAAAATGTAGCTTTCCATGCTACCAATGGAAAAGAATTGTCATAGCATCTCCCATGGGAACCTACATTTAAGGAACTATTCCAGGGGACTGAATCTGCAAAACCAGCTATGTACATCAGGATTTGGAGATTAGCATTGTGAGAACCCAATGGGCTGGGAAAGAGATGGAGAAGGATATCTCAACATTGCCAGGATGTCTCCACACTCAGTGATATGTCTCAACATTGTCTGTGCTTGGCACCCTCCTTTCTGCAGCTGGAGATGGACTACTGTGGGAAATCATCAGGCTCTGCATCCCCCCTTCCTGCAGTTGGAGAGGGGCTATTGTGGAAAACTGCAGGGTTCAGTATCCCCCTTCCTCCATCAGAAGGGAGATAAGCAGGACAGTTCACACGGATACTACAAACAGGATGCATCAGTGCACCTGCTCGAGCAACCTCGAGGAGGTCTTCAAGAGGAAAACGAAGGAGGGATGGAGATCACACCTAACAACCCTTGAATGACCCCTGGAGTGATACCTGGTGCCTGCACTGGTAGGCCGGATGTATGCAAAGCAGCGTGTGGCAGAAACACCCACCCAGAGTCAGTGAGCGGAGAAAGAGACTATATCTAGCAACAACAGCTCACAACTAATTTGAAGATCTTCCCCACCAATCAACAACTGGACTTGCGAGATGTTGCTGGATCCGTGGTGGTAACCCCTTCTCTCTCTCTGCTCTCTCTCTCGTAATACTGCTTATTCTTATATCCCCTTGTTACCTATCACTCTTTAATTTTCAAGTGCACACAATTTTATAATAAACCATAGAGATCCTGTGACCTTTGACCTCGTTTGTGTCTTAATTTCACCTCTGGGATCAAAACGAATCTCCCTTGGCCTGGACCAGGTCAAGACAAGCATCAATAGATGATATCTGTGAAACACATTCAAAAAGCTTAAATCTTCATTTTACAGTTAAGTGTAGCTTCACTTTACAGTTATTTTTTTTTGTAAACTGGCATACAGGTAATCTAATCTTACAAATAGCACATAAGTGAATAATAAAATGTTTTCGTGATATACATACAAACAGGCTAATTCACAGGGAGTCTACTTAGCCTGGCTGTTATAAAGTCCATGTAGTAATGATGGAAACACAATATCGTCCCTGGAATCTCTCCTTCAAGTGATTCTAGCTAATATTCTCAGCATCCCTGTAAATTACAAAGCATCTATTTTGCTAAAACGGATGTAAAAATTCAAGCAAATTTTATAATACAAATGGGGTAGAGATTTGAATAAATTTTATAAATGTGGAAACTAAAAGACGTGTTCTCATTACTTATTTGTGATTAGATGTCTTTGATTTGCCATTTAAAAAAATTTTTTTTCTCTAATCTGAATGGATGTAAGGGTTACTATATGCAGGATAATACTCTTCTAAAGTGTTAATATGAAGTAAGTGACATTAAATTATCCAGTATATAGGAAATGTACAAGAAGTGTGAAGGTCTAAGATGCTCAAATAATAACTCACTGAACATGAAAATAACCTCTAGTTGAAATAAATTAGTTCATCTAAAACTGGTTTGTTTCTTCATAAAATATGGCACATGCAGTTTAATGAGTGATAGTGGAAAACATATTTCTATGTACCAATGTTTAAAGAGGACTTATTTTAGAACATATCCTGTGTATACTTAGTATGAGTAATATAATTCCCATGATGAAAAGTATATGTGTGTTGTTAGAATGAAAATCTCAGGACAAAGTTTATTCTAAAAAGATTGGCAGCTATATTATATAACTGCAGCAGTTAATGCTAAGCTTTAATGCAGTAGCTTCACTTCCTTATAGCAGATAGATAATCATCAGTTATCTTGAACTCTGTTTATGTCCTCACATAATGTATCTGTCCTATATACACTCAATCCCAAGGATGTCTCATATGTTCTTTCATTTAATCCAAAATGGATTTTGCAGTCCCCATAATTTTAGACATTGCTTTAAACTGTAGTGCCAGAGTAGGCAGTGCTGGTATTACTGTAGGTTTAAGAGAGTTCTGATCTGCAAGCCTTTAAAGCATAATAAACCAAAAACCAATAAATTTGAGGGAGAAAGAAAAAAAACTCCACCGAATATTGAGAGTCTTTTCAAAAATTTATAACTAAAGCTTACTATTATATGATAAATTTAACTTTCTCTGTTACAATCATGTAATTTACTTTCAAATATCTAATGCAAAATAGATGTTTCAATTAATTATTTAATTAAAGAACCATGTTGTACAGTGCTAATAAAAAGATTTTCACCTGCACATGAAATAAAAATTAAGGTAAATTTAATTTATATATAAATAGTTTGGGTTTTTTTTTTAAAAAAATTGACTGCTTCTGTTCTTGTGTTTATGGCAATGTATGCCTACATTTTATTCTACTTTTATTTAAAAAAACCCCAGATTTCACACACTGATATTTCATGGATCACCTTATGTTGTATGAATATCAAAATCTCATTGGACTATTTGCTTAAGAAATGACGCTGTACAGTGAATGTTGCAATTTACAGTGGAACCATTAAAGGAAACAAGACTGGAGTCATAATGAGTATAAAAATAACAGAGCTAATTTATTGTATAATGTTATTCAGGATCCATAGAGGAAAACCAACATCTTAGCACGGCTAACACACTTCAGCTTTTTACTTCAGAAATTCTAGATAAGAATTTTGTTTATATATATATATATAACATGTTACCCTGTGCTCCAAAGAGGAAAACTGGTAGCTTAAAATCACGGAATCACCGAATCATCGAGGTTGAAAAAGACCTTGAAGAACATTGAGTCCAACCATCAACCTGACACTGACAGTCCTCAACTGCACCATATCCCTAAGCGCTATGTCAACCCGACTCTTAAATACCTCCAGGGATGGGGACTCCACCACTGCCCTGGGCAGCCCATTCCAATGCCTGACAATCTGTTCTGTAAAGAAATAAAGAATACAAAAATAAGAAATAAGTGGATAAATGTCCTGTTCTGCTGATGTGAATGATTAAATTTACTATGACAGGAAAACCACACAAAACTCTTCGCCCAGGTGCTGACAAATAAAATACTTCTTAATCTACTCTAACAGCTTTATTTTCACTCAATATGACTGATTTGCAGCAATCACATTTTCAATTGATTCTCCTCCCCTCAGTTTTCAGAAAGGTGCTGGAATGGTAGATTCAGAAACAGAAATAATTATTTACATATTCAATATGTGTTTTTAACACAGTCAGTAACATTAACAATGTCTTACTTTTGCCTGGGAGTAAGCCCAATTATTAGTTCAAACAAGGTTTTTCATAGTTTACAGTGTGGTTCAGCCTCCTTGGCTACTTTGTTCTTTGCCTGTGTGCTGAAGCTGTGAAAAAGCTTAACTGATAAGAGTCAAAATAGCAGCCTGAAGTTTTGGAAAAAAATCTAGCAATTTTTAGTATTAAAGAAGAACAGACTTATTTATGTTTATTGATTTTCTCCTGAGACAAGAAATGAAAGGATTGAAATACAGCCTTGTGAGAAAACCCTGTTGCTTGAGATCCGTGTCTTACCTATCTTTAGGAAATAAGAACAACCCTTATAAAACAGATTTTGTTTTAAACTGAATACCATTAGTTATCTACTCTGAATTCTGAACACTTTTTTGTGTTTATTGTGTCAATTATACTGGGTTTTATTCATTTCTACAATAGTCTCAGACTTCAGTTCATTTCTTGTGTTATTTTGGCCCTGGAAACATGTGTGGGAGTTAGTACCCTATAAGAAGCACAGTAGGTTTTTGAATCCTACTTAACTTCTTTTCTCTATGGAACATTGTACTGGCTTCTACAAGCAAGTGAAAAACAGAATAAACTGTATCTAAATTATTTGCCATTAGTTTATTAATTTGTTATAGGTTGGTGACATTTATTTTATCCTAGAGTAGCCTTAAAAATACTTTGAAAATATTTCATTAATTCAATGGTGGCTGAAAGGATCTGCTTTTTCCTTTTACTTCTCAGTTAGTTGACACGACAGATTTGACTGTGGAAATTTCCTTTCTTCATCTCCTGTATGTGTGTATTCGTCATTTAGAGAAGACTGTTTCTTGGGAATCAGTGTTTGTCACCTTTCTACTAAACCAAACTTTGTGCCATGAATTCTGCTGTGGAATCATACCAGTTGAGTTTAAAGTAAGGGGTAATATTTTTTCTGCTAATTCTTATTTGCACATTAAAAAAAGATGGAGTAGGTGTTTCAGAGAATTTCCAGGTGAAATACACTAAATTGCAGGAACATTTGAGAAATTACTAGGAAACAACATAATGACAGTGAATTTGAATGTAAGGGTACAGCAAAGTTATAACAGTGGAAATTGAGTATAAACTCATTTAACGATTTTGATCACTTTATGGGAAAAATATTTCACAACTGGACAACATGTTTTTGTTTTTCTCAGGTTGATGGTCAGTGAAAATTCCTGGAAGCTGGCATTAAATTGTCTAATTTTGTGCCAGACATTCCATGGTACCAGTCATCAAACCTCAAAATATGAGAGAATGCATGTGTGTTACACACCCCATGCTTTTACTATTTGTCTATCATTTGAATCAGAGGTGCTCCAAGCTGGGATAAAAATAAATTTTGCAGTGGTATATTAATGAATCTGTCCCAAACAATTATCTTAAAATGATGAGGATATAAATTAAATTCTTCTCTACTGTTTTGGAGGAATCTTCCACTCAATTCAACTGTCAAATCAAGTCAAATGTCAGCATAATTGGTTGCAAAGTAGTCCTTAACAAGTCCTTAGTAATCAGTATTTCAACTGTCAGTCTAATTTTGTGTGACTGCAATGTTCATAATTATAAGAAGTTTTAGAGCTGCAGTTAACAACTGGAGAGGCAGGGGGGCCCACAGAATGCTTCGGTGAGCTGTCAAGAGATCAGAAACATTTTAAAATTCGAATGTGCTTTTAACCACTTTACTGTGTAAAAGGAGTATGTTAAATGTCATCTTTAAAGGCATCTGTGTGGTAATAGCATGGACCCAACGAGATGTGAATAATACAATAATTTGCTGCCATTTTACTAAGTGATATGATAATAGCGCTATGCCATTACTTGGAACACTTCTTATTAAGTGCTTGCAGATTAAATATCAAATGCCCTATTGTTCTACCTAAACAACTTATCCGTCAATTTTTTGATATTTTTATCCAAAAGAAAAGAAAATTTTAAATGTTACCATAGGGTTCCTATAGTAATAGTTTTGAATGCAATACATTCACTATGCTGAACAAACATTGTTGAATTAACATAACAAACACCAAATGGCAGAAAGATTTGCTTGTGTGGCCTTGGAATCCCTGAGTGTGACTTGCCTCTTATTTTAACTCAGCTCCAATTCAGGGTAATAAAGTACAGCAATTGCTATAATATTAAAGAAGTTTACAGACATGATCAATTTACAAGACTTCCCCTTCCTTTCTTCTTGTATTATTTAACACTTTTTAGCAATTGCATGAGATAGATGATTCCAGTGGAATATGAAGTTATACTTCATTGTATGCATTTCCACATCACCTAGAATAGAAACTTTCAGTTAACTGTTGTCAATACTTTGCTGAGATTTGCTAATTTCTGCCAAAGCCCACTGGCTATTTTAGAAAGTCCACTCAGCACATCTCCTTCCCTGTTTGAAAACTGTGGCCTGCTGGTTCTCAGGTGCCTGGGAGGGTATTAATAACAAGTTACTCCTTAGGAGAAGATAGGGAGGATTCATCTGGTCCAACTTAGACATCTACAATCTCTAGCATTTTTCAGTGCTGGAAAGCAACCCATAACACTTCTAGGGTACAATTAATCTATCCTCTTTAAATGTCTACTTGCAGATGTAATGGATAGTTTCTTAGAAGTACATGTTCTTTCCATCAACCACAAGTTAGGCGAGATGAGTCCTACACTGACCTGTGATCTTTGTGTTGCCTAGACAATATTTTGATTGGTACAAGCCTTAGTTTGCCCTTTGACTAGATCCAGAGTATATACTGCAAAGATTGCCAGGATTGCATCACAGAAAACCAAAAGAACATATCCATAATTTAGATTAGGCTACCTTTTCCTGAATAGCATGTGATGCAGTATAGAGAGACTGGTATCTTTAGAGGAAGACACAGAATGGATAAATTAGGCACTAGATTTGATTTTTTTTTTCCTCTGAGCAAGCTTATCTAACACTATTGAGAAAAGCCTAGAGAGCTCATTCTCTGACTTGAGATATCTTGTTCATGGCCATAGGCTATGTGATGCCTCCTGTATTAAGATGTTAGTTCTTTGACATCTAATTTGCTTCCAGCATTAATATATAAACATTTTGCATTGGCAGTAGGTGTTAAACCTCATTGGAATTTCTGAAAATAAGGTAAAATGGTACAAGATATATGTGAAAAGTAAAACTCTGAACAGAAAGGTTCAACTGTTGTTTAAGCAGGATCATTCTATATCTGCAGCACTGACACAAAGCAGATGCTGCAACCTATGATTGTGGAAGACATGTTTTCAACACCTTCTCCCTTTAATTTACAACTTTTAAATGAGCTTTAAAAAGAACTTTCCACAGTTAAGAGTGTAGTAACTTCCTGTGTGTTTCAGACACATAGTAGCCACAAGCCAAAAGCAGGCAAATAGTTCAACTTGTCCATTCCTAGGTTCAGAAAGACTTCATGAAGAACTTGAGTTATGGTGTCAAGAAAGTTAAAAAAAGCCCTAACATTATCCTTACTTGTAATAATTTTTTACATTAAATATTTAAGGCTTTCTAAAATTGGTCAACAAACCCCCATGGATTTTTGACATGACACAGGCTGCAAATGGGAATCGTATCAATGTGAATCAAAGTGATGAGAACTGTGGATGAGACGTGAAGACAGTGAGATGTCTGGCCAAAGTGGAAGAACTTTCCCTTTGAAATCTTATTCAGCTTCTGCAGTAATGAAGGTCATTTCCAAATGAGAGCATTGACACTTGTGTTTGGTAGAAGTAAGAGCAGAATCTGGCTCATCTCTTACTTTTAAAAATCTCAGTCTTTAAAAATTCCTAGAAATATTTGTTTTATCCTCTAAGTTCTATTTAGTTGCTCTACTTTCTGTTGAATAGGCTGAAAAACTAAATGGAATCATTAACTCCACTAATATTTCATAATTAGTAATGTTTGGGACATCTTCTGATGCTTTCTGACAGTAGGTTATGTTCGAGAGCTGTCAGAGCATCTTTAGCACACACAGAGAGTAGTATTAATTATAATGCATTACAGAACTCTGTTTGCTCCAAGAAAAAGTCTCACAGATTGTGGAATGCACTTATATCTATTTTAAAAAATTACTTTAGGTGCTTTACTTAAAAGACTTGACTGCTTTTTTCAGACAGTATGGAAAGGGTTTTATTTTAAATTGTAAAGCCAAATACAAATAATACAGTTTAAAAATTGAATCTGATTTAATTGCTTTTGGTGCCAGATGGGGTAAAGCTGTCAAGTTTATGTTTTTTTACAGTGGATCTTTCTTTCAAGCTGACAATATTATCATGTGAAACCATTTTTTCCTGATTGTCAATATATCTATCATGACATTATTGCACAGAAGTGTATTCTTCAGGTGGTGTGGATCAGAGCCAGCGTGGTGGGGTCTGTCCATGCAAAAAAACAGTTGGCAGTTGAGGAATGCTTTTTTTTTCTAATCCTGCGTTGATGTATTATAGTAATTCAGCCTAAGACATCTACATTATATCACTTACCTTTTTGGAAATGAACCTGCAGCATAAAATTTCCAGCTGTGACTCTGAGATTATCTTTTAGATGGGAAAACAGCAAAAGGGAAAAAGATGGGGAAAATCCTCTTGTATGATTTTATATTCATAAGTTTAATGTGTAAATCGCAGGATTTCGAAAAAATATCTTTTTAAAAAAGTAGCAAAAAAGCCTTCTTCAGGTGACTATAAATGCATAAATTTTGCATAAATAAAAGAAGTAAAGAAAATCTTGCTCCTGTAGAGTTTACCTTCTTCCTGAACTTTCTGTTTAATTTAAGATTTACATTTTGATTTCCTTGAAAACTTGGTAGACAAGGGATTCTTAATATTCTTGAAACTGAGCAGTTCACAGAATTATAAACAGTTTTATGAATGTTGTTCAAGCATAAGTATCATCTGTTATATCTCAGACAGATAGATATTGACTATCACAGTCTTCTTTTACGGCATAGGTTGTATCTCTCTTTTTACTGTGTCTTTGTGATTTCAATAGTTATATTTATGCAAAATTTTACATGGTCAGAATATGGAGGGATTATTTTTTTCTAAAATCAAAATAATAACTCATGGGAAGCAGAAAAGCAAAGCTCCAGTCCTCTGTTGATTCATGAAAGTGAAAGGCTGTGTTTGAAATAAACCTTACTGAAGCCAAAAATATTTTTATGGTCAGAATACAGCCCATGTGGTTGTCAGTGTGAGATTGTTTTGCTGGATGTTAAGCTGTATAAAATGGCAGTGCTATAGAAACATGAACCTCTTATGATTAACACTGTGTAATATTTATATAAGTTTTTTTGCATGCAAGTTACTAATTATTTTTTCCGATAGTTTTTGTTTGTTTTTATATTATGCCAATGTTAGTAACTTGTTTATGCAGACAAAAATAGTCCATTATATAATTAAGAATGGTACCAGAGTGCAGATTTTAGGGTGTGTGAGATTTTGAGCAACTTTATAACCTACAAATCCTTTAACTTTCATCCAAGATTTTGCAGGCATTTCTATTATGCTACTTTGAGGATAATCAGGATGATTCAGAGGATTACCGACTATTTAAATGGCTATCATAGGTAAAGAAGGGCATAATCAGGGTATGTCTAGGGTTAGGTTTGTTTGTTCTCAATGTTTATGCACTCCGTTGCTGGAAAACCTACCAGCAACAAGTTGAGCCTAAGGCAATGGGACTCTTAAGCACATGGATTTGAAACCGTAGGGTTTCCCTCATAGGCCCAGAGCCATTGTAGTACTCCAGCCCTGGCATCCTGCCTAAGCTTTGCTGCTGATGACATGGCCCCACCAGCTAAGGCTGCAGGGTGGGACAGGCTCCAGCTCACAGCATGGCACTGCGGGAATGAGGGACATGAAGAAGGGAGCGGTCATGTATTTTGAGGTCGACATGTGAGATCTGACCAGCAACAGAGGATAGCCTCAGAAGGGTGGCACCCACTGGAGGAGCTGTTCTGGACTCAGGCCAGAAAATCATCAATGCCCTTCTTGGTAAAGAAGATGGTAGGATCATGGGATAGTTCAGGTTGGATGGGACCTCAGGAGGAGTCAGTTTGAAGTTAGACCCAAGTGGCTCACGGCGTTACCCAGCCAAGTCCTGAAATTTCCCAAGGTTGGACAGAGACCAGACAGCCTCTGTGGGCAGTTTCTTCCAGGGCTTAACTGTCTTCATGAGGAAAAATATTACCCCATCTGAACGTCTCTTCTTTCAGTGTATGTGCATTGTAGCTTCTCCACCCACCATTTCCCACTGTGAAGATGCTAGTTTGTCTTCCTACAACTTCGCTGTGGGTGCTGAGGCTGTTTGGTTCACCCAAAGACATCTGCTCCAGCCTGAAAAAGCCCATCTCCCAGCCATCATGGCAGTCCTATGCTGAACCTGATCCAGTGTAGTGATGTGTTGCTTCGTATTGAGTGACTAAATCTGGGTGCAGTGCTCTAGCTGTGGTCTCAGGAATGTTGAGTAGAGGGGGATAGCCCTTCCCTTGATGAACTGACTCTGTTCCTCCTAATGCGTCCCAGGAGGCTCTTGGCCCTCTTTGCTGGCAAGGCACTGCTGGCTCATGCTCAACTTGCTTTCCACAAGAGGAATTTAAATAGCAAAGAAATATAAGCTAGCTTTCTATTTTTAACTGAATTTCTATTTTTAACTAAATATCTCTCTCCCTTACAAATGCAGTCTTGCAAGTATGAATTAGAGACAAGTGATGTCTGGAAGCTGAACAGAAGAAACATATAGCTTCATTTTTGCCTCCAAAGTCTGTTGTCTTTCTTTGAGAATGAGGTTGTATGTCACCCAGTTACCTGTATGTTAATTAACTTGGGGGCTTATATTATCCAGCCATCACTATTCTATTGCCTCAGTGACAACTTCATGTGCTGGTTTCAAGAACCCATTTATATGAAGAAAAAATGATAGACACAAGTGGCTTCCCAGATCACTCCAAACCCCTTGAACCAGATATGCTGTTCAGAGCCTTCATCTGGGTCCAGCAAGAGAAATATCAGCTGTCATGACAGTGCCCTGCATCATCTTAGGTTTGTAAATAATATTTTATATTTCAGTATAATTCAAAATGGCAGGGGCATTTTTATTTTCTTTGTGTGCCTTGTTTTTATAACTGCTTTGTGTGACTGCTGTGGTTTTCCAATATTTTATAGTTTCATGTGTCCTCTTCTGAGAAAATTAACTGTGTGGCAGTAAAAAGTACTAGCACATATGTCAACAAAATCAAGTATTTGGGAGATTGTCCTTTTTATTTTTCTGAATGAGATAGATTGTTTAGCACAAGCTTTTAAGACTTCAAAGGTAAAATCGATGTTAATCCCCTGCTGAAAACTAGAAGCATCCATTTTGTCAATGGGTCTAATCTGACATATTTGACACAACTGCCAGTTTAATAAGAAAGCATCATTAACACCAATGAGGACAGATGTTTATCTACCTTTAAAAAAATCATATCTTGAGGTCATTAATGTTCATAATTTTGAGAAGAACACTTATGTTGTCATGCCCAATGGTCTATACACAATTAAAGCCCTTTTTTTTCCCATTGGAATCCTGTTGCAAAATGAATTCAAGATACATCATCAAAGAACAAACACTTTTAAACTCTGCATTTTAAAGTCTTTTAGCTCCTTGAAAGTTATAGAACTGCATTATAACAAAGGTTACAACTTTAAGACATTACTTTTTGCATACTTAAGAAATCTCTTGCTTTTTAAATTGATGTTGTGTACATTCAGCTGTTTTACAGCCCTTCTAGGGAAGGGGAGAGGTTTTGGTTGCTTGGGGTTTTGGGTTTTTTTAGGACTAGCAACACAATTGCAAAATCACCCACAAATGTTTGTCTTTTTATTTTGTCCTTTCTTTTAGTGTAGATCAGGAATACAAAAAAATCTTTTCAATTCTTAATTAACATGTATATTTCCACACTACAATGAAATTCACTGTTCTCATGCCTTCAGATTTAAATGCAACATATCTTTTTATTTACCAGAAAGTCTCACATAGTTACCTATATGCAAAGTAGCTATATTAATTTAAAATTTTCAATTTTCATTCTCATCATTAATGCAAAAAGCAGAATATGCTTTAATAGGAACCTATGAAGTGTGTGACTCAGTGGGAAATATAAAATCAAAATTCCTGCAGTAGCATATTAATGTATATTGAATTTTAATAAGGACAATGATCAATAATATAAAAGAGACAAATTCCTTAGCATACATTGGCATCGTCTTTCTTTGAATCCTTCTTAGTATTTAATTTTTGATAAAAAGAAATTCAGAAAATTATTTTCAGGTGTAATCACACAAGTCTTATGTTCCATTACAGCTAAGGTATTCTGAATTAAGATGAGCTTTTGTCCTTCATGCATTACATTGAACTGATAGGCTTTTCGTTTTGCTAATAGGATATTCTGAACTAGTATTTTTAAATCCCATCATAACACTGAAAAGTACCACTTACTGTGCTGCTTTGCACTTCTGTTTAATTGTTAGTCTTCCTAGTGTCAGTGGAGCTGTACCAAGCAGTATAGTTCTTAAAAACAACCAAGTCAGAGCAGCTTTTAAATGGAAATCTTAAATGATGGATTGCTACTTGCATCCTCTCTGCTCAAATGAGAATGAGAGGTCCAGGGAGTCTATGCAGGCATCTTTTAAGCTTGTAATAATAGCCTCTCTCCAATGTCTTGCATGGTTCTAATTACATGATATACAAATACAGTGCACATAATAGCTGCAGAACTTTTGATAGAGGAAAATGATTACCAAGCTTTAGGAAACTTCTCTAATATGAATAGGGTATACTTTGAAAAAAAAAAATCAGTCTTACTACTGGAATAGGAAATAAACTGGAGTTTTTTTGTTGATTCTTCACATTCAAGTATGATTTTAAGATGTCTGTATTATGGACATGAAAAGTGTAATTCTTTTTCTGCATTTACAATCTGCTTTTCTTGGTCTCATTATATAATATACCAATTTCAAACAGTGCCTAACATATCCTGATGGAAGAAAAAACTGTTTTGTATTTTCAGTGGAGTCAAGTAATCTGTAGAAAGCTAAAGGAAGACAACATATAATGTGAAGCAGAAAATCAAAGTACCTGTTCAATCTTTGGCATTCTAGAGTTGCATATTTTTGTCAAGGGATCACAGCCTTTTCTTTACAGCTTCTGAAATGGTTTTGTAATTGGTAAGATGGGTCATTTGGTTTTGGGATTTTACTTTTTTTGTTTGTTTTTTTTAAGTAGAAGAAGAAGAAGAAAATATCAATACTGTAATCAATCAGAGAGGTACTGTCTGATTTCTCTGGCAGTCCCCTACAACAGCAGTTGATGAGGTCAGATAAGGACATGACAGACTGTCAGTGTTGGATAAACCATTTCTTCTGGGTGGATTAATACGGTATTTGTAGCTGCAAGGAAAGACTGACATTTCTGAGTGTTTCTTGAAGGGGTTGGGAGGAGGGTCAAATAAAAGCTATTTCAATCAGCTGTATAGTCAAATTACTAGTCAGTTAGGTGACCTTAAGTCAGTCAAGATAGGAGAACAACAACAAATAAGCAAAAAAGCAAATGTAAGTATGAAATTCTGGCTTCACTGAATTTTGGTATGCCCTCCTTTGACTTCTGGTAGTTGTTTTTTACATGCAGTGCCTATTTGCTGATTATGAAAGCAATGTGGCAATTAAGTCAGTCACATCATCTGTAGGCTCCTTGCTTTCCTTACAGGCCACCTATTATGCTGTGAAATGTAAAGATTATACATAAAGTTGTAAAGATATCTTTGGTCTCTTTCGCTTTGGTAACTTGGATTCTTCCAAATGATGATGAAGGTAAAAGGACAGAATCATCTCCCTCATGTTATGACTGAACCTACTCAGAAGTCAATCTGTTGAACCCTCTCACAGAAAAGAAATCCTGGAGGGTAAATGGGAGAAGGCTTTTATAAAACCCTGGCTAGACAGCTACAGCTTTGCATTCCAGTTGACCTTTATTTATAACATTTGCCCATTTATTTATGTGTGACAGCAAGAGAATTACACAATGACAAGCAAAAACCCTGCAGCTGTGTGTGCTCTGTGGAGTTGAAAGGCTCCTGATGCCCCAGCTGAGTTAGGCATTAGGAGGAGGAGGTTATCACAGGGCTGTTATCCCTCAGATCTGTGGTCATTACTGAGTGGGACCCCCTTGTCCTTAGTTCAGTGGAACTTCCACTGCACTCATGAACCTTCTAGGTCATTGGCGTGAGGAGATTAGCTGGTGGGGTATGATTTTAGCCTCAGCTATCTTGTTTAGTGAAACATAAAAGAAGCAGTTCACCTCTCACTCTAAGAACAGGTGTCACAGTGTGTAACTGGTGCCTGTAAGCACTTCTGATTCATTCTCTTCAATGACATTAAAACATGTATTGAGGGCTTGGCAGAAGACCAGTGGGTTTAGGCACTTGGGCTTCTGAGAAATCATACTTAAGGACACTGCTGAACTGGAGTCTTCCTGCACTGGGGAGTTTTTTCCTGAGAGAGGAGCTGTATTAAATGTAGGACTGTCTCACACAAATGTTTGCCCACAAAACACCACCCTGATATTACTTTAATTTATGTTTAGAAATAAAGATCAAAAAGAAGCAACAAAGTGAGTGTGCAAAGCTGTCATTTAAGCTTGGTGTTCTACATTTCCTCTCTCTCCAGAGAGAGACCTGATGAAATTAGATCCTTAGGCATCTGAAGTCTGGTGATATGAAAACCCTTGCTGGTGCCAAAGGTGGGCAATTATGTCTTCTACCAGGGACATCTAAAAACATGGAGGCAAGTCATTAAGCTCCTTTCACAGTCAGTGAAATAAACACCTAAAGAGAGTTATCTATCTTAGGCTACAACATCTTATCCTAAATCAAGTTGGATGAATCACTCCTCTGGAGGTGACTGTTTCACTGATTAATGCAGTGAGATACATCCCACTCTTGAGTCTGACTTTAGCTGAAAAACCCTGTTTGGCTTCAACTAATTGTAGCTAGATGTCTGATACCTCCATTATCTGAACATTCCCCAGGGATCACAGTTGGGTATTATGCATTTATGTCTGTATATATGTCAGCTTGATCTAGACAGCTAGATTCCACTTATGAGAATCCAAAAATCAATGGAAACCATGCCTAAATCCTCTGATGCTCCACAGAAGGACCATTGTTGGCCAAGACGGTATTTTCCGTATACTTTTCTGTAGAAAATCCTCCTCAGTTGAGATGCTTTGCTTTTAGGTCCGTTTACTCCAAAGCTGACCATACCTCAGATTTATCTCTTGGATGCATTTAGATCCAAGTGAATTGCGAAGGTCACCAAGGTTTATAGGGGAAGCACACTGAGAATCCAGAGCATCTGAGACTGCCATGTCACATCTTATCCTGAAACCATTCTTCTTCTTTGCCTGTAGCTCAGAGGGGCAAACTAGTTCATTCTTGCAGAGGTCAGTCATGTTAAGAATGGTACTTCTTTTTTTTATTTAGAGTTCAATTAAAATACCACCCCAAAGATCCTACACAGCATTTCATGGTTAAAACTCTTAACTAAGTGTATGGAGGAAATATGTCCTTCTTTCAGCTAGAATGAGAAGTAGTTTCTAGTAGGTGACAAATTACATGAGCTGATCTAAGTAGCCCAGCAATGAAGAAATGCTTGTTACAATAAAAGAATCTGATTATAAATCAGGAGAGTGTTTTCTGCCTGTCCCTCTTGGTACCATAATTTTGCTGCTGTCAGCCTTTCCTTCAAGAACTGAGCACTGAACTGCCCTGGAGAAAAGGGTTATGCCAATACTAATGAGATGGGTAGGGATGTTTGGGACTAACAAGGGAATATTTCCTTTCTGTTTTGTTAGCTTGTGAAATAATGGCAATAAAGATAATGCTAATGAGGTACAAATCTTCCAAGCATTAGTCCTATTTGACCTTGGCTAATGAAAAGCAAACAAATATTCTTGAACACTGAGATATGGAGATTGCTGTGAGATAGTGACGACCCCTGTAGTTTAGCCTGAATGGTCACACACCAGGATGCAAATACAACGTATGAGACAGAATGGGCATGAAATATAAACATATTTTTTTAAAGTTAGTTTTGTCTCATGCAATATGAGACAGAAAACATAAGCACTTAGACCAACTCAGCTGAACAACACTGTAAAGCTTAAAATCTCACTGTTGAGGGGTGTATGACATTCATTTCTGTTCTTCAGAATTCACGAACCAATTAGGACTAAATTAATTTCAGCTATCTCGGCACTTAAGTGAGAAGAATAAGGAGAAGATGTAAGACTGCATTTTAGTCACTGGGGTAAAACTCACTGCCAGCAGATGCATCAGTTTTTTGGAGCGACTATCCCAGTGATAGCACTTATACTTTTGGGTAGTGCTTTTTTCCCCCCCTAGCATATATTTTTCATGAGTATATTCCTGTCAGTCTCAGAATGACATCTGAGCTGGGTTTGCTGTAGTTCAATGGGGTGTGGAGAAAAAAAGGAAGTCGGTTCAAAAATTAGATTATTACCCTTTATCTTTTGCATAAAGTAGCAGAACTGTGTCCTACTAGAACTATGGCAGTATTTTGATACCTTGGCTATGACTCCTTTTTTCTCCTTATGCTCTTTGTCTTTATGGCAAGGTAGAGAAGTAATGTTGGAGTCATGCCAGTGATACTGCATATTCAAATGGTTCCTCCAAACAGAGAATGTTCTTCTGATCAGATATACTAGCTTCATGACTGTTTTGGCTTTTGCAGTTAGAGAGCCATCAAAAGAATATAAAAATACATTTTTCTGCCTTGTGATTTTAGGGCTGTCTTGCTTTTGTTGTCATTTTGGATAGGGATTTAAGAATGGATGCAAGGAGACATTAGTGAGCTTTGCCTGTGCTCCAGGTTGCTTGGGTAGGATGCAGAAACCATGTCCCTACAGTATCTTGTTAGAGATTACTCTTGATAGTTTAGGTTCAGCTACTTATCCATGAGTGTATAAGCATTTCCGAACTCAGGCTGACCGAGACTGGCTATTTATAAAGAAAGGTCAAAAAGTTCCTGTTTAGACATATATTACCTTTTTTTTTTTGTGTTGGTGTTGCTTGCTGTGTACAAATCCTTTATAGTATTTAAAAAAATAGAGAGGATGGATGATCCCTTGCCATGTGTCCTAGATCTAGAGTTCCTGGTTAAGCCTGACATTATATAAGATTGTCACTGATGTGAGAGATGGGAACAGCAAAGTGGGTTCATCAAATTTCCCTAAACTTTCTGGAATTTACTGTAAACACAGGTGGGTTTAGGATTTTCTCCAACAGCTGTTAAAAGTAAACATATCTACATTGAAGAACTGCAACTTTAAACCTGTGGGAGAAACAATATCCACTGAAAATTTAAATAAGTTTAGCTCCAGATAAAATGAGAGCTTCAGTCCATGCTCAGAGCATATCTAATATTTTCTTCTTTTCTAAGTAAAAGGGCAATTATGAGCAAAGAAAACTAGAAATCAAGTGCAACAGGAGCTAACTAGTAAGTATGACTTAGTCAAAACTTTTTTCCCTTAAAGTCTTTACTATAGCTCTTACCTCATTCTCTGTTAGTGCGAGGACTTACTATATCACCACTGGTGGGAAAAAGGCAGCCTTAGATGCCACAACCGCTTAATAATATGAAATTGTAGAATAAGGAAGACACAAATACCAATTGACTTACCATTCTGTATCAAGGGTAGTGGTTTCAAGATGCATTTCTGTCCTATTTTTCTCTTAGTAATTTTAGCCTCTACTAAATCAGAAATTTCATTATGCATATTCTTTATCAGTGATTCATTTCACAAAAAAATATGCTACAAAAGAATTTTAATCCTTTGTATATGATCATCACATATCTTAGTGTTAAAAGGCAGAATTAGGGAAGTGAAGAGAATCTTCCAATTATTGCTTAATCATGACACAATTTGAAGAATGAATCTTGTGAGAGGAAATATTTTAAATCAATGTGACACTTGAAAATTGCTTTAAGTTACTTCATGCATTTTGATGTATGAAATTCTTCTTGAGGCACAACAGATGAAAAGAAATATTGCATTAAAAAAATTCAAGAGGCTTATTGTTTCATTAAATATTTACCAGCCATTCAAACTTTAGTGGATTTACTCTGCAACAGAACAAGAGACCTTAGGGTTTACATCTGTAAATCTTTGTGCTGGTGCCTACCAAAAGTGATTAAACCTAAGGAAAGCCTTTGCCATGTTTGTAAGTTATTTAATAGATGAATTTAGTGTGCAAATGTTCTCCTGCAAGTTTTCATGGTTGAAATAACAAAACTAGACCTCTTGGATATTAATAAACAAATGTTTGAGCTCAATAAAAATTATGCATACACTGTATTTGCATCATAAAAAAAGTATGATAAGCACATCTGTGCAATTGGTCACTGGTTCTTCAGAACCTACCATTCCTCCTTGGAGGAGGACGAACAAAGAACATGAAGAAAGAAGACCTATTTTGCCCAACGTGCAATTTTTCAGATTGGTCTATTCTGAACTAGTCAAATGTCTTAATTTTTTCACTTTTCAGTTGTAGTCAAATATATCACATTTGATTGCTTTAAAAGATCCTTGCACCTATTTTTTATTTATTTTGTTTTCCTCATCTAGAGGGTTCAAGGATTAAAATAACAGAATCACAGAATCACAGAATCACAGAATGGTAGGGGTTGGAAGGGACCTCCAAAGACCATCTAGTCCAACTCCCCTGCTAGAGCAGGATCCCAGAGGAGATCACACAGGAACACGTCCAGATGGGTTTTAAATGTCTCCAGAGATGGAGACTCCACAACCTCTCTGGGCAGCCTGTGCCTGTGCTCTGTCACTCTCACAGTAAAGAAGTGTTTTTTTATGTTAAGATTGAACCTCCTGTGTTCCAGTTTGTGCCCAGTGCCCCTTGTCCTGTCACTGGACACCACCGAGAAGAGTCTGGCTCTGTCTTCCTGACACCCACCCTTTAGATATTTATAAGCATGAATGAGATACCCCCCTCAGCCTCCTCTTCATCGAGCTAAACAAACACAGTTCCCTCAGCCTCTTGTCATATGCAAGATGCTCCAATCCCTTCATCATCTTAGTGGCCCTGTCCTGGACTCTTTCCAGTAGCTCCATGTCCCTCTTGAACTGGGGACCCCAGAACTGGACACCTTGCAGATCATCAGCAAATGGCATTTGGGCTGAGAATACCCTTCACACATACTATTAGTCACATTGTGTGCATAATGTTGCATACATACCAAGTGCAAACAGGCACACATTTGTGTGTTCTTGGGACTGTTTCTGTGATGTTAGGAGCTATGTAATTTGATTAACTGCAGAAAATCAACTGGACCATATTGAAGTCTAATTCAGGATATTTCTGTATGTCTCTCAGTTGCAGAAATGCTGCTTTTATTTTAATAAGTCTGTTTTTATATGTGTTCTGTTCTTTTCTTCATTTTCATTATTGCTGTTGTGTCTCAAACGCTGGAATTCATATGCCATGGAAAAATCACACTGCTTTACTCACAAACCATAATGAAAGTCCCATAGTAGGTCATAACATACCCTATTCTGTCAGTTTTCTGTCTTCCATCATTTCTGTTTTCTCCCTCTATTGCTAGAAACATTTATATAGAACACTTTAATGTGGAATATTATATAAATATTTAAGATGATCTCTGGTTATATAAGCATTCCTTGTTTCAGTTGTTGGAGAATTGTTTGATATTAAGTTGAGGTAACTTCTTTATTGAAGAATGACTTTATTTTTCATGTAACCCGACATGATGAGGAGTGAACAAAGCTGACCAGAAAATAAATTCTATTTTTTGTGAAAAGTTTAGAGGTTTATAAATTCCTTAGATACTTTTCTTCAGCCTTTTGCAGAGATTTGGAGTTTCAGCCAAAGGAATTTTGGAGATGAAATGGTCTATTTTTCTGAAAAAGTTTCTTTGAAAACTTTTACAACAACTTTAGAAACAATTTCATTTAGAAAGTAAGTTAGTGATGCTTTTGGAGAAATACAATACTGGGGTAATGAGAAAGTACACAGCTCTGCCAGAGGGGAAAAGAGCAGTTGTTACACCAGCACTACTAGCCTTGTGGTGTTGGGGAAACATACTCCTGGAAGTGCCCTATTGGATACAGATGTGTGTAGCACCCTCAACAGCCATGCAAAAAAGTCAGATTAAGGGAGGGAGGAGGGAGAGCAGGAGTGCCTAATGTAGCAGTAGCAAAGTTTGGGGAACAAAAATGCTCAGCAAGTATTAGAGTCCTTCCCTAATCCCTTTACCCCCATATGAGTGTGAGATGGGCAGGAATCTGCCACATGTCCCCATGGTATTATAGTGAAAAACAGGTAGCTTTTGAGTGACTTGTCTAAAGGCTGGCTTGCCTTCAGTATCACATCACATCCAGATGTAGAAATTATCTTGGCCCCGAATGGATTCATTATGTACCCCATAATGCAGGCAGTGGGGTCCTATTTCAGGGACACATGTAGGGGAATGTGTGTTCACTATCCTGGTGTCCTGAAACACCTAGAAGCCCTTCAGCTCTTCGGATGAAGCTAGGATCGGATGAAGCTGAGGATCGGATGCCCTGAGTACAGCATAGTGTTTCTGAGACTGTACTTCTAGGTGGTTTGCCCAGTAGGGATGGTTCTCTGCTCACACATACTGTGGTTGGGACTCCTCTGTCCCAAATTTTTCCAGTTTATCATGGGATGATTCATCACAGCTGAAGACATGTATCTAAAATATATGAGACCTTTTGAAGGCACCTTTTTTTTTTTTTCTTTTTTTTTTTTTTTTTTTTTTTTATTATGAGAGTTTGGGGAAACAAATTCAGATCTAAACATCCTGCTTTTTGTCATCTGAGTTGTCTCAAGCTGATTCCCATCCTTTACCTGGTGTCTGCCCTTTGCTCTTCTCCACAGCGTGCACTATGACTTGCTTCTATTGACTGGTAAGCAGGAACAACAGTGGACTCAAGTAGCTAATAGAGAGGAGTTTTTTGAGTTGTCATTCCTCATTGTAAGGGCTGGTACAGTTTGCATCTGGTGAGCTTTTGCCCTGTTTAGTCTTGTCCCACCTCCAGTCAAAAGTGATTATCACTGAAATGCCATTGAGGTTCAGAAGTCCAGCGCTGCAGAGGCAGAGCAGTACTCGGATATGATGCCTTCCAGCAAAGCCTCATGCTCTAGGAAATATTTCAGCATAACTGTGAAAGGTTTTCCTTTTTCTTAATAAAGAGTGGTAATGATGGCAGCATGCTGCGGGCAGCAGTGCTGCCTTTAGTATCTACAATATATCTCCTGTTATCAACACCATTCAGCCATTTCACCTTGGCTGACCCCCTGTGCATCCAGGGGAAGCTGCAGGGTGATGCTGCAGTGCGCGGCTGCTGCTTCGGGGGGCAATTGGTCACCAGAAGAGGTGAGGCAAACAGGACTCCAGTGGGGTGAACACTGCTGAGGAGAAATGCAATCATCATAACCGGGTTTCTAAATTTTTGTTTCTCAACTGCTCTAGCAGGCAGTCCATGGAAATGCAAATGTTGTGATAACAGTTCTGTTCAAGCTGATGAAATCTGCGTGATAAATTAGGTGAATTACAGGCTGTTCTTTATCAGTTTACATAGTAAGACCCAGGATTTTTACTTTTTCCTCTCATTTCAGCTCATTTTTTGGCACATACCCTGTGATTTCATGTCAATAGTCTGTTTAAAATTTCTGGTTGACTTTTCACTCTTGGTTCATATTAGTCTTCTGAATTGTAGTGTGCAAGCTACGGTGATGGGGACTTTCTTTCGGGGCAGGTTTGGAACTGTAATCACATTTTCACCTCATCATGTCTTCATATTCTCACTTTTGCAGTGTGCTGGCCCCTGGCAGTTGATTCATCACGCGTCCCTAAGCACAAACATGGACTGGGACATAGAAAGCAATAATAGAGTAGAATAAATCATATTACAGCCTCATGTCTGGGGGAAAAAGATCAGAGAAGGCATGCCAGCTGTGAATGTAAATGTATTGTATGGTTTCTGGTTTGTCAGCTCAATGGTGTAGTTGTGAATTTATGGAGTCTGGGTTTTGAAAAATGCAATGCTAGCTGCTTTGGTCAGAATCAATACCAGTCAACAGAATGAACCAGATTTAACTAGTCAAATACTCTGGCAAATCATTTGATGTCTGAACTAAGAGAAATACTGTATATGTTGCTCACACTAAAACAATAATTACTGATCAAAACTGAAATATTAAGCATGTGTCAGTTGCACAGACACATGCTTAATATTTTTATAGCTAGTATAGGCAAGAATATGCTGTCAAAAATTGAATGAAGACAAGAAATGTGTGGGCAGCTCTACTGCAGTTGTTTATTTAAGTATTAATTTGTTTGTTGTGGTTTTTTTCAACACAATTAGGTGCCTAATTGCGTGGCAAGACCTACGGAATTTCCCTGTGTGAATGACAGTGATTTATCAAAGAATGGCTTGCTCTAATCATTTGTGATACTACTGGGAATATCACATGAAAAATTATATTTCCAAATTGTCTTGAAATAGTTCACAATTTAAAAAAGAAAATTCCTTCTTTTGAGAATTCCCACCCCTCAATATAAAAGTGTCATAGATGGGATTTAGTATTAGACATAATATATCTGTAGATAATAAGGTTAATAAACTGTTAGTTATGTATGTGTCTTTCTAATATGGTACAAATAAATTCAGTGCAGTCTTTAAATGAAATATTTTTCTTACAAAAATAAAATCATAATATATTTCACTACCAAAATACATACAAAAAGCTGCAAGATATATATTTATATATATATTTTAAATCTACATTCTTATATCATAGATGCACATTTGCTTTGCTTCTGAAGCATGAAAAATGAAGGACTAGCTCTTCTCTCTCCACACAAATGTGTATTTCATGAAGGTTTGACAGCACACTATAATACCTAAATTATAAGGAGCACAGGCTGCACAAAAATAAAATGTTAATACAGTTTGTTGAGATGATATTTTTTTCTGTTCAAGTAAGCAAACATAACTAAGGGCTAGAATTATGCAGAACTGAGAGCAGCCCTGTTAGGAATATTTGCCCTTTTTTTCAACTGTATGTTTGTTTTTTCTTTTTAGCTAGTGATTTCTTCACTTATTTGAATGTCCAAAAGTCCTTATGTAGCAAACAGAGACCACAACTGTGAACATGATATGCTAACAACACATATAAGAAAGTCATGGGCTTACTGGAGGGAGTCCAGTAAATGCCACAAAGATGATTAAATTGGAGCCTCTGGCAGAGTAGCAGGGGCTGAGAGCTGGGGTTATCCAGCCTGGAGGAACCCAGACTTAGAGGATCTTACCAATGTGTATAAGTACTCGATGATGAGCAGTGAAGACAGAGCCAGGATCTTTTCAGTGGTGCCCAGTGACATGATCAGAGGCAATAGACATGAACAAAATCACAGGAGGCTCCATCTGAACTTCAGGAAACATTTTTTAGCTACGGGAGTGACCAAGCACTGGCACAGATACCCAGAGAGGTTGTGGAGTCTCCATCCTTGGAGATATTCAAAACCATCTGGACGTGATCCTGGGCAACTGACTCCGCTGTGAGCGGGGGACTGGTCTTGGTGATTTACAGAGGCCCTTGCCAGCCTCAGACTTTCTCTGATCCTGTGATTTGTGCAGCTTTTCCACTTCTCATTTTCTCCCACGTGTGCTTGCATAACACTCTTTATTTCCCTATCTTTTCTTTATTATTTCTTTACATGATTACTTGCAGTATGTAAATAAATTTATTTTTTTTTTTTCTGGGGGATTGTACATAGGTTTAGGGTCTTCTGATGTCTCAGGCAGTACAATGTAAAAGATAATAGAACTTTTTATCCTCTATATGCTTTTTATAATCTCTGTCATTTTTGCACCTCAAAATTGATTTTATTTTATTTTTCCCAAACAAAGCTGATATGGAACAGATATCAGAAACCACAGTATAGGGTCTTATATAACATATTTGATTTTGAGGAATCCAAAATAAGTGATTTGCATTTCCTGAGTGGGACACAAATGCTATTTCTCCTAATACCCTTGAAAATATTTACGTTTTGCTTTGGAAGAATTACCAGTTTCTGTTGTTTCAGTATTTTGACATACTGACCCTGAAAATGTCATACGCAGATTTTGATAATCACTACAAATAATTGACCTGTTTCTGCTCTGTATAACAACTATGTCATCTAGTATGTTTTAGAAACAAAAATCTCTCATCAGTAACTTGATGTTATGGATACACCCAAACCTAAGCATCCACCCAGTTTAAAAACAAACTTCTCTGTATACCAGTCTTTATGAAAGCTTTCTGAATTTTAGTAAGACAGCAGTTCATAATGTCACTTTCTCCTTCTCTTCAAACAAAGACAGATACTCCTGATTGTGCTCCTCCCCTCCTTCGCACCAGAAATGATGTCAGCCATTCCTTTGGTTTGTTTTTACCTTTAAAAATTCTGTATTTTTTTCTAAATATTTCTTCTTATAGTTTCAGATGAACATTTTTGTCATTGAGAGTATTTAAAAAAAAGTGTTCTGAATGTAATTATTTGTTTGAACAAGAACCCTTGACATTTATAGTCTCTTCGTGTAAATTCTTTGTGGCAAAATAAAGAAACGTAGAGAGAAAAAGCAATGAAAAAAAACATTTTATGCTCTCTTTCCCAAGAGATGCAAAAGGAATCACTGGGTACAAGTTCTCTCTTGAGCCTCTTAAGTAACTACTCTTGGCCATGGTCAGAAGGCTGTGGAGAGAAACTCTTCTTTACAAGCCAGTACCTCTTCTGTGTAAACTATTTCCTCAAAAATACCCAAAACCAAACTCAAATCCACAGTTTCTTTAACAATCATTTGCGATCCTAGCAAAGTTACGAACTACTTGAAACCTCTGGAAGTGGAGATGAGGAAAATGAAGATTCTAAAGCTCTGACAAAAGCTATTTATTCAGAAAATGAAAATCTGGTGGAGTTAAATTGTACTTGCAAATGGTACTTAAATAGGTATGAGAGGATTCAGTATTAATAAACAGATGGTAGAAACGTGTATTTGCATCACCTGCCTTAGAATACGCCAGGTGTAATATCTGCACAGTTTAATCTCTCCTCCTCTCAGTTCCCTGTGTCATCTTTTTAAATTCCCTGCACTGCCTTTCATGGGGCCACAGATCTTGGGAGCAGTGACAGCAGCAAGGTCCAGGAGGTTCCCAGCTTCTCATTGCTTGTGGGAATGGTAAAGCTCCTCCACAGTATGGGTCAGGACATCTACTGTGGACACCTGCTTTGCAGTTAGCTTCTTTTGAACTGGGTACCTGAAGTGGGATCCCTAATGTCAGACAGAGCAAATGTCACCCAGACCAACCAATGATCCATGCATATGGCCCCAGAGACTATGCTGTTGTGGTTAAACAGTAAACCTGGTCCTTAGCAATCCATTCAAAGATATGAAATATAAATGAAACTGTAATGGCAACAAGGTAGGAAAAGGGATACAGCAGAAAAAAGGTCTTCAATGGGAAGGTCTTTGGGATGGGAGGGATGACCAAAGTGGCAGGAGATAGCAGGGAAGCTGCTTTGGAGTTTCCCTTGTTCTGTTTCTGGGAGAAGGGAGAGGGATGACAGGGTTGAGGAATGCATCTAGGTTGGCTGTGAAAAGTTTGTATGAATCTCCATTTTCTTTAGGATCTTTTCCTTATTTTGTTATATCTGAAAATTTGGAAAGGAAGGTAAAGCAAAATGTTCTAACATCTTCCTGGGAGATTCAGTCTTAGACTTGCAACATTTATTTAAATTTTACAATATGCTTCTTTTGCAAAATTGACTGATCCCTCTGCTTGAACACATGAGCTCAGGAACCAAAATGTCTCCTCTACAATTTCACAATCTATATGCAAAAAGAGCATGAATCAAAGTTATAAATACCCATCTGGTTTCCTGGATAGCAAAACATTCCTTCAGGCTCTGCTGGTTTAATCAATGGATGAAATAGATTACATTTGTTTATGGTGGTGATAGCCTGACTAATGCATTGACTTCAGTTGGAAAGGTGCATATATATTCAGAAGAAGAAATATCTAGCAATAATTAGAGAAGGAACAGTTAACCCACCCACATTAAAAATGTAGCAGTGTGATCATGAAAGAGAGTGACCTGTGACTAGTGGAGTCCCTCAGGGGTCGGTACTGGGACCGGTGTTGTTTAATATCTTCATCAACGACTTGGATGAGGGTACAGAATGTATCCTCAGCAAGTTTGCTGATGACACCAAACTGAGAGGAGTGGCTGACACACCAGAGGGTTGTGCTGCCATTCAACGAGACCTTGATAGGCTGGAGAGTTGGGCGGGGAGAAACTTAATGAATTTCAACAAGGGCAAGTGTAGAGTTTTGCATCTGGGGAAGAACAACCCCATGTACCAGTACAGGTTGGGGGCTGACCTGCTGGAGAGCAGTGTAGGGGAAAGGGACCTGGGGGTCCTGGTGGACGGCAGGATGACCATGAGCCAGCAATGTGCCCTTGTGGCCAAGAAGGCCAATGGCATCCTGGGGTGTATTAGAAAGGGGGTGGTTAGTAGGTCGAGAGAGGTTCTCCTTCCCCTCTATTCTGCCTTGGTGAGGCCACATCTGGAGTATTGTGTCCAGTTCTGGGCCCCCCAGTTCAAGAAGGACAGGGAACTGCTCAAGAGAGTCCAGCGTAGAGCCACAAAGATGATGAAGGGAGTGGAACATCTCCCTTATGAGGAAAGGCTGAGGGAGCTGGGTCTCTTTAGCTTGGAGAAGAGGAGACTGAGGGGTGACCTCATTAATGTTTATAAATATGTAAAGGGTGAGTGTCACGAGGATGGAGCCAGGCTCTTCTCAGTGACATCCAATGATAGGACAAGGGGCAATGGGTGTAAGCTGGAACATAGGAGGTTCCACATAAATGTGAGGAAGAATTTCTTCACAGTGAGGGTGACAGAACACTGGCACAGGCTGCCCAGAGAGGTTGTGGAGTCTCCTTCTCTGGAGACATTCAAAACCCGCCTGGACATGTTCCTGTGTGACCTGATCTAGGTATTCCTGCTCTGGCAGGGGGGTTGGACTAGATGATCTTTTAAGGTCCCTTCCAATCCCTAACATTCTGTGATTCTGTGATTCTGTGATTCTGAGAGCACTTCAAAACTGTCATGCAATTTTTTTATGTTACTTAATGTGCAACAAAAAATAACTTAGTCATGTTTTAACTAGTGATAAAAGAAACCATGTTAATAATAATGTCTTGGCCAACTATTGAAAGTATTGTTTCAAAGGGTTTACTCTCCATTCCCAAATTCCTTAGACATGGCTAGATATAGAAACTTGTATTCTTACATTATTTATTGTCTGCTGATGAAGCATGATGGGGTTTTCTGATTTACTTGTCAAGTGATTAGCCAAAAATCTGCATTATTTGTGGCTGCTTCAGTTAGGGAGATAAATCACTAATTAAGTTATTTCTGTTTCAGGAAATAGAGCCAAAATACAGTTTTTTTTTTCAGTCTAGTTCAGGTGCCTTTGAAACTGGTGCTGTTTTCATTAGGATTCAAGCCAATAATGTTACTTTTTTCAGCCTGTCCATCACTCCAGAACTGGTTTCATAATGGAAATTACAGTATTTTGGCCATGTGGTATGGTCAGGCCAAGAAGGGATTCCTCATCCCCGTTGGGAAATGGACAATGTTTCTCACCAATGGAAAATCACAGCCTCTTTGAAGCTCCTTGAGGTTGGTATACAGTCTTGTGGTAGCTGAAGGAAAGTATAGTATAATGTTGTGTTTGGAATAAGAATAGCTCCACAGCTCTGGGAAATAGAATTTAAAACTTCTTCAAACTTTCTGCCTGTCTTTTCCACTAGATTCACTCCTGAACGTACACAAGCGCAGAGAGATGTTAATGCATTCACGCACTCATATTCAGGCAGTGAGGCTGAGCCACATGAGATTGCTGGGGGCTACTGGGGTAAGGGGAGGGCTTGGCTTTGTGTTAGCAGCCAGACATGTGTGTCCACTGTAGGACAATAGGAATAAAAATCCCTGTTGTCAGAAGCAGTAAAATCTCACTTTAAATACCTTGGAATAGCTCTGATTTCTTTGCTAATGTTTGCAGAACTCTAATGAACAGCAAAAACAGTGCAAAGGGGTTGGCTTTTGCTGAAGATTTTGGCCACGCATGTGGTGAGAGATAGAGATTAGGGCAGGGAGATCCCAAGGGATGCAGACAGACTCAGAGCTGGAGATCCCTCTGCATAGATGTCAGCATTTGGTCAATCCACTCTTCTGAACTGCAAGCCAGAATATTCTGGGAGGATGGGAGTGTTCAACAGTCTTTAAAGTAATGCCTGGAACTTGGTTCAGTTCCAGTTTGAGCTAAAAAATGGCTTTGAATGATATGTTAATTCTGAGTCTACTTCATATCCTCATTGTGTTTTCTCAGAGAATATACAAATTTAATTTTTAATGAAAATGGGAAAAACAGGAGCCCGTGTCTCTGCTCAGAGTTTCAAGTCTCTTTTGTTATTTTTCTATGACAGCGTGTATTTCTATTTAAGCTTTTTTCTCAGAGGTCTACGTTACTAACCTATACCTTGTGCTTCTTTGAAGAGTATTTTATTTTTTTATTTTTTTTTTCAGTAAAATTCCTCCAAAGCCACCAGCATATTCGAAAACCAAAAGCCAGTGGAAAGCATTCTCTCCTCATGGTCTTGGTTTTTTGTTTTGTTTTTGTTTTTGTTTTTGTTTTTGTTTTTTTTTTTTTTTCTGAGAAACAAAATACCTCAGTTGAAAGCTTCTGTATTCTCATAAACCAAACTTTTATTTTGCAGCCATGAGAAAATTAGGTTAGGATATTACATACATGATCCACAGGTATTCCAGCTCCCTCAAATTCATCACATAATATATAGAGAGTTGTATATGCTGAAGAGGTCTCACAGGTGTCCATATATTAGACTTTGTGTATGAGACTCATGGGATATACACTGAATGAAATTTGGAGTTTCTGCTCTTTGAGAAAGGGAAAAATCCACCCACCCCCCCACCATGTGGAAGTGTTTACACTTTTATAATGGAAACACTCTGTTTGACATTAAACTGTAGTGCGGCAGAAATAGTTCAGGCCTCCTGTGAGCTGGATGTAGAGTCTCCATCTCCTGTGGTGCTTCCATGAAACACCATGCAGTGTGTGCAGGGAGAACACAGTACAGCACTGCATGACGTGTGTTTTCATTAGGCTCACTGACAGGGGAGAATGGGGACCTGATGTGTGTGAATACCCAGAGACATCATGGTACCATAACCAGTTTAATGTCCCATTGAAGTGAAATGGTTCAGTTCAGTTATACTAACGAACATGTTTTTATACACATTACAATAGAATATTAGAATAATGCATTTTTTCTTAAGAACTTAGCAAATTCATTTTTATTAAAAGAATAATTACCATGAAAATAGTAATAATCTTCTGTCTGATTTAAAAGCCAAATTCTGAAGCTGAGTCACAACATAATTCATAGTCACCAAGGCATGCAAACAAAGACAGTTTTCTTGCATTTTTGGGACTTCTAACCGTACCACCACTGCAGATGAGTTCTGGTGACATTAGCTGAACATCAGGATAAACAATTAGGGTAGCTGCAAAATTTAAGAGGACAAATGGTTAACCTGAGAAAAAAGTATAGAAAAGAGTAGAAAAAATATCAGAGAACTATGCTGGAAAGCTGAAAGAGCTAATCTGTTAACAGCAATCTTGGGCAATTTATGAAATATGTTATTATTAAGGATGCTTTCTGAGCTTTTGTTTTAGATAGCAAGCTCCATTTTGAGTATTTGGTTGGTTCCTGTGCCATTATACTGAGGTAGAATATAACAGAAATAAAAGGAAGAATTTTTGCCTCTTGCACACTGATGGCAAGAAAGAATGATTAAACTTTGGTAATTATTAATTGAAATGGAATAATGAAACATGGCTATAACCAAAATAGCTTATGGAATAGCAGATGACTTTTTTTTTTTTAAAAAAAAATAAAATCTGTCCAATCTCTGTAATTTTAGTTTGGTCTCAGGGTCAGGGAATTCTACCAGTTGATAAGGCTGAGCAGAGGAGAGCAGGTCCTTCTTTTGTTGGCAATGTGGAACCAGCACAAAACTTAATAGTTTCGTTCTTTAATGCAATTGCTTACTTTTAGGGCAGTTGAAGGAAAAAGAAACCATACTCCATGTTTTCTGGCTTCTTTCCTAGTTGAAGTGCAACAGGAGAGCTGAACTAACTTTTGAACTTGGTAAAGTCTCTTAGGTATCTTTCACCAAATCAGAGCACTATACACATGTGCTTTCCTATTTCAACTTAACACCAGGGCATTTTTTCTGTGTTAATGGTTTTGAAAGAGCTTTGGTATATCTCTGTTGGTTTTTTTTCAAGAATTTGAGTGCAATACCACAAGTAGTAAGAAAAAACAGTAAGTAAGAGTAAAGGAGTAATGCAACAGGGACCTCCTCATTCAGGATGCTCCTCATGCAGTTTGCATTCTTTGTGTGCCCCCAAAGATTGTCCAGGGAAATGAAGAGGGCAGTGGTTTCTCTGCCCTTTTTGAATAAAACTTTGTCTTCCAGTCTATGAAATTGGGGCCCTGCTGGTGAAATCAGCACATGCTGAAGGACTAATCCTAGTCCACTGAAAAGCCTGGGAGTGAAACAGCAGATATCTCAGGCTGGGCAGACACAGCACAGCTCAGATCACTTTTAGGATGGGTTTCTGCAAGTAGTACCAGGACCTTGTGTGTACATTTGAGTGCTTTCAAGGCTGAAACAGACAAAAATCATTTCAGTTCAACTGATCACCTTATAATTTATAGTGAGCTTTAGATCCATGAACACAGTGCTATATGAGAGCTCAGACTTTCCTCTGGGAGGAGAGAGAACATCAGGAAAACGTAACGTTAAGAAGTGGAATTTCTACTGGGAAATGGCACTTTGGTTGTAATAACAGAGAGTATGTTGGCTGTCCTCATTTTAATCTTTCCTTCTTCTGCCACCATCCTTCTCACATCTTTTCATGTAGATTTTTTCCAGTCTCTTCAGCCTTGCCTCTTGCTACTTTGCTTTTAATTTACTCCATTAAATTATAGCTGTTGTTATTCAAGAACATCCTCTCCCCATGACTCTCCTTTTTTGGTTCTTCAGACCTGTTTTCACAATACCTTCCTCTGGGGAATGTTAGAATCATAGAATCGTAGAATCGTCGTGGTTGGAAAGGACCTCCAGGATCATCAAGTCCAACCTTTATCCCACCATCTCCCTAATCACTAGACCATTAGACCGTCACCTCAAGTGCTTCATCCACTCGTTTTTTGAACAACTCCAGGGACTGCAACCCCACCACCCCCCTGGACAGCCTGTTCCAGTGCCTAACCACCCTCTCAGTAAAGAACTTCTTCCTAAGATCCAATCAAAACTTCCCCTGAGGCAACTTGAGGCCATTTCCTCTCACCCTATGATTAGTAATTTGGGAGAAGAGACCAACACCAGCCTCACTACAACCTCCTTTTAGGTAGTTGTAGAGGGCAATGAGGTCTCCTCTCAGTCTCCTCTTCTCCAGACTAAACAACCCCAGTTCCCTCAGCCGGTCTCCATAAGGCCTGTTTTCCAGACCTCTCACCAGCCTCCTTGCCCTTCTCTGGACTCGCTCCAGCACCTCAATGTCCTTATCCTGTGGTGCCCAGAACTGGACACAGGACTCAAGGTGTGGTCTCACGAGTGCCGAGTACAGGGGCACGATCACCTCCCTACTCCTGCTGGTCACACCGTTTCTGATACAGGCCAGGATGCCATTGGCCTTCTTGGCCACCTGGGCACACTGCTGGCTCCTGTTCAGTCGGCTGTCAACCAACACCCCCAGGTCCTTTTCCGCCAGGCAGCTTTCCAGCCACTCTTCCCCAAGCCTGTAGCGCTGCATGGGGTTGTTGTGACCGAAGTGCATGACCCGGCACTTGCATTTGTTAAACCTCATACAATTGGCCTCAGCCCATCACTCCAGCCTGTCCAAATCCCGCTGCAGAGCCTCCCTACCCTCAGGCAGATCGACACTCCCACTCAATTTCGTGTCATCTGCAAATTTACTGAGGGTGCATTCACCCTCATCCAGGTCATCAATAAAGACATTAAACAAGACTGGCCCCAAAACTGATCCCTGAGGGACACCGCGTGTGACCGGTCTCCATATGGATTTAACTCCATTCACCACAACTCTCTGGGCTCGGCCATCCAGCCAGTTTTTAACCCAGCAAAGAGTCCACCTGTCTAGACCATGAGCCGCCAGCTTCTCCAGCAGAATGCTGTGGGAAGCAGTGTCAAATGCCTTACTGAAATCCAGGTATTCAACATCCACCACTTTTCCCTCATCCACTAGGCGGGTCACCTGATCATAGAAGGAGATCAGGTTGGTTAGAGAGGACTCGCCCTTTGTGAACCCATGTTGGGTGGATCTGATCCCACAATCTTACCCTGATCTTCTTTGATATGAGAAGATTCTTAATGCCGATGGTGTGAAAATTTCTCCTTCCATTCTCCCTGTGAAACCCAACTCCTTCTCGGAATGTTTTTATTACTTTTTATTTTCTCATTGGGTTAAAAATTGGACTTGATGTTCTTAATAGGTCATTTCCAACCAAAATGATTTTGTGATTCTATGATTGACGGTGCACATTCCCATCCAGAACTGCTCGTGTACTATACTTTCCTGATTAAATTACAAGTTCATTAGGATTGGCAGGTTATTTGGTTATGCATTATATAAAATACCACATGTATCTAATATTTGATTTGGATTTCACCCTCATTTTCCCATCACAATTTGGCTAGCTGTGCCTGCTCTATCCAATAATACTAATAATTGTTATTGTCACAATATAGAGTTACCAGAACAAAAGCACCATTTTCAAGAGACAGATGTGATGTTTTGGAGGAATTATTATCCATCTGTAAGACCTCAGATGAACCTTCTTTTTGCACAGAGGGGAAACCTGAACTGTTCTAATCATTACAAGTCAATTATCATCTAAACTGCTCATTTCCTGCTGCAATTCAACATTCATAAAATCTGAATGGGATATGCATTTTTAATGTTATGGCAGGAACCATAAATATTGTTGGCCTTGTTTGCCAGAATCTTAATACGATAATGACTATAAAGCTGCAGGAAGGAAAAATCTCTAAGATGCACTGATTCAGTTTCATAACCCAATAACTCTGACAACCTTTTCAAATGATTAAATAGGCTTGGAGAAATCCTGGCCCTAAAGTATTACCTCCATTTGTGAAACCCTAAATGTTGTGTTGTTTTTTTTCTTTTTTCTAAATAATGCAAGAGCAGGTGCTGGCATTTCAGTTCAGCTAATTAGCTTCTAATTTACTGTAAACATCTTAGAATTCCATGAACACGTCTCAGCAGTATCTGAGAGGAAACAATCTACTGGTTCGATAAATCTTTCCTGAAATACTGCTGAGAATTGACTACATGAAGTGTATGGCCTTACTTAATATATCTGAATTTTTTAGAATTCATGGAAAAGCAAGATAACAGTTCCAGGCTTTCTCTGATATTCTCGTTATCTGTGTAAAGACATACTCTGTAGGAATTTTGTATTAATGACACCATTGTTTTAATTTAAAAAGTTATGCAATATTGCCTTATATTTCAATACACTACTGGAATTCTTGCAGACTTTAAATGTATTTGTAGTGATATTGCCAGAGGAAGCTTCAACAATGCTTTTGGTATTTTTACATGCATATGATTTGTGTATCTAATTTGGTGATCAAAATGTAGAAATAATTATCACAATGTTTCTCTTATTTTTAGGTTATTGCCTTCATAAAATGATTGCATTTACAATGAGAAAATTTAGTTGTAACCATTATTAAAATAAACAAGGAAATCTATCTAAGTAGGTCCATTTTTTAAATGTTTATGAACACCTTAAATATATCAAACTTTAATTTTGAGGTTTCTCAAGCTGACTAAAACTGGAAACAATACTGACTTGAATTTCCATATCAGTACTTTTTAGACACATGTTGATTATATTAAAACATTTTATAACAATACTGTCTACTTTTATTTTTCCTTCGTTAATTATTAATTATCTTTAAATTAAGATAAAAGACACTTTAAGGATACAGAAGGGTACTAAAAGATACATGTGCATTTTTTTCTGATTTCATCTTTGAAAACCAAAGACAGTTGTCTTTGTACAGGTGGTAGGATGTACATTTCAATATTTGGTTGGAGCCTGAAATTACCTCATAGTGTGTCAGCAGGTCCCTTGGGAATGCATGGTAGCAGCCTTGCTTAACCAGCACTGGTGACACTGGAATCCCTCTCAGTATCGCTGAACTTACAAACTTGTTGGTGCTAGCGTATGCATCTTCCCTTTCTCAGATGTTCAGCAGCATCCTTTGTACTGATATAACTTCTGTGACACTATGCAATATACTGAACAAGGAACTGGCTGAGGCTAAAAACTTTTTTTGGTTGCAGAGCTATTTCTTTCCAAGGGTTGTTCACTGATATTTTTCATGTTCTGAAACCAGAAACTGTTTTCCCTGGACACTGGAGATGGTAATGATGAGACAGGAATGAGTTGCTTAAGGCTTCAGTGTCACCCGAGGATGTATATTTATAACTGTACTTTCAGAGACAACAAAAGTAGAAATGCAGAGTCCTGCTGAAAACTTGGCAGGCCCTATCGATATACCTGGATTTTGGATAACTATTGCTTCTTGAACTTCAAACATGTTAATTTTTCATCATATTTGCAGAATTCACTCTTGTTTTCTGATATGCAATTTCCTTAACTTTCCATGAAATATTATGTGGGAAAATGTAAATGTTGATATGAGTGTGTTTAGTGTCAATTTTTATCTACACATAAAAATATTTCATAGACTGGATGCTTAATTAGTATAGGAAATCTTAGAAGTACTTACCATAGGTTGTGTGAGTGGCTAAAAAGTTGATACTGGCTGGAAAGCAAAAAATGATAGAAAACTCTGAGGCAAATAGTGCTAATTCCTATGTTTTTATGCAGGTTCTTTCATCTTTGCTTTCATTTGATATCTAATTTCTTTAAATAAACTGTATTTTGTGAAGTAGTGGAAAATAAACGTTATCATTATAGTAATTTGTGTTGAGAAAAATAAACCAGCTGAGGGGTTAGGATCTGTTTGGAAGAAAGCTGAGAAAAAAAACAATATAAAATACATTTAAGATTATGTGCAGGAAAAGATGTTAGCTGAAACTGATATTGACATAGATAGGAGCAAAGCAAATTGCTCTTGAGTGGGAAATTGTGTAATTGCTGCCCTTAAGTTACAGGGCTTGACACACAAACTGATAAAACCCTCAAGCTGTTTCAGTGGGGTTTCCAGTTACTCTGGAAGAGGAGCTGCCACACAGTGCAGTGCCCGCATTCCTGTGCCATCAAAGGAAGCTTCAGCCCTCTGGCTGAAAAACTTTTTTTTTTTTTTTTTCCTCATGGAATACCTTGTATCTTTGTTTCAAGTTTTTCTTGGCAGATAATCCGCTGTCCCACACCGTAGTATAATTTAGTTTATCTGTATTTAACTAAGTTTAATTGCATTAAACTACGAGTGATGTGTGTTCTCAGTGCATATTACATGGTAAAGGAGGAGCCTCTGTCCTACTTCACAAGGCTTAAACTTCTCTACCGCTAACTCTATTAAAAGAACCAGAAAACAACAGCCCTCCAAAGCTTAATTACATAGATACAACTGTTTATGAGATTTTTTCCCTCTACAGTTATGATATTTTAGAGATTTTCTTTTTAGTATCCTGCAAAATTGCCTGAACTGTTTCCAAATTGAGCTGAACTGTCATCCAAATAGTCTCAGGAAGGTTTATGGTTACACATCTTTTTAGTGAAAAATGCAGCCTTTGGTTTTGAGAGGGAGCAGGATTTTGTTTCTGTGCATGACCAGGGGGTCAGAAGTTCCAGCTCTTCTTCCTGCTGTTAACATGGATGCTAGGAATTAATTGTGGTTTTTGTACAAATCTGAGTCACAGCGAGTGCCACAATTAGACTACGTAATGTTGAACAAGTTGCCGAAGAACCTTTGCCCTTTTGCCTGTTAACCTGGTACAAAAAAACCCCCAAGACCTTTTAGGGCTAATAACAAGTTATCCATTAGCATTTACAGGGCTACTTCTGTTTCTCATAAGGAAGATTTTATTGACATGAAATGATGCTGGGATTCTCCTAATGACCCTTTTTGTTTCTCATAGCCAATTTTCTTCTTCTTATAGTCAGGAAATGGAAGATTCTGGCATGTGATAGACAATTTATATCTTTATAGAGAAAATAGGAGGGCTTGAGATTAGGCAAGTTGGTTCTTACATGCACCTCAGTAAAGCTGCACTGGAAAAAGAGGCTACCTGGATCTTTGCAGCACTGAGATCTAATATAGTCTTTTAACGGAATGGAGATGGATTGATTTGATGCCTGACACTTAACTTTTGTATCTGACTGCAGTGTTTTTGTGTGGTACTGGTTGTCATTCTCTCCACGTGACTAGCTTTTGGCTACATGTACCTCTGTTATTTAAGTCTTCAAGTTATGGCTTGATGGCAGTGGACAGAACAATTCCTTAGCAGAAAATTCTTAGCAAGTGTGGAAGTGACTGCTCAGTGAAGCATTCTAATTAAAGAAGTGATGGAATACAATCTACTAAATTACTTCATTCTGTCAAGGTGGTAAGGCAAATACCAGTGCAGGTTAATAATCTGAGCAGTAAATTCATAAAATACCGATTCTTTTTTCTGGCATGGACTGTTTAAATCCCATAAATAATTAGGTTAAACATAAAAATGTTTCTTTAGTATAAAACTATTGGAACCTTTTACAGAAGGTAAATATGCTTGCTGTTCCATCTAATGAATGATCCTTTAACATTATTATCTGAGTCTTGAAAATTTTGAGCTGTACCTCCAACATAATCAAATAGTACTTGAAATATGTAAATACAATCTGATTCAATTAGCTTTACATTAAGGTATAAAATACCCCATAGATGGATTCTCACATTCAGGAGTTCTGGAATTAGCACAGATTTCCACTTTCTTTCTGTTATTAAAACCCACAGATTTCTGCGCATTGGTCCTTGTGTAGTTGATAAAGGCAACATAAGTCATATGTTTGGCAAGGACTTCTACTAACCTATGATGCTAACCTATATCCCTGTTCACTATTCTTTCCCTTCCTCCATACGGTTATTTCCTCCTTTTTTTTTTTTATTTTATTTCTCCCACCCAACTTTTCCTGCACTGGATGTGGGTGAGGCTGTCTGCTGCCAGTAAAGATGCTGCTTTCCAATAAAAGGACACTCTGGAAAAATAGGCAGCATGTTACTGTCATTTCAGTTTAGATTCCCTAAATTCTTTCTGGTATTTTCTGGAAAGACATTCACAAGCACCATTTGGCTCATTTGCAGTAAATTCAACACACACAGGGCATACTGGTCTTATTGCACATACATAGACCACCTGTGTGGTGTGTACTCTGTGTGTCTGAGACCACGAACTCCTTGAATATCCTGAAAAGTACATGGACACATGATCAATGAACATTATTCTGAGATTCCCCGGGGGTATAGCAGCACATTCAGACTCACTGCTCTGCCTGTGCTGCCCCATTTTTCTAGAAGAAAATTCCTCAGATCCAAGTGTACACTTGCTGCATTATATGTCAGTTCTCTACCCTACCTCCTGGTAATTCCAGTGAAATCTTACCATATTCAGGAAAAACCTTCCTTCTGGATTTCTTTGTTATACAAATGGCCCTCCGTATCTTCCTTTCTCTTTCAGTTTTTGTCTGACAACTGCTTCTCACCTTACTATAATTACTTTTTAGCATGCTCCATCCATTTGAAAGCCATCTAAAGTTTTGATTAGGATTCATTGAAGATACTCTTCCCTTGAGCAGAATAAATAAAGAAGAGAATATTAAACCTGTAATCTGACTGTAGAGTACTTGCATTTTATTTTTTTGGAAGAGCAGAACACACTGATATTTACTCTGGGAAAAAGTTTCTTGGGACTGCCTCTAATGCACTGACAGTTACAGCATCTCTGCTAAAGACAAATCTACCATGGAGCAAGAGAACGAAAATGAGGAGCTTTAGGCAAAGCTTATTGTTAGATGTCTCTGTTACACTCAGTGTCATGCCAGATCTGCTTCCTTTCAGAAGGAAATAGCATAATAAACTCACCTTTAGCCTGCACTTGAAATAACAGAGCCCGACTATGTCCTGTTTTTTCCCTTTGAAAACTGGATAAATTCATTTATACAAAGAAAAGCATTCTCTTCTGTTGCTTTAAAAGTGTGTGGGACTAAATTCAGCTTAGATTAAATTGAATAAAGGACATTCAAACATAAGCACAATTGGTGCCTTAAAGTATTAGGATGTAACATGTTTGCCTACTTTATTCCAGGTGACATCATCCATGAGAGAACTCCTGTGCCTTGGGCTATATATTTTTGGGTTATTTTTTAGTACTGTGCTAGCAGAAATCATGTCTGTATATTAAAAAAAATGTGGTTTGTTTTGTTGTTTTTTTAAAAAAATTTTTTTTTGGATAATGAATATCTTGTAACATACTGTGCAGTAATTAATGTGTAGAGCACATACATATCTCCCAAGCAGAGAAAGGTTCACAGTGTATGCACAACAATTTCATACATGAGTTTTTAGTAGGATGAATCTTTTCAGTAGTATATCGTGTTTATATATTCTTCCATATATTTAAAAATATTTTCATTTACAGAGTGGGCATGAATAATTCAGCTTTATAGTTGTAAAATAATAATATAAGTTTTATTTGTATTTCAAATGTAGGAATTCTTTACTTTAAAGGAAACATTAGTCAGGTAATTTGTGTTTGCTTCTGATGTCTTTACTAATCATGGTTGATATAGTATATTTGTTAATAACATCTTTTATTTGAATCCATTAAAACATAAAATGGTTCACTCAGACCAGCTTCATGTAATTTAGCAAGTTGGATTATGTTCAGTCCTATAAAGTCTCCCAGACAGCCCCATAAAAATATAATAGATCATCTACAGGGTGAACACCTCTGCTATTACACTCTCGACAGCAAAAAGTTACATACTTTTCACTGCTATGGTAATAGTGATGACTTGCAGGAGACACATTTTCTCTCAGCACACTGTGGACCCTCATGAAATGTCATTAATATGGTCAGTGGTCTGACTGCTATCCAGATAAACAAACATATATGCTGCTGCAGTGATGAAAAAGTTAAACTAAAGCTTTAAGTAGTATACAACATTAACCAGTATTTCTGCAGAATAAAATATGGCCACTGGTGTAGGACCTATGCTGTCTCTTGACACATCAATAAACTTCGTTCTTTATAAATTATCCATAGCAAATACATCTTTACTTTTAAAAGACAAGAAGTATCCCAGTTCTGAAGCAGCCCTTTCCCCATCCTATCACTTGTTTTCCTCATTGTGCAAACATACAGCCAAGAAATGTCCTCTTCAATTAGTTTGTCTACCTGGAGAGAAAAGTCTTCTATACAGAGGGCAAACCTGATCATCAGTAACTGTTCTCTACTACCTTCTCCTACAGGCATTCAAATTCTTCAGGGAGGGAACTCATGGATGATAGGAATAATCTACCTTGATTTTCCTAAACACACATGAAGTCGCCCTTACTATTGACTGCACGTTTACACAGCGCACGTAACACTAACACCTGCTGAATGCCCTTAATGCTGTGCAGGAATGTTCCCTCAGACAAGTCCCAAACACACAAAAAGAGGCAACAGGTGGAGACAACTTGCCAAGGAGAGAACAGAAGGCAAAAAAAAGGCAGCATTGGTCAGAACAATAAATAGATGTTGCAATACGCCATCTGCTGAAAAACTATCAAGAAATCTGTAGTCATAATACCGGAGCAGAGGACTTGTCTCATATACATGCTGTTACTAGTAACTCAATATCATCTGCAAACTTGGACATTCTCCCTAGTAAGGAGGGGAGTTTGGATATAATTTTAGGTTTTGTACATTGATGACATAGCCCAAACTTCACTCTCACTGGTGTGTATTTATGTCTGATCATTGAATCTCTGAAGCCAAAAAATCCTGCAGAGATATTACACCCGTGTGCAGTGGGGAGGTGTTGTAATTTTACTTTCATCCATTATCATGTCATGAAATAAGGATGGAATTCTTTTTTTTTTTTTCTTCTTTTTTTCCCTGTGTGGCCTGGATTTTGTTGCTGAATTGGAACAGCTTGTGCTAAATATTTAGCTAAATGTTTTGATTGTGCTAAATCATGTAGTTAACAAAATTAAACAGGGCAGCTGATAGTTGTATATGTCTGGCTATTAGATAAGTGCCGTAATTAAAAAAGTTGTGATGTCAAGCTTCATCTGAAATGCAATAATAAAAAGCCTGAATGCAAGAAGAAATTTTCTGAGCCCTGATCATCCAAGGACAGAATGTTCTTCTGAGCTGGGGAGCTGCGTCCATTGGGGTGATAGTTTGGATAACTGGAATATGTGTTCTTTTGAGGTCCCTTCCAGTCACTAACATTCTGTGATCTGTGATTTGTGATGTACCCAGATCTCACTGATGTAAACTTTTTTTTGGGAAAAAAGCATGTCTTTTTTTGAGACTATTAGGTAACTGTGTAATAAGAAACAAAACCTTTGTTTTCGTATGCAGTTTTAGCATATAAAGCAATTTCTGTACAATTTCATCCCACTGCATGTAAAGTTACCAATTTCCATTTACAGATTTAATTTTCTAATCCCTACCTTTTTATTTTAATATTGTTCAGTGTTTTTAAAGCTGTTATTGTAAATTTAAAAACATAAATTATCAGACACAGTTGCTTTCAACTACATTATCAGCAAATGGCTGGAGTGCAATCAAACTAAGTGCTTCTTCCTGTTGTCTTTTATACAGACGCACACACACATGCACCCTGCAGATGAAATCACACTTGAATGCACTCAGCTAAAGCAGTGGATGAAACATTTTTTCTGCTTTTCCGGTGTGGCAAGTGAAGGGAAGATCGAGTCCCTGCGTGATGGTACCACTGCTTCCCCTATGACACTTTCTTTCCTTTGCATGATTGGGTTGTCAGTCCCACTCAAGGGACTGAACACGGCTTTAGAGGGGTCACGTTTCCCTCCCACAGCAGCTGCTGTGCCTTTCCTCTTTCACTCTCTATATTCAGTGGTCCTTTCACTAGCAACAGAAGCCAGGCACCCCGGTGCCCTGGGCCATGCCACTGCCTAAGAGCGGACACAAATCAAAGGACCTGCAATGTCTCTAAGCACAATACTCTGGCCTCAGTCTTGCCTACAGGACACTTAGAGGCAATGCTGAGAGCTGTTCAGCTGGGAAGCTCATTTGCTATGCAGTATCATCACTACGACAGGCTGCTATATTGCAGGAATATGGAAAAAGGGAAAGGGACCAAATAGTTCTCACCTTGTCCGTAAGAAATCAGCATCTGACACAATACTTCAATTCTGACAGAATACTTCATTTTTTTAGGTGGTAATACTGCAAGGATAGGCAGGTTTTATGCACTGAGGTGGAAGCTGTAAAATTCCTATGGGTATTAATTCATTCTGTTTCACTGGACACTGATGATAACAATTAGGTTTGTATCAGGCAAATGTTTTATAACTCATTGAGTATTTTTCTTGATGCTGCTGCTGATCTGGCCCCTAGGGAAATCTGTAGTCAAAGGGACAGAGATATGATGGCTACATCCACAGAGTTACTTAAGCATGCACTATTAAATGTTGCAATGCTTAACCACCAACATAGCTCTACCCATTTTTATTTAAATCCACAGCAGATACTCATATTTCTCACACATCTTTCTTGTTCATTCCTGGTGCTATTTAACTAAATCTGGGCTGTCTTTTTCTTAGTACCGTGTCTGTGTTACCCATTTAATCTCTCTACTCTCTGTAAAGATCTCACATATCACATGTCCACCAAAGCTCATGGTTTTAAGTGAGGATGATCTGGATCCTTTTCTCTGAAGCTGCAGCCATCTTCTCCTGCAGGAATTTTGCCATCTTTGATCTTCTGTTCTGGTCCAGAATATAGAGATGTTTTGTCTCCTCTTCTAGTACCTCCTTTTTATTTTCCAAGCACTTCTCTTTGTCTTTCCTCTTCTTCTATATCTCTTCTAAAACTCACAAATGAAATGATGTTTAGTGTCTGATCTACCTTCTCTGCTTGCCATCCTAAACCTATCTAGTCTAAATCTTCAAGTCTCCTAGTTCCTCATTTGTCTTCAGATGTTCAGTTCCTTCTGCCTTACTCCATGTATGTATCACCCTTTAGCCTTTCCCATTATTAAGGCTGCTTGACGCTTGACCTCAGTTGCTTTTTCAAGTACTTCTTAGTCTTCCTCATGATTTTGTGTCTAAGGTAATGACTTCTAAAGATAGTGACTTCTAAATTTTTAGGTGCATGGAGGTATCAGAAACTGAGAGGCATGAGGGGGTATTTAGAATTATGTTTGCAGTCTGGCTGTACATCCTTTGTGCTAAAGTATCTTGTATGGAAATGACAGTTCAAGGTACATCTGAAGTGTTTCACAATCACAAGGAACTTGTTTCCTGTGTTTTCCTGGGGAAAATTTTGCTTACTGATGCCTAAGTTGCACTTATTGAAATGTATCCAGTTTCTTGAAGAAACAATTAGTTCAAAAAAGCCAAGTAAAACTTGTGGAACAAATCTTTAACTGATATATACTGCCATTGCTTCACTGAATTGAAATCAGTCCGAAGGAATCTAAATGTGTGACTTTATTTCTATTCTTTAGTTAGCAATGCAGCTGACTGGACTTACCAGATCCTGTGCAAGGGAGATAACGGAGCAATATTCAGAATGTTGAGTCCCATGTTGATGCCCAGCCACAAGCCAAAGCTTTGCATCTGTTCAATGGCCTAATAGCAATTCAAGCTGCAGTGCCAAAAATCACTCAAAAAAACTTAAGCTTTATCCATTTTTACCAGGAAAGTGTAAATGAATATATGTTATGATTTTTCTTGAGCTGGTATACACTGCACAGTTTTTCTGTCAATGTTTCCACTCTGAAAACAGTTATTTGAAAGCATCCATGTTATGGAAGCATGCAGAAAGCATGGCTTTATGCTATTTTATTTTGAACTTGGCCCATGGAAAGATTAAGTCTGTACTAATCCGTCTATCTGAGCTGGTACAAAGAAGTTTTGTAGAAAAGTGTGTGGCCTCTTCTTGATAACATGGCCTGGGTAAGAAAAGTGAGTGTAAAAACTGTACATATCTGTGAGGACCACCCTAAACTACATGTTCTGAGGAGGGCTTTGTCCCAAAACTTATGATTCCAAAAGGAAATGAACAAATATAAAATGTGTTTAAGCTGACCACTAGTGGAGTTTGACAGTAACCAGGAGACTTGCAATGAAACTGAGAAAAGAGTCACCTTGAGAAGCAATATAGGAGAAACATGAAGATCTATAATGGAGCAGAGACCCTGGGGGGGAAATAGAGTGGTCAGGCAGGTGGCTGCTGCCTGCTCTTCGTGGGCTGGACAGTGCTGGCTCCCCTGGGGTGCTCCAGGGCACTACCCGCATGGGTAGGGATGGGGTGGATGCTGCACTGAAGACCTGCACCAGTGTGCACCCGGCATCGCTGGAGTTGCCTCTCTGAGGGGTGGCAGGGGGGTTATCTTTTATATTGCTGATACTTATCCTGAATGTATAATTCTCTGATTGCTGGTTAATTACATCATTAATAAATCAATAAACTGCTTCCATTCTGATTTCATCAAAATCACATGTGTTAAGCTGTTTTTCCCTATAACAAAATAGCAGTCATCTTATGGCAACAATACAACAGCATCTTTGATGCTGGAAAAAATGATCATTATAGCTACAGGTTTGAATGTGCTGCATCACAGTGACAGGACATCAAATCTGTTTTAAACACTTCTAGCAAGTCCATCTTTGTGAACATGCAAGTGTGGCTCAGTGAAAATACACACCTAGCTTTCTGCTCCCCTCCCCACACCCTAAAGGCCATAAAAGTTATCCTGGATTTCCCTGAGGAAACCGGCCATGGCGTACCTGCCAAAAAAAGACGTTTGGTCTGACATTGCAATAGAGATGCAAAATGTACAAGAAAGAAAGGCAACAATGCTGAGTGATGCTGGGATGCCCACATATTTATAGCTGTGAAATGTGCTGGCTTGACAATGCCACAAAGGCAGCCAAATGTACTCTGACAAAATTGCAAGGTTGGCAGCTGTGTCCAGGGACAATAGGTACCAGTAAAAGTTCCTCATGTGGAAATCATGGCTCTAGCATCTTGATATTTGGTTTAATTATTTTTTTGATCTATTTTTTCTACTGTCTTATCCAACTAGCATATATTTTTTTTAACTCCCTAGCAGAAAAGGAGTCTACATTTTAATGTCGTGTCCATTAAAAGTACACCAACAAATACTTACTGATGCTTTGTATGAGCACTATGTTGATTCTATGCATTAGAAACTAAAAATACTGTAAGAGGCTGAAAGAGAACTGAACTGAAATTAAAAAAATCACATTCCTCTTCAGACTCTATTTTTTTCTGAATGTCTTTTGTCATATATTATGTATTTTGTAACTGAGGATTTCTTGTGTGAAAATTTACATTGTTCTTAATTCAGAGAGTAAAAGAACCATCATATCTATGAACATCAAGACTTGTTACACATTACTCTCTCCATAGAACAAGAAGCAGACTATCAGGACCGTATTAATTTCCTGTTCTCCCCAATAGCTGTAAACATGTCCTGTCCTTTTGCTTGTGCCACTCGCATCTTTTCTTCCTTTAAACTGTACCATATTTTTCCTTTCCTTTTTCCTTTCCTTTTTCCTTTCCTTTTTCCTTTTTCCTTTTTCCTTTTTCCTTTTTCCTTTTTCCTTTTCCTTTTTCCTTTCCTTTTTCCTTTCCTTTTCCTTTCCTTTCTCCTTTCCTTTTTCCTTTCCTTTTTCCTTTCCTTTCTCCTTTCCTTTCTCCTTTCCTTTCTCCTTTCCTTTCTCCTTTCCTTTCTCCTTTCCTTTCCTTTCCTTTCCTTTCCTTTCCTTTCCTTTTCCTTCCTTTCCTTTCCTTTCCTTTTCCTTTCTTTCCTTTCCTTTCCTTTCCTTTCCTTTCCTTTCCTTTCCTTCTCCTTTCCTTTCCTTCTTTCCTTTCCTTTCCTTTCCTTTCCTTTCCTTTCCTTTCTTTCCTTTCCTTTCCTTTCCTTTCCTTTCCTTAGCCTTTCCTTTCCTTCCTTTCCTTTCCTTTCCTTTCCTTCCTTTCCTCTTCCTTTCCTTTCCTTTCCTTTCCTTTCCTTTCCTTTCCTTTCCTTTCCTTTCCTTCCTTTCCTTTCCTTTCCTTTCCTTCTCCTTTCCTTTCCTTTCCTTTCCTTTCCTTTCCTTTCCTTCTCTTTTCCCCCAGAATAATTTACTTTCATCCTTTTTCTTTTTCCTTTTCTTCTGCTTTTAATTCTATCTCTCCAACTTATTGTCCCAGCTGAAGAGCCTTATAAAATCATTCCATAAATGCATTATATGGAGTGTGGAGGCTGTATGCCCAGTTGTGAATCTGTGAGCCATGCCATAAATATAGCACCTGGTTAAATGTGTATCTCCTTGTGACTCTAAACTGAAGGTGTCAAAAGTTTAGATGGATTCCAAAACTAATATGATTAATGAATGGAGAAAAAAAAAAATCCATCAAAGGTAGCTGAACAGAAGAATATTATATTCTGTGCAGGAACTCCCTAAACTGCAGATTGCAGGAAGCTGGGAGACTTTAGCATGAAATATGTAATTGAATGCCTGTCTCTTTCTTATACTCCTCCTTAAGTGTCCAGTACTCATTATTTTTGAACATGAGATACTAGGCTAACTAAAGGCTTGGCTTCTTATGATATGGCTATTTTTATATAATTGTATGTAGATGTTTATGATTGCAGATTTCAAAAGGGAATTAATGCTCATCCATGGACTAAGTAGAGCCTGGACTTATTCTTTCATTCTCAGAGTATATTCAGATTTTCAACTCTTTCTTAAACGTAGAACTACTCTGGGGGAGGGGAATGTGTAGGGGCAAGAAATATTGTAGTTCTTTATCACCAGCACATGGCATTAAATATACATTTACATCTATTTTATTATATTTTATATGGTGAATATGCATATGACTGGGATTCAGAGCTGGCTGGTGAAGTCATCAGTGGTCTCAGTATTGGTAGGGTACTGACACACACACAAAAATGACATTGCTCCTCATTTCCGCTTTAATGTACTTTGTCTGAGTGTAAAAGATTATTCGTTCCATCTCCATTTCGGTCCTTTGCTTCTCTTATGCCAGATGCTGGCTAAACATACAAACTTGCTAGTGCTTATTTTGATTTTCTCTGAGTCTTATTAAATCCCATGATGGGCTTTGAAGACCTTGGAATATTACCTGTCTTCTCTATGCTGTTGAGCTAACTGAGAAATCACCCCTAACTGAAGTCCCATCAAGAATGGCATCTCTTAATACAAATATGATGAATTTCCATCTTCTTTTGCCTCATGTTGGCTGATCTTTCATGGAACTCGGCCCAATTTGACACAGATGTGTTTTCTCCTATTGATCCAATTTGTTTGGTTACTGTTGTGTTTTTTTTTAAAGAAACAGCCCTAACTCAGGCATAGTCAAATGTAGGAAGGTCTCAGGAATGTAATGCAAAATATAGTCAGACTCAAGAATAGTAACCAGTGTGAATTAATACCCTTTGCTAAAATGCACGTGGAGTCAAATGAGGCATACGTTAAACTACTGACATTATCTAACCTATGTTGTATCCAAAACTTCATTGTCTTTTGCCCTTAAGAGTTTAAGCTATATAGATGGAGATGACATGAATATTGTTATTCAAAGTTCATGAACTTTTATTCTTTTATTTGGGTACAATAGAATATATTCTTCTGAAACTAATCAGTTTTGTCTATACAGCTGTCACAGATCAGAATCTGGCTCTAACTTCTTACAAGAGCAATTGAGTTAAAAGTGGGTTTTGTTCCAGAAGCAGCTGCTGAAAGGGCAATGGAGCTTTTGAGAACAGAGAGAAAAAAGTCCAAATTGTCAGGAAAAAAGAAATTTGTAAAATCCCGATAAACAGTAAATGGCCTGTTTTTTAATGTGCCATCCATTTCCATGCATTTTGACACGAAGTCCATGGCCAGTTCAGTTAGATGACCAATTTTAGCTGGAAGGAAAAGGTTACTGGTTGCAAACTACTTGTCTTGTCTTTAAGGAAAAACTTATCTGTGGAAACTGTACATTATATGTTCCCACCATGAGCTGAGCATCCGTTACCTCTCCTTCTCTCCCACATGCAAAATCTCTGTTGTGGATTTCACACTGGTTAATATAAAAGAGTTTGTTGTAAAAAGTAATTTTTAAAATAATTCAGAAGTTCATTTCTACAGAATCCAACAGATTAAAGGAACCAGAGCTGAGAGCAAGAGCTCAATGGTAATGTCAACAGCCCAGGTCTCCCTAGCAGGAAAGACTAATGCTGTAAACTCACGATCTGAACTGTTTTTTTTCAGATGAGAGCAAATCTCTGACAGACGCTTGCTGCAGCTGTAGTTTTATTGACAGTAATGATATTTCTGTTTTCAAATGACAGAAAATATGTTTGGTACTTTCAGATTTGTTTCCCTTTGGGTCAGAGGTCTTTTCACGCCTTTCATAAATGATGGAAAAAATACAAATTAACTTGTCTAAAATATTTGATCTACAGATTATCTTCAGTGTTTGAATAACAAATTTATTCTTAGCAGAAGTTGCTATTGAAATATTCTACACAAACATTTTCTGTTATGGGTAAAATCCTTCTGTACTACTCATTATTTCATATTTATAGAACTGTAAACTATCTGATTAGAACAACAAAGCTTAGCTACTATGGTATTTAGTGGTTGTGCCTAATAACATGACATTGTTAGTGAAATAATATAAATTTTCCCAGCTGATACAACATCATTTTGGATTGCCAAATATCAACATAAACATGTATTTTCATTGAAAGGGAAAAAAAAAAATATTATTTCACTTCAGAGACTGGGATTTGAAGCATAGGTAAAATAAATAACTTAAACTCGTGAGGCAGGAGTTAACCAAGATCCTGTAGATTAGAGTCTGCTGTCTGAAACCTAGCAATATGCATACGTCACTCCATCCATCCATCCATCCATCCGTTTTTTTCCTGTTTTCTTTACAGGATACTAAATAGGGTCTGATTCACAAAAATATGAAAAGAAATTAAACTAGAGAAAAATAAAAAAAATGAAAGGAGTATAGTAAGAATGGAATGATTTCAAAGACTTTTAAAGTGCATTGATATTACTTTTTTGCAGGTGTTCGTCAAACCCGTCTCTCACCTCCTATGATGAAGAGTCCCTTCACTTTCTCAGGTTGTTCCAGTGCTCCATTATCTTTGTTGTTTGAAGTTTTTTTATAATATATTTGTTTGAATCAAAGTCCATTATTTCTTTTCTGTTCTTCTATGTGTATTGAAAGCAATTGTTCTCATGTTTGAGTAACAGCTTGCGCAAGCTGAAGACAGTTATCATATCTCCTCTTTGTATTGTAGGAAGCTTGGTCTGAGGAGGATATCATGAAGTGACAAACACAGGTACAAAAGAGGAAAACTGTTTTTAAATGATAAATATATGCTAAAGATGGAAATGTTAAAATATTTAAAATATAAAATATTTTGAAAATATCTCTTCATTCACAGTGGTCTGTAATGACAGTGATAATCATCTGAAGTATTTATAGGTGCTGCTACTACACTAAAATGCTAAAAATCTAGACTTTTCAGACATCTGAATAATAAAGATAAACCCCAAGCTTTTACAGTCACAAGGAGTTTGAATAATTATGGTGTTCAACATTGTAAATGAGAAGTAATATTTTTAAAGAATGTAAAAGGTGACAGATTTCTACAGGAGACAATTGTGGCTCAGTTGCATTATTTGAGGAACATTTCTGCTACGGCTAAATAAAGAATGGAATATGATCCGCAGGCCATCCACAGTCTAATTTTAGTGACTGTTAATATAATAGCTTTATAGAATCATAGAATTATAGAATCTTACAATGGTTTAGGTTAGAAGGGACCTTAAAGATCATCTAGTTGCAACCACCCTGCCATGGGCAGGGACACCTCCCACTGTACCAGGTTGTTCAAAGCTCCATCCAGCCTGGGCTTGAACACACCCAGGGAGCGGGCAGCCACAACTTTTCTGGGCAACCTGTTCCAGTGTCTCACTACATTTATGGTAAAGAATTTCTTCCTAATGTCTAATTTAAACCTAACCTCTTCCAGTTTAAAGCCATTAGGCCTTGTCCTATCACTACATGCCCTTGTAAAAAGTCTCTCTCCAGCTTTCTTGTAGGTCCCTTCAGGTACTGGAAGGTACTATAAAGTCTCCCCAGAGCCTTCTCTTCTCCTGACTGAACAACCCCAACTCTCTCAGCCTGTCTTCATAGGAGAGGTGCTCCAGTCCTCTGATCATCTTCATGACTCTCCTCTGGGCCTACTCTAACAGCTCAATGTCATCCTTGTGTTGGGGGCCCCAGAACTGGACACAGCATTCCAGGTGAGGTCATACAAAAGGAGAGTAGAGTGGCAGAATCACCTCCCTTGACCTGCTGACCACGATTCTTTTGATGCAGCCCAGGATACAGTTGACTTTCTTGGCTGCACTTGCACATTGATGGCTCATGTCAAATGTCTTGTTAACTAACACCCCCAAGTCCTTCTCCTCAGGGCTGCACTCTATCCATCCTCCACCTAGCTTGTACTTGTGCTTTGAATTGCCCTAACCCGGGTGCAGGACCTTGCACTTGGCCTTGTTGAACTTCAGAAGGTTGTCATGGGCCCACTTCTCCAGCCTGGCAATTTTTAAAGCCTGTGATTTATTTGATTATTTGTTATTAATTTAATATTTTAATCCACAACCCTATTATTATGACAGACATTTGGAACTTTGAGGCTTGATTCACATGTATCCCATAGAAGTGTAATTCTAGATTTACACTGGAGAAAGTGAAAGGAAAAACTGAGTTCTTAATATCATTCTTATAATATCATACAATGTGCTGAAAGAATTTCTTTGCAGAAATAATTTTCCAAAGTTTATAAAAGCATGATATACTGATATAATAAAAGCAGAAATTTTCAGTTTTAAGGTCGTAACACCAGCACAACAAGAACAAATATTTTTGTGGTAGAAAACACAGCCAACTTGAACTCAGTGTTTCATCTTCTCCAGCTTAATATGGAGAAGAAATGAAGTCAAATGGAGCTCGATTGCTGTAATTTACAAAAATAAGAGAATATTATGATTCTGAACTTCTAGTTCCTCAGAAGTATTTGGCTTTCAGTTGGTGCTGAAATGCTAAATTTCCCAGCCTGTGCTGGTTTATGCCCAGTGCAGTATGACAATGAGAACTGCTAGAATTCATTCAATTAGAGTTCTTCAGGTCACAGTGCCTGTTCCTCTGCAGCACAGCACACTAGGGCTTCTATTCAACTTGGATCTTTTTTTCACAACAGGTCTTACAGAAGGAAAAAAACCCACACAATTGGTGAAGAATAAGCTGATATTTTACGTCTCTGAAGTTTGCAATCACATTGTAACTGAGAGGAAAAAAAGGCTGAAAAAGGGATAGAATGTACTGTCATTCTACTGTACAGTAGCTGAATACTGCTCCATTCAAAACAATACGAATTATTCTCATTTACCATTAGATGGCATACATACAGTATAAAATACATGATTAAACAGGATTCCGTTGTACTAGGTGAAAGGCTAAGTAATACTTCTGTAGTACGATAGATGTACACTAAAGTCCTCTAATAATACTTGTTTCCACTCAAAGTTTTTATGTCTTAGGAACCTCAGACTCTCTACACTGAATACTTCTAGATAACAGGCCAAATAAGTCTGTGCTGCTAAAAGTACCTCAGTGGCTGTTAACACTGCAGCACTGCTGTGTATTCAGCTCATGTACCCCTCATTCCCATTTTCCCTTTCAACAAGGATTTGCCACTACTTTAAGTTCTGTAACAGACTCACAATATTCTCCATCACTTTCTAGTAGGTATATGAGAACAGGAATCACAAAAATATGTATTTCTCTATTAGTAGTCTACAGCAAGTAAGTTAAATGGAAACCTAAGTATTTTACTTCAAATAAGAAATGCTTCAACTTCTTTCCCACTGAAATGGAGTAGTTCTTAAATTATAAGTATTCTAAGATAATCTGTCGTACCAGTGTAGTGGTTATTGTGGCAACGTGACCTGCTAAGCATGAGGAAGATAGGAGGAAGAAGGACTTTCTACATATTTAATGGTGATGATATCATAAGACATGTACTGCCGTGCAAGTATGACACATTCCTTCTGGCTGGGTCAAAAAGGAGGTGATGCTGTTCAAGGCTGCAGTGGAGAAAAGGACATGGTGCTTGGTACTGGCAGAGCTTGGTAGCATCATCCCTCTTGCTCTGAAAGCCTGTGTACCAGGTGTATTTGCCGAGCACGCTGATCAGCTGTGCTTTGTATGTGGGGGTGAGAAATGGAGGAAACTCTCAGTGTTGTGCATCAAATGCATGAATCTCTTGGTTAAGAAGTGGGAAAAGGAAGGAGGTTAATATACAGCTACAGCCTTCTTTCTTAAATGTATGGAGACACAATTTAAGAAGAACTAGTTCAGACCAAAACTTGGAAGTGACAACTTGTTCAGGAAAACACATTGAATTTGTGGATGATCTGTGAAGATAATACGAGAACTTTTAGGCTCATATGCCCAGAGGTTTAGATATAAAGAACAAAAAATAGATAGATTCTCTTTCATGACTTTATTCTCTCCTGCTTCTTTGTTGGTGGTCAGATCATCCTGACTCATCAGATAAGATCTTAGTAGCAGATGTCTGATGCACAGAATGTCACAATGGCTTAAAGTCATCTCTAAACTAAACTGTTTCTTCCCTTATTTGTGCTAGAAAGGAATTTGTTGAAAGTTACAGCAGTATCTCAGCGGATTCCTGTAGAGATGCATACAAACTAAATGACTTACTGATGCTACAGGAACTGGCTAGTGTGATATATTGCAGTGTCAACTTTTAGTACAGCTTTGTTTAGTCTGAAGAAGCTCTTTCAATTTAGAGCACTGCAGACCTGAGAAATAAAAATTTTCTCTAATAATATAAGAAGGATATAGTGAAACACATTCTAGACAGGAAAATCAAAGGCTAAAGTAGTCTTGAATTAAAATGTAGGCGTAGTAAGAATGAATAGGGGCCAGATTGGCTGAAATGTCTTGTTGCTTGTTTTGGAGAGTAATTTTTCCAAACCACCCATCATTTTGCTTCCTTTCTATCACGTGGACAAGGAAGTTATTACACATGACCTTGCATGCATTTCTGAGGTCTAGAACCTGAATTCCTATATTCCAACCTTAAAAAGAGGTAAATGCAGCAGGTGTTGCACTTGTTAAGTAATGGAATTAAGGGAATGCCTCCAAGTATGGAACTATTGGATAACAGAGACTGTAGAGGTTTTTAATGAATAAGAAGACTAGAAATATTTCTTAATTTTTAATAGGTCTTGTTGCAGGGAACAACTACTCAATTCATGTAGTTTAAATAAAGTCAGTATTAAGCAGTTTATTGATTTACTAATGATGTGTATTTCGCCAGTAAACAGTGATTGGTGCCCAATGGAGAGGCAGCTCTGCCTGGCCCACGCATAGGTTGAGATACTGAAGGCAGTTTGTGCCAGTGTCAATCCAAGTTTTGACTGCTGCTATTTCTCATAAAAGATCTCTCCCCCTTGTTACAAATATCCATGCTTTTATACTTCTTTTCAGGTTGACTCTTCCTGTTTTTCAAAAGTCTGGTTTTGATTCTCTAGTTACTGTTCAACCTGCCTGATGGGCATCTTCCGCTTTAATGTGATCAGTCTGGAGGCAAATGCCCTTCCAGACAGTTTTGAACATTTGAGCCACTTCTATTGAGTATGCTCCATGTCTTCGTAAGTGCTGATATCCAGGCCATTTGACAAAGGTTGACTCTGCAATCACCTGTCACAAAGTTTCTAGCTAGTAGATAATTCTGGTGTCTTTTAACTAAATGTTACAATCAGTGATCTTTTTAGAGTTACCTGGGACTTCTTGTAGACATATGTAGTGATTGTTTCTCTTCAGGACAGATAAAAGTCTTGTCAATCTTGTCAATCTTGGTTAAAAGCTGGTACCCAAACATTCATAGTATGTTCTTAAAAATTGCTCACAAAGACAAGGATGTTATTACTTACATCATTGCATGTGTTTACATTAAACCAAGTGGCAACCAAGAAGCCAAGCTGGCTTCACTTCACGGAAATGTATTTTTTTCTACTTGTGAGAAAAAAGAGGAAGAAACATAATACTTATTTATAGTTGGTGTGACCTCACTCTGATCACTGCAATTATAGAAACAGATAAAAGCATTCTGAGTTGGTCTGATGTTAGTGTGAGCTGCTTTAACACCTCCTGGTAATTAGAATTGAAGTGATTCAAGTCTCCAGTATCCTTTATACCCTCAGCATACTGGCCATGCTCTTAGCACTCCTAGTGCACATTTTCCCTGGAAGAATGAGATTATGGAAAACCACTGCAAGTTACAGTAATCAGGGACAGATTAATGTTGAATCAACCAGGAAAGGACTTTTTTTTTTTTTTTTTTTTAGTATGAAAATGTTTTATTTCACTATTGGTGAAAGAGACCATTCTGACATTGCACTTGAGTTAGTCTCCCCACGACTTCACCCAACATCTTAGATTAGGTGTCAGACAGACACACTTCTACTGTATTAAACAAGACTATACTGTCAAATGCTGAAGGTGAAGAGTAAGAGGTTGAGATCCCTTCACTGTAAAGGAGCTGGTTAACAGAGATGACCGGGCTGTACTAGCAGTTGTTATGAGATTCATATTATGTGCCTTATGGGGAACTGAGGAACTACTAGAGCAGCTAATTCTGGAATCCATTTCCAGGCACATTAAGGATGTGAATGTCATCAGGAGCAGTCATCATGGCTTCACCAAGGGGAAGTCATGCTTGATCAACTCAATAAATTTCTATGATGAAATGGCTTTCCTGGTAGGTGAGGGGAGAGCAGTGGATATTTTCTACCTGGACTTGAATAAAGCCTTTGACACTGTCTCCCCATAAGATCCTCATAGAGAAGCTGCTGGTGTATGGACTGCATGAGCAGGCAGTGAGGTGGATCAAAAACTGGTTGAATGGTCAGGCCAGATAGTGATCAATGTTGCAATGTCTACTTTGAGGGCACTCACTAATAGTGTACCCCAGAGGTCAATACTTGATCCAGTCCTGTTTAGCATCTTCATTAATGATCTGGATGATGGGGCAGAATGCCCCCTCAGCAAGTTTGCTGACGACACAAAACTGAGAGTGGCTGATACACCAGAGCACCATGCTGCCATTCAGCAAAACCTTGACAGGCTGTGGAAATGGGTTGGCCAGAATCTCATGAAGTTCAACAAGGAGAAGTGCAAAGTCCTACATGTGGTGAGGAACAACCAAGACATGCTTGGAGCAACGAAACTGGGAAGTAGCTTGGCAAAGGAGGACCTAGGGATTCTGGTGGACACCAAGTTAACCATAAGCCAGCAGTGTGCCCTTGTGGCAACAAAGACTAACAATAAATATCCTGTGCTGCATTAGGAAGAATGTTGCCTACAGGTTGAAGGAGATAATCCTTCCCCTCTACTCAGTCCTGGTGAGGCCACACCTGGAGTACTGTGTCCAGTTCTGGGCTCCTCAGTATGAGAGAGACATGGGCATACTGGAGAGAATCCAGTGAAGGACCACAATGATTAAGGGACTGGAGCATCTCTCCTATGCAGACAGGATGAGAGAGATAGGACTGTTCAGTCTGGAGAGGAGAAGGCTCAGGGTAGAATCTTATTAACATATATAAATAGCTGAAAGGAGGGTGCAAAAAGGATGGAACCATGCTCTTTTCTGTGGTGTCCAGTGACAGGACAACAGACAATGGGCACAAAATGAAACACAGGAGGGTCCATCTGAACATCAGGAAACACTTGTTCACTGAGAGGGTAACCGAGCACAGGCACAGGTTGTCCAGGAAAGTTATGGAGTCTCCATCGCTGAAGATACTAAAAAATCAATCTGTATATGGTCGTGGGCAACTGGCTCTAGGTAGCCCTGCTTGAGCAGAGGGGTTGAACCAGATGACCTCAAAAGGTCCCTGCCGACCTCAACCATTCTGTGTTTATGTGATTCTGTGAATTGAAGCTTTGCAGCTTTCATTATTGCGATGACTTGGTGGCTAGAGACAGACCTTGGAGTTAAGATAGCATGTGAGTCTTTCTCTTCTTTTCTTGAGCTACAGAAAGAAGAAATAACAAACAACTAGAGATAATCAAGAGTAGCGCAAACATAACTAATATTAAAAACTGGATTAGAATCTTTTTGTTGTTGAAACCACCATCTCTGTTCAAGTTCTTCAAACGCTGGGGATTCGTTCACTTTCTTTGTCTCTCTGATACAGTATCTGACTGTCTTTGTAGGTGAGATTTTCAAGGTTGAATTTATCCAGCTCTGACTTTCTTCCTTTCCTTTTATCTTGTTATGCCTTTGTCAACAAGGCTGAGGAATTCCTCCTTTTGTTGCAGTCTTGTTGCAGTCTCTCTCCAGCTGGTTGTACAGTTTTCTTGAGATGAGAATTCAAGGATAAGCACAAAAAATTTCTTCCACTCCATAATTTCATCTTCTGTACCTTTAAGAATGTCAGTCATTAGGTCGGTTTTCTTCTTTCTTATGAGAACAGAGCCCTGAACTTCATGTTGAAGTTAAAAACGAGTTTTGACATTTAGGATTTCAAAATTTTGTTGATTTTTTTTTCTCCTTTGAATTTATTTTAACAGATGCTCTTGAAATACTATCACTTCCCGTGGGACTTAGTTCTTCAAGGCCATTATTCAATTACATGGGTGCCAGTATCTCGCCCTATAAAAATGGAGTCTCTTTGCTTTGTAAAGAGGAAATGAGGGAATGCCATTTCATCTTCACTAATACAAATATAGAAAAAAACCCCAAAAAACCACCCTGTGACATTAATTTAAAAAATATTCACTGACTTGAAGAAAAAAAGAGGAAAGTGGGGACTGTGACAGATGGGAAGAGAAATAACCTATTTGTGTTTTTGTTAGGAAAGTGTGGATTTTCCATTAAAAAGTGGCCAGACTATGGTCTGCACCACAGGAGAGTTACCAGAGGGAAAAGGTGAATTTTGACTTTGCTGCCAGAAGCACCCATCTTCAGTAACTGAGAGCGAAGGAGAGCAGTGAGTACCTCCTCAGAGCAGAATGCTTTTACTAAGAAACAAGGAGAAGAAGTGATGCTCTGCATGGAAGTTTGCTGGATGTTTGCCAGATGTTTACCTTAATACAGTGTGCTCTTACTGAATATTTGAGGCGTGATCCTCCTCTGATCCTGACCAGTCTTGCTGGTAGAGTGCACATCTTCATCCCTTTGAAGGGCTACCCAGAGGATTTGCAGTGGGCCCTGGCATTGCTGAGCGCAAGTCTCTGCTGGCTTATAGAACCTCCTGGATTCTTTCGTGTTTAAGCACCAAAACAAATATCAGAAGCACATAAGCTCTAAAGGAGCAATATATTAGTACAAGCAAATTATAATAAAGCAGGAAATGTGCCATGCTCCAGTGGCTCAAGTAGGAACTGGCAGTGGAGCTTCTTGAGCTCTATTTTTGACCCAGCTATCTTGCTTTACTACATTGCATGTCCCTTAACATTGTTGTACTTGTGTTATATAATATACGGTCATATCTGATCTCAGAGGTTTGCTTCAAAGATTCAGTTGTTTTTCAACAAAATTTGATGATTCTCAAAGGAAAAAACATTATAAATTAGTCACTATTAACCTATTGCACATCCAATCTAATTTATTTTGTCATGACATTTCTGCTGAAAATCCTTTGTCTTTGATTTTTACAAAGTGTACTGAAGGATGCAAGCATTTTAAATATTAGCAGTTCAGAGGTGTTGTAGGTGTCTTAGCAAAAATGTCAAAAGCAAAATGATAAGTATAAGTGATATGAGGCCAATACGATCACTGCTTTCATTACACAACAATTTAAGAGATAATTGTAACATGAACAGCATTAGGAAGGAAACAGGAACTGCCATAAGGAAGAAAAAAAAAATCTTTACAATTTATAAAAGCTTCAGGTTTCAGTTTTCTTTTTTCTCTACCTTTGTTATGAAAAGTTGGAGCAATTTCTCTCTGCAGAGAAAGAAAAATTTTAAATATTCAATTTGCTCACTGATAGTTTTAGCAGAAGAACCAACAAAAACTCTAACCCAAAATCCAAGATCCAGCTAGTGGCATGGGAAGTGGTGGGGCACAGCTAGCAGGAAAGGCTTGCAGGGTAGGCAAGGAAAGGTCCAGCTAATAGGACCAGGGCTGGAAACAGGAAGATTCATGAGGAGCAGGAATGACTGTTGAAGAAAGGCTCGCTGTAAGATCAATGGCAGCTTAAATCAGATCTTGCTATCCAGCAGGATTTACTAATTATGGTGGATGTGATGCAGAAGGGGGAGAAAGAACAGCTGGCCTCAGTGTTTATATTCAGTGGAAGTCAATGATTTCACAGAAATATAGCTATACCCTAGAAATTAGCTATTTTATGCTGCCCTCTTATGTGTGATGTTTTCTTTCCTTCCTTTAATAAAACTACTGTTTTTAAAGCATTTTTTAAAATACCAGTTTTTAAAATTCATGTTTACCTTCGGAAAAACTAACTCATCAGAAAGTTCAGTGTTATTTTCCCAGGATTCTGGACCAAGTAATGGTATGTTAGTAGTGATGCTTTTAAATGTTAACCTAGCCTTTGATGCTGTTACTTTGGTTATTGAAGAAGGACTTCAGCACTTAAGAGCTATTACACAGGTAAGAAAAACAGATGAGTGACAGAGAAAAGAATAATATTCAGTTTTTAAAACTTCAGAAACTATTGATTGTGAGTAGAGATTTAATACAATTTCTAAAAGTGAGTGAGAATACAGGTAAAAATACAGATGAGTAAATTAGAGAATATTTAAGTATGAATTGTATCTAAGCTAGTGACATTCACCTTTACACATCAGTGGAACTAGATGACGTATTTTCTGCATTAGTGATGACCTTCTATGAGGAAATAACTAGGTGGATAGATGATGGTAGAGCGGTAGATGTGGTTTATCTTGATTTCAGTAAAGCATTTGACACTGTCTCCCACAGCATCCTTGTAGATAAGCTGATAAAGTATGGGTTTAGTGATCAGGTAGTGAGGTGGATTATGAACTGGCTGAAGGGAAGAAGCCAGAGAGTTGTGGTTAATGGGATGGAGTCTAGTTGGAGGCCTGTGACTAGTGGAGTCCCTCAGGGGTCGGTACTGGGACCGGTGTTGTTTAATATCTTCATCAACGACCTGGATGAGGGTACAGAATGTATCCTCAGCAAGTTTGCTGATGACACCAAACTAGGAGGAATGGCTGACACACCAGAGGGTTGTGCTGCCATTCAACGAGACCTTGATAGGCTGGAGAGTTGGGCGGGGAGAAACTTAATGAATTTCAACAAGGGCAAGTGTAGAGTTTTGCATCTGCGGAAGAACAACCCCATGTACCAGTACAGGTTGGGAGCTGACCTGCTGGAGAGCAGTGTAGGGGAAAGGGACCTGGGGGTCCTGGTGGACAGCAGGATGACCATGAGCCAGCAATGTGCCCTTGTGGCCAAGAAGGCCAATGGCATCCTGGGGTGTATTAGAAAGGGAGTGGTTAGTAGGTCGAGAGAGGTTCTCCTTCCCCTCTATTCTGCCTTGGTGAGGCCACATCTGGAGTATTGTGTCCAGTTCTGGGCCCCCCAGTTCAAGAAGAACAGGGAACTGCTCGAGAGAGTCCAGCGTAGAGCCACAAAGATGATGAAGGGAGTGGAACATCTCCCTTATGAGGAAAGGCTGAGGGAGCTGGGTCTCTTTAGCTTGGAGAAGAGGAGACTGAGGGGTGACCTCATTAATGTTTATAAATATGTCAAGGGTGAGTGTCATGAGGATGGAGCCAGGCTCTTCTCAGTGACATCCAATGATAGGACAAGGGACAATGGGTGTAAGCTGGAACATAGGAGGTTCCACATAAATGTGAGGAAGAATTTCTTCACAGTGAGGGTGACAGAACACTGGAACAGGCTGCCCAGAGAGGTTGTGGAGTCTCCTTCTCTGGAGACATTCAAAACCCGCCTGGACATGTTCCTGTGTGACCTGATCTAGGTATTCCTGCTCTGGCAGGGGGGTTGGACTAGATGATCTTTTAAGGTCCCTTCCAATCCCTAACATTCTGTGATTCTGTGATTCTGTGATTCGACAACTTTTAGAGAACAGATAGGCTGACCAGTAGATAATAGCAAAAGTAATCCGTTCTAAAGGGGAGTATAAGTTTAGCCTCTAAAACAGAAACCTACCATTGACCAGAAGAGCATATAAAAAAAAAGATATGATCTGTCTGTGAACACCTAAAGAGTCCTATGGTGATAAAAAGTCAGACCTGGTCAGTCAGTCAATCTCATTTATTCCCCACCTGATTAATCAGTCCAGACATGGTTGGGTGAAAATACTGTAGAGTAGACAAACAGCTGTTTGAAAACCTGTGCAGCTACCATCAGCTCTTTGCCAAAAATGCGAGGAGAAATCAAATGAAGACTTGAATGGATCTATTATCAGTTCATATTTTACTTAATTATGATGGTGATATGGATGAAATAATAGAAAATATACTTTAAAATGCTGATATGAAGTTAAATGTGGTTATGATAATTTGAAGGAGGAGGAGAGAGATACAAGTTCAGGTTTCAAAAAGTTCTTGATAAATTGTATAAAGGGTTTGTAATCAATAGGATGAAATTCAATAAAGAGCAATACAGAATCACTCATTTGCAGAAGAAACAAGGTGTAGAAATAAAAGATGGATGATCACAGAATCACAGAATGTTAGGGATTGGAAGGGACCTCAAAAGATCATCCAGTCCAATCCCCCTGCCAGAGCAGGAACACCTAGGTCAGGTCACACAGGAACGCATCCAGGTGGGTTTTGAATGTCTCCAGAGAAGGAGACTCCACAACCTCTCTGGGCAGCCTGTGCCAGTGCTCTGTTACCCTCACTGTGAAGAAATTCTTCCTCATATTTATGTGGAACCTCCTATGTTCCAGCTTGCACCCATTGCCCCTTGTCCTATCCTTGGATGTCACTGAGAAGAGCCTGGCTCCATCCTCATGACACTCACCCTTGACATATTTATAAACATTAATGAGGTCACCCCTCAATCTCCTCTTCTCTAAGCTAAAGAGACCCAGCTTCCTCAGCCTTTCGTCATAAGGGAGATGTTCCACTCCCTTAATCATCTTAATCATCTTTGTGGCTCTATAATAACTGGCTAATGAGCTGTGCTGCAAAAAACAATCTGAGCCTTGGGATCTGAGCTCACAGGTGCAAGTTAATGAACTGATGTCTCAAAAAAGCAAATACCTTGCTGAGATGCATCAGTAAGAATGTTATACCTCACCCAGTAGGCAATTTTGCTACTAAACAAGTGCAGTCTCAGCTGACACCCTGAGGTCTGGGCACCAGAGAGGAAGGCAACAAGAACAGAAGAAAAATGACATGTGAAGAAAGCTTAAATGAGTGAGAACGGTGTAGGAGAAAGGAAGATAGGATGACAGACAAAACCAACCAAACAACCAAAAAACTTTAGAGGAGGAGAAGAACTTTGAATATTAGCTAATTAACTAATCACCAGCTTCATTCTCTTTCATATTCATTGGAGTAGGAAAAGAAAGAAATCTGCTTACTTACAACATCAGAGGTGAAAGAGAGAACAAAGTGTGTAACAGCAGGAGGTGTGAGACACAGGAAGAGACTGCCCAGGGAAATGGCAGACTTCTGTTTAGGGCTGGTCATCCATGAGGAAGAGTCTAAGATGATGTGACCCAGGCAGGAGCCGTCTGGATCAGCCCATTAGTTCCAGGCTAGAAACATGGTTAGGGAGAAAAGGAGGTGGTAATTGTGGTGGAGGTAGGAAACAACTGTTAGGGAAGCACAGCAACCAAGCATCACCTACAGCCAGGCATATATGATGGAAATACATAGATATGGCATTTAAAAAAGAGATTTGATCACCCACACCCAAAAAAGCTGTATGATCTGTTCAAGGTACATTAAGGGATGCAAAGGGATGCAAAGTCCCTTTTTTGTCTGCTATTGCAATGTTTGCTATGGTATTCACACACTTTGCAGGGGGATTCTGGGTGTGGTGCCTGCTAGAGAATCTACTTTCATCATTACTTCTAACCAGAGAATATTTTTAATTATTTTTTTAAAACACATGGAGTGCAAATCAGATGACAGGATCTTTCCCTGCCTCCTGGCCAATAAGGTTGGAATTCTTCCCTATGTCTGGGAAAAGTGGGAAACCTGGCTGACTGCCAGATTGCAGATTAGGGCTGCTGAGATGCTGTCAGCAGCAGTCTTAATGGTGAATATTCATGAGCCAAAATGTGCCAATATTCACGTTTGGTGAATTGCATATTCAATGTTATTGTCTATACCACTCTGTAAAGGTCATCCTGGCATCTAAAGTCAACTGAAATGACTGATCCCACTGTAAAACAACACCATTCTCTTAGAAAGTGGAAATCTGTGCATTTTTGAGTGGTCTGTGCGGACAACATGTAAGCACTTCTGTTTCCATTATTGGGTGACAGTCCTAACATATAGAGTAGCTCTAATTTAGCAAGAACAGCTGTTGGTCCTGCCCAGCTTTCCTTGATTCTTGCTATGCTTTATTTGACTTTGAGAGTACAAAAAACTGCATCTAGAATATCATAATTTCATCCACTTGTGCAGTGGGCTTTTTATCTGCAGTGCGACACAGCCAAGCTGATGGCTTTGCAGTTTTTAAATATTGAACACATTTTATTAAAAAAAAAAAAAAAAATCACTCTACTTAGATTTGCTTCATGAACTGCTTATTTTGGGATGGGGCAGGGAAGTCCCATATTAATTTTCAGCAACAGGGAGGTATTGCTGTGGGGGAATTTCTGTCAGAGCCAAGGAAATGATTTTTTCAGCTGCAAGAATTCAGTGCAGCAATGTCATAAGAGCATGTAGTTATTATTCTGAATGCTATGCAGACTGTAACATAAGACAGAAAAAAGTGCTCACGAGGAACATATTGAATTATAATAAATCTGTCTCGTCTGGAGACAATGATGAGCTGGCACATTTTGTCAAGTGGCAGTCACATAGGATGCTGTGCACTGCATACATATTACTGCATTAGCAATAGGCAGTGAGAGGATGGCACCAACAGGGGAACTGCTCAGACAGATAGGTTGATCATTTGTATTCCAGAGCTCAGCAAGCACCCAATTCACTGATCCAAACCAAACATGTTGAAGTCAAGGCCTGTTTCTATAACATGTTTGATATACAGCTGAGCAGTAACTGAATCAAAACAGCATCTCACTATTGCTGTCTGGTGCCGTACTGGGTGGTGAAAGCAAGTGAAGCTTTTCCTGGCACTAGGGGTATGTTGTATGCAAATGGACAATCTCAGTGGTAAATCTTTAATGTGGCAGACAGAACATTAATTGCATAGCTCCCCAGGATCATGTTGCATGCCCAGTTTCCTTAAGTTAAATTATTCCAATGATTCTTGTCTTGATGGAGAATTCCAGACATTGCAGTCCTACTGTGTTCCATAAATTAACTCTTCTGCTATTCAGCTTCAAGTCCCGCTTAACTCCTGTGACAAATGACATTCATATTCACAACGTGTGTGTAACTGAGACAACCCAGTGTGTTAGTGACAACTCATATTAATACTCGGAAATACAGTCTAATCAATAATACGATATACTGTAATACGTCTACAGTCCCAACGTCTCTTTTTTGTAGGGTACCAATTCACCTGATGAAAATGAAAAAGCTTCCCATTCAAATCTTTAAACAAGTAAATACCTGAACTGCTTTCCCCCTCTATATTATAAAACCAGTTCCTGGCATGTACACAGTGAGGAATGATCAGTCCTCTGCCCTCTTAGTCAGTATTACACTGAGGCCATACGAACATGCACATGTACCCAGGTGTGCACACATGTATAATGATACTTTTCTCTGGCAGTTTGTGCTGTAGTGACCTTGTCTTTTATTGGCTGCCCATAACTTAACATGACTTTATCTTGAGCCATAAGCAGCATACAGCAATCTGCCAGAGTCAGAGGTTAACAGCATGGCAATGTAGTCCTTCATTTACTCTAATATTTTCACCTTTTCTTAATCTCCTGCCATTTCCATGTAAGGGTGAAGATCTACCAGAAAGAAACTCCTTTTAAGAGTTGCTCAAATTTCTATGTATATGTAAGAGACAGACTCTTATTTTTCCGGGGAGCATTCTAATGTAGTCCTTTTCATTGGAATGAAGATGTGCTATTTTAGACAGATTAGTCCCATTTGCAAAACCAAAAAGAAATCTCAGTCCTTTCCAAAAAGAAAAGCTCAGCATTTCCTAAGATAGATTTCATTTGAAAGAATAGTTTAATCCACCTTGGCCTCATGCCCATGGTTCCTTATTGCAGTGTACTTTTATCTCATTTTCTCAAGAGCATTGGCCCACTTGAAAATACAACATATCTCCAGTAAGGTGAAAAAAAAAAAAAAAGATAGAGGGAAAAAAATGTGGGTGAAAGATCGGAAAAGAAGAAGATCGTATAGAAAATATTACTTATTTTCCAAACTGAGATTATTTTTGGACTCCAGTGAATTCCCTTTTGCACCCCTTTAACAATATATAAGAGAAGTAGGAAGGAGGTGCAAGACTGTCCATAATAACAAGTAAGTAAGCAAGTTGTGTGTTTCTGCCAAGAATGAGTGGTAGAAGGACATGTCCTCTGTGACCAAAGGCAAGCAGCAATTGGAACAGAAGAGTTGAAAAATGCTTATTTGCATAGTTTATTTAAACATTTACATAAACAAAACAGCTAGAATGCAAATAAAAGGAACACACCATAGAGTCATACAAGCCTAAATCAAACTGTTTTTAATAAGAAAATATTCCCTGATCCCATGCCTGTGGGTTAAGCACAACATAAAGAAGAAAATACATCCAGTAAATGTTCTTGTCAGCTTCACTTAGTTAATCTAGATGTTTGGAAACACAGAAGTGCCTTTAGATGTGCAATGACCTGTCTGCTGGATTTGGGTTTGCAGTATTGAACATGGGTTCATTCTATGGCTAACTTTAACTTTTACAGCAAAAGTAAGCAACAAACAGCATGTTTGTGCAATGCTACCTGATTGTAACTTGTCAGATACTCAGCTCCAGCAGGTTAAATTTGTCCTGATCACAGGAACGATCCTGAGAACGTCTGGTTGCTTGGACATATAAAGCTCCTTATGGGAGCGGGATGCTATAGCATGCAAGCCACACTTTCTTTGGAGGTGTTAATCTTACATCCATTAAAGAAAATGTATGCCCTGCATTACTAAAAGTTTTCCAGACTCTCTTAACTTCTTGTGGAAATTATTCTAAGGTACACTAAGATTGTGATTATTTTTATCCTCAGAGAAACAGATTGCCTAGTTTATCTGTTTCTGTGTCTGATTCATGTACTTGTGCTTTTGGGCAGGGGAATCTCTGAAATGGCCGCTGAAGTGATACAAAAAGAGAAGACTTGGAGGAACCACCGTTTAGATGTCAGCTAATTCCCACTGCTGCCCATACTCTTAGGAATAAAAGGAACAGAGAAGGAATTATAATGACTTTTAAAGTCACTTATTCCTCCCCTGGTGTTCTCTTGTGGAGGTGCTGCTACTTGGCCCTTCTTATGCAGTGCTGTGCCTAAAGGCGTTTGTCGTAAAAACCAACATAACACGTGTAACACTGCAGTGGCTTTTAAGACTGCAGAATATCAGCTTGAAGAGGGTTTTTTATAGCATGTTTAGTGGCTGATTATGTAAATGGAACAAAGTTCTTTTACAAGACTGTGTAATCTCTAAATGTTTAAGACCCAAACAATTTGAAAATGTTGACTTTTTTCCACCTTTAAAGACTGTACACCCAAGTAATCCCCCCAAATACCAAACTGCAATAACATGTATTTAAGCTTCAAATGTCTCTGGCAAAATGTTGTGGTTTTAATTATATCCTGGAAAATGTAAATGTAGTTTCAGAGGTAACAAATAGCTTATGGCAGACCAGATTCTGCCTCCATTACTCCTACAAATTTGGTCTTGGAAAAAATGATTCTATTTAAGGAGTAAAGCCCTTCATAAGTAAATAAAAGTGGTAAGATCACTTCCCCTGTTAGCAGAATGCATTTCTATGGCTCTAGATATCCCTCTGCTTGGAGACAAAAGCTATTAGTTTGTTACAGTGCTCTAACAAATGGCAGAGACATTCCAGGGTCTATAAAACCTCCAAATGCAGCAGCAATACTTATGCCAGCCATTTGCTTATCTCAGATGTCTTGTGAAATAAAATAGACATTATTAGTTGGAAAATTTGACAATCCCCATTAGTATCTGAACAAGCTGCTGAAATTACATAATTTGACCCTGGATATTTAGTTGCACCGCAGTCATTGATGTGTGTTATTTGTAAAACAATGAATATTCTGATCCCTCGTCTGGATGACCGTGCAAGTGGAAAAGAAGGATGGGGAGAGGAGGATGGGAAGGAACCACATTAACATGATTTATTTCCTATTGCCTGTGTAGATCCCCTCAGTTCTTCCACATCTGTTCAAGCTGTGCATGGTTTTTATTTACCAATCTAGTGGTAAAAATAAATATGAAATAGCAGGTGACGACACTCACCAAAAGGTCTGTGCACAGTTTCTTTCCCCCTGTAAATTCACATATTTTCCTTAAAGGCAAGATTAGAGAGGATCAGAAAAGAGAACAGAAGGCACTGAAAACTCCACAAGACTACATTCTTACTCTTTCACATGGATATAGAGGGAACCAATGAATGATCAAAATATTTGCTCTTAAATGTTAGAGAATTAAAATCATATCTCATGTGCCCCTGATATACATTGATCTGCTTATTGAGAGCGGCTAGTTCTACTCTTTTCACTGAAAAACATCACTGGCTATTCAGTAAATGTGGCAGAAAAATCACACCTTTAGGAAAAAAAATATAAGGCAATCTGAATTCTAGGCTCTTCTTCATAATTATATTTTCCTTTAAACTGTTTTTAACGCTTAGATGTAAATACTCTGCTTTAATAGCCAAATATCAATAGGACTACATATAGGTGAAGTATGCATTAGGATAAACCAAGGCAACTCATTCTTTTCCCTCAGAGCAAGAGTTCATTTCAGAACATTAAAAAGAAGCTGGAATAATATTGATCACTACTGGTTTATTATTATTATTTAAAAACCCAAATCCGATGGTCCAGTCCTCCATAAAGCATGTGAAATATTAATTTGGTTTATTAGAAGATGGCTAATACAACTGTTATCTCTTTAATATATTTCAGAAATTGATCATGGGTTTCTAAAGCACAGGGAAATGTCAAGCATGCTTTCTGATATAGGAAAACACAGCAGTCTCAAAAATGTGCATGCACTATATCAGATATTAATTTTTTAAACTAGTAGTGAAATATATTTGGACTTACTCTAGTCTGGAAATATTTTGCATCAGGAAAATTTATGAAGACATCCTAAATCTTGACGATTTATAGACCCTATCAGTTTGCTTTCGGTGAGGAAAAGAACTCTATGTAAGACCATCAGAAATTATTTGTAGATAATTGCTAATGACTTAATTATGATCTCCGTAAGCTGAGACTCTAGGCATCTATTAAATTTTGCTACACTTCCAGATGTCTTGATCAACAGATTCTGAAAATCAGAAAATTGCATAGCTTTGAGATAACAGTGATAGACCTAAATTTTGTAAGACGGTCTTTGTGAAAGTAGAACATTGATCTTGAACACTACATCAAAAAAAATGGTGAAATTAGAAAAATAAAAAAGACATTTGGAAAAAAAGTCCCCTATCTGAACATTTAATAACAAATTAACTTTGTGGAATTTTAGTTAAACTCTTTGCCTGCAACATCTTTCCCATATAATCCAAATCAAGATTAAATCTTGACAGCAGAATTAGACCTGTTCCCAGGCATAATTCTGCTGGGAGGCTTGTGGCACTTTCAAGGCAAATGTTTCTATCCACCAGGTCCAAACCTGGGACAAAGCACTGATTGCTCAACTGATTCCTTAGTTTCAGTGGAGTGCATAATGTATGCTAAAGGGTTCAAAGAAATAAACAGAGGATAATGGATCTTTTGTTCTGCTGTAGCTGTTCATGATTTGCAAACAGTTGTTTAATCCTGACAGATTTTCTTTGGATATCTTGTTTGTATGTTCTTAGTCTTGGCTTTGCTAGTGGACTTCTAAATCAGTAGTGGACAATATTCTACTAAAGTTTAATGTTTATTCTGGAATTTTCAAGATATTGCATGCAAATTGAAGAAGGATTTATTTTTGTTAATACTTCCAAGCGCATAAATACTTTTAATGATTAACAGTTCCATTTACTAGACTACTGACTTAGCAATACTGTTCCCTACTGACCATTTTGTCTTCATCTTAAATAGTAAGATTTTTTTTTTTGTGTCCTCCTGCCATCCCAATGGAAAATATTTTCAGGGCCAAAACCAGTTTTAACCTGTAGCTTGCAAAACAATTACTTGGAGACTATATGCACATTAGTATTTGTGGAGTTCTGTCACTTTCTACAAAATCTGCCCTGACTAGTCATACTCACCAACAAGTTGTCAACTGCCTTCATGCTGCGTATAAGATATAAAATACAAATATACACAAACATATGTGTATATATATTTAGAAATTACTAGCCTGTGGGATTTTTTCTGAAATGCTAAGCAGTCATGTCACTTATTCCTTTAAAACAAAGACCATTCAAGCCACAAATAATATTTTTTTTTTTTTTTTTCCCACGTTACTCAGTCAATTCCCTGAATCAATAAGCACTCCTATGTTAAACACTGGCCACTGGCCATGTGCTTATCATTTGCCATCTGTTAATTTTTACACTCTGTTTAATTTCTTACCTTACCTTCTTGCAGATGCTCACCACTTGGTAGGTCTTTTTAATGCACCTATAATGTATTACCAGTGCCCGTATTTGAGGTCTAATGTCATTTTAATACACAGAACTGACTCAGGGACTCTCATTCCATAATATTTTATTTGCTTGTGCAAAGAGCATCTCAGTCATTGACATATATACACAACAATGCAGTGCTAGTTGTGTTCAAATATATGTGTGTTGTTATATTTAAAGCATCTTTTCTCACAGACCTCATAGTTCCAGTGCATTTTGAGGAATAAAGAAATTGTTAAGCTTCTAAATGATTATATTCACTTCTATGTTTGCTGATCTGCTGTTTGTGTTCATTATTTCAACTGTGCTTGCCCATTAAACTTAAGCCACAAAATATGCTCTCAACCTAATTAAATTAGGTGATGACATACTCTTTGTTGTTGATGGTAAAAGCTGACTCACTTGACATTGCTAGGTTTATATTAGAATACATTCAGCTTCAAAATCTACTAGAACTCTGCTTACTTTTGTATACAGTGTAAATTTCTTCTAACTATAGTTTTGAATGATTACGAATAATCTTTTAGTATTATTTTTTTTGGAAGAAATTTTCCACGGTGTATTTCTTAGCTCATTAAATTATGTGAAGGACACCATAATAAAACAGGAAAAAAATATGTAAGATGAATAAAATTTCAGGTCAGAGTTCAAACTGGAAATCAAATTTATCTTTTATTTTTTTTTTTTAAAATGAGGATAAACAGCCATTAAACAGAACTCCCAAAGGATGGAGTAAGTCTCAGGCAGAAAAGTCTTTAAATATTTTAAAGATTGATGCAGTTACTAGGTAGATGCAGGAATCACTGCCTGAAAGCAGTAATATGACATTCGGCTGAATGACCATTGTGATCCTTTATGACCTCACTTATCTATCCGTGAAAAAGGAATTTACTCCCTCTGATTTTTTTGTGGCCATTTGGTCTATCACATACTGTGCATTAGCCTCAGACAAATAAAACAACAGGAAGGCAAGCTGGAAGCCAATATTTAGACCAGAAAATGCAACAGATGTTAAAATTTTAGTATCAAGTTTGTATGCCTCCATATACAACATATGCCAAATCTTAAAAAATCCAGACACTTGAACCTGTAGTGATGGAACACAGAAATTTATATGAATAAAACTCAAAAGTCCTTTTAAATAATACAATAAAAGGAACCAAGTTCCCAAACTAAGTCTGGTGCTTGATCCTCTCTTTGCCCTACTGGGAACTGAATGATTTGCTACCCTGACATGTATAGCAATGGTGGTCTGGAGACAGTCACACTCTTTTGAAGTCCCTGAAGAAACTTTGATTTTTTATTTCCTTTTGTGCTACTAAGAATAATGACTATATTGCTACTTTGTACTTGATACAGTTATTGCCCTGTGGTCTTACATTTGTTAGCGGGCAGAGAACAAGAACTACAATTCATCCTTCTGATGTATAGAATTGCTGTTTTTAAGCAAGGAGATATATCTCCATTTGGCTTAGGGATGTACAAGTACTGGTCTTGGCACTGTCATTAAAATGCCTCATAAATGCCCCAGTCATAGTTAAACACATAGTTTGATTTAGCATTTGCACGATTACATCAAGGAAGATATAGGCTGAGCTTAACAAATCTATAAACTTGTCTACACACATGATGTAGTATAACTTCACACACACATGGCTTTGAGAATTGGGTAAATACTACAAAAGCTTTTAATCCTGCCCTAACTTAAATTTTTAATTCAGTGATTGCAATTAGAAGTAATGTCTCAAAAACTGGGTCTGTGAACTTATTATGAAACCCTCTGAAATATTATAAAAGACAAAAACATCCTTAAATCTTTTGATAGGCAGAACAATAGCATCACTGTAGCATCCCTGCTTGCAAAGAGGAGGACCTGATGTGAGCAACATTTTGTTTTTATTCTGGACAGCATACATTAACAATTCTAAGAGTCATTAGGCAGTCATACCAATGAGAAATGAAGCAGTAATTTTCAGGTAGATGACCATCCCTTTTATCTCCCTGCCTTATTTGCACTCTTCTTCTACATCTGCCCCTGGAACAGCTAGATGTGAAACACTGTATTAATTACCTTAATTGACTTGTCTCCTCTTACTGAACTCTGAAGTCACAATTTGCCTTGGCAGCTACACCTGAGGGCTGCCAAGACCTCAGCTTTCAGAACCCAAAAGGAACAGCCTGCCCTCTATAGAAGTGTTACCGTTCTAGATGGCCTGTTTGAGGAAGGTGCTACCAATAATGCTGCCAAAACTAAAAAACTCTTCAAACCCTCATGCATTCGACACACATTCAATAGAGACTGGTCACAAGACTAGTTATGATCAACTTACTACGGCAATTACAGCCTCTGTAACAAGAAATAAGCAAGCAAAGTTGCGTTATATTTTAATATCCTTACTCTCCCTCCCTTTAGATTACAGACAACACTGGAGTACAAAATAGCTGGTGGATTTTTATTTCCAAGGTGGTTAGAAGGTCCTTTCAGTAATCAGTTGAGAAATGCCATCTAGTGTATTTTATACTATTCCCATCAAACCTTCTTGCTGGTAAAATGCACACTTATTTCAAGAAACGATTTGATATATTCACCTTCCTGAATTTGAACCCTCTCAAATATTAAGGATACTTAATAATTTGCAAAGACATATCTGGAAACTGAGACTAATTGTGTAAGGTGACCAAGAGAAAAAACCTGAAAAAATCACCTTCTTCAGAAAATTAACTAGAGAAGTAGAGCAGGAAGAAGAGACAGGAATTGAATGCAATAAAAAAATGGTGAGAAAGTACGCTTTAAGCACACAATTGGCTGTGTGGCACTATGAATTTTAAATGCTGCCTACCGTAGGCATGTTTAACAGTTGGCCCATCTTTTTAATGTGAATTTGGTCTCAGTTACTTAAGAATTGAATCATTACTGTTATTTCTTGGCGCTGCCATTGTCCCAATCTATTAATCAACTACCTGTTGTCTTAAGTAACTTAGGAACAAGATCTCAATAGGTATTTGTGCAACATCTAGCACAACAGCATTAGGTAAGGAGATAATACAAATTGTGGATAAATATGGATGCTGTTCATGACTTTAGGCATGTTCAGGGATCAAGGAAGGGTCAACATTAAACCTTATTTCCACCTGAATTGCTCATTTAAAAAAACCTTATCTACTTTAATAGTACTAAGATTTCATTCTAAATTTTAAAGTTGCAGCTGAAATTATTCCATTAAGGTTCATATTAGGCCTTAAGTTCACAGGCTCTTTAAAGAAAAGGGATTTATTAACTATGCTTTAATCTTTCAGTGCTGGCTCTGAGATCTGAGACCATCCTTGCTGTCAATAGATGTAATTAAAAAGAAGAGGAATGATTGTGGAGAGGAGAATTACCTATCTTTTTTTTTTTTTTTTTAATGAAGAAAGCAAAGTAAAGATCCTGGATCAGATATAGCATAATTAGTAGCAGTTTTAGTTGGAAGCAAGATTGTTTCCATAGGATTGTCAGCAGGATGCAGAAGCCACTTGGCTATACAGCTTTGTTTGTTTGTTTGTTTGTTTGTTTTTTCTTTTAAGCTGAACTTGTTCAGGAAAAGAAACACTTTGGAATTCTCATTTTCTGAATCTTATGACAAGATGTAATTAAAAAATGCTAGTGACAAACATTGTGCCTTCTATGTAGTACTGCAGAACTCGCAGTTCCCCAAAAGCAGTAATGCCCAAAACACCTACAGTAGAGCTTTGCCTCAGTTACGGCCCCATACTATGGTTTGGTGGCAATGTGTGCTGCATCACCACCTGCATTATGCCAACTGGTGTGGCCCTCTTTTATATAAGAAGCTGTATTTTTCACCTCTTTGAGAAGTGATGACCCTGCTTCCTCCCTCTTCTTGGTAAATGTGATATTTTTCAAGGCAGTAGAGACTGCACAGTACCAAGGGCTTTGATTTTAAGAGACAAGTGGCCAAAATAAGCACTAAGAGTTTGATGTTGAGTGTCTTAGTTTGTCTATGCTATAACAAGGGAATGGATCCTACTTCTTTCAGAAATCTAATTTGACCAGTCAGACTGAAAGTAGGACTATTAATTTCCAAGAGGGTCTTTGTTCCTTCTGGTTTCTTCCTGCCTTTGTCTTTTCAGTGCAGATGGAAAATAGTTGCCTTAACTGCACAAAGTTGTGCTGGCTTTATGAAGCCATTAGAGTGGCCAGAGAATGTTATTATACATGGAAAGCCATCTATAATCCCTTTAATTCCATTAGCAATCTTTCTACTAACATGACTATGTTCCACTCAAAACGCCTTTGGGCAGTAGGCCTTCGTAAATATACAAGCATAGAACTACAGCCCACTGGCAGACATTACTAGGTAATGTTTAATGAACAATAGTAGTCTTTTAGAGGACTATCTTCAGTTAAGGTTATCTCAGAACTGAGGAGTGAGGGGTGAGTCTATTTCATGGTGCACTCTGTTTTGTTGTCTGTTCTGCAGCTACTTTTCTTGAAGAAAGAAAAGATAGGGCTACACTTCTAGCAGCACATGACAACTGATGTATTCTCTTCCCCGAGAATGATTCTTCTTTTTTCCTTTCTCTCTCATTTCTATGGCATGCAAGCTTTTCTGCTTACCTGAATATGATCATTAGCATGCAGCTAGAACTCAGCACACCTTATTCAGTGTCTGTTCTGAAACAAATGTTGCTTCTGTAGCGTCTTCTGGAATGTCCAGTTACCTAGCTACATGTCATGCTTTTACATATTGACTTTGGACTTACTGTCCTGGTAAGACAGGACAAAAATAAGACAGATGCAAAGTAAGACCCTATTACTATGAACAATTTTCCCTTAAATAGATCATAAAGTCTCAGAATAAGTTATCCTTCCCATCTACATAGTGATGATCTCAGCATGTTTGCATTGCCTCATCTTGTGCAGCATCTCAAGTCACCTGAAAACACACTTTTTCTGCACTAATACATGCAGTCTAGCTCTAGATTTTCCTTTCTTGCATTTTAAGACATATGACAAGCATATCAAAATTCCTTCATATTTATGCTTAAAAATAAAAATTGTAGGTTTTTACCTGGAACTGGAAAACCATCTCTTCAAGTCTGGGTGGGAGCTTGCAGTGAAAGTCAAAAGTTGGTCTCTGGGTCCTTGCAAGCTAAATTAATGATCATGTGATTGAAACAGGTTGATTGCCATAGGAACTGTTTGTGGCACAAAGCTGGGAACCAACATCAAAACAAATCATCACCAAGACATCACATAAGAAAAGCTGTGATACAAAGGAATGAAACGGGGACCAAGTTACTGTTACTAAGTCTACTAGGTAATGGATATAGAGCTTTTGTTGTTTTGTAGCACAGATTCTTTTTATAGGGTCCTACCAGCTGAAGGTGACCACAGATGAGAGCTCTGTATCTGGTCAAAAGTAAAGGACTCTTGTGAGAAATATAGAAATATAATAAATCCATAAAATAATAAAATTCTTGTATATATAAATTGAACTTTTCCTGTCAGAGAGATGAAGCCAAAATTGGCATCAAGTAGGGTCCCAATCAGACCATCCCTAGTGCTCTTATCATTCACATCCAAAAAAAGGGAATTCCAGCTGAGGCAGCGTAGAGGAAAGGTGACTGGGGAATGCAGAGTTTTCACTATTAGTACATCACTATCTCTGTTTAGCCAGTACTTAGGGCTAAACCATAGCAGCTAGCCTACCACCTGATGCTCCTTCCCCAGTTGAGAGTAAGAATCGGGAAAAGAGGCAGAAGGCCTGTGAGTTGAAGTATAAACAGATTTATTAGAACAACAAAACTGATGCAGCAATCAACATTAAATATAGAAGGTTCTAATCAGCCCAGTCCTTGATGTTGACAGCAGGAACAGAAGGCCAAAAGAGAGGACCCCCAGAAAGAGGAACTCCACCCTCAGTGAAATCCCTCCTTTTATAATAAGCTCGATGTCAGTGTTACGGGATACACCTGTGAGTCAGCTGCCTTGATTGGATCTCCCAGCTGACTCCAGGCTACTCACGGCCTGCCTGCATGGCTGGCCCATGGGTCTGTGCCTGGGGAACCAGGAAAACCGTGTCCTAGGAAAATAAACTACAAGTATATATGATTGATATGAATAAAAACCCAGACAGATTATTACCAGGGGAGAGAAAAGAAATGCAAGAGAAGGAGATGTGATTTTAAGAATGACTGCAGTTAAACTTTGAATGGAGATGAGACATATCTCACTGCCAGAAAAAGAAGTTTCTGATACCAATCACTAGTTTTTGCATGAAACTAGAAAAAATTGTGAAAGTAAGTAAATTACTTATTAAAGGAGGGGGCAATCTGCCATGTACAATCCAGTAAGTTCTTTCTCAAGACCCGTGCTCTGTACCAGCTACGCTCTGTCACTTATGCTGTATCATGTTTCTAATTATGTGCAGGAAATGCAAAGCACATTTTCTCTTAGAAGTCTGAATGTTCATGAACACTTTGAAACTCCAGCCTGGCAGAGATTTGGAATGGTGTCTTCCTTAAAACTGTAATCCAAATGATCATATATATCATTTTTCTAAAGGAAATGTCGATATAATTTGCTTGAATTAACAGTTGACATTATTTCTTGTGAAACTAGATGAATTTTTCCTAATAAATAAATCATCTTTTTGGACAGGTATGTTCCAGAATTGCAAGTCATGCAGTACAGCAAAATGTCTCCATTACATTTTAGTATGTTCTGATCAAAATCCTTACCTGTCTACAGGCAAATTTGCAGTCTTACCTTTCTGTATGTTTGTTGTTATAGAATATACTTTGGAAGCAAGAAGCCCAACTGTAGAAAAGCTCTAAAATGGAATTTACACAAGAATACAATATATCTAGTATCACTCACTGTAACTGCAGAATACTGAAGCAAGCCCTTCTTCACATTTATTATTATGACCACACTGTATAAATCACTAATAAATATGATAATCATTAGGACTATAAGGCTAGAGAATGGTGAGGTGATTATTATGAGTTAAAAATTTAATAGTATGCAGCTGTAAAGTTACTTTTTCTGTTTCTTGTATTAGTTGCTTTTGTAAAGTTCCAGGTTCTGTTTCCTGAGAAATTGAGCACAGGCAAAGCAGCAGGAATATCCTTTGCATCCACAAGGAGAAAGAAGAGCAAGGGGCACTTCATGTAATCTCCTACAGGATGTCACGTAATCTCCCCAGGATGTCATTGGCCTTCTTGGCCACAAGGGCACATTGCTGTCTCATGGTCATCCTGCTGCCCACCAGGACTCCCAGGTCCCTTTCCCCTACACTGCTCTCCAGCAGGTCAGCCCCCAACCTGTACTGGTATATGGGGTTATTCTTCCCCAGATGCAAAACTCTACACTTGCCCTTGTTGAATTTCATTAAGTTTCTCCCTGCCCAACTCTCCAGCCTATCAAGGTCTCGTTGAATGGCAGCACAACCCTCTGGTGTGTCAGCCACTCCTCCTAGTTTGGTGTCATCAGCAAACTTGCTGAGGATACATTCTGTACCCTCATCCAAGTCATTGATGAAGATATTAAACAACACCGGTCCCAGTACCGACCCCTGAGGGACTCCACTAGTCACAGGCCTCCAACTAGACTCCGTCCCATTGACCACAACTCTCTGGCTTCTTTCCTTCAGCCAGTTCACAATCCACCTCACAACCTGATCACCGAACCCATACTTTATCAGCTTATCTACAAGGATGCTGTGGGAGACAGTGTCAAATGCTTTACTGAAATCAAGATAAACCACATCTACCGCTCTACCATCATCTATCCACCTAGTTATTTCCCCATGGAAGGCAATGAGGCAACTTGCAAGGTTAAGTTCCAAGGAGGCCTTAGCTTTCCTAATTGCCTCTCTACATCCTCTGACAACTGTCCTATATTCTTCCCAAGTGACTAGCCCCTCTTTCCATGATCCATAAATTCTTTTTTTCCACCTGAGTTTGCCCAGCAGTTCCTTGTTTAACCATGCTGGTCTCCTAGCTCCCTTACTTGGTTTCATACCCACTGGGATGCTCTGATCCTGAGCTTGCAAGAAGTAGTCCTTGAATGTTGACCAACTATCTTGAGCCCCTTTACCATCTAGCACCCTGTCCCATGGGACTTCCCTTAACAATTGATTGAGGAGGCTAAAGTTGGCCCTGCGGAAGTCCAGGGTTCTGGTCTTGCTAGGTACTCTATTCCTCCCACACAGGATCCTCAACTCCACCATCTCATGATCACTGCAGCCAAGGCTGCCATCGACCATCACTGCTTCAGCAAGACCCTCCTTGTTGGTAAGTACAAGATCCAGCATCGCTCCTCTCCTAGTTGGCTTATCCACCATTTGCATTAAGTAGTTGTCATCAATGCACTGGAGGAACCTCCTAGACTGTGAATGGCTGGCTGTGAAAGTCTCCCAGCAGATATCGGGGTAGTTAAAATCCCCCATGAGGACCAAGGCCTGTAGTTGTGAGGCTGCTTTCAGCTGCCTGTAGAAAGCCTCATCAACTCCCTCGTCCTGATCAGGAGGTCTGTAATAGACCCTCACAACTGTATCGCCCATGCCTGCCTGCCCCTTAATTCTTACCCACAGACTTTCAACTTGCCCCTCATCAGCCCCTGGAGAAAACTCAATACATTCTAGTTGCTCCCTCACATAGAGAGCAACTCCACCACCTCGCTTCACTGACCGATCTTTCCTAAAAATGACATAGCCATCCATGACCACATTCCAGTCATGTGAGCTGTCCCACCATGTCTCTGTAATTGCCATCAGGTCATAACCTTTAGACCGCACACAGACCTCTAACTCCTCCTGTTTATTCCCCATACTGCGTGCATTGGTGTACAGGCATTTCAGAAAGCAAGCAGAGCGCACTGGTGGGACCCCTGGGAGGCAGGAGGCCTTGTGGTCAGGGCCTAAACATCTACCCCTTCTCTTCAGTGATCGAAAATCCTCCCTAGGCCACCTTCCTTCAGGCCCTAGCATATTGCTCTTGGGCTCGTCCCTAACAGACCCAGTTGTCTCCCCTTCCCCCTTCACATCTAGTTTAAAGCCCTCTCAATGAGCCCTGCTAACTCCTGCCCCAAAAGCCTTCTCCCCCTCCGGGACAAATGCATTCCACCTGCCACTATCAGGCCAGGTGTCTCATATAGCAGCCCATGATCAAAGAACCCAAAGCCCTGCCTTTGGCACCAGTTACGTAGCCATTCATTAATCTGTAAACTCTTCCTGCTTATCTCTTCACCCATTCTTGCAGGAGGTATGGAGGCAAACACTACTTGCATTCCAGACCCCTTAACCAGCCGTCCCAGGGCCCTGAATTCACTCTTCATAGCCCTTACACTTCTTGTAGTAATTTCGTCCCTGCCAGCCTGAAAAACCAGCAGTGGGTAGTAATCGGAGGGCTTTACAAGATCAGGAAGCTTCTTTTTAATGTCTCTAATCCGAACCCCAGGGAGGCAGCAGACTTCCCTGTGGGATGGGTCCGGTCAACAGATGGGCCCTTCTGTTCCCTCAGAAGGGAGTCGCCCACCACAATTACCCTCCTTTTCTTCTTAATTGAAGAAGTCCTAAGGTGTCGGGGTGACTGACAAGCCTTAGGTGAGTCAGGAGACTGATCTACCCCTCCAACTTCATTTACCTCTCCCTGAAGTTCCAAGGCGTGGTACCTGTTACTCAAGGGCAACTGGGAGGGTGAAGGGGGTTGGGAGGGTTTTTGCTTGCCTCTCCGCGGACGGACCACCCTCCATTCCTCCCCGTCTCCTGAACCCTCTGCTTCTGTCTGATGACAGGAGGGGAGGGGATCCATCACTTGCCCACCCTTTTCTGACTGCCCTTGCCTCAGGGTGAAGCTCCACCAATCTATTTCTCTTTCATGCTCTCTAATAGTTCTAAGTCTTTCTACCTCCTCCATCAGTTCAACCACCTGCCTGAGCAGATCATTTATCTGCTCGCACCGCACACATGCGGTGTCACTGGCTCCCTCTGGTACCAGTGCCAGGCTCAGGCATTCGCTGCAGCCAGAAACCTGCACGGCTGCATGTCTGCTTGGAGGATCCGTCTGAGTCCCCACATTCTTTTTCACAACAGTTTTTGGGTGCATTGCGACCATGGTCTATGCGGTCTATGGTCTATCTGGCTAATCCTCTCCGCGCGCGGCTCTCCTCGCGCCGTTCTCCTCGCGCTTGCCTCTTCGGAGACCAGCCGCCGCTCTCTGCTCCGCGTGCCGCTTGCTCTGAGGGGAGCTGCCGAGATGGCCGCTTTTTAAGTTTGCCGCGGCTCTCAGTCACGCCCCCTGCCACGTCAGCCTTTCGGGATCTCTTGAATTTTTCTCAGGATTCCCGCTCCGACTCGGGTTTCCTTGCTCTGCCCCGGCTTCACCGTCTCCGGGAAGCCCGGCTCCTTCTCAAAGCCTCAGCAAAAGCGAACAGCACTCACCGCAGCCTCAGTTGCCCCACCGCTCCCACAGCTGCAGCTCTCTGCTCCGCGTGCCACGTACTCTCTTTGCTCTGTGCCACTAAGTGTCATGAAGTGTCTAGTTCAGGATCATTATCTGTACAGAGGACATGAACTGTTGGTCTGACCCAGGTTTCCTCTTGAATACGCCAACAGAAGCTTGTCTTCTGTGTCCACCAGCACCAGCTTATGTCTTCAGAGTGACTGTCCTTTCTGGCTCTCCGTGGCTCCATCCTCTAGAAGGGATGATCTGTGGGGTTGACAGCTAAATATTCTAGGGACCTTTTCCACCTTTTGGGATAAGGATCTTGAGTAGCTCACAGAACAACAGCCCAACAGGCTGTTTTAAATCTGATTAAGATTACTTATTGACTATTCCTAAATAAAGCAGGCCAGGGAATGTTTTTTGGTTCTGAGGTTATGTCCTGTCTCGCATGCACAAACTTTCATCCTTCTCAGTCACAGTGGTCACACATCTTTAAGAATAATTCCTGACATACACAGCATATCCAAAAAATGCATAAGCATAATCTGAAAGAGCAGTAGTTGACATGAGCCAAAACTATGCTACAGACTGTGCTGATATTTAACTAGTATGGATGTTTGTGAGCTATGGACTGTTTAATAGCATACAACCACACAGCTTAAGGTCAGTTCTGTTGCTATTAAAATAGATGTCTTTCTGAATGGGCATCTGTGTGGTCCTTCTCCCAAGAAGCTCAAATAAGAAAAGTTTAAGCATAGCCCCAGAGACCTCATCTGGACAAAGCTTCTATGTATTGGGCTCCATGCAACTCTTTTTTTATGTGCAAAGCATGTCTCACCACAATGACTCAAGAGGATTAGCTTGTTCTTCCATGTGTGGTGGAGCAAACAGAAACCTTTAGCCTCGAAAAAAACTAGTGATGAGAGAATCTTGTGTCAGCAAAAACAAGTGAAAACAAAACTTTACATTCTTCTCTAATGCATTAATGCAGGCACACCAAGGAGGGCAGAGCAACATATTTCACTTCAACTTTGACCCTGTTAGTTAGTACTGACCTGAAAGTCAAAAGGCTTTCAGTGTGAGGACCAGGGCAAAATAAAATAAGCTAAAAATGTAGACTTTTTTATTTGCTCCATAAAAAAGTGCCCATAAAGACACTGAAATTCTGGGGAGGTTTCCACGGCAGAAAATAGGTTAGTTCTGGTTCCTGGCCTGTAAAGATGTCCTGTCACTTGACCAAATGGGGCAGTCACCTTGGGAATAGGGAAGTTATGAAAAATTTTGCACAACAGTGCTAGCTACAAAAGTGCAGAATACACAAAATGATTTCTTCAGAGTGGTGAATCAGGTGAGGTTCATCCAAGGGTCCCCTGGATAGTCTCCCATGGCCCTTCATGCTCCTGAATCACACAGCAAATTTATCAACAGCTTTGTCAAGTAACTTCTAGAAATTAGAAGCAATTAAGACTACATATACAGAAAAGTGGTTCTTTTGCAGGTCCATTGTTTTACTTAGGTCAGTGATTTACATATATTTAGCCATTTGTTAAGTAGGTAAAGAAACCAATAAGTTATGGAAAACAGGCTTATCTCAGGCAGTATAGTGAATCTCCCTAGGGTATAAATGGGGAAAGATGACAAATCTGTTATGAAGGTCTGTTTTTCTGCCCTTCTCCAATAGATCAGCTGTCAGCTGGTCTGCTGTGTGTGCTTTGCTTTTAAACTGACATATACAAGGAGCAAGTATATATGTTTGAGCATGTCTACTTTAATAAACTCCTTCAAAAAAGAGGCTGTATCTTACAGAAACTTGTAACCTGAAAATCAAGTCAGACGTGAACAGAACAGAGATGATGCAGACAACAGTGAAGACAAAAATAAGATGGGAGAACATCAAGTATAGATATCCCTATCTTATGCCATGTGTTTTATTATCTTTTATTCAGTCTGATTCCTGGCACCGAAGGTAATGTTTGCAGGAGAGTAATAGTAGCAGAAGTGGCAGCAGGTGGTGTGCTCCAGACGGCATGTGTTGGAAATTGCCTAAATGAAGCTCTGGGTGTACAGTTGGGTAGCAATTTCCCAGTTTTGAAGTGAAGTGGACAATCACCCAAGTTGAAGAATGTGAATGTAAAAAATGTTATGCTGCTTATGGATGACATATTAGCAGTATTAAAAAAACCCAAACCAAACCCATTAAATGTCAAAGGCAGTGTTTGGGAAGAATTTACTTTGCCTTTCCACATCCAACACTTCAGCATTTTGCACTAAACTGAAGAGTGACGAGACAAGCAATTTTTGACACTTAAAGTGCTTTATTTGCTTGCTCCCTTGTTTTGTTGATTTTGCCTTTGGACTAGTTATTTACCTGACTATTTCTATAAATTGAGCTAACAGATGTTAAATATGCAGGAAGGAAACTGACCATCAGAACTGGCAATTACTGCCTCCTTCAGAAATAGCACAATACAACGTCATTCTTGGAAGACAGCAACTGCTCTATAACTCAGATTATAATTCAGTCTGCAAAGTCTTCTCTTCTATCACCACTGATCCACGGTGAACTGGGTGCCAGACTCAAAACTGTCACTTGAGGCCTATAGTGAAAGCAGGCTGATTTTTCTTGTAAGTCAGTGCAGTGGTTGGGAATTTTCTAGGGAACGACATTTTTATTCAGGAGGCATGTGGAACAGGACAGGAATATAAGTTTCTTTAAAACTGTATTTTTTTGTTTAGATAAGTATGACATTTGGAGTCAGAGTGGGAAGACAGTGGCAAACTTCATTCTCCAGAATGATGTCTAGAATTCTCTAGAATAAGTTAGACCCCATTATTTAGTACACATGCCCAGAACTGGCCTGCTATTTGGCTATGAGTCATCTGTAGTAAGTGAGGTTTCATCCTGCTTTTTCCAACTCTGAGGGTCTTTATTCATTTTGATGTTGAGGAGGAATTAAATTTTTAGTTCCACTAGGAGATGCACAGGATACAGGATTTTGCAATATTCTCAAAAAACCAAACACATCAAAACCACCCAAACATAACATAACAAGTTATTTTGATTTTAATAGAAAGAAAGATTTTAGTATTGATCTCTCCACAATGCCCAGACAGTGGACTTGGTTTCATATGTAAGGAAGCCAGAATCAAGAACAGGTTTTGCAAAGCACTGTACGTGATACATATGTTTGCCATATGCATGGTTTTTGTGCCCATACAATGATCACTTACCACAAGATAACTTTCATTCACTTCTGTCTGGAGTACATGAAATATTGACAAAGGGAACAGCATGTGCTGAACATAAATTGGCACCAAACAAACTCATTATTCTCTGAAAGATGTTGTTCATCAATACAGAACCATCTGCATTGTATTTACATAAGTAACTATTGGTTTGTCTCTTATTACCATGCTAGATCCTTAACAAAATAGCAAGGTATTCCTAATACAGCCTCTTTGATTATACATCCTGGTGAACAAACCAGGCACTAAAGATGTATGACTTTGATCCCAAGATTAATTTAATTGATGGTCAAATGAGTTTCTGCCAAAAAACAGTAAGGAAAAAAATGTAGTGAAACCTAAGGATGTTTGCTTTGGTGAAGTGCTAAGTCTTTCTAGGTCAGAAATCTGACTCTGGTTGTGACAACTAGTGGATATTAAGGAAAGAATATAAGACCAATGTAGTCCCTGTCCCAGATTTTGATATTTGGAAACTCAGAGACTTCTTTGCAAACAATGGTATTTATAGCTTCATATTTAATAGTCCCTGATGGGTCTTCCATAACCCTTCCAATATTATTTTGTGTACAAATACTCTTTGACATGGATAAGAACATAACCTTTTGATGTTTTCTGTTTCCTAGATTATTTTTTTTTTATATTGTAGAATTGTTTCCAACTTCTACAATGTCTACTCCTGTAACATTTTATGAGCTAAACACCCTCATGTCCTCCTGTCTAGTCCTAAGGACTGTACTGTGTAAACTCGAAGAATGCTATGATGGAGATTCTCCTTCACATTTTGTCTAGTTGTCTCTCGTTCTATCCTTCCCTCTATTGTTGGTATCCACAGTCACCCCAAATTCACTCCACCCTTATCTTGATAACTGATGAAGTATTCTGCCTATTCCTCATATAGGTGAATCTTCACCTAGTTTTCTCTGGCATCACAAACCGAGCTGCCTAGCCCTACAGCTACTCTCAGTTTGGCATTGCAAGTAAGATATCTCTGATATTCTTCCTGGTACCTAAAAGTGAGTTTTGTCTTGTTTTCATCTGCACAAAGTAAAATCCTTTCATATTAGATTTTAAAATGTAACTCACTATTTTTGAGGTTTTATAATTAATTGATAGTGTGAAGAGAATTTATCACCACATTGTTGGGAAAAGGAGATGAACTTTTTTTACCGGGCTTAGTATGGACAGTTCGTATTTTAATTTCACGCCAGACATGAATGCAAATCATATAGGAGGTTCATGTTGACACTTAATGACATCCTGGTTTGTTGGACAGTTGGAGTCTGAATTAGCTAGAAAATTCTTACTAATGAAAAATTACTCCACAGTTGACTGTCCCCTTTTTGTTGTGGGGTTGGTTTTTTTTTTCAAAGACGTTAAGTATAAAATCTAATATTTAATTCCATTGATTAATCAAAACCATTTTTGATTTCACTTTGCTGTTTAAAAAAGTGTAAACCCTGTAGAATTCATTGATTGAAGTACATTTTTGCAAAATATTCTGTGGTTCTGGAGGAGAAAAAAATATCTGAAGAGCCTTTCACAATCTACTTTAATTGTCCTGGTGCTGAAAAAATTATTCATAGAAATTTTCTGGAGTAGGAGAAACGGAGAAAAGTGAAAAGTCTCAGTCAATCTGCATTACTTGCTGTAGTTGTACAGTGCTAATGAAACAGATGATACTGACAAATACTACACATGTAATGATGATCTGCACGGCAGAGCCCACACTGCAAAAAAGTGTACCTTAATTAGCAGTGTGAGTAACTGCAGCTGATGGGCTTGGCACACTTACATTTGCCTACTGTTAAAAGAAGCGGTTTGTACTAGTACTAGTGATTTTGTCATGACTGAAATCTTTTTTTCCTGGGTTAGTATGATCTGGGTCAGATATTTTGTGATTTGCACTGCAGCTGCACAATGGATTTTGCTGAACTAAAGAAAGAGAAATCTGCATGGGAAGTAGAGCTCCTGCTGTTTACACTGTCATATTGCATTGCTTTATGGTGACTATCGAACTACAGCTTCATTGTAGATCCTCATTTTACTGGAAATATTTAATACCTGAGCTACTATACAAAATTACACTCATGGCATAACATTTTCACACAGCCTAACAGGAAAAGAAGTAGTTTAACACTACTTCATTTAAATTCAGGATACTAATACAAAACCCCTAACATCATAGTTTTCAAAGTTTAGATAAATCCCATTGAAACAAAATAAATGCAAGGTCGTCTTGGGAACTGTCTTTTGGTCTTGCACATGTATGTCTTAGAGTCATGACACAGTGTTAGTGTAGTACTGTATCTCATCTCCAGTCTTAATACTGACATTATGTAAAGAAGTGTTTTGTCCTAGACTTGCAGAAAGAATGACAACACGTAGGATATGATCTTTAATTAGGTCATAAGTTTGTCAGTCTAACTCCCCTGGGGATCACCTCCCAGTATTGCTTAGAATACAGATCTTTGTCTTTGTCTTGCACATTTCCATCTTCTGGCAGGAGGGGGAGTGGGTAGCTGTCATTCTTCACCACTCCAAACCCAATTTCAGTTTTTCACTTTGACCCCTACAGTCTTCCCATCTATAGAGGTTAAGAGTTGAGAAAAAGTAGGTCATTATTTCATTTTTCTGTGTGAAGTGGGAAGAGTTGCTGCATACTGTTATCTTTGCCTGAATATGAATGAGCAGTTAGAAAGACCTGTTGCTTTTACACAAACTTACCTGTTTTAATGTATGTAATTGTATAATGAATATAGACTGTCAATGGGAGACAAACTATTACAAAAGTGCAGAGTTTTCTTACTCAGGATGAATTAGAGATGGTGAGTTCTGCTCCTGTCCATGACTTCTTCTGATGCTGTTAAAGCTACCATTGACAAGACTGTTCGATTAAAAAAGTTTTTAGTACAATTTTTAATGGAGTCTATGAATCAGTACATTCAAGACTTAAAATTATCCTTCTAAATTTCTTCTCCCATTTATCTGCTCTTTAGAAAAATTCAATGCAAGTCAAAGTCTCCAGTCCCAGAGAAATGGAAGGGTCTAATTCCTTCTTAGATGAGATTAGAAGGAAAAACTTTGGTTTAGAGTTCAAAGCGGTTTTTCATCTTTCTTACTGTCACCTATTCAAGTTAGAGGTCTTCAATTTCTCATTGTGGGAATACAAGCAGGAAAAATAATTTTTGTGGCCATGCCTACATACTCTTGCTTAGAAAAATTTTGGCTAATGCATGTATTTCTATGAAAGAAATAGAAATATAAAATGGGTATTGAAAAACATTTATTTGTGGGAAAGAAGAAAAATAAATTTACTTCTGCAGTTTGAATCTGGGGGTCAGAAGCCTTGGAGGTCTTTTGCAAACAAAGATGTTTTCAGTGTTGGTATCTGGTTTTGGTGGTGGTGGGGAGAGGCTGTGTCCCTAACTCCTTCTTGTATTTCTGTTACAAAGCAAAACTGGGTTTGTATTAAAATATAATTGTAGTTTGATGGTTACATGCTTCTGCATAAACTGTGGGTTTTAATAATCTCTCTTTTCTCCTTGAAACATAGAAAAAGAGTATAAAACCATATAGACACTGATCAAAATGTTACATTCTGATTCTGTTTTGTCATTTTTTTTCCCTAGTTATTCATGTTAACTCTGTATCAACTACTTTTGGAGATTATAGTAGGGATTTTTTAAAGTAAGACTTTCTTCTACAGCCAGAATAATTACAGAAGAACATAAACTCAGACTTGATAAATTGTTCCCTATTTATAATATTAAGTGAGGAATCAGTGTGGAAAAGTTCTACAAGTGATAAGAAAATATGTGCCACTAAATTACAAGTTTTATTGGATTTTTAAAGTAAAGATTCTCCAGTTAATTGAAAACTTGATGGTCTCTGCTTTTTGGCAAAACTTTGGTTTCCATTAGAAAATGTTTTTTATAGAACTCAGAAAATTGACTCCTGATGTTGGATTGTTTGGATAATCAAGAAAATAAATCTCGATGGGTATGTGCAAGAAGGTCAGCAATATAATTTGAAAATATGTTATTTCAGGCACATATGTGTTGATCATCTATGACAGCCTTCACTGAGGCATGCTAAATCAAGTGATGCTTTCTCCCTTTCGTTGCATCATAAGTGTCACGGTTGTAAAGGTGTTTTTTATGAATAAATTAAAAAAGTAGTATGTGCAAGATGTGTACAAAATGTTCAGAGATTAATTTTATCAACAATGTAGCGGTGTAGTATGCAGAGAGCCAAAGGCACCACTAATTTTGCATGGAAGTTCAAAGCTTATACTAGAGAATATCAGTGACCTGAGAAATTACAACTGATTGCTTTCAAATATACTTGGCATTTATATATCAGCTGTAGTGTTTGAACAAACTGCTCAGAAAAGACTGTGTTGCCCTTGCTGCTGGAGGTGAAGTCCTGCACTGGCTAAGCTGATTCTTTACCAGAAAGCAAGGGCACAATGCTGTCTTCTAATCCTTCTGACATTTAAGGGCCAGCCTGCTGTGCCCTTCCCTAGTGTGGAGACACAGGAGATTGAGTTTTGCCACATCATTTCTTCTTCCAAGGACATACAACCTGTGGCAACTCCCTTCTCCTAACTTCTCCTTAGGGGCAGAATGAGGGGCTTTATTCCATACAAGGAGGAACCTGCATACCTCACTCCAGAATGGTTCTGTGTTTAAATTAAAAAAAAATTGTCAACAAAAAGATGCTTTAATTTCATTAGCTTTTTGTCACTACTTGTAGTGCTATAGAAAGCTCAAAGGCAAAGACAAATCCCAGTGCATATGCCTACTGATTATATATCACAGGGAAGGTTTAGCTGCACCATTGCTCTGCTGCCGTGGCAGAGCTCTTGTGGATTCTGCAATGTGAAAATAAGGCCACTCACAATCTTTCAAGCTATTTAAGGGCCTCTGTCCTTCTCAAATTTTCCTTGGACTATATTTTCCTATTTGCCATTTGCAAGAGACCAGAGATCTGTCTTTTATCATACACATGCTGCCTTCTCCTTACTGGACCTTGGGAGTGGTGAAGTTTTTAATTAAAGGGTATTTCATCATTGCAGCATAAGTAGAACTATAGATTAAAGATCTGAAGCACAGTTTGAGCTGCATATCTTCTACACATGATACTTTAGAATAAAGATGTTAATATTAATACAAACTAGGTCTGAGGTCCCAAAACCTTTGGAAAGACTTAAAAAAATATTATTTTTTGCAAAGTGAAAAAACAACAAAGTAAAGTGGTTGCTCTCTCTTTCTGGAGAAAAGAGTAGACAACAGGCATGGCTAGGATACTTCCTTTCTGCAGCAGTATCTGTCTTCCCACAATATCTTACCTGTGTCTATGTCCCTCCTCTCCTTTGCAGTACTGCTCCCCTTTTTCTCATAATGTTCTTCACCTTCTCTCTCTCTTTCCTACTACAAGTTCAACATCCTTTGCTTTCTCCTTTCCTGATGCAATAGCACCCATTCCATTTTACCTCCCTCCACCTAATGTGTAACTGCTGTAACTGCCATTGCACCAAGGAAACCGCAAAATTTGACAGGTAACTGTAGTTATGCTGCTTCTCAGGCTGGGACAGGTCAAACAGTGCTCAGTGCCTCTCAGTTGCTGGGGAGACAAATATGTTGGTTTAAAGGTCATGCATAGGCAGCTCACACAGACTTCTACTAGACTGAAGGCTATCTGAGGTACTGATATGGAACAGACTGAAAGGTGGGGTACCAACTCCTTTGTCAAACGAGGGAAATAGGTGGAACTGGGAATGGATGGAGATAGTCTTCTCTCAGCTGAGGACTTGGAAACACAAACTGGGAGTAAGGTACTAGCTCTCAGAGCTGCCCACTGCCAAATGACAACTGTCAATCTTGGAATTTTTTTGATCACTGGACATCCTCACTCACTTTTGATTAAGGGCAGCGTGTTGTAGAACATTTACCATCATCACTGTCTTGCAATAAGTTTGCAAAAAACTTACAAATAAAGCAACTATGCCAATTATCATGTGTGCTTTTCCACTCACTGCATCCCATATGAATAACAGAATTCCCAGAACATGTTACTATCATCTCTCGGAAATTAAATAATATCCTCATAGATAAGTTGATAAAGTTTGGGCTTCGTGATCAGGTAGTGAGGTGGATTGTGAACTGGCTGAAGGGAAGAAGCCAGAGAGTTGTGGTCAATGGGACGGAGTCTAGTTGGAGGCCTGTGACTAGTGGAGTCCTTCAGGGGTCGGTACTGGGACCGGTGTTGTTCAATATCTTCATCAATGACCTGGATGAGGGTACAGAATGTATCCTCAGCAAGTTTGCTGATGACACCAAACTAGGAGGAGTGGCTGACATACCAGTGGGTTGTGCTGCCATTCAGCGAGACCTTGATAGGCTGGAGAGTTGGGCGGGGAGAAACTTAATGAAATTCAGCAAGGGCAAGTGTAGAGTTTTGCATCTGGGGAAGAATAACCCCATATACCAGTACAGGTTGGGGGCTGACCTGCTGGAGAGCAGTGTAGGGGAAAGGGACCTGGGAGTCCTGGTGGACAGCAGGATGACCATGAGACAGCAGTGTGCCCTTGTGGCCAAGAAGGCCAATGGCATCCTGGGGTGTATTAGAAGGGGGGTGGTTAGTAGGTCAAGAGAGGTTCTCCTCCCCCTCTATTCTGCCTTGGTGAGGCCACATCTGGAGTATTGTGTCCAGTTCTGGGCCCCTCAGTTCAAGAAGGACAGGGAACTGCTTGAGAGAGTCCAGCGTAGAGCCACAAAGATGATGAAGGGAGTGGAACATCTCCCTTATGAGGAAAGGCTGAGGGAGCTGGGTCTCTTTAGCTTGGAGAAGAGGAGACTGAGGGGTGACCTTATTAATGTTTATGTAAAGGGTATGTAAAGGGTGAGTGTCATGAGGATGGAGCCGGGCTCTTCTCAGTGACATCCAAGGATAGGACAAGGGGCAATGGGCGCAAGCTGGAACATAGGAGGTTCCACATAAATGTGAGGAAGAACTTCTTCACAGTGAGGGTAACAGAACACTGGAACAGGCTGCCCAGAGAGGTTGTGGAGTCTCCTTCTCTGGAGACATTCAAAACCTGCCTGGACATGTTCCTGTGTGACCTGATCTAGGCATTCCTGCTCTGGCAGGGGGATTGGACTAGATGATCTTTTGAGGTCCCTTCCAATCCCTAACGTTCTGTGATTCTGTGATTCTGTGAAGGTATTAATGATGTATTTCAGGACTGAAGCCTGATACCAAGGTAGCATTGATCAACTTTAAAGAAGATAAAACAGTTCAATTATTAACTTTACTTCATATCTCTAGGATATTTTTGTTTGGATTGTGAATGTGTATGTTTTCATTTTGCACCAGAGTCCTCTAACATTTCAATGTAAAAATGTTAATTCAAAGAAAAGCAGTACTGAACATGTATTTTAAGAGCTGCAGTAGTCCAGGCAGATGAAGTTGTATATGTGCACACACACACAAACTGATGACTTCACTTTTTTTTCCCTGTCAAATGTAAAGGTTTTGCATGATTTAAATAGTGGGTCTGCTCTGGCTGTAGGGACATTTCTCTCTATGTGCTACTGCCTTTGCTGCACTCAGAGCAGAGACTCTTGGAAAACATATGTCTATTAAAATTTTGCAGGTAGCTAAATCTCCTCTAGATTGCTTCTCTTCCTCAGATGTGCTAATTTTTCTGGGTGTTCTGCAAAAGATATTACTAGGGATTTTGATGAAGACTGAGAATATGCTTCTTACCAAAGAAAGAGGCTAAGTAGGTGTCCAGCTGTGTGTCTGGCTTCTTGAGCTTTAGGCTGATTCTCTAACTTAATTTTACTGTGTTATTAAGTTCATTATGGGGGGTTAGAGCCTTGCAGGATTCACATTTCAGTCCAGCTGAACACAATTCATGAAACAGAAATCACGCTAAAAATAATGTTGTTTTTAGTTTTTTTCCAGAAAAATGGAATTACCTTGCCCTCTGCTCCTGTTCTTGCACAATGGAATAGTTGATATGGAAATGCTTTACTTCCAAAAAAAGAGCTGACCTGTCACTTACTGCACATTAAGTATTGTTTAGGACCTTTGTTCCAGTCATATCCAAATAACGTAATGCTGCTTCTTACTATTAACTTCATTTGAAGGTTGGTTTGCCAATCATGAGATACTGCAATAAGCTCCATGAACCTGATTATAAGATAGTGAAATTGTATCAGTCTGAAAAAACCTTACTCAGCATTTTTGCAATGCTTTCAAAGAATGATGAAAGAGATTTATGACAAAAGTTTACATTCTTTTCTTTGTTTAAGGAGAAGGGAAAATAAAATGTTTTTAGACAGCATCATTTAGACAGTATCTGAGTGATTTCTAGCAATTTCCTCTGTATGTAATTGGATGAATATCTTGGCCTAAATACACCTTACAAAAATATATAATTCTTGACACCAGCTAACCTAGAACATAATCTCTGTAAAACTATTGCCTCTTAAAAAAGCTATCATTTTGAAGGCAGACAGAATTGGCAGTTACCCACAGAAGTGGCTACTTTGTGTCTGCCAGTGAGGTAGAATCTAATACGTTGCTATGCTATGACTAAATATATACATCCGTAATGTGGTGTGTCAGCTCAAAAAAACTTGAGACAGAGGCTTTTATAATTCTTCCTTGAATTAAGTTGTGTCATCTGAAGAAGTATATTGCATTAAGAGGAGCCTGTGTGTACAATGTTACTGTCAAAATCATGTTTATGGGCAAAAAGGAAACACACTTACCTATAAAGCAAGAATTTATTGTTAGTACAAATGAAATCTTGGCAGCTTTATTAAAGAATAATTATTAGTCTAGATGTAATTATTACAAAACCACCCAAGCAATAAAAATGCAATTAAAGTTGTTATATACATATATGGTGTTATGCTCATAAATTTCCACCTTCTTTGGTCCTAAGGTTACTGGTCCTTCACTAAAGGAAATACGATGTTCTTGTTAGTGTTTCCCACTCTAGAATCCATTTGCAGTTATTTTACATGTTTTCGAGAGTGCTTTTACACCTTTGTTCATTCTTCATCACCTTTTCTCCTTCTTCACTGATCTGCAGCTGCATGTTACAGCTGAATTTGCTCTATATGGTGCCATTTATGTTTGTTAGATACTGTGTGTTTGTTCTCTTTGTTAATTCTAAAACCAGTTTTGTCCAGCTCCAGATTTCCATTTAACTGAAAAATAGGAAATTGGTTATAGTCATGAGGTTTCCAGTGCCAAGCTGTGCCTCACCTCTTGTCTCCAGTTTGCTAGGTAAATTACTAGGTAAATAACTGATGAGCTTAAAGCAATTTTTTATGTCAGGTAAGGTTGAAAAAGTACTCCGCTGAAATTCTCGATACTCAGTTACCATTTTTAACCCATTTTTTTCTAACTGCCAAAAAAGTTGGCTAGGTTTGAAGTCATATGACTTTGAGTTGGTTTCTCGTGCTCAGCAATACCAAGATTTTATTTTTTTTTTACTACACAATGAAATAGGGAAAGGAAAAAACCCTCAACTTTTCTTTTTTAACACCTTTCTTTTAAGCAGGGGGGGTACCTTCCAACCCCTACCACTCTGTGATTCCGTGATTGCAATTATTTTCATTTTTGTATGAAATAAAAACTCTAACAGTTGCAGAGTAAGAAACAATTTGGGACCCTCTCCTGGGGCATCTTGCTCAAGTCAGTTTGGCCTGGCTTCTTTCATTTCTGGAATGGACTATACCCACTTATCTGGGATTAGATGTCTGCAGAACTACCTATTCCTTTAATTCACATCCTCTTTTCTGCGTTAATTTTAACATGGCTTAGATTTGAGAATTCCAGAAAACTGCACCATTTACCAGAAATTACTCAAAAATGCACCCTCAATACTATATTTATGTTTAACCTTATTTTACAGTAATTTGCAGATTGTTAAGATCTTTTCTCCTTTCTGAGTCTGACAATGCAATACAATGGTACAGAAAGAGCGGAGACCAGTACTGGGCCAGAAAAAAAAAAAAAAAGCAAGTTCCTATATTGTATCAAAACAACATTTTTTGCATAATATCTTCTGGCATGTAAATATGAAATTTATTTCTAAGTAGTATCATTATTTTTCCAAAAAGCAAGTGATCAGATACCAAGAAAGAGGAAGAGCATGAATAGGAAAGACAGGAACGGAGGAGCTCCTGTTTTTATGCATGTGTGGAGGTGTTCTTTAGTTCCCCTTTTTTAGTTTTATCAGTACGCTTTCTGAGTTAGAAAAAAGTAATATGATTTATGTGATAAACCCTTAAATTCCATTTTAAAGTGCAATATATTTCCATGCTATCCAAAGTTTGCTGTTACTCTGCAATATTTAACTTCCTCCTTATGGAAAAAATACGTAGGGAGTGGCAATTTTGTTAATTATGAGAAAAGTCTGGTGATTTGCACAGAGACATTTCTCCACAGAGTGTTCTGATTTACTATCAAAACTCTAATCTCCTTAGCCTTAGAAAATCTTTAATCTCAATTTAGTTCTCAGCTCGGGTAAACAGTATGAAAAATTTATTTTATAACTGGGTAATTTAAAACCATAGTTATAAGTTGAAAAAGGTCTTGCTCTCTTGAAACCAAAAACCAGAGGTTGAAAGAGCAACCCAGTGAACCACGTATGCTGGTAGGCCTGCAGTTTTGATGCATCTTTTGCAATGCTCTGGTACTGCATACTACAAAGAGACAGGTAAGAATTTGGATGGAGAAAACCAGCAATAATTCAACTCTCTCTAGTCCCTTGGAAATTAAAAGAGTCCTTTCCCTTAAGACACGTAGACCTTAGTCCAGTGGAAAAGTTTGAGAGAATGGCTGTTGGACAGTTCTGTTGAATGAGGCATTTTCTTTCCATTCTGGAGGGATGATGGAGTGATGGAAGAGTTCTGTTAGACTGCACACCAGAAACATACTTGCGGACAACACCTATACTCCTTCCTAGGAAAAATATTCATTCTACTTCCTTCAAAGTGTACCAATATAACATGCTTTTTGGAGAATCATATAAAGCTGCTGAAGAAAAAGTTAACTTGTCTATAAGGGCAGACAGGAAGATTAAAACCCAGTAGTAATGATAGCCTGCTTAATGGACATTGCCTGGTGTTAAAGAGGGAGCAATGGGGTATCTAATTGCAGGAGCTGCTACTGAGAACCTGAGTGAAGCAACATAAAGGTGATAGGTACAATCACCCTTCTACATTTTACCTGGTTTTACAACCCATTACAGTCAGAGTGAGTGTTTTTACTGACTGTAATACTCTTTGGAAAAGGCCCATATGTGCTTTTTATTTTAATATAGATCCTTGCTTTAGTACTTTAAAAGATTTTTCAATTGTGTTACAGGGAATGACTTAGAAAATGGTTCTTTTTGTTACTGATTTGTTTACATTCTTTGTTCAAGATACAATCTACAAGAATAAACCACTCACTATCTTGCCCTTCTTTACAATGAAATTCAGTGAAAGATCAATCAATCCCATTAAAGTATTATACAGCAAGAGTGGATTTATTTCATAATGATTTTACAGCACTGATAGAATACATTGCATTAGATGTGATAACGCATGAGTATAGTTTTCTTAACTCCTGATTAAGAGTCATGTGGAAAGCATTTATGTAGCTAATGATAAACTAATCTATTCAGGAGGACAGAATGTTTATAGCTAATTTATCAATGACCTGCAACACAGTGTGAAAATAATTTATCAGCGATATGCAATGTGCAATACACAGGAAATGAACACAACTATTTTTAGATTCTCATTAATTTGCTGTGATTATAACCATGTGACTCTTCAGTAGCTACTGAAGACATGTTTTATAGTGTGACTGCATGTTGTTTTTACATTCTCTCCTCTCTGTTTTTAATTATAGTACCATCATGTGAGTGTATCTGGAATTAGAACACTCTAGTTGTAGGCCAGTAATAGCTTGATTGTTCAAGATCTTACACAAACTAATTGTTGCTTATGATGAGCTTTCTTTAGAAAAAATTGCATTGCCAGATTGAAGGAAGCAGGAAGTAAATGCGAGGATGCTAAAAATAATAATAACGAAAAACTCAGAAGCTTTCTAAATTAAGTTCTAGAATGCTCTTTAAAATCCCTCATATGCTTTTCCATTAAACTCTGACCTGCTCACAACTTCCATTTGACTACGTCAATAGTAGCATATATCTTACGATGACTTAAGACTTTCAATATTCCCAACAGACTTTGCTGACTATTGGTTTTCGTCCTGAAAATAAGCATACATTTAATTGTTTAGAATTACCGAACGCATGTGAGATTTAGTTCTTAAAATTACTGAAATCATGAAAGCATTAGGAAAGTAGTCAGTACAGAGTTAGCATAGAAATTTAAAATTTAACAAAGAGATCTAAAAGTGTTTACAAATGTCCTGGTTTCCCAGGAGCAGACCCGTGGGTCAGCCATGGCAGGCAGGCCATGAGTACCCCTGAGTCAGCTGGGTTATTCAGCCAGGGCAGCTGAAATGTGACTCACAGGTGTATCCCAGACCACTGACGTTATGCTCATTATAAAAATAGGGAATTTAGTGAGGGTTCGAAGTTTCTTTTTCTGTGGCTCATCTTTCTTGGCTTTCTGCTCCTTCTGCTGCTCTCACAGACCAGGGTTAGTATAACCTTGTATACTTTGTGTTGGTGATTGGTAATAGTTTTGTTGCTTCATTAAATCTGCTTAAACTTCAATCCATGGGGCTTCTTCCTTTTTTCCCCAATTGCCCTTCCCAGCTGGGGTGGGGTCACTGGGTGGAAGAACAATTGCTACAGTTTAGCCCCAGGTCCAGGATAAATGTAGACACCAAAATATATAGTAGCTAAATAACAATAAAAATAAACAATTGTTAAACAGCTAGAGATCCACATTTTTCATGTCATAATAGAATTAAAAAACATTTTTAAAAAAATTTTTAGGGTAGGCATCATGTTACACTTAATGAACAGTTTGAGACTACAGGCAATATCTTCAGTAACAGTAAAAATGGAAGCAAACAAATGCTGGGATTACAAAATATTTATAAGCATATAAATACTTTTCCTACATGAAAAACTAACTGAATAAACAGCAATAACAATTTAATGTTTGGATTTAATAAAAGAAATCATTCATCATATATTGAAATGTAAATGTCTTTTTCTCTTGATAATTGTAACCTAGAAACATGCTGAGTGAACTTTTCTGAACACTAGTACTGAATGCTAGCTTTTTGAAGTTCTTTTAAAGTTAATCTTTTCAGTTAAAAAATGTCATAATATTGTATGTTTTCTATTGGCCTGTTATATTCATTGTATGAAAAGTTAATATTACTTATTAAACTGATTAATTGTGGTCTTATGATCAGTATATATGACCAGGGATGTATATGCAAAGGCACATAACACAGGCACACTTTCCTGTCTAGTGTTTCCTAAAAGTAGATTAATGTCTCTCCCTTCTTATTGACCGAATGCAATGTTATGAGTTAGATGGAATGCAACACATATACTTTAGTGGAAGTTAGTTAGTATTACTCTATCATTTGAAGAATACAATGATTAGATGTTGTTCAAACAGAAGTCTTTTGGAAGACCAAGACAGTGACTGTTTCAGGTTTAGGGGGTTGATTACTGACTATAAGTGTAATATTGGTATTATACTTGAGTGCTTAGATCCTTCAGGGTGAAACTCCAAACAGAATAAGCGATGAACACTAACCCAAGACGTAGTAGTTGCAGTGTAAATTGGCAAGCCAGAATGGAACAATGGGAAGAAACAACACAAAAGAGCGGTAATTTGAACATATTGCATTAATTTCTTACTTTTGGTATGAAACATAAACTGGTGTTCTTACTATCTAGAAAAGGCAAGAAGCTGAGTTTCATTTCTGTTGTTATAGCAAACAGAAAAGAAAGCAAAAGGAGAGGAGGCATGCACAAATGAGGAGGGCTGGTGAGGGAGCAGAGAAGCAGGTTGACAGAGGATGCACAAGAAAGAAGGTAGAAAGATGGTAGGCAAGCGAAGTCCTTATGAGGAAACCTAACCTTCATCTCCTGTAAAGCCCTTGCCAAAACTCCTCATGCAGCCATTTGTGTGAGAACACTTGATCAAACTAAAATTCATTGTCAGTGACCTCTCTATATTTCTCACCCTGATCTATTATCTTTCTCTTCTGATGTCTATAAAGGACTAAATTGTCACTGACACCTCATCAGCTGTCTTCCTGTTCGTTTTCCATGCAGATGACCTCAGGTGAATGCTGAGCCCAGCTGTCAAGTGTTACCCAATGTCTCATTTTCTACTCCAGATTCTACTACTCACAATTTTGAATTCACTTCCCGTGCTTTCATTCTCTCAGCTATATTTGTCCTCAATTTTTCTCTCCAATCATTACTTTCTGCAAGGCTAGGCTGGCCCATTCAACCAAATATCAGGATTTCTATTTTTTTTCCCATTGTTCTTTACTTTTCTTTTTAACATATTTGCCTGGGGAAATGTTTCTATACATATAACTCACATCACTGGAGAGGCCTGGTCAGTATCTCTTGAGGATCCACACTGGAGCTGTTCATGAAGGACTGCAGCCCATTGGAAGGACTCACACTGAAGCAGGAGAAAAGTGTGAGGAGAAAAGCATGGCAGAGAGGAGCTCTAATGGACTGATCACAGCCCCCCAAATCCCCTATTCTGCTTGAAGGTTGGGGTGGGTGGAAGAGTCAGGAATGAAGGACCGAAGTTGCGCCTGGGAAGTAGAGGGGGTGGGGGAGGGTATTTTAATTTTTGTCTTTGTTTCTTGCTATCCAAATTTTTAATTAATAGGTTTATTAATTAAAGTAATATAATAAGTTAATGGATAGTAAAATGAATTAATTTTCCAAAGGTCACGTCTGTCTTGCCTGTGATAGTAATTGGCAAGTGACCTCCTGTTTCATCTTGACCTATGGGCTTTTTCCTCCTTTTCTTCCTTCCATACTGTTTAGGAAGGGGAGTAAGAGAGTGGCTAGGTGGGTGTCAGACACTTGGCCAAGGTCAACCAACCACATGTGCATAAGCTCTGTAATCTTACAGATATGTTGGATACTTTACATTATCTTGTTTGAAAGTGATGCACAGGTTGCTGTTGCAATGGAGGCATGGAGTGATTCAATTGCTGGACACTTTACAGGTGGAATGACAGTCTAGTGCATGGACTGAATTCAGAGTCCAACTCACATCGATTCTGTCCTGCCTCAGTCAAGTCACTTGCCTTCAAAATTACCAGCTTTTAGAGCTTTCAGTGTGTACTGTGAAGTTTAATTATATTCTGCTTGCAATGTTTTGTTATGCAAGAACGAAAATTCATCACAGAATTCCACTGATGTTTGTGGACCCTGGATCTCTCACAGTTGTCAGACAGGCATTTTTGCCTTGCAGGCTTAACTGAGTAAAAAACTGCTCTTAAATTATATGGATTTTTTTTTTTTCTGCATTAGAAGAAGTGTCCTGAGAGATTCATGACTTAGATTTTCCTATCTCTTTCCTCTTATTGATTTGAATATCTGACCAAATAAAGCAAAAGTAGCAGAAGAGCTCCTGTCAGTTGGAAGGAACCTCAGATCAAGACCTTATTGAGGGATTTGGATATCGGAAACATATGAACGCTTGAGTGGGCATTGTAAATTATACATCAAAGTGACTTGAAATTAGTTTCAGTATAGACTGATTTGCCAGCTAGAACCTCATGATCTTGGAAAATGTGAGCACTCAACCTTTTAGATGAAGGTAAAGGCAGGAAAAGTCTAGGTGACAAATATGCAGGTTGCATATGACAAACTCTTATGTGAAATCTTATTTTAAAACCTGCAATGTTTGTCACACTGCTTGAAAAGAACTTTTTTGTTGCTCTCCTCTGAGGAGCAGTTTTCCACATTATACAGCTACAAAGTCTTATGATTAACTTTAAGTACTATAAAACTTGTAGCAGGGCTAGCATCCATATAGCTAAATTTAGCTGAGGTGCTCCTGTTGGTTGCTGATAAGCTAAAATTACATCGTTTTGATTTGTCTGACATTTAAAAAATATTAAATTCATGATCAGAATTATTACTGTCTCTCCGTACCGGATTTAGGTCTTGTGGCTGAAGTGTGATTTCATACTTGACTATCTTTGTTTTCACAAACAATATACTTCATAAACTTAACCAGCAATGAAGCGACTTTAAAAAAGAGTGACAAAACATATTTGTTTTTAAAAAATAGTTAAAGCCTCTTCAACAAACTCTGTCAGAATAGTGGAAAAACAAGACAAACTGCAATTAAATGTCCAGTATTTCCAACCCCATGGAGAACTGCAGTAATAGTTCCTGTAATATTTTCTGGATGGCTGTATAAATAAAAAAATTGTTGGAGTTTTCTTGGGCAGAGAATTTCTGGAGTGTGAAACCTGTTTTTCACTTCTCAAACAATCTGCCAATTATGGACTCATCTTCTATTCTTATTCTCTCACTCATACCATTTTAAAACATTTTCATATATGTAACTCTAATAATTCCTAAACCTTTCCATTTTCATTACTGAGCTAAAAGGAGTTAGGAGACCTTCTAGAGGTCAACTCTTCAGCTTTGCTCTTGTGGCCCATTTGTTTGCTGGCTTTCTGAGGCAGAGCAATAGCAGACCACTGTGAGAAACCAATGTTCTGGGAGAAAGATAGAAAAGGATACCTCAGCATTGCCAGGATGTCTTCACACTCAGTGATGTCTCAACTTTGTTTGTGCCTGCACCCCCCTTCCTGCAGCTGGAGATGGACTACTGTGGGAAACTGTCAGGTTCAGCATTCCCCATTCCTGCATCTAAAGCAGGACCATTCCTGCATCTGAAGAGAGATAAGCAGGACAATTCACACGGATACTACAAACAGGATGCATCAGTGTGCCTGCTCCAGAAACAAGGAGGTCTTCAAGAGGAAAACGAAGGAGGGATGGAGATCGCTCCTAAAAACCCTCGAATGACCCCTGGAGTGATACCTGCTGCCTGCACTGGTAGGCTGGATGCATGCAAAGCAGTGTGTGGCAGAAACGCCCACCCAGAGTCAGTGGGTGGAGAAAGAGACTATATCTAGCAACAACAGCTCACAACTAATCCGAAGATCTTCCCCACCAATCAACAACTGGACTTGCGAGACATCGCTGGATCCGTGGTGGTAACCCCTTCTCTCTGCTCTATCTCTCGTAATACTGCTTATTCTTATATCCCCTTCTTTCCTATTGCTCTTTAATTTTCAAGTGCACACAACTTTGTAATAAACCATAGGGAGTCTGTGACATTTGACCTTGTTTGTGTCTTAATTTCACCTCTGGGATCAAAATGAATCTCCCTTGGTCCACATTGGGTCAAGACAAGCACACCACAGGGACAAGTGATGGACCTGTGAATTTCTTAGATTATTGGATGGATGTTGTAGTCCACTATAGAAGCTCTAGGATGCTGTGGTTTGTTTATCTCTATGAACATCCTCAGTTTAAGGATCCTTCTGAGAGAAGACACCCTGTAGTTCCCCTGCTACCAAAACCTTGCCACACAAACTTCATACAGTTACTTCTGAAAGCATCTGTGATTCTACTTAGTTTTGGTTTGCAAGATTGTAAAATGACTTTTCAGTTTGAGCTTCTCAAGGACCTCTATGTTATAGTTGCCTGATCACCTTATCAGTTCCCTTTCTTAAAATCATTAATAAAATAGATCAAGACTACTCCATTTACAAAGACCAGACTGCCTACCTACCAAAACATTTTGTTCTAAAATAAGGAGGCATCTTTGTCACTCTTTCCCCGCCCCATCCCCCACCTTTCACAAACCATCTATAATTCTTAAAGATTCCTGCTCTGGAGTTCTGAACAGGTCTAAGTTAAGACGATTTATTTGAAGTATTTACACTGCTAATGGTCCCTGGTTATAAGCAGGTGGTAGACTAAGCCGCCACCAATAAAAGTTCTAGACTGAACTAGAACAAGTAAATTACTTCAAGTGAATAAATAAATTCACATATAGCATTTGTTGTCTCTGGTAAATAAGAGATTAGCTAGTTGTCATAGCAAATGTGGAATTTCTCAAGCTATTCTAGAGGATAAAACTGTCTCAAACTAGTATTGCCTGACAATGCTCTGCTGCAATGTCCTGTCTTGAACATAGGGACAGATTACACTGGGAAACAATTCTCTCCTTTTGTATAGTGGCAATATGTACAGGTAAATGAATGATCTGGTCTATATGTGTTTTCTTCATGGGGTTCTCCTCTAAGGCAAAGTAAAGGTAGCAGAACCATATGATTTTAATCCTAATTTTGGGGGATTTGATATAATCTGCAAGGCAAATGCAGGTATCTCGAACCATTTGTCCATTTTAGGGCAATCTTGTTTGAGGGCCAAGGGCAGAGATGATAATGACCCGTAGAAGTTATCTGGACACTGGATTAAGTTAAAAATATCAGAATGACCATTCCTCATTGTCTATGCTTGCCTGGTGTTGCAGCAGAATTTGCAAGTGCATGTGGCCTTTAGGAGGAATATATTTCTTTAAAAATGTGCTGAAAACCTGTTGTTTACTGCTGCTTCTTTTTTTTTTCTCCAAGCTATCTTTTTCTGTCCTTAACTCAGCTGATTAGAGGAAGGTAAACTCTGAATATTTTATAGCTGTATCTTTTTAGAAGAGATAATAAGGCTCCATATGTTATCTGGCTGTAATTTTTGTCAAGATATCTATACCTTTAAGTTATTTTGACCATCTATCTTATTTTTGTCGCTCTGGAAATTAGGAAACATGTATCTCAGTATGCAAGCAACTTCTTATTCTTGTAAAAGCTTGACAAATAAGAAGTCTTTTCCTCTCCTATGCCATAATGCAACAGACCATAATTATGTGAGATGAAGGACATTTGCCTTGTTTTAAAAGGGCACTCATAGCTACTTCTTGTCAGCCAGGAGGGAATAGTCACCAGTGTAAGGAACATGTACAAAGTATGAACCAATTATGGATCAAGATATAGCTGAAGTGTGCTAGACCTTGCATACATCCTAGCCTTAAAGCTTTCTGGAACTGAAACAAGACCTTTAATCAATCAGTGAGGTTTCTCAGACACCATCTGTATCTCCTCTTCTCTATACCTGGATTCAGGCTTTTTTTTTTTTTTTTTGCAGGAGCATTTATTTTTTTTTTTTTTTTGTAAAGCATAAAGGGCCATTGATCAGGGAACTGATTCTGTAGACCAATTTTACTTATTGCTGTATTTTTAATTGTTTGCTTTGATTTGTGAGAAAAGTGATGTCTAGCGAGATTTATACTATGAGTGCCTATCAGACAGGTCTGAGACTACATGCTGGAGGATCAGTGGCACTTTGGTGTGTGCTATCAAGACAAAAATAGCAATTTTTCTGGAAATTTAGAAGATGTATCTTTTCATGTCCAGCAGAAGACATTAAATCTGAGGTGTTTCACCAGAGACAAATAAATTCTCAAACTTTCAAAACTGGTAAAAGAGTAACTTCAGTCAGAATAAAAGGCCTCATTTACAAAGGTTGCCCATACACCAGTCAGATTCAGTTTTTCACATGCAATATTAAATTTAAGCCTGAAGATAATGTAACCTGAAGAGAATACTGTAGAACAAGACATTGATCCAAAGCTCAGGGGACCAGAGGTCAATTTACAGCTCAGCTGCAGGGATTTACCCTGTTCTAACCCTGCATGGGCTGTAATAGTGGATACAGTTTTGTCTGACTGGTCTATTTAAGTTACCAATTGCTTTGGGAGACAGACATCTTTTGCACAAGAAAAAACCCTACAGGTCACATTTTTCACCTAATACATCTCTGCTTCCTTCCTCCAGCTGGGACTTTACCTTTCTTGTTAATTCATTCCCTTTGATTCCTCTGCTCACCTTCTTCATTATTTGTGATTCCGGTGAAAGCAAACCGAAGATGCTTCTCATCTGGGAGTCCTATTCTGTCACTGGAGCAGGCTAACTTAATTGATTATTAAAAAGCTCACATATGGAAGGAATTTCTTTCTTTCGCTTTTCAGCTTGGGGAAATTGTAATGACATTTGAGTAAACAACTTAGATAGTTCCTGAAAATAAGAATTAGTAATATATTAGAGGGCTGCTTTTGATGTCATGAGTTCTCACGTCTCTCAAAGTTGAAAGTTGTCCCTCTTGCTACCATATGGAGTTGCATTTCTGATAAGTTATATATGAAAGAAGGTTGTCGGCAGAATTAAAGAACTTCCAGCCTTCTTCAGGTAGATGGATCCTATTAATGAAGATAAAAATATGAAAGGTGTAAAAATAGTCCAGGAAATACAAGAAAGATGGAGAGGAGATAGTGTAGACAGAGCATGTTTGTTTTGTGACACGGTATATTCTCTGAAATTTGTACTTCAATATTTTGATATGTCTACTAAAACTGTCAATGTCTAAACTTCAAAGCTCTCACAAAGAGGTTCAGTGGAATCTGAATATCTGGATTGTCTTCATTCAGCTTCTTCAATTCTGGATGTGCACATCTGTTCACATTCCACAAATATAAAGTATTATCATCTTTAGGGCACTTCCTGAACTATCGTCATATTTACATCAAGGTAAGCTGCATGTACTGTCTCTCTCTGATGTCAGCTTGGATCACTTATATGTTAAATTTTCAAATATCTTCACACTTTTTGTCATGTTGCCTCTCATACTTAGGAATAATTTCCTGTAATACTCAGAAACCCACCACCTTCATTAAATTATTTGTGAAAATTTGTCTCTGGGAAACCCGATAGCTATTAACCTCCCAGAGGACTGATGACATGAGCTATTATGCCAAGATTTGTCTTTTATCTATCACAGATTTGATACTGTACATGCAGACTGTAAACTCTTTGGGGTGGAAAATCATCTCTTTGACCTGTAAGTTTTATAAGAGTTAGTATGGCAGGGTCCCGGTCTTATGCTATTACGAGAACTTACAGCTTCCATCTTCTTATGTCAACAAAGGAATAGCAAAATCTGCTCTCAATGTTATTCTTTCTCATGATATTTAATAATTAAACAATGTCTTTTCAATACTACTGTATACAATGGTAACTGGTACTACCTGCATGCTTGAAAAGTTGTTCAACAGAAAATGCAGACGTTACAACTAGAAGGAAGTCTTGCTACATGACATAAGTAGAAATATAAACATAAATTGAAACATGAACAGCTGAAGCTTGCAGAATTGAAATAGACATATTTGACAAAATTAAAATCTGATCAAATGCGGAGTTAACAGTCTTATGACATGTAGGTCAGTGTTTCATTAGGAGTATCATGTCCCACTGGAGTTCAAGTCTTCTGACATGGCCAACTTTAGAATAGTTGTACATTTTCCCCAGCCACTTTTGCAAATTTATCTATAAAAGAAGCTACTCATCAATTGTTTAATCTGTTCGTAAAGTGCTGTTATACCAGCTGTCTGAGCAGGCATAAAGATGTTCAATTGTACACCAATATATATGATTAAATGCAATAAGAATGACCAGGGAACAAAACTGTGTTTTAACCCCTTGCTCTGCAACCAGGAGTATTCAAAATCTGAGTGTTTTTCATGGCTTTATGATTTCTATTTTTTTTTTTCTTTGCTGCTGAAGCCTGAAGTCCATGTATGTGTCAAGGAAGGTGGCATGGCTGTGATTTTAGAGTGATTTAATGTTGGGTGAATGAGCACAGGGGCAGTCACATGGGAAAAATAATAGTGCCATACTTTCCTTATTCTGGCTGAAGTCTCCTGAGCAATGGCAGAGAAGGAAGAAAAAAATAAAAACATCTCTCTAAAATTCTCAAATAGAATTTGGACTTCTTACGTTTGAGGGAGGAAGGATTTCTTTGCATTAGGATAGCAAGACACTAATTCTCTATTCATATAAGACTGTCTTTATACTTACAGTGGGGAAAGAGAAGGATTTCTGGTGTGTAGGAATAAAGGAGAAGGAACAGGCTGGTATGTACCACCTCTGTGAAGGTGGGACTTTCATAGAGCTTCTCACTTTTCTTCTGTTCTTGTCCTCTTCCTTTCTCTATGCTACACTGGTTTCTACCATGTTGTATGTCATGGCCTGCTAAACTCTCAAAAGAGTGTGGAGCCAGTTACCAGTGTAATAAAATGCTCCCTCACCATTTGCTTAATTACAGTATCACAATAAAACCATATGGTCTAAATGAGAGGTTCTACAATTTGAGCTAAAGTCAGATCTTAAATGCAGAGGTGTCAGTGTAGAGAATTAATTCAGGCATTATCTCGTTTAAGAGAAAAGCAGTTAGCTCACTTTAAAATTTTTCAATCTGCAGCTGTAGGGAAAATACAGAAATACCAATTAAGCACAACCATGACTTTGTAATAAAAATAGAAAAGTAATGAATGCTTCAATCAATAGCAAAATGCTGTGTATTGAATCATGTTAGCAAATATGTTGGCTCTATCAACGTATCTGAAGCTCCAATATGTTAAATACAAATCACTATCTGTGTGATTGACCTAACATTCTTTACTCAGTGACACTGATACGTTGGAGTCAACAGGCAAAACAACATCAAACTGCATCATTCTTCTTGTACAAGGGAAAAATGAATGAAACTGTTGTGATTAATTGAGAACAGTGAAATTCTGGATAGAATACTCTATTTTTTATATTCCAGGAGGACCCAAAGACATTTTCTGTAGTGCCTTGTTTATGAGCGAACAAACATACTTTAATATCTGTCTTTTATTTTATCTCTCAGCACTAATACCAGAGGAAATCAGATATGCATCTTATTTGGAAAGAAAAGTCACTGAATGTCTTCCAAACCAGATTCTGATCAACACAGTTGTTTTCAGAAAAATAGTGGTTGAGTAGGCTCTAAATTAATACTATAAATACTACCACTTTATACAAGACAAAAACCCCACACCCTCAGTCTTGCCTGTGTTTTGGTCTTGTAACTGGTCTCTTTATAGTATCTTCATGCTTGTGTTCACACCTCTGCCAGCAGAGAGCTTTGTGTTGGAAAAAAACTCCCAGTGAATCTATTTCCCTTATGGAGAAGTTATTAGATATCTAAATGTGAAGTCAATTAAGCTACTGTAATTTAGGTATAAGACATATATCAATATATCAAATCATGTTCTATCTATGGGAAGTATTCTGTTCTGTGCAAGACTTCTTCCTTTATTATACTCTGAATTAAAACAGTAACTGCCTTCCCATCCCTTTACTACAACAGTATTGATTGTATTGAAAGCTAAACCATTAAAGTGTGAAACTGCTCATAAACATAATTTGGGTGGGAGGAGGGTTTTGTGTTTGTCTCTTGATAATTTATATAACAAATACATTCAGATTAAATGCAAAAAGATTTTCCAGTTGTCAAGGTATATCTAAGTCCAAACTGCAATTTTTCTGCCTATGTTTTCATCTGTGATAAAGATGCTGGAGATGGTAGCACATACCTACTTCATAGTGTTTTCTCACAGTTTGTACATATTTGCAAAATTCCTCATATTTCCTAAAATCAAAACTGAAATCAGATGTGATCATCCAAAAATCTCCACCATTCCACTTTCCTTTCTTCCACAAATCTACTTGAAAAAAAATATATCTAAGAACACTTGCATCTTATTTTAAAACACAAAAGCATACAAAGGATGTTAAGTTTAGAACTGTCTGAAGTCATCTCCGACTGTTAGTCCCAGTTTGGCACCTGTATCAAGGCATGGTTGTTGGCTCCTCAGCTTACAGAGGCAGTGACTCGTTTTCTAAAATTAAACCTGCCAAAACAGTCTTTACTTTTATTCCAACAGTGGTGATAGATGATATATTTATAAACAGTTTTGTAGCTAAAGTGCTCCCCTAAAGGGTTTGCGATCAAAGTTTAACATCTTTTCTGCTCAGTGATGTTGAAGCCTACATGCAAACATTTAAGAGGACAGAGAACAATTACAAAAACCTGTCTTTCAAAACTACCCAGAATGCCCAGTTACCTGGGCCAGCAAACACAGCAGAGATTAACACGATGCCTGTTTTGTGCAATATTCCTTGAGCATCTGTAATCACATTTCTCCCTTATTTATCGATTGGCCACATGATGTTCCCACGGAATTCACACCTGTAAGTTTGGCCCTCAAATTCAGTCTGTGGATATTCACACATTTATTGTTGGATACTTCCTGGTAAGTTTCTAGTGCAGCATCCAAGATATCTCTATGTATATATCCCTCTTATCTCTATGCCATCTCATAAAATCATAGAATACCAACTCAGAAGGGACCTCAAGGATCATGTGGTCCAACCTTTCTTGGAAAAAGCACAGCCTAGACAAGATGGCCTAGTACCTTGTCCAGCCAAATCTTGTAAGTGTCTAATGTTGGGGAATTCACCACTTCCCTGGGAAGATTATTCCAATGACTGATTGTTCTCATTGTGAAAAATTTTCCTCTTATATCCAATCGGAATATTCCCAGGAGTAACTTGTACTCATATTTTTACTCAAGGGCAAAAAATATACTCATGTTTATAGCAGGGCTAGGTACACTAGCATGATCATCTTCTAAACTGCTTCATCATTATCTTTCTTCTTGACAGAGCTTTTTCTTGTGTTGACCAGCACTTTCTAAGGCAACATCTAGAGGAAAGCACACACCTGAGAATACTCTCAAAGGCAGTGGATCAGGATTACATCACGACTGGCTTCTTCTACGGTACTTGGATACAATAACATAGGGTTTGTGTTCTCAAGCACTAGTTTCTAAATCTTGTCAGGTAGCAGTGGGACCAGGCTGCTTTACAGCGGAGGATGAGACGAGAACCAAAGGTGATCACAGGACAGGCAACACGTCAGCAGGGTGAAGTCCTACAACACCTGAACAATGCAAGTCTCAGACAGGAAAATGAATCCATTGGAGTTCAGTAGGACCAGCAGGAGATGAATCTACAACATAACCCTAAGTGTGACTAGTGTAAGACTAACTGGAGCCGACCCTTGTCTTGTTAACAAAGCAAACTGTTTAGTAACAGATGACTTTGTGTGTGATTTAGTTTAATACTTATGCAGCTTGAAGATGATTTTATTTTTTATGTATAGACTTTTTCAGAGTAGTTATACATTACTTGGAATTGTGCATGTTTCATTGTCATTTGTAACAGCTTCTGGTTATCTATTCTGGAGAAGAATTATGGGGAATACTTATGGATGCTTGGAATAAATCTATATAAATTACCCCTGGGAGTAAGAGGATATGAGTGTGGCCAGAGGAGGGGAAAAAAAAAATTTCAAAGGAAGCAAAGAAGGGTGGGGAAGGTTTACTGCTTTCCTCAAACCATGAAAACCACTACGTATTTGTCACATGTAGTGCACATTTATTGAGGAAAATGGTAAAAATATTTAGTGTTCTATGGACTATGAAGGGAACTCAGAGTTTTCATAGAAGACAGATACATATTAAACAAAACGGACATGATAGTTATTTTAAAAAGAAAAAAAGATCAGATAAACGTGCAGTATGTTCTGTCGGGGTGCATAGGTGTCATTGTTCTTGCATCCCACGTCTCTTCCCAGGCTCACGTGAATGACTGTCTTACAGAGATGTAGGGTTCCATTTATGTGGAAGTAAGTGAATAATTCAATTTACTTGACACATCTAGCCTCTTAACCACTTTATCTTTCCAGCAGTACATCGTGATTCCTAGGAATTTATTTGTTAAAACTTGAATTGCTTTTTCTATACCTCCATCAGCAGCATAGTGTTCTGACTTCGCAGAGAAGACTGTTTGCTGCAAGTGTTGAATATGTAATGTTATAAATTCAAGCATGTGTTATGTTGTTTCTCTTTTGTGATCAGAATTAAAGTAAGAAGTGCAGTGAATTTGATTTCCAAAAACTGGCAGATTTTCAGGAAGAAATAAAATAAATACAACTTAAAAAAACTAAATTTGTATACCATCTTGCATAATAAATGTCTAATTCATTAAATCAGTGGAAGAGATTGTAGCTATATATAGCTCTCCATAATTATTTTCCTTTACTATTAAAACTTTAATCATTCTTGAATTTCTTTTCACTCTTGGATGTGTGTTGTACTCTCCTTTATACAAACTGCGAACTTCTTAAAACAGAGAGTCAGTTTTCCTCTCAATTTAAAGTATCATATGTATCTTTACTTCCTTATTCATCACAGGAATCCTGATATCCAATTCTTGGATTAGCTTTTTGAGAGGCTAATTTATGCAAGCATATATCCCCAGATAATAAGCATTTTCAGAAATCATCAATTTCTGGGCTACTTTTCCCAAGGGTAGTGAGTTTTGCTGAAAAGCTGAGACCAGAAGGCAAGGCAAAAAAGAGATGGAGGAATGTGAGAATAGAGGACAGAAGGTGGTGCCAAGGGAAAACTGCTGTTAGACAAGGGTTCAAGGGAAGCTTGAAAAGACTGACAGACGTGCTACACTTTTCAGAATTCAGAAAGCCCCCCGTGGACTGAAATACGCAGTGCTCACCTATTTAATAAGGTCAGACTGCCACTCTGAATGTTTTCATATCTTTTTGATAAGACTCAAGACATCTATATCCATCTTTTTTTCAACATCCATTGTCCTCTTTTCCACAATGTTTGAACATGTCACAGTGTCAGCCCATAGCTTCACCTCAAAACAGAAGTAATGGCTGACAGATGCACAGCTGCATGTTCCAAAATACAAGTACTCTTTTGTTTTGTTAGTTTTGATGTGTTATTTTCCGAGTGTGGTAAGGTTTAAATGACAAGTCATGTTACTATTATCCTCTTTTTTATCTTTTAGTAAAATTCTCTCTTTGGCCATAAATGATAGAAGTGACTTTTGTGCTATTGCACTATTGTAAATATTCTAGCTTCTATAAGTATTGAATGCCTGTACACTTCTGTAAAATGTGAGATGTCTTTATTTGGGACATGATTTCTAAACTACAGAATTAAAATGTCATCCTACAGTTTTCATCAAGCTAATCCATTACTTGAAAAAGAGATCTGTTATTATATATATAGTATGAGAATTCTTTTCAATTATGAGCTTGGATTTTAGAGTCAAAACTCAATTCCCTGCTCTTGAATCATTTGCTGCATGGTTCTGGGTAAGACAATTCCTTCCTTGTCCTCCATAAACAGATGTAATTCTATCAGCTTTTCTGTGAAGCACTTTAGCTCTTCTGTGAAATTGAGAAGAGTTGTGAAGTACTATTTTTAGTACCATTTTTATTCACTTTTACATGTTTGGCTTTTTGGCTTTCTTTTTTTTGTTTTTGAAGGTGGGCTTTAAATCCTAATATACTCTTCTCCACACATTAATGTTTGAAAGCTGACCAATAGACATAAATCAATTGGAATACTGAGTTAACTGATTCACTGATCAAATGAGTTTATACAACAAGAAATTCAGTATAACTTAGGTAGGTAAATTTCAATGTGTCAAGGTCTCACAAAGCAAACTAAGGAAAAGGTGGTGAGGGATAGGGGAGTAGTTAAGTCCCTTTATAGAGAAAGCTGAGGACACATTCTTCCTCTTCTTTGGGAAGCAACTTTCCTTGTGATGACATGGAACAGCTAAATATTTTCCCTCATTTGGGGCAGATTGCAAAAGCATTCATACTGCTGATCTTTACAGTAAAAACCCTGGATCCCCAAAAATCCACTTGCGGTGAGATAACGGCATTTATTCCGTCTCTGAAACCTGTCTCAGGGTAGCTACTTCCTCTGGAGCCCTTTATTCTCAGTTTTTGTGTACCATTTCTTATCATTTTCTCCAGTTCATGTTCTCCCATTTGTGATGGCATTCCCTCAAAACAGGCAATCACTTTCCCCAGAGCCAGACAAACTGACTTCAGATAACAAGAGCCAGATTTGCACCTTGCATATTCTCTTCTCATTTGTGGGAAGACAGTTCTTGCTGAGGGATTTACTAAAGTACTTTGACATCTCTGTACGAAAATGCAGATGTATGTTTGGACAGATCTAAAAATAAGTTTATTTCATAAAGAACTCTATATATGGAAGTTATGAGGATAGGTTTTATACTTAATCACATAATTAGGAAAAAAAGTAGAATTGAGTCACATACAGTTTTACAAAGGCAGAATTTCATGTTTTATTTTGGTCTATCAACATTTTCCAGTAGAAGTAACTTATCACAGTAGTTTAAGGATTGTCATGTTTGTGGAATAGAAATTGATTATAACGTTCCAGCACATAGTGGCTTCCTGCTGATACGTGTATTTTTTTCAATCAAGAAAGAAAAAGTGTTTATTTGTATCTGAAAGCAACAATTTCCTGTCTGTTTAGATATAAAATACTGGATTTTGTGCTTTTATAAAGATATGCTGAACTTTTTATCTTTACAAACACAGGTATACCTAGGGGTTGGTTGCAGTCAGGCAACCTGGGAAGGATTGAAATTGATGTGTTAAATTTAGGGAGAGATTTCCATTTTTAAACCTTTTGTAAATGTTACTCATGTTTATTGTGGGGTAGTAAAATCATCACCAGCTTGGGACAAATATAAGTATGTGCCTATGCAATATTATTTCCATGTAAAGTAGTATCTACGTCAGAGTAATATATACAGTGTGTAGCTACACTTGTACAACAGCTTGAGATGAAGGTAGCTTGGAAGCCAAGATGCAATGGGCTATGGTCAGAAAACCAACCAACAAAACACCATTTTATTTTAGAGAAAAGCAATGTCACACTTGACCAGTATGTGTGTCTGTATGGCTAGGTGTTTAATTTCGTACTGATAGCTTATAATTTTTGCTCTAATTAATTTGCCCATCAATTAAATTCTGTCTTTGCATCCAGATACCTCAAGAAAAAGAATGGAAGTTTATTTTTTCTTTCAGTCTTACTGATGTAAAGCAGGAAGCTCAATGGAATTTAACCTGTTATGTATGCTGATTGCAAATACATGTGGTATGTAGCTTAGAACATGTCACATTTAGCTATAGCTCTTCTATACATTCTACCAGCTCTAACAGTTGGCTTGTCATGTATTTTAAGTGTGATGCTGTAGGACTTTTTGTAGTCTTTTAGGCTTTCATTTTTCTCCAAGTGGCTCTGAAGCAGAGTAGAGAAGAGTGCTAACTTCAGGCAGCATTTCAGGAATAGGGAAGGAGGCACAGCACCACCATCCCTGAAAGGTTAGTAGCACACTTCCTCTTGAGTCCTGCAATAGCATCTGCAAAACCACCAACTTTCCAAGACAACCTCATGTAAGGCTCAAAACTTTGGTCCTGAGATGTAAGTGTCCTTGGGGACAACGGGTATAGGTGAAAAACACTACCTGGGCCCTGAATGCTGAGATAGCCTGGGGTGCATAAATAAGTTACCATACTCTGCTAGCATCTCAAATTCTTACAGACTCCACCAAAGACTCTTGTTCCCAAATCAAATGTGACTTATTTGCTCACATTTTTCAATCATCTCCAACTATAGCTTGCTTACTTTTTAATTTGCTGGAGGAAAAGAGGGAAAAAAAAGTAAGTATATTCTGAATATTTAAGTGGTAATAGAGGGCAGGCAAGATGCTTTTTGAACCTCTGTTTTTAGGAACTAGAATTCTTCTTTTGCTTAGTATATGATAATACTTAACATGAACTTATACTTAATAAGAGATGCTTCAGAGAAAACTATTGACAAGCTGGCATGCTTTTATATGAAGATTCTTTGCTGTGAGAAAAAGCTGTAACAACATTACAAAGCTATCTTCAGATAAATAAGGGTTACTCTGCAGTGCTCATGAAAGATAAAAGGTTGTTCATGTAATGTCCTTTCTTGCTTAATTGTCTTGCTTTTAGTACTGTATACTAAGCTCGAGTTAATACATCTCTTCTTGATCACATTTCAATTGCAAAAAGAAAATCACACACAGTTTTAATTATGCAAAGATGTTACATATCTTTCTTGCCTGATTAAACTGTACATTTATTCATGTACATTAACTATAATTACTGTATCGGCTCCTTGTACCAAAATATCACAAAACTGTAGTTGGGATTTAATCATATATAAATAATCTTTTCAGCAGACACAGTGCATGAAAACAGAATTCCATGTGATACTCTAGTACTCCATGCAGCAGGAGTAAGTATTTGTATCACGAGTCTTACTTGTTTGGTTTCCATAGAAATCTTTTGCAATTGAATGTAATTTCACTATTAATAGACTCTACATGTGTTTTGCTTTGCAGTTTTGGGTCAAATGCCAAACATTTCTGAGTTTTGTGATTAAAATTCCTATGTGGATTTCATTTCTACCTCTGTTGCCTCAAAAAGTAGGTCTACCGTTTTCCCTAAAGCTCCTCCTGTATTACTTCACAGAAAAAAAATATTTTCCCTTATAAGGAGATCTAAATTACTGACTCGATAGTCCTCTTGAAGGCTACCTCTCCCATCCAGATTTGATGGACTGTCAGGGCAAAGTAACTCTATGAACAGTCTGACCTATTGTTCTGTTATTATACCTGCTTTCCCTCTCTGGTTCTGTCATCGGAATACATATATATTCAGATGTGTGTGTGTTTATACACATACATTTAAAGATTCATTTGGAGATGCACTGAGGAGAAAAACCGGCATGCAAAATTGCAAGTGTGTGTCTTCAATTTTCCATGGCTAATTCTAATGATTTACTTTAGCTTTTCTTGTGGATGGATAGTTTCTTACATTTTGAATTCATAAATTAAAGAAAAGTTCCATTCTTGAGAACATTTGATCCTTCCAACAGATAATATGATTTGTCTAAGGGAAGTGTCATTTCTGTCAGAATATAGTCTTTTATTAGTTTCTTAGACAAATGCCCTTATTACATCAACTAGCTATGCACTACTACTTGACGATGTCTGTAACTGGGCAAAGAGGGTAGTCCACACCCTGGAGTAGTCTATGAACCAGCTCCATACAGCTGAATTAGCAGGAGGGAGGACACTTACAGCTTGGTGAAACATGCCTCTGCAAAAAACCCAGCTAAACTAATGCTGATTTCAAACCTCGAGAACAATTGCTCATGCAGTGACACTGGGCCTTCTGGGGGAAATGCAGAGGAAGAGGATCTGTCTGATATGGGACACATCAGCATATAGAGCAGTAAAGATAGATGGGATAAATTGTGTTATCTGTATAAGGTCTGTTTACACCGCAAATAAGAACATGGTGTGCCCTGAGGTTTCCTCATGTCTGCACCTTGGTGCAAGCTGTGTCCATGTAACATGGGCAAGAGGGGAGTCTGAATTAGAATCTGGAATCAAAAGGCAACATAAATATAGCCCATATGCCTTGGGAAAAAGGGTAATGCTCTCTTTATCTTCTTTCTTCCATTCCATCTATAGGCATGGTGTTTTGTTTTCATACTGTATCACAGGAAAAGTAAACTAAACATCCTTAATTGATGGTATACAAGAGTAGGCAAAAATTAGTCTGTCCATTCTTATGGTAAAATGGCCAAAATACCATATAGCTTATGATAGCTTTTGATTAAGGAAGTATTTCTTCTTTTTTAAAAAAAAATATATATATATTCTACTTATGCGTCTGATGTTCGAAGGATTAGTTTGACAATATACAGAGAAAGATGTAATCTCCTGGATGGCCTCCAACCTCTTTACAAATACTGTAAAAATCTTCAGGAGATTCAGCAAATGAGTTCAGATAAGCATCCTAATACCTAATCTTATTGAAACTTTTAAGGCTTTCCTTGGAACTTCCTGAGACTTTCCTTTTCTCTGTCTGTGCTTTGTCATCTTTTAGCTTTTATTCTGTCTTTGTAACATGTTGTTCTTGATGTGCTTTTTAACCTCAACTGTTGGAAAAATATCTGCTCCTGCCCATTTCAAGTGTTTGTCCTTTACTACTCTTTTTCAATTTTTTACTTTTCACTTTATTGAATCATAATATTAAAATGTGGTCAGACTCGGAATTTTACCCTCCTTTTAACCAACAGATTAAGCATCAGCAAAAGATTTATTTCAGAAGTCTGCAGATAGTACCGGTGTGTAGTGATTCAGATGAAGTCTATTCAAACTATGAATTGTTTGCCAAAATACACAGCACTTCGAGAAATAGTAAGAGATCTGTACTGCCACAACTAAACTTGGTTTTAAACCTCAAGTTCATAGTCTCCTCAGAATCATATTATGTCTGAGTGCTGCTGCTATCACCCTAATCAGCTTGCAGAAATTGAAAATTTCCCTTCCCCTTTGTCTAAGAGTATGTAGGGTGTTTTTTTTAAACAGATAAATGTTTTGTCTTGTCAGAAGATTCATGCTGCTAAGATTGGGGCAAAAGAATCTCTGCCTTTTTGTAACTGTAAAGTTTGGTTTTATGTTTGAGGGAATGTTCCTTATCTATGTTACTGTTTTATTATTCCTACCTGGTTTCTGAATGAATACATTTTAATCCCACTGTCTGCAGTCATGCAGAGTAATATCACATAGGTACTCTAAGAATCTTATGAAATTAGTAAAAACTGATGAAAAAATTACCCCTTTCCCCACAACATCCTCAAGTAGTGGAGCCATTTTTGGATAGGCAGTAGAGTCTCTGCAGCCCCCTTATAAGGTCTATTTACATTCTGACTTCACATCACTCTTTGGCTTCATGCAGTGTACAGGCTTTCTTTTCCAGATAACAATCTCCTTCATTCCTGATGAGAAAGAATTGAAAGTTGTGGTTTATAACAGTTTCAACCACCTCTTTCTAAACTGTTGTATTGCAATTTAAAACAATTTCAAAGAACTGAGAAAATGAGGTTTTTTTCTTACTTTCTTGTGTTTATACTTTTCCAGAAAAAAAAATTATACAGGAAAATGGTCTCAATTTCATTTCTCTTTGTGTTACAGTATAATTAGAATCAGGTTTTAGATTTTCTGCAAATAGAAATCAGAATTCCTTAGGACTCTTGCTCAAATAGAGTGCAGTGAAATCTTTTTTTAGTGAAACAGTGTTGAGAAGCAATGTTGCTTAGTGTTCAGCTGCTCCTCCAAGATGTGGATCTATCTGTGGGCCACTGAGTCTCTCATCAATGTCTTAAAAGGCAGACACAGTATAGCATGTATGATTTGGAGGTTAAGACTGTTTAAACCCCTCTAAACTGATATCCAAGAAAAATGATTCTTATTGAGTCTTTGATCTTATAAGTAGACTTATTTTGGATTTTCTGGAAAGTCTGAATTCTATTTTGATTGAATTGGTTCTTTTCCCCTTCCCATAACTGTTAATACTTTTGCAAAGGCACAAAGTGAATTCAAGATGTATGCCTCTAACTTTTGAAATATACAGGTGCCTGTATACAGAAAATATAGTCATCCATTCAAAACAGTGTCATCTACCTGCCATGCCCTTATTTTAATAAAAACAATTCCAGTATTACAGTAGAGAAGTGACATGACCTTGAAAGATGATCATATTTCTACTGCAAAGGTGAATATTCCCTATCACTCACTGACCAATTCATCTACACACAGTCACAGACTGTATTAAAAGCTTCTAGCAGAGTTTAATGTATTCACCCTCTCCCTTCTAATAAATGTGTTAGAGGTAGGATTTTTAGTTTTTGCTTGGCTGGAAGGAAGCTTGTCTAGATAAAACACACAGGAGCGGTTTCATCTCATCTACCTTCAGCCATCTAAAAGTTTGACGTCTAATCTGCACAATTTGTCTAGGTTTCCTTTATAGCAAAGAGCTAAAAAAGAATCTTCAGAAAGTGATTTTTCTCAGATAAAATGTATTTCAGGTGAGAAAGGTTGCTTTCTGGACATATCAATTTTTTTTCCCTGTTGTGTTTTACTAAGGGAGTCTATATGAACAACTTAAACCAGACATACAACTTTTAGCTAACTGAAATTAGATGATGTTAATCTTAGACAAATGCCTTGAATTAATTTTGGTATGTAAACTAGACAGAGTTTCTGCATATGTCAAAACCACAAGATTCTTGTAGTCTTCAAATTCATCTTTTCATTTTCATCCACATTCTAATGTAAATATATTGCAAATCCAAATTTATTCCTATGAATCACAATGAATACAGGACTGGGCCTTTGTATGTCTCTGTTGCTAACCTATGTTGTTTCTAAGACTGACCAGAATAAGGATGTATGTTTCTTGTGGGACCTCTCCAGTTATTTTTATGCTCTGTCTAGAGCGATAGAGTTCTCTGTGCTGCTACAAAGCAGCAGAATTTGGGTGGGAGTCATCTCACATGGCCTATTCTGAAGTAAAAAAGTTCTTCTAGGTGTATCAAGATGACAGAAGATGCTTTGCAGATAACTTCAGTTTAAGAAGTTTGTTTTCAGACTTTTAAGTAGAGGTCTTGATACTGCTACCTATACGGACTGACATTTGAAATATTTTAAAATACCTGTATATTGGATTTGTCATAGAACCTATGGGAATCTGTGCTTTTCTGGTTTGACAATTGCAAATACTCCAGAACACCTGAAACTGAGCTAAAGGCCTATGTTTAGGCAGAAAAACTGACCCAAGGAATAGTGTGTGATTTAAGTCATTGCTTGCAAACAGTAACAATTCACACCTTGGCATTATTCGTTCAAACTATTTGGGCAGCACAAGGGAGCAGTCAACCAATAAAGGGAAAAAATGTCTAAAGATTTCATTAATGATATTGGCAATAGCTGCTGGTCATAGAGGTATTGTGTTTGGTACATGTTGCAGTGCTCAGATATCACCCTATAACCCCATTCATACCCATGTCCTATCTATCTGTCAGTACCATGCCAGTTCTCAGGTTTTAGGCAGTTTCTAACATGGTTTGTGATGGGGTACTTTGCTGATTAGAATGTTCATACGTAAACTATTTGGAAATATGTTGAACTTGCAGGACACATCATTCTACTTCATTAGAAAGAACACAGTAGGTAATAGGATACAGCAAGAGCATTCAGACCAGCTGTTTATAAACATGGATGTGTAACGAAATACTAGTGGGAATGTTGCTTCAGAGGCTTTCTTTTTCCCAAAAGAGCTATATGTCAATGCTTTTTACCTCTTATCTGGAATATGTATATACAATGCTAAAAAAAATACATTCAAATCTATCAAGTAAGAGCATGGCTTTGCATGAGTCTTTTTGTAACCTCATTAACTTTGGCATTTAACGATTTGCCTTTTAACTTTTTTCTTTTTCTCAAGTGATTAATTTTTTGTCTTATGCCAACGGTATTAATTTAAAATTATCAGAGATGGTATCATGCTATGTAAGTGTGCTTCTCTATAGGAAAAGCTTTTCTTAAAGGATGTAGCATTTGGAAAAAAGGAAGAAGTGAAGAAAAGGAGGAGAGGCAATTTAAACATAATTAGAGAATTAGGTAACCCTTTTGATTTCCCCCTTGTCCTCTCCATTTCCTGAGACAGGCTCCTCTGTACTTCAAGCTGAACTTTGCCAAATATGCATTTTGTGATTTCCCACAAGAGAGCTATGGTCAGCATAAGAGCCGAAGTAATGTGAGGCAATCAGCCCAAGAACAGTAGAAAGATTACTGTCATGTGTATATGAACATTTTGTACCATACTGGCTACTTTAATTGATTTACCATATTTCAGACATTTGGGAACATGTCTGGTTCTCTCTGCAGCTTGGTTGGATGCAAGACACACTCAACCTCTTATAAGTTCGCCTTATTTTTAAAGACTTCAAATCATAGAATCATAGAACCATAGAATAATTATGGTTGGAAGGGACCTCCAGGGTCATCAAGTCCAACCTTTATCCCATCATATTCCTAACCATCAAACCACTAGACCATGGCCTCAAGTGCCTCATCAACCCATTTTTTGAACACCCCCAGGGACGGCAACTCCACCATCTCCCTGGGCAGCCTGTTCCAGTGCCTAACCACCCTCTCAGTAAAGAACTTCCTCCTAATATCCAATCTAATCTGCCCCTGACGTAACTTGAGGCCATTTCCTCTTGTCCTATCATTAGTAATTTGGGAGAAGAGACCAACATCAGCCTCACTGCAACCTCCTCTTAGGTAGCTGTAGAGGGCAATGAGGTCTTCTCTCAGTCTCCTCTTCTCCAAACTAAACAACCCCAGTTCCCTCAGCCAGTCTCCATAAGGCCTGTTTTCCAGACCTCTCACCAGCCTCCTTGCCCTTCTCTGGACTCGCTCCAGCACCTCAATGTCCTCCTTATCCTGTGGTGCCCAGAACTGGACACAGCACTCAAGGTGTGGTCTCATGAGTGCTGAGTACAGGGGCACGATCACCTCCCTACTCCTGCTGGTCACACCATTTCTGATACTGGCCAGGATGCCATTGGCCTTCTTGGCCACCTGGGCACACTGCTGGCTCCTGTTCAGTCGGCTGTCAACCAACACCCCCAGGTCCTTTTCTGCCAGGCAGCTTTCCAGCCACTCTTCCCCAAGCCTGTAGCGCTGCATGGGGTTGTTGTGGCCAAAGTGCATGACCCGGCACTTGCCTTTGTTGAACCTCATACAATTGGCCTCAGCCCATCGCTCCAGCCTGTCCAAATCCCGCTGCAGAGCCTCCCTACCCTCAGGCAGATCAACACTCCCATTTAATTTCATGTCATCGGCAAATTTACTGAGGGTACACTCGATCCCCGCATCCAGCTCGTTGATAGAGACATTAAACAAGACTGGCCCCAAGACCGAGTCCTGAGGGACACCGCTTGTGACCGGTCTCCATCTGGATTTAACTCCATTCACCACAACTCTCTGGGCTTGGCCATCCAGCCAGTTTTTAACCCAGCGAAGAGTCCATCTGTCTAGACCATGAGCCGCCAGCTTCTGCAGCAGAATGCTGTGGGAAACAGTGTCAAATGCCTTACTGAAGTCCAGGTAGACAACATCCACTACTTTTCCTTCATCCACTAGGCGGGTCACCTGATCATAGAAGGAGATCAGGTTGGTTAAACAGGACTTGCCCTTCGTGAAATCATGCTGGGTGGACCTGATCCCCCTGTTGTCCTGCACTTGCTGCGTGATCTCCCCCAAGATGAACCGTTCCATAACCTTCTCTGGCACCGAGATCAGGCTGACAGGCCTGTAGTTCCCCAGATCCTCCTTCCTGCCCTTCCTGTAGATGGGCGTCACATTGGCAAGTTTCCAGTTGTCCGGGACCTCACCCGATAACCAGGACTGCTGATAGATGATGGAGAGCGGCTTGGTAAGTTCCTCCGCCAGCTCCCTCAACACTCTCGGGTGAATCTCATCTGGCCCCATAGACTTATGGGTGTCTAATTGGCTTAGCAGGTCCTTCACTACTATTTTCTGGATTATGAGGGGTTTATTCTGATCTTTATCTCAATCTTCCAGCTCAGGGAACTGAATACCATGAGGATAACTGCTCTGGCCATTAAAGACTGAGGCAAAGAAGGCATTAAGTACCTCAGCCTTTTCCTCATCCTTGGTAGCGATGTTTCCCCTCGCATCCAATAAAGGATGGAGATTCTCCCTGGTTCTTTTTTTAATTGTTAATATATTTGTAAAAACTCTTCTTATTATCTTTTGTCGGAGTGGCCAGACTGAGTTCAAGCTGGGCTTTTGCCCCCCTAATGTTCTTCCTACACAACCTAACTAAACCCCTATACTCTTCCCGAGTAGCCTGCCCCTTCTTCAAGAGGTGGTCGACTCTCTTCTTTCTCCTAAGTCCCAGCAGAAGCTCCCTGTTCAACCAGGCCAGTCGCTGTCCTCGCCAGTTTGTCTTAGGACACCTGGGGACAGCCTGCTCCTGCATCTCTAACAGTTTCTCCTTGAAAGAGTCCATCCTTCCTGCACCCCTTTGCCCTCTAGGACTGTTCCCCAGGGGACTTTCTCAACCAGTGTTCTAAACAGGTTGAAGTCTGCCCTTTGGAAGTCCATGGTGAAAGTTTTGCTGCCCTCCCTCCTAACTGGGCTGAGGATCGAGAATTGTATCATTTCTATCAAGGCTTTATTCTTATCTTTTTAAACTTCTAGATGCTTAAAACGTACTTAAACCTGCTCAAAGATGCTTAAAACTCCCTTCATGCCAGAGATTTGAACTTCTTGCTCCAAATACCAGCATGCAAAACAGTAAGGGGAGCTGTGGTAGCATTTCTTTTCATTTGCTAGGAGAAACATCTAAGTATTCCAATTGACTGAAACATCAAGAAAAGCTAATGTGGAAAGAATAAACAGTAAGAATAATTAAAAGGCAGAAGTGCATAAATGTTATTAAAGGGGTAAGCTTTTGCACCAGGAACCTATAAAAGGCAATGTCCCATCACAGTTAGTGATATCTGCTTTATTTTTAACAAAGTTGTGGGTTACATGGGTTATATCCAGACTATAGGTTCTTTACAACCTTTTATTCTACAGAGAAGGAATCAATAATTAGGAAACTCAGAAAAGGATCCTGCTTTTCTCAGTTTTCATAATTTTTACCTTTTTAGTTTTTGCAAAAAGGAGAAAATCTATATGTGATTCTCAGGTATCTAAATCAGAGTTTTACAACTTTATTACACAGGCAATTAATTTAGTCAGAAAGGTTTATATTCACCTAGTGTTCTAGGCAAATAACGGCTTTAATAAACTAAATTTGAGAAGAAGACACAGCCTTTCTTTGCTATATCTTTTATAGCAACCTGACCCGGACACTAGCTAAATGCCAAAAAACCTGAGGCAGCAATGAAATCTGGCTGCTTGCCAATGTCACTGACTCAACTTGCTGCAAAGCTAAGGCTTATGTAGAAGCCTATGGCGCAGTGACAGAATTGCTTTCAGCTTGGCAAGAACAGTATAAACAGACCTATGGGCTGAGATTACAAGTGCACAAGAGAACTGTAAACAACTTGACTTCAAGAATCCCAGCTGAATAACATATCATGTTCTACTACAGTTACAATGCTAGATCTCATGAATGTAACCTTCACGAAGGATAAAAGACACCGAGAAGGCTGCATGGTTCGCATTTCTTTGTGCATCGAACATACAGAAGGAAAAATTATCTGTTTGAAAGCAAATAAAAGAAATCTCTTCACCTCTTACACATACAAAAAAAAAAAAAAAGGTAAAAAAGCTTATGGAAATTGTAAGAATTTAAACTTGCAAGCAAAATATTCTACCAAGTAAATCACAGCAAGCAAAAATTCTAGCTCAGTCCTTAGGATGATGTCTTTGCTATCTGACCCCAGGGGCCAAAACAGTTTGCTATTTTCTCAAGAATTCAAGGCACCAGAAGGCAGCTAATGATGTGTGTTTGCTTTCTATTGATGACTGTGATTGTCTGAAAGCACAAACAGACAGTTGTGCAGTGACACACAGAACAATTTTCTTTCTGTAAGCTTAACAGAAATATGATGCATTACCACTTAATATTGATAATACACCCTCAAAACCATTTCTCAGGCTGTACAGAAAAGTGCCAACTTTTCTGTTTTGCCTAAACATTATGAAACATGTCTGCAAACAATCTTGCATCTTAGGATTGTTTAATGAATCAGCAGGTATAGAAGGCATGATGAATAAAGCACTTATAATTTAAGAAAATATCTTCTCTATTGTTTTCCAGTATCGAACTTTAACTCCTACAGCTGCAAATATATCCATTGAAACTATTGAGATTGAAAACCATTTAATGTGACATGCCTGCAGATTTAACTGTTTAATAGTGTCTGCCTGCAGAGACACCAGCTGGGAGAAACTGCTCAGGTGTGCTGTATCAGGGAGTGTCAATATGTATCCTTCAAAAGAAAAGATATGTCTGTCCATGCACGTATGTTTTGTGTGTGGATGTGCACATGTACTTTTATATAGACTTTTCTACAACCTTTTTTTGGATGGTCTTCTCATACCTCATACACCATGAGCAGACTGTGGACAGGAGGCTGAGAAACATCATTCGTACTGCATCTTATTTGAAATGTGATTACCATGTTCAGATTTGCAGCAGAAAATGGTGATGTAGCTAAGAAAGCATTGACACAATGGACAAATCCTGCAGACTTTTAAGAGTGAGTTATAGAGTATGAGCTCCAGCTTGCTAGGGTTATTTTTTCCCTTAAGTCTTACTGATAACATTTTAGTCATATATTTGTCATAAAGGTTTCATAAATTGACAGAGTTTTACTTGGCAATTGGAAGCAAGCCATATCACTGATGTAGTCTAGAATCATATAATCGCAGAATGGTTTTGGTTGGAAGGGACGTTTAAAGGTCATCTAGTCCAAGTCTCCTGCAATGACCAGGGACATCTTCAACTAGGTGAGGTTGCTCAGAGCCCCATTCAACCTGTCCTTGGGTATTTACAGGAATGAAACATCTGTCACATTTCTGGGCAACCTGTTCCAGTGTTTCACCACCCTCATCATAAAAAAAAAGAAAAAATATTAAAAAATATCCTCCTTATAGCTGATCAGAATCTTTTAGTCTAAAACCATTACCCTTTACCCTATTACTACAGGCCCTATTAAAAAGTCAGTCTTCATCTTTTCTGTAGGCCCTCTTTAAGTATTGAAAGCTTATGGGTCAATGTCACAATCCCAGCCCAAAATCATTCAACACATTCCTGACAGGGGTTTGTTTGCTGAACTCTTCCTCTTCTCACTTACCCCCTTTAGAATATTCCAGGACAGAAATCCCACATCCTTCCCAGGCACTCCAATTTGGTCCTTAGCTATTCAGAGTGAGAGACTACTATAAACATAGGATATTTCAGGTTGAAAGGAACTTCGGTCCAATCTCCAGCTCAAAACAGGGTCAGTCTGAGGTCAGTCACAGGTAGCTCAGAGCTTTATCCAGTCATGTCTTGAAAAGCTCCAAGGACAGACAGAAACTGCACACCTTCTCTAGGTAACTCCCTCCAATGCTTGACTGTCCTCAAGGGGAAAAAATTTCTCCTCACTTTCCTTCCGGACCACTATTGTTTTATACCATGCCTGTTGTCACTTATCCTCCTGCCCTGAAGAAATATGGTCTTGGATATTTTCTTGACAGTCTCCCCACAGGTGCTGGCGGGGCAACTGTTTGGTCCTCCTGAAGTTACTTCTCCAGTTCCTTCAGCCACTTCTCAAAGAGCAAGTGCTCCAACCCTTCCACTGAGCTTGCTCTTGTTTATTGATACCTGTTTTATACTGGAGGGTCCAAAACCAGGCACAGTACACTATACATGATCTGATGGTCTGACAAGTATTGAGTAGAGGAGAATAAACCTTTCCTTCAATGTCTTGGTCCTGCTTCTGCTGACATAGCCTAGGAGGCTGTACTTTGCTGCCAGGGCACTGTAGACTGATGCTCAGCTTGTTATCCACCAGCCTCCAAAGTCTTTTTCCACAGAGCTGCTCCCCAGCCCTCAGTACTGGCTGGATAGCTGAGCCCAGCGAGTTGTGGTGAATGGAGTTAAATCCAGGTGGAGACCGGTCACAAGTGGTGTCCCTCAGGGCTCAGTCTTGGGGCCAGTCTTGTTTAATGTCTTTATCAATGACCTGGATGCGGGGATCGAATGCACCCTCAGTAAATTTGCAGATGACATGAAATTAAATGGGAGTGTCGATCTGCTTGAGGGTAGGGAGGCTCTGCAGCGGGATTTGGACAGGCTGGAGAGATGGGCTGAGGCCAACTGTATGAGGTTCAACAAAGGCAAGTGCCGGGTCATGCACTTTGGCCACAACAACTCCATGCGGCGCTACAGGCTTGAGGAAGAGTGGCTGGAAAGCTGCCTGGCAGAAAAGGACCTGGGGGTGTTGGTTGACAGCCGACTGAACAGGAGCCAGCAGTGTGCCCAGGTGGCCAAGAAGGCCAATGGCATCCTGGCCTGTATCAGAAATGGTGTGACCAGCAGGAGTAGGGAGGTGATTGTGCCCCTGTACTCGGCACTTGTGAGACCACACCTTGAGTGCTGTGTCCAGTTCTGGGCACCACAGGATAAGGAGGACATTGAGGTGCTGGAGCGAGTCCAGAGAAGGGCAAGGAGGCTGGTGAGAGGTCTGGAAAACAGGCCTTATGGAGACCAGCTGAGGGAACTGGGGTTGTTTAGTCTGGAGAAGAGGAGACTGAGAGGAGACCTTATTGCTCTCTACAGCTACCTAAAAGGAGGTTGTAGTGAGGCTGGTGCTGGTCTCTTCTCCCAAATTACTAATGATAGGACAAGAGGAAATGGCCTCAAGTTGCATCAGGGGCAGATTAGATTGGATATTAGGAAGAAGTTCTTTACTGAGAGGGTGGTTAGGCACTGGAACAGGCTGCCCAGGGAGGTGGTGGAGTCACCATCCCTGGAGGTGTTCAAAAAACGAGTGGGTGAAACACTTGAGGCCCTGGTCTAGTGGTTTAATGGTTAGGAATATGATGGGATAAAGGTTGGACTTGATGATTCTGGAGGTCCTTTCCAACCATAGTAATTCTATGTTTCTATGATTCTATGAAGATTTTGAATTTTCTTCTATTTCTTCTATTTTCTTTCAATATTTTAAGATATTATAAATGCTGTTAAACTATGTGATAAATTTTTAACACTATAAATTTAAAAACATAAAAAGATGACTCATGAGTCTTTGACTCATTTATAATTTCTGCAGGCCTTACTGACAATTGTGTTTAATAATTAGAAATTTAATAATCTGCTGTATAGTTAGTCAGCAAAATGTTGCATGGGATAGTAAATACATTGCTGGGCAAAATGCAGAAACCATGGAGGAAGTACCAGTGGTGATAGTTCTGCTATTCATTTGTTAACTGTCTTAGCTATATAAGCATCTTTGATGATGCATACATGAAACATTTTAAGAATGGCTTTGTAGATTGATTTTTAAATTATCACACACGTTTTATATCACCTATGATAATATCTATTAGGAGAATTTCTATCCCTCTTCTTCCTTCTTCTTTACCTTTCTGGCCACTACCAATACTCTGAGTGGGCAGAGGAGGCTCTAAAACACAGGAGCAGGAGAGTGAATAGTATTGTGGTATTTTCCTGAGTTTGGCCTCTCACTTCATCCAAGGGAAATAGCTGAGTGTCATTGAACTTTTTAGGGCACCAAGTATAATATATAGGCTAAATTCTGCTTTTGCAATAGGAAGAAGGTAATTATGATTTTTTATTTCTTGTAAGCCACTCAAAAACTTAAGGAACATATTTGAAGTGTGGGTATGACTTAGGGGCACGAGGATATTCAGTTGTCAGTCGACCTGATGTTCTCCTTAGATGCTGACGGATTTCTGCTTTGTTGTACGGTACTAGCTGTAGTCCCACTAACTGACAACGTGTACCCCCTTAACAAATGCAGTGCAATTAATTCTGTATAAAGGTGCATGACACATGTGTTTAACACATATCTTCGCATTATTTTCTGAGCTTTGAAGTGTGAAAATTTCCAGTTTCCCATTTGCCAAAAGTCATGTGAGTTTTAGCCTGATGGACAAAAGAAATACATTTGCCATCTGAAGTTTTATTTATATACATAAAAAATCAAGTTAGCCAGGAGGGTTAGGTCTAATATGTAATGTTGCACTACTGTACTCTTATGATATTTAAGATAACTCTTGAAACATTTCTCTTTTTAATCTTCTGTAAAATAAGAGGACTTATGAAAACAGGTAATTATTGCAAAGCTTGTTTTGCTGGACTGTCTAGTCACTGTGATAGTGTTATGGAGGACCACAGGGAAGTTCCCCAGTCTCTTTTCCAACTCTCAGCATCAAACTAGATCCTAGAAATTGAAGGAAAAGTCTCAGAGTTCTGTGATTCATGTTCAAGGGAGGAAGAACATTTGGAAAATGAGGATTTTTGGGTTTTAGGTTTTCAGATGTGATTAATAATGCTGAATATGATAGGAATTTAATTCTAACAGTAGTACTCTTCATTTTGTTAACATAACAGTTACTGTACACTGAACATTTCACACCACATCTGTCAAATTCACAAATTAAACTAAAACAGTATTCATAGATAACCTTCAGTGGTCTAGAACATAATTTTCAAATACACATATCACAACTGAGATTTCCAAAAAGCCTTTAAAATAACTTCCCCCCAGGCTTTCATTCAGTGTGCAGGCTGGAAATCAAAGCTGTGTAATGAACGATGTTGTTGCCTGTAGGATCTTGTGTCATTTGGCATAGAAGTTGATGTGTACATAGCAGGTGTAGCAGGGACTGCACAAAGACTGCCCTATGAGTAATACAGTTAAATATTTCTTTAAAGCTAGAGCCTATAGAAGTCTGTCTTGGTTATGCCAAAGGGTTCCTTTATACTGCTAAAGAGTTGTATTAAACTTTTTCTTCTGAGTGAGTTTTCTGCAAAGCATTGGTAGATGGTCATTGAACACACATAGCCCGGTGTAGGGCTGCATACTTATAAACACCCAAGATTTCTTTTAATGAGCACATTGATCTCTTGCTATCTTAGCTCCTTATCTGTAATACTAATACTTATTGTTTAGCTTACAATACTGAGATGAAAATGTGTTAAGTATTACCAAACTTTCAAATATGACTCTGGTAATAACAGTGGAAAAGCCTGTAAGCAAACGGATGCCTTTTACTGAGAAGGATTTTAATGACATGGAGTAAACAGAGCACAGGATTCCACGAAGAACAATAAGGAAAGGCAAAATATTAAATAGATACTCATTAAATGAACACTGTCTATCTTACAGACTTAACTTCTATTTTTATAGAAAAATATTGCGGCAAATAAAATTATGGATTTGCTGAACTGGATATACAATGGAGACCTGAATTATGAATGCATAGGCAAAGTTATTTATGACCTTTCTTAAGTTTGGAAACTTGAGTTTGCAATTGTAATGTTATTTTTTTAGCATCAGTTTTGCAGGTGTTATATGCACATGGACATTTATATAAGACTTTTGCATTTTTTACTTATGTTGCAAGTATCATCTATTATTATAGAAAGAAGTTGGAGAGTGTTATAGTAGCCTAAAGAAGAAATTTTGGGTTTGAAGGCGTATAAAAATTAGAGAAATAGGTTGATCCATCTAGTTGTCAGGTATTTTATTCCTTCAGGAAAATCTGACATATATTTTTTCCAGACGAAGTTTCTGATTAATAGGTAGAAAGAGATAAGAGTGTTTTATCTAAACACAGAGGAAATCCTAGAGAAGAAACCCGGACCCTATTTGAAATCGATACAATTTTTATCATTTGCTTCAGTTTGTAAGGATTTAACCTTAATTACTTTAAATAGAAGGAATTTATTATTCTTGATTTGTTGCTTTGCAAATAAGGCAAGTATATGTTAAATATGTTTTGTAACAGTTAGGAAAAACAAAAAATATCGAGGAGCTCCATATAATTGCAGTATGACTTTCTAGCAGTACATTGTGACTTTGCTATGAAGACATTACGCTTCCAGTGAAAATGTTGTGTAGTAATCTGTTAAAGTGCGTGAAGGATTTTGAAGAGCTACTTAAGTGTTGATCATTAGTAGTAATTTACCCTATGTAATGTTTTATTATATGCCAGACATAAGCATGGTTGCATAGTTGTGTCAAAAACTTGCCAAAACTGTAATTGCAGTGAGAGCAGTAAACTGGCCAGGTGCCCAGCAGATATTAAATACCTTGTTTAGTGTGTCACACTTGCAAGAATGAAGACTTATTCAGAGCTGGCAAAAAAAGACAAGCATATTTCCTTATGCGTTGCCCAGTAAAATTCAGTTTCTGGTAAAATTAAATATTTAGAATATTGTTCAAAATATGTTAAAAATAATGGTATTGGAAACTTTCAGATACCCTTTTCCATCAGGCCAGTGCAAGAAGAATGACTACTAATGAAACAAAGGCAAATGTAAGACCCTGAGAGATCACTGAGGCCAAGAACCTAATGGCATTTTGAGAAGATTATTTTACATGTATCACAATTATAAGCTCTCACATTTTAAAAAAGAAAATAGGAATTATAAAGAAGGATATCCTTTGAACTATAAATATACATATTTTTATAAACAAAACATGAGTTATAAATCTTCATACACTATCAACTTCTAATAATTGTTGAAGTTTTTTTCTGGTTTTCCTTTAATAATTTATCGCCAATGAATTTTTTCACTTCTCCATCAGATGATAACAGACACCACTGGAGTCTAAGTGGTGATACTGATACAATTTGATCTTGAATACCTTTCTCAGCAAAGTATACCTGCCAATACAATAGACTTGTTATATTTATTGACAGGAACACTTTCATGTTTGTTTCTGTCAGAACAAGCAGAAACCTTTGATTTAGGTATGGGATGCTGACTCACTCATTTACCACAGTTATTTAATCTAATCATTATGTCCTTTTCATGTTTTCTTATTTGCTTAATTGAGGTCATTATCTGTCAGTACAACTTACATAAAAATGTGATTACATTGGTAAAGCTGGCAATATTGCAAACAACAGCATTAAATACTGGATGAAGATATAGAGTGGAAATGGCATATAATGCATTTAGTGCAGATATACTGGACAAGGTTATCGGCTTCAGTAATGACAAAAAGCACAGAAACTCACAAAAATGTTATGTGTTTTGAAAGAATGATAAAACTGTTAAATCTTCATGGAATGTCTTATAGGACTGTTAACATATTATAGATTGTCATTTGAATGAAATACAATTCAATACTGGTGGATGGCATATACAAAGTACTTTTGAAATACCCGTTGCCCTCTTCTGTTTCCAATGGTTTCAAGATTGAAATATTGAACCATTATGAAGAAAAGAACTGAGCAACAGAACGGAGGAGTTTCATTTGTCAGATCTCCAATAACTATAAATGGTTCATTGTTACTGATAACATTTAAATTATGGAAAAATCAGTGACATGACCAAGAAAGTAATGTTATAAAATATTCAGTGAAAATCTCTATCTGGAACATTTTTGCTGTTTTTTGTCAATTCAGAACTTTTTTTTGTTTGTTTGTTTAGAACAAGATATCATTAAACTATTCCCTAGACTAGAGCAAGGTTAAAAATTTTACATGTAAGCAGATGTTAATAAACTACTTTCTTTACTAAATAAAACAAAATGTTTTTTGTTTTTGTTTTTATTTGTTTTGCATTATTATTATGATAGTCAATGTAACTAGCTCTGTATCAAGTAAGTGATTGAGAAATATGTGAACATTTTCCTTTGGACTGCTATTTATTGTCTCAAATATGTCACAAGTATTGTTTGGTCAACGCAGAAATGTTTAAATAATAACTATTAGAAATTAAATGATTTTTCATTCTAGGGCTTCTAAGGTATATACAATTTTCTGTTAAGCTGTGGAAAGTCCTGAGATACATTAGACTCAGAAACAAAAGTCTTTGTTGTCCGCTTTGAATGAATACTCTTTTAGGATTCTTTCTTCTCTCTACTGAGGGGAATGGCAAAAGTCTCTTTTGTCATAGGCAGAGAAAACCCAGCATGAATAGATTAAAAAAAACAAACCAAAAAACCCACGTGGCCATTAATGATTAGATTGTATCACTTAAATTGCTGGTGATCAATAATAGAATACCACCTGAAATAACATAAAGTTTAAAGAGAGATCAAAGTACTAAGGGAATATCAAACATTAATATTCCATAGAAACAAGAGATCAGATTGTGGGAAATCTAAGAAATAGTACTGCAGAGGATGTAGAAGTGAGTAAAAAAAAAAAAAAATATGGAACTGGAAGATACTTCAAAAGTCTCAATAAGGGAGAACATAATTTTGAAAATGTGCCTGTCATTCAGTTGCGGAGCACAAGTGTTTTGTTATCTTTCTCCATAGGCTTTGTTAATGTTCATCACCTGAGGAACACAAAGAGAACTAACAGTTCCCTTTGCTATTTTAATTATTTGCATTCTGCACAGCATTAAAGAAATTACTTATTGATTGTATTGATATTTATAGCTAATCAATTATTTTTAGCATTTCAGAGTAAAGTATCTATTGCAATGCACTTTGTACAGTGAAATTCTTCAAACAACCTAAAATAATGCAGACTCATTGCTAGAGTAGGATAAGATTGTTTCTGGTTGGAAAATACCAGTTCAGATAAATCAGATTTTGCAATAGAATTATATTACTTCCAGAAGTGCATCTGAAAAAATATTTTTTGAAAGGACACACTGTTGACCAAATGTGAGAAAGTCTGGTGCTGAGTATATACTCCTGAGGTATGACAGGCAGGATGAAAGTCCCTCTTTCTCAGATTCATACCATGTTCTTAGACATTGTCTCTCAGGGTGAGTGCCCTATCCATTAGGTCTTCTATACATTGGCTTCCTCCTCTCTGAGGCTTTGTAAGGTGTTCTGCACTTCACCCAGTCTGGAACCAAAAGACTCATCTCAGAGTTTTACAGACTGGAAAACATCTTTCCTATCAAACTCAATTTGTAATCGAGTATTTTTTTTCTCCTTAGTATGAAGGTCTTCCTTTAAGTTCTTGCAACATGATGAATCAGAGACAAATCTTAAAGTTTTATTCCATTCTCTCACTTCCTAATAAGTAATAACCAGAGTCACTTGCTTTTAGTATATGTTATGAGTCTAAAGAGGGCTACTCTGATCAGCTCTAAGAGCTCCTCCTACAGCCCCATGGAAAACAAAACAAAAGTTCTATGATGATGCAGCTCACTTTGCAGACTAATGACCTACCAGGACTGGCAGTTCACAGTTATGTAAATTCTGGGCAGTTAAGTTGGGGTTTTCATACATCACTGGCTTTTTGCAGATCAGCTGATGGTTGGTAATTTACTTCTCTGATACTGAACCTGTCATTCCAGTAACTTGACAGTGTTTCCAGTTAAACTGCTGTCTGAAGTAAGGTTCTTTGTCATTGCAGGAAGCAGTAGGACAAAATACACATTTTTTGGATCAGTGAATACATGCTTTGCAATGCAACCACTACTGTGGGGTTTTGCCTACAGTTTTTATAAATAATAACTACTGAGAAGCTAGCAACCTAGCTGGTTGACATAGTATCAGATAAGTTGTTAATTCCATCTTGTTTTATGGTCATTCCTTTCTGTTTTCCAGAAAGAACGAAGCATTTGTTTTTATTTGGAAAGACTGCAACCATATCAAAAGTATCATTTATTCAGTCCTGTTGGAAACACAATCTCTATGTTTGTGCTGGGAAGCTAAACACTTCAGGCAGGGGTTCAAGAACTCTCTGTGATTAACTATACTGTTAATCATTAGCATGATTCCTAACTTGGTTTTGCACTGTGCCAACTGTGCCTGGGCACAGTTAGGGAGTCACCAGGGACAGGGAATTACTCCTAATAAGCCATTTGGACTCGGCTACTTGGTTCTACGAGGGAAGAGGGCTTAGCTTTATGGACCGATATGAGCTTTCCAGTGCCAGCTGGCCTCAGGTCCACAGAATGATCCATGGCCCATTTAATTTACTGGTGTATATGTAGCCAGTAGAACTGTGGCCAGCACAACACAAGATGAAGAAGAAAAGTTTCAGTAGTCAAGAATATTTTCAGCTTAATTTCAGCAGCACTCCAGATCACCTTTTCCTAGACCCACATAAAAGCTTCATTTCTTAAGAATAAAAAATAATTTTGAGGTTAGAAAGAATTATCTTTTCCCTTTTAATTTAAGCTGCCCAAGCTAAGAAATGCTCTAGGGAAGCATTTTCATGGTGTTCTAAGTGATTTCATACTTACCTATTTAATTATCTTCACTAATAATAAATTCTACTTTGCAACAGTAGGTAGTGCTCTACCTTGTTCTAATTAATGACTCAGTTAATGGACAACCTGCAGAGTCAGAATATGCTAATTTAGAGAGAATCTACTTAATTTGATGAAACCTACTGTTGCAGTTCAAGCTGCCCAACATTTGGACCAATAAAGTAGAAGAGCCCTTTCGGACAGAAACCAATGGTTGCTGTCAGTAAAGCTAGAGTTAGAAACAAAGAACTGTTTCTTTAAATCTATCACAGTACTGAGAGAGATTGCCCTTCAAAATGATGTCTCTTTAAAGACATTTAATAAATAATATATTAGAGACATGAGGAAGATACCTGTGATTGTGTATTAGCATGTAGTTCTGAGGCACGGATTCTGCATATGGCTCTTCAGTACTGAACCCATTCTTGTGTATTGAGAACTAACAATTCTGGGATCCTGAGGCCACACTGGGTGTGCAGTAACTAAAGATAATAAACGGTGAACAGTGTATAGGACTGGCAAGTAGTCAAAAGTTTGGGTGCCTGTGTTTTGGAAGGGAGGGTACAAGGCGTGGCTCTCAAGATTACTCCAGTCAAACAGTTGTCTTTCAGATTATAGAGTTTAAGTAATGTCATGCATAAAACAGGAGATTATAGATTTTGAATAGTGAATAGCCAAACAGAAAAAAATAGATACATTTTGTGCTAAACTGTAAACAAGAAAGCTTCTAGGGAGTTAATTGGTAGGTTTGCATGAATATCAGGGAGAAGCAATTAAAAAGAATGTTACAGGGAAGATAAATGATTTCTACCCTTGCAGAGGATCGCCCCTTGAAAAATAATAAAGATCAGGTACTATCAGAAACAAAGACACTCAGACAAATTGATAGACTGATGAACAGCAGCTCCCGAGAACAGATCTCCGTGGGAATTTGAGAGTGAAGCTCCTGAGTGTGTAACAGAGGTTTGCAACTTGTCATTAGTCTTCTGTGATTCTGAACCTTAAAGTTTGTGTGAGTGTTTGAGGGAATGAGGTATATCTATCTAAAAATGCTTTGAGAAAGACCTTTGACATTGAATACTGTAAAGTTTTGTTTGAATAACAGGTACATTGCTTGAAACAGTAATTAAAAATGTATACAAATTTAAAACGTATATAATTTAATTAAAATAGATGGATTTTATAAAATTTTGTGCTATAAGGAAGATAAACAAACTTGACTTCACACATAAATACAATGTTTTTTTAGTCCCCAAAATTCCCAGTGTATGTAAAAAGATAGTAGGCAAAACCAGACTGGGAACATTTTGCCCGGTTTTCAAATGTTTGCTAAATCCTACCTGGGAAGAATTTAGGCAAGCTAGGCAATGCTTGGTTTGCAGAAAATTTACTATCATAGATTAAAAACTAAGTAAGAGATAGAAAAGGCATTCATATTTCATGAAGGAAAAAAAATTAAAAGTCTGTTTGCCTGACCTTTCATTTCTTTAAAATACAGTTAAAAATGTTCACGTAAAAGGAAGGAGCAATGAGATGGCAGAGCCTGTGTAAGACAGAGCTGCTAACATTAACCAACTCAGGAAAATGCAGAAAGACCTTAGAACATTAGAAAGCTATACTGGGTAAAATTATAAATCTGATTTGTCCAGTACACTATTTCTGATAGCAAACGCATAGGGAAAGAGCATACTAAGAAGAAAGGCAAACATTAATGCTTCCCCTGGTATATCCTCCTAGCTTCTAGCTATCTGCAACAAAGAGGCTTCTCAAGACAGAAGATCTATCTGTGTCTTTGTATTTAATAGATTCAGGGAATCTTACAATGCGGATGTGCAGTTTGATGGCAAATGAAATTCAATAAAGATAAATGCTAAGTAATGCATATTCCAGTAAATAATTTGGTTTATACACATTACTGGGTTCTAAATTAACTGAAGTCACTCTGGGAAAAATAAAAATTTTTTAAAAAGTAAAAATAAAGCTAGAGCACCAATGTGAACCCTTTATTATTCACCATTCGTATATTCACTATTTGTATTACAACAGAACCTCCAGACACTGATTGAACCTCTACTGTGCTTCTGTTATGCAGATAGAGTAAAAAGTCTCCAGCCTGAAAAAACTTGAAATCTGAGTGTAAGAACAGGCAGATGTGAGGGAACAAGGAAACAACGAAGCAATATTGATCGGAAGGATAAGCAGTGGTGTCACATTAATTGACCTTTGTTCATTCTGCATTGGTGGTCAAAAAGGAAACAACATGTTAGCACATATAATGCCATTACATGAATCAATGAATTCTAATCTTCCCATCTCAAAAGGTTACAGTAAAACCAGAAGGAATTCAGAATCAGGTGACAGAAATGATTCAGAAAACAGAAATGTGAGATTCAAAGGTTGAGAATAGTTAAATTAGATGGGGAAACACAGTTTCAAGATGTGCAATGATAAAGGCATGTGTAATAATGACAGGCAAAGACAATGTCAAGTGGATGTCCCTAATTATCTGTTCTACTTATGTAGGGCATTACAGACATAGATAAAATAAAAATAAATTTGAGATGCAATTTTTCCTCATGCACTGCATCCTTAATTTATGGAATGAGCTGTTATTGTCTGTTGTCACTGTGACCAAGACTTCAGTACTATTCAAACTGTTACTGTAAATTAATCTGGATAATGCCTGGCGTAGATGTGAGTCTCTTTTAGTGGTACATACATCACTATCCACCCAGGGGTTGTCCAGCCACTAGCTCATGAAGGACAGGAAAATACTTTCCTCATGGACAGTTTAGCCCATAACTGTCCAGCACTGGGCTTCTTGCTGCTGTCTTTGAACCACTTAATGCTAGTTACCCACTGTGAAAAACAGGACACCAGGTTAAACTGGTCTGATCTAGAGCAGCAATTGCTGTGACCTTTAGTGAGAAACTCTATTAGATATCAGAATTCAGATTATAATGTATGCCAATAAATAATTGACAACATTTAGTTTATAGTGTTCACTTGGTCCTCAGTTCTGGCTCACTGCACAAGAGCTGCAGCAGGACTGATATGAGTGCTTCAGGGATGTCTTTCCTTCTCCCTCCCTTCTCTAGTCCTCAGGAAGGAGAGGAGACGAGAACAGCATCACTGAGCTGATTTTGCTATAAATGGTACCGCTAGCTTGAAGAACAATTAGAAACTGTACAATGAATAATTCAGCATTTTGTCACTTCAAGGGCTTCCTATTCTGCCTTTATAATTCAGAATCCTTCCTTCCCTTCCCCTTCTTGTTAAGGAGAAATCCTAGCTGGAGAGGAGAAATACTAGCTGGAGAGGCAATCTCCAGGGCCCACCTGCCTGCTCAACAGGCCCTGGGGTTTGCAGGAAGCCCCAGCTGGCGGCATGTTGACTCTGTGTATGTTGGACCGCTATGGTACACACATCCTGACCCTGCATATGCAACTGCAATATGCAAGACAGGATTTCTTGTAAAAGTGTTTTTTTCTTTCTTATTTGCTGTGTTGTTTGAGGAATGGGATGTAATGTGAAATTAAAGGGAAATTGTATTATCTGAGAATCCTAGAGTGCTAATAATTTACAGCAAGGTTTCTTTATCTTTGTATTTCTTTTTTTTTTCTCTCCAACAGAGAAAACTGTTACTCAGTAACAACAGGGTCTGATTAAAGCCAGGAAAAGTGAGTAGGAGATGAGTGGGCAGACAAGCACATACTATAAGTACAACAATTTTCCAGCACTTAGTTTGTGTGAGGAGCTGAAGACCTCTTCTTGTCCTTCAAATGAAATTACAGGCATTCAATGATGTTTATATATACAAACAAACAAATAAACAAACAAAAAACCTTCTGTGCAAAAAGCCCTTCTCTGCTCTTGCTGCTACTGTCGATAGGAGTATTGCATTCTGGTGGCAAAACATTGAACGAAGAAAACCTGTCCTGAAAGAAAAGCTTTAAACTAGGCTTCCAAGGACAGCATATTGTTCCAGCTCAGAATAGAACTGTGCTTTTCAAAGGTCATGGCTTGCAAGTGAATGTATTTATAGCGCCAAGATTTATTGTTACAGTGTTAGAATTTGTATACCCAACACTAAATATTAAGTTAAAAGCAAATAGTGAGTGTAGCTAGATAAGTGCTAATAATTTGCGGAAGGTTTTTTGTTTGTTTGTTTGTTTGTTTGTTTTTTACGTTGTACAGAAACAGCATGCTTTCTAGCACATGTTTGAAGGAAGTATTTGGGCCAAATTTTGGTCCAAACCAAAAATGGGTCCCAAATCATTGCACCTGTCTGCTGCAATAGAGATACTAGTGAGCCTGTATACACTCAATTATTTTTCTGCCTAGGAAAGAAACAGCCTTCCCATATAAGCCTCTTTCTTACATACTAATAAAATGCTCTGCCTTGCTGAATGTCCCTTCAGAGCTCAGGGATCACTTCAGACCCTTCAGAGCATGTGGAATATGATACACGTTCTAGGCTGATTGCAGATCACAGAATCACAGAATCACAGAATCACAGAATCACAGAATGTTAGGGATTGGAAGGGACCTCAAAAGATCATCTAGTCCAATCCCCCTGCCAGAGCAGGAACACCTAGATCAGGTCACACAGGAACACATCCAGGCGGGTTTTGAATGTCTCCAGAGAAGGAGACTCCACAACCTCTCTGGGCAGACTGTTCCAGTGCTCTGTTACCCTCACTGTGAAGAAATTCTTCCTCACATTTATGCGGAACCTCCTATGTTCCAGCTTGCATCCGTTGCCCCTTGTCCTATCACTGGATGTCACTGAGAAGAGCCTGGCTCCATCCTCATGACACTCACCCTTTACATATTTATAAACATTAATGAGGTCACCCGTCAGTCTCCTCTTCTCCAAGCTAAAGAGACCCAGCTCCCTCAGCCTTTCCTCATAAGGAAGATGTTCCACTCCCTTCATCATCTTTGTGGCTCAGATCAGGGAGATGTATTTCCTTAGTACGTCTTCTGCAGTCCTATCTTTCCAATGTGTCTCTTTAGCAAAGTACTCAGACGAGTACTACCAAGAGTGGTTTGCTGAATTATCTCAGAGCCATGGTTTCATCAGCTAAGGCTGGACTGCCATTGAAAGGAACAAACTTCTTCCCCTTTGCTCCCAGATGAGTACTCCCAGATTCTCCACTGTAGTCATCCAGATCATGGAATTTTCCCCATCAAAAGCCAGTCTCAGAGAAATACTTGATTTTTAGCAAAACAGAGCCTGATGTATCTGATTTCTTGGTAGTACAGTGCTGTCATGGGGCGGGGAATGGGCAGGAGCAATGCGAGGGGTGGAGCAGAACAGGAATTTCAGAATTGTGGTCAATTGGCAGTGTTAGGTTAACAGTTGGACTTGATGATCTTAGAGGTCTCTTCCACCCAAGACTATTCCATGATTCTGTGGTTCTGTGATGTCGAGACTTAGTTTGTCACTAGTTAAAAATCGTGAATATCAAAATTTGAATATATCCCTGTGGCATTTCAGGACTGTGTTTGCTAGGATGTCATGCTACATAAAAGGGTTTTCAGGAGCTCTCACATATTTGGTAGGCTATTTGTAATATGAAGCTGAATCAGTCAGACAGTAGAGAATAACATATGTCTCCAACTTTACTGACAATTTTGCCATTTTTTTTGTATTGCAACACTTCTGCAGATAAGGCTATAAGAGCAGGTTGATCCATGAACCACAGAACAGATGAAATTAGTCATTAGCTGTGACTGCCCAGAGCTGTGTACGTTTTTGTTTGCCAGTGAATGTGCTTTGCTGACTGGCCAATAGGTACGTGTGTTCTGCTGCCATAACAAGATGTGTAACAGATGAATTCTGCCTGTCTTTCCCTTCTTGGCACTCTTCTTCAACCAGACAACATTATTCATGAAACTTTCAGGAATTTCATTATCTTTGAGACTTCAACTTCTCTTTCCAATTCACTGAAAGTTCATCAATAATGCAAAACGTAGTAAGTGTGGTCTGACAAACAAATGTACACACGGTTCAACTTCATATGCCTTAGGAAACCAATGACAAAATACATATTAAAAACAAAATGCTGGGAGGATCCTTTCTTCTAGCTGTAGTTGGGTTCTATATTTCAGAGAACTGAAACATAATGTTTATATCAGTCTTGACACACCTGAGTAGAAATCTGTGCAGCTTTGAAAGGATAACCAATATCTTTTGTTTTGGAGTCTTATCTCCATGTCTTTTGTCTGTACAGTCCTACTGAAGGTTTAGTCACTTTCCTGTATATATCTCAACTTGCTGGGTCTTTCACTGCAGATCACATAACTTTAGGCAATGGTAATATTATTATGCTAATATGTTTTAATATGCTATTAATCTGCATTACATAAATATTTCATAAGTTAATTGCCTGAAATTATAAGTGCCATAAAAATCTTATAAGAGGAACTCCACATGAATAAAGACAATGCAGTCCATTCTCCTGGTTGGAAAGATGTTTAGCCTCAGAAGCATGTCCATTGCTTCCCATTATGTCAATTGCCCTGATAAAAGGTACTTCTTCCTGCAAAGCATATCCTCACACGTCTACAACTATTTTGGCTAAAACACTGCTGTCTGATGGCTGAGAGTGCAGTCAGCTCCTGAGCTATTCTCCTTGTGTGGGGAAATAAGTTATCTGATTTCATGATTTCCAAGGGTGGATGTTGCTTAGGATAACTGTTGGACCACTTCAAACTATTCTAAAGATGTAAATTACACAGCAACCTGGGTTTTGGACTTTCACTTCTAGCTTTAGCATCTCCTCCCTTGCTTTTCTCCCAAATGTATTCCTCCCTATATATGTATTTCTAAATGACCATCTTCATTTGCTTTCATACTGCACCTCACCCTTTGGATACAATGCTCACATGGAAGTGCGAAGCTTTCTTGTATTTCTGGTTGTCAGCTAATATGTCGATCATTAAACCATCTTTAAGATTGATCAATATTGTCTCCCTTTATTCTAACCTATATTTATTAATATATATTTGTATCTGTTCTCTTGAGAGACCATCTGTTTTTCTCATGTTTGCATAGTGCCCATTAAAATAGGTCTGGGGTGTGACCATGGTAGACCCTCCTACGTGTTAGTACAACATAGTGATAGTGGACACAGAAGGGCAGGATAAACCCTGTTCCTTAGTGGTGTTAAAGAATAAAAATGGAAATGTCCTTGAATTTGGTTATGATGATTCTGATTTTTAATTCCAAAGCCATGTGAAGTGGGTCAGTGCTACTGACAGAATGTTAAGGTAAACACACTGAGATGTCCCCAGTAAAAATCATTTTGACTGAGTGGCTGAACTAAGCATGTGCTTCATGAAGTTGGGGAGAACAGAATGTTATGACTAGCACATTTCAAAAATCTGTTTTTAGAAATGCCAATTACTCTGAGTTATGTGGAAAACAACATCCCCTCACAGTGGCCAGACCCTAATCCTGTGTTTGAAAGATGGCCATGGCTAGCAGCTGCCGACGTGTAGCAGGTGTGATGCCAAACACCTCAGAACTGTTTCCTCATGCTACATGTGGCTGGGGTAAACCACCACTGCAGGTTACACGCCATGTGCACAGCAAGTCCAGACCACACATGGAATGCAGACTGAGGTCTCACAGTGCATTTTATCTAGAATCTGTGTAATATAGACCTGGCATTCAGTGCCTCAGCATGTTCAGATTCTTTAAATGGTCCTATCCATCGTTAAGACTGTCCATTTTTGGATCCTTGCTTGTCACATGAACAAAACAGTGTCCTCTGTCATAGTCACATCAGCAACACAATTTGTATGTTAATCCTATAACTAATATGTTTGTTTGAAGTAATTTGGACAGGAGATCATTAGGGTCAGTATTCCAGCTTTGCAATACTGTTGCAGAGGGAAAAAAAAATAAAGGAATAAATTGTAATTTCTTACGTTCTTAATCTTTTTGACTGGTGTCCATACGCTACATTTTGTTCTGGCAAAGTCTTATCAAGATGCTTACCCAATAGTTTTAGGATACCTGAAAGAATGGCATGTAGACAATCACCATGACAAATTCCATGGTGAAGGCTGGTCACTGACATCGTGATAGAGGCACTTTTCTCACTAGTTCTGTTGGTCAATATATACTGGAAGATACAAACTACCTGGTTGAGTATAAATAATATAAATGTTATTTCTATATTCATATATATTATACATAAGGCAACCCAGATTGCCTTCTCCCACTCCACTCCTGAGTGACATGGAAAGGTTTCACAGGGACTGACACTTCACTGTCTGTTCAGGAAGCAGAAGCTCTTGAAAAAATTTAGTAGGTGCTTTCAAAACAAAAGAAAAGAAAATGGATTTAGTTAAAATATGTATTAGATCTATCAAACTTCTTGCCAAAAGATTTTGTGGATGAAAATGAGCTTTTTCTTCAGGGGAAATAGTACAAAAAGAAATATCCTTTGGAGATTACTAAATAGCCTAAGTATGTCAAGTTTGACAGATCCCCATGGCAGAAAGCAGAGAGATATAGGATAAAAAATGAGGAAGATGTTATATGTCCCTATTTTTGCATTTGGTTGCCTATTCTTGTTCTCTTCTTCCATTCTTTTGGCATAGGCTTATGAGTGTTCTTGAGAAGAGGTTACTAGGTTAGGTGAACTCTTGGTCAGAAGCAGTACATCTGTTCTTGCCTTCTTTAACTGCTTAATCCTGTAATCAACTGAGTTCTGTAGGTGCCTTCTTTGCTCAGGCAGTAGGTGACTTACTGCGCAGGTCACCCAATGCCACTTTGATGTTCTTGAATGCTAGCACATAATCTCCTGATACATCCCCCAAACAATAGCTTTCCCTTTGCAAATAGAAAACCTTGTTGAGATGCCAAAAATATTTCTGCTTATATTTTAAAAATTCCCTACTTTCCACCCCTCACTAAGAACTGGCACTGCCCTGGTTTGTTCAGGCTTTTCTCCTTGAGGCACTCTGCATGCATCACAGAAACATGAGGATTTCTGTTCTATTTTCCTCCAGTTTTACAAGCAAGCCTACTCCGAGACACTATATCAGGACTACCAGCCTTGCAGCTTCGGAGGGTTAACTGAGGAGCACCAGAGAGCCTGTTAACATTATATAATTGACTGAGGAGATGCTCCTTAAGAACAGTATAAGGAACTCCCTCACCACTAGACTCTTATGCTTGGGTGTTTACTTTTGAAAAGGGTTCTTTGCACTGCTTTCTTTGGGAGGGGAAGAAGAGGGCAAAGGAGATCGAAGCCTTGACTGCTTTTCACTGCTTTCAGAAGGAAAACCTCAGCAGTATTCATGGAGACTGTTGTTCTTGTTTGGTCACTTGTCTGGATTGTTTGCCTCTGCTTGGAAGAATTAAAGCATTTTCAGAAAAGTAATCTTATCACATGAGAGGGCAATGAGACATTTTGTAATCCTGTCACCCCTGTGCTGAAATTACTGTGCCCAGTTGGCAGTAGCTCTGCTTCTAAGAACAGAGTGAGCAGCAGCACAGCATGAATTATTTAACTCAGTGCTGTGCTTCCTGTTTTTTCAAGTCACCAGAATAATACAGACACCACAGACAGTAATTATCCCCATCACAGAGAAGAAACAGTTAATAGAACCTGCCTTTTAAATCAATATTATTAATTCAAGAAAAGAAACAGCATGTACTATCTGACGCCTATGGAGTTTTGATCTGGGCTTGATGTCATGCTGAAATAAGTGGTTGCCATGGAGACGTGAGCGTATGTCTGCGTATCCCTCCCTGCAAGCGAGCTGCGAGGAGTGTTTTTGGAGAGGAAGTGCCCATCTGTAGTCAATCGCTATTGTTCTCGTGGAGCCACATGCCGGCCTCGCTGCAGCCTGCAGAACTGCGTCACGACACAGCAGTATCAGCCCTGCTGAATAAAGACTCCCTGTTGAACCAGATTTATCCACCCTGCCATTTTCACTGTCATTTGATTATCTGCTTGTATTTGCTGGCTGCGCTAATGCAGTCTCTTAGCACTGTTATCATAGAATCCCTATGGCTTGATATCTCACAAAGCTGGACGGATCTCCTTGTGTTTGCTGACTTTCTTCGTCACCCTCTCCATTTGTTCAAGGGAAAGCACCCGTAACTATGCCAGCCTCTTTGCTTATTTTCTTCCCTCTTAGATGCAGAAGTCCTTGAAAACCTGAATGTGCTTTCCCTCTCTGTACAAAGTCATAGCAACTGAAAACTGCGTGTAAGGGATCCTTGTATTAAATCATCATTATTAATTGCCAGCATACGTTTCTAGAACAAAGACTGACAGTTTGTCACAGTCCACCATGATTATTGAATGTATCTGTTTGTTAACTAATTAAGTAGTGGGTAGTATGCCAGTGTCATATGAAACCAGGGCATTATGATTAACTGGAAGATGTCAGACAAAATTACTTCTGCTACCTGAAGACAATGTGCTGAGACATCTTCCTGAATATCAGGTAGAGTTTGGCAGCTTATTTTCTTTTCCTCCTTAAGTACAACATTCAAAGTAATGTCTCATAAATTTCTGCTAGAGATTCTAGGAAGCTGCTGTCTTGCATACCATACACAGGAAGAATCAGCTATGATGAGAGCAGAAGATTTATTTAAGTATTTTTCCCTTTATTTTTCTTCTCTTTCTTTCTGCCTCATTTCTGTTTTTTTCTATCTCCATGTCATGTATCTCTTATGTCAAATAAAGGTTCATTTGAGCTTCTCATTTGAAAGACATGTAAGAAGTTTTCAGAACAGCCAATAGATATACAGTCCTTGTCTATAATTTCTGGGAATAACTGAACCACTTTTTGCGGAAAGATCAAAATGAATCAGCTTTGAGCAGACACCTGTCATGGGACACTGCAGGAAAAACAATTAAAGTCTAGTAAATTCCAATAATGGTAAACATTCTGATTGTGAGGAACTTGCCTGCCAGGGATGCTGAGTCCTTACCTAGCCACTGAATATTGCCTAAATTCACTGCTACCAGTGGTATGTTGGTTACAGCCTGAGCACCCCCAGCCTGGTACAGGTGTAGCATTCACATCTCAGGTTGCAGTGTGTGCTAACTTTCCTAATTACATGATGAAGGCAATTTCATATTTGCTATCTGCCCTACTACTATAAAGAATACAAACATTTATCTAGTCTCATATTGTGTGGCACAAGCAAGGTTGCTGAGGCAGTGTGACCGCCACTGCAGGGATGCACAGGAAAAGAACAACAACTTTCCCCCCACCTTGCCACCCTCCAACATGTTTTATTCATATCTCTTCCCTTCCAGCTGGCATGCACACTGGCAAATCTGGGATCTCTGACCCTGATTAAACTGCTGCAGGGCTGAGCAAAGAGACTTGGCAGGTACTTGGTGAAGCTTAACTGCTCTGCAAATGTTCTAATTTTACTGAATCTGTGAATTTTAAGAGAAGTTTCAAAGGGATGTTTCTGAACAGCTTTATCAGTTCTATGAGCGGTCTGTTCTTATCAGATTTCCAAAAGAATTGCCATATCATGTGATTTTACTCTGTAGTTGGGTGCTTTGCTGTGTTGTGGTTGTGAGGGTTGACTGATGATTTTTGAGCTTTTGGAGCAGCCAGTTAGGATGAAGAGGCCAGCCCCACCTACACAAATAAAGCTAATCTGCAAATAAAAAAGCAGTATACCTAAGCAAAACAAACTTTCACTTCTGGAAATGAGTGGCAAGTTAGATTCCTAATCACTGAAGAAAAAGTATTACTATCTAGATGAAAACCTCCAGTGCTTGGAATTCACGTAAGGTTTCACAGGGAAACAAACACTGGTTGGAGAGAGATGGGTGAACATAAACATATTTATATGTTAAAGTATATTTAAGTCATCCATCAGAAATGCAGTGGAATTGGTGTATTCCCACAGAACACGTAAAAGCCAGTGAATTTTCATTTTGACAAGGTTTTCCATTTTTAAATAATTGCTCAGATGGGCTAACAGACATCTGAGATTTCTGAGCTTTATTGGATCTCCAGCTTTAATACAACCTGCCAAGGAGTGAAGACAACTCTGGGCGGACAATCCGTAAATTATTTTGGTAACCAGTGTGACATTTTTGGTGAAGCAGGACATATGCAAGTGAAAGTCATATGGGATCCTTGACAAGGATATCTCATCCTCTAAATCAGAAGAATTCTCACAGGGTACTCGCCACACTTGAAATACATTCACTGATTTAAATTATAAACTTTGCTGAGACAATGCTCACCTCTTCTACAACAGATGAACACTTCCAGATATTAGAAACTGTTTTGTCTCTCCAGCCTGAAAGATTTGTTTTTCTTGCTCTCCCATTCTACAAAACTACCACCAGGAAAGAGATACAACTGCTGAATAAAATTGCAATTTTTCCTGTTTACTCTGATCAATCAGTCAATCTCAATACATCAGAGAACTTAGATTTTTCAGGACCTGAAGGCGTCTGTATTCAAGCTAACAAACAATAACATTGGTGGTGGTCTCCAATTATGAGACCTTGAGGTGTGAAACTACTTTCTGTTTGCTTTTTCAGAAATCTGTCATCCGATTTTTTAGTGTAATGCAAAACATTCTAACACCTTTGTGATCTTATGTCTTATAAGTCCTAGGATTTCTGACTCAAGAGAGGCTCTAGAATAAGAAAGCTCCCTACCTTTTTGAAATTTAGTATTGCAACATTTCTAAAATAAAATATTGTGGAATTTCAGTTAATGTAAATACTTGAGATTTAGGAACATGAGTAATTTGTTTATTCATTTTATTTTTAGGAAGTCAACATTTTTGCAGACCTGTCCAGCTCTTAACTCTTTTATTATGAACATAACAAAGTCTTGAAGCTTTGCTCCAGACTTAAAATGAGTGAAGAATATAAATACACTCTTTTTTTTTTTGTTTATTCTATCTTTTTTTTTTTTTTTCAGTTCATTCAGGTTCATTGACATCTTTTCATTGCATGCAAAAGGACATGTTCAACCTCTGTCAGCAGCCATGGCCTATTTTATGTTCTGAAAAATCATGTCAGAATGGCCTCCTGAAGCAACAAATGGCCCAATTTATTTATGACAGTGCCAAAGAAACTACTTCCAGGATGTTTATAGGTCAAGAGCTTCACTGAAATAGAGAATGCCTTGAGGACCTATTACATTGTTTATTATTTACTGTGTATGTTGCAGTCATGCCCTGAGGCCACAATCAAAATCAAGGAAGTCGAGGGAGATTGAAAGAATGATCTTGCTTGCAGTTTGAGACTATCTTTATAACTTTGTCACTCAGTGTCCTGTTACCCCTTTCCACTAGGACATTAGTTTACCCTTACAACAATTTTCTCTTTAAAAATCTCCTTTGAATATCCTATTTCCGTCTTTGTCCAGCTTCTGTCCTAAGTTAAGACCACTAGTTAGTCCAGAAAAAGAATACTTAAAATGAATGTTTCATGATTTCTCTTTTTAGATTCCTTCTTCTTTTACACACACACACACACACACACACACACACACAAATTTACATGATATGATTGAAATATCTCAGCAACTTACATCTCAGTGTTTTTAAAATTTCTGATGTTCAGCTTTTGCAGGTAGTCTTTGGGAAGGGGGATACTACTCTGTGTACAGAGGTGCAAGTCATCTAGGGAACTACAGAAGTGTTCTAGAGTCCTGAAGAATAAGGCATATCAGAGCAACTGTTTGCAATAAGACCCAGCCTATTCTATTTCTTTACTATCCATCTCCTTCCCAGTCCTCCCAGACATTCATTCTGATTTGATGTTTCCTTCAGTCATGTAATGAAATCACTCGGGGTTTCCAAGATCTATCTACCTGCACTGAGAGATTTTACAGTAATAGTGGAGAAGTTGTGAGTAAAACACTGGATGTGAGAGTATCAGGAAGGAACTTGTTGTAGCGAATTGGTCTGGGTTTTTTTGTAGGAAGCATATTTTCCCTTTTTTTTTCCCAAACAGATCCATAGAAATCACAATATGCTTACTGTAGCTGTTCAGTTCATGTGAATGTCCATTTATAAGTAGTCAATACTTGCCAATTTTTGTGGTATGATGCTTCCTCTTCCTGCTTAGCTAGTCCAAACCTTTAAAATACAATTATATCTAAGAATGAATACAGGATAGATTTGCTGTACTTGTTCTTATTGATGAACATGGTGCAAAGTATAACATAACAAAAATATGCTTGTAGATTGTATAATGGAACAAAACAAAAGTGAAATTGTTCAAGCCTCCAGAATTCACATTACAGTTTTTTTCTCTTAAGAAGGAAAGACTGGTCTGAAGGGAGAGTGGGATGAAGAGGAAAATTTGAAGTAATTTCATGGAGTTAAGAGAGTGATGGAGCAATAAGAATTAATCTATATTTGTTCTGGTTTGGGGATAAGTTTTGCAGGGGTTAATTAACTTCATGCTCTGTTCATTTCTTCTTTGTGCACTCTGTGGAAATGACTCTTATCTGTTGATTTATTTTTTCCTAGTGCAAAATGTTGTGATAATCATCTTTTTCTGTCCACTAGGTCAGACAGGGGTCCAATTACTCACTATAGCAGGAATTCGTATTTCTGGAGTTTGATTCTCTTGAAGTCTTTTTATGCTTACACTCTCAGTCGGGATAAGCAGTATGAAGAAAGAGACCGCAGAACACTGAGATCAGAAGTGTTTTCAGCATCTGCATGCAATAATGTGATTTGACTGACTTGTATGGACCTGAGCCCAAAAAACACAGAAAGGATTTGTTTAGACTGTATTGACTGACATGTGAAAGATGTTCCTACTATAAAAGTTATGCTGATTACAATGTGCAATAATTTTCGTAAAAGGAGACAAGCTTGTCTCAGTTTTGTTCCTTAGCTTATGTTCCTCTAGCCAGTTTCCATCCCACTGTTTGTAAAACAGCTTGTACATCTTTAATAATTATATAAAGTTGGTTCGGAAAATAGCCAAAATTCTGTTCATCTGTACTACATAGAGGTTTGGTTCACAGGTCTCTGAAGAGAGAGACAGAAAAGAATACAAAATGTACTTTATCTTCAGTACAATTCAGGTTACTACACAGAGCCTCCTACTCACCACACATCAGTGAGTCAAGCATGGTAAGCATAACGATTCCTCTTTTTTGAATGTGCTCTGATGTTAACTTTCTCATTTACAATTATAAATGTTACACTCATTTCAAAAGGGTGACGAAATCAGATTGCCAAAAATATATAATAATGTAATTGCATAATTTTAACTCATTCCCAAATCCTTTTTTTTTTTTTTTTTTGATTGCTGTACATTATTGTAGTTATTTTGCGTTAACTTTGTACAATATGTGCCCTGAAAAAACATTGGGAAAGATGTTATTAACTGTATTTGTTAAGTCTCTTTCTGTGTGATTAGGTTTTATATTACTAAATTTGAATAAACCATTGATCACAAAACTGTTGAACTGCAATGCAACTTTTACTGAAGGGCTGGCTGAAAAGAACTCCTCTTCACATACACTTTATTATCTTTCCTTCTCCCCGTGCGCACCCCCTGTGCTTCACGCCCCTCCCCACCCCCCCAGGTTTGGAGTTACATAATGGATTTTTTCTGGCCTTTTATTTGAGGAAAATGAGATTATGAGTCCCCTTGAATCCAAAGAGAGATTTCTGTGTTAAAATGCAGCCAGAGATCTATAGAACATATCCCACCTTCAGTAACTTGCAATGATGTACAGAGGTTTAGCTTTATAGGTCAAAAAAACCCCCCAGCCCTCTTAGCCAAAAGGTGTTGTTAGGAGATTTTTATGATCTGGATAAATGTACCCTTACAAAATAAGGTAAGAGATTAAGAAAGGTCTTAGCATGCAAGCAGAAGGCAAAGTATTTTCTGCCTTAATTGAAGGAGGATAAAATCCCGTCTAGATAAAACAGAAGTTTTGGCCCATTGTGTCTAATCAGTATTCTTAAATACTACATACATGCAAAATATGATGATAGTCCCATCATAGACTGCAACAGCTTTGCAACCTAGAAGGTATTACATTATTTCACAGCTCAAGTTATTTTTCAAAAGCCCACAGGTCTGGCTATCACGTGCAATGAAACAGTAGTCAAAAGTGCCTGGGGTTCCCATAAAAAAACAGTAGCAATGAAGCCTGTCAGTTTTTCTGTACCCACATTGTAAAGCTTCACAAGGAAACAGCCATCCTGAGAAGTTTAAAGTTTTACCATAAATGAAGTTTACATACAGACTTGGCTAAAATGAATGAGAAAGTTTATTTACATTGTCTCTTTCAGAGAAGACCTGAACTTGCTCTGTCTAAGCACCAATTCAGAAGGATGTAGACAAGTTCCTGTCTGAAGCACCTGTGCTTGATCTTCTGTGATAAGCCCTGTTGGGTGTACAGTGCCTTTTGGCTCAGAGTTTATATACCTCCTGTCATGATGAAATGCAAGCAGAGCAAGTACAGGTCTAGGTGTCAGACTGAGGATTTACAGTGCATTGTATAAGGCCAAGGCTTGAATACACAGTAGTCCGTTGACCTAGAGCGAGGAGTCTGGGAGATAAGGGGTTTCCCTTACACAAATATGGGAGACAAATAATACAAGCCAAATATTTGTGATACCGTGATAACTGTTAAGGAGTACTTTGTAATATCTTAACCTTTTATTTGAGAGACAATTTACTCTCAAAAAAGGCTCATGACTCAAGTAGCATGTATTCTTATACCTTTTCTGACAGTGAGTTAATAACATCCAATGCTTGTGTTCCCTAACAAGCCTTTAGTCTTTCTTTTATTTCTGGTCAGTAAATTATTTGTACTGGGGTGCTTAGATGCTTCTTCAACACAGGCCAATTCAACATTAGTGACAATTCACTGTGAAATAATGCTAACACTCTTGGACAGTCTTACTATCTTTGTCCACCTGAAAATTGTTTGTTTTTCTCTCAGAAAGTTGTGTTATTATCCACTGTACTCAGTAGAGAATCAGTTTTAGAAATATGCTTCACCTTTAGAGGATGAATAGACCAACAGAAGTAACTTTGTGTTTCTGTTGTCTGGAGAGGAAATTTAACAACTAGCCTAGATTAGTAACTGAAGGCAGAGTTCAGCTCATTAAACATATGTATTTGGTGTAATTTCTTGCCTTGAGTATTCCAGATGTCTACAAAGCTGGCGAATACAACTGGTGGCCTAAAGATAATCCTGACAGTTCTGGAGTAGAAGCTAGACCATAATTAGAAATTGCTTAGGCAACTCAAGTAGTATTAGACACCTATGTTGAGACAAAGACACTAAATTTACATGTTTACAGGAAGGTGGCTGCGTGTGAGACAGATGATTAAGTTTCTACTATAATCAATGAGGGTGTAATTCAGTTGCCTAACATACATGTCACCTTAGACGCTCCAGGATACCCAGCATGGTTTCTGACTGCTATAACAAAAGGATGTGGGTCTCTTATAGGTTCCGTCTTGTACCTGACAGCCTTCAGCTGACATCTTGCACCCCTGGGGAATCTCAAATGATGCTTAACACCAAAGGTTATGCAACAGAGTTGCATGTCATCTAGTCAATATACCTAGCAGAAGTGAGAAAGCTGTTCAGTTCACCCAAAAATAGACAATCACTTTTGACCATCTCAGTAGCTCTCTGTTCTTCACTGATTCAGTTGGTTAGATTAGCAAAGACTATAAGAGGAGCTTAGACTTTGTACTTATACTTAGTCTCATGTGTGGATCTGGAGCTGAAATCCACCCGTAGCTGACAGAGGCCTGAAGTTAGGTGAGATGAATCCCATTCCCAGTGTTCAGTACAAGAATACATGAGAGGCAATTCTCCCACACTCACAGTAGCACTGTCATCCTCAGTTTGGAGAGGCTTGCCAGGCTGTTAGCAACTAGCTGTTTATTTAAAATGTCAGTTATGTAACTAATGACTATTTAAACATTTTCTTCTTTATATTACATTAAATTAACATAGTTTAAAATTACTCTCACTTCCTACTTTATTCACTCTGAAGTTATCTGAGTTCTGATTATTGTCAGGACATCAGTGAATACAATAATTTAAGCAGTCTGAAATCTCAGCAGCCACCTTCTCCTCCATGTTCAGTTCTCCAGTTGTTTTGTGGGACAAATATGATGTTTGGCAAAAGCAGATTACTTGAAATAATGCAATTATTATCTATGCAACTTTGGAGTGAATTTTTTCTGCAAGGCTCTCACAGAGTCACAGAATCACAGAATCACAGAATGGTAGGGGTTGGAAGGGACCTCCGAAGATCACCTAGTTCAACTCCTCTGCTAGAGCAGGATCCCAGAGGAGATCACACAGGAACACGTCCAGATGGGTTTTAAATGTCTCCAGAAATGGAGAATCTACCACCTCTCTGGGCAGCCTGTGCCAGTGCTCCGTCACTCTCACAGTAAAGAAGTGTTTTCTTATGTTAAGATTGAACCTCCTGTGTTCCAGTTTGTGCCCATTGTCCCTTGTCCTGTCAAAGGACACCACTGAGAAGAGTCTGGCCCCGTCTTCCTGACACCTGCCCTTGAGATATTTATACACATTAATGAGATCCCCCCTCAGCCTCCTCTTCTCCAAGCTAAACAGACCCAGTTCCCTCAGCCTCTCCTCATATGAGAGATGCTCCAATCCTTTAACCATCTTAGTGGCTCTGTGCTGGACTCTTTCCTGTAGATCCATGTCCCTCTTGAACTGGGGAGCCCAGAACTGGACACAGTACTCCAGATGAGGCTTCACCAGGGCAGAGTAGAGCAGGAAGAGAATCTCCCTTGACCTGCTGGCCACACTCCTCTTAATGCACCCCAGGATACCATTGGACTTCTTGGCCATGAGGGCACATTGCTGGCTCATGGTCAGCCTGTTGTCTACCAGGACTCCCAGGTCCTTTTCCCCAGAGCTGCTCTCCAGCAGCTCAGCCCCCAGCCTGTACTGATGTGAAAGAATCTGGGAATCCTTTAAGGACATAACTTTTTAGATGAAAACCTAATGGACTAGAAGGTAACAACTTCCCTTGTTTGCCCGCAACTCCGAATCTGTCAGGTATTGACCTTTCATTGGATCACTTCATAGGAGTAAAATAATGTGAAGTATAGCACTAGCACAAATCAATGGTACAATTCAGTTCATTGAAACACTAGTTTGTTGGTATAACCATATGCAGAAAGCATTATTTTCATTACAGATTGTCATCCCTATCAGCCTAGATGTAAATTCAATGAGTTAATTCAGAATTTTTTAGGCATCAGTGGAGAAAATATGTGCTCTTGCAACAGGGGAATTTTGGTTATAGTAATGATAGACTAAAAGGTAAAATAGAACAGTCAAATGATCAAGCAAATCTATTTAATTGAAGACTAAAGTTCCCTATCCTTAGACATGTTAACATTCTAACTCAGAAGTACATCTTTGAAAGTCACTTCTAATTTAAGCAGGCTGTTGAAGTTTGATGTATGTGCATACACACACAGAGTGAAGGTAAAAAGTACAGGATAGATTTAGTTAAACAGAGGCACAGGAGAAAGCAAGAACTTGACCTTTTAAATTTATACATCTATTTAAGTGATTTGGATCTTGCCTTCCAGAAGCATGTGCTTGCCTTCTCTGAAGCAAGGATGTGTAAAATGCAAACAGCTTTCTTAGTTCCTTGCACTAAACAACTGAGGTGGGATTGATGCATCTTATTGGTAGTAGCAAGTGAGTCCCAAAAGCAAAGGGGAAGTGGATTAAATTGTGGGTTCTTAATTTCTTCCCTAAGGCACTGATGGACAAATGCTGCAATATGATACTCCTTGATGTACTGCACTGACAAAAACTATTTCCTGAAACATAACAGATTTATTTTTACAAACAGATTTCCATCTGTATTTTGCCCTTTCCTAAGCACATTGGTCTGTAAGTTTAGTCCATGGCAGGATCAGCTGTGGTATGTGTAATAGTATTTGGTATGGAGGCAGGTTTTGATAGCCTATACAAAGGCATTTTATATATGTATAAAATACAAATATAGGAATATGTTTTGTAATAATATTAAACCTGTTAGAAGGCTTGAATGAAACCAGAATATCAAAGTCAGTAGAAGACCTGTGTTGCTTATGGATGTAAACACCTGGATCCAAACATCTTTCAAAGAATTTCCTATCACTCATACACACAGACATAAATTCAATTTTCCCATTATAACAGCTGTGAAGAAAAGTTCTTTTACTTTTCATTCTGAAATTTCTTAATCATTTTACTCTTAGAGGTACCTATGACAGCTTACCTTGCTTGTAACAGTTGTGTTTTGCTTCTGCTATAGGTTTTGTAAACCCACTATGGAACCTTTAAACTTTCAGACAAAACAGGCAAAGAGCTGGTAGAATAAAATCCCACTGTGTAAAACACACTGATCCCTAATATAGAACTGTAAAAACAAGTTACATTTTATTTTCAAATTGCACAACCAGAAAGGCTGATCTGACGAGGTGGAAGGAAAGAGAAAAGGCATTTGAAGGGTATTGTTCAGCAAAAGTCATAGAGTGAGATAGGAAACGGCCTGAAGTTGCATCAGGGGAGGTTTAGATTGGATATTAGGAAATATGTCTTCATTGAAAGGATTATCAAGCACTGGCACAGGCTGACCAGGCCAGTGGTAGAGTCCCCATCCCTGGAGGGATTTACAAGATGTGTAGATGAGGCACTGAGGGACATGGTGTAGTGGTGAATTGGCAGTGTTAGGTTAATAGTCGGACTTGATGATTTTAACGACCTTTTCCAAACAAAATGATTTTATGATTCTACGATTATGTGTCTCTACATAGCAGATTCCTCAGACAAAGTTTGTTTATATTAAGAATCTGGACTTCATAAACTATTTCTCTGTGCTCTGGAGTATATTATCTTGTACTAATGGTATTTGAGATCTATTGTAGATATATAGCCAGCCTAAGTTACGTTCCCCAAAAAATCTGTTTTCATATACATAGGGTTGCCCATTTCTTAATAACCACAGAGCATCATTTCATCTAGTTTTATTCACTTCTGAAATTATTTTGGTGTTCCAAGGTTGCTTTGTATTTTGAGAAACACTGAGAACTACACAGGCAAAAAAAAGGATTAGTGTTTTGCATGCTAGTACAACAGAATCTGAAATTTTACTCTCTTTCTTGCCCATACAATACAAATTTGTAGGTTGTTAAGAGTAATTACTATGGTGCTCAACAAACAAAAATGAGGGAAAAATAACAAGATTTAATTTTGGAAAGCTGAGATAACAATGGAACCATTTTTAGTGAAAGATGAAGGAGGAATATGAGTTACAGGACAAGGAAAGAAATACGTTTTGACTAAGAGACTGAAAATAAGCAGTGAAATTGCATTTATTTAAAGCTCTTAAAACTCAGTTTCCTCAAGAAGCATCCAGAAGACACATGTTTATGTAGTTGCTCTTTGCAGCAATGTTTGACTCCTGTGCATATGAGTGATAGATTGTATTTCTACTACAATATTTGCCTTTTCATATATTACAATTCCTGACCTGATTCAATACACAATAGAGTAGCAAGGAGGAAAGGAAGAATAAACAAAAAAGTTTTTTCCTGACTAACAGCATGAACAAAACTTGTTTTTTGGAAGTTCTTGTCTCTCCTAGGTTTAGTCTTGTCCACTAAAGGGTGAATGCTCAAAAAATCTTCTTCAGATGCTTTTAAGCCACTATTGTTACTTATTGGATGCTGTGCAGCTGGTTCTTCTGCTTTCTTTGAATTTTCAAGGTCTTAATACACTCTACCATAATGTAGAATTTATTTACAGCTACCTTCAGAAACAATACTAAAATATACTAGAAAATACTAAAAAAGTCAAGTATTAAATATTTCCAGGGCAATCCCTTTTCTCTTTGAACACCTCTGCTCTGGTAAATGAATGGCATGTTGGAAAAATATCTTGATGATTTTTATGTCCTTCTTAAATTTAATTTCATTTGAGTTACACCTGGTCTCTACAAGCCACACTAGGATGTGGATCTGTGCAGGTACAATTCTTGGATGGCTGTTAACATGATTCTTTGAGTTCTTATCTCCAAAAGCACCCTAAGGACTGAGCAGCATCTTAGTAATTTGCATTGAGAACATTGCCTGTGAATGCAGGTGCTGCTATAATCAGAGAGACAAAAACTCTGTGGCAATCCCAGCCTCTGTCAATTTCTGTGTATGGACTGAGCCAAAGGTTTTGGCAGAGACTTAGCCCATTTCCTCCTTATTACTCTTCTAAACATACAGCTCTGCTCCTCAGTTTTAAAGAATTGAAAAATGGTTTCAGAAAACAGTAAAAGCTATGAAATAGTGTGTCGCCTTTTTCAGTGACCAGTATTTCCATACAGTTTTTTACTTTCAGATGGCAGTTTATATTTATTATATTATGAAGTTCTCTAAAGGAGATTACAAAGGGTCACCATGCTCTGAATGGTGCATGTGGCTGCAGAGATACAGAGCAGTCATAAAACCTACTCAATAATCTGAAGTCAGTGCATTTATGCCCTTTAGCTGAAACAAAGCGTTACTCATTGCCAACTGAGGACAGTGCACAGTTGCTTGTGGTCCCTTACTTCCTGTGATATCCAGAGAAGAACATGAATGTTTTTCACCAAATTGACTTCTACAGAAATGGACACTTTCCCCTCCCTGTCTCCCAGTCCTGCTGAAGTGCTGTTGGACATTCAGTGCTTTCAGGAGTTACTTGTCCGTATGCCTAATTTGGGCTCCTATTTTTGAAAAACTTGACAAAGGAATGGCTTATTGACCTCTAGCCTGGATTTACTACAAGCATACTTGCTACAGTGTTCACATCTTTCCAATACACATGTGCTAGCTGTTAACATGAAGGAGGGAGATGAATTACTTATCACAGAAGAAATGAGCACAAGTGGTACCAGAAATGCTGGCTGCTATATTTAGCTTATAATACTAATATTGGAACGTCATAATTGTGCCCTCTTCCTTAACGGCAGCCCTGTGAGATTCTCTCTGGATTTTTATGATCTTATATAGAAAGTAATTCAGCTATTTGAGGATCTATGCTGTGTGCTGTGTACAAACAGCGACACTACTTATGTCTGTTCTCTGTGTTATCAGCACCATTAAAAAGTCACATCAGCTGGGAGGATGTTCTGCTTTATAGTTTCTGCTTTTATTGTTTCTGAGGAAACCACTTTACTTATCCACACTCACTGTGCCTGCCATATCCTCAATTTACACACACTCAGGGCAAGGAAAAGCAGTACATTAGAAAATCAGTTCTTAATAGTACTGTAAATGTATCTCAGTATTACTCATCTTTATGCTTTTTAAGTTAAACTCTCTAATCTAGCAAACGTCCTGTGTTTATGTAGGTTTCTGCAGGAGTGAGCTAACGGAGATACTGTGTCACAGTTCTGGCCAGCACTTTGTGAGGAATTTAACTGTTACTGAAGGCCAGGAGGACTAGAAAGGACTGTATTGTTTAGATAGATGATGAATAGAGGGAAACTTATGAAAAAAGTTAAGGCTAAAATGTTCTTTAAAAACACTTGTGTTCTCTCCTTCTTTCTTTGTTTCATAGAAAAGACTCCTTGTGTTTATGGAATTTGAGTGGAAAAATATTTTTTTCAAGTAGAAATTGAAACCAATGATAAGGCCAAGAGAATTATTATTTTCTCCTGAATTTACTCCTGTCCATGCTTTACTAGGTGTTTTGAGGACTACTTTTCAAAATTAGAGCTTTTGTCCCAAGCTGGTATTTTCAGACCTTTCAAAAGTTATTTAAGCTTAACACATTTTAGGCACATCAGGAGCTGGATGTGCCCATTATGTGAATTAGGCATAGCTTCATAACCACACAGAAACTCCTATGGACATTTTTAGAAGTGTACAGCACTTTGAGTGACACTGTTAGGAGTAAGAAAGGGGAGTCGGAGCACTCTTAGTCCTCCTGGTCTCTATATTGCACTTCATTTTAGCACTCAAAGTTTAACAAAGGCTGAGCACCCACTATTTTGCTGAAGAGGATTTACTGACCTGTGATTCTGTCTTTGCAGTCCTGAGAGGTCTTACATGAGAGAGTTGGTAACATGTCCTATCACAATGGGACATTAACCATCTCAGTTCAAACTGGGTTCCTGACCTGGTGGTCAGAGACATGTTGGTTTGGAATTGTGGGGGATTTTCTGTGAATATGTTTAGCCAAAGCAGTGGCTGACCAAACATCTCAAGGATTCCTTCCAGGTGGAATATGTACCACTATATTGTACCCACAGAAGGTTTAGTTTCAACACAACCCAAGCCAGAAAATAATTTAGAATCAACAAGACCTTTTCTGATCTGAACTAATTTTCTGTGGAAGTTCAATTTATTTAAAATTAACTCTTTAAAATATTTTGATTTTAATGAAAGGTTTCAGTGTTTCAGGAAAAAAGAATATTATATTTCAATATTTGAGTTAAGATCAAAGAGTAATACATCATTTATTAACATAGCCAAAGAGGGATTAATTCAGATAAGATTTTCTTCTGCAGGAAGTAAAATATCTTTGTTTCTGACTAACACACAGTAGAAGTAATAGTGTTAACTGTGTATTGAAAATCAGCCTTCTTTTATGTAAATATCTTAAAATTATAAAAGCAGAAAGGTATTGGAATAGTTTATATAGATTTCCTGGGTAGGGTTAATATGAAACTTCCATTTTTAATGTACGTAGAAACATAACAATAACATGTGAAAGAATATTGTATAGGTATAGATTACATCCTAAGGATTTACAGCTGCAACCTAGCTTGAATGTGCATTTATTGGTCATAATAAACGTGTAAAATTGGTTTTGTAATATTTCATAGCTCCTACGTACAAAAGCCTAAAGATGGCATAATATTAAAAATATGACTCACAAACAGATTTCTCAAAAAGTCTTAAACTGGTTTCATTTATGGAGTATTACACACTATAGGTATTTGTTCCTCTGTATTGTATATTTTAATATGCTTACGAAAACCTACAGCTGAATGTAAATTAGCATCAATGATTATCAGTTTGAAAGTTCACTCACTATCAGCTGTTTTTTCACTTATTATTCCCATCATAGACTTAAGGAACTGAAAAATACTGCAAGTGTTAGGTAAGCAGTCACAGCAAGATACATTTTCAACATGCAGTGGGAAAGTACATTCTATGAGACAGTCATAGATTATCAAGATGACGAATCCCATGCTGTTTGCAGAAATTGGGTCAGTATTCCTGACAACCTGGGAACAAAAATGCTTGCAGTCATCCTAGTTGTAAGCTGCTCTATAGCTCTTTTTTTAACCAGTTTCATATTTCAAGATGATTTTTCCTACAGACATTCATTGACTGTACAAACACGTTTTGGAAATTTCGAAGTCTTCGGTGGAAGGATAATGCATCAAGTGTTTTTTCCAGGTCCTATATCCTCTCTCCTAGACATCCTCTGCCCTTACAGGACAATTTCATTGCTCCAAAATGAGACGTCCTGCAAACTTGTGAATTTGGGGCTTAACACGGTTATAAACAGTTAGCTAGCATAGTTTATCTGGGACATGACATGGTCAATATGATCATATAATGCAGAACCCTTTTATAAGCAATAATATCACTGAAAATATGACACCACATATTTTTTAATTAAACCCAACATCGTTAAGCAGTAAAGTGAAAAAGTACATGTCGTATCACCGCACAGCTACCTGATGTTATCTGTCTGCCCTTTTACATGAGCCAGAAGGAGAACCAGAACGTCAACAAATAGCTTTTATTCTCACAGTTCCAAGCAGGGAATGAATAACATGTTGCGTAAATGGAAGCAGAGATATTAGATTTCACTTTATTCCTTTTTTTTTTGTCCCTGTCTCCTGAAGTGTTATTAGTAACACAGGTAAGTAAAAATGTTGTAAAGGTTTAGTGTCCTGTTACTTGCTAATTCCTATGTCTACCTCAGTCACTGAGATTTTACAACAAGCTATAAGGAGATTACTTCAGATCCTTCTCAATCACTACAAGGAATATTTTTAAAGGGACCCTGACAGGTGTTGCAGACCCATATTTTGACTTGACTTTTAGAGTTATAATCTGTTACAGTGTTAGGATTTAGGGATTCTTTTTAAAAATAATGATTTTTTTCATGTATTGAAATAAATAACCCTGGCCTTGTGTGTTTGGTACTTTATATTCCTTGGCCAACAGAGAGGTGCATGTTAAAATAGATATTTTATAATTTTTTTTCTCTGTGCCAAACTAACTTGCTTTATATTAAAGATTCCCAGTCTAGGAGTAAAAGAGTTACAGCATGACACTCAATTATTTCTTTGAAATAGGTAAGACTCATCCTGCAGTTATCAGCAGGATCTTCTGTATCCTACCAGCCCCAACAGTGTTTCAAGCACAAGCAAATAAGACAACTCCATTGTCTCAGACTCCCACTCACCACTAAAACCTGACGGAATCAGCTAGAGAATGGTGTTTTCAGACATTTTTTAACAACGGGCTTCAGATTCTCATAATGACACGCTGTGATGAGTACTATATGTACAAATAGACACAAACACACACACTCATGCAAAAATCATTTAACAGAGTTGGTAATAAAGAGATAAGCTATCATTATAGAGCCAGCCAGCCTGTCGTTTCCTGGAAAATAGATGCAGTAGAATTGACTTTTGAGCTCCTATTTATCTATAAGACATATTACTTTGATTTGTGGCAACATGTTGATCAGTTCACCTTTTATAAATTATTTATAAATGTCCACTAATAAAAGTGTGCTTTTACTTTTATATCTGTAGGACATAATCACTGGGTCTACCTTCTACAAACCCTTATCTCTGGCAGAAAAATGAATGCATATGCCTCTCACTAAAGTTTCAGACATGTTCAGATACCTTCTAATTGTTTTTTGTGCCATTTATACCATACGGCCAGAAATACTGAAACATAATGCATTGCCATTTACTAACTTTAGGGAACTCTTTCTCAATTTAATTAAACTGGATAACTCACTAATGCAAGTGTAGCTATTATGAATGAGGAGTCTAAAACAATAAATGACAAGCAAGGTCGTTTCTGGAAATTCTTTTGACAGGAGAGGTGTGCTCCCATCTGCAAATATTTTGAGTTTCTACTTTTCTGACAACAAGGGGTGAGCTTATACAGATAAACACACCCTTTTTCCGCCCAAAACCCCCACGTAGTCTGCGTTAGATTGTTGGATTAATGTCTCTCTACTTAAATTCCTATTTTTTTCAATTGTGTACTTCACATTGGCAAAAATGATAGCCATAGTTTGAATTTGTTTGACTGAGATTTTGTATTTTAAAGGACCCTGTCCCAGGATATTAGTGTCCTGGTCACACAGTTTTTCTCTGACTGATTTAATGTAATCTCAGGCGAAATACTGCACATGGATGCAGGATGGGCATAGAGATGAGCTGGTATTTTTAATTTCCTTGGCCACTGCCCCTGAACCCCAAAATACATATAGTGTCAGAGGGCATATCTCAGACTATCTGTCCAGTATCAGAAGATAACTATAAACTAAACCAAAAGAGTGAAAAGATCTAATATGAAAATAGACAAAAGGATCTAATCTGAAAACACTAAAATTTCTTTTGCAAAATTATGTGTTGTTTTGCAAAATTATGTGACTATGAAATCATTTTCAGGCCAGTGTCAGAACAAAATTTCTGTCAGAAGTCTAAATCTCAAAAAATGCAGCAGAATGAAATGCTTATGCTCCAAAGAGCTCTAGCTTGGACAGCTTGTATCTCTCTGTAATGCCAAATACAAAACCCTGGAATGTCCCCAAAGTGGTATGTGAATCTGTAATTGCTTTCTTAATTTACCAGAAACAAGGCCAATGGAACTGGGAATGCCAAGAAAAAGCAATAAGGCATGTGAACTATGTTACCTGGTGGTACCAAATATATTTTTACATGAGAGGCTTGCAACCTCATATTTTTTAACATTAAGCAGCCTCATTGTCCAGTTTATGTACAGAATAAACTGGAAACAATTTAACTATGGTCATAATGAAATTTGTCATTGAAATTAATTCCTCTTCAAAGAAAATTGCACTTCACACTTATTTCAAGGGGTCTTCATCTGAAATTGTCAGCACAGAGTTTACAATGTTCTCCTGAGAACCCATAATCCCTGCGAAAAAAAAATCTTCAGAGCAATGTCAGGAAGATTTCCATTACTGGGGCCCCATAAACTGGGATTACCCATTTAGGGAGTTAAACAGGAGCAATTGTTGCTACATCTGTCTTAGAATGAGTGCTCCCCCTGCTCCCCCCGCGGCGGCTCTGACAGCATGAGAGCATTATTTCTCAGTGCCACCTTCTACTGTTGCCTTATGAAGAATTTATATGTTTTGAGTTTTCCTTCATGGCAGGCGTCCAGCGGTGCTGTACTATAAACCTGCCACAAAGGATGAAAAAAGTGCAGTTTTCAGTTCAACTGGGGCCCCAGGCTGATGAGCTCAGACAGGCCAAACCTCTAAAGGTTTGTGAGTCTGAACCTCATCTGAATCACTGAGCACCGACAAATTATGTACTACTAAGGAGGTAGCAAACTAAAAAAAGAGACTAATTACTTGAGAAGGTTGTGGAGGGTGATTAATAGATCCAAATCCTTTATAGGAGTTCTCTTGAGGAAATCTAATGAAATAACAAATCCAGAGAGAGGACAAATTCTTTTCCTTTTTTGGCAAGTAGTTATTTAAGCTGAACAATGCTGCCAGCTGAATGCATCATTAAAGGAATGGCTTACTGTTGCACACCAAAACCCCCACTGTGATAAATGGCAAATAAAACATGTCTTTCATCCCCACATCAAGGCAGATGAAGATGAGCAGAGCAGGGCTACCAGGATCAGTCTCCGTAGAGTTATCAGGCATTGATGGCCTGTAGAGGGCTCTCAAGGTCCTCTGCTGAGGCCCTTAACCCAGTTTAATGGGCTGCAGCTGGAGGTTTTCTAAGGTCACTGAGGTCTTTCTCAAAAGGGCTAAACAAAAGGATCCTTCAGCATAAACGTGCATTTTTTCCCTTTTCTATGGCCTTGCTGTTTCTATGCACTATCTCCAGCCACAACTTTGACTACATTATTTGGTTTAGCAAACAGTTGTTAGAAAGCCACTGTTAAATATAAGTCTCTCCTGTAAGAGTCGTTGTGAACAGAAAGTAAAACCAGGGAAAAATCTAACCATCAAAAAACCCAACAAGCTTGGAATGGGAATGAACACTTTCAGCATTTTCTGCCACTGTCATCTTTAAGGCGACTGTACTGCTGACACAGAACACAGGAGACATGTTTATATGTAGTTAGCTCATTTTCTTCAGTTCCTAGGATGACCTAGGATATGCTGAAAAACGTATACTGTATTGATTATAATTTCTTTAAGGAAGACTGTACTGCAGAATACACATTGTATTTGATACATAAAGTGAATAACAGAACCAGCTATACAGGTTACTTATCAAAATGTTTGCATTAAAACCCAAAAATAACCTGAAAAATAGACACCATATGTGCATAAGGACACGAAGCCTGAGGCAAATCGCATTTATATATATATATCATGGCAACTAAACCCTTGTCTTATGAGTTAACGACGTATTTTAATTGCTTGTAGCCATGGCCTTCTTTCTTAAAAATATGACCTGTACTGGAGGAAGGAAAATGCCCTTTCCCCTTTGACAGTAGCTGTATTTTATTCCTCGGTTATTGCTGTGATTATCTGCGCATGTAGAGCTGAAAAATTCAGAAGAAATAAATTATTACAGCAACCTCAGTTCCTGTATTTTCTTGTCTGGCTATACTGAAAAGAAGAACGTCCTAAAATTAGGATGATTAGGTTGTTTTTCATTTCTAGTAGAGTCCCTTTATAGAGGGACATATCCTGTAACAGTCCTTGGTGTCAGCTTCTGGCATCACCAAGTTGTTTGCCTTTTCAGGAAAAAAGGGGGGTTTATATTTTATTACGTTTACTTCATGTTTCTATTTCCTTTCCTTGTAGTACCAGGGTCACTTTAGCTAGTACAAAAGTTATATATAAAAACCTTATGTCCTGTTGGTGACTCAGTATGTAGTGACACAGCTGTAGAAGTAGTCTTGTAATTTTTCTTTCTTACTGGTCCTCTGAATAAGCCATTCAAAGTACCAGTTGGTTCTATTCTCCTCAATTGCAGTGGCAGCTGCCATTGAGTTTTTGAAGCTGAGTTTGCTGTGACTGTGTAGTAACTAGTGGAAAGAAAATGTGTGAAAAGTTGTAGGTAGTAACAAGAAGTAATGACAGTGTCACCAGGTGGTACAGACTGCAAATCTCCAGCCTGCTGAATGACATCCACAAAATAACCCCCAGGACTCTAAGTGTTCCCAGCTTTTTAGGGTTTAATCATCTTTTCTTGGCTTTAGGTCCAGCAAGGGTAGAGAAACATTGCTCTCCACATTAAATGGCTGTGGGCAGTGAGGGCTGTATGTGGTAAGAATCAGACTGTCAGGCACATATAAAAACATTATTCCTTTGGACTGTTATGTAGGCTTCTGTAAGTACCTACAAACTGGTACCATTGAGAGGTTCCAGTCCTAAGTCTGTTATATTGTAGAAGTTTCTGCAATACCTCTCATCTCTTACAATGGGGGAAACTGTAAATTTGTTTAAGCAGGCAGATTCTGTAGATGTGAAGAGAAATAGACCTTTCCTACCTTCCATTCCTCAGCAACTGTACAGCACATGCCTCTGCTGGATGCTGAAAGAGAGAGTCAGGCAGTGGCTAAAATTTTATGAAAATATTTACAGTATATTTCAGTTTTCCTGGACATGTTCTGGGGGCTTTTTGGGGTGAAAAGGTTTCCTACATAAGGATTTTGGAGGCTTTATATGTTTTTCAAGGATTCCCCGCTGTCTCTGGCCCAAGCAGGTCATAATCTGCCAACTACAAGCTACACATCTGGAATTCCTCAAAATATTGCAAATCAGCTCCATGTGCATCAAATAATCTGAAGATGTGCAATGTGGTTTGTTCTGTGCTTGCTCAGGAGGTTCAACATGTCCTAAAAGTGTTGGGTTTACTGTGCACATGTAGAAGATATATGTAGAAGATATATGCAAATAGATTTCCAGACCTGATGTACTGAGATGCTATGCACTGACAGTGAGAAAGGTCACACAGGAAATTTTGACTCTGCAGAGCTTTGTTGTGAAAGGTGTTTTAGCCTTAGGTGTTCCAAGCGCTACATTTCCATGTCAGTTTCTGTAGGCATTTTTTTGAAATGTCAGTAGTCACCAGTGAAGTCCTAACACCAGTGGAGCTGCCTAACACCTGTAGTATCACTATAATCCTGTGGACTTGTCAGAGGCAGAGAGATTCAAATTCAGGGTATATTAGGAGAATATCACCATGCAAGTTGGAAGAGATGTTACGAGGTGGAAGTCCAACCTGCTGCTCTTCTCTTGCAGTGTTCAACTCTCCTCGTGGAGAAAAAAAAATTCTCTTTATGTCAGATCATAACCTCCCTATTTCATTTTTTTGGTATTGTCTCATATCCTCCTGCTGTGCACCTCAGTAAAGAGCTTGTCTTCACCTTCTTGGTAACTTCTTCTTTAGTACTTGCAGGCTGGTGTTTGCTCCCACTGAAGTCATCTCTGCTCCAGGCTGAAAAGCGCAGTCCCCTCAGCCTCTCCTCACAGGGCAAGTGCTCCAACTCCACACCATCCTGGTGTCCTGCCACTCAACCCACTCCAGTTTACTGATCTTTTGTGAACTGTAGTGTTAAAGAATGGACACAGTTTTCCAGATATGCATAATGAATGTGGAGTAAGAGGGACAAGTCCTTCCCTTGATCTGCCTGCTAGCTGTGCTCCTGTTAATACAGACCAGAAGGCTGTTGGTTTTCTTTGCTGCCAGGACACACTGGTTCATTCTCAGCTGTCTGTTGTCAGGGCACAGGAAGGGCCAGCTGCTCCCTGAGGAGTGGGAGGCCAGGAGCTGAGCTCCATGCCGGTGCTTACAGGCCAGGGCCTCGCTGGTCAAGGTCTGACCCACATCACTGGAGCGGGGTGAGCAGGGAAGGTCTGTAGAGGGCACTCAGCATCAGACACAGCCTGGTGGTGGCGAAGCAGGCCCATGGTGGTAAGACAGGTCCTAGTCAAGCTGGGAAGTCAGACGGGGCTTAGCTGGATTGTCTGTCAGGTCAGGTTCAGCGGGGCCACGGACAGGCACAGGCAGGGCTGCAACATGGCCGAGGCTGTAAGTCAGGCAGGGGCCAAAAGCGAGAGCCTCAACTGAGAGCAGCTCCCAAAGGAAGGAGGGGGGAAGCCCTAATAAAACAACAACATATCTTTATCAATCAAATGCTCTTCTCTTGCATTTGTAATTCTCAGAGTAAATGGGAACATTCTTCTTGTTTTAAAAGGGAAGGATCACTTGCTGTTGCATATGTTCAAGTTGTGAATTTCATTTTAGAAACTTTGAAGAATATATTACTCCTTCAGCCTGAATGGCTTTTAATTTCAATTTTCAAACCTTGAGTTCTTAAAAGCATATAACAACATCTCCATTCTTGCAGATCTTCAGTACTAACTCTATCACCAAAGCTGTGATGTAAAACCCATTGAAGTCAGTTCAATTCTTCCTTTAACATCAATCATTTCTGAATCAAGCAGTAACTGACAAAGCATACTAAGTTCATTTTTAATTCTTTTACCTATGGCTTTTCGATGAGTATGTACAAAGCCATATATATAGGATGTAAAAGAAAAATCTGCAGTGAGTATATGTCTCTGATGCCTGAGCATAGACTGGTTTTCTTGAATAACTTGTTACTGGAATTTAATTTTAATGTTTGTTTGTTAAACTTACTTATTGTCTAGATGTTCTCTTGAGTATTCGATACCTGATTTTCACAGGCAGAAAATCTGCTGACTAGTTGTGAATGTCCATGTTAGCCGCATGTTATTTCTATTCTCTGATTAGAGTGAAACGAAGAATGAAGAATCTGTTTCCTATGTTACCTTTTGGAAAAGTCCTAGAAATTCTCCTAGAAATCCCTGGCTGTAGGATGTACAGCAAAAATCTGCCTTTGTCACATTTTTTCTATTCCAGACAACATAGTTTTTCCTCTTTCTCTTATACTTTTTCCCATTTCTTTCTTGAGGTTTCCTTTTTCCTTGCTTAATGTGAACTCAAAATGTAAAATGATTTCTCTGCAAATAAGCCTTTAATCATTCTTCTACCAGTTTCATTTTTTTAAGAGCTTCTATTAGCATCCTCCTTCTTTCCCCAGCCCCATTGTTCAAGTCCAGATCCTTGCTTCTTGTTTCTTAAGTCCCCCTACACCTATTGTGGTGTTCTTGCTTTGAGAAGACTGTAACACCATCTTTGCTGACATGTGGCTTGCTCTATAGCTAAATGGTTGGTCACTAACATAAGAGTTTCATGCTGACTCTGGAGTTTATAAGTCCCACCAACAGATTTCCAAAACCATTATAGTTTCATGGACAAAGAAAATTAACAAGGCAGGAACATTTTATAGCCTCAGAATGAATGTCTAATGTCTAACAGCCACATATGACAGAACACATATTTTTACAATCAACTTGAAATTACTGGATGCTTTTAATGGCAAATATCTTCATATGACAGTCAGCTGAAACATCTTAGTTGGATTTTTTTCTTCCTTGCTTTCAGCAAATTGAAATGAATGGAAGAGAAGTAGAGAGAGAGAGAGAAAGAGATATTTCATATCTGAGCAAAAGTAGAAGATCCCTTACTAGATGATTTTTAAAACATTGAAAAAGGTCTTGTGACTAATATAGTTTCTATGACAAACATTAGGATAAACTCTCTTAGAGATAATACCTTAACTTCCCTCCACCTTCATCATTACTGCTTAAGAGTGTCTTAGATGGTTCTGTAAGAGAGCAGCCCAATTGCTGATTCACAGGGTGAGCTTTGGTGTTAGTCTTATGACCGCTTTTAGGGCTTGCACTTGAGCACAGGAAGAAAACAAAAGACTCTGTTTGGCAACTGTCACTCCTTTAATTCATTGTCACTCCACCATCCAAAACAATGGCCAATCCATGTGAGTAGACCTTAGGTTAAAGGGGGAGAATTGCACTGATGTACATGATTGTACATGATTTCTGCAATTACTTTGAAAGAGGGTTGAATAAATCTCACTTTAGAGATTCCAGTCAGCAAGACAAAAAAAACCCTCAAATAGAAACCTTCGAAATAGAAAAAAGTGACTTTTGCACAATTACGAAGTACTGTGACTTCAAGGTGCATTTTACAGCTTAATTGTGTGCTGCAATAAGGAGATCCTGGGTAGTTCCAGGTGGGTCAGTATAGCTATCCAAACACAGGGCAATGCCTTTCAAAGAGACTAGCTTGTGTGTGTGTGAGTCAGCATAGCTGATTTAGCCTAGCCTGTGTGCTTGTGTTAATTAGCCCAAATTAGAGCTAATTAGTGAGCTAGCTCAGGTGGAACAGTGTCCTGCTGTAGCTATCTTGTTTCTGGTTCTGAACCTGATTTACTCTGAGCCAGCTCAGTGTTCTCTGCTGTGCTGCGTGGGGTGGGCTTGCCCTAAATAACTTGCTCCAGGTTCAGCTGAGTACATTTCAGCTCCAGGAATAGAAGTGCCATCAGTTGACTTCATGACCTGCCTGAAACCATGCCATTGTTGGTTTTCTCAGAGTTCTTGACTTTATTTTTAAAAAGCCTTCAATTTTACAGTTGAGCAGATTCAGGCATAAAGAGGTCAGTCAATGGCACTACTGGGAGTAGTGCTTAGTATCCTTTTGAGAACCTATTCCCAGCTCTTTGGCTCTAAGCAGTAGAACATGCAGCCTCCTTTAGACTTATTCCAGAAATGATCTATAAATACAACAGCGTCAGGTTTGTTCTGAGCCCACACATAAGGAGTTTATTTGAGGGCATCCCTCAGGCAGCCTTTTCAGTTGTAAAATAAATTCTGAAGCAGCCCTGCTGTGGTTGAGACATTTTAGATATTCTCCAGATTATACAGCAAGTAATATGTAATATTTGTAGCCATTTAAGGCTCCAGAATGGGGCAGTTGCACAGATCTGTAGGATAACAAATTGGAATTCTTCTTCACATATATCTATGCATTCTGCCAATTCCTTTTTTTTTTTTTTTTAATTCTCCTCTTTCCTCCTCCCAGCCCTGTCAGGAAAGGGACAGCCAACAGAAAGCAAGAAAGGTTAGTGTGGGCTCCATTACAACCAGTGCCTGTTGATGCTTGCTGTTAAATGAAGTGTGAAGCAGGTTGTTAATGGACTTTTTTTTCTTTTTTTTTTTTTTTTCTCCTGAAAGATTAGTTTTTCACCTTTGTGATAAAAGAGTAATTCACATACACATCACTGTTGAGGTCCAGAAATACACAGCTTTGCATATTCTGTTTCTGATCTCAATGGGCTGAGTGAGATTTATTTAAAAGTAAAGGGTTAGCAGGCTGCATAGCAAATAAAGTTTCATAACTGATTTCATTTTTTACTGGCTCCAGGGTAGCTGATGGCTAAAGCCTTACATTTATCTACATTACCTGAAGCACTGGCTAAGTAATGCTTTCACTGATGCACTCAAGAAACATGAGGTCTTATTCATCTTGAAAAATAATACGAATGAAACTACATAATTGCCAAAGATATTATGCATTAAGTAGTAGCAGGTAAGTTCTTAATTTGTGGTGCCTGCATTGTGGGTGAGATGCTACAACACTATGTCTGAGTAGAAATTTATTCAGTTTAAGGATGTTTTTGAATTTAGGCCCATGTATAAATTAGCTAAGAAGATATAGTGTTACCTATTTTAATACTTTACTAAATAGAGATGGACTATGAGCCTGTGGCCTTTAAACTCCGTATTTTATGTTGAAATTCTGCTTCTGGATATCTCAGAACACTGAAAGAGCATGTGACATAGTGACTCAAGTGAATCTGTCTGGAAGATAAAAAAAAGGGTATGCATAATTAATAAGAGGATGAAGGAAACAGTTTGATCAAATATAAAACAGTTTGATCAAATATAAAACAATTCACCTGACCTCAGTTTTATGCAAGAGTGTAAAAAAGTTTGAGGGAAAGAATTATGAAAGATATGGAGTTCTCTGGAAAACAGAGCAAATATTAAATGTGACTGTTACAGTTAGAGTGTGCATATCCCACGTATTGTTCATTTATAAAAGAGCTGTTAGTTTTAGACAAGGGAAAGTAGGTTTAATCTACCTCTAATTCAGTAAAGCCTATGCGGTGGTACCCACCCAACAAAAGGGATTAGTATTAAGACTGGAAAATAGGCCTGAGACTGATTGAAAAGAACATGACACCAAGATAGCATTAGGAAAAGTACTGAAGAAATTTATGATTGAAGTTCCTCAAGGATCAGTTTTAGAACCATTCTTACTTAATATTTTGAATTTTTCTTCATGCTGAAGTCACTAATGCTTCTATAAATATTGTTGAATGCACAAAGCTCATAATCATCATCAAATCAGAAGTGGGCTGGGATATCTTGCAGGAAGAAGTACATTACTGGCACAAAATAGAAATGAGGTAATAGAAATGGGTTAAAATTTTTAAAGACTAAAATACAGAAAAAAGCCTCAGTGCTGAAGAACTAAAAGGAATTTCTGTTCAGTGGACTAGAAGACACATGTTACAATGTAAAATAAAAAAAATCTTGGCTTAAACTCACAGAATGAAAACTGAGAAGAGATATGATTGCTCTCTTCAAATGCATTGGAAGAGAATAAATAGCAGGGAGGGAGAAGAACTAATTAATCTAAAGGACACTGTTGGCACAATTATTGATCATTATAGAACTTAAGTTAGAAATTAGAGGAACTATCAGAGGAACAAGGAATGGCCTTCTAATAAAGTAATGGAATCAACTTCATTAATTTTAAGGTAGAATCTGCTTAATTTGCAAAAGACGTTATATGGTATGGTTGTCTGTAATAGCAGACAGCTAGACTACATGAGTCAGAAGGCCTTTGAAAGCCTTGTGGCCAAATGGATCTTCACCAAGTACTTAAATTTCTTTCTAGAATTTGGCAGAAAGGAGAACACAATGATCAACCATCACCATGCAATGACCAACTTTTATCAGACTTACCTTGCTTATAAAAATCAAGTACACAACTTTTTGTTTTCATTAGGAGTTCAATTTCATGTTCGTGAACTTCCCTAGAGGTAGGATGGGATCAAGGCAGAACATTACCTGGAAATAAATGAAAAAAATTGGATCTGAATTTGAATTTAATGCAAAAAATCTCATGAAGTGAGTCTTTTACGGGAAGTAATACTAGAGAATAGAAATAAATTGTATCAGAGAACACATAAAATGTAAATCAGTCTTGCAACTTGACTAATCAGTTTTTCCTATTCAGAAAAAATGCATCTTGTCTAGGACACTGTCCATTCGGTTCTACTTACCCTTTATAATTTTTCTTTTTTTTCTATCCCCCTCTCGATCACCCTTTTATAAAAATATTGTCTCTGATCTTCTATGAATGGGATGAGGACATTAAAAACAGTGGGGTGGGGATTTTTGATTCTTTGTGCATTGAAAATTCAGCACAAATAGAAAATCACAAAAATCATTATGATTTTGCAACTTTTTTTCACTTGTATGAAGCAGTTCTTTTCTGTAGAAATCAGATATTGTGCCACTTCAAACTAGCAGAAAAATCTGAACTAGTATCTGTAATTGCTGCTGAATGCATCTATTCTGTGGCTAAACGAGGATTTTGGTTTTCAGTGTTGCCAATCTGACATTTTCTGCAAGTCATTCATTGACCTTTACTGTAAAAGTGTAATCATTTCTTTTCTCTATTTACTGTAAAAAACATCCAGCCTTTGTCCTCAGTTTGATTCAGTGTTTAAAAAAGAAAAGCGAAGAAAAAGTGTTTATATACTAGTCAGTGCACATGAGCTGACCCTTGAGCCCTCTCTTGAACTTTATAAGCTGGCAAAATAAAAATCAGAGCTATGATACTACACAAGCACTGGTAGATACAAGGTTTAAAAATTATTTTTTATCTTCACCCGTTTCATTTTCCTTTTATTTTCTAATCCTATTCATGTGCTTTTGAGCGATGCTGTTTTTATCATTCTCATTACCTTATTTTTCCTAGTATAATGTTTATTGAAAGTAATGTCTCAGATCATGCAAATTTTCCAAAACTTCCTATATTTCATGATAAACATACTAAAAGTATCTGTGTACATACAAATATTTTAAGATATATCTAAGTAAGTGTCACAATAGAAAACAAGTTTTTAAGAAATCTTAACTTTAGGATCCCAAAAAATTCATTTATTTTCTCCTCACGTCTCAAGAAATAAATGAGAAATTATGATGGGAGGAGAAAAATCTGGAACTATTGTTGCCACTCAACAATCCTAAATTATTTTACAAGTCTTGATTTATGATCAATCATTTAAAATGAAAGATTTCTTAAAAATATCATACTGCTTTTTTTTTCATGTGTATTCTCAGTACCCTTGCAAAGCAATTTTTGAAGCATACAGCCTCCAAGAAGGCTCAATCCTAACATTGAACGAAGATATGCCCTCTGAGCTGTGCCTGTGCACTCCTCTCTGTAGATAAAGCAAGTGTCAAACAGCTGAGAAATTTCTGTATTAATTTTCATTAATCTTTTAGAATAAACAATTAAACTATTGTTATACAAACTTGCTGTCCACATTTCAATAGGTTGCAATCTTAACTGAAATATAAAAAAGGATACTACATGGTATATGAGAGGTGATTCAGTTCTGATGATATCCAATCAATAATGTAATCAAAAAAAGTTTTGATAAATGAAGAATGCATACACCATCTTATGAAATGAATATATTACGTATTATGCAACTTTTTGAGTAAGTATGCTTGATAAAAAGTGAATGCAAAAATAGAGGAACTTAAGTTACAGAGGAAATGCTCACCTCAAGCTTTGTAGTGGCACTCGTGTTCTGTACTCTCAGCCAAGTAGTTATACTGTCAGAAACGTTTGCCTTATATAAACTGGAAGTACTTGTGGATTCAATCAAGATCAAGATTCTGGCCAGAGTGCTTTTTGCTGGAATGTGAGAAGATTCAACAGCTCTAGGAAAGAATTTGGGACAATGCTTATAAGCACTTAATGCTCTAGTATATACATGGAAGTAGTACAAGTACTGACATAACAGGGATATGATACATAATTATTGAGAACATGTTGTTCAGGGACCCTTGAGAATGCTGATTGTTGATTTTGTCATAAAAGATCATTTAACAGGACAGAATGCTATTTCCAAACCCATATATTAATGCATCTTTTTAAGCTGATGAACTCAACATCAAATAACATCAAATAAGAACATGGGGGGAAAAAAAGGCCTAGTAAAAGCTGAGGGTTTTTCATTGTTCTAGCTGTTCCAGTGTATTTGGAATGAAATAAAACTGACTTTTGGAGGCAGATTTTGGGGTTGGATTGGTTTTTCTTTTTTTTCATTTACACAACAGAGATATCATGGAATCACAGGATCACGGAATATTCAGAGTTGGAAGGGACCTCCAGAGATCATCTAGTCCAACTGCCCTGCTTAAAAGCAGGATCCCCTAGAGCACTTCACTCAGGACTGCATCCAGGCGAGTCTTGAAAATCTCCAGAGAATGAGACTCCACAATCTCTCTGGGCAGCCTGTGCCAGTGCTCTGTCACACCCACTGAAAAGTTCTTCCTCGTATTTAAATGGAATCTCCTGTGTTCCAGCTTGTGTCCGTTACCCCCAGCCTTGTCACTGGGAACCATTGAAAAGAGTCTGGTTCCATCCTGCCTCATCAACCCACCCTTTAGGTATTTATAAACATTAATTAAATCACGCCTCAGTCTTCTCTTCTCCAGGCTAAAGAGTCCCAGCTCTCTCAGCCTTTTCTCATAGGGGAGATGCTCCAATCCCCCAGTCATCCTCGTTGCCCTCCGCTGGACTCTATCCAGTAGGTCCCTGTCTCTCTTCAACTGGGGACCCCAGAGTTGGACACAGTATTCCAGTTGTGGCCTCACCAGGGCAGAGTAGAGGGGGAGAATGACTGTCCTCAACCTACTGGCCACACACTTCCCTATGCAGCCTAGGGTGGCATTGGCTTTCTTGGCAGCAAGGGCACATTGCTGGCTCATGGATAATTTACTGTCTACCAGGACTCCCAGGTCCTTCTGCTCGGAACTTCTTTCCAGGAGGTCCCCCTCTAACCTATACTGGTGCCTGGCATTCTTCCCCAGGTGCAGCACCCTACACTTGCCCTTATTGAACCTCACTAGGTTCTTCTCTGCCCAGCTCTCCAGCCTGTCCAGGTCCCACTGGATGCCAGCACAGCCCTCTGGCGTGTCAGCTACCCCTCCCAGCTTGGTATCATCAGCAAACTTGCTGAGGATACACTCTGTCCCCTCGTCCAGGTCATTGATGAATATGTTGAACAAAACCAGACCGAGTATTGACCCCTGGGGGACACCACTGATTACAGGCCTCCAATTTGACTCTGCTCCATTGATCACAATCCTCTGTGATCTGCCACGCAGCCAGCTCTCAATCCACCTCACCATCCCCTCATCTAAGCCACACTTCCTGAGTTTTCTAATGAGGATGTTATGGGAGACAGTGTCAAAAGCCTTGCTGAAGTCAAGGTAGATTACATCTGCTGCTCTCCCCTCATCTAGCCATCTGGTTATAATATCACAGAAGGCTAGTAGATTGGGCAAGCATGATTTACCCTTGGTAAATCCATGTTGATCACTCCCAATAACTTTCTGTTCTTCAATAAGTTTGGAGATGACCTGCAGAACGAGTTGCTCCATCACTTTCCCAGGGATGGAGGTAAGACTAACCAGCCTGTAGTTTCCTGGGTCCTCCTTCTTGTCCTTTTTGTAGACTGGAGTGATGCTGGCCTTCCTCCAGTCTTCAGGTACCTCTCCTGTTCTCCACAACCTTTCAAGGATGATGGATAGTGGCCCAGCAATAACATCTGGCAGCTCTCTCAGCACTCGCAGGTGCGTCCCATCAGGGCCCATGGACCTATGGATGTCCAGTTTGGCCAAGTGGACTCTCATGCAGTCTTCCTCTATCAAGGGAAAGTCTTCATCTCTCCAGACCTTCCCTCTTGCCTCTACGGTTTGGGATTCACTAGAGACCGCTTTAGTAGCGAAGACCGAGGCAAAGAAGGTATTCAGTACTTCCACCTTTTCTGTGTCTTCCACCACCAGGGCACCCGCCTCATTCGTCAGTGGGCCAACATTTTCCATAGTTTTCCTTTTTCTACTGAGGTACTGAAAGAACCTCTTCTTATTGTCCTTAACTGTGTCGGCCAAGCAGAGTTCTGCTTGAGCTTTGGCCCTTCTAATTTTCGCTCTGCACAGCTTGACTACATTTTGTTACTCATAAGTTGTTAACCCCTTTTTCCAAAGGCCGTAGACTCTTTTTGTTCCTGAGGTCCAGCCAAAGCTCTCTGTTTAGCCAGGCTGGCCTTCTTCCCCACTGGCTCGTCTTCTGGGACCTGGGGATGGCCTTCTCCTGAGCTTTTAAGAGTTGCTCCTTGAAATATGACCAGTCATCCTGGGCACCTTTGACCTTCAGGACTGCCTCCTAAGGGACACTCTCAACCATGCTCCTAAGCAGGCCAATCTGCCTTTCAGAAGTCCAGGGCAGTTCTGTTGGCTCCCTGCCTTGTTTCTCCAAGAACTGTGAACTATCATTTCATGGTTGTTCTGCCCAAGACAACCTCCAACCTTTACATCCCCCACAAGACCTTCTCGGTTAACAAGCAGCAGGTCCAATAAGGCGCTGTCCCTAGTTGGCTGCCTTACCAGCTGCGTTAGGAAGTTGTCTTCCACACACTCGAGGAACCTCCGGGACGGATCTCTCTCTGCTGTGTTATATTTCCAGCAGACATCTGGGAGGTTGAAGTCCCCCACGAGAACAAGATATAACGATCGTGAGATCTCTGCCACTTGCTTATAGAATATTTCGTCAGCCTCTCCATCCTGGTTGGGGGGATCTATAATAGACTTCCACCAAGATGTCTGCTTTATTGGCCTTCCCCTTAAGTCTTACCCATAAACACTCCATGCTGTCATTCACATTTTTGAGCTCAAGGCATTCAATTTTGTCTCTAACATAGAGTGCCACCCCACCTCTCCTTCCTTGCCTATCCCTTCTGAAAAGTTGGTAGCCATCAATTGGGGTACTCCAGTTATGTGAGTCCACCCACCATGTCTCTGTGATGGCAACTAAATCATAGTTTTCGTGCTGCACCATGGCCTCCAGCTCCTCCTGTTTGTTGTCCATGCTGCGTGCATTCATGTAGATGCACTTCAGCTGAGTTAATTGTCCCACCGCTTTTTTGAGGGGACAAGCCCTAATTCCCACCTGACCACTCTCAGACTCTTCTGTGGCTTCCAACCTATCATTACCTCTCATGTCTCTGCTACTACTTGAGTCACCATCCCCTACCTTCTCTGAGACAGCAGACCACAAGAGCTTGCCAGCACTATTACCTACAAGCAATGGCATGTTGCTCCCAGGCACTGCTTTGTGTATTCTGGTTCCACCTCCGTCCCCCTTCAAACCTAGTTTAAAGCCCTTGCAATGAGTCTTGCTAGTGCTTGTCCTAGGATCCTTCTCCCTCTTCAGGTTAGGCTTCCCCCACCTTTTGCCAGAGCGGCTGGTGGCCTGAAGGTGGCCCCCTCATCAATCCCTGCAACTGGTGGGATGGAAGAGAACACCACTTATACTCCCAATCCCTTAACCAGCTGTCCCAGGACCCTGAAGTCTCCATATGAAGTCTCCCTGAAGTCTATCGTATGACCAGTGGTAGGCTTCCAGACACTGATACTCTAGAAAGTATGAATAATATGAGCATTTTGGACAGAATAGTTAACAGGTATTTGGGACACCCCAGATCATTCTCAGAAAGAGGAGAAAATATACCTAGAGCTAGAACTTTTATAATGCACATCGATGTATTAAGTAAGAATGTCAAAAGTTCCCTACACATAAGAAGACTCAAACATCAAGAGATCAGTCTTAGTTTTTCAGCATTCCTTGTGATTCAGTCCTTGCCCACATAGTAATACCCCTCCAAAATTACTCAGTCCTCTTGCTCTTCTCTATTGCCCTAAATACTTTACTAAGGTCTCATTTACTGCAATGATCTCAGAATGTCTATATGGGTGGATGGGATGCATTAAGAGGAGTGTGGCCAGCAGGTCAAGGAAGGTTCTTCTCCCCCTCTACTCTGCCCTGCTGAGGCCTCATCTGGAGTACTGTGTTCAGTTCTGGGCTTTCCAGTTTAGGAGGGACATGGAAGTCCAGTGAAGGGCCACTAAGACAGTGAAGTGATCGGAGCATCTCCCATATGAGGAGAGGCTGAGGGAACTGGGTCTGTTTAGCTTGGAGAAGAGGAGGCTGAGGGGGCTATCTCATTAATGCTTATAAATATCTAAAGGGCAGGTGTCAGGAAGACAGAGCCAGACTCTTCTCGGTGGTGTCCAGTGACAGGACAAGGGGCACTGGGCACAAACTGGAACACAGGAGGTTCAATCTTAACATAAGAAAACACTTCTTTACTGTGAGGGTGGCAGAGCACTGGCACAGACTGCCCAGAGAGGTGGTGGAGTCTCCGTCTCTGGAGACATTCAAAACCCGTCTGGATGTGTTCCTGTGTGATATACTCTGGGATCCTGCTCTAGCAGGAGGGCTGGACTAGATGATTTTTGGAGGTCCCTTCCAGCCCCTACCGTTCTGTGATTCTGTGATGGATACAGTTAGCTGAGGAATCCTCTAGGAATGAGAATGCTAGAACCTCATTCTCTTTTCAGTTAAGGAAAGTGGTAAAATTTAAACTGTAACAGTGAAGAAGAAGGGCATAATCTCCTCTATTAGGCTTTGCACAAAAACCAATGGGAGTAAGAAAAATAGAAGTAATTAACAGGTTTGATTTGAGTTAAGAAACAACCCACCCATTATAACCTGGGAAAGAGGTATACTGGCCATACTTAGCCATCCTAATGGTGTTTACACCAGCAGAAGACTGGGTCTTGAACACAGATGCTTGTAACATATATCCAAATAAAAAGGCATGCTGCAATAGTATGAGTAGGAGATAAAGGAACTTTAAGGTTAATTCTGACCGTAACTCTCCCAGCAACATTGCGTGGAAAATAATATTTGTCTGGACAAAATGGAAAAACATACTTGTCTGCTTCAAAAAAGTAAATATTATTTTCACACAGGTAAAGATTATTAAGAAATGTTTCTTCAGGCCCACAAAGATTTGCAAATATAATAAAGGGAACCTCCATGTGCTTTCCATTACTCTAGCTCTTCATGTTTTGATTAAGTCAATAATGTCTCTCATAAATGATAGGTTAAGGATTTAGAGATTGATTTTGTGACTATTTAGTCACATGTATGCATATTTAAAATGCAAATGCAATTGCACGCCTAATTTGTACATGTAGGCAATTACCTTAACAGCTATACAGACAAGATAATTATATCTACAAATGCGCATAATCCACTGTGTCTGCTTATACAGTTATCTGATTCATTCTGCAAGAATTGCCCATGTGTATACTTCTATGTGTAAATTATCTGAAAAATTTAGCCTATGTGTTTTTTGTGACTTCCTTTAAACTTTATTATCTAATTCAAACAAGCATTGTGTAAAATAATGGGTATGTGATTAAAATATCTTACATTGTTAAATGTTAATCCTTTCCATACGATTTTATTTTCCATATTCTAAACATAACACTTAACCTTGAGACCACTGTTAAAATATTAGGTATAAACAATGGCAGGCTTTTCTTGTTCGTTGAACCGGGCAGGAAATTATTGTCCTGGGCAGATGTTCACTAAGGCACACCCACATACAATATTTAGGCTCCTAAACATAATCTATGTGATGTTCAAGGGCAGCCTTGGCTGCGGTGGCCACAAAATTGTAGAATTCGAGATCCTTAGGGCAATGAGGAGGGTGCACAGCAAGCTCACTACCCTGAACTTCAGGAAAGCAGAATTTGGCCTCTTTAGGGACCTGCTTGGTAGAGTACCATGGGGTAAATCTCTGGAGGGAAGAGGGGTCCAAGAAAGCTGGTTGATATTCAGAGATCACCTCCTCCAAGCTCAGGAGCAATGCATCCCAGCAAAGAGGAAGATAGGTAAAAAAGCCGGGAGGCCTGCATGGATGAATGGGGAGCTCCTGGACAAACTCAAACATAAAAAGGAATTGTACAGATGGTGGAAGCAAGGACAGGTAGCCTGGGAGGAATACAGAGAAATTGTTTGAGCAGCCAGGGATCAGGCTAGGGAAACTAAAGCCCTGACAGAATTAAATCTGGCCAGAGATGTCAAGAGAAACAAGAAAAGTTTCTATAGGTATGTTGGTGATAAAAGGAGGACTAGGGAAAATGTGGACCCTCTTCAGAAGGTAACAGGAGACCTGGCTACTGGGGACATGGAGAAGGCTGAGGTACTCAATGATTCTTTTGCCTCAGTCTTCACCCGCAAGTGCTCAAGCCACACTGCCTAAGTCATATAAGGTAATGCAGGGATGGGGAGTATGAAGAATCACACACTGTAGGACAAGATCAGGTTTGAGGTCATCTGAAGAATCTGAAGGTGCACAAGTGTATAGGGCATGATGAGATGCATCTAGGGGAACTGGTAGATGCAGTTACTAGGCAACTATACATCGTATTCATGGTGGTCTAGCAAAGTTCCCACTGACTAGAAAAGGGGAAACATAACCCCCATTTCTAAAAAAGAAAAAAAGGAACACTCAGGGAACTACAGGCCAGTCAGCCTCACTTCTGTGACTGGCAAGATCATGGAGCAGATCCTTCAGGAAACTATGTTAAGGCACATGGAAAATAAAGAGGTGGTTGGTGACAGCCAACATGACTCCATTAAGGGTGAATTTTGCCTGAGACATGGACTTGATGGATGGACCACTCAGTGGATAAGCAACTGACTGGATGGTCACGCTCCAAGAGTTGTGGTCAACAGCTCTTTGCCCAAGTGGAGATCAGTGACAAATGGTGTTCCTCGAGGGTCGGTATTGGGACCAGTGATGTTTAACATCTTTGTTGGAGATCTGGACAGTGGGATTTAGTGCATGCTCAGCAAGTTTGCCTACGACACCAAGCTGTGTGGTGTGACTGACATGCTAGAGGTGGGCTTACGTAAACCACAGGAACCCAAACCCTTCCATGATTCTATGAAAACAATCTGAATTTCCTAAACCTTTTTTCCTTACTAAAGAAACTGCAATTACAATTTTTGCCAGTGCCTTTCTTACTGATTTTAATTTCAGCTTAATACAAATGTGAGGAACAAAGCATAAACTATTTTCAATTAACTCGTGGTAGTATGACAAGTTAGGTGGAAGCTCTTTGGGGTCACTTTTTTTTTTTAAGTTATGATTGTAAATAGGAACCTGGTAAAACTTTTATTCTGGTAGACAAGAAATTTGAAATCATACCCACAAGGCTCATTTTTGCTTTCGACATTTGCTGAGCCACCAAATGCATTCTCAGCACAACATCTTTTGCTAAAATTGCTATTTTTTTTTTCTAGGTGCTCTTCTCCTTTTACTGAAACATGAGGTACACCTTAAACATTGCAAATTCATTAAAGTGTAAATGGATTCAAGTGTATAACTCCGTAAAACTTTGTGTGTTTTAGATTGTTTAGAAACTGTGACTAAAGGATTACCAGATATTTTGCTTAACAGTTAATCCATTGTTTTGCCATCAAGCTGTAGATTGCTTAGAAAAATTTCCAGGCCGTTATTCACATATGTAGTCTTCATTAATAATTTACTTGTTCTAATTTATTTTTGAAAAGAAAGTTCTTAATATTGGGTGTGAGAAAGGAGTTGTTAGACAAGTGCTGATACAATTATTTTAAATTCTTATCACACTCATTGTTTTGGTATTATTGGTAATATAATGCACTGTGCACAAATAGAAATAACTTTCTAGAAAATGTGGGGTTTTTTATGAAACCTTGGAACATCCTTAATGTGGGAAAAACCTAACATGATGGAAAACTAATACTAAAAATAGAGAAGACAAAACTGCATTTGATTCTGTTGGTATATTAACATACTGGAGAAAGCAATGAATAGTTCCTTTCAGAGTCTAATTTCATCATGAAGAAGATAAAAATCTACTAGCAGGCAGAGATGAATGAAAATATATTGGTGGGCTGAGACTGCATTTTTGTTGATAAATATTTTTCTGTTCATTCATTCCACTGAACAGGAGAAGGGCAGTACAAAAATTCCTTACATTCCATATCCTGGATGAAGCCCATGAAATATTTAAGTCATACTAAAGCAGCTATTGTTAAAGCTTTCCTCTATTTTCCTATTTAAAGCCAAAAATTAAGACCAGTAAGGAAGTTCTCCAAAGCATTTCTCAAATTATTAGCATTCCTTTGTTACATAAAACTTTACCCACAGACAAAGAAATATGAATTATATAATCACATCAATAAAGCATTTGAGCTTCTCAGCAGATTGATGTTAGAGGAAAAATTAAAGAAAAACTTGAAATTGTTTGTGCTTACATATTTTAACTGCTAAAAATCTTTATCTGCATCTACTCTGGTTGCTGATCAGTAGAAGTTTGATTACAGTTTTCTTCAAGATCCAGATTCAGTTCTCAAGTTTTAATTTGGTTGCTATTCAGCTTCCATCCTTGTTTTATGTACATAAAACTTTATGCCCATTTGGCAGACAAGCATGCACATAAAACCTTAAGTAATTTCCTATGTAAAGGTGCAAATTTGAAGGAAACAACTCAGTCTGCACCCACGGCTTTAACATTCTTTAAGCAATTAGGAGATCTAATTTGTAGTGTCCCCTCAGACTAGTTTGGAATACTTCCAAGGAAGGCACATGTTAGATTTCAGTGTGTACATGCAACTAGGAATCTGAAGGTATATAAAATTTTGCATACCCACAGAATTAAGATGGGCCTGGCTGACAAACCCTTTCATGAAATTCAGTATTTATCTAAATACTGTGAAGCAAAAGTGAAGAAAAACCCCAAACCTGAATGGACAAAGAAAATGGCTTTAATCCAAGTAAAATCTACTCTCCAAGTATGTCTGCACACTTTTTACTTTGCAAATATCTTTTCCTGTTTTCGTCTTTGTCACTAACCCTACAGAATTCAAAAATTAGCTGCTATTTCAGGGAGTATGTAATCTGTGCAGTCTGTTTTCAAGTATTTTGAATATTTCAAACATTCACAAAAATGACTGAAGTTACAAGATAAGAAATTAGTTGCAAGTTTTACAAAGCAAAATGTAAAACATAAAAGAAATGAAGTAACACCCCTAGCTGTTGTTGTTTAGCTCAAGACTTGACATCTCTGTGAAAGATAAGTGTTAGGTAGAACAGAAATTGTTGAAAACTGCACAAGAATAAGAAGCTGTAATTCAAAGGTATGTGTTATGCAAGACATCTAATGGGGCATTTTGGCCTTGAAAATATGAATCCATGAGTACAAATCTCCGAAACATAAAATGAAATGCTCTAAGCTTTTGTCAAAGCAAAATATTTTGTCACTTTTTCACCACATTGGCTGCAGCATTTTTGTAGAATATGATTCTTAAGGAGATACCACTTTATTTGTGGAAAGAAGTTATCATTTTAGCTGGTTAATGAAGCATTGTGTTCAGAAGTGCTTCTTTTGAGTAAGCTGTCAATCTGCTTTGCTTAAAGGACTATAAAAACATTTATCCAGTATGCGAATTCATGTTTCCAGGCATTTTCAAAATCTGTTTTCCTCATCGCTATCTAGATGAGAAAAGAGGGGGGGAAGGGAGAGCCTTGGGGACCTTGCAGACATTCTGTGGTATGCCTGTTTGAAGTGTGAATGGACCTGGGCATGCCCTGGCTGTTCTCACGTATCTCATTTGCCTTTTTGACAGTATCAGGCAGGCAAGAATGCCAAAAATCTTTTCTGTCAGTGTGCATTACCCAGGCAGCCTGAATTTATACTGGAACAATGTGGAAATGTGTCACTAGACTGTGGAAAGAACTCAGATTTAGACTGCAGTGGGAACTAAGTAATACACCTAAAAAAAAGGGGGTGTGGCTAGTTGGGACACAGGTATAAGAATGATACATGAATTCAAGATATATGCAGTCTCCAATTTGATGTCATAAGGGTTGGGAAGTCCAAGAAATAAGATGTAATATTTTACTGTAGTGACTGCCCAAAACATCTTGTACTTCATGCCAACATTTGTATTTCTAGACATATGTTCCTCTATTTGAGCCCTCTTGACTGAAGTCTTTCCCTGGCTGGTGGATTCTGCATTAGAAAGTGTCAGTCGTCCTCTTTTGTGCCCCTGAATCCTACCTGAAATCTTGTATTTCTCTCTGTACTTATACAATTTCATCTGGAGTGGTGGGTGGCATCGAACCTTGCAGTTTGAGAGGCAAGCAGTGCCACCTCCACCAGCTCTAGTTCCTCCTTGGACAGCTGTCAGAGAGGTGGGAGCTGGTCATTTCTGCCCAATGCAAGGCTTGGTCACATATGTATAGAAACAACAGTTAGACAGAAATCTCAGTCTTGTATACGTCCACAAGTCTGGGGGAAGGGAAGAATTTAATTGTTCATACTCTCTGATATTTTTTTTTGACCACTTTAGCCCTCTGCTCTGCTCTTTGTGCTGGCTGTCACACTCCTGTTCCCAGCTCATGTCCCATTCTAGCTTTCATGGCATATGTTGTACAACATCTGTGGGATGAATTCCAGGACCAGAGGAATGAAACCAAATCTGGCCATGGCAATACCCAAGGTCTTGAGTCACTCAAAGTGACTTGAGTCACTTGAGTGACTCAAAGGCTTTCTGAGGCTAATTTGAGCACTGTTTGACTGGTATTTTAATGACAGTCCATTTCTAGAGCACAAATGTTAAAGACCCCAGCTTGCAATATAGCTGTTTTAAAATGCATGTTTGTGTATTTGTAACATTTAGCGTATATCATAGTTAAATTATCAAATATGACACATTATTTTGTAGAAATGCTGTATTTTTAGGAAAATCTTAATACTTAGAAAATATATTAATATTGGAGGGGGACGGTGTGGAGATAAATATATATGAGTGCAAAGTCCTTCCCTCTAAGGCAAGAAGAGTCTGTTCTAGAAAACTACATGAGAAAATCAAGCCAATGTTCAAAACTATAGAGTTTATTAAAGACAAAAAGATGCCATAATTTCATCACTGTTAAGAATATGCAGATGTCTTCTAAATCAGAGAAAATAATGAAAATACAAGTTTGAGAATGGACTAGTGCCTTTCTTTTGTCTACCAACAACCTCTGATCTCCAGTATAGGAGGCTGCAGATGATTCTTCTTAGTGAGAAATTATTTAAGACCTGTACTTTGTTAAGAATAACACTCAAAACAATGTTAAGAATAACAGTTCAGTTACCACTGGACAACATATTTTCTTGTGGTTGGGTGATGGCATGTAAAAGCCCCCAGGAGCTGAAAGCCCACATTTTTTACAGTTAAAAGCCAAAAGGAGACACTAGATCATGTATTTTACCACGATATGACAGAGGGCATGCTCTGGGCTGAATCAGGGGTGTTGCTGAACCTTTTCTTGTTTCTCGAGTCAAATTTATCATCCAGAGACATCAACAGTTACAGAATGCACCTTTTCCCTTGGTAATTTCCTTCATTGACTTATAAGTGCCAACGTTACAAGAGTACTCGTAATTTCTTTTTTGAATTTGGTTTCAGTTTTTCACCACTGGATTAGCCACTCTTCTGTATATTTCTCCATAAGATGGTTTTATACAATACATTCAAATCCCCTTTCAGAATGCTTGTTTATAAAGTAAACTGATGGACGTGTTACAGTCTCTTCCAGTGAGACATTTCCTTCCACCTTCAAATATCTTTATGGCTTGTTTTCTGGATGATTTGTCAATGTCATTTTTCAAAAATAGCAATAAGAAAATTTCATGTCATGTTTCAGCACTAACCTCAGCTGACTATGCAGTCTCATGAATATGTCCTTTTTTGCCATTGTGGAAGAATGTTATGCAAACCACTGAGAATGCATGTCAAATTGCTCATCCAGCACTACCCAGCTGAATCTCAACTTTCTAGGATATAGTCATTCATCTTGTGGATATAGTCCTTCATCTTGTAAATATAGTCTGACTCTTTCTAGATTTTTCACTTTGCATTTAATGGTGTTTAAATGCATTCTGTGAATGTACCAAGCAATACAGGAATGCTTTATGTGATTGTCTTGGTCCACTAATTATCTATGTTCTTTCTGAAAGACTTGCAAAATACATTAGAATCAATACTGTATTTAATTCTTGATCAGTGACAGGAGTGCTGAATAGCATAGAGGACTGATCCTCATTAAACTGGAATCCCATACTGAGACCTACCTATAACTAATTCATAATCTGTTCAATGTGTATCTTGCTGATATAAAATAGAGCTCAGTAAAAAAAAAAAAAAAAAAAAGTGTTACGCAGTATGAAGTTAAACTCCAATGCTCCTGACAGCTTATGTTATGCAATTCAGAGGCAGATGGAAACAAAAAACTGAATGAAAAAGATCTCTATCAGTCACTTTGTCTCAAAATGAACAGCTGAGAAATCATGCCAGTTTGATAGGACACACTTTCCAAATAATCATTCTGACTGGCCTGAAGTAAGTCCTTATCTTTCAGGGTTTTATTTCAATTTATTGCCATACCAACTTTTTCATTGCTCATTTAGAATATAATAAAATAAATTAGGATTATGTACATTAATTTAGGATTAAATCCCTATTTACTTTCTGGAACACATGGTACACTTTTTGATGCCCATCAGTCATAAAGAAACATGGGATGATTGACACTTCCAGTCATACTCTACTTATTTGAAATAGAATTTTTTAAAAGAAACACTGGAAAAAAAAAAAAGATTTCTATTAGATGTTCTATTTTCCTTCTAAGCGAATCTCTTCATTTCAGTTAACTTTTTAAAATTATGATGTTTTTTGTTGTTTTGCAGATTACCACCAAATGTTTGCTGTGGGTAGTGCAAATCCAGTTTCCATTGACTACAATGGCCAAAAAGGTAGTATTGTTGGAGATACAGACCTGATAAGCATTGCTTATGAGTTGTCAGTGACAAGTAATATCTCTTCATTTTCCTCCCTCCTTTTGCCCTCTGATCTCTTCTAAATAGTTGAAGGAGACGTTTCTAACTTGTTAATCATGTAAAGCTTTCCAGCAGGATTAAGTAGTATTATGTTGAATTTACAGCAATGAGTGAGCAATTCTACTTTCTCTCCTGTTTCATATATTGGTGGATAGGCAGCTAGAAGAGTTGGGTTTTTTTGTTTGTTTTCTTGTTATTTATTTATTTATTTATTTATTTAGTTTGTTTGTTTATTTGTTTGTTTTCTTGCATGATTTTGAGGTTACTTTCATTAGGTTCATTAAGGTAAAATGGTAAAGTTAAGGAGCTTACTGTGCAGCAAAGTGGAGACCTGACTGATAGCAATGAGGGTACAACAGCTATCATACTATGAGCTGGAGTCACTCACCTTCCAGGGAGGCTGGGCACATGCTGGAGCTGCTAAAATTTCAAAATCTTCCTGAAGTTGTTACTGAAACTCAGTAATGCAAGCCAGAAAACACTCAATAGAATCTGTTTCAAGCAGTTTCTTACCTTCCCTTGCAGACACATCTAAAGTCAGCTGTGGGAGGGACAAGTTAGCTTAATACACAGTATTTGGGTCAATGCATTGAAATCTGACAGCTGTGAAATTGAGAAATATGAAAAACAAGACAAAAGAGATGAACAGAAGCATAGATGCCTGATTATCTCCAGACATTTTGGTGATCGTGTTCAGGACAAATTTCAGCAATTTTTTCTTAGCAGTAAAAGCAGAAGCTTTGAGGGAAGAGTTCTCAAAAGATGGCCTCAGAACAGCGAGGTATTCTACAGCAGGAGAACTTCCTGAATATATCAACTTTGTTATAAAATACATCATTGTGGACTGGATAAAAAGATACTTAGGGTTTCTTACTGTCTTTTGCTCACTAATGTGACATATCTATGTAAGACATTTACAGAGTAAAATATATTAAAATTCAGAAAACAGGAAATTAACCTCATTTCACCATTACTTTGAAATGTTTTAAGCTCCAGAAGCAAATATGGAAAGAAAAAAGTATTTTGATTAAGACCATTGAGGCTTTGTCCTTTTACCTTTTAACTCTCCAGCCTCACTTAGAGGACAGCATTTATAAATTTATACTTGTATCATGTAAAAATCAAATGACTTTCAAGATCATGTGATATAGGGAGTTTTACATTATTACTGATCTCAGCTGTCTACAAAGTTATTGAAAGGGTTAAGGTGCATACTATCAGTCATGCATATGAAATTTGGAGTGAGAGGAAGCAAGTGGATTTGAGGTTGTTCTCCTTCAGTTCATTCAAGGTTCACTGAACAGGAAAGTGAATTTTTATTACCACTTCCTGTGAAAAGAGCAGTTGACAGGACCCATCAGGGAACTGCCAGAAAGCTCAAGAGTTTTGAGTATGAAGCCCAGAGTCCACTGCAAAGTTTCCATGACAACCCACTCATTAAAATAAAAGGAAATTGTGCCTGATATTTACAGTTTTCAGCATACGGATGAAAGCCTTGCACCTCAGATTGCCTAAGTATTTACACCTGGGACTCAAGAATGCAGGCTGTCAAGAAATAAAGGGTAGTTGCAACATTTAGCTGTGAAAGTGGAAAGGTTGTTCACAGGTTAGATTTCAGCATCCTTCTATTTCTTGAATTGTAGGGAGCATTTTTTCTGTCCCTTCCTATGGTGTGCTAAAGGGTGAAAAGGACTTAGCACTAGGTTGCAAGCAGTCTTAAGGAAGGTTTTTAATGAGGGCAGTTTTGGTGGAGACAGGGATATTCTTCCAAGAAAAGGGGCTTAGTTTTGAAAACAGTCAAATGAAATTTGTTTAGTTACTGCTATCTAAGTTGCAAAAGATAAATCATAGCTGATATTTCCTCAGGCTTGGTAGTGATCACCCACATTGTGGGAAAGAACAACAGGGATGAAGAGAGATGGTAATAACAGAGGTTACTTACTTGAGGTATTAAAGTCCTTTTGAGACCTTTTTCTTTAGTATCTCCCACTCTTTACTTTTAATCCCTTTTCCACTTTCTCCCTTTGAAACCATGTTGGCTCCGTCTGTGTGGCTTCTATGCTGCTTTATTTTCACATGGAAAGTGTGAAGGCTTGAAAAGGGGATAAAATAACTCAATGGAAAAGAACAGGGATGCCAGGGTAAGGTCAATAACAGAACTTGAATGTTTTGTCTGACCTGGGCCAAGAACAGCTCTTGTTGGCCCTGATTCTTCCATTTCTGCAACCATAGAAGAAGTCAGGATATACAATTACTGTGATATTAAAATGGGTGAACCTCATACCGTCCAGTGAACAAAGCTTCAGGTCACTGTGCTGCATGCCAGGGTAACCAAGTACATTGCTCTTCATAGGTACCACAGAGTTAAAGCAAAACAAAACACCTTACAAAAGTACACAGACACATGTAAATGTATTTCTAGTTATATTGTTGCCCAGCATATTCATTAATTGTACATTATACTGAGTCTTCTCCTTCCCAGATTTTACATATATCTTTGGGCAGGCTGCTCTCCCAAACAGGTATCAAATTGCGCTTTGAGAATAATGAACAAAAGCATCAATGAGATATGTGTGTCACCTGGTCAGGAGGATATGTTTATGGATGTGATTATGTCAGAATTAGCCTGTTTATAGGTCCTGATTTGATAAATTCCCTGTGAGGTCAGACAGTTAAACTCCTCTCTTTCCCCTGGTCTCAGTGCTTGGGCTTTGACTTACTTTAGGACTGATCCAGTACAGCAGCTTTTGTTGCTTCCTTTTTGCATCTGATTGGATGTATTAAGATACAAGTCAGCAAGCAATCTCTGTACCTGCCTCTGAGATGTCATCAGTTATGTACCCTCAAGGAAAGGGATGCCTTTTGCTGTCTCCCCAGTTCATCAAATTTAGTCATTTCCACAAGCAATCCTTGAAGGAAGCTTGCAGTTTCTCACTTCCATGCCCACAGCTTGTAGTTTTTCCTTGCTAGCTGTAGCTGATTTCTTTCATGTTATAAGTGACTGCTTTCTTTTCTGTGGCTTTCATATTCTTTCCCTTGCACACTAACACAACCCTCTCTCCCCACCAACTTTCAAGAAACCCTAGCTCTAGTGCTTTGGTCATTGGGTTAGTCAAACTGCTGTAAAATCAACACAGGTTGCTACAGTTTAGTCTGAGCACTGAGTTACTGATTGGAGGAGGGTAGAAGTCCTTCTAATCTCAGGATGACCTTTTTCTCACCCGCATACTGGCTCTGAATGAAATTACTCTGGCAGGACCCCCCATACATGCAGAGTCCCCAGCAATAAACCCACAGACTCTTCAGATCTTTTTGTCGAAGTACACTGTCTCTCTAGCAAGCCCCACAGTTTTAGTTTGCTACCTTTCTGTGGGAGGAGGCTGAGCAGAATCAGTGCTCTCCTCCTGTTTCCAGTGGGCATTTCATCGGCCTAAGAATACCTGTTCCTAGAGCTTGCACAGGGCTCCCTGCCTTGCTTTCTTCTGAAGAGAAGCACATAAGAAGTACCTGTAGGGTTCAGGCCAGTGTCCTTTCAGTTTCACTTCTTAGGCAAGTTCTTGGCGAATGGTAACTCTACGATGTACCATATTATCAGTGTCCTGCAATCTTGGCTGATTTGGAACAGCAAAAAACACATAAATTTTTGTATTATCTAAAAACTGTGCCTTCATTTCCTTCTCTTGCCTAAAGTTTACTTTTACATTTTAAGCCCTTGCTTCACCCCTAAGTTCCTTGTTCTTTGCTCTGGTAATTTACTTTGCCCTCTGTATATGTATGTCATGTTGGTCAAACTAATTTTCTCTGTTTCACTTCCTCTTACTGTTAGACTACAAAACCATATCCCCTGTGTCAAGCAGAGATATCTAGCATTTATGTCACTCTTTCTTCCAGATATACAAGTGTGATCCTCTGGTTTCTCAGACAGAAAGTATTACACAAGACTAAAGTAAAAGCTATTGTGATTGAAAAGAGTCAGCCAGGTCTTAAAACCCAGTTGCAATCCCCAAGTGTCCCACAAATCAGATCTCACAAATCAGGAAATAATATTTTCTCAGAGCAGAGATTCTTGGCAATGTTCTTCCATTTCTAGGCCCTTTAAACAACAGGTTGTATCTCAGGACTTTCCACTTCATTTCAAGATTTGGCAGATCTCTAATAGAGCTTCTCACAATAATTTTTATAGGAGGTAAAATCCCCAAAGCCCTCTGCTTGATGCTATTTTTTCCCTCCTGTGTATGAAAAGCAGCATCAACCTCTCCATCCTTCAGTCATAAGAAATATATCCTTGAGATATGCTAGAAAAGAATAGGAACTGAGCTTGGAAAGACTAAAAAAAGGTAGAGTGGGAAATAAGTGAGTGGCCCTCTGGAGAGCAGGGGACATTGATAATTAATATCCTTTTCATTATTCTGATTTTATTAAGAATCAGAAGAATATTTAGAAGAAATTAACTGAAATATTTGATACGATTTTTCAAACATTCAAATGGTGTTGAAGATATCAGAAATACTGACAGTGTTTCTTTAAACATTCTATAAATGCTTTTCAACACAGAAGTCACTGACTGAGTTGAGGGGAGATTAAAACATACAAGAGAACTAGCCATTACTTAGTGAGACAAATATAACTTTGGTACATAAGGCATTTTAATATGGTTCAGGCTTTTTAAAAATTACTATTGTTAGGTGAAACCATTAGATATTCCTTGGAAAGTATTTTTGCAAGTAACATCCAGTAGAACTAGTACTAAAATACCAATATTTCCTTTTACAGTAGTTCCATTGTCTTGATTGTATAACTCAGTGCAGATTTTGTTTTCCCAGCATCATACTCCAGTCTTGTGGAAGCATTTCACACACTGGAAAAAAAAAGTTAGAAAGCTTTAAAATATGACAACAAAGTGAAGTGATTCACTCGCAGTACTGTTGTGAGTATTATAGATGTTGATAGCTCCTTGGGCTCCATGCTTACTGTTTGCTGTGTACTCTTGACTAGCATCACCCACTCCATGGTGCGGGAGGGAAACTCAAGAATGCACAAGAAGTGGTTTCATAGGTTTCTTATGGATGTGAAAGATTAAGAGTTTATAAATATCCTGGATAATTTCTATTTCAAGCACTCTCAAGATGCTGGAGATGGTCAATACATATTACAAATATTAGCTAATTTGTGGCAATGGATCTGCCATACTGGCTGCCAGCGACTTACAGGACAAATGTAGTACATGTCTGCAAGGTCAGGTGCCCCTTTGCCAGCATCTTTGGAAGATTCCCTATTATGCCAATCAATATAGTCATCTGACTCCTCTGGGATTTGAGCTTTCTTTTATCACAAGTACCATGTGCCAAGACCTAGCCAGTCAGCAGCTTCTAATTAGCCTCTTCACATACTAACGGAACCCAAATCTCAGAGAGCAACCACAGACCTCATAGGTCCTGCTCTTGCCCCTGTGTATAGCAGGTTCTAATTAAAAAAGCCCAAACATGTGCTCCTCTTACTCTTTTCTCCCTTGTCTAGCAGAACACTGTCCACAGAAGGCTATGAAGTGATTTGAGTTTGGTATCTCAAAGTTTTGGACAACAGACTGATGAGGTGATGAGGATCAGAGGAGTCTCACCATGACTGAAGTGAAATGACACACACTTTGTGCACAGAAATCTATCCATACTATCTTCAGTTCTCTTCTAGGTTGTGGTGGATGAGTGTCAGCACATTTTCCTAGGATTTTATTTTATAGAGTGATATTAGGCTGACAGACATATTATCTTCTTCTTTGGTAAGATCTGCCCATTTTAAACTGTAAATGGGTTAAGAATATCATTTGGATATGCTTATGGATAATGCATTATTATAAGATGTCACAAAATCCTGATGTTACAGGGATATTAGTAAGGGAGATTTCTGCTAGGATTTCCAGAGGCTCAGCCCCTTCCCAGGGCTGTGTGTATGAGGAGTAGGAGGCTGTGAATGCAGAAAGCTGTGTAAGTTCTAGAAACACTGGGACAGCTTCTTTTTAGTGTGCTCTACCCATAGCAATGCTGTGCTGCAGAAACCTTCCTGCTGCCCCCACAGCTACAGTGCAGTAATTGTCATTTAGTTCAGTTTACTGGAGCAGGAGTGGGTGACTTATCTCCTGCACTACTGGGCCTGAAATGGAGAAGATGGTTGCAGGAGGGAATGTGCTTAACATCATTGCCTTGGGGGGGAAAATTTTGGCATAATATATTGTGTACGAGTGTTTAGCATAAACTTTAGAAACTTTATTTTTGCATGAAATTATTTTCAGGAATATTTTGGAAGTGTTTTCAAAAGAATTTTTGAAAAATTTGATGATAAAGTGACTGTGTCGGAGAACTTCGCAGCACTAGCCATCCAGTTCTAGCTTAGACTGAACCTGTGTCGGTACAGCTTGGAAAGAGCACTGTTCAGAGGAATCAGAGATTGGGAGCTGGATATTAAATTCCAGTACATTATTCCAGCAATTCGATCATTAATATTTTGTATTAAAAATACTCAAGCTACCAATATTGTTCCTGTTTCTCTGTGTTTTTAAATAAACCCATAGAGATGTGAGCTTTGTTTATTATTCTTTTTTCTTTCTCTGCCTATTTAATTTTTTATTGCTGTTTATGCATGAACTTAAGGTCTAACTAAACATTTATTCACAGATGGGGGCTTGTGCATGTCATTTTCAACACATACCATTGTGCAGGCACTCTGAAGAAAAGCAGTCCCTCTCCTTACATTATTTATGGCTTTGTCATGCAGAGAGGTGAGACACATTAAATGGTTCAACAGCTGTCTTCTATTTAATTGTATCAGCAAGAAGAGTCTATTCTTTCCTGTACTTTCCATTCCCTGGTTCTCTGGTTTCCTTCTGGCTGCCTTTGATCTGTAAAGACACAGTCCTGTCTTACTGAAATTGTACCTTCAGCAGGGATAGTGGGTGAATTGGATCAGATAAAATAAAACCTGATCTGTACACAACCCTAAAACTCAAGCTGAATCGGAATACAATAGCTCCAACTGCCACCAGAGGCTCTTTGACCTTAAAGATCAATGCAGTGAAGGAGTTATTACGTTCCTCAATTACATGGATGTCACTGTTACTTAAGCACATTTGAAAGTATAAACATACACAAAGCAGTTTATTAAATTTCCCGCAGATCTGGATGCTCAGAGTAAAACCAGCCATGGAAATGTCCTGTGGATGAATCAGAATTCTCATGGCTTAGGGGAAGGTCAACAGACACAGCAAAAGCATTAAAAATCTCCCGTGGTGCTTTTGCTGCTAGAGCCACAATCCTTATAAAACATCTAGGGGGGAAAAGGTTTCTTCAGTTTCTTCCTAATCAAAGAACCTGTTCCTGGCCAACATCAGACTACAATAAGTTGCCTACTCCCTAAACTTGCCCTCACCATTCACAATAGTATTCTAATAACTAAATATTTTCTTTAATTTGAGACAAAATTAAATTTCTCTATGAGTAATTCCAGTGCTGTATCAGCTGGGGAAACCAGCTGTAAGCAGTGTGTTGCTGCACACCTTTAACTTCTTGCATCTCGAGGAGATCCCTGGAGGTGGGTCTGGCAGGTGGTGTGGCCTTCTATGCTGCCCCACTGATGGGATTCCACCAGCAGCGCCCATCATAGGTATCCTCAAAGTGGGACAGAGAGACTCATCTGACAGTGACTCTGGCTCAAAAGCAACTGATGTGTGATTGCAAAATCTGCCCCAAGAACTGGATATGCTGACAGCCACCTGCCTGCTGAACCCTGGAGGGACTGGCTGACTGCCCATCTACCCCGGGGGGACATGTCCAAGGTCTGCCTGCTCCCTGGGTGCACTCAGGCATGTGGTCCCACGTGTGCCCAGGGCCTGCCCTGCTACTCTGCAGCCAGCCTTGACGACACATTGGTTCACAGCAGGACCAGGTATTCAGTCAGCCTGAGGGCTGGCTAATTTTGGCCACAAGAGGTGAAGGTAGGGTTAACACCAAATGTTAAACCTAAAATTTTCTTCAAGTTTGCTTTTCTTAGGCTGGAGCTTAATGACTGGTGAAAGTCACTGCAGTGCCCTGCCATTCAGTAGATCTCCATTCTGCCTATCCTGCTCTATTTAACTTTCTTTCACAAGAACAGACATATGTACTGCTGAATGAATCTCTCTCCCACAGCCAAAAGCCAAGGCTTTAGCTAAATAAACTCATCAGTGTGTAGGATGCTTTTTTTTTTATTTTTAATGGAAGAGAATGAATAAGAGCACAAATAATAAAACGTAAGTATAGTATGAACAGAAAAAAGTGTGATTTTTTGTTGCTTCATTTGACAAATATTTTAAAAAACCCATGTTTTTGTTTATAGAACCTCTTAACCAATCTGACACTTATAACAATAATTATAGTAATGATAATTACTATAATCATTGTAGTATGAAATGAACAGCACCGAAAAAGGCTGTGCTAACAATAATCACCGGTATAGACAACCACCAGAGCACATAATCTAACAAATCACTGAAGAAATTACTGTAATGCTGTGCTCGGATCAATAACACAAATTGTTCGGTACTCATGTAAATGAAAAGCGTGACAGTAATTAATGTCATTGTTTCAAATCATTTATCAGCTACTTTAAAAAAATGTCAAATATCTTTAAAACCTAAAATGTGCCGTTGTGCTACAGGTCCTTGGAACTTATGAGTCATTAAAATTTGAGGTGTACCTTCAGCTGGTTTAAACAAACATAACTCCATTGACATCAATGGCATCATGCCATTTTACATCTAGTCTAATTAATTACGTTAAGTTTTGATAGTGAAATCTAGAAGACGCCACTAAGCGGCTGTTTAATTTCATCTTTGCTGGCAGCTGCTGTCTGGCTATTGTTTGGCTTATTGGTTAACAGGGTGAGTTAGAAGATTCAGAAAGGCCTCTGAAATCAGGGAAATGTGCAAAATGGTGGCAACAAATTAAAAAGTAATAGAAAAGCAGTAGCATAACTGACAGAGAGAATGAGAGGGAGAGGGAGGGGAAGAGAGAGAGATCACTTAGGCAAGACTTTCAAAGGCACCTTGGTATATCTACTTAACATAAACATCAGTGTGATTTTCAAACAGCGTACATCTTATGGGATAGCCACATTAGTAAGAACACCAAGGTGTCTGTACTCCATGCTTGGGTGTGGTGTGGCAGAGGTTAGGGCTAGATAGACTGTGGCAAGTCACTGCAAGCTCACTGGCATCCCAAGAGTGTTCCAGATTCATGGTGCCCATCACCAGGTCCCAGAGATGAGAAATGCGTGCAACTACAAGTGAATTCATCACACCATAGCCTGACACCAAAACACATACCAGGGCAACACCTCTAAGCCTATGGCCAAAAGCAATAAAATGCACCGATCCGAACAGCAACAGCAGTAAGACTGAGCCATACTCCAACAGTGATTCCAAGACCAGATACCCAAGGAGTCCCCTGAGGGACCATCCTCCCCACATCAGCGTAGTGAGAGGGTGAGTTACCCAGAGAGGCCTGTTTAAACTTCAACTCTGGGTTTCAAAACACACGTTGGGCACCAAGTAAACTGTCTACGGTTAGCCAGTACTCAGGGCTAAACTGTAGCAGTTAGTGTATCACCCAAGATTCCATCCCCAGATGGGAAAAAGAATTGAGGGAAAAAAGGAAAAGGTCCGTGAGTTGAAATATAGACAGATTTAATAGAATAACAAAACAGAAACAACAATCAAGACAAAGCACAAAGGGTCTACTCAGCCTGGTTCTCAATGCTGATGGCAGGAATAGAGGACCATCAACAAGGAGCCTCAGGGAGAGGAAGAGGAACCCCACGCTCACTGACCTTCCTCCTTTTATACTGAGCATGACTAGGTGGTGTGGGACACACCTGTGAGTCAGCTGACCTGATTGGATCTCTCAGCTGACTCGGGGCTACTCATGGCCTGCCTGCATGGCTGGCCCATGGGTCTGTGCCTGGGGAACCAGGACACAAAGTTTGGTAGCACTTGGCCTGAGGATGTAGCTGTGTCTGGGGCTCAGGCAGAATGGGAATGAGGCAGCACCTGGCATTTAAACAGCTGTGAAATGAAATGCCTTTCAAGTTTAGGCATCATCTGAGCAGTGGCCTGTGGATTTTAAATCTATGGTTATGTTCCGAAGTGCTAGCAGGTTGCACAATGTCTCTTTGTGGACCGTGTCCCAAAAGGTCTTTGAAAATATTGTGAAGTGCCTAACTCACTTCAGCAACGTTGTACTTGTTTAGTTTGGAGCTTTGAGAGTCACATAACAGAAAACAAATGCCCTAGAGGAAGATCATTTACTAACCAGTACAGTATGCTCATGTACATTCTTTGTGCAAGATTGATATTCGTAAAAAATAGTGAAGTGTTCTATTTTAAAGGAACATATGTACTTAAATGTGTTACAGAGCTTCAGTATTTTCAGACACTGGCTGTTATCTTTAATATAATTAATGATCAGGCCAAATTGGTAAAAGAGTTAAACTTAAATGACAAGGGAGTCAGGACCACTGACTGGGACAACTGATTTAAAACAAATTTTCACAATGAATAATGTTGCAAATCATAATCAGTTATATCAGCTACAAATCAGAACCTATGTATTTCAGTAATGTCTATGATTTTTAGAGTTTCTTGGATTCCTATACAAGTATAATAATGAAATGTTCAGTCTTCAATAGCTTTGTCAAGAAGAGCTCCTGTTATCAGAGTTCCCCGGTTATAAGAAATTTGTCACAATGGGAGGTGGATTAGATCTAAAATGAAAGGGTCTTCCACCTGTGTAAAAAGACACCAAACTCTGTCACTGTTTTTCTTTATTATGGAAGACAGAAGAGATAGAAGTCAATGGCAATTTGGCAACAGAAGGGACTTACCTATATATGTATTACCAAGGCAGCAAAACAAAGCATTAGGAGATTCTTCACAGTAGTTGCATTGGTTGTGTAATAATAGTAACAAAAATATCATTAGCAGTATTACAGCAGAGCCAAAAGCCTTTTTCTTTCAGGCATATTGGATCCAAATGTTTAGCAGAAGAGTGTTTCTCTTTTTAGCAGCTTTAATTTTTTGACTTGATGATCTTGAAGGTTTCTTCCAGCCGAAACTATTCTGTGATTCTGTGATTACGTGATAAGCAAACAAAGATTGACAAAGACTAGAATGGGAAATAAAGATAAAATAAGTTGCTCATTATTACAAAACAAATCAGTGACACAAGCCAGTAATAAGACAGCCAGTCTTCTGCCTCACAGACTTCTTTTCATATTGTCATATTATTCATATTTTTCATATTGTTCGTTATAATCGTGATAACATAAAATTAATAAAATGAAGTAGTAGAATTCAAATTGTTAGCATTTGTAATATCATCATTATCAAATTATGCATGCATTTTTGTCTAATATTAGCTATTTATTCTAAATGTAAATCCCCCATTTTTCATCTGCTTAATGTTAGAATCTTGATTCTCTGTTATTGGAAGTGCTGAAAATAAGAAGACTATGCTAAGGGCATTTCTCATGTGGTTAGATCAAAGTTCACATTCATAGAACTTTTAGGTATTTATTAGGTAGGATTCAGAACACTGATGTCCACCTCTCAGTGCTTTATTAGCAGAATGCACTGATAATGAAGGAGAAAAGAAACAACAGAAACAAACGATTAAGTGACTTGCTGATTCAGGGAGAAACAAATTGTTCTGTAAGCAGTCAACCTAAAGAAGTATGGTTTCCTATTGATTTGTATCCTTTAAAGTTTCTGTACTGATCCTGAACTACTCCAAATCCCATTATGTTCCTATATTTTCCTCTCTTCTTCCCTCCAGGCTCATCTAAAGCTATGCATTAGCTGATTAGGCAGCTGGTTGGTGGCAAACAAAATGGACGATAAGTAAGTTTCCTTTACCTTTTCCTCAGTGAGAGCTGAAATTGGGGATTGTTTCCCATACTTAGCAAACAATCTTCACAAAATTTATTAAAGTGTGACTTTGTGACCTTTATCTCTCTGTCAAAGTTGACTAAAAGTGCCCCAAAAGTCATTGTAAGAAGTTGGACAGATGTCTGTCCAAACAACACAATCACATCAAGATTGTTTCTTTAGGAAAAAAAGGCAGAAAATAGATTTAACAGATCTTGGTTTGTTTGGGAATTTTCACAACTTATTTCTTGGTTTGATTTTGCAAATGTGAATCACAAATGTGTGGTGATTATTATTCTCATGGAAGAGTTTGGTTTCATCTTATTTGTGCACTGGGAGATCACTGTGGTTTTGGTTTTGCAAACAAATATCCAGGGTGTTTCAAATCCAGCTGCTATATTATATAAAACACTAAAGTCTACTTAAGTCATGATTACTGAAAAAAATATGAAAGGACTAAAAAACTTTATTTTGTAGAGACAGTGGCTCAACTGTATCATGAACAGTTGAGTAACTAAGAATGAATAGTTTTTCAATTTTCTGCTTATTATTTAAAAATAAATGTGAACCTTTGCTCAAAATATTGATCAAATATTTTCTTCAGTTCTTTCTTTTTCATTCTTTTTTGAATGTCTTTAATTTATCTCGGGACCAAATGTGCTAAAATAACAAGGGGATGATATTTGACTGGTGTCCAAGCCTGAGCCTTTACAAGAACATTGTATGACAGTTCCAGCCTAAATTTACCAAACCAACACTTACTTGTGTCGGGTTCTAAAAAATATACAAAATGTTATTGGTTTCCTGAGGCAGAGGGGGGACACTTAATGGAGGTGGCATCGTGAAATATAACTGCTTTTGGAAAAAATGAGTTTTCACAGAACACAGGAAAATAGGGACTGAGTACACTGTCATATTTACCAGCAATGGAACTATTTGGCAAATAAATATTCTGTCAAGAATAGTGACAAAATTAGACTGGATGAAGCACCAAGGAAAGTAGCAGAGGAAACAATACTGTATTAGCAGAAAGGACAAGATGATCTACTCAGTGGACATTTCGAATTGTTACAATTCAAGTCAGAGTCTGCTGTAATTGAAAATATCTGCGGTCATTGTGTTCCTTCAAACAACACAGAGATGCTGTCAGTTATGCCAATTATCCTTTTAAAATGCTATGTTAATTGAAAAACTATAGGACTTTCTTTGATATTTTTGAAGAGTAACACACATGTTTCACCATGGAAGACTTCATTTATTTTTCAGGTGAAAGGAAGGAAAGAAACAGTGTGGAAGAGAGACATTTATGTCCATGTACATCATATCTCTCAGGGGTGGGACAGGCACAGAACAAATTCAGAAGTAAGGGGTGGAAACTGACATGTACAATCAGTAGCTGATCCTGAACCTAGGAGGGTTTCATTCTTGACAAATCTGTTATCATTTAAATGCTTTCACCATTGAAGAACTGAGCTGGCCAGGCTCTTCAACAGGAGGTTTTAAACAGTGATCTAAGAGCTCTATCCCATATGGAGCCCCGTGCAATTGGCCTTTCTTTACCTTCAGACCACACTGCAACAAACCTGCCAACATCTCCCTGCCCCCAGCTCCCTAAGGCTCCTGTCCTTGTGTTCTCACTGACAGAGCACATCCTGGCAGGGGGCTGGACAGTTTGCACAGTGCAATGGGTTCACAGAAGCTGCTTTCTCACATGACAACAGATTAACCCCAGTTGCTTTACTCTGTGATATCTGCCCACGCGCAGGATCTTGTGATGAGGCACCTGTCACCTAACTTTCTCTGTCCGTATGCCAGACATCTAAAGTGAGTCTTTCTGGCTGATACCTTAATCCCTAAAGATACAGGCACCAACAGGGGACAATTCTCCCCATTTGAAAGTAAGTGTTTAAATAGAGTTAACTGGCCTCAGGACGTGAACATGTCTGCTCCACTAAATGTAGAAGAAATATCTATATTTATGCATCTCCGTCTATCTCTATCTACCTCTACCTCTACCTTTATCATCTCTATAAGTGAATTAGATGATACAAAAGCCTTTTGAAAATTAAAGCTATCTGAGATAAATCTGAGCCTCATTCCCATATCCTGCCTTTCACGTGAGGTAATTTGAGATCACTATAACAAGAAATGGGTCAAAATGGGAATTCAGAAATCTTAGCACAGTAGTTTGGAAGCCTTAGTTTACCTCTTCTCTGCACCATCTAGGAAAAAGGTCATATACTCTTTTGGGCACATAATACCACAGGGAGTGTTATACTGGAGAAACTGGACCATTTCCGTCACTCATGCAACACTTATTTTCTAGGAACTGCATTGAAAAGACTTTCTAAAGGGCAAAATGGCTGTGAAAAGCAGATTTTCTTTCCCATAATATTATATGGGAAAGGAAATAGGTACTAGCTCCTCTCCAGGAATGTCTGTGCAGGAGGACATGGAGCAGTTAAATGGGAAATGAAAAATGGGAGTACAGAAATTAGATTAGTAGGGTAAAGATATTCTGATCACAAAGGGATCTTTTACTTACAAAGTAAGGGCATTGCTGAAGCCTGAATCAAGGCTAAAGTAAATTTGACCAGTCTCTTGGCCACAGACATGCTAATAACAACCTAAAAGTCTCATGTTAGCAGTCAAGAGACTGTAATTTGCAGTACAAAAAAATTCATGAAATCATTATGAAACTTCAAAACAAGTTCTCATTCAGTCTCCAAATTGCCTTCAGTAACTATATTTCCTTTACAAGGGATAGGAAACTGTAAGGCATTGAAGCAGAATAAAAATGATGAAGGTTTTTCAATGGACTCATTGTAGGAATAAGGAAAATAAACTATCAAACTGGCCTTTATTTTCAAGGTAAAGAGCCATTTCTGCACTGGACATTTCTACACTGATTTCTGAGACACACTGTCTCCATGTAAAGTTTACATCTATATCCTATTCACATTTTGGGCCTGAATGCAGCAAGAAAAAATAGGTTAAAATAACTGGGAATTATTCTCCAAAAAATTATGTCACCATTACCTCAGAGTAGATGTGTCTAGGTTTTTGTTGCTCCTTAAATGGCTTTTTTGTGCTGCTAGAGTTTAAGCACTTCTGGAACTCTGTCAATTCTTGACCTTATTTTTTCTTCTTGCCTAAGTAAGGAAAACTCCCAGCTGATTGTAAGAGTGCTCTGTTGCCATCACAAAAGACCCTCTTCTTTGGGAGAAAAGCTGAATTTCCGGTGTGAGATCATCAGGTTCAATAAAAGGAGAAAAAAACACTCTTAAAAAAATAAGTGAAGCAGCCAGCAGAGCAGGAATTGGTGATTATCTGGCATGCAGTCAGATCGTCAGTCATGGTGGGGAACGAGGAACGCTGGCTCTGCAGCTGCAGGCTGAAAAAAATCGGTGAGACTAAACAGTGAGCATTTATCAACAACTGGAAGCATTTAGACAAAGAAAGTAATTTTTCATTGTCCTCCTTCATAATCAGGGTTTTTTTTGCTACATTTTTCACCAGTCAGAAAGGCAATTAGCATACAGAGTTATCATCAGTCCTTCTGAGAGCTTACTCTCCTTTCCTGGATTGACAAAGTAAAACTGATTGTATACAAGGAAGTTTTAGCCTGATTAAAAGATCTGGGGGCAAGGCAGATAGTCTGTATAATTTATTTATTTTTAATGGGATAAAGCAGGCACTGTTCCAAAGGAGCTGGATCCTGGTGAGAAAGAGGATGCTCCTCCCCAGTTATGCTCTGTACTTGAAGTATTCTAACTGTAAAATACTTGAGCTGTCAGAAGCTTGGGGCCTTGGCCAAATAATACTTGGCCCCTTTCAGTTGCAAAGGGCTGTACTGCTGTGGCAGAGAGAAGCAGAGTTCACAGACTGGTCTCTTTTCCATGGAAATTCAATTTACTGTCATGAGAGACATCACAAAGCTGAGAGGGGCAAAAAGTGGGGGCAGAAGTGCTCCAGGCTCATTCTTTCCTCTTACTGCTGCAGCTTCTCAACAGATGTGCAGCAGAGTTGATGAAAAATTGGGGTAGAAAGAAGCATGTGAAAATTGGAGTTATCAGTGGTGGGATGTTGATACTAATGACAAAATGTTTTGCTTTTGCTCTAATTAAGAGCATAAAGTCACAGAGAAGCTCACACTGTCACCACAGGATATCCTTGCCTTACACCTTTAGGAACGGCTAATGACTTCCTTGGGCATGTGTGTAGTGCAGGTACAAACCATCCCTATCCTCAGCACACAATGGAGGGCTTTTTCCTTTATTTTGTTCATTAATCCAGAGACTTCACATATAAGATGAAAGCCAAATGCTTTGAAAAGTGGTGTGCCGTTTGCTTGCAATACAGAGAGAAAGCTTAGCATACATGTGAATATATCTTAGGCAAGAGGGTATGTTGATCGGAGGGATAACCATCATTGGCAATATGCATTCTGAGGCCTTTAAAAGATTAGATAAACACCAAGAAAAATGTATGGCAGAAAGTGAGTTTTCCCTAAGGCAAAAGGGACTGAATGTCCCAATCATTTCTTATTAACTCCTGTCAGGTACATTAACTGAGGGCTTGGCCCTTCATTTCTACTAATTGTATATAACTTATTGCATGGAGAATTAACTAGGTGGCAGTAATCACTCAATGATCTCACATATACACCATAAACTTTACAAGTTTCTTTTCAGATTAAAATTGGGGGAGGATGGACAAATTTCAGCTTTTAAAAGAATATTTTGTCTTAACTACACTTTGCAGCAGCTTATGTAGCAGATATACAGCTAGCACAAAGAAAGCGTTCAGGGATCCTAGTTCATCACTAATGTTGCATATCCACAGAGCCTTTAAGTCTGTGTGCTATGAAGAGCTGACGAATTCAGACAACTTTATATTTGGTTCCCAAACTGTTAATACAAAATACATGCTGCACAGAACACTATCCACTGTTGCTTCAATCCTCACTGGTGGTACATCAGTGTTCAACTATTCTGTGCGTTGAACAGTTGCCACATAGGAATGTATGGGGAGAGAAAAATAGGAGGAAACTGATGGAACTGAGAAAGGATAATTAAAAAAGAATATAAAGATACGGAGTAAACCTTCTGTGTGTTGAAACAAGCCTGTGTCTCCTGAAAAGCATTTATTATGAAATCGCTGTAAACATGAAAATTTTGCTCCAGTTTGTGTTAGTAGCAGCAATGGGGAGGACATGAATAAAAATAAAACATAAGCTATAACAGCTTATTCAGTGTACAGCTCTCAGGAAAGAGGCCCAAGTAGAAATATAACTCTGTGAAGGTCTCACTTCAAAACATTTTGGTGGGGAGGTAGTCAGTGTTCAACTGTAAAAACTCTAGGATTTATTTGTCCTTCAGTCCTGAGTTTCCTCCTGACTTTTAGGAGAGTGACTGCAGTTACAGTCACATTTGATAAGGTCACTTGCTTTTAGTTATGTGATTTTTTTTTAGCTTTTCTTAATTTTGAACTAATGTGGTTCAGTCAATATCTGTCTAGTCTGGGACTAGATGTTTTCAAATAACATGTGTGAGTTCATGCTACAAAACTCTTACTAGTTCTGTGGTGATGCTTAAGAATGTGTTATTTGGCAGGTATGAAAACAGAAAACAGAAATAAAGTTCACCAGACAGAAAGATGGGCAAACATTCACATTCCTCTGAAGGAATGTGGAAAAAACCCCACACTGATATGAGGGCAATGCCTTATATTCACGACCACACATCATATGAATGGAAGGAAGCACAACATGCAGATCTCAGTGGGTCATTAGTCATGAAAGCTCTCTCTTAAGTTATGATCATATTTTCTCTTAACTGATGATCATATTTTGGAACTGACTATACTTTCTCTGTAATATGAAGCCATGAAATACATTATTTTTGGAAATAAGTGTACTTTTGCTCAAAGTTCAATGGTACAATTCGCGATTTGTTGTATCTGTACTAAAGACTAGGAAGTCGTGCCCAGTCTTACTGGGAGTGGATTTGACCAAGTTATCTGTGGAATGAACCTCCTCAGAGTTTTGGCTCAGAAACAGAGAAAAAAGACGAGAGAAAATATGTAGACTCTTTGAGCTGGGGAAGAAAAATCATTGGCATGCTTCTATGTGGAAGAGATATTATAACAGCCAGCAGTAGAAACAGAATACTCACACAATTTGCAGCATGTAAGTGCTTTTGACCGATGTTATTAAAGAATCAACTGTGATATCTAAGTAAATACATATTAAAATAATTATTATTCCCAACTAAGGATCTTCTGTGAAATTCACAGTAAAACTCCTGAGTCAAAAGGAAAAGAATCAGAAGTAAAGGCATTTATGAAATTTCTAAAAACTGAAGGGAAAGGAAATTATATCTTTAATGTAGCAGATTCTTAAAATAGTGGATGACTGCGTAGAAATATGTCTATACAAGGACTAAAATGTAACAGACACACACATCACTGTAATGCAATTTTTCCCCCTCTCATGTTATCCTTGACTGAGTTTTTTTTTCTTTTTTTTTTTTTGTCCTAACAAGATCATCAGGAACTCTATTCAAAGATATTTTTTTTTCTCCTTTATTCATACATGTTGACCATCTATTTTCCCCATGATTATAAATGAATCACTGGTTGTGCTTCACTGATTCTACATGGCGATTGAAAGAAGGATCTTTAGATTCTTACCAAGACATTAAAAAAAATAAAGAAAAATCTTACTAAATACATATAAAAACTGTATGCCAAAGGTGGTTTCATTTATTTATCCAAGTTCCCAAATTATGACAGAATTTACAAGGATCAGTACAGAACCATGGCTGTGTAAAACTGTCAGAAAATAAGTGGATCTCAGCCAGTGTTAAAGAGAAGGGGGAGAAGGACACAAGGGAAAAGAAAACTGTGTCCCCTTTCCTTTGACATTGTTTTCCTTTTTACGCACAGTGACTTATTTACTCTAGTGCATAACAGTAAAGTATGAGGTGAATTTGGTCTTATCCCAGTGGACATCAATGTAGTTTACTGCACACAGCATAAAGCAATTGAGAAGTTTGCTACAGTCATTTATCGTGTCCAAAATCCTTATTTGTGGGCTACAATGTATGACATCTTAGGCACTGGTTTTACCACAGCAGAGGTAAAACATGTATTTGGAAGAACATAGATAAACTTACATGCATGTATACAAACATTTCTTTGGAGGACTGGTAACTTTAGTTTCTCGCAGGTGTAAGACAGTTTTGAAATTTGAAGAGATTTTTTGCTCCTTTCTTCTTTGGCTTTTGTGATTTTCTCTTTGCAGGACTAGATTCAGCATTTAGATTTGGAGTTCCACTTACTAAAAATGTAGCAGTTAAAGTAATATATTTACCAGCCTGCTTAGTTTATTGTCAGTGCACAGATCTTTTATGTGCTTAAAGTGAAGTATCGCCCAAAGTATGTTGCTGAATAAAAGCCTGCATATTACCTCCAACCCTGGAAAGAAATCAAATGCCCTTATATTTTTATTTTTTGTCCTAATTTTGCTAGGAATTTCATATAAGACCTTTAGCATGTTTACATCTTCCTTTTCCTTGAAATAACTCTGCAACAACCTTCCCCCTCTTGTCTAGCAATTGACTAAGATAATAAATATCAACCCAGTATATTCTTGTAGGATTCCTTCTTAATCAATCCATCTAATCTTTCTCATTTCTGAAATAGAGAGAATAATGTTTCTTCATTCATGGGAAGCTATATTGCTTAATAATGTTTGAATTGTTTTGAAATTCATAGATTGTCCATGCTGCAAAAGTGTTAAGAATTTTAATTTTGATAAAATGTTAGAGGACTTAATCAATGATTATCTGGTGAATACCTAAGATCTCTGCTACATTGCTAAAATCTTGAGATCATATTTTAAGTACCCCAATACTAAATGATTCCTGTTTATATAGGTGCAGGTATAATATTTTCAGATAAATTTTCCAGGCTGATAAGGACTATCTCTAAACACTGTTAAGATATCTAATAATAGATTATTTTGTAGTTTCAGCTTAGTATGAACAGATCTGAAAACTCAGAACTGTTAAACTCAGCTTTTCAAGATCTAGCAAATAGATTCATACTCTGCTAAAATTTCACCTGAGTGAATAACAATTGCAGATATATCTGTATACCAAATTTTAATGCATTTTTGAATACACATCAGCATTTTTCAACACAAGGAATAGAATGGTCATAAAGCAGTAATTCTATTAAAGGTCCAGAAGTTATTCTCTGAAAGAAATCATTGAATAAGTTAGTGCTTATGATTTGTATGGGAGAAGTGATGTCTGAGGAGGTATTCGGAAGAAAAATGTATGAATGCCAGTGGCACTAGTTTGGAAATGTTTTGTAGTTTATTATTCTGATCTCTCTGCACCAAGGTTATAAATTGGTAAGTTACTGAGATTCATGTAAATAATATACAAAATGTTGAAACAAATCTTGCCACATTAAAAAAAACATGAAAATTAAAAGATGAGATTCCTCAAATGAAAAAATGTCACTACTTTAATTCTATCCCTGTGCACTTGCGCATTACAAAGCAGCCTTAAGATTACGTGACGATTCACTAGTACAGTCACAAGACTTTTGGATTATTCAGTATAGTGAAGAAGGCTGCTAATTTATGTTCTTTATTTTCTCTCTATGCTGTCTGAGCCAACTTTTTCTCCAAATAATTTACTTATCTGGCTCCATATCATGCTCAGCTTCTGATTAACTGGTTGCTTTCATGTCTCAGATTACCATCAGTTTGGTTTGACTTTCTTTTGTGTTTAAAACTCTTCTGATTTTGGAACTGTGTGCATAAGTAATAACTATTTACTCTACAACAAGTATGTATGCATAAGTCAGCTTTTGAGGTGGTGGTTGGGAAGAAGCCAGGCTTATCTTAATGAGTGGGTTCAAATAGCCTAATTATTCACCTTTCTCTGAAAAATGTAAGCAGTAAAAATTTGTCTTTTTATTATTGATAGATACTGCATCACTGTGACCAGAGCCAGTCTGAGGTCCAGAAGAGACTACCCGAATGAACTCTGAAAGAAGAACTGTTATCTGGAACTCTTTGGACAAACAAATTCCAGCCCTGTGCTGAACTGTTTCTTTAATGAGAAAAAGTCAGGCGAGAGCAAACTCTTTTCCTTAAGCAGCAGATCACTGTGTTCAAAGGGTGCTTAGAAGGGTGATAGTTTATTGCAGACATCCACATACTATAGGTGCAAGCCTCTTCAGTCTGTCCTTGAGGAGTGTGTGGTTTGCTCTCCAGACGGTTAGCATTTACACAGCGATCAGCAGGAAGAACTAAGTGAAGCTGCAAAGTGTTCCTGTTTAGCTCAGCAGAAAAATGTTTTCTGCTCTGTAATTTCTTTTGGCTGCTCAGATAAATTCTAATTGACAGGCTTCAGCAGCACCGGCCATTACATGTGCACTCATCATTACACTGGTCAGGGAAAGATTGAGATATATGTAATATTAACAATGAAGAAGACGAGAAGTATTTTGTGGAGGTGCAATAGAGAGATTTCTTCTTTCCAAAGAAGAATTATACTGTCACCTATTTCCATGAAGTATTTAAATGATTTGTTTGTCAGAATAACTAGGAACGACCATAATGTTGTGGGGTTTCTTTGGGGTTTTTTTGGGGGGGGTGAAAAGGAAGTAAATGGTATGGAAGTAGCTCTATTAATTATTGACTATCATGTTACTCAATTCATAAAGGACAAGATAATGTTGCTTTCCTTTTTTTTTTTTTTTTCCTTCAAATAAAAAATAGAATGCCAGTAAGCATCAAGATGATAAAAAGGACAATCCCCCTATGTCTTCTGATAGAAAGTGTTTTTGGAAGTAGCCTAAACACTTCTGAAAAACTCCACTTCCTATATCCAAATTTTGTGTAGCAGAAACCTCTCTTTTAATGGATGACACAACAGGTTTAGATCAGCTGTCTGTAAATCAAAGGACTTCCAAGTATAACCATGTGCCTGATAGAAATTAAGTTGCATGAAGTGATGCTTACATCTGCATATGTATCACGGAGAAAAAAAATGGAAACCCACAAACTTAGAAAATTAAATATAGAGATTTTTTTTTCATAGTCCATGGCATTATAACTGGAATAAACGTAAGGTCAATGACAGGAAAGAAAAAGAAAATATGCACAACAAAGAAATAGCAGGAATTATAAACCAGATAAATTCTTTGATATAAAATCTACAAATGGGACATTTAGAGAGAAATAACTACAGTATGAAATAATTATGGAGAGAAGTATTGCACAATATTTCCTTTTGAAATAGAATTCTGCATTTAAGGTGTGTCCAAAATGAAGTTTTATAACTCAACAATACAACATTAGTAATTGCATTGATTCCTGCTTCCACTTCTTGCAAGATTTTTCACAGACAGAAGTAAATAATGCTAGGTCACTAACAACAGCCTGCAAAAAGAGAATCTCTTTCATATATTATAGAACAAATTTATGAGAAATGGGGAAAATTATGAGGAATGTTGTTCTGGATGCCCAGTGAATAAAGTCCATTTTCTGCTGGGATCAATCACATTTCTTACAACGTTTGTTCTAAGTCTTGTTTCTTGTGTAGAAAAAAATATTTTTTTAGGTCAATGAAAGGAATTAATGTACATATCTTCTCTAATTCTTCTGAGACCTCACTTCTGCTACGTAAAGATCTGATACAATTCTTTCGTACGTTGTGCTTTTTGTGTAGAATATTGTATGCAGCATTCATTATTTGGTCTTCCATATTTGCAATCACTAAATTCCCACTTTACAGTGCAATCACCATATTCAGTGGGTTAACGTGAAGGAATGTTTTTTAAGCCTTAACATTACATTGGCTCCCAAAATCTAAGCAGAACCTTATCATGAAAAGGATACACCAGTTACAGCAATAACACAGACTTCCCTTTGAACAAAACAACACATAAAATAAAAAAAACCCACAAACTGCTGAGAAGGGGTGATAATGTCCAGCAGCAGTGTGAGGTGATGGAAGACTTAAGGTAGCACTTCATCCACCACAATAGCAGATGGAAGCAGGAGGGAGTCCATGCTCTCTGACCATGCCCAGAGGTATAGCTGCATAAACCTCACTGTGTCTGGTCTTCCATGGAAAAGAACAAGTTTGTAACAGGATTAGGAATCTATCCAAGAAGAATCCTTTGAGTGATCAGCACCATCGCATTGCCTTGTTACTTTAATCTGTTGATCACGAGACCAAAAAAGATCACGAGTGCAAAAGATTTTCTGTCTGGCCTACTTGTAATTGCTTAAAATAAATTCTGCATAAATTCTGCATCTGATATACCAAATCATCCATCATATATTTCTGTCCAAATGCTATGGGTTAACTTAAACTGTCTAAGGTTTAATTTCATATGATGATTTGGACTGAAATATTCTAGTGAGTGATTTTGAGTGGCTTATCCAGAGTATCTTAGACAGAAGTAACCATAATAGATACCACGCACTTGACAGAATGAAATGCTTGTAAAATGCAGTGGTTGTATCTGCTACACTTGAATACAAGACAGATTTTATTTATTTCCTCCAAATGAAAAAGGAATCTCAATGCAAAATCTTGTCTTGGTATTAATTGGATTTAGTTGCTAAAAGGCTGGTTCCCTGCACTCCCCACTTAATACCTCCCACTCTGCTAAAATACTGCAAATTCTGCACAATTGCCCAGTATCCTGGCACAAAAGACTATAAAGTTCTTGCCTCCCAGTTTCACTTGGCTATTTTTTTGTGTGGTTTTTTTTTTTCTAAACCTCTAGACAATAACATTTACTCGCAACGTCACCAATATAATTCATGCTGACAATTTTGCTTTCTTTCACTTCTGTATTGGTTCATTTTATTCTTGCTGTCAATCTTTATTGACTACAGAAAGAAACACTTATTATTATTGGCACTTAAGCCATTACAGTTTGCTGGGCAAAATTTTAGCACTTGCTTTTTTATAATTTGAAAATATTGGTTGCTCTGTCCTCTAGATTTTATGTTCTCCGTCTCTCATAACATGTAATTATATATAAAATGTTTGCTGTATGGCACAAAGAAGGTTTGTGGATATACTTACAAACACCGCAAGAGAGTTTCCTTACACCTTAACAATGATAAGAGTGCACAGGAGTCCAGGGTTCATAGATCTAATGGCTTTAAGTGGCTTTCAGTTAGAAGTGTAAGTGCTAGCTACTCACATTTTTATAATGAGTCTGCAGCTTTGAAAAGGAGTGTAACTAATGATTAGCCACACCACTGTATCAGAGAAGAAAGATTTCCCTCTGTGGGAAGATTATTATAGTTGCAGGGAAAAAAGAAATTGAAGGTTTAATAAATATTACTTGTTGAAAGACTATTTCTGGAAGCCAGCAACCTGAAATGTAAAAAAAAAAAAAAAAAAAAAAAGCTATAAATATTACAATGTTTAATCTCTAATATGTATAGAAGGGAAACACTTTCATCCTGCTGTCTGGGCAATTGGACACACCTCCTCAATGCATTGAGTAACAGAAATTGTTCTTATTCTTCATTGACTTCTCTGCTAATTTTTATTGCTTTGTACCCTGATAAAGCTCTGGAGCTTCTCCCTTTATTCTTTCAAGAATATATAGAAATTCAGGTTTGTAGACAAAGAAAAAACAACAACCCTCACTATATTTTCTATTATATGGAGATATTATATTGTATGGGTTTTGCTAGATAGGCAAAATTCCCTTGATGTGTAAGCAAACAAAATCAGAAGGGACAGATTAGGGTCTGTTTTCCTGTCACTTACCATGATTTGTTTGTCTTTAGGTTTAATGTTACTTAACAGAGACTAGTTTGCATTTAATTCCTTGCTAGCTGTAATTTTTATGTTCAAGACACTGTACAGAGCCCTTGGCAAATTATGACCCTGTGATGCTTGTCAGTGCAGAAGCACAGAACAGAAAGATGTCTCTAAAGCTCTTTCAGGGTCCCTACCTTTACAGCCTATTGCCTAAGAACAGAAAAAAAAAAAAAAGAGACAAATGCAGGTTAACAGAGAGTCAGATTAAAAAATGATCCAGTATTGTTCTTGGCATATTGGGAGTTTAGAAACTACAAGTTTTTTTACATGTATTACAGTTATAGAGAACCTTTAAGAATTAAAAAAACCCACAAAACCCCCAATATTTGTGGAGGCTTACAGAGAGCATGGAAAAAAGCTTAAAAGTTTACAAATGAGACAGGCAAAATGACATGATTGCAGGCTCCCACAAAATGAATAAATGAATGGCATCAAGGACAGGAAACACTACAAAGTGTTTTGAGAGCAGAAACAAATATCCCTTCTTCAATGCAGCAGAGAAGATGTGGAAAACTGGTGATGGATATGTAGTCTAAGATGAGGGCTTGATGAACGTTTTTGATAGCTGTTTTATAGATGGCTGCGTGCATGGTAAAATCACATGTATCAGTGACAGAGTAACCAAGCTACAAAATAAAGAACAGAATTTGACATGTTTAGTTCTATGAAAGGATAGGGAAGAGCCTCCAATGTTTAGCTGTAACGAGGAGTTGTGGAGTAGAAAAAGATCTGAAGGTAAATTTTTGTTCTTATGATCTTCAGTGACAGTCTGCAAAATCAACTCTTGTTAGTAATTAAGCAATGAGATAGTTAAGTTTAGCCATACTTCATGTAGCAAACTTTTTTCTATATTTCATGACATCTTTTGAAATAAAAATGCTGGAGATTTATGCTGTTTTATTCTGACTGAATCAGCAAGCTAGTGAGTACTACACTTCACAAGGTAGTTATGGCTTCCAAAAGTACTTTTAGAGTATAATTTCATTGCATGGACAAACTTTGTCATTAAAGGAATAGTAACTCTGATGGCATTTGTGAGATATTAAAAAGGGTTGATACGAAGTACATATGGCTTCTGCAAGGTTTCATGTGGTATAATCTGTAATCGTAATTCAATCTCTATCCCACTGTAAGTTTGGTGTCAAAACAAAAGCATTTTGTGCTCATTGCCAGGACAAGTTGAATGTCCCGGTTGGGCCATGTCAGCTCAGTAGCAAGAAAGAACCCAGAAAGTAATAAAAATGAGAGTTATGTCATTTTTTTTCTGTTACACATTGAGCTTCACATACAAGGGGAGGAACCAGCATGTGAACATTTCCTTTGTTGTTTACTCTGAAGTATTAGTGGTAAAGAGAAATTAACAGCTTTCTCTTTGCAAGACATACCTGGGAAGCTTTTTTTGATGACAGGTCTTTCATTCCTAATTTCTACCCTGTTAGACAGTTGTGCAACATGCTTCTACTCAATTTTTTTGCCAAAAGCTCTATACAATATACCATATTAAAATCCAACACAAGGGTATGAATATAGACATTATGACTGGTCTACTTCTGTTTTGCTAGTATACCTCCATAGACTGGAAGAATTGATCTACTTGTACAGAAGTTGCATTTATGCATCTTATCTTTTCTTCATAAGAACGTAATGGGCTTAATTCTGTAAGGCAACAATAGCTTTATTTCTGGTTGAAACTCAAATCAAAACAAGATATAAATAAAATAAGTTGAAGAACTTCTGTGAAAAGAATCTTCTGAGATAAACAGTCAATAGGGAATTTCGAATAAAGTTTTAAGCAAAGTCAAAGACATAAATATGAAACTTAGCACTTTGGCATAGTGCAAGAAGGTTGTGAGTTCAGAAATCAATGTATAGATCACACTGATCTTTAGATGACAGTAATATTGGTAACATTCTCCCTGCTATATAAACATTGCAGAATATTTTCATGAAGTCAGCAACTTGTTTTCTACTACATTTCTTAATTGGTAAATCCTTTTAAACAAAATAAACAACTCATCTAAAGCAGCATCAATCTAGGAGCCCTCAGGAAGAACAACCATTAATTTTGATTAAAAAATTGCTGACAGCCATATCTATAAAAGCCATAATGAAACAGTGTAGCTTGATAGTACTCTGCAGAAACTTGTCTGCCTGGAGACAGGTAATGACTGGAGTATCGCAAGAGTCTGTCCTGGAACCTGTCTTGTTATAGTCTTATCAGTGACATGGAGAAGGCATCAGAGTGCACTCTTATCAAGTCTGTAGATTACAGCAAACTGTGAAGTACCAGTCAAGATTCTCAACAGGACAATCACACTTCAGAGGGAGCTAGATATGCTGGAGAAATGGACTAACAGGAACCTTAGGAAATTCATAGAGGACACATGCAAATTCGTGCACCCAGGGAGGAAGAACATCTTGCAATGATACAGGCTGGGGACTGAGAGCTGGGGAGTGGATACGTGGAAAAGTACCTTGGGGTCTGCTGGACAGCAAGATGAACAAGTCAGCAGTGCCCTGGCATCAAAAAGGCACAGATGTCTCTTGGGCTGCATCACCAGGATTAAAACCAGCATGTCAAAGAAGGGATTATCCCCTCTACTTGGCTTTTGTCAGACCACATCTAGAGTACTGTATCCAGCTTTAGTGTCCCTAGTACAAGACAGTCATTTGTAATTGGAGTGTGTTCAGCAAATGGCCACCGTGATGTCTCAGGGCTGGACCACTTGTCTTGTGAGGAGAGACCGAGGGAGAGGGGTTGTCCAGCCTGGAGACTAAATCACTTTGGGGGAACTGAACCACAGCACCCCGTACATATAAGGAGGCTATTAAGAAGGTGGAGACAGGCTTTTCCAATATGGTATAGTGAGACAATGACACAAAAAGGGCATAAATTAAACCAAGAGAACCAGATGGGATGCAAGGAGAAATCTTTTTCCCATGAGGACAGTGAAACCTTGGAAGAAGAGAGGATGCATTCTCTCTCCATCCTTAAGGGTGTTCAAGACCCAGCTGGAGGTTGGACTTCCTGAGGTTCTTTATAACTTGAATAGATCTATAAGCAGTATCTTGTTCTGAATGTATATGGCCATAAAAAGAGCTGGTGATCAAATTTTTGGTTAGTTAATCCCTAGTCTGGCACATCATGAATTTATCAAACTCTATAAACTTATCAGGTTCTACCTGGAAAAGGTGCCACTGCTCCTATTAAAAGGCTGTTCCAGAACATCTCTTTAATAGTTAGAAATCTCTTTTTAATTTGTAGCCTAATTTTATTCATCATTTTTTTGCTCTGGTTTTGTGCCAACTTAGTGTTTAAACTTAAGTGACTCTTGTCCCTCCCTGTTATTTACCTGCTTGGTGTGTTTATAGGCAGCAGTCATTTTGTTAGGCTGGAGAAAACAGGTTCTCACACAGTCCTCTCAGAAGTGATGTTTTTCATTCCCTTCTTCATGATAGCTGTTTATTTCAGTGCCTTCCCCATTCATTCCTCCTGAACAAGTGGCCAGGACTGGGCACTGCTCTGCATGTTACTGGGAAGATTTCAGTGGTACAGGATAACACATGCTACCTTCTCAGACAGCCAATCTCTTCCAGCTTGATCAGTAGCTTACAGATTCATACACACATTGCATAATACTAGGAGAAACTGATGAGACTTTGGCTCCCTAGACTTGCATCATTGCTTAGCCTTGTGGGCTGCAATACAAGGGGAGTGCTTGTAAACTATATGTGGAGCCTTAGGGCCTGTCCCATGTGGTGAATTTGAACATGTCAATATTTACATGTTCAGCATATGAGCTTAACCAGAAATAAACCATATTCTAAAAGTATCATCTCACAACAGAGGAGCAGTCAATATCTAGAGCATTCTCATCTGTATTGAACATGTCAGACTTGCTCCAAAGCCAGCAGTAGCTGGGTAAGAAAGTTACTGATGTCACTCATGTATGAGCAGACATCCAGATTTTCTGACCTTCTCAGTAAATTTTGACAATCTGGCATACCTTTGAGTAATGAAACACCTATTGTGCAAACTTGACAAGCCCAGTGACCAAACTACTTATGACACAAGTCTTAGTTAGCAGTGTTTTTTATTGCATTGGCAAAAGGCTAACATATAAAGTCCTTTCTCCTCTTAAAAATGTGTAAGAACAAGACACATTATTCATGTAAAACTGATCTGAATTGCTTCTGATGCAGTTCTTTAAAGTCTGAAAAACACATCTGGACATGCACCAGTAAATAAACAGGCTAGGCTTTCCTTGAAACAGCTTGTACTTTGGAAATAATAACACAATTTGAGATTAGGATGACCCTGGTATTTAGCTGAATAGTGTTAAAGCATCCCAGCAACAGGAGTTAAAAGATCCAAGCTCAGATCAATTTTCTGATCTCGTGAGAACTGGGATTTACAATGCTGATTTGCTGTAACGACAACAGTTTTATCTAGTTAATTGCAGAAATGAATTTACTGGTTATCCCCTCTAGCATATAAGTTGGCCTTAAAAATTCTCAAAATTGGGGCATTTAAAAGCCATTCAGGAAAAAAATCATAGCTTGCAGTATTCACGTGTGTCAGCATACTTACATGCATATCAGTCTGCCCAACAATCTAGGATACAAATAGAGACTGTAATCATTATAATCCTACAACACTCATATTAGATATGTAGAGTTTAGATTGTTTGCACAATTTTATATTTTATTAAGATAAAATAGAATGCAGGTTGAAGAAGGTAAAAAAAGAAACTGACTGACTTGACACTAAAAATAACGAGAACTTGCATCTACTTTAACACATAATCTGAAATTTTCAACATTAACTTACCTGTATTCTTATTTATATGTATCTATGTTTAGCCAGCACCCAGGGCTAAACCATAGCAGTTGTTCTACTACCCAATGCTCTCTCCCAGCTGAGAAGGAGAATCGGGGAAAAAAGGGAGAAGCCCTGTGAGTTGAAGTAGAAACAGATTTAATGAAATAACAAAACTAATATACTTCACCAACATAAAGTATGCAAAGTTCTACTCAGCCCAGTCCTTGATGTCAACAGCAGAAACAGAAGGCCAAAAGTGAGGAGCCCAAGGAAGAGGAACTCTGCCTGCTGTGAATTCCCTCCTTTTATAATGAGCATGAATAAGTGTTATGGGATACACCTGTGAGTCAGCTGCCTTGATTGGATCTCCCAGCTGTCTCGGGGCTATTCATGGCCTTCTTGCATGGCTGGCCCATGGGTCTGTACCTGGGCAACCGGGACAATATGCAAGAAGCAGAAATAAGGAAGCTACTTCATTGTGTTTTTCAGGAATAAATAATAACATATCTTTCAAGAAATAGAGTGATTTTTCTGTATGCCTCGGGTTTTTCTCCCAAATTCTGTATTTTAAGACTATTTTAATTTTAAAGTATATGTTTAATTTCTGGCTCACATGTCTAGTGTCATTTCAGGTGTCCTGAGGTATCCAAGGCATCCATAGAGTACTGGGGGGATACTTGTGCCCTTCTGGAAAGAGTATAGGGAAAAGAAGAAGAATGTTATAGGACATATGTAATGACACTACACACTTTGGTATAGAATAATGTGTAGGCACTAGATCTTATTCAGATCTTATGGGTGATTTGCGCTCTCTAAAGCAGTAGATGGAAGCCAGCTAGGAGGTCTCACATTATCCGACATGGTCCTAGAACCACATGTTTGAACAACCGAATACTCCACTAATTTCCTAAAGACAGACATCTAGTACTATCTACTGTGCTATAGGGTGTCCTACCTGGCCTCTACCGGTCACTTGATAAGGACATGGGTTTTTCCTAAGTCCTATATCACAGTGTCAGACCAACGAGTCTGTCTTGGATGTTCTATCAAATCACAAATAGCATTGGCTGCTTACATTCAGGTAGCTAGGTCTAGCCCAAAATATGAACAATGTATGGTTAATGTTCAGTCTGAGATCAACACTGAACTGTATGCATCTATACGTTAATGTCAGCCTGTGATCTGGATGTCTGTTACTGGTCTAGAATTACAGCCAGAAGAAGTCTATAAATCAATGAGGAAATCTAAAGGATAGAGAGCTGTTTGGCTGACCACAGGTAAGGGCTACTCAGCTGCTCACATACATTTCCAACTAAGGCTATTCTGTGATTCTATGGCTAGTGCCTTTTGAAATATCCTAGGATATAGAAGACATCTATGTGGGGCTGGGAAATTTGCCTTTGTAGGATAAGCTGAATGCCCTATGGGACAGCTTGGTGTATTTGATGTTTCAGTTAAGAACTGATTCTCATGCTTGAGGTCAATGTCCAAGTTGGTGATTTTGAGCTCTTTGCACAGTCAGTGAGGAGAAAAAGAAGCTTGTAGGGCCTGACTTAATGATTTAGGTATCTCCTGAGACAAGATGCATTTCATCCTAAAAGTGATAGTTGTTATGAGAGAACTTAGGACAACTAGCTTAATTGTACACATCTGCATTATAGACATGCACATTTCACCAATTAATCTTGTAGGTGTTTGAAAAGCTCCATCTGATACATCTGAAGCTCTCCTCTGAACTTTTAAGGTGATGGTGGTTGTATAACTCCCACAGCTCCCTTGTCTTCCTCCAAAATTATTCCAGTCTGATAGACAGAGTGAAGTTTCTGGCTGAGCTTGACCTCAGTCAATTTGTACCTATAGTTCCTACACCCTGAGCAAATGTGTACCATAGCTGTTGAAACAAAGGCAATGTGAGCTCGTGTGCAGGACTCCTAGATCCAGGAGAAAAACACATCAACATCACAAATTGTAATCAACTATTGTTCTAAGCACTGCAGCCTGGATTGTTCATAGATTTTCTCTAGATACATTTTTTTTTCGTAAAACCAGATAAAGTATTTAATAGATTGAGGTTATTCCTCTCAGAATGAACCTTTGTATTCATAACACTATTTTGATACATTCTTTTTCAAACCAGTGAGACTAAGTGACATTCTCAGAACATATACATCATGAGAAGGGCAAATTATTTCAACACTGATTTAGAATCACTTTTCTCACCTTGATGTCTGCAGGTCTGTTTCTCACACTGTTTTCTTCACTCCTCTCTCTCATAACTGCTGCGCAACTTTTTTACCCTTTCCCAAATACACTCTCTCACAGGTGCCGTCACCTTGGCTGGTGTGCTCAGCTGTGTCCTGTACTAAGTCTGTTGTGGAACTGGCTGCAACTGACTGCGACCAGCTGTGTCTGCCACAGAGGTTGTACTCCAGCTCCTGCTGCCAGCACTTGGACATGAACATGAAATGGATACACAGATAAACATTAAGAAGAAATATGAAGTAAAAATGTGCTGGAAAAATTAATCAGATGCAACTTCAGCATAGACTGCAGCAGCCGAAGGTTGATCTGATTTATACCAGTTAATTCCATCCTCAAAATATTAATGAAACCTGTCTTGGTCTAGGAATATTTTTTTTTTTTTGTCAGTTGTGCAGGGACTTTAAAGGAAAGCATCTCTTGTTTCTTTATCTCATGGATTTCCAGACTGGACATGTTCTCAGAAAGGTTTTAGAGCTGTTTGCACTGTCTATCTCAGCTGCTTACATACTTCCAGATAGTCATATTGAGGTTCTGAAACCTCTTTCCAAAACAAAACAAGCAAAAGTGGGTGATAAACTTTTCAATTGATTCTGTTTCCTGTGGAGACGAAATCAGGGGTCCCATGCTCAACAAGCATTTTAAAACATCTGCTTAAATAGTTCCCACATAATTTCAGCTCTAATCCTAAGTGAGGATTGATACTTCAGTTTGATTTGCGTATCTTATACTATTATCTCCTAAGTTTTATCTTATCTTAATAGTCAAAATATTATAAAACTTCTCAGAGGTGCTTGAACAGAAATTAGAAGTATGAGCAATCTGTGAAATCTAATCCCTTCAGTTTATAAGGGTCAAAATATAGAATAGTTTATTCAAAATTAGTGAATAGTATATATTGGGAAAGCAAGATCTGTGGAGTATTAAACAAGAGTGGGACCAAACACTAAACTTCGTATTGATATTGCAATATATTCATACAACATTTTCGTAGATCTTGTGTCCAGACCCTTGAAGAATGAAGAACTGCTGGATGACAAAAAAAAAATATTTTCTGAGTTATATGCAATTTGTCATGAATTTAATATGTCATTAAGACTTATACATGCATTTAGAACAGTAACATCTGTGTTTTAAAATAATTGCAAACATATGCCATTCGTAATACAATAATTTTTTTTTCACAGGAGCATTTAATTTGATGAGCAAATGCAATGTAGCACAAATGCAAGTTTTGGGATTGGATCAAACAGCAGCTGTAAACTTTTCCAAGTAACTGCGGCTCCATTCAGAGCTTAATGGAACATGAGTCACAGCCTGCCATTTAAGCCTCTCCTGCAGCAGAGAAGCAAAAGAACAGCCTGGCAGTGGAGTCTGAGATAAAAGAGACATTAGGATAGATATAGACAGCAAATACTCATGTCAATGAAATCATTCTTTGTGCTTCAGACATGTGGGTTCAAAGGTTACAGAAAAAATCATCTCATTCTTCTGAACCTCTGCTGAATCTGTGTATAATTATCATATTTTTCTATAGGCAATAAAGTACACATCTGCTTAAAACAGGTTGAGCTTTGATACAGTGCCCTGTGTAAAGGCTCTGGCAGGCCCTCATCAACACTGATATAGTTCGACACTAAGATGCACTGGAAGCATTTCTCAGCATGTCTATGAATTATTCCTGCTTCCTTAGCTCTCTCTTTGTGTGTGTGTGTGTGCTACACGCATTGCTGCTTGTGGCTTTTTAGCAAAACTGATAAAAATTACACAAAATTCTATCAAATGTGGAGCATTATTTATAATAAATATTGCTAACAAGCATTAGAATGGTCTAGTCAGAGAACCTCATGGCAGTTATCTCCTACGCCAGATCTACTCCTACTAAATCCCACAAAAGCTTATAATTCACAAAGTATCAGACTGACTTGATTTCAGGTTTGCCTTACTCTCTTTCCAGTTTTCCAAAATGCTTAAATTTAGGTGCCCACATATGCTTAGAAGCACTCTGCTGCAGGAATATAGCTTCTTATCTCCCATATACCTTTGCAATAATACAGTTTAGACTACAACATTGTCTGAAGTCTACTTGATTACCTTGGGAAAAAATGTTGTATAATGTACCTGCTGCCTACCTTTTCCAGAATTTCCTTAATTAGGGCACACACTGAGTAGGGAAGAGAACTAGATTATAGAGTCTTCACAGTTTCTTTATCCCTTTGGTATAGTCTAGGTCAAAGCAGTTTTAATTCCTTTTGAAGCATTCTTAATGCTTTATAAAAGTAATTTAAAGACCTCTCTGTATCTATGAATAGGTTATAGGACCAGTTGGAGAAGTGGAAATGAGAAACCATGGCTGTACTGCAGTCTGAATGCTTATCCTCAGAAGCCTGGAAAATTTGTAGACCCTGGGGACCTTAGGCAGGGTAAATGGACACTCTTTCTCTAAGAGTGTTTTATGGATGAATATGTATACAATCCAGTATATGCACTGTGGTAGTATCTGGATTCTCACCTTTTGCATATTGTAGATAAGAGCCTGTTCCGATCAGACCTCTTCAGTACTGACTGTAGAGAGGCCAGCTTCAGTAGCTGGAATGGAGAATCTCTCCTTACCTGGACATCCTTATGTCTCTGATAGAATCAGTTAGACTGTTTAGGCTAGTATGCAGAAGGTATATTGCTTCTGTATAAAGTCACCGGGAACAGCCTATAGGTAGGTTATATCTACTTTAGCAAATAGTGCAACTCAAACAATTGTATCTGTAGAATAAAACAGGTTTTGCTGAGGTCCCAACATCTATCCCTATGTGTTTCAGGATGTCTTACGTGGGCTTAGCTCTACTCTGACTCCAAAGACTGGATGCTCATTAGCAGTTGGGTTGCATTAGATTCACTCCAGGAGTGTGTCATTTGTCTTAGTTTCCTCCACACAGAATCCAGGTAGCACTCTTGAAGTCTTCTCTGCCATGCAACCAGTGCACAGTAAATGGTGATGACAGAGATTTTCATCAGACTCGTACTCCTGGTCTAACTAAAATTCTAGCTAATATAACATCTTAATCACTAGTGAAGAACTAGGATAGGTGGCTTGCATTGTCTTGGAAGGGCTTCGGGCTATCAACCTGGCATGATTCAGTTTCCTAGGGAGGAGCATCTAATGCCACTTAATTTGCTCTGGGATATCCTTTCTGTTCTCTATATGCCTGTCCATTATGGCACAGATCTCCCATAGGTCCTGCATCATACTGGCCAGGCCCACCTCAGTGTTTCAGATACCACAGGGCATTTCAAATGCCAATAGATATCTGTCTTCAGGCAACTGAATCAAGTCCTGAAATGCTTACTTCAAGTTGGCTTGATTGTCCTTCCGCTCTTGTTTTGCAGTTATAAAGATACTTACCTAAGTGCTGGAGGCTAAGTTCAGCATCTTTCTCTGGCTGATTTAGAATGTGGACAGGGACCCAGAGTTCGCTTTCTTCTGAAAGTTACCTAACAAATAGGCAATAGGGTCTGTTGTACTCAGGTTAAAGGTGCATACATAAGATTAAAAAAATAGTAGGAGCATCTGAAAATTTTTCCATTGGTATATAGAAAGACTAAGTCTCTTAACCAGAAACAGCAATTGCCTATACATCCCCCCATCCCCACAGGAACTCTAGTGGATGTGGATGTTGTATAGTTGTCTAGTTGTTTAGTTGTCATAGACAAGTTTTATTGTCTGTGGATGAGCAGTAAATATTTTGAAACTTTGCTTTCACCTTGTATAACATGAGGAAAAAAAAAAGATGAATCTTTACAGTTGTTTTCAATGATGGTGCTGTCAGCCCTCTTCATGGAAAGGAAAGTTTCCCACAGCTAAATTAACACAGCCAATCGCTGTTACAAAGCAAAAAAAAAAAAAAATAGTGTGTGTCAATGGCTGTGCCTGCTTTTAAAAGAGCAGCATACAGCCTCAATATTTCCTTGCCCCTCAGATGCCCAAATCATGCAGTTTTGCAATGATAGACAATCACTCCCATTCTTCAGGCCACAAAATTAAAAGGTAAGAACTACTTACACAGAAATTAGAGCCATAAAATGTGAACATTTGTCATTTTGTCTGACAGTAGTCGTGTGCCTTTGTGCTTGCAGCTGCGTTATGGAATTTACATTCTTTTCAGAGATAATTCTGCTGGTGCCAGACTACAGCTATGGAGGGACAGATGGATTAGCAGAGTATATGCATAAAATATGAAAGCAGCATGGGAGCACACCATGCATTACAAAATCATAAATGTATGACTTTTCCTTTTATTGTTAGATTAGAGTAAAGGTTTGAACTCTTAGGTCATATTATTTCAAACCAGTAAGAGTTAGCAATGTATTCATTTAGAACTATTTGGAAAACACCATTGTTCTTGTGTATTAGGGCAGAGGGCTTTTCTTTTGTTTTGCTTTTTAACAGAATGTGTAATATTCATTCTCATCACACAGTGAAATAACTCCATGGAAAAAAAAGGGATTTTTAAAAATCATATTCAGTTTTGGATGAAGTTTTCATTTGTTAGATGATTGTTCCTCCTCAGCAATTTATCTTTGAGAAATGTAGAATCTGTATACACATAATATATTAAATCTATGATAGATAGATTTCATGCATAAAGTGCAAACTTACTTTGTACCTTGTGAGTTTTACTTTACGTTGAACAGTCATGTTCAGTTTGCCATCGCAAGCATGAAAGGTTGCATTTCCTAGTTCTGAGCTGTGGTGGTCACAACAGATTTAACTGTAATAGGGTGTCGCATACAATTCACAGTTTGGATGGGCAGAGCTGTACAGAATCATGCTCTTAAAATAGATATATTGAAAGTTCATTTTTATGAATTAATTCAGTGAGGACTGAGCCAAGATAAGAAAATTGCTGAGAGCTCTGCAACCCCCCATAATTCCAGTTGTTAATCTCTTTTTAGAATGACAGTTCTGTCTGTCAAAAGGCCAGTAAATACTGATTTTAATTAAAACATTTTTTCTCAGATGTGTTTCAGAGATTATAAACCATATTTACTGGTGTTAAATTTCAAGTATGATTTTTTTAATTATCTTCTAGGAAATAAGTACTTATATTTATGATATTAGTTTCCTCTTCTGTGTAAAACATCACCTAAAACATGATAAAAAGTAGGAAAGAGAAGACCTTAATTCTCTTTAATTTTTCTACATTGCCAGTAGCAAAATCTGTAGTAGTGAAGGCTTAGAAATTCTTGCAAAAAATCCAAACTGAACAAAAAAACCCATCTCGCTTAGTGACAGTAGAATATTTACAAACACACTTGCTGTGTTATTTGGAAATACCTTGCCCCTGTGTTCCAGATCATTATGGGAAGTTACAGAGCTGAAAGGAAAAGGCTAAAAACCTTCATGATCATTCCTCAGGTTCCTATTTTTCATTGTAGGAGTGTCTAATTGGCTTTCATGAAGGCCTATAAATTAGCTGTACACCTAAAATAAAAATGTAATTTCTATCTTCGTGATGTCTTTGATTTTTTAACCACTTGATTATTATTATTTTATTTATATAGGCCATTTTTATATCCTCAGAGTTTAATAAGAACATTAAGGAGTTTTCTTTTGGCAGCCTGAACAATAAAATTCTTTGTTATAATAATGTGTTATTTTAGATTTAAAGAGTGCATTGTTTGTGGTTTTTTACTGCCTGTTACTTGTAATGGATGGATAATTGTTTCCAGTAGCCTGATTGGAGACCAGAGAGTCTTTTGCAGCCTCACATTTCTTTGGGATCCTTCTACAAACAATATATTGAAAGCACAAATTATGTTTACCAGATGCTTTGGAAAGATGAATTTTTATTAATCATGTTGTGGAACAGAGCAGTAAGATTTCTTGTTTGTTTTTTGATTTTTGGGAACAGTTAGTATGTGATCTGATTATCTGTTCAATTTTTCAAGAAATGAATAGAATATGGAAAGAAAGATTTTTCTGTTCTCCAAAAATAATATGACTTGGAAACTTTTGTATTAAATAGCTACATGTTCAGACAATGTATTGTGGAAATTTTCACTTATATTCATTAAAATTTTTAGAATTGGGCTACAGATCAGTCATTAGAAACACTAATATAAAATAAAGCAACCAAGGAGGAAATCCTTCTAAATTAAAAACTTGGCTACTGTTTGCCATGCACTGTTTCTTGAACCCTAGGCATGCTGAAACTTCTATCACTTTTATTTTTTTGTGAGGAGACAAACGATTGTCCTTAACACTGATAGTACTTAGGCACAATGCTTCTGCCAAGGGATGGGATGCATACATTAGTAATCTATTTTATGGTCTCTAATATACTAAGAAGAAAATCAAGAACACTACAAGTTATGAATGCTTCCTTAGTCCTACAAAACATAGCACATCTCTAAATGCGGGAAAGAAGGAATAAACAAATAAGTCAAAGACAAATGGTGATTAATGAACTTAACTATATCAGACACTAAAATGCTGCATACATTAAATTTCAAGACAGGGCTTTCTTTTCTGTCATTCCTATGCAGACTCTAATGAGTCTGCAAGTGATCACTTAAGCAAGTCAATTGAACTCTAATGTCAGTTAGTCCTCCTCTGTGACAAACACAGAAATCTATGTTTACTGAGTGAACATAGTGACTGAGAGCTTCTAGCAATACACAAGCTTAAATAACCTTTTCAAGATCACCTTTCTAGTCTAAAATCCTCACAAATTGTGACTTACTCAGCTTCAGGTGAGGAGGACAATTTAATTTTGGATTCTGCAGTGCTGTAATTAGCATCTGCTTTTGGGTGAGGATACAAATGTATTTAGAACACAGGGTAAACGAAAGACCTTCTAACAAAGCCCTCACATTATGGAATAACCTACCATTTACAATATAACCCACTTGTGAAACAATCAAGGAAAGTATAAGTTTGGTTTTGTTATTTAGATTTCCCTAGATTTTACTTATCAAAAACATATGCAAATGCTCTACCAAGATCTGCATAATGTGTAAGGGCAGATATGTTACACATATGCCTCAGTGACAGGCATGCTGGAGAACTGTAGTCTCAAAGCTCTTAGGAAACTTGCTAAAGATAGTAGACTCAACAAAAAAGACCAGGCTATTACCAGTATCTTGGTGTATACTATGCACCAAATATAAGAAGACTCAACATTTGCAAATGCTGTGCTATTTACCCTAAACAGAGACAGTGAAATAGCAGGTGAGATCCATATTCTGAATGAACCCCCTATTGAATGTGCTTCATTTGCCAATTACTTTTCTTCCCTAATGCTACTTTCCCGATAATAGAAAATCTGCAGAGTAGATAGAGCAAACCTTTGCACTTCTGTCATGCTCAGAGTATTCCTCAAGGAAAAAAATCATATATAATTAATATACTCTTGTAGTATAAGGAATATCTTTGTACGATATCCTTGATTTGTATAAATATATATCAGTCAGACATATAGGGATATGAGTTAGATAAATAAAAACCTGCTTGAAATGCAAAACTTCTTTGTCTTGAGAGTCTCAGTAACCTAGTAATTCAGTAAAATTTGTCATTCTCATTTTTATTTAGATTCGCAATTCTCATTTTTTATTTAGGACAGACTATATCAAATAATAACAAAGTATTCTTGATTAAAACCAGCGGATTAGAAAACATTTTATATAGTCCAAGTTTAAAGCCTTGTAAAAAAAAAAGGGTTAGAGACGGTCAGCAAATCAGATTCAAAGCTAAGACTTGGTGTAGGAGACCTAACTCAGCCTCAGAGTGAATGGAATAAACCAGTTTGCTTGCACAACCATAATGCATCATGCCAGACCTTTTGATGCTTTCAATATATAACTGGATTTCTGTGAAAAAAAGTGACACAATAGTATTTGTAAGTGAGCAAAAGCAAACAATTTGGAATAGCTGAATGTGAACTAAATCCTATTACACAGTCAATTCAGAATAGCATGATTGGAAAAAAAAATCTATAAATGTACTGGATGAGTCAATAAAATCAAAATAATTGGGTCTTCAATAGATTTCTTCATCAGAGCAACAGGCCTGCTAAAACAACATCTTCAAAAGGCCCACAAAATCAGTATTAGACTGGTGCTTCCAGTTACAGGTTTCTAAAAACAAGGCCTAGGATGCTGATGGTCTCCTATGGGTGTGTTTGGCTTGTTCACATGGCAGGAACAAAGCTAAAGTGTGATTCACAGTACTCCAGGCTCAATGAATGAATCACTCCTGGCAGCTTCAAAGCTTTCCCACCTCCTGCCTCCCTCTCAATGCACCATTACTACTCTCTGCTAATCTGTAGCTGTGTCTACAGCCATTTCTCTTCTGTCATGTATCAGTACTACAGTCAGGCATGTCTGATTGTGGGCTTGCCAGCAGTAATCCACACTTTCTGTTCTCCAGCTGCTAACAGCTACACTGTCAAAGAAACAGTTCAATAAGCCTATGCTGGAAGAACTCCTTTTCAAAGTCCTTAAGAGCTTTAATGCTAAAAGGTCTATTTCTCATCAGTAATTTATGTCTTGTGACAAACTTGGAGTTTGCAGTACTGTCATGAAACAGAACAGACAAAATCACTGTGTTTGGAGGAAAGACTGTTAAGGACATGCTTGCATAGCTTGCAGTAAAGAGTAAAAATGTGTTTGTTAAGCAGCAAAAATATAATTGACAGATAAAGAAGTATTTTTTTCTGGACACAAAAGTCATTCTTTCACTTGGGGAGATGCGTGTACATCCATGTATACATGCACCATTTTGTGAGTTTGACATCAATCTTTAAAGTATGTGTCCTGTAGTCACATGTCCCTTACTATGATAGAGTTTTTGAAAAAAAAGATATATGTTTTTCCTCAGTTCTCCAGTGAGACTATATATTTACAATTCTAATAACAGAAAGCTATAGAAACTCCAGGAAGCTGACATGGTGTTCTAATGGTAAGGTCACTGAGAATTAAGTTCCAATGTCCAGTTTAAAACTGAATTTTCTCTGTGCCCTTTATAGCTATGCCAACACAACTGATCTTGATTCTTCTGTGACTGCTGGCAAGAAAAACAGAAATTATGTATGTTCTGTCAGTGTTTTATTACCAAGAAGACAGTGTTCTTTGTTTGGTTTTTTTATTGTTCATGAACAAGCAAAGATTGTGAGGAAAGAGTGCCATTCAGGAAATAACACTTGGAAAAGACTTGAGGCTGTCTTCACTGGGAGGAACTATTTCATAGACAGGAAGGCACAAAACAAAACTAGGAAAAAGAAACATTTTCTACCATACACTCTGTCTACTTAAACTGTAGAATTCATTGTTCTTAATGCTTGCACTTTGGGAAGAAGTAAGTAAGCAGAAAGACATTTGTATGGAAAAGATAACTATCCAGAAAGTCAGAACTATGAACAATTAACTACTTTAGAGAGTTCTAAAAAACAAGTCAACTGTTAGCAAAACCTGTTAGAATTCCAGGAGAAATATTTTCTGTTATGACATTATTTATCTTTTTTATAACTTAAAAATATAAAATGTAAAGGAAATGTAGTGTCAATAAATTCACTCCTGCTGTAGACAGACCTAGGATACTAAATTTAATCCCATAGACAATTTTTGTGTCAGAGCTAGAAAACAGTGAAAATATACCTTTATACTGGAATCATCGACAAGCCATTGACTCTGGTGAAGTGACAAAGTAATACAGAATCAACTTATGCACCACAGTGGACAACATGTAAATATTAAGTTTATTGTGATTGAAACTTGTTTGCTTTACATGTTAAATTTTGCAAGTTTCTATTTTCAGAAACATTATATATATATTCATCTGTTATATATTATTTGGTTTATATTATATATAATTAATATGTAGTTTATATATTATCAATCAACCAAAAAACAAAGGAAATATTTGCCTATAGTATCAGTCAGAAAAGTTTTGCAACACTAAATAAGAGCAAATGCTTTTGTTGGTGAATGGGTGCAAAAGGAATATGGGTGGAGGGCATAATTCTTGTTGCTAAAATACATTTCCTCTTTATTGTTCAGTATCACAAGCCAAATAGCAGAAAAATAATTTTGTTTTTCATTAAGCTCATAGAAATATTAAGGACTTAGTAAGCTTCCTCAAAAGTCTAATTTAGCTCTCATTTTCTTAATAACATGGAATATATTAATGTTGAAAGGCCACCAAGTATTCAAAAATAATCTTCTCTGAAGCATCCAAAGTCATTTAACTGGTACTCAGCTGAGTTTTAAAGATGACTAAATAGGCCAATCTTTTTTTTGGTAACATAGACCTAGGGATAAAACTTGTCCAAGCCAGAAGGAAAATGAAAGAGAAGCTTTGTCAGCCCGTTTACTCTCCCTCTGCTCACCATCCATTAGACTGCTGTGTTGCTTCCAAGACCACTGAGCCAGGTACTCTGAGACATCGCTCCCTCCCTCTTCTGCTCCCATCCAATACATTTCCTGGACTCAGGTTGCCTGTTTATGATTTTTCCCAGAAGCAGAACATCACAGTCCAGCTGCTCTGGATTTCATAATTAAGGCTCTTGGTTACATTTTCCTGCAACCTTAAATGTACCTTTCCCCAAAACCTTACAGTTCTGTTCTTCATGGCCTTGAGTTTAATGCAAGATGCACCCATCTGACTGAGCATAGCAGTCCACACGAAATGAATAAACACAGCCACATGAAATGCTAAACAGAGCTGCATGTGTTTGTGATAGACAGATAGACTCCCTGTTCTGGAGCTCTTTGTAGCTGGGGAAAGGTCTTTTTCAGATCTTCAGAAACTGTCCTCACTTTTTCCTCCCTTTTTCGTAGGTTTCAGCAGTAATAAGGAGCTCTGTACACCTTCGGGTTTTTTTCAAAATACTTTTGCATCCTGGATATGAATTTACAAAAGTGCTCTTTAGTGTCAGATTTGTGTCAGTACCTGCATTGCAGCATACCAGAGCTTGCTATGCGACGGCAACTGCCATTGCCAGGATGATTTTCTCTGTGCAGCAATGCTTCTAGTATGTTTTCAGGTCTCCAAAACCCACCAAAAGCCTGGTTTGACAAACAAAGGGAGTAGAGAGTCATTGGGGAAATGGATAGATTAGGTGTTGTAAACCCCTCCTTTGTTACCTCAAGTTAGTATGATATACGTTGATGCATTTCTTTATATAAAGAACCAGTTGTGGTAACCCTCATTTCAGCTGACTTGTAACATCGGTTTCAGTTCAAACAATAACCGATAAACTCCTCCCTACTTTCCATTGAAAATAAGTAATTTGATTTTCTTACAGTTATTTCAGGTTTCCTACCCCCATAACTATGAAAAAATAATATAAAGAGTACTCACATGTTCCTTGGAAAATGCTAGAAGGTTTTAATGATGTTCATTATTACATCTAGTGCTCGCCATAATTAAATCAGTATGCAAGTTTCCTCAGGCTAAAAGGGACACATATTTAAAACACAACATATGGCTTTAGCTACTTTAGCCCTGTTTAAGTCAGTGGGAGTAAAATGTTTAAATCCTCACATACCTATTTGAAAATGTAACTGTTTTTGCTAGAATAGGGTAGCTTGATTGTTTCAATGACTTGTAAAGGAGAATTATATGAACAGAAAATGTTTTCAGTTTTAATTAACTTGATGTTTGCAACGGCTATCTGGAGACAGAAATATCTCTCAAGCATTTTTGAACAAGTATGAATCAGAATATATATGTGCTATTAAGAGAAAAGTAACATGTAAAGTCAGAAAACCATACGAGTACATTGGTTTAACTTTTAACTAATCTGTTTGAGTTCAAATGGAATGAATGTTAACTAAAAATTGTTAACTAATGAATCCCTGTAATCTGGACTCGTGTGAGGGTGTAACCCAGCCTCTAGGGTGCCTGTAGTATGACTGTGAGCTGGAATGGAAATGTGGCAACTTCTAACAGGCATGAAGTTAACAATTTAACTTATTTTACCCTGTACTGAAGTGGAAAAGAATGGCCTTTACAATCAGAGATAGGTATGCATTGGGTTAGGAAGACAACCCATAGTGAAAACACTCTGTGATATAAAAGCAGACACTAACGTGTTGGATACTACCGGAGAAGATGAAGATGGTTCAGGTCCTGCAGAAACATTCAATGTGAGCATACTCATTTTTTTCTGAACACTGTTGCAACATAGATATGTTAGTCACTCATAGCCTAGATTTCACGTAGATATTCAGTGATGTCAAGGGAGTTTTACTCTAGGTTTATTCTCTTGCAACATAATTCACATAAAGGGTATTATGCACAGCTTTCTCAAACAGATTTTTTCCAGCAGGAGTGATTCAACTCGTTCTTCTCTACAGTAAACACTAATTCAACACTTTCAATGTGGCTCACTGAGTACATTGTGGTTTGCCTTGGAAATTTGTACAATGGTCCTCAGTTTTCAAAGCAATAAAGTAATTAGTCTATCTCACTTAATAAAAATACAAATAGCACTCAAAAGGTGTATTTTCCATTATATGGTCATTTTCAAAGCTATGTTTTACTAAGTCCCAAAGCACGATTTCATGGCACGCAGAGGTTTGTTTAAGAATCAGTTTTAGTCTGGTCTTATTGAGCAATATGTCCAGTATAAGGAGCACAGATGTTATGATCTCAGATTTGGAATGCCAGGACATAAATTTGTCTAGACCTGTGTTACCAGGTCTAGACATATGTGTTACCAGTGTCAGACATACAGTTGATAGCCAAGTGTGACTTATAGAGGACTTTCATTTAAGATGCCAAGTAATTTCCAGGTCCTTCTACCAGTCCTGCCAGGCTGTCTTTCTCTGCTGTGGTGAGTCAGCACAAGTCAATGCCAAAGCAAAAAGCAAGTTCTCAGGAATGACATTTTTTAGGACAACTGAGCCAGAAAGAACAGAGTAGCAAACAGAAGTTCTAGTCGAGTGATGGATTTGAGTAAAAAAAAAACCAGCACAAAACCCCAAACCCAACAAAAGAATAAACCAACGATTTTCCCAAATAGTTCAAAAACATCTGAGGTCTCTTAATTTGCTTAACAATGCTGACATGATCTTACTTCATAGTTGAATGTTAATATCTCCTTTCTAACCAAGTAGCAAATCGGAAAACAATTTCTGTTTCAGGCAATCTTCAGACATAACTGCTGGGAACGATATTAGCTATGTTTACCTTCTTGTTCTTAGAAGCTTTCCAAGATCTATTTTTATTGTTGCTTTTAAAGAAGGCTAATATAGAATTAGCTTAGCAACAACTCCTTTGTCATAAGATGTCTTTGGCCACCTCTTCTTGGGAGATATTCCAGACTGGAGAACCCACCCTAGCCAACTGAAACTTATGCTTAGAAAGATTGTCCTGGGAGTGACATTTTCATGGGGTGGCATCATATTTGATTTTGGTGCTATGCTGGCATGGGTGACTGCTGGGCAGTCACTGACGTTGGCTGTGAAGGAACACCTGGACCATCCAAGACCAGATCACCAGCCCTTCCTAGGACCATCTGCATGCTCAGGTCAGCCTTGCCATCTTCTGTCCCTGAATTACTCTTCTTGCTCTTTCTGACCTTTACTGTCCGAGGTATGTGGATCTTGGCTATACGAAGATTATGACATCGGATTTATAGAATCGTTACTGTATCTACTGGTCAAATCTCTGAACTCCCAGAGGTCAAGCAGACCAAAAAAAATCTCACTACAGGCTTTTTGTTCTACACATATTATGCTGTCCTTTTCATAGAATCATAAATGGTTTGAATCAGAATGGACATTTAATAATCATCTAGTCCAACCTATCTGCCATACGTGTGGACATCTTTTACTTGATCAGGCTGCTCAAAGCTCTGTCCAACTTGACATTGAACACTTCCAGTGATGGCGTATCCACAACTTCTCTGGGCAACATGGTCCAATGTCTCACTGCCCTCACAGTAAAACATTTCTACCATGTGTCCAGTCTAAATCTATTCTCTTTCAGTTTAAAACCATTGGATCATGGAAAGAGGGGCTAGTCACTTGGGAGGAATATAGGACAGTTGTCAGAGGATATAGAGAGGCAATTAGGAAAGCTAAGGCTTCCTTGGAACTTAACCTTGCAAGTCAGGTCAAGGATAATAGAAAGGGCTTTTTCAAATACATAGCTAGTAAAACAAACACTAGAGGCAATATAGGCCCACTGATGAATGAGGTGGGTGCCCTAGAGACAGAGGATATAAAGAAGGCAGAGGTGCTGAATGCCTTCTTTGCCTCTGTCTTTACTCCTGCAGGCTTTCCCCAGGAGCCCCTGATCCCTGTAGCCCCAGAAGGAGTCAGGATAAAGGAGGAGCTTGCCTCGGTAGATGAGGATTGGGTTAGGGATCAGTTGAGCAATCTGGATATCCATAAATCGATGGGACCAGATGGAATGCACCCAAGGGTGCTGAGGGAGCTGTCAGAGGTCATTGCTAGGCCACTCTCCATCATCTTCGGTAAGTCATGGACAATAGGAGAGGTACCTGAGGACTGGAGGATAGCAAATGTCACTCCAGTCTATAAGAAGGGCAAGAAGGAGGACCCAGGTAACTATAGACTCACTGAACCTATACTCTATCCCACTGCCTGTGTCATTGATGTAGATATCAAATAGTGTTGGTAACACTACAGACTTTTGAGGGATCCCACTCATTATTGGTTTCCACTTGGACATTGAGCCATTAAATGTAATTCTTTGGACATGCATCCAGCCAATTCCTTACTCATCTACCAGCACATCCATCAAAACTGTATCTCTCCAATTTAGAGGTAAGAAAGTTGTGGGGGACCTTATCAAAGTCCTTACAAAATTCTAGGCAGATGACGTTCATAGCTCTTCCCTTGTCCACTGGTGCAGTCATTCCACCATAGAAGGCCACTAGATCAGTCAGGCATGGTTTGCCCTTGGTGAAGCCATATTGACTGTCTATAATCACCTCCTTATCTTCCGTAGGTTTTGACATATCTTCTGATTAGTAATTCTCAGGGTCTACCTTTTTACTCTTTTTAAAGTCGAGTCACACTGACCAAGGGAAGCTGCTGCTCATCAGTAAGGCCAGCCACAACCCAGGTATTTTGTCTGTTTACCACCTGGTTCTTCAACAAGGTGAACCCAGTGTGAGTAACTAATTAGGTTCAGACTGATGCTTCAAAGCACAAATATAAAGACATACTATTCCTCAATTAAAGGATGGATTAAATTAACTCAACATGTACTATAAATGGGCAAAACTAGTTCTATGTAACATTTTACCAGATCTTAAATTTCACTGTAGAGGAACCAGAAGTATGGTTGTTTCACAGGCCCTCAAGGACAAGGCCTTAACATAGTCCTGCGCCTTGGCCAGGACCTTGTTTCTGTTGGTTCTTCCCCATTCCCTGGCCTCACTCACTGCAGGCTACTATGCCCAGTACCTCTGCTATGTAAAACTAATTTCTCCTATCTAGTCAGGGGCTTTATAATATCTACCACTAACAGTTGATCTCCACTTTGTATTTTCAGTTATTTGTTAAAGACTCAGTTGAGAATACCTCAGTTTTATTTCTTAGCACCGAATTACGAATGCACCCTTTGCAAGTAATGCATCCTTTGTTCCAAGTTTTCTGTTTCTTGACTGGTAACTTCCTGTCTAGATTTTTTTGGTCTTACAACAGTTCTTGCGTAATGATGGCTCTCACTAATTATTTGAAGTATATTGCAGTTTGTGATGTGCTACAGAAGACATTTAGGAGTATTTAGTTACACCAAATTTCCTAGTGTCCTTCTGTTAATTTCACACCTCCTTTATTGAAATCCAGCCTGAACCATCATATTTCCCCTCCTTTTTATTTTAAACTTCTTTCATTTCTAGAAGTGCAGAAACATACCCTGAACATATCCTCTCTGCATAAAGTTATGCATAAAATAGAGGAAAAAAGCTCCACAACAATCTGAACAAAAATACATATCTTTCAACTGGGAAGCTGTGTACTTTTTTTTCTGCATATCTTATACTGTTAAAATATACATATCCTGGAAACTTCTTAGGGAAGGGATCCTGTTTTTTTATTTTTCTTTTTAAAAAATGGATCAATTTAGATTTATGAAAGAAATTCAGGGGTAGGGGAAATAATTGGAACGAACAGGATACCTGCCTACTTTTCCACCTGGTCGCCCAGTGACTGTCTTCCATCCTATTTCCCTACATAATCTGCTCTGACCATTTGAAGTTCTTAGCTTCTGGGAATCTGCCATGCCAGGTATTTGGAAAATATCCAGAAAAGTTGAGCACTTTTGCATTATTAGAAATAATTGATGATGCATCTGCATGCTTTGGAACTGTATGCATGATACATAAGCAAACAAAAAAATACAAATGGGCACTACTTTAGAAAGGAATTACACTCAGTCTCACTTTTTGATATGATGATATAAAATACCTCTAAAAAGAGTTATTAAATGTCCACTTATATGCTGGGAATGAATATTTCTCTCCCCATCATCAATCTCTTTCCTTCTACTTCATTAAATGTGTCTCTCACTGCTTTTTGTTTGTGATCCAGTGAAGCAATTTATTGTGTGATAATGAACAATGTTTGTGCCATGGCTTTAAACAGATTGTTGTGGTTGTGCTTTGAAAGACAAACAGATGGTCCCAACCATAAAAAAATCTATAATGTCATCAGCCATCTATATAGATGCAGCATGTGACTCATCCGCTGATTGATTAACTCTATTTGCATCATATCGATATATTTGCGATGGTGCTAATATTAACTAGCTGTATTCTTAGGCGATATATAATAACTAACAGTCTGTTCTCCACCATGCCTTCTAATAGTTTTGAGAGTGCCTATTACATATTTGACTCCATTACTTTGCTTACAGGCTTATTAATTGAAGTTACTTTACACGGTACTGTTATCCCTGGAGATTTCATTTGAAGTTGAGTTTATAGCTTTGGTTTCTATAAGCCTTTTTCATTTCTAAGAGCCCAGGGGTTAATTTTCTTGGGAGAGTGTAAAGACTTCTGTCTTCTTTGTAGATGCTAGGGGTCTGCTGCTTGATCTACCTGAAGGCACCTCTGCTGCAGGCTGAACAAGCCCTTCTCCCTCAATGTCTCCTTACAGGGTAAGTGCTCCAGCCTCCAGCCATCACAGTGGTTCCTTGCTGAACTTTTTCTAGTTTATCAATGTCTGTTTTGTACTGGGAGACCCAAAATGGAGCACAGTGCTCTAGCTGTGGTTTAAGGAGTGCTGAGTAGAGGGAGATAATCCCTTCCCTCAGTGTGCTTGCTCCTCTCCTGCTAATGAATCCCAGTAGGCTGTTGTCCCTCTTTGCTACGTATGCACTGCTGGCTCATGCTCATCTCACTGCCCACCAGGGCCCCCAGGGTCTTTTCTGCAGAGCTGTTCCCCGGCCAGTCAGTGCCCAGTCTGTATCGTTATAAGATACTCTATTTTCCATCTGCAGAGATTTGCTTTGGCCTTGCTGAATTCCATAAGGCTCTTGGCCCATTCCTCCAGCAGGTCTAGGTCCCTCTGCTTGCCAACCCTGCTCTAGAGCATATCAATTGATCCTACTAGTATGGTGTCATCTGCAAACTTGCAAAAGTGCACTCTGGTGCATGGGTCATGGGTAGATATGTTAAACACAACAGGTCTGGTGACAAACCCTTGAGATACTTCACATGTTACCAGCCTCTAGCTAGATTACACGATCCATTAAAAACGACTTTTTGAGCCTGATTATCCAATTCTTTTTTTTTACTGTCTCAGTTGTCCACCTTTCCCATCCATAACCTTCTAACTGAGATCCAAGAATATTGTGAGAGACAGCATCAAAAGCCCTTTTAAACAACAGTCCTCCCCTCATCCACAAATCCAGTTGTTTCATTGGAGAAAGCATACAATGGTAAAAGAACATATTTTGATTATTCAATGATAAAGACAAAAATGGATATGTGGAAGTTGTGTTTTTCAGACCTTTATGTGTACTTTTGGTTGGCAAATGTCTAGGGGGGTTGTTTCAGCATACAAGAGTAGCTGTTAAATCCCTACTTCTGTGACTTGTTTCTGTGGGCAGCTCTCCGAGTATGTAAAACGCCTTTGAAGCTGGTAGCATTGCCTTCATCTGCAGACATCTGTTTGTGTGGAACAAGCTCTTTGAACAGGGCCTAAATCTGCCGCAATTTCTGGTTACTCTATGGGTAGCTAACGTAACCTCTTTTTACTTCAGCACTGGTTTGTGATCGGATTTGGGACACCTGTCCCCTTGATGATAAAGAGCATTTGCTTGTGCTGGGAATAATTTGTTTAACATGAGTAGTATGACAGGAAGAGCAGCACGCTTTTAAAATAAAATGAAATAAACCAGATTCTTTTTACTCTCAAAACTGCTGGTGACACCAAATTTCTTAACTTGGAAATTGCACAGCTTAGTGAAGCCAATCACTGCTCAATGTGGACATATATTTCAATAGAGCCAGGAAAACTGCTACTTCTTTCTTTGCCATCAGCTATTTTTTCCAGTCTGAGAGAGTTGGTTAAACTGTTTCCACTTTCTGATGTTGAGGTTTTTTGGGGGTTTGTGTGTTATTTTCTTTAAATTCTGCTACATTATGGAAAGAGGAAGACTAATAACATCTAATACTCCTCAGATAACTTCACTAGTTTCATCTCTTCCTCTATGAGGAATTCAGACTTCTCCACTTCACCTTTCAAGTTCAGCCCAGCCTTTCATTAAAGTATTGTTCTCACTTTTTTCTCTTGACTCTCTTTTTTCAGCTCATGATGCTCAGCATTCTTTTCATACACTTTTTTATACTTCTTTTTTTTTTTGTAGATTTCCCCCCCTCCTACTTCTAACCATGCTCAGAGCAGTCTCTTCTTTTATCAAGTTGTTCTTTTGTATACCCAAACTCAGCTACTTGTATCATAACCCTTAGGCTCAAGTACTACAGCGTAACTATATGCTCTCTAAAGCATTTGTATTGATAGGAGTAAAATAAAAAAAAATTCCCAGCCTTTAAGACACTTTTATTCAATGTTATTAATACATTCAAACTGCTAGTCAGAAGACCTGTGAAAAATATAACAAAGAAACTGGAAAAATGAAAGAAATTATAATAAGAAAACTGTTTATTGTTTTCAATTGTGAAAACAGCCATATTTTAAAAGGTGAAAAGTAAACCACATCCTGGCTATCTTATCTTAATTAATGTTTCTGAAATCCACAAAGATCGACAAATAGTAAACCTCTCCTATGGAGGCTTTCCTAAATCTAGTTTTTCTGAGGTTTGGCTTGTAAGTAGAGGTAATGACCCAGAGGAACCATGAACTTATATAACAACTTACATACACACTACTAACAAGTGAAAAGAGATGGAAAGCTTGAAAAAAACTTTAGATGAATTTTGGCCTTTTGGAATTCAGCACGTGAACCTGCACATCACAACCTGAGCTAGGATGACCAAAGATTTGTATGCTGTTATACAACCCAGCCGTGAGCAGCGGACACAACCTTATGTTGTAAGAAGAAATATGTCGTATAACTAATACCCTGAACCTTGATGTAACAATGTGTTCCATTTCCAGTCCTATTTTTAAAATGCTGTAATGAAATTCTTTCCATTTTGAGGAAAAGTGGATGTTTTCATCACTGGAATAGTATCCTCTTCACTGTATTAGTTTTCTGTCTAATTTGAATTTGGAAAGAAAATGGTGCTTTCAGACGCTCTATCTGTTTTCATCATTTCTATCGCTATACCTAAAACATATGCCCCTGTACTTCTATTCGCGCATCTTAATTTTAGTTAATCAAAGATTAACTCATTTATTCATTTTGTCAGTGCAAGTGTACACGCAAGTGGAGGTCAGGGTTCAGGTTTTCTCTGCAAATATAACCCAAATATTCTGTCAGAGACAAATGTGTGAAATAGCAGTGGCTATGAGTCTACCCAAGCTGCCTGTTGACAATACTTACAAGTTACCTGACTCTTTTCCTCCCTTTTCTCCTCAGCTATCTGCAAGATGACTCTTTGTGTGGAATAATGACATTCTTCTGTCGCAGGGTCAGAAAATCCTGAGTCTAATGCGTAGCATACACTGCCTTGGCCGAAAGTACATCCTTCTGTAATAATAAAGTCAGCGATCTGACAGCTCATCTCCTGGACCCTTGCAAGGCCACCTTTGCTCTGAGTGCATGTACAAAGATGTTTTGTGCTTTCACTTTGAAAGTTCCCCAGAGAACTTCTTGGTAGGATTTTTCTTGCCAGGGATTGCTTTTGAAATGTGCAAAGGGACATGCAAACTGACAAAAAGAAATCTTTACTGCAGAAATATGTGAAATACGTATTCTTCTCAAAGTTGTTGTTTATCCTGATCTTGTGCTCACTGGGCAGGATGTACTTTGCAGCAAGGAGGATAAACAAACAAAATAACTGAAATCCAGGGGAATCAAAACAAGGGTACAAACATTCAGATTACATGAAAGAGGAGCTCATTTAGAGATAACTCAACTCCTGAATTTTGTGGCAAAATATTTAAAACTTGAATACCTAATGAGAGACATTAAAATAGCAGGTGTTACTGAAAAAACATGTGTAGTCAGAGAAGTATTTCAAACTCTGCATAAGCAACTTCATTTACTATGGCTCATTATAATTTTCTTGAAGGGTTTGTCTCCCTTGGTATTTGGAAGAATATTTAAGAAGAAAAATTATTCAAAATACTTAAAAGAAGGAATAGAAAACCTTCATATTTCCACTACATTCTTCAACATTCAGTGCTCAGTGTTCAGCATTCTTCAAATGTCCTGGATGTTATGGGTTACAGAGGCCTTTTTTGTTTTGCTCACTTGTTCCAATAGCTGTAGGCTCTGAAATCTGACAATACTAGTCTCAGCAAGTTATTCCTCATATTTGTGGGATGTTTAATGGTAATTTCTAAGGCTCTTTCATCTGCCTGTCTGAACCTGTGGGGAATTAGTAAAATGTAGGACAAAATTAGGCAAGGTCTACACTCTGTCATCCACTTGAACTTTCATTATGTCTTATCAGTTAGTATCAAAAAAAATTATTTTCCACATTGATTTTTTTCATTTTTAATGAGTGTTGCATCATCAAAAAAAGGAAGAACTTGAGGGAACATTTAAAAAACCTGATTAAGTGCGAATTTATGTCATTGGGTTCAGTTTTTTTTAAGAAAAGTGCAGATATTAGTGCCACAAGTAAGGACACATTTCTCAGAGTCACACCACTCGTGTCACATATTTCCACTTTGCCCATGTATAAAAAAATAAACTAAATTTATTAATTCTGTAATTTCTGGTTTATTAGCAGATTCCTCAACAAGATTTAGGCAAAGATCTGATCACATGCATGAATTGAAAATTCCCACAGTTCTTCATAGTTGCACTCCCACTAGAACCATCAGATTTTTCTCTAAAGTTCAGGTAGGAGAGGGCTCTCAGTAGATCCTATATAAAATGTAAAAGTCAAGCCTTTCCCCATGTGGAAGTCAGGTTAGAAGTGTAAGGACAATGCTGTCCTTCAGCAGACATACAGGTTAAATCCAGTAGAGGATATTTGGCTCTATTGGAACACTTCTATGAGGAAAGGTTAAGAGGGCTGGGGTTGTTCAGTCTGAATAAGAGAAGGCAGCTCAGAGGAAACCTTATTGTAGCCTTTCAATGTACAAAGGTGGCTTATAAGAAAGATGGAGAGAGATATTTATGAAGGCCTGCAGTGACAGAAAAAGAGACAACGGTTTTAAACTGAAAGAGGGCGTATTTAGACTAGACATAAAAAATAAATTTTTTGGAATGAGGGTGGTGAGTCACTGGAACAGTGTGTCCAGAGTTGTGGATGCTCCATCACTCCATCCACACTTTGAGCAACCTGATCAAATGAAAGCAAAAAGCCCCACAAAACTGGCTGGATGGCTGAGCCCAGAGAGCTGTGGTGGATGGAGTTAAATCCAGTTGGAGACCGGTCACAAGCATTGGCCCTCAGGGCTCGGTCTTGGGGCCAGTCTTGTTTAGTGTCTTTATCAATGACCTGGGTGAGGGGATCGAGTGCACCATCAGTAAATATGCAGATGACACTAAATTGAGTGGGAGTGTCGATCTGCCTGAGGGTAGGAAGGTTTTGTAGTGGGATTTGGACAGGCTGGAGTGATGGGCTGAGGCCAATTGTATGAGGTTTAACAAAGGCAAGTGCTGGGTCATGCACTTCGGTCACAACAACCCCGTGCAGCGCTACCGGCTTGGGGAAGAGTGGCTGGAAAGCTGCCTGGCAGAAAAGGACCTGGGGGTGTTGGTTGACAGCCGACTGAACATGCGCCAGGAGTGTGCCGAGGTGGCCAAGAAGGCCAATGGCATCCTGGCCTGTATCAGAAACGGTGTGACCAGCAGGAGTAGGGAGGTGATCGTGCCCCTGTACTCGGCACTCGTGAGACCACACCTTGAGTCCTGTGTCCAGTTCTGGGCACCACAGGATAAGAAGGACATTGAAGTGCTGGAGCGAGTCCAGAGAAGAGCAAGGAGGCTGGTGAGAGGTCTGGAAAACAGGCCTTATGGAGACCGGCTGAGGGAACTGGGGTTGTTTAGTCTGGAGAAGAGGAGACTGAGAGGAGACCTCATTGCCCTCTACAACTCCCTAAAAGGAGGTTGTAGTGAGGCTGGTGTTGGTCTCTTCTCCTAAATTGCTAATGACAGGACAAGAGGAAATGGCCTCAAGTTACGTCAGGGGCAGTTTAGGTTGGATATTAGGAAGAAGTTCTTTACTGAGAGGGTGGTTAGACACTGGAACAGGCTGCCCAGGGAGGTGGTGGAGTTGCCGTCCCTGGGGGTGTTTAAAAAAAGCGTGGATGAAGCTCTTGAGGCCACGGTCTAATGGTCTAGTGTTTAGGGAGATGATGGGATAAAGGTTGGACTTGATGATCTTGGAGGTTCTTTTCAACCATGCTGATTCTATGATTCTATGATTCTCTATCCGTGCCCATGGCAGGGATATTGGACTAGATGATTTTTAAATGTCCCTTTTGAGCTAAACCATTCTATGATTCCATGATTCTATATTTCAAAACCATTCTTTTATTTGTGAGGAAGAGTTGTCCTGGTAAAGTGGGTGCATTCAATTTATGAAAGCTTTTTAAGTCCTGATGCTGCAGTAAACATTAAATAATATTTTACAGTATCCAAGTCCTAGCTGCTAAAAAGCTTTTCAGTGACTAAATCACCTTCCTCTTTCACATGTGTGTGCACACTCACAAAAAAAACCCAAGTCTAAAGTAACCAACTCACCCCAAGAAGTCTAAAAGTCATCTTTTACAACAAGCTATGTGTCATGTAGTAGTTATATAATTTTTTGTATATGTGCCTGTATTCAAACTCCCTTAATATGTACTAGAATAGCTTTTCTTAGCAGCTCTGATCTTTCATGTAGCTATGTAATTAAGATGGTCTCTATAAGTAGAAAAATTTTTTACAGCATTTCTAGAAACAAAAAAAAAGAGAATACTTCTTATGTTTACAGCAATTCCCAGAACTGCTTGACTGTGGTTTTCAGTATCATACAAATGGCTCATGAGAGAACTCTTTAACTCAGGAAAAAGACAGGCAAAAAACCCATCATAATTACAGAAAGAACCAAGAAGTAGGAATGCTGAGAACATCTCAATAGGCCTTTTTTTTAGTTCCTCATAATGCTCAGGAATGTTACTGTTTAGGCTGAAAATACTCATGTTCAGTTTCCACCCAAAGACCTCTTTTTGAGGTTTTCCTTCTTTTTAAGAGTCACAGAGGAGAAGCAGAGGAATAATTACTTCTTCGTTTACCTCTGGCTCCCTTTCTGTATTTAAACACCTCCACACATACTTTTCCTAGTTCTGCAAACAACTATTTATGTGTACAACTCAATCCATGTGAGTTAGTTCATTGAGGCTCCACAGACAGGTAAAGTTTAGTATAAAACATGCAAAGAGAGAAAACAGAGAGGGATGGTAAGACCTCTAAGAAATCCTTCCACCTTGACCCTGCTCAGAGTCAGAATCAACTGTACTTGAGCATCCTTTACCTGCCTATTTAACATATTCTGAAAAATCTCTAATGGAGTACATCATAAGGATTTCAGTAATTTATGCTCTTTTTACTTTAGGGATGCACTGCCTGTGTAGAAGCAAAAGACTTGTTGCAAAGGAAACTGAGCCATAAAGGTAAAACACTGCCTTCAGCATCTGTTTGTGCATGTAAAAAATAAATATCTGTCTGGAGTCTTATTTGCTTCAAATATTCCAGTAGAACACCTTACAGGATGAAGACTTGAAATATTAGAGAAGTCTTGTGTTAAAGGAGAAAGTGAACTCAAGAGTCCTTCATATATATGTATTCATTTACATATATATTTTTTAAAAAAATTCCTTCCTGTCATCTTGCATAATGTCCTTGTTTATGCTTAGTGCAAAAAATTACATGCTGACACAAATTTTTCCTGAGACAGGTCTCACAAAGATTTATTTGTTTTAATTAATTTAGCAGCTTTCCTTTCCCTTTCTTATTGTTAAAATCCACATACATATTAATTAGGTTTGCCTTGAGTTAAGTATCTTTTCTGCTTTAGGAGTGAGGGGAGGAATTTTCTTGCCAGGCAGAGTTTCTTAGGCTCTTACAGTTCCAATTACTTTTCAGAAATATTTACCAAAGGGAGCAAAATAAAACAAACAAACAAAAAAACCCATCACACAGATGGTAAATCAGTGGAAGAATAGTTCCAACAATAGTGTGTGAAAATGGTTAAAAATTGTCTCTTGTTAATCAGTACACAGAAAAGCGGATAAATATGTGCTTTGGCATTTTCTCTGGTTAATTCAGTATTTTTCTGTTAGCAGGTACTCTTGAATCCTTATGCAAATTCCAAGTATTAATGACTTCAATTCAGCAAGGTAATAATAATAAATATATCTGTGAATGGATAGACTTATGTTTGTGTTTTATTTAATTGAAGATGCAAGACAGCTAAGTTGTAGCATGATAAAAATTTAACTGTAAATCTATTTCTGTAATCCTTCATCATTACCTGCTAAACCCACTCTTTTTCTAAGTTAATTTAGCATTTTTTGTTAAATTGAAAAATACTGAATCTTAGCTTCCCCTTTTCTTTCTCTTTTTCACCTTCTGGCTTACAGGACTACAGATAAAGTCAACTTTAGGACCACTGCAGATGGCTACAGGTCTCGTTAGGCCAATGAAATGCACCCATGATAATATAAAAAAAAATATGTTCCATGGATGTCAGTAAAACAAATGATTGAAAATGTCATCATGAACACCATATTTCATAAGACTAAGCAAGAATTTTGGGCCAACATTGCAAATCACCTTCTGCAAATCAGCATAACACTATTTCTTAAATCAAGTTACGTAATTAGAAAAAAAAAAAAAAAAAAATCTGAGATTAAATGAAATTCCATACCTTTGTTATCTGATGTTTTGATGTCCTTAGGTAACTTGACATAGACTGTTTCCCATAGGGAAAACTATCTGATAGATGAGATACAGTGTAATTTTGCTGCAGCTGGAACCAGGTGACCTTCCCAGGAAAAGATTTGTTTGACTGCTCAGATTTCTACCACAATGCCCTGTCAAGAGCTCAAGGTGGGGCAGAGGTATTCAGAAGTCACTGGCTTTCCAGACACATATCAATTAATAATAAAGTTGGTAGTGTCACTAAAGAATTTATTTAATTCATTGACATTCTTGTACTAAATAGCTGAGTGGATGCTTTTGCTTTCCTTCCAGTTCTTTTTCCATTACACACATTAGCAGAGTAGGAAAGTTGAATAGATGCTTTAGAAAGATTTCGAGATTAGAGATGTGCTAAACTATGTACAAAGTAGTGGCTAAAGTCAGCAAATTGACACACCTATTGTTTTACAAAACTCCTGGTGTATTATTTCTAAAGAGTCATGATATCTGTACAGAGATCACGAAGTGTAACACTTGAAAAAAAAGGACTTCGATCCTTGTGTAATTCATCAACCTCATTGTGGATGTGTCAACCTAGTTTGCAACTGTGGCTGGGAAAAGAGAGAAAAAGATACTGCATCTGAATGCTTTTTAAACTTCAGTGAGTTTTGCACATGCTTACAGATGTATATTCTGACTGGGACCTTTGAAAGCAAATCTGCAACATTCCTAATGAAAACCTTCAGAAGTGAGTTAATCTTATCTGATTTTATAAGTCAAAAAATTAGACATCTAAGTTGAAATTAATCACCTCACTACTGGGAAATCCAAGAAGATATCATCACTGTCAGGGAACATAGCATCTTGTATTACCTCTAACTTCTGGGATCAGTCAACTGGCCGAGCCTCTCTTCCCCCCCCAGGGACACCTTTGGGTAAGATTCAAACAATCAGCTACACTGAGTTCTTCCTTGGGAAACTTAGAAATCTCTATAGACTTGTTTTGTAATTTAACACTTTTATAGCCAGGCCATATCGTTAACATCCGTAGTGCTTGCACAAGCTTTACAGACAGTAGATTTATCACTGGCAGTCCAAAAGAACTTGTGTACCTGTTGCTTCAATAAAACTGCACTATTCATTAATCTGGCAGTGACAGTTTATAGTGGATGCTGCCAAACTCTTTGTGTATGGCCATGATAGTTCATGGAACGCAGTTAGATGGATAGTGTGGGGTGTTAGTAGTGCATCTGTAATCGTGATAGTACAAAATCTATGTTGGGCATGACTGGACTATTAACATCAATCTGGGCATCACTCAAAACCTAAACACAGCTGCCCCCCAGCCTGTATGACATTTAAGGACCACCTGAAACTCTAAGAGGTTTATTCTCTATCAAATCACTTTGCCCTTTAATGTGACAGGTGCACAGCAAGCTCACTACCCTGAATTTCAGGAAAGCAGAATTTGGCCTCTTTAGGGACCTGCTTGGTAGAGTACCATGGCGTAAATATCTGGAGGGAAGAGGGGTCCAAGAAAGCTGATTGATATTCAGGGATCACCTCCTCCAAGCTCAGGAGCAATGCATCCCAGCAAAGAGGAAGACAGGCAAAAAAGCCAGGAGGCCTGCATGGATGAATGGGGAGCTCCTGGACAAACTCAAACATAAAAAAGAATTGCACAGAGGGTGGAAGCAAGGACAGGTAGCCTGGGAGGAATACAGAGAAATTGTTTGAGCAGCCAGGGATCAGGCTAGGGAAGTTAAAGCCCTGATAGAATTAAACCTGGCCAGAGATGTCAAGGGCAACTAGACAAACTTCTATAGGTTATAAAAGGTTGACTAGGGAAAATGCAGGCCCTCTCCAGAAGGAAACAGAAGACATGGTTACTTGGGACATAGAAAAGACCGAGGTACTCAATGACTCTTTTGCCTCAGTCTTTACCGACAAGTGCTCAAGCCACACTGCCCAAGTTGCAGAAGGCAAAGGCAGGAACATGAAGAATGTATGAAGAATCACCCACTGTAGGAGATCAGGTTTGAGACCATCTAAAGAGCCTGAAGTTACACAAATCCATGAGACCCTAACGAGATGCCTCTGCGGGTCCTGAGGGAAGTGGTGGATGAATTTTCTAAGGCACTATCCATCATATTTGAGAAGTCGTGGTAGTCCGGTGAAGTTCCCACTGACTGGAAAAGGGGGAACACAACCCTCATTTTTAAAAAGGGATAAAAGAAAGACCTGGGGAACTACAGGCCAGTCAGCCTAATCTCTGTGCTTGGCAAGATCATGGAGCAGTTCCTCTTGGAAACTATGGTAAGGCATGTGGAAAATAGGAGGCAACTGGTGACAGCCAACATGGCTTCACTAAGAGCAAATCATGCTTGACAGATCTGGTGTCCAGCTATGGTGGGGATCCAGCACTGGAGTATAAGGGAAGAGCAACTGATGTCATCTACCTGGACTCGTGAAAAGCATTTGACACTCTCCTACATGACTTCCTTGTCCCTAAATTGAAGAAATGTGGACTTAATGGATGGACCATTCAGTGGATAAAGAATAGGTTGGATAGATGCATTCAAAGAGTTATGTTCAGTGGCTCAATGTCTAAGTGGGACGGTGCTATGTAACATCTTTGTTGGCCACACGGACAGTGGGATCAAGTGCACCCTCAACAAGTTTGCTGACAACACCAAGCTGTGTGGTGTAGTCAAAAGGCTGGAGGAAAGGGAAGCCATCCAGAGGGACCTTGACAGGCTTGAGAGCTGGGCCTGTGCAAACTGCACAAAGTTCAGCAAGGCCAAGTGCAAGGTCCTACACATGGGTCAGGGCAATCTCAAACACAAATACAGGCTAGATGGAGAATGGATTGAAAGTAGCTCTGAGAAGGACTGAGACACTGGAACAGGTTGCCCAGAAAAGTTGCCACTGCCCCCTCCCTGAGTGTGTTCAAGGCCAGGTTGAATGGGGCTTTGAGCAGCCTGGTCTAGCAGGTGTCCTTGCCCATGGTAGGAGAGTTTAAACTAGATGATCTTTAAGGTCCTTTTCAACCCAAACGATTCTACAATTCTAGAATGGCTAGCTCACAGTTTAGATGGTTTTAGTACCTATAGTGTGGCAACTGGATGCCACCCTGAAACTCCTGCAGTTTATTTCACAGATCACTCCATCAGCTGTAGCTTTTCCCTTTCAACAGAATGTAGAAAATAACACTCGTGTTTATACAGTTATGTAACTTTACATGCATGCTGATGTATAGCTTCTATTATTATAGATAACGTAGATATATGTATAAGAACTCAATATTAAAAATAGTTATCTTTCCCAGTTTTAATCATATTCTTACGCAGTGTAAAATCAATGAACCGTAAAAAAGTGCTTCTATAGATTGTGTTAACTCCATTACTATAGACCTCACAATTTTCAGTGTAGGTATTATAGTAATTAAGGGTAAAAAAGAGTGGTCTTATCCTTATTTATTGATGAGGAACTGAATATATTCATAAAAGAGGGATAGTACTGTTTGCAGAAAATTTAAATATCTTGTCTAAGGTCACACAAGAAGTCTGTGGTAGATCAAGAGCAAAATCCAGGTCGTCTTCTGAGGTCTATGTCTTGAATTCCAGACACAGTAAAAATTCCCACCGAGATGAGCAGATGCTTTGTCTGAATAAGGGTGCAGGGTTTGCTTCCTAAAGAGGAGGGGAAAATAGCTTTTTAAATGCTGTGATTAACCAGCTGAGATTAGAAGTGTAAATATAGGTTCATGTTACTTCCTGCATATAAGAAACAGTATTCCTTAATGTAATACTATCACTGCACAGTTTTACGGGGCTCGTTACACACCACACATCAGCAGAAATATCTGAATAAACATGGCTTAAATTTAGATGGTTTTGTCTTTCCAATGAGTGGCATTTACTGTAGATTTCATTTTTAAAACTTGCTACCCACAAATGTTTTAGATCACAACTGGAAATTTTTTGGGTAATTATCAGATCACATTACAGACATGAAATGGGTGGTTCTGCTAACCAAAGGCAGAATCATAAAATGCTTATTTCTTTCATTATGAAACTACAAAATGTTTCCATATTTCTGTGACTATCACCATTCAAGGAGAGACTGAATAATTCTTTTGTTTGTCACCAGTTATCTTTGCTGTTGATTTTGAAAACAACAAACTAAGTTATCATATTTGTATTGTCTTGGCATACGTGTTTGAGTATCTCTGGCATACAGGTAAAGGCCATACCACAGGGAGAAATTCCTACAAAGGAATTACATATACAATTACATAAAAAACCAATCAATCCCTTTAAAGAAAAAAGGATCAGCTAATAAGTGCAAGTCTAGCAATAGATACCACTATTAACAATTAGCACCTGTCTCCGATAAAGACTAAAACTGGAAACCAACAAGATGTACCTTTAAACATTTTTCTAACATTGTGCAAAATTGCTTCTTTTGCACATTGGTATTGTGTTTAGGATTTTTCAGATGACAGAAAATCCCTATTATGTTGTTCTGATACTGCAGCTGAAGGAACATCTCATAAAATTTCTCACTTCAATTATTTCTTTTTTAAGAAATTGTTGTGAAAACATCTATTGTTTTCCGTTCACAAAATCCAGAATATACCTTAAAAGTTCAGACAGACAATGTTTTTCTTTGAACCAGCCTTTTGCAGTGACAGCAGCAGACTTTGTGGATGCACAGAGCCGGGTGGTCTGGAAAACTTGACCCAGAAGCCAAAAACAAATTTAGAAGTTATCTTTTGCTGGAACACATTCTTCCATGAGTAGCTTGCATGCCATATTCAATCACAATGATTTAAATCTTGCTTAGATAAGTCCAGGCAAGATGCAGTTGTGCTTTTCAATGGCAAGTAGCTGTATTTCTGCTAATAATAGCCACAGTGCAACACAAAGCATTAATCCATCAGTGAGTGCCAAAATGAATTTTTTGGAACTTGAGTCTTGAATGTCTTGCACAGGCATTTCTGCATGTCAGCGCAATGTAGAACTTCCCAGGGAACTGTCTAGATCAAATCCAGGCATCCCAGCCAAGTTAAGAAAGGAGCTCAGTTTGGGTTTCTCAGCATGACAAAGTAGTCAACATTGAACTGAGCATCCACCTTCTACCTACATGAGTGAGTTCCAAGTTACCTTGAGCATATCAATGCTTCATATGCATTGTCAGTGTCAATGTGATTATGTATTGATTTCCCCATGTCTACATTTAGCCTGTACCCAGGGCTAAACTGTAGAAGTTGTTCTACCACCCGATGACCCCTCCCCAGCTGAGAAGGGGAATGGGGAAAAAATGGGAGAAACCTCGTGGGTTGAAGTAGAAACTGATTTAATGAAATAACAGAAGTAATACAATCACCAACATAAAGTGCACAAGGCTCTAAGCCTGGTCCTTGGGGTCAGCAGCAGGAACAGAAAGTGAAGAGGGATGAACCCCAGGAAAAGGACCTCTGCCCTCTGAAAACTCCCTTTTTTTTTAATGAGCATGATTAAGTGGTATGGGATACACCTGTGGGTCAACTGCGTTGATTGGATCTCCCAGTTGAAACGGTGCTGCTCATGGCCTTCTTGCATTGTTGGCCCATGGGTCTGTTCCTGGGAAACCAGGACACCCCACAAGATGCCTGTTTCATGACTACCTGCATTTTCTCATGCAGTACAAGGAACACAGTCCAGTGGACGAAAAACTATGGTAGAACTGATAGATCTGGTAGGAGAAGACAGGTGTTTGTTTTCTGGCCTTTTACTTTTTCATTTTGTATTCTTAGTATTTCTTTAATACACGGAATTTTTTTTTTTTTTCTTCTTAAAGAGATGTAATAAAACACATTCTTTGATATGATCTAGATGCTGTGCTGCAGTAGAAGGCTGGCTCCATGTAGGAGCTAAATTGCATTCATCAAGCAACATGGTAGCCAAGGAAAGTACAGTATCTAGAGGATGCCTTGCTTGCTTTGTCCCAGCACCACTAGTTATTTCAATTAACTGTAAAATGCATGCACAAGTCAATGAGCCTGTATTCTCTGCAATTAAGCTTTTGCACCTAAAAATCCCTTGTAGTGAAAACCAGGTCTATTTCCTTTTCCTGCCACACTCTTTTCAACTTAGTATCTTTAAACCTCATACAGGAGCCTAGGCTGCCCTGTGACACAGCTAAGCCATAGGCGATATCCCATGTATTACTAAACCAGTTTCAGGCAGAATGTGTCTGTATAAACAACAAAAAATATTGTAGCTTAACTGAATTAAATCTTGAAATAATTTTGAGAAGCAAGGGACTTGTTTTCATGTCACCCTCCTTTCCACTCTAGTAATGCAATTGTTCTGCAAGATTTGAGTAAGTAATGTTTTGGGTTGTTATGAAAAAAAGAAGTTTAAATAGTAATTAAATCCATGCAGTCTGATGATTTTGAAGTATTCACACTGGCCAGGAAATGGATAGAGAAACCATTTAAAGAAGTTCTCTGAGGCTTAAGGGTGAAATTATAGTCTTTCAGAGAAGCTTCCAATAAATAGCATCAGTGATTGACATGCCAAGGGAAATAGAACTTCTTTGAGCCTGGTAAGTGCCTCTTTTAACACTCAACTTTTTTAGATTCTCTATGGCTTATTAAGAAGGACACAGAGGCATTCCTTATGTTCCACTCTTTACATACACTCTCCCTTCTATTTAAGGCAAAAAACTGTGATATGCTTACATATCTTTAAGTAAACTGTAATAATCCTTTTGGAAAAGATTTTAATTATAACAGCACTGATCTTAGTTATATACAATTTTTTAGGTTTCTCTCTGCATATAAATTAGTACTCCTGCCTATCCATAGGAATTAAAAGTTGAGGTTTATTATAATTTTAAAATAAGCTTGAATCAAATTTCTTTGAGCTGATTATGTACTGTTTTGGAAAAGTCTTCAGTCAGATAGTGCCTAAGTCAATGCATATTTAATGGCTCTTCACATTGTTTACTTAGTACGACAAGTCTTGTTTTGTATGTGACCAGCTGTCAAAGTGCATTGGTCCTGAATTAGTAAAAAGAATGAATAAACAGAATATCAAATCCAAGCAAAATCCTTTTCTCTTTTTTCTAACTTCAAGGACATACAGGTTTAATGCAAAAGCTGAGCCATTGAAGAAGCAGAATTTTTACGGCAATTATTGTAACATACCCTGACTAAATTCTAATTAAATATAATAATACAAAAAATTATGTTACATTAGAATCTCAATGACAGAGTTGTTTTGGATAGAAAACCGATAATTTGTTCCTCATTCAATTATTCATTAAAAATTCATTGGAACAGGTAGCATTGCATACAGAACAGAACCTTTAACAGATGATATTTCCAAAATGTGAAATACAAAATCCAGACATTTAAAGCTGATTTTGTAATACTGTCTCATCTCATCCAAACCCAGGAAGTCCTGCTGCAGCAGAAAATAATCTCCAAAAGTTTCCTTCCTCCTTTATATTCCATTTTTTGTCCAAATAAGCCCAACTATTCTAGAAACTCAAGATTTTCTCTAGAATGTTTTCAGAAGAAATGTTTATCATGGTCAATGAAAATGAGAAAAAAATCCAAGAATATTCATTATATAAATTTCTATAACCACCTTATCTAGCTTTTGAAAGATGCTGATAAACACAGAGGCCTTTTCAAAGACCACTTCATGTAGCTTATACAATTTTAATCCTACAGCTAATGCCTTTTAGACAGTAACCCTTCTTAGTAGGTGTTGCTCCAGTGAAGCAATGGGATAATTTTTAAGCACCTGAAATCCTGCTGTTTGCTTGTGGTTGCCTGTAACATATTCCATCTTTAATGGATGTCAGTCAAAACACTTTTTGCAATCATTCATGATCCTGCTTATACTCTTAACAGCTGCAGACTAAACATCTCAACTGACTTCAGTCAGTGTGCCAGATCACATGAGAACTACTGAATGTGTGTGCATGGACATTTGTTTACAGGATCTTGTTTTCAAAATCTTTGGCTCTCCTTTTCAAAGAGTAAGTTTTCTCCTTCTGTGAGCCTGATGCATGACTTCTAGACATCGCCCCTGCCTTGCAGGAATACTCCCACTCAAGGAAACAAGGCCGTTTGCTGTGGCCAGACTTTTCAAGCTTCCTCCTCAGTAAACCAATTAAACAGCAGATTTCTAGGGGTTGATTCCATTTCCTGAGCCACCCTGAAGAGAAAAATCCCCTCCTCAGCAGTGGTTGACCCTTTAGTGACGAGTTTGTGCCAAGTGGTCTGAGCTGATGTGTCTGGTCATGACTCAGGATAGGTCTGGGATGTGTGAATTTGCCTCTGGAATGCCAGAAGGGTCTCTGTTTGCTTTCTCAGATTGTCAGGATTTAATGAGCAAATTTTAATAAAATTACATTTGCCTTGTGAAGTATGTTTAGGATTTCCTTGCCCGAACTCTGTTTTTGTAAGACACCACTAAATTTTTTAAGGCAGATTTCTTTACAAGAGCTACAAAGTTTATGACATCTAAAAAATTCTATATTCAATGAGACTGAGCAAATGTTAACTAAGAATTGATCTTTTTACAGTAAGTAACAAGAATCACTCTTTAAACAATGTCCAGGGGATGATATTGGTGTAAACACATATTTCATTTCTTTGCAGAATGAACTGTCCAATTAAAGAGATAAGATAGCCTAAAAATATCTTCAAATTACTTTTAAAGGTAACCTAGAATAAAGTTTCCTTTCAGTCAGACTAGTGTAAAAGTGCCTCTTCTGAATTTTAAATGAGAATATTGAGAGAAATCCTGAAAAAGATGCTAAATGTTAAAATTCTTTTCTGAGACCTGCAATTTTGAGCCTCAGAGATTTGGCTGAAGTAATAATACTATGGTGTATTACTCCCTTTCTCTATCAGCTAAAGGCAGTTTGCCATTACGTTACTCATTTTCTTCCAAAGAAGTGAATGCAGTTTGAAAAAATACCAACATGTTCAGTAATACTATCGTTTTAATGTGCAAAACCTAATGTTTTAATATGTTCAGTGTTTTGAACTTTAGGAAGTGTTAATATCTTTGGCTCATATATTTCACAGTTCTCTTACAAACACATGTAGACAATTATTGTGATAATAACCTAACTAAATTAAAGTATCCCTGCCTGATACTGGAATAAAGAAGTTTGCACTATGTGTGAATTGGACATGACACGTAGCCAGCTTTTCCTATCTATATTGCTAGAATTGCTTCATAAATCCATATATTTTGGAAAATAAGTAATTTGGAGAATGCATTACTGTAAGAAGCCCACTGAAGGGAAAAATGCTTAATTCAGGACAGGAATCTATGCTTGCTGGTGGTAAAACCAGATATCCACAGACAGTCACAGTGTAGGATCAGCCCCACAGAACTCAACAGAACGTTATTTATGCAGTAATTTGCATATTAAAACGTAAGTTTGTGATCAACAATTTATCCTTCTGTACTGGGTCTGGCTGAGCCCGAATTGATTTTCCCCTATAGCAGCCCTCATGGTGCTGTGTTTTATGTTGGGAGCTAGAAGGGTGTTGATAACACACTGGTGGTGTGGCTACTGCTGAGTAGTGCTTACACAGCACCAAGGCTCTTTCCAACATTTGCCCCTGGTGGGATGGGGTGGGCAGGATCTTGGGAGGGGACACAACCAGGACAGCTGACCCAAACTGACCAAAGGGATATTCCATACCATGTGACATCTGCTTAAGTAGAAAGCTGGGAAGAAGGAGGAAGGGGGGTGGGGTCACCCTTGGTCCTCCAAACCAACCGCTATGCGTATCGCAGCCCTGCTTCTTGAGAAGGCCCCACATCGCCTGCTAATGGGAAGTAGAGAATAAATCTCTTTTCTTTTCTTTTTCCTTCTGCACACAGACCTTGCTTTGCTTTGCTTACATTAAAACTGCTTTTATTTCACCCACAAGGGTTGTTTTTTTCTATCTTATTTTCTTTCCCCCTTTTTGTCCTGCTGAGAGAAGGGGAGGGGGTGGAAGTGATAGAGCGGCTTGGTGGGTACCTGGCTTTTAGCCCAGGTCAAACCACCATGCCTTCATATCTGAAAGCATGGTACACTTCAGTTATATATCTCATTCTAGTCTGTCAAGAACTGAATTAGCTGTCACTTCAAATGCAGACACAAGTTAACTCTCACACACTGTACTACAAACAGTCATAACAGCTCTTCAAGTTTATTTAAACATTTAAGATTTCATCTCTGAAAAGGCAAAATGCTGCATATATTCTGTTATTTCTCAGAGTTCTTTTAATGTACTAACACAATAGTTATTCACAAGAATACTTCAGGAATAAACACTTTTCAGAAGATAAAACATCAGCTACAAAGGTTTATACTTTCAAAGCCACTTGAAAAATTCAGGAACAACGTCAGTTAGAATAAGTGGAAAACTTGTCGCCAATTTCCTTCCGAAAGCTCACTAAAGATATTGAGAGTATGGCTTTTTAATTATAGGAGATGAAACCAGGTATACATGCACTTAAATTGCTTGAGAGACTTTTGGAATTATGTTTGGAAACAACAATCATTGAGAAATATGGCATAGCTTTAAGAAAAATAAAATAATATCGCATCGAAAACTTCAATAAACTCCAGTGAACATATGATCGTTCAAGAAATTAATGTAGATGAAAAATACAGTTAAGGAGAAACTGTATTAATTTTTATGGTGCATGATAAATTATTACAAATTTTGAAACACAGATTTATTTTTTTTTTTAAATTTTTTTTTTTTTTTTTAGATCAAGAGTACATAATCGTCTTTAGAACCATGGAAGGGTTGTGACTTTTTTAGTGTTTGGACATTCTACCTGATGAAAAATACCCTCTTTTAATACAGTGCTCATAAATTAAAGTGGCAAACAGTGAGAAGAACTGATTTTTTAGATTTTTTTTACAGCTGATTTTTTAGATGGCATGATCATATTTTTTGTACTACACTACTATATAAAAACGTAATTATGAATTAGAGGTGCCAACTATGCACATTTCAGGAATAATTTTTTTCTTGGAAGGACTTATATAGTACCCTTGTGTAATGTTATCAAACCGTTACTATACATTCCTCTAGCATGAGAAAAGAGTGCAGCTTGTCTTAATTTTTAGCCATCCAGTATGTGCTAATTGCAACCATTGATAGTCTGAAGAACACTGTCTCTAGAGGAATTCAGTGATATTATGAAAATCTTGGCTAAAATTGTTTAACTTTATACATGCAGTAAGAAGGGAAGATAATAGCTTTGTTAGTGAAGCTGGAGGTTTTTGATTTGTTTCATTGTGTCTTTTTTTACACAATTTGGGTTACGACATTTTATTCAAGTAGGCTAAGAGTTACATCTGCTTTGTTGTGTATTTAAAACCTTTCATGTAGCAAGATTTACATATGTTCTAAATTTTATACACTTTGAATAAAGCCATTATGTCAGTGAATCACAAGAACACATGTGTAGACAATGACAGATACATGCATGCATAAAACTTTTATAGTGTCAGAACTCATATGAACCCACATTCTGTAAAATTCATGGTCCTCTGTCTAAAGTAACATCTTCATTAGCAATGCATGATTTACACAACTTCCTTCTTGTAAAGCATCGCTGTCATGACACTCATTAAACTCAGAGAGAAATCATGTTATCTACACATTCAGCTAAGTAAAAATGTTTTTCTTATTCTGTTGTAAGGTTATACTAGATCCTTTCACAGACCAGCCCCTCTTTTTCTCTCTTCCTCTCTGTGAAAAAAGTCATACATGCATTTTTACTACTCTTTTTTTCTTCCCTTCTTTCTCTTCTACTTTTCCCCTCACTGTCTACCCTACTTCCCAAAATTCCCCTTTCCTGTCAAAGGTTATTTGAAACTGAGCTTCTCACATCTCTGTGAGAAGTCAAACAAAAATGAATTAAGTACACATTTAAGATGTTCCTGAAAATTTTACTGTATTGCTTGCTCTTGGCTCGGCTGAGAAAAAGGTACTGGAAACATGTAGGTCTTATGTGAATGACCAAGGAAGCAAGACAGAAATAAACAGTAGGAAGAAAAAAGCTTGAAAATTTACCCAAACTTGTTGAAGAACCTCATTTAGGCATAATCTCTTTCAAAAATTGCCCAGTGATTCATGCAGAATTGCATGTGATTTTATCCCTCACCCTCACAGTTTCTGGGAGAAATGATCTCTAAAGGTATTGCATCACCATCCGGGCTGCAATTGTTACCTAGAACTTGCAGCATTGTTCTGTGTGATAAATACAATAAATTTCTGCCTGGAACTGTTCATGATGGAAATTTTCCACCCGCAAACAATCTTGTTAGTTTCATAATTGCTTCCCCCTTCTAATGAATGCAGAACATAACGAATGCCAAGCCAATCTTTTGGGTTCAAATCCAGGGATCTTCATCAAGACAATGAATGTGCATTCATTAAGTAGAATGACGTGGAAAGTGCTTTTGCCATAAGTATAGTATAATACATTTTCTTTAATGGGAATGTAGTATTTTAGCACATTACTTAATTAGGGATGAGCCAACAAATGGAGTTAATTCCTTCAGCTTCAGTGAGTACAGCAGAAGCAGTACATTCTCATTCATCACTTAGGGAGTCATTCATTACACAGAGCCACAGGCTGAAAAAAAGGAAATTATTTAAAATATTACATACAGTAAAGTACAATTTTATAATTTTAATGCTTACTGAAAGTGTGAGGCTGGAGGTTGCATTGCAAATCATCCTGTTTCATCTCTGGGGGACTGAGATCAAATTTGAGATTATTTTGATGCTCTCAATTCTCTACTGATGCAAAGCACTAAACAACTACTCATTTGGGAAAACAGAAATAGTCGGAATCATGCCATTCAGTAATTAAATGCATTTATAAACCTGTGTGGGAAAGTTTGGGTCATACAAACCATGGCAGAGCCTATTCTTAATAGGCCTTCATGCTAGTTAATTTGAAATGTACTCGTAATTTTAAAAATGAAAAAACTGTATTTAAAGTCAACATTTTAACTGTGTGTAAAAAATCCCATGACTATTAAACACTCCAGTGTTAAATTGCTAGAATTCATTTATGCAAGTATCTTGGATACTGAATGTGAAAAACTGTAGCTGAAAGGAGAGAGTCTCTACAGTTTCTTCTGAGAAGAGGATGAGGTATTGCTGTAATAATTTCAATAAAGTGAACCTCACATGAAGCGTAACTTGTAGAAGATAAACTCTGTGCTCAGTGCTCCACAGTACATTAAGACATCCAGTGTAACACTTCCTATAATAGTGCTTTTGGATGTTACACTATTTAGTCTAGGGGAAAAGGTATGTTAAAATGATCACTCAGGTAAGTTTCATCAAGGATATCACATATGATATAACATAATGCTTTTAAAGAGTAAAATATTCAGAAAAAAGTTATTTATATTGTTCCACATTATTTTAAAATCAATCCTTACTTGTTAAATATTTTGATTTTTGAAGAAAGGGTCTACTGTAGTGAGAGTGTCCACATTTTTCTAACAGGTCAGAGCTTTTCTGTGTACTGAGAACTTGCTTGTTCAAATCCTCCCTCAGGGGAGTTGAAACCACGGCTCCCCCACCTCTCCAAGACTGGCCTGTTTTCTCTCGGCTATTGTGGAGAAGCAAAGTATTCTACACTTCTACTGACATCCTCCTATAGTGCACAAAGGCCTGAACATCCACTGGGGTTCAACTCTCATCTGCCCTGTGCAGGTTGAATAATGTCCATGGAATCTTGCTGTCAATCTCAGTAATAGCTTAAGATATTGCATTTCAAATGGGATAAATCAAGCTGGATGATTCGGAGTACTTTGTCTCAGAACAACCCATAACTGACAGTAAAAAAAATGGGTGACCTTTGTTAAAACTCACAGTATAATCAAACAGAAAGAGCTTTAATTTGGAGCTATATCCACTCCGGAGTGGTCTAGCCTTCAGGGCAGAATACACTCCATGGCAAGTTTCCGTTCTAAAATGTTCCACTTTCAGTGAACTAGTTAAATAATCTCTGACATTTATGCCAGTCTCAACACAGGCCTACATTTTCTGCAGCATTCCCCAAGTTCATTTCAGATTCACCTCAACTTAGCATAGGTTTGTTTCAGTATAATGAGTATGAGATGAATTTGTATTCTGACTTTCTTTAAACTATGGTGTGAGTGTAACATGGGGATTCTAGTATCTGCTGCAGTGCTCAGGCGAACTTCTTGGGTCAAACAACATCAGCCAAAGAGTCTGAATGCAGCATCCTATCCTACCACAGTGTAGGTCACTGTAGCTTCAAAGGACTGAAGCCAGATGAAAGTTTCACATTGTGTTTGTTCTTGTTATCCAGATATAATCTATCATTGTTTCTGCAAAAAAGTTCTACACCAGGTGATTTTTTCGAATTGACTTTATTTCTCAGCTAATTGCATCAAATCTATTCAAGTGATCACACTGAATAAATTTCTCTTCTGGGGGCAGAGGAGAGGTCAGCACCAGCTCATGACACACTTTATCAGATGCTCAGCTATAACAATAATATAAAATAGAATAGTAAATCTCTTTCTGCACAAATAGAACTGTGAATGAATTTGTGGTGTTACGCATGGATGTGGAATGGAATCATAGAATCACAGAATGATTTGGGTTAGAAGGGACCTTAAAGATCATCTAGTTCCAAACTCCCTGTCATGAGCAAGAACACCTTCTGCTAGACCAGGTTGCTCAAAACCCCATCCAACCTGGCCTTCAAAACACTCAGGGAGGGAGCAGTCACAACTTTTCTGGGCAACCTGTTCCAGTGTCTCACCATCCTTGCAGTAGAGGATTTCTATTTAATATCTAATCTAAATCTACCCTCTTTCAGTTTAAAACCATTACCCCTCATCCTGTCACTACATGCCCTTGCAAAAAGTCCCTCTCCAGCTTTTCTGTAGGGGTCCTTCAGGTGTTGGAAGGCTGCACTATGGTCTTCCCAGAGCCTTCTCTTCTCCAGGCTGAATAAGCCCACCTTTCTCAACCTGTCTTTATAGCAGAGGTGCTCCAACCCTCTGATCATATTTGTGGCCCTCCTCTGGAGTCACTCCAACAGGTCCATGTCCTCCTTATTTTGGGAGCTCCAGAGCTGGATGCATTACTCCAGAGGTGGGTCTCACAAGAGCAGAGGGGCAGAATCACCTCCCTTGACCTGCTGGTCATGCTTCTTTTGGTGTAGCCCAGGGTACAGTTAACTTTATAAGATTATTCCTAGCATCAAGATTGGCCAATATATTACTGTGATAATTTATAATTTTTCTGTCATTTAAATGCTGCGTTATTTGGTATAAAAATCTGATAGGCAGTTTTGTTGTCCCTCTTCTATGGTGTCTTCATTCATAAAGAGGTCTCAATTCCTCCATAAAGGATTTAATACATAAGTATTCAATTAACTGGCTTCATGTCTGTATTGCACATGTCATGTTCTTTCATACAGATGATATTAAATTACAGTGTTTCACTACTAATAGAATCCTACTCACTGAAATGCTAGTTCTTTGAGTCATACTGCTTTATTTCTAGGAAGAGACAATACAAAGTACATTGTTTGCTTCCCACAGCTAAGTAATACTCTTAACTAAATGAATAGCTTTAAGCAGGACTTCTACTAAAGGCTTTAAAGTTTCCAGGGACTTTGGTGGACAGAGAACCAAGCTGTGTCTCAAGGATCTGCAGTTTGGTTGAGGAAAAGTATGTAAGTAAGGGGGTAAGATATTGCTTGCTTGAAATTTATATTATTTATTTGAATTTACATTAAAATATTTAGAAGCTCATTCTGGAGCAATTTTCAAGAAAAATGCTGATGTTACAGAGATTACATAAGGTAAAATAAAATATAAAACTTGTTTTCCTGTCTTGCACCATGGTTCATCTAACCCTGAATGCTGGAGAACAGTTAATGTCATAGCTATAACTAGAGTTCCAATATTAGATTATGAAGATGCCATTTATCAGTATGAAATGAAATCACAGCTGCAAAGGACTGAAAGTTCCCAGTGATAGATCACATCAGTTTACATTGCTGTGCCATTCTTGAATGCATCACTGTAATATGTATGATAGTTCTGGATGATTAAACATTGCAAATAAACATAAATTGCATCAGTATCAAGATCTATTTAAATGCATGAAAAGAAATTCACTCAATTACTGCTCAGCAACTTAGCTAGCTGAGAAAAGAAATAATTGTTTACTGGAATCACAGAGTACACATTCATTTATCAAACAGAAAGTTGGAAACTGAGCTTCAAACAGTTGTTTTTTTTTTTTCTGTTAAGCATCGACAGACCACAATGTAGGAAATCAAATATAAGGTGGAAGTGTTATGGAAACAAAGATACTTATATTCATTCTACATATCATACTTGGCAGCTGGTTATGTCCTGACAGTGTTTGCAGACCACAAATCATGTGAACAATGGCACAACAGACAGTGGGTTTGTACTGGGGACAACATGGGCTGCACCAAATATAGATCTGTTCTGTCCAGCAGAGCAAACACACAACGGTGTTCAGACTTAGAGAAAACAGAAATAACAAATATCTATAATCAACCTAGTTGCAGATATTCACCAGAAACAACAGGCAGAAGTGTACATCACAGATAAGACTGGGAAGATAGAATCATAGAATCATAGAATGTTTTGGGTTAGAAAGGACCTTTAGAGGTCATCTAGTCCATTCCCCCTGACATGATCAGGGATATCTTTAACCAGATCGGGTTGCTGAGAGCCCCATCCAACCTGGTCTTGAATGTTTCCGGGGATGGGGCCTCTACTACCTCCCTGAGCAACCTGTTGCAGATCATCATAACCCTCACTGTAAAAAATTTCCTCCCTATATCCAATCTAAATCTACCCTCCCTTAATTTAAAACCATTACTTCTTGTCCTGTCACTACAGTCCTTGCTAAAAAGATTGACCATACCTTTCCTCTGCACCTGTGTTGTTGTAGCGCATGTTGTGTCTGTGTTATATCTCAGGTAGATATCTTAGCATTTATGTTTGAAACTTCTAGGTGAATTTTCTAGAACACTTGGAGTAATACCCTGGTGGCTGTCAGTAAGATTTTTATGATTGGTGTCAGACTGAACAGAGCAAGGCCAGTTTTGATGACAAAAGCCCTTCTCACTAAAAGTTGCCATGATTGCTTTGATCAAGATGGAGACATGAGTTAAATGAAGACATAATGGTTTATTCCGATGAATCTGGAAACAATTAGGGAGCCCACTGCTGTGATAGAATGAGATGTTCTTTTTTTGTTTGTTTAAATGTTCTCGCATTCTGTAATTTTTGTCAGCATGGTGAATCCCTGCAATCAAAAAAGGCAGTGTTAGAAGATGGAGATAAGGTGAGTCAAATGCAAAGGGTCTATGACTGCCCTTTGACACAAAATTATTTGCATACTTCTGTTGCATGGTCAATTTATCCAGGTCATAACACAACGGTTCATCTCATACCTCCAAAGTAAAGACTATGGTGCTTTATTCTCTAGCTTCATTTGTGGCCAGTACCCCAACCATTAATCAGTAAATTGTACCCTAACTAGTGTTCCTTTGGTGTATCCTTGAAAACACCTCCATGGTTAGCAATGTTTCTTTTACTTCATTATACCCTTGGACTGACATAGTTGTACTCCTTGTCTCTCCATAAAATATCTTGTGCTCATTAACACATACTTTCTCATCTTCGGGCTTGCTTTCTATAGCAGACTTTGGTGGTTGCTCCTCAGCAGAAATGCTATATTCTGAATTTGGGCTAAATCACGTGATAGTCCATCCAGAACCTACCATCATGCAGTGGAAAAGTTAATCTGACACCATTCAAGCTACAGGAACTTCGTCAAAAATTAGTTTTGGCAAGATTTCAGAAACAGCTCCGATGACTTATCTTTATTCATAGTCATGGTGATCACTAGATATATCAGGTATTCACAAACAGGTTGAAATTGCCACTAGCGTTTTATATTTCATTTCAGTCCAACAGATGAGGCCAGAGAAAGTCACCTGCCTTCAAGTGTATGTTAAAATCTTCTAGGAAAACTAACATTTAGAAATTAAATTAATGAGCATTATTTTTTTTCGTTTTGTATAAACTTTGGGTTCAATGTACTTTATTCTCACAAAGTCAGTGCTACGAAGACAGACTCTGTCAGCTGAAAACCCTAATTAAAATTTCTTACAGAAAGAATCTGGTGCACTTTGGGAAATCTGTGCTGAAGTCACTCATCACTAATATTTTAAGTCCGCCCTTTCATGTAGCATCCTCTAGTATTACCTCATTCAAAGGTTTTCACATGCTTTTCCTTTATTTAGAATTTGGTCCTTGGAAGATCATTAATCTGAATGCCTTCTTGATTTAAAATTGTGCCACAGAATATCTTTTCCAATTGTAGCAAACTCCCCTCCACTTCACTTCTTTCCCTTTTTTAGTTGCGTTCACATAAGAAATTACAGAAAGCTAAAATCTTGCCAGCTGAAGGCTGCAACATCTGATGGAGCCTTCATCATTATCACAATTGCTGGTCTTAAAGAAAATTGCTCCATAATGAAAGCATACATCAATGGCTCACTTGTATATTATGTTCCATAGAGTAGCTATATGGCCCAAAGAAAGGATCTTTTATATTTATAGAAACCTGAGCCATTCAGAATGATGGGAATTGAATCTTTTAGATATTTAAAAATAAATTTTCAGGACATAAGACAGAGGAAATTGGTAAATTAGGACCTGGGAAAATTTTCATGCTCAGTCTTTTCACTTCTAAAATTCTAAAGGCAGGATACAGCTAAACAGACAAGGGAAAATTACATGATGTTATTTCTGGAGTAGATGATCCACAGAAAATACTTCTTCAGACTAATCATGGAGCCACAATCTTTTAAAGTGTTTTTTCAATTCCTTCTTTCATTAATACTGGAATTGTGAATTATACTTTGCAATGTATGGAAAAACCTACTTATAATAATATGTAGTCTATGGAAGAAGCTTCCTAGGCATGCACCCAAATCCACTGGGCTGGTAGTAAAAAACTGCCAGAGAGAGGGAGGAACAAAGATTTAATTAAAAATCCCTTTTCTGTTATTGTCATTATAGAAGAAGTTCTGAGGTTGGTTTTGCTTTTTCTTTGTTTTTGTCTCTTCCTCTGACACTATTTTGTAGCTGGAGGTAGTAGTCTGAACTGTTTACTTTCTTTTCATTGTGTCAGAAAAAAGACTAACTGCTTTGCTTTCATCCTCCCAGACTTTATCCTGTTTACCTTGGAATTTTTACTACTACCTCTCAGTCACTATCTCTGATAGTCATTGATTCTCCCTCTACTATGAGTGACCAGAAAATGACAGCCTTTGGAAAGATTATGAGGTTTTCAACAAGATGCTGATTTGGATGTGCTTATTCTTCATATCTATTTCAACTCTACCTGAATAAAGACATACTCCAGTGAGGGAATAGCTGTCTAGAACACTTAAAAGCTCAGGAATGTTTTCACAATTTAAGAGAAGGATTTGTATTAGCACAGAAGCTGATTTAAGATTTGGTTAAAGTTCACAGCCATTTTCTTTTTATTAGACCAAAATATTTATATGTATGTTAATTATAATTGTCACAGTCTGTCACTCTACAGTGTCTGATGAGATGCTGAGTATATCTCATTTTGGTATAAGTCCTCTGAAAAATTTGAATATTTGTTCTGTTCACTTCATCCTGCTCTCAGTCTAAAGGCTCTTTATCATAGGTATTAGTTTAAGCCCATTTTGCTTTAAGCTGTATGCATGACCTTTAGGTTAGTGCTCTTTCTCTCTAGCTAAAGTGAATAAACATCACCAGGAAAAATGGATTATTTTGTCCTTTGTAAAAAATTAGCAAACAGTCAATATTCCTAGACACTAGCATAATTACAACCTATATGACTCTGACCACATTGCTTGTCCCGTCAAGACCTTCAAGCAAATTTCCAAAATGTAGCTTTATTTAAATCCATTCATTTATAGACTATACACTTTCTATGTCGTCAGCTGGCTGAATGTGGTGGAAAATATTACTGACTGTGCAAGGGCAGCTATGCAGTGTTATAGTGTATTTAGGCACAGGGCTCTGCCTCTGCCTTTCAAAACACCACAGATCCTTCGGGGCTGCAATACTTAGTAGAAATAAGATTTTCTATTCACCTTAGTGGCTAGCCTTTATTTAACCAGAGGATCCAGAGTTAAATATGTTTGGAGTCTTACATCTCACCCATACTAATCATCACAAATCCAAGAATGATAATTTGAGACAGGTTGACACAGTGTCTTTTAAGACAGATATGTGGCAGTCTGAACAGAAGAATTTCTGATCCTAGGAAATAGTAGGTCATCCAAGAAAGAGGTTCTGTTTACAAATTACATGCCTGGCCTTTTACACTGCCCAATCAATAAACAAGACCTGCGTTTTTCTGCTCATTTAACATTTCTCTACAAAATCTCTAACAAATCTCTACTCATTTAGTATTTACAAAGACAGGGATTTTGCTTGAGAACTGTATGAAGGTTTTCTCTGATTTAGTATTTATGTGTATAACTCTCTTAATTTTGCATCAAAAAAAGTAGGAAACATTATTTACGTAAAAGGTGAACCTGCTAAAATGACATTAAGAGCAGACATAAACCATTTCTTAAACCATACAGCTAGGCATATGTCTCTGCAATACAATGTAGTGCTGTGTGAGACACTTCTGCTAACTCTGAAGGCATTGCCTTGTATACTGGAATTAGCTCAGCCAATGGAAATGTCCCATCAGTTTAATTAGTACTGATGAGAAGTAGGTAATTTGTTTTTTGATATATTTTTGTTTCATTAAAAACAGCTTTTAAAGATTGAATTTTGACGTAGGTATGTAAACTAGAAACAAACATGACGATGGCCTGTTTAAGACCCCTTGAAGTCTATGTACATTGCTGTGCACATATATATATACATGTATATACTTATACACTTTGTATATCACTTGTATCTTCCTACATCTCTATCTAGAGTTTGATACTGTGCTTTAAACATTTTTCAAAACACTATGTTACAAGAACTATATAAAGGGAGATCCAAAAGTAAAAATCCTTCAAGTTATGGATACACAGTATTTTTTTTTCTTTTGACCTATATTTTGAGTCAGTGACCGGAAACTTTCAAAGTTCATTTACTCAAAAGGCTGTTTGGCCTTCTAGAAATTCAGCTTTGTTTTCATGTGTTGACAGGAGAAACTTATTAGCTACTTTGAAACAGAAGCCAACATGAGCTCTCCACTTTCTTTTAGTCTTACCTCAAAACCCTTATCTCACTCACACCAAACTCCTTAGGGGAATAGTTATACCATCATAATTCTTCAGATCAGTAGGGATATCTGCTTCAAAATGGATGACATAGGCTCCTGAGAATGGCACACAACATATCTGAATGTTTCTTCCACTTCCTCAGGCGGCATGACACAGAGCTGTGTCTTGTGAAGACTAATCAGATATGTTTACACAATGTTTTCAAATACTGGTAACTGAAACTATAATGATTCTTCTGAGTTTTGCAACCGTAGCCTCTAATGCAGTAACTGACATTCGAGCTATGGTGTCTTAAATCCTGTTACAATACATGGACACGGAGCCAATACTGTCAATAAGGCCTGGAGGTCTATTCAGCTGATCAAATACAGATGGAACGTTTCTCTAGTCTCTATCAAAAGTCATAGAAACTTAGAGATCTAATTCACTTACAAACGTACAAGTTTAATTTTCTTTATTTCTCAACTGAATCCTGCTGCAAGTGTTGGTCAAAATCCCTGGAAAAAGCACAGCATACTGCTTCTTCAGGATTAAATGTTATTAAGGGATTGCCATAGGATGATGACTGCCACTTTAGATTTTAGTTTGCAGGCATTTTATTGCATACTAGTTCTCTACATTTAGGGTCAGACCTTAGCATATAACATTAAGAATAATTTTGCTATGCATGTGGGGTAATTTCTTTTGATTTCTACTTTAAATGCAATTTAGAGCCATATTTTCTTTTAGATTCTTCTAGTTAAAATTAAGACTGTAAGTTTTTATTATTGATCTTGATTACCTGGAGTGTATTCTAGAGTGAAGCAAGGAATACTTCTAGCTTCTTTGCATGAAATGCAACCTTTATTAACTTTTCTTGTTAACTCCAACAAAATATTTTGCTATTTTCATACTTAGTGTTGTGTTAGTTAGGTTTTCTGTATCATCTTCTTTCATTTTTTCCTTTTTCTTCATTTTAATTGTTCTCATCCTGTACTTGGACTGTAGACTCTGACAGGTACTATGTTAATGTGTGTGAAGAACATGTTTTTCATAGGATGTGTTGAATAAACAAGAAAAGAAAATAGTTTCTAACATATCCAGTGGTTTTGTTAAAAAGTTAATCTATACATAGGAACAAGTAACAAAGTATTATGTTTTCCATATAAATGGATTTCTTTATAGGTTCTGACTGATCATTCAAAAATTCATGGTATCACCTATGGTAGGTCTTTCCATGCACATGTATCTACATGGGAATTATTTTTTAAATGTAAATGAAATTTCGGACCTTGTACAGAGGAAAAATTTTGAAAATTAGAGATTGAACTCCTGGAATCACAGAATTCCCCACTGTTCTCTTTCTAAAAATTATTGATGGTTTTGATATTGTTTTATTTTTATTTTTATTAAGGTAATAGTATACTAAAAAGCAACATGTTGAGAATCACAGAAGGAAAGGGCAAAACTACCATTTATTTTTTTCAGAGTATTCTCTCTATAACCCCCTAGAATTGATGGGGGAAGAGGATACCAGCAGGATTGCAGTAGATAAGTCAAGGGTTGTCATGACATCCCTAGAGGGTGGCAATCTTAGTAGGAGCATTTACATTGCTCCTGGGAGCATGGAGGACTCAGGAGTGTATCTGAAATGCTTGTGCATCAGTGCATGGAGTACGAGAAACAAACAGGATGAACTGAAAGCATTAGTTAACTCCCAGAAATACAGTATCATTGGTATTATTGAGGCTTGGTGGAATGAGTCCCACAATTGGAGTGCTGGGATGGAGAGCTGTAGACTGTTTAGGAGGGATAGACAGGGCAGGTGAGGTGGGGCTATTGCACTATATGTAAGGGACAGGTTTGGTTGCCCTTCCAGTTAGTGATGTGGTTGGGAGCCTCTGTGTAAGGGGAATGAAAAACAAAGGAGATATTGTAGTGAGTGTCTACTAACAATTGCCCATCCAGGATGTAAATGCTGATGAATTATTCTGTAGGCAATTAGGAGATATTTCTGGATCAGTAGCCCTTGTCCTTATGGGAGACTTCAAATTCCCAGACATCAGTTGGTAATATAATACTGCTGTGATGAGCAGGTCTTGGAAATTCTTGAAGTTTGTAGGAGGTAATTTCTTGTCACAGGTACCCAGTGAGACAATTACAAAAGATGCCTTCCTAGACTTGCTACTTGTCAATAGGAAGGACTCATAAAGGATGTCATGTTAGGTGGCTGTCTTGGCTCATTAAATGGCTGAGGTTAAAATTTTCAGTGTAATGAGAAAAAAGGACAGCAGAATTGTTACCCAAGACTAAATTAGTAATGTGAGCACTGGCACATTCACTATATTTTTCCCAGGTTTCTTGATATAGGACTGACCTCTTGCTTTTGTTTATACCCCTTTACAATTTCATTTTCATTAGTTGTTTCATGTGTTTTGTACTGGATTCATAGTCTTTTCATCATCCACAATTAAATTTAAATGGGTTGTGTTTTCTCTTCTTTATATGACAGGACAGTCCCTGTAAAAGAGATTGCCCTTCAAAATATGCTCAGCAATGCAATTCTTGTTCTCTCTTTTCTCTTCCTCACTTTTGGAATGGATTTGAACTCATTTGAAATCTGTCAGTAAAATTATTTAAGGTACATTTAGTTACAATTCATATGACTGAGCTTTAACCGAGGTAATTTAAAATTCATTATTTAGCAGCACTCTGAAGTTGTGTAAATAGTTCATTGTAATGCATGACTGATTGATTTATTGATAAATATGGCTTCTTCAAGGAGGAATAGGGGTCAGTATATATCATCCAAAAGCTATTAGATTGAACTTCACTGCCTCCTTAGGGTGCAGTTTGACAAAATAGGTTCCAGTGAGTTGATAGGTTGTGTAGTGTATCTGTATATAGAGGCAGAGAACATTAGCATCAGTGGAGTCTTTGAAAGCAACATTGGAATGAATGTAATAAAACCTGAAAATAACAGTCAGCCATGCAGTACTGGCAGATTACAGAAACTCCTACCATTTTAAATGTCTGTGCTGCAGCCCTCTGAGGAGAAAGAGTGCACCAAGTCATGACAATAATTTATTCTTTTATAGGCTTCGACTGAGACAGTGTCCACATGCCAATCCAGTAAGGAAAGTGTTAAACACTTACTGTGTGTGTAGCAGTGGTTAGTAGTGAACCTTTACATCCAGTGCTTCTTTGATCCTGGTCTTTCTGATTTTAACTCCTCTGATACAGAAGTCTAGACAAATCCAAATATATTTACAATAAATGTAATATGCTTTGAAGGACATATGGTTCAGCTGAAAAAAGTACTAACAAGAACTGCTTTTTGTAATATAGTCTACCCATCACTTCAAGGTTGCAAACTGCAGCAAATAGCCAATCACCTGAAAATGAAATTCTCTGAGGATATTTTTCTCTGCATCTGTAAGTACATAAAGCAGGTAGATACAAAGGTATTGAGAGATAATTTATATTTTTACTCTAGAGTTCATACTGACGTATGTTCACATGACTTAAAACTACTCTGGCTTACAGCAGTGACACTTCTCAGGACCTTTAAACAGCTCTGGAAAACTTTACTTGATTCTCAGGAGCTCATGGGAGCCTAGAGATCACCTAGGCTGTGCAAGCAGTAATCCTGTTTAAAGAAAAGTTATGCTGCCTGACACATGATAGTCTTTGAAACAGGCAAAATCAATGTGGGAAAATTTTAAGAAGTGAAAAGGAATGTTGGAAAGATACTATTTTGTCTGAAAGTCTGGGATTATACTGAAGAACTATATTATTCTACATTACTGGGAATCATAAAACCAAACTAGGATGGTCCCCTCCAAGAAAGGTGTGAAGACATGCTGTTAACAAGTTGGAGTAGATAAACAACTAAGTTCAGTTCATAACAAGAAATCTTCAAGTATAGGATTGGTTGCCCTTGTTTTTACAGTCAAATTCTTGTTATGGACAAAAATTAAAGACATCTCTATGCAAAGCCAAGAGCTCATTCTTACTGCAAATGAAATTTAAAAAATGCAGTCAAAGAAATACTGTTCATATCTATTTGTTGCAGAAAAAAGAAATGAAAAAGAAAGAAGAAAAAAAGAAAAAAGAAAGGGAAAAAAAGAGAAAAGTAAAAAGAAAACAGCAAAAAAACAGAAGAAAAGAAAAAGAAAGTGAAAAGAAAAAAGAAGAAGGGAGAAGGAAGAAAGAAGGAAGAAGGAAGAGGAGAGGAGGAAAGTAAAAAATCTGACTAAATACCAGTTAAATTTATTACATGTGGTCTTACCAGAAGCCATCCCTTTCTGTCTGGTGTTATGCTCACCCTTCCACGGTCCTTTGGGGTCCAAAAGTTTAGCCTCCAGTGATGAGGGTAAGCGTCTGCCCAGGCTCCTTGCAGGGTGGAAGATTACGGTGGTGGTAGTACGGTTCTTCTTCCTCTTTCTAGGGTGATTGGTCTGCAGCTCCGTGTTATATCCACATTTACAGTGTATGGAGTGTCTTTCATCCTCCATAGGTTCTTCGTTCTCTTTGCTAACCCTGTGTATTGGGTTTGTGTGGCAAGGATTTGGTAGCAGAGGAACTACAGGGGTGGCTTCAGTGAGAAGCTGCTAGAAGCTTCCTCCATGTCCAAAACAGCCAATGTCAGACAGATCCAAGACAGATCTGACAAGTCCATCAGCAATGGTGGTGGCACCTCTGGGATAACATATTTAAGAAGGTGGAAAAAATGCTGTGCAACAACAGCAGGGAGAGAGAAGTGAGAATATGTGAGAGCAAAAACTCTGCAGACACCAACGTCAGTGAAGAACGATGCCGGAGCAGCGATTACCCTGCAGCCCATGGTGAAGACCATGGTGAGGCAGGCTGTGCCCCTGCAGCCTGTGGAGGACCCCATGCTGGAGCAGGTGGATGCCCAAAGGAGGCTTTGACCCTGTGGAAAGACCACGCTGGAGCAGGCTCCTGGCAGGACCTGTGGTCCCATGGAGAGAGGAGCTCATGCTGGAGCAGGTTTGCTGACAGGACTTGTGACCCCATGGGGGACCCATGCAGGAGCAGTTTGTGAAGAACTGCACCCCATGGGAAGGACTCATCTTGGAGAAGTTCACAGAAGACTGTCTCCTGTGGGAGGGACCCCACACTGGAGCAGGGGCAGAGTGTGAGGAGTCCTCGCCTTGAGGAGGAAGGAGCAGCAGAAACAGTGTGTTATGAACTGACCACAACCCCCATTCCCTGTCCCCCATTCCCTGTCCCCCTGAGCTGCTTGGTGGGAGGAGTAGAGAAATCGAAAGTGAAGCTGAGCCTGGGAAGAAGGGAGGGTTGGGGGGGAAGGTGTTTTAAGATTTGGTTTTATTTCTCATTATCCTACTCTGATTTTTATTGGTAATAAATTAAATTAATTGCCCTGAGTCAAGTCTGATTTGTCTGTGACGGCAATTGCTGAGTGATCTCCCTGTCCTTACCTGGACCCACAATCTTTCTGTTACATTTTCTCTCCCTTGTCCAGCTGAGAAGGGGAGTGACAGTGACATGGTGGACATCTGGCATCTAGTCAAGGTCAACCCACCACACCCTAAAACTCTCATCCAAGTTCCCTAGGCTATATTTCTTTACCTAAAAACTGGTGTGTAGTTTATAGCCTTAGGTTACAACATCATCCTGTACTGCCTTTCTGGTCATGCCATTTCTGTTCTCCTATATGCTGTGTCCTGTGTCCCTGACTTTGGGGCTCTCTGTTCTCAGGCCAGGACAGTACTCTTCTGCAGTGTATCTGTCATACATAAATATGTGCGTTGTTGGAGTCATACACAGAGTAACTACTTGCTGCTGTTCTCCATATAAGAACTGTGCTAAAACACACAGAGAGAACAGTACCTTTAAAACCCAGTAGGCAAAAATGACATCCTGGTCATTGGAAAAATTAGTTACAGCTAAACAAAATAAAATAAAGCAGACCAAAACAAGTTCATACTGGTCACTGAGTAGTAACGACAATAGTAAGTAAACCGAACTACAGGGCTTTATTATCTTCTTCATTTTGGTGTTCTTCTACCCTGAAAAACCTCAATCTTCCTTATTCTTCTAGCCTACACCTACAAAGATGTTGTGCTAATTCTTCTCAGTTTCTTCACTCATAGTTCTTCTCTTGTGTAATCTCCATATTCTCCTGGCCTCTGTCTTGGCAGAAAGACAAGAAGCCACTTACTTTCCTGTTGTTGGACATAGTAGGAACGGTATTTGGTAATATTCATTTAGAACTACAAAGATTAAAGACCTGTGGCGGACATTTTGTTCAGGTCAGCCAGTGATTTGGCCTCACTTACAGCAATAGAAAACAATGGCTATTTTGGGTGAGGATGATTTTTTTTCTGCTGAAAAGATGAAATTGGAAATCACAGAGAAATCATGAAAAAAAGCCACTGTCTTCAGCTGGAGGAAAAAGTTGCCTCAGACTTACCCTTGCCACATTGCCTGCAGTTGATCACCTGTGTTCTACAGGCTTTATCCTCAAACTCTCATCCTGCCTTTACCACCATTGCATCTGGCTGGAAAATAGGAACAGAAGCCTGGTTCTGTCTTTATAATCAGTCCTAACAAAAGCAAATGCCTAAATACTTCAGACAATGATGCCTGCGTAACAGCTCAGAAGAATGCAAAGTATTAACATACTGCCTCTGACGCTACGAGGTCACCCTGGGCTGCAATGTTTTTCTCAGCACTACCTCCAAGAATAGCATTTGAATCTTGATTCCAGCCTCGCTTTTATGAAGTGTCTCCTGGCAACAAAATATGCACCCAGAGACTGGTTCTTTTCAGCTTAAGTGTGTTTTGTGGCTGAATTTCCCCAAACTTCTGACACGAATGTTTTCTGCTTGATTATAAGGACAGCAAAAACTTAGCCACATTAAGCTATTTTAAAAGGTACTGAGCTTCAAAATGACTGTAATAAAGCACTGCTTTTAAAGCATTCCTGCCAAACATTTATATTTGCATTATTAAAAGTGAAGATTTATATGGCAAGAAGTTTTATTTTTTATTCCTTTCCTCTAAAACTTTTGCACAAGGGATGCCTGTGTTTGATCCTTCTGGCAGAAGGAGGAAAGCTGTAAGTTGCACATTTGAATAGAGGCATACGGCTGAATATTAGATAAGTACACAGTTATAGGCAAGCCCAAAAGAGGTCACACAGAAAATGAAATACTCTCTTTCTGGTTGTAGAGTGGGAATTCATAGAATCTTTAGTGAATTAACATCTTATCTACTCCTGTTGATGTATGCTTTTGTGGGGGTATGAAAACATGTATATTCAGAGTAGAAAGGGAAGTTCAGCAGGTGTCAGTGCTATAAAACTTCATAGAATTATAGAATGGTTTGGGTTGGAAGGGACCTCGAAGATCAGTGTAGCTAAATTCTTTGACTGTTCATACCAATGTGACACTGGAGCTTTTCTTATTATATACACCAATGAAAAAGTAAAAAAAAAAAAAAAGTACTTATAGTTTAAATGGAAAGAGAACTACTGGGATCAATACAGAAGCTGTGGGAATGAGGGCTGGGATCAAGTTGGATTCTGACCTAACAGGCAGGATGGGGTGGAAGCTGTACCAGGAGAAATATGCCTGCCTCTGAAACATTTGCTGCAGACATACAGAGAAAGTTTATTCAGGTAGAAGCATAAAATTGCTTTCTTCCCTCTTCTACACTGCTGTCCTTTATTTCACAGCATAGTTTTCAGGATCACTGCCTCAGCTGTTCCACCTCCTTAAACCAAATTAGGAGTCAGGTACTTATTTAGCCAGCCCACTTGCTACTTGCCACTTGCCTGGGGAGCACTACCCGCAGATGGGTCAACAATTTAGAATCACAGAATCATTGAATCATTTAGGCTGCAAAAAACCTTTAAGATCATCGAGCCCAACCATTAAGCTAGCACTGTCATGTCCACTACTAAACCATGTCCCTAAGTGCCACATCTACACATCTTTTAAATACCTCCAGGGATGGTGACTCAATCACTGCCCTGAGCGGCAGTTCCAGTGAATGGTAATCTTTTTCATGAAGAAATTTTTCCTAATATCCAAGTTGTTTCACTGGTGCAACTTGAGGCCATTTCCTCTCATCCTAACTTGATAGGCTTTTGAAGAAAAGAACAAAGTAATGCATAAGTATCTCTCTCTGGTGTAACTAAAAACACGTGGCAGAGCAGGCAGCTGATACTAGTGACAGCATTCCTGAAAAAGGCATAGAAGTTTAATGGCAACAGCTTGTGAAGGACACAGCCTCAGCTTTCAGCACGTGAGGAATAAATGCCACATTTGACTGAATCATTCTCATCTCATACAGGATTTCCCTCTGCTTTTATCCTATATGAGCAGAATTTGGCACAGCAAAAATGGCATCCTCCTCCTGTCAGGTGGGTTTGCTCCTGTAACGCCTGTGAGTAGGCACCATCCAGAATGATTCAGAGAGTACAGCCTCCTCCAGACAGGCATAAATTGTGCTGCTTTGAATTAAATGTGGTATGATTTTTACTTACTGCTGTAAATTGGCTTTGTTTGTACATCTATGTGTCAGTTTTGCCTACTTACCAAAATGTTATCTGCCTCCAGTTCCTTCAGAAAGGGAAGATGCATGTCTCAACGCATAAGGACTATTAATCCAGGGAGCACTCAGGTCAGGGTGTTTCAAAGGCACTTCTTTCTCTGCTGGGACTGTTGTAAATCTGTATCCTTCAAAAGGGTGTTGTATAGAGGTTGATGACTTCAGACTGTCACAGCTGCTTAACACACATTAGTGAAAGAAAGTTTATAGAGGCCTTTCAGATGCTTCAACTTTGGGAAGGTGGTGGTAGGAGGGACAAGACACAGGAAGAAATACCCTTTCTGGTGTGGTCAGTCACTGGTGGAAGACTTGTGGTTTCACAGAGTCTTCTTATGCCTTTTTCATCCATCTCACAATCCAGCGAACCATTCAGTTACAATTTGACCCATGATCTCCATGAATATAGAAGGCCCGGTGTCTGATATTAGATGTATTTTTCTGAGGGTTTTCCAATAATTTTTCCAAGCATTTAGAAAAGAGGAAAGTATTTCTTTATGTATGTTGTGCATTTGTGCACATCTGTCAGTCAGTCTGTTTGGGTGTTCAGGGCTGCCAGTAAAGGCCTAGCACTCAGTCTGAAGCTCTCTTCTTGTGTTGTCACACTTGAAAATCAGAACGGGAATGCTTTTCAGGCTGGCTGTGTTATAGCTTCTCAAAGTGTGAAGAAGAGACAAAATGTCAAGGGCAACCGCATGATGCATTTCTGTATTTATTTTATCATTTCCGATTTATACCAGATGGCTGTGAAGCAATTATTAGAAATAACATTACATATGTATGTGAGTGAGAGAAAGAAAGAAAGAAATTACTTACTGGTAAGTATAGTGCTGCCTTCTGCTTTTAAGGAGTAGACATACTGGAGTGATTGGCATGCCTGGTAACACCTTTCTTAACCCATGTTTTCTTAAAAGAAACTGTAGAAGTTTTTATAAAGACGGTGTTAGGAGCACCATAAAATAAAATAAAATCAATCTTTAGAATACATAGGATACATTTAAAGGGAGCCATAGATGAAAATGATTTATCAGAAAATATCAGTAGGGATACAGGACCATTTATTAAAAATCATGATGTATGTGAATATTATCTCTCTGTAGACCTGAGAGGGCTCAAGGGGAAGAAAAGGCATACATTCAAGCTAGAAAAAATAATAAACTTTTAGTTTGAAGGGGGAAAACCTTTTTCCTGGTTTCATGAAAAAAGCTGAAGAGAGGAACCTCCACAGTGAGCTGTAGATCAGAGGTGGGTTTTTTGTGGGGTTTTTTTTTTTAATTTTGTAATTTTGATTCATGGAAGGAAGATACAGTATATTCCGATGTCATGGTATTTACATTATAAAGCATCAGTGTGATTTTATAACAAAAACATTGCAATAGATCAGAATCCTGCTCCTGTTTTCTGCAGTTTTTTCCCAGTCCTAGATTCACACCTCCATTAAGCTCCATTTTCTGTATCTTCAGTCCCTCATCTCGCCCGGTGCTTTCCTGATACTCCATATTATACTCACCCACCCTCCCAGAGATCAGTTTCTACTAAACTATGATTAGGTTGGTTTCCAGCTCCAGTTAAAGCTCAATTAACCCACTGTAATTCAGTCTCCCTGATTCCATTCACTATTCCTCCTTTTCACCATTGTTGCCACTGTGAATATTATCCTTCCTATGTTTTTTTTTTTATTTCCTACACATTAGATGCTTTCCACAGCGCTAGTCTTGGGCGTAGCTTAGTCCTGAACTTCAGTCTGCTGCATCACCTCTTACGAAGGTAGGATGCTCCAACTCCAAGCATGGAACTAGGAACTCAAAAGAATCACTGATGCTAGAGTTAATCACTTGTTTACTGTTAAAAAGAGTACATTACTTATGATTTTTCAAGGCTTACACTTTGCCTGGATTAAGTGGCTTTTCACAGGGACAACAGAAGGTACCCTGCTCCAAAGCACTAAGGTGCTGGAAGAGCTACCTCAGGGGGAAAAAAAAAAAGAAAAAAGGGAACCAGAAAATTTTAGTCATACATTACATTTTCCCTTTAGTTTGCTTTTCGAAGTGTTAGAAATATTCCAGCTGATATTTAGAAAGTAGTGTTTAGTATGAGACAGATTGCCTGGATGAGAAAATTATGGTATAGACCATTGTCCTGGTTTCCCAGGAAGAGAAACATGAGCCAGCCATGCAGGCAGGCCATAAGTAGCCCCAAGGCAGCTGAGAGAGTCAATCAAGGCAGCTGACTCACAGGTGTATCCCATACTACTTAATCATGCTCATTACAAAAGGAGGGAGTTTACTGAGGGTGGGAGCTTCCTGTTCCTGGGGTTTCTCTATTTTGGCGTTCTGTTCCTGCTGCTGATCCTAAAGATGAGTGTAAACTTGTGTACTTTATGTTGGTTATTGTATTACTTCTGTTATTTCATTAAATCTGTTTTGACTTTAACACATGGAGCTTCTCCTTTTTTCCCCTGATTCCACTTCTCAGCTGGGGAGTCATGGGGTGGTAGAACAGCTGCTACAGTTTAGCCCCAGGTACAGGCTAAACAGCATAGACACTGTAAACATTTGGTTAAGTTCTACACTCAGAAAAAAGTCTTTCACTGGTAAGTGTCAATGTTAGCAGCCCAGTTTACAATCTAAACACCTTTTATGGGTCCTTTTAAACTTAAATCAGACATTGAATATCTTTGTATTTGGTTTAAGTGGTAATGTTTTTGTGGCCAGGCGGGGGGCTGTAAGAATGGCTTCTGTGAGAACAGGAGCTGCTCATTTGTTGGAGACAGCCAGTTGCAGCCAGCTCCAAAACAGACCCTCTGCTGCCCAAAACTGAGCCCATCAGTGACACTAGTGACACCTCTATGACAATGTATTTAAGAGAGAGTAAAAAATGCTGTGCAGCAGCTGTGAGAGAGGAGTGAGAATATGTGAGAGAAACAGCTCTGCAGACATCAAGGTCGGTGAAGAAGAACATGCTGCAGGTGCCAGAACACAGATTCCCCTGCAGTCCATGGTGAAGACCATGGTGACACAGATTGTACCCCTTCAGAGACAGAGAGAGAGAGAGACCCATGCTGGACCAGATATCCACCCTGCAGCCCATGTATGACCCCATGCTTCAGCAGGTAGAGATGCTCTGAAGGAAGCTGAAGACAGTTGAGAGCCCATGCTGGGGCAGGGTCCTGGCAGGAGCTGCAGCCTGTGGAGAGGAGTCCATGCAGGATCAGGTTTTCTGACAGGAACTACGGCTTTCTGGGGACCCACACTGGAGCAGACAGCTCCTGATGGACTGTAGCCCATGGAAAGGATCTTGCAGGTCTTGAAAAACTGCAGCTCATGGGAAGGACCTATGTTGGAGAAGTTCATGAGGGACTATGTCCTGTGGGAGAGACCTCACAACAAAGCAGGGGAGAACATGAGGAAGGAGCAGCAGAGATGTAGTGTTATGAACTCACTGCAACCCCTATTCCCCATCCTCCTGTGATGCTCCAGGAGAGGAGGTGGAAGAGTCAGGAGTGAAACTGAGCCTCAGAAGAAGCTGTGGCAGAAAGAAGGTGGTTTCAGTTTTGTTTTGATTTCTCACTGTCCTACTCTGCTATTAACTGAGGCTACATTAATTTCCCCATGTCAAATCTGTTTTGCCTGTGACAAATTGGTGAGTGATCTCCCTGACCCACGAGATTTTCCACCATATTTTCTCTCCTGTCCTGTTGAGGAGAGCAAGTGAGAGAGTGGCTGGGTGGGCACATGGCAGCCAGCTAATGTCAATCCACCACAATCTTTTATGAAGTCAGCGTTGTTGGTATTGATTCATTCATGACATTAATTTCCTAAATCATGTTTCTCTTATTCAGACTGGGTAAGCAGTAGCTGGGAATATTACTGACTATTTAGCTGTCTGGCCGCAACTCGGGCCCGAGTTCTATGCATACACTTTAGGAATATTGAGAAAGCTATTTTTTCAAATCAAAAAAAAAGTGAGATAAATAGAAAATAATTCTTTTTCAGCAGTTTTTTCTCATAGTCTCCAAGTATGAATAAAAATAAAGAGCTGTAACCTAACAGTAATAATAATCTCTTCCTCTTCTATGACTGCTTTCTCTTGATTATATTTTTTTGTGTTTCTATATATATATATATGTTCATCAGGACTATCTTTTTAACCTGAACTCTCAGTATTTTGAATGGCACAAGTCAAGTGCAAACTTATACAGATAATGCCATAGACTTTACAAATATACATGTCATATGTATGCCACAATGTTTAATGCTGATGATTTTCATTAACAGCATAAGAGGAGCATGTAGATTTGTAGAATGATGATAATAATGTGAAGCAGCTCAGTAAATCATACTAACAATATTTGTGTTTTGGAATAATAGGATATTATCTGAAGCTTGATTATTTTTTTTTTTAAATCATTGCTCTTCGTTTTAAGGACACATTTTTTTCTGAGGGTGTGATTAAGCTCCTACTGATGTCAGTAGAACAAGGACCTGGCTTAAAATAAGCATGTAACTCACATTATCATTATAGTATAGTAATTATATGCACCATCAAAAGCAGAATGTGCCCCTAGGTACATTCTAATGCAAACCCTAGTGTATAATGTATACACATTCTGAAGCTCATTTTGAAACCTGCAGAAAATATTTTTAATGGGAAAACTGTAGATTTGGGAATGCATTGTATATTAGGAATGATTATTACCTGCTATAAGTGTGAATTTCATTGTACTGCAAACACCTGTGAATGTCCCTCTATATACCAGTGTAGAGTTGCTGATAAAAGGCCAAAATGAGCTCAGTTATTCCAGTTGATTGACAGGTATGTGGAATCTGCGGATCCTAACTCAGCTTGAAGGTTTAGGTGGTAACTTGGGTGTGTCTAGCATTCAGGTTGACTTTTTTCTCTGTGAATCTGCCTGGCTTCTGATTAACCACATGTATTATACTGGGGCAATTAAATTTTCCTTAACAAGATACTGCAAATCTTCATTCAATGTTGAGTTAATACTTGGATACGATTTTAGTTTTTTACATATCACTGTATTTTGTTTTTATTTTTTCACAGTAATGGACTAAGTTACTGCTTTCTGACCTCTCCAGTATTTGTTTCATGTTGTACATAAACCCTTTACTCTCCTGTACTAGTGTCAGAGATGGCATCACCTGAGTATTTTTGATAACTGTCTGTTTTACGTGATGCTTTCTGTCTTGTTGCTTTTATTCCTGTAATAGCCTTCCAACAGTTTGAAATTTTTGGATCTGAATCTCTGACTTACATGCCTTCCCAGAGAAATAAATGCATGAGACAAACAAATATATATTTATAACATGAAACCACATGTCAGTCATGTTCACACTTGCTCCCTCTAGATTAGGAAAATCCAGTTTAGCTGACTGACACCCTGCCCACAGGTAATGTGTGGCAAGATTAAAAAGTGACTGCATGTTATATATAGTCCTGTACTGCAGTCTTCAAAATAATGTCCTGCATATTTTCAGTCCTTTTGCTGATATTTTTAAGTGCTGTTACAGGTCAGCTCTCTCTCCGCTGATTGAAAAGGATCCAGCAAATGAACTTAGGTAACAGGAATAAGATAAAGAAAAGCTCTATCTTAACAAAGAACAATTCTGATTGAAGAAATGAAGCACTTGACCTGTGTCTTCAGAGGTGTTAATATGGATCTCAGCATCAGTTACAGTTTGGCACTATGGCTGTCCTCTAAATCACTTCGCAGTGGCCAGTCAACCCAATAACTGCTCATGTCGCACCACAGATGTTGAGACACGCAGCTCCTTATCCAGGCAGAAAGCTTCTCAAACCTGTGCTCCTCTCTATATCGCACAAGTATGGTTGGATCCTGCAACATGTAAACAATCTTTATGCAGCATATGCAAAAAGCAGGTGGGGAACAAATAGCAAACCTTCTGCTGAGTAATATGTACTCAGGTGAGGGAAAGTGCCAGCTGAAACTCCCATCTCGGTTTGTTTGGAGATTCATTTCTGACCTGTATTGTTGAATTCTCTAATATCCCTCTAGAAAGCACTTCTATGGAAAATGCTTTTCTAAACATACAGAAGTAAATATATAGTGGATTCTCAACCTGAACCTCAGCTTCCTATTTAATCGGGGCTTGATTTATAGCTGTATTCAGCACTGCTATATGTTGAATACATACAGCCAAATAAAAGTCGCATATTGTATGTTGGAAGTAATGACTGTTGCATGCCTTAATCTATAAAATGATGGATTCAAAAAGAAAATAAGAAAAGCCAGAGTGGACAAAAAATTTTGTTTGTATGTGGAATCATTCTATGATACAACCCAGAACAAAACATTCAAAGTAATAGACTAGATTGAACTCTGATGTAGATAGCTGCAGTGACTTCGAACGAAGACCAGGGTAAATTAAGCTGAATGTGCCCTGGTAAATGTTTAGAATCAACTCTGGAACACAGTTTTGAAGTAAGTGTTTAATGTGAATAGAATTTTTGCCCTGCACAAAGTGAATACAAGCTCAGCTTTTGATATATCATGTTCTACTCAGTGTCACATTGTGTAACTACTGCTAGTCCTAGTGTTATATTTTGCCTGTTTTGTAGAGAATTGCTTAGAGGCTCCTTAATAAAATTCATTTGGAAAAAATTTAGAGAGTAAAAAGACAGTGAGTTACTCTGTCCGTTTGTTAAACTCTGACACACAAAACAGGGTACACAAGTAGTCACATGATTTTCTTCAGCTACAGTGCATAGTATTTCAGCTAAATAACTTCATAATCTGCTTTGTAAAATCAAACAACATGTAGTAAAACATTAAAAATAACTTAATAGTATATTTACTTATTTTTTAATATAAAAAAGCCAAGAGAACACAGAGGCTTACTTATTTCATTTTAATTTCTGTAAATGACCTCAGATATATATATAGGACTTAATCTATGGAGCTGTGAATCCCACACAGGAAACTGTTTTTAAGGGACCATTTATAATGTGAGAACTACCTCAAAGTGTTTTTAAATTCAACAACAATTTTTTAGAAGATATATTGGTGTATTCTCTTTATTAGAATTTTGTGCCTGCAAAATTCTGTTCATTAGCTTTATTGCTCTGTAACTTTTGGAAGGTGAGAGAGAAAAAATGCTATATGTTGAGTGACTGTGTAATCATGTATCTACAAAAATTCAAAATTAGTAGAGTCTATTGAACAACTGAGACATCCCGAATTTATTTTAAATGAGTAAAAATCACAATTTAAACTAATCTATGGGTGGACTTTTCTCATTTAGAGCCATCTAAAATTAGGTACCTAGTCTAAATCAGTTGTCTAAGGTCCTTTTATATTCTATAAAGAGTTAGACACTTCCAGAGATAGTGAGGATAAATCTGCATTTAGAAACAGTTATCTTCCTTCTCTTACTATGCAGAAGGAGCCTAAATTTAGAGTAGACATCCAACTTTTAGATTATTAAAACTAGGTTGAGTCCCATTACATGATTTGAAAGGGGACTACTTACACACTGAGGTAAGAGTCACTGTAGGAAAGTAGATACAGTCCCTCTTCCTGTTAAACTACTTACCTTTCACATTTGATGGGCAATTAGATGGATGAATCTCTTGTACTGCAAGATCAGAACTGTTGATTAGCAATAATGTAATTCATGGAGACCATAGTTCTTTCATAAATGAATTCTGTAAGAACTTCATATAACAATTCATCAACAGTGGTAAAATGATCAGGCCTGAGAGCTTGTTATGTAAAACTCAGTGTGTAGTAAAAGAAACAAGTGAAATGGTCATTTGTTGTGAAATCCATCAAAACATCTTGTAGCAAAATAAAGGAAAATCACAAAGCACAGAAACTTTTTATTATAAAAACTAATAAAAACAAAGCACAGACAATAGTAGCCAGAACTTAGTTTTTCATTTTCATTCTCTTATGGTGAAAACAGTTTGAAAGATAAAATGAAAGAGTCTGACACTGAAGCAAAAAGATATCAAGGAATTGTGGAGGTGAAGAGTAGAAACACAGCAGAGATAGAACAATATAATCATCAAGTAAAATATTTGATAAGGAAAAAAAGGCAACAAAATAAATATTTTAAAAGACAAGCTGAATTCAAGTCTATTGAGAACTGTATTAACAATTATAGGTTAAATTTTCATAGATGTTGTAACAGCAAATTATATGGCTACAGAGACAGGGGCTGCAGCTGAGTCTCTGAGCTATTGAATATTTTGTGGACTTATTGAAATTACAGTTTTCATTAATTTAATGAAGGTAGAAGATGAGAAAGAGAACTCATGGATTAAATTTCTTTTTTCTAACAAAACTGAACAATGAATATCACGTGGCAAAAAGGGAAACTTTGAAAAAGTAAAAATTTAGTTTATATTTTGTATCCTGCAGAAGTATCCTGTTTGTATCCTGTAGAAGTTTAGAAAATAGTCACTGAAAAGTTTGCTTTAGCCAGTTTGCAAAACAAATGCATTTCAGTTTGTATACTATTACATTTTTGTAATAAGTATTATTTTAAAAGACCAAATTTTAAAGCAAACATATAGTTTAGTATGGTTAGGGCTAAGCAGAATTTGATTTGTCTCTAATTTTGAAATTGAATACATTCCATTGTAAAATATAATATCACATTAATTGCACCTCTCCACTGGGCTGCCCTTCTTTTATATCAAGAACAAATATTTGTTTTCACTGTCAAAGACATGTGCAACTGATCAGATCTCTACATATTAGATCTTATTAATTGCTGAAATGTTGACTTTCACATTTGACTAATTAATTATGTAAGATTTCATCCCTGTTATTGAATTCTGAAAGAACTTCCGTGCTTCTTCCCATGCAGCCTCATGAAGATGTGGTCCCCATAAACATCTGCTAATTAATGTATTATGGAGATCCCAAATACTTCTTGTTTCTCTTATGGCTTAAAAAAAAAGACTCTTTAGAGTAATTAAGCTGTGTGTTGGGTGTTGCCTTTGTTTTTGTACATGCCTCCATCCTTTGGGTGCAACTGTCTGTTTTCCCTTTATGTAAACTCTTAGGGAAGAGGGTTAACTTTATTTCCCTTTGCAGAGAATCTAGGGGAGTAGGTGTTAGTAGGCACTATCCATCTGATTGATCCTAGGCAGCACAATAACAACAACGCATGAGGAAACAATTGTTCAGTTTCTTTGTAGTATGGAGTCAATTTATTAACACTAGTATTGCTACGGTAATATTACAGTATTTCATATTAGATAAGATACAAAAGGTGTGATTGTACTAGGGCGATCTAAAGGTTCACCTAGCCCAACAGTCTTCAACAATGAGCAGAAGCAGATGCTTAAGAGAAGGACAGAATAAAAAATTTATAAATTACAGTTATTCTGAGTACTATTCCAGAGACTTTTGTTATTTGAGGCTCAATAAGGCTGAATTAGCTGTTGTTTCTATGTATCTAAGAATTCTCCAAAGATTTCTTTTCAAAGAACTTGACCAGTGTCCACTTGAGAGCATGTAAACATGTAGCGTCACAAACCCTTTGGCAAGGTATTCCACAGCTTAGCTAAGTGAAATCATTACAATTAGTGTGATATCAGTCCTAACTGATATCATTCATTGGTAGAATTAAAGTCAGATGTTTGTCATTGTAATACACAGTTGTCAAAGTGTTGGACTCTATGCTTATTCATGTACTTGTAGCTTGGACATTTTTCTGTTCCCTTTGATATGCCATACTTTACATATCACATCAGGATTCCCTCTCTGTCCGTGACACTTGCATTGCTGCTTTCAAAGCAAAGTAAAAAATACAACCGACAACATTCCACAGCTATAATGGCTTAGCTGTGAATGGCTTTGTGATATCTAGAATAAGAAAGAAGCAATAGAAAAACTTTGTTCTGTTCCCAGAAGAGTTCCTAACAGAATTTCAGAAGTTCCATTATTTTGATGGAGATGCTAATTATGATACATTATAATGGCAGCTGAACGTAATACCTAAGGACTCTGATGATGTTATTCCACCATTCTTTCACATCCTAATGACATCATAACAATGATATTGAAGGATTTACTCTCTTCCTGATATGGCTGGTATGGCATCACTAAGCACAATGGAAGTTTTGGATGCATAGGAGTGGAAGATATACACATTGTGTCACACAAAATCCACAAAAATACATAATCAGTTGCTAAACATGATGCCAACAGTTCGTGTTCAAATTGTCTTCAAGGTTCCAAGTATTTTTCAAGGAAAATTTCATGAAAATAAGGAATGGGACTTTCGCATGTTCAATTTCCCCCTTGTTTTTCTGAAAGGCGCAATTTGCCTCTTTCTTTAAAAACCAACCAAGGATTCAATCCATAGACACCAAAGAAAACCATTTACAGAGGCTCACAAAAGATATTCAGCTTTGCCACAATTCTTGACATAGGACTTGCTTTGCAGTCAAGATGGTCATTGTTCATATTATAGCTTTGAATGAACATAGGTCAGCTTTGAGGAAAACAATTTTCTTCTGCCAAATTACTATGAAATTAGTAGGTGAACATAGCACATCCTAAATGACACAATTTCTAGTGGCTGCCTTTACCAAAGAGGTTGTTCTTTCAACATGGCCTTTGGATGCATGAAATGGGATCCCTGAACTTTAGGAAACAGGGGAGTTGTGGCATCAGAGGTGGATGACTCCTCCCCTATGCAGATGTGGACGTGGGTAGATGTGAAAGGCATGAATAGGCCCTCAGTCTGTAGGTGTCCAGATTATTTTCTATTCTTTGGTGTTGGTAGATCTATTTAAATAGGGTGAAAAATGTGCAGCAGTGGGAGTTTTTCCTTCACTCCTCTCACTCATGAAGCAAGAAGAATTCCTGATGTAACCAAGTTCTCTCCCACACGCACTGACAATCACCCACTCATGGCAGATATTTAACTGAAAAGAAGAAGAGACAAGCACAACAAAAAATAGAAAGCAGTCATCCACAAAGAGAAATGTTGCATTCCTGAAGAGAGGGAGCACAAGTACTGTGACTGAAATATCTTCTGATATTCAGTAAGCCCTGGTGTGTCTTTTTTTCAGTTAGGGCTACATCTTATCCATGCACCCAGCTAACCTTTTAAAACACAGCAATTAAATTCTGGTCATACACTCGTATCCAGTCTGTCTACACCTTTGCTATTCCCATCATAGCCTTATTGCTGTCAACTTGCACTGCATTTGCACCTATCACCACTGTGAGCTATTACTGATAAAGATGCAGTTCGTTGTTGCTGAAACAGAAACTGCTGGTCTTTCTAGGATTTTGAGGCCAAAAGACAAGCTATTCTCAACTAGAAAAGAGCCTATCCTGCAAGGATGTACTGTTCTCTGTGTAGGACTGTGTAAGAATATCTGTAGGCATAGGTATCTAACACTTTTGAACTTAAGGAATTAAAATGTGAAATGAAGACCAAATGAATGGAAGAGCAAACAAATATATGGAAACTTGTCTTTCATTTATTAAAATAAGTCTTATGAATACCTAAACAAGATATCTTTTCTCCTTTTTTTCCCCCCTTTTATTTACATCTCAAGGTATCATTTAGAGTATGCAAATGTGATGTGTTCCACAAATCAAACCTGGCAACTCATAATTGCATCCTCCTGTATATGATTTCGTATTCATACACAATCATTGTCACTGACAAATGTGTGTGTGAGAAGTGTCTATCATTCTGCTATACAAATTAATCAATAAAAAAGTGTGCATGAGGGTTCTAAGAATAGAAGTGGGTATCAGTAGATTTTCCCTAAGGAAGATAGATAATTCCTCTTCCATGTCTTTCTCCATATCTCCAACTTAGACTCTTTCTTCAACATACACCTTAAACTTTCATTTGTTTAGTGTTCCCACCCTTCTCTTTTTCTAAAACAGTATATTTAAATATAGAAATATATACTAAATGCAGAGTATTTTAGAATATCATAATCATTTTCCAACTGAGTTTCTAAAAGTATGTTGCTCAAATTAAGTAAAAGATCTACGAAGACATTTATATATATATATGTTGGGGTTTTTTTTCTGATTAGTTTTACATTTGAAAATTTTGGAATAAATAAATTTTATTTCTTGAAAGTTTTCATGATTTTCTGGTGTTATGGGATCATTGTATCTCCTCCACGGAGTCAGCCTAAATGGGCTGTGCTTCCTCTTACCAGATCAAACTATATGTTTCAAAAGTCCTAAGAAAGCTTTTGTTTCTTGAATAGGACAATTAATAGTGAACTATTTTTCAGATTTGTTCAGTGATCCCAAGGCACAATGAATTAAAGAATTTTTTTTTTAACTTACTTGTCATATTTTTGAGAGATCCACTTATCCCATGATTATTTAACTCTCCAGATTTTGTACAGGATTTCTTGTGTTTTCTGACATGCTATGTGGGTATGTATGTCATATATCCATATACTGACATACGCTCTGGATAACATGCATAAGAACATTTTTTGGCACCTTTAAAGATTGTGTAGAAAGTAGAAACTCACCTGAGGGTGGGGGAAGAGGAGAAAGGAAGCATGGGAGAGCTTTCATGACATTAATACCTCTAAGTAAGAAAGTAATTTACAATAAGCTGTGTTCTCTTCCTTGCCAGAACCTACCTTGTTCTTCCTATCCTGCACTGTCTCATCTAAAACCTGTGCCCACCATTTTGGTTATAAGGCTAAAGAGTGATGTTTGCTGAGGGCATTCACTCACATGCTCAAAGGTCATTGTATACGTGGAAAACTAAGTGATCGGTTTACCTTCATAGAGATTCCTTTTCCAGTGCAGGAGACATTTTACTTATTCAAAGGTTTTCTGCTGTGTTGACAAAGTAGAGTGCTTACTTTTATAAACTGTGTCATGGATACTATTACGAAGGCGTGTCCTGGCAGCCAGTAGATAGTATATTCTAGCCTATGCCATCCATCAACATTAACAGCCTTCAGTATTTGTTTCTGAAATAATGCTAGACTGTAAGCTGTTCCCCTATAGCCTCTGTCCTTTATAAGAATTACAGCTTTGTTTCCTTTAAAAAGAAATGAATAGTTTCCCTTTGCATGATTAATTTAGAAAAAGAATAGCATAGAAACTAAAATACCTTTAAAAATTTGGCTATGAACCTGTTCAAATCTGCTGTTGTACTGTGTCCAGATTTTAGTCTGAACACAAGAAGTATTTCAACTTCCTTTCCTCCGACGATGCTACCCAGGTTTGGAAAAAAAAATATATTACTGCCTTTGAGTTTTCTGAGGTAGATAGCCTTTTATTAAATGGCCATAACCATCTGCTATCCATTCAGCAATAATTACCCATTGTTCTTTTTTATGCCTAATTAACAAGGTCATTATATTATCAATTATTTTTTTCTTACTCTTTCTAGCTAGAAGCCTGCTGGCTGCATTACACAAAAAAAAAATTATGAAAAAGGGTACTTTAATATTAGTTCTTCATGACATGATTTTTGAAAAACACAATTTTGACTGAACTTCAAATCTTTTCCCATAATTTGGCTTGTTTCTAGATGTTCCAATTCCAGCACTGGAAGGACTTCGCACAATTCCACCTCAGTCTTCTTGATTTTTGTGTTTTGTTTGTTGGTTGGATTTTTTTTGTTTTGGTTTAATTTTGGGTTTGTTTTTTTTTTTTGGTGGGGTTGTTGTGATTTTACAATAATGCTTGCTTTCATCTTTGCAAGGTAGTAATAAATGTTTTCCACCTGCATAGTCTTCAAATTTTCCCTTTAATTTCCCTGAAATTATTTCATATTTTTTTCTGAGAATCCTAAATTAGAACTCTCCTACATTTATTTATACTTTCAGGGATTTTTTATTATGGGTATTTTAATAACATATGTATATTACTAACCTATCAGAGCAAATCAGAACTCTCCTGGATGCTGAAGAAATCTGATTTATTATGGTGATGGAGTTACGGAAAGCATGTCTGAAAAAAAAAGCATCACAGAACATGGCAAATGCAGAAAAAGCATTTCAGGGCATTTCATGTGTTGCACATTCCAGTCCTCTTGTTCTTAACAATTTGTCAGTGGTTTAGATATCTTTTCTACATAATTCTCAAGTATCCTCATCAGTCCAAGAGAAAGTTTACCTAATGACACACCTTTGTTTCATGAAGATAATGTTCTCCTTACAAATACATAAGAAAACTTAGAAAACTGCTGTAACAGACTTGACCTTGGTTGAGATCATCTCAGGTAGTCTGCCACCTTCTTAGATATCTGTTTCCAGATTGGACAGAGTGCTAGGTAATCTTATGTAGGCTCCCTTTCCCATGAAAGGTTTGACCAGACGATCTTTCAAGGTCCCTTCCGACCTGGGCTGTTCTATGATTCTATGAAATTTCCCCGTCTTGTACAATAGAAGATGAAATGAATTTCCAGAAACCCTTTTAATCTTCACAATGTATCTCTGTTATATTTTTTCTTACATAATTCAACATCTAAATGTTCTTTATTAGTGTTTTTCTTCTGAGTGTATTCTCCTCCTGCTCATAAGTTGCTTACCTGTCAACCTACCTTGTGCCTTTTGCTCACACTACCCTTTTTATTATTGGTTTTAAATTTTTCATATTTCTCCAAATAATGGAAAGACCAAACCCTTGCATGTGGAGTGGATTTTTTTTTTATTTTCCACATGCAGAAAAACCTCTCCCTTTCTGGAAACCTCTTTCTGCTGTCTCTGGGGCATAGCATAATACTCCTCAGAGCAAGCTGAGTTAGTTGGTGACATATTCTAAGCCTCTTTACTTCATATGTTACATCATATTGACTTTTTTCATTTTCCCCCTAATATTTGTGAGGGGCTTTTTAGCTGAGGAATATGTCTATTCCCTTCAATTTCTTTATTAATAGATTTCCTGTAGAGACTCTGGAGCGTCTGACATGCTAGAAAACAACTTGTCAGTAGCAGTAGGGATATAATTGATTCTATCTTGGTCAGGGAAATAAAGAATATGACATTTTGATGTCTTTCTGTTCTACTCTGGATTCTATTTCACTCTCTAATTACTAATTATACTCTTCCCTCTCCCCATGAGGCTCTTCTCCCATTCTTTTTTTAATCTTTTGCATATTATTTTATTCATTCTACATCAAATCCTGCTGTGGACCTTCTGAACCAGACAGTCTTTTTTCACTGTACCTTTCTTCTCATGCAGTCTTTCTTCCTTCTGAGATTAACCATTCCTTTCTGCTGATTCTTCATCTGATCAAGCCTGAGTTTTTGACTTGTTTTTGACTTGTTTTCCACACAAGATTCTAACTACTTTCTGCAAAATGATCTTTAATTTCCTGAAGATTTTAATTCCTTACTTTTAGTTTTATGGCATGATGACGGCTTTGAGATATATATATATATATATATAAAGTACATATGTATATATACACTTTAAAAGGAAGATAGCCTCTGAGTGTTTTATTTTTAAGAAAGTTTCAAATTCATTTTATACCTTCTTTTCCTGTATAATAGTCTGTACCATAGTCTGTAACACCTGAAACCTTATGTCTTCTCCAAGTAAGAACAGAAAACTCCTTAGCCTTCTTGAGAACCAGCTCCTTTTATATTAGTATTTCTTATGTCATGACAATCAGACCATTCCCCCTCCCAAATAAGTTAGATTTTATGTCGTATATCTATATTTCATGAGATTTTTCATATTGATTTAATCTATTCAGTACCAAGAATTTTTCAATCTCTTACTCATCTTTGACAGTTAATATTTAAGAAATATAGCTTAGAACACTAATTTACCAAAAACCTTTCTATTAGGTTTTATTTCCTGACACACTTTTCCTGTATGTTAAAATTCTTACAGGCTTTTCTTTTTCCTCTGAGGAAAAAGGCTGTCAAAAATCCTTCTTCCTTAAGACATCCATTCCACAGACAAGATGGAAACTAGAAAGTTAAGGATATCATCAGAGTATCAAGACCTCTGCTTGCTGTGATAACCTCACATGTCATCTCCTTTCTCTTTCATCTAGGCTACAGATTGTTAAACATCACATAAACACAGAAATATGTAAATTATGAGGCTTATTTTGTATTTGACTATTTCATTTCCTCGTCAACAGAAGAGTCTAATGATTGGTATATTCTCAACCTCTTCTGCATTTTGCTTTTGAGGCAGAGCTTTATTTTTCAAGGCTCAAAGTGTTTTAAGCTGATTAAGGTCTTTAGATTTGATATAGGCCATCTGGGTGAAAGTTGGTGGCCTGTATTATGTATGCCATAATAAACATGGGGTTTGGCTTTACATTTTTTGAAAGTCTCAAAATGTATTAAAAACTGAGTGCACATCTTGAATCTGAAGTCTTTAAATTTAGGAAAAATTGTCCAAATACTTTGGGACTATCTACAAAGACATACAGTTGAACGTCGACACCTTTGACTGAAAATGATTAACAGTGAGGATTGATTTATTAGTGGCAAGATTTTGAAATGTGTTTGTCTATCTGGTAACAGATACTCACATGTGAGAGCTCTTGTTGCCTTGGCCAGAACCTTGTGTTTGGGCAGCCTGAAGACCAATCACTACCCACTGTCTCACCTCATTGCCATTGAGCTAACTATCTCAAACGATTTTTTTATCCAAGAATACTACTTCTACCATACACATTCTACTCAGAGAAAAGACCTGTAGACTAGTCCATGGAGGGGCATAAGTTTTAATGAGAAAATAAAGGCAGAAATTAATGCTGAAGAAAGGACCTCAGTATTCAAGATTGCTAGAACAGAGGCAAAAGAAACATCACTGATGTTTAGATTTAGAGAGAACTAAAACATAATTTTTAAACAGAGTATTAATGACTGCTAAGTAACATTGATAAATAATCTTTGTCCTTTATTTGAATATAAATCAATATACTGATTTTTTTGTTTAAATCAGTTTTAGGAATAATTGAATCATATTTCTGTTGTAAAGCTGTAAATAAAGCCACTTCTGGATAGTCCTTCTGTGCTTATTTGCTTTTGGTAAATTTAATTTACAGAAAATGTTGGTGGTTTTTTCATATATAATGAAAGTTCCACTTTAAATTGGAAATGTCTCCCACCATCTATTTTGTGCATCTCCTTTTTACATCCGCTTGTTAAGAAAAAAATAAAGAGATTGAAGTTAAAAAAAGAATGAAAGACTATGGGACATGAACCAGTCTCGGGAATTTCGTGTACCCTCCTGAACAGGCCGTAAGGTTGTAAGCACTGGAAGAAAGATGTTGGAAGAATTAGAATCATAGAATCATAGAATCACAGAACGGTAAGGGTTAGAAGGGACCTCTGAAGACCATGTAGTCCAACTCACCTGCTAGAGCAGGATCCCAGAGTAGATCACACAGGAACACGTCCAGACGGGTTTTAAATGTCTCCAGAGACGGAGACTCCACAGCCTCTCTGTGCAGTCTGTGCCAGTGCTCTGTCACCCTCACAGTAAAGAAGTGTTTTCTTATGTAAGATTGAACCTCCGGTGTTCCAGTTTGTGCCCAGTGCCCCTTGTCCTGTCACCGGACACCACTGAGTAGAGTCTGGCTCTGTCTTCCTGACACCCACCCTTGAGATATTTATAAGCATTAATGAGGTCACCCCTCAGTCTCCTCTTCTCCAAGCTAAACAGACCCAGTTCCCTCAACCTCTCCTCATATGAGAGATGCTCCAATCCCTTCATCATCTCAGTGGTCCTGCACTGGACTCTTTCCTGTAGCTCCATGTCCCTCTTGAACTGGGGAGCCAAGAACTGGACACAGTACTCCAGATGAGGCCTCTCCAGGGCAGTGTAGAAGGGGAGTAGAACCTCCCTTGACCTGCTGGCCACACTCCTCTTAGTGCACCCCAGGATACCATTGGCCTTCTTGGCCACAAGGGCACATTGCTGGCTCATGGTCAGCCTGTTGTCTACCAGTACTCCCAGGTAGCTGCTCTCCAGCAGCTCAGCCCCCAGCCTGTATTGATATATGGGGTTGTTCTTCCCCAGATGCAGGACTCTACACTTGCTCTCTTGTTGAATTTCATCAAGTTTGTCCCTTCTCAGCTCTCCAGCCTGTCCCGGTCACACTGGATGGCAGCACAGCCCTCTGGCATGTCAGCCACTCCTCCCAGCTTTGTATCATCAGCACACTTGCTGAGGATTCACTCTGTCCCTTCATCCAGGTTGTTAATGAATATATTGAATAGGACTGGACCCAGTACCGACCCCTGGGGGACACCACTAGTCACAAGTCTCCAACTAGACTCTGCCCCACTGACCACTACTCTCTGGGCTCTGTCCTTCAGCCAGTTCCCAATCCATCTGACTGCCCAGTCATCCAGTCCACACCTGTTAAGTTTGGTTGTGAGGATATCATGGGAGACAGTGTCAAAAGCCTTGATGAAGTCAAGGTAGACCATGTCGACTGTCCTCCCCTCATCAATCCATCTAGTTATGTCCTCATAGAAGGCTATCAGGTTGGTCAAGCATAACTTCCCCTTGGTGAATCCATGTTGACTACTTTTGATAATCCTCTTTTCCTCAACGTTCTTTGAGATGGCACCAAGAACAATCTGTTCCATCACCTTTCCAAGAATGGAAGTGAGGCTGACCAGCCTGTAGTTACCCAGGTCCTCCTTCTTGCCCTTTTTATAGTTTGGAGTAACATTGTCCTTTCTCCAGTCCTCAGGCAGCTCTCCTGTTCTTCAGGACTTTTCAAAGATGATGGAGAACAGTCTAGCAGTGACTTCTGCCAGCTCCTTCAGCACTCGTGGATGCATCCCATCAGAGCCCATGGATTTATGTGTGTCCAGTTCACCTAGCTTTTCCCTAACCCAATCCTCTTCAACCAGGGCACAGTCTTGCTCCCTCCTGACTTCTTCCACAGTCTCTAAGGTCTGAAACTCCTGAGGGTCTGCCTTAGCAGTAAAGACCAAGACAAATAAAGCGTTCAATAATGTCGCCTTCTCTGTATCCTCCAGGGCACCCAATTCATTCAGCAGAGGGCCTATGTTTCCTTCAGTCTTCCTTTTGACTCCAATATATTTGAAGAATCCTTTCTTGTTGTCCTTGACCTTCCTTAATATGTTTAATTCTGAGGCCTCAGCTTTTCTTATTGCATCTCTACATTCTCTGACCACATTCTTGTATTCCTCCCAAGTGGTCAGCCCCTTCTTCCACGTTCTGTAAGTTTTCTTCTGCCACTGGAGTTTATTTTGTAGCTCCCTGTTCAACCGTACAGGTCTCCTGGCTCCCTTACATCATTTCTTACTCTTCGGGATGCTACAATCATGAGCTTGGAGGAAATGGTGCTTGAATATTGACCATTAGACATTTTTACACTGCATTATGTCTCAGTTGATTGAATTAACCCGTCTTTTCACCATTCAATTCACCATTCGCCGTTTCACAGAGATTTAGAAAAATTTGATATTAGTTGAAGTAATGGAAGGAAAGTTTCATCAGTATTATATTGTTTAGAAGTTTAACTTGTCTGTTTTGTACAGATTGTTAAAAACAGAAAAGCACACGAAAAGAATAGAACTGGCAAAATATATTTCCAGTTCAGATATTGTTTTAAGAAAGAAATAGGACTGAGCCAGCTTAGTTTATTTGTAGATCTAAACATAGATATTTTTTTTCTCTTTGCCAGTATTTCTTCCTGATTTTTAACAAGTTTTACTCAAAAGCTTGTGTAAGTAACTTTTGTACTGTATCACGAAATGTTACCCGGTAGCTGTGATAAGCCATTTCAGATAATCTCTTGCTAGACCTCTGGCCTCTAGGTTTCCTCATGGATTTTTGTAAATCTATCATATTAATTCTAGCTACTAGCCCTTACTTTACTCTAAGTAAAATACTTCAGAGGGAAAAAAATGGTACAGCTATCCATTGTTTGAAAGTTAGATGGAATTCTTTTATTTTAGTATTATAAATATAATCACCATAACAGACTCTTTTACATTTGGATTCAGACAAGTGTCCACCTTCAAGAAAACCCCTGATAAATAATAAACACAGAGATAATTCTAATCCAATGTTATTACTAAAATGACCATTCTGTTCAATGGAACTATTTATGTGAGCGAAAGCTGGAACATTCTACAAGGAACATAGTAAAACTAACATCTTATTTTTTCTGATCTAAACTTGTAGAGAATAATATAGGTTGCACTGTTTTAACATTAGAAGAGAGTTATAAATGGCTATTATTGTAATAATCACTCTAAGGCTACCTGCTATAAATGTAGTAATTTATACGTTATGAAATATGAGATAATCATTCATAAAAAAAGAACACATTAGATATAAACAACAGATGAAAGACAGAAAATCATAAGTATTTCATAGCTGGATGCCACATTCATTGTCTAAAAGTAGAGTTTCTTATACTATAAAAACTAATTCTGTTGTCTCAGAGACATGTAACATGCAGAAAACCCAGGCCATTCCTCGTAAATCCAACAAATTCTAAATTTCACACATCGCAGTGCAGCAATGCTTGTTAGCAGTAAATAGGTTCTAAATTTGGATTATGTAAATCTGTAAAGACAAAAAGTGGCTTAATAAGTATGAAGATCCATGCTGTCACTCTTTTTAGATAAGTATTGATGAAACATTGAGAGCATCAGTGTTTTCATTTGGTTTCTTACTAAGTCAGAACTCATGTTAATGATTGATTAGTTTTGTAACTGTGTCCCTGAATAGTCAGTGTACTGCTCAAGCAAACATAATGGGTCCCGTTAGTTTGTGTTTGTCACGCAATGACTCCTTCAAAAACAAATGTGATAGAGAGAGCAACATGCACAGTACAGAGAAAACTCAAGAAAAACAAAATGTTCTTGCTGTATATTGTAAGTAATAAGATTGAAAAGAGTGACAGGATTTTTATTTTTTTTAATGGAGCATGGATGTGATTCTGAGAAATATCAATTAGTTGGTACAGTGCTAAATACGGAGTAATTCTAGCAACACTTCGGTGCTGTTATAAGATGCAGATTAGAACACAGCCAGTGAATTAAAATAAAGAGAAGTTGACTGCTGTGAAAGTGATTTTAACGGGCTGTCAAAATACTTTTTCTATTAAATTCTGTTTCTTACACCACATCCTTCATTTTCATTATTCAATCTATCAAAATGTTAGTGCTGACCACTAGATACTCCTTTGCCATCTAAATCATTAAAACTCCACCAAAAGGATCCATTTATTCAGGGACCCCTATATGGATGTTACAATTTTTGTTACCTAAACAAACATTCTAAGATCATACTTAATAGTCCCAGCATTGCATGGAGGGGCAAAGAGCGAAGTTTTGCTGGGACACCTAGTTTTTCAGAGCACAGCACGGCACAAAAAACTGTACATGTGCAATTTTGGTGCATTGGTCTAAAACTACATAACAGCGTTAGAATAGTGTTCAGTGTAAAATAAGATATCTGTCCTCTTAGTGAGACTTACTAGCTCAGGCTTAACACTGTTCTACTGTGGCAGTCTTGCTCAGAGCTCAGTCACAGAAGACACATAGCTTCTTCACCCAGACATGGAGATTTACCCTAAGGCAATGTACCCTAAACATTGGACTCCTAGCACTGGGATTTCATATTTCTGTTCTTTGGAAAGAAATCAAACTGCTCTTCAGATAAGTTTCCTGTAACTTTTATGTCTGACTAGGCCAAAAAAAGGTCTTCGCCACTGGAATTCAAGTCATTTCACATATCAGCTACTTAAAAACTACATACACATGGGACAGGCAATGTAATTTGTGTTCAGCTGTAATAGGTTTTGTGAATCTCCAGCTGCACATATTGTCATTAAATCTCAACATTCCCATTTTAATCTTAATATCCTAAGATCTTAGCTTGCTCATCGGAAAGAAGAATATAATATCTTGATTCACTACTTAGGCAGCCTATGATCTGACAACTAGAAAGTGATGCTGAAGCTGTTGTCATGAAAAGGATATATATTATTGCGCCTGCACTAAAAAAATATGAGATGTGGGAAAATGTGCAATATAGGGAATTTACTTGTTGCACTTGGCTAATATAAAAAAATGTTTGGCTAATGAAAGAGTAGTCTGAACTTTGAACTTTGAACTCGTGGCTTTAGCTGAATCTCACTGTAAAAGGCCGGTCCTCCAGAAAGAAGGTACATTTTTTTGTGAGCATATGACAGGTTCTAGGCACAAGGAAACTAGTCCTTGATAAAATTCAGTGGGAATATCTGTTCAGAGAACCTACTTGGAAAGAAGCCCAGACATTTGGACAAGTCTCAGTTCAGTGTCCAGCAGCTGCAGTGCTGAACAATGTAGGAGAAAAAAGGCAGGAGGCAGAAGCACAGCTGGCTAATGCATTTCACATCTCCATGGACTCCTAAGCCTACAAATAAGTGGAATTATTTACTAAGGAAGATATCAAACACTTTTAAAGGCAGGGAACAGAACCAGGATCTAGCTTTAACTGGGCTGATTTTCTGTGTAGTTAAAATCTTTCTGACTCAGTAAAAATTGAGAAAACCAAGAACATTAAATATGATTATGTACTGTGAATTATCCCAATTTACATATATAGAATTGAAAATGTCATCATTTGTAGCAATTGATCAAACTGTGTCAAAAGAAACTGATGCCCTTATTTAAGACAATAGTTAGCAAGTAAAGCAGAATTTTCAGTGTAGTACACATGGGAAGGATGTGTATGGAAATATTATGATGAAGGTATATTTTATTATTGCACAAAAATAATTTGCAGTACAACTAAGAACTTTAGCATTCAATATGCAGATTGCCAAAGTTTTCTTCACAAGTAAGAGGGAGGAGGTGGTGATGAAGGAGGATATAAAATAAAAATCTTGATAGAGGATTGTTTCATCACTAGGCTACCGTGTTACACTGTTACTAAGGAGAAGACAGTTATACATGCACGATGCTTAAATTAAAATCTGTATTTTCATAGTAGGACAGGATGCTGATTTAGGTCAGGATGACATAATGTGAATCACTGCTAAACTTTTATCATGCCTTAGCTACATCTGCTGACTTTCTAAGGTGTTATCTGCCTGAAAGATCATGAACCAGTCTTTTTGTTAACTTCTAATAGAGTTGATTTGATACAATGATATGTGGTTTCCTGCACATAAAAACTGTGATGTTTGATGTTTTAAACAGTGCTCTTCTGCTCTCCAGCAAGACCTAACATAAAAAGTTTTAGTGAAAAAAAGGTAAACAGAATTCCTCCACAAATCTGCTTTATCCAAAACTCCCTCTGTTTCTGTTAGCTACACAGAAGTCCTTATCCACATGACCCCACTCACCTGCTGCCATTACTTTGAAGTCCCAGCCAAAACACCTCATGGAAATGCTGAACCCCTTCGGGCATCAGCCTTTAAATCCAAGGCACATGGCTGCCCTGCTGTCAAGCCCGCAGATCTAGGGAAGGGTCTTCCTGATGCCCAACCGTGCCTTGGTCTTGGAGTCAGGAGGAATCCTAGTGGCAGGTAGGTGTCTGGATTTTGGTCATTCAACTTTTCCTTAAGGAGGTTTTGCACTGTTCTCCCTCCTAATCTCCCACCCTGATCTCTCTCTGTGGGGCTGACCACCTCTTGGCTGTCATGCAGCTCCCCAAGGCCCGTTCCCAGTACTTTTCAGGCTAGTTCATTATCCCTTGGAAAACACATATGAGAAAAGACCTAACTATAAAAAGCATAGTTAAAACAGCTCAGCAGCCTTTATTTTAGGTTTGCTGCTATTTTGGGGCCCAGAGTTGATATCAGCCAAACTGCAACTATCATTTATTTTATTTTCCTTTTAATGGGGCCAAAGAAGTACAAAACTATAATCAATTAGGCATACAAACAATATATGATTGTATTATAGCAGCACTGACAGCTCATATCTGTGATTAAGTTCCCCTTTTAGCAAGCCATACCAACACATACTCTGAATCATCCTGCAGAATCTGAAGTTGAAAGAAGCTCATATCGATGAAACAGACTGCTGGAACTGGTTTTAGCTACGAAGTCAGGTGGCTGACAAGTAAAGTGTAATGGTTCAATGGTCAGTGATTCAGGTAAAACTGCATTATCTTCTGCTACTTAATAAATATTTGGGATTTCCTTAATTATGATGCTCATCAGAAATAAATATTATGTTGTGGCTACCTGTTGACAGGCCTTACTCTCCTGTATTTCAAGGTGACCAGTGGTGAGGCAGCTCAAATCCTGAAATCGTATAGCCACAACATCACATCACTGAGCCTGGGCCAGGCAAAGTGCCCTTCTACAGGACACTTGGATCTGACTGTGTCTTTTGGAGTAGACATGTCTGCACCAGTTCTTTGGTGCTCTGTACAGAGGTTACAGGAAACTAAGGCTAGCTCTGGTTCAAGACTCTTGGAAACACAAAGACTAACAGCCCAAAGTTATCTTATTTTGCCTGCTGTTGCAGAGATCTGATGAAACACATTGAAATTTCTCGTGATTTCCATCTGAAACAAAAAATCCTTTTTAGTAGGCAAAATTCAGCCAAGAATGTCCCAAAATCCAAACAGACCTCAAGAAACACGTTTGCAAACCCGCACAAACATCTGGATTGAAACAAAAGGCAAATCTAACAAATTTAGCCAAATGCCAGCTTTTGTTAAACACATTTCTTGTAACTGTAAAAAGAGTTACTCATTTGACAGACAGCATCTGTTACATCTTCATGAACTTTGGACATAAGTTCCCCACTTCCTGGATGGTTTCGCAACTTGATGGCAACCTCCCTTTGGTTTTTATTCTCATTGTCTTGCCATATTTATATACTCGAGATCAGTCTGTTACAGATTCAGAAAAACAATCTCCTGGGACATCCAGCAGCAGTCCCTTTTGCCTTGTATTTGCTCTCCAATTAAGGTTGTAATCTTATGAGTGAATGATTTTAATATAATTAATCAGAACTGCATACGTTTAAATCACTGCTGTGGACAAATGGTAACACAGTTGTGCTAAAGATGGTTCACAGAACAGCTGAGTCTGGATACAGCTGCAGAACTTGCAAAATGTTAAAAATGGAGGGGAAGGAGATCTGGTTTTTGAGAGGAAACTTTATAAAATCTCAAACTGTGGACTGTCTGCTCACTATTAGCAGTGCGCAGGGCTGGCACCCAAAACCAGAGAAATGTTTTCAATCACTGTCAGTGCCATTGTAGGAATAGTAAGCAGCTGATAAAGGCCCTTTGATCTATTTCTTCCAAGCCTACTATTAACTGTCTTTTCTTCTTCAGCGTATATAATTTGAGTGTATAAATCCAATACATTTTAAAGATTAGTCATCCTAGAGAGAAAGAAAAATTGTCATAAAATATTTCTATTACTCTTGTAAAAAAAACAGTGGAAAAAATGTACTAAAGATCTTGACTGCTCTGTTCTGCTTCCTTGTGCTGTAACACTACTTGGTTGTCCAGGCTGGAATAACCCTTCACACTCTGCCAGCTGGATGAATGCAAGAGGAAAGGATTATTTTAGTGCTGTACAGGTTAAATAGGGAAAGATACAGCTCTTTAATAATCCAAAGCCTAATTAAAACAAAGGTATACAGTAAGTCTTATAATAGTGCATATCATACACACATCAGATCTCACCACCATGAGCCCCTACACAGAATACGTTATGGATGCTGGAAACGAATAGACTCAATCCATGCATATATTGTGATATCTAAACGGTTTTCTCTTTGTTCACCAGGATCTTTGTATCTCATTCTCAAATCAAAGCTGCATTTTCACAACTTATTTTGAGTAGAAAAATGAACAACTCTGTTTTCTGAAACCACTGCATCACTGAGGTGATGACAACACCACCGCTGGCAACTGATGCTTTAGTTTAGTGGAACACTGCTGGAACTTGAAAACTGCTTTTACTGCTTTGCCTAAGGAAAGAGATATGCTAGGAAACACACTGACACTGTTTTAGTCTCATTTGGGTTCATGTGCATAATTCAGGATTAAATATTGTGTGTATTATGTGGAGACTGTGATGAAAAGAAACAATGTTTTTCTTACTTTCTTCTATTAAATATAATTAGATTGCTAAAAACAGGTTAAATAGGCAGTTCTTGAAGAGGTAGGTCACTGGTATCCTTAACATTTCTAAAATCTGAGTTGAAAGTGTTGGCCTTAAGGATGTTGTCTCCAAGGTTCAGACTCAACAGCTACTCAGGGCTTGGTACTTACCTGAGAACCAAAACAAGATGTTTGTTTAACATTGCTAAATGTTGTTGTAAGGAGGGGGTCAGTCTCTTCTCCCAGGCAGTAGTGATAGGATAAGGGGTAATGGCCTCAAGTTGTGCCAGGGAAGGTTTATATTGGGTATTAGGAAAAAATTTTTCACTGAAAGGGTTATCAAGCATTGGAACAGGCTGCTCAGGGCAGTGGTGGAGTCCCTATCCCTGGAGGTATTTAAGAGATGTGTAGATGAGGTGCTCAGGGACATGGTTTAGTGGTGAATTGTCAGTGTTAGGTTAATGTTTGGACTTGATGATCTTAAAGGTCTTTTCCAACCAAGGCTATTCTATGATTCTATGGTTCTAAATATTGCTGCACATTTTAGTTATTGACAGTTATCTGTTAGAAACCAATAGCAACCACCTTTGGCAAGTAATGATTTCCAGTGATTGCAAAACTTATCAAAGAGGTAAGAAATTGTGTCAGACCCTTTCCCAATGGAACTCATGAAAATACAAATACCTTATTTATCAAACTTATTTAATACCTAGCAGTTTTCATTAAAAAGTAATTTTTCTGCCTTTGTGTCTGAGAACCTACTAATAACAGGTGTATCCAAATACCATGATTAAGGTGCCTGAGCTGTTTTCAGTCTCATAGCATATTTGGTCTGACTAGTGTATTTATATGTGGGTATTTTCTTGCTGTCCATGGACTTAGACTAAAGAGGTGGCTTAAATGGCTCCCAATGGATGACTTCTCCTGGATAGTATTCATATCCTGAATGAAGAATAAGAACATTTACAGGAATATATGGTCATATATGTGATAGATCAAATAACTTATTTTTCTGCATTTCTAGTGAACTTAGTCTTGGCAGAATAGAATTATTGAAGTAGACATAAAAATTTACATTAGAACTGCCTGTCACAAAAGAGTCTACAATTTGCTAAATTAATCTATAAGAACGTTGAAAATTTTATGAAATATGAACTCTGTATATATCAACTTTGAAAATGGTATGAATTGCATGTACTAGTTTTTGTGTAGAAAGGTATAATAATAACAACAATAATTTGAACACACTTTCTCTGTTATAAACAGAAGGCAATAAAAAGTCTTCATTTATTTTGTTTTTCCTAATTAAAGAAGATTATAACCACAGCAAAATAAGAATCCAGATGACAAGCTTCCATGAAGACAGTCCTGCTTCATACGATGTGGTACACTGTTGTCTCAGTTTTACTAGGCGCACATTAATTCCTGCTTTCTTCTCAAGTAGCACTGCCAAGAGAAAACAACATTTATACCTGTCACACCACTTGTCTCTTCATCAGCTTAGTCCCTGCCTGCTTGTCGTGTGTTGCTTTGTTGATATAATGGTGGTGGGAGAGAAGGAAGTAATCAGCAATAGTATTGAAACTGCCCTTAGGGAGCACTAGAAGTTTGTTGTGCTAGTGGACAGTATGTTCATGTAGCCAGCACCTGAGTTGTCTTTTGATTTAAAGCTTAAGTCATAACACAGAAGAGAAAGGAAACATATTTATCTCACTGACTCTGAATTTAAAATGCCAGAGGGACTGTTTGATAAGCTGATAAATACACAGTATGCAGGTTTAAACAACTTAGAAGGCTTTTAGCCTTTTTTTTTTTTTTTTTTTCTCCTTAAAATGAATTTTAGAGGCTTTAATTTCTTTTAAAACATATCTGTAGAAACCTGTTAAGGTGTGTTCAGATTTTCAGGTTTTAAAATGTTTGAAAGAAATCTCTTGGAGTTACCAGCAGTTTGAAAATACTATGCAGAAGCAAATTTTCCAGAAAGAAAGGAAAATTCCCGAATAAAGTTCATCTGATGATTAATTGAATATTCATGTTCTGTCTGAATTTGTCCTGTTTCTCTCTTCCAAATCTGATTTAAGAATAATGAGGAATACTATAAACAGAGACTTTTTTTTCCTTTGAATAATATTTGGTCTAAAGCAGTAGGAATAAAACAGAACAGAAGCCATAGAAGTCTTGCAATATGTGCAGGATTTTCAGATGGGTTAAAGCATGTTGAGCCTCCAGATTGTAAGTTAAACGTTTGGCAAAGAGTGTGTCTAGCATCTCCTACTCCTTTTCGGTTACTAATATAACTTACAGAAGCCAAACTCAAACAGCAGAAGTGACTTTACTCCATGAAGAGTAAATGAGTAACATTTACAGGACATCTTGTTTTGTACTGTGGACCTCTGAAAATCAAAATTGAAAGCTAAGCAGAGAGTTAGAAGTGAAATCATGTTACACTTTGACATATGGTAACAATTGTTTTTCCACAACATCATAAGTTTAGGTATAATGTTTACAATTAATATAGGCTACTTGGTGTCTGACACTAGCGCTGTTCAAGATAACAGCATAAGCAGGAGAATATACAATTCATTGCAAAACAGACAGCTGCCCCATTCAGCAGACAGGTTCCAGTTCAGTTAGAAAAAAAAATCCTGATAGCAGAGTCTTGAACAATTTGTATTTGATTGCAACAGTTACATGCAGGGGAACTACTTAGATGTTGTGAGGGGCCTTGTCAAAACAAATGACTCACACAATATGTTTTTTTGCTTGTGAGCATTTATGCCTATAGGAAATCTACCCTCACATCAGATGTCTTCTGCAATATAAACGCCACTGTGTATTAGCAAGACTAGATGGAAGTGAGAGAAGAAGCATTACATATTTCTTTCTGATAATAGATGATTTGACTAAGGTAACTTTTGAGATGGTCAATGGGATTTTTACTTTAACAATTTCAAGATTTAATTTTTATCAAAATCTACTTAATACAGAGTATCTGGAATCAATTAAGTCCTTTCTTTTCTACATACATACTAGGCAAGTCAAAGGAGATACAAGTCTGAACAAAGAACTTCAGGACTTAGTTTAACTAAAACTAAACCTGAGGAAAATTAATAATTTTAAAAATAATAAAAAAAATATTTTTTTTTAAAAAAATATTAGAATCTAGAAGCAAAAACAACATTTCCTTAATATTCTACAATTTATCTTATAGCCATGAAATTCTCAAAGCAATCCATTTATTTTCTTTTTCCTTCTGTTCATGTGATATATTTAACCTTCTTCATTTTCTCTTCAATATGTTATTTTCTTCCCCCTCATGTTTAGCTTCTAGACTGTATTCTTTCACTCTCCCTTTTACCATCTTCTTCCCAGCTTTCATGTGATGGATCCTACTTTTCTTTCCATGCTACCATGCTGACTGTTGGCTCTTTTATTACCTTCACTCTAATGTGATGTTTTCTAACGTGCCTCTCACCAGCCTGGTAAAAGTCTAGTCACTGAGACTTGTACTCATATCTTAGTGCTGTAGGTAAGTACAGTTTTTAAGGTAGTTTGGGGCTTCTTAGGATGGATGTGATTAGGTATTCAACTTTTTCTTTTTTTTAATTGTGTGATTTTCTGAGAAAAACATAAATGTATTTTGGTCCTACTATATTTGATATTTGATATATTATATCATATCATAGCTGATTTAATGTTACTACTCTATATGATTTTGCAAGCTTATACCAACAATAAGGCTGTCATATTGGGTAGTATATATTAGTAATGGTTTGGTAAAAACTCTGGAGGAAACTCCGTTTTCCAAACACAGGCTTGTAACGCCAGTTTTGGATATGACGTGGTATCCTGCCAACACCCCACCTGCTGATCCGGAAAACTTCAGATCTCAGACCAGCTAGGACACCTCAGACCTACATCTAATTCAAACAGCTGAATTGTACTCTATATTTCAGATATTAATCTTAATTAATGTTGTCTTCATTTGGAGCTGAATCCCATTCTTAGAGTCACTATAAACATTTTTCCAGTATTAGAGTTCTCTCTGGTTCTGTGTTTCAGATGGGACATAACACAGGGGTCCTCATGATATTTGGCTACCAGTGATTATCTGATGCTTACAATTTTAGCTACTTTAACCAGGGCTATGCAGAAATCCCAGATTTCCTAGTTAATATTAGCGTTTATTATGGTTGAGTTGGTAAAAGAATTCAAAGTTGCTGGAAGGTATATTACTGCTACTACTGTTTATTTTATTATATCTCGCATACACATACATGTGTGTGCACACAAGCATGCATGATCCAGCTTTTTAATTGAAAGGAATTAACGAATCAATGTTGGAAAGCAGAACTGTTCTATATAATTGAATATTTTGTTCACAGATGAGGGAATAATAATTTTGATGTTTGTAACTGCTACATATATATGAAAAATCGCAAGAATAATGTATGTCATAGGAGTATATATATTTATTCACCTCAGTTCTTTATTCCCAGAAGAAGGCAGAGATGTAGAAATGTTGCTAAATCAGGACAGTGGTGGTGTGGAGGATCAAAGCAAGATTGCCCTGTTTAAATATGGAGCGTGATTTAGGGCATGTATGATAAAAATTGAGAGGTGACATCTGCAGTTACCTGTCAGTACTCTCTAGGACAGGTCTTGGTTTCTGGTTCTCCACATTAGCTGGATCTCAGGGGTGGCTGGTGGAACGCACTGTAGTTCCTACATTATTGGTGTATCTAGGTTCCTTGTAAATGTAACCACTTGTCCTGCTTGTATACATAATACAAATGCACTAAGGTGTGCTGCCAGACAGAACGCAAAAATGTTTGTGTGTTCTGTGGTCTAGATTTAGCCAAAACAGCCTAAAGTAAACAGTTGCAAAGTGTCTCATATGACAAAATAATATATTTGACATCTATCTTGATCTTATCTGAAGACTACCTCATGTTTCATGCTTTCCTCAGTCCCTGCCCAACATAGAAAGTGAATTTCTGACTGGCTCATGACATGATTTATTTATTTTTCCAGTGTTATTTCTAGGTTAAGCCTTATTTGAGAGTCTCTTCAATGAATGGTGATTCATGCCAAGGATCAAACAGGCTGGTCAAATAATTCTGTTGCCTGAAAATGTGGTTGCAAATACTGGAGAATCAAATTCTGAAGACCTAATTAATGCCTGAATCCACAAATAAAGAAAAGGGGGGAAAAAAAGAAAGAAAGAAAAAAAAGAAAAAACATAGAATTATTGTAGAAAATAGAAAGCTGGTATTGATTCTTTTGGGCTCAGATGAGAGGATCAGCTCAACTTCTATTTGCTAGTGGGGCACTCGTTATTCTTTGATCACACTGCTAGAGAGACTGTCTGTGCTCTGTGGTTTACTGCAACTGGCTATTATCCAGCAGAACTGAGCTAAAACTCTTAAATTCCCTTTAAGTGCTCCTCAATCAAAGTTTTACCTCAGTTCACTGGCTATAGATATTTAAAAAAAAAAAAAGATAGGATAAAATCACCACCAAATCTGCTGTCAGATTATTTTAAGACACTCAGTTCCAGACAGTTATACCGACTCAAAAACATGTTGGTAGAAAAACAGTATAGTGGAAATGAACTTAGTGAACTCAAAAGAAAAACAATAGCATCAGACAATGTAGACTGCTTCCCTGAGCTTCCTGTCATACAGTTAGTCCCTAAATCCCAACAGAGACAGTGAAGGCAAACAACATTTTATAAAGCAAACACAGAAGTCTGGGTCTTTCCTGTTTATCATTATGAGGTCACCTGAAAAATGAGCTAGATATATCTCAGGTGTTTGTTTTCTGTTGTCTCCTGCAGCTGTTATGCAGAAAAAGGAAGAGTTTTCTTTCCTGTTATTTGTTTTTTTAACAGTTCCTGTGCATGTCAACACTGAGGAAGAAAGAAAGCATGAAAAGCATGGACTATGCAAACAATTTCTCCTTATACAGGTCATCCATCGGTGCTATGAGTCAGAAGAGGAAAATGGAATTCAGGATGCTGGGTAAACATTAAAATTACTCACAAATGAGTTGTAAATTGCCCTGTTAAAAAGGTAGCAACAAGTTTGTATGAGATGTTTGAATGGCACAATGTTATTCAGGAACTGCTTGCCAATGAATGTTGTAACTACAGTAACATAACCTCATGCATTGTTCAAAAGCAAAGGGAAGTCCCAACAAAGTACTATATAATTGGTATTATGAAACAGTAAATTAAATAACAAGTTCTGGAAACACAGAGAACTTCATTTAGCACTGAATTTTTCCATTTCATCAGCATCACTTATAGAAAGTTCTTACTCAGGCAAAATGTCCATTGGATCCATGTATATTTCACAGGCAATAATCGACTGAGAAAAATTTCTTGTTGCTATCCATGTGAGAGATTATGTTGCACAAGTAACATTGATTCTGGCAGCAAATGGTGACTTGAAATAGGATACATTATCCAGAAGCAATTGCAAAACGATATGGCTGTTAAAATAGCCCAGGCACAATGACTGAAAGGAGATCCATAAAAAGAGGAGAAAACAAACAGCTACAGACCTAACACAAAAATTTGACGGGATAAAAAGGAAATCTAGTTCTTGACACTTAACTGCACCATTTTTTCACCAGTATAATCATTAACCTCAATGTAGCTGCTTCTTTTGTTCACTCATGAAAGCCGGGTCAGATTTGAGCCTACACTATCTCTCTGGATGCATTAGCAGTCGATGTACTAAAGATGAGTTCTTTTAATAGTTCCTAAACCTGGTCTTTAAGTATGTGAATTCCTCAGTGACTGAGTCCCCCAGTGTGCAGGTACATAACAAATCAATGTTTACCTTTAAACAATGTGCATGACTTCACCTAGAACTTAGTAAGGACTTCTTTCTGGGTAGAAACCTCAGTGATGAAAAGTAAATGTTGTGGGAATCTTTTCCACAGTGGGTGCTTTCAAGGTGGGAATTGTGAGTGAAGACATTTCTTTATGTAACTGTTCATGAAAATTATGTTTGATAACCATAAAATAATCATGCACAGGTAATTTTTATGAAACTTCAAAAAGACACTAGCTTTAATTTCCGCAGACTGAAAGGAGAAAAAAATCACAGAATCACAGATTCACAGAATGTTAGGGATTGGAAGGGACCTCAAAAGATCATCTAGTCCAATCCAGGAATACCTAGATCAGGTCACAGAGTACGTACAGTCATTATGTATTTTTGCCTTACTGAAAAATGAACAAACAAAACCCCAAACACATCAAAGGTGATCAGGTTCATTAAATTTTAAACCAAAGATATATGCAGACATTTACTGCCTGATTGAATTCTGAAAGATTAATTTAGCATAAGAGCTGCAAGTTCGGTTAGATGGCTCAAGTGGCTAACATGTGGCTGATATATTGTTCTCTGGCAACAAAGGGAATTGAAATTTGACAGACAGGATACACTGTAGCCATTTACAGGCAGACATTAATTCCCAGAAGTCAGAATGTATGCATTACAAGCAATGCATCTTTTCATTTTGTTTTGTTTTTCAAGTAGCATACAGCTGAAAATAGCACAGACAATGCCTGAATACCTAAGTAACTCCTATATAGTGAACTGGTGCACAGGAAAAGCAAGTGTGACTTTCCAAGAAGCACTTGAATGAAACCTTGCAGGCATGCTTGATTTAATGCAACGTACTAGCCAAATCTTTTGAGCAGCACAGGTCTCTTCAAGCAGCAGAAATATCAGCAGCATGCTTTCCTGGGAAGAAAGCATACATGATAAAGAATGTGTGAGCTATGTAGATACACTAGGATACAAGTTGAGAGCATCTATGAAACCTGATCCAAAAAATGCTTATCATTCCAAGTTACCTTCTTCCCTACTGCACCTGACTCATCTAAATCCTGGGCCATACTTCACTATGAGGAAAAGACCACAATGAAAATACAATTTAAATTTCTGATACTTATTTTTGTAAACAATTTTTTCTTCCACATCAATAAAATCACATCCTTTAAAATTAACTGTCTTTCAAAATCTTCTACAAGTGTTTTAGTTGAAAATTTGCTTGCCATAAGGTGCTACAATGCCACAAGTGAAGATTTTTATGGGACCAGATGCTTTCTTGACAGTCTGACACAAGTAATTCTAAACAAATTAGACTGACTTTATTATGATAGAGTAAAATCTAATAATATCCATGTATCATGTGGCATCTTTGGAAAATAAAATGTGCTTACATAGCTAAGTACACTCAATGTGCACACCCACAGGGAGTCTGTAGTAGAGACCGCAAGGGATAACGATACTAATTTCAAAATAATTTGGAGGCTTTTCTGGTCTCTATCACAGTATTTTCTCATAGTCAGGCAATGAAACCTTTTAGAATGAACTATGCTTACAGGAAAGCTATTATTCACAGAATCAGAGCTCTTAGTTTTATCCTCTCCAATCATGCTCAGGTTAGCTGTGAATACAATATCCCACACAACACTCAGTGAACCAAACAAGGCAACTAATGAAGCAAATGGGAGTTTCCACTGTTATGTCTTCAACCACTTTTCCTGCAACTACCCCCTTTTTTCCTTCTCTCACAAGCTATGAATGCCTGCACAATACTTATCTCTGTTTTGCCCTGAAGGTGGAGTGTTTGTCACAGGTATACTTATTTCTGGAGTTTTTCCATCTGTGGGGTACTTGGTTTAGAGATCTTATTTCAGCTACAAACACAGGTTACACTGTGAAAGTGTAAAATGTTTGGACTAGATAGCTAATAATTTATTGCTTCCAACAGTGATTTTCTAATTCCATTACCATAATTTCCACTGAAAATTCCATTTACAGCACTCTATGTTTAGACTCTAGGTAAATGAAAGTTAGCAATTTAGTGCTGTGAATGTGCAACACTATTCTAATTAACATGTTACTTGTTATAGGCCTCCTCTCTTTCTTTCTAGGAAAAAAGATCCCAGAGAAACAACTGTCACACATTTTCATGAAGAAAACAAATGAGGGGACTTTGAGAGTTACACTTCATACATCACATAAATTATTCTCTATTCCTAATACAAACTGTGCACTATAATTTAAAGCTCCCAAGTTGATGGCCCACAAGATGGGGACAAGGAAGACAAAGTCCCTCCCACTGTATGTGAGGATAAGGTTCGTGACCATCTGAGGAACCTGAACATATGCAAGTCCATGGGACCTGATGAGATGCATCCTAGAGTCCTGGGGGAATTAGCTGATGTAGTCATCAAGCCACTCTCCAGGATATTTGAAAAATCATGAAAGTCAGGTGAAGTCCCTAGTGACCGGAAGAAAGGAATCATTACACCCACTTTTAAAAAGGGTAGAAAGGAGGACCCTGGCAACTACCGACCTGTCAGCCTCACCTCTGTGCCTGGGAAGATCATGCAACAGATCCTCCTAGAAGCTTGTTTTGTACCCAAGTGAATGATTACTTCTAGGAACTGTGGTCTTGTAGCTGGTTGAAACAAGATGATAAATCAGAGAGTTCTTTACATCAGGAGAAATCAGTAAGTTCTTGCAAAATTTTTTAAGATATGGTCAAGTTGCTTTTTAAATTATTGCTTATGTCTTATTTGATTCAAGAATATATGTGACCTACATATGCTTGTCTTCGAGGAAGACAAAATTTTAATTTTCATTGTCACGCCACACCACTAAGAAGATACTATAATTGCCTCAGTATCGGACAAGGCAGTGGCTCTTGGAGCAGGTGTGTTACCTGTGATGACATATCTCATTAGAGTTGTTCAACTCCTTACAGTTTCCAGCCTCTCCTCTAGCAGTGTAGCTCTTCCTCTTTATGTAGTTCCACCTTCTGTCTTTCTGGCTCTGGTGTGCATTACATGCATTTATTTTATTTTTTTTGCTGTGTTAGGTTTCTCCTCCATTCGTGAGTTCAGCTGGCCCATGAAGACAACTGCAAGTCAGAGCCAGTGCAGGAGAGAAGAAAAAGAGTTTAGTCAAGAAGAAAGAAGGAAAAAAAAAGTTAAATTTGCTTAAGATATCTTTCTAGCAAACTGACCCAGCTAAATTCAGCCACATTCAGCAGTAGAACTCTTTTAGACAGAATGAAATGGCCCCTCCACACCCCTCTCCTCATCTTGCTCTGCTCATATCATCAGTACACCTTCTCTTGCATTATATTTTTGGTGCTGTAGAGAAATATGAGAAATCAAGTAACTGATTAAACTGGTCAATATCAATACAAAACAGTACTGCTTTCCAGTTCTACAAGGTTAAGTTCACAGTGTGATAACAAAAACTTATGATCTGGTAAAATGGGAGGAGAGGGTGTGTTGCAGTAGTTTAAACAGACATTGCTATGTGGCATGTCCCTGCAGTGTGGAGGAAACAATATTGGTGCAGTTCCGTGCTCCCCTGGGCATGCCTTTTCCAGCCTCAGTGTCCCTGCAATGGTAGGCTATGTTTCTCTCTGAGGCCTAACAATAACACTAGCTCTACTGGAAGCTTGGGGCTCAGGCTTAGATGCAAAGTGCAAAGGGTTGCCCAAATTAGAAAGGTGTGTGTGGATCAAAGTTGGTGCAGTGCTGTGCTGGTTTTGACATGCCTATTCCAACCCTAGCGTCCCTGCAGCTGAATGCTCTGTGGCTCTCTGAACTCTAACCCTAATGGTAGCTTAGAGCTGATGCTGAGCTCCTCAGTACCATGGGTGGCCCAGATTAGAAAGGTGTGAAAGGAGAAATGTTGATGCAGTGCCATGCTCCCCTTGTCATGCTTATGGCAGCCCCAGTATCCCTGGAGCTGTAGGCTTTGTGGGTCTCTGAACCCTAACCCTAACATTAATGGCCACTTTGGGCTGAGGACGAGCTCCCCAGCACCATAGATTTCCAAGATTAGAAAGGTGTGGTAGAAGCAATGTTGGTGCAGTGCTGTGCTTCCCTTGGCATGCCTATTCCAGCCCCAGTGTCTTTGGGGCTGAGTGCTTTGTGGGTCTCTGAACTCTAACCCTAATGACAGTTTGGTGGGGAGGCAAAAGTCTCCTGCACCATGGTTGGTCTAGGTTAAAGAAGTGTGGAAGGACAAAGGAGGAAGTTTCTTGGACTTTCAAGGCTAAATTCCTTCCAGTGCAGTCTTAGGTCCTAATGGAGATGTTCCTAATTCTTGTCCTCAAATATTTGTCTTGGTTTACAGGGAAGACCAGATCAGGCAAGTGAACTATCCTAGCTTCCCACATGGCTGTTTTTGTGCCTATTGCTTTCACTTTCTGTGCTGTTTCTTTACATTAATGTGGAAGGAAAATGGCAAAACCAAATCCATTCAAAACATTTCAGGAATTTAAAAATAAAGTAACACGTCTTCTGCAGTAATTGCCTTCAAGGCTTATCACGAAACAAGTCACAACATTATTATTATTTTTCAATCAGGAATGTGTAGCTGACTAGACAGTGTCTGGTTTGAAGGACACAGGAAATAAACAAAAGGTCATTTCACAGATCGTGAATACACAGCAGAAATAGGGAAAACAAGCTGAAAGTATGCAGTATTTTGTCAGCTGGTATCCCTGAAGAATGGTTATCGTTGGTTCTTTCATGTATACATGTTACTGTATTTTGAAAACAGTATCTGCTTCTTTTGTTTAACTACCCTTTATAAATCAGAAAAGCAAAACATCTCTAGAATTTTGGGAGTTTCTGTAAATATTAACAAAATATTTATCTTTGAACAGTGATTAAGGCAAGAATTACTGTAAATACTCAGAATTGTTTATTTTTTATCTAGACAATGTATTTTTCTCTTGCAGAAAACAAATAATCATTATTTTGAGGCATTAACTCCATCAGTCTATTAGTATGTTCTCTAAGCTGGAGTTGAAAATAGCAATTTAGAAAGGTTTGTCCTGGAAACACTCCTTTTCTTCCTTTCATTGATGTTGAATCCAATAGTCGATACCATTAATATTACTTTCTTACTTGTTCAATATCAGTGATGTTTCTCTCATCCCTTATACCACTGAGCCTACTCTGATATTACTGAATATTTTCTGTTTAGTATGTATTAAATATAGAATCACCAGTAACTCACCCAGTGCTTTTGGTAAGCACTGAAAGTCATATGCATAGTGACTTTCAGCCTCATCTGGGTGACAGAAGGCTTACAGCTTCAGGTGTTGCAAGCAAATCACTGTAAGTTTTGCCTCTCATTCCCTACCCTCAATTAAAAAAGAACTATGTTCCTTTTTTGAAGCTTTTTCTTTGTTTGTTTGGTTTGGTTTTGGTTTTTAAAGAGATGATGCTATATTTTCCAAGGAGAGAAAGTGTTGTTGCCTCTATTGGACCTTTTGGAGAACTGTACGTCACCACTTGTTACCTTTCTTAGTAAGATATTATCTGTGCTCAGTTGTTTCCCTGCCCTTTTAGAAAGCAAGTATCAGAACTCCTCTCCTCCATTTCAACAGTCTGGCTGGGTTCCTGCTTAACTTAAAACAGTCCACCTTCCTGGGCACAACTTTCACATGTCTGTTGAGACAGAGTTCTTAAATATCACCATGAAGCAAAACTTCCTAGATGTTAAACATACACTGTCTGGTCCTTTCTCTAAAAATACAGTATTTACAGGAAAAAGAGTTGAGTTTTTTGTCATTAAAAGTAAACTGTATATTGGTATCTTCTCTAAACAAATGTTTCATTAATTTGCTTTTTTCCATCTCCCGCTTTTCTTGACTTCTTTCTAATATTTGAAACTCTACTTGGCAGCTTTTTTCCTTTGGGTTTCTGAGAGCTGCAAGCAGATCACTTGCTTATTAAACATGGGAGATCACTCATCCTCTGAATATTGAGGTAAAAAAAAAATTAATGAAAAATCTCAGATTTCTTTCCCCCTGTAGGATGTCCATCTTATTGCTTGATATCCCTGTCACTCTCCTCTGTCCTTTACTTTTTAAGCTATTCTGTTGTTATGATTCTGTCTTCTACTTAGATTATCTAGTCAAGATTTCTAGAAATCACTGAGGAAAGGGTTCTCGGCCTTTTGAATGCAGCTTATAATTCTAAATTGAAATATCCATTTCTAAAACTCTGCTCATACAATTCTAACATACAGAAATGTCCTGGTTCAACTAGGATAAGGTTAATTTTCCCCAGCAGTTGGGAGGGAGCTACAGCAGGGCTATTCCATTCCATGCTGATGCCATGTCCAGATGCCCAGGCACGGGCAGTGCAGGAGCGGCTTTTCTCCAGGTCTGTCCCTCGTGCTGTGTCCGTGCGGTATAGCTCTTGTTCTGTACTTTATTATCACCATTATTGTTGTTGTTCGGGTTGTTGTTGTTGTTACACTGTTGTATTAAAACTTCCTTATCTCAGCCCCTGGGTTTGTATTTTACTCCCTGTCCCATCCCCATCCAAGTGTGGGAGAGGGGCAGCGGCAATGTCGTCTCAGATCCTGGCAGGGTCTAAACCACCACAGCCTTTTGGTGCCCAACATGGGGCATGAGAGGGTTGAGATAAGGACAAAAAACCTAACCAGGGTGTGTTAAAACAATCTGTTAGGCACAATTTTCTGTTAATATATTTGTATTGTTTGAATAAGGTATGTTTACAATGCTGGTCAATTTGCTCATGTGGTAGGGCTGTATTAAGCCTTATATCCACTGTGTGCCCCTGGTGCTGGTGTGTATTGCCTCTGGAAAATGTGTCAAGAGTCTTGTTTTGCTGTACGGGATGCTGACTACTTATGATATGGTTGCATCACTGCTTGTGAGGGTGAACCTGTACCTGTATGTGGCCTGGGCATTTGTTAGTGGTCTCACCCCATCTATGGTGAGCCAGGGGAAGAGATCTTCTCAGTTTTTGAGAGTTTTGGCTATCCTTGGAGCATCCAGGCCAGGGTGTTCGCAGCGCAGTGTTTTCTGAATGTCTGTTGTATCTTGTTTTTGGTTATACGGTTCTTCTCCAATAACAGTATCACCTGGAGACCTGCCCTGAGGCCAGATAGTTATGAGTGGCAAGGTGTGTGTGAAAAAATGGGCAAGTACCTAGGTCAGTGGTCACACCCAGTGCTTTGGAATTTCACCCCTGAACAAGTGCAGAGTCCTGATAAACTGGTGGAGCATTTAGAAAAGGTGTGTTGCCAATCTGACAAACGCGGGAAGACACAACTTACTGCAGTGTGTTGTGGACTTGCCCAGGCCTACTGTGTCCTCCTTAACACTGCTCAGTGCCCTCAAGGGGAAGAAAGGGTCTCAGGACCTGAAAACGAACCAAATAGTATGGCAGCTGGGCCAGAGGGACAGACAGTGCCAGTATCAGCCACCCCTATACAGAAAACGAAATATACCAAAAAATCAGCTCGCATAGTGAGGGATGGAGATGAGCCAGGCCCACCATGAGAACAGGAGGAAGAGCCAGAGGTGATCACCCGATCTCTGACCCTGAGTGAGTTGCGAGATATGCGGAAGGATTTCAGCCGCCTTCCAGGTGAGCAAATTATCACCTGGCTGCTCCGATGCTGGGATAATGGAGCTGGTGTTTGGAATTAAAGGGGAAAGAGGCCAGGCAGCTGGGATCCTTGTCCAGGGAAACTGGTATTGACAAGGTAATAGGAAGACAGGTCCAACCCCTCAGCCTTTGAAGGCGACTCCTGTTCAGTGTAAGGGAAAGGTACCCCTACAAGGATGACATCTTATGTCAGTTAAGCAAGTGGATCAAAATGGAGAGAGGTGTTCAGTATCTCAGGGAATTAGCTGTGTTTGATATGATTTATGGTGATCTGAACAATGAGCGATCACCCAAGGACCCAGATCAGGCCCACTGCACACCATCCATTTGGCAGAAGTTCCTGTAAAGTGCACCACAATCACATGCTAATGCATTGGCAGTGGTGTCTTGGAGACATGGCCAGGTTCAAACAGTGGATGAAGTGGCTGGCCAGCTCCGTCAATATGAAGGAAGTCTCCCTTCCTCTCAACATGCTGTGGTTTCAGCTGTGAGGGAACTGTCTCAGAGGCTCCAGAGAATGGAAGAGAACACTTCCTACACTCCATCTGCATGGCCTGATGTCTCAGCCATTAGAAGCAGATGCTTCCCCGCCCAAGAGAAAGACAGTGGAAGGTACACACAAAGGGGTAGCCTGTGGTTCTACCTCTGTGACCATGGAGAAGACGTGAGGAGGTGGGATGGAAAACCCAGTTCCACCCTAGCTGCACGAGTACAGCAGCTGAAAGTGGTGTCATCCAAGAAAAACATCTCTCCAGTTTCCAGTTGGAAATCCCTCAGACAGAAAAGAATGGCCAATCTTATACCTGACCCTCTTGAGGGGATCTCTGAGACATTGCTACAACAAGAGACATTCTTAGAACAAGTGAGTGATGCTGAGCGGGATCAGAGGAGCCCTGCCTCCAGCCGGGTGGATGAAAGAGATAATCAGATTTACTGGATGGTGTGGATCCGACGTCCTGGCACATCAGACCCACAAGAATATAAGGCCTTGGTAGATACTGGCACACAGTGCACCCCAATGCCATCGAGCTATAATAGGGTTGAACCCATCTGTATCTCCAGAGTGGCAGGGGGATCCCAACAGCTGACCGTGTTGGAAGCTGAATTAAGCCTAACTTGGAAGAACTGGCATAAACACCCCATTGTGACTGGTCCAGATGCCCCATGCATCCTGGGCATAGACTATCTCAGGAGAGGGTACTTTAAAGACCCAAAAGGGTACTGGTGGGCCTTTGGTATAGCTGCCCTGGAGGAACTTGAACAATTATCCACCTCACCCGGCCTCTCAGAGAACCCTTCAGCGGTGGGGCTGCTGAAGGTTGAAGAGCAAGCAGGTGCCAACTGCTACCAAGATGGTGCACCATCGGCAGTACTGCACCAACCGAGACTCCTTGGTCCCCATTCATCAACTGATCTGTCAACTAGAAAGCCAGAAGGTGATTAGCAAAACTCATTCACACTTCAAGAGCCCTATATGGCCAGGGAGAAAGTCTAATGGCAAATGGAGACTAACCGTGGACTACCGTGGCCTGAATGAAGTTACACCAGCGATGAGTGTTGCAGTGCTAGACATGCTAGAACTCCAATATGAACTGGAGTCGAAGGCAGGCAAGTGGTATGCCACAAGTGACATTACTATTGCTTTTTTCTCCATTTCAGATAGCACCAGAGTGCATGCCACAGTTTGTGTTCACTTGGAGGGGCATCCAGTATACCTGGAATCGATTGCCCCAGGGGTGGAATCACAGCTCCATCATTTTCCATGGACTGGTCCACACTGCACTGGAGAAAGGTGGGGCTCCAGAACACCTGCAGTACATTGACAACATCATTGTATGGGAGTACACAGCTGAAGAAGTCTTTGAAAAAGGAAAGAAGATAATTGGAATCCTCCTGAAAGCCAGTTTTGCCATCAAATGAAGGAAAGTTCAGTGGCCTGCAAAAGAGATTTATTTCCTAGGAATAAAATGGCAAGATGGATGTCGTCACATCCCAACGGAGGTGATTATCGAGATAGCAGCCATGGCCCCATCAACTAGTAAAAAGGAGACTTAGTCTTTCCTGGGTGCTGTGGGCTTCTGGAGGATGCACATCCTAAACTACAGCCTGATTGTGAGCCCTCTCTTCCACATGACCTGTATAAAGAACAATCTTAACGAGGCCCTGAGCAACAACAAGCTTTCGAGTGAATTAAAGGGGAGATTGCTCAGGCAGTAGCCCTTGGGCCAGTCCGGGCAGGACAAGAGGTTAAAAACATGCTCTACACTGCAGCTGGGGAGAACGGTCCTACCTGGAGCCTCTGACAGAGAGCACCCGGAGAAACCCGAGGCCGACCTCTAGGCTTTTGGAGCCGGGGATACAAAGGCTCCGAAGCTAACTATACACCAGCTGAAAAGGAGATACTGGCAGCATACGAAGGAGTTCGAGCTGCCTCACAAGTGGTCGGCACTGAAACACAGCTCCTTCTGGCACCTCGACTGCTGGTGCTGGGCTGGATGTTCAAAGGAAGGATTTCGTCTACACATCATGCAACAGATGCCACGTGGAGTAAATGGGTTGCATTGATAACACAACGGGCTCGAATAGGGAACCCCAGCCACCCAGGAATACTGGAGGTGATCACAAACTGACCAGAGGGCAAAGATTCTGGGATGTCACCAGAGCAAGAGGTAACACATGTTGAGGAGGTCCCACCATATGACGGGCTGCCAGACAAGGAGAAGCAATATGCCCTGTTCACTGATGGGTCTTGTCGCATTGTGGGAAAACATTGACGATGGAAGCCTGTTTTGCCAATTACTAGGCCTAGCACAAAGGACACAGACAGCATGAGAACTAACCAGTAATTAGTTTCTATTGTATACAAAAAGTCAGTATATGTGTGATCACTGGGGGTACAAACAAGTCAACCAGACCACACATAATAGACATCAACCCTAGTGACCCTAGGGATGACACAGCACAACCAATAATAGGTGGAATAAACAAAGAAACAAAGTCCCCCATAGAAGAGATGGGAGACAACCAAGTCAATAGGCTGATCATATAGGATAGAAGTAGCGTCATATTGTTCCCCCAGGAAGCCCATGTTTGCAAATGCCAGACCTGACTGGGGCCCAGTTGCAGGGAAAGTCAGGAGGTCCTTCCCCAACAGGGAAACTCTGCAAAGTGCATCCACCTCACAGACAGACACTCCACCCTTCCTGCAAGTGGTCCCAGCTTTTATGCCCAAAGCAGGACACCTGGCACTTGTTTACCCAATATGGGGCACCTGGGGCTTGTTTACCCAAGGGCTTTCCCTACAAGGTCAGCCACACCTTGGAGGAAAACCAAAAGGCAAACTCATCCCCTCCTTTTGAAGGACTATGGGAACCACCCACATGTCAATCTTAATTCAGGGCTTGGGCTTCAGACCCCAGCACTTCAAAGGCTGCTGTGTGGAGTCCCACATGACGAGTCGCTGAAGCTGCTGAGGGGCAAGGTGAATCAAGCCAGTTCACAGAGGTGAAAGCCACCCAGCTGCCTTTGGATATTGCTGAGCAAGAAAAGTGGCTGAAGCTCTGTCTCTAAACTGACTCATGGGTGGTGGAAAATGCCCTGTGGGGGTGGTTGCAGCAGTGGAAACAGAGCAACTGGCAGGGGTAAACTCATCTGGGGCACTGAAGTATGGCAGGATATTGCACCTCGGGTGGAGAACCTCGTCGTGAAAGTGTGCCATGTGGATGCCCATGTACCCAAAAGTTGGGCCACTGATGAACATCAAAACAACCAGCAGGCAGGCCAGGCTGCTAAGATCAGAGTGGCTCAGGTGGATTTGGACTGGCAGCGTAAAGGTGAATTGTTCATAGCCCAGTGGGCCCATGAGACCTCGGGTTATCAAGGTAGAGATGCAACATACAGGTGAGCTCGAGATCAAGGGGTGGACCTCACCACTGTTACCACTGCAGAGGTCATTCATGAATGTGAAACGTGTGCTGCAATCAAACGAGCCAAGTGGGTAAAGCCCCAGCGGAATGGAGAACGCTGGCTGAAATATAAATACAGAGAGGCCTGGCAGATCGATTACGTCACACTGCCACAGACCCGCCAAGGCAAGCGCCACGTGCTCACAATGGTGGAAGCAGCCACTGGATGGCTGGAAACGTATCCAGTGCCCCACGCAACTGCCTAACACCTTCGTGGGCCTTGAGAAACAAGTCTTGTGGCGACACGGCACACCAGAGAGAATGGAGTCGGACAACGGGACTCACTTCCAAAACAACCTCATAGACACCTGGGCAGAAGAACACAGCATCGAGTGGGTCTGACACATCCCCTACCACACACCAGCTTCTGGAAAAATTGAACACTACAATGGACTGCTAAAAACTACATTGAAAGCAATGGGAGGTGGAACCTTCAAACACTGGGGCACACATCTGGCAAAGGCCACCTGGTTAGTCAACACAAGAGGATCTGCCAATCGAGCTGGCCCGGCTCAGTCAAAACTTCCACGTACAGTAGATGGGGATAAAGTCCCCGTAGTATGCATGAGGGATGTACTGGGAAAAATGGTCTGGGTTAGTCCTGCGCCAGGCAAAGGCAAACCCACCTACGGGATTGCTTTTGCTCAAGGACCTGGGTGCACCTGGTGGGTGATGCGGGAGGATGGAGAGGTCTGATGTGTACCACAAGGGGACTTGATTTTGGGTGAGAATATACCGTGAATTATATTGTATTTTTGTTAATTGGTGGGTTTTTTTGGTTTTTTTGTTGATTGTTAAATGGCTGCTGGGCATGACATAGATGGTATAGAATAAGGGGTGGACTATGTCTTGGTTTGGCTAGGATAGGGTTAATTTTCCCCAGCAGTTGGGAGGGAGCTACAGCTGGGCTATTCCATCCCATGCTGACGTCATGTCCGGGTGCCCAGGCACGGGCAGTGCAGGAGTGGCTTTTATCCAGGTCTGTCCCTCATGCTGTGTCCGTGTGGTACATCTCTTGTTCTGTACTTTATTATCACCATTATTGTTGTTGTTCGGTTTGTTGTTGTTGCTACACCGTTGTATTAAATCTTCCTTATCTCAGCCCTGGGGTTTGCATTTTACTCCCTGTCCTGTCCCCATCCAAGGGTGGGGGAGCGACAGCGGAAATGTGGTGTTGTGTCCGGGCAGGGTCTAAACTACCACAAGAAATAATGCATTAATTCTACGTTATTAAGTTGTCTACTCTTAGAAGTAGATCCAAGTTTCACATTTTCAGTGCACAACAACTGTTTGGATAAAAAAAGAATTTTGTTCTATTTTTAAAGATAGCTACAAATCAAGATAATTTTTAAATTCAAAAGATAGTCTAATTACTCTCTGTGAAGCATATGTGTTTGTGCAGGAAGACGAAGAAAAGACAATGGAGAGGGTTTCATCATCAGGTCTTGATATGGGTTGAACCATAGTGGTCTCTTAAAATGATTTTACACTTCAAAAGCACTAAACAACAAGAGTGACAGTCTGATTATGCTGGATTGAGTCCTGAGTAACCTTGGTGTCCATTTTAGCACAAATAATGATAGGGAAATAAGTAATTCAAGGAAAGTGAAGACTCCCAGAGATACCCCAGCAGAGCTACAGGCAGTGCTAGCACGGATGGAGGCTGTGCTTCTCTTGACCCACTTCCCCCGTTATATGACTCAGAGAAAACACCATGCCTGGGAGTACAGGGTGCAGCTTCATTAGAATTTCCATCTAGGGTTTTTCTTATAGGAGTAACGTGAATCCAGGTAACATACAGAAGCATAAAATAAAAACAAAACAATTAAAAAAATATCCCTGGGTACAGTATAAATATAGAATATTTATTAGATATTCTTCCTTCTTCTTGATCATACAGCTGTTACCATGTCATGGGATTCCCTTGTAATCAGAACAGCTCATTTGTCCATCCCTAATAACAATGGGGTTTTGAGTTAAAAATTTACCATCCACATCTGCTTAGTGTTTAATGCTTGAGTATGATGTTATTCACATCTGTGGGGGTGGGCACAGAAGGTGGTATTACTTATTATGATAGCAGTGGCAGAAACAATGTATGTGTTGTTATTTCTTATCAACCCTCTTTGATGAAGCTGTGTTTTGAAACACAATGCTTTGCACTGAAGTTGACCTAAACTTGTATGTTCAAAGTTTTTCCAGTATTTAAAACTACCTATTTATCCAATGCCTTCATCTACATATCCACAGTTCACTTTTAAATTCAAGAACAAAGCTTAGTGTTCTATCAAGACTGCTTCTGTTTCATCATGAAGCTTCTGTTCTGTGACATTGGTAAGTTGGATACAGTATTTTACAGTTACACTTCTAAGTTATTGTCACTGTTATTGTTATTGTAATTATTATTATTATTACAGATGGTCTAATTACCTAAGTGAAGACAAATGCTTGGTGTTCTACAGAAACAGAACCACAGAATCTACTTTACTAAAGAACATATAATTTCAGACTCTGTTCCATTAGCATTCATTGATGTCTTCAGGCTCTAAGTGAATTTGAGGATTGAGTCTGAATAGACTCACAAAGAAAAGACTGGAGAAAGGTGGCCTGACAGTCTACTGGCCAATTACTTCCATTTAGTCTGTTGCATCTGGAGAATTAGAAAACTCTGGATGTTATAATAATCATTTTATACTTCAGTAATAATTTTATACTTCAGTGGAATTCTGAGTAAAAGATTGTCTGCAATACTCAAGAATTATCTCTTAAGAGACATTTCGTATTTGTACAAATGTACTTGATTTTCATTTAAAATAACAACATCACTCTCATTTCTAACGCCTGTGTTTTCATCAGCATTCTTAAAAACAGAAGGAAAAAATATGAACACCACTTAGCCTATGATGGAGACTGTTAAACCTGAAGTGATCTGACTTCCTTTGACATTAAAAAGACTGCATTTTTCTCATTCTTTGCAAGAGAGGAATTGTATTTCTCTGCATGTGTCTTACACATCTGACACTGGGTGAAATGGACATATAGCTGCCATGGTCGCAGTGGAAGTTGCTGTATCAGTCAGTAAGGTCACTTAATGGAGCTATAAGTCAACTCAGGTATAATGCAGCATTATAGTAGTTACTATAGTATGTGATGATGGAGTATTTAATTTAGTTTGTTTCTTTATATAACCACTTATATAGATAGTGATGCATAGATATTTTGTTTCCTTGGAAGTAAGGTAAGCCCTTTTCCATCTTCAAAGGAAAGATTTGCATAGAAATATGCCCTTAATTGGGCAAAACCTTAACACTTACAAGGGACTGTGTGTTCAGTCATATTACCTACTGCTTAGGATTTTCTTCACTGCTTTGAACACCTACTGACCATATCAGTTAGTGGAACACATTCTGCTCTAAATTACACTATCTTTAACAACATGGGTTGCTAACTGCTAATGGTGTGCTTGGTTCATCACAATGAAAACTTGGGAACTTTTGTTCCAAAGCGAAGAATATTTTATAGTCAAGGCATATTTTGTATTCTGTCCATAACGTACCTTGTCCAAAGAGTCTATATGTCTTTCTGTAACAAAGCCTTTCATCCTGGGATAGGTTTTCTGTTCAAGATGAATGACATGACAGAGGATACACACATACACTCTCTCTGAATGGAGACTTCTCTTCCTTCAATTAAGTCTACAGAAAGTTATGCACACTGCAAATACGTGGAGCTTCTCAAAATATGGAAACAGTATAACTGGTCCTTCTCACTCTCACTAGATGGTGCTGCAGAGTAGTTTTCTAAATAAATAAATAAATAAACCTAAATACAAAATAAATTGTTCCCAGAAATTGATGGTTTACATTTTACCATTACCATTGGTAAAATAATGGAACATTTATTTAGAGGGGGAAAAAAAAAACATAGGCAATGTAGGTGTAATGGAAATAGAATTCACAAATAGTCCAGATTTCTAAAGTTAAGTTCTGTACAGATTTTATGTGTTCAGTGGATTGTAAATTAGGGGATTAAAATAGTAGATTTGTAATAAGAATGTTTCAGTGCAAATTTTTCATTGTGTCCTACAGTGTTCTGCAATAGGAAATTATTCATTCTCTATATACCCAAGCTAGTATCATTGTAGAAGACCTCAACAGCATGGTGTCTTCCTCAGTTAACTGTTTGGAATTCACAGTTAGGCTTTCCTGTAGGCAGTCTTTAATATTTGTGTCTGAAATTCTCTGCCAAGCCCAATCTAATGCTCAGTAACCACAAGAACGTAAAATGTTTTCATTCAGAAACACAGGAGGAGGCCATGTCTTCTCGTAATGTAATAGCTAAAAGTCCAGGACAGATTTCCAGCAACTGGAAGGCTAAGATATCCTGTCTTCGGCCTGATGGGGTGCAAGTGGGCACAGGCCATCTCCATCCAGAGAGCTGTAGGTTACAGGATGGAAAAGGGGAAGGGATGAGAGCACTCATCCCATTGCTGGGGTCACATCAGTGTACAGAGAGAATAAAGGACTTGTGAGCTGTGGAAGACCAGGCAAAAAATACAGTTTCATGTTGTAGCTTATTGATGAGAATATTCACTGGGAAAAAGTTTGAGGAAAATAAAAATAATTTTGGCTTCTGATCTGAACATTGCTTATGCCATTTTCATTAAACAGTCTTAGATAAGATATAGAGCCTGCTAAGGACGAGAACTAGAGTCCAGGGTTTCTGGAGAAGCATCTCATCACTGATGCACACACTCAGACTCCTTTCTGTGCACTTACTTATGTTCTCTTCCCCGCCTTGCAGTTGCTTCCCGGGAGCAAAAAGTTGATTTTTGCGTTTTCCAATAGGGGTGTGAAGGGAAAGAAGAGCCTTGGGGCTTACATTTTAATCTCCATAGACCTGTCTAATCCAGGGCTACAGGTAGACAGATGGAGGAAATCTGAGATACACATATTTTTCTTTAGCATTTCTAATGACTATGTCTCCTTTTTAGTATGCTGTGCATATGCTTCCCATTCTGAGGTAACTAACTAGTATGCTATATAGCATGCTTTATGCTTTATAAACATAAGATTAATATTAATAAGATATCTAGCATATCTATTTAGTAGTGATCAGACTCTCTCTATTGAAATCAGTTTAAGAAAAATTGACTGCATGTCCTAATATTTGTGGGTGGCTAAGTCTTAAAGATCTAAAGCTCTTAAGATGTTTAAGGTCCTTACCAACCCAAACCATTCTGTGGTTCCATGGTTCTGTAAGTATTAGCAAATACAACCCAAACCAGTCTATTATTCTGTATCTTTGAACTGGCACACAGGGGAAAAACAACACCTCCTTGTACGTACAATACCAATACGAATGCAGGCATATGTAAAGCAGACGCGCATGTGTCTGGTGTAAAAATGACTACACAGAAGCTGATTTCTCCCTATTGCCTGTTTTAAATCTGATTCCATTAATTGCCAGCTGGCTGTGAGCTGTAAGAGGGCTGTCAATGGAAACAGAAAAAACAGATTCATCCCTTGATTTAATAAGGATGGTTCAGTACACATCATCTGCACTATGCATTTATTCATGCCCTTTTCTAATTGGTCTGTTCACATTGTAGCAGATTACATAATTTTAGTTAAATTATGTGAGAGGAAGAGAGAGACCAAATAAGAAAGGAAGGGAGAGATTATTAATTTATATTTCATTTTAATTCACCTAAATATAGTTAGATATTTTGAAATGTTTAAAGTTAAAATGAAAGACAAATGAGAGTTGCTTTGATTTGCTTATATCTTAATTCCAAACAGCTATCACCCACTGGAGTCTGGAGCATAAAAACCCCCTACTTTATGCGAAAACTAAGAAAGACAGAGGGCATGCCAATATAAAAAGAATAAAAGGAACAGTAGTTCAAAATTCTAAGATTAGAAGAAAAATAAAAATTGAGATTTCAATTGGCTCAGTGAAGGACTTACATATTCATGTCAAACTATAACACCAGTTATGTTTTATGTGAAACCAAAAAAGGTCATAAGTATTCTATCTTCCAGAGTTACAAAAACAAAAAGAAAAAAAAAAATCATTCAGGTATTTCTTAAATCCTGAGGAGTAAGGTCATACTTAAATGACTATCTGTTTAAAGGCAAATTCAATCCTACTGCAAAACTGTTTGGTGAGAATCTAAGTTTTGGGTCCTGAGCAGGACATTTGGCTGATGCTTTGGGTAAAATAGCCCTGATTTAAGGTGCAAACAGATCCTGATTTATGAGACAAAAACTACATCTCAGCCCTCTAATACAGTCAAATATATAACATAATTAACCTGCACATAGGGAGGGAAAGAAGAATGAAACTTAAGGATGTCAGTCATGTCCATGTAAGGAAAAGGCGAGGTACCAAGCCCAGGCCTGACCATAAAGGCTGATTCCTTCCACTTTGATCTGTTCGTTCATTCATATAACTTTTTTTTTTTCTTCTGTGGATACTTTGAAGGTGTGTAGAAGTAGATCTTTGTTTGGAATACCTACCTCCCTCAGCCACCAGTTTGGAAATTTTTTCCCATGTAAGAAAAACTTTTCTGTTCTGTGGAATGTTACAGTTTTATTCAAGACCTCCTTCCATGTTAGTAGGGATAAGTACTGTACTACATTTGGTCCTAGAAATATGTGACAAAGTAAAAAATTTCCAAGACAGTTTACAGCTAAAGTAAAAAAAAAAATTAAAAAAAAAACCCTTTAAATTCAAAAATTGAGGAACTAACCACATTATGCAGCTGTGTTTATGCTCAACTTCCCAGTGAAACACAGGGATTTAAAGTGTTGAAAATATAACTTAAGAGGTGGTAAAGTCCTTGAAGAAATGAGGGAGATTTTCAACTACTTGTTAATAAAAACCCCTATGATATTTAAGAATATTTGATCAACAGTTGAAATTTTAATTTCCAGAAGACAATTGTGTATTATTTTTAGGTGTGGATGGCATTTTTCTTTGCTTTATTTAGGTGAAAAGGAAAAGCAATCTGAAATATCAGGTTTGTAATGCTTTGTCCCCCATATTCCTGACATGTCTATGGAATTTTTCCTCTCTCTAGTATTTCGCTCTTGCTATGTCCAGTGACGATTAATAAGTGTACCTGTGTAACCTTTCTTCTAAAATGAAATGATGAAGAATTCTGACAATTCGGTTGTCATTGATATATTTCAAAAGCAGTTGTCTTTTCAAATATACAGCAGCACCTTTTCTGAACCATTCAGGTTTTCTGCAGGTCTGTGCCCTGCCTTACTTTTACCTACATAAATATGAGAGAGACATTGTTTGTTATTTACATGAGGTTTCACAATTGCATGGCTACTTAAAAATGCCCATTTGTACAGTTACACATTTGCAATACATAAAATACTCTGGTAATAAATTAATTAACTGAATACAATTCCAATGTTAACATAGTTTTTATTTTATCTATTTATATCCGAAAGCATTATTCAAGCAGTGCAGATTTTTGCAGGAAATAACCTCTTTATGGCTTGGCAGAATGCGTAGACAGAGATGAGAATTCTGTTTTGCTGTGCAGGATGCAGGTTTCCTTTTACATATGCTTCTTGCTCACAGCAGGGTTTGACACCATTGATGGACATGGCTTGTTTCAACAGGCCTTGATGTCAGTAGAAGTTTTTCCATGTACTTAAATGGATATAGGAAGAAGAGGACTGGTTACATATTTACTGAATATATCCTGTTAAATAACCCAAAGAAAAGGTTTACCAGCTGTTGTGCAGGAGACTAGCCTTTTTTATTAAATTACTTATTTTCCTGCTGTGTCACAGCTTTAGGACAATTACCTAGAAGAGTGCGCTGCAGGGTCTGCAGGCCATAGCGTGCTCTACAGGAGTCCCCTATAGGCCATTCCCTGCATAACTGGGCTGTAGTGAGTGACTTGCCACAGTAAATTACCCAGGGAAAGTGTTCAGCTTTCTATGCCCAACTTTAAGAGTAAAATACCTCTCAACAGAGACCAAAGGACTGTGCAAAGGCACCAAGAACTTTTAATTTGATTTTCACAGCTGACTGTAAGAAACCAAAAACTCCAGTCCATGAGTTCATTACACAGCCTTTGTCAGAAATATATTGACTTTATTATGGGATTGAACTGCATCTAACCTCTGGGTAGGGCAGTCCTGCCAGGTCCAACCCAGTATATTTGAGTTTGGAAGTCTGCCTTTACTCATCTGCATATAAATTTTTAAAAAGGCTGCAGCTGTGAGAGTCTGTTAAGTCACAGAAACATCAGTGTGTATTTGGGAAAATCACACTTTGGAAAGAGAGAGGAAAACTTTTGATGGCAAAGCACAAATCTGAAAAAAAATAAATTCAATTTGAAACCTGATTAAACTAGTGATGAGCAGGACTGGAAAGTCTAATAGCTCTAATGTGAGAGGGGTTTGTCACTCAAGCCTCTCTGTGACTCACCAAATACCAATGCCTCATTTCCCATTGAAGTACATCCTGTAGGGTCCTGTGTCTCAAAACATCAGTTTAATGATTCCAAAACTGCCATAGGCACTGACTACAGCTTTTGGAAAAGCTGTAGCAACCACAGTAGCCTGGGGTAAAATGCATTAATTGCACTTCAGCATTGCCTGATACTATTGCCATTTACATACATCCAAAATGTAGTTTAGTCTTTCATCAGCAGAAGGAAGACATAAGAAAAAGAATCAGAAAAGTCTGATCAGTGGTATGAAGTGACATTTTTCTTTCACATCCTTACTTCTTTTATCTAACAAGCAGCTCTCAACCCTGAAAACAATGTTTCACAAACGAGTTGGTCATTGATGCATGATTGTGAATTAACACAAATTGCTAGCACATCAGGAACTGAAATCCATTTTCCTGTTTTTCAGAGTTTATAAAGGATAAAATCCAGGAACCTGATGTTTTCCTGAGTGAGAAACATATCATCCCTCCGGAAGCAGACAGGCTTGTTTTCTGTCATTAAAATGATTTAGACAGAAAAATTTAATTGTTCCTGTCTCTTCAGATTTAAAATAGATCTTCAAAGCTGTTGGCATAACCTCCTGCACCTCTGTATCATTTACTGTCAAAAGAACTCTACTTTCTGGAGCAAAGTTCAAATTAGAGAACGTTATATTTAGAAAGGAAAAGGGTAAAAGTGCAAACTTTTTCTCCCTTATTATTGTATCTTGAACTGACTGGAGTTTTACTGTGTTTTAACAGCCTCACAGATACTTCTTTATTTATCATAGCACCCTAGAAAACTGAGACATTAATGTCAAAAAAGCACAGAATTTTTTTCTTCATTGGTCTTACCCCTATTATTTTTTTTTTTATTTTTGGTGCCTTAGTTACTATGTGTATTATCTTCTGTTCTGTTTAAAATAAACAGAGGGATTTTTTTTTTTTTTAATTGCACACATGTGCTTTTTAAATCCTCCTTTTTATTTCCTATTCAGTTATTTTTACATAGTCTCTGACATTTTACAGTTAATTTTACATAGGAGTCAGTCTCCCTGACCCTTAATGAGGTGAGGGAGATCCTCAAAATATCCACTCAGTCTCCTCACTGGTGACTTATCCAAAAAAAGGAGAAGTGAGAACTGCAGACTCCTGATTACAAGAAATAACCTGGAAGGATGGGGATAGATGTGAGATCAAAGAGGACAGACACCAGAAAGATGTTGATGGACCCTAGAAGCCTCTTTGTATTCATAGAGTAAGGTTAGCTGAGGTGGTGGGTAAGTAAGGTTTCTGAGTTGACTTTTATCTGCATTGGCCACTCTTGTGTGAAAGTCATGGAAAGGTCAACTGTACTTAAGGAACTTTTTGCAAGACTTCTGCTTGAGAAATTGTGCTTTAGAGTTGAAAACCTATTATTTGATAACTGAGGGAAGAGGTCTGTAGCAGACAACTTTGTGAGGATCCAGAACTCTTAATGTTTTATGCCCACTGTCCATCAGTATTCAGGAAGGTGTGAAATGGAAAATTTAAGGAGCTGTGCCGGTGAAATCTTACCTTCTTCAATGTTTGAGTAAAGCTCTTGTGGAATGCTAATCTTTCACTTAGGAAGATGAATATCAGCTAAACCCTAGCAAATTGTAGGGGACTATCAGATTTCTAACCAGAGTGTACAACTGACATCTAGCCAACCCATATTAGAAGTCAAAAAGGTAAATGCCTACTTCGGGCTAGCTAATTGAACTCCTGTTGTCAGTGGAGAACAGAAGCAGCTTACAAGGTGTCCTGGTTTCCCAGGCACAGACCCATGGGCCAGCCATGGCAGGCAGGCCACGAGTAGCCCTGAGTCAGCTGGGAGTTTCAGTCAGGGCAGCTGCCCCAAGTTGACTCACAGGTGTATCCCATGCCATGTTCATTATAAAGGAGGGAGTTTACTGAGGGTGGGGAGTTCTGTCACTATGGAGTGTGGTCCTTTTCAGTTTGGGATGTTCATAGATGCCCTAATCGCATTAGAGTACTTTTCCATTTACTGTTGTCAGGGTACTGCAACGCTTTCATACACAGGCCTTTCTATCAGTCACCCACATTGCTATTGCTTTGAGATAATTTTAATGTACATAACTCTGTGCAGGAAACCCAGTTAGAAAATAAAGATGAGCCAGAAGGTGGATGCTATTTATTATTTGATGCATGATTCAAGCTTCCCATTTTTACTCTACAGGTATAAAATACAATATATTATATACTATACAACAATATACATACTATGCTGTTTATGAGGCATAAAGGCGTTTGTTTTTTTTTGAAATTTTTGGAGCTGAATAAACACTGCATTACCAAAGATAGGTTATTACAGGTTCTTATTTATGGCATACTGCACTGTTTTGTCATATGCAAACTATTAGGTATGTAAAAATTGTTATCTTTTATGTAACTTATTTTAAAGTACCCCAGGCTAATATATAATTAATAAATCAAACATAGACATAAGTGCATTTTGAATATGTGAATGTAGTGCTTGCATAACTCCCTGTCATAAACTAATCTATAATAAATCAAACTCCTTTGCAGGTATACTAGTAATTTATCAAAAGCAAAACAAACTCTTTTAATGCAGTCAATATGTGCAACTCAATTGTGGAAATGAGTTTCTTACAGTTCACTAAGGTCAAATAATTTCCAGGAGAACAATATTGAAATCTATTTCATACAAACTCATCTTGAGTTTGTATCCCCAGCTGTGGGTTTAAACTTTTTCGGCGTACTTAAGATGTTAACTTGAAAGATTATTCTTTCAACTAGTCACACATACATGTTTATGAAAACCTATTCACTGTGATTTCTTTAAATGTCTATAAACACGATCTATATTGTCCTTTCAAACATCTAATTTGTTCTTGAGTTTTCATTTTTTTAAATTCCTTTCAATTCTACAAATCTAAAATGCAAATACAGAGGTCATGTGAAAATCACTCTTTATCTCACATTAGTGAAAGGTACTTCTATTATATAAAATATAGATATTGTTCCTTGTCTTTCATATGTGTCTGATATACTCCTGGGCTGATTTAGGGCTTTATCATGTATCATTTGGAATCAGTGGGAGAATCTTCACTTAATCTTAATTTTATTAGACTTTCACTGATTCTATTCAGTAGGTTTTTTGGATATAACTAATCTAAGCTTGTGACAGTATTTGATGTCTCAATACTTTTAGAAGAATATTACTCCATGCAATGCAATATAAAAAGTGCTTGTATAAAAACACTTTCAGTAATGAAACGAAATCTCTGTTCAGCTGTGTTGATAGGGAAAAAAAATTTCCTCTTTATTGACTTGCTGAAATCATAAGTAATCTGCGGTATTTTGAAATCATAATTATAGAGGGTGTCTGCTTTACTGAAGGGTAAACAGAAGGTATAAGGTTAAATTGCTCAAAGACATATTCAGCAACAGGAAGAGTTAGAAGTTACAACTCTCAGGCCTCTGCTTGAATCATTAGACACAGGCCCACCTGTAGTTCAACTTTGTCAAACCTTGTGTCTCTAATTAATCTTTCCTTTAACACTAAAGAAATTCCATATAGATGCCTGATTTGCCAGTCACTAAGCCTAGTGTAAAGGACTCAGCCAGCAGAAAAACAATCTAGTATGCAGATTCTATTGTATGTAGAGGAGTCAGTATATGGGCGATTGCTGGGGGTACAAACAAGTCAGACAGATCACAAATAATAGACATCAACCCCAGCAACCCCAGGAATGACACAGCATGACCAATAATAGGTGGAATAAACAAAGATACAAGGTATCCCATAGAAAAAATGGGAGACAACCAAGTCAATAGGCTGACCATGTACGATAGAAGTAGCCCCATATTGTCTCCCCATGAAGCCCGTGTTTGTAAATGCCAGACCTGACTGGGGCCCAGTTGCTTGAAGAGTCAGGAGGTCCTTCCCCAACAAGAAACTCTGAAAAGTGCATCCACCTCACAGACAGACACTCCACCCTTCCTGCAAGTGGTCCCAGCTTTTATGCCCAAAGCAGGACAATGCCTAAGATTTGTTTCTTGGAATCTCACCTTCTGACCCTTCCTTGGAGGTCCTTTGGAACTTGACATAATTTCAAAAAGACATCATTACATTTCCTACTGATGAGATGTCATATACTTACAGGAACTAGTAATTTCTTGCATGGCGTGACTGAATAGATCTAGCAAAGTGAAAAAAAAGTTAAGAAATCTATTTTTTAGTCTTCAGCAACCTGATAGACAAAGGCATCTCTGTACCCACTCTCCAGGATATTTGAAAAATCATGGCAGTCAAGCGAAGTCCCTAGTGACTGGAAGAAAGGAAGCATTACACCCACTTTTAAAAAGGGTAGAAAGGAGGACCCTGGCAACTACCGACCTGTCAGCCTCACCTCTGTGCCTGGGAAGATCGTGGAACAGATCCTCCTAGAAGCTATGCTGAAGCACATGGAAGACAGGGAGGTTACTCAGGACAGCCAGCATGGCTTTCCTAGTGGCAAGTCCTGCCTGACCAACCTAGCAACTTTCTACAATGGAGTGACTGCATCAGCAGACAAGGGAAGAGCTATGGATGTCATCTGTCTGGACTTCTGCAAGGCCTTTGACACGGTCCCCCACAACATCCTTCTCTCTAACTTGGAGAGATATGGATTGGATGGGTGGACTGTTTGGTGGATAAGAATTGGCTGGATGGTCGCATCCAGAGGGTAGAAGTGAATGGCTCAATGTCCAGATGGAAGACAGTGACAAGTGGTGTCCCTCAGGGGTCTGTACTGGGACCAGTGCCGTTTAATATCTTCATTAATGATACTGACAGTGGGATTGAGTGCACCCTCAGCAAGTTCGCTGACGATACCAAGCTGGGTGGTGCAGTCACCATGCCAGAGGGACGGGATGCCATCCAGAGGAACCTGGACAAGTGGGAGAAGTAGGCCCAGATGAAACTCATGAGTTCAATAAGACCAAGTGCAGGGTCCTGCACCTGGGTCAGGGCAATCCTTGTTATCAGCACAGACTAGGAGATGATGTGCTGGAAAGCAGCCCTGAGGAAAAGGACTTGGGGGTAGTAGTGGATGAAAATCTGGACACGAGCCACCAATGCGCAGCTGCAGCCCAGAAGGCCAAATGCATCCTGGGCTGCATCAAAAGAAGTGTGGCCAGCAGATGGAGAGAGGTGATTCTGCCCCTCTACTCTGCTCTGGTGAGACCTCACCTGGAGTACTGCGTCCAGCTTTGGAGCCCTCAACATAAGAAGGATGTGGACCTGTTGGAGAGCATCCAGAGGAGGGCCACAAAAATGATCACAGGGCTGGAGCACTTCTCCTGTGAAGACAGACTGAGAGAGTTGGGGTTGTTCAGCCTGGAGAAGAGAAGGCTCTGGGGAGATCTTACAGTGAAATTTCAACATCTGAAAGATGCCTATAAGAAAGCAGGGCAGGGATTGTTCACAAGGGCATGTAGCGATAGGACAAGGGGTAATGGCTTTAAACTAGAAAAGGGTAGATTTAGGCTAGATGTAAGGAAAACATTTTTCTATATGAGAGTGATGGATGACTGGAACAGGCTGCCCAGGGAGGTGGTGGAGGCCCCATCCCTGGAGACATTCAAGGTCAGGCTTGATGGGGTTCTGAGCCACCTGATCTAGTAATGATGTCCCTGCTCACTGCAGGGGTTTATTAGGAAATCTGAAAGCTTCAAACAGGTCATTCAAATCTATATGAACTTCAGGTTGTTCTTTGCAAAGGGTCAGGTTTTGCTACTGCAGTGTCTAAAATGCTCATGCAAAGGTTAGGTTTTCCAAATCAGACTTCAAGTTGTTGGTGGGGCAATTGTGGGGTAGTGCCTTGCAGCTGTTTGTACCAGTCTTAGTTGGTAGTATATGGTTGAATACAGGACTACAGTTTCCACTGCAGCTTTCAGAAAGTGAATGTTCTCTAAGAGAGAATTATTTATAATACACTAGAGACTATTTAATTTATGTGGTGCTGTTCTTGATTCCAAAATCTCCATCACGAGAAATGAATGCAATTGTTCATAATAAGTTACATTTTAGAAGTCATTTTCCACCAACCATAAAATCTTTAAAATATCTTCTCATGTACAAGCTGATCTAACAACAACAGTGGAAAACCAAACTTGCTTTAAACTACTCTATATTTGTCTGAAGTGTAGCATGGTAACAAACCCACCTTACCGCTATGAAATGTCTGATTAAATCTGAAGATCAACATGATCTTAAATGTCAAATCAGTAGAAAAAATTGGTAATTTCCATAATAATGAACATTTTTTCATGTATAGTTGAAATCAAAACAGAAGGGAGAAGATTTTAACAGGGATCCTTCCAGAGGATGCTGGCAATATGATCCATGAGCCCGGAAACACACTTATAAAACTGGCAAGTATGGAAGTAGTAGGTTGAAGTGGGGTTTTATCTCGTACATGATTCCTAAAATGTGTTTATTGATGGCTTTCTGCTGTCATTTTACTTATTGTTGCTGAAGATATGAACCGAATGATGGATGAGAGAGGGTACACATTTCTTATTCTGTTTAAGAGCCAAAAAAGAATCACTATTCATGCATTCCCAATTCATTATCTAGATATTAATTTGCATGTTTCATTCAAGGAAGAAAGTCTAGTTGGTATGTCATTGTTTTCCTAAAGATGCATGAATAATTTGTAGTGATTGAATTCCTTCAACAAATTATGTTTTTTTATCTGTTCCTTAATGTCGAGACCAAGTAACAATTTTAGACACAATTCCAGTAAAAATATTAGCCTAATTATTTTTCCATCAGTAGTTCCTCTAACCTTCGGTAGTCAAGTTTTGTTGGAGCTACTTGATCAAATAAAAGGTCATAAAGTTTTGGTTTTCTCTTCATAAATGAGCCTTCTCAAGAAATGCTGTATTCTGCTTGTCATGTCTCTCTCTTATGTGTCAAATTTGTGGAGATGTAAGGTGTATGCTGTCACATTTTTGAAGGGAATGTTTTTGTTCTGATCCTATTGACTGAAAGTGAGGAGTTGGAGCAGAAAACAATAACCTGTTCCCAATCTCCAAGCATTCAAATGGTTTTCCCTGTGGAAATAAAGACTACTCATTGCATAATACTCAATTTTCCTGAACAATCTTGACCAAGCCCCCCGAAATGTAGACAGTTTTTTTGGAGATCATTATAGAGATCATTCACATTAATATTTCTTAGAGTTGATATGATGAACTTATTTTAGAAGTGAAATTTTAGTATAGCATAAAAGACCCATACCTAGAAAAACTAAAACTACTTTCAAAAACTCGGTTATGCAATGAAAGATACTTTCCAGGAAGTAAACTGGCATGTACCCTTTCCAGATCTTTTTAATGCAACTTTCAAACCATTGAAGTTATGGTACTGTTTTATCTCACTAAATAAAGTTACAAACCAAGGAAAATTATATATATATATATATATAAAAGATGAAAAGATATCTTAAGTTACAAGCATATCTCTCCATTTGACTACTGGGACACTTTGGAAGTGAAAAAAAAAGCAGGATAAGGTAAGAGTTCTCAAAGGCTAGCAGACTTTCTGGTAGGGTTTTGAGCTGTTCAGCAGCTAGTCAAATCAAGACTGATGTAAATGAGTTTCTTGGGGATTTCTAGCTAATCATTCTCCAGACAAAAAGCTGGTTGTCTTTACCAAAAGCATGGTTGTTATGTTATTTATTATGGAAATAACTGTAGCTCTCACTGTAATTACTGCCTCATCTTTCATAGGCATATCTTCCAGAATACTTCATGGCAAGCTGCTTCACCATGGACTGTGTAAGAAAATTGCACTTTTCATGTGTTCCCAAGTTTTCAGTTTGGAAATTACTTTATGGGAATTATAAGGTGTCAAACTTATTATTAAAAAAAAAAAAAAGAAAAAGAAAAAAGGAATAGACTTACTGATATGTTTATGTCATAAATATTGACACTGACTTCCATGGTCTCTTAGTGTATTAAGCTAAAAACACTACTTTTATTTTTTTTCTTCCCCTACTCTTTATGAAACTCTCTTGGGCCTTTAAAATACCTGCTCCCTTATCTAGACTTCCCTGTGATCCTAAGCTTAACATTTAGTTTTATGAGGAAGCCATGCTGTCTCCCTGTCGCAGTGTGCAATCTTTCCTGTCACCCACTCTGAGGGCCTGCTAAGCGTGTCTTGCTGCACACAGATTGTTTGTGAAGCTGCCAAGCGGAAGCCAGCAGCTCAGTTGAAAGGGATAAAAAAAACATTATTTCATAGCTATAAAAAAACCACAATAGACTTGTAAATGGTGCCTTGTACAAACAGGGCTTTTCTTCAGGAAAAGAATAGTTCCTTCAACGGAGACTGAGACATCTGTATTGTTCATTCATGTCTTATGCAATGAGTTGCTATTAATAGCTCTGCATTAGAAAATCTTGCTATAAATAACATCTGAAATCTACTTTCATAATACCCTTTGTCCTTGATATGCCTTCATTGGGACATTTGTATATTTACTGTGAACAAGAGAACAAAACAACTTTGGATAAAAAAGGTTATGACTATATTCAATGTTTCAGTTTCTCGGATGGCTTTCATTTGACAGGGGGAGGAGAAGGGAGAAGAAAGCTGTAAACAATAAACATCTCTGACTTTTCTCCAATATTCTAGCTAGACTAACAGGCAAACAGACACAGCTTGACAGACAGATGATTGTCTTATCAACTATAACCATCTTGGAAAGAGTATATCCAATTCTCCTAAAATAGCTAATTAATTGGGAACTAGTCCCTCTGTTCTCCTGATATGAGAACTTTTCACAGCAGATGGTCTGTTCCATGATACAAACTGTGTATTAGTTTTCACATCTTCCTGAAACGGAAGACATCGCTTACAAGCTCTTCCAAATGAATGGATCCAGTAGGAAGAGGCTGATGGTTTATTTCAGCAGATAAAGATTTCACAAGGTGTTTTAGAAATTTCATTTGTATTTCTTTTGAGTCTTTTGGTTTGCATAATGGTTTTGTGGTATGCCTTTTGTTATTTGGTTTTCATGGTTCAATATGAGGAATATACTATTTGCTGGTTTTACTGACAGTAATGTTTATTTTAAGAGTGAAGCTAAAGGGATGTTAAACAAGCATTTTCCTTAGTTGTGTCCATTAGTTGCTGTTAGTCAGAAATCAAAAGCGCTGTAAATGAGTTTGACTATGAACCTCTTAGGTTTTCAGGCCCTTGTTTCTCAATGAATTTTAACTTCATTTTACCTTCTTTACTGTATTTCAAAACAGGCTAGATTAGAAAAAAAAAAAAAAAAGTAGAAATTAAATTAAAAAATGAGAACATAAGAGATTTGACTACTGTTCTTTATGTCCTCGGAAGAAACAAGAAATCAGCTTAATTTGTAACAAGGAAGATTTCCTTCTGCCTCCTGAAATCAGTTTTGCCTTCATTCAAGTGCGATGCTCTGTTCACCTTTCATTGCTGGATTGATCCTGGTTTTACAGGCTTTGGTTGACATTGCTCTGAAGAAGCTCTACACAAAATCAACACTAACTTATGTTGCAGCTGTTTGTCACAGCTGTTTAATTTTTTTGTGGAAGAAAATGCTCTTCTCATTCTGCTTCCTTCCTTTCAGCTGGTTTCCTACTTCCAGGATTGTAAAATACTTTACCCTTTTTATTCACTTCAATGGTTTGGTACTTCATCATGGTTCCTCCAGGTGTTTCTGCTGTGCACCTGAAGGAAGCATGTAATTGTATAAGGGTAACAAATTTGAGAAAGATGGTATACTTCCTGAGGTTCCTGTTTTTTTACTTATATATTTTGAAAAAGAAATCAGCTGGATATCAAATCCCACAATGATACAGCAATGCAATACTGCAGGCTACATCCTAGGCTTTTATCCCTATTTTTTAAGAGGTCCCACTTGCAGAGGCATAATATATAATGATAAAGTAAAACAGTGTAGTAGAGCCAATATATGTCATTTTACTTCTTACATCTTCAGGTGATTCAGCTTGCAAGTATCATATTTCTGTACAGCAGCAATTTTTTTTTTGCAGACATCCCATAGCATGTGTGTGTACATGCGAGTGCTTGTAAAATATGGTTCTTCAGCACCTCAGTCTGCACTGCAGCTCCATCGTACCAGAACCATCAAGTAGTTTGGGAAATCATGGTTCCTTCTTTTCACGCCTTCATCGCTCACCTAAGGCATATGTAACCAATAATGTACTGGCAGTCTCTAATTGAGTAGTTCAATGTTATTTATGCAACTGTTCAAGTATGTACTAATCTTTAGACAATGCCTATGTTTGATTGGTTGAACATGAATAAGAAGTAGCTGCGTGAAAACAGACCACACCAACATTTTGTCCCAGCACAGACAATCAGGTGTTAAATGAAGGCATCCAGATAAATCAGGTGGGATGTTATGCAGATCTTTAGATGTAAGTATATGCCAAATGCATTATATTTGGGAGCTTTGGCCCTTTCATAATTAGCTACCAGTGATGTGGAGTCTGGGTCTAAAAGCTATGTTTGCTCTTGCTTAATTTAAAGTAGGCAGCTAGCAATGTTGAATAGCATTTGGCCAGACCTACCATTAACAGAGATAGCTCATAATAATATTTGTAATGATACATATGCTTTTTCTAGCAGCAGAACATAAATTGCCATACTGTGCATAACAATAGAGTGGAATGTTCAAAGTGTATTTGGAAAATTTATTGATATCTCAGTTCTTGAGATCATTACTAGATTATGAGCAAGTTTGAACAGAAAGATAAAAACAAAGTATTTCTTTTGTCCCCTATTATCCTAAGTAAGCCCTGCTCTAAAGGAAGTAAGTTGCTTCATTGCAGAAAAGTGATTTTCATCACGGTAATATTTATTCTGAACAAGCTGTTCACTTGAAACTGCTACTGTTGAATTCCTATAATTGATCTTCCTAATTTTTGTGAATCTGCACCTGTATAATGCTAATTTTGCATTATAAATTAGAATTGTGCATTGAAGTTTTCTTTAAACACCTGGATTCATGGAAATAAAGGTAACACATTCAAAGGTAATAAAAAACCCCAGCAAACCCACAACCTGCTCTAGGTGAACCTACTTTATCAGAAGGGTTAGACACCTGATCACCAGAAGTCCCTTCCAACCCATACATTATGTGATTCTATGTGATTCTGTGAAATTCAAAATTCATCGTTTAGTAAATAATATCAATTATTAGTGATAGAATCCTATGCCTGCTGACCTTGTGACAGACATGTATATTGGTAAAACACAAAGACATGGTTCTGGTACCCTAGAAATAGATGTTTGTGGGTATTGTAAGTAGCCAGGGTCAACAAAAGGATTTCCAAAGCAGACTGCTTGTCTCTGTCTGTTTAAACAGAATAGAAATAATATTTCCAAAAAAACCCAAGTAGTGATGGTAAACTGATATTGCATATTTTTATTTATTATCATGAGCCAAAATTCTTGACAACTTTGTTTTTGTGGGAACTAAAAGCTATTAAAGATCTTGAAGAAGAACTCTTCAGTGAAGCATTCTCCTTTTTCTGAGACTTGGTGATACAAAATATTGAAACCAACACACAAAGTAAAAGTATATGGACTTTAAATGAAGGTGTTTTTTTTTTATTGTACAAGATAATTATTGGAATGAGTTAAGGAGGATGTATTATTCATGAACTGTAATACACAAACATGTTATCTAAATATTGGTAAACATATATGTTGCATGTTGTAGCTAAATAAAATGAAAAAGGTACTTTTATAGAATTTAAAGCATCATTTTTGAGGATTATTTTTACATCTCATATTGAGAGAATCAATGCCTTGATTATCCTGAATCCATACTTCTAGGGCTTTGAAGAAGCCATAAACACCTAAATTGATCTAAGGTAGGTTTACGTTGGATTTTGGATGTCCCATTTTAGCATACCTTAGTATTATGCAACTTGGACTCTCCTGCAATGTGCCGCTACATCGCCCAAATCCTGAGACATGTTAGAAGTTGCTGGAGCTCTTTTCTAATCTATGTGCCTAAATTTATTTCTTAGGAAAACCAGAGGAAATGACAGGGATGAATGTTATGTATTTGAATGATGCAGACTGGGCATTGTTTCCCTCTACCAAAATCTTACAGAATCCTAGAGATCTCTGTTTACAGTATAAGCAGAAATATTTATCATTCTTATCAGGCTCACGTAGAATTTTGTGTTCATTCTTAAAAAAAACCCTGCTATTTTGAGAGAGGAATGACTACTGTTAATTCTTATTTTTCTTGCTTAAGCAAGCTTGACTTGCTTATCTGGATAGAAGGAGGCACCTCAGTGTCTGTTTTCATTGTCCAAGGATTGCCTCAGATAACAAGTCCACCCAGATAGCAAGTCCATGGACAGAATCCCCTCAGGACACTGGCCATAGAAGAAAAGAGGACTTGCCACCCATGATCCTTCAGCTTTATACTGAGCTTGACATGTATGGGATGGAATACTTCATTGGTCAGTTTGGGTCACCTGTCCTGTCTGCTCCTCCCTGGAGGTGTAACCCTTTTGCACCCTTACACTAAGGAAGGCCCCAAGGCAGCACAGAGAGAATTCAGCAGTGACCTTGGTTTCTGTAAGATTAAGTATACGCAAGAGCCTTTCTGCTCACCATTGTACTGAGAGCTCAGTGCTAACTATGAACATCGAATGTTATCGCTTCTAGGAGCAGACACTGTCTGAAACAATATGTTGTTATTTTCACGAAGTGCAGTCTTAGAAGAGACTTCAGTCCTGATCTGTGCATTCCTGAATCCAGTTCCCATTTGTCACTGAGTCCAGGAGTCCAGCCCAGGATCTTCCTAGTGCTGCTCTGTAGCACAAGTGGTGATGTGAGTGTCACTGGGGGGAGCGTACAAGTAGGGGGAAGCTTGCTATTGGTTTTGTGTATATTTGTACATATTTCAATATTTTTATTATTATATTTTCTTTTAATTGTTATTGTTTCATTAAAGCTGTTCTATTTTTTTTCCATCCCATAAGTGTCTCTCGCCTTTCTTCCTTCTCTGCCCCTGTCTGGGAAGGGAGAAGGCTTAATAGAGAGCATCTGTCATTCATTTAATGTCTGGCCCAGCCCCAAACCTTGACAGCAATCCATGTCGTGTAACTCTTATGGTCTTTAGAAGAACAGGACATTGTTTACACAGGAATTTGGCACTCCCCTGAACCATGGATCTGGGCAATTTGAGTAGCTGTTCTGAACTGGTCGGTGAATACAAGATGGAATTAGCACTTGGAGGTTTGGACTGTGCTGATACTTCTATTGTGATCTGATAACAAAGTTTTAGTGAAAAAAATGGAGCTGGCAATGCAGTCAGTTTCCAGCTAATAGTAAATAAAGATAGGAAGAGGAAGGAAGAGAAGATAAGGGAAGAAAGACAGAAAAAAGAGGAAAGGGAAGGAGGAAATTTCTATCTCAGATTTTTCTTCAGTATTGTATCTCATATTGAACTCTTTCCTACTTCTAATCTGCTTGTTTGTTTGTTTGTTTTTCCTTGTTGCAATTACCTCTGTAATTCCTTTTCATTTACTGTTTATCCCTATTTCCCACCTTCCCCAATGTATCATGTCCTAGCTCCTTAAGACAGCTGAAGGGAAAAAGAGTGGGATTTTCAAAAAAAGGAAGAACTATTACTCTGCTTGCCTATTCTTTGTATTGCCTTTCATAAGGCTTATAGGATTTAACCTTCACTGGGGTTTATTTATGCACATTTGCACATATTTTCATTATGCACACACGTACATAAGAATATCCTATTTATAAATATGTGTTTAGTTGGTTTTTGAATGCTCTATAATGTCACAAAATTGTAAGAAGCATATATTTCATGAAATAAAATATGTGAAATTTATTCACATTTTCTTCTTGCAGTAGCTTTCTTTTAGTATATTTTTTCATTCCCTTGCAAGTTCCTGTATTTTCACAAGTATTTGTTTATTCCTGTATGTGCTATCTTCATACAACTTTGAGAATCTTTTTCTTAGGAATGCCTACTGGTTTTCAATTTGATATCTAGTCAAGTATCCTGTAGTTCAGCTACAACAACCCCATGCAATGCTACAGGCTTGGGGAAGAGTGGCTGGAAAGCTGCCTGGTGGGAAGGGACCTGGGGGTGCTGATCGACAGCCAGCAGTGTGCCCAGGTGGCCAAGAAGGCCAACAGCATCCTGGCTTGCATCAGAAATGGTGTGACCAGCAGGAGTAGGGAAGTGATTGTTCCCCTGTACTCAGCTCTGGTGAGGCCGCACCTAGAATACTGTGTTCAGTTTTGGGCCCCTCACTACAAGAATGACACTGAGCTGCTGGAGTGTGTCCAGAGAAGAGCAACAAAGCTGGTGAAGGGTCTGGAGCACAATTCTTATGAGGAGCAGCTGAGGTAACTGGAGTTGTTTAATCTAGAGAAGAGGAGGCTGAGGGGAGACCTCATTGCTCTCTACAACTACCTGAAAGGAGGCTGTAGCGAGGCTGAGGTTGATCTCTTCTCCCAGGTAACTAATGATAGGACGAGGAGTAATGGCCTCAAGTTGTGCCAGAAGAGGTTTAGATTGGATATTAGGAAGAATTTATTCACTGAAAGGGTTATCAAACATTGGAACAGGCTGCCCAGGGCAGTGGTGGGGTCCCCGTCCCTGGAGGTATATAAGAGACATGTAGATGTGGTGCTGAGGGACATGGTTTAGTGGTGACTTGGCAGTGTTAGGTTAATGGTTGGATTTGATGATATTAGAAGTCTTTTCCAACCAAGGCTATTCTATGATTCTAAGCTATATTGAAGATTGCTCTTTTTCCTTTTGTTCTGTTTCATTTTGCTTGTAAGGCTGTAGACAACTCCCATATGGCAGTATGTGCTGTCACATATTCAACTTCCAAAATTGAGGATGCCTTTTGTATGAAGTGTTGCCTTAAGTTTTGGAGATACCTTTACACAGTACATACTACATAAAAGAGCTACAGAAAGAGCTACAGGTAAAACACACAATGAGTTCAGACAGCACAACCCAGTAGTTCCAGCTATTTCCAGTTAGATATGTGTACCCTGTGAAATCAAACCTCTGAAGTGTGCCACATTTCTATACTTTGTAATTTCCATCGGTGCAAATCCTTGACAATCTTACTACCACTAAACTGCATTGACCATATCTTACTTTCTTGTTAATACAGAAGGCTCTGAAAACATTTGCACAGTAAGAAAAAATAATTGCAAATTGAGACACTATTGCTGAGGAAAAGAAAAAAAAGTTGTTTTTTATGAGGGATTATATTCATTTCAGCTTTTATAAGATTTATAAACCCAACCCCCTTAGAATTCATCAAGTGAAAATGCAAAGGTGATACTTAAGCCAACTACTAAGTTCTTTCTGATGAATTAACATATTTTATGTGAGTGGGCCAAGATAAAGACCCTGTGTATAACTATGCAGTAGATTAATTCACTCTTACATTCATAAGTGCATGTTTTTACAAGTGCAGGATTAAGAAATTTTTCACTCTATGCCGGCCACCAACTACTACTGGAATGTGTAGCATGTTCTTGGCGATTCTCGGGCTGGTCAAAATAAATGTTTGGGGGTTTTATATCATTTTAGATATTTTTTTTCTAGACCACAAGTTAAAAATGACAGATGATAGCAGTTCTAGACATCTGGTGAAAGCTTTCTACTGATTTTATAGCCCATCCTTTTGTTAATTCACTGCAGAAGTATACATTGGTGAATCAGTGAATCTGCTCAACAGCATGAATAAGTATCCTAGAATTTGACCCCTTATGTATCTACAAGGTTCCTGCTGATTATGGTGGAGGACAGAGGACAGATGTTTAACACAGAAAAGAATATAGATGTCCAGCTGCAAGTGAATTCCAGTAGATAATTTTTCAACTCTTTCAAAGTTCTCCAAATACATATTCCTTACTGTAAAGATAAACATAAGAAGCATAATTTTGTACTGAAAATTTTATACAAAACTGGAAAGTAAATTTGTCCCATAAGACCAAATGAGAATTTAATTATTGATCTGTGATAAATTTCCCCTCAGTTTAAAAGTATTTTTAAATATTTGAGCATCTTTATATTGTTCTTTCTTCTGCTGCCATCACTCTACTTGGATACTAGTCTTGTGGCTATGAAAAACAGTATGTCTGTCTATGATGTGGTGTCTCGGAAAACCAGTGGAGGAGAAGTTAGAGACATAGTTAACTTAAACATCATTTATACGTATAAACATAGAAAAAGAATGGGTTATCTCCTTTGTCCATGAGTATTAGGCCAATATTATTGCCCTAAGAAACAATTTGGCCTTATAAAGTGGTTTTAGTCAGACACAATTCACAATCATCTTTGCTCCAAGCCTTGATATAGTCAGTCATTAATACCAATTCTGGTACTTGTTTCAGCACTGTAAACTTGCTGGAACATCAGGAAAAAAGAATGCGTGAGAATGGAAATCAAAATGCATTGGTGCTTTATGTCTGAGGCCCTCTTAATATGGTCTTGAGTGGAATCAGGAGCCTATTGTGCAAGGTGCTTAACAAATAGTAGGAGACAGTCCTTGTATAATTTCAGAGGCATACAGCTAACCCATTGGCCTACACATGACACTTGACAATTTCACCCCTTATTTTCCAAAGAATTTTCTTAATGAAATGAACCATTAAGACCAGTGCATGAATCTGAACTGTATATAGCACACTACCTAGCACTGCATTTTAGAGCATGAGAAATTTGAACATGTTCAGGCATCTGTGAACAAAAATTGCAAGTTGTGGAAAATAAAACCCTTTGTCCTAAAGAGCTTTCAAGCAATAATTCACTCTTATAGAAAGGTCTTTCCTAAGGTCATGCTACCTTTATTTCATAATCCCAGAACACAGCAAGGAAGTAAATCTGGACATGACCTCTTTCAACTCCTGTTCATTAGAGCAGATGATACAAACAACACAGGCCTTTCACTGCAAGGCCTGGGAACCAGCTGAAGTCCCAGCATAATCCAGCCAACAAGGGAAATCTGTTGAAATGGAAGCAGTACAGCTTACTAACTTGTGTTTTTGTTGAAGTTATCTTTACCCAGAATGAGATATTGTATCATTTTGAACAAAAAAATTGGACTCAGATAAAGCATACTCTAATTAACACGTTTCTCCGCTTAAGTGATAATGCACATTAGAGTTCTTCCAGTTTAGTTGTCTGTTTCTACCTAGTCCCATTATTTCAGTGAGCCTAATGCTATTCACAATGAATAGCATCAGAAGCAGGCCATGGAGCTCTAGGTAAGCAAAAATCTTCCTTTCTGTTTATACATAAACAGACTGAGTCAGTCCTTGCTTCAAAAAAGCAGATAGTGTTTACAGACAGATAACCAAGGCAACCAAAGGAGATTTAGATCTCAAGACAAGTAGACCCTGTAGTGTGTTCAGACACATTTACTGTTAGTTCAGTGTGTTTTCCATGCTATGGTAAACCAATGAATGTCTTCCAGATAGCTGCATTGTTACTGTTCCTTACACTGAGAATAGGGTCAACTTAATTCAACAGTTTGATTTTTCAGATGTTGATTGTTCATCTTTCATCATAAATCACTGAGATAACAGAGAGAATGTGGCTGAAGGGCAGAGCAAAACAAGGAAGCAGATAAGATTGTTTTCAGTTTAGTCCTGAAAAGTAGTGGTGGAAATGTGAAACGCTTTAGCTAAACTTAGGAAGTGATCTTTCTTTTGTATGAAACAGTGAATTTCTTACCTGTTTCAATTTGTTGTAGGTTAGAAACACTGTTAAGGTAAAACACCGGGGCATGTTCATTTCCACAGTGTAAAACTATAGAAAATTCTTGAATACAAAATTTGAGCCAGAGCGGAGTTTGCATTGGCACAGGGCAGATATTGTTTCTTCTTTTGCTCTTGGAAAATGGCACAGAGACTGATCCTGTGTGTCAGGCAGTGATTCTTGGTCTTCTCACATTCTGTGGGAAAGCATGCAAGCTGGTGGTTTACCCCAGCTGCATTAAGAAGCATGAAGTCGAGTGCTGTGGTTTAGTACCAATCTGAGCTAGCACAGTCATTCAACGCACTGCAATGTCAGAAGAAGGTACTAGATCACTCATTATAGCATTGTTTTGGGCTACACCTTAGAAGGTCTCTCTGGGACACTTATCAGGGCCACACAGTATCTTTATAATCTCAAGGTAGGGCAGGGTTTGCTAATTTAACCATTTCTGAACCCTGTGTTATCATACTGCATGAATAGGAAAGGATAGAATGACGGTTTGGTCTCCTTCAGCTTGAACACTGCTTAAAGAGACAAAAGACCTGGCAGGTCTTTTAATATAGCTTTTAATTATTTGCTATCTTTTCTATATACAGTTGTTGAAATATGGTGTATGAAATTCTGGAAGGTGTGGCCTAGGAAGAATATTCACTTTTCATTTGAAGAGATACATCATTAGAACTCAGTCTAACAAAACTTTCAGTATATTCTTTTTCATCTTTGTATAGTAAATATACAAATGATAGACACAGCTATGTTACTGCCTGCTAGATTTTTTTTTTTGGGGGGGGGTGTTTTGTTTTTGTTTTAGTTTTTTTATCTACAGACAGACTTTTAGGCTTTTCACTGCTTACAGAACATCTAAAAAAGAAAAAGACAAACTACACAAAAGGTGATGCTGTTACTGTCTTCTGTTTATCTGATAAGTAGGATTTGGGGGCAGATGATGTAATATACATTTTAGAAAGAACAAAAGTAGCCAGCTGAAAGATGCTTATGTCTAGGAACCTACTTTGTAACACAGAGAAAAGAAAATCTGGTGAGAGATTCAGATACTTAAACACAGGCATCTAGTGCCTTTTGAGTTCCTAAGAGTATCCTCCTAGGACACAAACCATGTAAATAGGCTCTAGTTCTGTGTACTATATGTCAGCCCCATGCAGATGTCTAGGACACCCTAGAGAGCCTCAACTGACCCAGTTAACCCTGTTTAGGTAGTTTCTACTTGGGTAGATTCGTGAACTATAAGGATAGAAAACATGCTTCCTTTCTCTGTCTAATTTGGTCTTTCTTTATGCAGCCCTTTCATCTGTTGTTTAACAGAAAGTTCTTCCTCTGTGCCAAGGGAAATGTTTGATTCAAGGTTTAAGTCAAGAAGAATGCTAGAGACTGGAAAACTTCATGGAGAAATCCCCCTAAATTTTACTAACTGCAAGACATCTCTGTGACTTCTGCTTCTCCATCTGTTCTGTAGTGTATCCAGTGGTCTGTTTTACATGTGCAAAATAGTTAATCAGTTTTTTCCCATTAAATTGAGCAATTAATTACCTCTTTATGTACATATTTCATGCATCCATATGTAGCTGAGAGGTTATAATTTAAGTATTCTATTAACTATTTGTATTCAATCAGCTGCATGCTTCAATCACAATTTTGTAAATAAGAAACTATACACAGTGTCTGTCCCATGTTCTCAGATTCTAGGAGTAGGAGTCTTTTTACCACACTCTGCCTCTAGGGAATGTCACAAATATCTGGGAAAATAAAAATGCTAGCTCATTTTACTGTAGTTCTGTTGCATTATTCATTTTTAAGTACAGATTGTTAAAGAAAAAACTGGAGATCAAGTACATCAATGTCTTGCCTTTCTTAAAAATGAATTCTGCTTAAAAATATGAAGAGAATGCACATGTCTAAACATTCAAATAATGATGTTTAAGGCACGGAAATAGGTTTTACTGCTCAATTATATGAGTAGTTTAATGCTGGATGCACAAGCATATTCCACTGAACATGGAGAACATGGACACATGGCTATGGATAAATGGTAGGAATTGCATTAGTTCAAGTTAATCCTGTCATGAAACCCTTTTTGCTGCAGGTGGGGGTCAGGGTGTTGTAAAGGTGTTGGGCAGCACTGTAACAATGACATTATCATTTTACATGGGGCACTCACGACTGCATAGAAAGAACAGAAAGGAACCTACACCTCATCACTTCTTTCTAACTATAAACCAAACAAACCAACATCTTCTCCCCGCCCCTCTCCCCCCCCCTCCCCCAAAATCCAAAACGAAACCACTTTACAAAAGTAAGTTGTACTTATTTATTTACTTAGTTACTTACTTGTTTTTCCCCAGGAGGGAACCCTCAGCCTGAAAACCATGTGAATTCATCAGGTAAGAAGTTCTCACATTGACATGTGTCTGAAGACCACATAGAAATGACAAACAGTGAGTATCAGTAAGAAAGGTGCTCTAGATGTCAGAGGGTGCATGAATTGGTGGGATGTGATGCTGTGTGAAGAACAACAAACAAGGAAAAGAACAAAGAGGCAAGGGGTTTGTTTTGTTTTCAGTTTTCTTCCAGCCACATCGCCTTATGTTCTTGGACTGTATGAGCCTCCAACAATAAATTTTGAGGACAATATAGGAGAATAATATAGGAGACAGACGTTTGTTGTTGCTGTATCATCACAACTTAATGATATGTTATCTCTGTTTTTAATAAAACTTCATTTGTTTCATACAGAAAAAGATATTATACTGCCTAAGTCAAGTTGATGCCATGACAAGATATTTGGTCTTTCCACTCTTCAAAGGTATAGACCAACTTTGTGTTGTAACGGTGAGAGAAACTGTTATTAAAACTAAGCCCTTTTTTAATGCATAATAATGCATGACAGAAATTATTATTTTTTTTTCTTTTTTTTTTTTCTTTATTTGAAGTTAGATGCCTGAAAACAAGTCTCAGAAAAGGACTCTGGAATTATTTAGTTAATTATTGTTCTCACTCTCTAGTTGTTGAGTCTCAGTGTGAACTGGATGTGATGTAGCTGTTGGTGGAGATGAGTGTTCAGTGTTATATTTTTATGGTAATCAGTTTGTGGTAAACTTGGTACCTGACAAATTCCTGCCATGGAGAATGAGGTTCAGGTTCCTGCTAGATTTGGGAACGTGTTTCCTGTAAAATAAAAGTAGACTTACAAGACATCAAATTAAACAGGAAAATTTAGAAAGAACTCCTAATCTCACTTTTGTCTGTAAAAACAGGTCATTTATTCACAGGAGACTGTAGCTGCGGCAATAAGTTGCAAAATTTAAGTCAAATTCTGAAAAGAAACTTTTACTACTCTAAAATAAAAGGTACTATTCCTGCCATAGTGTAGCTTTATGGGACCTAATTATTTTCAGAATAAATCTTGATGGATAAAATTAAATAACCACCTAGTGGACTAAATTCGACCATTTCCTAGGTACTAATGAATATGACCTGATTACTGGGGACTTTCCAGCTGTAATATACTAGATCTCTGAGAGCATTTACATACAACATACACTAAAAAGAAAAGTTTAGTAGAAAGAAAATGTTTTATATTAGCAAGGAGAATTATTTGAGAAAATGGCTGAAAAAGTCAAGACCTCATAATCATGAAAGAGAACAATGTTGATGTAAACTCAACTGAACCAGGAGCAAGGTGAAAGAATTAATTAGACATGAGAAAGAAATTTACAGCTAACAGAAAGGGAAATATCAGTGGGGACAAATGTGTGGAATTAAAATGGTAAGGTATCGCATTGTGCAGAGGGATTCCTGAGCCAGGGACCCCCCCGACTCGCAGCCCAAGCCCCAACGGCTCCAGGAAGTCGGCAAGAGCCAATCAGGCATGGCAGAGGCATGGCCCCAAGCTGCATGGGAGATTTTTAAATGCCCCTGGGGAGAGCAAGCCACCCGGAGCGTGTAAACAGGGGCACGGCACATCTGTAAGGCGTGGCACAGCAGTTTGCACGGGGTAGTTGACACGAACAGGATGCATGGGGAAGGCGCTAAGGACCCACGAACAAGGGAGGGGAGCGAGGAGCTGAGGTGCTAACAACTGTTTGCTGCAGAGACCAGCTCCTGGGGCACTTACCACTGAAAGAACAATAGCCTCCACCAGGCAGAGGAAGACCAAACTGGATGTGGGAACCCAGACAGAGTTCCCACAGAAGGATGCAACTGTGAAGGCAGCAGGCTGCAGGGAATGCCACAGGGGGCTGTGTGCATTGTGAGCAGGTAGATGATCTGCTCAGCCCAGAGGTACAACTGCAAGGTCAGGTTGAAAAGCTTCTAGCCGAAGTAGAAAGGCTTAGGAGCTTCAGGGAGGCTGAAATGTAGATAGACTGGTGGAGCCAGACTCTGCCCTCCCTGCAATAGAAATGGGAGCACCCACCAGAAAACACCCAGGATCGAGGTGCCCCTGTACTCTGCCTCTCTCAGGAGGATGACAGAATCCGAAATGAAAGGGGTGAGTGGTTGCAAGTTTATGGCCGTGGCAGAAGGTGAGCACCCTCCTTGCCCACCTCGCCTCCCCTGGTGCTTCTGAGAAATAGATATGAGGCCCTGGTTGAATACAGCCAGACTAATGGGGATGTGGTGGACAGGCAACCTACATCAGAGGTCTCGCCACAGACAGAAAAACCTACCAGCCATATAACAACCTTTTCCACAAGGAAGAAGAGTGCTAGTTGTTGGGGACTCACTCCTAAAGGGAACTGAGGGCCCCATATGTAGAGCTGACTCTCATCACAGGGAGGTTTGCAGTCTACCTGGGGCCCTGATCAGGGATATTGCACGGAAACTCCCCAACCTGGTGCAGTCGACAGACTACTACCCGCTACCGATCTTCTAGACAGGAGGGGAAGAAGCTACATCCCATAGTCTGAGAGGGATGAAGAAAGACTTCAAGGCCTTGGGATGGTTGGTGAAAGAGTCTTGGGCACAGGTTATTTTCTCCTCCCTCCTTAAATTTTCAAGTGATGACATGGGAGGGAATAGGAAGACTCATTCCATAAATGCCTAGCTATGAGACTGGTGTCTCTCAATCTCCCACATCATCCTCGCAGCTAAACTGAGGAAGCATGGACTGGATGATCGGATAGTGAGGTGGATTGTGAACTGGCTGAAGGAAAGAAGACCGAGAGCTGTGGTCAATGGGGCAGAGTCTAGTTGGAGGCCTGTATCTAGTGGAGTCCCTCAGGGGTCGGTACTGGGACCAGTACTATTCAATATATTCATCAATTACTTGGATGAGGGAATAGAGTGCTCTGTCAGCAAATTTGCTGATGACACAAAACTGGGAGGAGTGGCTGACACACCAGAAGGCTGTGCTGCCATTCAGAGAGACCTAGACAGACTGGAGAGTTGGGCGGGGAGAAATTGAATGAAATATAACAAGGGCAAGTGTAGAGTCTTGCATGTGGGGAAGAACAACCCCGTGTGCCAGTATAAGTTGGGGACTGACCTGCTGGAGAGCAGTGTAGGGGAAAGGGACCTGGGGGTCCTGGTGGACAGCAGGATGACCATGAGCCAGCAATGTGCCCTTGTGGCCAAGAAGGCCAAGGGCATCCTGGGGTGCATTAGAAAGGGGGTGGTTAGTAGGTCAAGAGAGGTTCTCCTTCCCCTCTATTCTGCCTTGGTGAGACCACATCTGGAGTATTGTGTCCAGTTCTGGGCCCCCCAGTTCAAGAAGGACAGGGAACTACTTGAGAGAGTCCAGCGCAGAGCCACAAAGATGATGAAGGGAGTGGAACATCTCCCTTATGAGGAAAGGCTGAGGGAGCTGGGTCTCTTCAGCTTGGAGAAGAGGAGACTGAGGGGTGACCTCATTAATGTTTATAAATATGTCAAGGGTGAGTGTCATGAGGATGGAGCCAGGAGCTTCTCAGTGACATCCAATGATAGGACAAGGGGCAACGGGTGCAATCTGGAACATAGGAGGTTCTGCATAAATGTGAGGAAGAACTTCTTCACAGTGAGGGTAACAGAACACTGGCACAGGCTGCCCAGAGAGGTTGTGGAGTCTCCTTCTCTGGAGACATTCAAAACCTGCCTGGATGTGTTCCTGTGTGAGGTGACCTAGGTGTTCCTGCTCTGGCAGGGGGATTGGACTAGATGACCTTTTGAGGTCCCGTCCAATCCCTAACATTCTATGACTCTATGATTCTGTATCAGAGAAGTTAATGCTACAACAGTAAAAGTAATAAAACCTGCGGCCGCTAAGAAACATCAAATTGTTTTTAACAGTATTATGGACTCCTCCACTGAAATTCTGGTAAATGATATTAGGCAGCAAAGTTACTAAAAAAGAACCTAAAAAAAAAGCAGTGTTGTTCAGCAGAAATATCTTTAATTCAGAAAAAGCAAGCATAGCAATGTATTTCCTAATAACACTAGATACACTAGACTATGAATGACAAATATTAAACAACAGCTTCTAGTCATTAATATCAATTTACATAATTACATACTATATCTCTGTGAATCCTGGATGATCTGAACAAAGGCAGCTTTTAGCCTTTTGATAATTTTTAACACATTTAACCATGTTGCAGAAGTACTAAAGGAACAGGAAAATGTAAATATTATGGCAATATTTATAAAGGCAAATATAACCTGAACAGGTGTAGATGGAAGGCTGGCACAAATGGGCACTACTATTAACAGCCTCTTAAGAAAACACTGTTTTGATAGAACTCTTTAAAAACTCAGCTAAAGAGAACATTTTACAACCTGACCTTATTCTTAAGACACAGAGAAAGCATGTTAGGCTTATAATTCATGGTTTCCCAAGCAGCTGAGTGTCCCTAACATTGAGCCAGAGCACAAGATCTTGCTTTTTTTTTTGACCTAATAATTCTTGAATTCTTGTTGCATGGCATCACCAATTGAACATTAGGTCAGAGTATTTGGGTCAAGTTAAATGACTGCTGGTAAACCACAGGTCAAATCAAATGAAGGTGTGATTCCTTCTGGCTCTAAGCATTCTTTGCCTCTTAAAGTTATATGTCATCACCCAACAATGCTTATTTCAAGTTTACAACCTCGCACAGATATTGATAAAACAGGTGATAAAGCTAAACATTTCTGTCCCATAGAACAGAGTCATCAAGACAAATAAGGCCATTTCCTCATGATATGGATATGCATATTCCAAAGAAGAGCACTCCCAATGAGAGATTCAGTCCAGCTCTGTGTCAACAACACCAAGTTGCACAGATCTGCCCAGAGAGAAGCAGGACAGAGATTCATAAGGTTAATGTATCATATTAATCTATTCCAGATGGCAGCTGATCAACACTATCACTTTCTCCACCGTATGTTGAAACCTGGTTAATGGAGATAAAGAAATAGTCTACTACATGTACAGATAAGCATAAGATTTTGTATTGGTTTTGGGCAAACATAATTCCTGACCTGCGGTGAGGAATTTAAACTCTCAGATGTCAGAAGACACAGAATATGAAATTAAAATCTGATTTATTTCTTTCTGCATTTCCACATTAATATATGCAACCAATTAATCTCTTTCAAAGATGACTGGAGCTTAGGAAAGGTCCTTAAATAGGCATTGGATCAACCAATATTAAGAACCAGTGGTACTGATTAAGCAGTCAATATAGTGATTTATCAGTGATATAATATCTAGGATAATATATATACTATCATCTTTCATATAAAAGAAAATAAATATATATTGTATTCTGACAGACTGATGGCAAGTTACACAGAAATTTGGGGAAAAGCCTGTTTTGTTCCAGCCCAGGTTTAGTTCATGTTAAAGCTTCATTAAAATCCACACCTCCTCTGTCTGCACTCTCTAGAGAAAATCTTGAAAAACTCAGAAATCTAATTTGAAGTTTATATATATAAAATTTGAAATCTATCGAAAGTTTGAAGTTGGTCTGGATGCTTTTACCAGCTCTTCATCACACTTCCACTCTGCTTACATTTCTATAAATAACATCTAAAAAATAAATATATATAATTAAATAACAATGAGGTAGGGACTTTGACTTCTCCTCACAACTAATGCATTGTAACTTTAGAGTGGTAAAGAAGTTCATAGAATTTCACTAGCAGGAATTTCTTGTGAGATAAGGAACAAAACTTGAATGTAATACAGCATTTATCTATGGTTATTTTATTAAAAAAAAAAAAAAGACAGACTTATGACCTTCAGATTTCAAATTAAAATAAAATTTAAAAGGAATTTATTCACAGATATCTTAAAATTCTTACTTTTTGGATGAGTGTAACATTTGTGTCCTACAACTATCATGGTGATCTCTCACTAACATAAATATCAGATGATATGCATGAAGATAAAAAAATCATTACAATTATTACTAAGGATATATTCAAACTGAAAAAAAAAAAAAGCAGTAAATAATTTTTGTGTTCTCCTTCAAAATTTTTGACTACACTGTATGAATATCAAGCAGAAGTCACTGCACTTATTCTACAAATATTCTATAGTTATCAAACTGAAAAAGGAGACTCTGCACCCATGATTCATTTGATTTAAGCATTCCTAACTGCCAGAAGTGTAAATGTGAAAACTTCACTGCTCAGTAACTTTTATTTATTTCTGTTCTTAGTGGATTTTGTTCTGAATCATGATGTTCTGCTGTTAATGTAAGTATTGCTTAGTTCTGATGACAAAGTAAAACAGTTATGCCCACAAGTCTCCTTTGAAGGACATCGTTCATTTGATTCTTAAAATCACCTCTGATGCCAAATTTTGTGTCTCCTTTTACTGCAGAAAAAATTACCTGTGCCAAAGGAAAGAATTCCACAGTGTTTCAATTTTTCTACTTGAACATGTTTTCACTGTGTATCCTTTGGGTCATTGTTGCATACTGCATCTCATCTTCTTACTTTGCATGTTTAGAGAGAGGCACATAACATGTGATTTCACAATATGCATTCTAGATAGTATCAAATATATCTAACATTATCTCCTTGTGGGTGATTATATGTTCTTGGGGTCTTTTTGCTTTTGTTATGAAGTCTATTTTCCTGAGAGGAAGATTGTGTTTCCCTTTCATTCTATTCATGAAAATCTACCACCCTTTTTTTTTTTAGCTTTTTGAAACCTACATTTTGACAAGTATTCTTTACAAGATGCAGTAAAATTAGTACCATTAGCTGCAGTCTACACAGCATCTGACCTTTCAGAAAGAGACCAAAGCCCTTTCTAAATCGCCAGCCTCCCTAATTACCCTTCTTTTCACAAAGGTTGTTGCAGTTCGGAAGCATTTCAACCTTCTAGCCTCTCTAGGCTATTTGCTTCAATAAAGTCAATGTCCTTTTTCTATAAACTGGGAGATAGATAATCATGTTGACAAGTCACATTATATAGTTGTTAAACATGCAATCCTCTTATCTCAGTTTAAAATACATCTCACTCTGACGATAAGAAAGTAATATTTTTAACAGGTACAAGTTTACATGGCAGGCAATCATAAAAGGGAGAAAAAGCTGTTCCTTGAACAAATATTCCTGGACAATTTATTTTATTGGAATAATATGTTAGAGGAGTTATATGACTTCTTACACACAAGACAGTTGATTATTAAATTCACATTACAAAATGAAATTAAAAGATTAAAATCTTGATAACTTTTTATGGTCAATGTCTTGATGTTCTCACTAGTTGAACAATCATTTTTTCCTACATCTTCTTATGCTGTTTCATGCAGCTAGTCAGAAATAAAACATTCTTCTTTTGTCATAGGAGGACATGACACAGGGATAAGATGCATAATGACTACTTGTCCAATATAGTAAATAGAAAAAAAACGGGGGGTTGGGGGGGGGAGGGCAAAGGACTCTGAATAGAGATATGAGTGAAATATTTAATGAAACTCCTCATCTGGTTATCTGGACCTGTATCTTAACCACCCACAACTCTTCTTCCTAGTCCCACCTCCGAAAAAATCTTTGTGATGGTTCATTGTCAGATTAACAGGGACAGGCACAAGGTATGGGAAGGTTAGACCACTTCCCTTCAGAGCCAGAACTGAAGTGCCAGTCCATCCTATAGAGCACCCCTAATTCAGTGGGCAATGACCTGGGTGTGAATGATAAAAAACGCACCAGGAACAATTTTTTGTCATCTTCTGTGTCTATCCGCACTGCAGTTTCCCAGTACCACTTTTTACTGACTTGGTGATATCAACCTCAAATCATAGACAAAGAAAACCTGTGTCCTGAGGGGATGAGAGCAGACTTTGTCTTTTTTTTTCACATTGTAAGGGAAAGAGCACTGCTAATAATTATGCCCCCAAAATAAAATACATTTGTATATTTTATTAATTTCCCACAATTTAATGCTGCCTCACAGAATTCTATTCAGTCAGGCAAGTAATTTTTTCTTTTGACAGGCCAGTAAGATGTCATTAATTTTTCATTCTCATCAATCACCATGGTAAAGGCCATCTGAGAAGGTTTTGTGTTTTGACTGGTAATTTGTCATGACAATTTTGCAAGGCTGTTTTAATGCCTCCTCTTAGCTGATTGAAAATGTCTTATTTACTTCAATTAGTTTTTCCAGTGAGACACTGTGGTTTTATGCAAAATGAATTGTTAATTGCTCCCCAAAGCCTAGGTAGACACCTGCTTTTCTATTAAAACAAAGATCAAACTGCATATGTGGTAAGGGCTAAAATTAACTCAATTCTACAGGCAAAGCAGAGAGACTTCGGGCCTTCTAATTTGTAATCTGCCCAATGCTGTTTGTGACATAAAATAATTTCTGGTTTTCAATTATTATTTTTGCAATATATGTAAAAAATAAAACAAGCTGGACCTAGCTAGTTTTTACTTGCTTGGTAGATACTCCTATGTTAAATATATATTTTTATATATATCTATCTGCATTGCCCTAAGTGGTAGGTGCTTCATAAGTCCTTTTTAAAGCTGGTGAATTGAACAACCTTTCAATGACAATCTTTTAAATTTAACTACTCAGCTTTTTATAACCTATTTAATACTGATAGATGATAGAGAAAGAAATAAAGAAGATTTAAACACTTACATTAAAAAACTTCAAGGCCCCATGGTCCAGTCTGTAATCATATGGCAGTATTTGTTTTCTGTCCATACTATATGCAATGCTCATAATTACATTAATAATTCCACATGGCGAGGTTGTACCACCATAGTACAGAAAGTATTGTCCACAGCTGATTTCACTAGGTCACCAACACATTCTGCAGCTGGTATGAGGCCGTAATTAGTGAAATTAATTAGCCTTAGGAAACTAAGCCATGTGACCTATACTTTAATACACACACTCGTTGCTATGGTATCCCAAATAGGAGTATCTCTCAAGCTGTTAGGGCCCCTGATTTCTTTCATAATGAACAGCTACAGGGTGTGGAGCCGTAGATAAAGTAAATCCATTTGTTGGACATAGTAAACTGCAACAAATAATAAATGAAGTGACACTGGTACCCGAAGGCATCATTTGATAGAAACGTAAATATAACATTTAAGCTTGCAATGAAAAGCTTGACTATTTTTAAACTTATTAGTCAACTTCAGTAGCTTAAGTATCTTTTAAAGAAGACATAGATGAAGGAACTTTTTGTTACAGCAAGTGTTAATAGTGATACACAGGTTGAAAAGATAAAAATAATACTCTCAGTATTATTATTATCTCAGGTTGCTTGAGGTCTTTTGCATTACTCGTTCATGTAGCCAAAGATCAGGATAATAGATTTTTTATTTATTTATTTTTGACAGGGTAGGTAAATTAAATCTAGGGCAGAAATTGCTAATCATGGGCAAAAATTGCTAATCATGGTCAGATTTTCACCCACTATGTTTGTAACATCACAGTTACTAAGGATAAAATAAAGTAAAACAAAATAAAATACAGTTCACCACTGGTGTTTTGAAGGGAGATGTGAATTTTAAAAAAGACAGGGTATTGAAATCTAATCATGCAGAAGATTATAATGTGTAAATGAGCGTAAGATTTAAGGAATTAAAGAATAGTAATTTCTTAAACACTTTTTGGAAGACACATTTTGATAAGCTTTAGGTAGAGAGAGAAGACTGTGATACACGAGAAATTGAAAAGTGTCTAGAGGGCAAGTGGAAGCTCAGAAACAGAAGGGAAGGGAAATAAAGGAACAACAAGGTAAATTCTCTAGGGCAGGGACTTTCCTTCATGGTATCTATGTACACCAGCTATGTCACTGCTGGGCAGTGACACAAATAGTAATGAACGTATTATCATAATATTGATGTTGTGATTATAATTTGTTGGTGATTGTTCTCCTCAGTGCATGTCATTATATAAGATTAATTTATCCACTTTCCAGAAAGAGAACGACACAACCAGACACAAGTGAAAAAGAAGACTGTTGATCTGGCAAATACATAAGAAGTTTATGACAGAGCAGAAAGCAGTATAAAGAAGTGTCTTTGCTTTCCAATCTGTGTCTTAAATATAAAAGCAGCATTTCTACTCTTTAAAAATGAAACTGTGTAATAATATCAATAGCTTTAGTATTTTAAAAATAGATAATAGTTTTAGCATAAACAATGTCATTAAGGAAGGTTGACAATATTGAGATAATTCCTCTTATTTGTCTGTGATAACTGTTTTCTGGAAAACTTGATAAAAGAAAGAGGTTGAGTTTTGGTTCAAATAATTTTAATTAATAGAAGAATGTGATATTGCGGCAGATGAAACACCACCATTAACTTCTTCCTTGACCTTATTGCACATATCACATCCACCTAGTGAGTGAGGTAATTTTTTTAAATTTGATTTGAAATGTGCTTTTTGAACTTTATCTAAATTCTCTTGAGAATTTTTAGTTAACACCTCAGAAACAAAATTATATGTTTAGATCAAAATACTCATAAATGTTATATTATGATTCCTGTTAATGTTGCAAAGAAATTTTAAATGACATTAAAATGAAACTCAAACTCTAAAGAAAATTCATTTAATTCATGAATGAATTAACAGAAGTCAATAGATAAAGGAGTCTGGAATATTACAAGAAGTTATCATCTAGTCCATCCACTTCCACCAAGACAGAATCACGTTACTCTGTGCCATTTTTCAGATGTACTTGCTCAGTGTATTCTTTAAAAAACTCAAATGGTACTTTGGGGTTTTCCTCGAGCATTTATTTCAGTGTTTAAATATTTTCACCATCAGATGCCTGACCTACCCCTTCCTTGCCTCGCTAGGCCCTAAAAGTTGAGTACTAGCAAGCTCAAGTAGATACATTAGTTTGAACTAGGAACTAGCCAAACTACTTAATAAGTAAGATTGTAAAAACTGATCCTTCTTCCTTCATCTTCCTCTCAGGAATGTAGAGAATCATCTCTAACCCCACTATAAATTTTTCTGTTAGGTTATTTGATTGATTGTGTGTGCATGTATGTGCATGTGTGTGCATGGAGGTCAAGGTACCAGACACCGGGTGGGTTTGCAAGTCTAGAGGCCCATGTGTCTGTGGTGCCATTACCTAGAGAGTCTGGAGTACGAGTGTGCTGTGCGGGTGTGCATGTCAGCACGCAATTGCCAGCAAACATCAGCTGGTCTGGTTGGTGAACAGGATGAGAGACTTGGGAACCAAATTGTGGAGTGGCCAGAAGGCTGGATTGGATCTTGGAGAGATCAGAGGTTCTGAGAATAAGCTGCTGGAGGGACTAGGAGGCCCAGGCCAGCTCCTCGGGAGAGAGACCATGAGGTCTGGAGGTTGGCTACTGGTATGACCAGAACCAGCTATGGAGAGACCTGTTCATATGTGTATGTCTGTGCATGAGATCACTGGGAAATCCAGGGGCCAGGGACTGGATAGACTGAGTGTCCACCCAGGTGAGTTACTGGAGAGACTGATCATGTGTGTGACTGTCTGTGTGCTGTGCAAAAGGGGCTGTGAATATCAGCAGCTGGAGTAGGGCTGTGGCCTTGGGGGGTCATATGTCTAGGTGCCAGTGACGGGGAGACCTGGGATCCAGTGGCAGCTGCTGCACAGACTAAGAGTCTGAGTCCTGCTGATGGAGGAATCCACATAGTGCGTATGTCTGTATATATGTTCCACTAATTGACCTTCATTATCGCTAGCCAGATCAGGATAAGATGCTGATGCTTTTTGCATGAGAGCCTTTTCTGTCCGTGATGTGATGTGTGTGATGAGCTGTGTGTACATGTGTATATATATATATATTTGGTGTATGTATGTGTGTGCATGTGTGCCTATTGGGATTTCAGGATCAGGTTCACTATTGGTTGGACCTGTGAATGTGGAGCTGCAGCAGTCTTTTATCCATTCATCTACTGGATTAGGCAACTCCTAACACTTTTTCCTACAGGTGATAATTGACTTTCTTTCAGTACGACTCCTTCTCCAAATAATGGTTTTCATACTGTCCATAATCTGTTGTGGAAAGATCTTAAGCAAGAAAAGAAGCAGCCAACCGTTCTGCTCTAGTACGTCTCTACAATTTGTAATTATATATATATATATTCTAATTCAGGAATAATACTAAAAAGATCTACAGCGTTAGATGCTGAAGTAACAATTTACTGAAAAAGACAGAGAACGTGAGAATTTTTTGCCATGCACTTCCTCTGTCATGAATACTTCATGAAATACTATTTCATTGTATTTTGACAAAGTTAAAACCAAACCTTAGTTTCTCTAACCGTATAAAAATACTCACCTGCATCTCAGTACGCTATCACAAGCCTGTCAATATATTTGAAGAAAATGAGTTTTTCATCTGAGATTAGGTACATTTTTTAGATCAACCACCCTCACATATGGCACTTGCAAAAACTACTATTTCTAGAATAAAGAGAAAACTGTTCCTAAAAATGCATCAGTCACTAACTCTCAGTCTCAAGGACTCAAAAATATATTGTTAGGAATTGTTTCCCTGCAAGGAAGTTTCCATTGCTTTGAATAACAATTTTGCCCACATAAGGAATACAGAGATAGTACTTAAAGCACAATGAGATTGTCACACTCAGCAATCATTTTGTCCTGCAGGGCCAAGGTTTAGATTGTTGTTTCTCTTTTGATGTCAACAGCTTCTTTTTAATCTTTAGTTTTCTCTTGCCTAGTTTAAACTATTCAAGACCTATCTTCCACTCCTTATATGTGCAAGTGAAAGAAGAGTAAGATCAGTAGAGGCAAATAAAGCATTTCAAAACTACTAGGTCAGTGTAATGGCTGACTAGAAGAACATCTCCAAGTTTTATTAAAGTAACTGTGGCTACATGGGTGTTTAACTGCAGATAATGGGGGATGTGTATTACAGTCATTCGTTGAGCTCACAGGATCAAATGATTAATAATTCTAGAATCAGTATAGTTCTCTTCATATTTGAAATGTTTCCCAAACACTGTCTAATTAGAGAAACCTAATGTCAATTTGTCAGTCCACTCGGTGTGATTAATAAGTGTTTTATAAATAATTCTTGTGCTGGAAAAATGTACAAGAACATCAATACTGAGACCAGAACTCAAGATAATACTCAGCAGTCTCACCTCCTGCAAGAAGTTAAATGCAGCTCATTTAGAAATGAAACTGAGCTGCTTCTGAGCCTGGAAGAGCCCAACATAACCATCAGTCACTTCTTGGCAACTCTCCAAATCATCCTATCAACCACCTCTAAAATCTGTTGTTGGATTAAACTGATGTGTCTGGCTCCATATTTAGAGCTCTTCAACAGCTTCCCAAAGACATCTGCCATGATTGTAACTGACTATACTTGTCCGTAAGCTACCTCTAGCTGCACCCTCACCTTTTTATCCTTGACAAGCATTTAACCTGTCACCTTTATTTAATAACACATGGGACTCCAGGCATAGCCTTGGGATCACATTGTGTCAGGCATTCCATAAGTTTATGCTAAGCTACTCTCTGCAATAAACAGAATAGGAGAAATAACAATTTATTTGTCAGCATACATACAGACCTTGTGCCCTGATATAGTGTTCCCTAGTTCCATTTGGAATGTTGTTACCAGATTGTAAAAGATTAATAGCAAGAAAAAATGTGTGTCTATTAAGTAAAAAAAGAAAATCAAAAACACTACACCAAAAAATCCCCCCCAAACCCCAAAGCAAATAGATATAAAATGTTGCCAAGCTATCAAGAAAAAAATCCCTGTGTATTATCATCAAGTTTTATGAGAAAGCTAGAAAAAAGAAAATGTCATCTCTTTCAACATGTGCAGAGCAAAAAGAAGAGGTACAAACCATTTTTTAATACCTTGGGCCTGTACTAAATTTTTTTAAACCAGAGAGTGCTGAATGCTTGCAGAGACAGAGAACCGATTGGGGCATCAGACAAAAAAGTGATAGAGATGATGGTCAGGTTTTGGCCAGCGATTCACAGCAACCACTGTAAAGGAAAGTTTTTTGGTAGTTTGTCTAACGTGAACTAAGCTTCAGGTCAGCTTCCCATTTGAGCTTCAGAGGAAGCAAGATTTAAAATAGATTTTGGGATATTACTATGCCCTTAGAAACTCAACAGGCACTGCAAACTGGCTTGTTTGAATTAAATTTTTAAGGTAAGATAAACAAATGTGTTACAGTTAGGCCATAGTTTTAAATTTGCAGGTATTAGGAAGGCTTATACAAGAAAACACATGTGGAAATTAATCTGCAAACTTTTCCTCTCTGAAAGGTAAGAGGATGTAGAGTGACGGAGTTGTGCTGGAAATGGCTAAGTTATTTGTTCAGTATTTCATGGCTTACAAATGAAGTTATGGAGAAAGCTTCTTTGACAGTATCTGGGTAGAAAGACTGTGGCTCCTAATTGATGAGCGTTGTGCTGCTTCAGACCCCAAATCAGAAGCATAAGATGGTGTTATTGAGAGGTGACATCAAACGTTAAATTAAATAAATTAGACTTCCTGTTCACAAATGTGAACTTTCATAGTGTCTTGCTATGTTTACAGAATACACTACCCAGACAAGTTATTTATGTTTACATTAAATGAAACCGCTCAATGTAGATAAACCAGCACAGCTCTGGAAGAAGCACAGCAGCAGTACTGTGACACTCTGCCTTAGCAAGCTTGTCCCACACTTACCAAGCCGTACTACTTCTAACTTGGGAAATAGTCTGCTATTTCTTCAGCAAGCTCAAGCTTATATAGGAGAGTTACCAAAGCAGACCAAAAACTGAGCTCAACTAAGATGTCAATAAATACTAAAACTGTCTGGATTTATTTATTTTTCATTTATTTATTTTTAATTTAAAAGATGAGTGAGGGATGGGATATAACTATTCACATGGAAGTTCTCTAGACATCTATTGTTGAGAGCCTCTAACTTAATTTTTCTTCATTCAGACTTGAACCATAGATTGGGAAATCTTGTATATTCACTGGGAGCAAATTTCTATCTTCCTATGAATTTCCCTGTAAAGTACTCAGTTAATGGGGTTATTTGTGATGGATAAAAGCACACATTTCTTGGAAACACTTTGCTTTGTTTCCACATGTATTGTGACATTCTGTATTGAACAGAGTGCTCAGTTTGTCTGGGGCCCATTATAAAATTCAGCAAGTGTTCATCATCACCCAGGACCAAAATAGAAAGTGGCCTGGAAAATGGTTTCTTATTCCTAAGAAATGTTAAAATGTTAGGTCTGATGGTCATTAAGTCTGCTGATGTGGAGAAAATAATAACCAAATTGTTTTTGTTAGGAGGGGAGTGGCAGGAATCTTGAGACTGAACAAAAACCATAATTTCTTACTGGAATGTAGCTTTGGATGCTGCTAGGAACTGCTTACTCATGATGAGCTGCCCCTGGGAGTTATACGAGACTTTTGTTGTGGTCACATGCTTGCAATCACCATGGTGTAGTACCTTTATCAAAGTCACTAGGGGAATAAAATCACTGTGCTTTTTAAAGCAGGGCTTCTGGTATGAAATACAGTTGCTTCATTTTCTGCAGAATAATAAGCTCACAGAAGTTATTACCAATGTTCATTTGAATATGGTCATAACCCTCCTTACACTACCTTATTTTCTACTTTGAAAGGCCCAATTACAATGTGTCTATTCTTACTAAATAAAGTCTTAAAAAACACCCTTAGTGATATAGAACATGGCTTATCTAGCTAGGCTTTTTAATTTTTTTTCAAGGTTAAAACCGAAAATGTGATTTATTGCATCATATTGTATAATAGATGAAAAATTACTCAGATTATATGAGTCTAGCATGAGGACAGGGATTCTTTCCTTATGGAAATAACATCCATCCTATATTTTAGATTAATAAATATATTATTTTATGGAATTTTGTTCAGTGTGCCAAATGCTGGCAGCAAGATACTTACATGCACCAAAACAGAGTTGGGCCTAACATCACTTGTGGGGTTGCAATCAGGATAAATTTCCAGTGCCTACATCATCATTTCAGAATGCTTATGGAGGTTAAGACAAATCTTTCTCCCCCAGATATAAAGTGCTGGTATAAACTTGTTCACAATTACACCTCATGTTGGCTGGGTCCTGAATGATAATCCTACATGCAAATATTCCTGTATGACTGTGCTACAAGGAAAAAAGGAGACTGACCTCATGTTAGTATTAACAAAAATTGGTAGAGACTCACAAGCAGCAAAGTTTGACCTGGTACAGTGTGGCCTCATTTAAAAGTTGTGAAATACTGTGTTGCATCCTTCAAAATCTTTTTTCATTTGAATAATTCATCAATTCTACAGTGTAGTTCTTAACCCTAAGCAGGCATTGGAAAGAAAGTCCAGACTGAAGACTGGTGAATGGACCAGTGCAGGATTAGCTAAGTGTTATCCCAGTTGGATTGCTCCTAATATTTAATAGCTTGAATATCTCTACATGGAATGACCTCATTACAGATATAGACTGAAACCAATACGGTATTATGAGAAGAGTCCACCAATTGCCAATGTATCAGGCTCTCTCATGTTAATAATTCTTCTGATAAAAGCTCATGGATGTCTCTGCAATATTTCTGGAACACAGAAATAGTGGTGAGTGTTTACAGATCCTTGCATAAATTCAAAAATAAGAAGTAAAAGAGTATATTATCAAATTAGAGCCCCTGTGCCAGAGCTACAACTAGGGAGTCATAGGTCATCTTTCTGGTTTTGAACTCTTTGTAGCTGTTTATAGTCAGACATTCATATAAGTCCTTTTGACGCAATCAATATACAAGAGATTTAAAGTGATGAAATTTGTACCAGTGTTGAGAAGGAGGTGTAGGAAAGGGAACTTCAAATAGTTCTCAACCTACTTTTTCTTATCTCCTTTTACTCCTTGACATAGCATTTTCTCAACTTCTATGTCTTTCAGATCAGTAGATAGACTGCAATTACACCTAGGAAAAAAAGAGATTTTACAGCATCACTTTAAACCTGGCTCAGGATAATTATTAGTATTGAAATATGTAGATCAACTGCATCATTTCTAATCATGTATTGCAGAGGCATGGGTATTACTCCCTGAAAAGAAACATACTCACTAGTAAAGGAATGATGATTAAGATAAAACTGTACCTTTCTTATTGATTAGAGACTGCTCTCAATGTTAGAATAATAGGGTGAATTAGCGTTGCGACATCATAAAGTCAGAGATTGCCAGTTACGAGTGAGTGTACTGCTGGCACCATCTCTGATAGCCATGTCTGCCTGAAGGCTATTAGATAAATATGTAATTAAATAAATACAGTTCCTGACTGATCTGACATTTTTTTGTTAAAGAATGAAAAATACAGAATTAGTATAGCTCTTTGATCTAAGAGAAAGGTTTCTGCTTGAAGTAGAATTTATGTTTTATGGACTGATTTTGAGCAGTTGTTTTAAACTGTCGGAATTTTCTACCATCTAAATCTATGTGCAGCTGGATTAAGCATTCTTTGGTGCAGGACATGCAATTAAAATTATGAAAGAAAGGAGTCACTGGATATCCTGATTGGCTGCTAGAGATTTCAAACCATAGCATGTTCCTGGCATGAGACCAAGTGTCACATATTGGATGCTCATCACATGTAAAATACCAGGATTCCAACTGCTTTTCATTTAGTCAAGCAACGCATTGGCCCTCTCCCAGCAGCTGGCTGGTGCCCATTCAAATTCACAGGTTGGTGGGACTGTGATCCCAGCAATCTTTTCTTCATCTTTTTGCTTCATTTTTTACTCATGGCTTTTTCTCCCTCTCCCTTCTTGTTTCACTGTTGATTGCTAGTTTTCTTCTTTTTTCTGTGTGTGTGTGTGCCTTCTGCCCTCGTGTACTACAGAATCTCTTCTTTCTTCCTTATTTTTCTTTCCTTTTCTTTTTTTCCCTCTCTTTTCATTTTTTAATTTCTTATGTCTTTTTCTTCCTTGTTCCTTTCCCTCCCCTTCACTTTCTTCTTAAATTTTTCTGTCTCATTCCTTCAGTTTCACTTTCCTTTGCAAATCAATCCAATACACACAAAATGTATTAAACATATATCGTTCTATATTATCAATACATGTTCAACATACATGTCATCTCTATAGAGTGCTGTGATATGTTGTGGTTTATAACCAGCTACTTTAAACGTCCTTCACTTTGGGTGTTTAATCTCTCTGGCCATTAGCCTTTGTTCTTGTGGTAAGAGTGAGCTGTCAAATTGCAGAGTACAATCACTGCTGACTTCTCCCTGTTCCTTAGGGTTATGTGTTAGTTTTCTTAAGTTCTTTCTTAAGAAAAATCTTATACTATTTTTTCAGACATTGGAACATTGATGAATGTAATATCATCTCACATAAGGTTAACATTAAGGCTAATTCAGATTCACATGTAGTAGGTTTTCAACACAAACTGGATTTACACAGTAATTTATGCCAGCATATTTATTCAAAATATAATATATATTTTATACAAATTATTTTGCCACATCATATAAAAATTATATAATGTATAAATGTAAAATGTTTTAATCTAAATATAACATATATAATATAATGGGAATGGTAACATAAAGTTAAAATATATTATTACATAAAACATATAATTACATATAAAATTTATAGTGTTCTACATAACTTGTTTTCTTCTATTTTTTTCCATAAGAAAACCAAAACTTAAACACATTCAAGTACATTTGAATACTGTACTTCAGTATGCCCTTTTCAAATAAAGCTCTTGGGACAAATCCAGAGCTTCTGCAACTTTCACATACTCTATTTTAATTGGGATAGCTGCAGTTCTGTTACCTGCTTACAGGGAAAAACTCTAGTCTTCTCTAGTCCTAGGAGGTTATAAAACTATTCACAGAATCACAGAATCACAGAATGTTAGGGATTGGAAGGGACCTCAAAAGGTCATCTAGTCCAATCCCCCTGCCAGAGCAGGAACACCTAGGTCACCTCACACAGGAACACATCCAGGCAGGTTTTGAATGTCTCCAGAGAAGAAGACTCCACAACCTCTCTGGGCAGCCTGTTCCAGTGTTCTGTTACCCTCACTGTGAAGAAGTTCTTCCTCACATTTATGCGGAACCTCCTATGTTCCAGCTTGCATCCGTTGCCCCTTGTCCTATCATTGGATGTCACTGAGAAGAGCCTGGCTCCATCCTCATGACACTCACCCTTTACATATTTATAAACATTAATGAGGTCACCCCTCAGTCTCCTCTTCTCCAAGCTAAAGAGACCCAGCTCCCTCAGCCTTTCCTCATAAGGGAGATGTTCCACTCCCTTCATCATCTTTGTGGCTCTGCGCTGGACTCTCTCAAGTAGTTCTCTGTCCTTCTTGAACTGGGGGGCCCAGAACTGGACACAATACTCCAGATTTGGCCTCACCAAGGCAGAATAGAGGGGAAGGAGAACCTCTCTTGACCTACTAACCACCCCCTTTCTAATGCGCCCCAGGATGCCATTGGCCTTCTTGGCCACAAGGGCACATTGCTGGCTCATGGTCATCCTGCTGTCCACCAGGACCCCCAGGTCCCTTTCCCCTACACTGCTCTCCAGCAGGTCAGCCCCCAACCTGTACTGGTACATGGGGTTGTTCTTCCCCAGATGCTAAACTCTACACTTGCCCTTGTTGAATTTCATTAAGTTTTTCCCCGCCCAACTCTCCAGCCTATCAAGGTCTCGTTGAATGGCAGCACAACCCTCTGGTATGTCAGCCACTCCTCTCAGTTTGGTGTCATCAGCAAACTTGCTGAGGATACATTCTGTACCCTCATCCAGGTCGTTGATGAAGATATTGAACAACACCGGTCCCAGTACCGACCCCTGAGGGACTCCACTAGTCACAGGCCTCCAACTAGACTCCATCCCATTGACCACAGCTCTCGGTCCTCTTTCCTTCAGCCAGTTCACAATCCACCTCACAACCTGATCACCGAACCCATACTTTATCAGTTTATCTACAAGGATGCTGTGGGAGACAGTGCCAAATGCTTTACTGAAATCAAGATTAACCACATCCACCGCTCTACCATCATCTATCCACCTAGTTATTTCCTCATAGAAGGCAATAAGGTTGGTCAAACATGACTTACCCTTGGTAAAACCATGTTGACTGCTCTTAATGATCCCCTCATCCTTGATATGCCTAGAGATAGTGCCAAGAACAAGCTGTTCCATCACCTTTCCAGGGATGGAGGTGAGGCTGACCGGTCTATAGTTACCCAGATCCTCCTTCTTGCCCTTCTTATAGATTGGAGTGACATTTACTATCCTCCAGTCCTCAGGCACCTCTCCTGTTGTCCATGACTTACCGAAGATGATGGAGAGTGGCCTAGCAAAGACCTCTGACAGCTCCCTCAGCACCCTTGGGTGCATTCCATCCGGTCCCATCGATTTATGGATATCCAGATTGCTCAACTGATCCCTAACCCAATCCTCATCTACCGAGGCAAACTCCTCCTTTATCCTGACTTCTTCTGGGGCTACAGGGATCAAGGGCTCCTGGGGAAAGCCTGCAGGAGTAAAGACAGAGGCAAAGAAGGCATGCAGCACCTCTGCCTTCTTGATATCCTCTGTCTCTAGGGCACCCACCTCATTCATCAGTGGGCCTGTATTGCCTCTGGTGTTAGTTTTATTAGCTATGTATTTGAAAAAGGCCTTTCTATTATCCTTGACCTGACTTGCAAGGTTAAGTTCCAAGGAGGCCTTAGCTTTCCTAATTGCCTCTCTACATCCTCTGACAACTGTCCTGTATTCCTCTCAAGTGACCAGCCCCTCCTTCCATGACCCATAGATTCTTTTTTTGCACCTGAGTTTGCCCAGCAGTTCCTTGTTTAACCATGCTGGTCTCCTAGCTCCCTTACTTGATTTCGTACCCATTGGGACACTCTGATCCTGAGCTTGCAAGAAGTGGTCCTTGAATGTTGACCAACTATCTCGAGCCCCTTTACCATCTAGCACCCTGTCCCATGGGACTTCCCTTAACAATTGATTGAGGAGGCTAAAGTTGGCCCTGCGGAAGTCCAGGGTTCTGGTCTTGCTAGTACTCTATTCCTCCCACACAGGATCCTGAACTCCACCATCTCATGATCACTGCAGCCAAGGCTGCCATCGACCATCACTGCTTCAACAAGACCCTCCTTGTTGGTGAGTACAAGATCCAGCAGCGCTCCTCTCCTAGTCGGCTTATCCACCATTTGCATTAAGTAGTTGTCACCAATGCACTGGAGGAACCTCCTAGACTGTGAATGGCTGGCTGTGTAAGTCTTCCAGCAGATATCGGGGTAGTTAAAATCCCCCATGAGGACCAAGGCCTGTAGTTGCGAGGCTGCATTCAGCTGCCTGTAGAAAGCCTCATCAACTCCCTCGTCCTCATCAGGAGGTCTGTAATAGACCCCCACAACTGTATCACCCATGCCTGCCCGCCCCTTAATTCTTACCCACAGACTTTCAACTTGCCCGTCATCAGTCTCTGGAGAAAACTCAATACATTCAAGTTGCTCCCTCACATAGAGAGCAACTCCACCACCTCGCTTCACTGACCGATCTTTCCTAAAAATGACATAGCCATCCATGACCACATTCCAGTCATGTGAGCTGTCCCACCATGTCTCTTTAATTGCCACCAGGTCATAACCTTTAGACCGCACACAGACCTCTAACTCCTCCTGTTTATTCCCCATACTGCGTGCATTGGTGTACAGGCATTTCAGGTAGCAAGCAGAGCGCACTGGTGGGACCCCTGGGAGGCAGGAGGCCTTGTGGCCAGGGCCTAAACATCTATCCCTTCTCTTCAGTGATCGAAAATCCTCCCTAGACGACCTTTCTTCAGGCCCTAGCATATTGCTCTTGGGCTCGTCCCTAACAGACCCGGTTGTCTCCCCTTCCCCCTTCACATCTAGTTTAAAGCCCTCTCAATGAGCCCTGCTAACTCCTGCCCCAAAAGCCTTCTCCCCCTCTGGGACAAATGCATTCCACCTGCCACCATCAGGCCAGGTGTCTCATATAGCAGTCTGTGATCAAAGAACCCAAAGCCCTGCCTTTGACACCAGTTACGTAGCCATTCATTAATCTGTAAACTCTTCCTGCTTATCTCTTCACCCATTCTTGCAGGAGGTATGGAGGCAAACACTACTTGCACTCCAGACCCCTTAACCAGCCGTCCCAGGGCCCTGAAGTCACTCTTCATAGCCCTTACACTTCTTGTAATAATTTCATCCCTGCCAACCTGAACCAGCAGTGGGTAGTAATCGGAGGGCTTTACAAGATCAGGAAGTTTCTTTTTAATGTCTCTAATCCGAGCCCCAGGGAGGCAGCAGACTTCCCTGTGGGATGGGTCCGGTTGACAGATGGGCCCTTCTGTTCCCTCAGAAGGGAGTCGCCCACCACAATTACCCTCCTTTTCTTCTTAACTGAAGAAGTCCTAAGGCGTTGGGGTGACTGACAAGCCTTAGGTGATTCAGGAGACTGATCTACCCCTCCAACTTCATTTACTTCTCCCTGAAGTTCCAAGGCCTGGTACCTGTTACTCAAGGGCAACTGGGAAGGTGAAGGGGGTTGGGAGGGTTTTTGCTTGCCTCTCCGAGGACGGACCACTCTCCATTCCTCCCTGTCTCCTGAACCCTCTGCTTCTGTCTGATGACAGGAGGGGAGGGGATCCATCACTTGCCCACCCTTTTCTGACTGCCCTTGCCTCAGGGTGAAGCTCCACCAATCTATTTCTCTTTCATGCTCTCTAATAGTTCTAAGTCTTTCTACCTCCTCCATCAGTTTAACCACCTGCCCGAGCAGATCATTTATCTGCTCGCACCGCACACACGCGGTGTCACTGGCTCCCTCCGGTACCAGTGCCAGGCTCAGGCATTCGCTGCAGCCAGAAACCTGCACGGCTGCATGTCTGCTCGGAGGATCTGTCTGAGTCCCCATATTCTTTTTCACTACAGTTTTTGGGCGCGTTGCAACCATGGTCTATGTGGTCTATGGTCTATCTGGCTAATCCTGTCCGCGCGCGGCTCTCCTCGCGCCGTTCTCCTCGTGCTTGCCTCTTCGGAGACCAGCCGCCGCTCTCTGCTCCGCGTGCCGCTTGCTCTGAGGGAGCTGCCGAGATGGCCGCTTCTAAAGTTTGCCACGGTTCTCAGTCACACCCCCCGCCACGTCAGCCTTTCAGTTTCTCTCAGGTTTCTCAGGATTCCCGCTCAGACTCGGGTTTCCTTGCTCTGCCCCGGCTTCACCGTCTCCGGGAAGCCCGGCTCCTTCGCAAAGCCTCAGCAAAAGGGAACAGCACTCACTTTTTGTACTGTCCCTGTTATGCAATTACACACACCATTTTAACAGTATAGTTATGAGATACCCACCATATTCCTCACAGTATTTATTTTTAGACCATTACTTTATATGTTTTCTCAATAAATCTTCTTTGCATTATTTGAGAAATATTGACTGCTTAAAGCTCTGTGATTAATGAGTGAAACAATGCTGTATTAGGAATGGGCCTGATCCCTGAGGTTCCATAACTCATAATTTGCTGACTGAACTTGAACAAATCCATTGGGGGCTCTTATTAAAATCTTATTCATATGAGCTTTATGGAACTGATCCTCTGAACCCTATGTTTTCTGAGGGCCATTATCCACTATTCTTACAGTCATCAGAAGCCATTATTAGACAGTTGAGAAACATCGTCATTAAGGTGTGAACACTAATCAAGTTTCCAGAAGCCTGAGAAGTGGCAAGCTACAAGCAAGACAAGACATTTGCTTCTGAGAATGGATGATGTTTGAGAGAATGTTTTCAGAGAAGTACATTTCCAGAATTCTCCCGAATTTGGATAAGGCACAACCTAGGTGAAGGAGTCTAGGCCTACAGTCCTTTCTTGGACTCATACACAACATGAACCTTTTATTATTTTTTTTTTACGATGACTGTCATCTATTTTTGTGAGTGATCTCTAGGGTAGCCATGATTTACCTTACAATGTAGTTTAACATGAGGTCATTTCTATCCTGGACCTTCTGTCTATATAGTGGCAGCATGTCTTACCAGCTTATGCACTCTGAACAGCTAAGTACATTCGCACACTGAAAGATATAGCAAACTGGATGTTCAGAAGCCATTTAATATTATTTCTCAAATCCTGAATATTGCATGGAAACATCCAGAATAATGAGTATTTAAAATAATAATAAGAGTCTTTGAACTAAAGACTTTGGGGAAACAGGGATAAAAAATGTTGACCTAAATTACAGATTTCTTCCCTATGGCACTATCCTTTGGTCATAGCTAGTGTGGTAACAAATTTGGGATAACAAACTATAATTACCCCACACCTCCAAAATTATTTATCTCATCTAGTGTTGTCCTGAAAGACTTTAGGAAGGCCAGTCTGGATGAGTCTTTTGTTCAGAAGTAATCTGTAAATCTACTGTTGTCTCCTACTGTTGCCTCTTACCTGATCATTGCCTTTCAGCCCTAGCAAATTAAATAGAGGATTAAATAACAAGTAAAATTTCTCACAAGACCTTTTCTCCTGCTTGTCCTTCACCTGAAACTGAGGTATGTGTGTTCAAAATTGTCCTGACCCCATGTAGAATGTCTTCTAAGCCTCCTTGATGTAACTTCAGTGACTGAAGCAAATAACTCCTACTTAATCATGAAGGTTTTAAAAAATGAGAAGATGGTATCTGTGAAAGAGCTGGCTCCACTATTCCTCTCCTGTCTGAACAGTGGGAGAAAGAAGAGGGAAAAAAGATAAAGTAGTATAAGTTGTAAAGGATTATCTCAAAAATCTTTCATATATGAATGAGCAAAAGGAGTACTAGATCAGTAATAAAAATAAGTCAGTAGGAAAAAAAATATGTATATTAGCCACTTAATTTGAACATCTACAAAGTAGATGACTATTTGAATTAGTCATCCTTGTCTCCCTTTATAGTCACCCACTGGAGAAAAATAGAAACTTCTAAGTTGTGATTCATGTGATCTATTTTTAGGCTTCTACAGAAGGATGAGATATGACAGAAATTACCTATTTTTATTTTTGACTATAAAGGGAGTCTTGACAGTCATATTTCAGATGATTATGTCTATACTGTAAATGTCTTATATCATGTGGTATCAGTACATAATAGTGGAAGAGGTGGAACAGTACATAAATGGCAACTTTATTGGAATAAGGATAATTAAGGTACTACAGAAGGAAAGAAAAAAAATTAAAGATTCCTGCAGAATCAGGAAGCACTTGAGCAGATGGTGGTGGAAGATCAGCCAGAACTTCATTTACCTACATAGCCAAGAAAATGTGCAGGTCAACCCTCCTTCCTTTTCCAAAACAGAAGTATTGAATCAGAGCAGAACTATCACTCTGCTAATAAATTAATAGATTTACTGTTAAAAAGAAAAGAAAATAAAACAAATAAACCTATTGTCAGACTTTCTCATCATTTACTGATCGTAGGTTGTAAAATGATTCTGATTCCTCCAGATCAAGGATTGCAAATAAAGATCTGTAAGTTAGTGAATGCAGTGTCTTGTAAGGAATCTTATACTATTTAAATCTTAATTCACTATAATTTCTAAAGCTATATATTTTACTATGAATTTTGTCAATGAGGTTAGGTGAGACTGCTTCCTCATCATCCATAATTAATATTACTTCCTTAAAACAGGAAGAAATGGCCAAAAGCAAGTGTAACGAGGACACATCTAAGGAAAAGGATACTGGAAAGGGAGTAGCGTGAAATAGGAAAGAGTGATGCATGACAGAGGAGGACAGATGAAGCCAAATATCTTGTCCATTCTTACACTCAAGGCATATCTTGAAGACCTTAACCAAAGGTATTATTATATTTTAGTAATCTCTGTAGTTTTCAGGATAACGCTTTGTCTGGCTGTGCATCCAAGTCCCATTATTTTGCAGTGCTTTGTTGTGAATTCTACTGGTGCTCTATCCTTGCAGATAAGAAAATGTCATTCAAGCTACTTACCAGAACAGCTTACATCCATTCATAAAATCTCAGTATTAAGCCTATTCTTGCTTTGTTGCTGGCTTTTGGGTGGTATGTTGTTTCACTTACCCAAAAGAGTTGTTTAACTTCCACAAGTAATGACAAGAATGACAAAAGCAATATGAAAGTGTCATTGAAAAAGGAAGTACAGAAATGTTGATTTGGACTATAAACTGTGAACGGACTTACACTATGTTCTGCTCCCCAATATCTAAAATACTGTTAAAGCATGTTATTACAAAATAGAGAAGTACATGAACTAGAGGTAAGATTAACTATCGTCTCACCTTTGAGGTAAATTATTGCCAACTATTCTAGCCCTGCACTATACAAAATCCAATCTCATTCTGTTTTAGCAAACCATATATAATTCATATTCTCAGTGTACCATATGTGATCACTGACTGTATTGAATGGATGAAGGAATATGTGAATAACTTTTATGCACTGAATAAAAAGGTAGTGCATAATATGCAATGCATTGACAAATAATCTATTTCAAAATACAAGAAAACAAATATTTTTAAAACTATTAAACTCACAAAAAGGTTAAGCATACCCTTTTTGGAGGTAGACATGATATTATTGTATAGTACTTACTGAAAAATATCAACTAATATATTTAAAGTCTCAGAGTTACATTTCAATTCACATCAGAACAGGGATAAAATTTAAGGATGGTTATAAATTCTGCAAATAAATCTTTGTCCAGTTACTTCTGGACATGAGTATGTATTTTACTAGACATATTCAAAATTACCTCAAAACCTCTTTTTTTTTCCCTTTATTTCCTTCTTTGTCTTATTTAAATTAAATCAGCCATTGCATTACATTCCTTTAAATCAGTAGTTCTTAGTCATCTGAATCTGCCAATCTGTCTTTTCTGCAGTATTTTCTTGACGCTATTTACAATAATGTCTTCTGAGGAAGTTTCTAGTGTACAACTTACACTAATAACTTTCCCAGAAACTCAAATGTACTTTCTACCAGCATCAACATTCTCTGTCTAACAAACTGATGGTTTCTAATTAGAATGTAACCACAAAATATCACTGTGTTTGGCAGTAATTAAAACTTATGTGTCATCATCATCTGAGAAGCTAAGGACAGTCTGAAGACTGAAACTGTCCTTTCATTTCTGTAAGATGTTTCCTATGTCAGAGTTCAAGTGCATGAGCACAGTAAGACAGGGATCTAGCTTATACACAGAGAACGTAAGACTGTGAGGCTTTCAAGTAAGTTTGTAAAAATTATTTTGTACACACTACCTCCGTAAGAAAACCTTTCTGTCCCCCCACAGACGCTTATATGTTCTAATTTTCTACATGCGATAAGGATCCATCATGGAAAAAAGAAATTATGTAAGGTTTACTTTATTTCTATCAGGTTCAGTCTTTTTACGTACACATATATTTATAATATACCCACTGACGGCTATCTTTTTGGCTTTGAACTGTTTGAATCCTGAGGATCATACGTGCATTGGCCAAAATGTTTTATTCTGGCCAAAACTAAACCAAAACTTCCAATATGAAGCATATCATATATACAGAAACTAAACTAGAGAGGTGTTCTTTTATTTTAAAAAGATCCTCTTCTGTCAATGGAGATCTTATTTTTAAATAATTGAGCTGTTACAAGATGTTATGTAAGGCACGAACTTGCAATTTAACAATACAGTGTAAATCACAGTTTGAGTGCTGTGGGATTTCATCTGATGATCCAAAATTCATGAGCCATTTCTTTCAGTAAATCTCTTTGATATACCTGTTCATAAGTGCCATAATATGCCATTATAAAACATTGTCAAATGGTTCATGGAAATATTCACATAAATGGCAAAGAATCTGTTTATCCTTAAGGGTTCAAAGATCCCTGTTTGTGTTGTTGCTCTGTGTACTTTTCATTATGTTTCATAGTCAAATGTTCTATCACATACAGCACCATACTTCATTGGATGGTTATTTTTCAAGGAAGGACAAAAATATTACCATTGTATAGTCTTTTCTTTTTCCCACAGTAAATGTAATTAATACAGAATTATATGTGACAATATGGAACTAGATGGTACTAGAGCAGGTGATACAACAGGTGAAGAATGTTCAGCTCAAACAGGAAAAAATACAGATTTCATATTCAAATCACATATAACCAAATGAAGACCATATATCTCCCATGCAAAGAAGAAGGTATAAAAAAACACCAGAAAAATGATGTTGAGCTTGTCACTAGTGCTGTTTGTTTTTGTAATGGAGACAAAGAGAGAATTAGGAAGAAATTAATGATAAAATATATTCTCCAAGGGAATTACTAGGCCTATAAAGAAAGAATAACTGTGTAAAAAGAAAAAATGGCCACATGATGTGAAAGAGATAATGGGTTTAATAGCAACAATGATTGATAAATTTCATAAGAAGAAAAAATAATCTTTTGATATGCCAGGAGAGTTCAATCTACCTATTTCTGTTTCTAGTTTACTAGACTCTTTGCACTTGTTGTGTTACCTTGTGACTGCTTTACATTTTTCTTGTGTTTCATTTGCACTAGATTTCTTTTAAAGAAAATGTCAAATGTGAGAGTTTAGGTTTCACAGACCTTTTTATATATGATAGGAGTAAAATCCTATCTTTCTATCAGTTGTGTGCGCACTGACAAATTAGCTGACTGAAGATTATTTGTTATCTGCCCTGAAAGAGAAGCAAAAAGTTTACGTTTAAGGTGCAGTAGACATATTGTAGTTCATTACAGCTGTCCCGAGATGTGCTCCAGAATGCTTCTTCCCTAATTCAAAAGTGAGTCTGCTATCAGAAAAGCCATAAACTATATATATTTCTAGTTGTTGGCAGTAGCAGCAATTTCATGATGGACATCGGTACTTGCTAATTACATCTTTTACATTGTACTGTCTCCCTTAACATCCCCATTGACAAACAGATAAATGGACAGTGAGGTGGATTCAAAACTGGCTGAATTGCCAGGCCCAAAGAGTTATGATAGGAGGCACAAAGTCCAGTTGGAGGTCCATCACCACTGGCATATGCCAGAAAACAATAATAGGACCAGCACTGACTAAACATCTCCATTGATGGCCTTGATAATGAGGCAGAGAGCACCTTCAAGAAGTTTGCAGATGATACTAAACTGGGGGGAATGGCTGGTACAGCATAGGGCAGTGCTGCCATTGAGAGGGTCCTTGAAAGGCTGGAGAAATGGGCCAACAGGAATTCCATTAATCATAGAATCATAGAATAATTATGGCTGGAAGGGACCTCCAGGGTCATAAAATCCAACGTTTATCCCATCATATTCCTAACCATTAAACCACTAGACCATGGCCTCAAGTGCCTCATCAACCCGTTTTTGGAACCCCCCAGGGATGGCAATTCCACCACCTTCCTGGGCAGCCCGATCCAATGTCTAACCACTCTCTCAGTGAAGAACTTCTTCCTAAGATCCAATCTAAATTTCCCCTGGCGCAACTTGAGGCCATTTCCTCTCACCCTATCATTAGTAATTTAGGAGAAGAGACCAACCCCAGACTCACTACAACCTCCTTTTAGGTAGTTGTAGAGGGCAATGAGGTCTCCTCTCAGTCTCCTCTTCTCCAGACTAAACAACCCCAGTTCCCTCAACCGGTCTTCATAAGGCCTGTTTTCCAGACCTCTCACCAGCCTCGTTGCCCTTCTCTGGACACCTTCTCCAGCACCTCAATGTCCTTCTTATCCTGTGGTGCCCAGAACTGGACACAGTACTCAAGGTGTGGTCTCATGAGTGCTGAGTACAGGGGCACGATCACCTCCCTACTCCTGCTGGTCACACCGTTTCTGATACTGGCCAGGATGCCGTTGACCGCCTTGGCCACCTGGGCACACTGCTGGCTCATGTTCAGTCGGCTGTCAACCAACACCCCCAGGTCCTTTTCCGCCAGGCAGCTTTCCAGCCACTCTTCCCCAAACCTGTAGTGTTGCATGGGGTTGTTGTGACCGAAGTGCATGACCTGGCACTTACCCTTGTTAAACCTCATGCAATTGGTCTCAGCCCATCTCTCCAGCCTGTCCAAATCCCACTGCAGAGCCTTCCTACCCTCAGGCAGATCAACACTCCCACTCAATTTCGTGTCATCTGCAAATTTACTGAGGGTGCATTCGATCCCCTCAGCCAGGTCATTGATAAAGACATTAAACAACACTGGCCCCAAGACCACGCCCTGAGGGACACCGTTTGTGACCGGTCTCCATCTGGATTTAACTCCATTCACCACAACTCTCTGGGCTCGGCCATCCAGCCAGTTTTAACCCAGCGAAGAGTCCACCTCTCTAGACCATGAGCCGCCAGCTTCTGCAGCAGAATGCTGTGGGAAACAGTGTCAAATGCCTTACTGAAGTCCAGGTAGACAACATCAACCACTTTTCCCTCATCCACTAGGTGGGTCACCTGATCATAGAAGGAGATCAGGTTGGTTAGAGAGGACTCGCCCTTTGTGAACCCATCTTTGGTGGATCTGATCCCCCCGTTGTCCTTCACTTGCTGCGTGATCTCCCCCAAGATGGACCTTTCCATAACCTTCCCTGGCACCGAGGTCAGGCTGACAGGCCTGTAGTTCCCCGGATCCTCCTTCCTGCCCTTCTTGTAGATAGATATCACATTGGCAAGTCTCCAGTCATCCGGGACCTCACCCAATAACCAAGACTGCTGATAGATGATGGAGAGATGTTTGGCAAGTTCCTCTGCCAGCACCCTCAGCACTCTCGAGTGGATCTCATCCAGCCCCATAGACTTATGGGTGTCTAATTGACTTAGCAGGTCCTTCACTACTATTTCCTGGATTACAAGGGGTTTATTCTGATCTCCATCCCAATCTTCCAGCTCAGGGAACAGAAAACCACAAGGATAAGTGGTCTGACTGTTAAAGACTGAGGCAAAGAAGGCGTTAAGTACCTCAGCCTTTTCCTCATCCTTGGTAACAGTGTTCCCCCTCACATCCAAGAAAGGATGGAGATTCTCCCTGGTTCTTTTTTTGTTGTTAATCTATTTGTAAAAAACTCTTCTTTTTGTCTCTTGCAATAGTGGCCAGGCTGAGTTCAAGCTGGGCTTTTGCCCCCCTAATGTTCTTCCTAGACAACCTAACTAAACCCCTATACTCTTCCCGAATAGCCTGCCCCTTCTTCCAAAGGTGATAGACTTTCTTCTTTCTCCTAAGCCCCAGCAGAAGCTCCCTGTTCAGCCAGGCCGGTCATTTTCCCTGCCAGTTTGTTTTATGACACATGGTGACAGCCTGCTCCTGTGTCTCTAAGAGTTTCTTCTTGAAAAAAGTCTATCCTTCCTGCACTCCTTTGCCCTCTAGGACTGTTCCCCAAGGGACTTTCTCAACCAGTGTTCTAAACAGGTTGAAGTTTGCCCTTCGGAAGTCCATGGTGATGTTTTTGCTGTTCCCTCTCCTCACTTGGCTAAGTATTGTCATTTCATGGTCGCTTAGCCCAAGACGGCCTCCAACCACCACATCACCTACCAGTCCTTCTCTGTTCGTGAACAACAGGTCTAGCAAGGCACCTTCACTGGTGGGCTCACTTACCAGCTGAGTCAGGAAGTTATCTTCCATGCACTCCAGGAACTTCCTGGACTGTTTCCTCTCTGCTGTGTTATATTTCCAGCAGATGTCTGGTAAGTTGAAGTCCCCCACAAGAACATGGACTTGCGATTTTGCAGCTTCTGCCAGTTGTCTACAGAACAGTCCATCGACCTCTTCATTGTGGTCGGGTGGTCTGTAATAGACTCCCAACAGGATATCCGCCTCATTGGCCTTCCTCAACGTCACCCATAAACATTCGACTGGTCCGTCACACTTATTGACCTCCATGCAGTCAAACCACTCCCTAATATACAGTGCCACCCCACCGCCCTTTCTACCTTACCTATTCCACTTGTAGAGCTTATAGCCATCCATTGCAGCACTCCATTCATGAGAGTCATCCCACCACGTTTCCGTGATGGCAACTACATCATAGTCGTCGTGCTGCACAATGGCTTCCAGCTCCTCCTGTTTGTTGCCCATGCTGCGTGCATTAGAGTAGAGGCACTTAAGCCGAGCTAACGACTTCATTTCCAGCTGTGGCCTGCCACCCTTAGGCTCAACTCTAGTAGGCCCAGTTGTACCCCCTTCCCCCTTTGAACCTTGTTTAAAGCCCTTTCAATGAGCCCAGTCAGCTCATACACTAAGGTTCTTTTCTCCCTTTGAGATAGACTGACTCCATCTGCCAACCCGCAGAGCCCACACAGCGTGAAGTTCCCCATGCTTAAAAAACCCAAAATTCTGTCTGTGGCTACAGACTCTCAGTCACGTGCTTATCAGGTGGGTCCTCCTTCCTCTGTCAGTATTCTTCCCTGACACTGAAGGAATTGAGAAGAACATCACCTGGGCTCCCGATCCCCCAAGTGATCTCCCCATGGCCCTGAAGTCTTTTTTAATTGTCTTCAGACTCCTCTCTGATACATCATCACCACCAACCTGGATAACTAACAGTGGGTAGTAGTCTGTTGGCCGTACCAGACCAGGGAGTTTCCTAGTGATATCCCTGACCTTGGCCCTATGGAGGCAGCAGACTTCCCTATGGAGTGGATCCGGCCGGCATATGGGGGCCTCTGTTCCCCTCAGAAAGGAGTCGCTAACTACAATTACCCTTCTTTTTTTCTTGTTGAAGCTAATATGTGGGGGAGAGCAATTTACCTCGGGTGACTCCTCTGTTGGACCTTCGTCTCTATTTGCATTTGTTTGTCCCTCAATTTCCAGAGCACCATATGGAAAGGGGAGGGAGGCCGGGAGGGGATTCACCTGCCTCGTTGAGCAGGGAGGGACCTTTTTCCATTCCCTTTTGTCTTGTAGGTCCTCTTCTTGTACCTGATTGCAAGGGAGGAGGAGATCCTCTCTTTCTAGTGGAGCCTCCACCTGCTGCCCTGTCCTCAAAGATGGTAGGGCCTGACTCCACCAATCTATCTCCCTCTCACATTCCCTTATTATCCTCAGCCTTTTCACCTCCTCCTTTAGCTCAACCACCAGGCTGAGCAGATCATTCACCTGGTCACACCGGGCACAGGTGTTATATCTGTCACACTCTGCTAGCAGTGTCAGGCTTCATCACTCTCTGCAGCCAGAGACCCGGACACCTGTGTGCTTCTGCAGGACCTTTGTCTGGGTCACCACCGTCTTCCTCACAGGAGCTTTTAGTTCAACAAAGGGAAAAAACTCCTGCACCTGGGGAGGAACAACCCCATGAACTGGTACAGGTTGGGGACTGACTGGGTTTGCAGAAAAGGACTGGGAGTTCTGGTGGACAGCAAGTTGAAAATGAGCCAGCAATGCACCCTTGCAATAGCAAAGGCTAATTATATCCTGGGTTGCACTACGAGGAGTGTTGGCAGCAGATCAAGGGAAGTGATCCTTCCCCTCTACTCAGCATTGGTGAGACATATCTGGAGTATTGTGTCCAGTTCTGGACTTCCCAGTACAAGAGACATATGGAGCAACTGGAGACAGTCCAGCAAAGGGCCACTAAGATGATTGAGGGACCATGCAGAAAGTATGAGAAAGCTGGGACTGTTTAGCTCTTTTCACTGGTGTCTGATGACAGGGTAAGAGGCAATATATGCTAGATGAAATACAGAAAATTCCATTTAAAGAGAAGAAAAATCTCTTTAGTGTGAAGGTACAATGGATCAGCTTACCCAGAGAGTTTATGGAGTGTTTATTCTTGGAGATGTTTGAGACCAGACTGGACATGGTTCTCAGCAATCTGTTGTAGTTGTTCCTGCTTTGAGCATGGGGGTTGGACTAGAGACTTCCAGAGGTCCCTACGAAGCTCATCAGTTTTATTGTGATTCTGTGAAATTGTTCTTTGGATCAGTTCTTCTCTGATCCAGTAATTTTGGATAATTTTAAGACTGTAGTCTTTATTGACCTTGTAACAAAGGTCTTCTGGAATTCTGTTATGAAGGTCTCATCGCCAAGGAGCATTCAGAAATTAACCTTTCCATTAAAGTTAATGGAGAGTACTATGTGGTAGGAAACACGAGGTTTAAAAAACCACCATGTGGGACAAGTGAATGGAGGAAGCTGAATATAATCTTGCCTATGTAAGATTGTGCAAAGCATCTAAAAATCTAAAAAACATTTTCAGAATCCATTTGATAGTGCAAGTTTAAATAATAAAATAAACATTTTAAAGGAAGTGGTAAAGTGAAACTAGACTGTCAGTATCTAACTCCAAATGGCAAACAAGATCAGAGTTGCAGTGTGTTTAGTCCAGGGGAAAGATTTTGTGCATGGATGGTAATGGTGTTGGAACTAAGTACTACATAAAGACTATAATGGGTTGACCTTGGCTGGCCACAAGATGTCTACCAAACTGCTTTCTCATTCTCCCTCCATGGCAGGACAGAGGGAGAAAATATGATGGAAAACTCACGGGTCAAGGTAAGGACAGGGAGATCACTCACCAAGTTCTATCACAGGCAAAACAGATGACTTGGGGAAAATTGATTTAACTAACTTATTTCCCATTAAAATCAGAGTAGGATAGTGAGAAATAAAAGTTAAAAAAAACCCAAGCCAACAAAATTTAAACCCACCATCCTCTCACTCCCCTTTTTGCCACGCTCAACTTCACTTCTGACTCTTCTTCCTCCTAGCCCCTGAGGTGTTCAGGGTGATGAGAAATGGAGGCTGTGGTTAGTTCATAACACATGGCCTCTGCCTCTCCTTACTCCTCAGACTTTTGCCCTGCTCCGTTATGGGGTCCCTCCTATGGGATATAGTCCTTCATGAACTGTTCCAGTGTGGGTCCTTACCATAAGCTGCAGTTCTTCAAGGCTTGCTTCAACACAGGTCCTTTCTGTGGAGTAAAGTTCATCAGAAAGAGACTGCTCAAGTGTGGGTCCCCAAAAGCCATAGTTCCTGCTATAAAACCTGTTCTAACATGGACTCTCCACAGGCTGCAGCTTCCTTCAGGATGTCTCCACCTGCTCTGGCATAGGGTCTTCCTTGGGCTACAGTGTGGCTATCTACTTTAGTGTAGTCCTCTATGGGATGCAGGTCAACCTGTGTCATCATGTTCTTCTCCACAGGCTGCAAGGGAATATCTGCTCTGGTGCCTGAAAAACCTCCCGCCCCTCCTTCTTCTCTGACCTTGGTGTCTGCAGAGTTGTTTCTCTCTCGTTTTCTCACTCTTTCACGGCTGTGAAATATCTTACTTGTAGATATATAGCTTCTTAAATATCTTACTATAGAGGAGCAACCAACATCACTGATGGGCTCAGCTTTGGCCAGTGGTGGGTCTGTCTCAGAACTGGCTGGAACTGAATCCATCTGACATGGGGGCAGCTCATAATTTCTTCTCACAAAAGACACCCCTGCAGGCCCCCCGCTACCAAAACCTTCCCATGTAAACCCAACACAGGGGCACTGAAAATTCTTTAGTGACAACATGCTCTAATATTGATCTGCTCATGTCAGAAGAGAGGATTGGCCAGTGAAACCTCCCATTTAGCAACATCAGGCCACACCACAACATTGCATCTGCAATTCAACAACTCCCTCCTTCATTCCACTACTTGATACATAAAAGCTATTTCAATAATCGTATCATGTTTGTTTGTATATTCCATATTCTGTGCCAAACAATAATTTTTGTTGGGACATCTAGGCTGACCAGCTGGCTGGCTCCCCCAGTCTGGTGGGCCTCCCAGTTTTCCAGGCAGAACGTCCAGTTTGACTGGCTAGCAGATGGTATATGTTCATAGACTGACCTGATACATTTTTTTACACTGTCAAGCCACTGCCACGTTGTGCAGATCTGCACTAATTTGCTTTATTATCACACATCCTATTTCAAGTGTCTTATCTCTCTTGTCCAGCAAAGTACTTAAACATGGATAGCTTTAAGGCCAGAATTAATCAAGTTCCCTAAACAGGACTATTCATATTTTAAAACATACGCGTATACTTGAATCAGGGTCCAAATGTTTCATCTATTCCTCCTTAGATTGTTTTTGGACTGGATCAAATCATGTTCTCATGAGCCTCATGAGTAATCATAGAATCATGAATCATGCATTCAACAAAACAGGACAAATCATCAGCTTTATTTGTTATGCAGATAGATCATCTGACTAGCTCTAGATGTTTCTGAATGAATAATTGATTCTTGCCCACTAGCCAGTGTTATTATCTAGTCTGGGTATTTTTTTGCCTCTATAGTCCTTTTAACTGGACTATAAAGGCCATTCTACCTCTTTAGGTTTTATAGATAAAACTGTATCTTTTAAAATAGCAAGAGACTTGATGCCCCTTACATTTAAACCACTGGGGAAAAAAAAAATATGGAAAACAGCAATGACACATGAGGTTTGGCACATGGGGACATTACAGAAGGATGTCTCCTTTTTTGAGACTTCACAGAATTTCTCGCTCACTTTCTACAGTGAGTCAAAACTCTGCTTCTGTGGGAGAAACCATTGCATATAGTATTCTGATTTTAAAATGTCACAGATGTCAGCAAAGAAATCAGTACTGCTTTGTGCAGATTTTTCTCTGGCTCTGCATTTACACCAACCCTCTGCCTGCTCCTCAAAGAACTAGTAACACCCAGACTTGGTTTGACCATGATCTTATGAGTCCAGCGATAGTACCTTTTATTTCTATACACATTTTTTCCTCAAATCTATCCTCCTTGTATTTCTTATCAGAGTTGTCAGGTCACTGCTTTACATTTTGAGCTTGAAGGGCATCCTTTGGCCCAAGTGCTGTTTTCCACATCCTCAGATGTAACATCTTCAGTGGGTCAGGGTTTCTTTGTAAACTGCATTATTTCCTCTAATCATTTTAGGGCTTGCTTAAAATTATCATATTTTATTTATAGATGTATCTTTATGCTAGTCTTTACCCATCTTCAGAAGCCATGGCAACAATTCCACAGAAAAGAATAACCAAAAGAAACCATGTTGTATGCAAAGGAGCCTTTTTTTTTTTTTCCTGTTCAGTGCTATGAGAACTGCTAAACTAGTATGAAACACTGACTACTGAGAGAGCACTGCAGAAAAGGTCAGTGCTTCTTTTTTCCCTTGGTGCTTCTTTTTTTTTTTTTCCTTGATGTCCCATTTACCTTTGACCAGCAGTGTCTGACAGTTTGGATTTATCAGAGGCACTCAGAGTAGAACAGCTCTGTGTCACTGTGCCTTCCTGCCATCAAAGGAGCTGGGCATAGAAGAAAACAGTTTCCAGGGCATTGTGACCATATTCAAGGCTGGCAGAGTGCCAGCAGAGAGTAAAACTAACAGGTCTTTTATTACAAATGCTATATAACAGTGAAGAGCTATCATTTTTTACGAAATAGCAACTCTGCTAGTGTACTGTGCCACTGCTGCATAAATAATTGAAAATCATGAAAAGTAAATACGAAATTGTCCCAACAAACCCTTTCTTTCTGTATGCCTGTGTTAATTATTTATTGTCAGTTGCCCTCATTTATAAAAGAAGTAAAATAAATCTTTTGACCCACTTGCAGGTGTTTCACCTTCACCCTCAGAGAAAACCACCAGTGTCTCTGCAATAATACGTGTTCTGTCAGCTCCTCCTATCTTGTCCATGACAGAGGTTGCTCTTGTGGTAAATGTCTCTTCAGTGTGACCGGCTGCACTTTGCTAATTTACAATGAATCAGTTAGTTTGTTACACCTTCAGTTATATAAGCTCTGAGGCACTGTCAGACTGCAGCAGTCAGCAGGTACACGGAAAGGGTGGCTCATAGCATGTAGGGGGAGCACTTAGGCTTAAGATGTTAATTTTTGTGAAATGTTAGCTGCTGACTCAGAGGCTAACAGCACCTACACAGTTTCATTTTTCACAGCTTTACAATTCCCTCTCTGGCACACATGTATTTCTTTAAAGAGCAAAATTTTTTTTTCAGCAAGTGTATTGCTCACAATAATAAGCTTCACTACCACTTCTTAAGAGAGTAATTTTTTACTAAGCTGTTAATCAAAATATTAATACATGGAAAATGTATGCGATTCAGCTGCCCAGAAAGATGCTGTCACGGATTGTGAAATGATAAATGTGTGGGTGAAAATAGCGATGAATGACAAATACTGTATTTAACTTTGGTGTATCAACTATATTGAGGATTGCAAATAATTCATAGATTATCATGCATCTCATATACCTGGAGTGTTGTTTTCCATGCATGGTGCTTTTACGTTCGAACTGCACTGTGACAGTCAGCCTAATGCAGATACAGCAAGGAGAAGGACATTCCTGAGAATGTGTGGTTTTGTCCATTTTGACACTGTAGGGCAGGGAGTGGGGTAGGCATACTGTGATCGATGCCTGCCAGGCAGAGGAGCATCATGGCAGCCAGAGAACTGCAGAACTGTGGAATTATTTGGGTTAGAATGGACTTCCTATGGTTATGGGATCCAAGCTCAAGTCAGGACCGGCACAGACCAAGTTACTCAGGGACTTTTCCAGATGAGTTTTTGATCTATCCAAGGACAGAGATTTAGAGATTTCACAGCCCCCTTTATTTGAGTACCCTCATGGGGAAAACTTTTTACTAATATCTAATTGGAATTTACTGTATTACAACTTAAGAGTACTACCTTTCATCCTAACACGGTGTACCTCCAAGAAGAGTCTGGCTCCATCATCTCTGTAGCCTCTCAATGGGTAGTGAAGGCAGCAATGAGATCACATTAGCATTTTCTTCTTAAGGTCCCCTTAGCCTCCTCCTTCAACAACAAATCCAGTTTTCCCAGCCTTCCACTAGTATGCTGTGTGCTCTAGCCCGTGAAGACCTTGGTGGCCCTTCACAGGACTCACTTCAGTGTGCCTACATCTTCCTTGTGCTGAGGATCTCAAAATGGACACAGCACTCCAGGGTTCCAGGGCTGAACAGAAATATTGAGGTTTGAAAATTATATTGATTTTAGCTCAAGATATGCAGTCAGAGACATTGATCTGGATTATAAAGCCTGCAGAAAGTAAAAATGGTAGACAGTGTTACTCACTGTATTTTGTTAATTTTCATATTGCACACTAAAACTAGTTATTTGGCTTTGCTGATAATTCTGCAGGCAAATATGGCTGCCACTGGATTTTTTTTTTCACCTATGGTATCTCAAATAGTCCTAAAGAATCTTAAGTATGAAAATAGTGCGTGTTGATACTTACAGTCTCTTCATCTATCTCATCACATTTCAAGTCAGACCATTTTTGCATGAGTGGACATAGTATGGGAACCAGAATCAGATTAGAACAAACAATAAAGCTTTGATATCTCAGGTTACGTAACCGGAGGTAAGAAAGGAAACTTTTTAAATATACTCATGTTAAGAGCTGGAAGAGACTGATTTATGACTGTAAAAACTGAAATTCTAGCATTACATAGCCAAGACTCATGATTTTACTTATGCACTAGCAATTAAAAATCCAGTTTGATAATACAGTGCCTGAAAAGGATTTGTGCAACAAAGGCAAGTTCAGCTGGAAAAGGGCCAATAGTAGAAACTGCATTTCAACTGGGTCAAGTGCAAGTGACTGGAGATTGCTAGAAAGTATTTCTGCATGCAGTTAGCTGTTTCCACTGGAAGATGTTCAAAGACTTCATTGTGGGATTTTATCTCAACAGGAAGGAAGGAACTGTAGTACTATTCAGAAAGGACTGAGGCCCAGGAAACTATGGTTAGTGACTGTTTAGCAGCATAAAGTTTGTTTGGTGGCAAGAGTCCTTTGTGGTCACTTACAAAAAAAGAATTTTCTACTAGCCTTCCTCATCTCTTCATAACAAAACCATAGCAACTCCCATGCAAAGTATGTGAATGAACATGCTGTTGAATGCCTGTTTTGTAGGGAAATGGCTGGCAGTTTTGGAGCTGTGGACCTGGCAACAATGATGCCTGGATATTTTTCTGTAAGTACTGGAGTTCTTTCACAGACTCTAGTCGTGAAGGAGCAGAAAGGACTGTTCTAATCATTTACCCTGATTGCCAATATATCCCAGACCACAAAACTTCCCTCAAGCCATGCCTGGGTTAGGCCTTTAAACCGCGTATGAGCTAGAAATCTACTGCTTTTCAGCATTTATGGCACTGCTGTGAAAAAGTGCTTGTGAGAAATAGAGTCACCTTGACAATTCCATATCAGTTAGAAAAATCTGTGACCAAGGTATAAAGACACTTCACTGCCTTTTGTTAAAAAACAAACAAGCAACAAATAAACAAAACAAAAATAATGCTAAGAAAGTCTGTAGGAAATAATGGGACAGACACTTACACTGTCTATTAGAAATACATCCACACCTACAAAATACTAAAAAAGGCAGAGCTGTAAGATATTAATGTTTGCCATTGTCATAGATTAAAAGACAGAACACAAGGCTGTGAACTAAAGTCCTTAAACAACAAACAACAGAACTAATAGTTCGTTAAGATATAAAAAGGAGTATAAGATTAAAACCACAAGATTTTCCATTTTTCTCCCATTCACCTGGAGCAGAATTTAAAATGCTGAATAAAGTTGGCTGAAATAGGTGAAAAATATTTAAATATTTTGTAAAAGAAATAGCCCTTGTTTTGTAAGATGTACCTGTATGACTACATCTGCACCTGAGGGTGATTGACTATGAACAATGATTGACATGATAATTTTTTACTCTCTGGACAGGCAATTTTTTTCTTTAGACAAAAGGTACTATTTTTTTTACAAAAACAAACAAACAAATAAATGCCCTGGGTGTCTCTAGTTTTCATGCAGAAGATTTGGAGAGAAGTATTGTTGAATTCTAAAGGATGACAGGACTACAATGCAAGACTGAAAGAAGGAGTTAATTTTCATCCTCAGTTTCTTCTAAAGGTTGAACTAGAGGATGTTTTGAACTAGCATGATGACACTTTCAGGGGTTAGATGCTTACAGTGACCACCATCTTAGTGCATCTGGGCTGTTCTTCTCTGAAATAATCTTTTATACTGTTCAGATGGCAATTTTTGAAGTCTCCTTATGCCTGGTCATCTCATCAAAGTCAACTCTCTCAGGGAACAGAAATTGTAGCATGGATTCTATAGAACTTGTGAGGATATATCTTTAAATAAACATGAAACAAGATGGTCTTTTCTACATTGGAAACAGTAGTAGCTATGAACTGTTAACTCCCGAAAGATGTTATTTCTCCTTTATGCATCTCAACACATGATAATTACGTCCATGATCTATACAGGTGCCTATGTACCTGACACCTGAAATGTGAGAAGGAGTACAGTACATGGCTTTTGTCCAGAATAGAATTCAGTGTGATTTTTTCTTCTTTAGTCTTGTGGACACCTCTAGGTAGTTCTCCCCTTTATCACATGACTATGGTTATGATTCTCTTCTCATTTTTGATGTTATGAGGATGTTTCACTTGAATTAGGACAAACACAAGTACCATAGATCAGTTTGGCTTGCTTATCACCTTGGTCTGATTCCAGTCTCCTCTGACTGTGTTTCATTTGTGGTAACATGCTGATTTTCTCATTCTGCTCTCTGTATGACTGGATCTATGTAAAAATACTGTAAATTTTAATAAAAAATAAAACCATTTTTAAAAAAGCTATCAAATTTAAACTAATATTGGTTTCTGTGAGATACTACACTTAAAGTTCAAAAGCCTGGTAAGTACAGAGAGCTCTACTGCTTTTAATGCCTATAGCTTTGATGTTCATCAGCCACTGAGAGCTGTTTATGGCCTTGTAAATTTGGAGAAAATTACCTTTCTGCTAATTGTTACCAAAAAAACGGTTCTCCTTTACTCCTTATTTCTCTCTGTGTCTCTTCTCAGATTTGCAATTATTTGGCAGAAATCTCTCACTCTTGTGATGCCTGTCTTTCCAATGTTCCTACGTGGAATATCTTGTTTTATCCAAAAAATTAGAAAACAAATTAGGATTAGAAACAGAAAACAAAATCAGAATTACAGGACAAAAAGATATATTAGCTAATTAAGTTTTTTATTAATGGAACAATGACAATAATGTTCACTTTAAAAGTCATTTAGTTAACCTAATACAGTTAAATATAGTGACATCCATCCTCAGCAATTGATCGGTCAATTCCTCATGTAGTAGAATATCCTGACTAAAAATGAATAGTATCAAAAAGGGAAAGTAGAATAAATCCTCTGCTGGCATCTAGTGATGTAGCTTCTCAAAAAAAACCTGGCATGTTTTACCCTTGCTAGGGATGTCTTGATAGGTCTGTTTGGGTTACAAGAACATCAATGAAGGGAGAACTCAGACCACGAAAGAGAAGTGTACTTCCTAAATGTATAGTCAGTGAGCATTTTTTCAAATTACCCCTTTGGAGTGCACTCAAGAGTTTATAAAAAAACAAAGCGGTGACAAATGTGTTCTCTTGTCACTTGTTTGGAAAACTGAGTTCTGTTCAGTGTTGTGAAGACAGAACAGAAAGAACAAAGTGTGAACAAGAATATTAAGACCTGAAAATCTGACTTTGATCTCTTTCTTAAGAACTAAACCAGGAGCACTGTGAAAGATATTTTGTAAGCTGTGGTTGTGTATGATCATGGTTTTTACAAACAATAGAAAAATAATCTATTTTGAAGTTCACAGCACTATTTTCCTCTGATACTATACAGTGTGCATCCCCTCTTCTTTGCCAAAATGCTGCTGAGCCTCATAAAATAAGTCCACTGATAAAATTCTTTCACTTCTCTTTTTTCAAACCCAGTAACTATGTGAATTAAGCTCACTATGTATCTCTAGTAACCTACAAGCTGTGTGTCAGGCCCTCTTCTAGTCCCAAATTATATTTCTGTTATCTAATCCCTTCATGTTGAGCCTGTCCTGTTCAATGGTGGACATTCTCTGCAATCTGCAAGAAGGAGAATGAAAAAGGTTAGAAAAAAAAGTTGAGGCTCTAATATATGTGAGCCAGCAGGTAATAAATATTCTGACGCTGTCAAGAATGGAGCATGGTAGGGAAAATGGGTAACATGAACAGTTCTGTCTGTAAAGAGAAACAAAGCCAGTATGTCTTAAATTATACCAGCTGGATGATACACCACAGTATATTCCTAGATGCTTGAGCCCACAAAAGGAAAAAAAATGTGAATTGGAGTTGTTATTTTTAAGAACATTTAATTTATGCTATTACTTAAAGTCTTGGGAAATATTTTGAAGTGTTTTTACCTTCGATTATTTTTTCTCCGTATCTATTTTAAATGTCCTTTTGATCTCTGAATTTTTCTCCATCTAAATAGAATTTCTGTTGCAGATTATTTGCATACCCAGTTCTTGTATAAATGTATCGCAAGTTAAGTTTTTTAATTTGCGCTTAAATCAAAGATAAAAGTGAGCTATACTGATGAAGAAATTGCATCAAACAAAACAAGCTAGCCTTATCGCAGGAAGCAATCTGTCATTATGGGCAGATTTAATTTGAATTATTGAAGTAGAATTGCTAGATATTAAAAGGACTCAAAGTGAGTCATTCATACTCATTATCCTTTAACTGGAGTCTCCAGATGTTACTATATTTTCAGATGACATAAAGGTCTAGTTCCAATCTTTTATTGCTAACTTGGATTTATCCATCCTGCAAGAAATTAAATTTAAGATTAGCTTGAACTTTATTATGACTTTTATCATATTTTTTCCAAATGTGTAACACAAAGTGAAGTATTAAGAATACTTAGTCAAAAGATATTAGATAACCTTCCTGGAAAATTCTTGTATAACTAAATTCCATTAAACATTTTGCTTTATGTGGGCTTTGAAATGCTCTATAGAACTTCTCTATAGAGTCTAGAATTCCATGAATAATTATATAAATCTTTACAAAAAATGCTATTGTCTGCTGTTTTCCTTAAGTCTTGGCCCTTACAATCTAACAAGGTAGTGTGGAGATCTGAAAGACCCAGTTCTGACTGCAGAATTCACTCTGCTTATGCAGACAACTTGATATGAACCAAGTAGATGGGTAGTCCATGTCACCTTCCGAAATCCTTTGTGAATAGACTGAAAAAATTATCCCGCTATTCAGGGAGTGGGACAATCAAGACGAACACATCTGGAGTAATGTCACACTTGGCAGCTACTCTAAGAACACTCTCAGTAGGCTGGTCATAATTTTACTAGGCATCAGGTTTTGTAAACTAAAGAGGTTCCTGGCTTCCAGGAACCTGGCTTCCAGGCAACCAATACTATGTCTTCAAGCCACAGTATACAGTCAAGCTTGCAGTGACTCTCAATTCCTCATTGTGCTCTTAGTGGTGAGGCCCATAACAATATTTTACACACTTTTAGTATAATTGTAATGGAAACTTTGCAAACTGTCTCTTTAGATGTTTTTTGTAGTGCATATAAAGAATTGAATATTAATTGATTTTACTTATAATCTATGTTTCTTTTAAAATTATCTGTGCTGTCAACTTTACATATTGTTCAAAGAGGAGTTAAAATAACTGAAAAGCAAATGATAGAGTTTATATCACAACTCTGTTGACAGCTAATATTAATAAACCCCAAAACAATCACAATTTCTCACCCCCTAATTGTCTCCTGGTACTTTGACTATCCAAGCAGCCAAATTAAATCTTTTCCTTTTTTTTTTTTTTTTTTTTTAATTTTAAAGAACTCATATCTCAACTTTTAATTCTTTTGCTTTTGTCATTGTGAAATCGGGTAATTAAATTACATTGTTCATAATATTCTTTATAAAAATATTTTGGACTCTGAAAAAGCACTGAATACTCCTGTCAAACTAATGAGCAGAGTTTCCTAAAGGAGTATGTTATTTCTGTGGCCTGTGTTCTGTGTTTGGAGCCAAAAGATTTTCAGAAGTTGCAAGAACTTACAAGATAAAGTACAACACCTGGAATTAAATAGAAATAATATCTTCTGAGGTCATTTATCCTATTAATTCTGACATGTTAGAAACCTCTGTTTTCAATGGCTTTACAATGATTTACGTTGGCTAAAGATGTATCCCAGGCTCTAGAAGCACGGATTCACAGAATTATTAGAATTGGAAGGGACCTCCAGAGATCATCTAGTCTAACTCCCCTGCTTAATAACAGGATCCCCTATAGCACATCACACAGGACTGCATCCAAGTGAGTCTTGAAAATCTCCAGAGAAGGAGACTCCACAACATTTCTGGACACCCTGTGCCAGTGCTTTGTCACCCTCACTGAAATAAAGTTCTTCCTCATATTTAAATGGAACCTCCTATGTTTCAGTTTGTGTCCGTTATCCTTTGTCGTGTCACTGGGAACCACTGAAAAGAGTCTGACTCCATCCTGCCTCAACCCACCCTTTAGGTATTTATAAACATTAATTAGATCACCCCTCAACCTTCTCTTCTCCAAGCTAAAGAGTCCCAGCTCCCTCAGCCTTTCCTCATAGGGGAGATGCTCCAACCCCCAATCATCCTCGTTGCCCTCCGCTGGACTCTCTCCAATAGTTCTGTGTCTCTCTTCAACTGGGGAGCCCAGAACTGGATGCAGTATTCTAGTTGTGACCTCACCAGGGCAGAGTAGAGGGGGAGAATGACCTTCCTCGACCTACTGGACACACACTTCCCTGTGCAGTCCAGGGTGGCACTGATCTTCTTGGCGGCAAGGGCACATTGCCGGCTCATGGATAATTTACTGTCTACCAGAACTCCCAGATCCTTCTCTTTGGAACTGCTTTCCAGGAGATCCCCCCCAACCTATACTGGTGCCTGGCATTCTTCTTCCCCAGGTACAGCACCCTACACTTCCCCCATAGTTTTTCCTGCTGCATCATGGCCTCCAGCTCCTCCTGTTTGTTGCCCATGCTGTGTGCATTCATGTAGATGCACTTCAGCTGTGCTAATTGTCCCGCCACTTTTTTGAGGGGACAAGCCCTAATTCCCACCTGACCGTGCTCAGACTCTTCTGTAGTTTCCAGCCTATTTCTACCCCTCATGTCTTTGCTACTACATGGATCACCACTCCCCACCTCCACTGAGACAACAGACTGCAAGAACTTGCCAGCACTATTACCCACAAGCACTGGCATGCTGCTCCCAGACATCACCTTGTTAATTCTGGTTCCATCCCTGTCCCCGTTCAAACCTAGTTTAAAGCCCTTGCAATGAGCCCTGCTAGCTCTTGTCCAAGGATCCTTCTCCCCCTTCGGGTTAGGTTTCCTCCACCTTTGGCCAGCATGTCTGGTGTCCTGTAGATCAACCCATGATCAAAGAAACCAAAGTCCTGCCAGTTGCACCAGCCTCGGAGCCAGGAGTTAATCTGCTGATTTTTCCTATTTATCCCCTCATTAATCCCTGTGACTGGTGTGATGGAGGAGAACACCACTTGTGCTCCTGATCTCTTAACCAGCTGTCCCAGGGCCCTGAAGTGTCTCTTGCCCCTAGACTTCTGGTGGCTACTTCATCACTGCCTACTTATAATATCAGTAATGGATTGCAACCAGAGGGCTGAACAAGGGTAGGGAGTTTTCTCCATATATCCTTAATCCTGGCCTCAGGGAGGTAGCTGACTTCCCTAAGAAGTGGGTCTGGCCTGCATATAGGGCCTTCCACTCCCTTTAGAAGTGAGACACCTGTGACTAGGACCCGCCTTTTTTTCTTAACTGAGGTGGTTTTGATGTGAGGCACAGTCTGACTTGGCCTCAGTGGCACCTCCAAGTTTGGCGAGCCATCATCCTCATCTCCATTTGGTTCCCCTTGCAGAGCATCATACCTATTTTGCAAGGCCACCTGGGGAAGTGGGACAGTTATCCTCAGGACACGCTTCCCACACCGCTTGCGCCATGCAGGAACTTGTTGCCATTGCTCACTGTCCTGTGAGCCACCACGCTCAGTCAGGTGGATAGGGGGCAGGGAGTGCTCTGCATCATGAGCGCCACCTGACTGCTAGGCCAGGGTCAGGGGGGCTAAGTCATGACACCAGCGGTCTATTTCGCTCTCACACTCCCTGATACTCCTCAGCCTCTCCACTTCCTCCTTCAGCTCTGCAACCAAGCCTAGCAGATCACTGATCTGCTCTCACCTCACACAGCCAGTCTCACTACTGTACTCTGACAGGCTCAGGCACTCGCCGGATCCCGAGACCTGGACCTCCATGTGTTTGTAAGGGACCTCTGTCCAGGTTGCCACAGTCCTCCTGGTGGCACCTATTGCCCAAGTGGAAACCATAGTTACACTCCTCTGAGAGGGCAACCACCACTTAGTTAAGTTAGCTCTGGAGCCAAGAGAGGTCTGTATCTTCCCCACCCACCCTGCCTGTGGGAACTGCTGTGTAAACTGCTGCGCCATGCCCTTCGATGTTCCTATTGTCCCTGTCCTGGCTGTTTGCCTCTATAACCAGCTAGGTTAACTGCCAGTTCCTAACTGCTAACTGCAACTGCAGTCAAGACTTAGGCAGCAATATAGGAATACTAGCCCAATTTACTAGTGACACTAAATCCATATGCTGGGTCTGTATAAATTGGTAAGCCTTGTCTACTTTCCAAAGATATATACATTCCTATTACCTGTATTAATGATAGCAGTAAAACTTTAAATTACCACAGCATCCAGAGCTGAGGATTCTTTATTTGAAAAACTACAAATTGCATAAATAAGAGAACAGGTACGCTTATATCAAGGAAAAGGAAAAGCTAGATTCCAATTCAGCTTTCAATCAAAAGCTACTTGTAGACAATCTTAAAAAACCTGTTGCATTTGTAACATTAACTAAGAACACTGATTAATATATTCTGTGTTATTATTATTTTGTTGCTTGTACTGCTTTGATAGATGTACTATGAATTCTTGAAATAGCATAGATATTCAGCTCTTCATGAACCTGGCTTTAGTTTGGACTTTCGTACAGTAATAACAGTTCTAATTTGTTCTATCATGTGTTCCATTTCTCTTCTGTAAACAGTTCCATTCAAGCAGAATTAAGATCTCCTGCTTTGTCTCCTTCCATGGGAGCAGGGAATGCCAGCTTCCACTGTTGTCACTCTGTGTGTTTCTGAAAAGACCTCTAGGCAGATTCCTACCAGCTTTGAGCACAGACACAGCAGCAGGGGCCTTTTGTGTTACCAAAAGGATGAGGGAGAGGAAAAAGCATCAGGGATGTTTCCTTTGCTTCTAACTTCTCATTATCTCTAATGTAGCTACTGCTTTTCATTATCATTCTATGACTTTTAAAGTTTTGAATGCAGGCAGAGATAATCACGATCATGTTCACTTGATGAAAACAGTATGTGATTCACTTCTAAATATGGTTCACTTAGAATACCCTTTCCTATTATATGGAAACCTGAAAGAGTTGACTTAGGCACTTATCTTTGGAAATAATTTAGAAACCCTTAGAAAAGATTGGAAAAAACAAGCATAGTAGCAGATGGGACAATGAAAGTGTTCTTGAATTTAAAGTGTTCCCTACTGCATGGATTGGGAGTGATGTTAAGTTTTACTGAGCCTGGTGAAACCTGCTTTCTGTAATAAGAGCTCATGCTAGGCTGGTTTCTGCAAAGTGTTGAGAAACTTTAACTCCCAGTGAAGCCAATTCTATCTTAGAGCTTTTGGAGCTTTGCAGAATCATTAACAAAAGTCAATGACCCAAATACTTACGGGTTCTTGGCAAGTTTATGTGTCTAAACTAAGGAAAAATCCATTATGAAACATTTATTTGTTTATCATTATGAAACATTTTTGTAAGTTAAGACTATATGTGCTAAACTGGCTCTGCATTCTACAAAATCTCAGTAAAGAGCATTCTCTGCTTTGAAAGGTTTGGTTTCAGTAACTGAAAAAGAGCTACAAGGTGTGTTTCCTTTTAACTGAATTCACTATAGCAGGTACTGATGTCTTTTGTAAAACATTTTTTGAAAAAACATGACACATGTATCTCCAGCTGTGTGTTCCAAACACTACAGTGTATGGTTCATTATTTTCAAACAATTTTATGTATATTGTCCAGCATTGTTTTCTTATTGATACTATTGGAAAGGAATGTTGATTATTTAATGCTTAAACTGCAACAGTTTATGATGGAATTATTTTACCGTTATCTGAATCCATGACATTTAACTGAGTAAGAAAAATTTTCAAAACTCTTGCCTTCAAAGTTATCAATACATTTCTTGACACACTAGTAATAGGAATTATTGACCAACAGTAAACTACTTTTCAATCATGAACAGTTGTTTAAAAAAGATGGAAATTCATGCACAAGTACTCCATGAATCTCTTGCTCCTAAAATTCTGTGCACTGCTTTTCTATGCCTATTGTATATACGTGGACATAGTAATGATTAGTTTTTGGCTACCTTCCTTGTGTTTCTAGTATACAAAACATTGTTCGAGTCAGTTGGCATATTTAATTTCATTTTTTTCTAGAAGTAACTAGTTTTCCTCCTGCAATTCCCAAGTACTTCATGGTTGTTCTTAGCAACTGACTAAAATGGATGAGAATTTGTGAAAGACTGCCAAGGGATGTTAGGCACTAATTGTCATTTTTGAGAAACTATTCAGCAGAATGTTTCAATGATGTATAAAATACAGAAAAAGTGTGAATTGTCCACTTAATCCTAATGTTAGAACACTGGCAATATTCAAATGTAATAGAATGAGCAAACAGACCTTGGAGGTAAGCTACACGGTAACATCTTCTGCAAGCCATTATATTTCTGATGTATTGTTAACGGAATGCAGCAATGAAATCTAAAGACAAAGTTGATGTTGAAAATCTTGACCAGCAAGTGATGAACATTTTTTGGAAAGACAATAAAAGTTGCAATCATCAAGCAGCATGATCTTGTTTTATATTAAAAATTTTTCTTATTAGTCCTAGAGTCACTTCTATCTGTGCTGTGTTCCACTATTGTTGCACAGTGACGTGCATTGTAACACTGCAAGAAATGCAAAACTTCTCTGAGGTCATAAGGCATTAAATGCATTGTCTGTGAAGTTTTTTGACTGTTATTAATGGTGAAGCTGTAGCTCACAGCACTTATGACATGAGCTTCAAATAGAAAATTCCTTTTTGAAAGAAATTTTTTTCATTCTGATTTTTTTTTAGGACAATCAGCATTATTTTATAGTGATTCCAATAAATAGTCTGTACTATAATATTTCCAATACCATTTTGCCCTGGTTTCTGAGGAGCAGACCCATGGGCCAGCCAGGCAGACAGGCCATGAGTAGCCCTGAGACAGCTGGGAGATCCAATCAAGGCAGCTGATTCACAGGTGTATCCCATAACCACTTCATCATGTTCATTATAAAAGGAGGGAGTTCAGCAAGAGTGGAGTTCCTCTTTCTGGGGCTTCTCCTTTTTGGCATTCTGCTCCTGCTGTTGACCCCAAGGACCAAGCTGAGTATAACCTTGTACACTTTATGTTGGTGATTATATTAGTTTTGTTATTTCCTTAAATCTGTTTCTACTTCAACCCATGGGGCTTTTCTCTTTTTTTTCTCCCAATTCCCCTTCTCATCTGGGGAGGGGTCATTGGGTGGTAGAATAACTGCTACAGTTTAGCCCTTGGGTATATGTAGATGCATGTCCTCAGGTTTTCAAGACATGTTACAGGTATCAAGATATGCAACAGAAGTTTTCAAGCTGCACTCAGCATAATGAGTAGTAAAAATAAATCATGTTCCCACTACTACTGGCACTTGTATAGTCTCTAGAAGCAGAGCTAGTAATGAGACCTAAATTGCAAACATGATCTACATGTGAAGATTATATTGTAGCTGACCTTATGAATGTAGTTTCATGTATCTTGATTGAGACTTAGAATGGTAGATCTTAATCAAGCTATATGTCTGGTTCAGTGATCTGTGGACTAAAAAATGCATTACATACAAAGCTGAGATTGAATTGAGGTGTATTATACTTGTAATTCTAGACACCATAGTTATAATGCAGTCTTCTTCTAATGATCTGGCTTAAACAGACATATTTGTTACATAAATGTTGTGTACAAGTCACCAGAAGTAGAGATATCACAACTGAGGATCACTGTATGTGCATATCTTTGGACTAAAATTTTCTGGGATAACAAATGTGAATTATAATGTTGGTTGCTATTTGAACACTTAAAGACATTAACATTACATTTTCTGGATATTGTGTGTTGAAGGGTTCTCAAAGTTCATACATTTTTTCAGACATATGTGTTACAATTCATATTCAACCTTAACTAAGTTCTAAATAACCTAATACAGTCAGTGCGGATACTCTGATTTTTCAGTGATCAAAAGATCTTTGATCAAGGTTGGTTGTTCAATTGCAGCTCATGACCCAGAAACTTGATTGGTTCTTTGCAGATTCATGTTTCTGACAGGCAAAAGAAAATGCATTGGAAATTTTCATCTTAAATCTCACTGTCACCTAAGTCTATAGTCTGACTATGGAATATTTTGAGGTTGTTCTTTAAGAGTAATATTCTAAATTGGAAAAAAAAACCCAACAAAACAGGAATTCCTGAAATGTTATGCTTACATTTTACCAGTTTTCTGAGTCCTGGAATGTCAAAGACTGGCCATCCTAAAAGTTTTAAAAGAATTTATTGCAGAAATATAATCTAAAATGCCAAATCTAGGGCTTTTTTTTTTTTTTTTTAAAATTATGGTGACATGTTTTGGCAAATGTTTCAGAATTTATTTTTAGCTTCTGGTTTGGTTTGTAGTCTGCTTTTTCTTTTCCAGTTGATTACTGTGACACCAACAAATGACTGCATTTTTCAATTGAAAATGAATCTGTTTTCCAAACCTGGGAAGACTAAGTCAGTGAAAAAAAGATATAAATTTACAGATTTCATTCGTATTTCTCATTAGACCATTTCAACTTTTTGGTTTGTTTGTCATGCACTCTTTTGCCTTGATATGAGATAATCTTCATTGTAATGTAAATCTTTTTATGGGTGACAAATTAATTGCATGAATTTTTATGATGTATTGTATTTCATTAAAGAAATACAACTCTAGTAAAAGTACATGAGTCTTTCACATAGTTTTGCCATATACTGAGGATATTTTGCTTCATCTTCTAGGTGATTGCCTGAGGCCATATTAATGCTTCACATATTGAGATCACTGAGCTATGCCTTTTCACTTTTTCACTTTAAATGATTTTTATGTTATAATTGCTTCTTAACTCATGATACATAATTCCTTGAAACCTGTAGGAAAAAAGGTCTACTGTCTTCATTGAGTTGTGTGATTCAAGAGCCTGAAAGGGTCAGATTTTGGTATACTTGCTCACTATCAGTAATATCTCAGCCTGTATGTCAATTATTTTAATTATTTTTTAACAGAATTGACTTTCTTATTGATACAATAAAGAGTCAGATTTTCACATTCAATCTTCAGTTATGAATAATTGTGAAAAGAACATTTACTTTTGTAGAATCATTTTGAACCAGTAATTTTGTTTTAAAACAATATGAATTTTCTATTTTATAAAACAAGACCACAAATAAACAAACCAACCCATGAAAAAGAGATTAGAGAGGCTGAAACCTGAGTTAAGGCTTTACAGAAGGACTAAAGAGTAAATATGGTTCCCAGTTTTAATTTCTCTAGAAACACAGGAATAGTACTCTAGTTGTTCAGAAGCAGATCTTCTAACTTAAACATTTCAAGTGTTGAACCATAACTTTGACATTTTAATACCAATATACAATATGCAAAAAGAAACAAAAAAAATCCTAATTTTTCCATTGGTTCTTAAATAGGCAGAGGATGATGAATACACTAAATACTTTTTCTGTTCCATAGAGGGAAGGCCAAAACAGATATGATTAGCTGACCTGAGCTATGTGTTTGCCATGGAAGAAAGTAGAATAAAACCGGCAAAAATTAATGCACAATTGTAATATTGTGTTGAATAATTTTTTTTACAGTGAATGCATTTAGTTCTCCTATTGCTCAGACATTTTATGAAAAGAATAAGAATCAAAATATTTTGATTAGGTGTAGACAGAATATTCTTTTGAGTGTTTATACAAAAACAAAACTCTGTCCTGGGTTGCTCATTCAGCCGTTGCTTTTGCATATGTCATGACATGGGGGAAATTTTTCCGCAGTAAGAGCAAGAGGTCTGGAGTCACATATAGTATTTAAGCTGGAAAGTTTAAATATAATCTTACCCTATGTAATTCACAAGAATAAAATGGATTGGACAAGGGAATGTTATGTGCATTCAGGTTTGAACACCCAATCAATCATCTCAAATGACATAAATTGATGTCAGACAGTGACTGACATCTGAGGGAGTTGGGGTTGTTTAGCATGGAGAGGAGAAGGCTCTGGGGAGACCACAGAGCAGCCTTCCAGTAGGTGAAGGGACCTACAAGAAAGCTAGAGAGGGGCTTTCTACAAGGGCATGGAGTGATGGAACAACGGGTAATGGATTTAAACTGAAGGGGGGTAGATTTAGATTAGATATTAAACAGAAATTGTCTCCTGTGAGGGTGGTGAGACACTGGAACAGGTTGCCCAGAAAAGTTGTGGCTGCCCCCTCCCTGAGTATGTTTAAGGCCAGGTTGGATGGGGCTTTGAACAACCTGGTCTAATGGGAAGTGTCCCTGCCCATGGCAGGGGGGTTGGAACTAGATGATCTTTAAGGTGCCTTCCAACCCAAACCATTCTATGATTATAATCAATTTAAAGTCTCCATGAACTACTGGATTTGACAGTCCCATTTGTTTAAAGCCTAGCTAAGTACCTAGTGTTATATCTGAAGATGTCTGCCACTTTCCATAACATGGCAATTATAGATACTCTACCCTGAGATGCTATTCCACATTTACTAGTCCTGAGAGCAATTGCCTTTGTCAGAATTTGGTTTGAAGTCTAGGAGATTCTCCTTTAACTGTAAAAATCAGAGCAGAGAGCACTAAGTTTAATGGGCCTGTGAACAGTGAAAAATGTCCAGTTATGAGTCAATAAATTCACACACATGAAAAACAAAAAATAAATTACACTAGACAACACATGCCTAGGAAAATCTGGCATTCACAATATGCACCATAACTTGGAAGAAAGAATTAAGAGGGCAAAAGAACTGTTAATTGTCTCTTCGTGTTAAAAATCTCAGGGTTGTTTTGTATGTCCCATGACTTGGGAAGGTACTATACAAAATGTGGCTGTTTTATAGACTAGGAGATGGCCAGTTTGCAGCTCTGGACACCAAAAGATGAGTAAGCAAGGAGTTATCCTACTTCTGAAAACCCAGGCTTCCTCGTTTGAAAGTAACAGAAACTTATTTGGGAATTGTGCCTGTGGGACACATGCTGGTGGTCACAAACACAACCTGAATGTTATCTGCCCAGATATTTATTTAGACATCGGTAATTAGAAACAGTTGTCTAGAAACAATATGATAGACACACCCCTCCCATTCCTTTCCATACCCCATACAACATACATTTGTTGTACATTTTCTCTCATTCCATTGGCAGATGAACTAACTGCAACTTTGAAATGGTTCTTCTAGGTTTTGCTGATCAGTTGCCATATGGAGTTTAGAAGAGGGTCTATCAACCTATGTTTATTTTCCTTCTGGCTGGACACAGGAAAAAATCTGTAGATATTGTCTTGGGGTCCCCAAAGAATAACTGTGAAGCTAACTGTGGAGATAAAAGTTTGGCTGCAATTATATTGCTACAGCATTACATTTCCAACTCCCAGTCCCTGTTGTACCATATTTGTTCTTCATAAGAGAGCCACAGAAGAAAGGAAGCTATAAATCTAGTAAGAAGTGCATTTTATGTTTTTGAAGTTATATGAACAGTAAGAATTCATAAGAAAACTGTAAAATGGGGAAGTCACTCTACATACAGAGATGTATTATTTTATTAGTATTTTTATTACTTACTTTAATTTATATATAAAAAAGGGTGAAGGGAATTATTTAATCCCTTCTGTAACCCTGTGATGTCTCAGTGCCCACCTGCATGAAATAAGGGGCATGTAAACATTAGCAGAGAGGAATGATAAGGTCATCCTATGCAGGGTTAGAGAAAGGGCAGGCCACCCAAGGCAGCTGCCCTGGATGCTGCAGATAGTCATATTCAACAATAGGAAGAAAAAATGAAGTAGCCACAAGAGCTCTCAAGGGCCAAGCGTGTACGTGAAGGCTAATTACCCAGCAGTGACAAACTTGATAAATGACGGAACACCCAAACAAAATCTTATTGTAAACACTATTCTATCCTTAAATTTTACATTGAGATAAGATTACTCCTGGGTAATCTGACAAATGAAAAGCCATTGTATCCTTGTGGGTGTGCCAGCCCTTAAAAGCAGGACATAGCACAAAACTTCTCACTCAGTGCTGACCATCTTGATATATTTATCCAGGATAGCTGAGGAATTTTAAGGCACACCCTCACTGTGATTTAGACTTTCTGAAGAAGGAAATCTGTGGTCAAACTCTGACAATCTTCTGACACTATCTGAGAACTTCTAGGAAAGATTCTTGAAAGACCTCAGGATACTGGAGAAAATACATGAACAGAAAGGTCTCAAGGAAGTTATATCAGATACCAACATGAATTAACAGAAATCACTAACGAGTCTAACAGTATCTACTATCATTTTCAAAAGATCTGTCCAGTGTGAAATAATGAAGCACGGACTTAGTCCTTTACAAACACATAATACCTTTCTTGTTATATAAAACATTTCTTCTGCTTTGCATATTTGTGTTTGTGGGTAGAAGTCACGTAGCAATAGTATGCAACAGCAAAATCTTTATAAGGAAAAAGATAAAGGAAACAATGAACAAAAAGATGAGTGAAAATGGATAAATTATTGAAAAGGTAGAGAAATTCAGCAGAGATTTTTATAGACTTGAGTGCTGATATCAGGGAAGATGCTTCTAGCTGGGGTGAGTGGGTAGGTAAGGCAGATGTGAACTGCACAACCTATACTAAAAGTCTGAACTTTTCAGAGTAGTGAGAAAAAAAGAATGGAAGAGAGGAGAAAAAATGCAACCCAGAGCTATTTGGCCTGAATCTTTGAAAATGAGAGTCAACTGTAAACATCAGAAGCTGAAACTTCCTAGCAGAAACTCCTCTGTATTAAAGACACATTCATTTAGAGTATATGTGCTATAAACATATAAGAATTTAAATTCATACTTATGGACTTATAGTTACCAGTAAAGACACACTTATAAACTATTCAACTACTTGTTTGTTAAAAATTCAGGAGAATTTGTTTCATTTGCTTAACTAGCCATATCTCTTAGATTATGTGGTAGTCTGTCATTTCACTGTCTGCTTGTCCAGTGCTATTATAGAGAAAGTGCTGTACAAAAGCAGAGTTCTGTTTGCAAAGAACAGAATCCTATTGTGTTGATTTAGATAAGACACGCTATGGATGAGCACATAACCATAGTCCAACAAACGAGAGATCCTAAGATTAGATGGCACATTTTAAAGTTTCCATTGTTTATTCAAAACTGTTGTAGTTTGCAAGGTGCAAGTGCTTTTTTAATTGTTTAATATGTTATTAAAAATACAGTTAAGAAAGTATAAACAAGGTTAAGAAAACACCAATTTGGTTCCAAAATATTGAAAGAGTAGGATGAAGAGAGAGGGTCAGGAATCTAAGAACAAGTCTTTCCAGTTCTACTGCAACTGACTCATTGTATGGGTTTTTGCAGATTTCTTCTTGACTGAAGAAGATGCTCTGCTTGTTGAGGCCTTTAAATTAAAAACATACCTATTTGTAAAAATGAGGCATGAGTTCAAAGAAAAGGTAACCTTGATGTGAAATTTCCTGGATAGAGGAAAGAAACAGAAAGAGGCATTGCTTTGAGGCCAAGCCATGTGAACAAGAAGACAAATAATTATGTGTTTTGTGCCGTGCAGCAATCAACCATTGCATTGGACAACCACATTTACAATAAATAACGTACTGCTGTCATGCCCAAAGCAGAATCACGTTTGGGAGACTGCTTTTTACATAGGTTATTTCCTATTTTTTGATTTTGCCGACTCTACTGCTAAGGCACAGTAAAAACAATTCCTATGAAGTAAGAGGGGCAATATCTTGCAAATATGGGAACAGTATCTGAGCAGAAACATGAGGACCCTGTGGCACCAACCAACTGATGCTGCTTTTAACACCCATTGGCTTGAATGCAGGTCATGTTCTAGGTCTAGGAGATCTAAATTTGATGGTGGTGTAGACAGTCTTGCGTGATGAAGAAATGAGGTGTAAGATTTATCCTCACTAACCTATACTATTACATTTGCTGTATTTACCAAACTCCCCTTTAATAGCGCAAGCAGAAAAATAGTCATTAGCAGAAAATCATCCATTCCGCTTGTTTTCTTAACCACCTTCCAGTGGAATGAATTGATTTCTGAAAAGTACCAGTTTCTTTCCATTGACTGGAGTACATAAACTTAGCTTTGATTTAGGACAATATTGTCAATGTAGTTGTGGCTTTCTGAGGTGAAACACACTAAGACGTGTGTGATGGAGATACCGGTAAGAGGTACATATATCCCTGGGACTCTCTGGGAGTTTGTCCTGCTACCTGAATGACAAAGCACCCAAAATAAGACACAGATGTTCTGGGAAGCTGCAGTCTTAGGACACTGCAGGTCTAGAGTAAACCATTTGGGAAGTAGAATTTGCATGTTTGCAGTTACTCATATTGTAATAGACACTGCATGGTTTGCTGTAGCAAAACCTATAAGGAAAACATACTCATAAAATTAACTCATTCTCCAGCTCTTTTGGCCAGAAATGGAAAGACATGTAGCATGAATTTTTCCCACAACCCATGCCTGCAAAGTGCCTGCAAATGCATTAGAAGTGTTGAAGATATGATGACTAGTTGGAGTTACAAAGCAGAGATTCTGATTTGTAGGAAATATCAAGGTTTTATACTTAGATATGGACTATTCAAAACCACTTAATAGTGCCACAAAATCAGAATGTTAAAAAATAATGGAAAAAATGAGAGCTGAACAACCCCTTCAGCTGCTCTTTAAAACTGAATTTTATATTAGCCTGTGTATATAAGCAGCAAAATGGACAAGAATATTAATTATGTCAAGCTGTGTTTGGGATTCCTTGGACACCTGACTCTCAGGCAGCAACCAGGCCAGGGGAAGGTAATCTGCAGTTCCCAGACTCTGCAGCCTCAGGGCAGCCTTTCTGGAGTTCAGGCCTTAGATTTGATGAAAGTTAATCAAATTCAAGATATTTCAGACAAAACATTTAGGGCTCATATGTCAGTGTTTTTCAATGAAACTACATTTCATAATAGTATATCAGATCAACTCTATTGCCAAGAGCAGTTCTGTCTCTTTCTTCCTTTGCTTCCCCTTTGCTTTTACTCTCCTTGAACTCACTGTTCTCCTTTATTTTATTGTTCCTCTTCTAGCCTTCTCTTCTTCCTGTGCTTTTATAATCTGTTTAAAGCATTCTTTATATCTCCCCAACCTCAAACACGATCTACTTTTGTGTCATTTTTCCCTCAAACCCTGTATCTCCTTGGTGAAACTAAGCAGACTCAGAGCTGTCAAGAAAACTTATTTTTTTGTTATACAGAAGGAAAACATTGATCAGTGCCATGTATTCATTTGATTTTATTCTTGATTCTTCAGCTAAAATAGCAACAATTTCCATCTAAAAATATCTCCCTTTTTTATTTTGTAATCAAAGTTCTGATTGATGAAAACTTTTTGAAATAATTTGTCTCAAGAAAAAATCGCTGTAAATTAAACTTACAGTCCAAATATGCAAAAGGCATTTAAGGAGAATACCAGTAGTTTTGAGAACAGTTCCCTAACCATAAGAAGCTTAATGGTGTAAGGTCGGCAAGGAAGGAATATGAGCAAAAATAAATTCCGGATGCTGCAACCTTCCTAGATGTTTAGAAACAAAGATAGATACATCAGAAAGATATTTTTTTTCTTAATATTGCACATAGTGTAATTGATAAATGTCAATACATGATCTGGAAGTTACATTACTTCAGAAAGAATATGGTCACTAAAGTATATCAGAGATCCTCTGAAACATTTCCTAGAGAAGACTTTGTATTTTATTACTCTCCAGGAACAGAGAACATTCAAACTGACATTTGTATCAGGACTCTGGTGCAGAATGCTTCCCAGAAATTTTTGGTATATTTTTGACTTTAAAATTACTCCATTCAGCCACTCTGAAGTGTTGACTTGCTTTTGGCTTCTCCCCGTGGAATGATTTAATTTAGGACATTACTTTAGTTACAGCTGTGGTTAGCTGAGGTGAACCACACTGGTGGGTATGTTGGGTACATTCCTCCTAGATACCACATTCTCCATCAACCCTCGACCAGGAGGATCTGGGGTGTGCAGCCAGCTGTAATGGCAATATGTTGAAACAGTGTGATATAAAAGTGACAGTTTTCTAATCAACAATATGCCTTTCCACTGTACACACTGTAACAGAAAGTAATAGATGACTAGTGTCCTTACGGAGCAGAATTAGAAAACTAGGAAAACTCATTTGTAGTAAATTCAGACATCTTCCTTGCATCGAGCTCCCCATGATAATGTGTGTAATAACTTTCCAATAGCTCAGGATACCTGATTGTACACGAGGGTAAAAGAAGGACAGAAGAAGGTTTAGAACAAAACTGCACTAAAATGAAGATAAAGTTAGATTATCAAAGTAATCCTTCATAATCTTCATAATTATGGAATATTTTTATGCTTAAAATTTACTTATCAGTACGACAGTATATTACCCACCTTAATGACATGAAGTCAGGAATTTATAATAGTAATTAAGTCCTTTGCAATGTATTGCACACAAATGAAAAAAACCTATCAGTACAATGTGGAGCACAATCTTTATCACTAGTTTACCTTCTTCCTAATAGTTGTTCAGTTGGTTAAATGAAAGTAGATCATAGTTTCATTTCCTGTTTTAGTGAATAAATGTCCACATAGAAGACAACCATAGTGCAAATGGTTAGAAAACAAGGAATGTTGTCATCCAGGTCTATTAAAATGTCTAGAGTGTGGTTTCCATGCCCAGAGAAGGTTTTGTTATCTTACATGGAAGCATCAGGAGCTAGAAACTCAAACAGTTTCAAGCACTTTTATGAAGATATCCGCAAACTTCTGGGAGTAGGTTCATAAGAACTTGTTTCCGTTTGTAAGACAATAAACATGGCTAAGCCTGAGAAATGCAAATTGATAACAAGAACTTTCAGAAAAAGCAGCTGTAGCAGTATGCAGCTGTTTTTTATTTTAAAATACATTTTTGTGGTAGCATTTGATTGTTTGCATCATATACCAATACTGTAAAGGCAACATGGAAGGTTTCAAGTCTGTAAAATACTATGCGCATGGCTAACCCTGCTCCACATTCGCACACTCAACTTTCTACTACAAGTTACAGAATAATTATTGTCTTTTTTCAAATGGAGAGAGTACAAATACTTGCAATTCCAGGAACTATAATATAAATTTTAAAAATGTTTATTTGAATGCAAATAGTTGATATTTCACTTAAAACTTTTTCTTTGAAAATAAATAGCTGTACTAAACTAGCAGTGAATTCCTTTCCTCTACTCCAATAGAAAGAAGCTCAGAGTTAAAAACAAGGCCCAGATCAGCAGTATTAATTAGCAGTGTTTTATTTGGTAATAGTACTGAGACTCTGCAAGAGCTAGGATCTGTTGAATAAATCAATACCTTATATCAGAATAAGGTACAGTAAGGATATGATTCATTTTGAATCAAGTGGCAGTTCTGCAAAGACGAAACACATGAGAGCCTTAGCTTTTCTGCCTTCAGTGCAAATACGGATAAACCTGTTAGAGTCAACCTAGAGCCCAGAACTGACAAAGGGTGTACAGGCAATTACCCTCTGCCTTCCTAAGTACGTTGAGGAAGGTGGTGTCTGGCTAGAGGAGCATGGAACAAACCCGACAGAGCTCTTGCCACTGGAGAATGGAACTGTCAGATATCTAATGTTAGTTGCAGTAAAGATTTGTTTCATTAGTCCCTTCCCATCTGTCTTTATTTTGCTTCCCTGCTGGAAGAGACACCAGCAAATGTGCTAAAAGGAGTGACAACAACACAGTCACCTGAAAACTTGTTCTTGTACCAGCCTTGCTGAAAGCAGGATGAACCCAGAATCTCCTGTGACATTAGAGAAAGTATGTTTCTCTACATGTGTTAGATGAACAACTTTATAAGAATCTTTGCTAGGGTGTCTTAATACTTCTCCAGCACTTTGTTGCTAGTATCTCCTTTGTTGTTCTAGAAGCTTCCATAAAACTTGATTGTGGCACCTATAGTTAGGTGCTTTGGGACACCAGGCAAGATGACATGGATGCAGAATTTTTACAAAAACTGATGGCTTTCCAAAACATGAACAACTCACAACAGAGATTTTCTGCAACTTTCAAACTTCTCAGTGTCTTTGGTGACATCTCTAAAACATGTAGGCTTTTAATCCCTTATTGGACAAATTTCCCTAGTCGAGATATTAACAAATACACTTTTGGAGGAATAACAAGAATTAGTTATATGGAAAAAGACGTGATTTGCTGTTTAATAAGTTTTAGTATACTGCAGCTTTTAGAAAGATATTAGCTAGCCATTCAGCTAGTGTCAAAAAAGTAAAAGAAGTTATATGAATTTGCATTGAGTGTCTGTATTTTGTTTGGTTTTCCATAATTTATTATCTGTACAATTGATTGTTGATATAAATGTGATTGTTTCTGAGTTGTTTTGACATCTCTCAATACATTGTTTAACATAACATGCTGGCACAGTTTGGCTGGGCAGCATCCCAACAATACGTCATTCTCAGAAAATGGCAGAGAAAATGTTGCTACTACTGAAATACAAGGCTCTTAAAAATACACTTATTGAGAGTAATATCATTAGAAAGTAGCACAAATCCTGTATAACATGAAAAAAAACCTAGTATTATGAACTTTACAAAATAATGAAGGAAAAATATAAACACCTAAAAAGCCAGGGCAGGGGCTCTTTTGAAAGAGAGGTCTATACAAAGACCTACTACTGCAGCCACACCATTAGAGAAGCGGCAGCATGTACAAAATGAAATGATGAAGACACTGCACACTGTGTTAGCACTTGCAAAAGCTTCTCTATTCCCTCTGTTTGCTTCTACATCTGCATTAAACATAGGGGTAGCTTGACAGATACTCTAGATTAGAATTTTCTAAAAATATATCTGAAGCCTGAAAGGGGATGTCTGACAGCTTTTGGCATGTATAAAACCAACTCAGATTTTAACTCCTGATGTGTGTGTGTTGTGTAAGCAGTCTTATCATTGGCTGGCAGTGCAGACAGCTACTTAAAGCCACTCATTAAATGCCCTGATGAACTGAGCTCAGAAGGATAAAAGGAGATCTGGCCTTTACTGTCTTCCTGCTTTATGATCAGTTCACCAGCTACTGTTATACTGTGATTGCCCACAAATACAGCCCTACAGTAGTGTCATTCATCTGTGATGTCTGAATGAGACTTTGTGTTGCTGAAGCTGTAAAATCTATTCAAAACAAGTGACACTGGGGGTGCCAAAGCCGTAGTTTGAGACTAAAAGCAATGATAAGCATGATGTGAAAGCAATCAGAAAGTGTTAAGAAATAATTTTGTTTTATATTTAGTTTAGTGTTTTCAAAAGGGATTGTCCAGAAAAACCTCTGGCTATGCACAGAGCTGGTACAGCAGAAGATATGGTAGAAAATTTCTCACACTGTTTTGTTCTTAGAAATACCTGGAAGAGAAGGAATACCTATCTCATTGCAATTGCCTTTTTACAGAAGCCTATGTTTACAATGACTAAACCTATGTATATATTTTTCCTTTATCTTTTAGAATATGCTATCAGAAAATTGCCTGAATTCAGTTCATTCCATATGGGTTACTTTAAGGGCACTATGAGCTTCACTGCTAAAGGAGAGAGATTTTCGTTTGTTACAGCCAGTCTTCTGTCCTCACAAGTCTTATATTATGGTGTGGGGTTTTTTTCATATTTCATAATGTATGTTGCTCATCGCTGATTTTATTTCTTACATATTTTAATAGTAATGTTGTTGAAATTGTGATGATCTAAGGATATGGTCTATGTGAGAAAGTCAGGAAGATGTGATACCTTTTCTTAGACTGGATCATTTGACTGGAAAAAAAAAAAAACATGTTTGGGGGCATACAAGCACTTCCTAAGGTCTTAAATAGACAAATCCATTATTTCTCTCAAGATACCTGGACTTTTTTGTGCTATCACAGCTAAAATATTACTGACAAAGAGCCAACATATGGGAAAGTCAAACTTTTATTTTCAGGATCACTTTTATGCATAATACATAATATATAACTTGAGGGAAGATCCAAAAAGAGACTTAAGTTGATTGTTGATACCAGTTCCAAAATTGCAATTCAGTTTCTTATAACTATATGACATATACGTGCTCAATTAAAAATGCCTAAAATTCATGAAAAACCTCCTTTCTTGATCTGAAAATTCACTGGGTGCCTATGAAAACTATCTTAACCTAAGCAATTGTTTTCCACTCTTTTACATTTTCAAGGAAAAACACTCTTCTGACATGATTACCTCTTTAATTTGTTACATAAGGGAGAGCAAGAACCCAGCAGTAATCTTTCATCTGACTCAAGTCTAAATGACTATAAGAGACTTATGATGCTGTTGAATCTGATGCATGGAGTTACAATTATAAATATATATTTTCTATGTTGCTGGGTTTTTGGGTTTTGTTGGTTTGTGTTTTTTCTATAAACGTTTATTGCAACTAGAGAAGACTTCTCAAGACCAGTGAATATTAGAAGTCTATTTTGTATGGTAGTCGTGACCGACTTAGGAGTGATAATAGGTGAAAAAAAATAGGACATTCCTGTCAAACTCAACATGTAGAATTCCTGTTCTGCTCTTGAGTCTAGCACTCTTGCAAAAAATGTCTTATGATATGACTTGCTCTACTTATTAACTGGGGTATAAATATATTTATTGTGCAGAAAATTGGAACTGTGACGGCTTTTGTTCCATGAAATGGTGTCCAGACTGATTGTATTTATACAAATTAAGCTAATTGCATTGAATACCCTGTTAGTAATTTTGCACAAAATACAAGGTTACAGTTTTGGAAGGTCCTTCAGCAATGATACAAATCTAAATACATATATATTATGAGAAACTAGCTAATTATATTTTCATATAAATTACTATATATCAAAATATACATTGTTACAATAGTGTTGGTAAAAAGTGGTTAAGCAGCTTTTTGATGCTTCAAGTTTTTACTTTTATCAAGGTATGTTTCTATAAAAAATAAAATTGTTCTTGCTAATAGTCATCTATTAAAAAAATGATTCCTCAATTAGCAAAACAATTGTTAATTCATCCACAGCAGTATCATTGTCTCTTGGGAAAGATATTGCTCACTCCATGAAGTCAAATAAAGCATTTCATCCTATCAAATGAAAACATGATGTAGTCTAAATTATGAGTCCGTTTAGAGATTGGGATATCTACTTTTATTCCATCATCTTTATTGCAGTAGCAGGAAGTAATGTTTATGAAGGCAAAACAAACAGTGAGAGAAATCTCAGTGCAGATATGACTACTATTAATTACAACCAAATTGTTACTGTTGTATACCCAATCTTTGCATGCTCCTGTCTTCTCTTTTCTCTTTATTATTCCCATGTTCACTGCTCTCTTTTATCTCTCAGTGTAAGAATGTCGTTCAAAAGCATGACTAGACTAGAATAGATTGCATACCTATCTCACCTGTACCTGAGCTCCAACAATATCCAGTAGCAAACACTGTATTTATTCCTGCTTCTAAGAATCTGTGGCTCGCATACATTTGGAGTTAGAGATGGCATGCATTTAGGAACCCCAATGGATTTTCTCTCTGATTAACTTAGCTAATCACCTTCTGGATCCATGTAAACTTTTCCTGTCTGTAACCTCCCCAAATGAGTTCAACAACTGAATTCTTTGTCAGGAAAAAGAAAACTCAATCTTTTTTTTTTTTTTTTTTTTTTTTTTGTTAAATTTATTCTGGCCCTACCAGCTGATTATTTCACTTGATGTCTTCTGTTCTACATACAAGGTATGTCATTTGCTTTGTGACCTCTAAACCATTTCTTACCCTGTTATAGCAAAACAAAATGCGACTTCAATGAAAGAAATGCGAACACAAGACAAAATGAACCTCCTACTACACTGTGATGGGGAAATAACAACCAGGTGTCTTCCCTCACTTGGGTTATTGACAAAGTGTGATTTACACAGAAGTTAGTATTTAAGACCCACTACAGCTAACAGTTTACTAACTTAAATTGTTCTACATTTCTTTTTTTGGCTAAAGACTTTTTTGTACTTTTGCACATCACTTTTGATAGAATAATACCATTTGCTGTCCAGACATATTTGGAAAGAAAAATCACAAAATATTCCTGAAAATGTACAAGAAACCCCAAAGCTTTCCTAATTTAGGAACAAGTAATTAGCATTTGAAAACTTGAAACCCAACTGAGTTATTTGTCATTCATTATTCCTGGATGATCTCCATGATTCCGTATTCCAAACTTTTAAGTCAGTCAGAGAACAGAAACCATACATGACTCAGGTTCTCAGCGAAGTAATATGAATAATAAATCACTAAATGCAAATAATAAAAAGATTAGTAAACAAAAACTGTCACAATGAAACTATGCAATGGAAATGCTAGGATGCTCAAAAATCAGAGCAATCATATTACTTTGTGGCAAAAAATCAATTAATTACTATCTAGTTGTTGATATCAACTGTTAATTGTTGAGGGGTTTTCCCAAAATTACTGTTACATTTCACTTTTCTTTTTCTTATTACTTTCTTCCAATTCCCATTTAGTTAAAATGTATTTGATGCTTATAATCTCTTTTAATAAATCAAATTGCTATCTTTTCACTGGGCGCCTGTGAGTATCATTGTACTGCTGAACCAGCTAGCTTGTTTTCTTTTTTTTGGAAAATAGGTAGAGGGTTTTTTGGGTAGTCATAAAGCCCTGGGTTTTTTAGAAATATAGTAAAATATAACTTGCAAGATGCTGAACATAGAAAGTCACTTGTCATACCTTCATTGCCACTAGACCCCAGAGAATTAATGCCTTAAAGTCAATAACAGAGTCTTCTAATTAAAAGTATAAGCATCATCATGACAGTGTATGGGGGAACCTTTGTAAAGAGCTCTCCCATTCTCTGGTGTGATCCTGATATGGCTAATTGCATTGCGACTTCCCTTTATGTGCTTATGTAAATAGCACTGGCTTCTGAAGCAGAGCTTTCAGGCGGTTTTTGTAAGGAGGAGAGTCGTTTCCCCAAGGGCTTTTTCTTTGTGAAACACCAGCTGGTGGGAGTTTTGCATTGTTAACCCTTATCGCCAGTGGCAAAGAAGGGGGGGGGGGAAATAATCAGGAAAAACTGCCTGATTTTATCTTTTTTATTTTAATAGATCCTTGTTTCTTGTGCCTTCTTCTCCCCAAACTGAAATTTTAGGGGCCTACAGCAGGCAATATTTATCTTTTATTGGTATACATAAAGATGAGGTTCTAGCTCTGAGTCTTTCTGCATCCTGTAGTTCTTTATTCACTGGCACTTTGCAAATGTGTTCAGTTGAAAATTTTACATTCAAACGTTGTTATTTACACTTTTACCTCTTCTTAAAGCCTGGCACTTAATCCAAGCACTTTCTGTTTTCTACTCGTTAAAATGCAAAGGAAAAACTGTCAAAGAGAAAACATTTAAATAAATTCAAGAACTTCCTTCACTTCAGAAGCACACGAACAAATGTTAATATGGCATGAAATGTACACTTATGAAATCTTAACATTACTGTTAATAAGCTAGTCAAAAAAATGTAATTACATATGATAATTCCTTAGTTATTGTGAAATTTAAAAAATACTCAACTTGATTCTATACAAAAATATGGATATTCCTTACGGTCTCTGTATTAGACAGTTATAGAAAAAAAAAAAATCTAGTAAAAAGGGATTAAGTACCTATTTCTTTTCTTCAAAATCTCATTCATTACATGCGAGCTCTATGTCTACCATACTGTGTTCTTCATGAAACTTCAAGTCCAATGTGACAAAACCATACTATGCAGAAGTCAGTGTAGATTTCCTCCTTACTAGACTTTCAGTCATGCTACACCAAGACCTGAGCTATTTAAGCCATATTATAAAAGATAAATAGCCTAAATGAACAAGGTTATGATTTTTTAAAATTTCATTAGTTTAAAGCTATTTTATTAAAGCTAGTGATGAAAATAAGAATGAAAACACAAAGGTTACACATTAAGACTCCACTGCTCATGCATTGGAAGAATGACAAAAAACAGTACTTTAAAGAATTACCAAACACAATAAAAAAGCAAGGTGGGGAAAAGATATTGCTAATTTTCCTACCATAACTTTTTTCTTTTTTTCTGTCCACATCTTCCGTGTTCTCTGTTGTGCACAGGGATTTACATGATCCCATTTCATAGCACGGTTTATTGTAGCACAGAAGAATCTGCATGTTTTCATTTCATTATTTTTCTCTGGTCTCCGTAAACCTAGTTTAGAATTAACCTCTAAAAAGACCTTTTACTAGGAAAAGAGAAAAGGTAGCAAAATTAATTCGTGGTCAACCGAGCCAAGTATTGGTATGAAGTAAACTGGCATCATTTCATCAAAATGGCATTATGCCAGCTGCACCTTTCAGTGATTGACCTAGGAATGATAGTTCCACAATATGAACCTGCATATATTTACTACAGAAATACTAGCATTTACTATTCTAATTACTCAGTGAGAGACTTTAAACAGTTTGTCAAAAAGAGGAAAGTGTGTATGAGGTTTGTTCTTAATTTAAGTAAGTAGCCTTTTGAAGATTCATGAAGATGATAATGGTATCCATGATCCACATGATATGCATGATTCAACTGTGATTTTTGTTTTTCAGTTACGTTTGTTCTGCAGCTTCACTTTAGTTAATTTATAACAAGGATCTACAGCCTTTGAGACTGAGATCAAAAAGTCACCTTCATATGGCTAAGCACAGAAAAGCAACAAGAAGACTCAGTGTCACATTGACATCATACTTCCACGTAAATTATTTCCTTTTGCAGTTCAGTTGGATTCTTTTCTACTATTCAAAATGTTCATACTTAAGCAATAAAATGAAATGTATAAGCTAGATCTGCTTTTTAATCTATAAGGGACAAGTTCCCAAATAAGCAGCATTTCAGGAGCGTTACATGTAAAAAACAATGAATCAAAGGAAAACACTGTGATTGCTTAGTTTAATAGAGAAATAAGACTGAATAACCTATCCAAATGAACTGCAAAACCTGTATAAGCTTTTCAGAAAGCATTGTCCACATTTTATTTCCATTCTTTCTTTAGCAATCCAGTAGCTGATACTCAGACAAGTTCATTAGTTAATCATATCTTATCCCGTGGTGGGAAAAATAAAATACAATATTTTTGAGGGTTTTCAAAAAAGCGTGTATTTTTTTCTCCAGGCACTTGAACATTCTTAGTGGAATTCTTTTAAAAGGAGATTGTAGAACTGTAGACAAATAAAAACAAATATTGAGTCATTCTTATTTGCTTTCTAGGTTTTGAACCTTCAAATTTAGTATTCTCTACCTTTGCCCTACAACCACAAGATTTACTTTATAAATAAATTCTGAACTTTTTTTACAAGTCACCAGACTGCAGTACTTAAATAACATACTGATTCTTTAATCAATGCCTATTAATAAGGGATTTCAGTTCTGCAGAATGACAGTGCTTATTTTATTTGAAAAAGACATAAGCACAAAAGAGTATTTCTGTCAAGGTCAAGCAGAGAACAGAATATTATATCAGTGGGGTTTTTTACTGATTTTGCACTGACTTCAAGAGAACAGATGATATCTAAAAGATTAACTGGTTATAAAGTCTGTCAGAAAAGTTATCCTCTTGATATTTTTTAAAAATAATTATGCTTTGAAGTATGTTTCCACAACTTGATGGTCTTCATTGTGTAACAACAGCATTTTTTATAAGGTGGCATGTAGTTCAAAAATGCATTTTGCACCTCATGAAACCATCATTTAAGTATAGCAACATCTGCAATAAAGTTGTCAATTGCAATACTGATTTGATTCCTTACTGTTACAGAAACAGAGGCAGCAAGAGCACCACAAAAAAGTCAAGAATGGGATGCTCATTTACATAAAAAGATGGAAATTTTTAAAGTTTTTTATCAGCCTAGAACCTCTTTGTTTTCCATAACTGTTAACATGTTACAATAATGAAATTCAATGTAGTAACCAAATATGGAAAGACAGCTCACTAGCCTCCTAATGCTGAAACACCATATTTAGTAAACAGTCCACCTGAACCCAAATCATTGATGATAATAGATCACACTTATTAGGCCATGATTAGTGATATACAACTTCAAATAGTTCAAACAACCAATAGAGTATTTTCTTGAGCTTTTCTTTTTGTGTTTTCTTTCTGTTGTGGGGAGGTATGAAAGGGAAAATGCCATAAAATATTATACAGCTTATAGGAGAGACAAAAAATGAAAGACATTTCATTGGTAGTGGGTGGTAAAAGTGTCTTGGTCGCTAAAATTATTTAATGAATCTTTTCATAGTATAAGGCAATAATCCTGTAACTGGATGAAAACCAAAATGAAGGTCTTTATGGAAAAAAACTCCTAAGTCAAAGGTCTTAAAATTTGTTAGCCTCAGTCCTAGCTAGCAATGATCCTAAATTAGAAAGAATAACTCCCTTGTCATTATTTTTATACCGACATTTTTAATAAAGAGTCACATTTCATTAAGTATGAGAAAGAATGATGAAAAATTATGCAGACTATTAACAACTTCGAAGTGAATTGTTTAAAACATATATTTAAATAACCCTGACCTTCTTTGCTGTTATTCACACTGCTTATCGTTCTCCAGTCTGACCTCAGACTATTCTGACTTTTCCTTTAGGAAAATATTTGGGTCTTTCTTTCTGAATAAATGTCTACTTTGTAATGTTGAGTTGAGAATCAAAGAAAGGAGTATAATTTGGCCCAGTTGAGCAAACTATGTAAATATTAAAAACCAGCAAAGAACAAAACGTTTATTGTAGAAAATGCAGGAAAAATCCTCCTGGATTCTTTCTGATTGTCTGATCATAGTTAGTTGTCAACTGCTCAAAATAGTTTGAATGTTTATGCAGTGAAAAATAAACATATAGAGGCTACTTTTCAATCATGGGTACCTAACACACACATTCACACATATTTAGTAAATGACCCAATTCTCAGAGTTGTTGATATGTATTTGCATGCCTAGCTCTAGCTGGAGACACCTAGGTTTTATCACTTACATTTGAAAGCTGGATACAAATATCCATAGTCAGCCTATAACAAATTATGGAAAAGAATGAGAAATATCTAGTTATAAATCAATAACAATGCCGTGTCCCAGTACGCTAATTGGATCAGCTGTTCCATGTGTTATATCTTGAATAATTGTCTGACATACTGCCCTTATAGGTAGAAAAGTGAGATTTTAAACTATTAATCATTACACATGAAAATTATCACTCTCTAGAAAAGAAGGACTAATTTAATAGAAATTAAATTCTGAAAGCCTGTGAATATCTTCCAGACAGTTTTCTTGACTTGAAAGTTACGCCTAGCGCGTACAGTAATCTGAGCCATGGCAACCACTGTTACTGTTATCATTTCTCTCATCATAAATATGTAAGGATAATGATCCCAGGACTTTGTGCAGTCAGAATTGAATCAACGAAGGAGGCTGTAGCCCTACGACGTGATGTGGAATTAGTGCTCTATACTGAGTGACAGTAGAGGAGGGAACCCAGCAATTTGGTTGTCCCAGACTGCTTTTTCACAAACAAATCTTCGATTGAGTGTACCCACCATATATATCTGTGATTTTAACTTAAACTTTTTCCTACTTCTAAAAATCATGATTTAACATTACCTAGTTACAAAACTACTGTTTTGGACTATGAGTGTAACATCTGATTCCCTGACACTGCAGTACTTTTCTTCACAAGTCTGTGAAATACTAGGTCTACGTGTACAAAAACACTTACTATTTGTCAAACTAAGTATAAAAACTATGAGACTATGACCATCAAAAACACATCTCTGCTACTGGGAAGCAACGGGGACAGTATCCAGTTTTCTTTAAGGCTGATCAAGATATGAAAATTTCTGCCACTGAGGTTTTACATAATGTTAAGATACTAATATTTTAGAACTGCACAGTGAGTGAATGCGCGGCGGTCTTTTCACATATGTAATCCACAAAGGATAATTTAGAAGATGCCTATTGAATATGTTCATCCTATTAACATGTTGAAAGAACAAGGCAAACAAGAATTATTATTAACATTCCTGCTTATGATACTCATGCTTACCTGAGATTACACTTCTCATTTATATCTGTTATTGGCCAAATATCAAGACAGCATCCTTTGCAGCAAGCTGGCTTTCTGGATCTGATATGTAAGCATCTGTGTCTCTCTGTGGGAACATCTGTATGTATTCCACCACATCAGGATTCTTGTAAGTTATGGATTGCAACAACATACCTAGATATCGTTTGTAGATGTAGCCCCGGGTCACTTGCTCAAAGTCATGCCAAAATTGTATCAGAGGAAGAAATCCAATCCACATTGCAATGCTTTAGATACTTTATCCATGAACATTCTGTCCCCTTGTCTTCCTGCTAATCTTTTTCACCAAACAAGTAGTAAGATGAAAGAAAAATCCCAAGGCTATTTCTCACATCTTTATCTAAAATTAGTGTCATGACAGTGGTTGGCATTTACATGCTCAGGCACAGAACCTTAATTTATGTCATTTTCTTCTCTAATAATTAAATACTCCACACGAAAAAATAAGCACACTTTCTAAACATCTCTACATCTGTGGAAAATCCTCTAGGCAGCAAGACTAAGTGCCCTGGCATCTCTGACAGACCTCTAACTTTGCTTTTATTCTCAGTATGGCCATGTAACTAAACTGAAGCTGAATAAAGTAAGCTTTAGAGATATTCAGTTATTTTATTTTAATAAAGTATCAGTTGACTTTTAATTTAACTAATATCCATACCTTAAAATATGAATCTTCTTTTCTCTCCCGTTCATGTCACACTAGTCAGAGCTTTTCAGTGGCTTGCACACTTGCAAATTAAAGGACCATTTGGACTTCTGTATTTGAAATTTTAAAAGTCAGTTAAATTAAGAAGGTCAGAAAGTATATTTTTGGGGATGAAATAGCATCTTTTGGACCAATGAGCATACTAGGGGAGCTGCACTGGTAATTTATAGCTGTCAAGGAAAAAAAGCTCGAGTGGTGTGAAATTTTAGCTGTTTCATTAACCCATGATTTTAGGTGCAGGGACTATTGGCAAGAAGCCCAGACACTTTGGGCTGCTGCTGGCAGGCCCCGTCAAATGCTCTCCTGTTTATTTTCTTTGTCTTATAGACAATTCTGTTACAGAAAAAGAATGACCTCATTTTTGAGAACGTTGTTATTCATAGCCTTTGATTTTATTGTCACTAATATTGGGAGAACTAGAGAGCAGAGGATTTAAATTGGGCTTTGCTAAAGTAAAAATGGAAATGATTTGTGGTGAAGACGTGTGGATTGTTGAATTATCAATTAATAAAATTCCACTCAATTGAAATATCACAAGGACAAACATTTGAGCTGTTGGTTTGCCTCTAATTTTTATTGTTTTTCTCCATTTTTATTCCCATCAGGAAAGAGGTGCTTTATTAACTGTACTTTGAATAACAGTTGCAGTGGAGATGCTGGACAAGTCCAGTAACGTGCACAATATTCAATGTAGCATTTAGCAAAAGTGTCAATTATATTAATATTAATGAAAACCTTGCCTACTCGTTTACTTCTGAAGGACTTGACCTTGCAAACTCTAGCTATTTACATGAAGAACTCCAAGAAGTAGTTCCACTGATTGTTCTCAATACCAGGTGAGAATCACAGGAATTTAATCCCACCTATGTCTGCAACTTCCCAGGGAGTGAGTTAGTCCTGTTTACATAGATCAATGCTGCAGTCTTGATCTCTTTTCTTCCACAAAAGAGTGAAAGTAATGATATAATCCAGAAAAATTATATTAATTCTATAACCTACTTGCTAAACTATTCTGAAGTGTTCCCTTAAATTTACTTCAGCCCACACAAACAAAAACAGAGATGGAGGCATGTATACAGCAACTTTACCACTGCCAACATGAAAACATAAATGTCTTCATGTGAAGTGTACACATCTGGTACTAGATTTAGAAAAGTGCCATGTTTACATGTTTTTTTGCATCCCTGCATGTATAGACAGTTTTAAATGGTTCTTTTTTCCTGGTTTGTTGCCTTGACCAACTATTTTTCTCTGGGTTTGTGTGTATCCCTCAGTTCTAGGTTTAAAGAAAAATCCTCATATTTTAATGTTTGGGATCACTGTGGTTTTGTATGTGTGTATGATGACATTTAAATCTCATAGCTAAATGAAAAAAAAAAAATCCTTTTCTAATATTCACAACTGACTTTTATGTTAATATTCCTCAAATTGTTGTGTTGGCCATTCTTCACACAGTTTTGGAAATAGTGTCTTATGGTTGTTTTTATCACCTCTGTCCATATAATTACTTAAAGTTGTTTAAATATAGAAACCCACTGGCAAGAGACATCCTTAGCATCCAGAGTAAATTAATGATATTCATTTGTTTCTGCATCTAATCATTTCTCATAGTTCAATCATGATATCACTTCTTATTTTTTCCTGAGGTTGATAGCACATACTGGAGGAACATAAATTAATAAAATAGATAAAAATTACCTATTTTAATATAGTTAAATTTTAACAGTATTTTTGGAGTGGCTTGTTCGCAAAAGCCTATGAACAACACGTGTTGGAATTCTTTCAACATGCAGACTTATGTATATCCATACATACGCAAACATATTCATATGCAAATCATCTGAATTAAATTAAATGTTTTATTTTGCTTCAGGTTGTGTTTGGTTTTGGTTTTAAATTGTCTTTTAATCCAAGAAACAATACAACAATAGTTATATGTAGAGTAGCAATAGCTTGCAGACATGGAGCTTCCCAATCTTTCATATTTCTTAGCAACTTGCAAATTTTTTTCTTCAGAAATGAATGAATAAATAATGGTGAACATTAAATATAAAGGAAAAAAGTTATGTGGCAATTCTGCAGCCAAAATTGGCACATCTCTATTCAGGCACCATTGTTAAACACTGCATCTATGCCAAAGTGCTGTATCTTGCCAATCTGAGAAAAACAGTGATACTGTTGAACAACATCAAGGGCCCATTGTCTTATTCCCCTGTTTTCCTCCCATTCCTTTAATGACTGAACAGTTCAAAGACCACAGGCCACTGCAGAACTAGCACACATTAGCAGAAAGTGACATAACCTGTGCCCATATAATTCTAATTAAAACAATAGCTATTCATGGGACTCCCATAGTAATGCTCAGGCAGAGGATGAAAAGCATAACAATTGGCTCAAACTCATACCAAAGCAGATGGATTGATTGGTTCAGATAAAATATGAAATTTACTTTGTCCTGCTGTCCCAAAGTTATCATCCGTGTCTATAGTAGGAATCACGTGGTTCTCCAGCCTTACTTTGCATGGATGAGAAACATAAATAGTTTACATGGATACTATTCAGGGAAAACTGAAGCACTCGTTAATTATAACTAAAGTGAACATACAACTTCTGAATTTCCTCTGATAAGGTGTTAGGGTTCATATTTGTTGAGAATATAACTTTAATTATCATGTCAGAACACTGATAGAAAGAAAATAACCTTTGTGCTGTAATATCAGGATATTAGTTGTATAGAAATGGCAAAATAGTTTACAACAGTGAAAGAAAAAAGTAAATTTTAAAGAGAACATAGAATCAGATATGGCGAATAAATAACTGCACCTGAGAGTATGTTGGAGTTTTCTCTATGAACTGAAGACTTACAGATGGTGAAGGTATCAAAGGAAGAGTTTGGGTTGATAACACCATAGCTTAAGCCTTAAATGAATTATTTTCATTAGGATTCACTATGGAAATGTCAATTCCTAAAATTGGACTTATTTGTATGATCCTGAGGATATCTTTTTAAGTTTCAAAGAAGGCATTGTAGAACAAAGTTATAAAATAAATTGTGAAATCTTACTACTACTAGGTAATATTTATTCAAAAGTTCCAAAAACCTCAGATATGATACTATGGACTTATTGACTTAATATATGATGCATCACTTGTTGTCTCAGACCCAGAAGGACAGAAGAAAAAGCTATTTAATAATTTAATTATTATTTTTCAAAAAATTCTCTTATTAGGAGAACCTAGGAAACTGCAGACTGTAGACTTTGACCACCTTATTCTGACAATTAATAAAAAAAAAGAAAAAGGAAGCGCAAGTAAATTATGTATTGGAAAGAGTGTGGCTTTTTTAGAAAGATTGGTGATAGATATTACACAAGAAGATTATTCATTTTGTAATTCAGTGCAAAAGACACATACAACAAGATTAATCTGCTTAAAAATGGTCATCTGGTGTCATTTTGGGTATGGAGGGAGATTCTGCTTAGGCTCTGGATCCTACTTCTGCACTTCTCACAAATCCTATCTCATACCTGCTAGCCCTGCTAGCCCTATACAATTGTCTGGGCTGCCCTAGGGCATCTCCAATGGCCTTGGCTTCATTTATACAGCTGTATCCAGCCTTTACTGCTCAGGGGAACTTAAAGAGAATTAAGACAGACATTCAATAGAAGGTAGGGAAGGCAGAGTAGCACATTCCATTCGCTTCAAAACATTATTTTGCCTTATTGACACCATACACCCCCTCTTCCCCCCATAATTTTTAAACTGAGTAACCTTGTGTTTTTTACAGTATATTTTTGAGGATTGATTAGTGTCATTGTACCTGCCTGTATCTCCAGGATTGTTATGGTGACACAAGGTAAAGTAAGAATGATTTAGAAGAGGAGGAGGATAAAACCTTAGTCACAAATCCTGTGAATGTTATTTGGTCTACCTGATGGCCAAACAAATAAGCCAATGAACGTTATTTTTACAGATAAGGAGACTGATGAGCAAATAGTTGATTGCAAATCATCCTCTTTTGAAAGCTGCATTCATTCTAGTTTTAAAAATTGGGACAATAAAAATTTTGTTTACACCATATTTTAGAGACAAAATAGAAATCATATATTCACATGACACAAGAACAGAGGATATTTATGGACTGTTAGCCCTTTAAATATTATACTATGTCACATCTCAGAAATGTTAGACATACCACTGAATCATTTCAACAACAGCAATGCACCAATGAGCTTTCAGACAGATCTTTACATCTTAACACCACTCATTTTCTTCACTGAAATTGGTGAAACTAACTAACTTTTATTACATAAAATTAAAACCCAGGTTGTTTTCTCAGAGAAACCTTTAGGAGTTGCTAATTGGTTATTCTAGAAACAGTCAGGTTATGAGTATATACACATGCCCACGTGTTAGTAACAACCATTATTTATACCTGTCCTTTTTACTTGGTCAGTGACGAGAAAATTAAGTCCAAAGGAGAATGAGGATTTTATTCTCCAGTTGCATATGGTATATAATCTTTTGCAACAGTGCAAGGTTAAAGGAGCTTCTGGTAGTGTTTCAAATTCATTTTGCATTCATCTTGCTTTTGTGTATATGAATACAAAAACCCCTCAGCATTTCTGTGCTTTTCATTTCTCTTCTGCTGCTCTAATTTCCTTTTGGTTGGTTATTTTTTTGATTTTTTTTTTTTTTTTTTCAGTAATGTGTAGATTCTAAATGGGGTTTGTGAAAATTTTACTTTTTTCTTACTGGAGCAAGTCTGGTGGTAATGAAAACAGCTTCATACGCAAGTTAATGGAACAATTTGGGGGATAATTTCTTCAGGTGTGGAGTGTCTGACCTCAGGAGTCTGACAGATATTGCTGCAGCATTATTAGCAGTCACTGAGGCCTCCAGATGGAATTCAGGAGGCAGTAATGGCCATGCATTTCAATCTGTGCAGTTAGCCTACTTAGATTAGAATCTATTATTTATGGTGATTATCAGTGACTGCAGCTCTTGTAAATGGCAGTAGGTCAGTGCTTTGATAATAATTAAGGTATTAATTATATGATAAAAATGGAGGTCAGCTTCACTTCCCTCCTTTGAAACAGAATTGAACAAAAGGAATTGCAAGACTGAAGAAATTATTGCCAGAAAGAAACAACATAGATTGTTTTTCATCTTCTTTATTCTGAATCTGAGTTTTCACAGACTTCTATATTCATTGTTGCAGTAAAACTAAAAGGTCCCTAATGCCTTCTTTTAAGGAGTTTGTTAGAAAACCGTTAGTGAAGTTTTGTGTGTTTTTATTACTACTGCACTCCAGAGTGAGACACACAATACCTACAGAAGTCTGAAATATGGGAGAAAATCATACATGCAAAGCATATAAACTTCATACAGTTTGCTGTCTTTTTTTATTGCATTGCTTGATAAAGGCCCCTGTTGTTTGAGCATATACACTACTTTATTCTTTAATAATGCAACTTAAATGTCATGGATGTCTTACAAAGCTTGTGTTTATAAAATTTATTAGACAGAGATATGCTAAATGACTCCTAGGAGATTTGGATACTGCTGAACATTGGAAAACCAATGAAACATAGGTAGGACTAGCAGATTTCCTGCTATTTACTCACTGAACTAAATCAGCCTGAAGATGTACCGTATTTGGAGATTAAAGAGAAGGGTGTTTGCTCTTTACTGCATAAAATGCTTCTCATGAATTAAAAGTCTTCTTAAAGTTGTTAGCAACCTGTCAGGTTTTAATAGAATTAATTTTAGCTAATGTTAATTTTAGCCAGTGTCCATCCATCATAATATCTAACCACCAAAAGATACTCCAGCATAAAAGTCAGAGAAGTATCATACCTACCAGTACATTAACAATACACAAGATTAATATATACTAGTGTTATGGTAGAATAAGAAAAATATGAAAATGTTGTGTCATGTACCTACATTTCATTCATTCTTTATTCTAGAAGTGGATTCAGCCCCACCTAGACTCCTCTGAGTGGGAGTTTAGAAAGAAAGGGGGTCTGCTCCGAATCTCCTGACTCAACAAGAGGGTCCCTCTCATTCTTTTTCCTGATCCCTGTGTAAATCACTCCCAAAACATCCCAACCATTGCATGTCCTTTTCACACAATAAGTAATAGAGTGAAACTTGTCATCAAATTCTATTGAGTAGAGCTTTTCTAAATTCACATTAAAATAATTTCTGCTAACATTTTGGCAGTGATTTATTTTCTTTAAGTAGCATTTAAGTCCTTAACCCTTCACTCCCCATGAAAGGCTGTGGATGTTGTCTACCTAGAATTCAGTAAAACTTTGACACTGTCCCCACAGCATTCTCCTGGAGAAATGGCTGCTCGTGGCTTGGATAGATGTATGCTTCACTAGGTGAAAAACTGGCTGGATGACTGGGCCTAAAGAGTTGTGGTGAATGAGGTTAAATTCTGATGGCAGTTGGTCACAAGTTGTGTTCCCCAGGGCTCAGTATTGGGGTCAAATCCGTTCAATATCTTTATCAATGATCTGGATGAGGGGATTGAGTGCACCCTCAGTAAGTTTGCAGATGACACCAAGTTGGGTGGGAGTGTTGATCTGCCTGAGGCTCTACAGAGAGATCTGGACAGGCTGGATCAATGACCCAAGGCCAATTATGTGAGGTTCAACAGGGCTATGTGTTGGGTCCTGCACTTTGGTCACAACAACCCCATGCAATGCTACAGGCTTGGGCAAGAGAGGCTGAAAAGCTACCTCGTGGAAAAGGACCTGGGGGTGTTGCTTGACAGCTGACTGAATATGAACCAGCAGTGTGCACTGGTGGCCAAGAAGGCCAACAGAATCCTGGCCTGTATCAGAAAGAGTGTGGTCAGCAGGACCAGGGAAGATATTGTCTCCTTATACTCGTCACTGGTGAGGCTGCACTTCGAATATTGTGTTCAGTTTTGGGCCCCTCACTACAAGAAGGACATTGAGCTGCTGGAGCGTGTCCAGAGAAGTGAAACAAAGCTGGTGAAGGGTCTGGAGCTCAAGTTTTATAAGGAATACCTTAGGAAACTAGGGTTATTCAGTCTGGAGAAGAGGAGGCTGAGGGGAGACCTCATTGCTCTCTACAACTACCTGAAAGGAGGGCATAGCAAGGTGGGTATTGGTCTCTTCTCCCAGGCAGCTAGTGATAGGACAAGGGGCAATGGCCTCAAGTTGTGCCAGGGAAAGTTTAGATAGGATAAGTGGAAAATTTTTTTCACTGAAAAGGTTGTCAAGCATTGAAACAGGCTGCTCAGGGAAGTGGTTGAATCACCATTCCTAGACGTATTTAAAAGACGTGTAGATGTGGTGCTGAGGGACAGAATTTAGTGGTGGACTTGGCAATGCTAGGTTAGTGGATGGACGTGATGATCTTAAAGGTCTTTTTCAACCAAAATGATTCTATGATTCTCTGACCTCTGCTGCGTATCAATGTCCTTTAAAAACTGAATGTAGGCCTTTAGTTACTATCTGGGTATGTGAGGTATTCTGTGTAAAGGCAAGGACTTACTGATTGTATGACAACCTTAAAAAAATAATTTAGGAAATATCTTAGAAATTAATACAAACGTATTTTATTTTTATTTGCTTTCCAGAACTTTGAAAATTCTTTTGGATAAAATTCTTGCCTTAAGCCCATTCTAAAACTCGGAAAATATGAAAACCCAAGTTATTTTGTAAGTAGACGATTTTAGGACCGAGCTAGAATTTAGGGGACAAGAAAGAAAAAGAGAGAAGCTGGTAGATTGCTTGATTTGAAAGTGTGGACAGAAAATGTAGATAAAAAAATATAGAGGAGAAGAGGAAGGGAGGAAGGAAGGGAGGAAGGGAGGAAGGGAGGAAGGAAGGGAGGAGGGGACGGAGGGAGGGAGGAAGGGAGGGAGGAAGGGAGGAAGGGAGGAAGGGAGGAAGGGAGGAAGGAAGGGAGGAAGGAAGGGAGGGAGGAAGGAAGGGAGGAAGGAAGGGAGGAAGGAAAGGAAGGAAGGAAAGGAAGGAAGGAAAGGAAGGAAGGAAAGGAAGGGAGGAAGGAAAGGAAGGGAGGAAGGAAAGGAAGGGAGGAAAGGAAGGGAGGAAAGGAAGGGAGGAAAGGAAGGGAGGAAGGAAAGGAAGGGAGGAAAGGAAGGAAGGAAAGGAAGGAAGGAAAGGAAGGAAGGAAAGGAAGGAAGGAAAGGAAGGAAGGAAAGGAAGGAAGGAAAGGAAGGAAGGAAAGGAAGGAAGGAAAGGAAGGAAGGAAAGGAAGGAAGGAAAGGAAGGAAGGAAAGGAAGGAAGGAAAGAAGGAAGGAAAGGAAGGAAGGAAAGAAGGAAGGAAAGGAAGGAAGGAAAGGAAGGAAGGAAAGGAAGGAAGGAAAGGAAGGAAGGAAAGGAAGGAAGGAAAGGAAGGAAGGAAAGGAAGGAAGGAAAGGAAGGAAGGAAAGGAAGGAAGGAAAGGAAGGAAGGAAAGGAAGGAAAGGAAGGAAAGGAAGGAAAGGAAGGAAAGGAAGGAAAGGAAGGAAAGGAAGGAAAGGAAGGAAAGGAAGGAAAGGAAGGAAAGGAAGGAAAGGAAGGAAGGAAGGAAGGAAGGAAGGAAGGAAGGAAGGAAGGAAGGAAGGAAGGAAGGAAGGAAGGAAGGAAGGAAGGAAGGAAGGAAGGAAGGAAGGAAGGAAGGAAGGAAGGAAGGAAGGAAGGAAGGAAGGAAGGAAGGAAGGAAGGAAGGAAGGAAGGAAGGAAGGAAGGAAGGAAGGAAGGAAGGAAGGAAGGAAGGAAGGAAGGAAGGAAGGAAGGAAGGAAGGAAGGAAGGAAGGAAGGAAGGAAGGAAGGAAGGAAGGAAGGAAGGAAGGAAGGAAGGAAGGAAGGAAGGAAGGAAGGAAGGAAGGAAGGAAGGAAGGAAGGAAGGAAGGAAGGAAGGAAGGAAGGAAGGAAGGAAGGAAGGAAGGAAGGAAGGAAGGAAGGAAGGAAGGAAGGAAGGAAGGAAGGAAGGAAGGAAGGAAGGAAGGAAGGAAGGAAGGAAGGAAGGAAGGAAGGAAGGAAGGAAGGAAGGAAGGAAGGAAGGAAGGAAGGAAGGAAGGAAGGAAGGAAGGAAGGAAGGAAGGAAGGAAGGAAGGAAGGAAGGAAGGAAGGAAGGAAGGAAGGAAGGAAGGAAGGAAGGAAGGAAGGAAGGAAGGAAGGAAGGAAGGAAGGAAGGAAGGAAGGAAGGAAGGAAGGAAGGAAGGAAGGAAGGAAGGAAGGAAGGAAGGAAGGAAGGAAGGAGTTTCACCATTACAAACCTTAATCAAAATACAGTCCACAGAAATGCTTGAAAAATATGAGCTATAAAATCTCTTTGCATAGGTCAGAGTTTCCAACATGCTTGTAATAATTCATCAAGTTGGTGTTGTGGTTGTGTTTTCCAGTAGTGCTATATGACTTCTAAATGAATTCTCTACCAATTCTGGTTCGCTGTTATCAGAAAATGCTGATTCATAGTCAGTGTAGCATCAGACTCAGCATGACTAAAGCAAATAGTTTGGCACAATGAATGAGAATAGGTAAGCGTTACTGATATTCTCAAGTTTAAATGTAGTTGCCAAGAAACTTCATGTAGTCTTAGCTCACCATTTATTTTAAAGGAACTTGCTATCAATTTTTTTTATCAAAGAAACAATATCAGACAAAAGCAAGCTCAAAAAACAGCCAATCACAGAAAGTCTATTCCTAGTTAATGCCATCATGGGCAGGTTTCCTTATCCCTGCTCTTTTGAGTGCTTAAAAGGATTCTTATTTGAGGCATTTATCAGTCAATGTTCAATTTCAATCTTCCATTTGTTCATAGCTAGATTCAAAAATAAGTTATTTGACTCTGAGAACTATTCCATAAATCCATTAACACTTTGTATATAATAAGCACTTTGTATATAATAAACAGGATTCTGTGAAACAGATGGGATGGGAAGAGTCCACTGTCTTTCTTTCCCAAAACTTTCTATCCCATTACATTCACTTTCCATTTCACTTTTACTGTTTTCAAACTAGGTTAAAATTTCCTAAAGGAAGAATCAGAACAGACAAAATATTATGAATTCTGCATACTGATTTTATGTTTATTAGTCTTGCTTGACTTTGGCTAGAAGCTCTATGAATTGTCCAAATTGGCTTCAATTATTCCCAAAATTTTAGAGTAGCAAAAATGCTAGGGACTAATTAAAGAGGAAAATAAATTCTAAAAGAGAATATGCCCAGGTTCCATTCAAACACTCCCCTTGTACTGTATCCTTTCTTCTCCTCCCTGTTACTAATTTTCACAGTATTAAGAGCAGCAAGTGGAAGGTTTTGTTTCTGTTGAAAGAGCTCCCTGAAGACTCATTCTGCTTGTTCCCCATGTCACAAAACTAGAAGCATAGATTTCCTTTTTTTTTTTTACATAGCAACACAGTTCCCACCTGGAGACTGGGATGTAGGACTAAATTTCCCATTCTGTTTTACCCGTATTTGGGGTTCATGCAAAAGAATCTGAATGAATGTATAAAACTTCAGAAATTCAGTTAGATTCAGATCCCAGATTTTGATTATCACAGAATTACTGAGGTTGACAGGGATCTCTGGAGATCATGTAGTCAACACCCTACTCAAACAGGGTCAGCTAGAGCAGGTTGCTCGGAGGATGTCCAGTCATGTTCTGAACATCTCCAAGAATAGAGACTTCACAAACTCTCTAGTAAAGCCAGTCCAATGTTCAACCTCACTTATAATAAAAGGTTATTTCTTCTGTTTAAATGGAATTTTCTGTATTTCTATTTGTGCCCATTGCCTCTTGTCCTATTATTAGATATCACCAAGAAGAGTCTGGCTCCATCTTTACTTCTTCCATTAGGTATTTTTACATAAGATCCCCTCTGAACATTCTCTTCATCAATTTGAACACTGTCTCTCAGCCTCTCCATGTAGCTCAGATGCTCCAGTCCTTTAATTATCTTCATGGTCCTTTGCTGAACTGGCCCCAGTATGTCTATGTCTCTTCTGCACATAGTAGCCCAGCACTGGACACAGCACCCCAGATATATCTCACCCATGCTGAATCAAGGAGATGAAGTGCCTCCCTTGACATGTTGACAATGCTCTACTGAACAGAGCACAGGAGGCTGGTGGCCTTCTTTTGTTATTTTCTTTGAACTTCTTGATCCCTTTCCCTAAGATATTGTCAGCATTTTGCCCACACACCGGCTCATTCTGTTGCTTCATTTCCTGTATCCATCTTTTTTGTCTACTGTCTTTCTACTTTCTATTGCACCACTCCTGCTTTTGTATTTCTATGAAGTGTAACATGGAACACCCAGTGCAAGGAGAGATGGACAAAGAATATTTTTCTGTTGATTCTGGCTCAGGCATAATATTTAGGAACTGCACAGTGTTGCTCCATCAGCCTTCTCTTCCCCCTGCTCTGCCTGGGCTAGGACCCGGAAAGAGGCCCACATGGAGCTGCATATAACAACTCAATGTAGTGCCTACAGAAGGAGAATTCTCTGCCAAACTCAATCTGCCTCATATCCAAGTTTAAAGATATGGGAGTCATTATACTTTTACATTTATGTCAAAATGAATTTGTCAATTAGTCACATTTTATATAGAGTGGAGTTTAAGTAAATCTTCCCCAAAGTCATCAGAATAGTGTTGTGTTGCAACTACCAGTATGCAATGTTCATGGGTCATTTTATAAATGTTATGAAATAAGCTAAAAATTGTGAGATATAAAAATAGTACATGTAGAGATTTATTTAGTTTTGTTATTTTTTATTTTCTCTCCTACTCCTAAACCTTCATTTTCATATTTTTTAAATTTACCTCTGAGGACTAGAAACAGGCTATTTTTACTTTAAAATTATATACTCTCTTATAGTCAAGTACTGCAGTGTCCAGTCTTCCAAAAGGACTCTGCATATCATAAGGTTTGCCAGTTTTGCCACAAGACTTCATTCCTTTGGGTACCCTGACAGGCTGAAAGCGAAGCATAAAACCAATACTTATTAAATCTCTAGTAGCTCATATTTCTTTTGCTATATTGTCTCCTTGAACGGCTATTTTGCTGTCCTTAACTTTGACCATGTCACCATAAGAGCAGAATACTGGCATACATTTTTCTGTTCACCCCAAAGCTGATCCAACATGAATAAAGGGAATGAAAACCACACATTTTTGTTAACCAGCCAGACTAGCAGTAGGAGAGTTTTTTAGAAATGTTCAGAAATGTCAGTTGCTTCATTTGATCCTCATTCTAGCAGGGACTCCATATAAAGTATGGACGTCTAGTGAGTATGAGTAATTTTGTAGAATGTGTGATTTGTTGGTGTCCTGTCTGCATTCTGCATCAGTGTTCCCCAAAATTATTTCCCACCTAATGGTCACTTACTTCATTGAGAGTTAGGTGCCTAATTTTTTATTTTTTTTTTTTTTTTAATCTGGTTCTGCATCTTCTCCTTCTGTGTTTTTATCTGCATTTGTGAAGCACAAACTCTCAACTACTTTTACAGTTTTTAAGATAGCTCTTGCTGAAAATGCCATGGCACTGTCCTGTAACTAATAACAACGACCCTAATGGTTTCAAGGCATTTAACCTTAGATGCCTGGAAAAGGTTAAGAAGATTTAACTATATAAACACTGGAAAATCATTCTTCTGTGTGTTTCCAAATCAGTACAGATGCTGATCATGTTATCCTGGTTCCTAGGACTTGTACTGAGCACTGAAGAAGGAAAAAAGGTGAATAAAATAACACCCCTACACAACCAAATAGAAAAGGAAGGTCCTTTTGTCACTTGGAAAATTGAATGCTGAAGTCTGGTCACTGTGTCAAAGTCAGCTCTTGAGAAAAATCAATACCGTTTACTTCCCAGGGTTTTCCCTTCTTTACTAGGCCCTAGTCTCCAATGGCAGCCAAAATCCAAGTCTGTGCTGGCTCTTCGCTAAGAGGAATACTCATAAACAAAAGAAAATGTTGACATTTCTTCTGTTTAACCTGACAAATCATCATTCAAACTGTGTAGTCAAACAATGAAAATCAAGAGAATGACCAGTAAAAGCTTTACACAGTGCATGATCTCATCTATACAATTAAAAGGAAAAAACATCTCGGGTCTTTTTCTTTTTTTTTCACTCTAAAGCAAATATCTTGCAAATTTTTAAGAAATTTGCTTTTTACTTAGGCTTTGACCTTTGTAAGGACTTATATTGTGTTTTCATATCTTACCAATCAAAAACTGGTGGGAAAATCCTAAAATAGGAAATTCAGGAAAATGTATAGAGTCCAAGATACAACAAAAAGTATGCAAGGTGTTAATTTTAAAGTGTTCTGGGGAATCTATACATGCTTAGGTTCTCCTCATAGTAATTTATGTCTAAAGCATACTGCTGATCACAAGATTTTCAAAATAATTCCAAAGGTACCTGGAGCTAGACTTTGGGAATGGTTACTTGCCTAAGCAGAAGGATAAAGATAAAGGAAATACCTTCTGCATAGGTTACTTGAACATTGAGGCTACGCACACATAATAAAGATGACTGTATGTTTATTCCTCTATTCCACCCTCTGCTGAGGAGGAAACAGAAAGCAGAAGGGAAGAAAACTGCAGAACTAACAATCCACCCTATAACACCTTAATCATCAGCTCTGAAATGGTACATGAGAACTGGTAATTTGCAATGGCTGAAAGTATCTGGAGCAAGTGAGGTGACATGGCAAGAGCCAGATTCTCTTTCCTGGCCAAAGCTGAGTCTGATTTGTGATTTGGTCTGCGGGAACAGTTGCATAATATACTCACAGCAGAATGTGTTTTCAGCTCAGTCAGGTTCATCATTCTCTCCCAAAGTTATACCACTGTAACAATCATATTAGAATTCCATTTTTAATTTTTATTTTTAAAGTTTCCCAGAATTAGTTTAAAAATTGAAAGTAGACCAGAAAAATATAATGCATAACTGATTTGAACTAATGTCACTCTACTGATTTTTAATTTTCAAAATCTCCATTTATACAGCTGTGATATCACAGTTATTGACAGAAGGCAGCTTGTACACTTCCACGAAAACAGGACATTTCTCCAATATCCTATGTACGCCAACGTGCACAGAGAAAATGCAATAATATGTATAATATGCTTACAAAAAAGGATATTTCTTGGGAAATCTAAAAAGACAGTGCATTTTAAATACTTATTAGTTGATTATGCATAGAGATTACAAAAATGTAATCCAGAAAAGAAACCTGTAGACTTGTACTTGGAGGTACATCTGCTTTTATATTTTTCTGCTATTTCTTTCTGTTATATTCACAATTGCCTTTAAACATAGAGTGGAAAGTTGGAATGTTGGAAGTGTAGTGCTTGTGATCAAAAGCTGTGTCCAAATCAATTCCTCTGTACTGCTAACTGTGGAGATCACTTTTGTTTGTAAAACTGAAGAGGCTGAACAAGGAAAGGGGTCATGTAAACACATTTCAGAAAGTGTCGCTAAACGAGTAATTTCTTCTTGGACTCATTTACAATTAGGAAAGAAGTGTTAGAACTTCCCAGGAAAAAGCAAACCCTTCAGCCTCCAGAATTTAATTTTATTAGAAAGAATATTTCTTAAGTTGTTGAGAGGGGCAGGAGGGGATATATTAAAATAAAGCCCTGGCATTTTCAAAGTGAGCCTAAATACGTTTAATGTAAAAAACAACTAACATGAATTACAAAGAGCACCTCATAATCTTGTGATTATAATTTTTGGGAGGAAGTGGGAAAGGCATGATATTAATGCCCAAATTTTGAGTTATTTGATTTGGCAATAATGAACACTGAAATAAAAGGCAAAAATGTTCATTAGAGAAGTATCATATGATGAGAATGCATGAAAGAGAAACATGCTTGCTCATTAGGAAAGACATAAAGTAGTATGTCTTTTGTATGGGAGGGTGAAATTCAACAGTACGAATCATGTCAAATAGGTGCAGGTTTTCTGCATATGTAGGTAAACTAAAGGCAGGGAATTTTCTTTGGGTTAAATAATCTGCTGATTAAAGAATGAAGTCTTGGATTTGGAAATCCTTTACTGATAGTCTAATAATATGTTCATAGGTAAATGATGCATAAAAATCAACTGCAGTAACAACTAAAACTAATCTTCATAAAATAGTTTTGTTCAAGAGCAAAACCATAAATCAAAAGGCTGATGGATGTTAAGATTTGGTTAGCTGGCACACAGAAGAACGGATTTATCTTTTACTGAGTATCTACAATTACTTGTAGCTTTACTCAATGACTGTTATGATCATATAAGCAGTTTTTGCTCCCAGAGGCTCTGCTCTGAAGTTGTCCCTTCAGCGGCTATGATGAATATGCCACTTTCAAATTGGGGCAGATCTTACTTTTGTCTGTGCAAAAGCAGTTAAAATTGTGTATGTTTATAGAGAAAAAAAAAAAAAAAAGATAAAAAAACACCCCGGATTTCTTAAAATTCTTTTTGGACTTGGTTAAATTTTCTCCATTCCTTTAAGATGTTTATGCCATGTCATCTTAGCTCACACAACAAGACCAATTTTCTCATTGGTTGCAGTCATTTGGGTAAGGGATTAGTTTGAATAACTTCATGTGTCTCTGGTGTAGACATCTGTGCGGAACTATTTCCTAGAATTACAGAATCATAGAATAACTATGGTTGGAAGGGACCTCCAGGGTCATCAAGTCCAACCTTTATCCCATCATATTCCTAACCATTAAACCACTAGACCATGGCCTCAAGTGCCTCATCAACCCGTTTTTTGAACAACCCCAGGGACGGTGACTCCACCACCTCCCTGGGCAGCCTGTTCCAATGTCTAACCACCCTCTCAGTAAAGAACTTCTTCCTAATATCCAACCTAAAATGCCCCTGACGTAACTTGAGGCCATTTCCTCTCATCCTATCATTAGTAATTTAGGAGAAGAGACCAACACCAGCCTCACTACAACTTCCTTTTAGGTAGTTGTAGAGGGCAATGAGGTCTCTTCTCAGTCTCCTCCAGACTAAACAACCCCAGTTCCCTCAGCCGGTCTCCATAAGGCCTGTTTTCCAGACCTCTCACCAGCCTCCTTGCCCTTCTCTGGACTCGCTCCAGCACCTCAATGTCCTTCTTATCCTGTGGTGCCCAGAACTGGACACAGTACTCAAGGTGTGGTCTCACGAGTGCCGAGTACAGGGGCACGATCACCTCCCTACTCCTGCTGGTCACACCGTTTCTGATACACGCCAGGATGCCGTTGGCCTTCTTGGCCACCTGGGCACACTGCTGGCTCATGTTCAGCCAGCTGTCAACCAACACCCCCAGGTCCTTTTCTGCCAGGCAGCTTTCCAGACACTCTTCCCCAAGCCTGTAGCGCTGCATGGGGTTGTTGTGGCTAAAGTGCATGACCCGGCACTTACCCTTGTTAAACTTCATACAATTGGCCCTAGCCCATCGCTCCAGCCTGTCAAAATCCCACTGCAGAGCCTCCCTACCCTCAGGCAGATCGACACTCCCACTCAATTTCGTGTCATCTGCAAATTTACTGAGGGTGCATTCGGTCTCCTCACCCAGGTCATCGATAAAGACATTAAACAAGACTGGCCCCAAGACCGAGCCCTGAGGGACACCATTTGTGACCGGTCTCCATCTGGATTTAACTCCATTCACCACAACTCTCTGGGCTTGGACATCCAGCCAGTTTTTAACCCAGCAAAGAGTCCACCTGTCTAGACTATGAGCCGCCAGCTTCTGCAGCAGAATGCTGTGGGAAACAGTGTCAAATGCCTTACTGAAGTCCAGGTAGACAACATCAACCGCTTTTCCCTCATCCACTAGGCGGGTCACCTGATCATAGAAGGAGATCAGGTTGGTTAGAAAGGACTTGCCCTTCGTGAACCCATGCTGGGTGGACCTGATCCCCCCGTTGTCCTTCACTTGCTGCGTGATCTCCCCCAAGATGGACCTTTCCATAATCTTCCCTGGCACCGAGGTCAGGCTGACAGGCCTGTAGTTCCCCGGATCCTCCTTCCTGCCCTTCTTGTAGATGGGCGTCACATTGGCAAGTTTCCAGTTGTCCGGGACCTCACCCAATAAACAAGACTGCTGATAGATGATGGAGAGATGTTTGGCAAGTTCCTCTGCCAGCACCCTCAGCACTCTTGGGTGGATCTCATCCGGCCCCATAGACTTGTGGGTGTCTAATTGACTCAACAGGTCCTTCACTACTATTTGCTGGATTACAAGGGGTTTATTCTGATCTCCATCCCAATCTTCCAGCTCAGGAAACTGAATACCATGAGGATAAGCAGTCTGGCTGTTAAAGACCGAGGTAAAGATGGCATTAAGTACCTCAGCCTTTTCCTCATCCTTGGTAACAATGTTCCCCCTCGCATCCAATAAGGGATGGAGATTCTCCCTCATTCTTTTTTTATTGTTAATATATTTGTAAAAACTCTTATTATCTCTTGCAACAGTGGCCAGGCTGAGTTCAAGCTGGGCTTTTGCTTCCCTAATATTCTTCCTACACAACCTAACTAAATCCCTATACTCTTCCTGAGTAGCCTGCCCCTTCTTCCAGAGGTGGTAGACTCTCTTCTTTCTCCTAAGTCCCAGTAGAAGCTCCCTATTCAGCCAGGCCAGTTGCTTTCCCCACCAGTTTTTCTTACGACACATGGTGACAGCCTGCTCCTGTGTCTCTAAGAGTTTCTTCTTGGAAAAAGTCCATCCTTCCTGCATCCCTTTGCCCTCTAGGACTGTGCCCCAAGGGACTTTCTCAACCAGTGTTTTAAACAGGTTGAAGTTTGCCCTTTGGAAGTCCATGGTGATGGTTTTGCTGTCCCCCCTCCTAACTGGGCTAAAGATCGAGGACTGTATCATTTCATGATCGCTCAGCCCAAGACAGCCTCCAACCACCACATCACCTACCAGTCCTTCTCTGTTCGTGAACAACAGGTCTAACACGGCACCTTCCCTGGTGGGCTCACTTACCAGCTGAGTCAGGAAGTTATCTTTCACGCACTCTAGGAACTTCTTGGATTGTTTTCTTTCTGCTGTGTTATATTTCCAGCAGATGTCTGGTAAGTTGAAGTCCCCCGCAAGAACAAGGGCTTGTGACTCTGCAGCTTCTGCCAGTTGTTTACAGAACAGTTCATCGACCTCTTCATACTGGTCAGGTGGCCTGTAGTAGACTCCCAGCAGGATATCCGCCTCGTTCACCTTCCTCAACTTTATCCATAAACATTCTACTGGCTCATCATGCTTATCGATCTCCATACAGTCAAAACACTCCCTAACATAGAGCGCCACCCCACCACCTTTTCTACCCTGCCTATTCCTCCTGTAGAGCTTATAGCCATCCATTGCAGCCCTCCACTCATGAGAGTCATCCCACCATGTTTCCGTGATGGTAACTACATCGTAGCTGTCATGCTGCACAATGGCTTCCAGCTCCTCCTGTTTGTTGCCCATGCTGCGTGCATTAGTGTAGAAGCACTTGAGCCGGGCTGTTGACTTCCTTACCAACTGTGGCCTGCCTCCTTTGGGTTCAACTCTAGCAGGCCCAATTTTATCCCCTTCCCCCTTCAAACCTAGTTTAAATCCCTTTCAATGAGGCCAGCCAGCTCGTTTGCCAGGATTCTTTTTCCCTTCTGAGACAGATTAGCTCTATCTGCTGCCGGCAGACCCTGCATATCATAAAGATCCCCATGTGCAAAAAACCCAGAATTTTGCTTGTGGCAGCAGTGTGTTAGCCACATGTTTATCAGGTGGGTCTTCCTTCCTTTAACAGTATTCTTCTCTTCTACCAAGCTCTCCCCTATCATCAGTGAAGATTACACAAGTACAGTCCACGGAGTCTTGGCCACAAGTATTTTTTTTATATTAGAATATAAAACTCAAATAAAATACCCATTTCTTTACAGTCTCTATGAAGAGAGCTAAGGATGGCTATCTCAGATGTAGACATCTACCTGTTGCCATCTAGAATCTAATAAAATACATACTGTATTTTTATTAATAATGCTTGCAACTATCTGTAATAATTGTAAAAACAATTAAAATAGTATTTTTTATATTCTTTCACATTATATCTTCTATTTTCCTAGTATATCACTCTTGTGCAACTAATTCAGTGTAAACTTCTTTTGCTTGAGAGATTTGTTAAATATTCTTACATAGGTTTCATTCACAGTTTCCTGTTCTTGTACGTATTTGGAGGTACAAAATGTTGTCTCGGGATAATACTATAGGAAGAAGGAAGTCATGCTTTGCATTTCTGTTCTACAGCAAGACTGTACTACAACATGTTGGACGTGGTGGGAACTGAGTCATCTAACAGAAAAACTATTGGTTTGTGAGAGTACATGGGAAGTACTAAGTTGTCCAACAAGGAAGAGCTTGAAAGGAGGAGCTACATGAAGGGAAGTGGAAGAGTAATAGTTATAGAAATTATACTCCAGAAAGCAGAGAACTGAGTGAGAAGAGTAGATCAAAGGTCGTAGATGATATTTGTGAAGATACTTGGAGACAAACCAGAACTGGAAGTGAATGACACGTGTATGAACAGGCAGAAGTTTATTTGAGCATTGTAAGTCATCTATGACAAAAGAACAAATTTACACCCAGCAAAGTATCTATCTTAATTCATGTGTAGTTTTAGGTTGTTGTTTTGTGAGGTCACATAAAGTGTTATTGTCAGACAGATGGTTTCCTGTTTCCATGAAAGACACTATTTCAAGAGTACTTGGAGGGTAGCATGTTGTTCCTTATTAAAATAGACATTTCACCATAATGAGAAACATGCTCTTCTTACAAGGTCTCTGTGGGAAATTTTAACAAGCATTAGCTGATGTTCAATAAAACCAAGGACTGTAAAAGAAAATACATATGACAGATATGTACCCTGTAGATCAGCAGATATGGAGCTGCTATTTCTTGTAACTGGTCACAGGCTGTGTGCTGAGCTAACAGCACAAGCATCAAGACCTGCCAGGCTTTGCCAGGCCTACTCTTGGCCTGTCTGTAAATTTGTTTTAGCTTGTAACAGCAATTATCTAATTACCAGATAATCGTTACTTATGCTGGTTTAGCTTTTCCTTTGCTTTGCACAATGGTAAGACTTAACACTTGTTATGTGTATGTATATTTCTAACGGGTACTAATTTCAAGTGGTCTTTCTTTTCTTTCTTTTTCTTTCTTTTCTTTCTTTTTCTTTCTTTTTCTACCTGGTGACAGGTAGAATGCATTTGTCCCAGAGGGGGAGAAGGCTTTTGGGGCAGGAGTTAGCAGGGCTCATTGAGAGGGCTTTAAACTAGATGTGAAGGGGGAAGGGGGGACAACTGAGTCTGTTAGAGACAAGCCCAAGAGCAATATGCTAGGGCCTGAAGGAAGGTGGTCTACGGAGGATTTTCGATCATTGAAGAGAAGGGATAGATGTTTAGGCCCTGACCACGAGGCCTCCTGCCTCCCAGGGGTCCCACCAGTGCGCTCTGCTTGCTACCTGAAATGCCTGTACACCAATGCACGCAGTATGGGGAATAAACAGGAGGAGTTAGAGGTCTGTGTGCGGTCTAAAGGTTATGACCTGGTGGCAATTACAGAGACATGGTGGGACAGCTCACATGACTGGAATGTGGTCATGGATGGCTATGTCGTTTTTAGGAAAGATCGGTCAGTGAAGCGAGGTGGTGGAGTTGCTCTTTATGTGAGGGAGCAACTTGAATGTATTGAGTTTTCTCCAGGGGCTGATGAGGGGCAAGTTGAAAGTCTGTGGGTAAGAATTAAGGGGCAGGCAGGCATGGGCGATACAGTTGTGGGGGTCTATTACAGACCTCCTGATCAGGACGAGGGAGTTGATGAGGCTTTCTACAGGCAGCTGAAAGCAGCCTCGCAACTACAGGCCTTGGTCCTCATGGGGGATTTTAACTACCCCGATATCTGCTGGAAGACTTACACAGCCAGCCATTCACAGTCTAGGAGGTTCCTCCAGTGCATTGATGATAACTACTTAATGCAAATGGTGGATAAGCCGACTAGGAGAGGAGCGCTGCTGGATCTTGTACTTACCAACAAGGAGGGTCTTGTTGAAGCAGTGGTGGTCGATGGCAGCCTTGGCTGCAGTGATCATGAGATGGTGGAGTTCAGGATCTTGTGTGGGAGGAATAGAGTACCAAGTAAGACCAGAACCCTGGACTTCCGCAGGGCCAACTTTAGCCTCCTTAATCAATTGTTAAGGGAAGTCCCATGGGACAGGGTGCTAGATGGTAAAGGGGCTCAAGATAGTTGGTCAACATTCAAGGACCACTTCTTGCAAGCTCAGGATCAGAGTGTCCCAATGGGTATGAAATCAAGTAAGGGAGCTAGGAGACCAGCGTGGTTAAACAAGGAACTGCTGGGCAAACTTAGGTGGAAAAAAAGAATTTATGGATCATGGAAAGAGGGGCTAGTCACTTGGGAGGAATATAGGACAGTTGTCAGAGGATGTAGAAAGGCAATTAGGAAAGCTAAGGCCTCCTTAGAACTTAACCTTGCAAGCCAGGTCAAGGACAATAGAAAGGGCTTTTTCAAATACATAGCTAATAAAACAAACACTAGAGGCAATATAGGCCCACTGATGAATGAGGGGGGTGCCCTAGAGACAGAGGATATAAAGAAGGCAGAGGTGCTGAATGCCTTCTTTGCCTCTGTCTTTACTCCTGCAGGCTTTCCCCAGGAGCCCCTGATCCCTGTAGCCCCGGAAGAAGTCAGGATAAAGGAGGAGTTTGCCTTGGTAGATGAGGATTGGGTTAGGGATCAGTTGAGCAATCTGGATATCCATAAATCAATGGGACCAGATGGAATGCACCCAAGGGTGCTGAGGGAGCTGGCAGAGGTCATTGCTAGGCCACTCTCCATCATCTTTGGTAAGTCATGGAGAACAGGAGAAGTGCCTGAGGACTGGCGGATAGCAAATGTCACTCCAATCTATAAGAAGGGCAAGAAGGAGGACCCGGGTAACTATAGACCGGTCAGCCTCACCTCCATCCCTGGAAAGGTGATGGAACAGCTTGTTCTTGGCATGATCTCGAGGCACATCAAGGATGAGGGGGTCATTAAGAGCAGTCAACATGGTTTTACTAAGGGTAAGTCATGTTTGACCAACCTTATTGCCTTCTATGAGGAAATAACTAGGTGGATAGATGATGGTAGAGCGGTAGATGTGGTTTATCTTGACTTCAGTAAAGCATTTGACACTGTCTCCCACAGCATCCTTGTAGGTAAGCTGATAAAGTATGGGTTTAGTGATCAGGTAGTGAGGTGGATTATGAACTGGCTGAAGGGAAGAAGCCAGAGAGTTGTGGTTAATGGGACGGAGTCTAGTTGGAGGCCTGTGACTAGTGGAGTCCCTCAGGGGTCGGTACTGGGACCGGTGTTGTTTAATATCTTCATCAACGACTTGGATGAGGGTACAGAATGTATCCTCAGCAAGTTTGCTGATGACACCAAACTAGGAGGAATGGCTGACACACCAGAGGGTTGTGCTGCCATTCAACGAGACCTTGATAGGCTGGAGAGTTGGGCGGGGAGAAACTTAATGAATTTCAACAAGGGCAAGTGTAGAGTTTTGCATCTGGGGAAGAACAACCCCATGTACCAGTACAGGTTGGGAGCTGACCTGCTGGAGAGCAGTGTAGGGGAAAGGGACCTGGGGGTCCTGGTGGACAGCAGGATGACCATGAGCCAGCAATGTGCCCTTGTGGCCAAGAAGGCCAATGGCATCCTGGGGTGTATTAGAAAGGGAGTGGTTAGTAGGTCGAGAGAGGTTCTCCTTCCCCTCTATTCTGCCTTGGTGAGGCCACATCTGGAGTATTGTGTCCAGTTCTGGGCCCCCCAGTTCAAGAAGGACAGGGAACTGCTCGAGAGAGTCCAGCGTAGAGCCACAAAGATGATTAAGGGAGTGGAACATCTCCCTTATGAGGAAAGGCTGAGGGAGCTGGGTCTCTTTAGCTTGGAGAAGAGGAGACTGAGGGGTGACCTCATTAATGTTTATAAATATGTAAAGGGTGAGTGTTGTGAGGATGGAGCCAGGCTCTTCTCAGTGACATCCAATGATAGGACAAGGGGCAATGGGTGTAAGCTGGAACATAGGAGGTTCCACATAAATGTGAGGAAGAATTTCTTCACAGTGAGGGTGACAGAACACTGGAACAGGCTGCCCAGAGAGGTTGTGGAGTCTCCTTCTCTGGAGACATTCAAAACCCGCCTGGACATGTTCCTGTGTGACCTGATCTAGGTATTCCTGCTCTGGCAGGGGGGTTGGACTAGATGATCTTTTAAGGTCCCTTCCAATCCCTAACATTCTGTGATTCTGTGATTCTGTGATTCTACACAGAATGAACTGTCTTTGCCCTACAATAAAATGCAGCTGTGGTGAGCAGATGAGGAAAGGTGTGGGTGGGGTGATGTCAAAGACATTCAAGCACAGACACAGATTAATACTGGAGGCCCAAGGTTGTAAACAATTCACCAGTGGTCAATTACTGGTCATCAAAATCATGAACCCAGGGGCCAGTTATAAGTAGCTTCAGAGATAACAAAGAGAACAAAGTACAAATATGCAATACCTTTAAAACACATCTTAAACTTGGATGTAAAATGAATTTAAAGACAAATAAAAAAAGAACAAGGGGCAGATCAAGTCCGTTGATAGATGAAAGTGACCCCACGCAGATCCTAGAGAGAAGGAAACCATCAACATCAGCACCATACTCCTCCAAGGAAAGATGCTGACAGCTAAACACGTGACCTCACCCATGACTGAAGCTATTGTCCTTAAAAAAGTGGGTAAAAAATCCCCAAACTATTAGTAAAATTTATTATTGAAAACCACCATATAGTCTCAGAAATTATTATTTTAATTATTTATTTCTAATAGACTGGTGTCTGAGATCTGTATTATTTTTAAGTTTAATATTTTTGTTAATCTGGTTCTGAAAAAAACCAAAACAGTAAGCATAAAAGCTGTGTTGCATGTGTGTTGTCCAGTTTTTGAACCTACTCACTGAGTATAACAGGGTTTGACAGATGGACAGAAGTCTGAAAAATGTTAACAACTTAGAAATCTGATAAAGTTAAGTCACCTGAATCAGTATCTCCAATGAAGAAATTGCTCTGTGAACTCACTCTTTACGAGACACTTGAGAATTTCCAAGGCAGCAAATTTCCAAGGCAGTACTCAGTTTTTCAGATGCTGAAAAAGCTTTGAGCAGAGTACCTGCTTTAATTACTGGAGACCCTGGCCAAGCAGTATGAATTCATAGCAGGTCAGGCTTTATTGTTTCCGCTGTTTCCAGAAGGAATTTTCCTTGGTTTAGCTGCGTCATCCAGATCTGGACTGTCTCTTTTCTACCGTTTCCTGCTCACCAGTCTTCCAGGATACAGATTCAAGTTTTCATGGGGGTTTTTTTGGATGTTCCTCCACTAACAACTTCAGCATTGCAAGTCTAGTAAAAGCTCCCTTTTCAGTCACTGAAGAAGCAAGCAAAGGAATAATTAACAAGAAAAAGGTTTGCTTCTCCCTTTCTGGAAAACAAAGTAAAACAACATATTGCAGCAGCAAACTACATAGTTTTGTTGGACAGTGTGTTGCTTCTTACTACCCCAAATATTTTACAGTCTCACAGGGGATTTTAGTCGTAATTTTGAAAAGTCATTTTCTTTATTTTGTTTTTAATTAAATTATTTTACCAGTGTAGTGCAAGCATATTTCATACAAACCTATATGTCCATGTTCATTCAAGTTGTTCAGATACCTGCTTTTAACACTATTGGATTATTTTCTGAACACTACACTAGGTAAAACCTTTTAATACTCATACGTGATATTTTTGTTTATTTTTGAAAGAATATATGTTTCTCCTCAGCTTAGGCCAGTGGAACATCTGACAAGGCCGAATACTTTTGCTTACACCTTGAGCAGCCAGTTCCTCCGAAGTGATGAGGAATCACACAGAATGATCCATGTGACTTCCAGGGCTCTGAGTCCCTCAAGCTTAAGCACTTTCCTCCAACTCAGGGTGGAAATCTTTCCATTTAATTAGTTATCCTATGGATATTTCTCTATAACCTCTCCTCTGCTAAATCCCTCCTGACATCTACAAACAAAACCTCACTGTCTTGGAATGAACCAAAACTGATTCCCTGTGACTGATCTCACCAATAAGCTTGTTGTTAACAAAGGCCTTTAGATCTGACAGCGGGTCTGTGCCATGGGGCCTGAGGGTAAGTGCAGTTCCCAGGTCAGGGTCCTCTGCAGTGTGCAGATGCTTCAACTAGCACTGTCTGTTTAATTAATTTCAGTCTGCTTCACCTATTTAGGCTTTTCACTTGCCTGCTGTTTTCCCTATCAATAAATATAATAACAGATTATTAAAAGAGAAATTCCATATAGAGCAGGATGAATCATTTATGCTAACATTATTAATCTCTCTCTGTCACTACTTTTGAAGGTTTTCATGCAAACACATCAAACACATTATTTTAGTACAATGTAGTCATATAGATGAGGTTTTCATATATAAGCAATACGTATGTTTGTAAATATAAAATACATTAGGGTATATCCCTCTATATACACACAGCTCTGTAAATATAAAGTATATTAGGATATACCCATCTATATATACAGAGCTCTTATCACTAGATAGTTATAAATTTTCCTAATTTCATTTAAGCACGTTACAAAATTCAGCTTTATCAGAATTTGCTAATTTTATTTTTTTTTTTTATTAGAAATATTCCTAGTTGCAGGCAGGCCTGGAACTCCATTTTGTTAAAATGCTGTGCATGTAAGCCTATTAAGCTGTATTGCTGGAGCTGTATTGACCTAACTGCCAGCAAAGCATTTGAGCACAAACCTTTACCTTATACAAACAAAATATCTTTTTCTAAGACAGTTGAGGCACCTTTTCCAAATCCATATCAGTATTAGGACTTTAGCTCTTCAGCATAAATGGACCTGTCTATATAGCTGTCCTATAACTAAAGGTATGGTTTTATAAGTTGTGGAGAATAGGCATATAGCACCTTGACACCACTTGAAAAGGTCTTGGTCCCATCCACTCCCTTTCCTTGGATGAGCTTCCCCATCATCTGGGAAAAGAGTTTGGTCTTGTTGGACTACTCAAAGAACTGATTGAACTCATGGGCTAAAAGAAAATGGTTAGTTTTCTGTTGATAAGTTAACCAGTCCCATATGAGAGTAGGAAGAGCACTAGAGCTGACACAAGGGAGGAGGGGAATCTGTAAGACCATGAGTAGAGGCAGAAGGGAAGATGCCATGGCAAGGAGGTACAAGAGACCAGCACTACCCTTTCTCAGTGAGGTAAAAGATGAGATTAACACAGCTGCATGTGGAAGCAGAGTTCAAGTATTTTGTATGATCATAACTTAGCAAGTGGGTACAGGAGACACAGAAGGGCACTGAAGGGTGCTAGAGTACAGAAGGCATGGTGGCAATAATTAGATGAAGGAATATTGGCCAGTTTTGAATCAGCCTTTCTTGGTTTACTTTTTATCTGACATCAAAAAAGCAAACATATTAAAAACAGTCACAATAGCCCATTACCCATTTTTTGAGGAAATAATGTTGCTTCCTTTGCTGTGGAACTTATAAGCACTAAATTCTCACCAGCAGTCTTCTGATAATGTTGGAATAGTGAAAACAAATGACATGAAAAGTTGTTGTGCAACTAAAATATCAAAGAGTGAGAAGTTGTAAGAAAGCTAATTTTCATTACTTGGTCATGGTGTTGCAAGATATGGGGCAGCTATGTAGCTTTCTGTGTTAGAAGAATGATGTTCCTCCCATGTGAAGTGGGGCACAGCTCTTGAAAATGACAGGAAGAAACTCCAAATGAATGGACCTGTGACTGAGGGAGTCTGGGAGTCTTTTTTTCCACTCAAGGCATAAAACTTTCAGGAGGGGGACACATTTTCTAGCTCAGAGTTAAACAGAATAATTAACAGTTAAAAGAGGAAAACTTATGTATACAATTGCATGTCCTCTCTCTTTGTCTCTGAATGAACATAGGAACTGATTTCTCCTTTCAGTACTCATCTGCAACATGGAGAAAATTATTCTCAACCTTAAAGTCCAGAGATAAAAAACCTGTATTTTCTAAATATTCACAACATATTTTAGAAAGAAATGGCTCCACAATGAAAATATGACACATCTTAGGTATCTCAGTAAACAAAAATATAGTTTAAAAATGAGCACTGACACTTAACTCTAAACCAGCTTTCCTCAAATGATAGTCAGTAGGAATGATCAAATTTAATTTTCATTTAGTAGTTTTTATTTAATTGAATTTTGGCAGACAAACCGTATTTTAATTAACTTTCTTGTTAATATTTACCAACACTTTTAGCATACATGATTCATCCTGTTCTCATCACTTTTCATTATAAGCCCAAAGCAGCTGACCTTGCTCTGCAGAAATAGCTACCCATAGCAAGCAAGCTGCTCTCTGGGAGTCTAATACTTTTTTCCAACTGTCGACTATATAAGCACCATTTTACTCTAATTTGTCAGAACAGCAGAAGAATCCCAATTAACCGAGTGAGTGAAAGAATATGCAATAAACTACTTTGTTATTTGCATATTCTAGATAAACCTGCTTCCATATTTCTGTGAAAGGTTCTTTCAACTTAATAAAACATCATAGTATGACAGGTATATTCATCTACAGTTGATGGATAATGATGAGAAGACAAGTAACGGTGAAATAGTTAAAATGTTGGCATTTAAATTAATCTTCAGAGTTAACTCCTCCGATTAAGACGAGTGGAGGATTTCTAGAATTATATTAGTGCTATTGTTTCAATCTTTCTATACCCATAAGTACAAAAATACACACATTTCTTTCCAGTAAAATATTTTGCCTCAAAAACTTTCCAGCTCTTCACCACTTATATGTGACTCTTACAATGCTTATATTTGAATAAATATCCACAACTTTTCAGCTGGAGAAAAGTGCCTGGTATAAGAGATAAAGAATGCTGTTTCTGTCCCTCCGTATGAGGTTTCTGCAATGCAGTCTGCATGTGACTCTCTTAGGTCTCCTCAGAAATTCACACAGACGGTGTGGAATTTGGCACCTTGCTAGCTGCGTGGTACGTCTTTCTGGGAATGTCTGGCATTTCTCACTGTCTCCCTAATTGATACAGAGTGCTATATAAGGTCCTGAATTTTAAAGGCTTGCAGTGCCCTGGCACTGACTAGCCTGAGAAACTGCTTTTCACCCAGAGAGCTAGGAAGGTTCCTCAGCTGGTGTCCGGCTTTGCACAGAGGGAAGGTCTGCTTGGGCTCCTGCTCTGCTCACCCTTCTACAGTGTGCATTAAGAAGCTGGCAGTTTGTTTTTTATCTGTTGGAGTGTTGTGGTTTTGTTTGTTTGGTTGTTGTTGTTTTGGGTTTTTTTCTGAGGCGAGTGATAGGCTGCTAGGAAGCCAAAAGAATGAAATATGATTTGAATTCTGAATTCTGTATTTACTCATCATGTGAATTCTAAGGGTGAGTCCTTATCAGATGCAGAGACTGGGACGCCACATTCGCTTCATTCCCATCAGAGACAGGTTTAGCTCACTCTGGAGAGGAACTTAGAACTAAATCAACACATACGCAGTTGTAGGACTCTAAACAAGTGTTAGTGTGACAGTACAGACAAACCACAAGAGCTTTAGTTATTCTGCAGATCCTAGTAGCTCCATAGTGATGGATGAAGCACAGTACAAGAGAGAAACAATTGAAATTTGTATAGCAATGCCTGGATGAAGGAGTGAGATAAAGACCTCATAGAAACTATAAAATCAGAAGAAGCTGTATTGACCACCTACAGCAAGCAATATTTGCAATACTTGCAACATTTGCAATATTTGCAATAAATGTCTATGGATGCAAAGTAAGTAAAGAACTCTGAAAACAAATGACTCTTCAGGTAACTGAAATACGTTTTCAAAACTAACATCTAACATTAAGCCTTCTCAGTAGAAAATTCACCTCATGCCTTAGAAGAGTCTGCATTTTATCCCACTATGGCCACCTAAGTGGGATTTGCTGTATACTAGACACTGAAACTGCTCAAATCATCAATGGAGTGAGATAGCCACCTCAACCTGGGCATACTCTCCTCAGAAAAGATAAATCTCCTCTTGGAGGTATAATCCCTCCCTATAGAAAGAAAAGAGTCTGGATGGCTAGTGTACATCAGAAGATTAGCAGGTAGCTAGCTGCGTCTGAACATTGCACTGTAAACTGGTGTGCAGCTCCTTTCCCTTGGTCCTACACAGTTCAGGAGAAGCTGCAGAATAAATATTTATTCTTTCTTCAGTGTTGGTGGGATCTTGGCTCTATACAGTCTTCCAGTAGGTTTATTGAACACAGCTGAGCGAAGGGGGAAAGGGGAGGAGGAGGTTGTAATTTCTTCTGGTATTGGACCAAAGTAAATCTACCATCTCCTCTTTCCACAGCAACGAACTTGGGGGTATATATCTGCATCACATCACCTTTCTGGATGACTCAAAATCACAAGATAATCCTTATGTAAAACCTATTTCTAAAAATAATTTTACACTTTTTTCTTAGTCCTCAGTTGTCAGTGGTGAATGTCTTTTTATCTTAGTCCTTCTTTGTCTGCACTTTATTTAAGAGGTAGTCTGTAAAGTTTTCAGCATTTCTCTGTGCTGGTGAAACTGGAACAAATTTTTTCATGTTGGCTGTACTCATTGTTCCATTTCTCCTAGTAAGAAGAAAATATCTCCACAGAAAAGCAAACCATTGTTTTGTCATCTAATTTTCTCTTTCTCTTATTAAAATAAGAGTTTATTTATACTATATTTAATTCTGTTCTCTGTATGACTCTTCATTGTTTCACAAGGCTCAGAGGATTAAAGATTTTATTCTTTTCTGTTTATTTATTTGCCTATTTTCCATCTGCTACTCCGTTTATTTAGCATCCTCAAGTTTAAAACGTAGTATTGTATTTATTTCAATTACTATCAGGGAATTTTTTAGGCATCATTTTCAAATCTTTCTTTGTAGTCCCATCAATGACTTACATATCTTGATCACAGAAACAATATTTGCCCAACATAATTTCTTCTGTTAGATTTCCTTCCATTGTATTTGGAACTTTTCTCTCTTCTAACAATTATCAGCTTTAGCAGAAGACTTTGTTCTTTTCTGCAGTTTGACATTGTAACTACTTGTTTTCACACTAACTTATTTTTCCCTTTAATTTTGTGAATTGGAGGAAAATAGATGAGATAATGTTTTATTCTTTCCCTTTAAGGATGTAATGTCAGAGGTCTCTTTAGCTTGGAGAAGAGGAGACTGAGGGGTGGCCTCATTAATGTTGATAAATATGTAAAAGGTGAGTGTCATGAGGATGGAGCCAGGCTCTTCTCAGTGACATCCAGTGATAGAACAAGGGGCAACGGGTGCAAGCTGGAACATAGGAGGTTCCGCATAAATATGAGGAAGAACTTCTTCACAGTGAGGGTAACAAAACACTGGAACAGGCTGCCCAGAGAGGTTGTGGAGTCTCCTTCTCTGGAGACATTCAAAACTCGCCTGGACATGTTCCTGTGTGACCTGACCTAGGTGTTCCTGCTCTGGCAGGGGGATTGGACTAGATGATCTTTTGAGGTCCCTTCCAATCCCTAATATTCTGTGAGTCTGTGATTCTGTGATTCTGTGTAGTGTCATGGTTATTTCATGCCTTTCTTTTACACCATTTAAACCTGTTAGAGAAGGAGATATGTCCAGTGGTTAAGCATCAAGAATCATGGGTGAAGCACTGTGTATTCAATGCCTCTCTCTGTAATGGAGTTTCTAGGTAGGCACAAGCAGGCTGCAACAGCACTTACATGTATGATGAACTAGTAGATATATGCTTGAAAGGTAGATACAGAACTGAAGATAGATCAATTTTGTTCAAGTAGAGTTACCTGTTGTAATTATACTTCAATATAACATCATAAAAAGTGTCCATGACTCAGTAATATAAAATGGCATGGAATTATTTGAAAGATTTTTATTTGTTCTTTCTATAATATCTACATGTCCCCTGAGACACCTTTTTTCCAAGGTATACATGAAATAAAGAGATAAACATATCTTTGACAGTAAGCTGTTATGCATAGAAGTGAACTTTTTCACCTTCTTCCCTTAATTCCTGGAGAATAAAAGAAGATTTACTTCTGTTATCAGTCTGAAGTGGTTGCTGCCAAGTAAAGCTAATTTCATAAGTGCTTCTGTTGAGGACATTTTCTGCTTTCAAGTAGAAAAAGAAATCAAAGCATTTTAGTATATAAGTGTATTATATATTGTTTCTTCTTCTCCTTATTCTTCTCATAGAGATTAAGACTATAAAATCATCAGGGATCATTGGATCATCTCATGTGACCCCTACATTTACTAGTCAACTCTTAGATTCTTCTCAAAAACCAGTATTGACTAAAGTACATCTTGACCAATTTAGGCCATGCCTCATTTACAGTCACCTCTTTGCACTTCATCGTAGCACGCAGTTCCTGGCAGGACAGTCTCTTTATCTCTAAAAGTTTTTCATTCAGTTTTACAACATACTTTTAAAATATGGACTACCCACTCCTTGTACCGTATACTTTTCATGGGGGCAAAGGAAGTTCTGCAAAAAGATCAATTGAACCTAATTGAGATATCCACTCTAAAGACATCTACAACTGAGATTGTTAGGCTCCCTTTGTAGACAACTGAGAGAAACAGACACTGTCAGGGCATGACTCATTTAACCTATTTTAAATGCCTACATTAGGACAACATGAATGATATTTCATTAATATAAAGAGAGGCTGAAGAACTTTTTCAGATGTTGGATATTTTCTACTCATTATTACCCTGTTTATGCATTCCAACTGTATTACCTTCCCCCCTCCCCCCACTAGCACTAATGAGTGCTCTTGTTGAGTTGCTTAACTAATGTGCCTCCTAAACTCTTATGGAATCACTAATTTCTAAGAAACTAATTCCATTTCAGTAGTTATGGCTATATTCCTTCTACCAAAATACACTCAGTGATGATTCTTCTTTGACTGGTGTTTGTTTGTACTACAATAGAAGCTTAAAACTCTGTTTGACTGGGTCAAATCTAAGCAAGAGTTATAACCTCTGTACTTACTGGCCAACAACTTAAATATATTAGGAAAGGAGAGCAAAACAGAAATGACGACTAATTTTAGGGAGAAAAAGAAAGCTACAGAACAAGTTATATTAATAAGGATCTGCTACTTTTATCCCATGAAGTACCTAGTAGCTCAAAAAAAAGGTCAGCCATCTTTCTTAGACTTTATTTGTTCAATATCTTTTTTTACAAAATAATAATTTCATAGAACAAGCTAAAGCATATATCAGCTAAATTTTGGAAATTTTAGAATAAGAAGTTATTAGATATATTCCTGATTTTTAGTTTTTCAACAGAAATATGCTTGTAACATTCTTCTATAACACAAATTAATCCTATTTTTTAAAAGATTTTGACACATACATTCCAGTATATGATGGCATCAAAAGTTACTTAGTTTGTCCCTTTGACATCATCTGTTGTGCTTCAGTAAAATTACAATAAAGGATAAAATTACAAAAAGAAAATCAACCAAAATTATAAAATATTTAACATAAAATAATTTGAGTATTCCACAGACTAATTTCTAGAAGATCATTCAAGATCCCATATTAATATCTCTTAAAGTAAACATGTAACAATTAGAAGATAACAAAGGTCTTTGAATGGAGAAAAGTATGGGTTAAAGGACAGAAGAGGACTGAATGTAGGTTAGTAATTTCCCACAAAGAAGGAAGGTCATCCCTGCAGTATGTCAGAGATCTCTACTGGGACCAATGCTGTTCAACATATTCATAAATTATCTACAAGAATGTAATTAAAATATTTGTTAATTGATTTAGTTTATGCAACCAGTGTGATGAAGAGGGCTGCCTGTAAGAACTGCAGGCAAATTATATATCTGGGTTCTACCAGTTAACATTCACTGTAACTGAACATAAAATGAAACTCAAGGAAAAAAAATGGTCTTAACTTGACCAGGAGCAGAGTCTTGAACTACTGTAGGCAATTTTAGGAAAATGTCAGATCAGTCCTATATGGAGAACAATAAAGCAACTAGCAAGCTACTGAGACAGTCATTATACCTCCACACATCCACACATCCTCCTCCACTGGAGGACTGACTACATAAACAAGGGCTCCTAGCTGGAAAGAAGGAAACGTGTCATGTGTCTGAGAAACTGTAGGTAATATTGAGATATTTGATAACGATCAACTGTTCTCTCTTCCATTAAGAGAACTAGGAGCTGAAGATCATAAGCAGTTTTTTTTAAAAGCAAAAAGAAAGATAGTTCATATCAAACTACATAGTCAAGATACAGATCTCTTCGATGAAGAAAACTGTGGATGCTAAAAGCTTGCATAATTTCAAGAGTAGGCTGGACAAGTTCATGGAAGAGAAATATATCAAGGGCTTTACAATGACTCTGTCTTATTATCAAGAAATTATTGAGTCACCAATCACCAGAAACAGTGAAAATAGTCAGAAAAATAATACTATATGTTCTGCCTGTTCCTATATTTTCTCCTGAGCCTCCATGTACAGCCACAACCAAGTGCTGTGTTTGATGAAGCTTATTCTGACCCCTCAGTCCTCAGAAAACCAACATAAAACCTCAGAAATCTATTAAGAATATTCTAAAAAACATATGGCATTTTGTAATATGATTGTATCATTGCATTTTTAAACAGTGATTTTAAGAAATTATGGAACAATAAGTAGAAAAATTACCATAAGTATTTTAATAGCAAAGAGCAGAATCTAGTTACATTGCACTGAGGTGTTTTTTAACATATTTAGGGCAATGACTGTGTTGTAATCCACAGACTGTAGTTCCATAAAGTCCATAACATAAATAAATTGCAGTAGTTCAAATAGCATACAACAGGAAATCAAGGAAAATCAAACATATAGTAGAAAACTCTGGAGAAATGTTTGATGCAGAAAGTAAATGACTGCTGGAGCTCTTAACATTCAAATTGGAAAAGCATGCAAAGCCAACGTCTATATATAAACTGTGAATCGACAATGAACTTTAATTATAATTATATATATATACTGAAATCCCCTGCACTAGATAAACTATTTGAATGAGTTTGTTATAACTTCAAGTGATTTAACTAGTGAAGATAGCAAAGATGACATATGGAAAAAAACCATGGTGCAATGTTTGATGCCGAGATCCTGTTCTGCATGCATAATATGGCAGTAAAAAGGTCTGCATTAGATGATGCGGGTGGGTGGGTCAGCCTCTGGATATGCAGCAGCACAATAGGACATAAATACAGATTCAGAACAAAAATAGTCTAAGGACAAGCACAGCTAATTGACATAGCATTCTTCTCCTGTGTGAGTCTCTGTTATGCATCATGATTATTTTGCTGAAATCTTATAGTCGGGAGACCTCCCACACCTATTTCAGCACCTCTTTATTCTGAGGTTGCTACCCAAAGACTGTGTGGCATGTCATAATGAATAAGTGTTTTCTTCCTGTTCCAAGTAATATGAAACAAAACCATTGCTCCATCCCGTCTCTACTGGAAGCTCCTTGTACCTGCTACTTTGGTGTCTAATGGATCATTTTCCGTTACTTACTTGTGGCATCTCTAAATATTCTAAATGTAATTAAACAGCTTAAGAATGTCTCTGTTCAGGGAGAAAATACATTTTAATTTCTAATACTTATTAAAATATGCACAATTAAAAATATTCTGATTATAAATACAGAGGTTAAAGGCATACATGGTATAGGGAAAATAGATAACTGGCATTCAGTGAGAACTGGGTACTTAGCTCTGGTTTATGTCACTTCATCAAGCCTATATTAAGGCTAGTCATGAGGAAAAGCTTTCTAATGATACAGAGATTGAAACACTGCAAAAGACTGCAGGACAGCTGGAGCACACTGCTGACCTTTATTGTCGGCAATTACACAAACATCTGTCTCTGTGACCTAAGATGATCCTGTACTGAGGCAGAAGGATAGACTAAATGAATTTCCACTGTCTCTTCCAATCCTGTAAGTCTGTAATTTTATTTGTTGAATTATTTTTTGTGTAACTCAAGCTTTTAAGGTTCATAAACTGGAGAAGAAACTTAAATTGAAGAAAGCAAATATAACACATTGCAGAGTTGATAAACAAGAACGATTTTGCAACATGAAGTATAGAAGAAAAGCATACTGACAGTGGAATTTGTTGAGATGAAGTCAGTTCAGCATGCTAATTTTTGATCAGTAGGATTATTTTTGATTTTGATAAAATTGGAGAATGCTACCCTAGCCAGTTGCCACATCAGCTTATACTAGCGACAAATATGGAGTGATATCTCTCCAGATATTCAGTTCTCCCAAATTAATTTATTAAATAAATAAATATATTTGAATGAGACCCCAAAAAGTCTCTTACTGAAGATTAAGAGGTTGAGAGAAATACTAAAAACCCAACTACACTGTAGAAATAAACAACTGTATATATGTTTTCTCTTGTCTTTGTTGAGAATCAGGACTCCAGGGTATAAAAATGATGTCATTGTATTGAATTTAATATTTTCATTCTAGGTTTCCACCTGGAAAATACCACCCAACGAATACTTCCTGGTATACTTCTTTGGTGAAAGCTGTGAAAATCAGAGACCTTCGTCTCACATCTTTTACAGAATCATAGAATGGTTTGAGTTGGAAGGAACCTTAAAGATCATCTAGTTCCAATCTCCCTGCCATGGGCAGGGACACCTTCCACTGGATCAGGTTGCTCAAAGCCTTATCTAGCCTGGCCTTAAACTCATCCAGAGAGGGAACATCCACAACTTTTCTAGGCAGCCTATTCCAGTATCTCACCAACCTCACAGTCAAGAATTTCTTCCTAATATCTGATCTAAAGCTACCCTCTTTCAGTTCAAAATCATTGCCCCTTATCCTATCACTACAAGTCCTTGTAAAAAGTTCCTCTCCAGATTTCTTGTAGGCCCCTTCAGGTACTGGAAGGTTGCTATGAGGTCTCTCCAGAGCCTTCTCTTCTCCAGACTGAACAACTCCAACTCTCTCTGCCTGTCCTCATAGGAGACATGCTCCACCCCTCTGATTATATTTGTGGCCTTCCTCTGGGCTTGTTCCAACAGGTTCATGTCCTTCTTATGTTGGGGGTCCCAGAGCTGAACACAGTACTCCAGCTGGGGTCTCACAAGACCAGAGTAGAGGGAAAGAATCACCTCCCTCAACCTGCTGGTCACGTTTCTTTTGATGCAGCCCAGAACATAGTTAGCTTTCTGGGCTGCAAGCATACATTGCCAGCTCACGTTGAGCTTCTCAACCAACACTCCTAAATCCTTCTCTTTAGGGCTGCTCTCAATCCCTTCTCTGCTCAGCCTGTATTTGTTCTTGGGATTGCCCTGAGTTATGTGCAGGACCTTGTACCCTGGCCTTGTTGAACTTCATGCGGTTTGCACAGGCCCACCTCTCCAGCCTGTCCAGATCCCTCTGAATGGCATGCCTTCCCTCCAGCATATTGACCACACCACACAGCTTGGTGTCATCAGCAAAATTGCTTAGGGTTCACATTCAGACAATTTTTGGAACTTTGCTTTCAATAATTCAATAAAAGTTCTATCAATAGTAAAGGCTTTCATTGTTTTTATTTCTTTAATATTGAAACATTATTTAGATTCCATATTAACTTGTATCAACAATATAAAGAAAAGAAGAATAGATATTGAAGTAGAGCAGTGACAGGAGATATGAAGTTGCTTTGTAGAGTTTCACAGTTTCAGTATTCACTGTTATTTAGAATGGAGCTAGTTTTGAAATGGTGAGATGTCTAGTCTTTGCAGAATTCCAGAGTTAACTCTATTGCCTCTATTCCTAGCAGCTCTTACATTTAAGAAAGTTTTATACTTTTTACCTCCCAGAGTTTCTTGGTAGATCAGACTGTATTTTCTCTTTTAGCCATTTATACTTTCCATTAAACAGACACGTTTGTGAGGAGTGCACCTGTCGGTGACTCCTTCCAGTCTTCAGACTCCTGGGACACAGGTTGTCATGTCCACAATAATTGTATGTAATTTTATAAAAAATGTCTAATCTCTTGACTCCTTGTCTTCTTATCTTATGCAATAGAAATGACCTAAGTAAAGTCGTGTAAAACAGCTATAACTGAAGAAAAGCATTTTGCAGGTAATATGAAACTTCAGTAGTTGAGTGTCTGTATTAGGCCTTATTAGAAGGCCTTGATGAACGGTATTGAGCTTTTTTCCACTTATTCTGAGTAGGGTAATTTAACAGTGTAGCCACTGTATTCCTGGAGAAATGCTCCAGAAGCATAAACCAGTCTTGTATCAGTATGCCCAGAAACAGCAGAATTAGTCCTAAACTCTGGAAGTCTATCAGCCTGCAGTCATCTCCAGAAGAGTCCAAACCAATATAAATCACTTGTGAAGCTTTTAAGAAAGCAAAGGACAAGATGCTCTGACACTTACAGCTTAGAACTGAGAAATTCTTGGATCAAAATGCTGACTTTTAACCAAGGTTTTCTTTTTGGCATGTTATAATCACCTCGGAAAAAGTACAAGGTGATCACAGAGAAAAGGTTGAGGTAAAACAAGGGCATAAATAAAGTTATGTCTGAGAAAAATCTGTAGAGTTCTAGATGTAGTGAAAATTTTATTCTTAGATGAATTAACTGTGTGTTAGAAAAACACTTCTTCTATCAACATTACAGATTGTACTTTGTGACGGACCTCAGTTTTATGCTTTGGAGCTGAGTAAATTAAGTATGAATAGATATATTACCCAGGATCTGGATTAAACTGATGTTGGTTTTCAACTCTATCATCAGTAAGTTTTGGTTCTTTGATACCGCAACATCAGTAGACAACAGAAGTGTTCATGTGTCTAGACTAACAACAACCACATAAGAGATACCTGATTCCTGTAAAGGCAGAAGAGCTCAAGCATCCAAGGCTGAACTAGAATTGAGACAAAGTTACTGTTTGCTTGAAGTAAGTGAACAGAAACTATCCTGTATTCAAGATGAAATGGCATTATTAGAAACAATTTGAAATTTGATGGCAATTGTACTATTCACAGAATCATGGAATCAGTCTCCTTGGTTGGAAGAGGCCTCTAAGATCATCAAGTCCAACCATAAACCGAGCACTGCCAATTCCCCACTAAACCATGTCTCTTAGCACCACATCTACATGCCTCTTAAATACCTCAAGGGATGGGGACTCAACCACTTCCCTGAGCAGCCTGTTTCAATGCCTATCAAACTTCTCAGTGAAGAATTTTTTCCTAATACCTAAACCTCCCCTGGCACGACTTGAGGCCATTACCCTTTGTCCTACCACTAGCTACTTGGGAGAAGAGACTGACCCTCACCTCGCTACAACCTCCTTTCAGGTAGCTGTTGAGAGCAATGAGGTCTCCCCTCAGTCTCCTCTTTTCCAGACTAAACAACTCCAGTTCTCTCAGCCGCTCCTCATCAGGCTTGTGCTCCAGACCCTTCACCAGCTTCGTTGCTCTTCTTTGGACACGCTCCAGCAGTTCAGTGTCCTTCTTGTAGTGAGGGGCCCAAAACTGAACACAGTATTCAAGACAAAGTCTCACTGAAGGGGAGTACAGGGGAACAATTACTTCCCCAGTCCTGCTGGTCACACCATTTCTGATGTGTAAGTTTGCAAAATTGTGGACTAGATGACTTAAATATCTTAAAATAAGATCCAAGCATCATTTTAATTAATGAAGTCTTCCCTACTTGACATTACTATGGTAATGGAATCCTAGGAAGTATTATTTGAAGTTCAGATAAAATAAATCATCTGTTGTCTTGGTGTTTTGGGGTTTTTTTAAGTAAAGCATTATACTGAAAAAAAAAAAAAAAAAAGTCTAGTATTATTTTATTGCTTTTTAAAAGATTCTTCTATCAAAAATTCACCATGATGCAAATATAACTGTTCGTTGCATTGATCTCATATTTTTATTTTGGGAATACACATAAAGTATGTTTGTGTTTCATGAATATTTTTTTTGTTCTTATTTTATGTAAATGGGAAAGTCATGCTCCAAATTCAAGTTCAATGGTTTATTTTTTAGATGTATTCCAAAAGATTGGTCTATGAACATTATTTCAGAAGTAAGCATCATCTGAAGTCTTCCATCATATCTTACACACAAGAAATGGACTAAACCCTAAAATATTAAAAAAGTATATACAAGAGATAGAGATGCGATTATTATTTTTTCTTATTATTCCATGGGTTTGCGCTCACAATCAGCAACAAGAGGATAGCATATTACTAACACTGTCAAACTGACAATATAATCTTACCTAAAACTGGTTTTAATTATGACAATAATTGATTTAAAACCTGGCCTTACTTCATATAGCATGTTTGTTAAAGACAGATTATTGGCCTGACTTGTTCAAACTTGAATCTACTGATATTCCCATAGGCGTTCTCTCCCCAGGATTTACAGTTTGCCCAATGTGCACACAAACGTAGACAGTTGGATAAAATTTGAGAAGGAGCCTCTCTTTTCTGTTAGCTTCGATGGGGGAAGCTGCATTCCAGCAGATCTTCAAAAGAAATAGTACTACGCTCTTTGCACATCATGGTAAATGTGTTGTCAAACATAAATAAAAAGGCAGGGACTATGAAATTCATCGACAGTATTGCACCTCCCCCAGGCAACAAGACAACAGGGAAGTAATTGATCTTTTGCAAGGTAATTCTCAACCTTTGAGAGGCAATGTAGCTTGCCTCCTTTGCTTGGCCCACCACAGAAGACTTGAGTTGCTTGCTGGTTTCCATGAGATAGTGGAGTGGATTGTTTTCTCCAGCATTTGCCTAAGGTTAGGACATAACTTCACCGGGATAACTAATGGGAATAGAAGCAATGCCACTGTGCCTCAAAGACTAGCAGAAATGAATAAATCTAAGATTTGTTTCCAAGTCTTCTGTGCAGATGTTGAAATGAGCCAAAACTGTACAAGGAAAGAAGAAAGAACACAAACATATTTCAAGTGTGAAGAATGATGAACAAACATACTAGTTCAGCATTGGATGACTGTCTTGTATCATGTTTGTATCTTCTGGACTTTATTGGTCCATATACCACAGTCCTTGTGATGTGTTTGAATATACATGTAAGAAATATGGATCATATCAGCAGACAAACTGTTAATGGCCTAGGATTAAATTATTACCTATGTGCTAGTCTATTTCTTCTCCAACTTAATGAGTCTTAGTTCTGGGTGCTAAAATTAAATAGAATTATGGAAAGAGATTAATGTCTTTTTTTCTCAAGTATCCAAACTGGTATAGTCAACATCTAGATTCAAGCCTTCTTTTCAGCAAGCACTGAAGAGATTTTCATTGTTATTTATCTCTTCCATTATGCATAGATTTCTTACTGAAATCAAAGACTTATACTACTATGTGATCAGAGACAGTGACAGAATTTAGCACCACATTTGTAAATATGTATAATTTTTTGTAGGCAGAAGTTAAAGGTGACAAAATTTACTGGTTTAATCAGTCATTTGACATCACAAGGCTCAGAAAAGCAATTAACAACATATGAAGCATAGAAAGAGCACACACAATTAGGAAGACAAACAATAGAATAAAGACTATCTCCTCTAGAGAAAAGTAAGCTGTAATTTCCCTGCCACCTGAATTTGGCTCATTACTGAAGAGACTGCTAAAGATCTCCCTAATGACAGAAAATCATCAGACCGTAAGGAAAATACATAATACTACATCTGCTCCATTAAGAATGGCAGCTATAATTCTTTTAAACATAAAGCTTTAGCTTGAATCAAATAACTTACTTTCAGTCTATATAGGAATAATAGATCCTACCACTTAATATCTGCATGAACTTTAGCAGCCTAAACTCACTTTAGCTCAGTAATGCTTTAGAAAGACTAAATCCAAGTTAAAAGAGGGAATTCAAAATCAGAGGTTAAAAGTAATTTCTTGAACTATGTTTGCTAAAAATTATTTGATGACAAACTAGAGTCCAATCCAAATTGCTTTGTAGAGAGTTCCTGCTTCGTTCAGTTAAACTTGTATCAGATCCTTCTGACATAACACTATTGCAATATCAATACATTTAGGCATACACTTGTACATGCCATTTCCTCCTATTATATCAATTCTGTATATTCTACTTGAGTAAGATGTTTTTCACTGCAGTATGAACCCCAGATCTGTGCCCAACAGACTGCCTTTTAGACTGGTAGATTCTGTGATAGATTCCGCAAATGTTTTCTTTCTTGTTAATCGCTACCAGTGAGGAGTACACCTCTGACAGTTGCCACAGGTCTCTTAGTAGACCACCAAGTATTGGTTGAGTTCATATTCCTTACCAAACAATTTAGACTCAAAGTGTTATTCTCCTGCTCACTTCCTGTGCTGCTTTACACTGTGAACTGACACATTAAAGTCAGCAAGGTCACACATACAATAAATAAAACAATATTATCTTTGGTAGTAATGCGCTGATCCTACAACAGTTTTCAAATAAGGAAATTCCACCTGAAATAGGAATGAATATTTCTTTATGTTAAGTTTCAGTACAAGTCAATTCATACCAGAACTAGAAATGTCTCTCATAAAAATGGAATTCTAAAACAAGTTCTTGTACTATGAATGTGCCGTAACAATAATATGACCTACGATTTTTATCATCTTAAAAATACTTTCTTCATTACTCAACTTAAAGACTTTTTAAAAATACTTACAGAAGAGGTAGGAGAGGATTGGTTTATCTTGTTTTCCTTTTTTTTTTTTCCCCCTAAAGAATGGATCCATCTTGAAAGTTTATTCCAAATGTTGAGTTTTACCCTTTTTAATTAGAGGACATAAACAGTCATCTTTGTAGTCTAGTAGCTCTTTGAACTGCCTTTGAATCAAGATCAGAGACTACAATAAAAGAACTTCCTACTGTACAGTTTTACACCATTTTATGTGAGATGCTTAACAGGTAGAAAAACAATACTATTCAACATTTGCAGCACTCAAAAGGGACAAATGTGGGGATTTCATTTCTCCTTATGTACTTTGCTGGAGGAAAAATATATTTTCAGCAGCAAACTTCAGTTACTAAAAATAATGTTTTGCAGAAGGGAAACTATATTTATTTCAAGTTCTTTTGCTATTGTTGGAAGCAAATAATATATGTATAGTGAAAAAAAATCTAAAATGGAAAATATGTATCTGAAGAATCCCCAAATAATTAGAAAAATAATAAAATTAAAGACAAATGAAATTTTTTACTACTGGTCCACTTTTAGGACCCTTTTCTTTTTACAGATGCTCATTTCCCTTCTCAGCAGCCTAAATATTTTGAGCTCTCAGGACTGTTCATGCCTTGCATTTTTTTTCCATGTGGTTTTAATTTGCAGGGAGCTGGGTTGCTAATGCAATTGCAAGTGAGCCCAGGCCGGCGCAGGCGGGAGATGAAAGGCATGGCCATGACTCCCATGGGGCGCTTGCCGTGACCTACTTCCAGGGCAGCCAGACATAACACGGAAACCACGTGCTCCTACCCTGCCGTCAAAACAAACCATTAAAAGCAGCAGCTTAAGACTGATTTAGGACCCTCTGGTCTCTAAGTGGTGTCTGACTTTTTTGATCTGCTAACTGATCACAGGTGGATGAAAGGGGATCCCTGAGACAATTAACCGTGAATTCAACAGATTCACTGTTACAAAGGGAGACAGCTTGAGTTTCATCTAGGAGAGCGTTAAAAAAGCAGCATTCGATGATTGCTGTAGCAAAGGCATGAATGAAAAGCAGAGTGTGAAAACATACTCTGCTTAATATCCATGCAAAAATTCTGCCCTAAGTGTGGCATCCACCTGATTAAATTCTCAGTTCCACCCTCAGTAATGTTGCATTTCAGAAGTATCAAATATTCTGTGACAGATACAAGCACAGCTAAAAATCACTGAGAAAAACATCATGCATAAAAAAATCCCTAACAATGGCTGAGAAAGTAAATTTCAGTAAATAAGTTAGTTATATCTTGATGAATAAACCTATTATTTTTAGAAAAAGGATTCCAAAGTGACTAGGTTAATGTTTAAGGTTATTTCTTCTTCCATGACATCCATCTGATCTTAGTATTACAATTAGCAAAGGCTGAGTAGAGACACTGAGGCAGGGTACCCATGGCAACATTTTCAGACATAGCTAGCTGAAGTTTCTTGTAGTGGAATTACAGAAAAACTATTATTTATTAACCAGTTATTATTTTGATAAATGTTATTGTTATTTTGGAATAACATCAAAGTACATAATTTCACCCCAACAGCCACTGAGAAAGGCAAATTCCTTATTCCACATTAAAAAAGGGTTAAGAATTACACTTTATTTTTTTTCATTGATGATGGATTTTTTCTTTCTTGAAATGGAAAGTTGGTACATGAAGTCCTCAGACAATAAAAATCCATCCCTACTGTATGCTTAACCACTGAGCCATATGTCTTCTTAAAACTCCTTCGTATAAGAATCGATAGGTTTGGGTGAATAGATGACTGCTGCTACCTGTGCTGGGCAATGATTTATTGGCAATTTGTAAGAAAGGCAAAGTTGTAAAACATTTCATTTCATGTATTTTTTTATTTATAACTGTAATAACTAGAAAAAAAATACTATTCTCTGGTTTTAAGAATTAAGAACACACAACACTGCACCAACAATAATAGGGAAAAAAGTACATCAGATACCACAAACTCCCATTTATTCCACAGAAAACAGAAAATCGCTTCTCCTTCTCTGCTTTAAAATCCAGTCCTTAAAGTTGTAATCAAGTGTGGCATTGGAGGGTCCACATGTCACGTGATGTTCTACAGTTGTTGATGTATCTACACCATCCCCTGACACACCTAAATATATGCTGTTTAGCCATCATAGCAAGAGTGATTCTCAAAGACAAGGTAATGAGAGATGGATAAACTGACAACTGAATCTGCTCACAAACATAGGCAGCTCCACCACGGCCCATCTGGCTTGGCAGAATTGCAGCTTGGTGGCATGAAGAGCCCATCATTCTTGTGCAGTTTGTTCTACAGTGTCTAGTCACACACTGGGCTATTTCTTAGTGTGGGTCTGCTTTTTTTAGTCTCTCCAATGTGCCATGGACTCTAGACCTCCCATGATGCAATATCATGCCTTTGGGCATAGTAAGCTCTCTGAATAAAGAAACAACAGAGCTAATAGCATGTCTTTTATTTTCTAAATCTCTGTATTTACACTACTTTTGGTTCTTGGGACACTCCACAGACAGAGCCTGAGCACATCTGGGACCTCCTGCTCCCATGTTAATTGCAGCAGGGAACGACCTAACAACTGATCTAGAATCTTCCACTTTGGGCAGGATTAATATTTTTTATATTAGAATCCTAGAAATTGGGCTTTTAGTCTACCTCTTCTTACTGTCAACAGAGAGAGAGAGTTTAAAAAGCAAATATAGCTAAGAGATGCTTATGAGGTGGAAGACCTTCTAGAAATATGCATCCCTCTCTGCAATAGACAGCATTTACTTGTAAATTTTCCTCCACTTCCAACAGGCAAAACCCAAAAACTACCCACCAACCCTACAAAAAAAATAAATAAACTCTTGCTTCTTTTCAGCCTTCTGGGCAAGGACTCCAGCATAATTTTAACAGTATAAATAACTGATGAGTTCAGGCATTTCTATTTCATATGAAGCATTCTCTATGTCACCTTTTTTACAAGTTGTCCCTTTAAAACTTAAAAATCATGATATAGCTTACATATTTTGCAAGGACATTTCAAAACCAAAACCTCATTTTGTGTTATGATTCAACTAGTGAATTTTTTTTGAGTATGCCTTCCCCACAGAATAAGGGAGAGAATAAGGGAATTACTGTACTGTAGGAGGTAATCATTGCTTGCAAAACACCCTTTCAGCCTTCTTACTCTCTTTCAGTCCTTCATATCATTGATTGGATCATAAACAGTAGATCTCCCCAGAACTTTTTGTTATTCCAAGTAACTAAGTGCTAAGCTCTTGTTTTATGGCCTCTGCCTATGCTGCCTTCATCCGTGTATATGTATTTTGCCAAACTTCACGGCAACATCCTTCTCTGCACTTAGGTTTCCTTCAGAAAAAGACCATGCATGCAGCAGTGGAGCCCTGGTGCTTTCTAAGAGCCCCTCCAGTCTGGATAGATGAAATCAAGAATCGGACCAACTCTACTTTGAAAAGCAGCATTGTCAAATTGCCCTTTAATGGAGCACCAGTGAAGACACTGATTCCTTCTCTGGGTACTGGCATCAATTGTAACTGTTAATTGCACTTTTCTTCCAGAAAATTCTGTTTATAAAATATTGGCCCTGGAATGGCCCCTAAGCCATTATGTTTTCCTCATTTCAATGCCTTCTTGAGAGCTACTTCTGCCACAATGCATTCAAGAGAATGGTAATGTTTAATGTCTAGGAAGTAGTAAATTAGAGGAAATATCATGCTTCTTTAATTTAGGGAATGTAAAAAATAAATAAAAAAAAAAAAAATATGATCCATATTTACCCGTATGAGAAGTGTAATTGTCATTTTGTCAGATACATTTTTTGCAGTACACAGATTACCCTTGAATAACCAGCTCATATAGCAACCTCTTCTATTTGAGGTACAGTGATCCCTAAAACTGTTCGCTCATATGAAATGGTTCCCAGTTGAGATTACTCTTCTTGTGCTTCTCTGAATCATACATATTACCATAAGAACAAAAAATACTATTTTATTCACTGTCGTTACCGTGCGCTATAATGTCATTGTTTGAAAATCTGTATTCCTCTCTCGGCATTTCAGGTTGATCATTTGCACTTTCAACTTGTCTTTTAAAAAAAATGTTGGCATTAAATAAAAGCATATATTCCATTTGCTCTTTTAAATTCTTTTTTTCTATGATGACTGTACCAGATAGAAGACTTTGAAGTTTTGTCAATTTTCTCGGGGGGAAAAAAAAAAAACAGGCTTGCAGCTTGTCATTTTAATTTCTTAGCAGTCTTTTTGGTATTTAACAAAAAGTGAGATTTATTTCAGCTTTTCACTAGTTTTGCTATTTTTTTTCGGTTTGTATTGCATGATTATTTTTTCTTTCATTTGCCTATCTAATGTAATAGATTTGATAAAGAACAATTGAATAACATTCATTACAGAGAAAGTCTTGGATGGTTTATCATTGCATGTTTATATTGAGAAATGGATACCTATTTATTAGAAGTATTTATTCAGTTGATCTGTTAACATGCAAATTTTCTACAAGAATGTTCTCTTGTTGATGCATGCACAAAAAGAAAGAAAAAGAAAAATCCTAATAAAATAAGATTAAATAAAAGTAATGAAAATTGCATCATTGTTCTTTCATAGTAATTGCTTTAAGGTTATTTTTCCTTATAAACATGTCTTAGACTACTCTCTCTTTTTACTTCTGGGACTCTTTTCAAGTCCAAGTATAGTTCCAAGGAAAATAAGTAGAGGAGTCAGTTTAGTTTCCATCATACTTGGCAAGTGCAAATTCTGGAGAACCGGAGGCCTGAACCAGAACAACAGCTGACTCACTGTGTTTTCTCTTTTCCTTAGAATATAGTTTCTATTTCAAGGACATAAACAGAAAACTTAAGAAATTAAGTGCAGTAGCTGTTGATTTTGTTTCTTTTGTTTATATTTTTAAGAAATATCTTCATGATGAGATATTAATCAATATTTCCACAAGATTTCACTACTTCTCCAACAAAATAGTATAGTAAGACCCTGGAGCCGTAAAACTATGACACTAGCTAAGTCTCTTGAAGTCTTTAAACAAGTGAGAGCCCTGCACAAACTGCAGTGCCTCACAGGACTGCTGAGGAATACTGATGCTGTTTCATCTGTCTTCTCCCTGTGCACTTATATATACATATACATAGGTATAAAATTTGTGAGTAGTTCACAATGTTAATAATAAAGATGCACGCTTTTAGTAAGAAATATTGACCATCAGGAGAAGATTTCTAAATGAGATACACAGATTGATTTTGCTATGCTGGTCACTGTCAAGATTAATTTTCAGAACATTTCTCTTTCTTGCATTGTGACTAACCAGATGTCATTTCTGGATAAATTGAGAGAAACTGTGATTTGACAATCTAAATATGTTTTGAATTAACTCAATAATTTTATGGTAATTGCTGTTAAGAGTGTGTTAATAAGTTGTTTAGACGGCATTTCACTTTGTGCAAAGCTATATTCCAACACCGTGAACACAACAAAAAATCTCAACAGCCCTTAAGTATGTACTTGGCATGTGCAAGTCCTTAGAGGTGTGAGCTTTATCTTTTGTTGCCATATTTCATAAAAGAGTCCTAGACTGCCTTATGTGTGGACTATGCCAACCACTCTGCCTCTCATCTGATTTTCCTTATGTTATTATGATGGAATGTCAACCCAGAGTTCCTTGTTTTACTGCTTTTAAGTACCAGTCTCAGACACTAATATCTGCCTCTGTTGTTCTAGCCTTTAATTTAGTCTACTGTCCAGGAAGTGGTGTATTTAATACCCTCTCCCTTTTAGTTAACTAAACCTAGCTTGAAATTTCTAAAAGGAAACAGCTGCACTTTGGTAAAACACCAAAATCACTGGATACACTTCCCTTTCCTTCCTGGGACTGAGGGGGAGGATGGATTGCTAAAACAGAAACAGACATTTTGTGTGCTAGCAGGTGGCTGTGCAACCTTTCTTCCCACAACATCCAGATTTCATCTTCATCAAAAATTTGGTCTTATTTATGAAATAGGAAATCCTGGCATAATGGACCCCACAAAGTTGAATACCTTTATATTTCTAAAAATAGAGTTTAAAATTGAACTGAATGGCCATAAAATGTAGTCCAGATTTTGATTTTCCAGTATTCTCCTCCTTGGCTTACCCGGATCACACAACATATTTTCCAGAAAAATCTGTTCCCATCTTTCTTGAGAGCCAAGCTAAGCAACAGAAAAACTGTGGCAGTGTAAAAGCAAGCAAACAGGCCCAGTATCTCTATCACTTCTTGAGAAAGCAGAGCATCTGGCAGCAACTACTGGCCTCTCTCAGACTATTTCTTAACTATTTTATTGGAAATACCATCTGTAGTCAGGTCAGGTATCCTCAGACCTTTTAGTACTGCTTTTGCTCACAACTCTCCGGTGTTTTTATCAGAATAGTTCTTGTCAGTAGGGATTCAGGGGAGGAGGAAAAGTTCCCTTTTGGCTCCAGTAACATGACACAATGCGTAAAGTGCTTTTGAGAGAGCATGTTATGGGGAGTAAAAGCCTTTCTGTGCTGCCCTCTCATGTATGGTTTGCAACTGTGTTGGGTAATACTTAAGTCTAAGACTGTCTTTCCTTGCACTGAGCTGTGCATTCATTATGATTTCACTTAAAGGCTGGACTCCTCATACTACACCAGCATTTATAACTCTGGTTTGTTTAAATAGTTCTAGTTGTTCTATATCCAGAATATCCTTCTGAGGCTTTTACAAAATGTGGCTGTGTTTCTGTCAAACAAGATTATCTGAAAAAAAATGTATCAATTTTCTAGGAAATATGTTGGCCTCTTGCCTACTCATTCTCATCAACAAAGCATGCCACAGTTTGTGTCTTTGGCTATCTGAGATCTTCTTTCTCCCGGCAAGTGTTGCTGTGGCAGTTGAGTCAGTGTTTCAGTACCTACATGCAATATCTGAGACTGGTACCAAGGTGCCTCTTACTAATGAAATTATGTACCTAGTGTAATTTTGACTTTGACCATATTTTGACAAATGTTAATAATATCCTCATACACAGGATGAATTATTTCATTTCAAAGCTAACAGTGATGTCAAATTTCATACAAGCCAGAATCCAGGGAAGCAAGTTCACTCTACTTATTATCATAATTCTCAGATTCAGCTGCTGAAAATTCAATGAGAGGGATAATAAGAAATGTTTAGACTGCAAATTCAGAGATATGTGTTGAAACATCATATCTGATTGTACTTTACTTTTGGATTGTATGTTAAGACCTGCTTCCCTGTTTGGTATGTCGGTACTGTGGTTTGCTGGGCAGTGCACATGAAGGAGTCCATATTCTTTATCACTGCACAGCTTTCACTAGCACTTCTGTAACTGGCCTGCAGAGTTGAAGAGGATTCTATGAGTTGCCATGAAAAGCAGGAATTCCCTACACTTCTTTAAGCATGTGGAAAATGGACTATTGGTAAGGTAAATTCCCCTGGACCCCACAGTAAATCTCAGGCTTCAGATAAATAAACGTCAGCTTCTCTTCTATCACTGAATTTTCTCCTAACAGGCTGGTACAATTCACTTAAAGACCTTTAGGTTTTGCTTTCTACTCTCTTACTAAGAAATGGAAACTCACCTTCTCAGCAGTGATTGGTGAAAATGTATGACTTTCTTCTTTTTTAACCTTAAACAGGTTTAAGCTTTTTTTCATTACTGTTGAAATTAGATCAGTGAGACTGCACGAGGTAGGTATTTAGATGAACATCTGGAACAAATTCACTCCAAGGAACAGAAATAATAGAGGGCAAATGTAGCAGGTAATATGGAAATTTCACAAACAATGTCACCAGGTACCTCATAACCTCATACTGGAGTTTTACTTACACCTTCCAGTACAGAATAACTTTTCCCAAGGTAGGTTTATCTTAGTATAGGTCCTTTTGCACAAATGTATTACATTGGAAACCAATGAAATTTTGTGCTGTATTGTTGCTAACTATAATTTTCCACGGATGACACTTTTGCTACTGGATTTCTGGACAATTCTATGATGAATTATCAATACAGATGAAATATCTATCCCCTGTACATAGTACATCTATTGTGTTTGGAAGTTTTGGACAGTTTAGAAATGTTGATAACAAGGACTTTTTGTGTGTTTGTGTAAAACAGAAAAAAATGCTTCTTCAGCCCAAGTCAACAGCCAAAACTTTTAAATGAATAACTGTGACTATAAGGCAATTAAAACTAGAGGTGTCTAATAATTCTTGTTGCTTGAATACCTTCTCAGTAGTAACCATGGAAGGGCTCCTGAGCTTACAGACAAAGGGTTCAGGAAAGATGCCTTGCATGGCTGAAAGAAAGGTGTGCAAATCTTGAGCCATAATCTTACTGCAGAGGTGGAGGAAAGACACATTCTGTGGTATCAATTAATTAATCATGAGAAAACCTCATTCATGGCTTTTCTAAAACATTGTTTCCAGCAGTTTTAGATCAGGCCTGCACTGATTTTAATACAGGAATTTTGTCCCTTACTTTGATCTCTGTATAAGGTGACAGAATCATAAAATAGTTTAGGTTGGAAGGGACCTTTAAGGGTCATCTAGTCCAGCCTCCAATATTGATCGACAAAGATCTGTTATCAGAAGCAACCTATGACAGTGAAATAAGTACAGCATAGTATCTACTATTTTTTCTTTGGTTGTTATTGTTTTGGGGTTAATTTCTCAATAGATTTTTCTTTTTACCTCTAAAGCAGAGTTCAAGTGTTTTCTGAACAGTTTATGAATATGCTATCAAATGTAATGTTGACATTATATCTTAGAGGAAATATTTAGTGAGTGATATTTACACATAGCAGTTTGGAGCTGTTGAAAAGAATAACAACAAATCCATCAGTTAAGTTGGGTGGGCATTTCAGCATGATAGTGCATAAGGCAGTCTTATAAAGAACCAAAGTTCACATTGAACTAAACTTTTTATGCCATTACTTGAAGCATTATGGAAAATATTCTTTCTCCACAAGTAAATAACCAACTTTGTATCCAGCAGTTCTCAAGGCTGGGCAAGGAATATACATTACTGTTAACACAATAGCTGAAACACAATTGTCTGTCTTTGGGGTGGGCAGAAAGTTGTGCACAGCAGCTGGAGCTTTAGAGAAACTGACAAGTTACGTTTTTATGACCCGCTTGAAACAATCTGTTTCGACATTTCAGGAATTACCACAGCTTCTGGGAAAAGCCAAGCACACAGTCTGAGCCCAACAAGCCAGTACTCTGCGTTGAAGTTTAATTAAGCCACCTACTGAGAAAACTACCATAGGGGAAGCTCTTCTCTGAACATAGGGTTTTCAAACCAGTGGAGAGCATCCAGGGAAGAGAGCAGTTTCAACACCCAATATATTTGCCCTAGTTCTTGTGAATTACACGCCCTACTTCTTGTGAATTATGCATATTGAAAGCTTAGTTAGGAAAAATGTTCACAAATTTGTTGGTTACAATGTTGAAATAGTGAGTGTATCAATCCATAAATAAAGCATGTGTTTTACACACCCTACTGTTTCACTTTTGCAATTGAATAGTACAGTCAGACTTTAATTAGCTTACAGATTATCATTACCACAATCTATCTACTTTTTAAGCTTCTTCTGGTTTAGTTTTAATCCACCAGTATTGGTGAATTTTCAGAAAGCTTGGTGACATGCTGCAGTACATCATTTGTGTCCTTCGATAGCATGATAGTAGAACGAAAACAAGCACCACATCAGAGAACACAGATCATTAGATGGAATTAAGGAGTTTGTATGTAATAGGAGTCAGTTTATGTTAAATTAGAAAATGAGATACTCTTTACCATAATTTATTTTCAAACATTTCAGTTATATTTTCAGAGAATTATTCTTTAAATTTTTTATATAATACATAATGAAGAAATTACTAATGATTTTTCAATAGACATTGCATTGATGTCATTGGGACAGTTCCTGTGAGTTAAACTTCCTAAGGCTTGGGCCAGATATGAAAAGTTTATGTGAGGTTTTTTAAGTGTAAGTACAGTTTGATACTCATTGGAGTTTGTTAAGATTAGCTTTTAGATCATTCAAGGAAGTGAAACAGGACTACACTCCTCTTTCTTCTTGCCTCTTTGTCTTTCTTCACATTTATTGTTGTCTTCAGGATTGGTCCCACATTCTGCCCATGGAAACTGTTTTTCTTTTAATTTTGAATGGCAATCCAGTAATATTAATATTTTTGAGACATGTCTTCCTCGACATATTTCTGGTTTATTGTTTGATCTACTTTGTTCTATGGAGCACTTTAAAAGGTACATTGGGTATGCATTTGTTACAGACAGTGCCTTATTTTATGTGAAAAGAAAATAAGTATTTTATTCAGGAAAGCATGTTAAGTTGCATGTATTTGGATTAATTTCAAGCTGTAGAAGTTTAGTTTTGCTTTTAGTAATTAGTCATTTTCTAAAAGAGAGGAAAAGATAGGATTTCTCTATTGATCTCAGGTTTAATCTTATCCTAACAGACATCCAGACATGTTAGAGAAACATATTTTCACATACAGGCTAAATAAATACTCAGAGGTCATCTTTTCCTAAAGTATATAGTTCGCCATTATCATCTCTCTATTGGAGAAGCTGGAATTTTTAAAAACTGAGATGTCACATACAGAGGGTATAAAACAGATATGCTTTCCATAGATGAGTTCTGCTACTTGCCAGTCGAAAGTAGTGATATCTTCAGCTTTGAAAATTTAGAAACTTGTACAGAATACACGAAGAGGGGTCATGGAGTTGTTCAGTTTACTGGAGATACACTGGTAGAAGTTTTTAAGTATGAAGAAATTCCAAGGCCTGGGAGCTATTTTCTGTGACAGCTTCACTCCTTTGAAGACTGTAATGATATTTCTCTATTTTCACTTTAAAAACTAGAGTTAATCTCCATTAAAATCAGAGGAAAAGAATTTACTGGCTTCCTTGAAATCTAGAATGGCCTTTTACTTGTTTGTCTACTACTGAAAAGTTCCAGTATTCTCTAATTCTTCTAAACCATAACTTCAGAGACTCTTTATTTAAGCGATTGAGTAATTCCCAGAAGTGTCCCATTAAAAAAAAAAAAAAAAAAAAAAAAGACAGAAAAAGTGATTATTTGTTCTTCATAGTAAAATTTTAAAAGCATTTACTAAAGAAAAGGTATGAAATAAATGCACCAATGATACATATATTACGTGCAAATAATAGTTTTTAAATGTCATGGTTATAATTCACTTCCTGAAATTTGGAAATGTTAGTGGAGTATTAGAATGAGATATGTTTTATGAATGTAAGTAACAAGCACTTTTATCATTAAAGGCTTTTTGAATTGAAAATTTCATGACTTAGTAAAAAAAGTTTATATATGGATGCAAAATGCTCCCACTGTACACATATATATATGTTAAAATAGTTAAACAAATAACTAGAACTAATATGATTCTGGAGAATGGAGTATATGGGCAAAAGATTCCCAGATTAGTTTGGTCAGACATGCAGAGGTTCTAAAAAGAAGCTGCCTATAAGCTTAGAATGGGAAAAGCAACATAAGACATTAGGTTGCTGGGCTTTAAGTCACATTTAAACACTCAATAAAAGGATTTTTGCAAAGCTGAAACTTTAGCATCTCAATGTTTTATCAGACGTGCCAGATGAGGCAGGCTGAAGGGATCAGAGCAGGGCGAAGGGAGCAGCTATAGCACATTCAACATTCAAAGGGCCATATGTTCTTCCTGGTTGCACAATGTGTTGCGGCTTGTAGCCACAAAAAATGAAACCAATAAATGAGGTGAGGTATGACAGCAGGAGCTCCACTATAGAGTGCAAAGGCTGGGCTGGAAGTTCCACAGCATCCCAGGAGGAACAGTTCAAAGGACTGCAAGGAGATGGGCTCCACCAAAGAGAAAACCTATTGGGTCAACATCTGAGTCTGACCAACACTGTTCTCCTGCTTTGAACTGAGCACAAATAGTGAATGACAGTATACATATGCAAACAATAGGCAGTGAATCAGTGACCCAGTTTTAGTGGTTGTTTTGATTTAGTGTACGGATGTTTCCTTACAGGACTGCTAGAATAAGATGAGTTCCAGTCACCTGACTATGATCATATATATGAGAACATTGGATTATTTACTTACTTGAAGGTTTCTTACACATGGCCCTGGCACCCTTTAAGAAATGCTCTTTATCCAGTTACAGATTCTACTACCAACAATACTAATAAGTAAGAATATTCTCTTCAAAATTTACAAATTTATGCTGAAGGTGCTATAAATGTAATTTGTTATCAAGTTAAAAATTAAAATAATAATATATACTTATTTATATTTCAGTTGATTTAGAGAAGAAAACATGTTCAGGCTTTTGGGGTTTTTTTTTGCTATGTACAAGATTAGGGCAGACTCTTAGGTAGCTCTTAGGATTAGTGTCCTTGTGTAGTTTTCAAACAGGTTGTCTATAAATAACCTTAAATCTTAGTTTAGTTTGTATTTTTATATGTTCCAGGATTACGAGAACAGGACCAGAGTGAGAGTATGAGGTGAATATGAGGCTGCTATTCCATAGTTTTGCTCGGGTATAGATGTATAGTTTTTTGTAATTTTTATTTCAGATGACCAGTAGTTTATTCCTGGAGCAGCCTCTGTCTGAATTTAGAAAATGAAAATACAGATAATTTCACATACCAAAGAAAATAAAGTATAGTGACAACTGACAAGTATATCAGATTACTCATTTGTCATAACATCAAAAGACCTTCAGCTGAAAGTACAGAAGAGTGGGAAGATTAAGGAGCATGTGTTGTTTGGACTATTTTGAGATGACAGCATGCATGTTTGTTTGCTCATTCAATGAGTTGTGACCTTCAAAATGCTACAGGAACAAAGAAATGCAAATGTCAAGGTGAAGCCTCTCCTCAGAAGACTATCCATACCAAGAACAGCTATTGCTGATTGTCTGAGTTCTAGTGGAGAAAAGAGGAAGACGAGTGTCATCACTATATGATTTGATGTCCCTGATTTTATTGAAATAATGGTTTTTTAATAATGAGAATTTAACAGTTATTGAAAAATATTTGCTTCATACAGAAAGAATTGCCTCAATAGTCTAAAAATCTGATTTTGGACTCCAGAACTCTCTCCTTGCCTCAAAAAAGAAAAAGTGCAGGGAGACTTAGGCATGAAAGCCTAAGTACAGAGGTGTTCACTAGAATATGCAGTACCTTGTTCATAGTTCCTGTGAACTGCTGATGTGAAACATCTGAGTATCAAACTTTCAAATATTCCTGTATACATTTGATATTTTACAAAATTTACTAGTTAATATGCTTTTAAATGAAAAGTTCAGTACTTTCAAGTACTACGGTATTAAAAAGAAAACAAACAAACAAACAAAAAACAGAAGAAAATTATTACTTTCTTCAGTTATAAATAATAAAAATAAATAAATAAGCTTTAGCTGAAAATAAAATGCAGCTTTGTCTCAGATTTTTCACTGGTTAATTTTCCACTGTTTAATTTTTTAGAAATGCATGGTATTTATTGACAGTCTTATAGAAGGAACTTGAAGGAAGAAAATCCTTTACATTAGAAGCCAAATATATTATTAAAAATGATATGGTGAAAGAAAGTAAAGAAGATGAGGAATAAAGCCTGAAATTTATACAGAAATCTCTTTATTAGAACTGACTTTGAAAAGTTTATTGTTCGGCCCTGAGGAAGTCACTTAATCTTGTGCTGTGTCGCTATTTCCAGAGCCAAAATGCTGTTCAGAGATTGTAGACAGACGATTTGGATGCTCTGGATTAAACTGTATCCTGGTGATGTGCTCACAAGTGTGGGACTGGGCACTTAGGGACAGTGTTGCAAGACAAACACCATGCCAATTTGTTTTTCCATAGCAAAGGCAGAAAAAATGCAGTCTTCTATATCTTGTATTTATTTAACGTCCTATCTGCCTAGTATCAAAAATAGACCTGAAAGTGACAATTCAGGACCTTATCTTATGGAAAATTGTCCTGGACACTGTTTACTATGAATTCACCTCTGCAATGGAAATTAGTTTGAGGGTACAAGGATGAAAATACTGTCTTGGTCTCCGTGCTTGTTAAATGGAAAATATAGAGGGGTAAACTAACTGCAATTAAATCAGGCAAGGACTGAGAGAAGATTTAAGGCAAAAAAATCCCACTTTTACTCTATGATAAAATGTTTTTTATCTCTGCTCTCCTTAAATTTTAAAAGTGCAACTAATGCAGACAAGCTGATTTTCAAATTACAGTGTATGATTCTGAGAACTGGCAGAGATTTTTTTTGTTTGTCGTGTTTAGAGATCAAAATAAGATAATAAATCTGCTTTAGTGAAGGATGCAGGGCTTTTCTGTATACTTTATTCGTGGTCTGCTATAAAGTTTTACTTCTTATCCTGCTTTGGGTAATTAAGTTTGATGACAGTGCAATGTTGTTGTTGTTGTTTGAGTTACTCCAAGTCATGTCCAGTTTCATGTTGCAAGCAGTTTCATAAAGCTACAAGGTCTGAATAAATAGGTCAGTTAAATCTGAGGTCAGTGTGTACTCATTTGTACATTCCTGAATCCACCTGTCACTAAAAGATGAGCTCACAGTCAGTAGCTTAAAAAGGAAAAAAAATAATTTCTGTTAACTGTCTGTGGCTTAGTGAGTTAGCAAACAGGATTGAGTAAAAATAGGACAGCTAATCACCTGTAGTGCAGACAGCAAAGCTGTTTGTGCCTGGGACCAGGTAACTCAGTGCTCTATCGTTTCTCAGTTAGTTTGTTGTGTCCATGTTAGAGCAGCAATGAAACCATTGCACCACTGGTAAAGCCATGCAAACATTCTTTTTCTGCATGCCTAATCCTCAGACTCTCCTGTCCCTGCCAGATCAAGAACTACTTGATCCTATCTCCTTGGAGCAGTGTATACAAATGCAGAACTAACGTGTGTATATCCAAAACCAAACACAGTGTGACAAATCAGAAGTGTAATTTAAATGAAAGATCTATAAAAACACAGACTTTTATTGGCTCAACAATTCTCTTGGGCACCTCCTTCTCTGCCTACAAGAAATGTTCAGAGAGAGAAGAAGCAACTATAAAGTTTGTGGACTTTTCACATTTAAAAAAAAGAGAAGAATCATAAGTTTCTGTAAAGTAGGAAATATATCCAGCATTTTAGATGCTGTGGGCTACCTCACTGAACTACTTTGTTTTCAACTGCTCGCTTAGGGCCTGATTCTGCCTCACTTGTCTTACACTGAGCAGTATTTTAGGGAAAATTCTGTGTGCAGGATGAGACACGATATTTATTTTGAGATGAACATTGGACTGCGGACCCAGCCCTGTGCTAACTAATGAGTCTCAGGGACACAAAGTATTGTTCTCTCTCCAGACAGTGGAACATTACCACTATATGGTGGTTAGCTACCTTTCAACCACGCAAGAGCCCGTTTCACAGATTTTTGTCTGTACATAGGAAAAGGCAGGCAGGTGTTAGGTGCTCCTCCCTTGGCGTACTGGAAGTGCACCTTACTAGGATCACAGAATCACAGAACACAGAGTGTTAGGGATAAGAAGGGACCTCAAAAGATCATCTAGTCCAAAGCAAAAATACCTAGATCAGGTCACACAGGAATGCATCCAGGCAGGCTTTGAACATCTCCAGAGAAGGAGACTCCACGACCTCTCTGGGCAGCCTGTTCCAGTGTTCTGTTACCCTCACTGTGAAGAAGTTCTTCCTCACTGTGGTGGTTTGACCTTGGCTAAAGGCCAGGTACCCACCAAGCCACTCTATCACTTCCCCCGCCAAACACTTCTCTCAGTAGGGCAATAAGGGGGAAAGAAAGTAAGATAGAAAAAAACCAACCCTTGTGGGTAAAACAAAAGCAGTTTTAATGTAAGCAAAGCAAAGCAAGGTCTGCGTGCGGAAGGAAAAAGAAAAGAAAACAGATTTATTCTCTACTTCCCATTAGCAGGCGATGTGGGGCCTTCTCAGGAAGCAGGGCTGTGATACATGTAGTAGTTGCCTCGGAGGACCAAGGGTGACCCCACCCCCCTTCCTCCTTCTTCCCTTTATACTTGAGCAGATGTCATATGGTCTGGAATATCCCTTTGGTCAGTTTGGGTCAGCTGTCCTGGTTGTGTCCCCTCCCAAGATCTTGCCCACCCCATCCCACTAGGCATTCAGTAACTCTGCTTTCTTTTTATCCTGTCACCAGGGCACCCACCTCATATTTTGAATACTAAACAAATTTGATAAAATGAAAAATAGTCCTGGAAACTGCAGGAGAAATCCATGTATGCAAATCTTAGCCAATAATTGCAGGCCAAGGAGGTTTTGCAGGTCCATTTTTTGAAAAGATTAAAAAAAGTAGTTAAGAGACCCACACCTCTGAGTGTATAAAAAGCTTTTCAGTGTCTGCAGCACATTTATGATGATATATTAGTTGTTCAACAGTTTTTTCTAATAACAATTAGAATTTTCTTCATGATTCCCACAATAATGTTAGGCTTACTAAAAAAGAATAAATTTATTAGAATCTGAGTTTATAATGATTCTACACCTTTTACAATCTACTGTCTTGATTCTAAAGCAAAATTTTGTGTTTTTACCTTGTAGTTTTTAGATAGAACCACATGTGCAGTTCAAATCTTTACAAAATCCAAAATGTCAGCTATATTTTAAATAAAAGACAATTGTGAGCTTTGTCACAATCTTTTGGAATGACTGCTATTCAGGTCTTCAAGAGGCCCATAAACTGACACTGAATAGATAGTTTGTCAGCATAGAAATAAACTGTATTGAGAAAGTGTGGTAGAATAATGATCTAAAAAATATTTGTTTTAATTCACACGTGAAAGTGACCTCGTGGTTCATAAAAAGTGAGCTATGATTGAGCTAATTTTCTTTCAAGTAGATTACAAATGAGACATTATAAGTGTCTAGTTAATAAATCCTTGGTAAAATGGTTAATCTGATTAATTTATCCAGTGGGATAAATAATCACAATTATGAATCTGTAAATATGTTACAGGAAAAATTCATATCACAGCTTATAGAAATGGCATTTGTTTACTGACAGTTATTTCTTAACATTCCAGAGTTCATAAAGCAGTAATAAATATATTTTTTGCATTAAAATTATGTATTTAAGATATGTGAGCTGTTTATCCAGCAGATTAAATGATCTACCTTGTTACATCTCTATGGTCATGGGAAAAACTAACAGTGAGATTGTGCACCTTCCCAACAAGACACAGGACCGATACTTTGTGTGGTTAAAGGAAAATCACGGTATTTCATATTTTCCTCTTTCTTACAAATTATGTTTAACTCTTCGAGGAATTTCATGTTTTGAAACTACAAAGGAAGTTGTTCTCTCCAAGGGTAGCTTTATGGTTTTGGCAATTAGTGGTGCTCCATGTGCCCACCCTACCAAGACCAATTAAATGAGAAGACTGGAAAAGCTTTAATTAGCTATGGTGTGATAGGTGTTTAGTCCCACATTCTGTCTCATGATAAGGGCAACATTGTTGCATGCATTTTATCTATGTTAATTACACACTGGGAATCTTATAAGCTGGACTGTATTCACAATGCTATCTGAGAAAATATTATTATGACTGTATTGGTAGAGAAGGTTGGGGTGGACTGACTCAGTTCATGCAGGAAATTCCCTGAAAAACAACTTCTAAGAAATCTCATGTTATTTCAGAGGCAGTCAATTGCCTGAATGCATGACTGTTCTTCCTCTGCTATTTACAAAATCCTTCCTCTGAAATCGCAGGGACTGTATGCTGAACCACTGTGAAAAAAACCCAAACAGGTTTATAGACTGTATTTGCCCTTCAAATACTGAGATGCTGGGGCCTTTTGGCCATTTTACCATCATGGAACCTAGTCTACTTGTAAATTTGGCATATGAATAATTTCCTTGCCCTTGCAGTTTATATGCTTGGATTTGTTTTTTTTTTTTCTTGATAGAATGAAATGCAGCATTCCCAGATACTATGAAAGAGATCTGAGTATCAGAGAAGAAGGGATCTTTTTGTTCTCTGACACAACTCATTAATAAAGGGTCCCATTGTAGTTCTCTTATTCAGACTAACTAGTGCTTCTTTCCTCAGGCAAGGTAATGCTTTTATTACAATGGTTTTATGTACAAGGTACTATTCAGCGTAATGATATCACTATCTAGTTTATGTATGCTTTCCATTTGAAGTTCTTAAACTATATACAAAATCTCTTTTAAGTGTAACTTAAAAGAGTTGGAAATCATGCAAAATCAAGGGTAAAAAGACAATATTTTATGGCTTCAATTCCCCTATTAATAACTTTATACCAGTAAATGGAGTAAGTCCTTACAAACATGGGTCTAGTTTGAACATAAATGAGTTGTTCTCAGTGTTGGAAAAGGTGACAGCTTTTCTACTCCTACTCAATGTCTTTATTCAGATGAATTGTGATGAGTTTAATGCTGGAATTGTATGAGAAACAAACAGAATATCAGACATGCAACTATCTAGAGCAGTCATGACAGTCATTTGTGTGAATTATTCAAGCCACTGATGGTGTGCCACAATGCCTGTTGCTACTGAAGTGGAAACAAAATCAATTGTGTACAATATGTACAGTAACATGTACAGTGCGAAGGGAAAGCAGATGGCAGGGATGCATAAAACTTTAATGTCCTCCAATCTGTTTACTTATTTTAATCAGCTATCATAATCATCACCCACTGCGTGCTTTGTTTACATGGAGAAGTGCTGGTGCGATCAAGCAGAAGAAAATCCTGAGAAATGTGCTAGTTCCAAACCCTGGTAATTAGAATTAGAATGCTACTACGTGCTACATAGATTAGGACAGACTAGAAGATACCATGAAGAGTTACCTTCCACTTTGGACTTCATTCACTCTCAACAAAATTGCAGTGAAATCGCCAGCATAGATTTAGCAGGTCACACATATGGAGAGATGTTATATTAACACTGTAAGGATCACATTTCCATATCCCTTGGAGCTTCTTTTTCAGATGAACTATTTCTTTTCCTTATGTCCTTCATAAAGTACGTGGAGATTTCTAGCTGAAAAACACAAGAAGAAGTCCTCAATATTATTTCTATGAAGAAAATATGACTTGGATGTAGGATGTAGAGATTTTTTCCTTTTTTTTTTTGCATAAACAGAATTGAATGATCAACTCATAATTCAGACAAAAGCTTCTGTGTTCCAATGCTGGAGGAAAAAGAGCCATCCTAAATATTAAACCTTTCTGAGATTTAAAATGTTCATTTTGCACAGAGTTTTAAAGCCCCAGTATGGATTTCAAGAGTGTTTTTGACAAACGTCTTACCCTGGAGATACCTTGTGATGACTAGGGTGGAGGAAGCCTGCAAATAGATTATAGTACATAACAAGTGTGTATGAAATTGTGAATGGTGCATTCATTTTAGATTTACATGGTCTGCTCTGATTCTGAAGTGTTTGTAATGATGCTGTAAGGTTGTCTCGTATCTCACACTTGCTGTAGAAGCCTTTGCCCAAATGAATAAAATATACTGGTGGTGGGAAAGAGAATTACTGCTCACTAAATAATAAAGTTTTCATGACAGATTCCATTTTGTATCCAGTTTTTAAAAAGGAAGGAAGGATGACTGAGTTTAGTTGCTAATGTTTTAATATGTGGCACAGAAATTATTTTCAGATACTAAATATATGTTGCAAACCACTGAACCTATGACATCTAATAGCGGAATTGTATAGAAAAAAATATTCTCTCTGTGAGCTGAAGAAAGTGGTATAAAGGAAACAATCAATGGGCCCCACAAACTCAGTTCCTTGTCCAAAGTCAACAGAAGCTCCTTCTTCCTCTTTATTAAGTGGAAGGAAATATACCTGCTAGGTACTTTGACCCAGATTTTGTCAGTCTTCATTTAGGGAGATCATAGTCTATAATTAAAAATGAAGCAGCTAATAAGCTGCAAAAGAAATAATCTCACTACAGGAAGAATCACCTGTGGAGACAAAACTGTTGACCTGCAATCCACTGTTCTGTGGGCTGCAAAATACCTGATGGGAATGAATATATGCATCCGGGGATGAACCCGACGACAAATCTAATCATTGAAAGTAATTCTGGGAGGGATATTCCCATTTTCCTCCTACACAGATTCTTTCAGGAGTCTTGTCTTTGTCATTATTTCTTCCTCTTTAAAGTGGGCAAAATAATAATTACTCTTGAGAACTAATTCCTGTTAGCAATAATGTTGACAATACCTGCAAGGTGCCTTCCGAATAAAGATATTTATTAAAGAAATGAATATTAATGCCTTGAACATACTTGAACAAAGGACTAAAAGTCTGTAGAGTAACGAATAAGTCATGACTGTGGCTGGATCCTTGCTCTTGATGTGAAGTTGTGATCCAAGCTGGGGCACAGCTCTCCCTAGCAGAAACTCCTAACATCAAAAGGGCAGTGAAGAGATGACCTTGAATTCATTTCCTCTGTCATCCTGTGTTCATTGGCTAGAATGAGTGCCCTCACCTAAAACACATCAAATTGTTCCTCTTCTCTAAAACTGTAGAGTGGAGAAAGGGAATGACAATTATGACTCATTAGGCTGTTTCTGTTATGGAACAGTTCTGTTCCTCCTTTTAAAGCAGTCCACTTTTTAATTATTTATTGTATTTTTTTATTGGGTGAAGGATAGTACTATAGAGGATTCCATGGAGGGAAGACATTAGCACCTCCAGTATGTGAAGGTATCTTCTGATGACTATTGTTGAAGGCCCAGGTAGAAGATGTTGGTTTGAAAGCCCAAAAGTCCTTCAAACATCAAATAGAATTGCAACAAATGGAGCTGTGCTACCATTCAGATACAATTCCTATGTATAAGGTATTTCACTTTCCTAAAATTGTAAGGCACCTACATGTTCTTTTATGTTTCAATTATTGCTTTCTGCATTAACATCTATACTTATGGCAAATTATGTTTGAAAGGCTTCTTGTTTGCCATTATGCTTAGAAGCTTATTCTGGATCCAGCAGAGTATACCTAAGTTGCAGGTCAGTTGAAGTAACTGTAATGGCTCCTATCTCAGCAAACATAATTAAAGAATGAACCAGAGGACTTGAAAGCCAAAGTCCCTTAGGACCTGAGCATTTAGTTCATCTCATGTATGCTGTGAAATGGATATAAGCAGACAGGCAGAACCCTTCAGATGAAATTCTGTAGAAGTGTAGGAGAAATACAAAGCCTGACCTGCCCAGTTTCAGCTGAATAATGGCTTGCCAGATTTGATATGATCCTCTGTAAAGCATGGGTGATGTTTACACATCCCTCACACTGAAAGAAGGAAATCTTAATATTTAAGTTACACCAACTGACTTGTCCTGACACTCAATAAACCAAACAAGCCCTAGGAACTGACTGAATAAAATCAATTTATTTAATTGATAATTCCTTGATTATCAGAATTTCATTCTATCCTTGCTTGACTTCTTACCTAAGTATCAGGCTGTATCTCTTCACTTCTGTCAAGTTTACATGTTTAGAAATTTTTGAAAGGTTGAATCACAAAGCATTTTAATCATATACACTTAAATAAAAACCTTATACTGACCTGCCGTGACATTCAGGCACAGTTTAAAATCAACTCACAGGAAGACAAGGTTATGTTTAGTTTGGGGAGTTTTTACATCTGCTTTATATAAACTAACAAAGCTGTTAGGAGTGAATGGAAATGACATGAGAGCAAAGTAAGAGGTCGTGTCAGGTGAAGCTGACTTTTTACCTTTTGTTTTTTTAATTAAAACAAATGTATTTAACCATTTAAATACAAGTCTGTTGACACAGATGCAATTATATCCATTTCAGTTGAGTAGAGGGTTTAACTTAAGACAGAAAATTTTCCATTTTCTCTGATTTTTATTCCATAAGTTTGGCCTGGGTCTCTGCCTAATGCCTTGGCACTACCCTTGTGACCAGAAGTAAGATATTTAAAATCTTGTATTACTATATCTCGGTACAACAAGATACAGAATAAATTCTGAAACACCCATGTTAGAACTACGAGTTGCTATAGTTCCCACATACAGCACCACACTGTTACAGTCCAAAGAGGCAAAATACAAGATGTAAAACAACTACATGAAAAGACTTATAGTCAAAGACTTGTTTTATAAAGATAATGAATGCCATGTGTCAGTCTGTTTTGGAAAAGAAAAAAAAATCTGTTGAAACTGAAGGAAGTAGCTTATTACATGAGAATTTTATAAGAAATCTGATCAGCACTTCTACATACAGTTGAAGTACATGATGTAAAATTTAAGGTGGGAAAAATATGTGCATAAAGCAATATGCTTTTGCTGTGTTCAGCAGGAATATAAGGGAACAGAGATTACAAATACCCAAATCCCTGTCTTCCCAAGTCCCTGTCTTCTCTTTCTATTTTCCACTGAAGTGAAGTTCAGCTGTTAAAAGGTACAGATCAAGAAAAGGAGAAGTGAGCTCAGCTCTTGTAGAAAATCAGACTGGCAGAAAAATGGGGACTGAAACTTCATCAGATGGATATTTCTCTGTATTTAAGAACCTATTAATCTATCAATTGTTGCCTACACATAGCACACAAATATAGAGAAACTCAGGAGCAACACACAAAAAAGACCAACTTTACATTTCTTTATTAAAGCAGCAAAATCATGCTTCTGAAGGCTAGGAAATATTGAAAGAGAGTTACCTGGGCACTATCAATTCAGCAGTCTTTTGGGAAAGCTTCTAATTTGGATGAATTACAATGCAATTTTAATAAACTGTTATTTTTTTTCCAGAGGACCTCTGTTTCATTCACAATACAGAGTGGATGATGTTTATTTAATGAGCAGCTGCTCAAGACTTTGTTTTTGTTTCATCATTCAGTATGTGTGGCCCCATTTGTTATTTGTTAGACACTAACAATTCAGATTCCTATTGAGTACTATTCATTTCCTCACAGACTTTTCTTTTCTGATTTCATTATCATGTAGGAATACATCACATAAAACTTCTCAGCACCCTGTGATACCAGTGGTGATGTTGTTCCCATCATAGATGGAGATTTGAGATATGAAGGGATTCAAGTCCTGCATTTCTATTGCACGGCCAGCTTCAGACAACTGCAAATTCTTTATTTGCAGATGAAATTTAGCTTTGTATGTTAGCTCTACTCAAATATATCTTCCACTAACTTCTACTGTAACTGAAGTAGTCAACAGAGTAGACTCCAGGAAATCTGGTTAGTCAGCCAGAAAATGAAGGATGCCACATGAGTGACATAAGTTTGGTGACTTAAATTTAAATGACTTTAAAAGCATCACACAGAAAATTTTTGACTGTGATAGATTATGCATTTCTCTGAGACAGCATTCAGCTCCCACAAAGCTTTTCTTGTCTAGCAGTCCCTTACACCATTGTCTGCCCTCTGTCTACCCTTTCTAGGACTTTCTAGGCCTTTCATGGTGAACAGCTTCCACTGCCTCTATGGTGTATGGTGATTCAAACACCTGTGCTGTGTGAAAAAAATACTGAGCAGTGTCAAGAGCAGTTAACATAATGTGTACTTGCAGTGGGGAGGATAAATTGAGATTGCATCAGCAATCTTAATTCTGTTGTCATCTATCTCCTCAATTTTATAACCCTCATGGTATTCCTTTACCATACCTTTCATATACAGCTAAAAAGAAATCTTAAAGCAGAATCTTCCTGATTCCTTGTCACATTTACATCTGCGCATTGCAATAAATCTTTATGACTTTAGGATTAACAGACAGCAGAAGCTCTTATCCTTTTTGTGATCTCACTTTTAGTTCCCTGTTCAAGGCTTCTTATCCAGCTGTCAAGGGTGAGAGTAAATGACATCTCATAGACGAGCTGGGTGCTGGGATTTATCTAAGAACCGTCAAGATTAGTGCTTTTACCCTGTTTGATTATCTCTTTTACTTGCTCCCCCGCAGGGCTATGCTTACTAGATCTCCACTTCTTTGCTGGAAGGCCCCTCCTGACCCTGGAAGGTTGGGCAGAAAGTGGCGTCAGTTCATGCTGTGCACCTGCTTGCAGCTACACGTCCCAGACACTACCTGCCAAGATCCCTGCTTATCTCACAGCATTTTATCAGCTCTCAGATTTCCAGAATCCTCCTTCCAAGAGGATGTTTCCTTCAGTCGGGATCATCATCTTTTCCTTTCCAGGCCCCCTTTTTCTTTCTGAGACAGCTTCCCAGTAACCCTTCTTTTTGACATCCAGCTGTTCTTCCAGGAACTCAGTTTTCATAACAAAAGAATGTGTGCACAGAAGCACAACATGTGATCCACTTCCTAATTTGTGGATCCATCTCATGTCTTTTTATTAATCGAAGGATTCAGAATGTGTCATTTTTGTTTAGTCCAGGTGTTACTAAAATTTACAGCCAGCTGGTACTAGTTGCAAGCAGCAGGTAGCGTATTTCTACTTCAGAGTTCAGAAGTTCAGTTTCAGGTATTCACTCCCATGTACACACACATGTACTTAATTGTGCGCCACCTGTTAGCATTCACAATTTAAACTATTTTTTTGTCTGCAGTAATAGCTTGTACTAGTTTTGCTCTTATTTCCAGTTTCCAGTACCTTCAAGCTCCCTATTTCAATCTACTTATTGTGGTTTTTTGAGCCTCCTGCTCAAACAAGATTACTTTCTGTTTCTCATTTTCCAAAGCCAGGAGAAGACTACTGCACTTCTGGACCACAGTTTTTCACATTATTTTAATTTGACTTCATAGGGATTAATTTCTGCAAGTGATGTGAAGTTACATTCCCAGCATAAAAGACATTCCTTTCCTTTGCTGGGGTCCTTTTTCTACTTTTTTACAGAAGAGGTTATTCATTAGTTTGGGGTTTGTTGGATTTTTTTTTTTCCCCACTGGCCAAACTAAATATTTTCCTTCAGGTTGATTTTTTTTAAACATTTGAATCAAATTGTCTTGTGATAATAATAATAGTAATTGACATTCCCATTAGTACATGTCTTCAGTTCCAATTTAAATTTCAAGATGTCAGGCACAAGTTTTCAAACTGAAAATATACGAATTATTGTTCATGCATCAGGATAGCAGATGTTTCTATTATTATTTTAAAGCACAGAATATAGGTTGTATGCACTGTGCTAGAGATTGAATATTTTGCCTAGAGAAGTTGAACTCAATCACAAATTTTCTGTGGTTTTCTAGGGGAAGAAAGACTCAGCCAAGCCATTGTTTCAGTTCAGTTCTGTCATTCAACTGTAGTGTTAGATATTTCTATTTTCTTTCTAAATCACACCATGGCACCATTTTTGGAATGAGAGCAGCTCAGTGTGCATCTTATTAAGAGTGAATATAATTATCAGAATACATTATGTACTGCATTCTCCAGTTAGTCTAAACAATATATTTGAATGTTCAGCCATTATCCAGTTCCTAAATACCATACTGCAAGTAAAAGGGATTCTACATTTTACAGAGCTGGGAGGGAACTTTATACCATAGACCCTGATATCTTCTGATTCAATTGCATGCTCTGAGTTTTTATAGGGATGATCGAGGACCTGATTTCATGAAATGTATGTAACAGTAAATATGTAAATTTATGTACCATTGACATCAGTATAGTGTCTCTATGTAGAATTAATCATAGAATCACAGAGTGGTTTGGGTCGGAAGGGACCTCAAGGATCATCTAGTTCCAACCCTCCTGCCACAGTTCTGTGTGTGATGGGCAGGGACTTCTCCCACTAGACCAGGTTCCTCAAAGCCCCATCTAACCTGGCTTTAACCACTTCCAGTGAGGGGGTAGCCACAACTTCCCTGGGCAACCTGTTCCAGTGTCTCACCATATATCCACAACAGTTTAAAAGCACAATTTTGGATCTGATTACAAGGAAGTGAAAAAACATGATACTAACCACTGGCATGGGAATACTGCATTCTGATACATGGTAACACGTTATCAAGAACTCAAAAAATTTTCTCAGTTTAAATGGCCAAACCAAATTTAAGGCAGAAACTCTACAAGCAATGAGATGAGTTGCTGAGGTTCCATTGTGTAGCAGAGGCCTATGTGTGGAAGCTCATTTATTGTTCACTGGCAGCGTAAGCTAGAGGTTATCCCATTCATACCTACAACATTTATAACAAATGAAAAAGTAAAGGGACTGAAAAGTGGAATCCACCATGAAAATGTTACAGATGTTCCCATGTTAATCAAAAATTACTCACTAGAAAGAAAAAAATAATTAAGAATCTAACTCTCTAGATAAGACTACTGACTATCCCAGCACTATTTTTTGACTGATTAGGGGATCACATAGGTGAAAGTGAAGCCATTATTAAGTCAGGCTCCATTAATGCTTTTTTCAAGGGTTATATACTCCTTGTGTTTTGTCCTGCAATGGTGAGATATGCGAGAGGAACAAAGAGAGTGCCTTGCCTCCTCTTTCATGCTGTATGCTGAATCAGGCAAATTATTAGAGAGAAAAAAAAATATATCAGGGAGAAAGCAAAAAACCTGTTTCACAGAATAGCCTAGGTTGGAAAAGACCTTCAAGAACATGGAGCCCAACAATTAACATTGACAGTCATCAACTATACCATATCCCTGAACACTATGTCAACACAACTCAAACACCTCTAGGCAGCCCATTCCAACATCTAAGAACCCTTTTGTGAAGAAATGACAAAATAAACCAAAAAAAAGTCAAGTCCCTCACTACAAGAAGGACATTGAGTTGCTGGAGCATGTTCAAAGAAGGGCAAGAAAGTTAGTGAAGGGTCTCAAGCACAAGTCTTATGAGGACTAGCTGAGGCAACTGGGGTTTTTTGGTCTGGAGGAGACTGAGGGGAGACGTCATTGCTCTCTACAACTACCTGAAAGGAGGTTGTAGTGAGGTGGGGGTCAGTCTCTTCTCCCAGGTAACTGGTGATAGGATGAGGGATAATGGCCTCAAGTTGTGCTAGGGGAGGTTTAGATTGAATATTAGGAAAAAATTCTTCACTGAAAGGGTTGTTAGGCATTGGAACAGGCTGCCCAGGGCAGTGGTGGAGACCCTGTCCCTGGAGGTATTTAAGATTTGTGTAGACGAAGTGCTGAGGGATATAGTGTAGTGGAGAATTGTCAGTGTTAGGTTAATTGGTTGGACTTGATGATATTAGAGGTCTTTTCCAACCAAGGCTATTCTAATGGATTGCTAATGCTCTGAACTTTCTGTCTCTTCCTCTATTTTCCCTAGTTTGCACCCGAGTTGAAGTATACCAGGGAACAGTACTGTACATCAACTGTGAATTATGCATTAATAGCAGCCCAAAAGTTTACTGTACAACTTTGGACTAGTTAGTATTATGTCTAGCTCCATTAAAAGATTGGAACTGCTTTGCTTGTCTGTAATCAGATATAAATCAACACTAATTGTTTTGTCACCTGCTCTACTTGGTCTTCTTAGCCTAGTTGCTTCATACAGGTTTTCTTTCTTTTTCCAAAAGGCAGATCCTTTTTGACAAAAGATTTTTTTGTTTGGTTGGTTTGAGGGTTTGGGGGACTTGACTTTCTTTGGTTTATTTTGTTTTTTTCCTGTTCTAAACCTGGTAGTTCACGGTCAATTACTGAAATCCACAATCACAAATTAGGAGCCCTGGCTCCTTATGCAGGAAGTGCATGGTAACCTAAGAAATAATTTATTTTCAGTGAAAAAAGGCACCTGGAGGCAGAGGTGTGTCTTTTGTCCAACAATACACTGATTAATTTTCGTACCAAAGGTGAGGGTAAATATCCTATGAAGTTGTGACAGTGGCCGACAGCAAAAGGTTAGCAAAGAATGTAGTAAGAGGTCAAGCATACAGTGGCATTGTCCTAGAAGACTTCGTGGTTCAGGAACTTTGTAAGACATATATCTATGTGTTTAATAGTCCTTGAGAGATTTTATTTTCTTGACTATATACAGGTTAAAAACATTCTTGTTCAGGGAAGGATTTAAAATTGCATCACACAAGTATCTGTTAACAGGAAGGCACAGGGTACTTAATGGCCATCAGAAGTTCCCAGTTTTTCTTTGAAGGATTGTTTGTGTATTTTGCAGTAATTTTTCACCAGACGAAGTACAGCAACAATCTGAGAAGAAGAGGCAGGAATTCAGGATGCTTTTCATTAAGGTGAAAGTTCAGCTAGACAATCAGACTCTCTTTGGTGCTGTCCTTCTGGTCTACAGAATTTTTTTTATTTTTTTTTTTCATAGTAGTTCAATTTTGCAGGAAGTTCAGGCAATGATTTCTCTACTTATTACATTGCTATATTATAGTTCTCTTATGACATGGCGTTTGAACCTGTCAGGCTGAATGTTTTGAACCTGCAGATTCACCAGTGTGAGTTAATGTTTTGACACGTGTGTATATATATATATATATATAAAACATGGTTACACTATAGTCTCTAATCTCTGAAACTGGAATAAGATCAAGCAATCCCCTTAAATCTTACTGTAAATTATTTTTCTCATCCTATTTCCCACGTAAAAAACCAGGGCAGTTTCTCACTTTTTCATGGTATGTCTCAGTTTTGTAGCCAATCATTTAACAGTATACAAATTAGATCCCAATTGTCAGTTCTGTCAGTTGTCAACGTTAGAAACAAAGAGAGACAGCAGCAACAAACTGAGTGATTTCTGTTATTGTTTTTTGAGTATTTTTAACTTATTATGAAGATTTATCAAAGTGGAGAGGAGAACGTTCACTGCATGGAAAATAAATTAATTTCAGCATTGATAATATTTTAAATTCAGTATTGGTAATACTCTAATACACTGTTGACATTCAAATATTTGCTATTGTACACTGAAACGAAGTGTGGTTGAAATGATGGTGTAATTCTCTCAGTTATGATAAACAAAAAAAGAGTGTCTCTTCTGATATACTGTAGATGTTGTTACAAGCCCTTGAGCCTTTCATTGCCTTCAAACCCAGATACAAAGAAAATAAACTTTCTAGGAAATTGAAGCATTGGTAAAGTGTTAGTCTACTTTAAGCCCCAGGCTATTTGAAAAATCACAGATTTGCCATGTGTCTAGAGAGCTAAGAATGAAACCAGAACAGTGCTGGAAATCCTATTTTGTGTACTGCCAACAAAAAAAAAGCAGAAAACTTGACTATGCAGATTTGCTCAAAAGCATAATAGAGTGTAGTTTTCTGACTTTCAGCCCAGTTTTTTCTTAAATGAAATATATTTATTTTGCCAGCAGGATATTTTTCATCTTTTTATAAATAATAGTTATAGGAGAAAACGTAGGTCATTACACTTCATAAATACAAAATCAACAGATACATATATATAGAAACATACGTGCATGGACATGTAAAGAAATGTTCAGGTGATATTACTGCAAGAGCTATTGTAATATTAAAAATTCCAATTAATGTCAGTGTAATGGTGGTCAAACACAGGAACAGGTGTTCAAACATAGAACATGGAGGCTGTGACATCTGTATCTTTAGAGATATTCAGATCTTACCTGGACAAGATAATGATCGAAAAGATCTAGTTGGTTTTGAGTGAGGAGTAGGAGTAGATTATTTCCAGGGGTAAATTAGAGCCTATTTCATGATTCTACTGGTCATTAAAATTATCACTGAAATGTGCAGGTGTTAATATCCTCCAAGATAAATTACAAAATACATTTTGCAGAATCTTATTTTTACAGAAATAATAGAGACTTCTCCCTAGAAGGATGTTTCATGTTTTCAGTCACATATCAAGCCATAATGCTACTGGATGAAATTGTAAATTGATTCCCTTACAATCTCTTCCATTTCATGTTCTGTTTTCTTTACTGCATGATAATTTTCCTTTCTTGAGAGGTGAGGCCAAAAAGCCACATGGCTACAGTGCCTCTTTGGACGTGAACCTCTTTAGTAAGACTGACTGAGAGGAAAGATGGAATTAGAAGTTGCTCTCAATGAGGTACCAATAACTGATAATGCAGAAATGAAGTACTGTTTTTTTTGTTGTGGGTTTTTTTTTCCCTCCCTCCCCCTAAGAAAATGCCGATTTTCAGTTGAAAACAATCTTTTTCTTTTTCTTTTTCTTTTTTAATTAATACAAAATTCAACTCCTCAGGTAATGAAAACCCCTACTTAAAACCCTCAGAGAGTTAAAACTATTTTTCTCTCTTATGAGATTTTTTGTTGAGTCTTATATTAATGTCACTGAGTGTTCTTTAAAGCATTCACTTATATTACATCAAACGGGAGAATCTATTAAAGCATACATTTTTTTATGAAATGATAATGTTAGTAGTCTATTGCTCCACAGCTCTATAAATGTCCTTTTCTTCTTTCTTTTCCAGATCTCTTTCTGTCAAGGGCATATCTTTCCTTTGGCTGATAAGTAACAGTAAAATCTTTCATGTCTTTCTTCCTCCAGCTTTTTCTTGGTTAGCAATGAGGTGCAACTCCACAGGACACTCTTCCAAGAGCTGTCCTGTCAATTAATACATTTTTTCCAAATTGAGACATTTTCACAACTATTTTAACACATTTCTGATATTAATCTTAAGATTTCTTGCTGCCTTGATGACTCATCTCTTGGGGCAGTATTAACTGAAGTTTCTCCTTTTGGAGGTGGGATGAATGAAGATGTGGTCTAAAGATAACCAAGGGAAAAATCCTAATTTTGTAGAGGTCTTAATGTACCATTTCAACTCATTTGGTCGCTCATGTTTTTTTCTCATGTTCATGGTGAATTATGGCTTAGTCAGTTAACACAGTTTTTACTCTAATGGTTCTGTGTAAGGTAATGTACTGCAATGACCAAGTTCAATATGTTTTTAAACTTTCAAAATCAAGTCAACATATAAACATAGAAACAGTAAATATAGAAATTAGATTCAAAATGAATCTTTCGCTCTTGGACAAAGGCATTGATTTGGGGGCATCAATATTTTCTAATTATGCCTAATTTTGGGCTGCAAATACGCCAAATTCTGAATGACAAAATAATTTATCTTGAAAGAAAAAACCAATGTTTAATACCTTTTAAAATATTTTAAAATTCTAACTGAAAACTGTAGTGTAAGATTATTTTCTTTCATTCGATAGAAAAAAAGGTAATAATTGTCAGGGAGTAGACCTTTGTATGAAGCATCAGATGTAGAGCTAAACAAGGCTGTAAGTCATCCTATTTTTTATTACGTCTGAAAACTGCTTATTACTTTTTAATGAAGTCTGAATGTGGTAAACTGGAAATGGACAAGCTCAGCTCAGAATAATTCTGCACTAAAACTTGTCAAATTGTACACTTTTTCTTATCATGACACAGGAAGGGCAGTGAGTACAGAGCCATGAAAAAAATTGTAGCTTTGTGGGTTTTTTTCCTGCTTTTGAACTTTTCAAACACTAAGCCCTCTTGCCATCAGAAGGTGGTAGTGGGTACTCAACAATACAGTTGATTTGGCACATAAACTTCACCTCACTCTTGCACAGTTGTCCAAGTTCTGCTATGGCAGAAGCAAATTCCCCCTTATTAAAGATGCTTGTAAGCATTTGTATTGATTGCAATAATTTTAGGATGATATGTAGAAGTAAGCTCATATAGATACTAACAAAAATCAACAATACTAGAAATGAGTGTTCTGTTAAACATGGATCCAGATAAAACATTTCAGCTTCACTTGCAGACCCCTTTGCAGACATCTAGTCTCATTTGCCTTAAATTGTTAACTCAATGGTATAAGAGACATCAGAAATGGGCTACTAAAATAAAAGTCCACATCAAAATTTTTCAGGGATTCAAAAAACCCAAAACTTCTCTAAATATATATTGCTGAATCTGTTCTCAAACTGCTCTTAGGCAAAGATAAGGAAAATCCCATTTGTAACAGAGTTACTATGTTTCTATCACCAAGACAAACTGTTGATTTATGCTATGACTTTTCTGCAAGGGATGAGTACATGAACTTATGTTTCATTCTGCTTTCTATAATACTTGCGTTAAGGAAGCAAAAAAAATCCTACGAAGCAATGTCATATTTGTCTTATTCTCAGTTTCTGAAAAGACCTTTGTTAATGCCTGAAATAGAAAGGAGGTCTTTGAATTCTGTTGTTGTATTCTAAACAATTATTGTATTTTTGCATGCTGGAGGAGCTTCAAAACTTTGGGAGATTTAGATCAGTTAAGTACTTGGATAGGTATGTTTTTCCCCGATCTTAGTCAAAATGTTTTGATCTGTAAGACTGGGTTGAACTATCACAAGAACTGCTTATGGGGGAATTTATGATGCCTCTGTTTCTGTTTAGCTGGAAAAATTACAATAACAGGCTACAGAGAGCAAGTATAACATTTTTGGCTTGACAGAAGAGAGAAGATAGAGAGCTATAGTGCCCAGAACTAGTGTTTCATTTCTTATTGTCTGTGTGTTTTTCCCATTAAATTACTTTCCTTTGTATTCATATCATAAGCTCTTCAACTAAAACCAGGCATTTTAAATGATAATATAGTTACTTTGTCATAGAAATCTTTATTGATCCCATACAGTTGTGGAAGGGGCCAAGGCATAGGGTGCACCATATTAATGGACCACATCCAGGAAATAATAGCGGTGATTGCCATGACAGAGTATCCATCATCATGCCAGGGAAAACTTACTAGTACAGTGTTGCAGCAAGGGCTGGTGTCCTGATTGCAGCTTAGCAGGACTCTCTTACAGCAATATTTGTGATAATTGCACAAATACTAACTTTAACACAATTCTGCAATAGAATCTCCTGCAAGAAAAGAAGAGTTAGAAAGCCTTATCCTTATTTGGCTTTAATATAACATCACTCCTTTCTCCCATATTGTGAACAAGACTAAATATCCAGAAGATAACAAGGTTTCTGATGCAATGGGTCATTTTCCCTGCTTTTCTTCTGGGGTGTGAAAATCTTAATCTCAGAAATTAATTTAAATGAGATTATTTAGTACAGACACCTCTGATTACAGGGGGGAAATAGAGCAGATGTCAGTCATGGAAAAACTTTGCTTTTTGCAAGCCACACTGTCAGTTTTGTGCATCAGAAGGTCACTGATCTGGTTGAAATGAGGATTGCAGTGATTTTTCAGAAATAATGATAATATTAACTCAATTATCTAGCACTATCCACTCCAATACCTTTCAGAAGTTTTAGAGCTAAATGTACACAGCACTGCCAAAATGCAATTACCAATGAAGTAAAAAGCTCAGCCTTACAATATGTAATACCACAGTGAAAAGTCAGAGTGTTTCAGTCAAAGAAATTTACTGAGTTTTGGGAAAAATTTTAAGGAAAAGTCACAGTGTCAAAACAGCAAACCAGATGCTGCTTTTAGAAACTGCTCTGAAAAATCTGCTTACAATAAGAGCATTCTGTTCAGGTTATCCATTTAAGAAGGACCTGTCCTGACTCATGAGTTTAACTCTTGTAATCTGGGACTCTTGATTTTGATCCCTGAACAGCACCATTAGAAATCACTAACTGTTTGGTAGAGCAGAGTATTCTAAGCACTGATCAGCCAATGAGCCAGGTCTTTATGTTTATTGTACAAATTTACGCACTTCTGAAAGTAATAGCTGCAATGATCTGCAATTAACTTGCAGTATCCAACCCCTGCCTACTTTGCTCCTATCGCACAGAAACATTCTTTCTGTGAACAAAGCTAAAATAAAAGTTATTTAAAACTGAGGGTTCTTTGTGGGACATGTGAGGAAACCGTGCAGCAAAACATGCAGCACACCCTTGAACAGCTAAGTCTTTTTTATCAATAAATGTATTACCCCATTGGCAGGTAAAAATTCCATCAATCAAAGTTCAAAAAATTTTTTGTCCTTGAAGTGGATTTGCCAGAAACCTTCTGAATGTACAGATTATGCCAGGGAAAACTTATTAGCACAGTGCTGCAGCAAGGGCTGGTGTCCTGCTTGCAGCCTAGCAGGACTCTGTTCTAGCAATATTTACACTAATTGCACAAATTTTGCACTAATTGTGCAAAATATTTGCACTAATTGTGCAAATTGTGCTCTATTTGCCCAGATACCAGAGAGCTGATTATAGTCTACTAAACAAAACTTAGAATATTTATATCTCAAATCTTTAAGGCTCTTATGCTTTCAGAGAACTAGAAAGTGCATCTTAGAGCATTATTCACCATTTCCTCCTACAAGTTCAATTGTTCTGTGTTAAAAACAATGAAATGTTTCAGAAACAAACCACACAATTAGACATGAATGAGCATTTCAGAATTGCAGCAGCTCATATTCTGTTATCCTAAATTAGCACTTTAAAATGCTTGATTTTACCCTACTGACATTAATTAAGCTCACCATGTGCTCATATATCACAAATTAAGGGAATTATTTTTTTAAAAAGAGCTCATCTAGCTTTAATTACAACATACTGTACATTACACAGAAATAGTACTCCAAACTACTGCTTTCAATTCACATCTGATATAGTCAAATTAATTAATGGCTATAATTTAACATGATTAACAAAGAAAGATAGTTAAATCGGATAGTTTAAATTACTGTATGTCCAGCTCCTTGAGAATGAGATAATTATTGTCTCACAACACTCCTGGGAGACAGAAAAAATCATTGACTAAATTAATGTGGCATAAGCTAATTTTATATTTCCACACTGTCTGAATAATTCTTTTTCCAATCTGACAAAGTCTTGTGTGGCATATCCGGTCCTAATTTGGCAAATTGTTCTAATTCATGTAGAGTATGTAATCATTTGCTTAGTAGAATAAGAAATTAGATTCCTTTTTTCCTTTTCATTTGTATACCTTGCTCTCTTTAAATTAATTTATACCAAGAAAGAACTGAAACATGAAATTTAATCCCATTTACTTCAGTGCTTTAATTTTGAAAGTCAGTTAAGTAAGAATACTTTCCTGGATAAGGGCCCATTTGACTCTAACCTTTCATTCAGAGTCAGTGAAGGACTTTATTCCTTCTGTGGAGGGTATTTAACAAAAGCCAATGCAAAGACTAGTTAAGTCTTCTTAGATACCTTAATTAGTAAAGCTCAGCTAGTCTGGTGGTCCATACAGTTACCAAATTGTGGGCACAGGGTCTAGGTTGGGATCTCTACCCAGCCATTCATTTGACATCCACATGTGAGAAAGGCGTTTTGTGGATTGTTTATTTATTAAGTAACTAGTAACTGTGACCTCACTGTATTCTGCAAATGAAAACAAAAAAACAAAGCAAACCTAAAGTTTTTTCAGAAGTATATCTTGAAAACTTTACAACAATTTGAGGAAAGCAATGGTTTTTTTAGACTGATTCAATTGTATTTATTTCTTGCTGGTAAACATAAAAAAGAACTGAAATATCAGAGAACAAAAAAGAGAACCTTCCCCCCCCAAAAAAAAACCAAACCAAAAACCACCAATGAACCCACCCAACCACAAAAGAACAAACAAATAGGGAAAAATTGAGGTACTTGACTTAAGCGGTCTGCAATTTCCCTTCAGAGACCACGTCTCTAATATCTAGGTTTCAGGGAATCAACTTAAATATGTCAAGCAAGCAATCTGGATCTTGCTCAAAGTCAGTATACAGAGAAATCACTATATAAAGTCAATAAACACAGCCTCCTATTTGATGATGAAGAATAGAGAAGAACTCAGATAAATATCAAACCAGGAGATGAGATAAAAGGCTAAAGGGAGATACATAAAAATGTGAACAAGAAGATTTATCAAAGAGTGTCTCATGAATTAGCTACATTAGGGAGAAAATGAACATGCTGATGAGAGTTGAAAATGTGGTATGCATGCAAAGCAGATATTTCATTTAAAAGATAGCAGTAATAAAAGAGTAACTTTTATGCTAGGGATAGTCAAAGATGCCGTATTATCCTACCAATTAAATGCAATAAACTTGGCATGCAAATAAAGATCTTTACTTTTTTTACTTACCTCAAAACACTTAAGGACTTCAGATATTCCATGCTCTGAAGTTCTTAAAAAAAGATCTCTAAAAATGACAGGCTCTTCCCAGGCTTTTTTTAGACAAAGAAACAATAACAGATAAAGAAATCTAAGCACCAATAGCAATTCTGAAACAAAAGTAAATCTCCAGGACCTGTGGATATCTCCAGTGAACTTTATAGGATGTTTAAGGAAGTGCTTTGGAGGGATTTTTAATTCTGTTGTATTCTCCTTTTCTGTAAAAGCCTGGTGTTATGATGATTTACAAGTCCAATCACCTGTGAATCATAAGAAAAAAATTAGAAAGACACTAGCAGCCCAATTAAATTTCACATTATCCTTTCGCTTAAACTCAGTTCAAAGTAGATTCATAAAAACACTTTGTAATACTCACAAGAATTATTCAAGGTGCCAGATCAAAAATAAATCAATTTCTACTGCTTTTATTGAGTTTAAACACCTGTATTGGAATAGAACAGAACTTAATCATAGAATAATAGAATCACCATGGTTGGAAAGGACCTCCAGGATCATCAAGTCCAACCTTTATCCCATCATCTCCCCAACCACTAGACCATTAGACCATGGCCTCAAGTGCTTCATCCACTTGTTTTTTTAAACACCTCCAGGGACAGCCACGCCACCACCTCCCTGGGCAGCCTGTTCCAGTGCCTAACCACCCTCTCAGTAAAGAACTTCTTCCTAATATCCAACCTAAACTTCCCCTGACGCAACTTGAGGCCATTTCCTCTCATCCTATCATTAGTAATTTGGGAGAAGAGACCAACACCAGCCTCACTACAACCCCCTTTTAGGTAGTTGTAGAGGGCAATGAGGTCTCCTCTCAGTCTCCTCCAGATTAAACAACCCCAGTTCCCTCAGCCGGTCTTCATAAGGCATGTTTTCCAACTTCTTATTTCAAGTCCTATCCCATACAGATGCTACCTTTCCAGCTGCCCTCCAGATACTTGAATGGATTGTTTCTCTTTATTTAAGGCTAAAAGTAGCTGCCTAAATCAATGGGTTAAACCACTCTTGTTTGAGTTGCATAGAGGAATGAAGCATCTCAGTTGTCTGTTTTGCTGTTGGCACTGACCACAGAACATTTTGTAAAGCGGGTAGGACCCTATGAATCCATCATAAAGATACAACTTGGAAGAACACAGCAGAAAATAACCTTATATGGTGATGATGCCATATTATTCTTATCTAATCTGAACAGTTGCTTAAAACAAATATGCAAAGCAATCTGTGATTTCAGGAAAGTGTCCAGCTACAAAGTAAATAATGACTAATATAAAGTGCCAGATAAATCTACCTGACTCCAAGAAGTCATTTCACCAGAAAACATTTGGATTCTGTAACTTATTCAGAAATTAAAATTTCATGCAAACAAGAAGATTTCAATAAAAATTAGATACCAAAACACTGATCCATCAAACAAACAAACAACATCTGAAGTGATGAGGAGAAACACTATTCCTTAGCATGTGTGTGTTTTTGTGTTTGTGGAAGAACAAATCATAGTTAAGGGAAGTTTTGATCAAGTTATACTTCTTATTTCAATTTTGTCTAATAATCCACATAGATCAAGCTTTAATAGGTACAGAGAAACTTAAGTAGTGTCCAAAAAGATCAGGAAGAACAAAGTTTATATGAGACACAAGGCAATTATTTGTCCTAAATGTTACATACTGCTATCAAGGGAGAAAGCTCAATTTGTAAGAAGAATCTACATTTGAAAAAATGAAACCTACATTTGAAAAAATGAAACCTACATTTGAAAAAAGTACATCACCTAGTCTTTGTTAACAAGAAATGGTGCAATAGGCAGAAATTACCTGAGAGATTTTCTTTTCTCATTTAGATATGTCCCACTTTCAGGAATAAAGCAAACTCATGTATGGTTAGACATCATTGCAATCTTTATTTCACTCTCTTTAACACAGGCTAACACAGGGCTTTCTGAACTAATTTTAACTAGATTGCATATTGAACAAGTAAACCACATAGACCTTAAAACCATCTGTGAATCCGTTAGAGGTCTGGATAAGTTATTCACATGGCTAATTGCCCTGGTAAATATGTGCACTTCACTCTTAGCTTGAACTTATCTATCATCCTCCTCCCGCCACCAGACATAAAACTTCAACAGCATCCCTGTGGTGGTCTGACCTTGGCTAAATGCTAGGTACCCACCAAGCCGCTCTATCAAGTTCTTTTCACTTCTCTCAGCAGGGCAATAAGGGGGAAAGAAAATAAGATAGAAAAAAACAACACTTGTGCGTAAAACAAAAGCAGTTTTAATGTAGCAAAGCAAAGCAAGGTCCATGCACGGAAGCAAAAAAAGAAAAGAGATTTATTCTCTACTTCCCATTAGCAGGTGATGTGGGGCCTTCTCAGGAAGCAGGGCTGTGATACGCATAGCGGGTGCCTTGGAGGACCAAGGGTGACCCCACCCCCCTTCCTCCTTTTTCCTGGCTTTATACTTGAGCAGACGTCACATGGTCTGGAATATCCCTTTGGTCAGCTCGGGTCAGCTGTCCTGGTTGTGTCCCCTCCCAAGATCTTGCCCATCCCAACCCACCAGGGGGAAATGTAGGAAAGAGCCTTGGTGCTGTGTAAGCACTACTCAGCAGTAGCCACAACACCAGTGTGTTATCAACACCCTTCTAGCTCCCAACATAAAACACAGCACCATGAGGGCTGCTATAGGGGAAAATCAATTCCAGCTCAGCCAGACCCAGTACCATCCCACACTGGGCAAATGCAGAGGAAACACAGATTCACCTGAAATTCTTCAGCTTATATATCCAAATATCACATCTGACATCTTAATCTTTGCTACTCTACTCCTTATACGAGCCATTCTCATGTTTTTAATACATTTGTAGAACATTTCCTCTTATGGAAAACACATTAAAAAAATAGTAGTTCAGTGGTTCCTGTGTGTCTGTTGCCTTGCAGTGTGCTGAGGAAGCAGTATGCTCTGGACAACATCAAAATTTGTTTAACCTTGATGGGTGCCTAAATGTACTTTTTCTACTTCCTATGGCAGTGAACAATGCCACAAGATCAACCATTTTGCCTGTAGCCATGAACAGGAGAACTTTGCTCTAATGCTTATATGTCCACTGCAATTTTCAGAGTTCAAACACTGCTTTTGAGAATTAGTGTATCCAGAGCAATGTCCGGGACTATGTTAGCACTTCAGCATGTTCAGCATAAAAATCTATTTTCTTTCTGCATAGACCTTTTGTTTTTCAGAAATAAATCTAGTTTAGAATGTTGTGGACCTCATAACATTAGGAAATTGAAGAATTCTTTCGCAGACATAGTATCCTCAGCTGCACCTCGTAAGTGACACCTCTAGCCCTTTCACCATCTTTTTAGCCCTCCTTTGGACACATTCTAGCATGTTTATATCCTTCTTATGTTATTATATGTCTGTGTATGTATATGCATGCTATATGCATATTGCTCGTATCTGAGTTTTATATATTTATTATTTTTTTAAAATTAAATCCATCCTTAGGGAAGATGTAAAGAAAAAGGATATGAAAATGTGATCTTTGAATCAGTGTTTCTAGAAAGAAACCTCAATCTATCCCCTCATCAGTTGTTTACATTTTTATAATTTTTGTATGCATAGCCAAAACTGCAATGAAAATCAATGTCTACAAGCAAATACAAACGGTATTTTTGACTTTTAATAATAGATGAAGAAAAATTTTATTTTGTGGCACTAACAGTTGTTCAACTAAACTTATTATGATTTTCATGATAGAATAAAATTAAGTGAAATTTACATGTCTTAATTTTGAATTAACAAGGTTATTAACCTTGCGATGAGACCTCTTCTCTTTGCTCCATATACGTAAAACAATGTAAGATTTTTCACTAGTAACTAAATTAACCAGTTTAGTAGTAAGTGAACTTAGTTCCTAAATAGGAGTTGTATGTATCTGGCAATACCAAGATGCAAATAGATGAATTATAGTCTTCCATATACTCATATATGTGAAAGCAGAAGCGATATATTATTATAAATTACCACTGCCAACATGTGCTTAACACCTCTCTCCCTATTTTTTTCTTGTATCCCTGATACTGCTTTTGGGAAATTCTTGGGTAGCTGCTTTTTGTAGAATGAAAAGTTGCCATAGAATCCATTATCTAGCTAGATTAAACAACCTTTAATGTCAATCATACCAGAAAGCTCCTTCAAGACAGTTCAACTTTTTCAAGAGAGTAGTTGGGTTTCAAAAGTTTTGGCAGCCTTACAACCAAAGAAATGTTTACATTTTTAAAATCAGATGTGACAGACCATTAGTTCATGATATGAATTCTTACCTTTAGGGTATTTTGAGAAAATCAGTTATTTCATTGAAGTTACTAAAATGTTCTACTGTTCATGCTCTGTAACTTCCTATCATCAAAAAGTCATAAGGGATTTCAATATGAAGAGTTCAAATGTGTGTGTAACTGCTCTTTGGGCTTGAAAGGCCTAATGTGCTCAAGAGACATTGAGCTACAGACTAAAAATACCTTCCAGCAGGTATTGACATAATAGGCCTTAATGGCTTTCATTGATTCAGGTATCTACATGAACTAGCAAGGAGTGTCCATGTAGATTTTCATGCTGAGACATTCATAAAGAGATATACGATTATTATCTAGGCCAGCAATTCAATCTTGCAATGTCTCAAGGTAGAACGGATACTCTGAAGAGCAAAAGAACCATTTTGGACCATTCAGTCAATTTTCGTGTACTTCTTTGAGGATTTATGTAGAATACATTTATTCTCTATCTTTCTACACAACTCAAAAAAAAAAAAAAAAAAATGGAGCTGGTCATCCAGATTACTTTTACAGCTGGACAAAATGAATTGAACAGAAATTACCTATGAAGAGTTTACTGAAGAAGTTTTGAAAGTAATAGAATATGCGAGGATGACAAAGGAGGAAAGAATATCAAGAAAAAAGAAAAAAAGAAAAAAGGTGATATAAGCCCCTGCGAATAAGCTTGCTTGCATTTTTTGTTAGTTGTCGTGTATATCACAACATCTACTACAGTTACCGTGATATTACTTATTAGCATCTCTGTTCACATGCATGTCTAAAAAAAAACTTCTAAGGAACCACAAGAGCTGAATCCTAGTCTAGGATATCTGATGAATAACGTTTTGTATGCAATGAAACCCAAATTTAAAGCCGTTCTCCTCATTTGCGGCAGGATGCACCTTCTCATGATGAATTAGGTGAAGTACACACAAATGGAAAACCTGACAAAACCTTGAATTTACAAAATCTTCTAGGCATAAATAGGTGTAAGTAGCTAGTAAGTAGACTATAAAAATATAAAAGAAATCATTTACAGAAGAAGAGGGAGGAAACCCAGAAATGTCACTGAAGTTTCTGTACATTTTATATTTTTCTCTTACATTAGTCTACAAATTTATCTTCAAAAATATTTTTAATAATTTGGGATTTTAAGTGTCATATCTATTTTACCTTCATCTTCAGATTATAGAAATAATATACACTATTCAACTGTGTCTGTAATATTTCTGGAAAACCTAAGAAGTAAAAATATAAAAGGAAAAGACATTAAGACATAAGCATTTGCCAAAAATTTTATGCAGTTACCACAGCTATTTGTATTCTAAACAACAGAATATTGTAGTACCCTAAAACATCTTGATTACTGTCTTTTAATCATTGATTTTAAAGGTCTTTGGATTAGACTGTCAAATTTTATTTTATGAAAATTGTGTCAAATTCTATCTTTTAAGTTATGAATTGAATAAGTACAGTTAAGAATGACTTCCAGGAAGTCATTCCATGAAGGAAATCTAGTATACCTAACACTGTCCATGGATGCACCTTAATTTAGGCTAACTCTTCTTAAATGCTACTCGATATTATGGAGTTCTAGGTGTTGGTAATGTATGAATGATACATTTTCAAAGGGTTTTCAAAACTTAGTTTTTGTTTCCTTGGAAATTAAAACATTTAAGGCATGCTTTAATTCTAAGACATTTCATACACTGGAAAACATAGATATTGAGAAATAGATATCAAGGTATGGTTTGTAGGACTGTTTCACTCCTAGCTGTGCAAAAGACAATTAGGAGATTTAGCTTTCAGGATTTCTAAGCTCTGTACCTGTAACAAGTTGCCTAAACTTTCACATCTTTCTATGTGGAGTCCCTGGGGTATGCAGCAGTATGGGAGTAGTCTTGGATGCTCCAGTTCCTCAGCAGCTACTCAGGGAAAAAGGGGAAACTGGGCAATATTCTGACAGAAACAGATCAGCACTTTGGCACAAGTTAGCTGAAACAAGACAATTCCTGAAATATCTAGGTTTGATGACATGAATATGTTTTCTTCTCCTCCTCCTTCCAAGGTGGAAAATTTGTCACCAATGTGTCAGAGTTCCTCTAATTAGAAATCTCTCCTCAGAAGAGTAGCATGTTTTAGTCACAGATCTCTTGAATTGGCACAAACAAGTGCATAGATAATTTCCAATTTACTACTAAATTTTTTTTGTACTAGGAATCTCTATGATTTCAGCTAGAAGCGACTTCCCCCTCAGAAGAAAAATATAAACCAGCAAACCAAAACCAAGCATCCAAACATTTTGATGAATAAGACTCATTTTGATGAGTAAGGTTTTCTTTCTCTTTCTGGTAAAGTTTCTTCACACTATCTTCCAAAAAATTCTTTAAACTGTCTATGGGATTTCTTCACTGAAACGTTAATTAACAGTTGAACCTGATGTTGTTATGTTTTATTAAGAAAAAAATGCAATTAGAAAAAGTCAAAATGTATTTCTGAAGCTGTAGCAAGTATTCTGGTAGTTATACTAAGTATTTCAAGCATCTGTATATGTAACAATTTCATAAATATTTGTGGAATTAAAATAGGAAGGTGTTTTGCCAATTACTAGGCCTATTGCAAAGGACGCAGCCAGCAGAAAAACAATTCAGTAACCAGATTCTATTGTACGTAGAGGAATCAGTATATGGGGGATCGCTGCAGGTACAAACAAGTCAGACAGATCACAAATAATAGACATCAACCCCAGGAATGACACAGCACGACCAATAATGAGTGGAATAAACAAAGACACAAGGTATCCCATAAAAAAAATGGGAGACAACCAAGTCAATAGGCTGATCATGTATGATAGAAGTAGCCCCATGTTGTCTCCCCAAAAAACCCGCATTTGTAAATGCCAGACCTGACTGGGACCCAGTTGCAGGGAGAGTCAGGAGGTCCTTCCCCAACAGGAAACTCTGCAAAGTGCATCCACCTCACACACAGACACTCCACCCTTCCTGCAAGTGGTCCCAGCTTTTATCCCCAAAGCAGGACACCTGGCACGCATTTACCCAATGCAGGGCACCTGGGGCTTGTTTACCCAAGGGCTTTCCCTACAAGGCCGGCCGCACCTTGGAGGAAAGCCAAAAGGCAAACTCATCCCCTCCTTTTGAAGGACTATGGGGACCACCCATATGTCAACCTTAATTCAGGGCTTGGGGTTCAGACCCCAGCACTTTAGAAGGTAGGGCAAACAATAAGGATATTGATGAGAAACTCCTTGAAATTTGATAGTTTGCAACTCACTTCATATTCTTTCTTCAAATGTAATTACTTACCATGAAACTAGGGGAAGAAATGCTCATCCAGTTGTTGCAATTTTAAATGCTATTTTTTTTTCCACTTTTCTGTCTCTGCACCTTGATTTACATTACCAAAGTCAGATTTTAAAAGCTGTTTCTATACTTTCACTTACACAAATGAAAATAAATGTGCTTTATCAGATTTACACAAAGGATTACTACTTTGCTGATTTTTCTATTTCTTCAAATATACCAGGAGAGATGTGATTGCAATTTTTAAAGTTGTAGTGTTATGTTGGCATCTACACTGCATTTTATTAGGGTTTTTTTTAAGAAACATATAATTTGAGTTAATGAAACCACATTCTTATACCCCTTGGGATGATGGAAAACATTATTTGCCACTATTGCTCGTTAGTTGGTTTAGCAGTACTTGCTTCTCTCTTCCTTTTGGATCTCCAAAATATTAATTTTTTCAGCTTACTACCAGATCTTGAGCTATTTGAACTTGTTTACTTTTTCTAAATTCTAGAATCTCAAAATATTTAAGCAGGAGGTGAAATTAGAAAAGATAAAAGAAACTTGGGACTGAAAGATTATTTATTAACTTAGTAACTATTTCTTATCTCTGAAATCTAGAGAATCTATACACAGAAGAAGACACCAATTATCAGGTTTAGACTTCTAGCTGAATACGAGTTCTTGCGTTTTTTTAATTATTATTATTTAGAACAGCCACACAGATTAATGACTTCCTAAATAAAAACAATTTTTATAAGCCTTTCTTGGCACTCTTAATAGAAACCAGCAAGAGCTATTTTCAAGAGCTGCCCAATGTGCACAATTTTTCCAGGATTTTGAGTGTATTGCAATTGATAATTATTGCTGGATTTTAGAGTATGTCCTTGTAAAAGATTAAGAACCAGATCTCAAACAATTTAAAGGTTGAAAATGGAAAGGGTTTAAGTTCACAGCTGTGGTTAAATAGTCTGTGGGAGTATGATACAAAGTGAGAAAGGGTAAGAGTGAGACTGGAGTTAGATCACACTCCTCCCATTATTCTTCTTCAGCTTCAAGAATGAACAGTTGAAAAGGAGCTCTGAAGCTTGTGTTAGACCTTGTCTTTCACACTGTGCCCTGAGAAGATGATCTAGGCGACAAGGCTATGTTTCCCAGTTGAATGGCAGTCATGAAAAAGAGTTAATAAAGCAAAACATACCATAGAGTCAAACTTATTTAAGGTTTTATAAGTAAAATGAATATTTACTCATAACCTACATCTACTTTTAGGCAGTCTTTAATTATTCAATATTAGCTTAAAGCAAAAGCAAAACCATCAGCTATTATTAGCCAAGTTTGCACTCTGAAGAGTATATAGACAAATGATAATAAAAAATCAATGCTCAGACTTAGGAAATACTAAAAATCAAGAAAACAGGACATGTGAAGAGCTGAAGCTATCAGTACAGTTTAAGCAATATCATCATAGCTTTACAAGTGAGGTTTATTTTCCTTGAAGCTACAAACTTAAAATGATACATTTTATGATTTCTTAATAAAGAGTTTTGGCATTTAATTTTATATTGATTTCTTCATATTCTAGCAGTAAACAAAATCTCTTCCTGATGTTCATGCAAAGAATGAATTAATTCCTCTACCATTAGCTCTTAAAGGCAACATTCATTAAGCAGAGCTAGAAAAGAACCATTATGAATTATCTGTTGTTTTCATACGTTACACTGAATTCTGAAAATGAAAAACCCTGAAAAGTATAACACCACAAAACCAGGAAAATCAAAGCCCTATCTATTTAATATAGTCTTTGACTGGGTAGGATAGCTTCACTCAATTTTCTATACAAATTAACATTTAAACTTTCTGTGGGCCCCACCATACTGCCAAGAAATACTTCAACCCCAGCCTAATTTTATGTACCAACAATGACTAAACTAGGCCCACAATAAAAATATTTTTTTTTTTTCATGTAGCACATGTCGGAAGCTAAATCTGAAGTAGCTTCCATGAACCCACTACTAATAGTGATTTCAGATACCACCATTTGTATTGCACTGGTTGCAGAGCAATTCACAGATGAGAGGCATTTTTTAAGAACCTCTCTCCTATGAGATATTTTTTTCTGGCTGAGAAACTAGTAACTGATCATATATGAACTTCTTTTCTGCTTTTAAATAATGATCTAGTCAGCAGGAATAGGACAGGAATTCTTCACCACGTTATGTGTATTGCCCAGATTTTAGCAGTCAGGGTCAAAATTACCAAAGTTTAGCACCAAATAGTGCAAGCAATTACCTTGCCCACCAAAACCAAAGAAAGAAATTTCAAGTGAGTTTTTATATTGTATTTCAAGCACATCATACAGCTCTCTCAGCCTGGGGATGGAGTTCACGAAGGCTGTCTGTGGTATCCTAGTCTCTCTGGGCTGGTTAGTGTCCTAGAAGAGCTCTGGCTGAAAACTAGTTTATTAATTCAAGTCTCAGTCCTACCTTTTCTGCTGAAGACTCAGAAGCCTGGGCTCCATATTCAGATTTGCAAATATTGTGGTTTTTGACTTTGCAAGTTGCCCTCTAACTAAACCTGAGGCTTTTAGATGGTTTTAAGGCACTTAAATCTTTTTACTGAGAGTTACAGGGACTACAAAAAGTATGTGAACCTCATCTCCTCATTGTAAACCAAATGATAGCAGGACATACCAGATATTGCAGAATGGTAAGTGAATGTTTGTGAGTCAGGGATGACAATAATACAAGGTTGCTTAAGGTGTTGCCCTGTCATGTTAGCGTGACAAACCAGTTGCAGCACCTTTCTGCTTGAACTGCATGAGGGTGTGATCCTACATTTTTCACAGAACAGTCAGTATACAGTAATACACGGCTGTCACATTGTGCTCACATACTTGAATAAATCTTAATCTTTCACATCTTTGTACTGTGAGTACTCTTGTTTTGATAGTTCACATGGAGATACTGGGGGTGGAAAATATCTGTCAGAATACTATACACGGCAGTGTTTTTTATTGTTGGATTTCACAATGTTTAGAATCAACATTCAGTTGATTTTTTGCTGGCATACTACTTAATTAATCATTCACTGATCTCCTTATAAAAGAGATTTGGTTTAGCAGGTTTCTTTTAAAAATCTTCTAAGAAAGATGTTAGGTTTTATACAGGTAGCATTGGAATACCTGTCTCAGAGTCAGTTCTGCAGTCTTGTCACAAAGACCCACAGATTTCACCATCAATTGAAACAGCAGATTAAATTTTCTCTGTATAATTTTCAGTTTTTTAATCAGCAAGGATATCATATCAGTCTTCTTATTTTAATATTCAAAATTCATAAACATATTTGTAATTTTAAAGAGTAGTATGAACTGATACCATGACAGCTGCTCCTCGAAACTGAAAACATTTCTGGTAAATGAAACCCATTTAGAATTAAATGCATTCAGTAGACCAGTGAACCAAGAAGTATGCCTGCAACTTCTACTAGGGTAAGCCTCTCCATATCTGAACTTAGTCCAGTAGCTTGACAGACTTTGAGTTGTAGTCACTGTGTGATGAAGATATGATTACAGAATCACCCACCCATTACAGAATTACCCACATAAAATTAGCGTAATTAGCTGACATCTAACTAGGTCCTTGGCAAGGGACAGTAAACAAGAGTAATCTTGTTAAATGAGTCATTTCCGGTAGGAGTACACAGCATGTCTGTACTTAACAAAGATGAGGCTGAAAAGGAAGCCACAACAACAGGTTGCTCTTAATCACCATTTAACACTAAAAAGGATTTTATATCAAGTGTATTGTTCTACTTCTGTGACTAATAACAAGTCAAAGTGCAATTTCTCACTGCTTGATGGAATATTAGATTTTTTATTTTTATTTTTTTCAGCATTTGGAGAGGAATAGCAAGAGGATGTAACTGTTACGGAGGTGCAACAGACGTTGAACTATCATTCTCTGTAAACCCATTGTCGGGACAGTACTACTTCAAGCTTTAATAAAAGCCATTCTTACGGGTTCTCTGTAGTCCTCCATAGAGGAGATCTACATTTTCAAGGAAAACTTATGTAAATTAACTCTTTGAATTATGTCAAGAGATATGACCTATAAATAAAAAAAAAAATAAAAAAAAAAAGGATCTTATTTTCGGAAAAAGCAACCTTGTTACAGTTCCTATGACCTGCTGGAGTGGCTGACTCACATTCTTGGACTGATTTGCTGAAATAAAGATGTGTTTTAATTAGAGTCAAATAGCATTAATACACAATTTTGATGATCTTGTCCTGAGTGATATTTATTTCTATAAAAATGAATGCAGTGTTTTAAAAAAATATAGTATTATCAGGCATCAACCAGATGTTGAGCTCCACATGTGGAAGATAAATTATTGATAACTACCATTTTCCACTCTATTTATGGTAAAATATTCCAAGCTGTCCTGAGAACAGGGAAACAGAACAATTTTGGCGCAAGCACAGTTACTGAGCAGACATCAACGCTAATGATTTCCCTGGAAAAGCCCTGTGTCAGAAATTACAGAAAGGTTATTCTAGTTTGTAGCCAGCTTAGGTATGCAGTTCTTTTGGTCTGGTACTAATCACAATGACACATTGAAGCTAGTGCTCTAAACATACTACACAGAATACAATCAAAATGGCAAAGGATTAAGAGACATTCAAATTCAGCTCATTTCTGTGCAACGGAAGAGTCAGTTTTGAACTGCTTATGAGATAATCAAAATATCCTCAGAGAAAGATTTTAATTCCCAAGGACAAGCATCCCAATTCTTCACCAACAAAGTGTAAGTTGTTATCCTAGAAATGAAAATATTTTTCAGTATCTATCAGCTGAGCAGAAGGAAACAAAGAAATCGTTTTGTCTCCCACTTCTCACTACACTATGAGAAAACAACAAAACAGACATCTGTAAGGTATCAGTGTCAAATAAACTGACAAAAATAATCTGTGGCACACACTTAAAAAATAAAGGAAAGTCCTTGAGGTAGGTAATCTGAAGGTTCTCACATCACATCTTCTTTTAAGAAAATAGCATGGCCTAGAATGTAGAATGTGGTAAAGGGAACCAAAAGATATGTTTTGCTTAAGTTTTGCTATTGCTTTTGGGGAAGATGCAGTCAGTGCAGAAGCCTTGCTAGTATATCAAAAGGCATTCTCAGATTAGTAATAGTATCAGTAATAGTAATAATTCTGACACAGGTTTTTACTGAAAAGTCAAGAACCCTGGCCTAGTCTGATCACAACAACTAAGGGAATAAAATCAGTGAAGATTTGGGGATGGAGAGTGTGTGGGAGTATCTAAGACACATCAGCATTCCTGGAACAGCTGCAGTTGGACCCATTCACAACTGTTTACCTTCCCATCAGAAGCTCCTGCCTTTACTACTGGGACTAACACAGGCCATGAGCTGAATTTGCATTTTGAAGCCTGGTACAGTAACCTGAGCTGTCATTTGTTTTGATTTTTGTTATTATGCTAGGTTAAACAGCTGTTACATGAGCAGCAAGAGAGGCAGATTTGGCACTAGGTGGCAGGAACTTCTGTGTCTGTCCCCAGGCTGACTGTCTCCATTACTCAAAAGCCAACCTGGCTGGCTCTATGTGTCAGTGATGCAGAGTGGTTATCAACAGTGATGGTGGTTCTCCCAACACTTGTACTCTGATATAAAAAGAGATGAGTTTCATTGGCTAATAAGTTCATAAAAGCTGATGATCCCACTCAGTATATCAGAATGCAAATATTTAGATGTGAAAATTGTCCAAGGCTTTTTTGTGTTAGAGAATAAATTATCCACTAATGTTTTTCAGAAAGTTTACCTGCTTAATGAAACTTCTCTTCCCTCTGATGTCAAGCAAAGTCTTCTTTCATCTTGATAGAGTTCACCAATCCTTATATTGATTCCTCTCTTCCTGAGATCTAGAAAATTGTTCTTAATCACTAATTGCCAAAGGAAGTACAGCCCAGAGGAGAGAAAGCTTATTGGCTGCTTTGTCAATGTTAAAAAATGTTTTACCTGAATTTTAAGATTAGATAAACTACTTTGTAACAGGACTTTTCCATTCTTCTATCTACTGATTTATAGAACTAATGATCTATCGATCTACCTTTTAAATGTAGTGAATGATATCTTGTCTATCCATAACTCTATAAAAATGTTTCTGTCTTGTACTAATACAAAATGAAGTCATTTATTCCCAAATGTGTTTCACATTAACAGTGCTCTTTTCTTGATTTTATTAAAAGTAGTTCTGTGCCTTTCCATCAGTTGTGAGGCAATTCATTATGTAAACTGTTAAAATACAGCCATAAGGGGGGGAAAAAAAAATCAAAAATACTTAAAGAATGTGGTACAACTGCAACATAAATCGAAAAAGCATTCCTGTTCTGTAACATATTGCCAAACTGGCATTTTATCAGAAACTCTCTCTAAAAAAAGAACCTTTCAGTTAGCAAGCCTGGAATAAACTCTTACTCAAAACCAAAAGGTCTGACCCAGCTGTTGGTATTATTCATAAGACATATTTTACCGGCATAATCAAAAAAGACTTTAATGTCTTGTTTCAAGTATTGTTGAATGCAGATACTGCAGGCCAATCTCTTTCTTTCAAAATAAATGAGCAGTTGCAGAACAATAAAAACAGTTGAGACATTTATGCTAAGACATGAAAAGCAGGATGCCAAGGCGGGTTTCTAAACCACATTCCAAGCATTTTAAAAACCTTTTGATTGTTACCACAAATCCACCGACTGTTGTGAAAAGGGTATGTGTCATGAAGCCACAGGCAAGGCCTTGAATACATCTGGCTCAGGATTTGTGGCATTGATGTTAAAACACTGCGCAGTCACAGTTATGCAGCAAATATTCCCAGTCCCACATCACCACCCTTTTGTAGGAGCACATCTGCTTCTCTGCTAATGGCATAAATTAATTCAGGAGATCGGGATGAATTCAGGGACTATATATACATTACATTCTTCTCTACATGAAACATATTTATGATTTTAAAGCTAACATCACACAGTGAAACTGCATTCTTTTATTAACCACTATTTTCTGTGTTCTCTCAAGACTCCAAATCCCCCTAGAATTTTCCTTTCTATTCCTTTCTGTTTGATACAGCATGGAGGCATGCTATCTCTCCATATTTCAAGGTGCTGTTTTATGCCACTCTAAGTACCAAAATAAGACTGTAAGTAGTTGAAACTGAACTACTTCCTGTATAGAATTCTGTCACTCTCCAAACTACTGATGATAGCAGGGTTACTGGGGAGGATCTCATAGGTTGGACTTCCTTAATCCATTTTTCCTAAAATATGTTTTTCTTCCTACACCACAAAATTTTATTTGGGTGAGAAGTGTAAAATTTGTCTGGGGTTTTGGTCAGGCAGAAGTCTGTCCAGAATAAAATCCTCAATAAACATCTACTGCACACACACATGGACTTAGCAATGTTTGATCTTCAGCATACAGGATAAGAGTATCTGATGCCTCCTGTGTTCAACTGCCTCATTTCAGTTGGTCTCGAGAGTCTAACAGTGTATGTGTTTAGAAAGATATATCCTTGGTCTGATGCATTGTGGGTTCATGAAGACTCACATATCCTTAACTCTGTTCAGATCAGAAGATAACAACATACTTCGTTTTCCAATGTGGGTGCCAGTCTTTTTTAATATCTTTATTGATGACCTGGATGAGGGAATTGAATACACTCTCAGTAAATTTGCAGATGACACGAAATTGAGTGGGAGTGTCGATCTGCCTGAGGGTAGGGAGGTTCTGCAGCAGGATTTGGACAGGCTGGAGAGATGGGCTGAGGCCAATTGTATGAGGTTCAACAAGGGTAAGTGCCGGGTCATGCACTTCGGCCACAACAACCCCATGCAACGCTACAGGCTTGGGGAAGAGTGGCTGGAAAGCTGCCTGGCAGAAAAGGACCTGGGGGTGTTGGTTGACAGCCGACTGAACATGAGCCAGCAGTGTGCCCAGGTGGCCAAGAAGGCCAACGGCATCCTGGCCTGTGTCAGAAACGGTGTGACCAGCAGAAGTAGGGAGGTGATCGTGCCCCTGTACTCAGCACTCGTGAGACCACACCTTGAATACTGTGTCCAGTTCTGGGCACCACAGGATAAGAAGGACATTGAGGTGCTGGAGTGAGTCCAGAGAAGGGCAAGGAGGCTGGTGAGAGGTCTGGAAAACAGGCCTTATGGAGACCGGCTGAGGGAACTGGGGTTGTTTAGTCTGGAGAAGAGGAGACTGAGAGGAGACCTCATTGCCCTCTACAACCACCTAAAAGGAGGTTGTAGTGAGGCTGGTGTTGGTCTCTTCTCCCAAATTACTAATGATAGGACAAGAGGAAATGGCCTCAAGTTACGTCAGGGTAAGTTTAGATTGGATGTTAGGAAGAAGTTCTTCACTGAGAGGGTGGTTAGACACTGGAACAGGCTGCCTAGGGAAGTGGTGGAATCGTCGTCCCTGGGGGTGTTCAAAAAACGGGTTGATGAGGCACTTGAGGCCATGGTCTAGTGGTCTAATGGTTAGGAATATGATGGGATAAAGGTTGGACTTGATGACCCTGGAGGTCCCTTCCAACCATAATTATTCTATGATTCTATGATTCTATGAAACTGAAAGCCAGCTGTAGGCATTCATCTTCAGATAACAATACTTCTATAATGCAGATATTGCCTTTATTCTGCAGAAAAGCTTTCTCAACAATACATGACAGAGATGAGATTACACCTCAGGCAGTTGATTCCGTGTCCTCTCTATAGACATCACTTGGCTTTAAGAAGTAATAGAAAAGAAATATTTAATTTAAAGTAGTATTGGATAAACTTCAAATGATCCAGTGAGCCTTGATATTTATCTGTTCCTCTTTGATGAGATGTCTGGAAGAATTTCCTGCTTCTGCTGTGATCAAAAATACTGAGACATTATCCAGAGCAGTTTCATAACTTTTCACTTCTGATGCTGCTTATAACAAGAAAGAACAGTCTTTGAAAATCAGGGGAACTCCCTGATAAAAAGTTCCAGGAATTTTCTGAGCTTCCGGGAAGTCCAAAGTTTGGCTCAGTTGACACTAACAAGGTCTTGAGTCATATCGTCCTTCTTTTCTTACGTGTCAGATCTTGCTTGTGTATTCTTTACAAATAATGAAAGAGCAGAGGAAGAACTTAAGAAACCAGAAACAAAATAAATGTTCTATCATGGGCTTAGAAGTTCAACTTCAGTCTTCTTTCAATAGCCTCAGCTGACAAGATAGAACAAGTGTGTGACATCCAGCAAGCAGAGAAAAGGGGATGGAAGCATAAGGGGGAAAGGTTATTTATATATTAGTTTAAAAATATACCCATGTTGTTCTGGGGAATTGTTTTCCTTTGAAGACACCCTTTTTGATTAATACACTATTTCTACAGAATGTGCCTATGTGGAATCTGTATGACCATGGAGCTTTCTTTGTCTGTAAAACATCTGATTTTGTTCTAAAATCTATGCACTTCAGTGAGGACAGAAACATAATGTTGTGACCATAAATCATTCCTGTGCTTTCAAAACCACTGCTTTTAAATTAGTGTTATTTTTATTATCATTTATTGGAATATTATATACTAGGGTTAATGGACTCTACCTGGTGTATCCAGTAGGGTTAGGACAAGGTCTGGAATTATATGGACAATATTTATGTTTCTGTTTTCAAATCCTTTGCAGAAACTTTGTAAACTGGAGAAGATGAAAGTTTCTTAAACACATGTGAGCAACTAATGAGCCAGGAAAAATGTAATAAGAACTGGAATTGGGTTTCTCATCCAAGCAGTGTGAATGCTACCTGATGAAGGGGGAAACGTTAACTCTAGAGAAAACAAAAGAAACATAGGGATCATACAAAATCTTAAAAACTTCTTTTGCAGGCAAGGTGTATAAAAATACCAATGCATATGAATGGGACTACATGTTACACAGGAACATGTGCAAAATATTGTTTTTATGAATTTACGTACTAGCAGTCTAATTGGAATTTTAGAACTCCTAGTATTTTTCCTCATTGAGGAGTTCACACTCAATGAGTTTATGTGGCTGGAAAGGATAGTAAGACCGAAGAAAGAAAGAAAAACTGTATTTCAGAATAGAACAGACTGCAAAGAACAGAACTACAGAATCTCGGAATAGCCTTGGTTGGAAGAGACCTCTAAGATCATCAAGGTCAAACTCAAAATGGAATGGGTCGAGGAATGGAAGCCAAGAGGACAGTGTCTGCTGAAATATTCTTACAGAGGATGACCATGTACTATTTATATCAGAGGTTAGTTCATATGCTGGCAGTTAGATTTGCAAATTTAATTATTTCAGCCATACAAAGGATGAAAGTGATCATCGACATTTTGTTACTACATAGATATTTTCATTGGATAGAAACTGGTTTGGGGACTGGCATGTCTGGTTTTTTTCTAACCTGCAATATTAGACAGCTATTCCAAAACACAGCCAAGTAGAATTCTGCTATTTCAAAAGACTGTAAACTAAGATCAAGAAACACCAAAATTATATTATTTGACCAATCTGAATTAATCTCTTTTGTGTGTATGCACATGTTGACAGTCTTTAATTATATCACATTCATTATTTTTTGGCCTTATTCATTTTTCAGGATGGCTATGGAGGTGAATCAAGGTTGGAGAGTGAGCAGTGAAAGACTGCAGCTTTGTTCATTGAAGAAACTCCTTTGTTCATTGTTTGCTAAATAAAATACAATATGAGTGGGGGATCTGAGACTGTCTTCAATTAAATTAGAAGAACCCTGGGGACCAAGTCTCCAACAAGTCTGATGTTGTACAACTCTCTAACAGACACTAAGTAAACCGATACATTCCATTTTTCAGGTACCCACTGTAATATCCCTGTTCCATATTTGCAGGAGTACTGAGCATTAACAACTCCCTCCTGAGTCACACTGAGCTGTATGTTGACTTTTTAAGTGTTCAACAACACTAATTTATCTGAAAAAAACAAATCCTAGACTGCTTAATGAGGCACCCTAAATTAATGAAAATGTTTGACCCTTGTCAAACCTTGTGATATGCAGACCAAGGAATTTATGCAATAGAAGTAATATTATTACTCTCCCTTTGTTGAAAAATTTCAAGATTAATTCCTCAATTTGTGAAATATTCATGTACGATAGTGATAAATGTGATTGAAAACTCATGAGAAAATTAATATTCTGTTTTTGAAGCAATGTTTGAATAATGTGCATGAAATGGGATATTGGGCCACCCACTGAACAAGAAAACAAAATATGAAATAGTTTCTCATTTAGAAAAAACAATCTGTCCTTTGCACTTATTGAGGCAAAGTTCCCATGAGGGGAAAAATTTATATGATCATGTAATTGAAAACTGTTAAAAAAAGTTCTTTGATGTACCAGGAAACACATTAAGATTTCGATCTTAATCCTCCACTTTTCTCAATACTTGAATGCTTCTCTCTTAATAGCGTTTTTCCTTTTTAGTTCCTTTTATGTATAATTTTGTATTTTGGTCAAAGAAATTTTCCCAGAACCACTTTTAAATGTAAATTCTCTCCTTGTTAAACACTTCTTTTCTGTTCCCAGTGTCACAACTTGTGTTGGCATAAATAGCTATGTCGAGATGACTTGTCAGTATGTTTTCCTGCTTGTTCACCCTCAGATTATTGTAATCTTCTGTTTGTGACATCTGAATCACATTCTGTTAGACTGCAAAGTCTTTGGAGGATTATGGCTTTTTAGTTTACATAAGCTAGGGGTAGTAAAAGAGAAAGACTGAGATGAGATGTAAGAGTATTAACTACTTTGCTATTGAAGTTCCTCTACACGGAGGAAAATGTTGGACGCATGGCTGCTGTCTTGATGCAGTAAGGACATGACATGCACTTATGAAGCTGTTGCTTCAAGCTGCTTTATCAGGGTCTTTAGAGATACAGTGCCTTCAGTGCTTCCTTTCCACCTAAAGGAAAACCAGCTTCTTGGAAGCACATGGGCTCAGCAATCCAAAAGTTAGTACGGTTCAAAACTGATGTTTTGTAGAGCCTTCACAGTGAAGCGCTTGGTGATCTCATCTGGATAGTTCCTTTTGAATAGGCATAAGTAACAAAGCCACTGTGTGAGCCCTGTTCAGATCAATGACACAACATGGATTCCATGTGTGCAAGAATAAAAGGTAAGTGAAAATAAAAGTCAGCGCTTTGACATAATTAGAGAGCTGAAACAGATGGAATGTGAAGGGCATTTAAAACTTCCCGTGAAAGGTCAGGGCCAGACTAAGAACTGGGTCACAAAATATGTAGCTAAGCCAACTACATACCCATTAGCCAGATCATTCACTATTTCTAAGCCCTTTAGGAGATATTTACAAGCTTAGTACGAGGCAATATCAACTCATAGGATTCCTACCAGTGAGGTAAATTCAACAAGCAAACTGCTTCATTTATTTTTAACAGTAATGAATTTTCATGGGAAGACAGCTGTTTCTGAACAACAGGTCTGACTATTCAAGCCTCTCCTCATATATGTCAGCCAAGTTTCAAACCGGTGTGGGATATCAGCAAAGCAGAACAAGTAGCCATTTCTCAGATGCATGGTAGGGTCAGGAGCCAACTGAATGTATTTGTAATTCTAATAGCTGCTAAAGATCAGAGTGCTATGCACATTGCATCCCATTTACCTTTCCAATTTACAGCAAGCTAATCAGATAACAATTTTAAAGTTCAAACAGAGAAGGAAATGTTTCCAGCAGATAACACTTTTTATAGCTATTTCATAGCAAAACATTGCAAACTCTGGAATGCTTCCAGCTCAGAGGAACGTGAATGACTTCTTCTGAAGATATCTCCAGCAATTATGATGACTATCATAAAAGCATTAGAGGCATTGTGATAAGCTATATATTGAGAAAAGTGACTACAGCAGCAATTAAAATCCACCCATGACAAAACAAACCAACAACTGAACTGTGTCACTCTCCAGAAACTGAGAAAGTTATGACAGGTGTGTTCCTATTTAATTTTGAACCTCTTTACTTCTGACTAACGATGATTACATGATGTAAGACAGACCAGGACATGGCAGCTAGCAGTTTATACCCAATACTGAGACTCTTCAGAAAACTCAACCTAATTTCAGCTCAAGGATTGCACCAGGTATCCCTTCCTAATGTTATCAATTTATTTCTCTGACAATAAAGCCATATTCTGAACTAGATTTTAGGTGCTATTGGAACAGAAAAGTGTATAGAAATATGTTTGTGTCATGTATTCTGTGCTACTACAGTATCGGAAGTAATCAAAGTATTATTTTCCCCAGTTGTTGCCAATACCTGTTGATTTTCAGTTTAAAACTTCATGTTCAGAGGAAATAAAAAATCTGTAATTTTAAGAATCCAGGTTTGGCTTCTCCTCTGGTTTACATCACATAAAATGGCTGATGCAAAGTCTGTTTGTGAATAGCAATGATAGTTTGTTACACAACTTAGAGAGCAAAACTATACTGTTTTGTTTTAATAGCTTTCAACAGAATTCTGTGTAATTCAGCATTCTCTCAATGCTATTTGAAAGATATTGATGTCAGCCAGACCTGTGGTTAGGAATTTGATGGGATAAAGGTTGGACTTGATGACCCTGGAGGTCCCTTCCAATCATAACTATTCTATGATTCTATCTCAAGACCATTAAACTGCCCTCTGATAGCAAGGAGGTTGCCAGAGGGCACATGAGGCTATTAAAGCAAGCAAGTTTTGCTTTCACATTCCACACAATTCCACAGAACTTTTAAAAACCTGCTGAGGCTACTTTGACAATGTCACTCAAATACTTTGTAGCTCTCAGCATTCAAACCGTGCACTATTTTAGGATTTTTCAGTATATTGCAGGAGAGCAATCCCACAGAGAGAAGTATTGTGTTAGTCATCTGTTATATGAGGTGTGTACCTATGAGCATGCTTAAAAGCAAAAGTAAAATTATAATTCCTCACACTGGGAATACTCCAGAAGGGAAAGTTAGAACGCTTTTTCTCCCCTAAGAAGTCATATTACCAAACACTCTGTAAATCAGCTGTATGTACGTAGACCTTTTTTCGTGTTGTTCCCAGAATGCCTCAGATCATATTCTGCACTCCTGTTCTGCTGACAGTACTTCTGGCACACACAGGAAATAATTTAAAATTGCTATGGGACCAACCCCTGGAAGAAATCCCTGTGTGCAGCCTTAACATTGTTCAGACTACTTCCACTGAAATCATGCAGCTGCTCTGGTATGAGGCAGAGATGGACGTTTTCGCAGAAAAGGAGCAGTTTTTCATTTATTTGCTAAGAGTTAATGAGTAAATGTTTCCCGCAGACAACTTCTCATACGAGTATGTTTGCCAAGAGACATTTCCTCACTCCCTGTTTATGGTTCTGAGGAAGTGTTTTGTTTAAATAAGAAAAAATGATCACATTTTTGTGTTCTAAGAAAGGTTGTCAGATATTTGAAGTAAAAATAAGGCTTGTGGAAGGCCTTGATTAAAATATTTCCTACACGTCTCTGAGGGATACAGGTGTTAGGGATCATCAAGGTAAAGTCTTCAATATTAAATCACTGTCATACAGAAAGTGGGACACCTCTTCCTTGTAGCCCTTCTAGAAATCAGAAGAAACAACACAAGTTTTTCAAATGACTTCTGAAAGTTTTGAATCAGGCCTTTAATCATTGCAAATTTCACCCCATGGTCTCTAGATTTTATCTTGGAAACAGGTTTCCCCCCCACCCTCTTGCACTGCATGTTGAGTTTGTCTTGCCCTTTGTGGTGCTTACTTTTAGAGGGCAAACTTTTAGCACATTTTCCCTCTGTCAAGAATGTATTGAAATGTCTCCACCTCCCTCTTCCCCCAGGAACCAAGCTCACAAAGCTCAGGGAGTGACAAGCTTGGATACACAAGCAGGAACAAGTAACTGCCAATGGAAGGTGGGGAAGGATGGGGAGGGAAACTGTTTAGGAGTGCCTTCAGAAGATATAGTTGCCCAATAATGAGTCTCATCCTAATTATCTTTCTAATTATATGCTTGAAGTCAGCTCAAGTTAGTTAAGTATGTGAATAAAAGTTTTGTCCCATTTTTAGAAAATCATATCTGCATCTGTGACTGAGGAAACTGTGGGATGGAGAAGAAGTTGGCTTGGTAATCATTTACATTTACATTTGAAAGTTAGGTTTGGTTTAGCTTTTCACAAAATTTAGCCTGACTTCAGAACTGGCTCATGGAGACAGAGCATTAGTGTTTACATTCTAATGCCTGGGTATTTATGACAGCAAATGCAGCACCCTGTACTTTGCTGTAAACACTTAAATTTACTAATTCTTGTTGCACTGTTTAGTCAGGTAAATTATGCACTTGGGTAAGCAAAATAACACAAAATGATCTAAGTGAATAATCAATAGACTCTAAGAAGTAAATTTTAAAGATCACATATCACCTGTTAACTGATCATTAGGAGCCCAGTTATTCTCTGAATACACCTAAAATAATGCCATATGACTGCATTGAGAATTTCATAATCTGCGCTAGTAGATACATTTTTTTCAGTAATGAAAAGGTTTTGAAGTATGTCCTTATTAACCAAACAGACATATTGTGTTTATGGCTGCATGATTGCCTTTCTTCAAATTACAGACTAGAATGCACATATACTATATACTAGGCATACTACGGGTTACGCATTACCACTATCAAAACCAGAAAAGTACACCACATTCAAGGCTAAGTCACTTCTGGGTTAGTTATTCGTAATGTTCCTAGCAGATACTTTGAATTTTAGGTTATATCAGTAGCACAATAACAAATTATATCAGTATACAATTATGTTTACATAATAAACAAACTATTAAGCTCCATTGAACAGTGTCCATAATCTGTTCTTATCCTTGTCCAGTTAGTCTTGGCTAATGAGTCCTAAATTAATGAGCAAATACAGCTCTTACCAGTATAGTTCTGAGTAATCCTATTGAGAACAAAATTTGCATGCTGACAAGCACTGAGGTGAAACACTGTGGAAAATAAGGCTGAACATTCATTCAGAAATCATTTGCATACATCTGTACTAGGAAAGCAAAGGGAATTTTTTTATTATTATTATTTTTGATGGTAGAACAGGTTACTCATAAGAACCTATATGAAATATTAGCAAAAGGAATTATATTTTCCAGAAAACTTACAACCTTGTCCAGCTTGACATCAATAAATTGCTGCTATAAATAGTAGACTGTGTGCTGCAATTTAGCAGCACATAGTGTACTATCCAATAGTCAACTAATGTATTTTATTTTAGTAAATTTATTACATTTTTGTTGACATAAAGTCAATACACAGATCTGCACTGCTGCTAAATAATAGTCAAGATTATTCATCAAGAATTTTCTGAGTGCATCTATACTTCTTTAGTTTCTTCAGTTGTTGATCAACCAAATGAAAACCAAAAACTATCCAGGATAAAGCCCCTGTGCCCTGATTATATGTAAGGAAAGAGGGAGATTCATAGGGGTTCTGTACTTCAGTATGCAGCTCATTGCTGTGGAAAGGATTAGAAGTGAGTGAGATTACGTGGAATTCAGAGATTTTGTATCTACTGCCCCAAAACATGACTACTTCTTCATATATTGACACAAATTCTCCCTATGATATACAATTATCCTGTGCACCATAGTAATGCTAAGCTAGTTTTGTCTTAGTATATCTTGGACTACTTTCTACTGTGCTTCAATGAGTTGAAGAGAGTAGTGCAATTACATGATTGCTACTGGACACTAACATTTCAATAATTATATCTGTTAAAAAAACCCAGTATGTTACAAATTTATACAGACATAATACTGTTAATGGAACCATGTGTCTAAGTGTTCTAGCACCCATGATGTCTTATGTTTATGACCTAGTAAATGCCTAACTGCTGACTTTTTTTCCCCCGACGACAGAAGTTTTCATGTGTGTGTAGATAGTTTAAAAATTGCTATTAATTTTTCCTGTCCATTCCTTGCTAAACACCTACCTTTGCTCACCCCAGACCCAGAGGAATTCTATTAAATCTCAGGAAAACTTGTTCAGACACCCACTATTATGCACCTGCAGTGTTAGAGACTGCAGGCAAGCTGGGGTTTGCTTCCATTGCCATAATGTAGTCTCTGAAGTGTACACAGAGATGCTCAAAGCTTTGTGAAACATTCAGGTGTTGTTAACCATTATGACAAAGGACCTCCAGGTGACCCATTGTCTTCTGTAGTGGCAGCCATAGGCCAGACAGGATACCCTAGAGAATCTCAAGAGAACTAGCCAACCCTGTCTTGGTATGCAAACTCACATGTAGTCTATGTAGTTACTCCATAGAGGTATTCCAAGTGTTCTTTTAAATATACATTTGATCAACTGATGCTTAAATTAACTGAATGGTTCTCTAGGTTTCAATAGCTGTATCAATTTCATACATTTCTACTGGCTATAAAGAAAATCTAGACTATAATGACACTATAATGTCTATAAAGTAGACATATACAGTTATGTACCTTAATCTGTGAGCTGAATCCTACACTATAGCTTCCAGAAGGGTTTGAGTGCCCTTTGAGTGCCTGTGTCTTATCTGGAAGCCTCAGGTGAACTTGCTGAAATTCCTGAGATATCTCAGAGGGCCACTGATGTCTCTGTGGGCAAATGAACCAAACCCTGGATGTCTAAAGGCAGAGGAGGTAGAATCCTTCCTCACCAGCTAAAATATATCAGATACGCTTACTTGTCCTTGTACTTTCGTATTAGTGAGGAGTCAGAAATATTTTAATAAACAAATCCTATACAATTAAATCAAATAGTATATTATCAATAGGAAAAAGGCAGACTAAAACTTCCAGGATGTCGAACAAAATTTAAATTCAAATTCTAGTTTTGAATGCATCTTTTACTGGCTGTTTTGCCTGATACAATTAACTGATAAAATAGAAATTTGAATAACTATCAGATTGTTAGAATCATTGTGGGTTTAACTGAATTTGACAAGTGTCAATTTAAAGGATATTTTGGTGTCTTGTAAGAAGCTATATCTTTCCTAAATTACTATTTATTCTGCCTTAGAGTGTGAATAATAGTATGCAGCTTAAAAACAAAACTATTTTTTTTGACACAAGAACAACTTTTTGGAGGCTTGTTCAGTTACTCAATTGATCTTTTGTAAGAGAAATATTCTGTTAAACAGTCCTGAAGTTCAAGGAACAATCACTTGAAAAATGGCATCAATTTTGAAAAGACTTATCTGACTTAGATGACTTAAAAGCAAACATATAAAACGACCCTCTCCTTGTTATCTGCAGAGGGTAAAAAATGGCTTTTTAAAGAGGTTTTATAAAAAATACATGTGCAGGGTAGCCTATTGAGTATTGTCTGTTGGAAAGTGTATGTGCAAAGAACAATAATTAAAAAACAGTCTACAGAACTGTATCTAAATAATTAAATTTGTAATTGAATTACATAACACTTTTTTCATAGGTCTCATATTTTACAGAGTTTTGATGTAATTTCCCTCTCTGTCAGATAGGCACACCTAAGTACAAAATGGAAAAATTACTAATTCAAGGTTTTTAGTGGCTTGTGGTAGACCTAGTACTCTCAAAACCAAACCTAAGCCATATCCACTGCTTTATACAGTAGCATTTTATTGAAAGAAACTGTTATATTCCAGTTAGAATGACAGAAATTGTAGAGTTGTTATAACTGCCAAATCACATATTAGTCCAATGATACTGAAGATATTGAATAAGCGGAAAAAAAACCCAAACCATTATCTGACTGATACTGTGAAGTTTTTATACACAAGGCTCCTCGGAAAGTTGCATCAAGGAAGCTTTCAAATATGAAAGCAAATTTGAAAAAAACAGTCTAAGGCAAAGGTGATATAGGAAACATGTAGGCACGTGATTACCTGCATGTGGGTATCCATACTGAAATCAATAAGACTGCTAAATGATCTCATAAAAATACTGTTCAAAAAACCTGGAAATGCTTCCATAGACTTAAATGGGTCTTATCAGGCCCCATCTGTCTGTGTTTTCAGGGTCAGAGCCTATGGTCTCCTGACCATGTTTTGGATCTGTACAAACCTGCCCCTCTGTGTAAGTGTCATTACAAATCATTTTCTAATCAAAATTCCCTGTGCTCACTATGACAGAATTCATTACTTATTACTTAAAATGTCCCTATATGGGCCTGACATTCTTTTATGTGCATTGTATTTATTTCATCCATTTTGGCTGGACAGTTTATTTTAATAACATGGATTATAATAACAGTGATGTCTTACCAGCTATAAAGCGTAAATGGCTGGCTGAAGATTCCCTGTTTGGTTTTTAGATACCTGAATTACAACATTTGAAATGAAAAAGCTTGGAATAAGCTCATATCTTAAGATCATAAAGAAAAACAGAGTTGTATTTGTGTTTATATTGTGTTGCACTGCCACATTGTGTATCTCCTTCTGCCCCTTAACACTTTTACTGAGACTGTAAATTCCATGGGAGAGAAGTTTTCTTTTCACTCTTTGTTTCAATGTTACCTGACAAGTGGGTTTCTAAGCAGAAAGAACAAATAAAAATATACACAGACTAAGAGAGATGCTAATATAATATTAGTTGACTTTCTCGTCCCTCAGATGTCATTGAAAAAGACAGTAATAAGTGGAGTATTATTATTATTCTGTTTTCATTGTAAGCTCAGATAGTACATTATTAAATAAACCCAAAGCAAACCTTCTGTTGATTTTTTTCTCACTCAAGCATCTTCTCATAAAACAACTTTTTTTTCTCTTCATTTGGGCCAGTTTCTCTCAACTCCCTTATGTTATTTGCCAAAAGCTTTTTTCCCTTACAAAACCGTATCACAAATCAGAAGAGATCTATGTTCTAAAACAAAGGATTATAAAGAGGCTGTTGTTCCTTTTCATGTTCCTCAAAATAGCTATTTTGATGTAAAATACTGAAGGAGAAAAATAATGGAGTTACCTCCTCAGTGTAAAATCTTGTGGTCCCAGAATACACTAGGGACGTATTTAATTTTTCTCAAATTCATAAATCACGTTTATGATGATCGTGACTGCCAAGCTATTCTGAAACTACTTGAAAGCAGGATGATTGTGCCACTCGGCCAATCACCTCTGCAAAGAGGTAGTTCTTATTAGTTGTAATACAGCACTGCACAAGCAGGACTTTGATCCAGTCCCCAGGTAGCACCCAGTTATGACAAGAGCTGTGATGAACCGCTAACATGCAACAGTAAAAACAAAGCTAGCATACAGGTCTCTGCACCAAGCTCCGTACAATGTGACATACGGATATACGCTTGATTCTTTCTTTAGTGGGATAGAAGCCTAAGTTTGGGCATTTAGTTACTTAAATCTCCTCAACTGATCAACAGAAAGGGAGGTCCCTAAGTAGCGCCTCCACTGAACTCACAAGGAAGCCTAGGCTTGTTAAGTTCCTAATGTCAATATCTAAAATAAGATGTCAGCTTTACTTCCCATAGTCCACATAAAGTACAGTGTATAACCTTCTATTTGTTACTTCTTACTGCAAATTTAGACCTAATGATCACTGCAAAGGTATGAAGAGATATGTTGCCCTCCTCTGTGCCCCTTGCAGGCTTACATGTAAAAGGTCTGGGAGTTATTGTACACATATCCCGAGGTAAAAAGATTTTAGATAACTTTGTTATCTAAAGTTATCTTTGATAACTTTACTCCACTAAGTAGGCAAATGAAGCTTGTAAAGACCTTGCAATGAACAAAGGCAATCAAGGACATCACGATCCAGACTGAAACATATAATATAGTGATACTAGAAAAGATGCAGAGATTTTAAAACTCAGTCTTCTAATGAAAGTCTATGTAACATATGTGTGTTTAGAGACTTATATTTCCAATAACATCTGTTCTGTTTAATGCTCTTAACTCCATGTATAGACCACAGATGGACTGGCAGGCAACTAAACATTGTCTGCACATAGAGGATTTATTTTTGATATATTATAACGATATACACTGATGATATACATTTTGGGAAAACATCAATCACTAGCACAAATGGTGCTTTGACGTATTTCAGCTAACTCTCTCCCTGTCTGTGACATCTAAAGGCATGGTTTCTCCATGAAGTGAGAAGGAAAAACATTTTATTGTTACAACAGTGCATATTTATGCAACGGTTAAAGGTGATTACTTCATAGTTAACAAAACAGCAACTAAACAGTTATCTACTTTTCACCTGTCAACACTAGACAACACACAGTTTTCTGCTTCTTCACCTCTTAGCATCAGACAACTCAAAGTTTCCTACTTTTTCACCAAGTAGGATTGGACAACTCAAATGTCGTGCCTTGCTGACCAATTAACTTTCTGATCACTCGCAGTTCTCGTGACAGTACCTCCCCCACTCCCACCGGTCCGGGTTGTTATTGTCCACTACTCTTCCAGTCAGGTCAGCTTCCTGACACACTGGTCCTTCCAGCACAACTCAGCAGCTTCTTGTTTCACTTCCAGGGCTTTCTTCTGAACAAAGGCTCACTGCTGGCCCAGGGGCTGCACAGGGCTGGCAGGTTGATATCTGACAGGCTGACATCATCTTGCCCTATTCCCACACCTGCCAATCTGCAACAAGGAGGAAGATCAGTATGCTTTTAGTTGATGCACTGAAAAGAAAGACAACCAAACCACTGGACTAGAACTTAAAAGATCAGGACACCTGGCTCTGCCAACAGGCTTCCTACATGATTTTGAGCATGATGCCCATTAAGTTTCAGGAATGCATCAGCAAAATGTGGTAACATGTCTTGCACAGCAAAGTTGTAAGGAACAACAGCATGAGATTACAAAGTCTGACCTGAGTGGTATGGAAAACAGTCTTTGTCCCCTGTCTCAGCTACAGACATTGACAAGCTGCGAAATATACACTGTGTGTATATTTTAACATAATTTCGTCTATTGTTTGCATAATTGTTGATAAGTCTGTTGACTAACTTAACTGACCCCTCATTTTAATCAGCAGAGGAGTAAAAGTGAATGTTCACATGCTTTCCCCTCAGAAAGGTCATTTTTTTCTTCCTATTCTCTTTTTCTGTATCTCCCTCAGGATATTAATATATGCCACATCATTGCTAGCTGGATGCCAAACACAGGTCTTTGAGGCCATGGCTGCCTAATTCATTGTTACAGTATGATTTCTCTGGCTCAATGCATTTAGCTGGATGCAGTAGCTCTCAGGCACTGTATTTGCATTCCTCAGCATTTTCCAAGCCATTTCATTGGAAACAGTAAATATTAATTAGAGGTCTTGGAATTTGTCCAAAAAATTGCCATTGAGATAACTCAGGTGCTGTTAACAGGATTACTGTCCAGCGTGTGACATTTTGAAATCCACTATCGTGTTTCTGAGAAAAGTAAATATGTATATATCTTCCAAAAGCTAAACCTAATATTCAGAGTTTTAAACAGAATGTGGTGAGTTATTACTTTCCAAGTCTTTCTCTTTTTCATTCCTTTCCTAATGATAATTCTTATTGAAAATTCACCAATAATATTTACTTGATATTTTTAATGATATCCACATTTCAGACATTCCACTCAACTACAGTTTACAGATTCTAATTAAATTCTCGTTAAACCACGGACCTGTATACCAAAAATACATTGCTACTTGATGGGAAAAAGTCATGGTAAAACCACTTAGAGATTAATCAGTAACTTTCCAGAAATCAGACTGCGAATATGAATCCATTGTGAAACCTGACACAAGTTATGTTACTGCATACTTTCATGAACAAGACAATGGTAAGGGTTACACCACCAGTAACTGTACTTCCAGGAACCTTCTCCAGGAGTCATAAACGACCCATCATGTTGACTTTCTGCACACAGGTGTGCTAACAATCTTTTGAAACCTACTAAATGTATATAGTAAATTGATATGAAAGCTAGCATGTCAGTGGATCTCAAATCTCTAAAATCACTGTGTTAAAGAGTCAAGGATGTTATTTTAGAGACTCATAGAAAAGCTGTTTTAAAACTTGCAGACCATTACTTTTTTTAAGAAAGGAATACCATCACTATTTGTATGTTGTGACATTCACCCTGTGCTCCAGTCAAAATCATTATAGGTCAGGGGACTAAAGAAACATTTCTTCAAAACATCTCACTTCTATGATGAAGTTTACTAAGGCACCTATACAGAAATTCAGTCTCTTTCACAGTCATGTTATGCAGTTCCAAGACTAAAGCATGGCTCCTGAAATATATTTTCTAGGGTAGTCTGATTTCCATTTCCATATTTTAGTAATTTACTTCATTTTTGTAAAATAAATTATGACCATTTTTTTCCAGAAGTGTTATTAGAAGAACTTTCCTTTTTCTAAAGTAATTAGAATTATGTTTTGGTTGTATTTTCTTAATTGCCAGCAAGACAAAGCAAAAAGTTCTTCAAGTTCAAAATTTTCTTTGCCTACAGTATTATTATCAAGATTGGAATTGTCAATATAACTTTCAACCTAGTAACTGTTTTGGCACACACTTTTAATCTAGTGTTTCTTTGAAAACTGTCTTAATCATTACAGAGTACTGCTTATCCTTTACAATGATATGAATTAAGAGAGGAGTTTCTGTATTCATTACCAGTTTAGTCAATCTCCTATTCCTTTATCCCTGAGACCAGAGGCTGATGATGACTTTGCATTTACAGAGGGAAATATTCTTTTTTTTTTAAAACCCCTGACAGTGAACTGGTGCCAAATGTTTCTCCTTGCTCACCTCCTTTATCTGTGTCAGATTGGTAAGGCACAGTGATTCAAGAAAGTTAACTTTCCAATACAGTATTGCATTAATCTATGCAGTTCCACCAAATTTGACCTGTGTCAGTGTGCAGCTTCTCCTTAAAAACACCTTGTGATAGTTCTCTGTCTGGCTAGTCTGATATAGATGAAATCATTCCTAATTCCTGCTTTTGCATGAACAAATGCTTCCACATAAGCATAATCCATGTTCTGTTACCTCATCACGATACAATCTGAGCACCTCACACTAACTAATGAACCTTATCATCACAATAGTCCTGTTTCTAAAGATGAGACAGTGACATACGATAAAATATTAGACCAAGTTCATCATGGGAATGTGTCTGCACCACATACTACATCACAGAATGGAAAAACTCACAGTAGTCCTACCATTCTCAGCAGGACAAAAATCCTGCATTATTGACTCTGCCCTTATCTGTACTGATTTAGCTATTTAAATGAGATACCTTAGATAGCTCTAGAATTTTCTGCAAACCTATTTTAAATTCAGTCTAACATGGAGTTATTCAGAAATAGCTGCTGCAAAAAAGCTACTCTTTAATAATCTTGTTTGGACTCTATTCTGAAGCAAAATAAGCTAATTTTTTTCAAAAGGTGTTAAAATTTGTTTTAAAATCCAGTTTACTTTACAATTGCATGTAATTATTTAAAATAATGCAGAAAAGCAAGCAATAAAATAGGTTTCAATAATGTGAGAAAGGCACCTGCAAAACATGAAAGGCCTGGTGTCTCACCTCCTTTTAAACTATACTCATTCCACATACTTTAAAGGTGTACGTGCTGGTAATGCATGGAATAGTTATCATGTAGGAACTGAAGACTGGTAAGAAACTAACAGCTTAAGACTATACATAGCTCTGTTTGTAATATAATTTCAAATTTCTGGATGCAAATAATAATATACAGAGGGAAGCTTCAGGACACATAGGAAACAAAGAACTGAGTTTTTAAAAGTAAAAAATTGTTTCTCCTCTATGAAAAAATTTATTGAACAAACCAGAATAGTTGTTGGATGTTGTGATGACCAGATATTCTCTTCCTACCCTCTGATGACCTGGACAAGAACACTCAGTCTTTTCAGAATTTTGCCACTTTCCATAAATGTGTGTCAGATGTTTCTTCCAAATCTAATTAAAAGTTATCGTTCAATCACAGAGATTTTCAGAATACAGCATCAGGAATTTTATTGCAGAAGAGACAGCATTGCTGTAGGAACCCACACTTGATTCCCAGTGTTGCCTGAGACTTGCAGTTGTTCTTTGGCATATCAATTTCAACATGAATTGCAAATGCAGACATTGATTGTCAAAGTTCAAATTTACAATTTCCAAAATTTATAATTTTGGTATTTTCTGTCAAGCTCTATAAAGATATTTTTAAACAGTTGAAGAGCTGTACTTCAGATGGAAGAAGTGAGTTGGGATGCGTTGGTTAGTTTGAACTAATGCTACAAAATGAGTTATTTTCTCTTTCCTGTTATTCTCTTTCCTATTCTTTTTACTACTATTTTCCCCTGTTTCCTGTTTACTTCTTCCAAACAACAGTCTTAATAATTTTAAATTCTAGTTAGAATTCAGGTGGGAGATGCAGTTGCTCAGAACCTCTGAAAATACAGCATCTGGTACCTTGTTTTGGGACAAAAGCTCCTGAAAATTTTGAACTTCATTCTCTTTGCCTGCCTTTTAAGTCAGGTATGAAATGCATATGGTGGCTGATATTTGGAAAGGCTGAAAAATTTAACACTGGTTGTAAGGTTTTAAAAGAAATGGAACCTGTTCCCTGCTTTTTTTTTTTTTTTCATGAAGATGCCATGGGCATGCTTGTTTGCATATAATTGGTACATGGTGAAAATAACACAACTGCTGGAAATAACACAGTTCCACTGACTTCAGGATATAGTCTGTGGATCGCTCCATAATATCTATTGTCTACATCATGGTACTGTAAGTTTGAAATCAGGACAGATACTGAAGTCCTTTGATATTCTTGCATGAAGGGGTTTATAATACTTCTCCCTCTTCACACTGCACCCGGATGCTAAATAAACTCAGCAAAGTGATTAAAGGGAAAAAAACACCTCACACCCCCACCTTGCAATCAAGCTGTTTATCTTCTTTCTGCCTCAGTGGAAAGAAATGTGTACATTAAATGTGTATGCATTTATTCATATTATATAAATATACATACATATTAAGTAGCATCTCCTTTCCTCATTCACTCTTACAAGTTTTGGCAGGCATGACAAAACAAACAGGTGGTCTGTTATGAACTGATAGTGTTGTCAAAGTCTGAAAAGCTGAGGGAAAAAAGTCACGGCTTGCATTCAGCCAAACTCAGCATAACCGTTATTGGCACTTACTGCAATGAAACCTGTCAGGGATGGAAACAAAAATATGTCACTGTGTCTGGCCAAACACAGGACGGAAGAGAACAGAAATGTTTTAAACTCATTTGTATTTAAAGTTCTTCCCAGTGGAAAGCTCATCTCCTTATTCTTCCATGGTTATTTTGTAAGGCATTTATACTTTATGAATTTTAATAGAATCTAGACAGCTATATTACAATAATGTGCGAACATCTGAAGGAAAACTCTAACTGCCAGTCACCACATGTTGTGTCTGGATGCTCCCTGTAGTCCTGTATCCTCCTAATATTAAACCCCAGATGCTTAGAGGAAACATGTGATCACTGAAATGTGTTCACTGAAATACTTCTAAACATAGGGAGAAAATTCTGTAGTAGTACCTGTAATACTGTCACTGTTTTTCCATTTTTCATTATGATACATTTCAATTAACTTTTTTTCTGAATAAGAAATGAAATCTCAGAGGGGCTATATCAGTCTTCACAGTAACTTATCACAGACTTCATGTGTTAATTGTATGATGAGTAAAATATTGATTCAATTTATAATACTTCTTAGTTTCATTGAAAACACAAAGATTTACACCTTCTTAAGGAGTCACACCACAGTGCCATGAGTGTGCCAGCTACTAACATCACAGGTGGCAGTGTATCATAGACAGCCTGTGCACAGCCTTGATCATGCCAGTGAAAAGGAGGGGACAGAACGGAATCAGTACTTGGAAAAAATGATTCACATTTTCTCTGTATGTCAAACAATAGATCTCAACCAATAGCCCAGAAAAAATATATTGCAAAGATTTTAGACTGAGTGTCATATACTCCCTTTCCTTTGCAGTAGGCAAGCCTCAGGACTGAAGCTGAAACCTGTGCTTACTTTTCCTAGAAAACACCATTAACACACTCTTACTAGCTGATGTATTGAGAAGTTTTGAATACATTCTTTCATATATCTTGCTGCCACAGAGTAGTCCACAATGAGTGCATTTTTTACCCTTTCCATAAATTAGCATGTTCTTATTCACAGAGTATCAGGGTCATGGTTGGGGCTTGACTTTCCTTTCTATACTGTGCAGAGATTTGTCAAGAAATTAAGTGCCGCATATTTTCACTTTGGACTTCATACTGACATTTTTTAACATATGCTTATGTCTAGCGTATCTAGTGTTAGTCTGCAAAACAGCGTGATGAGTGCTAAATTGCCAAAAACTCCTCCCTTAGTTACATATGTATACATGCAACTCCTGTGTACATGTAAGTGAAGAGCTCCCCTCAAACCAGCCTTCTAGGAAACCGAGATCAGCATCTCAGATAATTACTTGTTTCAGCTAAAATTTCATATATCCATACACCACCAAAGCAGAGTGTTTTAATATTTGTGCATGTGATCATTCACAGGGACAGGCCTTGCTACTAATTTCCTGACAGAGAGGTTCCACAACAATAAATATTCAAGAAATCTTCTCAAGTAACATCATGAATGCCGTTACATAAATGTTTTCACACTTAACCTGATCAACTTAAATATAATACTAGTTTATTAGTACAATGAATAATAAATTACAAATCATAAAAATGTGTGCAGATACTGTATTATTGAACAATTCTTTTCACTAAATCTGTTATTCTTTGTACCCACTATTCCTTTTGTTTTCCTCCTCAATTAAAAAAAAAAAAAAAGGTCATGAAAAAAATCAAAATAAAAAATGTATGGTGGATTAAAATTGTGTCTGACTTTTCAAGTAAATGAGAAGTGCAGAGCTGGTAAAGCTCATGCTGCAAAATGTTGGGGAAAAATATTGTCATGTTTTGTTTGCAGAAAACCTGTGTTTGGGGATGTTTGAAAGTGAAACCCTCCTAAGGAATGGAAAAAAACCAAACAAACCTCCACAGATTTACATAGAGTACTTCCAGGTTATGTTTCTGCTTTGCTGGCTTGGCTAGCTTTTCTTCTAGGCTATGACACAGGTGAATTTGGTGACTTATGTTTTCATGTTTCTGTGTAGCCAAGAGCTTTCCCAAGCTGGTTTTGTCCATCTCTTACAGTCAGAGACCCATAAAAAGCTCAGGGGAAATGAAGAAGATAGAGGCCAAATGATAATGGTTTGAGTTTGTAGGGGATTGCAATTTATGGTCTATCCTTTTAGGAGTTAAAACACAAATACTGTAACTGCTGAAGTGCCTTTGGGCTGCCATTGGTTCTTGTGTGAGCAAAAAAGGGTCTGCTATGAAAGCAGGAGATGAAGTTGAGTACAGGCGTCCTTGCAGAGGTGCTCTGCTGCTTGTTATGCAGTTCAGAAGCACAGTGCTATCCCTGTCCCTCTGAACCCCACTGGAGACAGAAAAGTTAGTGTTCACAAATACACTGGCTGTTTTATGAAATACTCTGTGTGACTCTAAACAGTAATTTTGTTCTAACTTAGGGAATGTGCACAAGGTAGCAGTCTCTGGCACAGTCTTATGCAATTAAAACTGAAGAATCATGTAAAGGAAAAGTTCGTCATGAAAAAAAGCCCTATGTACATATAATTCCAAGACATAACTATTGATGAGAGCAGTCTTGGGCCTCAGCTGAATTTCAGAGTAGGATGTCTTGTTTTTATCAAAAGAGTATCATACATTCCTGGGGGTCAAAGGCATGCTTGCTAAACAAAAGCTAGTCACATAGAAACACTTGGGAAAAGGGAATTCTGGTTAACTGGAAAAAAAAAATGGAAAATCTGCTCTCTGTGAATTTAATTCCAATAATTAACAAGCTATCAAATGGATTCTGGATGGTACGGGCTCCTCAAACCCAGCTGCTCTAATCACTGGGATATTACCTTAGCTTTGTAGTTGAGATCAGGAGTGTGCTCTTGAAGTGAACCTCTCAATCATCCCCACCATACTTGTTGCAGGTCGTGAGAGTCTTTCATATAAACAATGTGGATTCTTTCAGGTGAAACTAGACTGCACACAGAGCCGCAGGAGCATACCCATCACGTTGCTGCTATTAATGAGTACTGAGCACCCAAGGCCAGGCAATAGCCAGGCCAATGTAAACTTCTGAAACATGTTTAATGTATTTGTGAGGGCTTCAGCAGCAGCTATTTCGCCATCCAGATCTACTGCACTGCATTCATTGCTTATGTTGACATAGTCTGAGTGAACATCTTCTTTGTCTGACCAAGTATGGTGAGAAGGGGCTGGCTCTGGTTCCTAACTCAGGAGAAAAAAATTACAAAAGTGTGAACGTTGAGTGGAGAGAGGCATTTCCCTGCACCTCAAGCTTAGAGACATCTTCGTGGCTAGAGAATTAACACTTCCTTCACTCTGGATTAGGCAGCTGTATTAGTGTCCTGAATTTTATGGTTCCCATTTTTAAGTAATGAATTGACCACACACATGATATAAACAGCCGAAGTACTTGATTCAGCAGCAGAGACATCACAGAATGCTAAGTACCTAAAACTTGATATTTTAACTAGCATTTAGTACTTCTGGGTGCTAACAACAGAACAAAGTGCACTCTAATGTTTTCAGATGGTACTCACAAAGTTTTATTTTAAAAAGACTAGGCAGACCTTGGGACTTCATTTGATGTACTCAAGGAAATGAGCTGACATCACTTGTACTACCTTGCAGTTGCCAGAGGCTAATGTGTAAACAGTGACTGTCAGTCAGCTGACGCTCTTGTTACCTTATGTTTATTTGTTTGCATGCCTGTATGTTTGCAGAGGTATTCAAATTAGACAACTGTGGTTACGATGTTTTGCTGCCCAGTATCACTGGTTGCTAAGTTGCAGGAGGCATTTGTAAAAAATGACAGATGAGACAAGAGCCCCAAAAGCTAAATACCATCTACCAGCCCATGCTTTTGCTACTGGACTAGTACATGCTAGGTAACTGCTTTTTAAATATATGGAGCAGTCAGTTTGGTCTGAACTCAAAGCCATTATCACATAAACACTCAAGAGATGCACCAGATATTTCAGCACTAAAATTGATGTAGATTTCTCTGGGCTATAGCAGTCCATAAAATAACCTAGTTTCTCCTCCCATAAAGAGAGGGTAGTTTAAAATCAAGATTTTTTTTCCTCTGTTTTAAAGTAAGAAGTTGAAGTAGAAAAGTCAGCACCCACCTGAATGACAAGATGGGCTCAGTTTGCTTCCTCCTTGTGTCTGCCTTCTGAGATGCAGAGCATGTGAAGGGTAGAGAGGATAGGGGTTCATGTTCATGAAATAGGGGTAGAACAGCGAATTGGGACAAAAATCCTTTTCTGGCCTGAAGGCCCTCTCCAAGATGGAATTCTCTAATTTGCTGGCAGAAATGCTTTGATGACATCTCATCTAGCTTTGGGGAATCTGAGAGCTGCTACCATGAACACTTCTTCTTTCCTAAGGCAGCCACATAGCAGGCAAACACCCTGGAAACCAGTTACATCCCTAGCATGCTGGAATGTTACATCCAGCTACATGCTGGACACTGATACATGTAATAATGACTCCATTCTCAGAACTTGAGTTCTCTTCCCTTCCACTGTGATACTCATTAAAAAATCATGTATTTCTTTTTCCACAAAAAACAGCAGTGGGAAAAGCGATCATACAAATCCATGTTGACATTCACAAATCTTATTGACTCCTTTACAAATAATTTCTGAGTCACTGTATCCCTAGACAGGGCTTAGGTTGTCTTCTATCAGTATTCACATTTTATGGTCTTCATCATCAAAGCTTATAAGCACCAACCATGAAATTGCAACATCTTTTCCTGCCACTGAGAATTGTGCTAGAACATGTACAGCCATCCCACAGAGCATTGCTTTACTGTTAGGTCACCCATTGCTCTGACAAAGTTGATTTAGGGTGATTCCAGAAAAACAGAGGAAAGGTGATTTAGAGGTCAGAGTGTGCTGTCAGTAAGAGAGGTTGGAATTGAAATTTGGTGCACAGAATGTGTGTTCAGAAATGCTGTGCTTTTCTGCCTTTATTATTTTGTAGACATTGTTGTTGAAATCTATAATATAGAGACTAGAAGGTGATCCTCAGATCAAATGATTGAAGCATCTTCTTTTATAGTGTGACTTGGCTTTTTGCTCATTTTTTTGTATGCTGAATTTAAGAAGCCACATAAACCCTGATTTTTCTTCTTTGTTTTCTTTTACAGTGTCCTGCTCTTGAAGTCAGATACTCAAATCCAACACCAGTTATATAAAGGTACACACAAAACAAAAAGAGAGAAAAGAACTAGGCAGTGGAGTCTGGAATGTCTTCAACCAAGCTATAATTTACATTGTTAAGAAGAGCCAAACCACAGTCACTGCTGATTTAAAGGAACTCTTGTACTTAGTGATCATCTTCATGAAGCAGAATGCATGGAAAACAAACATTAAAGTTTATAAACAGAAAGTAAATAAATGGGGCCCAGTGTTGGTCAGCACCATTTCATTTATAGACTGCTCCACTCAAACCATCTGCCATTAGAACAAAAAAGCACAGAAGTCCTTTGAAACTGCAACTTTTATTACAGAGTATGAAAATATCCCAGACATGCTGAAATTGAGATCCCTTGTCTTTGTGTGTATGTGTGTGCATACACACGTGCTTTCTTGTTGACATGTATTATTATAGATGTGAGCTTTCTGCAGACATTGGGCTACTCCTTTACACAACCTATTTTGAGACCTAGAGTAAACCAAGCAACAGTTTGCAAAAACTGTCTCATCCTTACACACAAGGTCAGGATGCATATCCATTCCTTTAAAGAACACTTGAATTTAAGTGGCACATATGACTTGTGCCTGACCTTAACTGTTCACTCTTACTCCTAAAGGAACTCTTTAGTTCTAAATAAAATTCCCCGAAGAGTTGTCTGGAAACCAATGAAAATAGTAATCACAGCATGGTGCTTGTAATCCTGGCAAGTGTATAGAATTAGTGACAGATGTTAGTTCTAGCCAATGACACCTCTCAATTGAGGTGAGTTGAAAATGTCACACAATGTATTTCATTGTTTTTTACTATTTTTAGTGAACAATGGGGGGGGGGGGAGTGTATAAGTATTAAAGGTAAAATCAGAAAATGTGTATATATGTGTATATATATATATATATATATATATATATACACCAAATCTCTTTGAATTTATTTGATCCTCCTGAAGCAGGCCTTCAGTCAGAAATGAAAAGATAAACTGTCCATTGACTTCAGAATAGTGTTAGCCAAGCTCCTATACCTGGTAGATTTGGCCAAGTAACGAATTCTGGAAGAGTTTTTAAAATGTATTTTAAAATTTTCCCTTATTGTGAATAACTAAAATGTGTGTTATTCCTCATATAATACCTTTTCAACTAAAAATGATTTTTATTTCTTTCCCTTTCTTTCCTACCATTTACCAGCTCCAGTAATAATGGGGCTTTTCTCGTGACTTTCTGTCCATTATTTACATCCTAAACAGGGATTGTATTAAATCAAAATGTTATGTGTTAAAAATAAGTTCTGTTCATTTATAAAGAGATGCATTTGTCTGGTGCAATTTGGGGAAAAAGGGTGGCATAATGTTTGTTGAAGCAGAAGTGAATGTGAGGCACTCAAAAAGGCACAGAGAACAGTTCAAAAGTTCAGTGTTAACCATGATCCCGTTTATCCCCTCTTACCAGGAGGTCCTTAGCAGGAAGAATTGCGATTCTCCCAAGGACTTTCTCCAGTGTTTTTCACTTTGGTAGAGGTTTTCTTTTCCTGCAAAGCATGGTTACTAAAATCCATAGGTGCTGTAATATCAGCTACAGCCCTGGTGAATGCTAGAGCAGTTCACAAAAGATCCTGTGCCATAATATTGCAAACTGAGTGTTACTACCTTCTCATACTGCAAATGCAGGGTTGTCTCTTCTAGATTAGAAGACGATTTCCCTAAAGCAGAATTATGCATAAGGAAAGCAACAAACCACCTTTCTGCGGAGGAAGGAAAACACCTGCTAACAGCACTGAAACTATAGTAATAATAAGACCATAGCAAGACACCACCCACTGAGTAAACAGCAACTTGATAACACAACAAAAGTGCTTAGAAAAAAACCACAGTGATTCCTTTCAACCTTAATTTATCTGTTGGTTGCCATTTAAGATGTGAAGAAGGAACAGAATCTGATCTCGTGATGTAAAATGTCCTCTGCTAATGAGGGGCCAGAAGACCATCTAATGTGCTTCACCTATGCAATGAAAAATACTTAAGCATCTCTTCAAATAAAACCAGATTTTTTTTCTAAGAAAGTACTTTTTCACAATTTAAAGCCTAAGAATTATTCTTTGAAACTTACTAATAAATATTGTATAAGACACCTACATCAGGAGAACATGTCGTTCAGGATCAGTTGAAATTCAGAAAGGGAAGAACCTCGACAAATTCTTTATTTCTGCAAATTACTGTTTCAGCTACGATTTTATGTTATCATTTTTAAAACCTTTTAACTACATCAAAATTTCCTCACTGCTCTTTTGGTTTAGGTATTCAAATTAGTTTAAGGACAAATTTTAAAAAATCTGCTAAAGATCTTCAGCAATGTGAAAATTGAATACATTTGGCTCAGATGAAAACATGGAAACAGAATTTCTTTTGTAAAATCTCCCTCCTAAATCTTAGCTGAATATTTGCAGAGTATTGTTGCATAACTTCAACAGTCTAGAAAAATCTTTGAAAGGTCAAAGCCCAAGGAAATATTATACTATAATAGTCTCTGCTGAGTAGCTAAGTAACAACATACAGAGAAAACACCTACTTCTCTTCAGCTATGTATTCAGCTGAATATATCACCATTGACCTTTTTTGTCCTTCAAAAGATGTTGCATTGAAGGAAATACCAGAAATTCCAGCTAAACTAAACCCAACAAGCTGATCTGAAAAGATCACTTTATATTTTGTAAACAGATCCCTAATAAGCAATGTTAGTGGACTACTAAAAATCCCCAAACTCTCAAGAACTCACTTTAAGCAAAAAAGCCCCACAGTGTTGCATGGTACTTGTACATCTCCAACAAACCAAAACATAGCTCATACAAATCAACTAAAAGGCTCCCATTCATTTTTGTGGGCTCAGATAAGGTCCTTCATCCTCAACAGATTGTGATGACCAAAAGAAAGAAAAAAAAAGCAAAAAAATGTGAAGAGGTGGTGAGAAAGGTTTTCTGACTTCATGTTCATTGTAAACTTTCCAATAAGCCCTCTCCATTAGAATGGGCATGCAATAAGGCTGTCAGCAGTCATCTGCTGAGTTCCTGTGCTTCAGGCTCATGAAGAATCAATCATGAGGGGAAAGCTTTCTCCACTGCTATAAATACTGATCACATTGTTCTCTCCCCCTGACTCTGTACCCAGATGAGAGTCATACTCCCATGAGAGCACTACTTGTTAAAGAGACAAACTGATGAAGAGCACAGGGAAGCTGTGTGTGAAATAGAGAGGAGAAATCCCCCTTATTTCCATGGCTTCCCAGGAGTTAAGGCACAGAGGACTGTAACCCCTGCTCATTTTGTGTGGCAAGGCAAATGGTGCAAAGAAAGGTACAGGCACCTCTTCTACAAGTCACTTCTCCTTTTGGGGAGGTTGGCCCCTTGCGTTAAGTTAATAATGAATTGTAAATAGACGAATTGTGTCTGTGGGTATTCCCACAAATAACTAGAGAGAGTAAAAAAATTTATTATGTGCCAATGGAAAAGACAGGTGATTAATTTTTTTTTTTATTTTTTAAATGATACTGTAACAGTAACTCTAAGAGATGCTGTTTGCTTCCAGCATGTACCTGAACCTATTTCAAGTACTTTTATGCTGACTGTATTCACTTCAAACACTTAGAAGCAAGGACTGTTTTTAGTCAGTAGTCATATGATGCTGGGTTGGTAAAATGGTGTCCTAGAGAGGATTTTTCTTAGAAAAAAAAAGAAATTTAAGACTTAGCTAGTGCTCCACAACTTTTAATACTCAGGCTATGGTTTTGGACTCTGTGTTTGTGTCTAAACCATTACTTGATTCCCTGCAGAAATGGGCTGGGAGACCCGCTGGAATGCACTAGAATTTTCTTCCTGACCACAATTCCAAATCTCTAACAAAAGCTGGGGCATGCAAGAGGATGGCGCATACCCATATGTCACCCCAGAATGACACTGGGACTTCACAGGGGTTTGTACTCAGCCCTGGGCATCTGGAAGAGCTGCACAGTTGATATGTGTTTAGGAAGGATCAGTCTTGCAGCTGTGGACATTTGGGAAGCTGACATTTCCTTTTTATGACAGTAGTCACTTTAGCCAGCACCAGAAAGCAGAGTGCTGCTGCCCCAATGAACCAGAGGCATGGAATAATCCCACCGGTCCGGGGCTTGTGCCAAATAGAGAACATCTACTAGATTCACCTGGAAAAAGTAATCATTCAGAATTTGTGTAACTCTATACACTGCTGAGTTAGGACTTGATAAAGTAAAAAATTCACACAGAACTCTGCCCTAATTTGGGCCTCCAGTGAGGCCCAGGCTTTGCGTGATAGGTGAAAAACCACAGGAATGTTTGGCTGCATATTTCAACTTGTGATAGCTAGTTGCAGCCTATTAGGGAGATGTTGAAGGTTACTGACTTGCTGGAACAGGTGAGATCCACCCTGCATATAAGGGATATGAAAGCAGCCATAGGGAAGAGGAAGCTAGGGTCTGGAACAAATACTGTGGGAAAAAGTCTGCTGAGTAAGTTTTCAGTACAGTCACAGTGTTTTGAATTATGCTTCTTAATGGTAAAACCAAATTCCAAACATGGTGACTTAGTAGCTCAATACAGTGAGTGTCAGGGTGGAGATTCCTTTGGCTCACCCTGCGCTGTTAATGTTACCATATTCAGTTGGGAACAGAGAAATAAATATAAGTCTGCAATTAAAAAAAGAAAAAAAAAAGAAAAAAAAAAAAAGAAGAAACAAACCACTACATATGTAGTATTTCCAGCGTAGACTTAAGCCAGAAAATACTGGAAGATTCATAGGAAATATTGTTTGCATGTGGTCTCTAGCATGATTTCCGTAACTCTGGGTAAGTTCATTTGAATACTAATCCAAATCAGGTCTCAAACCTTTTGTCAAATTCCTCTGTGATTATAAATCTGATCAGAATACCACATCTATTCCTTAAATATTCATTGCTAGCATTCAGTAATTGTGTGCAACATGAGAGAAAAAAGAAAAAAGATAGTAGTCAAAATGGTGAGTGACTGAATTCCTATCCAGTAATGGGCAGAAGCCTAGTAAGATGTGGATTTTTCTGCAAAACCTGACACCAGCTTGGAATTTAAATCTGTTCCAAAAGTGGTTCTGAAAACATTACTCTTCAAATCAAGTTTTCCCTCTTGTTCCTCAGAAACTTTGTCCCTCTGTCGTTATCTCACCACTAAAAATTTCTAAGAGAAAATGGATTGAGATCTTCTCTCCTGGGATTCTGAAGCATTCTTCCAGAGCAATAGTATGAAGTCTTAATAACAATCACTATTATTCATGTAATTGCCTGGAGTTGGTCAGAAGTCATGGAAAGATGAGTTAAATCTATTGGTCTGTGAAATAGCTTGGTGAAAGGAACGTATGTATTTAGAGCACGTCTCAAAAAAAAACCCCAAACAAACCTGCTGTTAAATACCACCTAGGGTTGGGTACAAAATCAAATGAAGTTGCATTAAACCGTCCCAAGGCTGGAGGTAGCATCATCCCAAATCCTAAATCACTTCTGGCAAGCCATCAGCACAAGATGATGTGTTGAAACTGCTAGAGAGTCTGGGGACTTCCACATCTGTTGTAACAGGAGCACTGAATTACAGTTAGCCCAACCCAAAGCATACAGAAAATCACATAACTTTTTCACTGTTGTTTTAGGTGAGTTTTCAGGTATAACCCAATGTCCTACATCAGGACACAGATATTGTTGTTCTTGTACAAATATTATGCACAGCTTATAAGTGGTCTATTATTAAACCTATTATGCTTAGTTTATTCTAATGTAAATAGCAACAGACACAAGTGTTCACAAACGAGACTTTGCTCCCATATCCGTGTCAATGCATTGCTAGCTTCCTGGAGGGGAACTCAGTGACGCAGACCTTTATTCACTGAAAAGCCTGTGTGTTTATTTGCAAACAAAACATTTGCATGTGATCCGAAGCCTATGATTTGCCTACAGTGTGTTGTCATCCCAACCATGTTTGTTAACACTAGACTGCACAAATCGGAGAGAGTACAAATGTCAAAAGTTCAATGGCAGATTGAAAGCCTGGGTGTGTCTAAAGCATTCACTATTGTTTATCAACAAAGTAACATATAATAGCATGACATCCTTTGTGCCTGTATGGCAAATTAAGATGGAGAGAAAGTGATAATTGCTCTACTTATACACGGTGTGCTTGTTAAGACTCTAGGGCAAAACAGTGTTTTCTTTTCCTCTAAGAGACGCTTCTGAAATAGCTTTTCTGATTTATTTGAATACTTGTGTTCTACTACTTAAACTTTATATTGAGGAGTCACTCCTTTTTCAGGATTTAAGATTTTCTGGCAGAAAATCACATTGCCTGGAGGGTCTTGCGATAAAAGCAATAGCTTGCTAAGCTACTTTACCTGCTTCCTTCTTTCATTTAATTCTTTTAAATGTCTCACTCCCCTCACAGTCCATGTGTATTCTAGACCATGCATTTTACAACTGCTATTTTTCAGCAATCAGTGCTCTTGCCATTCTACAGTACCAAACATTTAAGATCCTCTCTTACAAACAAGCAGCAATGAAAAAGGACTGTCAAAAACACAGCTCACATTTTGGTGGAAACAGCCAGGCAATGGACATTGATCCCATTCTGGCATGGAGCACTTGTGGCATAACCCGTATTAGCCTCATTCCTGTTGCTGGCATTAGAAAATTACTGGTGATAAAGAGCACATATCTTAATCTTGCCAGCACCTTAGTGTGCCTGACTACTGTGTAACTAAGAGCCATTTGGGCCCCTGAAGACTACTGTCAGTTAAGTTGCTCTAATTTAGGGAGACAGTGTCATGGCACTAATGATGCTCCAGCATGAATTATGTGTGGAACACTGGACTATGGTTGACAACTAACTAGGGTTCCAGGTTTCTTTGGTGAAGGGCCTCATCAGTATGCCAACAGAAGACATTGACTACAGGTGGATTTCACACAGTATTTGTGAAGCATCACACTTGGAATAAGTTTAACCCACAACTGGAAATAATATAGCTATGTCAAGAAACCACTCAGCCTACAATAATCTTCTTAACAACTGTAAGAAAATTCAAGCAGCACAGCACTGTGCTAACACAGCTGTTTTGCTCCTGGGACCCTCTGCAGAGTGCTATATTGTGTCATAAAGACATGGCAGCTACTTTAAAGTAACTCAAGTATTTCTCACATGCTTACGACTTCTGAGGTATATAGATTCCCAGACTACATACATGGTGGATGATCCATGCCACAATGGGGTTTCTGGAAGTAAGGAGATAAAGTCAGTTGCAGCTCTACAGTGAATAAAAGCTCTTCAGAACCATCTTTTAAGTCTGAAACATCTCTGCAGCTTCAGCTCAGTAGCACACAGATACACTGTGATTTTGGAAACACTCTGTTTCTGTTCCTGCGTCTAGGCCAAAAACGGTAGTGATAAACAATTTTCTTCCCTTTCCAATCTTTTGATGAAATATCACACTGCAGTATAGAAACTTTTATATACCCAGTAAAATCAATTCTAGCAAAGAAAATAAGAAGAAAGGATGAACCCGAGGAATGTGTCTTCCAAAACCTCTTGTTATACACTGTCCTTCATATCAGGTCTAGCCTGACTAAACCTAACTATACAAATGGATTTGAAAGATGGGTTCCACAAGGAATGAAGTGTTTCTAACTATGGTATTGTATTACTTAAACTTACATTTTGCATTGCAACACCTCAGGGGTCCAAGAGAGAACAGAGGGCACTTCACATAAACAAAAAAGGAGTAAGATATCTATGAAGCTTAGTTACCTGTGGTGAGCTAGCAAATAGATAAAGAAATGCAAGATGATCATTTTGAATTTGAGAGCCTATTTCACCATTCTGCCCTTGAAGTTTCTACCTTATTCTCTGTGTATTCAACCTGAACCTACATCTCCAGGTTTTTCTTTAACTTATTTCTGTAAATATGTTTTTATGTTATTCTTGCTTCTTACTCCTTTTTTCCCGATCATCCTTTCTCTTCTACCTCCTTTATTAAGTTTTCTGCTGACAGGATGACTTTCAGACCTTGTGGCCTGGAAGAGGTTTCTGAGGACTTGAAAAGATCCCCCTTCAGTTTTTCTAGACTATGAAACTATGGAGACACACATGTGGAGAAGTGCTAGATCCTCTTTCATCCTCTTAGCCAAGTCAATTTGTGTAGGTCGGTCAGATCCTTTAGTAAATTATTGTTATGCTATGTGTCCTAATAGAAGTAAAATTCATCCTGTATGTTCTGACAGGTCCTGATGACAGGACCTCCTTTTATCTAGACCACCTATTTTAAAATAATTATAATTGCCTGGAAATTATATTCTTAACATTTTCAGAATGAAAAACATACCTAAGTTCTACTCCTGTACTTGCCCATATTTCAGATTTAGATCAAATCAAAAGCACGCCTAACGATAAATTGAAAAACCTCTACATGTGTTTTTTGTTTGGATGAAATATGTAATAAAATCTCATGAAGTCTACTCTAGCATCTACTGATGGAGCCACTGAGTGAAAAAACGTGAGGGGAGAGAAACAGGCGCATAGTATTGATTTTTCAGTTTATATATCTACTTACATTAAAGCTAGAGATAAAATTAAATCATAAATGCTATAAACATTTGGCAGGCTTTGGAAAGCTATAGTCTGAAGAAAAAAAAAAATCATGTATTAATAGACATCTAGAAAAGGAAGCAAGCTACTACTATATTGTGAGCATTGGGCGACTGCAGCTGTCCAACACTAGTAGTGTGACAGCCTGCAGAGCATACAGAGATTGTATCCAGGGAACACCAGTTGGTGCTTCTCTCATTGTTTTTTCCTACCTGGAGTAGAGCAAACATGAAAGAAAAGTGAAACGGAGAGCAACTGTAGGTAGACACTGAGTTTCAACTACTAAACCATGTATGTCTCCATGTTCCTGTGAGTACATCATAGGCCACACTGTGCTCCAGTTCCATACCAAGAAAGATATGGATTTGTGCCATACTTGTTTTCTTTTTCCTGTGCAAGAGGGCTTCATGCAGTAGACACTGTAAATGACAGCCTACTATAATAGTTCCTTCTTTGGAATTGTAAGGAAAAGGCTCCGTGGTGGATGTAATATTTGCCTTAACAGCTATCTGTTTCATGTCTTATAACTGATACTGCAATATGAATGATGCAAGGCAAATAAATAAAAATCAGGGGAAAATCTAAAATAAAATTTTTCTTTTCCATGAACCCATAAAGTTATTGAGTGATGTAGCATAAACAGGGAGGCAGTGGGTTTTGGTTCACTGCAACCTGTTGCTGTTCTCGGACCATATGTCTATTTCATGTCTTTTCTGACATTGAAGTTCCCATCCATTGCTGCCACTAGTTCCTCACCTTTCAAGCAAAGAACACGAACTGGAATAGGACCTTGTATCCATGGCAAGTGTGGTACTCACTCTAAGTGATATCCTACTCTGTGTCTGGAACCTTGGTTTCAAAATGCAGGCAAACACTTTGAGCATGACACTGGTGTCCTCAGGGACATATCTCAAGATTTGATGTATAGACATAAAGCAAATTTGCACCAAAAAGAGGAATCTCTCCTGTGCGTTAAGTGGTTAATGCAGATGGGCCCACTATATCCATCGCCTGCAATAGGCACTGTTTGTCCTGCACATAGAGAGGCTACAGTCTGGTGTTGGATGGACATGCTGTCAGAAGCTATGTTCACTAAAAAGCTCTTGTGTTGGTCTAGATATAGTTGCAGATTAAGGGGTTTCTTAGTGCAGGGATTTGGACTTGCTGACCTCTTGAGATTCAGTGCTAGATCTAGTATCAATTCTCTGACTACTTCACTGTAGAATGAATAGATTCTGCCAGTCTGCAGAAATTCAGACATCAAACTGTTCCTGCAGGTGTCCACTGAAATTGCTCTCACACAGTTCTGTTTGAGGCTTGGTCTAATAGGGTGCTCATTAGAATCTATTCTCTCTCCCTCCTGTCTGACCAACATTCAGTCACACCAGAGCTATTCTTTCTGTATTTTCTGTGCCAGTTTTATCTAATCATTTTATAAATTAGGCTCTTTTTCTAACCAATGTCAAATGTTCTCTCTTTTTTTTTTTTCCCCATACACGCAACACAAAAATCTTTCTTGACGTATTTTTGCTCTCAGGAAGCTCCAAGTTATTCTCAGTACTTTTGTGGGGCAATGCAATTTGAAGACTGTAGAAAATAATCTGCCACTGGGTTCACACCATAACTGCATCTTTTAGTTGTCAGAAACCAAGATCATTCCAGCCATTGTACTTTTCACTATGATAAGCATGGATGGAATATTTCTGTCAAAGACCTCTGATGATGCCAAATGCCACATAGATTTGTGTTGTAATCTGCTACAACACCAATGACATCAAAAGGGCCACACCTGCATAAGCACTAATGAAGAGCTACATCCTGAATTCTTATGGCTGAAGTAAATTACATTTTTATGGTTTTAATCTTGGTAAGAAAAAGATTATAAGGCACTAATTTTATGGCTTATATTGAACAATAAAATTAAAGTTTCATAGTATCAAGTAGCTCTTTTCCTTTAACTCCAGATTTGGCAATGTTAGTTCACAGAGGTGACAGACACCAACATTGTAAAGGAAAACGTGGCCTCCTATATGATTAAAAATTTAAATATGTCTTGTTTATTCTTTATGTATCAAAGTTAACTCCACTTAGAAAGGGGCCTTTGTAACAAAACACCACTGCAAGTTAGTCTCTGGGTTACACTAGGAAAGCAGGTAGAGAAACAACGTACTGCAGAAAATTTTTACAGAGATCAGTTTTACTGATCTTGGTAGTGAACTCAACTAATGAAAAAGTAAATTAAAAAAAATAATGTTGATGTATGAACTATAATATTACTAACATATTATAAACAATTTTTTAATTGAAAAATCCACACGTCAGGTGACTACAAACAAACTTTGCTCAAAATAATTCGTCAGTCATCTGGAACTCAGTCTTTTTTCAAGCTTTTTTTAGTGCATCACACATCATCATGGAAAATCCCTTTTACTTACTCTTCTCATTACTCCTTTAACAGTAACATCTTCCAGTGGAAATCTGACACTTAGAGCAGTAGAGAGAGGAAATTAAAGAGTGAGAGAAATTACAGGAAAAGAAAAGATTATTGCACATACTACTAAAGGAAGAGACACTACTGTAAGACATCCTTGCAACAATGCAGAGGTTAATCTATTTTGAAAATAGCCACCCAAATACTTCTCATGCTTTGACCCAGTTTATTTATCCTGAAAATGAGTATGGAATAAAGAATTTTCATACTCAGTTGTGAGAGGCATTCATGAAAACCTATATTCTCCCTTCCAGTTCCATTTCCTGCCAGATGAACCATGAAGTGGTAACAGCTTGGGGCAACATTTTTTATTTGAGAGCTCTCCTAGATACAAGGCTTTGAGAGAGTGAGAACCAGAGAGACCAAAAGAGAGGAGCATACAATGAGAACTGATATAATAAAGGACATATTTTGTTAGAAGATTTAAAAAAATATTTAAAAGGAGTTAATATATTACACAAATAAAGCTGATTGATTGCATTTGCAGTGCAGTTAAGCAATTTGAAGAGTGCCAGATCAGTATTCTCGTTCTATAATGGCCATGATAACTCATCATATTTGCTTTCCTACTTGTAATCATATTTTATTTTCTTTACCAGAATTCTACAAGTAATTGCTGGTGGCATATAGACTAAGTCACAGATGTTAGAACAAAAGATAAAACAAGTACACTGAATGTACATTTTTCATTTACACCCAACAAAGGTTGTCAGCTGTTCCTTCCTTGCAGCTGCTTAAAGGTCTTGCTGTCCTCTCACACTGGAATGACTATCGTTTGAGAGACTGCAAAGCAACAATGCTCTAGTTAATTATTTCATTCTGTTTAATTGTAGTTAACATCAAGCATAACAATCAGAAAATGTGATATTAACTGTATGGAATATTTTTCTCAAGTGCAGTTTTCACGAGTCTGGTAAAAGACTTCTACTTTAGAAAAGTAGTCTGACAAGTGTCTATTTGTCACATCAACCCATCAGATGATAACTTTAGATTCTACAGGAGGATGGCTTCATTTTATCCAAGTGGTGACTAGGGCTAAGTGGAGCCTTTCGTTCCCATCTGCAACAAAAATGGAACAGAGAGGCAATTTCTAATGATATTTTTGTGTTTTTGAAATTTCACTAAGCGGATATATTTAAATGTAAATTAGTTCATTGATAGTCAAGGAACAATCCAGAATAGATGTTCCCAAGACGTTCCCTGGCAGTCATTAATCATCAAAACTTGGTCTTTCACTTAATGGGCACCCAGTTCAACAGAAACACATCAATGTCACTTTCTACAGCAGTTGTTCCTGCCAGCAGAGATCCTGCTGACTGTGCCCAGGCCAAGATTTCTCTCCCAGTGGGTCATCTGTAGAGAGGGCCCAGTGCAGAGATGTTCAGGCACCGTGACAAAACTGTCTCCAGATCCACATGTCAGGTCCATATTTTACTGTTCTGGCCTGGTTGAAATCATCCTAGAAACAACATTGCCAGCAGCTAAGTAGCCCTGGCAAATATCATACCAATGTGATATGTGGTGATGCAAGTGTGGCTATGTTATTAACTTCACCATACTATTCACAGCACATTTATAAACATTGGTTCAAACAGGACTCTGCCTTGCAGGTGAATTCAGATTTCCACAGTTCAGAGGTAGCTCTGGAGTCCTCAGCAGTACTTCATCACACCAGACACGTCTGCTTTCCTTGTCTAGTAAAAATTTTCCTCTGGGATCAATAATTTGCAAATCACCTCCTAGAAAAAAAGAAGTATATTCAGTGGTGAATTTTGCCTCACTTTGTATTGGGGGATGAAGTGACAACTAGAACTTTATCTGCAGTTGTGGCACTGCAGACTTCCGTTTAAAAAGTCAATAGAAGATTTAACTATGACAGGACCTCAGGGCTGGACCCATAAAGTATATGACAAGCAATTTAGGAATCAATCTTAGTTTACTCCTGAAAACTGTCACTTTAAAATCAATAGTCTCAAGTGAAGGATAGGTTTTTAAATCCAAAGTTTATATTAAACTTTCATAATAAAGCGCTGGGCAGCTAGGCAGCAATGAACATTGATTTACAGTTCAATGACAGCAACATTATCAGAATACTGAACTAAAACTCTTCATACAATAGTCAATAATTTAACTGAGAATAGACTGGCAGTAGAAAGAGCTGATCTGATTATGTGAGGTTCCAGATTCCTTTCACTCTGACAGAGAGCATGTAAATAAGTTTGCAGAGCCCTAAACTTGGAAATTCAAGGTTTCCTTGGTGCTTGATACAAACTGTAATAGTAACAAGTTTCCAAACTCTTTCTCAGTCACTCAGTGACTCCAGCTTTAACATGAAGTGAGTACTGATTGATGAGGTTTGCAGTGAAATCATAAGGTGTCAAAACAGGAAAAATGCACATCTGTGCTAGAACGGAATTCCAAATAACCAATTTTCAGCTGGATACTGATAGTGTGAAGCAAATTGCATCAATGTTTATGCGTTCATAGACAGATGATGAAGAGGCCTGGGGAACTTTAGACATCCAATCTCTCTTGAAAGAGTAAAGTTGTGTGATTAACTTCTCGTTCTGAGTTATCATTTTCTTGAGGGTTTCCTTTGCTTTTCGTGGTTGTTTTTAAGCCCCATAGAATTTCAGAATTTCATCCAGACTAGATGTGAATATTAATTTGTATGATGTTATAAGTTCTTTGTATACAGTATTTGCCAGAATGTATGAGAGGAAAAAATATTTATCAATTTAAAAAATCTCTGGAGTGATGTTATCTTTCTTCAGGCACATTTTATACATTTTTCCATTGGCATACACTTAATACACAGATTTAGAAGTTCACCATGTTGCTGCTGTTGCTGGTTTTATTGTGTTGTTGTTTGAAAAATTTGTTGTTTAAACAGATTTCAACGTTTTGGTATTCAGACGTTATTTTAAGCTCACATGTTTGTCAACTACTGTGTGCGCAACATGTTAAACCAATTAATAAGACATTTTGATATGAATGAGAAACATTGGTTCAAGACATAAATATATGTTCAAAAGTCAGGTAAATCTGAGTGAATAGGGTATATCTAGCTATAAGTATTTGGCAAGCAGGCTGTGGCCTATCTGCCTTGAACTTTCAGACTATAATATATAACCTGTCTAAAATATTTCATTCCTAAAAATATGGGGTCAGTTAACCTTGGCCAGCTGCCAGACACCAATCCAGCTGCTCACTCACTCCCTCTCCTCAACAGGACCGGGGGAGAAAATAGAATGAAAAAGCTGTGGGTCCAGCTGAAGTCAGGAAGATCACTCATCATTCACTATGATGGGCAAAACAGACTAGACATAGTCGTCCAGACTGCATAAAAGACCATAAATTATGTAAGTTAGTGAACACTAGCTGAAACTGTGCCATTCCTGCATGTGTCCAGCCCTAGGCTGGGAGTGGAGTGGCCATCTCACTCTCCAGGTACCGTGACCATGATCCTTCTGGGTGCTTGGGAAGGTACTCTAAGCTAACTTTAGACCACCCTTGAAGTTTCCACAGGGCTGAGGTGGATGATAGGCAAATGAACTATGTGCCATATTTTATCAATCTCTGCCTTGTCTACAAATCAAATAGAAGGAGACTGGATTCTGGACTAAGGGGCAAAATCTGACCAGACTTTCTTCCCCTGAGATTAAATTTATATCCAGTCAGTTCAACCTCAAAACTTAAAATGTAACACAGGTTCAGCCAGGAAAATATTTAGAGACTTGTTTGGATGCTCTAGTAAAGGGCACAGACTGAAGAGATGTCTCCCACAAACCATGTTATTTGCAGGTCTGATGAACACCTGGATGATGCTTGATGACTGTGAACGAGAACTCACTTCAGAGGATGAAGGCATCTGTGAGACTGATACTTTCGATGCATGACTGCTTCTTTTTTATTTTTTTCACTGCCTGATCACATAAGTGTAACCCCAGTGAGGAAGTGGTTGTCCTCAAGTCAAGAAAAAGATGAAAACACTGCTCGACATTGGGAAGGACTCAGCCATGTGAAAATGTGAGAGCAGTTTTAAATTCTTCCTTTCTGAACTACTTGAGGCAGATATTCCTGAAGTAGCACTACTAGCGAGAAAGAGAAAAAGATATTGCAATAACCTCAGCTACGTTATATGCATTACAGCCGGTCTCTAGATTGAGAGTTTGAGTAACACAGCCTAGAACTGCAATGCTGGTTATGCTGATACGTAACAGAAAGGGCATCAGTACAGGCACAGGACAACTTTCCTCTGATGAGGTAGATTTCAGGAGCAGTCCAAACACATTCATTGTTTGCCAGACCTAGCTGTACCAATTTGGTGTTTCTGCTGCTGGTAGAATATAATAACCTGTGTTACCTATAATATATATTTTTTTGACATGTTGCTCTATCTACTTCTAATTAATTTCTGTTAATCACAAAACCATTTGTTCTAGTCTGGAAACCCATATCCATGAGCAATATTAATACAAAGAAAAGAAAGAAATAATTTTCACAGAAAAATCACGTTAAGAAAATTAAAATAAAGCCTAATCAGATCTTTTTAATATGCAACTATTTTTCTCACTTTACTCTTAGTTGTACACTGACTCAAAACCGTTTTGCATTAAACTGATCTGTTTGGGTTGTTTTCTCATACAGTTTTTCCTCATTCCTCACTGCTGTCCCATGCTTTGCCCTTTCCCTGAGATGTCCCTATCTTGTCTGCAGGGCTGAGCTGTGCCCAGCGGCGGGCGGGCTGGAGCCAGCTGGAACCGGCTGTATCCAGCACGGGGCAGCCCCAGCCTCTCCTCACAGAGGCCTGTGGAGCCCCGCAGCCAGTGCCTGGGCACTGGCACCCAGCACAAGGACACAGGGACACCAAAGAGCCAGAAGGCAGCTTCTGTCTGGCAGGTGACTCCCCCAGTGGTGTCTGTAATCCTGAGAGAAGATCACTTGTGGAGACGGGGCAGTGCTACCCACATTATGGTGAATTTCTGAACACGCTGCTCCATCACCACATACCCATACGGCAACTTGTGCTCAGTTATTGTCGTCTCCCTACCAAAGCAGGATGCCTACATTTTACTGCTTTATCTCTGTGTAGGATGTTACACATTTTTGGTAGGATGTTACGTTTGATCCCACCAGTGTTTTTTTCTGTCAGAAGAGGGTAGTACTGATAAGGGGCTCACAACAGCTCCAAACATGTGAAAGCACCTGTTCTGATGATGATATATTAATGAGGTGATTTAATATGACAGAACAGAGACATCTTTTCTGACTGATAAAAGACTGATTATATCTGCTCCAGACTGTTCCTACAAAAAAATTGGAAGATGAGATTTTAGATAAGACCGTATCTGAAAAACGGTTTACTTGTCTGTTCTAACAGTAAGTGAGCATGAGGGATCAATTATTCCTGGTAATACAGAAATGTCTTAGCCTTTGAAAAATCTGCATCAATTCCACCTTTTCCCTTCTTAAAATTAATTAATAGTATAATTTCTTAGAATGTATTTATGTAACTATCAAGTCACACTTTTTTCACCTCAATATTTAGAGTTAAGTGTCAAAACAGAAGAAAGACTTGAAGATGGTTTAACAAGTGAATACTTTCTTTCCTTCTTAATGCTCTGTTATTGCAAAAAACCACCAAAACCAGTTTTTGTTGTTTAACACAAGGCACAACAGCCCTCAATACTTAAACTAGATAAAATAATATTGCACTCCAAACATGAGTAGGTAATGTTTGTTTTGAAGTGCCAGGACTCTCTTCTTTAAAACTCAGGAAGAATTTATCTTGGAACTCTTGGGTCCTCAATTTCTTACTTTCCTGACCCCACAAGCTTTGTCTTGGGCCTCCATTTGGGAGAGCATATAGACATTTCCTTTGCACTTATTTTCAGGATCATTTTTAACCCATAAAAGCAGATACTACAAGGTGAGAGAGTATCTAGGCATCCTCTGGAGTACCCGATCAGCAACACTCATAAAAGGAAAGGGTAAAAATAAAGAGAACCTGGATTTTCTGCTCATTAAGTCTAGACACCATTAGTTTCCGATACCACTGGATGACACCCCCTGTCATATGTATGTCAATCTCCATCTTGCAAACAGTGAGGCTGTGTAACACAATGGCTGCAGCTGAGGACTGCTTTGGGAATTCTCTGTTCTCAACACCTAAGAAAGTTTCCTTAATTTCAAGCACTAAAAAAGGAGAGAGGGAGAAAGTACTCAGGAATTATTTTGTATGGATAGTAAATATACAAAGAAGATATTTTAGCAACTCTGTAGATGTCAGCTGAACTACATAAACAAGACCATTAAATAAATAAATTAGAAAGACAACAGGTATGTTTTAAAGCCCAGACGTTTACCAATATTTCACGTTTCATTTATTCTTTTGTTTTGGAAATGAATCTTAAAAGGTGAACAGAATTATTTTCTGCATTGTTTCTCAACTTTCTCTAAATATTTTTTCTTCCACGCCTGCTGGATTTTCTTGCAGTATCCAGTGACAAAGAACCATATGCCATGTAAACTCAATCTGCTACTTGCCTGCTTGATAGCATCCTGTTATTCCCTCCCTGAGCTACCAGGCAATTTGACACCAGCAGAGGCCAGGGCCATAGCTTTCTACCTTCTTGAACTCTAGTGTCTTCAAACCTGCCTTACCTATGATGCTGATGTCTGCCAAGAACCCAGAGAAATAAATATTTGGGCCTGACAAAAAGAAGAACGCAAGTTAAACATTCCCCATTTTCCTTCTCCCTAACTCAGATCTGCATTGCTTGTTTTTCTTCACTTTCCTCCTGATTTCTCCCCTTCTTGGTTCCCAGTATTTTCTTCAACATATCTTCAAACTGCATTAATACAGATGTAAACTTGATTTTTCCTTGTTCGACTATTGGGAATCTGGATGGCTAATTTTGTTGTTTGTAGGAGATGCAATCCTTTCTCTATGCAGAAAAGCTAAAGAAAACATTAAATATTCATATTGCAATCCTAATTGTATAATAAAGTGAAATGTGCAGTTATAGTTTAAAATCTCCAGTCTAATTAGCAGTAACCTAATAAATGCTTAAGTGAAACACAGAATGTTTAGTGCTACCCAGCTAAATCTCTGTTTCCTCATTCAGTTGTATTAATAATGACACTAATAAGGTAATGTTTAAAAAATACAAAAAAGTGCAAATTTATATTCTTATTGTAAATATCTAAATATCAACTAAAGAGTACCTTTGGGGTTTAGTACCCAAAGATTGGTTTGTTTCATTATTGCTTCTACAATGCATTCTTTGTCGGTGGTGTTTATTTGTGGCCTTTTATTTTTCTTTTGAGTGCTACTGTTTGATTTATCATCAGCCAGTATTATTTTCTGTATCATGGAAACACAGTAAAGAATACAGTTGGAAAAATCTATTTCATCTTTTAGTTTAACCTGTAACCCCAGGAAAATAATCCCAAATTTATCCTGTGAATCTAATCAAACAGTCTTTGAACAAAGAAATCACAAATATGATGAAGTCTTTTCTTTTTCAAAAATCTCTGCTGAAACATCAGTAGCTGGTTTCCGGGAAATACTTCTGTGAGAGATAGGAAGGCAAGGAACAAAGTAACTCTCTGTTAGCAGCAGCTTCTGTGGAAGAACCAGCAGTGTAAAACTAAAAATATTTTTATCCATTTTCTCAAAGGTTACACATGGTTTCAGATTAAGAAAAACAGCTTGTAGCAACAATGCGAAGAGACTTATACCTTTTAAATATCATAGATATGAAGAGAAAGGAATGTGCTTGAATAACCAAAACACCTCCAAACTAAACAAACAGAATACATTTTCTCTCCCTCTCTCTCTCTCTTTTTTTTTTTTTTTTTTTTTTTTTTTTTTTTTTTTTCCCTTCCCTATTGACTGATTCAACCACTATTGGAGCAAAGACTGGATAAAAACTTGCCCTTTGGTCAGGGTTTTCTACAAGTGCCTATTATAGGGATTCTTTTCTCTTTCTCAAAAGTTGCTGATATCAACCTGAGACATAATTCCAAACAACGGATCCATTATAACAGACAATAAAATTACTTCTTTTCATTGTAATATTTCAATGTAAATGTTTCATAAATATACAAGCTAATTGCCTCTGTTGCTTCTCATTAAACCCAACAGTAATACTGGTATTATGATGGCATAGAGGTAGTATTTTCTTTTCTGTTGTTCTGGGCAATCTTGGTTCATTTTTCAAGGGTTTATATGTGGTTGTAGCAAGTCAAATGTTAGCACACTTTGGAAATGTTGACATTTCCCTTCCCTTTCTGCTCTTATACAAACTGCAAGCTTTAATTATGCAATCAGAGTAACTTGATTGAAATTTAATATTGTCAATTTATTGACATTCCTTTCCAATTTGTTTCCCTTTTTCATGCACTGTGGACAACTGTATCTCCATGTTGAATTATTTATTTGTAATCAGCAGTTGTTTGACATGGGAACGGTGTACCACTTTATCTAAATGAACAAAGAACAGATTGATGAGGAAGTACATTTAAGTAATGAGTATTTAATCTATAGCTTTGAAAAATGTTTTAGAATAACTTTATCTAAGAATCACTCTAAGCATGACACTTATATTTTTTTTTCCCATTGTTTTAAAGTCTGTGTTAAATTTTGCGTCACTTGTACACTAAATTGAAAACAAAATATTGATTTTTCTCTCTCTAGAATTTCCACAGGTGCTTTCCCTCCTTCCTCTTCATCATACAGAACCTACATGCATGAGTGGAAGATTTACATACCATAGGTAAACACTGAATTCCACTATGAGAGAAAGTACTGAATTCAATACACAGAAAATCCTCTTAAGGACAACTGTTTTATGATAGGTTGTTAACAGAGATTGGATTTCACTGGAGTGCCTTTACAGTTAGTTTCAGAATGAGTAACAATGTTTGGGGATTATACTCTGTTCAGTCTTAATTTTTTGTATATTTGTGCAGTGATAATATCCCATAATAAAGAAAAAAAAATATAAAAAGTATCATAATCAAGTTGGAGTCACTAGGACAGTTCAACTGAAAACCAAAGCTAATATTCCTATTATAACTAAAATTCACACTAGCTTCAGTGGCAGGTTTTATCTTTGAGGTTTAATCAGATTAGAAGGTCATGAATGAGCAATATGACAAGACGCCCTTGGATGTTTAATTGTTTAAAGGATCCCTAATCCATTTGAATCTGATGTTCATCGCAGATGAACAGGAAGAAGAAGCTTATGAGACAGATAGTACAAAAAATGTTTTTAAAATCTAGCTGGGGATTTACTGCGCGCTCCACTGAGTCCTATGTGTAGACCAGTCTATGGGACTCTCAGAAGCCAGGATAAAAACCTCAGTAAGAAGCAGCTACCCTCATCTGTGCCTGCTCTACACCAGGGTGATGGCAGTCCTGGTCAGAGAAATGAGAAAGGATTCTCTAAAAGAAACATTAGCAGGACGTTTCGAACACTAGTTCAGGATGCAGCTGAGCCAAGGCGATGCCTGCCTCAGTCAGATTAAAAGGGTCTTAGAACTGGCAGAGACAAGTTCCAGGTAAATTGTCAAACTGATGGTCAGGATCTCTCTGTTCCATTCGGTGGGGTTCAACTCATTCTAAATACAGATCTAAAATAAGGCGAATCAATTTCCTGCTCAAAGTGGCTGCTTTCCTCTAGTGGTTATAAAAGTGGCCTAAGGTGATGACCTCAGGTTCAGGTGTAGATATTGTAGACTTCTACACGGTATTATAAATCCCATAGAAATTCTTAATAAATCTGAATCTTCTTGAGTAGAAAAAAAAGTATTGAACAGTTACTGCGCAGTTCAAGTCAGTCAGGGCTGATCCTTATGTACTTCATCTCTTCATGACTGCGAAGAGCTATCACTCCACTTCTGGTAGTGGAGCTATCTTGATCTCATAAGGAAATATCTCAACTCATGCATCCAAAAGTCACATCTGCCTAAATATCTTTCACCTAACCAAGTCTTTCTATCATCTACTGTCATGACTGGGGCTCTATTTATCATTTCCAGATGATAGGACCCAAAATATCAATATTACTGATATTCATTGTTAACTGTAATCTCAGTACTCCTCTTCTAGTCCTAAAGGTCATCTGTTTTTCCAAGGTGCTCCCAGCTTTATGTCATCAATAACATACTCTTACTTTTGAGCTGAAGAATTGACATCTGCAATCATATAGCACTCTGCAACAACGTGCATTCAGGCATATATGCCACAAACCTATTATCAAACCATTTGTCTTTTTAAAAAAGAGCTATATAGAAACTAACTCCTTCAGAAGGCTGTCTCCTTTTCATTATTCACTGTAGGAAAACATATGCTTTTCTCATCAGTCTAGCTGCCTTTGCTTTATCCAAGAGGATTCAGTCAGATTTCAACTCACACTGTTTCAGTTAACAGGTACATACTCATTCCTTGACTTCACAGTGCTTAGAATAAGTTCTGCAACTAGCCTATCAGTGCCTAAAGAAGCACGTAAGGTAAAAATAACCACTCCCAGTTAGTGTTCTACTTTGCACTAAAAATTTTACAGCAAAATTAAGCACATATATTTCAAAAGATAATTATAACTTCATGAGTTAATCTCACAGAAATCCATTTTTCTATGCAAGAAGCAGTAAAGTAAGGCAATACTGTACATTTACACATGACATTTGTCCAGCTGCTAACTGGGCATAAGCTTTATTTTAGAGATAAATTTCTAAATAACTGATAAACATCTAATATATGCTTAGTATGTATTAATAAATTACTGTTTTAAAGAGATGACTGCAGAATTTCACAGGTGACTTTTGACCATTTGTAGCCATAGACAGCAAGTGAATACAACACATTTTATTGAGATGTTCTTAATCATCCATGTCACATACCATACACACCTGTAACACACTTGAAACTTTTATTAATAATTAACAAAAACTAAATAAATTGTGTATAAACTTACCTTTAGTGTAAGGTACAACCCTGAGGCTGATGATAACTACAAAGAATTAAGTATAAATACTGCAACAGATTTATCTCATTAATCCAAATTCTTTATTAAGAAAATGGCTATTTTAATTGCAAGTTGGGTAAAACAGTTGTAAGCCTTTATTATTTCAACAATGTCTCCTTCAGGGCTTGAAAGTAATGATGATATTCTCATTTGCAGCCAGCTGCTTCCCCGAGAAGAAAATTTGGTAGAAAATTTGCTTCTTTACACAGGTGAACATTTGTAAGCAACAACAGCAGTCTGTAGATGCCATACTGAGCTTAAATAATTCTGAACATGAATGTTTAGGAATTACAGCTGCATATTTTTATTGTTTATCCAGTAAAAGAATAGTGAAGCAGGCTGTATGACAGAAGATACTTCACTAAAAAAAGGCTGTTCCAGGTTCTTTATCAAAATTTTATGTTTCATGTTAAAAAATAAATCATGGGTACCTTAAACAGCTTATTTCCTTCCTTCAGTGACTGGTATCACCTGTCTTGAGGAGCTGATTGTCCTGCAGACTCATTTTCCAATGCTTTATAGGCCCACCTACCATCCTACATCTCAACAGTTTTAAGAAATGACACACCTTGGTGGTACCTACCTGCTTCATATTAAACCAGGGTTTAGGATCTTGCCATTTTTCTAACAAAAGCCTATTTGGAACTCATTTTCCCCAATATCCTTGTGTATCTAAGTTACAAACAGTTTCTCAGGTTCTCCCTATGCACAGTCCTATACCAAGGAAGAATAATGGTATTCATTCAGAATCACCCTCAAGATTTTTACCATGGTGTTAGAAACCAGATGTTCAACTCCTGAAGTCTCTGGAGGTAAGCATACTTATTTATTTAAAAGGTATCTTGATTGCAGAAGAGTCAGAAGGGCTGTTATAGCTGATCAAATAAAGTGAAAATGATTTCTTGAATAATTTATTTGACAAATATGGGCAAAATCTTGCAAGTACATTGTTCATCAAATAGTTCTTGCACAACTGAACTGAAAAAAATTAACCCTAAATAGTCATACACCTACATATATAAAAACCTGTTTCTGGGTCAGATTGAAAAGGACTTAAGGAATTTCCTTGAAGGTACTAAGGGACAGGTTCACATAATTTAGAAGTTTATCAGTGTTATCCTCAAATTCTCTCTCAAAAGCTCTAGATAATGAAAGTCCATGAATATCCTAGCTTTCATTACAATATTCCCTAAGCAACTATCTTCTTTCTTCTACATTTGTCCAGAACTAATTCGCTTTTATCAGATCTAAACTGTTTTGTGTATATTTCACATCTACGATCCACAGACAAGGTTTTCCATGCTTATTTGTGTTGAGCCTGCTCTTAGGACATGCTTAGTGAATTCTTGCAGGGAAAGAGTCCAAATATCTAGAGGGCCTCCACTTTTATTCAAAACTCAAGGGAAGGAAAAGCTACCACTTTTACACCATAACCTTATAGTTTAAGGGGAGAAGAGAGGGAACTTCAGCTCTTTCTTTCTGGGGAGTTAAAGCACTTCTATCCTTATTCCCAAGGAAGACTCTTTAACTTTGCCAGTTTGGCAATGAAATAAATAACAGTAAATCTATACAGTCATTAAAATCACTCCGTAGCCTTAGTTTCCCTCATTGTGATCAGGCTGAAAAACCAACCTATAAATGTTCAGACAGGGCCAGATGCTGTTACGATCTGAGAAAGGAGCAGAAAGTAGCATGACATGACTGTGATGTAGAAATGCAAGCAGCAGCCGCTTGTGCTTATATTTCTCTCTCTCTCTTTCCTTCAACACTGTTCTCCTCCCTCCCAAGTAAATCTATGACTGCTTAAGGTTGCTTCTTTGTCAGGACAGGTAAAACCAGTCTAGTTTTTCACTGTGGTGAAATTATATACTTTCTGTTGACAACTCATCTTAAAAGTTGAAAGATATAGCTGAAAAAACTGTGTTATCACAATGTTTGTTAGCACTGAACTGGATGTCTTGGGTGCCTATCTGATGAAGAGAACATTAAAAGTTATGAGGTTTTTTTCCTCCAAAAGTCAATAAAATGATAACCAGGTTTTTACAGTTTATTACTTTAGAGAGGAAAGGCCATTGTCTCTTGGCCACAAGGGACACTTTGAATACTACAGGGAAAGAAGAACTGCATTTCCATTTGTGGTTCATGTGGCTTTTTCTGGGAACCATTTAGTGTAACATAATCTAGCCTTGGGTTACTTTTGGTGGTACACACGGGACTGTCAGTCAACACTGCACCTCGTGTGTTAAACTGACTCCTTGGTCTTAGAGAAGTAAAAGGTTTTTTGTAGTTGTGGTACAAAGCTATGCAATTTAGACCAGGAAAACAAGAGGAGTCCATGAACCAGTCTTACTTATTATCAGTCTTACTTTGAAAGGGAGATTGACCTTTTTTCCAAGTAGCATGCTGGTAGTGAAAGTTCTTCCCTTTTGCCATTGTTTAAGATACAGGTGCTACAACTCCACAGATCTGGGTTTCAAAGCCTATGTAGTGTAAATTGATTTACATAAATACTTATTTTTTCTGTTCTCTGGGATTGAGATTAATATCTCAGATAATTTAAAGGAATAAGTGACACAATGTGTTATATTCAGCACAGGAGTCTTTCACCATAAGCAGTGTACAAAAGGGAGTAAGGAGGATTAGAGCTCTCTTCCTCAAAGCAAACATATGTACAGTCATCAGGAGGGAGAGCTTGCCATATTTATGGACACATTTGGTAGCAGATTTTCTTATAAAGAAATATATATCAGGCAATGACAGATTACTTGCTGAAAGTAACCTCCTGAGCAATGTTTGGCTCCTCAACATCTGTGTTTAGTTGAGGATTCCAGACAAAGATAGTTACATTTACAGTCACTAGAGGCTGAAAATTGAGATTGAATGATTAATAGCTTTCTTTTATTACTCAGCTAGGTGATTCATATCAATTGCACTAATGCAGATTTGCATACAGTCCAGGTTTACATAATGATTTGATAAAGGTACAGTATTTACTTTAAGGGAGGACTGCATCAAGCGTAGCTGTGTATTCTCTCTTTCCTTCTTCCTTTCACATAGTTTTCCCCACCTTTCCACACACATGCTGTATCTTTCAGTCCTACTTCCTCTCTTTCTAAGCTTTTATGAATGCTTAGAAAATATGCACTTTCAAAACAGGATCCTAGAAGCTCCATCATTTGCTGCATTTCTATGAACCATTCATTTCATCATCTAATGTGACATGGACCAAGGACAGGAGAAAGGGAAAAAAGTGAATACCACTGGAAGAGATGGTCATTAATTCATTGTGAATAATTAAGCCGATGATTTGTTTGAATAAATTATTTGAATTCTTTTCATTATGTCACAAACTCCTAGCATCATGCGTGAAATATTAAAACATGGCAGAAAAGCTACCATAAAAAGCTAGAAAAGAAAAAGACATTTCCTAGGAAACACCAGAAGAAAAATCCTCAGCTTACTCTCCCTTTGGCCAAACAGAGTTTTCTGCCCTGGCCTCAAGATTAAAGACAACTCTGTTTATATTATTTTGAGCACTGGTAAAACCAGTAATTTCAGCTGGGTACAGGGAAAAGTCATATGCTTAATTGTTATTCCTATGTGGAGTTCTTTTTATTCAGAATCAGGAGTTTTGACTACAGAGGTAACAACTGTATTTTGAATACCTGATAACAGCAGTTAAACTGAATGCATCTCTTCACCCAACAGTCTTCCTGCATATCTTTTTATGTGGGACCATTACTATGATGTACAAAAACTGAGGCCCATATTCAGGTCCTCCTGTGGTTTTACCCTGTCTGATATGACTCTTATCCTAGAAAAAAATTCTGTCCAGTTAACTTTTAGCTGTATCTGCATTACAGATTGCAGGTAGTTGAAAAACAGTCACTGTGATGAGGGCCATTGCAGCATCAGTGTATTGCTGATCCTGAAATAATATAACCTGAGAAGATCCTGATTTTTTGGATTGATATCACACTGCCCATATCCTGCTGGCTCAGAGCCTGCATAAAATAAGATTCTGTCTGCCTACAATGTCCCATGCAGACGTGCCCTTTGACTGACTTTTTCCCTAGACCAAGTTCAGTGCAATTTCCTCTATCACAGGCTTCAGAGGGCTAGTTTTACCCTTTGTCCCTAGCTCCTCTAAAATCTAATCATGGTGATAGTTCTTCTGATATACCAGAGACTTGTCTACTCCTATTTTGCCACTTTTAATTCCAATACAATTATTAAAGATGTTCTAGTAAATTTCAGTCATGACACTCCTTATGTGGCATATGTAGCTTCCATATGTATCCTAAAAGTGATTTATTTTGACTAAAGTATGCATATTCACACAACTATCACATATCACTTTTGCCTATAAAGCACAGCTCTTTTTGCAGGTCATACATCTTTCCCTCTTTCCTTAGCTATCAGTGCAAACCGTGGAAATGATTCAGGACATGGGACAGGAACCTGTGCTCCCTCAGCCTGATCATGCCTAGTGAGAGAGCTTACAATGGAGTTCTCTTTTTAGTAACTGAAGCACTCCAGCATTATTAACTTCCTTGGGTCTGGGGTTCTGTTTTCAGGTTTGCAAAGTTCACTTGTTCCTGAATCATTACCCTCTCTCTTACCTTCAGCAGACATGTACATGCTGGGCAATGAATAAAATGAAAAATCTCTCCTAAATGAGGGTAATTCACAAGTCTGTTTCATTTCATGGTCATGCAGTAGAGAGGAAAAAAAAAAAAAGAAAAAATAACTATCTATTATAAAATATCTTACCTAGAAATTAATATGAATTATTATTAAATTCTGCTAAGTAATGTCTGTAAGCTTATGAAATATGATCTAGTTTCTAATGATATCATCAATTTTCTATTTAGATTTAGTCTCACCTAACTTATGGCAACTGTATCAGAAAAAAAAAAGGGCATCAAGAGATTTCAAAATGTTCAAACTAGCAATATCTACACGAATGGCAAAAACTAATCTGTAACAGGTTAGAGATTTTACTTGTGTTAACATGCTCAGTTCTTTATTTCAGGTTATTTTATAATTTGAGACATACAAGTTACCTGATCCCATAATATCTCATGGAAACAGGAGATAAATGTAAAGTCACTAATTTTATAATTCACTTAAACATACAGCATGAGCAACTATCAGCCAAATAAACCTGATAAAATAAGTATCTTGTGTTTACTCAAGACATTAATTTTTCACGTCCTGCCAGAGAAGAAAGTTCAGAGTCATATTCCTATCAAGCAGTTCAATACCTCTATACATAGCTACAGAGAAAAAGGTGATGACCTGTTAGGCTCCAGATTGTATTATTACTGTGTACATAACTCTGAGTCTCTCCAGCTGTCACAAATTTACCTGTTGAGATGTGCTGTCTGCCCTGTGGTTCCTTTCTATGGAAACCAAGAAATTGATATGCAAAAAGCTTTATTTTCAGGTCTTCCCCTGACAGGGAACTGACATGTTATTTTCTGTTGCAACACACATATCATCTATGTTTTCATTTACTTCCTTCCACTTCACGTATGAGTTTGGAGTTCATTTTCATTATACATTTCTTAACACAGACACCAATTTCTACCACTTTATTATTAATGTTTGTTAAGGACACTTGAAATGTAATTTTTGATATCGGACATTAAAATATTAAAAGATTTTTTTATTGTTGGAGTAGCATCTGGAGTCTATTTCTAGAAAACTGATGATTTATTAATAGGTCAACCTTATTATTATTACTAAAGACTATTAGTTTAGGAGACTCTGTTAGCAATATATTAAATAGATATAACTGGAGACAACGTTATAGATGAATAATAGAATCAATTAGTTCCAACTCTCCTTATACTTATGCAATCAATTTCTTCACTAGTAAAGCCCTTCCCTGCTCTCCCTGACACCAGGAGATTCTTGCACAGACAAAATTTTGACATAGTTTGACGCACAACCATTTGTGCTGCTATGGACAGTTATGGGCCAAAATCATTAACTTACTCTTGACTTTAAAACACATCTCAAAAAACTACTGAAAATCAAGTAAATAAATCAGTTCACATCATCCAGGTGGTCAGTATAGAGCTGCATAGAGTTGTCTCTGGTAAAATAGAATGATTTCTTCAAATAGTCTTGCCAAGGAAGGAAACACTTTCTATAAATAATTCCTAAGGGTGAAATTACACAAGACAGCTAAGTCAATTGCTACCAAAAGAAAAGGTCCTGCTCCTCCTCTCCTTTCATCTTCTTTTCTGGCTCTTTTTTTTGCTTAGCCAATTTGACTCATTAATACAGCAACTATATGCCTTTTTCAGTGGATAAGAGGGATCCTTTTTTTTTATTTTTATTTTTTTTCCGTGTTTTCATGACAGATCCACTCACAATTGAGCTCCAGAAATCATATAAAGAAAGAGGAACAGTAGACTGCTGAAATCAGAGGTGAAAATACCTGCCCTGCATTTCCTATAACTGCACCCTAAATATCTCTCTGGATATCACAAGCATCTGTTTGCAGTACTATATGGACCTCACACCTTGTATGCAATAGACCTTTGAACACACTTCCCTGATCTACCAGTTATAAACCTCTCTACTCCCCATCACATCATACTTCCTCTAGAACACCTGAATGTCGCAATATTATCCTGTATTTTTCCTTTTAGTGAGAAAAAAGTTCTGATCTCCTCATTACACCATTTACTTTGATCAAAGAGATTAAAATATATCCTTCATCATGTGATCTGAGCCTGTGTTAATAGCAGGCATCTTCCTGACTCCTCCTTAAGGATACATCACTTAAATAATTAGTCATGTTAGGGAAGGGAAAAGGATGGTGCCTTGGCTGGAGATTACTAGTATGTCAGACAAGTGCAGTTCTCACTTGAGAAAATCGTAGGGTGAAGAGCAATGAAGAGCTCTGGCATTTATTTTCAAAAGTTCTCCATGTATTTTCTCTTTAGTAACACTAAATATGCTTTTGAAATTCATTTGTGTAAAATGTTGTTTCTTTCCACAGGTTTATAGAACCACCTAGAACTTTTTCTGACTCTCATGCAAAACCACAATTAACTTTAATTGGTGATGTAAACTGATTATAGATTTTGTCTCAAAGTTGACGCATCCAATTGCTTTTAGAAGAGACAGGATGTATAGACCCCTGAGTTTGAATCTTTGTTTACAGCTGATGAGTCTTATTCTTACAAGGGGGTAAAATGATAAAACTAGTAAGGACCTATGGGCAGCCACAGCCATTTGAATAAAACAGGAGAGAGGAAGGAAAATAAACTCCAAGGGTGTGGTTTCATCATTGGATTAACTAGCTATAAAACTGGGCTGCTGCCACAAATAATGTTCCTCCTCCCTTCTTGATCTCTTGCACTTGTACAGCTACCAAGTCAGATCAGCTCTCTGACTCAGGTGAAAAACAAGGCATTTATTTATCTGCAGTCAACTCTCTACCACTTTGACTCATTGAGAAGCCACAAAAACCCAGTGCTGATGCAACTGATGATTGTGAAAACTACCCTAAGGGAATGTGATGGAGTTTCAGAAGGTCAGAAACTCTTGATATTATTGCCCAACACAAATAAGTAGTGTGCTCTCTCCTCTCAGGAAAGTACTGCTTTGTTTCTCTAAGGAGCTTTATAGATTCATCTAACTCCTTGTAGTGGTTTTAATTTCTTTGCATCATTTTGAAAAATCTACATTATGATTTGTTTTAATAACGATTTCATAAACCATATTTATGATTCTTAAGGATTTATGTATATTATCCCACCTGCTGTGCATAGTTTAACAATTCTGGATAATCCAGAAGCCACTCAATTAGCAGTCTGATATATTTATTTAGACCATACCTTTCTTTATTGATCCCTGTATTATGTGATATATTGTACCACATTTGTCTCAGTTGCTGAGTGTCACTCACTACAGCAGGCCACAGAGTGATTTTCCCAGCCTAGAGAAATCATTTGTAGGAGAAGGCTACCATACATATTGCTATGCTACTGACCTTCACAGATCCAGGACGACACTTTTGCAAAACAACGCCCATGAACTGTAACAACATGGAAATTCCTTAATGGCCAGTTTAAATAAAAAATAACCTTAGAATTACATTAACTAACAATTTTGCCCAGGCTTCTGGCAGCTTTAATTAATTATGGATGCCAATAGGTTCAATGAGCTATTATGGATGTCAATGACTAGCCCAGTTAAAGAATGCTTTTACATGTTTGCATATTTTTTTTTATTTTAATTTGGTCACTGTTTTCATTCTGTCCTGCACAAAGAATTTGTGGTGAAAAGATTTTGATAAAAGCATTTACCATTGGCTAAGTGGTTCTGCTTAGATACATAAGTTTCTTATGCAGGGAAAAGGAATAAATCAGTCCTGATGTCACAGGGTAATGATAGAGAAAGCAGACTTCGAATAAATGTCCCAGTTAACTAGGAGTCATGGAAGATGACAGCTCAAAGTCACCTTCACAGCAACTGAGCAAGCCCATGCAACTCAAAGGATGTCAAGCTACTGTCTCAAAGACTCTTTATTGATTAAGATAGCCTTAATATCATTATCTTTATAAATCCAGCTATTGCCTTGATCAATGTAATATGCTACTAGCCTTGTAAATTAGTTTCTTACAACAAGTTTACCTACTTTTCCCTCACATGTCTTTATTCAGGCCATTGTTGAGCTTCCTTGTGTCTATCTGAATCTATGAAGAGGTTCAAAGTCTGGCTAGATATTTTGGGTTAACATAAGTTAATAGTTATGTTTTACTTCTGTTGAGACTTGGAAGACCAAGAGGATCAGACCCTAAAGCTGCACTCACAAATCAGTTCTGTTGATAATTCGTCTGAAGTTTTCTCATCTCTGAACTCTTTTTGATCCAGTAGTGTCTTAAATCTCAAGGCACTCATTGGTATAGGTACTCCAAGTCTTCTTGTGCCTTTATATGTGCAGTCCCTTCTGGTATTTCCAACTTGACTTAATCTTGGTCCCAGTATACAACAGAAAATCACATTGATCTAGAGACTTAGAGGTACCTCCTTGGCCGCTGTGGCCCTAGACCTTCTACTGCCATTTGTTTTTCCCCTCTAAGTGTGCCTCAGTGTATTTTCTGCCAGCCCCAACTAATTTGCAGTCTGGAAAGAGTACAGAGACTTCATTTTTTAATATGAGAACGAGTTTACAAAGTAGATTTTGTTTGTCACTCTAGAAACAAGCAGTTCTTTTACAGAAGCTGTGAAGCAGTTGTTATATCATAGTTGTGAAATATTTGAAACAGAACAACAAGAATCTCCAGTACAGCTTAAGAATATACTGTCTCATTCCATTCATTAGCACAGAGTGATGCCAAAAACCTGGCATCTCAAGGCAGTGTTATCCTTCCAAGTGCATAGCTGCAGAACAACATTATGCAAATAAAAATTAAAAAATAAGTTGGTTTTAATTAGCACAACATGGGCTGCAAATATCATTAATGAACTACGTTTAATTTACTAATTCAAACTTCCATCCTGACTGGAATTTTTTTCAAACTCTTAAATTAATTCCCAAGTACCTTCTAGTAGGCCAGAGAGAAACAAAAGTTTGTCACTGCTTCCAGTGCAGCCACTTAAGGATGAGACTGGTGACCAAGCTGAATGTTTTGTCCTCTCAATTCATCCCTTCCATCCCAAATCAGTGAAGACCTATGCTGAGGGATTGGCTTGCCTCAATGTATAACTATTCCAATAGAAGGATTCTAATAGGCTAACTGATATGAGGCAATTGATATAGATAAACCTCAGAATGACCACACAATGCAACATCATATTGAGATATTTGAGGTAGTTCCAGATGACTCACCATGGTTCTTTGGCACAGGGTAGTGCCATGAAGAGGTAGGTCCAAAAGCAGTAGAGACTTATCACTGTGATGCTGCAGCTGAGCTAAATATCGTGGACCTTAATTTATCTCAGCATAGAAGCCCTTATCCAACTGTAAGACCTTCAAAAGATGAAAAAAAACAAAGATATTAGATTTGACCAGCAGGAGAAGATGAAGCTGTAAGAGAAATAAGTCATTTTGGGTACACCAAAATGAATAAATCCTAGTTTCCTACTGATTTATGTCTCACAGTTGTCAGTGACCTAACTGGAGATGTTTTCCCCTGGGTGGACAAAATCTGAATCTCTCACTCTCATATTCAGTCATATATAACAAATGGAGAGCTCAACTCTTCCCTCTGTAGGAAGAAATCTACAGGCTGTGTCTTTCCTTTACTCAGTTTTCTCAATATTTGGAAGTACACAGTTGTCTTCAAGATTCCTACGATTCTGTCAATTTTATTGAAGTCAGCTATCATTTAAAGGGGATTATTTTGTTTGATTTTTTGGGTTTTTTTGGTGATGGGGAGGAGAGAGACAGACATTTGCACATGGAGGATAATTGCATAAGCTACATCTTCTTAGGACTGAGATCATAGATTTATTTTCTAAAAAATGTGTCTTCTACTCTGAATGTTCATGAAAGTTTTATGGTAGTGAGCATGACATCAGTACATACAAACAACTGAGTAATCAACAAGTCATATGTAGACATTAAGACACATCTGAACTGCCTAGTTTTTAAGATGATAAGCTCAAATGGATCAGTATAGGCAAATAAGCACGAGCAGACATGATAGTATGAGCTCAAGCTGAGCTCTTCAAAGATTATAGACCTATAACACCAGAGGAAAGATGTTACAAATTGACATTCACACCAGCACCAAGGGAAAATGGCAAATTGATGTCAGTCAGAAAAGTAATCAGAACTGAAGCAGGCAAAAACTTGATAAAATTTGAGTTAAACTCAGGTCTAATTCAATGTAGTAAACCCACTTAGTTTGATATTGTAACACCAGTGCAGTCCTTTGATAATTCTTAAAGGTTTCATTTTTTAGTATGAAATATATAAACAATAATATATGACCGTGATGTACAATCATCTTAATGAAGCAAAATAATTCAGCTCCATCTACCTTTTTTTTTTTTTTAACCTGCTTTTGCCCTGAGATGAAACCCAAAACAAAGATTTGAGAAAATCTTCAGTCAGGAATCTGGGCTTAGTCTCCTCTGACAGTATCTTAAAAGGTCCCTGAGACTTTTTAAGCAAACCGAGCACTACCAAGAAATTCCCAAATACTACATCTTATTTTCAGGATATCTAGAGCCCCTAAGCATCTTAGATTTATGAATGTGTGTGGAGGCAAGAAGGAAGGCCTGGAGACATGAAGACTTTCCCTCAAAAGAGGAAGACTGCGTTAGAGACCGCTTGGACAAACTGGACATCCATAAGTCCATGGGCCCTGATGGGATGCACCTGCAAGTGCTGAGAGAGCTGGCAGATGTTACTGCAGAGCCACTCTCCATCATCTTTGAAAAGTTGTGGAGAGCAGGAGAGGTGCCTGAAGACTGGAGGAAGGCCAACATCATTCCAGTCTACAAAAAGGGCAAGAAGGAAGACCCAGAAAACTACAGGCCGGTTAGTCTCACCTCCATCCCTGGGAAGGTGATGGAGCGACTCGTTCTGGAGGTCATCTCCAAACATGTTGAAAAACAGAAAGTTGTTGGGAGTGATCAACATGGATTTACCAAGGGTAAATCATACTTGACCAATCTGCTAGCCTTCTATGATGTTATAACTGCTTGCTGGATGTGGGGAGAGCAGCAGGTGCATTTTCTACTTTGACTTCAGCAAGGCTTTTGACACTGTCTCCCATAACATCCTCATTAGAAAACTCAGGAAGCGTGGGTTAGATGAGGGGACAGTGAGGTGGATCAAGAGCTGGCTCTTTGGCAGATCACAGAGGATTGTGATCAATGGAGCAGAGTCAAATTGGAGGCCTGTACCCAGTGGTGTCCCCCAGGGGTCAATACTAGGTCTGATCTTGTTCAGCATATTCATCAATGACCTGGACGAGGGGACAGAGTGTATCCTCAGCCAGTTCACTGATGATCCCAAGCTGGGAGGGGTGACTGACACGCCAGAGGGCTGTGCTGGCATCCAGTGGGACCTGGACAGGCTGGAGAGCTGGGCAGAGAAGAACCTCATGAGGTTCAATAAGGGCAAGTGTAGGGTGCTGCACCTGGGGAAGAAGAATGCCAGGCACCAGTATAGGTTAGAGGGGGACACCCTGGAAAGCAGCTCTGAGCAGAAGGACCTGGGAGTCCTGGTAGACAGTAAATTATCCATGAGCCGGCAACGTGCCGTTGCCACCAAGAAGGCCAATGCCACCCTGTGCTGTATAGGGAAGTGTGTGACCAGTAGGTCAAGGGAGGTCGTTCTCCCCCTCTACTCTGCCCCGGTGAGGCCGCAACTGGAATACTGTGTTCAGTTCTGGGTTCCCCAGTTGAAGAGAGACACAGAACTACTGAAGAGAGTCCAGCGGAGGGCAACGAGGATGGCTGGGGGTTGGAGCATCTCCTCTCTGAGGAAAGGCTGAGAGAACTGGGATTCTTTAGCCTGGAGAGGAGAAGACTGAGGGGTGATTTAATTAATGTTTATAAATACCTAAAGGGTGGATTGAGGGAGGATTGAGCCAGACTCTTTTCAGTGTTTCTCAGTGACAGGACAAGGGGTAATGGACACAAGCTGGAACATAGGAGGTTCCATTTAAATATGAAGAGGAACTTTATTTCAGTGAGGGTGACAGAGCACTGGCACAGGCTGCCCAGAGAGGTTGTGGAGTCTCCTTCTCTGGAGATTTTCAAGACTTGCCTGGATGCAGTCCTGAGTGATGTGCTCTAGGGGATCCTGCTTTTAAGCAGGGGAGTTGGACTAGATGATCTCTAGAGGTCCCTTCCAGCTCTTAGTATTCCATGATTCTGTGACAATTACGAATCCTCAGTTGTTAAGTATTGCTGAGTTGTGAGACACAGTACTTAAATATTTTTGTAAATCTTGCAGTTCTTTTAGGACATTAACCTATGCCACTGAAAATAATGGTGAATTCACTGATTATATTGTCTGATTGTATTTGTCAGTGCACTCTGGTGGATTTTATTTATGCTACAGTAGAATTTCTCTTCAGATACTTCTAACATTATTAAACACTGTTGGCAAGGCAGACATAATAATAATGAGAAAATAATATAGTTTTCTCTTAGGCTAAAATTGGAAACTGGATGAAGAGACAATATGGAAATTTTTTGCATCTTCTGGCAAAACACCAAACTAAGATGTTACTGGAAAATAATTTATTTGACCTGAACCTAACAATAAAATCCCATTTCTATATTCCATTTATTAATTTAATTTATCTTAATAACAACACCCAAAACCCCCCAAAAAACTCATTTGATATAAGCACATTATAAATTTTCAAAATTAAGTGCTCAGTTTAAAAATACAGAAATTAAATGACTAGTCTTATATGGAAACATGGGCCCTTGCTTTCTTAAAGTAACTGGTCAGGAGTCTTCCACAAAGATTATACTGTAGATTAAAAAGATAAGGTTGATTGATAGAGAATTCTGCAAGCTCCTTGTCAGACATAAAGGGAGGTTTCCTGGATCTTCCTGACAGATCCATCTAGGGAGGTTTTGCAGATAGACCAGACCTCAATCCACTCATGAATCTTAAAGACATAAGGAAGATATATAGGTCTAAGTACCATCTAGCAAAGGTCCTTTTCACCAGTGACTTCAACCTACTAGAATCTGCTATCAGTTATTCCAGGTTTTTTACGTTCCTTTTAGTCACATTCTTTGATTCATTTGTGGGTGATAAGGGAGGGAAGCAAAGGGGAGAGAGATCTAAATTCATTATCCCTTATTCTACATAGAACTTTGCTCTCCACAAAAAACTGCTGCAAAATATAAAGTCTGCCAAGGCAAATAACTGAGTGTCTTCTAGCATAGAAGGGTTGCCAAAGCAGAGTGGTAAAGGCAATGACCAAAGATCTGCTTCATCATCATCTAGTGTTACCTCTGTGGCCTTGGGCATGCTGGTGATCACTAAATACAACTATTTAGAATGTATTGTTAATAAACAATATATAAGCTGAAGGAACTCCCTGAAGATAGAATGAGAGTCAAATTAAGTCTCTATCAAGAGAACAGTAACAAAAAAAAATATGCATTTTGTTGATTAATATAGAACCCAGGACCATGACAACTTGATGTAGATAAGGCCTCTGAAAACAATTGCAATACAAATTAAAAAACCCGCCATAATTAATAAGTCACTTACCAGGGATTCTTGAAAACAGTTTGTGGATTCCATACCCTTTAAAGGTAATTTAGCACTTACATATAAGTTCAATTTGTGTGACTGGTTACTTGATGATACTTTTGCTTTACTCAGCAGTTAAACTTTCAAACATTCTCACAAACATTCTTACTTTCCCACCATTCACCCAGAATGGAACTAAGACAGCATTTCAATTATTACTAATGATAGGTAACAAGCTACAGCTTATTTTCCCAGGTGATTTACCTCTTTTATGTGGTGATGAAGAATTTTCATTTTGTCACTGTCATTACCAAGATTTCAACAAAACCTTGAAATAAAAACAAAATTGTGCTATACAGGCTTTGAATATCACAGTCTGAAGGCTGAAGCTCTGAGGGTTTTTTTTTATTCCTGAAAGTCTATAAAATATATCCTAAAAAAAACATGATAAATTATTTTTAGGAGCAACAAATTTATTTAAGAGAAGCTTTAATAGCTAGTAAATGTAAGCAAAATCTGCAAAGCTGTTTAGGTGGCTAGCTCTAGTATAAACATTTAAGACCAGTCTATGAGGCCTTGTGGGATTCATCCCAGGGTACAGAGAGAGTTGGCCGATGTTATTGTGAGACCTCTTTCAGTTACTTATCAGTGCTATTGGGAATCTGGAGAGGTCCGAGTCAACTGGAAGCTAGCAAATGTCATTCCAGATTTCAAGAAAGGCAAGAAAGAAGACCCTAGTAATTATAAGCCTCTCAGTTGTACTTCGGTGCCTGATAAAATTAGAGAGAAGATTATTCTGGGAGTTATTGAAAAGCACTTGAAAGACAATGCAGTCATTGGTCAAAGCCAATGTATGTTCATGAAGGGAAAGACATGCCTTATTAACTGCATATCCTTTTATGAGGAGGTTACACACCTGGTGGGTGGAAGGAAGGAAGTGGATGGGAGATATTTTTGATTTTAGCAAAGCTTCTGATACTATGTCTCACAGTATCTCCCTCAACAAAATGTCCAAACAGCTAGACATCTGCACATTGTGATGGGTAAACAACTGACTGAAAGGTTAGGCTCAAAGAGTTTGTAGTAAATGGAGTAACATCTGTCTGGTGGTGATTAACCAGTGGGATTCCCCAGGACTCAATTTTAGGCCCTTTTAGTTCTCGTCAATATTTTTATCAATGACCTAGACACAGGAGTTGAATACACACTAAGCAAGTTTGCCGACAATACTAAATTAGGAAGAGCTGTTGATTCTCTTGAGGGTAGAGAGGCCTTACAGAGACATCTTGACAGATTAGGGCACTGAGCAACTACCTACCATATGAAATTTAACAAGGGTACATACTGGATTCTGCACCTGGAACAGTGTAACCCTGGATATATGTATAGAATGCGGGGCAAGAGGCTGGAGTGCAGCCCTCCAGAAAAAGATGTGGGGGTTTTGGTTGACGTTAAACTCAATATGAGTCAACAATGTGCCCTGGCAGCTAAAAGGTCCAACTATATTCTGGAATGTATTAAGTACAGTATAGCTAACAAGTGGAAAGAAGTGATTGTCCCAAAATACTCAGCATTGGTGCGGCCTCAGCTCAAGTACTGTGTGCAGTTTTGGGCTCCACAATATAGGAAAGATATAGAAATATTAGAATATATCCAAATGAGCACAACAAAACTGATGAAAGGATTAGAGGGCAAGACTCATGAGGAGTGGCTGAGGATACGTAGTTTGTCAGGCTTACAAAAGAGGACACTGAAGGGTGACCTGATTGTTGTCTACAACTTCATAACAAGGGGGAGCAGAGAGGGAAGTGCTGATCTTTTATCTCTGGTGTCTGTTGATAGGATGCAAGGGAATGACTTAAAAAGCTGCACCATAAGAAGTTAGTACTGGATATTAGGAAAAAGTTCTTCACTGAGAGGGTGGTCAGTCATTGGAACAATCTCCCCAGGGAAGAGTTTTGTACAGTGCTTTTGGATACACAGTTTAACTTTTAGGTCACCCTGTGTGTAATCAGGAGTTTGACTTGATGATCTTCTTGAGTTCCTTCCAAATCAGGATGTTCCATGATTCTATGATTCTAATGGGAGTCCACACATTTCATAAACTAGTACTCAGCAATTTTTAATTGTCTGCTTTTTCTTCTAAAATTTTGTTTTCTGGGATGCTGTTGCAATCTTGATTTGGAAAGGGAGTGCATTTTCTTTCTACCAGACAGATAGACAAGAAAGAACAACGTCACTGCCTGGTGAAGGAAGCATCAAAAATAAGGAAATAGGAAAGAGATGAATATAGTTTACAACTCCTTCTGGCAGCTGATGTGGATTTCTCTTGATCAGTTTCATTTACAGGATCATTAAGTACCTACAGGGATTAAACTCTTCCCACGCAATGAACAAGCTTTTAATGGGACATGGAAAGTTTATTGATGCATCACTAGCCACATCCCAGAAACTGATAATTTTTATGTTCAGTTCCTGAGTCACAAATTATTCAGTCAGTAACCACAGGAATCCGGAAAACCCTTGATACTCGAAAATCACAAGACTTGTCTAGTCAAAGTCTTCACCAGCATGGTATATTAAATACTCCAGCAATTTGTCCAGTCAAACATAAGAGAGAGACAGAACATCCTCAACTTCTCTCTCAAGAGATAGTTTCACACTCTGATAAGTAACAGGGACTTGGAACACACATTTTAAATCTAAGGAGTTCTGCTATGTGCTCAACTCAATACAGGAGCTTTCCAGATTTTTTCTTGTAGTTATTACTTTACTTCAGGCCCACTTTTCATTTCTATAAAGTGTTTTTTGTTAAATAATGTATATTTTGTTATGGTGTTTGCTTCTTTTAAATATTAGTAAATTCTTTACATGTACCATCTTGGTTATGATTTAAACATGCTAAATATATTTTTAGCGCTTTCAATCTTTCCCAATGCGTCATTCCCTCTGGCCTTTTTATCACTTGTGTAACTTTTTTTTTCGGTTTCCTTCCAATTTGTCACCAGTGGAGAGCCAGAACCAATAATAATGGTTTAGCTGTGCGTTTGAAGTGCTGGGGTCTGAACCCTGAGCCCTGAATTAAGGCTGACATATGGGTGGTCCCACAGTCTTTCAAAAGGAGGGGATGAGTTTGCCTCTTGGCTTTCCTCCAAGGTGCGGCCAGCCTTGTAAGGAAAGCCCTTGGGTAAACAACCCCCAGGTGCCCCACATTGGGTAAATGAGTGCCAGGTGTCCTGCTTTGGGCATAAAAGCTGGGACCACTTGCAGAAAGGGTGAAGCATCTATCTGTGAGGTGGATGCACTTTGCAGAGTTTCCCTGTTGGGGAAGGACCTCCTGACTCTCCCTGCAACTGGGCCCCGGTCAGTTCTGGGGCTTGTAAACACGGGCTCTGCGGGAAGAGCATGAGTTTGCCTCTGTCCTATGTTACTAGCTTCTTGTCTTGGTTGTCTCCCATCTCTTCTATGGGAGACTTTGTTGCTTTGTTTGTTCCACTGGTTGTTGGCTGTGTTGTATCATTCTTGGGGTCGTTGGGGTTGATGTCTATTATGTGTAACCTCACTGACTTAGTTATAACCCCAGCAATCACCCATGTACTGAGCCTTTTGTGTGCAATAGAATGTGGTTACTGATTTTTTCAACTGCTGGTTGCATCCTTTGTGCTAGGCCTAGTAATTGGCAAAACAGTGTTCTGAGCAGTAACATATCAAAATATTATTAACTCATCTATCTAGGTGCAACGAAGTTTGTCAGGAAAGGATGGCACAGTGATTCAAATGCTAGCTTGGGCCACAAATTTTGGGCTTATTTCTTTGAAAAAACAGAGATATCCCCTGTAATTTTAGGCAAACTCTTTAGGTGCGAACAAGGTCCTCAAGGCAGACCTGCACTGTGCATTGCTGCACATAACAGTCACCACTGAGCAGCCCATGGGGCTGCAGGTACCCCTCCAGAGCAGCATGCAGAGTTCCATGTTTGGGTCCTGGCTTGGGATAAGTATTGTATTCAGGCTAATTAACTATGTTTCTATGTTTTTAATTCTCTTATGTTAGGTGAATTAGCACAACCACTGCACTGTTCTAAAGCGTTTATTTGCTTGATTGTTTATTCTCTAGAAGGTCCAGGGCCACACTCAGCAAGCATATTACTCACTTATTTTAAAGCTATTGCAATCTCACTCCATCTGTGTGAACCAAATGAATCAGTGTTCACGTGGTTTCAGAATTTAAGATGGGAATCTGCTCTCCAATCAGTTGCAAAGGTGTTGGTTTATTTCTGGCACCAGCCCTGGGATCTCTTTAACGCTGTTGTGAATAACGTCAACATGACATGTCTAAAAGGTTGCTGCTACAAGGTTCAAATGCTTAAAGAATATCACTCTTGGGTGTTGGTCCCCTATTCTCTGGGCATGCAGTTTAACACAATCAGTTCCCTATTGGAAGTGCATTTGTGGGATAGGCTGTCATTCAAGAGGAAACACAAAGCATAATGCATATCTGAAATCATGTTCCTCTCTGACATTCAGTTCAGGAAATACCACCTCTTTCTGCCTAGAATCCATGGTCCTGAATATTTTTTCTTTTTGTAGGTATCTACAACAACTCTTTTAAAGAAATATCCTTTGAGAGACAAATAAACTGTATACCTAAAGTTAGGAGAATTAAATAACCCTGACTAACATTGAATAGTGGATGCAATTGCTTGGCTTGAAGACTTCCTAGACAACACTCTGGCAAATATTTAATGTGAGCCCAGGACCTCTTCCAGCCCCTTAAATAAACACTACCCAATTCAGTCATAGATGGAGGAGTACCTGTGAAGTTCGTAAAACTATGTGACACGTGAATAGTTCAGAGTTCAAGACCTAGACTCATACAGGAGAGCAGAAATTTCGACAATGTGGTACATAAGCATCTCAACTGAATTCTGAATCCGTTTTTCACACTGTAACAAGGTTCTGAACTCACTTTGACACTAAATTTGATGTGTATAGTGGTCTCTCAACATCAAAGATGGACAAATGTGTTATAACTTTGAAGGTTATAACATGATGTACTGGAAACATCTATAAGCTCCTAGGTCAGTCCTCCTTTTTTTTCTAAAACTTTCTGTCAATAATTACAGCAGAATGAGTATTTTTCTTCAAAACAGAATTGCTGGAGTAAGTAAGCACATCGGTACCAAAGGTTATAATGTTGTGGATCTCAGCCCACAGTTGATTTTGTCTATGTATACAACTGTCAACAGAAATGATGATTTTTATAGAATGTTTATATAACTAATAGAAAGAAATCAGGAAACAGCTAAGAATGTGAAGGCAGAGAGGGACCTGGGGGTGTTGACTGACAGCTGGCTGAACTTGAGCCAGCAGTGTGCCCAAGTGGTCAGGAAGGCCAATGGAATCCTGGCTTGTATCAGGAATAGTGTGGCCAGCAAGACTAGGGAAGTGATCTTACCAATGTACTCTGCACTGGTGAGGCCAGACCTTGAGTAATGTGTTCAGTTTTGGGCCCTTCAGTACAAAAAGGACATTGAGATACTGAAGCATGTCCAAAGAAGGACAATGAAGCTGATGAAGGGTCTGGAGCATAAGACTTATGAGGAGCGGCTGAGGGAGCTGGTAGTGTTTAGTCTGGAGAAAAGAAGGCTGAGGAGAGACCTTATTGCCCTCTATAACTGCCTGAAATGAGGTTGTAGAGAGATGCAAATGAGTCTTTTTAACCAAGTAACAAGTGATAGGACAAGAGGTAATCATAGAAACATAGAATTATAGAGTAGCCTTGGTTGTGCCAGGGGAGGTTTAGGTTGGACATTAGGAAGAATTTCTTCACTGAAAGGGTTCTCAGACACTGGAATGGGCTGCCCAGGTGGTGGAATCCCCATCACTGGAGGTGTTTAAGAGTTATGTTGACATAGTGCTCAGGGATATGATATAATCAAAGACTGTCAGTGCTAGGTTAATGGTTGGACTCTATGATCTTAAAGGCCTTTTCCAACCTAGGGGATTCTGTGATTCTGTGATCCAGTGAGTTCCTTATCGACTGAGTGGTCCTTCCATCAAGGCCATGTCTCCAATTGAGACACAAGGATGTCATCTGGGACAGTGTCAAATGCTTTGCACCAGTCCAGGTAGATGACATCAATTGCTCTTCCCTTATCCACCAAAAATGTATCCCCATCATAGAAGGCCATCAAATTTGTCAGGCATGATTTGCTGTTAGTGAAGCCACATTGGCTGTCACCAATCACCTCCTTATTTTCCATGTGTCTTAGCATAGTTTCTAGGAGGATCTGCTCCATGATCTTGCCAGGCACAGAGGTGAGAGTGACTTGTCTGTAATTCCCTGGATCTTCCTTTTTTTCCTTTTTAAAAATGGAGATTATGTTTCCCCTTTTCCAGTCAGTGGAAACTTCACCAGACATGAAGAAGAATCTTCTTTACATTCATCTCTCATTTAATGTATATATACAATTTATAAGAATATACATGTACAAACTCTTATTTTCTCTCTGTTATGAAGCATAATTTCCTTAACTTCTTTTTGTCTTTTTAGCTTACATTTCCATCTTATGACATCCCATTTTTTTTATATATATATATATCTGAAACAGCTCAACAGATACTAATTTGTAAGCTTCATGAACATGCCATTAATCTCCTTTCCAGATCATTAACAAAGATGTTAAATACTACAGGACTTAACACTGATTCCTTTCCATACTATTATTTGCTTTCTCCCATTCAATACAATGCCATTTACCACTAATATTCATTACAGACTTTCCGAACACTCGCCTAACATCAAAGCCTAGTTCACACACTATATTTGCACTATCTCATAATATTCCTCCCCCTTCAATAGGGTCAGTTGTGCAAAAGATGGCTATAGCAGATCCCAGTATTACAGAACAGTTGAGGTTGGTTGGGACCTCTGGAGGTCATTGTGTCCAACCCTCCTGCTCAAGTAGGAGGACCATGTCCAGATGGATTTTGAATATCTCTAAGGATGGAGACTCTACAACCTCTCTGGGCAGTCTGTACCAGTGCTCAATAACCCTCACAGTCAAAAAGTGCTTTCTTATGTTCAGGCAGAATCTCCTGTATTCCAGTTTGTGCCCATTGCTTCTTGTTCTGTCACTGGACACCACTGAAAAGAGCCTGGATCCATCTTCTTTACCTCCCCTCAGGTATTTATATACGTTGATAAGATCCCCCCTGAGCCTTCTTTTCTGGAGGTTGAATGGTCCCAGCTCTCAGCTTTTGCTCTTATAAGAGATGCTCCAGTCCCTTCATCATCTTAATGGCCCTTCACTGGATACTCTCTAGTATGTCCATGTCTCTCTTGTACTGGGTAGTCCAGACTTAAACACAGTACTCTAGTTGTGGCCTTGCCAGTGCTGAACAGAGGGAAAGGATCACTCCCCACAACTTGCTGGCAACAGTCCTCCTAATGTAGCTAAGGATATTGTCAGTCTTCTCTCTGTCATGTTCAACTTGGTGTTTACCAGGACACTCAAGTCATTTTCTGCAAAGCTGCTTCCCATACTGTTGGCCTCATCATGTACTTGTGCATGGAATTATTTCTTTAGCCTTTTGAGGTCCCTTTGGATGGTAGCACAACTTTCTGGTTGTATTAGTCACTTCTCCCAGTTTTGTGTCACCAGTAAACTTGTTGAGGGTACACTCTACCCCATCATCCATTGATGAAGATGTTGAACAATGTTGGTACCAGTATTGACCTCTGACATTCACCAGTAGTTACTGGCCTCCAAGTAGACTTCATATCACTGATCACTACCCTCTGGAGCTATTCAGCCACTTTTCAATATATGTCGCTGACTGCTCATCCAACACCCAGTTCTCTCATCCTCTCTATGAGGATGCTATGAAAGACAGTGTCAAAAACCTTTTCTGAAGGCAAGGTGGACAATGTCCACTGCTCTCCCCTCATCTACCAAGTCAGCTAGTTCATCAGAGAAGGTTATCAAGTTGGTCAAAAATGTCTTTTTTGTGATCCCATGTCGACTACTGACAATCACCTTCTTGTTCCTCGTGTGCCTTGGAAATGGTTTATAGCATTAGTTGTTCCATCACCTTTACTGGGATTGAGGTCAGGTCGACTGCCCTGTAGTTCTGTGGATCCTACTTCTTTTTGGAAGATAGGAGTGAAATTTTCTTTCCTCCAGCCCTCAGGCACCTCTCCTAATCACCACAGTTGTTCAAAGATTATTGAGAGGGGCCTCACAATGGCATCATCCAGCTTCCTCAGCACTCATGAGTAAAATCCCATCAGGGCCCTGTGGATTTAAGTATATCTAGTTTGCTTAAAAATTCTTAACCTGATGGTCTTCCACTAAAAGGCTTTGTTAGTCCAGATTATCCCTCTGGTCTCTGGGGCCTGGGATTGCTGAAGGCTGATCTTGCTAGTAAAGGCTGAGGTGAAGAAGGCATTCAGTACCTCAGCTGTCTCCATGTCTCCAGGTACCCTGCCCTATTCAGCACTGAGCCTACATTTTTCCTAGTCTTGTTTTTTTGCCATTTATGCACTTGAAGAAAACCTTCTTGTTGTTTTTGATATCATTTGCCAGATCCAGTGCCAGGTGAGCTTTGGCTTTCCTAACCTCATCTCTGCACACTTGGGCAGTGTCTCCATGTTCCTTCCAGGTTACCTGCTCCCACCTTCTGTATATATACTGCTCATTTTGAGTTTTGCCAGGAGTAGCTTGTTGACATTTTTGTCTGACAGATACAAAGCAATTTTTTATAACTAATAAATAATTATTTTTAAAAATTTGTTTGATGTAAACAGAGAGTACTTCTGTTGACACCTTTGCCTTTAGAAGGTTTTAATGATTTGGGTAATTTTTTGTAAAAGAAACTAGCTATTATAATGAATTTCCATCAGAAGTTGATCCATATCCTGATTCTGAATGTAAGCTGATCATTGTTCTGTAACATGCTTGTTTATTTACCACCATGCAATGTATCCAATAAAGAGTGAAAAAGTGAAATGCTGTAGCCTACCTTCCACCCCAGAGTGGTACATGCCAACCCTTGATTCCAGCCGGAGAATTGTTCTTAAACAAGTGTCTGGTCAGGTTTCATATTTAAATTCTGAGAACAAATTTAGACCTACTGTGTGTTAAGAAAAATTTCAATAACAATAAGGCTGTTTCATTGTATTTCATTAATTTTTTCCACATTTTGAACAACCTTTAGCATAATACAGTGACACTGCCTGATTTATACAGCCATCATAGCTGAGTGAACAGCTAACTCTACTGCTTCTGGCAGAGCATTATAACTAAAATAGGTGAAGTTGTTGATGAAGTCTCACCAAACAACATTTTTGTTATATGTAGGACTAGTCATTTTGTACAAAATGGTTTTACAGGATTTTGTTAACTACTCAGATAATTCTGTGTGCTTCTGGTAAACCTTAATTTACCTGATACTTAAAGGAAAACTGCGAAGAAAAAAAAATGTTTGTGTTTTGGTTTGTGTGTATGCACATATAAATTGTGTGGAAAGTAAAGCATAAAGGGTGAAAATCAAAGTGAAATAATGTTTTAACACAATTGTATACAGCAGAAAGAATCATGAGAATAAAAAGTAAAAATGTAAAGCTGAAGAAATAATTTTTTTACAAACTCCTATATATAGAAGAGCTTGTAGTTTCCTCTGTCAGGTCTCTCTCAGCACTACTGTAGTTTCAGAGATCTGTGGTGTGATACAGAGTCTGTCTAAGGGCACCTTTTTGCTATAGTCACATCATCAGCTAGCAGTTTGTGCCACTGCCCCAAGCTTTCTTTAAATAAATAAAACCTGAGTGCCATGGAGCCATACCATTACCAATACTGAGTTAACCAGCTTGGGCACATGTAACCATGTTGCAGTTACAGTGAAATTTACATTTTGGATATTTCCCCACAATGGGAGGAGCAGTGACTTTGAAGAGCTGGATACGGTTTCTCTTGCTCAGCCAATTGGCTGCAGCTGGCAACTTGATTACAGCATGAAGTTATCCTCAGGAGATGAACATACTGGGTAAAAGCAAAAACAGCTCCTTCATCTAAGAGTGGAAGGCTGGAGGCTGAAGCCAGGCAAGTTTGATTTGGAACTAAAGCATGTGTGTAAACAGTGATGGTGATCAGTTACTGCAGTACCAAGTCCACACCCTGGTCTGTCAGTACATAGTGGTAGTGAATGCCTGTCTACAAAATATGCAGTATCCAGAAGTAAATTAGTGACACTGAAGGCAAATAACATATTTGGGTTGAAACAAGATGCTCTGATGGCTTCCCCTGATATGAATACAAGCAAAAGACTCTGCTAGAGCTCGAAGTTCTGCATTAGCAGTTCTGACTGAACCATCATTGAGTAATTTGAAATAGTCATTTATAAATGTTACAGCAGTTAGATTTCCAGGAGAATGTCAGTCTACTGCAAAGATTCAGGGAGCTATTCTTCTGGAAAAAAGACAGTCCACTTTTAAATGCAGTCTCACCTCCCTGCTGTGTCATGCTGTACCCAACAGTGCCTCTCTTTTCATAAAGATGTCTAGACATCTGCTAATGCTCATTGCTTTGATGACAACTTATTCCATATGTGTCCTGTCTCGAAGAAATTACACTGCCTGAAACTCTGGCATTTGTTCAGGTTTCTATCTTTCAGATTGCGCGTGCTGTTATTTTGTACCTAAGTACCCCAGTCCTTGCTCCTGATCTGTGAATTATTTGAAATTCAAAGGACCCATTGTGCATAAACCTGCTCATTTTAATGCTTTGATTCCATTTGCTCTTGCACCTCTTTCACACCTGTTTCAGCTAGAGGACTTTGCAGCTGGAGGTATTTTTCTGACAGACCTTCCTCCTGTCTGTACTGACTTTCTCTCTTGCCCTCCTACATTCCTGCCTCATGCCCTGCCCTCCCAGCTCTCTTTTCTTTACTCCTGGCCTATGTATACTAGACCTCTCCCTGCCATTGTTGGTTTACTCCCTCCTTTGAAATGGGAGGGGAGGCTGGCAAGGTGGGTGTTTCAGACTAGGGGATCTGTGAGGCTGCAAATCCTTCTCACATGCTGAGCAGCAGCTGCTGCCTCCAGAGGAGCTGCTTAGACATGGCAGCGAGATGGCTTGATCCTCTTGCCACTTGCACTTGTTTTTCTCTGGTGCCCTGATGTCTATAAAAGAGCATCTGGGGCCAAGAAGGAAAAGAAGCCAGGAAATGTAGCTATTGGTTTGCTAGGATATGCTGGGGCAGTCTGAAAACAGCAGTGTGTTTCCTAATTGCTCCTCTCTCCTCATCTGCAGCTTTCTCCGTTGGATGCATTTTCAAATGGGGCAGACCAGGAGTTACCAAACTTCAGCTCTCTCCTTCCCTCCCACTCAATAAGCCAAAAAACCATGCCTACTGAGTTTGTTTCTAAGTCAACCATTTTATAGAGGGATCTGTGTTTATGCAGTGACAGCAAAGATGTAAAGTAAGCAACTGTTCCAAAAGGCTTCCGTGGAAGCTTCTCAGTATTGTTTGATGCCCTGGAGAGGTTTCTGGTGCTAACGTGACTCCAGCTCTCTGAGTAATGCTTTCCTTAACAATATTGCCAAGTGTTAATTAAAAAAAGAAATGAGAGGTAGTTCTTCGACCTGGTTGTAGTTCTGCATTAGAACTGTATTTGCCTAGTCATTTTGAATTTTAAAGAAAAAAAAGAAGCAAAATTCTCTTGTGTCTTAAAAGCACACTGTAATTTTATACATTATGCATCATGACCTGAAATATCTTGAAAAGATGAAAAGTGAGAAATGGACAGGCATGACCCCCATGCCAATTAATACTTTTCACTGGATATTAATTAGTGGACATTAGCCCCTTTTAATTGACCTTTAGACATATGATTAGACTGACAGTGAGCTCTGCTGACCAGTGTGCATATAATTAGCAAATAGCAAGGTGAGGTGGAACTGGTTTAATCTCATTTCATCCCTGAGACTTTATCACCATTTGGCCTAGTTTGCTTTATCCATCGAGAGATAACAACAGCTTTACTTGGCAGTGAATTAAAGAGCCAAGTAGCTTTGCATTGTAATATAGGTCAAACAAAACCAGCACATTTGGTGTTGGGCTGCTTGACAAGCAAAATGCCTGGAAATTGTTGGGGGTGGGGATGAATTGGTTGCAAAGGACTCAAGAAACACTCTGTGAAAAGTGCAAAAGATTTGAAGGATTTTAATTAGAGCCAGACAGACAGTCTTGTGGCAGTTCATTGTGCCATTGGGCAGGAGATCAGAGTTTAAATTCCAAACCAGCTGACAAGGACTTGGAGCAATGTGAAGACAGGATGTTTGGCTGCTGTCTGGGAGGTTTCCCTTCATGGTAATTTTAAATGCCTCTCATTTGACTGAGGAGTAAAAAAACTGGGTAAGAAGGAAAGTGAATCCTGTCTCTACATGATTAGTAGCACTGCTAACACTCACGTGGAAAAAGAGAAATAGATTACATCAGAGAACTTCTCCCCCACTCCAAATTATATTTTCAATAGAAACAGCCTGGTTTCTCACCTTCAAAAAGCATCTAAGCATTAGGTTGTTAGATATCTACTGGTCACTCTGATTTGCCACCCAGTTTATTCAGTAAGTGACCCAGAACTGATTGAGTAACTTCCATGATTTTGAAGACCCATAAAGTCATCTTTCCCTGTAGGCTACAACTGTACCAACTAATTTGATATTGCACTAGGTTATTTCAGGACATGCTTCATCACATGAAACTAAAAATATTCCAGTGTCTCATAAAGCACTTACTAGGTTTTATTAGAATTTTGAGCTATATAATTTCTTTAAAGTGGGTGGGTGCAGGTATTATTAATGAGTAGCAGATATGGTACAGTGCTGCAGCTCCCACTAGTACAAGCTCTTGCAGCCTGCATTTCAGCAGTGACTGCACTCAGCAATCCTCCCCAGACAAGAGTGTTGCAAGTGACGTCTGGGCTTTCTCAATGTGACACACTGTTTACATGCTGATCTATGGAAGTGTGTCAGAATAATAGAGAAGAAGGTACTGCAGGCAAAGTAGTTTTGGAGGTCTTTCTGGTTTGATTTGGTTGTTAGTGTAAATAAAATTAAGGAGGAGGGAAAGGAAAATAGTAGTATATTTTCTTTGATCTATTACTGGAAAATCTAATTAGTGGGACCTATACCAGTGATCATTAAAGAGAACTATCTCTTACCCAATGGAAAATAACTCTTTGCCTCTCCTTTCCTCAAAGAACTTGAAAAGAAATCTTCAACTTGATAGGTGACGGGCCAATCGCTGACCCAGAGCTTTGCTAGGCAGATTGTATCTTGGACATATGGCTCGTTGGAGATTAGTCCTTTACTGACTGGCAGCCAGAAAACTACCGTGTGGCCTTAGCTAGAGGGGATGTGCTGAGCCCTTCACAGTCTCTAATGCTGTCTGGCACTCAGTGCTTCACCTGTGTGTATGGATACAAAGCATAAATGCACATTTAAATTACAAGCACAAGACATAATGTAAATTTTGAGATCACGTGGGAAAACACTGACTTTCGCCACATCATTGTGCACTAAAGGAAATGATATGAGCTTCTATGTTACACCTGAACAGCTAAATACTCACACCTGTGCTGCGTCTGCACGAACACAATTGTTTATATGGATGGAAATTAGTGGGGCAGGAGCCTCTGTCTCTAACTCTGTTAAAGGAGCTCTGTAATGGACTAGACAATGTTCTTCAGGTATACCATGCATTCATTGTAAGGGGACAGCTCGTTGTTGCATTGAAACCACTTTAGATCAATTCAGCAGAAAAAAAAGGAGGGACGTACTTAAAGCTGACTTCATACATGTATACATGCTTTTAATAGAGAACTAGGCTGCAAAAAACTGGCAGTACAGGAACAAGAGAAACAAAAAATAGACAGCTGTGAAATACACCCTAGTCAGACAGGAGTAGTAATATCATTTTTGGAATTCAAGGAAGCTTAGATTTTTTGACTGATTTTCCTATTTCAAGAAATGATAATGTTTAATTTGGTCAATTCTGATATCTTGGTGACCTCTGATATTTCAGTGTAATCTTTGCTCCTATGTATATTAAATAAAAAATCTCTTCATAATATACAGAGAAAGATTTTTTCAATTATTATGTCAGGAATCTAAATGTACAATAATGACAATACAGCACTTGTTCTTTCAGATTTTAGCTCTGCTGTTGTTTCTGAGAGTTTGGGGAGCAAAAGAGTGTGTATAAGGAGTTTAGTGCCTGTTGGCATCTGAGTAGTTATTTATCATTATACCACTAGATTTCAGAATTAGGTTCTTCAATCAGAATAAGAAGATAGATTTAGGCTGATAGTATGATACCATACACACATAATCCAGGGGGTTTACGGAGTTTCTTACACTGCCCTGTGCAAGTATGGTATATATACCACTCAGCAAACAGCACATGTTTAGAAAGATGACACATCCACATGATAATAATAGATCCTAATGTTTTTCTCCAGCAAAGTGGTATATTTCTGGTTTATATGAAAATGTCATATGTAGAAGTAGATAAATTTAGGATATTGAAATCCTCAGTGACTAAAGAGAATCAAAAAAACTGTCTGCAGGCAGATTTGCCTTAAAAAGCTAAGAAATGTGTTTGATAATCTGAATTTCTAGGTTCTTTCTCTTCAAGTCTATCAGACAACATGAATGGAACTGCTGCATTAACTCACACAAAAGTAGAACTTGAAATGTAACTCTAAAAAGAAACATAGAAAGAGATTAATTACACAAATATATAGTCATTATGAAAAGAAAGAATTGACCCTTCCAAACATATCTCCATTTTAAGTTAAAATCACTTTGGACAAATTTTTATCCCTCCCTTTTGTTAACATTCAGGTAAACAAATAACATTTCCATGAATGAGTCCAGGAAAATAATATTGGACCTTGGATTTTAATCATAGAGCAAAATATATTTCATGACAAGAGGACTGTCTAACTTTAAAGATGGGGTTTAACTTCCAGACTAAGAGACATAGAGCATAACTGTAGACACCTTATGGTCATTTGAGATGCCTTACAGCATCACATTGCGCTTCCAGTTTCTACTCCTGTAAATCCTGTGAGAAATAAATCATGTAGCGAACTCTTGAAGTTCATTTACAAGATGATACAGCTTTTAAAATGCACCAGTTCTGCAGATTACTTGCATAGGAAAAGCTGGCTATTTTTGTTTATCCCCTGTATATATACATGAGAGGTAAGTGTATAAGTAAGTTTTAGCCCTTTGTTTTTGCACAGCATGAGAATGAGACAGGAATGTAACACATCTACCCTTCTGAAATCAGTGTTTGGTCCTGTAAGTCTGCACACAATGCAAGTCCATAGCTTCACCCTCTAGTCTACAGAGTGGTCAGTCACTGTGCAGGCACACACAGCCCCAGTCCAGTGAGACACTGTGATGTCCATGGTCTGCCTCCTGGACAAATTCCTTGCTCCTAAAACTAAAGCTCTGAACTGTCTCCAAAATAGGGCTGGGTCTCAGCAGTGGAATCTAGGCATACTGTTTTTTCCCCAAATTATTCGTACAGAATCTTTAGTATTTTCTAAATTATATGCAAAAGAGTATTCTCAATATTTTTATAGCCCATGTAATGCCCAAAATAGTCCCTATATGTTCTGTACACCAGCACTTCATAGATGACCAAAATGTGCCTGCACTATTCATGTGTTTTGATTGCAGGATATATGCGTGTCATTATAGGATTTCTAGATTTCTACATCTGCTTCTGCAAATGGCTTAATTAAAATCTTGTCAGGTAGTTCAAAACATAAGTGAAAAACAAAAAGATTTTTTTGTTTTCTAAGCAACCTCAGAAAACATACACAAAAAAAGAAGAGCTAAGAACTTTGAATTCAGAGTCTTGGAGAAAGGAAAATAGTTTTAGGTGCATGGTCATGTCAAATCTTGGATATTGTCATACTGAGTGACTCTTCGTATCAGCATTAAATTTACACAGACCTGTGAGTGGTGTTATTATTGTTCATGCCACACATATGCATATCCAAAAAATATAAAAGGGGAAAAAATTAAAGAAAGAAAAGGTTAAAGAATAATATGATACATAAACAAAGCAGTCAACTTTCTAGAAAAGAAGATAATCATTGACCTGTGTAGTTGATGTTGCTAATTTTTTCCAGGTAAGACTCTACATTTTGCCATCCTTTTGATTATAAAGTTCATTGATTCCAACAACCAGTGTTGTAGCCAGTGCTGCACTCTGAAATATGTCACATCATTTGAAGATGTTCAGCATAGATAATTAGCAGATGACCTTTAAATTTATCTCTAAAACTGTTGTAATTTATTTTATAAGAAAAACGTAATACTGCATGCATAAGCCATCCATGCGTCAAAACCAATCATCTAAAGTAAATTCCAGTTCACCTTTAAGTATCAAAAACTTTAAGCCTATTTACAGCTTGGATTTACTAATATTTAGAGAAAAAATATAGTTTAGTAAATCCTGTCTGAAGTTATGAATCACATAATAAAATGTTTGCCTTCCAAATGTCATATTGAAGGAAGCTTCTCCAGCAGAGCAGAGTGTAGTACAATGGTTGAATCCAATTTCTTAAGAATTCTTGGGAACCGGGATAGAGAAAGAGGTGCAGCGCATTCATTCTCATGTTTAAGGCACATATTGCTGTAAATGTAAATAAAAATACCAACACTCAGCAACATGGGCTTGTTTTTATAAACCCTGAACAGCTCAACAAACAGTTCTGTTTATTGTGCCTACATCTTAATTATTAAAGATCCAAAATGAGTTTGAATGTCTTAGGCTGAAAGACATACTTTTTTCATATAAGACAGTTTACATACTTTAAAACTAGAGAAGATACCAGGTGTTGTAAATCAGCATGTGTTTACTGATAAAGGTGTTTTTATGAGGGTGGATTCTGTGCCAGAGAAGATGAAAGAAAATTAAATTATCCATATTCCTTATTAATGCCACCTGGATCTAGTATCTTCTCCTTCCTTCACACTACCTGGATCTCAGATAAGAAGCTGAAGCAGTTCTGATGAGTTGTGGTACAAAAATTAGATGACAGGAAAAAACATAGCTTAGCTAGAGACTTTGCAATTTTCTTTTTCTTGATTTTTTTCTAGTTCATATCATATTCAGTTGTGACATATATTTGACTACATCAGAGAGTAAGAGTCAAGTTACTAATTTGTACTGTATAGCTATTAATGTACTTCAAGTATTTTTAATTTTAAGTGATTAAAAATCTATGGGAGACAGTATTAAATATAAGACTAAACTATAGGAAGCATGACATATGTACAGCCAATTGAATATGACATAGAGATGGATTGGTTAACACTTAAAATGTATACATCTGTTGTTAATATGATTCTTCGCAGAACTGATCAAAAATCCTAGGGAAGGAGCTGAAATCTCCACTTGACTTTGGAAGACAGGATTCATCCTTACAGTGACCATACTAGGTCCTGAGCACTCTCAGGCACTGCTCTGTGAAGAGCATCCCCTCAGGGCTGGAAATCAGAGTTTTGCATACCCTGCACTGTACAGCCTGGGCTGCATATTTCACACATGTTTAACTTTGATCTGAACATCAACAGGATTAGTCATCTGCTCTGAAGGTAAACAGACTCAAAACCCTTGGCTTCCATCTCCCCTCTGGGTGCTGACCAGAAGGTCAATTTGAGTTTAGTCAGGATCTCCTTGTTTATCCACCTTCATTTGATTTCCTATATGGATATGGACCATTCTTGAGCTTGGAGAAAGTGATCCTTGAAAATAACAAGCTCTCCTGGAGCTCACTTTTCTCCAGCACCGTTTCTCACAGGATTCTTCCATGCAGATCTATGAACAGCAAAAAGTTTGCTCTCCTGAAGTCACCTATCAAAGTGAATAATTGCAGTCAATAACCACCTTTTTTAAAAAAAAGGTATACACTGTCTTTTCTTTGAGTATGGACGCATAACTGAAGCATGTATGACTCAGAACTACTCCAGGCTTCTCTGGCTGCTAATGGAGACACAAAGGCTTGTGTTATTTGGACAAAAGCAGCAAGTCCCTAGGTTACTGGGAAGGTCTCTTTTCCAGTAAACACTCGTTTTGTTTTTTCATTTCTCCAGCCTTCTTCATTCTGAAAGGCAGCTGAAGACATAATTAAAATATTATTTGTGTATGATGTGAAGCACCTGCTTCACAGACACTGGAAGTCCTGATGGTTTGTGGAAAATATGAGCATATATCACCTGTAAGAGTTTCTCCACTGACATTTTACATGTGCAGAGCTGTTTCTCTCCAGTTACCTCACAGAATGTATATAATGAAGATACTTCTTTCTAGATGATGATGATGATTATGATGATGATGATGATGATGATGATGATTATTATTCTCTGAGTTATCTTGATCTCTATGACATACCAGGGGGAAACTATCTATCACTATTATTTGTTATCATAGTTGCCATCATGCCTTTGACAGAAGACAATCCAGAGAAAAGAGATTTCTTGGCCCAACTAGCAACTGATATTGTGCCAGCTGAACACACTATATTTCTAAACTCTAATAAGGTATCTGCTGGGATGCCTTGGACTCCTGTACTTACTTTACACACTGAGACTTACTAATTACTTAGGAAAAAATATGTATTGTTCTTAGAGCTGATGTTTGGATGTTTACTATTCACCAAATTATGGCTATCTCTTCACTATCTTAGCTGGATGATTTGTTGCAATGTAAAATTGTGCTTCAATTTTTACCCTTGCAAAATGAGAAAAAAACATTTCAACACAGTGTTCTAAGACTTAGATAAAGTATATTCAAATGCTTCATACTTAGACCTTTCCTCCCACTATTATAGTGATGTCAGCTTTAATTTCCTCTCAGAGAACCGACATTTCTGGTTCATGAAGTGCCAAACACATTCTCCGTCCCAAACAAGTTCTAAAATACGTGACATCAATATAAGCAGTCAGAATAATACCCATAAAAACAAATGAGAAGGATTTTAATGAAAATCTCTGCATACATTTCAGCATCTAAGAGCCTTCCAAGGAATTAAATTTGCAAAACAAATTCTCTAGTCTCAGTTTTCAGAAGAGTTAATTGTCAACTAGCAAACCAATGTCTCACCACATGCAAAGTGCTAGTAAAGTTAGAAACAACATTTATGATTTAGATTAAATATTATATCTCATGATAATATGGATGTATTCTGTGGAAGTAACAATTTACAATGCTCTTTTTTCTTTTTGGCTATATAAATATCAGATGCATTTTAGGTTTTCCTCTTTTCCTGTTTAACAAAAAAATTAAATTCATTACAACAATTCAAAAAGAAAGATATTTGTATTTTACTCCATGCTGGATATTTTCAACGTAAGACTTCAAGAACCAGAGGGCTGTTTAGTGTAGGATCCTGTATCTTGAAAGTAAGCCAGTAATGGATACTCAAGAAAAACATATACAAACCAGCACAAGTATGCAGGAGTCTATTCTTTTATACTCCATTCAGTTATGGTTTAAGAGCTTCCAGAGCTGGTGATTGCCTGCAGATCACCTGCAATTGACACTAGTGGACCTTCTATCATGAATTTATCTAATTGTTTTGTGAATCTCCTAACATCATGTCGCAAGAAAATTTGTAATTTCATTATGAAGTCAATGAAAAAAATTTTTTCATTGTTTTAAAATTTTCAGCGTGATGATAGTATTGGGTGAATTTAGTATGGAGGGGGAAATGGTGAATGCTTGTTTTCTATTCATTCTTTCATTTTGTAGTCTCAGTCATCTTTTCACTGAGTTAAGAAACTCTGTCCTTCATTCATAAAGAAGCTTCTCATGTATTTGAAAAAGAGGTTAGCTCAACCAGTTGCTCATCAAAATAATTTCAGCCTGACCTCCTAAGATTTTACATTTACGAGTGTTCCTTCTTCTTTCATTACTTTTTAAACACTGACATAATTTATAAAATAGTGTCCCTCTTTTTAGTAGCATCTCTGAGTTTGCCATTAAACTGCACTGTTTTTTGTGTTCGTATCTTTACATTCTGGTGATTTACCTTTTTTCAGTCAGTGATATGCATGAACACTGAACCACTGATGTGTTTGAACTGCTACTTTTAATGTCTTTGTGATTAACATACTCATTTTAATACAATTCCCCTTTTTTTGAAGGTAAACAATACTATTTTTATACAGTTCCTTTCATCCAAACAAGATAATGAATTTTGCACTTTATACTAACTATGACATAATGGTTCTTTAATAGCTACATCTAGAACTCTGACCCTGCACTGCCTAGAATAAAATCGAAGATTACTTCTGTTCCTATACGTTTTCTGAGTATTTTCTCCAAGTAACAGCTGTTTTTTGTTATTCAAAAACATAGTCCCTGCATTATGCCTCTAAAAAACATTTATCTTGTTTACTTGGGTAAACAACCAATTTAAAGGACCAAATTTACTATTGCTGTTCCTTTACAGCTTTGTTAATCCCCCTTGACATTTTGTGGGCATAACTTTTATCTGAGTCAGGCTGCTAGTTGTTAAATTCTCTGGACACTTCCTATTTGGGCACGGCAGTTCAATTAAACTGGACGGTGTGCTTTGTCACTACTAGCCTATTTACTTTAATTAAATTATTCTCTTTTTTTAGTACATATCATCCTCTAAATTATGTTAAAAACAAAACAAACAAAAAAGAAGTAAATGTATGTTTATGTCAACTGATTTGCAACGTATATGGAACTTCTTTTGCAAGCGGGAATCTCAGCCTGGATCGCAGCATACGTAGTTTCCTTGAAGGTCATCCTTTGGTTGCCTCTTCAGACAGAGCTGCCTTCTGTCACTTAAGGAACCTGGAAAGAGTAAGCCTAATGCTGTGCTTCCCCACCCAATGAACTTCCCGTAGGAGGCAGTTCTAGGCCAGTACAAGTAGTTATTCAACTCTGATGTCTGGGAGACAACATACAGATTGTTGGGTCTCTAAAGCACTAACCATGACACACTGAGTTGATGTCGTATAGCAAGGAGCTTAGGTCTTTCCTTCTATCTTTATTTAACAAATTGCAAAATAATATAAGTAGATCACGAAAGGATCAAACATACACTCCTGATATTCCATACAGTCATTTGGAGTACATTTATAAACAGACAGTCCAGAGATGTTTTCTCCTTTGTACATATGGAAAAGTACACCTCACCCTGGTTTATGATCTATGTTAAAAGTTTACAGAATGCAGAAGAGTTTCTTACTTTCAAAGCTGATCACTTCATGGGGAACAGAAAGACTGATTGGTCATGAGAAACAGAAACTGAAGGTCCTGCCCACTATATTTCATTTCTTCCTTTGCAATTTTTCAGACATGTAGAGTAGTTTCTGTCATTCCTTTTATTTATTTTTTTTTCTTCCCCCCTTCCTTTAAAGGGTTTGACCTACAGTGCTGCAATAGAAGAAAAGAGTAGTGCTCAATGAGCACAAATTTAGTGGTCAATAATATAGTGCAGTAAAAATATTTTAAGACAATGAAGCTAAAGCAATCTGTTTTCTGAGCGTTCTTCCCTCTCCATAACCCTGCACTTAGAATCAAGTTGAAAAATCTGGAGCTTCCTGACACACGGATGCCAGTTTTCAGGCACAGCCATGGTTTTCTAAAGTCTTGTTTATATGCTGGACAAATTATCTGATTTTCATGTACAATTTTCGGTGTTGTCCAGGGTGCCAGACTGAATCTGGAGTCACCCAAAGATAAATCATTGTAAATTACTCAAGAAGAGGATCAAGTGATTCTCACTGAAATGAAGACAGAACACATAATCTCTAATTAATCTGTAATGTGCATAATTACAGGCATTTTGGAAGACTAGAGTTTTTCCTGTTTGCATTTTAACATACAGAAAAATGGAACATAGTTTGGTATATTGTTAGCAATGACGCACAATATTTTTTATTATATCTGTATATATTTCCTCAGGATTTTTTATTATTAGCATTTGGCTTACTTCTTTTATTGCCTCTTTTTGTGAGGTTCTGCATCTCTTCTCGCTATGCTAAAGCATACAAGTCATATTGTACACTTGATTTTCAGACTCATTTTTAAAATTATTTTTATAGTTTCTGTTCCTCATTGACTAAGTTTTGTTCATACTTTTGAAAAGCAACAGCCGCCTAGTGTTGCAAAGGTCTAATTTTGAAGCAGAGGTGTGCAGGCTGAGTGCTGGAATTCTGGCAAGGCTGGTTGGTCCTCCAGCCAGAATTCCGACTATTCACTGACAGCTGAGGTGACTACGAGTCTACCCTGCATGAAAGGGTTACTCTCATATTTCTTAGAGAAGAGCATTTGGCATGTTTGTGCACTCATCTCTTCTGAGAAAAAGAGAACTTGTCTTGGGCCAGACAAAAGTGTGCAGATTACACAAGTGTATTATTTATGAGTAGTGCTCTAGATGGCCTTTGGGAAACACATAAGCAAACACATTCCAGGCCCTTAGGACCTAACATGTTTAATAGTAGACCTGACAAAATCAGTGGGAGCTGCAAACAATACATGGAGAAATGAGAAAACAGAAAGATGTAGTTTTCTAGATCAAAGGTAAGTACTTTGCCTCCTTCCAAAATATTTCCTCACTCTAAGTAATCCAATCCAAGTCAGTGGAATTTCCCCACATGGCAAAAAACCTCTGAACTACTTTCACAAACTTTTTCAGCCTCTGACTTGCACCATGTTTAAATCCTCCCGTACATGCCTTTCTCCACTCCTCACCCCATCTCGGATTTTGCATCCCATGAAGACAAGCTCTCTGTGGCTTCTCAGGCTAACTTCCCATGAGGAAAAGGAAAGATACCTCTCTGAAGATCATCCATATCTGATCTCAGTGAACTTGGTTGTCTGAATTCCTCCTTCTGTATTAAGATATGTCAAAAGGCCAAATGACTTCAATTGAAGAGTAATAAGGTTGTGGCACTTTGTTGCCCTGCTGAAGGTTCAGGATGGCTGAACTTTCAAGGTTCTTATTTTCTACTAGAATTAATAATACTTATAACCTAACCTAAAAATGACCATTTCAATGACAAAATTTTATAGATGGTTGGTAAACCTTTGTAATATATAGACATGGGCTAGATACAGTAGAATACAGAATTCTGGGAAGTTAGGTCTAAAATTAACTCTAGTGATGAGTCTTCAAATGTCAATGACCAGTCAGAAGGCTTATAATATCACTGAAGCCCTGGTAATAAATTTGAAGTAAAAATGCAATGACAATTGCACTTCCCCTAGTAGTTTATCCACAGCTGCAAGACTAGACATTAGATACCCTAGAATTCAGCTCCTGATTTTTCTTAAAGGTAACTAAATAACAACAACACCCAAAAACTTTTCTTCATCTTACCCTCACTTTTGATGCAACACAAATTATTTCTATTTCTAAAATTTAGGCCTCAATAAAACTTCTGCAGACATTCCAGGGAAAACATTTCACAAAGCACAGGTGTCTCTGCTGTGTCTTCTGAGCAAAACTGTGATGGAGAAAATGGCTGTTGGTTTTGTGCTGCCGGATTATTGATCACACCTGTCTTCTGAATCACTTGACAATATGGACTTTTGCTAAGACCATAAAGGGGCTAGTCTCTAACTGTCCATGCCCTGTATATACTGACAGCATTCTCACTTTTGAATTTATGTGCATGCCAATAATGACCACAAGGAGAAAACTAAATCTTAAAAAGACTTTTTTGAAGCCGTAGTTTAAGCACAAGAAATTAGAGAAGGATAAAAAATGCTTATAAATATGCAAATTTGTAGCTAGTCATTCATGCAGTGAGCATGACATGAATGCCCAGTATGTACACAGTATTTTTAAATAGATAAGATGTAGGCCAAGTGAAAAACAAAGCAATGTCACTAATGTATCTTTTTATTTTGTTGGAAAGGCTTTAATTTTCAAAATCTTTTTCTTTATGGACAGAAATAGCTTGTAGCTGTGTCAGCACTAAAGCATTGGACAGGTGGGCTGCTAATGACCCTCTCCTAAGGCTCAGGAAAGAAAAAACAAAGAACCAATTCTAACTCATATTCTTGTCCCACTGTGATCCCTGGAGTGCCAAACAGTACAGAAAGTCATTGTCTACACCACAGGTTCTGCTACACTTGAGGTCCTTAAGATAAAAACACTGATATCCTGACTGCAGACTGAGCAGGTATATGAGAGGGGGACTTTCTTCACATTCCCCTTCATTTTCTCCTTCAAACAATAGTTGTTAAAATTTAGCTTATGCTTCATGCAATAGAACAATAACATGTGTTGAACTGTCATCTTGTATAAATGATGAGCTGGAGTCTTCCTATTATGAAGCCCCATTTTCAGTTGCTTATAACCTTGCCAAATTTTGACTGTTTATGCTGAACATTTCAGTGATGGGAAATTTTACAAAAAATATTCCAGTTATTTCTCACAGTAACATTCAAGAAAGAAAGTACTGCCAGTTTCTTCTAGACAGTCAGGCAATATCTGAGGCTTATCTGAGGTGAGGCAGCTGTGGAATTCAGGTAGAAGGAAGCCAACTAAGATAATTTTTTTGTTGTTGCCCTATTTATTGCCTGCTGAGGAGCTATAAGTACTCGTTTGTTTCCAGAGAGAGAAGCAATCACTTAACATTTGGGAGACAGTCAATTTGCACTTTTTACATCTGTATGAGAATATACTCAAAAGTACCAAACTTCACATCTCTTGGAAATCTCACTTCGTACAAAGTCAATAGCTTCTTGCTAGTAAAACTCTCAGAACCGTCTGTCTTCATGAACATGAAAGACTAAAATGAATGTGGAGAACACTGTCAGCAACTAGCCTATAGGAAACGGTGTGTCTTTCTGACACCTTATTTTTTCTTCAGTGTTCTGCCTTCCCAACATAGAGAATCACCACAAAAACATTTGACTGAAATGTAGAAAGATCAAATATGATCAGAAAAGAGGGAAGGATATTTAGATACCGGGAGATGTATTGGAGACTGACTTGAAGAAAGGATGAGTGAGGTAAATCCATTGTGCAAAAAGTTAAGTGATGGGAACAGGAAGAGAAAAATATGTGTGAGATTCAGATGGGAAATGGGATCATGTGTTGAAGCTGGGGTCAAAGCAGAAACAGAAAGGAAAAGGTCAGGAGTAGAGGGAACAGGGAACCTACCAAAACGACGTCTGTAGGAGTTTGATCCCCTCTATCCTCTTATCTGTTAGCAAGTTATCTAGCTAACACAGGAGAGAGAAAGTGCACAGTAAAGACCTCATGACTGATGACAGTTTATGGAATTGGAGAGCAACAGAATGAAGTTATTCAGAAATTTTATTTAGTTAAATCAGTACATTTTTTATGACTCAAACTTCAAAAATCATGTATTATATTTTCTGCAAGATTTTTGCCTTAGTCTTCTATTGTTGGTTGGTTTGGGGTTTTTTTCATTTCTTTACTGTGGTATTTACTGTTAATTTTATTTTTTGGGAAAGCAAATAACTTATTCTTTGTTTCTTTCTTTCATATTCCCCCCCCTCCTTTGAACAGTTCTTTTTATTAACTGCTTATAATGAGATCTCAAATGGTTGAAATTGTCTAAAACTGTTTAACATGGATATGCTTCAAGCTTTTTGTAAACCTGCTCTCTTTACAAAGCTTCTTGGAGACTTGCATACGACTGTTGAAATTTGGTGAGTATTGAGAGTTATTTTGGGTAAAATTTTACTCTCTCATGATGTTACTGAATTAGTAATAGGCTTCAAAGGCAATGAAATGGTATCACATGTACAAGATGGTAAACCTTGAGTAGAAATAGTTGTGTAGGAGGTTGTTTTTTAAATGTGAATGCGCTAGTCTCGCCCCACCAAACGACGGAGTACCCAATAATTCTTTGTTAAATTGTGCAACACTCTTTCAAAATACAGACATTTGGGAATCAGTTCTCATATACAAGATCCTAAGCAAATACTTGTGACTTTGTCCTGCAAAAGGAAACTGTAAAAATCACTTAAAATCCTTATACTGTATAAGGAAACTTCATCTGGGGGCACTCTTCTGTCTCTTACTAAAAAATAGGCTATGTAAAGGTGGTATTAAGGTGCATGTGCCCTTCACATACCAGAAATTTTAAGAGAGTCCAAAGGTATTTACAATTTCTAACTTTGGGGCCTTAATTTAATGCCTCTTCCTCTAGCTTTTGTTCTGATTCCCAGGTTTTACTGGCTTTCAGAAATAGAACAGACTACCTACCTGTAAGAGATTTTAGATAAGGCTGCAACTGTCTTCATTCTTTGCATTTTTTGGTCTGTATTTCCTGCTAATGTGATTTGAATAAACCAATTACACTGAAATCTGGCCCATCACCATGCAAATAAGTTCATGAATGTAGATCTCTCTGTCTTCTGTGGAATTGCCTGCACAGGATGCTGGGGCCAGGCTTTGTGCTCTTTTCACAGGTTCCATTTGCACTACATTAGAGAAAGATATCAGGTAGATAGGACATTTAAAGAAAATAAAGAAAGCCTTTTAAATGTATTGAAATGCTAAAAATATAGGCTGAATTTTGTTTTCTAAGTGCAAGCTGCAAACATGAATTTTAAACATGCAGTTTAAATACTAGATTTTCTAAAAAATAGTGCCTGGGAATATATCACTTGGAACTTGATGATAATATCCCCAAATGCTCATTGCGTACATTTTAAAACTGATCAAAATTGTTATTATAAGAAGTGTTTAACTGTTAAATCTCTTTGTCAGTGGGATCACATGCATAATTAAGCTTGATTCACACTAACCAGGAATTCCGGAAAAAAAGTACTTATTTTTCAAAGTCTTGATGCTCTTTAAGTTCTAGTGACCTTAAGAGAGGATAATTTTTTCAGCTACCATTTTTTCACACACTGGCACTGACAGCAGTTTAACTGCCCGGCCTCTGTGTTACACTTGCTTCACTTCTCTGTAGAGATATCACACGAAGCCAAACAATTGCAATTTCCTCAGGCAATTGTACACCAGGCAAAAAACAACAATCCCTGTTCCACTTGAAGACATTCCTGAGACAACAACACTGTAGTGCTCTATGTGCAGGGTGATGTTCACAACTGCTGAATTCCACAATTAGTCTGGATACAATGAAGATGTGGGCTAAATGCAGAGACTTGCCAAATTTGCTGAGGTAAGGGTTGCTGGAAACAAACAGGAGTAAATATAAGTGCCTTGGTATGTGAACACCTACAACAACAATTATCCACTCCCTCCCAAGTTTAGCAGGTTCAGTTCCCACATTATAATGCTCTTAGTTTTGGAAGAAATCCAGGTATCAAATTCTGTTCTAGAGAGGAAAGAAAAACACCAAACCACTTAGTGTGTGAGATATTTAATAAAAAATGATCCAATGTTATTGAATTTAAAGATATACAGCCAAATGCTACACAGCACAAACTTGATCTCGGCTTCTTTCTCTTTTAGAGGCAAAGTATGCAACTGCAACTGCATACATAGACATGCAAATTGTTGAAATGAACAGCTTTAGGAGTGAAACCATGGTCACATTGAAGCAAATATGAATTTTATTTTAAAAAATCTCTTGCAGATAGTACATTATGCTAGAAAACTTTAGAAATAATATGAATATCCCAGGAGAATACTTTTATAATAACACAGTTATTTTGCATTCAGTTATTTTACCAGATTTAAATGTTTGTAATAATGCACCCAAAATAGGAATAACTATAGAATGACCTTTATGGCATCATGACAAAACCAGTTCTTCTCCCATACACTGTAATAATAAGAAATCAAAGGGAAAAAAAGGCATCAATAAACTCCTGCAGTGCTCAATTGTAATCCTTCACAAATATGAATGTCACTTTCTTATATTTCTAAATTAAAACAGGTTCTTTCTAAGCCTCCAACCTTGATGTACGTTTTCAAATTTCCTTTTGGTAGTTATGAAGCACCCTAGAAAATCTGTGATTACCAAACAAGCTTATTTTACATGGGAGGAATTCTTATACCATAGTGACAGCAATAACACAAAACCTCAAGTAGATCATTGTTTGTTTTCTCCCTCAGTTTCCTATTTGTATTCCTTTTGGGAATGTTATATCGTTAAAAGCAGAGCAAGGCATTAGAGTCATAAGAACACTAGTGGGAATCTTTGTTGCCTATTCTTTTCAATAAAAAATTTTTTGCCTAAAGAATTTTTTGCCTAAATATCTACTTTATATTTTTGTTCTGTCCAGTGCCTCTTTTTTCTGAATGCTTAGTTTTCAGTCTCTCACACACATGTTTTGTAATAGCAACAAGTCAAATTTTCCAAGAGATCCAAACCCAGTATCTGAACTGTTACACAGAGAGCCCGAGACTCCTGAAGTGAGTTAACAGCGTTTATATACGAATGCATGTCAGGAGTCCATCCAGCAAAATTTCTGTGTATCCAAAAGATAACTTTGACAATCAACTCTTCTGGCCTTTGAATCAGGACTCCACTTTCAGTTAAGTATATTTTTCTGTGGTAGGAACAGTGGCTCTGTAGGATCTCAAGATCTTAGAAAAAAACACTATTGTACACAGATCTCATGAGTAGACCAAGACCAAATAAGAGGACATCTTATCTTAAACATATTTTTCTCAGACTTCCCCTTGCCTTCTGCTGCAGTAAGTACTCATATTCAAATCAACAGGACTTCACTCATGCTTAAAGACAGGCATGTGCACAGTGGCTTTCAGAGCTTGAGGCCATCCTTCAAATTTTTATTAAATAAGAGAAGCTTGTAATCTGATGTTAAATAGTGGGCCAGAATTTAAGAACTACTCAGCTTTTACTCAGTCAATGTGACTTTGTTTGACTGACAACCTCAGGGTTTGGCAAGACTGATTTTTGTAGAAAAAAACTTCATGTTCAGTATGTCAAAGCTGGTATGTCCACTACTTCCGTTAAGAACACAGATGATGGCCCTGCAGGCAAAAGCAGTAAATCAGTTGCAGATTAGAGCCAGGTTCACTTATGTGGCACACAAAAGCTGTTTCTAATATAAATGGCTGGGGAAAACACATACAGTATGGTAGAACTAAATAAGAGAAGTTCTTCCTCAGTGATATGACTGCAACACAATTTCTCAGTAACGCGAAGGTATGCAATACCCTCGCTAGGTTACAGTTCAACTTTAAATACTTTTACATTATAACTCGTAAAATGACTACACATCACATTACTTTATTTTCTTTCTTCTTCTGCTTAATGCAATGTTTTTTCTTCATGATTTTTTTATAATGGTAATAAATTTTTTTCCAATGAGCAACTTGTTACTCATCATGTTTACGAACTAAAGACATGCTTAATTAAAGTCAGGGTCAAAAATAACTAATGTTCATTAGTACTTTGGGGATCACAAAATGTAAGTCAATCAAGATATGAAATATACAGTTATTTGTGTAAATATTTTCTAAGCTAGTTTGTGCTCCCACCCATCTTTTTTCCTCTCTGCTGCTGATAGTTTCAAAATCAATTTTAAGTGCTTTTTGCATCTGAATAAATTACCGCAGAACTATCATTTGAATAATGCATAACTTCCTACTGAAACTAAAAATATTTATTTAAATCATGTAATGCAAAAAAAAGCATTTAAAATGGGTGGAGGCTGTCCTGCAAATTGCAGAAACAAATTTCTTACCCTGAGGTATGTTTCCAATACTTTGGTCAATACCTTCAGCTGGCAGCACTATATGAACATCTTAACCTCCCTATTTGCAGTGTCTCTGGAGTGGGGACACTTGCTCTGCTCAGGCAGGCTCTGCGTCGAATTGACCCTCCAGCTCACTTCCATTTGAATGAGACTATATTTCACAACATTAGTTACAACCCATGTGCACTTAGTGTGTCTGCCTCATTCACTGGAACGAACAGATAACAACGGCACATAACAGCACACTTGGACATAGTCATACCAAAACCTTAGCCTGGCCAGGCTGTAAGAAGGGGAAGTAGCAGAGAAAGGAGATGAACATTGCATTTGCTCTGGTTAAATCTCTGGGTTGTGACAGGAGCGTGAGGGCAAATGGAAACCAAAGGAAACAAGCTTCTATTGAAGAGTATTTCCTCTTGCTTATGTACAGAAAACTGCAGCTCTGTGGTAGGACAGCAGAGAGATACCACAGTATCAACAGCTTAAGCTCTAGTTCAAATCAATAGCTTAGAGAAGAAAACTTAATTTCTTTTGCTAAAAAAACCAAACCTAACAAAAAAAACCCCACCTCACCATTAACCAGACCTTGCTACATATCATACATGACTAGGTCCAACCCCTTGGACATCTCCTTTTCCTCCCCTTTCTCCCTGCTCCCCATGGGGATCCAGTGCCTGGGGACATTTCCCTTCTGCAGCTTATCTGACAGGCTTACATGGGAAATGTAATAGGATATGGGATCACCACAAGCAGGTGGGTTCTCTGAAAATTTGAATAGACTCTATGAAGCTTCTTTCCCTGTGAGCGAATTGCAATCAGATCTCAGTTTCATAATCCAAATAATATCTTACATAACAACCACACAGTCCGTGGTGATAGACTGAGGTCTTACAGTAAGGGGACATGTAACGTTATCTCATCAGATTAACACAGAGAATTCTTCCCCTGACCTCACCCTTTATTTACAGGAAAGCCTCAAACTATCAAAACCTTTCCATTGTAGTCGCTTCAAGCAACTCTTCACATTTCTTAACCAGCAAACTGTACCCACCTCTTTCCTTTTCTCTCCCCCTTCTCGGACGTGCAATGATATCAGGAGATTATGTTTAGTTTAATCAAGTCAGGGAGGTATAAACATTCTTGAAAATATATTCATTTCTTCCTGCTCAACAGATTAATAGCATTTGATTTGACATGACTATAGGTTTACACACTTCAAAGAATTTTTCAAGTGACACCTTCTAAAAAAGGAAGGAATTAAAAAAATGTTCTCGTATATTCTGCATGACTAAGTGATGCATTGTATTTTCAGTATTCACAATCTAATTTCATGCCTTGGTGCTAACAGTTGTGAACAAAAATCAACTCCAATGCTGTAGCATTAATGGGGAACAGTCTGGCCTCCACCTAACCCTGAAGATAATTATGCTAAGACAACAGTGATGAGCATTCAGCTAACTAGCTCTAACAAGGAAAAACTGCTGCTGCCACTCATCAAAAAGGCCATTTGGATAATGAGGAGAGATGGTTACTGACATATTTCAACGCAGGAGGCCACCCTACTGGGGGCTTCTTTCAAAGTGCCAAATTCTATCAATTTAAGATGCAAACACCATGCTCTCTCTGGTTTGTCCAGTGGTCTAAGGAACAGACACATATGTCATATAGTACTCCCCAGGTATAAATGGAATAAAGAGCTGGATGAGATACCCAATGAAACAAAAAAATGAAGCCATAATGTACATATCTTTGTAATCTTCAGCCTCCTGAAAGGACTAATCCTAATTATGAACTACATGACTGCTGTCAGTCAGGGAGAGCAAATCCCTTGCTTTCTGTAAGAAGCTCCTAATCTGATTATTGATTTACAATTCTAGTGATTAGGTAAAGAATGTGCATCTCAAGGAATCTGAATGTCCTGACTGGACAGACTGTAAAAGAGCCATTTATAAGACAAGCTTTACTTCAAATAAATGTACAGTTTCAAAACATATTTAGACTAACAAATATTGTGTGCCAGAATAAAGTGGAAGAAACGTCAGTCATTTCTTCTGCTTTTGTACGTAGTGTCTAATACGACAATGACTTCATCAAAACAGAGATTACAACTGATTTTCTGTAATAACACCAATAGGGAAGATAAGATGGCAATGGGCCATTCAAGTACAAGTCAGTACAAGTGGGTTGTACTGGCTTGTGTTCCCTCTCTGCAGACAATTTCTCCCATTTAAAATTTGTAGTTGCTGTGATAGTGAGGAAATGTATTTTAATTCATCTGTGAAAAATGTATAAAAGAAGGTGTGTTTTCATGGAAGAAAAGGAACAAAAGAAGTATATGTAGCATTTCCCAGTGACTTCCTGTTGCAGGCAGCAAGGTTGCAGATACTTTGAATGCTGTAAACAGTCTTGACTGGTAAGACTACTGTAGGATTTCTCATATTCATCTTTGTCACAAACAAATATGCTTTTACAACAGAAAAAATGCCATTGTGAGCAGAGGTGTTTTACAGACTAACTGCATGAACCATGTTCAAAATTTCGTCAGTGACATCTGTTGTCAGCTGCTGAAGACAATAGAAATCACCAGCAGCAGAGTTTCAGATCCTCTGGTGTGGGGAAGCCAGGAGCTTCTCTCTCTACTGACTTGCCACATAAGGGGGAATATATTGACTGCATTAAAAAGCTCACTAACAACTCCAGAACTATATGGCAAGATGCTAAGATAATAGGTGAAAAAGAAATACACCTGGAGGTACAGGAAATTCAGTGGGACATTTATGAAAGCAAACATGCCCTTAGTGAAACTAATCTCCATAGTTTTTTTTCTATAGTCCATAGAGGGTATGAAGTTCCTACATGAAGTTATTCAGAGCAGAAGCTTGGCAACTGCTTCTGAAAGGATCTATCTTTCTCCACAGACTGTATGAGACACCTACAGAAATTAGCTTCAGTGGGCTGAAATTCACTTCTCAATATACTATGTACAATATGCTCACTCCCGAATGGCTATGTTAAGGAGGAAGCTATTCTCTTCCATATCCAAAGGGTCAATTTCAGAGAGGCATTTTGGGATGGCGGGACTTAATGCTGAAAACTGGAAAACCTTCCCAGGGGAAAAAAATCTTTTTGCATTGTGTTGGACCCTGGTGTCAAAAAGGGTTTGTATTCCCCACTTAAAATTTGAATAAGCACGTTTTTCCAGTACCGACTGTAAAGTGCATCCATGAATCTTCAGTCATTACAATGTCTAGAAAAAGAGTATGACATGTAAACTTAAGGAGCAGTTAGTAATTTTAAAATGTGAAAATTATCATGCATGTACCTATGCTTCAATTAGACTCTGTCACAGGACTGTGTATTACTACTAACTTTCCCTGCACATGCTGGTCACTGGAAGAGGCTGATAATAACACACTTGGATTCTTTGACATGTTTGAAGGCAGGAGAGATCTCCACAGCTTGCTGGATGCCATTAGGCATGAGATAACTAATGTTATAGCTTGTGTAAAAACTGTTAGTTGCAACCAGTTTGAAACTCATCAACTTCTTTTGGCGCAACATGGTTTTCCCTATGTACACTTCTAAGTTGAGAATCTCTGTGAAAGACAAGCTGTTAACAGTGCTTATATTGTGTATTCCTAGTATTGATCTATGTTTTCTTACTGTTATGAGAAAAACGAAGAAATAGAAATGGAAAGATTATTTGCCTTTCCTTGTGTCATACATGATCATGGCTAATTTCATACTAGAACTGGAATCAAAGCAGCATAGTAAAAGGTCTCAAATCTAATCCTTTCCCACGTTCAGCCTTACCTTGATCTCTCTCCTTAGGGCATGAATACTTGGTATTATAAAATTTACGTGTCTGTATTTTTGTAGGACAGGCAAATTAAGGTAAAAATTCACAACAAACTTCCATAGTGAAGATAGATCATATAATATTTCTAGCCTGCTGAACTATGGGAAAATCAAACTCACTGCAGCTATGTGTAAATGGTCATAGAAATACATCTCAGCTCAAAACCCAGGCATGCAGCGTATTTTTGCCTTAATAAAGCTAACTGCCTCTAATATTTGGATCCAGTTACAATAACTCTTTTACTGTAAGCATGGCCTGTTGGACTATATAACATTCAAATACAAACCCCTCACATTTCTCTCTGAGCTAATGATAAAACAAAAGAACAGGGTGGTGCCATGTTGGCAGCACTGCCAGATTGCACCGTTCTCTGTCATTTTCGGCAAATAATGAATCAACTTGGCCCCTCTAAAGACCTCATGTGATAGAGATATGCTATTAGTGCAGAGCTAAAAAATACTGCTATGATGTTTACAGAAATCACTCTCTCAGATTATTCTATTTGAAGTCAATTAGAAGAATCTTCTGATCTAACTGGCATGTGTTCTCAAGCAAACACCACACAGTTGTTATCGATAACCCTGATGAATGCAGCTATCCTGGGAGAATGCAAAGGCCAGTTTAAAAGCCTATTCAGTGTCTGTGTTCATGCTGATGGCTTAGATGTCTGTATTGCAAAGTTAGATCAAAATGATTGCCCCTAACCATTATGCAAACGAGCAAAAGTTGTCGAGTACCTGCCAGTTTTCCCAGTACAATTCGTGTATCTGCTCAGCATTGTGGTTCCACTCAGTGTTACTCGTTTCCAGTGTACTTTCTGAAACATTACCAGTGTCCAACAAACCACTGCTTTGAAGAAAGCAGCAACTCAAACACAGAAAGATAGTGTGGTTCATTATATTTTCTCATTCATTTTCAACTTGCTTTTTTTGTTTCTTTTCATCACTTCCACAAGATCAGTTCTTGTTTCCTGTCCACTTTGGTGACATTGAATAGCAGTTCTCTGTAAAGTTTTCATTTATACTAGTCGTCCACACCAAAACCAGGTTACGTACACATATCTACTTCACTCTACCTTGCCCTTAGGAACACAATAAAATATAATATACAAAGCCACCACATCTGCCTGATAGACAGAAATGGATAATCTTAAGATCTCCCATACTAGGTTGCAAACACTAAAATATACATGTACTGGAAACCTGAAATTATTCTGAAGCACAGGTGATGTCCTCTGTTGTTACCTGAGTTTTCTTAGTCACGCTGTTTCTTTTCAAAGTGTTTCTCTTCAAATGCTGAAGCCCACCTTGCCTGCTCAAGGGAATGCCTCTAGCTACAAGCCTTCAAGGAGATGGCACATCTGCTATCACCTCTGTTACTTCTGAAAACATCATGTATGGTTAGATCAGGTTTATATTCATTTTCTCACATGCACATATGTCGATCAAAGCGCACCGTTATCCATCACAAATGCCCTTGTTAGCTTATATTGCAAAAGGAAGCATATTGGTAAGAAACTTTTAAGGTGATAAGATTAATACTGCTCGACGTGCTGTGATGCAACAATAAGAAATAAAAGATATTTTAATCAAGAAAATGAAATAAAGAGGTAAATATTCATCAGGGAGAGAGAAAGAAATTAACTTTAAGGCTTTATTGAGGACATTTAAGAGGCCACTGACAGACTTCAGAAATCTTACAAGTTGCAACATCTTCCTTCTATGTTCACCACGTTGCTTTGTTCTCCATATCAGCAGTTCTATTGAATACAGCCCTTTCTGTCTGCAGTCCCAGACACAAGAGAGACTTCTCAGAGGGCAGCTTTATCCTTATGTACTGGAATCCCTGCTTTCAAGGCATTTTGCAAAGTATAAATGTCAGAGGGAGGGGAAAGAAGAATTTTCAGGTTTTGTAAGCTAGATGTTGGACTCTTACAGCTGTCATTTTTCATCACATGCATTCTGATTTTGTACTCACATGAAAAACACAGGTTGCTTTCAGACTTAATTTGATAATTCCCTTTCTAATCCTAAGATTTATATTCGTGCTATTTTCTTCCTCTGACTCTTTAAGAACATGTTATTATGCTTCTGATACAGAAAACCTGCTTCTTAAGTTAGTGTGTTCTGAGAGCTCTAATAGGATACCATCATGTTCTTTCTACATATCACTAGACATCTCTGAGGAATAAGACTGAGACACCAGCCTGGAGTTTGAATGTAACCACATAAGCAATAAAGTTAGTAATAAATCCTGTTAGGTAGAATACAATACCATTTTGCAGAGCCAACACTTTTTCACTGATTTTCACAAGCCAACAAATTTGTACAATTTGATTTGTGTCTCAGCTGCATGTGCACATACATGTATAGATATCTGGCATACCATTTACTATTTCAGATAAAACATTTATAAAATAGAATTTTATCTACTACTTGGTCGAACTCTCAACATCCAGTATGATTACCAATAGACAAATGACTTACTTTATTGGTTGCCCTTTGAATATACCGGGATGACTTCTTTTTTAATTCCAGAAAATGTTGTACATCTGCTTTCTAAAATGATCTCTCATCCCTGGTTTCCAGCATCACTAGTAATTTCTGGGAATTTAGGCTAGTACTATCATTCATATTATGAAGCCAGAATGGACATTTTGAAACTTATCTAACATTTGCTTATTTAGCAAATATGAATCAAAGTTTTAGAAATCTTACTGGCAACAAGGAAAATCTGTTTGCTTGTACACTGCATGGTGTACTTGTTAAAGTATCATGTTCAGACAGATATCTGTTCACTTGTCTCTGGAGAGATGAATAAACAATGAGATACTTATAAAGATTTATTTGATTGGAGCATTAATTCACCAGGAAAGTAATCTTCTTAATTTACAGTGGATTATTTTCACTGTTGACTAAAAATTTAAAGCACTGATTTTTTTTTTAAAGTCTAATTATAGGTTTTCTTTCCCGTGTATTGATGCTTCTGATTGCTGTTAAACTTATAATATAGTTAACTTAAAATAGGCATGAATTAAAAGCAAATATTTACTTTATACTTCTATTCATCATAACAAAACAAATTTAGTCAGAACACTGAGGCCTTCCTGAGTCTGCAAGCAGACGAAAATGAAAGTTCTGGGGAACTTTGGCCACAGAATTAGCTCTGGAGCTTAGTTACGGTGATTTAAATGCCTCTACTGTTAGTTAGATCACTAATTGTTCTAGTAGAATTAAAAAAAGAAGAAAAAAAAGGAAATTCATGTGCTTATTCTACAGTTCCTAACTATTAGTAATGCTTTCCTTGCTGATAGATGCCTGTACTAGGTCTGGCTGAGCTGGAATTGATTTTCCCCTATAGCAGCCCTCATGGTGCTGTGTTTTATGTTGGGAGCTAGAAGGGTGTTGATAACACACTGGTGGTGTGGCTACTGCTGAGCAGTGCTTACACAGCACCAAGGCTCTTTCCAACATTTCCCCCTGGTGGGATGGGGTGGGCAAGATCTTGGGAGGGGACACAACCAGGACAGCTGACCCGAGCTGACCAAAGGGATATTCCACACCATATGGCATCTGCTCAAGTATAAAGCTGGGAAAAAGGAGGAAGGGCGGTGGGGTCACCCTTGGTCCTCTGAACCAATCACTATGCGTATTGCAGCCCTGCTTCCCGAGAAGGCCCCACATCGCCTGCTAATGGGAAGTAGAGAATAAATCTGTTTTCTTTTTTTCCTTCTGTGTGTGGACCTTGCTTTGCTTTGCTTACGTTAAAACTGCTTTTGTTTTACCCACAAGGGTTGTTTTTTTCTATCTTATTTTCTTTCCTCCTTTTTGCCCTGCTGAGAGTACGGGGTAGGGGGAACTGATAGAGTGACTTGGTGGGTACCTGGCATTTAGCCAAGGACAAACCACCACAATTCCAAAAAGCATATTTTCTGATGGCTAATTTCAAAGTTTCTATGAGTTTTTATGAAGTCATAATGACGTATCTAACACAGATTTCTGCAGCTGCACTGATGGTCCCAGGTCTGCATAGAGCTTATGCATCCAGCTATGTAGCAAGAAAAGGTGAGACAGATCCTTGTGCTGATTTTTGAAAGGCTTTCCCTTTCACTAATTACACTAGGATTTGCATCAGCTAGGATGTGCATTTCAATTTGGGGACAGCCTACAGTCTGGCATGCTGTAGACTGAACATACCATCAGACAGCATGTTCTTTTCACTGGCCATCACATTAAATAACTCACAAGTTGGTTGGCTCTTTCCTTTTCTCTTTTTATCCAATTCAATAAAAACAGAGAAAGTTGTCAGAGAAGCCAAGGCAGTGTTTCAACTGTGGAACACACAAGGTCCTTCACACCTCACTGAGATGCCTGCCTGCTCTGTATTTGTACTGATTTGAATTCAACAAGACACATAACCAACTTAACCAGTTGGTTGTTCTGCTGAGACTGTTTGCCTGAAATGCAGGGAAAAAACACGCCAGGGAAGACAGAAGTAAATCATAAGAGACAATAAGAAAAATGTTCCAAATAGATAAAATATTTAGATATCTCTTATAGAGAATATAAAATAGAGTAGTTAAAGCCAAATTCAGAAGTAGCTTGTAGAATGGCATCTTTTCCAATTGGTTAAATATTTTTAATCTCCTTTAAATTGGTGTGGATTCCATTGAGGAGCTAAAAAACTTAGTTTAACTCCTCCATTGCTGTATAAAGAAATAAAACCAAACACAAAAGTAACTAGAGTTTGTTCTTTATTTGGTGTGATCCTTTCAAATTCCCATCATGTTCCTTAAGTATTTCTTATTTATATACAGATCAAAAATGACATGAGTTTCCTGTTAACAATGGGAAAATGGGTACAAAATAAGTGACTCATTCCTCTTCAAGCTATTCTTCTAGAACAGAGAATATTTATTATATGTTATTAGATCTATTATGTGATTATTATTGCACCTATTAGAATATAAATGTGCTGTTAAGCTATTGCAAAACTGCTACTACTTGCTAATTCTATGTCTGTGATCTGTCAAGAGTTGAGCTGTTTCAGGATGAAAATACAAGCATTTCTTTGCCAGTCCTACCTGTAAAACTCCATGTTGAGGGCATTCATGGGGCAAACTTTCCAGATTAAGCTGTGGTACAGATGCTCTGGATGCTTCTGCTGCCAAACTCCCTTCAGTTTAGCAGAACAAAGTATAGTACGCAGGAAATCAGGTCCCATTCATCCACTTGCCAAAGGAGACTTAAACTCCCATCCTACATGAACTGTATGAGATTGATGTTTTGGCTTAGTGAAGCCACTTCACTTCAATGACTTTTTAAAATTGAAGTATTGCATATACACAAGGATAATAATATTTTAGTATTACTTTATATATGTCCTTATACTCAGTAGTTCAAAAAGTACTTTTCAAAGATGTTACTTTCATATTGCGAAGGACTAAGGACCACAGCTATGCCCAGGACATGTTTTTAGACAGTATCAGAAGTGACATTTTCTTGTCCTCACCTGCTACAAAGAAGCTAGACACACATCCCTGTGAGAAACCAACTCCTTAGGACTGTGTTATGTGCACCCCAGCATTGCCCTCATTGCCTACAAATGAGGACCCTTCTGTCAGCAGGCTGTAGGGAGGCATCCCTTAATGCTCTGGGGACACCTCTCCCTTTCAGTTTGTGTAATGCCTTTGTAGTGCTCCATTGGTGATTTTGCTGTGCCCTACACTTTTTGGACTTGTGGTTTCTGAAAGAAGCAGCTATGGAACAAAAAATTTGCAGTAGCACACAGAGAGGACTGGACAATTTGGTTTTGTCCTGCTGTTTTCCACGTCATTTATCCTGCTGATTGCCTAGCCTTGCCTATAAATACCTGATTACCATCTGAGAGTCTACATCTCTAAGCAGGTGAAAAGTAAATCCTATTCTATATAAAAAGTCTGTTTATAAAATGTTAAGAAATTATGAATAATTTATTTCAGAGGCTACTTTGTAGAGAGTTGAAGACATTGAGTAACTAGTAATCAAAAGTTTTTAACAAGAGTAATGAAGACTAAAAATTCTGTTTTGCATTGGAATTTTGAGTTTCAACATTTGTATTCAAAATCTCTATTTTGAGTCTTTGAAAATATTTCATTTTACAAATGTTTAGCATTTTCTTTTGATTGTGAAAATTTTAAAATATACTGTTGCTGTTGTGCAATCTGCTTACTTAATAGAAATTTACAGTTTCTTTAAAAGGAAAAATTAAACCTTTAGTTTCAAGAAGATTGAAACAGAAATAATTTTACAGCCTGTGCTTGTCTACATTTAGTTCTCAGTTGAGCTACATGAAAATGATAATCCCTTATTAAACTTCAGTTTACAGTGTTAAAATTTTGCCATTGCAAATATGCAGGAATCCTATTCTAGAGAATAACCAAGATTTGCAAAGTCAGCTGAGGCATGGAGCTCTACAAATTCCATTGAATTCGATGGAACTTCTGTAGCAAAATAGTTCTCGCTAGCTTTGAGCATTTCAAATAATGTGTGTATTTTTAAAAGCCAGAATTTACCCCACAGAGTTTAACTAAAGAATGGGCAGGTGACCCTGAATACCAAATGAGACTGATAAGGCAAAGAGACAGAGATGTCAAGGATGACAGACAGTAGGAAGGCTACTTCAGATCCTATTTTAAAATAGAACTACAATGATCTGATTCTTCAGATCTTCTTCAAAAAACTTAAAGAAACCTTTTTAATCTCTCTTGACAGTCAGAAAATGAACAAACCAAAAATTTTCAACCTCCAGTAAATACATTAGCAATGACCTTTTAAGATCAAATGGTAAAAGTGAAAAAATATGATATGCTCTTGAGAAAAATAATGATAAGATCATAGAGTTCCACTTCTTTTTCCTTCTGGAAAAACTGAGTTAACAATCTTCTCTGACCTTGTTCGTCTGTTTTTCTCTAGAGTTATGCCAAATTATTTGAAGGTCTTTTATACAGTCAAAGACCCTGAAGAGCTGTTTGTTCAGAGATGCTGCAGAAGTGGCTGGATATTCACTGCTACAAACATAGCTCTCATCAAGCTACACCACACCACCCTGGATCTTCAGTCTCCAGTAGTGCGTGAAAAGCACACAAAATTAACAAATCTGCTTTCCACAGTATAATAGACAATTTTTAAACATGTCTGCACTCATGCCTTTAATTTTGTCCTATGTAAATTTTAAAAAGTTATCATGTGCAACAGATCCAAGTGGTTTTTACTGTCTAAATAGTGGCCAAAAGTAATTAAATTTTCTTCATTCTAGAAAGGCAGAGATATAGCATTACTGGTTGCTCATAAATCCCATTAAGGTTCTAAGCAGAATCCTGCTCTGACAAATACATCTCCCAGGTGTGAAGGTCTGCACGTTACTCTCTCCCAAGTATCTTTGCAGGTGCATTACTGAGTCAATACATTGAAAAACGGATTTTTAAATGGTTCCTATCTACACAAAAGTCTAATACATCTTAAAGAGCCATGTGAATCAGAAACTGGTAAACAAAAGCTCTCTTCAAAGGCTAGTGTTTGCATAGCAGGTCATTGCATTTTAATAGAATTCTCACAGCTCTGACGTGCATGCAGTCAGTGAAAGAATTTCCCATAAGAGATTATCACAGGAAAAAGCTCATTCATGTATGCAATAGTTTGTTATCAATTGACAGCATGTACTCGTTGGATTTGATTCACTGCTTTTGCGTATATTTGCTTTAAACTGGATAATCGAATCTGGCTGTGTATGAGCTGAGCTTTCTGCTTGTATAAAAATATGCATTGACCATTCAGTGATACTTCTCCAAAGAGAAGTACACAACTTTTCTCACCAACTTGAACTTTCCACCTTACTTTCCCTTTCTCAGAATAACAGATAGCAAATTTTCTTTGGAAGGCTCAGCAAGTAGCACACCCTTTTCTAGTCAGACCAGAGGAAACAATAAGGTGTTTATTAGTACTTTTACCTCTTTGTCTAAGGACCCAAAGTGTGTGTAATCATGTTCAGTGTGTGTCTCTCTCTACCTAGGAAGAAGTTATAGTTAGTGATATAGTTTGATAAGTAAAGATCTAAGGGACAATTAATTTCTTCTGACTATGAAGATAAACATGTAGGGGAGTCTAAATGTATCAGAACTTCCCATAAACAACCATACTTGAGGGAAAGGCTGAGGTGCAAGACATTAGGCCTACATACAGTACAGTCTTCATAAATCTACTAATTAAGGCCATCTGTCCCAAATGGCAAAGCTCAACAAGTCAGGAGGAGCTGCTCCAGAACCTGCCCAATCTGCAGCAGAGCAGCAGATCTTGTGACACAGGGGATTTTCCTGAGGCAGGGAACCACCAAGGCAGCAGAGAGACCCACCAGAAGCTGGCAGCTCTTGCAGGAGACACTGACAAGCTCTGGGCACAGAGCAATGGTGTCCACTCCCACACCTATGAAAAGCAGCCTAGGGAGCACTAACAACCAAGAGCGCTGCAGAGTGGGCAAACAGACCATGGGACATCAGCCAGGGCACAGCACAGAAGGAAGTGCAGGAAGGGCAGAGTAACTCTGCCAGCTCAGGAGATGAGTTCTGTTGGTGGTCATCACTCTCTCAGAAGGAGCTTAGCTATGGTGTCCAGCTGTCAGAAAGCTCTGTCCTCTTCACTCACCAGAACGAACGTGGCAACCCAGACAGCGCTCCCATGCAAACATGCAGCTGTCCAGGTCTCAGGCTGCAGGCAGTGCCTGAGCCTGTCACTGGTAATGGATGGCAGTGATGAGAACAGATGTGTGCAGTGTGACCATGGGAATGATATGCTCAGCCTGATGGCAGAGCTACGAGAGGAAGAAGAAAGGTTAAGGAGCACCAGGGAGGCTGAACGAGAGATAGACTTGTGAAGTCATGCTCTGCCCTCTCTCAGACAGAGACAGGGACAGTCAGCAGAAAAATAAAAAACAAGATCCAGGAGACTCTGTATCCTCCCCCTGCCAGGCTGAAGGCAGTAGCTTAAAGGAAAGGAGCAAATGGAGGCAAGTCCACACTCAGGTTGGCAGGCAAACCTCCTCCTTGCCTACCTCACCTTCCCAGGTGCCTCTATACAACATGTACCAGGCTCTGCATGTGGACAGTCAGTCAAAGGATGACATGGATGATAGTCCACCTATACCAGAGATGTTGCCAGGTCCAGTAAGGCCTACTCTTCTGTATCATGACCACCTCCACAAGGAAGAAAAGACAGGTTAGAATTGTAGGTGACTCCCTTCTGAGAGGAACAGAGAATCAAATATGCCAGACAGGCCCTCTTCTTAAGGTCTTAAGTCTGCTGCCTCACTGGGGCCCAAGTTAAGGACATCACTAGGAAACTTCCTAGCTTGGTACGGCTCTTGGACTGTTACCTACCAATGCTCTTCTATGAAGGCAGCAACGAAGCCACAACACGTAGCCCAAGAGTGAACAAGAGAATTCAGGACCTTGAAATAGTTGATGTGGAAATTGGTTGGACAGTCACGTAGAGAGTGTAGTGGTCAATGGCTCAATGTCCAGATGGAGATCAGCAACAAGTGGTTCCCCTTAGGGGTCAGTATTGGGACCAATAATGTTTAATATTTTCATCAATTACATAGACAGTGGGATTGAGTGCACCCTCAGCAAGTTTGCAGATGAGACCAAGCTGAGTGGTGTCTTTGACACATCTGAGGGACAAGATGCCATCCAGAGGGACCTGGACAAACTGGAGAACCTCATGAGATTCAACAAGACCACGTGCAAGGTCCTGCACCCAGGCTGGGACAATCCCCAGTATCAATACAGGTTGGGAGATGAAAGGTTCAAGAGCAGCCCTATAGAGAAGGATTTGATGGTACTGGTGGATTGAAAGCTGGACATGAACCATGGAATGTGCACTCGTAGCCCAGAAGGCCAGCTGCATTCTGGACTGCATCAAAAGGAGCATGGCCAGCAAGCAGGTCAAGGGGGGGATTCTCCCCCTCAACTCTGTTGCGGTGAGACCCCACCTACAGTACCGAATGCATCTCTGGAGTCCTCAGCACAGTAAAGACATGGACCTGTTGGAGTAAGCCCAGAGGAGGGCAACAAAAATGGTCAGAGAGCTGGAGCACCTCTTCTATGAGAAAAGACTGAGAGAGCTCAGAATGTTCAGTCTGGAGAAGATAAGGCTCCAGGGAGACCTTATTCCAGCCTTTCAGTACTTAAAGGGGACTTATAAGAAAGATGGTGACAAGCATTTAGTAGTCTGTTGGGAAAGGACAAGGGGCAATGGTTTTATAATAAAGAGGGTAGATTTAGATTTACCTAATCTAAATTTAGATTAGGTAAATCTAAATTTAGATTAGGTCTAATTAATTTAAATTTAGTCTAAATCTACCTTCTTTTAGTTTAAAGGAAGAAATAGTTAAAGGAAGATTTTTTTTATGAGTGGTGAAACAATGGAATAGGTTGCCCAGAGACGTGGTAGGTGCCCCATCCTTGAGAATCATAGAATCATAGAATAATTATGGCTGGAAGGGACCTCCAGGGTCATCAAGTCCAACCTTTATCCCATCATCTCCCTAAACACTAGACCATTAGACCATGGCCTCAAGTACCTCATCAACCCATTTTTTGAACACCCCCAGGGACGGCGACTCCACCACCTCCCTGGACAGCCTATTCCAGTACCTAACCACCCTCTCAGTAAGGAACTTCTTCCTAAGATCCAATCTAAACTTCCCCTAACGCAACTTGAGGCCATTTCCTCTCGTCCTATCATTAGTAATTTGGGAGAAGAGACCAACACCAGCCTCACTACAACCTCCTTTTAGATAGTTGCAGAGGGCAATGCAGTCTCCTCTCAGTCTCCTCTTCTCCAGACTAAACAACCCCAGTTCCCTCAGCTGGTCTCCATAAGGCCTGTTTTCCAGACCTCTCACCAGCCTCGTTGCCCTTCTCTGGACTTGCTCCAGCACCTCAATGTCCTTCTTATCCTGTGGTGCCCAGAACTGGACACAGTACTCAGGGTGTGGTCTCATGAGTGCTGAGCACAGGGGCACGATCACCTCCCTACTCCTGCTGGTCACACCGTTTCTGATACAGGCCAGGATGCTGTTGGCCTTCTTGGCCACCTGGGCACACTGCTGGCTTGTGTTCAGTCGGCTGTCAACCAACACCCCCAGGTCCTTTTCCGCCAGGCAGCTTTCCAGCCACTTTTCCCCAAGCCTGTAGCGCTGCATGGGGTTGTTGTGACTGAAGTGCATGACCTGGCACTTACCCTTGTTAAACCTCATACAATTGGCCTCAGCCCATCGCTCCAGCCTGTCCAAATCCCACTGCAGAGCCTCCCTACCCTCACACAGATCGACACTCCCACTCAATTTCGTGTCATCTGCAAATTTACTGAGGGTGCATTCGATCCCCTCATCCAGGTCATCGATAAAGACATTAAACAAGACTGGCCCCAAGACCGAGCCCTGAGGGACACCGCTTGTGACCGGTCTCCATCTGGATTTAACTCCATGCACCACAACTCTCTGGGCTCGGCCATCCAGCCAGTTTTTAACCCAGCAAAGAGTCCACCTGTCTAGACCATGAGCCGCCAGCTTCTGCAGCAGAATGCTGTGGGAAACAGTGTCAAATGCCTAAATGAAGTCTTACTGAAGTTCTGAAGAACACTCAAGATCAGTCTGGATGGGCTCTGAGTAACCCAATCTAGTTGAAGACGTCCCTGCTCACTGCAGGGGGGTTCGACTAGATGACCTTTAAAGGTCCCTTTCAACTCAACCTATTCTATGATTTTGTGTTTTGTGGATTGAAAAACTGGTCCCTGGGAGGAAGCTCAACATCCTACTTGCAAGACTGAAACAAAATTCTCCTTTTGGCATCCTGATGCAGGAAAAGTGGTCGCAGAGAACACGGCCTGGTCTCTACAAATACTGTGACTGATGCAAAATATGTCATCTTGATGAAGTTTAAGCTTTTTATCTTCTGAAGCTTTTTGAGAAGGCACTGAGGAAGAATCTTGCCTGTGTTCTTTCTGAGGTTCTGGCTGGAGGGTAACAAGCCCTAAGCACAGTCTCTATAAGGGCAGGCTTCGTCATTAGGATGGAGTCAGCAGCAAAACCCTCTAATCTGGTTCTGTAATCACGTTCTAGGATCTGTATAGCAGTGAGTAAATCTGCTGCACCGGGGACAGAGACATCCTACCTAGAGTGTCAGCTTTATCTTTACTTTACCCTGTCAGGGTGTGAAGTACACAGATGAGACAAATTACCAGATGCTGGCCAGGTGTTACTCGGGGAGCCTTTGATGTGAAACTGTCATAAGACACAGTGCATTCAACCTAGGAATTAAGATTCCCAGAGGGGCAGCAGTGGTTAGTTAACTGGTAACACACGGACTATCATGTTGTCTGTGCTACCAATTCATGCTCGCTTTAGCCCTTCTCTGTAAAACAGGAGTACTAGTAAAGACTTCCCATATACCTCACAGGACTATCAGTAGAACTAATGAATTTCTGATATCAAAGTGCACTGAAGATTTAATTTTATAAAAGACCTCTGTATAATTTGCAATGTATTTTTACATTGTTAGATATATATACATGGCACTATTACTGAGTATGTACATGCATTTGCTAACAAACCAGTTCTAGCAAATATGCACTATTATACCCTGAACTATATAACAGTGTCCAGAAGCCTCATGGAGATAGCAGCTGAATAAATCCCAGCAGAAGATGCTTCTGTGTTCCAACGCTTTATCAGCTTTGTCTGTTGAAGATGGGAACAATGTATGAAATGTAAAATTCCATTATTTTCTGTTACTGCACATTCACTGAAAAAAAAGAATAATTAAAATTCCATTCCTGGAATAAATTTATATGTCACAAATCAATATTTTTTAATTGTTCTTTATCTTTTCTATATTATTCTTGCTTATCTGTTCCAACAAGCTTTAAGCCTTCTGTTGCTGTTTTTTAAATTAATTTTTAAATTGTTTGACTAATTAAAGAAGGTATTAGATTTTTTTTTCCTGACACAGTTCTCACTAGGAAAGTAAGCAAGTGAAATAGGGATAATTAATACCTTGTATTTATAAAACACTTTTTATCAATAGTTATTTTGGTTCTTTCCACACAAATTCTCTGTGGTTTCCATTTTACTGATGGAGTAACTGAAATATTTCTGAAGAATAAATGTAGGAGGAGAAGCGAATGTTGTATAGCTAAACTGTCTTGCAGAAGTGTAAGTAGATGAAGCAAAAAACAGTCAAGAAGCCACACTATAGGTATTGTTCACTATTTCATTGACGAATAGGTGAAATCTAAGACATTCAAAAGTGATTTCCTTTACCATGAGAAAAAAATATGGGTCCTAAATGCACCTTGCTACAGCATGTAACACACCAGGGAGCTGGTGTTTCCAGACAAGAGAGTTGATACGTGAATGACACACTTTAATTCATTTTTGTTGATTTGATTGTTCTTTATTTTCCTTTCTGGGAATGAAGATGAGACTATTAGCATGATAATTGTTTATGCCTGAGACAAAAGAGGAGGAACATGATAGACAAAAGTCAGCAGGACGTGGAGGAGGAGAAGGTATGCATTTCATAAAGTGATTTGTTCAGTAAACTGGGCGATGACTTGCTTCTTTACATGGAAAAGGCCCTGTTGCAGAAAAGTAACATTTAGCTTTTGCTTATTTGCATTAACTTCAGCAAGCCTAAGCCTTTGTCTGTTGCTCTAACACGGAGGGCTGTACAGATAGAATCTATAAACAAAGGCAAGCATTAGCAAGTGCTTTGGATATAGCAATGGGCAGAGAAACAGTACTGCATACTCAAAGCCCAGCCCCCTGCTCAGGACTCCTCTCTTCTCTGTCAGTTGCACCTCTGTATTTTACTGATATGATTATACAATATCTGCATACATCTGTTCTCTGAAAGTGAATAAGATCTATAAGTAAGGAATAAGAATGGGCTCTTTCAGTGGATTTTCATCCTGACTTTATATCTATACATTTGCACAATTTAGAACTGGAGCTAACTGAGAGAGTCCCACTGCCTACATGGGAATCTGATGTGGAGGTAAAGTGGGTAGAGTTCACGTAAGTTCTGCTGTATGCATTGGAAAGATCTATATAGACTTATATATAGCTGATATATAAATAATTTTCACCTATGAAACATGAAATTGCCTCCCCAGTTGCAGAAGGTAGAATTTTATAGTCCTCATATACAAAAGCAAGCTGCTCAAATGATAGATATTATGGATTTGGAAGAATTTAGACTGACAAGGGTTGGAAACACTTTCATGCTGTTTGCATCTGCAGATTCTAGAACAATTTTTTATAATTTTGGCTGAGGCCTATAGATGTCACAGTACAATTATAATCAGTGAATATAATAAAAAACATAATCAGTGGAGTGCACATATAGCCAGTAGAATTCTCTGCTTCCTTCTAGTACACCTAAGGTTGTTTAATTATTTTTTTTTAATTGGAAAAAAAAAAAGATTTATCAATTTAATTTGTTAATGCCAGAATTAGATAAAAAGAGAATGTTGTGTTTGGATATTAATCACGGAAGGCTGGATACAATTTTTGTTTTACAAGTCTGAATCTTCCCTTAAGCTTCCAGACAACACTTCAGAAAGAAAATCCTAGCCTTGAGTTTCATACTTCAGCTGCTACAAAATAAGTGTAGGTTATGTGACTCAAAACCATGTACTTTTCAAATGATGCAGTTGCTGGTTGCACTGTTTAAAATATCTTATTGGCAAGACTATACCAGTTTAACCATACAGAGTCACAATGGCCCAAAAATACTAACCAGCAAAGGCAGAAAATTTACTTAAGTTGGGTGTAGATGGCTTGGGTTTATATGATGCTGCCAAGCTATTTTTGTCATTGTCATCTAGGCCTTGGCCAAAAGTGTAAACTTCAAAGTTCTTTTACGTTTGAACTAAACCTAAACTATGTTGACATTTCCATGTCTGAGTTCAGAGGCTATCAATTTTGTAGCATTTTAAAACCTTTGCATAAGTTTGTGTCTGTAAATAGCACAAGAAACAAAAAAAATAAACAAAACAGAAGTCCAGAGTGAAGCACCAGGCTTTTGGGGAGCTCTAAGGGCAATCTTAAGAGATAATTTCTGTTTTGTTTCCAATAGCAGAGAAAGTATAACCATATATGTGGTTAACCATTTGGTTAATCATTTTTAATAAAAACAAGGATCTGGTTCCTAATTTCAGTGGAAGAATGCTGATTTCTATATAGCGAAGATCTATCTCTTATTTTAAAACTTCACTTAGAGGTACATTCATGGTTAGCAGGGAAGCATTGTCTTGGTTTATAACAATGTGATATTGATGACAATCTATTCTCATCTGGTTAATTCTGTTTGATTCTGGTGACTTACATCTGTATGAACTTGTGACAGGATATAAATTGGAATTGAATATTGAATTTGCCTGTTTTCTGAGACATCACTTTAACTTCATCTTAGAATGAAAACATACAGGATTGATCACAAGGCTAATTAGGAAACTTAAATTTTCATGATCTTCTGTGACATGGAAGCCCCTGAACAAAGAGTGGGCAACTGGTCAGGATGAGTCCTTTGTTTCAAGGTTGAACTGTGGGACGGGGGCAGCTAGGCAATAGGACATTGACTCTGATACCTCAGTAGTGTCAGGGCTATGCCCTGAGAGAACCGTATGCCTTTTTTAACAGAGAAGGCCATTTTGTGAAAAAGAGAAGAAATGCAGTACAAGAAATAGTGCTTCTTTAGAAGCACTTTGTAAATGCTCTGCTAAAATCCTGCCGAACATGAAGATAACTAAAATCTGATGGTGGCCTATAATGTGCACTAATCTGGCTACAACTGTTAACATGTGAATGTATGCTTCTCCATATACATGCAATTTACTGAATGAGTAAAGTGCCACTGTGAAAAGATTTCTGGATATATAATAGAAAACATGGTTTACAAAAGCGTGAAATAGAGATTTGCAAAATATTACTTCATATTCATGAGTTAGAAGGTCTTATGTGATGCTTATGAATATTCAGTACACATATTGTACGTTAAGGTCTAGAAACTACTAAAAATTCAGCAACTTATTCAGAGTATTTTTTGTCTTCTAGCAGCACCTTATTACGTGAGTAGGTACTGGAGTCACCAGGACTATTCTGGTCTTAATGGTCTTATGTTATATGATAATGAAACCATCAGCATACTTTACAGTAATACTTTTGTCATGTGTTCATCTACTACATATATTGTTGCCCAGTACAAAGGTATCAAAGTTTTTCCCTTTTGGAGTACCCTTTTTAAACTGATGAGACATTACCAAGACAACTCACTTCGAATTAAGATAATAGAACATAACTCTTATTATAAGAATAACATCTTTAATCCTTCTTGTGATCTCCCCAAGGGTAAAGTGTTGATGACAGGGCAGGGAACACATAGAGATTGCACTCGTGTTGGAGAAAGACAGCACACAATATCGAAAGACGATCACTAAATAGTACTCCAATATCTCTACAGAAAAAGCACAGCTCATTCAAAATGCAAATCTAACAGGCATAAACCTCAGTACTGCCACTTGTCTAAGAATGGAGCAGAAGTGTTTACTTTTTTTTTCTCTACTCTGAGGAGCAATTTATAACAACAATATTCGTTCTGTCTAAGCAGTCTCTGGCACCAGTGTACGCATATCAGCAATTGTAATACAGTCATTCACTATTGGCACTTCAGGCCAATAAAGTTTATTTCTCTTGGAGTGCTGACATGGCTGTCTGCAAACAAGGCCCTGAGAACTAAGACAGCTGGAATGTCATTAAAGAATATTGACTTTCTCTCTTTTATCTTTTTCCCTTTGGTGAAACTTTAGTGCATTTAAGAACGCTAGTCACCTCCCAAAACATGAAAGCAAAACTGGCAAAATCTATTTTTATGTTTTTCTCCATGTATATCCCAAGTAATATAAAACAATGAAGAAGATTAAACCATGCAACAGATTTGGGGAAGAAAAAAAGTTTTCATACAGAGCCCAGATGGTTGTATCAGAGATTTCATAAAGGCTTTTTTGTGAGTTTAAACCTGGCTGTGTAGGGAGGGGCTGATTATTAATAATTTAGTACCTCTGGCAGGATCAATATGACTAATTTGTTATGTCTGCAGAGGTAATTCCTATTCTTTTGTGAACTGAAGACTTGAAAAATTGAAGTAACAATTTAAAAAGAAAAGCATTTATAGGGATTAAGAGGAATTGATTGATTTTGTCTTAAGGTTAAGAAGAATTGATAATCTAAGAATAAATTTAAGGACTTATTTTACAGTTATAACATGTGCAACTTGATGAACTTGCTATTTCACTTTTTTTACTACTAGAAGTAGTTTCTGAAAATCAGACTTCACTACTGATGCACATTTGAGTCATTTAAAAAAAAAAAAAAAACAAACTCTTGCAGTAGCACCCCTCTGGTTGATTCTGTGATAGAAACTTTGTAGGAGTACTAAGCAGTCCCTATTGTGAAGTTACATAGCTTAGTACAGACTAGAGGAATACGGGAAGTTAAGTTCCAGACAAAAGTGAAGGGGTTTGCAAGAAACTGTTCTTCCTCTCCATTTCTTTCCTGGACTATCCAAGCCATCGAGTAAAATTCATTCCAGAGTAATAGTGGATATATCCTTCATGAAGGTTTCTGTGCTGACTCAATAGGAAGATCCCTGAAGAGCAAATGCCACAGATAAATGTCTGCAAGGGCAGAAAGCCACACCCTCTCATTTAGTGAAAGGTGAAGGACCAAGTACAAATCTATGACGTGGTAATACCAGGCACTGCTACTGGTGGTATTCCTATCCATCTGCTCCATCTACTGCCTAAAGCACTCTCCTATGCTCAGCTCATGTTCTTTGGTGTGAACATTCTCCAAATGACAGACTCTTCAATGAGCACTCCTCTCTCTTTTTCTGGTGGCAGTCATCAGAGTTACAGGGCAGGACTGGTTTAATAGCTTTTGTCATTGATCTGCATTTTTGTGATTTTTGCATTAGCATTTCATACCTTCAGGTCATTCCTCGTGGGACAGAATGCCTGTCTCTCTGCCATTGTTGTGGATGCATTGTCTGCCATGTAATGATGGGAAAGCACCTCTCTGCTGCACAGATTAAAAGGAAAGACAGAAATAGGATATTTTATGCAGAAGGAGAACAAAAAAGAAAGGCACATGGGAAAATTGGATCACACTTGAAAGGAAATTTTCAAGATAAATTAATGGTGAAATTGATCTCTTGTGATGTTTACAGCTATTAAATAAAGACCGTAATATTATGTTTGACTATAGCAAATACAAAAAGCATTACCCAAATACCCATTTTTAGAGTGTGCTAGAGTGGGTTCTATTTTATACAAAGGTGAATGAAACCGAAGAATTCTTGTGAAATGTTTAAGTAATGCAGTTTAAATAACTACACTGTACAACACAGAGGAATTGAAACTTTCAGAACACAGACTGAAGAAATATCAGCATGGACTTGCAGTACTTGGTGCAAAGAAATACATTTCATTGCTGTAGCTAAAATACACATGTAAAATTTTAGTCCTTAGTCACTGGCAAAGGGCTGTGAAGCATAAATTACTTCAGTGTTCTATTAACATTGAACCCTGGAAGGAAAGCTACACTAAGAGCAGTCCTTATTAACATGTTCAATCAGTTTCTCAATTATTTTTTTTGCGGGAAGTTGGTTGTTGATTTTCTTGGTTGTTTGATTTGTTTTGTTTTAGTAGTTGACAGATTTGTAGGGAGGAGTGGGCACTCGGACACTTTTTAAAATCTTTGAACATTTTTTTTGCTTGTGAGTACATTGCTAGTACAAACATGCATATGTATACATGTCCTTAAAAGCAGTAAAGCCACTTGTTGCTCGACATCTGGTTGGTTCAGCTTGTAAAGTGTGCAGAATAGCACTCTGGAGAACAGGACAGTTACGTTCTTCCTCACGCAAAAGTAGCAAGTAAATAAGTTATTAGAAGAACTAGAAAAGCAACTGCAAAATAAAGCTATTTAACTGTATTTGAAGCAATTTCTTTTCTAACTGTAGTGATATTGGTTTTAATGCATTACCTAAATAAAAGAAAGTCACTGAAAGGAATTCTTTATAGTAGTAAAAAAAAAAAAATCTGGTATTACACAAGGATAACTATGATCCTTGGATTATTAACAAGAATAAGTAATCTTCATGCACACGTACACACCTAATTTACTCCTTTGTATATAGGTGTTAGATGTACAAGCATTCTGCTTTTCATATAGACTTTGAAATGATATAAAATTATACTAAAAAAAAACACCATGCAAGACAACAGAGAATCCAGGCCCCATGTTTACAATGGGGAGCAATGATTTTGAATTTAGGATAAGGGTAAATGTGGAGTCTTTCTTTGACAGAAGTAATGAAAAGAATGTTGATAGAGAATCCTGCCGAATGTAATCCACTAATGAATAAATGGCAACTATTAGAAGTACTAATTATAATGAAATTGTCTTTTTTTCAACATTAATTTGTGGGGTTTATTTTATAGTCTCAGAATGTTTCTGTACCACTCACTGGTGAATTCCCATGGTTTTGGGCTCATATTGCACTATTTTTGTTTAAAAATATTAAAATATAAGATTTGTTTAAAAATATTAAAATAATAAGAGGCTGGCAGAAAAACTGGCAGCTTTTTAGTCAGGGTTAAAATTCTGAGCTAATTTTACACAAGCCACTTATACTCCAGGTTTCCTCTTACATTTCAGAGAGTTAGTATAATTCTGACATTGTAACACATTTCCACAGTGTTTCTACTTTTTCTTCTTTACTCCATGGTAAAACACTAATATACAATAACTTCAACCTTCAAAAAATTTGCCTAGCATTTTTTTAGATCTTGAAGCACTGAGCAACAAATTAAGACTATTACTGTCAGACCATAAAGACTGTCTTTTCCTCAAAAGTACTATATTAGCAATTTTTTCCTCATGACAGGACCTCAGCTGACTTAATACTTCAGGAACCACACGATGGAGATTTTTAAATTTTTAAAAACTTAACTACAGCAAGTAAATTTACCACTGGAAACAAACTGATTATTAACAGAAGCTACCACCATCCCAAAGTCTTTCCATTCCAAATAGAGAAAACTAAAAGGATGGAATAAACCTTCTGGTGAAAGTATTTCTGGTTATGTCTCAAATAAAATGCAACTTTCAGAGTGGTGACAAGGCCATAACAGAATCCTGGTCAAGATTTTCAAATGGCTGCTGTTTCTCAATAGTAAATAAAAAAAAATGCAAAACCAAAACCAATTGTAAGTTGTCCCAAATCCCCAGTCAATCCAGAAAATGTTGACTTTTACAGTACTTTGGCTTTTGTTTGGGGTTTTTTGCATTAAACGTAATGGCAAAACATGTGGATTGCACTGTTTCTAGAAACTCTGTTTTAACTGATCTAGATATAATTAGGAAAATCAAGGTGAATTAGTATTTCTTTTTACATAGTATAGTGAAAATAGCCATAATTAAATTACAAAAACTGCTGAAAAAGCTGTATGTGCCTCAACACTCACAAAAGGAGCTGTTGTAAATAATGATTTTCTTCCTGGATAATACATTACTATATTGGCTGATTCAGGAGTTTTTACAAGGTTCCTCGCAAGGAAGATTACTGGATAAAGAGGAGTTATGATGGCTTGAAAATGAGCTATGAAATGTATATTTAATAAGTGCAGTATGATTTCATCATATTGTAGTTCTCTTCTGACACCTCATTCTTATCCTTTATATACCAAGCAGTAGCTCTCAAGACTGTATATAATTCAAAGACAGTCAAAGTGTTTCCCTCATGTTTACGTCGCACGATGTGATAGAAACAGATGCAGGTAGCTGGGGAAGGTCTGAAGACAGCACGAGACAGTGTTGTACCACCTGGAAATAGAGTAACAAGATCCTTGCAGAGCTGGTGTCATCTCTTACCTATGAACTGTTTCTGGAGGTCCCCTGCCAGTTGGTTGTATGTGGATTATGCCTCTTCTGCCTCAGTCACATGAAGATTTTCCTGTGCAGCTCACAGAGCAAGTAGGGCTGCATACTCCTCCTCAAAAGAATCTGCTTGGAACCCCAAATTCATTTTCAGTTATGCTTTATTTCACCTCTTAGGAAAGACCAACAGTTGACTGTCAGCCAATTTTGCTTTGTGCTATACTTTGTGAGTAATTATGTTGAGGCACAATGTATTTATCTTTGTAGAGAAAAGAAATTAGTAATTACCAAAAAGATTTAATTGCACTTCTTTTAAATCAATATAAAATATTTTAATTATTTCTATTATCTGTACCTCACAGAATTCTTTAACTTTCAGTCTATTTTGTTAGATTTTTCAATTAGTTTAGCAGAGCTAATCAATAGATCAGTTTCCATATATAGAATCAGGAAAGCAGGGCCTTCTAAATTATGCTACTAACTGAAGAAAAGCCCTTTTCAGTTCATTAGACTCATTATAGAAAACTGTATTTGATTCACAGGCTTTATAAAATTTTTCTCAGATGACAGAATTTTCCTCTCTATCAAATTTAGCTTAATAGTAGGTTATTTAGAGATAAGTAAGGAAGCCATCTCTAGCTTTCCACCAGAGACTGATAAGCTAATTTGTTTCACTTAGCTCTGAGTGTGCTGAGAATGTCTTCTCACTTTCTAAGGACCTGGATTGTGCGATTTAAGCGTAGTCCTACGCTGAGTAAAACTCCAGCACTGAGCCCTGAGGCAGCACAGAAAACACACTGTATGCAACTGTGGTGGGGGGACATGGAGCAGGTCCTCTAAATGTTGGCCCTTCTTCCTGTTTCTAGGTTCCTTATCTCCCGATAAGGAAGGGATTACCTTGTTCAGGAACACTCAGCAGTTTTTGTTCATTCATTCCTCATCCTCTACATCTAGGTAAGGAGAAGGAAGATGCTAGTCCTACACACTGCAGCTATTTTTGCTTTTTCACCATTGTAGTTTTATAGCCTTAGTAACTTGCAAATCATTTCATGTCCTACAACTATCCCACATAGTATAGTATGTACACATACAGGAGGCAAGAACATTTTTCACCATAAAATGATTGTTCCTGATAGAAATCTCCATTTCTAAAAATACCAAGATCAGAGAGGATACATAATTTCCCAAAGAAGGAAGCCTTTTTCTGCAATAGAAGCTCAGAAAATGGCTCTAATTTTCCCGAAGGCAGGTCATTTCATCTAACTAACTGTTACTGCAGACCTGTAGAAAAGCAAGTCTTTCTGGGTAACCTGACCAGAGGGAAAACAATTAGGCTACATTACTGAACTGTAGTAATATGTTTTCTTGGCAGCAGATGTGCCTCTGTGGTTGCCACCACATATAATGTACCCTCTTTAAAGACCAGAGGCTGGGAAAACAAGCAATTCAGAAGTGTACAGTACCAAGTCCCACACACTGAACACGCTAGAAAACTGTATATCAGTTGTGGATTCATAAGCTTGGTTTACCTCATTTCACACATATTCAGACCTGCTGGTTCAGATACTCTATTTTAGATTAAGGCAGAATCTGGTTCATTCTTCAAAGCTCAGCTAAATCATTACTGAATTCCCCTAATTCATTGCCAAAATGATGGAAAGAGAAGCAATGAGGAAGTGTGATGAAAAGACCAATGAAAAAAACAGACATTACGGATATACAAGACACAAACATACATAGTTTATAAATACCTTTCCTATGCATAAATCAACATGCAGTATTGTTAGAACTTTATTAAGACTGAAACATCCATTGCTCAGTTTAGAAAAAGCACCTATGAAAACTTACCTGTGAAACTTAAATTCAGTTTCCTTGCATATTTACATTAGGACATTGACTATAATTACACTGCGATGTACTCTTGTTTTTAAGGGCCCTTTATTGCTTAGTGCAAATGATAGAATATGGTTGCTCATTTGGAAAACTGTATAAAAATTGTTAATCAAGTGTAGTTATCAGTGAAAAAGCCCAGTGTCCCAGGTTTTGTCTGCTTCCAAGAATCCCTACCTTACACATAGGCAGAATATTAATTTTAAGGTTAGTACTACTTATGGTGGATGATACTAGGAATAATGCTTGATCACTTCAGAAACATTCCTGAATTCGTTTCTGCAACATTGCTACTAATCAAGGGTATTGTAACCTCTGATTTGCAAATGGGAGAACAGGGTAGAGAAGGGTTAGACGTGTAAAGGTCAGAGCATCTGTAGTGCTTCAAGTTTCCTGCTTGGGACATTCATTTAATTTTCTTGGGAAGCTGATGCTATACAGTTCTTCATGTTTTTCAAGTTTAGGTTCCGGTAAGTTCAGTTGCAGTTCTGAGAGTAGAGAATTTCTCATAGGTCTAATGTCTCATGCTGGACATGAAGGGCATAAGGCCATGCAATTAGTGATGACCTCAGAAAAGTCTGGTTTGCATGACGTGCTTAGCATCACACAGATACCTTGGGAAGAGGGAGGGAAGGAATGAAATTCCTCAGAACCACGTTCAAAGATCTCAGCAAGGAAATCCTCCCATTTCTTTTTGATGTCCCATTTTAGTCACAAACAATTCCTTTTAATTATAAGACCTGATTCACCCTTTGAATATGCCTCTTATGCACTGAATGCACCAGGATTCTTGTGGAAATGATCACATCACTAAAGACTATAACACCATGCGTACATGCAAGGAGACTGAATTAATACTACCAAAATAATTTTATCCTGGAATTTTGTAACTTCTAAGTCTTTTAAGTTTTAGTTTTGTTTTCTTTCTTATATGTAGGTATGTGTCTATGTACATGTTTTGTGTGTGTATGTGAGACTTACTTTCAGCTGCAACCTGAAAGCAGAGACGCTCCATCTCAGGGCATGACAATGCATCCCCATGCCTCCTGAGCAGGGATCAGGGTCCTTTAACAGGAGTAACTAAGAGGTAGCAATTGCAGGGTTCTATGCTCTGTGCCCAAGAAATAACTGTAAATGTTGACCAAATAAAATGTTTCTATCAGCAGATAGAAGAAGAAATTTGCTGGTAGAAGACATTTGGAATTAAAAAAAACTAAGTGTCCATCCTGGATTTTAGCTAACACAGGAGGTTTAGTCTTAACATAAGAAAACACTTTACTGTGAGGGTGACAGAGCACTGGAACAGGCTGCCCAGAGAGATCGTGGAGTCTCTGTCTCTAGAGACATTTAAAAGCCATCTGGACGTGTTCCTGTGTGCTCTAGGAGGGGGGCTGGACTAGATGATCTTCGGAGGTCCCTTCCAACCCCTACCATTCTGTGATTCTGTGATTCTGTTCACCCCCCTCCTTGAGTCATTTTACATTGTCCTCTCAAATTGTCCTATTACCATTTCACTATCCTGGGCTCTCGTTCACTCATGTTTTCCTCTTTACTCAGTCTTAGTCTCAACATAGCTGGTTTGCTCCCTCTCTGAGCCTTTTGAAATTACTAAAATTGAAAAAAACATCTTCTATTCTAGTCTTCTTACCATCTCATTTTCACAGACGGGTTTTACAGTCAGTTCCCACAATACTTGGTCTGTTCCATTCTACCTATGCTTTCTGAACAGTCCTTCTTCCAGTCTGCTGGATTATTTCAGTTTTACTCTTTGCCTCACAAAGCTATCTAATCTCAGTGGTCATTCTTTTCCAGCAAACCAGATGTCATTTCCTCCACTGCTTCCTTAATTCATGTTATTTTTCTTGTCAGAACAATCTTTATTTTGTCTCCTCACTAGTTCATGGATCCAGTTGCCCACACACCAGACTCCAGTTTCATTCTCCACAGCAAACCTTGTGCAGCTTGGTTTCCCTCACTCATCCAGTCTCATGCTTGATTAGCCTAATTTTCCATTTTCCGAGTGTCTATCCTGTTTCTTCTCCTCCCCAATCCTGTTGTCACCTGTATTTCTTCTTTAATACAGTCTTGTTCTTCCCTCACTCGCCTGCCTTTCATTTCTTTTTATACTGTTTGAGGAAGAGCCTGAGAGAGGGCCAGGGGCAGATTATTCAGACTACAGGGTGTGCAGGTTCACTGCCTGTGTTTGTGATGGTAGGCTTGTTATTCCTGCTAGAACATACATGTAGGTATGATCATACACAGGTTTTCTAGAGAATTAGTCAAAGCAGGCCCTACAGAAGACAGACGCAGCACACCAATGTACCATCCACACAATAATGTGCTTGCAAGGTAAAGAGTCTGGTACAAGGGAACAGTCTTGCTAAACAGCAGAGGTATATAAAAGGGAGCAAAAGAAGACATGTTTATGGAGCATGGGCTCTTCTTGTGCCGTATGATAGATAAGGTACATAAAAGTCCAGATCAGGATGCAATGTATTATATAAGTGACTTGATCTCTATTAAAAAATGAGGGTAAAATCTTGCAGTGTTTTATTGGTCTCAGAATTCCTTTGTGATGGTGTGCCAACACATGGCAAAGGCATACATGAGTTAGCATGTGTCTGTTAGAGTGTGAGTGTGTTAGAGCTCTACCCTAAATGCTGGACTTAGTCCATGGTCATTCTCTGAAAAAAAGTAGTGCTGGGGTCTCTGGACAGCAAGATTCACCATCTCCCAAGGTCTCTAAGATTACAAGAGTGGCAAAAAGATTGAACTAACAAATGCTGAACAAACAGGTTCAAGCTCAGATAAAAGCAACTATTGTGTTTAATGTCTTTTTTGAGTTTTCTCATTTGACCTGACAACTACCATCATTTAAAACTCAAACAAATCTATACAGACTTTTCTGAGGGTGGCAAAAGGCATCTCCCTGATATAAAGCCTTTTTCCTTTTCCATCAGATAACTTTTACTTTCTTCCAAAGGAAAGATTTCTCTTGTTTAATATGAACAAAGCAATATAATTTTCTCAAGCTTCATTCTCAAAAATATCTAGTTCATTCTGACTTAAATTAAAATATATATAAAAATAATGTAATTCTGACTAAGAAAGGCAACCAGCTTTTGAAAAGTGAGCTCAATTATTTAAAATACAACAAAATTATAGGTGGCAGAATGCAGCATCTTATAATGGGAACCTTAATATAAGACACTGTTACCACTAATTTCAAGTGTTCTTTTCCTAGTGGGTGTTTTACCTGCTTTGGAATTGTTTCTATCTTTGTTTGATTTTCTAGTTTTTATCACCAATGAAAAAAAATAAATAAAAACCATATAAACAAATAAAACCAGAAAACAACTCACTGCTTAAATTCAGATTACAAGGGAGAAAAGGTCTTGCAAACTGGATTACAGTTACTGGAAGCTGACCTGAAGAAATATTTAACAGCAACAGCTGCCTACTTGAATAGCTACAGGAGGCTCCCCCTTCACACAATAGGTTACCCACACAAAAAATTCAAAGGTAGCAAGAATCTCCAGCATCAACAAACTCACACATACTTTTTTTAATAGATTTTCAATCAAAATACTTCCATTTTGAACTTAAAATATGTAAGCTCCCAGTCCATATAGGGAATATTCAGAGAGAGAGGGTGTAGGTAATGTTTCAGTTTATCTGTTTTCTCTTCTAAAATATTTAAAGATAATTCTAAATGCTTCTGGAATCTCTTTCAATAATCTGCTTTCTAAGATGTTGTCTACAATGCGATTTACTGAATGGCATAGCTCTATCCCTTTCACAGATTCATGTACAAGTTTCCCTATTGTGCCTCACCCCACCGCAGCTTGTATTCCAGCAAAACCACAGCTGTAAACCTCCTGTAAAACTTTTCAAAACACTGTCTTGCCAACACGCTCTTTCCATTATCATGCTCCTGTTCAAACCTTGACATGGCATGGGTTATGGGACCTGGTCAAACTCTAACAGCTGGATGTAAAACAGCTCAGCGGAGACTGGAAAATCAAATAGGAAAGCTCTGAGGAATGCTGGGAAGCTACAGGTGGCAGAGCTCTCACAAGCCAATAATCTTGGAAGGATCCTTACACTCTATCTGTCTAAAACCTCTTTTATCAGTTTTGCTAAGGGATTAAATACTTTGTTTTGGAAAAATGAAATCAAAATGAGATGGAAAATAAACCATTGCCATTTGGAAGATTACAATGCATTTAAATGCTAGACTTTTTGTCTGCCTAATTTAAATACCTGCTTTCCCTCTCAAAATATCTATATACATATATACATATCTGTGTATGCATATGCAATTTTGTTTATGTAAACCCTGATTTGCACACTGATACCATAGTCAATTATTTCCAGTGAAAAATGTTTGAATTCTTTCTCTCAGTTGTAACTATTTGCATGCAATCTCAAACCTCACAATCCTTAATCTAGTTATCCTCAAAGCACTCCTTAGTGTGCTACACTCAAAGCAGTGGGACTGCTCCTGTGGTTGGAGAACTAAAGCACACAGAGCCACAGTCTAAGCGATTTAGAAGAGTAATGTCTCAGATTGAATAGGAACTGAAGTAGGATGAGCAAGGGCTTCAAACGCTTCCTGTCTTTTGATATTAAAATAAAGGCACAAGGAAATGTATCTTTTAACTTAAATGTGAGTAGATTTAACATCAAAATGTATATTCTAGAAATCAAAAATCCTATGATTCAAAGTGATTCTTAAGTCTTCATTTTTTTTAGGACTTAAATCATAGTAAATAAGCAGACATGTTTGCAAAAGCCTCTGAAAAGTACATTAAGCTTTTAAAGAATCTTTTTGTTCTTTTGAAGACAGAATTTGGATAGACCTTTTTCCAGTTGTACCTCCAGTTTCTCAAGTTCCCTCCAAATTTTACTCTTCTTCACTTACATGCAAGTTCATCGTTTTAAAGCCTAGTCTCACTGTCTCTCTGCAAATCCGTACCATTTATATTGTTCAAATTGTATTTCACTGACACTGAGAACATCAAATTAAACCTGGATATTGCCGAAAAAGGCAACAGCCATAGCTAAAGTAGGAATAAAAAGGAAATGAGGGTGATAGGGGCTTAAAAATAAGTTTCTAGATGTAAGCCAAATTTTTATATTCTTTCCTGTAATGACTGAAGTTTTTAATCACCTTACATCAGAGGTTATAGATGATGTCCATTATTACATTTTAAAAGCTCCAGAGGCTGATGTCTCAGCTTAGTTCTGGAGAGACATATGTGTTTTGTACTGTTAGCAGGCACCTACGGGTATCCTTCTCTTCAGTCATAAGAGACTATTGTCTAAACTGCTGTATCTGAGAACATTTCCAATACTGTTTTGGTGCCTGCCTGAAAGTTGTTTACCCAGATTCCGAACTTTTGACCTTGCTTTTTCACCAGAGGAGAACTGAAGTACAGAGGGTCAAAGAGAACCACAGTATTCTTAGAGACTGGGACCTAAATGCCCCAGAGAGGGACCAGCCAGAAAATTAAATAGTCTTTTGTGAACGAGTAGTCTTTCATGTGATAGATGAAACATATGGATAAAGAAAGATGGAGGAGTTTAAAAAGCTGCTGCCTCTGATGAATTATTTCTGAAGTACATACAACATTTCACCTTACGTTGCTCTCAAAAGTATTAAAACATTTATGGAAATTAAAAAAAATATATAAAAATGCCTTTGTACATTTGTTTTGCCTTTCTTTGTCTTGCCTTTCTGTTACAATTGAATTTATCTTCACTTTTAATCTGCTGCAAAAGTACAGTGTTGTGCTCTTTGTGTATTTTTAGCATTTCTTTCCTGTAGAAGAGCTTATTGGATACTTCTTATTTATTGTATTCTAAATGAGTCAGCTCAAGATGTCCTGTTCTTTCATCCTACATAGGCAGACTGGTTAGTCTCAGCCAACTGCTCAACAACCCAAAGGCCCAAAGTGAGGTTATCCATCTTATATGAAGTTATGCAGATATCTCTGCAGTCACCTGTCTTGTTCAGTGTGTACATGAGGTCGCCTGGGTAATTAGAATGAAAATCTACATTGCACTGACATAGCACACAGATCAATGTTTCTTTCTCAGCAAACCAGCAAACCCAGATGGCACAGTGTCTTTGTCTTCACAGTGTCTGGGTGCGATTGAAATTTGGCACTCAGATCAGACAAAAGAGACATCATCAACGGAGGAGGTGGGTAGCAAAAAGGAATGGCAAGAATATTTTTTTGCATCTATAACCGTAACTATAGTTCATCCTTATCAAAGAAGTTCATAGTATAAAGCTGTGTCATGTAACTAATTGTTCTTGGTTCTTCTAGCGTCATCTTGAGTCAAAACGACTCCTTTATAAAGCATAGTTTTTTGCAAGATAGAAAAACAAACAAACAAACAAACAAACAAACAAACCAAAACCAAAACACCACAACAGGTTAGTCTCATAAGTGCTTCAGTATGCAGCTCAACAAGCTGATTCATATCTATACATACTTGGGTTGTAGCTACATGAGAGACAATCCACTCCTGCACGTGTTAGGGCAACTCACAAGTGCAATGTCCGGAAATCAGACAAGCAAGTGCTTGGTTTGGAAGCCATAGTAGGTGCTATCCACATGTCCTCTTACATCTTGAGGTTTGAGGTGATGGATGGAAAGCACGCTAATCAGTAGATCATGTGTGTTGCTCCTTTAATATAATTCAGTATGAATTTCATAGTGGCTTTATACAATGTAAGCAAACCCTCTTGATTCTGAAATGAAAATAACTCATGCAGACATATCGTTATCTCATATTAAGTGATTTTGGAGGAATGTACTGCATACTATCTAAGAAAAAGTGAGCTCATTCCTCTGGCCATTCTGAAGTGACTAAAACCAGAGAAACTTCAGTTATCATGTCAAGGCACTTGAACTACTAATCTTTCTTCCTGGCAGCACTTACTTATTCAGACTGAACAGTTGTAATTCCATCACATGACTTGTATCTTGCTATCTTGGGACTGTTATAAGCAAACAGGCTCCTGTCTGCTCCTATTGTGGTGTTTAGAAGTATCCTGAGTGAACCATTAGCCTGTGACGTGGCCCATATCAGCCTTGTGCCAACGGATCACTCGACACTTTTCATACGTATCTCAAAGAAAAAAGTCCTCAGGGAAAGGAGTCTGAAACTAGACATTTTGGAAAAATTCTGTTGACTTTATGGAAACACTTTCTCCTGGGCAAATTATGAACCAGTTTTGAATCTCACCAATTCATATTCAATTTCATTAGCTTTCAGACGAAATCTACGCAGTTGATATTTATAAAGAATAACATTCTCTACCTGAAATAGTTGGAAGAGGTCTGTGGAATAACCCAATACTGAGGGGCAAAATTAAAATATATCAATATAAAATACTTCTTTTTATAACTCTATATTCCTCTTCCCATTTTTTTTCTATACTACTTTTCAGGTTAAATATCTCTCTCCTAGACCTTTAATAAACTTCTACATCAATAGAAGAACTTCTACAGCTATATTTTTTTCTGCCTTCTGTGACTTTTAGCTAAATGTATGTTTATTATGTAGAAGCACTAGAGAAAGTTAATTTCTCTTAGAAAAAATTACATTCATCAAACAAGAAAAAGATATGGATAATAATGTGTATATATCTGCTTGTTAATGCTCTGCACACAAGCATGCACAAGCAGTATTTCTGGTAGTCGTATGTGAAAGTTACTGTTGGTGCACACAAATCTGAAGTACAGTGCATTTCCAATTTCAATAATTGACTGCAGGGTCTGCTTCTCCAATCCCTCGTAGGAGTTCATGAGGACACGCATCTGGCACAATGTTAATCATATTTGTTCTAACACACAGCAGTACATCAACTATTTCCCTTGGCAGATTACTTTCTATTACTCTGTATAAAAATGGCTGACATCTTCAAAATGCTAATGAGAGATATATCCATTTTTATAAGAGCTTGGATGGCTTCCAAAAAATTTTAAATGTACTCAACGGATTGTGAAATATACTCAGTATATGGTTATAAATGCAATATGTTAACTTTCTTTGTTGCTTCATGCCTTGTAATCTACACCAGCAGAGATTAAATATAAACGGATGAAAAAATGTCCCTAAAATATTGGTTTATTTTTACTTCTTTTGCCTAATTGTCTGTTTTTCTTCAGCCATTTGTTACACCCTATTTGAACAAAATATGATATCTTCACAGTAGCTGCATCAGTTTGCACCACGGAAAAGTCTGTCCCATTGCATTTTGAGCCAGAAAATGAAATTATGATTGGATTACAGAAATAAAATTCTAAACCATTGGAGTGTGGAAATACTTCTTCTTTCTTATTACACTGTGATAAAAATGTTCTAAAATTATGTCTCTACCTACTTTTTTAAAAAAAATTTTCCTATCAGAATAGCTCCAGTTTAAGAATAATCTGGTTTTACCACAAGCTTTATCACAACTAAGACACCAACATTTTCAGTTGAATATAATGAGACAGACACTCATGATCTATATAGAACACATTTACCTTCCAAATTATAGACTCTGGATTAGAGTTGTCATATACTGTTTCTTGAACAAAATTATCTACAGACAGAAAAAAACCCACAGATGGAAGTTTCTTTACTCATTCTAATCTGACTGAAGTTTAAAAAAAAAAAAAAAAAGAGAAGAAAATGAAGCAAAACAAAGTGAGGGAGGAGGCAGGAGGGAAGGAAGTAGTGAAGGCAGGCAGGCAGGAGGGGAGGAAGGGAAGGAAGGGAAGGAAGAGAAGGAAGGAAGGAAGGAAGGAAGGAAGGAAGGAAGGAAGGAAGGAAGGAAGGAAGGAAGGAAGGAAGGAAGGAAGGAAGGAAGGAAGGAAGGAAGGAAGGAAGGAAGGAAGGAAGGAAGGAAGGAAGGAAGGAAGGAAGGAAGGAAGGAAGGAAGGAAGGAAGGAAGGAAGGAAGGAAGGAAAGAATACCAATAAGTGAGCAGGCAGGGGCTTGAATCAGGTGAGTTTCTGAAGGTTCTCATAGTTACTTTTGAATCATTATCAATGAATAAGAAGCTGATCTATTTAATGCTATAGTTAGCTAATAGAATTTATATTTCTAAGTATTTCTGTCATTTATAGATCAAAGCCCTTAATGACTACAACTGGGAACAAATTAATTGAATAAATCCAATGCTACTGTTAAAGAAATATAGAACCAAGTATTTTCTTTCTCCAAAATACTGGACATGTAGCGGCTCCAAAGTGAGATCCAAAACCCATGAAAATAAATAGAAAAATTCTTTCTGGTTTCAAGCAGCCAAGCTTATATTTTTAACAGTTTCACCTCTCTTCTTTTTTTCTTAGCTATGTGAAGGAAGTAGAGATCCTGGGAGCATCCATCTAGCCAGTAGAGAACACTGTAAACAGATTAAAGCATTATGGTTTACCTTGTTTTGCAGAGGATCTGCAAGACATGCTGATTTCACAACACGGCCAAAAGTGTGATGGAATATTGCTTGTGGTAACTTTAATTCTGGTGAGAAGTAGAATATTCTGCAGCAAACCCAATTCAAAGAGCTGCAGCATTGTATTTTTTAAGTCTGATGTTATGAATAAAGTAAAATAATTCAGTAAAAATAGTTTTCTGATAGAAGGAGGTACTTGCATGATTTGCAAGGCAGTGTATATGCTTAGAAAGTCTGTACCTTCCTGAATAAGCTTTAATTATTATATACAACTCTGGGAATTGTTTTATATTCTTTATTCTTTGTAATAAGTCACAATAGTAATGTTGAAAGCATCACAAGCTGTAGACAGCAATGCATACATAATGGAAGATGCAACATTACTTTTAGTATAACAAATGAAAGATAAATGCCAAAAAAAGCACAAAATAATTAGCCAAGGCAATCATTTTGAAAGTCAATAAAACAATAATTGTGCCCACAAAAGTATGCAGTAAACTAAAGAATTCAGCTCCTGAAAGTATCCTGTCCATGACAGGATATAATTATTAGTTTCTTAATGTGTCCACAGGGGGATGACAATATTTTGGATTGCTGTAAATGAAAACTATTTGATTTAATTTCTTTGATTTTATGCATGCATTCTGAAAAGGACTACTTATAGGCAAAATGATCCTGCTTTATTTCTAAAGGCTCAGCTGTAAATCTAAGGACCCTGGCATACAAACATAGCTCGATTTATGTACAGAGCTGTGATGTTTCTACTCTCAGTCTTTTGTACTGATTTCCTAAAGGTTTCTGCATCAATAACATCCTCAGAAAAAAGAAATGGAAGTCGGCACCTTAGCCATCATAGTTCATAGCACATTAGTTCAAACTCACCTTCAGTAATGGTTTCAGAGATAGCTTCAGGCTGCACTTGGGCATTGCTCTGATGTGAACATGTTTTATTGACTCTGCAATAGGAATAGGAAGTTTGGAGTGGTTAAAACTTCACTCTTGTTGGTAGGAGCCATCAAAACTCCCCTGTTGGCACATCAGCCTTTCAAATCTGTTGATCAGTGTAGACAAAAACAACAGTTCTGTGAAGTAATTATTTCCTAGCATGATCACAGTCACGTCAGCAGTTTTATGAAGTCATATTTTAATAAATAAAACATTAAGAAGATGTTCTGCCAGTGCTGAGGGGATGAGGGAAGGCGTCTGGCTGGGAGGTCTCATAGGCACAAGAGCAGTGACTTGTCACAAGGGAAACTACAGCTGTCATCCTGCGAACACTCCCCTTGCATTTGTGCTATTGGGATACAGAAGTCACTGAGCAGACTCTGGGCTGTGACATGAAGAGAAATACTATCAGTACCCTATAAAGAGATATTAATAAGTAATAAAGAGTGGCTTGAGAACAGAAAGCACACAAAATTGCTTTACAGTAGATAAAGACAAAGCCTGCTATAAAGGATTTTTGATGTGTTTACACAAAGTGTAAATAACCATAGAAATAACCTGAGATTCCAGTCCACTGACAAGTCCTATGAAGCAGATTTTGCCCTTCCATCCAATAATCTCCAGTTTTCAAGCAAATATTCATAGCCAGTCACTGAAGATTGCTTCGAATCTATTTAAAATATTGTTCAGAACACCAGGTTCCATGAAAAGCTGAATCAGTCTGAGGTTAAATCAAACAGCAAGCCCTTGAAGAAGAGTTTATATTACACTTTATAAAGTATGATTCTGATTCTGATATGCATCTTGATGCTATTGTAATATAAGTAGTAAATAACAAAAATAATAATGAGCTATTACCTTATATAACAATACAAAACTAATTTGTTTTAGTAATGGGATTATGACTGATTTTATGTATTACTTTTTGCTAATACAGAGCTGGTGTTTACTGTATGATTAATTTTTTTAATCAGTTTTATTGTTGTTTTTTTTCTGGACAAGTTACACCAGATACACAAACCATTACAAAACCTTTATGACAAGTACCAGTTTGGCATTGCATTGCACAGTTGTGGTCATTGAAGCTGTAGCACACATGGTAGAACTATGCCAGCAGATGAGCAAATATAAACTGTTGGAAAAGTAACAGTAGACTGTTGATCCTCATACGAAGTTCAAATAATTTACTGATAATTTGTTCTTAAACTCTGAACCTGCTGAATATAAACCATTGCCTTATTAGAGCTGCAAGATGACAGACAAATTGTTGCAAAAAGCAAACGAAGTCTGATAAGGGAACTCAGGTGAATCAGTGGCCAGCTAATTACCTATGATGGAATCTCCTCCAGTTCATAGCAGTATTGGCCCATGGATGAAGTACTGAAGCATGACAAATGGTTATCATGAGGGCTGGATGTACATTTTTTGCAGTAGATATATTACTTAGTGAAGTTGCCTTCTCTGCATTGAATAAATCATTTAAAATAACCTCCTTCATAAGCAAATGTACCTAATTAAATACTCTAAGTAATGTATTTGAAGAGTAGTAAGAAGCATTAATTGGACAATTTGCTAAGGATCATTTTTGCAAATATTTGAGCAGTTTTGGCTCTGGTCCTGCAAAAACTGCTCTCTACTGATGACAGTTACATTTACGTGGATTCCTACTGAAATGAATGAGACACTGAGATTATATCTATACTACTGTGTTAAAATAAGACTACAACTGTTCTCTTGCATTGAAGCAATTGGGCACAAAATGGTCAGTTTTCATACTATGAAACACATTTAAGCTCCGTGACAGGGAAGTCACATGCAGACTACCATAGTCATGGACTATGGCACTTCATGCATTATGACCAAGAAAGATTTGGATAAGGAAGAACTGCAATATTGTTACATGGTTTATATAGTGTACATATTAATGACAGTGAATATCATGTGTGTGTCTATTGAAGACAGAAGGTACTTCAAGATGTATTTTTATTATATTTCTGAGACACCACTATTATATAAGATTTTAAGCTGTCATTTGATATACGTGCTTATGGAGACAAATAGAGATATCAAAGCAGTGTCTTTAGTCTTTCAGGTGTAAGTGCAGGCATCCCAGTCTTGTGGGTTTTAGAGCATTCCTTACTGTGTCAGTTATCAAGGCCTCCAAAGAGAAGGCAACCATGGCAGAATGCCTATAACCATCTGGATGAGGATGTGACATGATGACAAATGAACCAGTGGAACAAAACATGAGGAATCTGTGCTTCTTGAATGCGCTTTACTCACGCTTTTGTGCCTGGGGGTCCCTCCTAGACAACACTAAATAAATAAATAGAATGCAAAGTTTAAGCAAAAGCTTAAAATATGATGTGGGGCAGAAGGAGGAGTTTATTCATGTCATTTTTTTCTTTTCTTTTCCTCAGTCTCAAAGATCTGGTATTTTGTAGGGGAAATATATGACCATTAGACAGAGATGAGGCAGGCTAACATCACTTACATAAAAACTGTTTAGGTGTAGTAAACACCTACAAATAATGCATCAGGGTTGATAAACCTGGCAGAAATAGTGTGTTATAAAACAAACAAACAAACAAACACAACCAAAAAACCCCTAGTGTATTCATCCAGTAATCTCAACATACTCTACAAAGGAGGCTGCTAATATCCCAGTTTTACAAACTGTGAGTTTACTTGACCACCTTATGCTGCTAGATACGATCTAGATAGCACTTTAACATCAGAGATAAGATTCAAATTTAAGATTCCTAACCCATGCTTTTATCTGAGTTCTTATCAATATTTGTCAATGGACATCCAGAAATGTCATTTTGGAGAATAAAGTTCAAATCCTGTCTTTGCTTGACCATTCGTTTGAGAGAAATGAAAATCTCACTTTGCAAAGAGAGTGGCCAAATGAAAAAATTACAGGATATTCTGGTCTGTGAAATTTCTCCTACTCAAGTTGTTCCAATAATTGAATTATTCAGGAAAATCTTCTAATCACTTTTTGTTCACTGAAATTTTTGTTCACCATAGGAAGAGTTTAGAAAAGGTCATGACTAAACTTTTTTGTCACAGTTACAATACATTTTAGACAGGAACTTCTGGTTCAGTGTCTGCTTCAGATCAAACAGACTCAATATTTGAATCTGAATCTCTTCTTACCTTCTAGGTATACAAATTTTATCCGTCTTATTTTTAGAAAGGATAGTGTCCTTACACTGTATAGAAACTGTTAACAAGATCAGAGAAGAAAGACTTCAACATTTTCATTTTAAACAGGAAAGGCAGTTGGACTTTCCTGCTAAAATCAGAAAGTGTCAAATGCCACAAAGTCCAAAAATTATTTCATAGTAAAGGGAAAGTATCTGCATTCTGTAAACAATATAGCGAAAATATTAAGTCATTAGAGGTCCATCCCTATAGAAATCACCATGAAAACCTCTGCTGACATAATGAGAGATTTTTCAACACTACTGACTGCTTATCCAAAGTCTATAGCCCAAAGTCTATAGATTTTCTAGATTTATCTAGATTTGCAAGTAAAAAATAAAGACACTTATTATCCTGAGATGCGGTAAAAGACACAGTAGAAAACAGATGAAAACAAATTCTATGGGTATTCTTAATGGAGTTTCACTGCTTCATTGTTTCAAAACAATTTACCTTTTTCTCACCTGTTTAGATTAAGACATTAAAATCACCACCAAATTTAGATAATCCTAGAGAAGAAAGAAAATAAGGCTATCTCAAACTTCTCAACTGACCTGCAGAAGCCTTTCCTGCTATACCACAATGTCTTTGTTAGCGTGATTCAGTGGAAGCCATGACTGATCACTCAATTAATATTTCTTGTTCTTTCTGCTGCACTAGACACACAGTCCCAGATGTTCCATGAATAAAATAATTGTAGTGTCCCTGAGAGTGTCAATTTTTATTTGTCACTTCTCTTCCTGAATCTGTTAAAGCTCACCCCAACTCCTTTAACCTTGGCCTGTCCATATTTTTCTCTATATGGTTTCTGTCCTGTAGGAGACCCAAGAACAGAGGATATAGCTCTTTGAAGAGTTGTTCATTTCAGGGCCATGCAGATGAAGGGAGATCATCCCTGAACAAATTTGCAGTCAAGAGACTATTTGTTATTTGCATTTTAATAGTGGCTAAAGCCTAAGAATTGTTAAGCACTTGATTCCATTAGTTAGTGCCTCATCTGTTTTAGGATTTAGACTGTTGTACCTGAATAATGCAAGGCAGGCCAAATGATAAATGTGCAAATTACCCTCAGATATCCTGAGACTGAGGTGTAGTTTTTGTTTCTGTTCTTCTCTGTTTTACTTGATAATTTTCATTTCATAACAGAAATACTGAAAATGAATGCAATGAAAGCCCAGCTACAGCATCCTGAAGAAGGCTGGCACTAAGTCATAAATTAAAGATTGTTCTGAATAAAACATTCTCATCAGAATAGTTTCATGTCATGATATTAACTAACGTAATTTTGTTCATGAGAAATTTTTCTCATATTTCTGTCTGACTTGCCATGAATTCTATAGAGGACTGTAATATCATATTATATAGACATTTGCAATATGATGCTATACATTTTAGTTGATATGTTATTTTCTCTCTTCCAAAGAATTTAAGAGAATCATAAACAAGGTAAGAAAGCAATAGGTAGGAAATCACATTACTGAATAACAAAAAGGTCTAAGTGAGACAGAACTCAAAAATTCAAAATATGTGATATGCTAATATCCAGGGAATTAAATTCTTAAAGGTGAACATAAGAAGGAAAGAAAATAGAAGAATTTCTGAACCACAATAAAAATAGAAAGCTAGTGAATGGAATTTTTTTAACAGAGTTTTAGAAGAAATTTTAATGTGTTCATTTACATAAGGAGAACCTGTTACTAAGCAGTGTAAAGATCTCCTAAGTGGAAAAAAATAAAGTGCCTATATGATAAGCCTATAAGATAAGCTTACAGTTGTTTTGTTTGAGGAGGGGTGGGAAGTGTTAGAAAGAGCTTTCCACTTACAGAACTGTTTATTTTCAACTTAGGTTCACTAATTTAAATGTCACACTTGAAGGTTTATCTCTAGCTGTGTGAAAAGTGCAGGCACATACCTCAGGCAGGCATTTCACTTAATCTGCAACTTGTTTCTATGTAATGATTAACCTGGGTAAAACTTTAAATAGTTATTGATCATTCCATTACCTAAGCAGCTGATAGAACAGAGGTTATGTTTATGGAAAAGTAAAAAAGTTTTGACTGGTTTTATCCTTTAGATTCTGTGCTCTGAACACTTGGGCCCAAATCTACAAAGCATGTGTGAACTTGTTTAACAGTGTAAATAGTGTCCCTGAAGTCAAGGATAATATTTTTTCACTTAAAATCAAACATATTTAAGAGTTGTGATAGATGAAGGTCATATCTGATGCAGCGCAATCAAGCTTCAATGAAGTTAGTGTTAATCTTTATATCAACGTATAGTTCCTACACTAAGAGGAATTTTACTTTCACAAGACAATATTTTGAGAAATAAATTTATGATTCTTGTTACATTGTTTCCTTTTCACTATCTAGTTTTGGTCAGATGTGTTTTAATGAGGCGAATGATGGCTGAAGAGAAAAAAGTGTAAATGTAACATAAAATGAAAAATCATATTTGAAAAATGTATGATTTTTCTGCATCCTGAAGCTGTGAGGTTCATTGACAAAGTTTGAGGATATTCCCATTGCTGCAATAGCATTTATTATTCCTAAGCATGCTGCTGGGAAGTCGCAGTCTCCTGTATGTTTGGTGAATAAAAATAGATATTTTTTACTTGCAAAATTTTCCATTGTCTTTTGCACTCGAGCACGGTGAAAAAGAGCCATAGTATGTGAGATGTATCTCAGCCTACCTTCAAACATCACCAAACAAATATTCATCATAAAGCAGACATCTAAGAATGTCTGCAAAATACCAACTCCTTTTCACTTGTTAGACTAGGAGAGTTAATGAGTTATTCACATTTAATCATCTATATCACAGGCATGTAAAGCTACAGAGAACAAGTTCCATTTAGAACATCCCGTAACCTTTTTACAGTGATTATTTGTTTAATTGCAGGTAATAGCAAAGGGGATAAAGCAGTCCTCAGTGCTCTTGCTGGTACATTTGTGCCAATATAATTCAGTTCTACCAGCTCAAATAACCAACGGGTCACTCTGTTGGTGAAGATGAGAACTAGAACATAATAAGATTTAATGTGCGATACATTTTTCTCTGAAAGCAGGTTTGCACACATGCTGTCTTTGTTCAGGGCAAGTTGTGAAATGACAATCTGGTAAAAATGGACATAGAATGTATTTTTATAGCTCCTTTTTATAGACAATGTATCCAAAACACTTTCTAAGATAATATTTTTAATGTTGGTATACTGTAACTGTGTTTTACATAGGAATAGATACAGCTGTAGCTCTTAAGGCCCTCTGTCTCTCTGAAATTCCTATCCAGTAAAACCTGCTTCAATGAGTAAAGATAAAACAGTGGGATACTGGGTTCACTTCCTAATTTTAGTAATGACCTCCTACACAACAGAAATAACATCTACAGCACATGAAACAGCTACATGGATAGGCAGATTTCAATTTAATGCCTCTTCTTACAAAGTGAACTTGGGAACTTCTTAAAAAAGAAGTTGTATGTACCAATATTAATGTAACACTTCAGCATTGCCATTAACCCTCTAAATTTTACTTAGGTATAAGAATGGATAATTGGCTTGAAGAGATCCAATCCATGTTCTATCCAAGAACTTTATTAAACAATACCAAAAAAAAGAGACTTATCATTGCTTCTACCTTCCATCATTTGATCTCTCTGCATGCTTTACATCAAACCAGGACTGCACTATAAATACAGAACTGGTAAGAGTGATTGCTGCTGTAATCCAGTCCAAAGAGGATTAGGAATCCTAGATTCAAAATGAAATTTAAAAGTTTTCTAACAAGATTTTTGTTTAAATCAGTACCGATAATTCAGGTATGTTTAAATCAGCATTTGGATTATCTGCTGTATTGGGAATGTTTGTGCTTAGTGTTGGAGAGAAGAAAAGACTCCTGACACCACAGCAGTATTCTAGAACATGAAAAGTGTAGTATTCTAATCTGCAGAATACCTGACATTGTATTTGCTCTACATGGACCTCGAATTATAGTTCACCCATTACTGAAGTCATTGTAATCAATGGACGTTCTGTCTGCATTATAATTTAGATTAATCTCATTGCTTAATTGACTTGAAAATTACTGCAAAGAAATTCTAACTGCACTTTGTTAAGTGCAATGTGAGTAATGCCAACTTGTAGATATAGCAAGGTTACTGTTAAAATTGTCAGCTCTTCTGCTTTTAGAAATGGAGATTTATTTGATAGCACACTGCAAATACATTTTGCTTTTGATTTCTAACTTGATATGATATAGACTAATTGTCTAAATACACTTTTCTTACTAAGAATGAATTATGAAAAAAAAAACCAAAAACAAACCAAAAAACTTTTATCTGTGGTTACTGGTTTTTTAAATGATTTTTTTTTTCCCCTCAGTTCAAGCCACTTAAAAATCTTACCACAATTGTACTAAATATAAGAAAAAAAATTATAGAAAATTCAAACAGGTTATCTATACTGAAAATCCATATTTACTTTCTCCTTCCTACTGCTTGCTGGTTGCATGTACCAGTTACATCTTGTCTTTTAGGCAGTCAACTCTTTGGAGCAGGAACTGTGTTGTACTCTGCGTTATGGGGCCTGGCACAACTCAGCACCTACTTGATTTAACCTCCACCTGCTCCTGCAATATAAATTGCTTATAGCAATGTCCAGGTGTAAGAAATAGTTGACTAAGGTAATTTTTATTTTACACACAGCTTTGGAAAAGGCATGCAATTATCCAGTTTGTGACAATTCAACACGGTGTTTAGGTGGCACTTTAATGATTAGTTGAGAGATGCACAATATGCACATACATGATTTAGGGTGATAAGTCCTGTTGCCATTGCAAATTGCTCACCTACCCACAGCATAAACATTTTTAAAAATTTTGAGCCATAACTGAACTGCTATGCCTCCAGTGTATTCAGTGAATAAATACTAATTGATCCTTAGATATACTGTCACTGAATTTTGAGTAATTCCTTATCAGAACAATTTTGGCTTTGAAGAAGAAATTTTATCCCCTATTTTTCTCCTTGTGGGGCAGAGAGTGGTGGTTGGTGTTAATCAGGTAAGAGATTGCTTTGACAACAAAATACAGTACAGTATAAGCATTTTTCTTACTATAACAGTTTAACAGATTTTTACAGGTAAAGCTTATCCAGTAACCTGTGTTATGCTATTTGTGTGCAACATAGGCACACAAGCTTAAAAAAAGTGCATTGATTATGTAAGTTTAATTACATGGGAAATTTAGTATCTATCACTTCTGCATAGTGAATTGATTAGTTTACAGAATTGGCAGGGCAGATTTACAATAAGCAAAGATGTTGTTTATTCATGCTGACTGTTTATCTACCTGAAACATAAAAATCAAATTTCTGGAAAGCTGAAAGGGAAGACTATTCTTTTTTGCAAATGCAGCAGCACTGAATTACAAAGAGAGACTGACTTGAAAATATAGCAAAGGCAATCAGATGGGCGTACCATAGAATGCCATCAGCACTGGGCTGTGCATCATACGTGGGGTAATTAAACGACGCCTGTAAGTAAATGAGGCAATACTTAATAGGTTAGCAGAAGCAATATAATGACTGACTTAACAATATTGGTGTAGACACAGAGGTAAGTCAGAATGCATTTAGAGGTTGCATGCCACATGGTGGCATTATTAACAGTCATTTACAAGTTTTTTTAGACTTCTTTCCAGAAGCTAATCTTGATCTTAAGAAAAAAATTGAGTCTGATGCAGAAATTTCTGCATAAGTGTATCATCTGTATTACACAAGTGGCTAGATTATTTGATTAGACTGGTCCCTTCTGGCCTGAAAATCTGCAACTTTACAAATGCATTGTAATTTACTTAATGATTTGCTTGATGTGTATATTGTAGCACAAATCCAGGCTACATGTGAGGATGCAGATAGTTGATGACCATAATGGAGTGTTACCTTCACAAATTGTTGGGCCTGGAGATCACTGTGTTGTGGTATAATCGCAAATGACAATTTGTCAGCTGTGAGGCAAATGTTTTTAATCCACTCAGGTTCTTATCATTTGAACCTGCAGATGTGGTGGGCACCCACAATTTCTAATGAAGTCAGTAGGAGGTGCAGATGTTTAGCAGATATGAGAATCACACTCATAAATGTTGGCAGATATCAATTTCCAGAGATGAAGTTGAATGGCAGTCCCATAATTAAATTAAGAATCCTATCCAGAATAAGTCTGTTTTATGGTACATATAAAATTTAATGGAACAATAAGAAATAGGCCTATTTTATTTAGTGCTGCTGAGTATCTTATATGAATAATTTGTGATTTTGGAGGTGTTTATGGCTAAGCAAATTACTAGAACACTGTAGAAGGCATGCAGACTTTAGCCACTAGTTTGTTCTAATTTATTCTTGTAATGGCCTCATGCAATGGGTTAAAAAGGCAAGCTCATGTTTCATTGCAGGTCGTCCACATGTAAGGTGATCAAATGTACTTTTTTGCATGCTCAGATAGGAATACAATGTCTGTTAGATCTTAATTACTGAAGTAAACTGTACTGAGAGTTAATCAGATGAGAATTGTATAGGCAAATGTAACATTCCTTCCTTAGGCCTTGTTTTACAAAACATCTGATACCTAGAAAAATATTTAAGCAGATTAATTAAATTAAGCACATGTCTAACTTTATCTAAATTGGAACATCCTTTCTTTAAGAAGCTGTTTTCAGTGGATATACTAGAATATTCATTGTGATTTTATTTTAATATTTGAAATACAGGCACATTTTAAACATGATTTCTCATGTTCTACAGTTTGATCAGACTGTTAAAAACTGTTCTTTCACTCAGCAATAATCTGAAGTAAACATGGCTCATCAAGAAATGAACTCATTTATTTATGGCAGTTTACAGTGTTTTCATTGCACTGAAACTTAAATAATCCCCAATGGGTTTTACTGCCTGACTGTAATTTATATTATTTATTGCAATTAAACTGCACTTTGTTCTTCAAATTAACCTGTAGACTAAGTTTTCTCAGTTGTAGTGCAGGGTAATACTTGTGTGATGCTTTCCAGGCAGTTGATGGGGGCATAGGAACAGAGGGAAAAACTCAAAGAAGGAAAAGGTTCTGACTGAACAGAACATTTAAGTAGTTGTTTAAAGTTAATTCCAATTTTAAGTGACTTATCTAATATAGATCAATATACTGGATATGATACGTATATGATTACATAATATAGGATACTGGATTAAAGTATATCATTCAAGATAAGATTTTTGATGTGTGCTGAGCTGAATCAGTGCTTTGAGGACTTAGTACTGCATTTGTCAATGCATCATATACACATAGCTTAATGTATTTTTACAGTATACAGTTATTCAGTAAATGAGATCAGCTGAACTGTAAGTAAATGATATTCTATATTGTCATGTCAGATGTGAAAAGACAGAGCCATAAATAAGTCACAGAACAATATTATGTTCCTGAAAGAGACTTGAATTTTAAACTGTGCTTCTTCAGCTTTCCATTTTGGAAAGCAGCACAGTTTCCCATAACAAAGTAGTTAATTTTCCAGGTAAAGGGAGGACAAGTATCATTCCTAATTGAAGTTATATTAAGCACAAAATTGCAATCTGATATATAACTATGAAGCCCCTAGGGCATTAACAGTTTGGGAGCTGAAAGACAGTTCTGAAAGGCCACAATTCAGTAACAGGGCTTAAAATCTTCTTTCTTTTGTAATTAATAGCCATAATGCAAAACAAAAGGTAGTTGCATTCTTTAGACTCTATTCTCATGCTATAGCGGATTCTTATGGTATTGCTTTAGTGAAGTGAGAAGATTTATTCTTCATCTACAGCATGGAAGGAGACAAATCCTACAGTGTAACACATACCCCTGGATCCATAAATTTAATATTTTCTTTTTACTTTTGAATGTTTAAGTATATTACCACTTCATTCTCTTTCCTCTTCAGCCTCTAGTTCACGGGAGCATGACAGAAACATTCTTCCTCCAGGATTTTATCACAGAGGCTATCATAGCAGGAGACCAAAGAGTTTTGCAAGCACAGAGAATATGACTGAGTTGACAAACATTACATCCATCCAAGTAAGATTAAATGGGTACCCCATTGTTACACAGGTTGCTAATATCATGCTACAGTCTTGATCAGAAAGGCATGTGAAACACATTGATTTTTCCTGCAGGGCTGTAATTACTGCTAGTCTGCTTTTTGTATCCTGCAGGATGTTGTGGTAATGATTTCACTGCACACAGTCCATTCACTTCTAATGACTTCTTCGTTTGAAATTTGAACGATTTCAACTTCTTTATTATTTGTGTGATCTTAAAATAATATGCAACATAAAGTGCACAGAATATGTATTTTAAAACTTAAATGGTATTTCATAAATACATTTTGAAATATCTGCCAGATCAACCCATTATTGTTGTTTTCCCAGCCTTCCTAAGTGCAAGCAATCACATAGTGTTTTCTTACCAAAGAAATAGGTCAGCACTCACTTCTGCAAACTGGATACAACCTTATATTTATTTAAGACTGGATGGCTGGAAGTGATTTTACATGCAGTGCTAATCTTCTGCTACATAATAGTGTGTGAAAACCTGCTCCAGACTGTGAACTTGTGTCTCCCTTAACAGGTGCCCCACTAAATTCTGTCACATTCAGTATCTCAAGGACAACTTTGCACAGGGAAAATAATATTCTGCTCTGTGAGCTGTCCCCTTCATATCTGTAGAACTACTATCAAATAAGGTACTACTGAACAGAAGCGAAGGTGACAAAAGCTGAATGTATAAGGGAGAACCCTTTATGTCCAATAATCATCATTTATTTCTCCACTAAGAATTTTAAAAATAATATGAGGCCTGTTTTTTTAATAGATATCAGTGCATCTGGATTACAAACTAAGTAGTAAGTGGTAACATAGCCTTTTTATGAAATGCTGATTGAGAAGAGCTTTCACTGTATCTGGGTGAATCACTGCACAGGATCCCAGTTAGTACACCCATAATAAGAAAAGAAAAATTACAATTCCATAAAATAACTATTTCTTCATACAGTGAGTAGGTTTAACTTGAATGCTTGGCCTGAAGACTGGAGTTAAGAAGATGAAATGGGTAACATTCACCTTGACCAACAAAATCAAAGTAAGACTACCATTTGTCTTTTCTATGCCTTTTTATGCCTTTCACTCCTGTTCTCATTTATGTACACCATGCAAAAGGGATGAAGTCAGACAAAGAATCCTGAAGACCTTGATTTCAGCCAGGAGCATGCAGGGCATAATTTTGCACAGGATTTGTGAAGAGCGAATAGCTACTCCACAAGTTACTTCAGAGCATTCTGATCAGCCTTCTAGTCCAGTTCATCCTTGGTTGGAGTTGTCTATCTTCCCACAAGTTCATGAGTGACCTGCTAGATAACAGGCCTCCAAGATAAAGGCATAAAGTTATACAACGTAAATATTCCTCCATGCCACTTCATCCCCTTACATGATACATAAATTCTAGTTTGAACATACAGAGACAGAATAGAAATTTGAGGTAGTGTTAGCTATCATGTCATAAAACTTGCACCTTTTTATTCATTGCACTCCTGTTCACTTCTTTTCTAGCTTTGTCTAGTCTATTCTATTCCATTTTGTTCTAATTATGTTTATTATATATTGCATACATATTAATATATAACTAATGCATAATTCAAATATATTATATACCTTTATATTCCTATAGATTACAATATATATATTCCTAAGTAATGCAATATATATATTCCTATATAGTGTGTGTGTGCATGTATTGCAATATATTCTGCACACACACACACCCTAATATATATAGTATGTATCTGAAGTTCCAGCTTTTGTGGAGATGTCTGTAGAATTAGATCTCAGTTCTCTAATTTCACCCCTCCTTCCATTGAGAAGAAATGTTACAGCAGAATGAATAGGTAGAAAAACACTGGGACTTCAAAATTAAAAGAATCTTATTCTGCTCATTATCACCTCTATAATACAGGTAGCTATATCTACAGAAAATATTTAACAAAAATCCCATCCCTTAATGTTGGGAGGATAAGGGAGGGAAGCAGGAACTGAGGAAATTATATCATACATATGTGGTGCATGGCTCCTTTTAAACTGCATGTGTTAAGACCGGATGAGAAAGTAGAAGACAGTTTCTGATTGAGAAATTAAGCAAGGAATGATAAAGTGAAATGAACATTTGACAGGAAACAGAACAGAGGGAGGAAATGAATGAAGCACCAATGAAAATGATGCTAAGGTAAATGGATGCCCTACTAGTAATGACGCTTACAGATGAAATCTCTCAAGATTCAATCTCTCTACTAACACAACAAATAGACAGCCCTACTCGAGGGGAAGCGATATTGGGCCTGATGGTCAGCAGTGCAAGTGAGCTCATCAGGGATGTCAAGATAGGAAGCAGTCTAGGCTGTAGTGATCCTGCACTGATGCAGTTCACTTTCCTAAGGTGTATGAGTCATATAAGAAGCACAGTAACGACCCTGAATTTCAGGAAAGCCAGCTTCCAGCTCTTCAAGGAGCTAGTCAATAGAACCCTCTGGGAAACAGCCCTTAAGGACAAGGAAGCAGAACAAAGCTGGCAGATCTTTAAGGAGGCTTTCCACAGAGCACAAGAGCTCTTGATCCCCAGGTATAAGAAATCAGGCAAGGAAGGCAAGAGACCAGCATGGCTGAGTTGAGACCTGCTGGTCAAACCAAAAGGCAAGATGGAACTCCACAGACAGTGGGAGCAGGGACAGGTATCCTGGGAAGAGTACAGAGACATTGCCCAGTTGTGTAGGGACGAGGTCAGGAAGGCCAAGGTGCAGCTGGTGCTGAACTTGGCAAGGGATGTCACGAAAAACAAGAAGGGTATTTACAGGTATGTATTTACATACATTTACATTATATATTTACAGGTATGTAAATCAGAAAAGGAAGGTTGAAGAAAATGTACCCTCCCTGATAAACAACAATGGTGATCTAGTAACAACGGATGAGGAGAAGGCTGAGTTTCTCGAGAACTTTTTTGCCTCGGTCTTCACTGGCAACTTCTCTCCTCACAGCTCTCAAATTGATGGCCCACAAGATGGGGACAAGGGAGACAAAGTCTCTCCCACTGTATGTGAGGATAAGGTTCGTGACCATCTGAGGAACCTGCACATATGCAAGTCCATGGGACCTGATGAGATGCATCCCAGAGTCCTGGGGGAATTAGCTGATGTAGTCATCAAGCCACTCTCCAGGATATTTGAAAAATCATGGAAGTCAGGTGAAGTCCCTAGTGACTGGAAGAAAGGAATCATTACACCCACTTTTAAAAAGGGTAGAAAGGAGGACCCTGGCAACTACCGACCTATCAGCCTCACCTTTGTGCCTGGGAAGATCATGGAACAGATCCTTCTAGAAGCTATGCTGAAGCACATGGAAGACAGGGAGGTTACTCTGGACAACCAGCATGGCTTTCCTAGTGGCAAGTCCTGCCTGACCAACCTAGCAGCTTTCTACAATGGAGTGACTGCATCAGCAGACAAGGGAAGAGCTACGGATGTCATCTGTCCGGACTTCTGCAAGGCCTTTGACACGGTCCCCCACAACATCCTTCTCTCTAACTTGGAGAGATATGGATTGGATGGGTGGACTGTTTGGTGGATAAGAATTGGCTGGATGGTCGCATCCAGAGGGTAGTAGTGAATGGTTCAATGTCCAGATGGAAGACAGTGACAAGTGTTGTCCCCAAAGGGTCTGTATTGGGACCAGTGTTGTTTAATATCTTCATTAATGATACTGACAGTGGGATTGAGTGCACCCTCAGCAAGTTCGCTGACGATACCAAGCTGGGTGGTGCAGTCACCATGCCAGAGGGACGGGATGCCATTCAGAGGCACCTGGACAAGCTGGAGAAATGGGCCCAGGAGAACTTCATGAGGTTCAATAAGGCCAAGTGCAGGGTCCTGCACCTGGGTCAGGGCAATCCTTGTTATCAGTACAGGCTAGGAGATGATGTGCTGGAAAGCAGCCCTGAGGAAAAGGACTTGGGGGTAGTAGTGGACAAAAAGCTGGACATGAGCCACCAATGCGCAGCTGCAGCTCAGAAGGCCAAATGCATCCTGGGATGCATCAAAAGAAGTGTGGCCAGCAGATGGAGAGAGGTGATTCTGCCCCTCTACTCTGCTCTGGTGAGACCTCACCTGGAGTACTGCGTCCAGCTTTGGAGCCCTCAACATAAGAAGGATGTGGACCTGTTGGAGCGCATCCAGAGGAGGACCACAAAAATGATCAAAGGGCTGGAAAACCTCTCCTATGAAGACAGACTGAGAGAGTTGGGTTGTTCAGCCTGGTTATTCTCTGGGAAGACCTTATAGAAACCTTCCAATACCTGAAAGGTGCCTATAAGAAAGCAGGGGAGGGACTGTTCACAAGGGCATGTAGCGATAGGATAAGGGGTAATGGCTTTAAATGGGAAAAAGGTAGATATAGGTTAGATGTAAGGAAAAAGTTTTTCAATATGAGGGTGATAGATCACTGGAACAGGTTGCCCAGGGAAGTGGTGGAGGCCCCATCCTTGGAGACATTCAAGGTCAGGCTTGATGGGGCTCTGAGCAACCTGAGTTAGTAAAGATGTTCCTGCTCACTAAAGGGGGTTTGGACGAGATGACCCTTGGGGGTCCCTTCCAACTCAGTACATTCTATGATTCTATGATTCTAAGATGATATTCTCCACAGAAAACTTCTCCAGTAATCACAGACAGGCAGTTATTAGTAGAACTGTTTGGATTAAAATACTCTTCTTTGTCAAGACCTTCCTGTCTTCCTGAGGACATATGATGGTTAGACCCCTTTTTATTTCCAAGACACAAGGTATTAAAAGGGTCTATGGGTTTTGTGGCTGAGATGCACAAAGGGAAGGTACGTAAAGATGTACTGACAACATTGCTGTTGAATGTTCAAGCAGTGCAAGTGTTCCTCATACTCTTGTGAGAAAAGCAATAGGCCAGGTCAAGAAAACGGGGAAAGTTATGCCAAATTATTTGTTGACTGGAAACAGCTTTTAGATACCTGAAGGGAGAGGAAATGAGCAAGAAAACTACTTAGCACAGAGTGCAGATGGTTTGCCCGACACTTCTGCAGAATGTGTTAGCTTGAATGCTAATTCTAAACAACCTGTTTCACTGAAATGGTCTTATATGTACTTTATAAACAAATATACTCCCCTGAAAAGAGTCTTGACAACACAAGAGGTGATATATCAATCAGAAAGTTAATTCTTGACATCTTTGGCCATAGGATTGAAGATGGTGAGAAAAAGGATCTAGACAACCCTAACTGTAGATGGTCAAGTTGTCTCCCAATGAAAAACTCTTGCAAACATGCTCAGAAAGAATCAAAACCAAAAAACCAAACCTAGTCATTACAGATGAAGACTATGTTGCACCAACATAGCTTTTGAAACATTTCCATTTAATCTCTTACATATGGCTACAGGCTGGAAATAATGTCCTGGATACTCAATTGCATCAGTGTTCTTTTTAAATACAGAGATTAAATAGAAGGGCTGCAAAAGGAATGAAATTATTTTAAAAGAAAGTAAACCTCAAAACCTTATGAACAACATTGAGTGGATACTATCTCCAACCTAGATTTCATTTCTACAGTTCCTGTTCTTCCTTAGGAAAACTACCAGAGAATTTCTTAATTGTTTAATTAAGAAATGTAATGAAGAGACAAATGCACAACATGATTTATTCATTCACATGTTGCTTTAAAAATACTTCTATTTCCAAACTTCTATGGTGCAAGAAGAGAAAAGCATAGCTGGGATTTTAAAAACAATATCCAGTATGTCCATACTTTCATTTATATTTCATAGGTCAATCTCAAAGCTAAGCTATACTAACCATATTCTACTTCAAGGAAATGTGGATTTTGTGCAAATGATGTGACCTTCTTCAGATCCAGACTCACAAACTGTGATCTAACAACAATAATGATCTCTGGAAAGCAGAAAGTTGTTGATGCTGACTTCTTGAAAATTTCATATGCCTTCAGGCTTTGCCTTGAGGCAAGCCTTCGGGTGAGCTATGATCTCTAACAATCTCTAATTTCTTTTTTCTCCTACCTTCTTCGTCAAAGTCATGTTTTACTGTGGCATTTATCAATTTGTACATCTGATTGACAGGCCACAGATCTATATTTTTAATGAGATTCAAAATTTATACTGCTTTCAGAGGTGAACTTTGAACACTTATAATGAGCTTAAATTCTGAAAATACTCACACATATGAGTAGTCTTCACACATGAGTAGTCCCATAGAACTGGAAAGGGACCACTTGGATGAATAAAGCTGATCACATGCAGAAGTGTAGAGTTGAGCTAACGTGAGCTACTGCTTCTAAGGGCAAGTAGCCCTTGGTACCCCTTCCACATAAAAAAATAGAGATTCTAACATTCCCTTATATTGTATATTAACAAGGCAACTCAGAAATATGCTTACTCCAGTCACATACAATGTTGAAGCAGAACTTTACACTAGTCCCTAGTGCTCCTGGGACTACTTAGAAAACATTTATCTGGCATATTACAGGCACAGAAGCATACTTGCCATGGTCTGAGCAGGCCTGAACTCACATCTTGTGAGCTTCATGCAAACTAAAATCCATGTAACTGTTGCCAGTGCAACATTACACTTGCTAATGAACCTTTCTGAGAGACAGATCTCAGGACTGGTGCTGTATGAATGCAGTCACATGGCTTTTGAATCAGGGCCAGCCTGAGTCCAGTTGCCTTGGAGACCAAGTGCAAACACACACTATAGATATAGGTACTATGGGGCACCTCTGGGCATTCTGCCAGTGCTCTATACCAATGTCAAGCACAACAGACCACCGTGACTTTCCTTATCCTTCCTGTCCTGCTGTGCTTCCTCTCCACCCATTCCTAGTTCATTGGTACTCTGGGTAGGAATGCAGAGGCAAAGATTCAAAAGATATAACTACAAAGGGAATTTCCCTTAACCAGGAAACTTTCTTTCACTCAGTACCTCTTTATGACAGGTATTCTACACTGAAGATTAAGCTGAAGTTTAACACATACTTCAGAGACTTGCTGAACTCAATCATTTTGTGGAGAAAGGAGAACTAAGCTGTTCATATTATTCTTCCGCTTAATTAAAAAGGAAATGATTGTTGTCATGCATCAATAAATCAACGTAATAAAAATATTGCATATTGCTCCTGCCCTCATTCAACCAAACCAAACTAAACTCTGGCATTAAACACCGAAATACTAAAATGAGTGTCTGAGCTGCTCACAGAAGTTCCCTTTGCAACAACAGGATACAAATAGGCCCTTCCAGGGTGCAATTCATTTATCTTAAAATATGTAACTGTGATATATGCAACGATTCTTCACTGTCTCTGAGATATCAGTATGATTAGGGTGGGTAGTGTTGCACTACCTAGCTTTTAAAGACCAAAATTATGGTAGATGCACTGGTGTTAGACTGTAATAATGTACACATTTTTAAGGTTAGAATGACCTGTTATGATCACCAAGTCTTACTTCCTTCACAGCACAGAGGGGATCAAATAGGGAATATCATATTGAATTCAAAAAGTTTGTTAGTATGAAATAATCAAAATATGAGAATAATATTCCCAATTATCTGGAAGTTTTCTTATTGCCTTATCTGTACAAAGATACTTTTTGTTTTACAGGCTAATGCCAGTAAAACCAAGGAACCTGATTGCCTTTAATTCTGAATAGAAGAACAGGAAGAAGTGTTGGAACTAGATGATCTTTGAGGTCCCTTCCAACCCAAACCTTTATATGATTCTATGAATCAAAACCTCCCATTTCACTGGCTGTCCACCTCATTCCTTACATTTTATACACCAAGGCCCAAAGAATTTTAGCACTGAAAAGGCAATCTATCTTCTACATCTATCTTCTGCACTGGCCAGTGGAAATGAATAAGTACAGAGTAGTCCTCGAGCAGAATACATGTACGCTTCCCTTAGAAGTTATGCTGAAAATCAGAAAAATCCCAAGTCTAGTTTTATGCATTCACCTTGCAGGATATCGTTCACTCAGTTCTTATATAAACTGTGTGAGAAGGAGGTAAAGGCTTCCAGCCTTGAGCCTTCTGGAACAGACCTTCTCAGATGAGATGTATGCATGATGTTAGTCCCACGAGAACATGATGAAAGTCTGTACGAGGTCACAGTTAAGTGGCAAAGCCTGACACTGGTAACCTGCAGGGTGACATATGTTTCAGTCTGTGCAAATGGATGTAGGAGCCTATAATTGTTTGCTTGCATCAAAACAGTGAAGATGTGGAGAAAGTTTAGGCTTGAATCTGGGGTTCAGCTTTCTCCATATAGCTTTATCTGGAGTCTCTAAGGCTGTCTGTATTCCCATAAATAATTTCAGATGTTCTCTTTTCCTACAAATGAAACATTTAGAAGCTGCTGTCACTGTTGATGACCTCCTCAAAATAATGCCAAGTAAAAATATTAACAAAGCATTTAATTTCCTTTATTTTTTCCCTCTTAATTGTGCATGTATTTTCAGAAACACTTCTAGACAGGCAGTTCTAAAAAGTAGCTTTGATCTGTAGACATAACTGTGTATGGGAGTAACACAAGATTCTTCACAAATATTTGGAAATCCAGCTTTGATAAAAATTACAGTGTTCATGTTTCTTCAGTCGTAAACAATATATTGCCAAAAAGTGTGGCGATCATCACAACTCTGTGTTAGCCATCTTGTCACATCACTGTGATTCTCCATGGACCTCTGCTATGACCACCAGCTTCTTCTAGAAGGATCAGCTGATACCTAGAAACAGGGACTCTGGGAACCTTTGCTACACTTTAAGGACCGTCTCAGTTTATCACACATTTCCATTGATATTTTACAGCCATACTTTCAGGAATTTTTCACCACCGTTTGTACGTACAAATTTGACCCTTATTTGATGGTCCTTGGCAGGATCCCATTTGTCTGTAATATATACATATTTCAAAAAAAAGAAGCCTAAGGTGGATAATTTTCCAACTGTAAATTACTATTCTAGGACGCTGCTTTTGCCACATAGGATAAGAATGGAGATTAATCTTATATTTTTAGTATAAGACAGTGTAAGAAACTATTATTTCAGAGAAAAATTTCATTGTTTTCTAATAAACACATTTTCTTTTTTAATGCTCTCTTCCCAGCTACAAGTTTACCAGTCTCTGTGCTTTTTTTCTTTTTTTATTATTTATTTCATGCAACAAATATTTATCTTCTTTTAACTACTGCAGGCTGGGTCCTTGACAAGATAAGGCATTTCAACAACAATCTTGACCCCTTTGTGAGACAAGGTTTCCCTTCGTATGACGCAAATCTTAGCCTCTTCGTCAGCACTTGTAAAACAGTTGACTCATACACCTGACTCTTCCCATACTTGTTCCTCATAGGATCACAAGTTTCATTCTCCCAAACAAAGGTCAAGGTAAAACAAACCAAAACAAAATCCCAGGAGGAAGACAGCCTGCTAAGAACAGTGTGCAGCCTGGAGCTCTCTGATTTCTCTGTATTGCCACTCAGTTTACTTTAAAGAATTTTTCAGACTGATTGCTTTGTGGAAGTATTGTTAGCACTCAAACTAATTTCAAGAATTCTGCCATTGATGACTTATAGTTTTAGCTGAAATCAAAGCTTGGCCCTCTTGCAGCTGTGTAACATGGTCTGGAATGCTAGAATGCATTCAGGTTGCCCTCATCATCGCCAAGCCTGAGTAAAAAAGCTAATGTCAAGAAAGCTACATCACTTTCCAAGGGGACCTGGGGGAATGCAATACATGCAATGTAATTCCTTCTTTTGTTCCCATTAATTTTCACAGTTCAGGCTAGTAGAATTCCCTCATGTAACCTCAGGTTGCTTGCAGTATTTTATTTTCAGGGTGGAGCACTACCATGATTATTTTCTACAACCTGCTGTACAGTGGGATTGCGAAAGAGAGGGTGAGAGATCTCAGCTGTGTAATTCTGGCACAATGAACAGTTTCAAAGGATCAGAATCTTTGTTATGATTTCGGGTGAGTCACTTTGGAAAGTATCCCAATTTACATAGAAATCTCCCTCCCCCTCCTCCCCTTATCTATTTACTATTCATTGGATACTGCCCACTGAAGTTCAGGGTCTTACAAGCAACACAGAAGACATCTCAAGGAGTAGGGTCCTGTCTGTAACCCCTTTTCCTTGAGAACAGAAAATATTATTTTCTCCTTATTTCCAGGATATTTGAAATGGTCTAAGTTAATGAACTGATTTCCTAAAGATCTGAATCTCATTTTGAAGTCTAAACTAATCCAATATAACCACAAAGTACTGCTGCTGCACAGTGGATACTGTGCTAGAGAGTATGCCTTAACAGATATCTACAAACACTTAACCAGGAAAAATTGTTGCACAGGTATACTTTTGTAAGTGTTTTTGCTCTTTACTTCACTCAGTGAAAAGTCACATGACTCACTACTCAGTTTGGAGCAGCTGCATACCACCCCAGTAACTTACTCTGGATTGTGGGATACTGTTATGGCAAATAAAAATCTAGTATGTGAGTTGGTTGCCCACAGTAGAAAGCAAGCAGAAGGTGTTAAAGCCCAGGAAGAAATGCACATCTCTAGAAAAAAGCCCAGAGAAAAGCACAGGAAGGGTTTATAGAACAACCATTAAAAAGTTCAAATCGTTACTGGATGATATATTGATCATCATTTTTGAGAAGCCAAACTACTATTCTACAAATAAAACTACAGGATCCATATGCATATTATTGAGAATAATGGAAACATTCAAACGGCCATTTGATCTAGTATCTCTTCAAGGGGGGGGAGAAAAAAAAAAGAAATTACACTGGGACAGAGTGTGCTGTCCCAATACACACCTGTGAGTAGTTGATCATTAGTTACACCAACTTCAATGATATTGTTTATGGCACCGGTGCAGGCAGGTACTTAAACTGCTGTGTAACTTTAATACTAGGAGACATGTCTGTGGATGTCCTCAGCATTGTGAGTTACACAATCTTTATTTCAAGTATGTTATTAAACAGTATTTCATATTCTTAATATTCGTTGCCCAGTTACAGTCACTTTCCATCTTGACTCTTTCTGCAAATAAAATAACACTTTATTTGAAAGGAAGTCTTGTCAAAAGGGGTTCCTACCCAAAAGCCACTGTAATTAAGATAAATAAATGTCAGTTTACCTGTCAAAAAAAAATGTTCCATTTAGGCAGCCCCTTTCTATTTTTGCTTAGAATCACATCCTAATCAAGAGCACCTATGGTTCAGCACTTCAACTGAATGCATTCTTAGTATTTACAACTAACTGTTCCACCTGCCTGCTTGTTTAGCTGAATGATTTGTTCGTGTTATTGCACTGGTTGTACTTACTCTATTGTGGGGAGTTTGCTGTTATCAACACAAACTTCAGGTTATTATATATCACTGTCACCTTCAGAAGCAATTTAAAGAAACATATGTAGCCATGGGGAGGATTACACTGTGCGCTCAGCCTGGTTATAGACCAACTAAACTCATTCTGGAAGAAAAGTAATAATGATTTGATTAACTTACAGAAGCAGATGTCCAAATCTGTTTCAGCTTGAAGTAGAGAAAATAGCTGGGTTTCATGTGAAAGAACCCCAGTCCCTCCCTCACAAGCTGCAGTTAATCTTAAATATATAAACAAGTGTTTTCTAGTAACTGATGTAAGACATTTTCAGAATAGTTAAATGGCCTGGATTTTGTATTATTTTATTGTAAATATTACTTTTTTTTTTTTTTTGAAAGCATTTCCATTTCCAGAAACAACATTTATTTTAAAGGAATGTGTTTATGATGTTGACAGTGCATTTTCTTTGACAAGTGAAAAATTTTTTGCAAAAATTTCAAAGTTCCACTCTGTCGTGAAGTAACATGCAAAAGTATGTAAAATCTCTTTCACAAAAATCCTACATTCTTTGTTGGACTGCATGCCTGGGTCCTGTGGGCTGCGGCAGGTTCTAACAGCAGAATCTGTAATCTCTCAGGATCCCTAGGAAGATTTTTCTTCCTTACAGAGATTTGAAGACTGGATCTGTCTTAAAGAAAGTAATTGTGGTTACTTTCCACATCATTCTCGTGGCTCTAATGTTCTGTAGATGTATCACTACAAAGAAGAGGAACTATGAACTTTATTCAGGCAATCTTATATAAGAGTAACTATGATGAAAAGGATGTGAAAAATAAAAGAAAAAGGAAAGAACAATGAGCAATTCAGACTGCTTACTTTACAAGGCTGCCAGTCTTTGGCACCTTAAGCAGTTGCTGAAGAGAAGGTGCCATGATGTCTATTAGACCTGCCCACTGTAGACAGTCTATTTAATTAGCCATTGCAGTGTTTGTATACCTCCTGCTTTCATTCTGTTCCATGTTCCAGATTTCTTAGAGAGATATTTCCCATTATTTAGCACAGTGAGGAATATCTATGGTCCTTTGCAGCAATTGAATAAGAGGTTATCATGCAAGGCCAGGCCACAAAGGTAATTGGGCAGAAAGGGGGTATTAAGCCATTAACTGCAACTTGCAGAAGACACTATGGAAAACAAAATCCTCTGTTCCCAGTAGAAGGCTTTGGAGTCTGGTATTTTTTCATATAGTTGCAAATTCTTATATGAAAACAGTCTGAATTTATGAACTGTTCTACTGAGACTTGGAAAGAGGAAGAGAGAAAAAAAAGTGAGATACTTCCAGGGTTTTTGCAAAGAAGGAGTTCAGGCTCGAAAGGAAGCAGCCACAATCTTTTCAATGCTATAAAAAAGGAGAGAAAGAAAAGTTGCACACTACCAGGAAAATAAATTTTTTAAAAAAGAAAAACACAACTAAAAATGAACAATTAGTTTAAAATTAACTGCAATATACTGTCATCTTTCAACATTTTTCTCTCATGTAGCATGAATGTTGGGGTTTTTTGACATTTCATTAGTAGAAATGTATTTCTTTCTTCCTTACCTGTCTAAAGTACACACAAACACATACATACGCACATGCACACAAATCTGTAGTGAAATGTAATAAACACCATTGATTTCAACAAGAATTAGATGAAGTGAGATAATACAAATATGGTAGTTGCTGAGGTAGAACTTACCTGTGGCCACTTATAGGGCATTTAAAAAATAAATACTTGCTGAGTAGTTCTGTCATAACTACAATCCATTCCTACTCAGAAAAAAATCAGCAGGTCTTTATTCATGTGCTACAGTGCTTTACAGAAATAGTCATGTGCCTGCATTTTAATACTTTCAGAGACCTGCATAGGAAAGACTCATGTCCCACTTCATGGTCCACATTAAGTGGTCACAGTTCTTTATGGCCTCTTATGTTGCTGACTGAAATCATACACGTTTGCACATCTGAAAGCCTTTGATGGGCAAAACAGTTCACAGGCCAGTTATTTTATGCCACCACTGTAGTCAGTGTTGCATAATAAAACATAGTATAAATGTCAGACAAAAGGTTGCCCAAATGTACAGAGCTTTAATCCACTGAAACATTAACCTGTTGGAAAGCATGAAAGGAAGGCATCCACTACAGAGAAGGATATTCCACATTGAGATGATCAATACAAAAAGCACATTAAGTGTAGAGCTGCAAGAAATCTAAATGACTAAATGACCAAGGTACTCATAGAGATTCTCAGAAGTTGCCTTTCAGGCCCATACTGGCTGGATCCTCTAATACAATATGATAAATTAACACTAATGCTATAGGTATCTGTGCTGTCCACACTGAAGGGCCCATGATTTTCAGGTGAATTATAATGTTTACATCTTCGCACTAAGAGTTCGCACATTCTGTACCCAGTTTCATTTATTCTGACCTGGGAAATTCTGTGAACTGAGAAGAGGAGAACAATTAAAGCATTAATTGCCAAATCACTTTAAGCTATCACTTAAAGCTGTTCCAGAGGTCAGGTCTACCAGTGTGCCCTGGTAGCAGTGGAGGCTAACAGCACACCGGGCTGTTTCAACAGGACTGTAGCCAATAGATGAAATAAAGTGATTATCCCACTTTACTTGGCACCTGTTAGACCCCATTTGGATTCTTGCACCCAGTTTTAGGCCCCCAGGACAACAAGGATGCTGATAAACTGGAGTGAGTTCAGCATACGCCCACTCTGATGGCTGAGGCTGCAGCACTTGTCTATGTAGGGAGGCTGAGGGATGTGAGCTTGCCCAGTCTGGGGGAGGGTTGGCTTCAGTGGGACTGACCAGCAGTTCCCAGTACCCACAGGCATCGATGAGATGAAGCCAGACCGTGTACAGGGGGACACGGATGAAACACAACGGGCACAGACCAAACCAAGAGAGGTTCCAGCTGGATATGAAGAAAGGATTTCCAATGTGAAGATAGCTAAGCACTGAAACAGGTTCTATAGAAAGGCCAGGGTATCTTTTCCCTTGGTGGAGCCAGTAAACTCCGGAGCAGCCTCATGTATATTCAGGGTTGAAGTAAGAGCCCTCCGAGGTCCCTTCCAACCTGAATGACTCTGTCATTTGGCAGTTCAAATCAGACAGAGAATACAGTGTGTTACGTAAGAATGATTGTGCATACAGCAAATGAGAGATGGATGGACAGAAACAGGCAGATAGTCCTTTGTTTGTCTTTGTTTTTATTCATTCTGAATAAATGGCCATGGCAAATTTTTCAGTGCTAATGCTAAGAATTAAAGGTCAGTCATTCTCTTCTTTAAGAGAGAGGTTTTGGGGGTTGAGGACAGAGGGTAGTTTGTAGTAGAAGCTTAATATGATTCAGAAATATTAATTTACAAGGATAACTTGGATTTAAAGGTATTCAAGTAGAGCCATAGGATAATATAGAATTAATTTCTTCTACTTTGTTTTAAATGGATTAACAAGGACAGGATTAAAAACTGCAGACAAGTAAAATGGAAGAGGTTTAATCATCTTCTGTTTTACCTTTCAAGCAAAAGTTTTGACAATACTCAATACAGTCCAAGTTTTAATTTAATGTCTAGTGTTACACTCTCTGTCCTTCTTCTGCATGACTACAAAATGCAATCTTTCTATGATTAATTTTTCCCTGGCATATTTCTCATGAGCTCGTTCCTTCCTGGTTTAATTATGCTTCCTAGTTCATAGCTCTCAAGTCATCTTTGCTTATAGAAGACCGTCATTTTAAGCATTATATCCTCTGATCTTCAAGCTGTAGAATTCTTGCCTTCCTATCCCCATCCTATCCCCTATCCCAAAGGGGAACAAAGGCTTACAAGGATTTTTTATTTTGTTCCAGAGATGATAGTGAGTGACTGTGAATATGATGGGTAGGATGACTGGAGGGCTACAGTGATGCTGAATCTAGATTAGCTTCAAAGTTACTGAAAAGTCCACCTTGTCTGGAGAGGTAGTAAAGTTCATCAGCTTAACACATAGGTGGGATCCATCCAAATGCGGGGTAAACATAACATGCTTGTACTGCACTTTTAGAACAAGTTATTTCACAAATGTTTGTTAGTTTTTTGATCCTAGTTAGATGAAGCCATAATGGTTATTTGGTAGCAAATACAAATACTATTTTAACTACAGTCCAAGTCCTTTGGCCAGATCATGAAGCAACTAAAATAGTACTAATTGGCAACTAATGTATATGTACACATCAAAAGAAAGGTGCAATAAGCATTGCCACCTTAGATGCAGTGGTCAAATAGGATAAAAATAGAACTGACAGCACCATGGCAAAAATACCTGCACAGGATACAAATTTGAGCACATAAGCATGAAACTCTACTGTACGGTTTCATAATATGCTAAAATTCTGCACCTTCAGCCTGATCAGAAACTTGTGGCAACACCTCTTAGCTGCTATTGTTATCTTATTCCAGCTATATTCAAGAAAGCACAGTCAGACTTTGGCTTGGATATAATAGCTATACCCTGCTACCCTGCTTCAGTTTCAGTAGAGAAACAGAGTACTGAGTTTGCATAGTGGAAACTATTCTGACCTGCTGGGACTGGAATAGATGAACACTGGCAAGCAGAACTGGAGGAGGGAAGCACTTACACAATCCTACAAGCAGAGGAGGTGAGAACTTCATGGGACTTTTTTGTCTTTAAATTTTCATAGTAGTATAAGTACATGGTATATGGTACATACTACAACTCAGCTACAAGAAGACCATCTGGCAGGCAAACCAACAGTTTTCGTACACATTGAATTCAAAGAAAAGTAAGAGAGGTCACATCTTTGTCAGGCTTTTTCTCTCAGATGTAACAAAAGAGCAGAAGTTACAAACTATTTAACTACAAAGGAAAACACACCCATGAGTCACTTTAAGGAGAACAAAGATTATGGATGGGGATGTTGCTGAGGAAGAAAGACCCTCTCATACTCTGTCATATCAGGGATGCACAGAATATTCTCTTGCAGCAGCTACTTTTGCTACTCTTATCTGAGACTTGTGCAGAAGGAAGAGAATTTTAGAACCTGACAGGTTTTATTGTTGGGGTTTTTTTCCTTATTCCCTGCAGTGAGTTTTATTGCCAGGTGAGCTTTTTTTGTCAGGATCTCTCAGCCCCATTTAACAGGCTTCTACATGTTCCAGAACTTGAAAGACGCACCCAACATATCATCAGTGTTCCCATCACTGGTCACGTTGACACTGGCTTCCTCCCAAATCAAACGTGAATGTCTTTTTTCCCTCTTCTCTTTTTTTTAAGTTTCTGTAAAAGAGGTTAGTCAGTAGTGTACATTAAAAAACACTGACAAACCAAACACTACCCCCCCCTAAAAACAGAAACAAAAACCACACAAAAAACACCCCCAAAAACTACAGTTTAAAATAGTATGTAACATACATTATTCCCATCTTAAGTATTCAAAGTGCCCAAAAGAAAAAAATTCTAAAAGGAGCAAGTAGGAGACTCATCAGAAATAGTGCAATGTGTTTTTCAGGCTAACTATTTAAACCAAATAAAGGCATGTTGTTCAGATCACTGATACTGATTAAATGTATTGAGATTACTCACCAATGTCTTCTTATTGGCCTCAATTCAGCAAAGCACTACACATGACTAATTAGGAATATAATCATGGAAACAGGATTTAAGCTTTAGAACAACCATATGGGTGCTTACACATCTTACTAAATAAGGGCTTGGAGCCTTGGTTAGCAATATTATTCGTGTAGGGTTTTACACTCAGTTTGCTGGAGATGTCATCCCATTAGTCTCCTGGTACTTTTTTTCTCTTCTGCTCTTGTATTCCACGTGGCAGAGTTTCCATTACTCCCTATACGGGGGGGGATTTGAGGGGAGAATCCAGTCAAGATGTATTTGCTTCATTTCTATGCTTACATAGGACACATATAGAAATAGAATATTTCTTTGTTTATAAAATTCAGTTATGTCTCACAGAGTTTGGTAACCCAGCAAAATAAAGTGTTCTGAATGCCTGCACTTTTATGAGTGCCTCGCTACCAGATTTGAGGGCTAGCAATGAGAGGAACAGTGTTGTACAGCAATAAACTTCTGAGAAAAAAATACTCTGCATTAAAATGGCATCATATAGTTGTTTATTGTTTCTAAATGATTTCCAGATGAAATGTGCAAACACAAAGATGGTTCTCCTAACTGCCAACTCTACAAACACAATGTGGGAGAGTCAAGCAAGAGTTATATAACTAATTAAAAACAAATTAATTTAATCAAAAGCATTAGGCACTCTTTACAAGTGCAGCTGCATTATCATTTCAGTTTTACCTTTATCCTGTCCCCCCTGATGTATTCTTTCATCTCTTTTTTCTTGTCTGAAAATAAACAGTTCTTTGGAGAAAGGAAATGTATCTTCACATGTGCCAACACATTACCTGTCTTGGTCTAGACCGGGCACAATTGTAAGGCAAATAAAAACATCAGTGGAAAAAGACAAATAGAAACAAAGTACATAGGATATGAGCTATTTTTGTACAATATTCAAGGCAATTTATTTGAATCTTCTCAGTCACTCACTCAGTAGGCAAATACTTTCCTGACACTTGTGGTCAGTCATAGTTTCTCTCTGTGCAAAAATTGCAGCTTTTAGGACAACGTAAGTTTATGACTCAAACAGGTGGGTAAAGATATTTTATTCAGCCAAGTACTCAGCTTCTGAAATTGGACACCTTTGAAACTGGGTGAGGTTTTCTAAGGAGCATTGGGAAACTTCATATTGCTTCAGAACTTTGAAGATTAGTTTTATTGCAATGAAAGCCAGAGGGTTTACAAGCAAACATTAAAAACAGACAATGTTTAATATAAAGAATAAATCTTGCAGACGCTGTACATAATTTCTGCCTTGGGATTATTATTTAATGACGTGATGGAATGAAAGACTTTGCTTTTATTTGTATTATATTCTCTCTTAGAACGGATGCTCAAGGCAAAATCCTGGTTTGCAATGCAAGGTGTGCCAAGTAGGGAAAAGAACACAGGCAGCCTCTTCCTTTTCCTCATGCACCTGTACAGGTCTGAGGCAAGATGGTGCCACGTGTACTGGGCAACTTCAAGTGCAGAATCAAGGGGTAGCCCACAGTGCCTAAGTCAAGTGAAAGATGTGGTTTACCATACTGGTTTGTAGAAAAGGCCCCCTCCTTCTGCATACGCCTGTGGGAGTTTGCCTAAGGCCGTGTCTACACCACGCAACAGAGTGCCATGATGGAAACCTCAAGCTGAGAGACCTCAAGTAAATGCACACCAGGCCAGGCCAGGCCAGGTTTTGTGGGCCTGGAGACACTACAGGTACAATAGTTTATGCTGTACCAAGAGCGTTAAGGATTGCCAGAAGACCTCCAAAGAAATGACTAACACCTCATTTCTGCCATCACAATGAAATGTCCATGCTAAATCTAGAACTGGAAGCAGGGATCTGGGGAACGTGGAGTGAGGATGCCTGATCTGGCGGCATGTAAACTTGTGAATTGGAAACAGAAGAGACAGTGGCTGACAGCTGAGAAGGTTGGATTCAGCAGTATCTCCTTGTGGCTGTGCCACTTTCAGACCGCAGCTGGACTTCATGCAGCCAGCTCAGAAGTCTCTGTGAAGAACAAGCACAATCATTTGACAAAAAGGGCGGCCTGAACTTCTGCTTTATTTTCTTTTTTTTTTTTTTTTCAGCAGCACTTTATAAACACAAGCATTAATCCTAATGTGATCACAATTACTCAAATGACTGTTGTGCCTGAGATGTAACACAATTTCTGCCCCACCCCATCTGAAGAGCTCCAATTCAGAAAACTTGCATACCAAGGTCTGAAAAACTGTAAAAAAAAAAAAAATAACTAAGTGAAAACTGAGGCTTATCTGAATAATAAAGTGTACAAAGCCATCAGGGATATTCTGACAAGGTACAGAATCGGTAAAGAAGCATGAATAGCAGGACATTATTTGCCAACAGATTTTGTAACTGAAAAGTCAGTCAAAAGCCTCACTGAGTTGTTGGAGAAGGCTGCTATAAAGCTTGTCATACCTCTCATTTGGAAAGGACCTCTGAAAAGAGGAAATAGTTTCCCAGGAATGTAATCCACATTCTCACATTTGTGGGAAAAACAGGGAAGATACAGAAAGGAGCATGAGGTCTTCGAGCTTTTATGAACAAAGCTGTTAATAATTACTGAAATATGAGCCAAATCATCATATTTAAGAGAAATGCACTGCAAAACATTACACTCCCATCTACAAAGCATATGCTTGTGGGTATTTGTATGTTTTGTTTGAGATGAATGCACCTTTTTCATATTTTATTGAATTGTATAATTTACAACTATCATATTAGTTCATGTATCACAAATGAGGAGCTACCTTCCTTATCTGTTCTTAATTTCTTCATCACAAAATGTCATAAGTCTGCTCTTGTAATTAAATTTATTAAAAAGAAAAAGAGGGGAAAGAACATGAGAGAGTACTTGTAGTTCTTCCTCTTTCTTTTCTTTGTTTTCATTGGGAGGAGGGGAAATCATGCATTTCACAGAAAGAAATCACTTTATGTTTATGTGGCTATACAAGCATAAAAAACCACAATCCAGTCCTGTGAATCAAGCTAAGTAGATTATTTATTAACCCTATTTGGCTGGAACATTTCTCTGATAGAATTCAAAACTTCCTTAGCACTTAAGACACTCAAGAAAAATGGGCTTGTCTCTGAGAAGTAAACTGAAAATTAATCTAAAAGTGATGTTTGAACAACCACAAAATGTCCAAATGGGAAATTTGAACTTGCAGTGTGTTTACCCAGATTTTCTTTGACAATTTCTATGCTAGTGGATAGTAGCAAAATACCAAAGATAGAAAACTGATGTGGCAGTATTCCCTGGGCAGCTCAGAGGGGAGACAAGCACTAACCACAACTATTGTTGCTGGCACCAATGATGGATTTCTGGCTAACTCACTAAACTAAATCACAGCTGAAAATTAGGCCATACTACTCCTTGTGAAAAAAATATTCTTCCTTTTTTAATTTTCATTTTTGTGTGGAAACCTTGTGAACATAGCAATTGATCAAGCAGAGACATGGACTGGAAGATTATTACTCTCAACACCCAGTCTCAGCATAAAAGGGAGTATAACTGGTCTGTGATATTTCCCTGCTTATTGATATGCCACTATGGATAGACAATGTTTCATGCTTCCCATATGCTTTACTAAGTCCACATTGTAATAATACTGTGATGGTCTTTTTCTAGAGAGAAAAAAAAGGAAGTCTGATAAAATAAATCTTGTGTAGGTGCAGTGAAAGCAACAGATGGAAATGCCATCAAGGCCTATGACTTCATGGACCTCCCCTCTGAACACACGACCTCCTTATGGAAATAGGAAAAATGGAATACAGCAGAAAATTCTCTGCACTCATGAAACTGAACTTCCTGATTCCAACTATCAGTATATCTTTAGGATCTGCAAAGCAAATAACATCACTTAAGATCAGGCTTATGGAATGATATTCAGATACAGCCCATGGAAATACACTTGATACTGTATATGATGGGCATAAAATGCAATAGTTTACGAGTTTCTTTCCCTTCTTCTACTCCACACACTCTTACTTACTCTATTGCTGCCCTACTGTACCACATGTATTATACAGTAGATAGAAGTAATAATTAGAAAATAAACAGGAATAAAGAGTGTGTCTACACATGTTATGTTGGCTGACATTACAAAGCATTCTCCAGTGTAACTGAAACAGTATAATCTTATTAACTTCTTTCGCTTCTAGAAGTTTGAAAATGACAAGTCTGTAAGAGCTCCATAATCACTTCATGTATGCAAATTACAGCTGTTACCTGTATCAAATATCACTAACTTTCAAATTCAAACTGCTGGTGTCTCCCTCCACTACTAATTGTTCCAGGAAACCATAAATAGAGTTCTGCAACTTTCATTTGTTGGTATGAAAATTAAACATGATAAAAAAAATTGAGAGCTTTTGCTGCCCTAACTCATGCCAACTCTGCCTATATTTATATTTTTTATTATTTGATGGAACTGTTTGTTTCATCCAAATTCTCCTGAAGGCCCCAACCCAGAGTTTAAAATGTCAATGAGAACATTTCCCCAACTATGGGTAAGAATCTAGTTCTCTATACCGCTCTTAAAGCGGTTCTTCTCCTCTTAACCTTTTAACATGTCTCTGTTTTTTAGATATCATAGAAGAAAAAGAAAATCCCAAACAAAATCAGGCTGTGTACAATTAAGCCATAGGCAGGAAGTTTCATCTAAGCTTAAGGGGTAACAGTGGTTTTCCTCAATACTTTAAAACCTATCATTGACCAAACATCAACATATGGACCGCCTAACTTATAAAATCTTTCATTTTTCATCTTATTAAAAACTATTACAGAGGCTCTCTTTCCTCAGAATGTAACTGCCTAACACCTGGTTTTGGCAGATTGTGTTTAATATACAAGTACTTTTTTTCATATACAGCAGAAGAAAACTTGCAGATAAATACAACGTTCAACAAACTATGATATACAGAATATATTTATATGAAGGAAGAATATTATAATATATAGACAGGCCGTTAAGCATATACCTTTAGGTTTATACATAGATGCATATATTGGCCTGAGTCTTTAAAATCAGAGTTGAGCTGGATGCAGGTTGACACCTCCTGTCAGGAAAATTACCATGGCAAAGCAAGTCCCCTAAAACAGGACAAAGGACAGAAGCTATATGGAGCAAAGAGACTATTTATTTAGAAACCATGATGTGGAAAAAGACTTGAAGCACTCTTAGATGAATACGTCTTCTGAAGGGCTGCAGTGTATTGGCTTTATTTAAATGCAAACCTTTTGGAGTGTAGTGAGGGGACAGATGGAGATGTGCTCTGCCAAGGGCTGTATTAAGTGCCTGACCCTTCACCTCTGGCTGATTTGTCACCTGTTTCTTGCTCACCTCAGATCTGCTGGTGGAACTTTTACTCAAGTGCTTCCTATGTTGCTGCAGTCCAACTGGCTAGGCTTGCAAACTTCTCACTCAGCATAAGAGCAATGACACTTGCCTCAACCAAAGACTACTGCAACCAACTCTCCTTAGCGTGGGCTACTGATAGATAGGAAACTGAGCATGTCTGGAGGGGTTGTTTCTGGGACAGCCTCACACTTCTCAGGCTTCCTGTGTTGGTTATTGTAACCAAGCTATGCCGTCTAATATTAACCCATCCACCATAATAGTAACTTTTCAAAACTGGTTTATACAACATTCTGCAACAGTGAGTTACCATCATTTAATCAGGGAAAAAAAACAGTTTCCTTTTTTGTGTTGTTTTTGAGACTTCTTGCTCACTAAATCCTGGTTATAAAGGATTATAATCCAGCTCATTAAACTGTTGGTGAATAGGAGGCCAGTAATCTCTCTGAGAAAGGGAATCACAGAATCACAGAATGTTAGAGGTTGGAAGGGACCTCAAAAGATCATCTAGTCCAATCCCCCTGCCAGAGCAGGAACACCTAGGTCAGGTCACACAGGAACATGTCCAGGCGGGTTTTGAATGTCTCCAGAGAAGGAGACTCCACAACCTCTCTGGGCAGCCTGTGCCAGTGTTCTGTCACCCTCACTGTGAAGAAGTTCTTCCTTACATTTATGTGGAACCTCCTATGTTCCAGCTTGCACCCATTGCCCCTTGTCCTATCATTGGATGTCACTGAGAAGAGCCTGGCTCCATCCTCATGACACTCACCCTTGACATATTTAGAAACATTAATGAGGTCACCCCTCAGTCTCCTCCAAGCTAAAGAGACCCAGCTCCCTCAGCCTTTCCTCATAAGGGAGATGTTCCACTCCCTTCATCACCTTTGTGGCTCTACGCTGGACTCTCTCAAGCAGTTCCTTGTCCTTCTTGAACTGGGGGTCCCAGAACTGGACACAATATTCCAGATGCAGTGGTTGTTATCACAAGCACAGTAAGGTTTTGGAAGGTCTGTTTGTTGATCTGTTGAATCCATCTTTAGGCACTTAACTATAGCAGAAAGAATTTGATAACCTATCCATACTGAAAACCTGTAGAAGCAAACTTTCTGAACTTTCCATTTATATGAATTTCCATTTACTCTAGTTTCCAGTTTGGAAATTACTTTCCATTTGTACTAACTTCACAATTTGTCAGAGTTTGTACCCAAATGAATTGAAGTATATAGCAAAGGACATTTTTGTTGGTATATCTATGCTACCACTATTTAACCAGGATAGCGATGTTGCTTAGTGCTGTGATTTTTAATGTGCCTAATTTACTTTGCTATGCTGGCAGAAATTTAGCATATAGACTAGGCTTTGCTTTCATTTCTTCCTTCTTTTGTTTTTCTTCATTTAGATCAAATTTCCTCTTAATTTACCTAAACCAAACTAAAATAGGCCTTGTATAGTCTGGAAAAAAAAAAAAAAAAAGTACTTCTACTGGTTTAATTAACCTGTTTCAAAAACAAATGCTAAATTAAACAAGGATAAGTCTTTGTAAAGTACACAGTAGAACATGCAAAAAAAATAATTGCAACAGGGATAACTTTGTTAAATGTGCCATGAACACGATATAGAAGAACCACTATAACACTGAGTTTGAAGAAACATCGAGACTCAATTTTATAGGCGGCCATTTGTTCTCATCGTAAGCTAAGCACATAAAAGAAGTCTAAAAATTGTAGCACTGCAGTGAGTCAGGTCTGGAGACATGCTGACATTATATGTCAGGACTGCAGGCCATATAGCCAGCATATTGCTCACAGAAAGGATCAGGGGAACACAACATGTTAGGGGGAAGGGCTGATGCTTGACAAACAGAATATTCCTCTTCTTGCGTATATATCAACGGTACCTTTTTGAACTAGTTTTTTGCCGAGTTTACAAAGATATACCCTGTCAGTCCTTAGCACACATACTATTTTTTATTTTAAAGACTCATCTTCACTCCCACTGTTTCCTTCCTCAATACTGGACTTGCTGCTCTAATTACTGTAACAACTCTCTGTGTCACAGGTTGTTTCTGTATGTTTGCATAACATTTAGCCAAAATGGGGCTCTGATACTTCATGAGGTCATTAATATAATACAAGTAAAGAACATCATTAAATATTTATGTGATTCTTCCTTACCGTATTTGATAAATTTTATTCTATTTTTTTAATGAGATTTTTGAGCCTCAGTTTATAGCTTTAGTAGAATCACTCCAACATCTTCCTGGAGGGTAACAGCCTTTTGACCTCTTGTGAAAAGCAGCTGGGGAGAAAACAGTATTTAACCCAGAGAGCTCTATGACTGTAGACCAGAGGAGTATGTGATGAACTAGTTGAATACAAATATTGACAGAATTAGATAAAATTTATATTTATATATCTTAAGGGGTTTCTTTACATGTTATTACACCACTGGAAAACAAAGCTCTGCAGTATTGTAGAGCTTTCTAATAATAAGCAGCCTGTTCTTGTTTCTTGTCCTTCAAGAATGGTTTTTTTCAGACCTTTCACAGACTGCTTCTTTCGCATCTGTTCAGTGAAAACACAGCGCTTGTCAGGAGCATCGGAGATCTGGGAAGTTTCTATGAACATTAGGGATTATATTTCCACAGTAAAATTTGCTACCTCTTTAATTAACAACTCATTAAAAACAAATATGTCCACTATTACCTTGCAAAATAAAGTACTTCTATGGTTATTTCTTTATTCTCCGAGTTAGATGAGGTCTTTCCATGAGTTAATGACTTACTTTTGCTATTACAGCAACTGAATTATTTGCCCTTCAACTACCTTGAAGTATACAAATAGCTATTAGCTTGCGTTAGTCATTAGCACATAGGGTTTAGGCCTTTTGTGCTGCACTGAAATAGATACATTATTATGAGATTTTAATTCTTCTATTTTATGTCATTCTACAGAAACTGGAGTTGACTCATCATACCTCAGTCATCATGTATATTTGGTAACTCTTGGCTTTCACAACTTAATGAAAAAAGAAAAAAAAAAGCAATTTGTATTTCCAAACATATGAAATGTGTGCTGTCTGCCCCCAATATTAGGCATGCATGCAGCATGCAAAATACCTGTACCATAATTTATTTATAACCTTCAGAAATGCTGATGTAGCAGCATATATTCAGTGTTGAGTACAAATCCGCCCAACTTCTGTTGGATTCCTTTCACCTGAGAACTACAAACATAATGACTGTGTACACACTTGATAAGGGCACAATTATACCTTTTAGACTAATATATGATTATATCAGTATAAAACTGCTTTCGATGTATGTGCAGCACAAGCCACGTCTGAGAAAATCTTACAAATAGGACTCCTGTCAGTGCAGAGCTGCCAGCAACCGGGCTGTAGGACACATGTTCTTTGCTGCTCCTTGTCCTTCCCTGTCCCCTGTCCTCAATTCAAGAGATACTGAGGCATGCAGTGTGTCATAGATCAGTATCAGAATGTTAAACACCTATTTTTAAGTACACCATAGGTTCCCTGACTGGTTCTCAGACCTTATAGGAAATGTAGAGAAGAGGATTTAACATCTCACAGTTTCCTTTCTTCTGCCTCTGAAGTTTTGAAGTACTTTTTCAATAGCCATAGCACATTTTGCCAGTCAAGGACAAGGGGCAATGGGTGCAAGCTGGAACACAGGAGGTTCCACATAAATATGAGGAAGAACTTCTTCACAGTGAGGGTAACAGAGCACTGGCACAGGCTGCCCAGAGAGGTTGTGGAGTCTCCTTCTCTGGAGACATTCAAAACCCACCTGGACATGTTCCTGTGTGACCTGACCTAGGTGTTCCTGCTCTGGCAGGGGGATTGAACTAGATGATCTTTTGAGGTCCCTTCCAATCCCTAACATTCTGTGATTCTGTGATTCTGTGATTCTGTGATTCTGTTTTCAAGTATAGGGAGAGGTTTGGTTTTTGTTTGGTTTGTTTGTTTGATTGACTTTTCACTACCTAAATTTTATTTCACTTGTATTTCAAGAGATCAGTAGTCTTCCTATCTCAAGGTTTGTTTGGTCAAGCTGAGCAACTGACAGTCTGTATTTCCTGCTTTAGGGTAGACAGAGAATCCCTTAATAATTCTGGTAGCTAGCTCTAACATAAATATTTCATTCTTGAATATGTATAACAAAAGAAGTGTACAACTCACTGGTGCCTTATGTAATTCCTGTCTCAAATGTAAATAATTATTTGCCTACAGTTTTCAAAGGCAATTGTAGTTGCTTTTTCAGTCTCAGTTCTAAATAGACTGAGGGATAGTTTCTTCTTTAACTCTGCTACTAAATCCTAGTTCTGTACAGACTATCACCTTATTAAGATTCCTGTAACCCTGGCACTCTCCTTCCTTTATTTTTTTATATTATGGACATTCCAGTGACTACTAGTCCACCATATACTAGTTTTATAATATACTTTCACTGACTAACATTCTATTCAAGACTTGTATTGTCTTTCTCGTTTGTAAATATTAATTACTAGCTATACAACTAATGCATTTTGACATGTATCAGCATTTATAAAAATATTGTTATTGAACCTCAATTATGTTAATTAAAAAGGCATAGCAACAACCTCTAGGACTGATTATATGCTATTATATTTATAGTCATAACACTTGTGCTTCTCTGCAGCCATGTTTAATGTTGTAGGGATAAGAATGCAGGTGATTCTGTCATCTCATCAGGGGAAGCAAGGTGCTGTATAGTTGCATGTGCTTATGTATACTCATGTGCTCATAAGATGAAAAGCGTATCAGAGTTTTGCACAGTACTGTCCTGACATGTTCATTTGCATAACCTCATGAGGCCTTTCTGAATGTAGTCTTTCATTTCCTTTGTCTTCAGTTAAGCAATCCCTCTTATTCCCTTTCTAATTGACAGCAGGCTCTTCAGACTGGAAAATCTATGAGAACTTGTTCTTCTTTGTCTGTTCCTAATGACCACCTTTGGCAATGATGTGTTTGTGAAGAACACTTAAACCTGTTCGTTTATTTATTTATTTATATACTTCCAGTGATTGTAAGAAAATAAAAGATGGTTCTGAACTGTCTAAGACCTTTCTAATAGAGAATGCAACCTATTAAGGTTACTTCAAATCTTAAGTTAGCTTCAGTTAACCAGAAGTTAACTTTGGAGCATCTAGTTTAGAGAACAGTGCTGGACTACTGTGAAAGTCTTCAGACATGAACAGAACTGGTCTGTCAGGCCTCCTATAGGACAAAAGTAATAAAAAATTGTTAAAGTGATTGGAAGCAATGGTAATCATAGATGATACGCCTGCTTAGCTCAGTGACTGAACTCAGAAGAACAGGGAATAGAGATGTTTAACTACCCTTAAGTTTTTTTTTTAGTCTTGGTTAGTTGTTTTAAAATGCACCCTGTTCTGCACACTGGTCATCCTCCATTTATTTCAATATTTATTTTTGCTCTCACTTTCTTGCAACCTGTTCCTGAAACATTTGACTGAGAGTACCACAAGAATATCTGTGTTGAGAGTATTGGGAAGAGGAAGCTCTTCCCCTTTTCGTATATGAACCACAAGGTCTGCACATTTCTAGGGAGATGAGGAAAAATAAAATTAGCATCTTAGAAGCTCCAGACAATATTTTTTGTAGCTTACTTGCTTCAGTTTACTTTTTAGTGTCTTATAATTCTGAAAGGGGAAAAGGGATAGACTGGCAGTGAATAGATGAGGTCCATGGAGGTAGTGACATTATACTCTGTACAGAGAGTCAACCCAACCAAATTCAGTCCAAAGATATCGTGTCTTGCAGCAAAGAAAGTGTATTTTCCTGTCATATTCAGAATTATTAATTCTGGGACTTAGTGTTTTTTATCTATAAGCATCTGGACACAGCTATCTGAAACAACTTTTTTCAGTTCACCAAAACTAAAAAGTTCTGAAAAAACTGCAATAAGAAAATGTTCAAAGTGTTTTGGTTTTGGTTTTTTTTTTCACATTTCAGTGAATTAAAATGGATAAATGAGTGAATAAATAATTTTTCCAATTGCTTTAGTTTTAAGAAGATTTATTAAGTGCATTTGAAATTACTGAAATCAATTATATTGAATTGCTTCTTTTTTTTTTTACTTCCCAAAAAATTGCCTCAAAATCACATGCTGGTTTTGATCAACCTGCTTGTACCTTTTTAGGTGGAAAAAAAAATAAAAATAATTAAACTACACATTTGACAGGAAAACTACCAGAATCAGTGAGCTTCCAAGAATGCAAGAAACCTGCTTCAGGTATCCATCTGTTAAGTAAAGATGTTAAGAGCACCCCTGCTCTTCTCCCCTGTGTATTTACATTGTTTGATGGTGTGGGGTTAGGGTGCTCAGTTTCTTATAGCATTGAATCCAAAAGTGTTGTGGCAGTCACAGCTCTTTGAGATGAGCACATTTCACTTCTAATCTGCAGTGTACATGACTAGTGATAGAAAATTAAGGACAAAATAAGTATAGAATATTTGAGAAAGTTTCAACAAGCTGAAGCTTGTTAGTATTCTTTTCAGGCAATCAAAGCTCAGCTGAACTCGAAGCATAACCAGGAAAACATCATAACCCAGCCTATGGGATTCAGATCTTCCCCAAAATGAACAAAAACTTTCATAATTCTCTTGAAGAAGTTCTGCAAGTGAGGCCCAAAATACACTCACTAAATCCAGTTTCTAAATATCACAATGGGAAGCGAACCTGAGGCAACGCTCTATGTGTCCTACAGGATTTATCTCAAAAAGCATGATGTCCTCCCTTAAGTGGGAATTTCCTCTACACTGTAAGGCAGCTCACAGCTTTCCCCTCAAGCAAACAGCAGCATCTCTAGAAATTATCAACAAGGAAAACGTTCTCCAACTCTGACAAATAGTATACATCACTGAAATAACTGGAATTACACTGATCTGCAACAGTTAAAGGTTTTGCTACTTAAACCTGATATAAAATAGTGCATATATGTGTGCAGCTCTCTTATTGGTTTACAAAGTGCATACTTTCACATTTTGCATTCACACAGCCAAAGAACATTTTGCCAACTATTTCTGTTTTAATCAGGCTGTCTCACAGATAAGCACGGAGAGACGGGTTTCTTTCCACAGGAGAAAGCCCAGCAGTAACATTCCCACTGACTTCAAAGCCATGTGAATGTAGAAGCTGTGGTGCTGTTCAACAGCTGTGAACATTTGATGCCAGTCCATTCAATGGACTTCTGCTAGCATGAAACTGATGTTGCACAAAGAAGAATGAGACAAATCTGCTGACGTGTAAATAATAACACATCTATACAACTCTTAGAAAAATCAAAAATCAGACAAGGGTCTATTGCCTTGACCCTGCAACTGGACCTGCAGAAGGGATTTGTGTTTGGTCATAGGTGCTTCAGTTGTGAGGATCCTGCATAAATGGACCCTTCATAAATACCCACAGAGCTAAAACCCACCAATCTGGTGCACTAGTATTCACATGACTGGATGATTAAATGTGGACTTTCTTTGCTAGCACGTCTACTCCCATGCTGACTGAGTACTCATACAACTTACCTTCTGGGACCCTGCAACTGACAGAGGTGGAATCAAAACAGTAATTTTCAAAGGAGATGACAGAAATTCTGCAGTGGTTTCATTATTTCTGCTTTCCCAACTGACTGATCCACTATCATATAGCAGTATGTTAGTCTAGCTAGATTTTAATTGTGAAACCAAGGAGCCCTTCCCACATCCCAGGTCAAAGCCAGCTTTCTTCTGACCTCACAGAGGGGTAAGACTTTGGGAAACCACCTTTCTTCTTACTTCCACCTTTCTTCCCCTCTCTAGGGGAAGATACATAGGAGCTAGAGGGAAACTTGTACATATGTTGTCTCTACTCTAGATCATGGGAGTTCCAGGACATTGAATTTCTTAGAGAAAAATGTGTGTCCTAAAATTTAAATTTGATCAATGTGTCTACCACAAGTTACAATGCATCTACAAGCTTTATAACTAAAAGCCCATGCTAGAATTCATCAAGAAAAGGCAAGGACTGCTAATCATTAATATTGTGATCTGAAAACAAAATCAATGAGTGGCATATGAAAACTGTTTGCATTTGTTTGCTTTGTGGGTTGGTCTATGTAGGGAAGAGTGAAGAAAGGATTAAGTGAACTATTATCCCTCTCCTAGTATGACTTGGTTTTCTTCCATGATACAGCAAAAGTTCAAGGCTATAGAGGATCTCTTCCTCCTCTCTCCCAGTATGACAGATGCCATAAGCTGTCATCCAAGTTTCATCAAAAAACAGTTATTTGATCTTTCTTTGACTGGTTATTTTTAGGTAGAAGAACTTGGCTTTGTCTTTATCATTTTTTGTGATAAAAGATTGGAAACTTGTAGATAAATAAATATATCAATATTTCCAAGGGACTATATATAGAAAATCCTTTAGATGTATCTTCAAGCTATGGAGTTCATTTTCTACTGTGAAATCTCACTGGTTTTGGAAAAAACTTTGCTGTTCAAAAAGAATAAATGTATTTGCAGCTTGTGACATTGTAACACTCAAATAAAATGTAAGTATATATGGTAATTTTCATCATGCGGACACTTGTAATTTTCCTGAAGAACTAGTATCTTGCTATTTTGTACAATAATAAAAAAAAAAGTGGAAAAGTGGAGAAAGAACAGAATGTTTGAGTTCCAAATGCACACAGAGAGAGAAAAAGTAGATCAATTTATTATCATTTTATATACACAGCTCTCATGTTATATCACCACACTTCCAAGTAATACATCACCAAAGCATATTATGTCAGAACTTGAAAACTATAATACACTGCTTTTGATACACTAGACTCTTAAGGCAATGCTGGAGTCTGCACTTTCTAGGACAGATATTTACTCTGCAATAAAGCAGGAATAGACAAAGCTCAGAAGGCCTCATGCTCTTTGGCTTCCTGGAGTCTGGCAGGCTGTTCATCCACCTGACACAATTAATCCCAACAATTACACAATATAACAACAGAAACATATGAACTTTTTCTCAGAACCACTTCATCATATGTTGCATAAAAATATTTGAGATGTGGGGAATGGTCAGACTGAAAGTTCAGTTCATGATTATTTACAATACAGCATGCGTTAGTCTAAACGAAGTCTATGAACAGCTTTGCCATCTGTTGTTTGAAAAAAACAGAAAGAAGGAAGAGAAAAATGAGGTCCATGTGCTTCAGACAGCTACGGGGTGGTCAAGCTAGAATACTTGGCACAGAAGATGTTTAGAATTGGAAAAAAGAGTTTACATCTGTGCTGTCCTCACAGCTTATTTAACTCATCTGTAGCTGCCTTTGTTATCCCAAGCACTAAAGTATATTTCTGCGGCCCTTCTGTGGGCTCACTGCAGCTAGTCCTGGCTACCAAGAGATGGGCCAAGGCTGCCCTGCACACCCCCACCCCCCCATGGCTGTGACAGGCACGCTGGGGCAGGAGCTTCTCTAAGCAAGGGTTCCCTTACAGACACAGTCTGCCAAAGCCAGGCTGACTGCCACGAGGGCAGTCATTGCTCCCAGCAAAAACAGCTGCAGGGAGCAGGACTCCTGCAAGTTGAGTAGTAACCAAGTTCTCCAGTCAAAGTCTCTTTTTTAACTCACAGGGCTACAACCTGGCAGCCTATGATGGCATTCAGATTTTCAACAGAAGCAATTTGGGGGACCAATGCACTAGGGGAAGGTGAGCTGTAGCCACTGCTGTCATCACAAATGCTGATCTTGTCTGTGTTGGTGGATGGGGGACCCAGCTGGGAAGGTTTCAGTAGTGGCAGAGCCCTGCACACCAATATCTCAAGGCAATTTGGCCTTATCAGTGCTGATAAGACATAGGCTGCATTTGTACTGGAAGAAAACCCAGGGCTGGAGGACATAGTACAACCAAGATGGATATTTTAGCCTTGTGAAATAGGTCCCCTGTGGATTCCTGTCTGAAGAAAGCGTTCTGAAATCTCCATGTGAATGGCCTTTAACAACTATGAATTTTCATGGATTTTCAGAGATATTTGTGTTGGTGAGTCATACCCTACACCTGAGGAAAGACACTGCTGTATATCTTCCCCTGTACTTTATTATGCTATCAAGAGAATATGGTGAGGATTCAATATCTTATATAAATTTGCTAGAATTCACAGTAAACAACCTCCTTGCAAAGTTAATAAAAATCTCTCTGTCTACTTTTAAATTTATCTGGCTTTTAACTAACTTCGAAGTATTAAAAAATTGAAAATTCAGTGAAATAAAACATGTTTGAGACACTTCCTGAAGACTTTGCGCACAGAAATCATCAGTCTTCCTTACATTTTTCCACAGAAGATAGGTACAATAAAGAAAACAGCCTTCATTTACCAAATAATTCAAGTGTGATGCAATAGAAGTTACTATTACAAGTTTAAACGTTTCCTCAGATTATTTTACAGACCTAAAAAATCAGGACAGTGATAAAAAAAAGAGCAGATGATTTGAACCTTTGACCAAATATTGAACTGTTTCCACATAGAAGTTTTTAGAGATGAAGACTAAGTTGTGAACCTTTCCCCTCCCTCCCTCCTTTTTTTATTCACTTGCTGAGCTGCTTGGCTATGGTCTGGACTGAAAATAAAATCAAATGATACATGGAGATACAGGCCAATATTTCTAGTTCAGTTTTCACAGACGTATGCTTATGCTTTATTCAGATAAGGTTTGGCAAAGCCTCTCTCTATCTGGGGTGAAATGAACTGTCAAATTTTCCAAGGTTTGACCAACACTAATAATCCTGGGCAGCAAACATGGAAGAGCTTGAGGAAGCTTCAAATCCCTACAGAGATGTGTTTGCACTATTATTCACCTGGGAAGTTAGCTCATGGTCATGTAGCTCCTTCCCCCCTGCATCTGCCGTATGGATAGTAAACGTATGCATTTCTGTGCAAATCACATAAATGTGGTACAAACCATGCCTAGCTAAAAGAAAAATGCTTGGTGTAATTCACTTGTAATTGTTGAACATTGACTTGGAAGGAGCTGTACCTATTTACATCGTGAAATGGTCTTAGACTACAATATTTTGTTCTTGATACTGAACCATTCTACAGAAGAACTAAACAGAAACCCTGCAAGAGATCACCAGTGCAAATGACAAAGTTCAACTGGCTTTCCAGGGATGTGCAGGCTCTGGAGTAAGGCTGTGAGAAGAAAGCAGAGGTCTCGCCTCATTTCCCTTTTGCCCCTCTAAGGGATTTTAGTCTCAGACAGGGCCTTTAAGTGAAATCAACCTTCACATAAAACAAAAAATATGAAGGCAATGAGTTAGACATTTTTTGTATGCAGAATGAACCCATAAATTAAACCAGACCAGTATATTTATATTGCATTACTATAATACATTATTGTGCAATTATTGACTTACAACATTCTCATCCAACATTCAGCATTGATTGAATCAGGAATAAAAAATACATATCAAACTCAGCTGGGCCTGATTTGCACCTGTATGCTGGATAAGATCTATAAGTATACAAAGTGTTCCACACATTTTAAAATTACTTTTGTTAAAATATTTAAATATTTTAAAATATTTATTTTAAATATTTCTTTTAAATATTCCATTCTTCTTTTCATAGATCATTTCTAGACAATTACAGCCTTTTTACCCCATTTTGACAGTTTAAGTAGGACTTGAGGTATGTCTTAGCCTCAAATGGGAAATCTTTGCTGAAAAATCTGTTGAATAATTAGGAGATACACAGCACAGGTTTTCAGCTGGTGTAAAAAAGAATTACTCCTTTAAAGTCATTTCAGATACCTGGAGTTAACAGTGAACCAAAATATTTGTCCTAACTTCAAAAAATTAATCTGGTTTTAAAACATGTTTTTCTTTTGAAGTTGTTATATATACCTCTACCAAAAAGAGAAAAATTTAAACATCTGGCATTCTCCTCCTATTTTCCTGTGTCTCGTCTAGGAAGATGAATTCCTCAAATAATTGTGCAACCTATGTAACATCTATTACACATAATCATTACCTGCTACAGTGCTTTGGCTGCAACACATCTTACAGTTCGGATGAGGGGTCAGCCAATTACACACATGAAGTGAGTAGGTGTGCCAGCTCCAAACGTGACCTGAAGTCTCCTACATATGTTTTATGTTTTCTGGTCAGATCGGGGATTGTGTGGTTGGATGCTTTATTTTTTGCCTTTTAACTAGAACAGACAGTCACTATCTGTCAATACCTAGAAAGTGATTGTTTTTAAAACACATCTTTTTCAGATTTTCATCTGGTTTTAGAATTCATACATGTGACGGAGTGTTCACATTCTTCTTCTGGAGATTTTTCTATTGCCTGATATTTGTTTAAGCATGACAATTATTTTTACATCCAAAACCTGAGTTTTTTTCTATATCTCCACCTAATTTATAAATCTTCATTGTGTAATCACATGTGCTCATACAGCTCCACTTCTTTTAATGCTTATTAAGAGAAATGAAACATAGTGCTTTTGGCAACAGTTCCATCACTGAATGAATTAATAATTCAAGTGTAGTGGTCCAAGTGAGGGAAGATGATGCTATCCTATGATATGAAACCTGTGCTTCTACAATTCTCTTATATTTTGCAGAATCATAAAATAGGGATAAGAAAGTACTTAGAAAGGTCAACTTGTCCATCTGCCTGCCCCAAGGCTTGATCTGCTTATACCTATGACAATCCTGGCAGATGTTTGTCTAACCTTTTCATAAAGACATATATTGACATCCACAATAAATGGTTCTTTATTTCTCCAGTGCGAGTGTATGTCCATTTTCACACATCAGCACACACAAAGGGGTGCTTAGTGAAACTTCAGACCTCTGTATCCCTCATATATTAAATAGCTAATTTTTACAAAGTCTTTTCTATAGAAGCAAGAGCACTTTAAAAATCCCAGTTCTAACAGATGAGCATTTTTCCCGTGTGAAGTAAGCAGTGGTTAACAGTTATACATTAGTGAAAGGATTAATCAAACAAAATGAAAAGAGAAAACAACTCTCCAAAAGCAAGTAAATGTGGAAAGCAACTAGAAGTTCAAAGCTGGCATACAAGACTCTTTTTTCATTAGATTATTAATTAATTAGTTATGGCTGTGCTGTCCAGAAAGAATGGGTCAAATTCTCATTCAGATTAAGTTGCATTGGTCAATACAGTTAAGACTATTCATATAACTGGATCAACATTTAGCTCCACATATAAAGTGAAAAATAAGCTTGATGTATTATGTCTGGCAGATCTCATTTCAAAATATTTTTCTTTTAAATTCAACATATTAATTCATAAAGATGAACATGAGTACACATAATAGTAGTAAGTACTGTGTTCTTTGCATTATCTCTTTGGAAGCAATTTTATGTCATGAATGACTGATAGGGAAATGTCAGGCAAACTCAACAGAGGAAGAGCACCAATAAAAGCAATTATTCCTGTTAAAACAAGTGGAATTGTTTCCAGTTATTCATAGTTTAGATTCAATAAATGCATGTCTAATTTAGAGTCAGATCTTTCCATCCAGTGCTGTGCTCTGGACTCTCTGATTCTATCAGTTGTGATCACGACAGTGTAAAGAAATGGAAGATCATGCCTTACTTAAAACAGACATTTAGTTCTGATGTGTGTTTACTTACCATTCTGCAAAAGTGATCACTCACAGAAATGTCTTGAGGGAAATACAATGCAGTTATAGCTTAGATGCTTATCTTACATTAAGCCAAGAGCCTTAAATCAAAAATCTTTAATGGAAGAGAAATCTTTGCCATTGAAAACTGCACACTGTTATTCTTGCTTTGACACTCTGTGACTGCTCCACAGCTTTTCAACAAATGCTTTTCATTTCTGATGCCAATGACACCTGATAGTAAAATACCACGTATGATGAGAGCCTAATGCTTTATAGAAAATATATCTACAAGCCTATCTAAAAAATGTACTTTTTGATACTCTATATATCACAAATGCAGCTGATTTAACCCTACAGCAAGTTCTTGTTAATTTGGAAATATACTTAGCCAGGATATAATTGTGGGTAATGCAAAGCTGGGTGGCTGTGGCTGGCCTAAAATTTGTTGTCAGCAGGAAGAAGATTAATTTCATTTACTCTCTGTCATGTCTCACTGGCTTCCTGTCTTTTTAGCTTGTTATCTCCAGTGAGCTGCTGCTGTCACTCTCAATTCACTTTCTACTCAGTTATTTGTTATCTGACTGATCTGTCTACACATTCTCCCAATATGACATTTTTCCCCTCCTGAACCAGAGCTGTTATCACAAATACTACACTATGGGAAAAAGCATATGCTGAACTTAAAAATTGAAAGAAAGAAAGAATTATATTTATACAATTCCACAACAATGCTCCTGCCCAAGTACTCTGGCTGCCCGAGGAAAACAACCTTTTTCCTTGTATTTTTCCGTGTAAATAAAAGAAGCAGTGATAAGGTATGAAAGCATGTATTTATAGGCTCCGGGCCTTGCATCTAAGTCCTTGCATCTGTGGGAAAGTCCAAGAATAACAGGAGTACTCCACTATGTTCAGAATAATAAGGTACATAGCTGAGGAATCGTTAAGGGCATATTTGGCATATTTGTCTGTATGAGACAGTTTGCAAAGTGTTCCTGAATTGGAGGATGCAGCGTGTCCTGCCAGCAGAGCTGGAATTTCACAGCATTACCCACTGTAAGAGGACACCTATGTTTCAAAATGTTTATTCTATGTGTATATACATGTGCATGTAGACATGCTGTTTTAATTACATTATCTCCACCTGACCTGACGTAACAGATCACTCTATGATCTGTGATCACTCTGTGGTCTACGGCTCTGTACATGTTTAGAGACAAAATGGGAGGATGAGGGTCAGATTGCTTTGTTCCTTCCCCAGGGGAGCAAGAGAAAAGCTATTGTACCATTTTATACCCTCTGGCTATGTATAGGATATGTTTAAGTGCTTTCCTAAATTGCCTTTAACAGTTGGGCTGACTGAATGAGTATACAGTGCCAAGTAGTGACAAAAAGCTATCCTTAGTGACTATTCTTAGAATATGCAAGGGTCTTAACTTTGTAACTTCTCCCAAGGCTAAGAAAATTTCAGAACTGAGGGCAACCTTTTAGCATCCTTAGAAACCATACAGATTTTGTTATAAAAGCAACTTCTTAGAAGTACACCAAAACAAAAGGTGTGTTATCAGAGGTGTCCCTGCCTTCTCACACCCTGCTTTGGTGTAGGACAGAGGCTGTTTACCAAGGCCAGCTTCGGCAGAGGACCGAAACTCTGTAGGCTCCCTTTATTGTCAGGGAAGACAGACTCCCCAAACAGGCAACCCTGAGAACCCCAGCTGGGCTCCTATCCTACCTGAAATAGCCTCCAGAAGTCTTGCTCTCATCATTGACTACAGAGAGAACCAGAGGAAACCATGCTTCTTTTGATAACATTGGCCTCTGTTAATTCTCATGTTAAATGCCTTGAATGCTCCTCAGTAATGTGTCATTGATTTCAGATGTGTTAGAGATTACGTTTATTACAGATTGTCAGAACATGGGAAACAGCTGATTGATCATACCAGGTCTAAACCTGGGCAGCAGACAATAACAGAGGGACAATACAGGGACTAGGTAGGGATATAACAACTTTTTCTCAGAAGATACCTCCTGAGATTCAAGTGGCTTGTGGCTCAGGGAAACACAAAATGACTAATAGTTTATCCTTTTTTAAAGATCAGCCCTGGAAAATACCGTGATGGGAACCCACTCTCTGATGTGCCAGCTTCCCTGTTAACAGCCTAAAGTTCACGTTTGGGTGTGCCTGCACATACACCTAGGCGGGACGGAAAGAAGTAACTCAAATTATGATGGTTGCAAGCTCAGGGAATTGCCTGCTTTGTATCAATTTGTAAAGACATATTATGAAAGTGAAGAATTCAGATCACACTTTGGCTGTTATACAGGAAGCTCAGCTTCCAAAATTAGTCATGACCTGCAGTAAGCAGTGTGCTTATATGGAGAGCAACTCTAAAGGGAAAGTTACTTATCACTGCTAAATTGCAAAGGAAAGTTCTCTCTTCACTCCTGGATTGAGTTGGGTTGGCAGTGAGGAAAGTCCTTATGCAGCTTCTTGAATGATGAGCTGACAATATATCGCTGCTTATGGACAGCTGTGGCAAAGCCCCCTCTAGCACTAGTTTCATCAATTTTTGCTGCTGTCCAAGTCAGCTGGAAATTTTCTGCCTGAAAGGTGATTTTGCCATTCTTTGAAAACACTCTCAAAGCATCCTGGAAAGTTATTGTAGCTAACACCACCAAACAAATGGAAAAGGAGAACAATTTCAAGCAGAAAGAGTAAAGGAGGAGCTGTAAAAGCTAAGGCATTAGTTTTTAAACTAAAGCAGGGAAACTTAAAGTAGAGAAAGAGCATCATTGAAATTATCTGACAAATAAACGTACATAGCTGGAGACTGTAATAAATGGTGAAATTAGGGTGTGCCATTTTCTTTCTATTGCTTAATACAAAAGTCAATGTTGATAATATTACAGAATATTACAGTGTGACCAGAACTAACATTTCTGAGCTTTAATGTACTATTCAATTTCACTTTTGTAATCTCTGTAATGACTTTAGGTGCCATTCATGCTGTTAACCCACACACAAACCAAGCACAATATTTTTTCAAATTATGGTCGACAGACTGTCTTTGTTTTGCAGTGTTTAAGCAAGCAAGCAAAACTCGTAGCTTTCCAGGATTTTTCCACAACTGTCTATTCATTTGTTTGCCATTTTCACTTGCTATCAACAACATCATTGTTTAGTGGAGTAGACTGGGGACAGGGTGGTAGCTAATTCCTGAAACAGCATTTTCATCACACTTGATGCAAGCACACACACAAATCTCTGATCCCATACAGCTGAAAGTTTAATGTTCAACAATCAACTAAATCTAGTTTAGGTCACTCAATAAAATACAATCCTTGTCTTTTTTTCCACTGTATTTACTACAGTCAAGAAGAAATGAGATAAAGCACCCTTGTAGAAAAGCTTTAGCTGAATTTGTGCTGTTTCAAGTATGAGAAAAATGGAAGTAACAGAGAATTAATTTTAAAACAACTGATAGGAAGGTCAAATCCACAATATACATAATGGCATCAAAAGACAAAAGTTAATTTGATCTATTACACATACATTTCCCATATGAAAATCAGGCTTTTTCATGGTACCTTAAGCCAGATCCTGAGAAGCACTTAAGAAAGGACTGGTCTCAGTTGAATAGCTAGGATTATTTTAATAAAGCAAGGCATACATGCACATGATATATTTTTATATATCTCTATATAAATCATTTTGGGCAGGCTTCATTACCTTCCAACTGGAGGCCCAAATTACTGACAATAAAACATTACAGTAGACCACTATATGGGTGGCAAATGCCACCTTTATTACAAAAAGACACTTTAGAATACTTTAAAGCATTTTTATTGTGACTGCTTACTATAACTTTTTGTCTATAAAAGTAATTTCTCTAGGTACTGTCAGAACCATTTCTAAAAGTGTTATCAAATACAATGAAACCTATTTTAAAAACTGAATTTTTATTTCTTGAATTGTAAAATTTCATGTTTTTAAAATCTGGTATAGCTGGGACATTCCAAGGCTAGAGGTGAATATAAAATCCCACTAGGAACCTGGAAATCTCTTCTTTCCCAGAAAGAGAGTTTGTTCCATCAGAATAAAGAGACAGAACACGTTTTTTCCTTGTATTGCTCAAGGACATTATATCACTAATATGTGGTTTGGGTCTGTTGCAACTTAAGGGAACAAGAAGACATTTTTTGTCAACACATACAAAAATATACATGTCCAGTTAGGAATTTGGAAGTTATTTACAACTACATAAAATATTAATAAAGGAAGTGTGCAATAGGTGATGGGTAGAATAACAAGAAAAGTATATCTAGCCCAATATCAAGAATTATGTTATTGATATCATCAACATAAAATTGTATAGAGGTGTTACTACAGGTGTTTCTGTTATTAGCCTGATTTTTATAAAATCAGAAATATCTAAATTTTTTATATAAATCCACATTCCAAGTTGTTGTGTTTTTTTTAATATTAGGAAGCACAGACAAGAATATGTTAATAAAAAAGCAAGTTGAAAAGTCTGCTGTAAGAGAATTCAGAGAAAACAAAATATTATTTTCTGCATATCTGTTTTTCCCATTTTGCATGTCATGAATGCAATGGATAGGACATTACTCTGGAAGCTAGGAACACATTTCTCATCTTGGTGTTGACTCTAAGTTTGGCCTTGGGCAAGTCAGTCAACATCTCTGTAGTTCAGTATACTCAATAGTGGAACAGAGATAATAGAGCTGTATATACACTGTAAATCCCTGAGAGCTGGATTACACGAACCTAAAGAAGCACTTATGGAAGGGATTAAAAAGCTCTGCAACGTTCTCCAAAGCTTTCTATTTTACCACTCCCCTGTAGATGCAGCCCCCACATTTCTCAAGTACTGTGGGAAGCCAGTTAATTGCAAGTGCTGTGCCTCAGAATTGGATGTAAGACTTCAGTTAGAAGTCTTTTCAGTGTTTAGTAGTAAGGTTTTAACCAATTATCTATGGCATCAAGAAAAAAAAGTTAAGACCTTCCCACCCAGCTATAAAAAGGGTAGCTATTCCTCTGATTTGAGTTCATGCAGTTTAGCCTGGTTCCCCATGTTTCCAGTTTCTGCATCTGTCCTCACACAAGAACCCTGGGATCAAGCAGATGTGCTGTAACCTCAGGATCCTGCCCCCAGAGCCTGTTCCCCAGCCTTCCAGCTCTTCCTTCACTCTTACCTCTCACTAGTCCATTTTTGTTCTGGATCTCAAGACCAGCAGACAAGGCAATGCAGAGCCATCCTGCCAAGAATAAGGATCATCTTCTTATATGAGCCTTGGAATATACTTATTTCCTTTATGAATTTTGCATGAAGAACTTAACATAAATGGAAAACATGATTACCTTCTCTCCCAAGAGTGCTGTGAGTATTTAATAGTTAATGACCATCAGGCTTTGTTACATATCATTTTGCAATTTTGATTTCTCAATTCTAAAGTATTATTATAGTAGGTGTTGCAGATAATTATCGGTCACCCCTGTCTAGTGCAAAGATCACATATTTTAGCTGAACTACTATTGCAGAAACTCCTTTATCTCACAGCAAAACTGTTACCTAATTTGGGATGAAACAATTAAGCACTGAATGTTCTTTTCAGGTCCATTTACAGACTTCGTTCTTTGAATCAAATCTTTTTTGTAAGGGATTCCTTTACAAACATGTCATCTGAACTTCTAATGAACTTTGGGAAGCTATGTGATCTGTAACAGACTGATACTACCACCACTGTGACATCAGCACAGTTTTCCTTCCTAAGAACTTAAACTTTATTCTGAGGAACTGTAAAATGTTTAACTAAACAGGTGTACATATTAAAGATGTTTATGAGATCTGGCAGGAGCATAAAACACTTATGTCAATGAGTCTAATATTCTTTGTAACTTCTATCTTCTCTTATTGGATTAAAAACTCCTCCAAAACAAAACCTTGCTCAGACATTTAAAGTTTTGTTATTGAAAGTAAAGCTTGACCCTACTTACATAATATGAATCAAGGCCAACCTAAATCTTGGGAATATCTTGAAAAGATCAAGTGTTCATATCAAAGAATTACAAAAAAAAAAAACCAAAAAACCAAACAAAAAAACCCACATAAACTTCAAAATAAAAGTCTGTATTCTCTGCATCTACTTTAGAGGAATTAGATTACTAAATTACATACTAGAGAATGTATTTATAAAATTACTGAAGCAAAAAAGCAAGGGAAAAACAATGAATGCAAGAAGACAGCATATCCTAATAATTATCATTCTGTAATCTGATGGTAAAATAATCTGACCTAGAAGAATTGGAAGAAAGTGTATAAAAGCTCTTTTTTAATGGATAATTACTTAGTGAACTAAAATTATTTCTTGCTTAGTCTAAATAACATTTTTTCTCTCTGAAGTTAAGAAGTAATTTATTTTCAAAATGGGATTTCTGAATGTAAAATTTTGCTTGGTGAATGTATGTGTTGTATTTAGTCAATTACTATTTTCAGATTTTTTATGGATAATATTTGTAAATAGCTTAGTACAATTCCACTTGAAAACATGTCTCACATAAAAAAAAAATCATATATATGTAAAGATATTTTTATTTGTAAATATAATGATAATTCAAAATAATATTCAGGTAGAAGAATGATCAAAGAAAAACACCTAAAAGCCTAGAGAATGAGCTCACCGTTTGGCTGAAACCAAGAAGGACTTGAACTAATCCCCAGTGAGAATCCTCACATTTTCCTATGAATAAGGTCAGTTCCAGGTCTGAACCTGGCATCTCCTGCTTTTATACTGAGCAAAATAATAATAATTTTAAAAAAAAACCCAGACAGGTGCTCTCTCTAAGCACTTATGGCAAATCTACATGGAATAATGAAGCCTTTTGCAAAGATCGTTGACTTGGCTGCAATAGGGTTCATGCTCAAAATGGGAATAGCATGGGTACATCAGCCACAAAGAGGCTTATTTGCTAGGGCATAGAAGTGGGCTAACATCACCTTATTGTTTTCAGGTCCTCAGCTCTGAGTGCTGAGCTGTATGGTTTGGAGGGATGAGTTTCCCTGGAGCTAGCTGAGGACTCTTTTGCACTGTGTTGCCTGGAGTGGTATAGACATGCTCCCACACATTTTACATGTAGATTGGTTGGGGTCCTCTCCTTAGAAACCTCATTGCATCTGGATCTTTGATTGTAGTCTGATCTGCAATTAATAAAAAGTGCAATCAAAAGATAGGAATGCTGCATCTTATTTCCATTTGTTGTCCGCATTCTTAGAAATCTCAGACAGATGTTTTAATTCACAATAAAAAGACATATGCAAAAACTAAAACTCAGTGTGTTTTCAAGAAGAATATAGAGCACAGTGTTGGTCTAGGGTTTTGAGCTTGCTTTCATACAGTGTACAGTCTGCCATCACACCAGTAATTTATTTTAAAAAGTCATCACATGGAACTCTTTAAATCAAGTCAACAGCACTATCCATAATAACAACAGTGACTAACATGTGGTATTTAAAGAGCTCTTTCCACTTCAAGGCATTTTTCAAATACTAATTCGTGATCAGCTAAAGAAAAAGAAAATTTTGGGTGGAATATTTTAATGTATAATCCTTTGATTAATTAGTATTTATAGTGTCAGTTTTACCCCTGGCAGAATTATATGGATTTACTTGGAATTTCCCTGGAATGATTTTGGTCCACTTTATTTCCCTGCCTTTCTGGGAATCATTAGTACAAATCTGAAACACTAATGTCTGGAATAGCATCATTTTGTATTCAATGTTTCTCACCTTACGCATATTTATCTCTTGGATACAGTGCTTTGCAAATTCTATAACGTACAAATGCATCTTGGGCCATTGAAAAATTGTCCACATAGCTGATCAGCAACACTAAGAGAGATGGGGCCTTACGCTGTGGAGTTCTCCTGAGGCCACAAAAATTGCAAACTGTGAACACAAGTAAGGTGTGAGGCCAGATAGGAAGAAGTATGTGCGAAGAGTTCACAAGGACAGCTTTTAACTCACAAATACTTCAGAAGAGGCTGGAAACACAATGGGGAAAAGATTCCCAGAAAGATTTTATTGCCTCCTTCAGTCATTTTGTGCTATTCTTGAGACAGAGAGTCACTGTAGAGAGGTCCTGGGGAAAACTCTTTGGTGTAGATAAACTCTTTGGTGTAGATAACAGCCAAGCAGACTGTTTCTTCAGGAGCTCCCAGGAATTCCCAGGAGCATAAACCAAGTAGGCCAAGTTTTAGGTTTTGGAGTGTTTCTTTTCTGTGTCTAATTTTTATACATCCTGACACAAAGAAAATGTCAAAAGCTGTTGCTCTGAGGCAGGCTGAATACTCCTAGGGCTGACTTCCTTTCTTATATTGGATTTTGTGAAGATAGATGGGCCAGATGAGCAAGTGCTTTGATGTATTTTTCGTCCGCTCACAGATCCTCTCTTTTCTTTGGCATTCCCTGCTGTCATTGAACATATCCCCTTTAAGGATAGACAGTAATCTGAGGAAAACATCAGTTCACTGTAATCTCCACCTGCTTGTACCAATGTAGTCAATGTATATTTCTACTTCTTTGCATTGCCAGTGTATATAGAGCCTTTATCTGCCTCTTTTTTTTTTTCATTTTATGACCCTAATGATTGTTTTAAAGACCATATGAACTCAGTTGACTGATAACTTCAGAATAACCACCATCGATGACCTGAGAAAGATGTACTTTTTTTCCTTAATAGAGCAGCACTGCATCTCAAATATTCTGTAGTGATTTGTGAAATTCTAGGTAAATTATTCTTCTAAATACCAGGCATTAGTAGCTTCAAAAACATGTATAAAAAGTTCAGGCTTCCTTAGAAATTATCGAAGATCTTCTCTTTTCTTTGTCATTCCCCTTTGTCATAGAGAGACTCTTTATATATAGTGATAAGGGGAATTCAATCTAATTTCTGTCTAACCATTTCAGTATTCCCAGTCATTCAGGTTTGTTCAAACAATATGGAACACATTAGGTCAACAGTATAGAAGCAATTAAATAATAAAAATAAATATTTTGTGAGTATTACTCTACATTTTTAAGAGTGTATTAAACAATTTTGCCCTCTACATTTTTCAAGCGCTTGCTTAATTAACAGAAGATAGGTAATTTGTAAGTAAACACTGTATTTCAGCATCTTATAAGTCTTCCTTCAGATGGAGCATTGCCTGCTTAATGTTTCTGCAGAATCTGGTATACATTGTTTTTTCCAGCTTCTGTTCTCAGATCACAAAATCATGAGGGAGCCTCCTTCAGCAAGTTAAAAAATCCAGACATAGTCTTTTTCTGAAATCTTTCAACGACAACTGAACATAGAACAAGGAACAGGCAGTCATTAGAGCAGCATCTTTTCCTGGCTCTTCTAGTGAATTAGCTGGAAATTTCACAATGCCATTGGTTGCCAAATTAGTGGATGGAGATCCTTTTTCTTTGTGGTTGTTACATGACTTACTAATGATTGCAAAAGATTTATACCTATACTTATCCTGAAAGCATCTGTTGCTCCACTCCAAACATGAAATACTTACGTTGTTTCTTATACTAATCTTTTTTTTTATCCCTCCCTGTTAACTGCTGAATTTAAACAAATTGAAGATTTTTTCTTTTTTGCATCAGTTGAGTTTCTTTCTCCCCACTCTTTCACATAACTGAGACAACAGGTAACCATAAGCAACCTTCAAACATCTCTTAACCAACAACATTTTTGTATACCTGCCAGCTACTGTTAGTTCCAACAAAGGCAATTATTCTTTTATGGCACAGAAAAAGATAACATAAAATCTTAGCTATACTGCAGATAATCAATTTATAAAGAACTCTGTGCAGTTCAAAAGACCAAATTAATTTTTAAAGTTTCATGGCTGAACATTTAATTGAAGTTTGGCTGACAACTTGATGTCCTCATCTGAATATTTGTTCTAATCTTGAGTATTCATCACATACATGTATTTAGGAGATACCAGGCAAGTAAGCATGTAAAGGTTTTGTGCTCTTTCTTCATTGCTACTTTCTGGAAATAGTCAATAGTCCTGCTCCTGCAGCAAGATACTACTGATGATCCTCTTGTCAATAAATCTACAGTACTTCAGGCACAGGACCATTTCTTTTGCAACACATGTCTGATGGTACAAAAATGTCAAAGGTCTGCCTGTGGAATAAAAAAAAAGAACTTCATCAATGACAAAGAAAGAGAGAAGGAAGAGAGCTTGTATCCAGATTCGACTGAAATTTAGATAAAGATGTACCTACAGAGAGTAAGTTTTCCCTATGGGAAGTTAATAACTCTGAAGTGCTTCTCTCTCTGTCTTTCTTAGTACTGTCTAGAGAGAGAGCTGATGACAATATTAGTTCTAATTCAAACTTCTTATTCAGGTGGCTAAAATCAAGTAAGATGAATCAGGGCTTTGGATCTGACATTGTTCTATTGCTCGTGTTATAAAGTAAGTTTTGGAAACACAGTTGGATTTTTCTCCTTTGACAAACTACACAGGGTCAGACCTTCAAAAGAGCTTAGGTCTCAACTTCTAACTGCCCCAAAACAGTATTTTTTAAGCTTTTCAAAGATTTTCCAAGTGAGGATTTTCAACACAGCAACCAGTTCATATGCTGAACTTTCTTCAAAAAAATGAATCACTTCATCTTATGAACATAATTAGAGTTCCTCTGAAAAGATGGTCCTGATTCTAAGTGCTAAAAATATGACTCTTAAGATCTATGTCCCTAATCTGATTTGTTTGTAGTATAACAAATGCTTATAAGGCAACTGGATACAAGTCAGAAGTCCACATGTGCATATAAAGTTTTATTGTAGGTAAAAAAGCTCTGTATTCTTATTAGAATTTTCCAATCTGCACTAGTCTTTAAAATAAAAGTAATCTGCAATGTTTGTCTTGAAAAAAAACCACTCTGATACTTCCTCCATTTCCTCCCCTCCGTGGTCTGTCTATAGATATTGTTATAATTCAACATAACCTTTTAGATCATTAAAATGCCAGAGTTGACTTAAGAAAGATCGTGGTGTTCCTTGTCTCAAATACCTTGGCGATGTTGATTGCACAGCTTGACATTCTGTTCTGCATCCAGGAAGAGAGTGTAACAGAGCTGCCATCACTCACCACTGTGCGTGCAGAGTGTACTGGTTACAGGCACCTGCTTGGACACAAACAATAGCTCAGTAACCCTGCTTACTGTTTTCTTCATATATACACACACTCTAAAAAAATAAAAGTGTTAGCTCACGTGCCAGCCCAGATGTGTATTTCTAAAGGTCAGTTTAACTCATCAGAAGCAGTTGAAAATATGCCAGTTGAAAAGATGCCTTTCCACTGGGTCTTTTTGCTCTTGTGAACAAATGTTTCTTAGTGTTGGATACCTACATAAAGGGCAAGTTCTCCCTGCCTTTATTACTGGTACTGAGCTCTCACTCCATATATAGACTTTTCTTTGCACAGAAATGACAGTTTAAATATTAAACTCAATTAAGTATTAAACTCAAACACTTCATGAAGGACTGGGGACATGTGTCCTTTTTTCCACAATATAAATGTGGAAGTAAATGGTAGTGTTATCTCCTTTATCATGATTTAATACTAGCATTTTAGAAACATCTGTAGCATGAGCAGTCTGTTCTGCTGTCCAGTAAACACATGTTATAGGGATAAAAAGGAGATTTGGAGGACCAAGATGAGCATCAGCTCAAGCTGAGGTCTTATGTAAAGGAGGACACAGGCTAGAGCACCTCATTTTGACTCAAACTTCACATTAATGCACTAAAACTTTGCCTGTGTATGAAAGGAAGGTAATATACCAAAGACATGAGGAGACAACCAGCACAAACTATCAGCATATGGAAGCTGGTAATCTCATCTTCTTGGTATGTATGAGAAATGAGCAAGCTGCAGGCTGTCCAAGACTGGTTAACTCAGAAAGAGGAAGAAGCCAGAGTGACTCTGAGTCTGTTTCTGGGCAAAACATGACAATGGTGATATCAACAGTAATGTGAGCAGGAACTACATATTTACTTCACATTCTTGTATACATTGGATGCCAGTGCATTATAAACATATTAATTCATAAAGACAAAGGATTTAATTATTTTTTATTAATACACTTAATGGAACCTTTCTGAAGAATCAACATTCCCTGCATGGTTTTGCTATAGATCTTTTTTCAAAAAAAGTAGAGCATTTGATTTAAAAAAAAAGAAAATAAAATTATCTTTAATCAAAAACGGTTATTCTTTGTTTTCATTGGATTACAGTTTTGGCAATTACCAGAGCTTTATAAAAAGTAGATAAGCACAAGAGATGTCAGGACAAGCAGTAGAACACATAAAATAACTGTGGTAATAAGAATACCTCTAAATATAAGTTATGTATGAAAGGGTTAAGAAGAAAAGTTCACACTAAAGTACTATCATTTTTCCAACGGGTAATAAGTAAATATGCCAACAGAATATCAACTACAGAAAACAGGTGTCATTAGATTTAACTACACAGTTCTTCATATTAAAAACCAAAATGGGCTACACATTGCATAAGATTCTATTTTTAACAGGAAACTCTTAGAAGTAGTAGCATATCTCTAATTAAACTTACATTACAGTGAAAGCAAAGGCTAATGAATTACACAGAAAATAATATTCATATTGAACTATTTACAAAAGTAATCATATGGATTCTCAGGTATCATGGCTGATGGGCAGGGGATTGGTTTGAGACATATTAAAATATTGGTTTGCTGATTCTGTTTAATACCAAACACAATTGAGAATAATACCAAAAGGGTATTATTTCATAGTTCCAGAGTTTTGGAGAAAAGAGTTAGAATGAGCACTGTTTTCTATGAAGTTGTGTAGCAGCCACTAAGAAGTATATCTTCTAAAGTTTTATGAATCATCTTTGCATGCTGCATGAATACAGACTGTTGTAAGATGCAAAGGTTGGAACCTAAGTTTTCTTAGGACTGGAGACTGCTGAAAAGAAAGGGTTGAATTCGTCACTCTTCTCAGGTCTCATTCTCATTAGAACTGTTTTAAAAACATTATGAAGTAGATATTCAAGACAGGCCAAGACATTTAAGTGCATAAAGACCAATGAAGAACACTGAACTACCTCAGTCCCTGGGAAGAAGAGGGAGCCCTTGCAGCAAACACAGCCATCAGTATCCTGGGCTGCATTAGAAGCATTGCCAGCAGGTTGAGGGAGGTGACCCAGCCCCTCTACTCACCACTGATAAGTCCATATCTGGAGTACTGTGTCTAGTTCTGGGCTGCCCGGTACAAGAGAGACATGGACATGCTGAACAGAGTCCAGTGAAGGGCCACAAACATGGTTCTGGGACTGTGACATCTTTCACACAAAGAAAGGCTGAGAGAGCTGAGACCATTCAGCCTGGAAAAGAGAAGATCAGGGAGATGTTATCCATGTGTCTAAATTTCTGATGAGAGGGTGTAAAGAAGACAGACCCAGGCTCTTCTTGGTGCCCAGTGACTGGACAAAAGGCACAAACTGAAACACAAGAAATTCTGTCTGACATGAAACCCCACATTTGTACTGTGAGGGTGGTCTCTGGCACAGATTGTCCAGAGACACTGTGAATCTTCATCCTTGAAGATATTCAAAAGCCATCTGGACATGGTCCTAGGTAACTGGCTCTAAGTGACCCTGCTTGAGCAGGGAGGTTGAACTAGGTGATCTCCAAAGGCCTCTGACAACATTGGGGATTTTGTGATTCTGTGACAGTTGCTTCAATGCTTGAGCTATAGTTTAACAGTTTTCCTTATTTTTAATTTTGTTTCTCAGTCCCTTTGACTGTTATAGAGATGTATTTCCTACTTCTTCTTTTTCATTCTTTGTTTCTCTCCATTATGAGTCCAGTAAGCTTAGATCTCCATGGCATGTTAAACAATCTTTTTGTACCAACAATTTACTTCTTTCAACTTAGAATTAATGGACATGTTCATAAATATTTCTGTCTCCTCTGTGTACATCTTTTTTTGATGAGTTATCCTGTAAGAATCCTAACAAGGCAACTCAAAACCTAGATTGAAAATTATTATGAGTAGGTTTTGGTTTCATTGCCTTCTCTGATTCTTTAGCATACCTTTATTCATGTGTCTATTTATACTTGTGAACGTGTCCTGAAATAACTTTGCCACTATACTACAACATCCCCATTGTAAATACTTTCCAGCAGGAACAAGAGAAGCCAGTTTCCCAGCCAAGAAACCAGAATTCAGCAGGAAGTGATCTCAGTAGGCATATCCTTAGTTTCTGGAGTTATTTGCTTGAGCCAAAAGTCAAATGAGGACACATCTAAGCATACAAACCAGAGTAAATAAAATGTGCTACAAATTAAAGGCAAATCAGTCAAAAGAGGACGTATAAAGTACATTAGGTTCTCTTTCTTTTGTCGATGATACACACTTCTGCAATTAAAATAGTAAACTTTTCTAATTTACATACAGAAGTGACAAAGCACCATTTAAATCTAAAAGTGCTCCAGATATTCTGCTGCACTCTAAATACATATGTGGATTAAGGGATGTGTTAAAAAAAAGTGTCTGCCTTCAGGTGAAGAAGGGTTGTAAAATCTTATACAATGGCATGAGGCATTGCAACACACACACTGAATTTGTGCCAGCAAGCAAAGAAAATCTTTCCTTTGCCTTCTCTTTATGCCCAAGACAGTATGTGAAAGGTAAGTTACAGAGCCAGTTGAGAGTGATAAATGGAAGCCTCAGAGCGTATTTTTAACTTACTAATTTGTGAATGCTCATTTCACATTTTTGTTAAGATTTCAGGACAGTTTATAATTCAGGACTGTGTAAATATCTGACAATTTTTAAGGATATTTTATTAATACCATGTTTACTTTTTTTTTTCCCCCATACAGCATCTACTTATTTAGTACTTGTGATAGAAAGATACTTTGAATATTGTAGTTGATACTTTGTGGTTTCCATCACTCATCATGGAGCCCCATATTTACCATATATCATTCACTTCTGAGTACATCGTTGTCTATTTCTTTGTGATATTTTGGTATTGATATCAGTATAATACCTGAATACACTGGAGATGATAACGAAAAACCCTTGATAGCACCTATGGGAGATTTACTGGCATTATTACTTCTGTGTCTCGAGGACAGGAGGACTGAGAAGCACAGACATGTTATTGTTAGAGTCCAAGTCATTCCTAAGCAAAACATTTATCTTCTTCTAGCCTTCACCTAACTCTTCACCCTAATCTTGTAAATTCTGTCCTGCCTTTAACTCTTCACCACTGTCCATTCTACACATTGGTGCATCCTCCCTTTCCAGGCAGTGATAAAGGAAACAAAAGAGAAGTTCTCAGACATTTTTTCAGTACTTACTATGACAACAGTCCCTGATAGCTGAAGGTGGCAACTCTAAAGAAAATTCTGCTCATACTTTCCATCCTTGGACTTTATCATGCCCAGTTCAAATGAAATCTTCAGATAGTTTCTATACACCAAGAATCTCTACTGTGAATGTGGCTGTAATGACCCTCTGAGATTTAAGGCAGCTCACAATTTGGCCAAATATTCACAGATGTAGCAACAAGTGCAGTTCTGACATCAGAATGACCTCACTGGATTTGTTGCTAGAAAGAAATTATAAGATAACTCAGTGCAGTACTTATCAGCAGTTCTGACATTGACAATTAAATGCATTTTTCCTGTCCTCAAAGGAATCCAGACAAATCACATTTCATTGAAATTTCTTCCGCCTTCCTTCACCAGTGAAATTACACAGGAGGGAACATTACAGCTTAAACAGTTAAAGTTTGGCAACCTTGTAAGAAAGTGAAAACCAGAATGCTACAGTGGAAATTACTGGGTAACTTTATAGGACTTCTGTGTGTGTTCTCCATAACACACAATGAAGTAACTAAACTAAAAAAGCTGGAAAAACATATAAAGTGTCTGAAAAAATAAACTCTCCTGAAAATTGGAGAGAAAATAAATCAGAAGAGAGTGAAGAAAGGAATAAATCCATTTTACTGAAATCTTTTAAAATAATAAAATTCCCAGTTGGAACATTTTGATTTTAAATTCAATTTTCTATCTATTTTTTTCTCTCTTATTAGTCTATAATACTTCACTCTTAGAGGCTCTTATGAAACATGTAAGTCCTTTTTGAATACACTTCATGCCTAGTAGATAAGACATAATTGTATTAACACATTTAATCATTAAAACTCTCTAATGAACAATGATTCATTCAAAATATTAACCTATTTATAGTTAACTTTCCAAACCTGTTAAGGAAAAGGACAAGAATAGACTAAAAATGTATTGTACTAATTTTCAGCATGACTTTCTTTTTTTAAAAAATATATTTAAGGAGCAGATAATTGATTATAAAAAATCAGCAAAAAAGGCTGGCAATATTACAGAATGTGTCAAAATACTGAATTGTGTTATACCCACTGGTCTATGTTGCTGAGTAGTTATTTCTGGAGAATTAAGACTTATGCAAATGCAGAGTTCCTTTTGACTTCCATGAATTTGATATAGGTTCTTGATGATGATGAAGCAATATATTAAATCATTTTTTTCACTAGAACTTTTCAATCCAAAACATTTTAAAGGTTATGCAAATCTCACACAAATCTGCTAAGAGCAGAAACCAAAGAAGCATTTTAATCCATCGTGCAAGATTTCTAATAGCTTTTTTTACACATCGGCTGGAAATATCCACTGAACATCTACACACAGCACTAAAGAGAAATTTGTTAATTTATTTTATAAATGCAAGAATGATATTTCCTCTGGTCTTTTAGATCCAGTGTTAAGAATGAAGTACAAAAAAAAAGGGAGGGGAGGGGAAGCGGAGAAAATACTTTCCAGGAAGTAAGAAGTAGTGATTTACTTTGAGATCTGTACATATTCTGGAAGATTAAAATAAAATTTAAAGAAAAAAACAAAATGAAAAAACCAAAATGAACAAAACAAAGCTCAGTCTTTCCTGTTACTAAAATGGTTCTTTGTGAAAATTTAGCTATCTCATCTTTTGCCCCTTCAAGGGTGTAGGGCTAGACTACACTGCAAACTAAGATATTTTTGCAATAGCACATATAACAATAGTAATAAAGATGAGACCAGTTTCAGAGAAGTCTCTACAGAACTGCCCCAGGTCATAAGAAAACATCTGTATATTTCCTTCCTGCTGAAGTTCATAGTTTTTATTATTACTAACTAAATTAAAACCAGCACAGATACCATACTCTTTTTTTCACTATAAAGACATTCAAAATCAGGAGTACACAACCTGTCTCTGAGTATGACAATTCATCTCAGTTATAGTGCTTCCACCTATCTACTCCCTCTCCTGATGACCCATCAGATGCCATCCAGGAGCAAGCTGCAAATGTAATGTTCTGGCTCTGGCAGTTTGTTTTCTAATACCATTTTTCTTGGGAATGTAAGGTCTCTATTCCATCACACAACCAAATTTCAAATGTTGCTCTCACATGGCACTTAGGGGCTGCAATGGACCCAAAGGACTAAATGGACCAATGGACCAAAGAAAGACTGTCTGAATATAAACTGCTATCTTCAGAGTAACACATCTGGCATATTGCCACCTTCTTTTCAGTGGTTAAAGTTCTGTGGAGAGAGAAAGTAATTAGGAACTCCAAATACTGTTCTAAAAACAACATGCTACCTCTGGCTACTCTTTTTTTCCAGAAGCTGTACAAAGAGAAGACAAGAACTGCCTTCACATAAATATGCGTACATTTATGGGGCAGTAAATCAAAGTAAGTCCAGTGTTTCCATATGTGCACATCCAGTCATGAGGAAAAAGAATATCATCATGGTCTTCAGAAGCCTTCACTGGAGCTTAGGAGACCTACCATGGCAAGAAAGTTGGCCTACTGTGCTCTATGTCTACAGAGAGAGATTGTTCATTTGAAGAATTTGAAGTCTATGCACAAGGCCTGAAACATGAAATCAAGGCTACCTTTTCTAGAGATGGTAACTTGCTAAACGATTGAGAAATTAATTAGTACATGAAAGAAACACATACACAGGTCAAAAAGATAACATTAGATTAGAATCCTGGAAGAAATCAGTGATCTTACCTAATTATAATCTAAATGCTCAAGAGTAAGGAAATATCTGGAAAAAATCAGTCTAAATACTGGAGCTAAAGAAAAATGTTTCTCAATAATTAGATTTTTGGTAACTAAACTAAAATTAAGAAGAAAAGAAAAAGACACATGTAGTTCCCATTGAAATGCAAATGAGACCCCTAAAAGTTTAAGTATACATATGGGAGAAATTTGTTGAAAATGTTCTTGAAACCAAAGGAAACAAAGACACAGAGCATGGAGGAGGCCCTTGTAAAAGGACGCCTGACTTTTAACTCCCCCAAAGAATTTTGGCACATTGGTTCTAACACTTAGAATGAGATCATACGTTTCTATCTAACTAGTCTTTCTGCAGATTTAACTGGGATGTCAGAGCACTTTCTCTACAAAGGTTTACATTTGGTCTAAATTAGACATGGCACCACTAAGAATCATGACACCACTAAGAATCATGACACATTTGTGGAGCCAGTAATAAATTTATAGCAGTCATAGAGTCTCTCTTCCCCCAGTTGCATTTGTAAATATTTCCTTTGGCAGTAGACTGTGAAAGAAGCCATGCTCAGCACTCTTAACCTGATGATGAAGTCATACCATACAGAAAAATATCATAGGAGAAAAGGTGAATAAATCACCCTTCCTATTAAAAAAAAAATAATCACAAAAATATGTAAAGCAGGGCATCACAATTATATGCAGGTTACAGCTGAGGAAAAAGAAAAAAAAAAATACATCAATCTCACAGAGGAAAATCAAAATTTAAACCTGGTGTACCAAAACTGTCACTAAGATTTATAGCTTTCCCAGACAGAAAAGGCCTGAGTTTTAGCAAAAATGGGTCATTCATTGTTTGGGTGGAAACCAGTTGTTACTCATTATTATTCTGGTTATGACTCAAAGAGGAAAAAAGATCCCCAGACAAAATTCAATGATATGGGTGGAACTTTCCTTTGAATTTTTGGTTTGTTTGAACTCAGTACTCAAAGTAAAACTTGGAGGATATGAATCCACATGAAATGAAAAAGTTGATGTGGACCTCTTTTGAACATATTTGCTAAGATTACACTGTTTTGCTATAAAGCTCCAAAACAGAAAACTATTTCAAAAATGCCCAAAATTCAGAATGGAAAGGCAGCATTTATAATAAACATTCTGAGATGCTCAGAAGTAATTCAACAAGTCCCAGAATACTATAAGAGTTCTTAATTTGCCACACTGTAAGGCACAGCATGTCTCCAGCTTCTCACAATGCACTTATAGATACAAAAGAAATACTTTACTGAGCTGGGAGTCAAGCTAAGCAAAGTCTTAGCTTTAGGAAGGTATTCTGGATGTTGAAGCCGTTAAACCAAAGTCCAGGTGAAACTGATAGCTATGTCCAAGCAGTCCTACACAATGTTCTTCTCACAAATATAATCTTTGTATCTCTCACATGAACCTGAGTGCATATTAGAAAACCACTCTCATCATGTTTTATAACAATAATATAATTTTATACCTACCTAAAGTGCACTAAAGGTGGCATTTCACTTAACATCATAGAATGGTTTGGGTTGGAAGGGACTTTAAAGATTAGATATTCAATTTGGAAACTAATTTCTTGTCTCTCATTGAACTTTGGCTCACCACGTGAAGCATTCTCAGAGTGCAAGAACTGGCATCCCTGTGGAGGACAAAGAACCAAGACAAGATACTTCAGGGGTGGCCCTTGGAGCTCGCGTGGCCATTCTGAAGACAGAGAGACCAGGTGAGCATGAAGTGTTCCTGAAACACACGTGGTGCGGAAGTCACACCACCAGCACCAGCTGGCTTGCTCCACATGTCTGGCTCTGTTCAGTTACATGACTTGCAAATGTCATTTTAATGTACTTGGTTTCATGCTGTAAGCCTTGCTAATTTTTCTACCTTTAATCAGTAGGAAAATAGCCTTTAACTGCAACAGTACCTTTTCCTCAGCACTTCAGTCATTTCTGAGGACTTTATGACTAAGTCTGCACAAAGTGAACCTTTCTGTTCCTTACTAAATGCCTTGAATTCTACTATGCAGCATGCATAAATATCACCAGTGGCACACAGCTGTCTGGGCACACACTGTGCCTGGAGCAAGCATCTCAAGAAGTTTCAGAGTGCAACAGCTCTATACCTCTCCCTGATAGCATCAAGCATACCCATTTGTCAGGGAAGTGTACATGTACAGCAAGCCATTACCAGTTTGTGAAGGCAGTTTGGAAGCAAATAACCTTCAGAATTTTAGGTTTTAATTTGAACAGATAGATGAGAAGAAAGTAGATGTCAATTCATACGAATTTCCACATAGGTCAAAAGAAATCTCAGACCTAGGAAAATCCCTAAAAAGCAGTGAGCTTGGGAGATTCATAAGCCTGATAAGTGCAACTATGTGGGAAACAGAAAATGATTTTGATTAGATAAGTTTGGCTTCTAAGACTGACCTTCATGTGAAAAGAATGTGATTAGGCGAGATCATTGATCTATAATATTTCTGTCTTCGCTCTTTATTTCTCCGCAAGTGAAATGTATATATGTATGTGTTTATTTATTTTACGTGCAGTTATTCATTTTTCTGTTTATGTATATATGAATATACAGGGCTTCTTTTGCTTTGACTTTATTTCATTTAATTTTATTTTCCTCCTTCACATTATACCTTTTTGGTATACCTCTTCTTTTCCACATGTCTGACCAGTTTCTCCTATCTTCTGCCCACCCATTTCATAGCTTCATTCAGCCATTGTCAGTCTTTCCTCCACATACAGATACATCTGGATGTCTCCTGTTTCAGCATCTGGATCCACTAAGCCTTTTACTGCACATCTATCTTCTGTCTATGCAAGATCAGAGGCACCTCTGGTGGTGGTGGGAAAAAAATAAAAAGTTAAGAAAGCTGCAGGTTACTAGCCAGTATTTTTGGTTGTCTTTCTTTAGAGAGTATCTCTTCATCTGAGTTTGATTAAGAAGGATAGATTCTCCTAAGCAGTAATGACAGATCCTTGTTTGGGTTTTTGCATTTTCAGAGGCAACTAAATATATTGATGTATGCAGACATGCAGGTCTTCTGAGTGAACAATGATAAATATTTCCATATTATACTGCATGTAAGTAGCAGGCTACATGATGATGTTAGTCTACTGAAGCTAATTTCACCTGCATCCTTCAATGGAGAGACACATTCCTCTGTAAGGGAGTTGGAATGTCTTAGGTAGAGCTACGTTTTCAGAGCACGGTTTACCTGACCCAACTGTGACCTACAACCTGCAATCAAAAGGAAAAGATATTTGCTCCCACTCCTGTACACCACACATATCTTGTGCTGGATCTAGCAATTGCTTAGTTTTGTGGTACTGAACTGAATAAAAACACTTATTTTTTTCTTTTTTTTGGAGTACTGGTTTTCAGTTGGATCAGGAAGCTGATCCGACCAAGCTCACAATTGCACAACCTGGCAAACAGATTGTGCCATCACAGACAGGATGGCAGGAAGGCTCAGCAACAGGTAAGATGAAGGGAGACTGTGGTGTCACATCCTGATGGCTGCCTAGGGTTAAGTCACCAATGAAGGCATTGGCTCTGAGGAGACAGGGCTGGTTTTCTTCACTGACCACAGAGGGATCCTAGAGGTCAAGCATGCTAGTCTAAAGTTAGATTCTGTCATTATTTCTCCTTTTGCCTCAGTATTTATAACTTCTTTCTGTGGTACATAGAGGAAGTGTCAGAAATGGTCAGAGATGAGATCAGCCTTCAGTAAATTAACGTATTTTTTTAAAAAATATTTCAGAAAGGACAGTAAATTATATTAATGTAGTTCATTGCAGTAGCATAATTAAAATTGTTAAGTTGAGTAAATAATGGCAAAAATGTTTTCCAGTAAAGTATTTATTAAATATCACGAATTTCACCAACTCTAGTAAATACAATATCTAACACTGAGGATGTATTACATGCATCTACAGAGAAGGAAGGCGTAGGAAATTTCATCAAACAATCAATAGGTGAAAAAATAGTTTATTTGTCTAAAGGCACAAAAAGCAACCAGTCTTACTAAATTAAATTGTAAAACAACTGATACATTCCATTTTTTCTTGCTTTACCTCTGAGTTAGAGTATTAACAAAAAAAAAAAGAGAAGAGACCAGGTATTTTCATTCAATTTTAACTACAAAACAATTAAAAACAGATAGGAAAGGAAAGAAATTTTTTTATTCAGACAGTTTGAACCTGTAGTTCTTTGTAATTTTTAACATTTATTTAATGCAAAAACCTGACACAATATTAAAGTAAAGGTCATTATTATAGATTAAACTCCTTTACCATTTGTCTAAGAACTTAGATCCCAAACTGCAAACATGTAATATTCTTACTGTTAAGTAGAATGTTCAATCAAAGGACATTCAAGTTTTGTAAAGTAAGCACATTTATAACCTTTTTTGAAAACTGGGTCTAAAAGAGATCATGAACATCACTAGGTCCTCCAAGGAGCCATTAAATAAAACAGGAAATTAAATACAACATTCTTGATATTTTCCAGGTACAAGAACAAATGCAAGGAAAAAAAATTTAACAGACAATATAAATCTTTTGCATCAAATATTTTAGGTTAATTAGAAAGAGAAAGGGGGAGAAAACAGAATATCACAGGATTCCTCACTGTTTTCCTCATCTATCATTTTTTAGCAGGTCAACCTAAAGACTGGTTATCTAGTGAATATAACTGCTGTACAGAAATGGTGATCTCACAAGCTAAATTTTTGTCGTTTTCTTTTTCTCCAGGTTAATTAGACTAACTATATTCGACTTTCAGCTTTTTTCTTTAAGGAAAAAGTTATGGTTTATTTCCTTGTTCCATAGCCAAAGTAGGAAGAAATAAAACAGAAGCTCTTTTTCATAAATGTTTTCTATTTGTTTTATTTATTTGTATAAGTTCCCTCTCTTCTGAAAAAGCACATTCACTTCAATTAAACCAACACCCAACTTAGGAAAGGAAGAATTACTTTAGCTGCAATCATGTTGAAATCAGGAAACTGTGGCTTTCTTGTCAAAAGCAATAAAAAGATTCATCTTTAATATTTATCTGTGGGACACAATGACTGCACAAAAGCCAAGAGTGTACTAACGTTGTTCAACAATGATGTTTCTAAGTGTTAATAAAAGTCCTGTACAGGTGTGGCTCTCAAAATACAATAAATACTAGAGGTCGTCTTCTTCTCAGGTATCATAGTCATTATAAATGACAAATGACATGAATGACACAGAACGTTCTTTCTCACTTGGACAAGTTCCCTGTCATATTTACATTTTGTGTTACCAGACTTTTTTCCTGAGTTGTAACATGAATGCTTCCGCTTCTAAAAGTGAAGAACACTATAGCTTTGGTATTTATGTACTACAAGAAAGAAGGATCTGTTTTATATTTGACTCTCCACAGGCCTGATCCATATATGCTCACAGTCAATTAAAGCAATTCTACTCTCTTCAACAAGTTTTTGACTGCAATACCTTTCTTAACCTAGATTTTGCAAGTACTAGTACAGCTCCTTTATTATAATTTTTCTTACTGATTTCAATACAGTTTTGGATGTCTTCTGTCACCGTAACCATATTCTTTTCCACAACTCTTTAGCCATTATCAGCCAGTTACCATTAATGAAAGGATCTAATATCAGATCAGACATTCTAAATTAGCCAGTATCAAAAGCAGCTCATGGTACCGAACCTTCGTTAGTTTTACCATTTGTCAAAGTATTTTGTGCTCCTTAGCAAGGTCACCTACTTTGTGTAGAAAAATACACATATTCTAGCAGAAATTCTAGACAACAGCAAATATGCTCCGAAGGGCAGGGGGGTAAAAGATGGTTCTATTAAATTATCTGTAAAATTAAGAGCATAGTCATACTTTAAAGCTTTTAAAACACTTGCAGTTTTTAGTAGGCAGTGAAATTTTCTATTTATGATCTGAAGTATCAGTATGGAGGAGAAGCTGAGAGTTGGGTAAGGGACAAGTGGGGTACTCCAGAAGTTCAACATTAACTCTGCATTAGCCAGGGAGAAAGGCTGAAGTCAATGTTACTCAGACATTTATTATACCTCTCAAAGTGATTAATGTCCCATAGCACCACAGTTCAGTGAATATGTGTAATCCCCCCCCTCCCAAAACACCACAGCAGTCCTATCTTGGCACTTGATAAAGATCTTCTTCCTTTAATTTCAAAAATAACAGCACTTTGCTCAGGGCCATAGCTGAAAATTTTCACTCTTGTGAGTAATAACATAGTACAAAAGGGCTGATGAATGAAAAAAGGAAAAAAAAAAAGGAAAGCTGCCTAAAGTTAGTAATCTACACATATTTTCCTAACAGATAATCATGAGAATAAGCGACGCATGTGTTAAAAATTACCTCAGGCAACTATAAGTTATGCACTTGTCATGGATGCAGTAAAAAAATCTTTAACTTCATATTACCATAGATCAGCCTCTCCTAACCATAGATAGCAGTCATATGCTATCTCATAATACATCACACAGTTCAGACTGTGGTAGTGCAGTTGGTCTCAATAATTAGTCATGCATCAAAACACAGGAGAAATAAGAATCTACATGTGCTGCATACTATAACTTACCCTTTCACTCATCAATATAACTGCAGCTTATTTGAAATAATTAGGTGGAGAAGCATTCAATATTGTCTTAAGGAGTACATTTAAACAGATTGCATACAATCACATGCATGGCAAATGTTAGAAAAAGTATACATTCACTTTCAATAACTGGGGATGCTGTTGGAGCTCTGTAACAGCAGATCCAAGGAACACCTGTGGTGGGATGTAGGTAGACCTGGGGTTAAGTGTGGCCCTCCCACAGTCACTCTGGTCACAATATGGCTGAAATTCTGAGGTTTACAGTTTCACTTGCACACAATGTTCAAAGGCTTCTTTATAAAATACAAACATTCAGTTCTGTTCTGTCTGGAAAATAGGAATTCTGGCATCTATGCTGGGCAATGCTGCCTGAAAGAACTCTTTCCATGAGCCAGATCACCAGTGACACTCATCAAGTCTGTAATGTCTGGGTATTCCTTAATCCCTGTATTCCCCAACCCTTCATTTCATTTCATTTCATTTCAGCCTAACCAGCTTCCAGAAGGGACTTGGCTGTGCTACAGAGTCAAAACCAAACTATGGTTGTCAACCTTTTGCTCAAACTAATGAGAGTAAGGAAATTTATATTAATAAATGCCTTTCATCTAGGGATTTTTAAAAAATGATAATTTGGAGGAACAGTTAGAGGAATATGATGAAGGCATTCTGTAGTTAAATGAATATTAGTATACTGATTTATTAGGTTTCTGAAATCAACACCAGGTAGGCTGATGAAAAATCATGAGCCTGAGAGATGCTGGTGAACATCTTCTTTTGGCTTCATTTTGTGGTGCAGATTCACATAGGTAAATGAGTAACCTATTGGAAGTCTCTACATAGTGGAATAGAGAGGAAGACATAGAGGCTGGATGAAAGGTAAAGGATTTTGACAGAAGAACTGTAAAGTGAGGACAATCTTCCACTGTAACATAGGCAGTAGGCCTGTTGAATTCTACAAAGACAACATGTAATTTATCCACTGTCAGTGACATGATACTGGGCAATATTAGATCACTATTGTCTGCTCTTTCTGGAGATGTCACTGAGTCCATTTCATCACAGGAACCTCAGGAATAAGTGCCACAGACGATAAGGTCAGGTTATTTTGTACAGTACATAAAACCATGGATGCCTGGTTCAGCAGTCAGACAGAAAAATCCATGACTGTCACAACTCTCTTTTCAGGTCCACAGTGCAGTGCTTCCACCACACTCTGCACATATAAAAGTTTTTACAGACAGACTAACTTTTCCAATACTGGCTCTGAAAGGATTTTGATATTATAAAACTTGGTGAATGTTAAAACAACCAACCAAACAAACAAACAAATGCCCAGCTCATTCGAAATGCCTTTTTCACACAGCTCAGCCACTCTGAATGAAAGAGCCAACATGCTGACATTTTCTGGAAGGCAAAAATCAGCCATGTGTCATGTTTCATGGAGATTTTGCATCCAGGTATGTGTCATTACCTACATAACAAGAAGAACACAGGACTGACTTCAAAATATATTGGCATTTTAGACACTCTGCCAATGATGAGGAAATTAAAAAAGCAGCAGGAAAAATGTCATGTATAATCACATTAATAAGCCAGAAGATTTCATTAGAAATCTACATTCTGTATGGAAAAGATTCCTGAAGCAGTGAATCCACAGTGATATAGGCCATCCTAAATCAAATCAGAAGATATGAAACCAATACTGTACAAATGGAAAATAATGACTCAGCTGTGTATATTATTAATGTCCTTTTAGTAAGTCAGATGGACAATCAATAGTACACTACAGAAAGTCTCTCCAATAATATATGTGGAAACTCAAAGAGCAGTCAAAAATTGCAGAGCAAAAGCAGGTCAAAACAATATTCAGAGAATGATGTCTGTGCATGACAAGATCATGTACACATCAGAGTAATGTAAAAGATACCAGAATCCTAAGGGTGTTGTGGTAAGAGAATTGTTTGCCTGTCACACTGAATGGCTGGTATGCAATGACTGATTATGTCTATTAAAATCTACAAAGAAATTTAAAAGTTATAAATCTAATACATTTTCTAACTATATTTCCTGAAATACAAGTGAGGGAATAAGAATTACTTTGATAGTAGCAATTCCCTAAAACTTCCTGAAATCTGATATTCCTGCTCTTTTGTTCCTTGAGGAGACAATCATTGTCCACTGCTTATCTATTTATACTCCCCTAGAGTGGGATGGAATTCATGACCACTTCGGTCTACGGTACAACAGAAGTCTAGATAGCCTGCTTGCAATCAGCCCTCAGGCTGCAGAACACATGTTCCCTTTGTATTAATTTGGATGCATTCCCTTACCTATACTAACTTTTAAAAATTTTTGCTTTTTTCATAATAATTATAAATGAGCGTAAAGGAGAGTAGGTGCTCTTCAATGTACTCTGTCACTGCTTTATGGTTTTTGTCTTATTACTACACTTACTACCATTTTTAACGCATTGAATGAATTCTGAAAGAAAATGAAACATGTTGAAAGCTACGCACAGTCAGTCACAGCTGCAAGCAACACTTGCTTTAGCCTTGTGTCTCTATCCCTGAGCACAGAGAACATGTTTTTAGGATAGACGTAAAGTACAAAATACAGTCGTGAACAGATACCTTCTGTTTATTTCTGTCCTAAAAACTTCTACATTATTGCACTTTTTGTGGTCATTAAGTCTGTATTAAATACAAGTGGAGACAGAGCAGAGCAGGTTATTCAGGAAGATCTCAGGTATAGAATAGATTTTGAATTTGCCCTTGAATTAGGGATCACTTCTATGTTTTCTCATCCAGGATTTTACACTGAGATAGGTAACTCATATCTCAGTACGCTCTGAGGGGGTATTGGTAACTGATATCTCAATACCCCTAGTATATCAATACCTCTTCATTACCCCTTTAATCCATACATTTGTGGCTAAAGAGTTCTGTGAATATCATATGCACTACTGTAACAATTCTGGAAAGGAAAAAGAGCAAATGGTGAGTTTTGAAGTCCTGTTAATGAAGATACTCCAATAACAATCATTAAAAAATCACTAGCATTCCCACAAATTGCAAGATACCTGACAGTAGCTTTAGAAATCTGATCTATCTGGATAAGAAGTCATCTGAATTAAGGCATATGTAACTATGGCTAGCCAAATCATTAGCACTCTCAGATTTCTCCCTTCACCTTCCCCAAACAGCCCTCAATGTGTCACTTTACTCAGCTGTTTTCTTCAGTTACAAGTTGATCCTTATCCTTCCAGCTAAATCTCTTTATATCTTGAATTAATAAACATTCATATTTTCTGATGGCAAATTCTTGATCTGTCCAGCTGATGCCTTCTTCAATATGCTACTTCTCATTTACAGCTGGTCTTCCTGCTACATCTGTTGATGATTGCTCACCCAACAGAGAGACAATCTGTAGTGTTATAATTATATGTAATATATGGGTGGTAATTCATTTCATAGGTTAAGATAAGATAAGCAGCTTCCTGGCAGTGTAGCATCTCTTATTAGAGCTCAACATCACTTCAAACAACAAAAAAACCTAGATAGAAGAAAGCTGTATCTTAAATCTCCTTTTCAATGAATCAGGCATTATCACAGTTTGAAAATGTTTAAACATATATATTAAGAAGAAAATTAGTAGCTGCAAAAGACTAGTCCCAGTGATTCTGTGAACCTTTAAGATCCTGAAAACACCCTCTCCACTGGTATAAACATTGGTCTACAAAGGGTTTGGGGTTCTCTTTGAGAGGATTTTTTTTCTCAGATTTTGCCATTCTGCTATGAAAAAGAAAATGCCCATATTCTGTCTGTTTTAGCAGCTTCTCACCTGTGAAATTGCAACATGGTTGGCTAGTATTGTACCACAGGTACTAACTTTTCTGATATTGAAAAATTCCTAGTTAAGTTATTCCACTGCGTGACACCAGCATATGTCACTCCTGGGCCTGTTCTGTCATGTCCAGGGGTATGTAGAACTAGTAACAGTAAGATGATTTAAGCAATGATAATTTAAATCATACTGTGTTACAGTAACCGGATATTTTCTACGCTTATTGCTGTATCTTGTCCCAACACAACCTTTATCCTGAAAAATCTTAAATATCTCATCTATAACCACAGAAGACAAGCTGAACTTTCCCACTGAGAGAGATTTTTTAGGACAGCCTGCAAAGAATGTTCCATTTATTCCAAGAATGCATTCCCTTGCCTCTGCTATTTTAAGTGCACCTTAGGAAGCTATGATAATTACTGTGCTCATCAGCTGTAGTAATTGTAGAGAAGAATGTTCATATCAAACAGAGTTTGCATTGCTATGGTAACACAGCCAGTAATAACAGTGTGGACCATTTTGGAACAGGGATCCCCAGTTACAGATCTGAAGCACCTGCAGGTGCAAAGAATTTTTCCATCCCACTGCCTCTTTGAAATATCTGTGCTAGAACCAAAGTCCTCTCCTAACACCAAAAAAGTCAACAATTTGGAGGAAAAACAAAACAAAACAAAACAAATCCAATGAAACCCCCGACCATACAAACTGTAGGAGCCCATTCTAACACTACGCTATTTGCTGTTAGAGCACCACTGCTGTAATCAGAATAATTGACAAATGAAATAGCCTGAGACTGATACAAATGCTGCTTTTCACCTTTCTGGCAGTGTAATGCAGCCTGAAAGTGGATATAAATTATAATGGAATGTGGGTGCTAAATTTACTCACATTCACACCCACTTTAAGGATCGTTCATGTTAACAAAACTGTGAAAGAAACTTAGACTTATCTACTTTTAGAAGTTATTTCAAAATAAAGCAGAGTGCCACTTCTAAAGTGCAGCAGCTATTCTGAAGTAGTTCCCTATGTGGGAACTCTTATTCTGCAGAGTGCTTCCTCTGTCCCTCTTTCAAATTTAACTTAATCCACTTGAGATAACCAGAAAAAGTCTCTCATTGCAAGCTATTCCAGTCAATTTCCCAGTGTAGCTTTTTACTGTAAGTGCAATCAAACCTAGTGACTTAAAGTACTGGTTTTAATGGTCTATTCTAACTCTAGGATTTCCAGGAATAATGGAAATTGGCATTATGAGCAATGGCATAGAAATAGCAAAAGTTAATTTTCAGAAACAGGCAGCCATTTTTTTCTCATTTGAGAATGCAATCTACAGTGAGACTTCATTTTGAAAGAGTTGTCCCTTGATGCAATTTGTCTATCATGGATATTTTTAGAGAGTGACAAAAGTGTGGTTATATACTGGAAATCCTTTCACAGCAATCCATTAATGTGGTTCTGGCCTTGTCCACACCTGGACTTATATTTCTCCTCTTGTCCTACAGCTGCTGTTTCTTCAGTCATACTGATGAGGCAATTTGTAGGGCCATACTCTACAACAGAACTCTAATGACAATTATTTAAATATACACATATTGAGGTTAGACTCTTTTCTTTAGTGGATTAATTCATAGGCCTGGTTTAGATCACAACCCACAAACAGGCTGAATTTGTAAAACCCGGTAGATGGTAACCTTGGCCATGGGAACTAACTACAGTTGACAGAAAGATCCTCTTTTCCCCAAGGAAAACTGTACTCCTAGTGGTAAGCCAGACACAAAGTATAAGCAGAGAAACTTGGCCAACAGATTGAGTCTCAAAAGCTTTGCCTTCTGTGTTTGCACCTAAATACCATTCTGTTGCCCCAATCTAAACAAGGGAAGTGATCACAGTGCCCTTAGGAAATGGGCACAAAACTAAAGTACTGTGAAGACAGCTAGCTTTCTCCGGTTTTGGTCTCAAGTTTTAGTTCATCCAACTTTTATGAACACGAAGTTAGGGCCAAGAGTACTCAGGGCATTTTGGATATGAATTCTACTGCCAGCCATATGTGCCAGCAGAGCTCTGGGAAAGCCACAGCCCCAGCTGAGCTTCTAAATAATGTTTTACAGCCATAGGCTTTACTCAGGCACCTGTAACAAGACGATGCTTTCTGCTGATGTTGTGCAACTTACAAACAAGTGGGATATTTACTTATTGCTTTTTCACCATCATCTGTTACTGCACATGCCCTGGACCACAGGAAATTAGCCATGTTTCCATGGCTTCTATTCTGATAGTATTATGGATCAACACAAGAAGAGGACTAATCTCACACAGACTTCTCAGTATGTGAACTCAGTATCAAAGCTGTGGCTCGTTCTTGGTGAATTACCACAGGATGAGAACTAAGCGTTAAATGTTTGATTTCACTGAAGACATAGAAAACCAAATTTTGCAGCTAACAATCTTGGGATGAATTCTCAGCTTTGTGCCTCTGTGCTCTGATGATGCAAAGCAATGTGCCTTTTTTCCCAGTGCACAGGTATAGAAATCCCACGTGGGAGAGCAGAGTTGGTTGTGCCTATAGTAGATGTGTATATACACTACTACATTATACATATACTAGCTGAGCGTTCCAGCATGCTGGGGATTTTGGGGAAGGCCTGCAGCTAGACTTGTGAATCTTTGGTCATTTAGAGATTAATGCAAGAAAAAATTCTGTGTTACAACTGATAGAGAAATGGTCTTGATCATCACCAAGGATGAAAAACCTGCAAACAGATCTCTTAGTCACTAACCAGGAGAAGACAGAGAGAGCACACCATCAAGTCCATCTTGTCCAAGGTAGTTGAAAGTCCTTCAAAAGTCTTTAGGGTTTTAATTGGGGAAAAAATAATAATCTTATTCTCTAATATTAGATTATTTAAACCATGGCAATATAGTTACTATTCTGGTATTCATTAGATTCCTAGACAGAATTTTGAAGTTTGGCTCTTTTTTCCCTTTGTTCTTTAAACTGAAAGAGGTATAGATAATTGAATTCAGTCTCAGCCTAAGCAGGCAAAAGTCCTCGCGTTTACAGATGAGCTGAGGGGACTCACAAAGGCTTCAATATGACATTCTGTTACCTTTTTTTTCTTTCAGGCAGAAAAGAGACAGATCTACCTATAGTTATTCTCAAATTAAGCATAACATAAACTGAACATTAATCACACCGTAGACTTTGGGAAGTCAAATTGATCAGTAAGCTGTTTGGGTTTTTTAAAATTATTGGTAATGTGGCCTTGTTTATTGCTCATAAAAAATATTTTACAACTGTTCTTCCATTATAGTAAAATAATGTACTTTTATAAAGATATAAACACAATCTTTAAGAAGTCAGGTAATATGAGTATTTTCTTTTTCTCCCTGTTTTTTTTGAACTTCTAAAAAGATTTTCAAGATTTTTCTGACTTAAAAACTACTAACTACAGGGCTATATGACTCAGTGTAGAAAAAGCTTTGCCTTCCATCAAAGTTTATACTAGTCCTGCTGAATGGTTAAATATTTTACTTCCAAATTCCATATGGCATTGATAGCCACTTGTGCCTCCATATATACCCTTTTATATCATTACTGATGTGATGCCGTGGACTGTAGATGCTACTCCTGGAAGTCAAGACATGTGCATTTAAGCTCATTAATCTCTAATCTTTTTCCAGGTGTTCTGTTACTTGTTCCGATGTTATCTTACCAGATACACTTGTTCAAGTTCCCACTGTCGGGAATGGAAGATAATATGATTCCCCTCCCAGACACACATTTTTCTATTCACTTATTTTTTTATTACATTCCTTTAATTTCTTGATTTATCAAATCTAGTTTTTCTAACTAGATGATGACTTTAGAAATGAATTCTCTTTGCCTGGAGCTTTAAATGTTTCTGAGAAGAATTGTCTACATTTTCAAAACTTGTAGTACTTGAGCAAATAAAAATAATTCCACTAGTTTTAGAAGGAATTTTGTGTATTAACAACAGAGAATCTCGAATATTAATTGTAATACTTTAGAGGTGTTTTTTTTGTTTATGTATTTGGGGGTTTTTCCCATGAAGCTGTAAATAAGCAAATTTAGTTTCCATTTTTGGAGAGAAAAAATCTCAGTAGTGTTCAGTGTTCATGTTTTGCTTTTTGCTTGTTCTTCTTCCATTGGTCATATGCTCTGCCTGAGCTGTCATCAAAAATAAAAATTAAAAAAAAACCAAAAACCCAACATAGGCTTCATAGCTATGTGCCACTCTACTAATTCGATTAAGTTGTCTGTTTAACTGAGCCTTTTTTTTTTCCTCAAAATGTGTGCAGATAAAGGATGTGCAACCATCCAAATGTCATTCAAGTGGCCAGATGAGATAAACGTAAGAAGGCAAATAGACAGGAGTACCTAATGTCAGATATTTAATTACAGAAAATAAGGATCAAATCACAATTATTTTAAGGCCGATTTCAGAGAGCAGAAATAAATATAGTAAATGTTACTGGAGACATCAGTAAGTGTAAGCAAGTTACACAAATATTATTAGTCTATAGTATATGTGCACGTATTTAATTGTCATTAGCAATTTCCAGGAAATGCTTCCTCAGCCTCCAGGAGCCAGTTGTTGACTCTACATTTGATGTAACACTGAATGGTCTCATTAGTCATGTGGGAGAGTAGGCCAGACAAGAAGTGCCCTCTCTGTCCCAGAATTTGTCACCTCTCCCCTTCCTGTTCTCCAGGCTTGGTTCCTTGGTCCTTGAGAGAAGTTACATCTGCAAGCAAAGACTGTAAGCCTGAATGACAATGAAAAGCTGTCACATGTTGCTTCAAAGGGGACTGCATACATTCATTAATCCTTTCCATGGAGTCAACAGAAGGCCAACATTTGAAACGCCCATCGTAGACAGCATTACACCAGCTAGTGTGTAACCAGTGTAGCTCTGACAGTGGTGACAGATGAATTCTGGAACAAAATGAAGTATGGAAACATAGAATCATAGAATTTGATGGCAAAATCCTGACCATGTGGAAGTCAATAGTCAGGATACAACTGACTTCAGAGATAGAATGTCACCCCTTATTATTAATCAGCATATATTAAACTTGCGTACATAGGTATGTATATGTGTACACAAGCACATGCATATTCATTATATACCTAAATCAGTATTTTGCACGCACAAACATTTCATAATTGAAGTGTTTGCATTGTATGTTCTTGCAGAAATATTTTCCATCCTCTGCCGTAAAACACAAAATGGGAAAAAAACCCTTTGGCTTATTTTTTGAATGATATAAGTGTATTTTATGCTTTGTAAAATCCATTTAGGGTATTTTTTAAAGCTTGCTGTATTAAAAATGTGTAAATATAAAAAAAATTATTCAAACTGTGTTCCTAATTTAGGCACTACTATATGTTAATATCTTCTACTCTTTATTTTCATATCAATACCTAATTAAGACATCTATTAAATATCCATTATATTTATTCAATGAAAATACTCCAGTGTAAATACCTTTTTTAATTATTATAGTCTTTATGGACATGATATGGATAATAATGATAAAAATAAAAATTAATAAAACTATAAAATGTGGCAAGTCTATTTTATACATGTAAAAATAGAGGAGGTTTATTTAAGGAAATCACAAATATAAAAACAGCATCTGCTCCAAAGTCTGATTTAATTTCACTTTTGTAATAGTCATTTAAGATTTTACCCCATCAGTTTTGTTACTGGTCTAGGCACAGCACTGGAGACCTGATATGCTTTGATTATAATCCCAGATCTAACTTGGACAAATCATTCCTGAGCTTGTTTTTCTCTCATTGTCAGCAGTGTATAGGGGAAGTATATTCTTTGCCTATTTAGCTGTTTCTTGACTAGTAAAATGGAAATGGTTATACTTATCTGCTATGTAAAGATGCTACAGGGATTTGATAGCTAATATTTGTAAAGCGCTGCTTGGGAAGATTAAAAGTAGACGATTATGTGTTATTTATTTGGTTTTATAGTTATATAAATGACTTCATTTATAAAACTGGAACTAGAAGATATTCCTAGGTGTTTTTGAAAATGATACTTTCTCATATCCCAGAATCATGTTATGATAGATGTTGTACAAAAAAGAGATAGATTTGAAAACTACAAGGTAGTGTATGAACTGATAATTACACAGAATCACAAATTAATAGAATAGCCTTGGTTGGAAGAGACCTCTAAGATCATCCACGATATATGATGTACTGTAAGCAACATTTTGACTGATCACATTTCCTGTTATGTCCATTTTAAATACTTCTTAAAGCAGAAAGCACAAGAGACTTCACAACTGAAGGAAATACCAGTGACTAGTAATTATGAATAAAAATAATAAGTGATTTTTTGCAGTTATTGATCAAGATGTGAGATGGTAATTAATTTGTATGATACCAGAATAGCTTCTGGTAAGTCACACATCTACTATGCTGTCAAACAAAATGCAACTGACCCCAGTTTTCAGGATAATTTGTTTTGTCTTATAGCTGGAACATTTACAAGCGTTACTGTTCCAGTTTCTCACTGGGACTCACCACTTACAGGCTGTCAACTCTGCACGTGAACAGCAAATCACCTACCACAGTCCAAATGATCTTCCCAAACTATTTGAAGTTCAGATATCTGATATTACACTGTATGGGATAAAAATCTTCATACCTTTGGTTATCTGTGGGGACTTCAATGGCAGAGGAGTGGAACAGACAGCTTGACCATGACTGATTAATGCACTGCAAAGATGGTGCAAAACCGATCCCATTTCAAAGTGCTACATCTACAAGCAATTTCAGACTGCAAAGAACATACAAAAAAGGAGAAAATAAATTATTTCTGCAAAAACTGTAGTTAGTGACAAATTCTCCACTAAGAGAGATGGAGAAAGGATTATTCTAATGGAGAAAAAGAAAATATCCTAGATAGACTAAGGGCTTTGATAATCATACAGGTTTCACAGAGTGTTTCCTTTGAATTACCTGACTGACAACAGAGAGATCCCCAAAACAAAGAGACAGTTCTGGACCAAGTTGCGTCTGATATGGAAGCAGAGGAAGAAGGAGGGAGGAAGGACAAATTTGGCCAAAGAACCGGTAGAGGAAACTTGTTCTTGCTGTTCTTCCTACTGCTGTTGTGGTATGGCAAAACACTTTCAAGGACGTGATAAAGGCAAAGCAAAGTAACAGAACCATGGCTGTTTTGCTACCGCAGATCTTATTTACAATCAGGTTTAGTCTTTGTATCACCAGCATATTGCAAAATAATAACAACTATCCGTCAAACCTGCTGTCCTCAAATTTTGAAAACATGGGAAGAAATAAAAACATTCAGCTAAAACGAATCACTTGGAAGTAATTCATGTTTGCAGGTGATGAAAAATTTATAAATGGCCCTTGAGCCTAGACAAATTGTCAATGTTCTGAAATTATTACACGCTGAAAATTTCTATAGTGTCTCTCTATGGAGTAGATAGATTAACAGAGTTTGTATAAATTAAGCAGGCAATTGAATGTATTACTGGATCTATTCCTGTACATATATCTTGTTCTACAAAGTGATATAAGGGTAGTTATTTGTTATTAATGATAGACAAAAGTCTGAAAAACTTTTATTTCAGTGTGTATAAGTTAGTCATTTTTTGGTCCAGGAAAGATATTATTTTTATTTTGACAGGGAAGATTCCACCAACACATTTGAAATATTTTCTGGAAAGGGAATTAAAAATATTGTAATAGAGTTCAAGACTGAGTGGATGACCCTGCTTTGCATGGGACAAGCCAGGCACTGCATGTGACCCCAGGGAGGCCATGCCCTCACATACAGACACTCTCCTGCAGCCCCTGGGGGTAGTGGGTGCCTAGGAGGGGGTCAGAGGGAGGCTGGTTATAATGGTTACAGCCTGGGGATGCTCACAGGGCTCAGAGACACCCCAGGGTTTTCTTACTCTACAAGTATTTAAAGAAGCACACTTCGTGTTTTATGGAGGCAGCCCATACAGACCTCCTGTCTCTGTTGATAAGTGCCTCTGTAAGTTTAATCAGAACTTTCAGTTTGTTTTAGTCTATGAAAATATGACTGTATGAGTTGGAATCAAGCTTAATCCCCAGAAAATAACTGAATTCTGACACGGACCTGGTCTTCGAGGCAGAAAAAAACCAAAAACTTCACTAAAATTGCGGTTTCCTTACACCATCATACACTGTGATAACTCATATCAGAATCACAAATAATCTTACACGTGAGTATCTGTGTTAGAGTCTGTGGGTCAGCTTAAGATCCTAGGTAAATAACTGAGATTCTGTCGCATTGAAAACTACGGAGTGATAGAGATGACAGAAGATATACTGAAAGTCTATCCAGAATTTGTAGTGGTTTTATTAGTATTTCTTCCACACAGGAACTGGCACCCTAATTAAATCCATGTTCACCGTTATGATCCCTGCATACAAGGGCAGACACCTCCATTGCTGACTTGGATCTTCGCAGAGCTGAGCTGTTCTCTGTTGCTTTCTGGAGCTCAGACAGTCTCCGTCAGCCGTGCTTCTAATGTTTTTGTCTCAGGTAAATGCTTACAGTTAGGTAAGATGAATGGAAAACTCTCTGTACTCAGACACTAAGGGACTTTGCAAGAAGTTTATAGCACAATACAAACAGATCAGCAGGGCAAAACAGCTCATGCTTAAGACATCACATCCCCACTACATATGTTGGGAAAAGTTATACTTGAAATTGATTCTGGTCAGGTCCTTATGAAGACTGGCTGAGGGAACAGGGTTGTTTAGTCTAGAGGAGACTGAGAGGAGACCTCATTGCTCTCTACAGCTACCTAAAAGGAGGTTGTAGCGAGGCTGGTGTTAGTCTCTTCTCCCAGATTGCTAATGATAGGACGAGAGGAAACGGCCTCAAGTTGCGTCAGGGGAAGTTTAGATTGGATCTTAGGAAGAAGTTCTTTACTGAGAGGGTGGTTAGGCACTGGAACAGGCTGCCCAGGGAGGTGGTGGAGTCACTGTCCCTGAAGGTGTTTAAAAAACAAGTGGATGAAGCACTTGAGGCGAAGGTCTAATGGTCTAGAGGTTGGGGAGATGATGGGGTAAAGGTTGGACTTGATGATCCTGGAGGCCCTTTCCAACCATAGTGATTCTATGATTCTATGATTCCAATCGAATGAGCATTAGTTGCTGAAGTTCAGTATGCTCATTCCCAGAGCACATCCCTGAGGCTGGTTTCATTCTTTGTTAGGCTACTTAAGCACAGTGAGCAGGGGCGTCTGGATGGCTCACCTCAAAAACACCATCCAGACCTGGAACAAAACACACAGACACACCCATGTGACTTTAAATTCTCCTTGCCTAATACACAGCCACACTTCTTCAAGAAGTGTGTTTCTTTAATTTTGTCCCATCATTGTTATTTTGATCTTGTTTTCTCCAGAGCTGTTTGACTACTACCATTCAGGACCTTTTACACACAACTTCCCATCACCCTTGTATATTTTGTAAGTTTCCCATCTCCTTTTTTTCTCAAAAGCTACATTTGACTGCACTGTTATCATTCAACTGCATAATACTTTGGCAGAACAACTTCTGTGTCCAAGCTCCCTGTATTAAATCATCAGTTCCAAGGGGCGGGGCAGGAGGTTGGGAAGAAGGAGGTGGTGTTTAACAGAAAGTGTCATCTACTAAAAATATTTCTATTATTATTATTTTTTTACTAAGGAGAGGCAAACAGAATTAAACTTGGTTTTGTGAAGTCTGGGAACACAGCATGGTCTTAATTTTAAATCTGGAATGGGAGCTAAACCATATTTCATAAAGCTCTGCCAAAGAGATTCCATGAAATATATAGGCACCTTGATAGGAGCATGACAAGTTGCTGAACACCAACATTGTTTCACTTTCCCCTGCTTCAGAAGCACTACCAGATTTACATTTCTGCACAGAAGACAGATTCTTAAAGCAGCTAAGAAAATGCTAAGAAAAAAAAGAAACATAAATAAATACAGGAACAACCACTTCTTTTCTTTTACTTTAGTTGCTCTACAGTCAATGATTAAATTTTACAATCCTTAGTCACAAAGAACTTTGAGGTCAGGCTGCAGGCAAGACTCATTCCAAAAAGAAAGGAGTGGCAAAATATGTAAGACGTTTTCTATGCATACTCTATGTATTATTTGAATTTCTTCCTGGAAGCCTTGGTCAAGACTTAGTCAGTCTGTACCTGGACATTTGTACTGCATGGTAAAAGGAGGTGAGTGAGATGCTAGCAGCATCCTATTATTGTATGTCTGTACTGCTGGACCACAAAACTCAGAAGCTAGTATGACCTAACTAACTTTCTCCAGTGTTCAAGAGGCCTTGATCTAGTTCCTGGTAGTATGTAATATTTTAAGTTTTATTTTAGAGTTGAGTTTTTACCTTCTATGGACTGTTCACGACAAACTGTTCATAAGAACCACAGTCTCTGTTCTGATAAGCAAATCATTCGTGACTTATCTCAGCAATGCACCGAGTAATGCACAGAGTTTTGGTGGGCCACACTCACTTACATGGCTGTAATTACAGAGGATTTATAAAGGGAAATAGTGTCTCTCTAGATTTGCTCCAATGCAGATTTTGTTAAAATAACTGCTCTACCACTATTGGTCTGAGTGTTTATGTATGTGTATGTGTTTCTGCTCCTTGACAGAATGCTTGTAAATCTTCAAACCGAAAAACCAGTAACTTCTAAACCTTCCAAATAAACTTTCAGCTGATGATGTCTGAGGCTGAAATTCATGAAATTTCTCTATTTATATTTTTTTTATTAAAAAAAACACATTCAGGGACATTCAGAGACTTTCTAAATGTTTATAAGTGTGGTGGTTTAGACCCTGCCGGGACCCAAGACCATGTTTCCACTGCCCCTTCCCCACCCTCAGACGGGGACGGGACAGGGAGTAAAATACAAACCCCAGGGCTGAGATAAGGAAGATTTAATAAAACAATGTAACAACAACAGATCAAACCACAATAATAACAATAAGCAGTGATAACAATGTACAGAACGAGCTATACCGCACGGACACAGCACGAGGGACAGACCCGGACAAAAGTGTGTGTGTGTCTGTGCATGTGGATATACAGCAGCATTGTAGATTGAAAATATGAAACTCTTCTTATATGACAAAACCTAAAAATTCACTTTATGCTTTAAAATATTGCCAGCTGGATGCATCAGAGTAATGTTATCTCTAGAACCAAAAAAAAAGACAAGGTCCTCACTGGGCCGCTGTGCAGCATATCTGGAAATTTATTCTTTATTGTATGGTCAGCACATTTTTATTATTACTTTTTTTTTACCCCATGATGGTCTTACAACATCCCCACATGCTCTCTTAAGCCTTTCCTCACTGTGATCATAGGAGGGTAGCTGCAACATGTTCAGACTATCACAGCCAGTTTGCCTCAAAAATCACTTTGTCTTTAGTAGGGGACCAAATTGCAGGAGGCCATTAATTATTAAAACTCCAGTGCACAGTTTTTCCGAGTATGCACTTTCACAGCAATAACACTAAGTCTCCCAGGACACTCATTGAGGGTTTTCTGCCAGTTCTTCAACAGAAAACTCAGTTCATAGCCACACATTATCAGCAAGAATGTTGTGAGATGAATGGCGATATGGCCATTTCAGTCCCTAGGACTTGGCCTAACAAAGTCCCAGAAACCTGAAAAGATATAACAGAAGACTGTAAAGAGATGCACTGTCTTGCCCAAGTCCTGTCTGAAAGATTTCTGTTCTCTCAAGTCATACCACTTTCATAGACATCAGCCAGATTTCCAGAATTCTTCCCTTGCTCCATTTCCTTCAAGTGGTAGATGTTTATAGGACACAATCAGCAAAGAGAGAAACAAAGAGGGAACTGGAGAATTCTGGACTGGACTTTGGAGCCAACTCTCCCAGTTCAGACCTTCTCCTAATGAGCCCCAGACTTGACGAACACCACAATGTGCTGTAAGTGTTTGTTCAAGTTCCCAAGGAGAGAAAGAGATCTATGTAGGAAGGCTAATTTGGGGAGGTAAAAGCAGAGATATGGAAAGAGTACTTTTCCACTTGTGCCTTGATGGCAGATAATAACACTTTTTGGATAGAAAACTGAGTACTTGCATATACAATTAATTAGATGTGTTTAATAGGAGCATTGATGGGGAAGGCTACAACTGCTTACTATTACAGCTTAGCACAATAGACAGTCATGTTCTTGCACTTCTCAGATAGGTGCTGTGTAGCTGGGTGCTCTATCATTATTGGCCTAAACTAAAAGAACAGTTTTCTCTCATATCAGAATGGGGTTCCAAGTGGCAAAGAGAGTATAAAATAAGATCCAAATTTCTTAGTTCTTCACCTCTTTAGTGATAATTTGTCTACATAAAGGAAGTTTATCCCAACTAAGGCACCAGTTACAGTGAGACTTGCCTTTTCACAGGGGAAAAGCATTACCAAGGCAGTAAATGGTGAATAATCCAGTGTCTGCTTTTTAGTGTATTTCATGGACATATGAAATTAATAAAGATAATAATCTTTAAAAGGAGCAGTCTGGTTTTAGTGTCTAATCTGGCAAGGGCATCTGCTTACACTGAGCTCATAGCAAGAGTATGGTTATAGAGAAGAGTGACTCAGTTTGCATTCAGTAGGAATGGACCCCATCAGCACAAGCTAAAAGGAAGTTGTTTGCCTCACCCTCCTAAGCCCCTTTGAAAATCCCAGCCTCTATTTTTTTCTGCCAGATGGGTTGATGACAAGTAGCAATCAGAAACACTCTCGTCTAGTGCTATTAAAATCATTACTGGAGAAATTTGGTAAAAAGGCATCAGCATTCTTTCATTGTATTAAAACGTTCTGTCTTTTATGAGCTGAGTCATAACAAGCTGAGACATATTTACTACTTAGACAATTTTTAAACATTATAAATGGAGTTCTTGTACAAAGTATTGCTACCACAAGCAAGACGACTAACATTTTCAACCTTAATATGAATAAACTCCAACATTAGTATTGCAACAATGCAAATGACTGCAGTATCTCTTCCATTAATACTGCTCAACCAGGAAATTACTTTAAATTATGGTAGTTGGCAGTTATATGTCTCATATTTATGACTTCCCAGTAAATGCACCTCAGAGTGCAAAGGCACAGTTTACTACTACAAGAATTAAACTTCCTTAGTCTTATGGTTTCTTTGTTTTAAAATAGATGAAATGCTACATGCCTTCTACTGAATTACACCACAGAGCTGTCAGTAGGCCATCTGAATCCTGTTCTCCTGTCCTACACCAGGATCTCTCTGGATTAGATTTATTATTGCCTTCCCTCTATTCCTCCAACCCACAGCAGTCTCATCTCTGGTGATGAGGGCTAAAAATAGTCCCCTTCAGATCCCACCTCAGTAGCTGTAATATCCAAACACAGAGAAGGCAGATGTGCTAGTTAGTAGCTGAATGTTCTGTTTCACCACTTCCAGCCAAGAAATAAGGCCCTAGAATAAGGCTGGGCTCAGAATAAGGACTCAAGTCTGAAAAACTAGTACTGGATTTGAATAGTAAGTTGCTTTTGAATAGTAGGAACAAATTCAAACATAAACAGGCAACTAACATAGTGAAACTCACTCCTGTGCAGAGACATGTAAAACCTTCAGAATAATCAGTCTAAGTAATAATATTATCTATACAGAATTATTTTAAATCTGCAGGTAACTTTTTAATATTTTAAAGATATATACATTATTACATTTCTTTATTTCTTTATTCAATATTGCCAGCCTTACTGAGAGAAAATAGACAGTAGTTTGTTACTCTGTGAGTTATCCTATTGAAAACTGTGGAACTCAATGGGTTACTCAGTATCAATAAGAGGGTTAGAAGATGTATGTGCAGCTGACTGTATATAGGTTTTCTCCTCTCTCTTTCTTCTACAAATCAATAAAAGCTCTTTAAAGTGAAAAAGTTCTTCCCAATAATGCAAAGCAAATTATAATATTTCTACATTTTACACTCGTAAATGCTTTGCAGTTAGGCTCCATGCCAATATTCTGCTTCACTTGATCATTACTTGTTAGGTAACAGTTAGGTAAGGACAGAGCATCCCAAATGAAAGCACAGTCAAGCATCCTCTCACACACAGGCACACTGGAGTTCTTTGGACAAAATATATGGAGGTTAATTCAACCCCAGTGACTCTACTTTGAACATTTTCCTCAGATTTTGCTGACATTGGTGGTTTTTGCCTAAGACCCAGCCTCAGCATCCAGAAAATCCCACAGCAACACTGCATTTGTGCCTGTCCAGTATCAGAGACAGGCTCTAAGAAAGTCGTATTTGAAACCATGTGTATGGCAATGGTGTTTATGTGGAACCATCTACTGTCATTCAAAATAGTCCCAAGCAGAAGGATGGGTCACTCTGTCCAACAAGTCCGATAACTAGAATGACTTGACTTGGTAATATGCAGAATAACTCAATTTATTGTATCACTCTTCTATAAATGCTTTAGTATGGGCATCAAAGGAAGCTGGACCAACAGAGAATCAAGAACAAGGCCCTGCATGGAAGTATAATGGAGACAAAGAAGGCACTGAACTCCCTAGATGTGTCTGTACTAATAAATTGAAGTGTGTTTGTGGATTTGGCCTCCTGTGGTAGTAAACTGTTAGAATATTCCCTAGCACTGATTTGGCACATTCTAGCTACCACAATCCACCCAAAATTTCTGATGTCATTTAGCAGCTGTAAGCAGCCAGCACAATTCCCAATAAACCATTTGCCTGCCGCCTTCTGGAGGTGAAGGCGCTTGGTCTTAGTACCTAGAACATTCCCAGACATGTTTAATTTACTCCCATAGCCAGAGTCTGTGATCACTACTTTACTTTACATGAAACATGGCTGTATCTTGAACTAGGATACAAAGACAGTTGTGGAATACAGTAGGATTTGCGATTCCAGAGTAGTTTGCTGCCTTGGAGGAAGCAGTTGGCTCTGAGGCTGATCAGGTTATTGTGGATGATAAGGTGAGATAAGGTCCTTGAGTAGCAAAGACGTGGTGGTACCAGAACTGGTTTTGAATCCATAACCCTAGGATTAATCTCAGCATCACCCCTCAGGTAAGGAAACTCGCTTCCAGGGCTGCTTGTTATTTACTTTTTGGCTGTTGTTTTGGGGGTGGTTTTTTTCTGAGTTTTCTCTTTCCCTGGAACACAGTCAGGGTCTGGGCATGCTGCCAAAGAGATAGGCTAGCAATGTTAGTCATGTTCCAGACCCACCACAGCCTGAGAACCCGGACCTTTGTGCTTTGCCCTGCTCCAGTGGTTTTGGCTTGGCTGTGCCACAAACTATGCCTTGTACTCATAGCAACCTAAAGATCCACACCATCCTTTTCCTCTCATATCTCTTCACCCCTCCAGCTTATCATTATCACTTCAGAAATCACACTCATGGAAGAACCAACCACCATTTTTCCCAACCAGAACTGATAGAATTAAAATGGGTAAAAAAGTCATTAAAATGAAGTGACATGAAGTAGTTTGCAGCTTACATCTGTGTTTAATACTTAATCAAAAAGTCATTGATTGTGCATAGGACTTCTGCTAATACTTCAAAAGCTGAAAAACTGGAACTGATCTTTAGCCTGAAGTGGTACAGTAGCATCCTCCAGATGCTGCTTCTCAGGATGGAAGGATTATCTTTTGGCCCTCCATAGATTGCTGCTGTTGTGCTGAAACAGGGAGGGACAATACAACAAGCCAAACATTACTGTAATTATCTTAGAAGGAAATGGCATCCCTGGAATATTGCCAAGAGAGAGCAGACAACAGGATATGCAAAACGGGGCTGATACCAGTGTCACAACTGGTACAAAGGACAAGCTGAGGATGTACATACCATAGTCATCAGCGTGGATGGTAGCTGAGCTGATCCTGGTGATCACTGAAGTTGTCACTGAATAGGTCAATGAAACATGGCATCAGGACTAAGTCAGGTTGTCAGGTGTAAAGGGTGGTGTCATGACTCCGCAGACCTGAATGAGACTGACATAGTGCACCTGGCAGCCTGCATGTGCTATTGTATTGTATGTACTCCTGAGACAGATACACAGACTCCACTCGAGAACCGCAGAAGTTTTGTGCAAAGCTGGTCAGAACAACTGCAGGTGACAGTGAAGCATTTATCCTAACTGGTGCAATGTGGCACCCTTTCCTAATGGTGAACTGTGCTACCTGTAAAAATGCTGTGGTGAGAGGGCAAGGTATGTAAGTTCAACTGAGCAGCCATACCCATGCATCTGGGGAAAGCATACGAAGCAAGTTTGAAGAACACCTATGTGCTGTCCTTAGGACGACTCAGGATTGTCTAGTTTCTGAATAACCACTTGTGGTGGTTTGACCTTGGCTAAAGGCCAGGTACCCACCAAGCTGCAATATCACTTCCCCCCACCCCCTTCTCTCAGCAGGGCAAAAAGGGGGAAAGAAAATAAGATAGAAAAAAACAACACTTGTGGGTAAAACAAAAGCAGATTTAATGTAAGCAAAGCAAAGCAAGGTCCACTAGCAGAAGCAAAATAAAAGAAAACAGATTTATTCTCTACTTCCCATTAGCAGGCGATGTGGGGCCTTCTCAAGAAGCAGGGCTGTGATACATGCAGCGGTTGCCTCGGAGGACCAAGGGTGACCCCACCCCCCTTCCTCCTTTTTCCCAGCTTTATACTTGAGCAGATGTCATATGGTGTGGAATATCCCTTTGGTCAGGTCGGGTCAGCTGTCCTGGTTGTGTCACCTCCCAAGACCTTGCCCATCCCAACCCAAGAGGGGGAAATGTTGGAAAGAGCTTTGGTGCTGTGTAAGCACTACCCAGCCACACCACCAGTGTGTTATCAACACCCTTCTAGCTCCCAACATAAAACACAGCACCATGAGGGCTGCTGTAGGGGAAAATCAATTCCGGCTCAGTCAGACCCAGTACACCACTATATGCCAGCTCTCAGTGCTGGCTGTTACTCTGACCTTGACTACCTCCCATACCACCTGAAGATCAAGATCAGCACCACCATCAATGGGCACCAATAGCAAGAATGAACTTCTTACAAAGTGGTCAGTTCAGCCTTTTGCAACTCTGTCTCCACATATGCTCTCCTTTCTTGTGTGTGTTGTCATGAGATGAGGGAAGTACATCCCTAGAGAAAGGAGTCTTGCCCCAGTTACATAAAGCAGCGGCACAATCACTATCAAGCATAGATTCATGCAGCTGCTGTCACTTACAGAGGTGATGGGAATGGTGTACTGCCCTTGAAGGAATGAGATGCAGATGCAATTATTAGATGCTATGTATGAGACACTGACTGGTTTCAGAGACAGAAAAATAGACCCCCTGCAGAAGCACCATGCCAAGACTCCCACAATGTTGCAGGGTGCAGTGGAGAAGACAGACTCATTGCTTTTTTGCAATTGACAGTGAAATCTGCAATGGGAGGCTCTCTGCACATGAAAACACTGACTCAGCAGTGCCCATCTGAAACATGGTTATCACAGAATCACAGAATGTTAGGGATTGGAAGGGACCTCAAAAGATCATCTAGTCCAATCCCCCTGCCAGAGCAGGAACACCTAGGTCAGGTCACACAGGAACATGTCCAGGTGGGTTTTGAATGTCTCCAGAGAAGGAGACTCCACAACCTCTCTGGGCAGCCTGTGCCAGTGCTCTGTTACCCTCACTGTGAAGAAGTTCTTCCTCATATTTATGCGGAACCTCCTGTGTTCCAGCTTGCACCCATTGCCCCTTGTCCTATCATTGGATGTCACTGAGAAGAGCCTGGCTCCATCCTCATGACACTCACCCTTTACATATTTATAAACATTAATGAGGTCACCCCTCAGTCTCCTCTTCTCCAAGCTAAAGAGACCCAGCTCCCTCAGCCTTTCCTCATAAGGGAGATGTTCCACTCCCTTCATCATCTTTGTGGCTCTAATGCATCTAGGTGTTAAGTGGCTCAACTCTGCACTGCCAGATGATCCAGGAATGGTTGGATATGGTACCAATGAGCACAGAGCCATGAGTCAAGGACTCTGTGGCTGTGGACAGACACCTTCTCTTGTCCCACTGGACCAGGTGTCTGTTCCCACCTGCCCTTCATCACCCCTACTCTGAACTTGCTACCTGTCCTCACAACAAGGTTGCGTCTATGAGCGTTGCCTAATTGGGTTCAGTCAAAATGAGACAATGAGGCAGTTTATCTTAAACAATTTAAATACTACTGCTTAATCTTTGCTAACCCAGCTCATTTTAATGGCAACAAGTTACGGCAGATTTACTTCAAAATGCCAGATAGAAAACTGAGTTATGACCAATTGACAGACCTGTGCACCATCCTGCTGCCCTGGACAATCGACTAGGAACCTCTCTCAGGGAGAAAAGACAAAGCTTGCTAGATGCTGCAACACATGAAGCCTCCCCAAGGAGGCTTTCTCAGAAATTCTAGCCTTTACCTTCATTCTTCTTCAGATAAAAATCTGTCTAGTAGCATTGTTCCTCAGAATCCAGCTACTGTAAAACTTCTGCAATTATTTCTCAAAAAATGTCAATTCCTTCTATATCTGCAACTTCTAATATATAGGTCATAAAAATTTTTGTATCATAGTAAATTAAGCTGAGCTATGCTTAATACAGAAAATACGCAAATCATTTTCTAGCTTTGTTGTTTTTAAAAGTAATTCAAACCATGGGAAAAAACTGTAAACTGCTTTGTAGACAAACAAGGGGCGGGGAACAATATATCCTCCTGCTTCTCCATTATATAACCAATCCCCATTCTTAAGTGCACAAATAAAATAAGAGTAAATTGAAATAAATCAAATAAATTGCACTGCATAGTTTCAAGCCCTACACTATGTCTTGGCTGTAATAACATACATTATCATTAATGGCTTTTACTTTACAGTGCTGAACATCAGATTTGTTGTTGTTGTCTTCATTCCTTGACCTTTACTATCTGCATTGCTCACATGAAAGTATTAGGCTGCTGTCACACTTCAAGAAACCATCTAATAAGGTCAACTATGCATGACTCTAAGACACCTAAGGCTGTTTTAGCATATTTGCTTTATGACAAATGTGTAAGATCACTGCAATTATCTACAATGATAGTTAGACTTCACTCTATGTACAATTCAGATTTCGATTATATTAGAATATACTGGTATCAGAGGACTAGCGTAACATTTTATCACCATGAATTCAATATCCATTTAACTGAGATGCAACAAAAGATAATTTCAAGTTCTGAAATGAATACCTATATTCTGGAGAAATGTACAAATGAAAAAGTATTATTATGCACCCTGCAATTAAAATAGCTTGTCTGCTTTTCATTCTTGATGTACATTAGGATTTGCAGGGTTTGGGGGAGTGATGAAGGTTAGGTTTCATGTACGAGATCAGAATTGAGAAAATAGTTTTACTGCTGAACATTTAAAACCCTACAGAGAGAGATTTGTGAGATACTGCAGTATATCAAAGAATTCTGCATTAAGAGTATGCTGCTTCTTGTATTAAGGAAGCTGGCAGGAAAAAAAAATATTCTGTTCAGCAGCCATCACCATAAAATAATATAAATGAAACTGCATTACCCAGAGACTTCGATTTGCCAATTGAAGAGGGCAACTACATTTTCTGCTTATAATATATAAAAGATCCTAAGCGCTTACATGAGTCTCCTCAGTTTTTTGAGCTGTAATGGTTATTCCTTATACTGAGAATGGAGGATGCTGTTATTCTGTAGCTTTGCCGAGCTCTGCTATATCCTCTCTGACAGTAGTGAAAAGGAGAAAGAAGACACATTTGCAATGGCAGTGAACCAGTGGAAAAGTATCCATAGGAGCCATCAAGCAACTGGCTGGCCATTTACACAATCAAAAGAGGTCCACTGACAGCCAGCTTTGTCCACACACTCTGCCTTGCAAGCAAGAGTGCACAGTAGCTTCAGCTCTTGCAACTACTCCTAAATAAAATGCTCAGGCTGAACCAGCATTTCAACAAATTTAATCTGAACCACGATATTAATTACTCCATCTTTTATTACCCAATCACTGACCCAGACAATTCCTGTTTCTATCTCTGCATTTCAAAATCATTAGCACATTGTGGATGTCATTGGATCACAAATTATCAGCAACATAGGCAAAGGTCAGAAACCATTTTGTTGAAAGAATAAACTTATGGAAAAAATGACTTCTTAAAACACATTGCATGGGTTTTTTTTCCCCTTCTCTGATCTTGAAGATCTGAGAAGGTTAAACATCACTTCACTCTGAAAAGATTGCCTAGTTATTTATGTTTTATAGCTGCTGGAGCTATAAACCACTAGAAATGGTATTCTAAGATTACCTATGCACATACACATCACAGAGGCAGAGGAAGCACAGAATTCCTCTCTACAGTGAAAAGAGAGACTCAAACAGCTTGTTCGGTTCATACATCCACATTACTGGCAAGATTTTGAGAAAGCAGAGAATGTTCAGAAAAGAGAAACATGATTAAGTGCTAATTTACTAAGAAAGATACTAAGAGTCTAGTCTGGCTTAGAAACAGTGTGACAGAGACATAACAGGAGTCTGAGCATACTGAGTGGAATATATATTATCTAGGGTTTATAGGATAAAATTAACAAAGGCAATACATAGAATTAATATCAGAAAAGGAAATAGGGGAAGACCAACCCATTTCTGTGTGGGCATTTCAGGAACTGAATCACTGGCACTTTTGTGCCACTCCCAGTAACAGATCAGTGCATCAAGTCCTTAGGAGCATTCTGCAGAAAGTCTGAAACACTCTGCTGTGGATCGCAGCCAGTTCAATAGCAGGGAACAGCAACTGCTTTTCTGCTTCTTATTTTTATGCCTGCTAACTTACTTTCCAGTTCTGCTGTGGGAAGAACTCTTGGTAATAAAAGGTATTCTGTATAAAACATAAATTCTTGTAAAATAAATTACAGGATTTGTAATAAAACAGAAAAGGTAATTATATTCTTCCCTGGAAATCATTAATCAAGTCAGACTCAATGCACCTTTGCTGCAATGAAAAGTTTTGAAAGCACATATTTTACAGAAACTGTAAGTTTTCTGTGAAGAAATAGGAACTATTATACATTTATGAATGCTTATGCTGTTGTCATTATTTATTTTTGTTTTCGTAATGATGCCTTATTTTAGGACAGGAAACTACTTATGCTTCTGCTTTGTGTACTAGTTGTGCATAATAGCTGAGCTCCTTCTGCTGAATGAGAAAAAAGTGCTTTTACAACTGTTCTAACTTCTCATTCTCCTTCCCATTGACTTACTGCTTTCGTTTTTTGACCCAGTTCACTGAAGGTTTTCCTGCAACCAGCTTGTTAATTTTGAAACTGTAATTTTCTCAGCAAACATGTCCTCTCACCCATATGTGTACACTACTCCGTACCTAGTGAATTAGGAAACCAGCATATAATAGGACAGATTCTTCATGAGGATCCTGAGCAATTCTTGTGCATGTCCTATTCCTGAGTCACAGAGAATGATACATACATGATGTGGGGCTGATATGGGGTTACTAGACAGCTGCAGCCACCTGTGCCAGGTCTCTGCAAATCTCACTTGAATGCCCAGCATGTGTTTCACAAAAAACTGGGAGACTCCTGATGAACTGTTATTATTTTTCAGCCCATGGAAAACAACACAGAGAGGCAACTATACAGTATTAGCATTATTTATTCATGCCTTGATTCCCCAGCTAAAAGCCAGACTGCATTTTGCCAACTGTTATGTACACACAGTGGTAAAATAGCATCTATATGGAGGGGTCTACAAGAAAGGCATAACAAAAATAGCAAGAGAAGATGCACATGCAGGAGTAACTTGACTTCATTTGCAAAGCAAAACCAAAAAGAATATAATCCAGGTCAATACTCCATTTACAAGTACTAAAATATAACTCACCGACATTATACACTTACTATTTTTTCTTAATATGCCATATTTAAGTAATACTCTTAATAAAAAGAAATGTGTAAAGATTCATTTGCAATTATGTACATAGTCAAGGCACTATACTTATCAAAAGACCATGATGATATAAGGCCTACATGTTCAAATTCAGATATTTAGATCTAAACATAAACATGCATCTTCATGTCTTCAAATTCTGGATTACAGGAAGTTTCTACCAGTGGACATACCATTCTGTTCACACAAATCTGCTCCCAAATGGATTTTGCACAGTGAATACAATATGAATTTGATGTGCATAGATTAATCCAACTTCATATTATTTTACCTTGTAAGATATGAAAATACATTCTTTATTTCCCTGGGTAATACAGTAAAAATTCTGCATATGGCAAGCCAGTTCACCTCTACCAGACATCAACTGATTCAGTCAAAAAGCAAGAGACAGACTTTCATGTGTACCTGAAAATACACATGTACTTTTTGAGTACAATTCAACTGTAAATACAACTGAGTAAATACAATATACAGCTTTGATCTGACAATGGTGGTCTCAGTCCAGCAGAATATATTTAAGCACCAGCCCATTTAGGCACCAGGAGGCAGGATTTTCTCATCCCACAGCATGTCTATGTACTGAGGGAAATGTCTCTTACAGCCCAGTTCCATGATCTGCTTGAGATGGCAAGATACAGTGCTGTGACTGGAAAGGACCATCCCACCCTTTTCTTCCCACCAGCTTGTGCAGTTTCATGACACCATGTAGCTCCTGGGCTGCAATAAGCATTTGTGTAGCTGCACTCAAAACGAGCTGGGAACTGATGTCAGTTCAAAAAACCCCAGCACAGTGAAAATGGGATGGATTCCCAGTCTTGTTCATTGCACAGATGCCTGAATGTTTGTGCTGATGTAAGGCAGGGTCATCAGAGCAGAAGGAACAAGAAGCTGCATGAGATGAGGAAAGGGTGGAACTATCCCTTTTGATGGATGCTCTTTCTAACAAGACCTGATATAGGTCATACATATCTTAAACATACTTTCAGTCTTGACTTATTTAGAGAATGGCTCAGATTTTGCTGCTTTTTTTTAAGTTTTTTTTTTAACTTTGTCTATCGATATACTACCTCAGATTATTTGTTTCTCAAAGAACTCTTACAAGCCTAAATTATGAGTCCATTCATAATTCCACTCAGAATTTATTGGCCAAAATTTATATAAGGCACATGACTTATGATAAGGTGCTTTTCTACCAGTCACATGGGATGAGTAGTCCCAAACTGTAGGGCTTCCCAGACTTCATGACTGCACTTTTTCAGAATGTCTTACATGAAAAGCCTCATGGTACATATTGGTCAGAGCCTTCTCCACGAAGGCAGCAGCTGTTCTGTGCCTCCAGGACTTTGTATTCATTCTACATACTCTAAGCTGCAATTGGTCTGTGCATCCTACCCAAGGCATTTTTGTAAAGCTGCATGAATAGCTCTATGATTGATACTTCCAGGGCTGTTTCACTCTTGGTAATAGAGCAGTTTCTCAGTTTACTAAGAGAGCATGTGGAACTTGCACTTTCATCCATCAGGCTTATTTGGGCCAGAAATGTGGCAATGAAAACAACGTGTTTTCTATGTAATATGAATTCCTGTAGAGTACATTGGAAGTAGCTGTAACTTCCAGCACTACTCGATGTGTCCTGTCCTGATGCTGCCATTTCTCCTAGCTGCCTGGTCTGAGCTCTTCAGGCTTCCAGAGCTCCCAGTTCTAACTTCCAGGACTGTCAGATCTCCTTTTCATGCTCTCCCACCTCCTGGCTATTGGTTGTGACTCTTCATGAATTTGAACTGGCCTTGTTTCTTTCCAAGTTATAATTATACCTCAGACCTTCTTTGTTTCAACAGGAGATTGCAGAGGAAATCATATCTCTTCAAGACTTCGAATATTGTAGGAAGCATGTGAAGTTCCGTGACATTTATGATGACTGGAATAAAGCTTAGAAGAGCAACTTATAATTCATTGTAAAAATGTGTTGTCCTTTTGTGGTTAGTTGACCTTGGCTCTTGGTCAGGTGCCACCAAGTCAGTCTCTCAGTCCCCCTCCTCAGCACAACAGGCAGAAAAAATAAGATGCAAAATTCATGGTTTGAGATAAAAGCAGCTTAAGAAAGAAAAGCAAAGGCCATGAACAAGCAAAGAAAAGCAAAAAGATTTATTCAGTACTTCCCATCAGCAGATGTCCAGCCACTTCTTCTGAAGTAGGACTGCAGTATACGCAACAGTTCCTTCAGGATACAAATGCCTCAATAACAAATGCCCTCCACTCCTTTCTTTTAGATTTTTATTGCTGAGTATGACATCATATGGTACACAATATCCCTTTGGTCAGTTTGGGTCATCTGTCCTGGATATGATTCTTCCCAACCTCTTGCCCACCACCAGCCCACTGGCCTTTGGAGTGGGGTTGGAGAGACAGCCCTGATGCTATGGGAGCACTGCTCAGCAGTAGCCAAAACATTGTGTGTTATCAGCACCATTTAGATACAAATAGAAAGCATGGCACTGTGAGGTCTCCTATGGGCAGAGGTAACTCCACCCCAGCCAGACTCAATGCACCTTTGCTGCTATGTACATTTGAGAACCTGTTCTGATTCGACCAAATGACAGGCTGTCCAATCTGCTGAAATTGCTTAATTCTACAGACAGATTGCAAATACACAATTTAACTGTGGGCAAGGAAAGTTGTTGGGCTTGGCTTCCAGATTCGATAGGCGGGTAATCTGTTCCCTGATTGGCTTGACATGTCAGTACTTCTAAAACCTTAACGTAATGTCTCCATAGACAGTGAGGCAATTCTGTATTTTACTTTCCACTAACTTCTACCAGTGATCAAATGATCATTTGAAAGGATCTCAAAAAATAAGTTTAAGCAGGAACAAATGTAGTCAAAATACTCATTTATAAGTTCAAATGCTTAAGCAAATTTTTTGCTTTTGTTTTCACAGTTCCAGTGGTCAGAATCATAAGAAATGTTGATATAATTATTAAGTAGACATTTCTGTGTAAAGCACCACATGCTTAAGACAAAGACTGCTTCAGTAGTAAGACTACAATATCGAAGTTAAAAAAGCTTCATTTAGTTGTGATGACAATTCTGTTAATTGAGCAATTTCAAAGGTATGCAACTTTAGTTATTGCAATTGCTTCCTTTGTAATTAGTGACTTTTCAAAGACCATGGGTTCTCTCTGCAGATCCTTTCAACTGACCACTGTGTCAGCACTATAACAAGATGGGTGGGAAGCTGGTCTCCTGAGGGCAGACTCATGCCGCATTGGTTAATCCAGTCTGCTGCTACTATAAACCAGTCAGTTATGGGCAATAGAAAGTCCTGAATTTTCTCAGTTGCTGTCTTTTATAGTATATCAGGCGCAAGTAGATCAGCTTTTTAGAATAAATATATACCTTCTGATATTCTTAGAAATTATTAATACTCCCGGAGTATATAATTTTCATAACAGATCTGCATACAGCATCAAAGTATTGATAGCTTTTAACTGGTATTCCAGACTGCAATTATGAAAACCAGCTGTCTACATAACTTGGATTTTTGATTCTCCCTGTCTTGTAAATGCTGCCATATTCCTAAATTCCTCATTTAGGACAAAATTCCCATTATCTTCAATGAGAAATTCAAGATTGAGGTGCTAAGGGCTCATGATGGTTGAACAGTGTCTTTACTGTGCCATTTGTATATCTTGTATTTACTAACTGATTTTTCAATGACTGTCTATCATTTATGATTGTACAATTATTATTTTTCATAATTTTATTATATTCCCAGAGGAAAAAATAAACTTTGGAGGGGAAACATATTATTCTTCTTCTGTTTTGAGAAAAAAAAAATCTAGTAGAGAAATAGTCTGAGTTATGCAACACCAGCTTGAAAGAAGTTATTTTACCACTATTTGGAATAAATGGCCTCTCAAAAGGGCATAGTCTGGAATGTTTTCTTGCAATCCTAGCTTGAGCTAATAGGACAATGTTTGGCAGAGCTCAGCTGTCTTCATAACAAAATGTCTCTGCGCAAATATTGCACATTACAAATTAAAAACATTAATGGAAAAAGCTACAAAAATAAAGAAAGAAGACAAAGAAAATTCTATTTGAATCTGAACAAAGTATTAGAGAAGAAAAATTATCTTTTAAGCTTTTTTAAAAATGAATTTTAAATGGATGCTCTTACTTATGACAAATTAATATGTAGAAAAAAAATTACATTGATTAATCTAGTAGAAGAGAATGCAACAGAGTGACACACAGGAAGAATGGAAATATTGATGCCATACTACAATCTCACAAATAATAAAAATGCTTCTTATGTTATGATCTCATATCCATATAAATAAGCAAAAATTATATCAGCAACAGTTGTCTACTGAAATATATTTAATGAGGTCTCCCTCAAGGCAGAGAGGGAACCCTTTTGGGGTTCCCTGCCTTCAGCAGTGCCACAGAGCACTCGTGTTGTACAGCCTCATGTGAGAGTTTTGACTCTGTGACATCTCTCATGTGTCTCACGCCTATCAGTAGTCCAAAACTGGAGGTAACATGACACCTTTCCCAGCACACACACTTCCTGTGATATGCCTCTTTGACTTGCACCAGGATATATAAACCACAGCATCTGGGTTTTACTCTTACATCTTCTCAGGTTTCAGATATGTGTCTGTTACAGTAAACCACTTGCTTATCTAAAAACTCTACATTAGAAGCTCACAGTTGCAAAAAACTTTGTTAGCTGTAACTCTACACTACAAAAAAAACAATTAACCTATCTTCAGAGAAAATTATTTTTAGAATTTATTCCAGACATGTTTAGTCTGCTTGAAATACATTTGCACTGTCTCTGTCTTCTAAAAACATGATGTAAATATTTATTGCAGATTCCTGATTGTAGGATTTTTGCTCTGATTGCAAGTGTGACATTTTAAATCATATCTTTACATCTTCTTGTATTTAGGGAAGGGAATTAGTATAATTTCTTCACATATTTATCTCTTTCAGATTGAACTAGTTAGAGGTGCACTTATAATCATATAAATTTTCCACTAACATAATTTATTACAGTAATCATGTATGATATTACTCATATAAATCAAAAAGGAAACCAACATTGACCATTTCCATTTCTAAGAATACTATTTATTTATTAATTAGTTTTATATAGTCATTGATTCTTTAATGAGGGTCAATGTGTATTTTTGAAATGATTGGTAATGTATATACCATGTTAATAACAAATAATCAGCAAGAAATATCTTCCTGAATCGGCCTACTGGTGTGGAGTAGCATGGGGTCTGGTTGCATGATAGTTATCTCATTCTTCAAGCCCTGTTGCCGCTATAGATTGTCTTTGTAAACATGACATAATAAAATGGTTTATATCTATCCTCTATGCAACATATACACACACAAATAGTCCCTGGCCTCTAGGCATACAATGCTATAAAAATGGAATCCAAAGTTATTTGCATTAGTATAGGGAATCATAACCAAACTGATCGGAAATGTTCTTATGCAACAATTTTCTCCCCTTGGAAGATGCCAGTTCAGTGAAATCAAAACATGCCTCAGATTTCTTGCCCAATTTCTGCTCACCCACCCACCTTCTTACTAATAACTTAAAAGGTTCTCAAAAGGCAAAATTCAGCTGGCAAACCAAAGCGGCTTGAAAAACTTCAAGCCCTCAGCAATCTGGGCTCTGTTCCCAAGGTTTTTGTATGAGGTCCTCAGAAATTTACCTTTTATAAAGTAAGGAGTCCAGTCCTCATGAGTTCCCAAGGACCCCACACCTTGGGGAACCAGGTGCTGTCCTGCCAAGGCAAAGATGTTGGGAAATTCACAATTGTTAAAAAACATAATTATTTTATTTCCGCTAAGGATTGATAAACTTTATTTATTGCTCTTAATTAAAAAGATCCTATTTCCTTTCATCTGTTAAATGACTTGCAGAGTTGCAGTGTCTGTCCCTTTTAGTTTATTATAAGCTCCATCCAAAGATTTTTTGGGATAGACTCATAGTGGTGGACTTTGGATCTAACATCTAACCTATTAGTAATGACATTCTGTGTTCACTACCCATGACACATACGGAATATGTTAGTTTTATTAACGGATAAAGAAAGAATATGCAGAGCATTGACACAATACCTTTGTGGAAAGTGCATGAAAATCCCACAATCTAGGCTGAGACTAAAGTAGTACTCAGTACATCCATGCTTCTTTCTCAGGTCTCAAAAAAATACTCTGGGTGATCTTCAGCAAATCAACTCACTTCCTTGTGCCCCTAGAGGGACCTGGGGGCATTGATTGATAGCCAGTTGAACATGAGCCAGCAGTGTGCCCAAGTGGTCAAGGCGGCAAATGGAATCCTGGCCTGTATAAGAAAGCACGGCCAGCAGGGACAGGGAAGAGATCTTACCCCTGTACTCAGCACTGGTGAGGCCACACTTCCATCACTGTGTTCAGTTTTGGGCCCCTCACTACAAAAAGGACATTGAAATACTTCTGCATGTCCAAAGAAGGGCAATGGAGCTGGTGAAGTGTCTGGAGCACAAGTCTGATGAGGAGCAGCTGAGGGAACTGGGGCTGTTCGGTCTGGAGAAGAGGAGGCTGAGGGGAGACCTCATCGCCCTCTGCAGCTACCTGAAAGGAGGGTGTGGAGAGGTGGGCATGAGTCTCTTCAGCCAAGTAACAAGTGATAGGACAAGGGGTAATGGCCTCAAGTTGCATCGGGGAAGTTCAGACTGGGTATTAGGAAGTATTTCTTCACAGAATGGGTTGTCAGACATTGGAATGGGCTGCCCAGGGCAGTGGTGGAGTCCCCATCCCTAGAGGTGTTTAAGAGTCATGTTGCCATAGCGCTCAGGGATATGGTGTAGTTGAGGACTGTCAGTGATAGGTTGATGGTTGGACTCGATGATCTTCAAGGTCTTTTCCAACCTAAATGATTCTGTGATTCTGTCTTCAGAAATGCAGATCTCTGTTCTTCCCTTTCCTTTCTTTAGGCTTATATATTTTCTCTCCACCATCTTTTCTCCGTCTTTCACATCAGGGGAAATGCTCTGTGTGCGCGCTGTGACTGGCACAGGGGTTTCTGCATCTCCGTCAGTAAAAGACGTTAAATGGAATGTTTTTTGTTTCTTTATAGAAATTTGCTGTGCTATTCACAGGTGAGAATGCTACAATACCTCCCAGCTGACTTTGCAATAGTTAAACCTTTTAAAAAACAATGCCTGTAGCCTCTAGTATTAAGCACCAGCACTGTAATATCTGAGACCAGTGCACTGTTAAAATATAAATAGGCTACTTCAAATTTCTTGAAAGGGACCAGAAAGATAACTTCAGTGGTAGAAGTCTTCTGTATGGAATCTTTATGTTCACTAAAGCCCAGTCAGCTCCAGCAGACACTACCCCACAAACATTTCCCAGGCCCGACCTCTGTGGAGCCAGGGTAATTATCTCCACCTTTATCCCCTTCTTGCGCTCTGCTGCCACTGCCAACAAGGAGGTCAGTTACTGCAAGATGTTATGGTGGTTTCTGCAGCACAGACACTTGTCTGCTAGAAACAAGCAGTACACTATTGACGCAGAGGGAAATGCCAAATTGCCTCAAATTGCCATATACAGCCACACCCTTGTATAAGCATGGATTCATAGTCAGAGGCTCTTAGATACAGCAGTGCTCGCTGAATGAAATATGTTCTGTATTTCATTCCTTCACACTCAATACTGGTTTATTATGGATCAAATATTTCTCTTGCTTAGTAAGAATTAAATGTTAAGAAACCATTCCTGCTGCTGTTGAAAAAAGAGGGATTTAAAGTAATGTAAAAGTACTAATTTTCACAACCGTATATAATCGATGGTTAGAGATCAGCTTCTGATTAGCATTCCATTCCTGCTTTAGCTTTTCACACAAGCTTTTGGAAGTGTCATTAACCTACTATATAATTTGCTTCTTTGTTCATTCAGTGCAATCATTCAGTTTACTGTCTTGTGGAATTTAGTCATTTTAGTATAACATTTTCCTGACAAACATAATTTAAAAAAAAAAACAACATGACAAGGCACATGAGAATTTAGAAATGCACCAGGAGTAAATAAAAGACAAGTCTTATCCCTATGGTCAACTAATCAATTCCAAGGAGTAATCCACTGTTCTTACTACGTTTCCAAATGGGGTAGGAACAGATGAGATAAATGAAACAATGAAACAGTGAAACAATGGCAGAAAAAGATTCTTCCAAAGACATGAATATAGATGGAGAACAATGTAACTGAGTTGATTCATTTATAATGAGTTTAGTTCTGCCTTTCTGATTCCACTGGAAACTAATACTTAAATTTTGGAACTACCATTGTTAAATAATGCATTCTTATCTTTTATTTTTGTATGTGCATCTAAAAGAGAAGACTATGGAAGAGAAGACTATGAACTCACACTTCTCAATTTCCACTGTGAAATTGCAAGTATGAGCATAATCACTCCCACATATTCAGAATCACGGAACCACAAAACAGTAGGGGTTGGAAGGGACCTCTGGAGGTCATCTAGTCCAAACCTTCTGCTTAAGCAGGGCCACCTAGAGTCAGTTGCTTAGGACCACATCCAGAAAGCTTTTGAATTTCTCCAAGGATGGAGACTCCAGTGTCCCTGGGTAACTTGTTCCAGTGTTTGGCCACTCTCACAGTAAAAAAGTGTCTGCTGACGTCCAGAGGGACCCTCTCATGTTTCAGTTTGCACCCATTGCCTCTTGTTCTGTCAGCAGTCACTACTAAAAGGAGCTTGGCTTTGTCTTCTTTATAATTTCCCTTCAGGTATTTACATACATTGACAGGATTCCTCCTTGAACCCTCTCCAGGCTAAACAGTCCTAGGTCCCACAGCTTCTCCTTATAGAAAAGATGTTCCAATCATCTCAATGGTCCTTCACTGGACTATCTCCAGTATGTCTAGGATGTATTTAAAATTACTATTTATTAATAAAGAAGTGTATCAGTTATTACAAACCTTGAAATATTTTTGTCAAAATCTGACTAATAATTCGCCATTTGTCCAAGCACTGTTCCAAACCTTCTCCTGAGTTTAGAGTTGTGTATTACTTGTGATCATGCTCTGTAGACAAGATGGCCAATGTCTACCCTGAAAGGGCTTCCACATTTTCAGACCTGTGGGAGTAGCTAGCCCATGGGACTAGTTCAAGTACAGTTCAGACATAGTCCTTGTGGCCAAGCCACAGTTAAAGCACAACCAATTTTGTGCATCAAAAGTGTAGTAGTCCTGAAAGTCACATTTAAGGTCAATATTTTTCATTTAATATAAATTCACTAAGGGGCTGTTTTGCCAATTACTAGGCCTAGGACAAAGGACTCAGCCAGCAGAAAAACAAACCAGTAACCAGATTCTATTGCACATAAGAAGGTCAGTATACGGGTGAACGCTGGGGGTACAAACAAGTCAATCAGGTTACACATAACAGACATCAACCCCAGTGACCCCAGGAAAGATACAACACAGCCAACAATCGGTGGGACAAACAAAACAACGAAGTCTCCCATGGTAGAGATGGGAGACAGCCAAGCCAATAGATGGATAATATAGGAGAGAGGTAGCCACATGTTCTCACAAAGCCCACGTTCACCAGCACCAAACCTGACCAGGGCCCATTTGCAGGGAAAGTCAGGAGGTCCTTCTCCAACAGGGAAAGTGCAGCCACCTCACAGACAGACACTCCACCCTTTCTGCAAGTGTTCCCAGCTTTTATCCCCAAAGCAGGACACCTGGCACTCATTTACCCAATGTGGGGCACCTGGGGCTTGTTTACCCAAGGGCTTTCCCTACAAGGCCGGCCGCACCTTGGAGGAAAGCCAAAAGGCAAACTCATCCTCTCCTTTTGAAGGACCATGGGGACCACCCACATGTCAACCTTAATTCAGGGCTTGGGGTTCAGACCCCAGCACTTCAGGGGCATGGAAGTTCTTTGGCCATCATTCTCCAGCAACATTGATGCGACCTGAACTTCCTTTTAACATAGTTCCTCTGATCTCTGTCTTTCCTCATCTCTCAGTTCTCTTCACATCATGATGGAATTTGCCCTTTTGATTCCATTTGTTAGGCACTGGAACTTGCACGAGCAGATTCTCTAATAACGTTGTTAGATATAAAAGAATACTAAATCTGGCCTGGTCAGAGGGAATAAAACAGTCAGATTTGGCTTAATGATTTCAAGGAACTGTTTTGAAACCCACTGACAGCAAATAATATCTTTTCATCAAATTCATAAACTCTGGATTAGGCATTGGGTGTTTAAGATTATCCATGGCACTTTAGTGTGGTCTTTATGTAACTTAAATAGACTGAGAAACTCTCAAGGACCTGCTAGTCTTTAGCTTTGTTTATTCCTAGCTAAATACTGTACATGCTACGAGATAACTTGATCCCTTCACATGTCAGATTAATTTGAATATTAGTCTTCTCTGAGTTGGACCAGGTGTTTCATGTAAAGTGAATCATTATGAGCATGCACTGCCAAACTCGCTTCCAATCTTCCTTTTAAATAGACTGCAAGTCCACATAGTGAAAGACTACAAAAAGGTATCAAATTTATCCATAAGGTCACATACCCTTCATGTTACAGCCTTCCTGTAATAAATAAACTTGCACCTAAGAGTAGGCATTCATTTTTATAGTTGTCTGTATGTAATTTCAGAGTGCTGATATGGTGCTGCCTGCCAGTATTCCTACTGCAGACACAGAGTCAGCACAAAGTCTAATAGCATCAGCAGTCGATAATATCTGTAGGTATGTGCAAAATGGGGTGGGAAAGAAACACTGTGGCTGGGTTCATGTTCTAGGGTTTTTTAACCAAATAGTTGTTGTCACGTCTGTTGCCATTTCTGAGTTACTTAAGGCACTTTCCTTACTTCTTTTTCCATTAGACTTTAAATTGACAAAATATCAAATGTTTGTGCTCCTGCTGATCAGTCATGCTCAGTCAATAGACAAAGAGGCAATCCCTTCACATACAGAGGTTTTCTTCAGTGATTTTTAAAGAATTTAACTTATTTTCATTTGGGAAAAAGTTTTGAGATTTCATATATACATAGAGAGAGAGAGCAAGCTTTGTTTGTTCATCTCCAGAATGACACTTCCTTGAGAATTTTAGTACCTCTGTTTTCCATGTGTGGCACAGTTCATTGTGCATGATTCAACTCAGTTATGCACGGAATGAGTTTAATTCCATGTAAAGGGCACTGAGATACGTCAGCATATATAATCAATTCTTAGAGATATACAGAAAAAATTCACAATGGAGGGGAGCAAACCTCACTTTCTGAAATTATGAAATGCTGAGAATATCAGACCATACCACAACAGGAAGAATAAATTAAACATAAGAGATTCTCACACTCATCAATTTTGTGAATGATAACTATAAAGCAGAGGTAGAATTTTTCAGAACATTAAGAGGCAGAGGGTACCATCCTTCAAGATCCATGCCTGAGAAGCAGCAGGAAAAAATTGTGGAACATAGTAAACTACCACTGCATCAGAGAAAAGTCATAAATACCAAAATGGCATGACTTGTTTTTTTTACTGGTGTCTGGCGCTACATTTGCTACTCCTTTGGCTTTTCTCACAGCAGCCTATTACGTTCTCATCTCATTTGCTCATAAACAACCAGGTAGTAATTAGTTTAATACTCACTACATGTCAGTCACTGTTACTATAAATGTCACAAGTTGCCCAGGGAGGTTGTGGAGCCTCCAACCCTGCAGATATTCAGAAGCTGTCTGGACATGGACCTGGGCAACCAGCTCTATGTGACCCTACTTCAGCAGGGAGTGTGGACAAGATGACATCCAGAGGTCTCTGTTAACTTCAACCATTTTGTGACATCTTGTTAGCATGGAAGTTTTCATGGGAAAAACAAAACTCTGTAATACCACAATTAAAGGAAATTAAGCTTTTCTATATGCTATGAAATGTACAGTTTCAGGTTTCAGACCAGATAATTTTTACCTATTGTTTTAATTTTTCATTACCCCATCAATGACAGACTATCTACAAGCTCATAATATTTCTTGTCGACTTCTTTAAGTTAATATAATGTTCAAGAAAATGCAGCAGTGACAGTTCCAGGAAACCAAACTGTCTTTCCGTATAAGGGTACACTGGAAACAGCAATGTGAGCTACTTAAATAAGACGGGATTGCTCATTTTCAGAGCCAGCTTGATTCGGATTCTAAAAAGCATAGCTTTTCCAGGGACCATGGAAGAAATCATGGCAAAAACCTTACTTCTGCTGAGAACAAGATATAGGGCTTAAAACAATCAGGAAAATCCTAGGAAAGATTCTTTTTCTGGGAAGAGGGTTAGATTTATTTTAACACACCCGAAACACACCTTACTTGTCAAGTGTAGTTATAGTAAGATTCTGGTCACATATAAGCTATTTTCTGCAAGAAACCACCTGAAATCACCAACTCCTTTCAGAGCTGAAGAACTCTTCAGTGTCAGCACCTAGAAATAAAAGTCACTGTGTGACATACTGAACCATTTGGTATCTCTGTCTCATAGGTCATGGTTTGAATTGCACAGTCTGAATGTAAACAGACACCATAGTTAATCCAGTATTTTCTTTACCATGTTGTATTTCATAATAATATCTGAACAACGTGTTGCAGGACCGTGTTCTTTTTCTGTTTGTCACTCAGCATGTCCTTCTGCCATCAAAATAGATATAAGTTGTAATTAATTTCAGTTGTGTACTTCATTTCCTGGTGACACTGTTTGCCATGGTGGATTTTTAATGATCTCTCTGCCTATTTCACTCCTTTTTAATCCACTTCCATCTGATTTGTCTGGTCAGCTTGACAAAAATCTCAGTACAGACTGTATTTCTGGCAATCACTGTTAACTGAATGCTAAGGTTTTCCCCTTCATATTTAGGAATTATGACACAAAGCATAAAGGCAAAAATCATAATAAAAAACTCAAGCTGCAAGGCATTTGGTGGCATTTACTGTCTGCATGAGGGCTGTCCATTGAGAACCCGTGTACGTAGCTCAGAAGAGATCTGAGCTCTTTGTTAGATGGACCAAATAATACAGAACAGCTCAGATATGACGATAATAGAACAGAAAAAATGAATAATGTTTTGAAGCTTTTTGTCTAGAATTTCTGTCATTCTTTTTCCAAAGATTTTTCTGAGAAAGCATTGCTCAAAACAGTGACTGCTGTGAGGCAGTACAATAAATTTCCTCTCTCCACCTTGCAATAAACTTCTCTCATTATGTATGATAAATCTGCCTTTTAGTGAGCACGCTCCTCTGAGAAAAGAGTGACCCGAGTAGCCAAAGTTCTTTGGCATTCCTGGTATGGAAAGAAGTACTAAAGGCAAAGACGAAATGAACACATGCATCTAACCAAAACCAGTAACTGTTCCAGAGGTGAAGCATAGTCATCAGCTGTGGGGTACGTGATACATATATATATCCAGTATTAGAGACGTGGTAAAGAGACTTTCTGGATATACAACATGCTACAGTGATGCCTGATCCATACTTGATTTTGTTCCACCATCCTTCCTGAATAAAAAGCAATGGAAGGGGAGACAAAGAAAGACTCCGTCATGAGAATTCTTTTGTTGACCTCCTTAATTTTTTGTTCCTACAGCATTTTTGGTGGGAATAGGGCTTATTCCTTTCTTGGAATAGACAATTTTTCCTCAAACTGTAGCTCTAGGTCCGTGCAAACTTATCACAGTACTCATCTGTCAAGACTTCTCCAATGCCAAACTATTCAGAAAGATGAAATGAACAAAAAGCAAGCAGCTTTGCTGAGAAGTATATTAACGTTTCTACCCCAAATCTGGAAGGCAGGATAAGAAACTATATATACTTCACATAATAAATTATATATGCCTCAGTTATACCCCTGCATAACATGGATCATCAGCCTTCAGAAGAGAGACAGACTGCTCTCAAGGAGACATCTGCACAGACTAAGAATGGGAAGAAAGTTGTTTTCCAGAGGCTATTGAGTTCAGTTTTGCACATGAAAGGGGGAAGATTCACATGCAGATCTGGGACCCTTATGCCATCTGAGTGGCATTAAATTTCCTATGTTAAGAAAAAATTTTCAGAATTAGCTTCTTAAAGCATTTCTCAAGCAGTTTGAATCAAGAGAAACACTCAAAATGGCATAGTAAACACTCTCACCAATTCAGCAATAGCAGCGGAGTGATCAAATATAAATTTATGTGGTATAGGTTTTCTATTGAATTGTATTGTATTGTATTGTACCAGTACTATTCAATATATTCATCAGTGATCTGGATGAGGGAACAGAGTGCTCTGTCAGCAAGTTTGCTGATGACACCAAACTGGGAGGAGTGGCTGACACACCAGAAGGCTGTGCTGCCATTCAGAGAGACCTAGACAGGCTGGAGAGTTGGGCAGGGAGAAATTTAATAAAATATAATAAGGGCAAGTGTAGAGTCCTGCATGTGGGGAAGAACAACCCCATGTGCCAGTGTAAGTTGGGGACTGACCTGTTGGAGAGCAGTGTAGGGGAAAGGGACCTGGGGGTCCTGGTGGACAGCAGGATGACCATGAGCCAGCAATGTGCCCTTGTGGCCAAGAAGGTCAATGGCATCCTGGGGTGTATTAGAAGGGGTGTGGTTAGTAGGTCGAGAGAGGTTCTCCACCCCCTCTACTCTGCCCTGGTGAGGCCACATCTGGAATATTGTGTCCAGTTCTGGGGGCCCCAGTTCAAGAAGGACAGGGAACTGCTTGAGAGAGTCCAGCGCAGAGCCACAAAGATGATGAAGGGAGTGGACCCCAACCTGTACTGGTACATGGGGTTGTTCTTCCCCAGATGCAAAACTCTACACTTGCCCTTGTTGAATTTCATTAAGTTTTCCCCCGCCCAACTCTCCAGCCTATCAAGGTCTTGTTGAATGGCAGCACAACCCTCTGGTGTGTCAGCCACTCCTCCTAGTTTGGTGTCATCAGCAAACTTGCTGAGGATACATTCTGTACCCTCATCCAGGTCGTTGATGAAGATGTTGAACAACACCGGTCCCACTACCAACCCCTGAGGGATTCCACTAGTCACAGGCCTCCAACTAGACTCCGTCCCATTGACCACAACTCTCTGGCTTCTTTCCTTCAGCCAGTTCACAATCCACCTCACTACCTGATCACTAAACCCATACTTTATCAGCTTATCTACAAGGATGCTGTGGGAGACAGTGTCAAATGCTTTACTGAAATCAAGATAAACCACATCTACCGCTCTACCATCATCTATCCACCTAGTTATTTCCTCATAGAAGGCAATGAGGTTGGTCAAACATGACTTACCCTTGGTAAAACCATGTTGACTGCTCTTAATGACCCCCTCATCCTTGATATGCCTAGAGATAGTGCCAAGAACAAGCTGTTCCATCACCTTTCCAGGGATGGAGGTGAGGCTGACCGGTCTATAGTTACCCGGGTCCTCCTGCTTGCCCTTCTTGTAGATTGGAGTGACATTTGCTATCCTCCAGTCCTCAGGCACCTCTCCTGTTCTCCATGACTTACCAAAGATGATGGAGAGTGGCCTAGCAATGACCTCTGCCAGCTCCCTCAGCACCCTTGGGTGCATTCCATCTGGTCCCATCGATTTATGGATATCCAGATTGCTCAACTGATCCCTAACCCAATCCTCATCTACCGAGGCAAACTCCTCCTTTATCCTGACTTCTTCTGGGGCTACAGGGATCAGGGGCTCCTGGGGAAAGCCTGCAGGAGTAAAGACAGAGGCAAAGAAGGCATTCAGCACCTCTGCCTTCTTTATATCCTCTGTCTCTAGGCTGAAGGAGCTGGGTCTCTTTAGCTTGGAGGAGTCTGAGGGTTGACCTTATTAGTGTTTATAAATATGTAAAGGGTGAGTGTCATGAGGATGGATCCAGGCTCTTCTCAGTGACATCCAATGATAGGACAAGGGGCAATGGGTGCAAACTGGAATATAAATACAAGGAAGAACTTCTTCACAGTGAGGGTAACAGAGCACTGGCACAGGCTGCCCAGAGAGGTTGTGGAGTCTCCTTCTCTGGAGACATTCAAAACCCACCTGGACATGTTCCTGTGTGACCTGACCGAGGTGTTCCTGCTCTGGCAGGGGGATTGGACTAGATGATCTTTTGAGGTCCCTTCCAATCCCTAACATTCTGTGATTCTGTGATGTCATATTGCATCATATTGCATTGCATTGCATTCAATTGTATTCTACTGCCTTCATTTTTGATTATTAAGAACAACAAAGCCTGAAAGCTATGGGAACTTTTTTATAAAACTCTCCATGGGTTTCTGTGGGATTCTGGACACACATAATAAGAACAGATCTCTCAATAATGACTGTCACATTAAACCCATTGACTTTGCCTCATGTCTATTGCCCCTCTTGTCTATAATTAATGAGCAATTAAAAAATGAAAACCATGGATGATGATGATTGATGATGACGATTATTATTATTATTGTTGTTGTTGTTATTATTGTTATTATTATTATTGTTATTGTTGTTTTTTACTTGAGGTCTGATCCTTCAAGCACTGAAATCCATGGCAAAACTCTTCCTGATTATGGTCAGTGGAGGATTTACACTAGCACTGCATTAGTAGAAAGGGCTATGATTCATTTCAGTAATTAGTTCCACTTAGACAGAAGATTTATAATTCCTGCAATCATCCTGTTGCAAAGACAAGCTGCCTTCATATTATTAAGGCAGAGCAAATATCATCACAGGGTGATCAAAAAATCCCATAACCCAAAAAAATATCCCAGCAGTCATCCTATAAAGCAATAATTATGTAAAGGTCAGGGAGCTAGTGATGTATAGTGTCTAAATCATTGCCAGAGTACTGAAAATGATATTTAAACTCAGGTTGTATTTTAAATACAGAAGGATTTGTTTATAGTCACGTCATAGACAGTCTCACATTCAAGCCTGTTCATTAGTTCCAGTCGTGCATATGGGCAGCCAGCTTGGAAAAATAATTGTTATCTACAGATTCAGACGTGTGTTTAAGTGCAGACTGTTTATACCAAATATACGGGGTCTGAGTGCAAACTACAACTTGTGGTGAAGGCTCTAGGCCCACAAGTGGCTTCACCATGAACATATGCAAGCTGATTATTGTGTGCATTTGGAGACAATGAAAACTGATCAGCTGCTGTGCTGCTCCTAAACAGAGCTTCTGAGCTCTCACCCTCTATTATAGATGTCAACAAATTATCCTCTTGCTTATATAAGGTTCAGATTTTTTCTTTTTTGTCTTCTGCAATTTGGTAACTAAGGCTAACTAATTTATCTACCTATACAAGCAAAGAAAATATACAGAAACCTTTCTCCGGCACTGATGACAGCTGGCAGAGCATGACCAAGAGACCAGCAACTTCTCCTAGCCCCCACAAGAAGATGGCTGCACGCAAACTACCTGCTGTGAACAGTCTGACTGGCTCATGCAAATTTCTGCCCTGCGCCCAGGAATTGCTTAGGAAAATGCTATTTAACACAAGCCAGAACCATGCTGGGGACTGTAGCAGCAATTTAATGATGTAGAAAATTTGAGTTCTAGGGCCTGAGAAAATTCCCTGAGACTGTTTAATTTACCAGTGTGGTTGCAGCCTCAGGTTTAGGGGCTTCCTTTTAATCTTTTGCCCCAGTGGAAGAGTCAGGTAAAATCCTTGATGTTGTGCACTTTAAGAAAGCTTTGAGCTGTGTGGCACTTAAATCTAAAGACCTGCTATAGCATCTAATGCCAAGAAATGAAGGAATGAAATTATCTTTACAGAACTGCCAAAACACAGCTGTTTATAAAGTTAAAGTGATTGACACTTTTCTTGGGCCTTCTGGATCACTTTTCAGAGGCACTTACTTACCTTCATTACATCTACAGGGAGAAAGGGTTTGACATCCCTACACTGCATGTGGCCTGAACTGCTTGTTGCTGTCTGAAATAGAAATACCACGGCAACAAGGCACTTTGCCTAGGGTCTAAGAACATTGATCAGAGTCAACAATGCTACATAAACTGTGATCTGGAAGACTCGTAGTCTAGCACACCACTCCTCAGCACTTACAAAATGTGCTAGCCTGCCAGTACTGGGAACTCTGCCCTTGGACAGGTACAGCAGAGATCCTTCCCAGGGCTGCCTCAGGACTGGACTGTTCAGGGTCGTTTTCTTATAGTCCATCACAGTACTTCCTGCACCCTGTTATTTGAAGGGAGAGTTTAGCTTTCAGTAACTTACAATGGTGTAAACACAATGAGTCATGCACAGAGCCAAAATAAATGTCACTCGTAGTCCTTGCTCAGTTACACTCCCTGCAAACTGCCTCATGCTGTCAAATGACAAACCCATGTTTAATCTGTTGCACCTGATAATGCAAGCTTTCAAACAGTTTTCCAACTAATCTTGACTGTAAATTGCTACAGAAAATACACTTTGAAATAGTTACATTTTTTGCAGTCCAGAGTAGTGCCTAATTATATTCCAAGGAAGTAGTAAACTCTTCTATCACTGATGAATGGTTGGCAACATCGTTTATTTTAATGGATATACATTACTTTGAACTAAGTCTTTGCCATCTGTTCGGCTCCGTAATTAGGAATGTAAAAAGAACATATTTCACAATTACATCACTAAAACATATAATGTAAGTGACTTAAATGCATATGTATGTTCTCTGAACAATGCAGCATGCATCTGTGATGTTTTTGTCATGTTTCAGAAATAAATCAGGATGCATGGAAGCTACTTAGCCATTACACAGTAATTTTCTTGACTGCCAACTTTGTTCACAAAATCCAGGACATTACTGCAAGAAGAATCTACTGTATAGATGCTTCAAGCAAAGTAAAAGTATATGCGTATAAAACAGGAATACATCCAATAGAATAATTTTGATTTCAGTGCCTTTAAAAAATAAATTTATTAAAATGTAACTACATTTCTGTAACCATATGTTTCCTGCTGTTTAATGGACAGCTGCAAGATTTTTCTTGGGATTTATCTGAATGGAGAAACTGAACTAACAACGTATGTAGTATTAGTAATATGTTATATTTTAATGCAAATAACAAAGCTTGGGAAAAATAATTTGTTTGACTCACTAGCACGTTTCTATTTCTTATAGTACTTACGTACTAGGAAGGAAGGAAGGAAGGAATGAAGGAAAGGAAGGAAAGGAAGGAAAGGAAGGAAAGGAAGGAAAGAGGAAGGAAAGGAAGGAAAGGAAGGAAAGGAAGGAAAGGAAGGAAAGGAAGGAAAGGAAGGAAAGGAAGGAAAGGAAGGAAAGGAAGGAAAGGAAGGAAAGGAAGGAAAGGAAGGAAAGGAAGGAAGGAAAGGAAGGAAAGGAAGGAAAGGAAGGAAAGGAAGGAAAGGAAGGAAAGGAAGGAAAGGAAGGAAAGGAAGGAAAGGAAGGAAAGGAAGGAAGGAAGGAAGGAAGGAAGGAAGGAAGGAAGGAAGGAAGGAAGGAAGGAAGGAAGGAAGGAAGGAAGGAAGGAAGGAAGGAAGGAAGGAAGGAAGGAAGGAAGGAAGGAAGGAAGGAAGGAAGGAAGGAAGGAAGGAAGGAAGGAAGGAAGGAAGGAAGGAAGGAAGGAAGGAAGGAAGGAAGGAAACGAAAGAGAGAAAGGGAGAAAGGGAGAAAGAAGGGAGAAAGGGAGAAAGAAGGGAGAAAGGGAGAAAGGGAGGGGAAGGGAAGGGAAGGGAAGGGAAGGGAAGGGAAGGGAAGGGAAGGGAAGGGAAGGGAAGGGAAGGGAAGGGAAGGAAGGGAAGGGAAGGGAAGGGAAGGGAAGGGAAGGGAAGGGAAGGGAAGGGAAGGGAAGGGAAGGGAAGGGAAGGGAAGGGAAGGGAAGGGAAGGGAAGGGAAGGGAAGGGAAGGGAAGGGAAGGGAAGGGAAGGGAAGGGAAGGGAAGGGAAGGGAAGGGAAGGGAAGGGAAGGGACGAAGGAAGGAGTGAAGGAAGATTGATTTTATTTTTTTTACATTTTTATGATGTCTTTATGTATTATGACCTGATTCTCTTTTTGCTCACGTGGTATTGATGTTGCAATGTCATCAGTGGAGTTACTCTTCATGCTCAGCAGAAGACAATCAAACATAGATTCTGCATTTAGCAAAAGTTTCAACAATTGAACAGTATCAGGGAAGTCCTTATCCTCAGTTGGAGTTAATTTGGTATGAGTTTTGAAGGTGTTTAACAGTTACTTTGTTATGAGTTTTCAGATACAAGGCATGAAAAAAGAGACCATAGTAATTAGATTGAAGCCCTACAGAGATGTTTGGGGGTTGCTGTCAAAGTTATGGAATTAATTTTTGAATTATATTACAACTTCCTAGTGCCATTTTGACCTGAGTCTTGTGAAGCCAAGCTGAAAGTCCTTCTTCCCAGAAGCCCTAAATGGGGGAACCATCATCATATGCAAAGTACATTCCCAGTCTTATTATACTCATGCTTCTGTAAGTACTTCCACAGAAGGATACCATGTGCTCCAATATTGAGAAGTATATTTCAGGTATCAAGTTTTCACCTCAGACAGAACGGTATATGAGAAATTCAGCAACGTACATCAACACAAGAACTACTGCACCATGGCCACTACATGGATCTTTCACACCAAGGGACAACAGTGGGATGAGTCACACTTTCCACTTTTACATACTGTATGTTATCTGTATATTGGAAAGTACCTCATTCAGATTGTATCAGGGATTTTGGACAATTCCAAGAGGAATTCTGCCTTATTGTCTCAGCTTGCATGCCATCAGTGGAGAAGTCTGTACCACAAAAGAGACTCCATGTGAGCATAAATCCAGCTTTGGGAATCACAAGGCTTGAGACTGTACCACAGACTGAAGAAGACAGTTTACTACACCTTCCCTCTGCTGTGCCTCTGGATCAGCTAGGATCCCTGTGTGAGGCACCAATAACTCTGTGGTAATGTACTGTAAAGAATTGTTCTAAGGTAGTCAGATCAACTCAAATAGGAAACAATAAATATCTGAGAAAACAAACAAACAAACCTTAATCTCCAGTACAGAATAGGAAAAAGGAGGAAAAACAAAAAACAACCCACAATCCAGGTTTCCTAGTCAGCCAGAAACATCTGCTGCCGCTCGAAGTGGGGTGTTGGGTATGTTGATCATTTCTGACTTCAGCAATCATTGTCAGTGCACCCAAGAGTATTATCACCAAGCTCAGGGACACATGGATAGTCTGGCTGTTTAAAATGGGATTCGGGGGGACAGAAGAATTTTTACAAGTGGTAGATTACTACCCTGAAGGCTTCAGAAAAATCTCTGGCAGGTCATTTTTATCTTTTTTAGATAGTGCACCTGCAACACACTGTCTCTCCAGGTGTTGTGCTCTGACATTTTATAAACAGATCAACTGCCTCAGTACTACACACTTACCTTTTCCTCTGCCACTGACACAAAAGTAAGTACCTATTAACAACATCACATTGCAAAGCTGAAAGAGTGATCTTTGAAAACAAACAGAACAAAGGGATGATGTTAGGCAGCATCATGTATAAGATAGCAATCAGGAGGACAGGAGATTTGCATTCCCAGTTCAGCCTTTGTCATTGGCTTTAAACAGCTGATCTCAAGGAACTCACTTGGTCTTTACCTTTTGCCTCTACTGCTTTTTTTCAGATGAGGGAGTGAAATTCATCTCATCTGGCAAAAGGCACAGATGAAAAAAGGAAGGGCCCTTTCTTCATGCCATATGTTAAGACTCATTCTGCTATTAGAAATGAAGACCCATAAGGTAGTCCCATAGGGTAAAGGCTATTACATGTATCAGCACAGCTACATTTTCAGGGTCTCTTGGTGTGTGATTTCCTATATCCTATAGGCTCCTAGGACTAAGTTCCTTCTTTTCTCTGCTGTGAAGACCAAACCTTAAGTTCCAATGATTAGCAGCATGAAGACCTAGGATGATTTTCCCATTGGGAGCTTGCACAAGTATTTGCCAGCAACTTTAAAATACTATCTATGGGTTCCCCAAAAGTTAAAAACTGCTATTTGCACCTTTGTGAAAGCCTTGGTGACAAACTAACAGTATCTTTGACAGAGGAAGCAGTTCATCTTGCTCACAGCACCTGTATATCAGAGATGAATTTGGGCAGGGGGGACTGTCAGCCTTTAAATGACAATCATTCAGTTGTCTCTCTGAAATCACCCAACTTCCACTTCCATTTTTCTAGAACTTTCGAGGTTTTAGGCCTACTGAACAATTAGAGTTGGCCATAGGAAGAGTAATCTAACTATTCATAGAGTCAAATGAGAGCATTGTTCCCATCACTTTTCTTGACACCATCAAAAATTTAGATCAGAAGCTCTGTTATTTGCATCACTCTGGAAAATTTTTAATACCTTTTGGTGTTCTAGCTACAGCATGTGTAAACCATGTGGGCCCTACTGACTGCTATAGGTGTGTTACACTCACACAGCAATAACAGTAATTGGGTGTTGCAATGGTCAATGTCTGCTGCTCACAAAGGGTTTAATACCTACTACAGCTTACCTCTTTAGCCTTGAGACTGAAAAAATTGCTCTGCTCTGGTTTGAAACTATATTCCATTTTTCAAGACTGAGTTTCTGCTTCTTGCTGAGACACTTCCTACAGAGTACTGTCAAAGGACATAATTTTTAAGCAGAATAAATATGCATTAATTTATCAATTCATAGAAATATTGTTGCTAAGAGATTATTGTAAATCACGTGTACCTCACGCACATCTCAGCAGGGGGCCCTGACAAGATTCCAGGGCTGTTGCTGAAATACTCACTCTAATTAAGAAGCTCTAAATATACCAGAGGTGATTTTCTTTCCTTTAAGCCATCGTCTTACATTAGAAGAAAAATGTTGATTAAATGGAAAACATTTAACTTCAGGGCTAAGAAGAAAATTCTGCCTCACTTGCTCAGAACACTGGTCACAGTGAGTCTGAAAAAAAGCCTCTTGGATGTGATGGTAACAACAGGGAACTCCAGATCATCCTTTCTGCTGTCAGTCAGTGTTTAACCTTGGAGACTGGTTACAGAATACGGTAGTGAAACCTCTTACGTGCAAGTGGCTAGACTTGTCAATGCAGCCCTTTAAAATCTCCTTCCAGTTTCTCCCTACAAGTTAATCTAATGATACTCTTAATTTTTCTGACACCAAAAGTCGTATTAAAACTGCTGAAAAATACATTTATAGAGCATAAATTAACAAGCAGCGTTCTTTGGTATGTGTTTCAAAGAGGACACCAACAAACTATTACACAGATTCTTTCTGACCCATGAAGTCCACACGCTTTTATATTTTTCCCCCATCCCATCTATGTGTTGGAGAATCACATGTTAGTGCTTTAATTCACATCATCCTGTTCTGAGTCCATCTCTAATACCAACTCCCCACCTGTTTCGCTGAAACTGAATTGTCAGGGTAGAGAACAGATGAACAGGAGCAGCTGCAATGTAGCATTGATCATGATAAAAAATCAGAAAAATGACAAGTGAGGCTGCAGTTATGTCTTCTGTGCTTTCAACCAAACTTATCAGACAGGTAAAGAGCTAAAAGAAACTGTTTCCATACTTCTTTAGTGAATTCCATAGGTAAATTCTGGTAAATCCAGATGTCTTAGACCCCAGTGAAGGCTGTGGCAACCATAAATGCACAGGAATTGAAGTGCTGTCTCTACATGACTTCCTTCGTGCCTGATACCCATGAAAGAAGAGTACCATTCAACAATCAGTACTAGGGATTTCTGGCAGAAGGAGCTGGTTTGTGAAACCTTACAATATTGCTTCTTCCTCACCCAGAGAGCTGTACATCCCACAGGTGCTACCACGGAACTACACCATAATTTGGAAAAAGTAACTTACCTGTTATACATAATACTCATTGAAGGTGACAGACTTGAGTAATTCTATATTTCCATTTTACTATCTGATAAACCATAATTTTGTGTGGACATTAAGCTCAAATTGCTAATTAAAACACTGATTAGCTGATTTACTGTATCTGTTATCAAAGTTGGTTATGATTGCCCAGTCATTCATGAGAAAGTAACCAGGACATATACTGATGGATGTGCAATATATTTGCTGTTTCTCTGTATCTTGACTTATGTGAAACCTCTGCAATTTTTAGACTTGCATGCAGAATCATCATTTAGGCCAGTCTGCTTGACTGTATCTATGCTATTATGTGTCTGTTTTCCTGTTAACTCCTGTCCTTTGAGTTCTTATCAGATGTGTCCATGAACTGACATGTATATATGAGACCACAGTAAGGTAAAGTGATTTTCAGAGAGAGATTTCACAAATCTTCTTCCAGCATGACAGAAGCTGGCCTTTGTCAAAATATGGTACTCAGAATCATTGGTACCCAGAATCACCAGAAGAGTTAAGTCTCAACTGAAAGCAGTGATTGCTACTTTGTTCATAAAGCTGCACATCAACTGTACAGGGCACAACAAAAACCTCATTCATCATCAGTCCTGCACTTGTCTTGTGTTACCCTGCTTAATCTACTACTTATGTAGCCATCACAGAAAAGTCCAAAACCAGACAAACGTTAAGTTTTTTAAACTCATGTTAGGATCATAACACATGAATGTTAATGCACTTCACATCTCTTGTATAAAATTTCAGCTTTTCATTGTATTAACAATAAAATGGAAGCTAAAAAATAGTTAAATAGATAAGTACTTGGTAGACTATTATCGTGCCATACCTAGTCCTGCTGTACCTACTCACCATAGTCTGCTAGAGCTTTCAAGTGAAAGAATTAATCCTGGGAAAAACAAAGAAGGGAGAGGCACTGGAGTGGACTCTTATCAAGTTTGGAGATGACACCAAGTTGTGGAGAACAGCTGATATGCTTGAGGGCAGGGCTGCTGTCCAGCGGGACCCAAACCTGCTGAAGGAATTAGCTGAGAGAAACTTCATGAAACCCAACAAGGACAAATGCAAACTCCAGCACATCAGAAGGAGAATCCCTTTGCAATGATACAGGCTGGGGACCAACTGGCTGTGGAGCAGCTTGAAAGGGATCTTATTAGTAGGCAAGCTGAGCATGAACCAGCAGTATGACCTAGCAGAGGAAAAAAAAAAAAAAAAAAGCATGCCAGCAGTGTTTTGGGCTGTATTAACAGGAATGTAGCCAGTAAATTAAGGAAAGGGATTATCTCCCTCTACTCAGCCCTCATCATACCACAGCAAGGGTACTGTGCTCTGCTTTGGTTTCTCCAGTACAAGACAGACGTTATTATCATTGCAGTGAGCTCAGTGGAGGGATGTGAAGATGCTTGGGAGCTGAAGCACTTGCCCTATGAGGAAAGGCTGAGGAAGCTAGGCTTGTCCAGTCTAGCTGGATAAAAAATGGCTTTGGAAGGACCTAATAGCAGCCTGCCAGTACTTACAAGGAGGTTATTGAGAAGACAGAACCAGACTCCCCACAATGGCACATGGTGGGAGGACAAGAAGCAATGAGCATTAACTGAAACAAGAGAGGTTCCAACTATACATAAGGAGAAACTGTCACCCCATGAGGACAGTCAGACTGTCCAGAGAAGCTGTACAGATTCTGTCTGTCCTTGGAGGCTTTCAGGATGCAACTGGATAAAGTGCTGAACAACCTGGTCTAACCTCAAGTCAACCCTGCTTTGAACAGGAGGCTGGACTACAGAACTCCTGTGGCCTCTTCCAACATGAACCACCCCATGCTTAAACTCAGTTATTGAAAATGCTAATTCTCTTCTTTACGTGTAATGGATTAAATAAATATTTGGGGATTGTTTTACCTTTCCAATCAGATTAACATACCACAAATCTAAGACGTGTGTTTCCTCAGATATTTATACACATATCTTTGAAAGTCCTTTCTTGAGAGTATTTTTACCAGTAAATGTCAAACATTCATATATGGATAAATTTTAACATAGATAACAGACTAATGAAATAATTGAAGAGTAGACAAAGTATTTTCTCTTTTTCATTCAAGGTCTTCAACGGACAATTTATGTTAAATCTTATTTTAATTATCTCAGGCATTGCTCTCCAAACTGACTATCTTATCACCTTCTGAGAGACTACTGTCTTTGAAAAAGACTTGGAAGAAGTAAATAAAAGTCACTGAATAAATTCAGCTCCCATAAAATGGCAAGCTTCTTATCTTAAGTCTCTAATAACCATAGGTTTGACCAATGCTGTGGGATAGTGTCTTGAAGCAGGCAAACACTCTTTTCTGTTGGTTTTTTGAACAGGACAGTCTTTGGCAGAGAGGAAGAGACAGACATCTGGGGAACACAGTTTAAACCATCACAATAGGATTCAACAGAGTACATCTGATTGATCCAAGAATGGTATCAACACAGAACAGTGTGTACACAACTAAGACACTGTTTAAAGCAGAAGGACAACAATGGTAGCCATGGTTATCACATTTAAAGGCAAACCTTCAGTATGCTCAGGAATAGTTAAATAACACTTCCCTAGTCATTAATTATCACATATAGCTAATAATAACATATAGCATGGGAAAAACAAAACAAAACAAAACCAAAACTAGACTGACTTTGCTATACAGTCTAGTTAGCTAAGACATTGCCAGCCCAATCTCTGGCAAAAGGATTCTAGTGATTCTTCTAGGTGTGGTCATTGTAAGGTCATTTGCTTTCAAAGTACACGCATAACTTATAGTACGAACATACGTATATATGAAAACAATTTCAAATATACAGGACTTTTGTCAAGACCTCTGTTCACTATTTTGACTTATCTGAAAGCCTGGGTGTGTCTTAGGTTAAGCCACTTATTAACAGCAGGGTGAATTAAGGACAGACTATAGTCTCAAAGTGCCCTTCCACCTGCAGATTGAAGTCTGAATTTAATCTTAACTGATAATATTTTGATATGTTAAGGTCTGAGTGCGTGCATATGCATGCGTGCGTGTGATCTCTAGAACAAATATGCAAATTTTCCTTCATAGTAAGAAGTTAAAGTGTCTCATACTAGTATAAACTCTGCCATTATTTTAAACTACAGCTTAGTTTCCAGTTATACATAAATCCTTTACTTCTGCAAAACCATTTCAAATACTTTCTACACCATCCTGTGTCTGCCATTCACCACACAGATCCAAAACAACGCCATAGTGTCGTGGTTTAACCCCAGCCAGCTCACTCTCCCCCAGGGGGATGGGTGAGACATTCAGAAGGGTAAAAGTGAGAGAACTCATGCATGGGTTTAAATAAACACAGTTTAATAGATAAAGCAAAAGTCACACATGCAAGTAAAGCAAAACAAGGAATTCATTCACTGCTTCCCACGGGCAGGCAGGTGTTCAGCTATCTCCAGGACAGCAGGGCTCCATCGCACATAACTGTTACTTGGGAAGACAAACGCCATCACTCCAAACGTCCCCTCCTTCTTTCTTCTTCCCCCAGCTTTATATGTTGAGCATGACATCATATGGTCTGGAATATCCCTTTGGTCAGCTGGGGTCAGCTGTCACAGCTGTGTTCCCTCCCAACTTCTTGTGCACCCCCAGCCTACTTGCTGACGTAAGAAGCAGAAAAAGCCTTGACTCTGTATAAGCACTGCTCAGCAGTAACAAAAATATCTCTGCATTATCAACACTGTTTTCAGCACAAATCCAAAACATAGCGCCATACCAGCTACTGTGAAGGAAATTAACTGTACCCCGGCCAAAACCAGCACATTCTCCACCTCTTAATCCATACCATTTAGGTCATGCTCAGGTACCATGCTATCCAATACAAACTCATGAACTACCAGCACCCTTTCCATCCTTTGGTATAATACATAGATATTCCCTTAGTCTATGGACCACGCCTATGAAATGTCTGTAAAATGTCCATAAATGTACACAAAATGTCCATTGAGTTCATTTAGTCCATGACTTTGGGCTCCATCTGTCATGGCGGTTACTCAGGAGAGATGGTATGTTGTGTGGAGTCAGTGGGCACTAAAGCCAGCTTAGGCTGGGTCACTGCTGCACTCACACTGCTTCTTGTAAGGGATATCCTCCACTGGTTCTAGTGGTTCCTGCTACACTAACTCCTATAGCATGCAACTCAAATCATGGGTTACAACAATTTAAAGGTATTTCCATTACAATCTCCACCCCTGGTCCCTTTGGACCACACCATAGGGTTTAACATTGCAATGAACTCCTCCCCTTGTCCCTGCTCCAGCTTGGACTTATCCACAGATGCAGGCCCTTAAGGGTGTATCTGTTCCATGTGGAGCCTCATCTATGAGCCAGTCTCTCCAGGGACAGACTTATCCAGCAGCCTCTGCTGCAGCACAGACATATCCACAGCCACAGTCGCTTGGAGGTGCACCTGTTCCAGCATTGCCTTCTCCATGGGCCACAATGCCTTCAGAGATATACCTGCTCCAACATGGCCTTACCCATGGCTGCAGTGCCCCAGGGGTGTACCTGCTCTGTCGTGGGCTTCTCAATGGCCACAAACTTGGAGGTGCTCCAGCATGACCTCATGCACAGCCGCTGATGCTTCAAGGTGTACCTACTGCAGCATGGACTTGTACACAGCCACAGATGCTTTGAGGTGCGCCTTCTTCAGCTTAGACTTATCCTTGGGTCACAATCCTTTCAGAGGATTGTTCTGTGGTACAGATGTAACCACAGCCACAGACACTTTGAGATGTACTTGTTTTAGTGTGGACTTATTCATGGCCACGGACGCTTAAGGGTGTCCTGTTCCCACATAGACTCATCCACAGGTCACAGTCCCTGCAACTTCAGTTCACATTGGAGTTCCAGTCTGTCCAGTAAAGCAGCACTGAAACAGCAGTGATGCCCTGGGCACCTGCTAGCCCAGGTGCATTGCCACTGCTATTACAGAATCACAGAATGTTAGGGATTGGAAGGGACCTCAAAAGATCATCTAATCCAATCCCCCTGCCAGAGCAGGAACACCTAGGTCAGGTCACACAGGAACACGTCCAGGCAGGTTTTGAATGTCTACAGAGAAGGAGACTCCACAACCTCTCTGGGCAGCCTGTGCCAGTGCTCTGTTACCCTCACTGTGAAGAAGTTCTTCCTCGTATTTTTGCAGAAACTCAGATGTTCCACCTTGCACCCATTGCCCCTTGTCCTATCATTGGATGTCACTGAGAAGAGCCTGGATCCATCCTCATGACACTCACCCTTTACATATTTATCAACATTAATGAGGTCACCCCTCAGTCTTCTCCAAGCTAAAGAGACCCAGCTCCCTCAGCCTTTCCTCATAAGGGAGATGTTCCACTCCCTTCATTATCATTGTGGCTCTGCACTGGACTCTCTCAAGCAGTTCCCTGTCCTTCTTGAACTGGGGGGCCCAGAACTGGACACGATATTCCAGATGTGGCCTCACCAGGGCAGAGTACAGGGGGTGGAGAACCTCTCTTGACCTACTAATCACCCCCCTTCTGATACACCCCAGGATGCCATTGGCCTTCTTGGCCACAAGGGCACATTTCTGGCTATTATCTAAATGTTTCCATGCACGCACATTTCCTTAAAATGACCAAGCCCATCTTAACAGTAATTGGTTTTTTTGCTTGCCCAGAAGACTGCCCCAGAGCATCATTTCTTTCTTGTAAACTTTCAAATTCAGAGTCTAAACTGATTTAACTTCTACCTTGGTCCATCATCACCCTTTTTTCCTTTCCCACCTACCAGTAATTAGTCCCTTGATATATTCATAAGAAACATTCCAGCCTCCCTTAGATCTTCTTTGGCTAGTCTACATTTGACATGCTCTTGCAGCTTCTCCTACAGTAGCTCCTCATTTCCTCACTTACTCAATAGGCTTTGTTTCAACCTTTCTGAAGGAATGACTGTAGCATGAAGTCATTCTATGTCAGACACCAAGAGCAGCAGAAAAGCTGTACAAATATTTTCAACCAGAGCTCACACTTCCATGAAAAACAAAGTCAATCAATTGCAATTACCTGAAAAAAAACCTCAACTTCTTGATTTCTGGTACCCACAAAAGTAGTATCTGTGATGCAACTCAATTACTGCTCTTGACCGGGAAGAATCAGCATAAAGCAGAGGGCAGTATTTGCACTAGATTTCATGTTCTTGCACTTTCTTTTTCCTAAAAAATATTCCTTAAAATTTTCTATTCCAGGATGATATTACAATGACTTCTGAGGCTTTGCAAACTTTTAACAATAATCTGAGTTATGAAAAAACAGTATGAACACCTTTACAAGCAAAAATAGTGCTAGTGTAAAGGACTGTTTTCTTTCAAAGACATTGATGAAGAATACACAATCTCCTTTTCCAGTCAATTTTCCTAGAGTGGAGACTCTTTTTGCCTCATTCTAGCTGTATAAAGGTTAAGATTTTGGTCTAAGGTAGGTACGTAACCAGACTGCTCCTACAGTCAGTCCAGAGATATGCATCTTAGCAGAGCAGCTCAGTGGGTGTATAAAATATGTGCCCTAGGCTTTCCCTAGACTTAATGCAAAAAAGACAGACACATTCAAAGGTCTACCACAGATGAAATGAATTTCATTTTCTTTCTTCCACCACCTTCTACAATGTATAGGAAACTGGACTGGATCACGATCTGAACAGCAATGTACATTAGCAGTTGTTCCAAAATAGTAACCAGAGAAGCTTGAGTGTAATTCCAGCACAATTCAGATCATCATTTGGCCCCTGGTGTTGAGCAACTCCCATACTTTCAAAATGAAACAGTCTGCAAACCACCGAAACTGCAAGCCAAAACTTGTTAGGTTGGCTTGTCATCAGTAGAGCTGTTGTGGGAAAGTGCTTAGGGAATATAAATCTGCCAATCTATCCTTTTACTTGTAGCAAATCACATCTCTGTCAGTGGCCTTAATATTAATTTTGTTGCAGTAATGCAAATGAAAAGGATATTCTTGCATAAAGAACTGAATTCAACTAAAGAACCTCAGTTTTTCTCAGGCTATATACTGAAAGATGTCTGTTTCTATTACAAATCTACAATTCTCGTAAAAGTCATTTTCTCCATTGAGAAATCCTTTTATGGCAGGATAGTAAACAGTGCAGAAATTCTTCACAGCATAGTTTGCATAATTAATTCATTATAATTGCATCAAGGGCTTTTGGACAATTCTCCTATATCTTGGCAGTATACAGACTGTGCTCTGTTGCTTTAACATTTGAGTTTCGCAACACTCCACATCTATTTGTTGTGTACCCTAGAGTCAGCTTAAAATGTGCAAAGCTTTCATCAAAGTTGGCTTCCATTTCTGTTTTAAATTCTATTTTAGATAGAGCTTTACTTCCTTTTTTAAAACTTATATATATATATTTGTGCCTTAGGGGATTTTTTGTAAGCAGTGATGCTAATGAATAATCTGTGTAATTAGAAAAAATGTCTTCATTTTTGGCAGATTACTAAATCCCCCACTCCTCCTCCTCCATTAAAAGATGAACTGTTTAGAAATGAAACATTAGGGTATTTACCAACACAATTAAACTGCATATAGTGATCTCAATTAGTACACTTTATAAATAAAAAATAGCTTTGACTCCTCTTTGATTGGCCAGCTAGAATTCATTAACATAATTGGCATTCACTAAAGGTAAAATATAGAACACAGCAATCCTCTACCAAAATACTATCATGAAAAGAAAAAATAAAATAAAATAAATCTATTCCATTTATAAGATAAATACATTCGAACCACAATTCACTAAACAAAGTTTCCAAATTACTGACTGTTTCCTTTCAGGTCACCTTGCAGGTCATCCCAATGCAATGTCTGAGGAAGTTTCTGTCCTTACAATTCATCAAGTGCAAAGTGGTAGCAGTACACACTAAATCAACCTGTTTAAAACACATAAGATACACGCGTGGTATAACAGATTTAAATGAGGAGGTAGTATTATAAAACTCTTTGAGAATCAATCTGAGGACATTCATTCCTACAGATGACAATGAAGAAGGAATATGGTTTCCTATTCTACAATCCTCTTAAATTTTGTGGAGTCCAAGGACCTGACTCAATGGTGCAAGGACTTAATGAAAGAAGGAGGGTCCTGACTATGATTTGTGCTTTCAAAGATCAGTTGAGTGACTGAAAAAGGGAGCAGAGAGGACAAATGTTACACAAACACAATTTAAAAGACTATACTATAGGATTATACAAAATCAGATTACTTAGATAAATGAAGAGTAAAGGCAAGAAATTTAGCTTGTTTAAAACTGGAGCTAGATAGACATACAGAAAGAATAAGCTGTGGTTCCCACTGATACTGACCCAGAGGTCCCTTTCCCATAATGTGCTTTAATACCGAGAAGAAAATATCATTAAAATGCAAATACTGAGAAAAAGAAGAGATTATATGGACAGAAACTGCTCACACCCAGTAGTTTGCTGAGAACCTGCTGAAGTGGAAAGATTGTTCAAGCTTTAATACATACAGAAAAGGATCTCTTTCTCAGGAAAAAAAAAAAAAAAAAAACAAACAAAACAAACAAACAAGCAAACAAAACCCCCACAAAAACGAAAACATCAACAAAACCCCCATCCTGAAAAATACCATGAGGAGAAGGACAAGGTGGAAGAGGGAACAGTTCACAAACCCTGTGAAACCTAAAGTACAGTTCACAAGGTTCACAAAACCTCAAAACAACACAAGGTTTGCCCATGCCTTACTATTAGTCATCTACAAGAAATGTTCCTCCCTCACCTCTGACGAAACCTCTCCCTTGCATAGTAGCTCCTTCTGCTTTTGGATATGGTGCTCTCTGCCAGGATGCTTCACACACCAATTTTGAGGAATCTTTGAGAGCGAACCTACATCTGGTAAAAGAACAGGTAACTTCACTACTGAGGAGAGATGTAAAAGTTCATAACAGAGAAGACTGACGACATTCTCTGTGTGTCACACTGGAACACAACCAAATCCTGCAATAAACTAATTTCCAGCAGCCACCACTGAAACATGGAACATGATTTTTTTTTTTAGGTTTACCACTGAGTTTTGTTCTCTGAAAACATATATTTCAGTAGCAGAAAGCACAGTGACAGCATTCCCAAGGAGACTGACTATTTACCTTCATTTTCATCCACCTCACTCTCCCTCTTCCCTGCTATTTTAGGACTTGTGAAAATCTAGAAATGTTAAAATAGACAAGGTCCAAGCAAAGCAAATTTTGATGGGCTCATGACCCAGTTTCATATACAGAAGTAGTTAACAGGGTTGATTTTCCTTTTCACCTGTAATTTTCAGGAACTAACCCTTGGCTGCAGCTACTGTTCTACGGTAAAGACAGTACAGTTGCATCACTCTGCAGGAAGTACTGGGACAGAAGGAAACAGACTGCTTCCTGAAGCTCTACATTTGCATTGGAGACACTGGGTGTGATTTGTGACACCCTTAGCATAAAGCACTATTTCCTTCCAGCATAAGCAACCACTTCTGGTAGCCTGTCTGTAGGGGAGACGAAGGTATGCTTACACTTACTGTCTGCATATTCCTTTGAAATACTTTCAGGATATCAAACCCACACATTCTTAAACACAGCAGCTGCAGTCTTGAACTCGAACAAGCTAACTACAGAAGAATGGATACAGGTTTAGAATGGAATGAAAGGGGACAATTTATTTCCAACTAAATAAGGAATAGGTCAGTATAAGAATTTTCTTTCAATGCAATGTTTCCTTCTAAAGAGACAGATTTTAGCAGTTGTGATACAATGCTTACCATTTTCCCTCCAAAACCTTACTCCTAAAAGTATTAGAAATCAACCCGATACCAGAATTCATTAGTGTTAACTTAGAAATTCTCAAAAGCAGGCTTATATCCCTGCTTAGTAATAATGAGAAAGGGTGGAGTCACTTACTATTTGAACAACAAAGCAAACTGTAAGCTATGATAAACAAATGCCTGAAAGAAAACACCCTGACCCCACCTTTGTCTGATTCAAATGAAAAAATACCAGTTTCACCCAAACCACAAATGCACACATGCACACACATACACACAAACATTGCAATTCTAAATTCCAGGATTTGATGACTGAAGCATTTTGAACACGTGAATTAGTGCATCAATAAAAAACCTGCTCTTTTAATGAGGACCCATAATATTTACGAAATGCATTTCTTTAATGTTTTTTTCCTTAAAATTTCAGAAGTTTCAAAAAAAAGTTTCAGAAATTACCATCTCTATATGTTCTTAAAATCTTATGTAAACATTTTGTATTACTTATACTGTATTGTTTGCTATGTGCTTACTGCTTCCCTTTCATATAGTATTTTCCTCCATTCATGCCTTGCCTTATTAAATAGATTCTTTGTTCCTTTGCTCTTTCTCTATCAATGAAGAGTATCTACCCTAGCTCTTCATTGTACTCCCTGTTTTCTCTGTCTTTCCTTTCATTTTTGTGCACTTTATGTGTCCTCTGTAAATGGAAAGGACAAATATTTTGCTTCACACTTCAACAAATTTCCTGAACTTCTCCCCCTTCTTGACTGCACATGGCCAGAAAACAGAAAAGTATCTCCATGATGAACAACAACCTGCAAAGTCAGAGTAGCTGCTGCCTTCCTGGAGCCATACAGAAATAAACCATAAGCACAGCCACAACAGTTAAAAACAAAGATCTCCTTAGCCTAATATCCAATTCCCAACAGTGGCTATTATCAGATGCCTAGGGGAGAGCATACAAGTAAACAGGGCAAACATAAAGCATATAATTTCTATACATTCTCCCAGCCTCCAGCGACCTGTGACTCAGAGACTTCCTGTATGATCATGTCTTCTGCCTCTGAAGAGGCCTAGGGAGATGAAGAATAAAATATGACTTGGAGAACATGCTGCTAAGTGAAGCACAACGAACTTGAAAGGAGGAAAGAAAACATATCTATAAATTGCTCAATATATTAAAAGTAGCTCTCAAGTTTGCTTTAGGTACTGGATGCAATCCAGCCACAGAGGATAGCAGTCTGAACCCACTTTGTAATCTAGTTGCACAGAGCAACAGGGTGCCACTTCCAGATTTACACACATAAGGAGTCTGTAACCCATTTCAGTCAAGATAGGTAATTTGCCTTAACGGATTTAAATAGTAGGTCTTGCTAACCCTTCTGACTGAAATAGGTTAGGGAATACTCACAGATCTAAAGGCTAGTTGCATTCAGAAGAGGCAGTAATTTTTTCAGCTGGCATAGGTAGACATGACAGGTGCTATCAATTCACAGCAGTATAGAGCCAGAAATGAGGATATACTCTGTGCCAGCCAAAGGTACAATGACTCCCAGCTATCCATCATCACTCTGCCAGTGGAGATTACCACACGTACAGTTCTGCAAAATGGAGCGCTGTAGCAATGGACAAAATCAGTTTCTTGTTGGTAAAGTGACACCTCGTTTGCTTTACAAAACGCAGATGTCACTAGTAGAAGAGGATTAATGCTTTTCCGTGACACCACTCCTTTACCAAATCTTCTGTGCTAAACTGAGTGAAGTGCTTCCTAGTCTGCTTCAAGCCACATCAGCTAAAGCCTTTCACATTGTTAAATAAACTATTTGAAATAACAGCTGATATTGTCAGAAGAAAGTAGAAAGTGCTCACAGAAACTTCCAGCTAAACTCCAGGACTGGATAAACTATAACATAAGGCAATAGTATGCACCTAGGAAGCAACAGTAGAATATCTTCAGTTGCAACAGTTACTTATAGAGCATACACCTATCTACAGCCATGGTGGCATACACAAATCAGTAAAACTTGGAGATTTTTACTTAATGCATTATCAATCTATACAAGTTTTTGAACATTGATGCAGTTATTGAGGAAAAAAAAAAAAAAAAAAGAGAGCACAATTAAATAACATTTAGAGAAATACATTTTTCTTCCGCCCAGTCTCATATTAAGCCAAATATTTCTGCTCCCAGGCTGCTAGTCATAACTACTCCAACACTCATTATGCCTTACTACACACAATCTGTCCCAATTCTCCCGATGAAACAACAAGCAGTGCAGATCAGGTTTGTATGTCCAATGGTTCCTTCTGCCATTTTCTGCTTATCAGTTTCTAGCTACACAGTAGAGCACATTAGCTTCTGCACAGTTACAAAACCTGGGAATCAAATGTTGTAGTGTTGTTGGAATTTGACGTTTGGAAAAACAGATTTCCTCCTTCTAATTTATGGGATCTGATCAGTGTTTAGGTTGTTCTCTCACAGGAGAGAACTAAAAGCTGTTCCACAGTGAAGGATGGGGTACACTACCTTTCTGATTCCCTAGAAAATTTCTCCATATTCCTTCAAATTCCTCCACATTTTATAAACCAGAAGAAATACTTTGTGACACAGCAAGTATATGAAGCCTTGAGACATTTCCCATGTGGGATACTTTCTAGTATGGCTACTGACCAAACACTCGTGAAGCAGTTGCAATACATAAAGGATTGCAACCTCTAAATAATTGGCTAGCAAACACTTTTGAGTCCCAGAACTACATAATACTCCACATATCAGCAATGGGCCAAGTCACTGAATAATCTGTTTCCCAGAAAGAAAAGACAGATGAGGAATGGAAGAAAGATAAATGGGTAGGAAAGAGCTAAAGGAGTGGCTGCTCTCATGACTCAACAAGAGACTTCAACAAAGGGTGAAAAGATACATTTCTGAGATTATCTCCCAGTTAGACAAGAATGAGTGCCAGCACAAAGGTGAAAGTAAAAATACACAACCAACAGTGGAGGGCTGGACCACAGTAGCTTTGACTTAAATAACCTCTTGCTGCCACTAAACAACACTCAAAAATGTGGCTCTACAGCAGCCTAAGTAAATCTAATTACTGGATGTTGCAGTCCTGTCTTTACCTTGCTGTTCCTGATCACCTGTGTTGCTTGACAGACAAGGTATGTCTAAGTGCACTCAGATTGGTTATTTCTTTGCTAGTCTAGTTTTATAACGACAGAAAAATAAATCAGCCAAGGTTCTACTGGGCACCAACATCAATGCAGTGGGAGCGTACAACTGAATGGTGTGGGCAGAAGGAGGCAGGAAGGTAAAAAGAGCACCTCGTTCCACAGTAGCACTCAATCACAGCCCAGTCAGGCATACTGAGACATTGGGAAAATAGATACTCTTATAGGAAAACTGATCGTCCATATTCAAGCAAAAATCTACAGTTTGAGCAGGGGTGTTAGTTTTGAAGATAGTTTCGAAGATAGAAGAAATACTAAGAGAAAGATGGATGAAAAAAATCTTATCTATCCTAAGACTTCACGTACTTTAACTGTACATCCTGTAGCAGTGATGCTATCAAGTTCCAGCTTTCTTAACTGCTTTACCATCTAGCTCCAAGAAGCTTCTCTCTTGATTTCCCAGAGCACAAGACCTTCAGAACAAATCCACACACAGCCTAGGCATCTTAGAGTACACCTGGAGAGCTCAAACCAGCCAACATCCAGAAATGTGTGCACTAGTGTGTCTTCACACCATGTCCATGCTCTTTAGCCTTTATGCATTACCTATTTCTTCATAAATTCCAGTGTTTGAAAGATGCATAATCTACTTTTTCATAACACAGTACCATTGGGTCAAGTCACACTTCTAAGAATTTCTAAGCAGGGATATCCTGGAAGGTTTTAATACACTATTTCTCTCTTCCCCTTTCATACAGAAGAAAAATGAGTAAGATTACCACTTTTCCAGAGCCAACAAGTCTTAGAACAAGGCCAAAACCTTTGGGGAAAGGCAACCCCACCTTGTATACAAAATGTTTTAGGAGATCCTTTTTTGTTCTTGGCAATGCATAATCACATCTTTGGGAAGAACAGATGTCACCACCAAAACAAGGAGGAAACACAGTTCAGTTGTTCCACCCTCAGATATCTCCAGAGAGGTTAGAGGAGAGGTATCCTATTTGCTGGTGCAACTGTTCACCACTGGTATAAGAGCAGGCACACCATGAACCATCAGAATCAGAGGCAATTTAATAAATTTTTACATTTGCAATACAAAGTCCTGAAGCAGTAAGTATAGTCTGTAGTGGACTCCTTGTCCATTGGAATACAATACTCATCCTGTTAGGGTATAAAGATATACTGAAGGCAAACACAGTGGATTCTAAATATAAGACAGATTTCTGTCAACTTGTTTCTGTATGAAGGAAGCAGTAAGTAATATTTTGCCTGTTTCTGCACACTAAGTGGTAAGATGTATGCAATTTAATACACAAGTGTATCAGACATTGCCTGTGATATGAAATTTCTATCTTCCTTCATAAATTAAAAGCAAGCTGTTTTGCTCTTGGACTTGGTATGGCATTCATTGTTACTAACACTATTATTATGTCATTTAGAACTTTGAAGTTAAGAACAGACTCATTACAGTGACAACTAGTCTAAGAGGAAAGCTTTTCCATTCACTTCTAATGCATTCTATGATTCTTTATCACGCTCTTCATGCCAGTTTGGATGATATTATGCAGCAGATCTCAATGTGTTATGACATCCTGCTATCTGCATTGTGTAATCCTGAAATCAGAGCAGGCAATGAATTGCATTTGTTCTTTATATAATCTTTTCACTGATTATTATTTCCTGACAAAGTGCAAAGTTCAGCAATATGGATAATCATGGACAAACACACACACACGAAAAATAGACATGCGAGCAATACAACGTAATTTGAAGAATGACATTAAAAAATGAAACTAAGTACAAGATACTTGACTGTACTATTTAAGCCTATTTTTCAGAAATATGACCCTCAGGGCTGATAAGTCTTTGTTCTGTTACCTCTTTGTCCTGGGTATAAAGAGGCAAAAAAAAAAGGCCAATTTGCTCCAGCAAAATAAAGTGTGTAATGGGAATCATAAAAAGTGATAGGACAGTAAGACCACAGCTGCATAGATGTGTCTACAATGGGCTTATTTACATCTCTCTTATGGCAATGTAAATCCTACTGAATTCAGTGGAGGAAATTTAGGATGTGAGAAATTAGAACTGGGCCTGAAATCCTTGAGAAGCAATGTGAGAGCAACACGAAAGTGTCCAATAATATGACAGCAAGTGGTAGCAGACATAACAGCTTCTCTTTTGTGAGTTATTAGAGGTGGGTTGGCAGAACTGACATCATTATACTTTCCCTTGTTTTACTTGCACAGAATTTAAAGAGAAAATAACTAAATTATACTTTTATACCATAAGACTTATTATTCTTATGTGAAACCTCAGCTAAAATGATACAGTCTTGAGATCACTTTATCTTAATGATCTGACCTGAAAATTGAAGCAGATGCAACAAAGACTGTGTTTTTGCCCTAAGGGTGGCAGTGGCCTCCTCAGAACTAAAGGAATTAACAAACATTAGATTATAATGTGGTGCCTCAAGTCTGTCAGTGTCCTCAGACAGGTACGCTTTACATACCTAAAAATGAACTTCAACATTCACATCATGAATTTAAATCATCTGTTTCACCAGGAATTTCACTTTTCATGAAATGTCATGAAAAGCAGTTGTATGGCAAGCAATACAACATTGGCTCATTCTCTTCTTTTTGATCACAGAACATATTACAAATTATGAGGGTTTAGATTTAAACTACAGAGATATTACCTTCAGCTCATGTATTTCACACATTTTCAAACTGCAGGAATTTACTATTAAATTTCTCACATTTGTCTTTTTTTTAAGTATTAGTAATATAGATATACCAAATTTCCCCGCAGACAGATGGCAAAGCACAGTAATTAAATACGGAATCAAGAAATGTGAAACAGAAGTCAAGAAAACCAGGTAACCGGGGAAATTAAAATTACAGGCAGAAAAAATCTGTGTTCAACAGGACTAAGGACAACAAAAGACTTTTAATAAAAATTCTGAGTAAAAGAAATCCTACTTCTTGTGAATGGTGCTACAAGGATGTGGCAAGAATATCAATTATATCAGAAAAGGCAGATGACAAAATTGTTAATCAGGCAGGAAAAGGCAGAGGTGTTCAGCATGTTTCTATTCTGTATTTGGAACAAAGCTAAGCGTGTTTTTCTACCATAAAATAATGGTCAAGTATTGCCTTTTCCAAGATTAGCTAAGGATGATGCTAAAGAGAAGCAATTAAAAATAAAGACTGCAAAATAAGCAGGTCTGGGTAACTTTCTCTCATGAATTTTAAATAATTAGAAGTCATCTGCGTCCTTGAGAATTTCAACATATTTTGAAGTCTCAGAACTGTCTTTTCATCTTGCCTTTCAGAATTTTCTTTGTCAATGCTTCAAAGAGAGAAATGTAATGATCCAAGGAAAAGTAATGGCAGAGCCGCAACTAGGCCACCAATTAAAGGGGGAACTGTTAATGTTTATTATTTTATCCTATAAAATATCAATTTGTATTTATATGGCCTAAACTTCTATGAGGGCAGTATACAATTGTGTACATTCTTGCTGGTTCCCACTCTGGAAGCATGTTTGATCACTCACTGAAGCATTACGGAAAGATGACTGCATTTATTTTGAGCAATTTACTCAAAACGATGTCCTCCACTGTTCGCTCACCCACCAAAAGCAATATATTGACACTTCTGGATGAAGCAAGAATAACAAGAGTGAAGGCACAGAGGTTCCTCATGTGAGGAGATAACCAAAAATGTACATAGTAACAGTGGCTGCAGTTCTTAGAGAAAGTGCTAGATACCTCAGCCTCTGACATTAGTTGGAACCTTCAACACAGACTTTCCCACATGTATTTTAAATATAGAGTCTGGACTACTAAATATTGTCAGATTCAGTATTGCAACAAAAGTATGCAGAAGCAGAACACTGCTAGCTGCCCCTACTATTTGTGAAAGCAGAGAGTGGTGCTTGTCATCAGTTTTCTTCTCAGGTGTCATCCAGAAAGAAGTCTTAGTCACCATTCTCTAGTCTAAGCAGTGCTGGGCATATCTTTGGCTTTTCTACTCACTTTCTTGCAGTCCAAGCCACTCGCTCTTTTTCAGATTCCAGTTCCGTCAACCTAGCAATTATCTACAGCTTCTACTTCAGTACCAGCTAAACCACATTTTTACCAGCATGTCAACACTGCTGCCAGCTCTTTCAATAGTTTTCTCTGTATCACTGTCTTAAATGCAGATAACTTTGTTCCTTTTCACCTTACATTAAATATACATTTTATGTCCTAGTATAACAGTGTACTTTTATACAATAAATACAGAAATGACCTCTGGACCAGGATTTAGAGACCGGTATTCCTCTGTCACACAAGATTACCCTAACCAGGAGGGACACACTCAGAATGTTTCAACTGTAATTTTATTTGGAATTTAGCTTCTCAAGGCGCAAGAATAATTCGCACTGCCTACCCTCAAGAATCACTTTACTATTGAACATTCCTAAGATCAATACAAGTTATTAGAGAACTCCATTTTGCTGTCCATGGAATCTTGTGATCAAAACTACACACTCCTCATCTCAGAGGGTGGATACACTCAGAGTACCATTAGCCTGGTAACTAGAAGACCTTCCTAGGAAGCTACAGCTGTGTCTCTTCTTAACACCAAGAGCCTAGAATACAGTTCTTCCCTTCTTTTGTAAGGCCCTAACCACTGGAGTATTTTAGTACTTTGACCACAGGATGATGTTTCATTCCCGAGAAGATGTTGTTGCCCTCTGCCAAACTCTGAGTAAGGTACCTCTTCAGACATACCCTTCTGTATGATGAACATCCACACTAGTGAGTGAGAGCTGGTCAAAAGTGACTGTCAAAATAACTTGAATAATACATGTTCTTCTTCTTCAGCCCCAGGGTGGGCAGCCAAGATGAAAGCTGTACACCTCATGCTTTGCTTTTGGAAAGCAGAGTCTTTGGTCTGTGGCACAACCATCTCTTTCCTGTCTCAGATTCATTGTTACTAACAGATAGTGAAAATTATATGGGAAGGTAGAAAAGACATAATTAGGAACATGGAATAAGTCACCTTCCAGGAGCAGTTTTTAGCAGGACATGATCACAGTTTCTAACACACCACAGAAAGAGAAAGGCTGAAGGGTAGAGTTTTTAGGTGAATATCACTGCTGGATGTCCAGCAGAGCTAAATAAATATTAGGACTTGAGAGTAAGGACTTACACTGACTCACTGACATAAACAGACTTGAGAATGACCTCAAGATACATCCTTACTTTCTGTGCAGACAAAAGCATGAGTTAGGTAGTTATGACTGTCCCACATGCTATATCCATACCAATTTGGTTAAGATTCTGGTTGTGCATTCATGGAGCATCTGAGAACCTACAGTAAACCAAGAACACACATAGCATCTTACAGGAGCACAGTTACTGAATGGTAACAAAGAATTATTCAGGTGTCTAAATTATTAGATAACTGAATAATTTTAGATAACAGCATATCTAAGGCTTCCACATAGGAAGATGACAAAGCAGATGACAGCAGACGACAAAGGACCTGCACAACAGTCATATCATTCTTGAACTGCAGTAGGAGGTCAAACAGGATACCTTTGCCATCTAAAATGGCATCTTTTTACATACTTGAATTAATTCCTAACTGTGCATAAATACCAACAGAATACTGAGTACCCATGTCCTCAAAATCAGACCCTTTGGAAGGCTCTCCATATAAATTCAGAGCCAGAAAGTCTCACATCTGGTCTCAAAAACATGTACATGGGAAAGGAATAAAAGATAATATGGCTAAAATATTCAAAATGGACCTATCGCCTTGTATGTCCCAGCTTTTGCTGTCCCATTTAGTTATCTTTTCTTGTTTTTCTGTGGACACATTTTTAAAACAGGCATAAGAGACTTTTCAGCTTGAAATACGAGTAAAATCAACCTTTCAGAAAGCGTAATAGTTAATTTGTAGCATACTTGTTAGATTTTAACATTTAGGAAGCAATTAAAAAAGAACTCGATAAGATACTGATTAACATACCAAACTACAATAATCTTTACGAAGTTCATGGAAACACAACAGAAAAGGAAAAATTATTATCATAAAGTTAGCATACTGCTACTGATAAGATACCTAGTAAAGTGTCCTTTGATCACACAGTCATATGCGGTTTATGGTACATACCTTAGTTATCTATGAATAAAACATTGAGTAAGGACAGCCACTATGTTTTTAATTACAGTATAAATGTTGGAGTGCATTCAGCTGAGCCCTGATCAAAGATCATTTAACAATACTCACTCCTTCCTATCCTTTTTATTTTTAATTTTAATAGTGCATTAACAAACCAGGCATCAAATTTCTGTACATGCTAAATGCAATTGTTCTTCTTACTGACTTGATCTGACTTTGAAAACTAAAAAGTTCAGCCTATGCTGACAAGAGCAATTATACTTACAGAAAAATGTACTCAATACACAACCTTCTCCTCCGCCTGAACTTCTTGTCAATTACATTAGCACAGTATTGAGGATCCTTTGTACAAAGGCACACACACCAATTCAGCTTGTTAATGATACTGTCTGTGTCTGATACTAACAAAAGTAGCGATGACTAGTGACAGCTCTGCAACAGACCGCACATGGGATGCATGTGCAGGACTGGAGTTTTCGCTGGTTAATAATCATATTCTTTTAGCTTAGCAATGATCAGGAACACCGGCAGTTTGTCAATCAGAAAGCTGGGGCACATCCATTCGCACAGAAAGTGATGGTAAAGTAGTAGGAAAGGTCTGAATGCTTTTACACTGTGCAATTCTGGCTCATGACGCCTTAACTAGGAGCATACACAGCCATAAAACCAGCTGAAAATTTAAAACTGTTGTTCCAAAGTGCATCCACCTATTGCACTTAAAAATGTGAACTCATTCCATCATATCCATATTACAACTTCTATATATTACAATTCTTGATTTAATTCTACCATCACCAACTGTCCTTTCAGTCCCTTTTAAATGACTCCTCTTGCTTTCAAAATTAGAAATATGTATCTATGTAAAGAAGAAATTAGTAGCATAGGACCATATAAACATATAACATTCAGTTTCACAATGTTGGTATTGTAAGTTTGGTTTTAAATTTAGTGTCACAATTGAAGACAAATCAAGTGAAGAGATGACAGCTCTGTATATTAAGTCTCTTTTTGCAAGTCTTTAGTTATTTTATTATTTATTATTGTTATTATTATTATCATCATAATAATTGAAAACCAATTAAACTTTTCTATCTGTTCTCAAGTATAGAAAGACACATTAGTACTGTCACTGATTTCTGGAATAAACTGATGATTAACAAATCACCGAATTATTGTATTGGGAGCACCACAATGTGCCTTTTGGGTCAGGTCACAGATCCAATGAAATGGTCTAAATGTTATAGCTATGATGGTCACAACTCGGATAAGGTTTTCATATATTTATCCTTCACATTTCAAAATTTTCATACAAGAATTTTGAAAAGGGAAGGTAGAACAGAATACAGTTCAATCTGTATTCTAACATCACTTTAAAATTCAAAAACAGGCACAAGAATGCTTTTTTGCTTTATCCCATACAGTAAATATCCCTCTAAATTCATGATTTCTACACGAAATCTTAAGAGATCACTTGTTCCAGTGTTTCTCTCATTTTAACTGAAGGATTCTAATTTTAACTAAAGGATTATGCGTTGATCTACTTTTGCAAACTTGCTATTTTTTACCAAATAACAAAGGAGCATACAGAATTAAACCAGCCAAATACAGGACTTTATTAATTGCCTTGTTACACAAACTATCCCAGCACTTTGGCTCACTCTAAACAAAGACCCCTGGGCAGGCAGAGGTGGACCACCTCTTCCTTACTCACAATCCTTATTCACTGATTTGCTAATGTCAGTATCAACTCATTCTACAAGACAGAAAGTTGGTTTCCACCTTGAAACTTGAGACTTAATAGCCCTTCTATTATTTTTATCCTCCAATTAAAATTCTGAATATTCTTGTTATCCCTAAAAATACAAGACTCTTTTTAATCTTGTTACATTCTCGGCCTTTGTGGCTTGGCAGAGAGTTCCACAGTCTAATTACAAGCTTTATAAGTAGAGGTAATTACAGGTTGGGGGTTTATCAGTTTTGAATGTTACCTTTTAATTTTCTTTCATGTTCCTGAGCTCAGGTTAGATGACAGAGAACATGGTCATCTAATTTACTGTACCTAGACCATTATTTTACTGCACCCCCCTTCCTTAATCTTCTCTCTAAAGTGAAAAACGCCTAATGTTTCAAAAGAGATTTTTTTCATTTCCTCAGTCATTCTCGTTACCCTTCCTTGATCCCACTTTAGGTCTTCAATACATTTTTTGAAATGGGGGAAACAGCTGCTGAAATTGTGCAATCTCTCTACTGAACACAATGTGCCACCTGCACAACAGTGGAAGATGAGGTCCTAAGAACTCAGTTCTGTGGAGAGCTATGCTCTTTGAGTCATAAATATTAACGCTGCAGAGACTTACCAGTCAGACTTCCCTTGACACAGTGCCATGGCATCTAATGCAAATTCTGCATCAAATCTGTAAATGCTTTTTACACATGAGCACATCTTCTTGCCTTATTTTAAATCCAGTTTCAATATGAGGTCTTAACATAATTAACAGAGGACTACATCCACAGTTATTCTCTGTTACCCATCTGTACTTTACTTCTATAGTTTGTTGTTTTCTGTAAGTTCCCAGGCTGGGAAACTCTTCCTGTGTGAGACTTTAAAGAGCTACCAAATACCAGGTGAGGAAAAAATAAAGAAACTGTAGATATGCCTAGACTGTGATGGTAAGAGGCTACTTCTTAACCTTCTCCCAAACAAACAAAATAGATTGAGCTATTAAAGCTTCATGCTTTAAGACACCAGTCCTAGATTTTGTATTCTCCTTGAAAGCCTTTCCAGTTTTTCAAACTTCTTTTAACCGTACTCCAGTATTGGTCTCACTAAAGCTGTATCAAAGGGGTTACATTCTTTGCCTACTCTTAAATTAATATTCCTCTGATAAAAGGTCAGTGCTTACCCTCTTAGATTACAAGTGTCTTCACCAGACAGGTGGCTATTTCTATGAGTGTCCCATAGCCCTGCCCATTGTTACCACATTCTTTTCTAATCTTTTACATGCAAAGGCTATTTCTCATTTCTATTATTTATGTCACTTATACCATGGAAGGGCCTCCCTCGCAGATCAGATACTTCTACTGTTCTACACACCAAATAAAAAGATGGTCTTTAACTCAGAGGTATCTTTGGACTGGTCCTCTCTTCTTTCACCCCTCCAGCCTGAGCTGAACACATTTCACCAAGAGCAAAGTATACGGATGGGCATCTCAACATCTCGACATGGGAATCTCGACATTAAATACAACCTATTAACTATATGTTTGCGATTTCATCTGCCATTCTCCATGAATGCTGAAATACATCCTATCAGCTCACTAGTTACAGAGGTTTAAGATATTTCTCAAAGATCCAGAGTGCACTAAAATATGCATCATCTTTTAAAGTCTGGTCTTATCTTGTTCAGTTTTATTCATCAGTTATTACTACCAAGTCCTAAATCCAAATTGTCTCAAAGGAGCATTGCTTCTGTAACAATCTAATAATGGTTATTTTCATGAAATCCTTGTTCCAAACAGCTAATCAGACTACTGACAACATCTATCCATATGTATTGTATATAGCCTGATCTGAAAAACAGCAATTGTAGTTATGTTAGACAGATTAAACTTCTAGCAACATTCCCAATGGCAGATGGTAAACAGATAATCTCTTCTGACACATTTGTATCACCAATGATAAGTACAACCAAAACTGTGCATCTGTGTGTCTAGGAGGGGAAGTAGGAGATTAAAAAATAGGTATATACTACCTAGTCAGGATGCAAAACAAATAATGTAGGAACATGAACTAAAACAGAAGTTTCATTTCTTAGTGGTAGGAGTCTTTGACCAAATTCACTCAGTAGTTTGAGTGATAAAGGAGAAAGAATGTACCATATGTGGAAATTCAAGATCTGTTACTAATGCACTTGTCAAAATCTTTCTCTAATTACTCATGATTCTAGCAATGTGTTCTTTAAAATGCGAAGAAATAAAGAGAGGTTGTGGCTTCGTATGATACACTGGTCAAAAGGAAAGCAGTGAAGTTGCTGAAAAAGTGCCCTAACAACCTGTTTGCAAGACCTGGCAGAGTCAGGCATATCTGTTAGCCATCCTAATTGGCAAGTAAACAGGCAGGTATAGCAGGGGAGCTGTTGGTGTACTGGAGGGTATAGCTGTCAGGGAGAGACCAACAAGCTGAATGAGTGTGTAACAGATGCATTTGTTTCGAAGTTCCAAAAAAATAAATGCAAGGTCCTGCATCTGGGACAGGATATACTTACAGAGGAGTGCAAGCTGGGACTAACAGTTCTACAGGAAAGGACCCAATGGACCACAGACTGAACAAATTCAGCAGTGTGGCCTTGTGGTAATGAAAACTAACCACATCGTGTACTGCATTAGCAAGACCATAGCCAGCAAGTCAAGGAACATGATTATTGCCCTCTATTCAATGCATACTAAGTCACATCTGGAGCACTGTGTTTGGTTCATACTCTTACCAAGTAAGAGAGAGACTGAAGAGAGTCAAGTAAAGGGTAATTAAGATGGCTAGGAGCTTTGACACACAAGGAGAGGTTGAGGGACCTGAGAACACTAATATTCTTATCAACTTTACTGCACTTTTACTGCTAGAGCATTCTTAGCAGCATTCCTTGTGGTCACATTATGCAAAGAGATACATTTTGGTAGTCTCACCCAGAAGATGTACAATGGCTATAGGCATACATTAAAGCACATTAATGTCACCGGTGCAGTACCTGATCATGTGCCACAGCAAACATTGAACTAGGCTCCATACAGACGTCAAATGGTAGCATGAAGCTGGTACTGTCTCTGGGCTGCAAGTAGAAACTCCCATGGATTTTCTGTATTTCTGTGCCTGACAAACTCATGCCTGCTCAGGGACTGCTGCACAGAAAAATGATTTGTACATCAAAGAACAAACTGGCATCCTACCCATGGACGGTTTTTCATTTATAGTTACAAAGCCACTGCTAAAGAAGCCAAAACTAGTTTATAAAATATTTCTGCAGCTATAATTGTTTAGGACCACTGAGCTGCATGTTCCAAGCCAGATCAAAAGGAGCACCACAAACCCATGAAAGGCTTATGTGTAAAGACAGGGTAAATTCCATGTCTGGGATCCATCTGTAATTCTGTCAAACCAAGAGTCCTTGTAGCTGTATACAAATTAAATGTCTGTCTGCCAAAATTAAGTGAACAAAGAACAAATACCCCCTTATCACTTTTTTTTACAGTAACTACCTTGTTTTCTTTAACGTTAAATATAAAAAACCCATCCCTTTACACTGTTGTGAAAATACAAATCAGACTGGGAGTTACACCAATACCAGACATTGATCGTGGTCTTTTTCAGGTTACCATGTTGCTTCAAACGTAGATGTGTAAAGATATGTTATATTCTTTTGACTCAAAGTATTGCAGCTGATACAGCTGGAGAAGATGTAGCTTACACTCAACAGGATATTGAGGGAACTCTGTATCATTTTCTTGAACAGGTTCAAGGCAAGTACATCACTGACTTACCATAGACTGACAACACAAAGATGGATTTGAGAAATTACAAATACAGTTGGAAGGTAAAGGCCTGGTGGCTTTATGTTTGCAGACTAGTGGTACACACATGATTTTTCATGCTTAGCACGTTAAAATGCCCAGGACTTAATAACTTCTCTCAGTGTTGATTCCCTAAATAAGTAGCACTTAAACAAACTAATATTTAATGCCAATTTTCTCTTTTAAAAAATATTTGCTATTTTAATAACCAGAGATCTCATTTTGGAAGTGAGAAACACTTCTTCTCCATTTAAAACAATACTCATAACAAGCCCCTTACAACGATTACAGCAAAATTCTTTAAAATAAACCTGGAACACATATTGCAAGATGTCGTGTCTTCCTACTGGTTTCGTGCTTGTTTATATTTCAGCAGCAATAAACATAAGTATAGCATACATATGCCATTATCAGGAGAAACTTCCTAAAAACTTATTTCGTGTGATTAGAGACAGCCAAAAGGCAGGATATCTAACACCAAAAAAGGAAAGGAAAAGGAAAAGGAAAAGGAAAAGGAAAAGGAAAAGGAAAAGGAAAAGGAAAAGGAAAAGGAAAAGGAAAAGGAAAAGGAAAAGGAAAAGGAAAAGGAAAAGGAAAAGGAAAAGGAAAAGGAAAAGGAAAAGGAAAAGGAAAAGGAAAAGGAAAAGGAAAAGGAAAGGAAAGGAAAGGAAAGGAAAGGAAAGGAAAGGAAAGGAAAGGAAAGGAAAGGAAAGGAAAGGAAAGGAAAGGAAAGGAAAGGAAAGGAAAGGAAAAACAGGAAAGGAAAAAGGAAAAAGGAAAACAGGAAAGGAAAAAGGAAAAAGGAAAAAGGAAAAAGGAAAAAGGAAAAAGGAAAAAGGAAAAAGGAAAAGAAAAACAAAAAGAGAAAAAGAAAGAAAAAGAAAAAGAAAAAGAAAAAGAAAAAGAAAAAGAAAAAGAAAAAGAAAAAGAAAAAGAAAAAGAAAAAGAAAAAGAAAAAGAAAAAGAAAAAGAAAAAGAAAAAGAAAAAGAAAAAGAAAAAGAAAAAGAAAAAGAAAAAGAAAAAGAAAAAGAAAAGGGAAAAGCTTTCTTACTGCTTCATCCATTAAATCCAAATCATTAGCTTTAATTAAAAAAAAATGTAAACCAGAAACCTCCTGAATCCTTCAGCTGTTCAATAAACTGAATGGTTTAGTTTGGTTTCTCTGCAAATACAATGGTCTGTACAACTTTTATACCCCAACTGATTTAGCTTCAAAAAACACATTCTGGGACATGAAGGGTTGAAACTCCGCCTGAAAACTTGACCTTTACATCAGCTGGTCTAATCTAATAAAAGATATTACCTCTCCTTAGAAGCCCTTGCTTTGTTTATGGGCATGACTGCCTGAGATTACAGCACTACTATTACCAGACAATGCCAACTGCAAGGCTCTCCCAGGGTTCAGGGTGGTAAGGACTGCCAGCTCCTCAAGTGATTGCCCCAAAATACCTTCACATTAGGAATCCCCGTGCAGTACTGGTATCTCCAATGTCACTATTTTCAACAGATGGGATGCAAGACACTCCTATCGTGCACCCAGGACTGTGGTGGTGTAAAAGGGGGAGGTAGTGCCAGGGACACCATGGTGGTGTGCCCTCCCCCACCCTCTGCTTAAGCCATAACCACCAGTGGGGGTCATGATGGCTGCATCCAGTTTACCCTGGACTTTGGGGGATGGATAGCAATTCTGTGATTCTGTGGTAGCCAAGGGCTCCCTGGAACACCAACCCAGACATATTGCTGGTATGCAAATATGACTATAAGTCAATTATCTTACTGTATAAATAGTAGACAGTGACAGTGGGGTACCTGCCAGGATCTTCCCTCTCGAGGTTACTCCTTAAGGTTGAGAGAATCTTTACCACAGTAGATATTCAGTAAGTAAATTGGGAATAAGTGCTGTAACTTTGAAATCTTAGGTAAGTGATAGAGGATTGATTGTGCACATACGTAACTCTTTAGAAATAAACCACTGACCAAGTCTAGGACTAGGATGGGATCCAGCCACACCTAGACACCTCTGCGAAGGATTTCAGAAAGCAAGGGGGTCCATTCTGGACCTTGTGATTCAACAGGAGGGTCTCCCTGACCTTTTATCTGACCCTGTCCTCTATGCAGTAAATAACCGAGTGTACCTTGCCATCAAATCTTGTTAAACCACTGTCACATTTATTACTGAACTTAATTAACTCACTGTTTTATATCAATATATTGTTGCTTCTCTCTTGTGAGTGAAGTGCACTTCTCACTGTACCCACGACAGACGTGGAGGTGCTGACCACTCTGGGTGTCTGCAAACGTCCTGGCACGGTATTCCCCGCCTGAGCCTCAGCCTCGCGTGCCTGCACGCCATCTCTCTGTTCTGAAGTAGCTGCTGTAACAGTTATTAAGATATTGATACCCACCCAGGACAGCACTAATTAATTTCTAAATCAGCGGCCCATAGCTTTTGCTGGCTGGACACTTGGGAAGATCCCATGAATGCCCTCAGGCGAGGCCAGTGCCCGTGCAGGGCCTCAGGGCAGCAGCACCCCGGGAGCCGCTAACCCCCTCGTCCGAAAACACCTAAATCCGCCTCGAAGCTCCCCGGGGAGAGGGGGACCGCCCCCGGCAGCCGCCCGCGCCCCGCCACGCCGCGCCCCCATTCCTGTAGGTGCAGCGCCCCCTGCGGGGCGGGCGGCTGAGGCGCGGCGGACCCCGACAGCCAGAGGGCCGGGGGAGCGGAGCAGCTCCGTGTGCTTTCCCGGCGCGGCGCCCGAGCGGGGCTCTTCCGAGCCGCGCCGCCGGGGCACTGTCGCCCGCCGTCGCGCCGCTTCGGCCCCGCGGGGCTTCCGCAGAGGGGAGCTGACAGAGGCAGTGCGCAGGGCGGACGCCCGGCGTCTCCCCGGGCTGGCACGCCGCCGGGCTGCGCAGGGGGGAGAGGGGCAGCGGCGGGGAGAAGGGGAAATCGCCGCGGAGAGCGGGGGGTAGCGCGCCACGCGTTACTTCGGCGAGCACCGGCTTTCCGAACAAGCGGGCTTTGAGACGCCGCGCCGGCGGCTGTCTCCACCGCAGGCCCAGTCGGCCGAAGCCGCGGCCCGCCGGCGTGTCCCGGCTATGGCGGCGCCCCGCCCCCGCGCGGCCCCAGACGCGGCGCCTCGGCCAGCGCGAACAGGAGCGGAGCGACCTTCCCGCAACCGCGGGGCGGAGCCGGGCGCGGCATTCCCGCCCTGCCGCCTGGCCCCGCTGCGCCGCATGCAAATGACGCCGCTCCTCATTGGCCGCGCCGGTAGCCCTTTGAAAAGGCGCGCCCCGATTGGCCGCGCGGAAACGTTCACGCAAATAGGAGTGTCTCCCCTCCCCCCCCCCCCCCGGATTTTTTTTTGGCCGCTAAACTGTAACGCCTGCCACAGACAGGCTGTAACGCTGCGCGCCGGTTACTACAAATAAGTAGTTCCCAGCCCCCCGCCCTCCCCCCGCCCGCCCGCGCGATTGGGCGGGGCGGGACGCTGCAGTCCCAGCCTCCGCACCGCGGGCGCCCCGGCGCGGAGGGGAGGGGGGCCGCTGGGGCGGCGGGTAGAGGTGTTTCCCCCTCCCCCGCGGAGGGATATCCTCGGCGCGCTCGCCGCGCTCTGCCCGCACCAAAATATTGGGAGTTAAGAGGCGGCTCGCGGCGCCGACGGTTCAGAAGCGCGCGGGCAGGCACGGCAGTTGCTGCGCCCGCAACGGAGCTACTGCGGCGCCCAGCCCGCTCCCTGCCGCGCCAGCCCCCGCAGGGGCGGATTTCACGGGCAGCCCCGGGCCCGCCGGCCTCCGCGGACGCCTCTAGTTCTGCCTGCGCGCCTCGGCGCCCTGATCGGCTTTGGCGGGCTGAGAGAGCGGGAGCGGCGCCTTCACCGACTGCCGTTCGCTGAGGACTTGGTGCGGCCGCTGCGTGGATCTGTGCCGGCGGGGACCTCCGAGCACTCCGGCGGTGGCCGCGTCCGGCCGAGGAAGGAGCCGCAAAGAAGGTCTCGTCGGCCCGCCGCCCCCAGCCGGCTCCGGCGAGAGGAGAGCCGCGCCGAGCGCCCAGCCGGGAGGGAGGACGCCGGCGGTGCTGCCGCGGGGGACGCAGCGTCCCCCCCGCCTCGGAAGATGTTGCTTTCCAAGTTCGGGTCGCTGGCTCACATCTGCAGCCCCGCCAGCATGGACCACCTGCCGGTGAAGATCCTCCAGCCAGGTACGGCGGGGCGCGGACCGAACCGGCTCTCCCCGGGGTGCGGGGACGGCGCCCTGCGGCCCCCAAACTTCGGGGTGTGCTTTTTTCCCTTATTTTTTACCTCAAATTGAAGAAAAGAATTTATTTTTAAAAAATACCGAAACAACCCTGGGCAGAATTGGGGCAGCGCGCACGCTGCGGGTCCGCCGAGGGGAGCGTTTTGGGGCTTTTATGATGATTTTTGTTGGTAGTTTTGGCGCAGCAGGGCTGCGGCCACTAACGCGGCGCGTTTCCCTCTCGTTCCCCCAGTGAAAGTGGAGAAGGAGCCCTTCGACAAAGTCTACCAGGTGGGCTCCGTGCTGGGCAGCGGGGGCTTCGGCACCGTCTACGCAGGGAACAGGATCGCTGACGGCTTGCCGGTGAGGCGCGGGGTCTGCGCGCGGCGTTGGCGGGCGGGGGCGGCGGGCGCGAGGCTGCGGGCGCGGCCCGGCCCTCGGCTGCAGTGCCCACCCCCCCGCTGACGGCGCCCCCTTCCCTCCCGCTCCGCAGGTCGCCGTGAAGCATGTGGTGAAGGAGAGGGTGACCGAGTGGGGCACGATTGTAAGTACCCGGGCGGGGCTGGGGTTCCGGGGGTGCCGCGGGGCTCCGCCACGGCGGGGCTATTGTGTGGGCGGCGGGGCCCGCCCCGCTGGCGCGGCCTCTGCGTCGGGGGGGGAATTTGGCGGGGGTTCGCCGCCGCAGCGCCGCGCCCGCCCCTCGGACTGCGGCAGCGGCGGAGGGGGCCCGGCGGCCGCGCCCTCCTCCCCGCCCTCCGCTCCCCTCCCCTCTGCGCGGGGGCGCTCTGGGCCGCGCCGCCCCCCCGCTGACCCGCGCCCCCCTCTCTGCCCAGGGCGGCGTCATGGTGCCCCTGGAGATCGTTCTCCTGAAGAAGGTGGGCTCTGGCTTCAGAGGGGTCATCAAGCTGCTGGACTGGTACGAGAGGCCCGACGGGTACCTCATCATCATGGAGCGGCCCGAGCTGGTGAAGGACCTCTTCGACTTCATTACGGAGAAGGGCGCCCTGGACGAGGAGACGGCCCGCGGGTTCTTCCGGCAGGTGCTGGAGGCGGTGCGGCACTGCTACGGCTGCGGGGTGGTGCACCGGGACATCAAGGATGAGAACCTGCTGGTGGACCTCAGGACGGGCGACCTGAAGCTCATCGACTTCGGCTCGGGGGCGCTTCTCAAGGACACGGTCTACACTGATTTCGACGGTACGTCATCCCCCCGCACTAGGGGCTGCACGGCTCCGTGCGCCCCTCCCGGGGCCATCCCGTTCCCAGTGCCCGGCAGTAGCGAGTGGTGCCGCGGGGGTCACGTCAGGTCTGGCCGTGATGGAAACCCACAGCAGCTGCGGGTGTTGGTGGCGCGGGGAAGCGGCGATTCCGGGCAGTGACGCAGCAGTTTGTTTCCCTCTCTTGGAGAAAGCATCTTTTTTATTATTTTTTTTTTTTCCTAGAGGGCGATCTGTTTACATGGCGGTTTCGCCAGTGTCGGATGTTTCCATGTGTAGATACGCAGCGCTTGTATGCGGTGCTGGTTTTTTTTAACTGGAAGCGGCAGCTCCCCCCCCTTCCCGCCGGTGCCGCGGGAATCCCGCATTGCAGGTGTTAAAGCCATGCGGATAGATGCGCTCCCTGGGCATGACTAGTGGTGGCTTTGGAGATGGGAGTGTTTTGCCCCCGGCCCTGTGAGTGTGACTCATGTAGCGGGGAGTTGGTGGTTTTTTGTTTCTTTTTTGGTTTATTTCCTTCCCCCCCCCCCCCCCCCCCGCCCACTGCCCAACGCACATCTGTTTGTTGTGAAACCCGAGGCCCTGCCGCACGTGATCGCAGCATCACACATTCCCGGGTGTGTTTGGTATCCAAGGAGCCCGCGGGCACCGGGGGCGGAGGTTGGGAAAAGCTGCCGCAGAGGAGCCCGGGGCAGGGGGGGGGCTTTAAAAACGTAGAAATCGTAAGCGCGGCCCTGTTGTGTTTACTGCCGTGCGGAATTGGATAAAGCAGATTAGCCCCGTCTAATGCGGGCAGACCTGAGATTCACCTTAGTGCCGCCCTCTCCTCCCTCCCTCTCCGTCAGCCCCCTTTGTCCTTTTGTGTCTATTTTTGGTGTGATGCTGCAGACGCCACGTGGTCAGGGAAAGGGAGCTCGCCTCAGTAAACAGTCATGGGGCTCTGTTATTCCTTGGAACGAAATAGCACCACCGGATGGGCCAAGTCTGTGGATGGTGTAACCCTGCAGATGACCTGAAATTACACTGCAAATGACTTTGACCCCTAAGAAGTGTAAAGTGGCTTGTTTTTTGATTTTTTTTTTTTTTTTTTTTTTTTACTGCCAAGTGATAAGTTCATGAATTTAATTTAGTTCTACTAGAAGGAACTGAACAATGGGGAAACACTCTAAACCTTTCAGTATTTTTCATTTTTTTTCCCCTGCTTTTAGGAACGAGAGTATACAGCCCTCCAGAGTGGATCAGATACCACAGATACCATGGGAGGTCAGCAACAGTATGGTCTCTGGGAGTTCTGCTCTACGATATGGTTTGCGGAGACATCCCTTTTGAGCAAGATGAAGAAATCTTGAGGGGACGATTATACTTCAGGAGGAGAATTTCGCCTGGTGAGTTGTATAGTGGTCAAGTGGGGGCTTTTTTTTTCCCAGTAGTCCTGTACACTTGAGTTTGTACAAGCAGGGCTTTTCTTATTCAAGGTTGTCTTTTTACTTGCCAAGTCTAAAATTGCTTTTTTGTTTGTTTCTTACAGAATGTCAACAGCTGATCAAATGGTGCCTTTCACTGAGGCCTTCAGACAGACCAACACTTGAGCAAATTTTTGACCATCAATGGATGCACAAATCTGAAGTAGTGAAGTCTGAGGACTGTGACATAAGGCTACGGACCCTTGATACTGATGTATCTAGCACAAGTTCAAGTAATGAGAGTCTGTGAATTATTAAGGACTTTGCACTGGGAGGGGAGCTACAAGCAGAAAGACCACAGTGCTGCTGCCAATACGTAGGAGGGGCTAGAAAAAAGCATTCATTATTCTGTAGTTGAATCTTTGTCTGAGGGACTTGATTTTTATTTTCCCCCTTTGCTGGTTTCTGCTTTGGAATGTGAGATTTCCTTTGGAAATGCTGATGTTTGGGAGTTGCAGGCCAGTACTTAGTCAAAGACTGACCTATTAAGAAAGCAGTGACCTCTTGAATACATGATAAACTTTTTTGCTCTCATAGAGCCTGGACTAGATTTTATTTGCTTTTGAGTGCCTTTTTGAAAGCTGCTTCAGTGGGACTTTCTTTTTTTGAGCTGTGTATGTCCAAAGAAGATCCAGTTCATTATAGGAATTTGCTCCCTTTAGGCTCGGTGCTGGAGGAAGCAGCTCCTATGATGCGTTGGAGAACGTGTTCAGTGATTGAATGAAGTAGTCCCATCCACTGGTGATGGAATACTTGAACACAGACATTTCACTCCTGCCCCACCCGCATCCCTTTCCAAATCTAATCCACCTCTGCTGCTCAATATTTCCTATAGCCTGCACAGAAATATGAACAGGTATATCAGCTTTTTTTATCAGAAACACTTATTCCCATTTCCTTTTGTCATCTCTACCACTGGGCATGAGAAGCCCCTTTCTCAACTCCCCCTGGCCTTTCATCACCCTGCGAGTCTTAAAGTATGTATGGGCATGTTGAATGCACAACCAATGCAATATTCAAGGACTTTACTTTTTTTTTCCATACCTGTATAATGTGTTTATGTAAACTTGTTTTTTCCCTCGTACTATACAGTTATTTATTGTTTGGAGTTTAGAAGACCTCCCACAGGTTTCAGCTGTGGCTATTTATTTGGTTAATTTATTTGGTTAGAGTTATTCAACACTGTGCTTTTCCCCTCCTTCTCCCCATGGGAATTCTAGTGGTTTGCCCATGGCACTTTTTTTCTGCATTCCTGTCAACGTTTGTTTCAAATAAAAAAAAAAAAAAAAAAAAAAAAAAATTAAAAAAAAAAAAAAAAGAAAAAAACCCACACACAAAAAAAAATTTTCTGATGTTATCAGTTTTTGTTGGAAGATGGAAAATTGTACAAAGTTTAATTTAAGGGAAATAGAATGACTTTTTGAAGTTAGTCAGTAATGCCTTTTGTCTGGTATTATTGTACCAGAAATGTAAAGTAATGCTGTTGGGAAGCGTTTTAAGTTATTGACATTGTACAGTCTCCGTGCATTGGCTCTGGAAGGTAGAGTGGCAGAGTCATAAACCTTAATTTATTTTAATAGCTGTTTCTGTGATCTGGTTGCATTTATGCAGCTTGGATTTGGATTTTTTTTTTTCTTCTGTTTAACAGTGTGAAATGTATGGAGATCATATTTTTTTATACAGGTATTTCAATTAAACTTTTTTTTGTATATAACAGTATGTGTTTATGTGCTCACTTTCATCTTCACGGTCACTTGATGCCAGCTGGGGAACACGTATGCCATTAAGCAGTGACCATTCTGGAAAAACTACAATCCCTCGTCTTGACTGTATACTTCTCTGGCACCGAGTTTGATGTTGAACTGGAGAAGGTGTACAATACAACAGCACTAATGGCCTACATCGAAGCGAATTGGCCAGTAATTGTGGAGTTTTTAACTCTGCAAACATTGAGTAACTGAAATACCACTGTACTGGCTGTACAAGGAAGGATTTTTGTAGTCACTAGTGGTTACTGTTTTCACAGTTGATATGTTTACTTTCCATTACATTTGGTTTCCTTCCTTCTGCTTACCCCTTCCTCCTGGAGGTGGATGGGGATTTCCTGCGCCCTCACATCATTCTTTGAGAGGGGGGTGCCTGTTTTCCTTCAGCTCCCTTAGATTGTCAAAAAAAAAGACTGTGTCACGTTGTAAAGGACTGGAGAACGTGTGCCGTTCTCATCCAGAGCAAAGGACGAAAGAAATGTCCTCAGCATTTGTCTTGGTTCGTTGGGAGTCAAGTCCTGCAGAGTTCATCCTAGCTTCTCTGCAGTAGAGGCTGACCTGACTTGCTCTTTTTGTCGTGGTGGGAGTGATTACTAGGTTTTAACTACCTCAGAGGGATCTGCAAGGTACACTCAAGGATATGTTCGGTCATTAAAGGTGCTTTGTTACAGTCACAGTAAAGGGCTGCTCTTAGAATCTGTTGTTTTCAAGTTATTTCCCTTTCTGGGGTTCTTTCTGCCAGCTCATCTACTATTATTCTGATTCCCTGTGGGGAATATCTCACTTGCTGACATCACATCGAGCTCCTGATGCTGACTAGTTTAGACTCAAAATGCCACTGAATAGCAGGAGGTAAAGCAGAAGGGGAAAGGCAGTTTTTGTGTGTGCAGTTCTCTGATGATGTGAAGGGAAGGTGCATAGGTTTTTCTTGGCCATAAAAAGGAAGTTCAAATGACTCTTGGGGGGAAAAAAAAGAAAAACACAGTTGTGTCCATCAGTTTTTCTATGGTTTCTGGTTTGGTTCCTTTTTCATTTTTGACTTGTTTCTCCAGTTTTTAGTCAAAATATATATACTAAACCCAGTCCCTGGGAAACTCTCATTACATGAAAATGCCCATTGTTGGAACTCTATTCACACAAATAAAAGATTTTACAGTTAAGATTGCTTAGAAAAAAATCACACAATCATGTCCTAAGAGAAGAATGCGTAAAAGTGGAGCTTGGGAGTTTTAACTGATTATCTCTTTTGCTTAAGAGGAGGGACTCCAATAAGCTACAGGGGAGATGATCCCAGCGCCTAGTGCAGTTCTTCAAGGAAGCACATTTCTAACCACAAGTAGTCCCTGGAGAAATTCCAGTAGCTGATGATAATTAACATCTTCCACTCCAGTGGCTTCGCATGCTCACAGCTGTTGAGAGGGGTGGTAGCAAGGCCATACGGGTGAGCTTCAAAGGGCTACCAGAAAAGCAACTCTAAAAATACATTTGTACAGCTATTGTCAGTTGCTGAACTAGGGACTTTCAACGTTTCTACAGGAGGGTATGTTTCTTTCTTAGCTTCATAGAAAAATGCTGTTGAAGCGGTCTGTTTTGCAACATAAAAACTCGGTTTTCACCTTTTGCTAGGGAGGCAAAATGCATTAAAAGGATAAAGGTCAAAAGGGCATGGGCACGAGTGCTGACTCCCCTCTGGGATTAGTTCAACATAAAAGGTACACTTTCAGTACTGCACAGGCAGCTTTAGTTGTGAAACTCCCCTGCACACTAATAGAAGCCACGTGGCTGAAACACCATATACTGAAAGTAACGATTTGTAAAAATAGCTTTTCATTACAGTTGAAAGTTGTAGAATGATGTGTTAATATAGTTCCATTAGCTGAGTATTACTGTCAAAATGAGCAAGTCGGTGACAGCTCTTGGTTTCTCCTATCTATCATTTTAATATCATTAAATGTTACTTCTCTGGGATCCTCCTCTTCATACCCTTTCCACGCTAGGTTGGTTTTCAACAGCACAAAGCTTAAGCAGAATTCTGCAGATCATTCAAAATACTACCATTTGAATCACAACCTGTTTTAACCTTGACAAATTGATTTGGCTATGATCGTACTTATGCATGTATGTACTGGCTTGATAACAGGTATTTCAAATATACTCTAATGCTGAAAGATCTTTAACGGTACAGTATTTTGTGTAATTCATCTCCTTAATAAAACTCATTCTCCTGTGTGCATAAGCATACACTTGCTCCTTTTTTTTTTTTTCAGCTAACTAAGCTTGTGTTTACTGAACAGACGAACAAGAGCCCTTTGAACAAAACTATCAGAAGGATATTAGAAAGACTGAGGAGAGTGTGTTCTCACCAAACACGGTTCTCTTTCAGTGGTTTACTGACCTCTGTTGGTGAAATTAAAGTATATGTTCTGAAAATATTGATGCATGAATTGGGAAGAGAGATTTTAAAACACTGCTGTCTGGTTTTTTAGATGCAGAAGAGTATGGCTAATACTTAAATATCCCACAATGTTCGAAAGGCTACAACTACAGAAGGAAAAAAAAAAAAAAAAAAGATACTGCAAACATGAAAATTGCTTTTCTGTAAAGATGGGAGAAGGGAGTATGAATTTAACAGGTTGTCCACTCTGTATCTGAAGTCACAGAGGTAACCCGCCTAGTGAGCCCCCAGTCACTTACATGGCTCTTGGCATGAACATTTACAAGCATATTAGCCCTCATTCTTCCACTTCATTTCAGGCACAATGAGAAGCACTTATCTTCTGGTATACAGATGGGTCGTAATTCTCAGCAGTGTAACTAGATAACAGCACATTGTGGCCCTATCATCTTATTATTAGTGGATTTTTTCTACTAGCAGCAGTGATGCAACTGTTGGTGGCAGAAGTCAAGATGGTGGCATTTTAATTTCACTGCAATACATGATTTTTCTGATATTGTAGTGAAGTTTGCTACGCTTTTAAATTTGCAGTTGCTTAGTTTCACAGTTACCTGTGATTTAAAAATTTAATACGTTTTTGCCTAAGGGGGGCTCCTTCAGGTAGCTGATAAACCAGAGACATATTAAGCTTTAGTTGTATTGCAAACTTCTGAACAAAACAGTGAGGAGGCCACAAATCCATGCAACTAAAACTAAATTTACACCTGTATTTAGGCAGGATTCCTAATTAATTTCAGAGCAAATTTGCCTCAAAACTGATGGATTCATGTGGATCAATAAAAAATATGGGCATAAAGACACACCAGGCTTTATTTTTACTGAAGAGATGTTACACTAGAGAATCCCAGAACTGGGATCTTACAGAGACTTTCCTAGCTAGCAATCCCATGCCTTCTGTTCCAATAAATTTAAAAGGTATTCATTTTCTGTGTGTTCTTTGCACTTCATAATCTTACTGTTATCGGCCTGGTACACTCAAGTTTGAAGAAACATTACGTGGTTTCCAAATAGCTGTTAAAATTTGCATACTTACATGCTAGGATTTCCTTTTCTTTAAAAATGCCATGAAGGAAAATACTTGCCTACGGAAGCATTATGCTTGCATAATAATATAAATTCAATATAGGTCTCAGATTAGCTGTGTTTAAGCTCTAATTAATATGGTCTTAGTAAGAATGTTATCTATTATAGCTAATACTCTGCTAATTGACTACACAAACCATTATGTAAAAAGCTGCTTATACTAGTCCAGTAAGAGAATTAGTAAGATGCATACTATAACTTGCACTCTTTCTCAGGTAAATCTGTGTTAAACCTTGAAATTACAATTAAGTCATAGGCAGCAGAGCATCTTGTGGATCAATATGCTGCTTTGTTCACTATTAATGACTCAGCAGTAATTTTAACTCTTCAGTTGGGAGCAATGAAAGATTACAGAAAATGATAATAAAAGATTACAGAAAATTAAACTGAAAAGTGAAGAGTATTTTGCTCCGTCCTGTGCAGAAATCTGAAAAAATGTTTTATCATTTTGTCTGTGTAATACTAGTTGGAATATTACTTTGTATATATGTTCTACTGAAAAAAAATGCTGTTTGGTTGGAATAAAAAAATTTTGCTTGCAACACCTATTTTGGTAATAATGAATGGTTTTGGTTTGTGACAGAAGTTTGTCTCTCCACTTCTCTGCTTCCCTTGTTTTAGGCCAGGATAACATAAGCATCAAATATCAGTCTATTCCAGTTAAAATATATAAATATGTTAGCAAGCATATGTTATAAAATGTTGGAAGGGCAATCCCCCAGATAGTTTTGTTTTTGCCAAAAGTTTCCAAACCTAATATTGTCATGAAAGGGAACAGTCTCTTTCAAGATCATCCTATGGGAAGATGTCCATTAATCGTGGGGAAATCTCCCGTGTTCAGGCTCCATGCAAGTTTTTTTCTGTTTCTAAATACCTATATAACAGCAAAAGCTTTACAATGTACAGGTTTTCATCAGCATAGAAAAGCATAACAAATCTTGGCTTTCCAGAGGTAACTTGTCTGTTGTCCAAGCAGAGGTAAAGAGATAACAAACTTAATCCACAGGAAGGCAGATTAAGTTGTGGTAAGGAGGAGCTTTATATCTGTAAAGTTAGCTGAACACCGGAGTAAACTGTCTGTGGAGTATATCAAATCATCATTTTCAGGAACAAGCATTTTTCATAAATCATGTAGAAATTACGGCTGATTTAAAAAACACTTTGGATTTTAATCAGCCTAATGCTCATAAGTTAGCAAAAAGAGATTTCAGTCCACAACATTCATTCTGCTTGTTGAACCAATATAAAATGTATTGACAGTGCCCCTTTTGCCCCTGGCAAAACATTTTTTAATGCAGATTTTGACCTAATCAATAGAAGCAGTAACAGCCTTTCTGATGCTGGTGAGGCTATAGGGCTACTGACCTTTTCTCAAAGCCAGTATCAGCTAAACCGGTCCTCCCTCACATCATCCCTTCCTTTTGCTGGTGCACTGATATTCAAATCAATAAACTGATCTCTCTGATAAGTGATGGAATATGCACAACTGCTTGGGACTGGGATGTGGGGGAAGAGAGGTGTTACTGCTGAAGAAAGGATATGTGTAGTAACAAACTTAATTTTCTCTAGTCTGTACCATCAAACAATAATTTCTATTTTATAACTGCTGCAACAAATAATTTTTTGTTGCAAAAATTTGTCGACTTTTTTGTTGACAAATCCTACTATTTTTAACCTTGCGTGCAAAGTATTTTAAGTAGCTTTTTTTGAAATCAGGTGCTGAGCGTTTGCTTGAAAGGTACGCAGTACCTCACCTCCTGGTGAAGTGAAGGAACTCAGATCACTTGGAATTGTACAAAGATCAGAACCTAATTCAAGAATATTTTTACACATCCCAACAGTATGCCCTACTTTTTAACCAGCTTCACAGGTACATTTGCAAATGAGAAAATACATGAAACATTTCAGAATAGCTAATAAATAATGACACTTTACAGCTATGCATGAAGAAAAAAAAAAAAAGCGGCAGTGAGAAAAAGTAATGCAAACAAGTTGAGAGATCAAAATTGCATTTATGTTTTTATCTCAAGATATATCATTTCTCTATTTCTCTGTCATTTTGAGTCTCTTCAGCAGACATAAGCTCCATTGTCATCACTAGGATATTTCTACTGATACGATATATACTATTCCAATACTATAAACTAAAAGGAAAACTACAACAACTGTTCTTGGAAATCTTGGTCAGTCCCTACGTAAACTGTGAATTTTGAGTGCATTTTAAAGATATACTCTTTCCCAGCCCAGTGTTTGTTGTGGTAATCCACTGAAGTAGCTCTAATAGCTGAGTATCATCATTTCCTTGACAGCTCCTGGCTGAAGTGCTCTTGGTGGCATAGGACCCAATTCTGCAGCTCTTGTCCAAAAATTCTGGTCGGTTCAAGGAGAATGTTGCCTGTGTAATGACTACAGGATTATCTCTTAGCTTGTGACAAAGGCAGGGCTGGCCTAGAGACAAAATGTATAAGAAAGTCAGAAGTTGTAAATAAAACCCTCTACTGCAATGCTGAAATGCAGCAAAGAGGAGGAAGGGAGCCCTTCTGTCCTTCAGAAGTCAGAGCTGCATCTCTCTGTAAGATAACAAATGAGTTATTTGGAAAGCAGAGGTAAGGTAACTTGAAAGGAAAGTAGAACATGAAAATTGTCTCAGAACTGGAGGCCTGGGTTGTATTTTTCTTAATACCACAGAGAGCAGTTAGTCAGTAGCAGTCTTTTTTCCCGTGTAACTGCCAGTTAGTGTGAGAAAGTGTTCATAACAATGTTGATAATAATTGATGCTGCTCTTTTCCTCTTCCTCTGCTGAACAGACTTTTCATGTCACAAACCAAGGGCACAATCCAACTCCTTTTATGATCTGTGACAAACTCCTACTGATACAGGTGATGAGGCGAACATGTGTGAGTCACATTTGCAGAACAGATAACACATGCTTTCATGTTCTTTACTAAGTTACGTTCCTATTAATTAATATTATTTTAAAAACTAACGTCCACAATGGCAAAAACTGCTCTGGTGCCAATGGTCTTTTTCACCCATGTAGCTTTCACAGCACTTTAGAAATGTTATTGGCTGATTGTGAATACACATATGATAGCAACCCTTTGCCTACATGTTATTGCCACCCTATAGGAAAGCTTTCTCGATTCCAGAGCAAAGAAATATAGTTGACAGCACTGAACATTTAGCCAAGTTATTAAGAAACTTCATTTTATTTTCTAGAACTCTAAAAAAGAATAAGTGTATTTATTATACTTAAATTTATTATAGAATTAATTATAATTATTAATTATTATATGCTTTATAATACAAAATACAAAATAAAAACAGAACTCTAGGAAATAGGACTCAGGCCTCTTTTCTTACGCCTCTGCTATTCCAGTTCCCAGTGAAATCTACTGGAGAAGAGTTAAAAAAGTGAACAGAAATTTAGATCCCAATGAATCTTCATTATGGATGAATTCATTACTTAATTACATTTTCTTACCTTTGCCTGTAGGTACCTCAAATTATTTGCTGTTTCTGACTGATTCTTTGATTCCACTGGAGACCTTTGGATTTGTTTAACAAAAATTTTGAATGACGCGAGTCTTAGTTCATACATACGGCTATATAATTTACTAATATTTCAGACTGCTGTAGTAACTCTTCTTCACTGAACAGGTTAGTTCAGCTGAAGCTCACTGACAACTAAACTCCATAAATGGTGATTATCAAAGCAATATTAAAATGTTTAAAAGAATCCCTGGACAAACACAAGCTTATCAGAGGTGTGCAGGAAGTTCTCTCTCAGCTCTTGCAGATGACCAGTACAAAGCACTGGAGACAAACTGGAATGGAAGATGCTTCAAATAGCATAGCAATGAGACATCAAATGGTACTGGCTTTCTGCAGAGAAAGATCAGCCTTGGCTTTGCATAGAGGGCATGTGTTTGTTCTAGAGTACTGCACTTGTGGCTGCTAAAATTCAAGTTAATTGATTGCCAGTTGGCCTAAACCTGAAGCAAACCACAAACATTTGTGTTCAGTTGTTCATGAAATATCTAGATTAACATTTACAAAGCTGTTAACTAACTCAAGTTAATTAGCAATCAACTTGGAGGAGCAAAAAGTCCAGATCCACAGACTTCAGCTAAGGGACTTCTATTCAAGCTTATTGCCAAGTAAACTTTCCCAGGTAAATTTTCAAACTAGCACTTCTTTGAGGGCGATGGATAGTAGAAAGTGGTTCCTTTTCTCCCTTTTTATTAGTTTTATACAAAGCCTGTTTGGGGACATTTATTGAAGGACCTGTTATGCCAATTTAGCTGGAATGGTCTCAGCAAGGCTAGATGAAACCCCTGCCTGGGTGGGTAGGTGAGTGCCTACTGGAGCAAGCAGCTCCTTGGAGCAGGCTGACAGCACTTCCTGCCCATCTGTTCACATCCCTCCTGTTAAACCGCTGGTGGATGATTCTCCTCATCCATGTAGATTTGCCCTTAGAAGCTGATTTGCTTATTTAAAGAGCAATTTGAAGTGTGAAAGAATCATGTAAACGTATGCTTTGAACCTACAATAGTAGCAGCCAGTCTAGATAAGTAAAGGTCAGTAAAAAAAAAAAATCATAAACTGAAGAGAAGTCACAATGGCATCTTGTTCTGAGTACAGTTGCTCTCTGGTTACTTAAAACTATGAAGTAGCTACTTGAGATAGATTTTCCCTCCATACAATTTTCAATCTAACTAACTTAAAAACTGGCTGGGGTATGTTGTACAAATTTTGACCACAAGCTGGCCTGCATATGCCACTGTAATTTATACAGTTGGTTATCTTCCACTTTCTCAAAGATATTAACTGGCATGAACCTTCATTTTTTTCATTTGCGATAATTAATTCCCTGTAGAGAGTGAATGAAAACACTAAACAAAAGCATTTAATCAGAAATTATTAGAGTTGGCTTGTCAGTCATCTGTTAATCACCATACAAGGAGTGAAAATTTTATTAAACCTTATACTTAATTAAAACATATTGTTTCCGTAGCAGATTGGAAAGTACTGTCATCTGTTTAGACTTGTATCCTAAGATTCATTAAGAATTCATGTTTCCTGCAACGTGCAGGCATTTAGAAATTCATTCTGTTGGGATCTGAACGGAGGTACAAAGGGTGAGGGTTGCAGCACAGTCAAGTATTCTTTTATTGAAGGCCTTCCAAAACCCTACCATAATGCAGACTGACAGCATAGTGAAGGAATACTAATGAAATTGAATGCGCTTAAAACTAGAAAGTGAAGAATACTGAGGGGAAAAAAATTGCTACATGGCTTTTGGGATTCATTGTGGTAGTCTGGTCTTGTGAATGATATGGAGACTGGAGTTTTGTACAATCATTCCTGCTTGCATCTTTATTACATTACTCATTACAAAAATAGGGGTTTGTGTACATTTGCTATTTCTAGGGAAGTGGCTACAGCAGCTTGTTCAAAGCTAATGACACCAGATTGCTCTGGTGTAACATTCCTCTAAAGCATCGGAAGGAAAAATGCAGAAAAATGACAATGACTGATGGCTGTTTATTATTACAGCAAGGTGCAAAGACTTGCAAACCTGTACGTGTTTTCAGTGGCTCCTTACATACATCAGTGTCCTACTGCATCATCATTAAGTAGGAACACGTAAGAGGTGTGTATATCATTACTTTTTTCTGGGCAGAATGCCACATGGGACCCAAGTTCTTGCCATAGTGCAACAGACATTGCTGTATCCATCAAGATGACTTGGCTGCAGTCAGCCGTTTGGTCAAAGCTGAGATTGAGTGTTGGCTTGTTAGCCTGGTCAACGATCAGGGAATCTCATCACTATGTCTGTTGCTTGTTGCATGTTGTAGGATCTTGCTGTTATCTAGCTTGCCAGATTTTGCTCTGTTCCCACATGTTCCTTAGCCCAGGGTTCACCTTCGGCTACGTGAATTTCTTGACTCTTCGCAGCTCTCTTTGCCATTTTTGCACCATGCCCTTTAGTTTGGTGTATCTCTTGGCTTTCTTGGTTTCTGTCTTTTGCCTCCAGCCCTGACAAATCCTTAGGGATTTGCTAACAGCTTTCATGTCCCAGGTGTGTTTCTGCTGTGATGACATTAAAGGGATTGCACCATGAACATATGATCAGAGGCAGCAGTAACAAGTGCAGTACTTCACCAAGAGACAGTTGTGGGTAAAAAGGTGTTAATGCTTTATATTATTACTAATTATCATTAGCAACCATTGATTAAGTAAGTGACATGACTGATCCCAAGCAATAAGCACAGCTTTGCTCCTAAGCATTTGCAGTCCAGGAAGACAAACAGCAGGCAAAGTGTAAAGGGAAAGGGACAAATACATTTTTTAAAACAAATGCCATCTATTTCCACTGGCCCTCTGCCTAGCCATTATTAACTCGCAATATAGTTTGTAGGCATCCAAGTTGAATCTTCCTGCTGTTACTGGAAAATTTTTTTTGGCTCAGATATGAAAATAATTTTCTTTCACACTCAACACTATTTTGTTACTACATCCACTCTGATAATGGTCAAATGTGACGATTGTCCGTTGGAGCACTTCACAGGGACATCATTGTGTGATGGTGACCTTACCTCTGGGAACAACCTTGCTTAGGGCTTCCCAAATCTGTCTCTTACAAGGCCATATGACAGATGTGTAAAGCTCCATGCCAGTCACGCTTGTTTAAAAACGCCTTGACACAGTCATGGCACTTGTGACTCCCTGTGCTGCTGTGACATATGACCCTTACATCACAAATATTCTTCTGTATTATGCAAGGGTGTCACTACAGGAGGAGGATTATGTGAGGTCATTGCTAGAGTCTGATCCTACCTCATCCCCAGATGTACAAGTAGAAAACAGTTGAGTGGATTAATATGTAAGTGGCTTTTAGAGGCAACTGCCCCCTTGTTCTGACATTGCTAGGTGAAGAGAGGGATTGGTGTTGCTAGATGGCCCCAATCTGTTCAATAACCATCTACATCAGCTTATAATGTAGGATAACCTTGGACAAGAGCAGCCAATGGAACCAGCCCACCTTTGCTACATACGCAGGCACCTTATTTTTACATGTTAAGCATGTACACATTATTTTTATCCATTGACAGCATCGAGACTTAGTCATAGTTGGTAGCAGATCTCATTTCCCCTTCACCAACCAAGAAAAGCCAGTCAGAGCAACCATATCACTTCTAACAGGAAACTGTACAAGCCACAGTTGGTCTGCTAAACCAAAAAACACATAGAAACTGTAAACTGATAAATGTAGGTGTATAAGGCGGGCCTTTGTTTCAAGCTACATAACAGACTGCCCTGGCAGAATGGAGTTGCTGGAGGAGATCTTTCACTGCCTAACTTAATCTTCCTAATTTTGTAGCTTCATTACATTAGTATTATGTGTAGCAAAATCTCTAGTCTACCACATATGTAGATGCCTATATATAAAGTCTACATGTTCCTGCTGAAACTAAAAGAGTTGATTATTCATGTAAATATCTTCTAAAAACTACCATTTTTCAGGCATATGAATTCTGTGGGGTTTTCCCCTATATCTACACTTCTTAAAAATAAAATCAAGCCATACCACATTGTCAGGTTCCCCCAACTCCTTACCTATTGCTATTGTCCCTGTTACCAATATGTCTGCACTTAGCCAGCAGTTGTGTTGCCAAGCTGTAGAGAGACAGGATCTCATCTTGGGTCTCACATATCTTGACTTTAGAAATTAATGCTGTCATCAAGATAAATATTACCATATTGAAAGCAAACTTGGCTTTCAGAAAAATCAGTAAGCTGGAGGCAGGCAGTTGCCTTTAACCTGGAATCAATCAAGTCCAGGGAATGTGGGACTGTTGTATACAGCACAAGCACTTGAAAGCAAAAGTCTTCCCAAACCTGCCTTAGACTATCCCCAGAGGACTTGGGAAGGCCTTTGAAATGAAATGTTAGATGCAGAAGCAGAAGCAAAAGCAAAGCAAAGATCTATCTTAACTGTGTTAGCTTTGTGAGCTGTTGGGGATGGGGAGAGTCTGGACTGAGATTTGACTGGAACCTTCCTGATCTCTGACACTTAGAAAGATTATATATCTGGCTCCCATTGTTTTCCCAAGGAAAGAAAAGACTGACCAATAGCAGAAAAGCTCAGAATGTGAGCTCTTGTGCTACAGATGATCAAGTAGTGAACATAAGGTGAGGAATATTGATCAGGTGACAATGCACAAAGATGATGTCCTGGAAAAGTCCTTTCATCACAGGTTTAGGGATCAGTACTGCAAAGATTTTAAGCACTAATAGCACCTAATGTCACTATCTAAACTTCTGTCTAGACTTGGATACCGAGGACAGTTTGTCCTAGATTAGGCCGGTTTCAGGGTGATTAGATAAAGTTCTTTTTTTTTTTTCTTTTCCTTGTGATATTAATGAAATAGGGATCATTAGCATATCATTAATTCAGAAAGCTCCTGTTCAGGTGCAAATGTGAAGACACACAGAAAAGAAGTGCTTGGTCCTTAACAACAACAGCAAAAAAGCTGTAATTTTTCCTCAAAAGGATTCACTATCTGTTAAATTGTTAAAGCCAAAGATTAGTCAAAGAACATCTCTTTATCTTGAGTGCTCAACGACAAATGATTTCGTTAACATATATTTCATTTGCATCCTTGGATCTTGAGCCTTTTCGGATGGTTAAGATAAGCAAGACTGCATGAAAATGAGGGAAGAGGTTTCAGTAACTCACTCTTCTCTCCAACACCGTGAGGAGTCATGCCGATTTTTAGGCAATCAAAATACTTATGTACTGCTGCAGAGCACCTAGTCAGTCTGGAAGAAACCAGCTTTTAAAGGGAACTTCTTCAGTAGGTGTTAAGTGCTTCAATCTTCTCAGCAGGAGTTTCTCATGAATGAAAACAGCTCTTGGAGATGAGTACAGAGAGAAAACAATGAAGCTCTGAGAGGTGTAAACAACTCCAGTCACCTTGGTGGATCCTCCTCCTCCTTGCCTGGGGCCAGGGGTTTAGAATCTGTGATCCCATCAGACACGTTGTTAGCATATAGCGCAGTGAGGCTTGGTGGTTGTTTACACTATAGACCTGTGTCATAGATGGTCAGAGATGTGATTACCATAGTAACAGAGAGAAGGACTCAGGTAATTTTAGCGTACTAGAGACTCCGGTCGCTACAGACTCAGCTCTCAGGCCCAAAGAACACCCAAAGGGCAGTGGAAAGGAGCAGTCCGCCCTTTCCCTCCTTTCCCCCTTCCCCACCTGTCTCCACCTGAAGAGAGAGTTAAGAGCCACTGAACCCTCTGAGGTCAGATCGAGGGAAGGGAGAAGACTTTGGGTCCCCTCAGTGGCATAGGGATCCCTCAGGGCTTGTTTCCAGTAAGCAAAAAGGTAACCTTCTCCCAGGTAACAGTGATAGAATGAGGGGTAACGGCCTCAAGTTGTGGCAGAGGAGTTTTAGATTAGATATTAAGAACAAATTTTTGTATAAAAGGGTTGTCAGGCATTGGAACAGGCTGCCCATGACAGTGATGGAGTCCCCATCCCTGGAGGGATTTAAGAAGTGTAGATGAAGTGCTAAGGCACATGGTTTAATGGTGAATTGGCAGTGTTAGGTTAATGGTTGGACTTGATGATCTTAGAGGTCTCTTCCAAACAAGGCTATTCTGTGATTCTGTAATTCTGAGTCCAAGAGACTGTTGGACAGGCAGGGACTTTTGTTGCCCTTGTTTTCATGAGGGAGGACAGATATCCCCCCCAAATTGTTTCATTCTGTGCATGAATTTGGCCTTGAAGGTATGTCTCAGTTTTCCCTTTCCATTGTCTCCTCCCTTTGCCTCCTGAAATCCTCTCCCTTCTTAGAAGAATTTGCAACATCCCTACCCAAATACCCTTTCTCTCTCAACTTCTTTTGTCCTCTTCTGCCCACTCCCAGCAAATAGGTCCACATCTAGTTCCTTTTTAATTTTTCAAAATAGTTTTAAAATATTTTTTTGGCCAAACCATGCCTTGTCTGTCCTGGGATTGCCTGTTGACCACCATCAGGCAGTTTCACTACTAAAGTCACATGAACAAGTATTTTTACCACTGTGGCTACCTGATATTGCAGAGTGGTTGAAGTGCCATTAGTGGCTGCTAGCTTGTCTGCAAAATTGGTCGGGCCACAGCTAACACCGTCAAGAAGTAGTGATTTTTAAATGTTTAGTGTTTTAATCTACTGCCTACTTGCAGCTAACTGCATCACAGGATGTGCCCCTGCTGCTGGCAAAGAACAAGCACAGAACTATGTGTTTGGAGAGTTTGAAAGCTCATTTACAGGAATATTATCTATATAACTTGTGACTGTTGTGCCATTGGATTAACTGCAATAACATCAGCACCTACGATTAATTCCACTGGTTGTGGCATTCTTAATGCTGGCGTTAACAAATTTTGTTAATTGTCATTAATTTAAGACCCTAAATTTATGTTAGTGGTTTATACAGGTTATTCTTCCCATTTCTATCGTAAACGTATTCATTTAAAGCTTGAGGTTTTGTCTTGCTCAATCACATGTATAACACATGTTGGCCTACTTTTCTTCATCATTTCAAAAGTCACATGCCACATTTTTAGCTAAAATGTGTTGCAAAAGAAATGTCTTTTGGCCTCTTCTTAGTACTGTAACACTTGCTATTGTTGCTGCCTTTACATATTAAAAGTTACTGTAGAACCCTGGAAAGATATCATCTCTTTCTGACTCTCAATCAATAGAAATATTCTCTGTATTATTTAAAAAGAAAAGAAAAGAAAAGAAAAGAAAAGAAAAGAAGAGAAGAGAAGAGAAGAGAAGAGAAGAGAAGAGAAGAGAAGAGAAAAGAAAAGAAAAGAAAAGAAAAGAAAAGAAAAGAAAAGAAAAGAAAAGAAAAGAAAAGAAAAGAAAAGAAAAGAAAAGAAAAGAAAAGAAAAGAAAAGAAAAGAAAAGAAAAGAAAAGAAAAGAAAAGAAAAGAAAAGAAAAGAAAAGAAAAGAAAAGAAAAGAAAAGAAAAGAAAAGAAAAGAAAAGAAAAAGGGTTGGGGATATACTCTTGTAGCCCTTTCACCTGTATTTGCAGTAGATCTCTGAATGTCAAGGTCACACATTTATTTTAGACTATTTAGCTGTTAGCCAAATAGCTGCAGTGGAATTTGATCATTAGATACTCAAAGCCAGGAAAAATGACCAATGATTACATGGTATTAAATGTTAAAAAGAAAGAAAGGAAGAAAATAAATCCCTGTGTATCTGTTCAGTACTTACAGAAATTTCATTTAAAAAATTCAATTAGTTCCTTGCACATGTCACATGGAACACATCAGTTTCACTGCTTCAAGTACAATTAGGCTGAGAGACCGCAGAGCATTTAGAGAGGAAGCAAGGTCACGGCTCCCAAGTGGCAACAGCATTGCCACACAAAGCTCTCTTTAGGGAGGTGACTCCCATCTCCCCGCAAGAGCTTTGTCTAGACAGTGACAGTGCGTAAGCACCCGGCACTAAATGAGACTTCAATAGCTAAGTCTAGTCATGGTTTTGATCTGCAAGACAATTAAAAATATATGAATTCCCAGAATCTTTGGTGTGTGTGAGGGTTTTTTCTTTTCTGAAGTGTCACAATAAAAAAATAATTACTAGTGTATTTTGCTGTTAATATCTCTATATAGAATCGCTTCTCCAGGTAGTAATTTAGGTTTTTCTCCAAGGCAAGATACACTTTGAATAATCCATAATTCTGCCCTGGAGCAAACCAAGACTTATACCAGAAACAATAAATAATATTTTTGAAGGTAAATTAAATCATGTGCCATTCTTCTTGTGTAAAACTGTTTAAAACACACTCTGCTCATTTCAGCAGTGAGTGTGAAATGTAATTAAGTCCAAACACTTTATTTTTATTTTTGTAGTAGAATTACTATAGAGAGACTGAAGCAAAATCCAAATGAGGCTTTTTAGAAGAAAAAAGACATTATAAAACCCCCCGCGTTTAAGTAGGTTAGCCATCTAACCTACTTATTACTTGCATTCCCAACATTAATACTTGGCAAAGCTAATTCTTAACTACCTTTTATATGTGTAAGACAAATGCTTCAGAGGAACACAGATGACCTTTCTAAAACAACGTCTTTTTAATGCGTACATACGTTTCCTCACCCCTGCATGTTTCCTGACTTGGCCTCTTAATTTTGTGATGTAAACACCATAGACCAGCAGGGCCAGCCCAGATAGTCTGACCTTTAGTAAACATTTTGCTTGATTCTAGCTTAATTACCCTTCACCTTAGCAAGAGATGCTGTATAAAGGTGAACTATAAAACGCAAATGAAAAGTTCATTTGTATTATCAGTTGTTCCTTCACAAAGCACTTTAAAATAACCTCAGAAAACATTTTTTTTTTTTTAATGTGAGAAATATCAGTTCCTCATTTCATTTTCTTCGATGAAGATCATTGTCAAAGTCCTTGGATGGCCAAAATTATGGTGTTCCATGAAACCTACAAATGGCCTGCAAGTGAAAAAGAAAAATCACACAGGAGACAAATCTTTTCTTTGAGAATAAATAGCAATATTATGGTGGCATTTATCAGGCAGGAGTAAAGACAGTGTTTTGTTTGCTTTGCCACTTGTCTGCATTAAGGCAAGAATTTATAGCTTCTATTAGCATGTATTTTGCTGGATGCACATATAACAATGGCTATCATAAGAGTAACTGAAAGGAAAGAGTTTAGAGAAAACCAAATGCTGTTAAAGGTTTGCATTTGGGGAAGAACAACCCCATATACCAGTACAGGTTGGGGGCTGACCTGCTGGAGAGCAGTGTAGGGGAAAGGGACCTGGGGGTCCTGGTGGACAGCAGGATGACCATGAGCCAGCAATGTGCCCTTGTGGCCAAGAAGGCCAATGGCATCCTGGGGTGTATTAGAAAGGGAGTGGTTAGTAGGTCGAGAGAGGTTCTCCTTCCCCTCTATTCTGCCTTGGTGAGGCCACATCTGGAGTATTGTGTCCAGTTCTGGGCCCCCCAGTTCAAGAAGGACAGGGAACTGCTTGAGAGAGTCCAGCGCAGAGCCACAAAGATGATGAAGGGAGTGGAACATCTCCCTTCTGAGGAAAGGCTGAGGGAGCTGGGTCTCTTTAGCTTGGAGGAGACTGAGGGGTGACCTCATTAATGTTGATAAATATGTAAAGGGTGAGTGTCATGAGGATGGATCCAGGCTCTTCTCAGTGACATCCAATGATAGGACAAGGGGCAATGGGTGCAAGCTGGAACATAGGAGGTTCCGCATAAATGTGAGGAAGAATTTCTTCACAGTGAGGGTAACAGAACACTGGCACAGGCTGCCCAGAGAGGTTGTGGAGTCTCCTTCTCTGGAGACATTCAAAACCCACCTGGACATATTCCTGTGTGACCTGACCTAGGTGTTCCTGCTCTGGCAGGGGGATTGGACTAGATGATATTTTGAGGTCCCTTCCAACCCCTAACGTTCTGTGATTCTGTGATTCTGTGAAAGGTGATTTGCAAGAGATAATTGTTAAAAATAAGCTTGTCTTTGTCTCGCATGTACAAAAAGTGCATGGAAGGATTCTTAAAGTTTTTTATTCACATTTTTAACAAGTTTGCAATAAACAAAAGAAGGTTTTATAAGTCAAAAGAAAGTAATTTTAAAAACAGCATAAACATACAATATACTACAACACGTATGATATATCTACATGTTTTCATCAAGAGAGAAAGTGGAAAATAGTTTAACTATTTAATTCCACATTTGTTTTTTTACAGATTTAAAGACAAAGATCATTTCTTCTTTGTAATTCCTGGGTATAAACTTCATTCTTGGGCAAAGCTGCGAAGAACCACGTACTCACAGGGTAGTAATGACTAATGGTCTACAGTGCTCCAGCCTTCAAAGTGATTGCCACAGCAAACCACCACATTTCATGCACCAATTTCTTTGACATACCCACTAGGAAAAGAAGTGTTTCTTATTCCTAATGTCTTTGAGCTCAGCAGGCAGAGAAAGCATACTGCTTTGAGATTTGTCTCCAAGGTAGTATAAAGGTAACTTTGCGTAATTAAGTTAGGAAAAATACTGTAACTTTTCTTTCCCTTTCCCCATAGCATCATCACAGTTCATTGTGTAATCTTTCCAAACCTGATGATACTCAAAGGCTGGACATTTTCCACTGCGTTTAACTGAACCACCTTAATCTTCTTTTTTCCCAAAACCCAATGTTTGATGGAAAACATAGATTATTGTCTTCTGTAAGAAGAAACTGATGTTATGCTGATTCTCAAAGTGTCATATAAATACCTACTTTTCAGAAAATAAGCTACTTATGAGAGTCTCTTTGGACTTGATGATCCTGGACGTCCTTTCCAACCATGGTGATTCTATGATTAATCATGCCAATGGATAACCCCTCTTCAGTCATGGTGCTCGTTATGTTCTCACTGCATCTTGAGGCTGGAATAAAACACCATCTAATGAGGGAGTCTCTGATGCAGAGCACTCCCCTGCTCCCTCCCTGCTATTTCTGCATGAAGGGAGAAGACAAGTACTTCTCTGTAGTCTGAGTAGCTTCCCTGGGTGACTAGGGTCTGTGCAGGAAAGGAAGTTGAAATTAAAAATGTAGGAGATGTGCACTAATCAGCTTTACCCTTACAGCTCAATCATCTAGCCAATATTTGTGCTTATAGTACTCAAAGTTTCTGCAGTTAACATCAAGCTTACCTCTCTCCACAAATGGAAAAGTTCACCTGCTTAACTGACAGTCAAATGTAGGAATAAAGTATTTACCCAGATTTTGTATGGTTTTGCTCCTGCATCCAAAGTAACATGTGCAAACTTCTTTGTACTAGAATTTCATACCCAGGCTTAATAATGGTAATAAACTTTTAGTCAGACATATAGATGAGAGTGTATCAAAATGTACGTGAAAGTGCTAGTGTATTGCAAAGCCTCTGTCAACAAAACAGCTAAAGATTCAGACCTGATATAGCCAGTTAATAGAGCAGAAAAATTGTCCAAATAATAAACTAACCTTTGGGCATTAGCGAATTGCAGAATTACATTACTTTTGCTTCTTGTTCCATTTGCATGGACACCAGTGAAATTTTAAAAAATCAGAATTTCCAAAAATCTTTGGTTTGGGGAATTTAATTTATAACTATAATAAAATCCTGCTTATGACTGGAACAGGTAGCCCAGAGAAGTTATGGATGCCCACTCCCTGGCAGTGTTCAAGCCCAGGCTGGATGGGACTTTGAGCAACTTGGTCTAGCGGGAGGTGTCCCTGCCCATGGCAGAGGGGTTGGAACTAGATGATCTTCAAAGGTCCCTTCCAACCCAAACCATCCTGTGATTCTATGACGAGAAGATTGTCATTATCGCTAAAAGCATAACTTGGCCTATTAGTCACATTTAGCCTCAGTCCAAGCCACTAATGTTCTCTTTTTTCAGATGTCAAGTAACAATGCCCACAGCTTAATGCTACTGCTTACCTGTCTTTTCATTATATACAGCAACAAAAGATTTAATTGCTTCTATTCCTCCAAATTGTGATCAATAGTACTAAATGTAGTCTGTTACTTGGTTTGCAACACTTTTTCCAAATAAAATCATGCAAAAATGGTCACTGTTACTTGACATAGACCACGCAGCCACCTTAAATTTGGCTCCTTGACCCAATGTAATAGCGAGATGAAAGGAGAGTGACTGTTACTTCTGGTATATTTGCTTCTGTCTACTTGTACCATATCATTTAGTCTCTTCATCATTACCTTTCTGCCTAATTTTTGTATTCCCTCTTATCAGTATTCTCAGGAGGCTTGCATACTGTTCTGCTGAATAGTTAGGGTTTTTCCAGGAACTAGAAAAGACACTACTGTACCCTTTATCCTACAGTTATCCCTATATACATGTGCTGGGTGTTTCAGCTATCAGTGGACAACAGCACCTAAAGTGCTACTACCTGATTTTCTTAGGAATGCCAGGTTCTTAAACATTCCCAGTTATCCAGTCAGTATTCGGCCTTCCAACCATTTTTTGTGACTCCAGTGTAACAAAAAATTAAACATTCAAAGCTAGAAACAAGCCATGAATCAGAAGATGGAACATGGTAAATGCACTCTTTTTTTTTTTTTTAATTTTCAGGTGAAAATAACCTTATATTGAATGAAGATAGATAACCATACCCAGAACCCGGATTATATAAGGGATAAGATGAAGATTCTTTCAACCGTGTAAAACATAATATGTCCGTTCTAGCATCAGGTGGATGAGGAGTTGAATCTCATTATCAATATGGACACAGACTTCCAGCTCTCCTAGTTCACATAAAAACAGGAGGAACATTGTGTTATCCTCTAATTTCACCAGATGAATGCAATTCAGACCTATTACTGTCAGAAACTATTTCACATCTTCATTGAGGTCAGGGTCAGCTCAGCCTTCTAAGCCCTAAAGTTTAGGTTTCTACTGATGTGAAAGGTTTACCCACTTCTCCTGGGTCTGGGTAAATTATTAGGTTAAAAGCAAATAGATAGCAAGCAATGCTTTTTAATTGTGGTGTGGTTTTACTTGCTTACAATATGACCTCTCAAAGATTAAGTCTGTTGATTCCTGCCATATAGTGATACCTCTATTTTCATTACCTGACCCCATTTGCTATTAACTCATTTCTATTCCTCTTTGGTCAGGGTCTCAGTCTTCTATGAGCCACATAGCTTCTTGTCCACTTATGTTCATCCATATCATTTTATCTAATGCAATAGCTTCAGCAGATTCAGTAAACAGCTTTTGTTAGCAACTTAATTATCACTGGGCCAAAATCCAACGCCCCAGTCTCACATGCATCCTTCTCTTCTGCCAGTTCTGTAAATATGAATCACTATCCAAAGGAGCTGCTAAACCTTACGTGCAGATTTCAAGAACACCGAGTTTGGAAGAATCTTCATTTCTGCCCTTTTAGGACTTCAGCAAACACATATCTCTTTCTCAAGGGTACAACGCTTCAAGCTGGATCCATGTGTCCCTTTTGGGGGAAAAGGATAGGTGCTCTGGACTGTGTTCGGGCAGAGAAGGCAGATAGAGAACATGAAGGTGAGAGTTCTCTACCTGAGATTTGAGTTAGGTTTTCACACTGTCCCTTGTGGCCTTGCTATCCAAATGAGGCTTACAGCCTTAATATCATCTTTTTGTCACCTGGTGTTCATACACAGCAGCAATGGGCTCTTGCAGATACTGTCTAACAAGAACCATATGATAAGGTTGAAAAAGTGTGTTTTTCTGATAAGTGACACACAAGTTGCTAGTCAGATTACCACCAGCCAGATACACATTCCATCACCATACTACAGCTGTTCAGCTGGTGTATGGATAAATTCTGCTAGTTGGCTTCATGAACCTTAAAGGAATGAGCAGTTCATCAGATCCTCATGATAACAGCAAGCTATGTATCTGCATGGAAAAAAGCTAGAAATGCATGTACTTCCCCTTCTGCATCCTCAGAGGAGCTGCAGAAAATTCAAGAGTCATACATTTGACCTGGTGAGCTACAGCTGAGGGACATTAAGTGGCCCTGGTGGTATACAAGGCATGCAGAATTGCAGAGAAAAATCTTTTCTCACTGATGTATTACTTTAATGAGTCTACAAGCACAGTATGGGGATATGTATGCACTGACAATCCCTGATGTAAGTGGATAGTCCTGTAAGTGCCAAGTCATCCTATTTGTACAAAATCAGCAATGACTTGTGAATTGTGTGATCTATGGGTAGTATGGTGTGAAAAATTCTTTATGACACTGAACTCTCAAAAACCAGATCCATCTACAGATCTTCCAAATCCAAATAGACTGGCTATAAACTGCTAACAGAGAGGGTTTAGTCACCATGCCCTTTTATATGGTCAGTGGCAGATGGCAAGTGTTCACTTGCCTTGTTAGATATGGAGGGAACTCAACGTTAGCCTCATGATGGTCACTTGCTCATCTTAAATTCTTGACCCACTAATGGATATGAGTAGTCTGATGCATAATCTTTTACCTATATTTCTGGAAGTTCCCTCTTGTCTCAGACCAAGATCTGGTAGGGAATGGTAACTGCATCACCAAGGCTTGCTTGATGTCTTAATCCTTCTTTGGGACATGATGTGAAAATAGTGTCTAACTAGCATTTTTTTTCTTTTTTTTTTTTTTTGTAACAAGCAGCCAGACAGCATGCAAGCAGATCAGCTCAGAGATCTAGAAATGACCTGGGGAAAGAAAGATGATTCATGTAGCTTGAATATCTGCTGTTTGATCTGCTCCTGCTGACTGGACTCATGCTTCTTGGATTTTCCCTATGTCTATCTAGCAAGCAGAATCACCTACTTCAAATCACTCTCATGCCATGACGAAAAATGTTACTAACAGGTGATCAGACCTTAAAACTCAGAGACGTGTATTTCGTGGTACACTTGAGGACAATTATCTATGCTTCTCATTGCATAAAACAGCATAAATAGTAGATAGTGAGATTTATTTCTAATGCCAGAAATTAATATTTGGAAGAATCTGTGTCAGTATCTCAGGCATCACAAATTCTGTATACCTTACAAATCACCCATGGTCTCAGACAACAAAAATATCTGTAAATCAAATGCTGCTTTTTTTGTTTTGCTTTTTATTTTTTTTCCCAATAACCACAGAAGGAAGCAAGTGTGTTTCCTTACTAAGGCAACAGGGTAAATTTTTTTCTGTATTTTCTATATTTAATACTGTTTTGATCCATCCATCTCTGACTGAACTACCATCAAATATTTTTTCTCCCTGTGTGGAGGATCATGACAAAAGTCTTCATTTAATACCGAGCTTCACTCCAAGCCAAAGCCAGTGATATGTGAATCTCTGCATTCTTTGTAGTCTTGAATGCCCAATAGAGATTTAAATTCATGACAGCAGGCTGTAATGCTGAAATAAAAGAAACACAGTTTACTTGGGCTCTGGTCCTACTTACTTTTGAAAAGCTCTGTAGGTTCTCTACAGAAAAATACATATTCTCTTTTAGAAAGTGTGAAGAACAGAGTTTTCAAGCCCAAGATCCTTGGTGCCACTACAGAGTAAGACTTTTATACTTTGTGTCTATAGTCCCCAGTCCTACTGTTGAGCAGGAAACGAAGCAGCTCTGACATTATACAGCGTTCATCAAAAGCACAGGAAACCCGTGTAACCACATACTGGGAGTACAAATGAGAATGAACAGAAAATATTTTCAATGGTGATACACAGCTGCAAATTAGATTCAGCTCCAAAATTTAATCAAGCAATGCGTAGTAGTCTATTAACAGATCTACTACAATTTCTTCATTAAATAATACCGTGTAAAAGTACTCAGAACATAATGCAAGAAATGGATTATCTAAGTTGTAAACTCTTTGAGAGAGGTGACAAAGAGTGAGCAAGTTTCTGAGTGACGTCTTCAAGAGATATACAATTTACGACAAGCACAGTCTAAGTCAGCACTTAGTCTTCCTTGAGCCTGCCTCACCTGGGACACATCCATTGAGTAATGTACAGAGCCACAAGGTTCTAGGTACATTAGACTTCCGGTGGGAGCAATGAGTGAGATGGTACATGTCCCAGTGTTGAAAGAAACTGTAATACAAGAGTATTGCACACCTTATAGCTGCAATGAAATTAGTGGACTGTTCTCTGGCATATGACTGGCGTGGTTTAACCCCAACTGGCAGCTAAGCCCCACACAGCTGCTCACTCACTCCCCCCAGGTGAGATGGGGGAGAGTATCAGAAGACTAAAAGTGAGAAAACTTGTGGGTTGAGATAAAGACAGTTTAACAGGTAAAGCAAAAGCTATGCAGGCAAGCAGAGCAAACCAAGGAATTCATTCACTGCTCCCCATGGGCAGGCTGGTGTTCAGCCACCTCCAGGAGAGCAGGGCTCCATCACACATAAAAGTTACTTGGGAAGACAAATGCCATCACTTCAAATGTTCCCCTCTTCCTTCTTCTTCCCCCAACTTTATATGGTGAACGTGATGTCATATGGTGTGGGATATACCTTTGGTCAGTTGGGGTCAGCTGTCCCAGCTGTGTCCCCTCCCATCTTCTTGTACACTCCCAGCCCACTTGCTGGTGGGGTGGTGTGAGAAGCAGAAGACCTCGACTCTGTGTAAGCACTGCTCAGCAGTAACGAAAACATCTATGCATTATCAACACTGTTTTCAGTACAAATCCAAACCATAGCCCAAACCAGCTCCTGTGAAGGAAATTAACTCTATCCCAGGCAAAACCAGCATGATGGCATATTTTATTTTCACCTCAATGTGCCGTCATGTTTAGGGGTCCTTTATAAATTGTAGACATGCTCTCATGTCTAATCCAGCCTGTCCTATAAGACCAGGTGTTTTAATATATTTCTTTTGCATTGTTGAAATAACAACATTCTTCCTGAGCTAATGTGAATTCATAAAGTACATTTCCATACTGTGAATTTAGCCCACTGTAAAGGGGACTGTCTTGTCATGCTGGTGTCAAAATGAGCATATAGCTTTTGAAAAGCCAATGAAATGTGTTTTGCTGGCAGAGTCATCATCAGCTCTTCAGTGATTGTTGTCCTCTGTATCCTGTGAATACTGAGTCAGGAAAATGTCACTTCAGCTTTGTTTACATGTTTTCATGCTCATTTAAAAAAAATAGTCACAGGATCAAGCTTTCTAAGAAAACATATTTGAAAAAAAATAGAAAAAAAAGATAGATTTAAGCTAAAATGTTTGCTGAAACATATTTATTATCACTATTCATTTCTACACGATTTTTGATGCTTGATTATACAGGTCAGTCCATCAGGAAAGAGATATTAGCATGTGAGTTGTGTAAATAACCAACAACACAGAAATTGTGAAACAAGAATACTGATACAACAGAATGTTGATGAAATAGTTTTGGGATACTTTTCTAATAATTAAAAAGAATAAAATTAAAGTTTCTCAATCTGCTTATGAATATTCTGAAAAAGAAAAAAAACAAAGTTTTATTATTTGTTCCACTTTAGTCACAGATTGAAAGATTACTTTCCAGTTGACATCTCCGTCTCACTGAACACAGCAACTGCTTCTGAGATTTACCCAGGTGTGGCAGATGAAAATCAGCTGTGTTAGGATCAGTCAACTGAAACAGACACTACACTGCTATCTAGAAGAGTATACAGAAGACACATTATTTGTACTGAGCTGGACATAAACTGTATTTCTATAAAGATACTAGTCTTGTTAGACAGCTTTCATTACACCAACACTAATCATTAAGTGGAAAAAATTGTCTTAAACAGTAGCATTCAGTTTAATTAAAACTTACAGCCTCTTTAGGTGTAGCTTTGCTCAACAAGATGAATTTGATTTGGATCAGATCTGGACATTTTCGTTCAATCTAACAAAACCACTGTAGTTTGTGTAAGATTTACATTTTATGAAAACAAAATCTAAGCCAGTACAGAGCTGAAATGCCATAGCCAGATGATACCTAATCCAGCACAAAGCTTCTCAATACAACAATGATCTGTCAACACTTTAAAACAAATTTGAACAGCCAGGGCAAATTTATTCCATATCAGAATTCTGTGTAATTTGGCTAACATGGTTTCAGTTTGGCAGTACAAGTCCTGAAGTTGTATTTTCTGTTTTCAAATTATAGCTTCTCTATTTTACATTGGTTTAGCTGTAGTGTTTAGGTGCATATCTCAAGTTACTCTGACTTGATTTTTTGTGTACAGATAATATTAACAAAGGGATTTCCATAGTTCACTATATCAAAATCAATCATATCACTATATCAAAAAAAAACAGGATGAAGCAAATCAAAGTATATGCACCCAATGGCAAGAAGTTAGAAATACCTGGTGAGGAAATCAGTTATGTTCTCAAGGCAAAATAAAATTTCACTGCTAGGAAGTGTTTTAGTTTTCCCCTGGATGATAAGAATAAACCTTATCCAACATGGAAGATTCATCAGTGGAAATCACCCCTGTTTTCCATTAGCTGAGTAGAAATTCTGCATGGATTGTCAAGCAACAGAACAACAAAAACACTTCAGAGATTAATATCCAGAAGAAGTTGGGATAAATGCAGAGGGCATATATTTTTTTCTTGGAGGAAAAAAAAAAAAGCAGCAATAAAACCAAAAAATTCTTCAAAATAAATTGTAAATGAACTATCATTTAAAACATTTGTTATGGAAAGAAGCATGGATATTCAGTGTGTGCTGGAAAAAGAGCTTGAATTCTATTGAACTTCTTAATTTGTCCAACTGCCATCAAAGTGATGTCCTATGAATGATATTTACTACCTCTGGGAATACAGCTGTCATGTTAAAAATGCAATGCAAAAGTATTCCAGGTGTGCAACTTCTCTTTTTTACATTATTGAATACCACACTTCTGCTTTAAGCATAATATGGTCTTTGTTGGTTTAATTAAGTAAAAGAAAAACACAAACCAGCAACTACAAGGTAATACGCAAAGACCTCCTCAAACAAAATTAGGGTCGCAATATGTTTAAATATTTATCTGTGAAAACTGGGCAGAGGTCTCCTGACAGATCTCTAAGCTCACTGAAATTTCAGAGTGGTGAACGTGCCATTTACAAAGAGTGAGTAGTGCACTAAAGCAGAGTTGTGCTTTCTGCTATGATCCTTCTGCATCTGCCCTTGCCTGACATACACTACCCACAGGTTAGGCAAATTGTTTAGAACATGCAATTTCCCATGTTCTATCCTAGCTTTAAAGTGATTCTTTTTTACAGAAAGTTTGCAATGAATACTTTTATTATGTGAACATGAAAAATAACCCAGTTCTTATTGTATTAACCATTACACCTGCAAAACATGTTCATGACTTTGCCTAGTTTATAATCTGAGTTTTATATTCTGTGGCATATGCAGTCTGTTCCAGAGGAATAGATGTGCACATGCAGATGTGTGTGACAGAGTGTGTGCCCTGATTCTGGAGAGGGATCAGTTTCCTTAGAACAGATAAAATTAAACAAGCAAACAAAACATACTAACTTGTTCATTATAGAAAGTCCAGAAGATGTGAGGGTGAAGGGTAACTGTCTGTCACCCTGTACCTTTTGGCATGGCCATTCTTAGAGACCTATAACAGACTGTTATATAAAGTTATTTAAGAGAACTCAAGCAAGAATTTACAGCTTCAGTCTCTGCAGTGTATTCTGCACAGGCATTTTACCTAATCTGTTCAACAGATTGCTAAAATTCCCGCACTGGAAGCAATGGTCTTTTTGCTCCCTATTGCTTGTGGCTTTGGAAGTGACTGTCAAAGAAGGACTTGCCTCCAGGGCTAAGGGAGATCGTGACAATACCACCTCTCCCCTTGGACTCTGCTGGGAAGGAAAGGTGGACTAGCACCTTGAAAACTCCTTCCTTGTCTAGTAATTATCCCAAACACCTTTGCTCCATTCTGTTTCCACACAGTCCTGCCCACTTTCAAGGTTATGCTAGCTCCTTAGAATCTAGCTCCTTCTTCCGCAGTGCCAATAGCCACCTCGCACTTCAGTTTTCCCCTCCTATTCCCCCCACCTCCCTCCTGTGAGCAGGCTTTCTGCCACTCGGTGTCCACAGCTTGGGATCGTGCCAACACAACTGAGACAGCAAGTCTGGAAATGGCCTATAGAGCCCTGCTTTGCTAGACTGGAAACTTTTACATAAAATAGGCTGGAAAGATTTATACAATGGATTGGCAGCTGATTAACAGAAAAACACACCCAGGAGCCAAAATGAATTTTGAGTACTGTGGAAGGATGCCAGCTTGACAGCTCTGCAAACCAAAGCTATCCATAGGACAAATACAGGACAGGGACCAACTCCACAAGCTTCTGTCACCCTCTCTGAGAATATCTGATGGCTGTGATGAGCAACAATTTCTATAGCCCTGATTTTTGTCCTAGTAAGATCTGAGGGTTAAACAATAAAGAAATAATCTCATAAGAACTGTATATGTCTATTTAGGGTAGACTTTTTTGCCTTCTCCAAAGTTCATGGCAGCAGTTTGGATCACATTAGCATTTACAAGAGGCCAGGCTCATACAACCACTCAGATGTTTTTAATTGCTCAACAGAACTATTTTTCAACCAAAGAAAAGTAATTTTAGGTGGCAAAAAAATTTGAAAATCCATCTCACTTCAGGTAAGTTGCCTGTTAAATAAGACCCTACCAAGTTTAAAGGTATTGACATCTAACCCCTGGGAAGTGATGCACCTAGATTAAAAAACCCCATGCTTCATATCATGAACATATTTTCCACTTAGTTATTTTAGTATCCAGAAACAGAGTTCTCTAAGTCCAATGGTATTCATAGCATATCACAAACTTAAGCTTTTTTTTTTTTGTTCCTTGTGAACTCCTTTATTTTCAGCAATTGAAAATAAAACCAATTAGAAGCACCTTAATATCACCAACAGTATATTACCAACCATTATTGCATTTGGTGTTCCTATGCATTCCTTTAGTGCATGCTTGACTTTACTAAATTACAGGGATTTTAACTCTGGCTTCTGGAATCATGGTAGGAATAGTTGTTCTAATCTGTATTACTCCAGCTCTACTGTTTTCTCTTAGAAATTTCAAGCCAAAAATCCATTTGAAGCGCTGAATCAACACTACCTTCCTTGTTTCTTTGTTGGTTTTGAAAATGCTGGTTTTAGCTGAACTAAATGTGCATAGATTAAAAAAAAAAAGAAAAAAAAAAAAAAGAAAAAAAAAAAAAAAGAAAGAAGGTTATTCACTGAGAACTAAGTTAAAACACTTTGAAGTTTTTGTTACCTACACGTAAGGTACCACATTCTTGAAGTTTTTGAATGACTCAAAGCCTGAACTGGGTGTTTAAAAAAATTGCTTGAAATTTTTGATCAGATGGTTTTTCAGTGGAAAACTGAAGTTTCAGTAAACTCAGTTCTTGTAAAACACTGACTAGTTTCAGTTAACTTTGCTTTTTAACAACTGATATCTGAAAAAAAAAAAATCATAGTTTTCAGACAAAAACTTAAAAACATTGACCCAAAGTAATCTGGGGCAAGTAAACTACTACATTAGGTAAAATTAATATATCTCCTTATTTTCTGGTCTGATCTGAGGTCATCTTCCAAGCGATAAATAGGCCATTCACATGAGAAGGTCATTATATTCTGTTTCTAGAGTCTACTGTGGCAAACATGTCATCACTTCTGATGAAAGCTGCCTAAAACTGGTCAGAACAGACTCTGACTTCTATGGGCAGTGTTGTATATTTGCTTGCCATAAAGCCAAGTAATCAATCAGATGATACACATCAAAGCCTTACTGGAACAGATAGTGTAGCTATCAGTTATTGGTAATATTTTTCCATGAAAATATAATTAGAATTTACTAACTTCTTTTCCTTAGGAAAAAAAATAAAAATTTTAAATGTCTATCATTCCCTCTCATTTTTTCTTCCCTCCCTTTATCAGCTTTAAATGTTCCAAGCAAAGATATTATCGTGGATAACGTCTGATGCTCCCACTGGCCTTGGGATGGTCAATACACCAACTTGTACCATAATTATTGGAAGAAAGGTTGTACTTTTGAAATTTATTCAAAGTAAAACCATTTTTAAGATTAATTTTCTTATCCTCCTCTCCCTCATTTTAGGATCATAGTGTAGGTCAGGCTGGACAGGACTTCAGGAGGTCTCTGGTGCAACCTCCTGCTCAAAGCAGGGTCATCTTGAGGTCAAACCAGATGGATCAGGGTTTTATCCGGTTGTGTCTTGAACACCTCCAAGGCTGGAGAGGGACTACACAGCCTCTCTAGGCAGCTTCTTCCAATGCTGGACCATCCTCATGGGGAAAAAGTTTACCTTCACTCTGAACAGTGTTGTCTCTTGTCTTTCTGCCATGGCCCACTATGCCTCACATTGTGGTCCTGGTAACTTCCTGTTAGGAGTTAGAGTCTGCTGTTTGTTCTGCCCAGAGCCATCTCTTTTCCTGTCTGGACAAGCTCTGGACAAGCTCCATCAACCTCTCTCCATAGGACAAATGCTCCATCACTCCAACATCTTCATGGCCTTCCACTGACCATGGTCCAGTTTATCAATACCTGTCTCACATAGGAGGACACAAAACTGGATATGATATTCTAACTGTGGTCTAGAGGGTGCTGAAGAAAAGGAAAATCCCTTTCTTCAGAGTACTGGCTCTGTTCCTGTTAAGGTAGCCTGGGAGGCTGTTGGCCTTTTTTCTGCCAGGGCACTGCTTTCTCATGCTCATCGCCCTACCCACAAGGGTCCCCAGAACTGGGGTGTTTTTGCAGGGCTGCTCCCCAGTCATCATTCCCCAGCCTGTATCATTGCAAGGGGATCTCCTTCCCAGCAATAAGGATTTGCATTTATCCTTGTTGAATTTCATACAGTACCTACTGGCCCTTTCCTCAAATTTATACTCTTCTTCTTTAAGAAGAATTATAAGAAATTTTCACTTGTTAGTTTGTCTGCAACTCATAAATAACCAGTACCTGTCCTCAACACAGGACAGAAGAGACACTTCGGTTTCCCGGCTGGAGCAAGCCAAATGATGTCAACTGCATGTGTGAGTGTGTCCTCTCTAAGGTACTAGCTATGTTTAGCTTATATCTGAGGCTAAACTGTAGCAGTTGCTCTACCACTCAATGACCCTTCCCCAGCTGAGAAGTGGAATGGGGGGGGAAAAAAGGGAGAAGTCCCATCAGTTGAAATCAAAATGGGGTTAATGAAATAACAAGACTAATAACACCACCAACAAAAAGTGTCCAACAAGCTTATACTCAGCCTAGTCCTTAGAAGCAGCAGAAGGCCAAGAGAGAGGAGCCCCAGGAAGACAAGCTCTCCACCCTCAGTAAATCTCCTCCTTTTATAATGAGCTTGATGTCAGTGGTATGGGATACACCTGTGAGTCAGCTTGGGGCAGCTGCCCTGACTGAAACTCCCAGCTGACTCAGGGCTACTCATGGCCTGTCTATCATGGCTGGCCCATGGGTCTGTGCCTGGGAAACCAGGACAGGTATGCATGTGAAAATGCACTTCAGCCAGAGGTAAATATGCCTTTTTTTGACCAGAGGTATAATATTACTGTCAGGAACTGTTCTGGACTTTCACAGATGCTTGATACAGTAGAGTCTGACCTGCCAAGAGCTGACCAATGTTATGTCTGTGGCTTAACAGTGTCTGTTATGGATCCCCTCAACTTTGCCTTTGGTACTGAGGTCAATAATATTTTTCTTAATACGATAAGGTTCAACTACTTATTCTACAAAAAAAAATAAATGAATAAAAACAGTTAAAAGAAAGTCAGAGTGCAGATAATGTCTGATTTATTCCCTTTTCTGTTTCATTCAATGTCTTTTTTTGTTCATGGATTTATTATGCTCTCTGCAGGACATAATGGTAACATTGACTGGATCTGAAAGCCATGTCTTGGCCCAGTGTTGTAAATTCTGACAAGTCCCAGGCTTTTCCTGCGTGTCATATCAGCAAATCATGGGTACAAGCTGGAACATCCGAGTTTCTGCATAAATGTGAGGAAAAATTTCTTCACAGTGAGGGTTACAGAGCACTGGAACAGGCTGCCCAGAGAGGTTGTGGAGTCTCCTTCTCTGGAGACATTTAAAACCCGCCTGGACATGTTCCTGTGTGACCTGACCTAGGTGTTCCTGCTCTGGCAGGGGGATTGGACTAGATGATCTTTTGAGGTCCCTTCCAATCCCTAACATTCTGTGATTCTGTGAAATTACTTGACCTAATGCAGGCGGTGCCTACAACATGTACTAGAAGTCAATACTTTCTCCCTGCAGAAGATTTTCTCCCTTGCAAAGTTGTGCTCTCTCTGACACTCTCCAGCAGGCATGGCATTAATTCTCTTGCTTTCTTAAAGTATATTGACACAGCTTCAGCTGTAAGGATGTGACAACCTGCAGCTTCCCCATAGCCCAGCTGAACTGTTCTGTACTAAGGAAACATCAACATATTTTGAAAGTTCTGGTAAGACTGAGCTTAGAAATAAGTTCTGAGTTATTCAGTCATGTCAAGACAAGGTTCGTTTAACCATTTTTGATCTGCCTAGCAAAGCTCAGGGTCATACACAGGCTCATCTATGAAGTTTAAGTGCAACCACATTAAGTAGTTGTGCAGTAATGAGTTTTCATAGTCACAAGATCCTAAATCTGATCCAAGACCTGTTAAAGTAACCTCAGTGCTTTATAACATCGGTCTATAATAAAAATTCTGAAACTAGCCATAACCCTGATAACAACCCAGTTTCTGTATTTATTGGCTCCTGACCTCATCAAGTGACTCCATGATTGGCCTAAAATACCAGAGTACTGTCTGTAGTTGCCTTCACATGCCAACTCTGGGAAAATGGGTAGTGGTGTATCCAGTTTATGAAGGATAATCCCTGCAGTAAGTAACTGAAAATGTGTGAAATGGGATTATGGTCCTGATTACTACTACCATTTTAGGTATTAGAATATTCCTTCAAGAATTCAAAGAAGATCTGAAGTCAGGGTTACTGAATCTCACAACTCTTCAGAGATGACCTTTGATTCTGAGTTCTTTGAAGCCCACAGCCAGGGAACTGAGAACCACAGTATGAGAAAGGAAAACCACCCAGGGGCTTCCTAGCTCTCCTCTGGTGTCCAGGATATTCAGAGGAGAGGAAAGCTGTAGAAGGCTGTAATCTCTATGTTTATGACCATTCCTGACACTTTTTGTCCAATGTCAAATAAATGTCAGGTAACTTGACTTTCCTTCTCTTAGTTGGAGCTAAAACTCTCTTTTGCTTGCTTTCTCCTGTACTCTTCTCCCCACTGTAATTGATTTCCTGATGAGATCATCCTGGACACTGGTGACTGGGTAGTCCCTAGAAAAGGAGAGTTAGACCTTCTCATACTGAGAGGGGTTGGGAATTCAGGTGCAGTTCTCAGGGCCTTTCTACTGCTGAGCTATTAAAATGGAGCAGAGACAGAGGAACACTAAGACCTCCTAAAAATAAATTAAAAAATCCTAACACTTCACCACAGAAAATGTCTAAATAATAAACCTGCTGCTCCAAATTTGAAAACATTTTCTCCTCTTATAGTAGAGGGCACACCAATATTTACTTTAGGAGTATGAGCCATTCCATAAGGAGTATGAATGTAAGATTTATTACACCCAGAAATCTATGCTTTTCAGGGTTGGGGTACACAGAGAAGGAGTATTTTAAAATTTAATTAGGAAAATATGTATTTACCTATCTTTGAAACCTGTTTTGTATTTTTTCTTATTTTAAAGGACAATAAAGCAATTTTTTTGTAAATTTATGTAAATAATAGAATAAGTCTTTGCTTTACTGAGGCTTAATTAGTTAATTTAACACAGCATTAGCCTTACTACAAAGCTTTATAAAAATCTTCATTTCCAAGTAGTTTTCCTGTTCAGATATATGAAAGTACATCTAAACCAATAAAGACTGATTCAGGAACTGATGGGCTCATTTGCATCCTGGCCAGAACATCAATCAATAGCTTTCATTTTGTTTAAAGGCCAGGGGCCAAGTTAGAGTTTGAAAAGTCCTTGTAAAACCTTTGGGTAATTTTGAGATTGAGTCTAATAAAAGATTAATGAATACGGGCATCCATTTCTAGCCCAACTATTTACATATGACTTCTACCTTCAGTCCTGCTGAGTGGCAATCAAAGCGAATCAGTCTGTTTCTGCAGGCAGTGCTGACTAGCTAAAAATAGCTTCTGCTACCATAGCAGTCTCTTCATGTCATTCTTTTCTATGCCTGTATGATAAGCCTAGAAAGTCAGATATAAGAAGAAACAGTGGGTGCAGTCTGGATGTTTATCACTCATAAAAAATTTTCCATAATTTCCACTCTAAGTATTGAAATTATAGTAAATACCTAGCTGTGGTAAATATCACCACATAATCACTCCTCCAAGCTACAGACATGGAGAAAAATTTCAGCTGGTGAATGAGAGCAGAATGTTCTTTGAATGATAAATCATATTTCCAAAACAAGCAGCTGAGTATATTTTGATACATGATTGTTATTACAATGGTAATCACTAGATCGAGTAACCTGAAGTTTTTTATTCTACTTAATAAATACAGCTAATTAATTTCACTTTGCCAGTACTATTTGACCTGCAGAGAAAAACACCTATTTTCATTACTGCTACATTATTTACTTTTATGAAACACTTGATTTGTTTTCTTGTTTAAGGGAAACTAAATATTCCTGGTCCAAAGTTTTGCTGCAAGACTAACAGATCCAGTTTTGTTACAGAGCTGAGTTGTGCAAGCTTGTTATTTTGCTTTGTTTAGAATGACCAGCACAATAAGCTGGTCATCAGTGAATGAAGTTTTTAGCCACTGTCTCACTACAAGTGGTATATGGTAAAATCTAGCTTGGCAATTAGAGGAATATACTTTTAGACTCAGTGTTGAATGGGACCTAAAGATGTCTATTATTAATACAGATTATTAACAGGCATGGTTAATTTAATAAATGACTCATATTTGTTAAACTGGAGAGGGTACGCATGAAGAAAAAACATTTTGAAAAAAATAATTTCCACAAAACATACAATGTTATAACAATTTATATAGATGATCACATTTGAAGCAACTATTTCTGGATGATTACTAGGCCTTTGTGATTACACAGAATTTGATAAAGGTGTGGATGTGATTCCTGATATCCATGGAAAATTTAAAAAAAAAGAAAGAAGTATTCTAATAGACCTCACAAATGTAACTCAAACACCAGTGATTTGATTGCTTTTCTGTAAAAATCTCCTCATGGGTTCTGCCAGATTAGTGACAATTCTGTATGTAGAAATGATCTGACCCTGTTGATCCGGAGTCTCAAATTCTACAGGGCTTCTTTCTTCACCAAAAATAACAAGAGTCACTTGGTACCTTGTGTGAACAGCAATGTTCCAGTCCTGAAGATACTGAAGATTAGCAAAAAAGGCAGAACTACATTCAAGTTAATATTCCAATTCAGTTAAAATTTCAGAGTTATGAGCACAAAAGTAACAGCCACCACAAAGGCGGTCTTCACCAAGAGTTACCACTGGCTCAAGGAGCTCTCCTGTGAGCTTTCCTGTCAAAGGTGCATGGTGGAGTCAAGTCCCTGTGTGGGAGAAAGGCCTAACTGTCCTGAGAGGAATCTGAGCATGGTAGGGCAAGACGGCACACAGGAAACCGTATGTGGCGACTGAAGAGCTGATGCAGCTATCAGGCAGATTTTTAATGAGATAATTGGGAAACCAGAAATCTATCAGGTCACTGGGAGCTGCAGGAGTGGGACACATCATTCTGTGATTATCCATAAAACCTCAAAACTCCATAAAGTGATTCTGACACTACTTAAGTCTGTACAGCACTAATCCGTGCTACAAATGGGCAACCAAATCCCATTGGTGCGTCAGGATTTTTCTTGTGTGAAGAAACTGAATTAAACATACTTGAAAGCATGCAAATTAAACTCAATGCCCTTTGACAAATATGAAGAAACTCTCAGTACAGTTCTTCCTTCTTACAGCTTGTTGCAACTAATTTCTTGTTCTTTTCTGAGGGCAGGTGCTACTTTCGCAATATGGGTCCGTAAAATTCCTGGAGCACTTTGACATAGTGTATAGATGTTTATATCAATAGAATACATACTTAACTGTCTGAGGGAGCCACAAAGTCTAAGAAAGTATATTGTATGAGGAAGGTTTTGAAATCTATCTGAGTCTGACATCCCAATTTTGTTTGTTAATTCACAGACCCGTTATACTTTAGAGCCAGAAGAGACAGCTGCTTAATGTATGAAACAAAAGGCACACAATACTCATCTAATAAATATACAAAAAGCCCAGATGTATAAATGAAAAAGTGCCCTAAACATTGTTCACAAGAATAGTTCTACTTCCCAGACCAAGGCCTGCGATCACAATAGTCTTCCCTGTGTAAGCAATTAGAAGATGTCCTTCACACATTCAGTGTCCCCGGCTCTTACTAGAGATTTTGTCATCTAGTAGAGATGATACAACACAAACAAAAAAGAAGGCAGGCATATGACAAGATGATGGACTGGAAACTTGTCTGTGGTTTCCAACTATATTAGATGATCTATTAAAAGATATTACCCCATGACTGTGGTTTATTGTAACTCTCATTGCATTTTGAAACCCTGAAACTTCTTTTGTAGGGTTATTTCCCCCATACACAGAGCCTGTTCAACTTATCCAAGCAATGAAGCCTGGTGAATAAATACATACTCCTTTATTGACACAGAATTTTTGCAAATAATTTTAAATAAGAGTAGAAATATTTAAAATGCTCTTAGAAGATTGATCAAAACCTTTCTGTGCCATTACACTTTTTTCTTTCAGATAAACCATTTAACTTCAAACTAACCATTATTCACCTGATGAGTGACTACGGTAACTGAAATAAACAAGGTTTACAAAAATTATATTCTGTTGACCATGCAAATGAACTTACCAAAACTCAGAGCTCCACAATGTATGTAGACATAAATATCTGACCTTTTTTTTTCCATGCCTTTTTTTTATTATCTGTGGAGAAAAGCATGTTCTTCTTGGGTGCTATTCATCACGTGTCAAAGTAGGGAACTAAAATAAATCAAATTAATTGAACTCTAAATTGCCTTTTTTATCACTGATATAAGGGGATGTTAGGGTGACTACCTCAAATGTAGAATGCTACAAAGTAGACATTTAAAGTTGGTGAGATGAATCTCATCTCATCAGAAGACGAATTCCATAAAAATCTGGCTGTTTAATAGCCAGTCTATAGAAAAGGTTGTGACACTCAATATTTTACTATCTGATTTAATTAGACAAACCAATTATAACTTCACAGACTTCTGAAGCTGCTGTTTCTACTGTCTGTCCTAAAAAGCTTTTGTATTATAATTTATTTGCTAATCCAATAAAAATTATAGCCCTTTGAACCCTGTTCACTTCTCCCAAGGAAAGCTGTAACTGAAAAGCTTCTGCTATTTAATATTTTTTTGGTCCTGCTGATTATATTAGTTTTTATCTTACAGAATTGTGAAGTTCCTGCATCATCCTATGTGAAAAGCCATGAAAACAAGAGATGTCAAGGAAGAAAAAAGAAACAAACAAACTTGTGAAATTTTTCAGATGTTACTAACTTTACAAACTTTAATTTAAAAATGGAATTGTCAGAAAGTTATTAATTTATATGCACTATACACACATTAATATGAATTTAATCTCATTTTAGCCAACTAAAAGAAGCATCCTAACAAAGGAGTTAGGTAAAATGGTTTGTGGGTTTGATTTAAGGTGATTCTCCTCCTTCTCTATCTCTGTCTGTATTGCTACTACATGTGTTTGCGAGCCACAATATCTCTGCAAAAGAGGGTTCGAAATACCTTTCATCACCCGCTGAACAGTCATTTTTGGCCCAGAGAAGTTGTCTTCTGTGTGGCTCAGATGATTTCACATGGACATAAACATGTGGCTGGAGTGGACAATGATGGACAGGAACTTCTTAAGCCAGTTTTCTCGCTGAAGAGAGCGTGTAGTTTGATGGTGTTATGCTATTGCGTAGGGTCTCCCTATAGTCAATAAACAGAAATGTCTTCAGAGGGTAATTAATTACAATTATTTTGGGGACTTATAATAGGATGAGACGAGCAGGTCATCATTCAAAGATGCCTGTCTGTCTATATTACTTAGGAGAAAGCCTAGACAGTTCTGGTACATGTTGAAATTTTGAAAAGCTGAATTTGAATGAGATAATCCCATTCTAAATCTTTAAGGGCTTAATTCAGGCATGCATGTTTGAAGATGTAAATACTCTTGTGAACATATAAGAAAGTGAATGTGCAATAAGTGTTCATCTGTTTGAAAAACAACTTTAGCAGTGCTTAGTGCATACAGCCAGAAACTAGCATAGCAATTTTTTATGTGTTTAGTGTTTTCTTCTTGGACAAATGAAAACAGGTAACTCTGCTACAGAATTAGTAGATGTCTACTTAAGCCTTTTGGAAGGCAGCTGGTATTTTTAACTTGTTAATTGAGCAAGAAATTAACCCTGTGGGACTTATACCCAGACCAGGAATAGAATTTTCTGACTCTTCAGAGGAAAATACAACACCTGCTTAGGGAGGTAGGCTGTGAGACCAATGCATGTGTTTAGCTTTGAAGGCTGCTGATGCTGGGTACCAAGGCAAAGGAAGCCTGTTTGGCCTGTGGAGGACCCCACGCCAGAGCATCTGGATCCCCAAAGGAGGCTGTGAACCCATGTAGACCCCATGCTGGAGCAGGCTCCTGGCAGGACCTGTGGCCCCATGGAGAGAGGAGGCCACATTGGAGCAGGTTTTCTGGCAGGACTTGTGACCCTGTAGGGAACCCGTGCTGGAACAGTCTGTTCCTGAAGGACTGCACCCTGTGGAAGGGACTCATGCTGGAGCAGTTAGTGAAGAACTGCAGCCCATCGGAATGACTCACATTGGAGAAGTTCGTGGAGGACTGTCTCCCATGGGAGGTGTCCCACACTGGAGCAGGGGCAGAGCGTGAGGAGTCCTCCCCCTGAGGAGGAAGGAGTGGCAGAGACAATATGTGATGAACTGACCACATTCCCTGTGCTGCTCAGGGGGAATAAGTAGAGAATTTGGGAGTGAAGATGAGCCTGGAAAGAAGGGAGGGGTAGGGGGAAGGTGTTTTTTAGGATTTGTTTTTATTTTCCATTACCCTACTGTGATTTGATTGGTAATAAATTAAATCAATTTCCCTGAGTCAAGTCTGGTTTGCCCATAACAGTAATTGCTGAGTGATCTCCCTGTCCTTATCTCGACCCACAAGACTTTTATTACATTTTCTCTCCCCTGCTCAGCTGTGGAGGGGAGTGGTAGAGTGACGTGCAGGGCACCTTAGAATCATAGAATCACAGAATAGCCTTGGTTGAAAAAGACCTCTAAGGTCATCAAGTCCAACCATTAACCCAGCACTGGTCAACGTTAAACCATGTCCCTTGGCACCTCATCTACACATTGCATGGAGCCAAGGACAGCCCACTACACCCTCCAAATGTGTTACTGTAGATTTCCAACTGCTTTGCAGGTGTTACTAAAACAAGCTAAAACCAGCTAGACTGGACTCCCCAGAAGAGGCTGTGGATATAACCACGTTACATTACTTAAACACACAGTTTTCCTGGGAAAGGGTAGATGCTGTGCATTCCTAAGGGTTCTTCTGGATTTTCCACTTCAGCACCAACTTTCTGGAATCTGCAAAGTCCTGTTCCAGACAGCCAGAATTGCATCTGGGAGTACTTTTATAATGTCAGATCCACTGCTTTAACTTTCTCAAGACCATGGCCCCACCGATTCCAGCTTCCCTCCCAAGTATTTAACCTTTTGCTGGTGTTAGTCTTGGGGAGAATTTTGTTGCTGTACCTCCAAAGACAGAAAATCAGCCTGGTTTAGTTTGTTACTAGCATCACAGCATCACTCCTTTGAAAATATCCTTAGTCATTTTAGAGACTGCATTCAGTGTCACCTAGCAAGCAAGTGAAACTTGTGCTTCCACCCAATGCAAACAGAAATAAATTCTTTTATATTATGGCCATAAAAATGTCAAACTTCATCCTTTCACAACCAACACGTATTCATAAACAGTGACTGACTAAATATAGAGTCTGGGAACATCTGAGATATTTCTGTGTTTGTCACAGAGTTCATGGGACCAAAGCCACTTATTGTCTGCATGGATGCACATCACAATAACTCAAGGTGACATCAGTAAGAGCTCAGACAAGAAACCAGCACTGATGGGAGTTCAGAAGCTGCAAAAGCAACCTGGAAACCCCTTGAATACCAGCAAAACCAGAGTCCAGGACTTTCATAAAAAGCCCACACATCTGAGTGAAAAAGGTTCTGGAAAAATGAAACCCATGTCTGAAGGCAGACAAAATAACACAACAGAAATTTCCCTCCAACTTTAGGCCAGGCCACATTTGCAGTTTAGTTTGAGGCATCCCAGGAATTTTCCACAGAAAGTGGTATGCTCTGCTCCAGCAGCCTCGATGTCAAGCAGCTCACTGCTCTGATTCTGAACTGCTTCAGTTTATAGCAGAACATTGAAGAGAAACCATCACTTCTTTTGGAACCTCAGAACTGACTGAGCGGGGTGTGAGGCGGCGACCGGAGCTAACTGACTACGCCAGTTCTTGATTACAAGTATAAAGTCAGAGCCATATCCTCAGTCAAATTTCGTAAATAGCAGAGCTGTGGCTACTTTGCCATTACAGAGGATGACTTTAACATTCTATAAATGATTATTTAAGATACAGTTGTGCAAGTCCATTAGTGCCACGTTAATGGGATTCTCCATTTTTTTCTTTTCATTACTATTATTTGTTCCTCATCTGTAAAAAAGTCAGTACAATTGAAAGAAAAAACTCCCCATGAAATAGCTTTATTTTCCAGGGCCTGTGATAGCCATATTAGCTTCACGTTGAGGTAGATTTTACATTTAATTGACTATGTTTCAGTGAGAACAGAGATATATCGCCCCTTGAAGAAAATATTGACCTCAGTTTTGCCTTGGTCAAGAGTTTATCTTACAGGTTAAGAGAATTTAAAGACCTCACAAAAAGTAGATATCTGATTATTATTTACATGTGTGCAAATTATAGAAATACATACTGATTTAAAGTGATTATATATATATAATAAGAGATCTTTGTAACAGGGCACTTTTTATTCATTCAAATGTCAACCCATAGTAGTTTTGTCAAATAGTTGATGCTTCACACTTCCACCTTGAGTGCTCAAGACTTGATCTCACTAGAAAAAAGTTGCAAAAACACCCATGAATGTTCACACTTGCAGTATTCTGATTGCCAACAGAATTCAGACCAAAGAAAATCAGTTTTGTCTCCTTCCTGACTGTTCAGAATGCCAGATATATTTTCTCTCATTCAGCTCTCAGTCCTAGAGAACCTATCACAAATTTCCAAAATTTTATTTTAATATGGTAAGTGTTTGTAACCTAGTACAGCAACTGTTAAAGCTGTTGGATGAATAAATAAGGTCTTCATCTGTGTGCATGAAAGGCTATACAGCCTTCTGTGAGTGACTTTCTGGGTCTTGACTGTATATGAACAGTAGATGTTTTTTTCCTGTTTTACCTTCTAAAGATAGGTTGGGTGGGTTCAAGGCAGTGTTTCACAGCATTAAGAAACATATTGGTTGCACATTGCTATGGGCAATCCATTAGCCCATTACCTTAAATTGGAAGGTTTTATATTAGGACTTGAAATTCAATTAAGTAATCAATGTTATTAAAAATACTGAAATTATCTGCATAATACTTTCAGAAGATTGTTACTGTTACATCTTTTCATTGAGAAACATGACTGACATCCCTAGAGAGACTCCAAAGATTAAAAGAAAGTTACAAAATGTAAAACCCATGGTAATAACTTCTGAGAGGCAGTGCTGACTGCTGCAAGCTATGAGTCTGTATGTGGATACTTGAAATTACATCCTACATCAAAGAGGCTTACATGATGCATAATGGGATTTAATGTTAAAAAGTGATCTCCTTTAGAGCCTTACAGCTGTTGTAAAGACCCAAAAGCCCAAAGAAATTCATACATTTCAGGGAGAATAAAATGTAGGGTGATTACTTAAGTAGAACATAAATAGCAGAGTTGCATTAGTTTGTCTCTGTAACACAGCAACTTTGAACATTCTTTCTTGTAATACTGACTTTTTAAAACTTGCTGAAAGAAAAAGCCAGTATTTGTACATTTTCCTTGTGAAACTGAATAAGTCCAGCCATCATGAGTCACAATTTCTTATTTTACTTTTGAAATATTCTCGAACATTTTAAAATCAGAGCCTACCTGATCAAACTTATGTTGAAGACACATTTCACAGGCAACAGCTGAATTTTATTCATGGACTTGATCTTGACTGTTTTTATTTAGACAGCTTGTCCCATTTGTCTCATTTGAAGCAGGACAGATTGTTTTAAATACAAGTAATGGAGAATAAATGAAGTTAAAAACTTCCGAGAAAAACTCTGCCCTCAGAGAATTATTAGGTTAGTTCTCCTGAGAAACAGGGCTAAAGAAAAAAAGGAAATTTGGCAGTTCCTCACAGAAACACTATTAAGATCACAATCACAAACTATTCTTATGCAAGAGATCAGCTTGGCTAGATCTGCTCTTCATTAACCTCAAACACAAAAAGGAAGCACAAAGAAATTGGAAACTAGGTCAGTATATCAGGGACAAGGATAAAAGAACAGTGTAAGTATGTATGTACAAAATTAGAAAAGCCAAGCCATGAAATATGGAATCAGAAAAGACCACAAAGAGTCAAAAGAAATTATCTGTAAATACATTATTAGTGTGTGGAAAATCTAGTCAAGAGCTGATTCACAACTAAGTGGGAGGAAACTCTGGTCACAGATGGCACCAGAAGGGTAAGAATCGTCTTGTGTTGTTCCATTTCATTGAGGCTCTATCTGCACTAAGATTGCTAATGTGCAGCACTGGTTTAATGACATTTAGGCCTTGTAACACTGAACTCAGATGAGCATGGCAAAAGCAATATGTAACAACCCCTCTGCTTGTCAGTCCCATTTTCTGTTCCAAGTTACCATACTTGCAGCAGGAATAGCAGAACAAGAAAAAGCATCTTCAGCTGCTTCAATTAATGATGTGATATCTTAATGCAAATGCATCTTCATATGAAGTTATGGAGGTAGATTAAATATTAGTGTAGCCTGGAGTCCTTGTATTGCAGTATCAGTTGTTTTGAAGAGGCTACACATACTCATGTAAAGCCTCTTAGAAAACTAAGTTGTTATCTGTTCTCTTTGGGAACTCAGGGAAAGGGACGAGTTCTCAAAATACTAGAAAGAGTAAATATAATGCCTAGTTTAATAAATAGAGAGGCAATGTGGGAGCAGAAGGAAAGAAAAAGATGGAGAAATAGGAGATAGAAGAGAAAGACAGAACCAGAGAATTACAGACCCACTAGCTCAACTTAAGTTCCTGGAAAAACACTGGGACAAATAATCAACTTGTCTGCAAGCACCTTGAAGATAACAAGGAAGATGAACAACAGCCAACAGGAATTTGTCAAGAACAAATTGTGTCAAATAAACCTAATTTTCTTGTATGATAAAGTAACAGATCTTGTGGACAGAAGGAAAGCAGGAGATGTAATATAGCTTGACTCTAATGTAGGTTTTGATTTTTACGTGGCATTCTCATTAACAAGTTATAGAAATCAGGTCTGGAAGAGAGTTCTACAGGCTGGTAACAAAACAATACTATAAAACCACAACTGTGGTTGCCATTAATCTACAGTCTAACTGCAATGATGTATTTATTGAATTAGGATCCTTAGAAGGGTCTCCTGCATCCAGAAATATTTGGTATCTTCAGCTACTTCAATTCTATATGCACTACTATGAGGTTCTGAACTTAGGAAGAATTATTAGCTGTAAAATAACACACACAGAACAGCTGGTGTAGTACCAGTTCTTTAAGGAAAGAGCCATGTTAGTGCATCATAAACTGAACACAAATCAGTAATGTTGTGCTATTGAGAAAAACTCAGATTTCATACCGGGATTTGCGAACAGGAGTGCAGACTGCAAAGCATGGGCCAGTCTTTCCACCCTGCTCAGCATTGGCTAGAACTAGTTGGATTAATATATCTGGTCTGAAGCACTTGAGATGGATTTGTAGCAAGTTCAGAGGTGAGCAGCAAGGTTCATTACAAGGTAGAGCTTGCTAGGAAACAGCATTGCTCAGAATACGGACAAGACAGAGGGGAGATACAATAATAATCTTCAAATATGAAAGGACGTTCACAGAATCACAGAATATTCAGAGTTGGAAGGGACCTCCAGAGACCATCTAGTCCAACTCCCCTGCTTAAAAGCAGGATCCCCTAGAGCACATCACTCAGGACTGCATCCAGGAGAGTCTTGAAAAACTCCAGAGAAGGAGACTCCACAACCTCTCTGGGCAGCCTGTGCCAGTGCTCTGCCACCCTCACTGAAAAAAAGTTCTTCCTCATATTTAGATGGAAATGCTGAAAAGAAAAAGGAAAAAAATTGTTCTCCTTGTCCAATGTAGAGAGAATTTTAGGTAATGGGTTTTCAGCAGTACAGATCTAATGCAACCTTTGGGAGGAAACTTCTCAGTCTCGGGGACAGTTAAGTGCCGTAGCAGATTGTGCAGGGAGGATGCCCAATCGCCCTTATTTTCTATGAATGTCAGCAGTGATGTAAGTTTGGTAGATCCCACCTTGGACTAGATGATCTCTGAAAGTCCTTTCCACACCTCTGTCTTCATGAGGAGAATACATCTGAAGTAGGGCTGAAAGCCAAAACAAATCAGGGGGAAACTGAACATTGATCCTCATGACAAGAGACGCGGAAAGTTTTCTTTATGTTACAAGTTTCAATAAAAGAGCAGAATGGAAAAAGAAGACTATGTGCTGGGATAAATACGGCCAGTTTGTACTGATGTGGACAGTGAATTACAGACCAGAAATTTAAGTGAATATTTATATATATACTACATGTCTCTATATAGGCATACATAAAATAATTTTAAGGTCATATCTTTTATTCCTGCATTGCTATGTGTTGATAAGTTACAATTACAAATATTATTCAGGAAATATTGTTGTTTATGTAATACATGATATATATTAATTTTTAATAATTTCAGTTTTATAACAATGGTGTACCACTGGACAACATGAAGAGACAGATAGGAAAAATATATTTTTCAGATATTTGAGTCCCTCAAAGTTTAGTAGTACTTGTAAAATTTAGTTTGGCTGTTGTATAAAATACAGTTTGTGCAATTTATTTAGCACCAGTTTTCATTTTTAATATTCTCTCTTTATTCTCAAAGAAATAAGAATGATTTGAGTTCAGAAGTTACAGTTTTCAGTTTTTGTATTGATTCTTTTAGTGACTGAAATGTCTGTATATATGTGATTGCACTGTCCAGTCCTTAGTTTAGACACTTTAGTAGAACCTCTTTCTGAATAGCTTTAATTCCTCACGTTTTTAATTAGAAGAGCCAAACCACTGCTATCTCCATGATGTCCACACATTAGACACTGACATTAACTTCAGATGCAAAACTCTATTAAAAATGCTATCTGAGGCCAACTTTTAACACCTTTTACTGCTGGTTTAAATCTCAGTCTTCAATGTTATAGTACTTTCCATCTGTAATGACATGATTTCTGGAAAGAGGTAAAATAATTTCCTCTTGCTGACAAACCTATCAGCAGCAGCTTTTAACAACTAGTTAATTTAGGATAGCAGAAATTTCACTGAGCTTTTGCTGACAATGAATATGTTTTGTGACCTACTGTATCCTTTCCTACATACAAAACTGATCCGTAACTAACAAGTATCACGTTATTTTCTGCAATTTTATTTTTTTCTTGCTTGTCCTTTTTTATGTGAACTTTCAAGAGAAAGCCTCAGATGGGCATACTAAAACTGCGTATCTACAGTGGATGAAGTGTTCTTTAATTTTGATTCAGAGGGACTGCCAATGCCTTCTGTAGTACAACTTTAATTATGTATTTCAGAAAACACTACCTATGTGTTCTGAAACTATTTGGTTTTTGTAACTCATAAAACAAAGAACTAGAGGAACCCATCAGAACAAACACTTATTTCAAGATACATTTTGATTTTTTGGCATCCATACCACAGTTAGATTCATAATTTCATGTTCCTGATGGTCATTAACCATGGCTACCACCTTCATTACACAGTTTGCTGATACCTTTATCATGCTATAACTAATCAAAGGTCTCAATTTGTAAATCTGAGCTCTGAAATGTCCTGGATTACAAATAAAAGAGTGAAAACAACTGTTTTGGGGATCACATAAATTCCTGTGCCATACTGGTAAGACTATAATTTGGTCAGTAAAAATGATGTGCTCACTTGTGTGTTCATTCTTTAACCTTCTATCTGGTGTGCTGGCTTCCAAATGGTGTAAAGAATAGACCTTCACTTTACTAGAAAGAAAAGGGCATTTGACTAAGTAGTTTTCAATCTGTCACAAACTACATAAAATAGGCAAGAAAGAGATGTTAGGTTTTTTGGTTGGGTTTTGTTTGGGGTTTTTTTTGAAAGGGGTTAATTTTTTGTTAATATGGGCCCTGTAGTTCCTCTTCAGTCTCCCTCTTCCATCTGTGTGAAGATAACCACAGGTGATTGCATCATGAAGTAAACAGCATGTTTTTCATTTTGCACTCAGAATTTGAACAGGGTGCCAGGACAGCTATTTGCTGAGAAACAGCTAAACTGACATTAGCAAACACCAGAAACACAACAGCTCAGCAGTTTTTCTGCTATTTTTAGGAAACGTGTTGCATTTAAACTTCCTCATCTCCCCAGTGAAAGTAAATTTATAAGTGACTGCTTTCAGTTTTCCCATTTCCCAGAAGTCAACCTTAAATTTTCATATTCAGCTACAATCTGTATGTTGAATTTCTGGGAAGATACACGTTAACACCAGTGAGTACCAGGGTGGACAGATTCAATCAGTACATAATTGGTTATTTGGTTTGTCAGTTGGGTGGAAAAAGTTCACTTCTGTACTATACAAGTACATTGAATGCCTAACTGAAAGATCTTTGCAACGTGACTCAGGTGCAGTGTGTTGGAAGGGATAACAGAGACCAAATGAGTCATTGTAACACATTATACAATACTGGCCGGAGTACTAATGCATTGTAGCAGATTACGTACTACTATGGAAACTTGGAAGGTCTTATTTTCCTGCTTGGCACTAATGCTGACTCACTGAGTTGGTCTAAACAAGTCATTTAAGCTTCTTTGACTCTCAGTTTTGCTATCTGCAAGACAAAGGTTGTGGTGTTTTGTAACAGAAATTGAGAGCTACACACTAATGAAAACGCTCTATCAGCAGAAACAGTGTTAGCATTAATTATCTAACTGAAATTATATGCGAACATTGAGTATGTACCATCATATGTTTTCTAGGACAATTGTAACGCTTCTTTGCAGTTCCTCTTCTCTCAAGGCTGTATCATTATAGTCTAAGACAGCAAACATTTAAAGATACTGGTGTTACACCAGGAGCACCTGACTGAGCTTTAAAACATATTGCAGTGAAGGTGACAGAGCTACAAGCTGACGTTCAAAGACTTCAAACAAACGAACTATAAAAGATATTACTGACTTTTCTTGCAATGCTTCCTGCCATTACATTTTTTGCTCCCCTTACAAAATAAAATCTTTCTTTCCTACGTTAATTCTCTCAAGGGAAGAAGCCAATGAGGCTTGGTGTCAACAGTACACTAAATCCAGTGTAGAGGGATCCTAGTCCTAGATTACAACTGCTATGGCCGTGCTGCAGCTCTGATTTAGTGTATCAGTCTGGCAGTTCAGACTTCATCCTGAGTTCTTACAGGCTAACTTTGTCCTGCATCAGGTGTTCTCTACTCTTTAGTATAAATGGCATTACATATTTTGACTAATTGATCTTCAAGGCTACATATACTAGCCTTACTTTAGACTATGGTTATACTAGGAAGTGAGGTAGTAACATATAAATCTAGTAATAATATCTATGGAGCCACAATCTGACAGATGTTTAACCATGTCACACTAGAGAAAGGTGGTCAGGTGTTACAGAGATATAATAAGATTGAATAGAAAAGGGTCAGTTTCTTGCCATGTGAGTTTTACCACTGTTTGTAATTCACTGCAGACAAACGTCACTTCCAAGGTTTATGCTATTTAATTACTTATTTAGGATCTAATTTTATCTCTGTTGAAGTCAACCGAAACTTTCCTACCAATTTAAATCAGTGGATCAAGCATTTTGTCTCTGCAGACTTCTTTTATTGCTGTTTAGTTGCATACATTTCAGCTGCTCTAATGTGTTGAAAATTATGGCCAGAGCAGAAGTCAGCTGCCTTTTCAACGCTATATATAGTCCAGCAAGCCCCTGCTCAGTCATCCTAGCAAGGGGCATCCCAATTTGACCTGAAAGTTCTCCAACTGCTTTTGTATATGCCTGGGATGACCCTGTAACAAGCAGCTGTGTTTCTATTTCTTGCCTCCTTCTGATCAGGGTCCAGAAACCAAGCAGAGTTTCTGGCACACAGGTTCCCAGTGGGGGGCTCCTGAGTTCAAAGCAGTCCTGACACATTGACCAGCAGAAGGTGTGGCTGCCCCATCCGAGTGCACCAGGGACACATCAACAAGATTGTCCATTATCAAAACTCAGAAAATATTAAAGTATCAGCTATAAGCAGTATTCCCATATCAAGTAGCAAAGATGTGCCTCAGGAGGAGTGCAGTGTCAAGTGGTATTAATGCCAAGGCTTACAGCCTCTGCAGGTCTCCCAGGTAACCTGTGTTTTGCAGTCACAGGGGAGGTCCCCTGATACCCCATTCTGATATCTAACTATCCACCTGTGACGTGTTAAAGTAAATCTTCATGTTTTGGTACCTTTAAAGGGAAGACACGCAATTCTAAATGATGTTGATAAGACCCAGAATTAGTCTAAGGAGCTCACCATACATTATGAGCAAATGGAAAGAGATAAAAAATGAGCTCTTAACTGTATTGCCACAAGCTTCCTTATTCTCACACCACGCATTCCAGTTATTTGGCCTGGAAGAGAAGGTGGGGTATGCAGGATGTGTATGCGATTACTTGAAAGTTTGTTATCACATATCCTAAGAACTGAGCCTCAGGGTAAAAAGTTACTGTGTTCTGCATATAAAATGAAAAAGGAAACAACAGAAAAACTGGAAGTTTTCTTTGTAAGTACAGAGGAAAATATGAGACCAAGGGAATACAATCTTTACTATTGACTGTTTAGGACACGACAAAAATTAAACTGGGAATTATTTAATAGCTGTGAGACATGCAATAAAATATTTGTCAAACAAAAGTGTATGTCATTTTAATGAAGATTTCCACCAGTGAGTATCAGTTGTTTCATGAAATATATCACACCTTGCTAGGTTATTAGTTTGCTTTTATGAACATATCTTCCCAAAAGAAGGAGATTTCTTCTTCTTTTTTTTTTTATTATTGTTTTATTAAAATTCAAGATGAAATACCTGGAGATTGAAACTTGAAGATGAAAAGCATGTTTACTTTAAATCATGTTATATTGAGTTCTATTTGTATAAAATTATTGAATAAATTTCCTGGTTTATGTATTTGCATATTTCTGATATAATGAAAGTTTGTACAAATTTTTTATCCAACATAATAAAAGTCAAATAATTCAAAAGTGGAATATATTTGTTCTTTGTTGACCTAATAAACAACTTCACACGTTGTGCATGCCTATACTGCAGTATAATCTAGACATAGACAAAGCATTTTAGGGTAACGCAAAATTTGTCAGGGTAGCTCATTCCACTTCTTCATCTGTTTTACTTCTTTAGAGATGGTACTTCTTCAGCTGGTTTAAGAAATCTTCCCCATTGATTCCTTCTTTATGCACAGATGATTGTGCAGCCACAGGACGTACTGGATGTGGATGGCTAAAAGTGTCCTGGAAAAGAAGAGGCAGGGGAGTTTTTTATTTTTTTTTAGCTGGAAAATATTTAATATCCTATTTGTTGGTTGCATCTTTGAAGTGCAAGTGGTAGCAAGAGGACAGGAATGAGCAGCCAGGATGATGTCTGTATAAAGTGTCCCCACTGTTGAGATAGACCTGGGTAACAACTCTCTGTGACTGGAGATGCAGGTCCATGAGTATTATCTTTAAAGGCACAGTCAAGTCCATGTTGAAACTGAAATGACCACTGAAAAAGAATTTCCAAGCACTCCTCTTTCGGTAGGGTTATTTTTAAATTGCCTGTTCAGATGATCTGATTCATAATAAAACTATGAGAGAGATAGGAAAGGCAGAAATCAGCAAGTGTGGGAATAGGGTGAGTTCAGTTCTGGGCTGTGCTATTGGAGAAAAAGTTGTTTTGACTTAGCTCCAGAAATGTAAATCAGTGTATATACCTCCTCAAACCTGTCTGATTTCATACTTTAAAACCCAAGTCCTAGAATCAGGACTGCTAGTGGAGAATGGGTAAGATTCTGATTCTTAACCATTAGTCACACAGGTACTGTTATGTTCTAGCACATATGCAGACCAAGAATCGTTCCTGATTCCAGAGAAAGATAAATTTAGCCCTAATTTTGAAGGTTTCCTTACAGAAGCTACAGTAAAAGGGCCATCTACAGTGGTTTGATGCTGGGCTTTGTTAAATACTAACACAGTCTGTATCAATCTCTCTATATTTCAATAGGCATGTAAAGAACCACAAATGCATGCAAATATACTAGCACAGAAAAATGAAGACCATGAAAAGAGGAGGAGAAAGGAGAATGGTCTAAGTAAGTGGGTGAAAAAACCCAAAGAACAGTCTACCTGTAGTTCTCCTAGGGAGATATTCAGATCACTTTACCTGCATCGAGACCCTAAAGGAGCCTCCGGGTGATCTCTGACTGTTTTGGAGGTTGCTATTCCCAGCTGATATCCTGACACTTTGCTAGAGGAGCCCCTTGCCATACATAGCGCCATCATTTGCAGCCCAGCATACTACTTTGAACTGGGTCCAATTTAGTTTTGTGCCTGTACCCCAGGCTGAGCAGGCTCAGGGGAGCTGATGAGTCCGGCAGACAGGCAGCCCCCATATATGAATATAAAGGGGGCAAGTACCACCCTAGTGAAGGTAAAGCTGGCAAGGAAAAAAGCTTACAGAAAATATATATGCTTGACATGCAAGGATGCATAGCTACTCTAAGACAACAGGTTCAGTCAGCATATTTCAGCAGATCTGGGATATTTCAGTTCACTGTTCGCATATCTTATATCAAGTGACCTGCCAAATGTCACAAAGAGGTGAACAGGGAATAGAGAAATCAGTCAAGGTGATGGATGAGCTGCAGACTTGATTATTTATTCAAATTATTCCCAAAACGATTGAGTCTTGCTGATTGCAGATGGTATTTTGTCACAATCATTAGGAAAGGGCAAAGGTGATACGAATTTAATGGCCAAATTAGAGTTATTGAACGGTGCCGAGTATGACAATATTTTTAAAATCTGAAGCAGAAGTGCCAGCAACATTCAGAGCTCTTTTCTTTAAACTATCTGGTTTTTTGCTCTTGAAAGTGCCTATGCAAGTCCAAAGGAAGGACGTTTCTCCAGTAGCTCCCAGATTCCCTTGAGGCCCTTTGTTTTAAAACAAACATGGCTTCTCACCATGTCTCACCCTTGAAATATTTGAAAAAATACCTCAAATGTATCTTCGCATGCTCCTCTCTTTCCTTGTTACGTTACTCACCACTTCAGAGCGAGGGAAGCAGCAAGGAGAAGGCAGCATGGCAGGCTGACGCTGAGAGGTGAGCCGCTGCAGTCCAGGCCAGTGTTCCCCTTGACTTCAAGGGGGCTATGATTTCCTACAAAGACTCCAACATGTGAATACAAAATCATACACATCTTTTTCATCTGTAACAACACTGCAGCTGTGTTTGATATGAAGAGTTATAACATTAGAAAGATGTTATAACATTAGAAAGACCTCAAAACATATAACTAATCTGCTTACTTTCAGATGTTGCAGTAAAAAAGCCAAGGTAAAGGATATGAAGAATAAAAATGCAGCAAGAAGAGAAAGAGAACAATTTCTAATCATAGATATGTTCAATCTCATTGAGAAACAAATCTAGGGCTGCAGCAGACTAGATGGTAGATTGAAATATGACTTAAAAGTTTTTCCTGTCATATATATAGAAAATTTTCCTTTGCCTCCATCTTTTAAAGTGGCTCAAGTAAACATTTGTTTTCAATTAAACATGAAAACATTTTAAATAGTTTCATTATTGAATACCTGTATTTAAGTATCAAAATACTTTACGTAAGTTCACACTTTTGTAAAACCTTTTGTGGTGGTAATTATAAGTGCATAACGCATTACTTTTTATTTAAGAAGATGATACAGTTAAACCTAGATTCATCCCGCCAAACTTTAAGCACTTAACTGAAACACCTAAGATAGGACAGATGTTTTCCTGAGTTCACTCTAGAGGCAGGTGTGGGTCATTTGAAACTACACTTGGCATCAATTTAGTTTGTTGCATGACAGGTTGATTTTGGATGTTTGCCACTACTACCTGTAATTTCTCCTATGATCAAAGAGTTCATAATTTGAAAATAAATGTTAAGAAAAACATACTTGTGTATACTAGCTGATCAGAGAATTACTGGGAGCTGCTAACATTGTGCAACTGAAAAACCGATGACATCAGGGTCCATAAGCTGAAGCATTTCAGAATCACAGAATCATCTAGATTGGAAAAGACCTTGAAGATCATTGAGTCCAACCATCAACCTAACACTGACAGTCCTCAGTGAGCTCCTCCTGAGCGCTATGTCAACCAGACTCTTAAACAGCTCCAGGCATGGGGACTCCACCATTGCTCTGGGCAGCCCATTTCAATGTCTGACAACCCGTTTTGTAAAGAAATACTTCCTAATATCCAGTCTAAACCTCCCCTGGTGCTACTTGAGGCCATTGCCTCTTGTTCTATGACTTGTTACTTGGTTAAAGAGACTCATTCCCATCTCTCCACACCCTCCTTTCAGGTAGTTGCAGAGGGCAATGAGGTTTCCCTTTAGCCTCCTCTTCTCCGGATTGAACAACCCCAGTTCCCTCAGCTGCTCAGCATCAGACTTGTGCTCCAGACCCTTCACCAGTTTTGTTGCCATTCTTTGGACGTGCTCAAGTATTTCAATGTCCTTTTTGTAGTGAGCAGCCCAAAACTGAACACAGTACTCGAGGTGCATCCTCAACAGTGCTGAGTACAGGGGTAAGATCACTTCCCTGCCCCTGCTGGTGACACCGTTTCTGAATACAGGCCAAGACTCCATTGGCCTTTTTGGCCACCTGGGCACACTTCTGGCTCATGTTCAACCAGCTGTCAATCAACACCCCCAGGTCCCTCTCAGACTGTCAGCTTTCCAGCCACTCCTCCCCAAGCCGGTAGTGCTGCTGGGGTAGTAGTCAAAGTGAAGAACCCAGCATTTAGCCTTATTGAAATTCATACAGTTGGCCTTAGCCCATTGATCCAGCCTGCAGCACAGTTCAGAGAAACTGCTGACACTAGCATAGAATCATAGAGTAGTTTGGGTTGGAAGGGACCTTTAAAGGTCACCTAGTCCAACCCCCTGACTATTGGGACTCTTATCCAGCTGGAGGAGGAGTACTGCATGAAAATCTCACCAGCCAGAAAAGTTAAATTCAAAGTGAAAGATGTATAGATAAGTGCCCTTTGTGTTATCAGAGGAGTGGAAAACCTTTATTATGAGAGCAGCCAAAATACTTTGGGCTTTTCAGCTTAAAAAACAAGGCTGAGTTGACATGATTTCCCTCTATAAACTTATCAGATTTACTGCATGAGGGTCAAAAATACTAAAACAAAATATTTGTATAAGAACAACTGGAAACAATTAATCCAATTCTATATTTAGGCTTCAAATTAAAGATTTCCAGTTCTCATAGAAGTGAGATTCTATAACTGTTCTTCAAAGAAATTTTGATGGCAAAAAAAATACTGTGTTTGTAATGCAGTTTACAAAAATGTATTTGTTTGAGTTAGTGAGGCACAAGATCTGGTAAACCCACTTTGCAGGCTTCGGGGTTCCAAGGAAGTCCACCTTTGATGATGTATTCTATCATGTTAAAATTGTCTAGATTAGACGTTGCAGACAAATTTAAAGCAGTGAAATTCTCTAACATCTCCAAATTACCAGTAGGACAAGTTTTCTATGGAAAGAAAGTTTTCTATGGAAGAAAACTCATCTTCTAGAGTTTCCCACAGCTGCTAAGCTTCAGGAGTAAGGAGATGCATTTTCACCTTCAACTTCTTGTGTTCTCCCACCCCCAGCTCTTTATTTTAAACTGACTTACAGAGAGAAATTATCATTCAAACCAGTCCTTATACAGAACATAAAATATTAACCAGTTCCTTATTTGCTTCTCCTCTGTGCAGTTTCAAAGGCCTTCAGCTCCTTGCTTGGATGGTGTTTAAATAGTGTATGGTTATGACTTTGATAAATTGCCTTTTATATGGGCAGGTGTGACATCTATCCAATCATTAGCTAACTTCCTTTATCTCTATAATATATAAAATAAACTCCACTTTCTACTCAAAAATAGCATTAATAATTTACAGAAAAGTGGTCAGGTTATTTTCAGGTTTATGTCTAAAATTTGTTTCCAATTCCAATGCTAAAAGGCATAGTAGGGATTGAAAAGGATCCTGCAGAGCTCTTAGTGATTATGCTCTTTGTAAGGTATAGAAGTAAAGGGGTACAACGAATACCGAGAGTGGGAAGACTTCAGGTTCCAGGCCTTTCATTATGACATGTTTTATGAGCTTTTCATTCTCACAGATGATCTTAGCAACATTATAAAAAGAGCTCAGGGAGTATCGATTTGCATTATGTTCAGTAGGGTTGCTGACTGGAAGTCAAGTCAATGCAGAATTAAGTTTGGCAATCTAAATCTTGATAAGATCTGAAGTAAAATACTAGCTGTTCATTCATTGCCTTTTGTTTGGCTAATCAAAGGCAGAAAAATATAACTCTATTGTGAAGCCTTATTTTGTAAGCCATAGGGGAGCATCTAAACATGACAGCAAATAGCAATAATTGTCTAAATTATGCACCAGCTTGTAAATACTACAGCTCCTTTTACTGCACTTATGGAATTCAGCATACTTGGTAATATTGACTGAATTAACTATTATATTTATTTAGGAACAAAACAAAATTCACATATGCTGCTGAACCCTTACTATCTCAGATTCCACTGTAAGAGTCTAAATTCAACTTCCTGAACAATTTCAGGAAGATTCACAACCAAATAACTGAGTGTCAATAGTAAATAAAACAAAGAATGAACAGTGAAAGGAAAATATCATCTGCAGTAAAAGTGACAACAGTTATTTTGCAAAGGCAATTATTTATCTCTGTATCACATATCATACATCACATATAGAATGGGTTTCCTGTGTACAAGCACAATAAGGAAAATGTATAATGCTGACTTTTGGTGGTTTCTATTGTGTACGTCACTAAAATATAAACACAAAACTAAACAGAGAAGTTTCTGTTGAACTACTGGTAAGCTGCCTGGGCCTCTCCATGCCCTTACCTGAAGATAAATATATTTGAGAGCTTACTTGCATCGTACCTGTTCAGCTGTATTTCAGCAATAACAATAATACAAGAAGATTAAAGCCTGCTGAGCTGTTTATGCTAATGATGTTTTTCTTGTGAGTAATGACCTGTTTCCCTTTCTTGTTCCACCTTTCTTATCTCTTATAAAATGTATTGTATTATTGATAGGATTGCTTCTACAGGAAAATAAATTCTATTTAGTAGGAGAAACTGTTTATTTAGCCCATTTAAAAACATTCTCTGGTGTGTGAGTTTAAGATACATGGTTCAAATTCTTATGTATTATACTAGCTGAGATGAAAGAGAACTCGGCTGAGATCCATGACGGATCTTGGGATTTGTCCTAATGAAAATATCTGTCTCAGATTTTCCCAGGTGATTTACCACAGTTGCCAAGTCTATCAACCACTTCATTTTTGTTATTTGTCCATTTAAGTTTAGTGACTACACCATTTGGAGCTTGACATTCAGTTCTGAAAAATGTGCCAGGACCAGGATAAATGCTAATCTGGAAGGTTTGATAATAAGAAGACAATGTCTGCCATGCTTTTACAAAGCCATTAACAATTGCACCAGAAAGAACAGGAAAAGAATTTACAGTGATCACCATTTAATCATGTGTGTGTGTGTGTGTGTGTTGTTTAGGCTTTTTTGTTGGTTTTTGGTTTTGTTTTTTAATATGTATGTTCAAAAATCAGTTCTGAACTCCTTCTAAGTTTGCGACAATTGATAGATACAATTTAGGTGTCATACGTGATTACTAGTGAATTATTTATTTCAATCATCTATCATTTGTAGTACTATTGGTACTTGTTAGTTGATAGTCTTCAAATATTTACAGATCATAAGCCTCTTAAAAAAACGAGATAAATGTTTTTGCGTTTACATTAAAAATTATTAAAATTTCTGGATGCATGAGCACAAATCTGAAGAATCTATTGACTCTCCTGCTACATAAACTTTAACACTGGCTGCTAACCAAACCCATTTATATGAATGATAGTATTTGTAAAGTACTATATTTCTCAACCAGTTCTACTCGGTACATACACTGAATTGTGTAAGAGAAAAAGCGTGAATTTACACTGAAGTTTTGTATAACTGTCTGGTCAGATGATGCAGAGAAGACAGAGGTACACAGCAACGGGACAAGAGGCAAAGGACACAGATTAGAGCACTGGAAATTTCAATTCCATATCAGGATTTATTACTTTAACCATTGGGATGGTAAAATACAGAAACAGAACACCGAGACATTGTGGCACCTCCATCTTCAGATATGATCAAGGCTCAACTAGACAAATTGATTTATTTAGACCTACTCTGCACAGGGGTTTAGACAGGTTTACTTCATGAGCTCTGCTCCAGCCTGAACTATTCTGTGACATTATGTTCACTCCCAACACTTCAGGGACTCATTTCCTTTACACAAGTGCCTATTTGAACAAAACTTATAAAAAGCTAGTTACCTCTACATGTTTTTCCCCTATCAAATTGTTTTGAAATTAGCCAAGAGCCTGGGCACAGACTTTCAGAGAGAGTGATTACGTAAGTCCTGTTCCACAGAAAACTCAGTAAAAATGTAGTTAATCAAATGTTGGCATGTAGTTCTTTAGAATAGCCCCATCCAGGTTATATTTAAATTTCTTCCATCTGAAAAAGTAAAAGATACAGAGAACAAAGCATCATTGTTGAGAATATTAATTTCGGACTCTGTTAGCTGGGCTCCAATCAAAGCTTTCTTTGTTAGGTAGTGAAACCTTCTCATTCTCTTACAAAGCCAAAACGCTATAGAAAAAAAGACTGCACATAAAAGGGATAAGGAGACCAAAACCCAGCTGACTTTCTCAGTGCAGTTCCTGAACAAACTAAAGATCAGGTTCACAGCTGGTGTCAATCAGACCAGCTCATCTAATCATCAGATGAGCATCTGGTCCCATAAGTGAAGTTAAACAATAAAAGCTGTTTAAAGAAGAGAAGAATCAATATGACAGCTAAAAAACATAGTGCTTCACACTTTTTGGCAAAACTTTGTGGGGTATATATTTCATCATTACCTTAACCCTGGAAGACCTTGTATACTAGAGCCTAGTCTTTTGGCGCTGGTAGGTCGCATAACCCTTTCATACAGATATTCCAGGGCTTGACGCCTCACTTCCTGCCTCAGCATGCTTAGAAAACTTCACACATCATCAAAATGGGTGTCACCATACACCCATTTCAGCTTAGCTCCTACACTAGAGACCACACAAGGGATTCAGGACACACAGCAAAAGGTCTGTCATCAGAGTGGCGAGACACGCACCTTGTCACCAGGACGCAGCTGCTGCAGGTCGCACATAGATAGCCTCCAGTGGTTTGATGGTGGTTTGTAGATGTATTTCATGACTCTGGCAGCCCAGATCTGCTGTATGGTGAGCTGTTTACCATCTTGGCTTCACAGAAGAGTGTTACTGTCAGTGTCAGGCTTCTGATAAGACAAGAAGTGTTCAAGAGGAGGCAAAAGCCAAATCTGGGTTTTTTTTAATTTTCTTTCCAGTCAGAACACTTACACAGTCTAAATAGCCATTTTATATTATTAACAATACTGAACTCTCAAAAAAAAAAAAGATAGGTAGGCCCTCCTTACATGATAAGCCTCAGAGGGCAATTCCATTTACATTTCAAAAATAAATTTCATTCAGTATTAGAATAAATTTCATTCAGTATTAGAAGAACCTGAATAAAGCAAAGCCACCAAAAGCTTATTTTTAATTCACTCATGAAAATCTAATTTTGGAAAAATATACATTTTGGATGAAAGACGAGCTGACCTGGAATGTAGAACACTCAGGTTTATGAGCCTGCTCTACTAAATGAATGGAAGTATTCACATTTTAGTGCAAATTAAGCAAAGTAGAACAGGAACATACACATCCCCATTAGCTGTCAAGTATGGAACTCACAGGCATGGAGACCATACTAGCTGGACTTAAGAAGCAAATCTTATAATTCTCCACTTGCTTCTTCCTTCCTGCCCCTTGTACCCTCTCAAGCAATATCTTCCTAGTCCCCCTTCACTCAAGTTAGAACTTTTCATTAAAAATCTTTGAGAAAGTCTTTGCCAAAACTAGGAGGGCTAGAAATGAAATTTAAAAATACAAAGAAAGCCAGGATCTTGGTACAGTAAAATGTCTCCAGAAGGTATATCTTTAGTTAATCAAAAGTGAGATCCATGATGAAAACGAGAGACTTGGCAACAGCACGGATATATCTCTCTTACCAAAACCAGCCTTCATTCATCATAGTGTAAGAAGAAATCTGTATCCTTTCAACATGAAATTTCCGCATAAGAAATCTGTATGTGCTTTATGTTTTAAAGGCTGATGAAGGATCCTGATGATAAAGTGATCAACAAACATAGATATAATAAATATAAACCCCAAATAGGACATTCAAGTCAGAGATCCATTTCTGTGTATTTTGAGTAACTGTAAAATCAAACTCTTAAATAAAGCACTTAAAGACTGATTTTGCTAACCCTAAGCTGCACTCATGTTCTTTCCTAAGTATCTATTTTAAAAACAATACACTTGCTACTGCTGTCAGGATAGTTTTACTGTGCACTTTAACACTGCTATATGTATGAAGCAATTGCAGGTTTTAATTTTAGGTTTTCTGAACAACTCAAAGAATTCTTTCAATTTAAAAAAAAAAAAAAAAAAAACAAACAAAAAAAAACCAAGAAAAAACCTTCGACACATTTATTAACATGTATGGTTCAGTAGCAATTGTAGGTTTCTCGATACTAGTATCAGTCTTACATATGTTGCCTCCTGTCCTGTAGTTAAGCTCTCTGTGCAGCTAGGTTTGTGGAAAACCTCTTGGATAAAGGCTATCAACAAGGTTTCTATTAGCAAATGGGAAATAGAATTGCCTCCAAATGCATGAATTTTTTTTTATTTAAAGAACAGCAAAGAAAATGGAGACATTTTTCTCTGATTATTCAGTGTTGTAGGAGAGTTGCCATTCACTGCCAGGGAGATGCCATCAGCTGAACGAGGGGACAGAAGGGAGCAGGACCATTTGCTGAATTAGTTTGTTCCTAGAAACTGATTTAGAAAAGGAACAGTCTGAGTTCAACTGCATACGAAGACTAACTCCTGACTCGGGAGTTTATGTGGAACAGGAGAAATCAAGCTGCAAGTTCCAACTCAGCTGAAAATTGCTGAGTTTGGGAGTCTTTTAGACAATTTGGCTTTACTTGACCAGTTGTTATTGCAGTTAACATTGCATTCAAGTGTGCAAATATATGTGTGTACCAGAGTCTTGGTGACAGGAAGAGAGTAATTTTATTTTCAAAGAGTGCAATTTTTTACTGCATAGTAATCAGCTGTGTGCACTATGGCATAAAAAAGGCAGGAGGGAAGAAACATTAGCTTTACTATGAACTAAAGTAGGTGATGTGTGCACTTCAGCAGCATCCACAGTTGTTCTTACCCAACGTAATTCACTCTAATGCAAAAGAGCAGAAGTCGAATGGGCACCCAGTTCCACTGCTGAAATGGCAGGCAGGAGCACAGCTGCACAGCTGCCTCCCCCGGGACGCACTTAGAGGCTTCCAGGGCTTGAAGTCTGCAGTGAGCATCAAAGAAGCTGCCACGGCATCTACAGAGTGTAAGGTGGGGGCTGAGCCATACCAAGTTATTACTCCAGAGTGGCTGTTTCCTGTTCTCTCTAATCTCAGTCAAGAGTCACTAATAAACTTCATGCCAAGAACTCCATCTATGCATAAAATTTTGTGTGGTTGTCAAACTAGCATTCAGGGCTTGGAAAAGCCACGTGAGAATTACTTGATATTCTTGGAGGAAGGAAGTGAAGAAGAAATTAAAGAGCTTCAAAACCCCTGGCTTATATGGAAGGGAGTACTGGGATGTTAGGTTTTCCACTGAGACATTATGATTTCTAAAGAGGTGGTAATTGTCAATAAGCAGAAGAAAAAAAAAAAAAAGGCTTATTTTTGTCTCCTATAAAAAAAGGAGCCATTACATGTCAAGGGAGATGAAAAGAGGGGATTTGAGTTAAATCTCTAGGTGAATCTGCAGAAGATGGAAAATACAAGCTAACATTCATATACAAAAGACCCTAAAATGGGGTCTGGTATTAGGAGCATCCATAATCCATTTGCTGGACATAGAGAAGGAAAGAGCTCAGTAAAGATCTTTTTATTTTTCTGTCACACATCAGGTTTTCTAAACCTTTGCAACTGCTATTTCAGATTTCACAGATATGTATTGCTTGTTCTTACTGTAATGTGGGTTGAAGGAGAGGTGATTTCAGGGTAAAGGACAATTTCAAGGTAAACAGCTAACATCAAGGCATCTTTCCTGTGCAGTGGAAATTCTTGCAACAGCAGATCTGATTGTTTATGTGACACCTGTCACTTCGGCTCTGAGGGAACAGATTGGCATGAGGAGGCGACTTGTAGGCTGACATACTGAAAATCCTACACGGACAGCAAAATCAGCTTACTTAAAACAAATACCTATGGCTGGTCAGCCGAGTATTTCCTGTACTCCACTGACTAGATCTCCATTGACTATGGTGAGAGCTTAGATGCTCTGCAGACACAGAGACAAAATCGCACCCAAGATGTGCATTGTACAGATGCTCTGCTCAGGAGCTGACAGAACAAGCAAGGTTTGAGAGGAAGAACTCTATTTCAGCAGCCAACATTTGCTATAAAATCTTTCTGACACTGGCAAAATGCCTTGCGAAGAATATCAATAAAGTCCAAGGGCCCCTAGTGACTGTAAAACTGAAAATAAACACATGACTAGTGAAGCAGTTTACTGGCTTTAGCATTGCTGGGTTTGAGCCAGTCAGCCTTTCCTTCTAGAAGGGTGTACTAGAATGACCCCAGTGCCTCCATAGCACCGTGCTGTTGCTCTGAGCTTTGGTTCCATACTTCTGCCTGGCACTGAATTGCACTATACAGATACATTGGTTTGGAGACCTTTAGCTCTGCTGTGATTTATAAGCATGCTCCGTATTTCTGCCAGAAAGTGGGCACCAAAAAGTCTAAAGTCTGAAAGCTCTGAGCAGCCAATTCAACTATAGCCAAGCTAGAGGATGCTTTTCCTGTGCGAGGAGGAGCACATCTAATGTACTGAAGAATGCAGGGCAGGAAAAGCCAATACTCTGCTAATCATCCTATTATAACTGACAGCCTCACAGTTAAAAACCAGGGTAGAATGGGAGGATTGTATTCACGTACTAATCTGTCTACCTGAATAAGAAAACTGCCACTTAAGAAAACACTTAATTTTCTGCTAGCGAAATTTTACCATGTTGTTGAAGACACTTAAATATCCATTTAAACAAAGGTGGAACTTCACCTCTCTTTCTTGAAACCATCTGGCTACTGAATGAAACAGGAACATTTCCTCCTCTTGCCCCCAGGGAGTGATATCTAGGCCAAATCTCTCTTGGCACTCTAGAGGCTCCTCAGCATGAGCACCAATTCCCCTCAGTCTTCACCAGGCAGCCTTTTCAACTAGATGAGTCGCTGCATATGTACATGCACCCAGGCTGCAAACAGTCCTGCTCAGTGTTAGGAGAGGGCTGTATGCAGCAACCTCTCCTAACTCTGTGCAGTGTGTCACACAGCCTGCAGGTATGCCAGATTTACTGTTCAAATACAGTGACTCTTGTTGCAAGCAAATCAGGAGTTACCTGATAGACACAGAAGAGTAGTTTTGTATATGCACGGTGTGTCTGGTAGTTGCAGAAAGCTCTGTATTTAAGGCACACATGCAATGAATTCTACAGCTTCTCAGAAAATGCAAACATAGCTCCATATCTGCAGAATGGCTACCTGACACACAGCACATTCCCTCCACTCTTGTGCCAGATGATGGAGTATAGGTAGAATAGCAAAACCCCAAGGAAAATGGTTCCTGGAAAAAGCTGCTGTTGCCACTGGGACACAATTTCTGCCCTACAATTAGCTAATCCCAAACCAGGGAAACACTGGACATCTCATGTTCTAGATGAAAGGTTACTTAGAAGTTAGGTGTCTCCATACGTGTTTCCTGCCCTGGTTGTTCTAGAGCCATAGAATCATAGAATGGTTTGGGTTGGAAGGATGGCATTCAGGACAGTGTTGAATGTTCTACACAAGTGTAGGCAGATGACATCAGTTGCTCTTCCCTTATCCACTAATGCTGTAACTGCGTCACAGAAGGCCACCAAATTTGTAAGGCACAATTTGCCCTTAGTGAAGCCATGTTGACTTTCACCAATCACCTCCGTATTTTCCGTGTGCCTCAGCATAGTTTCCAGGAGGATCTAGCCGGAAATATCTGGTTTACATTGCACAGACACTACTGTAGGATACATTGTACCTACTTCCAGGTACAAGACTTTCTAGCCTGAATTCCTAAGCGTAAAAACCATCTCTCAGTTGCCATCTGTATCTCCCAACAGCTTTTGAGTATATTGGTTAATTTGAGGAACAGTGGCCTCAGAGATGAAGTTGCTATACATTTTTAGAAATGTTGCAGATGGTGAGACTTAGGAAGAGGCATCATCATAAGCAAATTTGTAAGAGAAAAAGGGTGCCTTTAAGCACAGCAAAATCGGAGTAGACAACCAAGCAGAGGGCAAATCCCCCAAAAATGAAAATTTGTTTGTTCTAATGGTAATGACATCACTTATTCTGCAGGACAAAGAGTTAGGCTGACCAGCTATTAACATGGCACCATTCAGGACAGGCATAGCAAGAGTCTGAAAGTGTCATTGAGCAAGTAACAAGATCCTGTGATGAGAGGAGTTGGTTTTTTGATGTGCTTGAATGCAGCAGGTCATATCAATTCACCACAGTACGTAACAAGTTTTTTAATACAAAAAACAGAGTCAAATGCTCCATTCCAGCTCCAGCCAAACTCCTATTTACTTTGACAACTGGAACAGAAAAGACTTACTTCTTGTGTGGTCTAATGCTATTTAAGTAGGATGTTGTGCCACTTTCTCATAAGCCAGAATGATAATTGGAACACAAAGATAAAAATAATGAGCAGCTTGACTATGGAGGCTAAGGAAAGATTTTGGGGAAAAAAAGGCAAAATTAAGGAAGTGATTGCAAACACTAATACAGGGAAGAATGTTTTGACAAGCATACTGATGGTATGTTTTTATTTTAATGACAATGAAAATTTATCTCACCTTGCCTCTATGTTTGATCCTACTCATATTAACTTCAATAGCTGCCAGACTAGGACATGAATGCAATATATGGGAAAATCTGCAGTTATGATGCATTTTTGTTTTACACAGTTCATGCAAAGGTACCAATCAGTAGTAGGTAGTTACTTTCACTGAGATTTCAGCAACATGTTTTCTGTTTAGCTTAGGATCCCAAAGCAGCAGAGCTATTGAGGGACAGCACATCCCAGTGCTGCCTGCTAATTAGGAGCCCTACAAATGTAGGTCACAAAAACAAAAGCAAAGCTTTTCTGGAAGAAGACAAATGTGTGATTTGTGAATGAAAAGCCAGGAAGTTTTAAAAGTGAAACAGGAGCAAATTCAATCAGGATCTTCTTACAAATGAAAGCAGGGAAAACTCTTGGCTTTTAGCACTTGAAGGGTAGAGAAGATTTTGTTAACTCTTTGTTCTTCCTAATAAACTGAAAATCCAGCTAGCTGTCATTAGAAAGTTCTTTTTCAGTGTTTATCAGAATGAGGAATTTGCTTTAGAAATGTTAAATCATCATAGGGCCAATTGTTACATAGAAGCAACAGGGAAAAGGAGGTATAATAATCTGCTCGTCCCTTAGCTGCCATTGAACTAGAATTTGTTAAATGCAGCTGGAGTCTTGCTCCTTTGTTCAGTATCAGGCACACTTCAGATCTGTGGTTGCTTGATTGTTTATGTTCTTCAGATTTGCTTTAATTGTGGAATATACTTTTGGATTAGTTGAGTATTTTCACATGTGAAGAATCTTCACTGGGAAAAAGTGAGGGTTGGTTCTTAATAAAAATCTTAACGTCTCCACTATGTGACTTCTGAAGTTGCAATTATTCTCTCCTTTAGAAAGACTGACAAGCTGCCTGATTATACAGCCTTACAGATGATAAAAGGTGTTCTAGAAAAGAGTTTACTGTAATATGGCTCCAATCCACGTGTGAATGACTGAATAACTGCATGTTATGAAAAATCTAACAATCTTTCCCCATACTGGTCAATATAAGAGTCTTCTCTCTTACTTACTTTTCTTCATAAATGAGTCTACATTTAAATTGAATCTGAGCCTGAAATCACAAGAAAGGCAGTCACTGCAGCCCTTCAGATGTACATTTACATGTATTTTTAAGCCGTATCTTCTTCCTAACAAATATTTTTAAAGTAATGTCTAATAAATAAATTTTCAACTGTGATGAATGTCACAGCTAAATAGCAAGGCACAGTAGGATTTCTGTTTGTTCTGCAATAACAATGCACTTGAATGAGGACTTAGGGTATCTAAGTCAGATATACCACCTGCTTTTTGCAAATATCCATTCAGTATAATTTTTCCACCTCCCCAAACTTAATAAATTCTTGCTTTTTGTCATTTTAGCAAAGTGGCAGAGAATAGAATTCTAAAAACATAGTTAGTCTCGTCACTCTTTACCACAAATCTGACTTTAAGAAATTGTTTTTCTGAATTCATTTCCCTCATCTGTTTAGTTGCAAAATGTTATTTTAAATTATAACCATAAAAGGCCATTGATAGGCCTGTCACAGAGACTGTAGCAACCCTCCCCCTCACAGTGGTTTTCTCAATAGTTTAAAATATTTACAGTCCAAATATCATTTATCTTATCAGTATGTAAAAAGAAAAACTGGTGACTAGATCTTTAAATACCTAAAAACCTCACCCCTTAGCCTTTTTTTCCCATTAAGACAGTGATTTAACATCCAACTTATCTTTTCTACAGTGCAGTGTTTATGAGTTGCAATACAAGACAACTGAATTTCATTCTCTGCTACACCACAGCTTCTGATCTTGGGAAAGCTTCCAAATCCCACAAATTAGTACTTAAATTCTGCCTATGTCCAAAATTGTGACCTTCAAAACCCGTTGCTCAGCTGCTGCCAACCCTGGGGGCATATGCTCAGATTGAGCGATTACCACCCAAGACTGAAGTCATAACCATGGAATTGGTCTCTGTACAAAATGCAGTAGAAGATATGTGGGTTTTTTAAAACTGATTCTAAGAAGAGGCTTTACTTTATTCAGTGGCTCAATGATCAGAGCTCTTGTGCTAGAAAAAAGTACCTCATTCCCTAAAAGTGCCCAGGTACAATATTCCTGCAAAAATAGTGGGCATCTTGTCCATTACACCTATGAAATGGCCTGAGAAATTCAACTGGACTATAGGAAGGAATGTGCTTACTTCTCATTAATTATGCATCTATAACACATCTTTTCTTCCACCCACAGAATCTGCCTTTATAAAGAGCCTGTAAACACTTTCCTTCACGTTTTGGGAGTCATACATGTAATATTGCCTGTAAGTCTGTTTCTGATCTGTAATATACAGGTAAATAGTTTGAGACAATATTTTCCACCTGTGAAATCACAAATAGTCTTACTGGCAGACACAGCAGAGATGACAAATTTCTCCCAAAGAAAGCAAAGCTGCAGATGATTACCATGTGTGGGTCAGTAGCACTGTCAACAGGAGGAACTGGGGATGTAAACAAAAGTCCACTAGGTCAAAGTGAAGAATGGAATTAAGCTAAGACACTAATATTTCAGAGGTGTTTACTGCAGTACAAAATATATAAATATTCCCTAATCCCCAAACCAAAGATGTTTTGCAAAGACTAGGGATACATATAGAAATTAGTTGTTTATTGAAATTCACTATTTTAAGACACTTACTTTGCAGAAATTTTTTAATAGTGAATAATGCTATATGACTGTAAGATCCATTTATATAATAAACTGCAAGGAATATTTTGCCTTCTGACTTTAAAATGTTGAAAATGGGAGCAAAAATATTCTCAACTGTTAACAAAAATAGGGAATTATATATCCCTAAATCATAGGAGTACTATGCAAATTGAGGCCTAATGTTATAAGGCTAATACAGAATAACCTTTCATTTCCAGAGGGAAAATCTCAGGTGGAGAAAAGGGGCGGGGGGGTGGGTGATGGGGTGGTGTGGAAGGATAAAAACATTCCCTTTGTAATACAGTGCAATACAGCAGAGCACTAAGGAGAAAGAACAAATCTGGCTTGTAGTTTTGGAGTGTTGGGGCATTTTAATTGTAACAGGTTTCAAATGAGGAATTAGTAACAGAAAGCATTTTGAAGGAATAAAGTACAGTGTTAGCATCTTTCAAGTTTTTCTCTGGAAATTTTCATCATTCATTTTGAGCATAAGTATTTCTCTGAAGAAGTCTGATCTTAATTTTCCTCCCACTTCTCTCCCCTACATTTTCATTTTTTCTCAGACCAGACCAAGGAAAATGTTATCCATTTTCCCTTCCAGATGCTCACCCATTTCTCTCCTGTCCTTTGCTTTGATCTATTACTAACCTCTTCAATCATTGCCTAACCACAGAGCTGCTATTTCTTTTGAACTCTAAGTTGGAAATAAACCGATGTACAGATTGGACTTTGGTGAACTACTTGCTTTGTTGGAGATTAATTGTGGATCTTCTGGTAATCTAACTGGGCTGTTTCTTTCCCTTCTTAGATTTCAGTCAGGATGTGATCTCTTATGAAATAACCCCTTAAAAATGCAAGCTTGTAACTGATCTAAACCCAAGTAAACGATGAAAAGATATTTTTACTTTTTTACTGTATTTCACAATGTTTCTAAATTTCATTCCTATGTGAAGACAATATTTTAACTTTCGTAACACAATTCCACAAGTCAGAATCCTCTGCATGAGGTAAAAGATACCTATTAGCATCTCTTAAATATCCTCATAGACCTTAAACCTTGAGCACCCTTCCCAAAACTTTCCTCATTCCCCCGTTCATAATCCCCTGAGAGGCTGAGACAGGAGTATTGGTTTTAGAAGTGAGGTATTTGAGCCTTTTCACCCACTACCTGAGACAAATTAGAACTGCATCTGTCGTTGGCTCAGAATATGTGGGAGAAAAAAATTACTACAAAAAGATAATTTATTTTCCATCTTGCTTTATTCTTCTTCCTCACCAACTAATGCAGTATTTTGGCAGTTTATTTCTGGCATATAAGTGTTTGTTTGTTAATGCGTATTTCTTTGTTTCCTGTCTTATTCAGTTGTGCCTTGGTTCCCAATTTAGGAAGTGTCTCTTTCAAGGTAGTTATGTAAGCACATAAATTACACATCAACTAATCAAAGTCCATTAAAACTATGTGCTAAATAATCCCCCAGCCACTCTGTTACTCAAACATGGGGTGCTATGCTAAACCTCAACATTTCTTCCTACATCACAAGGATATATCATTTTCAATTTTTTCAATTTTTCCTTTGATGAACTTATTAAAATATGACATCCAGAAAGAGACTGTCAGGTTTCCAGAAAACTAAACTGAATGAAAGCTTAGTTAAACATGTATTAAAAGTTTGCTTAATCAAACAAGTGTAACAACATAAGGTGAATTAAAAAATTGAAACTCGAAAGCTTAAAAATATCAAACTTGGCATAGTTGTTTACATTTTCAGTGTTAAAACATAAGTAGAAAATAATTGTCTCATCTAGACATGCAAAACAACTCCAACCTTACCTTGTAGTCTTCTCAGTTATTTTCTATTACAATTGAAATTTTGTAAAAATGCTGTTAAAGTAACTCAAACTTTTCATCAGTTCTTAAACTTGTAAAGCAATGATCCCATTAAAATTGGTAAGGATATCTTTCCTAGTGTCAGCTGAAGATTATATTGCCAAAATATCTTTCCTGTGATGCTCATATTGACAACTTCTCAAGAAAAAGGGATTAGAAAGCTTAAAGGATCATTCTTTAGGAGTTCCTACCATTGACTTAACCTTGTTCACACTATGGATTTATTTTTTTTTTCCCCCCAATTAACTAAATATATTTCACTTAGAGGTGCTGTTCATCTAGAAGTGATTATTGTGAGGGAGCCTTTTGACACAATCTCTTTAAAACCATCCTTTTTAGTTCCACCAGAAGCCCAAAACAAAGCTCTTTGGTGCATCTATTACATTTGGTTTATCATTTTCTTTGCTTACTAAACATTGAAGGAGCATTTTTAATAAAGTTTTCCCACACTCTAGATTTATCCACTTATGAGCATACCTGGTATGTGTTTTTGTCTCCATTGCTCTTTCATACATGGATTTCTGTGGTCTAAGTCTAATAGGGTACCTAATAGGACATCTTCATATGATAATCAGATGGAGTTGTCCTTTCTGATCTTTACCTTCCTGTTAGGATAATTTAATGTAATTTTCTTATATGTGCATACTTGGGTTGTTGAAGGGTTGCAAGGGAGGAGACTTGGATTCCTGTCTCCTGTGTTGGTAAGTCTCGTGTCAAACAGCTACGGTTCATCTGGTACCTCAGGAATTTCCACTCCTGTGTTAATATGGGGCCTTCCCCTGTGTTCAAGGTTCTCTTTCTGAACATGTTTTCCCACAATAATTTCCTGAAAAGTCAGAGTAACTTTTTGGTTTGAAATGTTTGTACTGAATGTCCGTCAATGGGCTAGTCTCACAGAATGATCACCTGTTATGCCAGAGATGTATTTAATCCTACTCTTTATAAATAAATATCCCTGAATTCACATGAGGTCCTAACCATGACTAGGTGTCTACATCTCCAAGCAATGACATGACTTTCTCCAGGTAAAAATTTCCTCTCCAAAGGGTCCCTCAGGACCTGTATAGGTAAATTATTAAGAAAAAGGCCTGTGATCATTTAGTTTTGTTTGATGGATATGTGACTCTGATACCACAGCAGAATTAGACTGTCATTTTACAGTTTATGTATATAATAGCCTTCAATCTGCTGTGAAAAGAAAGGGTACAAATGAATTTCTCTGTTTGTCGAAGCCTGAAAAATTACAAGATCCTTCCAGGGAAAGTATGTCAGTTCCTGCACAGTTATAAGTCACCATATTTATGGTAAACTTTTAGGTGAGGAAAGAAAGGAGGATTCCTCTGCTGACAGGTACTAGCCATTAAATCTCCAAGCAGGGAAGCTTAGCTGCTAAACTGTCTTATGAACAATCAACCAAGCATCTCAGCTCAGAAAATGAGTCAAACTCAAGTCCAGCTAGTTTAGAAATTGTCACCTCATGTCCCTCCTCTCCAGCCCGTTTGGCTGTTTCCTTGCACGAAGATTTCAAACAAAATTATAGAGGGAATTTACATCCAGCCATTCTGGTCCAAAATTTCCTCTGCTCCTACCTCAGAGACCCTGAAGTAGGCAGCTGCATGAAATCCTACCTTCATCTTTGGGCTGCTCTCTACTTAGAATCCCCATTTTAGCTATAAAGTTTTCATCTCCTTATGAAGATTTTCCCAGTCTACCCTTCAGTTTACTTTTCCATAAGTGTCTTGGTTTCAGCATTTTACCCTGGTATTTGGTAACTGACTCCTTAATTACATCTACTAGAGTGGCTGGTGCTTTTTTTTAACCACTTCTGAGCTGCTATAGTATTGGATCTCATCACTTCAAGTTTCAAGGTCAGTAAAAGCTCTTCTTGACTTGATATTAAGTAGGAATTGAGTACATGAACTTACAATAAAATACAGCAGGCTTCTTATACATACACATAGCTCTGTAATCTTGGCTTATGAAACCTGTATTGTTAAACTCTGCTAAAGGGGATGGGGACTGCTGGTACATGAGTTACTATTCTCAGAGTCATATCTGTAAAGGCACCTCATGTAAGAGGAAGATGTTATGATCTTGATTCAAGAGTGACTCAAATACTGAAAAATGACTGATTCTTAGATTCCTAGACTCTGTGGGCCAGACTTTCCACAGCATTGGGCCAATGTTATGTTGATATGAGGACAAAGGAATCTCTACTGACATGGCAGTAAAAAAATTAGAAGCATAAATGATGGAGCTGTGCAAATCTTGACACTGTCATAGACACAGGAGAAGTGAGTACATATTGCAAACCAGATTCCCCATAGGCAGACATATGAAAAAAACAAACAGGTACTGAAACCAGCCAACCTCATTACCAAAATTGTACCTTAATATTAGCAAAGAATATAAACAACTCAGCTGTTCAAAATAAGTCATGCAGTAAATCTGTCTAGACTGTATTACTATTTAAACCCCATGCTATTTTTCCTATAGAGAAAGAAAGATACAGCACTACAGTGTGGGGTGATAACTGTCAAAAGAATGGATCAGAAATACACTCAGCCAGCCGGTAGATAGAAGATGACCAGTTGCTCCCCCTAATTTTGCTGCAGTCCACACGATTGCAGACAGATTACCTCCCCATCATCAATTCAGAAGTGATCACAGTGTGCTGGCATAGTCCCAAAGGAATATAAATCAAAACTATTTCTGTTAAATTTCCTGACTATATTTTGCTAGGTCAGCTAATCAGAAAACATAACTTCTGGATATTTATAACTAACAAAGCTCCAAATTAAAATAAATAAATTAAAAAAAAGAAAATAATAGAAATGTTTTCAAATATGCCAGTAGTGAAAACAACTATTACTGAAATTTTTACCAAAATAATTTTCACTTTTCAGGGTTTCAGAAAAAAGGAGCAATAATTTTAACCAAAAATAGCTGTACATCCAGCTGAAGTATATAGAAAATCAGGACTCAGATTGCATACTTAAGTGCCAAATGTAAATCTGAGAAAGTAAATAGCCACTTCTGAATACCTTGATCCAACTCTTGATAGACAGGGTTAGGTGGGCTTAAGTAGCCTGAATATTTAGTAAGATTCAGTGTGAAACCCAAGATGCTATGGCTAACATGACAGTTATTCATATAAGCAGCCGTACTCAAATTCCATCCTGTAAAATGATTATTACCTGCTGCTATACCAAATGCTTTAAACTGACATTGAAGTTAGTGAAATAAAGGCAGTCAGTGTATCATGAGGTGTACAGCATGTTAAGGATGCAAAAACTTGTAATATATATTTGTTATTATCAGTCTTTCTGTTTGAAGCTCACATAGTTTGAGTGCAGTATCAGTTCTCTCCTATCTCTTCTCCCAGATTTATTTCCAGAGGACAAAAATATATCTTTAAGATAATTAGAGACATCTCATATTCACTTGTAAAGAAATTGCTTACATAGGGCCATATTTTAAATTTGGCATTAGTTCTAGACCTGACTCAGAGTTTCTGCAAGAACCTTGCTTACTGGGATGACAGCGAATGATTCACTCAATGCTGTTTTGTTGATCCAGCTGTAGGGCTGAATTAGACAACAGACTTGTAGAAAGACAGAAAAATATAATTTTACAGCAGACAGAGTGTGACATGCCTTGGATCCACCAAGATGACTCACATTCTTGCAATGAGAAGTAACCCTTGTCAGTTCACAAATTAGGAATGATTAATCAAGCATAAAAAAAGCTGGAATGACTACAGCAAAATATATCACAAATGAAACCTAAATCCTTCTAAAAATATTTGTGAGGTTTTTAATATATTCATATCTGTTATGGTTCTTTCAACTTGCATGCTGCCCCTGCTGTACTTGCTTGTCACATAATGTTACTACAATAAAGGACAGCAAAAATTTAATTTCAAAGTAATATTTGCAAGCTTTTGGACACATTTGACTTCAAATTTCCATGTCAGCTTGGGATCCAGAAATGACTCAGAAATCTGTTTATTCTATTAATGACCTTTTTTCAGTTTTATTTTATGTTGCACCTGTTTTTGTATCTTCCACGAGTTCTCATTGTATTGACTAGATTAGAAATGTGTAAACTTACTCACCATAAATCTTGAGAGCATCCATCAAAACAAAATAATGGTTAAACAATAGCAAACATCAACACATGTGAGCACTATGTGCCTGTGGCTGAAATATACCACCCTGGTGGTTTCTGTGACTAGAAAACACATTTCAGAGATCAGGTCACGATCAATCCATAGAGATAACAAGATTGGGGGGTGAGGGGAGCAGAAAGAGTCACTGCATTTTTGCAGAAAAATAAACATGAGGAGACTGCAATCTATTCATAGCTACAGGCAGATGGTTTCATAGATTCATGTCCAAGAGCAGAAAAAGCAGCTCTCTTTGTCAGGGAAGATATATACTGTGAATATTCACTCAGCTCAAGTAATAAGTGGGGTCAAGGTAGAACAAAAAATACATTGATTTTTCCTTACGAAAAAGCAAGAATGTGAATGGTTAGTGCGGGTATTCATTTGAACTGTTACACCAAGCCCAGGGATCAGCTGCCTACCCTTTGGATTAGGTTTCATTCTCACTTTCAAGTCCCCGATACAAGGTCCACAGTTCTCAGACTGCTGACACTCCAGTAAGCCTTGGAGGTGCTTAAAATCAATTTTTCCCTCTGTTTCAGTGCACACAGTTCCTCAGGACAGGCATATCGCTTACTTAGATGTGTTGGCTGAGGGGATAAAGTGTCTACACTCCAGTGCAAGCCGATAAAAGGCACGCGGCAGCTAAATCTACCCTAACTCCTTAGAGAAGCCTGATCCATTAGACATGCTCAGGTCATGCACTGACTTCCACACAATAGCTTAAGAGAACAGACTAACATTTACAATATGGGAAACCCAGGCTTTTGGCTCTTTTTGGCCCATGGTAGTTTTGAATCTGCAGATCCCATTTTTAAGAAAGTGTTCTCACTGCAAGACTGTGGAAAAGCCTCAGATGAAGGCCAGCCCTACCCCTGAAGCTACTGACGGGTTGAGGATGAGCAGAAGGAAAAGAGAGACTTACAACGTTGGAACAAGACTGAGTCTGATAGAGATATAGTCCAGGACATTTAAAGTGTCTTGATTTTTAGTAGTGTATGTTTGGGTTGACAGTGTGCATTGTATAAAAACATGTTGAAATCTCTTGTGAACTTGTAAATATCCTGGCCTCTGTTGCTGCTACTCTTCCAGACCTTTGTTTTCACTCACTGAAGCCTTACATGGTTTTGACCCCTTGTCTACTGAATGAGTATGCTGTTATCTGCTGAGGCCAAGTGTCTTTATAATAATTTAAGATTAATAATCTGTGCCTCATTAAACCATCTCCTTCCTACAAGCAGAGTAAAAGGCAGGTTTGCCCCACAGAAGTCCAGAAGAAATGAAAGGCATGAAGAGAAAGGGGAGAGTTCAGCTCAGAGCCTTGCTGTGGGCTTGAGAGAAACAACCACATGAGAACCCTGAGACTGTGCCTTGTAATATACTGTTTGGGTGTCTAACATTCATTTCTTTTCTCCATTTCTTTTGTTATGAAGCTTGTACAAATATGTGCATTTGCAAACTTTTAAAGTCATAAGTTCTGAGTTTATCTTCTCCTGTGGTCATGGCAGACGATTAAAATTTTAAAAATTGAGAACTGTGAACTGTTTTGATTTGATTTGTGGGGGTTTTTTGCATTAACTTTGCTAAAAAGAGTTACATGTCGTATTATCTATTGTGTCACAAGCTGAACAAAGTACTTGCAACACTGAATGAGTGAGGAGGGGGAGCTATATAAAGATTTTATGCTACTTTGCATTATGTTCCCAGATAGACTTAAATTCTGGACTTAAATGTATCTTTTCTGAGGCGATGATTAGGGTTAATGCAGTGACAGCTGCCAGGATTTGAACTTCATAAATGGAATTTTGGACATAGAAAATGCATTTATGACCACATCCCAAAGGCCTGAAGAGTGAAATGCTGGACTTGGGACATAATTAATTTCCAGCTTAGGAAAAGCTATTCATGGCTAATACACATCTATCCTTTCTGCTCTGTAAGGTACATCAAAATGTGATCTATTGTCATTTAAGATATACCAAACTCTAGTGAACCAGACATTTGGAGCTCATACAAGCAGGCTACTGCTTGACCTAGTTTCATTACAAGCCTGAAACTGCCCATTACCCACTTAATGATGAGTAAGATGAGAAATTGAACCAATCTACCTCGCAGGACTTGAAAAACCATCCAGACAACCCTTGGCCAAGGAAAGCAGCTTAAATTAATGTGTCAGACTGTGAACTCCAGTGGCTCAGGGAGGACCTGGCATACTCATTTCTACTGCCCCTTTCACAAGTGCCACGTCTCACTAAATCCCAGCTGTGGGGCAGGTATCTGGGTGTAGTTGCACCTGAGCTCACTACAGCTAGGATCACCAAAGCCTTCCTACCAGAGTCCACAGCTTTTCAGCCACCTTGCAAACACAAAAGAGCAGCAGGAGCAGTGGAGCTGTTATGCCCAGGTTAACAAGTTTTGCTTTCTCAGCAATGCCTATGGACTTGGACTTAATATTTCACTCATCATGATTGCTGGTTTCCTGGATGGTTCAGCCTCTGTTAGTTAGTACAGCCTGTGCTATGCATAGCTGTACACTTAGCTATGAAATGGTTGCATTAACTACACAAGCTCAAACTCTCTTCAGAGTCACAGAGTCACAGAGTCACAGAGTCACAGAGTCACAGAGTCACAGAGTCACAGAGTCACAGAGTCACAGAGTCACAGAGTCACAGAGTCACAGAGTCACAGAGTCACAGAGTCACAGAGTCACAGAGTCACAGAGTCACAGAGTCACAGAATGTCAGGGATTGGAAGGGACCTCAAAAGATCATCTAGTCCAATCCCCCTGCCAGAGCAGGAACGCCTAGGTCAGGTCACACAGGAACATGTCCAAGTGGGTTTTGAATGTCCCCAGAGAAGGAGACTCCACAACCTCTCTGGGCAGCCTGTGCCAGTGTTCTGTTACCCTCACTGTGAAGAAGTTCTTCCTTGTATATATGCAGAACCTCCTATGTTCCAGCTTGCATCCGTTGCCCCTTGTCCTGTCATTGGATGTCACTGAGAAGAGCCTGGCTCCATCCTCATGACACTCACCCTTGACATATTTATAAACATTAATGAGGTCACCCCTCAGTCTTCTCTTCTCCAAGCTAAAGAGACCCAGCTCCCTCAGCCTTTCCTCATAAGGGAGATGTTCCACTCCCTTCATCATCTTTGTGGCTCTGTGCTGGACTCTCTCAAGTAGTTCCCTGTCCTTCTTGAACTGAGGGGCCCAGAACTGGACACAATACTCCAGATGTGGCCTCACCAAGGCAGAATAGAGGGGAAGGAGAACCTCTCTCGACCTACTAACCACCCCCTTTCTAATACACCCCAGGATGCCACTGGCCTTCTTGGCCACAAGGGCACATTGCTGGCTCATGGTCATCCTGCTGTCCACCAGGACCCCCAGGTCCCTTTCCCCTACACTGCTCTCCAGCAGGTCAGCCCCCAACCTGTACTGGTACATGGGGTTGTTCTTCCCCAGATGCAAAACTCTACACTTGCCTTTGTTGAATTTCATTAAGTTTCTCCCTGCCCAACTCTCCAGCCTATCAAGGTCTCATTGAATGGCAGCACAACCCTCTGGTGTGTCAGCCACTCCTCCTAGTTTGGTGTCATCAGCAAACTTGCTGAGGATACATTCTGTACCCTCATCCAGGTCGTTGATGAAGATATTAAACAACACCGGTCCCAGTACTGACCCCTGAGGGACTCCACTAGTCACAGGCCTCCAACTAGACTCCGTCCCATTAACCACAACTCTCTGGCTTCTTTCTTTCAGCCAGTTCACAATCCACCTCACTACCTGATCACCAAACCCATACTTTATCAGCTTAGCTACAAGGATGCTGTGGGAGACAGTGTCAAATGCTTTACTGAAATCAAGATAAACCACATCTACCGCTCTACCATCATCTATCCACCTAGTTATTTCCTCATAGAAGGCAATAAGGTTGGTCAAACATGACTTAACCTTGGTAAAACCATGCTGAATGCTCTTAATGACCCCCTCATCCTTGATATGCCTAGAGATAGTGCCAAGAACAAGCTGTTCCATCACCTTTCCAGGGATGGAGGTGAGGCTGACCAGTCTATAGTTACCCGGGTCCTCCTTCTTGCCCTTCTTATAGATTGGAGTGACATTTGCTATCCTCCAGTCCTCAGGCACCTCTCCTGTTGTCCATGACTTACCAAAGATGATGGAGAGTGGCCTAGCAATGACCTCTGCCAGCTCCCTCAGCACCCTTGGGTGCATTCCATCTGGTCCCATTGATTTATGGATATCCAGATTGCTCAACTGATCCCTAACCCAATCCTCATCTACCAAGGCAAACTCCTCCTTTATCCTGACTTCTTCTGGGGCTACAGGGATCAGGGGCTCCTGGGGAAAGCCTGCAGGAGTAAAGGCAGAGGCAAAGAAGGCATTCAGCACCTCTGCCTTCTTGATATCCTCTGTCTCTAGGGCACCCACCTCATTCATCAGTGGGCCTATATTGCCTTCCTGCAAGTGGTCCCAGCTTTTATGCCCAAAGCAGGACACCTGGCACTCATTTACCCAATGCAGGGCACCTGGGGCTTGTTTACCCACGGGCTTTCCTTACAAGGTCGGCTGCACCTTGGAGGAAAGCCAAGAGGCAAACTCATCCCCTCCTTTTAAAGGACCATGGGAACCACCCATATGTCAACCTTAATTCAGGGCTAGGGGTTCAGACCCCAGCACTTCAGGCTGACTGGACTATAGTTACCTGGATGTCTCCTTAACTGTCAGCGTGTGATGGAAATGTGCTTAAGGTTAAAGGCTTGTTTAAATCACTGGACAAATCAAGGTCTAACACTGATGACAACAGATGGTTTATCCTAGATTTCCACTAGTATAATTGAGAGTGGAATTTGTTCTGGGATGTCAAATAAGTATAACAATGAATTAAACAGTGCAACCAATTTAAAAGAAAAATACTCATTAGTGTGAATAGAAAACCATCACAGCAGAAAAATGCCAGCATTTACTGCAATACATCAGCTATTCCCATTAACATAGTAACTAACCATTTCTGGATAGTATGATGTATAGCTAAACAGAATACTGCAAAATGATAGTTTCCATCCACATGACTAAATTACAGTTCTTCCCTGTCTTTATCACCCTGTCTCTGCTGATGTTTCACTGAATAATTTTCACACAGACAGTGAAAAATTGAGGATGATAGGTAAAGCTGTTTTGAGTATAATAATGCATGCATATATAGGTTGTACTGAACCTATATAAAAATAAATAAAATAAAAATGAACAAAACCAAACCAAACCATTGGCTTCAGAGATATTCTCCAAAAGAAGTAATCTCTAACACTGACCATTTACGAGTGGAGCGATTCCAGACCGACTTTGAAAATCCCAGTCAAAGCACATAGTTTTGCAGTAGACTCATCTGTATAGTTTCTTAGCCAGAACAGTTTCAACAAAAAGGCTGGTTCCAGACATACCGTATTAAATAACCTCTGAATTGGCAAACAGTGATGCATACATTCCATCTGAGAGTCTGCTATGGGTCCGGTCAGTTGAGGTAACCTAAGTTCAGTCTCACAGCTAGAAACTATAATAGTTTTCAGCAGATAATTGTCAAAACAGTCCTTTTGTACATTCGGTGTTGAAGTATATATGAAAATCTGACTAGATAAGGAAAAAGAAGAGCAATGTACTATTTCAGACTCTTTACACTTTTAGAAACAAAACACCAGTAAAGTGGGATGAATGGTTACAGTGAAAGCAGAAGTAAATGTGACTGCCTAATTTTATTGGCAGACAGGAGTAGATGGTCATCATCGTACAAGATCGTGGGTTTTCCTTCAATTACGTCATAGTTCACTGCAATTTCACTTGCTCTGTGGGAGTTACAGTCAAGATTTAAATCAGTCTGCAAACTAGAAAGATGGGATAAGTCTTCTCAGGCCAAAATATTTTTTTACCTTTTCCTGGCCTTTCCCCTCACCACCGTGGCATATGTCTCCTTACCTCTAGCTTGAGAGCGCTTTGTGTAGGGGAGGAGGAGGTGGATGGAGCAGTGGAAAGAGGGCTTCTTCCCCACAGTAGGGTGCAGAGGTGTGGGCAAAGCAGGAGCACAGAAACGGCCACTATTCCCCACAGGCCCTTGTGCAGGCAGCAGGAGTGTGGGCAGGGGCTGAGAGACAAGGACTTGGCCAAGCACTGTCTTCATCTCCCATAAGGATTCTTTTCTTCATATTAGTATTTGCAAATCCCCTAAAACTCTGTCTTTCTCACCTTCACATTTTTATTTACTAAACCTTAACCCATCCTGTGCTCTGCTACATTCAGTTTAGCCCCGAAACAGGGCTCAGTGGTAGTGATATACAAAATTTCTGAAACAAAGCAAGAAACTTCCATTATCTACAGTGACTACCAGTCAGTATTGGCAAAAGATTACATTAATGTATCTTACTACATACGCCATTTCCCAATGTGATTCAGGGCTAATCTCATTTTTACTCAATAGTCTTCTGTATAGCAAAATTTAACCTGGTTCTACTGATGTTCATAAATGGGTCCAGAGAAGGACAACCAAAGGGACAGATTGCATACTTGTCATAAGATTTTTCCACAGGGTTTAAAGTGTGCACAAAGAACGAAGGAAGAGAAAGAGGAAGAGCTCTGGTGCACAGAATTTTTATTCCAAGTGATTCTGAAGGGCAGTGAATGCAGCACACTCATCTGAGTTCGTGCAGTTTGAGTGAACTTAAACTAGCATAGCTTGTGTGGCATAGCCTGTCTGCTCACATGAAAACATAGAAACAGAATTGTTTTGGTTGGAAAAGATCATGAAGTTCAACTGTTAACCCAGCACTGCCAAGTCCACCACTAAACTAATGTCCCTAAGCTCCACATCTACATGTCTTTCAAATCCCTCTAGTGATGAGGGCTCCACCACTGCCCTAGGCAATCTGTTCCAATGCTTGATAACCCTTTCAGTGAAGAAATTTTTCCTAATATCCAGTAAAAACCTCCCCTGTTGCAACTTGAGGTCATTTCCTCTCATCACTTGTTACTTGGGAGATCGACGCCCACCTCACTACAACATGCCCCTGTGTCTCTAGAAGCAGAACAGATGTGTCTCCAGCTCACATCTTTCCTACTGTGACCCCACTTCCAAGGTCACCAGGTCATTGTTTCAGTACTGATTTCATTTTTATGAATTATCAAAATCAAGCTGTCGTGTTACAAAGCCCCATATAAAAAGGTGACTGGGCCTAATCCTGACAAAGCTTGGACTACTATTAGAAAGACAGAGCAGAAAAAGACGTAGCTGTAAATTACAGCTGATGACTGCTGGTTCTTCAGTGGCTCATGCTTTGTTTAAGGTCAAAATCTGAGTATGAAATGTCTACAGAGATTGATATCATTAATCAAATTTAAGCTCCCACAAGCATTAGTGCTTTCAGTTTGGAGGCAGATATTTTACTGCTCTTTGCAGATTTAGAATAGTTTGGGTGCTTAGTAGCCTGTAAATCTTTCAAATGTAAAATGTAACATGACTTGGTTTATGCACCTCATTTTGACTCTGTTTTTATTGATGTAAAGAATAGTTTCATTATATCATAAGTGTCATTCTAATGCCTTTCAGAAATAATACCTACATGATGGTAGGTATTACAAACATTCTAGATGCTTCAGTGTGTCCAGAGCCCTTCAGTTCACCATAAAAACAAGACAGATAAAGCCACAGAATTTTAAGTGGAGGAAGGGACCCATAATGGCCTAACCTCATATAAATCACAAAACCTCTGTCCTTTCCTGATTCTACAGTGTTTTCTTTGTTAAATTGTAAACTCTTAGGGACTGTCCCTCAACAAATGAATGTCCTGAGTAGAACATTAGAGGTCAACCTTGTTAGGGACTGTAGATGCTAATATAATAATTTTAATTTGCATTAAAAAAAATTCACTGAATAAATCTACTAGCAATTGTGGAAGCAAAGCAGAGTCTAAGATTTCCTTTGTGAGTAATCACCCTTTGTGCTGACACACAGAGATATACCTCTCTCATTTGTTCTTCCTGTGGCAATATGAATCCTTCACTACTCTCTATGAAGTAGTTCAGCCACTGTGGAAGCCCCATGGCTGGTGTCCATCTTAGTGATTACACCAGTTTCCTTGGCAGTAGGATCTATAGACTCACAACCCTCAAGACAGAGAGTTTCTAGGATGGTGATCAAACTGGTTGGCTTGCCAAGGATAGTGAACGATTGCTGTTGAATGAAAATAATAGGTTTGTCAGAAATAAATAATAACAAAATAACAGTGTGTCAGAGATGCTCTGAACATGCCTGATGGATCACCTAAGGAAGTTAGGAGACATTTGGGCAATTTCTTAACCAGCTCTTAATTGCTTAGCCAGAAGGTAGGTGCCTAGATGTACAAGTTGGGATGTGTCCGGAGAGGCTTGGAGCTTCACTGTAGATTGATTTCAGGTGCTTCTGGAGAAGCAACATAGCCTACTCTCCTGGACTTCAGCTCCAGAATACTGTCCTACTTCCTGCCTTGACACAAAATCAGTAATCTGAATCTCATCATGGACCCTCACTTTCTTTGCATTTCTTGCTGTCAATATATTATAGTAAAATTAGATCTCAGAATCCGTTGAGCTGGAATAACTGAAAAGATCCACATGCTAGGGCAAAATAATGCTAAGAGATGTCTGAGTAATGGAGACATTGGATAAATGCTTGCAGAGTGCTTTACCACTTCTCAGTCCATGTAAACTATAAGCAGCATGTGTCTAGCATATAGTGTTTTCTGAATAGAGTTGTATATTTCATTGTCCTGGAAAAATGTTGCATGTAAGATGGCTTTCTTCAATTATCCTTGTGCTGAGCTAGATGTCAAAGCTTCTGCCACTCCATCAAACCAGATAATCTCTTTCCAAAGTAACAGCTCATTTAGCATTAAAATTGGCATTTAAGGGTTGATATAAAATGTAAATTAAATGTAGGATATGAGTAAATGAAGCTACTCTTATAATTCAATCTTTGTATTGGTCCCAAGGTTGATATTTTTTTCCAAATCATAAATACTCTTTCTCCTTTTAAAAGTATGGGTTTCAATTTCAGTTGTGGTATTGCTTTCAAAGCAGAGAAACATCACCTTCACTACAAATTCACATGAGAGTAATATGACTATCAATCACAGTGACTTGGAAAGAGCTAGTAAGATTTCAAAGCTAGGGATAAAGATAAAAGAAATTAAATTAAGTAATGCTAGAATGAAGCAATCAAGATTAAATATCTTCTCAGCTGCTGAGTTAACCAGTTCTGAGTTTTTATCAAACAAAAGGTTAAAGAAATGAACATTTAACAACAATTTGTTTCAGTTTAATGTTTTTTTTAAGCTCAAGCTCAGAGCAGCTGAATTTCTTCTGTCACTAAAAAAAAAAAAATAAAAAAAATTAACAAACCTGGCATTATCATTTCTAGTTAATGGCTCTCAAGAAGTTAATTTAAGACTCATGACGATCATGTCCAAACAGGCTACATGATTTAATTAGAAACATAAGAGTTTTGAAAATCCCACATAGTAAGCAAATTCATGGGCAGATCATTTAAAAACTGCTTAAAATTCTTGAGCTGGAATTGAATTGAATTCATTATTTCATTGAATTAAATTATTCTTAACTGAATTAAACTGAAAATAATAAAAATAATGCTTAAAATATGAAGAAAGCCCAAGAAATCTTAACTGCTAAATGCTATCCTAGGAGCAAATAAACTTCAGTGGGTGTTGAGCAAATGTTCTTGATGAAACTAGTGCAAATTCAAACCATGGTTGTCATATGTAACAAGAATTTGCGATAGAAATTCAAGAGCTCATGATGCAATTCTCTTCAAACATGGGCAACATATATTTTTGAGTAATTGTTAATTGTTTGGATTCTTTCACCCACCAGAACTTCCTTCAGCACTGAAGTTCCTGTTAGTGTGTTTTTGCCCTGCACTGTGAAACTGAGATGGAGGGTCAGAGTGAGGTACACTTGTGTGATGGGTCTTGTGATGGCTGTACCCTGGTCACATCCTGGAGAAAAGGTCATCACCTCCATGTCTTAGGGCTGCAGCAGCAGGGCAACGTCTTCTGTTGGCTTGGCTCTGCATAACCTCACCCAGCAGACAACACATGGCCTATAGTCGCACACTAGAGTCACTCTGCTGCTCCTCAACCCATTTGTGTGGGCAAGTAGTTCACAGACCACAGGTATGCCACTGAGCTGGCAAAAGGGAGAACAGCTATGCTTAAGTTAAGGCTACTAGCACAGGACTGGTATTGAAGTCACACAGGGTGCACAAGACTCAAGCACAGGGTTTCACCTGTAGTTTTCTTTAATAATCTCTCTCAAAAGTTGACAAAATTAACTAAAACTCATGAAATTCAAGTAGGGGAACTAAACTACAGTAAGCTGCAGTGCGTATATGCCACTCAGAATTATGTGCCTTAACCTGATTTCAGGCTTTTGTATAAAGAGTGGTCAGCTCAAAAACTGAGAGAGATTAGATAGAATGGGTTGATGTCTATTTCTTTGCTATCTATGCCAAGCTGGGCTATCCCCATCCATCACTCCTCCTTTCCATCCCCACTGCCAGTCCCCACACTCTCCCAGAGGTGGAAGATCTTTAGGTGTGTCTTCACCTGTAGTAGCACTGCTCATGCAGTACTGCTCATGCAGGTGTTTCCTCACCCTGCTTATGTACTGGGCCATATCACATGAGACAGTGCCTGGCCACTTGTTCCACAAACACAGGCTCACATACTGTCCCATCTCAGCCTCTCCAACATTATGAAACAGACTGAAGAATTGACCAGGTTACAGAAATAGCTTTTTTGGAAGGTGGAAAGGAAATGGTTCATGTTTAACAACCATGGGAAGACAATAGGGAGAGCAGATGCATCGATGCAATTTCAGTTTGTTTAAACCAGTCACAGTGTCAACTGCACCAACAGGCACCTGAAGTGTTTCCCCCACCACCTCCCATCCACATCAGACTATGGCTCCTATGGTCATCTGGATCAGGAGTTGATCTGGCTAAAAACTAACTCTATGAATGAATAAATGAGAAAAATTCATGTTTAACCCAGGTCACTTATCTAATCAAGTTCTCTGCAAAGTCCTGCAAATGGTTGTACTGAAAAAATGAGGGAGTGATGGAAGAGTGGGAATGAGCAACCTGAGGTATGAAATAGTAGGGGTTGCTTGTGCTGTGTTGTAGCTGAAATGAATATGGGTCAAATGACAGACTTAGTAGCTTTTTCTTTTATACTTTCACAAAGGAACATCTCACGCTGTGGAAAAATATTAGGGAATTCAAAGAAGTAGGAAGGTTTGTCTTATTCACAAGGATTCACAGACATCTTTCAAAGAGAATCAAAGGTTTTATATTTTCAGCTTTACTGTTTTACTTTTAAACTTGTCAGCCCCACGTTCTCAAATGCCTAAATAACAGAATTTTCCTCTGAGCACGAAAAAAAGTCTCCACTTGGTGCCTAAGTGCACTGTGTATGCTTGAGGAACAAGACCCCTGAGGATAGTGAGTGCCTGGCTGTTAATGTGTTTCTCCAGTTTTCAGTGTATGCCAAATCAAGAAGGAAAGGAATGAGCCAAGAATCCCAAACACTCTTTCCCCATGCAACACATTCTGCTGTAAGGATGACGCTGAGCTTGCCCTCAGATTTCAAACATCTTGCAATTTTCTTTCTACAACTGATTTTATTGCTTTCTGGGCTTATTTTCAATTCAAATCAGTGACAGAGCCAATTTGCTTAGTAGCTGCAAAAATGGTCTTCAGAGTCAACCCTTGTAACAAGTAGCTCTCACAGAAAAATCCTTGATGACAAGGAAAAGGGGGAGGAAAGGTGAATCCACATAAATTCCATTGCTTTTAAGTGAGGAGTTAATTTCAAACAAACTTTTTATAACTGATCAGCCAAAAGTTTAATTTAAATCAATCAAATATTTGTCTAATAAATACAAGGTTTAGTGCTTAAAATTCCTTGGAAAAAAAAAAAAAGTGTATCTTTTTATCTCTACTTTGGGGATTAAAAACAAACAGAATGGAAGAAAGTTAAAATTATCTTAAAGATTTTTCAAGTTTTTTATGTGTTGTTTGCTAACTAATGGTAAAATATTGTCTCTGGCAAAATGTTTGTAGGAAGCACCTGGTTGTTTAAGTATAACTGAAGGCCCTAGAGTGATAAAGCCTGAATAAATTTAACAAACTTAACGTATTCCTCTTTCTTACATTATTCAAATAATACAGACCCCATTTCCATTCTGTCATAGGCCTTAACAGAAGGCTGTCAATTGTGACAAATTTCACAAAGCAGTTCTTGATGTGTGTTTATGTCTTTTGGTGCTTGTAGCTGTCATGGTGTGACTAATTTATAACAAAAGCTTTATTTGATAAATTTAACATCTTTATTGTTTGTAGAATATCTGTGTAGAGAATACAGTTTCAAAAAAATAATCAATCATCCAACTTTTTCAGTAATCACTTTTTTGAAACATTTAGCTCCATAATCATTCGTGGACACCTGAAGATTAAGCTGTATTCTGTAGTTACAGTTGCTCAGATCACTCATGTGGGATCATTTCTCTCAGATGTTTGGCTGGGCATGGAAACGTGTCTGGCACGCTCACATGTGAAATATATTCCGTGATCTGTGGGCATGAATTTTTGAAATTTGCTTTTTATAAACAACTAAAGGCTATTGAAACTTCCATAGGAAATAAATTTTGGAAAAAAGTAAATCTAAGGTCTGAGCTGCAGTCATGGATTGCCTCTCCCCACAAACTGAACGTACTGAGAGCCTAAGGCAATGAGGTCACAAGATGGGATGGTTCAGACAGATGCATAAAGTGTAGTGTCCTGTCTTTAAAGCAATGCCTGAACAGCTGCAAAGACTTGACTTTCTTCTGCTTTGTTCCTTGACTAACTCATGCAGTTTTTTGATACTTAGCAAAAGTGAAGCAACAGAAAGTGTTAGCATTTGGAAAGTCTTATAAGGAGGAGCTCTGAGCTGAGCTGATCCACTAGAAGAAATGTTCTTGGAGAGGAATCTAGACCCAAAATGTCTTAGAAAGGTCACCAGGCCAAAGGTGACTGGCTTATGCTTCTTTTTCATGTGATTGGGCAATACTGCCATGTATTCGTAATACAACAAAAAGGTGTACACTACTTCTGAAGTTCAGAAAGAGAGAAAAGGTAAACATTATTGATTTTGTTTTGAAGAAAATAAAAAAGAAACTGAAAGAAGTAAGTTCAAAGTAAGAACTGTAAGAGGAAGCAAATTTTTGAATGGCTAACAGAAGCATGGTGTCTCAAGTGCCTCATGTACCTTCAATATCCATTGGAAAAACCAAATCACAAAACACAATCGGCAAGTGGATGTTGTATGTGCCTACTCTCTCTTATTCTTATCTAGGAATCCTCTTTAAGTCAGGGTCAGAGACAGGACATTGCATTAGACCACCTCTTCATCTGAAATGATGTTTTTATCTTTAAAAAATTACTTTGAAAATAATCTGATTGAGTTTAAATTGAAAAAATTATTACAAGATTGCATCAAGGCCAAATCCCTTTTCACTAAAAGGATCTTCATTTATTTAATGCAACTTTCCATGTATTATACTGATGTAGTTGTTCTGCATTGGCTAAATGATCTTCTTCACTGAACTGTCAAGTTCATAAAGGAAGATGATTAATTCATATCTGTATTGTTTATGTTGCCTTTTCTAAAGAAAGGATTTCAATTATCATTTAAATAATGTAATTTGATTCCAAAATGGACCAAATATGCAAATATTATTCTATTGCTGTTCTGAGTTGAGACAGTACACTCCAAAGATCAAAACAGGGTGGGCCAATTGTGCTCCAATTTATAGCTGTGTGATGACAGAGCAGACTTACTTGTGTAAGGAAAATGACTTTGTATTTACCCCAGTGCAACAGATAATCAGATGTGACCCACTGTAATTAATATCTCTGGAAAACTTTGACATATTATCTTTGAAAATATGATATTCGCGTACTGCTAGGAACAAATGATTTAAATCACAAACTTGCGGCATTAGTTTCCTTGGGCAGTTGCACTTTCAGAACATAAATCTAGCTTTGAAAGAACTGCCAGCTATCTCAATTTCCATTAATGACAGAGGAACTTCAATCTAGAAATCCATGAAAAACACTGCAGATAAGCCAGTAAGTACAGAAAAGGTGCATTTGTGCAACATGCATAAAAAGAAAACTTCACTTCTCATGAGAAAAAGCAAAACACCCCAAATCAAAGCAACCCCCACCCCACAGGAAAAGTTATAAGGTCAGAAATTCAATACTTTGTTTTACTTGAGCTGTATGGCCACATATTAATAAGAGCTGGGGGTGGGGGCATGTTAACTATGAAGGAATTTGGGATGTTTTCATTATTGCTGGGCAAATAACTCTTGAAAAGTAAGCATCTCTTTTATGCATAGATCAAGTGAAGTTGGCAGCAGCAATGTCATTGATGCTAACAGTGTGTGACAGGAAACAAACCCATGTGACTGCTGTGTTTTGTAAGTCGAGCTCTTGTGTAAGATTCCGGTACATTCTTTTCCAGCTATTCTTTCAGAAATTTGAACTTTTAATTAAAAAGCAACATTGAAGCATGTCCAGCACTGATAGTCTTAGTGCTGTTTCTCCTCCACATTAACATGCAAACCAGCTTCAGTCAGCATGCAAGGAGATACTGTATAATTAGCCTCATTGTCCATTATGTACAAATACGTGTTTTGGTGAGGGAGAGATCGTACTAGTGGTTTCTAATCAGCAGTTAGGATTTTCAGCTTTTAACAGTCATGTCATTTTCTCATAGACATCCTAATGACCATTTTATTTTATCAGTCAGAATGAAATAGATGTATCAAATTCAGGTTGCTTGCAAGGATATATAAGCTATTTTAAAAAACCCGAATTCAGTTGAAAAAAAATCCATTTGAAATGCACTACTTATTAAAGTAAATATTTACTCAAATTATAGCAAATATCAAAATGTAAACAATTATCCAGATACTAGTCTCTGGAAAGATAAACTATAATACATATTATATACTATGCATCATCATTTAACATGCTAGAATCCATTTCAGTAATGAGAACAGAGCTTGGTAATGCATGTGTATCAAAGACTGTCAATAATATGTAATACTGACTTTTAGTAGGACAAACCTAGTGACTGACATGGCATAATACAGCAGTTGGAGACTTCAGTGTTGGGTTTGACTTCTGAAATTAATTTTGAGTGATAAATTGAAAATGCATTAGGTGTCATGGAGCAGTGAGCAGAAAACTAAAAGATATTGTTATTTGGGAAGTTTAATTTTTCTTTTGCCTGAGTTTTACAGCTTTATTATATATGTTACACAAATAGTGAAACTGCTACTTGGAAAATAAAAATATTACTATTATTTTAATTTCTGAATTAAACATCCTATAATGGCAACATAAGACCATAGGATTTTGATTTCCAGGTTCACAATATCCACATTCTTAATTTCCTTGACACTAGTAATGAAAGTAGTACAGAAATAGAATCTGTTCCTTCTCAGCTTATTAAATAACCTTACAGAATCAAATATGTATAGTACATTTCAAAAGCAGCAACATATGAAAATGTATCCAATATCTGTGTAGCTAAATCCTCAATAAATAATCAGTCATTTAAATCATATATTTTCACCTCGGAAGACTACTATCAATTGTGTGAAAACCAGTCTGGACATACAGAACTAATGTATCAATGAAGCAATAACTCAAAGCTATCACCATAACCATTGGAGGCTTCTGGATTATCCATCGCTCCTTCAGAAGATGGTTTTCCTTCTGACTGCTTTGCAGGTGGCTTAGCAAAAAGAGCAGAAACAATCCAAAATTGTGTATTTGACAGGAAGGCCATGGGTAGCAGCATAATTATCTATTTGTTTTACATGTCTATATCGCTAAATCATCAGCCAAACACATTTTGTTAGACGTTCCTTCATGGACACAAAATTCATTCTCTTTAGATACTTCTACATCATCCAAACTTGCCCAAATGGCTGTGTTCTGCAGAACGCAAACCTGTTACCTGGTTTATTTCACCCTCTTCTGGTGCAGGATGATGAATCCACTCCTTATTTCTCTTTCCAGGTTTCATCATTTAACATTACTCCTTCCTCCAGCTCTCTTAAGGCTTTTTGAAAATTCATCTCTAGGCACTGCAGGTGAGGGCAAATACTTCATCGAGAGTGAAATTCTACTGCACTGATGGGTTATCCAAAGCTTTTCAAGTAAGTAGGAGTCTTTCAAATGATTTTGGTTGGTATGTAATCAAGCATTACTGACTAAAAACATAAAACAAAGATTGCTTCAAATGTACCTACAGCTGCATTTCTTCATTATTTTAATGAAGAAAAGATGGAAAGGGCATCTGTGAACATCCTTTCTGTTACCACACCAGTGCTTTAGTAGATTCTGAGATTATTCATAAAATACACAGTCTACATTATAATGTAATTAGTTCATCAATGTACAGATGTCTGACAGAAAGACTTTTTTATAATTCTTATTAGTATGGCTTCAGTTGTCTTGATTTTACAAAAAACATGCCCTACCCTCTGGGATCTTGACCAGAATGGTGGAACAGCTGGTGTTCATTATTGGCAGGGTAGCCCCAGAGAATTTAGGGATCCACTGAGTCCTCTGGTTTTAAGCCTGTGCTCTCTGTGAGCCCAATATAAACAGTCAATTTTCTGATAATCACACATTACGTTACTGGTAACTCAGAATTAGCCTGATCAATGTTTAACTGAGATGCATATTTATAGCATTTCTTGAGAACCATTCCAAAATCAATTAAAACTTTAAAAAGACAGCATTTCTTACCATTTCAGTTTTAAAGAACCTACTTTACAGGGGCCTTCTTATCGATATGTATAAGCAGTGATTGTCCAATTGCCCAAAGGGTATTTTACATGAGACTTCACAAAGATTCAGGTGTCTCTGAAAAGAGAATGTTCTAAAAGACACATTTTTCTTCTCCTAAAATCATTATTAGGATGTTTCAACATAATTGACTTATTCTCAAAAGTAACACTCACAATCAGTATTTTTGCCAGTGGAGTTACACAACCGATTCAGTGAATATGTAAAAACATGAGTTCTCCTGTTTAGGTCCCAGGGCTTTGCACACACTGAGGATCCTGAGATGTTTATACACAGCAAAGGAACAGGCACACAGTGCCAGGGTGACTTTCCAGTCCTGAAGTGAGTGAAAGGATGGAAATTTGATAGATCTGTTCCTGTTGTATTTCTGAAGATTTCTTTTACTGTTGGAGTTATCACTTTCATTTACCTGTGGAACACTTATGTCTTAATAGCTGTTAAAACTGAAGGTCACAGATTCTCAAATTTTATCTTCACAGCACCAATGAGAGGTGAGAAAGAACTGTTTTCCCCATATTGTGGAGGACAAACTAAGGCATGTACACATGTCTACACTGCAGCTCCAAGACCACCAGGCAGGCACAAGTGATGACCTCTGCCAGAAGAAGCCATCTCACAGGGGTCTTATTACCCACCTGTAATAGTCATGGTCAGCTCTGTCAAGGAGTTAATTCAGGTTAAAATTAACCACTTCTCTGGCAAGTTAGTTTTATCCTGGTGACTTTCCAGTTGCACAAACTCTTACATGAGCAAAAGGGAAGAGACGACTTCTGGGTAGGAGAGGGAAAGAGCAGATTGCTTTGCTGGGGGAGTACAGCATGCATCAGAGGAGCTTTATGTCAGCTCACAGTGTCTGTGGAACTGCAAAGTCCTTAAAAGTAATTCTGCATCTGAATTGCCCTGAAATCAATGCTCTGAACCTATCTGGATTTTCAAAGGTCATGTAAAATGTTTCTCATAGTTCACATAATTAACACAATTATTCTGTCCAGAATAGGTAAAAGAAGCTATTTCAATCCTGAGGGCCAAGAAAACCCTTCACATACCTTTGGTGATCCACATCATTATTGAATAATAACATGGAAAAAAGAGAAATGTGGCTGCAGGCTGCATAAAATCAAGGAATAACCCATTTGGGAATTTCTCTGGGAGACCTTGTTAATATAATATAGTATTTTCATTGAAAAACATTAGGCATTAAGGAAAAGAAAAAAGGCCCACAGAACTTTTCTTGCTATTGTTGAATTAACCATTGAATCACGCACCCAAGGCAGATATACATTTTGAATTTTTGCAGGCATAAATAAGTCTATTAGGAGTAAAAAAATCTCATGGCTTTAACCAATATAACTATGCTAAAAAACAAACAAACAAACAAAACCAAACAAACAAAAATCACAAAAAAACTCCTAGCAGATGCCATTAAACAAGTAAACATTTTCTTTATGCAGCTTATCCTGAGAATGGTGCTGGCAAAGGAACTCCTGCTGTTGTATAAGCTGTTTCTGCACCAGAGGGAGGAGGGGTGGCAGAGCTCTAGCAGTACGGCCATCCCTTTTAAGCACAGACAAGCCTTAAGGATACAAGATACTGGCAGGAACGCCAATCCAAAAGATACTATCGGGCTAGGGTTTGTGAAAAGGAGTCCCAGCTGCTCCCTGGCACACTTTGCAAACAACAAAAGATAAAACTGCCCCAAGCTGCTCGATGTTACATCTTCCTAACGCCTATTCACGACGTGGTTCTCCAGAAGAAGTATGCAGAAGTCAGTTCAGCTTCTTCAGCTGAATCCTTTCTTCTGGGTAACTTCAGCTGTCCTGCATTCCCTGTAATACAGCACACACTGCTGATGCTGGTGGTCCTCCCTGGCAGAAGCAGGATGGCAGAACATTTTACTGAAAAATGCAGAACAGCTATTTCCTTTAAATGCTGCACATCAAGCCAGCGATGAGACATGCACTCTAAATGCTTTTATTCCTGATTCACTGCAATTAGGTCCCTAAGTTCACTACCTTCATGGTAGCATTTTCCATTTTTCTAAGAAAAGGAGAAGGAAAATGAAGAACTTGACTTACGTGTCACATGCAAATGAGATAGCAGTTTCATCCACTCAGAGGCAACATGTCTATCTTGTGCCTGAAGAAGTGAGTCTATTATGACTGAATCAGATCTGAGATATTTCTTAAAACACTACTATAAACTTCCCTGATCCTCACAAGTTCATCACATCAGGTCCAGTCAAGTTAATTAGCAACAAATGTTCTTGTTTTGTGACCATCTACGTTTCATGTTATTCCTTATTTTCACTTGTTGTTGGGAAAATATTAGCAGCCTTAAAAATGAGGATGAATTGTGTTTCTGAATAGGGATTTTTCTAAGCTTAAAATACAACATGACAAATCTTCTTTTTTGAGGACTTGTCAGTCATGTTCCTTATCCATCCGGCATCCCCAACATCAAATGCATCACACACACTCAGCCAGGACTGTGTTTAACTTTGTACACAGACACAGATGAAGAGTAAGTAGGGCAAATTTTTTCCTACCATGCGCTACTTCACATGGATAAACACCCATGACAGAAGTTCTGCTTTCGGTTTTAAAAAATACAGGGCCACATCTTGCCTCCGCTGAAGACAACAGTAGTTTCAGGAGGGACAAGGTTGGACTCAAAGATTCTGATAATAAGTGATGTCTCTATATGATGATATTATTTGCATGAATCAAACTGTAGTCTGTAACAAAAGCTTTCCTGGAAGTATATGGCTCCCTATATGGCCAAAATCCCTCATCTGTACTGATTTTGTATCAGTTAAAAGATGTGAACACTGTTTTAATTACTGCCGCTTCTGGACGAAAGTACTAGGTCACAAGGATTAAATTTGTGCTTGCTATTACTCAAAGTGATTCAAAGATATTTTATGTTGCTCTGTAGGCAATTTATTTTATTAGGTAAAGCTACACTTTTCCAGATTTCCCTTGTTTTATTATGTATCATTTAAAGGAGCTGGGAATCATTTCTTTTCTGTCTGCACGTGAAAAATAAGTTCCAAACAGTTTAAATGTTATTGCTTTATTTGTACCTCTGTAATGATGAAATGGGGCACAAACATCCACAAAAGAAAAAATACAAATCTAGAAGAGCAGACATTTTAATTTACTTTGTTTTTCTTGTACTCTCTAATTAGAGATATATGCTACATTGTCAGCTGTAGCCTTTAAAATTAAAAATATGTACTGAGCCCAGATATAGAGTTTGTCGGCGTTTTTAAGGTGTAGCTTCTAAAAATGGTAAGAGTAGTTTGTGTTGTATAATAATCGTTTCACAGAAGCACACTGTATTCTTCCTTATCAGCAAATGCCAGTTGCTCGATTGTGTATCCCCTGCCATCCTTGGCACTGTTGCTTGCACCCAGTGCAAGCCAGTCTGCTGCTAAGATCTCCATACAGAAACAAAAAGGGATTTGGGTAGAAGTGGAGTTTAGCACAACTGTGCCCACAGTATTGCATGACAGACGCCGAAATGAGGGCAGAATGCAGAGGAGGTGTGTGGTGGCAGAAGCTGGCAGCAACCGGTGACTTGACAGCTGTAGCCCTCCCATCCATACTGGGGACAGAAGAGCAAAGATTAATGGGAAGGAGATTTCAGGGTATTTTTATCTTGTTTCTATGTTTATTTTGACACAAAACTTTGACTTGTTTGAATGAACGCTATTTCAGTTGAGTTGGGCAGGGTTCGAGCTATATGCTGACCCTGTTGGTTTTGATGACTGAGTACACCTTCAGCACATATTTATAGAAAACCCAGTGGAGGGGGCTCAATAGGCCACATGGACAAGTCCTCAAACCAGACAGGAGCAGCTGAACTCTGTCATTCGTAAGAGATGTCTTTCAAACTTGTTTTAAAACAACCTCAATCCCAGAGCCCCCAACTTCTTGCCCAGCAATCTATTTCTGTACCTCATGATCCTTTCCATTAAAACTCCTTCCCTGGGATTTCCATACTTTGAAATGAAAGCCACCATTTCCTATAATGGATACTACAGGAAGCATACAGGTTCCTTTTGCGGCAAATGAACTGGAAAACTGTTTTCACATCCCCCTTTCTGTGCTCTAAACAATAAACAATGTTAACTCTTCTATCATTTATTGTGGCTTTCAGACCTTTGGTAACTTTTCCTCCATTAGTTTCCGTTGTTATGGAGCTGTCACATCCAAACCCGTGTACAATAATCCAGCTGAGACCTTACAAATGTTCAGTAGAAGGACTGTTTTATATGACTTGCTGATTACCTAACCTAGAATAGGGCTCGCCTTTTAACAAAAGCAGAGCAATATTAACTTAAGATCGCATCTGATCACCTGTATCTCCGAAATCTTTCTCTATGAACTGATACAGAATCACAGGATCACGGAATCACCTAGGTTGGAAAAGACCTTGAAGACCATCAAGTTCAACCATCAGCCTAACACTGACAGTCCTCAACTACACCGTGTCCCTGAGTGCTATGTCAACCTGACTCCTAAACACCTCCAGGGATGGGGACTCCACCACTGCCCTGAGCAGCCTGTTCCAATGTCTGACAACCCGTTCTATAAATAAATACTTCCTAATATCCAGTCTAAACCTTCCCTGTTGCAACTTGAGGCCATTACCCCTTGTGCCATTGCTTGTTATTTGGTTAAAGAGACTCATGCCCACCTCTCCACACCCTCCTTTCAGGTAGTTGCAGAGGGCAATGAGGTTTCCCCTCAGCCTCCTCTTCTCCAGACCGAACAGCCCCAGTTCCCTCAGCTGCTCCTCATCAGACTTGTGCTCCAGACCCTTCACCAGTTTCATTGCCATTCTTTGGACACGCTAAGTATTTCAATGTCCTTTTTGTAGTGAGCAGCCCAAAACTGAACACAGTACTCGAGGTTCCTCCTCAGCAGTGCTGAGTACAGGGGTAAGATCACTTCCCTGCCCCTGCTGGTGACACCATTTCTGATACAGGCCAAGACTCCATTGGCCTTTTTGGCCACCTGGGCACACTTCTGGCTCATGTTCAACTGGCAGTCAACCAACACCCCCAGGTCCCTCTCGGACTGGCAGCTTTCCAGCCACTCCTCCCCAAGCCAGTAGTGCTGCTGGGGGGTTTTGTGGCCAAAGTGCAGCACCCAACATTTGGCCTTACTGAAACTTACACAGTTGCCCTCAGCCCATCAATCCAGCCTGTTCAGATCCCTCTGCAGAGCCTTCCTACCCTTGAGCAGATCAACACTCCCACCTAGCTTGATGTTGTCTGCAAACTTACTGAGGGTGCACTCAATCCCCTCATCTAGATCACTGATAAAGATGTTAGACAGGAGTGGCCCCAGTACTGAGCCCTGGGGAACACCACTCATAACTGGCCACCAACTGTATTTAATTCCATTCACCACAATTCCTTGGGCCCGACCATCCAAACAGTTTTTTACCCAGCAAAGTGTGTGCCCATCCAAGCCACAAGCAGCCAGTTTCTCCAGGAAGATGCTGTGGGAAACAGTGTCAAAGGCCTTACTAAAGTCAAGGTAGACAACATCCACAGCTTTTCCCTCATCCAGTAAGGGAGTCACCCTGTCGCAGAAGGAGATCAGGTTTGTCAAGCAGGACCTGCCTTTCATAAACCCATGCTGGCTGGGCCTGATCATCTGGTTGTCCTGCATGTACCATGTGATGGTACTCAGGATGATCTGCTCCATCAGCTCCTGTTGCACCAAAGTCAAACTGACAGGCCTGTAATTTCCCAGATCAACCTTCTGACCCTTCTTATATATGGGCATTACATTGGCTGATTTCCAGTCCCTTGGGACCTCCCCGGTCAGCCAGGACTGCTGGTAAACGATGGAAAGCAACTTGGTGAGCATCCCCACCAGCTCCTTCAGTACCCTCAGGTGCATCCCATCCAGTCCCATAGACTTGTGTGTATGCCTGTGTGGTGCAGTAGGTCACTGACCATCTCCTCCTGGATTATGGGGGGGTCGTTCTCCCTGTCTCTGTCTTCTAGCTGAGGAGGCTGGATCACCTCAGTACAACTGGTCCTGTTACTAAAGACTGAGGCAAAGAAGGCATTAAGCACCTCAGACTTTCTTCATCCTTCGTTACCATGTTTCCCTCTGAAGCTAGCAGGGGATGGAGGCTCTCCCTGGTCTTTCTTTTACTGTTGATGTATTTATAGAAAGATTTCTTGTTATCTTTCACAGCTGAAGCCAGATTAATTTCTAGTTGGGCTTTAGATCTAATTTTCTCCCTGCATAGCCTCACAGCATCTTTGTAATCATCCTGAGTGGCTTCCAAGGCCCATAAGCTCTCCTTTTCTCCCTGAGTTCTAGCCAAAGCTCCCTGTTCAGCCAGGGTGGCCTTCTCTGCCACCGACTTCTCTTACAGCACATGGGGACAGCCTGCTCCTGTCCCTTTAAGACTTTCTTCTTGAACCTTGAACCTTCTTCAGGACCATCTCCCAAGGGATTCTGTCAAGCAGTTGCCTAAACAAGTCAAAGTCAGTCCTTTGGAAGTCCAGAGTGGCAGTTTTGTTGCTCCGACTCCTAGCCTCTCTAAGAATGGAGAACTCTATCATTTCACAATCGTTGTGCCCTAGGTGGTCTCCAACGGCCACATCACCCACCATTCCTCCTCTGTTCACAAAGAGGAGGTCCAGCAGGGCACCTTCTCTGGTCAGTTCACTCACCAGCTGCATCAGGAAATTATCTTCCACACATTCCAGGAACCTCCAGGACTGGTCCCGCTCTTCTGTGTATTATTTCCAGCAGATGTCTGGGAAGCTGAAGTCCCCCAAAAGAACAAGGGCAAGCAATTGCGAGATTTCTCCCAAGTGCCTATGGAGTATTTCATCAGCCTCTCTTTCCTGGTTGGGTGGTCTATAACAGGCTCCCACTACAACACCAACCTTGTTGGCCTTCCCCCTGATTCTAGCGCAAAGACATTCAAAGCTGCCTTCACTATACTTGTGTTCCAAGCATTTGTAGCAGTCCCTAACACACAGGGACACTCCACTGTCTCTCCTTCCTTGTCTATCCCTTCTGAAGAGCTTGTAGCCATCAACTGGAGCACTCCAGTCATGCGAGACATCCCACCACATTTCCATGATAGCCACTATATCATAGTTCTGTCACATCATGGCTTCTAACTCCTCCTGTTTGTTACCCATGCTCTGTGCATTGGTATAGATGCACTTCAGATGGACTAATGTTCCCAGCACTTTTTTTGCATTTAGAGGTCCTAATTCCTGCCTGACTATTCACAGGTGTTACCACAGTTACTAATCCATCAATATCCCTTGCATATTTGCTCCCCTGCATGTCTCCATCCCTTACCTCCACTGAGACAGCAGAGAGAGGGTCCTCACTAGCATACAGTCCCACAAACTCTGGCAGTCTTCCCTCAGGCTTACATTTGGGAGGTTCAGTTTTGTCCCTTTCCCCCTTCAAATCTAGTTTAAAGCTCTCTCAATGAGCCCTGCTAACTCCTGCCCCAAGATCCTTTTCCCCCTCTGGGACAGGCGTAACCCATCTGTTGCCAAAAGGTCTGGCATCCTGTATACTAACCCACAATTTAAAAATCCAAAGCCCTGCCAGTAACACCAGTCTCTGAGCCATGCATTCATCTGCTGAGTCCTCCTGTTGTTCCCCTCATCCATCCCTGCAACTGAAGGGATTAAGGAGAACACAGCTTCCACCCCTGACCCCTTTACCAGTTTCCCCAAGGTTCTGAAATCTCTCTTCATTGATTTCAGACTTCTGGTCATATCATCACTTCCCACCTGAAAAACCAAGAGTGGGCAGTAATCTGTAAGTCTCACCAGTGTGGGGAGCTTTCTATGAGATCCTTTACCCAGGCTTCAGGAAGGCAGCAGACTTCCCTATGAAGCAGGTCCAGTCTGCTACCTTGTTCATTCAGACATTTCTTTTTCATCCCTATGTGTGGTACTTTGCCTCTTCATATAGTAAGCCATCTTAAGTTTTGGCTAAGAGCTCCCTAGATTTACAGATACCCAGCAGTTCAAGGTTCTAGACATTCAAAAATATAGATAAATGTTCTTCGTATTGCAAGGTGAAGGTGATTTGTACATGAGTCTAGTGCTCCTATGTTGTGTTGTTCTTGCTGTGCTCATCCAGCTCCATTGGACATATTTAACACTCCCAAAAGATTGGATACGTCAGGTCTGTCACTGCTAGGACTGCCAGTGTTGTGTCTACCTGGCTGGATCTACAGGAATAAGGAACTATTTGACTTTTTGTAGCTGAGTGTTGAAAAACAGCTTCAAACAATAATGAAAATGAATTCTATACACATATGGACCATTGAGTATTTAAACCTGACTTTACACTTTTTCTTTGCAAGTATACATGTCCATTACTATGACTGGTATATTTATAAAGTACTGAAAATGCTGTATGAAATGAAACAAATAAACAAATTCAATCTAGTTTATTACATTAAAAAGTAGAAATACAGAAGGTGGGATTCAGGAAAAGAACAAAAAATGAACCAATGTCAATCAGTTTCAACTCACTGATGTCAGATTCTGTCTTTTACTACCCATGGAACTACAAACAAATCCAATTTTTGGATGGGATTTGAATGGGGTCATGAAGTGCCTGGGATGAGGCTGTCCTCTATTCACTGTGAAAGTGGAAGCATTAAGCTGAAGTCATGTCAGAAAAATGAAAGAATAATTCAATGAAATGGTTAATAGATGGATTGCAATAACAATTCCTGTGATTTTTAGGTGTGTATGTAGTAACATGTCTGTATCCATAAAAATGTGTTATTACACATTATGGAGTGCATAAATATCCCACTTCTGCTTTGTGATATTTCCTTTCTATACTTTAGATACTTGACACTCTGCTACCACTGCAGCCTTGCTGTGCTGTGGAAGATTCAGTCACAAACCATAAGATTATTTCAGCTGTTTATAATTTCAGTGTGTAAGCTTATCTAGCTTCTGTATGTAAACTGTGGAAATGTGTATGGAGAGCTAATTACCTTAGGGTGGAATGGAGCTCATCAGCCTTGGAGGGGATGTGGTCGACTAGCTTAGAAGAGATGCTTAACTTTTAGAAGGTTAAAGCTAAGTGAGGTAAAACTCCCGACGTATTTGCTTATAAAAGACAGCAAAGCAGAGCTAAGAAGGTGGGGAAAATTAAAGGTACAAATCTGGGTTCCTGCATTATAATTTAAACACATTCTGTGTACAATTACAAGAAAGTAAATGAGGTGATGATCCAGTAAAAAAATGCATGTGTATTTAAGTACACTTATGCTGAGCAGAACTACTTTCCAGTGCCTCTTGATAGATTTCTCAGCCCTGAATTACTCTTTTATAACTACTCTGTCAGCACAAGAACTTTTCTTTAAGTGTCAGTGACAAACACGTTGGCCCCATCTACACAACAGAAGAACCACACTTCAGTGAACAGGTGTGAAATAGATATATTACCATGCTGCTTTATTGCGTGGCAATTAATTTTGTGAATTTGTTGATGTGATACACCTACTAGAGAATACAAGGAACACAAAACAAAAAAAGTAGTGCCATCTGGCAATATTTCAGCCGTTGTAAATTGGCGTATTGCCTTTAAGTCAACTGAACTGTACCAGTTAATGCAAGCTGAGGGTCTGATTAACAGGACTCCTGGGAAGAAAGAAAAGCACTTGTTCACTCTGCAGTTACTATCTGTGGTTTAACATCAGCTAAATATCTGCATAGAGACATTTTCAAGGAAAAAAAAATGCTCCTTTTTTTGTTTTAAATTTATGTGTATGGATTAAATCTGTGTGTTTTCATCTAGCTTGGAACTGAAGTGAGAATGAGTAGAAATAAAGAAACAGGTCAAAAGGAGAACTAGATAAAAATGAAAAGCAGAAAACCTTAGTTGGTCCTGTTGAAGAATGTGTTCAAACAGCTCTCATACCAATCTCAAATGAGAGATATAATTTTAAAAAGATGGGTTTTGGTTTTTGTTTGGTTGGGTTTTTTTAAATCTTGTAGCTATTTGTAAACATTCAGTGTATCTATGTAAAAAAATAATCAGTCAAGGAAAGATTAACAAGAGGATTTAAGACAAAATAGGAAATCAGTGGAAGAGAAAGAGATCTCCTTAGAAAGAAGGAACTTGGGAGAAGACATGTGGGAATGCAAGGAAAAGCTGAAAACAAATGTTACAGCAGTACAAAGGTGAAGTAGGAAGCTTAGTGAGCAGCTGGGAGAGACCAGAGCCACTGAGTGGAAAGGATTAGTTTACTGTCTCTGACACTGACAAAAAGACAAAATAAAAAGGAAGATGTCTAAACTGTGTAAGAAGGTAGATTCAGGAATTTTTAGGCCATAGATATTCTGCTGGATATTCTTTAATCATATACATTTGCTTAACATAAATATTCCTTCAAGGTTAAAAACTTAGACTCTATTTTCCATGCATGATATTTTTGCTCAGAAAAGAAATAGTTTCTGAAACCAACCTTCAAAATTCATGGGTCCAGCTTTGAGAAAGAGTTGTCTTGTGGAGAAGAGGGAAAGCTGGATGAGGAACCACACACCTCTCTCTGCCCAGGCTGCTCTTGGCTCATTCACTTCCCTGAGCACTGAATTCATTCACAAATTAGGAACATCTCCTGCTGCTACTTTCTAGCACATTTGGTAAAGTGCTGAATTCCAAATTAGTACTGTGGTGTTGCTAGGTTTTGATAAGTGTCCCTATAAATTCATTGCAGAAGTCTCCACTTTTTATCCAGAAAGGCGGCTGCTGTCACAGACAGAAGTATAACTTGAAATGAAATATTTTGAAGAAAAGACTTTAAGGTATAGTTTTCTTCACACGCAGCTACAGCAATGACTCAGCTTTATTTACAGAACTATGGCAATAGCCCTTATACACTGACAATATGTAAGCTTTTAGTTAACCTAACAAATATTTTGCTGTGTGGCTGATGCATTAACATGTGTATTAGTAAGCACTTGTCCATAAGAAATTTGTCAGATTGTCATCAAAGACTAAGACAGGCAGTCCCCCATCAGGGTAAAAACACCTGGGGATCACAGCAATCACTCTGAAGGGAATTAAAGCAATAGATTAATCGACCGTAAGAATCATTTTCTTTGTTCATGAATCTGGATTTCCCTTGGCTGCCAGACTTGTAGATCAAAGTGAAAAACATCCTTGACCTTCTCTGTCAAAGAAAATGCTTCCCCCTTTCTCTTTGTCTGATGTGCAGAAATGGGGATTTTTTTTGAGTGATTTACAAGACCTGAGAATTGCAAAGAAAAGATGTCAATAAAATGGTATCCAGGTTCTCATTTATTCTGCTGTGTCCTGACCCATAAAGAGACATTAGAGAATGTTTCAAAACTTGTCATCTTGTATCCTTGTAGTCTACCACACTTCCTGACATCAAAAAAGTCGGTGACGCAGCTCTACCAGTTATCCTGTGAACGCAGTATAAATGCATGAAATAAGGCTGCATGGATCTTAGGAAAACAGTGCTGTCTGGAGAGAGGTGATAGGTGCTCAAATCTTTGCTCTGTCTGCAACTCTACATGCAATCTTGGGCAAGACAATGTGTCTGGTTTCCATTTTCCAATCTGAAAAATGTCCCTTCACAGGGAAGTCAGGAGGTTTCATCAGCTGACCTCTAATTAGGAAAACACCTTTTTCAGAAGAGCAGTTTAAACATGTACTGAAATGGCATCCTTAATTAAAGCTTGCTGCTTACAAAATCCTTCATATCAAAAGACAAAAGACAGTATATAAGCATTATATAGGTAAGTTAGGGTTTATTTATACGCTGTTCAGTATAAAAATACACTGACCACTTGACAGGGCAGTTTGCTTGTTTACCTTTTTACTGATTGTGCTTGCTGGCTCTTCCTCTGTGCATTACTTCTGGATGAATTATATTAACGGACAGAGCTTGGTTAAGACACAGGTGCAGCAGGGTTAAGCAGGGAATGAACTGCCAATACTCTGTGAGATATTTTGAGATTACAAAAATGTTCAGTTTCTGTGTCACTGTGAAACAAAAACATTTCAAATGATAAAGGCATTTATCTGGGATGCATGAGGCAAAATTCAAGCCTGTGTTCTCTTGCTCTCTTACTGTCTGGACAGGTACCAACAAGCACAGTTCTGGAGTGGATCTTCCCAGTCTGACTGGACACTCTACCCTCAGTTTATGCCTCGCCCTCTCTTTTTATCCAAAATTGTATTCTCCTGTGATGTGATTGGATTTTGGAAAATTGTCATATACTGATCAAATCCTGTTTCTGTGACAGATCTGTTCCCTCAGATAACCAGGTCTCTGCACCACTTTCAAATGTGGATAAGTTCACAGTGGAGTTCAGGCACTGAAGCAGAATTTATGCCAACCACAGGATCAGAATAGTTCAGGGGGTTTCCCCCTCAAAGTTTCACGTCTTCATCTAATTAAGTATCACTTCCTTAATAAAGCCTGACACAGAAGCAACAACCATTCAATAATAAATGGCTCTGAATACAGAGATAAGATTTGCTACTTCAGTTACAGATGAAGCACTGGACCATGTCACAATTTCAGTAAATTTATTCTTTTTATGCCCAAGCTTAAGTAGCATTTATTTTCCCGTTAAGTTCCGTTACTTCTTTGTAAATCAATACTGAACTATGTATTTCTTTTATTTTGGAGTAATGATTCATAGGCAAGGTACAGCTTTGTGGGTTTGGATTCAGGGTTAGTCTCAGTGAACACAGAGTTTTGTTGCATCATAAGGAAGGTAGGCCTGTCTCTGATGAGATGGGTGAATATGAAATTGCATAGCTTAAGTAACAATAAACATTTGGTCCTGTGGGAGTTTCCTAAGAATTCTGTCTCTTTCTTTTATTTTTTTCTCCTGTTTCTCACACACACAGATGAATACTTCCTACTTTGTGGGGGTATTGTGAGCATAAATTTGTCAACAGGCATGAAATGATAAATGCTGCAGAAGTGACTCTGAACATCTCTCCTCTGCACATGTGCCCACACCCTTTTACTCATTCTTCTCCGGTTTTGGTTGCCACTCCCACCTTAACCTAGCTTATGTTTGAAGACGCCTTTGTGACTATAAGATCAAACATTTCTGTCAGAAGGAAAGAAAACAACAAATACAAATGCTAAGGCCTTTCCCTTTGTTTCTGGGACCCCATTTCTGGCTAATAGCGGAGTGCAGGAGGAGGGGGGGGAAAAAGATAATATTGGTTTTTATGGTGGCAGATAATTTATTTCAGAGGGATCAGTATCATCAGCAAAACCAGGTATGATCTGTCACTGCTGGAGCATAAAACCTCAGTGGGCAGGTATGTCACCAGAATGGTTTGGTCTGGCACAGAGAAACTCTTCAGTGTTTACTGAACATTCACATGTAATTTCTTTTCTTCCAGTTTCAGTTAATAGATAAATAAAATAATAAAAGTGCTTTGAAGCATAGAAATGAAGACTACACACCCAGAAACAGCTCCAACCAGTGCAAAACACAATGGCCCATCTGCTCAGCAACAGATATCGCTGTGAAAGCATCACCTTTTATCTCTGTCCTCTACACTGAAACCTACCAAATAATCATTTCAGAGTCTTCTTACCCATGAATTGGATCCAAGTTCACAGTACGGCCACCACCATGAGGAACTACTTATCTCCAGGAAATACGAGATGTCCCTACTGTGTAGGCAATGGTACTTTCATGAAGTCTTACCTACAAGCCCTCCAGATGTCAAGTGTGGACAGAGGAAAGCAGCCCTGTTGTAGGACAGGCACAACCATGTTTGGGAATATCTGCTTTGGCAGGCACTGACAAACTATCCAAAGTCCTGATGGTTGTTCTTCCTGCCCTCCACAGCAGTTGACTAGCAGGTAATCACTGCCATCCTTTGCCTCATTAAAAGATGAAATACGATTCTCTGCTAGGTGAAGACTTACGTACGTGGCTTGTCAGGTCTGGAAGGTTGGCCACACCTTCCTTGGGCAAGAGAGGAACAACCACCAAAAAAAGAAAGAATCAGTTCCTACAGGCCAGTTTAACTTCAGTGAGATCTTCATACACAGAAAAGTCATTTAAAGTGATCTGCAAATATAAAACCATTTTTTGTAAATATTTGAAAATATATATATATGTAAATACTTGTTTGTGTGTGTATGTATTTGTGAGTGTATGTATTTGAGAGAAGGACAGACTGGGACATCATTGTGATTTACTTTTTGGTTACCTAAACCCACTTATATATACTGCAACACAAGCCACCTTAGTGAAGAGATCACTTTGGCATATTTTTCCTTTTTTGAGTTATTAGTAAGTGCATGACACTTACACAGGGAATCAAATGATTCATTTCTGCCAGGAGGAGTGAAAACCCAAATTCTAGGGAAGGAAAATACCCTGCAAACACCATATGATGCTTGGATCTTAGTGCATCCTACTGCTAAAGAGACTTTTTCTCTAATGAATTGCTTTTAGGACCATAAAGACAAAATATAACTCCACAAAAGTTTTGAAAAGATCTTACAGTGAAGGAATCAAAATGCTTTCTGTTTACTAAAATATCTCACTGGTTACTAGAAATACTCAAGAATACATAAAGCAAAATTCTAACACTATTGAATTAACTTACAGTAATAATAAATATTTCTATTCAATTCAATATGAAATAGGACTTCATCTAGAGCTTTTTCATCTTTTTCTTTAGGTATTTTGGGGGCTTGATTTCTCTGATTTCCACAGAACCTGTTCCCAAGCCTACTAAAATTAGTGCAACTCTGTCGTTAATTCTTGTCATCCCAGTGCTTCTGTCTGGGATCAGGCCCAGGAGGAGTAAGGAATGGCTCTCTGGGGAAAAGATAAAATGTATGGAATTGGGGCAGAGGAGAAGTCTCAGGACAAACTCAGGAAAAAGCCATTGCACAACTCAGTCTTAACCTTCCCTGGAGCAGCTGGGTCAGCAGGGCCTGGGGAAGCCATCCTCCATCCAACAGCCTACAGACCCTCCCTTTTCCCATCAGCAAGAGCCAACATGAGGAACCGGAGAAAGCCTAAACCCCCAGGCTCCCTGACCCCTCCTCACAGAGCTTCCCAGGAAAAGGCATGAGATGCCAGTAGGGCTTCACATCACTGGCTGCTCACTTTCATGCATTATCGAAGGGCACTTAGTCATGTACAACAGCAGAGGGAACACCCAAAGTTTTCTAGAATATTTCAGTTCCCCAGTCAGATATTTTAAGTAACAAGGGGATTTCCACTACGTTATTACTTGTATTTTATTTAATTACTCTGTTGTTTGTTTTTAACACAGTCCAAATAATTTAGTGGAGAAAAGGTGATATACATTTGGGTATTCAGAGATTTCTGGGAATCTCTTGTGACACACAAATGTCAGGTTTATTTTATTAACTCAGTGAAAGTTTGGGGAAAACCGATCTCTATATAAGAGAACACAATAGGATATAAAAGACACTTCCTGACAGAAATACTAGAAAACATTCATTTTATTGATGTCATTAATTGTTTCTCCCTTAAGGGAAATAATCTTACTATGCCTCAGCTGTCTGTATTATTGGAAAGTTCTTTGTGCTTGTCCAGACAAAAGATTTTAAAAGACATCAGTTCAACACCCATTTGAACTAGATCAGTGCCCATGTAGATAAACTGTACAATCCTCATTTAAATTGGTACCTTTTTGGTTGAATAGCTAGTTCACTAGTTGTTAGTTGATGATGGAAATGTTTCTCACTAATATTTAATTATAGCTCCGTAAAGGCTATTTCTTTGACAAATCAGAAATGCCTTTGTATAGTATGTTCTCTCGGTGCTGTTAGTTTGTAACATAGCTAAGGGTTTCATCTGACTGGTCATAATTAGATGACATGTGAGTACATGGTTCACATGCTGCTAATTAAAGTTGATAATAACACTCAAAGCTTTAATATATAACTGGTAGCTACCTGGATACTTGGTGCATATATAGCCTGCACCTGTAAATGTGATGCAGATGTCACGTGATGCAGAAGACCATCTGGTGAGGGGAAAAACTGAATGTGACAAACACAAATAGAACAGAGCAAGGTCATAGCACTGAGGGGACAACAATGCCCAGGCATGGAAAGGAGATTCTCCATCCCCCTTTCTTTTCCTCTTTGTAAACACTAATGCTTTCCCTGAAAGCAAGTACTAAGGAAGGTTTATTAGCATACTAAACAACAAATAAAAACATAGACGGACAAGAACTATAAGAATCATGAAATGATGCAGCACTGTAGACCTATCTATAGAAGCACAGATTAGTGAAATAGGCAGACTTGAGAATACTGGAAGTAGTGATTATCTGGTAAATTTTAATCCTGAGTAGAACTGTTAATTTCAATGATATTCAGTAGTTTATTGTTCAAGAGCCAGTTTGAGAAATAATTAACAAGGACCAGTCTTTTATTCATTACACCCCAGATTTGATTGTAGTGAGAATTCAGGGTGTGCAAGGCAAACAAAACTGAAAAGACATGAGACGACTAAAAATCAGACAGATGAAACACTTCTTTTGTTTCATGCAAATCCCATACTATACATTCATACATAACAAAGCAGCTCGTGGAGAATGCATAGGACCAGCTGAGTACAGAAAAAATAGCAAGTGGCAAGACATTTTAGAAAAAAATAAATCAATGCCAGTTTCTAAAAATTATGTGAACGTTGACTATGTGTTCAAAACTAAGCAGTAAATAGCAATGAGTAGAAGACAGTCCAGCATCTAATCTAGTACAGTCAAGGCACAACAAAAAATCTGTCTACTAAATTTGGACAGTCCTACAATACTATCTCTTGTAAGGACATAAAGTTGAGCTTTAGAATAGATCAGTTAAGAGTTGTGATTAGGTCAGGAATTCTGAGAAAAAAGAGCCAGACTGTGAACATGGGATAAGGGCAAATACAGAGAGTTACTAGGTGGAGGAACCCATTTCTTTCTTCTTCCTGCTTCTGATGCTTCTGATTCAGGAAAGAGAATATCCGACACTCACTGCTTTCTGACTGCAGTAGAATGTTTATCCAGAGAATCCTAAATCTCTGCCCCATGTCTGAATTTTCTGTTAATGCCTTTTGTGGACATTGATGTTGTACTCCTTTCATCTAGATGTACACTTTGAAAATGTATGGGCCAGAGAAATGCTTCTCTCTGTGAATGTATTAGAATCTAAGTCTGGGAAAGTACACAGTTATTAGCATGTTTAGCATCCATAAATGCAGAGCCTGCGTTTTATTACCTTCTGAGGAAGCCTACTCAACATATACATTATACCATATGAGGAAACAATGAAAAGTTCATTTGCCCATTGAATTTCCATTTAATCAAATGATTAAGTGGGGGTTTTTTCTTATTGCTTGGATTTCAATTTACTTTCTCTTTCTCTGGATTTATGCATTACATATGCCTTTTTATTGTTTCTCCTAATGACTTATTTCCTTCTGGTAGCTACTCCATTATCCCTTCAGTGCTGCTATGGTAGTAGATATAGTATGGAGAGCTGTACTGGATCCCAAAAACATTCTCTTTGGATTCTTTGGAGATAGTCACCATTCCGCAGGGAGGTATATACTCACATGAATGGATGAGATATTATAAAATGCACTAACATAAAACATGATTTCAACAGGAAATTGGCAACCTTTAAAATTCATCTCAGAAAGCATATATTAGCTGGTGCTAATGCTCTTGAGTGACCCAGTCAATGTCTCACTAGAAAAGCATTTCATCTGAGTGAGGGCAGAAGAGATTATTCCCCATGGTCCCTCTTCAAGTCTGTTAGTGGGAGGAGGCAACCACAGTCATGCTTCTTTCTGGTCAGCATTGTCCTTTGGAGGACAGGGGAGGCCTCACACTGTCTCGCTCGTGTTCTGCCACCTGTGGACCTCCTGGACACTGTCCCTGTGGTTCCAGTCACTGGCTGAATCTTATTTAGCAAATGAATAGCAATAAGCAAAGAGTGGTACAGTCTAGCAGTAAAGATTTCAATGGGAATTGTAAATCCCTCAGCAAATTCCAAAGATAATACAAAATACTAAGTTTTTCTACAACATGGTATCCAAAAAGTGAGAGCAAGGAGAGAGAAAACCCATCTACCAGTGTACAGTCAGCTGAGGCAAATCAACACTGCTTTCTCGAAACAAACAGAGTTAGAACAATTTATAACAGGAATTTGACCCCAATGTTAAATAAGCTTACTGAGACATTTTGATTTCCTGTTCTTCCCTGCTTACAGAAAATGACGACCAAATTGTGTAAAAGACCTGAAAACTCCATTCACCCATAAGTAATTGACCTTACAATAAAATTCCCCATGGCTCTTTGCTGCAGAGCAGGAAAGTGTTCAGCATCTTCAGGCATCCTCCTAGCTGTATGTGCTTGAGGAAATCCTCTCTGACCAGCAAACTATTGATTCTGAAAAATGCTATATTTGATCATAAATCTTGAGCAAGCTCAAAACAGGTCACTGGAGACAAAATATTAACCACTCTAAAGTTCTTTTAATGATTCTCAGACTGGAATAAAGAAAGATATGACATGTACACTTATCTGTAACATTTATTTATTTATTTATTTTTACATTTGCATACCTCTTTCAGAGAATTACATCTTATGGTAGCACATAAAAACCTTCCTTCTGAAATCATATGTGTAGGCTGCACATAAAATTGACTAGAGGGTAGGAACCTGTCTGTCAGAAAAAGTAGATTTATCATTTTTTTTAATTACTTCTGTGTCGTCAACTGAATTAATCCAGTTCTAACACTGCGCTCCTTCTCTAAATATTTCTTGAGTTATCACCTAGCAATACATCTTCTCTAATTACAATATATTGAAAATTTAACAGAAAACAGTATAGGGGCTTTCTGCTTTGTCAGGTCCAAAACATTCAAAATACCTTATATTTGAGACTTTTCAACAATTCCAAATTGGCTCTGCCTGGCTTGTTGATCGCACTTTCTTGTGCTCACATACACATTGGTTTGATGTGCCCACAATCCCATGGCAGTTCGATGGCTGGTATGTTGTGTATCCAGAAGATCCTGTCCCCTGGGATTTGCTTGCAAGGGCATACCTAGAGTGAATTTCAAGTGTCTGTCAGCCATGCTTTCCTCACAGCCTGCTTTTCTCCTAGTGAGAATAACACATAAAACACCACTCTGGTATGGTTTTCAGAGAAGCCTAAAGAGATAATGAGATGAAAAACAGACCTGTTTCCAGGTACCTCAGAACAAGAGGCCATTTAGCAGGGAAAAGTGATCTGAAGGATTTTTGTACTTTTAATACTTTTAAGGTTTGATAATAGTATAGCAAAAAGTGCTTTAGACTTCCTAAATTCAAACATACACCAGCTGAGAAGATAGTTTCCTCAACTAAGCCTGAATCAGAAATGATTTTCAAATGGACCTACTTAATCCACTAAAATCAATTTCTAAAAATCAACTTTTTTCACAATCTCTCACGAGCACTTACTACGTACCTTCTTACTTAAAGAAGTATTCAATCTCATTTAATTGTGGTTAGGAAACCTGGTTTCAGACCTTGATGGAAGATTTATGGCGTGGACAATTCAGCTTCAGTCTTACATGATCTTCTCATTTTTGACCCGCAGACATTAGAGAGGATTCCTTAACACTGTGGCTTCATATACGGATTGCTTACATTTAGCAAAGCCACTTATAATTTTGTTGGTCTGAACTAGCATAAACTATGAGAGAATGACTTAGTATGAAAAATTTACAATGTGAGTAGAGGTTTTTACGGTCATGCCTTTTTCAAGTGACCTGGTGAACACTGTGTATAAACTACAGTTGCCTGGTTAGTACTGTCAGAGGCAGAAATATCTATCTCTCTTCATTCACTCTGCAATCCATTTTTTGAGAACAAGGGTCTCTACAAAAGAATCTAACTCAACTCAAAATTCTTTACATTTTTTACTCCTTGTAAATTTGCCCCAGAGACAAGCTCCACTTCTCTGCAAGGCCAGTTTGAAATCCTAATGAATATGTCAAGTCCTCTGTTACTGTTAATACTCCAACTGTGAGCAAAACGGTCTTCAGGTATGTAAAAATAAAAGGATATTATCCAGAGGTGATTTTTTCAGGGAACATAATACAATAAAATAATTATCACAGACGATAGTAGGCAGAGAGGAGACTACAAGTAAACAGCAGAGACACAAACTGATAGCAGAGAGCTGCTTTACAGGCAGATCTATAAGCTATTCTGTTTGCAGTACATTTCTTGTTTGTTAGGATTATTATTTTTTCTGCAAAAGGTCAAGTAGGTGGGAAAAAAAAAAAAAGTCAGATAGCTCTGTAGCAGAGGTCAGTAACAGAAAGGTTGCTGAGTTCTGAGCAGGAATTGAAGGGTTCGTCCTGAAAAGTCACATGCAGCTTTTGTCCTTGAAAAGTAATTGCAACTTGTCAGAAATACCAGTTGTTGCTAGACAAAGATAGAAGTTCAGCATTATTTGTGGATCTATGCTTCTCAAGTAAATAGATTTCCCTTAATTTGCAATTCTAAAAATGCCTTTAAACCTAATTTTAAATGGCCCCTCTAAAGACGGGGCAGAGTTGGTCAGGCAGTTTTTGACAAAATGTATTTTTCTTGAAAGGTAGTGTTTTATTTAAGATGAATCATTAATGGAGCTGAACAGATTTTGAAGATGCTTTCAGTGAGATTTCTGAATAAAAAGCCTTTGATCTATGTTTTGGTACATCTACATTTTGAGACTGTATTCCAAATATTTTCTTTCAAACCTACAAATTCCAAACTTCAAAATTTGCTGTGAAGCAGATCCATCATCTTCTGCCCAGCATGGAAGACAGTGGGAATATACCACAGAGTACTACAGTCCTTGTCAGATTCCTCAGCTACCTGCAGTTTTCCCAGCAGTTTTTCTATAGGCTTAAATGAACTTGCATTTTATTTGCTTTCTAGATTAATACATCCAAGAACAAACTTTGTGGGATCCTGTTTAAGGTTTGCAGTAGTTCTTGTTAAAAATTGGGCTAAGCAGACTAGAAACAGAACAAAAAACAGAGCAAAATTTTCCTGTAGATAATGCAATCTTTTCACATGAATTTCTATCGTTTCTTATGTTTTATAAGTAATTTTGGAATGACAGTCATAATTTTCTGTTGTTGCAGTTTGGTTTTCTTTTTTTTGTCTTCCTCTCTCTTTGTTATCCCAATGGGAACTTGTATTAGCCAGTTTTTATGTGGAGTTCAGACAGGTTATGACAACCCAACTCAGAAAAACATCGCAATTACTGTATCATTAACAAATCTTCTAGCAACACATGCTGTACAGAAATGTGGCAAGTTATACAGTACACACATATAATAAATACAGTATGTTTCACATATAATAAATTAACATAATTTCCAAAAAGCAAATGTGGTAAAACTGAAGAATGCTATTTACATTTCTGACTCTGTATTTTGTGCTTTTATATTAAGGTAGCAGTAACAACAGAGGGAAAAATATGATGAAGTTGCTTGCTCTGTGCTGTTTTGTGTTGCATTGATTTGTAAAATAAGGCCAGAATTCAGACAGCCTGGTAAATGCTGTTAGTGGGAATTTTTTCAACAAATGTCGTTTGTAATGATTTTCTAGATCATCATGGATTGTGTGAAAATAAACCATTTTATCTGTTATGTGTGCTCTCTTGCTCATGTTTTCTGCTATTTTAATGTTTCCAAAGTAGCCACTACCTTGGCTTTTTGTTCAAATAAAATATAAAACTCAAAGATTCAACAATCAGAACAGCTCCTCTTTGATCCTTAGAACAAGCTCCCATGTACTAAAGCCAAGGTTCAGGGAGTGAGGTGAGAAAATTAACAAATTATTTATTGCTTTTATTGAACTACTGAAATCTTCATTATTATTATACATTTTTCTAATCATTACATGCATGGTTTTATAATTTAAACTTTTAGAGGTCCCGTTACACAATAATTACATAGAAGAGGAGACTTACAAAGAAAGAAAGAAAAGGAGAGAACCAGGGAAAGTTAGTGACAGCTGAATTTTAAGACATTATCTTCTGAGATAATCTGTGGAAGCAATTGATATTACTGAGTATCAAGGTAAACTGCATGACTTCTGATCCGCCATGCTACAGAATTGATTCCTGAAACAGATTGAGGAAATTTTACTGCTGAGACAGAGTGAATACAGAAGAAAATGTAATTAAAGAAATAATATTGGCAGGAAGTTAGAGGAAGGATAAGACTTAGTCTACCACAATTTACACATCTAAAACTTAAATATCTCACACTGAACTATTCACCCTGAGCTCTCTTTACAGTCAAAGAGGAGAAATAGGCAGAGACAGATTCATCCTATGTTCAGAAAACAATTGAAAGACAGGTCACATGAATCAACTTGTTGCTTGCTTCTGACTATAAGGAAAAGCTAAAATGACTGTCTTGGACTGAAATGTCCGTCTTGTAGACTTTTAAAATTAAGTTGGATAACTCTTAGCCTAGACAATCAACAGATACTTTTTTAATGAAACAGCCCTTATTTAATGAAACAGCTAGGAGTTTATAAGGGTTTATAAAGTAACAGCACAGTCCCTTCTGCTGAGCTTTATTTTCTTTTGAGACTTTTCTCTAGTTACTTTAATTTTAAAGTCAGATTGGGATGAATTAATATGTCTACCACTACTGAATTGAAATTGTTTGGTATCATGCATGACATCCACTCACTGAGCTGAAGATTTAACTTGACTTAGCACACTTGCATTACACCATTTGGGGCATCCTGGTTTGTGTAAACGTAGCAGTACAGTGAGGCTTTGAGACTATCCAGAGTTATTTAGTCACTAAAGAGTTCAGAGTAGCAAGGTGACTTCAGTTAGTTAATGAACTGTTATTGCTTAAGTTGCTGTGCCACCTTTGCATTACTATTTGACTAAAGCCCTTCTGTAACCTCTTCTGAAGCCCCAAAGCTATACACCATCATGCAAAAATACAAGTTACATTGGGGCAAAGATAATGTTTGGAGCTTAAAAATGTTGTCACATGCACATTGCCCCATCTCTGCCATAGTAAAAAATCCCACTGGAAAGTCCACTGAGACAATGACATCTCCTATGCAATTTTTGTCAGTCCGCAATAGTTTTCACAGAAATTTCTCTGTGTGGTATCTCCTATGTCAGAGTTCAACAAACACATCTCAGTGTTTAAAAAACTCCAGAAAGTTCTTCAGACTGAAGAGGTGCTTTACTGTCTAAAATTTTGTCTCTATTTGCCGAATATATCAGCTTTCTATACACCTTGCCCTTATGTCTTCACAGGTGCTACTTCACAAACACTATTGCAACTCTCACTGCAAATCTCATCATTCTTCTTTGTTCTTTTTAAGGCACAGGAAAATTAAGCCTTTAAGAAGATCCATAGGCTAAAATTCACCTCATCCTAGGAAACCCAAATTTGTTTCCTAACTGAAACTTTCCTTCTTGCTTACTGAAAACAAAATTGTTCTGTAAGGGCAATCCCATCTGTGTTGATTTGAGTGAGCATGAATAAATCCCCAACACTGCACAGCAAAACAGCTCATGGCAGTAGGCTGGCATGTTATGTGTCTCCAGGCAAGAAAAGTCTTATGACAGATCTAAAAGTTAAGTACATAGTTCAAAACACTACTGTAAGAATAGGAAATAAGTCATTAAAGGAAATTCCAAACTTATAGTTTCCTTAAACTCTTAATACACCTTAGCAATTAATACATTCATTCTCTTCTGTTGCTCAGTGGCTAGAACTGCAGCACACTTCACTGGAAGCAGAATGAGCAGAGATAGCAACCAAGCTGACTCAATGAGAGCAACTTGTTTTTTGTTTCTTACGGCTTATTTTTTTTTCTCACAGCAGATGATAGCCTCTTAAGAAAAGAGCATCATGGTATCTTTTAGGATGAATCCCAAAGGATTTGATCTTCTTTTACTCTCCCAATGAGTCCCAGGTTAGTACAGTAAGCATTTTCCTGTTTTTCTAGGCTTTTCAGTTTTACTGATGGTTGAGGGCATCTTCTCAGTGTTGCTTCAGTTGTATGGATCTGGTTATTCTGAGAAGCCACACTGGATATGCCGCTTTTTCTGAGGTTGCTGCTGAGTCCTGTGTGAGGCTAGAGAGATTCCAGCACCTTGTGCTTCATACAGCTGCCACACCGGTCAGTACTGCACAAGATCCTGAATCACAATGCGAACCTGAACGTGTACCCTTTAAAACTTGAAAGGTCTGCATTTCCAAAGCCTGTGACTATTTGTTTAATACTATATTCATTTTATCCCTGTTTTCACACATCTCCCAGTAACTGCCTTCTGAGTTACTTAGGGAAATGAAGCCTGGGCTGGTTACAAAGGTTGTGAACTACAAGGAATTATTAACAATAGTCAACTGAGTCTGGAGCCTGTGATTGCTTGACTTTCGGCCTGTGGCACGTTCCTGTGGGACAAACAGTGCTCCCTGGGAGTACAGAGAGTGACCTTCTACCTGGGATGTGAGGAAGCATGGCAGATGCTCAGGTGCCATGTGCTATTTGTGACACGTGGCAGCTCTGACTACTCTTCACCTGACAGCAAGATGACAAGACCTAGAAAAACAAGGACTCTCACAGGTTTTGGGACTGATGCCAGTTGCAGAGCTGAGTTTGAAGGAATAACTTTTCCCATTTCACCAGGTCATCTCCTAACCCTGCTTCTCTTTTACCCTTTACTTCTGGAGAAAGTGAAAAGGACCAGCCATTTAACCCCTTTTCTCCACATTGCCAAACCTTTCTAAGGTTCATTTCTCTGAATGTGAATCAAAATTTTACCACACTTGCCATAATACCTCACCTTATGTCCACTTTTCATCTCTTCAGTCTTGCAGCTCTGTTTGGCTGTGCAATGTTTCCCTGCGCTGAGATGGATTTTACCCTATTCAGCATAACTCAGCTAGCAACCTGCAAGCTGCAGGGACAGTCATCTGATGACCCTGCCTTTCCTGAGGGATAAGAGGAAGAGCTACTCAAGCACCAAGTGCAGCCCAAGGTAATGTGCACAGGCAGCTCAGAGCCCTGGACCAGCACGAGAGGCAGGCACATCTCTTTCTCATGCATGATCCTTAGAAGCTAAGAATGACTTCGGTTGCATGAGGAAGAGCAGAAAACAGAAGCTCTGAGCAACACGCTGCCACCGTTGCAGTGGGAAGGAAGATGGAGAGTAAAGGGAGTCCCTTAACCTGGGCTCTGGCACTGCCAAAGTCAGACCTCCTTGTCTCACTCAACAGGACTACTAAAACTTGTAAAGAATGTCTCTTTTTTTCATAGATGTTGAGGAGGAAATTCAACTGAGTAAAATCCATCCCATCTTGTCTATTATTGTTCATTAACATTATCATTGCGTGTGTTCACATCCACCCACCAGATACCACTGTCCTTTTCCACATTTTTTTGGAGAATGTTTTACAGTTGCGTTTGGACCTGAGCAAATGTATCCTTCTTGCAAAAGTGCTCATGCAGAAGTGAACATTATGCAGTGTCACTAAAGCAGGCATCTGCAGTACAGGTATTTACCAATGAAGCCATGGTGGACTAGAGTGCACTGGTCATAGGAAAGCCTCTGAGAAACCTCTCATGTGTTTTCATAGAAGAAATAACTTTTTTCTTGTATACGTAAATCAAATTCAAACATAAACCATTGAGAGCCTTGTTGGCCTTAAACTTCAGGGTTCATACACTCCAGTACTATATAAATAAGAACACGATTTGAATGTTCTGTTTTGACTATAATGGCCTTCAAACATGCAAGTAATATTTGTGAAGAATGTGCCTGACTTATTTAAATCGGTTGAGATTCCTAAATAAAGATTCTCTCTACTTTCTTTTCCCAAATTCTGCTCCTCATGAACTTTTAGATGCAGTTTTCTTTTTTTCCCTTTATTCTCTTTTGAAGTTGCAGAGTAGTGTTTGCGACATGCTTTGGAGATTTGAAGTGCATTGTGTCATTGCTCAAGTCCATAGAGAAGGAAGCAACATTAAATGAATGTTCATGTTGGAAGGCAGTGCACTCAAAAAGCAGAAAATGATAAAAAACACATGTATCTGAACAACTATCACTTTGCTCCATATATGTAAGCATCAAAACATTCTTTAATAGCATGTTCATTCCCCTCTCCTCTGTATTCCTGCCTCCTTCTTTCAGTTTTAGTTATGGCTGGTACAAAATCAAGATGGAAGTAGATCAGGGGCTGTTTTATCCTAGTTATTCCTTATTCACTGTGTCCAGTCCAGCCTCCAGTTCTGCTTCATTCAACAGCCACTATGTACTCTCTGTTTCATAAGAAATGCAGTAATATAGGAAGATTAACCAGGAAAGAAATAGTTAAGGAGAAAATAATGCAAAAATTAATTTTACCTAGGAAAACACTGTAATTTAATTTACAGTCTGGGGTGGGGGGCAGTTTCTAGCTAAAATGAAAAGAAGGATGGCAACTGCTGGTTGATGGGCAATCTTTACTGAGATAAACCATACATCTGTTTAATTGGAGGGAGGCAGAATATAAAAGTAGTAAGTTAGTTCATAGTTATGAATGCTTGATTTACTACAGGTCACAGATCATGCTGTGTGCAGGAACATGTCCTTGAAAGAGCAAATAAATTCAGTCAGTTTTCTGATTTCTTTCTGGCATAATAAACTATTAGCTGGACTGAGAGTTCTTGAATGCATCTGTACTTCCTTAGGGAGAAATCTGAATTCCATTATATCTCCTTCTGGGGGATCAATAGAGGAGCTGGAAAAGGCAGCTTTCAAAATCTCTGGTTTTGATATACTGTCATATTTAAGAAACAAAAAAATCTAAATCATAGTGGGATTTCATCTTTTTCACATACAACATGAATCACTTGCAGATGATACTTAGAATTTAAAATTCACAAGTCAAAGATGTAACACTCACTTATAATATAAAAATAATATTTTCCACTGATTTATTTAGAATTGTGAGCAAATAAAAGTAGGCATTAGAGTAGAATTTCATGTAATTTTTGTCACTGCATATGCTTTTACATTTCCTATTTATCTACATCTGGAATAGTTTTCTCACAGTTTTCCCCACTGTGAGAGTGAGGTAAGCACAGTATTCAAATAATGGTTAAAACCAAAACCCTTTCCAGACCACTAGCTTTTCAGGTGTTAAATTCTCTTCACTCACCTGGGAACCTAAATTAGGTTGGAAATTCCACTAGGTAGCAAGCACTGAAGGTTATTAGACCCTAAAACCTCAAATCTGTGACCTTTCAGAAAATATAGGCCATTCCTAGGACTCAGGAAATTACAGTGATGAAAATGAGATAATTATGTTTATTGAGCTGCATTTGAATCTTGTTCATCCTGGGCTTCAGGCCAGGTTAGTTCTAGGGGAATTCCATATTTGGGCTCAGAAGAGGAAACACTTGTCTATATTGCACATTAAATAAAAACAGTACAGGAGAATTATGTTAATCTGTTGCAAGTCTGGAATGCTTTCTCTTTGAGAAAGATAAATTGGTATGCAAAATAGACACAGTAAGCAAATATATAGGTAAAAGTACAGTAGACTAAATCATATATATATTCTACCTGACACATCCTGCAATTTCTACAGAAGAAGTCCCTATTGTCATCATTAAGAGAATAAACAAGGAGTTCACATATTTATCCTCAAAAGAAATATGAGTTCACACTCAGTGTCACTGTGCAGGAGGTGTTCTGTGGCAGCAGTACACCGATTCGATTTTTTCTAGTTGGAAGATGACCACTGTTGAGGTCTTTATCTCATATATGGATGGTGTTCTGGGATTAATTGCTGTTTCAGTGAAGAGTTTCTTCAACAAATGCTTTATTTCCTCTCTGTGAAATGGAAATTTCTCACTTTGATTACCCTGAACTATTGAGAGTGGAAAATAAGTCTTTTTCCCCAAGTGTACAGAAAATCCCTAGAACAGGACTGAACTGGACTCCATATCAGGACGTAAATAACAATGATGGTTTTGTCTACTATCTTCTGATTCCTTTAATTAGATTTTCTTGAAGGTACGGGCTAATATACCCTAATATTTACTTAGACTGTTTTAAATGATGTGAATATGGGATTGAACAGGAGGAAAACTAATAGTCATCAACTTCTTAAAAATCATCTTTAATTTTGACCCATAGAAAACATAAGGATGGTTCCTGAGCTCCGAGTATAGTATGGTTGGACTCAATACTCCACTGCAATGCCTTTTAGGCATGCTGCTAATCTGAATCACCTTCTGTGTGAAAGGTTCAAACAGCAGCAAATATACACAAATGGAAGCTATACTTCCTCTCCAATTTTTCATGCTAGAAAAGCAGTTTATTGCCAGCCAAATGACCACAAAGCCCAGGAAAATAAGACATTATTTTTGAAGATTTTCTAGGGGTATTATTCCTGCCAGGGAAGTACATTTGAAATGGATATTAAAATAAAACATTAAATAAATATAATATTTGCTAATACACATAGGCACTCAAAATATGCTAAGAACATTTAACCTAGGGTTTTAATATTCTATGGAGGAGATTCTGTCTCAGTTTACATATGCAAATCTACTGAATTCAATACAGATATCCTGTATAACAGTAAAATTGAGAGAAGAATCTGACCTGGTTTATCTTATTTTTGGGACAGTGTTTGTAGCCTTGAAGTCCTCAGAACACAAATATGCTCAGATTTAAGTTTTTTTAAAAATTAGCTTAATCTATTCCTCAATCAAGACTGTTTAACACATCCTTCCAGCAAGTTTTTCAATTATTCTTTTTTTTGACACTGTCAGATGTTTGCAAGATGCCTGCAAGATGCCTAGGAAAGTCTCTCTGTGTGGTGGTCATCCCTTCTTGATCCACTGGAACATCATCTGTGGAAATAAAAAATGAAATATAAAAGTGAAATATAAAAACATATTTGAAGGGTTTGCAAAATAGAAAGATACATAATACACTTGAATCATAGCTTTTCAACAGTTTGTGGGATGGGAGCCAGGCTGTGGTTGCGTATATTTAAATTTAAAGCGATAAAAGACAATGCATACCTCCCTTGATATCAGTTTCCTCATTAATGATCACTAAAGGACAGTTAACAAAAAGAGGAAGAAGCAAAACTGGGAGGAAACTACCTGGGATTTTCTATAAAAATCTTACGGCTCCTTATACAGATTATAGCCTGAATCAAAAACACCATCTGTTTTAGAGTTCAATGGAAGAGAATAAAAGGATCATTTTAGTCTTGTGTTTTGTTTTTACCATCCAGGGTCATCCATAGAAGAGAACATAGAACAATGAAAGGAAAGATGTTCTCTAAAAAAATAGCCTCGCTTTTTTTTCTTTTTTTTTTTTTTTTTCCTCCTGCGGGTGGGGGAAGGGGAGCTTGCTTCTCTGTTGTGCTTTCTGCTTTTCTGAGAAGAGAAAGTGACATTTTGGAAAATAAGGAGACAAAACACTACCGTACCCATAGTAGATTGCTGATACAGGAGACAGGAAACTCCTCCTTTGCCTGTCCCTTAGCAGTCTTTGTTTCTCTCGATCACCCGATTTATCCACAGGAATGAGTAAAGGCTAGATACTACTAGTGATTCACATGAATAGACAATTCTTTTCACTTCCGCAACACAAAACATAATCCTCCGACTAATTAATCTTATTTACCTACTTGGCAAATTAATCTGGGTTAAGGGGTAAATTTGGAATAGTTCTCTTACACTTAATAATATTTAGTGTCTGTTTTGTAGCATTTAAGTAGTTCCCAAGAGAGAAATAGATAAGAATAAGCGTGTTTCAAGTATTGTCCCAAAGTTTTCACTCACTGTAACTCTTGTTTCAACACAATAGTTTGCCACTCCTACAAGAATATGTTGTGTTAGTGGCTAAGCTATAATCTAACATGACAAATACTAGCAGGATATGAACCTTGGGGTAGGATTTAGCCAGAAAATCAAGACATCAAAATTGAGTTGTGCAGACATTAAATATGTGTCTAAACTGTCCTTGTAAATAATTGAGATTTGGTCACTACTGTCAATGGAAATTTAAGAATCATTAACCAAACTTGGGTGTCCAGATGATATCTTGCATTTTTAGATATCTAAATACAGGTGTTTTCCTTTGTGATCTGAATTCTGTGCTTAAGGTCAGATTCAGCTACCAGAGCAGGAGCATATAGTGTTGTTCCTTTTGCATCAAGCTATCCTTTTTGAGGAAGATTGTCTCTCATAGGTCCTAGGTCACATCCGTTTGTCACTGACTCTCTAAATGCTGAAGTCTCAAATGGCATATGACAATATTTTGAGGCAACTTAATTAAGCTTTTCACGGACTGAAGTTAATGACACGTACAAAATTTGGAAATTATCAAGACACAAATTAGTGAATGCATCATAGTATAAAAGGATCCTAGTTTTGAAAACAATTTTCATACTTTTTGCTCCATATTGTAGTAATATCTTACATAGATGAAGCTTGTGACTAGCTCCAGACTATGGGTTTAGACAGAACTGCTCAGTGCGATAGTTCTGCCATCCTTGTGTAACCAACCCATGCATGGACTTACTGAATTCTGCACTGAGGTTTAGGATTTGTTCAGCACCTGTCTTCGTCATACAGATATGTGATTGCCATCTTGGGACAGCTGAAACTGGCACAATGTTCACAGCAACCTGTTTTGAATTGTACTTAAATTTTTCATAGCTCTAATTATCATTTTATTACTGCTTTTCAGACATATTATATGCTACTATGCAAAATCCTTTGTTTGTTTTGTTTTGATTTGTTGTGGGTTTTTTTCCCCAGACATTTATCTGCTGTTTTCTTAGGATACAGTATTTAGTATCCCACTGGCATTTAGTCTTTAATGACACTATGACCAAAACATAACAGTATACAATTCAGTATCCAATAATTAATCTGAAAATAGATACCATACACTGCAGATATGGCTAGCTAGGACAATGTCCATCTACTGGACCTCATTTGTTTTCAGATGGTCACCAGATGTCAGTTCAACAATGTCCCCATTGATCCCTTTCTATCCATTTAACTTTCACTACTCAAGAATAAAACTCCAAACACACATACAAAAGAGAGAAGGAAGAATGTGCTCATTGTGGTTCAATCGGAATTCACAAACACAGAAAAGATCCTCTCTATTGGTTGTTTCCTTCTGCAACTTGACTTCCGAAGTAGGGCTACCCTTTTGTACGAGATACAAAAACAGAAATGCAAAAAAAATCCCACCAAAAAGCATGTGACTTCCAGAACTGCCCGTAGCTTTCCTGGCACAGGGTTGAGAAATATTTCTTCATCTCGGGTTACATAATCATCCTTGACGCATTGTTTGTTCCAGCTCAGAGCTGCTTTCATCAGATAGGAACCACAAATCTAATGGAATATGAGGAGTGTCCCCCAATGGTGCACAGGGGATTTTTGGTGGCTTTTTTTTTCTGCACGTTTCATAATTATGAAAGGCATTTAAAAATATATGCTGGAACAAATACTTTTTGAAATCATATTTCTTGTTAGCTAATGTTCTTCTTCAAAGTGCACATTTCCTGTCTTTTTCCAGTAAGTGCACTGTTTACAGCACACTGAGATCCCATTTGAATGAATGAAAGGAAGAATGAATAAATGAAAGAATGAATGTATATTTGACATAACAGACCCTGAGGATAAATTCAATTTACTTTAATAAAATTACACCAGGGATTAATTTATCCTGTAATGTTTCAGTGGCACACTCTAAGGGATTTACTCCGAACCACATGAAGTCGATGTAGATTTTTCATTTATTTCAGTTGGTCTGGATCACATTTCAGAAGGATTAAACAATTTGTTATTACTTCTTCTTTACAAATGAAGGAATAATCTAGATAAGACAGGAAAGGGTAAAAAGTTGTTCTTTATGAGAGGTCATAGAAATTGCATTGAGTTACCAGCTGAACTTGAATCAGCAGTCAAGCTGTATGAAAACAAAATCAGATAAACAGGAGTGTGATCTCTATGATAAAGTAAGGTTCACACTGGCAAGGTCTGTCTTGGAGTCTTCTGTCCAGGACTGGACAAAGCACTTCAAGAGAGGGGTAGAGCAACTGAAGGCCATCAGGAGGAGAGCAACAAGAATGAATAATTGATTAGAATACACGGCTTAGAATGAAAAATTGAAAGAACTAGGGATATTTAGCCTAGACAAGGGAATAGAGAGGAAAAATCTTATTAGTAGTCTTCAAATACTTTAAAGTCTGGCTGCCCAGATGACATGTTCCACATGCATACTGTTATGACCAAACTCAGTGGTTTTAAATTTCAGCAAGGGAACTTCATTTAAGATGTCAAGCTTCCTAACAATAAAAATTGTGAAACACTGAAATAGATTTTGTGGAACGATAATGAAATCTCCAATTTTGAAAGTCTTTCAGAATAAATGAGATAAACTGTCAGGAGTACCATACATAGAGCTAATCTTTCCCTGGGCAGGGAGACAGACTGAGTGATCTTCTGAGGTGTTTTCTAGTTCCATTATGTCAGTTATGTCTAGAAGTCAACCCAAATAGCTGAGCTAACACAATGGACATATATGGACACAGGACCATGTATGAGGTCTCTTCATTCACCTTCATGCTGACAAGTCTGAAGCTCTACATAGGCCAGAACTTACCTTATCAAGGAAATGTATCTCATTTATTACCCCTGGGAAAGAGAGTTACTATTTTTTCCTCATCTCCATGGTAAGGGAAGTAACGGTGCTGGAAAGCTGTCCATTTCTTAAAAATAAAAAGCCATATCAAGAAGAGATACACATTAGGGTTCAAATTTGTCCTGTTTTACAAGATTAAGAGAATCTTATTTTAAACAAAGTTCTCTGTCCAGAAGCATGTAGAGTTTAATCCATGAGACAGGCCAGTTGTGGACATGCACAAACCTTTGAGTACACAGGATACCATTTGACAATTTGAGGTAGTAGCTTCGTATTGGTCTTTTTGTGAAACCTAATGGCATATCAGAAGGAGAACTGATTAAATCTAGAAAAGCTCAGGTTCTCTTTCTAGAAAAAAAACACGTTGAAGACTATGTAAACAGAGAGACAAGCAAGAATTTTGGTCTACATGTCAGGTGCTAAAACCTGGGAATTAAAGACCAGACACCACTTGAAAAATACCATGAAGGTATGAAGGTGTTTTACTATGTAGTGGAATCACGAAGACTCAAGCAGTGCCTTTTTTTGTTCCTTGAAATACATTATTTTTCCTTGAGATGGTATGGGTACCTTTCCCACATTAATATATCTATGTTCCTTATGTAGCAGAATACCTGAAAGAAAAAGAGCTGCGGTTTATAGGCACTTATTATGGCTATATTCAGATTAGGAGAATGTTTCTATAAAAGATGTTTAGGTTTTACTAGAGGGTGACTTTTCTGAACTGCTCTTTCAGTCTTACTCTTGCATAATCACTGTTCTAGGGCAAGTTTCTGCCAAAGATACAAGTAAACTGAAGAGAGTGAGTGCTGCAAAAGGAATCATATTGCAATTGGTGTCATCACAAGGAATTCTGGCTGAGTCATCCAGGGTTTCTTTTATTGCTTTCCAGGCAGATGTACCAAAACCAAAACCAATAGCTTCATCACCCTTGGAAAGAGTCCTCACCAATTTATACCATCAGCATATCATGCAGCCAAGCTATTCATCAGGGACTATCGCACTGGTTTTGGACACTGCCAAAGAGCTAACCTCAAATGTTAGGTCTTTAAAACTCCTAAGGTTGCTACCCAGCAATGACTGAACTCCCTGGGCCTCAAAGTTTGCCTAGGTGATGCAATGCAGTGTCATATGGAGATGATGATGGCTCTAAATGAATTCACTCAGGTGCCAGCAGTTTCATGAGCCATAGTTTTAATCTCATCAGAACTCTCTACTAACTTGGGTTGCTCCCAGTATCCAAGACTGCTTAGAGTTGGCTCAAGTAATTGTGCACAATACTGTATTTATTCTAGCACTAGCAAGGAGTCACACCTGTTACCCTTTCCTAAGAGGGCCGGAGCACAGCATGTGTCCTCTGAACTGTGTATAATCTAGAACAGTACACAGGAACACAATAATAAAATATGCTATCAATACTATTATTTTCCAAGCAGGCCTACAAAATTAACAATAGACTGATTCTGAATTGCACACACTGAACACCTGAGCAATAAGTCCTTAGATAGGGCAAAAATTCATTTCCAAAAAACATTAAAATCACATAGCAAGGTCATTTCCACATAAATATATTATTTAAAGAAATGTAGGCAAATAAATATAGCTGTATACCAGGGCAAGAGACCCACAAATACTGATAGCCTGGGATGGATTTTAAGCCAGGCTTCAGCTTTTACAGTCATGTTGATGAATTCAGATGCTAGAAAATTGATCGCAATGATTATTAACGATATTAACCAAACTGTGCTCCAATTTGCAAGCTCTGTTCTGGTCTTGGTGAGTACACACTGACAGTAAGGATATGTCATTGTTGTCCCTATTACCCATGGGAGAGAGTTAGCAGTGTCAAGTGTGTAAATTAGAATAGTTGCATGTCATGAGGTTTAGTTTCTTTAGGCTATGATGTTTACTTCTTTTACTGCACCAGTGTAGAACTGCACAGCACAGAGAAATGCAGAGGAGAGGTTACAAAGATAAATGAGTAACCAATGGTTAACAGTGATTATTTCTAAGCTTTGAACACAATGATCAGCAAAGAGCAGGATGCCTGCACTGCAAGCAGTGTCTTGCGTGCCATGTCCTATACTTCACTTCTTTGAGAAGGAGGTCTGTACATTGCCCGTGGGGCAACACTTCTCCTGGTCAACAGACCCCCTTTTCCTCTGGGGAGAATCAGTCTTCAAGTAGAGTCAGAATATCAAGTCAGCTCGAGGCCTGAGACGTGGGCCAATTTTATTTGCTCAGCTGACAGCATGATAGGAGTTGCTGTTAAAAGGAGCCATTGGACGATAAAAAAAGGTCCTCCACATTTCCTGCCAAACCCTCCTACCAGGCTTCCTTGAGTTCATATCAGGTCACCATGGGATTCCTTTCATCTCATAACACTGACTTCATTAGTTTCCATGACCTATCTGAAACAGTAGCATATATGGAAAAACCCCTAAATTTAGATATATGACTAATCTGTTTTTGTTTTCCCTTTCCTGGGTCTTCTTTCACATACAAAGTGGAAGTTCAGCTTTGCTGCAAAACATCATTTTACTTGTTATATTTACAGAACATTGGCCTTATATCTGGTGTTCTTTGTGCATATTGACGCTAATTGATAGTAGCAGGGCTGTGACACTGCAGTAAGTTTTCCCACAGTACAGGCAAAGCCACTTGCAGGTTAGGCTGCCAGCCAAGTCAGTTAATGCTTCCCTTTGCATTCCTTTCAGCTCCCCAGAGAAAAGCTATTTTACAGACACCTGACAGTTAAAGGTCCAGAACATTATTGCCTCTGTTGTTGGTGTTAAAAAACTTACCTAGAAGTGGTGTCATTGCACAATCCTATTTCAGAAGTCGTAACTCATAAAAGAAAAAGTATCTGAAAGGTTTCAGCTACACAATTTGTCATTAAAGCTTTAAGCTAATTTAATTAAAACTATAATCGACCAAATGACAGCAGTTATACTGTTTGACCTAGGACTGATAAGACATATTAATGAGATGAATAGAGTATATTCTTCTGTGTGTAGATAGCAACTCCACACAATATCATCTGAATGTATGACAAACTTATTCTTTTACCTTTTACTGTCCCCACCTGTACTGCAGTTCCAAGGCAAACAAAGGGAAATGAGAACAAATGAATACCAGGATCATACAGTTGTTAATCAACTTGATGTGTCCACTTTCACATAATTGAGCCTGTTTATTACTCACTGCCCTGGTATCTGTGCATACAGATTTGTGTGAGTTTCCTCAGAGTAACTCCAGTAAAAGAGTCTCAAAGTATAAGCTTTAAGTCATGTGATGCACTTTTATTTTGTTTTCCCATCCCTCAGATCAAAATTTGTGGATATAAAATTTGACCTGCTTTTCTGCCTGACCTGAAAAAGCTTTTACATACACAAAACAGTCTATTTTATCCCAGACAATCAAACTCTGGATAAGTTCTCAAACACAAATACAGCAATTCCTGAGATTATAACATAAATATTGACATAACAGAATTAATATACAGAGGAAAGGAGTCAGAGGGGTTCATACACAAAGGTCAGTCTTCTAATAATTCTAAACCACACCACTCCCAGAAAGGGTGCAGTAGGTATTAATTAGAGCAGAGAACTGAAAAATCAGTTCCAGGTTCTATATCTGATGACTGAGGAAAGTAATTTTCCTCTTTCATGGCTTCTAGACCCAAGGCTGCACTGCTTCAGCACCAACACACAGAAATCAGGGCAAGTCAGAAATACACGTAATAACAGGTGGAATGGAACAGAGACAAAACTGAGGGCAAAAATAATAACAAAAAAATCATCCACCTTCTTACCCTAGAAGACTTTTGCTCTGCACCAGCTTCTGTCTTTGAACTTTAAACTCCTTGGGTGCCAAGCGGTCTTCTCTGTGCATGTACAGACTGCCCCAGCCCAAGCAGCTCTGTCACTAATGCTCCCTGAAGCATTGCTGAAATATAACTACTCGTCATTACTTTACCTAAATTTTCAGGGGGCTGGGGGGTGTAAACCCAGTAAATAGACTTCAAAGGTATCCATATTGACAGAATTAAGCTCCTCAGAAAATGCATTTGTAAGCAACATATCTTAGAAAGAGTGGATGTTGGGACAGCCCCCCCCCACCAAACAAACATGCTCATACACATGCACATGCACACACAGACAGGCTCCCAGTTTCTCTCTTTTAAAAGTCTGCCAAGTGATCAGAGAATTGTCAGCAGATGTAATCCTAATTCTTTCCTCAGGCAGGCAGGGAGTTAGTTGTGCAGGTCTGCATTTTATTTAGGCAGTTCACAGTAAGATACGTGAGCCCATGAGGGCTGACAGGGAATCCAGACACCCTTCCTCCAGGGTAGGCAGTTAGATCCAGCCAGCCTTGTGCTCTTCACCCGCACTAATTCCTGCACTCCCACCTGAGAGGTGGAGACTGTCCTCCCTCAGCTTTAGTTCATGCTTGAGATTAAGAAAGGAAATGTGGGAAGACCTAGAATACCAAGCTAGGCTCATACTGTCACACAAAACAAATTCAAGTATGCCACTGCTAGTCATCCTCACTACTTGCCTGTTAGCATAGTGTGGCTTACCTTCTACATAGTTTAGACAGGACCACATTTTGCCCGCATCCTCAGTCTCATGCTATAAAGACACTACTCTGATGGGTTGCATCACTACTCCCCCATTTATTCAGGCACTTCCACAGGGAAAAAACAAACTTCAAAAGAGAAGTTTCCATGTAGGGCTTTAGGAATGCCATTGTTGGCCAAGGAGAGATGCAGAGTCATGTGGTATGTTACGTGGACATGATCGGTCTGTGCAAGTTGGTCTCAGAGGCAGAAAACGTCCCATGCCCTGCTTTGCTTTGTGGTCTAGACCTGGCTGACGTCTCCCAGTCCTGAATGAGTGCTCCCACCCTGAAACTATCACTTGAGAAAGAGCACTGTGTCCATCAGCTATATCTCTTTATTAGAGCAACTTCTTCCTGGTTCTTTGAAAGAACAGCTGTCCTCATGCCTACTATCTAGAAAGGATGTGATAGGAAGAGACAGTCATGACTTCCTGCATTTCCAAATGAGGGGTTCATTTTCTGAGGAGAGATTAGTTTTCTCTATTTTCTAGCTGTAAGTAAATTCCACCTTAGAGCGAACTTTATTCTGAGGTGTCTACCTTGACTTCTGCATTCAATCCAGAAACTCAGTGTCCTTAAATGGGTCGGGGTCATATTCTGGGCCTGACTACTAAAATACTAGTTGCTTTAGTGTCCAAGATCAATGCAATCAGATCTTTCATCAGGTCTAACCTTGCAGAGAACACTAGGAAGTGCTCACTAAGAACAGTAGGAAGAAACATTAGGACAGTAATGCAGCTCTATGCTGGCTTTGGTTTCACCAGTCTTCATGCTGCTCTAAGCATTGTTGGCATCCGGCATCCACTTAGAAGTGAGTGTGCAGGTGTCAGCCTGACAAAAGATAATTGGTGGATTCCCCCCACCTTCAAGCCAAAACCCCAGGTGGTAGGAGAGGAAACACGTAGAGTAGTAAGCTGTATCTCTTCTCACTGGAGTTTCCCTTTCAGTAGGGAAATCCACAAATTCACAATGAATGCATTTTTCCAGCTCCCGTGAGCAGAAAGAGTGATTTCTTTTTTTTAGTCTCTTACAGTGAGGGTTAATTATTACTCCTCTGCAAATATCGCCTTCATTTCATCTGAGTTTTCTGTTGGCTTCTGCCTTAAGGACGAGGCTGAGTAGAACCTTGTGCACTTTATGTTGGTGATTGTTTCAGCTTTGTTATTTCATTGAATCTGTTTCGACTTCAACCCACAGGGCTTCTCCTTTTTTTTCCTGATTCTCCTTCTCAGCTGTGGAGGGGTCATTGGGTGGTAGAACAACTACTACAATTTGGCCTCAGGGGCATGCTAAACATAGGTAAATATATTGCAGAATTCCCATAAGACATCTGTTTGTTACGTATATATCATCCCACATACTCTTAATATTTTAGTGTTGGATTATGGCAGTGTGTAGGGCAGGTCTGCTCCATCATGAAACAGTTATGCTGGTGATTTAGGAGTGAGTAGGATGGTCTACACACTGCTTACTCAAGGACAGAACTGAGGTTCCATTTAGTGGAGTAATCCAGAGTACTCAGAACTGTCATCTACCTGATCCATGTGAAAGCTCGAGGGAGATTCTTTTTTGAGGAAAAGGAGAAATATAGTCAAATTCAGAATCTGGCCTTTTTAACCAGGTGTGTGTTGATGGGCAGGTGTAAACACAAGCTCTTCTGTCTTCATGGTCATCGGCACCTTCTGGAAAACGTCCATAATTTAATCTCCTACAAGGTTTGTAGTCTTCAGCAGAGGTTTCTAAGAGAAAGAGCTAAACTGACCAAAGCCATGGTGCTATTTGAAGTACAGTGGACATGGTGGGACATTGTTTTCATCACTTCTCAGGAAAGAATAATAGTATAGTCTAGTGTAATGGACTATACTACCTTGACACTGAGTGGAAAGACAAAAGCAAGAGGGAGCTGTGTAATTCATTAAATATGTCAAAGTGGGATCCATCAAGGAAGGTATAAACATCTTTCAAATTTTGTGGGCATACCGGGTTTTTTGTTATGCTTAAAGTTTTTTGAGACTTAGCTTTGTTCCAAACTAGCTGCTGATGGCAGTGTTTGGGGAAGTCATATTTTACTGAGCTACTACAAGGAAAGCATGACTGCAAAAAGAAAAATGAGCACGACAAGATCCTTGCTACAGAACAATTTATTTTTTTTTTTCAGTTTGGCAGAAAATAGTGTCATGGAAAAAAGAAACTGAGAAATGTGGCAACAAGACAGGAAACACACACAGGAAATTCAGGAATAGAATGAACTCTGATGTAGTTGAATTTGCCTTTAAGGTTTTTTAATTTGCTGGGAGATTACTGCCTTCTCAATCCAGTGCAGAAAAGCAGTTACTAGTGGCTAATAGCCAGGGGCCAAAAGTGTCTAAAGATTTTTAAGTACTTGGTGTAATGTTTTTCAGACTTTTAATTTTAAGTCTAAGTAATAAACTCTCAAGTAGATCAACATTATTCAGAAGTATGTGTTAACACCTGTTAAATAATTTTTGCTTTAAAAATGTTCCTTTTCTTTTAGAGCTAGAATGCTGTATGTCAATATTTTTAAAAGATATATTTCTATTTTTTATTTGGAAATGTTTTATTTGGAGATTGAAACATTGAACAAGAAGAGTAAAAAAAAAATAAAATATAAAACTATTAATTGACCTGAAACCATGCTTACATTGCTGTTATCAATTATACATTAAGGAGAGGTTCTGCAGGGTAAGGGAGTGAGCTTCGATCAGGATGTTCTTCCCCATCAATTTGTTGCCAGCAGGCTGCAGCAGAGAAAAGCAAGAATTGGGGAGTTTTTAGTCATGATTATTTTGATTTAGGAATATTTTTTTTTTCCCATTTGTGAAAGTAAGATTAAATAAATGGTCTATTTAACAATTCATTCTTGTTTGCTGTCAAGAATGGCAAATATGTTTGATTAACCAACAGTTTCTTCCATCAATACTCAGATTCAAAGCAGCAGAAAACAAAATGATAAATTATGAATCAGGAGAGTAAGCTTTGTTTACACCAGCAGATTCACAAAATCAGTTTCCTCTTCCCAGCTGTAAACTTCAAGAAAAGGATAAGTAAATACATCAATGTATCATTTGTCTTCTGCCTGAAATGAAAATTGGGTTTAATAGGAAAAACAAACCTACCATCTTCTGCTTAGGAAGTAAAAAAACAATCCATTATAGGATAATGCTATTTGTTTGAGGATTATGAGGCAGTATAATTCTTTAACAAGATCATGCTGTGCACTGTTGATGTGGAGAACACTGTTAATTCCATTTTGTCTAGTCTCCCACACAGTGTAACTTGTGACGAAGTATTGTGTTGTTTTTTTTCTGGAGAAGTCACTTGTTGGTATTAGTGACTTTAATCCTTCAAGCAATAAAAGATAAAAAGTACTGATAAACCTGTGCCACCTTCTTATGAGTAAAAGAGAGAGCAATGTCAATAATGCCATATAATCAGCCACAGGAAATTTGTGTGATCTCATAAATTATATTTCCATTCCAGCAGGGTTTGTGGTGAAAGCTGGCATGAAACTCATCTTTTCCATCAAAATGCAACAGGAAAAATGAACCTACCCACCCAGGTATACTCATTATGTGTCCCACAACTGGAAAATACTTGTAGCAGTTTCTAGCACAAGCATATTTGCTCTCCCATTGTGTCAACAAGAATAATCATCTGTGGGCTATTTCTTGAGTATGTTCAATGATAATTCTAGAGAGGAATTCATAAAAACTGTGCTGGCAGGAAGGCACTAAAATGTATGCAGAAGTTCTAGTGGGATGCAGAAGTTCTAATGGCATGCAGAATGCAAGCAGCTGTATGTCAGCATGCAGTTTCGTAACGCTTCTTTAGGTCTGCTCCTGCTCCTATCAGGTGTTTGTACACCACAGAGGCTTTTCAGTCAGATTGGAATGGCTATATTTATTCCCTTGATACCTGAAGGAATTTTAGGTCTAAATCCCAAAGTTGAAAGTAAATATGATATGCACATTACATATCTGATATGCAAAACTAATAAGCACATTACACATCAGTGCTAAAATGACATGCAGACAGGTAAGGAGTTCAGAGTCAGAACTCCCAGAAAAATAGTTTAAACTGGAGAGTTTTCTTCCAGCCTTGGAAATGTCAAGGAAATGCCACAGAAGTTTCATCTATGTATTTGAAGACAGACTCATAGGAACTCTTATTAAAGGGCTGCTGTCCATTCCAGAGTCAGGTGGCAAATACCCTCCCGCGTTTTTTTCGACATCGAATTACACATTCTGTAAGTCTTAAAGATAGGTACTGCTCCAGTACAGCTGCTGACTCAGACTGCAGGGATATAGGGTTTCTGTTTACAGAGACAACGTAGAGCTGATGGGACGACCCAGTGACATATTTCAGTTCATCTGGAGGAGGAGGGCTTGAAGTGACATTGCATGTGTTAAATTGCCATACTGCAGATCTTAAAAATAGAAGTGCTGTGAAGCAGATGGTCCACTTCCACCACAGACACCATTTTGATAGGCTCAACTGAGAAGTAGGTTCTGATGATATGCACATATATGCATATATACACACTCTGTGCGTATGTGTGTGTATGCTAGCAAGTATACCTTCAATACAGGCTATCATACAGCATTTATGCCTACTCCTGTATTCTTTCATAGCATACTTTTTTTTTAGACAGAACATGTATTTATGAACAGTTGTTTTCAATTTCAGCAATACACATCTTGTCATATGTCCATTCTCCTACTGTTCAGTCACCTACATGTTAATCATTTGTGAAAATAGCTTTTCTTATTTCTAGGGCAGCAACCCATGTACTTGGGAACAAACCTCAAAGAAAATTCAAGGATTTTTCAGTGGAAATGCATGGCCACAAACCTGTTGGGAATTGAGGTGGGGGCATGGCTGAGAGGAGGTGGCTAGTAGGCCCTAGGAGACATAGGCTTCCTCTGCCCACTATCGTGAATTCAAGCTAGGGAATGCTTTATACCTTTTTATTGAGATGCCATCCTCCTCCTCCTCCTCCTCATAACTGCTAGTTCACCCTTGTCAGTCCCTTCTCATAGTATCTTATGGGAGCAGAGGCCAGGATTTTGCTGGGGAGACAATATGTGAAAGGAGCACAAGAGAAGTTTGAGAGTTGTTATCTTGGGACAGATAATGAACAAAAGAAGTGATTGGCTGGCTTTCCCCAGTTCCCTGACCACTTTGTCCTAGTAAAGCAGCAACAAATGACACAAAGCATTTATGTAAAGTATGTTGATGAAAAGCTGAAGCATAAGAACTTCCTTTAGTTTGTTTGGTTTTACCTTGTCATGCAATGCAAGAATAGTAGAAAAATCACTTAGTATTCAAAATCCAGGTAAAGAAACAAATTCTGTGGGTGTTGCCTCAGACACATACATCTACTCCTTGGACCCAAAATGAAGCAAAGGTAATTAATTAATAGTAAAGCTCATCATAGAAATGGATTTCGTTAGAAAGAAATATTGGCAGCTAAAAAATCAAAATGGGGACTGGAAAGCCATCATTTAGAACTTTCACAAAATGAAATTTTGAAAATGTTTCATTATGGTTCATTTGACTTAAGCATAAATAAAAATCATTTTGCTGAAATTTTTTTGTGGGTAAGGTTTTATACCTTTATGTTTAAAATATCAGTCAATCTCCAAATGAAAAATAGTTAAAAGGGACATAGATTTTTAAGGTTTTTTTCTGGTGGTTTTTTTTTTCAAAATGAAATTTCATCAACATTGTCATGTTTTAATGAAAAACTGTTAGTTCTCTTATGAAAGATATTTCTTATGAAAGTCAAATTGTTAAATTTAGGAAGTGAAATCCATGTCTATACTGAAGATTGTAAATTACCCCTATACTTACAAAGAGATACTCAAATTCCTGCCTGGAAACTGCATGCTGGCTTTTGGGTGACATCATACTAGTTTGCCAGGAACTGGTCAATACATCAAGTCAGTTCATTTGATCAACTTTACCTCCTATCACATGCTCCTAACAGCTTGTATTTTAATTTTCTTGGGGCTCTCTCTCTGCTAACACATTTACTTGCTCTCTCCTGAAGGCTGCCTGTCAAGCAAGGAGCATTCTGGGATTTGTGCTGCATAGGTTGCATGTGCTCACCATGGATAAATCCTGTTTGTGAGAACCGAGTTAAAATTCATAAGAAGGCAGCTCACCTGCGAAAGAAGTGAGCAAGAAAAGAGAGGAGATAATAATAACACAAAGTCTACTGGTAAGAGTGATCAGATTTATAATGAGCTTCACCTTACCATGGTGAAACCCATGTGCACATGGCAATGCATGTATCCCCCACTCTGGCTTTGCACTCCAAGTCACTGAGAAGCAGCAGCCGATAACCCTCTGCCATGGCACTCACTGGAAGTTGCATGAGGACACAGGCTGCACAGCAAACAGGCAGTTGCTTGCGAAGCCCAAGATCCTTTGAAGCAGTGATGGGAATCAACAGGGAGGGCAAACAGGTGCAGATATACATCTGCTCCAGGAAAGTATGTGGAGACTGCCAGGATAACAACCACATTCCATAGACACTGCGATGCATTTTGGAAATGCTCTGTGTGCGTGCCTGCAGACAGTCATGCATCTGTACCAGCAGAGTCACACAACTGCAATTTGTCAAGATAACCCAATAAGCCACTAGGAGGTTGAGATATGACTTTGGTTCCTGATCTTTAATTACAAACTTTCTCCAATCATGCTGTGTCTTCTCAGTAGCTGGGTAACTTGTGTTTCTCTTAAGTGCACAAGAACTAAAGTTATACTTTGGGGTACTTATCTCAAATTCCATGCATAAAACATTCTTGAGAAATCACTCCTGGATATCATTAAAGTCCCTTCCTGCATACACAGACTGCAGGTGGAAGATTCAGCATATCTGGATTTAGTGGTTGACTTTGTTAACAAGTTCAAATCAGTGATATTGTATATATCACTTCTGTGTGGTTTTGGTTTTTTTTCTAGCCTTTGTCTTTTGAGGAGCTGTTGATATCAGTCTGTAGCATTTATACATGATATTGAGTCTAGCTTTTAGCAAGAAGGCATTTTTTAAGCAGGAAACTTCCAAGCTGGAGTGTGGAAACCAAATAAAGCCTGTGACTTCACTTCATATAATCTGCAGTCTCATGATCTTAATATACATACTATTTTATGGTACATAGAAGTTGTCTGGAAACCAAATTCAGCCCATGGCAAGGAAAATTTCTCTACTCCCGTGTTAAACTATACGGATCAGATGCTGACAGTAGCTTCCCAAAAGCATTTCAGGACCAGATATCTAACCTTGTCATTTACCCAGGTCATTTATACTACCTTCTAAGCTTGACCTAGACCATTTAAAATTGACGTAAGTACAACTATATAAGCTGAAGACATCCCTTTGAACTCCATTGCAGACATAACCTGAAGAATATAAACAGTCCGCTACAGAGAGCTTCTCAGGGTCTGGTCATATACTGTGGCAGGTAATAACACTACTGTAATATACTGTAACCAATAGCAAAAACTTGTATGGAAAAATAGTTGAGTTTGGAACTTGGAAATTTATCAGACTTGGGACTGCAGTTTTCTTTTTACAGTAAGCCTTTCTCTGGTCTTCAATATTTAAATTAAAAATTTGCATATTTCCCTTTAAACTGTCATATAACTACTTTCTTCATGATTTCACACAAAACACTCATGGAAAAATATCAAGCATTAGGATAGAAAGGTAAACAACAACCCATGAATTTTGCTTTCTTTCCTTCATCTGTCTGTCTTCTAACCAACTCAGCAAATCCTTTATATTTTTATAAACTACATTCTAGCACTGAAGGAAATAAGGTGCTGTTATAAGAAATTGTGAAAATGGAAACAGTAATGACACATGCTTGACCTGGCTCAGAAGAGGAATAAAATTACTCCAAATATCTAAAAGTATACATCACACTATTATGTAAAGCCATATAAGGAAGGTTTCTTATGACCACAAAACAGAAAAATCTTATCCCATAAAAATTAACACCTTGATTTACCACCAGTTGCACTAGGCTCATGGAGGGGCAAACAAGACATGATAACAATGCAGTAAAAGCCCTCTGAGTTGCGGGCAAGGATCTCAGTCCAACATCTGTTGAAGCTGGGTGTATGCAGGGGAAGTTCACAGCCCAGAGGCAACTGCAATTAGCCTATGGATACCTGCACCCATATCAGGGTTCCTATGGAGTCAGACAAGTGCTCATGAGTCGTTTCAAGTGACTTTGGTGCTCCTATGGCACATTCACCTTGGCCTCTGCTTCAAGTCCTCCAGAATAAATTAGAGTGGTACCAGGCTGTGCTGCCCAGAGTGTAGCTGGGAGCAAGTGATTTATGTTCATGGAAAAAGAATTATTAACAAACTTTATGGAATAAAAAATTTATTCAATAAATTTGATTCTTATCATAATTTGCCAAGAGTGGTAAGAGTTTATTGTTCTGAGGGATGTTGTTCTTAATATTTCTAAGGGTTTGTTTTTGCTGAAATTGTCAGACGAAAGCACAGTTCCTACAAAGGGACTGGAAAATATGGCTCACTGTTCTCCAGTCTAAATGTTTATGCAGCCATCTGCGTACAAGGATTGCCTATTCCAGCTATCTCTGCCTCAAAAGATCTCACTGTTCCTACCACTAGTACATGGCAATAGTATAGATCAGCTGACTGTGCTTGAATGAGCACTGGCTCTGGCTAAAAGTAGCTGGATCACTAGATGACATTGACAGTCATTGGTATCTCATAACTCCTGCTCTCTCAGTCCAGCTTTGTCTGAGCTAGTAGCAACTGCATAAATTAGAAGCTGGTGTGTGAAAGACCCACGGTTTAAGACTGTGGTAAATGTTTTGTGAGATCTGGCCAAGACTTCATACACAGCTTCTGCTATTTTACCTAGGGGTAGAGCACAGCTGAACAATTCACCTACGAGTTTCTGGCTTAAATTTCTTCTTGGTTATACACATATGCATACAAAATATTTTCACAGTCATAAGAAGGAAAAGGCATCTATATTTAAGGAGACAAAAGAGAGAACACAGATTATCGATGTTGTTTAATTATATGCCCACTGGTCTGAAAATTACTTCTTCACACATCATATGTACAACTGCTTTCCTACAACAGGTCCCAAAAAAATTAATTCATCTTTTAGTTACAAGATACCAGAAAATTTTGCCTTTGATGCTCTTGTAGCAGGACTAAAATTATCTGTGATTAAATGGCACACAAGATAAACAGATATTTTACCTCTGAACCATGAGTTTTCTTCCTTGAGATAGCCCTATGCTGTGGATACCAAACTGGGTTTTCTAGGTTAGTGAAGGAGGTCTTCGATTTCTACTGAACTTGCTGGAAACTACATGTAGACTTTGTTCTACAAACTATGAGATTTTTGATGAAAATACACTGCAGTGACCTATTTTCTCTATAAAAATGCCTCATCTCTTCAATGTGTTTCCTATCACACAGACTGACGTATTTTGCTGTTATAGTGTCAACGTGCAGATCCATGGACCTGTTGGAGCAGGTCCAGAGGAGGGCCACGAAGATGATCAGAGGACTGGAGCACCTCTCTTATAAAGACAGGCTGAGAGACTTGGGGTTGTTCAGCCTGGAGAAGGCTCGGGAGACCTGATAGTGGCCTTACAGTACCTGAAGGGGCCTACAAGAAAGATGGAGAGGGACTTCTTACAAGGGCTTTTAGTGATAGGACAAGGGGTAATGGCTTTAAACTGGAAGAGGGTAGATTTAGATTGGACATTAGAAGAAATTCTTGACTGTGAGGGTGGTGAGGTACTGGAATAGGTTGCCCAGGGAAGTTGTGGATGCCCCCTGCCTGGAAGTGTTCAAGGCCAGGTTGGATGGGGCTTTGAACAACCTGGTCTAGTGGGGGGTGTCCCTGCCCATGGCAGGAGGCTTGGAACTAAAGTATCCTTAAGGTCTTTTCCAACCCAAACCATTTTATGATGCTATGATTCTACGATCCTCTCTAATATACTGGATTGCTCCTGATTCATCCACGGATATCTCCTATAGTCAGTGGAACCAGAGCCCAAATGAGAACCCTAGATATTTAGCTCAGCCACTAACTTGCACCACACTTGTCAGCTGCTTTGCATCCAGTTTAGACCAAACCACCATTTAAGAACCTGTAAATAGTTTTGTCCTTTACCAAAAACTATGATATATTGAACTGAAAATCCTGGAAAAATATTACAGCAAGACATTGATAAAACATGGCTGGAGCACAGTAAAATCCTTGTTCTTGCAAAAATTGCTTTGGCTTCTTTAAGTGCTTGAAATGTTTGGGTCTGCGGCTTGGCTTTTTACCACACAAACCAGCAGCCTTGCCATCTGCCCAGCACTAGGCTAACATTGACTTCAGGGGACAAATCCTGACTGAGACATCACCGATGAATCACTGTTTCACTTGGGGATTTCCTCTGAACTGTCCCACTCCAAGTCATCATTAAAAGGACATTCTACTCCTTTGATATTATAAATAAGAATCAAGCCAAAAGAGAAGAATTAACACATAGTTGTTACAGCATAGGAAATCTGCCCAGTTCTTGAATTTCAATATCAGTTTTGCTAACTACAGTACTTTCTTTTGTGGTTTTGGGTTTTTTGGAAAGGAACAAAGGCCTTTTAGAGCATTCACTTAGTGTGACAGTTTTACAGATCACTTTAATCACTTCATAAGTTGTCCATTTATATCAGCTACTAATTGTTCTCCCCTTAAGCAGTAACACTGTTCTCTGAGGTGTGTTGTTAATCGACCCTGCTAAAGACACGAATATTTCAGCTAAATGCCAGTCTAGAAGAAGTAATTAGATCAACAGTGGTAAAGGTGGGGGTCTGTTGCCAGGCAGAAGCCAGGATGCTGATATTAAGAACAATTAGGAATGAGCAATGTAGAGGTGGGAACTGTAGCAGAGAGGCAAGATGAATGTTGTGGCCAATGCATAGTATGAGGAAAGGCATGGGCAGTGATTTGCAGATAAAAGAGAGTGAAGGGTAATTTGGATGGAACAGGCAACCTAGAGTCCAAAAATCTCCCCAAGAACTTATGTGTTACTAAGACAGGAGAATAAAGCATTTTCTATTGCATTTGTTATTATTATGAACAGCAAATTATGTGGAGAAGGTCTGTAATTTATGATGCTTATATAGAATTTAATATAACATAGTTGCTGATGCTCAGCAATGTAGTGGTATAGCTTGGAAATGTGTAGCATGTATTGGTGAAACAACATGCTTTTGCTAAAGCGCCTTCTGTAAGGGCAATTTTCTAGCTCTGGCTCAGTAAAGAACTGAGGCAACCCTAGCAAATCCTTTTTTGGTCATGTCTGTCAGCCCAGGTTTCTTTGCATTTTGCTCTGTTGCAGAATAACAACAAACCCACTGAGAATTTGACTTGTTTTTCCTCTGTGTTTGACTATTAAACAGTAAAGCAAGTAGACTGCTAGATTCTTGCAGTTGTTTCTTTTTTAAAAAAATTATCCAGTTCTGGTTCTGTAACTTTTGGCTGCTAGCAATATGACTGAGATTTTATATCACTGTTTATGCTGAACTTGCTGCGGCCAGCGTGGTCCTGATGTGATGAATGGGACTATGCACACTATAAAGTAATACCTAAAAGAAATACCAAAGTTTGAGGTCCATATATATGTAGTTGTTGCATATTACATATCAATATAGTGTCTAGTAGTTGGATTTTGGTTTTGTTGTTAGTTTTTTTTCTCAAGGGAAGTGTCAAATTTGTTCTGTTTGCTTAGCTGATTTAGAATAGGACGTCAGTTCATGCTGAATTTCCAAACAATACAAAGCTAAAGGGGTTGTAAACAACTAAAGGCCCAGTGTTAGCAAACATGACTGGTTCCAGAGAGGCCAGTGGGCTGGCAGGAGTCCATGAGTTACCTAATGAACAAATAATCCAAAGCAGGGATGCCTGGTGGAGTAGAGCTGTTTGGAAAAATGTTACATTATGAAAGCAAATTGGAAAATTGTTAGTAAACTGCAATTTACTCTCTTATGCTAAACATAGTGCTCTCATAAAACAACCAATAATATTACGGATTTTGTGCTGGGTATCAGAGATGTTTATTTTCCTACAATTTTAGCATAAAAGTTTTCATTTTAGTCTGTTGTTTTTCACTATGCCAAATACAAAGGAGCTCTTAATCTGATCTAACATAACCTATCTAAACATGCAATGTTTAGCCTCTTCTTTACAACCTCAACTTTTTTCTTTCCTAATAGTAAAGAGCAGCAATAAATGCATAGCCAAGTAATCCCTTTCCCAAGTCATTCATAGATTCCAGTGCACAAATGTGTATCATGCAATAAAGCTCAAACTTGGAAGTAAAAGGGAAGTGAACATGATGTGTGATCCTGTGATGCAGTAGATGAGCTTTAAAAGAATAAGGATAAAGAAATCACGCTCATTTTCATTAGATTCAAAAGATTTACAGTTTTGCAAATGGTATTAAATACAAGTTATTCTGTGAAGATAATAATTTGTTAATAGAAGAGAGTACAAATGTCTTATTAAAACCTCAAAGAAAAAAAATGCTTGGAGAGGGAGGACATTTCATTGTGACTACCATATTTTTCAGTAAATCCAGAATCAAATATACAAAGTCCCTCTAGAGATCACTGCAACAAAAGCACAGTGATATGCAGACTTGCTATCTGGTTGATACCAGCAAGAGATTACTGTCAATCCATCTCATCATCATTAAGATATGCCAGCTGAACAGTCTAGACAAACAGCAACCAGGAACATAGTAACATATTTTGAAGCAAAGTGGTTTAGTAACTGAAGGCAGAACCTAAAGATGAGTTTAAATCATATTTAATTCATCTCCCAGCTTTGACAAGGACATTACAAGTGTCTGACTGTGCCCTGGCCAAGGAGTAGCAGCTGTTTGAAGTCCTTCCCCTTGTACCTGTAAATGGAGTAACTGACCTTGGGACCAGGTGGCAATAGTTAGTGGCCACTCATAGAACTATGAAAAAGTTTCTGCCATCCAGAGAAACAGAATGAAAAAGTGTTAGAGCTGTTTTAGACCACAATAACCAAGGAAAGGAGGGAAACAGCAATGTGCCCATCCCCTGGTCTGCGAAGGATGCAATCTGTGTGTCCTATCCTCAGCACTGTAAGCTGAGACATTTGCAGAGACTTATTTTTTGAGATAATAATTTTGTTTATCTTTGAAGAGTGTTCCAAGGTTAAAGTTATTATACAGTGACAAATCAATACTCCTATTTTTTTTTTAATGAAAAAAAAGTGCTTTTAACCATAATACTCTTACAAAGTGAACGATACTGTCAGTGTATTTTGGAGCAAAATCACATTTTAAGAGTGTCTTAATCTATTGTCTCTTTTCAGACTGAATACCATTTTGCATTTTTCTTTCAATTTCTTTCAACTCTTTCACACAGACACATGTGCAGACTCGTGTTTGTGTTCATGCACACTTGTGGACCAGGATCTCTAAGAACCTTTGGAAACTCTGTTAATTGCAGGAAGTAGCAGCATATGCTATGCCATGAAAATGTGAATTGGCATTTGCCAGTATTATTTAGGGAATGGTTTTGAAAACAAAAACATCTCCTAAACTAGAATAAGAACATGTTATCCTAAAATCCCACACTCAAGTTAATTCAATTCCAGTAGGAAGAAGCTCATATGTGCCTTTTAGACCCTTTAACAGAAAAAATATCCAAATCCTGTATAAACCACAATTCAGTAGCTTTAAATGAACTACAGATAGCAGACAGAAGCTTTGTCTTGTGAAATTTGTGGTAACATCTGAATGTTGTTTCACTAGCACACGATTAGGTCTCTGTTGAGAGGTTTAAGAGACTCATACATGGGTCTTCTTGTTTTTCCTGAGATCCAAGATATCTTGTGGCTCAAGGTCTCTTGTCTGATCAGATGAATACCAGCATTACTCTTACTACCTCTCCTCACAGGAACAGTCCTCCAGGGCAACACAGGTTCTGCATCACATAGTACTTTGAAATCCCCTTGCTGAATTTCTCTCTTGCCCACAACTCCCCTTGGGATAAGTTAGACAAGTTACCATAATAACATAAATAAAGTGTATTATTCCTAAATTCTTGTCAAACCCAGTCCACTGCAGAACAAGGTTGGGTGCCACTAGATCTGCTGCCAGATCTTAAGAAAACCTGTGGACTTTGGTGCAGCAGAAACCTTCACTGACTTCTGTTTTATAACAGTTGAGGGTTTGAATGATCTAACTGTCCTTGAACCCTTAAGGACATCTGCCCTGCTGGCTGCTCTGTCTACCATGAGCACAGAAACTGCAGCTCAAGCACTCACAAGAATGTAGTTTGAGAGCCAGTGGGACATTTATGATCCAGCCACTATGTCTCACAGATCACTATTGCTAGTCAGAGCTAGTGTAAGGTATGAAGCCAAAAGATGCTTCTGTAGTGGGAATTTGAGAGAGTGGGAGCCCCACAGCCCTGCCTCCTCTCCAGCCTTATAGTTTGAGGACCTCAGGCAGCCCCTGGACCCATGGCTTTGCTTGTACTCTAGCGTGCAGCTAGCCTGTGATTCAGCTGTCTCTTCTGAAACAGAGATCAATGTCTTTCTGCAGTTATGCCAAATGAAGAATGGCTGACATACCTACGAGATTTAATATGACCCAATTTTCTCTCCCCAGCAAAGCAGCACATCGCACCCGCTCACATAGTTCAGCTGACACTAGGCAATATCACCACAGTATTTGTAGTATTCCCTAGGAATTCCCTGTAGACCAGAAATAGCACAGCAATGCTAGCTGCTTATCAAAGGAAAAGTGGTGAGGCTAGAAAGCCAACCCCTATAATAGAGATTGTTGTCTGCAAGCTGAGTGCCACGTGTCACCAGCACTCAACACATAGGTGTACAAGCCCTAAAGCACAAGCCCTAACAGAAGGAGCTAAAAAGAGAGTCTGAGGACAGGCTGTTGCAGCTGCTTGCACCCTCCTGTAATGCTGGCTGTCACAGACCTAACCAAGCAGTCACATGCACCGGACCATGGAAAGAATGTGTGATGCCTGGGATGGAGAAGTGTCACTTCGTGTGACTCCCTCACAGATGGTGTTTGACAGTGCTTAACCGAGCCATCTCCCTATCTGACCCCTGAGCACAAAGGTGTTCTCAGTAGATGCTGTTCCCAGCCTGCTTTTCAGAGTGTACTTCAGTTTAAGCCTATTATTTCTCGTCCTAGAGATGGCAGACCTGGCAATACTTGTTTTCCAGTTTATTCCTTGATTTTCTACTACAGGTTTTCTATATACTTGAAGAATTACTATCACACATCAATATTCCCAGGGCAAACATCACCAGGTGCTTCAACTTTTCCTGCTGTGCCAGAGTCTTTCAGTCAATAACCAGGTCATCATTGCCACTTTCCTCTCGACTCTCTCCTGTTGTTCTCACACTGTTTGTGGTTTCAGATAGAGCCTGGTGTAGACATGCCCTTAGCGTTTCTCTTAGGGAACATGTCATCGATATATTTTCTCTGGTTTTCAATAAGATAAGCAGAGAGGAGCTGGTGAGCACTTGTCAAAAGTTTCCAGCTGGAATTTATAACACTTATGATGCACTGTCACTGAGATGTCTGTAGTTTTGTCAACTAAAGCAATTTAAATGGCCTGTGTAGGAGGGTGACAGCTGCCACAAGGGCCACAGGCTGCCCAGAGAGGTTGTGGAGTCTCCATCTCTGGAGACATTTAAAACCCTTCTGGACATGTTCCTGTGTGGTCTGCTCTAGGATCCTGCTCTAGCAGGGGGGTTGGACTGGATGATCTTCGGAGATCCCTTCCAACCCCTACCATTTTGTGATTCTGTGATTCAGCTACAAATGAATTTGCTTCATTAGAAGAAATAATTAGATCAATGGATCAGAATCGTGTTACGTGTCAAGGTCAAATTCCTAGATTTACCTGGAGCAATGGCTGTAATTTATGTAACTGCAATACCACAACGTAGACTTACCAAAAAACTTCATGTTATTCTAACAACGTAGCCGTAATCACATGTATAACATTAGGATCTGAGAATAATACTTCTTGTCCTCAGACAAAATTCTTTCCATTCCTTTCTTATCTCAGCTTATCTTCTCTCTGTTAAAAGCACATCCAAACACATTGTGCCACATCGTTATTTATGTTATAGTTAAAGCCTCTTAATAATTTCTTAAAGGGAGCGTTATTGTTCATTTCACTATGTACTCAGATGACTGGTCTCAGAACGAATTCAGCCATACGTTGTTACATAATCATCTAAATATTTGTGATTATAGTTTCACTTCTGATACTTGTTTCATTTCTTATCATTGCTATTTCTTCACTATTGTTCTCTGAAATCATACAAACAGTTCCTGACAAAAGATGCATCAACAGCATCTTTACAATGCTCTTGTATTTCAGAAAATAAATGCACTTCAAATAAGCATATAGTTAAAGGTGAAAACGTTACTTCTTGTCCTGTTTTTCCAGACCTATTAAGCCTTTGTGAAATCATCTGATTTCAGTTAGAGATATGACTAATCTGGATTTAAATATATATATGTTTGTTAGGCCCTGCAGATGTTTTAGTCAGAGACATGTATATGGTAGCAAAAAAAATATATTTTTTTCATGCCTCAGGACAATGTCACAATCAACACCACCATCAGAGAAATAGTCTTGTGATAAAAAATAATTCTTTCTGAGGAAATAGCAAGTATAGGTAAGTGACAACTGGGGAATGATAAGGAAAACTTGAGAGACTCGCCTCCAGCGAGTGTTGTCCAGAGAGGAGCACGTGAGTCCAGGTATGTTGTATGTCTGCAATCACTCAACTCCTCAGCCCGCACTGACTTTGAACCTAAACCAAGCTGTAAGAAGTGATCTGCTGTACAGACACCCTCTCCAAATGACCTGCCAGCTCTGTGTAGGATAAACACAGTTCCATGATCAGCTTCAGTGTTGAGACTCTTGAATGGTGGTTAACTCAGTACAGTGCTCCTGGGATTAACTTGGAGTAAAGGCGTCAGCAGGAAAATTAAAATTAAGTTATCCAATACGTCATTAATTCTCAAACTGTAGTCTGAAACCATGACAGTTTGCAAGAAAGCCTGTGGAGAATTGTTAAGCAGCACAATTTACAAATGCATTGATTAGAAGTGTGATAGCAGACATACACTGTGGCTCGTGAGAAATTAGGAAGGTTGGTTCAACAGGTGAAAATTACTGTCATAATAATACAAAAAGCTGCTGCAGAAAAACACTTTTTCACCAGTAGCAAGTATATAAAACAAGAAATGTTATAGCTTTCCAAAATTCCTCCAAAGCTTTTGTTTTATTGTAACAATAGCGTGGGAACAAACATTTGTTTTCTTTCTATTTCTAGAGCTACCTTAGTGCTTGGGTGGGAATAGAATAAAATCAATATGAGAGATGTGTTAGTGTTGTTTCTGGGCTGACGAGTTCAAATTATGGTATTTTGGATTCGGACCAAACAAATTATCAGCTGTATCTGAACAAATCTCACTTCCTTTGCACCAGAATGTGTCCCCCATATGTACATAATTGAGATGTCTAACCATACTCTAGAAAAATAAGCAGGCAGAGAATTTCCTAGACACATCTTTTACAGATAAAATGAAAATCTGCAGAAGGAAAAATAATCTCATACTTTGAAGAAAGCGCTCATCATGATGCAGTGGAAAAGAGGTAACAAATTTTTAAAAGGATTAAACTAGCCCCAAGATGTTTAATAAGAATTGTACAAGGCAAAGAAAGGGACGCCAATGTTATAAGCAAATAATTGTCCTACTGGGCCAAAGACCTGCCTTGCCCGTCACTCTTGCTGTAGCCACTGAGGCTATGCCTCTAACAGTGAATAAAAGAAGCCAGGGCATGAGTTTTTTTGGCCTTGTAGACAAATGGCACAAGCACAGCTTCTGTCAGACAACTAAATTCTCTGGACTTGAGCCTCTAATCTAGCTCTATATAGTTTTCTAGAATAAATGTAGCCTAATAGATTGTTAAGGAAAAAATATAGGAAATAGACCAATTCAAATGATCCTTTTTCTGATATAGCATCCCAGCCTCTGCAGTTCAGCACCCTTGGGACTTCCTGAGCCAGAAGATGTCGTCACAATTTAATAAATGAAGATTAACTCTTCTTCATCTCTTTTCCAGATTTATTGTGTGAAAATGTGCTTCCTTTCATTTGTTTCAAGTCTGGTACCTAATAAATACATTGATTGTGTTCTTAATTCTTAAGCTATAAGAAATACTGAATAATTCTTTAGTACTGATTTTTCCAAACTTTTTTTTTATTTCTACAGGCTTCATCATTTCCCCTCAGTCGTCTTTTCCATTCCTATCTATTTAATCTCTGCTTGTATAGAAATTGTTCTGTAACAGAGTTCATCCTTGTCACCCTTCTCTGTACTCTCTAGTTCCATTGCAGCCTTTTAGAAATGTGCTACCCAGAACCACATCTATTGTTCAGACATGGGTGTACGATGGATTTACATATCTATCGGAATTTTTTAATTCCTCATACTTTTCCCAATGATTCCTACTCTAGTTGTCAGTTTTTCCTTGCAGAAGACACAGCAACCAAACATTTCCCTGATGTTTTCAGGGACTTTAAGGTTGCTTTCAGAGTAGTAGTAGCTAATTTAGAGCCCATCACTGTTTATGAACACTGAAGGTTATTTTTTCTCAGTGCATGACTTTCCATTTATTGACATTGATTTCATCTGTCATTTCATTGCTCAATATCATGAGACTGTTCTGTCATTGCTCACATCCATTTTATGCTTTTACTATCCTGATTAATTTTGTATCATTACACAAAAAATCATCTCTCAGCTCACCATCTTTCCACAGTATTTATGAATCCAGATCCTTGGAGTGCTCATGGTTCCTTGCAGTGAAAAATGATCATTCACCCTACCTTTTGTTCCCTGTTTTTCACCAAGTAATCTGGGAGAGCGTTTACCCTTCTACCCCATGACAATTCAGTTTCATTAATGTTGTTTATCTCTTGAACATTCAAGTTCATGAATTTGAATCAACGTTACCCAAATAGCCTTTGGCTCCTTCAGAGAACAGAAATAGTTTTGCAAAGTATGTCTTTCTTCTACAAAAGTTGTTCTGATTCTTACCCAATATAGCATTTTTATCCTTTTGTCTACTAATTATTTGTTATTATAGTTTCTAGCAATTTTTTTGATAAGCACACCAGACTTACTGATCTGCTGGAACAAGGAAGAGCCCTTTTTAACAGCTGATTGTTCATTTGCCACTTTTCATTATTTTTGTATCAAATTGTTAAATATTAGACTCTTCTATCACCAGTTCACACAGTCCTCGGGTTTTTTACCTATAAACAAAATCTACAGCACAGGTAGCTCCTTAATCTTCCCTATAATGAACACTGCCAAAAAAAAATTTAAAAAAAGTTAATATTTCACCTATAGACTTGTACTAGATTCTTCGTTTACTACAGTCGTATTCACCAATCAATCAGCCCTGCCTTTAGCAGATTTCTTTGCTTCTAAAATGTTTTAAATACTTCTTTCCCCGCGCCCCTCCCCCCCCCCCCCCCCCCCCCCGCCCTTTTTTTTTCCTTTTTTGGAAAAGCTTTATTCGATTTCTGAGGGAGGATTTTTTTTCTTCTTATAGTAATTCCTTGTCCTCTGCTGTTCAATTACTATTTTAGGGGAGAAAAATTGAAGAGTGCTGTCCCTTTACAAGTGGTTTTGATGAGTAGCTCATACTCTCTGAGCTTCTAAGGTGGTGTAAATATATGAGAATTTTACCCTTTTAGCTAGTTATTCCTTTGAACTAGTTTTCTTAGGTTAATGCAATTTTGTGCAATTTTATTCTTTAATCATAAATATTACATGGGCGTGATGAGATGTTTTTAACGTATTTTTAAATTACTGTTATCATGAGTTTTTTCACACTTACAAGGATATGAAATTTGAGTATTCTGTGTCGACTGTTGCATGGTGGCTCTTGGGTAACTGTTATCTTTAATCAGATACTGTGCATTAAATCCTGAGATATAAATCTACAAAAAATCCTTATTTTGAGTGTTTTACTGAGAATTACAGTGTGCAGTCAGTTGCCATGATGTTTAAAGTGAGTAAAGTTTATTAAATATGCCTTTATTTTTAATAATCTAGACAGCTCAATTGTGCTCTGCTTTAGATGTCAGTGTTCTTTACTGGATCTTGGTTTCTCTGTTCTTCAGTTCTCCATCTGTTAAATGGCAATAGCACATATTTGCATTCCATTGGTAATAGGAAGACAAATATACTATAAATTATGAGGTATAATTGAGAGACGCAACAATAATAGAGTTCATAGAAGCACACAAGGTAAAACGATGAAACCTTTCAAAAACATCTGGCTTGTGCATATGTGCTTTACCGAACATCATACCATAATCAGCATTAATGCTTATAGGTTGTAACTCTGCCAACCTGCAATATTTCAGGAATACGCAAGTTGTGTTAGGTTTTATTAATATATTAAGTGAATACTTAATATTACAGAAAAATAAACATACTAAGAATGAGAAAAAAGGCAAAAATTTACGTGAGATACATTTCAGAGTTGTTTTGTTTTGTTCCATATTGTGAATTTATGACATACCCTCACCTACCCTTCTATAAAGCATTTTTTAATTGGTTGAATTTTGAGGCCATATTGGCAAAAATTTGCATTGAGAAGCAATCTGCAGGAGGAGGGAGCTGCAGATCACCTCAGCAGAAGAATCCCAGGTGTAGCAATTTGCTTGGGAGACAGTGCAAACGGAAGACAGAAAAATTGATGAAGAGGAAACTGGATATGTAATCTCTGGTGAAGCAACAGGGATAAGAATGACTGAGCAGAAGAAAAGAATGGTCACATAGGAACGGGATGAACTCTGTGGAGATCTCAAGTCAAGGCACTGGTTAGATGCAGCAGTGAAGCATAAGCCACTGAGAGAAATAAAAGGGAGTTGAGTCAAACTGATGAGCCAGACAGACCACAGTGATCTTTTCAGTGAGGTGAACTGGGGCAAAGCAGAAAGACCTCAGCACCAGCCTCACTAGTGAACATGGCTGAAGAGCCCACAGTGATGGGGCAGTGGTTCATTGCAAGAGACAAGAAGGTGCATTTATACTGTATGAACTGTGCAGCTCAGTGTTTGCAGAATCAGCCAATACTTAGACAGACAACATAGCTATGAAGCAAACACTGTTACATTCCAGGTGATTTGAGAAATTGTAAAACATGATTATGTCATGTAAAATCCATTATTGTACATCCTGATGTGCAGTGAGCAATAACATAATCCAATGATTTGACATATCTCATTTAGGAGACTGACTTAAAAAACAAAACTGTTTTATTATAAAATAATGTAATTTAACAATCAAAAAGATGTGTTATATCAATATATATATCAAGTATATATCAAAAAGAACACTCTAAGGTAGTTTTTAGACAAGTCATAATCCAATATCCTATTGCACAGGACTGAAGATAGTTCCTTAATATATATGGACTAAATTCCTACATCTAGAAATTATCTTGTCTTATTTTAACAATACAACATAAAATTTCTGTTAAATCACAGTTTTTATCAGTCATTAAGATTAAAAGTATGTATTTTATAGTCATCAGAAAACAAACCAACATGTAAGAAAAACAGATTCTCCTGAATCATTTTGAGCATTATTTAATAGTCTGAAAACAGTATGTTTATGTCTGTAATAAAAATCAGGTACCATGTATTTGGGTTCTTTAATCATTCTCAGATATTGACAAGATTTAGTTATAAGAAATCTTGAATAAATCTATGCTATATATTTTCTTTATCCTACCTTCTGAAGAAACATACCAAAGGCATTCATCTCACCTCATTTTACTGAGCTACAATGGCAACAACTTCACCCAATCTATTTGTATAACTCCCTAATATTTTCAGTAAGATATATGGGCATTTCCAGAATGCATCTCATCCCAATGAAGAGATCTAAAACAACTCAGATGAGTCACAGTACAAGTGTCAGTTCCTGTGAATAGCTGCCAAAGGGAGCTGGGGTGAGCAGTTCAGGTGCAGACATCTGACGAGTAAATAACTTCAGGGAGATGAAATCTGTTCAGGAAGGCTGGTGACACTAGTAGCCAGGAAAAAAAGGGATATCATGAGTAATAAGAGACTATAGAAAGTAGGATGAACAGATCTTTATGTGACAACAAGAGTTACAGGAAAGAGCAAATCTAGGAAAGAAAGTTTATATTGAAGTTCCTGAGAAGCTGACAGACAGGAGCTCAAGCCATAGATGCTGAAAGCAGAAAATGGCCAATAAAGCTTCACGTCAGGCAAAAATTAAGGCAAGGAAATGAGGCGACTCTCAAAATGCTCAAAGAAAAATGGGACGTGGAAAACATGGGATAAAATGGACAGGTGCTCTTTTGCTGAAACCAGGGAGTGTGGGCATACCTTCTTTTTTACTTCTTGCAGGGGAATAATTTGGTTCTTCTGTCAGGTTTGTTGGGAAGGAGAAAGTAAGGAGGCCGGAGCACCTCTGCCCCATCAGCACTGCCTGGTGAATTATGCAAACTCGCAGGCACAGGGCAGAGTAGCAACTCTGACATTATGCAACTTCCCTTCCAGTAATGCTGATACCTCTAGCCGGTAACCCATGGTCACTTTAATAACAGCCTCAGCTGTCTGATTTGCCCTCAATCTCCTTATAGTCAAAGGGAGTATTTTTTTTCCTTTGGTCAGCTACGTTATTTCTATAATAACAGTCTTTATCAGGATCCTGATTTTGATCCAAATTTTCTGTCACAGTTGTGCACTTCTTTGCTTATGTGGGTTTATTTCACATCCTTAACATTAATTAAACACAGAGGAAGGTTTTTTTCTCACATTAATTTTCTTTTCTCAGATTTGTTCCTTTCTCTTTTTCCTAGTAATTGCAGTAGGATTAACTGCATTGTTAGAGTTAGAGTTCTGAATATAAATAAGAGGGCTTTTCCCTTTCTTTTCCCTGACTACATTTCTATTACTGCAATCACAAGTATTGTTAACAACGTTAAAGCCCACAGCAGATGTGAACCAGGCTATAGTGAGAGAATATTTTCATTCCACAAAAAGGTTCAGTGCTGAAACATAATGTTCTTCCTTCCCAGCTATTACAGGGCAAACTAGCATGCACTTTTGAAAGTTAATATCTAATTTTCTAGATGCCTGCTGCCAATTTGTTTTCATTCTACTTCAATATAGTAGGCAATGAGAAGAGATTTTGCAAAGATTACTACTGGGCTCATTATTATTGTACTAGTAGTTCTGGAAAACAAAATACCAAAACTCAGCTGATGATGACATGGTTATACAACAAAACTGGCTGCCCAGAACTCAGAGCCTGGAACAAGCCCCTAGAGGAGATCTCGGGCTCACACTTGACAACTTAAATAACTCCAACTTTATGCTATGCTCCTAGTTTTATTGCAAAACTGGATTTACGTTGGGAGCTGAAGGGTCATGTGGTCTTTAACCTCTATTTTGCCCAGTGTTTGGAATACAAACAAGGCCAGGAGCGACGACTGAAAGATGCTGCCACCTGATGGCTGCAAGGGAACCCGTGCAAAACAAGCTGACTGCACGCAGGTGGAAATCCTACAAGGCAGTTACTGCCATTGCACAAACCAGATCCCTTTCAAGCGTGCATGACAGGGGATATCAGCAATTTAATGGCCATGACGGCTGATCTATCGTCGCAGCCTGGGCACTGCTGCCCACAGACTCCTAACACTCACATGCGCTTTGTGTGGCATTTTCCCTCTCTCCCTGCTCACTCCTTCAGCTATCATCCAGGCAGGGAATCAAAAAAAGGGTGTTGGCTTTTGTGGCACTGTAGGACTTACTTATTTGTACTTTTAGAGTGATTTGCCTCTACCAGGGGACAAAAATGAAGCTGCTGGTTCCATGACAGAAGAAAAGAGATGCCCTTTTCCCCAGATATCCTGCAAAAAGTGAATGTTGGCTTGGCCCCTTCTATTGCTAGAGGTAATTTACTAAGTATGACCCGAAACCATATTTGAATTTTAAGTTGGCACAGTCTTTGAAGTTTTGTATCATACGTAGTATTTTGGTTCAACTATATTCCAGTCCTTACCCATCCTTAATCATTCGATTGCCATAATAACCATCAGAAATGTACCTTGATCTTTCAAGGCTGAGGTTAGGCCATTCATGATTAAAAAACTTAATAAAAAGTAGGGAGAATTAAAAAAAGCACCACCAAAAGTGTTAAAACCCCATTCAAAATCTGTAAAATTGCATGAAAGAATTGCATGAAAATCAGTCCAAGTTTAAACCATAAGTCATTCTGTAATACCTTCTCTAACACAAGTGGGTATAAACTAAGTGTGTTCAGTAGCCCTAAAATACTGTTTCTCTTTCTAATTAAGGAAAAGAGCTTTCTAGGGATTTCTACAGAATAATACAAGATGCTCTGAGAAGATGCCAAATTATAGTGGAAATGTGTTTGTTCCCAGTGTGAGGAGAAGCACTTGAGATACTAGCTGCTTAGAGAAACAGAGATATTCAATGTTGGCACGAATGCTTTCTGTATTCCTTCAGATCATTCAACAGCTCTCGGTATTTCACTCCAGGCCAACTCTTTTAAACAACACTCAAACGGTACAAATTTATTAAAGTCCAGGACCTTTGTAAGGAATACTTATATGACCACAAGCAACCTAGTTACCATGTTTTGAGGCGATCCCTTCACAACTTTCAAGTGGAGCCAAGCCAGCTGAATGTGTGCATGCTCCCCAGTCCACTGCAAAGCAAACTGGCACTGATGGATCTCTTCCCAGTATTGACAGCCTGCTTTTTTGCAAATTCTCAGTTATCTTACTTATGACATGGGTGTATAATAATCTTTTCCTTCATGTAGGATGAGAGATCTCGATTAAGCAGAAGTGGTTGTGAAGGACACAAATACATTTCTAGGCTGCAATTGAAGATCTGGGAATTGAAATGTCTGATTTCCAGCTCAGTAAAATTTCTTTAACTGGAGTATTATGTAATAAAGACCATCTTTCTAATTCCATGTTTACCTACCTCCACTTATTTCCCTCCTGATCCAAGAATGTATTTTATAACCTCAAGATTGGAAAATAAGTACAATAAACATCTAAATACAGGAGCTGAAAAGATAAAGGAAAGGTAATGATTGGATAGTGAGGTGGATTGTGAACTGGCTGAAGGAAAGAAGTCAGAGAGTTGTGGTCAATGGGAAGGAGTCTAGTTGGAGGCCTGTGACTAGTGGAGTCCCTCAGGGGTCGGTACTGGGACCAGTGTTGTTCAATATCTTCATCAACGACCTGGATGAGGGTACAGAATGTATCCTCAGCAAGTTTGCTGATGACACCAAACTGGGAGGAATGGCTGACACACCAGAGGGTTGTGCTGCCATTCAACGAGACCTTGATAGGCTGGAGAGTTGGGTGGGGAGAAACTTAATGAATTTCAACAAGGGCAAGTGTAGAGTTTTGCATCTGGGGAAGAACAACCCCATGTACCAGTACAGGTTGGGAGCTGACCTGCTGGAGAGAAGTGTAGGGGAAAGGGACTTGGGGGTCCTGGTGGACAGGAGGGTGACCATGAGCCAGCAATGTGCCCTTGTGGCCAAGAAGGCCAATGGCATCCTGGGGTGTATTAGAAAGGGGGTGTGGTTAGTAGGTTAAGAGAGGTTCTCCTTCCCCTCTATTCTGCCTTGGTGAGGCCACATCTGGAATATTGTGTCCAGTTCTGGGCCCTCCAGTTCAAGAAGGACAGGGAACTGCTTGAGAGTGTCCAGCGCAGAGCCACAAAGATGATGAAGGGAGTGGAACATCTCCCTTATGAGGAAAGGCTGAGGGAGCTGGGTCTCTTTAGCTTGGAGAAGAGGAGACTGAGGGGTGACCTTATTAATGTTTATAAATATGTAAAGGGTGAGTGTCATGAGGATGGAGCCAGGCTCTTCTCAGTGACATCCAATGATAGGACAAGGGGCAATGGGTGCAAGCTGGAACATAGGAGGTTCCACATAAATGTGAGGAAGAATTTCTTCATAGTGAGGGTTACAGAGCACTGGCACAGGCTGCCCAGAGAGGTTGTGGAGTCTCCTTCTCTGGAGACATTCAAAACCCACCTGGATGCGTTCCTGTGTGACCTGACCTAGGTGTTCCTGCTCTGGCAGGGGGACTGGACTAGATGATCTTTTGAGGTCCCTTCCAATCCCTGACATTCTGTGATCCTGCCTGTGATTGTGTAATGACGGTTGCTGGAAAAGGGGGAGACAAGGCATGATCTTCAGAAATAGTAGTATTAAACCTTTGATGAAGTAATTAACAACATCTTAAAAGTTCTCCCACTCACAGTACATTTGTTTCTGTAACTGTGGTACACTAGGAAATTCAGAGTTCAATTGTCCTGAAACTCATTCTCAATCCCTTGGTAACAGCTAAGTAATTCCTGTACATTTCCAATGACAGAGAATATTTTTAACCTACATTTCCATATTAATCTGGTGACACTTCCATACTGTTTCAGGGAAAATGCTGCTTGTTCTGCAAATTCAGACGCCAGAAAGCAGCTCAGAAGTGACAATGACATACAAATGTACTCTCTGCCCCTGTGCACCACTTCTCTTGTTCTTACCATTCCAGCAGAACCTAAAAACAGATGACTTGCTGAGTCCCAAGAGTCAGAGACTGAATTATACAAATACCTAGAGCTTTTCATTAAGGGTGGAGGAGAAAAAACTTCTTCCAAGTAAATTCTTATTGCTGAGTTTGTTTGTTTGTTTGTTTTTTCCCCCACAAGTTCATCAGGATTATTTCTTTTCTATTGAGATTCCTCAAATCGGAAGGGAAAAGGAAACCTGTGGTTGCTGATCAGCAAAACCAGACTATTTAAGACATCTCCTTCTATTTTCAGAACTTCTACTAAGCAAGAAATCTTTACTTGGCTCTCTGTTGAAAGTTAATTTTAGGACTGTTATCCTGGAAGTCCCTCAATGCTGGAGTTCATCGACAGCAAACATACAGCTGAAAAAGAAACTCTTCTTCTACAGGAATGTTGGGAATTAAGCTGTGCACTTAATGGATCCCCTGGCAACATTTGTATGACCCAGGTTAGGCAAAGTGAGTGACTTTGTCACTGGAAAGAGGACATGCCTAGGTAGCTAAACTATTACTCTGTGACCTGTGTAATGGAAAAGGCATGCCCCCACGGAGTAGGTCAAATACCTTTTTTTCAAAAAAATCAGAGAGATTCAGCAGTTCAGCAGCTATACCTTGCTGTTGTAATCTAAACAGTACTCTTTGATATCAAATAACTACTTCTCTTTCATCTATCTATCCCTTCAGGGCAGAAGTTCTCAATTCTTTGGTCCATGGAGTACAAGGCATGTCTCTTTTATCAGCTCCTGATATTTAATATAAATTGCTTCCTACCCCAGATTGTTAACAGTAGTACAAATATTTTGATTGATTTACTTAATAGTCAAATGGTTAAAACCCCTATTTGCTCCTGTACTGTACTATTTTCTGCTCACAACCATTTCATGCCGGGTTTTGCTGGATTTTTCTTCAACTTTTAGCGAACCTTAACCAGATTAGTGGGAGATATCAACTTTGGGAGCCCTCTCAGGAGCCTGAAGGGGATTAAATGCTGCAATCCCTGGCCACCACCCAAAAATCAATGTATTATCTACTACAGCAGATGATTTCTGAATGCTTTGTTGTAAAGATTTTATCATAGTGTTTGCTCATTATAGTAAAAAAGCTATTCAAATAGATCATCTGCACAATTCATGACAGGATGTTGAATAAGTCTGTGATAGCAGATCACAGAATCTCAGAATCATAGAATCGTAGAATAATTATGGTTGGAAGGGACCTCCAGGGTTTCCAACCTTTATCCCACCATATTCCTAACCATTAAACCACTAGACCATGGCCTCAAGTGCCTCATCAACCCGTTTTTTGAACACCCCCAGGGACGGTGACTCCACCACCTCCCTGGGCAGCCTGTTCCAATGTCTAACCACCCTCTCAGTAAAGAACTTCTTCCTAAGATCCAACCTAAACTTCCCCTGATGTAACTTGAGGCCATTTCGTCTCGTCCTATCATTAGTAATTTAGGAGAAGAGACCAACAACAGCCTCACTACAACCTCCTTTTAGGTAGTTGTAGAGGGCAATGAGGTCTCCTCTCAGTCTCCTCTTCTACAGACTAAACAACCCCAGTTCCCTCAGCCGGTCTCCATAAGGCCTGTTTTCCAGACCTCTCACCAGCCTCGTTGCCCTTCTCAGGGCTCACTCCAGCACCTCAATGTCCTTCTTATCCTGTGGTGCCCAGAACTGGACACAGTACTCAAGGTGATGGTCTCATGAGTGCCGAGAACAGGGGCACTCTCCCTACTCCTGCTGGTCACACCGTTTCTGATACAGGCCAGGATGCCATTGGCCTTCTTGGCCACCTGGGCACACTGCTGGCTCATGTTCAGTCGGCTGTCAACCAACACCCCCAGGTCCTTTTCCGCCAGGCAGCTTTCCAGCCACTCTTCCCCAAGCCTGTAGCGCTGCATGGGGTTGTTGTGGCCGAAGTGCATGACCCGGCACTTACCCTTGTTAAACCTCATGCAATTGGCCTCAGCCCATCGCTCCAGCCTGTCCAAATCCTGCTGCAGAGCCTCCCTACCCTCAAGCAGATCGACACTCCCACTCAATTTCGTGTCATCTGCAGATTTACTGAGGGTGCATTCGATCCCCTCCTCCAGGTCATCAATAAAGACATTAAACAAGATTGGCCCCAAGACCAAGTCCTGAGGGACACCACTTGTGACCGGTCTCCATCTGGATTTAACTCCATTCACCACAACTCTCTTCCTGAATTCCAGGTAGACAACATCCACCGCTTTTCCCTCATCCACTAGGTGGGTCACCTGATCATAGAAGGAGATCAGGTTGGTTAGAAAGGACTTGCCCTTCGTGAACCCATGCTGGGTGGACCTGATCCCCCTGTTGTCCTTCATTTGCTGCGTGATCTCCCCCAGGATGGACCTTTCCATAACCTTCCCTGGCACCAAGGTCAGGCTGACAGGCCTGTAGTTCCCCGGATCCTCCTCCCTGCCCTTCTTGTAGATGGGCGTCACATTGGCAAGTTTCCAGTCATCCGGGACCTCCCCCGATAACCAGGACTGCTGACAGATGATGGAGAGCGGTTTGGCAAGTTCCTCTGCCAGCTCCCTCAGCACTCAGGTGGATCTCATCCAGCCCCATAGACTTATGGGTGTCTAACTGACTCAGCAGGTCCTTCACTACTGTTTCTTGGATCATGAGGGGTTTATTCTGATCTCCATCACAATTTTCCAGCTCAGGGAACTGAATACCATGAGGATAAGTGGTCTGGCCATTAAAGACAGAGGCAAAGAAGGCATTAAGTACCTCAGGCTTTTCCTCATCCTTGGTAGCAATGTTCCCCCGCTCATCCAATAAGGGATGGAGATTCTCCCTGCAAGTTTTTTTTTGTTAATATATTTGTAAAAATTCTTCTTATTATCTCTTGCTGCAGTGGCCAGGCTGAGTTCAAGCTGGGCTTTTGCCCCCCTAATGTTCTTCCTACACAACCTAACTAAATCCCTATACTCTCCCTGAGTAGCCTGCCCCTTCTTCCAAAGGTGGTAGACTCTCCTCTTTCTCCTAAGTCCCAGCAGAAGCTCCCTGTTCAGCCAGGCCAGTCGCTTTCCCCACCAGTTTGTCTTACAACGCATGGGGACAGCCTGCTCCTGCATCTCTAACAGTTTCTCCTTGAAAAGAGTCCATCTTTCCTGAACCCCCTTGCCCTCTAGGACTGTTCCCCAAGAGACTTTCTCAACCAGTGTTTTAAAGAGGTTGAAGTTTACCCTTCGGAAGTTGTTGGTGAAAGTTGTGCTGCCCCCCCTCCTAACTTGGCTAAGGATTGAGGACTGTATCATTTCATGGTTGCTCAGCCCATGACAGCCTCCGACCACCACATCACCTACCAGTCCTTCCCTGTTCATGAAGAACAGGTCTAACAAGGCACCATCCCTGGTGGGCTCACTTACCAGCTGAGTCAGGAAGTTATCTTCCATGCACTCTAGGAACTTCTTGGACTGTTTTCTCTCTGCTGTGTTATATTTCCAGCAGACGTCTGGTAAGTTCAAGTCCCCCACAAGAACAAGGGCTTGTGACTCTGCAGCTTCTGCCAGTTGTCTATAGAACAGTTCATCGATCTCTTCATCCTGGTCGGGTGGCTTGTAGTAGACTCCCAGCAGGATATCTGCCTCGTTTGCCTTCCTCAATCCATAAACATTCGACTGGCTCATCACGCTTGTCTATCTCCGTATAGTCAAAACACTCCCTAATATAGAACGCCACCCCACCGCCCTTTCTACCTTGCCTGTTCCCCCTGTAGACCTTATAGCCATCCATTGCAGCACTCCACTCGTGAAAGTCGTCCCACCATGTTTCTGTGATGGAAACTACATCATAGTTGTCGTGCTGCACAATGGCTTCCAGCTCCTCCTGTTTGTTGCTCAATACACCCAGATATGAGACTGTACCCAAAGGCTTTTCCCTTTCAGACAAAAAAGGTTCATATGTATATTGAAAGACAAATGATGAGATTAAAATATTTCTAGGGAGAAAATCTATAGTGCTTGTCACACAAATAAGCACTACACAGTCCCTACCAAGACGAGATGTGGCATTCAGGTGTTCAGGTTCATTGAAAAAGCAGTCCACGAGAAAGAGGTGAAACCGCCGTTCGCTGCTACTTGTGCAAAAGAGGAAAAGTCCATGTATATGAAGTACTTTACTTCTGTCTATAACAAATGTGAGAGCAGAATAAAGCACAACATGTACCCCTCCCCAAATGAAGATGTTTCAGAAGGCCCCTGAGCATTTTATCTCCCTTGCATACACTTACATTTTTAATGCCACAAGGCGTACATTAAATTAAGGATCCTTGTATATGCAATTACAGCATTTTAAAGGGTTTGTTCAGCAGCTGTTGAAAACAAGTATCAGCCACTCTGGGCAATTAAATTTCATAGCTCAAAATGACAGAAGGAGCATTCTCCATTAGCACAAGCAGCAGGAAAGCTGATATTATCTGAACTTGGAAATTATTCTTGCTAAAGGAAAACTGGAAAGGCCATTGTCACTTGTCAAATAAAATTATTACTTTTGAAATAAATATTAATTAATGTTATATGCTAGAGGGAGAAAGAGTTGCTGAAACTATTAGCTACTCCACTTAGTTGTGTTGCATATCAGAAAATTTATTTAGGTTTTCAGGAACAAGGACTTTCCTCTTTTCATATTTTTGTACCAGTACAACTGAGCTCTAGTACCTTTCTATGGGTCTTATAGTCTGTTGAAAGATTGATTCTTTTACCAATATAATGACAGAAACTCTAGTAGGGTTATTGTGTTTTCTTGTCTTTCATTTTCACAGCAAAACAGGAACTTCAATAAAACTAACTAGACCCCAACAACATTCCCACCCTCCCTAAATCACAGGTTGTCTAAACATTACATATTGTTTAAAATTATTTGGTTGATCGGGAAAACAGTCACCATATGTTTTTCGTATTCAATAGATCTCCAGATGGTATGATTAACAATGTACTGTAATTACATGATGTATAAAATCAACATTATTTACATTAATTACATAAACCCATAATTAATAAAGGATAAGGTGGCAGAGATGCTTCCTGGCATTTGCTACTATCTTGTCATCCAGAAAGACACATGCAATATCCGCCCAGCTTTATGTACAGCTGCAGGTGAATAAATAATGTCACATCATCTCTGGAAAATAACTAAGGCATATACAAAAGATACAACATGCACAGTTTGAGTCACAGGCAAGGTGAGATCTTTAATGTAAAGCTATCTAAAAGTAAAAATTAGATAAAGGATCTTAGCCATTGCTTAGTCTCAGAGTGGCAGCGGGGGGAGGGGGTGTGGAGGGGAAAGGGAAAAAAGGGTATAGAAGTGCTCTGCTAACTGGTTACCCATAAATCAAGAATGGCAAAGTCTAGCAACAGTAGAGGCTGCACAAGTAGATCAACATGTGTCCCAAACCCAGGGTGATACTGGAAGTCCTAAGCTTCAGGAACTGCTCCAGGGAAGAGGGTCTACTGCCAATAGTCTCTATAGAGACAGGGGTGCTTAGCAAATTTATCTTTATTCCTCTAAAATTTTTCTGTAACATTGCTTTCCATAGACTTAGACTATATCCTGCAATATATAAGGAGGAGCTGGGCTAGCTAATGTTAGTATGCTTTTACCTTCCCAATTGCTTCTACAGGAAACTTGGGTGTGCCAGCCCTGGTCAAAAAGAGCCTGGTTCACTCATTACCCTCCTGACCTTTAATCCCAGAGTAGTTACAGCTCCTAAATTGGATACCTGTGGCACATCATCTGAATATAGCCCTTTGATCCCACTCTCAGCACACCTTCAGATTAAGATGCTTTCAGTTAACATCCACAGTGCACTCTGGCAAAGCCTACCCATGACAGGACTACAGGGAGAAACATTCTCTATTGTATTATTTTACATCTTAATCTTTCAATTTTTATTTTTTTCCATCTGCCATGCTCTGGGCATAAAGATCAAGCCCAGAATACTTAATTTCTTACAGGAGAGTTTCTTTTTGTTTTCCCTATAATTTCAGGCTGATAGCTATTCTACAAAATTTACTGGTCTATTCTCCACATGCTATCTTAGGATTTGCATACATAAGTCTTATCTCTGCTAATGGTGCTGGGAAGGATGTGCATAAATCCCCACATAGAGAGATGAAATAATGAGATTCTTAAGGCTTATTTATTTCACACTGGAAAACATGTTATAGTTTTTGCAATAATCTCTGCAACTCTGATTTAGTATATGAAAGAAACAAGTATTCCATATATTGCTGTGTAACTTCATTTAATGATTACTGTAAAATCCAGAAATCCCTTGCTTTCAAAAAAAATGAGTACTTCTCATTTTGAGTACTTCTTATCCATTACAATAGATATTTTGACTGGTAATTAATACTCTCTTTTTTCTGCATAAATTCAAGATCATTTTCTTTATATTATCTTTAATACAGTTTAGATACAGCGTATGCCATTTTAAGTTAATAAAATTAGACTCCTGCAATTATTCTTCACAGAAGCCAGTGACAGTGATCATTCCTTCAAATTGTTCTTGCGGACACTGTAATGTTCTTCTAGTAAAATGTACAAGATGTTCTTATTGAACATTTCATTAATTAGTTCCCTTAGTGCTCTTTGGAGTATGTTTACTATGGCATCTGTGTATATATAAAATATTTAGAACTTTGCTTTAAATTCTTCATATGCTAGTCTTGACATATAGATTTTCCACCTTTTTTCACTGCCACAAAATCTTCTTTGTGCATTACATCATAGGTATGTAGAGCTGGTTTTAATTTCTACTATAATCTATTCATTTCTTTTCTATGAGAGCAGGTGAAATATGTAGGTCAAGGGTAAATCTTAGCCTAGTTGCACTGAACGGTGAAAGCTGAACCTATCTGATCTAGTAGGTGTCTGTAATCACGTGAGCTGAAGTTGCTGTGGATCAGATGTCGATTCTATTTGAATATTTGGAGAATCAGCAAAGTGAACTTGCTGCTAGCTGATAAACATTTGTTAACTACTGTGGTTGATTTTTAACTCAGGGAGGAGGTCTAAAGGTATAGCAAGTTATTAAGCCCCTGTTATTTTAAAGAAAAATGCTTTTCTGGTTTCCAGTAGCTAATGACAGCAAATCAATACCTTAGGGTATGCTCATATATTCATGGGTTCAGCAAATACACTTTCTTGAACTTTAATCTGCAGGCTATCTAACTCCACTAGGAAGTATGGTTAATAGGGTTCAGAAAAACATCGCAGCCTGAAAACATTTTCTTTTCTGAAAAACAGAGGGGTGTTACCCCTTGCCCTTTGTTAAGATAGCTGTTCAAATATTTAAGTTTCTGAAGGGACTCAGAGAGCTTAATCAGTAGATGCCTCAATCCTAAGTGTGCCCCCATCCATGTCACACCATCCCAAACAAAGACTTTTGCAGGCACTCAGGAGCAGGATTTCATAGGACTGGATTTAATCTGCATGATCTGATTTGCATTGGTGGTGAAATCCTGCTACTCCTTTTGGCTTCAATATTTAGATCAGGGCATTATATCAGACTATATGACAAGCTATGGATTGAAAAACAGAATTTTTAACAACTGTTTTCCTGAAATTTCCTTTGATGCAAATGTTTATTTTCATATGTCTACACAAAAAAGAATCATCTCCATAGAAACCTTCTGAACCTTATGTCTTAAATAACTACTTTAAAGGGCTTATCTTGAGAGTTATTGAGGACACTCAGCTCTCCCTGTCTCCTAAAATAGCAATAACTCTAGAAACTGCAGTGCGATTTTCCACTGTATATTGACAAAAGTGTAGCCAGTCAACTCAGATTAATGTAAAGAGTTCAATACTTTAATACACTGAAAAATAAATCCCTTTACATATCCAAATCTTGTTTAGCTTATTTTGTATATTTTTTCATCCAAGTGCATTCAGATAATGCACATATAAACTTACTTATGTGATTTTCCACTGAATTAAATACCGGATATTGGTCTCAGTCAACTCTCTCTCTCTGTAGTCAATGGAAAGAACCAGGTACTTGCAGACGAATATTTATTCTGTCTAGTTCAGACATCATCTTTGCACAGACTATCAAGAAGACCTCAGTGAGTAACACAGATGACTGAGATGACTAACTTCTGGATGACAAAAGTTAGGTGGGATTAATTCTGTTTCTTGTGCTAGTCAACTACTAGAGACACAGCCTCTGAGACCTGAGTTAAAACCAGCATGAGGCATCCAGCTGATGTTACTTGATTCCTATAAAACTCCAGTAAACAAAAGCTCTTTGTAAATTACGTGTAAAATAGTCTTCAAATACCAGTAGTAAATACATGTGGTGAGCAGGTACAATTCTTTACAGATCTGTGTTACAAGATCTCTTCTTGGCTGCGGGAACATTAAACATTTTATTCACATCCTTTGTGTATTTCTGTTTACTGTTTATGAATATATACTCCTTGAAATCCACAGGAATTTAAGTGCTTCCTAACAGCCAGGTAATGTAATACATGACATAACCCAGGGCCTAACACTATGCAGCATCAAAAAGTGAAATGCTGAGGTTCCTGTTGGCTTAAGAAGAGCACGATTGAATATTAATGGGACTTTGAGTACACCAAGCTCAGCATTCAGGGAGCCTCTGCAGCACCCTCACCCAGGATATGCCTACATGAAAATCCACTAGAAATTGTGGGACAGTGTTTGCTTCTTTAAAGATTGGGAAGAACTGTCAGGACAATGCTTTTACCTCTCCAAATCCCACTTCACACTTTGGCCAGTAGCTTTATAGCGTCCTATGTTACTCCTGCTATGACACTTAATACTATTAGCAGAAAATGTCTTGATTAAATGCACTGCTGTTCACAGTAAGTTAAAACCAAAAACCACACTTTCGATTGCCATTTATAACTCTGTTAGCAAGTACCCTCAGTTAATACTGATACTAGGTGACTATCCTCAAGCTTTGTCAGCTACTCTGAAAGCTTCATCTTTCAAACTGGAGATTTTACCTAGTCTTAGAGGAGACTGAGTCACATCACACAGTGCAGACTGCCTGAACAGGGGGAAGACTGAACAGGAAGGGTGGCATTTGCACCACCAGATAATAGGTGCAGAACAGAATATAACCTGGACTGTATTTGCTGCAACAGCTTCTGCCTGGTTCTTGAAGGCCTAGAGTTGTTCTAGAGCACTGTGCTTTAAATAATAACCTGTACAGTTCGCTCTCAAGGACTTTTGTGTGACCAGACTGGGTCATAAGCAATGCCTCTAATGCTTTGAGACTGGAGCCAACTTGTCTGTGAGGTGATGCTCTGTTCCATGCAGATTTACTGACAAAGGTCAACGTTAGTTTTAGTTTTAGATTTGTGCTCCATATCCACAGCAATGTGTAAACATGCCTGAAGGTTTGAAAAAAGTTAATGGGCCAAATGATAGCAGCACAGGATAACTGAATACTTTTTTTTGGAAGAGACCTTTGGAGGTCATCTAGTACCAGACTTGCTCAAAGCAAAGCTAATTTCCAAGATTTAAACAGGTTGTTTGGAGCTATGTCCAGTGGATTTTTATTAAAAAGTCCCAAGGATGGAGATCGTACAGTGTCTCCAGACAACATGTTCCAGTGCATAATCACTCTTATTCTGAAATTTCCATTTTAAAAAAATTAAATTATTAAAAAAAAAGAAGAAGAAAAAAGCTCCTTCACTAGCCACCTCCAAAAAAGCAAAAGCAAGACAAAACTTTGATTTCAAACCAGCTCTATTGCCCGCTCCTGAAAATCTACGCAGCTTAAACCTGAAGCAGCTAAAAGTAATGTAATACTCATTGTGGGTCAAGGGATAAATAGCAAGACTTGTAGATAGAATTAGGTACAGAATTGAAGACTAAGTCAGATTTACTTCTGAGCAAGGGTTTCCCTCAGACTCAGTCTTGAAGTCATTACTTGGGAATGCTTCCCCCAGTGACAACCTCCCAAAACAACTGGTATCAAGATGCCTGGAAGGCAAGCTGAGAGGTTGTGCCATGCTGCTCTGAACTCTAAAAAGAGAGCAATAAAGCAGATGTCTGCTCAGGATTAGAGGGCACTGGAGAAGTATGTGTTGGTGATAAGTATGCAGGAGCTTACCCCTGTAATATCCAAGCAACTTCAGAGCATATGATAATTTACTTCTGCCTTTATTTTAAAGAATGTAATAAAATGTACATTCAATTAGGTGGAGGTTTTTTAAATTAACTTGTGATTTGATTGTCTGTGGCTTTTCAAGAATCTCACTGACAGACCCATTTTGAGAAAGTATTGCACACTGGCTATGTGCAATTACCCAGCTCTTTCTAGTTCTTGAGAGTTATACATGAAAAAACACTGTTCACTATGTTTAGAAAGATAATTTCGCTTTTAAGCATAAGAATACCCATCAATTTGAAAAAAAATTACTCTTGCTGGGTAGTAATGCCCTGTATGAGTAGCTTCAGGCATCATCTCCCATAAACAGCCACTCTTTTGACCCAGAGGATAGCAGATTTCCATAATCACCCACAACTCCAGTTAATATGTAACATACCATATGCGTAACAAGAGATTAAGGCATAAAGGGGAAAGGCTAACTGCTTCAGAAAAGCTTTGGTGCAGTGTCTACAATCTGCTCTCCTGTTTTGGAAGTGCACATACACATTAAATTTTACTTTCCAATTCCACTAAGGCTGTGTTAAAGTGAATATGAATAAGTTTCAATTACCAAGGCCAAAAAAGGAGTGTTGTTCATAATGCTTTGCCTAGCCACATAAATGTTTTATGTGTGACTTTAAACCCTGAAAAGACTTCTTTTGTATTATCCCAAAGAAAATGCAGGAAGATGATGGAATGGGCAGGCACAATTTTGCTCAAACCAAAGGTGACCTTGGTGTAATACAACAGCTTATTTTGTCCCTTCTACCTGCTGGCTGTCTCTCTTTTGCTAGATCACAAACTGTGAAGGGTAGGAACCATTCCTTTCTTTTATTTTTGTTTTCTACTTAACACAGCAGGAGCCAGTGGCCTCTAGATGCTACCACAAAATAGTACCAATAAGTACTTCTTTGGATACCAAGAAATGTGACAGCAGTAAACACATTTTTAAATGTTTTGCCCTGCAGTTAGAGTACGTGTTTGCTCATCTCAGCAGAGCATGTTAGCTGAGGTTCAGTGACTCACTAAACTGTAGTCACGTGGGCTTTTTATGAGCTTAGAGTGTGGACAGGGGTTGCTTGTGTCTGCCTGCAGTGTACGCATGGATGTACCCTGAGTCCTTTGTGGGTCTCAATCTAAATTCCAGAGCTGCATAGATAATGGATCTTTTTCAGCATGGTTGCTGAGTCAAAAAGTGTGTATGTGTGTATATCATGGAGGGGGGAAGCCAGCAATGTGCAAGCAGTGTTATTTCATTCTGAGTTAGCATGGAAAGTTTCATTTGAGGGGAACCCTTCAAGTTAAGTGGCCTTATTTCTGACAGTTTTGGGGAACAATCCTGCTTTTCCAGAACTACAGGTTCTGGCCAAACAGCAGCAGCAAAAATGTCCAGAACTACATATTGCCAACAAGACCAGCTACGGGCATTGCAAGAGGAATCTGGATATCTGAGCCTCATGCGGGGTTAGAAAAGGTGTGTAGTGCAGCTGGCACTGCAGTGGCAGCTCTTGTGTTCCACCAGCTGCAACCCACCAACACCGTACTTTGCTGCTGTGATGGTGCAGTGCTTTGGGGAATTCCTTATGTTCCCAAAGTAGATGTGGCCTAGGGCAGATTTACCTCAAGACCTTCAGACCTTTCTGCTTTCAAACTGTATGGTGCAAACTGGGTGATCCAAATTATGAAGTAGGAGAGCCACTGCACAGCCCATCTTTTCCTCCTCTTACATTGTTTTGACCTTGCTCCGTGCAGCTCTAGATACATCTGCTTCTGAGCAAGCATAACTCCAGAATACGAACTTTCTCAAAGCTACACAGGGAGGATTTTTTCTGCTTTATGTTAGCAGGACAGTTTTAACATTAAAATCACCAGTCAGGGCCTAGTACTAGTGTACCTACTGCATTCCTGGTCAGCCAGTCAGACAAATGTGTAGAAACTGCACATCACCTGCACTGGGAGTTTCATTTCAGTGCGCTCATGATACAGCATTGTCTTGAACTCATGCAATAAATCCCAGTCTTAAAAATTGTTGTTGTACGAGCAAAAATTGTACGTAGCTTGTTGAAATCGGTTTGTGGTTTAGGACAACTACTTGACACTCCTCTTGGCTTCACTGACTTCTTTCCCTTTGTCATCACTGACATCTATATATAAAAGAAGTAACAAAACAGTTTCTGACATTTTCAAGTTACTATTCTTAACCGATTGCATCATACTTCCTACAGCCAGTGTCAATTGTTTGGCCAGCCCGAGGCAGGCTCTGCCCAAGGAACCCAGGGTGCTGGAAAATCACTGAGCTCAGCACCCAGCATGATTTGGCCCTACTGCAACAAGGTGACCTGATGAATGAGCAACCCAGCAGCCAGCGTAGCTCTTTGGAAACAGGTGGCAGCATGATCATTTCATTTCCTCTCCACCAGCAGCCTGGCAGATGCCCTCCATGCTAGACCAAGAGCTCTGGCCTCTGGCCAGCACAGGTTTGAGAGTTCCTATTCTGAAGGTCAAACACAGTTTTCACCAGCAAAAAAATACCTTCCCCAGAGAAAAAAAAAGAAAAAGAAAAAAAAAAATGCAATAAGTGCGTGAGTCTCAAAGCAAATGGGCAGCTGTGTGTTAAAGGTCAAATTCCAGTTGTTGCAACTCGGTGTTGTTGCAATCCTGCAACTTGGTGGGGAGAGTCAGAAGGGTGATGTGCTTAACATTTGGGGAAACCACTAAGAAACTGCCGTATAAATCAGCTTGTTCCTGCTATTCTATTAATGGAACAAAAAGTGTTATTACACAAAACGTACCAGAAAATGTAACAAACTGGGAAGATTTCTTCACAACCCTACATGTAACTTGCGTATTTTTGAATAGCATAGTTAAACCGCCTATGATAGCATTTTTAGAAAACGAGAATTTGACCTGTACATGATCAAATAGACACAACTTCATCACATTGTTGCTTTAGGCAATAAGACTGCCCAAAATTTTATACCCTAAACTTTCATGATTTTATTTTTTATTGTTTCCCCAAAATTACTAGGAAAATGTTGTCCTCGGATTATTTTTTTTAAAGTTTCAGCTAATATATTTCAGCTATTTCAAAACCAAAAAAATAGAGAAAAATACAAAACTGTCTACTTATCTTTAAAAATTGTTTAAATCCCTTTACTGAAAGGCCATACCTCTGAGCAGAGTCCTAAACATGGAATGACTGCATTTGCAAGAGCACACATTTTCCTATCCAATAAACTGCCAACCCTATCTATTCAGTATTGTGTAATTACAAAATCTCCATTCAGTGGAGTCTTGAAATCTAATAGCAGAATTCTCTGAAGATTTTCATTACAGTGAACACCCTCTGTCCTCTCAAATTCCCCAGATGTCTATTTGTCAGAAAAAGAGTGGGGCAAAGACCTTATGAAATGATTGTGATTGCTTAATGAACTACACGGCTACATTCAAACTTGCCAAAGGATTGCATGAGTAAGTTAAATTCTGGCATGTAATTGTGTCTTAACGTCTGTATTCTGAATGGCACATTTAAAATAATTTTATTATTAAGATTGTAAGATTGTTTAGTTAATGTGTTCATGCTGAGCCTAAGTACAGATGTATAAGAAATGAAAGGATTATAGCTGCATTGCACTATACTGGGACATAAGATACCCCAGCTAGTGTCACACAAACTAGGTCTCAAACTGGAAGCCACACAGTTGTATCAGTACAAATGCTATGCTGACCATGAAATTATGTCAGTGCATGTCATCTGAGATTCACTCTTGTGTCAAGTCTCTACGTGGTGCTGATCAGACATGTCTAGACATAGCCAAAAATAACATAAAAACTGAAGTATGAGAGTTGTATTAGCATACAAAGGTAAACATATCAACACAGGATACAGCTATACCTTGGCCTTTCAAATGCAAGCAAACCTTCTTATATATATAGAAAAGATCATTATTTCCTAGGCCAAACCATGCAAAATTTGGAATTGGCCTCTGGAAAAAACAGGAGTTGACCTTTTGAGAACATATAAAATAAAACATAATCTATCATATAACCTCTTTCAGAATGCTGAATGCCTCCTAACATCAGTAGGAGTTCAGATTGCAGTTATAAACCCAAAAGGTGCCTAAGAAAGCTGAATAATTTTCTTTAATTGGTTGGATTATAGGCTGCCACTAGAACAAATGTTGTCCAAGCCACATCACTACTGTCATCTCAGTAGATGAATGAAGGAATAAATGAATGAATGAATGAGTAAATCATTACAAAGTCTATTACAATCAGACTCAGTGTTATAATGAAGTCTGGAAACAGTTTAAGATTTCTGAGGCACCTGATTACCATTAAAATGACAAAGCAGCTGTACAGACAGTTTTATACAGGAAGCTTTTTCCAAGAATGTTTACTTTCATGTTTGAGATTAATTAGCAAAGTCAGATCGCTATGTGTTTTTATCAGCAGTGAAATAGTGTCTATAAATAAATGTGAGGAAAAAAACCAAAAACTTGACCCTTAAAATGCATTTAAATTCATTTCCTCAAAATTAAAGTTTTGACAGGTAAGAAATCTGAAGATCTCAGCTTTGTAGTTGAAAGTCTCTATGTTAAACAGGTAAATCAGATTTTACCTCTTGCTTTGTCATACCAGAGTTGTGCAACTCAACTTTTCTGGATGGATTTCTTCAGCTTTGTTCCATCCATGCCTTTACTTTACCTTACATGTATTGCTCAAGCTTGTAATAGCAATTAAGGTGTCTGAGATGTGACCCAGCTCTTGAAACTGGTTGAAAGTGATCAATAGACTCATTAGAGGTGTAATCCCATGAACATTGTCACTTAGGCTAAAAATACACCACTTACAGCAACTATTGAGACTGAATCAGACTAAAGATGCATACATACATATAAATTTCTGGTCTGTACAAGGATTTGAGGGAAAGAAGGGCCCTAACCCTCGGTCTGTGTTTCTGAAAGTCAGAAGGTAGAGATCTTTGTGTCCCAGCCATTCTAGAACCCAGGAGAACATCTGTATTTTCTGAGACAAACACTCACTGATTTTGGGGATGGTCCATACTACAGTGCTTATTTGGGCATCTACTTTTAATTTTAGAGTAAGAAACCAAGACACACAAGAAGGTGTTTTCAATTTTGTTTGATTGTTTGTTTGTTTTTCCCAATAGCTCTAAAATTTCCAGATGACAGAGCAGGTGTTACATTGAGGGAACCCAATGGCACAGAGAGTTCCCAGATTTAGGATCAATTTCTGAATAATGGCTGTAATATTTGATTTATGTGCAGCTACCTGTGCAGAGAAATATGCACATTTATGCTTAATACAATGCTCTTCAGAACCACACAGAGGACGAGATCTGTCTACTTAGTCATTACAAGATCACATTATTTTTATGTTACCAGATGAAAGGCTTTGAAATGTGCAAGAAATTCACCAGTTACACTGGCTGAACAGAAAAAAATAAAATAAAATAAAATATTATGTTACTATATTATTTATACTGTAACATCAGAGAAAACATTACTTCTGGAGAGCACTTAGCCACTTTGAGTAGCAGAAATTATGACTAAAAGCAACAGTTCTTTGTGTCAGTTCTGGAAATGCTCAATGCTCACTACACAACTATGGTTACTGGAATGAAATGCAGCAGTGATCAATAACTGTTTGCTTCTGGAACATCATCAATTTCATTTTGAAAACTGACTTCTTAAAATCCTTAATTTTAAAATATGTTTAAAATAAAATATGAGTGTAAACATGGCTAGTTCTCATCTGCTTTGTTGTCATTAAGTGAAAAAATAAAAGGCCCCCCCAAAATAACTTTTCATCATCACTCTCTTTGTTCTGAGAACAAGGAAGTCTTCTAGTGAGAAAGGTCAAGGGCCTCCTAAGTCTTCAGCACCTAACACATCAAGTGACACTCTCCTGATTGTAAGATTAAATCAAGTCACAGGATGTGTGCCCGATGGCTATTGGTTAAACTGTTCTGGAGCTCAGTGGATTAGGCTGGCGTCCTGCTTTTTACTTGAAAGTGTACTACACCAGAAAGGTCAACAGTGTTTCAAGGAAGTCGTTAATTGAAATCAACCAAATGAGACAACTCTCGTCCTGGAGGAAAACTTTGTCCAGCCCTGCTTTGCCTTCGGGTTAATACATATCAGAACTGGCACTTAGGCATTTGGTCCAGAATTGTGCTGTTGATTAGTAAAAGCAACTATTTATGCACTTTAGCAGATCTCTCCTGACCTTCAGAAAACTGCAGTAGTTTTTCTGTATATCTTAATTACTCTTATTCAAGAAAAAATAAAATCAGTATGACTAAGAATAGCAAGACTTATTGTAAGTTTACAAACTTGCAAATATGGCATCTTCTGTCATGATCCTATCAGCTCTTACAGCTAAGGCTTGGATTAGGTCAATGCTTTCTGGATGCTTCCCAAGGAGGAACTCACTTGTAGTGGTTTCCAGGACCGGCTTTTTTATTTGTAGGAGGCCCAGAAGTGCTGATTCTCAAAGGGAGTATAAACTGGAGGCTGTGATCAATTATAGTCAGTGTTTAAGTACTTTTATTTTTTCCCCAGGAGAAATGAAAACTATCTTCATTTCTGGAAAAACATCAACTCAGTATGTCTTACCCTCTTTTCCTACAGCTGAGAGCAGATTCCGAGCTGAGGCCCTTGGGAAGGTTACAAGGAGTCCCTGTCTCTGAGCCCTTTCCAGGAGAACACAACTGCAAATTCCCATCGTCATCACTGGGACAGGATTAAAGCCTTATGCATTTCCCCTGTGCTATCACGGTAGCAGCTATATCTCAGTACTGAAGAACTGATCCCAGCCTACCCTAATCATGCTAAGTGGTGAGTGGCTCAATTAATGAATTGTTAGAAAGCACTTTGAAAATCATTCATGAAAGGTATGCAATTAATACACTGCCCTTGTTGGAAACAGTTGCATTGGCTGTGTCATGGCCCAGTTGTTGACTCCTTATGACATTTCAGGGCCAAATCATGCTAGGTGCATATTCTCTCTGTAGATTCATTTGCACCAATAGATAGTTGGCAAAATGCTCCAGTCAGACAGAATATCCAGGGTGTCTTCCTGAATGTCCACATCTGGGAAATCAGAGAAATAATTTAGCTGACTGCAGTTCCAGTGACATAGGAAGAGGTAACTTCTTCTGCTAGTCCAATGGATACAACAGGAGACAAATATATACAACTTTGTGTACACAAATCTTTTCTCTGTAGATCTTATAAGGAAAGAATGACTTTGTCCTTTTCCAGGGCTGAACTGTGATTTCCTATTCTTCTCTGAGACTTCACTTTGTAAATGTTGCTGCTTCAGAGGGAAATTGTACTTTAAACCATAATAGACTATTTCTCATTTTTAGTGCTATTTAAAAAAATTCTTCTCAAGTCTTAAGTTATTTCCATGTCACAGAATTGCATATTATGACTTTCAGAAACTCATGTATATATATAAAACATGGATAAATAAATATTCTTCAAATATCTTTCCTCAAAATATTGATGCAGAGCTTTTTGATATCAGAATGATCCATCTGGGGTCATTCACATGTCTAGGGGAATTAGGTTCTTCTTATCTAACTTTTTATGCTTTTTGTATTAGGATTGACATCTGAGTTGGTGATCTAGACACAATTTGTCCTCTCAAAATACATGTGTAAAAGCAGCAGTTGGCAACATAAGCCAGAAAAATATGTGTACAAACCAGTGACCATCTCATTTTCATGTGGAGTTCTTTAACTTCATTGCAAAACTATGATAAATGTACAGGTAAATATAACCAGGATAGGAGAGTGAATATGAATTTCAAGTATATTAAAGTTAAATTTTCTTAAAGTTCTACATGTCAGATGCTACCCATAGATGTCTTAAGAAAATCCTGTAACTCCAGCCAGTAGGTTTTAATTACTGACTACCCACAGTATGGAACAAAATATTGCAACAGCTCTTATCAGTTAGAGCCCCCTGCTTATTAAAGTCTAGAAAACCAGGTTTTTGAATCAATGGCAAAAAGGTTTTTGTTACTAACATTGAAACATTCAGTATTTCCTCATATTGTCACATTTCTGCACTGTTTTCCTTCTTTATGACCAAGAGTTGGTGGAAATGATTCTATGATTCTATGAAAAGTTTAGCTCAGTAACTATGGCTGACAAGTTACACCAGGTTCTTCATTTAAAACAACTGTTCTAGGAAATTAGCCACCAGAGTGCACATAACGCTGTGAACATAATACAAACATGGTTACAGTATTATATTGTCAATTAATTTCTTTGCTCCTGCCAAATGCGGAGCCGAGCAGTAGTGTCATAGAGCCATAGTGCAACACTACTGAACAGATCCAGTGTATCATACTTTTTTCTTTTTATCTGTTTTTCTTTAACTTGTTTCAAGCCTTACACGCCTCAGGATTTAGTGAAAAATTAGAGTTGTTCTTGTTTCTTCATCAAGAATGCTCTAGTTTACTAGGTAACAACAGGAAATACAGTTAATTTCTACTAAAGTGAAATATAACTTTCCCATCTAGTGCTTTAAGGTGAGGCACCTAAGCCTTTGATATTTCCATGGAATCTGAGTGTGCCTCATGCAGTTCATCCTCCTTCTTTTGTATGTGTTGAAGAGAAGGCTGGGAGAGAAAAGATGCAACTAAATATGAAAAAAATAAAAATGCTGCCGGAGTTCCAAAGATAACTGTCCACTGAATGGAGGTATTTTGCTCTTAGTCACATGGTCGTACCAGAACACAGGTTACCTAAATGAGTTAAGGGAAGGAGAAGGAATAGTAGTGTAAGTAAGATTTGTTATAAGCAATAAATTACTTAAGTAGAATGTAGTGTGAGACATGTCTGTCACAGCCTCATATAAAGGCTGGTTGACAGCCTCTGCAATTACTTTTCTAATGATTTTATTTTTCTATAAATTTAGTCTCATATGAGTACTAGAAGCCAGTGTTCATCTGCTTATACTGCTACTTATTGGTGTCATGGCTTTCTGTCCTCTCAGATGCCTCAGCAGGAGCAGGCAGCCCATCTCACAGGGATTCTGCCTGCCTGCCATCTGGCATGCAGCATTGCTGTACTTAACATTGTTGCACGGCTCGAGGATCTGTCTTTACCTTCATATCGTCATGGGGTTTGCCTATGACTGTTTCTTTTCACATGTATTTGTCAGAAAGGTGAGGGCATCGGTACATCTGTGCTTTAGCTCCACTTCCCTAAATATTCCAGCACAAGTTGTGTTTATTTATATGTTCTATACCTACTGTGTGGCTTCCTTCTGAAGGACAACTTAATGACAAGGATGTTGCAATTTAATTTTAAATACTGACAATCTTCCTAAATCCAAGATCTGACTAATGTGGGGGAGCTATTAAATGATTATGCTAGACTTGAGTGCTTTTTCTATCATATATGTGGGTGAGGATTTTTCACCCTTGACATTTGATGGGACAGCAGAGTTTTCCGCTGAAAAGAAAAAAGCCAGTGTTGCTAGACAAATGGTTCTGATGGCTTTCAACTGCTATTTTCAGGAAACACTCAGAATGGTTTGGATAAGATGAATCAGAGAGTCAGAAGCGGTTTAAGACATCTCTGTTGCCAATTCAGCTGGGGGCATCCAAACACCAAAGCTGTTCCCAGAATACTGTATTATTGTTTCTGCACTTGCTATCTGTCTGGGGACACGATCAGTGGCTTCTCTCTGATAAATGCTTCAGTGCTCTTCCTTGGAAAGCTGTGTTAAGGCTACAGTGGTCCATGCAACACAGAGAATGAGAGCAGTGGAATAGCAGTAGTGCACAAAACCTAGGGTGAGTGAGAGCAATGAGTAATTCATATGCACAGGGAACTCAGCTTAGGCTTAGCTATGGCCTAATGCATGTCCACAGAGCTCCTAAGGACTTCTCTTTCCATAATTGCTACATCATTGTGTCTTTATTTTAAAATATGTTGTTTATTTAAATAGTTAAGGGTATCAGTATAATGTACTAGCCTTATGTATGTACATATGTCATGTGTTTAAGTAGTACAGGGACATTCTCTGCACGTTGACTGGTCAATGTCTGTGAAGCTGGGCTGTGCCCTGAGAGGTGCATAGAAGAGACTCATACCTGGGAAGATACGTCTGGAGACACTGGAGAGAAGGGAACAGTAACCCTCCCTTTGGTGGCAAGGGGTATTCACATTTCAGGTGTTATCTCAGGATGGTTTACCATTCAACAGAACACCCTGTTAGTATGTCAGCATGAAACAGACCCAGCTGCACTGGCACACTCTCAAGAATTATGTCTCTCTGCATGTGACACTCCTGAACCACCACACACAAACATTCCTGGTCTGAACTGCTTTCAGGCGTTCTGCCACCAGCTTCTGCAAGCCTGACCCGAGTGATCCTCCCTCCAAATCACATGTTGGTCACTGCAATCATCTGAGTTAAAAAAAAAAAAAGATTTAAAAAAAATTCCAGAGTACAAACTGGAATGAATTCAAGCCTCATGTGACTTTGTCCTATTCATTGTATGCTTCATTGACTTTAGCACAGACACACTGTACTTGCCACAGATATTTTGTAAATACCATCAGCAACATGATTTAAGTCTGCTCAGATGAGGGTGAAAGAATTTTCTTACGTTAGTAGTACTTTTAATTATCTTTTTTCTGGAAGGTAAAATCTTAGCACATGATTTCCTGAGAACATAGTGAGTCCCTTTAAAAACACTACACACAAGAAACGAAGGGGTCATAGTGACAAAAAATCAGAAATTTATGTTTCATGTTGACTTCTTTCCAAGATCTTTTTCTTAAAATCCATCCAAATAAACAGTTCTCTCATTCCCTTAGCTAAATTGGAAACCACAAAGAGGAAGTAAAATTATTTTTATTGTAAGACAAACAAACACAACAAGAACAGCAAAATATGGCCACTCCTGGCATTATAAACAATACCAGCAAAGTACATTGATCCAAAGTCCTTTCTGGTTTACATTACTGTTAACGGAATTATTTCGGGTTTACACTAGTGTGGCCAAGGAGCAGAACTTGCTCCATTCAGAGATTGGTTTTACCTTTGGATCAGCTGCTGTCTCTTCTGAGTATTGGGCCCCACTTTGCATAGACTGGCATTTGAATGTTTAATAATTTCTGTGTAGCATGAGAGAGAAGTAAGTAAATATGCTAACTCACTGTTCAGTCAGGATGGATCACTCTGATTAGGCACATTGACTCCATCAGCACTAGAGAGATGAGGAAGAGGATGGGACTCATCCAGTCAACATTAGCCAACAGAAAATCAAGCATCTGGTCTGAATAAGTAATTGCAATACAGCCAGAAGTGAGAGACAGCCATCTTGAGGGGGCAAGCTGTTATATCTCTTCTAAAATCTTAGAAAGGAGTGAGTTTCTCTTTGGATTCATCGGCATCTATCTTTCTTAGACTTTCTCCAGTGAAAATAATCTAAGCTTGCGACAAGATTTGCTTTTTAAACAGCTGTGTTTAGGTGACCTAAGCACCACCTACAGTGCAACTACTATTACCCGAGTGCTTAGGATATCAAGTCATTAGAGACTAGGTGAAGGCTTCACATTCTTTGCCCATAGAAGGAAATTAACTGAATCACTAAAATTAACTAAAAAGGGTCAAATGGGAATGGAAAATTACCAGGACACAAACAGTACCTCTGGGTATAAATGAGTTGCTTGTAAATATAGCAATTCTTTACTCACATGTACAACGTGAACTGATTTCCAAATCTGTGGTCAAGAAGGCATTCTTCTCCACCTCCCCCCAACATATTAGAAGAGTTCTAAATATTTTGTTGTCTTCCTTGGGCACACTGAGTCAGGAATCATCTGCTCCATCAAGTGGGCAGGTCCTCATGACCAGTATCGGGTGAGTCTGGGTGAGAGTGCAGACTGCTGGGCACAGTTTCCTCCACATCTCTTGGTGTTTATGATTAGAGACAAACTTAAAGCTGATGAAAAAAACACAAAATAGAGAATAAAAAACCCTACTTTTTATAAATATATTTTACATGCTATTCTTAAAAGGGCACTTTGCTTCCACAAAGAACGTAGGCAAAGGCATGAGGAAGTTTCTTTGGTTCATAAATTTAATTAAGCCACAGTTATGCCAATTTTTCTGACTAATTGGGAATGATGAGATGTTGGCAAGCCCCTCAAGCACTCCACTCCAGACATGTAACCCTTCACAGACCAAAGGTACCAAACAAAGGTACGCATTTTTACATGTTACACTCTTTATTTAGGCACATGAAAAAATGAAAAATGCAGGTTTGCTTAAGTAGCCACAGGAATTACCCATAACAACAGTAAAAGTCACGATTAAAAAAAAGACAGAAGGAGAGAGAAACATAGTGAGAAATTGTTTTCTTCGTTTGCTGTCTCAGAAATAAATCAAAAATAAAACTGAAGGTAGAACCATTTTTCAAAATTGTTGTTCTTCCAGTTATCTCACATCTGGCTCACTGGCTAGTGTGTTAGCCAGGCCACTGACAAAGAAAATAAACATCCTTTTTTTCTCTGACCTTCTATCACCAAAGGTATTACAAAACTCTGAAAGCAAGCAAAAAAAAAATGCATAGTTTTTCCATCGTGCATTTTCAAGTTTTGACTTGAGTTGATTAAGACTAATCCAAGTGTGTTCATAACTAATGGAAAATGACAGATTAACTTGTTATTGATCAGATTTTTCTGGATATAAGTGAAAATAGCTGTCCTGAAAGGAAGCTGGGAACAAAGCATCACCTTAAACCATCAGAGTCTGCAGGGTGTCCATTGTCAAGACTTAAGTTGTCTCTCCATGACAAACCTAAACCCTCTATCATTAGTAGATTGGAAAACAACATTGCTGCTAAGTATTTTCTTGTAAGACTTTTACTACCACCTACCAAGAAGTTAAGAGTTAATTTGGAGCATTATTGTCAGGCCCAGTTCTTGGTTAATGAAAGTCACCTCACATTCATGAAAACTAATGGAGCTAACTCTTTATACACAATTAAATGTTTGACCCTTTAAGAGCACAGCTGAAGAGCTGAACTAAATCACTTGTAAATAAGCTAAAACAGATGTTCACAGGTAGTTCTGCATGTTCGAAGAGCAGCCCACAGCCTACCTTTTAAAGTGGCATATGGCTTGACATAGATTAGGATAGGATAGGATAGGATAGGATAGGATAGGATAGGATAGGATAGGATAGGATAGGATAGGATAGGATAGGATAGGATAGGATAGGATAGGATAGGATGTCCTGAGTTACAGCACCTCCTTTTGAGAGGTGTTTTATGCTCACTGATTGACTCCCAAGCAGCAGGACATTTACCACATACCTTCATACAATGTTTCTTATAGACACTTCCTAGTGCCTCCTTTAAAATTCTTGCATACAATATAAACAGGAAGAAATCTAAAATATTTTTATGTTCTTTGATAGCTTTAAACCTTTGATAGCTTTAACCTTTTATTAGCTTTCCTTTACATTATTTTTCTCTGATAACAGATTACATTATTCATTTTTGTTTTACAAGTATTTATCCAGGAATTCAGGATAAATTATGAAGGGTAGGTATAATCCAGGGTGAGAAAGTCACTCTTCCATAAGGTGAGCTTAGAGGAGGGATGTGGGATTTGAGACTTGCTGTAAATGCAGCGCGGAATTTCCCATTGATCAGATATTAATTGAAACTCTTTCACTGTGTAGAAACTATATTTCTTCTCAAAATAATGATGCACAACTGCATCCATCTATTGATCAGGGCAAATGAGTGAAATGAAACTAAAATCAAAACACTTGAAACAAACAAGGTATGAATATACCATGAGTGAGACACTATAATATTTTACTACAACAGTCTTTGCACTGTCTCTCATCATTCTCTCTTGCAACTCTCACCCTCCATTTGCTGTGCCTAGGCTGTGAATTGTCTGGCCTGGGAGCTATGTCTTTGTTCTTTTCTTTACAGGGAGATCGTATCAATAAATTGTAGGGTAGAGTTTCACACTGTTCCCACTGCTGTCAATGGGCATTTTACATTGAACTTTGTGTGAGAAGAGTATGACTCACATAGTGCACTTCTGAAAAATCCCAGCCCTCTGCACATGAGGAGTAGTAAATCCAGTTTAGTTTGTTCCTTTTCCCTGTTCCGAACACTTTAACTGCTTTCAGCAGAGGAAGAAACTTTCACAATCATCTAGTTTGCAGTTCAATTTAGGTTTCTCATTTTTAGGTAATAGTGCTTTTGCAAACTGGCCCTGTTACTCAAGTTCATTAAGCTGATTTTACAGTATTATTCATTATTGTGCTCTTCTGAGAAGGTTATGAGGTCTGGTGATTTCAACAAGTCTTAGAAGTAAAAGGTCAAAGTTGCAATAAAGGAGAGGAGTTGATTCACTGAAAAACCATGAGTAAACCATCTCATCCTCCTGTGTCACAGCCAGTTCCACTCTAAGTCTGGGGGGAAACATTACGAAATATGACTGTTTGGATTAGTCTACTTGATTCAAATATGCTGGTGGAGATTTCCAAAGCTAATGAGGGAAATCCCCTCACTGGGTTGGAAAACCTCAAACACATTTTAAGAATCTGTTTACATTTTGTATTTGGAAAGTGTAGCATACTTTATGGATTGTTCATTGCATGCTGCGTTCATTACAAGTGCAGGAATTTGGTGTTCACTATGAAATACTTGTTTCATATGCTGCCTTGTCCTTTCATAATGCCCTTGTAAAAATGTCATTGCCAATGTGTTTTAATCATTATTAGAAACCAGCACATGAAAAAGCAGTTAAACAGAACTTGAAATTTAAAGGTGACCCTCAAGAATTTTGCATCTATTATGTCGGAGTGGGTGAACCAGGGACATCTTCGCTGCTAGCTCATTTCAACTTTCCCCAGTTGTCGTGCAATTATTTACCAGGAGGACAGTGGGAATGCTAGTTCTGCTAGAGAAGTTGCGCTTTGTATACCTGCTTATTCAGAAAATATTCAGTTCACTTTTCAGGCAAAGTATAAAAGAATCAGTTAGATCTGGAAATCTCTGCAAAGCTACGCTCTTTCCTGCAAATTCAGATTCAAGGCAGGCGAAGCCTGTGAATAATGGAGAGCATTCGAGGGCATAACTTTGCTTACGATAGAGGGAGTATGAATCAGCAAAAGAACAGGCGCCCACTTATGTTCAAGACTGATTTGCACAAGCCCATAAATCATCCAAATGAGGAAAGCTAGAAGTGGAAGTCAGGAATGCCACATGTCCTGTGACACATGGAGCATTATTTAAAGATCACCTTACAGAACGATTCCAAGTATCAGCCCAGCTATCCAGAATAGGAAAATGAGTCAATTAGAGGGCCACTGGACTTACAAATATTGCAAATTACACACCATAATACTGTGGTGATTATGGAGCTACTGAAAGAGGTTATTAGCAAGGTTTCCTGACTCAGTCCTTGATTTACAAACTAATGTGTTTGTCTATTGTGAGCTCCTCTGTCCAGTCTTGGGACAGCAATTAATGCTGCCTCCTGCAGAAACATTCAGTGGAAGTCAGGGCCCTGGGGGTGGCTTCCAAAAATTCCCTCTGCCTGGATGCTGCTGCCACCCACAGTTTAAGAGACAAGTGATTACAAAACCAGATTTTTTCAGCAGCTTTTCGAGTCCTTAAAAGTCTTGATCATATTTCTCAGCACAGTGATCACAATGCCTTGGGAGCCAGGCTTTTCACACAGGGAACAGGCACACAAGAGTAATCTACCCTCACCAGTGTGTAAGTTCATCTCAGCACCTCAGTGCAAGTTATGCTGTCTTTAGAGCTAACTGGTATATAGACTATGAAAACTCCTTGCTTAAGTTGCCATCATATTAATGAGTAAAATAATATGTGAAAATAACAGGAAGTAGAGTCATGTTTAACATAGGTGCACAAATACTGTGGATGGGAATTTGTCTGTACTCCCAGTACAGTTTCAAAGCGAAGCACAGAGGTTTTGCTACTTGAATTCCAATAAAATTGTTTGAACTTGTACCACTAGAGCCTTGCTAGGCTTTTCAAGACTTTCTCTGTTTTCCTTAAAAGCTTTATAACAAGCAGTGTAAGATCTCTTCTCTGGGATATTTCAGTCCTCACAAGGAAACAGTGATCTTTTTAAAAACCTATTTATGTTCACCAGAGAATGAGCACCTTGCATAGCCTGCTACCCACAGGTCTCTGTTCGATACAGCTGCAGGGGCTCTCAACTGTGGGCTGTCAAGAACAAGGAAAAGGGGAGGAATGTTTCCTTCTGAAGGCCTGAGCATGGGAGAAGGTTGCAGGAGGCAGAGTGCTCAGGCCGTCAAGAAAAGCTGTAAACCCATGCAGACCAGTGCCTAGATGCTGCAATTTTGCACATTAAATTGCTTGGGTTTTGTTTTTCTTTTTTTTTCATTTTATGGCATGAAGTTAAACCTGGAGATGCTTTATTGCAAAATAGGACTGCAAGTACAAAAGTCCATCTTCCTGTTATTTGTTATTTGTCATTGCATTTTGACTTCTGTTTTACTTATCTGAAGTGGTGGAGAAAATGATCTGAAGATGACACGAATCTGTGAAGCATCTTAGTAAGAGTCATATTTGCAATGCTTTTCCTGTGTGGTCTCAACCTTAATTTTAATGTTATTATTGCTCATAAGAAGTTTTAAATATGGATCCTTTGGAAGATATTTTGGAATTAAGAAATTCAGAAATGCACAAGACCTTATACAATTTCTTAATAATGAAAAATTGTAGATGTTGAGAATTATAGTCCATTACCTTACCAGTATTCTTCACTTACCTTGCCTTCTATTGATTTAATCTTCAATCCTATAAAATCCTTGTGTAATATATAATTATTTTACCTGTCCCTCAACTGTCTAGGCTGAAAACATATATCACAATGTGTCTTGTGAATTCAATCAATCAGATTTATGGTTGAACTGGATTCCTTGATAGCTTACACGACTATAGATCCATCAACTACATGCTAAGGATCTGGCCTTCTGAGGTTTTTTAAGCTCTTTATTTTTTAAAAAAAAGAGAGTGAAAATTTGCGAGGTACCAGGACTACTGTTGCAGGACACTCAGCACCATTTAAAAATATTTTGCATTAATCGTTGACCCTTCTGCCTGGAGACAGGCAAAAACTTGTCTTAACCTCCTATCCTCCTCTGTGCTTTGCACAGAAGAAATGCAGATTCAGCTGGAAATAACGAGACAAAAGTTTATCTACCTTCTTCCTGGAAATGATCAGTAAGACTATTTTCCTTCCACAGAGTGAAAAAGTCTCTTAAGATGCTATGTGGAAAAGAGATTGTGACTCTTCTTTTCCATTACATTTTTTTACACTGAATATAAACCAGCAATTTCAAAAATAAAGTGTTCAAGGAGAGGGGAAAAAAAACCCACATGGCCTTAAACAAACTGCTGTGTTTAAAGAAAACCAATTCAACATTATGGGTTAATCTAATATATAACTATGTAGGCAATAGAAGGAGTTCCATATATGCTTTTGCTTTGGAGACTGTAGAGCCCATGCTGGTAGCTCATTGCACTTGTAACACTGCACAGCAGTAGGTCTAGCTCACAGAACCTCACAGAGGATCAGAGTTGTATCCTGCTGGTGCAAAAGCACTCTTGAGCTAAAAGAAATGCAAAGAGAGCTGAAGAGCAGTGTGGAATTCATTCAGTATTGGTGGAGAAAAGTAATGACTTCTTTACATGGTTTTCAGGTTGTTTTCTGAATTTGGAACGAAATGAATAAGCTACTCTCATGTTTTCGTGTTCACTGTAGTCACAAGGCCCTAAAGAAAATCAAAGTATACAAACCGGACTTTTTAAGTGGACTTTATGTCTCATGACACTAGTGATGTATGTTTGAAAGTTAGAAGCATGGAAAGAAACATGGGGTCTGTCTTCACATTCATTTTAATTCCATCCAAGAATCCAAAGTCTGTATTTTTGCTTGTATTTTGAACCTGTACAACTCATTTTTTTCACAAAAGATGAAGAACCAGGATTTACAGATATAATTTAGATCTATGGTACCTTAATGTGACACTTGAGACTTTACATCACTTTTTTTTTGGCAAAACTACACATTCCTATTCTTTAAGACTATTATTCACATGATATAGAACCATGTCTGTACTAAATGAAAATATGTATTTAAATTAAATTATCTTAAATTCTCTTTTATTTGGTAAAACCAATTTTGCTGGGTTTCTTTGTGTTACTGTCTCAATATTTTCCAGATGAAATGCCACCTGAACATGTTTATTTAAAAGAAGATATCTAAAATTGTCAAATTAAACAATGAAAGATCATTTTGGGACCAGAGAATGAAGAACTCCTCTCTAGGCCAGGATTAGGCCATGTGAGCCTAACCTGGTGTTTTGAGAGGTTTGTCTATGGGGTAATTGAAATTATCCTGATTCTTATTATGAAATTGTTAAGTTGTTAAACACTTCAACGCATAGCTAACCATCAGAAGATTTTCCAACACCTTTCCCTGCCCTTTTGGAAAAAGTTACAGGACAAACAAATGTGTCATTAACAAGTGGATGAACAGTGGTTGAACTAAAGAGAGCACCCAATGGAAAACCTGTTTATCTCTGGGGAAGTACATACACACAAATTAGGAAAATCCCCAAACCAAAGAATAGAGAAGCTTTGTTTTGTAGCAGAGGGTACTTTTTATTGAAGGTACAGTACAACAAAGAGAGGGAAAGACCATAGGAGAGAAAAAGAAAAAAGCTTTCTGTGGAAAGGGGAACTTGGCCCAAAAGAACAACAAAGATAGACAGGACAAATGTTTGAACCCAAACTCATAGCTACATTCATCCTGACTGAAAATTGGTGACACAGTTTACCACCAGAAAGGATGCTGTTTTACTGGATGGCCCTTTGAAATCCAATCTAGTGGCACGCACACGGACACAGATGCCACCAGAGACTTGAGGCACTCAGACCCCTCAGGTGTGGCAGAGATAAAGGAACAGTCAGAATGACAGAGTAGAAAGTAGCTTGTCTATTTCCCACAACTTTCCTCTTGTTTTGTGCTCTAAATTCCTCATTTGTGCTACCTGGACAAGTTGAAAATTCCAGCCATTGTGCCCATGATGTGAAAAGCCCCTGCTTTTAATATATTACTTCCACCCAAAGATGCCTAAAGAACTACATAGTCTTTTACCAATAAAAGTGCAAATAGTGAGGACATGCAGTGCTAGTACAGATGCTTTGACCTGTTATGCTCTTGCAACTCCATTTTGTCATCACAGATGATGAATCAGCAGAAGTACAGGTGCCAAATTCTGTAACATGGAGGAAGCCTGAGTTATATTAAATTCAGTTCTCATAACATAAATTAGCTGGAAAATAATGACAGAGATCATATTTTAAAGTATTAGTCTGAATCACACCTCAAAATTGACAGCAGTCAGTTTTAAGGGAACAAACATTTTGTACCTTTGGGAATACTCTCGCTGGAGATAATGCAATGCTCTTTGATTAATATTGGTTTCTCACAGCCCATAGCCTGTTATCCAGATGACTAAATCACAAATGCATGTTCAAAACTCCAATTTGGACTTGGCTTGGCTGCCTCTGTACACACTGTATCTGTCATGTTTAGCTACTGGTGATATTTTGTTATCAATATGAGTGAATCATCCTCTGAATCACTTCAGATTTTCTCTCAGAGCACTTTTAAGAGCCATTATAATACTGTTATTCTGAATGTCAGCTCTCAATGAACTGGAAGGTCTGAAGGCAGTGGTAAGACTCAGCAGCAGCTGGAAAGGGCTCTGAACATCACATGGTAAATCAGCTTTCCAACACCCCTCTTTTTGTTGTTTTCTCCTCCCTTTGTGACTTCACCTCTTTCCTCATCCTGCCCAGTATGCCAGATTCATAAGACTTTGGGATGAGGAATTTCTCTGGTTAGTGAAACTGCAAAATACTACAGATGCCCAGTATAGCACTATGGCAATAAGTCTGAAGGGTGAAGACAGCAACTCATCCCAGCTGGAGCAGTCGTCTTCATGTTCTTTGAAAATACTTGCCCAAAACTTTAAAATATAAAAGTTTACTAGTTGAAAAGAAATGGAAGCCCTGGTCATGCAGCATTGTCACCTGAATTTGAACCCATATTTTAAGATTAGCTTTGATTCCTAACTGTGTCTTCGTTCACCAGCCTATTTCTTGCTAGTTTTTTTTCCTGGAAGACTGGATGTTTGTCCAATGCTGTTTTTAAGAGAGACATTTAGCATTCTACAGCTAGATGAAATACTTGACAGAATACATTTTTATAAAAATATGCATTTTTCCAGTAGTCATATATTTCAAATAAATTTATCGATTTCAAAAAAATTTTCTAACTGAACAAAAAAAATCAATATTGTGAAGTGATGCATTAGTAGTATTGGAATTAGAATTAGAGTTAGAACTAGTATTCAGTATAGTAAGAGGCTGTCACTCATTGGGTTTCCAGGCTGGGACAGTAATTTTTTTAAAACACCAGGATTTCCTTTAGAATTAAAAATGCTTATTTTCAACTAGTTCCACATAACATTACATTGGTGGAACAAACCATCCCAGGGAAGCACCTTTTGTTTTACACAGTACATACAATAAATTTTACTTAAAGCAATAATCCATGGCACAAACATCAAGACACCCAGAAATACAAGACTGCAGCCAAAGAAAGTTGATGTTCCCAGGATAGCTATGCCCATACGGATTATGTTCAAAGGCTTGCCAGGCCCACAGCACGCTGCAAAAGGCACCCTGCAGCTCCTGGGGATACTGCTCCTTGTACGGGACCAAAGGACCCACAGGGCAGCTGGAGGGAGGCAGCCTGGCACACAGCTTGACCCACATCAATCCCTCATACTGTGATATATTCCATATCTCTGCTGCTATCTGTGAGCTACTCAGACCTCAGCAAGAAACAAGCAGAAAGAACCCACCAGCTGGTAATACTCTTTATCCCATCTGTAAATCTCTCGGTTCTAAATTTCAGTTTCTGCAAGCTTTACACAGCACATGGTAAGAGGTTTCACTGTGCCTTCCATCACTCTGAATTAACAGTGATAATAATGCTTAACCTCTGTAGAGTTCTTTCTATCTTCACAATGCTTAACTAACATTAGCTAATCACATTACAATAGCTGGGCTGCTTATCATTCCTACTCTTTACAGTGCCATGAATAATCTGATAATTATTTCTTTAGCTCATATAAACAGCTTGTCCACTCTCCTGTCATTTTCTATTTTGCTTAAGCTATAAATATCTGATATTAACTGAAGAAATGAAGAAGTTTGTCAAGCTCGCACTAAACTGAACCACATAATGACATTAATATCATAGATCTGAGAGTGAATATAAGCAAATTCCATGCATGTTCTTTTACTGTATTTTTACTCCTATATCCCTAATTACAGGCATCTGCTAAGGATTATATTGTTTGAGAATTAAAATGTGTAAACTATTTTTTCTGGAATCTGTTCATACTAATTATTTTAAAACATTCTATTGTTTCAAACATCTTATAGTTCAATAAATGTATAATTTCTAGCTTCAGATAAACAGCAGAAGGATCTGGAAAAACTTTCCACATTTTATCCAGGATTAACTATGCATGTGGAATGATCACTCTGTAGCAAAGAAATAAATTTATTTCCATATTCAGAAGTTAAATTAATTTGTTTGGCAAATAACTGTTTCTCTCTGCTCTTTTTTCAGTGGAATAGCACTGTTGTATTATCTCATGAGATCTACCATGGTTTGGATCATGGTTGCTTGCCAGTGCTATAGAGCTTCTCAGCTGGAGATAATGCAAACTGTTTGCATCGATGGTGCTTTTTCTTTGGGGTCCTGACCCTTGATTTCTATTTTAAGATCTGACTGCTTAGAGCTTTCATCCATGGGCCTCTGTACTTTACACTCCTTCAATTATCCATCCCCAGCCTTATCCAAGACAGAAACAAACTATATTACATCCTTGCTAGCGTCTGCAACACAATGGGTTATCTCTGCCCCAGTCTCTAAGAGACAAGCAGATCCCATTATTATTTCTTTATTAATACAGTTTTGCGTGCATGGTGCTTTTTAAGGAAAAGATGAGTCACTGTTCCAAGAGATCTCACCCTATAAATTAGATGTGACACATGAAATGATGACAGTAAAATGACTAGGGAAAGAATGCATCATATGAATTTACTGAAAGGTTTTGTGGCAAATTCCCTTTATGTTTGTATCTCGTTTGTCCGATACACAACTCAAACCCAAAAGACAAGAGAGTATGCTCAAAATGGGGCTAGACCCGTTCTTCTTGCAAGCTCAGCTCTTCTGTAAGTGCAGAGGACAGCACTCATTCTGAAGAAGATACTATAACACTTTGACAGCAAAATTTATTCTTAGCCATCAAAAGAGATATTAGAATGAATAATGACTCATCTCAGCAGGCACCGAACTGCAGCCTTAATCCCAGTCCTAGCGGGAGAAGAATAAGCTGTAATGCTCCCATGTGTGGAGCAAACATTTTTACAAAATTACAGCTACTCCAAAAACACCAGCAAACATCTCTCTTGCTTCAGTCTGCAAAAGAACATCCTCCCTCAGCTCTGTGTCAGGGCACAGGGATCTGACAGAAAACCTGTTCCAGCCCTGGAGGTGCTCCCTGCTGCACACCCTCAGCCACCTAAATACCTCTGCACCATCTACTGGTGCAAACCCCTATCAGCAGAGACAGTACCACAAATGATGATTTTTACTTTGAAAGGCAAACCTAACAATTATTTACTGGAAAAAATGGCAGTTTTGGCTGTCCTACCAATACGCTATTCGAACCTTGTACACCTGTATATATGGACAACAGAAAGCACATATTTGCCTAGGTATTCCTTGTCATGGTAAATTAAGATGTACTTTAATCCTTCATGCTAAATAAGTGCAAAGCAAAGTAGTGCAGTGCAGTCACACAGCTCACCGAGAGAATGTTTTATTGAAAAGAAGTAATGAGGTACCTAACCACTGTCACTGTGAGGGTCAGGAGAAAACCACTGCCTGCAGGCTGGGAGTACTGTGATCACACATGACTGCACAGTTAACTGAAGGAGAGAGAGAGGATTTCAGGTATGAGCAAAGAAGGTGACACCAAGAGGAATCACCATCACTCTTGGACAGTTTCTGGCTTGTTTTGCTGTAATGGACACCCCCCTTGCAAGCCCTGCAACTCTGTGTAGACCCATCAAGAGGCTGCTAACACAGCTCTGCGGGATGCAGAAAGGCATGACAGAGGAGCAGCTCCCAGCAGCACATCATGAGGCTGCCTGCTTTATTTCCTCCAGCAGATCTGGAAGAAATTCAGCCTGGGATGAGCATGGTTGAACTGTAAACAGGAGGAGTGTGTTTGTCTCTGTCTGGAAGGTTTTCCATGTACAAGACAGTCCCGCATGAAGCACAGTGTTTCCTCAGGACCTCCCTGTCTTGTTTTGCATGGTGTTCACAGAAACCTGAGTATGATGGTAGTAAACAAAGGGAAGGCTGTGTCTGTGTCAGGAAAGCCAGCTGCTGCGACTAATTGGCCGTGTGCTTATTTTGTGTTCTTACATTGCCACCCTCTGACAACCCAGTGGATTAAAACACTGCTGTGCAACGGGCAGATGAAGTTTGAGCAAGGCGTGTTCGTAAGTCTCAGCCTGAATACAACACAGTGGAAATAAATTGTTACTGCCATGGTTTGGCGTGAATTTAATATCTTTCAGGTTCTTTAGTAAGTCTTCCTGGATATTTCTCATCTATTGCTGTACAAGGAAGATTTGTTTAAAAGCTGATCTGGGGATGTGTAGCAGAGAGAGAATTCAGCTCAGTGCAAAAACCTGAATCAATCTCTATGAGTGTTCCCTTGGACCCCTGAGGAATCAGAGACGAGAAATGGTGATATCTTGTGTATGCTAAAGAAAGTCATTGGCTATACAGAATAAGAGCAGAGAGTATTTATTGAGGGTTCATGGAAACAGGAATACCAAAACTTTAAGACCAAAACACCCAGTACATTGTAAACAGACACTGTGAATTCTAATCCATGCAGAAGAATAGCAGCCACTGCTGCATTATCACATTGAAACCATCTGTTTCCCACATATTGGGGGATATATTCTGTCTTCCTGACCTACCTTCCCACCAAGAGCATGCCTCTGAAAATCTAACATTTGTATCTGTGTGAATGTCAAATTATACAACACCTAAAGGGCACAAAATGCAGGGCACAAAGTAAAGACTTATATCTTCTCATATAAAGTGTGAAAGGTACTTTTACATAATGATTACTTTCAGCATGAATTGCTAAATCTGAGAGTAGTGTATGAAGAATAACCGAAAAGCAAAAAGCTATGTATGTTTTGGGGGGGATGGGAAGGTTATATATGCCGTGTAAGGCATTTTATTTTTACTTTCTTAAAGGCATCTTATTGGCAGAAGAGAGATGTCAACAAACTGGAAAGAGCACAATAGAGATTTACCAAGACAGTTATGGGGACAGAGCATGGCGTAAAAGGAGACACTGAAGGACTTTGTGGGACAATACCCTGTACAGGCTGATGTAGTTTTGACATTAGCCCTTCTGTCTTTCAAGGTTAGACCAGAAAACCTCCAAAGGTCCTTGCCAACTTACATTTTTCTGTGAATATGATGTACTTTCATGGGCATATGGACAGTGTTGCTCCACCTCGTGCATCTCAGGTTTGCTCCACAGCTTATGTCCCTTCTCCAACAAGAGTGGTGCTTGCCAAGTAGCTCCCTTCTTCAACACCAGGGTCAAAAGCGGAGCTTAAAATCTTCTAAAAAAGATCCACTGTGAATATGGAGTGTTGGACATTAGATGGAGGGCTCCTTGCTACTTTGTTTTGTCACATTGTGTTAACAAAATGCAAAGTTCAAAGTGTAGTCCTTCAGACTAGAAATGAGAAATTATGTAGCTTGGTTAATGGCCACAGAAAAAGTTGAGAAAAAACTCTTTTCAAAAGTGACATTTTTAATATTCTTTATTAAGATTGGGAGTTAGGACACACAAAATATGCTACACATTGCAACTTTCCCTTCCAATATGGATGTCACCTTAACTTCGAGCAACTAAATGGTGAAATTTGGCATGGTACCCGTAGTGGGTACACCTCAGAAATACATATTCTCCCAAATAACTGTTGGGGGCTTGGGGGTTTTTGGTTGTTAGATTTAATTTGATTGTGTTTTTTAATTATTCCTCTTCTGTCGCTGCATTATATCTTTGGAAAGAACACATGAAGCATCAAAAAAGCATTCCTAGATAGATTTTGTATGAAACTTGAACATGAATGGAGACCCTCAAAATACCACAAGCATTGTGAGGCTCAAATTCTAGGAAGTGAAACAGCCCAGTAGTAAAAAATAAATAAATGTGACTGCTAAAAATAGCCTGATTTCCTTTGATTATAAGAACAAGTGTTTCTGTTTATTCAAGGGAATAACACCTGGATTTTTTACACTATTTTATTGCCATATTATTTAACTAGAGCTGAGAAAATTCTCAGTCACAGTTCCATTTATTTACCCATCTAACATTATACTTATTTCCAAAAATTTATGTATACCTGAAAGCTTTTTAAGCATATTGTCAGAAAGAGCATATACTGAGGACACTGAAATTAAAATCCATTTTTTTAGCTAATAAGGAATATTTTGACTGAAATGGGAAATAAGTTTTGAGACATCTAGCAAAAGAACAAAATAACCCTTTTAATTAAGAATGATCAATGAATGAGAAAATTCAAATAAGTAATAAATTAATTAAGGATAAATGTATACAATATTTTAATGAACAATATTAAAGTAAAATGAAAAATGCATTTGTTTGAAAATAATTCAGAAATGAAAAATAACTAGTATGACTGTTCTTAGCGACTGACACAAGCATTAGAATGTGGAATATTTAGTCAGATATTGGCTGGACTAGATGATCTTTGGAGGTCCCTTCCAACCTCTACCATTCTATGATTCAGTGATTTGATGACTGTATCCAAGAAGTTGCTTATTTTGAGTGTTAGCCTTGTTTGTAGCTAAAACTAAGCATCTGATTTTCTGTCATCTATGTCTGAATGTTGACATGCTCCTCTGTTTCTAAATTTGAAAAAAACCTAGACTTATGGTAAAGAGCATATTCATCAAAAGAAAAAACTACGCAAAAGATATCTCTGATGTGGCAAACAAGGCTGATGGAAACCCAAAAGGGGTTAGAGAGCATTATGCTAGACAGATAGTCAGCATTAATATTCTTCTCTCTCTTGGATTGTCTACAGCTGACAAGACACAAGAAGAGATGAAACAAGAAGATATTTGTCGTCTCCTCTACAAGGAGTCAAGAATGAAGGCATGAAGCTGAGCCTAGGAAAATGTAGGAGGTAGAAGGAAGGTGTTGGTTTACTTTGTCTTTGTTTCTGACTATCTAAGGCTATTTTAATTGGCAATAAATTAACATAATTTTCTCCAGATTGAGTTTCTTTTGCCCATGATGACAACTGACGACTGATCTTCTTGTCTTTACCTCTGACATGAGCTTTTCTTCTTATTTTCTTCTTTTGTCCTGTTGCAGAGGGGGGGGGAGTAAGAGAGTGCCTGAGTAGGTATCTGGCCATCAGTCAAGATCAACTCACTGCAATCACAGAGGATGTTAACGTCGTACAAGAATTATAACCAATAAAATATACCAGCCTAATCAGGACTGGGGAACCACTGACACATGCACAAAGGATTTCTTCTGAAATTGGTCTTCAGCGATAGAGGAATTACTTCTAAATATAACAAATATAGCATTCTGGAGACATACAGGGAAAGGAAAAAGTTTTCCAGAGAAATAGCAAAATGGTACTCATAACCAGAACGGAAAAAGTGTGTGTCTAATGTACACGTGATTATTGAAATTATTGTTCTCTGACACCTCATTATTTTAATTGCATAGGTTTAATAATGCATTGACAAGAGAAGCAAGATCTATATTTATATTGTTTCATCATGGCAAAAAAAAATATGTATTTTTTTGGCTTTGCGAAAATAAGTTGTCTAATTTTGTTGCATTTCCTAAGAAAATCTCTAATCCAGGAAGGATTCATCGCAGCAAAAAATGGTCCAAATTTCTCTTGCTTTGGAAAGCTATGAGCACGAGAAAGCAAGAGGTTATAGTGGAAACTGTTTTGCAACTGTAACTGCAGTGGCCTAAATGAATGCCTGCTCTTATGTGCAAAGATGTCCCAGACAAATACTTCTACTTTAGAAAGTATCATTGTGCTTGAGTCCCAGGCAGCTGAACAAAATGTCCTTGGTGTTTTCATGGCAGACAGTGCGTGGTCTCAGTATGTTGTTCTGAGATGGGAGAGAGTAGGTGTACACCAGGATGTTCACATGGTTTCCTGTTTGGGGCGGTATTTGTCTGATGTTCATTTTAATGTTCTGCTTAAGATAATTTTTCTTCTAAATTCGTCAAAGCACATAATTAAGGAAGAGGGTTAAATGGTTGATTTAATTAAGTTAAAAGCTCTATCTAAAGTGTGTGCCAGCTACCAAAAAAAACCCATGTGGAAAAGCTTCAGTTTTATCCTTACTTTCCAGAGTAGGCATTCTTCCAGCTACTGAATCAAGAGGCAGAAAAACCTGCTTAGAAAACCTTATTGAGTCAATACACATTCTTCTTCTCTCACACCGATGTCTCCCAGAAGCTGTAAAGCACAAGCTTTAGAAGCTTCCTTCCTAGCCCCCCAAACTGGCAATCTTTCAAAGATATTAATTAGGAGGAGGAGCATTGTAACAGCATCTATAATATTTTGTCCAGGACTAGAGGATCCCACCACATTATGGTCTACACAAACACTAGAAGAAAATCTTGTTCTACAATCCAAGAATGACAGGAGCAAAATGATTTATCCCAAAGGGTTTAACTGAAGCAGAAAGTTTAATGAATGGGAAGCAGAGACACATGTACGCAGTTTCTATGTTGTATATCACCTTGGGAAAGCATATGCAACTTTCCCATCTAATGAGTGGAAGAGGTTCACAGCCTACAGCTGCTGCTATGTGGATGAGCCTTGTAGGTACAGGTATGTTGGGCTCCATCTCATCTCTGCTTTTTGTCACCATTACCAACTGTTGTATAGCAGCCCAGCCAAGCCCATGTCCCACCTGCAACAATAACTACACACTGCTAAGTGCATCTCTTGAATGGCACAGTTGAATGGGAACATACAACAGCATGGGCAGGGGACTTAGAGCAGGAATGGCAGTACTGACATCACATAACCCGAACAGACCTTCACTTCTCTCATTCTCTGCTAGGATGACTCAGTGTGGCATTGGCATCAGCTATCCTCAGTGTTAACCAATGGCACACATGGAAAGAGAGGGAGGATTCAGAAGTAAACAAGTATTTAGGCAACTGAGACTTTTTAAAGTTCAAGATACATTGCTTATACTGTGCCTCAGTGGGAAAAGTGGACTCAGCTGAGAAGTGAGACTTGAAGGAGATTAGACAGATAAAAGTTGAAAAGGGAATAGGAAAATTATGTCAAATCCAAGTAAACAGGTCAAAGCAATAAACAGACATAAATTCAGGACCATCAATTAACAGCTTCAAAACAGATAAACAGGCAGTTAAATAACAGAAACAAGAAAACAAGCATTCACACAGGCAGGCTTCGTTCACCTCCCACTATTTCTTTCTCTGACCCTGGTATCCTTATTAATGGGATTACAACTGAACCAGTGTACTGAGAAACCCAGCAAGGAATGCCAGTTCTCAGCCCCCTCCAGATGGAGACCTGGTCTGTGTGGGTTGGATGACAAGGTTTGTTCTGGTGTGTGGAGTGTGCAAACTTGTTTCCCATGAAAATATGGGAATTCCACTCTGTGAAAATATTGGGATTCTATCTGAATATAAAAACCTCTTTCCTCCAGCACATTTTTCCATGAGAGAGAGTAATCTAGCTCTGTATTTTTTTAACACTATACCCTGAAGGTTCTTCCTGTGGATATGCATACTTTGAGGATCAAAGATAGAATGTGTGAGAAAATATATTTATTTTACTTAAATAGTAAAATATAATTCCTTTGGCCTCTTCAAGTTTCAAACAGGGATTGGTATGAGCTACACCTTCCATCTGTTTTGGGTCCCAAATAGCCATTTTTAACTTTGGAAACACTTAGCTAAAATACTTGTGTTTCAACACCAGCTGGAACAATAGCAAGCTCAAATACAACATACAGTTCAGTCTGGAAACAAAACAATTGATACAGGTCACGAGACAGATAGAAAGCAGTTAATATGCTTCTGCTCACCTTAGAATTGCCTACAACAGAAAAATTACAAGGCAAAGATAACAATAATTTTCCTACTAGTTGTTTTATGTTGCAAAAAGTTCTAGGAAAAGGTTTCGTTCCAGAAATTTTTTTGAAAACCAACTCCTTTTTCGGACATGCCACTCCTTTATGAGGGAAGTGAAATCTGTTATACCTCTCCCGGCATGGGTAGGAGAAGAGACGTTAGCAGAAGAAGCAGCTGCCTGCCAGGGCTCTCCTAACAGTCTGTAGAACCATTATGAGACATCAGAGCCGACACAGCAGGCTTTACTGGCATAACCAAGGAGAGCGTGCATATGGTGCTTGCACTGTCTGTAAAGTGGTTGCATAGCAATTCCCTTGATAATTGGGGTGATGATGTTGCTTAGAAACATCAAAAGGAACTTTTCATTGAGAAATCAGTATTCAACCCAAAACATAGGCAACAGCTTGTGGTACTTCTACCTTCTAGGTAACCTCCTTTTTTTCCCACCTTTTTATTTCTTTCTTTCTTATTATTTAATAATTTTTGACATCCCAAAACTTGTCTGGGAAGTCAGGGAGAAAAACACCATTCAAATTCAGTGAGCTTCAGGCCTCCAGTGTCCTGATGAAATGAAAAGGGACTGAGTCATTTTCAATGGAAAAGCTGGTGCAAACTTTGTGCCATGGTGGTGCGTTCAATTTGTAAGGATTTCTACAAACATTTAAACAGTGCTCTTGTGAACTCCTAGTTAGAAACTTGAATAACTGTCTTATACCAGTAATTCAGCAATTGACATTTCCCCATGTTTAAACAGTGAGACCAATGTGGTTTAAATCAACACAGTTTATTGGGAACAAAAGGAAAACATAGTAACACAGCAGCTCAGGGAAAGAAGAACTAAATGACAGCATATAGGATTACCATTTTCTCCCCCAATTTCCCAGTCGTCTCCCCACAGTCAAGGTAGCTAACTGCTGTCTTCCTCTTTTCATTACACTCACACTTAGCTCATTGCCTCGGTTGGCAGGATCCCCCATGATATGGACAATTTTACTGTGCTCCGTGGGTTATTTCTGCTGAAGCAATCTGAATTCAGTGATACACTGTGGTACAGTGGCTGCTTAGCAGCTGCTCTGCTCCGTACTGTTGATGCTTTTGCCATAGGTCATTGCTCAGACCCTGAACAGCTGGACACATGTCCCACCCACCCCTCCAAGGTTTCCAATATTGTTCAGAGTAGAATTAAAGGCCCCTAGTAAGACCTCCCCCTACAAGAGAAACACTTCCCTGGCCAAACGTCATTTTCCTCCTCATTTTTATCTTATTTTCATTTTCTTCTGGCTTTTCCCAGAAGCCATCTGCAGCAGGGAGACTCCCCCACCCTGGGCATGTTTGCCTGTTCACTTTCAAACATGAATGTCAACATTATATTCACTTTGACAGTAAAATTTCACAACTTATTTTTAAACAGAAAATTTATAAGCTGTTACACAATTGACATGCAACAGAGGCCTGGCCCATCCAGTTAATTCCCCTTTTTTCAAAAGCAGATGCATGCAGAGCATTCACAGCCAGGCAGGAGTCTCTGTACATCTCCAGCCATTCTAGGCTGGAGTTTCCTAAGTCAATGTCAGGTATTAAGAGTAAGCTCATCCTCTTTCATGGCTTCAGACCACCAGGTTTACAGCAATTTATAACAGCTCTAGTACCTCCAAGATAAATAGATTATAGGTAGTAACATACACAAGTGATTCCATGCATTCCTGTGTGTTCTAGAAGTGACAGGGATGAAGGCTGTCCAGTGACAGAAGAAATGTGGATGATAACCTCATTCCCACACAGCAGTGAACTAGGCTGAAGTAAAGCAGCTCCTTGTATGAGAAAAAAAAACCTTAATTTTGGCAACAATTAGTACTTCTTAACCTCCTTTGCATGGTGAGGGCAAAAAATAATGAAGGTTTGAAGCACTAAAGTAGTAAACAGTCCTGTCCCCCCAGCCTGAAGTACAGTGAATAGGTGCATTACAAGGGAGAAGTAGAACGTCCAAGTCTCCCTAGGCAGCTGACTTAATGGTTGTCTACGTGATTGTGGTTTCCAATACAGAATCAAAACAGTTTCTAGTAGCAACTAGTTGTAAACATTTGGGATCCTGAAGGTAATGAACTCACTCTCCAGCTAACAAACAGTAGAGTCATCAAGTACTACAATTTCAGTCCCATAAATATAACACCAGTAGACATCGGTGAGCTGCTTCAATCCAAACACCTCACACTAGGCTAATGCTTTTCTTTAGAAAACAAACACACGCAGATGGCATTTGTTGTCAGAATAGGATCGGGATTGTAAATGAATAAGGTCATTCACAATAATGCTGCTGCTGTAGGAGAAGGTCCTTCCTAGTTGCTGGGAAGAGCATGTCGCTTTTTATCAGGTAAACACACAATGTTAGTCTTCCTCTGTTTACAAGGAAAGAGGACACAGAACCACTTGGAGAAAGAGTTATGTGGATTACTTTTCAAACCTGTAAGGGAAATGTCTCTCATTTTACAATGAATTTGCATAATAGGCGTAATTCTGTTGCCTCTAAGTGGTAAATACAAATCTGCTGTGACACAAGACTTCTACTTCCATACACCTCATAATAATCTTCTCAGAAAATTGACCCTTGTTACACCTGCAAGCAGTGGAGCACAGCAAGGAGAAGTGACCTCCCAAGGAATCACATCTGGCAGCATCAGTGGCAAAAGCAGACTCTCACATCTCTAGAGTTCTGAGGCACTGCTCTATTTATCACATTACAATGTGGAAATCCTTTGGTAACTTACAGTTAAATATGCTGGGAAGAAGCAAGAACACTTGTTGCCAGGGTTTTTTTTCTTAGATAATGATGTTCAAAGAAAAATTTTCCTTTTTTCAAGACAAATATGAAGGTAGAAAAGCATCCTATAGAAAAGACCATAACTAAGTTTGCAACTAGCTTGAGAAGATCCATGTTCTGTGAGCACAGAGGAGCATATATGTTTCAGCCTTACCTCTACATTCAGCTCACTTCAAGAGTTTTTCATGGTTTCTTAAAAATGTGCCATATCAAAAAGGTCTTATTTTCAAACAGAAAGATTAAATTGAAAGCCAGACAAATTTAGTGTCTTTTGTAATATATTCTGCAAGAATATGGGATATAAAAGTCCCTGTCCCAGAGAGCTTATGGTCAATCATGATTCTGTGCTCTGACCTGTGTGGTTTATGATCAGCTACCTAGACAGATACTTTATGGCATATTTATCTGTTGGCAGATACCTGCTTTGAAAATTAGCCCAATTATGCCTGGATTCACCTTACCTGGTTTAATGGTTATGTCAGTGGAGAGCCAGGTGACTTAAGTGAGCAAACATCTTCTTGTGGAGTTGTGTGTCTCTCTCCCTAGCGGCTGTGGAGCTAGGTGACACTGCTTCTGACTTTGGTGTCTCATACTGTACTTAACTGTAGGGGAGACATACCTGGGCCCAAATGTGCCAATTAGGTGGGCTTGATTCTGACTTCATCATATTGTCACACAGCTAACTTCAACAGAGTTACTTTTGTGCAAACAAGAGCATGTAATGATTTTAAGGGAGGATGTTCAATGTATTTAGGTTCACTGAGGAGTTGAGACTTAGCTGAGATTTCCCATGAGCAGGATCCTTCCAGGCAGTCAGTTCCTTTCTTGCAATTTACCTGGAGATTCAGCTATGATAAGATTTATTGGCTAGTAGTGTCCAGCACATCAGATGCTCTAAGTTGGGAACGCCTGCTTGTGAAAGTTAGTCTGCCCAGGCTCTCTGGTGCGAAGGGTTGTACAAAAACTAGCTTTTCCAGGAGGGACAGTAGTGAATTCCTCCCAGGCCTCCTGGAAACTCGCATAACATACTTCATATGGGTGCAGCACATTCTCCCATCCCACTCCAAATCTGGCTGGATCTGCTACAACCTCTCTTCATTCTTTCTTACTTCCAAATATGTCCAGGAGTGGACTGGGAGTGAATGCAGCTATCAGCCTTCTTTAAAGAATGATGGAAAACAAAGGTTTCAGAACAATTCTTTTTCTTCCAAAATTGTACAAGGACACACTGTAATCTGGACATGCTTAATATCATGAATGTCAATAGAGAGTGCAGGGTTTTAGTGCTGTCTTCAAGGGGAATAATAGTTGACTTCTGACTGAGAGAGTGAGGCAAGTCAGAGAGATGGCAGAGACAAGAGCTCACTTAAGCAATGGCTGCCCAAGAGATCAACACAAAGCTGGGAACAATAGCAACTTCTGCCAAATGATTCTTCCATGAGATAGGACCTTATCTGCCTGTAACTTATAATGCAAATAGATTTGCAGGTCACAAATAAATTCTCCCTAGCTTAGATGCAGGGCCAGCTCCAGGTTGATCAGCATCTTGAGAAATTAGCACTCTGCTACATTGTGTGCCACAAGCTGTGGCTGGGGGAGGAAAAGACAAGGCAGAACAGAGAGATAGCTGCCAAGGTGATCAACTTGAACATAAGAAATTATTCTTTCTATGGTGTCAGGATTATTTAAATACCAGTTGGCAAAATTTGCTACTAACTAGAATTAATTATGGAATTTAGTTTAAAATAAACAATGCAGAAAGTTTTAGAGTAAACATAATAAATAACAAACAACAATTAATAACACTTGCAAAAATTAACAACTATCCTAGAAAAAAGGTTAAAACACGTTCTTCCTTCTACACAGGGAATTAAACACAACATCAGTAAATCATAAATTAATGAAAATTTAGGTAGAATTTTTTGGGAGGAATGTAGGGGTACATGCACAAAGCTGCCAAGAGTAGATGATCTCTTCCTTTCTATCCTACTGCATGTGGGCCGTGCAGCAGAGTTCACCTGCCACCTAGATGACATCTCCTGCATTGATTCCCATGTTCCAATAGCTGAAAAGAGTAGATTCACCCAGCCAGCGTTCAGAGATGTCTTTGTCCGTCTATCCCAGTCACAGCTTTCTGCTGTAATGAAAAGAGAACAATGTACTGAAAGAAGGTAAAATAGGATGTTAGATACACTTAAAATATGGCATGCATAAGGGCAATGACACCATAATTCATTAAATATAAATTATACAGTAATCTGTAAAGGTTATCCCTGCAAGATATGTCTTATATATTATGTGTAATCCCTTAGTCAGCCACTTCTGGAATCCCAACATTTTCTCGAGTACTGAGAAAATTCAGATCTAGAGGGTAGGTGTGTGGGGGAAGGGGAATTAAATGCTGGAAGTTTGCTGTTAAATATCATTCTGATATACATTGTATTAGCAAAAAGTACCAATATTTCTTCTATCTTTGAAATTTTCTGTCCTCTCATTTTCTGCTGTACTTTGCAGTGACAAAATATTTTTATTTGTAAGGATCCAATGACTTCATTTGCACATGTGTTTTTCTGTGTGTATGTGTGTGTTTACTTTTTAATGTTAATGTGAGATCAGTTTGCAGGCAGAGTAGAGTGTCACATAGCTGTGAGTACCACAGTGATTTCAAACCCTGCAGAAAACACAGGGTCCCTATTAGTACCACGCAGGATGAGCCACACATATAGACTGGCAGCATCAGTGTCTCATCACTTGTTTTTGTTACCCAGCCTGTCCTTTGGGCAAAGACTCTGCACTGTGGACAACATATATATGTACATTTATATGCACTATACATTCAGAAGAAACTTTAAGTCATCCTAGGTTTATGGCAGATCTGTCATTGGATTATCCTCTGATCCAGTGTATTGGAAAGAATATAAAAATCTCAGCTTGCCAGGAATCCTGACAACTGTATCATTTTTAAATTACAGAAACATATGGAGGGCAAACCATTTACAGTGGGCACAGTGAAGCATTCAGAAATATTGAACTATGTGAAAGGGTGTGGGGGAAGGAGTATGATCAACAATTTATTTTGTTTCAGGTATATTACCATTCTCATCTTCTTGTAATACAGTCAAGAGTTGTATTGTGGTTGTATTTCAGATCTTGTTTCAAAACTCAGAAATGTCACAGTTCTTTCTCCTAAGAACACACAAGTGTCCTGCTGACTATTCAGCTAACTGCTTAGACCAATAGTCAGTTTTGTCACAAATGTAAGTTTACATAACTAAAATATCAAAAAAATATTACTAATTAAATTTGATGAGTCCAGCGCAGAGCCATAAAGATGATGAAGGGAGTGGAACATCTCCCTTCTGAGGAAAGGCTGAGGGACCTGGGTCTCTTTAGCTTGGAGAAGAGGAGACTGAGGGGTGACCTCATTAATGTCTATAAATATGTAAAGGGTGAGTGTCATGAGGATGGAGCCAGGCTCTTCTCAGTGACATCCAATGACAGGACAAGGGGCAATGGGTACAAGCTGGAACATAGGAGGTTCCGCATAAATGTGAGGAAGAACTTCTTCACAGTGAGGGCAACAGAGCACTGGAACAGGCTGCCCAGAGAGGTTGTGGAGTCTCCTTCTCTGGAGACATTCAAAACCCACCTGGACGTCTTCCTGTGTGACCTGACCTAGGTGTTCCTGCTCTGGCAGGGGGATTGGACTAGATGATCTTTTGAGGTCCCTTCCAATCTGTGAAATTGGAAATACAGGATTTCCTATCATTTACTGCACAGGCATACCTCTTCTGTCAGAAACACACCATGAGCTTTACTGTTACATTTTAACTTCTCTAAATCTTATGAGAAGCTGAGAAAGTTATAATTCTGATGAAGATATTTTCCCTGCCTTTTTGTTTTTTTGGACAGCCAAGTTGTGAAAGATCAGTGATGGAGCTTTGGTCTCAATTATGCCATCATGCCATCAGATAAGCAGTGTATCTCTAAGACTCTCCAGCTAATTTATACACAAGAGATATTTAAATTGGTTCTCTTGTGTAACTTAACATGCACTGAAAGTTCTGCCATTGGAAAGAACGTCAATCAAATCAAGAAGATCCACACAGAAAGCAAGCACAGATGGTAGGTGATGAGTGCTGATTTTAGAAAACAGAGAAAGTAATATAAGAGAGAGTTTTGCCCTACTAAGCAAACTACTTTTGTTCTGACTGTCACCATTTGATACGTAAGCAATTTTTCATATTTGATATATTCTTTAAAAGTGATGAGTTAAACACAGTTTCCTAATCAGCCACTCAGAAGTACCTAGACTACAGATTAAAAATGACTATGAAAATTGTACACATTGGGAAAGTATGTGATACTGAAATCTGCAAGAACAGGGGTAGCTTTTTCATGTCATTCTTACAGCAATGCTGCCAGGAATCCTCAAAATCAGGAGAGTCAAGTATTATTCTAGTAAAATACAGAATAAATTAATTCAAAGTGAGAAGTACATTCAGTAAACAGTTTCTACTTGTCTGGAACTTCACACAACTATAAATTTTAGGGTTACAGATTTGTGAATTTTCTTCAGACACTGCATAAATTATTAAAAATCTCAAAATTTGGTATACATCATTATGTATACGTGTGTATCTTACATGCAAATCCTCTGCTATGAATGAGATTAGAAAGAATTGCACTTTCTAGTCCAACAGGTCTTTTTTCAATCTTGTTGTTTTTCTTCTGCAAATACTGTAGAAGAGAGTCCTAGGGTCAGTTAGAAAATCTGGAGCCACATTATCTGGTGGCTCCATGAACTCCGGAGTGAAGCTTCAGGTGTCAGTTCTCATGGAGTAACATATGGCTGTTACACTGTGGTGTTGAACAGACCACCTAAATCTCAGGGAAGTGTGATATGAAAGTCTCATCAAATACTTATCCATGACACGTAAGAAAAAGAAAAAATTGTTAGGAATACCTGTAGTCTGATGGATATTTCTTGAAAGTTCACACAGCCAATGAGAAAAAGACACATTTTTAATACTTCTGAAAACAAGAGACAATAAATTTTCTAAGGGTCCTAAATTCTACAGCAGGTAATAATGCAACATTGAATCTCATTTTGGATGAAGGAGAGTTGGTCATCAGCCCGAGAATCCATGGCTGTCCAAGCACAGGTGGCTATCATTTAGTGACAGAAGTTCAACTTTCTACTGAATATTGCAATAGTCAATGACAAGTATGCACAGGGACTTCAACGGTATCAATTTCCAAAGCTTGAAGTGTAGTTGGAATTAGTGAGGGAACTACAAGCTTAGACTGATTTGTATTAAAAAAACTATGAACAAAACATATTTTGATTAAACCTGTAACCAGTTCTTTATGGGAAGTTGTGGTCCCACAATGTCTTGAAGTGGTCACTTTAAGGTTAACTGGTTTTATGGATTTCATTCGATGTCTGAAGAAAATCCTCAAAGACTATGGATTCAAATACTTAGGCAGTTTGTTCCTGACAATCTGGCTTGGAAATACCTGACTGTGGGAAACTATGAGTCTGTCTCTTTCAGGAGCTGAAGGGAATGTAAAAAAGATCCTGCCCTGGCTTTCATGTTCTCATCATTCCTGAAGTCCTGTAGTAAGAAAATGCTTGTATCTCATCTGATCCCAGAAGATCCTGGAGGAACTATGTTTCCTCAAATAGCTAGATGTACCACCTGCTACATTTTGCCACCCCATGGATGATCAGCAGCTGGACTTAGAGGCTGCAGGGGAGAAGCTGGAGAAGGAAGGTGCAACGAAGGCTCTCAACCAAATGGAATAACTTCACTTGCGGATGTCTGGGTCCATGACCTCACTGAATACTGCAAAACAAGATAATCACTATATTTCAGGTCAGGAATCAATTTCATTGTTTAGGTTTGCAAGGCTGTAAAAGAAAGGACACATGGGAGCAGCAGAAACACACTCCTTTGTATGACATAAGAGATTGCCAGGACACATCTGACACAGACCGTTTCTGGCTGGAGCCTATACCAGCACTGGGGGCTTGGCCCAGAAGACTCACAGCTAAAAACCTTGGGCTTGAGGGCCATTACTGCACTACACCAACATTCCCCACCTGACTGTGCAGAGGGCATCAGGGAAATAACTGTGATGGATCTTTCCGACCTCCATTTCTGTTAAACTGTTCCACTGCCTGACCTGCCCATTCTGGATTTCAGACTTTCATTAGGTCTTTCCTGCTTTCCCATCTGAAGGCAATAGCCAATGGATTGTCCAAAGCACATCCAGCTGAAAGCTAGGCAGAAAGCGGATTGAATTCAAACTGTTTTCAGAAATGCAGGTACTTGGTAAAAAAGAGAAAAAAAAAAAAAGTAAAAGCAATGGGAAGAGTATTTTCCTCCTGAAATCTCTTTCAGCTAATTTACTTGCATGCAGTGATAGCAGATAAAAATTCAGGCTGAAGCGTGGCTTTGAAGCTGGCAGCATCTCATTTAATTTTTTTTCCCTGGCAGTATCAGAGACTTTGATTTGGAATGTACACAACAAAGCTATAATCTTTCAGATTAAAGAAAAACAAAACCACAATTCTTGTCATGTGAAGCCGGTAGATTGTCCAGGCTCTGCTTTTGTATCATCCAGAGTTGGTCACCAGGGATACAAAATTATAGAACTCTAAATCCTACAACCAATCACTGTGTCTTTTAAGGGGGTGTTGGTTTCACGTGCTGGAGTGTGTGCACCAGTTTATAGAAACTAAGAAAAGCTCCTTTCTGTTTGCCATAAACTGAGCTGACTCAAGTAACTACAGTAAGGTAGTTGTTTAAAGTGGGTTTCTCCATGTGTGGCATCTTGCTCAACATCTGGCTCTAGTTAACTTCTTTTCTGAGTTTTTTCTCTACATTGCTGTGTTGAATTTGTATTTAATTTCAAAACAAGACTGAGTATAAAGCTAAAAGTTCACCTAGTTTGTAAAAAGAAAAGGACGACAAAACAAATGTTCTCGCCCAGTTTGTGCTTGAAGAATTAGGTGTTATCACATGGCAATTTTCGTCCTAAATCTGATGCTTGTGATTTTTGCTAGAAATGCTCATTTAACTATTCTTTGTAACTGTGCCTCAGGGTGCATTGAGGTCAGCTTTCTCTGAGATCTTTTATGCACCACATTACACAGAGTAAGTTTTTATGTACTATGACCGCATACAGCTTTTGTATCTGATAGATTTATAAACCAGGGTTTTTTTTATAGAATAAAATTGAAGTGTAGTGGTTAATTTCAAGTTTTTATGCAATTAACTATAATATATTTTTATTTTAAAAATCACATTACATATCATAGTTTAACATCTGATTTAGTCTTGTAAAAATCTAGCATTAACATAAAACACATATTTATCCATACTTCAGCTGGCTAAGCCAGTTAAGCAACTAGAATATAACCTTTTCAATGTAATCACATCCCACTTCTAAATCAGTTGTCATGTGATTTTTAGTGACCTCAGCATTAGAACACTTCAGCTCATCCAGGCAGCACATCACTTCTGTCAATCAAATGTCTTGATCTTAACCTGACAAAGCATCAGCGTATTAAACTGCAACTAAACCAACCCCTCCAGAGGACATCACAATATATTTTTCCTGACAGAACTTAAAAACATACTCTTAGAAATTTCACATGCACACATTCACAGAACCAGCAACCTAGGTTTTGTTTTATTTAAATCTGTAACATTTTTTCATTTCCTAATCTGTCCGTTTTTTCACATGAATTTCCTGTCACTGTAGACCATCCTTGCTGCACACCACCATCAGCAGTGAAAGCAAATACTTGGATTAGCAGCAGAAGCAGTAGAACATAGTTTAAGGATATATAAGGTTTCCTTTTGTAGCATCTTTCTTAAATGTATGTGTCTAGTAGCTGCAGTGAACCACAGAATAACAGAATGGTAGGGGTTGGAAGAATTATTTCCTTTTTCTGTGGTTTCTCCTTCCTTCTGAACACAGTGATTTCAGTACTTCTCTGAACTTTGTCTCAGCTTGCCACCGTCTACATTGATTTATTTTTCCAGTAGTAGTTCTTTTGCCTTGATTTTCTGTATTACACCTCTGTTCTTCTGAGAATTTGAATCTTGTCATACCAATTGCCTATTAACTCTAAGTTTCATTATTTCGATACTCACTGGACTTGATGATCTTAGAGGTCTCTTCCAACTGAGGCTATTCTATGATTCTGTGATTATGTCTTCCAGACTACCTGAATTAATTGAAAATATTCTCTCCTGCACCTCCCAGAGATCTACAGGCCAGACAGATTCCCCCTGGTTGCCGGGAAAGCGATGGAGCAGATGAAGGACAAGAAGGTCATCAGGAGTAGTCGGCATGGATTCACAAAGGAGAAGGCATGCTTGACCAACCTGATAATCTTCTACAATGAACTGACTGGCTTGGTAGATGATCTATCAGCAGTCTTGGTTACTCTATCAGCAGTCTTGGTTATTCTGTCAGCAGCCTTGGTTATCAGGTGAGGTCCTGGATGACTAGAAACTTGCCGACGTGACGCCCATATACAAGAAGCTTCTATTCTAAGATTCTATGAGGCTCCCCCTAGAAGTGGATACTGTCTACCTAGACTACAGCAGTGGATGCTGTCTTTCTAGACTGCAGTAAGACTTTCAACACTGTCTCCCATAGGATCTTCAAAGAGAAGCAGATGAAGTATGGGCTGGATGAGCAGACAATGAGATGGACTGAAAACTGGCTGAACAGCCAGGACCAGAGTGCACCAGGAGCACCACACATACAAGGAAAAGCTGAGAGCACTGGAACTGCTGAAGGAGAGACCACCCACCTACAGCCAGCAGTGTATGAAATAAACTCAGGAGTGTAGAAAAAACTGATCAGACTGGCACAGTGGGCACACCTCAGAAATATCTCATTAAAATAGTGTCAAGCCTTATGTTACAAGGCTGTCAGCTCCCAAAGACTACAGTGAGAAGGCCTTTCCTCCTGTAAACTCATAATTTTATCTCAAAGAAATGAAATGTCTTTATAATATTAATAAAGTAAATATAGCTTCTCTCCTGCCTGCACAATCTGGGTTTGCCCAAGACAGCATGTCATACCCCAGCCTTCACGAAAGACTCTGGGTTTCCTATGCCTTTTCCTTCAGTGAAGGCTGAACTTCCTAATATATGGAACATGTTTGACTCTCAGCAAGTAGTATTTTAAAACTATAAATACAACACAATTTTATATTTATAGTTCAGTCTCACTAGGGTTTCAAGGTGCTTAAATGTCCTGTAAATACAATTTGTATATCTTTTTATTTATATCATGACTACCATAGTAATAAAGCTGATAATGTAATGATATCTATCAATAGCAGATGACCAAAAGAACTATTTTTTAGAAAGCAAAATAATAAATAAATGGCAATGTATACTCAACCATACAAATGTGAACAAGGACATTATGTATTTTTTATAGAATAACCACCTGCCAGTTTATAAGGGATATATAGTACAAGGAAAACTGATCTTATTCAACTGAAGTCAAACTAGTTCACCAGAAAAGGTTTCAGACTAAAAGATCATAGAATCATAGAATAGTTTGGATTGGAAGGGACCTTTAAAGGTCATCTAGTCCAGCCCCCTGCAATGAGCAGGAGACATCTTCAACTAGATCAAGTTGCTCAGAGCCCCATCCAACCTGATCTTGAATGTTTCCAGGGATGGGGCATCTACCACCTCTCTGGGCAACCTGTGCCAGTGTATCATCACCCTCATTGTAAAAAATGTCTTCCTTATAGCTAGTCTGAATGCACCCTCTTTTAATTTAAATCCATTACTCTTTGTCCTATTGCAATAGGCTCTGCTAAAAAGTTTGTTCCCATCTTTCTTATAGACCCCCTTCAAGTATTGAAATGCTGCAATAATGTCTTCCTGGAGCCTTCTCTTCTCCAGGCTGAACAACCCCTACTTTCTCAGTCTTTCTTCATAGGAGAGGTGTTCCATCCACCTGATGATTTTTGTGTCCCTTCTCTGGACCTACTCCAACAGGTCCATGTCTTTTCTGTGCTGAGGACCTCAGAGCTGGACACAATACTGCAGGTGAGGTCTCACCAGAGTGGAGTAGAGGGGCAGAATCATCTCTCTCGACCTGCTGGCCATGCTTCTTTTGATATAGCCCAGAATACAATTGGTTTTCTGGGCTGCAAGCACACATTGCCAACTCATGTCCAGCTTTTCACTCACCAGTACCCCCAAGTTCTTCTCCACAGGGCTGCTCTCAATCTCTTCATCTTGCAGCCCGTATTGATGCTGGTGATTGCCCCAACTCAGGTGTAGGACCTTGCACTCGGCCTTGTTGAACCTCATGTGGTTCATATGGGTCCAATTCTTGAGCTTTTCCAGGTCTCTCTGTATGTCAGAAAGATGTGTGTATTACAATGTCAGCTTCTAGACCTCTGAGATATGTTGCTCATTAGCTATGACGTGAGTCTGGAAACTTCAGTCTTTGAAAAAAACTTTAAAAATGCTTAAAGACTTTTTTGTGGTAGATAAATATCACCCAACTGTTTAGTGCTATTGATTTCACTGGAAGTATTAGTGTAAAGAGAGTTTTGCAAGGTAAACTTTCAATAGTCCTTAATATCTCAGACAGGCTTGTCTTTTGCAGGTAGAAATTTATTTGCTAATAAATTATATTACAAAGAACATGGTGTTGTGTTTGTACTCTCTCCTTCTACAGAACATCTTTTTTTTTTAAAAAAAAAAAACAAACAAGATCATAACAACACAGGGTGCAAGAACTGGCTTCATAAAATAAATGGCTGACCTGCTCTGTAGAAGTAGACAACTACAGCAGACTGTATCATAAGAAATGGCTGTGTCTATGTTTGCTTGGGTTTATTTACTTCCAGACTATTACTATGAGAAAGCAGCAACTTGAGCTTAGTACCATTGCGCTGGTGATTTTTATAGAGCTCTTGCCATTATCAAAATTGGACTCACTATTTCCCCCAAGCGTATGCCTGAATAGCTGAAAGATATGTGCATCAGAATGGAGTTAAAGAAGGGGTAGAGTCATATTGAAAATGCTGCACTGAGTAGGGGAAAGATAGTAGTTTTTTGCCCTCTTCTATGATAATGTGAGGTCAGTAAGGAGACAAGTATATTTTTTGTCTTTACTAGACGTGAAAACAGATGTAGATGTGACTTGGACTACAGTGAACAATCCCATCAGGAAGACGAACATTTTGGAAACTGTAGTTATCCGTTTCTAGTATATTTTTCTAGGCATTACGTTTAAATCAGATTCTCCAACTTCTACTGAAGAATGACAGCATCCCATGAGCTCCAGGATGCCTGCAAGTGCAGGAAGTGTCAGGTCATCTTGTTCTTCAGACGATAAACAAAAATCAGTATGTCTGAGAGCAGCTTAAAAATAGAAAAAGGTTCTACATAATTACAGACTTTTATAACTGACAAAATATACTTCATTTTAATTAACCTCTCTCCTGCACTGGCTGCTGAAAATATCCCATCTGAGACCTTAATCATCTGCCTAAAAAGAAGTAAAATATTAAACCTACAATTTCATTTTCTGGAGGTCACCTTCTACAAAAACATACTGAACCACTGCATAACATTGCAAAATATTTTGCTGGCAAGGAGTACCTACTTGTACACAGTATTTTCATGTGGAATGACTTGAACTTTGAGGTAACAAAAATATTCTTAGATAAATACCATAATCATGACTCTCATGTGACTGAACAGAGTATTAATCTGATCTGTAAACTGGTCAAGGTTTTAACTTTGCTGTATCACCGGGTTAAAAACCCAAGTTGTAGCTAAGGTACTTTCTACACTATTATTCAGAATGCAGCATAGGAGGGCAGGAGTTAGTTTATAATTCTTTCAATTGTTCATGAGAAGTTGCAATATCCAGCCAGTATAGCTTCAATGAAATATTTTGTTTATATATTTTATTTGCACACTCTGATTTTTCAATTGATGGTCCAAAGGAAATGAAAATCAGAAAATAGTAAATACTGAGGGAAAAAAATTTCTCTTTTGGGATATTGTTTCTGTAGAGTAAATCACAGCTGGAGAAAACCATTAGAATATTCTATCCCTCTGCATAAAAGTATGATTTTTGTCTATTGTACATTAAGTGTTTTGCCTAATCTAGTCTAGGTATGTCAAAGACGGCTTTCACCATTTCCTTTGGGAAAACTCTCCACAGACTTTTGCTGTCATAGAGGTTATCCAGACAGTTAACGTTTGCCCTTACTTAACTCCATGCAGTTACTCATGCTTCTGCTTTTCTTCATTCTGCTAAACTGATTCCTGCCCATTACTGAGAAAGCCTTTAAAATCTTGCTGAGTTAAATATCTGCTCCTTCCTCCTGCCAGTGAGTTTCAGGCTGCTATATTGTTTTTCTGTTGTCAGTGATGCTTCTGAAAGCAGTCTTTCCAAAATCAAATTTGCAATAAGTTTGTGATTAAATTGTATACTGTGGTATCACCCAGTGACCCCAGAAAGTCTTGTATACAGTTGTGTTAGATGCTGTATGGATGTGATGGTCAACATGAAACCTGAGTCAAGGATTTTTCACAACCAGTGGAACTCCTCAGCTCCTGCGTTACTAACATGATCTGGTAAGTCTAGAACTTTATGGCCAAGATCGTCACTCCCTTTCCTGGAGAGAAGGAGAACACAATGGACAATTTTAACCTTTCATTTGGGTCAGTGCTCAAAGAAACTTCATCACTCCTGGGACAAGCATGAGAGAAAGGACAAATGTGGAACCCCAGGGCTTCTGAGCACTTTGGTAAACTCTCGGGTTGCTTGATAAAGCTTGATTCTCAATGAAAGTGAAGGAAATGTCCTCCTATATTGGATTCCCCCCAAGTCTTTAGAGCAGCTCCCAGCCCAGAGTATGCAAACTGCTACCAGTTTTTGAAAAGATGTGACTAATGCCATGGACAAAGGGTGGGAGGGTGGAAGGGTATGATTCCAGAGCCTGTGGACAGCCTGTGTGCCAGCCTCAGTAGCAGAGATGAAAGGAGGTGCTCCACCAACCCTTCTGAGGCAGCAGGAAGCATGGCGTTGCACTCCCAGCCAGTGCTCCCAAGAGTACCATGGGCATTCAGCTAGTCAGCCATGCTGGCCCTAGGGAGGCTGTCTCTGTGTTTTTCCTTCCCTTGGGTCTTCCCTGTTGGAACCAAATGTGTTCATTATCCCAGACAGCCTAGTCCCACTTTCCCATGAAAGGAAGAGGTGGCTGTTTACCTCTTTCCCTGCACTGGTCTTGCTTCGAGCACACAGGCGTTTGCTACTCCTGCTGGGAATGGTCATTTCATACTCGTCATCCCATTTCCTGCACTTGTTCAGCCTATCCAACAGGACTTGCTCTAACCAGCAGTGCTATGAGATTTCAAGCCAGCATAAAGTCTTTGAAAGGGCTGAGACTTCAGTTAAATGAGAAGTGGTGGTATCTGTTCTTGAAACTCTCACATCTACAGACCTCTAGTTACAGACATGCAGGGAAAGTGAAGTCAGCCCTGCTCACTGCACTTATGTGTCTAGTAAATCATATTTTAATTTCATTATTAATGATTATTCCTCATGGGATCCTCTGTGATTTAATTAGTAAATGGGGGGGTGGTTGTTTTTTTCTTGTTAATACTATGACTCACTATAACAATTAAAAAAAATAAATTGTAACTGCAATCACACAATAAAGAGCTGTTAAAGAATTCCCATGCAAAGTTTTGCTGAAGAAAAAGTCTTGAGGGAAGAGGTAATACTTTGACAGTAAATCATAAATTTATATTGAAAAATAGCACTGATCCGTAAATTCAAGAAGTAGCCATGTTCTTTTTTTGATAAATTTTTGGCATAATTTTTAAGACACATTATTTGAAATATAGTATCAGAATTAGTCCCTTTCTGTGTTTTGGGGTTTTTCTTCCTTTCCTCTTTGTTTTCCTTTTTCCTTTTTGTATTATCTGGCATAGAACCAGAAAAAACTTCTCATAATTTCCTTATAAGTAGTCTAACAGAAGGGGTTTACCTCAGTGTATATTGCCTACATGCACCATTTTAATCTGACAGGCTTGTTAAAATATTTTTAAAGCCATCTGAGGGAATGGAATAGGTACATTTCTTTGCAGCAGTGAGTCAGTGGAAAGACACCCAGTGACTCCAGTGGAAACAAATGACATGTGTAGTTGCCTTTTGAGCAGGTATTAGTTATCTGGTGACATTTACAAACTTGATATCCTGACCCCATGTTAAATAGGCATAGTAGCTCTTTTTAGATGTGTTTATCATTTTTCAGTGTGTTCATCCTTTTTTCTATTAGCCTTGCAGTCACTTTTATATTTCACACATTTGAACAGAAATCTACTACTTATACCACGTGAAAGATGACTTTAACATGTCTTTTACAAATTGCTTACTTTGGATGGTTTGTTTGTACACTTCTTGCTTTAAAAGGAAATGCTCACAAAATAAACAAACAGTGCTAAGAGTTTTTTAGTTTAAACACAATTATCCAGTTTCAAGATTCCAAGGAAGCATGCTGATGGGAATCCACAGCTTCCCCGGAGCGTTGCAACACTGAATGGAAACGTGCAGAAAAGCTTGAGATGTATTCTAAACTCCCTGTGTTCACTCCATGGAGGGTTATAATTTACCCCAAGTCCAATGAACATGAATAATTGGTTATCTGTGTGTATGCAAAATCCTGCTGGGAGTTAATGCAAAAGTAAAATTCCACGTGTTTTCTAGCATGTGAAACCATGCTCAGACCCATGTGGAGCCAGAAAAAAACTTTTGAGACAGAGATAGTAATTTTAAATCTAAATCAGAAATTCATCCATCTGTTTCATATTTCCAGTCTACCAAGTTGTGACGGTCCTTACTCATGTGAGAAACAAAGTTTCAGGCCGAAAACGTGTTCTCAGGCGAGGATCACGGTGAAGCAGCTCCGTTTATTCGCGGTTGCAATGGCGGGTGCCACGCCGTGGCCGGAGTGGAGACACGCACCTTAACAAAGAGAACAAAACATTCACACAGTATTTTCTCCCGACGCGGGCTGTTCTCTCCTGTTTCTCCATTGGTTGGATACTCCAGGCTCACAGCCTATCCGACGCATTTTATTACAGTAAGTTTCCATAAGAGGTTTTTCTGGTTTCCATAATAGGTCTTTCTGTTACCAACTGGCTGTTTATGCAGAGCTGTGAGATCTGTTCAGTCTGTTCAGTCTGGATGGCAATATTTTCTCGGGTGCACCCTATCTCCTGATCCATGTAAGACACAACATTCTCAATAACAGGTTGTTATGCGTGGCTCTTGTCCTTCTACGTTGTCTGGTACCAGGATGCACCGAACAAGACGGTCTTTATACTAGGCTCCTTTCTAATTCGGTATCTCTGTACAAGGCCTTGGGTTTTGGCTCTGTAGTGCCGCATAAAAACATAAGTTGGTTCTCACATGCTTCTACATTATCTGACACCTGGATGTACAAGGCCTCGGTGTTTTTCTCGGTTCTACAAAAACATGATTCTCACAACCCTTTGTGAAAACACAAGGTAACTCTTACAGTCATGAGGAGAGCAGTCCTCCAGTGCCGTCATACTCCATGTCATGGACAAAGTCTAGTTCTCCAGTATGGTATTCACTGAAAAGAGTAAAAGATGCTGGGGTGGGAGGGAAAAAGTAGTGTTACAAATACCTTAACTTACGGAACAGCTAAAAAATATTTCTGTGACTAAAACTACATATATTGATATCTAAATAGTGAGGGAACGATGCTTTGCCAAGTATTCCTCATCAGACAAAAAAAACCACCTTAATATTCCCATGTTTTCATTGCTTACAGCAGGCCTTTGAAATTCAGCAAGAAGAAAGCCCTACATGATAAATATCTCTAATGTCTCCCATGAAATTCCATTTGTCTACATCCCAAGTACAGCTGTGGTGTCATTCCCATCTGTCAACAAAGCTGTGGCAAAATACCAAAATAACAACTGAACAACAAACACCTCGGACACCACAACTAAATAAACAGCAACATCTGCTATAGAAAACCTCCCTTACAAGAGAGTGGGGCGAGAGCTAAGCCACCTTCCCTCCCTTGCAGACTTTCTCCCTCCGATGTGTTGCATGGCTTCAGGGCCTCATCTTCCACTCTGAAGGAACCACATGAACAAAGTGTTTTTCCACCATCTCCATATAGGCAGAGACTCAAAGCAGGCTCCTCCAACCATTTCACAAAGGCACTACAAGGCACTAGTATAACTTCCCTCCCTAAACACTTCCTCCTGCCAACTGCAGTAGTTACTCAGAGTTCAGGCTAACTGTGGATGTGTAGGGCTTGATAACACTGATAACATCTGATAAGAACATTACCACATATACTTGCAACAGAATTATTTTTGATGTGTGTGAGCGTGGTGGTTTGACCTTGGCTAAACGCCAGGTACCCACCAAGCCGCTCTATCACTTTCCCAGCAGGGCAAAAAGGGAGAAAGAAAATAAGATAGAAAAACCAACCCTTGTGGGTAAAACAAAAGCAGTTTTAATGTAAGCAAAGCAAAGCAAGGTCTGCGTGCGGAAGCAAAAAAAAAAAAAACAGATTTATTCTCTACTTCCCATTAGCAGGCGATGTGGGGCCTTCTCGGGAAGCAGGGCTGTGATACATGTAGCAGTTGCCTTGGAGGACCAAGGGTGACCCCACCTCCCTTCCTCCTTTTTCACAGCTTTATGCTTGAGCAGACGTCATATTGTGTGGAATATCCCTTTGGTCAGTTCGGGTCAGCTGTCCTGGTTGTGTCCCCTCCCAAGATCTTGCCCACCCCATCCCACCGGGGGCAAATGTTGGAAAGAGCCTTGGTGCTGTGTAAGCACTACTCAGCAGTAGCCACACCACCAGTGTGTTATCAACACCCTTCTAGCTCCCAACATAAAACACAGCACCATGAGGGCTGCTATAGGGGAAAATCAATTCTGCTCAGCCAGACCCAGTACAGTGAGAAACATAGGCTATGTATAGAATCATAGAATCATAGAATAATTACGGTTGGAAGGGACCTCCAGGGTCATCAAGTCCAACCTTTATCCCATCATATTCCTAACCATTAGACCATGGCCTCAAGTGCCTCATCAACCCGTTTTTTGAACACCCCCAGGGACAGCGACTCCACCACCTCCCTGGGTAGCCTGTGCCAGTGCCTAACCTCTCAGTAAAGAACTTCTTCCTAAGATCCAACCTAAACTTCCCCTGATGTAGCTTGAGGCCATTTCCTCTTGTCCTGTCATTAGTGATTTGGGAGAAGAGACCAACACCAGCCTCACTACAACTTCCATTTAGGTAGTTGTAGAGGGCAATGAGGTCTCCTCTCAGTCTCCTCCAGACTAAACAACCCCAGTTCCTTCAGCCGGTCTCCATAAGGCCTGTTTTCCAGACCTCTCACCAGCCTCCTTGCCCTTCTCTGGACTCGCTCCAGCACCTCAATGTCCTTCTTATCCTGTGGTGCCCAGAACTGGACACGGTACTCAAGGTGTGGTCTCACGAGTGCCGAGTACAGGGGCACAATCACCTCCCTACTCCTGCTGGTCACACCGTTTCTGATACAGGCCAGGATGCCGTTGGCCTTCTTGGCCACCTGGGCACACTGCTGGCTCCTGTTCAATTGGCTGTCAACCAACACCCCCAGGTCCTTTTCCGCCAGGCACCTTTCCAGCCACTCTTCCCCAAGCCTGTAGCGCTGCATGGGGTTGTTGTGGCTGAAGTGCATGACCCGGCACTTGCTTTTGTTGAACCTCATACAATTGGCCTCAGCCCATCACTCCAGCCTGTCCAAATCCCACTGCAGAGCCTCCCTACCCTCAGGCAGATCGACACTCCCACTCAATTTCGTGTCATCTGCAAATTTACTGAGGGTGCATTCGATCCCCTCACCCAGGTCATCGATAAAGACATTAAACAAGACTGGCCCCAAGACCGAGCCCTGAGGGACACCGCTTGTGACCGGTCTCCATCTGGATTTAACTCCATTCACCACAACTCTCTGGGCTCGGCCATCCAGCCAGTTTTTAACCCAGCAAAGAGTCCACCTGTCTAGACCATGAGCCGCCAGCTTCTGCAGCAGAATGCTGTGGGAAACAGTGTCAAATGCCTTACTGAAGCCCAGGTAGACAACATCCACCGCTTTTCCCTCATCCACTAGGCGTGTCACCTGATCATAGAAGGAGATCAGGTTGGTTAAACAGGACTTGCCCTTCGTGAACCCATGCTGGGTAGGCCTGATCCCGCTGTTGTCCTGCACTTGCCGCGTGATCTCCCCCAAGATGAACCTTTCCATAATCTTCCCTGGCACCGAGGTCAGGCTGACAGGCCTGTAGTTCCCCGGATCCTCCTTCCTGCCCTTCTTGTAGATGGGCGTCACATTGGCAAGTTTCCAGTCATCCAGTACCTCACCGGATAACCAGGACTGCTGACAGATGATGGAGAGCAGCTTAGCAAGTTCCTCTGCCAGCTCCCTCAGCACTCTCAGGTGGATCTCATCCAGTCCCATAGACTTATGGGTGTCAACATGTATCTAACAACATTAAAATAGAACTATTGGTCTGGTTGTAAAGTCAATAATCTGTCAGTTAAAAAAGGACAAATTTAAGATCATCTTACTTCAGTCTTCTTACAATTGTAACTGAAGCTTTTCTTTATGACATAGCATGGTGCTTTTCAGCAGTCTACATCCCTCTGCTGCATGGTGGGACAGTGCAAAAGAGGATGACTGGGGACATGATGACCACAGCTGGTGACTGAAGGTTTCCCTGGCATCTTTCTTCCATAAGGCTGGAAGGATTCTTCAGGAAGGAGGTCACCTTTGTGGCTTCTGTAGTTATTGCCATACAGAAGAGCTCTGGTCTGTTCTCATCTGGGTGACAACTTTCTTACTTGAATCTATAAAAGTTGTTTTAATATAAATGTCCTACTCATTGAAGTTCTATAAGGAGGTATGTGGGAAGCTGAACTGGCAAGGGCTTCACAAGGACCTCTTGCCGCAAAAGAGATCATCAGCAGCTGTGATTGTTGAGCACTTTGGCATAAAATAATGCATTCTTATAGTAAAAGACTGTAGGAGGAAAGAAATCTTAAGGAGGGTTGGGTGAGTATGTTGAATTATGCAGTTCATTTAAACACTTTTCTTCCTGCAGAGACATTTGGAGTTGATCAGCAAATATATAGATATTTGGCACACTGGCTGCAGTGAATTTCTCTTCAAGCAAAGTGACAGTTCTTTTATTTCATTCATTCACTGAGCTCACCTAGATAAAAGAGTGTACCTGGAGCCTGCAAAGGCCCCTGTGTCCCAAAACGGCATAAACGTCAGCTTCATTAGCACACATCGTTAAATGTTTCATAGAGAAAGGCATCATCTGCTCTTGAAAATGCTGGGAACTCTGCACATAAAGTGTTCAGCTGCCCTCAGTCAACAGGGACAGCCTTTTGACTTAACCTGCTAGACTGGGAGCTGGGGTTGTTTTGCCAAAGTAAGTGTTTTTCTCCATTGCACTAACCACTTCACCCCCGATCTGGCTGCATGTCAAGAGTTGTCTCCAGCTCCCTCCCACTCTTTCCTGTTGGGTCCCTAAGGATGGCAAGTCATGGAGTGGTTGGGCAGTAGTATTCTAAATTATCAATTACATATCCACTTTCCCTCCTGTAATGTCACCGTGTCAGGTAGCACCACCCTTACACTTGATCATACAAACTGTATGTTCAGAAGCTTACACTGAAGCAAACACTGGGGTTATTTTCAGCACATTTCCCTTTCACAGTTCCTGATTGCTACCCCAAGAGCAAGAAGGGCAGGACTAACATCACACATGGGGTCTTCACTGCTCCAGCTCTGTCTTACCTCACTGTGGGCCAGGTTAGCAGTGGAATATGCTGCAGTCTTCAGGGATATCGCAGCCCATGGACTGCGTAAGTTTAAAATGCCCCAAGAGCTCCTCAGGGTGGACTGTCAGACCAAAGAGATTCCAGCTGAGTGATGTGACTAATGCTATAATTTTGTACTTGATGAGTGAAGTGGTACATATCCCTTTTTTGGTTTGTCAGGAAAATGAACAGAGAAAAAAACTTTCACGACATGGAAGACAAAACTTTCATGAAGATTGTATGTTCCCTTAATGGCCAAAAGAGCATATACAATTAGGGACAAGCCATAGTTTATAAAAATGTTTATGGATTTATTTGGAAGAATTGTATCCTGTTAAATGTCCAGAAGTTTATACCAGATTCATAGAATACAACAGTAGTGTACAAAACAGAACTCTGGGGGTTTTTCCTGTATTTGTGTTAAAATGATGGTCACATTTCTAGCAAATTCCAAAAAAAATGACAGCTTCGTATAGAATAAAATAAGAATAATTATTTTTAATAGGGTACATTACCAGAATAGTGATTGGGAAAATAAAAACAGCTTTTGAAACTTGTAAATTGATCATTCAAATAAACCAATATAGTCCCTGAAAAGAAATTTTAGATTTAATTAATTCATCTTTCCATCTTCTGCACAATCATGTTTGAACTATTCATTTTTAGACCAAACTACATTTTTAATCATAACAGTGGTACTATTTGAAAATTTAAAAATATGTCTAATGCCATGAAAGTGACCTTGATTCTGTGATTCTGTTGCTGTGTATAAAGACAAATGACAAGATTATCATCTAGGGGGTGCATACCTGGAAATATCTAACTCCACAGCCTTTTCCTGTTTCCCATTTGTGACTATTTTCAGTTTTTCATAGTTATCAGCCTAACAGCTCCTGTGTTTTGTTCTCTTCTTAAATACAAGACAAAAAAAAAAAAAAAAGATAGATGAAGTTACTCAGCAGCGTTTATGTTTTACCTTTCATTCACCCAGTTACTTGTTATGAATTTACTGAATTATCTGAAATGCAGAGAATGTTTTTTCCTACGTCATTAGTGTGCAACTGTTTAATATCCCTCAGAAATAATTCAATTCTATTGCTCTTTAAAAAACATTACTGTAGACTGAAACATTTCCATTTGTAATTCTGGAAATACTTATTGACCACCAAATTATTGACATCTTTTTCTTCTTGCTGAGTTCTTCACTTGCCTGACATCTGATTGCAATGACTCTGGCACTGCTAGGCATGTTCCAATGTTTTATTCATAACAGTTCTTTATAAAATTGTGAGGCGATGTTTCACAACGTAATGTTCATTTTCCTTATGTGTCTTTACTTACCAAAGTATATTAACACATCTGGGGAAAAAAAATAAATTCATAAGCTTTCCTGTAAAAATACTATCAGACTGTTCAAGATATTTGGTACGTAGCTGTCGTGCACAGTCACTCCTAGTCAATCCTAGTCAACAGAGAATTAGCATTCCTTCAATTACTTATCTTTGTAAGAATTAAAATACTTTCCAGGATATTTAGTTCTCAGGGCATTTTATCACAGCACGTTTCTGTTATAAACATGCTCTTTCTTGTTAGGAATGACACTAATTTTCCAGCTAGTTATCAAAGCAAATTTTTCATAAATTTATAGCAGTCTGACATAGATTTACAGAATTATGTCATAAATCATTATTGCTATCTTCAAAAACATAGGATAGCACATGTGTTTGCCCAGTCACAGTATGTTACCAGATACACTGGGTTTTTTAAGAAAAAACTAATTTATTCTTCTCCCATTAATCTAAATCATATGTGTCTGTGATTTGATTAATATATTCCTTTAATTGTGTCATCACATTGCTGACAAAAATATTTTCTAATGGGGAAGACAAAACGTTGAAAATATTGATCTGTTGCTCCCCGAATTTGTACTGCTTACATGAAGTGACACCGAATTAACGGCTAAAATAGCAGCACTGCTTCCTCAAAAGGACAGAACTAAGGAAGCTAGTCTGTTACGAGGATAAAGAGAAAATTACAGTGAAAGTTTAGTGGAGGAATAAGACTATCATTTCAGTATCAAGCTGTCTGTCTCTCTTTCCCATCTCACTCACGGGGCTGATTTGGTATATGCTGATGATTCATTGCAACGATTCTTTCACTCAAAGCAAGGAAAGCTCTGTCACTCCAGGATAAAAAAGAAAAATTCAAGCAAAGCACTTATCCAGCACTTCTGAGGTTCAGTTGCTCTTCTCACTGTAGTTCATCGCTGGCACTATGCTCACCATCATGCCTCTGCTCTATTACTAAGTTTAGCCTTTGGATACTTCAGCTATGAGCCATAGCCTCTTTTAACCACAAACCATTTAATGGGTTTCTATGGACAAGTTCATAGAATCATAGAATAGAATCACAGAATAATTACGGTTGGAAGGGACCTCCAGGGTCATCAAGTCCAACCTTTATCCCATCATATTCCTAACCATTAGACCATGGCCTCAAGTGCCTCATCAACCCGTTTTTTGAACACCCCCAGCGACGGCGACTCCACCACCTCCCTGGGCAGCCTGTGCCAGTGCCTAACCACCCTCTCAGTAAAGAACTTCTTCCTAAGATCCAACCTAAACTTCCCCTGATGTAGCTTGAGGCCATTTCCTCTTGTCCTGTCATTAATGATTTGGGAGAAGAGACCAACACCAGCCTCACTACAACATCCTTTTAGGTAGTTGTAGAGGGCAATGCGGTCTCCACTCAGTCTCCTCTTCTCCAGACTAAACAACCCCAGTTCCCTCAGCCGCTCTCCATAAGGCCTGTTTTCCAGACCTCTCACCAGCCTCGTTGCCCTTCTCTGGACTCACCCCAGCACCTCAATGTCCTTCTTATCCTATGGTGCCCAGAACTGGACACAGTACTCAAGGTGTGGTCTCACCAGTGCCGAGTACAGGGGCACGATCACCTCCCTACTCCTGCTGGTCACACCGTTTCTGATACAGGCCAGGATGCCATTGGCCTTCTTGGCCACCTGGGCACACTGCTGGCTCGTGTTCAGTCGGCTGTCAACCAACACCCCCAGGTCCTTTTCCGCCAGGCAGCTTTCCAGCCACTCTTCCCCAAGCCTGTAGCGCTGCATGGGGTTGTTGTGGCCGAAGTGCATGACCCGGCACTTACCCTTGTTAAACCTCATACAGTTGGTCTCAGCCCATCACTCCAGCCTGTCCAAATCCTGCTGCAGAGCCTCCCTACCCTCAGGAAGATCGACACTCCCACTCAATTTCGTGTCATCTGTAAATTTACTGAGGGTGCATTCGACTCCCCCATCCAGGTCATCGATAAAGACATTAAACAAGACTGGCCCCAAGACCAAGCCCTGAGGGACACCGCTTGTGGCCGGTCTCCATCTGGATTTAACTCCATTCACCACAACTCTCTGGGCTCGGCCATCCAGCCAGTTTTTAACCCAGCAAAGAGTCCACCTGTCTAGACCATGAGCCGCCAACTTCTGCAGCAGAATGCTGTGGGAAACAGTGTCAAATGCCTTCCTGAAGCCCAGGTAGACAACATCCACCGCTTTTCCCTCGTCCACTAGGTGGGTCACCTGATCATAGAAGGAGATCAGGTTGGTTAAACAGGACTTGCCCTTCGTGAATCTGTGTTGGGTGGACCTGATCCCCCTGTTGTCCTGCACTGGCCACGTGATCTCCCCCAAGATGAACCGTTCCATAATCTTCCCTGGCACCAAGGTCAAGCTGACAGGCCTGTAGTTCCCCGGATCCTCCTTCCTGCCCTTCTTGTAGATGGGCGTCACATTGGCAAGTTTCCAGTCATCCGGGACCTCCCCCGATTACCAGGACTGCTGATAGATGATGGAGAGCGGCTTGGCAAGTTCCTCTGCCAGCTCCCTCACCACTCTCGGGTGGATCTCATCCTGCCCCATAGACTTATGGGTGTCTAACTGACTCAGCAGGTCCTTCACTACTATTTCCTGGATTACGAGGGGTTTACTCTGATCTCCATCCCAATCTTCCAGCTCAGGGAACTGAATACCATTAAAGACTGAGGGAAAGAAGGCATTAAGTACCTCAGCCTTTTCCTCATCCTTGGTAACAGTGTTCCCCCTCCCATCCAATAAGGGATGGAGATTCTCCCTGCATCCTTTTTTATTGTTAGTATATTTGTAAAAACTCTTCTTATTATCTTTTGCAGCAGCGGCCAGGCTGAGTTCAAGCTGGGCTTTTGCCCCCCTAATGTTCTTCCTACATGACCTAACTAAATCTCTATACTCTTCCCGAGTAGCCTGCCCCTTCTTCCAGAGGTGGTCGACTCTCCTCTTTCTCCTAAACCCCAGCAGAAGCTCCCTGTTCAGCCAGGCCAGTCGTTTTCCCCCCCCAGTTTGTCTTATGACACATGGGGACAGGTGAGGAAGAATTTCTTCACAGTGAGGGTGACAGAACACTGGAACAGGCTGCCCAGAGAGGTTGTGGAGTCTCCTTCTCTGGAGACATTCAAAACCCACCTGGACATGTTCCTGTGTGACCTGATCTAGGTATTCCTGCTCTGGCAGGGGGGTTGGACTAGATGATCTTTTAAGGTCCCTTCCAATCCCTAACATTCTGTGATTCTGTGACAGCCTGCTCCTGCATCTCTAACAGTTTCTCCTTGAAAAGAGTCCATCCTTCCTGAACCCCTTTGCCCTCTAGGACTGTTCCCCAAGGGACTTTCTCAACCAGTGTTCTAAACAGGTTGAAATGTTCATGTTCATGTTTTTCTCTTCTGACTCTCCCTTCTCCCAAAGGGAGTGAACCTCTGCTATCCTTTCATTCAGTGGCCTTTCTTAGTTGATATTTTTCTTCTTGATTCTTTTCCCATCTCCATTTCAGCCCATTTTCTCTCCAGACTTCTGTAATGTCTGTTACTGACTTCTGTCCTTAAGAACATTATCTGTAAAAAAATCAGTGAATAGAACAGACTACAGTTTTTCACTGAAAATTTTCCCTATTAAAATTGAATTGTTAAACTCTGTAAAAAATTAAAGAGAGGAGAGAAGAGACAGGATACAGAGAGGAGAGGAAAATATAAGACAGACTACTTGACGTTTTTAGGAGAAAATTCCTTATGCCAATCTAAGTAATGTCTTTTTGGACATTATGTATGATACGAAGAAGGAATAAGATGGTCTTCCTGGCCAGCCCTCTAGTAGAGAGAAGAGCTATTTCACATACCATAATGGTCATCTCCAATATAGAGAAGAAATGGACAATGTTGATGATCAACTGGTCATCTCATACCTGAAGTCCGACACACAAACTCTTTTTTAGATGAGCTTCTATCATTTTTTCCTGTATTTTTTGGGGGGAAAATATCTGGTGCATCTCTGAATAGCATTATAATAAGACATACCATTGTGAATGAAAATGTAAATATGAATATATGAAAGTAGAGTTTAAAAGAAATTATTCTGAAACCCTAACTCCAGCATTTGTACAAAGGATGTTTTGAAAAAATGGAAGAAGGTCAAATATTTGATAAGAATTTCATTGATTGGAATCTCTATGGAATGATTGACAGTTCTTTTATGTGGAAGTACAGGCACACAAGCACACACACACACACATATATGTGAGAGTGGGTGTTTGTATACCACTTGAATATCTGGCATATTCAAATTCTAAACAAAACATAAAAACTTCTTTTCTGTCATCTCAGGAAGCTCGGAGCTTAATGAGTGAAGCATCAGATGTCATTCAAAAATAATTACTCAGAAGAAGAACATAGGCATCTTGTCCCTTCTTGATGTAGCCAAGATAAACTGGCTAATGTCACAAACATTACTACTGCATTACCTTTATAATAATTTGCTGCTCTTGAATCATCACTATGCTAGTGAGTCAAGGGGCATTCTAGCATTCAAATACATAATTTAACGTAAAAGTTAAACTTTGAAGAGAGTCAGCTTCTATCCTGCTGTGGCATATATCAGAGATAAGTATCTAAATGGAATACCTGACACATTTAGAGAAGACTTGAGGGGTGAGCTAGCCAGCAATTTTTCATCATCAAAACAGAAAATCTCTGTTCAATAAAACTGAATTTCCCAGTAGCTACTTTCCTTTTTCTATTCTGTTACTGAGATGAAAGCTACAGCTACCCATGTTATAGACCCAATTTTTCATCACTTGGGGAAAGCCACAAAGCTGACAAAATTCCCTGAATGGGCTTCAACAAAGAGGAGCAGAAGGACAAAAAGACTTCACATTTAGCTGTTAGTAACCCCAGCTGAAGACTAATAATTTCACTTATGAAAAGGAAGAGGAAACTGAGCAGTACTTTCTGGGCAGGCAGACAACTAGCAAGCCAAAACTCTCTGTAAACACCATTTTTTTTGAGAAATCTCTTTCTGTTTAAGTAAATAAAAAACTCCATGTAATGTTGGGAGTGGGAGGAGGGAGGGAGAGTTGTTCATTTTACTTTTTGCCTCAACTCAGAAGGCAAATATTTTCAAAACTATTTTATTAAGCCAAATGGATTTCTGTTTTCCAAACAGATCTAGTTATGATCACTCAGATTTCTGACCATGTGCCAAATATACCTCATGTTTATGTAGGGTTTCATTAGAGGAAGGTTTGCATGGTTCAGTAAAACCACCTCCTCCCTGCTCTCAACAGCTCTCCCAGAAACTACGTTCCACCCACTCAGGGGGCTGCTCCCCATCCTCCCTGCTTACCCCCAGAGGGACCTGATCCTTCCCTGCTCACTGCCCCCATCCTGGCCTTGGCCCAGTCCCCACACACCCTCATTCTGACATTTCATAGGCATCTACTTGTGTTGCACAGATGACACTATTCTTTACTGATAGGGGAAGGGTTCTTATTCAGTTTTTCCTTTTTGTTTTCTCAGTGATTGTCAATAGTTAGGTGGAAGTCACAAATGAGCCCAATGTTTAGTGGAATTCTGAAATAAATAGGTTTATATGATTTTTGTAACTGACTTTTCTTCTCATACTGGTGCCATTTCAGTGCTTCATATGGTGCTAGGTTTTTATTCTACTGAAAATTTCTATGCATTTTTTTAAAAATTTGGGTGGTGGTTTTGGGGTGGGTTTTTTGTTTTTTAAATGTATATGGACTTAGTTTCTTGTCTGGTCTTTAACTGTCAGAGTTTTTGTTTTGAGAAATATATTTTATTTCAAATATGATCTTTTTTATAAAATAATTAACAATGAAGGAAATCCTGAGGAGAACTGATGCAGCAGGTTGGGCTGAAAATAAATAAGGAGGGATTGCTATGGCTTTTCACAAATAACATTTTGTGTAGTATCGACTGAAGCATGAGCTCAGAATATGCCTTCCTTCAAAGTAGTTGTGATTTCCTACCAGTGAAAGGAGCAAAGATCACAAGCTGCCAGAATCAAGATACTACACAGGTAGCAAGTAACTGTTTCAGCAGAAGGATGTCATTTATTTAGTTATTAATACATTCTGACTGTGATCGTAGAGAGTGAATTAATAAAACTTGGGAAAGAAACAGTATTTCTTCAACTGGCAGTCAAGAAGTCAAAGAGCTTTACATTAATATGTTTTTCCCCAAAGCAGGGGCAGACACAAGGTCAGTTATGTTGACTCAATGGATAGGTGACAAGTTGTTAGGTTACTGCAACTCAACTGTGTTCAGCTGTGTACCCTGGCCTTCAGCTTATTAACACAGTGTTTTCAGCTCTCTTTCTAATTGCAGTATTAATTATTCAGTTATGCTATTGATATTTCACATTTGTTCCATGCAAACCTTCTCCTTGAATAGTACCTGCTATAGCTGAATCAACCACTCCAGTCTGCTGATGGAGAACATCAGTAGCTGTCATATTTTACAAGCTCCAAATGCATTATAAAGTCAGGGGTTATTAATTTATCATATATGTATAAAACCACTAACTCAGAAAAACAAGCTAATGTGTATTACTGTGTGTTTATCACCATGGGCCCAAACACATACGGATAGCTGCATCATTGTGCAAAAAGAAACATTATGTCTTGAATTTTTTATGGAAATACAAAATTTTCCTTCAATGTGCTTTATGTCATAATAACATCTTCAGAGAATCTGTCTTTTGCAGATTTTAGCTATTCAGTTGAAGCTTTGAAAGCTTCACAAAAGGTTGTAAACTAATGAATACACTCTGAGATAAGGCAAAACCAAACAAACATTAGCTTTTGCAGGGGGTGTAAATATATTCAGGAGTTAATTATGTTTGATGCTGTCAGAGTTTGACCTATTGGAGCCCCCAAAGCAATCACATACATGACTGAACAAGGGAATTCTGGCTTAATCTCGTGAATATAACAGTTTAATAAATTATAACTTGTTCAGCGAGCCATAGCACATGGGATTTAGCTGCCCTTGGTTATATATTTACAGCAACTCAGGTTAAAAAAATACAGCTCAGTTATGTAAAGATCCTTTATGTCTTACCCCCATGGATCAAAAAAAATCTGATTTTCTCAGGACTAAGGGAATACACTACCAGGTAGGTTTACCTGTCCTGAGCAAAGCACCTCCTAATTCATCTCAGCTAATACCACTGTAATCATATTAACTGCCACAATCACATGTCCAAGAACAGGACAGCTTCAAGCACAGATCTGTATTTAAAGCAGGCTTCTCCATTAGCCTAGTAAGAAAGAAAGAGATACCAAAACAACTTTTTTAAAGTCTTTGCTTCATGCCCTGCAGTTGTAACATCAAGGCAGTCTATAATTAGTGCTCACAGGGACCAGTGACTAATGCACATGAAGGTACAGCAAATTAGCTGAAGTGTTTTCATTATTTTTCCTAGTAGACAGGAATACTAGACGTTCTGATGCTATGCCTCAGACTGCAAATATTGGCACACCCTGCTCAAATACAGCCACAGAAAGAAAATACAAAAGAAAGGAAAAAACATTATCTGCAGATGTCATATCTTCTCCTACAGTATTTACAATGTACATGTTCACACCCATCATGATCACACTTCTGATATAAAATTTGCATGCCTCCTCTATAGTGACACATTTATGCTTGTGACCACTAACAAAAAGACACCAGTTTTTAACTTCTTGTTGCATCCTCTTTGCTGCCTTCTCCCTTGCCTTTCACATTTTCCTGATCTGCAAGACTTTTTTGGTATCTTGGAGCATTGGCTGAATGTGATAGGAAATGTTAGACACTTGCCATTATTATTCACTAAGACCTGAAAGAATGGCTTTGACAGTGCTGTCCCTCTTGCTTTCCCCTTCAAACCAAGCAGTGTCTGCAGCACTAAACACTCAGTTGCTGGACGGTCAGCTTCTTCTTGGTAAACACAAAGCCTGCATAAATATTGTGTAGTTGCAAAGAACGTAGATATTTTGACTGATTAAGAGGGAGTGTGGGACATCTGGCTAGGAAGAATTCTCCAAAATATATGACACAAGATAAAAACAACACATTGTCTTAGCAAAATTAAGATAGCAGGTGCAGATTGCTAAGTGTGTCTGTATTTGAACACACTCTATTATTTTTTACATGGATATATAAAATCTCTCAGTTCTCATAAGTTTTGGACTTTGGTGAAATCCAGCTCAGTGCCAGGAGCCAGCTATAGGATCAATGCACCTTTGAAGTAGTGCCTAGGCTTGTGTTGACCTTTGATAAGAGGATAAATTTCACCCTGTGTCATTAGTGCTGCCCACAAACATAAAAGGGATATGTTTGCCTTGCCTTAACATCTTTGATATTTACCCACTGCTTTGCTTGAGATATCAGATATAAAGATGACCCTATCTTTCCTGACTATGCTGAAAAAGAGAGATATTTGTATTTAAAATAAGGTTCAATCCTAGGCAGGAGAGAGAGTTCCAGCTCTAGCTGGACTTTTTCCTAGCATGGTGCAAGAAGCTAGTACAGGTGAGCTGATGTAACTTTACTGTAATAAAACAGAGTTCAAAAAACAGCCATGATTTGTCAACCCAGAGGCCAAAACATATGCTGAACAAGAAGGTCATGATAGCACAGAGATCAGACATTACCCAGTGACCGTGCTGACCCACCAGAGGAGAAGAAAAACTCAAAACCAGTTTTCCAACCCATAACAAGGATGTGAGGTAGGTGGAGGTTAGCCCTGTCCACAGGTGCAAATCTCACTCTCCTGTCCAGACCACCTCAGAGCAGGAAGTGGATGAATTTAGCCATGACCCCTCTGGGGTAACACTGCTTGTCCTGACACCCACAGCATGTCCCTGGAGTCCTCCTCCTGCTGTGACTTAATTTGGGGAGTGAGCTGCAGAACAAAAGATGATAGTCCTTCTAGACAGCTTCTCTACTTCCCAAAACAGGTAGGTCCCATCTCCTAATCTTCTCAGCCCTGCCTCTTCTCATCTCTATACTTGCTCGTAAGTTAAAGGACTTCTGAGGGCTGGCCAGCTGACTGGCACATCATGGGCAACGCAGGCTGCCAGCAGAAGCTGAGTGACCGAGGCCATCTCTGTTTGTCAATAAAACAGGCCTTGACCTGTCCTTTCAGGCTGGTACATGTGGGGCTTCTGCATGTGACTACGAGCCACGTACACGGAGAGAGAGTGGAAAATGGAACTGGCCTGGAGAAAGTGGTTCAAATATTGCTTATATATCTGGGATCCCTAAGAACAAGGGGAGCAGGGTAGTAGGCTAAGGTCCAAACTCCCAATCTGATGCACACAGAGAGATCACAATATTCTTAAACTTGGAGTCTTTTTTGACAGAAAATAAAATACAGGAACATGAGTGTACAACCATACATATTTTGCAACAGGGTTCCTTAAAAAGAGTTGCTGGTAAAGCAGGATTTCTGCTATGAACAAAGAATCATATCTGTAGCCAGTCCCTTGTTAATTTATCAACCCTCAATTTCAAAAAATAGGGGCCATGTCCTCAGAAGTTCCTCAGGTAAAGGGGTCTCACAGAATCTGGAAGATTATCCCATTACAATTTAAACAAATTTACAGCAAGGATGACTGATGAAAGACAAGTCTCTGACAGCATCAGAAAAAGAGAAAGAAAGACTGTAAGAGGCTGTGGGTGTGCTTGAGAGAGCACTTCACTTTCTCACATGAGTAAAATTAGGAGAATTGTTCTGAAGCTTTGCAGTGAGTCAAGGTCCAGCTTCCTTTTCTTCCTTTATTCTTTTCTTCCACTTCTCCTCTCTTTTACTATGTGCAGACCCCACATTTATATGAAAAACTGACATTGATTCGTATGAACTTTTTTTTAGATTTACATGTGGTAATAAAAAGGGCCCCTTAATTTAAATCCATTTTGGGCAGGATGGAGAGAAAATTGCAGTTAATCCTGGGCTGAGGCAGGGGAGTGGTAGACAGCTTCTCCTGGGAGCTAAGAGGAGGTTCCAGAGAGACATTGTCTTGGAAATCCTGCTCAAAGCAGGATTATAAAGAGCTGCCAGCTCTTTTAGTATCTAAGGAGCTAAGGACCCTTCCTAGCTGTCTTTCTAACTACTGAGGGTTGTCTGTATGCCTGGAACAAGGACTGCTTGCTCATGCAATCCCATCCCATGCCCATCACAGATATTGCAGTTCCTGAGCTGGCACAGGAGAGTGCCCAACTGATTCAGAAACATCTGACGTTGACTGTGATCAAGCCCATTTGCTCTTCTTTATTGCTGACCTCTCCTGCTTGACTCACTCTCAGGCACAGCTGAGTAGATCTTACTGTTTAACCCTTGCAGCTTCCAATCTGGCCTTCTGCTTCAGCAGCATGGCTGTGAGTCAACGCATTGCCCAGGCATGCACTGGGAGCTCTGCATTGCTAGACTGAGAGCAAATAGAGCAGCCCAGATCATGGCATACACCTAGGATCCCTTACCCCTCCAAAACTGTATGGCCTCACCCATTCAGAGAATGTTCTCTGGCCCATGCTAGCCCACAAATGGGTCCTGGGTATTACACCAGGTAGTGCAAGTGAGCCAAAACTCTTCCATGGGGCTTATTTACTTCTAGTATTAACAGTTAAACCATATGGATAATTGTAGGAGAGATCAAATCTGCGCCTTAACTGGTTTACTGGTAAGTCACAGCCTAACTCTACCAGTGGTTGCAGAAAATGTTCATTTTCACCTAAGAGAGATGCCATAAATCCTCACAAAAAGCATGTGAAATCTTACTCAGTTAAAGGGTCCCTTTGGTTTAGGACAGCACCCACAATGTCTCAAACAGTAAGGGGAAAATTAGGTAGAGCAATGAATAGACCAAACAGTAGATAAATGGATAAATAGATATGTTCACAAACTTTTCAAATAACTTATAATGTACCAAAGCACAATACTCATTAGAAACATCTGAGCTGTCTACAGTTGAAAGAAAAATAAGCACTTCAGCTTTAGTAATAATATAATTAGTACTTATCAACGTCTACAACATTGATCTAAGTCATAAAAATATGACGCTAAAATTAGTTCTAGAGAGGGACTCTACATTTTATATGAAGAATTTTGTAGAATTTTCTGTCTCCTCTTACATTGTATGTTATTTACTTCCTAATTCTACTCTCCACCAAGTTCAAGAACCTGTCAGGATTGTGTATGTGCTTTAAAACATGATAGCTTGAATTGTAATTTAGCACATTTTCATTAGCATCAGATCAAAATAATTTCAGATCAGTGTCAATTTCCAAGAGATGTTGTGGTGATGTGGAATCTCCCTGTCTGGTAAGAAACTCAAGAAGTGGTTGCACCCAGGTCCAAATCTCTGTGGGATGGTGTTGTCTGCTTCCCCTGGCTTACTTCTCCACCTCTCAGACTATTCTATCCAGATTTTTTCACCTCTTTTAGGGCAAGTCCTCTGAGACACATATGAAAGGAATAGGCCATATTATCCTTATGTAAGGACAATAAAATATTTCTGCTGTACCTTGCATACATACTTTCTAGGGTACCAAACATACTTATTTTATGATACTGGCAAAGTACGTAATTAGACTGGTGTATGTACATGTTTGATTGATTGATACTAATTTCCTTTACAAACACAGTATTAAGAAAATTATTCTGTGGAGGAACTGGATGAAGTGTGCCATAATATTTAATGATGTTACTTGCTCTGGTGCCTGAATTAATGACGTACCACCTTGCTGAAAGATGGATTTATGGGTGATTTAGCTTCAGCTCAGTTACTCTGTTTATCATCTTTCTCAACAGCGGGAAATACACTATTCAAACAATGCCACAATAAGATAAATAAATAAAGTTGATGGTGACAGATTTCCAATATAATTGTCCTGAAAGTTTTACTATTTTGACATCTGCATTATTATACTAAATTATTTCGTTTCATCCAGTGACTGCCACTGGAGTTGCAAATCTTGCCGAAGTCAGTCAACAGCATGTACATGAAACTTCTGGTTCTTTGTAGTGCAGTCTTCTCCTTGGGTGAATTAACTATACAGTGGGCATTGGCTGACTCAGCACCATGAAAATATATCTGTGCTGCTTCCTCAGCTGTCTTGGGTCTGGTATTAGTGTTACGCTTTTTATATGACCATCTGTCTGAACTAATAATCTGTTCAGGACTTGTCTTCATGAAGGACAGGCAGACCTGAAATCCTTTCCCAGAACTGGGAATCCACAAGAAAATGATGTTCAGACAACCAATTGCCTCCAGACTGCGTAACTACAGGTGCAATCTGGTTTATTAACTTATGCTTTATATGAGCTCTCGGAGATTTGGTGGTAAAATGAGGGATGGCAGCAGCTCCAACTGCTGGTGGAAGGAAAAGGTGAGAGTTAGCGTCAGTACCATGTTGCTCAGGGTACATTAACTGAGGTGTAGAGCATGACAAGTGTACAGCCTCACCTGGAAACTAGTGCTGCGCATAGTTCTGGAAATCAAAGCACTGGCAAACACGGGCATGTAGAAAGGCTCTGCATAGTTATGGCTTTACAGTGAGCAGGGAGTAGGAACACAGAGACACTGAACAATTCAGTTTGGAAGGGACCTCTGGAAGCCATTTGGTCCAAACCCCTGCTCAAAACAGGGCCTATTTTGAAGACAGATCTGGTTGCTCAGAGTCAGATATTGCATAGCACCAGTCAGCACTAGTGCTGTCTGGAGTTTTCCACTTTCTGAATGTTCAAGATCCTTTATGTTGAACAAACTAGGAAAGCCACAGGATAAGTTCTAAAGAACTAAAGAAGTCCTAAAAGCTGTCCTTCAGCCTTATCTCTGACAGAGTGCTTCATACCAAGATAAAATAAACCTGACTCTGACTTTACTTATTACTGATGAAGTCAGTAATAAATCCAGTAAGCCAGGAGTAGTTCCATAATGTGAAATTGGTATAAGTAAAAGGAAAATAAAAGCCAGATGTTCCTTATGGCAGCAATTTTATGGAAGGGAGACTTCTGCTCCATGTTTTCTTCTCTCAGCTTTCTTTCCCAAGACTCCACTCAAAGTCCCCACTCTGTGTGGTTCTCCAGGCTAGGAGTGGTGGAAAGGGGTTCACAGCAGCGTGTTTTGATCTCCTTCCTGAATCAAGAAACTTCCCAATAACTTCATTCCTCTTGCTTTGTTTTACTGTATCCCTCACCTTGCAAAGCCTGGAGAATACTTTATGCTGTGTTGGCTCTTAATATATTCAAGGATAAGGTGTGCTGGCTCTGACAGAATGGAGGTTTACATACTATAGAGGTCCCAATACCCAGGTTTTCTCCTAAGTGTGTTCTGTTTATGTAGAATAAATTACCCTCGTATAAACACCTATGCAAAGGCAAAACTATTGCACTAGGTTTATGCAAAGTAGATGTTAGAGAATAATTACATTTCTAGTTTTGAAAAAAATTATCTTGATATAAATTATTGCAAAACAAATAAAACAGTTACTAAATGATACTTATGTGTAAGTATAGCACGCATGGACAAGCCTTAACAAGATCACTGGGAGCTGGAAGCAGTCTTAAAACAGCAGCATGGAGTAGTGCATTATGCAGCTTACCAGACACTAACTCCCTCCAGCAGCACAGCAAATCTGGCTCTTCCTGTCCTTCTTACAAAATAGACTGTAGATAGACCAGCCAGTTGCATTCTTCTGAAGTGTTTAAGTCAATGTGGATTTATGAGGTGTGTAGATTCAATGCAGAGGGAATGGTAACATGGCAATGCAATCCAGCCCTCATAGAATGAAAGCCATATATAAAAGTAGCCCATATAAGAGTCAGGATTAATTATGCAGGAGAGATCTTTGGAAAAAAAAAAAAAATATAGTGAAATGCTAATAACTTTAGATAGTGCGAACAACAACATAAGTTCAGTTGGAAGAGCTTCTAGTATATCTATACCAGGCAAAATTAGGATGAGGAATTGTATTAAATCTGAATCTCTATGCATTTATCATATTTTCAAAGTGTTTTTAAGATCCTTTAATGTGTATTTTCTGCTCTCTTTTTGTTGCCTCACAAGCCACAGCAGCCAGTGAACATGCAATAAAAACTTTAACTTTCTTCTGGACAAATGGTTTTCCAGATATTTGTTGGAGGTTAAGAATCATTTTTGCATGGATCTAGAGAAAAGTGTTCAAGAGAAAAGAATTTAAATAAGCTAGAATCCCCAAAGCAAAGATAATCAGAGGCTAAGAAAGTCTTATGGTTTAAACACAGAGTTTGGAAAATCCAGTGAGAGACCTCAGGCACATCACAAAGTCTTTCTGTCTCCATTCTCCAGCTGTAAAATAGAGATAATTTTTCTCCTCTAATTCTCCAGGAAGTTATAGCATAAATTCATTAACATTTGCAAGACATTCAGATGTTGTGTGAATATCTGAGAGTAAAATAGGAAACTACTGATGGCGAATGAAGGCCTTACAAATTGTTATATAGATAAATCTTAATCCATTTTATACTTCCCATGGAAATTTGAACTTAATTGTAGAAAAGAATGCAAGGATAGAAAATGGATTCTTTGAGATCTGAAGCTGGGGATCATTGATATCTCTAAGGGTGGGAAGGACTAATAAAAGCACCAATATTAAACCCTTGTTCAAAAAACCTCAAACAAACAACTCTTAAGATTTGCAGTCTCAGCCCCTATCTCTGTTCACTTTCATATTACTTCTGCCTTCAGTTGCCCTTCTATTCCTACTATTTATTATGTGTGCTAAGAGAACTCTTCTATGTAATATAACATCAGGTTATTTTAATGAGACTGTTTGAAATTTACTCCTGTTAATGGTGAGTAAAGATAAGCTATGAAATCTTGACTTCATTGAGATCAGTGAGATTTTTCTGTTGACCTCAATAGAACCAGATCTTCGTGCAGGAATCAATACTGATCCCTTAGACCTGTCAACAACTTTGATATATCTTTGATTGAGAGTACATTGGCTTTGCTGTAAATCCTAACAGGAAATGATGATTAAAAATCACTCTTTAAGGGTTTACTTTCTGCCCACCAGAAATAACTGGGACCCAGGACAACAGTTCATTTAGCAGGAGAGTGGTCAAATACACACTCTTCTAGTATGATTCCATTAGTATTCAAGTCATAAATGAAGGTAATTTTGAATGACTGTTCACATGCAAGTAGTAGAGAACATATCAAGTACAAAGACTATTGTCTGACTGGAAAAAAACATCTCAATGTAGCCATGAAAGTCTGTCTGCTGCTTATTAAATGTGTTTTTAAAAGGCTCATAGTTTTATTGTCTTGTCTGAAGTGCTAAGCTATGAAAGCATGTATAATATAACCAAAAGCCAGTATGATATGACCAAAATCCAACATGAAGAATAAGTATTTGCATCTGATATTTACAAAGTCAATAAGCAAAAACCGATGTAAAACATCAAGATAGTTAAAATGTTTGAAATACAGTCAATAGAAGGCAGTTACAGGTTCCCTTTCATATTCTTCTTTCCTTTTTGCTCCCATATCCAATAATATACTTCAAGTAGTGACTTGTAAACAATAAATCATTGTTTACCAGGGGGGCTTTTTTCAGATACAAGGAGCTAAATGTGTTGTACACCCCACAATGGGCACCTAGATTATTTTTCTGTATTTGATGAATGTTCATTTCCCAGTATGTATTTGTCAGAAAAATTCATCAAAGAGAGCCATTCATTAAACTTGTCAGAATTAAAATGTCTCCCATCTTCAAATGCAGACATGTCTTGGATTAGTTTGGGTATAAATAGAACTCTCGGAAACAAAAATGGTGACTGACACACAAATTTAAAAGTATGTAAATTTTGATAAAAGACTACACAAAATAAGAATGAAAACAGGAGTTTTCATAATTGCAAAAATATTGATTACATTCTCAGTAAAGATACTGTTATAGTACATTTTCTATTACAAATATGCTGTTTATTTTGATCTTTTCAGCACCGTCGATACCTAGGGCCCAATGTATTGACTGTTATTCTTTATAAATGTTCTAACTGAAGGACACACTTGTCACCTTACTGAATTCTTCTCAGTGATTTGCAGATTTTTTTACTGATTTCACTGTAAAACTATTTTTTTAATATAAATACATGACAACCTGAGCCACTTTTGTTACACCTAACTTTGTAAGCATTTTGATATAGTATGATCAGCTCTGTACAAATAAATATGCCAATTATTTCTTTATTTGTTGACCAGACTCCAATTAAAATATTTTATATTTTCTTTCTTTCTTTTTTTTTTTTTTTTTAAGGGTAGGATACCCCTGTGCTTTCAAATCATTTAGACTAACTTATGAAAACAAAATTTCCTAGCTTTCTTTTGAACACAAATGAGTCTTTAAGTTCCTAGTAGTTTTGGGGGCCCGATTCAACCAACACTGATGATTATGAAATTAATTACATCCTGTCAATGAAAACATAAGAAGAAAACTTAAAAGGTACTAAACAAAATTGTTAATTTACTAATTAGCAAGTGGTAGGTGTAAGATTCTCCTCTGCTGAGGAAGGTCTGAAATCCCAGCTCCACTTTGACTGATTGCCAGTGATTAAGTTTTGAAAGGCTTACTCACAAGCACCAGACAACCCCAGAAAAAAACTAAAATCAGTTATGACATTTCAAATCAGAACACACAAATTCCCGTGGACCTATGCCCAGAAGTTGTTCCTGTGGATGCCCAGAAGTGTTTTGGTCTGGAGACCAAACAGTTGCCCAAGTTCTGTAATAACACAGTAACACCCTGTTATTTATGCTGTAAAACAGAGTTACTGTGTTTTTGTGCACCAAAAATCTGTTGCTACCTCACCCACCATCTCGGAGTTTTGCCGTAAAGCCTTTAGTGTTTACCAACAGCTCTGCCCTGCTAACTTTTTCTGTCACCCCACTTTTCTGTCCTTCACCTTTGATTGATTTAACTGGCTTTGATGAGAAGATAACTAATGATGATGATGGTGACAGGATGAAAATATAACAACTCATAAAGAGGCATCAAGAACATGTGCACTAAAAGATCTGTGTCAAGCATTCAACCTTATGAATTGGTGAGCATTTCCAGAATGGTGGCCCACCCCAAGAAGGACGGGAAGAGGCACCAGAAGATTCAGTCTCATCTTGTAAAGTGAGGTACCAATTAAAATCTCAGGCCAGTACATAAGTCATATCTTGAGCTGTGTTTTAAAATGCAAATCAGCATTTTAATCAGCATACTCAGCTCCTGAGAAGTCAGCTTTTCTTTCAGCTGATTGACCTTCCTAAGGATCTTGCTTCTGCCTCCCTGCCCTCCCCATGGCATACCCTGCCCCATGTATTTGACATCATGACTCACTAACCATTACACATTTCGGGAGTATGTCCTCCACAGGTAGCTGGGTCTTCCTGTAGTACCAGTAAGCACAGTTTAGAGATGTCTCTGCTGAACTGTTTTATATCCTTCTTACTACAGCTAAGGTTACCTATCAGCTGAGAGACTCTAGAAGGGAAAACACCTTCTCTAAGTTTCCTCAGAACTCTTTTGGCATCATTTTACAGGTGAGAGTCACCAGGAAAAGTACTGGCAGTAGTTAAAGCACAAACCAGAATCAACTTCTTACTCTCCCTTTCTCCCTCCTGTCCCTACCCATAGCTAATTATTCTTTGGTGGACACACAAGCCAAGAAGGAGTTCTGGTATGCTCCAGCCAGGACTTTGATTTAGGTGAGCCAGAGATAGATCTGGAGGGTACAAGAAAGCTTGTTACTGCCATTCCTCTTACACTGGCTCACATAGTTAAAGCTATCTGTAGAATCTGTTCACAGCTGCAACATTTGCCGAGCAGGAGAGGAGAGCAGTGAGAAGTATGGAAAGGCACCAATAGTGACCTTATCATTTTTATTCTTAACGCACAACAGTTTGGCCCATCCCAAACTGCAGAAATACTACAATAAAGGATTAGCAAGGGTATAAAGTCTGTCAACACAAACTAATTCTGGCAAGGAAGCATGAATTTCACTTCCATCCTCAAATTCAGTGACATTTCAGCTCTCTACAGAAGACATTGTCCAGGAGACTCTGGAACACCTTGGCATCCTTTACAGCAGATCGCTTAAAGCTAGTGAAGGATTCATTTGGTTGAATTGGTATTTACAAAGGACTGTGAAGAGGTCACTGAAATATTTGTCAATGAGGGAGCATTTGAAGATATGGGGTGGGGTAGGGAGACAGCGGGCAGGGGGAGCAGTCAGTTGCAACTTTTAAAATCAATTTAGACAGATGAAATCAGAACTGGTAAACAGCTATGTTTCATTGCACTGTAAGAAAATAAAATACACAAGTGAGGTACAGTCAAAGCAGACTGGCAGCACACAGATGCCCCGTGCCGGTCCTGTTTTGCTCTTACATCAGCTAAAGCCAGGACTCATCCCTAGAGAATTCAGCAATTGTATCCTGTGACATTGGGACACCAAATTGCCCTATTTAACATTACAAAATAGATGTAAACTGTGTATTTAGGAAATCGTGCCATTTGCTATTGCCAAAGATCAAAGCATGACTTGTGTGTCACATGTAAAATTCTCTAAACAAAAACTTAAGCCAGTTTAGAAGAGCACGAGCAAGCTGCTATTGCACTGTTTGAAGTGAGTAAACAAGAGCAACTTCTTGTTGCTATTTCATAATGTTTTTAATAAGCAAACACTTGAAACATGGGATTTTACACTGAAAAGGCAAGCAAACTGTGTTTCATTAAGAGCATTACCTTATGTAATCAGAAACAGCACCAAGTAGATCAAAGTTATGGCTCTTTATTGATTAGTCCTCAGTGTATGTTTAATCAGTGACTGGCCTACTCCAGGTGGACTGAGGATAGTAAATTAACACAGACACTCATCCGATCTGTTCTTGGAAATACCATGCTGTTGGACGTTAGGAGGTTGTTTAACTAAAGTGCAACATTTTTGAAGTGGATTCACATGACTGATCTAAATTATCAAAAGATTACAGATGCACTAGCTAACAACAAATGAACGAGCAACAAAACCTTTTTGTATTATATAATTATACTCTTATCCTTGATGGTAACCTTAGTCCTTTCTTACAGTTATTCACTATAGCTAGTGAAACCAAAGTATACCTTCCACTGAATTTCATAGAATCATAGAATCATAGAATGGTTTGGGTTGGAAGGGAACTTTAAAGGTCATCTGTTGAGGCGTAACAGTTTTAAACTGAAAGAGGGTAGATTTAGATTAGATATTAGAAAGAAATTCTTTACTATGAAGGTGGTGAGACACTGGCACAGATTGCCCAGAGAAGTTGTGGATGTCCCATCCCTGGAAGTGTTCAAGGCCAGGCTGGATGGGGCTTTGAGCAACCTGGTCTACTGGGAGATGTCCCTGCCCATGGCAGGGGGGTTGGAACTAGATGATCTTTGAGGTCCCTTCCAACCCAAACCATTCTATGATTCTATGAACTCCTAAAATTTTTCATTCCAGTTAAAAAGGTGAAGTCTTTTTGGTTTTAGTTGTCTTTGAGGGCTAGAAATAAGCTTTGTGCATGTAAATGAGGCCAGAACATAGTTCATATTTGAGAACTTGTTTGGCAGTTCTGAGATGAGAGGATTTTTGAAGTTCTTCAGGGAATTTCAAGCTTCAGTACGTATTACTGGTAATGCTACAGCAGCCTGCTCACCACCTATTCCCTGGAGAGAAAGGCAACAACTGCTTAAACAAGAATCACTACCCAAGCTGTCCAACACCTCCTGGATTTGCATACAGCTTAATTAAGACACTGTGTGGGCTAATTTTGCCCTGCTGTGATAGGGGTATCCACAATAGTTCCCAGCATGAGTACTGACATCACTCCTGCCCTTGCCACAGCTACACTACTGAAAGGTATCTGAACATTTCATAGCCTGAAAATGGTCTAAAAAAGGCAGGGAGTAGCACTGTAGTAAGTATTGTTTTGCAGCTCAGGAGCTAAGATAGAGACTGCGTGGACTGGCTTGCATGACAGGAAATCTGAAACTGAGCAGAGATTCCATCTGTTGTCCTAGTCTTATGTTTCTGTCATGGAGGGGATTTTTTTCTTGCCCGGCTGTGTCGTAACATGGAATACCATACCTCAGACATAAACAAACACAGAAACCAGCAAAGTTATGATAAAAACTCATCCCAGAACAACATCCTTATACCCTTATTAACAAAATCCTTTCCAGGGAGAGAGTAACTACCTGTCTGTTTCCCAGAGAAGGAAATCAAAGGGACAGTTATACTGACCCTGCCATATTGAGGGCTTTTCAGCAAATATTAAATTCAGTGTAATTACTTCTAGGGTAGTGCTTTGACTCAGGGAAAAGGAAGATGATAAGAGGAAATTTTGAAATTGAAAAGCCAACCCTTCAACTGACATAAAACAAGTGGGTGAATTTGCACCAGCCAAGGTGACAGCACTATTAATAATATAGGCAGCACTTCATTTGGAAATCAAAGGAAGTGTGGATGTACAATTAGCAAAATACCTGTAAATCCTGTCTGAATGGGGGAGAGCTATGTTTTGTCTTATATATCAGGGTTTTAGTTGCTGTAGTAATGTTCCTTGTATAACTTTCTACGTAAATGAAACTCAGTCCCTGATGTCACAAGCCACAGAGGATTATAGAATAATGAAAAACAAAACTAAACCAAAGGAATCCAGTCAACTGAAGACTTACAATGAAAACCATAAGTAAAAGTTAGGTTTAAAAATAGTTGGGTATTAGTTTATAGGAACACAAAGAGATTTGCTCTTTTTGTTGTTTTCATTTCACTAAGGAAAACAAACTTTAGAAATACTTTACAACTGGAAAACATGGCATTGATGTTAAAACAATCATGAGCAGCTGTGCCTGTCTCCTGCACCTGCCTCTGGCACCTTGGGTGGATATCTTAAAGAGAAAACATAGAGGTGCTGACTAACAGCTGATGGAGAAGGCTGCAGGGGATGGTGATGAACAAAGGCTGGGTGGAGTATTATAAGATTACCAGACAGATTTAAGGCCAGATAATAGGTCAATCTCACAGTAATTAATTACACATAGTAATTTTCTTTCTTTTAAAATAACAAGGCAGTTGAAATCCATCTATCCTCAGTAACATGGAAAGAACAAAACAGAGGCATTTGTAGTTTAGTAAATAACACTACGCCACAGCTAATGTTTTACTGACTTTATCACCACATGTGAAGTGTTGCACAGATTGAGCCAGTGCTTAATAAAGCAATAAGTTTATACTGAGTGTAGCTGCTACCCTACAGTAAACAACTCTGGTCTAATCATCAAATATTATGAAGCCTTGGGAACAGTTTTTGGAAGACACAACGTAGCAGTTTGTCCAAGTGGCTGAAGCTGTTGGCTGTGGCACGGCACCAGTTCAGGTCCCTCAGGGAAATCCATCTGCTTCCCGACGCTCATGTCTTTCTTTGGCTAAAGAGGGGCCAAAAAAAGCAACAACAAGTGGACAAATATCAGAATTGTGTAATCAACCACCTTATTATTTTCTCCCTTTTCCCTCTTCAACAAAGGACTAGAGAAATTAATATAATGTATGCAACTCATGAGGGACAAATGTCAGAATTGTGTAATCAACCACCTTATTATTTTCTCTTTTCCCTCTTCAACAAAGGACTAGAGAAATTAATATAATGTATGCGACTCATGAGGGAATGGCTTATTTCTCTTGGTAGAGGACATGGATTCCCTACTTCCCCTGTTTGTAAAAGGCAAAACTTTCTGTCCCTGTAGTGCTTACACAAGATGCCTGTGTTGCACTGACCAGCATTTGCTATTGAATTATCTTTCCACCTAATCACCTACCTCTCTGACTAATTGTATCTGGGAGACCAGTAAATACAAGGTAGAGAAATTTGTATCTATTTATCTCCTATTTGCACCTGGCTAGTAGTTTAAACACAGACCTCTCCCATGATTGAACTGACATGGCATAACATGCTTTGATATAAGAACTGGATCAAGAAGTACTCTTGATCATACTCTGTCATCGAGGCCACTCATGTCTTTTCTCATCTTGGGATGAAAAGTTCTCTATCCCAGTCCCTAGATACTGGGATCTCCTAGTGGCTCTGTCTGATGGATCACACAGACTTCCTGAGAAAAGCTGCACACACAGGCAGTGCTCGAACCCTTGTCTGAGCAGATGGCAACTGTTTCCAGGTGGACTTCAGACTTCTGATTGTGGGTCTGCAGCTTGGAGGCAACTTGAGGTAACATCTCTGCTGCCCCACAGAGAATAGAGAAGTGGAGGCAGAAAAGTACAGACTTCCGCTTTCCTCCCCCATCATTTGAATTGGAACACATAGTATGAAAGAGACCCCTGGAGCTGTGTGTAACCCAAATGCTGACTGAATGGAGGAAATTAGTATGCTGCAACATCTCACGGCTGAGAACAGCAGAAATACAGGCAATGGAGCAAACAAAGACAAGAAGAGCTATCTACCAGAATTGCCTCCACCTTTGATTATAAAACCTGTCCCATACCCCCAGGTCCAACAGAAACTATCTTGTTTGGCTGCTTGTTGGGGGAGAGGGGGGGAGCTGGGTGATATTTCTGAGCATGCTATATGGAGTAGAGCTATTTTTCATCTATTTTTTGAGGCAGTTGGAAGAAGTATGATCTAAAGGCAAAAGTCTGTGGGGGGAAATATTTGTCAAAAACATTTTCTATAAGCTTACAGCATTTTTTAAAATTTATGAGACAAACAAGCAGAAACATAGATAAATGCTAAAGCTGCACTATCAGAATGTTAATAGGTAAACATAGCAACAAAAATGCTGTGAAATGAAGAATGAGCTGGAGGTTTTTAACATAGGAGAGATCCCTACCTCAGTCCACTGCCAACCTGCTTCAGTGCTCAAAGCTGTACATAACTCTGAGCTCCACAACTCATCCCATTTGTCCTTGCTTCCAGACTGCCAGAGTGCAGGTCAGTTCATGGTCAACAGTATTGGAGGCAGCTGATACATCCAAAAGAGTCAGAAATGACACCTGATCTTCATCCATCATTGACAAAGGATTATCAGCCAACACAAATATGTGCTGTGACTTCTGTATCAGGTGGTTTGAAAATAACTGCACATTATAGACAGGATTTCAAGAGAGCTCAGTGTTGCCCTATCCAAAACCACAAGCAGACTAAAGCTAAAGTAGAGCACTAATGTGTGCTGACACAAACTTACACAAATTCAGTGCCCATAGCAAATGGAAAGTAGGATTATCTGGCCATCTACTGAAGGATCTGGGACCTGACAGAGGGATTTAGGACCAATTTCCTACAGAGCAGGGATATTTAAAGAAACAGCTAAGATGAAAGTCATGTTTGTCATTGTGTGGAAGAGTGTCTGTTTTTAAATCTGGATTTATTAGGCACACTTGCTGTGTGAAACAAGTTCAGAAAAACTAAGCTTCAGTCCCTCACATGAACAGCATACAGAATTTTCATATGGCACAACAGTTCCTCAGATCACACAGAATTCATGTCATTCATAACTTTAAGGACATTCTCTGGGTTATTCAGTCCAAGCAAGGCTATTGTAGTTGCTACAAAGAGAGAATAAGTGAAGGGCTGTTCTTTGCATAGGGACAGGTAGGCAGTTCTCAGTGTACATGCCTTTGCTCTAACATCAGGGCCCAGATAAAAATATTCCCCAGAGTGGTAACCCTAACTTCCCCCTCACACCCCACTGTCCTCAGTCCCTTCTGTCCCATATCTCAAATCCCCCAGTCATTCCTGCCCAAAAACTCCTCCACTTTCTGTGTCCAGGGTCTCCTCCCATATTGTCTTTTCCCAAGGTCTCTGGTGTTTCAAAGCACCTTCCTCCCGTGCCAAAGCCACTCATCTTTCTCTCCAGCTCTCCTGCCTTAGATTTACTGCATCTCTGATAGTTATTTTCCAATATCTTTCACTAACCCAATCTCCCTGTTCTTCCAGAGCCAGACCTCACGATCTCCAAACCACCAAACTAGAGAAATAAGGCCTTCCTCGTCCTTTTTGAACCTCAACTCTCCTTTTCTGTCTGCCATCATTCTCCAAACCCTTTATCAAGTATTTCCCCAGACCTCAATTTGCCCCTCTATTCCCAGTTCCCATTTCCTCTCCTGCAGCCCCTGAGCTGCACACCCTCAGCTCAGCATTCCCATCCTGGTTCCTGTCTCCTAAATGCTCCTGTTCATTTATTACCCATTTATTACCCTCCTGTTGACTGCCATGAGTCAGTGCTACTTTCTCATCAACCTCTGCCTCCAGCTGAGACTCTTTTCCAAAGTTACCACAAGGGGCAAGTCTCTCCTTTTGTGATCTATTCTACAGCCCTAACCTTCAGGTGAGCTGGGAACTGCAGAGGTAGGCAGTTCCCTCTCTCCAGGACTCCAAGGATGCTTGCTACAACTAGGAAAGCAAGAAGCTACATATATCAGGCAAAGCTGAGGGCACCATGGGATGACTGTGACACAGGACATCAGAAAGAAGAGCTCAGAGCATTTAAGCATTTTGACCTGAGAGAACTAGCAATGAATGTTAAGGTAAAAGTGAAATAAGAGACAGATTGTATGAAATGGCAGGTGATCAGAGAGCTTTTGCGAGTGGAAGGAGACCTCCTGAAACAGAGTCATTGGAAGTTAATCCTGACCTTTGGTGTTTCCTGTGACATGTTTCTGGAACAGCTTAGTCTGGCGCCAGTTGAACCATGATCCCAATCTCATCCAATGAACAAGGATAGCACTTTGCTGCAAAGGCTAATGAAAGAAAAAAATAGATATATATATTTTAATTGCTTTCACTCAGTTACTCCCAGGGCAGAAGCTTTTGGACCCAAATTGTCTCATGTGATAAGTAGTAAAGTCATTCTAAAATATGAATTCTCCTACTTACAATTTGGTTTTGTAAGATATAGCAAGTTATAACACGCTAACAGCTATGGAGGCACTTTAATGCTAACAAATTTTGTTGTATCCCCCTTTTCACAACCTACTGAATGGTCCTCCATGAGCACAACTTTAGAATGCCCAAGCCTAAATTTTAAAGTTGTGGTGGGTTGACCCTGGCTGGATGCCAGGTGCCCACCAAAGCCACCCTATGACTCCCTTCCTCAGCTGGACAGGGGAGAGAAAATACAATGAAGGGCTCATGAATTGAGATAAGGACAGGGAGATCAGTCAGCAATTCGCACCGTGGGCAAAACAGACTTGACTTAGGGAAATTAATTTAATTTACTACCAGTCAAATCAGAGTAGGGTAATGGCAAAAAAACCCAGATCATAAAACACCTTCCACTTACCACTCCCCTCTTCCCAGGCTCAGCTTCACTCCCAATTTTCTCTACCAACTTTCCCCAGCAGCGCAGGGGGACAGGGAATGGGGCCTGTGGTCAGTTCATCACAGATTGTCTCTGCTGCTCCTTCCTCCTCAGGGGGAGGACTCCTCATAATCTTCCCCTGCTCCAGTGTGGGGTCTCTCCCACGGGTGACAGTCCTCCATGAACTTCTCCAACATGAGTCCTTCCCATGCGGTGCAGTTCTTCAGGAACAGACTGCTCATGTGGTCCTCCACAGGGTCACAAGTCCTGCCAGGAGCCTGTTCCAGTGTGGGCTCTCTGTAGGATCACAGCCTCCTTCAGGAACATCCACCTGCTCTGATGTGGGGTCCTCCATGGACTGCAGGTGGATATCTGTTCCACTCTTAATGTATATGGGCTGCAGGGGCACAGCCTCACCATGGTCTTCACCATGGGCTGCAGGGAAATCTCTGCTCTGGCACCTGTAGCACCTCCTCCCTCTCCTTCTTCACTGACCTTGGTGTCTTTAGGGTTGTTTCTCTCACATATTCTCACTCCTCTCTCCTGGCTGCTGTTCCACAGCAGTTTTTTTCCCCCTTCTTGAAGCTGTTATCACAGAGGCACCACCACCATTGCTAATGGGCTCTGCTTGGCCAGTGGTCACTCTGTCAGACATAGGGGAAGCTTCTGGCAGCTTCTCACAGAAGCCATCTCTGTAGCCTCACTGTTACCAACACCTTGTGTGCAAACTCAACACAAAGGTATTTATCCAAGAAGTATGAACATCAAGTTTCATTTTCCTCTTCAGCCAGTGGGAATTCAAACCCATTTCTCCTCTTGTTTTGATATTAGGTAGTCACTGGATAAAGTGAACAAACATTCCTGGAAGTTGTAACCAAAAACAATAAATCTTTATCCTTCCTGTGAGGTTTATTTTATAGCCCCTAATTTTCAGGATTGGGCCCCCTATTGTGCCCTCTTTCTGATTTTGTTAGTAGTTGTTTTTTTACTGTGACGTGTTCCAGCTTCTACTCAAGAAGATGCAACAAGAACCACAGAGCAACCTCCATCTGAAGAGTTTTGATGCTCAATTAAAAAATGAAAGGCTTGACTTTGAACTTTCTCAGTCTAGCCAAGGAAGGTCTAGAGATCGAATTTCACAATTTTTGTATTAGAAATGCTATCTTATCAAATTATGAAGAAATTAAAAAATTCCCTTGTGGTTCCTTTTAAAAATTATGCATAACTGTGTTTTTCAAGCAGCACACAGTCCTCTGTGTTTGCTAGGAATGTTCTAAGAATATTTTACAAGTTAAAGAGAGATTTAAGGGAAAATTCCTATTTCTGAAACCTGATTAAGTGTTGAACCAGCTGTTGATCTTCTCATACTGGGGCAATCTGAGATGGGCTGCACAGAACTGGTTTCTCATAATAGAAATGTTGAACATCAAACAAGGAGGCCGCTGATGAGTTTAGGTATCTATATTGGGTTAGCTACAGCTGAGCAGGGGATTTGGGGATCATAATTACATTCATCTACATCCAAGTTTCTCCAGAACTTCCTCAACTCTTTATTGGATCAATCCTGAGTCCTTTTGTGGATCTGCCTTTGTTTTGTTTTTTTAAATTATTTTTTTTTTTACTATCAGTGCCCAAAAGTCTCTTCCAGATCGTTCTTTGAAACATATGATGTTGAAGTGTTTCTCTCCTTTTGTCCTCCATTCTTGGACAGGAGACAGTGGTTCAATAACCTAAGAAGACTTTGTATGAGGAATTATGAATGCTGTCACAGTAATTTGCTGGTTCTTGATGAATATTCAAGCTGTCTCCTCCCAAAAGCCAGAAACTCATGATGAGGCAAGAAAAAACTTTGTAGCTGGATAGAGAAGAGAGAAAGGATACTCCCCTGCCAGAGCACTTCCATAGTCAGGAAAGGATCACCAGTCACTGGACTGACTCCATCTATTATTCTTTGTCAAGGGAGCATACAAGGACATCACGACTTCCTCTCCATGTGTCCAGGGTGCTGGACAACTTTGGGATGAGATCTGTAGCCTCTCTGTGCAAAACTGTTCTAGCTGGGATGTGGTTTTGACAGTTGCATTGACAACTATCTACTGGGAAATGACTGGGATGTCAAGCTTTTTACACAAAAGGGTGACTGACAAAGAGTTGTCAGATAAGCATTGTCATTGATTTCTGTATCTACATTTCTTCTAGTTTACACAATATTTTAACTGTGAAATATAGTGTAATTTCATACTTCTTAAGTGGCAAAAATTGTTATTTTTCTCATTTTTATTCCATATGCTAGAATTTTCTTCCTGTACTCTTTTCTTACCCTTCCAAGTCTCGCAGTGCTAATTTAAAAGTTGAGTAACTAGCACTGAAAATAATGGAGCAAGTTCATGCCAACTGTTAAATCCACGTTAGGGGACTTACATCTGGGGCAGAGTTGGCCCTCCTATTTAAAGTTTTAAACTGGCAGTTGCAAAACAGAGCTTTTATAGCAGCTCCCACAGTCTAGCAAACTTTTGAAATAAAGCTGCAAGCCTTTGAAGAAACTGTTTTGCCTAAACAGCACCTTTCAGTGAGGTAATTGTTTTTGAGACTAAAAACAACAGTGTGAGTAAAGAAACATTATACTGGGATATATCACCGGAGTCTCTATTTCTTAATCTGCTTAAAACCTAAAAAAACTTTTAAAGGTACCTCCCTGAAACAGAAAGTAAATCATCTCTGCAACAATTATCACTCACTTCTGTAATACTTTCCAAAACAAATAAATAAGGAAGTATCTATCAGAGCCATGATGAGCTGCAAAGTAATTTTCCATTTACTACCTCCCCAAACAGGATTCTGATACTTTTTCAATAAAAGTTAAATTAAAAGTTCCATAAATCTCTGCAAACAGTTTGCTTTCATTTCAATACAAGAAAGATTTCTTCACTACTAGTCATGAGAATAGGCACACTTTGTAGTGTCCAGATAACACTCAAATCACTCACCTTCTGCTTCTGGTTCAGGTAATGCTGAGCCAGTGGTGCCCTGAGCACCTCACTGCCCAGCTGATTCCCATGGAAGTGATGGTCTGACTAAAGGGCTTGTTGCAAAGATGTTCCATGGCTCATCGAGAGCTTCTACGCAAATTTCAGACCTATCCTCTCCAGAAAGACCTGTCATCTTGCCACCATTCAGCTGGGCTGAGCAGAGCTCTGGGGTTGGAAAAACAGTGAGTGATCCATGACATCCATTTAGTAGGTGAGCAAATCTGGTCACTTAAAACTATGCCTGTGGTTTCCCAGACAAGATTCAAAGGCTACCGACAGAACTTGAGAATTAAAGCTGGTGTATCTAGCAGCCATATTTTTTACTACATGACAACTGAAGGTCTGCCCTGGGGACATCTCTCCCCAGCTTTCTTGTAGGTACCTGAAGGGGTACCTACAGCTCGGGAGGGACTTTTTACAAGGGCCTGTAACGATAGGAGGAGGGGTAATAGGTGGAAGCTGAGAGAGGGCAGGTTTAGACTAGATATAAGGGAGAAGTGCTTTACCATGAGGGTGGTGAGGCACTGGAACAAGGTTGCCCAAGGAAGTTGAGGATGTTCCATCCCTGGAAGCATTCAAAGCCATGTTGGATGGAGCCTTGAGCAACCTGACCTAGTGGGAGATGTCCCTGCCATGGCAGGGGGGTTGGAACTAGATGATCTTTGAGGTCCCTTCCAACCCAAACCATTCTATGATTCTATGATTCTATGATCTGTCTATTGGCTATTTTCACTGATCAATCAACTGTGAGACTTATGCGGTGCAAATAGCTCTGCTGTTAAAATTTTCCTTATATTGATCCTGGAGTGTGGTCTCCTATTTCGTGTTAGTGGCAGTCAGAGACTGGTCCAGCAGAACGCTGAAATGCGAGGCAGGAATAGGAAAGTCATAGACAGGGTATCACCAGGAACCAAGTGTGTTGTTATGTGCAAAGCATGAGCACACATGCAAAATGCTGATTCCATCCAAACCCATAAAGCCTGACTTTAAGCTGATTTAGCTCCCTCTTTTCTGCTCCTTGTTGAGTCATCACAAGTCTTTCTCATCCAGGATTATACCTAATCCTTCTGTGACATCACCCTTTGCACTGAGTAATGTATAAAGTGAGGGCTGGACACAGGTCACAATAGCTTCCACAGATTTGTAAATCATAGCATACATAAGACTGTTCTTTCCTGCCTGTGTCATAAAATATCAGGTTTCTGTTTTCTTTTTCTAATTTCTACACAACAGCTCAATGCAATTTGTTCTACTTTGGCATTTTTTACAAAGAAATATGCAGCACAGCTCAACACTTCTAAAAATCATGACATTTAGTATTTTCTACAAAATAGTTATTTCTCCCATAACTGCTAAACTGTAAATTGTTATTTTCGCATATTCATACCTCTATTTCTCTTCCTCTCTTCATACTCTCATTGCTCATTTTCTTATTTACACCCCTCCTTTTCTTGTGCTTGCCTTCTTTTCTCCACAAATTCTCTGGCTTAGAGATTTTCTCATTCCTCTGTTCTAGCTCCAGCATTCATTTCTTCTTTCTTTCCCTTTGGTCACCTTCCTTCTCCATTTTCCTCTTCTCCTTTGATGTCCCTGCTTACTATCCCCTTTCTGTCCTTTTCCATTTCCTACTTCTTCTGGCCTTTCCCTTCCTCTCTGAAAGTATCTCCTTCCCAATTCCTCCTTCTTCCATTCCCACCTGCTCTTCTGTGTATCATTTCTCCTCTCTGATGTCTTTTCACTCTCACTGCTCTCATTCCTTCATTTCAACCTGTTTCTTCTAAGTCTCTACATCTCTTAACATTTCTAGCTCTTCTTGCTCTGCCATTTGGGTTTGCTTGGGTTTTTTGGTGGCTTTCTGCCTTCTTCTTTCCACCATATTTTATAAACAATGGGCTGATGTTGTGGGTTTTACAAATTCTATGTGAGCCCGAAGAAGAAAAATACCTGTCTTTTAAATTGCAGCCATTCAAAGCCCCTGAAAAGACATCCTGAAAGGTGTCACAGCTCTTTGGCTTTCCAAGGCCATAAAAAAATATACCATTTTGAGTTTAGGTGGAAGGAGAAGAACTTTATACAAGAGCATGTAATGATAGGACGAGGGATAATTGTTTTAAACTGGAAAAGGGTAGATTTAGATCAGACATCAGGAAGAAATTCTTGACTGTGAGCGTGGTGAGGCACTGAGATATTGCAGCTGCCTCCTCCCTGGAAGTGTTTAAGGCCAGGTTGGATGGGGCTTTGAGCAACCTGGTCTAGTGGAAGGTGCCCCTGCCCATGGCAGGGGGGTTGGAACTAGATGATCTTTGAGGTCCCTTCCAACCCAAACCATTCTATGATTCTTTGATAATACTTCCTTGTTTCTTGTCTTCAGGTCAGCATAAGACCTAGCTATATAACCTCCCATCTTTGCACCCCAGTTTTCTTTAGAAGGACTGTTTATTGCGCTCCAAATCATCCTTCAGTCTGGACAATGGACTAGGACTGCATCCATTCAGCAGAACACATGGACATAGCAGCACTTTCCAGTTTGTGGCAGAAGCCAAACTGGGGGAGAGGAGGGTGCACCTGTTGGACCTCATGTAGGTTATGCTTTGATTTTCTCTGAGTTGTATAGCTAATTCTGCTTGTTTCCCACCATACTCACTATGTACTAGGCAGTGTACAGGACACAGGAGACATCACAGATATTGCTTGAAAGTATTCAAGTGATAAAAAAGACGAATCAGTTATCTGAACAAAGGGAAGGGAGAAGTAAAAAGTACTATGAGCCATATGTGTCTGGAGTTAAGCAGTTTCCCCTTTCAAATGGACCAAACAAAGGCAACTCTTTCAATCCCGGAAAGTCTGAAAGTCCAGAGCAAAAACGGCTTTGCATTCAGACTGCTGTAGAAAACAATGCAGTAATAGAGGTATTTCAGCTACTAGGGCCACTCTGCACTCTTTTCCTCCATTTGGAAGCTCTATCTATTTTACAGGCTCAGTCTTCTCTCACTGGGGAAAATATTCTTGATTTTCTTTGTAAAAATGTTGATGTGAGAAAGAGCAGAGTCCCACTCACAGCAACCATTAGGAGCTGATGCCTGTCCTTGGTTTCAGCATTCCCAGGCAGCAAAGAGATCTGAACTTTTCTCTCTCAGTTCCCATTCTTACACTAACTCCTAGATTATTACAGTCTGCAGGATGAAACTGATTTTTTAGAACTACAATTTGGTACTACAATGTAGTTTCAAGACCATTTTCTTAAGCCAGTTTCTGGTTATCACCTAAAAGCAATAAGACACAGATCCTCAATATATTTAGGCTCCTAAATCCTATTTATTTTGGTGGGAACTTCATGTGAATTGGAAAAGGCCCAATCTACCCAATTTTTAACAATTCTAGCTCCACTAGAGTCAAACAGTAATTAGATGTAGATAAGTAATTCCTTTGCAACAATGGGGGAAGAGAAGGCTTAAAGGATAAGGCTAAGGTCTGGATGTCACTAGGACAGGACCAATTCAACTTACCCAGGGTAAAATCAGTGAAAGATGAATTGCTATGTAAAGAAAGAATCAAACTGCAAAGAGAAGACTCAGGCTAGAAAAGAACAATATGTAGGTGACATGGCAAAACTTATGCCTTTTATAACTACATAAAAAGCCAAGGTGGCAACAGAAGGAGACAAGCAGAAGAAAATTTCAAGCTATAGATGCTGCACTAGCAGGCAGTCAGAAGACTGTCTTCTGAAGAGAGCCCTCTGCCTTCTACAGTGTCAGTTCAGAAGGGATCTACAACGCTCAGGGTTGATGTGATTCCAGGCTGGAGACAACAGCCTGAGGAGTGATCTGTAAATCATCTAGATGATATTGGAGATTACTCAACTGAAAGATCTCAGCACCCCCTCAACACAGTAGTGTCACTTTGAAGTACAAAAACTCTCAAAACATATCAGACAAATGGCAGTTCTGCACATGTAGACAGGTCTGAAAAGGCAAAGCAGTTCCAAACAGCAACCAGCAAACCCAGGAGAAAAGCAGCCAGAAAATCTAGGAACCAGTGAACTGGTAATCCCATATTATTCTCAGGTATCTTGGGTGGACAACTGTGCTGCACCTTACAGTCACAGCTCAGGCTCTCCTCCAGGCAGATGAAGTCACCTCTTTGAATAAGAGAGTAAGTACATTCCTTTTGCTACTGCCTTTTCACTTGAAAAGCTGGCAATCATCCCTCGACCTGCTGGCACCACCCTGCCTAATGCAGCCCAGGTCCTACTTTGCTCCAAGGAAAGGAAGATGGCTCATGATCAGTTTGGTAACTATAAAGACACTCAAGTCTTTTTCTGTCAAGCTGCTTTCCAGTTGGTCAGCCCCAAGCCTGTGCTGGTACTTGGGCTTCTTCCTTCCAGGTGCACGACTTGGCATTTCCCTCTTCTTGAAGTTCATTAGATTCCTGTTGGCCTATTTCTCTAGCCTGATGAGGTCCAACTGGATGGCAGAACACCCACCTGGGCTATTAACCACTCCTCCTAGTTTTGTATCATCTGCAAACTTGCTGAGTGTGCATCTTGTCACATCATCCAGATCCATAATGAAGGGACTATAAGGTACCGGTGTCAGCCTTGACCAATGGTTGGCCTGATGCACATTTCATCCCCCAGCCCCTCTTAGAAGCATTTTGTTGGTCTGTATGACTTCTATTAAGCATAATGAAAATCTTGTGGATAAAAATCTGTAATACTCTGACTCTTCAGCCACTGCCCTTTGGTTTTCAAAGAAGCATACAGAAATTTGGTTGGAAACTTGGCTAATTTTAATAGGAGTCGTATTTCTCAATTCAGAGATCATTTCAGAGGCTTTATGAATATTATTTTCTTCAGCTACCTGAGAACAAGCTTAACTTTTTCTTAAACTACCTGAAAACAATCCTAAACTAGTCTGAAAACAGTTGCCAGGGCAAATTTTAACTAACTCCATTGATTTTATTACTGAAATACTACTGGATTTTGACTGACTTTTTAGTATAAATACATATAACAGTACTCAGCAAATTCCTTTTCGCAGTCCTTCAAAATGAGCTCTGCTCTGTGACTAGGCTTCCCAAGTATGGTGACAATGCAACTGATTAAGTAATAGCCATACTAAAGCAAATTCATTTGGAGATGTATTACTTTGAACCATTTTAGAGTCTACTGCTATTCCTCAGCATGTTTTTCCTAAAGAGTTATTTGGACTTTCACTCAATTAACTCAGCATCCCCCAAAGTGAGTAAGCCTCCAGATGGTCTCTTCTTTGAGGTGGCTGAGATATTTTTACTGAGAGGGGGATGCAATTTCTTTCAGACTGCATCTGTGAGACATTTAGGAAGTTATATTGGTGCTCACAAAATAACGATGCCTGTCCGGAAAAATCATCCTGCTCTTTTATGAAAGTTTGTTTTAATTGGCTGCCTACCTAGTGTAGCTGTCTTCTCAGCCCACACTTTTGCCTGCGCTGGGCTGAGATGTCAAAAATGGAATAAGAAAATAAATTATTTAGACCTTCATGTAAAAAACCACCCAATTTTCTTGCCATTACACTCATTTTGCATTAGCTCATTCAGTGTACCATTTATGTTGGTGCATTTTATGACATCACTCTCTATTGACAGCATTGTGAGATGCCAATTAGGCCTTAGAAGCTTTCTCAAACTTAAAGATGAGTCTTCATTCTGATATTTGGATTTAGGACTAAACCTTCTAGGACCTTGGTATATTTGAATTTCTGGCAATGTTGGTTTTGCATCACAAAGTTTTGATCTGAATCAGAATCTGCAGTACCCACTGAAACTGCAAACTCAATAACCACTCGAAAGGCATTGCTCATGCTTTTCCACAGGGTCTCCTGAACAATTTTTTATTATTGAAAACAGCCTCCAATATGGTTCCATATTTTATTTTATTTTATTTTATTTTATTTTACTTTGGTTTGGCTTATTTTATTATATTGAGATTAACAGAATTGCTAAAAAAATCATAAAATCCACTCCAATAGACTTTGACCTATTTAAAAACATTACATTAATACAACTTAACACAATTTCCTATGAAAGAGTTAAATTTCCACTGATGTTTATGAATGTCAGATAAGACTCTTGAAAATACATGTGCAAAATTCAAGTAATTCTTTCTGGACTTCTGCCACAATTCAAAATCCATTTTTCTCACATTAACTCAAATGACAAAATTAGGGTTTGCATAATTTAAAATAAGTTTTGGGTTGTATTTTTTAAAATGTGGACTGTTTCAGTTGGGATTGACCATGCACATCTAAAAAGCAGATACACTTTTAACAAGTTTCCAGTTAAATAATACTCCTTTTGAAGCATCCAAATCTACCAGTCAACCCAACTTCCATTTCAGAGCGATATCACTTTAGTATCACATTAGTACTAATGGAAAGAATTACAAAAGGTGTCTTAAATACTCTGGTTCATAATTTAGAAGGTTTGTCTACCTCCATTACAGTCCCAATGATTTGCACTGAAACCAAATTTACACCAAATAATCTTTCTACATCCTTATTCCTGTGTTCTTTCTTTTTCCTTTTATTCTCCCCTGTTAAACTTTTTACTCTTACCTGTACTCAGGCTTCTTATCCTTGTTCACAGATGCTTTAAGAGCAGTACTGCTGCCTGGCTGTTCTGTAAATGTTACTGTGGCTGCCTTCTGGGGTATCAAGTGGCATATTAGGACAGAGTTTATTTTGAAAGCGGCAGCTCCATGGTCAATGTGACAAGTAGCACACTGATTTATTTCACCATTCTGATTTTAATCATCCTATGATTTTTTGTATGAGAATCACAGAGACTATGCTGAAAATATACCTCCCTGCTGAAAATATACCTGCTCACTGGCCTTCTTGTCTCATCACAACACAGAAAGACAGGAAAAGTTTGTGTTTTCCTAAAGATGCTGTTCAATCTCATTTTTCAGCTGCGTAGCTTTTTCATAGAATCATAGAATGTTTTGGGTTGGAAGGAACCCTCAAGGGTCATTTAGTCCAACCTCCAACTTTTTGTCCCACTTTCCAATTTTCATAGGTAATAATATCATCCTCACTTTGAGAAGGAGAGAAATATTTACATGTCAGAGTCCTGAAAAGAGAGCACTTTTTTAAAAGCTAAAATTTGCTCATGTAAGAAGAGTCAGATTTTCAGATTTCATCAAATCAGAGTCATCAGATTTTCAGATTTCATCAGAGTCATCAGATTTTCCATGCACTCTGCTGCAGCATTCTATTATTAAACTTTACCAATGAGTGTGAAAAACAAGACACATTAATCAAAGAGTATAGATGCTTCGTATGAAAGAAATGGTCAGATACATCACTCACAAGCCCTGCTAAAATATCCTGAAGTGAGGGTAGTAGGATCCCTATCGCTGACATAAAATTCTTCTTGCTCTGTGGCTTGTGATTGGATTTTTTGCTGTTGCTTTCTGTGTGGATAATTGCTAAATGATGGTCCTTACATGGTGTTAGCAGGACCCAATTTTCTCAGAGTCTGTGAGTTAGGGGAGATCTACTACACTCTGTGACTCAGAGGGTATTCTGAGTACATACCATGTTGCCTAAGATAGATGTAGATTTAATTTAATTGTCTCTGTCTCAGTAATACACACTCTCAAAGGGGAGAGGGGTGTCAGAAATCCATCTCCCCGCCCCCTAATATTAATCTTTCTCACACCAAACTTATTACTGAAATGCAGCACTGGGTTCAACGAGAAGCATTTCCCGATACTGCTGGCAATAAGTTACAGAAACGCCTTCCACTGGAGAAGCATAAGTTCAAACCATCACAAACTACTGCCACTGTACAACAAAAGTCTTCAACTCCCAGGACTTATGAGGTAATTAATAAATTGTTGCAAAAATTGTTTCTCTGCTTCCTCTTCCATGCATGTGTAGAAAAAAGTGTAGATCTCCAGAGCAATTTTGTGTGTATTTATAGAAAAGAAGAATAAGGATCTAGATTTAGATATGTTCCCATCCTCAGCATATCCTGGTGGTTAGAGCTGAGCAGCAGTGCATTCAGCATATTAGCGGTTTTGTAAGTCTCTCCACAGCACTTAAATGCCTAACAGCAAGTTAAGGTACCCAGTCAGGAGGCCAAGTACTTAACTGTTAGGTGCTTTAGTTCCCTTTATTTATCTGGCCTAACAAATTTGTGGATGTTCTTCAGAGAGATGGAGAGGCAGGACGATCACAGAACACCTCTCCTCACTAATACAGAATTACTGTTCACTTGTTTCAAATCAGCATACTCTTCTGCCCTTTCACGTACTTTGCATTATTCCATCCAGTTTTACACTGCTTCTCCAGGAGGCATGTGATCCATTCTTCGAGCCATGCAACTGAAAGGCAGAGCTATAACTCCAGATGTGGATGATAAACCAATGGCCTGCTAATTTCACAATGCAAAATCTCACACCTTTTTTTTTTTTTTTTTTCCAGGAGCTTTGCAGTGGCAGTACATCTGTTTTTGGCAGAAGTGGTTTGGCACTGCTCTCTGTAATCTGGCCAGATTCCCACAGTTCTGTAGCCCAGCAATTTGTCATGAGCAAGTCTGTTGTGATACGTCTTCTCATGGAAATTTACAAAATTATACACAAACTAGTCCCTCCCCCACAGCTGATTCTTTGGATGTGATACCACACATCATCACTGTGTACTGGAGAGAGGACATGGCCCACAAAATATCAATAACTATCACCTCATGATCTGGAGTGACAGAGCCCAAATTCTAGGTTTGTGTACTTACAGACAGGAAACTGTAGGACTCTCTGCATATGTGTCTTTCCCTGTCCCTTTCACCCAAACAGTAAGTAACACTGATATGTTTGCCAGGAAGGTGGTACATTAAAAATGAAATAGCTATGTGTTCTTGCAAACAACCCCAGGACTACTGTGTGAAAAGAATTTGTTCTATATGTGTTCCATCTTGTGAATAGGAAAGGAGGCCTCTTCTGCAAAATTTTCCTGTGCTGATTTCACCAACAAGACTAAGTGGTAAGTAGCAGTGAGATCATTTGGTGGAGAGCATACTACTTATGTCCTTTTCAGATCTCATGAAAAATAAAAGCTTGTTGGTTCATGTTTTCATTGCTCAACCATGCCTAGAAGGTGGGAAAAACCATCCATTAGGGGAAATATCAAGAAATAACTGAAAAAAAACTTGCACCACTGCCACCAGGAAATACTTAGTAGAAATAAGTATGCTCTTCTCTTTTGCTTTTTATGTAAGCATCAAGCAAAATTCATGTCCATTACCTTGTCTTTCAAAAATAATCAAAGAAATTCAGAATAAAAACATGCCCATTGTTTCAGAATAAAAACACCTTCAATGCATCTTTGTAAAGGTCCAGTCTTCGTGGAGGTTCACCTGGCAATTCCAAGGCTTTCAAAATTACACAGTAACGAAAGAATTTATAAAAACAGAAGACATCAGGGACCCATGTTTCCAAAGAAACCATCAATTGCAGTTAGATTTCTTACTTTAAAAACAAAAATCTAAACTAAAACATGGTCATTGAAGGTCATTAGACAGAAAAATCATACTACATTTTCCTGTAAGTACTTCAAAATGCAGTAACAGAAGATATGAAGCTCCTTCCTTGGCTGCTTCCAGCAAGCACTCAAAGGAGCCGTACAGTAGCAAAGGAAGGGAAACTTCTTGCAACTTCTTTGTTCACAGAATCACAGAATCACAGAATGTTAGAGATTGGAAGGGACCATCTAGTTCAATTCCCCTGCTAAAACAGGTTCACCTAGAGCAGGTCATACAGGATGGCATCCAGATGGGTTTTGAATGTCTCCAGAGAAGGAGACTCCACCACCTACCTCTCTGGGCAGGCTGTTCCAGTGCTCTGTCACCCTCAAAGTAAAGAAGTTCCTTCTCATGTTCAGATGGAACTTCGTGTATTCAAGTTCGTACCATTGCCTCTTGTCCTGTCACTAGGCACCACTGAAAAATGACTGTTCAAGGGGTTATTCTGTACTGACTCTATCCCCACTGTGTTCTGGACAGGTCTCAGGTCTGGCTAACCCATGCTCAATGGCCAGTGTTCCCCATAACGTTCCTATAGAAACTGCCCCTGAATATACAGTCAAATCTTCCTCTGTCCACAAAAGGATGTAGCCAAATGGCAATGTGCAGCCAGAAAAAATCCCCAGGTATCTGCTGATGGCAGCTTCTGAGACCCTCTTCATTGCCAGCAGAGCACAAAGGGCTCTGACTAGGGCTGCAGTTGCTGCCTGCAGATTTTATAGCAATGGTTGTGGAAAGCAAAGCTCCAAAACTAACTTCATATAATTAAAGGTCTCTCTCTCTCATTTAGTTTACAAATTTCCTGAAACGTGACACCACCCAAGTATTAGTCGTGCATCACTATCAAGCTGAGAGCTTGAGTAAACATGAAAAAATCACAGATAAGCTCATGCTGACTCCTGAAAGCCAAAAGTGAGCTGGGATGTAACACGGGCTAAGTGTGGCATGTCCTGTGATAAGGAAGAGCTTGTTCTGGGAAGGGCCCTTGGTTTCAATTTGCTAATTTCCTTTCTTTACAGCATTGGCAAAAACAAGGGCGTAAAAGGCTTTTTTCTAATTTGTAACATTTGCAGTAACATTTGTAACATAATTTGCAGTACAGCATGTTTGGAAAATGTCTTATGTCTTCACCAATTCAGGCGCTCCCAGGGTGTGGATGGCACTTTTACAGTCAGCACTAGCCAACACTCTCCCACTCTTTCAATGCTTTCTGTCACTCTACATCCTGCATTGCTAGGTAAGGTAACCCCTCATCTCAACCTATATTACCACCAAGGGATATAAAAAAATCCTAAAAGGAAATTAAGTTGGAAGCAAACTTTCTGGATCTTTAAATACAGTGAGATCATTAATGCCAGCCATGTTAAGCCAATGTCTAAATCAACTGCATTTTCAGTGGCCAAATTCTGGTCTGATTTACACTTATGCGGATCCAGATAAAGTCTTTGGAAGTAAAGGGAGTTCCTGTGGACTTGCATCACAGTAAAGCAGAAACAGAGTTTACTCCTTTGTTTAAATTACTCATGGTTTCAAGAGTACAAATGAGTTGGGAAGATCCTTTTTTAGGCTTATGAATTCTACAGAAAAAGTAATCCAGAAAGACAAAGGTTTCTTAGGACTCTTACATAGCCATTAAAACCACAAGTAGGGAACTACTAGATTATAACTCTTAGAGGAGCACTCCTGGGAGAACAGGTCAAACTCCAACAGAGGAAAAGGGAAAATCGGAATCATCTAGTTTCCTTTCTTTGCATTTATTTCCACTTTGAAACTAGTTTTGCTTTTACTTTATCACACTTAAAATACATTGTAAACTCATTTTTGTGAGAGCCAGCATTTTCCCAGGTTCTGCATAGCAACAAGCATGATGAGCTGAAAGCTACCAACTGGAAGTGACGCTTTGCATCACAAATTCGTAAAGTATCACTTTTCTCTATATTCAACGCAGTGTCAGCTTTCACTGCTTGTTTCTTGATATTTTTAGTGAGACAGAAGAATAAACAACAGAATGCCAAGCCTGATATATATTTTTAAGGATAGAAGGATGGGGGGAATGGAGGTCATTGCTGCTAGAAGAGAACAACCTTTCACAGTGGCAAGACACAAGAGGGAGAACTGGAAACCAATGGCTTCACCTTCAGCTCCCATGCCATACATGGAGGTGCTGCCTATACGTTGCCAGTGACTGGAAGTCCCCAGTGATGTCAGGCTGTGAAGAGAGAGGTGTCACTGTTTTTCCAGAGGCGTAAAATGAGCAAGCTAAATCCAGACTAACAATCAAGTTCTATACAGAAGGAGGAAAGTAGCTGTAGGGTTTTAGAGGGGTCCTGTGCCTTGGTGAATGTAAGATGTGAGAGCACAGTGGTCAGAGGATTCTCCAGCTCCATGGCCTGCTAAGTCCTAAAGTGGTCCTGAATTCCCTGGCTGTTACACATAGCTGACAGATCTCAGCTTTCCTGCACAAATCAGCCAGGTTGCTGAAGTCTCTTGTATGGCTACCTATGTTAGGCAGAACAGGGTATGTAATCCATGGGCCAGGCAAAGTCTTGCTGAGTCTTCCCCTCTTCCACTTTTCTGGGTTTCTCAGGACTGAAGTAGCTTATTGTTAACAGACCCAGGTACAACCCTGACCCATGGGACACAATCACAAGGACTTGGTATTCACATCTTAGTTTCATCTCAAGTTTTTTTTCTGCTCCCAAAATACCGACATAACCAGCTCTGCAGCGGTCATGTCCATGCAGCTTGCCTGTCTGCCCCTCCACAGAAGAGCAAGCCCATTCTTGCTGCCACAGAGGGATAACAGTTGTAGGTTCACACCATCCCGAGAAGTAAGTCCAGGTACCATCTAGGAGAGTGCTGGGTGGCTCAATCAAACACATGTCATGGACTGGACTAAGGGACACAGTGGGCAGTCGCAGGGGAGCACCTCAGCCCTCTGTGGCCATGATAATTACATTGGTATACACATGACCCTTCAGAAGGCCGAGAAGGCAGGAGGGACTGCAGAACCCAGCAGTAATGCCACTGACTTGGGCTCACCCTCTACTACTTGCCATGGACAGCTCTTCCTCCCCTTGAGCATTGCAGCACAGACCAGAGTGTCCCAACAAAAATCCTGCACAACCATGCTCTGAGGAGCCTTGGCTACTGTGATGATTGCCTTTCCCTGAAACAGTCCTGGTCACAGTATTTAAGACAATGTGTATGAAAGACAGAAAACAAAACATTCCTATTCCAAAGAATCCAGTGAGGCAGTAACCTTCCAGAGGGGACTGGGCAAATTTCCTAGAGACACCCTCCAAAACATACTGTCTGAAAAACAACAAGGCAGCCTCACCACAAAACCCTACCCAGTCCCCACAGAAGAACGGCCAAGTGATCCTATCAAGTCTGCTTGTGGAGACAGAAGCTGCTCAGATTTGAAGCAGTGTACAGACTTTGGACAGACTGCTAAATAGATAGTTTTGAAAATAAATAGTTTAAATAAATAGTTTAAATTCAAATAAGAAAAAGACACACAGAATGTATTTCGTGAGCCCTCTTACCAGTTTTCTTGGTTTATTCATTCAGGGCTCAGCAGGGATGCTAACCAGTTCCCTTAATATTGCCAGCAGTCTCAGGGGTTCAGCATCACTAGCAAATGCCAAGGCTTCCAGAGTATCTGTGATATTTGAAATAGAGCTTTGGTTATGGACATTTATTTATAGAGCACTTTCACTCCAAACTCCCAAAACACTGACCACAACCGCTGTTCTGGTATGAACAGGAATCCCTTTGCTGGTCCCTGGATTATTAAAACCTCTGGCAAGACAGCAGCAGTTCTTAATACAGCAGCTCTGTACTACAGTGTGACAAGCAAGGAATAATTAGGTATCTAACTAAATTACATGCAAATGTCAGTTAGGCAAAATATAGTTACCCAAATAGAATTTGGACAGAGCCCTTGTGTTAACACCCCAGCTCTTGGCCCAAGTGCCAAAGCACTCCTGAAGGCTGAGTGGCCAAGAACTTGGTTTTACAGCTCATCCAAAAGCCCATAATGTTTGCATTAACTAATGGATTATATAATAATTACCAATTTAGCGATGTGTTGAGGCTTTGTATATTACGAGATTTTTTTTTTATTGGCAATGGTGCCTGCATTAAAATGGTCTTTCATTCACTGCAGTTGTTTTTTCCAATTCAGGGCAGGTTTAGTCCATTTAAAGTCTTGCAGGCACTCTTTATTTTCTGGCTCTCTCTCTGATAAGAAGCATTTCTGCAAGAGTCGGTCATGCTGACAATAAAATCAAGACAGACATCAGGCAATTTTTCAGAGAAGAGCTCTTAGATTTAAGGAAATGCAGATTTTGCACTCTGGTCTGCAAAAGTTCACTGCAATTCAAGGACAGTCTGTGTGACCTGCTCACAGCAGATTTTGGCAAGTCATTCCTTTTTCTCTTTTTTTTTTTTTGTTAGGCAAGTACAGGTGAAAAAAATGTGAACAGCCGAATTTTTTATATTCTATTGAGTGCCAGGGGAGAGTAATTATAAAGCTTCTATACAAGACTGACACCATCTGGCTACTATAGAGTTTGCAGGCTGTACAACAACAGTGTAAAATACTGCTTTTATACCCAGAAAAACACACTGTTTTGACCCCTCCTTCCAAGTGGGGGATGCCCAGTGAACAGCCAGCACCACCTGTGTGCACCCTAGGGAAGCTGCAAAAGCTGAAGATCTTTAGCAGCAGGAACCCTCCTTCCATTGCTGCTTCCAGGGCAGGTGCAGTTAGTTTGTTATCACAGCTCTGTGATATTCCCAACTGAAAGCTGTCACCTGGAGTAAGCAGTTTCTAGTAAATACTGATTTGGACTTTTTTATACCAGCTTTTGTATTATCTTCTCAGGACCAAGCAAGCAAATAAGGTGAGAGGCAATAATGTTCTTTGAGAAACCATGACATTTCTCCAAGTAAATCACCCAAGGCTTAAGCTAATGCAGTTGAACAATGTAGTGAGGTCAATAAAATTGCTTGCATTCTTAAACTGAAATGACTGGATAAGCACCTCCAAACAACAGTTTGAATTAGAAATTTAACCAAATGTGGCCTATTGTTAACCCTAATCATGTGCTGAGCTTGGATTCACAACACATAAACTTCATACCCTTGGTCAGAAAAGAAAAGTAAGATAACAACCAAAATTACACTGCAGCTGAATACTGGAAAAAATTTCTCACTTCTCTAATTGCTTTTTCCCAGATGCTTGCAGTTTACTTATTTGCATTCATTTGGAGCAGGATTGCTCCTTCTTTGCACTTTCCCAGAACAGAGTAAAGCTCGCTGCTTTCTCAAACTCATTGAGTCAGAATGAGTCAGACCACAAAGACTGGAGAGGGGTCCCAGCACTAATCTCCGTGGAGGGTTGGAGGAGGAAGACAGTTTCAAGCCTCACACTCTTTTGTGGAGCTTTTGCCAAGATGCCGCAACTATATCACTTTCTCCCACTCAGATCAGCAATGAAATTAAATTTAGTCCTTGCTGACTGATAAGGTGAATATTTTCATTTTGGGGGATGGAGTGGAATTATGCAATAAACAATAAAGAATATGAGCCAAAGAAATCATCATTACAATTATACAGAGAGACACTTCAAAGATATTACAAGCAGATGGAGAAAGGATTTTCAAAAGTACGAGGTTTCCTTAATAAGAACTCCATCTGGGATTTAAAGTTTGTAGCTTTTTCTAGCTTCCATAGAAAACTATTTGCATATCTTAACATGATTTGGATTATTACCCTGTGTCCGCAAAATTTACCAAAGAAGTGTTGAAACTCTACCCAAAAAAGGATATTTCATTCTTCACATTCTCTATTAAGTTCAAATTTGTGTGCTTCACCTTAAAGAGAATATTTTTTTCCTTCCTGTCCCGGTTTGAAAGACAGGTGTGTGCTAAGGAAGGCAGGAGCCCCCCTTGGAACAGAGAAATACAACCCCCTCCCCTCCGAATTGTTATAGAATTGAAATTAAGGGGCTTTCAGGCAAAGATATGAGGAAAATGGGAATAACAGTTTTTTACTAATATATACAACAAAACTATAATACAGAGAAACTGGTTACAGGCCCGATAGAGTCAGGGATACAACCTGGCCCCCTGCCGGGCAGGGTGCTGGTACCAGTCCGATCCAGTGGCAGCTGCAGCTCTCTCCGAAATGGTCCGGTTAAAGCGGTGGTCCGTAGGAAAAGAAAACAAAGTCTGAGCAATCCGATTTCGGTGGCAGCTGCAGTTCTCTTTTAGATGATCCCGTTGAAGCGGTGATCTTGTAGAAAAAAAGAAAACTGGTCCTCCTCTGAAAATCCGGCGGCGGTGCAGTCCCTGTCCTCTGGGATCCCAGCGGGTAAGGCCCCTCGCGCTGCTCCAAACCCCAAAGTTATCTCCGGCAGGAATATGCTTGGCTCCACCCCTCCCCCTCTGGCCGGAGCATCTCACAAAGGGATGGTGAGTCCTGGGGCAAGGCACTGATGGGCGCATTAACAGAAGAATAGTCCCGAGGGGCGAGGCAAGGAACACCGGCGCCAGGCCTCAACGGCTCATGGTAATAGAATACATTGCAACCCAGGACATTATCCACCCCTTATTCTATTACCATTTGCATCATCCCAAATCAATACCTTTCTTAAACTCTACACACACACACACACACATATATATATATACATACATATACAATGAAACTCTACACTCAGTTCCCACTTAAAATAAGGTCCCCTTGTGGTACACACCGGGTTTCCCCATCTTTCTGCATTACCCACCAAGTACAACCTGGTCCCTGAGCAAAGACAACCCCACGGATGGGTTTGTCTTTGCCCGAGGCAGAATTAACCCAAACAGTTTTCCCAAGCATACCTCTCATGTGCACTACTGGAACCCTATCCCCGTCTGTTGTTTGTAAGGATTCAGATTGAGAGGGGCCTGCTCGGTTCGTGGAGCCTCGGGTGTTAACTAACCAGGTGGCTTTTGCTAAATGCATCTCCCAGTTTTTGAAAGTTCCTCCACCCAGTGCCTTCAAGGTGGTTTTAAGCAGTCCGTTGCACCGTTCAACTTTCCCAGCTGCTGGTGCATGGTAAGGGATGTGGTACACCCACTCAATGCCATGCTCCCTAGCCCAGGTGTTGACAAGGCTGTTCTTGAAATGAGTCCCGTTGTCGGACTCAATTCTCTCAGGGGTGCCATGCCTCCAAAGGACTTGCTTTTCAAGGCCCAGGATGGTGTTCCGGGCAGTAGCGTGAGGTACAGGGTAGGTCTCCAGCCATCCAGTGGTGGCTTCCACCATTGTGAGCACGTAGCGCTTGCCTTGGCGGGTTTGAGGCAGTGTGATGTAGTCGATCTGCCAGGCCTCCCCATACTTGTATTTGGACCACCGCCCACCATACCACAGGGGCTTCACCCGCTTGGCCTGTTTGATCGCAGCGCACGTCTCACAGTCATGGATAGCCTGGGAGATACTGTCCATGGTTAGATCCACCCCTCGGTCTCGTGCCCACTTATAGGTGGCATCTCTGCCTTGATGACCTGAGGCATCATGGGCCCACCGAGCCAAGAACAACTCTCCTTTATGCTGCCAATCCAAATCTATCTCGAACACCTCTATTTTTGCAGCCTGATCTGCCTTCTCGTTGTTGCGATGTTCTTCATTAGCCCGACTCTTGGGGACATGAGCGTCTACATGACGGACTTTCACAGGTAGCTCCTTTACCCGAGTGGCAATGTCCTTCCACTCATCAGCAGCCCAGATTGGTTTTCCCCTACGCTGTCAGTTGGCCTTTTTCCACCTCTCCAGCCAACCCCACAGGGCATTGACTACCATCCATGAGTCAATGTAGAGTTTTTGCCACTTCTCTCTCCCAGCAATGTCCAGGGCTAATTGGACGGCTTTGAGTTCAGCAAATTGGCTTGATCCACCCTCTCCCTCGATAGCTTGTACAACTTGTCGTGTGGGGCTCCATACAACAGCTTTCCATTTCCGGCTAGCACCTACAATTCGGCAGGAACCATCGGTGAAGAGGGCATATCGTCTTTCACTCTCTGGTAGCTCGTTATATGGAGGGGCTTCCTCAGCACGTGTCACTTCCTCTTCCTCTTCTTCAGAAGACAATCCAAAAGCCTCACCTTCTGGCCAGTTGGTAATTATTTCCAAGATCCCAGGGTGATTTTGGTTTCCAATACGGGCGCGCTGTGTGATGAGGGCAATCCATTTGCTCCAAGTAGCATCGGTGGCATGATGCGTGGAGGGAGCCTTTCCCTTGAACATCCACCCCAGCACCGGTAGTCGGGGTGCCAGGAGGAGTTGTGCTTCTGTGCCGATCACTTCTGAGGCAGCTCGAACTCCTTCATAGGCGGCCAAGATTTCTTTCTCTGTCGCAGTGTAGTTGGCTTCGGACCCTTTGTAGCTTCGGCTCCAGAATCCCAGTGGTCGGCCCCGAGTCTCATCAGGTACCTTCTGCCAAAGGCTCCAGGACAGACCCTTGTTCCCGGCTGCAGAGTAGAGCACATTTTTCACCTCTGGTCCTGTCCTGACTGGGCCAAGGGCTACCGCATGAGCGATTTCCTGCTTGATCTGAGTGAAGGCTTGTTGTTGTTCAGGGCCCCAGTGGAAATCGTTCTTCTTGCGGGTAACCAGGTAGAGAGGGCTCACGATCTGGCTGTACTCGGGAATGTGCATTCTCCAAAAGCCTATGACACCTAGGAATTCTTGTGTTTCCTTCTTGGTGGTCGGTGGAGACATCGCAGTGATCTTATTGATGACCTCGGTGGGAATCTGGCGCCGTCCGTCTTGCCACTTTACCCCCAGGAACTGGATCTCTCGGGCAGGTCCCTTGACTTTGCGTTTCTTGATGGCGAAGCCGGCCTCCAGGAGAATTTGGATGATTTTCTCTCCTTTCTCAAATACTTCCACTGCCGTGTTCCCCCATACAATGATATCATCGATGAACTGCAAATGTTCTGGAGCCTCACCCTTTTCCAGCGCAGTCTGGATCAGCCCATGGCAGATGGTGGAACTGTGCTTCCACCCCTGGGGCAGTCGGTTCCAGGTGTATTGCACGCCCCTCCAGGTGAAGGCAAACTGAGGCCTGCACTCTGGTGACAGAGGAATGGAGAAAAATGCATTAGCAATGTCAATAATGGCGTACCACTTTGCTGCCTTGGACTCCAGCTCGTACTGGAGCTCCAGCATGTCCGGCACAGCAGCACTCAATGGTGGAGTCACTTCATTCAAAGCACGATAGTCCACAGTCAATCTCCATTCTCCGTCAGGCTTGCGCACAGGCCAGATGGGGCTGTTGAAGGGTGAGTGGGTCTTGCTGATCACCCCTTGGGCCTCCAGCTCACGGATCATCTTGTGGATGGGGATCACGGCATCCCGATTCGTCCGATACTGCCGGCGGTGCACCGTCGAAGTGGCAATTGGCACCCGTTGCTCTTCCACCTTCAGGAGCCCAACTGCAAAAGGATTTTCTGATAGTCCAGGCAAGGTGTTCAACTGCCTAATGCCTTCTGCTTCCCCAGCAGCTATCCCAAAAGCCCACTTAAACCCTTTTGGGTCTTTGTAATAGCCATTTCGGAGGAAGTCTATTCCCAGGATACATGGGGCCTCCGGGCCAGTCACAATAGGATGCTTCTGCCACTCCTTCCCAGTCAGGCTCACCTCAGCTTCCAACAGGGTCAACTGCTGCGACCCCCCTGTCACCCCAGCAATAGACACAGATTCTGCCCCCACATGTCCCGATGGCATTAGGGTACATTGTGCTCCAGTGTCAACCAATGCTTCATATCTCTGTGGCTCTGATGTGCCAGGCCATCGGATCCACACTGTCCAAAAGACCCGATTCTCCCGTGCCTCTTCCTGGCTAGAGGCAGGGCCCCTCTAGGCCTGGTTATCATCCATTCCCTGGGCATACCTGCTAGATGTTTCTTCAAGGGGATCTGACATATCATCCTCCCTTCTGTAATACCTGGCAGCTCGGTCACGGGAGGCTGAAGCTACTTTCGCTTTAGTGGAACCCCCTCGGTTAGCGTTTTCCCTTTTGAGCTCACGAACCCGTGCTGCCAGGACAGAAGTGGGTTTCCCATCCCACCTTCTCATGTCTTCCCCGCAGTCACACAGGAAGAACCACAGCTCAGATCGTGGGGTGTACCCTCTCTCTCTAGCTGGGGGACGTCGGGCTCTGGCTCTGGGGTTTATGACCTGCACTGGTGCCACATGAGAGCTGCTCCTCCTCACCTCCTTCATCACCTCCTCCCTAATCTCTTCCTTGAGGTCCCTAGCCACAGCAGCGACATGAGCTTTCATTGGGCCATTGACTAAACTCTCATAATATCTGAACCTGTTGGCAACAGAACCCACTGTCTCTTGGTTGTCATCAGCATTAATTGTTGCAATGAACGTGGCATACTGCTGTGGCCCCAGCTTTGCCAGGTTCCACAGCATCTGCCCTGTACACTTGACCTTGTCGGGGTCATTATCATGCTGTCCGTCCCTCCCAAAGAGTACCTCTAACACTGCCACTTCCCTCAGCTGTTGGATCGCTTCCTCAAGGGTCTTCCATTGCATTCTATGATGGTACTCCTGCATTCTCTCTCTGTGGACGAACCTTTCCCTCACACTCATTAAAAGCCGCTCCCAGAGAGAAAGGGGCCCCGGCTCCCTTACAAATACCTGGTCCACCCCTGAGTCTTGGGCCAAGGATCCCAAATACCTGGCTTCACCACTATCCAGTTGTACGCCTTTACCCATAAGGTCCCAAACCCGAAGTAACCAAGTTGTAAAAGGCTCACGCCCCCGTCGCGCAATGTCTTTTCGCATATTACGGAGACTGTCGAACGACAGGGATTCGGTGATAATTTCAGGCTCTGACTCCCCTGCAGATTGTGAGGGCTCTGGCTCATCACCATCATTAACTGGGCGTACTGATTTGGCCTTGCACTTTCTCCTCTGCACAGGGGCGACTGCCGCTGGCTGTGGCTGTCCTTGTGGTTCAGCTGGACCCTGCACAGTTGTAACATCTGTGGGTTCCACTGCTGCACCATCAGACTTTCCCTTTTCAGGACAAGGTTTCCCACTAGTTTGTGAGGTGTGTTCCCTCAGCATCTCACGTATTTCCTTTACCAGTGCCCCCACCCAATTAGGCTGGTCCATTTGTGAGGTGGGCTGTTGGGCAATGCCAGGTCGTGGGACAGGGTCAGGCTGCAGGGCAGGATCTCTGGCCTCTGGGGCCGTGTCAGGTTCTGGGGCAGCATTCCTAGTCTCTGGGGTGGTTATCCAAGTAGTTATCCAAGCCAGTCTCACTTTATCTCTGTAGGCCCAGCAGAGTAGGCCTATTAGCAACACATTGATAGTATCTAGGGGAAATCTAAACCCTTCGAAAGCTGATGGAGCAGACCCAAAGAACTGGTTGAATGGTTGGGAGAAAACTTCCCCTGGTGTTATTTCCTCACAGAAGGTACCATTTTTAATGTAATCCCAGAAACATACGCTGAGCGTGTGATAGCCCTTTATCCATGTGCCCACATTCCACAGGAAACTGAAAAACCATGAATTCCTCACCTTATCAACCCACAGTGCAAGCTGGATAACAGCCACAGTAGCCTTAGTCAGAGGACCCATGTTTAGATAAGGGGCTGCAAAGGGGAAAAGCATAGCCACGACCACGTGCCACCCGAAGCAAGGTAAACTAGACCACATGGTGCTGCCTAACAAAGATCCCACGTTCATTGCACAAAAAATCAGGTTAGCCAGGAACTGTTATTCCCTTTTCACCCTTTTTCCTCAATGCCCTCAGGCCCCACGTTGGGCGCCAAAATCTGTCCCGGTTTGAAAGACAGGTGTGTGCTAAGGAAGGCAGGAGCCCCCCTTGGAACAGAGAAATACAACCCCCTCCCCTCCGAATTGTTATAGAATTGAAATTAAGGGGCTTTCAGGCAAAGATATGAGGAAAATGGGAATAACAGTTTTTTACTAATATATACAACAAAACTATAATACAGAGAAACTGGTTACAGGCCCGATAGAGTCAGGGATACAACCTGGCCCCCTGCCGGGCAGGGTGCTGGTACCAGTCCGATCCAGTGGCAGCTGCAGCTCTCTCCGAAATGGTCCGGTTAAAGCGGTGGTCCGTAGGAAAAGAAAACAAAGTCTGAGCAATCCGATTTCGGTGGCAGCTGCAGTTCTCTTTTAGATGATCCCGTTGAAGCGGTGATCTTGTAGAAAAAAAGAAAACTGGTCCTCCTCTGAAAATCCGGCGGCGGTGCAGTCCCTGTCCTCTGGGATCCCAGCGGGTAAGGCCCCTCGCGCTGCTCCAAACCCCAAAGTTATCTCCGGCAGGAATATGCTTGGCTCCACCCCTCCCCCTCTGGCCGGAGCATCTCACAAAGGGATGGTGAGTCCTGGGGCAAGGCACTGATGGGCGCATTAACAGAAGAATAGTCCCGAGGGGCGAGGCAAGGAACACCGGCGCCAGGCCTCAACGGCTCATGGTAATAGAATACATTGCAACCCAGGACACTTCCTTGTTATCCTGAAAACTGAACATGAGAGTAAAGTAAGAAATAATTACAAAATCCCAAATATACTACCCTTCCTAATAAATGGTCTTGTGGGAGCCTAACTGTTTCCCAAATAGATCTTGGAAAACAGCCATCACCAGAACTACAAACTACAGCTATGTGAATATCTGTTTGTATGGTTTGGTTGCCAAAAAATGAACAAATAATGAAATATAAAAATGCTTTGACCTAAAATGAACTTTTCTCATTTCCTTGGAAAAACAGACAAATCAGTGCAACCATTTGAGAATCAAAAAGAGATTAAATATCTTTTTTTTTAGACTTTATGGCGTTTTTAGTTGTTACGCTCTGCACCTTGCTGGAGAGCACTGGACTGGGCTGGGCTGGACTCTGTGCAAGGGAAGGACCTGCTTTCTGTACGGTAGTTCCTTGCTGCATTTATATGCAGTTTTCTAACTTCTATCATAATGGCCTACTGACAATTTATTAAAAATTCACACAAGCATTTCCATGAGTTCACACTCTGTTCTTATCACAGATGGACCCAAATTGCAAAATCTGGATCCTGAATTAAATGTTCTTTTGCTTTGGTATGTCAGATGCAAGGTCTTGCCTTCACTAAGGAAGAAAATTAAAAAAAAAAAAAAAAGAAAGAAAAAGGTATGTTCTTATTTTGAATTAGTTAGCTTCAGGTAAAATCCTAGCAAAGGCAAAGAAACTCATGGTTTTCATTTGGCTTCTCTCCAGTCTTCAGCTCAGTGTTTAATTTATTGGAAGCCTATAAACTGCCCTGACTTCAATGGAGTCTTATTGTGCACTAATTGCTCTGAGTTCGAGGGTGTCTTTTTTGTTTAGTGAGGAAAATATCCAAGTACCTGAGCAAGATATAGTTCTGACCTCAAAAAAACAGTAATACTTACGTACCAGATGTTAACTCACTTATCATTTAGTTGTGCTGCCAGCACGTTGCATGTTGTTGGAGACAATACCAAGGCAGGATCCCAGGATGGCAGATGTCACTCAGACCTCCCGTGTCAGGAAGAGAATGTCTCAGAAGACACTAGTATTTTGCTGCTTTGAGTGCAATGATAGGAAAGCGCTTCATTTTGCTGGTTTGTGACCAGGGCCAATCGTATCAGCATTTTTTCACAGTTATTTTTGGCTGGTCTGTGTGTTATGACATAAGGAAGTGAAAATGAAGACCAGTCAACATGTAATGTAAATCAGATGATAATGAAGAAAACACTTTAATTTCAATGTGCACTTAACAGTTTTTCTGTGCCCAGCAATGCTTGGAATAAAATGAAAATGTTTTGCAGTACTGCCAGGTCCCATAACATCCCCCAGGACCAGTACAGAGAAGGGCTGCTCCCTCCAAAGATTCCTACAACTACATCCTTCCACAGAGGGTTTAAGGCTCAGTAGGCAGTTAAGAAGAAATGTGTGGAAATAGGAAAGATGATTATGACAGAATTATGCAGAAAGAGAACTCTAATTTAAGGAACAGTGCAGAAGACTTCACAGAGAGGAGTCTGGGAGAATTGAAACCAAACAAAAAAAAAAAGAAGTATTTTTAATCTGTAACACCCCACATCTCGACAGATACCTCAATGGGACTGCTACAGCCCTGTTTCTGCTACAATTCTGCTTATCTTCAGTCATGTTAAAAGATGCTTCTGTCACATTCTGAACCATGCAACGGGTTAAATGCACATGACATAAACAGTTTAAGTTCAGTGGATCACAAATACTGCAACCAAGGCCAAAATCTCTGGATTGCAGTGTCAGCTTTATGATAGTTCTTTGTAGCACAAAAGGTATCTATTTACATTTCATAAGAATTTTTTATTTGTTATGCTTTTTATATGTCTTTTTGAAGTCCAGAAAACCTTTCAGCACAGCATCACCAGACAATTTTTCCTTTAGAATTTTCTTTGGCTATTCCCTGGAAGGTTGTCATCATGAAATTTGGACTATTTCATGATTTATGCTTTTTCTGTGTGCCAAATAGATACATACTAATATACTACAACATATGCTCTCACTATCATGTCTAAACCAAACACAAACACGCAATCTATTAAATGCTTACAAAGTTTACCGTATTAGATCATTTCCATTACATTTAAGTGACTCCTCTCCTCCAAGTTCGTGTAAAGCCTAAAAAGATGGCATAAGTTCAGAAGCAATCAGAAGGAAGCCAAGACCTACAGGAGATCAATAGGAAATTTTAAATTTAGAGTCTTCAAATCCAAACTGCTGACAAAGATTTTGGGGAGAAAAAGAAAGTAAACCAGTTAATGGCTTTTCTTAAGTAAACAAGCAAGATACTTTTTATCTTGGTTCTTTTTTTATCTTAAGCAGTGACAGATATCCTGGGAAGAGCATAGGGACGCTGCCCAGTTGTGTAGGGATGGGGTCAGAAAGGCCATGGCACATATGGAGCTGAACTTGCCAAGGAACACAAAGAATAATAATAAGGGCTTCTACAGGTATGTCAGCCAGAAAAGGAAGGTGAAAGAAAGTGTACCGTCCCTGATGTGTAAGACTGGCAAACTGGTAACAATGGATGAGGAGAAGGCTAATATACTCAACAACTTTTTGCCTCAGTCTTCTCTGGCAGCCTCTCTTCCCACACCTCTCAAACAGATGGGCCACAAGACAGGGACTGGGGGAGCAAAGTCCCTCCTGCTGTAAGAGAAGAACAGGTTCATGACCACATGAGGAACCTGAACAGGTCTATGGGACCTGATGAGATGCATCACAGAATCCTGAGGGAATTGGCTGACGTAGTTGCCAAATCACTCTCCATGATACTTGAAAAGCCATGGCAGCCAGGTGAAGTCCCTGGTGACTGGGAAAAGGGAAACATTGCACCCATATTTAAAAAGAGTAGAAAGGAACACCCTGGGAACTACAGACCTATCAGCCTCACCTCTGTGTCTGGGAACATCGTGGAACAGATCCTCCTAAAAGCTATGCTAAGGCATATGAGGACAGGGAGGTGATTCGAGACAGCCAGCATGGTTTCACCAAGAACAGGCCCGCCTGACCAGCCTGGTGGCCTTCTATGATGGAGTGACTATATCACTGGAAAAGGGAAAAGCTACAGATGTTGTTTATCTGGACTTCTGTAAGGCCTTTGACATGATCTTCCACGATATCCTTCTCTCTAAATTGAAGAGAAGGATTTGATAAGTGTACAGTTCAGTGGATGAGGAATTGGTTGGTTGGTCACATCCAGAGGATAGTGATCAATGGCTCAATGTCCAGATGGAGACTGGTGGCAAGTGGCTGCCTTCAGGGGTCTGTACTGGGATCAGTACTGTTTAATATCTTCATCAGTGATGTAGACAGTAGGATCAAATGCATCCTTAGCAAGTGTGCAGACGACACCAAGATGTGTAGTGTAGTTGACACACCTGAGGGATGGGATGGCATCCAGAGGGACCTGGGCAAGATGAAGAAGTGGGCATAAGTGAACATCATGAGATTCAACAAGGCCAAGTGCAAGGTCCTGCACCTGGGTTGGGGCAACCTCCAGTATCAATACAGGCTGGGGGATGAAGGGACTGAGAACAGCCCTGCAGAGAAGGACTTGGGGGTACTGGTGGATGCAAAGCTGGACACAAGAGAGTAATGCATGCTTGCAGCCCAGAAAGCCAACTGTATACCCTGGGCTGCATCAAAAGAAGTGTGGCCTCCAGGGCAAGGGAGGTGATTTTGCCCCTATGCTCTCATGAGACACCACCTGGAGTAATGCGTCCAGCTCTGGAGCCCTCAGCACAGAAAAGACATGGACCTGCTGGAGTAGGTCCAGAGAAGGGCCGCAAAAATGATCAGATGGATGGAGCACCTCTCCTATGGAGAAAGACTGAGAGAGTTGGGGTTGTTCAGCCTGGAGAAGAGAAGGCTCCAGGGAGATCTTATTGCAGCCTTTCAATACTTATAGGGGGTCCATAAGACACATGAGGACAAACTTTTTAGCGGAGCCTGTTGAGATAGGACAAGGGGTAATGGTTTTAAACTAAAAGAGGTTAGGTTTAGACTAGCTATAAGGAAGAAATTTTTTACAATGAGGGTGGTGGATCACTGGCACAGGTTGTCCAGACAGGCGATAGATGCCCCATCCCTGGAAACATTCAAGGTAATGCTGGATGGGACTCTGAGCAACCTGATCTAGTTGAAGATGTTCCTGCTCACTGCAGAGGGGTTGGACTAGACAACCTTTAAAGGTCCCTTCCAATCCAAACTATTCTATGATTCTATGATTATCACAAAAATAAGCTTTTTATATATGTAATCTTCCCTCTTTTCCAATTCCTGTCTGTTGATGGAAAAGCAATCTTTTATATACCAAGTTAAAGTTCTTAAAAGAAATAAATGCAAAGGAATGCACTATAGCTATCACTTTTTAAAAATACAGTTGACTAAATATTGACCATGTGATGTTGAGTACTGTGAGGATAGACTTCATGTCAGAACATCTTTTCCCTGTTTTTATTTTTAAGCAGTGACTAACTACAGAATCAGCACCACATCTATGCTACCATAATTAATGTGGTGACAGCTTTTCCACTATAAATTTCTTTTTTCAGGGATTTATAACTCATCTGTGGAAGACTGTTCCAGGAAAAAAAACTTTTTGAAGTGCAAAGATCAAAGATCACATTAAGCTTCATGTTTAAAAGAAAACGGTACCTTTTTTTCTCTTCAGCACAGCATGCCAAAAGTTCAAAACAAGAAAATAAGAAAGGATAAATGGGTCTGGCCTGCTTTATTTTGGCTTCACACTGGAAGAAGTGATAGGCTTGATATTTTTAATAGTAGATATGAATATCAGAAGAGCATTAAACTGTTTTTAAGGCAGCACAGAGGCTGGCATTCACTATCACAATTTAAATTCTTTCAGTTCCTTGCAAGACTGTCTCCTAAGAGTTTCAGAAATAACAATTTTAGTTCAAATTTTGGGTAAACATTGATTTCAGAAGAGCTATGATTTTGCCCCTGGCAGCCTGTACACAGCAAATGTTTTGTTTCATCAAGGGAACATTTGGATAATAGGGATAAATAAAGTGAAGGTTTATTTAACTGTTAAAAAGAACAAAAAATACTAACTCAAGCAGAAGATTCAAAAATATTAAAATGGCTGAAAGTATATTACCTAAGTCTTGTTAAAGAAAACAAAACAACACTTCTAAAGCACTCCCACGAGTCTGTATTTCTATTGAGGTCTGTATTTTTGCAAGGCTGGAGCTGAAATACAAGGATATCTGTAAAACCAAAATCAGATAGGGATGAAATCCGGAGAGACAAAACTACATGATTTCGCATCAAAGAACCACTGTGTCTCTGTTATTCAATCATCAATATTTTTGTAAATTTTTTCTTCTTTTGTTTTTAAATATGTGCAATAGTTTTGATGTTACAGGATACAAAATAATAGGTTATAAATCATTAAATCTGACAATATTGTTTCATAATCTGTCTCTATTTATAGGAAGATTTTTTTTTCTGTAGTTCATTTCACTTCATTCACCACTCTCAACATATGCCATATGTAGGAAATGATATGACCAATAATGTGTATGAAGCCACACTACTGCTTCCATTTCATGACCAACTAAAGAATGTACCCCCCTTAAGTGAGTGCTTAAATCCCCTTCATTTAAGTATCAGTCTCAACATGCAGACACAAACCAACCTGAAAAAGAGAGTTTTGCCAATGGCTTTGTTGAGTGAGACTCAACACAATTTTGTCCTTTTAAGTCAGAAAACATGGCATTATGCAAATTAACTTTAGATGGCTTTAATCTGCTGAGGAAAAATTGCCAGTACCACGCAAAGTGAGACAGAGTTTGTGCTCAGCCCTCTGCATGCCAGGTGAGCAGTGGCCAGGACGCACAGCCACCCACACCGATCCCACCAGCCCAGAAATGTACCAGGCTGGATCCGTGCCACAGGAGCATCTCCTGACCAGGAGTGGCTTCAGGTGACGGGGAGCAATAGCTACTAAGCCATAAACTTCATCTGTCTCTGCAGGTGTCTGCTCAAGCACCTCTAGATCAGGTTGCCAGGCTTATTGCAGAGATGCTCTAGCAGATGCATATAAAGCCGGTTCAGTTCTCACTAGGTTTATCTGTCCTGGCCCAGGGCTCACCCTGTAAGAGTTAGCCTGGCTCATGCAAGAGAGCAGGAACTGCCAGGCAGGTTGACATTTCATTCCCTTACTTCTGTGGGGCTGTGTCTGGTTGTGGTCTATTCACACCAGCCCAGCCTGCTGCACACAACACACAAGGTGTGTATCTCTTCCCCCACCAAGGTGAAAGAACAAGCCCCAGGAACAAGACCTGTGTGGATGTAAAAAGTGCTGCTGCTTGTAGGATTTAACTAGAGCAGGTTTCAGAAAACAGCCCTAGTGATGGAGTTCCTCTGAGGCATTTCTGCTGGGCAGCTTCTTGGCTTTGCAGAAGCAGCTCAGGGTTTTCACATGTGAACCTTTAGCTTTCATGAGTCCAACCTGTTTCTGTACGTCTCTTGTCTCCCTCTAGCTCTTATTAGTTATATATTTGGCTAGTGGTAGTATTCACTTCTGATAAATGATATCTTGCAAATTTAAAATTAAAAAAAAAAAGACATTTTAGTGTTTAAAAAAAATTACTTTAGTTCCAGCAAATCCTTAGGGAAAAAAAATCCATATTTTTTTTTCGTTGTTTCCTTATTTCTATCTAGCTGGTTCATTTATGAAATACATGAAAATGCTGCATCCCAGCTGTACTTTATAAGCACAGAACAGATCTCCCCTCCCACTGACAACTCAAATCTTAGCACATCACTTCCCTACCGAAGACACATGCATTTGGGACAATCAGAAGCTCTGTCCAGAACAAATCTAAACGATTCACTTGAATAACAGCAATGAGTACTGTATAGACAGAGTTTATTACTTCTGTTGTTCTGTAGAAACAGTCAGATTATTTAGTCTGTACTCTCACTCATTACAAGTCAATACATTTTATTAACATACCCTTCTTAAAAGTTAAAATATCTAAATTTAGGACACAAAGGGCCTGAGTTGACCTAAACTGCTCATCATATGAAGTTTTCTACTCTTTCCTTCTCCCAGAGGTTGCTGCTCCTGTAGCCAGGCAGAGGGATAATTGTTGCAGCCTGCACTCTGTTGCTCCACCTTTAAACAAGAAGGAGGGAGGTGGGAATGCACAGCTGGATGCAATACCACCTCCAAACACAGAAGCTAGATCCAAGCCTGAGCTCGTCTCTTAAGTACTGAGACCAAAATATTCTGGACCTCAATCAGTGATTGCGAATAGGGGAAATCAAAGTCTCACCAGCATCCAAGGCCCTTTACATGATATGATACTGAAATTATTTCTATTGCTAATCTTACTATTATTCTCTGCATTTCCTGTGTACACAATAGTGACTTCAAATACCAGTTCAAATATAAATAGCAGCTTCTTTTATCCCAGTAGTCAGAGTGTTCTCACAGAACACCACTGAAGTCAATAGAAAAACTTTCACCAAGAATAGTTTTTGGCCTTTCCATTGCCTTTGTCGCCTAAAATACACATACCTTATTTAGCACGGGGCATGTGAGTCATCTTCAGGAGAAAGTGGTCATAAAAGGCCACTGATTAGCTGTAGAAAGTTCTCCACTGGTATGTACGACTGCATTAGTCCTGTCTTTGCTGTCTGTCTTCCTTCAACTGCCTGGCCTTTGACAGGTGATGTTATGGGAGTTACAATCCGAAACATGTCAAAAGAGAGGTAACATGCCAGGGTAGAGCTCTGTTTTTTCTCATTCCCATGCAAACTTTTCTTCTACAGGTCCCCATTAAAAAAAATCCTGCTGTAACTTACACTGACATCAGAGACCTGTCAACACTTTCCAGCACAACAGAGTAATTGCAATGCCATGAGGTGCTCAAATTAGTTAACTCAGCTGCACTGTTACAGCACACATGCTGATGTGGGTAATCGCCATCTAATACTGAGATTCCATGCATGAATCAAGGACCTAGATACCTGCAGGTTTGCTTCTGACTAGGTGTTAATGCCATCTTCTCTTTGCCTTCTGTTAGGCAGGTTCTTGAAAAAAGCAATGTATGAAAAGTCATCAGGAAGACTGTCACTTCTGGGAGAAGGTGAGTGCTGTAACCTGTTGAAGTGGGAGCAGCAGGCTAGTGAAGCTTTATGTGATGTTTGCTTTGTTTCAGGAAAAGTGTTTACATTTATCCAAATAAAGATTTTTTCCCACTGATTAATGCTGTCATTTTTATTGAGTGATCTCACAATGCAACCACTCATTTCTACTGGTGTAGTAGAAAGATAAAGATGAAGCAAATTTCCATGAAAGTCATTTAGATTAATTCTGTGACCAAGGTCTAGCTATATGCAGAGATTACATCAATTTAACTAAAACTTTTTGAACTGATTTAGTTAAAATCCATGCAATTCCCACATGCTGCTTGAAGAAATATATTTGATTGGATGTATATTAATTTTAGGCACTGGTACAGACCGATAAATTTTTACAAAAGGGAACGAGTCCCAGATTATATAAATCAATTTACAAGTTGATTGAAAAACTATTTTCACACTGGGACTGAGACTGACAAATGTTGTCTTTCTCTCTTATAGCTATATTGACTGAAATGACTACAGTCATGTAGCCTTGATTACTGTAGAGAAAACAAACAGGTTCTATGTTATCAGTGGCGTGGAGCAGAAGTATGGTGAGGTCTTTACTAAAAGATTTCTTATAAATCACAACTTTCTCACAAGCCCAGAAACTGTTTCTCTTATCAAATGAGAAGACTATTTTTGCATTTTGTCAGTTATTAACCCAAACACTTCAAAAGCAAAAACTGGAAGAGAAGGGAAATGTCTGAAAAAGTAAATCTGGTTGTCTCCTGCTGAGTTTCTGGAGTGTCAACTATTATTACAGTTATACTTTGTAATGTGTGCCTCATAAGCACCAGGACAGTGCCACTGTGCTACACTCTAATGGAAGATGTGGACCCTGAACCACCATGTTTCCATCTGGTTTTAGGTTTTGCAGCAGAGGGAACACACAAGAAGGGGCCAAAATAGAGAGGCTAAAAATCTAGAGCAACATGTTACACAGATATACTCTAATCTCAGTTTGTTTATAGTAAAGAACATCAAAGATTAGATTTGGAGTTTTCCTAACTAAAAACGTAAACTGCTGGAGTTTTTAACTCATCCAAAAGACCAGATGAGTTAATAAACTCAAATAAAGCTCTTGCTCTCAGGTATCCTATTTCTGAAGGGCTGAGCATTGCAAGGGTTTATTGCAATATGAAGGACAACTACTTAGTTTGGTCCTGGTGCTGTAGTATACATTGATACCAACTCAATTGATATTATAATGGTAAGAAAGAATAAACTAAAGAAATACAAACCTTGAAGGCCTCTCCTTTACAATTACTGATCTGCTTGTGTTCTTCCCTTTACACTAGTGCTACATGGCAGTAGCTTATCTCATGACAGGAGATATTGCAGGTTGTGTTGAAGTGCTTATTACTGTGAATTGTGGAAAAAAATGGGAGACAGGAGATTCATGACTATGATGGTGGGTTTGGTTAAGTCAAAATATAATACTCAACTAGGATATCCATGGGACATGGCAGGTTCAAGTCTGTGCTTGATATTTAAATACACATCATCCAGAAGACTTTTCCCTAAACATAAAGCCACAGGACTCTCTTAATCACTTTTGCGGTGTAATGTATTTTTAAACTTCTCCAAGACCACAGACGAATGTCTCACCCATCAGGCCATAGGATTAATCCCCTGATTTTTCCTAGCCTATACCTCTGTCTTTAACACATCCCGTAGCACTTTTCACACATAAGATGAGGTGAAAACCGAGACAAAGAAATCCGTTCATCCAGTGCTGAATTGTTGTAGCCACTTCAATGAAATTTGGTGACTGTTTAATATCAAGGGAACAGAAATTCAGTTTAAAATGGGAAAAGGAAAGGGATGTCATGGGTCTGTGAAAGGGAAAAAGGGGGATGTGTCATGAGCCTTTTAAAGCATCTTCCACCGAGACATTTGTCTGTCCACTCTCTCTTGATTTTGTTATGTTGGACCTACAAGCTTCAGGCTTCAGCATTTTTTTTCTAGTTCTTGCAAGCCCTGTCACCTCATGTTCTCCTTTGAGAGACGAGCCCTGCCAGACAGTATGAAAGTTGTGAGTGTGAGTTCCCCTCTATGAATCCTTATTCCACCACAGTCCCTGGAATCCTAATGCACCTCTTCAGAAGCTTCCCAGGCTGAAAATGCTCTGACAAATGTTCCTCTCATCAAGAGCCACAGGTCAGCGGAAGCACAAACATCTCATGGGCAACTCCAGACAGTTCATGCACTCTTCTATACTTTCTTTCTTCACCTGTAAAACGTGGCTAATATACATTTATTTATTTTTTTTCCCTACTCTTGTATCTGTCTTTCCTAAGGAAACACCCATACAGAAATATAAAGTTCTCTTAGCTTTAGAACATTCTGGTTTTGCCTGCCCTTGGAAAGAACTCTGCCCAAAGCTAAGACTCACCCTCAGTACCAAAGATCTGCTATCTCTTTATACGTGTGCACAGCACTTACTTAGCACATGCATCCACAGGCTTGGCTCAGGATCCTTCAAAGGTACCATAACACCACTATTAGATGCTCTATAACACTTTTCACTGTTGCCTTTCAAAACATATATTAATGGAGAGTTGTGCAAATTTACACCCCTAGAAACAAAGAATGCTGGTCATGCTTTCAGCTAGTGAGGCTCTGTCATGGAGATCCGTGCCTGAAGAGCACAGCATTAGCAAAAGCAGAGTAACACAAACAAAAGAATTTATGCCTCCATCTAGTGCAGAATTAAGATACAGATTTTTATTTTTTTCATCTCAAGTTAGAGTATATCTTAAATGCTATCATAGGATCAAAAGTCATTTAGAGAAACTTACAGAAGACAAATCCATAAATGCCTGTTAAAGACAAAGACACTATCTTCACCTCAGGAAGCCGCTGGCTAGCTTGAAGAATATTCTGAAATTTATCACTGGATAATTATTCTCTTCCTATGTCTTTCCTTAGACATTTCTATGACAATGTACCAGGATGAAGGGATGCAGCTGAGGTGAAATGAAGACATTCAAGTGCCCATACAGAATCACAGAATCACAGAATCACAGAATGTTAGGGATTGGAAGGGACCTCAAAAGATCATCTAGTCCAATCCACCTGCCAGAGCAGGAACACCTAGGTCAGGTCACACAGGAACATGTCCAGGCGGGTTTTGAATGTCTCCAGAGAAGGAGACTCCACAGCCTCTCTGGGCAGACTGTTCCAGTGTTCTGTTACCCTCACTGTGAAGAAACTCTTCCTCACATTTATGCAGAACCTCCTATGTTCCAGCTTGCATCCGTTGCCCCTTGTCCTGTCATTGGATGTCACTGAGAAGAGCCTGGCTCCATCCTCATGACACTCACCCTTTACATACTTATAAACATTAATAAGGTCACCCCTCAGTCTCCTCTTCTCCAAGCTAAAGAGACCCAGATCCCTCAGCCTTTCCTCATAAGGGAGATGTTCCACTCCCTTAATCATTTTCATGGCTCTGTGCTGGACTCTCTCAAGCAGTTCCCTGTCCTTCTTGAACTGGGGGGCCCAGAACTGGACACAATACTCCAGATGTGGCCTCACCAAGGCAGAATAGAGGGGAAGGAGAACCTCTCTTGACCTACTAACCACCCCCTTTCTAATACACCCCAGGATGCCATTGGCCTTCTTGGCCACAAGGGCACATTGCTGGCTCATGGTCATCCTGCTGTCCACCAGGACCCCCAGGTCCCTTTCCCCTACACTGCTCTCCAGCAGGTCAGCCCCCAACCTGTACTGGTACATGGGGTTGTTCTTCCCCAGATGCAAAACTCTACACTTGCCCTTGTTGAATTTCATTAAGTTTCTCCCCGCCCAACTCTCCAGCCTATCAAGGTCTCGTTGAATGGCAGCACAACCCTCTGGTGTGTCAGCCACTCCTCCTAGTTTGGTGTCATCAGCAAACTTGCTGAGGATACATTCTGTACCCTCATCCAGGTCGTTGATGAAGATATTGAACAACACCGGTCCCAGTACTGACCCCTGAGGGACTCCACTAGTCACAGGCCTCCAACTAGACTCCGTCCCATTGACCACAACTCTCTGGCTTCTTTCCTTCAGCCAGTTCACAGTCCACCTCACTACCTGATCACCAAACCCATACTTTATCAGCTTATCTACAAGGATGCTGTGGGAGACAGTGTCAAATGCTTTACTGAAATCAAGATAAACCACATCTACCGCTCTACCATCATCTATCCACCTAGTTATTTCCTCATAGAAGGCAATAAGGTTGGTCAAACATGACTTACCCTTGGTAAAACCATGTTGACTGCTCTTAATGACCCCCTCATCCTTGATATGCCTAGAGATAGTGCCAAGAACAAGCTGTTCCATCACCTTTCCAGGGATGGAGGTGAGGCTGACCGGTCTATAGTTACCCGGGTCCTCCTTCTTGCCCTTCTTATAGATTGGAGTGACATTTGCTATCCTCCAGTCCTCAGGCACCTCTCCTGTTCTCCATGACTTACCAAAGATGATGGAGAGTGGCCTAGCAATGACCTCTGCCAGCTCCCTCAGCACCCTTGGGTACATTCCATCTGGTCCCATCGATTTATGGATATCCAGATTGCTCAACTGATCCCTAACCCAATCCTCATCTACCGAGGCAAACTCCTCCTTTATCCTGACTTCTTCTGGGGCTACAGGGATCAGGGGCTCCTGGGGAAAGCCTGCAGGAGTAAAGATAGAGGCAAAGAAGGCATTCAGCACCTCTGCCTTCTTTATATCCTCTGTCTCTAGGGCACCCACCTCATTCATCAGTGGGCCTATATTGCCTCTAGTGTTTGTTTTATTAGCTATGTATTTGAAAAAGCCCTTTCTATTATCCTTGACCTGGCTTGTAAGGTTAAGTTCTAAGGAGGCCTTAGCTTTCCTAATTGCCTCTCTACATCCTCTGACAACTGTCCTATATTCCTCCCAAGTGACTAGCCCCTCTTTCCATGATCCATAGATTCTTTTTTTCCACCTGAGTTTGCCCAGCAGTTCCTTGTTTAACCATGCTGGTCTCCTAGCTCCCTTACTTGATTTCATACCCATTGGGATGCTCTGATCCTGAGCTTGCAAGAAGTGGTCCTTGAATGTTGACCAACTATCTTGAGCCCCTTTACCATCTAGCACCCTGTCCCATGGGACTCCCCTTAACAATTGATTGAGGAGGCTAAAGCTGGCCCTGCAGAAGTCCAGGGTTCTGGTCTTGCTTGGTACTCTATTCCTCCCACACAGGATCCTGAACTCCACCATCTCATGATCACTGCAGCCAAGGCTGCCATCGACCATCACTGCTTCAACAAGACCCTCCTTGTTGGTGAGTACAAGATCCAGCAGCGCTCCTCTCCTAGTCGCCTTATCCACCATTTGCATTAAGTAGTTATCATCAATGCACTGGAGGAACCTCCTAGACTGTGAATGGCTGGCTGTGAAAGTCTTCCAGCAGATATCGGGGTAGTTAAAATCCCCCACGAGGACCAAGGCCTGTAGTTGTGAGGCTGCTTTCAGCTGCCTGTAGAAAGCCTCATCAACTCCCTCGTCCTGATCAGGAGGTCTGTAATAGACCCCCACAACTGTATCACCCATGCCTGCCTGCCCCTTAATTCTTACCCACAGACTTTCAACTTGCCCCTCATCAGCCCCTGGAGAAAACTCAATACATTCAAGTTGCTCCCTCACATAAAGAGCAACTCCACCACCTCGCTTCACTGACCGATCTTTCCTAAAAATGACATAGCCATCCATGACCACATTCCAGTCATGTGAGCTGTCCCACCATGTCTCTGTAATTGCCACCAGGTCATAACCTTTCGACTGCACACAGACCTCTAACTCCTCCTGTTTATTCCCCATACTGCGTGCATTGGTGTACAGGCATTTCAGAAAGCAAGCAGAGCGCACTGGTGGGACCCCTGGGAGGCAGGAGGCCTCGTGGTCAGGGCCTAAACATATATCCCTTCTCTTCAATGATCAAAAATCCTCCCTAGACCACCTTCCTTCAGTGTGACTAGAGATCAGCTCAATGGTCCATGGAATCTTCCAATGGTCCATGGCAAAGAGGGCTAGTACAATCTTTGGATCATCAGCGAAAGAGTGATTCAGGCTATGTTGTGAAGGAGAGAAAGATGAGGAGGGGCTCCACAGTTCTCTTCACTGTGATAATGCAGACCTTGAACTCACTGGAAGGTAACAAGGCACAAAGGACTGCCAAAGGGGGCTCCTGAGGCAGGAGACAAGGGAGAAGGTATCAGGCAATGGCTACTTTTTCCCTTCTAACCCACCTCAGCTCTCCAGGTGGTTTCCCACACTGTTTATTCTCCTATTAATGTGTTGTCCTCACAAACAGAATCAGAGGCATGGGAATGCACACACCTGCTTGTCTGCACACACTTGCAAGTGTTTAGGGATGCCACATCTGTACACCACCAGGAGTCAGTGCATGGCTTTGATACTGCTTCAGAAACCCACAGAGCCTGTCACACCAAGGCAGTGGACAAGCTGGGACCCCATCAGAGCATGATATATGGGTATTTGTTTGTCATTCTCCCATGATAGCTGCATGCTCAAAGCCTGTCTGCATTTATTTATTTATTTTGTTGGTACCACTCGTGGAGATCTTAAATCATCCTAAATGAAACATTTGAATAAAAACGCCTGAGAACTGTCAGCGTGCAATCCCACCCCGCATTCTTTTCTAAGCTTTGCATCCAGCCTTCACAGTACAGATGCTTGCAGTCTGGTGTGTTATAACTTGCTTTTATTTTCAAATAGTGCATTTGTCAACATTTCAGAGCCATCCAACCTCCCTCAGGACACAATGACAGCTGATCACAGGTTTTAAATAGCTGCCTGATATTTGGAAATACAGCTTTCTAAGTGTCCATGATTAACTCCATGACTCATTCAAAGTTGAAAGAAGGAAGACAGTTACCCTCCTCTGATGTACCATGGTTATGAAGATGATCTATTTTTTAAAATCTCTGACTAGCTAAATTGTAAAGCAAGGAAGAACAGCTAGTGACCACTGCATGATTATATAGAAAACCCAGGTATCAACATATGGCCAGTGAGTCACAGAGACGTCCTTCACCACTGTTCACCATAAGCTGACTTGCCTATAAAAATTTCAAAAAGCATTGGCAACAAAACAAAGCCCAGCAAATCTCTCTTTCTTGTCCATTCTCTGGCACGTAACCAAGAGGTACGTGGAGCTGTGCAGACCTGCAGCAGCAAGATCTGAGACCAGCAGAGCACCCAAGATACACTGGCAGTGCATCAGGGCACTAAATGCAGAGCCACCACGTAGCTGATCCTCATAGGAGAGCACAAGTAGTGTTGTGATGGTTGTGCAGTCCTGAACTCAAGCTAGAAGCAGAGTCGGTTGGGGCTCAGAGTAGTCTTCACAGCAATAAACCGTTTCTGTGACTAAGCCAACATCTGTATCCAGTGGGGCATTATGCTTTGTAAACACAGCTTTCACTCAGAGCTAGCTTAGGGATGTCTTGAGCATGTACCTTCGCAAAATTTAGTCTTGCCTCAGTGATGGCAGGCAATGATGTCCAAGCATCAGAAATGATGTGCTGACTTTTTTGGTGTCTAACTTACTGCCTCAGATACTCACTGATCACTGCTGGACCTACTGTACAACTACTTGCTTCAGTTTTCAGTATTTTGTCTGCACTTAGACACATTTTCTATAGAGAAGGAAAAAAAAAGTAGATACTGAAATTTCATTTGCTAGTAAGCTTTGAAAACCTAGGTAACATTCCTGAAGTAAATTCAGTGCTTCTTTGTATTAAATTATTTTCAAATTAGGAAGGGTAATTACTTTTGGCAGTTGGCTATTTAAGAAACAAATACAAAGAAACAGTCATAGGATGCCTCCTGCGACAATGAATACCCATCAAGTCTGTTCTACAACTCAGCAATTCAGTATGACTGATCTGACATATTTTAAAAGATGTATCAAGTGTGGTGGTAAGGGAAAATCTTGGTTTTATAACTTTCCTAAACCAACAACCCCAGTTACTCTTTACATAAATGTTGGCCAATGACAAATCCTAATGCTTCATAACATTTCAGCTTTGCATTTGTTGTTTAGCAGGATTTTGAATAATTGGTAGGATGACCCATTATCATGTTGCTGGATCAATTTTAAGTGACCATCAAAAGGGAGGCTTCGGTGGCCATCGACCAGGAGGAAACTGGTTTAATTTGTGTTGAACCAATCACTGGCAGTGTGGAGATAGGAGCTTTCTAGTCATCATACGTATCCCTTCCCTTAATTCCTAGATTTCAAAATCCTGCCCTCATTTGGTATTGCATTTCTCACCCAATTTAAATATGTTTCTTATGTCCTCTGAAAGTGTCTAGAATGCCAAGAAAAACTTATCATGCCTCTACAATCATAGATAATAAATGACAGCTGACTATAACTCAAGACACTGCCAAAATTCTTCATTGAAGTCTTCCATTATAGCAAGCAATATTACCCTGTGTAAAGAGAAATGCCAGCACACCCTGCATTAGTCCCTGAACTAAGGGGAGACCGTTTATTTAAAATATTTGACATGATGTTTTATGGATTATTTGCCTACCAGAGAAGGACTGGAACCATTTGATTGACTGACTGATTGACTGATTTGCTTGCTTTTGTGCCTCAGACATTCTGTTCTCTGCTAGCCTGGAGCTGTAAAGATTGACCTGGATTTCTGCAGTTTTAAATCTGACTTAAAAGAACCAAGAATTAAAATTTAAAATCAAAGAATAGCTCTCATTTCTCAGTGAAGAAGAGAAACAAACATGACGAAGAACAAATAGGAAACTCAATGAGTCCATAGTGCACCTCTCATTACCTCCAGTTTCTTAACAGAGACCATGGGATAGAAGATAACTAGCATCATAAGCATAATTTGTTATGAAAATCATTTATCTCAAACTTTGCCTGCTTTAATTGCTGAAACTTCTTCAAATCTTTTCAAGATGAGCATCTATTTTTATATATGCTAAAATGTGGACAGGTCCAAGGAAAATACTTCTGCCTGGAAAAGAAAATTTCTTCGAGTTCACGCAGCCATACAGAGTATCTAGCTTTATACACCAAAAATCACTCAGGTGATGCTTGCTCACCCCTGCTGCCCTGTGACAATGCTGATCACCTGCATGTCCTTGGCACAGGAACAAAGCTTCTTGAGCACTTTGGAAATCAGAGTGGCTGTGTCTGGGCAGGGGGGCGCAGAGACAAACAGAAGCTGTGGCAACAGCCTTGGTAGTGATGTCCCGAATGTCAAGAAACCACCAGAGCTGGGGCAGCAGCCTTATGGTCATATCCTTCCCTTTTCTAATGACCCAACACTGAGAGGGGAGAGCAGAGGTACTACCATTACACGACCCAGCCCAGGAGGCATGCAGCTCTCAATTAAATTTATATATACATTGAGTAAAAGAAAGATTAGGTGACTGCAAAGATAACTATTCTCATTTTTCACTTAAAGGAACAAGGAAATATGACACCAATTCCCCATTATGCTGTTCCTCATATTGGCACAGTCTGCTCTCTCTGCAAACACCCTGCATGACACAGCTCCTTCTTGGCTCTCATTTCCAATTTGTCCTGTGCCACCACCAGCAGCAGCAATAGTTCTGTCTTCCAGCACTCCCAGCACCTGCTTTCATGCCAAGAAATTTGCTAACTTATTGCCCTCATCCCATTCATATGCCTCCTGCCACTTGCCCTGTGAGAAGGGTCTACTGGCAATATTTTAGCAGCAATCTCCAGCACTGACTGAAACAACTTTCCAGTCATGGTGACTATTGATTAACATTGCTCCATTCTACACTTTGCCATGGCTACCTCATACAACATAAAACTCTTGTCATGTTGTGTTGAATTTAGCTCATTAAAGGTCATTGGATTAAGTGCACAAATGACATGGAAGTGGGAAGCAGAATCAAGATTTTCTCCTTGCCAAGGATGTACCTGTAAATAGTAGCCCACAGAATTAGACTCTTTTTGCTTTCTGTGCTCCCATCAGTCACATTTTGCCTGTAGAGTAGATGACAATCATCACGGGCTTGTCTGTGGAATGCCAAAGAGTGCAGTCTCCTGGGAAGGACAATTTGAATCTCATCAGGATAAGAGGGATATTAAACTAGGTCTCACTCCTTTTGATTAACATCTCCAAACTTGACACAAAATAAAGTGCAGTGCTACTACCAACTTCTTTAGCTGTGGTTTGGAAATGACTGCTTTGCTCCGCACTGAAGTCAGTACCCACAGTGTGTTATAGATGGGTCTAATTTGCTCCCAGATTGACTTATATTTAAGAGAGGTGCCAGAAAGCTCCACTAGCTATGACAGCAATGCCTCAAGGTGCAAGTCACAGCACCTTGACCACCTCTGCAAATGCAAGGAGGGTGGTGGCAGCGGCAACCACAGCACTGTCACCTGGAGGCACCCAGGCATGTTCTGAACAGCCTGCAGTTCACAGAATCACAGAATCACAGAATGTTAGGGATTGGAAGGGACCTCAAAAGATCATCTAGTCCAATCCCCCTGCCAGAGCAGGAACACCTAGATCAGGTCACACAGGAACATGTCCAGGCGGGTTTTGAATGTCTCCAGAGAAGGAGACTCCACAACCTCTCTGGGCAGCCTGTTCCAGTGTTCTGTTACCCTCACTGTGAAGAAATTCTTCCTCACATTTATGTGGAACCTCCTATGTTCCAGCTTACACCCATTGCCCCTTGTCCTAGCATTGCATGTCACTGAGAAGAGCCTGGCTCCATCCTCATGACACTCACCCTTTACATATTTATAAACATTAATGAGGTCACCCCTCAGTCTCCTCTTCTCCAAGCCAGTTGGTGTAGGTTGTCTGAACCAGCTGACGTTGTTTTGCATTACCCAGGACTGATGCTTGCATTAGCAGAGCTATACAGCTGCATAGCCATACCTATCTGTATGAGTGCTTATATTACACAGATGTATTCCCTCCTGGACGTTACCATTCCCTGCAGCAGGGAGGACTAAGGAGCATAGCACAGAGGCCTGAGCCACAGAAGTTTGTGGGCTGGAACACCGTCAGGAGCAAGTTCAAATGTTCAAGTTCAGTACAGCAGTCTTTCTAAGGCAATGCTTTGAACTCCTTCCTACTTCTCTCTCTGCTAAAGGACAGAGGCATTCTCTCCTTAGTAGGGATGTTATGAAAAAAATCATTAAATACTGTGAAGCTTGCAGACATTTGGTTAATGGGTCCATGCAGCTACCTTAGATGCATTGTTAGAAACCATATAATAAACTTGTGATTTATTAGGAAAAATTGCTTTGTGATTGTTGTGTCTATTTAGGTATACAGTTATACAGGGGTTAAAACCCCTGCATTTTGCAATAGGCTAAATCTTTACTTTCTGTCCCAAGGTGTAATATTTTTGAAGACACCAGTAAATTGCTCCATCCGTCCCTAAGTTCTGTCAAGGTAAAAAAATATGGTTTTTTTCTCCATTTTAAAAAATTAGAGGGTGTATTTTTTCATGACAAAACATCAGAAACAGTTCAGAGTAAGAGACAGACTGCCTCCTACAAAATACACAAAGCAAAATAGAAATACATGCCCTATACTTCAGAGCTAGAAACATATTTTTTAAGTTAAAGGTTTAATTTGATATAACCAACGACATCAGTTACTACAGACTAAATGGTCTAAATTAAAATGGTAAAATCAAACTACAAGGCATTCTCAAGGCCAAAAAGTAGTGTGAAATATTTGGTCAGTTGTGTGTCTGGTTGGAGTAGCTGATAATGAGCTTTGTGTGGCTGCTCCCAGGTGAGAGGTCTGCTCCACTGAGGCTGGGTGACTGCTTTTGTACACAAATGGGGCCCATCCACAGAAACCGAGTGCTGTACTGAAACCATAATTAGTTACCTGACACTACCCAGATAAAAACCAAGACAAGAAAAGGATGATCAATAAGGGCAGAAGACTCTTCTCATGTCAAAGACTTTGAGTTATCAATTATAAAACAATGCAGTAGAAGCAAAAGTTATGGCTTAACTGATATCATGAAGCATATTCCACGTGCAGTTCCACAAAGTGTCCAAAACAGACACTAAGGTGATAAGGAGGTTTGAAGTAGCACCACATTTATTGACAAATTAAATTGCTTTGAACTTATTTAGCTCAAGCTGGAAATTGCCACAGTCATCACAAAGTAATGAGATGAACTCCAATAGCCATGTTCATGTGCACTTTTGGGGAACAGAAGGTCCTGAAGTGCTTTTCTCCTTTGTACTTTCTGATGGAAACCATGTCCGTGTCCCAGAAACCTGCATCTAGGCAGTTGTGCAGCGTATTGAAGTTTTACAGCACAGCATGAAAAATCTTTTAGTGGGAGCTGACCATCTGATAGTAATATGGAAAAGGATGCTGGGACTGCTTGGGGAGTGTTGGTCTGTGCTACATGCCATTCACACAATCAAGAGATAGTGCCTGCCATGGAAAAAATGACCATTTTAATTAAGGTCAGAAGCCAACCAGCAGTACAGAAAAAATAACTAGGTAACCAAGTAACCAAAGGTTACCAAGACCAAGATGACACTGTTTTGGAGGAAGAATTATTTAATTGTTTGAGAGCTGGTTAAAAGACAGGAAGCAAAAAGTAGGGCTTAAGTGTCACTTAAGCAATGAGGAAAATACTGGAGTATCCCCAGGTACAGATGCTGGAACTTGTTTTATTCAGCATCTTCATCAATGACCTGGAGAAGCAAGTGTGCAGTGAAAACCCAGTTTCCAGACCATGCTAAGCTTTACATGTAGACCAGTGCCACCCCAATGGAGAGGAGACACAGAAGGATGTCACTGGTCTGAGCAAAAACAAATCCGCTTCAGAATAGGTTGCATGTGCACTAGCATGCCTCACTGACATGGCCGTGTAGGAGAGGATTTCTCATGCAGGCAAGGCTTCTCTCCTTCATGGGAGAGGCCATCATCCGAGACCATACCAGTAGATAGTTCCATTCCCAGGGGGGAATCTCAAACTCCATTTCACTAACAATCACAAATTGCCGTATTTCAGAGCAAACTTGAGGCTTCAAGGAGAATTTGCAGCACGTAGATGAATTGTTGTGTTACGTAAATAAAACAGGTTCCAGAAAGGACCACAGTAGCATCTCCAGCTTCCAGATTGGATTCAGTAACTGATGGCAGCTTATTATGTGTGAGGATACTGAGCGTTGTTCCGTTCATCATTATTCATAAAGCAATATTTTTTACTTTCCAAATTTGAAGAGTTGTGAGGCTCTTTCGTGCCTGAGCCATTCAAGGGACCAAAAATCTAACTCTGTATTTTCAAAGAATAATAATTAGATCTGCTGTCTTTCATCTTAGTTTAAGCCTGTTACTCCTGTCCAAAGCTTTCATCATTACTAAATCAGTGTGATAATGATCACCTAGTTACTAGTACAAGCATATTGATGGACATTTGCAAAGCTGAAGGTTTGAAGTCTGTTTATTGGAATTGATGTTACTAAATTTTAGGAGTGGGATTTAGCTCGGGATTAAGACAACTAGGTTTTGGTGTCAAAAGTGTTTAAAGTATTCAAGGAATACTTGTAGGTGTCTCGTGCTACTTTAGAGTACTTAGGTACCCTAAGCTATTGGAGGCGGCCTCACAGGACTAGCATATGACACTGAATTTGCAAAAGATTTGAAATTTTTTGGAACAGCAGGTGGGATGTCTCACAAGCATTTAAAATTAAACAGAACCTACACTGAAATGACACAGGACCTACATTTGGATAACTGAATCCAGATGCACATGAGTCTAATCTAGAATGAAATAAACTTGAACTTCAACATAGCAGATTTAAATAACTAGCTTTTTGAGCAACATCTGTAACATGAACTTTGTTGCTACCATATTTGTTCATGTAATGAATATATGTTTCTTCCACATTTTCTTACCACTTTACATGCATTACACATATATTTTTAACTATTAGTGACCTCCTGTTCCTCAATGGCCAGGCAGAGTACAAGGCATTAAATATACACACCCCGTATGTGCCTTCACCATGAATCAGAGGTGCATGTCCAAGTCCTCAGGCAGCTTTAGTCAGATTAGCCACTACGCTCTGGGCTGGGTACATACTCATCCCAGCTGCTGTTCAGCAGTATGGCCTTCCTCCTCCTCAGCGACCACTCCAGAAGTGTGCAAGATCAGGCTGACCGGTGGCAGTTGGCATTATACTTACAGAGCAGAAGGCAGACTGATGCCAGGATTTAAAATACATGTTTCACAGCATGCCAGTGCAAGGCAGGAGCCAATTTTATGAGATTTGGTTGATATGATATGTCTATCCTTGATGCTTTAGGGAACTAAAAAATAAACAGTGCCAAATATGCAAATGCAAATCTTTCTATTCCATACAGACATTTTACTAAGATAGTGAGCCTGACGTTTATGTCCTCAACTAACCCGGTACCTAGTTCATTCCTCACTCCACAGCCCAGCCCTTTGTGATTATCAGTTATAAAAACCGGGCTTTGCAATGTACCTATAAAATGATTAACTTGGGCTTTGTTTACACATGTCTCCACAACTTGTGGTGGGTAATTTGGAGAGACAAGGTAAGCAAGAGAGCCCTTGTCTTTCCTCAGTGAAATGATTTGGCTACTACATCACTCATAAATTGACATTTATAGCTAAAGAATAAAATTTGTGTTGAATTTATTCTTTCTTGAATGCTCGAAATGCGTATACAGGAGTATTTATATGCACTGATATTTTTTAATACTTTTTACTTTCAAGCTGCTAAAAATCCTACTGTAAACAAATTCTTGGGTTCCTGCATTTTGCATTACCACAGTGCATACTGTTAAGTGAATCCTTTCGTACCCTTGTCTAGAGTAAAGGGAGCATTTACTCGAGCGTACTTATAAGGAATTTTTGAATAAAAAGCATCTTTTCTGGAGAGTCTGAGATCCACTTCACACAGAGATGCTCTAGCAGCTTGGTACTTAACCATCGGATGGGAGAGGGATGTTGTGTGACATCAGAGGTCATGAAGCATATTACAGGCAGCATTTAAAAGCGTGTACAATAAAACCCAAACTAACGTATGAGCAGGAGAGCAGCAGGCACTCAACATTACTCTCCATTTACTGGTAAAGCCTGGCTATGAAAGAGCTCGTTGTATCTTTGTGTGTGTACATGTGTGTGCGTGCAGATACAGACACTGATGGCTGGCCCTTCATGGCAGAACAAAGTCAAATAGCCTGTGAAAATGAGGACATTAAAAACAACCTGCTTTGTAGTCACTTTGGGTCTTTCTTATACTCGTTTGGATATTTTTTTAAATTTTACTTTAAATCAATGAGATCAAGTTAGGCCAAACAAGCAAGAAACCAACCAAAGCAATTATTCACAGTCCAGCACAAACCTGTAACCAAGCAGCAGAGAAAACATCCCAATAAAAAAACACAAAGATAAATAAGTGAAAAAAAGCAAATGGTGTACATTGCTTAGTGTGGATATGAGTAGGATGGGGTCTGGTGTGTATAGCACAGGCTGTAAAGCACTTAACCACCTCTTCAAAGGCAGGGACTGAAACTTTCTTACCATATCCTGGTTACCCAGAAGCTGTTTCGTAGTGTGGTTGGTGTAAGCTTAAAGCCACCACCACACCTGATGATGCCTCTGAGGCACTAGGGGGAAAGAGAAAATGACAATATCTGGGTCTCCCTGGAAGTGCAAGGAGCAGAAGATTTCCATCTGGATTCCAGAGGCCAGGAGGTGGCCTGCATGACCACTTCACTCTCCTCCTAGCTGGGTGACTCACCTCAATCACCATCAGTGTTCAAAACCTGTCAAGTTACCTCATGGAGACACTGAGTGACCACAGAAAGCCACAAAAGTCCTATTTCTCACTATGATCAAAGCTCAGTGCTTGCTTCCTGCCTCCTGACGCTTCCTTGTAAACTGGAGCTCAGGGGATTCCTTCTCCTACTGCTTTTAAAAGAGCTGTTTCTAGACTGTCCTCACTTTCCCCTTCCTGGGCTTGCTACCGTCTGTAACGACTCTGCACTTTTGACGTGCAATTGCCTGCCTTTTTTTATTATTTATTTAAGAAAAGGGATTTCCAACTGATTTTCTTATACCATCTAGTTTCTGAGAAGCTATTAAATAATCTTGCAGATTTCTCCAGTGCCTTTTGTTCTCAGAACATATCTGAGAATAGAGATGCACAAACCACAGAGAATTAGTACCCCCATTTATGGGTCCCTTTCGCCAGCTGAGAGGCTCCTACACACCAGCTCAGCCAGCTCCCAGCTGGGAATCTCCAGCCCAGCACCACTGGACACCGTATGCTCCCATAGTTATGCCAGACCCTTTGAAAGGTTTTGAAAGGTCAGACACCTCATCCATCACATGGACCAAACGCATCTAGAGCTCATACAAAGAAGTCTTCAGGTTGATTTTTATAAGCAAACTAATCTCCAGTATGCTCTGAGAGCATGGAGGGTGCTCCGGGAGCCGAGCTCTTGGCTTTGCTGTTCAACTGAGACTTTGAGAGTCAATTGCCATATAGGCAGTTGTATAAATTAAAGGCACTCTAGTGCAGTACATGTGAGGGATCAGACAGGTGGAAGCTTATTCCAAAATAATCAGCACGCTTCTCCATCTCACAAATGCTTGAAAAACATAAGACAAGGCTCACAACTCTTAGATCAGGATGGAAGCTTCGTCCAAATTAACCGAAGACTGTGAAACCTTCCTAACTGACTCCATTGACCTTCAAACTGGAACACCCCCAAAGGTTTTCAAGGCATTTGAGAGCTTCGGGTAGCTTTAAGGGAATGATATACCGCGGAAGTGCAACAAAGCAAGCCTGAAGGAATCAGGAAGGTGACAAGGCTTCTGACATTTATGGACCATGTGCCAGGGACCTGGCACAGTACTCAGCTGTAATAGGGAGTGCCTCAAGAGAAGATGGCAGTATTTACCCTGAAAAGAAATGGAAAAGTTATTAGTACTGTTACTACTGTATCGCTGAGCTCAGAGGCCTCCTCTTTGTCCCAAGAGAAGCAAAGGTATTTCATCAACATGGGTTTATTCTTGTAATAAACTTACAGGACATGTAAACAACAGTGGACATGAATCAGGTATCTCAACTCTATTAGGATGCTTATTGTCCAGGTTTACTTTATCCACTGACTCTTCCTGAATGAAGGATTGCTATATCCCAAATATATCTAGATAATGCACACATATTTTAAGCAGCTCTCCTTTTCATAAAAACCTAAATTGTAATTTCTTTATCACTTAAAGAAGTATCACTGAATTGGTTTCTGGTGTGGCCAAGCATGCAAATGTTTCTGTCTTGGTGTTCTGGAAATGGGAGTCATGGATATGTACGGATCAAACTTTTCCTGGCCAGGCTTCATCTTCTTACCAGGTTTCCCTATGAATCCAGCAGCCTCACACCAATCTCTAGACTAAAATGTGCAGGTGGCCCAGTGGGGTGTCACAGACACCCTTCCCTCTGGAGGGCAGCAGCCTCCAGCCTCATTCAGCCTCTCACCCACGGAGCTGCTGCCAGAAGCACCGTCCCTCACTCTTCAACGTCCAACTGGGTGAAAGGGAAAGCTGCAGGCACAACCCGGCTTCTGCCCCTGCGGGACTTATCACAGAGACAGGCCAGACTTGGCAATGAAATTTTAAACAATTATTTCTGCAGTACCAGAGCCCATGCTCCAATCCCCCCTGAATCCAGGTCCTCTGGCAAAGAGTGGCAGTCCCCTCTAGTGGCTGTCTGACAATGATAGAAACCCCCCCAGCCCTCAAGAATGGCAAAGGTCCAGTCGACGTATGTATACATCATGCAGTGAAATCAACAGGTACACACACTTTCTATATGTTGTATAGAAACAGGTGAAGATAGGCATATGCAATAAATTTTCAGTTATGAATGTAAATGTTTTAGGCCTGAAGGATGGGCTTTTAGGGTCAATCACACAGCATTTAATAGATTTATACATATGCATATAGTTACTTGTACATATACATTTCTTAGTGCCATTCACACTGTGTTGGTTTTTAAATCAGCACCCTACTAGAGAGCTTTTCCTTTTTATTTAGGCACATGCTGTTCATAGACAGACTAAAGCCAGAAAGAGTTTGGACCAGATAAACATCACATTCCTGGACCTCTTTCAGTTTGTGAAGGGAAGAGGAAAAGCACCCCAATAACAGGATGTAGGTTTCTCCAACGGAAAACACTGGGGGAACTCCCAGCACCTCTCAGTAAACCCCAGCAGGTTTCTAGCCAAAAGCTAAAAATGACCCAATGAGCCAGCAGCACCTTTAGTAAGGAAAGGGCAAAGGGGGTGCCTAGACATAGCCCACTCTGCGTATTTTAAGCTTCTGTTTGTACATGATGTGAAAGCCACACAGGGAACCTCATCAGCCTGGGTTTCTATGACACAACCCCCAGATGCCACACATCCCAGATACACAGCTGCTGAAACGCTCGAGGATGACAGCTCACAGCAAGCTTTCCTGCATGGCTCTCACCAAGTGCTTTTCAGGTAGAAAACATACACAGCTAATGAAAGGACACATAGACACTTGCTTTCCCTCTAATTGAGCAAAGACAAGAAATAGAAAGAAAACCAACTGGGAATCACAGCCTCACAGAATGTTAGGGATTGGAAGGGACCTCAAAAGATCATCTAGTCCAATCCCCCTGCCAGAGCAGGAACATCTAGGTCAGGTCACACAGGAACATGTCCAGGCGGGTTTTGAATGTCTCCAGAGAAGGAGACTCCACAACCTCTCTGGGCAGCCTGTGCCAGTGTTCTGTTGCCCTCACTGTGAAGAAGTTCTTCCTCACATTTATGTGGAACCTCCTATGTTCCAGCTTGCACCCATTGCCCCTTGTCCTATCATTGGATGTCACTGAGAAGAGCCTGACTCCATCCTCATGACACTCACCCTTTACATATTTATAAACATTAATGAGGTCACCCCTCAGTCTCCTCTTCTCCAAGCTAAAGAGACCCAGCTCCCTCAGCCTTTCCTCATAAGGGAGATGTTCCACTCCCTTCATCATCTTTGTGGCTCTGCGCTGGACTCTCTCAAGTAGTTCCCTGTCCTTCTTGAACTGGGGGGCCCAGAACTGGACACAATACTCCAGATGTGGCCTCACCAAGGCAGAATAGAGGGGAAGGAGAACCTCTCTTGACCTACTAACCACCCCCTTTCTAATACACCCCAGGATGCCATTGGCCTTCTTGGCCACAAGGGCACATTGCTGGCTCATGGTCATCCTGCTGTCCACCAGGACCCCCAGGTCCCTTTCCCCTACACTGCTCTCCAGCAGATCAGCCCCCAACCTGTACTGGTACATGGGGTTGTTCTTCCCCAGATGCAAAACTCTACACTTGCCCTTGTTGAATTTCATTAAGTTTCTAACTTAAACCAAAGTAAAAAATAAGATTTGTGCCTGTGTAGTGACTTTGTGCCAAAATAAGCAGTTTAGAAGGTGGATGGCACCACCAATTATTAAAATGTGCCACTGCTTTCTGTTTCTGTTTGCTTACATGCAAACAGGGTTTGTGCCTTAGCGTCCTGAGAGGTTGCTGCATTTCACATATTTGTGAGTTACATACTTTTAATAGCACCTAATGAGATATCTTCTACAGAATCCTTCTCCCTTCTAAAATGTGATCCATTCCTCACATCTATAGTATTACATACCAAATATAGCTCCCAGCTACTACCCACATTCTGAGTATATCATACAAAAGAAGCATAATAGAGGAGGCAGGCAAAAATAGAAATCATGGGTAATGTTTCAGTGTATTGGGTAGAAATGTTTCTATCTAGTAACGGAAAAGTGTGTTTTAAAAGAGTACTATTAAAGGTGATTTGAACAGTCAAAATGCACCAGCAAAAAGGATTATTGCAATTCAGACATCTGTAAAGGCATTGGCATTGTCTTTCCTTACATGATCTCATCCTATTTTTAGCAAGATTCATATCTTACTTAATACTTGCAGGTTGAATGGAGTAGAGAGAGGTAGGAAAAAATGTTTTTCCAAAATGGTTGTAAGCTTTCAAAGAAAAAATTCTCATTTTGAATTGAAATGAACCCTTACACTTTTAATAAGGCTAACGTAGGTTTTTTTAATACAAAATCTGATCCCTTAAATTCATAGAAGAGAGTGGGAGGTTTTCACCAGCTCTGAAAGGAACAGGACATTTTGTCAGTTTGTACCACAAAAAGTGGCAAGTGTGGATCAATGGTGAAGGTCAGGAGTGCAGTCATATGGTGAAGAGCATGTTTTTAGCAGTCACCACTTCTCACCCATTTTTGCTAGGGCTCCCTCTCCCTCTGGGCTGGCCTCAGTCCTGTCTTTTCCACATCCCTGCCTCTGAGGGTTGCTTCTAGTTTTCCCCTGAGCCAGATTTGCTCTCCCTGCCCTGGACCGCTCATGCAGCCTGGCTCCCCTCTCACCCACTTCCCATCACTTCTCCATACCCACAGGTCTTGAACCCGGGGGTTCCGGTTTCTGATTTCTCCTTCAAATTCCTCAGCCAGTTGCAAGGCCCTTGCCCTGGGCACCTCAGTCTCTTGTCCTCATGTCCTTGCCTAGCCCATCTCAAAGCTTCACCTGTCACCAAGTCTTTGTTTGCTTTGCTGTCTCTGTTCTCCCTCTGTCCACCCTTATCTTGCACTTTCCCAGTCCTTGTCCACAGTTTTTTTGCTTCCTTCACAATCCATCAGCCTTTATACTAGTCATTATTTCCTTTCTTACTTTATAGCCCCAGTTCCCTTATCAAACAAGTCCCGGGCAATGCGGTCAATGAATCTAGTCATCATCTAGTCATATCCAAGGTGATAAAGTCCCAAGGAAAGCCATGGGAAGAATGTAAAAGAAAAAGCTCCAAGAGATCCAGCAGAGACCTTGTTCAGCTCCTTTAATTTTTTTAGGAGAGAGTTTTTTACATCTCGGAGAAGCGTGCCAAAGAAATCCCTATGAACAGGAATCACTTCTCTCTGCTGTCCTGGAGTAGAGTTGTGGAAGAATGAGTCATTTTGCAGATCAAAAGGTCTGGGAATTGTTCTTGTTTACAAGAGATGTGGATTCAAGATCTAAGCTGAAAACACACTGATTACATAGGAGATCAAAGTAAGAACATCAAATACATCTGACCTAGATGTAACATGGCCACAAGGGCCTCTATGGTTTTGTCATGTTATGCCAAGCCATATTTCCATTTAAAAACAAACAGCACCTTATCTGAATAGGATAGGACATCACAGACAAATGCAAGTTTCACTGTTTTGCTTTGTCAAAATAATGTATGTAGTTTTCAGGTTTTCATTTCTTTATCCAGGTGCTTAAATGCATAACATCTGTTGCTTTTATCCCTAATTCCCAAATGATCCACTGCCAGGCCATTACGGATGGAAGTTTTACAGATGCCATGTGCTCCTAGTTCAAGCATATGTCATTTCACTATTGTTCCTGAACTGCTTTGTCCCCCCAGGGAAACCTGAACAGCACTGCAAAGAGTCACCGAACAAACACACTCTGTATAGCCGCACTGGCTACCAACACTGTTCAGTCACCTTCATCTTACAGGAGGACTGAAGGGAAACCAGCTCTGGGGAATCAAATCACAAATTCATTCCACCACCTAGTACAAGCTCCTGCACCTCTGCTTCAGGCCAGTGCTACAGTAATGAAGCAGGCTGGATAACTGTGGTTTTCAAGAAGATATCAAAACGAGATTTTGTAACATTAATACTGATGCATGCTGCAGAGTAAGTGTTGACAGCATAAATTTCAATCAAAGGGCATCATAATTGCATGCAAAAGGAAGATCAAGAAGTATCAATTGTATAATATACTTAATGATGCTATTTGAAATGCTAACAGTGCTTTTTTAATGATCAGTTAGCAGCTATGGTACAGCAAACCATTATAGATATAGCACACAGCCTTCTCAGAGATAATTTCTCCAGCATCTGAAGGCCTCACCCCATAAACTGATGCAACTTTCCTGAAGTTTTGCCAGCTGAGGATCTGGCCAATTACAATGACAAGGGTTTTTCTTCTGGTTTTCTTTTACTTATTTCCATTAAGTCAATTAAAATAACAAAAGATAAAGGGTCTAAGTAATGAGCTCTTGACATATGGAGACATAGTGGCTTCAAATATTAGAGCAACAATCAGTTGCAGCTTTAGGAGCACACTAGTAGGGACACCTGTTGTATATAAGGCACAGGCTATGTATGATGTGAAACCTGGCATTTCTGAAAACAAGTGTTTGAATTGTCTTGGTAAAGGCAGCAGTAACAATGACAGCTATCTATTCGATACCTGAACATGTTCTTTGTAGTGTTTTAAAGAATTCAAGTAGAGCAAAGTTTCAAAACACTTCAGTATCAGTCAGCAACAGAGGAGACCACACAGAATGAATGCATCATCTGCTGGCCAGAGGTACAAATTACACAGTGAGTACACAGATGAAGTCAATATGAACTGACAGTGCACTCACAGGGTATCACAAATACCAAATAATTTAATTGTAGCATACAGGTCTGGTCCTGATTGGTACCTAAGACATCTGATGACTTACCATAAACTGTCCCCTGTAATTACATTTTTTGTTGTTTTAGGAGAAACTATAAAATTCATACAGAAAGCAGACTTTCACAGACTATTATTATCAAGGATAATTCAATAGCAAATTATTTCATTAATAATAATGGAAGATTAGGTTGAGAAATATAATTTACTGAATTAGTAGACAGACTCAACCAGCATAACAATAGAATCTTACTTTGAAAATATACTCCTTGCATATGAACCCTTACCCTAGAGAAATGGCATGCTATTTACTAGTAACATAGTGTAGCACTGGAAATACCATACAACTGATGCAATTTGGGATTAATTATCATTGCTCTGTCCTATAATACTTCTGCAGGCATAAATTCTTATCAATGTGATAAAACAGCGTTTATAAAATATGTCTGTCTGTTGTCTGGGCTTTCAGTCTGTCAGAACTATTTCCAACTAAAAAAGGACACATTTTTCTGTTATTTTCCATGGTGAAACTGCAATGCAGATCTGCCTTGAAAAATATATGCTGACTCTGAAGTCTTAGTGCTTTTGCATTCAAGCCTCATTTGTACCCTTAGTCTGTGATAACCTGCATTCAAAATGGTGCAGTAGTCCACAGCCAGACTTGATTTCCATCATTGCATACCTATTACAATGACATTTCTGCTAATTCAAGCTAAATTAAGCCTCCCTGCAAGACAAAAGACTAAAAATTTCTAAAATGGGAGGGACTGATACTGTTTGCTGAGTGCTACTTACTCTGTTTTCTCAGTTTCATCAGGGATATAATAGCCTGACTCTGCATTAAGCCAGTGACATATCCAAAACAAGAAATCATTATCAAGATAGCAACATTTTATTCACTGATGGGCAATAGCTTTTGTGTTCAAAAATATTATCTATGTTTTGCTTGGGCAACAGTTTCATAAATATTTTTATGTGCAATTTTACTCAGCAGACTACCAGGCTTTGGTTAAGGTGTATAAACACGCTACCAGCCCTGCTCAGCACTGCTTAACCCTTATAGAGAAAGTCTACAGTCATAGTAACTCCTAATATCTCTGTGTAGCACCTATTGTGGACTGGCACTGTACCAAGAGATCTCCAGCCATCCCAGCCCAGAACTCTGGGAGAAGAGTGTTTTTCAGAGGCATTTGGCACCTGTGGGCCCAGAGATGCAGTTACCAATAACATCCAAATTTCTGCCACCAGTCACACTCGGTCCTTATTTGCAAGAACTTCCCATGCGAGGGTTTGGTTTATGAAGACAATTTGCTTTTTTCTTACATGTGGGCAAGCAAAAACATTTGCTATTCAATAACTGATATTTATTCCTTTGTTTAATCCCTATTCTTACATTTCTTTAGAGTTTGAGATGTTTCTTTGTGAGAGGACCAGAATAAATAAAATTTTCTCTGTTACTCTATTCTCTAATACTCTAAATCATGTATTCAGATAAAATCTATTTCTATTCTTTCTTTTTTGAGTTTTTGCCCCTTCCTGAAAGCTCATTTGCTTCAATACAGAGGACACCCAATGACCAGGGTATTTTCCTTGCAACAGACCTCTTTAAAATATTGGCAGAAAGGTTTCTGTTTTTTTCTGATTCATTTTCAGTGCTCTAAGGTCTCAGTCATGGTCTGGATAAAAACTGTGTTCAAATCTCCCACTGATCACAGCAATGGTCACATCTTACTTGCAGTGATACACCCAAACAACAGGGTTGGCTGCACAATTCGGACTAGTTACATGCCGACTAGTCCCATCCATTATGTTCTGTCGAATCTCTAGGGATCATCCAGAATTTTACTGGCAAGGAAAAGCAGCCGGTATGTCTCTTTAGATGTCAACAGAGGCGAGGTAAGCTGAGACTGAGAGTGGAAAAAGCTTTTGGACAGCTGTGGTCTGAGGAAGGAGAGAGGCTGCAGATAAAAGCAAGGAGGGAGTGAGGAGGAATGCAGCAGGTGGGGAAGGGAGGGTCAGGAAAAGCCAAGAAGCCAGAAAAAAATGATCCTCAGCATCGATTAATCAGCATCACCAGTCATCTCCAAAATCCATTTGGTGTTGGAAAGTATCCTTCAACTTCTCTCCTGCCTGCTTGCCTGCATGCACAACTTTACTAATTAGCTAAATGTTTGTACATAACTTGGAAGCTGGAGAAGGCCATTCAAGGAAAACAACTTAAGCTGCATTTGCAGCTAAAAAAGAATAAAAAATCCTTTTGTCCAGCTTCAGTAATTTCCAGTATAGTTGAGATTCTGAAAATCAGTTTCTACTTTAAACAGGAATCACTGTATCTAAGAGTTTTTATCCAGGAAAATATGTTGCGACTCCTGCTAGCAGAAACAAGTATTCTACAAAATCATTCAACATTTGTCACCAGGAGTTGCATCACTCACTATGAAAGAATGAGAGGTTAAAGAAGTTTCATGAAATTTAGTATTTCTTGACACATGCCCTCAAAAGAAAAGTTGGTTCTGCTACGAAGAAAGAACATCTTGTCCTGCTGTCAATGCCATCCCCTTACAAGCTTTGGTTTTATTAGAACTGGTATTTTTTTGGGGGGGTACGTGGGGGGGAAGAAAAATTCAGAAGTTTCCATTTGCAAAAGAGAAGGACTGGGGACAGTATGTATTTGTCATGTTGCATTTTCTCATTTTCTCTGTACATCTATTTTATTATTGCTGTGGGAATGCAGTAAAGTGCATTCCCTGAACAAGAGGCTGAGTAAATTCCAGTTATGACCACATGACCAAATCTTGCATAATCAAAAGCAACTTTTTCTCCTTGCCTGTATTGTGCTCGAGTTCTTGCCAAAAATGCAGCTGCCTGTCCTTACAAAATCTACATTAATTCTCAGTTTTGTTTGAACTGGTATGAGATATGCTCCAGAGTCCAAAACCTGTAGTTATTTCATCATTTTGGACACTTCTCATTGGAGTATTTGAGTACTTCTCCCACTTCTGTGATGATACGAATTTCACACCACTAGAAAGCACAAAACTGCTTTGATCCCTGTGTTCACTAGAGGTGTTGGGTTTGCACCACAGGCCACTGTGTTCATCCAAAGCCCCAGCTGCCATGGACCTGTCAAGTTCTCCAGAGCAAGTCAGAAAACCATGAGGATGCTCTGAAAAACAGTGACTATGTGTGGCCACTAAGCCCACTAAGTTTCCTCATTTAATCACAGAATGTTAGGGATTGGAAGGGACCTCAAAAGATCATCTAGTCCAATCCCCCTGCCAAAGCAGGAATACCTAGGTCAGGTCACACAGGAATGCTTTCCATTCCTGAGTCTGGCCTCCAAATTCAATGAGATGCACTGAAGTTGTTTCACCCTCTATATGAAAAGAGATGCTTTCCTATCTCACACTGGGGTAACACTCCCCATGCTTGCCTATCAAGTACAGGCCTGCCCAGCAAATAAAGCTCAATGGAAAAAATCATCCAAAAATCACACACGTCATTTACAGCAAGGCTAGACCTAGAACTCAGAAATCTCATCCCTGTCTTCATTCCACCAGACTGTCCTTTCCCATGGATTTGTTTATGGACATGCTATCTGAACCTCCTGCGCTTTCAGAAAGGCACCTCAAAGGTGTCCCTGGAAAAACTCTGAGCAACTTTTGTTGCTATCTTGCAGGATGCAACTGATGGGCGCCTCGGTGTGCTACCATTATACAGATCTTAATCCATCAGTCATCTGTCCTTGCTAACAGGTGTAAGTCAAAAAGCTTTGCAGACATGTTCCATAGCTCTTCCTGTGGAAGAATCAAAGCAAAATGTCAGTGTGCCATTGAAACGACTTCTGTGGCAAGGGCCTGCTCATTTCAGTTCACTGGCATGGTCTTCACTGTGTATTCAGGATTATTCCAGTTTTCAGAAGATTCTACGTTTGCTCTACATGTCATTACATCTATTTTTTCCTATAGAGTCATTGGTTTTAAAAAAAAATAAATTGTTGAGGTGAAGCACACGTGCAGTTTGGATGCTTTGGTCAAAACCTTATGTTTACTGCTTATTTATAGAGGACAACAGCATTAGAAGAAATGATATGTGCAATGACAAAGCTCAGCAATGATTGTTTCCCACAACTGCTTATTTTTACAAATCCCTATCACCTCCTCCTTCAACCTGCTACTAGGAACTGTTAGGTTTTTAAGGCTTTCCTGGGACCTTAAATACAACTGCCAAGCTTAGTTCGCAGAATTACGACTTTTTTTTCTCTTTTTATTTATATTTATAAACACAAGGACTCAGAATAAAGAGTAGCACGTCCGTTCTTTCACTGGCAAACTCAGAAGGCTATGATCTTGTGATAAAATCCCTCTCTACCCCAGAGAATAGTGAAACTTTGTCACAGCACGAGTATTTCCTGGAACCATTTTTAAGTTCAGAAATAAATAAATTTCCCATGGAAGTTTATTCAACTGCTATTCAAAGAACATTAACTCATATAGTTGCTTCTTTCCAGTACTGTGTTTCTAACTCATGTAAACACTATATTCTTACTTCACATTGTGGGAAGCCCAAATATTATTACAATAAAGAATGCAAGCCAATAGGGAGCGTGTACTACCACTGGTGATGACTTCCCTGGTAAATATCATACTATTTTCAGAGTAATAGCAGATAAATCTTCAGAAGTACTACATATTCTTGTTTATAGAATACTATGAAAACTGGCAGATTTTTAAATTGCTGTTAACAGACACATAAATTCACAGGATTTGGAACACATGCTCTGATTTAGCTAAATTCAACAACCATGGATGTTTCCCGTGGAAGTGTGAGATGTAGAACAGGGGTCAGCATCTTTGCAAGAGCAGTGTGCCAGACTACTTTCTCTTTTTTCCCCAAATGAGAAACTAAGTACACTGGAAGGAGCAAAGTGGGAGCCAGGAAATACGGCCTCTGAAAGGGACGATGCAGCCAATCATTTCTCCTCTTTGTGAGCTGGGGATGTCTGAACCCTGAACTTGGAGTCAGAAGAGCCACCAAATGTCTTGCCAGGACTCAGTAGCCCCTGCTCCTTATACTTGAGTGACATTCATACAACTACAAGATACAACATCTTAGATACAACTCTAAGATACAACTCTCTCCCATTTTTTGGCACTTGTGCCATATGTTGTCGACCCTTGCCATAGATTGAAACATTTCAGCCATCATCCAGATCTCTCTCTTCAACAGCACAACATACTGCTTGAACTCTTCAGGACAGTGCTAAATCCTCTCACATGTGTATTAAATTTTAATTGTACCATTCACACTGAAGACAGTCAGATTATTCACAACCTTAAAATGAAGTGTGTATGTTATTGTTTGAAGAGCACCAAACACACATCCATGCTGATGTATTTGATACAGCAAATCGGTTAAACCTCTGCTTAAATCCTACTAAATTTATGGGAAGAGGACTGTGTGTATGTTTGGCTTTGAGAACTTTCTACTTAAGCTTTACAGACTTTCCTGAATAAAGATGTACATCTGTATACTCGCAAAGATTTACTTTCTTTGAAGAGTGCCCAAACCAGGTGAAGTAAAACCCACATGTACACATACAAAATACAAACACAAGGATTTTACATTTGAAGGAATGTGTATTCTTCACACCAAACTGAAATGACAATTCTAGTTATTATATTTGGCATTTCTATCATACTGTTTGAATGGTCTTCATAGTACTGACAATGAAGCATTAAAAAAAAGACTGCATATTTAAAGTGATGATGGTTGGAAAAATAAAAGAGCTCTAATGAGCAGAAGACTGACCTCACCTTTCTTTAGGAAACAAGAATGATGTCTGGTGTGTATTCTAGTACATAATTCCCTCTTAGATAATCTCTTACTTTTTCTAACTATCAAACCATTAAAAATGAAATAAAAGAGGAAGTACACTAGACTGTGGCCTTCATAAAACCATACATTTTTACTGCCCCAGTACATTCCCACAAGGTTTTGGCAAGAAAGAGGTAGAATTTAATTGGCTGTAGTGTCAGGTCAAGGGTCTCATACAAAACGTAGCTATACTGCACCTAACAAGTCATCAACTTTGATCAAAAATCATCTGTTTCAGGTGGTGCCAGGTTGCAAATTGATCATAAAAGTGGTTCCATTAGTCTCAGTGCTCTGACGATCCTCAGAGCTACAGGTGTGCCAGAAAGAATCCTGAAGAGGTTGCAGGTGGTTTTGGCTACCTCATTACTCTGCTTCTAATCTGCAGAAAACATACAGCTGTAACCAATAGGAACAACTGGGGATACAGCTGACTAACTGACAGAGAGAAAGGCTGAAAACCAGTGAGGGAGCAACAGCTGTGCTTTAAATAGACTGTATTTGTACAGATGAGAAATGACATAAATATATATATTTTTTTAGAGAAAGATTATGAGCCTTTAAAAATAAAGGTCCTACTTATAATGAGGTTTATATCATTCTGTCAAGTACAGTGAACTGTGCATTTGTGCTTTGTACTTTGACTATCACATCACACAAGAGATATGTAAGCTATGTAAGGAAGACTATTTTTCTTCTTGAAGTATTACTTTTCAAAGAAAAGAAGATAAAACTCTGTTCCTCTGTTATTTGCTGAGTAGGTTAGAAATCCGTAATCTAATTTTGTAGCTTTGCTTGTAGCAACTTTATGTATGAATTTGCAATTCATGAGCTTACAAACTTTTAGGCTTTATGCATGTAATTTGTTCTATTACAGGCAGTGGAACTGTTGATTTAAATGAAGTGTAAATATAAGAATTCATAGAAAATTGGTACCTATCCAAGCTGGAGGAATGGACTGACAGGAGCCTTATGAAACTCAACAAGGACAAACCCAAATTCCTGCACTTGGGAAGGAAGAGCCCCTGGGGGCTGACAGTTGGAGAGCAGTTCTGTGGAAAAAGCCCTGAGGGTCCTAGTAGGCAGCAAGATGAGCATGAGCCAGCAGTGCCCTCCCAGGCTGTACAAGCAGGAGCAGAGCCAGATCAAGGATTCACAGCAGCACATGGCAGGAGGGCAAGAGACAACAGGTGTAAGCTGGAGCAAGACAGGTTCAGCCTGAATATACAGAAAAACATTTTGACTGTGAAGACAGTTGCCAAAAGAGGTTGTGTGGTCTCCATCCTCAGAGGTTTTCAAGAGTGGGTATGGCAGCTATGCAAACCTCACAGCTGACCCTGCTTCAGCAGATGGTTGTGTGAGAGACAGCGTGAAGACCCTTCCAACCTAAATTTTCCTGTTTCTAAGATCATGTTATTTTATATGACTGAAGATCTCAGTTGTTCGTGCTTTTGGGAAGAATGCAGTGTAGAAGATTTATTCAGAGAAGTATATGACCTATTCATGAGTTTTACTTAAATACAATCAAGTCCATATAATTAAAGAGATCACATTTTTGGCCCCTCTCCTCAGTACTGTAACTGCGTTTGAGATAGTGACCTCCTGAAGCAGCCAATATAACAACTTCTTCTTGGAAGCTCAAGAGTACCCTCTGCTGGCTTAACACGAAAGTTGCAAAAATCTACTGAAACATCATCGCAGATATATACTCTTCCCCAGTGTAGCACAGCTGTGCATCTCTGCATGGAGCAAGCAGCTGTGTAATAACATTTATCATCTACAAAGGAAATGCCCGAAGCAACATCACACCATGCCTGCCACAGAGCTCTCTTTCCCAAACAGGAATTCCAGAGCTGCCGTCCCATTAGGATGGCTGTCTTGTCAAATAGCCTGTCAAACGCCATCTGTGTGAAGAGCTTTAACATAAAACTTATTCTGAGGACACTCTGTTTTGAACATGAAGAGTGTGCAATGAATTGATAACACAATTATGTCCTCAAAGATGAACAGCTTGTGTCTTAAGGACTCATCTTTCTCCCTTGCGAGATCATAGGAAGTTTATCCACCTTCTGCAGCTCACACCGCCATCGAATTTCTTGTTGCAAAGCTGACATCAGGTAGGAAGAATTTCTCTTAACCACTGCATATATTACAATGTATAATGAACAAAAAAAGATACAAGTTACGAAGTATTTCAATTGAAAGGTGCTTTTTTATCCATACGATGGCACATCGGTCTATGTATACCTATGAAAGTATTTCTTTATAAACATAAGCATTTAGACGTACAGGGGAGTAAATGCAAAAATGCAGTTGAGACAATTCTTTATTTCCTAACCTGATTACTAAGAAGCTGCTGCTTCAGTCCAGGCTCATGGACAAAATTATTAAAGAGCACAGAGATTGCCATGGATGGTAGACATCACACCGCCCCTTTCTGGTGGCTGCCTCACACACCTGATTGACTTCTCACCTTCCCCCTTCTCCATTCCCTGTGATCTGTGATCTTTCTGTTTGCCAGTGTTGAGCAGCCAGAGCTAACCTTGCTGTTACTTGATAAATAAATGAAGCAATAACTTTCTTAAAGTCCATTACAAAGTCACTGAAGGGACACACTGATACAGCAAAAATTCTGAATTTCCCAAGAGCAAGTTAAAGTTGATCTTAGCACTGAAAATATGTTTCATTGCTGCCAAGAGTTACGGTTAGCCCTTTCCTTTACATAACTGCATCTGATATGAAAATGTCACCTGTTGTTGTACTTTCCTAAATGGTAGTTTCTGGCCTTCTTTGCTTCAGTGCTTGAAAATGTGACATTGCCTACTCCAGGAACCAAAAAATTTGAAAGTGAACTAAAAAAATGCATATTATTTATGTTAAATGTCAAAGATGAGTCTCAGTTCCCTGAACCTGTTCCTCTTCCACCTTTTGTAAGGCAAAGATCTTATACAAGACCATCTTTTGTGTCTGTGCATTACCTCAAACAAATGAGGCCATGATCACAGCTGCATGTGGGGGAGTTCTTATTTATTGTGCTAGTCATTAAAAAAAATTACTATCAAATGAGCACCTGACAATATGTTCTGATAGATAAAATAATAGGGAATGATGGAAAAGACATTACCTCAGCAATTTTCTAATTAGAGACTGCATTTCCAAATGGCACAGAGAATAATTCCATACTGGCAAGGGAAGAATAAGATGACCCACAAGGTCTCTCCTGTTAGAATACTGAATAATTTATTCACACATCCCTTTTTTGGTCAGTCTTTTTTGTCTAGAAAAAAACAAGGCAATACAATATGTAGGTCAACGTATGTTTTGGTTTTAAAGTGTGTGTTCCTCCTTCTTCCTCCTTCTCCTGTATTAAAAAAAAAAAAAAAAAAAGCCAAACTTTTTTTTCTATAAGAAATATTGAAGAAAAACAATTATTTATTTTTAAAATTAGAAGTAACTTCTTACAGGTAAACAGAATGGGCAAGAATAATAGGATCCAGACTAGATTCCTAGAAGACACTGAGAAAATTAATGTGAATCAGAAATAATTTAAAGTGCCTTTTTTCCTATAGGAAGATAAATATGCTTAGTCCAGGAATGATATGTGTCAAAAAGAAGATAGAAAGTACTGGGTTTATAAAGTTATTATGTACATAATCTACTAAACGATACATTATACTAGACAGACATTATGGATTGGCAAAACATGAAGCACCATCACCAAAGTAACCATAATTTCTCAAATATGCTTAGAAATACTGACATAGCAGCCCCAAGACATATTTAAAGATGACTGTCACAACATCAACAAGCTTAACTTGAGCATTCATCTTACAGTTAGTATGTAGTCCAGCTTATTCCTTCGTCCCTCGCCCCTTGGATTTACTGTGGCCTGTGAATACAGAAGAATTTAGCAAGAGAAGAATGGTACTCCTAATCACACAACTTTCCAGCTACTACTCAAGCAGTTTCTGCACTAGCAGATGCAGTGGTAGACGTGGATCTCGCATATCAAATGCTGTGATGCAAATGAGGGAATGGGTGAGGATTAGGGCACAGCTCTATTCAACAAAAGCAAACCAAAAATATGACCTTCAGCCCCAAAGATCCTACAGTTTCCCTACTGACAAAGGCTAAACTAGGAGGGTCAAATTGGACAAAAAAGCATCATTAAGTAGAGCAACAACTATTTTTAGCTCAGCAGCAGACCAACTAATGCAACCAAATACCAGTTTGCCAACAAAGCAAGAGCAGAATCATAATCCTCAACTTCAACCTGTTCAGGGATCTGCTTGGAAGGGAAGCTAACAGAGACAGTCCCAGACAGAAGAAGGGTATAGGTGTAGGAGAGCCGGCTGATTTTTAGTGATGGCCACCTCCAATCCTGATGCGTAAGAAATCAAGCAAAGGTGGCAGGAAGCTGGCATGAATGAACCAGTAGCTCCTGCATAAACTCAAGACATAAAACAGTGCAGAGCCACAAAGATGATGGAGTGGAACATCTCCCTTATAAGGAAAGGCTGAAGGAGCTGGGTCTCTTTAGCTTGGAGGAGACTGAGGGGTGACCTCATTAATGTTGATAAACATGTAAAGGGTGAGTGTCATGAGGATGGAGTCAGGCTCTTCTCAGTGACATCCAATGATAGGACAAGGGGCAATGGGTGCAAGCTGGAACATAGGAGGTGAAGAAGGCAAGGTTGTCAAGTCTCCATTCCTGGAGATATTCAAAACCCAAGTAAACACGGTCCTAAGCAACCAGGTCCTCCTCTAGCTGACCCTGCTTTTAGCAGCTGCTGGCCTAGACGACCTCTGAAGGCACATTCTACCCTCAGCCACGCTGTGACTTTGTCATCTCAGAAAATCATTTGGCTTATACTCTTAGCAATGGCAAAGCTCAATTTTGGTCAGGTGGCAGAATGAGTTCCGGCTACAGCAAGTTTAAGTGTGGAAGAGGTAAGTGGGTCTCAGGCACATTTAGGAAACCAGTCATTAACTTCCTTACAGTGCAACTTTAATAGACAACCAGAGTCGGTGAAATCAGGACCTGCAGCTCATGGCCATAGTACCATACTAGCAAAGCAAGCCGAAGCTAGGCCAGGCCAGGCCCAGCTTAGTTCAAGGCACAGGACATGGCCCTGTGCCAGGAGTAAAGTGGAACAGTTAATACTTTCATGTAATCACACTCTGCAATCTAGACTTCTAGATTCCACTCTAGGAGCCCAGCACCTACTAGGTGTGAGCAGGGTGCAAACAGGTGTTATCTGTTCTAATGGCAACTATCACACAACTCATCCAACCTTTGACACCTACGTTCTAGATAGCCAAAGTTAAGCAAGCTAGACGTGTGCTCCTAGCCAAAAAACACCCTTCAAACCTCCCCCACTCAGGACATGAATGAGTGATTTTTCACTCCCTATACATAACTTAGGTGTATGAAATCAGGATCAGCGAGTTGCATCTACTTGATTGCAGATACTCATTTAAAATTAAAAAAAAAAAACAACCCACAAAAAACAACCCAACACAAAACCAAACCAAAAAATCACATAAATACACCTACGAGAACACACCAGTTTGTACAAGCTCACTCTTGTCTTTTCATCTGTGGCCTGATGTAGCCTAGCCCATCTAGTTGTTAACCTAGTGATTAGATCACTCTTAGAAAGCAGGAGAAACAAATCCAGATAAAGGTCTCTCACCTTGCAACAGATTATCCCAGGAGATTCCTCCAAGATTCCAGAATCTTGGTTTAAGAGGTCTAGATTCAACAGGACTAAGAGCAACTCTCCCTCAAGAAATTCAACAGAGCAGTAAGGACATGCCTGTTATCTCAACTACTTTACACATAGCCATGTGTGCCATAAAGAACAATCAGCAGACTAGAAATTAAGTTTTAATATTCCAGTCCTGTAAAAGGAAGTATTAACTTGAATATCTTTTAAAAAACAAACAAACAGAAGTTAAAATCAATGCAAAAAGGCGATAAAAAAAAAAGGTCTAGTGCAACAGAACTACAATTTTGAAGGTACTTTCAAGTAAGAAAGAAAATCTAATACACTAGTGCAAGAGAAAGATTATTACATTAGCATCCATTAAAATCTAATTCTAAGAGAAATCTGAGAAAAAAACAAGATCCTTGGAAACCTATTTGAGCAATACCTGCAAACTTGTATTAACATTGGACCTGAAACCAGAAACTTAAATGTGGTATGAAGTTGCTGAAAAATTATCAAGTACATAACCTGCTCAATATCCCTTCAGAGAAAGCTCTAAAGATTTGAATCCACCTTTCTGGACCTCTGATTCATCAAGTTTATCCACAATGATTTAATGCAGAACAATCCATGATAATAATCAAGGGGCAAGGGAGTGGGAAGACTGAGGAAAAGGATATTAGTCACTCCTAATACCCAGGATCTATATCCAGTTGTTTCCTAGGGAGCAACACTGACAATTCTACTGTGAAAAGCTGAAAACACTATTCTCTGGAACCATACAATGGTTTGGTTATATCAGACTACTCTCACTACTTTTGCAGGTAAGGCTAGGAAGAGTTTCTCCTCTCTAACACCAGAGAAAAAAAAAACAAATTTTCGAAGTTTTTATTTTTCATTACTTCATCCCAGAGTTGAGCTTAACTAGGACCATTTGAGTTAGGGCTTTTTGTTCAGAGCTTGTGTAGAGAGGAAATGAAAGGCAAATTCTTACACAGTGCAGTTAAGAACCTCATCAGGTGTCCCCTCAGAGTCCCAAATAACTTGAAGGGAACTTATTATTCTAAGTTCTTCTTCACAAAAGGAAGCACCATTTCAGGCTTGAAACGTTAATAGACGAGTTTGTACTGGAGAGACAATTCCTTAAGTGCAAGTCGATGGTAGTTTTATGACATGACATTTCATGTTACTATTAACGAGCACCATTCAGACCATCATCTGAAACCCCCAGGAGTTAAGCGTCAGTGACTGACCAACAAAAACAAGCTACACGCCCATAAGAGCCTTAAGGCCCAACATTACCCTAACTAGCTACAACAGTACTAAAAACCTCTAAAGATATTTGAGTTTTATTCCCTGTGCTCCCCAAACTGCCTGTTTTTTCATCCTTCTAATTTACCACTTATTAAATACAACACCTACCCTACAACTTGAAAGATATGTGGCATATAGGCCCATCTCTGGCATTTACATCTGAGTAAGCACTAAAGTTTTCGTTCTCAGACTGGCAAATTAAGAAACATCTAGATATGCTAGCTGAAGGAAAATAACTTAAACTGTACAGATACTTTAATACTGCTGAGTATTTAAACTACAGCACACAAGATCAACTTAGATAGCTTTTATCATAAGAATTCAACCGAATCCTTTTTTGTACAATATTCACATAAATATTTATTGCACATAAAAATCCTACTTGCACTGCTCACAGACTGAATTGTGACTTCAGCCTTCACTGCTCAACAGGTCAATCCTATTCATACCTTTTTTATTTCCTCTTACCTCAGGGTACTGTTTATAACTTCTTCGTAGCCAAGCCTATGCTATGCTCTTTTCAGCTGTATTATGCAATCTCTCTGTATGGTCCCTGTATCCACCACCACAATGTATTTCAAACTTCACTCACATCAGAGCTTTAAATACTGTACCTGGATGGTCCTTAGCTTATTTACAGCTGTGGTGGTTCTGCAGAATATACCAATTTTTGCCCTTAAGCTTAGGGACAACACATAGGAAGTTGTGTCTATGCTACAATTATTAGCTTTCCCTCTGAAATGGCACAAGAGACAGGATAAACTGATTGAAGTATACTTGCTCTGAAAAAGACAGGAAGCTATTGCAGCAGTAGACTGAAGTGACAGTCATGTATCCATTCATTCTGGAAAGTACCAAGACAACAACTGTGAGCCACTGAGTGCAGGTGTCAGCCAAACTTACTTTTCATCACTACATAAACTAGTTTACATACTTAATGCATGAATCTGGAAGAAAGACTTAAATAACCCTCCAAAGTTAGGTAGACAAGTTTCATCTAATTCTCCCTTTAAAGGAAAGTGTGTGTGCGGGATTTTTGCTGTGGTTTTCTTCCCCCCCGCCCCCTGCCACATATACATGCAAGCACAACTGAGTGCCAGAATTCAGTGCTGAACTCAAATACAGTGCTTACGTTTTGGGTTTCTGTTTTTGTGGGGTGGGGGGGTTTTTTGGCTTTGTGTTGTGGTTTTTTGACTTTTTTTGTTTTGGTTTTTTTTTCCCCTCACTGCCTAAATGAAAAATAGACATGAAAAGGCAGCAAGGTATTAACATCTTAAATTCTTTTAAGGCACATTCCAACAAAATAAATTTTTATTGAACGCAGTACTAGGCATTCTATTTCATTTAAGGGAACAGTGCTTCCCCCCAAAGAGATCCCCTTTGACAATTTCTAAAAGCTGTATTTCAGTTACAGAAATATTTCTCATGTCAATAAACACCACACTTCAGTCTAAATTTTTCTTGAACTATGAAGTGCAATAAGTCCTTCCAAATGATGATAGTTTCCCACTCTAGCACCTACTGAAAACCTGCAAATTGTTTACAATTGCTGGGTACAATGTTACGTTAATTCAAATTTTACACTAACCCATCTAGAGTGTTGTTCTTGAAGAATTATATAAAAAGTGGCATTTAAGAATAAAGAAATGCAGCTTAAAGAACAGTTCATCACCATGTTAAAAAATTCTCAATGGAAACCTGCATATTTAATACCATTTCCACAGTATGTCAGCTAGCAGAGGCTTAGTCCAATAATTTAAAGTTCTTGATAGGAATGTCTTTTGGTTCTGAATGCAGTTCATAAGTCATCATGTCCAATAGGTGAAGGCTCAGTTGTTTCACTCTCTACTTCCTCTCCTGTGAAATAAAGCATCATAATTAGTATACAAATGTATTATTATACTATTTAATTTTTGACATTAGGAGTATTTTTAATAGAAACCGAAATCAATATATTTATCAAGACCAGAGAAGCAGTAAAATCATACAAAGGTATTTAACTAGATGCAAACAAAACCTTCCAAATAAACTGGTATGATAATGTTACTGGAAGAAAAAAGCAGCACTGCTATTTATATTCTAAGCTTTTGGTTTCAGCTATTTACAGTGAACTTTCTCCTCTCCACATGACCTGTCAGAAGAAATTCTGGTATTTGAAAACAAAAAGCAAGTACTACTCAGAATTATTTTCTACAGTGCAAACTGCTCAGTTCAGATGTTAAAACAGACTTTAAAAAAGCAGAGCAGTTTTGTTATATTGGTAAAAGCATTGATCTAACAAAAAAAGCTAAGTCAATTTGTTGGCTTTTCATTTTGCTTTTATTCTCATAAGAAACATAGTAACTGATATCCTGAGTATCTGCACAGGAAAAGTACATAATTGATTTTAAAGGACTTAAAACAGTAAGTACTGAAAGTATAAGGTCTGAACTGAATGGTTTTGAGTAGCAATACTAGATAGATCTTTACAACATATTAGTACAAGTTGGAGGGGAAGGAGAACACTGAAAAAGAAAACAAAGAAGTAGAAAGGAAATAAAGGTATGAAATTGAGTCTCTCTCATCTATTCTCCTACAGCCTTTATTGCAAAATAATCCTGTCTTTCACTTTGGAATTATAGGAAAAAAAAAGCCTAGATGGACTAATGAAACACTAATGAACATAATTCTGTCCATAATGTGTCGTACATCCTAGAGCAAACTACACTTGAATTTCTTGACTGAAGGTTCAGTTCCCTGCTACTGAAAGATGGAGGTCTTCTTCATATTCACCTTCACACTAGCTCTGGCACTTTTGTGATCAGAAAATAAATAAATTCAGCTCCCTCATCCAGCAAAAAAAATATCTGCTTAATTATCTGAGAGTTCAGGGAGTTGAAGCAGCTTGCATGCAAGTAGATAAACCGTTAAGTCACTACAATTAATGATAAAGGAAAAAAGGGAGGAAGATGTCCTCCTTTTTATGATAGCAGTAATTTGCTAATTCACTTTATGTAATGAAGTCAGACACTTAAGTGACCTACAAACATAACCGTGAGTTAAGCAAAATAATATCAACGCAAGTACAAGACATTTAAAAAAAATCCATTGCCCTGAAGCAAGAAAACACGCATGCCAGAAAGTGGCCTACAGCACAAACTACTTGACACAGACCACAGCTGTAGGAAGATGAAGAGTTTACAAGCAACTAGACCCTTAGACAGAAATACACCTCCAAGTTGTTGATACAGCATATTTTTAAAAAAATCTGTCACTAAAAAACCACTTGCCTGTTTTTGCAGTTTGAACACATGCTGCATCCTTATCTTCAAACCCTTCTGAACATACACACTTGTAACTACCCAAAGTATTAACACAGTCTTGATTCTCTTTCACACAGACCTTTTCAGGAAGGCTACATTCATCTATATCTAGAGATAAGATAGGGAAAGAAAGAGTCCACTGATGTTATTTTGTTATAAATTTTACTTGTGCTCAGTCATACAAACAAAATTCTATTCAAATATTAAAAAAACACTGAGGAATAGAATGCTGCTGCAACAGATATAACCTCTGTAAAAGAATCTGTTATGGTTCTTCATGATCTAGGATGTGTTTCAAATTTATTCAGGTATTACTGGCTTTTGTTGTTTTGCAGGCTCCTATGTGGAGAAACAAACTAAGCAATGACACTCATCTTCATGTACTGAAGATTTCCCATAGTCATTTTCTACTGATGCCAAAGAACAACTGTTTACAGGAAAGGAGCCTCTAAATACTGTATCATCATAATTAACAGCTACTTAAGATCGTGTGTACTTTCTGCTCTTCCCCACAGAGAAACTCTAATTTCACCCTTTTTACTATCATTTCACATGTGAATTCTTTGTGAATTAATATCATTTGAACTTGGACATGAACAGGTTAACAGAATGACAACAGAACCCACATTGCATTCCTGCCTTTCTGTTACAGAAATCAATACAGATGCAAACTTCTAATGAAGTGATAGATAACTGACAAAAGACTCATGTATTTGTTTCCTGAATGTGCTATAAAATACTTTGTTCCTTTTGTAGGAGTGTTTCACCTTTAAGCCTTGTTATGCATATGTACTGGGTCTGGCTGAGCTGGAATTGATTTTCCCCTATAGCAGCCCTCATGGTGCTGTGTTTTATGTTGGGAGCTAGAAGGGTGTTGATAACACACTGGTGGTGTGGCTACTGCTGAGCAGTGCTTACACAGCACCAAGGCTCTTTCCAACATTTCCCCCTGGTGGGATGGGGTGGGCAGGATCTTGGGAGGGGACACAACCAGGACAGCTGACCCGAGCTGACCAAAGGGATATTCCACACCATATGACATCTGCTCAAGTATAAAGCTGGGAAAAAGGAGGAAGGGGGGTGGGGTCACCCTTGGTCCTCCAAGGCCACTACTACATGTATCACAGCCCTGCTTCCCGAGAAGGCCCCATAATGCCTACTAATGGGAAGTAGAGAATAAATCTGTTTTCTTTTTTTGCTTCCGCACGCAGACCTCGCTTTGCTTTGCTTACATTAAAACTGCTTTTGTTTTACCCACAAGGGTTGTTTTTTTCTATCTTATTTTCTTTCCCCCTTTTTGCCCTGCTGAGAGAAGGGGGGGGAAAGCGATAGAGCGACTTGGTGGGTACCTGGGGTTTAGCCAAGGTCAAACCACCACAGCATATTATCTCAATAATATAAAGAAAGTAATTTAAAAAGTCTTTGCTGCTAATACCAGAATGACTGGGTTCATTTTGATAGGCTTGAAAACTGAAGCAGAGAAATGCAAAGGTATTTAACAGCTCCTCAGTGTGGTGAACCACAAATGAGCAAACTAGTTCTATCACATACTGCTAAATCCACCAACCTGTACACTCTTCATCTTCCTTCATGTATCCAGATGCGCAGGTCTTACACTTGTCAGAACCTTCACCTGTGCAACCTACGCAGCTGGCATCACATGCTAAAGACAAAATATTTTAAGCATAAAAATTCAGATATCTGAGGTTTAAAGTAACCACCCTTAAAGTTAGTCAGCTTACCCACACAAGAAATTATAGAATCACAGAATGGTTTAGGTTGGAAGGGACCCTAAAGATCATCCAGTTCCAACCCCCCTGCCATGGGCAGGGACACCTCCCACTAGACCAGGTTGCTCAAAGCCCCATCCAACCTGGCCTTGAACACTGCCAGGGAGGGAGCAGCCACAACTTCCCCGGGCATCCTGTGCCAGTGTCTCGCCACCCTCACAGTCAAGAATTTCTTCATAACATCTAATATAAATCTACTCTTTCAGTTTAAAACTATTACCCCTTGTCCCATCACTCCATGCCCTTGTAAAGAGTCTCTCTCCAGCTTTCTCATAGGCCCCTTCAGGTACTGGAAGGTGCTCTGAGGTCTCCCTGGAGCCTTCTCTTCTCCAGGCTGAACAGTCCCAGCCCTCTTAGCCTGTTCTCACAGGAGAGCTGCTCCAGCCCTCTGATCAACTTTGTGGCCCTCCTCTGGACCCACTCAAACAGGTCCATGTCCTTCTTACGCTGGAGCCCCAGAGCTGAACACAAGTGCTGCAGGTGGGGTCTCACAAGAGTAGAGTAGAAATAACCAGAAATCTCCTGTTTTCCTCATACAATAGGTCTAAATTCTCATCCTCCCCATGCCCAGTCAGGACTGGACCACGTTGTACTAAACACCTGGTATCACGCCCTTTCTAGCATTACCTCTAGCACTAGATTAAGATTCTAAATGATAAAGTAGAAGAGCAGATTAAAAAGAAACCTTTGCATGAGAAAGATCCGTCTGTGTTCAAACAATACTGGTGATCTTTGCAAGGAGAAGTAGCACACTCATCTAAATCTGAAAAATAAAAAGTGACAAGTTACATAAAATACTAGTCATGATTAAATAGCCATACTAACATGTGGATGCTATGCTTTGAGATCTTCTAAGAACTGGCCCACAGAAGCTTTGTAACTTGAACTGACTGCACAGAGATTAATTGTCCCAATGAGCTCAGGATCAGATATGCAACACATTCGACATAAAGTTAACATGGCAACGTACACTGTTTCTTTCAGCTTAAACAGAGTAAGAAATCAAAACTGCCCCTCAGTAGATGTTCTGTGATGACAATAACATATATCAGAAATCCAAGAGCTCAAATCAAATAAAACTTCCAGAATACCTGCCATCCTTGCTGTTTTCAAGCCAGTATTTCACATGCATCTATGCTTTTTATACAAACACCACAACAAATAAGCAGACAGACTATGCTTCTGGAATACTGTTGATCTATCTACTCCTACATTACCAAGCTATGGAACTTCTTAAAGTATTAAAAGAATTACACAAATGCACACACATACACCACTTAGTTTTCTACACAAAGCAAATTGGAGAAGGCCAAGTTATGTTTAGAACAATCAAGTCAAAAACCAGTTCTATCTAGGAAGTTAAAACATGCAAGTCTTGTGATTTCAAGGAAAGGGCACAACAGCACTCAAAACTAAAAAATTTGGACAAAGAAAAGCTATTTCAGTCCCCTTGCTGCAGACATAATTCCTACTGATTGCTCAATAAATTTATACTTGACCAGTTGCAATCATTATTTGGAAAAAAACAGTGGTACAGAATACAATACTGGAGCATCTTAAAAATGCTATTGCAGCATTCCACAGTTGCCTAAGCAGGTATCACAGGCGCTGTAATTTGAATCCTAGTTCTCATTAGCACTTTTTAAAAGATGCAGTGTTCACGTAATGTCTAAGATACTGTTTCTAGCCACTACATTAAGGGTCTTTAACTGGCCAAATTGAACCACTTAAACAGAATGTGTTACTCTCTCCCTAGTGCATTCCTGCATTGGGAGTATTTTCAGCAGTTGTGTTTCTCCTTAAGTGTTTCATACATGTTGCCTCATGAACCAAAAGAAATGTGAAGCTAGAAATAGGTAAGAGATTAATGGAAGCACTGAGCTTGATATCTCCCGATATCCCTCTCCAATAACAAGGACAGTTAGTGTGCCTGGTTTTTAGTGAAATGCTTGAACTCTATCGGGGTTGAGCATTTATAAACATACAGTCATGCAAAGACAATTCTACAATTACTACAAAACACGTAAGTAAGCTGACAGTCATCTTCCAGTAATCTGCAAAGTACTTTAAATCAAGACCAGGGCACTGTTTAGCATTCAACTAAACACAAAAACCTTGTCTTAAAAGGAACACCCCACTTGCTGCTATCTGTATTCCACTGAAGAGATACAAACTGAACAATTTGATAAATACAACTATAATCACCAGGCAATCACTGGAGAGGAAATACTGCTTTCTTGTAATGTGAAAGAAGTTAGGAAGAGAAAGAGACTACAAACTATAGAAATTTAAACTGGCAGAACACTTCCATAAAATACAATAAAACTCAATGTGATGTCATCTAACCTCACTAGCCAATACTGCTACAAAACCTGTTTGAAGTCTATCAAGCATTACTCACCCACACAAGCTTCCTCTTCATTTTTAATCCAGCCTTCTTTACAGTCTTGGCAGTCCTTGTTACTTGAACCAGTACAAGCTTTACAGGCAGCATGGCAGGCTGAGATAAGAGAAAACTACAATCTGAGTTTTGCTGGGAGACTCCAAGACAAGTTCAGGCACAAAAATTCTTAAAGAAAACCCTATTTAGGATTCACTGGAAGCTATCATATTTTAGTAGCTTGTCCCTCCCACTCACAAGATTAAATCTTGACTTTATGAAGATATGATTTACAAAAATCTTGTGGAAGTGAGAGGCGCAAAGCTTGCATTTCCCTCCCACTTCCCTCATGAGACAGATGAATACTGCTTCTTAATGTAAAGTTGAAAAAATAATTTAAAAAAATAAAAATCAAGGGCAGTCTGGAAGAATGGCTTAGCAAAGCCTTAGAATTCCACTGACATGTCATTTCTGGTTTAAGCTGAATGACTAAACTCCAAGTGTTTTTTGTTTTTACATTTGGCAGTTTCTAGTTCTGATTACAAAAACCGAAGAAGGAAGACAAAGATCTAAGTATGTGTCAAAGACTTGGTTACCTGTACAAACAGAATGTGTCTCATTTCTCAAGGTACTGAAGTAACCATTAGAACAGTCCAAACAAAAATCTCCTGTATACTCCTTGTTACAGCTACATGAGCCATCACCACCTCGGGTACCGTCACCATCACAGTGGCCATTTCCATGGCAAGGTCTTTCTGATCCACCATGACAAGCTAAAAGGATCAAAAATACTTTGTTAGATATTAAAGGAAATAACTTCTTATTCTCAGCCACAAGCACCTGAAGTCCCCCTTCTTCACAGAGAGTAAAACGTAATAAAAAAAAAAAAAAGTCATACTAAACCAGTATATAATTTCCAAAATTGTTTTTCTCTTTAGAGCACCCAAAAGGTTAGCAACAGGGTACGTTCAGTAATATATTCAAGTATAAGAGGAACTCAAAAGAATCTCCAGAAAAATTCAGTTATAAATTTAATTTTGGGTAAAGACCACGGCTTTCTTTCTGGCTAAAGGTGGTATCTTTATTTATTCTGGATTTCTGGATGCTCATATTGCAGTTAGAAAAACCTACTAGCAATCACGTAGATCAATATTGGGAATTAGCACTTAATTTTTAACAATACAAGATGCCAAAGCTGATCTCTAGCAAGGTGCAAGGTTTTAGAGACTAACAACTTAGACAAACTTCAGGTGCCAAAATACTATCCTTATCACTTTTGCATCAAAGACCTTACTTTCAAACAATTGTCTCCTACCTACTTGTATCCAATTTCTCCCATTGTGTTTTTAACTAATCCTCAGTTGTGAATTTCTTCAGCTCTGGTGAGGCTGCACCTCAAATACTGTGTTCAGTTTTGCACTCCTCACTACAAGAGGGACACTTTGCTGCTGGAGCGTGCCCAAAGAGCAGCAACAAAGCTGATGAAGGGTCTCAAGCGCAAGTCTTATGAGAAACGCCTGAGGGAACTGGGGTTGTTTAGTCTGGAGAAGAGGAGGCTGAGGGGAGACCTCATTGCCCTCTACAACTACCTGAAAGGAAGCTGTAGCGAGGTGGGGGTCGGTCTCTTCTCCCGGGTAAGTAGTGATAGGATGAGGGGTAATGGACTCCAGTTGTGCCAGGGGAAGTTTAGATTGGATATTAGGGAAAAAAAATTCACTGAAAGGGTTGTTAGGCACTGGAACAGGCTGCCCAGGGCCGTGTTGGAGTCCCCATCCCTGGAGGTATCTAAGAAAGTGTAGATGAGGTGCTGAGGGACATGGTTTAATGGTGAATTGGCAGTGTTAGGTTAATGGCTGAACCTTAGAGGTTTCTTCCAGACAAGGCTATTCTGTGATTCTGTGTCTTAATCCCTAACAGTGTTTTGGCTGTTTTACTCTTGAAACTGGTCAAGGACTGTTGTCTACATAGCTTCTGAAAGGCCATCTAAAAACAGACTTGATATCACAGAGAGGTTTTAAGCACGTTTCAGGTGTGGAGGTGAGCATCAGATCAGATGGATTTCAGCATATATAAGTCTCCTTGGTAGCTCTGTACGTAACTCCATGCCCAGAAGACTTTTCTTCAGGCAGGATGCTCATAAAGCAGCTACCTAACTATCAGGCAGCAGGCAGGTAAATGCTACACAGCAGCTGGCCTCTCATGCAAAATACCATACCGCATGTATTTGTCGATGTTATGAAAGGCTGAAACAGATAAAAGAATGTATCTGCTACTGCATTTTTCCAAAGGAAAATTACCAAGGCAATCTGGTCCATAAGTTCCAGCAGGGCAGCAAACTTCTATTGTTTCTATGCAAAACCACTTAAACAAATCAGGATACTTCTTCTTTCTGTATATGAAATGAAAGACATTCATTTATTGATAAAAAGAACAAAAATTCTTTAAAAGCCAAATTGCACAACTGAACCTGCACAACGCAGTAGAGAAACCTATTCCATGTGACAGATTGCAAACCTATTTTTTCCATTCTGAAGATGATCTTATTTCAGGAACCAATTTCTAGAATTAGTCCTCCAACTTGAGATTAATTTACTTTTTTAAATTGCACTACTGTTAACAGACTGTACTCAAATTTTTAGATTATATTTATGAAAAATGTGAAATAAGACCAACCAATAAAAATCAATTCATCTTGATACACCTTTTTTTTTAAGACCTTATCTTTAGGGAAGATTTATATATAGTCCTGAGAAGTAAGTTTACCGAGTACCACAAATATTGTAACAACTTGTGAAAAAAAGATCCAAGGTATTCACGGACAAAGAAACTGTCTTTAGAAACTACCACAGAAACTGAATTACATTTGGATATCATGGGTTAAAGTATAGAAGGTAAAGTTAATCAACTGCACTCAAAAGGTCTATGAAATACAGAAACTTTTCAAAAAGCAATGTATTTTATGAATGATTTTTTTTTTTATTTTAGGAAGTCTACTTTGTCAAATTCTCTAGTTTAAGACCCATTTCTTCTAGTTCTGCAAATTTAAGACAAATTTAAGACTCTGGGTTGCATAGCTCACCTTGCTAGAAGGAATGTCCTTTGAGGAGTAGCTAAGGACTTTGGGCTTGCCTAGTTTGGAGAAAAGGAGGCTTCTTGAGGAGGGTAAGTGGAGAGAGAGCTGCTGATCTCTTCTCCTTGGGATCCAGTGACAGAACACATGGGAATGTTTCAAAGCTGCACCAGAGGAGGTTTAGACCAGGCATTAAGAAGCATTTTTTTTTTTTTTTTTTTTTTTTTTTACAGAGAGAGTGGTCAAACACTGGAACATGTTTTCTGGAGAGGTAGTTGATGCTCCAAGCCTGTCATTGTTTAAGAGGCATTTGGTCAATGCCCTTAATAAATAGGCTTTAACTTTTGGTCAGCCCTGATGTGGTCAGGCAGTTCAACTAGATGATAGTTGTGGTGAATGGAGTTAAATCCAGATGGAGATGGGTCACAAGTAGTGTCCCTCAGGGCTCGTTCAAGACTTGTTTAATGTCTTTATCAATGACCTGGATGAGGGGATCGAATGCACCCTCAGTAAATTTGCAGATGACACGAAATTAAATGGGAGTGTCGATCTGCCTGAGGGTAGGGAGGCTCTGCAGCGGGATTTGGACAGGCTGGAGTGATGGGCTGAGGCCAATTGTATGAGTTTTAACAAAGGCAAGTGCCAGGTCATGCACTTCGGTCACAACAACCCCATGCAGAACTCCAGGCTTGGGTAAGAGTGGCTGGAAAGCTGCCTGGCAGAAAAGGACCTGGGGGTGTTGGTTGACAGCCGACTGAACACGAGCCAGCAGTGTGCCCAGGTGGCCAAGGCCAATGGCATCCTGGCCTGTACCAGAAACGGTGTGACCAGTAGGAGTAGGGAGGTGATTGTGCCCCTGTACTCGGCACTTGTGAGACCACACCTTGAGTACTGTGTCCAGTTCTGGGCACCACAGGATAAGAAGGACACTGAGGTGCTGGAGTGAGTCCAGAGAAGGGCAACAAGGCTGGTGAGAGGTCTGGAAAACAGGCCTTATGAAGACCGGCTGAGGGAACTGGGGTTGTTTAGTCTGTACAAGAGGAGACTGAGAAGAGACCTCATTGCCCTCTACAGCTCCCTAAAAGAAGGTTGTAGTGAGGCTGGTGTTGGTTTCTTCTCCCAAATTACTAATGATAGGATGAGAGGAAATGGCCTCAAGTTACGCCACGGGCAGTTTAGATTGGATCTTAGTAAGAAGTTCTTTACTGAGAGGGTGGTTAGGCACTGGAACAGGCTGCCCAGGGAGGTGGTGGAGTCACTGTCCCTGAAGGTGTTTAAAAAATGAGTGGATGAAGCACTTGAGGCCATGGTCTAGTGTTTAGGGAGATGATCGGATAAAGGTTGGATTTGATGATCCTGGAGGTCCTTTCCAACCATAGTGATTCTATGATTCTATCGTTGTAGGTCCCTTCCAGCTGAAATAGTCTGTTCTATGCTATGTTATCCTATTGTATTCCTTTCAATTGGCATGTTAATGTATACACAATCTCGTACAGTTAGGTAAAACGGCAATAAAGCAGTCACTAAGAGTAAAGTGGGTTATCAAAAATCCTTACCCAGTTACAAAACATTATAGTAGTGGTTCACTCTATTGGATTCTAGCTGATTGGGAGAGCTGACGGTCTAAAGTAGTAAAAAATACTTAGAGGAAACATGATTTTGAACTAAAAAAAAAAAGAGACCTTAATAGATTTAAATGCTACAATGTCATCCCTGCACTAATTATATTTTATAATGGTATATGAAAAGCTTAGTTACAACAAAAATCACAGGTTAGCTTAGAAGGCAGATAGGAAAGTCAGCTGCTATACTACCATCCTCAAGAGATCCAACTTCTAGATTTATTACTATCAACTATTTTTTTCATTGTCAGTAGCACAAAATAATGTTTCAGGAAAAAACCAAACAAACAAAAAACCCACAACAACCAAAGAGTCCCTTGTAGTTTTATGGCAAAGGAAAATAAAAAAAGGTAATAAACCTCAAAATTTCCTAATGTTAGTTTGCCTCAAAACCCCACTGGTAACTGAGTAGACAGTATACAAGACACCAGACTGGATGTTTTGGTGCAACACTTCTGGAATTGAAAATTAAAAAACCCCATGGTATAGTGGCACACACTATTAAAAGAGTCAGTCTGAACCCAGCTGTACCTGATGGCAACTCTTGAAGGACAATGAGGAATTACCTGTACTGCTGTTGTTCAAGCAGAAGATTTAACATTACTAAGTTACCCACACAAAAAAAAAAAAAAAAAAAGGATACTTACAGTTTGAACCACCATTTCTCTATATGTTCTTCATGCTCTTCTACCATATTGTTACACTCAAAGTTACTACTGTCGCACAGATTCTCTATGATCTCTACAAGACGAATTTCACTACAAGCAGAGAAGGAAAACCGTAACTTTGATTTAAACACATGACACCACTCAAGACACGACAGAGAAGCTAGACTTCAGCCAAGAACACTTTTATCAGTTTATGTTGTTTTCTGAATTAGATCCAAAACAAAGCAAATAGCAGAATAAAGAACTTACAAACATTACTTAAACAAAAAAAAATTAGAAGGATGATGACAAAAACCCCTTTGGCTTGCTTGCATTTATTATGTCTGCGGATTGTAGGTTTGACAGATTTTTACCTTCCCAGTAAGTTAAGTATTTTACATCCAAGTTCAACAATAAATTTCATGTATCATTAATATTTGATACAAGCTTATGGAGGTCACAGTAACTGAGGTTCAGAAATCCCATCCTTACATTCCAGTGCTCCAACTAAGATGAAAAAGTTAATTTGAAATTTGGAGGAAAAGATATCAGATCACTTCGCTCAGTAATCAAATATGTACACAAAAGAGTACAGTAACCTGCACCTCTTCTAGTTTTCTGTTTGGCACTGAAATAGTGATGACTTATGGAAATGATACTGCTTTAATTCTAAAACAATTATTGCAGTACTCCACACCTTTTATGACCATCAATTAACTACTAACCATTATTTAAGATCATTAATTTAGAACTTTAATGTCTAAATAGAAAAAAACCACACCACTGTGACCAATGACAGTACAACTTTTATTGTTTTCAGGACCAAGACAAACAAAGGCATTAATAAGGAGTCTCAGTCTTTACTGTAATCTTTACTTTATAACGTAATGTTACTTTTTAATCAATACAAATTTAAGGCTTGGACACGTGTAACTTTAGCTGCAACATTCAATATTTAAGTTCCAGACAAACACTGGTACGGTGAAGTTACGCAGAGTGAACATAAAATGCAGCCAAATGAGAAGTACGGAGACTGCTTACCTGGACTCATACTTTGACAGTGTCTTCTCTTCCCACGCAGTGTTTCCACCACCAAAGTTCTTTTTAGCTGTATCTGCTAACCCCTACAAATGAATAGTATCAAAAGGATGTAAGTTACGAGAGTTTGTTTCCAACAAAAGTTTAGAGCACTATTACATGCTGATATGAAAATCATGAAAAGCACCATGCAGAAACTTCAGTAAAGCTCTGAAGCTGCTGATCAAATTGCTAAGTGAAAGAAACAGCTAGTGACAACATGAAAAGTGAGGAAGTGTAAGGTATAGCATGATATGACTCAATTTCCATAACACATAAACAAGGCCCTGTTACAGTATTCATTTACATCAAAAGAACATACATTTACGAAACTTCATACCCTTCTTAAGTCCTCAGGAACTTTATTAATCAGGTGAACAGGACCTCTACCTCATTCGGTATGGACAGTAGTTGGCCCAGTCTTCACCATGTTGTAACTTAGCCACACAACAGGATAATTCACTGTGATCGGCACAACTCACTGAGCCTCGGCCAACGCCTGTCAAATCTCACCTCGCAAACAGTCTCCGCAGTTAGAAAGTGACCGACCGGGCGGGCAGCAGCGAGCAGAGCACCAAGCACCTGCCTGCGCTGCATGCACCGCGCCACAACGCGGGACTGGTGCCAGCGGGACAGAGCGCCGGGGGATGATGCGTTCCACCCGCTCCCTCACGGAACAGGCACGCTACAGCCAGCACCGCCAGTCCTTTCGCTCTGAAGCGCCGAAACACCTTCGACAGCCACGGGCGAGGAGCTCTGTGAGCCCCCGCCCCGAGGACGACACCTGCGGCCAGGGGCAAATTGCGCCGTGCCTCAGCCTGGCCAGGCGCTGCCGTGCCGCGGTACGCACCCAGCGGAGGCTCTCCCGCCTTCGGCCCAGGGGCTTTGGAGGCTGCGGTGCCGCCGGCCCTCCTGGCGGGTCCGGCACCTCTCCACACCCGCTGCCCGGGGACCGAGGGCTGCCCCCCGCCGTGGCCGGCGCGGAACGGCCTGCACCGCTGCCCCGTGCCTCAGGCTGCCCGGCGCGACCCCGCGGCCGGCTCCACACCGGGGAGCGCCCGCCTGCCCCACAGCAATGCCTCCCGCCGCCCCGCCGGCCTTCCCGCGGCCCCACAGCCCACCTGGTTGAACCTCTCCACGATGCCCCGGCAGGTGGAGCACGCCAGGCGCCGCCGCTCGCCGGCACCCAGGGCGGCCGGCAGCAGCACCAACAGGGCAGCGCAGAGCGCCACGGCCAGCGGCGCCTGGCCCGGCCGAGACGCGAGGCCGGGCCCCATGGCGAGGGCGCGGGAAGCCCCGGGTAGACGGAGCGGGGCCGTCCCAACCACCGCGCCGAGCCGAGCCGAGCCCACCTCACTGACGGCAGCGCCGGCCGCGCGCAGCGCGCTCGCCCCGCCCCAGCCCCCGTAGCAACCGGCCCGCGAGCTCCATTCAGATTTCCGCGTCAGCCCCACGCACGCGCCAGCCGCAGGCGCTCGTTGGCGCAGGCAGGGCAGCGGGGGAACGTGGTCCAATCAGCGGCCGCCACGCTCCGGACCAATTGGAGCCCCCCGCGTGAGCGGAGAGCTCTCGGGGTAAGTAATGCCCGTGGGCCGCGCACGCCGCCGCCATCCTGAGAGCGGGCAGGCACGGCTTCTATGGGAGCTTCAGGTCCGTACGCTATGTGTATTTGGCCGCTGCCTCGGAGCCCTTATGCTGCCGGGGGCGTGCTCTGCCCTCACCCAATATGGCTGCTGGAGGACTGGTCACGTGAGCGCGGGGCTGTCTCCCCCCCCTCGCCCCCCCCGCACTCCATTGCCAGCCCCCTCCTGCCGGCGCCCTCTGCGGGGCGGCCACGTGGACGCCCGGGTGGTGAGTGCGGGGCCGGGCTGGGCTGGGCCGTGCGGGGCCGGGCCGGGCCGTGCGGGGTTGGGCTGGGCTGGGCCGGCGGGTAATGGTCGTCTGAGTGTTTGTGAGTGTGAGGAGCAGCGGGGAGGCCGTTCGCCGCAGGCCGGCTGTGACAGGGCCAGAGGCCGTGCCCGGGAGCGGCGTCCCCTGTGGAGGTGCCGGGCTGCGGCTACCTGCGGCCTCCCCGCCTCCCGGGCGTGGTAGCCGTGGCGCGGCGGGAGGGAGCAGGGCAGGGCAGGGCAGCCGCCTCCGCAGGGGGCGCAAGCGGCGCCTGTCAGCGGGCGGCGGGCGGGCGGGCCTGTGCCGCGGCGTCCTGCGGCCTCGGGACGGCGTTGGGGGCTTCAGAAGCGGCGGGTGGCGGTGTGGCCTCGCCGTAAACGCTCCCAGGCCGCGTAGGAGCGACCTGAAGGGCACGTACCGGTGCGCTGTGACACGCGGGCTCACGGCGTCTCTCGGGCCGGCAGCGGTGCCCGGCGGGGGGCTGTCCTTCGCGGCGCTGCCGCCAGGGGGCGCCGCACCCCCGCCCCGGGGCGGATCGGTGCGGAGGGTGGCAGGGGAGGGGGGGTTTGGGGGGGTGTCCTGGTGCTTTTTTGTTTTGTTTTCCGTCGGGAGCATTCCGTGTGTTTGTTCCCCACTCCGAAGAATATTTTCTGCGTAGCTTTGCGGAGCTGCTGCTGTCTCAGACTTCATCTTCTGTCTCAACTTTCTCTCCTCTTTTTTGACTTAATTCTTTATAGCCAGCCCTCTAACTCATGAGGAAACGTGTATAAGAATAGCAACTGTCGTGTTCCTTCTTAGAAAAAAAAAGAAAAAAACAATCCTAGCAACTCCAGGGTTTAAATCTTACCTCATTCAGAAGTTAGCCTTAGAGCAAAGTTGGAAGAGCTGTTAAAGCAAAGGAAATAAAAGCATGACAATTTCAGATAATACATCACAGCCTTTACCAAAGCTAGGTCAGGCTGAAGCGGGAGGACCCTGTGATGGGATGCTCCTGGTGGTTCTGCTTAGGTGCTTCCATATAGGGCGTGCAAGAGAGTGAAGTGCAGTCTCTGTAGGGAGTTTCAATATGTAGTTTAGCTGCCAAATAACATATTTGTACTGAAGAGTGTCTGAAAAACATAAGTGAGCTAAATATGGTAGATTTTTCATGGGAAGAGTAAAAAGTCTTATTATTGGAGATCATTGGAACTAGTAACGCTTCCACAGAAAAAGTATAGAGAAAGGATAAACCATTTTTAATTAGAGTGCTTCAACCTGTTTTTTATGTCAGAAAACCATTTATTTCCACCCAGTTTAATCCCAGGAAGGGATGAATTCTTTAAATCTCTGCTCTTTTATGATTCAGTTTTGATGTTGACATCTAGGGGGGAGTCAATGTGGCTATGTTGTACAGGTCTGAGGAAGATTCTTCTCAAGTTGTTAGAACATTAACGATGGAAAAAACTTACTTGTATTCACTTACGATATTTCTCTAACTTTCATTATTAAAGTATTTTTATTAAGTGAAAATCTGTTTCTGTGGTTTTGGCATTTAAAAATAAAAGCTGTAATTGCAAGTATTTTGCCTTTAGCAAATTTATTTTAAACATCAAATTCAGTGTCTACGTGTCTTGATAAATTCCACTTGAATTTTGAGGTTTGTCAGCATAAATTTTCAACAGAGCTAGTTATCGTGAGTCTTGACAAGACCACTAAATTTATTAGGCTTTATCTCAGAAACCGAGATGTTGTCTTCATGCTTTGTTTTTTTATCTTCTACCATGTTTCCCTTCAGGGGATCTCAGTATGTATGATGCATATAATTATCTTTAAATTGTATGAGTATGCTGGCAAGCTTACTTTCTTCAGATGTACAAAAGGATTGGAGTCAGCAAGATATAAAAAAAACAAAGCCTTGTGATAAACTGTCTATGGGATATATAGCTGCACTGTCATTCTGATGATCTGGGAAGTTGGGAACTGATTATGTGGTGATCAGCTAAAGATAATCAGGAGCAGGTTATATCATAGAGTGGTCAGAGTATAATTAATGCAGTATTTGTAGGTGAAGGTAATGTATTTTTGTTACTGATATAGTTAAGGGAAAAAATAGAGCTTCTTGGCACTTGACTCCTTTTACAAGAATTCATTGGGTCTTAAAATATCTGAAATGTTAAGCTGTGAACTGGGAGTGAGGAATACCTACCTTGTGGGTGTACTACATGCTACTTAACATGACACACAAGATACTCAAATGCCTGTGTCACTGTATGCAGCAGTGGATTGATCCTTCAGTGCCCTTTTTTCTCTCGGGTAAGTTTGGCCAAAAACATGAGATGTCTCTGTATTTCTTGGAAGAATTCAGCTTTCTAGAGACAAGAATTTGTACAAGATAAATTGCCCTGTGCAGAGGCTTAATTCCTGCCAGACACTTCTTGAAGTGTTCCTGATGCCAGCCCCATGCCCCTTTTACTGCTGTGGGAAAAGGATTCTGTCATAACATAACCCATTTTTATCCATCCTTGTGAAGAATTAATACTAGGCACAGGTTAAGAAGACTTCTTCCCACTCCCTGGGTTGTTGTGTTTATTTAGGCTCTTAACATTGCAAAACAGGCCAAAAAATCATAAGGACCTACCACAGAACTCCCTATGTTTGAGCCCAGGGTTAGAGCTTCAGTTACAGTCTGTTACAGTGGCAGTGAGGAGAAAAAGAGATGCAGTCAGTAAGATACGTAAAATAATATGCAGATACACTCAATTTACAGGAAGTACACAAATTTCATGGTTTATTGGTGTTAGCTGAGAAAATAAGGACCATTAGCTCACTCTTTATTTTTACGAATGTGTAGGACAAACATCAATTCAGGAGAAGGTAACTCTAGCAGGCAGTTGCTAAGTGATCCTAACAAACCTGCCAACTATCTTGGATCTGTTTGATGGACATATTTAGACCAAAATACAGGAGAAAACATCTCTAACCAAACCCCAGTTGTACCTTAAAGGTGCTATGTTTAAAGTTTTGTTTCTATCAGAACAGAATACCAATAACCAAAATATCTCATTTTTTTATTAAATTATATACTTAAAGTGGGAAGTGTAAATTAAAAAAAAACATGAAATAGATTACCATGTTTTTTCTGGAAATGGTCATGGAAAACAACTTCTTTTTTTTTTTTTTTTTTTTTTTTTTTTTTTTTTTTTTTTTTTTTTACTGGTTTATAATCTGAAACCAGAAAAGATGAGCTGTTTACCCCTGAACAGTACCTGTGCTTATTTGCTCTGGCATCACCTGGACATGATTTTATCATCATGATAAAATACATGAATATTACCATAAGAACGGCTCAGCAGTGTTGTGAAACTAAGCATGAGGGAGAGATAGCCTTCATTTCTGGGCAGCAGTGTGAAGGATGGGGTTCAGACCATCTCACGCCATAATGACATGTGGTGTGGGTGCTGAAGGGGATTCATTCGCCACTCGCAAAGTCCAGACGTAGCCACTGGCAAACTCAAAAGATCAAAGTACTCTGTTCTGAACAGTTTCTCGTCCTTGTGGTTCCTCTCCCACTAGTTTCAGAGCCCTAGACAAATGAGAGAGTATGTTCTAAAAATCATGTGTAAATCCAGTGTGTGATTAGAGTAAATTACAAAGCTGTCTCTCCCACAAAACGCAGATGTAATTGAGGTGGCACTCTCAGCAGTGGTGGCAGTATGGAATGCAAAGGGAAATACTTAAGTAGAGTCTATGTTGTTTGAGGGGTTTTTATGTGAAAATGAAAGCCTTTACGTATACAGAATGTGGCATAAATCCTGAAATGCTGCCTGATTATGTTTTTGACTATCTACTCGATTAATTGAATGTATTAATCCATCCGGGTTTTTTTATTTGATTTATTAGTCTTTGTTTAAACTTTTACACTACGGTAGTACGTTTTCCTTGCGTTATCAATCTCTCTTTTTGTGTTTGTATACCTCATGTCGTGTTACTAACATGTTTTCATTTTCTTTTTAATAATAATAGAATACGTGTGAATTTCGAACCCAAGATGGCTCAGAAGAGGAGCTCAAGTGGGCGGTCGTTCCCATTGCTGCTGCTGATTATTGTTGTGGCTTTCATTCATTTAACTGTCTGTCCTTTTACAAAAGTGGAGGAAAGTTTTAACCTACAAGCTATCCATGACGTGGTGTACCACCAGCTGGACTTGGATAAGGTGAATTGAAAAGAAGGTGTTCTATCTTGGACACTGCTGAAGATCACAGTTCCCTGCTATATGAGTAGGATAAATGCAACATGAATATGATTTATTGCAGTTTTCCTTTGTTGCTGATTTGCATATCTTACTTAGATTTTCATTTTTGCAGTATGACCATCATGAATTTCCTGGAGTTGTTCCAAGAACGTTCCTTGGACCAATTTTTATTGCTGCTCTTTCCAGCCCAGCTATATACGTACTTTCTGTGCTAAGAATGTCCAAGTTTTACTCCCAGCTGATAGGTATGAGAACTTTAAATCATGAGAATAGAGGTGGTTTTACTACTAGAGTAATGGATGACGTTGTTGTAACATTCAGTGTTTGGATCAGTGGTTAAAATGTGATATTCTTTTCCTTAACGGGGGATTTTGCAAACTGTAGGTGTTTAGAGCCAGCAATCCCACCCCCTCTCTGGGGTAACTAACAGCACAGAGAAAGTCTGTGATAACAAATTTCAGCGTAGAAAAAGCGAGTGTCTTCAGAGAATACACTCCCATCCATACTTGTATGTGCACTTCAGAAAATATTGTTTAACTTGGGCATAGAAGCATTGATCTTTGTGCAAAAGTATCAGACAAGTTAAAGGTGTATTATCATAGATAAACTAATGGGGAATGGTTTTTTAAGTGGGTTATATTGTGGTATCTTCAGTATTATTCTTTATAACTTCTTCCTTTTACATTATGTGACATGGTTGTTTGCCAATGATCTGTCTGATACTACTCTTATTTCCCATTTTTACTCTTCCAATAGTACGAGGAAGCTTGGGGCTCAGTGTGATTTACACATTATGGAAATTACAGAAAGAAGTTAGAAAGCAGTTTGGAGCAACTACATCAACAGTCTTCTGTCTCATCACTGTTACTCAGTTTCATTTGATGTTTTACTGTACACGAACCCTCCCCAATGTGTTTGCACTTCCTTTTGGTAAGTATTCTCATAGGAATAATTTTAAAATATAAAAATTCTTCTCAAATGCATCAATAGTTTAAGCACAGAAAATGTATGGTTGGACCAAATTAACATATGTGCCTGTTTAAACTGTGTGATAACAAGACTAGAAAACTTAAGCAGTTGTGATTTATGGGGGTTTTTTTGCTTATTTTTTTTTTTACCGTATATGCTTGCAATAACTGTTGAATCAAGTTTTATTGAATCTAACTGGAGTTTGTCAGATGGCTTTGATTAACTAGAGGTTTGAGTACACATATCAGATGCATAAAACATAGAGCTACTGAAAAGGCAGTAGGTAGGAAATAACTTTCTCATGAGACTGTGAAACGAACTCCCACTGCAACATCTCCACCTTCCTCTTCTGGAGTTACCTACAAATGTAACAATTTGTACACTTAAAGCAAAGGGGGGGGGGGGGGAAATAAAAGTTGAAACCTTACTCTACACGTACGGTTTTTCCCCAGAGATGATGAGAGGGAAGATTAACGACAAGTGACAGATACTAGCTGAGTCACTTAGTGCTTCAGTGCAAGTTGTTCAGCTAATAAAGTCATGAGGTTGAAGTAAGTACCTGTATAGATCAGAACTGAAAAACAAAAAAAGCAGTTGAATTGTCAGATAAACATTGTGTAGTAATAAACTTCTCAGATAATTTCTGCAGGTATTAAAAAATGCAAGTTGTTTCATGTTTTTGTACTATTAATGCTTCACACATTTTCCTTGGGACTGCTTTACTGTGTAGTCAGTGTTACCATGTGATTTAAACTGTGAAAAAGTAGAGGTGACTTCATCTATAGAGATACGGTGTGTCTCCAGCTAACCACGCAAATGGGTTTGTAGTTCTTTCTTCCTGAGCAGTACTCTGTAGTCTTGTTTTCATATTTGAAATGCAGTGCTGTTATCATGAACACAGGATATATTCAGCCAAGAGAATAAACTAACCCTTCAGCTCATACTAAGGAATAAGAATTACGAATCATAGTTTGAAAGGCTTTTAGTACTCCCTTAAGGTGTCTTGTTTTTCTTTTCCCCAAAAGCTATTAAATGTACTGTCTCAGAAGAACTCCCATGTGTTCCTTCTGTGGTTATACTTTTCCTAATTACTTAAGCATCAGTAGTAGAAAGCTACATGTTATTCTGTGTCTCTAACAGAGGAAGAATTTCTGGACTAGAAACAGTAGAAAGACCAAGAGAGGAACAAGATGCTAGCGCTGAGAAAACCTTTGCCCTTTAGAAAATGAATAGTTTAGCATGTCGGACAATGTGTTTTATTTATTTTTGCAGTGCTCCTGGCATTGACGTTTTGGATACAGCAAAAGCAACGGCCATTCATTTGGTTCGCAGCTTTGGCAATTATAGTCTTCAGATCAGAGCTCTGCATATTTTTAGGCCTTATGCTCCTGGTGACGTTATTAACTAAAAGAATCTCCATTTTCAAGGTGCTTTCCCATGCTGTTCCTGCTGGACTTTTTTGGTTGGGTAAGTGTTTGCTTGAAAAAAACAAATGCCATATATTAAATTCAATAGAAGTCTGGAGATTTGACTGACTTCTCTGATGACCTGACCCTTAGGGCTTTTTTTTTTTTTTTTTTTTTTCCCCTGATTCCATTTGCTAGTAATATGACAAAGTTACTTATTTTTTTGAAAATTTCTGTGTGAGGAAATAAGTATGCACAGAGCAGTAAACAGATACTGTGACCCCCTTTAGATGCTTCCAGTCCTGATCTTAAAAAGGCTTAGATGTGCAAGTTGACTTTAGTGCCTGGCTGTAGCTACACGTGCATTATCAGTTGTAGTATCTATTGCCATAACAGTAAGCTGAATCCCAAGATAAAATACAACAGTGTGACAGACAGGAATGCTGAACCAGAGGATTGTGGGGAGAGTTACAACTCAGCTCTGTTTCTTTATTACATGAATTTTAATAGCTTAAGTGATTATCCATGCCAGGGAGGTTAAAAAATCCCCTTGTCTCTACCCATCTGTGGAAGGCTCCCGCACGTGTAGTAAATACTCTAAGCTTCCCTGCCAGCCTACCTAATTAAAAATGCTATTGTCAGATACCTGATGGTGACCTCTGGTAATGTGCTGTCCCTTCCTCAGTGTGGACAGGAGAAACAGTAAAAGGTCATGCCATGTGTATGATCTTATCTCACAGCGTAAGAGTTTGGAGGTCTAACGGGAGTTAGTCACTGATGCTCCCATTCCAATTCTCTGGGCAAACTTCTGAAATACCAGAGCAGTTTTCGTAGAGCTGAGTGCAGGAGATGGGGCTGACAGATCTGGTGCTCTTCCTGTCTTTTTGCCTTTCGTCCCGTATCTTCCTTCTTGACTCTCACCTAATAAATAGTAGGAAACTTCTAGAGATTGGTTTTCTTAACTTACCAGGTTTACAATAAAAATCTATTTAGTATCATTTGAAGTTAACCCAGTTTTCTTACCATTCATTACATTTAATGCTTTTAATATTCTTTTAAAACAAATTTAATTAAACCACTGCTTTTCACACCTGGGGTTGGAGTGGGTCTAATCTCAATCATATTCCTATCTAACATGCTTCTGTTAAAACTTCCATTAAGAAGTGCCTCCCTCCCATCCATTCCCACCCCAAGACGGACAGATTCAGCCTTCTCTGTCGCTTTGGGTGGTGTTTACAATCCATGTCACAGGTTACGGTGATCTCATCGGTAAATGTGCAGTTTAGATGTGCTAGTTTGCTTTTCCTTCATTTTTAATTCATGCAGATTTGTATTTCTTTAATTCTTTTAGGGCTAACAGTTGCTGTGGATTCTCTGTTTTGGAGGCAGCTTGTGTGGCCTGAGGGGAAAGTGCTCTGGTATAACACAGTTTTAAACAAAAGTTCCAGCTGGGGAGTATCCTTTGAAATGTCCAGGGAAAAAAGTCTACTGAACACTATCAGCCAAACAAAGACTTGATGTAACCTGTTCCTGAGACTCAGTTATGGTGTTAAAATCTACTTTTTATCTAGTATTTTATCATTTGAAGCTTAGGAGGCAATGTCTGTTTCTTAGATCTTTCCATGAATTCTAACTTTCCTCTGCTGACTGTTCTTTCTTGCTTCTTAGTGTTCTAACAATGTAAAGTCAGGTGTCTCACCCTTGATTTTTCATGTTGCCTGTCATTAGCACCATTTGATGTGCCTCTGTTGGGTGATCTAAAAGCAGTTGCCTAACTAAATTTACTTCTCAAAAGGTAAGGCAGAAAACCAAATGTCTAGAAGAATGTGATATACAAAAAGTGTACTGCAGTTCTGCAAAATTTGTGTGTACTACTGTAAAAAACTGTTAGCAGTGGAAGCATCCTTAACTCTCCTTTTCACCTTGAAGACCTCTCCCTTCCTATGGTATTTCTATTCAGCCCTGCCTCGTGCTTTGGGATGCAGCATTGTATTTGTACCTTTTGGTGCAGCAGAGAAGAGAACTCGGATATTACTTTTGCCAGCACTGGGCTTTATTTTCTTGTATTCATTTCTCCCACACAAAGAGCTGCGTTTTATCATCTATACTTTCCCTGTTTTCAACATAGTGGCGGCCAAAATGTGCTCACGAATGTAAGTTGAAAATTGTGTTTATTTTTTTTTTTCCTCTGAAAATGCAAAATAAAATCAAAACTATTATTACTGGTTTTATGCACTTCTTTCCATTTTGGAATCTGGATCATCCTGAGATCTTCATATGCTCTAGAAAGGAGTTCTGTATCATTGTACCCATTCATTTGATGAGGGAAATGGAGACAAAGAAGTTAAATGATTTGACGGGACCATTTGGCAGGTCTGGGGCAGAATTGAGAATAGAGCCTGATTTTACTATTACAATTCAGTTTATTTTATCCACCAGAGAAGAAGACACATTCCAGTGTACTACTGTGTTGCTAACATAACTTACCTTAGGAGATGGTTTAATATGCAGGTGTGGCTCATAAAACATGGAGTTTGTATTAAATAGTTAAACTTGGGTATATTGAGTAAACAAATTGAAGTTAAACTCTAAACTTCTTTGAAAGAGAATACATTCATAGCTGAAGGTTTTGAACACAGAAGTACTTAGGTTTATTGATGAGCTTGTATTAGCTTTATTAATGAGGATATTCTAACTTAAATGTAACTAGAAGCTAGTCTTTTAGAAATGGATAATAAATGCATTCCGTACATGTGATTGTAATTAAGTTTCCATTAATCTTTGTTATCTAGCAGTGCAGTTTTCATAAAAGTTCTGTCACAATAGTCTATGACTAGTATGAAAGAAACGTAACAGTTTATTCTTACTCATTTTTCCTCCCTCAACAGCCTGAATAACTACCGGAAATCCTGTCTGTACAAACTTGGATCTTTCTTTGTTGTAATGCATCTTCTAGTTAATGCTGCTTATTCAGGAACATCTTTATATGTTTCACACTTCAATTATCCTGGAGGAGTGGCAATTCAGAAGTTACATGAGTTGGTACCTTCAACAGCAGGTATGTAAAGCTGCTTTGAGGTATGTTTGCCTGATTTCAATTGCAGGGGTCTTTTGCTAGTGTATCGTTACATGTATTGGTTATTACTTCTTCACACTATTTACATGCATCTTTTCTGTTACTATTTTGTTAAATTATTAATCAGTGTTCTTAAAAGAATTTTGAAACTGTATTTTGTTTTCTTTATTTGTGTAGACGTCTCTGTTCATATTGACGTGGCTGCAGCACAAACAGGAGTTTCTCGGTTTCTAGAAATCAATTCAGATTGGAGGTATGCTATGAATGAGGTATTTTGATCTGAAGACAGGAGCCTGCTTATTCTTTTATGTATGCACGGGGGCAAGCATCACAGATACATAGTTTCTGGTACAGCATATTTATTAAGCCAGGTGAAGAACAATGTGAGTCTTCAGGGAGTTTTGATGTATGCAGTGCTGCCATATCAGAAATAGAGCACTGCAATGTTTTTTAATTGTTTTTGTTGGTTCTGGTTTGCCTAAATAGCATAGAATCTTTTAAAGACATCAGAAACTACAAAAAATTGCTAGGTTACTAAAACACCAATATCTTTAATGCAGCTACATTTGATATCTCACTACATCTTGTAAAACACAGCTGCAGATGAACACTTTTTTCTGCTCTTGGCAGAACAGTGTATATAATTGTGGAAGTATCTTCTCATTTTGTTTGTTTTTCAATTATGTGTAGCAACATGAGGCTTATCTGCCTATTAATATTCAAAGTCTATTTTTGCGTGGAACTTCCTTCACATAAATGGCATTGAAGCTGCTATTGTGGACTATCGGTCGCATTTATTAGCTCTGAGAGAAAGCAGTTGAGTGTTTTGTTACCATGACCAGCAGTGATATACAAACAGTTTTAAGAACCAGAATATTGAAATGAATAGTAGGAGACATTTGTGGGATGGAATTGTTTGCTTTTCAGGATGCAGACGAAAACATAGACACCGTTCTGATTCTTAGGCCTACCTCTTAACTGAAGTGTAGGTTTATAATTTAAATTTAATCTTAATTAAAAGTCAGCAGAAAGTGACACAAAGCCTTACTTCATACTTGCACAAAATGAAAGCAAAACAAACAGATTTTGGGTTAAGAAGTATGCTAAGCATGGAGTTCTTTGTCCCCAGTTACAGTCTTCACGATCATATGAACAAACATAATTTAATTATTGGTGTGTTTAGAGATACAAGTATTTTGGAAGTAAAGAGGAAGAAGGGAAAAGTATACTTCTGGGAATTATAAAAATCATTGAGCTTGCTATGCCTTATTTTATATCCGAGCTCTCTCATAATATTCATAGAATCATAGAATGAGTTGGCAAAGCACAAACTCCCCTGCCATGGGCAGGTACATCTTCCACTAGATCAGGTTACTCAAAGCCTCATCCAGCCTGGCCTTGAACACTGCCAGGGAGGTGGCATCCACAACTGCCCTGGGCAACCTGTGCCAGTGCCTCACCACCCTCACAGTGAAGAATTTCTTCCTAATATCTAACCTAAATCTTCCCTCTTCCAGTTTAAAACCGTTACCCCTCGTCCTATCACTACATGACCTTGTAAAAAGTCCCTCTCCAGCTTTCTTGAAGGCCCATTCAGGGAAGGTGCTGTAAGGTCTCCCTGGAGCCTTCTCCAGACTGAACAACCCCAACTCTCTCAGCCTGTCTTCGTAGGAGAGGTGCTCCAGCCCTCTGTTCATTTTTGTGGCCCTCCTCTGGACTTAGCTCAACAGGTCCATGTCTTGCCTGTGCTGAGGGCCTCAGAGCTGGATGCAGTACTGCAGGTGGGGTCTCAGGAGAGTGGAATAGCAGAACAGAATTCCCTACCTCTACCTGCTGGCCGTGCTTCTTTTGCTGCAGCCCAGGGTATGCTTGGCTTTCTGGGCTGTGAGCGTGCATCGCTGGGTCATGTTGAGTTTTTCATTTTGTGATGATACAGACAGTTTAAAGCTGAACTGCCTTCACAGTTACAAACCCAGTATTTATTTCAAATTGTGTTTTGCTTATTAAATCTAGAGAAAGTGTTAAGCCATGAACAGTCAGGAAGAGACATTAAGCTATTAGCATATAAGAGATAGAACACGCATGATAGCTAAAATGTTCCAATCTTTGTTTTTTGAATATACTTAAGTACACACACTACTCTCAATACAACTCTACTCTCTAAACACAACGCTTAATTTCAATGAGCTGTTCAGGGTGGTGGGTTTTGGATTGTTTTGGGTTTGCAAGGCTGTAGTGTGGTGGGATTGGAAGGTGAACAAGCAATATCCCTGTCATTGATGGATGTGTTGTAGTATTGCAGCTACAGAGCAGTTTGTGTCTTTCATCTTTACTCATCAAGGAAAGCCTCAAGGGAGGACTGATTCATCATAAAGTTTCACATTAAAAAAACCCAGGCAAAATCCACAACTGAGGATCATACACAGGACTACCACTTTGTCTGACAGCAAAATAGTGCAAAGTTTAGTGGCACCAGCTGTTCATTTTCTCTTTATCCAAGGAAGTGTCAGCCTTTCAGATGGATGAAAACTAATTTACCATCTTCATAGACTGTGTACATCAGGTGAAAACAGCTTTATGGATGGAGTGGCTGTGAAGGCTGATGATTCATCGGGATAACTACAATCCATAAATAAAAGTGTTAAAGTTAACAGCTTTCAGTGGCATGCTCAGATTAGATCTATTTGCCTCAAGAAAAATGCAAGTGATCCATTATTTCTCTTCAAAGCATGACTGAAAGAAGCTTGATGCAGATTCTTACACAGGACAGGTGTTACAATCTTGTCTTCAATTAGTGCAGTCTCTTTGAACCAAGAGTAAATATGCTGTGTAAGCTCAAAGTATTTAAAAATAATAAAATTCAGAAATGCTTGCAGCCAGATGAAAGGCCCTGTATTTGCTGATGAAGAAAATACAAAATTAGTATTTGGTAACGTTGTTACGAAGTATGCTATTCCTTCTGCCAGTTTGGACGCAGGTACCATTGTAAGTGGTATTGTGATCTTTTTGGAAATAGCAGATGAAATTAGCATGCAGGGTTTTTTTAGAAGGAAGCACTTGTTCACTGTGGAAAGTCTAATTCTGCATTATGTGGTGTATTTATTGACACCTCTGGGTTCTGTCAGCCTAAGGTCTGTTCTGGATTGCAAAAATTTTAGTTAACAATCCACAAAAATCCTACAGTTTGCTGTTGTAAAAATATAAATTGATATTATTTACAGTTTTTCACAGAGAGTTCAGGCAGATGAGAGGCCAGGCTTGCAAAGATACACGTGCCAAAAGATGCAGCCTAGATTTACTCTTAGGTGCACTTAGGGACATGTAGGGTTGGGATTACACTACTTCCCTACCAGTGTCCATGGCTGGAAGAAAAGCCATAGCCTTGACTAAGTTGCTTGTGAATTGTGTGGGAGGAATCAGGTGCTTAAGAATAGGAGCTCCAAAAGCTGGTAAAAACAGTTCACAGAAAAGGTGAAGAACTGGGCACTGCTCTTCACTTGGGTTACAGAGCATGGAAACACTTTTGTAGTTAGATGCCTAAAACTGCCTTGTCATAGGAGGTAAGAAACCTCCATCTTAACCTCTGGTTTTTTGGAATGCTACCCAGCATTAGCGTAGAACGTTTTTCTGGGATACAGATCAAAGATTTGAATCTAGGTCTCCCACTTTTGGGAGCACACTTAATAGTGGTCTACAGAGTGTTTTGGGATGGACTTACCTTATTCTTTCCCTTTGAAGTTGTCAGATTGAGGACTTGATCAGGCTGCCATGTCCAATATGACCCTTGGACTATAAATTCTACCTGACTCTCTTCAGTGAATGAATAAATAACTATTGTGAAGTAGAACAGTGTCTTCATGAGACAGTGGGGGAGATCTACGTCAATTTCCAGAAAATTAAAGAGGTTCATACAGGTCTGTGAGATGATGAACTTCAGTTCTGGGCTTAAATCAGACAGTGAGTGGCTGAACCTAGATCTTTCACATCCCTGCCAAATGCTTCAGTCACTTGTTTTGTCATCCTGTAAATTCCCTCTGTGACTTGATTGAATATAACTTCTTTTAAGAAATAACCATAGATGTACATGTTAGATAGTTTTAGAATTCACAATTTACTTTTTATGTAATTTTTATATATATATATATAAAACCTATATATATTTAGGCATTAAACAGGTTTATAAAAGCTGACCCAAAGTGACCTGCCCAAATATGTAGTAGATCAGGGAACTGAACCCAGAAATAACAAGTTAATACTATAATTGCCAGGCTGTGCTTACTTTCCTACAGTGTTCAATGAAGTCTTCTCCCTGCTGTTTCTCAGAGGCTGCTACTTTAATGTACGATTACCAGAAAATAAAGGTTTCTGCTAAAGAGCCTAATTTTATTTTTTTTTAATTAAAAAAAGAAAAAAACAAACCAAAAAAACCAACCCCAAAGCCCCACACTTATCCAAACCGCAATTCTTGTAGAGTAAAACTTAAAAATGAGTCCAGTTTTCTACAGTCTTAGGCTCTGGTGTCCTTTCTCAGAACTCAAATAGAGGATTGGTATATCACAATAGCAGAAGAAAGATTTGCATGAAATGACTGGCTTCCTAGACTCTTCAAAAATACTACTTCCTCCTCCAGTACTAGTTAATTTAATCAAGAAACATAACTGAGAATTACAGTTCCTTTTGTGTTTCATCTTGGATGCTACGTGCCCTTACGATAATGGAAATGTTTAATGTGCAAAGAGACGAATGTAAATAAGCTGCCTTTATTCTTTACAGGTATGACAAAAGAGAAGATGTCAAACCAGGAGACCAGCTGATGTTTTCTTACACACACATACTGATGGAAACAAACCCTCTTCAAATATCACATTACAAGACAACCCACAGGCCATTGGCAAATATACCTGGCATCAGTAAAATTGGGTTGAACTTTACTGCACTACCTCCTTTTACTTTAAACTTGAAACCAAAATTAGTACTGTTGGAAAAACTTCCTCTATCATCTTGACTGTGAATTTTAAGTAAGTCTTTTGATGTAATTTTGCTGATGACTGAATAATCTAAGACAGCAGCAAATTGTCATTCCAGCACTGCAATTCAGCTTCTGTGGAAAGGCACAGAAAATCTTTGTACCAATTGGTATTTAGCTCCGTCCTGTTTCTTACATAAATATGACAATGCATTCCTAGTCAGTATATACTCAAATACTGAGTTGTATTGTTAGATATGTTTGAGAGAGGCTACCTACAAGTATAGTGGTATTAAGTAAAACCTGTCTACTTGGTTTGAGTAGCTGTCTGTTTCATAATGTAGTGCAGGTATGTTCTAATTGTCCTATATAAGATACATAATGAAACAGGATTGTGCTACGGCAATAATTTGATATGTAATCTTATGTGTGCAAAGATGTATTACTTAATGTATCTGCAGGATTGTAACTCAGTTGTCAGATTGCCTGCGTGAAACTTAACGATGTTATCAACATAGGAAAGCCATATTCATTGTAGCTTCATCACAATACCTAATTGTGCCCTGTAGGCTACCAAGCTAATTGAAGTGAAAGATTCACTTAAAAAGCACTTGGAGCTCTTGACAAGCACAGTCTCAGAACAGATTTGAGTATTAAAGGATGGTTACCTTTAGTCCAACAGCTCATGAATAAGCAGCAGCTTGGATTTCACAGGAAAAATAATTTTTAAAATAGTGTTTTCCTCTTCCTGCTCTAATGATATTAATTTGCAGTGCAAAAATTTACCTATGATAATATTCACTTGAACACACTTTAAGAAGATAGGTGCTGTTTTCCTTTTTTTATTAAGCAGTCCGTTTGGAAAGGAATAATCTGATGTGCCAAGTGTTGGATTCTATAAACTAGAATAAGATAGCATGCTCTGTAGTTTCTTCTTTATTAGATGTTTTTGTTAAGGATGCCTGCCCAGATTGCTGAATGGAACAAGTTAAAGGGTAAACTAAGGAACAAGTTAGAGTTTTGATTAGGGCCAGTTGTAATATGACAAGAGCTCCATTAGTGTAAAAATATTGGTATTGCTGAAATAATCAGGGGCAGAAAACTATTCCTTGCTGACTGAAAACTTGAGTAAAAAACTATTGCTGAATAAAGTGTTTTGTTTTGGTTTTTTTTTTTACTCTTCAAGTGTGCTTCATTCAGGAACTACCTTTACATACGTACGTTTCAGTCTGTAGGACCATGTTTTCTTTTTATTCTCTAGATTATGTATGAGAGGAACTGATGTGGGGTGGAGCCTGCTCCCTGTGGGTGGCCGTTGCTGTTGCACAGATATGGCAAAGGCAACCTGCAGAACGTGTTGGTCCAGTCTCTGGCTGCTCTTGAAATTGAAATCACTCAAGCATTACCTATTTGACTTGTCTTTGGAAGAAAACTCAGCTTCCTCCAGAGCCAGTTTGAACATCAAACAATTCACATGAGACACAAGGAAGTACATGTGCAAATAGCTGAGAATTTGGAACAATACAGAGGACAACTTTTGAGTAAGGGTATAGGCCCTTACATTACGCCTAATTAATCACTGACTTAAAGTAACTCCCTCACACTGTGAGCCACAACTCAAGAACCTAAACTAAAATTTATCCTGCTGAAGCGTAGACAAATGTCTGCACTGCTGATCTTTGGTGTATCGTTACTCCAGCTTTCCTCTGCAGAACTTGGCTCTACGAACTACCTAGAAAACCTAGGGCTGTTACGCTTGTAACATAAGGCATCTCAAGCTAATGCCTGAAGTGGCACAGAGTATGTGGGCATGAGGCATCTGAAGAGTTTAATCTTGCTCAGTGTCAGACACACATAGCTGACAGGGTCCTTCCACGCTTCTGTTGTGTTGTGTGGGCGCTATCTGTTGGACTTGTATCTGTGACTGTGTTCAGCTGTAGTAGTGTATACTACTGCTGACAGCCTCACTGCTGATGAAAATGGAAGCTATCGGTTCAAATTGGCTGTTAAGTACATTTATTTGGGGTAGCAAAATGTAAAATATATACAAGGAGACAGCAAAGAGATACTGGATTGGAATTTTGGAACAGTGTCTAAAGCTTATTTAGATCCTGTTGCATCTTGCTCTGCATATGTGGTTCTTGAAAAGTGCTTAGTTTTAAGATCTGCAACACACTTAAGTTTATAGGCAAAGAGCTAGATTGTGACCCATGCAGCATGTGCAGCACCATAGCAGCAGTGGCTGGATGACTTCTGTGACACCATGGGTAACCCCCTCCAGCACAGGCCATGAACAAACCCAGAAAAAGGGAGCTGTCAAACTGGGATGAAGATTTCTGCAGTTTTTCCCTGACGGCTGCTTTCCGTAAGCAAACAGTACTTGGAGTAGAAACCAAAGCCATCCCTCCTTTCTCTTAAATAAATCCTCTCATCTCCAAGTCCTGTGTTGTCTTTCTTTAGCTCCACAGGATACAGAGCTTTTTTTCTCTTTCACTATAGATTAATATTCAGGGTACTTAATGGAAGAAAGAGTGAGTTTAAGTTCCCTTAAGTAGAACAAGGGCATTAAGGAAGTCTCTCACTCCTACAAATTTGAAGTGGGAATTACAAATTCTGCATTTGGGGGGAAGTCTCAAGTTCCTGCATGAATGGTGCAGGTAAGAGAGACACTGAAAACTTGGTAGAATTTCTGAAGGGACTTCAGTAAATTTCTCATGACTATTCAGGTCCTTAAAATAATCCTTTTGTCTTGACTGATCACAAACAACCCTAGCCTATAGATTTTTCTCAATAAAAGCAGAAAAAGGGTGAGCGTCTTCAATTAATTGATGGTTAAATTAACCTGCTTAAAGCAAAAGGACACAGTCCATCTATAAATTGTTATATCTCTGGCATGTAAACACAGAATGGAGTTGTAAATAAAATGCATTTAACGTGTATAATGCTGCTGCAGAATGAGATTTATTTTAGGATGTCTTGTTAAACTCCCCAAAGGTCAAATGTTGCATAGCATCACACATTGCCTTTTGAACTTTGACTTAATTTCTTACAAGCAACATTTGTTCCTGTAAAGAGCAAGGCTAATGAATGACACAAGCGTCACCATGTCATCTCACCCAGGGATGGTGAATAATCAGCATCTTACAGCCTGAGATTTAGGACACTGAGTAAAGTAATTGCATGAAGAAGTTGTGGAACTCGCTGATAGAGGACATTTTTGGATGCTGAAAGTGAAAGCTGCTTCAAAACAGGGTTAAACAGATCACTCTCCCATCAAGAACTAAAAGAACCAGAGATGAACAAACAACTTGCAGTTCACAAAGTCTCTAAACAATAGTGTTCAGAGCTGGGGAAAAAATACCGAACCATATTTGCCTTACACCTGCCCTAAGTGCTTGCTATGGGTCTTCTCTCTTAACAGCGATTTTGGGGTTAGGGGACCCGGAGAATGGTTGCACTGCATCCGACATGAAATAGTTATCTGTTAACACTCAGTAAAGCCCAAATGTGTCTCAGGTTCTTCCCTTTGCCATTTCACTGCAGCCATCAGAACACAACCCCAACACAATGTAACTGTGTAGCACATTCTGAAACACGCATCACACCCCTTTTTCTCACTCCCTGGCCCTTTCACACGTCGCCTTGGTGAGACAGGTTACATATTTGGGCAAACAAGATTGAGATGGTGCTGCCTCTCCTACTGCAGGTACTGTTCCAGGACCATTCCTATCTTCCTGAATACTTCTAGTTCCTTCCATAACGCTAAAGAGCTTGGAAGGTGATACAAGATTTAAGCGCTTGTTTGCAGTATCAAAATTCCAGTGCGTGCATTTCCGTTGCAACCGAGCAGTTTTTTGTACGCAACAGAAGTTCAACGTTGCTTTCCTCGCTTTATTGCCTGTGCCCATTCTTAGATACACCCCTTCCACCCCCGCGAGCTTTCCTTGTACCTTAGCATTCAAAGAGTCTGTCTCGTACAAATGACTTCGCTTTCTCTTTGCAAGAAAAGAACGAAACCACAAGCGGAGCTGATCACGGATGTCGGCAGGGCTGTTGAGCCACAGCTCTCGGTTAGCTGGTTACATAACGCGGCTCAGCTACGTCTTAAATGAAAGGTATCGCTGTCAGCTTAACGAGACACAGAAGATTAAAAGGGTGTTTGCAAAAATTCCTTAAATTGGAATGACAAATACTACCTGCATGAAGGTTTTCTTCATATTTTATTTAAATAGGAATCATACATAAATGTAAGTAGTTGCATACAAAATAGATCTTTAGATCAGCTCTTCAGATAAATGTGAGCAACTACAATTACTTTTGGTTGTTCATTTCAGACCTTTGTTTACCATAGCAAGGACAGACAGTGTTTCTTCTGAAATTCCACATCTTGCTGTCACATCACAGGCAGTCTTTCACCAGTTCTGCTTTATTTCAGCTGCAGCCACCCTTGGTTCTGTACCAAGGCTTGATTCGTGTCCAGTTATGTCAAGTGTCAGGTAAAAATGCTGTCTGGAGTCCATCTTTTCCTTTAAAACTGACAATTTAAATCAAAGGATTAGAAGAAGGAATTGGTTCATAGAGAAAAATATGGACTGCTTAGATGTCGATCCAGTCCTTGGAACCCAAGCTGATACCCGAGCTGGGGACACGACTGTTGTTGCTATTTCTGATTGGCATACTCATTTTATGAAATGAAGCACTTTTGGGTCAGTTTTGCAAGGAAACCAAGAAGGTAAGGAATCATTCTTTCTTCTCACTAAGGATAAAGCAAAGGATGAATTTATTTGTGGAAGACTAAAATGCTTAGCTTTATAAAACCTAAATAATCTCTAATTAGAAAGTGTTATTTGATATATTTATTTTTCCTGTGTTTGGAGATAACTAAATGCAAGTATGTTATAGTCAGCCCTGTATAGTGGTGGAAAAAATGCTACTGTAAGGGACAGATCTCTCAACAACTGTGAACATCTGCTTTGAGCTTGGCATATATAGCTACATTTAATCAATCACATCTTTATGCTGGAATTCAAACTGCTCTAGATGGAGATTTTGGTTCCTTGTAAATTCAGAAGCCGCTCTTGGGGAGGAAGGAGAAGCTGTATTTCTAGTAAATGCTCACTGGCCAAGTTCTGCAGTCAAGCAAGTTTCCTTCACTTTCACTTGGTGTGTTGGGAAAGAGGCTGACTGGAAAGGGGCAAGGTGGGGGGAGCATTATCACAGGTTTCCAGAGCATAATACAGATCTCAACAGATACTTCCCATTATATACCCTTCACAAGACTTGAGTTCATTGAAAAGGCTGTTGCAGATCTCTATTTCTTCCCCTTCCTACAAAGTATTTCTTGCTGCAGTGTGTAATTGGTTGTTATACCTGCCTACTCTTAAAAGAAGCAAAAGCTGTAAGATTCTCAGGATGACACAAATTATCATCTTTAATACCATCTACACTTAACTTTTTCTGTTGAGGGGGAAAAAAAAAAGTCTGCTTACTAAATTTACTTAAGTTGTTAATGTACTGAAATTAACTGTTAAATATCACTGCTGCAGGTTAACTATAACATTCTGCATTAGGGAACTGTCTGCTACTACAGGTATTGGTACAGCACAAACTCAGCTTGATGAGTTTAACAGCTTCTGCTTTAATACAGTCTGAGAGACGGAAATGTATAAACAAGGTTGTTTCCTATACATTACAAATATGAGAAGGATTGGAAAAAACAAAAGTTTTAGCAATCACTAAGAATTTATATTAAAAATAATAAAGTAAGCCCAACACAACTCCCACCCACTCAGTAACTTACCTCAATAATTCAATGAAAGCTTTCAGGCCTTCTCAAATTGCTCTTTGCTCAGAGGCAGGAGTGCCTGAACTGAACGTGGAAATGCTCCCATAACTCCTATAGAAGGATCAAGGCTTACAAACAAAAAATAGCAACTTTGTGCTTTATTTCTCTCTTTTTATTTAAGTTTTTAAGAATTACATGTTTCAATTTTAAGGCCTTTTGGGCTTGTAAATTATAATATAAGCCTATTATTAATTCTTAACCAAGGTGGTAGCAATGAAACAGTGTGGTCTTAAGAACTAAGCCCTTCAAAAAAAGGGAAATTGCAGGTACAAGTTGACTAACTTAAACAGATAAAAATTTACTTTTAAAAACAGTGACTAGTTGTGCTCTCAGGAAGAGTTCTGACAAAAAGAATGACTATACAATTAAACATCTGTATGAATAAGATACAAATAGGGGACTACAAAATGCCATCACTTCAACTTTCTGCATGAGTTACATGGGAGCTACTGTGAAGACTGCCTTCAGAGGAGCAAAGCTGCTTGCTTCCAGAGAATGGGGATTTCCAGGTAAGCTTGTCCACTGTCAGCACTCCTGCACGTGCAATGTGCCTCTACAATGCTTTAAGCCATAGGCCATATCCCCATTCAAGCCTTAAGTGAAAATTACATCACTTGTTTAAAAAGAAAAAAGTTTCCTCATCCTCTACCTCCCTCTCTACTGGTTTGGAGACATTAAACATCTCCTTTACAAAGATCAAGGTTATATTCACAGTTAAAATGTAGGCAAAAAATTGAGATAATAATTAACCAGTAACCATTTAAACATGTTTCCCAATAAGCTGCTTCAAACTCACCTAGTTCCGACTATACGTAAACTAGAACAAATTGTTTTATTACTGCAGAAAAAACACGTGCTGTTCTCATTTAACCCTAGAAGAACAAAGAAATGCTGACGGTTGATAGAAGTTACCTTTTAAAATACTGGAGACAAAATGCAGTATTAATTTTTCCCAAGTACACTGTGTAATAATTTACTTCAATAGTACAGGTGTAACTATAACTGATGGAATAACAATTGAAATACCTGAAACCATAAAACATTTGGAAATGTCACCTGGAAACCAAAGCCACCTGGGAAAGAATTCAACAAATTTTCCTGAGGTTGAATAGCTTGAGTGAAATGAAAAGAACCAGAACCCAGGCTCAAGTCCAAAGAGGTCAATGGAAAACCAATCTTTTTACAAAGCATGTTCTGTGGTATATTTATGATTACAATTGTATCAATTAATTTTTATTAAATGGTTGTCTTAAATCCATCTGAAAATAAAAGGCAGTGTTGACTACCACTAGAAAATTGCAAATAAAATGTTTAATTTCAGAAACTGAGTTCACCATTTATAAATACACTAAAACATAGTAAATGCAAAATTAGATTAGGCATAGGTACAGTATTTTTAACAAAGCTACAACTTTTCTAAAAGGTCATAGGCAAATGATGACTTGTTTCCCAAAAAAGTATTCAATGAAAACTGAAATGAGAAGATTAATCTTTCTAGAGTTAAAAAAAACACATGGAGAAAGTTCCTTTCAAATTAAAATGCTGGCTATTTTTTTCCATCTTCTTTGAAGTTTTGAGGGCTCTATATCCCATTTGCCTGATGGACACCAACAGTTAAGAATCAACCCTACTACATAAAATTCTAAGCAGTGCACCATATCCATAAGGCTATTACTGAAAATCAGATCAGTTATTTCTGTACTAAGAGCTTTAAGACAGGCTGTTCTACACAACTGAAATTACATTAGGTGTAAGGGCTCAATTTTTACAATAGGGAACCTTATAGTTTCGATGCACTAAAGATTAGAAAAGGCTTTAGAATGACATTAGAGTCTTCATGGTAAATTTCTTGCCCTTTTTTTTGTACACGGCATTAAATAACAAGCATTAATTCACAAACTGTGATAAGACTTCCAAAGAGCTTTTATAAATACCCAGAATATTTCTGTAGTTCAGTTAAAATGTAAAACCTGACAGGAGAACCCAGAATGGGAAGTTTTACTACCGATTGCTGTGTAACTGACATTACATATCATCTCAAATTTAAGATTTATTTTCAGATAATAAGTCAACAGTCTCCTGTAAACACATCTTTCTCAATAACTCTTCTTAATCCTTTAAGTACTTCTAGGGCTTGCAGTTAAAAACACCACATGATAAGACGACAGCATGAACCCCATCTTTCATGTACAGCTTTCTTTTGACAACTATAAAAGCTGTTTTGTTGCAATTAAAGCAATGTTCAACTAAAGTACAGTACCTGGTTTATGGTTTTTACATAATCATTGAATAAAAAACTACAGAATAGAACTGTTTACATCTCTTTTTTTTGCCATTCTATTAAAACAAATGACTGAGCTTTTTTAAACTTCATTTACAATTATGGATTAAAACCTACATAATTTTGTATAATCTGACAAGACAGGCTATCTCTAACGTGAACTTTTAAAAAACATATATACAGTATCTGGCCTGAAGTACTATGAATAAGGCACATGTAGACATATTGAAAGCTGAAAAAAATGAAACTAAAATTTGGAATTATAGTCACTGATTAGATGTCATACATGGCCCCTACTGGAGCAATTTAAAAATCCAAGTTATAGATAGTTAATATCCAGTGAGCAACAACAGATTTAGACTAACAGTTTGTTCATTAGTTTCAATACTGGAAGTATATTAAAGGAAGATTCACTTTCAAAAAGATAAGCTTTTCAAAGTGCTCAATCATTAACCTTGACTGACTAAAGCTGTTGCTTTCATTGGATGTACTGAACAATCTCTCTGAAGGAACAATGCTTGGTGGACAACCCAAGAACCTGACAGCCAATTTTGACAGTACTGGCCAAGATGACTTCTTAAAGTTCCAGTAAGTTAGAGGATCACAGTTGTGCTCAAGCACTTCTTCCTCCAAGTAAGAAAGCACCATCTCCTCTGGTAACTTCGCTCTCTCTTTCAGGTCTTTCGTTTTCTTCATGTCACCCATGAGTGACCAGATATTATCTTCCCCATATGAATTTGTAGATGGTGAACCTATATCACACCCATTGGAAACAGGTTTATCATCATCTGAGGTAGAACTCATTATTTCCAGCTCCCTGATTAAGTCATGTTTATATTGTTCAGCCTCCTCTTCTGTAAATAAGGATGTTTTATACCGGGGATCCAGAAGCGTAGCAAAAATGTACCTTGGATCATGAAGCGTGGAGGACAATCTGCTCACCATAGCTTCTTTCAAAGATTTCAGCATAGTATCTATGCCCATTGTTTCCTCAAATAGCATTTCTATTTTCCTGTTAAGTATATGAATCATTGGAATCACTTGGCTTAGAGTAGACATGTGTGTACTCATCTCCCTACTTGCAGCTTCAAAAGGTTTGAGAGCATGACACACCGACTGCATGACTTCCCACTGATCACAACTTATTAGCTCCCGAAAGCTGCACTCAATTGACATTTCATCAATTGCTCTTTTCTGTTCAATAAGACGTTCAAGCATATGAAATGATGTATTCCACTTCGATGGAACATCTTGTATTAGCTGATGTTGAGGCAACTCATACTCTTTTTGCAACTCAGCTAACTTCTCTTTTGCTTTTGCTGATCGGTGGACGCGTTCACAGATCTTTCTTGCAATACTAAGCAAATTCTGAACCATTCTCTGGCTTTTAATAGCCTCATTTACAATGACGTTAACAGTGTGACTAAAACATTGTACACTTGAATGATCACCTTCATTTAAAGTTTTTTCTATACTCTGATTATCGGTAACAGTAATCCCAATCTGAAGGCCAATGGAAGTAATCCATGTTTCCCACCAATACTCTAACTGCTTTTGAATACTGATTCCGTTGTAGTCACAATCAACCTGTGATACATTTAATAGTGCTGAACAATGGTAATCCTCACACTGTGGTCGAAATGAAGACTCAAATGTTACCCAATGAGCTGTCAGGGTTAGGTATTCTCGTGTCTGGTTGCTCATCCATATTCCAGATGTAAAATGGATCACTCCACTTTCAGCTTCTTTAAGATGAGAAATAATTATTTGTTTTACATTATCATACATATCTGGAATTGCTGTCCTAGAAAAGTAAGATGGAGAAGGTAAAGAATACTGAGGTTGCAAGTATTCAAGTAGTCTGTTAAAGCCAATGTTATCTACAAAAGAATATGGCTGAAGGTCAAGTGCAATCATTTCTGCTACAAGACTTGTGATTTTTTTGGCAACTGGGTGAGAGTCACAAAACTTGTCATTGGTTTCATCGAAATTTGAAGATCCTAGTAATTCTGTGCTCAGTGGCATGTGATTATCCGTAGGTGAGGATAATACTGTCTCCGAGACATCAGTTTTCAATACATTGTTATGAAACCGCTGCAAATGTCTTAGAAGGCAACTTGTGCCTAGATTTGTTGGCTTTTTCCCCCTACTTATTGTACGTCCACAGTGCATACATATTACTTTTGTTGAATCTGCAGAACAAATTGAGAAGTGATTCCACAGTTTTGAGGTCTTCTTACTATTAACAGGAAATACAATTTGATTATCATGAGTAACCATTGTAGGCAAGTCAGTCAACTTTGAGGATGAACATTCTGCAGAAGCCAAAGTGGCGTAAGGAGAATTTGCCAAACTCACATCAAGAAAACTCTTTTGGTTTCCAATTACATCGGGATGGCGTCTATAAAGATGTCTCATCAAGCAGCTTGTGCCCACATCTCCTTTCTTACCACGGCTTATCATACAACTGCAGTATCTACACACTGCTTTTAGACTGTCTGCAGGTGACAGCGAAAAGTGGTGCCAAACTTCTGATTTAAGCCTTTTCATAATCCTTTTATTTTGCTGAAATACAGCAGCAGGTTCAAATATTAGTGGACCTAATCCCTCACACTGTTTCTCAGGAGATGAAACAAAGGAGACTTCACCTATATCGTCAGAAGATGACAGCATTGAGTCTTCCACTAGAGCATCTCCAGAAGAGAGATTAGTATGGATCTCCTCAGAGATTCTGTCTGGTGAAGAAGAAACAGAAGTTGATTCTTTCATTGGTTTTCCAGGAGAGGATGACATAGAATTCAGATCACTATCTGAGGGTAGTAAAGAAGGCAACAGAGTTGGAGGTGCAGTGTAGAGAGGTGGTATGCTAGTACCACCCCCATTCTCTTGCAAGACAATGGAACGATGGGCTCTCCACATGTGTCTTATTAAACAACTTGTTCCCAGGTCCTTTCCATTTTTCCCTCTACTGAATTCATTCATGCAGTGGATACAAACAGCTTTAGAATTATCCAGAGGTGACAAATAAAAGTGTTTCCAGACAGCAGATCTCCTTCTGGACCCTGATGTGCTCTTTGGAATTACAGCAGTTTTTTCTGCTACATTCTCCACAGTGTCATCATACTGGTTGTTGGGTAGCTGTGGAGATGACCCAACCATGACTTCTTCTTTGCTGCACTTTTCAGAAACTGAGAGGTCTGATATTTCTTCAGAAGAAACAACAGAAACAGATTCCTCAATTATTCGATCTGGAGATGGTATTTTAGAAGCCATTTTCTTGACCAGTTTTATGGGGGATAACATAGAACTCAGATCTCCCACATCTGCAGACTGAGGTGGCAGTAACAATGCAGGTGAAGCAAAGGAGGATATACCTGGCATACTTCCATTTTCTTGAATTAGTACAGTGGGATGAGCTCTCCTCACGTGTCTCATGAGACAACTTGTACTCAGGTCCTTTTCATTTTTACCCCTGCTAAATTCTTTCATACAGTACATGCATATTGCTTTAGTGCTATCTCTAGGAGATATAAAAAAATGGTTCCAAGCAGGCGACTTTTTTCTGGAGCTTATGTTTCTCCCAGAAAGGAGGCTTTGTGTAACAGCTTCCATTGCTACATCGTACAGCGTACTACTATACTGAGAAAACAGAGATCCATAATCATCTTCATTTTCTGTAGAAATATATTTGCCAGGGTTGTTGGTAATGAAGTTCTTTTCTTTGTCTTCCTGTTCATCACTGCTGTCCACATGTTTAAATTCATCTTGTTCTGCCTTTATATCCATTCTTTCTAGAATGCTGTCTTCCTCTTGCTCTACTTTTAAGTTAGTGATTTTACCCAACACAAAATTACCATCCATTCTAGGGGAACCTGCTTTACTCTTGTCCATGGATGACAAATTCGTCCTTCCAAGTCTTCATTTATTAATAAATATAGATAATTTAAAGGATTATTTAAAATTTGATTGAAATGATGTCTCTTGTGTACAGAATGCACAAACACAAATGTGCGTATGTGTTAAAATAATCTCTGGTTTATGAATCCTGTATCCATGTTGTGCACAAGCAAATATGATTAGTCATAAAAATGCATTTAAAAATTATAGACTGAATTAATGGAATCTCATTTTTCCCCCAGCATCAGGACATTTCAGGTCATAGATGAATGCTCCCAAAGACAGCTACTGTTAAATGCTTCATGTTGTAGACATAATCCTAGAAAATGAATGTTCTGTTTTCTTGTTGAAGGAAGCCATTCTCTTCACCTTGACTGGGCAACTACGATTCTTTTGCACCATCTAGAAATAAATAAATAAGAAGATAAAGTTGACTAACACATTTTAAATAACTACAGTAAAGGTGAACTGAAAACATGCACTAAATGTTCTGTAGGTTGGGTTTTTTTTTCTTTGAGATAACAACAATTCTGTGTACTACTGAAAAAAAATTTTAAAACAACATTTACTCAATACATTTCTTGTAAGAAGGTACATGTCTACACACGTGGCTCTGGTTCAGCTTTGACAAAATCTAGAGTCCAAGCATCACTTTTGTATTTCCTTGGACATACCTATGCCTTATCACAGAATCACAGAATCACAGAATGTTAGGGATTGGAAGGGACCTCAAAAGATCATCTAGTCCAATCCCCCTGCCAGAGCAGGAACACCTAGGTCAGGTCACACAGGAACATGTCCAGGCGGGTTTTGAATGTCTCCAGAGAAGGAGACTCCACAACCTCTCTGGGCAGCCTGTGCCAGTGCTCTGTTACCCTCACTGTGAAGAAATTCTTCCTCACATTTATGTGGAACCTCCTATGTTCCAGCTTACACCCGTTGCCCCTTGTCCTATCATTGGATGTCACTGAGAAGAGCCTGGCTCCATCCTCATGACACTCACCCTTGACATATTTATAAACATTAATGAGGTCACCCCTCAGTCTCCTCTTCTCCAAGCTAAAGAGACCCAGCTCCCTCAGCCTTTCCTCATAAGGGAGATGTTCCACTCCATCATCTTTGTGGCTCTGCACTGGACTCTCTCAAGCAGTTCCCTGTCCTTCTTGAACTGGGGGGCCCAGAACTGGACACAATACTCCAGATGTGGCCTCACCAAGGCAGAATAGAGGGGAAGGAGAACCTCTCTTGACCTACTAACCACCCCCTTTCTAATACACCCCAGGATGCCATTGGCCTTCTTGGCCACAAGGGCACATTGCTGGCTCATGGTCATCCTGCTGTCCACCAGGACCCCCAGGTCCCTTTCCCCTACACTGCTCTCCAGCAGGTCAGCCCCCAACCTGTACTGGTACATGGGGTTGTTCTTCCCCAGATGCAAAACTCTACACTTGCCCTTGTTGAATTTCATTAAGTTTCTCCCCGCCCAACTCTCCAGCCTACTGAGGTCTTGTTGAATGGCAGCACAACCCTCTGGTGTGTCAGCCACTCCTCCTAGTTTGGTGTCATCAGCAAACTTGCTGAGGATCCTGCATCCTAATTCAGCCACCGCATAATCATACATACACACATATATACAAACATATACTATATAGGTGTCTATATCTACAGATATATATGAAGACAAGCAGGCATTTAATCATGTTAGCATAGAAATATGTACTTAAAACCAAATGTTAAGTTATGCCTTGGTACACGAGTCTCACATGGTTATATTCATGCCATAACACTCCTAGACACCACCATACTACAGAAACAAGCCACTTTTAGAGTTTTACGATTAAAAACTGAAATGCTTAATTTAGGATAACTGGGCTATGCAAATGCCATATATAAACTGAGGTCTCCCAAAAGCATAACAGCACTCAGAAGCAAAGATACATACAGCTGCATATGCTGGTGCCAGCGCAGCACTGCCAGCTCAAGTTCCTCACGTATCCAAGAATTATACTATCAAGCCCATTTACACTGAGATGGGCTCATTTTCCTCACAGGTAAAGATTTCCCCCACCAACAATCCCAGTACAAAGAGCAGAGTAGATGAAGTAGAGCTTCATACAAATCACAGGGCAACAAGAGGCTCAAAAACCAGAACACCCCAACAGCCCCATGCAAACCTGCAGAAACTGTCTGTGTTTGTCAGCCAACTATTTTTTTTCCTTTTTACTACAGTTCTATCAGAATTCTAAATATTACCAAGCCCTTTCTCACTTATTCTCTTTTGTCATTAATGTAGTTATAGGTCCCTTCATTCAAGATAAACATTTATTGACTACACAGGTCATGCTACACTATGCACTCCAACTTCTACAAACTGGATTTTATGGGACTCTTTCTCCTCAGCTGAAAATACAAATTTGAATCAGGTATCTTAAAAACTGCTCACGGAATTTTAATGTGTTGCTCAAACACAAGAAGGATTTCAGTAGACAAAAGGTGAAATTAGCCATAGCTGCAAGCCACATTCAAAAAGTCTAGGCTGTACTCACACAGCCATTTCCCCCTGTATCAAGACCAATGTCATATTAGCTTTATTTTAATTTTAATTAATACTTCTCTGAGGTCTGTTTACAAGAGAGATCAGAAGCACTTATTTTCTGTGGATTTCATCTTTCTGGAAAGCCTATCGTAGCCATAACTTTTTTAATCATAGAACAGTCTCAGCTGGAAGAGATCTAAGATCATCAAGTCCAACAATCAGCTTATTGCCACTATTTTAAGAAAAGGAAGACGGAGCAGTCAGAACCTGCAAAAAGGAAGGCAGAAACTCTGGTTTTCTTTCTGCAAAAGTTTCAGTATTTGTGCTGTGCCTTTCTCTTTCTCAGGAAAAAAAAAAGATGTTTTCAGACACGAAAAGATGTGACAGTTGAGCACGAAGAACATCAGTTCTAATGAAGGGAGAGACTTGAAGAAAAAGAAAAACCTTGAATTTCTTGAAGAAATTTTATCACATTACAAAGTATGTTCCACAGGTTTGTGAAATCACATGTAGGTACAACTGTGGCAGCAGAGAATAAATTTACATCACTCAGCATAAAATTGAATGAAATGCAAGTTAGTAGTGACCACACACATATTGACAATGTGGAAGTACGTGCATCCAGGACAAGAGCGAGAGCATGAGACAGTCAACATTTTTAACAGAAATCAGCCTAAGAGGTGTTGTTTTTCATCTTTATTTTGATCTAATCTGTGAATCTGTAGCTTGTACAGCAAATGGGAAAAGCAAGAATATATAATAAGATGTTGTGACTTAGGATCACACAACAGAAAGGCTCAGAAGCAACTGACTCCATGCAGAGCTTACAGAACATAAATTATGCATGTAAGTGCCAAGTTACAGGAGACACATTACAGGTTCCTAGCAAGATTCTTACAAAATACATGCACGCATCCACTGGCATGGGGTTCTGATGAAGGTGTGCACAATTTCCTTGCCTCAAAACAGGTAATCAGGTCTCTGGCCTGCAATTCCTGTAATTTCTTTCAAAAACAATTTTAGGCTTTGAACAGAAAAATCCATGGAGATGCTTCACTTGTCCCTGTCCTGATAAGCAGTTACTGCTTTAACACACCTAAGGGTAAGGTAGCTGTGATGGGAAGATTTGGAAACCTGATAAATGAGACCAGTTGCAAACTTTATAACAATACTTAAGTGGCTTGACATTCATTAACAATACATACTGCCAACGGTTAAGTTCTTAATCATTACCAGCCATTATCACTATATGTTCAAACAGTTAGGCCCTAATCGTCTTATCCTAAATTAGCTTTGAGTACACAACACCACTGAGCTCATGCCCTGCAGTTAAACACTGATGGCTATGGTCCTTGATGGTCTGAGTAACAAGCTGCAGTGAATAGGCGAGAGCTGTTAGGACGCTGCAGCACGAACCGCGGTGGCAGACTTTTCTTCCCTATTTCTCCTTGCTGTCGCTGTGTGTCTTTACTGCTCCTAATCTCCTCCACCAAAAAAGGGTGTGGGAAGCAATCTCATCTGCTCCTGACATTATTTACCTGCTTTTCTTTAGAACCGGAAACTGTTCTCGTTCTACCAGAAATCTTCCCTGCTTATTCTGTATCCTTTATTTTTGCTTGCAGATTTTACTACTTGAATTGTTGTTTCACATGTTTTTCTGTCCTCTATTTGTGCAACTCTCTTTGCAGCTACACATTATCCCTGTACTTATGCTTAGCTGTGAAATAAATTACTTCCATGCTGTTAGGAGGGTTATGCTATTAGCAGTGTTATGAAGAGTTTCTGTACTGTGGCCAGTTGCACTATTGTCTACTTATGACTGAGGTTAAGACAAGAAAACATTAATTGTATCTCGTCCACTTCATGGCTGTTACAGGTCTCTGGCTACATAGTACATATTTTATTTTTTTTTATGAATTTGGTTACAACCACCTTTACATAGCTTATTTACCCTTGGACATAAGTTATTCGAAGTTAAGTACTACTGCTAAGCAAACAGGTTATTCAAGGAGAAGGAAAAGGTTTTCAAAGGTACAAAAGGCTACAGGCAGTCAGCTCAAAATTAAAATGATTTATGCCTTTGAAATCTTCTCAGTTGGATACAGACGAGCAGCAAAACAAAGAATTAAGAGTCATCTTGCAACAAAAATCTTCAAAGAAAATAAATGGAAGTACAGAACAATTATCTGCTCAAATGTACTACTACAGACTATTAGCTCCTGAGCAGCTGTAGACAGTCAGTGCAGTTCGCTGTGGTGAGAAGCCTCCAGAAACGTTTTATAGGACTTTCCAGTCAAAATGGGATTACTGAAAGTGTACGGTGGTTAACAAGAAGTGTCAGGAGAATGTCACAGATCTAAAGAGTGCCACAGCAGACTGCCATGACCAGAAGAAATCACTGCTGATTGCAGAGACATACATTAACACACATAGAAGTATGAAAAGTATACAAGAACACTGAACCATGAGCAGGTTACTTGTTTGTAAAACAGATAGCAAGCTTTAAACAAGTTTAGATTTCAGGTTGAGTCATCAGGCAATAATCATGGACTTAATTATATTATAGAAACTTAGTGCAAATAATGCTCTAGAGTAAGTAATTTTAATCAATAAACTTTAAATTATTATACAAGTACACATAGTGTAAATACAAACACACACACCCCTGCAAAATGCAAGAATAGTTGTTTCAAGAAAGACGCAAAATGTGGAGACAAAGTGAAAGCAAAAGTATTTACTAGTTTGAAAAAAAAAAATCAAATGTATGGACAGATTTTGAGCATAGGAGGTGCATAAAAGCACACCAAAAACAATTTGCACAAACGGATGTCAGTTTTAGAATAAATAGTGCTAATCTTGTTTATTTTTGGAAATGTACAGGCATCATTAAGAACATCAAATAAACCGAAAATCCCTAAAAGCAAGCAATACACAAGCAATAAGGAGGAAACATTTTAAGAAATTATTATTACCTTCCACTTCAATGGCAGGTACTATGTTAATTAAGGAACATTAAAAAAACCACAAAAAAAACACACTAAAAAACCCACACAAAAAAAAAAACAAATAAAAAATTCCAAAAAGCCTGAAAACAAAACACGTCTGAAAACCTGTAACAAATAAGCAGAACATATTTAATAAATATATAGCCTATATGAACCTTGCTGCTTTTCAAAATTAGCAATGCCTTGAAGAAGGAAAACTAAGAACAGTGACATTTTTTCTATAGAAATTTCCTATGACAAAATATCAGTACCAGCTCACCCATAAAGAGCTGCAGAAATCTGCAATATACCAAGCGATTAAAATGTGGTATTAGAAGAGACTGCAAAATTAGCATGTTAGTCACACTCTGAAACGAGGTGGGTCCTGTGCTCCAGCCTCACTGAAGCTGACAGGGATCTGCACAGATGTACAAGCATGAACTAGTGGATGCAATAGTGTAAATTGGGATCAAAGTACAAAAACTCAGGATTAGTAAAAGAAATAAGGTGTCCTGGACCTCATGGGAGGTACGATTTGTAGAGGCTGGGAGAGAAAAGAAGAGGAAGGTAAAGACACCTTTGCGATTCCATTACTTTTCCAGTCACCTGGAAGGCAGATCTATCATTAACCAGTAACCGCTGTGGTTTTACAGAGGTATTCTCTCCCACTTGCAAAATACCCTCTCATGTCCACAGCCCCAAGCACTCCATCTGGACATGAAAGAGTAAAGTATGGAAACAGCACCACCAATATTGTATGTTGCTCCTTGCTGACAGGAACAGTCTTCACTCTAACCAAATACTGCAACAGAATATAATAATTAGGACACGTAATAGTAGACATTTTTATTAATCTTATATGAAAGAGTTGAAGTTCATAGGAATGCATGTACTTAACAAAGAATATGTAAAAAAAAAAAAAAAAAAAATCAGAGAAGCGTATGTTAATGGAAGGGGAAACATGCTAACCAAAATCATATCTAAACCAATTAAAAAAAAAAACAAACCAAAACCAAAAACAAACACAAAAGGACATACACAGAAAAAAAGAAAAAAAAGACAGAATCCATTACTTTTATAAGGGCTCTCTTTTACTGGAGACAAAAACCCTGATGTTATAAACTCAAAGTATTTTTATTTAAAATTTCAACTATTTACTATGCTTTTTTTCTTACTTCCACCTTTAAAAAAGCAATATACAGAAATAACAAAAATACAACATTTTTTAATATTGGCTGAGAAATAATATCTAGGTTTAGCTCTTGCTCTGTCACAAGCTACTGATCTTGCAGAAATCTAGATTTCTCCCTCCATGACACCTCCCTATTAGGAGGGCTGTAATATTTTATCTTTTACCTTTCATTTTTCTTCCATCTACTCTGCCATGACAGGGTCAGCTTACTATGTGGCTTATCCAAGGTCTTATTCTCACTAAGGCTCCCTAAATACTCCTGAAATACTTGCAGAATTAAAAAAATCAGCTTTTATAATTATTTTTAAAATTCCATTTTGGAGTGAGACAAACATTTAGAAAAATCCTAGTTTACACATAGGGAACATTCATGAACAGTTTTACATGTTTGTGCAAAATAGAAAAGACCAATTCAGCTCTCAGACTAGGGCTGATGGTGGGAAGGAAAAAAAAAGGGGGGGGGCAGGGGGGAGGTGATTATATCCTCCAAGGCTGGAGCATTTCACAGATGTGTGGCAGCCAAGCAGGATGCCACGCGCAGGAGCTGCAATAGGCTGGGAGGCAGGAACCAGGCAGCTCCCAAGGATACTGCCACTGCTGGGCTTCAGCTGCTGGGAGAAAAGGGGCAGCATCCTGGCAGGGCAGCTGATGCTCTCAGCTCCCTCACGCCTGAAGAGAAGAGAAGCTGGGAAAAAATACAAAGAGAAAATAACATATCCAGAGTACCGCATAAGGAAGGAAACAAAAACATGCTTTGGAAAGTGATGTGACAAAGGTATATGCTCAGAGACTTCAGAGACAGGGCAGGGAGAATGAGATCCCTCCAAGAAAGGTATGTGAGCTCCCTGGTGCGCTCATGCTACTTGTCAGGGCATGACACAGAGACCTTCGGTTTATCAAAGTATAAAGATCATTCATGCCTCTTCATGTTGATGAAAAACTCAGTGCTTAGTGTAAGCTAGGGCCTCAGTCAGACATCCCAGACACAGAAAAACCAGGTGCAGAGAGCTGAGCGTTATAGCCATAACTATCATCACTAGACTCGAGGTACTCAACCCTATAATTACAAATGCAGGAATTTAGCTAAAGTAGAGACTGAAGAGTTAAAAAGACTACCTGCTAAATGCAGATATTTCTCCCTTTCTTGCCTCCAGTCCACCAAAACATCAAATAATTTTACTGTGAACATGGCCTATTTTATATAAAGCAGTAAAAGAGACCTGCTAGTGCGAAGTTGTACTTTTTTGGTTTAGTGGTCTCTGGACTCATTTCTCTGTCTTCTATTTTCACCACCACCACTACATTAACAATAATGCAGGAAGATAACAATCAGTAGCACAGCTCAGACCTGACAGTTTTAGTCTTAGACTCCTGCTAAAGTGACAGAGTTGATTTAAAATCTAACCAGCACATGGAAACACCTAACACTGCACGCACTCAAACTCCTCAAACTCAAACTTAGCCTCTTACTCTTTTAAAAGCCGGTTTATTTTGTACATCTGTTTTGTCCTTTTGCTGCTGTAAACATCAAAAAGTCTATGGGACACCATTTACCAATCATTTTTCTGATATTTCCCAAAATCTCAGGAAAGATTCAAGAATTAAAAGCCCAAGATTTGTACAAAGATCTCCATCTCAAACCCTAAATCATCTGCATCACGGTGTATGGAAGAAAGTGTGCACACCAGCTCACCTGCACAAAACTGCACTGGTTCTTACACCATGTGTAGGACTGAAAATAATTCATGACAATAGCAAAAAATGAAGAGAAACAGTATCATTTCCAGATGAGCACAGTTTAAAAGACACAAAGTGGAAATGAAGTAAGATTTCATTTTCAAAATTCATGTGATTTTTTTAGAAGATCTGGTTCTTAATTCAGTTCTTACACTACTATATCCTCAACCATAAAACTTCTTAAAACTATTGAGACAATGCTTTATTAAATATTACATAATAAATATTCATCATTTTTGAAGTGTGATATAAATAAGGATGTTTGTGTTAGCACGTGTATTACTCACATCTGGCTGACTTTTACTACTAGCATCCCTGTCTAGCATCCAACCAGGTTTGCTGAACATGCTCAGAACCCAAACGTTTGATCAGACCTCAAAGACACAGGTTGACTGCTCAGCATGTTTAAAAATAAAGCAAGTGTCTGATATAAGGTAGGGAGCCAAAACCCAAACTTTTTTTCTGTAGAAATCCATCTCCATAATTTATTTGACAATTTATTAAGCCAAACAGTCCCAAGTTCTATATTAAAAAATAAATATCTATCATTGTGTTGCATATACCACCATACATAATACTACGTATCACCACAAACAGTAACAATACTCACACCTACCACCACCTGATAAGCCTTTAAATGTTGCTGGCTTTTTTTCTTAGTGCACTAAAAATACCATCAAATCTCAAATGGGGCTATCTTCCTCCACACGCCCTTCGCTAACTTCTCATAGCAGCACACTATTAGAAAGGAGGGGAAAAAAAGCAGGTTGTACACGTCTCATTTCTGTCCCAGCTTTTACTAAGAGATGGCTCATAAAAAACAGCTCTGTCACAGTAAGTAAATGTACTGAGTCTGGCTGAGCCGGAATTAACTTTCCCCTATAGCAGCCCTCATGGTGCTGTGTTTTATGTTGGGAGCTAGAGGGGTGTTGATAACACACTGGTGTTGTGGCTACTGCTGAGTAGTGCTTACACAGCACCAAGGCTCTTTCCAACATTTGCCCCCGGTGGGATGGGGTGGGCAGGATCTTGGGAGGTGACACAACCAGGACAGCTGACCCAAACTGACCAAAGGGATATTCCACACAATATGACGTCTGCTCAAGCATAAAGCTGGGAAAAAGGAGGAAGGGGGGTGGGGTCACCCTTCGTCCTCCGAGACCGCTATGCGTATCGCAGTTAGGAGAGGCACGCCACGTCTTGTGTACAGTAAGTCTTCTTGGAATTCTTGCTGAAAACATCCAAGTAGGTATAAAGTGAAAAAACCTCACCAAATGTAATCAGGGTAATTTACAGAATGTAATATTAATCTAGTTGAAATATAATTTTTCTAAAATAAGAAAATAAATTGAATTATATCTGTTAAACTGCTAGGACTATCATATATTAGTAACTATTTTGATACTAACCAGATCAAGTCTGAATAGGCCCATTTTAATAACCCTCATAGCTACCCATTATTCCAATTCTGTGTTCATATTGATGCCGGTTAGTTACATGCCCTCAGATAGTTTCACTTGTGCTATGGAGAGGTTTTTCATGATTTACATAGATCATATACATATATGTGTAATACGACACAGTAAATATTTTCAGGAGGATAAACGGTAGTTTAAATACTTTGTAGGGATTTTTTACAGCTAGGCTTAATGATTCTTTTGTCACAAAACTTTATTTCAAGTCAGAAGATACTCCCAATTGCTAGTGATTCTCCAAAGAAATCAGTTTCTTCTCTGTACCATGTATCTTCTTTCTTCCTTATGTTATAATTTGAAGAAATATATCTAGTTTTACTAGAAGCAAGGAAAATACCATCTCTTTACTAAATATCCTTAATATAACAGAAAATAACATTCACAATAAGATCCAAGGTACTTTTTATACAGTTCAGAAATACTCAGTTTCATCTTGCCAACGAGCACAAGACCTGCAACAAAACCAAGGAGGAACTTTAAAACCAAGCTTCCATTATCACATGCAGGCATAATTGATCACGCCTTTGATAGGGGTGAATTTCCTATGCCACTTTCAAGTATTTTTTGTCATTTAGTATTTTCCAAGTAAAGTGCACGTCCATCACTAGCATCTGACATTTTCACCTGATATCCCAGTTTAGAAAACAGTGACCTCACCTCTGCCCCTCTCAAAACAAACATTCCTATTCATAAAATGGGGGAGGGGGAGAGAGAAGTGAGTGTACAGACCTCCCTATTCACTTGTCAAACAGCCTGTCCCCAGCCTCCACCACAACAGGTCTTTTCCCTCTTAACCTCTTTTAGGGACATATTCTCTTTGCCTTCTTCAAGGCAAAGACCCAGCTGACATGGACAACCAAGCCAGGCAAGCCGACATTGTTTCCACAAGCACCACATTGAGCATTAGCAGGAAATCCAAAAAGACACTCCGGTCCCTGGCAAACAAATAGCTCAGTCTTCTCCCAAAAGAAAAGGTTTACCTAAGAACTATCCTACTGCCATAGACACAGATTTTAATTTGAGTAAATAAGGTTTTGCTCAAGGATCTATCAAAAAATACAACAATTTTAATGCAGAATAAAGCTTTTTGTAGTACTTACTCTAACCAGTGCGGTTTCATGAGCTTTAATTCATGTAATACAACCTGTAATTTAAATAACTTTTACAGAATAAAGCTACACGGCTGGTTTATTCAGAGCGGGATCCAAGGCATTATTAGTACAAGAGCAGGTAAAGAAAAGGCTAGCCCTTGCTGTTCCCATTTGCTTGATTTCTATTATTACACAGAAGCCATAATATTTTAATAAACCTACTTATTTTGTGAGGTATAGAAAAGAGAAATAAATACAAACATTTAGAGAAAGGAGAAGGATCAATAAGTTCCCTGTTCTTTATGAGCATCACTGTATTCCCTGTCATAAAGAGATTATGGTCTCCCCACCAGCCAGTGAGCCACAGAAGACAACTCAAAATCACTAGGAAAACAAAAGAAGGATGGAATCTCATTTCCTCCTGTTTCCCAGTGTCAAGTGCAAAGATGTTGCCAACAGTATGGTCTGCACACTGTCTCGCTCCCTGAAAGCTGACCCACTCTTCCTACTATTTCAGCAGCTACAAACGCAAGTCACAGGTGAAAAACTTCTCAGGTAATGATTACTGCCCTGGTGTCTTCTGCATTGTTTCTCCCCCTGTGTGAGAGACTGATCACTGTGAGAGACTGATCACCTTGAAACATGCAACTTTGTTAAACTTTGATTGCAGAAGCATGAAAACCAGACACTGGTCTTATCTTTATGGTTGCTTTGTGTGATTGATTTAGGACTGCCTCAGCAGGGAGGTTCCGGCAGAGATACGACCAAGGCAGGCACAGCTGTAGCTGGCATCTCAAGGATTCAGATAAACATACAAAGGACCAGTTCAGACCAGAGATGAGAAACTTGTGAGCTGTAACAACTGGAAAGATGAACTAAGACAAGACCGTATATGGAAAGGACACCCAGAGACATCTCTCCAACAACCACAAGGGACCACCAGAGACCACCAAAAGTTTCTTCCCCCCTCCCCGGGACACCTGAGAGACTTAAGATACACCTATGTTAGGGGAATATAAACTTGGAGTGATGATCTCAGCAGTGACAGTATATACCAGTGATAAGTCTTGAGACTGGTGGCTATGTCTCAACATTGTGTTATGCTTCACCCACCCAGTGCTGTACTATTGTGGGGCACTGCCAGGCTCAGCATCCTCATTCCTGCATTTGGGGGGAGATGGGCGGGGCAGTTCCCCATTTCTGCATCTGGGGGGACCAGGGCAATTCACAGGGACACCACAAACAAGGATACCTGGTGCCTGCACTGGTAGGCCGGATGTATGCAAAGCAGCGTGTGGCAGAAACGCCCACCCAGAGTCAGTGAGCGGAGAAAGAGACTATATCTAGCAGCAACAGCTCACAATTAATTCGAAGATCTTCCCCACCAATCAACAACTGGACTTGCGAGATGTTCTGGATCCGTGGTGGTAACCCCTTCTCTCTCTCTCTCTGCTCTCTCTCTCGTAATACTGCTTATTCTTATATCCCCTTCTTTCCTATCACTCTTTAATTTTTAAGTGCACATGACTTTACAGTAAACCATAGAGAGCCCGTGACATTTGACCTCGTTTGTGTCTTAATTTCACCTCTGGGATCAAAACGAATCTCCCTTGGCCCGAACCGGGTCAAGACACCCTGTCTGTAGATATGCTCCCACAGTTATTAGCATATCACGTTCCCACCTTTAATACAGAAGAAAGAAGGGGAAACACAGAGTAAAAATAGAAAATGTGATCCAATTGCCATTATCTGTGCCAATTTAGGAAGGATTTGTGGTCCCAAATCTAAATAAGAAAAGCTCTCAAAAGCTGGCAGCCAATAGTTGGGTGGGAGTTATAAACAGGCAACAGTTTCTACACTGCTCTTTCCTCTCCCACCTCCTCATGGCATATCTAACACTACTGCCTTTAATCAGGAACTAGATTTTCTTCAACTATCTAAACTGGACATAAAAGCTACTGCATAGCATATGCACACAAAGACTAATTCTTACAGTGGATGCCAAAGGATGCAGACCTGTAACATTTCTGACTGACCAAAACTTAAACTTTGAGAGAAGATAACATCTGGGCAGCACAATATTCCTATCTTTGTTCTCAGGAGACTCTTCAGCTCTATATACGTATCCATACTACTGAATTAGAGACCTGTTAATCACAAATGAAGAAAGCATCATGGACAGAAGGAACATTGGCAAAATGCTAGCTCACTGGGCCGCACCACTCAGCTGCAGGAGCTACTATGTTCATGACTTGTTCATAATACACTACATGGTACAACCTGTACTGGTGAATACATCACTTACTGCATATTGATACACTGAAACACAGGGGAAAAGAAAAAGTCAGTCTCCAACTACTATGCCACAAAGGAAATATACCCCAGCAGGAAGTAGTATGAGATCACTGAAAAAACTATGTATTTGATATATTCCTCACATTTCATATTTCCCAAACATGTAAAAATTATTGTGCTCTATAAAACCTTTACAAAATAACTGAAGCAAAAAAAAATGTCAAAAGTAACTCAAAATACATTCTATAAATGCATTTTTAAGATGACCAATATTATCTAAGCTCTGTTCCAGAGTGCTTACAACCTGAATTTCAATGAAGCACACGAATATGAAAAAAAATAGCTGATAGAATGTATACGCTTTTCTGTTGGAGCTGATATTGGCATTTAACTTCTTTAAGACTAACGGCTTACAGATCTTATTATCTACCAGAACAACTGAACTAGCAGTCAACAGTTATTTCATCTGGGATTATAAATCAAGAAACAGTTCTTGAAGACCAGATACTCATTGTCAATAGACAGGTAGTACTAAAGTAGATATTTTCATTGAAGGCTTTTAATCTTGAGAGCCACATAAGAACGGCACTTTAAACAGAATTATAAAATGCTACAGTGCTTGATATCACGTAATGAAATGATGCAAAGCATAAAGTGACCCTAGATGAGTATATTAGAATTCAGCATTAAATATGAGAACTTTTGGATATTCTGGGAAAAGCAACATTGTTCCTTTTATCAGATTTCTTTATAGTAGTCCAGAACTAACTCAAAAGGCTGCTGCACACAACGACTACTCTTTGCTGCTGTCTGGCTATGCTACGGACTTGCAAAGCACTAGCAGTTCATTTTTGCTTAGACTCTGATGAAGAACTATCCACAAGCAGATTTAGGATGTAACAAAATCCCCCACACCTTCTGTATGTGTCACCTAGGAAAACTTTCCTTCAAGAAATGAATCTGAATCATGTTTTCATTTTTGTTTTCCTAAGGAGGCCAGAGACTTAAGAGGAAAGGCAGAGACAGTTGGGGTTGTTCAGCCTGGAGAAGAGAAGGCTCCAGGGAGACCTTATTGCATCTTTTCAGTAATTAAGAGGCTTATAAGAAAAATAGGGACAAACTTTTTAGCAGAGCCTGTTGCAATAGGACAAGGGGTAATGGTTTTAAGTTAAAAGAGGGTAGATTTCGACTAGATATAAGGACAAAATTTTCTACAACAAGAGTGATGAAACACTGCAGCAGGTTGCCCAAAGAGGTGGCAGATGCACCATCCCTGGACACATTTAAGGTCAGGCTGGAAGAGGCTCTGAGCAGTCTGACCTACTTGAAGATGTCCCTGCTCACTGCAGGAGGGTTGGACTAGATGATCTATTAAGGATCCTTCCAACCCAAACCATTCTATGACTCTGCAACCTACACTTCCTAGCTCAATATTTTACCTATCTCAAACATTTTGTCCATCTGTTGCTAACACGTATGTTAACCAATAATACAGGCAGCTTAAAAATTGAACTATTGTATTTGGGGCAGGGAGGGGAAGAAAAAATAAACAGGAACTTCTGAAACACTACACAAGAGCAACGTTTATTATTAATCTACATATAGATGCTGATTTTGCACACAAACAACTTTTTTTTACTATATCTTAGTCAGGAATCCGAGGCTTCTAAAAAATCTGTACCCAACAGCTCAAACTGAATATATAAAGAAAGAAAAATGTTTTGGACAAAAACTCTAGAAGAAAATATTAAAATTTACTTCATCAGCGACAACATGAAAATCTGAATGAGTGTAATTTGAGTGCAGGACGAATGTAGCATGTACATGGCTTCCCCTTTCTCAATAGGTAAACTGCAGGGTAAGGATGTATATATGCCACCTGTTACCACAGAGTAAGAGGTGACCCACAAATCATAAACCAGTTACCATTACTGTAAAGATATCCAGGCTTCCAAATCTAATTTTTAAGTCTCGGGCATTCATACAAACCTCCTGCTAAATTATTAAGCTCCATACAAGTCAATGCACAGGCATACAATTATTCATTACCTTTATTCATTTGTTTACTCTAAATTAATAACAACAATGATACAAGACCCAAAACAAAAAAGCTGCCCACTAGTTTATTGAGAAAAAAAGAAAACATAAACAAACAAAAAAACTTACGCATCTGTTCCACTGCATGCAGGCAGCTTCATCTGCAGTTAAATACTTGTTACTCAAACTTAATGATGATGATTGTATCTAAGAAAAAGAAGAAAGTAGTTCCTTTTAATATTTTTTTTTGAAGTCATGTTAACTGGCACCGTGGCAAGTCATGGAATGCTTCAAGTTTCTCTCTAGGTAACAGCTCCAGGAGCTGCACTCACATGACAAGCTCTCACTTTTTTTCAAAATCCTTAGCCCTCGATCATCAAAATAACAATTAGGCATTTTCAACTCCAGAGCTCCAAAGCAAAAAACCACACCAAACCAACCGAACAACAACAACAAAAAAAAGCACCCCCCCAAGAGAAGTACTAAAAATACGTACAATTTTTGTACTCAGCACTGCTCCATTCTTTTTTTACGCTCAGGGGTGACCACATCTCACAATGAATGAAAGCAAGTCTACGCTATGTGCAAGATTTCAAAGGAGCTTGCTGACACCTTTCAGTGCACTACAGGATTCTTCTGGCAGCTTGTTACACCTTCTCTTCATGAGCTAAACATACTGCTTACACACTGCACCTAGCATGTGTGTTAATCAACATGTAATAGCACAGGATCAACACAAGACTATCATTACCCATGTATGAGAAAGGAATGATTGCAAGTGGAGCGTACTAAGTCAGATACTTTGACTTAGCAACAAAACAGATCAAAACAGTCTGTCACAAGGATCTGTTTGGTGAGTTTTGCAACTTCACTCCCACTGACCATTGTATAGACATGAGTTTCATCGTGCAGAGGCCCCAGATGTTTCAGTACACTTAAAAAAACCCCAATCAACCAAACAGCAACCCCCCCCGCCCCACAAACCACCGACCAAGAAATCTTTTTTGCTGTTGTAGAAGACCAAGAAAGTAAACTTTAACTCCAAATCCGAATGCAGAAAATGCTGCACTCTGCAATGCTCAGTGGTCAAAATGGCACTTTGTCCTCCTTTCTAAACTTCATATGGACCAAGCATGAACAGGGGTTGTATCAGCAAAGCATTCTCCCCACCAGTCAGTGCTTACTGCTCTTATTCAGATTGCAAGATGGCAATATACACATATATATGTGTGTATGTGTATACATACATATGTATATACACACATCTTTCTTCTTCCCTTCAGAACACCTCAGAAGGTGGAAAGTCCTGATTGCTGGCTCACTGTGCATTATGGAATGAATTATATGTAACTTCTCTTACCGACATTTTCACTGTAAAACACTTCCATACCTCCTGTTAAGCAAGTGAAAACATCATCAGAGCTGTGTAGCTAGCTAATTTGACTGTTAAGATGAGACACTTCAACAGTGAACATTTAAATAATGCATACAAAGAGGAAGGTGTCAGCTAAGGAGATCCAAGACCCACCCCACCAGGGTGCTCAGCAGGAGCAAGTAGAGAACTCTCCCAGACTCAGCTCCTCAGGCAAAGCAGGGAAGTGAACCTGGCTTTCCCACATTCCTTGCAAGTGCCAGAGCTATCAGACTACAGGCAAGACAGAGTACAAATAATGCATCTTTATCTTCCATAATATGTTTAAAAAACACGACCAAAACCCCACAACCCTTCCATTCCCATTTTCCCATTCTTCCACTTGTTAAAAAATGACAATAAAAGAGTTTCAAGCCAGGACAAACATTTCTTTCAATTCAAATTAATGTTTTGGGTTTCTTGATGGTTTATTGTAGTGAGAAGAATAACAAATAAAAAGTCATTTTAGCTGGATCTGAGCTTATTTTCTTTAGCGGCAAACACTGATTCAGAAAACAGCATACAAAATTACAGGAACAGGTAAGCAGCCTAAGTATTAATATGCTAATTAAATGAACCTATTTGGAGAAAAATTGGCACAAATCCTTTGATCATTGTCAAATTTTATTGACAAATAAATTTTGAATAACTTTTTCCATACATTTTGTAAAGAACTGCAAAAGAGTATGGCAAAAATATGTCACAGCTGTTAAACCAAGCCTATTTTCAGCCATAATTATCAAGCTACTGACTACCAAAATCCAGAAGAGGCTTCTGTATTAAATGTACAGAAAATTAAGAGCACTCGGTGCAAAAATTACTCTAAATTACCAAGGGAAAAATATATCTGTATTACACTAGCAAATGTAAACTAGCAGACATGACTCAAAAAAATTAAATCCAACAAAAAAATTAAATCCAACAAGCTTTCAGACAGCTGTAACAGTAACCCCCTAAACCTTCAAAGACCAATTGTCCAGCCCTACATGTTATTACAAAGCAAAGGGAGAAGGGAAAGAGGCAAAAGATAGAAGGGAGGGAAGTGTGCAGTAAGAGCTAAACAGAGCACATAGGTTCTAAGTTTAAATAAAGATTATGGTATTACCATAATATTTCTTAGGTCAACATCCACTGAAAACCAGTGTTACACAGGCTATAGGAAAGACTGGTACTTCACTTTGCAATAAGTTGTTCAATATTTAAAATCCACAATTTGTTCTGAATTATCACACCTGAGTGAAAAATAAGGACATTAAAAATCAAGCTATTTCCCTGTTGTTGCTTTAACTGATCATTATGTCCTGTTTCATCACAAAAAAAAAAAAACAACCCACACACACCAGTACTACCGTGGTTAAACTATGTATCACACCACATAATTTAAGACAGAAGTTCCTCCACTTCTGGGGTGAAAAAACCCCACCAATGATAAAAGATTTAGTTGTTCTCACTTCTTGTTGTTTGTGCTTTAAACTCCAGATTTCACTTGAAAGGTATCTTTAGGTCACAGAAACTATTTTATTTTTTCACTAATTTGTTGAAATCAAACAACCCCATAGTTGTGAACTGACAGATAGTGATGATGCCAGTAGTAAATGCAAAATAGCTAAAGATGTACAGAAAACAATGCATAATTGCCACATGCAAGAGAACGCATTTTTGTGAAGCCCACTTTGAAGGTTCACGCTAGAACAGATAACACCATGTACATTACATTAATGTATGTCAATACTAGTAAAATACCTAGATTGTCCCCAGTGAGGAAAAAAAGAACGTCAGTCACAATGATGAGTTAAACACTGTGGTTTACATTGTGCAAAATCCCCAACTAAACTATCTACAACGCTGTTTTCTAGCTAAATCTAAGCTAATACACATGTATAACCCCACCTATTTGCATAAAGCATATTATTTAAAATTGTACATTACAGTGGCAACCCAATATGCTCATTTTCAAGATAAGGACTCCTACAAATTAAAAGTAAGCCTCAAAAGACAGGATTTACAAAATCCTCTCATACAGAGACTGTGAATGGTGGTAAAATGCAGTAAGGTGTTGGGAGATACCACACAAAACACCTGCATTCCTGAATTCAAACCGGAGTCACAAAAAAAATCTCTAAGAACTTGCTGTATTTAGGGTACTAAAACTTGGAAGAGAATAAATTCCAAGAAAAACTTAAGAAAGAAAAAGATGCAACAGGCTCAACAGCCACATAAACCAGCAGCAACTATTCCCTATGACCTTAAGAGTTTTCCAGGACCCACCTGGACATATTCCTGTGTGGCCTGACCTAGGTGTTCTGGCAGGGGGATTGGACTAGATGATCTTTTGAGGTCCCTTCCAATCCCTAACATTCTGTGATTCTGCGATTCCTTCTGTAACACTTGGTTCTTAAGAATCTTTGCTAGGATGGTATTCTACTTTACATAGACAGACATTTTAAATAAGCGTGTGAAATTCAGTTGCCCTCCTGTATTCCCAAAGGACCTGTTATAAGCCCGAGTGATGTATTATGTGTATTGAAGTAGACCCCCTCTGCAGTAACCACCCGTGACCCCCAACACCAGCTGTTCTGCAAGCACAATTCTTGCTCAGGACATTTGCAGTCTAGGTTTAAAATGAGCCAGAACAGGTGGAAACACCAACGAGAGGCTGTAGCAGGTAAGGTAACAGAAAGACAGTAAGCATTAACCTAAGCTCATGGCCTGTCTAGCCTTCTGCTGTTATTTACTTTGCCTTTCAAATTACCATCGAGGATGGTGTACTTGTCACAATTTTGCTTTATATATAGTGTAACAATAAAAGAGTTCCAGTTATTCAGAAGTACAAACATTTAGAAAACTTCTCTCTGAGATGTTTAGTTTAGGGATTTAATTTTACTTTCATTTTACTTATTTGCAATCGATTCTTACATTTGTCTGCTCTGGGGAAATTCTACAGAATAAATTCCTCAATATCTGTTAAAGTTGGAAGTTAATAGCAACACTGTAAGTACCAAAGTAGACAGACATCTGATTGTATAAAATCTTTCAGAATTTCTGCTGCTTTTTATATACAGTGAAGAAATGTAAGACTGTTTTCTCCACAAAAACAATCTCCACAATCAATAATAACTAGAATGCCCCCACTCAGCATCTGTACCAATTTAGGCTTTCTAGTAGCAGTGTGATATCTTGGGGATAGTTCATAAAGTCTTCCAGACCTCACTGCCCCCCGTATGTACTCCACGAACATCCTCCCAAGGGTGCACATCTGCGCTCTGAGCTGAACGCTGCATTACTGACGGTAACCTTTAGAAGCAAAGGACTGCGCTCACTCTCTTGAAAAGCAAAACACGCACATACACCACGGACCATAACAGATAACGTGATGCAAGGCAAGCCTGAGGATTATGTTTATGTTATGAGGGCTCAAATGACTTTCTCTGCTTGGCATTACAGGCGCAGCATGACAGCTCATGCTGAATTACTGAAACCTCTCAAAGATACCCCCCAGAAACAAGACACGACTGCTTCTAACACACATGCACCAGCGAGTGGGGAGAGAGGACTTTTCTCTCCACTGTAAAGCCAAACACTACTGAACTTAGCAATGGTAATTAGAATCGGCACTAATGCAAAAGAGGCCTTTTACTTTCCATTGCACGGACAAACGCTTTTACACTTTCAGCCTCCGGCACGCGCGGCGGACAACGCCGAGCGCTGCACACGGGGGGGGAACGCCGGCAGGGTGACACAGCCCGTCTCTAACCGGCAGCTGGCCCTAAGTTACAGACACTTCTGAGCAAAATCACCGCGTCCCAAGCGGAAAGCGACAGCAGCAGAACGACAAAGTGAAATTCCGCATTCAACTCTCCTGAACGACCCTGCCCGAGAGGGACGGGGCTGGGAACTTCGCCCCACGCAGGACGAGACGCAGTGCTTACGCCGCGGCCGCTGCCGGGCGCCTGCCCCCCTCGTGTCCCGCGTTCCCGGGGGGGAAACGCTTTGTAGGGCTGCCCGGACTGTTCGGCCCCGCTGCCCCACTTGCCAGGCTGTGCCCGAGCAGCCCGCCCGCCGCCGGTCCCCGCGCAACCCCGGCCCGCTCCACGCGCCCTGCGGGGGCCGGCGAGCTCTCCGCCCCCGGGGCTGCCCGGGCCATCTTAGCTCGGGACGGTAGCGGCCACATGGCCACCGCTCGCTCCGCGGGCGCGGCCCCGCCGGGTGAGAGCGGGCGCAGAGCCCCGGCGGGTTCCGCCGGCCCAGCCCGGCCCGCGCCCTGCACAATGCCGGGCGGGCTTGGGGCGCGGCCAGCGGCTCGGCTCGGCGGGCACCCCTCCCCGGGCGTGCGAAGGCAGAGCCTGCCGGGCGGTCCGGTCAGCCGCCGAGACTCCGGGGTCCGGCGACCCCCGCCCGCTGGGCCGGCCGGGCCCCCTCCCGGGGCCTCGCAAACAATGGAGCCAGCACCGCGGGCCTACTCCCCGGCTTCCTGCGCCGCCGCCCCGCCGCCACACGCCCCCTCCCCGGCTTGGCGGCGCTGTCCTGCGGGCGCTCCCAGGCGGGACGGGGCACCGCTGGGCCCGGGGCGCGGGGCCACGGCCGCGAAAGCACCGGCGCCGCTGAAGCAAGACCCGGCGCGGGCGAGAGAGCGACCGGGGGGTGCCGAGGGAAGGCGAGCCGGACCGCCCTGCCCGGCCCCCTCTCGGTGCCGGAACGGTGCCACTCACCTCCCCGGGCGGCCGCCGCAGGGGAAGCCGGAGGTCGCCGCTGCCGCCCGGCCGGGCCCGAAGGAGTTAAAAGGAAGGGCCGGGCGGGACCGTCCCATTCATTAGCCGGGCGCTTTGTCTCCGGCCACCGCCGCCGCCGCGGCGCTGAGCAGGCTGCCCCGGCTCGGCCGCCACGGGGCGCGGTGCGCAGGCGCGGGGGCGGAGCGGAGCCGCCGAGCGGCGGCACGCACGGCGCGCAACATGTCATCCGCGCCGCAAAATGGCTGCCCGGGGCCGTGACGCCCAGGGGCGGCGGGGCAGCCTGGCGCCGGATCCGGATCGGGGTGGCCGCGGAGAGCCAGGTGTCCTGGTGCGCCACCCCAGCGGCGGGGCCGGGGTGAGACGCGAGATTTCTCCGCAGAGGTGCGGCCACTCGCCTCCGCCCGCTTCGTTTCTGGGGCGGCTGAGGGGGGCGAGTCGGCGCGGGCCTGGGGGTTTCTGCGGTGCCGCAGGCCTCGAGGAACCGCCTGGGCGGCAGCGCCTTCCCTAGGAGGATGCGGGCGGACGCGGGCAGAGCGGCTGTCCCCGTCCCCGCAGCGGAGGCTGGCGGGCGGGGCTGCCGGCGGGGCCGCGGCCTCGGGAAGAGCCATCAGCCGCCCCGCGCTGGAGGCCCGAGGAGGGAGGGAGTTCTCCACGGCACCGCTCCGCTGGAGCGCGGGCAGCCGCTGCTCTGGACGCCGAGCACACAGGCCGCCGCCGGGAGGGCAGCGGAGGGGGCGCTGTGGCGGTCGGCGGGGCAGTGGCCTGCTGCGTGCCTCAGATCTCGGCACTCTTCTGGAGAAAGCTCCCGCGGTTCTGGTGTTCAGCTGTGGGTCGGCGGCTGTTTTCTCCGATTCAGAAAGATGAGTCAAGGCTATCAGGTGGACTGCGTGATCCAGACTTTTTGGGTGGTGGCGAAGCAGGGTGGTTTGTTTGGGGTTTTTTTTGCACGTGTGTCATTTCTGCAGAGAGCTGAGTAAGGGTATGATGTGGTGAGACTTTGACATTTGTTGTCAGATCCCCAGTGACAGTCATGGATTTCCGCTTCTTTGACTTCAGTGTCGCTGGTCATAATCCCCTGCCTCGTGCCGCCGGGACTGGGAGCAGGAGAAAAACGCAACGGCACTGGTTTGGAAGCAATGCTAAGTTTTAGACTGAGACAGTGTTTAGAGAGAAAAACAGTGCTTAGCAGGTACTTGTTTTTTGATCTAAGTTGTTTTCATCATTTAATTTACTTATTTTTTTAATTGAACAGGTGTACTAAAAAAAAAAAAAATTGGTGGATATCCAGTATATGAAGAAACCATTTTTTTAATTTGAAGTAATGGAGCTTTTGAACATTCTTCTATAGTATTTGTATGTTTGTACTTCTAAGGTACTGGGTGTGATCTTCTAAATGGATGGTGCCAGTGAACATGAAGTAAATGGTCAGTTATGGTTAATGCTTCCTTTTGAAATCTCATGTCAATTTTTTTTTTTTCTTCATATGCTACTCAAAATCCCAACATAATAGCTATTGCATCGTGTGCTGGCAGTCCTTCTTCCATACTACAGCTTTTTAGCTTGCAGTGTGTTTTTACTGATACAGTTGTACTGCTGTGATAGACGACTGAGGCTAAGCAACTGAGACCAAAGTTACTTGACTTCCCCAGTTCTCAGTGTTAGAAACAGCATTTATATGAATACAACTACTTAGAAATGGAGCTTGGTCTTCGCCAGATCTGCTAACTAGGCTCAATAATAGAGTATAAGGTATGAGAGCTTAGTTAAGAAGCCTCTATCACCAGTTTGTTGACAGGAAATTCTAGTGATTATTTAACAGACAATAATAATAATAAATAGAAATATATCATATCCTAAAGAATCTTCTGGAGAACTATAAAGTTGTAACACTTACATTGAATTTTACTTGGAATTGCATAGTTATACTTTTCACACCATAGAAAGCCTGATAATATTAGAATATGTGGCTCTGTTAACTGCTTTTTTTTTTTTTTTTTTTGCTATGACTTTGAAGAGTTTCCCAGTTTGAAGTTAAAAATTTTACAGTAAATTAAAAAAGACTGGAAATTAACTTTGTGCTTTCCCACTGCATGTTGTTCTTTCTGTATGTATGCACCTCTCTGTAACTCTTCATTTTTTCATACATCCCATTCTGAAAATTTCCTTAAGAGTTAGTGAAAGTTGAGATGTATGAAAGCTGATTATTTCTTAAATTATCTTCTAAGTGGCTTGAAAACCAATCAGTGATTCAGTATGCAATCTATATATGTATATCACAGACTGAGTGAAATGGCTGGAACTTCTTTCTGTGTTGCAAAAATACATTGGAAAGTTAAGAAAGTAGGTCTTAAAAATCTGAGCAAAGCTGGAGCCAGAAAGTCATCTCACAAACAACCAAGTAATGTGAAAAATAAAACAAAGTGATGGTGGTGATCTGGTGACAGGCATAGGGAAAAGTAACTGCAATTCCTAGAGAAGGCTCCAGACTGCCAGCTTGTGGTAAATGTAGCAGCGCTGGTGTAGCAATAGATTTTCCATAAATCATGCAGTCTGAGGTGTAAGTATGTGAAAGAACATAGTCATTTGGCAAGATGGATATTAGGAAAATCTGCGCAAGGCATCTTGACAGGAAGAAACAAAAACTTTTCATATTTGACTTCAGAAGAGTATTTTTATGTTGTTTTCCCTCATTTTATGCTTTTATAAACTTATCTGTTTCAGGTATTGTGAGTAAACATCTTTATTTGCACATTTAACTGAACTGGGCATGAATTAAAAGTGATTTGATATTAAATGAAAAAAAAAAAGTAATTTTTCACTTCAGTCCCTGGAGTAAACTCTAAGTATCTGTCTTTCCTTTATGTTTTGTAGAATATCAGAAAGCTAAGAGAGCATGCTTCCAAAGAAACTGTTTGAGTTCTCTGGGGAATAGGTGTCACAAGTTCAAAGAAATGTTACTGCAGTAATGGTAAGTAACCAGCTCTCTGTCATTCTCAATACTGGGGTGCACACTGAGCTCAGAAGGTTCCCAGGGAGGCTATTACAAGAGCTGAAAACCATTTGGAAACTAGATTAAATCCTTGTATCCATTCCTACTGTTACAGAACATATAGCTTAAATATACCTGTTTCTCTGTCAATATTATGTTACGTGTTATTAGATGATTGTAGATGTTCAGTTGCTGCCGACAGAGCTTGTGTTGTGTGGTCCCGAGAGAGTCTCTCCAGTCACTGAGCTGTTAGTCTTAATCTGATTTTTTTGCTTCCTTCCGTAATTTCTTTCCTGGTAGTAAAGATAACATTGATAACGCAATGATAAATTAATGTAGTTCTGTCTTTCTGAATTTGTATAGCTTTGAAAACCTTAACTCTAATAATGGCATATTACTAACGATAGTGTTAGGAGCATTAATCATTTTGTTGCTGTTACCTTGTTTTAGCAGAATTGGGCAGTTAATGTATTTATTTCCAAACCTGCTCTGATAAGCTTATTTTACTTTCTGAATCACTCAAACTTTTGGATTCACCTCTAGCAACTTCTGCATCAGTGATGCATTTTCCATATGAAATCATGAAGACAAAGATGATATAAGGAAATAACAGTTCTTAAGCACAAAGAATTGCTGCCTTTTGTATGGATTGAGGTAATATATTTAATAAAGTGATCTCTTTTCCTCCTTGTATAGACTGGCTTCTTCCAGGACCCTGTCTGGACAATGTCAACTTAATGATCAAACCCTTAAAATAGAGGTCAGAAGTACTAAATTTGGATGTCTGATTTAGTATCACAAGAGTACAATTTCTAAGAGCACTTAACATAGGAGAGTACTTATATATTTAGCATAGATACCCCATTAACTTCAGTGGGAACTGAACTTGGCTCTGCTCACCAGATCCAATGTGTAGAGTTGAGTGCTCAGAAAATAAAGATTGAACAATTACACAGTAGTTGTGAGCAACTTTAAGCAGCATTCACTACCAAACCATGATGCCTTTGTGCTTTTAATTACCTCATTTGTTACAAACAAAATTGTCTAATCTCTTTATTGTCCTGTATTTGTAGCACGTCAAAGGTGTACGTCAGTGATTTTTTGATGTGGAGCTGAGCATATGATAGCATGTTTAAAGGATTTATTCATACTTAACCCTTTATGTGGAGTGAGGATGGTGCTGGAATACGTCTTTCAGGAGCGCCCAATTTGAAGTTCTTATTCTAGCATTTTTTTTTTTGAGTCTATTGAGATTCTGTCTGCATTATGAAGCCATATTACATATCAGAACTGATTTATACATATGTGAGTTGGGAAGACACCTCTATCAGCCAGCGTCGGGCACTGGCTGAGGTGGTAGATGTCTGACACAAAGCAAAGCAAACTTGTGTAGGGCTCATTTGTTGAATGATACATATGAGCTGGGTTTCTCTGAACAGAGGAAGCTATGAGCAGCGTCTGATTTGCTTGTTTGGTTTTTGGGGTGGGGTTTTTTTGTGTGCCATGTGTTGAGTTTTGCTTCTGACTTACTTTTTCACGTTATTTTTTTCTCCCCAGATTTTGATGTCACCTCGCCTTGTAGTCCTTCTTGATGTAAATGAGGAGACAAGGTTTTAATTCTGAATGAGCCCATCTATTTTGGGATTGCTTCTGCAGTAAATGACTAGGGATTCTAACAGCTTCCTCCATTGCATACCGTCTTAATCATCTGCAGACCAGGTTTGTCCTCTAGAATGAATGAGGAAGAGGTAGTAAAATAATTAAGACTGGATTTGTGTCTCATTGGTGATTGAATTTTAACTTAATTATACTAAGGCTGAAGTATTAACTCATTGTATACATTGGAGATCGTTACTTGGAGATAAATGTTTGTGAGAGACCCAACTAGGAAAACAACTTTACGGTTCATACTTCATCACATATTGCACTTGCAAGTTTTGATACCGACAATAAGGAATTGAGAATAGAGAAGTCACTCTAAGGGATTTAATAAATAAAACAAACTTTATATATTATTAAACTTTATGAAGGCAGTGAGTAACTTCTTGGTTGAATGCAGGGGATCCTTTCCAGTATAGAGGAAAGGATCAGGGAAAGGGTTGTCAGAGAAAGTAATAATGTATTTGCAGTGGTGTTGTTTACATGGGTTATGCTGTCTTAAGCAGTTATCTGAGTTTGTGCTAAATGAAGTATCTTCTGAAATCCAAACGTGATGAGGAGAACGACCACAGGGAGAAATTAGATATAAAAGTACTGAAATTGATGTTTGATTTGAGAAATGTATTGTCAGATATTTGTGTGGAAAGCACTTTGTTTTCTTTTTGGTGTGGCTGCCTTTGACAAAAATTTTCAGTTCAAATAGGTGCTTTTTCTGTTACATTAACTTTCTATAAAGTCTGTCTTTATCTGCTGCTGAGGTTTCCTCAGCATGTCTTGCAAAAAAACAGTCAAAATTCAACAAAAATTGTTTAGCCACAGTGTTTTGTAATTCTTTGATATGCAAGCATGATATTTTTAGAACTTTTCACATAGCAATTACTGTTTTGCTTCTTGATTTCTGCCCATTACCACTGACATTTTGTCTTTGCCAGTTAGTTATGCTGTGTGAACTGATAGACACTCCAACTCTAACCATGCAGCTTCTTTTGTCAGCAAAGCTAATGATGGCTAATTACTAGGGATGCTGAAGGGGCACTCCCAAACCCTGGATTTACATTCCTCCTGCCTCCCTTGTGCTGGCAATCATTTTGATCTGATGATGCAGAGAGGCAATTCAGAGAGCTAAACAGAACATCAGTGACTTTTTTATGAAGGGTTATTCTGATGGCAGTTACCATTTGGCAGGAACAGCTTTCCATAAAGACCTTTGCAGGTAGAGTTACTATGCACAGCATAATAAAGGTGCCAAATGTAAACACTAGGAATTGAATAATTCATGCCAAAGAGGCAATGACATGAGAGAAGGGAAATACTATTCCCTTGTTTATGGCTCTGTCTGCTCTTTTGTGAACACCAGTATCATACATAAGAGTGCAAATAACTGCTCCGAAGGTTTATGCTCAATAAAATAGCCTCCAGTAGACAGTAGTTCTGCTGTTTGGAAGACCTACAGGTGAGTAGATGGTCAAGCTTTGTGCTTTTGCTCCAGCGCTTTGTAATTTGGAGATATTTTTTGTTTTGTTTTGTTTTGCTGAAGTGTAGTTTACATATGTTTTCACATATATCCTAATACTGAAGATTATTTTTTTTGCTTTGCAGTGTCTGTAGGGGTGAGCACAAGCGCTACCTTGCACCGTGCAACAGTTATGATCATGGTAGAGAGTGTCTTATAACTGCAAAATCCAAAAAGCACATGATGTTAAAGGATTCAAGCTAGATAGTGGAAGGGTAAGTAAGGCAGGAAATAGATTTCCCTGTCAATTGTGTATCTCAGCAAAGTGCTTAACATATCTTTCTGTCTGCAAGTGGCAGTCTACATACCTCTTCCTGCAGTAGGTGACTCCAAGCAGTAGTTCCTACAAATGCTTAAATGGAAATGCAGTTAAGGGCCTTTGCATAGCAGCTGTACAGCTTAAAGATCGCACTGTCAAATGATCTTTACGTATTATCTATAGATAACATTCCACAGTACTGTTTAGCAGATGCAACTCACAGAGGTATTTCTTAACAAGCACACTGATGTAGTTTGAGTTCTGGTGGAGCTCTGATGATAAAATGGCTCTGTCTTTATCAGTGCCATAAAAGGCTTTGACAGAGGCTTCAGTGTGTTCTAAAACTCTTGTTTTGGTGAAGATCGTTTGTTTGGACTAACACAAACTGTTCTGGAGATCTAAAGGGTCTTCTTACTGGTTTTATAACTAGAGAACTGCTTTGTTTCTGAGCATAAGAAAGATGGTACATGCAGAAAGTAAGACTTAGCGAGGCCGTAAGAAGCAAAAATCTTTGATTCCTTAGCAGCTGATGAACATGGATGAACACCAGTCTTAGTTCATCTTTACTCACCCTTTTGTCCTAATATAGCTAAAACTACAGGATCAGAGGAATGAAAAGGAAAATGCAGACAAGTCTTCCTAACCAGAGGACAAAGAAGATACTCAGTAAACATGTAGGGGTAAGAAGGGCCAATACTTTTCGTCCATATTTGAAGCCAGAAGGTTGATCCCCATTCTGGAATTGTCGGCTAGAACTTCGGACCATATATATATATATATGGTATACATATACATACATATATATATATATATATATATACACACACACCACACCCCCCGTATACCCACTTAGTCTATTATGAAAAAGAAATCAGCCTTTCTGCCAAAGTATCAACAATAACTAGGAGATGGATCAGTGATACGTGGATTTGTCTTTAAATTAGTAGTTGGCAAAGATCAGCCAGAAGAGGTGAAGGGACACTATACCACCTCACAGACTGAAGATAAACAGCGGTGGTTTTGTTTGTTGGCACACTGCTATAATGTGTCTTTTGATAGGGTTGCAGCATCTTTTCCAGAGTGCATGCTGTTCTGGCTTCTGTGAGGTCTGGGAACAAACTTTCTTTTGAGAAAAAGCAGCCTTGCACAGTAATGCCCGTGAGTACTTTACCAGTGCCATATACCACGACTTATGAGGCAAGTGAGATCAAAAAGCATCCTCTTGCAGGCTGGGAGTACCATGGTAATGTATCTTACGCGACAGTATGCTGGAGGGGAATATTAATCATGTGTAGATGATTCTGAAGCTGTAAACTGTATAGTGGGGAAGCCAGACTTGAAAACTTTATAGGAATAGGTTAGCTTGAGGCATCCTATAGAGGCATCACTTGACTTAGCAAGGTTAGGCAGATATGTCATCATGATAGGAAGAAGACACACACATGCATGTTATGGCAGTCCAAAACCTATCTTGAAATGGAAAGATTCTTGCAGATTCTAAAGAACATGTGGAATGGGCTTGTCCCTTCACCAGCCAGCTGTTCATACCGGCAGAGGGATACAGAGTTCCACCCAGGGAAGATCAGCACCACTGCCAATATTTAAGTGATGCAGCAATTCTGAGGTGATGTTTATTAATCTGTGGAACAAAGGTGATGCTCTATGGATGACACACTTCAGCAGTGCAGAAATGTTTCTCATGAAGTTTGATTCTGCCAGGAAAGAGAGTAGGATGTCAAACCGGATAACAGAGCATTTGTGTTTGTTTATATTATCCTTAATTCTTGAATTGTTTCTCTTGAGAATTTGATAACTAGTGCAGGTGAAAGGTGGTAGGCAGAAGATAATCTACCTGTGAAAGTCCTCCGTGCAGGGCAAGTCAGCAGTGGCAACTTGCAATACAAACCTGATGCTGCCAAGTAGATGTGTGAAGATTCCTATGGACTGGGAGTAAAGCCCCATGCAACGTATTGAGCTAGTGCCCAACTATGGTTCAGAGGGGCAATTATTTTTTGCTTGAAATTGTATGGTATCCTAGTAGAATTGTTTCCTTCTTGTCCAAAAATAGAATCCTATTTTGAGGCACCAAGTCTCACTTGTGAGATGGAGAAGGCAAAGGAAACGAATCTTTGAGGTTACAGAAGCATGTGCCGAGGACTGGTCAAATGCCCTAAACGATACTACATACTGTTGCGTTTTGAAATAATATGGGCTAACACACTAATATTTAACATGGAGGGGTTGAGGATCCTGATCTGGTAGCTTCTCAGAAGGTCAATGAGAAATTATTTGAAAATGTAAGGCTCCTAATACTGACCTGTGTGTTGAGCCTGCCCTGATCTTTGTGCTATTGCTCTGAAGTACCTTATCGAGGAATGACGTGCTGTCTCCTCTTGCCTTCTTACTGAGAATAATTGAGAGGATCCAGAACACTGATGAACCCTACCTGCGTGTTAGTTAGAGGTGGAGACACAGTATGGGAGACACAGTATGGAAACCAGGAAATGAAGCTCAACAGTTCTTGAAATTCTGTAGAAAATCCGAGGAGCAGGGAGGCCTTTCTGCATCAGGCTCATATGGATCAGCAGCTTTTAATTTCAAATCTGCTAGATCAGGTTCTAGCACCATAGCACACTGTTGTGATTGATCCAGGCTGTGCTACGAGTCCTTAGTCAATAGGTTGTGAGAATCAATGATGCTGCCGCTGTCTTTTAATGAAATAATTTTGGAACTGCCACTTCCTGTTCTTATCAGCATGAAATTTAAGGCCTTACACCTTATGGATGGAGTGTTTTTCCCAAATGTGCCTTATGCACAGGGCAGGCAGAGCTGGAAGATGACTCTCGAGGAAAAAGCCATGTAAGTAGAGGTTACTAGAGAGAATAAAGCATGAGTTTAAACTACGAAAAGATGGTTAAATGATGTAAATACCGATGAGGAACACTGCATTATTGAAGGAATGTCCGGCTACAGAATGCTGTTGTCCACTGGGCAGCAAGAAGAAACTGGGAAAGCGCCAGACTGACTTGTGCATCAGACATGTGAGAGTACGGACACCATAAAGCTCTCCGGGGAAAGCTTGTCTCCAGTTAAAAAGCATTTATACAGCTGCAGAGCAGAAACACACATAGATTATCACTTAAAAGATAAAACAGCATATTTTCTATCATAAAGGGGATTTTGTTATATTCTTGACATTAATCATTTCTAGTAATTTTTATACTTTGCACACTAATGTGTATGATTTAGTACTCTGCTCCCTCTTTAATACCTATCACAAGCTGCATTCCAGTGCAACAACATTACCTTAAATCAGCATGTCGTGAGACTTCCAAGACCGATCGTAGGGTTGCTTAAATGATAGAACCAGAGCGATTCCTCACAAGCGAGCACAAAAATGACCAGATGGCCTCTGCAGTTCATACAGGCTTTCTTTTTCCAATATAAAAAAAAAAAATTAAAAAATGAAGTTACTCAATCCTCAAGATTATTTCTTGTGCACTGCACAAGTGCTAGCTGTTTTAGTAGCTCCTGTTCTGTTAGGAGATGAGCACACTGGATGGTCCCTGATGGGGAAAAAGGGGTTGGAAAGTACTTTGTGTATTCTACAGGCTTTCCTTAACAAAGTTACTGACGCCCTCTGGTCCTTAATTAACTTTCTACAAGGACAGGTATATCCATTTTTGATTTCCTAGTCATAAACTTATTGTAGGACCAGCTGCTGTTGGAGGCCAGCAAGCAAAGAAATGAAAAGTTGTTTTGAAGAAAGGTTTGCTCAGTGGATGGTTGTTACAGATGGGCAGAGAAGCGTGCCTGCTCCTGGCCGTCTGCTTTCTGCCACGTGCAGGACTTGCTCTGTGTGATGAGCAAAGGCAAGTGTTCCTCTTGGGCTCGGCCAGCCAGAAGTTGTTTTTGAGGCATGTAGGTGCAGCTCGCTCCCAGAAATGTACTGCAGCAAAATCCTTCAGAGCTGGAGTGCAGCCGTCTAAAAACAATACATAACAAAGGGTGTCCTTTGCAGGGAGAGCCACAAATAACTTGCTTTTGCTTCGTCAAAACATCAGGCCGAGAAATCAGTTAATTTAGGAGCAGCAGCCTGCCCAGAGGCCGTGCCACAGCTAACTTTCAAGCAAATTTTCGACGTACGAACCCCGAGCTTGGACTTCCCCCAGAGAAATAATAAATACCACTCGCTGGTAGTTTCGAGACTCGGTTTTGTAACAGGCGGCGGCCCGCCCCGCTACCCCGCCCCGCGCCGGGCGTTCCGGAGTTCTGGCTGGCGGCTGCTGCCGGGCCCGGCCGGCCGGCCCGAGGTGGGAACGCGCTGCGCGGGCCGCCGCGCTCCCGCCCTGTCCCCCGAGGCCCGGCCCTGCCCTGTGCCGGCCGGTGCCAGCCCGCCCGGCCCCGCGCGCCCGCCGCCATCGAGGGACGGGGGGAGCGGCGGCGTGCAGGCCCCGCCCCGCGGCGGCAACGGCGGCGGCGGGGCTGGGCGGTGCCTGGCGCCCTCGCGTCCCTTCCCTCCCCTCCCTCCCTCCCTCCCCTCCTCCCCCCCGTCGGCGCAGCGCTGTGGTGAAGCCGCATTGTTTGTGCCGAGGGGGGAGGGGAGCTTCTCAGCCCCGGGAGCTGAGCGCCGAGCCTGCAGCCCGACGGCGGACCTGCGCCGCGCCTCACGAATGCGCCGCGCCCGGCTGCACCAGCAGCCCCGCACCCAGCGCCGTGTCGCCGCCGCGGGCAGCGCGGCCCTCTCAGCGCCTGCTTGCCCGCCCGCGGCTGCCGGACGCGGGGCCAGGCGGCAGCACCGGCGGGACCTCCGCCATTAAACCGGCCGCAGCGTCGGCCGCACAGGCGGAGCGGGAGGTCTGTCAGCCGCGCTCCCGCGGCTCCCACAGCGTGAGTGAAGCCGGGAGGGCGGCGGGGGCCGGCGGGCGGGGGCTGCGAGGCCGGGAGCCGGCGGGTGCCGCCGCGGCGAGGTGGAGACCGGCGTGGGGGAAGGGCTGGGCGCGGCAGCGGGAGAGGCGCGGGCGGGAGAGGCGGCCGGGGGCGAGGCGGCCGGGGAGGCTGCGCGGGGGGAGCCGAGCGCGGCGGTCTGGGGGGAGGGCGCCGCTCGAGCTGTTTTGTCAGCCGCCATATTGGTGGGCCGAGTATTTTCGCGGAGGGGAGGGAGGTGACTGTTGGGAAGGGCTGGCTGTGATGGGCCTGGGCAGGAACCATCCTCCCGGGGGCCGGGAGGGGGGAATGCCGGGGCTGGGCAGGAACCATCGGCGCGCAGGGGTGTGTGCACGCTGGAGGCTCCCTGGGCGTGGGCAGGAAGTGTTCGCGCAGCACCGGCGAGGGCGGGCCCGTGGGCAGGGCCCGGTGGCGGGGCGGCTGGGGCCGGGGTGGCTGCGCGATCCCGGGGCCGCGGGGGTGGGCAGGCTTCCGCCGGCTCTGGCGACCCCGTGCCGCTCAGCCCTCCGTGGGCCCCGGTGCTTTGCGCTGGCCCGAGGGTCACTCCTGCCCAGCCGGAGCTGCGGGTGGTATCTGCCCCGTGTGCTGCCAGCGCTGTTGGCTTATCGCCCCGCATTGTCCGCGGATAAAGAGCATTCCTGTGCCTTTCTCTTCCTAATGGTCTGCATGGAAGTGCCCACTGAGAATGGAATTCCCTTTTGCATTGAGCGGGGGATCCGGGTCCCAAAGGCAATTTATTTGAAGAGGACGAAAGTAACGCGCACAGAGATTGTAAAAGGAATTTGTAATACAGAAGTATATCCTCCCTTACTTTTCCTGTTGGTTTTAGCTATCCTACACCTTGATAAAAAGTATTTTTTCCCTCATACCTCGCATTCCACACAGTCGGCTGTCTTCCTGTGCTTGTGGTGAGGGAAGGCGTCTGCTGGCGACTTTGTTCACAAGCAGCTGATGTCGTTCCAGGAGAGGAAAGCTGTGGGTAACTCCTCTGTTTTCTCTCCTGCTGTCTTTGAGGCAGAAAAGCGCCGACAGAAGTACATTAAAGTGACTTTACTACGGGGGGGAGGGAAGAAAAGTCCCTGAAAATTAACCAGGAAGGGCAAACCAGTTGCCAGTCATGAATTTGTTATTCAGGAATGCGGTCTTCATCCAGAACATTTATAGGACATTTGCAAATGGAAGAAGTTTGGAGAAACAAAACAAAACACTGCTTTGACTTCCGGGGCATTTCAGTAACACGCAATAAATTCCTCTGAAATTTGACCAGAGTACTACCAGTTCCATTTCTGTGTTCGTTGCATGGTATTTGTAGGATATCCATTCTGTGTTTAACTGTGACTGTAGTTTGCTTCCTAATTTAGCTTTATTTACAGTTGAGGATTACTGGGAAGATCCTTAGATATTAGCTTAGTGGTTTTTTATCATTCTGGTTCCTACAGTGTATTTGACTTTCATTATAGTAATTCTAAATCTTAAAGCAAGAACACTTGTGCTTTTGACTATTTTCTTCCTGTTCTTACTGCCTGCTTGCAGCCATGCTTAAGAATCTCAGGAACAGAGGGGGATGGAGAGCTTGGAAACCTAACATTAATGTGTTTTTTCTGTGATGCTAGGTTAAGCTAGATGGTGAAGTGTGGAAAAGTTGGACATGTTTTAGTTTCTGAAGGCTGCCTCTTACCCTTCCCCCAGTATTTTGTTCAAAACAGTCCCTGTCCTTCAGACCACTGTGAACACATACACAACCAGCCAAGATGTAGGAAGGGACACATAAAAAAAAACCAAACCAAAACAATCAGACTTTTAGATCTAGACAAAATTAAAGTGCAATTATATGAGGTAAATGTAATGCAAATTATCTGTTTTATTGATCGGTGATGAAATTAAAAACATATAAAAAAATACCCGTGAAATGAAACCATTCTGATCTGTAGTAGGTTGCTGTACATTGACACATCAGTGTGTTTTAGCTAAGAATCCCTCATTATTTGTTCACAATAATAAACAGAAATCAGGGCCACTGTGTTATCTTTGGCCTCTGAACTATAAAGTATTTTGAGAAACTGGGAACTTACTTTTCAGTTAAATTATCAATGTGCCTTTGTAGTTTTTTGACCTTCTATAGAAGTTTTAGTGGTTTAAACTTTTTCTGCAGTTAAAAAATCAGTATGATTTAATCTTACGTTGCTTTACAGAATAAATAATTAAATATTTCTTCCAAACTTGTTTGAAGAGGTGGAGCCTTTTTATTCATCTGTTGTTTATATAGAGCAGATCAGAAGTCTGTCATGGTTAAACACTGACTGTTGTCTGGTTTTGTGCTTGTGCTGTAAAAAACAAGTAATATAAGTTAAGGATTGTTTGTGTAGAAGTCCAGGCTGTGAGCAATGCAATTCTCGCATGAATAATAAAATTAGCTTAGATTGGGAAAAGAAGGTTAGTTTGTGAGGGCAGATAGATCAGACCCTCTTAAGAACTAGTTTTAATGCTAAGTGCTTAAATTATTAGTGTTCCCATAAAAGGAGTTCCTTCGGTACTTTCAAGGTGCACCTTTAGAGGCATCAAAGACTAAACAAAAGGCAGGCTATGTGGAGTAGCTTATGTAATTGTTCCAGTCCTTGCTTTTTTCTTCCTGAAGTAGATACACTAGTCTTTAACAGTCTGTATTTTGATCTCTATGTTTCTCTGCTCTTTTGGCAATACATGCTAACACTAGTTGTGTTATTTTATCTAATACACAACACAACACTGACTTGAAGTGCAGAACTGAATCAGTGAGGTCCTACTGATACTTCAAGCCAGTGATTAAAGATCAAGAGGGGTTTTTTTCTGTAGCTGATGCTGTATTTTGCTATTTAATAATGATTTATTGGAAGGAAGGAAGGGGATAGAACTTTTAAACTTGACCTTACCAGTTGGTTCTATAATATTTTCAATCCTCATAGGAAAAAAAAATTCCAACATTTAAGTGTCAAAAGGCATAAGTATGGAAGCTTTTAATTAGAAATTTTGTGATCAAAATGCATGCTTTGTCCTAGTTACAGTACTTCATGGTGGTGGTGGTGAGGATATCTTTTTGTATGGTATGTGGAGTGATCTTTTTCCGTAAGCGATAAACTTGAAAATTGCATTAAAGAGCTTGGGACTGAATTTAAAGACAAGGAGATTTTTTTATCTACTCCAGCTGCTGTGAGAACAACTGTGAGAAGGGTACATGTGCATGCACACTTACATGCGGGAAGCATGGTTTTGCTATAAGTCGAATCTGCTTTACAGGTATAAGATTTCCTGTACTGTGCCATATTGTGCACTGCAAGTTCAGTTGTGCTCGTGTTGTTTGGTAAATAATGATAAGTTCACTAAGAATTAAGAAGAGAAAAGTGAAAAAGGAGAGGGCTGTCAAATTGCATACTTGACAGATTTGGAAGCATGCATGTTTTTATAGCTTTATATGAAGGGGTAGTGAGTTGTTAACATGGCTATTTCAAATTGCACTGGAAAAAATCATGGGGAAAACTTGTTTTTCTTTCACAATTATGTTAGCTCTTCTGAGGGGAAATCTGGAGAAAATGAGCTGTAGCTGTTGAAAAAAATGTCAAACTGCAGACACCCTTAAGGTATTTGGGAATATGGTATTAAAGCTTTTCTTGCAATGTAACAGGTGTAATTTTTTTTCTGTGGCACTTTTGAAATGCTTTTTTCTTGTGCAGAGGTCTCACAGATAGCTCTTCTGTAGGATTTTTGTATCAAGAATTTTGTATAGCTGTGTTTACTTAGAGAAGCTGTGGTTTAGGAGGTGTATTTTTCATTAGGTTAGATTTGTACAAAACAGTGTGAGCAGTCCTGTAAGTAAAGGTGACAGGCACTTTTTTTTAAAAAAATATCAGGTGGATAGGCTGGGGGCTATAGAATGGAAGGGGTTTTTTTCTTGCCATAATAAAACTAATACTTTAATACGAATGGTTTGATTTCATAATGTTAACTGTTGCTTTGATTTTAGGTAAACATTACCAAATGAGGAGGAAAGGAAGATGTCATCGAGTATCGGCAGCAAGGCATTCTTCTTCCCCGTGCAGTATTAAGCACTCCCCTACACGAGAAACCTTGACATACGCTCAAGCTCAAAGAATGGTTGAAATAGAAATTGAAGGTCGCCTGCATAGGATCAGTATCTTTGATCCTTTAGAGATTATATTAGAAGATGATCTTACAGCCCAGGAAATGAGTGAATGCAACAGCAATAAGGAAAATAGTGAAAGACCACCTGTTTGTCTAAGAAGCAAACGGCATAAAAATAACAAAGTGAAAAAGAAAAATGAAGCTCTCCCGAGCTCACATGGTATACCTGCTACAACAGCTCCTCTTCCAGAACCAAAAGTACGGATTGTTGAATACAGTCCCCCTTCGGCTCCTCGGAGACCTCCAGTTTATTACAAATTCATTGAGAAGTCAGCAGAAGAACTTGATAATGAAGTTGAGTATGACATGGATGAAGAGGATTATGCGTGGTTAGAAATAATAAATGAGAAGCGGAAAAGTGATGGAATGTCAGTTGTTTCACAAAATATGTTTGAATTCCTTATGGATAGGTTTGAAAAAGAGTCTTATTGTGAGAACCAAAAACAGGGTGATCATCAGTCTTTAATTGATGAAGATGCAGTGTGTTGTATATGCATGGATGGTGAATGTCAGAACAGCAATGTAATCCTGTTTTGTGATATGTGTAATTTAGCAGTACATCAGGAATGCTATGGGGTGCCATATATACCTGAGGGCCAGTGGCTCTGCAGACACTGTCTGCAGTCCCGTTCTCGGCCTGTAGACTGTGTGCTGTGCCCAAACAAGGGAGGTGCCTTTAAAAAGACTGATGATGATCGGTGGGGACACGTTGTGTGCGCTTTGTGGATTCCAGAAGTTGGATTTGCCAATACAGTTTTTATTGAGCCAATTGATGGTGTCAGGAACATTCCCCCAGCCAGATGGAAGTTAACGTGCTACCTCTGTAAACAGAAAGGTGTTGGTGCCTGCATCCAGTGCCACAAAGCAAACTGCTATACTGCATTCCACGTGACATGTGCTCAAAAGGCCGGTCTGTATATGAAAATGGAACCTGTGAAAGAACTAACTGGCAGTGGGACAACATTCTCTGTAAAAAAGACTGCCTATTGCGATGTACATACTCCACCAGGTTGCACGCGGAGACCTCTAAATATTTATGGAGAAGCTGAAATCAAAAACGGTGTTTGTAGAAAGGAGGGCTCAGTCAGAACTGCTAGGTCAACATCAAAAGTCAGAAAAAAGACAAAAAAGGCCAAGAAAACAGTGGTCGAACCCTGTACGGTTTTGCCAACAGTATCTGCTCCTTATATCCCCCCCCAGAGGTAAGCAAACCATCCAAGTGAGAGAAACCTTTATTTACTTATCTGTTTAATGTTAAACTAATGCTTTTAGATACCAAGTTGAAGTTTTTGTGCATTTCTTATATGCTTTCCTTAAAGGCCATATCAGAGGAATAATGTGAAATATGTACATTGTACTTCTGTGCAATTGCATTAAAAATGCAGTAACTTCCCCAGAGAAATGAGTAAGTGGTCTGTCTTGTCCTCTTGTCCTCAGAAGCCTTTTTTTTTTTTTTTTTTTTGTGAGATCAAGTCGTGTTGTGTGCTCAGTTGTTATCATGCACTGTACTTTTGAGAATTAACCACTGAATTCAGAATAGCATATGTAGTTGACCTTCATATTAAAAAAACAGCCAAGTTGCAGGTTAACTGTATTAATAATTTGGGAATCTGAATTTCTTTTCCTAAACTAGGAGCCACGTGCTGAAAATTACTTTTGCATATATAAGATCTGAATCTTGTTCATCTCACTTGAATATGGACTTGTACTGTAAGATCTATGTAAGCAGTAGGAACAAACCCTTCAGGAAGTATTTTCTATGTGGGGCACAGAAAGTTTTTGGGAGGTTTTTGATAAATTTGAATTTTTCCTTCTGCAAATGCAGTATTATTTATCAAGGCTTGGATTGCAGACTCTTTTTAGAAAAGTTAGCAAGTAAGTGCTAGTAAGTTAGTTGGTTAATGTACTCTTAGTCATGGAACCCGAAATGATTGTGCATTCCCGTTCAATGATGCTGTCAAATGTCTGTCCTGTAACTTTAGTAAAATGTTTATGTTTGAACAAAAAAGAATTTATGCATGTGACAGAGTTTTAATCCTAATCTTATTTTTGCTTACAAATTTGTACTTTGTAAGAAGTTCTGTTTAAGCTGATTTTTATGTAAGTGTGTCTCTGCAGTTCTTGCAAGAGCTTTTATTATGTGAGTGCAAATATAAAGCCCGACCACAAGAACCAAAATTGCTCTTTACGTTTAACATGCCATTTTTTGGTATTTTAACAGCGGTGATCAGGGAGCTGGCAAAAGTGTCTAGACCTGGTGAGGCTAGTGAAGCGACGCATCAGAATGCAGGATTGTTTCAAGTGACACTTTCATAAGTAGTAGCAGAACTGGAGCAAAATGGGGGTTTTTAATACCTTTAATTCAAGAGTTCAAAACCTCAGCATGAACTTCAGTTAGCTTAGAACAGTAGCATGTCTTTTCAGATTGCTTTCAGTTAAACTGGGTTACAGTGCATTTCAACATATAATTTGTTTCTGGAATTTGAGCAATGAGAGAAAAGTCTGTGGTAGAAAGATAGAGTTTTGTCCTTTCTGAACACTTGAGACATAATATACTGGGATGAAAAATGCAAAAATAGACTAGTGGGACTAAAGCCAAGTTTGTCTTTATTGACTGTTTTATTTGTAGTATTTACAATATCGATATGTTTGTTTACTCCTTGAGTTAAATTCTTACTGATTTAGGAACAGTAGTTTAGAAAGTTTCTCAAAACAGGCACAGAGTGCAGGTTCATTATTTTTACTATGACAGGACGCTGCTCAGACAGTGAAGGCTCTTAAAAAGCATGGTTTATTTGTATTATTTTTAGAAAGCTGACTCCCAAGTCTCAGGTAATGGACAATTAAGGCAGGTTAAATTAATCTAAATAAATACATGTTTTGAGATTACAGTCCTTTCCTTAGTAAGTTCTGTTGATGTAAGTAGCTGCTTATTGACTGACATAGACAAAGTGCCTTTAGCTCCTGAGTGGTGTTTACAAACATCAGATTGCTCGCTCTGTTCTCTGTTGTGATGTGCTTGGTAAAAGTGGTATTTTTGTTTAGTGATATACTGCAGAAAACCTTAAGTTGACAGTAAGCAACTATTACTATTATTAAAACATGTACTGTTGTCCGTGGGAGAGGGAAGTTCATATAAGGAAATTTGGCTTTGTGTTTAATTAGGGTAATCCCGATTGGTGGTGTAGTGTGTTTTGGGGTTGATTTGTTTGTTTGTTTTCCCCAAGACAAAGTAAAAATGAACTAAGTGAGAGTTGAGGATTAGAATGTATGTTCTCAGTTGTACTTCTGGCAGTTCTTCCCAAGGGTAACTCTCATAAAAGCCAGACCCTAAAAGGATATTATCATCAGTTTATTTTGGGTTTTTTTGGTGTCATTAGATGCCAGGAACAGAAATGTAAAGACTTTTCAGGAAAAAAAAAAAGACAACTAAATTTCTCTTCAAGACTGCAGAGAAGCTCAACTTTCATGTTACTGGACACAGATATAGTTTCTGTATTTGATACCAGAAGTATAAATAATGAACACAGTTTAGAAGTGTTTTAAAGTTGAATTTTTTTTATAAATTGCTTGTCTTCAGCTGAAGACAGCTCTTGCTTAAGTACTCTTTGTAATGTGAATGTGCTATTCCTAGAAAGCTAATGCCTGAATTAAAAGCAAAACAGAAATGGGCATATGAAAAGGAAAAGTCATTATGCTGCAGACCCAAACCTCAGTTGTCATAATTTTCTTTGGCTGTTTTTTTTTTTTCCTTTAGAAAAATTCTTGGGTGTGTATGGGAGTTACATTCCCAAAAATGAATAATGAATGATGTAGATCATTTTGCAGCAGCCTTCATTTAAGTAATCCCTTTTCTCTAATCTATTTTTTAATGCTCTTTTTTCCTTTTGAGCTGAAACATCATTTGCCTTTCCAGAGATCTGAAGTAAGAGCAATTAAGTTAATTAAATTATCAGAGAAGACACATATACATCCAATGTTTAAGCATTAGTGCTTTTTCCCTAAATAATTTGAAATGTGCACATTTTCAGCATCTCAGGAAATTGAGGCACACGTAGAGATGTTTGGTTTACTTTCTTAATCATTAATAATTAGACTATGTATCTCCTGGCATATAGCTGGTTCTTGCAATTTATGTTTAGTTTAACATGGGATTGTTTATGTTTCCTTACATGGGTGAAAGACTGGGCATTTTAGTAACACCATTTGTCATAATTCTGTTTCCCAGAACACCTATCTTAATGTTCAGGCTATGTTAAAAAGACTGATGGAAACCAACATACTTTCTAAATTCTACAAAACTTTCTGTAGCTCATGAATTTCTGTATGAGCTTCTCTGTAGGTCAGGCTTCTATGCTACTGCCTTGAATGATTTGGGGATATGTATACTTTTCAGGTACCAGAATTTCTTGCACAAATGTCATACTCTAAGCTTTTTGCTTTTAAATGGCATAGGTAGTCATTCTGTAGGTCATTTGTAATCTAATTATATGGCCTCTCAAACTATCATCTCTGAAGTACTGATTGAAGAGTGTAGGATTATAACTTTTTAACCATTGATGATAGATGATAGGAGGTGAATGCTGGCTTCCCCCATTTTATTTTATCTTTTTTTTTAAAATGTTGGGCATCTATCTTTTCTGTTGCCTGGGTATTTTAGAAAGTCTATACCAAAGTATCCACTTCCAAAGATGCAGTAGGTCATGTTAGAGCGTTATGGTGACTTCAGTTTTCAGTGGTGTCAGTGCTGAATTCTTAGTAACTTGTTTAAGACTTGGAATAGTGTATGGGACCACCAGGGAAGCTCTTATGCATATATGATTTGCATCAGGCCTTCTGGCTACAGAAGTGTGTTACCTCTGTAATAGGAAATTCCATTCAATTTTTCTTGAAATATAGAACTGTTGAGGATTGTTCCTTGTGTTGTACTGCTTGCATTCATCAGCTTCTTTTTTTTTTTTTTCTTTTTTTTCTGAAAAGGCAGAAATAAGCTTAGATTAAAAGTCACATATTTAAGAGGTGTCACAGCAACTGTGTTATGTGGGGGAGTGAGTGGGGAAGGACACTCTCAAACTGTACCTCTGTTCAGGAGGGACAAGACAGTGCCTGCATCTGTTGGCAAATGGTAATCAGAAAAGTGGCCTGCTGTTGCCTCCAGGTAGTTTGTCTGAAGACAGTGGCAAATTGGTTCTTGCAGTGTTCATGCTCCACTGATGATGTGTGGTGGCTGAATTTTACCTAGTAGATAAATGTTTGGCAGTTTTTTTCCTAATGAAATAGTAAAAGTATTTTATTTAGATTGCAGGTCCACGTTTCTGCTCTTCCTTGTCCTTCATAGCAGCTGTCTTACCCAGTGAGTAGGATGGATACACAAAGGAGAAGAATTGCAGCATTAGCTGTGAAAACTACCTGGTTTCTCTGACTTTTGAGTCCTTGGTTCTTTAGTATAAATAACATCATTTTAGTGTAGTCTCTTGATCTCGTGCATCAAAAGAAGCATTTAAAATGTGATTGCTTTATGAAAAGCCAAACCAATGTCAATATTCATGTTCTTTAAAAATGTTGTGATGCTATTATTTTGTGGCTGTATACTTGGGGGGAAATTGAATGTGATATAAAATATTTAATCCTAAATATTTTTAAAATATACACTTAGAGTGTAGTCTGCTTCATTAAAATACCATTCATGGAAGTATTGCTATATTAAGTGGAAGCAGATATTTTAAAGTATATAAATACTGGCTTTCATCTATAGTTTTGGTTTGTACATGGTATATTTGTAGTGTCTGAAATGAAGAAAGCTTTTGAAATACAGTACTTGTACAGAGAGCAAAAAAATAAGCAAAAAAAGCCTCACTTTCATAGTATGTAGGAGCGAGGCATTATACTTGTCTTCCATATTGTGTGCATCTGTTACATTACATGTTATGGAAAGAGAATTAAAAGATCCTTACAAAAGTAGGTAAGTAGTGGGCACATAACTGAGAGCAAAAATTCCTGAGACTCTTAAAATATTTTCATCTTCTCTTTAGAAATCAACATTTGTGTTGCACACTAACTGATTTTTTGATGTTGACTTTTGCTTTTATTAGAAAGGGAGAGGTGCCTGAGGACTGGAAGAAAGCCAGTGTCACTCCAGTCTTCAAAAAGGGCGAGAAGGAAGACCCAGGCAACTACAGACCAGTCAGCCTCACCTCCATCCCTGGAAAGGTGATGGAGCGGCTCGTTCTGAAGGCCATCTCTAACCAAATGGAAGGAGGTTATCAGGAGTAGCCAACATGGATTTACTAAGGGGAAATCCTGCTTGACTAATCTGATATCCTTCTATGAATGGGTAACCAAATGAGTAGGTGAAGGGAGAGCAGTAGATGTCGTATACCTTGACTTCAGTAAGGCCTTTGATATGGTTTCCCATAACATCCTTGTAGGAAAACACAAGGAATGTGGGACAGATGATTGGACTGTGAGGTGGATTGAAAACTGGCTCACCAGTAGAGTTCGGAGTGTTGTGATTAGCGGCACAGAGTCAAGTTGGAGGCTTGCAGCCAGTGGTGTTCCCCATGGATCAGGACTGGGTCCAGTTTTGTTCAATATCTTCATCAATGACCTGGATGAGGGGATAGAGTGTACCCTCAGCAAGTTCACTGATGATACGAAACTAGGGTGGCCGATGCACCTGAAGGCTGTGCTGCTATCCAATGAGATCTAGACAGGCTGGAGAGCTGGGCGAAGGTGAACCTCATGAAGTTCAACAAGGACAAGTGTAGAATTCTGTATCTGGGGAGGAATAACACCAGGCACCAATACGGATTAGGGGTCGCCCTGCTGGAAAGCAGCCCCATGGAGAAAGACCTTGGAGTCCTAGTGGACAGTAAGTTGTCCATGGAACAGCAATATGCCCTTGTGGCCAAGAGGGCCAATGGTATCCTGGGGTGCATTAAGAAAAGTGTGTCCAGCAGGTCTAGGGAGGTTCTCATCCCCCTCTACTCTGCTCTGGTGAGACCACACCTGTAATACTGTGTCCAGTTTTGAGCTCCCCAGTTCAGGAGAGACAGGGATCTACTGGAGAGAGTACAGTGGAGAGCTATGAGGATGATCAAGGGACTTGAACATCTCTCCTATGAAGACAGACAGAGACAACTGGGGCTGTTTAGTCTTGAAAAAAGAAGGCTGAGAGGGGATCTTATTAATGTCTATAAATATCTGAGGAGTGGGGGTCAAGAGGAGGATGCCAATCTCTTCACAGTGGTGCCCAGTGATAGGACAAGGAATAATGAGCGGAAGCTGGAACATAGGAAGTTCTGCCTCAACATGAGGAAAAACTACTTCACAGTGAGCGTTATGGAGCACTGGCACAGGCTGTCCAGAGAGGCTGTGGAGTCTCCATCTCTGGAGACATTCAGAACCCACCTGGACGTGTTCCTGTGTGGCCTACTCTAGATGGTCCTGCTTTGGCAGGAGAGTTGGACTAGGTGATCTCTAGAGGTCCCTTCCAACCCCTAGCATTTTGTGATTCTGTGATACTGCTCCTGGTAGTAAAACTGGATTTCCATTACTGTATGTCTCAAGACAGAACCGGTATTTCCTTTTGGCATATAATTCATCCAATTGAACTATCCTGAACTTTCTTACCAAATAATTTAATGTAGTCTTGATACCTCAACACAGGAATCTTGATTGTTTTTAAAATGAAGCATGGATGAGAAAAACAAATCAACATGAAGTGATGTAACATGATATAAGCAGAAAGGAACACATACGAAGGCCTTGGAGACTGTTAGTCACCATTCAGAGATTATGCTTCTTAATCATGTATGTGGCTTTTGGGTCTCTTTTGGGGATTTGTTTTAGTGTTTTTTAGGGTACTGGGTGGTTTTTTTGAATACCTTAAGAAAGTTTTTAAGTGGAGGAAAAGAGTTAAGAAATATTGCTTAAAATTCAGCACTAAAAAGCCATTGAAAAATATGACTAGAGCCAGTGGTACAAAAAAATTGAAAGCTGAATAAATCCAGGCTCATGTCTGTTAGCTGTTTATCCTTGCATATACATGTATGTATACTTTCACAAAATCATGTGGAAAATAATTACAGGAGAGCATGACGTAGGTATGTATCAACCTAACAGATGATGGAATCACCTAGGTAAAGTGGAAGGGGATGCTGGCAGTCATCATCCACTGCTCTTTCTTGTAATAAAGTTTTTTGTAAGATCAATTGACCTTGAAACCTTTCTGATACGTGTGGGAACTACTGCTAATGTGATCCTGACCTCTTTGTGTAAGTAAATAAAAAAAATTTTACTTAAATCAAGGAAAGAACTGCTACAGTGTTCACTAGCTTTGCCTCAGTGGTGTTTAAAGAAAAAAAAAGAGTAACTTTCGAGCTTTATTTTCAAGCCACTTCATCTTGATTCTGGTTGGCTTATTAAATAAGTATTAATTAATGTGTTGGAGAAGGTGTGACTTAATTGGTTGTAAAAGTGCATTTTGATTTTAAGTAAACGTAGCAGGGAAGATACTTGTATATCTGATAGTAAAAGCCACGTGTTGATTGACGTCCGAGGGGTGATATTCCCATCTAAAAATCCAGAGAAGTGCTGTCTCATTAATATGCCATTTTTACAAAATGGATATAGGAATATACTGTACATAAAACTTTTTATTTCCTGTCTTCTGTTTATTTTACATGTACAGGACAAAGAACCTTAAACCAGAAATTAATACCGTAGGTCTTTCTGTAAGGTGCATCATTAGTATTGTGTTTCCTCTAAGGTTTTTGGTCCACAACGGTTATGTGTGTGATAAAGCAGTTATGAAGATCAAAAGTCATGTGTGTTTATTTTTCAGGACTTCTGAGTTTCACCAGGTATGTGAATCTTCATTAGACTTTTTTGGTGGCAATTAGAGTGGTGCATCTTGTAAGGGCAATTCAAAACCATGATTTTCAGAATGCATTGTCTGAAGAACTGTCTCCTGGCAGTTTTTTATTCAACAGTCAAGTTACAGAGTGCACAAAAGTTAGTATATAAATACTGATATTTCTTTATTTTAGATATAAAGGTGATTTTTGATTGATACTTTATCTTCTGCCGATGTGAATTTAGCCTTTTGAGGTTAGATTTCAAAATCATATGACAAAAAGAGAAGCACAGAAAAAATATTTTGAGTCATTTTAAGGAAAAGCCATGACTTGGTATTATGTATAGGAAGTGGCAGAAGCAAACTATGCATGTGATTTTTCTGAGACGACTAAGGATGTTTTCCAGTGTGACTCTAGGGTGGAGGTTTTTTGATTGTTTTTTTGTTTTCCTTACCCGAAGGTTTGGAACGTTACAGACCATAATTGTTAGAATAACGTAAGTAACCTATTATAATAAATGGAGAATTGACTGAAAGAACATATCATTTTCTTAAGTTCAGTGTTCTACTTTCCTATCCAAAAAAAGTTTCACAAGCTGTTTGCTCTAGTAGAAAAATAGATGCATGGTGTCACAGTCATATGAAGTAAGAAAACGTGCTTCCTACATGTTCAGTCAAAATCAAATACTTTTTAAATACCAGTAAATGTAGAATAAAGAATAGGAACCTGGAGAGACTTTCAGGCTTCAGAAGATGTATCAGTACTCAAAATATATACTGATTGATTCTTGACCTAGCAGAGAAAGGCAAATTCAATAGCTAGAATTTTAAAATATACAGACAAAAAAGAGTAACTGTGAAGGTGATTAAACACTGCATTAAGCTAGTGAGGGAAGTGATTTGGGAATGGAACATTACTGTTTCAAATCTTCAGTACAAAAGCTGGAAAGTAGTTCTAATTAGGAAAGTGTGTATTTGTCACTTGGGCATTCTGCAGACTTGTGTTGCACAGAAGTTCAAATTAAATCATTGTCAGCCTTTTCAGGGTTTGGTATGTGCCCTGTTGGGTACATGGCTGACTTCTGCTAGTTACAAAAGAAAACTTATTCTTTTTGAAAAGAAAATAAGGACATGCAAACAGACTCTGATTTTTACATAGTTACTCATCTACCTGTGTTACCTTTAAAGCTGATCAAAACGGTTTGTTTGGGGTTCTTTTAATTCAGAAATCGTATAGTAAGTTTAATTTTTTATTGAGGGTAGGGGTAATAAATACAGACACAGAAAGAAATCTGTGTCTGTCCAATCTTTAAAAAAAAAAAAAAAGTAATATATTGAAAGGTGAGTTTTACAAACACTGTTTGATAGACAGCTGCTGCCAAAGGTTCTGTGTGGGAAGAGTAGGGTTTCATCTGTCCAAGCAGGCTTTCTCATCTTTGAAATCTGACCTTTTTTGGATAGTTGGCAAGGCCCCAGAATTAATTTCCTTTCTTAAAATAGACACTTTCATAGGTTTTTATTCTGTTTTTTTTCTGCCAATTCTCCTCCAGTTAGTGTCAGTGGAATTACTATAACTGTTTGTAGGTAATTTTTGTCTTAGCTCCTTCCTAATGAGTCTCTGTATGTTCTGTGGACCTTTAGTGAGCAAGGCTTGAAAGTTCAAATATTCTTGAAACTCAGTTTATTTTTTTTTAATTTGTTCAATTTAGATTTTTTACATTTTGTTCTGACAGGTTTTACAAATGTATCTGCAATCGTTATGCTGGAAAATAGGGGTATTTTATTTGCCCAGTAAAATGCAACATTTGATTGTTTCTGCAGTTTACTGTAGGTCAAGAGAAAGTGGTATTTTAGTGATAATAGATAAACTTTTAGAGTGTAATTCAGTTGTGCTAGTCTTTTGTGTATACCTTTAATACAGCTACATTGGATAAAGGACGATGCAAAATAACAAATTAATGAAACTGGGGATACAGGGCAAATAGAGTAATTAAAATACTACATTTAGTTCATTTTTTAAAATTGATTGGCTTTCGCAGGTATTTGATCTTACAGATTTTCATATTAAGTTCTTTCTGCCTGAGTTACTGTAGTACTGGCAAAATCACATACTTAAGGAACTTTTCTCTCCACTTTGTATTTTGAAAGCTTGAGAATGGAGAGATGCTGTAGGAGTCTTTATATATTGTAATACTAAAATGATATTTGTGGAGTTAAAAAAGCACATACAGTCTGTGGAGTGGGCAGTGATGATTAATAGGAAAGTGGCTGATTATCTCACGTTGGCTTTTTTACGTTAAACTGCCGCATAGTTAGTCACCAAAAAACCTGTTTTCACTTTTTCATGTAAGCAGTTGCTGTAGTTACCACAGTGACTTGTAACTGAAACTGGGAGAGGAAGGCAGTCATGAGTAGGAAGGAAGCTGTGAGATTGTTAATATGGCTAGAGTACATAGGACATCTCTTATGTTGATTAAAGTTATTTTATGCATTTATCTAGAAGATGAGAAAACTCGGGACTGAGTAGCACTTTCTCTCTGTGAATGCTTTGAGCAGTGCATTCACCCTTTGCAGGGTAGATTATCAATTAAATGCCTCTGTGAGGAGAGGGTTGATGTAGAATAGCTGATAAATTACAGTTGCTCACTAAAGCTGTTGTATATTAATTTTAATTTTAGAGTAAATTATTTGAATCTATCTTACCCTATCAAAACAAATCAGTTTCCTCTCCTCATGCTTCTGGTGCTTTTGTAAATGAAATGTATTTTTAATGCCATAATTTACACTTACTGTGTATCATGTTTGCAGTGCATGTCACAGTGTTTTACAGTTGGATTCAAGTGGAGCTGGGGAAGACAAGTAGTTCGAATTTTCTCAGTTGCCTGTGGCACACATGAAACAGTTTTGGAAAATGTTTTGACATCTGTGTAGTCTTGGAATCTGGCCTAAAAAAAAAAGGAAAAAACGAGGGAGTATGACTAGTGATGCTAAAACATCAAAAAGGCTGCAGTGGTCATCAGCTTGGAACCTAGTGCTTTTACGGGACCAGCTAGGTAACAGCAGCTACTGAATTTCATGAGAACACAGCCACCTTTTTAAGAATTTTCAAGTTCTTTCAATGTAATCTATTTTAAATAACCAGTAAATTGAGGGAAAAACAACATACTGTGAGCCACGCTGAGCTGTTCTTAAGGCCTCAGAACAGTGGTTCAGGCTGTACCAAGTTACAGCATAAGAACTGTTCTGCTATGGGTTGGGCTTTATCGTCTAAATGTTTTCAGAGAAAAGTGTTTAGCCCTTAGCATGGTTTGTTTCAGGATCCTCCTTGGCAATTTCATCTTAACAAATTCTGTTTCATGCGAAACCTGGATGCAAGGACACTTCTTGTCTCCCTGCATGCTTTCTGTAGTTGCTATAGTTCTGGCTTTTTTTTTCCCCTGTGATGCATCTAAAGTCAGTTGTGATAGGCGAGATGGTAACTCTGGTAGTACCTTCCAGAGGTATGTTCCTACCTTTTCTTCATGAGCTGTCTTCAATAGTAGTCTTGCACTTACTTGGGAATCCTAGCAGAGATTAAAAAAAAAATTAAGTAATGAGATTTTTCTGTTTTTTCTGAAGAGAAAGCAAAGACTCAATTGATGTACTTGTGTTTAATGTGCATTCTAAATACCTGACTTTTTTTTTCTCCCAGTAACTACTATGCTCAATTTACCATTAGAAAATAAACACTACAGAAAGCTGTTCCTTCCTCATGCTCTTATATTTGGAAAAAGTTCTAGGGTGTACAGATACTGTAGCAAAACAGTCTTTGGGGCGTTTTGTGTAGTTCTGGGAGGCAACCTAAGTTCTGTAAGCATTGCCTCGATGTGGGAGATTTGTCAGTGTAGTGTAGCAGTTAATCCTGTCTTATGCAAGTCAGATCTTGGCTTGCAAAACTATAAAGTCTTCAAAGAGCTCTCCCTTGCCTGCCTCAAATATACATTTTTAAATTTTATTTTACTCTTCAATATTTTTTTATAAATTGCCTCTGTTGGGAAAAAAAAAGTGGAATGTGCAGCAAACTCCTTTAAGACCTCATACAATTTCAAAATTCTAGTTGAAAATTCAGTTTCAACATTTACAAATTTATTTCAAACTAAGGTAGCAGAAAGGAATTTGTTTAAGACGGGTGCATACCTATGTGCCTTATTTCATACTTGTGTTCAGCTTCATTGTGGCTGAATATATCTTTGTGAGCGAGAACCTCTTTGCAAATATGGTAGCGCTATCAAGGGTGGGAGCTTCAAAATTAGTACTTGGTTTGTGCTACTTCTAGGGTTCTACAGCAACAGATGCATTGTCTCATTTCCCCAAAACGGTTGTCAAAATTGTCTAAATTTAAAGTGTTTCAGACAGTAAAAGTCCACCTGGGAGTATCTGACTGAGCAAAAAGGTGATCAAAGACCTGTGCTATAGTTAGTGGGGTTTTAGGGTCTAAAAGCAAATCTCCATTACATCAATCAGATCATAGGGTAGAGGCTCTGTAGATATCTGCCATGTGAAGAGCCTCTCACCTCTTTATTTTGAGAAATTGAGGGGTGATTGGTGGTATATTGCCACTACCACAGTCCTGTGTCTAAACGCACTGTGAACAGCCAGTATTCCTACCCCTTGTTACGTAGTTTCTGCACTGCAAATTACCTTCTGTTTATTTGTTTTGAAAGCTGGATAATATCTTCTGTGAACATCTCTCCTAGGCTTATTCTAGCACTTTACTATTATAATTGTCTATGAATAGAATGGTTCGTTACATGAATGGGCAAATGTACTTAAAGCTGTAATTAAAGATGTTTGCTTAGTCTTGCCACATCTGATGGGCATGAAGCCAACGCACCTTTCTTCATGTTAAGTTACAATTCTCTGATCTTTCCAAGTAGGTATATATTTGGCTGTGCCTTTTTTGACTGAGTTTGGTAGATTTTGCTGTTTCCAAGAGAGAGATGTGAAAGTAATTAATTGATTTTGGTTGCATTCTATAATTAACTGTAATTCTGTTGTGTTTGAAGTTTAATATGGTCACATCAAGGTCTGTTCTGCATTTGTCTTTGTGGAGCCTGGCACTGCCCTTCAGTGAAAGATTTACAAGACAGTCCTAAGTCCATCTGCAGACTTTGTAAGCTTTAAGTTAGGCATTCTTGAAAAGTTTTAGCTTAACTGGCTTAGTTATTAATTGAAAAACAGTGTCACTGAAGAACCAAAGGATACAATGGCACTGTATTTTGAAGAAAGCCTATGTTTGCTCTGCCTTTACCCTATGATGATGGAAAGCTCTAGCTACAGTTAGCGTAGCATTGAGTAGACCTATTGCACCTTACCTTCTACACAGCCCAGAAAAAACAATGAGTAGATCACCTTTGGTGAGCTCAGGGTAGACTCATTTGTATGTCTGTCTGAAAACTACAATTCAGGTTTCCAAGCTACACTTAAAAATCGCTTTACGCAAGGCTTACTTACAGCTTTACATTTTGTTTAGGTATTTGACTAATTTTCTTCTATTGCTTACCTGAGAAACTGCTTTATTCCTAATGTTAAAGGGAAATAGCAGAAAAATACTAATATATGTATACGTTCATGATTTTTATTTAAACGCCTTGTGGTGGTGCTTTACAAATCTGACACTTCTTGAATTTAATTTTGCTTATTTTGGTATTCTCCAGTTTTATTGGAGAATCTCTGATAAACCTACTCCTATGCATTGCAGAGTATTACTGTGGGTAATAATATACCGAGTGAAGAATTAACGTGTTTGTATTCATTGATATTATCCTCTTTGTAACTCCTTTTAGCATCCAGCTCGGGGAAATCCATATCTCTCTCTTCATCTCACAACTGTCCCCCTAACAATACAGGTGGTTGGTGCCTTGGGGCATCTTGTGTTGATTTTGCAAGTGACAAATCCTTGCAATGTCAGATACAAAACCTTTTCGTTCTACAACTGTTAACTTTTTATTTGAATTTTTTAACCATGATTTCGAGATTCTGTAGGCACACAGAGTTGAAGATAGACTTTTTCTTGAATGTAGGTTTTGAGAGGTTAGTGTCATGTGTGAGACTTGGACATTTTAACATGTCATTATTTAAAAAAATAGGAGTCAGGGTTGTTGTATGTGTTGTGCATGTAGCACTTTCCCTACAGTAGTTGTAAACAGTATATGTAAACGGTATTTGCATCTGTTAAAAAGCAAGTTTGGAGAAAATACTGTTTATTTAAGCAAGTTATTTTGCTTAACTGTTTGTATCATCCTCTCACATCTCTTCTGTGTGGATATTTTCATCATGTGTGTGACATAAAATTCTAAGTGTTCCTCTGTTTTAAGTTTTTTGTTCACTTTATTTACCAAAAATTTAGTAATAGCAGATGAGTAATACAGGCTTTTTGTTGCATGTTTTTCTGTAAAAAGTTTGAATATATTTTGTCTTTAAAATAAACTACCAGTTCTGTGTGAAGATGGCAACAAATGATCTTTTTTAGGGATTTGGAGCTTTATTTTTGATTTTATTTTCAATTGGAAAATTATTCTGAAATCCATATAAAGCTTTATTCTCATCCCTAGTCTGGGATTGGTTTTGAGATAATGATAACGAAAAAATAGATACCCTTTAGGTTTATAAACTACCTTAACATATTTGGTATAAACTACAGTGTCAAGCAGCTATATTTACAATTTACTGTTCAGAAGTAATTGTACTAAAAGGGGTGTCATTAAAAAATTAGTAATATGGTGATGACTCCTGCTGTTACGTTACACCTTCATATATATCTGATGTTTTAACTTCCATAGACGAATATGTTTTATGCTTTGCTGTGAACAATACAATATCAGTTTTTCTGTATTTTAGATTAAATAAGATTATGAATCAGGTGGCCATTCAGCGGAAGAAGCAGTTTGTTGAACGTGTGCACAGTTACTGGGTGCTTAAAAGACTGTCTAGGAATGGCGTTCCTCTGTTGAGAAGGCTGCAATCCAGTTTACAATCACAAAGAAACACACAACAGGTATGTTGCACACTTTTTACTTGTAAGGGGAAATCAGAAAATCTCTTCGTTATAGAGTAAAAAATTAACCAGGAAACAGCACGGTGTAAAAACTTTATTTTAGTCAGGACTGAATAAATTCTTTACCTTACTCTTAAGTAATATGATCTATAATGGAAATTGGGCATTACCTAATCCTTCTTAATTTGTGAGATATGGGGGGGGGGGTGTGGAAATCAGTGTTTTTGTTTTCCTTAAATGTTTCATGAAAATACTGTTACCAAAACTATCCTAATACCATTGTTCACTGACTAGTACTGTGGTTTTTTGGAACTGATTCCTCAATGTGCTATGAGTTAGTAAGATTAAAAAAATATCTTATTTTAAATTCATCAAAAGATGCAAAGCTAATGTCATCTTTGACCCTTCTGATTGGAGGAATTAGGGATTTTTACAGAGTAAAGGTTAGACATGCTAGTTTGCAGTTTTCAATTCAGATCCTTATTGCCTGGCTTGTTCTCCAGTAACAGGACAAAGAGCAAGTTGTTGGTGATACTCAAAGACCTGTTTCAACTTTCAGTTTCACTTTTGACATAGTTAAGTGGGATTGTACGCAAGCATAAATTTATGCTGATACGTTGTTCAAGTAAAACTCATCCTAGCTAAAATACATCTAGGTTGGTTAAATTTCTACTCATTTACCAGTCAGAACTACTGAAAAACAATCAGTGCAGATGTGTATTGGATTCAAAAAGAATTTCTCTTCTGCTTCCCATTTTTGTAATATGAACAGCTCTTCAGTGACATTAGAGGTTTTGGCTGTTTTTTTATTATTTTGGTTTCAAGTCACTGGGTGGCTTCAAAAATAATTAAAACTTATTTTCTGAATTTTGTATGCGGACCTGTGTGTGAAATGCTGTGAGGCATCATGATACGAAAATTCTTACTGCATCCCAGTTACCTTTTTTAATTGAACTGAAAAGGGAGTTGACTGTGTTCTTTCCATTCTCCAGGCACTTGGCTTTCAGTGGAATTGTTCCTGTAAAATAGCCTTTAGAATTTAAGAATGCATTTTATAATCATTTGCTTGTATTACATTGATATACTGTGGTGAACACTGTTTCCCGATTATTTGATCTGTCATTTTTGTATGTATTTCTTTTCTCAGCTTTTAATGGGAAAAAAAAAAAAAAATTCCTAGAACAATTGAGGTTGGAAGGTACGTCTGGAGGTCTTCTGGTCCAACCCCACTGCTGAAGCAGCACCACTTAGAGCAGGTTGCCCAGGACCATGTCCAGACAGCTTTTGAATATGTCTGGGAGTGGAGACTCCACAACCTCCCTAGGCAATCTGTGCCTGTGCTCAGTCAACCTTGCAGTAAAAAAAAAAAATAAAATAAAAAAAAATAGTGTTTTCTGATGCTCAGAGGGATCCTCCTGTGTTTCAGTTTACCCATTGCCTCTTGTCCTGTCACTGGGCACCACTGAAAGGAGCCTGGCTCCATCTTCTTTGCACCCTCCCTTCTGATACTTACATACATGGATGAGGTTTACCCCCCTAGGCCTTTTCTTCTCCAGGCTAAACATTCGCAGCTTTCTCAGTCCTTCCTCATATGTGAGATGCTCAGATTCTGTTTAGTTGGAATTCAGGTGGATTTATTTTAGGTGGAATTAACTTTCAGGATAAATTTATCATTCTTTCATTACTCTGAAATATATTGTATTATATTTTAATATTTGAATAATCTTTTAATTCTTAATGAGAAGTTTCTGTTCTGAAGAGTGGTGCCTGGGAGTTACCTAATAATAGCTGAAATTAATTTATTGAGATAGTAGACTCTTTTTTTAAATGAGCCTGAGTCCTTAATAAAGTCAAGCACAGAAGTGTGGGCCTCATGTGACCATGTAGACCTAGACTATAGTTTGTGTCTGGAAAAATTATACTTTTTAGTTGGTAGTTGGGAAGTACTTTCCCTATTGAGATGGAATGATGAGACTGCAACATTTCTAAATATTTAAATAGTAACTACCAAAAAAAGATTCTCTTAATTGATGTTTGATTATAATAAAATAAGTCTTAGATAGGAAAAAAATCCCTTTGCTTGTTTGTACTCATGTACAAACAGTATTTCTTTGTTTTCTTTTCTAATTTTGGACCTATGCACTATTTTAAGTAAGAAAATAATGAAAATGGTGTCTAAATTAATTGAAAACTATTTATATTGGTGTATTTAAAATTGGAGCATTTCTGGGGATTTATTCTTAAAAACTTGTAATTGAAGTTAGCTTTGCCTTCTGAAAAGAAAAAGCAAGTATAAAGCAAAGCTGAGTGTTAAATGATTCTGTTGATGAAAATTGCATAGGTAGTGCTTTTCAGTGAGTAGGAATTGTCCTGTGTACTACATTGTGTCTTTTCCATAGCATCTTCAGTATGTATTTACAGCACCTATTAAAGTAGTCATAACTGCAAAGCGTTTGATGCATTAGTCATCTTTGTTATTTGAAGTATAAGCCAAACCATAATGAAAGCTTTAATAAGCTGTGACATAGCTGTTGTGAGAACACCTCAAAATTTTTGATGTACAGATGATTATTTTGTTCATTTCAGTCTAGATGGGAAAATTCTTTTTAGCTTATTTTATCTGAGAGGTCAGAATGTCAAGCATGACAATAGGTTTTCAGTCAGTCAGAGGAACAGAGACACTGCAGTAATACTGATTCAGAGGAGATTTTTGGTTTTTATTTACTTTGATTATTATTTAAACTGAAAGGAAATGTGAAGATGAGGAACCACAACCCTGAAGATGGTTTCGGGATGCTTAGTGGAAGGTTTTGATCCCTCTCTAATATTCGTTTACTAGAACAAATTTGACGCAGGGGGGAGCATTCATGATTTAGAATTGCTTCCTAATGAACAGAGCTCAATTACGACATGCTTTTGAAGGTTAGTATCAACTAATAGTTCTAAACCAGACAAGAAGATCTTGGCTTATATATGCTATTTCACCATCTACAGGAACAAGGAACCCCCTGAAAGAATGGTTTATACTGTCACTTCTCTATCCACCTAGACATTCAGGAAAGGTATTGGAAATGCTCTAATAAATTTACATCCCCATTATTTTAGATTTTTTTTCTGTACTTAAGTAGAGTGCTTAAATAAAAATAAGGCATGAAATTTAAGTGTATTAGCTTGTTGCTGCTAGAACCTCTAAATGGTTTTGACTGATTGGCATACAAGTGCCAGCAGAGCATTTAATAAAACTAATTGTATTGATCAAGATCTGATTTTATCACTGTAATTCTGTTATTGTTTGGCTCCCTGTAGGGAGTGGGACTGTCCCTATGTATTCACATCCAGCGTAAGGAGTGATCTGTTGGTACAGTGACAGTATTCCTGCTAGTATGCAGAGATTGGCAACATACTCATGGTGGGAGTTGGAGCTGAAGACCAGTTCTCAGTTGGTGCATGTTCCATGTGTAGGCTTGAAAATGTTTCCCTTGTTGTTCAGTATTAATAAATGTGTCAGGTTTAGCTTTTCTAGATAATATTTGGTGTTCAGCAAGAACTAAGCCCATCAGAAAATAACACAGAGTTTCTTTCTAAATTTTTCTTGTGTCATCAGCCAGAAGAAACTTTCTAGCTTTGTTATAGAAGAAAAGATTTGAAAGAAGAACTCTTTACCAGGAAGTTAATAGAAACTTTCCTTGTCAGAAAGCTTTTCAAAACTAAACATTTTGAAAGGCTTTCTTTTTATCCAAGTTTTAACTAGTTAGATACTGGAAACCAGTGCATCATGCTCTTTTCAGCTTGCCTGGATCTTTTAATCTAATTAAGGTCTGTGTTGTATGTCAGGTAATAAATAGGTTTGGGTAGAGAGGGTTTATCTTGGCTCTTATAACCATGTATGCCAACATTACATTGCATAGAAGTGTCAAAAAATTGGAGGCTTGCTATTGATCCCCGAGCTGGGGGGGATCAATAGCTTCAAGAAGGGAGTTGTATGTGTGCACAAAAAAAAGCAAACAAGGTGCCCTTGATATTCTGGGTCAAATCTCCAGGTTTACACCTACCTGCCAATTTTATGGAATGAAATTGGTCAAACAACTGATTTAACTAAAAGGTTTTTGTTTGGTTGTTTTTTTTAAAGTGCAACTGTACCTTCAGATTTATCCAAATACTGAAGTTTCTAATGAACTACTCCAAGACATGGTGTAACGGAGTACTTTTTTTTTTTTTTTTTTTTTCCCTTTTCTTTTTTCCTGTATTTAAGTTTCCTGACCCACCCTAAAACTTCTATGATTTTGTTGACTTAACTTGCAGCAGGATCAGTTCCCCAGTTTTGTGAACTATGCAATTACATAGGGCAAAAGAGTGGACTCTGAATGGCTGCAAGCAAAGGGAGGACAAGCCTTCCACTTTTAGCCATAGCCACAACTTAATTTTGGTCCTGAAAAACAGTAAAACTATGAAAAAATAGTTAAATTTTGTCACTTAACAGTTAGGTTGCTTCTCCACACATGGGATCTCTATTCAGAGATGAAGAGGTGTATGAGTACAGCAATTAGCGGCAGTGTAGACTTTCTAATTTTACGAGTCTCTGAGAATTTTAAGGAATTGAAAACACATGTATTAATATTCTGTCAAAATTTACTTTGAACTATTCTGACCCTCAGCAGTTAAACTATCATGTGTCTAAATGAAGACTTAACTCCTTAAAAGAAATTATAATTGTCAGTAGTAATAGTCATTAGGAAAGGGAACTGGAAGTTTCTAGCTACAGTTTTTCAGGGTGTGTGTGTTTTGTGGTGGGTTGTTTTGGGTTTTTTTCAGAGAAGAGGAAGAAACTTGTTTCCAGATGGCTATATTGTAATACAGAGATAGTTGATAGTTAAGGATTTTCAGCTTCAGTGAAGTCAGAGATTTTAATAAAACTAACTTCATAGCTTCTACAGGTACTTACCTTTACTTCTATAAAGTGTATAAAGCAATAAAATAAGATGCAAATCATCGAATCATAGCACTTGCAGATCTATTAGATATTTTTTTAAACTGCCAGTTTTTGCAATTCTGTTTTTAGAACGTTCTGTCTGAAAAATTGCACAAGCTTCCTTTAGTGGATATATGATATTTCTAAATGATCCTTCTGTTAAGGAGGTTTTTCCCTTTAAGTGTAACAATTTGTAATGTTGGTTATTGTTCATGTGCTTAGCCAGTTATCTTTATTCCTTTGTTTTCTGTTTTTTATAACTTACAGGATTTATTGTTTGTTTGTGTTTTAGTTTTAAAAAGCCCCACACAATGATTACTTATCAAGCGTATATTGCATTATGCTAATTACAGGCAAGCCTACAAAGCTTTGGATCTCTTTCTAGGATTCTTTTGTAGAACATTCATTTCAAATGTAATCATTTTCCAAAGCAGATGTTTCTTTTGTTTACTTGGTATTAATATCAGGACTTTTATGGCCTTGTTTCTGGCGAATTACCAATACCATTTGAATACTATAGGTAATATTCCAATATCCTCCTTTATCTTATGAAAAATAGTATGAAGAAAGACTTTTCAATATGTACAAATCAAACTAAGTCCAGCAAGTGTTTAAACACTACTTCTTCCTAAAAATGTGTGAATTAAATTTTTCATCCATTCACGGAAAGGTTGCATTACCCATTTCTAGTACCATTTGAAGTTACTGTATTATCTAATAAACTGCTTTTCATTTCCTGTCCTTAGAAGTCATAATGATTTCGTTCTGTTACAGGTGTGTCCTAATTGTGCAGGAGAGGTGGACGATGTTGAGCACAACAAAAATTTTATTTTTACCAGGCTTGAGCTTCTGAAGAAGCTGATAATGTTCACCTATTTTCAATTTCGATGTGAAAATACCGAATCTTACGTTGCAGCTTGTTGTACTGCTAGATTGCTGTTTGCTATATTGCTTTTTCTGGTATATAAATAGCCTTCGCCATAGGATTGTTTTCCAGTTTATGGATTTAGTTTTCAGATAGATGGTTGAGAAACTCTAGAAGGTACCCTGACCAGAGGTTTTCTTTTGTTGCAGTATGAAGCTCATGATGAAGTGCTGTAACTAGAAGACATTAGTTTCTCCTTTCCTGTGAATACATTCTGTAGCTGCATAAAACTAACTTACAGAAAGAGGTTAGCGTTTTTCATTTCATCAAAACCTTTTGATTCTTTTCTTAGAGAGAAGATGATGAAGAAATGCAAGCTTTAAAAGAAAAATTGAAGTACTGGCAAAGGCTGCGTCATGATCTTGAAAGAGCACGTTTGTTGATTGAACTTATACGTAAGCGTGAAAAATTAAAAAGAGAACAGGTAAATGGAGTACCTTTTAATGTGGTGAAACTTTTCGGAAAGCTAGATAAAGAATTCTGACAGTTTTTGCAGTAGAAAGACTGCAGTGTTTGTCTTTTAATCCTCATGTAGGATCAAGAAACATACATACATGCACGCGCTCATGCAAACTGTTTAAAAAAAATACAGTTATCGTAGAATAGTTTGAGTTGGAAGGGACCTTAAAAGGTCATCTAGTCCAACCCCCTGCAGTGAGCAGGAATGTCTTCAACTAGATGAGGTTGCTCAAAGCCCCATCCGGCCTTACTTTGAATGTTTCCAGGGATGGGGCCTGTTCCAATGTTTCACCACCCATTTATAAAAAAATTCTTCCTTATATTTAGCCTGAATCTACCCTCCTTTGGTTTCAAACCATTACCCCTTGTCTTATTGCAACAGGCCTTTCTAAAAAGTTTGTCTCCATCTTTTTTACAGGTCCCCTTTAAGTTCTGAAAGGCTGCAATAAGGTCTCCCCAGAGCCTGCTCTTCTCCAGGCTGAACACCACCAACACTCTCAGCCTTTCCTCATAGGAGAGGTGTTGTAGCCCTCTGATCTAATTTTTGTGGCCCTCCTCTGGACTTGCTCCAGAGGTCCATGTCTTTCCTGTGCTGAGGACTACAGAGCTGAACACAGCGCTCCAGGTGGGATCTCAGGAGAGCAGAATAGAGGAGCAAAATCACCTCCCTCAACCTGCTGGCCACACTTCTTTTGATGCAGCCCAGGATATGGTTGGCCTTCTGGGCCTTCCAGCTACGCCTTGGCCTTCCTGACCCCATCCTTGCAATAGGCAGTGTCCCAGGATAACTGTCCCTGCTTCTGCTCCTTGAGCATTTCCTTCTTGCCCTTTAGTTTGACTTAGCCACACTGGTCTCTTGCCATCCTTTCCTGATTTCTTAGACCTGAGGATCGAGAACTCTTGCTTTCTATAGAAAGCGTCCTTCAAGCTCTGCCAGCTCTGTTCTGCTCGCTTGTCCCTTAGGGCAGTTTACTAGAAGGTCCTACTGACTAACTGCTTGAACAACTGGAAGTTTGCTTTCCTAAAATTTAGGGTCTTTGCTTTTCACCTGACCCATATTCCTCAGGATTGCGAATGCTACCAGTGTGTGATCACTGCAGCCCAGGCTGCCTTCTATCTTGATGTCAGTGATTAGCTCACTTGCAGTGGTGACCATCAGGTCCAGTATTGCATCTCCTCTGGTAGGGCTGTCTATTACCCGGCTTAAGAAGTTACTCTCAATGCACTCCAGGAATCTCCTGGACTGCCTACAGCTCTTCATGCCAGCAGATGTCATGGTGGTTGAAGTCCTCCAGCAGGACCAGAGCCTGTGAGCGCAGTGCTTCCTGGAGCTGGACTAAGGCGGCTTCATCAATAGGGATAGGGTGGCCTGTAGTAGACATCAAGCACAAGGTTCCCTTTGTTGCCTCGGGCTAGTTCTTACCCATAAGCCTTCAACTCGCTGTGACTATTCTTCAGAGACAGCTCTTCATACTCTATCCATTTCTTGATGTAGAGGGCAACACCTCCACACCCCTTTCCTCACTTGTCCCTTCTGAATAGGCTGTAGCCATCGATAGCCACACTCCAGTCATGAGATTCATCTCACCAAGTTTCAGTAATGGCAACTAGGTTGTAGCTTTCTAGCAGCACAGTGTCTTCTAACTCCTTCTGTTTGTTGCCCATGCCCATTGATGTAGAGAAATTATTTAGCAAGCCACTGTGTTAAATTTGCAAAGACAATTGATTTCTGAAGGATTGTAGAAAAGTACAGGTTGGGGACTGACCTGCTGGAGGGCAGTGTAGGAGAAAGGGACCTGGGGGTCCTGGTGGACAGCAGGATGACCATGAGCCAGCAATGTGCCCTTGTGGCCAAGAAGGCCAATGGCATCCTGGGGCGCATTCGAAAGGGGGTGGTTAGTAGGTCAAGAGAGGTTCTCCTTCCTCTCTATTCTGCCTTGGTGAGGCCACATCTGGAGTATTGTGTCCAGTTCTGGGCCCCCCAGTCCAAGAAGGACAGGGAACTCCTTGAGAAAGTCCAGCGCAGAGCCACAAAGATGATGGAGTGGAACATCTCCCTTCTGAGGAAAGGCTGAGGGAGCTGGGTCTCTTTAGCTTGGAGAAGAGGAGACTGAGGGGTGACCTCATTAATGTTTATAAATATGTAAAGGGTGCGTGTCATGAGGATGGAGCCAGGCTTTTCTCAGTGACATCCAATGATAGGACAAGGGGCAACGGATGCAAGCTGGAACATAGGAGGTTCCACATAAATGTGAGGAAGAACTTCTTCACAGTGAGGGTAACAGAACACTGGCACAGGCTGCCCAGAGAGGTTGTGGAGTCTCCTTCTCTGGAGACATTCAAAACCCGCCTGGACATGTTCCTGTGTGACCTGACCTAGGTGTTCCTGCTCTGACAGGGGGATTGGACTAGATGATCTTTGAGGTCCCTTCCAATCCCTGACATTCTGTGATTCTGTGATTCTGTGATTTGTTTTCCCAATATTATGTGTCTATACTGAGTAGCCCTTTTATTCTTCTGTCATCAAAAAAGAAAAAAAAAAAGCTGCATCTAAGTCCTATGACATTCTAGAGTTAACATTGCTATACACATGTATTGTTATTATTTATACACATGTATTTTGTGTGTGTGTGTGTATACTTTGTTTACATGTCTATGTTATGTATAGGGACACACCATTAATGTATCATTAAGAATTTACTTTAGCTTTAACAAGACTTGTTTCAGTGTTGATAACTCTAAGTGACCTGAAAGTAGAACTACAGAGGAGTTGTAATATTGTAAAAAATAATGAAAATTCTGAAGGACGATAAAGTATTTGAAGATAATGTTGATTCGGTTTCTTTAAATTATTTTCTTGGCATTTACATAAAACATTGTCTTTAAAATTACTCTTTATTTTGGTCTTATGTAGCCTGTAAATGTTCATCACATTGTCTTTTTACACTTTGAACGTGGCGCTAAACTGAAATTTAATTTTAAACGTTACCTTTAAATTATTGTTCCTGTTTTTGCATTGTTGGCAAAATATGAAGCTGTTCTTAGGTAATATCTTTTGAAAGAAAAGAAATACAGTTAAAAATGAAACAAAATTCATTTATAGATATAATAAAAATTGGAGTTCGGAGAATTTGGAGTTGAAGTTCAGTGTACAATGAAGGGATGAGAATGATTTTATTTTTTTTTCCTTATAAAGTCATCAGCTGAAAATGTGTCAGAGAAATGCCAACTAAGATATTGAAAGTAGCATTGAACTCATTTACTTAAATATGTTTATATTGTGTTTCATATCTAAAGTACTCTACTATTGCTGCAAAACAACCTCAAAACAGTATCTTAATGAGGAGTGCTCAGGTGGATTATTATTGCTTGTTCAGGTCAAGATTGAACAGGTTGCTATGGAACTTCAGCTTACTCCATTCACTGTACTTTTGCGGTCAGTTTTGGATCAGCTGCAGGAAAAAGATTCTGCTCGTATATTTGCTCAACCAGTGAACCTTAAAGAGGTATGTTTTAAGCTTTATGTCCTTATGTTTAGATATGACCTGGTGGCACTACAGTACAAGAAACAAATCGGTGCATGCAGAGTTGGGAGCAGTGTTGTCTTTTAATCTCTATTCTGATAGTTTACATTACGAGTTACAACTTAACTGCTGTGTAAATCCATTTATGCTCATATACCAAAATAACTTCTGGGAAATACTTGTATGGAATAACATGGGTACATACTGATCTTTTATTATAAGATTATTTGAGGAAACTCAAAGGGTGTCTTAAAAATTGAAGTGTGGATACTGTGTTCTTACTTCAAGGTGAAATTACTTTCCATTTGCTAGGAAACTAGATAGAGTGTATGTGTGCAAATGTACACCTCCAACACATTTCTACATTTGTATAAATAATATGTAGACATGTCTATATAAATTGTATGAATGTGTATGTGCGTATACTACATACACACGTATATATTATACGTACATAAAATACATTTGTAAGTATGCGTATGCATAAATACACATACGGTATATATAAAAAACCCAGAAGTCTAAAAACATATAGTTTCAACATCTGTTAGTAGAGCTCCAACTTGTAAGATGCAGAATCCCATAATATGTAAACTTCTGTTGTTGCACAAACATTTACAGTATCAAAATGTGCACTTCTAAGTTACGTTTTGAAGTTCTTGAGGTGTTGTGTGTTTAAAAATGTGGACCAGTTAATAGCTGATGTTACTTTGTCTGTAATAAGATAATTTTACCCATTCATGTTTTAAATATTTATTCAAAGGTTCCAGACTATTTGGATCATATTAAACATCCTATGGATTTCTCTACCATGCGAAAACGGTTAGATGCTCAAGGCTATAAAAACCTCAGTGAGTTTGAAGAAGACTTCAATCTTATCATAGATAACTGTATGAAATACAATGCAAAAGATACAATATTCTATAGAGCTGCAGTGCGGTTAAGAGATCAAGGAGGTGTAGTTCTCAGGCAAGCTAGGCGAGATGCTGAAGGAATCGGTTATAATAATGAAACTGGAATGCACTTACCTGAACGGCCTAAACTTGAGTCACCCCAACCTTTCTCTTGGGAAGATGGTAAGATGGTTTTGGGTTATTTTTAAAAGTTGCATTTTTTCATTGCGCCCAGTGTGTATCTTCCATACAGATGTTTAAATTCAGTTTGCTGACTAGATTCCCCCCTTGCCCCTCATTAAAACACTGCTTGAAAGATTCAAGTGTTTCTATTCTACTAGATCTGTTGTTAGAAAACCATGTTATCCAGACTCTGATTTTGACAATACCAGAGCCCAATTTAACAAGATACATGAAAAAGCTTTTTAAATTGAGTGCTTTCTTTCACGTGATTGTGTATGCTTGTAAGTCATGGAAAATGCCTGCTCGTGCTCATAACTTCAGCACATTCTTCAATAACCTGCAGAATTAAAAAATCAAGCACATTTGTAATACTAGGAATTAAAATAACTTCTTTTGACATATGCATTAGTTTTCTGAGGTTTTGGCACTAAAGGAGAAAAAATAACGCATTTCTTTTAAACCATAATCTTGCCCTTCTCTGACAGAAAGGAAATCATCTGTTAGGGTGAGAAGGATTAATTCTGTCTGTCTCCTGACCTTTTAATTCTTTGCTCTACTATTTAATTTTCTTGAGCAAAATGCTGATCAAGAAGAACAGTAATTACATAGTAGGAATTTCTTTCAGCATTTCTTCATTGGTAATGGTGAAGCTACCAAGAGTGTAATCTAAGTAGCTTTTTGATGACATTTTTTAATTCTGGAAACTGATTTTTATTTTTTTTTCCTTCTTTTGGTATTATTATTCTGGGAAATGCTAACACATTTTCAATTATATGTATTTTGACTTCAGTGGATAGGTTACTGAATCCTGCAAACAGAGCGCATATGTCCTTGGAAGAACAGCTGAGAGAGTTGCTAGAAAAACTTGATCTCACCTGTGCAATGAAATCCAGTGGATCAAGGAGCAAAAGAGCAAAGCTGTTAAAGAAAGAAATCAGCATTATTCGCAACAAACTAAGTCAGCAACACAACAAAGCTCCTCAAACAGAATCAGGTATTGGAAGTTTCGAAGAGGAAAGTGCAGCACTAGAACAAGACGGAGAAGAAGAAGGTAAGATTTTAAACCATGTTTAAATCAGTACTGTTCTGAACCTCTTTAGTCAGGTGCTTTAATCATGTGAGTTAAAGAGTATATTAAATGAATATTATATTGAATTTTTAAATGGACAAATAGCCACTTAATTGCAACAAGTGTTTTAAGAATATGAGGATTATCTTTTTAAGCAAAACCTCCCTTTGTTGTTTTTGACAGTAGCCAGGCTTTTTAAAAATTAGACATTAAGAAGTGAAAATATGAAAAGGAATCAGAAATGCCCGAGTGGAAAACATATTTGTACTTTTGGAAATCCTCTTAAATTCCAGAATATATATTAAGGGATCATGTGAGCCTCAGTCAGGAGTGCCGAAAACACTGGCTGGCCCTTGTACTGTTTTTGTAGCTTTTTTTTCTTCGTTCTCTCCTCCAGACTCTGGGGAGAGTGAAGGGTAACTTTGGGTTGTTCATTTATTTATTTTTAGAATAAAGCTAACTATTGATAGGACTTAAACTTCATGTGGTAGAATCAAGTCAGCCATATCTAACCAGCCCTTCCCCTTGCGCTTCCCTTCCTTCTCAGAACATTGGTCTCAGAACTGCTGTTGGCTAATTCCCACTGATTTCAGTGAGAGCAGTATTCTAGAAAGACCTAACTTTATATTTCAGCTGAATATTGTACCTGCATTTTTAGCTTTTAAATGAGCTACTGAGGCCTTTATTGCTCGCTTTTAAATGATGCAAAGAAAATCTAGTCTCTCTAAAAAAATTCTTGATCAGCACTTTTCTAAAAAAGCTAGCCTGTTTTTCTTTAGAGGAGTTGGAGATGTGTTTCATTTTGAAGAAGTGCATTGAATGGGAGGAGGAAAAGAGCTCAAGGGGAAGTGGAAGCATGGTAATAAATAACAGTCTTGTGTCTGCTGCAGCTTGCTGCTATCAAAATTTTTGAAAGGTGAAGTTAATAAAGTGACTGTCCTTAACTGCCATTCAAACTGCAACTTGGTGTTTAATTCTTAGGGTGACTAAGAGAATGTTTTTCAAATGTGTAACTTGTCTGAGATTTAAACAGCAATAGTAGAAAAAGCGTACGTCAGTCAGCATGCTTATCTTGTTCTGAGGCCATTAAGTATTCTTAAAATGTTTAAAGATTTTTTTTTTTTTTTAATTTGGGTTTCTCTTCAGTCTTCAAGTGATGATGCTACTGAATATAGTTGTTTAGTAATGTAGCTTCTGGCAAATTGTGAGCACGCTACCTTTTTTTGCTTGTAGCTTAATATTTTTACAACACAGCCTTTCACTGCAGCTGTTAAGCAAAAAATAGTTCAAAAGTGAGCAGTAGGTGTTTTCTTACATTTACAGGATGCTTTTTAAAAAAGCATCAGGAAGAACATGATCCAGAGTTGATTGGCATTGTTGTTACAGTTCTGATCTAGTGAAGAGTGATAATCATCAGTTTGAATTTTGATTATGAAATGGAAGGTACTTAGAGGGGTAAAGAAAACAAATTGCCAAGAAGAAAGATGAGAAAAGTAGTAGAATCCTGTGCTCAGGTTCTCTACAGGAGCTGACTTTAGAAGAGCTATGAATTACCCCCCTTGCCATTCTGTTACCAGTTTCTGATTGTGTGAAAAATATGGTACCAGAAAAAAACCATGAAATTTAGGTTTTAGTGGCTAAATAGTTCTCAAGTGTTTTCCTGTTTTTAAATCTTTTTGTGAATGTTTTCTAATTAGTTGTAAGAAAACCAGAATTTGTTCATAAAGAACAGTCGCCTTGGACATTATAAACTACAGGCTTTTTTGGTGGCACTTTAAATGTGCTTACCTGACACTAAATTTCATTCAGAATGTCTTCCTGAAATATTATTTATCAATTCTAATGCTTGTATGCCTTCAAAGGATGTGAGCATAGTCACACTTTAACTGTATTTTTACTATGAACTATGCTTTTTTTTTTGATTAAACCTTAAACAATGGCGCAGAGATTTTTTCTGCCCTTAAAAATAATTGATTTCGAAGTAAGCGTTGCTAAGCCACAACCAAAACAATATAGAGATAATAATTAAACCACTACAGATACAGGGCTTAAACCCGTGGGTTTTCTACACTGTTTTTTTCAGGTGGCATAGAAGTGTTAACTAAATTTTGAAATTTCGTGTGATAGTATAAAAATTATGTTGGTCTTGTACAGTTACTCTAGAATAAGCATCTTTTTCTTCAAAGACTATTTTGGAAGCTAGAAAGGAGGTTTTAAGATCTTTCTGAGTTGATAATTATGGATTAGGAAGTCCTTGTATTTGGGAATGCTGCAACAGTGTAATATTTATTTTCTTTCCCATCACTTGGGATGAAAAACTGAAACTAGTTTTATATGCTCAAAGTTATATCTCCATTGTCGTTTTGCAGCATGGAATTATTGGAATTGACTGGGACATGATCATGTTTTTAAAAAAAAATAAATGAGGGGGAAGGAAGAAAAAATGGTAGAGGGTGGTTTCGCCGATTCTCCTATCGAGTCTGCGTTGTCAAGTGTGTGTTTGCCAACTAGTGGTGAATCAAGCTGCAAGACTTCAGGGGTGGGATTGTTGGTTTTTTCCTCCCCTTTTAATTTTTTGGTTTTGTTTTTGGTAGATAAAGCTTCTAGCCATAACTGTAAAACAGTTTTGCAAATCTTGCCTTTCTGTAAATTTTATAACACATTTCAGCTCAGTCTAGAAGATCAAGTTAGAATACTTTTTTTTTTAAAATGCTTATCTGATAAAATTTGTCTTCGACAAGTAAGGTGAATATTGATAAGGTGAAATAGTTAAAAATGTATACTATCAAAATTTTTACTTGAATGGCAGTGTAATTGCATTTAACAGATAATCATCCACCACCCCAACTTTCTATTTAAAAAAATAGATTTCTTAGTTTTAGTTAATGAAACTAACATAACTGCATGAGAAGTAAAATATTTCTCCAGGTGTAAATTGTTAACACCAATTTTAAACACCTACTTTTCTATCCCTGCTACATTCCCAGCATAAAAGTAGGAACTACTAACTAGGACAGATTGTTGCTAGACAAGGTTTGTTTTTAAAATGTTATGCTTTGTTTCCAAACAACAATTTATTTGGTGGGCTGCACATTTATAGTGAGTTTTATAATAGACTTTATAACTACAGGTTTTCAAAAATCACATTCTATTTATAATTTTTTCAGGAGATAAATCTCCCCCTAAACTTGAACCATCAGATGCATTACCTCTTCCTTCAAACTTGGAGACTAATTCAGAACCACCAACCCTCAAACCAGTAGAACTCAATCCAGAGCAGAGTAAGCTTTACAAAAGAGTAAAATTTGATAATGAATTATATAGCACTTCCATTCAGAAAGAAATAAATGGACACACTCCAGAACACTTACTTGACAGTAATCTCAATGAGTCGACTGTTTCTGCTGTAGCTGAGTCATCAACTGATGTAAACAGACGTACATCCATTCTCTTCTGCAAATCGAAAAGTATAAGCCCCCAAAAGTCTGCAAAGAACACTGAAACCCAGCCAACTTCTCCACAGCTAGGGACCAAAACCTTTTTGTCTGTAGTCCTTCCAAGGTTGGAGACACTTCTGCACCCAAGGAAAAGATCAAGGAGTGCATGTGGAGATTCTGAGGTTGATGATGAGTCCCCTGTAAAGCGCTTGGATACAGGTAAATGTTACAAAACGTACTTGAATGGATGCATCTCCAAAGTTTAAATACTTGTTAATTTTTTGACCTACATGTAATTGTTGATCTTCAGATTTCACCACTTAAGCAGTTTTTCCTCATACTTGAGTAGTTACAGTTCAGAAGATTACTGATTTGTTTTTGTGTTGGCCCCATACAGCTAGACTTAGTCAACCAAGTTTTACTTTTTCACGGTTTTCACTTGAGCAGTGGAATCTTCAAGTTTACATGTATGGGTGGATGATTTTTCTTTTTTTAAGCTGTTTTCTATTTCCTTGTGTCAAAATCAATAGGAAAGGTGAATCAGCTGCTTTTTTGGAAACTACCTGTTAAATTACATGGAAATTTCATATATGGTCCCAAAACTAGAACTTTTGTAAGGAGGAGTGTGGAAAATACATGTTCCATGTATGACTTGATTTTGCTGTAGTGTTACTCCAAGTGTACTTTCATACTATGAAACTAATGACTGTGTATGAGGGGCTTTGTATACTTGTGTAATTTATACAAGTGTTAAAATCCCAAAGTATAATGACATTTCCTGTGTTTCTTTTCTTTAGTCTGTGCACTTGAAATAAATAAATTGAAAAATCTTAAGTATAAGATTATGCTCTTAATAAGACTTCTCTAAAGAACATTAAAGGAACATTGATGCAGTACAGTTGAAGACATTAATTATACCTTTTCTTAGTGAATCATAGTTCTATTTATTGGAGAAGTTTGAACAAAAACCCTCCTTGAGGAAGAACAGAAGCATAATACTTAAGTATATTTCCTTAATGTTATCCATGGGCATTGCTGTCACTTCTGTATTACCTTTTGAAATAAATACTCTCATTGTCATGTTCGTAACCCATACGCAGGTATGAAAACGCATGGTTTTTTCTGTCTTTGAATGAAAGATACAGGAATTTAATTTGAACATTTATCATGAAGACGTGCTCCAAAAGGTGTTTGTGTATTTTGTGGGAGTTGTTTCATGGTTTGACCTGGGGGGAAGGAGGGCTGCTTCATTGTCAGGTTTTGTTGGTGGTGGTGGTTTTTTGGTTTGGTTTTGGTTTTTGTGGGGGTTTTTTGTTGGAAATTTGTTTTTTAAATGGAAAACTATTCTAATGCTGGAATCAGAGCATGAGAAAAAGATAAGTAAGTAAGTTGGTTTCTTCATTTATTTCACCTCTTTGTGAAGCCACAGTTTCCATTCCTTTTTATAACAGCTTGGAAAGTGCACGTAGATTTGATCTGGTACTTTAATTCTGAAGTAGGAATCATGAGAAGTTAGTGTGATGATAGAAGTGAGTTAATCTTCATTAATAATATAAAAAGCTTTGGTTTCCAAATACACCAGTTTACCAGTCTTTAATCTAGATAATTTAATTATGTGCCTTTATAGAGATTGCATTTTATCACATGTACAGTGAATTATGTTGTGCTAGATCACACCAGGAATTAGTACTAATTTCTAGAAATTTTTGTCTTAAGCATTGTGGATTGTTTCTTTAGGGAAAAATGTTTTTATTATATAGGAAAACTGACTTAATTCTAGACTGGAAAAAAAAAACCCAACAAAAAACAGGTTTCCAAACACTTAAAATATGTCATTTTCTTCCTTTTTTCTCAGTGGAGTTAAGTGTATGTGGGGCAAATATGCTTTTGATTATCTTCAAAACAAAACCAAAAAGCTCAACCCAAACAATTATGGTTAGTTTCTTCTAATTTTAATGCTCTTCCCATTTCAGAATTTCTAGGAGGTTTTGTATGTAATATATAGGCTTGTAACAGGAATAATATTCAAAAGGTTAAAAGATTATTTTATTTTATTTTATTTTGAAATACAATTCTGTAGCCTCTTCCTGAAGCTAATGAAGATATGCACAGAATTAAATTTCTGTTGAACTAATACTTGGGAGGGCATTCATATTTAAACCTTGAATTTTGTTTGCTCAGGAAGAGACTGTGTATGTGAATTGAAATGCTTTAGCAAAATTCAATTCACCTGTTAGTCTTTAATAGTACGTGGGTTTTTTAAGCATATATTGTTCATACATATGTGCCAGCTTATCAAATCTTATTTGTATGATTCTTTTTCTACTTGCAACCAAACATTTTGTTTTCCACGTTGGAGATTTTATTCCTCATATTATTTTCAAACTTGTGTCTCTACGCTAATTTAAGCAATTTGCAGTTGGCAGCTGTTTTGAGCTACGATTCTGCAGGAAACCAGCACAAACCTCAGATGCTTTCCAAGATTTAAAACCAGTTGAGTTTTTTTTTACTTCTAGATATGCAAGCTGTTGTCAATTCAGGCAGGTTTCTGTGTTCTGATAAAAATAAAGGAGATAAAATAGATTACTGTATATATCTTTTCTATTTGATTATTTTCGCGAAGTTTTAATTTCATACTGCTGGTAAATAATTTTTTTATTCAAAAGAATTCAGCAGACATGAGCATTTCCCCCCAAAGCCATACCATGATAGAAAAGGTGTGCTTCAGGCTTCTTACATATGTGTTATGAGTTATCAACTTCATGAGCAATCACTGCAGTTGAAAATTATTATCTGTTCATTACAAGTGTGGGTTTTCTGCCGTTACTTAACTACCTTCTTAGTTTGTTCCTCACCATACTCAGTCTCCTCTATGTTTCCCCCTTTCATGTCATTCATATATGTATTCTTACGTGAAGAAATTCAAAGGAAGACTCTAAAGCTTACCTGGTTAAGTAAAATGACACCAACTTTGTATGATGTTTCATTGTTCTCACAGACTGCCTTTTATTAAGCTCTCTTGAATTACATTTGAGGTTGGTGTGCTTGCCAGTTAGTTTCTGTTTTGCCAATTACTAGGCCTAGCACAAAGGACGCAGGCAGCAGTGAAACAAAACGGTAACTAGATTCTGTTGTACACAAGAAAGTCAGTATATGGGTGATCGCTGGGGGTACAAACAAGTCAATCAGGTTACACATAACAGACATCAACCCCAGAGACCCCAGGAAAGATACAACACAGCCAACAATCGGTGGAACAAACAAAACAACGAAGTCTCCCATGGCAGAGATGGGAGACAGCCAAGCCAATAGGCTGATAATGTAGGAGAGAGGTAGCCACATACTGTTCTCACAGAGCCCACATTCACAAGCACCAGACCTGACCAGGGCCCACTTGCAGGGAGAGTCAGGAGGTCCTTCCCCAACAGGGAAACTCTACAAAGTGCATCCACCTCACAGACAGACACCCCACCGTTCCTGCAAGTGGTCCCAGCTTTTATGCCCAAAGCAGGACACCTGGCACTCATTTACCCAATGTGGGGCACCTGGGGTTTGTTTACCCAAGGGCTTTCCTTGCAAGGTCGGCCGCACCTTGGAGGAAAGCCAAGAGGCAAACTCATCCCCTCCTTTTAAAGGACCATGGGAACCACCCGTGTGTCAATCTTAATTCAGGGCTTGGGGTTCAGACCCCAGCACTTCATTTTCAAGAAAGACACATACAGTATCCATTGGCACACTGTTTTGTAAGCATGGTGTTTATTATTATTACACAACATGACGTAACCTTCAAAGAGGACTGAAGGCAGTTCACTTTAATACTCTTACATCCCTCTGTATGTGACTATTTGTTTAAAAAATATGAAGTAATAGTGTAATATAACCTTAAATTTTAATTTCATAGTTCTAGTAGGGCATTTTCACTTAGATACATGGCACATCTTTCTCCGTAGTTGCTATGTGGAAACTGACAACTACATAGTGGAGAGATGTATTTAAACATTTCCTGTACATACTTCATGTATCTTGGTTTTGCTTCATATGGTATCTAGCAATTTCAAAAAGAAGACAGGTTGTTCTTACTTAGGAAATTTTGGTCACATCAGAGATTGATGCATGATTCTTGAAGTTCAGGCATGTCAAATCTTAACTGAACAATTTCAATGACCTTTTCAAAAATAACTGTTGTTTACTTACTTCGCTCTGTAATAAAGATTAATCCTTTTTGTCAAGAAATTGGTTAGTGAGAGAGTCTGAGAAAAATAAAGCTAGTTAATGGATAGAAGGTAGATTTTACTGACCATTCAGAAATTTTTCTCTGTCAGTTGTGTATAGATAAGATAAACTTCTGGAACCAATGACTGTTCTCAAAGATACCTTTTGAGCATCATAAAATGCTACATTAGGTTGAGATTAAATTTTTGTATTCTTGGTTTTGTCAGTCACCTTTCAAGCTTTCATAAATTTAGGATAGTAATTCAGTTACATTGTCAATTAGAAACTAAGTATTTAGAGTATAATATCCTAAAGCAATCACTTTAATTTACCGTAGAATTAGGATTGCAAATAGTGATTGTTGTAGAGCAGTATGTTGGTTTTCTATTATTTCTTGGCTAGACAGCAGTAATAGAAAATTTCAGTGAAACATACCATTTACTTGGTATTCTTCGTGCTTCCAGCTACACAGGTTTTCCCAAGGCACTGAAACAGATGTAAACAAGTATTTGGAACATGGAACACTGAATTAGAATATTTAACATAGCAAAAAGCACACCCTTTTGAGGAGGGTGCAGGAATTCATCATTTTAGATTTATATACACTCTGCACAGAGTTGTCAATGTTCAACAAACGTAATTATAGTTTATTAAATCTACTAGTAAATGTTGGGGTGACTTTGTTTCTGCCCAGTGGTTACAAAATGTTTGACAGCCCTTAAGAGCTGTCTGCACGTAACCTGTATATGAATTCCATTTGCATTTGATACAATTTAAAATCTTATTGATAACCACTTTTATTTAATTTTATTTGGTGTGATAAGGACAGAGATTATATCTAGGGTAAAAAGAAACACAGGTTTTTTGGTTTTTTTTAAATTCTTCAGTGCTCAATTTCTAATAAATCTTTGGCTCTTTGTAGCTCAGGGCAGTTTGATTAAAAGCCAAGCTTTATATGTGCAACATTCAGTTACCATTCTCTGAACAGAAGAAATGAGAATAAAACATGCATATCTAAGAACATAATTTAAGTCCTCTAAATAAATAACAAACTAAACTAGAGGTTCTCAGAGGCTCAAAACAAATTGGCCTACTTACTTGTCTGGTTAACATAGACAGGAATGATAGTGTATGCATATATTCATGAATAAAATGTAGTAATTTGACTAAATATACTGACAGATCCAGAGTCTTTATACTTTGGATTAAAACAATTCTTTTTGTTTTCTTTTTTTGCTTTAGATGCATAATGATTATTTCCTGTAAAATCTGGAGATCTAGTTACTTAAGCACTTAGCAATGTCCAAAAACTTCATCTGCCTGCCTTCAAGAAGTTTCAAAACATGAAATATTTTAAGGTGTATATGTAAACAAACAACGAATTGGAGATTGTGAAGGAATTATCCTCTGCCTTGAAAAATTTAGTACAGAGACATGGAGACTACAGGAGCTCACCTGCCAAGTTGTCACGATAAAATCAGGGTGCACAGCAGCCCATAAGTACCAGAGAGGTTGAGGAAGTGAAGTTTGACTAGAACACTACCAAAATTCTTGGGGGGCAGAATACTAATACATTTTTTGCTTGGTTTTGACAAGTTTTTGTTTGTTTATTTGGTGGGTTTTGTTCTGTTTTTTAATGGGATGATAAGTTACTGAGAAACTGTGACCATTTGGTAAGAAGATCATGCAAATTAAAGAAAGAAATTAGAAAAAAAGAAAACCTGCTGCATTTCTTCATTTGTATTTGGCCCACTCAAGCTTTAGACAGGATTTCTGGAAGCTCTGCTAAAATTTTTGCCAGTTTAATGGCTGGAAAAATTTTGAGAAACAGGAGATGATTTTTGTAATACATGTGAAATAAAATAAGTGTGTAAGGCAGAAAGAGAAGGAAGGAAACTATTTTATACCAGTCAGCAATTGTAATGACATTTAAGAGAATAAATGTTCCTTTTGGATTTATTTAATATAAAGAACCATACTATTCACTTCCGGACCATTAAAAATTGTTTGCATGTTTCTTGATTTATATTATTAGAATAGAGGGAACTTTTGAGCAACAGTCAAGAGTCGTGGGACTTGAGGAACAGCTAGATAAATTGGGGGTTTGTCCTTTTTCAAGGCTTGTGAAGTTTGTGCATGCTTGTGAAGTTATAATATGCATTAAAAGGTCAGAAATTTTTCTTGGATCTTAAGCCTCTTAATTTCTTTGAAATTTCTTTGAAGAGTCTTTTTGGGTTATTTTTAAGATACTCATTATTAGCACCAACTTTAGAATTGCTCTAAGATCAGTATAACTGAATCTTCTGCAATAATAAAAAAGTATTTCCAGATACCCTTCTGGGTTTTTTTGATGCTGTAGGAATTATGGAGTCTTTTACTGTATTCTGGCACTTCGTTTTTATTTTTTTTGAGTGCTTAATTTGTTGACCCAGATTTGGCTTTCTGAAAAATAATATGTCATGGTCCTCTATGTGCTTCATCTGTGGCATTTAACACTAATTTTTCAGTATGGTGCAGATGCTAAACAGAGAACTGTGGGATTTACTGAAGGTATTATAAAAAAAAAAGAAGTTAATTTAGAGATCGACACTATGCTTATAAATTAGAATTGCCATGGTGTTGGAGCTGAGTATAGATGACCTACCTTCAAATTCACAGACTTAGGTATCGTGAAGTCCCTTGTACCAGGCACATAAGGTACCAGAGTTAATCAAATCAGCATTGTATTTGAACTACTTAGAACATCATAGGATAGTTTGGGCTGGAAGGGATCTTTGAAGCTTATCTAGTGCAACCCCCACATACTCACCTATAGGTCTGATTTAAGAGATGGATGATCATAAAAATGAATCCAATGCCTCCAACACTAACTTTGGGCACTGAACCTGGAAGTCAAAAATACAGGTGATTTAGGGCTCATTCTACTCTGAGTGGAGAGAGAGGGAGACAGTTCCCACAGTATGATCGACTGCAAGATTCACGTCCCTCAGAAAAGGCTTGTTTTGTGGGTTTATTTATGGGTTTTTTTCCCTTCTCCCTTTTTCCCCTAGATAAGAATAGGTTATGTAGTTACGTACATAGAGGGAGGTCATCCATAAAGCTTTAATTATGGTTAGATGTACTCTTTTATGGTATCATATATGCAGTCCAATACTTTGGAACATTTGTAATTGATAGCTCGGTTCTGTGTTTCCCATTGTAATACCCAGGCGTAGTTTCTTTGGTGTGTGTAGAGGGAAGTGTACACATAAGAAGGTATCGCGTACAAAGAAACATGCATTACTTCATAGTAGGTAAAATACTTGAAGTTGCTTTTATTTTGTTGGTACCAAAACAGTGTTCATTGGTTGTGCTGTCACTTGACTTTGCCAGGCCGTGCTGTCCTAAGATGGTAATGCTCCGCACACTTTTCATTTTCTTTCTCTCCTCCTTCCTCTTATTCTCTTTTCTTCCTTTTCCCTTTCCCCTCCCTCCAAAGCCATAATAATATAGCTGTCAGTCAGAAAGTACTTTCTAACAATGCGTCACTGGAAAAAAAATCGAGACAAGGGGAGATGTTGAGAACTAACCTTCAGCTGATAAGAATGGCTAAGCACTCCCAAGTTCTATAGAAATATTTTTTTTTTTGTTGAAGATAGAAGTATTTTAGGTCTCAGAGAGAAAAAAAACATACTATAGATTCATCTGATTAGATGCAAAGATGTGAATATGCCAGTCAGCCTTATCTTAACTCTGCGTTCAGTGCTGCCTAAAAATAGCAAAGCTGAGTTGGTGTTTTAATAGCCTTTCTTTTTCTTCACTTGACGACACTCCCAGCTAGGGTGGAATAAATTTTTAGTGTGATGTTACGGTCTCTATAAGGATTCAGATCATGCACTTCCTCAAGTACAGTGCAAGCTATCATAGAAGGAGTCTGTTCCATGCCTGTAGTAAACACTAGATCTTTTATACTGAATCACTTGAAGTTTTCATCTCCCTGTGTGAAATACCTCTCAGAGTACAAAAGGCCTGGAAAATTAGGCCCAAAAAAGCAGCTGTGTAACTTAATGAAGTAACTGGCTAATTCAAGGACTGGCAGTTTACTGTGTTGTCCTGTATGTCATCTCAGGAGTGGCAGATCTCTGGTAAACATTTCTGCCTTAGTCTTTCTTTCAGATGGCAGATTCAGTTTCTGTTCACTGTCCTAGAATGAGGTACAAATTAAGAACCGGTTTTTCTAAATAGCCATAAAAGGCAAATAAATGGTAAATTATTTGTTTCCTTTTCAAGAGTAGGATTGCTGGTCATGCTTATATTAGAGAGCTCTGAAGTTCACCCCGTTTCCTTTTCTTTGGATAACATGCCCAGCAATTGTGTTCTCACAATGACAGGGGGACTTTTACTTCCAAAGAAGAAAAAACTATGTTGGTAAAAGCTCTGTATAAAAGCCTTTAGATAGTAATTTAAGAAAAAGAAGTTGGTTCCATTTAGGGAATGGAATAGCCTGCCTTTGTAGGTTCTGCTGGGCTGCTCTGGAAGACTGCTAGGCACCAGGTTTTTGATGCAATGTGTCGATACATATATATCATGCTTTTTCATGATATAAGTTGAGAATTAAAATGTTCTTTATTTATTTAAGCTTTTAATAAATCTTTAAGTTTTCTGTCTTTTAATTTGTATCAGGATTTGGTAGGTGAGAAAATAGATATCTTCAGCTGGAAAATGTCTAAGAGAGTATTTTTTCTAAAGGATCTTTATTGTTTGAGTTACTTCTTAATTCAGAAAAAACATCTGGAAAAAAGACTGCTGCTTAAATGCTCGTAAGTAGTCTTTGCCAAGATAATTAAAAGTAAACAGTCCTAAGTATTACTGGCTCTCTATAGTCATTATATTTCTTGGATCTTGAATGACATACCATTGATCTGTGTGTGATTCAGGCACTAATATTGTGTTTTACAGTCATCTGTGTGTGTTTTACATGTCATAAATCATATAAACTAGAGCTGCCTAAGGAATTCAATTCGTCAAGTTAGTTTTAGATTCTTCAAATGTTATGCTTGCACTTTTTAATGGCATTTTCTACTACACTTCTACTGTCATCATCAGTCTTTTCTACACTGCTGGAACAGCTGATACTCTCTAGAAGTTGTGAAACTTTTTTTTTGAAACGTTTCTGCTTGTATGCTCTTTTTGCCCTTTCAGATTTTTCTGGAATGTTTTCAGATTTCTCCATTAGTGTTGCCTCCTACTTGTCTATTTTGAAGTGTCTTGGAACAATCGTCCTACAGTACAGTGATCGTGTTGTAGTGCATAGAGCAACAGGCAGTCCTTATCTTGTGGAAGCTGTAGTTATTCAATGTTTATCAGTTTTCCTTTCTGTTGTGCAATTCAGATTCAGCTGTTTTAGCAGACTGCCATCTGATTTGCCAGGGACACTTCTTATTTTAAAGAAAATAGTTACAGGACGAATTCCTAAGCATTCTTTTGAAACATCAAAACTTTACTATTCAGTGAGGCACCAAACTATTCATTATGTGTTACATAAACCAACAAAGTTGAAATTTTCTGTTTAGGATCTTGCAAGCTCCTGCTGTTTAGTGTGTAGGTGTCACATCATGGGCTCACACTGAGCTTTCTTTGCTATCTTTGGCCATGCCTAAATTTTAAGCGAGTTTTAAAAGCTTTATTTCCAAGGGGATTCTTCACTCCAAACTTGTTCATCTTTGTGAGTAACTGGCTCCCATTTTGTCTGCATACTGAAGTCTGTTTTAAGAACTGTAAACTTTGACGTGCTCAGATATTCATCTGTGTAATCTGAAAGGAAGGATTGTGTCTAATATTCGTACTGCACACCAGAATTTACTGTTGGAAGCAGATGTTTATAGGGTTACTCTAAGGTTCTTTAAAACTTTGTGGATACCTTCCTATTGCTGCAAATACACCCATTTTCAAGTTTTGCATATTTAAGAATACAATTACTTCTGATTATTTATTACCTTAAAGAATTCCTTTATCTTGTCTGTGCATACCTGTATATATAAATCCTCTTAAATTAGTCATCCCCCTTCTTACTCTTACTGAAGGGATTTTTAGATATATTTCAGATGATGTTCTTCATGAGTATTATGCACGTGCAGGTTGTATTCTGTGCTTTCAATGACTTGCATATATTTTCTTTTTCAAGAAAGAAAGTGAAACTTTTAATCTAGTTTTGCCTCTTTTGAAGCTTTAGCTGAGTATTAGTGTTAGAACACTTGTATCATTCTCTCACTGTCTCTGGACGCTGCTGTGAGGATGACTTATTTATTTGAAAGCTCTGTTTCCTATCAGAGAGACTTAATGGCTTTTTCACTGTCTTCCAGGTTCTCATATTAACTAATATCATGCTGGGTATTTATCTCTTTGGATCCTAATTATTTTCTGTTATCCTCAACATGGAATGGAATTCAATTAAATGATCATTTTGGAACGCAGAAAGACAATTACATTTGAAGTAATTATTTTGGATCATGTTGGAGACACCAGCCATCCTAAAAACAAACACAAAAAAATGAACACTGTTGGAGGAAGTCTTTGACATATATGAAACTATGCTCTTCATTCAATATATTGCCCCATTTCCGTAAGTTATAAAGTTGTACATGTTGTAGTATATGTGACACGAATTGGTCGCAGATTTTTACCAGTCCCAGCATTCTTATTCCAAGAACATTCTCTGTGAGAGCAGATTAGTTAAGTATGTTCCATCTCTATCCTCTTCCCTTCCCCAAAAACCAGTTTAATCTTCCTTGGAGAAGTAAAGCATACAAAAAAAAAGTGTTTAGGCTATTTTTGTGCATTTATGTAATTTTAATAAAATACACGTTTTTATTTTTTATATATATGTGTATTTTAATGAAGACTAGCGTTACTGATGCTGGGTAAGTGCACAAGTCAGGACTTGATTAGTCCTTGCTTGGTAAAACAAACTTAAATAGTGTTATGTTATTGCTGGTGTGCTGTGGGCAGTCATTTTTTCAATGCTCCCACTTTTTTAGTCATTGAAATTATTTTAGTGGTTTTCATTACTTCTCAGCTCTTCAGCTGTGGTTTCAATACAGCACTTCATCTAACATTTAGATATGCTTTGATTTGCATCAGGCTATGCATAATAAAGTTTTAATTGCTTTAGAATAATTTTATACCAAATTCTGCTGCTTTGTTTCAGCAGAACTGCAAGATGTGATTACTGTCTGAAATGCACAATTCTGTATTCTGTGGCAGCATTTTGTACATTCTTGGAGCATGCTGGTCCTTGCACTATCCTGAGTTTTGTTCCTCTCTCATTTTTTTCTGAACTTCTGCTGTCTTTCTGCAGTTGCCTTTTTCTGGTTCCATTAATTTGGTATGGGCAAAAAGATTCTAACTTGCTTGATGCAGGTAATCAATGAAAGTTTTAAGTGCAGTTTAAGAACAAACTGCTACTGTTCAGAAAAAGTTGAAGCTTTCCCTGATAAATACAATTTTCAGGGCAGTGAGAAATCTGTGAAAAAGTATCAAGCTGATCATCTTTGGCTTACTTTTTTTTTTTTCCTTCTTAGTTTACAGTTCGTTGTTAGCATTTCTTTATTTTTAACGTGGTTAAGTGTGTTATGTGCCAGGATTGATATGGCAGTAAACTTTCTATGTAAGTTGAAGTCTAGAGCTGAAGACTGGAAATGACAGTAACTGTGCATTTAAGATGGATACAAGACTTCACCATTTGTTAATTCCTTTTATTTTTAATGAAAAAAAAGTTCTGCCTCTGAGAGTGGAGTTCTTTTTGAAGGAACTTAAGAACAGAGGGGAAAATAAAAAGGGATCATCCACTAATGAAAGGTTTTAGTTTGATGTTTGGGGGTTTTTTAGGGGGGTGGGTATCGTTTTTGATCAAAGGTTTTGGGGAGGGGATATGAGTTGCCAAGAAGTTCAGTACCTGACCTAGTAAAGTCTTTCTCCATGACTGTAGAGAAAGCTCAGTTGATATAACAAAATCATGAGCTTTTTGGAAAATGCAAATGGCTCATATAGGTTTACTGCAGGCTTACCCAGGCTACTAATCTGCAAAAGCGGGATGAGTTACTTCTCTCATGTTAGGGTTTTTGTTTTTTTATTTGATCCTCTTAGTAGTACCTTTTGAGCCAATAAAATGCAAATCCCTTAGAGCAAATCTTTGGGACATCTTTAATCTCACTTACTCCAGTACCTACGGGAGATTCAGTGTTTCCTGATTCATGGAGAAGGAATTTTGTAATGATATTAAAAAAAATAATTTGCAGTTATAGCATGTAAATGTAGTATATCTGTTTATTTTTTGCACGTCAGTGATACTATAAAGCACATTTTATTGCCTGGATTTTTCTGTTGAGTAACCAGGTCATATGGGAACTGCTGCATCTGTGACTACATATGAGTATGTTTTGTTTAAAATAAGTGTTCTTTGTTTTTCATACTTCCACAAGCAAGAGAGAAAAGTGTTTGAGAAGCAATAAATTCTTTTGCACTTTGATATTCCTTATTTGTTAGAAAAAGGTTGGGTTTTTTTTTTCCACTGTTAGTGACCATTCTACAGACTGAAAACAACTTGCTTACTGTAATCTTAAAAACCTGTGTTAGTGAATTAAATTTAACTCATTTAACTCATAATGTAGGTCATGTTTAAACTGCTCTAAGACTGGAGTACCACTGCAGAGAGCTCCATTGCTGTAGTTGCATGTTTCTATTGCTTCTCTTGTTTCTCGACATCAGCAGTCAGTCCCATGGTTGCTTTGCCCAGTGCGTAGGTGAAAATTAGTGCATTACATGACCATGTATTTATTGGTACTGACATGGTGACGATGAGAAGAAACCATTGCAAGGGACAGTGGGTGCCAAAATGTCCATTTCAGTAGCAGCACATTCAAACTGATTGAAGTAATCAAAATGTGAAGTTACTACCTAGTTTGGTTTTTTTTTTTGCCCTGGACATACATATGGAACTGGTGTATGTAGAGATACATAGCCAAGTCATATTTGGCATACATATGGTGGTTAAATGTTTTATACATACCCTTACAAGAATAAACAGGTACTTCCTTCCACTTTCTCAGTCCATTGGGAACATGAACTGTGCTCTGGTTCTGGTAGCAATAATTACTTGATCTGTCTTTAAATTTAAAATTTAATCTGTGACAGAACATGTTTCTGCTGATAGTGGACTTATATTAGCTAGATGCCTGAATGATAACTTGCATAATGTATCTCTGGCTTGTGGCAGGATGAAAACAACAGTTTTTACCCTACACTTGAAAAATGGGTCTGACAGGATATCTAAGAATAAAATATAGTTATTTTCAGAGAGCTAAGAGATCTCCTTTTTATCTTTGCAGAATGCTTTTTTCAGCTTTTCGGATGCTATGTGAACTGTACTGTGATAGTTTTTAGGGGAATTTAAGCTTTCTCATAAAGCATTCTCTGTTTTGACAGGTCTGTCAGCATAGTCTAGGACTGAACTTCTTAATCTCCACCTCTTCGTACTGATTTGCTGAGAATGAGAACAAGATTAATCGATAGTGTGTAGTTTTGTGCCCGAACACTCAAGACAATGCTACCTTTATAATTTTTTTTTTTCTTATATAGGAAATCAAAGGCAAATACAGGAGTTACAAAACAGACACTTAAATGAATGTTCTACAATGTCATAAACAACAGCGAAAGAGAATGCTTATCTGTAAATCACTCGGACCATTGAGTAAATTCTCCTTTTTCTCTTAAAAATTTGAAACTGTTGATTATCCAGATAGAAAGGTCTCCTAGGGGTGGAGGGGGAAGTTCCTTAAATAACTGTATGGAAATGCCTTGAAATACGACTGGATCGTACAAAGTAGCTTGCTAAATTCATGTTCCTTAGTTGTCAAAGCTGACAGCTTTTCTTTGCAGAGGTTTTTGTACCAAACAGACTGGAAGAATTTGAACTTAATAAATGGAGTTCTGCTGTAGTTGTCTTACAGTGTAATGCTCTGTGGAGAGGCAGGTGTAGTTACATAAACTGATCTGACTATGTCTGAATGAACAAAGATTGTGATGACCTTTAAGACTGTGATAACAGGATGGCTGGCTGGGATGGGTAGCTCTTTCTTGCATTATGAGAAGCATGCTGGTCATATGCACTTAAGTAAAAACTTTATTGTAAGGAGATAAGTGTGCTCAGAATTGAATTTGTATTAAAATTTTGTTGTGCTTTTTGTTGTACAACTTGCGGTAGGTGATTGCAGGCTAGCACCATTGCCTTTAGCTGGCTCGGTTCTGTTGGTACTCTAGAGGCTGTGTTGGATTGGATTCTTTCTTTTTTAGTCCTAATTTCACACGTACACACACACACACCTTCCCACCCCTGTGAAAGTCTTCAGAATGCTATCTTAAGCCTCTTCATTTGTCTCTTTAATCAAATACCATAACGGCTTAATAAGAACTGTACTGTTTGTGAATTAGCAAACCCAGAGCAGGATTGGTGTCAGCCCATCAAATCAGTAGCTTGTAATATAAAAATCTTTTTTATGTTTTCACTACAATTAGGAAATTAAAATATAACATCCTTGGAGATATATAAATTTGTGCTAGGGGAAGGGTAGTCAAAAATAGCAATGTGTATATTATTGATTGTGGATCACAGAAAACACATGATAATGTCAGTCCAAATTTACTAAAATGGAAAGACTTAGGAAGACCTAGATAGCATCAGGATGGAATCCTTACCGCTCTTCCCATATTTGAAAAGGATTTTCAGTATTTCCTGGCTTAATGTTTGTAACATTATATTCAAATGAGTCTTGAGTGTTGACTTGGTAAATCTGCCTGGTTTGTAACATTATTTTTTTTCCTTGTTTTTTTCTACCCAGCTTCTGCAGCCTGACTGTCTTTAATAGTTGGGAGCATTACATACAAATACTGATTTGATAGTCTATTTGGCATTTCCTATGTTGTAATTTTCACCTTTTTTATGCTACCTAAATTTCCATCCTGTCTTTAAAATCTGGACTACAGGAACCTCCTATTTATAGTACCGTATTTTGTTAATGTTCGCGTTACTTCTTTTTCATCACGTCAGAGTACTTGAAGTGCAAAACAATAATGATACAGTGTGTGAATACAAAAACTTGTTAACAAAAATTCTGTGATTTCCAGTTTGATGCAGTTTATTTTTGTGTTATATTGCAGGTCTGTCAAATGGTTTTGGAGATGGGGGTAAAGAGAGAGTATTAGATGATACTCCGGGAAGGAAAGTTGAGCCTCGTCGTCGCTGTGCATCAGAATCTAGTATTTCATCTAGTAACAGTCTTTTGTGTAACTCAAGGTAAAACTGTAAATCTGAAATACAGATTTGAGACTGAGTATATCAATTTTCTATAGTGCTTGTGACCCACATTGGAAGACTGCATAATTTTTAGGGGAAAAAAAGAGTACATTTCAATTTTGTCAGTTGTGTGTTGAACCTGATAGACCTTTCAGGATTTCTGGTGTTCTTATGTTGAATTCAGGTTATTGCAGTTCCAGGCAGTTACACTTTATACTTGACTATGTTTCTTCTGCTCTGTATAGATACATATATGTATACATATCTGTATGTATAGTATCTTGTTTTAATTACTTTCCTAATCCTGGACACTGGAAATGGATGTGTTTATTTTGGTGAGGGGAGGAGAGAAGCAACTTCCAAAGCAGAGTCTTGTACGCAGGAAAGGTAAATACAGTAGCTGTGGAACTGTAGATCATCAGTTTGTGGTTTGGATGACTGGCTAGTTACTGCAGTGATGATAGTACCTGTGTACCAACTACTGACTTCCTTGGCAAGTCTGTTGTTAAGGACAGGACTTTCAGAATGGTCACCTATGCCACCACTGATAATTATTTCTCCATCACCAATGGTGCATATCCTCCAAAAAAGCACACAAATCTCTGGGTAAAAAGTAGCTGTCTGCAGTCCTGGTCTGCAACACTGGGGCAGATGGGAGTATTGGATAAATCTGTTAGAGAAAAAAAGAAAGCTTTATTCATGTGTTCAGGATTTGTTATTAAACTGTTTAAGGGAATGGTGTTAATGCACTCATGTCAAACAGGCTTTCAGAAACAAAGAGAATTTAATATTGCATCTCTTGTAAATGTGATATATTGAGAATTTGATCTAGAAAAATTGCTGTTCGGGTTTTATAATCTCTTAAAGAAAACTGTGCAGAGAACAAATTTCCTGCTTTGTGGATAGGCATTCCACAATTGAAAGACTTGAATTTGTAGTGAAAAATGAAAGAGAATATAGTGGTTTCCTGTGTAGTGGAACTGGTGGAGCAGAGGGAACATGTTTTCATTTGGCCAGTATCCACTGTAACACTGGAGACGACGCAGCTTCTCCCATTTGTGCATCTATAACCTGTTCAACAGCTGAGGTGCAGTTGCATAATGTTTGTCTTTTGCTAATAACCAGGCAATTCTGTGCATGAAAATAATCTGGATTTTTGGCTTTTATGTTGTTTGTGTTTGTTACATGAAATGTTTTAGAGCTCGCTGCTCTGATTTTACTGTGTACTGATGAAAGTATTAATACTTCTGCAGTTTCAGTCTACCAAAGTGTGGTAAAGGTAAACCTGCACTTATACGAAGACACACACTGGAAGACCGAAGTGAATTGATATCATGCATTGAAAATGGAAACTACGCCAAAGCAGCAAGAATTGCAGCTGGTAACTATAAATAATTGTATTCATAATAATATTGTTCGACAATAGTTTTGTCCATTTATTTGACAGATTCTTATTTTTGCTGCTGAAATACATTAAGTATTTCAAAAGTGGCACTGATAGCATTGCAGGAACTACTGGTTTCTGCTTTTGACTTTTTGAAGACTTTGAAAAGAATGGTACCTGATTTTGGTTTTTTGATCAATAAGTGGTATTTAAACTGGACAAGCTACTCTAGTAATACAAGGAAAACTTGGCCTGAAGTAGTATTTGTGGTTCTGTCAATACTTTTCTTTGTTGGGCTTTTTGGTTTAGGATTTGCTCCTCATGCACTAGTTCTGCATAAACGTGTTGACAGATGGGTAAGACATGGTCTACTTTGATTCAGGAAAAAATTGAAATTGAAAAGAAGTAGAAATTTCTAGGAATGTAGAGGAGAGTAAGTTGCCAAATTTTAGGGAAATAACTATGTTCTGTTGATATGTTTTCCCACCTGTTTCAATATTTTAATAGCATTACAAGATTCAAGTAGGTCATCTCTTCCGTAAGTAGAACTGTGCTTGTGTAACGCAGTGCTCCCACACTGAAGTTAGGCATCAATCTTGCAATGTCCAGCAGGTCTGTCTTTGGTTTCTGACCTTAGAACTCTTCTCCCCCTCATCCTGGGTATTCCTTGTCCTTGACTCTTCGATGTCTTTCTGGTGCTTTTATCTCTTTGCCTTAGTTTGTCCTTTCCTTCCCATATGATCACTTCTGGTTTTTATTTCTTGCAGCTAATCTGTTTTCAGCTACAGCTTCATTAATTTCAGGTTTAGTATCTTTTATTATCTGCATGGTATCCTCTTATACAGGATTTAACCTTTTCATTTGCTTTTCTTACTCTTCTTGAGTAGTCTTACATTTAAAACTTTCCACTTAGAATTCCCATACCTGTTTTTTCAGAACTCTCCTTCATCTCTTTTAATTCTGCCTCTGTTCTCAGATAGGTTCTACAACAGCCTAAAAGGAGGAACAAATGTTATTTAACAGCATTATTTTATATATTATTATATATTCTGTCTAATTTTTGTTCTTGCTACTTCAGCAGATCAAGAAGAGGAATTAAGTAGGAGTGAAGTCAAAACTCCTTTTTACATTCTGTGCATAACTGGAAATTTACCATGATGTACTTTCATTAGTTAAAAACCCAGATTTTACAACGAAACTTTAATAAAAGGTTGTTAATTCTTGGCAACGTCTCACACGGGTCTGTTTCACAGAGTATATATGCAGTTATGCTGTCTTTATTTCCAAGGAATGTCTTGTTTCTATTTGCAAGATGCTATCTCAGAACCTGTAGTATGGTATGTTGTAATACTGCAGTTATGATGGGATGCAATTTTGCATTGATTAGTGGATGTAATCATTTTAATGCACACTGAAATATGTCAAACATGTCAATATGTCAAACGCAAACAATGTTACAAGAGTGCTATTGAAGTCACAAAGCCAAGTGTGTGAGTTGGGGCATGCTGTTTTCTGTAATACTGCTGCCATGTTCAGCATTGTCGACTTGTGAGACTGAGGTAGGCTTTAGAACTCAGTGTACTGGACAATATAAGACTATTACAAAAAATATGTTCTGTATTGGAATATGAAGATTATATTGAGACATAAATACAGAGGATGAATTAAACTCCGAGTTCTGTCTAACTTTTGAGGTTTGGGCTTACAATCATAGAATCGCAGAATAGCCTTAGTTGGAAAAGACCTCTAAAATCATCAAGTCCAACCATTAACCCAGCACTGCCAATTCACCATTACATGGTGTCCCTTAGCACCTCATCTGCACAGCTCTTAAATACCTCTAGGGGTGGGGACTCTACCACTGCCCTAGGCAGCCTGTTACAGTGCTTGTAGGCTTAGTAGGTTTTTCTTGATTTTCAAATAGAATTATCTGTATGTAATAACTTAACTTTGGTGTGCAAGAGCACTGGAAGATGAATAGATGTGTGCTATGAGTGGTTTTCATTAATAGCTGCTGTATACAGAGGTGTGCTGAAGTTTGTAGGCCTTGGATTTCTTTATAGGGTCAGTAAGTTGCTGTGCCAAAGTGACCATGTTTTGTAATGCCTGTCCCTCCTGAACCTTACGCAGTCCTTTTGCCTGCCTATTCTTTATTCCCTGATCGAAGATCTTTATCTAGCTCTCCAGTTCTCAGGCTCTCTCATGCTTTTTGTCCCAGTTTTCAATTCTCTGTCCAGTCAGTTGATCAACCTTCTTGTCAGATTTTTTTTTTCCCCTCAGTAAATCTTAGTGGCAGTGCTTTTTCAAGCAGTGTCGAGATGCTGTCTTTCCCTTCAGTCACATTTACATTGGTGAGCAAGAGTGGGCAGGAGGCAGATTGTAGGGGAACATTTTGTTGCATTTGAATCAAACAGCTTTTCCCTCTGTGTGGTCTTAATTTCAACAGGTAACTTAAACAGCAGAGAGAGCACTTTGTGCAGCAAGAGTTACACAGTAAAAGGAAAGTCTTAGTTTATGATTTCTGCTAAAGAGTGGTCCATCTATGCTGCAGATAACCACAGCTACCTCTTGGGTGGCAGCAGTTCTGTAGTTTAAATGTGCTCGGTGTCAGTCGATTTGTCTGCAGATTTAGGTGTTAAAGTTTCCTTTGCACAACACCGTGCACTATTAATCTAGTCATCTTTCAGCGTAACTATTTTTGGTTTAAAGTACTAGTGTAATTTCAAGAGCTGCTAAGATCATTACCTGCTTTTTATTGGTATGCGCATGAAAGGTGTTATTGGTATGTGGATTCTAATGATCATGAGATATTGATGAAACAACTGCAAAAGATTTGTGTGAGGTTTCATTCTTTAATATTTTAATTTTACATTTAATTATTATTTGTTCTTAGAAGTCGGGCATAGCAGTATGTGGATTTCAACTGATGCTGCAACATCTGTTCTTGAGCCTCTAAAAGTAGTATGGGCCAAATGCAGTGGATATCCCTCTTACCCAGCTCTGGTAAGTACACAGCTTCCCATGAGTATACTAGTGATACTGGTTTTGTTCTGAAAATATCAGTGTGTGAACTTAAGCTAACCGATAAATTCCCATTCAGTTTGAATAAAGGGGGATTATTCTGCCCTCTTTACTGTGCATCCAGTTTATAAAATAATTGCAACATCAGATGTCAAAAATGCTCTAGAGATTTTTTTTTTCAGTTAAATCTACTGCTGTGCCTCCTATTTGCCTATTCAGCTTATGTCAAGAAGTTACGTAAGTGTGTAACACAAAGCCAGTATAAATGCAGCGGCTGTCTAGTTCATGATTCTTTTCCCTTTAACTTTATTTGTAATACCTCCTTAAAATAAATCAGGTAATTTTAAAAATTAGGAACTGTTCTTTCTTCTCTGTTACAGATTATTGACCCTAAGATGCCTCGTGTTGCTGGCCATCACAATGGTGTTACTATACCTGTGCCACCTCTGGATGTACTGAAAATTGGAGAACAAATGCAGACCAAATCAGACGAGAAACTATTCTTAGTACTATTTTTTGACAATAAAAGAAGTTGGTATGTTATTGAAATGTATTGTTTGATGAAATGACTTAAAATTGTAAAAGCCTATACCTTTTGGTCTAAAAGAAAATTGAAACATTATCTTTCTGTGGATATCTTTCCTATGGAAGTATCAACTGTAATGTTAAAATTTCATATTTGAGTCTGTTCTTTGACCAAGGCATATCATCACTGAAAGATGGTCAGTTCAGAAGAAAATAATATGCCGTTAGTCTTTAGGTTTTACAAGCTGGTTTCATGTATTGACCTGATCAAAGTGCTTCTTTGGCTAGACAGATATTTTTAAAGTTAATAGTCCTTAGTATTCATCTGTGTCAGCCTTCATCATTGCTTTTCTAATCACAACACTTTTTCCTTTTCCCTCTAGTCTTCTCAAGTACATTTTCTTTAAATTTTTAACCTCTCTAGTTAAATACTTTATTAACACTCTAATTTGAAGTTCTTAGCCCTTTCTGAATTCTTTCATGAAACCTTCCCTTTTTGCATTTCTTGCAGTGTCAGCAATATGCTGTGTGGAGCCTGAAGGGATAATTCACACAGTAAAACATTCTCTTCCCCTTCCACTAGCTCTTGTTGTTGTTAGGGGTTTTTTTAGTGTATTTTTGTTTGGTTGGTTGTTGGGTTTTTGTCTGCCTCTTTCTTCCTTTCATTAAATTACGTATTTCTTTCCTGTATTTTTATTAATCACTCTTCTCTTTGGGTTTCCACATAGGTCGAGCTAGCTTTAAATCTTTTTATATCTCAATTTTACTCTTGAATTTGCTTGCACTTTTAGATACCATTTTCCTCTTAGGCCGATTATATGTGATGTCTAGAAATGCTGCCATTCTCCTGGCTGTCTTGGTCCCAGTACACTATCATCTAAATAACTTCCTGCGTGAAATTTAGAAATAACATTTGCTTTTGTGTACCCTTTTGACATAATCGTGATTCTTTGGCTTGCTTTCTCTGCTCTTCAGTTTTTTTCTTAATTAATTGATACTTCTTAATGATCATCCTGTTCAGTTGCACAGGAGTCCATGACATGTGGTGTTCTTCTGCCTTTGTTCATGGAGAACATCAACATTTAAACATATTCAATATTCTGTTTCTTATTTTACTGATACCACAAGGCTCCCAGGCTATTTAATAATTGCTGCAATTGCTTCTTGATCTTGGGAGTCCTCCATAGCTTAAACCGTTCTGATTTTTTGCTATATACAGGTGGTTCTAAGTCTAGCAAATATGTGCAAAGCAGACTCTAATGGTTACTCTGCATAGATGGAACAGGAAAGTCTAAATACTTTTTCAGCATCTTTCCCCTCCTCTCTTTCATCCCCAGCCCACCAACATTTTTTGGTATTAGTTCTTTTATCCTGATTATTTTGGCCATTGTAGCACTCATCACTAATTCACTTTGGACTCTGACTTCTGAACCCGTGTCTATGATTTTCATTCACTTTCAGGGTATACATCATCTTCAGTCTGTGATACCGGTTTCCATCACCTGTAGATTACCTTTTCAAATAGTCTCATTTGTTTCTTCTCCTTCGCCACTTGCGTATGGAGGACTTGGCAAGACTTCTGTTAAAAATACCTTCTTAAAAACTTCCCTCTGATCTGTATTAAAACTGATGATGATTAGACTGCTGCTTATCATTCTGATGTTACTATTCTTCACTGTTCGGTCCTTGTCCCTGTGCTGACTCTTTACATCTTTTTGGTTTCAGTGTTTGTGCTCAGTACAATAGGATTGTAGTTTAGAGTGCTTTAAGAAAAAATAATATTTCAAGAGACAATTTTATTCAGTTAAAAATCTTTGAATAAAATATTTGGTATCAGTCTTTACTGTCTGATTTGCAGTTGGTTCAGCTCCAAATGGTCTCCCAAACTGAAGTTTTTAAACAAAAGCATGGCTTCTGCCAGTTGTAGGGTTGGGATTGCAGACTACAGTAATGTACTTTAAGAGATATTCATTAGTTTACATAGTTTTTCTTTGATAGCTATAACTTAAGAAAACAGGATTAAGATAAGCATTTATGGAAATGAAGTAAATTTATTTCACACTTTCAAATTAAATATTTAGAATGCTATAACTTGAAGAATGGGCTGTGAAGCTTTTTTCACTATCACTCCTCTGTGCTTAGTAGCAATTAAAGATATTCATGGAGCTTAAAATGGAAGAGTACTGAGTTAGTGGGATTTCATGCTGTGGTGCAGAAGTACACTAACCAGAACTTCCTTGACAGTTTTGCTTTCCCCAAAGACCAAATGGAGATGTCTTAAATGTAAGGTAAAAATTCACAATCTGCAAATTCTTTGTAATGCAAATGAAAGAATGAAGAGAAACAATACTGTGTGAAGTGAATCTTGAGCCACATTCATTGTTAGTTGCTGCTGCCTCTTCTTAAACTAAACTGCATCAGTATTTCATGCTAGTTTTTTTCAGTTGATACTTAATTTCAGTCATTAAATGAGTATCATTGAATTGGAGTGTATTCTTTGTTTTGTAGAAGAGACTTGCTTAATATTTCATGCTCTTAAAAATATTTAAGGCAAGTAAGTACTATCTTAAAAGGCATTTTATCACTTTCTTTCAGATGGTAAAGCTGATCTGCTCTGAGAAACATAAAATAGCAGCCCTGACATTTCTAGATAAACATCTTGATTTTATTCTATATTTAACATGCTTACTTTACCGTTTCTTACAGGCAGTGGCTTCCCAAATCCAAAATGGTTCCACTTGGCATAGATGAGACCATAGACAAGTTAAAAATGATGGAAGGACGTAACTCAAGCATACGAAAAGCAGTAAGAATTGCTTTTGATCGTGCTATGAATCACCTGAGCAGAGTCCATGGAGAACCAGTCAGTGACTTCAGTGATATTGACTAACAGAGGCTCTCTACCACGGCATGAAAAATACCACACAGACTTGAACTCTACTAATGGAACCTCTTTGTCTAAAAGAATGTATTGAAGATACCACCCCTTAATTGTTGATTCAGTGGCTGAGTTCTGCAGACTTGAAATAGTTGAGCAATTCTTCTAAATCACCATTGCCATATTGATTAATGATTTTATTGTGTTGTAGTTTGGAGGACTTTCCACTAAACCTGTTAAAATGTCTTGTTCATAGTGTTCATAATTGTACATAAATGTATATTCAACACTTAACTTATTCTGATTTTAGAAGTAGCTCTTTAATTCCTTTTATAATTTTCCTGGGGAGGGAGTTGGTTTTTGTTTCCATGCTTTTTCCTTTTTTTTTTCTTTCTTTCTGAGGTTGTTACCTAAACACCATCTTCCAGCTTAAGGTGTTTAGTGGGTCTTAAAGCCTAATATCAAAATGGCATCAAATATATGTTTGCCTAAATCATATACAATATGGTGCTGCTTGTATCATTTCTTCCTTGGTCTGTAGCTTCTGAAAAAGACTTCTGAATGTTTGTGTAAATTGTTGCTCTTTGCACAAAGTACCACATATTTAAGATTGATGTAAATTTACAATTACAAATATGTATTTTAAGAAAGGAAGTTGCATTATTTTGGAGGGTACTTTGTGGGAAAGACATCAAGAAAAATATTCTGTACATCACTTGCAAATCACCAAAACCACTCCATTGTTGCCCAAAATAACTTAAGATTGTTTTTGTTTTAAACAAAACTGGCTTAAAGCCTGCAAGCACATTATTTCTTTCAAAACCATATCCCATTTATCTCCCATTGATTTAATTTTGTTGATACATGTGCCTCCCTCTGTTTTATTTATTGTAGAAAATGTATTAATTTGCTTTATAATGAAAAATAAAATTGACAAATATATTGATATGCATTTTTATACAGGCACATAAGAAGACAACTTGTTTTGGGAGAAAATGTATTGGAAATTGTATAAAATAAATAGATGGTTTGTGTGTAATTTGATTTTTTTGTAACCTGTAATCTTCTGTTTCCAATGAGGAGATTTATGTAACTTTTAATTTAGAACACTTTGGTAGCAATAGAAACTTTGGATACATTTTTGTATGGTACATGTGATGTATATAGAATTAGTACTTTATTTTTATTTTTAAGAAGTAAAGCATTATGTTTGGGCAGGGGGAAGAAGGAGGGTGGGTTTCCAGAACTGCATTTTTATATTAAAAAGAAAAAAAAATAAAGTCAAGATTGTTGTAGCTACTTTATTCCTACCTTCACTGAGATACTGAATTTGTAACAATGAAAATGGCAAGGTATGTTTGCAATGTGATTTATAATGACTCCATTATTTATAAATGCACTGTGTTTGAACTCTTTTGCAGTGATATCTTAAATACTGTACCAAGTTATATAATATGAAACACCAAATAATGCATAGGAATGCACGAAGTATTTATGCCCAGCTTTTTTATAAAGGATTAGCAGATACAGCAAAACCAATACTTTTAAAATCTTTTTTTAAAACTTCACTGAATGGCATACTTCATTGTTAAACCTGCTTGAATCTTTATTTTAAAGGGACAATTACTTTTTAAATAGTTTTTAATGTTTTTATTCTCTATTGTTTGTAATACCCCCTTAGAAGCTTGAAATAAAATTTCTTTCTCAACTGTTAATTTTGTCCTGAATTTAGCCCCTGAGATTTTGCTGTAGTGGCCATTTTCTTACTCCATGACTAAGCTGTTACAGAGGTACTAGTTCAAGAATCCGATTGTTTTCTTGCTGTGGCATGCAGTATCGTCCTTACTGAGCCCCTTGGATGGTAGGTATTCTAGCTAGCCACCCTGGCTGAGGCCAATTGCCTCTAATGGACTCTAATAATTACACAGATGAGTTGGATAAATTTCTCGAACAATCAAGCAAATAGTTTTCTGAGTCTTGACAATAAACACAGCTTCAGGGGGAGTAGTGACGGCAGGTGTCCTGTAAGGACCATCGTTGCACTGTGCTGCTGTGATGGAAACAACAGCCACATAGGGTAGAAAAATAGAACGAAAATTTGGTGGTTTGCCTTAAATAGAACTTCTCTGTAATGACTTCAAGGATCTGCCATATAAGCATGCTCATTTTTGAACGGAATGGAAAGTAATTTGTGCAATATCGAGACAGCAGGACCAGGATTAGGACTGCCTATTAAGGGTCTTCAAAAAAAGAATCTGATTTTATTTCAGGCTTACTCCACCACATATACCTGAATTTGGTGTGTGTGAAACAATAGCGATTGACGGCCTCATTCTAAAAAGCAGAGAAAGGGACTTTTTGCATCTGACAGACCTTGGAAAGCTGAAATTGCAGCTAAAAAGGCAGTTGGAACATGATGATTTGGTACTTGTATGACTTAAGAGTTACGGTATCTGTAAAGTATGAAGTCCCAGTTTAAAAAAAAAAAATAATGTATACACACAGTTGCAAAATGATTCATCAGAACTCTTCCTAACTTCTCAGCTGCTTCTGATTGCAATGGAGGAGGGGGGAAAAAGAGCTCCTTTTTTTGAACACATTAATTTCATTATCCTATTACAAATTGTTTTTCACGTTTTCAGCAGACGCTGTAGTTCAAATTTTGCTCAGACTTCTAAGTTTCATTGTCTGGCTTTTCAGAGACAGCTCCATGAGTGTAGAAAGTAAATATGCTGCCTTGATCCTAGAGGTATCTGTGTGCACTTACGAGAATTCTGAGCTGGAAAGCGGATTAACAGAAGGCTGTCGAGCATGCTAACGAACCACGCTGCATATTCTGATGAAACTGGCATGAAAGGGATTTCATACTGATTTAGGAAAGGAAGTCAGAGCTCCAAAACTACTTTATTTCCAAATTCTAGGGCCTAACCAGGTGCAGTAGTCGAATGAATATGTGCATATCAGATTTTGCTTCACGACCTTTACAACCAAGTTCTTCTATGACACCGTTAATAACTGTAACATAATCATAGAGTGTAAGTTAGTATTCTAGTGGAGGGGAAAAAAAAAAAAGGACTGCCACATTGTATCTTACTGATTTCTTTAGGGTATAGATTTCAATATTCACTGCTCCATTCTCGTATGATAATTTCCTGATGGTAAAGTGGGCGAGTCCCAGATCGGAAGCTGAAACTTAAGTTTCCAAAGCTGAAACTAAGAAAATTTGTCTTGTATTAAAATGTGAGAAATCATGTTATAAATATTTAGGGGAAAAAATGTGGATAGAGAATGACACTTCTTATAAAAATAGTTTGTTACCAAACTCAGTGTGGGGTTTGGGGTTTTTTTTGAATGTTTGTTGATTGTGATTTTGTATTCTTTACACTAGAGAGAGGAATACACACAGACCATCAACATTCACAAAGCTAATACTTTCTTTTCAAAATGCTGCTATTAAAACATTTTGGTGGTAAACAGTGTTTTCTGCTTCTAGCATTTGTAGTCTATTAGAAGTAGCTTTCTCTGATGTTCTTGCCGCAAGTGAGCAATTTGGGAATGCTTATTTTTAGCTGTAGAGCTAGTACATAACCTCTACAGGAGGAATAGGCAAGGTAGAAAGGGCGGTGGGGTGGCGTTCTATATTAGGGAGTGTTTTGACTGTATGGAGGTCAATAAGCGTGATGAGCCAGTTGAATGTTTATGGATTGAGGAAGGCCAACGAGGCAGATATCCTGCTGGGAGTCTACTACAGGCCACCTGACCAGGATGAAGAGTTCGATGAACTGTTCTGTAGACAACTGGCAGAAGCTGCAAAATCGCAAGCCCTTGTTCTTGTGGGGGACTTCAACTTACCAGACATCTGCTGGAAATATAACACAGCAGAGAGAAAACAATCCAAGAAGTTCCTAGAGTGCGTGGAAGATAACTTCTTGACTCTGCTGGTAAGTGAGCCCACCAGGGAAGATGCATTGCTGGACCTGTTGTTCACGAACAGAGAAGGACTGGTAGGTGATGTTGGGCTCTTGGGCTGAGCGATCATGAAATGATACAGTCCTCGTTCCTTAGCCAAGTTAGGAAATGGGGCAGCAAAACTTTCACCATGGACTTCCGAAGGGCAGACTTCAACCTCTTTAGAACACTGGTTGAGAAAGTCCCTTAGGGAACAGTCCTAGAGGGCAAAGGGGTTCAGGAAGGATGGACTTTTTTCAAGAAGAAATTCTTAAGAGATGCAGGAGCAGGCTGTCCCCAGGTGTCGTAAGACAAACTGGCGAGGAAAGCGACCGGCCTGGCTGAACAGGGAGCTCCTGCTGGGACTTAGGAGAAAGAGGAGAGTCTACCACCTTTGGAAGAAGGGGCAGGCTACTTGGGAAGAGTATAGGGATTTAGTTAGGTTGTGTAGGAAGAACATTAGGGGGGGAAAAGTTCAGCTAGAACTCAGCCTGGCCACTGCTGCAAGAGATAATAAGAAGAGTTTTTACAAATATATTAACAATAAAAAAAGAACCAGAGAGAATCTCCATCCCTTATTGGATGCGAGGGGGAACATTGTTACCAAGGGTGAGGAAAAGGCTGAGGTACTTAATGCCTTCTTTGCCTCAGTCTTTAACAGCCAGACCAGTTATCCTCATGGGATTCAGTCCCCTGAGCTGGAAGATTGGGATGGAGATCAGCATAAACCCCTCGTAATCCAGGAAATAGTAGTGAAGGACCTGCTGAGTCAATTAGACACCCACAAGTCTATGGGGCTGGATGAGATCCACCCGAGAGTGGTGAGGGAGCTGGCAGAGGAACTTGCCAAACATCTCTCCATCATCTGTCAGCAGTCCTGGTTATCGGGTGAGGTCCCGGATGACTGGAAACTTGCCAATGTGACGCCCATCTACAAGAAGGCAGGAAGGAGGATCTGGGGAACTACAGGCCTGTCAGCCTGACCTCGGTGCCAGGGAAGGTTATGGAATGGTTCATGTTGGGGGAGATCACGCAGCAAGTGCAGGACAACAGGGGGATCAGGTCCACCCAACACGGATTCATGAAGGGCAAGTCCTGTTTAACCAACCTGATCTCCTTCTATGATCAGGTGACCCGCCTAGTGGATGAGGGAAAAGTGGTGGGTGTTGTCTACTTGGACTTCAGTAAGGCATTTGACACTGTTTCCCACAGCATTCTGCTGCAGAATCTGGCGGCTCATGGCTTAGACAGGTGGACTCTTTACTGGGTTAAAAACTGGCTGGATGGCCGAGCCCAGAGAGTTGTGGTGAATGGAGTTAAATCCAGATGGAGACCGGTCACAAGTGGTGTCCCTCAGGGCTCGGTCTTGGGCCCAGTCTTGTTTAATGTCTTTATCAATGGCCTGGATGAGGGGATCGAATGCACCCTCAGTAAATTTGCAGGTGACACGAAATTAAATGGGAGTGTCGATCTGCCTGAGGGTAGGGAGGCTCTGCAGTGGGATTTGGACAGGCTGGAGTGATGGGCTGAGGCCAATTGTATGAGGTTTAACCAGGGTAAGTGCCAGGTCATGCACTTCGGTCACAACAACCCCATGCAGCGCTACAGGCTTGGGAAAGAGTGGCTGGAAAGCTGCCTGGCAGAAAAGGACCTGGGGGTGTTGGTTGACAGCCGACTGAACACGAGCCAGCAGTGTGCCCAGGTGGCCAAGAAGGCCAATGGCATCCTGGCCTGTATCAGAAACGGTGTGACCAGCAGGAGTAGGGAGGTGATTGTGCCCCTGTACTCGGCACTTGTGAGACCACACCTTGAGTACTGTGTCCAGTTCTGGGCACCACAGGATAAGAAGGACATTGAGGTGCTGGAGCGAGTCCAGAGAAGGGCAGCGAGGCTGGTGAGAGGTCGGGAAAACAGGCCTTATGGAGACTGGCTGAAGGATCTGGGGTTGTTTAGCCTGGAGAAGAGGAGACTGAGAGGAGACTGCATTGCCCTCTGCAACTATCTAAAAGGAGGTTGTAGTGAGGCTGGTGTTGGTCTCTTCTCCCAAATTACTGATGATAGGACGAGAAGAAATGGCCTCAAGTTGCATCAGGACAAGTTTAGGTTGGATGTTAGGAAGAAGTTCTTTACTGAGAGGGTGGTTAGGCACTGGAACAGGCTGCCCAGGGACGTGGTGGAGTCGCTGTCCCTGGGGGTGTTCAAAAAATGGGTTGATGAGGCACTTGAGGCCATGGTCTAATGGTTAGGAATATGATTGGATAAAGGTTGGACTTGATGACCCTGGAGGTCCCTTCCAACCATAATTATTCTATGAGTCTATGATTCTATGATTCTATACATAGAACAACTACTCTGGATTTTCTGGCTCTTTGTGTCCAATTGCTAGCGAGTTATTTTTTACGCTTTTATTTAGCTGTTGATTTTCTTTTCACAGGTGTACTGCTATGGCTGCATTCTGTAGTGTTATAGTCAGAAAATGACTTAGAGCTGCTCGCTGCTAGTAACACGGTGCAGGTCAAATACGCAGCAGTTATCAGCAAAAATACTCAAGTTTGGAGGTGAAAGTGCAAGAGAATTGCTCTGTCCTGCAGGTTGGCCAAGGAAGGTGGTCTTGAGGATATTCACAAAGGAATTAAATGAAGACCTAAGTTTATTTCACTCTATCTGTCTGCTTATTCACCTTTCTTTAATTGCCTGTGCACAGAAACTGCTATCAAATCTGGTGGTAGGGAGGAAAATATATCAACAGCTGTAGTTTAACTGGAGGTTATCCAAGATCCTTTTCTCTTCAATTGTTACCATAGTGTTAAAAATCTTACACTGCTGTGACTGTAGTCACCCCATTCTGTCTTCTGCTAATAGTACATGGAGAGAGAGGACAGAACAAGTTGATTTCATGGGATTTTTTTTTTTTTTTTTTTTTTTTAAATTACCCTTTAAAATTAATCCCAATGATATCATATATCTTAGAAAACAGGCCCCTGGTCAAACTGCTGCTTTGCTGCCTGTTGCGGCGAATGAAGTATAGCAGGAAAAGGACCCAGAACTCCTTTTCTGAGAAAGGCAAGTTTATTAGCAAGCAAGTAAACAAGTAACCAAGTAAGTACGCAGGTAGGCAAGTAAGCAAGCAAGTAGCTAACAAGAAGAAAGGAAAAGCTCTGTCCAAGCTCTGCTGCAGCTCACTCTCTCTGCTCTCTCTCTCTCTAACTGTTCCCTCGTCAGTTAGTCTTATACATTTCTGTTCCCACAACAATCAAGCTAAACAGGACATAACACATATTTCTACTGCCCTGTGAAGCTTGTCTGGGAACACACTCCAAATTCCAATGTTATCCTTGATCAGTCCCAATCCATCCTCCCTATCTTCGACACAGCTTCCACATCTCCCCCTTTTTTGTTTTGGAATGAGGGTGGTGAGAACTCTTGCTTCAGTTCTTTTGAGCATAGGTTCTCATCCTTATATTCTCAATCACATTGGATTTTCATTTGATTAGCCATTGTATTTTGCCTATCCCCAAGCCAAATTACAGCAGCTTCTAAAGCATCTGAGCAAGCCAGTATTTGTTGATCAGTGCTTGCTTACTTGCTATATCTTGTGTTACATTACTCAACATTTCAGCTACCTCATGTGCCGTATGTACTCATTGAAAGCTGTTGTTGTGATTGCTGCAGTGGCTAATATAATAATTGCCAAAATTATAAACGCTATAAGCCAACCCATGAAGCGTCTTCTCTGTGGTCTAGGTTGTTGAAGTGCTTTAGCGACTTGACTCAATCCTGAATCACTCTCCCATTGCCTAGTCACATTAACAGAGAGCCATACTTCATAGGTAAATGGCTGATACGTTCAAATGAGAAACATTGTTATGTGCAATACAACTAAAATAATACAGATTTTCTAAAATAACTGCAAAGGTATGATTACATTTTGTTACATTTATCGAAATAGGTGTGTTGCAGAGGCACTTTCAAACAGACAGGGTGGTTACTCAAAAAGATCTATTTGTAGCAAAACTACTTAACACTCCGACAGACCAAAGATAAAACACAAGTTCAGATGTCAGTCGGGAATATATCACTACACAACTGGACTAACTCACATCAGAAAGATGACTCAAAAAGGTGCACACTCACTTTAAAAAAGGGGTAAATCTCCCATCCAACCCACAGGGGTGAGGGCTCTCTCAAGGATATCCAGAAGAAATATTCATTCACCAAGGACCTGGGGCAGGGGATGTTGAGGGTTCTCAGCCCCGGGGAGTTTCGTTGAGCGGTGTCCCGATCCAAGGGGAGCGTCCCCGACTGCAGACCTGCTGCTCTGAGGAGGACCAACTCAAACTGGTTCTCCGGCAGGGCTCCATTTATACCCATGTCGAGTCTGATCTGTGGGCAGTTCTAATTAGCGAGGTGCCCTCCCCGCAGGGGTCCATTAATCTGGTGCCAGGAAAGGCTGTCCAGACAGAGCACCATTAGAAGGTGGCTCCAGGATCAGGGTGGGTGCATCTGCCACACCATCCAACCCATGACCACAGTCATGACTCAGCTGGTTTCCTTGGAGTGGTGGTACAGTCACCTCTTGCCTCCAAAGTTAAAAGGGAGCGCAGTCTAGGTGAGCTTTGGTGCTCTTTGTAAGTCATCATTCCTTAATTATCACGTAATATGGCACTTAATATGGCTTATTACAATACGAGTTATAACAATCATAATGGTAATCATCATTATATGAAAAATACAAACAAATACAAACATATCAAACTTTCTCAAACTAGTGAGTTCCCCGTACAGCAACTATCGAGCACTCAACGGTGCCCAATGGAATGTAATGCATAGTACAGTGTTGTTCCAATCTCCATCTTTTCCGTGCTCGTTTGCTGTCAGTCAGATTCATCTCCATTGTCCATCTGAGGCACTGGGTTTTGCATCACGTCCTTCCAGCTCATGATAAGGTTTGACGTGTCTTGCTGGAAGCCACCGAGGTCCTGAGGGAAGAAGAACACAAGCATACCTCCTCCCCCACGTGATTAGTTCCACAGGACCAATCCACTGTGGACACAATAAAGGGTCTTTATACAAAACCTTGGGTCATGTCGAAAAATATTCAGGAATAGAAAAATGTCACTCTACAGACATCACTAGCTGGACCAAAATCAGAGCTGCATTTAAAAAATTCAAAGTATAAATAGCATTATCCAATTGTTCTTGAGGAGGCATATTCCCCCTTTTTTGTTTTATGAGCATTCGCTTTAATGTTGAATGACAACGTTCAATAATAGTTTGACCAGCGGGGTTGTGAGGGATGCCAGTGATATGGTCAGTACCCCAAGTTTGTAAAAAATCACGCGTAGTGCGTGAGACATACGCTGGGCCATTATCCGTCTGAATGACCTTAGGTTTGCCAAGGACAGCAAAACAATGGGTCCAGTGGTGTCGAACATCCTGTCCCTTCTCACTTGTATGTGTAGAAGCACAGAATGCTCCTGAAAAGGTGTCAATAGAGACATGGACAAAACGTACCTGACCAAAAGGTGCATAGCGCGTGATGTCTGACTGCCAGATTGCATTTGCATGCAGGCCCCTAGGATTAACTCCTTCCTGTTTAGGTAAGGGCATCAATCGCTGGCAGTCAGGGCAGGCAGGAACAATATCTTTAGCTTGAGCCAATGGAATTTTAAACTGTTTACTCAGTCCAGCTGCATTTTTGTGGAAAAAGGAGTAAGAGGCTCATGCATAATCTAGTGTCAAAACAGCTGCCGTGAATGAATCTGCTACAGCGTTCCCTTCAACTAATGGTCCTGGCAGACTAGTGTGAGACCAAATATGGACAATAAAAACAGGGAACTGTCTGTGTTCTAGGCTTGCTTTAAGAAACATCATAAAAAGTTCCTTTTGATTAATTTCTTTCAAAAATGAGAAAGGGATATGGCCAACGGCATTGACTACATATTCAGAATCACTAACAATTTTTAAGGGCTCTTCAGAAAAAATTTCAAGAGTATGTAATACTGCCCCTAATTCTACAAGTTGAGTCAATCCAGAAAGGTGTGTTATAGACTTCTTCCATCCATTATTATCTTTCCAGACTACCACTGCTTTTCCAGACTTTCCAGACCCATCCACAAATACTGTGCGAGCATCGGAAAGAGGCTTTAATGAAATGACTTGTTTCTGTTTGATTGCTAAATTGTGCATGTTCTGCAATAAATGACAAGGGCGTAAAGTAAAACGAATTTCTCCAATAAAATCAGCCAATGCAATTTGCCGCGACATCATAGAATTTTAAAAAGAAACAGATATTCTTGAGCTTGAAAAGGCAAATAGATAACACTGGGATCATAACCAGTTAATGCCTGAGTGTGATGTCGCCCTTTCATAATTAAACAGATAATAAGCTCTAAACAGGTAGTTATTGTTTTCTGTAACATATTTGGTAAAAACAACCACTCTAAGTAAATGGCATGTTTATTATCATCAGATATCTGTCCAATCAAACCTATTGGTTGAAACTGAGTGAGAAGAATAGAAAGACATATAGGTAACTTGACTCTAATTCTATCTGCCTGTAGTGTAGAAATTTTTTCAGCTACCAAAGTTAGCTCTTGTTCTCGGCTTCAGGTGTCAACTGTCTTTTGGATAACAAATCACTGTCATCTTTAAGAGTAGAAAACAGATGGCTCAATTCGTGATTAGCTATTCCTAACATAGGGCTTACCCAATTAATAGTTCCTAATAGTTTTTGCAGATCATTTAAGGTTTTAATCTTGTTTGTAATTTGCAAAGTTTGTGGCTTAATATTTGGTTCAGATAACATCCATCCCAAATATTTCCATGGTGGCATAGTCTGTACTTTTTCTTCTGCTAGCTGTAATCTGTGGGACTTGAACATAACGAGCATATGCTATAAGGTGTTTTGTAGATATTCTGCATTTTCAGCACATAGCAAAATATCATCCATGCAATGGTGTATGATGGAAATTTCTGTCTGGTTGGTTGCAGAGCAGTGGCAACCACCATTTGACATATGGTGGGGCTATTCATCATTCCCTGAGGCAAAACTGTCCATTGATACCTCTGCATAGGTTCAGAGTTGTTTATTGCTGGTACAGAAAAAGCAAAGTGTTTGCAATCATCAGGATGTAATGGAATAGTAAAAAAACAATCTTTAAGATCTATAATAAAAAGATGCCAATTTGCAGGCAGCATTGTCGGATTTGGGAGCCCAGGCTGAAGGGCACCCATAGGTTGCATAGTTGCATTAACAGCTCTAAGATCATGCAACAACTGCCACTTCCCTGATTTTTTAGGAATGAGAAATATTGCAGTATTCCATGGACTATTTGATGGTACTATTTGACCAGCATCTAATTTTTCTTTTACCAACTGTTGTGCTTAAATAAGTTTATCCCCTTTTAGGGGCCACTGATCAACCCAAACAGGCTATTCTGTTAACCACGACAGTTTGAGCAGGGGTTTTAGATCAGTGACCCTTAGGATAAATTTTTTCCTGTAGTTTTAGTTGACGCATTCCATTGCTGCAAGAGATCTCGTCCCCACAAATTAATGGGTGTTTGAAGCACATACGGTTGAAACCAAGCTTTGGAATTTTCAGGGCCTTCTGCTGCTAACATTTGGGTGCTTTTCATAGGTATTTGCATTCCCCCTGTGCCAGTAATTGTGGTCATAGCTACTTCAAGTGGCCACTGAGGAGGCCATTCGGTTTGAGATATTATTGACACATCAGCCCCGGTATCTAACAGCCCTGTAAATTTTCGATCTTCTATTTTTACTGTTAGAGTTGGCTGTTTGGCAGTAATCTCTTGAGCCCAGGATATTTGAGCAGTCCCGGTGCTACCAAATCCTCCCTGTCTTCTAATATTAGCTGATAACTGTGGAACCCAATAAGGAATTAAGAGGATCTGTGCTATTTTTTTGATTTGCTCTGATTCGACATGGTGCCTGAAGTGCTGTTAACACAATTTGAATTTCCCCAGTAGAGTCTGTATCAATTACTCCTGGAAATATAAATAGTCCTTGTTTTGTCATACTTGAACGTCCAATAATTAATTCCACATAACCTTTTGGCAATGGTCCCGAAATGTTAGTACCGACCACTGTCACTTTATGTGGCTCAATAATTATTTCTGAGGCAGTTGCCAAATCCAATCCGGCACTGCCTGCTGTGGCGTCTGTGAGATGGGAGACATCGTGTTTGTCACAGCTGATGTTTGACATTGTTGTACAGGTGTTTGACATTGCTATACAGGTGGGTTCCATATTCTGTTGATCTGTGGCATATTTTAAACCCTGTTGGTTTGAGGGGCACCGGGCTGCGCGCCCCTCTGTCTGTTTCCCGAAAGTGGTTGACCAAATTTATCAAATTTAGATTTACATTGATTGGTCCAATGATAACCTTTTTGACATCGACGGCACAACTGCGTGGGACGTTTATTCTTTGTAGGCTGCTGTCTTTTCTTTAGGCAATCTTTACTCATGTGTCCTCGCCCACAATTAAAACATGTACTTGCATTCTTGTTCACCTGTGGTTGGGATGTGTCAGCCGGAACGGACGCTTTACGTGTCTCAGTTCCAACATCCTGACATAACTTAATGTACTCTCCTATATCAGCTGCTTTTCCTTTAATGGATAATAGTGCTGCTTGACAATCACTATTTGCATTTTCAAAGGCCAGTTGAAACAACAGGGCTTTAGCTACTTCTGAATTACCTGTTTGTCTGTTGATGGCTCCCTGTAATCTGTCTATAAACGTCACGTAAGGTTCTTGAGGGCCCTGTCCAACCATAGCAAAAGACCCTACATGTTGTCCAGAATCAGGCACTTGTTTCCAAGCCTTTATGGCAATTTGTGATGCCTGTGCAAAAACTCGATGGTCCAAAGCTGCTTGCTCGCAGGGGGTTTGATACTGCCCTGCGCCTGTTAACATATCTTGGTCAATTGGCACTCCTGCATTCACATTATCCGTGACCTGTAGTACTGCCAAATTATTATATTCTAGCTGCCAAACAGCATACTGTGCCGATGTCAGGACCGCTTTCATTAACACTTTCCAATCCCATGGTGTCATTACGTATGAAGAGCTCACTGCTTCAATTATCCCTGTGGTAAGTGAACTTCGCAACCCATTTTCAGCTACGGATTTTTTGAGCTCTTTATACTCCTGGTAAGGCAAACCTTCACGAGTCGGGGGTCGGTTACGTTTACGTATGACAGGAAAGGCAATAGAAAAACCCCCTTGCTTTGAGGCTTCTGCCTTGCATTGCTGCACTGCCGGTTTGCGTCCGGTCTGATCTCCGGAGGGCTCTGTGGGTGCCCTAGGTAACACAGGGGTCACTGGTGGCGGAACGGCCTCTTCTGAGCCATGGGGGGGAGGAGTTTTTTCTGACCCATGCAGAGGAAAAGGTTCAAGCGGTTGCGGAGGGGGCGGTAATGGTGGAGGGGGGGCAGTTCGCCGAGCGCGGCCGGGCTGCGGCTGCAGTGCGGGAGAAGGTGTGCGGGGACCGGGAGACTGAGCGGCGGCAGCCAGGGAAGGCCCCACGGAAGCGGCGGGGATGCTGCACCGCGCCGGAGCCGGTGGCGGGGGCGAGCCGCAGGCGGGAGGCAAGGTGGGGGGAGTGGGAGGAGCGGAAGGCGGGTCGCGGGGAGCCGAAGGCGGAGCGGAGGGAGCCGAAGGCGGGACGCGGAGAGCCGAAGGCGGGGCGCGGAGAGCCGAAGGCGGAGCGCGGGGAACCGAAGGCGGAGCGCGGCGAACCGAAGGCGGGGCGGAGGGAGCCGAAGGCGGGGCGGAGGGAGCCGAAGGCGGGTCGCGGGGAGCCGAAGGCGGGGCGGAGGGAGCCGAAGGCGGGACGCGGAGAGCCGAAGGCGGGGCGCGGAGAGCCGAAGGCGGAGCGCGGGGAACCGAAGGCGGAGCGCGGGGAACCGAAGGCGGGGCGGAGGGAGCCGAAGGCGGGGCGGAGGGAGCCGAAGGCGGGTCGCGGGGAGCCGAAGGCGGGGCGGAGGGAGCCGAAGGCGGGTCGCGGGGAGCCGAAGGCGGGGCGGAAGGCGGGGCGGGGGTGGTGCCTTCTGGAGCGGCGCTGGGAAGCGTGGCGTTCGTTGCGGCTTGCGGGGGGAGTGGGCACGGGCGGTTCGGGGGGGGGCATAAATCGGGCTCTTTCTCGGGACCAACTGGCCCGGAATCAGAAGGATTTTCGGGCTCAGGATCCTTAGGATCAGCTGCCTCCTCGTTTCCTTTATCCTCCCCCTTGCGTATGATTGTCTCTGCCGGATCCAGCTGTGCTAGCGCAGCATACACGAACCGCCACGTTACAACAACCGTATCCGGAACTGCAGACCCTAACGTTTCACACGTCCATAAGGATTCCCCTACTCGTTTCCACACAGCACTATCAAATGTACCTTCTGCTGGAAACCAACTGCAATTTTTTTTTACCCATGAAAGCAGATGGCTTAAGTGTTTTTCTGCTACTTGGTACCCTGCAGTGTGCAAAACTTGTTGCAAAGCCTTTAAAAATACTTTATGTTTTCGTGAAAATGACTGCCCCATAATTAATGCAGCCCGGTAGTTTCTCAGTTCAACGGATAGCTGCTGTTCCGAGTTACGGAAAGTGGCCACAAAATCAAGATTAAAAATTACTCACCCGTCAGATGGCATCGCTCGAAGAATTCGAGTTCTCTCCCACTTGGCCTCACACGGGGCACCAGCTGCGGCGAATGCAGTATGGCAGGAAAAGGACTCAGAACTCCTTTTCTGAGAAAGGCAAGCTTATTAGCAAGCAAGTAACCAAGTAAGTAAGCAGGTAGGCAAGTAAGCAAGCAAGTAGCTAACAAGAAGAAAGGAAAAGCTCTGTCCAGGCTCTGCTGCAGCTCGCTCTCTCTGCTCTCTCTCACTGTTCCCTCGCCAGTTAGTCTTATCCATTTCTGTTCCCAAAACAATCAAGCTAAACAGGACATAACACATACTTCTTCACACACACTTGGGACTGTTTTCAGTCACATCTTCACACACTCCCTCAGGTTGTTTTCCAGCCTGACCTTCTCATTCTCTTATCAACTACTGCCCTGTGAAGCTTGTCTGGGAACACACTGCAAATTCCAGTGTTATCCTTGATCAGTCCCAATCCATCCTCCCTATGTTCAACACAGCTTCCACACCTGTGTTAGTTGTTTTCACAGTTCCTCCAAGCTCAGCTCATCGTTTATTCATCTGTTTTGATGGCTTCACTGCAACAAGTCAGCCCTGCCAGCAAACCAGGGAAGTCTCGGCTTTCTGGGCTAATGTCTGGGTGTACGAAGAGGTCTGGGGTAATGTGAATAGTTTTTATCTCCAGTCTTTGATTGCTCCTCTTTATACAATGAGCCTAAGTGTCGATACTGCTTTTCCCATCTCCCCCATTAATCTTCATTTTAGCACATTTTTGGCCTTGCCTAAGCTGTCTGGAGCCATTCTCCACTGTGAAGGGCTTTGCTGTGTGAGTCCTAGGGAGATCTTACTGTGTACTCTGTTCTACTTCCCTGGCAACAGCCCCAAGTAACAAAGATATATTTTAGCCTAAGAAAAAAGGTTAGGAGAGCTCTCATGTCTTCCTCATCTATGTTCAATTATCATGTCCTTCACTCCTCTATAGTTTGCTCTATGAGGATGGGAATTTTCACATTCTTACACGTAAAACAAAACATAAAAAGCTTGTCCAAATACATGGAAAATACAAGCAGGACAAAAAAAATATCTATGCCTGTCATTTTAATAGGAAAACAGAGTTGCTGGTAGATGATACAAAGATGATAAAGGATTGGAGTTGTTTTGATTATTTCTTTGCTTTATTTGTCACAAGGAGACTTGTTTTGAGATTGTAAGAATTCATTTTTTCATACTCCTAGTCCTTGATAAAAAGAAGTTGATAGTATCTTCCTTATCTAATTATTCTTTTGGGCTGTAGGAGCTTGATGCTTATGCTCAAGTAGATGGAGAGCTACAGGAAGAACATTAGCAATTTTCATTGTCAACTCATGAAGGACTTCAGGGCTTTCTAAAGAACTGGAGAAGTGCTGAAGTAGTGTCTTCATTTAAAAAGGGGGATTTGGAGAATTGTTCATCAGTCTTGCTAAAGATGAAACCACTGCAAGGGCATGGTGAGAGAAGCAATGGTGGCTGGATTTTAGGTGGAAAGGTAATAGCTGAGAGATGGGCAGAGAGAGGGCAACAGTATTTTCCTCCTTTCTTACTACTAAAAAACCCCCAACAAATTATGTGGATTTGTAAGCAGTTAAAGGTTATGGAGAACTTAATTTTTAGTTGATTTCAAGATATTTATTACTTCTGTAGGATAGGATAACAGTCTTAATGGTGAATAAAAGGGGAAATAGCAGTTGGGATTACTTCTGACCTCACCAATGCTTTTGAAGTTCTTCATCATATTTTCTTAGGCAAACAAGGAAAATATCACCTAGAACAAACAGTTTTTGAAAAACTGCAGCAGTTCACAAAGTAATTGTCAATGGTTTGATGTGAAACTGGGGGAACATTTTCAATAGTCTGCATTTTAGGTCTGCACATTAGTGAATAATATTTAATACTTTCATGCTAAATAACACTACAAAATTCTTAAATGCTAGACTAGAGGTTTTTTTGTGTATCTACATCTATGTTTTGAATGTACTTTTACTTTGCCTTAGTTGTTCTTTGGCTCGTGCTTTGCTTCCTACTCGGTGTGACTTCTCTGTGAGTGATATGGATATTCCAGAATTATTTTCTTTACAGATTGATATATAAACTTCACTGAACTAGCCACAAAATGTGGTGCTTGAATACCAGTAGGTTTTTTTTTTTCCTCCAGCACAAGGGGAATGCGAAATTAAAAAGGTGTTATTTGTCCAAACCTGGACAAAATGGTGCATTTGGGCAGCAGTTCCTTTGAAAAGCAAAGATCTGTATTAAAGATGTTTTGTTTTGTTTTGTTTTGTTTTATTTTTTCTTTCAGTGGAAATAGCTGTCTATGTGCAAGCAAAATGACTCTTACAAGATAAACAGAAAGCAAGTAAAACTACAGTCAGGTTGTACATGAACTTAACTAGCAATCTAAATTTTATGCCTTTTCTGTAACTTCTATATTTATGGTGATGCAACTGAGTAGTCCTTAATTTATATATTTTAGAAGAAAAGTGAAATTGAAGTTACTCCTGTGCACTTCTGCTAGATGATGATCATGGTGACAATATATATGAAATGCCAGTAAGATGCTGATGAAGCATGAAGATCAATTTTTCAGATCAACTTAATCAAATAATTTGAACCAAGCTAATCTAATTTGCTGCATAATTGTCTGCTTCTTTCCACAAATGTTTGTCTTCTGAAAATGTCTAATACAGTACTTGTCAGAAGATGTTTCCAGCTGAGAAAAATATGGGGCTTGGTTGCATTGTTGATTACGTTAGAAAATAGTCCTAACTTTTAATGAAAACGTTACTCTAAAAGGGGATTTCAGCAGTGTAGAAAACAGGCTGCTTGTAGTGTCTGACTGGAAGAAGAAATGTGCAAATACCTTTTGTGTTGTATTCTTGAAACTCACAAATTGGTATTTTCTGAGTTTCCATTGCTCCCTTTTCAATCAAAGGTCTTTAAATTACTTTATTCTAGAAGATCTCTTAAAATTCCTGTGTTTATCTTGAATGTATTTTATTATTAACTATTTGTTTTTAATACTTCAACTGCTGTGAAAATGTTGCAGTGTCTGTAAATAAATTGTAGTCTTAGTTGGTCTTTAATAGGTAATGAAATGTCTATAGTCTTTGGTACTAAGTGGGATCCAGCAGCCCTGTGCGTGGCTTCCTGGACACAATAGATTTCACTGAAATTCTTTTGTGCTTGTTTTGGGGAAAAGAGTAATACTTTCATCTAAAAGAATGCCTAAATGCATCTCTTAAGTGAATCCATCCCAGGCTTCTTAATTCTTCTTAAGCATTCTCAGATTTTACTCAGCTGGCAAATTAATCTGGATCAGAATAGGCTTCTCAAACTCTTTGAAGCATAATGTTAAATTTCATAGCTTTAACTTGTTGCCAGACAGCACTGTCGAGCCTTTACCTCTTCATCCATACATACTCTAACAGTTACAAAGGCTTTTTTACATTCTTCTGCAACCATTAGATTTACAAATTGTGTCTGTGATCGCTGTTCAATTTACTTCTCTGGCTGTGGGAAGTAAGCATTGTAAAGTAAAGAAGGGTAGCCTTGGGGTACCTAATACTAAGTAGATACACTGAAAATGTTTCACTTTTGGCCTTTGAACAGGGTAGATTTGACAGTGAAAGATTTTCTGGATATTACATATTTCTGTGCACAAGATTTGTCTTGTTTCTTGGAGCTGGAGTTTTTGACTCTGAGGGTTTGATAAGTGGAGGATTGTGTTGAACTGCTAAAAACATGGTAGGTGCTTGTGTTGACACAGAATCACAGAATGGTTGAGGTTAACAGGGATCTCTGGAGGTATCTGGTCCAACCCCCTGCTCAAGCAGGTCCACCTAGAGCCAGTTGCCCAGGACCACACCCAGACAGCTTTTGAGTATCTCCAGAGATGGAGACTCCACAACATCCCTGGGCAGCCTGTGCCCATGCTCAGTCACCCTCAGGGTAAACAAAGTGTTTCTGCTTGAAAAGTGTTCAGACAGAGCCTCCCGTGTTTCAGTTTGTGCCCATTGTCTGTTGTTCTGTTAAAGGACACCACTGAAAAGAGCCTGGCTCTGTGTTCTTTACACCCTCCTTTCAGGTATTTCTGTATGTTGATAAGGTCCCCCTGAGCCTTATTTTCTCCAGATTGAACAGTCCCAGCTCTTTCAGACTTTCCTTACAGGAGAGATGCTCCAGTTGCTTAATCATCGTTATGGCCCTTTGTTGGACTCACTCCAGTATGTCATATCTTTTTCATACTGGGGACCCCAGAATTGGACATTGCAGTCCAGGTGTGACCTCACCAGCACTGAGTCAAGGGGAAGGATCACTTCCCTCCACCCTTCCCTGGGAGTGTTCAAGGCCAAGTTGGACGGGGCTTTGAGCAACCTGGTCTAGTGGAAGATGTCCCTGTCCATGACAAGGGGGTTGGAACTAGATGATCTTTAAGGTGTCTTCCAACCCAAACTATTCTATGATTCTAATACTTTGTCTAATGCAGGCCAGGATACTGTTAGCCTTCTTTCTGAAAATCATTTAATTTTTCAGTGTGCAGAGTTCACAAAAGTTTTGTAACACTTTAAATCAGGAGTCACTGTGGGAAGGGTAGGAAGTTGTGAGGAAATCAATCATGTGTTGCGTTCTTTTCTTAGGACTCATTAAAAAATAATTAAAGATTATGATGGTGTTCCTAAATTGCTGCTGCTTAAGGTTTTTTCTTTAGCACATCTGTATGTACCATATTATAATGAAAATAACTGAGACAGATAATATCATTTTCTGTTATAAAACAAAGATCTCTGAAAAAGAAAAAAAAAGGGCCACCTTTATTTACCACAAGTTTTTCTTTTACAATTATTCTGATTTTTAATGCTACCATCAAACTCTATTCTTCCTCAGCTGTTTCTCTTTCACTGAAAATGAGTATTATAACAGCAAACCAATACATGGTAAGAAGTACGAAAACAGAAAAAATGTTACAAGATGTTACACAGATGAGAGCAGACGTCCTGGGGTTTGGATAATTCCTATCCAGGTGCTCTGTGCAGCAGTGTTTCCCCTCTGTGATTCATGTGGTGCATTAACACATGGGCAAAGAAAGAAAGCAAGCTTTCTACAATGGATTTGACATGTGGCCATTGAAACAGTATGGTAGAGGCAACTGGGCATTAAAATTTAACTGGGCAAATCCACAAAAAGGCAGCTTAATAATTTTGTGACAGGAACTATGTAAGCCAATTGTTTGCAATAACTAGGTGATTGCCCTTGGTGGCCCAGAAGGTCTCCTCAGTGCTGTGCTACTGCTTCCTAATTGTTAAGCTGCCCGATGACAGGTAAATATGACTTGTTTGGGGCTTTTTAGCTAATTTTCAGAAGTCTACTATGAAGGATTTTCCTCCTCTCCTCCCAATTCATATATTAAAATAATGCCAGAATAAGTCATCAGAATTAATGGTTCCCAAGATTAGAAAACAAAACATGGTGGAGTTTTATCCTCTCCTTTTTGTTTATTTACTCTCACATTCTGTTTATTATTTACTTCATAATATTTTGCATTCTTCCAAGGGTGATTATGGTGATGTTTATATAAGGTGTATCATTAAGAGGTATAACAGTTCTACTTCATTAAAAGCAATGATATTTTAGGTAAATAAATACAAACCAATATTGTATTTTTTCTGTTTTTCAGATGATCATCTGGAATGGAGTGAAAAACTCTTCTCATAAAAATAAGCAGTAAGAGAGAACTGTTAGCAGTTAGAGATGTTACTGGGTTATTTGATTTATCAGAGACTGTTAACCAGAAAATACAAAACCAAGCAAATAAATAAAAGAGAATTTGACAAGCAACAGTAAAAGAGTTGTTATTTTGGAAGTCCTAATTACTAGGCAAGGAAAAGGAGGCTGCATAAAGAATGAGGGCAGAGTTCTCAGTTTAGAGTCAGAATAAAAAAGAATAAGGTCAAAGACAATAGCAGCAGCAGGTAGTCACATGACACCTCCTCTAGAGCCTTGCATGCCAGAGACTTTGCTCATGCTGCTGTCTTATTACTGCAATTGCTCAAAGTGTCTATCAAATCTCCCATGCTTCATATGAGCTACTTGCATAAAAATAAATCATTAGCATTTTAACACCTCAGCAATAAAAAGTTTTGGCTTTGAAAACTCTGTTCTTGTTTCATAGTTATCATTCAGTATTTTCATTAATCTTGGTAGTGTAACACTATCTTCAATGTCCAAGGTTAGGGGTAGTTAATGAACTACACAAGTCTGTTTTATTGTTTATATTTCTAAAAATTAGATGGGGGACAGCCTGAAGCTCATATTAGCTGTTGTATTCAACTGTCTCTTTAGTGTTAGCCATATGTGTACAACTACCAGCTAAAGAATAAAGAGCCTTGGAAAGTCAAAAAGTAGTTACAAAGCTGAAAATGAGCCTGCTTAGCTGTCATGTTTGCAACAAGAGAACATGGGAAATCTGTGCAGTAGATGTTAGTCCACTCAAGCACATAATCAAATTACCACTATTTTTTCTGATCTTCATGAGATCTGTTATAAAATGAAGCCAGGAGCTGTATGACTGTGAGTTTAGATGACCACTTATTGATTAATTTGAATGCAAACAGGAGGGAAACCAGTTCTAGAGCAAGACAAAAGCAATACACAGATTAGTGCTGTTGCTGCTGCCATTAAGTTAGTTTTGGTATAAAATAGAAACCTCTCATTAGTGGAAAACTATTCATTTTAAAGGATTGAGGAAAACTGTGTCTCAAAGGATTGAGGAAAACTGTGTCTCAAAGGATTGTAAGAAAAGAACAGGAAAAAAGCCTCCTAATCGGGATCACATGGCCAAATGTTGGCCATATATAGAAGTGCAACAACCTATGAATACTGCCCATAGCTGACAGCACAGGTAAAATCCTCTTTAGATTGTCTATCTGAGTCTGCAACAAAACACATTAGCTGGGGTGGCCCCACACTTGGGTCAGGTATGCAGAACTGATCCATAGATTATCATGTATACTTGATGTGTGCATAGACAGATATGTGTGTATGTGGTATTATGAAGGTACTTACAAAGGTATATATGAAGGTACTTTTAATGATTGTTAAAGGGAAGTGCACTTCCACTGCTTGTGTTCTGTTTTATATGGTATTGCTTACCCTGCTGCTTGGTCTTCTGATCTCATGCTTGTGTTTGGTCTGATATTGCACTAACCCCGACACCCTTCTTGGGACTTGGCTGTAGTGTAGAACAGAAGAAAATAATAGGAAGAGTTGTTATCTCTGTCTAAAAGATAAGGGAGTGAAGCAGAAATTCAGAGAGTTGTCCAAGGCCACAGAGGACAGAGCTGGGAATTGAACTGAACACACGTCTACCTCAAACGCCAAATTATGGTTTCTTTTTAAATCTGCTGATAAATTTGGAACGTAATCATTAACTCCCAGTGGGATGGGCGGGGGGCGCATAGGAAGAGCAAAAGTGAGAAAACTCATGGGTCGAGATAAAGACGGTTTAATAAGTGAGTATGGAATATGCCTTTAGCCAGTTCAGGTCAACAGTCTTGGCTGTGTCCCCTCCCAGCCTCTTGCCCAGCCCCGACCTACTCACTTGAAGGGGCAGAGTGAAGAACTGATAAGGCCTTGATGCTCTGGCAGCACTGTTCAGCAATAGCCAAAACACTGGTATGTTATGAACTCTGCTTCAGTCACGAATCCAAAAGCTGTGAAGAAAGTTAACTCCATTCCAGCTAGACACAATATAAAAAGTTTGAGGTTTTTCAATTTGGTTTCTGCTTGCATCAGCATCAAAGGTCTTGTTATAATAAATGTTTTAATTTCTTCTTAAGGCAGAAGTCCTCTAACCTCTTGTCAGAATAGTCAGTAGTGCTGTAGTCAGAACAATCCCATGGGATATGAGAGACTCAGATTTAAAGCCCCACTTTCAACTTGGCACAGGTACTTACTTACCTGTGAATCCTCTGTGTCCCATTTGCATCCTGTGAACACTGAACTTGGGCTCCTCGTAAGGAGCTCCTCCTCCAACCATACATCCTGTAAACAGGAAGCCTTTTAAAAAAGCCTTGTTGAAATGAACACGCTTCAGTGAATTTTATCAAAAAGTTTCTCATCAGTACATTTATTTGTCTCGGCCTCTTATCTATCTGTAAATCTTGACTCTACCTCATCTCTACTCCTGTGCTGCAGATATGAGGCACAATATAAAGTATTTTTTATAAAACAGATGCGAAGTGATCCTTATCTGTTTACCGCTATGTTGACTGCCAGTATTAGCTGTTCCCAGTATACAATCTATACAGGTATGATATGAGAGGATTGAAATAAATGGAAGTTCTACTGTGCATCCTGGGAATGCATTTGGGGACTACCAAAAAAATTAACTAATGCATGTAGTTAAAGAGTTTAAATTAATCTCTACTGAGTTTAAAGTTATGAGGTTTTACCATTCTCTGCCTCTTTGTTTAGAGACTGTATTTCCATTTCTTTATGTGCTGATTGAAATATGAATGTTCTAACTTTCTATGTAAGTTCACTTTATACTGCTAGATCTCGAGGCAAAAAGATGACAGGTTGTTAAGTATGATTCCCAAAATGTATGTTAAAGTAGTAAAAAGACAAAAAACCACCCCTTATTTTGGAAAAGTGAAGGCACTGATTATTAATCAAATGATAGCACTAAATTAGCACAGTGGTCGTTAAGGGATTTGAGTACTTCATTCTGATGGATGAGCTGCTCATTTAGTACAAATATACTACAAAGCTGTTGGAGAACTATGGCAGGTATAATTTTTCCTGTGGAAAACTTTTTTCATTAAGACCTACTTATTGTGAAAATACAGTAAAATTATAAACTGTTTATATATCTTTCACAAACATAATTCATTTTCACTAAATGAGTACAACTTTAGTTAAATAGTTCTCCCTCAGTGGTGAGATATACATATCTTCATGGGCTGAATTTTGCCCAGACTTGAGGTTTAGGCTAAAATTCATATATTATTACTGAGAAATTGCATCTATGGACCAAAACTTTTTACAACAAAAGACTAAACCTGACTCTCTTATCCTGTTAAGGCTGTTTGCTTGTTTGCTTGTTTCAAAGAAGTTGTTCTCAGCCAGTTTGCTTGATATAAGTGAACTGAATTGTGCATATGCTAAAATGATGAAGATACCCTAGTATCTTGGGAAGATTTATCCTGATGCATAGCAGATCTTCTTTGTTAGTTAAAAAGATCTAACTCTTGGGTAAATGGAGCTGCTGCCAGGTTGCTCCAATGCCTACCATTTTCACGCTTCCTCCAGGCTCAAAGATGAAGATTGGTCTGGATGTAGGCTATATATGATTGTGCTCCCCCTCCCTCCGCTCATCACTTATAATGTCTGAGAATCTTTCTCAAGGGTGGAACTGAAAAGTAACTGCCTGGAGACAGAGAGGAAGAAGACTTGACCCTGCCTTCCATTTTCTGTCTTCCCTCAGCTTCCAGATTTCTTATGGGCCTGTTTTTGACAGACATTTTCAGGTTTCCTCTTGCTTGTTTTTCTTTTTCCTTCTCTACTTTGACAGAGGAGATGAGAACGTTAACTCTGAAGGAGGTGAGCAAACTGGGCAAATCTTCAGCATGGGACTTTTACCATTGCACAATGTGAGATCAAGAAGGTGCACAAGAAACAGTTTAGCTAGATCCTGCTCTGTACACTCCAACAGGCCTGTTGAAGTAAGTAGTCTTAATTTTTAAGACTAATACTAAGACATTTGCAACTGCATGAAAATACCTATAAAATAAGAAATTTTAAAGTAGCTATTTGGTTGGATTTCTTGTATTAACTTTTTAAAAACAATACATTTTACAGACAAATATAAGTCTGGAAAGATGCTGATTTCCAGCCAATATGCTACAACCAGCAATTCAAACGGAGCAAATATACACAAATAATGTAAAGGTAATGAGAACATTTTATTATTCAGAAAATATGCCTACATTCTGCAAAGTAGAACAGATTCATGTTCAATTTGTTTTGCTAGATTAATGCTTTTTAGATTAATACCTCTTTTTGGATTATGGAACACTTACATGCAAATATTATAATATGTAAAATCAGTTGCCTCTCATGCAAGTTATTACTATTTGCCATGGTTTAATTCATGCAGTCCAGAAATGAGAGGCAGTCTGCCGTGTCCTTCAACTTTAACTGAAATCACAGAGTTGACTTACTGCTAACGATGTTTAAGGATCATATAGATAACAGCAATGTCAATGGGCCTTTGGCAGAGAAAGTTAATAATGTTCCAAGAACAAATTAGGAAAATTAACTATTTAGAAGATCATGGAAAGCCCTAAGGTGTGACAGAATTAAATCCTGAATTGTGCTCCAAGGGACATACACAGGCAAAGGATAAATCTCTAGGCATAAGTATTAAACAACTTATCCATTTTAAAAAAGTTTGTTTTATGAGAAAAGGTCAGTTTGCTGAACCTCCACCTGCTGTGAAATGGAGAAATTCTAACACTGGTTTTGTATGTGAATATTCTGGGGTCCAAGATAGAACTTTTAGTTAACCCATTTTATTGGGTTTTTGTGGCAAGGTTTTGGTAGTAAGGAGGGGCTACAGGGGTGGCTTCTGTAAGAAGATGCCAGAAGCTGCCCCTATGCCCAACAGAGCCACTGCCAGCTGGCTCCAAGATGGACCCACCGCTGGCCAAGGCCGAGCCCATTTACGATGGTGGTAGCACCTCTGTGATAAGATATCTAAGCAGGGGGAAAAACTGCTGCACAACAGCAGCTGGAAGAGAGGAGTGAGAATATGTGAGAGGAACAATCCTGCAAACACTGAGATCAGTGAAGAAGGAGGGGGAGGAGGTGCTCCAGGCACCAGAGCAGAGATTCCCCTGCAGCCCTTGGTGAAGACCATGGTGAGGCAGGCTGTCCCCCTGCAGCCCATGGAGGTCATGGTGGAGCAGATATCCACCTGCAGCCCATGGAGGACCCTGCACTTGAGCAGGTAGATGCCTGAATGAGGCAGTGACCCTGTGGGAAGCCCACGCTGGAGCAGGCTCCTGGCAGGACCTGTGAACCCATGGAGAGAGGAGCCCACACTAGAGCAGGTTTGCTGGCAGGACTTGTGACCCTGTGGGGAACCCACACTGGAGCAGTCTGTTCCTGAAGAACTGCAGCCTGTGGGAAGGACTCACATTGGAGAAATTCGTGGAGGACTGTCTCCTGTGGGAGGAACCCCACACGGGAGCAGGGGAAGAGTGTGAGGAATCCTCTCAGTGAGGAGGAGGAGTGGCAGAGACAATATGCGACAAACTGATCACAACCCCCGTTCCCCATCCCCGTGTGCTGCTCAGGGGAAGAAGACAGAGAAATCAGGAGTGAAGCTGAGCCTGGGAAGAGGGGAGGGGTGGGGGGAAGGTGTTTTTTAGGATTTGTTTTTATTTCACACTACCCTACTGTGATTTGACTGGTAATAAACTAAATCAATTTCCCTGAGTCAAGTCTGGTTTGCCCATGACGGTAAGTGCTGAATGATCTCCCTGTCCTTATCTCGACCCACAAGTCTTTCGTTATATTTTCTCTCCCCTGTCCAGCTGTGGAGGGGAGTGATAGAGCAGCTTTGGTGGGCACCTGGCATCCAGCCAGGGTCAACCCACCACACTCATCAAGGAACTGGTGGAACTGCTCAGCTCTGGCAAATTTTAAGCTGTTACTGCAAAGACTTGCTCTATAGGCCAGGGAACAAACATGAGATAAAAAGATGTCTGGGTTTGGATTCCCTGCCTGAAAAATATTTAGTTGTTCATTTAAAATTCGATAACTTCAGCAGCAGTTGGAAAGACTTTTCTCACTATAAGCAACATAATTAACCATGATGATTTCATAGAATCATAGAATCATTTTGATTTCAAGAGAAATGTCTAGTAGTACATAGTGCTGGTGGTGTTTAATTCTGCGAAGGGAAAAGTGAGCCTTCAACATGCACAAAGCACCAAAAAAAGGAACTTTTTTCTGCAACAACTTTCATGTATGAAAAGAAATGGGCTTTAATTATAGTCAAGGTGGTTTAGGTTTGACATTAGGGAAAAGCTCTCTAATAGTAATAATCTCACAGCTCAGGTTTAGATGGCTGTTGGGTTTTGTGGAATTTTTGCAATTTGCTATCTTAACAGAGAAATTAATTAAACTATTTCAAGACAGATTTTTTTTTTTTTTTTTTTTTTTCCTTTTTTGTTTCTGTATAGTAATATTTCAGTTCCCCTTTTCTGCAAATGTCACTGTGGTTAAAACTTTTACATCTGATATGAAACATTTTAACATTTTCCCACTTGCAGGGAGTTAAAAATAAACATCAGCAATTTCTAAAGTAAAATGCTTTCAAGTGAAAAACTGAAATAGCACACATTAAAAAAGGTTAAAAGTTTTTGAAATTTTCTGGCTGACATTTCAATCAGTATGAATTCATAAATATTTTTGTTGTAAAAAAAAGACAAACCATTTTATGAGATGAAATTGTCACCAACATTTCAGCAATCAATGGAGAGTTACACAAATAAGTAATTTTCTTACTTTTGCTGGGCTTTTTGATTGTGTTAAAAAAATGAAAACAGTGAAGCTTAATTAGTCTGTTCACATGACATTCATAGAATCATAGAATCACTATGGTTGGAAAGGACCTCTAGGATCATCAAGTCCAACCTTTATCCCAACATCTCCCTAACCTCTAGACCATTAGACCATGGCCTCAAGTGCTTCATTAACTCATTTTTTAAACACCTCCAGGGACGGTGACTCCACCACCTCCCTGGGCAGCCTGTTCCAATGTCTAACCACCCTCTCAGTAAATAACTTCTTCCTAATATCCAACCTAAACTTCCCCTGATGTAACTTGAGGCCATTTCCTCTTGTCCTATCATTAGTAATTTGGGAGAAGAGACCAACACCAGCCTCACTACAAACACAAATACATTTTAATTTGGATAATTTTTGCATGTGCCTGATGTTATCCATGTTTATAATATTGATATGAGTATTTGTAGTGAATCTCATCACATTTCTTAGTCTTAATTGTGAAACAGTTAACAGTACTGATATTTAAAGTAACATTATCAGTATTGGAATTAACAATACTGAAATTAATAGAGTAGTTGAAATTTAAGAACATCTTTGTTCTACAATGACATTGTGTAGGGCACTTTATTATAGTTTTAATAGAAAATGATTTCATTATTATGGGTTTGCCATCATCTGAACTCTCATAAAATTGCTCTGAACAGGAAAGCTGTGTGTGGTTGAGGTGTAAATCTTTTTATCCAAACTTGATACTGTAATTCTTATTATCAATCTGATAAAAAAATGTGCCTGGAACACTTTGGAGGCTTACAAAGGAGAGCCAAAATGTCCTGCAGATCTAGTTTAGATGTCACCAAAACCTTATCAAACCTCTTTCTTCATAGGAAGTTTCTTAGAAACATAATAAATTGTGGTTTTCTTCCTATGTCAGTCTTATTTTCACATCCAAATCCTATTTAAATCCTTTAAATGAACATGCCTATTATAATTGCACCCAACTTTTACCCAGAGAAAATCCCAACTATTATTTGAATAAAAACTCAAGAATATTGGGAACTTTGAAAATAATGATGTGTTTTCCCCCATGAAGGCCTGTTCTTTATGCTGCAGGTATTGTCTTTGATGGCTAATGCCACAGGGACAGTTTTGTTTTAATATAACACATTGGCTGTTAAAATAAATCTAAAAGAACATTGAGGTCATACTGAACTGGTCCCAAATGTCCCTGTAAACATATGTACAGACAGGTGGTTAATGCAGCCTCCTGTCCACAACAAGATCTGGAGGGATTTCTTCTTATTGCTGCCAGGTGGCCTTCTCAGAGGTCTCTGAATATGTCTGTTTAAAATATTTATGTGATTTTAAGATGGGTTCTTTGGGTGCAAAGCCACTAACCACCTTTCAATGATGGTTTACTTGGGACTTTGAAATTAATTTGCTTTTCATGAAAAAATGAATATAAGGTGCTGAGGATAGAAATTGGGTTATTTAGGTGCAAAGCCAGCAGAATTTAATCACATTGCATTACACTATGTTTCTACCTTTTTTCTCTAGACATCTGGGGCACTGCTGAGGTGGTCTCTGTACAACTGACTTGCTGCCTGAAAGTTTCTGCCACGTTGCGGCTGTTTGAGCACGTTGTGTGATGTTGGTATTTATCCATTGCAAGCAGAACACAGACAAAACCTCTCTTCTCCAGCAGCATCAGCACAGGGACAGCAAGTCCTTTCATTTCAGCTGTGTTTCTCTGGCTGTGGCACATGTGCTTTGCTGCCAGGCTGATGCTGTAATCACACCTTGCTGTTTCACACAGTCTTTCACAGACACTGTAGCAGTTCCTCATCCTTCAGCTTCTCCTTTCATTAGAAATGGGGTCTGTAGGAGCAGACCAAGGCCTCCTGTGCTGGTTAATTCTGTGGGAATGCAGCTGATACCATTGCCATGACAGAAATCACTTGCTTTAGGGCTCTGATCAGCTTACTCCTATTACTGGCCCCAAAAGGATGATGGAAAAGAACACTCACAGCTTTAACTTCTTTTCTCTGTGAAGTGGCTTACAGCAATTGAGATGAGAGGAGCTCAGAATCTTGTTCCCCCAGAAAAGCCCAGCAAATGAGTCATAAAACTGTCTAGCAACAAAGTACAAGGAATATATATTGTCATGGGGGATTAATATATTTTCATCTTTGGGTTGCAGAGATAATGTGGTAGATCTGTGGGTAATAATGGCAAGGCTCATTGTGTGCATTGCTTAAAATTATCTCTGTATTTCCACCAAGATTATCTACTTGCACAGGTAGAGAATGTAGGTACAAAAATATCTAGGCTCAATTCTCAACACGAGAGAGAGACTGCAAATAAAGTTCCTTCATAGACATGTGTGGATACGTCACAGCCTTTGGCCCTTTAGATCTTCTATCCTGGTATAGAAATGTCTTTTCAAGTCTGTTCTAAAACCACTAAAGCTTGTAGCTGGTTTGCAGATTTTCCTCTGTCAGCTTCTGGACAATCATGGCTCAGTGTCCTTGTAAATACAGAGGCTCTGTTAAACTAAGTGAAGCAGACCAAGTCTGTCTTTCCAGAAAAGTAGAGTTCTGAGAAACGCCTGTGACTTTTCTTAATCAAAGGAAATTTTTAGGTGAACTTCAGCATGTGGCTGCAACAAACATATGGACCAGCAGGTGATTAATATGTGCATACAGAATTTCCCAAGAAATTCCTGTTGCTTTGATAGATGAAAATGACTCCCAGTAAGCACAAGGTTCTAATCTGTGCTAAAGTATATTTTTTTAAAAAAAATCAGTTTGCATGAATAAAGTGTGCTAGCCACAGAAAGCTGTAAATGTTGATGTGCACAGCCTTAGCATGACCCTTATCGATTCCAGAAGTTTAGCCCTTGCTTGAAAGGTAAAATACCACAGGTGTATGCTATTGATGACCAAGATACATGTCTAAATAATTTCTATTGATGTTTGACTTTTTTTCAAAGGAGTAAACCCCACCTAAACTGTTTTCTAGTAATAGTTTAAACTTTTGACATTTGTGGATTGCTTTTCATGTACAAACAGCAGTTCTGCCCTCATTTTCCTATTAATTTAACTGACAAACTATTAGGTGTGGTCCATAGCAGGATTCCTTACATATTTCTCTCTGCAGCTCCAGGCAGAAAGGCCACTGTTTTCATTTAGTGTGGAATTCTCTCTGGGCTGTAACAAAAAATACAAGCTACAAGTTAGTAGCCATATCTCAGGAGCTCACTGTATTTATTTCTGTATGTTCTTTTTGGTGGAAACACTAGTCTACATGCAGCAGTGTTGTGTTAAATAGCTCTTTAAAACAGGCTTGAGTTAATGGTTCATGTTGGAAGAAACATTTTGGTACAATAGTAATTAGCACTGGAGCAGATTAAATGCTCGTGTCTTTAGTGTTAGAAGTGACTTCCAAAATTTTGGATTTTGTCAGGTGTATCCAGGGACATAAAAGAGTAGATGGACTTTTTAGATACCCATATTCCATTATGCTCTATAGGTAAAATTATATTTTCCTTTTTATGATGTCTGGTGTGACATCTGATGTTTTCTTCAAAACTGTGATTTAACAGAAAGGTGACAATGTAAACATGTCAAAATATATCACATGAGGAGATGTATATTTGTTATTGTTGTGACTCAACATATCTGTTTCTATTCACATACTTCATATGAAAAATTTGATAATAGTGAAAAGTTACAAAGTTGCAGAATTTGAACAAAAGGTAAAGAAATAAAACTGACAAGCTGACTACAACAAGAGATGGATGTTGGTTTTGCCTGATCTCTGCTTATGGCATATGTGTTCTGTCTTTGCAGCCTCAATAAGAGCTGAGTGGAGGTCTGTGATTTTTATTCTGAGATATGCTTATGTTGGCACTTGTTAGCCAAATCCACACCTAAGTGTCTGGTTGAAGGGAGCTGACCTGTTTGTCTTTCTTGTTTTAAAGGACTGAAATATTCTACCCTGTTCTTTGCTCTAGGGAGCGCCATGTTCACATTGTTACAGACCTGAGCGTTTTAGAAATGCACTGATGTTCATTGAGGCATTACATTGTACATTTTCAAATAGAATGATCCTACATGTGCCACTCAAGACATTCATGATTCTTTTTTTCAAAAGACGAGTAACATTTCTATTCATTTAATTTAGACAGGAGAAAGTTAAGAGCTTCTGAAAATCAGGTATGAATAATTTCAACTTTCAAAGTCAAAATGAATGTTCACTGTTAAAATTGATCTGATTTTTATGGACACAAATAGTTGAATACAGTTGCATTTTTTCAACTTCTGTGGTAGAAGTTGTGTGTGCTGACTTAGAATCTCCTCTGTGTATTACTACACCAAATATATAGCAGAGTAAACAGAACAGAGACAAAGTTAACTGAGAATGAGTGATTATTGTATAAAATATTATAGAAAATTACACCAGAACTCTCTTATAGTTAACTAGCTGATATCATATTTGTAACCCAACATTTCAAATGACTGTAATACAGAATAAAATATTAAAGGAAAGTTTCAATTTAAGAAAATGAACCTGTAAATGAAAGGCAGATCAGGCTGACAGTATCTGATTATTACTGGATTGCTACTGTGTGACTAGATTTCAAACTTGTTATTGTTTGTCGTATATATCTCTGAAATAAAATGCGAAATGCTTAAATAAAAAATAGTATGTCTTTAATAATGTCGCAGTATGTTACCCTCTATATCATATATCCCCAGTGTATTGTTAATATTGATCAAGGGGCTATTTCAACACTTGCTTATTGGATTCTCCAATGAATTTGGCATTTGGAGGTGTCATTGTAAGCTACATATTAACAGCACAAAGAAAGAGCCGCACATACTGCAGGGCCTTGGAAAACATAAAACAATGCTCTTTTAGCTTTTATCTTTGGATGAAATAGTCTCCTTGATAGCAAATGACAGAGCAGGGAGCAGGGCTCATCATCCCCCATAATGAACCTGCATTCTCCAGATGTGCCCTGCTGTTGGGAGCATCTGATTGCCTGAGATTTCCAAGCCCAGTGATCAGACTCCAGGACGACAGTCTGCTTATAAAACAAAGTGTGGCAATGGTAAAACTTACTAAATCATACACACGATGCTGCATCATTTATGTGCTGCATCATATATGTATATTGGGTATGTGGTATCTGATCCGGGTAACAGTGCTTAAAATTCTCCCTTATTACAATTGTCTTTCCTTGAACATTGAAAATTTTTTTAAAAAAATCAATTTTCTAAAATATTTTTAATTAGAATGCATATATATGAAAATATTTTAGATCAAAATAATGAGTAAACAAAATACCTTATGCCCACTAACCTCTCAAAAGAAACCGTACTTATCTGGGTAACTCAGTAGAGAGCAGTTTTCCTGTGTTAAAGCTGCTTTCCTACCTAACATCTGCTGGGAGAGCAAACTTCTTTACCAAGCCACTCTCTCTCTAAAAGATTTAATTAAATTTTTATATCCGAATTTATAAACCATTAAATTATATTGAAAATTCTTGTGCATAAAACTGTTCCTTGTAATCATAGAACATTGCAGCTGTAAAATATTTATTATTAGATATTATATTTTTTGTAAACTGCAATTTCTCTGATTATTTCAGGAGTACTTAATGTCCTTACTTTGCTCTTAAAGATTCATTAAAGAGTCTTTTAAAAAACAATAAATTTTTTTTTGAAGTGCAATAAATGAAAATACAAAATTTGACTTCATCACTGGTCACAGGATGGCAAGCCTAGATTTTAAAAGCTTTCTTCTGCAATCGCGGTCCACAAGATGGCAATCTTGGACTGAGAGTGTATCCACAAATTATTCCTTTAATAGTCTCGCTGCTGTTTCCAACTTTGTGAGCAGGTTTGAAGTGTGGTGTGCTGCACTCATGGCTGGGGCTGTACTGCAAGCAACCTCGAGGCACTTTCAGATGGGCCTCAGAACCCTCAAAACTGGCAGCTCAAGTAATGCAAAAACATACTCCTTTGCTCTAACCAGTTTCCAGTGATACTCTAATTCAAACAGCCACTTTTGAAATAACTGTTTGAAAGTAGAGAGGCTGTTTAGTAGTATGAATACCTCTTAATGGCTTCTGTGCATTTAATGCAAACAAAAGCCTCAAACAAAACCATATACTGTACATTAACAGCTGGATGTAAACATTACCCTGTCCCTACCACAGCATTAAAACCTCTGATAACCTTTTTAAAAACATGTATCGTCTCAGCAAGTTATGAAGTTTGAAGTACTGTTTCTTCTTTTTACAAGTGATCTTTCTCTCTCAGGAAAGCTTAGGAGAGACCTTTATGGACACAGGTCTCTTGCAGACTTACATCCTGTACAGGCAAACTTGTCCAGCTGTGCTTCTCCAAGGATTTATGGGGAGAAACACCTGACAAGTCACTGCCCTGGTGGCAGGCAGCCCTTCCTCTGATCTTGTGGATAAGGCTGAAGGGTAGGCAGAAACATCACTTCAGATACAAAATAGTCTTCACAAACAAGAAATCCAGTGATTTTTATACTGCAGATTGCTGTTTCACTCTGCACTGTGTGCAGCTCTGCAGCATAAACAGCAGCTCGGTTGCCCACAGCTGTTAGGTACCTAACACTTTAAAGAATGAGGACACACAGATTAAACAGTCTAAAACCCACCTAAGATTCACTTAGGATGAAATCTGGACTAAACATAGTTGTAAGACTCTGCATTAGAGCTGTGCTGACTTAATGTGAGACCACCAGAGCTATAGCTTCTCAACTTTGCTCCACTGAATTCAGCATAATCACTGTGATGTACACCCTGGAACGAGTTGCTCATCTGTGTCATGGGGCACTTGCAGATTTAAAAGCATTATGACAATTTTAAGATTAGGCTGTTTCACACAGTGTAGTTGGTAGTGTAGTTCTAGGGGATCGTTCAGCCTTCCTGCAAATGATTTCACAAAGGGGCAGCAGGAGTCCCTGAGGAGGAGTTTGTTCGAGGCCATGCAGAACAGGACTGTCACAGCCATGGCCCTGGAGTTCTAGTTGTCTAGTCATTTCCTCCATCTTAATATATTTCAAAACCTGGACAATGATGAACACTTATTTGCTAGGTCTAGTGGAAAAAAAAAAATCATTTTGTAATTTATTTACATTCATTCAATGAACAAACTATACCTATTCATTACTGTTCAGGTTATCTCAACTTGCCAAGGCTTGAATTTGAGCTACGGAAATCACAAAATCCTAGAATTAAGTATGAAAATGAAATTATCTTGGAGAAAGCCAACAAAAATAAGGCAAGCAATTATTTTTTCTTATGTTGGATTTTATTGATATTTTCTGAGTTTCTGAAGGCTTCTGAGGATCAAAATGAGTTGCCATTGCCTTTCTTTAAAGTATAAAATATACAGAGACAATCATGACTTCTTTCTCAATGGTCTTAGGCAAAAGAATAAAGATTGGTGGGGACAGAAATGCATGCTCTTCCATGCCGGTTAGAAAAGTGGACAAAAGCTAAGGTAGTGTGGCAGATGCACCCACCCTGATCCTGGAGCCACCTTCTAATGGTGCTTTGTCTGGACAGCCTTTCCTGGCACCAGATTAACGGACCCCTGCGGGGAGGGCACCTGGCTAATTAGAACTGCCCACAGATCAGACTCGACATGGGTATAAATGGAGCCCTGCTGGAGAACCAGTTTGAGTTGGTCCTCCTCGGAGCAGCAGGTCTGCAGTCGGGGATGCTCCCCTTGGATCAGGACACTGCCCAAGGAAACTCCCTGGGGCTGAGAGTCCTCAACATCCCCTCCTTGGTGAGTGAATATTTCTTCTGGATATCCTTGAGAGAGCCCTCGCCCCTGAGAGTGAGTGATTGTATGTTTTGGGTATCCTTGGATGGGAGATTTACCCCCTTTTGAGTGCGTGTAGCAGTATATTCCCGACTGACATCCGAAGTTGTGTTTTACTTTTGGTCTGTTGGAGTGTTAAGTAGTTCTGCTCAAAATAAATCGAGTAACCGCCCTGTCTGCCTGTGAGCGCCTCTGCCTGGCACCCGCGCTCGGGGTTTGAAGGGCTGCTCTGCAGATTGTGTGGGTGCCTCCGCGCCATGGAGAACTGTATTAGCTGAGACCTTCCTCTGACACTGTGCTCATCCTCTGTACAAATGGACAAGAGTTTATCTGGGCAGCTCCAGTCTCAGCTTTGTGCAGGAAATAGTGGTGTAGGCAGCCTGGCAGGAGCAGGTGCTATCACATAGGAAATTGCCATCACCCTGGCTCTCTCTGATGCAATTGCTCTCCTTGTTACTCTTCCCTTCAAGTTTTGATCTACATTAGTCTTACTCAGAGGTATGAGACTGTATTTTCTTAAGCTGTGCCGTTTTTTGACACAGCATTTATAATTTCTGTAGATACCTTTGCTTTAGCTCTTGAACTTCCTTCTATTAGCATCACGTTTTACTCTTACTTTCCAGATCTGGCAGGGAAATTTTAGATAAAACTGGATTGTCAGTTCTTTTGCCTACAAATCAGAACTCTGATATTTGTCATCGATGTATATTTATGGCTATTCATATAGTTTCCACTTTGTATGATTGCCTTTATTACTACTGACGCGCAGAAAAAACTCTATAACTCTCGTAAAGTTATAAAGTAGGTATGTTTATTCAGCGCCGGGTGCAAGGGGGATCGCTCCTCCGAACCTGCACACCTAGGGGCCAAAGAGTGTTTCTTTTATAGTACAAAGTCATTGCATCAGGTCATTATGATATTCCATGCCTCCTGCTTCGCCTGGTTGTGCCTGCGCAGTGCTTTCTGGTGGTCCTCTTCAGGGGTCTCGGGGGGAAGGCTCCGAGTCTTCCTCAGTTGGCTGTGCACACTCTGTGGGCCTCTGGCTCTTCTCCAGACCACGGCATTGGTTCCCACCAGCTAAATGCTGAGATGATGGGAGCCGACCTTCCTCTTATCAGAAGGAGCAGGAGCCATCCTCCCTTTTCTCAACAGCCTTCTTCTAATCAGCGGCCTGTAGCACCTGTTTCGTCTAGCAGGCAAGGTTCCCAAGCAAGAGAGGCAAGATTACATACTTTCCAAGCAAGAGCTGCATACTTCTTTAATTAAACTATTTCTATTAATTCTTTTGCCCCTGTATCACTATTCCAATTGAAATTAATTTTGGAGATATTAAGGTTTTATGAAACATTACACAAAGTGTTTCAATAAATCTCACCTCTGTTCATCACCTGCAATATTTTTTTGATTATGCATGTATAAGAAAAATTGCATCTTGCACATTTCAGCTACCATTTGGGGCGGGGGGAGGGGGGGGGAAAGAGCTTACCAGAATGCAATATTACTGAATTATAGTGTGTTTCACCGGCAGAGTCGACTGTGAAATTAATTTAAAATAGTCTACAATAATTCTCCCTTGGTATCTCATGCTTATTAAACGTCTGATTCAGAAATACTAGTAGGAAGGTTAGACCTGATCCTCACAACTGTGTATAAAGCTCATAAAAAAAGTAATTTAAACATTAAGAAGACCTACCCATATAACTTCTCATTTTGTCTATACTGCCAGCAAAAACTAACACTCTTAACAGTGTAGAAGGGTGACAGAAGAATTAAAGGTCTCATCTAAGTTTTGTTATGTAATAGGGAGTTTTTGAGCTGCTTTTAATAAGAGAGAGCATGTAAACAGACAATAGTTACTTGTGTTAATTGCTATTACTCCTAAAATGTCTCAGTAGGAGCTCTTTTTTATTCCAAACTGCCTGAAGAAACATTATAGTGTGTATACGAGTTGAGTTTCTTCTTTCACCATTTCTGATAATGTTGTGTACACTGCTAGTCTGTGTTTCTAGATGTAAAGTTGTATTATTTGCAGAATAATTAAACACAGAATATTTCTCTGGAGTAAATACATGCATGATCAATGTTATCTTTTTATTTATTTCATACACTAAGAAGCATAAGATAAGTTATCCTCAAAATAAACACTCATCGAAAGAGAAATCACTTCAGGAAGCATTAACCTAACTGACTGACAAAAACATTACTATAAAGTAGTGTAATTTTTTTTTTTAATAGAAGCTTTTCTAAAATTAATTACTATGTAGAAAAAGCATTGTATTGCAAACTGGGATTTGTGTAAGAACAGCATGGAAATGGTTTGTTCTGCAAAACCCAAACTGCAATACTGTTTTTTTTTTACTTTGAGTGAAACAGAATTGGATGCAGTTGGATCTTCATACTATGCTGCTGCTCCAAAGCATCTCTTGGCAGTTCTTCCCCACACGACCTTGGTTCCCACTGTTAAGCAGTGAGGTTTCACTAGGTGAGGAGGAAGGGGTGAAAAATCTCAACATCTAGTCATCATTTTTTTTTTTCCTCTCAAAACTTGTTGCCACAAAGTAAAACAAAGAAATAAAAATGGTAATAAGTGATAATCATCCTTGTAGGCTGTGTCCAAAAGCGTCTCTGCTGCATGGCTCATTTGTGTTTGCCAGGTGGGTGTTGCACAGTTGCCAGAATGGTGTGCCTGGAAATGAGGGGGCACACTGCTGAGCGTTTGCCCCCACTACAACTCCTCGCCATGGCAGGGGCTAAGCCCACAGGGAATTTGTGCTTGTGCCATCCTGAGAACATCTTTTGCAAGGGGGCTGTCAGCCCCTCATGGTGGCAGCCGTGGCAGCATGTGGACACCAAGGGACTGTGGTAATTCTGGTTTCCAAACCTTTCGTGCAACTCATCTCATCCCCCAGAGCTGAGCTGTCCCTGCAGGAGTTTCCTCACTCTAATTTGGTATTCTTGCTTCTAATAATCTGCAAACCCTGGAGAGTGTAAATGTTGTCTGTGTTCACTGTATGGAAACGGTGGAGCAGCTCCATTTCAGGACCACAGCTGAGTCAGGATCAGGCGAGACGATCTCATCAAACAGGGAGCATGGAAGCTGGTACTCTTTTACTCCCAACCAGTGTGGGAACTGTTTCTGGGCCATGGGCTCCTGGCACACCTGAGACCTGCCAATGGCAGGCGTTAGCTCGTGCCAATGCATGAGTTTGCCCCAGAGGGCAGGTGCTTCTCTGTCTTGAGAAGTGACTACGGTTGGTCAGTCATACAACCCCTCTCGAATCCTGTACGTCAGTTTTATTGACCTCCTGTCATTGGCACTGCTATTCCTTCAAAACAGGGCTCAGGCTCATCAGTGGGGCAGCTTGTTCAGCTCCTACCCCAGCTGTGGCTGCTTTTGGAGGAAGTTATGAATTATTGACATGGTAGGTGTCATGAACATTTATTCCTTGTTAAAAATGGAGGCCATTGATATACTTTCCAATTAAAATTCATTTCTTTCCTGTCAAAAATGTTTATTGCCAACTGCAAGCATCATGCTTAGTTAAATAATCCATGAGGATTTCTTACATTATTTACACTAGAGTAAATTATATTACTTTCATACAAATTTGGTTAATCAGCTGTTGCTATAATAGTGCACTGAATTACACAGCCTGGAGAACTGTATGCAGCTTTGGAGCTAGGGTCTCTGGCTTTCCAAAATGGAGGCTGTCACTATGATCACCCTGAAAGGACAAGGATTGCTTACCCTGAAAGGACAAGGACTGATTAGTTTTCTATGAGGAATCAACTCATTACATGATGATACAGTCTGATAGGTAGATGAATACAGTCTGAGCTTTTACCTGGGGCTTTTGGGAAACAGTGCTCTGTACTGCCTCTGAAACCTAACACTTGGCTCATTTTCAAAAGCAGCTCACCCCAGTTCATCCAAAGCCCTGCTTCAGTTTCTTTCTTTGTGAAATGGGACTAATAGCTACATTTCCAGTCTCAAAAGCTGGAATATGACAGTGTTCCAGAATATTACGAGTTTGTTTGAATATTGAGAGTTGGTTTTTCGTTTGTTTGTTTGTTTGTTTGTTTGTTTTGGTTTTTTTTTTTTTTTTTTTTTTTTAATTTACTATGTAGACTTTTTATGCCATTAAAATGTTAGAAACATATTTTTGTACTTTTTGCTGTGGCTTTAAAGGCTAGAACCTTCCCTGAAAATAAGACATCAAGACTGGATATTTTCATATATTCACAATCTTCTACTAATAAAGTTCTCAAAGAATCCAGCAGTTATCAGGAGATAGCCTGCAAAGTCATCTGAGAAATAGCCTGCAAGAATGAAATTTATTATTTATGGAGTAATTAGCAAGGTGCCAATCATGATAGTTTTAGTTTGGCTTACAAAAAATCTAAAGTGTATCATTTGCATATTATACAAATATACCTTCTTCAGTGTTTTTAATATTTCAGGCAGCCTAGAATCAATTGCAAATAATTTCTCATGAGGAGTGCAGAATCTGTTGTGGCAAAAGATACTCAACTGGTTTCAATAATATGATTCTGTTGGCTTCAGCAGAGTCTTTAGATTGATTCTGACTTGGGATCTGGCCCAAAGTGAAGAGGCCTCATCCCAAATTAATCTGTTCTTTCAGATATTCTTTTTCTGAGATCTTCAGTTTCCCCAGTGAAGGTCAGGGCAGTAGGAGGTAAAACACTGGCATCATTAATATTCCCCACATTTGTCTGGAGCTGAATGCCTAGTGCAGAAAGCCAGCTGACCAGAGGGCATTGTTAGAGAAGGTGATGCATTCGTATAGCTAAAAGCACAAAGACACTAGTGGGCAAACTTTTTAGTTGTGAAGAGTAAGGCCCAAGTATCAGTCTGGCATATCAAATTGTTACAGTTGCACCTTACTCAAAGGCAGAGGGAAGTTGGTTTGAAATACTTTTTTCAGTCACATTGAAATGTTGTCATGTTTCAGCACTAAAAAAAACAAAACTGCAACATGAATTTGTTTAGTAAAATCATTAGAATTTGTAGGGTTTTTTGTCTGTAGAAAATTTTCAGCATGTAAAGATTTTCATCATTGGGAGGTAATACTGTTGGTACTTGCATGGGAATATTAGGAAAATGACCTGCAAGAATTATGTTCAGAATCTAAATTTATATGCCTTACAGGGTAAAAATAAAAAAAAAAAAAAAAAGAGGGAGGGACAGGGAAAAAGTTTTCATACCATTTCTGTGATTCAACAGCATAGAACATATTCTGCAGTGGCCTTGGAAATGCCACTGGAAAGACACCACAGTGCAAAGCCTCATTCTGTTTTTTTCTGATAAGGGCTACCTTTATTTCAGTCTGTGTACACACTGAGTACTTCACTGCCTCTGAACAACTAGTGATATGTTGAGAGACAACAGTCATCTCTCTTGGATGCTTCAGATGAGCTTATTTCCTTCAGTGAAGTTTTTGATGAGAAATTAAAGAAGAACCATCCTTAATTTTTCATTTAATAAGATTAATTTCAAATTATCAAATATTAACAGATACAAGATTTGAAGATGAACTTATTCAATATTAACTGTTCTATTTTATTTATTCTCCTATTCCTATTTCATAGGCTGATCAGTTTATCATCTTGATCAAAATGTCAGAATTCCTGCAGAATTAAGAGTTTCCAGTTCATGTGAGTGGCAGTTATTTGCATTTCAAAATCTCAAGTAAAGGGAAATTTGACCTAGATATTCTGGAGAATAGCTGAATTGTAGCTCACTTGCTGCCAGCTTCTCTTCCCTGTCTGACTGGGGGAAGGTTTAGGTCTGCTACACAGAATAAAGCATTTTTGTAGGGAAGAATATTTACTAAAGGTAACATTTTTCCAACTAAAGTCAATGCTGTTAAGGTCAGTGCATACAACACATTAATAATGTTCTAATTTGTTCTTTTCATGGAATCTCAAAGCAGAAGTCATTATGTTTTGAGAACAGGAATACGGATAGTCTCTGGTGTAAGACAGTGCTTTTGCACACTGGAGGTTGGTGACAGCAGGCTGTTCTGGGTTTCCTAAAGAATAATGACTTGTGTTACCATTAGACTGAGAGAGGGTAGGACCAGGGCTTATGGTGTTCCATCACTGACAAACCTCATGTCTCAGATGCCATCAGTGACAGTCCTCACTCCTCCGTTCCCTCCTGCATTACCAGAATGAAAAGACAAAAGAAAGAGGCTTAGCCTGAACCCATTTAAGTCATGAAAAAGGACAGAAGCTCGATCACCTCCCTGAAATCTTTGGGCACAAAGTATCATGCAATATAAAATATAGAAGGATTCAAGGTACCGATAAACACCAGTTGTCACTACAGTTAGCAAATGATCTTTAATTAAACATCTGGGGGAAAAAAAGATGTTTTAATAACATTATTCTGAGATCCTGTTTGTTCACATTCCAGTTGCCTGAGAGGTGTCTTCCTGCTGCTAGAGGAGTCTTTGCCATTTTGAATTCACTTTAAAGCAAAAAAAAACGAACAAGGATACTGTTAAATAATGCATCACTGAAATTCACTAAATGGTTGTTTAGAGATTGACTCAGGCTGTAGGAAATCACTATTTTTTTTTAGTGGTTGGACATATATTAATGACTTTGGTCATGTTATGAGTCATTTTGAAATGTAAACCACCAAAGCTAATTTAAGGAAATACTTAGTGTTGTAATTGTATATTCTCTTTATAATGATGCTGCTAACCTGAGATTTCAGCCCCAAAGCTTACCAGACCTATTTATATGTTTACTTACCCGGAGGTACTAGCTGCAAAAATCCTTGAAAAAGCACCATCATTACCACCCAATTAAAGAGAAAACTTACGCTAATAAAGCTAGGAGTTTCTTTTTAATGCTAGGAAAAGGAAAAATACTTAATGACTGAATTTCTGGAAACCTTTTGATGTTCGTGATAATTAGTTCAGCCTAGCTACTAAGTTAAGGGCAGTTTTAGTATTACACAGACATTTGAGGGCTGCAATATTCAGAGAAGACCTTTTGCAATCCTCTGGCAGTGAATGGCATCTTACTCAATATTCAGATTTATTCAAAGAATTTCAGCAGTGGAAAACCTACTCAAGGATTCTGTTTGTTTTTTTGAACGTCTTTGTAAATCTTAGATGAGGAAAACAGACTAAAATATTTGAAATGGCAGCTGCATAGCTGCAAAAAGTTATAGTTTCTACATTCAAGATCATTGTTATAGCCGGTGCAATCCACTGAAGAATCTACAGTACATCATTCTTTAATATATTCAAACACAAGGATTTTATGCCTTATTTCAACCACAACATATTTCTGAACCTTTCTAGTACTGTGCAAATACTTCTGTGTGGTAAGTGACTTCATGTGTCTGGTGCTAGTTGCAAATATACATTTTTGCATAGTCTAGAGTAGCTTTTGATCTTTTCTCAGAAGTTCAAAGAGATGAAATTCTGTTATGTAAGTACCTAAGAATTTGCTGCGGCGGAGATGATCTGGTGGAGTACAAAGAAATTATATCAGGATGGTACAGTACTTTCCAGTCCCTGGCTGGTCCTACAGTCCAGAGAATGGACTGATACAAAGTGGTGCAAATTAGGGGTAAAGTTGCTTTCTCTGTGTCCCTGTGGCAGCCGTTGGTCAAGGATGCTTGCAGAGGTCTAAAGCCAATCTTGTCCCGCCTTTGTCAGTGAAGACCAAGAGCAACTCTGATGGTCTGCTGCAGACCTAACTCACATTTCCACCTGATATACCTATGCACAACAGATGTAAATATAAAAAATATTTTTTTAATCTATATAAAAAAATGATTTTTGTTATAATTGAGGATTTTCTTCTGGTTGGATATGCAGGCATTTCAGTAGCTCTCCTCTTCCTGTATGAATTCCCAAAACAAAGAGCAGGTCTTTCATCTCTCCTCTCTCCACTCATTTTCTCTTCAACTCATCTAAATGTGTTTCTATTTTTTCTTTTTTGTCTTTGACTTCCTATGTTAATTGTTCACTATGAACACCTGAAGTGAAACAATTACTAAAGTCAGAGCTGTTAAAGAATGCATTGATTTGCACAGACCCACTACAGATCCTTCTTAACTGCTACAGATCAGATTCCTTTAGGATATGCATAATTACAGACCCTAAAACACTGCTAAAAGCATATAAAACTGTATGGCCTGAATCAAAATATAAAGTGGTGTAAATGCCACCACTGTGGTAAGGCATTTGGATATTACACAAAACAAAGCTTCAAGAATTTTGGTTGTACATTAGTCAGAATCTGCCACGGCATAATTTTGATGTAATAAACAGGCCTGAGCTAAAACATCTTACAGACCTTGTAGAGAGCTGAACAAATCAAAGGGATGAAAATGTAAAAATGCAACACGTTAAGTAATAAGTATATCTCTCTGTGGTCACAGATAAAATGACAAAAACATCTAAAGATGCTTAAATAAATGTCAAGAAAATTTTGCTCAGCTGTGTTTGTGTGTAACCCTGAACTAAGACGGCTGCTGCTGAGAGTCCTCAGCCCCAGCCAGCGCAGATCACACCACCGCAGAGACCCTACGGGGACCGCTGGCTGACAACCAGCCACAAACACCTGCTGAGGTTGCTCTGTCGCACCCTTGAGATCTCATTTCACCTGTCCTGTCCTTGTTTTCAAATCTAGACATTAACAAACAGCGCATTCCTCCACCACAGGGCTCACGTGGTGAAAATAATTGTGCTGGGTGTCAGTGCTCACGCGCTGTCAGTGGGGGCTGTGGGGGCTTCAGTGAGGAGCGGCTGGGGCTGCCCCCTGCCGGACAGAGCTGGTTCCAGCCGGCTCCAACCCACCCACCGCTGGGTACAGCACAGCCCCTCCGCCAAGGGGGTGGTGGAAAACAAAGTTAAGAAAGGGCAAAATGCTGAGTGGCAGTGAGGAGTGAGGGAAGGAGTGGGATAAACAGCCCTGTGAAGCCAAGGGAGGAGGAGGAGGATGGACTGCAGGCTCCAGAGCAGAGATTCCCCTGCAGTCCATGGAGAAGGGGAGACTGAGATGCTGGAGCAGGTTTATCCTGAAGGACTCCAGCCCATAGGAGGACCCACATTGGAGCTGGGGAGATGTGTGAGGAGGAAGGAGCAGCAGAGAACAGCTCTTATGAACTGACCACAACCCCCCATTCCCCAACTTCCCTGTGCCACTCCAGGGCTGGGGATAGGTAGAAGAGTTGGTGTCCTGGTTTCCAGGAACAGACCCACAGCCCAGCCATGCAGGCAGTCCGTGAATAGCCCTGAGTCAGCCGGGAGTTTCAGTCAGGGCAGCTGCCCCAAGCTGACTCACAGGTGTGTCCCATACCACTGACATCATGCTCTTTATAAAAGGAGGGAGTTCACTAAGGCTGGAGTTTTTTTTCCTGTGTCTCCTCCCTCTTGTCTCCTTCTGCTGAGGCTAAGCATGAGGCTGAGTACAAGTTTGTATACTTTATTTTGGTGATTGTATTAGTTTTGTTATTTCATTAAATCTTTCTTCTTCAGCTGGTGGCTTCTCCCTTTTTTCCCCAGCTCTCCTTCTCAGCTGGGGAGGGGGCATCAGGTGGTAGAATAACTGCTGCAGTTTAGCCCCAGTTACAGGCTAAACGTAGACAGTTGGCAATAAAGAAGTGAAATTGAGCCTGGGTATTTTTTTTTTCGGGGGGGGGGGGTGGGAAGTGTTATTTTAATTTGTCCCTTTTTTTCTCACTATCCAACTCCATTTTAATTGAAAACGAGTAAAATTAGTTTTCCTCAAGGTGAGTCTGTTTTGCCCATGATGGTAACTGGTAAGGGAACTCCCTGTCTTAATCTTGACCCATGAAATTTTTAATCTCATTTTCTCGCCCGTCCTGTTTTGGAAGGGGAGTGGGAGAGCAACTGGGCGGGCGTCTGGCAGCCCACTAAGGTCAATCCACCACAAAAATGCAGTAGAGGTTGCAAAGCTCTGTAGTTACAGGAATGGTAGATTCACATAGATACTCTAGTACCAGGGCTGCAAGTTCTCTGACACACACAAGAATATTTCCGTGATTGTGCTTCTTTTATGTGAATAAGGAGACAGCTGTTGTGTGAGTCAGTATTGAATTAGGGATATTCCTCTGCCCTGTGGGGCAGTGCTGTGTTGATATAGCATATAGGCTATGCTTAGATAGGCACTATGTGAGAGTCAGCACTGTGGTGGAGCACAAGCATGGGAGGTAGTCCTGTGTTTGGTGTGCTAGATTAGCTTCCTGACACAGAATGTTGTTGCAGATAATACTGCCTCCCTTGGAGGGGGGGGATGAGTCTTGACACTGAGGCACAGAAGCTTAAATATTGTCCAGAAAGGGCTCAGTCTTCTGCATAAAAATTTTACAACTAAATCTCAAGGACAGACAACTAGACTGACTGAAAGTAAAGCAGAGACCAAATATGATAATTATATTTCCCTTCTATGATAAGACAGTACTTAGCATAAGCAGCAAAGTACAGCACAACACAGCAATCAATTCTTGAAGAAAAGGGGTTTCTGCACATTTCTGCAGTGTTTGTTGCGTCCTGCATGTGTAACTCAGAGATGATTTCAGCTGTGCTGTTGGAATGGTTTGTTGTTGTTGCTCCCAAAGATTCCTGCTTGCATTAATGTGATGTGTTGCTTGTCTGGGGATAGCCTTTCATAGGCAGCTAAAGATTTTAGGTATTTATCAGGATAACACAGTGAATTTTCATAGATACAGATTCTTTATGACATTTTTTTAAGCCTTGGCATCTCAGTTATATTTTTCCAGATGGAATTCAACGATCTTCTGATACATTCTTTGTCACACAAATCCTTGTTTTAGGGCTCTCATATTTCTCAGGGACCCTGGAAATTCATGTTACATAGCAATAATATAGATTGTTGTTTGTTTTTTTTGATATACTAAACACCTAAATAAATATTATTAAAATATTGCAAAATTACAGAAATACTGTAGCTATGGGTTCACATTTGCATTTCACATTCAGGTTTCAAAAGTCCATCAGCCACACTGCCAAAGAAGAGCACAAGAATGGTTGTTCTCTGTCATTTAAAGAGCCGAACTGCATTGTGAGTATAGAGATACTTGGCTTAGGTAAACCTTCCGGCAGTGTCAGAGAGATGGGAGAAGATCCTGAGACCCAGAAGGAGTAATGAGTAGCTGCATTATTCTGTAGCTCAATCATACAAGGGAGATGGGGCTTATTTAGTTAGATGCAGCACTGCTCAGAAGTAGTCTTACTGCTTCCAGACCTGAGTTGTTTTGCCTGCAGGTCACCTCACTGAAATGTGTCAGCCACTGCAAAACCAGGGAGCTACATGTTGGGCTCTGCTATGCAGTGTAGACCTGCATCTTTCAAAATTATCAAGGTCATGTATGTGCAAATCCAGAACTGAATGAAATGCAAGCAGTTGCACATATGAATAAGTAGGTAATATGATTGTTTTCTAAATTGCTTGTATTTAATAGGATATGTTTGACATCCTCCCCGCAGTTGCTCAGTCATGCTGAAAATATTAATATTAATCATACCAAACATTTGACTTCCTTATGTGAGAATTTTTTTTGTAGTTAGGAAATGGTTGACATCTTAACAAAAAAATTTATGGTACATTTTTAATGTCTATTGGAATTAAAAATTAGAAAGCAAAACAGCGTAGCTTGAGTAAATGTAATTCAGTAAAAAAGGAGTGAAAAATAAATCCTTGAAGTGTATGTTCAGAATACAGGATTTGGTAAAGAATTTAGACAGGAGATTGCAGAAACTGAATGAATCGCTACATAGAAAAGAGATGAACATAGGAAGTCCTTTAGACTACAATTGCAAAGGAAAAGAAAGAGAATAGAGACAATATTTTAAAGAGGGTGAAAATAACTAGAAAGGACAAAACAGAAATAGGAGAAGAGATCAAATAAAGCACAATTTGATTTGGTAAAATGAGAAGGAATTGTGAGAGAGAAAATGGATAACAACAATAACAAGAAAATTGTGTGAGAAATAAATTGGGGTTTTTTTGATAATAAGTCTGTTTCTTAATTTATGTCTCCTTTTGGTAGAGTGTTATGGATTAGGTTTTATTGAAATGGCTTAGCTGACTATTTGATTATTCAGCACAATCATGCACTGGGATTGTTTCATCTTGATGGCTAATAATTCCATAAAATGAAAAGTAAACCTGTGTTTTATTAATCCCTTCTGCAATGTTCTCTTTTGCATATAAAGATAATTGAAGCAAACAGTTCAAGAGCAAACTTTTTATAGATATATTTATTGTTTGCCTTGTGGATGGTACTCCATGCAGCTGAGGGTCCCATCTTCATTGTGTTCCATGATTTGGTGATGTACGTGTGTAGTAAAAATGATGGTTGGCTAATCGCTGAATTATACCGGAAATATCTAGTTCAGTTAAGAATGTGGGCTGTGTTGGATTGCTTTCCCGGGGTTCATCATGTGCTTCATGGACCTATGCATGTGAATTAAACTCATGATGAACTTTAGCCATCAAAGAAATATTTCAGATTTCACTAAAATTTTTCTTTCCTATGTCAAGTAGATATATATTCATTAAGAAATAATTACTGTAAATATTTACACTCGTGGTTACTCCTTTAAAGTATAATTATGTTTAAAAACTCATTATGTTTTATGTATTTTTAGTAAAAAAATGATGTTAGAAAGCAGGGACAGCAGAATCTGAGGCCTTTCCTATTTCACGTGCCTTGAATGGTGGATCTAGGCATGGCAGTGACTAAGTGTCACTCTTATAAGACAGTAGTTTGGTTTGCTGTACCAGGCAGGATGCAGAGTTTCAGATGAGAATGTAGGAAGAAAGTTTATGAAATGGCATTAATGGAATTCAGCCTGCTTTTAAATCTCTGCTTTTCAGTTCTGAAGCAGCATCTGAATCTAGTGGTAAAGAATCATCTTCCTTTCCCCCTTTTGGTATTAGCAAGTTGCCAAGCATATTTTACAAAGAATAAAATAAATGAGGTTTTCTTGATGTGCATGAATAATTCTGGGGAAGACTGTGAAAATCCAGATGTCCTGGATACTGTGAGCAAGGCTTGAAGGGAAAATGATGCTACCCAGCTCCTCATTAAGTGGCTATTTTTCTATTCCTTTAGAAAGAACTATCACGTTTCTTGAATTCACTCTAGCTCAGTCAGAAAGGAGTGACTCTCTGTCATCTCAATTTTGTAAGAGAAGGATCCTGCAATTTCAGTATCCAAATGGGCTGAGCAGAGGCACGATGTGACACGTACACACATGAATACCTTCCCTTGATCCCGGTGAAATCTGTCACCTGGATGTTTTGTGTGTAAGTCAGCTCTCAAAACAGGAGCTGAGATTTCTGGCTGTATAGAAACATTCTCTGTAATGACCTCTTGTTATTTTCATGTTTTTTTAATTGACTTTGTTCACTCTGGAGGCTTCAGAGCTTTCAGATCTTATATTTGCATTGTATCGATGCTCTGAGCACTTTTTTTATACCTTTACACCTGCAGACCTTCTTTTATAAGGGTAGTCTGGCTTGTTATTTTGTCATTAATTGTTCCTTTTTTCATAACTGAGATAAATATCTTTCTGAACTGTAAGCCTATTCACAAATACTCTATAAAGACTCCACATACAATGAAAAAAAAAAAGCTGAATAAGAAAAGGCCAAACTAAAGTTTTAAAACTCTCAAAGTAAAATCTTAGAAAAACAGAGCTGGTTACCTAGCTCTTTTATTTAGAGATACAAAAATCCTTAGATGCTTCTGTAGCTAAGGGACCTTCTCCAGAAAAGTATTTATTACTTCACGTTCTACCTGGAGTGGAAGTTTCTGGAGACCCACCACACATGTTGTGCATAAGGGCAAGGTTTTGCCAGGTTGAGGAGTGTCTCATAGGAATGAGTCCTGAGGCTTTATTTGCTTTTGGAGGGACTGTAAACTCTAGCAGTGCAAACTAATGTGATTTTTCTAGAGGTCTGAGATGCGAGGTACCCTTAAACAGGATTTGAAACCTTGCCTTGTAAATTGCCTTTCTTTCTAGTTTTAATGGACTGTCGCATTGAGTAAAAGAGGTCCATGACCAATAGGGGGATGAAAAATTTTCAGTCCCCTGGATCATATGGTTTTGTATTGCTCAGTGTATTGTAACTTCTGAAAGCAGTATACACCTGTTAAATTGGTATGGTAATTTCTCTACATCATTCTCTTTGTGTTAATTTAGTGACTGGGACCATGAAAAGATAGTTGGGGAGATAAGGAATGCAGCAAGGAGGAGGAGTTTTCCCTGCACACAAGGGAGAATATGCTGCAGTAAAGGTGACTAGTCTATGAAGGTTTGGACAGATTTGCTGGAGCAGGCAGCAGGGCTCAGACAGCATTAATGAGATTGTTTATTAGTACCGGATGAACAATTCTGCAACTCACTTGACAAATACCAAGCAAAAAGCACCACAGGGGAGCGTCCCACTGCCTTTAGCAACTCCATGATCTGTGGAATAAAATAATCACTGAAGAAAAACAATCTATTTTCCATCTAGTGCGTTTTCTCTAATATATGAAACGGCTTCTATCAGAATTTAAAATCTAAGCTAACGCTGCATGAGATCAGGAGCTTTGTTTAAAAATCAGAAGTCTGTGGTTAAAATAGCAGCATAAAGCAGAAATGTTGTGACTGGCTTAATAAGCCATGTATGCTGTGCTGCATCTATTTCGTATCTGCTTTTTTAAGTTGTTTTGATTCTTAAATTCAAAGATGTTAACCACTGCACAGCATCAGACTTTTTTGCTACTGCAAACTGTTCTGTTTTCCATAACTCTCTACTATTGCTGCATGCTGCAGTGTTTGAATCTGTTTGAAATGGGATGTTTGTCAGCTAACTTCAGGGTGCTCAAAAGTTTTCTCATTGGAGTATTGGGTTTTTTTCCTTTTTCTGTTTGAATGCATTCCCCAGGGGTCTGCCTGAACTAAGCTTTGTCTGTAGCAAATACACTTTTTGATATATATATGCACACACATTTTTATACACATGAAAGCTCTGTGTGTGTGGATATACTGATGCACATACACCTTATCTTTCTTTCTCTTTCCATCCTTCTATTCATTCATCCATCCACCCACTCATTCACTCATCCAATTTCAGAGCAGTTTCTTATAGTATGGGGAAAGCATTAGACTTTGCATGGTTTTCAGCTTTTATTTTTTCTGTTGGTGATCCAAGAGCATTAGGAAAGTGAACATGAAAGGTTGATTCTGCTCCTTTTTTGACTAAGTCTGTGAAATGTTGCCAGAACTGAAAGGATTTGGTCAACCAATGTTAGGTGGCTAAATATCTGCCAGCAGTGCGCCCAGTTGGCCAAGAAGATCAACAGCATCCTGGCTTGTGTCAAAAATAGTGTGACCAACAGGACTAGGGAGGTGATTGTTACCTTCCCTGACTCTAACATGTATTGCAGAAGAGCTGTTGTGATTGTTGGCAACCAGACTGTATCTAGAAGGAATTTAATCCCTACAGCCAGATGTTCAGATGAGCAGGAATGGATTGGTGATAACACCTATGCTGGTACGTGTAAATCATCTGTTGGGAAAGATTTTGCTTATCTGGTTCAATATAAAGCAATACATATTACATGTAGTAACTGCAGAAAGCTGGAACATCTGTTTAAATAGCTTTTTGGTTTTGGTGTCCTTCGTACATGGAGTTAAGACCTATGGAGTAATTCAAAGGTAACTGAAGTCAAAAGAAAGTCTCCTGATTATTTTAATGGTTGGACTTGATGATCTTAGATGTCTCTTCCATCTAAAGAACCTGAAGGTGTACAAGTCCATGGGACCTGAGGGAACTGGCGGATGAAGTTGCCAAGCTGCTTTCCATCATATTTGTAAGGTCATGGCAGTCCGGTGAAGTTCCTGCTGACTGAAAAAGGGCAAACATAACCCCCCATTTTCAGGAAGCGGAAAAATAGGAAGACCCAGGAAACTATAGGCCAGTCAGTCTCACCTCTGTGCGTCACAAGATCATGGAGCAAATCCTCCTGAAGGCTCTGCAAAGGCATATGGAAAATGTAGAGGAGGTGATTGGAAGTATCCAACATGGCATCACCAAGGGCAAGTCATGCCTGACAAATTTGGTGGCCTTTTATGATAGAGTTACAACTTTGGTGGATAAGGGAAGAGCAACTCACGTCATCTACGTGAACTTGTGCAAAGTGTTTGACATAGTCCCGCATGACATTCTGGCCACTAAACTGGAAAAGCATGGATTTTATTGGATGGGAATTGGCTGTATGGTTATACTCGGAGAGTGACAGTCAATGGCTCAATGTCCACATGGAGACCAGTGACGAGTGGTTTTCCTCAGGGATCAGTACGAGGACCAGTGTTGTTTAACATTTTTGTTGGTGACATGGAGAGTGGGATGGAGTGCACCCTCAGCAAGTTTGCGGATGATACCAAGCTGTGTGGCATGGTTGACAGGTTGGAGGGAAGGGCCATCCAGAGGGACTTGGACAGGCTGGAGAGGTGGGTCCATGCCAACCTCATGAAGTTCAACAAGGCCGAGTGCAAGGTCCTGCACCTGGCTGAGGCAATCCCAAGCACAAGTACAGGCTGGGTGGAGAATGGATAGAGAGCAGGTCTGAGGAGAAGGACTTGAGGGTGTCTGTTCATGAACAACTCAGCACAAGCTGGCAATGTGAGCTTGCAGCCCAGAAAGCCAACCGTCTCCTGGGCTGCATCAAAAGAAGTGTGGCCAGCAGGTTGAAAGAAGTGATTTGCCCCTTCTATTCTGCTCTTGTGAGACTCCACCTAGTGTACTGCGTCCAGCTCTGGGTCCCCCAACATAAAAAGGATATTGAGCCTTTGGAGCGGGTCCAGAGGAGGGCCATGAAGATCAGCTGGAGCACCTTTCCTATGAAGAAAGGCTTGAGGGAGTTGGAGGATTGGACTAGATGATCTTTTGAGGTCCCTTCCAATCCCTAACATTCTGTGATTCTGTGAGTCTGTGATTCTGTGAAGAAGGCTCCGGTGTGAGAGTTACCTTGTGTTTTCACAAAGGGTTGTGAGAATCATGTTTTTGTAGAACTGAGAAAAACACCGAGTCCTTGTACATCCAGGTGCCAGATACTGTAGAAGCATGTGAGAACCAAATTATGTTTTTATGCGGCACTACAGAGCCAAAACCCAAGGCCTTGTACAGAGATACCGAATTAGAAAGGAGCCTAGTATAAAGACCGTCTTGTTCGGTACATCCTGGTACCAGACAACGTAGAAGGACAAGAGCCACACATAACAACCTGTTATTGAGAATGTTGTGTCTTACGTGGATCAGGAGATAGGGTGTACCTGAGAAAATGTTGCCATCCAGACTGAACAGACTGAACAGATCTCACAGCTCTGCATAAACAGCTGGCCGGTAAAAGAAAGACCTATTATGGAAACCAGAAAAACCTCTTATGGAAACTTACTGTAATAAAATGTGTCAGATAGGCTGTGAGCCTGGAGTATCCAACCAATGGAGAAACAGGAGAGAATAGCCCGCGTCGGGAGAAAATACTGTGTGAATGTTTTGTTCTCTTTGTTAAGGTGCGTGTCTCCACTCCGGCCATGGCGTGGCACCCGCCATTGCAACCGCGAATAAACCAGCTTCACCGTGATCCTCGCCTGAGAACACGTTTTCGGCCTGAAACTTCATTTCTCACACCGGGGAGACCTTATAGTGCTTTCTAGTACCTGAGGGGGAGGGACTTTTTACAAGAGCATGTAGTGATAGGGTGAAGGGTAATGGTTTTAAACTGGAAGAGGGTAGGCTTAGATGAGGTATTAGGAAGAAATTCTTTCCTGTGAGGGTGGCGAGACACTGGAACAGGATGCCCAGGGAAGCTGTGGCTGCCCCCTCCCTGGAAGTGTTCAAGGCCAGGTTAGACGATGGGTCTTTGAGCAACCTTGTCTAGTGGAAGGTGTCCCTGCCCATGGCAGGGGGTTGGAACTAGATGACCCTTGAGGTCCCTTCCAGCCCAAACCATTCTATGATTCTCTTCCAACTAAGGCTATTCTATGATTTCAATAGACCGGTACCAGATGAATTCAGATTTACATTGTAAATGAAATCATCTAGAACTGAAGACACACACAAGATAGGAATAAAGTGACTGGAGCTGCCTAGATGTTATAATCTGGTGCTTATTCAGGCATTCATCAAAACTGTTATCTTTTTTTTAATTGATGGCTGTTTTGCTGGACAGTTCTGTTACACTAACCAATAAACAACATGATTTTTCAGTTTATTCTTTCATCTCCACCATTGCAGTATGTCATTGAGGAATCATATCTTTCTGCATGAACCTGTAGTTGAAGAAATTTGAGCTTTGACAGAAGTGTTAAAATCTTAAAAGCAAAAATCAGATGCACCTCATATGTGGAGCAAAAATTAACTTTTACCTTAATTAAAATCTGAACATATTGCAACTATAGTCCGTGAGGGAGAAAGGCACCACCAAGAAGTGAATCATCCCTACTGTCCTGGGCAGCTAGCTTGGGGTTTGCAGTCACCTCATTGGGATGCCCACATCTCTCATCTGTTTATAGAGAAAGCTTATGTGAATTTCTTGGGTTTGGAACCAATACCAGTCATTGGTGAGCTATGTCCTATCCCTGAAGACTGCCTCTTCTAGGTACTGAAATTTTCTTATAATTCTGGCCCAAGATGCATAAACATAAAACAGTCAGCAGAGATTTTTCAGGGTTATGCACCAGCCACTTGTGTTGAGATGAATATTAATATTTCAGTGAACTGTTTGCTGGGAGTTTTGAGTGTGAGCTTACATATCCATGGTGGGGAGAGGAGGAAGCTTAGTTCGATTATCTCGCGTGCCTGCAGCAAGGAAGGTGTACTCATTTTATTGAACCAAGCTCAGAGTTTCATAGATTATAATAGCCAGAAGGAACCATTGTGATCGTTTACTGTGACCTCCTGCATAATGCAGTCCATTGGAGACTTTTGAATTGATTCCCATATGAACCAGAGTGTTCCATTTAGAAAAATAACCAATCTTGTTGAAAGTGTTTCCAGAGATAAGTCTGTCATAATCAGTAGCAAATTATTTTAATGTTTTATTAGTCTTTAGTGCTTTATCATCAATCTGAATTTGGCTTGCTTCATCTAGATCAATTGATCTCATTATAGAATTACCTGCTGGACTGAGGAATCTTCTATTATGAAGTGCCTGTTTGTCATGTAGGTACAGAGACTTTGGGCATGCAATCCTCTAACTTTCCCTTTATTAAGGCAGACTGAACGAACTAGTTATGAAGGACGTATATTATGAGAAGTATTTTCTGATCAATAGATATTCTATAGACATTTTCTACACTGTTAACACCCTTCTAATATCACAGGCCTTGGAGCTGGACAACACAATATCATAGTAGATGTTTGCACCATTGCCAAGTACAGAAATACAGATGTCTATTCTCAATAAACATCTTGCTTATTCAAACAAGGTTTATGTGATGGATTTTGACCACGCTATTTTGTTTGGAGGTTGTATTTGGCTGATTAGGTGTCTTAATGACTGTGTCTTCAGATAAGCAAGAGGAAACAGATTCTTCTGTAAGTATGGGTGCATTTGGCCATACTAAAAGCATAAAAAGTACTCAAAGCCATACTGAGTGTTTACACTGATGCTCATTTTGGCAAGTGATCCAACCTGAGCATTAGTGATCTGTCCTTATTGTTTGCCTTTCACACACTCTTATTTCCTCTAGAAGTACTTTATGTCCTTTAGAAGTACTTCTGTGTAATCCAGATATATCATACAGCATATGTTCAAAAACTAACTGCTGTCCACTCCTGATGCAAGTTATGATACTTATTTTACCTTTTCTGTCTGGGGGATTGCAATTTAGCTATCTCAGTTACCAGTCTCCTAAAGTTCCTTACAGAAATGTGGTGGTGTGTTCTTTCCAAAGCTATTTCTGAGCATGCAAGTTACTTTTTTTCCCTCTAAAGATGTTTATCTTCCTTTCTCTCTGCTGCTTATAGAAAGAACCAAGGAAACAAAACAGCTAGCAGCTGAGGTAGATTCTTGAAGATGGGAGCTGCTCATTCCCATTTATGAAACTATCAGACAGTTTTAATCCTTTGGTAGATTTCATATTGACTTTGTGTTGCTCTAATTTCGTAACCAGAGGCCTTACACTAGTCTTAAGAACATTACAAGAGCACTAATCAGCTCCAATTATTTCTATCACTGTATTAAGACTTACAATGTTATCACAAAAATATATTGTTAGGTCTTTGCTATTGCACACAGAGGAAATAGCTCTTTCTCCTTAATCTTATTCAGTCTATGAAACTGTACTGGGCTGTTGTTGCTGGGTTAATGGGATAGTCTTGGGATGTCAGCCTCCTTTCCCATTTCTGTAGCATGCTAGTGAACAAATTTTTCAGTGCAGTGCTTGAGAGCTGCTCAAAGGATCAGGCAAAGGAAATTTGACAGTTCTTATCTTGAGCAATATTCTTCATCTTCCACTCAGGTCCTGTTTGTTCCGGGGAATGTTATTGCATAGGAACATGATGGCATTCCCATCTGTAGCATTAGTTTACTTCTCAGGATGATGGTTTGTGTGCATAACCTTGGAAGGCTAGACTTGCAAATGCCAAAGGAAGATGCCACACCAATTATCTTCCTGGAGCACGTGTGTAAGGTTTGGTTACATTTGCGTGTGCAGCTTGAAAGCAGCAGTGAATTCTCTGAAATTTGATTTTGACTTCTCTGGAGTCTGACGTAAGTGAAGCACCTGGACTTTGAAAGGACTGGAGAGGGTTCTGCGCTCTACAATTAGTTGTGTCACTCGTCAAGACCAGAAAAGGGTCCACAGCGGGTTGCAGCATCCTCATTGCACTCTGTATGTGGCTTTTTAGATAGCATTGTCTTCTTTTTCTCTTGGACACTGTGGTTTAATGAATAAAAGCATGAAGGCTTCACGGAGATACTGGAAATAGGCTTACTTTCATTAAAATGTGCCTATATAAAGATATTTGCATAACCAGAACAAGAATGAACAATAGAAACATCATTATAAAGTTCAGCCAAAAATCTGACTGAACAGAAAAGCTTTAAGAGGATTCTTTTTGTTCATCAGTACTAGCTAGATAGCAGAACAGAGAATAAGATTTAGAAGTATGAGAAAAGTGAAAAAGCCAGAAAGACTGTATTTCTTTTAGTTCAAGGAGGTTATTTAAAAAGATTCAATACATGGCACGCTGCAAGAATAAAAATTTTCCTCGGAAAATAATTAATTAAAAAATGAAATAATATAGCTACTAAGCAATAACCTTTTTCATAAGATATACAGCAATACAGGCCCAAGGCATTACAAGTTGTATTTCAGCTAGCACATAGTTCCACTTAGTACATAAAACACAACTGCCCCAAAGAAGTCAGTGCCAGGCAAGGGCAGGAGTAAGGAATTTAACTGCAAGGCTTCATACTGCAATATCCATCCTACTGCCTTCATTTGTTCTTGCTTGTTGAGCTAGAATTGCATTGGAATATCTAATGATGCAAAGGAATGAAATGAAGCTGGCGACATATGTATTTTGGTTGTGATCATACCAGGCTGACATGTGAATATTAACTATATCTAAGTAAGGTGTTCTTTAAAATATTTTGTAACTTTTGGGCCATTTCCTTCTGTTCCTCCTTCAATAAATGTAGCACTTTGTTAGCCTAGCTTAAAGACTAGCAGAAGAGCTCAAAATCTCTTATTGCTACATGGAATGGCCTGACTGTGCCACAAGGTAATGCTGACTTACACACATTGCCCTTGTGATCACTCTTGTGAAGACCAGTTTTCAGGGCTGAAGAGGCAGCACGAACAGTGACTGATCAGAATTTGTGATAATGCTGTGCTTTTGCACCTCAGCCATGAGCTAGAGACAGCTCCTTTATTATTTGCATTTGGAAAGATGCATTATTAATCTTTTCACACCCAGCATCCACTTATAAATGCAGCATCTGGGCAGATAAGATAGCTTATAACCCCAAAAGGGCGTTCTTGTCTAGCACTACCGTTAAAAAGTCTAGCTGTTTGGTGCTATAATGCTTGTGATGGCTCAGCCATTGCAGACATCCACCTCTCTCCAGTCTCTAAAGAAGTTGCATTTACTACAGGCAACATAAGGTGGCCACCACGCTTAATCATTCCCCAGCACAGTACAGAGCACTGGGTATCTCTGCAGAGACGATTTCTTTACAGAAATACCTTAGAGCAATAGAGCTGTCACAGCTTTCTTCTGAGTTTCCAATTACGTAATTAACTTTGAGACCATTCCTCTTACTGTGCTTAATTATCACTAAATTTTCTAGATCTTTGCAAAACCCTGTCCTCTGGCAGGGTGATTTTTTTTCATTTTAGGGAGTCTGCATCTTTGCTCATTGCTGACTTTCAGTGCTCGTGTGTGTGCAATGACTGACACATTGGCCCACTTAAACACATATGCACAAACATTCCTAACTTTCATAGTTTTTGAAATAAATCCAATTAAAGAACTATAAACTTCTACTAATTATTCACACCAAAAAATCATTAAGAGTTCAAGGTGATCATGACAAAGAATTAGTTTAAACTTGCCACTAGGAATTGCTTGTTACCTGCACAATAATGTTAAAGTATTGTTGCAGGTACCTATGCAAAGTAGTTGACTGAACAATGTGTTTTCATGCAGCAATTTTTAAAGTGATGAGAAAGTACTAGTAGAAGCTCATTTTTGATTTTGCAAACACAAGCCATTCTTCATGAACAATGAAGCAATCAGTGAATAGAAATTTCACTATGTAGCTCCTTTGAGCAATCTTAAGAAAATGTATAGTTTAAATTATGAATATTCAAGAGTCCATAAATACCACAGTTAAGGACTCTTCTAATATGTCTGAATTATGAATAGTTCCAGGAAAGGTGGCTCACAATGTAGAAGAGGAATCTAAATTTGTCAATTTATTCCCACTGAATTATATGCTAATATGATTATATGTAATTTGAATATTACATCTCATACTTCCTTAGCTCTTTTATTCCTATGATCTAAAAGCATTTAAAAAATTAAAATTGTATTTCATGAAGTAAAGAAACTTGGCTGAGAATGAAATCTACAGCAGATGTTGTAAACTCAATTTAAACTACATAAAATAAATCTCTAGGTGGCAATTGCCACATAGTACCATGTTTGAATAACATGAAAACTTATTCAAAAGGACACAATGAATGGATAGATAAAAATGCTAAAATACAGCACAGCAATTGTCTGTGAAGAGGTAGTGCCTGCCAAAAAAGGCACCTTCAAGGTCCAAGGAGTGAAATACTGCATCTAGAATAGATCAGAGCCATTTTGATTAAGTATTTTTCTGATATTAAAAAGCTAATTTGCCAAAACCAGAAGTCTTTCTCAGAAATAATTTCAGCTGGAGTTGAGTTTCAGGTTTCAGAGGAGACTACAAGTGCTCCAAAGAGAACACAAACAAAATCTCTATTTCCTGTATTGTGAGGTGTCCCAACCTCTTCCCTCTCTGTGTCTCTCTTCAAGTAGGAGAGACCCCTGCAGTGAGGGACAGTAAGGAAAATGGTACTTGTTGGCAGAAGGGGACAGAGAGGATTTTGCTCCTGCAGTCTCCAGCTGAAGAATGGCTCCTGGCCACTGCTGAATGCAGGAGCCTGCACTCTTTCGGCCATTCCCAAAGGGCCCTGCAGTCTTGTATGCTGATGATCTGCCTAGATTTGCTTTTGCTTTCCCCTCATCCCATCAGCTAGACCCTGGGGACCTGGTCCAAGGAATTGCAAACAGTGGCATTCGCTTTAGTTCAGTTAAATTACTTAAATTACTTAAACTTTTTAATTGTGAGTAGCAGTTAATTGTGCTATCTACTAACTGTAATAATTCTCAGCACTTTCGTATAGCTATTTATCTTCAAAGAGTATTGCTAACATTAACTAATTAATTTTCTGGTTTTCTTCTAAAACACAGAACTGCAAGCTGTGATCATGTAGACCACCTAGCTAATTATAATCTTCTTTGCATTGAAGATTATTTCAAAGACTATTTTTGTTACTTTAGGTACAGTCTTGCAAATTCTAATTTGATCAGATAAGAGTTAAAGCTAAAGTGATTAAATGATAGAACTTCTGCATTAAAAACTACAAGAGTGGCATGCCAGTAGTATAATCCTCATTGAAAAAGGACTTCTTTCATCTCAAACGTGACTATTAAGTACTGAAAAATAGTGCTAAAGAACTGTTTTTGACAGAGTCCAGGCACAGAAGGAATATGAGTGAATCTAACTTTTAACTATCAGAAAATGATTAAATTAAATATTCAGCTGTACAGGTTTGGTTTTTTTTTTTTTTTTTTTTTTTTTTTAGTTCTCAGAAGTCTTTTGAGAACATTTGCCATAATGATTTTCAGTAGAGCAGTAAGTAGAAATTGTTCTTTTTCACCTAAAAGGAAGTACAAAACCTGCAGTTTGCAACAAATAATTTGGTTAAGATGCATAATACATGAGCCACTGTTCCACTGACCACCACTTTCTCAATTTTTGACTGCTTCCATTAGTAGCTGTTGTTTCTTACTTAAGGAACAGTAAGTGGTTAAACTAATAGAATTAACTTTTTTTTTTTTTTTACCCCTACTCTAAGCTAATAAGAATTATATAATAAAAGGTATTCAAAATGAGCAATAGCGCAGGTTCTTTAAGTGTCTTCTGTCTTCTCTCTCCAGAGAAAAGAACAACGAGGTGAATCTCATCACTATTTGTCTTTTCAAGGGCAAAGCTGTGATAGACAGGGCTTAATGTGTATCTAGGTAGAATTGGATTTGATCCTCAGGGCTGGGCCAGAGGGCTGCTTTGTTAGATTTGTTAGATTTACTCTCTCTCCCGCGCTCTCTCTCTACCACAAACAAAATTACCACTTGGAGGCCTGCATCAGTCCCAGCATCCTGAGACTATCTCCTTTTCTTGATTTCAGTCACATCTAAATCTGTTTAAACTGTCGACATGATGATTTGTGGAGAGATGGGGATTAAGCAGAAAGGAGATTAACACAGTTGTCTGTCTTCTTCGAAATAATATACCTGCTGACAGTGAGGGCATTCTTCAATTTACATAACTTAGCTCACAAGAAGGGCTTTACGATTGTTATTGGGTTGCTTTTTTGCTATCAGCAGTACAAACTCACCTCCTCCCTGCACATTTAAAACCTTGAAAATCCATCTCTTCAATTCCTATAAGACTGACAGATATGCACTTCTCTTTTTCTAGATGGAACAAGCTTTTTTGGTATTTGAGTAATATGCGTTCAAATAGATTATTTAAGAAATATGTATTAAAGTCTGCTGATATGAGATGATCTTCCATTGCCCCAAAGAAAATATCTACATTCCAGTAGAGTCAAAAATCTGTGAACAATTTTTTTTGATATGAAACCATGATCTCTATGTGTTTCTTACATTTGTTGGTAGAAATTAACAGATTACTTATTCTTCTAATTGACTAGGAAAAAAATAATTGCAATATTCTTCTTTAATACTTACCTTGGTAATTCTTAACACCAGTAACAAGAATTGCTTGGGTGGTATTTTGTGCTTGGCCTCACTGGTGGAGAACAAATGACTGTAGAAGAACAAGAAGAAAATTTCATCTAAAAACAGGAATAGGAATGTATTTTTCTCACACTTTCTACATTTTATCTTTGTTCAGTTATAAAGGGTAAGGCACATCTGTACATATATTTCTTCTGTACATATAGGGCTTTGTAAAAGAAATCTTGTTTTGAATTAGGAACTGAATTGTGAGGTAGTATTATGCATGTTAAGAGTAAGCATAAACTTCATGCCAGCAAATTGATAAATGTACTGTCACAACCGCATAAGCTGGAAGAGCTGCATATGCAGGAAAAAAAGAAGTAATTACATTGGAAAAAAGACAATAGCTTCCTAGGTGAGAAACTCCTTTTTTTTGGTACCTTATATTTTTGTATGAAATCTCACATAAAGTCTCCTTCATGATGCTGTGTAATGTGCTGTTCCATTAGGAAGAGGGAGCTTATATAGTTAACTCCAGCGTTGCTTCACTGGGAGTCAAAGCACTTGCAAAAACATCTGTTGCACCAGAACCAGGAAAGATTTTCTCTTGCAGAGCTTCATCACATTGCAGAGGAGCAGACAGAAACTGTTCTTTTTGTCTCCCTCTGTGTCTCACTGAAATCCTAAACAAGTTTTTAAATGTGGTGTAGGGTTTTTCGCAATATATATAAATAAAATATTAACTGAAAGTGATGACAGAAATAAAATTAAGAATCAATCCATTTATTAACCTATTTCCTGAATCAAATCTGAAGTAAACTTGTTTCTGAGTTTTGAAGAAATTTTCTGGCCTGATGATTGCTGAAAAAGACTCAAATGTGAAAGAGAGGCTGTGTCTTACACAGGCTTAGGACACGTGCGGTAGAGATAGATAACTTCATGAGAAAAGACACACAATGATTAACAGAGGTAGAATACTTGATGAATACATCCTTGAAGTAAAAGAGATTTGGGCAGCTCTATGTTTTCCAGTACATTCTACCTATAGTAGCTGTAGTTGTTTCTGTAGGTCAGATCTTATTTTTAGTTAATTACATTGCTGAATTGCTGAATTGGGTGTTTTCAGAAAGGACAGTCTTAATTTTAGCCTTAAAATCCTAAAAGGCTTACTCCTAACTAAATACAATGGTCAGGAAGAATAGAGCACCTCTATAAATTGTCCTGACTTTCCACTTATGGGAAAAAATTATCTGGAAATTACCTTGTATTGCTACAGACAGAAGAAGAATCAGAAGTGCCAAAGGGATGCAGAGAAAAGCTGTTGAACTGTCCCTTCTAGGTTAACCCATTAGTTTGTCTATTTTCACTCTTACACTTTTCAGAAGAAATGGAAAACAACTTCTTGACAGAAAAGAGTTCCTAGTTTGTTTTTAGTATGTGAAATAACGTCAGCTATTGCCACCAAATCGACAATGTGTAAGGAATTAATATTGTTTGCTTTCTGAAATGTTTGTTTTAGTACTTGCAGGTTTAGAAATACATGGCATTTTGTTTATGCTTGCAATACCTGATCTAAAATGGAGAGAGAAAAATGCTTCCTCAAAGCTCATTCTGCAAATTAAATTCCTCACAATATTCTCTGTGGGAGTAAAAAATTGCATGAATGCCCAGCATGAAGGAGCACTGGGATTAACTACCAAACAATTCACCTTACTGTGACTTCATATCAGTGGGTTAAATGTGATAAACAGTTTATGTATTTGCATCATTTTAAGCTGCTGGGTGTATCAGTTGAATATATTTGCTGTTGTTTTTTCGGCTCATCAGTAAATCTAGTACAAAATCTGATAGTATACCAGTTGGGTTTATATTGCTGCAGCAGATATAGATTATTACTGATGCCAAGACAACTGATTTTCTGCTGATTTGATTAGGGCAGTAGCTGTGCAAAGCTACCTATTAATATGTAAGAACATTGCAGTTCCTTGGAAGCCCACAGAAAGGAATTTCATGTTGGATTTGGAAAAAACAGACCAGTTGTTACTCTATCCTACTGCATCTATTAGATAATTCATACAAATTCTTTAATCAGCCTCTTCATGTATTCTAGGGAAAGGGCTTTCCATATTAACCAGGGAAATGTCAACTCAAGGCTATGGGGGCTGGTGCTAATAAGGTTAATGAATAGCTGGCCTGAAAAGCAACAGATGGGCCTAACAGAGCGAGAGCCTTAATGGCATTTATAATGCCTAGGGTCAACTGCAGTTTATCTTCATTTTTTTCTCGTTTAAAATATTCCAAAGGAATAATAAAGTAAGTTTAAATTTTCCCCACAGGGAGATGAAATTTTATGCAGCACTGTTTATTGAATGTCAATGTGTTTGGTTATAAACAGGGGACTGCTACACTGTGATAGAACTGTAGTTGTTGCATATTTGCATTTGCAGAAGAATTTTTCATTTAGACCGTTTAAAAGAATACTTTCTTTTTAATAACTGCTGCTGCAGAAATGTTTGTATATGTTTTTTTTTTCTGCTAAAGAGAGGCTAACACAGAAGGTCCATTTCTGGTTATATATTGTAGCTGGATACATGCCTATTATGCTAAATAGGCGTAGAAGGGTAGAGGGTAGAGTTTGAATGTGTATGTTGTGGTCACCCCAAAGATGACAGAATTCATGCTTGTTATGATAGAACATGTCATATGATAGAATATCGTAGAAATTACAAAAATATATGATAGAATTCATGAACATTTCCAACTTTAGCAGAAAATGATTCTGATCAAAATGTATTTGTTGGTTTTAATAATACTTTCTGTGACCTCATTGTCTTTCAGATACATTAGTCTTGCCCTGGTGGGTATAAATTGCACAAGAAGCAATTGGTGTAGTCCTTTCTGCTTCTCATGATGGTAAACTGGCATTAAAGCACATGTATTGCCTGAATTTAGTTTACAAGATTTAGGCTCTAATATCAGCTAAAACAGTGAAATATAATGTTGGCTGAGATTTTAAGACTTGTTCTAACAGTTTCTTGCATAGGCATTGTTATTAGGGAAAAAGAAACTACTGTTTTATTTAGCTTACATATCTCTGAAACACTTCAAAGTAATCATCTAGATCCAAAGCAGTTGTACCTATACAACTCACTTTCATAATTTGGAAATGCATGGCAATGGCTAAGAACAAATTTAAGTTTGAAGATTTATGATAGAGGGTGAGAAATTTAAAAGTACTCGGTCCGTTGCTGATATTGCCAAGTTTGCCACATCAGATGCTTTCAGATTACCCCTTGTCTAGTGCTCCTGTAAGTCAGTCATAAAACTCCTATTGACTTTAATGGGGGCAGAGTTAGGCCAATACTGTGGGCTTTTGAAAATCTCACTTTATAAAGTTTTTTAAGATACTTTTGGATTATTCATAATGAAGACTGTTGATTTAACTATGAGTTTGTGCAGCGCAGTGATTCCAAAGTATCTGGTGATATTTGTCTTACCTAATATTAGGTGTCTAAAAACTAGATGTCCAAGTCAAGGCCAGTCAGTAGACTGTTCAAAACAGATCTTGCTACTGAGATTATCCACAAAGAACAGAAGCCACAATGAATTATTTAAGATTTAATCAGAATTAATTTTCCTACTGATTGTAAAAGAAGGATTTCTGTTTTGGTAATCTTGACATTTTGAGTTGCAGGGATCTACTTTATAATACTGTCACTTTAAATGTGATTCATCAAAGATTTCAGGTGTTGGTTTAATTTAAAAAGAACAGGATATTTTGGTAATGAATATAATATTCTGCATACAATTTAGAATGTTTTAGTGGCAATGAACTGGATGAGAGATTCATTTATCTCTGAATAATTTACTAATTGTTCTACCAGCTCTCTAAATTTGGCAAAAGTAAGAAAAATATTACTGAATAATTTACATAATGAATTTCATAGAACTTGTCAAGTAGTATTTAATCTGATTTGCTCACTGACAGCTATGGGCTGGAATAAAACTCTTCACATAAATTCAAGACCAGAATCACCTAATTTTTGGTCCCATTTCGTCATAGAAGAACTTACCTCTGCATATCTTTTTGTGATAGATCTATACTGCTTACCAGTGTGGGGATAGGACCATCCCTGTACAGTACTGAACAGCTGCAACCAGTTGCAAGTTATATAGGTATAGTCAGGAGGGCTGGAATCTACCCACTTTTCCCTTGAGTGCCATAGAATTTATGTACTTATTAAACAACTGATTTTTATCCTCGTTTGTGTTTGTAACTACACAGTGATAATGGATCAGTTCCAAGTCTGGTTTATAGAAAGCAGTTCCACTTGACTTCTGAAAAGTACCATTGCATCATTCCCTGATGTATTTTAAGATGGAATAATTTTATTTCATTGCACAGGTGACATCTACCTCTTCCTACGTGAGCCTTATGTGTTGGGAATATTGCCTGTCCTCTGACTCACATACACATTTCCTTTATTTAAATTACTTTGAGTTTACAAAATGTAGTTCTGTTCATTGAAGAAAGAGGAAACTAGAATTCACATGTTAAATTGAATGTCAAGTATGACATAGCTGTCTTGTACTTCTGAAGTTCTAATTGCATTCTATGTGAATTTTGTGAATTTTATGGTGGGATAACTCTTTATTTATACTGTCTGCTGACTTTTCAGAAGAAGACACATTTTTTGCTAATGATGATTTTTCAGATACTCAGTTCAAAAAATAATTGTGTTCACGGAGCTACCTCTTATTTCACTGTTTTAGATGATACAAACTGTATTTGTAAGGCTGCTAGATGGCAAGTTTTGGAGAGGATTTCAAAATTCTAACTCCAGAAAATCACTTGATAATCACAAGAGAAAAGATAACTAATTTGCTGAAAAAAGAATTTAACTGATGCTCTCTAATAAATAGATGTAATATTTTTTAAAAGATAAGCTATTCTTACCTCTATTTTTTCTACTTTTTTCCCCCCTCTCTTCTGTCCTGATAGCTTTATGATTAGCTAAAACTCTGCATGCATTAATTTAATGTATAAACGATCAGTGTTTGGCCTCTTGTACACTGCCTGTATTTCAAATCTTACAGTTGTTTAGCATTAAAAAATGACACATTTGTGCTGCCATATGAAAAATATAATTCTAATGAAATCTGATAGATGGCACTGTTGGATTGTTGATCAACCATCTCGAGACTGACTCCTATGCTACTAGTATTCAGAATGATATTATCGCTTATTGAAGAACTGTTGCTTTAAAGAACTTGATAGAAACACACTTATTTTAAACCTGTGGTTGTTCAGTAGAGGAAGTCAGTATACTGGTCTGGTTGTTGGGCTGAATTTCTCTCCCTTTTACTTTCTCCAGAGGGTGTCTATATCCTGTTAAGACTTACCATGGTTATACCAAGTTGTGGGTGTTCCTTACTTCACTCTACAGAGTTTCTGGTTAGAGCAACCTTTTTGGGAGTGAGTTTGATTCTTTCTCCTTTTGTTACAAGCTAGAGAACCCCACATTGCATTACTCACTCCTGTCGTATTCCATTTATCTCTTTCTTTGAGGTCTTAGGAATGATGACTGCCTCCTGTGGGATTGCCTGTACTTACAGATGAATTGACTATTATCTGAAGCAAATTAAAGGCTAACTCGTCTAGCTCTTGCACTAGCTTAAGATCAGACAAATCCAAAAGTGCTGGTGGAACTAGTCCAGGTAAATCCATTGGATTTTGTTTGGACTAAAACCTAATGCAGCTTTTGTAGGAATATTAGAATGAGAATTTTCTTGATATATTATCTGACATGTGGCTTGGAGTATAACCAAAAAACGATGCCAAACAATGAGCAGCAATGAGATGATTCATCTGTCCTTCAATATATAACAATGTTGTTCAGTTAAAAGTACATTAAAGAGATATCTTATGCACAAACTGGATTCTGTTATAGAAAAATCTGCGTACCAGTTGTGAATTCTTGATTGCTATAGCAAAAACCAAAGCTAGACAGAGACTTGTTGAACATCTGTTTTGCAATGTTAAGTCTGTCTGTGCTGTGTCGTTTAGTATCACTCTTTTCATCATTTCAGTGAATTAGATTCCACTGTAGACTTTTCCAAACAGCTAAACATATAGCTTTATTAAATAATTTGTCCACTTTTTCCTATTTTAAAATTGACTACAGTTCTGCATTTTCTGTGATTTCAAATCATAATGAATATACCTAAAATCACTAAATGCACACATCCATCTTAGAAGAGCTAAACAGCAGTTTGGAGGAGGTAATGGATTTAGAAAGGTAGAGTTGCTATAATTGTATAACTTGAAATGCATCATGCACCACTATAGTTTTCCCTTATGATAATGGAAAAACAATGTGACAACAACTTGAGTGATTATCTTCTTTCAAGTTTGAGGTGTTTAGGAAATGTCTGAACAGATCTTCCCTATTGTGAGGCAAAATTGAGAGAACAATGCAAAGTGGGAACTAACCCTGCAAATTTCCTCTGGGGAAACTTTTCTCCCTTTCATTCCTTCAAAAAGTAAAAGACTGAAGAACAATTACAGGGACTGCCTCCAAGAACTTTGAACTCTGAAAGCTATCAGGAGGTCAGGGCACCCCTGTGATGGTCCTCTGCCTCCGTGTTTTCTCTGTCTACCGAACACCTTTTGCTCTCTGTCAGCAGAGTGTCAATCTATTCTTGCTTGGTAACGGCAGCTGGATCCAAGACCTCGAGTCTCGAATTGTTTTAAAGCGACATTAAGGTGTAAATGGGAAGAGAGCACTATTATTTTCCTGTAAGATAGGTAATGAGATGCTACAAGTCTTGCTTTGCTTCAGGGCTACCTCCTGGCCTGCCCAGTTGGTTTTTGATTGCATGCATGTTCTTGGGTATTTACAGTTCCCCGTGTGGGAGCTGGAGGATTTAAGATATATACCAACATCTCTTGCCAAGGCTTTACCATTTCTGGTCTGTACATCCCTTTACACAGAGTTGTTGTTGGAATGAACTATGTGTCAGTTATTTTAATAGATATTAGAGATTAAAAAATATGCCAGTCAAGTACAGGAGTAAATCATGAGGACTGCACATACTTACATCTTAGCCAAGTACAATTTATTTGCGTTGAGTCAAGTCACACAGAGAAGGAAATTTTTCTTCAGCTAAAACTACTTGTGCAGAAATAGAACATACCTATTATTCATGTCTTATGAGGCTTTATAATTTCATGGCTGTACAAAGTTAGCAGGCTATCCCAAGGGACTGCACCTAATTCAACAATTCTGTTCCAAGAGAAGCCTTTAATGGTATCATACAGTATAACAAAAACCAGTTTAGAATGGAGGGCTTGTATCTCTGATGAAATGAAAAACAATTTTGCTGATGAATTTTGCTCTTTTTGTTTAAAGAGATAATTTTTTTTTTGTAAATTAGTGTCCGGTAGAATAAAACCTGGTTATTAGGGGAACATACACTGCATGTGGTACACATTAATATGACTTCTTAGTAGACCAGGTTTGTTCTAAAATGATTATCTGAAAAAAAAAAAATGCAGTTACATCAGTTGAGTTTGGTCTTTTGAGTATTTTACAGCTTTAAAAAAGTAGACTTTTAAAGAAATGCTGTTGTTTGTGTCCATGCTTCAATTGTGTAAATAGAGTACCAAATCTGAACTCTAGTAGACAAAGATTTTAACCTCCACAAGCATATGTAACAGATATCTCTTACCTGAATGCATTCTAGATGACCAGTTGCACTATTTGCAAGGCATTGATGTCTTAACTGCTTCCATAACCAGATGCTTAATGTTCAGGGGGAAAAAAAAAAAGGAGTAATAGACTTTTTTTTTTTTTTAAAATATACTCATTTAGGTGGAATAAAACAGGTTCTAGGAGTTATTGGGGACTACTTCACTGCCTGTAAGAATTTATCAAGGCAATCTTTTTGCCTAATGATCCAGCCATGGTTATAAATGATACCATTGTAGTTTCAGCTAGCTTTTGTTTCAGCAAAAGAGAAGAAGAAAGGGTGCCTTAGAAAGAAAAATAATTATCTGGTATTTAAAATAATATTTTAATATTTTAATAATTTTGAAGATGTGAATTATAATTACTTTCCATTGATATCTCTGCTCGTCATCTCAAAAACATTTGGTCTTTTTCCTGAAAGCAGATGAGAGCCTGAGATGTCTTTGTCCTATATTTCTAAGAAGGAAAGGTGAGATTTCCAGTACCTTATGTCAGATACTCCGATGATTTACAGAAGATTGGGAAAACATTTCAGTGTAAGAAATTCTGTTTAGAACTTAATAGTCATGCAAATGTTTTGTTTAAATAAGTGAAACAAAATGAGAAACTTAATAACAACGTAATACCTGTATCCTGCTGCATACTGAATTTATTGAAAGAAGATTTATTTTGTCCAAAATGAAGAGTGAGAGTTGAAAAGCTGGTGAAGTTTGGTGGTGGCAGGAAAATGGTAGCTGTGTTGAGGAGACACAAAACTGTAAAGCACCTCAGAGAAACACTGGAACTGTTAGAACCACAAATCAGAATTAAGAAAAAAGAAATATATTTCCATGATTTGAGCCCTCTGCATAATTTAATTAGTCTTCTTATTTATGGAAGGAAAATAGTGAAGGTTAGCTTTCGAGACAGGAACTTACAAGATTCATGATCTTAGGATGAGGAGTATCCAAAAACTTAGATACTCCTATCACACCTGTTTTGGAGAGGATCTTCCTCTTGGTAAATATGAAATGCAAGAGAAAAATTCTTGCTTTTTTATAGACTGTAAGCCGTTTGAATGAAAAATTCCATGCACCTAAAAAGTACCTCTCCTGATTAGTTATCTAAGAAGTAAAAGAAATAAGTTACCACTGTGTTCTGAAAAATTATCGACAAACATTATACACTAAAACTTGAACACTTCAGTGCATTTTTGTCCTAGGAATGTACACAAAAATGTATGAATATACTTTTAAAATTGCTTTGGTTAATCCATCTTAATTTACTAATTCATCTTAATTTATTACAAACATGTATATGCGAATCACTTGCAGGAATATGAGTTTGCAAATGTTGAAGTTTTAAATGAGAATGTATATTATTCAATCTAAATTGAATCACACGTAGCATCACACTTGCTATGTATCCCTGGATTTTTTTCTTCCCATCTGGATGTTTTAAAGTGTCCTTTCACATTGAAGATACAGGGGATGCAACTGCTTCTGGAAATAAGACATACATTTCAAAATCAGTAAGGATCAAAGCCTGATCTATGCCTGAGGATCTGCAGAAATCTAGAAAGAAAGGGGATTTCCCATGTGAGTGCCCTTTGTGAGCACCTCTTGGGGTGCAAGTGCAGAGCCACACATTCTCACTGCACTTACGTCCTGCTGTCCCGTATAGGAAAAAAAAGATAGAAAAAGGACTGGAAGAGTGATATGCTCTAGCAGTTCTTCAGTCTGGGCATCCACCCTACCAGGATGAGAGGACAGTCAGAAAAGTGTATAGTTGTGCTGCTGTCTTCACACAGCTTTAAAGAGTTTATAGTAGAGCAGGTTAATGTGCTGGTAACTGAACCATCCTTGCTCTGGTTTCTGCAGCAAAAGTAGTAGAGAGTACCTGTTCTGCTGGCTTTCGTCTCAGACCTTGTGGGGAGTGGAGGTGGAGTTAGAAAGGTGTTCAAAACTGAAAGGTAAAAATTGAACTAGGGATAATAGGCTAAAAGGAAGGAATAGGGTGGTTCATAGCAAAAGCTACTAAGAAGAGTGGAAATGGGCTGGAGAAGGAAGGGAAAATGTTGCTTTTATTCCAATTGAGCAATCACCCATTTGTTAAAGTGCGCACTCATATTTCAAAATAATTTACCACTTTACACCCAACTTCATGTTGGCTGTCATTGGGTGAAAGATACAGGCAGATGCAGATCTTCTGATTGTAAATGTGAGCCTCATGAATGAGTAGCTATAGTATTTGTCTGTGTTGGATATGGCCATTAATCTTCTGTAGCCAATAAAATTTAAAACAATAATAATATATACTTTATTTATAAACCCACATACCTCAAAAATATTTCTAGTTTTAGGTTTTGTCATTATTCAATTTAATGACACACATTATGGCCAAAACAGAAACTTATTCACAGTAGCAGATATAACCCTTTGGTTATACAAGTAATATACACTCAAGCATTTCCTCTTGCAGATCCTGTAGATAATGTATGTGAACAATGTTGCTTTTATTATTAACATAAGCTGCTGTAGGGATTGTCTCTCATGTGCTATTGTTCATTATAGCAAAATTATTTAGATATTGATTATAGGATTTCTGCTTGTGATATGATTGTTTGAAGAAATAAAAATAGTTCCTGGGAACTTGCACATTTATACTTTTTACAAGGGATTGCCTTTTTGACAATATTTCCCCTTTCCTGCCTTGGTTCACTATAATATAGTTAGTCATTTTATTAAAAAAAATACTATTATGAATAGCTAATAATTCTGCCTTCAATCCAGATCTAATAAAACCACTTGGTCATTAAAAATAGTTTTTAATAAGAATTCTTATAAAAAGATACTACACAAACCCATAAAATAATCTTTTTGAGTGGATAATTTACTTCTATGAAAAAGAAATAAAAAATAAAAAATGTTATGAGAATTTTTTTTTTCCCCCAACAAAAAGCCAACTCATCTCGTTGTAATTAACCTCACAATGTATTTTTTCAATAAGCAGTTATGTTTCAATTTGGAATACACAGAAAAAAATCTATTGCATAATGTCTCAATTCAAAATTTAGGAGGATATATTTGGTGAATGCTAACACTTGAAACTCTATTACTTTTTCATTTGTAAGCTTTTTATGACTTTTCCAAAGAAACTTAGATGTTCTATAATCAGGTATGTTACAAATAAAAGAAACTCCTACATGACTGAACTGCTTACCGCTTACATACATTTTCTGAATTTTTGCTTACGTCAGGTGTGGGTGGGTTGTTTGTTTGTTTTGTTGTTGTTTTGTTTTATTTTATTTTTCTTGTTTTCTTTTATAACCCTATTGAAGTCAAGGGAATACTCTAAAGGAGAAAGTGGCTTTGCAATAGTCCAGACTCCCATGGTCTATTTGTGAATCAGCTGATTCTTGCTTTATAGTACAACATTTGGTCACCTCCCTCCCACAGCTTTGCCAAGTCGGGTGGTTTTTTGGTGTAAGTAGTCATGTTATTGAATAGCAAATTATCACTATAATCCCTGTGAAACCTGAAAGTCAGTCATTTCTCATGGGAAGCTGATTGTTGCCTTTTCTGCATCCAGAAAAAGTGGCTATGATTCCTGCTTGCACCCACATACATACAAATACTTCTATGCTATGTCTCATTTTAGAATTGGAAGAATGCAACATAAAGTTGTAAGAAGTAAGATAAATATTAAGGTTTTGGGATAGGGCGAATAGACTGGTTGGGTGAAAGTGGTGCTAGTATAGGAGGCACTGTGGGTTCAAAGAGGATGAAGAAAGGGTGCTCTAGGCTGGGAAGTGTGAAGTGCCTGTAGGACAAGACAGGTCAGGGGTAAGATTTCAGGAGTGGAAGCCATCCCTTCCCCTATCTCTGGAGAGTGAGAAACTGAATCATAGACTGGCCTAGATTGCAAGTGACCTATGGAGGTTACCTTGTCCTGCTTTGTGCTAGGGTTGGTGTTAGGTCAAATTGCTCACGGCTTCTTTGGTCAGGAAACATCGAATCTGGGCACTTCTAACCTGGACCTGTTGTGAGGCAAAGATCTGAATTTACATGGAAGCCTTTTCTCCCCTGCAATAGAGTGTAATACTTCCCTTACTCTTCAGCATCCTAACACATAGGAGCACTTAGCATGGCTGTGCTCCTAGCCTCATGTCATTTCTCTTGCTAGAAGAAACAAACACCTTTAGTTAGAAAGTCGTAACAGTTTTGCAACATGAAAAAAATACACTAACCCCAAACCAAAATGATGCACTGGACTGCCATTAATATTTCTGATCTTTCTAAGAAAAAAAATACTGAATTTCCTAAAGGGAAATGTGTTTAAATAAAAGGTCTGACTTCCATGTTTTTAAAAACTGCTAAAGCAGAGGTGTTGGGAAGAGGTTGTAATAGCTGGCAGGACACTGAACTACACTAATGGCCCCCCGAGTGTATGAAATCGCAACAGACACTGAAAGAGTCATGGCAAAGCTGACAGATACACCATGCAGGCAATTTACTGATTATCCTGGAAAGATAAGAAAACACCTGCTGCTTGTTAAAGTCCACTATGTATCAGCATTACAGAAAAAAATATTTTAAAAGACTCCTTATTTGCCTATATTTCTTTTATTTTATGATGCACTTCCCCATCATTTTCACATAAGAAGCTCATATCACAAAGCAATTTGATACATACCTTTTGCATAAAGAATGATACAATTAAAGATTACTTAAATTTATAATTCTGAGAAAAAGGAGGCTTTTAGAATTCTGGTTTGAATAAACTCCTCTATATGGAACAATTTTAACTCTCCCATCTACCCCTGTTGGAGATGGCATGCTACTTTTAGAATAACTTGAATGAAAAATGTGCTTATGGATTGTTATCTTAAATGGCAAAATTAGAAGAGAACAACAAAAAACGGGTTAAGGACAGTTGCAGGCTGGATTTTCATACCCACAGTCATCTTAAGTCATGATTTTGTCCATGAATCCCAGTGCTGCTGGGAATTCTTTTAGAACATAGGGCTGTATCTCATGGGAAGATATAGGCATCTGGTCAGTGTTCAACAAGTATGGATGTATTTTATTTTAATACAGCAGAAAAATGCAGTAAAAAAAGAAACTTGCTTGTGTGAGTACACACTGCAAATTCTTATTGAGCTTGGATACTATTAGCCTTTTGTGTTATTTTTAGGAACCTGTCTAGCCCAACCCTATGGGGCTGATTTTATATTCTGATTTCATATTCCTTTTTCTTTAACCTAATTGGTAATATCTGTGAACTGGAGGTCTCTTTCTATTCTAATTGAGCCTCCTGAAAGACACCCATATAAAGATTCAGTGTTTTAGAACCGGAGGGCTGCAATTCTGTTCTGTTTGGGGAGGAAGGTGTTTTGTGAATTTCTGCATCTGTAATAGCATGTGTCAGTCATCTGTGGCTCTTCCTCTGAAAACTGTTGTGAATGTTTGTAAGCCAGCTGCTGTGCCCAAAACAGAACCTCTGTTATCACTCAAGAGAATTCCAGGGTATAAGGTTGCATTAAATAGTTACTTAAGATTTCTTTTTCTCTATAAAATAGCTTCTTTAAAGTGTGTTCATCAAAATGTTTCATAAAAAGATAAAACTTTTTGGATTAATACTATTCATTAAAATACTGTTGTAAATATAAATTCATATATGCACTGAATTTTAGCTTTGCTCTGCAATTTTGGTTTGTACCCGTGAAATTTAAAATTATGCTCATTTTAAGAAAGGTGAAAAATTATCACTCAACTGGTGAACAATCGTGATTCATAGTGGTATTTAATAGCATTCGTGGCTTCTATTGTCTGAGTAAAATGACGAAAGCAAGGATTCTGATTGGTAAATTTACTCGTGGAAGTGCACTGGGTGTCAGTGTCCAGGAGCTGGCTGCAGAGGCTGCAGGGGCCTCTGTGAGAAGAGGACAGGCCTGCCCCGTTCCCGACTCAACTGGTTCCAGATGTCTCCAAAACAGACCCACCACCAGCCAGAGCTGAGCCCATCAGTGATGATGGTGGTGCCTCTGTGAAAATATGCTTAAGACAGGGTTTAAATGACTGTCCAACAGCTCTGAGAAAGGAGTGAAAAAATGTGAAACTGTCATGGAGATGTCAAGATCAGAGAAGGATGGGGAAGAGGTACTCCAGGCTCTAGAGCAGAGACTGCCCTTCGGCCCATGGAGAGACCACAGGGGAGCAGGTTTATCCTGAAGAACTGCAGCTTGCAGAAGGACCCATGCTGGAGTAGGGAAAAAGTGTGAGAGGGAAGAAGCGGCAAAGAAGAGCTGTTATGGACTGACCACAATCCCCCATTACCCATCTCATTGCACCAGGCAGGAGAGGAAGAGGTTCAAGAGTCAGAAATGGAGGGGGCATGAAGTTGAGTCTAGGAAGAGGTGGATGGGAGGAAAGTATTGTTTTAATTTTTGTTTTAGTTTCTTGCTACCCAAATCTATCTTATTTGGCAACAAATTAATTTTCCCTCAGACATTATCTCAACCCATGAGCTTTTTCAGCTTAATTTCTCCCCTCTTCTGTTGGTGAGGGAGAGTAAGAGAACAACTGTGTGGGCATCTGGCAACTGGTCAACGTCAGCTCACTGCAGGAAGCAATGTTTTCAACTTTGTCTTCTAATGTTTCTGTAGTTGTTGTTTAACCCTTGTGGGCAGCTGAGCCCCACACAGCCACTTGCTCACTCTCCCCTAGTGGGATGGTCAAGAGAAACAAGGGTAAAAGTTTAACAGGTAAAGCAAAAGCTGTGCTCACAAACAAAGCAAAATATCAAATTAATTCGTTGCTTCTCATCGGCAGGCAGATGTTCAGCCTGCCTCCAGGAAAGCAGGAATTCATCGCGTGTAATGGTTACTTGGGAAGACAAACTCCATAACAAATAGATTGTGGCCAAAAAAATATTTTTTTTCTCCATAATTAAGTACATGATGAATTTGCTTTGTTCCAAATGAGTTCAAAGTACTGTTTTTAAAACATTGTAAGGGTATAATGTTCTTACAGTGAGCTCATCGTGAAAGTGCCAGACTAAGACACACACAAAGACTTAATATAATGCAAAGAATTGTAGGAATCCTGCAGTTTACTGGAAAGTTGGTTTTCACTTTAGTTCACCATGCAGTGCAGGGGAGTCAAAGTTCAGTACCTAAAAATACACAGGACAGACTAGCTCACCATTGTGAAATCCTAGGGAACAGCTGTGTGGCGTAAACTCCATCCCTCAGAGATTTAGGAGCATATCTCTGCTTTTTAATTATAAGCTTTTACCTAGAGATACCCAACATGATCTGCCTTTCACAGAAAGTGTACCAGACTCATATGTTCGGTAGATATCATGGACCACAGTCTTCTCACATCTGGAAGATCCAGGTTCAAATCACACTTAGAGTGTCTGAAGCCACGTCTGTTTCTCCTGGTAGTGTTCCAAGTGCCTTAATTTCTCACCTATCATTATAACTAAGCCTTCTTGACTGTGTCATTGACTGTCATGACAATTTTAGATGCATCAACAACAGAAGATTACCATTAATTTACAATGAAAATACGCTTTTTTTAAAAAAAAAAATAATGTGTTGATGGAATTTAATATAGCTTCAGCTACATCTGCAATCAAAAACCTTTATAATGATTGACTCTGCAACTCTGTTTCACATGCCCTGGATAGATTAGTTCTCACTGATTTGCAATTAGTTTCTTTAAAGTTGATCATGCTTTTGGGCACACAGTTTACGATATCACAGAATTTTCAGAGTTGGAAAGGTCCTCCAGAGATCATCTAGTCCAACTCTGCTGCTTTAAAGCAGGATCCCCTAGAGCACATCACTCAGGACTGCATCCAGGCGAGTCTTGAAAGTCTCCAGAGAAGGAGACTCCACAACCTCTCTGGGCACCCTGTGCCAGTGCAGACTGTTTTTTTGTTGCCACTGTGATAGTGACTAAATAGCTATTGTTGAATGTTTTTATATGCTGGCACAAAGTGCTTGCTATAGTGCTATTGTACTTTATTCTGTGTTATTCCTGCCTTGGCAGTGCTCCTGCTCTATCAAAACAGGCATACGTTACATATTACATAATGCATTTTTAAAAATCATTTTTTTTCGTTGATTTCAGGGAAAAGATTGTCTTAGATGATGTGGTCCTTACCTTATTTCCACAGGCTCTAAATGCCTCCCCAGCACAGATGATGCCTCATTTGTAATATATTATTGTTCTTATTAATGTTGCAGTGGTGTCTCAGAGCCAACAGAGAAGAGGCTTCCTTGTTTAAGATGTTATACATAGAATAGCAGACATTCGCTTTAGGAGCTTATAGTAGAATGTGTAGTAGAATGCAGAGGCCCAAGATACCATGTAAGAGGTATGACAAACTATCTGAATCTGAGGGTTTACCAAGAGTCAACCCGATTATACGTCCCCTCACTTACTCTAAGTTCCCTGCTATACCATCTGACATTTGTGTGAATACTCAGACCAATTCAGCAGCTAAGGTCAGGAAAAGACAAAACATACAAACATGGTGGTGGCATTAGTAGATGATCTGTTGTCTACTCTAGGACACTATATTCAACAGGAGTTCTGCCATTCATTGATTAGTATTAGAGCAATATGAATTCCATGATGATGTGTTTCTGACATGTCGGATTTCGAAATGACAATATAACATTGTAATTTTATCTTTGTCTTTGCCTTTCTAAGTAAGAGGAAGAACAGTTATTAATATCCTGGAAAAGCGTAACTGTTCAAAATCTAGCAAATATACAGAAGGGATTTAAAAGGCAAGAGTTATTACCATCAATAAACAAATCCTTCATCAGTGTTACCAGACTACCTATAAATCTGGTTAATAATTTTTAAAAAGTACTTTTCAAATAAACCATCTAAATTTATATGTGAATTACTTTCTGCTGTGCTGGAAACATAGTAGAGATCATTCACACCTTTACACAACTTAAATTATTATTTAATGGAGACTGCATGAGATTTGAAGCTTTTTTCTGCATTCTGTTGGGCATTTTGATAAATCACCCAAGTGGTTTTATTTCCTGTAATTTCCCACAATGCATGTAGAGTGAGCCTCAGTTTAGGCTTTTTTGGCAATTGAAAATTACATGTCCTCATGGGTAAGTATTTGTTTCTCCCTCCTTCCCCATGAGGTTATTGGAAGTAATGTTCAAATCTAAGAATGAGAGTCATCCATTCCAAGTTGAGGAGTTATCTCTAAGAATGGATTGTGTCACATGCAACGTTATTTTAATTTTCTTATTCATGCCAGCAAGCAGAATGAGAATAACAGAATCTTTTACTGTTATAAAAAGTGCTGACTGTTAAACTAATCAAGGAGCAGACAGAGAACAGTTCTAAACTACAAATGATTCAAGTGCAGGGAAAATGTGAAATATAGCTTTTTATCAATTTGGGAAATGTATCTTCACAAATGAAGGGTGGAGGATACAACACTTCAGGATTAGTCTAGAATAGCTACCTGAAATATTAATGTGGTGTTGGGTTTGGGGTTTTTTTTCAAAATAATCATCTTCTGTAGTTTTACTGTTACAGAAATATTTGTTTGATTTACTCTTTCACATTTGTGAAAGTGCCATTAAAGACTTTGTGTGCATTTGATACTTCTGTGGATAGGCAACACAATCCTTAAAGCAGCAACAAGCATCAATGCCCTAATAAGTTTAAATTAAACCATATGTGATGTTTTGCTTTTGATGTCTGTGTTGAACATGAGATTCAAGGAACTATTCTCATTCACTACTTTCTTGTTTAGCTCCAGATTGGTTCAACTCTTATTGTACAAGAGGAGCAAACATTTTATTCTATGATTCTGTGATTTTATGATAAACCAGAAGTAAATGTAAGATAATGTGTTTGTGTCATGTAATCCTTTTCTATCAAGCTGTAGTTTTCTATAAGATTAAGGAGGATTCATGTATCACTGCTTCCTTATCTACTAATTCACAGGTATTGGTTAGAGAACATTATTTTATCTTTTCCATCACATTACTCGTTCTTAAACAGTGATAAGATTTGTAAGCCATGGATTGTATTTGAATCTAAGCGCAAGGTACATTTTATATTTCCATGAGATATGAGCCAAGGCCCTGTGAGATTTCATTCAACATAAAGTCTGCCTGGTGAAACAAAAAGTTCCCATAGTAATTAAATGACAGTGATTTGACTATGAATAAAAATAGTTGGATTTTCCAGGCAATAGTGATAAACCCTCAGGCTGTATAATATTATGGCAGCAACAAAATTATTATCTTTTATGTAGGTATTGAAACCTAATTAGGTAAGAAGAAATCAAGGAAATCAGTATCATTATGGCATAACCATAAATATTTTTTGATCATTTGGGGAAGGTTTTATTTTGTCCTTATATGATCTGTTGCTGTGGAATGCTGAGGCTAAAGAAGTAACTCAGGCAATATATGGTATGTAATATACGAAAGCCTCATAAGCAGACGTGAGTACAGAACTCCACTGACTCTACCTGAAACTTTGTGAGAGTTTTCCATTTTTTTTGGTTTAGGAAGCATGAAACCCAAATGTCTAGTTTGCTTGGGCTATTTTTTTTTTTTTTTTAAACTGGTCAGATGAAATTAATAAGTTATCATGGTTTTAGTTTCAAGCAGGTGAAATTTAATAGATTTAACTGAGTTTCTGTTGGAGGCTTGACATTCTTTTCATTCGGAAGCTCCAACTTAAAGTTTATCTAACTTAGGAGTTAGATAAATCTAAAATTATAGAAGCAAAGGACAACATGCAAACATTGTCTTGAGGAGAAGAATCCAAACTGAAGACCACTTTCTTTAACAAATTGGCAAAATTATTTGTGTGTTTTCAGTGTGTGTCTTTGATTGCATTGAAGCTGTAACAGTCATGTTTTCATTCCCACTACAAACACACAATGCTGGGATGCAGTCTATCTAAATCCTGACAGAATTTGACTGCAGGCAAATAAAAATCCTTTTAAATCTCTGCAGCTCTCCAGCCTACGTGTCTGGCTCTGGAGGCATCAAACTCATCAGACATTAGTCATTTGTGAATGCTCCAGAGTTTCTCTTCTAGGGACATGATTGTTTCTTTTACCATGAGGTCTGTTGCCAGGCAAGTTTAGGAGAACCCACCCCAGCAATTAAGAAGGGGCCCTGTGTGACCCTAAATGTACATTACAGAGAGGAAAAGGAACTGATGAACAAAAACTTGACATTAGGCTAGTGGTTAAGACACTGAAGAAGAAATAGTGTATGTGTCTGGGGTGACACACCAAATACTGATTTGATTTAAAACCCCCACACACAATGGTTGCAGCTGTTAATGCTCACATTTGAAACGAGGAGGAACTTCAACTTTATTTAATTTTGAAGAATGTGGACTGCCACTGATGAATGATATAGTCATGATTGTTTTGTATTTGGTTAGTGATGGAAAACTTTTTGAAAGTTATTCTGGATTATTTTAAAATAAAATATCACTGGGTATGTAGTCTCTTAAAAATCAAGCTACTGTATGTCTTAGGCTGATGTCTGGTTTGAGATGACTGAATTCTTTGTTATGTAATATCTCAATATATGCAATCTTTAAAAAGCTAAATCAAATCTAACATCCCATTGGTAGTAAGCTTCAGTATACTTGATATTTCAGCTTTAGTCACTGACTATTAAACAATTCCTTACCTAATTACGCTTTTTTCCAAAGAGGTACCTTCCCCACAGCTCTGAATTTTTGATTTGTTCTAGGCACGCTTTTGATAATAATAAAAACTTTATTGAGTTTATTTATTTTGTAATACCAAAGACAATTTTTCTGTGAACTAGCCAGAGATCCATGCTTTTATACTAATTGGAACAATTTTAAAGAAAATTGGTGTACTTGGAAATAATCTATTAGGTAGGGTCTTTCCATTTCCTCTGTAAACTGAAATCGAAGACAGCTTTCTGATTCAGGGATGCTACAATGGAATGGAGGAGACTGGTATTTCTCATGAACTCCTTCAGCTTTGGTGAGAGTCTGGCTTGCTGGTAATTAACCTCTGCCCCATCTTCTTGTCTTCAACAAGATGCCACTTTGAAACATGAACAACTTATGCCACTTTGAAACATAAACATGTACTACTTACAGGTACGAAAAGTCTTCAAGGACTCCACTTGTTTGGCCAAAATACACAACTTGAAGGAAAGGAATATATAGTGCTATCTTCCTGGAAAGTGGTAAGAGTATGTCTATATTTTAGCCTGTGCAAGATTAAGGCTAAAATTAGTTCAATGAAGAGGTCATTCTTTCTGCATGTCTTGCTTTGCTGGATGCTAAGAACACTGATTGAAGAGGAGTCTGTTATCTTTGTGCTACAGATGCACTGTCAAAGACATGGTTTCTGTCTTTATATGTGCCTGGGATATACTCTACTAACATATTGCATCTATAAGCTAACTAATGTATTAATAAGCTAATGAATACTTAGAATACATGCCTGGAGTTTAGTTTCAACAGATGGTCACAGTGGCCCTCAGAATATATATTTAAAATAATAAAGTAATGGTAGACTGCCTGAGTTTCTGTATCAAAGGGGAAAAAAAAAAGAAAGAAAAGTATTATGATAGTTGGCCAAGAATATATGTATCAGTAGAGTCCATACAATTCAACTTCTGCCTGTGTTCGGGATAATTTTCATGCATTGTCCCATAGTTCTGGTAGGTCATGAAAGTGTAACAAATCCCTCTTTTTCCATACTTTTTGGAGGGGATTGCAAAAATCTCAGATTTTGTTCCAGTGCAATGTGGGATCCACACTTTTCCTCTGTAAACCCTCTATCAGATCAAGTCTATAACAACATAAAGAGATTACAGAGTTTCTTTTCAAAAGTTCAAAGCTTCAGATAGTTGACTTTTCTAATAGGCTAAAGCTTCACTTCAAAAAAAAGATTTAAGCACGTGAGAAATCCCAGCAAAGTCAGAGCAACTGCACCTTGTCAAAGGTTTTAACCATGTAGGGCTTAATTTGCACTCCAGTGGTAAGTTGCAGATGCAGAGTCAGATAAATATATTAAATGTATAAATAAATTAGCCTTAAATATATTAAATATATTAATATATTAGCCTTATAATATAAAATATTAGCCTTGCAAATAAAATAAATATATTAGCCTTGCAAATTTGAAACCAAACACCTATGAAAGTCTTATTTCCACAATTAACAATATCCACTAGGATAATTTTAGCAAAGCCTAATGACAGGCAGTGCCTGAGGTAAGTATTATTACCCCATTGGGTGAGAAGCTACAAATCACTGCTTTGTACAGGAATGGTATGTCCCTGCACAATGCTACTGCAAAGTCTCAGAACAGGAGGAATGAAGAAGTATTAGCAAGATGTTGCTTAATCAGCCAGTTCCAGCTTCTGCTGGGAATTTTTGTCGAGCTGCATGAGTTTTTTTCGCACAAGATGAATTCCAAGCTACCTACTCAGGCAAATCTGCTGGAAATTATGGAAGCAGGAGTCACCACCTTACAAGACATAGAAAAATACCTGTATCACCTTGCGGTTGTGTGTAGCTGCAGCTTCCCCTGAGTTTCCAGTAGTGTTTGGGGTATGGATGTTTGTCAAACCATTCCATTCAGAGCAGCTGCATTAAGTCAGCTGAGACAAGTTTGGAAATGAAGAGCTTAATCTTTTCCACTGGCCGCTGTTAAATTTCTTCCCCCCAAAATAGCTGCTGTATAAGGGCAATTCTGCAGCAAATGGAGCCATAAATGAAGAGACTATTGTCATTCAGGATGGAGGACTTGAATTAGCCAAGCAGGGGAGTTACTAGGAGTAAGATGGTTTCACCTGGAAAAGCCTGAAGCTGTTGCTCTACTCTTTCTAACGGAAAAACTGGGGACTTTTGGAGGACAAGAAAGTGATTACTATTGGTCTTTGGGTTGGTTGAAAGACAAAGGATGTGTGTACAACCTACTGAGGACTCAGTGTAAACACTGTTGCTTCAAGGCATGGTGACTGATGTGCTCAGTATATAAATGAAAAGATACTGTGGAAAACAGATCTCTAACAGGGTATGGTACTGAAGGCTGGCAGCCTAAGAAATGGTTTAGTTAAGAGGTATTAAGAAGTTACGGCTTTAACCTTGTCTAAGAATACTAAAAATAACCACCCAGACAATGTAGTCTTCAATTTGCTATTGCCAGTTTATTACCTGATAGTCCTTGGTTTTGGAACTTTATATTAGATAGATTTTTGGGACTGGGACCAGAAGCTAACTCTTTATATTCTGTGTATCACCTGGTATTGATTACTGTGCTTCCAGAGATGGGGAAAAAAAAGTAGTAGCAACAAGACAAGCTATTTAGAAGAGCACTAGCCTCACCACTTTCTGTGGTCTGTTCTCCATGTAGGTATTTTGCTAAACTTTCATCATGTCTTATCTCTTCCCTTTCTGAATTGAAGACTCCCAGCCTTTTTAGTCTCTCCTTGTAAGGCAGCTGTTTTATTGCTTTTAGCATTTCACTTGAACTCTAATATTGCTATGCCCTCCTTGACATGCAGGCACCAGAGCAACACACATTGTTCAGGTTATGGACACTTCTCAGTTTTATATGACACCAAAATGATACATTTGTCTTGTTTTTAATATTCTTCCCAATATCTTGTTGCCTTTTATGGCTGCCATTGCATACAGAACTGATGATTTCAGTGAACTGTTGACAAACCCAACATCTCTTTCCTGAATTGCAACTGCTACTTCTGAGGTCAGCATTGTGTAGTCATAGTTTAGATTATTTTTCCCTAGATGTATTATAACCTTATATTCAAGAGCATCTTATGTTACCTTTTGCCTACTCACTTTTGTGATTTCCTTCTGGAGTCCTTGTTACTGCCATCTCACAAAAAATTAGCTTAGTATCATCTGCAAACTTGGAGATTTTGTTAAATCCTGCCTCAAGGAGAACACAACCCTATTCTGTGGTTATGCTGTGCTTAACACAACAGGGAGTCTGATTCTTAGCTGGACTGCAAACACTGTTTTAATGGTAATAAATATTTAAGAAGATGTCTTGAAGCATGAAAACATGGCCATAATTTGCAGGCTATTTGATCTCTCTGTTCACTTACAGCACAACTTGAATGTGTTTGTGTTTGAGTCTGGCGACTTGACTGCACCACATGTAAACATGCCAACTCTGTTTCAAAACTAGCTTGCCTGGGGACAGACAGCATTTTTGCCATGATAATTGGGACTTTCTATGCTCAGCTGGAACATTATGTGTGCTTTTCATAGTTGTTGCAGCTGTATTCTTTAGTACCTGATCCTATCTAGAGTAAAACTACCTGGAAAAAATCTAGACAAAGTTGCAGAACGGACAGAACTACTGAAGAAACAAAATCTGGGTTTACAAGAATATATTTTTGTCTGCTCTTTAACTCAGTGGAGGCTGTTTTCATTTCTCAGTTGCATCTCTAGAGGGCTTTTAAGATATGCTTGGTACATAATTGATAATGCTAAAGGGAATGGCTGCAATGCATATAATGGATAACCTGGTATTATGTGCTACGTGGGGCATTACTGTGCAAGAATATGTGGCAGTAACAGCTACAGAAGGCAAGTAGTCTAACTTTGTTTTCGATAAAAATTGCAGTAAAAAACTACAAGGGAAATGTTCCTGAAATAAAACTTTTAAGAGTTTTACCGGCACTCCACATTTAAATACCGTAAGTGATAAATTTTAAAAAGAGCTAATGTTTTTCGATTAAACTGTCATGACTCCCCATATCTTTTCACAATGTAACAGTTTGTGAACAGAATACTGAAGACAACTGTGGATCATTGCTAATTCTGTTAACTGGATGATTAAAATGACAAGAACATCTGCAAACAACTGTTGCTGGTATTATTGCTTTGCCTGGAAGCTCTCCTATAGTTAAGGATATGACAGTGTTTCCATTATTAAATCACATTTTAATTCTTGCTGGGTTTAAATCTGGCATTCATATTCTCAGTCTAGAAGACAGTTTTTGGACAACATTTTGAGTTAGCTGCATTTTACTTACAGAAAAGTGAGAAAGCCACCAACATTTGACATTTCATCAGATGCATTTTATGCTCCAAAAGTTTTTTTAACACACCCTCTGAAATTATTCATGTCATAAATTTATGCATTACTGTGCATTCTTGGTTATTCTGACTAGCAGAAAAATGTTTAGTGATGTGATCATTTGAAATGGCATAATATGTGAAGCATGTGGCTACAGATTCCACGAGTACTTACACCTGTACTTAATTTCATAAACATGAGTACAATGCTGTCTCTAGGTTTGGAGGAGCTGTTCAACTGCAGAAAATTAAATAAGCATGCAAATATTTTTTGGTAGCCAATAAATTGCCCTGGTGCTCCTGCAGAACTTCATCCTGATCTCCTTAAAGGCCACACTGTCTGCTAATGTGGAATTGTGTTTAACTGAGTTTGATTGCACACATTGATTAACTTCAGTGTGGCCCTGATTTCACTATCTAGATAAAACAAATAATATCATTGTTTTTATGTTCACATCCTGTGCATATGAGATGCAGAATTTCACTAGCTGTTTCTCACCCAGCAAGGTGGAATGTAGGTGACATAGGGAAGATAGTCCCTGGTGGTCCCTCTGGGATTTCCTGCACTGGTGACGTCACTAGGGCTGTGAAGAAGTTTCAGCAGTAAGAAACATACACTGTAAGAAACAAATTCTCCCAAAGCTAGATGTAAATCTTATATCTTCATTTTCTAATTAGTACTTACTAGATGCAGTCTGAAAAGTTAGCTATCTTGAATTCTTGATATTCCAGCTGGTAACTGTAGAACTGTGTAAGCACAGTAATTTCTTAACGAGAAAAAGTTACTGAACGTTTTGTAAGCTGTATCACTGTAGAAGCTCAGAAAGAGGGTGGCATGTTTTATCAAATCATAGAACATATTTAAAAATACATTTGTGAAGTGCAGTTAACTTCGAATGTCTCCATTTGTGAAAAGTGATATTGCTGAGAAGAGATATAGTTTATGATGCTGCTTATGTTCTATAGAGAGCCAGTCTCAAAGCCTGTAAAAAAACTGGTATACTCTTTTGGATTACAGATTTGTATTTAATGGACTTTTCAGCATAAAGGCATATGAATCTTCTTTTGACACGTGAAAACTGTCAGTTTCCCAAAGACATTTTTCATATATATATTGAAATATCTGGCTTCCTTTTTTCTTTGGAAAAAAAACAGGCCAAGAACATTCTCACCAGCTTTACTAAGCATAGTTGTAGAAATGTAGGTCATCTAAATAAAAAGACTGTGTTTTCAGAGGTTCTTAGCACATGAGCCAAAATAAGACTGGAAAAGAGAAGAGACTGACACTATGCAATACAACATATTTTTCTTAATTGTTTTCAACTAAACTGTCACATTCTGATATAAAGTATATCCTAATAGGTGACTTTTCTGACCCCAATATAAATGTATGAATTATACTATAAAGCACTTTGTATTAATAATAAGATACGAATCTCTGAACAGTTCAAATTTGTGTGCAATTCTGCTGCAGATTTATTTTAAAAGTGAGGATCCAAGTGGAGGACAATTTGTATTCTTTACAAATGAAAGCTGAGTACAGCTGATATATACAGAATATATTTGAGAGCTATTATTCTAGTCTCATCAACACAGTGACTTCATTCATAAGGGAGTGAAAAAAATGGTTAACAGGTGGTTTTGACTTGCTAATTATTTTTTTGCCATAGTTGAAATATTCAGACAAACGACCTGCATCCTTTTCTTTCTTGAATATAAGCAGCCACAAATGTTTTCTCATAGTGGGACTGTAGCTAATCCCTCTGCTTGCTGATATCATCTAATCGTGATTTTCCTCAAGCCTACTATATGCTTCCCAGAAAGAAGCTGAGTTTAAGCTTTTCTGCCTTAAAGTATTAGCATGGCATCCAGCAATGTCCCACAGTGAGGAATTGTGTCAAATTGTAATTCATATCTGGTAATAGGTAGATTATTTAAATCAAGTTTATTCCAGGTGTAATTAGAAAAACAGTGTTCGTCTCAGCTTTAGATTTTTTGCCCCTCTGTCTCTCTCAAGCCACATGAATTTAGAGTCACACTTTACAATGTTTGAATTGGATCAAGTTTTCCCGTATTTTATATTTAATTCAGTTTACCTCTTTTCATTCATGGCATTAAGCTGTATTATAATTGTGGGATCATTAATACTTTTCTGTGTAATTTCTTGATCGAATATTGATAATGGATATTTTTGAAGTTTCATTTTGGCTTGCTTTTATTTCTTCAGCTGACACGGTTTTGACAAAGACTAATTTAGTGAGGATACAATGTAAAAGGAGAAATTGCAACCAATTTTTGACTCTTTTTAGTTGTTGCCATTTTCTTCACTCTTTCCAAACATGGCTTGCATTCCAGTACTTCCCTCTACATTGGTCCTAATGCTTTGGCTGTGGCTTCAGACTCTCCCACCAGACATTGTGTGACTTGGAACAGGGATTACAAACCTATTACTAAAACTTGCATGGGAAAGCAGTACCAGATTGATGATTTTGAAATCTAAGCATGTATATTATTAGGAATAAGCTTCTCTACAATGACAGAAGTCCCAGAATATTTTTTCCAATCTGCTTTCTTATTACTAGGACACATGGTAAGTAATGTTGTGCAAACAGAATGAAGGTGTTTGAACAAATATAGATTTAAATGATTTTATTTCATCTAAGTGGGTCACTAAGATGCTTGGCCTTCATTTTGCTATCAGAATGTTTTTTGCTGTGCTATTTTGCACAGCAGCTTTCTCATTTACTGTACAACTAGTTCTTTTCTCATTGTTCATATCACTGACTTTGTTCTTAAATGTGAGGTTCTTGGTGTGTATCTTGGCACAATCCAGCTCCTTGTGTTGGCGGTTGTTCCTGAGTGGAACAGGAGTACATGACTGCTATACTTGCTGGTGCAGAGGAGCGGGTGGTTGGACTAGAAAAACATAAAATCACTTTGAAGAATCCAGGACACATCTGTTGTGTGACAATCTATACGGTCTGTGTACCATACTAAATTACTATCAATAAAGTATATACAGGGAGACATCTCAATACTGTTTCAAGTAGTTAATTTTCAAGCAAATGAAATTTTTCACACAACTGTTTCCAAGTCATGAACTGGAAAAGAGAGCTTTTATGAACAGACTTGGTCTATGACAACTATATGAGAATTGTGTACTATACCTGGAATAACTATCTTGATGACTCAGTTCAATTAATAAATCTCTTCCTCTAGGTTTTAGTTCATTTAGGAAAGTCATGTTTTATTTATATGCAATTTAATGAGTATGAAACTTGCAAGGTTACTTGGATTAATCAAAAACAGTTTCAGAATGCTGAGACAACTTTAGTACAACTTTACTAGAACTTTACTACATTTTGAATATGGGCATGCTAGAAACTGTGCTTGTAATCAAAAAGCGTCTCTGTGTTTTGTTGTTGTTGGTTTTTTGTTTTTTAGATCTGAAATATCTTAGTGGAAGAAATCTTAGATGAAGGTGTACATTATTTCAGTCTGTGATCAGGATATTTTTACCAGTGTCAAATACTGCCTTTGGGATTCTGGAAGGAAAAGTGCTTTGAAATGACAGGCATTATTTAAATGTAAAAATTTGTTTTCTTTGTAACTACTTTCCTCCACCGTGTAATTTTTCTTTAGTTTTTTTTGTGACTCTGTGTGTTAGTGCCTCCTATATATGAAAGTCAGTTCAAGTCTTAGAACTAACATATCAATACAAGGATCAGTACTGTATTATCAGAAATGGTTATGGATACATACTGAAAGTTTATGCAACTGATAGTTGAAGTTTTCTATATATAATCCTCAAGTGGAAAAAAAGCAAATTTCAAGTACAGTATAAACATGTTAAATATTTTATAGTAAGATAAACTAACACATACAAAATATTTTCAGTTTTAAACAAATACAGAATTCTTTTTTCAAAAACAAGTAGAAAACTATTTAATACATTGTGTTACAGTATAACTGGATGATCCTTCCAACTCCGAATCTCAGCTAAACTATGTTTCACTGTCTTTGAATATGATGCTTGAAATAAGTGAAGAATGAAACCCACAAAGAAATTTAAGCTCAAACTCACACTGATCTATATAAAGAGTTAGGAGCCTGTATGCCTTTGATCTTGCTTTAATCCGCTTTCCTCTGTTTGTCAGATATTAAACATCATGAGGCACATTGTCAGCTCATGTAATTTGTTATAGTGCTATCGAAAGCTAATGGAGCTGAAATGCCAGCTGAAGGCCTGCCCCTATAACACTTCAGATAATGTACACAAATCTGTACAGCTGAGCTATTACAAGTGTCTTCCTTGGGAATGCCTTTCTCAGACATTTTCTGCTTGCATTTACTTTTGATATCTTTTTCCTCCCTTATGAGGAAAGGCTGAGGGAGCTGGGTCTCTTTAGCTTGGAGAAGAGGAGACTGAGGGGTGACCTCATTAATGTTTATAAATATGTAAAGGGTGCGTGTCATGAGGATGGAGCCAGGCTCTTCTCAGTGACATCCAATGATAGGACAAGGGGCAATGGGTGTAAGCTGGAACATAGGAGGTTCCACATAAATGTGAGGAAGAATTTCTTCACAGTGAGGGTAACAGAACACTGGAACAGGCTGCCCAGAGAGGTTGTGGAGTCTCCTTCTCTGGAGACATTCAAAACCCGCCTGGACATGTTCCTGTGTGACCTGATCTAGGTATTCCTGCTCTGGCAGGAGGATTGGACTAGATGATCTTTTGAGGTCCCTTCCAATCCCTAACATTCTGTGATTCTGTGATTCTGTGATATATTGCATCAAATTGAGTAAAGAGGGAACAATCTTCTACTAATTGTAACTACCATACAACCAAATCAAACCTCAGTTGCAGTGCATAAAAAGCAAACCTTCTATTCCTAATCCAGCATTCATATTACTTTATTTAATCCAATTTAGCAAACAGTAAGAAGCCAGCTTTAATTTACAGAGAAGTTCTAGAGATTTAGCAAAGGGAGTTGGGCAGGATGTTGCCATGAATCATTACCTAGTACCTTACCACTGCTTTTTTTATGAGCTGGAGATTGTGTCTCTAGCTCCAGGACTTCGAAGACAGCAGGAATACAAAACTCATTTTAAACTTGACTCAAAAAGAGTCGTATATGAGTTGACTTTCTGGAGGAAGCTGGTTTTATATATGATCATGTAACTAAGAGTGTTATTTTATTCCTAAAATATACTTGCTGCACGATAAGAAGACATAATTTTCTTGTATATCTTCATGATATACTTTGTAACCATGAAACCATATACTTTATAACCATATACTTTATAACCATGAAATCTCTGTCTTGATTTCAGTAAAGCATTTGACACAGTCTCCCACAGCATCCTCGCAGCTAAACTGAGGAAGTGTGGTCTGGATGATCAGATAGCAAGGTGGATTGTGAACTGGCTGAAGGAAAGAAGTCAGAGAGTTGTGGTCAATGGGACAGGGTCTAGTTGGAGGCCTGGGTCTACTGGAGTCCCACAGGGGTCAGTACTGGGACCAGTACTATTCAATATATTTATCAATGATTTGGATGAGGGAACAGAGTGCTCTGTCAGCAAGTTTGCTGATGACACAAAACTGGGAGGAGTGGCTGACACACCAGAAGGCTGTGCTGCCATTCAGAGAGACCTAGATGGGCTGGAGAGTTGGGCGGTGAGAGATTTAATGAAATATAACAAGGGCAAGTGTAGACTCTTGCATGTGGGGAAGAACAACCCCATGTACCAGTATAAGCTGGGGCCTGACCTGTTGGAGAGCAGTGTAGGGGAAAGGGACCTGGGGGTCCTGGTGGACACCAGGCTGACCATGAGCCAGCAATGTGCCCTTGTGGCAAAGAAGACCAGTGGCATCCTGGGGTGTTTGAGAAGGGGTGTGGTTAGTAGGTCGAGAAAGGTTCTCCTCCCCCTCTACTCTGCCCTGGGGAGGACTCATTTGGAATATTGTGTCCAGTTCTGGGCCCCCAGTTCAAGAAGGACCGGGAACTGCTTGAGAGAGTCCAGCGTAGAGCCACAAAGATGATGAAGGGAGTGGAACATCTCCCTTATGAGGAAAGGCTGAGAGAGCTGGGTCTCTTTAGCTTGGAGGAGACTGGGGGGTGACCTTATTAATGTTTATAAATATGTCAAGGGTGAGTGTCATGAGGATGGAGCCAGGCTCTTCTCAGTGACATCCAATGATAGGACAAGGGGCAATGGGTGCAAGCTGGAACATAGGAGGTTCTGCATAAATGTGAGGAAGAACTTCTTCACAGTGAGGGTAACAGAACACTGGAACAGGCTGCCCAGAGAGGTTGTGGAGTCTCCTTCTCTGGAGACATTCAAAACCCGCCTGGACATGTTCCTGTGTGACCTGACCTAGGTGTTCCTGCTCTGGCAGGGGGATTGGACTGGATGATCTTTTGAGGTCCCTTCCAATCCCTAACATTCTGTGATTCTGTGATTCTGTGAAGTTAGATTAGAAATAGCTCTGAATGAAAATGATCTACAGGCATACTCTTCGCACCCCTTCCCTGCTGCTTTTCAGAATATTCAAGTCATAAGCCAGAAACAGTGTGGTTTATGATCTCGTCTTTACGATCTAATCTTAAAAATCCAGCTTCATCAATGTAAATGTGTGTTTTCACTTTGAAAGGAGCATCATTCCTGAACTTCATATGTGCTCTTTGATGAAAAGGAATATTTCCATTAAGATTATAATTTCATTTGGAAATAATTTTTTGATGAGATTATAACTAGTGAATAAAAATAGAGGATATTTTTCTATAATGTATCTGAAGACAATTAAAACTTGAATTGTGTAAATTTAACACCACAGTCATACTAACAAAGGGTTGAGTAAGCTGGTTTGGTTCGTGTCCTGTGTTTGTTGTCATTAAATACATGTGATGTATATGAAGGTGAACTAGTAAGGAAAGAAGTAACCTCAAGTGTTGTGCATGTCTTGCTTCTTAGCAGCAATCAGTATTTTACAGAGAGAATAACATCTTGATAATTAAATTGCTTCCACATCTGTGCAGCGGTGTCAGCAGGATACTGCCATACTGCATATGTTTAACAAATTACACTTAATTTGTCTTTATATTTTCATTATAGAAATTGCATTCATATTATACAACAAGAAGTACCACCATGTAAGAAAGAGACCAGAAAATGGAATAACAAAATGGATTTTGAATATTTGCAAGGTAAATGCATTTTAACAAAGAGAAAAATCCTGCTTTGGCAAGTTACAAGAAAAATAAACAAACAAAGTTGATATTCAGAGGAAACCGGTTAACGAACAAATTATTTACTTCTGTAGTGTTGGAAGTGTTCATAGCATTAAAAGACAGAAAGGAAAATGCAGTCCAAGGGGAATGCAAAACTTAAAGGTTTGATGAGGAATGAGACTTGATGGAGCAGCAGTGAAAATGCCACAGAGCTTTGGGGCATAATTTGAATTGCTTCAAATTGCAGGTTAAATTTAATTGTGATTTTTATCAATTGTTTAGTGAAAACTGTTTTTTTGATAAGTAAACCTCTTTGGGTTTTTTGGATGGAGAAGAGAGGTAAACAATCCATCTCAAGAATAATTTTAAATGGTGGTTTGTTAAAACAAATTATGGAAAATAGGCTCTTGTCTTCTGGGTGTGGTGTAATAAAACTATTTTTCTTCCAGGCATATTTAGTCAATACCCTCTGTCTATAACAAAGTGACAGATTTTTGTTCTTTTTTCTGTTGCTCAGAGTTAACAAAGTAAATAGAGCTGATAGCTAAAGGTAAGGACTACAACAGCTGAGAATAGAGTTCACAGAATCACAGAATAGCTTTGGTTGGAAGGGACCTCTAAGATCATCAAGTCCAAACAACATTATCCTAACACTGCCAGTTCCCCACTAAACTATGTCCCTCAGCACCACTTCTATATAGGTCTTTTAAATACGTCCAGGGATGGGGACTGCACCACTGCCCTGGGCAGCCTGTTCCAATGCTTGATAACCCTTTCAGTGAAGAAATTTTTCCTAATATCCAATCTAAACCTTCCCTGGCACAACTTAAGGCCATTACCCCTCGTTCTATCAGTAGTTACCTGGGAGAAGACACTGACCTGCACCTCACTACAACCTCCTTTCAGGTAGTTGTAGAGAGCAATGAGGTCTCCTCTCAACCTCCTCTTCTCCAGACTAAAGAACCACAGTTCCCTCAGCCGCTTCTCATCAGACATGTGCTCCAGACCCTTCACCAGCTTTGTTGCTCTTTGGACATGCTCTAGCAGCTCAGTGTCCTTCCTGTAGAGAGGGGTCCAAAACTGAACACAGAACTCAAGGTGCGGCCTCACCAGAGCTGAGTACAGGGGCACGATCACCTCCCTGCTCCTGCTGGTCACACCATTTCTGATACAGGCCAGGATGCCATTGGCCTTCTTGGCCACCTGGGCACACTGCTGGCTCGTGTTCAGTCGGCTGTCAACCAACACCCCCACGTCCTTTTCCGCCAGGCAGCTTTCCAGCCACTCTTCCCCAAGCCTGTAGCGCTGCATGGGGTGGTTGTGACCAAAGTGCATGACCCGGTGCTTGGCCCTATTGAACCTCATACAATTAGTCTCAGCCCATCTCTCCAGCCTGTCCAAATCCCTCTGCAGAGCCTCCCTACCCTCAGGCAGATCAACACTCCCACCTGACTTGGTGTCGTCTGCAAACTTACTGAGGGTGCACTCAATGCCCTCATCCAAGTTGTTGATAAAGACAATAAACAAGACTGGCCCCAAGACTGAGCCCTGAGGGGCACCGCTTGTGACCGGTCTCCATCTGGATTTAACTCCATTCACCACAACTCTCTGGGCCCGGCCAGCCAGCCAATTTTTAACCTAGTTTATAGATTAAGGTAGGCTGCTCCATTAAAATATTATTTGCATGACTTCATTCTCTTAATTCTTTTTCTATCAGTTTGCATCCGATTTAGAGTGGTGCCTCAGGTGCTTGTTGATTTCTGTTTTCTGTTACCAGGCCCCTTCCTTTCTGGCACTAAATACAAACAGAATATAAAACAAGGACTGTTCCCCACAGCTTTTCCTGGTAAATAATTTCATTACTTGGCATTAATCTAGACTTTTAATTAGTGAAGAGGTATACTCATGAAGGCATCTGTCCCTTGCTGAGACAAAAGATGGGTAAATGTCACACTGAGCACAAGCTAAATTTGGTGGAGAGACAGAAATGTCATTGATTTCTGTGGACATTCACGTTGTTATGTTGACAGGCTCAAGGAAGTAACACAGTTTGACAGCGGGTGAGGACAGATTCTGGTCTGAACAAGGGTGACTGGTAGCACTTAGTAGGGGAACATAATTACGAGGCTCTTTGGAGAAATTGGGTTGGCATAAGATGGTATCTTCAGGAGTTATATTCTTTTGGTGCTTTGTGTCTTCTCAGACAGAAACTGTGATGTCATTGAAATGAGCACTGAATAAAAAGAGTAAGTAACATAGCTTCCTGCTCTTGCCATATTACACTTCATGTGGCTGAAAGGAATTTCTCCTTTCTCCCTACTTTCATTCAAATAGGCAGAGCAATGTATCTCCATTTGGCTAATCAAATTTTCCTTGAAATGCAACACATTCTACACAGAGGAATTTGGAAGATTCCTAAAAGCATAAATAAATTTCAATAATCTGTTGTAGGGAAGTTGTATATTTGAAAATCTCCTGGACCTTTAGTACTGACAAACGTTCTGAGATATCTTCCTTGGATATATCTCCCAGCAGCTCATCTGCCCCCATTGAACCCTACACATCAATTTTATCACCATAAGGCCCTCATGACACTTAGTGTCCTCTCAGTAATGCCTCTGCATTTAATCTCTTATGGTCCTCTCAAAGACATTCTTGCTCTCTCCTTTTTTTTTTGTTTCTTGCATCCCCTCCATCTTTTTTCACATGAACCCCAAATGCAAGATTCAGGCTTTAGCAGGACTGCGTGATATATCCTGCCATGGCTTTTGAATAATAGTGGAGGCAATTATGAGTTTTATAAAATCACCTGTTTTCTGAAGAAAATGTATCTTTTTTTTTTCTTCATTGTATGGAATTTGTTGATCTTTGGAAACCTCCAGTAAATTAACCTTTCTTAAATTTCACATTTAGAAAATTTTCCATGAACCGCAAAGGAGGTAGTCTGGTCTTAGCCAAGGGTGATGTCTTTTGCAGTTTTGTGGCCCTTGTCCTAAATGCTGGGAAGGTCCTCTTTGATTTTGTTCTCCTTTGCTAAGAAAGCAGGTAGTGAGAGCCTATACAGAATGATCGCTCATTTTTTTCAGCACTGGTGAGACTACATCTGCAGTGCTGTGTTCGGTTCTGGGCTACCCCATGTAAGGTTGACATAGAAGTAGTTCCAACAAAGGGCTACCAAGATGCTTAGGTGAGTATGTGATGCACAAAGAGAGTTGAGAGCGCTAATTTAGTCTGAAAAAGACAAGGCTAAGGGAAGACCTGACTGAAGGTGAGGTTATAGAGAAGATAGAGGCAGCCTTGGCTCAGAGGTGTACAGTAAAAGGATAAGAGTCAGTGGGTACAAGCTTTAGCAAGACAAATTCAACTCAAGAAGGAAAAAAAATATTCACAAAGAAAATGGTAAAGGTGTGGAAAATGTTCCCAAGTCTCCATCTTTAGATATATGCAGAGATTAACTTGACAAAGCCCTTAGCAACCTGATTTGCAACTTTGAAGCTGACCCTGCTTTGAGCAGGGATTTGGATGAGATGACCTGCAGAGTTCCTCTTCAGCCTAAATAATTCTGCTGTGGTGTGACCACTTTACTCTTTCCTGGCTGTGTAAGGACAGAAAAGGGGTCTTGCTGCTTACCTCAGAGTGAATTCTTCCTCTCCCCAAGGGCTGATTAGTGTCCCACATAAAATTCCCAATGGTACTTTGCCAAAAATTGAATGACAGAGATATGTGAAAGGTTATAAAGACTTAAATTAAAGACTTAATTTTTAACAAATTTTTTCTAACTTCTCCTCCTATGTAAGAAATTTCTATTTATTTGGTATTTCTGTTTGGTGTGCCAAGTCTATTTCATACTCTGCCTCTGTTTCTATTAGTCGTGTTTTGCCAAAAATCCTTTCTAAGGGGGATGAAAATAAGTCAGTTTACTGCTTTCAGTTACGTGTGCTCCATATGCACCTATTGATTTTCCACTTTCCTATTCTTTTACTATTGCTCTGTCTTCTACCCTGTGATCAGTGAAATTCCAAGGTACAGATCAACTATCAATAAGAATAATAACCTGATGTGGCAGTGATGAAATTCGCATCACTGGAGTAAAAGTATCTTCTGTCTACTGAAATGTATAAGCTGCAGATTTTCTGCAAAAGACTTCCTTCTCAACGTTTCATTGTTACTTATAAGGCAGGGTTTTTTTTGATCTTCCATCTAACTGCTGTGAACAGAGAAAGAGAACACAAGAACACTCTTCTGTCTCTGTAGACAAAATAATGCCTGACCTTAGGGCCCAAATTCCAGAAAGCCTGTACTTTTTTTTTTTGTCTTAACATAGGTTTTAAGGGTTTCTTCACAGCAGCTTGTATGATGATATGTTCTGAATTTGTTTCCAGAACATTGTTGATAACACACCAGTGTTTTAGCTGTTCCTAAACAGTGCTTATACAGTATCAAGGTCTTTTCTGTTTTTCATGGCAGTGAGTAGGCTGGGGGAGCACAAGAATTTGAGGGGTGATGCAGCTGCGACAGCTGATCCCGGCTAACCAAAGGGATATCCCATGCCATATGATGTCGTGCTCAGCAATAAAAGCTGGGGGAAGAAAAAAGAGGGGGGGTTTTGGAGTTATGGAGTTTGTCTTCCCCAGCATTGGTTATGCATGCTGGAGCTCTGCTTTCCTGGAGATTGCTGAACACCTGCCTGCTGATGGAGAGCAGTGAATGAATTTCATGTTTTGCTTTGCTTGCACACATAGCATTGCTTTATCTGTTAAACTGTCTTTATCGCAACCCACAAGTTTTCTCACTTTTACCCTTCTGATTCTCTCCCCCAGTGGGGTGAGGGAGTGAGTGAGCAGCTGGGAGGTTAGCTACCCACCAGGTTAAACCACAATGAACACTTTAATCACAGTGCCCTTCAACTTAAATATGTGGTTCCTATATTGAGTACAAGAGTTTGAAAAACAAAAGTACATGATCCTTTCACAATTTAATTATAGCATCCTCTGTTAATTGTGGTAAATGGTTCGAGTTACAATGTATAGTCAAGAGAAAAAGGCAGATAAACAACACAATAGAAAAAGAGAAAGGGAGAAAAATGCTGAAATACCTCAGAAGAGATTTGAGTCTCCTCTCACTGGTGCCTTTGTTTTTCACTCCTTTCATTATCTTTGGTTGCTTGTCTAGATCATGGTTCTTAGAGGTGTTCAGAGGACTGGCAGGTCCATTAGTTCCTTGAGTCTATTGATTCCCATTCTTTCTTTAAGGCCACTGTCAGGAAGGTATAAAAGATAGTAAAGCTCTTTGGCTCCTGATGTGCTGGTTTAATACATTCTTTTAGAAGATGTCCAATTAGATGCTTTATATCTACAGGTACAATGCCATATGAGAAAGGTTTTAAGCCTTCAGCTGACTTTTTTATTTCTTTCTGCCTGAGTGGTAAACAAAAATAGCTGTGAGAAGACCTGAGAAAAGTACAGGCATGCTGTGAAGAACAGAACCACTGAAAACTCTCTCTTTGTGAAGTTTCATAGGCCTGGGTGACAGCAATTTTCCTCGTTAGGGACGGCAGTAAATGCCTTTTCCATTTATTCATTTGTAAGGCATTATAATCCCTGAAACCTCTATCCTATTGGTTAAATTTGAGCAATAAATTTGAAAGTGGCGAAGAAAGTAATATCTACAGGACAAGAATATGCAACCATGTGGTGTGATCACTTAAAAGACTTGAAAGTAGGCAACACTGCAAAGCTCACAGAAAGTATTTCAGACTTATCCAGCTACTTATTACAGGAACACTTCATATTTATTTTGGTATTCTTTTAATCAAGTCAAGAGTGCGTTGTCCTTCCAGTACCATCAAGCTCAGTTGTACAGTGTAGCAGTTCACTCAAAGTCAGAAAACCTGTAGTTCATGCTCTCTAAAATGCAAGGGAAGGGACGGGGACAAGGGAAAGGAGCAAGGAGATAGATTTACAGATTCAGGTTTGGATGGAGGCTGTTGCCACTAGGGTTATTTTTGCCACATATGTCCTGGCTTTGGGGAGAGGGAGAAGCAGCTCCTGGGAGGCATGTACTTGGAGAGAAGAAATTGGTCAAATGTGACCGAACATCCTCAGGCTCAGTCCTGTGGCAATTTATTTGAAGACAATTTTTAATGTATATTTCATGATCACTGTATGTGTTGGGTTTGGGTGGCCAGGTTTTGGTAGTGGTGTGCTACAGAGGTGGCTTCTGTGAGAAGATGCTGGATGTTTCCCCTGTGTCTGATAGAGCCGATGCCAGACAGCTCCAAGATGAATCTGCTGCTGGGTAAGGCCAAGCCCATCAGTGATGTTGGTAGTGCCTCAGTGATAACGTATTTAAGAAGGGGGAAAAACTGCTGCACAACAGTAGCTGGTGGATAGGAGTGAGAATATGTGAGAGCAACAACTCTGCAGACATTGAGGTCAGTGAAGAAGGAGGGGGAGGAGGTGCTCCAGGTGCTAGAACAGAGATTCCCCTTCTCTGTGGCAAAGACCATGGTGAGGCAGTCTGTTCCCCTGCAGCCCATGGAGGTCCATGGTGGAGCACATATCCACCCTGAAGTCTGTGGAGGACCCCATGCCAGAGCAAGTGGATGTGCCTGAAGGAGGATATGACCCTGTAGGAAGCCCATACCAGAGCAGGTTTGCTGGCAGGACCTGTGACCCCGTGGGGGACCCACACTGGAGCAGTGTGTTCCTCAAGGACTGCAGCCTGTGGAAGGAACCCATGCTGGAGAAGTTCATGGAGGATTGTCCTCTGTGGGAGAGGCCCCATGCTGGAGCAGGGGAAGAGTGTGAGGAATCCTCACAGGAGTGGCAGAGACAATGCGTGAAGAACTGACCACAACCCCTATACCCCGTCCTCCTGTGCTGCTCACGGGGAGGAGGTATAGAAAATTGGGAGACAAGTTAAGCTCAGGAAGAAGGAGGGGTGGGTGGAAGTTGTTTTAAGATTTGATTCTTATTTCTCATTATCCTACTCTGATTTGATTGGTAATAAATTAAATTAATTTCCCTGAGTCAGATCTCTTTTGCCCATGATGGTAATTGCTGATTGATCTCCCTGTCCTTATCTTGACCCACGAGCCTGTTGTTACATTTTCTCTCCCCTGTCCGGCTGAGGAGGGGAGTGACAGAGCGGCTTTGGTGGGCACCTGGAATGCAGCCAGGGTCCACTCACCACACTGTCAGAAAATTCTGGAAAAAGATTTCTGTTTTTTCCTTCATCAAACATTCAGGGTGCTTAGCAAGGTCTTGTCACTAATCTAGTCTCAATTCTTAGACAATCCTCCAATCACGTCCAAAGTGTTTTGTTGCACTTTTGATTCACAGTATTGTATGCATTTGAGATTGCATACAGGATATTCAAATGTGAAAATGTTATGGAAAGGACTGTTGTACAGTGTAGGACTCTAGAGACTGAATATTGCTACCTGGTCTTCCATTTAAAACTGAAGTTACAAATGACTTAGTTACAATCAAAATAGAGCAAAAGACTGGAATATAATTAAATGAAATTTATATAAGAGCATCCCTCCTCTCATTTAAGCTGCACAGGAATTAAAGAAGGAGGAGGCAGACAAAAGCTCCAGGAATTTTCCTCAGAAGACTTGTAGATACTCAGTTTTTCCAGACCTATGCATTTAAAATAAGGTGAATAGATAAAATCCCCTGACTAATACAAATTCATCCTGTCTGCTTGAGAGGGAGGAGCATCAGGAGCTTGTCGTATCTATTGTGCATTTAATGAAATATTTCACATCCTATTTCTGGGTAATCAAAATAGCTTTAGCCTAAGTGTAACTTTGCTTCATTTGCACTATATCAATTTTATTCAAAGCAGTTCTTGTTTATCTTCTTTCTGTAATAGGAATAATACAAGAAAATGTGATTTATACAGGACTATAACATTTACCAAAGTTTTTAGATCAATAAATTTAGCTTTTATGATGCAATCTAAAAGGGATTTGCTATGTTGCATGCAGGAAAAATGCCTTGTTTAGTAATCATTATGATATTATGTTTTTCTAAATGCTAGGTCTGATGTAGTTTAGCTATTAAAATCTATTCCAAAGTATATCCCAGGGGTCTCTTGTCATTTTGACTCAAGATTATGCATAAATTTCCAGCTGTAGAGAAATATTCTGTTAGCTGTTGTCTTGAAGCAGCTGAATGGTCCTCATGAGTCCTTCCAACGTTTATAAAGACACAGTTTCAGAAAGAACTTTTTCTAGCAAGATGTGTATTTTATGAATTCAAACTCATAATTCTACCTACAAGTTAATGAAGATGTACTGACACGTCCCAGACCCTAAAGTATTTCAATATAGACCTTATGGATCAGGATGGAAACCTGAAAACACCAGAAATAGAACCAAATGAATTAATTCTGTTTGAATTTTTATTGTAATTCAGGTGGTATTCAACCTAATTAAATATCCCAGAGGAAATCTCCTTTTATGTACAAAACTGGGCTTAATTTGGCAAGACACACATCCTTATGAAGTCAAGCAAGATCTCAACTGGCATAAATTTGGAATGCAAGTTCTGTCTTAGTATAATTTTACACAGTGGAAACTGCCAAGAATTAACTGTTTGTTATTACCCTGCTGCATTTCATCTATGGGATGACTGACATGCACAAGAAAACTATGGTCATATTAGCAGTGCTTCATCACCAACGAAAAGCATCAAGCATCCATGTATTTTCACACACTTTTGAAAATGGTGATCAAGGAAACTGACACAAATTTATTTCACCAAATATCATAGTGATACTCTGGACCAATAGACTTGGGGTTTCTTTGAAGATGAGGACTGATCTTCTTCTCTGGAATTCTGCAGAGAACAGAAAAGAAATGTATGTGCAGCTCTCCCTAGAAGCAGGACATTTGTTTGCATGGGAATCCTCTGGCTAGCTGATGTGGATCACATGGCTGCCAGGCTAGTCTGTCAGAAGCCATACATATTCAGTTTGGTTATATATATGGATGCACACTACACATTGTGTTGCAGGAAAAAACTGCTCAGTTCACACAGTCATATCAAATGAGGATTAAAGCCATTTGGTTTATTAATGACATAATTACTTGAGACTCAAGAACTAAGAAGCACAATCTGGGTCACCCTGATGTGGATGAGAAGATAAGGTCAATAAGGAAGGTTAGTTTCAGTGGCTCAGGCTAGTTGACCACCTCAAGACTGAGCCTAAATATAATATGTTTATGTACATGCAGTTATAGAAAAATGGAGACATGATCTATCTCAATACCACTCCTTAGACAAAGATAATTTACGACAATAATGCCTTAAACTGGTTATAAATCAAACGACCAGAATTTATTTTTAAAAATTCTATTAAAATGTTAAAAAGAAACACTTTTAAACATTTTTTTAACAGGAAGAGAAAAAAAAAGACCATTGAAGTGGAAAGAAAATTTGCAATAATTTTAGGTTTAGAAATCATAATGGTCTACACAGTATTTTAATGAAAGACATGCTTAATTGTCATTAAAAATAGTATAAATTGAGTGATCTAATGATCATAAAAAAACTTGGTTGTAATTTATGAACCCTATTTCTTAACATATAGGAATATTTTTTTTAAATCACACTTTATATCACAAAGTCATAATTGCAGTAAGACACTCCTGTGTGGATTATGATGTATTATTTCAATCCTCGTTGCACCAATGGCACTTGTCTTCAACAACATGCCAGGCATGAAGTCACATGCTGTTATTCATGTACCACAGTGTCTTATTGCTTATCCCAGTGTCTTTTTGTTAACATGTTTTCCTGCATTCTCAGCATTTCACAGGTTACTCTGAATACAAAAGAACAATGCAATGTGAAACCTCTAAGTTCTTGTCTGAAGAGTATATAGACTCTCATCCTGCAAGGATTTTTTTTCCTATACTTAAAAGTTTTGAAAGACTGGAAGTTTATGAACCCTTTTACAGTTTGTCCACTAACCGCTTTTATTGTACAATACCATTATGACTTTTTTTTTTTTTTCCCAAAAAAAGAATGTGTTCTGGCTTGTTGTGACAATATGGAGTGTTTGTAACTCTTTTTATCAGTATGTGCAGGTGATAGAACTAACCTCGTTCTGAAAGTCTAGCCTGAGGAAAAACACCAAATTCTGAGCAGTGATAGGAATCAGAAAGTTTTGTCATATTCTGAAATTTATAAATATAAGTCATTGCATTTAAATTTGGCATTACCAATCTCAGTTCTCCGGTGCTATTGTGGAGAGGAAATACAGTTTATTTAACTTGCAAAACCTTGCAGGTCTGCAAGAATAGAAGAAATAACCATATAGATGTAAAGTGTAACAAAATCTGTTGTATGCATACCGATTTAGAATTGGTAAATCTAACTTAAGTTTTTGAAGCTGTCAGCATTCTTTTAATAAAATTTCAAAGAGATTTGGGGCTAAGCAGTTAATTATGTTATCTCTTGCAACTTTGTTACATCTTTGCCCACTTTACATGGACTACTCTTTCCAGATATATGTAGTAGATCTTTTTGAATTACTAAGACTCTTCCTCTTCTTGAAAATTATGTTAGAAAGTATCCATTGAGTTTGTGGTTTTGATCTACCTTCTGTGCACTTAGGGATATACAGCACAGCTGCATTTAGAGCACAGTTGTATTCAGCTGAAGACAATTTAACAGGGAACTGTGGAGCAACTTCAGTAGGAACTCTTTAAGATGAGAATAATATCCTAGAAGATGTATCGGATGGATTCAGCAGTAAGATAACACTTGGGTAAGAAATGACATTGAAAAGCTTGTAAAGGCAAATCTACTTAGAGCTTAGCTTGAAAAATGGTGAAAGCAAGAAGATTCAGACAAATGATATACTTTTGACTAGGCAAAGGATCAAGTGGCTGACCAGCCAGGATATGGATAGATTATGTTGTTGATCTTATGAAAGTAGGAAGAATTACTCCAAGTAAATCACAGAGATTGGTTTGTCTTTCATACCTTAGCAACCCACAGCAGAAAACTTATAAAATACGGTGGCAGGAGACTAACAGTATCTCTGAATTCTTTACATCAGGAATATTTTACTTTCATAGGACATCCCCAAACTTCTGCATATACAGCTCTATTTTTCAAACAACAACATATTATGGTTCTAACAAAAATTTACTTGGATAGAGCTGAAATGCTGTGTTTTAATAAACATGATTTAAACCTTCATTTTTTATTTTGCTTCTCTTCACATTTGAGTCTGTCTTTTAAAATGAATGGATCATCATATTATGTAGATGGTTTCATCCAATCCAAACAAATCATTGAATACAAAGATACTGAAGATTAAAAATTTATTGCTGTGTATGTTCTGTTTTAAAAGTTCACACAAAGAGAATAAATTAATTAAGTGCAGCTCCAAAAGCCATATCCTCTGTGCATTTATTGCTGTCCACAGTGCACAGGTATTTCTATGGCATACAGCTCATAGAGAAACTTACTATATTAGTCCTAGGCTAAAACATGGGAATCTCTACAACAAAAACCTTCCAAAGCTTAATTCCTGAGAATGATGAAGTCAAGTCTTGCTAAGGATTCCTAAGAAGGCTTTTGCTTTAGGTGGCTCAATATCTCTCAGTTACTCGTGTAGCCAATAAACAAGATATTTCCAACTGATGCCTGCACGTGAACAGAGTGCAAATAGACATCTGCAGTCTCCAAACTCCAGTGTTGATCATCCCCTGATGGTGGTTGCAACAGAATCAATGGAATGTAATAGAAAGGTAAATTCACTTGTTTTGTGTTCCAGTCCAGAAATTAAGAAATAAACACTTTATTTTCCATGCTAGGCACATATAAACTCTATTTCATAAGTTTAACATCAGTACAGTCTGGGAAAGAATCTTCAGTAATAAGCAGACAAGAATTCAGTGAACTAGTGTTATTTTTCTACAAAAACCGTAAACTTGTTGAAACTAAAGTTATTAATGGAATCTGTTTCCCATTTTGATCGGTTGCTTTGTCAGCTGAAAATCTTAGTGAGAGACATCTGTTCCATATTACTTGGATGTACAATAGTGTAGTAGTGTGTAATAGAGTAATAATGAGTAGTGTATGCATCATTTGTGTAAAATTATATCCCTACTTTTCCTTATTCAATAGTCCATTGAATTTATCACCTTTGATTTGGAAAAGTCATACTCAGGCTTACGGCAGGGGCTTGAGCTAAGCCTTGTATGTTCCAGTGGACTGTTATAATCACAAATGGAGAGTGATGGCTGTAGCATCTGAATCTTATACACATTTTACTTTGTATTTAATGTTGTAAGAGTCTGTTTTTTTTAGAGCAATGGAAAATACTTTTGGAAAAATACAATTTCTTTCAGATATGAATTCCAAACTACATGAGAGAAAAAAAGGTAACAAAACAGGTAATTAATCCCACCAGTCACCATGACAGTAATACATTTTCAAGAAGGAAGATAACTCTGAAGTTGTTGCTAGGCAACCTCTTCCAAATGTATATAAAGCTGATAGTTGCTGCTGTTTGTTTATTTTTACAGCCTGCTTTCTCCAAAGAAAAAAGTAAAGAATGTAGGAATGGATAAGTCTAGACCACTGCTCTCATTTGACATTATACATATCAATTTGACATTTGATATTATGTAGACACTCTTTGAAGCTTAGCAAACTCCAATTGGAAATTATTTCTCTGGTCAGAAACTGCAGTCCTGCAAGTTGTGGCATTGACTTATACAACCTTTGAGCATAAAACACAGTGATTTTTACCTTTTCCCAAAGTGTATATAGGCAGGCCCACTCAGTGTCCCCAAGCAATTCCTTCAAATGCCCTTTATCACTAAAAGGAAACACTTTAGGTTTTGTTTCTTTACTTAAGGGACTCCTCTGTCTCAGCCTGACCTACCTAGTCGAGTAGAATAATACCCTTGAACTGTCTCTCACCCTCTTTCAGCCCATCTCTCTCATTTTGGTAGCACAGTTGTATTGTTTGTGAATTCCCATTACTGTTCTTGGCTGCGATCTGCAGTTTCTCAGGCACTGCAGAGACAGACATTCAGGAACATAATACCAGAGTTAGTGGCACTTAGCTACTGGAAAAAATGAAAGTACAGCTTTGTTATTTTTTTGTAATACCGACCCAGGGAGGCTGGTATTACCTCACAGATGGAGGGGGTTTTGGCTGCTGGGATGCAGGGCCAGCTCAGAGCTGGTGCTGCTGAGGGTGGCTCATTCCCTGCTGTGACCCTGGGAGAGACTCCAAGAAGCTATGAGGTGCTCATGGCCAGGACTGACCCAAAATCACAGAAAATCGCTCTGTAGCAGTTGCCCTACCACCTGATGACTGCTCCCCAGCTGAGAAGGTGAATTAGGAAAAAAGGGAGAAGCCCCATGGGTTGAAATTTAAATAGATTTGGTGAAATAACAAAACTAATACAAATACCCACATAAAGTATACAATTTTATACTCAGCCAGATCCTTGGGAGCAGCAGAAAGAGCAGGAGACCAAGAGGGAGAGAAACCCAGAAAGAGAACCTCTCCACCCTCACTAAACTCTCTTCTTTTATAATGAGCCTGATACAAGTGCTATGGGATACACCTGTGAGTCAGCTTGGGGCAGCTGCCCTGACTGAAACTCCCAGCTGACTTTGGGCTACTTATGGCTCTGCCTGATATGGCTGTCCTATGGTTCTGTTCCTGGGAAACCAGGACACCCTGAGAGAATTGTCTTCTGCGGCAATGGACTTTAATTTTTGTCCTTTTTTCCTCATTAGAAATATTACTGATCACAGATTTCATGCCAGAGCATTAGTGATCTTTTGGATTACTGAGTCCAGGCCAAAGGAAACTTTATAAAACAGACCTTTTCCATGAGAAATCAGTGAATAGAGTGTTGTGGTTTTGATAACGAGAAGATATATTATACTGATAAAAAACATGCGAGGTGATCCTAGTCATGGTTTCTTTTGATAAGTGTATTCATGGATATTACTTGTTGCTATATAAGAACTTAATGTTGGTAGAAAGCTCATTGAACAAACTAACTATGGAATAAATGCTCAGACCAAAGTACTGCAACCTGGCTAGGAAAATCTGCAAAGTTGTTTTATTATTTAAGTAGTTAAACTTACAAATGTGCAAGACAGGTAGCAATAAGCGATGAGCAAAGCTATGAGATGTCTGGTCCTCCTTGTACTTAAGTCCCCATTGTCTTTCCACTTCTGCCAGCTTTTTTAGCTAAACAAAACTACAAAAAATCACCACAAAACCCCACAGTGAGAAATTGAATGGTAGGAAACTTGTACCTCAACACTAGTCCTTGTACCCCTCCAAAGAAAAGTTCTGATTATGGAAGCCAGTCTCCTGTCCACATAAGAACATAACACTTCTTTCTTACCTGTATTTTCAGATTTTATAAATAATGATTTTGTATGAAGCTATAGCTTTGTAATAAATAAGTTACAATGAATCTTTTCCAGGTATTTCAAAAACTAGCTCTTAGCAAAGAGAAGAAACTGTGGAACCTGAACAAGTCTCATGTAGCCTAAAGCACCAAACATTGCTCTCTGATCTTCAGGGCTCTGGGAAAGGGGAAAGTATGCTTTTAGGTTACAGAACACCTACTTCTTGTCTCTTCCTTACCCTCTCAATTCTCACCTAAAAGCCCCAAACAGCCCAAAACCTCAAGTGTATATCTTAAGGTAGAGATTATTCTTATCATGTGTGCTGCAGCCATAGGAAAGGAATAGACTTTATCACTAAAGAGCTCTTGGAGATATCAGTTATGTTTTTGACATGCTTCCAGTAAAGTCAATGAGAAATTTTTTCTCTATCTAAAGGAAGAGCATTTCTTTGAATACTCTCATGGGGTTTCAAGATGTGAACAGGTAAGTGAACAAGGTTTTTCACAAGATTAGCTTATGCTTTGTCCTTCCTGTGGAAATAATTTGTACAAGAAAAAATATTTTCATGTTTTACTAAACTTTTGACTGTTCCTTATCATCAGCAAAACATGTAAAGAAAAGTGTTTGTTTGTAATTTTTAGCAGCTTCATGTAACATCAAGTAGAAATTTTTCTTCAAATTACTGGATAATGGGTCATTCTGGAAGAGAACCAATATGTTGTCTTTAAGGCTTTTTATTATTTCTTAAAAAGATGCTATGAAGACCTCAATTTTCCTACCAATGTCAAGATGCTAATAACATATTACAGGATCTTATTAAATTTTCAAATCATGCTCTTAAAATTGCCATTCTTTTCTTGCTGTGCAACTGCTTCAGGTAGTAATTGTATATTTGCTATTAAGGGTTGTATTTAGGAAAAGAATTGGATGATATGATAGCAGGTTACTATTCACTGAGTCAGGAGGTTTCTCCTTATCCTGTATTTCTCTGATTCTAATACTCTGGCCCAATAAGATATTTCTCTATCTGAATAGAGGTTTGGAATCTATTCCTCAACCAGAGTCTGCAAGAAGCTCCATTTATTAAACAAGTAAACCCTGGGATATTGCTTAAGTCCATATAATGTCACAGAACACTAAAACTGCGAATGATCTCTTCTTTATCTAAGGATATTAGGGCTTGTAAAGCATGAGTTTATGTGTAACACCTTTGGAGTATGACACTATACATATCATAACTGCATCAATTTTGCCTGTGAGTGAAACTCATGACAAGGAGCCTCAGAGAAGAGGTAAATTTCTTCCTACATCCTACTAACTCCTTCCTTTGCTGTCTCCTGTGAACATCTTACATTGACTTCAATTACAGATTTAGTTTACCATGTGCTTTTTGCTTCAACAGAGCATTTTCATTAACCAGAATCTAAGAATGTCAGTCTGTCTGTCATTCCCTAATGCATGGTAAGCATTAAGAATAATGTCACTGCTGTAAATGACAGTCGATCAGACAAATTTTTATATACATCACTTACCTAGTATTGCAGGCCTTGTTTGAAATGACTAGTGCTGAATAAAATTCTACCATGCAGGCCTACCATGTCACACTGTAAAGGGAGTATCAGGATGACTGCACAGATGTTACTGCAACCCCTATAAAACTCAGGCTTTCACTACAGAGACAAATACTCCTTAATGGATTCTGTGCATAATGAATACAGATTTAATGATGAATATCTAAAATCACTTATGGTGATAAGGCTAATTTCATCATCTTCATGTAAAGGGAGAAAATTGGGAGGCATATGCCTTTAAACTACAGAGGGAAAACTGTTAAATTCCTGTGTGAGTAGAATATATCCATGGTTCGTTTGCTTTTATAAATATTTTTTAGCACCTGAACATCTCTGAAGAGTTGAACATTGGCAGTCATTCTAAATAGCTAAGCCTATTTATGACACAAACGAGGAGACAGTGAATGCCATTTGATTTTTCTAGCTTGTTGTGCTATACTTACCATTGAAGTGTTTGGACATCTAAGCATTGCAAAAATTAAGTGTGAGAAAGTTTGAAAATTTTTAAAAACTCCGTTCTGCTGGAAATGTTGAAATTTTTATTGTGATGATAATTGATGAAATAGTCATACTGGTAATTGGATTAGAAATGTAAATATTTCTATTGTAGAACAATAGAAATTGATAGAACAATTAAAATATTACTTCAAATTTATTTCATTTTAGGAGTGTGCTGTTAATATTAGAATATGCCAAAACATGCCACAAAATATTATGACAGAAACTGTTACATTCTATTTAATTATATTACTTTGACTTGAAATAATGCATAATGGTTTAACCATTACAGTATGTCAAACTAACATAAAAGTTGACATGCTTTGACTTCATCAAACTGGAAATGTTGCATAAGGTCAAAAATATATTAACACTAGTAGAACAAGCTACTTCTGTTATTTCTCATACTTTAAAAAAAAAATAATATACTCTGGTAAAATCCTTCCATTTTATCAAATAACAATTTTCTACCAGACAGATCTTCCAGCAAAACCTTCTCTAGCAACAATAGTATGTATGTGAGGACCCATAGGTTAAGGATCCTCATCTCCTTTGGCTTTATCTGAGAAGTGCACCTTTACTGCAGCCAAGTATCTGTCGTAGTGTTCCTCTTCATCCACTTGTCAGTGGATGTTTTTCTTTTTATCGTGATGTTGGGAAAGCTAGGTCAAACATCTGAGCTTTACGTTTTGTTTGTGGCCACTCTGATCTCTGTCACAGTGAATTTCTCAGTCACAAGCCAGCTGCTGAGAAAACTGTCTGCCACGCTCATGGGTCTTACTTTGATGTCTGACATTTCCATTTCCCCAGAGGAATGCAGTTGTCATGGGAGGTGGTGATCAGGGATACTGAGACCATCCTTTAAGTTGCCAAGGCCAGTCACAGACTGCCCTTTCAAAGTCAGGACTGAAACACTGAGCTTCAAATCATACTCAGATGGGAGTCAGCACTGAAAGCAGAGATGGGAGTGATACAGTTTTGATGGTCAGAGCTGCCAGGCAGTTACAGGTTGTTGCATTCTGGAAAATGTGGAGATTTGCAAAGGGAAGGTGAAGAATCAATAAAGAAGGACCCAAACCATTTGTTTTTATTCTAGTGGTCTAGTTGTACCAACAGGGTGCTGTGTGGGCTGGAGGTTCCCTGGGGACAGGGACAAGGAACCACAGGGAATGCACATAGGCCTTGTAACAAGTATCAGTGACAATATAAAGTAAACATTCATTAGTACCTTCTAGATGTCCTCAGTAGAGATACTCAAATACTCTAAGCAAAGTCGAAAGTTGGTGAAAAGCCTCCATGCATTCTTCTCACAATTTTAATTAAAATATAATTTAAGCCACTGCCTGAGACAGCTACAAACTGCACTATCTGGCCCTGTGGATCACCTGTGGTTCACCCTTTGGAGCTCACTATTTCAAAAGAGAAGGTGGTAGTCTAAGGAAATAAGGGTTCCCAGGATGTGTGGCAGGTGCCAACGAAGACATACAAAACTGGGGTGTTTTTGGGTTTCTTCCTAATAATTTGATTTAAATATAAGAGATTATATTCAAGATCATTTCATATGATCTATTAATGTCTTAAACCAGTCTAAGCTGGTTTCTAATTTCAGTTGATGATAACTATATACAAACCAATGTTCAGTGAAAGCAAAGCTTTCTGTGCTTACTTACAGCAAAGATAATTGGGCTTCATGCAGAGTAAGACTAGGGAGGCTGGCAAGATCCTCTTCACAATAGTACTACACAAGAGACATGTTTTTACATGTTGGATACAGAACAACTATTATCTTTGTGGAAACAAATATGTGCTATATTCCTGTACAAGTAGGAGCTCTGGTAACTCATTTAAAATTGTCCCTCTACTTTAAAATGGGAATGTTGATCTATCTGAACAAGGCTTGAATACTGCTTTGTTGTCAATAATTTATGGTTCGTAACTGAAATTTACGTCTGTATTTAATGCTCAGAATAAATATGGAATCTTTAAAAAGAAAAATTCGAAGAGTGAATGGTGCACACTGTTAATATGATACAAAGAAACTCAGACTCTTGGGGGCTATTTTTCAACCCTAAAACCACCAAAAATGCAGTATGATTTAAGAGTTGTAAAAGCTAAATAAATCTAAGGCTTTGAACTGACTTTCTTGTGTACAAGAATAGAAATTGCTGCTGCTTCTTGAGTTGACATTTATTTACCATTTTGCAGCATGAGAAAGAGCCTCAAGATTAGAACAGAAAAAATTAAATTATGTTCCTGTTACTTTGGCTACCAGGAGGATTGTGTTTTAGAGATAGCTTTAAAGGTACATGGCTGCTGGTAAAAGCCAGTGCCTCACTAAAAGTAGTTTATTCTTAAATGAACTGCTATGGAATCACTCAGTCAGAACTAAGGAAATCAACCAATTTTGTTTCCTACTAAATAATTGCTTATTTTTGAGGAACATTTAGAAACGTAAATAGTATGTAGATAGTGTTGTCACTTTGGCAGCTGATCATATTAAAATCCAAAGTCTGGCTGAGGATACAGCTAGGAAATACAGTAGTTCTATATCTGAAGCAGCACTGTCTTAAATTAGGTCAGCTGTTCCACAAAGAGCATTTTAATGAAGCAAAGATAATTAACTGTATTCTGGTTAGACTGAGTTTCCTGGCTACAAAGGTTCGTTGCAACTGTTTATAATGTTATTAGCTTTAAATGTATTTTGTTAATACTGCTTTAGATTTTCTAGATCTTCTATTTAATATTTAATTAAGTATGCTGACCAAGTAAATGTCTTGGGTCTCAGTGAAAATCAGGGGAATGGGATTGTAACAGAATGTATAAGGTTATTAAAAGAAGGGTTGCTGCATGGCTTTGATTTCATACTAAGCATTTAGGTATTAAAACTGGTTTCTGCCAGACCTGTGAGAAATAACAATTTTTGTAGCTGTTTAACTGACAGTGATTGACCTAAAATACACTGTTTACTTTTATTCTGACACAAAAAATTTTTCCTTCTTACAAGTCTTGCTGAATTTATTAATAGATTTTTTTATTTTTTTCCCTTTTCTGTCAAGTCCCTGTAATCTAAATTGCCCTGAGAGAAGACAGGGTGTCAGAGGAATATGTTAAAATTACCAAATAAAGCATGGAGGTGGAAAATAGCAATTGAGTATAAGAGAACTGACATCTCACAGAATTACCATGAAAAATGAATAATACAAAAAAAGCTGTGCCATGTGAAATAATTTGAGTGTTTTGAACAGTGATCAGTGCCAGATAATTCTAATTTCTAATAATCATATCAGGAAGATTTAGCAACAAAGTTAACTGAAACTGGGAACTGCAGAAATTTATTTATCCATTATGCTACCACGTGTTGAAAACTGTGGTAATTCTAGGCTGGAAGACTTTTGCCACTGAGAAGTGTGGTGTTCTAATTTTGTAGCTGATTTTTCTGTGAAAGGCCAGCCACTGAGCAACTGCAGCTCCTTCCTCCTCACTTGCACAATGTCCACAGGGGCAGGCACCGCTGATGAGTCAAAGCTGACTGACTATATGAAAAGCCTTTTCAATGCCTCTCCTAGGCATCCTCTAGGAAGGTGCTTGCATTCACACAGAGACTCACTGAAATCACAGGAGCTTTCTACAAGTCCAAATCTGTTTCTGCTTAAAACAGTTCGCAAAACTATGTTTTATGTGATGAGCACAACTCACACATCTCTGTAGTGCATCGTAGCATAGTGGCTTTGCAATGAACTAAAGAGAGCACAATCACAGCTTTATTGTCTGTGTAACAGAAAACATCTTGATTTTGTGTTTTGCACTTCTGCCATACATGGCGCTAATTTTAATAGGAGATATAAAGCATAAGCAAAGATAAGCATAGTGCATCTTGGACAGATGTTTCATTTTGTTGCTGAGGAGGGTTCCTTGGAAACAGTAGCAACTTTAGTGGATCTGGAAGTCCAGTTACCTTTGAGATGCAGTCATTCAAATGGGGCTGTAGTGCTAGATCACATAGGCAGTTTAGGAACAGCAAGAAAAATTGCTATGTCTGGAACAGACTAAATGGCCCTTCAGCCCAGATCATGTCTTTGATAGGAGACAGCTCTAGAAAAAAATGATAAGGAAAGGCTTCATGTAGAGCGGTACTTCTCTTGATAAATGTCCTCCCTTTGGAGAAGCTGTAGTGCAGGTATTTCCTGAGGTGAAAGCTGTTGTTGCACGTTTTGTATAACAGTCCTCAGCACGCTTTTCATCCATGATTTGTGTAACTGTCTTTGTAAGCATTTACACTTTCGACATTCACAGCATCTCATGGCAATGAGTTTCACAGGTTTATGAACTATCTGGAGAAGTATGCTTCCTTTGTTCATTTCAAAGCTTCAGCTTATTTAGCAGGAAGGTATAAAGCATAACCACAGATCAATATAGCAGACACACAGGGCCATAATGAAATCTCCTAAATACAACTGAGTAAAAATGAGGTAGAAACTTAGAATATGATTAAGTTATTCTTCTCATTATACATAATCTATTATCTCCTAAATTAATATCCATAAGAAAAACAGGATCTGAAAATAAATTGAAGCAAGTTAAACACAAATGTATCCCAGGTCAAATAGCTTCCGTGAGCGACCTGTTAACTGCTCAGCTAAATTAATAACAAAAGTCTGATAACAGGCAGCACAGAACTCTAAAATGCTCTTCACTACTGATACAGTCCAGCCTTAGTTTGCCTTGGTAGATGAGGATTGGGTTAGGGATCAGTTGAGCAATCTGGATATCCATAAATCAATGGGACCAGATGGAATGCACCCAAGGGTGCTGAGGGAGCTGGCAGAGGTCATTGCTAGGCCACTCTCCATCATCTTTGGTAAGTCATGGACAACAGGAGAGGTGCCTGAGGACTGGAGGATAGCAAATGTCACTCCAATCTATAAGAAGGGCAAGAAGGAGGACCCGGGTAACTACAGACCGGTCAGCCTCACCTCCATCCCTGGAAAGGTGATGGAACAGCTTGTTCTTGGCACGATCTCGAGGCACATCAAGGATGAGGGGGTCATTAAGAGCAGTCAACATGGTTTTACCAAGGGTAAGTCATGTTTGACCAACCTTATTGCCTTCTATGAGGAAATAACTAGGTGGATAGATGATGGTAGAGCGGTAGATGTGGTTTATCTTGATTTGACACTGTCTCCCACAGCATCCTCGTAGATAAGCTGATAAAGTATGGGTTTAGTGATCAGGTAGTGAGGTGGATTATGAACTGGCTGAAGGGAAGAAGCCAGAGAGTTGTGGTCAATGGGACGGAGTCTAGTTGGAGGCCTGTGACTAGTGGAGTCCCTCAGGGGTCGGTACTGGGACCGGTGTTGTTTAATATCTTCATCAACGACTTGGATGAGGGTACAGAATGTATCCTCAGCAAGTTTGCTGATGACACCAAACTAGGAGGAATGGCTGACACACCAGAGGGTTGTGCTGCCATTCAACGAGACCTTGATAGGCTGGAGAGTTGGGCGGGAAAAAACTTAATGAATTTCAACAAGGGCAAGTGTAGAGTTTTGCATCTGGGGAAGAACAACCCCATGTACCAGTACAGGCTGGGAGCTGACCTGCTGGAGAGCAGTGTAGGGGAAAGGGACCTGGGGGTCCTGGTGGACAGCAGGATGACCATGAGCCAGCAATGTGCCCTTGTGGCCAAGAAGGCCAATGGCATCCTGGGGTGTATTAGAAAGGGAGTGGTTAGTAGGTCAAAAGAGGTTCTCCTTCCCCTCTATTCTGCCTTGGTGAGGCCACATCTGGAGTATTGTGTCCAGTTCTGGGCCCCCCAGTTCAAGAAGGACAGGGAACTGCTCGAGAGAGTCCAGCGTAGAGCCACAAAGATGATGAAGGGAGTGGAACATCTCCCTTATGAGGAAAGGCTGAGGGAGCTGGGTCTCTTTAGCTTGGAGAAGAGGAGACTGAGGGGTGACCTCATTAATGTTTATAAATATGTAAAGGGTGAGTGTCATGAGGATGGAGCCAGGCTCTTCTCAGTGACATCCAATGATAGGACAAGGGGCAATGGGTACAAGCTGGAACATAGGAGGTTCCACATAAATGTGAGGAAGAATTTCTTCACAGTGAGGGTAACAGAACACTGGCACAGGCTGCCCAGAGAGGTTGTGGAGTCTCCTTCTCTGGAGACATTCAAAACCCGCCTGGATGTGTTCCTGTGTGACCTGATCTAGGTATTCCTGCTCTGGCAGGGGGATTGGACTAGATGATCTTTTAAGGTCCCTTCCAATCCCTAACATTCTGTGATTCTGTGATTCTGTGATTAGTTGTAGCTGTAGCAGTAAAAAAATTTCAATGAGTTCTCTGCAGATCTGTGGGTAATTGAGCTCTTTTCATTAGTTTCTTGTTAGAGGAAAATGCCAATTAATCAAGCCTACAGACCATGTTTCTCATCAAAGGTCTGCAAAACAAAGTTTTGCGGTAGAGTATGAAGTGTTCACTCTGGTGTACTTGAGTGTGAACTCCAAGACTGTCTGAACTAGGACTCTGGGCTGTTAAAGTTCAAGACATCTTTTTGTAAGAAGTAAAGAGGATGCAGCCACACTTAATCCAGCAATATTTTTGCATTAAGACAGCTATTAAGTAACACTGGCATTACGTCTTGCATTGGGATAATTTATAATGAACACTTGTTAAATAGTACAGCTTTACTTGTGGCAATGAAAAAATTTGCTTTTTCACCTCTGAGCAGGTAGCATTGAAATGAATCTGTAAACCTGCTTTTTCTGAGAGGTTATCTTATGCTATTTATTTGCAGATTTGACTCTGAAGACAAAATTTTATAGTTGTTTATCCTTTCTTTTAACATTGGGAATCTGGAGCAGTTCTTGTACCAAATGCCATCACCTGTTTCATTTGATGGTAAACTTCAACAGGGCTTAACTGGACAACTGGAAAAAGGGAAAGGTAAATGAACAGTTGGGGCTATGCATGTGAGCTTCTGCTTTTCCAAATGCTTTTTAGCTCTTACAGTTTGGACATAAAGGGATATAATTTTTATTTATTCATTCAGTCCTTTTATTCTCATAAAACCATCGGTCAATTGTTTTGAAACATCTCATTCACCTTATCTGAGCTGAATTATATTTTTTTGTAATATATGATTTGTGTTAGTTACGATACTAGAAGTCAATCTGATGGTCTGCTTTGGTGTTGCTTTTTTTCCCCCCCAGTAGGATAAATTAAAAGAAAGTTGGAAGATGTATTTGGCTTACTTTTAGCATGATGCAAATGTATTAAAATAAGCATCAGCTATTTTAATTCCTACCAAAAAATGTGTGAAAGTTTTGTTAATTACAGCTGGTGACTGGTAGCATTAACATAGCAAATTAGTCAATGTCTGAAACTAAAGATATCAAAGATATTATTCATGCACTTTCAGGAATGAAAGGATGATGCTGTCTTTTTTTGTTTGTTTGTTTCTGTTTTTAATCCACTTGCAAAGGAAAGGTAAAAATGCCTTGTATTCTCATTTTTCAGAGAAGACAATAAAAAACACCACAGAGATTTCGCTAGTATTCATTCCAGAGACCTAAAAATATTATTTCTAACTGTATAGATTAATTTTTAGTTCTAAAAAGGAAAAAAAAAAAATATTTGTACTCTACCTTGTCAGTGATTTCCCACAAGAAATTATAGATCAGGTCAGCTACTAGCTAAAACTAATTATACCTGACATTGTTGGTCTAGTGTTCAAAGTTGTATAAATTAAATTTCTAAAGGAAAACCAAGGAGTCCCATAGGTGTGAGAACATACATTAAAATATTTACAATGCCTATTGGAAAGAAGTATGATAGGATAACACCCCTGTTCATGATATTGCAGTCATGTTTGCACAGTCTCCAATAAAAGACCTGTTTTTAAAGGTTTACTTTCTGACTGTTAAAAACAAGACAAAAGAGAGAAAGAAAAACCTCAGACACACACTCTAAGCGTTGACTGTTTAATTTCCTGTTACATTCTTTATTAACTGACCGTGGCTTTTTCTAGATGCATCTCCATGAAGTTGCAACTTCTGTTCTATAAGACAATAATGTTGAATGTTAATATGAAAGTGATTGTCCAGAGATCTTCTTGATCTCCTATTTTTTGACTGTAGGATGAAGCTTATACTCCAGTCCAGTAGCTTGAATTTAAGCTATATCTTGAATCATTGTTGTAGTGGAAACTAATTCATTGTTATCAGACTAGTTAAATCATCTAGCTTTTCCCAAAAAGTTATAGAAATGTTTTTAAACATGTCTTTTTTGATGTAACTAGATGCCTCCACCATTAAAGAAGTAAAGACTGAGGAAATACATGGTTAACTTTATTTTTTCTGTATAAATTATGCTAGACAAGGGTGACGACTATAGATCGAGACAGAGTGTAAACACTTATGACTTGTTACAGTACTGGCATCACCAGTGAAACCAGCTGACTGTATGATCCTATTCAGACCATATTCAAAGAGCCATTTGGTTAAGCAGTCAAGTCATGGATATTTGGCTAAAATGTGGCAGAAAGAGTTTCTTTTTCTGAGGGATCCATGCAAAGCCCAGACATAGTTGAAAAGCTTAGACTTAACAACACTGGGAGACCTTAAAGCAAACGTGCTTTGTTTGTACCATATTTAGTTTGGTCAGTTCCAGGACTGGAACCTTAAGACTTGACTCTAGACATCCATGACGGCTGTGTAACAGGCAGCACTGGGAACCTTTTAAGAAGTATTTCCAAACCACTGTGTTTTTCTGCTACTGATCATGTCATAAGAGCAGGTGGTATACATGGACACAATAGGCTGGGCTTGGTTACAGTGGAGACAATAAGTCTATGTCATTTGCTAATCAGCTCCTGCCCCTGTTACTCTATAAACATGCACACACCAATACAAGTATTTATAAAAAGTGGAACAGAGATGCACTCAGAGTGGGTTTATGATCAAGACAATTCTGATCTTGTCTATTCCTTAGGAGAGAGACCCACGGACCACCCTTATATTCCTGAAAGTCCAAGAAGTAGAGAAAAAGGCAGCCTGTATAAAGCTTACCATTACAATTAACACTTTTATAAGACATATGTAAGTGTATAGGTTTTGAATGACTTTTAAAAAAAATCATTTGTATTTTTTATTTTCAAGGGAAAAAAAATGGACTTTTGCAAGTCTTACTGCTTTTTCTCAGCTAGAAAAATTAACGTACAAGACAACAGTTTATTACATTTCAGGTAATAGTAATGCATGTAATGTACATGCATGAAGTACACAAAATCAGTGTCTTCAGTAGGATGTAAACGTTTGGTTTGCATCATCTTATAAAGATATGATTTTCTGATTTCTATTTAAGGGAAAGATAATTATGTGACCTTTAAACCTCCTATGTTTTTGATTTAAAAAATACCAAGATTTATACTTTGCAGCTATGCTTCATGTGGTGTTTTAAAGGGATTGAAGTAAGTTTTTCCAATAATTGCTAATTATATTTTACAATAAAAATATAAATCAAATCAGTCATGAAGACCATTAAATTAAAGTTGTCTCTGTCCTAAGACTGTATTCATGCCAGTGAGTTCATGTCCATCTCTTCTGATTCCATTAATAGCATCAATGTGTAAATTAAGAAGTACCTAACAACAGAGTAAGATCACTAATCTGAAGGGTGGAGGCAGAGAGATAAGATGAATTTTATGGGAACTAGTGGAATCAACATAAAAATTCCAGTGCTGTTCTGTCACCTGATATGATCATGCAATTCTCTTTGAAAAGAAGTGTGCCAGTTCACTGAATGTTTTCAATGAAAGGCTTGTAGTTTACAAGCTTCTATTAAGACAGGGGAAATTATTACAATATTTACTATGTTGATCAAAACCCTTTTGTCATTAAAAATAGAATAATAATAATTAAATGAATTCTGCTGCTTTTTGAATTCTATAATTCAAGAAGGCAAGGATGCAATTTTTGTAAAATATTTAGCCTAAGTATATTTGAAAATTGCTACTAAATTCTCCTTCCTTTTTCTGAGCATTTTATGATGCTCCTTATTGCCAGCTAAATATGTAGTCCATACTAATAATAACACTTTGTCTACCAGTTAGTTAGAATTCTACTGCTACTGGACCTTTCTCTGGGGACACTATTCAACAAAACCTGAAGCTACCTCATGTTAAAGAGATAACTCTACTTTCAGTTGCCTCAATAAAAAAAGACAATATGCTGAGTATCACTTGAGAATAAAAATTGAAATACTCACTTACAAATTTATCCACAGCTGACAGCTTTATTAATCTCTATAGCTGCTGTCATTTGATAAAGAACAACATATAATAAAAACTCTGCAAATTACCTAATTAGGAATTCTGCAGTAGAAGCTCTGCTATTATGACAGCCAGTAATCAGGCAAACACCCAAAACAGTAACATTTGTCTTGGAAAGGAACAGCTCTGAGAACCTTCCTCATTTGTGATGATCTAAGTACAAACCAATGAAAGAATAATGATTCACAGTCAACAGCAATATTCTGGCATGTAGCTACTATTACTAGTGGGTGAAGAAGAATCTGTCTGCTTGACAGGAAGTCCCTCTTCCAAAAATACTCTGATGCACATTTGTTACCGCATGCACAGAAATATATCCCTGAACCTGCAAGCACTCTTTATCAGGAGAGCAAGCAAGACTTAGAGGGATTATTTTATTTATAGATCTACACGACTTTATTAATTGCTTTTTCTTTCTAAGGAGAGACCTAACTAATTTCAGCTGAATCCAGTGGAAAGCCTTCCAGTGCAATTCCTTCCAAACACTAATTACACTTGAATCCATCATTAATCTTCCATAATGTGGGTGGTTTTAATCTCATCATTGGTATACATCTTAGTATGAGCTAGTCACCACAGGTTAGGACAAGATAGGACTTTGTTCACTTCATTCTGAAAAAATATTAAAATAGATCTTGAGGAACTGTAACTAAAAATGTCTGCTTCATTCAGTTGACAGTAAGGGGAGCCTATGCTAAGTACCTAACATTCCAAACACTTGAAGTTAAGTGTGATGCCTCTAAAATGTGTTCTTCCATTGTGTTTGCTGGTGGTATGTGTAGCTTTATCTCAGCCGTTCTGTGATTTCATGATTCTGTGAGCCTCTGAGCCTGTGAAACCATGATGAGAGCATTTTCTTTCTAGAGCTGCTTGTTTGTCTTCAAGGTGTGGTCAAATAGTTTCTTTCTCTGTGGGTGTAATAAAAGAAGTTGCTAGACAACTATGTAACAAGGGCTAGAGATTTATTTATCTGTTTATTTTTGCCAATTTGAAATGTTCAAATAAGAACATATATACTCCTAATATCTTCAAGAAGTCTCAGATCCATGCTTTCTTTATTCTTTCTCTACAGCATCTCTGTAGAGATATTGTGTAATTTTATCTACTAACTGCTACATGTTATCATGACGTTCTTCCCTGTCTTAAAGCTGATGGCAGCATTGAATTTTTGTTGCATAGAGCACCCAGCGACTGGGATGTATACAATTTTCAAATGAAAAGTTGAAATTAAATTTAAGATTTATTTTTAAGGTAAGGAAAAGATAGAATTAATTTTACTTCAATATTACATATGCACATACTACACTTATTTCCAGGCACAAATCAAATCTTTTACCACAGTATATATTTTTGTAATCATGCACACTGATTAAATAAAATTGGTATTTATTATCTGAGTCTGTTTAATATTTGAATACTCATTAATCTTTCTGATGAGAAGTCCTTGGTTGTCTCCTTGTTCTCATTGATCTCATTAGATCTCTTTAAGCAGAAGACAAACAGAACTGCCTGAACATCTGGAATAATAGGATGAACTGGTCTTACGTTCTGTAACATCATTTTATAAGGCAATATATACTTACTGACCTTTTTTTTATTCAGCTATGCAGTTGTGCAACATTTCTGTCAGTTTGAGAAATCCCTTTGTGTTCTCTATTGTGCTCTCTCTTTTTTTATGGAGTCCAAAATAATGAAATGCTGTGAGTGAAAAGACTTTTTTGTTAAAACATTAAAAAACCCACATTTGTCGACATTAAAACCAACACAAAACAGACGAGATCTAGGCCAAACAAAATATCTTAAAATTTTTTTCATATTTTCAATACAGTAAAAATTACTGAGTACTAATGGCATTAGTAAAGCTTGCAAATGTGATATTTAGAAACAACTTTACATAACATTGGTGCAACAGTTAAGCATATTTTTTAAATAAACTGAAAGACTGAGATAGTATATGATATTATTATCTCTCATTCATACTTTTTTTGATAATTTCACCTTTACAGAGTTCTACGTCTTTTCACACACGCAATACAAGAAAGTGTGTACTCAGAGCAATTCTTATCCAATATAATTTATGACACATAAGAAATACAAAATATAACTAAATATTCATTTAGAAAGTGTTTGTTATTTGATGTTTATGCAGTGAAAACATATTTCATCCTGACTTTCCCAAAGGCTACTCTTGTAAGAAATTTGTAACATTCTGGAGCCAAAATGGGTAATCTTTTATTTTTTTGTTTGCTTCCAAAGCTGCTTCCACACTTGTTCACGCATTAATCTTTGATATGACTGTAGACCTCTATTTCAAGCTTAGTTTAGTTAAAATCTTCAATGTATTGGATGATTGATTGGCTTGCTGGACTTAAGTCTACCATGAAAATTGGCATGACCTGACCTTGTACTGTTCTGTCTCTCTGCCTTGTCACAGCAATTTGAATGAGACTCATATTTCACTAGCCATTTATACTATTCCCAAATGCCAAGCTCAGTCAGCTTGGCTGTGTCCTTTACAATTATGAGTTGAATTGCCTCCTTCTGCTGAGGAATGGTTTTTATGCTATGCTATAACCTGATATAGATTTTACTGTATTTCCTTGACTTTCAGAGTGAGAAAAACACATATCACACAACAAGTCCTTTTTGTACAGGATGAATTATTTAATCAGCAGGAGATGTCTCATGCAGAGAACGAACAAAGAAGAGACTCAACTATCACTATTTCTGAAGAAAACGTATTATTGAAAATGCTCTCACTATTTGTTTGTAATAATTATGTCTTCCTGTTACTGACCTTATAGGTATCCACATAATGTGTCCTCTGACTTGTATTTGAGCTAAATCCTGGAAATAAGGTTGATTGTTCGTACTGCTTCTGAGTTAGGATAAGTAAAACTTTGACCTCTACTGTAATAATGCAAACATTTGAGTACTCCCTGTTTCCCACTCTGCCACAGTACAACACTTTATTTCTCTCCAGGTCACATTAGAATGAAATGTGCTGTCATCAGAAGCCATGAAGTACATCATAAAATGCCACATGTTGACCCTAGCAGTAATAGATGCAACTACAGGATTTCAGTAGAGGTGTCCTTGTGCAAACCAGTGTTGGAATTTGCTGCCTTGAAGTATTAAGAAAAAATTTCTCATAAACAATTAAATCAATGGGGAAAACAACAACTTAAATATAAAATTCAAGTGTGAAGGTAAAATAAAAGGTAGAGTTACAGTAAGCCTCTCTGTAATACCTCTGAACCAAGATGTCAGTTTCTTGAAAAATTAAAGAAATATAGATAAGAGGAACCCAGAAGGCACTAAATGTTATTTTCTTCATGCCCTGGTTCCCCAGGCACAGATTGATGGGCCAGCCATGGCAAGCAGGCCGAGTAGCCCTGAGTCAGCTGGGAGATCCAATCAAGGCAGCTGCCCCAAGCTGACTCACAGGTGTATCCCACACCACTTGCATCCTGCTCATTATAAGAGTAGAGAGTTTACTAGGTGTAAGGAGTTCCTCCTCCTCCCTCCTCCTTCTCCTCCCTCCTCCCTCCTCCTTCTCCTCCCTCCTCCTTCTCCTCCCTCCTCCTTCTCCTCCCTCCTCCTTCTCCTCCCTCCTCCTTCTCCTCCCTCCTCCTTCTCCTCCCTCCTCTTCTCCTCCCTCCTCCCTCCTCCTCCTCCCTCCTCCTCCCTCCTCCTCCCTCCTCCTTCCTCCTCCTCCTCCTTCTCCTCCTCCCTCCTCCTCCTCCTCCTTTTTACTTCAACCTATGGGGAATTTCCCTTTTTTATCTGAGTCCCCTTCTCAGCTAGGGAGGGGTCATCTGGTGGTAGAACAACTGCTGCAGTTTAGCCCCAGGTACAGGCTAAACATAGACACTTCAGTAAAACTGAATGCGGCTCAGGGGTGCATATGTAAGCATCGATGCAAAAGTAAAGTTTTAGATTTCATAACAAAGTAAGAAAGAAGGTGAGAGATACTTGAAAGTACAAAACTATTATTAAGTTGCAGGTTAAGACTACAGTCATGGATGTAAGAATAAAATTGAGCCACTGGTACAGAAAAAAATCTAAATGATGCAATTAAATGAAAACAGTTGATTAACCTTTGGAATTTTATTAGCTAAAACCTTGGAAATTATTAAAATAACTTATCTGTGCTTCCAAAACATATAAGGAAAATACTGAAGTTGTAAAGATCTTGCAGAATTTAATTCTGCAAAGATATGATCCTTGTGGATAACAATGACAGAAGACCTATTTTCAAGGGCTGTGACTTTCACATGTGCCAATACAAATTTAGAACAGTTAAAATACATTACATTAATGTAGAAAATGAACCATGTGTAGAAGTGGATCTTGATGACAGAGTGTGTTGGCTGGTTTATGAACCAATGCTCAAAGGTTTACTGTAACTGTAATTTTGCAGAGAGAATGGCCAGCTAACTGTTCAGGCTATTAACTTGCATGTATAAAGTGCAAAGGCTTTAGTAGAAGTCCTCCACTAACATGTCAGAATAGTACATAGGTGGCACAATTTTGGATGTAGAGAAGAGACTATGTTTGAGAATGTTAGCATGGGCTTTCTTGACAAGCATTAGGGAATGGGGGAGAATCTGAAATGTAGCAGTCGATATTCATTTCATCACAGAACCACTTTCTGGTGTAATCCAATATAATACGACTCCACTACTGTCAACTAAGAAATTAGTGCAAAGGTTCCACAAGAACATGGGGAAATACTGTTATTGATAAGCTGAATTAAATCTGATAATGACAAGGGTTTCTTTGCTTCTAATAATATCCAGATACAGATTGGAGGATGAACTTTATAGAAACATATATGATGGGATTTCTAGGTAGAATTGTTATCATCAGTATTTTATGAAGAAAGATGCTGCCAGAGATCACATTTTATACTCTTACTTTATAAAAATGGGCATTCTGGACAAGTTAACGAATGAATGATTAAAGACACTAATAAAGTAACAAAGCATAGTTGTATTTTTAACAGTACTTTTCTTGACCTCTTTATTATACGAGTCTAGCAACAAACCTAGATGTAGAAAAAAGTTTTATTTAATAGAAAAAGTTACTTTATTACCAGAAATGTTAACTTTTTAGAATAACAGAATAACATCCCTCTTGATTGTTTTACAACCATCATCAAATATTTATGTTTTGATGCTTACATAAATTGTTCTGTTAATGCAAAAGTTTACACTGGAAAAAATACAATTAGAACAGAGTTTTAAAAAGCATGTTATCTCATTAATGCCATTATAAAAGTTACAAAACTGTCAGCATTGTACTGCATTTTTTATTGTATTGTACAATTTGTTGTTGAATTTCTTAAATTATAAGAGAAATATATGAGCAATTATTACAGAATTGCAGAGTGGTAGGGGTTGGAAGATTATCTAGTCCAACCCCCACTGCTAGAGCAGGATCCTAGAGTAGATCACACAGGAACATGTCCAGACAGGTTTTAAATGTCTCCAGAGACAGAGACTCCACAGCTTCTCTGGGCAGCCTGTGCCAGTGCTCTGTCACCCTCACAGGAAAGTGTTTCCTTATGTTAAGATTGAACCTCCTGTGTTCCAGTTTATGCCCAGTGCCCCTTGTCCTGTCACAGGACACCACTGAGAAGAGTCTGGCCTCATCTTCCTGACACCCGCCCCTGAGATATTTATAAGCATTAATGAGATTCCCCCCTCAGCCTCCTCTTCTCCAAGCTAAACAGACCCAGTTCCCTCAGCCTCTTCTCTGATGGGAGATGCTCCAATCCCTTCATCATCTTGGCTCCCCAGTTCAAGCAGGGCCACTCAGAACTGGACACAGTACTCCAAATGAGGCCTCATCAGGGCAGAGTAGAGGGGGAGGAGAACCTCCCTTGAGCTGCTGGCCACACTCTTCTTAATGCACCCCAGGATACCATTGGTCTTCTTGGCCATGAGGACACATTGCTGGCTCATGGTCAGCCTGTTGTCTACCAGGACTCCCAGGTCCTTTCCCCAGAGCTGCTCTCAGCAGCTCAGCCCCCAGCCTGTACGGATACATGGGGTTGTTCTTCCCCAGATGCAGGACTCTACACTTGGTCTTGTACCAAAAATTTCAAACTTGATTAAAGTAGGAAGTTCATCTTATGGCACCGAAACCTAGCAAGTTAAAAAAATACGCACTTTAGGTGTCCATTTTTCCAAGGATTTATATTATATTTTCACAGACTTTCCTTATAATTTTGTTACTGTGGCATTCAATATTTGTCCCTGGGAAAACCAACTGTATAATTTTTGTACGGACATACATCTGCCTACACTTGTAGATGAGTGTTTTCAACTTTATGTCTGGCTTTAAATACGGAGACATGTGGCCAAAAAAGCCATTTTGTTAACTGACTGGTCAATACTAAGTTGTGGTTTTTTTGGTTTTGTTTCTTTTAATAAGGTAAACCATAGGGCTCTTATTTTCAGGAGAAAAATAGTTTGATTTTGATCACTGTTTGAGTTGATACCAGATCAAGAATCCCCATTTTGTACTAGAGATCCTTTATACAAATATTGTCAGTGAGATCACTCAATAGCAAGTGTTCCCCAGCAAGACTAAGGAGACACAAGACCACTTTTACAAATATAAGCAACGTTGCATTTTTCCTATTAGTTATATATTGTAATTAATTTTTTTTCTGTTCTTGTGCTACATAGATAGGATCATTCTCCACCAAAATATCTGAAATTTAAAAATAAATAAAGCATCGATTTTTTTTTTATTTTAAAATGTTTTCCAACACTCATGGAATGGAGTCTGTTAACCTTTCTTACAACTCTCCAAATATTTGCTTGGCTGTTCTGAATTATTCATAGCTGCTTCCTGATAAAATTGTTATACCTGAGGAGAGAGAAAAAATTCTATATTCTTCAAGTGAATAGAACTGTAGACATTCACTATGTGTCATTCAATAAGTACACATGAAAAAGATACTTCATTCATTTATAATACAGCTTACAAGAATTACTTTGTTTCTTAATATAACATGGTAAATAAACTCTTCCCTAAACACTGATTGAAATTAATCACAACTCATGATTTTGGCTTCCATTATCTTTTCCTTTATCCACTTGTTCCTCTTCCTCATGCACTTGTCCCTTGTCAACCTTTTCTGGGCTGTGTCTAATTAGACTCAAAGTTCCTTGAGACAGAGACAGGCTATTGCTAGTAAATGTCCATGAGCTGTGTCTACCTATACTCCTGGGTAAACACAGCAAAGTTTCTATAACATCAGCTTCTCCTAAGCTGCATGTAATATCTCCAACAAAAGCAGAAATGCTCCCATCAGATGGGAATAGGCTTTTGCTATAGGAAGAAGCAGCAATTCAACCTGACTAAAAATTCAAGAACAGGAAAAACATTACAGTTTTGCTCCTGTATAAAAAATAGATGGGAAAGTATATATACAAAAAAAAGAATAACAACCTACATATCTCAGAGTGAAAAGCAATACAGAAGACTCCATATGCACTTCTACATACTCTGCGGGACTATTGACTTACTGGCACTGACATACTGGAGTCCTCCCTGAAGGCAGACCTCTACCCCCTCCTCAAATGAATCACCCAGCACCTGAAGCACTGGGCTCACTTCCCCTTGTGGCACAGCCTTGCTAGCGCTGCTCGCTGGCAGTCAGCTTGCACAAGAGCTGGGGACCTTGTCCATGGGTGCCTGGGGGGGGTTGTCTCAGGTGGAGTTTGTCAAGGCAGTTATGTCTGTTGGCACACTCAGGGATCTGACACCTGGTAAACCAGGCTGTATTTTTTATATCACACATGAGAAAATGTGCTTGCTATTGGAAAAAACAGTAGATGCTAATTTTCCAAAAGGTGAAAAGCTGACTCATCAGGAATCCGTTGCTTCAATACATGTGGTAACCAGAACTGGATGAACTGTGCTACAAGCATTTCACTGAAGGTACCCTTGCTCCCAGATCAGGCCTGGCTTAAGAGTACTGACTTGGATACACTTACCTTCTGTGCTTGAGCTGGATATATACAGGAAACGGAAAGATGATTTGAATAACTTAAAGTAACTTTTTAAAAATAATTTTTTTAAAAAAATCAATTTGGAGTTTAAACCACAGTTTCTGATGTCAATAGAAACCCTGATATAAAGATATATACACACACAAAATCCTTTTGATTGCAGTCAGCTTTGAATGTGACCTGTACTCCACAGACAGCAATATTTCACAATGTTGAAAATAAATACAATATTTTCACAGAAAATGCTTTCTATGAACTGCAATCATCAATATGTTTCCTCTGACTTGCTATGAAATGAATTGTCCTATCTCAAAAAAAAATTGAAATTTAACTAAAGCATTGGCTATATTAAACATAGCTGATTTATATTTTTCCCTCTTTGTCTTAAAGCAGGGACCCATATTCTAAGATTGCTTTTATATGGTATTAAGACTTTATCTAGCATAGTTTAAAAATAGGAAAAAAGTAAGTTTCCAGTAAAGCTGTTATCTCAGCTACATTAAATAAACAAAGGGTTTTCTTGTTATTTGTCAATAAACGTGTTTCTTTAAATGTTATTGTTCAGGCTATATGCACATATATTCCTGGCTAGCAATTATTGTCATAGCACATTTATAATTCTATTGGAAAATACCAAAGCTATATGCACCAGTCGAGGGTTTATTTATCTTGAAATATCTGTATTTCACGGCATCTTGTAAATTTTGGAGATACAGGTATAACGCTGAACTAATTTTCTTTTAATCACACCTCTTCCCCCCCCTCCTCTTCCTGCCCCTCAGTGAAGTTGCTCTTTCAGGATCTATGCTTCTGAAATGCTGCACACCTTCAAATCCTAGAAAAGTCTATGCTAGTCTTTGCAGGTCATTTTAACTTCTCTCTCAATTAGAGCATGTGGCTGTGTTAAAGTGAAGCCTTAAACAAAATAACAACCAACAAGGAAAGTTTATGTTTTATTACATTTACTCTGATCTCCTTTCTGTCCATGCTGTTCTGTAGAAGGGCCAGTCACCTAAATGATAAAGTGAACAGTTCAGTACCGAAGGGCCATATGAAGGCCACCATGATTCCATGGTGGAATACTTACATTACAGTTTTGGCTGCCAGAAATTGTAGTCTCTTCAAAACAAGAAAGTGGTTAAAATTGTGGTTGTTTTCAGGGATCTATAGTTTCCTTTGCTGATTAAAAAGCTGCTCTAAAAGTGACCATTACTGCAGGCTATAAAACCTAGTCCAGTGTGTTGCCAAGTGTCTTCAGCTGCTACTGAATTCATTATCATTTAGGAGTGTTGAACAAGTCCCTGGCTGTGCCTGCAGCCACAAATCACTTGGGAAACATCTTCTTGAATGGCTAAAAACTCACCTTAATTTACTAGAACCACTTGGACACCCTGTTAATTTTATTTAACACATGTTGGTAGGCCAAGGAATGTTACTGACGTTCATGGGTTTCTCAAGATTTTTCACTTGTATGATGTCAAGTCTGTGTTCATTTGTCTTGTTTAAGCACTACATTTGAATAAGCAAACTTATTAGTTCTGGGGTCTTTATTCTTTCCTGTGTAATTCTCTCTTTATTTCATCCTTGTTTTCCTGGTATATTGCCATGTCATGTTACATTGTCTGTTTAATTTGCTTTACGTACTTATCACATTCTCTTTGTTGCTGACATACCCATGGACTGTCCTGCATTTTGTCATCTAGCCATGTTTTCATGCAGCTAATCTATTTCTACCACTCTAAACCTAAAGACTCTTACTTTCCTGCTATCATCATCTTTTTTTTGCACACATTCGGAGATTCAGTCCAGTAGCTCCTTATGTGCAAGATAAGCTACAAAATTGTTGCTAAAAGTATAAAAAGAAAAAAACCAAAACCAAACCAAAACACAAAAAAACAAAACCCATGAAACTCAGCTTTTTACAGGTTTTGCACCATGTGAGCATCCTATCCTGTGCATTGTTACCATTAGCATACTTTTTTGAACAGTAGGGAAGGACAATGTCAGATGGAAGAGTTATAGTAACTGCAACACTGAAAAAAGGACTAACTAGAGTCAAATGAGAAACGTGAGCTGTCTTTATCAACTTATTGTATAGTTTTATGGGGCAAGCAAATGGATTAGATAAGGGAAATATGGTAAAGCTCATCTATCTGGAACTCAGCAAAGTGACAGAAATTGTGTTATTTGAGGGAAAGAGCAGCAAAGGCAGAGAGGATGAATAAGACAGAAAGGCAGGAAAACATTGGCTGAAGAGGGGTCAGGAGCATTTTTTTTTTTTTTTTTGTAGAGCTTAGAACGTAAATTTGACAACTGGCAAACCCAAACCAGAAAATCCTACTTAGCTGCACAATATAAGAGAGTTCTCAAGTTTGAGAGGTGATGTTGGATAGAATAAATCTCTCTGGGAATGAAAACAAATACTCATAATCAGTGAAGAATTTTTCAGAGAAATTACAGAATCACAGAATGTTAGGGATTGGAAGGGACCTCAAAAGATCATCTAGTCCAATCCCCCTGCCAAAGCAGGAATACCTAGGTCAGGTCACACAGGAACATGTCCAGGCGGGTTTTGAATGTCTCCAGAGAAGGAGACTCCACAACCTCTCTGGGCAGCCTGTGCCAGTGTTCTGTTACCCTCACTGTGAAGAAGTTGTTCCTCATATTTATGTGGAACTTCCTATGTTCCAGCTTGAATCCGTTGCCCCTCGTCCTATCATTGGATGTCACTGAGAAGAGCCTGGCTCCATCCTCATGACACTCACCCTTTACATATTTATAAACATTAATGAGGTCACCCCTCAGTCTCCTCTTCTCCAAGCTAAAGAGACCCAGCTCCCTCAGCCTTTCCTCATAAGGGAGATGTTCCACTCCCTTCATCATCTTTGTGGCTCTGCGCTGGACTCTCTCAAGCAGTTCCCTGTCCTTCTTGAACTGGGGGGCCCAGAACTGGACACAATACTCCAGATGTGGCCTCACCAAGGCAGAATAGAGGGGAAGGAGAACCTCTTTGACCTACTAACCACCCCCTTTCTAATACACCCCAGGATGCCATTGGCCTTCTTGGCCACAAGGGCACATTGCTGGCTCATGGTCATCCTGCTGTCCACCAGGACCCCCAGGTCCCTTTCCCCTACACTACTCTCCAGCAGGTCAGTCCCCAACCTGTACTGGTTACTCTTTTTGACTGTAGCATTCTGATTTTAGAATAGAATTTTTACTTTATTGGATTTGAGTTCGAAATATTTCTGTTTGTAGCTCCAGAAAGGGGTATTGATGAATACTGTCAATTCTTAGAGCCCTATAAACAGGAGTGGATGTATTCTTTTTGTAAAGGAAGGAAAAGAGCTTTCTCCTGTGTGTGCCATTCAAGGGGGTATTTTCTGGCACTAGATCACATCTTGCCATCTATGGATGCTGTGGGAGGACCCATTTAGATCATTTTCCTTGCTGCCCTGCTATAGAGGTAACATAATTAACATTCCATATGTGAAGTGTGCTGGTCTTTTTTTTTCAATATTTGGAGTCAGGGAGTTAGAAAGGGTCTACAGTGTTGCTTTGGAAATGAAAATATTGTCAATATGATGGGAGGGCAGGGTAAAATGTAGAATAATGAAGGCTAGGAAGAGAGTTAAATTGCTTTTTGTCCCCTATTATATTCATACCAGAACAATAAGTTCTTTGACAGTTGCTCTGTCTGAAATTACTTACAGAAGGAAGAAATCTGCTAATTTGTCTTTATACATCTCACATTAACCTAATCTGATTGACATTGTGAAAAAATATCTTGTTCAGTGAATTCCCATGGTACTATGTGGTTAATAGTTCTCCTTGCTATTTTTTAGCAGAAAAAATGAAAGGATAAGAACTCAGAGCTATAGGGTTTTCTGCAGACTCCCATGCACATGAAGAAGAGAGCATTTTTACACAAGACACGTCAGTGCCATTTAAAGATACCTCTTTTTATTCAAACAACCTTCCTCAGAAATAAGAAGCTTTGTAACCACTTGGTGTTTGTAAACAGCTTGGTGTGGTGCTCAGGCTTATGGGGACCCATTTCTGTTGCCTAGATCCTTTTCTGTAGCTAATTCTCTGGCTATAGTATGATGATAACCACTTGCGGAAGTGTTTCTGTAGCTGAATATACTAGAGATTTTGCGGGTCTGTTATTTTCTTGATGAGGCCAGGTGAGTGCTAAGGAAAAAATCAAATTAAGTTCTCTATTTATATATTGTAAAGTCTTTCTAAAGGTTTAAATGGCAGAAAAGTCCAATATGTTGTGAGCTGTGTAAGTACTTCACAGAAGATTAATGCATAGACTGTTTAGATCATATATTTGAATAAAGAGAATTTGTTATGACTGTTTTGTGTACTGACGTCTCTGCAATTTCTGTATGGACATAGGATTTCCTTTTCCAGGAGTTTACTGTTTCTGAGTATTTTGATAGCTTGTAGGGACTGTCTTTACTAAGGTGACCTGATTTGCATCCTTCCTATAAATTACAGTCAATCAGCATCACCTCAGAGGAGAATAGGAATGACATTTTATCACCTCTAGAGCTGTGTATCATCAGGTCAAGGCTGAAGTGTGCCAGAGGGAAAACGCATTTGACTGTTGCTTGCACTTTGTTTTCTTTGTGACTACATAAAAGGACTTCAGTCTCCAGAGATATAATTACAGTAACTTTCACAGACACTAAATCTGTGCACACAGAGCTAGTGTACTGAAGAAAAAGCTACAAAGTGAACAAGGTAAACCTTGGGATTTTGGTCTGATTTCTTGACCTTACTGGGGAGCTGTCCCATTCTCCAAGGCTGGGAAAGAAATTCAGATTCTGTATACCTTTTAGTTTTGTCAGCCATAATTGGCATTTAGAAGGATAGGCACTGTATTTAAAAACCATTTGTCAATAAATGCATTTATAACATAAGTTTAAACCATACAGGTCGATGATCTCTATCAAAAAGTAACAAACTAGAATATTCAGCCTGGAGTTGAAATGTTAAGCCTTCCCTTGTAAATTTCTTAGGACTTCCCTACTCTATGTAATATCTTAAGCTAATATACAAGTTATTAAAATGAACACCATAACATTTATAGTTATCTAAGAGCTTTTTTTTTTTCCAGTTGTCTAAAATATTAAATGAGGAAAACTTCATTGAAACATGTGACTTCCACATCTGAAGATGTACTAAAACAAAAAAAGGAGCACCAATGTGCATTGACATCACTGTAATAAATGTACAACAAATTAAAAGACAACACAGCTCATTAAAAAGCATGCAGATGACATTTTAAATGCTTTGAACAATATCAATATGATTCTTGGACTTTTAGCAACTTGAAGACAATGGGTAACCTACTGTGTAATACAATACTGAAATGCCATATTCATTACAGTACATTTTACCATGATAGAGAATTCAGAACAAAGACTTCTAGCTAAGAAAAAACAAATCCTCTCACTGGAGAGAAGATACGGCCTTTTCTGTTAAGATTAGTATTGTCTTTAAGAAGCAAACAACATTACAAAGGATTTGCCTTTGATATATGATCCATCATCCATTTGAAAGGACTAATATTATTTAGGGAGTTTGTTCTGCTGCTGAGAAATATAATTATGCAAAGATGTTGCAGAATTAGTTACAAGTATCTGCTTTAGTAATGTTCTCTATAATGGCAAAACATAAATATTTGTGGAAAAAAAGTGTCACACTGCTTGAAACATCAGTATTAACAAACTTGACAATAAAAATATATATTTGTTTCAGGCAAATTTAACGTCTGTCATTTAATATTTGTTTGGCGGCAATAAATATTTGGAATGTGTAAAGCAGTAGTTAACCTTAGTTCACAAAACTGCAACAGTCCAGATCAGCTTCTTTAAATGACAATCATTATACCCTTCTGGTAAAAAAAAATATGTTGAGAAGTTTGGAACATCTGTAAGTACATAAAAATGAATGAAAAAGGAAGTGGAATTTGTAAAAAAACCCACCTTTTTGTTTGTGTGTTTGTTTATATGCTAAGAACACGTTGAAAGACATATCCTTGCTCATTGCACTTAATCTACTGCAGGTATCAGGTATTGCACAATAGCCACTGAGTAGCTTAGCTTTTTTTTGTGTTGATGGTTAGTGCTGTCATAGCTGACTAGTTTTATAAAATGATGGGATTGTCAGAGCCTAAATTTAATTTTCCATGACCTTGAGACAGAATAGCTGTGAGATTCTGAAAAGTAATAGTAAACTCTGTTCATAGGCTGTGAAAGTTTCTCTTTTGTGAAATTAGATTATTTATTAAGAAAAAAAAAAGTTTTTCAGTGTTAGCCTGGAATGTGACTTTTCCTACAGCATTTCTTTTAAGCAGCTTCCTGTAATTCATCAGTTAATACATAATGTTCCAATTTTAATCTTGATCGTGGCTTGTGGTCATTTTATAAAATCATCGGCCTGGGAGTTTTCTACTTCAAGATACAGTTATTGATTAAAGATTGAGCTACCACTAAGCAATAGTATTTTTAAATAACCATTTTTTAAATAACCATTTTTTAAATAACCATTCCTGTGTGACCTGACCTAGGTGTTCCTGCTCTGGCAGGGGGATTGGACTAGATGATCTTTTGAGGTCCCTTCCAATCCCTAACATTCTGTGATTCTGTGATTTTTCAAATCCCAGGACTTTCACTTGCAATACATAGTAGGCATTTTATTTCTTATTTCTATTTATTTATTTCTAGTCCATAGCTAGCTCTTTTCTTGAGCACACGTAACTGTAGTAAAGTTGTAGTGCCAAAAATCTTTATGTTGGATGTTCTTTAAAGACTATAGGGCCTTCTCCTGGAAAAATCTTGAGTAGAAAATTGCAGTTAGCATAAAAAAGAGTTTTCAGGATGGATAACAAGAGACCATAGAATTTGCACTTTTAAATGTATTTCTTGAAAATGTCTTTTTCCTAGATTCTATTTATTATTAGTAAAGAGATCTAATAGGAGATCTAGTAGAGAGATCTACTTGATTTCAGAGCACAAGTTTATCGACATTTGTTATCAAGAGAAATTGTCATGTGTTCTCCTAAATCTCCTCCCTAATCCATGAAAAATTCAGTCCCCTTCTGGAAAACTGTCAGTCTTGTATGCTTCAAAATGTAGCAAAAATGTGACTTTTGTCTTGTTCTCTTGTCTGTCATGAGTTTTAAAGAGATAGTTGTTTGCCTTTGCTCATCACTTGCTGTAGAAAATACCTTATAATGATTCCATAACAGATTGTTTCACTGAAGTATATGACTTAATTTTCTAGGTACTTGTATGTAAGTTTTGATGGAAAGAGAGGGGTACTATACTAGAGTTTACAATTCCTCAAACTGAAGCTTTCAAATGTCATCCACATATGAAAAATGACTGAAATCAATGATGTGAACAAGTTGATTAGCATATTCAGTGACACATTTTTGGATCTATATATTAGTTTACCAAAAATATTTTAAAAAATAGTATAGCAAAACAGAAAATAAGCTAGATCACCTCAGATGTTCCTTAGACTTCCTAACATTGTCCATTGTGCTGTTAAAAGAGGTTTGTTTGCTCAGGCTTTGAAGACATTATTTGTACAGTTAAAGCAAATAAGCTGGAAGAAATATACTGTCTGAAGAGTACTTGAGTTTATATCTCATCTTTTTCTTCTACTTTGAAACAGTTGTACATACCAAGTGTCTTTATTTCCTGTGCTCTGTTTTGTCAGATGATGTGTTCATTTGTCAGGAGTGTTGAAAGAAACGAATTAAAAACTGAAAATGTATGCTAACAGATCAATGGAGATAATGAAGAAGATGACAGCAGCAAAGAAAAAGGATTATTCTGCTATGATATACTTTCCTGTTATTCTAGATTTTTGTTTACTCAGGTCAGTCTTTTTACCACTGAATTCCATGGGAAATGTTCAGTTGGTCTCAGTGGGAGAAAAGTGAGCCCTTAGCTGCTCAGAATAATGCCTTTGTGGTAGACATATAGTGATATTTTTTAATGTTGCATTTTGGAATTTCAGAGTTAGAGTTTAAGGAACAAACAGAAAAATGTTTTGTAGTACAAAATACAGTGACAAGTTGGGAAAAGGTGTTTGCAGCAGTTAATAAGAGCCATCTTAAGATGGAGCAAGGAGTCTGAAGTCTGCTTAGATTTCTGATAGGAACAGCTTTGTGTACCTATTTGGAAAGAGTGAGACAATTATTCAGTAGGAGATTTATGACAATAAACAGAAGTGGAGTGTCTGAGGAATTAAGGATTGCTCTGAAAGTGATGCACTGGTGGGAGAGTAAAATAGCAAAAGAATAAGAAGAGAAGTGACAGTATAGCTATTAAAATTTGAACAAGTATTAACTACAAAGGAAGCAAATTGCACTGAACTTGAAGAGAAGGGCTATGGTTATTCCATGGCTGTGCTCTCCAGATAGGTGGTTAGAGCTAAACTGCCTGTTGGAAATGCTCTAATGCCAGGAACTCTTGGGAGAGTGTTAGCTGGCATGAGTGAAGCAGAGGCTGTGTTCACATTTAACATAACTGTAGGACCATGCTCAGGCTCTGGCACTGTTTTGTTTACTTGGGCAGGTCTCTAATCCCAAATTCATTCCAAGCTAGAGCAGGAACAATGGTTATGATGTCATGGTGCTAACACACATCAGACTCAGAAACCTGTCTAGCAATTCAGGCAGAAATATTAATGTACTGCTTGTTTAGGTGTGATTTATTTGTGGTTTTTTAATCTTTGTTTTCAAGTATACTTGGCTTTATTTCACCCTGAATTGTAACTGCAAGAATTTTTGGGAAGATAGACATTGTCAGGGAAGAAAATGATGCTGAGCCCCAAAAGGAGCACAGTGAAACCGACACAGTGAGGGAAGGGTTGGACCAGATGAGAGGGAGAAGTCAGTCCAAGAGAAAGCACTGTGAGAGCCCAGGCTGGCACTTTATTAATACCTCAGAGAAACCTAGACTGATATTTCATAGCAGTTTTACTCCAGCAAACCTTTTCTTGACTCAGAAATGTTGGTGGTACTTAAAATAGTTAGGATTCAACTAAATAAGCTCCTACTCTGCAGATGTGCCTGTGAAAAATACAGAGCATATTGAAACATAAATGTTTTTCTAAAGATATGTTCTTAACTCTTGAAAAAGCTGGGAAGTTTACCCAGTAATAAGTGCAAGGGATCTGAAAGAACCTCTGCTCCTGCGGGATTGGAGCACCGTGCCCAGAGCCAGGCAAGCACAACTGGTAATGTGGGGAGAGGCTGCAGGTGCTGAAGGGTGGCCACGGGCAGGGCCAACCCCTGGCCCATTGGAACCACTTTCAGCTGAGGCTTTGCCTAGGTCCACCTGAGCTACGGCTCCTGCCACCCTGCAGCCATGTGCCCGGCCATTGGCCCTGCCAGGCTGGGCCCACATGCAGGCCGATGTCCTGGCCTGCTCTTGGCCCATCCCCAGGGAGGTGTCCAGTGCCCAGGCTTGGGACTACCCCTGGTGCTGGGATGGGCTCTGGCTGCCAGGCCCTGCCTGCCTTGCTCTCCTGGGAAGCTCCAATGCCTCCGTTGTCCCTACCCCAATAGGGGCACTGCACTGTAGCACCCTTACAGTAAGACTGACTTTTCACAAGCCTGGGCAGTTGTTTTCATTGCTACATCTCTCCCAGTGCTATAATGTGATACTGCTTTGTAAATGGCCAGGTATGCACGTCAGGAAGCCCCATGGCAGATGCTTTTGTGAGAGAAGGCACACACTCTACCGTCCTTTACCACATGTGCAGTTTGGAGAGGTTTAATTTGTTGAATAGTTCTTTCTGTTCTACTTTCTCTGACTCAGAAAGGCACTTTTCAGAATTAAAATTTAAATTTTAAAAGTCCCCTGGGAGAATCATCTTTAATAATATCTGATCCAGAGTCTAGTGAGATTTTTTTCTCTATCCAAATACTGCTAAAGCTCCAACTTCTTCAAACACAAGGGAAGAAGAAAGTTAGAGGGGCACTAGATTGGGATGGAGATCAGCATAAACCCCTCATAAAGAGTGAAGGACCTGCTGAGTCAATTAGACACCCACAAGTCTATGGGGCCAGATGAGATCCACCCGAGAGTGCTGAGGGAGCTGGTGGAGGAACTTGCCAAAGCGCTCTCCATCATCTATCAGCAGTCCTGGTTATCGGGGGACATCCCGGATGACTGGAAACTTGCCAATGTGACACCCATCTACAAGAAGGGCAGGAAGGAGGATCCGGGGAACTACAGGCCTGTCAGCCTGACCTCGGTGCCAGGGAAGATTATGGAACGGTTCATCTTGGGGGAGATCACGCGGCAAGTTCAGGACAACCGGGGGATCAGGTCCACCCAGCATGGGTTCATAAAGGGCAAGTCCTGTTTAACCAACCTGATCTCCTCCTACGATCAGGTGACCCGCCTAGTGGATGAGGGAAAAGTAGTGGATGTTGTCTACCTGGGCTTCAGTAAGGCATTTGACACTGTTTCCCACAGCATTCTGCTGCAGAAGCTGGCGGCTCATGGTCTAGACAGGTGGACTCTTTGCTGGGTTAAAAACTGGCTGGATGGCCGAGCCCAGAGAGTTCTGGTGAATGGAGTTAAATCCAGATGGAGACCGGTCACAAGTGGTGTCCCTCAGGGCTCGGTCTTGGGGCCAGTCTTGTTTAATATCTTTATCGATGACCTGGATGAGGGGATCGAATGCACCCTCAGTAAATTTACAGATGACATGAAATTGAGTGGGAATGTCGATCTGCCTGAGGGTAGGGAGGCTCTGCAGCGGGATTTGGACAGGCTGGAGAGATGGGCTGAGGCCAATTGTATGAGGTTTAACCAGGGTAAGTGCCGGGTCATGCACTTTGTTCACAGCAACCCCATGCAGCGCTACAGGCTTAAGGAAGAGTGGCTGGAAAGCTGCCTGGCGGAAAAGGACCTGGGGGTGTTGGTTGACAGCCGACTGAACATGAGCCAGCAGTGTGCCCAGGTGGCCAAGAAGGCCAACGGCACCCTGGCCTGTATCAGAAACAGTGTGACCAGCAGGAGTAGGGAGGTGATCGTACCCCTGTACTTGGCACTTGTGGGACCACATCTTGAGTACTGTGTCGAGTTCTGGGCACCACAGGATAAGAAGGACATTGAGGTGCTGGAGTGAGTCCAGAGAAGGGCAACGAGGCTGGTGAGAGGTCTGGAAAACAGGCCTTATGGAGACCGGCTGAGGGAACTGTGGTTCTTCAGTCTGGAAAAGAGACTGAGGTGAGACCTCATTGCCCTCTACAACTACCTAAAAGGCGGTTGTAGTGAGACTGGTGTTGGTCTCTTCTCCCAAATGACTAATGATAGGACGAGAGGAAATGGCCTCAAGTTGCATCAGGAGAAGTTTAGGTTGGATCTTAGGAAGAAGTTCTTTACTGAGAGGGTGGTTAGGCACTGGAACAGGCTGCCCAGGAAGGTGGTGGAGTTGCCGTCTCTGGAGGTGTTCAAAAAACGAGTGGATGAAGTACGTGAGGCCATGGTCTAATGGTCTAGACGTTAGGGACATGATGGGATAAAGGCTGGACTTGATGATCCTGGAGGTCCTTTCCAACCATAGTGATTTTATGATTCTATTCTATGATTCTATGAAAGGCTGAGGGAGCTGGGTCTCATTAGCTTGGAGAAGAGGAGACTGAGGGGTGACCTCATTATTGTTTATAAATATGTAAAGGGTGAGTGTCATGAGGATGGAGCCAGGCTCTTCTCAGTGACATCCAATGATAGGACAAGGGGCATTGGATGCAAGCTGGAACATAGGAGGTTCTGCATAAATATGAGGAAGAACCTCACAGTGAGGGTAACAGAGCTCTGGAACAGGCTGCCCAGTGAGGTTGTGGAGTCTCCTTCTCTGGAGACATTCAAAACCTGCCTGGATGTGGTCCTGTGTGACCTGATTTAGGTATTCCTGCTCTGGCAGGGGGATTGGGCTAGATGATCTTTTGAGGTCCCTTCCAATCCCTAACATTCTTTGGTTCTGTGATTTTGTGATTCTGTGATTCTGTGACTTCATGGGAGCATGACCTATGTATGCACATGTAACCATTTCTGGTACCTGAAAAGTGGAAAGAACCTGAGATATTTTTACCATTATTCCAAAAATATAATCTTTTCACTGTTTTTCAGTTTTGTTAATGTGGTATTTTCCCTTTCATAATGAATAAATATAAGAAGTGACCTTTATATGTAACTTGATTAACTTGATTATTCATCATTAAAATGTTGTCTGTCACCCTCCGTATAGAAAGTATGCAAATTTACCCAGAGAGTGGGAATGTGCCGTTCATATTGAAACAGATAACATTTATATTATTATTCTATTATTTCCAAATTTACGACTACATTGGTTATACAAAAAGTTTCATTAGGAATGATATTATAATAACATTTTGCAAATCAGAAATTGAGGTTTCTTACTGAAGTTTATCATCTCTGAAATTTTTTGAAGAGGTTATTGAGCTCATTGAAAGCTAAATGTCTGCATGAATACAAGCTAAAATATAGCTTTGTGTTTTACATATGGTAAGTATTAATTATTTCTCATCCATGTCATGCTTTGTTCTTACAACATCTGACCTATGAATATTTATTCCATGAAATGTTTACACAGCAACTAATAGACTTGAGTAATTTACTTTTAGTCAGGAAAATTCTTAGCAGCTGTATTCTGCTCCTAAGGTCTTAAATTTCATTTTTAGTAACTACACATATATGACTGGATTTTATTGTTTAGAGGCTTCGTGGCATTATGAAATTAGGAGATACCCTTAATATATTAACAGACTAGTAATAAATAATGGAGGAATATAGTTACACTTCAAATTTCAGTGGAAAACCAGTTAAATTTAGTGAGGAATAAGTTTGCTGTAGTCAGAAATATAGGGATGTCTGCAAAAGATGGCCACCTGTTTTTCTGCTTCTGGAATGAAACCCAGTAAAAGATAAAAATCTTCCTTCAGGCCGTAAAGTGACTGTGTGATTAAAACTCAGTGGTAGTTTCTATACCCAGGTACCTTTGGTAATGTCGTAATTCCTGCACAGGGTGGAAGGCCAAATAACTAAACAATTCATATTCATTTCAGCGGTCACTTTGCTGCCCTTCCACCTGTCCCCCCCATACACTTTGCTCAGAGATGTGGCCCTACAGGTTTCTTCCAGCCTGGCTCATCTCTCCCCAGAGCACACTTCTAATTTACCTGGCTAGAAGTCAGGGCTACAGTAAGCTTTTCCCCACGTTTTAGGTTGGAATGAACAACTGTGTCTCTCTGTTGACCATAGATGAAATCTGAATGTCAACATGCCTAACTCTGTGCTTTGTCTGCTGATAGTATTAGAAGCTCTACAGGAAGGTACAGGAACATAATTAAGACTACTGGGTTTATATGTCGGCTGTATTAAAATTAGACAGACAATTATTACTTATTGCTAACAATTGACTTTACAGGTCCTTCCTGTATGGTAATTCTTCTAAATAGTAGTGAGGTCATTAGACTGTGTTATTAAAATGTTGATGGAACTTCAGATATCTTTTGAAAACTGTGCCTATTATGGGTGATCAAAATAGTAGCAGACCTCAGTTTAATATGGTTGTTCACCAGTAGTTAATCTGTGATGTTTTCAGTGGTGTACATGCAGCAACATGATTGTAAATCTTTCACAAGAAACTGCAGACTGTTTCAGATTGGGTTACACTATTGTCAGTCTGATGCATTTTACTGTCAGTAAGTGGTTTATAAAACCTATTGCATGCAAGGTGTCACTGACTACATCAGCTGTCACTAGTTATAAGATGTCTCAGAGGAGATAAGCATACATACATAACGACGTAATCCAGTGTTTATAAGATGGATTTTATTATTTATTTTTATTTTCTCTTCTCCTTCACTTTGTTCCTTTCATCAGGTTTAATAAGCTTGAACTTTTTAACTTTTACCTCTGATGAGTCTGTGGTGGCTCTGATGTGCAGGCTATGGTCCATGGAAACATGATACATCAGAACATGGTTTGTGAAATGACTGTCAGTTTCTAATGGTTCTTCATGTCTGCTGACACCTACATTCAGATGACTCTGGCTTTGACTGTTGTTTTAAATTAAAACATTAACAACTGCAGTAAAAAACCCTGTATTTTGTAAAGTAATAGTATTTTGTTTGTTAAGTGTTAATTGCTTTGGTTTTTTGTCTTCCCTTCTTCTTTCCAGATTGCTTTTTCATTGGCATGACTGATGGACTCAGAATTTTTTAATATGATTTAAATAGACCTTCAAAAAACATTTTCAAATAGAAATAAATCAGGAATTTCAGTTATTCACCAGGTGGCACTTTTCTTTGAGACTTGGAGTAGAAAGACTGAATTCTTGCTCAGCTCCCCCCTTTAGCTGCATTGTTTTTAGACTACCTGTAAAACTAAGGAATTAATTCCTTCAGGGATACTATAATCAACAGCAGAGGTCTTATGCCAGGTGACTTCAAATATACATTTCACAGTGGACAATATTAGCTGGGACTACACTGCATTTAGCCTATGTTGGTTTTGGTTGGGATAGAGTTAATTTTCTTCATAGTAGGTGGTATAGGGCTATGTTTTGAATTTGTGCTGTAAACAGTGTTGATAGTTTCCATTAGTGCTGAGCAGTGCTTACATGGAGTCAAGGCCTTTTCTGCTTCTCACACCACCTCACCAGTGAGTAGGCTGGGGTTGCACAAAAGTTGAGAGGAGACAGAGCTGAGACAGCTGTCAACTGACCAAACAGATATTCCATACCATATGATATCATGCTCAGCAATAAAAACTGGGGGAAGAAGAAGGAAGGGTGAACATTCAGAGTGATGGCGTTTATCTTCCCAAGTAACCATTACGTGTGCCGGAGCCCTGCTGTCCTGTAGATAGCTGAATACCTGCCTGCCCCTTCAGCAGTAGTGAATGAATTCCTTGTTTTGCTTTGTAAGCATGTGTGGCTTTTGCTTTACTTATAAAACTGTCTTTATCTCAAACCACAAGTTTTCTCACTTTCACCCTTCCAATTCTCTCCCCCATCCCACCCAGGGGGAAGTGAGGAAGAGACTGTGTGGTAATTAGTTGTCAGCTGAGGTTAAACCACGACATAGCCCTTCCACTTTGACAACTGTTTTCAGCCTTTTCTTCTCCAGACCAGCAATGACTGTCTCTGTATAAATCTATGAATAAGTTTGAGAAGACTTGATTGCTATACTTTTGGCAAAACTCACGACTAATAAAAGAAAAAACAGTACTAATTCAAACCAAGTTCATCTAGGTAGTGATAACCATAAGAGAGGATGTCTGAGGAAAGATAACTGGACAAGCATATATGCTATTTCCCTGAAATGCTTCCCAGCCTTCAGCAATGTTCAGGTCACAGTAATTCAAGAGCCTGATGTGGTATGTCTGTTTACTAAGTTTTCAGCTGATCTTTCTTTCAAGTTCTTGTTCAGTCTCTCCTTGAATCTATGTACATTTCTTGCACTTAGCACATATTTGGGCACACTGTTCCACTGGTCTGATACCCATTCAGAGAACAACCAGTTATTTCTGTTTGATTTGAATTTGATTCCTGCTAGCTACATATGAAGGCCCATAATTCTTTTGCTGGAAGAGGCAATGAATTGTTGATCCCTATCCACCTTCTCTACAGTACTCTTGATTTTGTAGACCTCTATTACATCTGTGTAAGCTATCTTTTGCTCAGGTTGAAGGGTCTCAGCCTAACCCATTTTTCACATAGAATTGTCTGCCTATATGGGATTTGAGCATATCTTTGATAACCCTTGTTGCCTTTCTCTGAATCTTTTCCAGTTCTAAAATAACATCCCTCTGTTCCTTACTTCTCTATCCATCATTTCAGAGTTCTGTTGCCAGTTGTTAATACTATGCTCTGTTAATGTTTCATAACATGGGTTTTGCATCCTTCAGCTTTGGTTGATTTGATCAACCCTGATTTATGTCAGGAAGCAGGTGACAGCAATGAGAATGTGACTGTTTAGATGAAAGCAGCAAGTATGTTCACACTGAAATATTTCCATGGGACATTTAGTTTCTGTCTTACTTCTTTTCATCTTACTATGAAAAGTGATTTTCCTTCTATTGACTTACTAGCTTTCACTTTCTTTATGAACCTACTGTTTTTCCCAGCTTGGTATCATTAGTAAACTTGCTGAGGGCACTCTGCCCCATCATCTAATGGAGATGTTAAACTGGACTGGGCTCAGTATTCACCTCTGGGGTGTGCTGCTAGTTATTGGCCTCCAACTAGACTTTGTGCCACTGATCACATCACTCTGGGCCTGGTGGAATGATCAGTGGCCCATTCAGCTTGTTCTCAGTGAGCTGTCCCAGGCTGCCAGTTACCTTCCTGACCACTCCACTTGCCCAAACCTGCCTTGTTCCCTGGCTGTGGGTGGCAGGACAGACCTGGCTGGTGAGGCTCCTGCCCTGATGGATCCCCTGTGGCTCCAGATGTATGGCCCCAGGGAGACACTGGCTCTTGCTGTGCCAGGATGCAACTCTTCTCTCCGATTCTACAAGACCCTGGAGGGCTTTTTGCTGCTGTGGTTTTAGATTAAGGCTTTAATTTTAGTTTTCACTCTTTTTGCTATTTGCATCTTAAACTCTTTCTTGTTCTGCACAGTTCTACTTTTTATATCTAAACTGTCAACGTTTGTGAGGCTTTTTGTTTTCTTTATTTGTGTACAATAACGTTTTGAAAAAATACTTTCTGGTTTCTAATACTATCTTTTCTGAATAGCCATGCTGGGTTTATCTTTTTTTTGTTTTTAGATCTTGTTTAGTGAGTGATATGCACTGTTGCTATGTTTGCTGTATGGTATTCAGAAATTTCTACGATTTAATTTCCTTAACTATCTCTTTCTGATTTCATTTTAAGATGCTGCCTCATTTTTACATAGCTTTCTTCTCCGAAGTAGAGCACAATGGTAGTACAGCTTTTGGTCTTCGTTGTTCCTGTTATGATGCTGAAACTAAATATATTCAGATCAGTGTTACACAGTGGTACTTCTGCTATAAAATTTTGCAAGCTTTGCCCTGTGAGATTTTGAACCACATTCTGCACATTGCTCACTAACAAGGTTATTATAGCCTTCAATTCTTTCTGTAATTCTTTAGAGAAATAGCATGGTAGTTCAATTCCCCTTAGGTTGAAAAGAAAACTGAACACTCCAGAATATGGATGAACTTTCTAACAGTCAAGCCGTTGTATGAAGACATGTGGCAATTCCCACTCTGGATGTCTGTGTGGCAGATGCACCCGCCCTGATCCTGGAGCCACCTTCTAATGGTGCTTTGTGTGGACAGCCTTTCCTGGCACCAGGTTAACGGCCCCCTGTGGGGAGGGCACCTGGCTAATGAGAGCTGCCCACAGATCAGACTCGACATGGGTATAAATGGAGCCCTGCCAGAGAACCAGCTTGAGTTGGTCCTCCTCGGAGCAACAGGTCTGCAGTCGGGGATGCTCCCCTTGGATCGGGACACTGCCCAAGGAAACTCCCCGGGGCTGAGAGTCCTCAACATCCCCTCCTTGGTGAGTGAATATTTCTTCTGGATATCCTTGAGAGAGCCCTTGCCCCTGATTGTGAGTGATTGTATGTTTTGGGTATCCGTGGGTGGGAGATTCACCCCCCTTTTGAGTGAGTGTGCATCTTTTTGAGTCATCTTTCTGGTGTAAGTTAATCCAGTTGTGTAGTAGCATATTCCCGACTGACATCAGAACTTGTGTTTTACTTTTGGTCTGTTGGAGTGTTAAGTAGTTCTGCTCAAAATAAATCTTTATTTTTGAGTAACCGCCCTGTCTGTGTGTGAGTGCCTCCGCCTGGGACCCGAGCTTGGGTTTGACTTGGGGTGTTGGAGTGTTTGAGGGGCTGCTCTGCAGATTGTGTGGGTGCGTCCGTGACAGTCTGTAAAATGAAAAGAATGATCTTTGTTACATCCTTTTGAAAAAAAAGATTGTGGGATTTCCCTTCCAGGAAAGCACTGTGGATGGAGTATACCAGGGAAAAAGGTGCTTTTGTGAAGTCCTGACCTAGCATCTAAAGTATAAAAGGTAACAGTATTTTGTACACATCTGTGGGCTCATTGTTTCCTCCCTGGCTTGCTCAAAGTGGCTTCTTGCTCATTGCACTAGCTACTTCAAATAGCCTTACAGATAGCTATTTAAATAGCCAGTATCCTCTTCAAATAGCCATTCCTAACTTTCTCAATACACTGAACAGAGATTTTCATAGGGGCATTGAGCTCTGGGTTCTGGATTGTGCAAAGAGGCACGGACACCTAAAAATCAGGCATTTTTGCATATGACTTTTAAACAGCAAAGTTTTACAGAGTTTATCTTCTAACTTTAATCTCCAGTTTAGCCAAGCAGTGACTGAAGAATATTCTTGTTCCCCAGACAAACATAACTCAGTTCTATTGAGAACATTTTAGATGAGTTCTCACACTCAGATGTTTTCATTTATGGAATGTGACTGCTATAACATTTGAATCAGAATGATGATGGTAAGTATTTTCTGCCCTTACCTACCCGAATGTTGTGATATATTCAGCATTGCTCATGGCAACAGTTAAATAGAAAGTAGGTTTCTTAGATCTCAGAAATTTCTACTAGACTGTATAAACTGGCTTTCATTTCCTGTCAAAGATTCAGTCATAATATTTCAGGGAAATCTAGACCATCAACAACACAAGTGCTGCTGCAGTGGTATGGTCACACTCTGAAAAGGTTTTATCAGGAAGGATCCTACTGTGGCAATCTGGTGATTTTGATTTTAGTTAGTGACTTCATGACACACAGTCCAAAGTCAAGGCTGGTGAGTTTAAGTTTTAAAACTTAAATGTTGGTGGTCTTATGCAAAAATCCAAATCTAATTTTGCATGTGCAAAGCTGTTATTGTGTTTATAAAACCAGCTACAAACTTTCCTTAGCCCTGAACAATTGCATTTTTAATCAAAATGTGAAGTATGGTATTTACCAGAGCAAAACCTAAAAGCAATTAGACTTTTTACTCTACCAAGTATTCCCAAATGTGAAATACAGAATTAAAATACGAAAGGAATTACTGACATTAATGAGTCTGACAGAAAGGGGATGTGATTTAAAAGCTTCTGAAACATGTGCTTATTAATAGATCCCTGAAGTTATTTGCTGTAATTTAGTGTACACCAAATTTTGGATAAGGCTATGGCTGAGGCGCTGAGGGTAGAATCTACAATAAAAATTTTAATAGCTTTTGGATTTCAGTGAGTACAGCAGAGTAATATCTACTAACTCTCATATTGTGTTGTTCTTCAGTGGCTTATTTCAGTCTGATTACCACCATAAAAATTCACACCTGTCTCTATCTGTTTGTGCCTTTGTTTATTGATATCTTTCTCTTTTCCAATCCTCTCATTTTTATACTTTCATCTAAGCAAAGGATTTCTGGAAGCAGTTATTGGATACAGTGCTCTGAACTGTGAAATAATATTTTATTTCTTCATTTGGTTCATCCTAAAGTATTTTGTTTACTTTGAATTGTAGACCCTTTTTTCCCAGCATTTTAAAATCCATAAAAATGTAATGTTTCATATTATTCAGAATATATTAGTGTCTTTCGTTTCAAAGATCAGCACAGAAACTTTTGTAATGAACTGAGTACACTTCTCTTCAACTGAAGTAATCCACTGTCTAAATAAGAACATCATCTCCACTATTAAATGATGCACTCTCAAACACTTTACAAAGAGTGAAGCACAGACTCCTCTGCTCTCTTTATGTTTAATAATCTGAAGTGTCCTCAACCTGTAAACAAAGTAGTGCTTAAAATGGAGAGAAACAGAACATAACATTTAGTAAATATTATCCCTTTAAGAACAGTGAAAATGAAATGCAGAGAATTTGGAGGAACTGCTCCAAACCATGTGAAGTCAGCATCACAATTATGGCTGGAAAGCATACTGCTCTGTCTCTTCAGTGATCAATCTATTGGCTTTTTCTGTCAGAAAAAAGTAAATCTCTGCTCTTGTCTTCTGGTTATGAAGCACTTCATGAGAAATCAGAATCCTTTGAATTTACTACCCAGGGAAGAAGTTGCTCTGCTAATAGATTTCGGTTTTGGTTCAGCAAGGCTAGCCCTTGAATAAGCTCAGTCTATATTTGAATCATAATTTCTTGGTTCTATTATTATTATGCTACCAAAAACCACACTTTGTTTCAATAGTTGTCTCTTACAGTACTGTGCTGTTGCTTTTAATCTTCACCCTATGACTTGCTGTCAAAGTCCATTCTACTTGCAGGGGGAAGTGATTTGAGTGAGACTCCAGCACAGCACATAGTCTTGGGTGCAGGGAGGTCTGGGGAATCCAGGACCCGACATCTAGTCAGTTAGCAGAGCTGCTCCACAGACACTACCAGACCACTGACGCTATAGCTTTTCAAACAAACTCAATAATCTTTGTACCCTTAGTTTGTTAATAACTAGAATGTTCTGTTGCTTTCTTCTCTCAAATGAACTCTCCTTTTGCTACCTTGCTTCATTGTAACTTGAACCAGCAGAGTCCCCTTTCAACTATACCAGTTGCTTCATAGCATCTAGAGTTTAGTTCTTTATCAAGAAGTGTACACATCAACACTAGAAAGGCCTGAGAAGACAGGAAATGTAACAACCTGAGCTCAAAAATCAGGAATGTTGTGTGGGATCCTCACTTTGAAGCTGATGTTCCATGTTATTCACAGAGAGACATATTTGCTGTGGTCTGGTCTTCCTTATTGGCTAGCTCTGGGAAGTTTCCTGCTCAGCCATTTACCTAAGTACTCCCAAGGGTCTCCATAGACATCTAGTTTTCTCCTGGCAGAAGACCTTTCAAGGAATTTAGGCTGTACAATTATATATCTGAATATCAATTGAATGTCACTACTGCTCGCTTCATTCTTGTTGTTAAGAAGTTGCTACCAAAGTGATTGCTTCTCTACCAATATGAAAGTTTCTCTCTGCAACTACAGTCTCTCAAAATTGTTTACTGTGTTTAAGAGCAATGGATTATGAAAGGAAAAAAATGGAATACAGAATTTCTCAATAGCTGGCCCATGGATCAAATTTACTTATGCAGGAGAAAGAAATGTCTGTAAATGTCCCTCTTTTTAGTGCTCTCTTGATTTCACTCAAGTACAAAGTTATTCTACATGTAAAAACATGAAAGAACTGTGCACTATACAAAGTAAGAGAGACTGGTCCCACTTAAATATCAATTAAGAACTGTAAACTGTTCTGATTCAGTAATGTTGATTTCATGGTTATGCAAGGGTGAGATAGATGTTGCAGATTTGCCACATGTAGGAAACTGACAGTAATGAAATTGCATGTTTACCAGTCAAGTCTCTCAAATTTATTCTGACTACCACTCTGGTATTTCCTTCACTGTAACAGTGTAAGGAGGTTACCAAATTCTGTGATGAGTCTGTGATAAACATTTATATTCTTATAAACATAGATTAAAATTTAGCTGGAACTTAATAATCCAGCAATGGAACCTTGCACAGCATAGGCAGGAAAAGTGACTGACAAGGAAGAGAGGTTATTTTGCCTGCAGAAAAGAATGACACATGTAGCTGAGTTACTACCATCAAGAGAGCTCTGAGCACAATGAAAGATACAAGAAAGGTATAATCATAGGAAAGAACTATAATTTTCCAGAACAAGATGGGGAGATTAGAAAGGACTATTTAACAAGACAAAAGGAGCACTCCATTTCAGTGCCTGGCATACACGTTCATGCACAGACATTGCCTCCTTGGGAAAGGGTTCCTCCTGGCATATTGCTCCTGATGGGCAGGGAAGGGAGGGAACCATCTTGTGACAGAGCAGACTTGCAGCCCCTGTGCCACCGCATCACAGTTTGGACAATGCCCACACTCAGGGAAGCACACCCGTTGCTTGTCTCCCCACTCCTTCCCCCTGTCCCTTCCCTTTGAAGCAGGAAGATCCTCCCATTACATCAGCACAAGGTCTCATTGTCTCCTTCTTTGAAAGACTGACCCTTCCTTATGCTGCTGAACTATAAGCAACCCTACCAAGACTCCTGGCCCCAGAAATACTCTCCCTGACCCTACTGGCCACTTACTTGCTCTCCTTTTACCTTTGGTGTCTTCCATGCTGCCTGAACAGGTAGGCTGCTGCACTATTTGCTTCCCACAGTGTGAAAATATGTATAGATGGTGATTTTAAGGAAGTTGTGATTATGTAGAAATTTCTTCCAGATTCTCCTTCAGAGCCCTCTAAGTTTACCATTAAATTTACTAAGTGTCGTAGAATTGTAGAATTGTTTTGGTTGGAAAAGGCCTTTAAGATCATCAAGTCTAACTGTTAACCTAGCACTGCCATGTCCACCACTAAACCATGTCCTTAAACTACGTCAGCCTGTAGCAAGATGGTTTGCAGCTTTGTTCTGATGCTTTTCTCTTAATAGGACTAAGAAGGGAATTTAAATATTCTTATGTGTTCTAGTAGACCATAAAGGAACAGAAATACGTGCATGATGACAGATCCTTTAGAACAGACTGGAGCATAGGTTAAATACAATTTCCAACTTGACTACCTGACCCTGACTACTATAATAACAATAGAATTATAGGGGACTTAATGTTTATGAAAAATATTACCAGACCAGGGCTCTTTGCCTTTACATAGAGCCTTCTAGTGTAAATAAGAATAGGAAAAGATGGGGATGGAAGATGAGACAAAGTGCTACATCAGAGGTGTTCTGTGAATGTTTTCAAGTGGGCAAAATTCATTATTATTTCATACTGAGTTAATTTTCAGCTAGCAAAATGCAGTGAGTTTTCAGATAGGAAGTCAGTTATAGGGCTCTGAGAATGCACATTTGAAAGAGCAGATCCACATTTAATTGTATAGAGTGGTCTTGTACAAGATCTCTTTTGAACAGTCAAAGGGGAGGAATGAAAAATTTGTTGAAATGAAATTTGTTGAAATGAAAAATCTGTTGGAAAAACTGGGCTAGTGACAATCAACTTCAATATGTACTTAATGTTGTCTGTGCTACAGTGAGTTTTACAAACATAATCTTTGGAAGGCCCAGATGAATCAGATTGGCAAAAGGCATCTTGAATTGATCTGCTATAAATATGAAACATCCAGCACTGTGTGCCCAGTGCACCACAAATAATTGGGTCTCAAAAATAGCCATTAAATCTTCAGTTAGCAGACTATTCTTGTGCACTCATTCCTGTCCTTTTGTATCTCACTATTGCTTGTTATGTGGATGACCGTGATTGAAAAGGGGAAGTAAGAGATTGAGGGCAATATGAAAAACCAGAGTGATAATAACTTTGAACAGAAAGGGTATCAATACACTGCATTCTGCCATGTTCTTCTTGTATAGAATTAAGAATTGTCCTAGAACTTTAGGATGAGAGGCAGAGATTAGTTTCTGGTAGACTCAGCTTTCTGCTCTCTAGCTGCCCCTTTTAGTCCTCTGACTAGCAATTACCTCCAGAATTATTCTACCACTGTTCCACCTGGACCTTACCAGTTACCTGCAGTATCCTTGAACCATCAGATGTGCTAATAAACCACATTTTCCTTTGCTGAGATTTTCTCCTATGTCTCAAATCTAACCCATGCCCATCTCAAGCCTGGACACTTCCATTCTTGTACCCGGCATTGAAAGATGCTTTATTCTTTCTGTGAAACCTTCCCTGCTGCATTACAATCACTCTGTGACCTGCCTGTGTCAGACAGCCATCTATCTGGCTTCCCTAGAGGAGACTGAAAATCTCTTCTCTCCCTCAGGTTATACTCTCTGCTTAACTCATTGTCACTGTGTTTATTGCAAGGTCAGAAACAACAGAAACCACCTGGAAAAGACAGCAACTTGCAGAGAAGTCAATATTCAGCTTCTTTTGGATTAATGGAGTTCCACAAAAGCAACTTCCTTCTTGCCACAGTCTACGTGTCTTGCTGAAATGCATGGAGGCACTGAAATATTCTGATATTGGTCTGGTAAAATCCCATGAAATCCTTTGCTGGCACAGAGGATCCTTCAGGTTATTGTGCATCAGTCACACTGTCTTGTGTTTGTGGTGCACCTGACATAGCAAGGTTATGAATAACACTAAACCTCACTTACTTCTTGCATTGTGCTCAAATTAATTGCTGGTGATCATATAAAATGACTAACTGGAATATTCCTGTGTAATCCTCTCTTCATACTTTTTTCACTGCTAAAGACATTTTCAAAGATATATTGGTAAAATGAGTTACATCTTGTTATGAAAAATGTGGGATACATAATTTTCCTAATAGGGGCATGAGGAGTCTTTCCATATGAACATAATATTCAGATTGTATATGATTCCACATAGAATATAACTGAGAAGAAAGTGCTGAAGGTGAATAACGTTCTTCACGGATTGTACCCAAACCTGTGGTGTGCTCTTGTAATTAAGAATAACCCTTTATATTATACTGTAGTACTTGTACATTATTGAAATCACATTTCCAAAGGAAAACAATTAATTTTTTGAAGTATCTCTGGGATGTGGGAGATACTTTGAGCCTGGTCTGGGATTAAACTGAAAAGTCATTATTGGTAAATATTATTATCATAGAATCATTATCTATTATCATAGAATTATTGCTTATATTATCAAACTTGAACTATCCAAGACTGAAAGTTACCGATGAGAATCTTTTAGAGGAAATTACATGGAGGGTACTTACTATCATCAGGCTTTTCAGGGTTCATTTATAAAGTTCCACAAGAAAAGTTGGAAATTCTCCCTTGTCTAAATAGGAAATCAGTGGCTGTCTCTTTTATCTTTCTGCCACTTTAGGTGTACGTCAGCAAACATCTCTCTTGCTTGGTGTTAATTTTCGGTACTGATAAAAGAGGGAACTGATTTTAAAACAGTATATTAATACTTCTCAATCACAACTCATCCATGAATGTGAAGGGTGTTTTTATGTTCATGTTCCAAAAATAAGGAGGATTCAGAAAAGTTATTCTGTTGTTTGTTTTTTTTCCTGAATTGATTCATCAATTTTAGTTCATGTGTTTCCACATTGATAGAGGCTCTGCTGTAATAGTTCTGGGTTTACTTTCCATTAGACTATATCTTGTCATTTAGTAGAAAGTTTACTAAAAGCTTGACTTTGCGATTAGTTCAAATGTGGTATTCATTGAACACACTTAATCTTCTAAATTCTCTGATATTGATTTGCAGAAAGAGAAGCTTATGCCTTTTGATGGAGATTTATTTCTTTAGTCCAAATTGATGATGACCCTTGTCCTTTCATAAAGTTGACCAATTTTCTCCCCTACTTTCAGGGACAGTACAACATCTTGATAAATATTGCATTATTAAGCTTCAAAATAAACTTTGCCATTGCAAAGCACTGCTTCTTGATAGTATGGAAGCATCTTTTGCTTCCAGTTATGAAAAACATACAGATTAACTGGTTCTGTTCACAGACCAAGATTTAGTGCTGTTTCCAAAAGGTGCCTACATATCTTTTGATAAATATTTACCTACCATGAGCCCCTTCACTTTGTGCACTAGAACAAAGTGTTTGCTTCTAGTCAGAAAACACAAGGGGGCAGTTTAGGATAACAAACCAACAATAGTATAGTAAAAGATACCAAAAAAGTTCAGTTTTAGGAAAGTAGTTTTTCTGAATCTTCAAATTAGGTTGCATAGATGCAGTGATTATCCTTAGCACCCAGACACTTCTGGTCCAGACTTACAGACAAGGAATACAATACAGAATGTATTTTAATATAGAACAGGCCTGTAGTCAATGAAGGAAAAAGAGGCAAGGGCGATCTTATTTCAGCTGGGCGTGTTGGAAGGATTTTTCTCAAACATGTTCTCCTTTTGTTCGATAATTTGCATGCATCAATTAACAGAACAGATTAGACAGTGTTTCAGTTCACAGTTTTAATGTGATAAACATTAATGCAGCCAACTGCACAATGGTGATGAGGCAGAGTTAAACTGGATTTGTTTATAATTTGCCTTGTTTCCTGCAGAGGGTCTAAACCAAGCTTTTGCAACATAGGCTGAACTGCTGAAGAAGGAGTATCATGATTAAAGGCTGTGTAAAGGATGACTAGATGTGCCAGTTTCAACTTTTATCTTGCCCTGAATACGGTGCAAACAACTTCTCCTTTTCTATGGAAAGCTCTTAACATTTTTATTGTTACATATTTTAACTACTTCACTGATATACAATATCAATATCCATAAAAATGCTTAGCCAGGAGCAGCCCAAAATGACTCTCAATTAAGTAAAGGCTTGCAGATACCTTGCAGTGTGCCTTCGTGTTAATTTCAAACGTACAGGAAGGGTAAACCTATAGGAAAGCAGGGGTTTTATTCATGACAGGATGACTCTTGGGAAGTTGAGGTAGGAGATGGAAAAGTTAATATATCAAAGTATGTCCCCAGGCCTACGACCCTCTAGTGTGTTAGAAGAATTAAAGGAATCAAGAATTTCCAGGAGGAGTTTGGACTGACTGGATCAGTATTCATTTTAGCATCTCCTGTTGCATCTCCTTAAGGAGCAGGTGGCTATAGCACCACAGGAAATCCTACAGAACTTTTGTGCCCCTAGGCCAGGCTGGTTTCAGCTCTGTGGTCTCATCCTGCATGTTTCCACTGAACCATTCTGTACTACCAGCCACTGGTTAGAAGTTGGGGTAGAGGCAGAGTTTGGAGCCTGAACTCTTGTCTGCTTAATGGGTGGCTCGTGCATGGTGAGGCATAGGAGAGGAGAAATCCTTAACAAACTTCAGGCATGACTGTGTGCTATCAAGCCAGGAGACTGGTTAAAGGTGAAAAACTTAAATATTACACTCTTTCCAACGATCTGGGAAATCATTACTGTGATCGGATTACCCTTCTGTAACAGAAAGCTTCTCCTTTCTGAGGAGGGTGTCCTAAAAACATTGAGATCTGCATGAGACAATGAAGTTGATGGTACACAAAGGTACCTCTGTCCTGAAGCTCATCACAGTGCGACTGCATCGTTTGGAACATTTTCTGTGGTTCTCTGATAGGTTTTAGAACTGCTTAGAAGAGAAACCACTTTCATAATGTAACCATGGGATTTTTACCAACTAGATTTTTTCCTGTGTTGATTAGAGAAAGTGCAGAGCAGCATTCTGAAACACTTTATTGAATCATTGGTTACACTAGATAGAATCAATCCATGATTCTTTCCTCACAGTTCTGCAGTCTAGGTCATTGCCTTATGATTTGGTCAAGGACTCATTTATTAGGAATGTGAAGCAGTGTAATTATTGTGGAATAAAAACTCTTAAAATGAACATTCAGATTAGCATTAGATTCAGGTTAGATTAGAATATTCAGCAGCAATATATAGGGATACAATTTCCATACACTGTAACTTCTGTCAAATTTAATGGTCATAAGGTCCTCAATCTCTCATATTTGTTTCCAGAAGAGAAATTAGTCTAATGGGCTTTGGAAAGTTGAATTGTCTCTGTACGGTATCATGCAAAACAGGATAAGTACGTGTCGAATGAATGAATAAAATAAAAATAAAAAGAACATGATATCCAGGAGCAGCTGGTAATTGTTGTCAATGACAGGGTACTTTCGCAGCACTTGTCTTATTTTATTTTGTACCTAAGAGTGGGAGGAATATTGAAAAGGTTCAGTTTGGCAATTTTTGTATTTTTTCCAAAGCATGAAGTTCTCTTGATTTGATCATGCCCACTCATGGCTTGTTCCCTATCTGACACTTGAGTAATTGTTATAAACCATTTCCATCTTTGATTTTCTTTGTGTTTCCTATTGCAGGTGACAGTTAATGAATCTTGTCTGATGTTAGGAAATTAAAAAAAATGGCCTGAAAATGCTAAGAACAAACACTTACAAAGACTGGGACAGGGGAAAAAAAGCTTTTATATTTTCAAAATTCATGTGCTTTGAAAATCTCTCAGCCCACAATGTAATCAGTGTAAGGATGCCTAAAGTATCTTATTTCCAAAAAAAATGCAAGTGAGGATAGGATAACACTACTGAAGAACTTATATTCACATGGTAAATTCGTTCAGCTATAAAAGTGATGTAGTGTAGACAGTAAGGAAAGATTTGGTGTTACAGATTTCCACAGACTTTCTAAGTTTACTCTTCATTTTCCGCCAGACTTTTCCCAACTGAAATCTACTCACGTCAGAAGAGTTATATCACAAGCAAATTGTTTCACCTAGGGTGAACAATAGAACCTTAAAGTAGTAAAACTTGATCACCAGTGGAGGGGCAAGATATAATAAACAAGGCCAGGGTAGGCAGTGTTAATTCTAAAGACAGCTGTTGACTAGAACTTTGCATCTGGAAGTGGTACAGATCAGGAGGTCATACACCCAGCTCAGAAAAAGGAGAAAATAGTGAACAACCATGTTATCTTTGAGAAAATCTTGTGCTATTGCCAAGTTTTATGCCTACCATAAAATATGAAAGTGTCATCTTTGTTTCTAAATGTGCTGTCTTTGAAAGAGGATGAGATATCTATGCAACTCTCTCACTTTCCAAATGCTGACAGTTTGGTAATATTAAGAATGAACTTCACCTGTTCCTTAGCTAGTTAATTAAATGCATTTTCCAGTGCAAAGGACGTTTTTAATTTCATTATGACAGCGTCAAATGCATAGGAAAAAAGTACAACTCACTCATAGCTAGGTACATCCATAACCACTGTTGTCCAAATCATTGACTGGCAAACCATGGGCTACAACAGAAAAAACAGTGACTGCAGTCTTGACAGATAATGTCAAAAGAAACCACATAGTGAGAACTTAGTTTCAGATGATGAGGACACAGGGGGTGTCTAGATAGAATCACAGAATCACAGAATAATTATGGTTGGAAGGGACCTTCAGGGTCATCAAGTCCAACCTTTATCCTATCGTATTCCTACCCATTAAACCATTAGACTATGGCCTCAAGTGCCTCATCAACCCATTTTTTAAACATCCCCAGGGACGGCAACTCCACCACCTCCCTGGGCAGCCTGTTCCAATGTCTAACCACCCTCTCAGTAAAGAACTTCTTCCTAAGATCCAACCTGAACTTCCCCTGATGCAACTTGAGGCCATTTCCTCTCGTCCTATCATTAGTAATTTGGGAGAAGAGACCAACACCAGTCTCACTACAACCGCCTTTTAGGTAGTTGTAGACAGCAATAAGGTCTCACTTCAGTCTCTTTTCCAAACCACAGTTCCCTCAGCTGGTCTCCATAAGGCCTGTTTTCCAGACCTCTCACCAGCCTCGTTGCCCTTCTCTGGACTTGCTCCAGCACCTCAATGTCCTTCTTGTCCTGTGGTCCCCAGAACTGGACACAGTACTCAAGGTGCGGTCTCACAAGTGCCGAGTACAGGGGCACGATCACCTCCCTACTCCTGCTGGTCACACCGTTTCTGATACAGGCCAGGATGCCGTTGGCCTTCTTGGCCACCTGGGCACACTGCTGGCTCGTGTTCAGTCAGCTGTCAACCAACACCCCCAGGTCCTTTTCCGCCAGGCAGCTTTCCAGCCACTCTTCCCTAAGCCTGGAGTGTTGCATGGGGTTGTTGTGAACAAAGTGCATGACCCGGCACTTACCCTTGTTAAACCTCATGCAATTGACCTCAGCCCATCGCTCCAGCCTGTCCAAATCCCACTGCAGAGCCTCCCTACCCTCAGGCAGATTGACACTCCCACTCAATTTCGTGTCAACTGTAAATTTACTGAGGGTGCATTCGACTCCCCCATCCAGGTCATCGATAAAGACATTAGACAAGACTGGCCCCAAGACCGAGCCCTGAGGGACATTGCGTGTGACCGGTCTCCATCTGGATTTAACTCCATTCACCACCCTTCCCCTTCCCCCTCCCCTCCCTTCCTTATATTATGGATAATTTTAGATTATTAAATTGTAGATTATTGCAGATAGCTTTAAGAAATGGGAAATTGTGGTTTAGTTCTATTTTTGTGAGGGAGACTGATTAAGTACTTTGTAAAGCCAAATATCAGTGGAAAGTCTGTGTAAAAGACTGGTGAAGAAATGAAAAGCCTACGCACGTAACTCACTAGGCATAAAGTATCTTTCTGTTCTGGCACTTAATCCTACTAGATACTACTAGCCAGTTCCCATAGACATTGAAAGGAATTTAGGGTGTTCAACATGTCACAATAGGTCCATAGCATCTGTCTAGCATCTGTCCTAACTTTCATTTTTTTGATGACACGCTTAGTCTTAACATTTGCTCATAATTTCATCCCTTCCATCTCAGATTTTCAGTGCTCCTCTAACTAAAACCTCAGTCACATTGTGATAGTTCCTCAGTTTGATGAATAACTCCATTTCTGCTAACCTGAACATGCAATAATAAATAAAACTCCCCAAACTTTTTCACAGTAGTTCATCTCTGAAACACAGAACGTTCTCTCAGTATTGTCCAGATGTCCTCTAAACAAGATAAAATCTGCTGTGCACCCTTCTGTGTCTTGGGTATACCATTATGTCTTCAGCAGTTTGAATTCTCTGTGGTTTTCTTTAATACCTTCTGTCAACTTCCATACATGAGAAAAGTGAAAATGAGAAACTCCTATAAGACTGAAAACTGCTGCGCTATTTCTCATTTTATAAGATTCGGTAGGTAAAAATAATTTTGGAAAGAATGTATTTAAATGCTGCATTTATCTCAGTTTCTGTTTCATTTCAGAAGAGTGTTAGAATGGGAGAAATATGCATTCTATAAATATAAATATTAATATTCCTTTGTCTTTTCCCCCCAGCTTTGTTCAGTACATTTATGTCATTTATCTTCTAAGTAGCTTTAAAGAAGTGAGTGATTTATTTGACAGTTTGGCCTCAAAAACCATAACAATTTTTCCTTAATTTTTGAGGTGTTTATATAAGAGGTGGAGTAGGGCTGCTTTACCAGAGTATGTTGCAACCATTACTTTAAAATTATAGCAGAGTATTACACCTTTGAGATATCCAAAACAAGTAGCTGCTCAGTCACTAGAATGACAGAGTGATGGTTCTCTGGCTGAGATGGTCTCCAGCCTGCAGCTAAAGGGCCATAAAACACTGTAAAAAAAGATCTGTTTTAAGTATCACATTCATACACAGTTCTAACAGAACGAAGAGAGCTTACAGGACTTGTTGAAAAACAGGCAAAATTAGGACACAGCATCAGTTATTCACTACTTGTCATTAAAAAAGATCCTTCATTTATTCAGTGTTATGGAAATTAAAGCATATGCTGCACTTTAATAACTTTGTCTCATTTATGTAAAGCCCCCATCATTGTGCTGCAGCATGTCTATGCACATTAACAACAGCATTTCCTTTCAAGTAAGGCTGAGAATGCACTTCTTAAACCCTATCTAAACACTACTCCTTAAAAACAAGGGAGTCCTCCCAAAATGCTAAGTGGATGAAGCTGACCCTCTATCCCAGTTCTAACCCTGGCAGCATTTAGTCCTTAATAAAGTTAGCAATCTATTATTTGATCCTTAGTCAACAAAACAACGCACATAAGCCATAATGAACAATATCCTCAGCATAGGGTTTCAGTAGACACATCATATTTCAAACTAAGTAAATATTTTGGCAGTGACGAGGATATATCAGTTCAGCAGTGCCTTAAACCAACATCAGAAAACAATATAAAAGCAAGCATACTGTAAGCACAGAACACAAGAAGAATATGCTCATTGAACACTCCAACATTTTATAGCGGCATGGCCTTTACAAAACAAAAGTGAAGCTGGAGATAAGTCAAAGGACCAAAGGGAATGGGAAACTATTAATTGAGACTGATATCTGCAAAGCGTAAGCAGTGCAATTAAAATATTTAGAAGTGATTAGGGCATCATTTCTGTAACGGTAGCAGATTATAAAAAATGAACACTGAATGGCTATGGAATAGAACAACACATTTAAAAGTGTCTCATTAGATGTAAACATTTTCCTTGAGATGAAAGCTTATCTGCTTGCTGATTTTTCATAGGAACAAAATATATGTAGAGATTGTGTCTCTGCTTCTCTGTGTCTTTTTAAAAAATTATTGCTGTTCTGAAGGATGGGAAAGAAACTGAGAGAAGACAATCTTGAAACAGATAGACTTAAAGGTAAAAAGCGAAATTTTTCAATTACAGTGATGTTCCACAAATAATATTGCAAGTTTTTCTGATTATTTACTGAAGTTTTGCTAATCTGTCATCATTCTTAAATAAAATAAAAGGATGTATCTCAATAGTCTTGTGTAGCCTTAATGAATTGTGATATTTCACCACAGTTTACCTGTTTTCCTGTCATTCTGGGGCAATAGCTGAAAGAGAAAGGGGAGGAAGAGGAAGGGAGAGTGAAACTGGTCCTTGTGAAGAGCTAAAACTCCTCACGGTGTAAGGAAAGTTAGGCTTTCACTCTGCATGTCCTTTACAGGAGAAATTGCTTCCTATTCTCGGAGGAGCTGATTTTCCCAGGGACAGCCCTGAGTAGTGGATCTGGAAAAAGAAGTTTTGTCTCAGAAACAGTCCAGTGGCATCTTACAGGTATATTACAAACCCCTCTGGTTCTAGAGAACCTCTGTGAGAATTTCATATTATCATGTCTAAACTCAAGTGGCTCATGTCCTTCATGTTTGTTGGTCAAGAAGGACTGTTCTTTTCAGCAAGCATTTAGCAGTGGTTGTTAGTACTCTGGGCTATTTTTGTTCCCCACTGCTCAGCGACCAAAGGAAAAATTTGTTTCCCACAGGCTGTCAGAGAGGACAGTCTCCAGTGTTGGGTTCTCCTTAATATGTGGGGCTGCAAACTGTGGTAGTTCAGCAGGCGTTTCATGAGTCATGTTTGCAACAAGGTGCTTCTGATTGAGAAATGGGCTAGACTGGGAGCAGGAAACATGGTACCTACCTCAAGTTAGGCTATGTCCACTCAACAGTCTTGCATAGTAATGTCTTTGGGTTTTTTTAGGGGTTTTGGGGGTTGTTTTAGGTTAATCTCTGAAATTTATGTGAAAACAAGCAACTAGTTCTAACTTAATTTAGTTTTATGTAACTATGTCAGCAAATTGCTCGGGTGTACACCTATTCTGACTGAAGTATCTAACAGAATGTCAGGCAGATGATACTCCTATCTCTCAGCAGTGGTGAAAGGAGTTAATTGCAGTTTGGTTTTATGTTTCTTGGATGATAGCATTGTGAGATGTAACTTCCATTGCTAATAAGAACTTGAAGCTCTGATATCACAGTATCTCACACGTTACTCTCTCTCTTGACTGTGTGGTGTCAACACTCTGTTCCCAGGAGTATTTAAAAGATTATATGTAATATATGTTTTGGGAATAAGGCCTCATCTCACAGAGAAGAATATTGCACTCATAAATTACCTACACATCAGAACAATCATATTTTGCCCCAAATATTTTCCTGTACCCAGGAATTTGAAATCTACTTGAATTCACAAGTGTGATAATGGTCTTGTCCCAGCTCCTCATGACCTGCACTTAACAATACCTAATCACTGTGTTTAGTACACTGCTATTGAGATGGCTATTTTAAAAGTTACAAACTTATGATTTCCCTATATCCTCTTGTTAGAAACTATTAGTGAATGACATTTCTGCTTTTTCAGATTATAGTTTATTTATGAGAACAATTGATTTAGGAATACATAGCAGCATCAAACTTTAAATAGATTACATGGTCCATGCTTCAAAAATCACATTGGTCACACATTCTTAACTTTTACAGAAAGCTCAACTGTTGTAATATTTTCCAGTAACAACAGTGGATGCTCTTCTAATAATTACATTAAAAAACAATTACTGAGTTTTTGTAGATTATCTATAGACAGATTTTAAATGTGAATTTGTATTTAGAAAATCTTTCCTTAAACGTGCTTGGAATGAAGTATATTATCAGATTTCACTCCAGGAAACACTACAATTTTTACAGTGGTGTTGCTTTCACAACAGTATTATGTATTCTGCAAAGTATTTGTGTTCTTCACATATTATCTGTTGTGGATGATGTACTGAAAGTGCTATGTTATATATTTATTCACACTTCATTTTGGGGCTGACAATTGCAGCATATACTTCCCTTCTCATACTTCACCAATTACCTTAACCATGACCTGCATGAATGTAATTTTCTGCATTAATGAGAAGTAACTGTCTCTATGAAGAGCCTGAACTGAGTAAACACTCTCAGCTGTGTCAAATGGTGGTGATAAACAGCTTTCACTATTTATTTATGGCTGCTGGTGCTGATAGAAGAATTCACACCTATTCAAATGTCTGTTTATTTGTAAGCAAAGGATTACTGTGAAGTCCTGAAGACTGAGGGAACAAATGTGCTAAAACCAGTTTCAGTCTGGGATTATACTGTGATGTAAATACATGAATTTGGTATTGTAAGAAGTTTGCAGCAGTGATGCTGCAGTTTCTGGTTCAGAATGGCACTGTAGAACAACAATGAATTTGGGAGCTTGATAAACATCTAAAGTTGTTCTAATTCAGAAATTAGAACTAGACAGTACTCAGAACTTCTGTGCCAATTTGTTTCCAAAATTGTCATTGAAAACCTAAAAGTGTTTAGAACTCTTCACATAACAGAACTTGTGATACTTTCTCCCATTTATAAGTGTTTAAATTTTGAGACTGCTAGTTTCTGAAGGAAATGGAGACATTGCCTACGATGAGCCCCAAAGAGTTCTTTAAGCTTCTGCAGACTCCCAGGCACCTGTACATTTCAGTGGGAGCAGTCTACCACCAAATGGGCACATAACCTGTGTGAGAACAAGAGATCAGTTTCAAACAGGAAAAAAATAAAGTACTTTACGCAGTGGCTGGTGAATTTATGGAAAGTGATGTGAAGGCAGATGACATTAAATGTTTTGAAAAGGACAAATTCATGGACAGTATATCCATAACTGCATAGTGTGAAGAGTCTAATATCAAGGCTGCAATTTCTAACATCCCTAACATCAAGAATATGGGGAATGGACCACAGAAAAGGGTCAGGGTCATGTGCTATCCCTGAATAGCCAGTTTTAATGACACTTTCAAAACCAGAATACTAGTCTAGGTGGGCCATAAGTATGCAACAGGGCATTTCTTGATGCAATTAATAATTGAATTAATTCTGTCTGTTTCTTATTTTGAGGACTGAGAGTTGTGCAAATTACCAAAACAAGAAGCATAGGAAAAAAATACAATCAAATAAAGAGGTCATTAAAAGTAATGTTTGAACATTGCTTGAATGACGTGTAAAAGAAGATTCAACTTGATGGCATATGCACGCAAAAACACTTGCAGAAAAATAACTGAGAATTGAAATGCTGATTTATGACATAGATGCTAAATTGGGCAAAAGTTTTGTTATGTAATATTTATCTATTCATATTATTTTATGTTGGGCCATAGTCAACTCCAGAAGAAGTCTATGTAAAAATTTATTTGTTGTACTTGCATATTAAAGTTGTTAGCCAGTGTAGGATTTGTCCAAAGTCTACTGAAGTACTTTGAAATTCTCTGTTGATTAGACATCATTCAGAAGAGTCAAATTGCTTGCCAAGTCAAATTTGGGCTGCATGTGTACCGGAGTATTGGAACAGCACTCTCATGCATGCCCCTATGCAAACGATTTCCAGGAAAACATTGACTAAAAAGAAGCTGTTCTGAGAAATCAACAAAAAATGGTCCAATGATTTGACTCAAAAGGCAAAAAGAAATGTGTTCAGTCTGACTAAACAGCTTGAATATTTCTGTCAATTGTTTCTCAAATATCTGGAGAAAATGTATAAAGGAAACAGCAATTCGAGATTATAAACTGAGTGTTTTTCCATTTGGCCTTCTGTTCCTAGTAGTTGATTAAAAATTCAGCTTCAGAACTGCCCTATTGTGATTTGGGTGCAGACACCCAGATTCAGTGGAAAACGTGGGACATTCTCCCACCCAGGCTACTTTGGTGACTATGTCACCTCTGCTTGAAAAGTGGGAGCTGTGGTTTTGAATTTCTCTAATCCGAAGTGGGAATTGACCTGAGATATTTTTGATTTCTTTGACATCTTATGGTAGGTCATATAAAGACAAACAGCAGCTCCATCTCAGTATCTACTGACACTGGCATTATCTTGAACAGCACCTAAATTATGAAACCATAAGATTTCTGAAGATGCTAGAAATACTTATGCACCAGGGAGTTCAATTTTTTTTTTGGACCTGAGTGTTTTTATTGACTATCTCCTTGTGCTCTTTGCTTTGTGATGGGAACTCTGACTTGCCTCTGGGAATCCTCATGTACATCATTGACTAGGTGGCCTAAGCGGTTTATACAGCCTCTCTGGAGCTGGATTAATGGAGGAAGGGTAGCTGGATGACGCTTGGGAAGAGGACTGTCTTTAAAAGTCAGGCTTAAAAACCTTCTTTCATTCTGATATCCTCATTATTTAGTTAATATTTAAGGGATCTGCCTTTACATGCCGGTTAGATATAGAGCTCTCACTGTAGCTGGTGGTGATATGTAGCTGAAATGACTCACAATGAATGAAATTCTTGTGGGTTGCCTGTTTAGCTTGTATGTCTAAAGAAGGTATATTATACCAGCATTCAAACCCCTCAGAAATGTTTTAAACAAATGTATAATTATTGTTAGCTTTGGCTATAATAATTTTGCTCATTTAAGCTTCTGAAATACTTTGACTTAGACTTGATTACTTAACGAATCTAGAGCAGTAGGCAGATAGCTTTTCATCTATTGTTAAATTTAAAGGACTTACTAGTGCTAATTATTTTGAAATGGATTCCTACAGAATTATGCATTATTTCGATGAATAATGCAGGACTGGCAATTTATTGGCAGAACATTCACAGGAGTGCCATAAATCTAGAAATAACATAAAAGTAGAGTGGATACATATTTTAAAAGCACAGCTTGGGGAATCACATTAGTGCAACTCTACAAACCTTTTTTTAAGGGTGCATATTTTTAAATATGAACAAATCAAGAGATTTTTCGTGAGAGGCTGGGATTTATTCTACATATTATTATTGCAGCTAGGAGACTTAGCTATTGAAATTGAAACTTGTGTGCTAGATTCTGTGCAAACTCAGGAGGGAAAAAAGACAACCTGTTGTCTCAAGAACTTGCAAACCAAACATAATCCCAAATACAGCACCTGGATACAGTCACCACAGATGAGCGAGTGAGTGAGGAGTAACAAGAAGGCATGCACAGCTAATGCCACAGGCTTTATTCTATGGGCAGCAGCAGCTCACATTTTTTTGTAATCACCTCTTCAAAGGAGGTTGTAAGAAGGAAAATGGCAACAGCTAATGAAATAGCTCTGCAGTTGTTTAAAGTGCACCCTCTCCAAGCTTGAAGAGCATTTAGAGAACTGATCATACAAATCCTCTACTAAATACAAAGAGAGTGACTAAAATGTAAAAAAGCTTTTTATGATTTTATTTAGAATAAAGTATGGTTTTATAAAAGACATTTCAGTCTAGGAGTGCTGATACTCATCAAAATACAGCTGCACATTTTTTTGGGTTTAAACCAGCATCAGGTCTATCTCATATGCAATGCATTTGGTTGCATTGTAGGGCTCAGGGATTTAGATAGTTATTTTTACAGCTGCAATAACATTTAAAGACATTTAAATTATCTGATAATGGCCACTACTGGAGACAGGGTAAAATTTGGGTAATCCTTTACTGTGTTGCTGCATAACTGCTTCTGTGTCCCTTCCATTAGATTTGCCTGTAGTATTGATATAAATCTTTTAGGGCCGACTCTTGACAACCTTTAGTGTCAGACAAATCCTATACAATACAATAGGAAATATACACAATGGGAAATACTTCTTAAAATGTTGATGTTATAAAGCAAATAGAAATGGTAAGACAACAAAGAAATCCTTGATTATTATAACAAAGCAAGGGAATCATGTTAGTTTTAGTTGTAGAAATATATTGAAAAATTTGGACAAAAAATTGAATATCCTATAGCTACTTTAAGGAAGTGAGCCATTACATTCTTTTGAGATTACTGATTACTATTTTGTATATTTAATAAATTCAGTGTATGGTTCACAGTACTTTTTAACACTTGAATTTTCCATGAATATGTAGAACCAGTACAGCTGCAACATATTGTAGTAGCTCAATCAGATTAAAAATTTATAAACCTGAGTGTGCAAGTAGGACTTTATATTATGGACATTTTTTTGAAGCCAATACAAGATGAAAAGTAAATAATGAGCATTTAAAATATACTTGCATATACAAGCTTAATATGTTAAAGCACCTAAGTTTAAGTATGTGAGTAGTATATAGTAGATATATATCACAAGTAGTGTAAAATTAAGTAGATACAATTATTTGCTGTTATAACTTTGTGAACACTTCTATGTAATAGAGGTTTATATTCTCATGTACAAAACCTTTATTTATTTTTTAATTACGTTACAAACGTACTGATAAGTCAAACTGAGAGGTAAGCCCAATCTTCACTTTCTTGCTGAAATAAACACATTCTAGAAATGAAATAAATATAAGAAATCAAGTACCCAAAGTCACTTTATGGAACAACTGTTGAGTTAGTATTAAGAGACTCCTAAATTAACATTTGATTAAAAAGAATCCAATAGTATTTTCAAATGGTCATTGTACATCTGACAATGTCAAGGATCTTTTGCACTTGTGCCTAGGGGCCGCAGCCAAAAGCATGGGTCACAGTCAGAAGCAGTTTTTGTGTTTTATGCATACATATTTCTACCAAACAACGACTGAAATATATAGACAAAAGGTTTTAGAAGTTAACAGTATTATCACTTCTACCTTAAGCAGATCAAGGGAACTGTGTTCAAATTTTAGAATACATTAAGGCTCCTAACTTAATTTTTAAGCTGTAAAATAAGTAGACTGTTTTCTAATACACCAAAGACCCATTCAGCCCATGTTGTTTATTTGTCATAGAATTGTATGAGTCATTTATGTTAACCATTATGGAGGTGCTGAACATGACAAGTACAGTGAAGAGATGTGGTTCCAGCTGTAATGGATATACCTTTAAATTGTTGTAACTGAGGATTTCAGTTTCATGTTACAGGAATTACTGTAGCAGGAACCACCTGAACCAATGGAGAACAAGCTTTATAAGAAACAGTGCAAGTGCAGCAGTGACCTGACCTGATATGTCTTTGGTGCCCAGTAACTTCACGCAACACACCAGCTCCCCAGCTCCTGAGTGACCACCATGACAGATGGAGCCCAGACTCATGGACTAAACAAACCCAATATTCATTTTGTGGACGTTTCTGGACATTTTATGGGCATTTTATAAGAGTGGTCCATAGATTAAGAGAATGATATAGGTGGTAGGTTACATCAGGTTAACAATTAAAACGTTTAATCCTATAAGGATGAAGGGAAAATGGTAAAGCTCATAAAATTGAAGCACCAAAGTAATTAATGAAGTATATATGCTGCTCTCATTGGATCTTTTCTGGTAATTGACTTGGTCTAAATTATTCACAGGAAGACATATTATGAGATGACGTGTTTTAATTGTCTTACCTTTCTAGGAGAATTAATTTTAGCTCCACCTCCAGAGATACTCAAACTAATGCGATAACTTGGCTGACATGCAGAGCACTGAAAGTGACTACAGGATGTGTTTTGGGTTTTAGTCCTTTGCATGAAGAGTCAGTCTTTTTTTTATTTCAATAAGTTTAAACGATGAAGGTCCTTAAACAATGGACGAGAATCTCAGTACTGTAATGAATTGAAATCACTGTACTGAAAAATATCATGCGAAGAAAAACATACAAAATTTTCCACATAATTGCACAAGACCTCTAAGGAATAAAACAGTACTTTTGAGGCAGAATTTTATCAAAATAAGATAGCAACAACGAATATGTGGAATTACAAAGGTATTTTATTTTTATTAACTGTTAAAGTATTCATGAATGGTTGATGTCAATATACAGAGTGCAGATAGCTGAACATTTAGTGCATCTGATTTTAATTAGTTCAGCTATATGGTATGCATGACTGAGGATAGTAAATAGAATCTGGTTGAAAAAATATTTAATACAATTTTCTATTTGTATTTTTATAATTTTCTGTAGGTTTTGATTTTCTATAACTAACTTTATTCAGTACCAAATGGTATTACACTTCAGAATGGAATACTTATAGTCAGAACTTTGTCCTGATCTACACACATTTTATGTAGAGATGCATCTACAAGGTGCTATTAAAAAAGCTAACATGACCAATTATCCTAGCATCTAGCAAGCCTGAGGGTTTTTTGCCAGTAATTGTTGCAAATATTTCAAAAGCAGTTTTGAGGTTGACCGACATAAGGCTTTGTCAGTTATTAGATTTGGGCAACTCCTTCCAGCTGGTAAAGAAAAGATTTTTGCAGGACTGCTGCATTTGTCTTCAGGAGGAAGATGAGGGAAAATTTGCACTAGAGTATTCCTCCATGCTTTAGGTGTCTGAAAGGTCAGATTGTGTAATGATGACTCAGTTATCCACTTACAAAGAGCTAAATACTTAATCCTAGTGTCAGTTGCACTTCCAAACTAACCACATCCACTCTAAGTGAATTACACAGTGAAACCTACAAATAGGTTGCTGAGGTGTTAAGTCTATTATGTTCTCAGCTCACTGGATGGTGAGATCAAAGAACCATAGACTTCCTGCTTCTTTGGAAGCCAACATGATCAGCAATCTGGCAGCTTTGGCTAGTGCTTTCATTACCAGTTCATACCTAATTGTCACTCCTCTACTTCTAATTCGATGTATTCCTCCCCAAACGCTTTCTTTGCTAACATTCTGGTTTTAGTCTAGAGGTTTCTTTCCTCCTCAAGTCTGTGAAGTGGGAGATACAGTAGAAACAGTCCTGTAAATTACTGAACTGCAAAGTTTGCTTTCTTAAAAAATGTTAATAATTGAGATTTTGTTTCCAATCAAGACATAATAAAAATATGAAACACCTGACATTTCCCAGAGTTGGTTCAGGGTAGTTTTAAAAGCAGATAGATGCCTAAAAAGTAACTCAGTAAATTACATACCACTAATCACAAAAATATGAGCAATACAGCATTTCACATCCCATAGGATCTTCTATTCATATATCTGACAGTTCCATGGGCCAAAAAGCATAGAGGCAAAAATTAACTACTCTATTGAGCTGTCACCTGAATGAATATTGTTCTAGCAGTAGCAAAGCAAAATAAGTAGTTAGTAACAAGGGATATGAACATTTTACAATCTGGAGAGTTAGCAATTCAGAGGGGAATAAGGTGGAAATGAGTAAGGAAAAAAATTAGTTTTACTGTAAGTGTTGCTGCAATTGTACAATATTTCATACTGCTTTAAATCACTTTGAAAGAATCACGTATGTCTACCAGCAGATAGGCAAATGCATGTTAAATACTGTCTAGTTCTCCTGAGTCACCTTAAAAGACCCTAATTTGCAAAAGACGATGCTCAGTCTCTGAAATTCCATAAGACACTGTGCTATGGGAAATACTTCTATTCTCTCTTACAGTCAGTCCCTCACTCACTACCTAACTTGTGGGAATGTCAAAGTCAGCACAGAGAATTCTACTTTTAGACGACGAAGAGTTTAATGACCTACTTATATGCTTCCTATTAGTATTCCATAAAGTGCATTTTTTTTAATAGGCATTCACTGCTACAATCATGTGTCCTACAGATTTTATCTAAACTAACTGGATTGTTGCATATGAAGTTGATATAAATTATAGCTGAGACAGAAGCTCATTTATAGCAATAATTGTGAGAGATTTATTAATATATTTTTTCCATTATTTCTTGGATATTTTTTCCCCCTTTATTCTTGGAATTTATCCATATATCTAAAATTGTTTCTTCCAGTTAAATTGAAACAAAACTGTTAGTTCATAGAACTAATAAAAAAATAATTCATAGAAAATAAAGTTTTTATCATTTTCTCCAGCTTCCGGCTCTGTCTCAATTTTTTCTTTATTAAGAAAAACAAACAAAAAAGTCTTACTATGTAGATGTCCTGAAAGGTATTTTCTACCATTTTCTTTCTAACAAGGAAATAGCTTTAGTGTGTTTCTTAAATTTGTTAACTTTATTTTTCTGTATTTATGCAAATTCCGAGAAACTGTAGCCAAAAGTGATTCTGCTGGAAAATTGCCTTAATTTCACTTAATATCAGTGAATATTGGTAAAAATAGTTAAAAATAAAATTAATTATATTAGCACTGAATTTGAAGCCAAGGAATACTCTTCAATTATAAAGGAATTGAAATATATTTTCATTGTGTCTAAATATCTAGCCCTTCAAATTCAGATATGACAGGCAGAAATAATCTTCAAAGCTCATATTTAACTCATCATGATTCTTTATTAATGCATCTTATGTGTGTATTCTCAGTAATTTCATATAATGAAATATAGTGTGTGTGGACCATAGCGTGCTAAGGGTTTGATCCTGCAGCGAGAGCAAGATCAGACCCTTTTATCTGCAAAGACTCAAAAATAAATATACAAATTCAGATACTTTCAACAAGGTTCCTGAATTCATAATATAGGCATAATTTTAAGACGATCTTTCTAAGCCACCTTTATTCCTTCCCATTTACAACAGAAATAACTATTAGTAAGTATTTTCAGAAATAAGTAATGTCAGTTACGAAGAAGCATATTGATCAATTGAGCAGGACTGCTACATGAAGCATGTTTCAATGTATGATAAGCAATGTATCACTATCATTAGCTAATTTTTGTTAACAAACATTTTATGGTAGTTAGGAATAGTATGGTCTTAAGAAACGTGTATATTTTTGTCATTTAGATTTGTAATGAGCTATATGCAGGAGAATGGCATAATTGTCCTCATGATACAGTTACTGAAGAAAGTGTATTCACTGAGTTCATTGAAACTGGTAAAACTCCTAGTGATTCAGAGATGGAAAAATAGATCCTCAATGGAGTTTCATAAGTTGCTCCTGGAAGCAGATGGTACTGCATTTAAATGTTCTTCGGGTATTTTTTCCTTTCTTTTTTGTACTCTTCTGAATCTTTTATTTGGTATTTTCAAACAGAAGAAGGGAGAAAAAAATGCCACAAATCATTTCTGATTTCACCTCAGCATCTTCTCAACATTTTTTATTGAAAATCTGAAATATGACTTGCTTTTTTTTTTTTTTTTTTTTTTATTTAAAGTCCCTGGAAGAGGGGGAAAAAAAAGATGAAATAACATGCAAGTGTAGGACTGAATTTTGGACCTCTCTAAAACCATAGGATGTACTTATGTTTTTCTTAGTTTTGCTTCATTAATAAAGTTTAATCCTAATTTATGTTATATCTGCATCCCAAATAATGACGCTCTATAGGATGCAAAAGCTGTGTTCATTATAATGAAGTTACTTGTTCACATTAAATCCCAAAATAAATATGCAAAGCCAACTTCATGTCTCTGCAAATGATGATCTGACCACGTTGGCACAACTGACTGGGTACACTGAAACTGAGCTGTCTTGCCCTGTATTCTGCGATTACAAATATGAAAACACAACAGTGGGCTTAAGCCTAAATGTTAATAAGTTGTTCCAGAAAATGCAAACCCTAAACCTTCACAAGGTCACTGAGAAGACAGTAGTGTATGTACAGTTTGCCCAGCACGTATAATAAAATACTTTTCAGTAGATTTCTGACTCGGTCTATTTTGATATTTTCTTTTCAAATGATCCTGTATCTTTTTTTTGGGTGAGGGAAAAAGAAGTAATTACAGTTAGTCTGTAGAATTATTTCTTCAATGGCAACATGTACATCAGCAATCAGTATTTATTATTCTTTAGCACTGTAGTGAGCCCTGTTCTGAAAATCACATGTGAATTTAGATATGAACTCATGCTGGTGTTCAGAGATGCTGAAAGCTTATTGTCTGTGTAGGACTAATTCCTTGAGTCCCTGCAAATGCGTGTGTACAAGTTTCCATTTTTTTTAAATCTTTTAGTATGTGCTGTACTATTTAATGAAATATTTATTTAATGAAAATTCCTAAAAATCTCTTAGAGGTGATAGATGTGCAGAAAAGTGTGAATACTCACTTGTGAAGATTAAATTAACAATATAGTGCAAGAAATTGGAGAGTTCCTCTAGTGCAAACATGTGTGTCCTTCTGAGTGTAATCAGACTATTTTCATGAGCTATTTTAACCTGATTTGATTTGAACTCTCTTTTTCCTGAAAGCAAGCTTGAATACATGTACAAACATCTGTGTGCAGGCATGTTCACACACCCACCGCACCCCCCGAATGCAATACCATATGTAATGTACACAGCAATTCCACTTGGCCTCCAGTAAATTTCTTTGCCTGTTTACTTGACATGAAAAGGCCATGTGCTGTGCTCCTACGTGAAGCTAGAGGGTGTGACAAATGGATTATGTCTCATCTTTCCCAGGTAATTCAACTTCCTCTACAGTCAAATCTGCTTAGCAACGTAGAAAAAAAACCCAACATTTGTGTGTATGTATCTCTGCATGTGTTCTCCAAAGCAGGAATGTCAGGAACACAGTAATGTGTTCATTATATTTTATTTTATTATTACTATTTTTTAACACACAGAGGTCTGATTTTAACTTACTTAACGAACAACATTTCCATAATAGCCACGCAATGAAATAATTGTGCTCACATAGATTTTAAATACGACTAATGTGTGCTACTCTGGTGTTAGTAATTCTGTCAGATCTCCGTAACTTCCAAATTTTAGAAGTGGACTAAGTTCTTTTGAAATATTGATTATCATGAAAGAGAATTTTAAAAGAAAATGTCAGAGGGAAAATGTGTTTAGAAACTGGAATACCAAACATAAAAATTCTTATTCTTCCTTGGTCAGAAATAGCCTGTATTTTCTTGCTTTGTTGGACTTATGACAGGAAGGATAGAAGTGAGGAACTACACTTACATACAAAGCATTAATTTATTTTAGTGACAAGTGTTTCTGGGTCAACATATGAGCCTCATTACTTTGACAGAAGTGAGGAAGATTTCCTTGCTATTCACCTGAGTTGCAATAACTTAGTTTTTTTCAAGGTAATAAGTAAATATGTAAATAGTTATGGTGACTCTGCTGATTGCTAACTTGTTCAATGGAGGTAACTTGATTGAAAAAGAATCTGTGTGCAATTCTTTGCTTTTTCTATGCCTTTTTCTCCTTATTTTTTAATTTTTTAATTTTTATTTTTTTTACCTATATGCTCTTTTAAGTTTTTGGGGTTTTTTTTTGATATTCAGACATATAATTTGTAAAGTGGATTTATTTCCTGCTGTCTGTATAGTCCTGGTGGGCATTCATGAATCAACCCATTTTCTTCCTTGTATTTATTTAATGTTCATAACAAGCTTAAAATCACACTATTATCAAAGCCTCAGGAAATAAATGACGTCCATATCAATATTGTCTACACAGGCATCTGTATATTTCTGTTTTTCAGTTTTAAATTTTTAGTTTTCCAGGAGGTTCATAACAAAATAATTTTTACCATTACTTGTTATTTTAGAGTTCTGCCTTTGAACAGTATATAAAATGTAGATAACTGTTAGTAAATATTTTAACGATATTCATGTGATCATTGGAAAGGATAGTTATAAAGTTACTAATGGCTTACAGCCACTTATGAATGTTTTGTCTACTCAGAGGAGTAGTGAAAATGTACTTCCAATTATCCACTGCACATCTGGTAATCATTTTTTCACTATTTATAAATTATATGTGAATTCAAATGCAATAAACTCTTTCCTTCTTTTTATAATTAACCTTGAGAAAGGTTGTACAGAATTGGAACTAGATATTTTATATTTGTCTCGTAAGATGCTGAACAACTTAAGTAAGAACATTGTATTTAGTGGTTAGTTACAGGACAAGTGAGCTTGAATTGGTTCAGTATCTAGCTCTCCAGTCGATTGCCTTCACCAAATTTATTAAATTTTCTCTTGATGATCTTCAATTTTTCAATTTTTTTCTCAGATGATCTTTCTACTTCCAATGGCTCTTTTGCCATCCTGGAAAGATGCGTTACGCTAGAGTTCATTGTCATAGCTAATGCTAGCAATAGTCAGCACTGATGTGATGTGAAGTTATGTTTTCTGGGTCCTGTGTCATCACAAGGCATAAAAATCTTACTGAATTTTGTTTCATAGCTTTAGCTGGTTGACTGAGTTCAGCATTCCATCTCCAAATTATAACCTCAAGTATTAAAAATCCTCAGTGATTACTTTTGCATGGAACATACATGCATACATCTTTGCACTGAAACAATGGCAGGAATGGGTAGGAAAAAGTATTTCAAGTTTATTCCCTAAAGATGGAGATGAAAGATTACTTTATAACTGAATAAAGACTCTGAGTGTTGTACAATCAATTGTCTCGTACCAGGAGCAGAACTTGTAAGTAAAATATAAAGAAATATGAGATTCAAGACTAAGTCAGTGAGCTGTAAAGGAGAAAAAAATTATAATGTGCAGATTTGTGGATAGATTGCAAATATATGGAAGAATGATTAAGGCTGATATGTAAGATTAAATAAATGTATCTTATCAAAGAAGCTGGATAATCATCATTGCCAAAATAACTATCAGTAGAAGGAAAGAGCTAAACTTATCTGGTCAACACGATGAAATGCAGTCCACAAATAAATATGCCATAAATCAGTATGTGTGAAAGTCATCTCACATAGCAGGGGTCCTTCAGTAATCACAAGAAAAAGAACAGCCACTTATAAAAGAAATTAATCCTGCTTATCTTGGATACCTGTCTTACGATGGACTGAATAACACTGGAAATATTCATCTCTGTTGAGGACGGAGGTATCCTCCATGACTGGATCACAACATACAAATGATTTTTAGGTGTGTAAAACCATAATCAAATACTTGCCTCACTTTAAAAGTCATCCACTTCCTAGAAATTTCTAGTGTTCAAGTTCCTTGCTGAAGCACAATAAGTCAGTGCAGCTTTCTTGCATATTGATAAATTAGGGAATACAAGTTCAAAACAAGGAATTGGAGACCTGAAGGATCCTTGTTAGACCCACTTGTGGAAGTTAGACTTGAAAAAAGACAAGAACTGGCTTCCTGTTTATAGTGATGTACAAGGTAATGAATTTAAAATATCCAACAACTTTTATTGCCAAAGAAGATAGCAAAGTTGCTGCTGCTGCTGCTGCTGCTGAGGATATGCTTAACAGCTGATCCTATGTGGTATCTGTAAGCATGGTAAAACTTCTCATAGGAAAAAAAAAAAAATCCTGTAAATGAAATACTGATCTATGAAACTATGATTTAGAAATTAATTATCATTTCAGGAAAATGCACAGGGTTCAATTAATTACAAACTTTAATTCCAGCCCATCAGTCCATTTACCTTTAAGTTCAATACACACTGTACTGCAGCTAGTACTAAATGTGCTACAGTTTCTGTCAAAATAGGAAGTGTATTCTATATTCATACACATAGTTTCAAAAATGAGTTTTTTTATAAGTTTGTGTTGATAAATACAGTTGAGGAAGTATTATGGGTAGGCAGTTAAAAATGAAATAAAATAAACTCACTTCTCAAGCATCATATTCTCTCTTACAGTAGAAGTATCTCTTGCTCTGCACTGTGCAGATTGATCAAAAAAAAGGAGAAAGTGAGATTATTCTAAAGACCTGAAAACCATAAGAGAAATGTGAACAGACCTAATACTGTCATCCTGATGGTTCTGTTCATTCAAATATGCTTTTTAATCCATTTCATAGAGGTTATTTCTATACTGGTGAAAAGATAGGTGTCTGTGAAGCAAGGGCCGTGCTGTAAGAGAGTATTTTAAATTGTATTCTTTTGCCAGGCACTATGTGCAGGTGAAAACATGATGTGTTTTTAACGAATTCTGGTGACAAGTCTTTAAGTTACTGGGTTGCTCACTGCTCCCTTCCATTAGGTAACAAGGTTTTGTTCTGCGGCCACCAAGAAAAATGCATTCTCTGTTTGAAAACAATTTCCACAAGCACGTTGTAAAAGTGTAATCCTTCTCCTAATAGCCACATCTGTGCATCTGCAAATGGACTTTTTGAAATGACGTATTGTTTAGTTATTGCATGTGCTTTCTACCTGATCTTAAGAAGTGCGGTTGTACCAATTGGTACAACGGTTTTGTCATATCTCAGGGGTAAGTCAAGCTGGACCGAAGCAGAATGTAGATGACAGGCTGTCACTGTAAGGCTAGTATTTAATTATCTGGTATTCTCTCCTGCAAGTCAGTACAAATATAAGTGTGTATCTAGATACAGAGGGTAGAGGGTATAGGAATTTGTACTACATTCTAGGTAAGAAAGAATACAGATAGTGAGCAGTGTATTGTACAGAGACCTATGGAGATGTGTGCTGTGTTCCCGCAACTGTTAGATGACTTCAAGCTAGACACTATGCTTCTGGGAGAAAGTTTTAAATGAAATAAGTCTGCTGCTCTAAAAAAATTAAAGACAAAATTCTGAATTCTGATCATGTATATTTTCATGCCATTTTTAAAAGAAATACTGAACACAGCTTCCTGGCCAATTTTCTAGTCTCTCGATCACTTTCTGCCTTCCAGAATTTTCCCTTCAGTTTTCTTCATGTTATTTCACATTTCAATATGCTGTTCAATGTTGTCGTACTGTTCAGTACTACAGGCAGCTGCTGTGTTCATCCCTAAAGGTGGTTGCATTTCAGTTGCAATATATATATTCCCAACCTAGGTCACAGGTGAACTGTGAGACTTAAGAGTTCCTTAATGCCCTTCTCAAGAACAAAAGACAATGCAAAGGATCTCTCTGGGATATTATTGTGTATAGGCTCCCTCCTGTTTTCTCCTAAATTAAATAACAGTCCTTTTAAATCTAAATTTTTCACAAAATATGTTAACTCATATTTGACAAATTCAACCCAAACAGTAACAAAAACGTCTCCCCTCCTGACTGAAAGCTGACATTATATCTAGCTATTACATAGATATTAAATAGATAGGTCACATGCTTCCAAATAATCTCTTTTCAGATCTTTCCTCTGTTGTATGCGCACAATTTAATCTTATTTGCTGTGACTGGATCCATTAACCTCAGCCTTACCTTATGATTACAAAGCTTTCTTACATGTTTCTTGTGAGAGTACGTAAGGTACAAACTCAGGTCTGCATTTTATCTCTCAAGAGCAGCTTTCTTTATGCAGTATGAATCAGTGTACCAGCGTTCATACCATGAAAACTATATTTACTGTACATCGACAGTGATGGCTGTCCTGAAATATGAATTTAAAGTTTCAGTAACACAGTCACATTAAACCAATTATATTATGATATCAAGGATGCTATTCATGAAAGTCATAAGGAAGCACAAGCAAGTGCATCAAATTTTGAATACGGTACCTGTGTTGATAGCTAATGTCCTTTCTGTATTATGTATGCATTATCATTACGATGTAGATTGCAGTAAATCACTGAATGGGCTGGACGCATTCCAAGTGAGGTAGAGGACAGCATCTTGGTCTCAAAGAAAGTAATCACAGACTTCCTTGGGAATTTCAAAGCAAAATCAAAAATACAAGAGTGTTTCTACATAGACACCTGACAGCTCTATATGCATAGCTTCCATATTTTTGGGTACCTACAGCCTGCTGCCCATTTTCATCTCTATGTTTTCATATGAATGCTTCAGTATACTATAAGCAACTACTGGGAAAAAAGAATTGCAATTATTTCCAAAGTGTATTGCAGTGCAATACATGATTGATGCTGTGCAAACAGCACACTTGATGCTTGGTGCTGTACAAACACAGAACAGCATTTGTTGTACCTGCTGCTAGATGTTAACACAACCAAGTTTATTAAGTAAAGAAAAACCTATTCTGCAGCGCTAACTCACTCCGACATCCTTCAGTTATCAGTAACATCAGTTACATCTCTGTTTTATTATCTGTAAAAGAACAGTTTAGATTTTAATTTGTTTTCTAAAAATGAAAAAAATTCCCCTGGATTTCCCCTGGAGTAGTATTATATGCAACTAAGTTTCATATTTTACTCAAGTAGGCTTAAATCTGTTAACCTGTAAGCTTGGGGGCCCAAGTAAAGATACTGATTATTATATCTGAAGAAGGGCAACATTTCTCTGTTTTGCAAAGTCTGTTCTGTTGACTGTTGATTAACTCATGGAGTGAGAATTCCTCAAATTACGTTCTGTAGGAACAACAGCTCATGAGAAAGCTTTTCTTATTCCCTTCCCCAGGTCATAAAATACATATTTTTCTTCTTGTCTCAAATACAGAGACTATAAAGTTATATCAAATCTAGTACCTTATTCAAAATACATATTTATGATTATTTTTAAGGAAAGTTTAAGTCCCTGTGTACCTTATATACCGAGCAGCTGAGAGTCATAATTCCCTTAATGGTCTGTTGGTACACACATGACCAAATTGCAAATTTCTTTCTGGAAAATGAACTGAACTGCTTTAGAACTCAGTATTTAGATTGGGGGATCTGACATAAGCCACTGAAATTCCTATGAGAAACTTGGATGATAGAGATGCTGAAGATTCAGAAAAATCAGCAGTTTTCTGCATAGTATCTCAACATAAACATATACACATATAGGCTGTTAGATTTCAATTACATTCTGAATTTTAAATATTAGATAAACTGCTATGGAAAATTTAAAAGGAAAGGTTGAAAACATGGGGAAGAAGCTTCATGAGTGGGATCTCCTAGCATATTTGAATAAAACATTCAATTTCTACTTTATTAGACTTTGGTGTACTGTTTTGTTATTAATATTTTAAAAAGTCAGAATATGAATTTATGCACTATGTAGAAACACAGCTTTTGTTCCTAAGTTTATGCTATTCATCAGTGTAGTACTGTACAATGCACAACCACTACAAAACAAAAATGAAAAAAAAAATATTACTCTGCTTTTGCGTATTAAAGACAGGATGAAAGATTGGTGCGTAAGTTGAGATGATAAAAATTATAATAATTCACTAAACTTATTTTTTCAAAATGATATGTGTTTTCTATTAATTCTGAACTCTGTTTGTGGTAAACTCGTGAGATAAATAGAGAAGAGATTCATTTAATAAAACCAAGTTGAGGAAGTGGGTGCAAACTTTCACTTTAATACCTTCATAAATAGACATAGTGAGTTCATTGGCAGCACAAACTGTTTTTCATTAAAAATGGAATGGAGATGAATTACATTAACATAGAGTATTATTTTCTAGCAGTTTACCTCCTCTTGGAGAGCCCAAAGGAGGGACTATATTTTCGTAAAAATTAATTACTTCACCACAATGTTAAAGTAAGAAATACACCAATTTCCTTGTTAGATGGGTACAAATCAAGAAAATGGTTGGACGCATTTTGTAAAGGTCAGGATAATCCATAGGTACTATATACTAATTTATTGAAGACATGAATATGGTTATTTCTGAAAAACTAAGGTTAATATCAGCTGAGACAACAATGGGTAATAAATCTAGGGTAATTGATTTAAGTAAACATATCATATCCATCAAAAGTACATTTTCAAAGAAGTATTAGAGTTTGCTTCAGTAGCTGAAAGCTATGGGAAAATCTTATGTTTTTCTTTTGGTGACAGTAGTCTTCATATGAACAACAGAGGGTAATTGAGAAATCAAAGAAAGAGAAGTCTTCAAGGCACCGGTTTCTAAGCTCTCAGCAAGTTTAGTTGGGCCTTGTTTTGGAGGCCAGTGTAAATTCATAAAAATGTAACAGTTTTTATGCAGACATGATAGGTAAACTGAGAAAAAAAAAATCATTTAATCAAAAGGTTTCCAATTAGCTCTAATATTTTTGCTTTTTCTAAAGCTAGATAAGCAGCTGAAAGTTCTGAGTATTCACATATTTTTGGCATTTAAAAGATGTCAGAAAAAATTAATTGTGGTTGTTGTTTGTGGTTTGGTTTTTTTTCTCTTTTTTTTCTCTACAGTTATAGAATATTTTAATTAGAGATTTTAGAGGTGGGTGTACTATCCTAGAATCAGATCTTGTAGATGCATACCCGAACAACCTGTATGCTTATGTGAACCTATTATGTCCAACACAGTCTGTATCCTTTCCACTGAGTTCAACAGGCTTAACAATAGAAAAACCTGTATGTGTATTATACAAAGGGCAGGTGGAATTCTTCAGCTCTCTGGCCCAGGTACAGCTAATGTGGCCAGGAGCAATGGAAAACCAGAACTGTATTGGAAGAAAAGAAAAAAGAAAATACTGGGAAAACTAGAAATAGTTTTCTAAATACTCTGTTCCTTTCCCTTCTTTTGGACTTTCAATATCTGGAATTCTTTCTCTTCATGCCCACCCTAGAAGTTATGGAGGGTTTTGGGGGTGTTATTTTGGTTTGGTTTTTTTTTTTTTGTTTGTTGTGTTTTTGTGGTGATTTTTGTTTGGTTGTCTTTTTTTTTTTTTTTTTAAATATAATTACGCTGTGCATCTGGTATTTTGACATAGGCTTTTCTTCTTCAACACTTTTTTTTTTATATTTAAACAACAGGTTGTAAAAGAGAGAAATAATTTGGAAAATCAAATTATTTTGCTTCAAGACAAAATTAAGCCTGTTCAGTCACAGTCACTGTACTTTGTGGCATTTTTGTTCCATTTTCCATTTCTTTACTTTCTTTTTTATGCTTTGTACTCTAGGACTCCATCGATCAAGATGCATAATGCTGTCTCCCTATTAGCAAACTTATGGATGCCCCATGGGTAGGAAAATACAGCTTACATCAGAACTGGTCCTTCCATAGAAAGTTTTGATTTTCATGAAACATTATTTTCAGATGGGTAATATTTTGTTTGAAGTATGTAACAAACCGTAAAGGCTTGCAAAACTATACTGAAAACATCTCTAGTACTGCATTATTGTAGAATTATAAATACTTTCTCCTTCTAAGACAATTGCCATGGTCTCTCTGGTGATATTTAGAACTTTGCAGCTCAGAAGAATGTAAAAATTAGAATTAATTGGTTTAGATGATAATGTTTTGATATGAAATTATGTCTATTAGCATCTGATTTGAATTTTAGATTCATGTCTGTTTGTTTTTTTTTTCCCTGAGCTTTTCTGGGGACCAGATCTTGCCTACTTCTGGATGCACACTACTGACTTTTTATTTGTTTGCTACACAGGTATTATTAAAACAATTAAAAAGAAAATTAGATGTATAGACATGCAATTCCTGCTAAAGTCAGTGGAATATGTGTTAATGCAATTGAAAATATAACTATGTCCTTAATGTCTTGATACACTGAATTTCACAGAATGGTTGGAAAGAACCTCTGGAAGTCATCTGGTCCAACCTCCCTGCTCAATCTCTGTCACCTAAAGCCAGTTGCCCAGCACTATGAAGAGACAGCTTTTAAAAGCAGGTGTTTGAATCTACTGCTTGGACACCATTAGGATGCTTTGGGAGTATTGCATGTTGAACAGCTCCAGTGAATTTTCAGTGGTAACAGGTATCCTTTAATGTTTACTTCTTATTTTGCACAGTGTAAGTGTAACCTTTAATATATGTGACAAAGAGGAATGTAGGGCTTCTGGCAGAGCTAAACAGCACTCTTAAACATACTGCTGTATTCATTTAATTATATTCATATTAAGCAGTTATGAGATTTCAGGAGGATGCTGGTATCTGGCAGTCTAAAATCTAATCACACGGAGAGTCAAAGATTAAATTATATAGCATTAAGAAAAAAACTGAAAAAAAGAAACAAAGGAAAAAACCAACCTCCATCTGGTAAAATGTGTAAGAGAATTATTCAAGATTGCGAGGAGGAATTAGGATGACAGGAAAGAAAAGGTTTTTTTTTTTTAATACATGAAGGAATTGCATATGAAGCATAGAGGAAGAAAATGAGATGGAAATCTCTAAAAGAAATTGTTGCAACTAAGGTCAGAAAGAAGAATTAAAACCAAAAAGAAAGTGATGTAAAGAAGTATTTAAAGATAAGAACAAGAAACTTGCTTTGAACATTCAAGGGAAAATTAATGACCAGGTTCGAACAGGGGACTCCTATAATAAGAACAGAGGGTGAAATGCCATTTTTGCTACAGTCTTTTTGGGTGACTGGATGGAGTGAATTAAATGAGGTGCTAGTACTTCATTTCAGCCTCTTGTAAGTATTTAATTTTCTGTAACTCATCTAAAATTGTTCTTAAACACTTCTTGCCTGTGAAATTTCTGAAATGACCTTAAGTACTTCATTGCATCAAATTCTTAGATACAGGTCATTGAAAATTTTTTTCTGGCAAACAAATTTTGAATCCTTCATTGTTAAACTGTAGCTAATATGAATGCCATCTTGGTTCTTACTCTTCTTAATCTGTGTGGTAAATAGAAGAGGCTATGTTTATGTATATTGCAATCACATTTCTAGTTGCTAGGTGTTTCCATTTGTTTTCAGCAAGACTTAATATCCTGAAGTGGAAGACAGTCACATTGGTTTTTATTTCTTTTTTAATATATTTCTTTAAATTATTATTTTATTTATTTATTATTTATTTTTAATATAAACTGGTTACTTAAGCTATTTTCAGTCTAATTAAGCTCTGTCTATAGTGGCTTTTAAAACCTCTCTCTTTGTTGTTTCAAATCCCTGATCAAAATATATCCATCTGTATCCTTTCAAATTAAACTCTTCGCAGTTTCAGGATGCTTATGTGACAAAAGATATAGGTTTCTAATTATGCTTATTTCAAGCTCCAGCTCCTTGAGTTAAGTTCACAAAGGATTATAGGATGAAGGCACCTGTCCAGTAGCTATTGTAATAGGGCTACCAATTTATAGTCAGTGCACAATATTCTAGCAGCACACAATTTTTTTAATGCTGACGTAGTCCCTTTTTGGAGCCATGAACTTGAGGGAAACAGCTTCTAAGTCTGTCAGTTCTCTCAACCACCTTGTCACCATGTGTTGTCTCCTGCCTGCTTTCTATTCATTTGCCAAATTGATAAGACTTCAGGAAGTCCTTTAGTTTATTTGTAAATAATTTTCTTCATGCCTTGCAATGATGTGCTTATGCTTATATATCTCTTTGGACTTCTTTGCTTCTAATGTACTCACATTTTGAATGTTGATCCTTTAAAAGTGTCAGGGACTGTAGAGAAACCTCCTTAAGCCAGTTGACAAAAGTTGGAATTTGTTCAGTCTGAAGTTTTTCCTTACAGTAGAGTACTCTACATGCCTTGTAGGATTTTCCATAGCCTTTGTGTGGCACTCTTGGGGAGAAACTGCCTGTCTGGGCCAAGTAAACCCAGATAAGGACATTTCAGACAGGTTAAAGGATCTCCTTAGAAAATGAGACATTCAGGTGACTAACTTCCAACTTCTAATGTCAGATTCTAAGTTTAAATCAGTCATCTAGGCTGTCTCTATATCTGTTGGAGAGAATTGGCCATAAAAGTTGGGGTAGATGGATTACATACAAAATTTCTTCTCTCTCTTCATTAAAAATACATAATCCTTTATAACTAATTTTTGTTTTCCTCAAAACTTCCAAATTTTCAAACAGATTAGGAGGTACAAAAAATCTCGTCTTTCATGCAAAACTCTTTGACACTGTTGCGTTAACCTATAGGTTTCTATCCCAGGTTCTTTTTCTCTTTTATGTTGCAAAATTAAGACCAGTTCTCTGGCTTTGTATAGTCTTGTCTTTGTGAATTATTGCAGTCTTCTAGTATTAGCGACATCCATTGAAATTTAAAGAACAATGTCAGGACACTTTCACTTATGCCAGGAGATAGCACTCACAGAATCACAGAATTGGAGAATGGTTGAGGTTGGCAGGGACCTCTGGAGGTATCTGGTCCAACCCCACTGCTCAGATAGGGCCACTTAGAGCCAGTTGCCCAGGCAGTTTTTCAATATCTCCAAGGATGGAGACTCCACAGCCTCCCTGGGTAACCTGTGCTTGTACTTAGTCACCCTCACAGTGAAAAAGTGTTTTGAGATGTTCAAGAAGAACCTCCTGTGTTTCAGTTTTTGCCCATTGCCTGGCTCTGCCTCCTTGGTATCCTCCCTTCATTTGTATGTGTACATTGATAAGATCCGCTCATTTCAAGAAGTGGCTCAGACTGGAAGTTGAGTGAAGACGACATAAAGCCTTCTATATCAAGTTAGCTCTTGTGCAGCAGGCAGGAAGGTATGTCTCTATTTCTGAAGAAAAAATATGTACAGTTAAATGCAGAAGCTTCTTTGAACCAGTTTGAAATAAAGCCCTACTGGCAAATCAGTTTTAGTGTACATTTTTGCTCTCAATCCTCTGCATAAAGTACAGACGTATGCACTCATAGAATGTTTTTTTAATATGCCTTATCCATGGCATTTCTAAGGAGCTTGTTTCCTTTCAAATGCTAAATATATCAGGAGACTAGGACGAAATTGTAATAGAATTTATATTTCAAAAAAATACAGTATTATTTTTTTCTATTTTGCTATGAAATAAGTGTATATATGCAAAAATTTTATTCTGATTCACATACGGTTTCAGCCCAGAGTAATCTCAACTATCGTTAAAAAATTCATTTTCCAAATATCACATGGGTTTTACACATGCAAGAACTAGTATTCACCATTATTTTTTAAAAATTGTAATACATTTCAAATAAATATTTATTTTTTTCTAGTAGCTATTAAAAATTAACCTAACTTAAAATAGTATTTATTTTACATTTTACATTCTTTCTCTCCCCTCTGGATGAAATTCTGATCTTAGCTATATTAAAAGAGCTTCAGAGAAATAAAAGTTGTATAAGAACGTAAGTATAATTCAGATAAGAATTTTTCCCTCTGTCTTCCTAGCTATTTATACAATGTATGTATTTTCTCTCACTGTTTGAAATGAAGAGAAATCATACATAAACAGTGCATCACATAACTACTCCCACAGAAAGCTCTTCATGAGAATGTTTAGCGATGGATTTTATTGTTTTGTGGTTTGAAATCATTAAATAAAATGCAGGTAGCCAAATGTTAGGCATTTTTTAAAGAAAAAAAAGTAATTTAATTTATGTGCAGCAATTTTCAGAGATACTGTAAGAACTTTTGTGGAAGCAAGCATAGTTATGTTATATACATACCCCATTAAACTCTACACAGTAGCATTTGCAAGGGAAGGTTTCTGCGGCTGTAAATGGTCAACATAATTTCAGTGAAAGTTTAAGGAACTCTTTGTGCCTGCCTTCTCTTATTTTCTTCTAGTCTTGAACAAAAGGTGAAAATTACCTAAGTTAATTATTTAACCCTGGAGACTAGAGACAGAGTTTTATACTGCTATGATCTGCATAATTTCTAAATTATTTCCATAATATATGCTGAAGTCAGAGAAGAATGGAGAAGTACAGGATGTTTTTCTACTGTCCATGTCATTTCAATATCAGTGTTAAGTTCTGCTTTCAGTGTTATAAATGCAGATTCTATTGGAATTAATAGGACTAATTGCAATGGTAAAACCCTTAAGTGTGTTGTGGAAAGAGAGGAAAAGGAGCCATTATAGAGGTTAAATCTTACTAAGTTTTAGCTTGCCATCCATGTTAAATCAATCCCTTTATGTGTATGGAATTGCTGGCCTCTAGACTACTTGGTACTGTTTTAATATCCATTCTCAACATAAGGTTTAATATTGACTTTATGGGCACAGTCAAACATAAGAAAAGTAAGGAAAACGACGCAGAATCTGAAAAGAGTGAGGATTTTACTATAAGTAGCCTCTCCAAAGAAAGAATATTTTACAATGTGAAAAAATTATTTAGCTAAAGCAGTTTATAGTCTTTCTTTAAAAATGTTTTTTTGAACATTAATACTATTTACAAATTATATTCTACCAGAGCAATTTTATTATATTATTTTGAATTTCTGTTTTAATGAGAAATCATTAAACATGAAGAATACCATTCTATACATAAATTTCAGGGCATTATTTTTATACTACTGTTATAGTTGCTTATCCTTTAATGCAATAGCAGATTTGTTTTAATTTGCACACAGCAGATGCTTGATGTGAGAACTAAATCACTTCTTCACTATTGAAAGATTAGAAGATTTTCTGTATATAAGAAATTGCTATTAATCCATATAATTTTCAACTTTGTGCAAATACAGAGTAAAAAACACTATTTTGAGGCTCAGGTTCCTGGTTTTATTTTTAAATGAGATGGAGGGAGTTCTCAGGGGAAAAAAAAAAAGTTACAAATTCAGAAAGTACAGAGAGAATACCAGTTAGTCTTTTAGAAGGGAGGCAACAAAATGATCTTTCATTCTGAAAAGGAAATCTTCAAATGTTCAGCTAAGGCTGTGAATGTCCTTTGTATCTGATTTCTTTTCTGTGCTGTTGCTTAGCAGACAAATTGTATCACAGTTTGCCAAGTGATCATGTTGACTACGAATTATTTGTGTGGTCTCCCAAAGCAAAGGGGAAAAAACTGCAATCCTGTATTAATTCCTGTAGGCTCAGTATACAGTCATTTCTCATCTCATGACTCTTTTGTAAGGGTAACATTACTGCTTGCAACTGCATAAAAAAATTTAATGATTGGATCTTTGGCTTGCCTTTTCTCATCTCCAAGAACAGTGCTTGATTCCCAGTGGAGATTTTTTAAAGAATAGTAGACCTTGTGACTAAAAATTACCTTTTCTTAGTGATTTTTGGTGGAAAATCCTCATGAATAATAACACACAAGAACATTCATTTCATTTCATTTCTTTATGGGTGCATTTTTGTGTGAGAACTTCTTAGCAAAGCAGTGTCAATTAAGTATTGTATTATTATATTTGAGTTTATAGAAGGAAGCTTCTTCATATTTTGGTAAGAAAGGAGTTTGTTGTAATGTTGTAGTGTTCTTCTCACCCAACTATAGGCATCTATAGTGCAGGTGTCTCCATTTCAACTGGTCACCTGGTCATCCACTGCAGAAACAGAAAGAACTGTAGATAACAGTCCATTCAACCTATTTTAGACACTCAATGAGATGTCTCATGCTGTAGAAGTTTCTTTTTCTTTCATTCTCAGAAAAAGGCTGTAGTTAATGACCTCCATAAACTCCATCAGACGAATCCTCCTTATAACATGTGGAGTCTAAAGTAGGAAATTAAAGACAGGAACTAAATAGTGTAGAACACTGCCCAGTATATTCTTTGTGTCTTGGAAATAGCATTCGAGGTTATTACAAGCAATTTTTTCTGTTCTTCTCAGTCTCAAGAAAAATCTTTCTTCACCCTGTTGCTAAAAACCTCCTTATTTAATATGTCAGGTTTAGGCAATTAATATCATAATTACCTCAAAAACAATCTCCTTGTTGATCAGAAGTTTCTCTGTCTTTGAAGAAACTGGTCCATTCCTTGTAGACTAATTACAGTTCAAGAAAATGCAAATTTCTTAATTTATATTTCTTTAATAGTAAACTAGTTTTATTTTTACTTTTTATAAATAAATTTTAATTATAAAACTCCTTACTTAAACTAAAATGTGTAGCCTTATCCAACACCACCTAATTTTAATAAGAATCTTCCTACTAACCATGAGAATGAATTTAAAAACAGTTTCTGCCATTCTGATGCTGAAAAATAATATAATATGGCAAAATGTCAGAAGATTCCTTTTCTTGCAGTCCTCAAATTAAATGGTGTTAAAGTCATCTTATTTAGGCTGGAAACTTTTGGATTACTTTAACTGTATGCAGTGTTTTTGTTCTTGGAATTTTTCTTGAAATTCAATGGCACAAATAAAAACTAATGAATTAGGCAAAATAGATAAATTAGGATAAATTGTATTCTTTCTAGAGCTACACATGGAGACACCAGCAAGAACATGCTTGCTATAACACATCATGATTGTCCTGAAAGAGTTACAACTATGTAATAAGTCACATAAAGTCACAGAATCACAGAACAGGCTTGGCTGGAAGAGACCTCTAACATCATCAAGTCCAACCATTAATCTAACACTGCCAATTCCCCACTGCACCCTGTCCCGTAGCACCTCATCTACACATTTCTTAAATACCTCCAGGGATGGGGACTCCACCACTGCCCTGGGCAATCTGTTCCAATGCCTGACAATCCTTTCAATTCATAATATGAAGCTATTAAAAAGTTAAACCCTCTAATCCCAGATATATATAGAAAACCTGCAGAGGCAAGGCAGCTAATTTTTGAATGTTAACTCAAATATTATGCTGGGAAAATTTCATTAAAGAAATACATAGGGCAAGACAGTGCAAGTATGTCAATGAACACTGTTGTTCACTCATGTAAATAATCTATTTTTTATTACAATATCATAACCAGAGGAACAGCAAACAATTCTGGAACAGAAGTGTTGTGTAAAAGAAATATTTAAATAAATTATTTTTTTGAGTTGAATTTGAAATCAATCAGTATGGTGATATGCTCAGCAAATTACAAAGCGTCGGAGGGTTGCCTTCATTTTTGGGGTTTTCCTGGTTTTGCAGGAACAGACCCATGGGCCAGCTGGGAGTTTCAGTCAGGGCAGCTGACTCACAGGTGTATCCCACAGCACTTACATCATGCTCATGATAAAAGGAGGGAGTTTACTGAGGGTGGAGAGTTCTTCTTTCTGACGCTTCTATCTCTTGGCATTCTGTTCTTGCTGCTGAGCCTAGGGATAAGGGTGAGTATAAGCTTGTATACTTTATGCTGGTGATTGTATTAGTTTTGTTATTTCATTAAATCCCTTTCTACTTCCAGTCATGGAGCTTCTCCCTTTTTTCCCTGATTCCCCTTCTCGGCCGGGGAGGGGTCGTCTGGTGGTAGAACAACTTCTACAGTTTAGCCTCGGGTACAGGTTAAACGTAGACAGGGGCTTTCCGCTTTATTTTACTGTGAGAAAAAAAAACAACCAACCTAATTCATCATTTGTATATGCACACAATGTGCTGGCATGACAGGTAAATATCTAAGGGCTAGATAACTCATTTTAGACTAAGTCTTTTTTTGTACAGTATTGACAATTCTATGGGTAAAAAGTTAGTGATGTTTTGTATCAACATGCTCATGAGGTGTTTAAAAAAGGCTAATTATCTAGATAAGTCTATTTTCAGTTCAGCAGTAAGATTTTTATAGGTTTTGATATTGTGGGATGTAGAAATTCTATCAAAGGTTTCTGTTAAAGAGAGCAAGATTATTAAATAAAAACAAGCGCATAATTCTTTCAAAGGAAAAGGGTTCCATAAAAACATATGTGGTATAAGGAAACAATTTCAAGGAGTCCGCTGAAGGTTTATGCACTTTTTGTTATCCCTGAACTGAAAAACACATCAGATCCTTTCATCCCTAAAGTAGTCGGTATGTCAAGATGGGAAATAATACTTAGTAATACAGATGATTGACTTTCCCTGAAACACAGGCTAGTATTTCCAATGTCAGAAATAAAGACCTGTGGAAATCTAAAAACCTGGGATAAGAACACTTTTTAAAAATTATTTATGTAGGATACCATGGTTGAATGAATAGTATTGTAACAAAAAGCCAATCCAGCCCTCTGTTATTACTGTATTCCTGGATAATGTTCTAGTCATAAGCAAGTGTGAGAAATACTCCAGAAATTCATAAGAGAAGAAATAATGCATCATGTCTAGTTCCTCTACTCATGTGTAGTTTATATACTTTAATGGGGTATTTTGTCAGAGATGTACATAACTGAATGTTTTACGCTCAAAATCTCTTCCAGTCATTTTTTACAGCATCTATGTTATTGAGGGTGCAGTAGGCAAACAGGTGCCTGGGACTTAGACCTTGTCTATGGTACCCCTAAAGCTTTTGAGCTGATGAGTGCCCTCCCCTCTGAACAAGGGCCGCAGTACAGTGGCCGAATGTTCTGGTCCTGGTTTACACTTGATCTGCCAATATGCTGTGGTGCTGCGTTTGTTGCTGACATGCATCACCCTCATTCACACTTATTGAGAAGAAAATAACTTGGAAAATACTCAGGTGACCCATGGAAAAGGTCTGATGGGAAAAGGTTCTATTGTCCTGCATGGAAGTCACCCTTGGCCACTAGATTACTGTGCATGGTAGAACCTACGGATTTCCATGGGTCTAGGTGTAAACAAACAGTCCTGGAGTTGTGCCACTTTGGAATACCTGCAGTGGTGATCATGTTGAACTAGATATGTTTGCTGAGTATTGTGTCTAGTAGGTTATGGACTATAGCTCTTGGTGGCAGAAAATTCATCTTTTCACATGAGGATGCAGAATTGAAGTAATTTCCACTTTTCTTTACTGTGATGTTGGCTTGGTAAATAAAATAATAGCACTTTGAAAGAACAAAAGATGTGGAGTTTCCCGCTTTGTAATTGCAAACATAACAATCATGTACTTTAACAAATGCAATCAATATTGCAATATAGGCACTTTCTAGTCCACCTTCCTTTTCTTTTTCCACCAGAAAAAATACATTATAAACTCTGCTTGGAAATACATATCACGATGCTCTTAACTCTGCCATACCCAGTTTTAAAAGTACTACATATGATTTCAGGCATCTGTAATAGCTACCTAATTTGTGGTGTTTGAGTCTTATATTGGAGATTCTTTTTCTTTTACTGACTCAGAGACACGATCAGACCTGGAATGTGGTCAGAAGAGAAGATAATTCAGCTGTTTTTCAGGTGGGCATCATAATTCAGCCTAGGGATGAGCTTTGTATCTTGTTACTGTAGAAGTGGGTTCCTCACTATGATTTAGAAGAAACTAAATATGAGGTATAGACTTACCAAACTGGCAAGATTCTTCAGAATGGGAAATAACATGTTTCCCACTGTTTTAACAGATTTGTATATTCTGAAAATTCTTGTGTTCAGATTAAGTCTTCAGAAAAAAAGATTACGTGGATAAGAAGTGATCAGTAGAACTCCATCAGAGAAAGGTGAGACTTCATCCGCAACAGACACACAGAGAACATATGGAACAGAATGAACCCGTGATGTAACAAATGCAGAATAAATGCAGTGAATTTTTATCCACATAATATGAAGACAAAAGTCCCAAATCCACTCTTAAGACCAACAAATATGTATCACCTAGGACACTCATAACAAACATTTATTCTCTGCTCTTTGCTTAGCTTCAGAGACACTGCAAATAGGCAGTACCTTCAAGTTTTGTAAACTGAGGTGAGATAAAGGAGACATTCAAACTCAGATTCTTTTAGTTAAGAAGAATTATCATGAGAAGCTAGATTTGTCTGCTTCACTCACTTGAAGCTGGTGGATCATAGAACAAGGACAGAGGAATCTAATTCTTTCTTCATCTTGGTTACATCTGTAAAACAAAATTTCTGTTGACTCTCCTAACCAAATAATCTGCAGAGTGACTTCAGAAACACGGCATTCTTCAGTCTACACATGCATTATTTTGGTCTAAAAATATATTGAGTTGCAAGCTCCCTGGAAAGTGCTTACTGCTGAAAATATCTTTGTTCTGTTGAGACATCTCAGATAATTTTGTGTGATTACTTGCCATTTTCAAATCAATTTTAGACAGTAAGAGAAAACTGTTATTTTACCTAATTTCAGTAATAGAAGAAATAGTTCCCTAGTGGATGATACAAGTTTAATGGCTTAAAGGTTCTTTTTTTGATTGTAGTGTGTGTGATCGTGTCAGATTAACAGTTATAGCAATGAGCAACAGCCACGCTGATGAAAGCTTATAAGCAGGATCAATAGAAAAATGCATTTTCTTCTCTCTGAGTATAGTACTACTTTGCATGAAGTTTTCTGTAGAAAGCATTTTTTTGTAAGAGATAAAAGCACTTAGAAGGGAAAAAATCAATGTGTTTATAGTATTTCTCTATGCACTGTATGACAAATAAGATGTAGTGAATGCTATAACAGGCTGAACTTTATCAGCCTTAAAATCATGGACCACACATGCCAGTTGTGTAAAATGTTGGTAAATCTATGGCCATAATGAGTTATACTGGTCTCATGGCAGTTTAATGCCGATGGTGCATACTGATGAATCAATATGATCACATATTTTACTGTAATTGTTTTACACACCTCTTTTGTTAACAAATTGCTTTCTTAAATTTGACTTTCATTTTAGTTGTTGTGCTTGAAGCTGGAAAAATGGAAATAATATTTGACATTTGCCATCTTCTTTATACTTTCTGTTCAGTTGCATGAGTCTGACATCAGTTTGCTCATGCAGTGCTTGAAAGTCTGTATGTCCTTACAGGCCTTCAAGGAGCAGAGTCTGAAATGGAGAAGTGCTGCTACTTCTTCATAGATATAATGGGCATTATTAAAATTCAGTGTTTGCAAATCAAGTAGCAAACCGTGGGACTGAACCCCACACACACACACTCTGAATGAACCAAATGCACAAATCATATTGTCTCTCCAGTGAAGAACAACATTTAAGAGGACTTTAAAGATCTTCTTGTGTTTGGAAATCTATAACCATGTGTTAATTTTTGACAAGTGTGTGAGGGAAGGAGTAGTAGGATTTGGTACAGTTCTTCTCCTCTGATAAACACATTTTGAGGGCTGCAGATGTAATCCCTCAGTGTAATAGAAGATTAAATCCCTAAATAAAAACCCTGTACCATGTGTTATTCTGCATCTCACCCAGGGTCCCATAATCTGAAGTGCGAAAAATGAATTACATACCTGAATGCCATATATCTACAGAATCACCCATTCATGGAACGGATGAAGTTGGAAGGCACATCTAGAAACCATCTAATCCAACCCCCCAGCTCACAGCAGGAGCAACTAGAGCATGTTGCCCCCACAACCTCTCTGGGCAGCCTATTCCAATGTTCGACTGTTCTCACAGAAAAAAAACCCTTTTTCTTATGTTTATTTTTACATATTTTAGCTTGTGATCAACCTTTGCCTCCTTTCATTGGTTAGCACTGAGAAAAACCTAGCTTCATCTTCATCTTTCCTCTCATCTGTCAGGTATTTATATTCAGACTCTATTAAGGAAGCAGACACTGTAACAAAAGCAAGGACTGATGTGGAATGACTTATTTACCCTTTCATTATATCACTAGAAAGAGCTTCTATATTAATACTGCTGATGGATAGAAAATAACACTGAATAATAACATCCTGAAGCTTTTGTTTTCTGTGCTGCTCTTGTTCACACAGGTACCTCTCAGTTCTTCCCAGCACTACCTGACAAAAACATTTCAAAAGTCGATATCATATTGGAATAACAGTCAGTTCTTTCACTTGACGACAGGCAATAAGACTGCCCTTCTTTTGCTAGGCAAGGCTGAGGGGGGAATCTCATTAATGCTTATAAATATTTTAAGGGCAGGTGTCAGGAAGATGAGGCCAGACTCTTCTTGGTGGTGTCCAGTGACAGGACAAGGGGCACTGGGCACAAACTGGAACACAGGAGGTTCAATCTTGACATAAAACACTTCTTTACTGTGAGGGTGACTGGGCACTGGCACAGACTGCTCAGAGAGGTTGTGGAGTCTCCGTCTCTGGAGACATTTAAAACCTGTCTGGATGTGTTCCTGTGTGATCTACTCTAGGATCCTGCTCTAGCAGCGGGGTTGGACTAGATGATCTTCGGAGGTCCCTTCCAATCCCCACCATTCTGTGATTCTGTGATTCTGTAATGTCAAACTAAGTTTGTTTGAGAAATGATCAAGTGACAGCTCTAAGAATTAGACTCTTGTGTAAATGTCCATTTAATGTCTTAAACAATGTAATTTTAAAGTTTCCTTTTCAGTGATTAAACTGACTTCTTAAATCCAGCTCACAGATCGTTCAAGTAGGTCATTGTTGCAAACCTTTCAGAAGATAAGACTAAGTGCGGGCTTGTGATCTAGGCTGAAAGCAATAAAGTGGGGTGCAGCAAAGAAAGTGGTTCATATAAAGAGATATTAATTCAGCTTGATGGTAAACTGGATAGGCAAAAGATTCAGAGGGAAAAATATGAAGATTGCAGTATTCATGTAAATAAATTCAACTCTGATACAGTGCTAAACAATAATAGTAAAAGACAAATGGCTTGTAATGAAAGAGAAATATCAATTTTAAACAAAACTGATGTTATGTCTGAGCAACTTATTCTAGTAAATTTTTACTTTAGGGAAAGGAAATTTACCCAAGAATGACTTGCCTTAATGTTTCCCCATGTTGATGGACTCTATTCCATTTAACAACAGTTTAATTTCACAGTATGGCATCTGGACCCAGCTCCTTTTTGCCTTTTAAAATAACAGGCATAAACTAGAAAAAATCCAGAAATAAAAATTTAAAATATGCTAAATGGAGATGTGTGTAAGTTTAAGATGTAGCATAAGTGACCAAAATTATATACTTATTCTACGTGATAGCAAATATCAAAATGTTTTAGTCAGATACTGGAAAATAACAACTGCTTTGTCAAACAGGATACATTAAGAATCATTGCACTCCTAGGGTGATATAAATACATTTTCATAAGAAAAGATGAAAATTAAAAGAAGTCTATTTCTTTGTGTCCAAAATTTAACTGCAGTGTACTTTGGCTTTTGGAGTGTTCTGGAATTTGAAAGCATCTCTGCGCTCTACCTGTTACATCTTTTAAGGATGTAATGTTTTGGCTAGTTCTATGATGTCTGAATTCTTGACAGCTGAAAGTACTGGAACTATTTATAAAATCAGTATTTTGAGTTTATTAAGTCACCTTACCTTTGAATCCTTGGATTTTAACCAAATTATCTAGTACCAAGTGGTTCACTGCATCATTTATGGGCTTCAAGTGTCCTGACACTGCATCTAAATTTAGATATTTTTTGGTTTTCCTCATCTAAGTTTCTCATGCAGTAAACTATGATATAATGATTGGAAACAAAACTGGTTATGCACTCTATCTCTTAGCCTGAAATAACTAGAACCTCTTGTGAATCCTCAACAAGGACTGTGAATTAATTGGTTGAGGATTCGTGTGAATTCAGTCTACAAAACTGAAAAGCTCTTCACTGACTTTCTTGAATAGATCTCCTTTGTCTAGTGGTTAGGGAGATGACGAGATAAAGGTTGGACTTGATGATCCTGGAGGTTCTTTCCAACCATAGTGATTCTATGATTCTACAATAATTCTACAATAATTCTACAATAATGGTAGTTAAGCTGTCTAACACACTTGGAGACACCTGAGTAAAAAGTGTGTTAAACCGTGAGGTCAATGCCTTTCACAGAGAATAAAAGCTTTTTTTTGTGAAACTAGAAAAAAGATTGAAAGAAAATAACATCAGGGAAAGTGAGTGAAGTACGAGTCCAACTAGCTACTAACCTCAGTTGTTCAAGAAAAAGTAGTGCTGACAGTTATACAGAAGAACAGGTAACTGGGAAACATTTGAGCACAAGGTGGTGAGAAGAGAACACGGAAGAGAGGTGATGGATGGAAACCTTTGACCTTTCTTTGAGGCCTGAGCCTTTCTGTAGAATTGTTTGTATGGTTATAGTAGAATGAAATAATATCATTAACACTGTTACATCATTAATGCTGTTTCAGCTATAGTAACATTTTTGTTAAAATATATATTTTTCTCACACATTTTCCTTCATTTTTTCTCACACCTTTTCAGTGCATCAAACTGACACTACCATCCTTCCATTCTTGTGAATCTGATTTCCCTTTGCCTGGGAGTCTGAGGTTTTCTCAGTGTTTTGGGACAGCAAGGATACCCTAGTGTATCTGCAACACAGTTCTTCATGACTGTTGCATCAGATGATCATGCTCTCTTGTTACAGAAGGAAGCTGCTGAAATGAAATCTAAGCATCCATATTTCCATTAGTCATAGTAACTCTTCTGTGTAAGGAATCTTCTGGGCCAACAGCTGACAGATAACCAGAGTTGATGAACAGAGCTACTCTGTGAAGTGATTAGCCTCCAGGGAGGTGACAAACACCTAAACTCAGCAAGGGTAGTCTTTTGAAATGCATCAAGACAGATTTAGTTAGGGTTACTTAAAGGCCTCTGAGGCACATACTGAAGCAAGCAGCTGTGATATGCAAGGCATTGCAGCCTCTAGCTGCTCATTCTGTCCCTTTACTGAAGGTTACTGGCATCATAGAAAAAGCTGACAGAAGTGAATCTGCACTCATATTTCAAGAGTTGCAGTTCACAGGTTGATTTACGAGGAGAAACTCTACATCTGAGGTATGGATTGACAACTTGAGTGGCTGAGGTATTGACTGTTGGGATCAGAAACACCTTTAACCATTGCAGCTAAATCCAGGAGTGACTTAACTTCATAAAGCTTAGAGCTATTATTTTGAAATTTATTACACACTATGCCCCTGAAATTGTCATATGAAACTAGAATAATGCGAAACTAGGCATTCACACAATGTCATGTTTCCAAATTAAAAGGATTTCAACTTCTTAAATTCATCATCTTAACACTGTATTACTATAAAATGGTACTTGTAAGAGAAATTGCAGAAAAGAACAAGAAGAATGAGCAGAGTTCTTGAAAACACGACCTCTGAAGAAAGGAAAGGATTTGAAGAAAAAAAAAATGACGGGAAGGGGCATAAAATAGCACTCTTTGATATGCAAAAGGTAGTTACAAAGAGGAAAGGAATAATCTGTTCTCTGTCAGCCTTGGATAGAACAAGAAGTAATGGTCTTAAATTAGAGCAAAGGAAATTTAGATTATGAATTAGGAAAAGATTTTCAGCCATAAATCATGGGAAAGGACTGTCCAGGGAGACTGTGGAATTATCATTACTGGAAGTTTTTGAGAACAGACGGGGCAGACAACTTTCAAGGCTGAATAAGGTAGAGGTGATCCTGTCCTGGGAAAGAATGATAAACTCTTGAAGTTCTATTTGAGATCTATTTTCTTTGATGCTGGAACATCTAATATGTCACACAAACTTAAGTACAATTTAATTGAAAAAAGCCAAACCAGTGGCAAAATGGTGTGAAGAATGAAGGACATACTGGTTTGCTGACCAACAAATTATACTGAGATGGATTTACTATTATGTTGTGAAAGTAATGACATAGTGATAGCTTCAGTTTATCCAGCTGGGGAATACACTGAATGATTCAGAAATAACCAAAATGCCTTCCCTTCTTCTCTTCTATTACCTTTAAAGATATTTTTAACTCTTTTCTGAATTGATTGGATTGTGATGGCTAATGAAAGAAAATGCTCTCTCTACTCTCCTTTGTTCCCAAGCAAGCCTTAAGTATCAGCAGTCTGTATAGCCTATATACAAGGACTTCAGCCACTTCGGTTACCCAAGTATCAGCAAAGATAGTCTTTGAAAGATAGTCTTTTATATGAGGTAAATCTACTTTCTCAGCTATTTTGCTATTATGGCTGATATTCTGGGAGTCCTGCATGGGGGAGGTTTAGATTAGATATTAGGAAAAATTTTTTCACTGGAAGGGTTGTCAGGCATTAGAACAGGCTGCTGAGGGCAGTCCCCATCCCTGGAGGTTTTTAAGAAATGTGTAGATGAGGTGTTAAGGGACATGGTTTAGTGGTGAATTGACAGTATTAGATTAATGGTTGGACTTAATTAACTTGGAGGTCTCTTCCAGTCAAGGCTATTCTGTGATTCTGTCCTGCTTGGAAAAAAAAGTGATCAGAAGGGAAGAAGTATATGAGGGCAAAGCGAGGGAAGATGTTATCCATCCATATCAAGGATATGGTTACTCTTGTTGTTTGGTAGAAAAGCAAAGATCAAGAATCATTTAAGGTAGAATAGAAGGAAATGAAACTAAAAATACATTGTAGGATACTCAAAGAAGAAGAAAAGGTCATTCAGGATTGTCCTATTGACTCACAGGAGCCCCCAACAGCATGAGATATTCCGTTTTTTGAGCTAGTCTCTTATCTATGATGGACTCTGAAGGAAATGGAACAATCCCTCAAATTTCTCGAGTACCATTGAAAAATGATAATGTATCAAGCAGCTGTCATCAAATACTCCAGAGCTAGGTACTCTGCATTGAAAAGTCTGACTTGGTTGGTTATTGGCTCTGCTGCACCTCTAGAGAGAGCTGGTGACAATTACCAAAACATAGTATCTTTCTTCTTATGTCTTATTTGTTTACATGCATTGAATGAAGCTGCAGCCTGGAATGAGGTTTTAGTGGCCTACCTTAAAGAGTCTCTAAGACAATGACACTACAAGGGGAAAGCTGGGTATGGATGATAACAATAATTAATAAGATGTTTCATGTTTCCTTTTATGCACATAGTAACAGACAATATTGTTAACAAGTATAGTTAGACAATTGGACCAATCTGGTTTGCACACTTTAAAAAAAATCACCAAAACACATACCTCTAAATAAAAAGCATACCTTTATTACACTGATACAAGTAACATACCAAAGTTTCAGATGTGATCATGTAGTGGGTCTAGAACATGTACTTTGCCAGAATTTCAAATAAGAAATTTGAAATCTCTCTGCAAATAAGAGAGAGATTTTGAACATCAAATAGAGTTCAGGTTCTGGAGTTTTGGCATTTAAAAAATACCTGTTAACCTTCATTGATATGATTTTACCAAATGTAGGAACAGTTTTCATTACCATTGCAACACAGGCAGTGAATCTTTAAAGGAAATGTCAAACATTAAGAACGTGTCTTGTAGGTTCTGTACTTTCGGTAGCTCATTTTCTATTAATGCTTAAAAACTTAAGCATGTACAAATTCATCATGCTAAAGAGAAGGTAGATAATGGGTCAGCTTAGACTGTTGATGCAAATTACTTCACTTTCTTCATTTCTTTAGTATGGAAACAGTAGCCTTCTGCAAGTGATACCTTTGAACAAATACAACTTCTTTTTTCTCCATAGGACTGTGAAGTGCCACTTAATTTGACATATCAAAATTTGGGGCTCCTATTCTTTTCAAAATAAAAAAAAATGATCACAAAAGCAGATAAATTTTACCTTAAGATGGTTAGAATTTTTTATGTTGGAATCTTAATGTGTCGTTTACATCACCTAATTTGATCTATCTGAATTTTAGGTATCATGCTAGGCATTGGGCATGCTAGCAACGTAGGTACGTTTTCTAATCACTGAGGAGAGACAGGTTCCCAACTATAAACTCTGAAGGAAGTTCACCTGATCTAGTTTAGGTGTTTAGGTTAGGATAAATTGTTTTTTATTCTGGAAGGGTGAATCTCTTCCTTTATAGTAGACTAGATTAAGAGAAGCTAAATTTTTGGGTAGTTAGTTAAGTAAATAAATTCCATCCAAAGAGCTTGTTCAGAACAAATGCATGCTGTCCAACTTCCAGTTTAGCCAACTCTGATATGCCTTCAGTCTACAGAGTGCGTCCAGGTGTCTACTTTTCGGGTATTTCTGGATATGCCTAAACCAGTCACCATTGGTTTGTCCCCTGTTGCGTACTCCAAGGATCCTGTTTACATAAAAGTAATCTAACAATGTTTACTAAGTACCGGGACCTAATAGACCCATCTCTGGAAATGTTATTTTCTTGCCCCATCTCTGGAAATGTTACTTTCTTGCCAAAAGAGAGAGACCCTTTGAACTTTTAACCTTTTTGGGTCCTTGGATTTTGGACCGGTGGCTTCACAGCAGTTCAGTTTCAACAAACAGAATGGCAAGTGGCCCATTTCCAAAGTATTCTGAAATCTGGTGATGATAGTACTCTCTCCTGGAAAATAGGCAATGAAAGTTCAATTCTCCTCAACCTACTCAGAGCATTTTTGGTTCTGTTTTTTTTTTTTTTTTTTTTTTTAACGTCAACCCAAAACCATAGTGACTTGTATTAACTTTAGTATCACAATTCAGGCATCTCATTAGAGAGCTCCATCTCTGAGGTGAACTGAAAACACATGTAGCAGCTATTGTCTGCTAGATCCTGCATCAGCAGGGCTGCTGTCAGCAGCAGGAATTGCTGCAGACACTGCTTGAGGAATTAAAGGGCAAATAGGAGACCCAGCTTTGGATTTTGGATGACTGATATAGGTGACTGACTTGGCCTAAGGACATAATGCCAGAAGCATTTTTAGCTGATGACTTTGAATACAGGAAGGCAACTCTCTCTCCAATCTAAGCTCCCCTTTTCCTCTCACAGTCCATGTTATTTCTGGATAATTTAAGAAGATTCCTACTCAGATCCTCTATCAGCTAGTGAAAAGTTTTCCCTCTAGCATCTGCACTGTAGAGGAAGATTGAAATTTGATGGAAACTCCCACTGAACGTCAAGCTGTGTACAGAGTCTGCATTGCAATGCTTATCTAAGAGATGCACAGACATTTCTGAGGATACAAACCTTCAGGGCTGTTGTATTTGCCACTTTTTCTGTGTTCACTTGCGTGCACAGGTAGCTCATATGCAAATATTTGTCTCTTCCCTTCCTCTCTCTTCCTCTCCACTGTGTGTTTTAAGGTCAATATCAGAGGCGTATGCAGGTGACATATTTTTTTGCTTCTCATGAGTGTCAGTGGAACCACAAATTGGTTTCTGTCACCAGCACTCACAGCTTCTTGTCCTGGAAACATCTGTGGGCAGGTAAGGGCAAGTGTAAAGCTGCTCAAGGGCAGACAGGAGATGGGCTATGGAGTTCCAGCCTTGGGTAAGTTTTCTACATGGCACATTTATCCTTGCATTACCATTGGGCTTTCTGCAGTACAAACAGTAGATAAGCAAAGAAAAAAGAATTATATAAGTAAAATGGATCTACTTGACTTTGAGGAATATGAAAAGTCTGTACAACTAATTGAATTACTATGGTAATATCTCATTGCTTGTAGTAATATCTCTATATAAGCATTGCCTTTTTTTTTTTTTTTTTTTTTGAGTGCCTGTAATTCAGACTTAGTCATGTTCTCTAAACATAAGAATAAAATGCTTATCTGAATTATGTTTGCCTGAAAATCAGCTATTGTACGTAAGGAATCATCTAAAAAAAGTCAGAAGGAAGGCAGTGCATGGATTTAATGTGTCTATGTGGCAGCACAGCGACATGACAGATTGTGATGGTTCTATGGTAAATAATACAGCTTGAAATTATACTTTAAAAACAATGTAGCTGTCTCAGTTCACTGAGTGTTTAAAATTATCTCGTCTCTCATTTACTTCTGTCAAATGTATTTTTCTTCTTTTGAATTCAGCAATCAGAGGGGGGGAAATTCAGAATTATTTCACAGAAAATAACATTAAGATTCTTCATTAAATGACATATCAATCTATTTATATCCTGCTCATCAATATTATTTCTGAACTCTTAATTTTACTTGCATAAATTCACCAAGTAATCTAGCCTAAGGTTTACTTCTGACGTTTTCCGTACTAATATAAAACAACCTTAAAGCACTAGGTGTTCGATTTGATATACAAGGGTGAAACTATTTTGAGTGCCTGTGGTTTCACAGCCTAGACCAGTGGTAAAGAAGGATGCTTGGATGTGTTTAAATTTTGGAGTGCTTCACCTTCGTTACCCTTACTTTGTACAACCAAACACCTGCTGCTATTACTGGCTTACCTCCTGAATACACTACTTAAAAATGGTTTCCTTGTCAATAAGAATAACTGGTATGTCAAAAAAATATTATAAAAAATACTTCCTGAATATTAGCATGTTAAACTATGAAAATGTGGAAAAATTGTACAGGAATTTCCTATCTGAAAAAGAAATATTCTGAAAATGCAAACTTATCTCTGTTGAAGACAATATTGTGTTCCAATGGGATCAGATCTACCTGTTCGACAGACTTAAGGTACTTATGGACACTCAAAGAGAAAAAAAATATGGAAGTCACATCAGACATGGAAAGTTTTGAAACTGTTCAATAAATAATTGTAGTCCATTGACCTACTTCACTCCCAATGGTGAGTGGCTATTTCTACATCAGTTTGTACAGCTGATAGGCCTGGTCCTGCTTATGTTGATGCTCTGCTCTACATGTCAATATGTCCTGTAACAATGCAACATGGCACTTCTTGGGGCACCCAGCCCCTTGAGCTGGAAGACAGGGATGAGGAACAGAATCATAATCCAAGGGGAAATGGTTAGCAACCTCTTACACTGCTTAGACACATGTATGTGTATGTGGCTGGATGGGATCCATTCAAGGGTCCTGAGGGAGCTGGCAGAAATGTTCACCAAGCCAGTTTCTGTCATTTTTCAGCAGTCCTGGCTAACCAAGGAGGTCGCGATCAACTGGAGGTTAGCAAATGTGACACCCATCTACCAGAAGGGCCAGAAGGAGGATTTGGGGAACTACAGGCCTGTCAGCCTGACCTCAGTGCCAGGGAAGGTTATAGTGCAGATCATCTTAAGTGCTATCATGTGGCATGTACAGGACATCCAGGTGATCAAGCCCAGTCAGCATGGGTTAATGAAAGACAGGTCCTGCTTGACTGACCTGATCTCCTTCTATGACAGGGTGACTCACTTAGTGGGTGAAGGAAAGGCTGTGGATGTTGTCTTACCTAGACTTCAGTAAAGCCTTTGGCACTGTGTCCCATATGATTCTCCTGGAAAAACTGGCTGCTTATGGCTTGGATGGGTGTACACTTGGTTGGGTAAAAAACTGGCTGGGTGGAAAGACCCAAAGAATTGTGGTGAATGTAGTTAAATCTAGCCAGCAACTGGTCACAAGTGGTGTTCCCCAGGGCTCGGTACTGGGGCTAGTTCTTTTTCATATCTTTATCAATTGTCCGGATAAGGAGAACAAGTGCAACTTCAGTAAGTTTGCAGATGACACCAAGTTGGATGGGAGTGTTGATCTGCCTGAAGGTAGGAAGGCTCTTCAGAGGGGTCTGGGCAGACTGGATTGATGGGCCAAGGCCAGCTGTATGAGGTTCAAGGAACTTCGACAACCCCATGCAATGCTACAGGCTTGGGGAAGAGTGACTGGAGAGCTGCCTCACAGAGAAGGACCTGGGGGTGCTGGTTGACAGCTGGCTGAATATGAGGCATCAGAGTGCCCAGGTGGCCAAGAAGGCCAACAGCATCCTGGCTTGTATCAGGAATAATGTGGCCACCAGGAATAAGGAAGAGATTTTCTCCTAGTACTCAGCACTGGTGAGGCTGCACTTTGAATACTGTGTTCAGTTTTGGGCCTCTCACTATAAGAAAGACATTGAGGTGCTGGACTGTGTCCAAAGAAGGGCAACGAAGTTGATGGTGAGTGTGAAGCACAAGTCTTATGAGGAGAAGCTGAGGGAGCTGGGGTTGTTTAGTCTGGAGAAGAGGAGGCTGACAGGAGACCTTATTGCCCTTAACAACTACCTGATAGGAGGTTGTAGAAAGGTGGGAATCAGCCTCTTTTTGTGCGTATTAAGCAAAAAGACAAGAGGAAATGGCCTCAAGATGCACCAGGGGAGGTTTAGGTTGAATATTAAGAAAAATTTGTTCACAAAAAGGGTTATCAAGCGTTGGAACAGGCTGTCAAAGGAAGTGGCTGAGTCACCATCCCTGGAGATATTTAAAGGATGTGTAGATGTGATGCAACATAGTTTAGTGCTGGACTTGGCAGCATTAGGTTTGCAGTTGGACTTGATGAATTTAAGGGTCTTTTCCAACCTAAATGTTTCCATGATTCTGTGAGATAGCAGGAAATAGCTTTTTTTTTTTTTCTGTCAGGACTCCCTTCCAAGTAGAGAATAGTGTCCATATTCCAGGAAGCAGAAATGGAACACTTACTGAAGTTGAGTTATTACTTATTAAATCATATTCCTCCCACAAAATATTTAGTGATCTAAAGCACTGATCTTCCTAGAAGATGTAGAAAAGCAAATCTTTAGAGTGCCTGCTGGAAGTGAGAACCTTAGAGTATGCTGTCCTGTGGAATGTCCTCTCTCAAGTTCCTAGTTTCTCTCAATAAATGAATACTCTTGATCATCATCTACTTTTGTCATATGGCTAGGTTCCATGAAGCAACCATGTGAGGTTTTAATTGCAAAAAATGTATTTATAGAGTTCCAACATTGTATGTTTTTTGATTTTATTTTGGTTTAGTTTGGTTGGTTTGTTTGGTGTTTTTTTTTCCCCCCACTTGTAATACTTGCCAAGTACATAGCTCTCTGTGAATTGTAAGCAATTTTAGACCTCAGACTCAAAATGAGTATTTACTGACTTGATTGGACTTTTTAGAAAAATAATTCCAGTAAAGTTATATTTTTGTGTTATAGAGTTAAAAGGCTACAGAATGTAACGCTGGTCAAAGGTAAAATGTGAAGTAATTGTACAGTTTTTATTTGCTAACATTTTTTCATAGATATTTAACACTCTTGCTCATTAGAAGTTGTTTATGCTTTAAACCAGCCACATTTCTCCAACACTAATTCAAGCAATAAAATCAGCCCCTACTTTTATGGTAAATAAATGCTTGCAATAGTAAATAAAAACAAATTACCTGCCAAAGTAATGCCTTTTTTTCCAGCAATCCATTCTACTGCTCCATCATGAATCTTTAGAATTAAACCCACTGCTATTTGTTAAATATTTACATTCACATTCAATTAATTTTGTTTTTACAGCCTTCATTTTTAACTTTTACATTATGAGTAAAGAGGTGTACAAACCAAGCATATTCAACAGCATGTAAAACTCTGAGGCCAAAGTACACTAATAGAGTAAAATTGCTGTAATAAATTTATTTTGTAGTACTAAGATATATTTACTATTGGTATACTCAGAGGTGTTACTGTACACTGGTCTCTGTTAATTTTTTGTTACAAACATAGTTTTTCAAGGTATTATAGTTCAGTAATAATAGTCTTCTAAAATTTGACATTTAAATCATAGACTAATTCCATCTTAGAAAAAAAATATGTAAAAATCTTAGACCAATCCTATTTAAAAAAAAAAAAAAACAAAAAAACAACAGCATGTTGGGGGTTTGATTTGAGAAGTTTTTGGTTTTGGTTTTGTTTGGAAGGCAAAATGGGGCAATCAGAAAAAAATCCATGGTGATAGATGTTTGTCTTTTTTAAAGGATTAAAAGAAGATTAATATGAACAATTGAGACTTAACATCATTTAGGTTCCTATTAGAGACAAGGAATGGTAAATGTGGTAGGGTGCTTTGTAATCTGTAAATTAATTTCTCAGCCATAGCTTCACAGTCCGTTGTCAAATGGTCCTGTTTATCAAATAGTATGCAGAAGGCTAAAGACAAACATTTGCTACAGCATCTTGTTTTTCTTTTAGCTACATTTGAACAATGTTGTCATCCCCATGAGAGAATTACTAATGCTATTACATTTTGTATTATGGCACCTTTGTAATGGGATACCTCATAAAGCACAGTATACTCAAAGCAAGTAAGTCAGAAGTCTCCTCAGATATGGTACTCTAACCAAGTACTGGGGAATTATTTGCACTTTCGGGATAAATACTTAGAATCTAGATTTGCTCTAAATTCCATGCTAGTAAAATCTAAAGCTGCAGTTCTCAAATTGACTTGTTGTTGCTGTTGCTGTTGTTTTATTATGTTCCTGTTTTTAGAGATATATGAAGACTTTCAGACATATTTCTGTATCTACTCTTTTCTTGGTCTTAAATTTAGTTTCTTAGGTCTCTTTTCCTCTGGCCTAGGTCTCTTTGTTAACAAAATCTTTAAATGTCTCTATTTATTGACTCTTTTGAATCATAGAATCAAAGTCATTTAGCATGAAAAAGACCCCAGATCTTTTGAGGTTGGAAAATGCTTTAGGTTGGTCCATTTAGGTTGGAAAAGACCGCTAGTCCAACCCCCTTGCTAAAGCAGGTTGCACAGGCTGGTGTCCAGGCAAGTTTTGAGCATCTCCAGAGAAGGAGACTCCACCATCTCTCTGGGCAGCCTGTTCCAGTGCTCTGTCATCCTCGAAGTAAAGTTTTTCCTAACGCTCAGATAGAGCTTCCTGGTTTCCAGTTTGTGCCCATTGTCCCTTGTCCTGTCACTGGGAACCACTGAAAAGAGTCTGGCCCCACTCTCTTGACACCTGCCCTTGCGATATTTATAAGCATTGATGAGATTCCCTCTCAGTCTTCTGTTCTGCAGGCTAAACAGACCCAAGTTATACAGCCTTTCCTCAAAAGAGCCATGCTCGAGTCCCCTAATCATCTTTGTAGTCCTCTGCTGGGCTCTCTCCAGTAGTTCCTTGAACTGGGGAGCCCAGAACTGGATACAATATTCCATGTGTGGTGTCACAGAGGCAGAGTAGAGAGGGAGGAGAACCTCCCTCAACCTGCAGGCCACACTCTTCTTAATGCACCCCAGGATGTCATTGGCCTTCTGGGCAAAGGGCACATTGCTGGCTCAGGGTTAACTTCTTGTCCACATGAACTCCCAGGTCCTTCTCCTCAGAGCTGCTTTCCTAACCTGTACTGGTGCATGGGGTTGTTCCTCCCTCGGTGCAGGACTCTGCACTTGTCTTTGTTGAACTTTGTTAGGTTCCTCTCCACCCAGCTCTCCTGCCTCTCCAGGACTTGCTGAATGGTAGCACAGCCTTCTGGTGTATGAGCCACTCCTCCCAGTTTGGGATCATCAGCAAGCTTGCTGAGGGTATGCTCTGTCTCTCCATCCAGGTGATTCATGCATACGTTGAACAACACCGAACCCAGTACTGACCCCAGGGGAACACCGCTAGCTACAGGCCTCCAACTAGATTATGCCATTGATCACAACCCTCTGATCTCTGCCATTCAGCCAGTTCTTAATCCACCTCACTGTCCACTCATCTAACCTGCACCTCGTAATCTTACCAACAAGGGTGTTATTGGAGACAGTGTCAAAAGCCTTGCTGAAGCTGAGGTAGACAACATCCACTGCTCTTCCTTCTATCTAGCCAGTCATGCCATCATAGAAAGTTATCAGATTTATCAAGCATGATTTCCCTTTAGTGAATCCATGTTGACTACTTCTGATAACCTTCTTTTTCTCTACATGCTCAGAGATGACATACAGAATGAGCTGTTCCATCACCTTTCTAGGGATGGAGGTGAGGCTGACTGGCCTGTAGTTTCCTGGGTCATCCTTCTTGCCCTTTTTGAAGACTGGAGTGGAATTATCCCTTCTCCAGTTCTCAGGCACCTCTCCTGTTTTCCATGACCTTTCAAACATGATGGAGAGTGGCCTATCGATAACATCTGCCAGCTCCTTCAGTACTTGTGTGTGCATTCCATCAGGGTCCATGGATTTGTGGGTGACCAGTTTGCCTAAATGATCTGTCATTCAATCCTTCTCGACCAAGGAAAAGTCTTCCTTTCTCTAGACTTTCACTTACCTCCAGGGTCTGGGACTCCTAAGGGCCAGCCTTAGCAGTAAAGGCTGAAGCAAAGAAGGCATTGAGTAACTCTGCCTTCTCTGTGTCCTTTGTCACCAGGGCATGCACCTCATTCAGCAGCAGGCCCTTCCTTTTGTTACTGATGTACTTGAAGAAGCCCTTCTTGTTGTCCTTGACATCCCTTGCCAGATTTAATTCCACATGGGCCTTAGCCTTCCTCATTGCATCCCTGCATACTCTGACAACATTCCTATATTCCTTCTAAGTGGCCAGTCCTTTTTTTCCACGTTCTGTAAACTTCCTTCTTCCATTTGAATTTTTCCAGAAGCACCTTGCTCATCCATGCAGGTCTCCTCTCTCCTGTGCTTAATTTCTCACTCATAGGGTGAGCTTGGAGGAGGTGGTGCTTGAATATTAACTAGCTCTCTCAGACCCCCCTACCTTCTAGAGCCCTAATCTATGGGATTCCTCTAAGTAGGTCTCTGAAGAGGCCAAAGTTAGCTCTCCTGTAGTCCAGGATTTAAATCTGCTGTTCTTCCCATAGCTTTACTTCTCCCAGGAGCTACATATGCATCCTTAGCTTGAACGTGGCTCCTCATCCTGTTCCTGGGCCCACAGCTGTACTACTACATCCTGCTTCTCATGTGGCTGATTCCTAGACAAGTAAAACAATCCTCATCCACAACTATACCAGGCAGGATTATCTCAGGAAACTTCCTGATGATCAAAGTGTCGTCTTCTTTTTTTTCTTTTTGTTTCTTTTTATTCCTCCCCCTTTTTTTTTTACCTCAGGAAAAAAATAACCGCATAAAGCTTAAAAGCTCCCTCTAAAACAAAACGGAGATTGGAAAAACCTAGAAATCAAAATGGTTGAGAAGGGAAACATATACCTAGAGAGTTCAGAGTCATAATATTCAGAAGTTTTTGCATACAGATTTTTATTTTAAATATATGGAAGAAAATTGTGTGTATGTCTATATGCTGGCAAGGAAAATATCCCCCAAAATAAGTGGCAGAACAGTGAATATATTTGTCTATTTTTTAATTTTTTTTTAAATTGTACTTAATGCTATCGAAAGACCTGTTTTATTGATGATCTTTCACACAAAGAAAGCTTTATGGTTAAATAAGAAGACCAGTATAAATTACTATAAGATCGCATAAGAAAAGTTTGAATGGTGGAATCTGAACATGTCAGATATTGCCAAACACTCAGGATAAATATCTGTTTGATAGGTTATCTGCCAAATTAGATTATATATAGGAGGATTGAATGGGTACCACAACATACCACAACAGATTTTTTTCTATTAATAAAATGATGCAAAATAAAAGAGAAATTCCAGAGTAATTTTTGAGTAAATAGTAGCCTTTCTGATTTTCAATAGGCTTTTTTAAAATTAATGAACCTAGTATGTATGTGACAATAGTCCGGTTTGGGCATTTTTAAATACCATGAAACTGCTTAAGAAAATATATTAGACATTAGAGGAAACAGAGAATGCATAACCAAACTGGAAAAATATCTGAAGAAAATTGAATTGGAGAAAAGCAAGTGAAAGAGAAAGTAATAATCAATGTCTAAAAGGCAGGTAACATATCTTCCTGAGGACTCTCAGTGCGATTTAAGGGCATATATTAGCACCACCAGGCAGCATGCCACTCTTCTTGGGATACCTGTCCCTGCTTCCACTGCCTGTGCATTTCCTTCTGGCCCTTTAGTTTGACCAGCAAGTATCAACTCATCCATGCCAATCTCTTTCCTTCCTTGCCTGATTTCCTCCACCTGGGGAATGAGAGCTCTTGCACTCTATGGAAAGCATCCTTGAAGATTTGTCAGTTCTGTTCTGCTCCGTTGTCCCTGAGGGTAGTTTCCCAGGGGATCATATTCACTAACTCCTTGAAGAGCTGAAATTTTGCTTTCCTAAAATTTAGGGTCCTGACTTTACTCTTTGACTTACTCAAGGACTGTTAACTTGACCAGTACATGATCAATGCAGCCCAGGCTGCCTTCAGTCTCGATGTCATTGATTAGCCCACTTGCATTGGTTGACCATCAGGTACAGTATCTCATCCTTTCTGGAAGGGCTGTCTATTACCTGGCTTAAGAATTTATCTCAATGCACTCTAGGAGTCTTCTGAATTGCCTACAGCTCTCCATGCTAATTTTCCAGCAGAAAGGGGCATTATCAGGGCATTAGATAACATCCAAAAATTTTCACCAGCTGTGATTAATTCAATTTAATTTCCGTAATGATCTGTGCTGGGGATTTTTGCACTTTGCTCTGGAGACCAGTCACTGACCAGTCAAAGACAAGATTCTGGATGTCCTGTGGTCTGACTGGCAGGTACCAAAATGACAATTTACTGGCTCTGAACACTGATGAGTGGGAACGACTGTGACTGTGATGTGTAGAAAAAAGGGCATGTCTAGAATATAGGTGCTTAAAGTACAATCCAGTGTGCAGAACTGAGATGTGCAGCTGCGAGGTAGTCTCATTTGATCCTGCTACCAGCTAAAAGCAGTGGCTCACTCAAGTGTACTTGAGAAATGCATTTACAAAAAAAATTGAGGGCAGAGAACTATATGCAGTCCAGCTAATACTGAGCAGTTTTAGAAGGCTCCCATAAAATATTAACTCTTGCATCCAGCAGTTCGGTTTCACATGACACGTAATCAGCACACTGTTCTCTTTTGCAGAAGCTAATTTGCTCACCTTTCTAGACCATGCTTAACAACATCACCTCTTCAGTAACCTGCTGGTAGCTCAGTAGCTCTGTTCTTTTCTCACTGCAGCTTTTCACACTCCTGAAAAACTGACCTGCTGAAATGACATCTTCCAGTAGGAAAGGGTTCTACTATCATAAATTTGATGAAATAATTTTCACTGTATTTTGCAAAGATCTGTCTCTCGGCCAAATACATTCCTGGTCTAACTAGATGACCTTCTGGGTCATCTTTAAAAAAAATATTTAAAAATATTTAACATTTTATTTAAAATTTACTTATGTGCTAAAATGAGTAAACTGTTCTGTGTAAAGGAAGTGACCATATTGACAGAGGTGAAGAGGCTGAAGTAGGTAAGTAACTACATACTCTTTTGAGTACTCTTAATGTACGAGGCTCTTTGTATTTGCATCAGTCAATTCACAAAGTTTAGTTTAAGGCTTGTGAACCCAATTAAAAATAGATAAATAAAACCTCCTGGCCAGATTTTTCAACCACAATGTTTACTCAGCGGATGGCAATTCGCAAGGGGTGACCTTAATCACATGACAGTGATGTACTGTATCATGTTCAGTTGTTTACTTATCTGTTTCTGAAACTGATGGATCAGATATAGAAGCCCGTTTATCATGTTCAACTCCTTGTCTGTTTGATTCAGTAAAAGTTTTATCAGATTTAACATGCTATGTATTTATCAGGTGATATGTGTTTAATGTGCAATGCAATAGATAACGATAGTGATGTGAGGGCAGGAAATCTGTCAGTGTTTCCATTATAAACTCCATTTGCCAGGGTTTATCACTGAGCCACAGCTCACTGGTTGTCAGCTCAAATGCACTTTTTAAAGTAAAATCATATTTATATCAGTTTGACTATTTTGTACTGCGAAAGCTGATCTTACGCATGCCTATTGTTTTAGAGACTTTGCACTTAATACAGAAAAAAATTACTTCCAAAAGCAAGCAGAGGTGTTTTGTTCCGCACTTTTATGCGCAGAACTCACATTATCATTAAAGGGTGTCACATCTATTTCTCATTTGATAGATCTGCATCTCTGTATTTTCACTAATGGGCAATGCAGCTCTTTTAGCTTAAACATAAATAAACAACATGCTTTTGAGATATCTCATGCTTCTAGAGTAATCTGAAGCTTGAATAAAAAAGAAAATAAATTATGCTGTATTTAAATTAGGTGAATAGGTTCTTTCCAGCAAAATTTCTGCTATTGTAATGACAGGGTCTTTCTACTTGGGAGGGAGCTGTCAGGAAGCAGAGTGAAGGAGAAGTGTTTGTGTCTGTTACCCTGCATTCCTGCATGATGTGTGACTCTGTGGCTGCTTTCCTCAGTTTCCTCCAGAAGTTACTGTTCCCATGTATTTGAACCCTTCTTGAGTAGGAACATAGATTTCTACAGAAGCTGTGCTCTGGAGCAACCTCTGGCTAGCAGGTGTTAGAGGAGACAAGAACCTGCTATGTGAGTCCATGTGAGACCAATGAATGTAATCATGCAGAAGCAGACAGCATCCTGGACTCACACCAGCACAGGGCTCAGTAAGTTGTACTGATGAGGACAAAATTTTATCTGTATGTCAGCTATGTTTTTTATACATATATATTTAGATAAGGGGATTCAAAGGGATGTGTATGCATTAAAGGGGTCCAAAGAGCATATAGAAATGCATGAAATTTTACCAACTGCAAGATTACAGTTCAGAATGTTCATAAACAACATTTCAGTGAACAGTCAGAATAGCTAAAACTCACCAGCAGCAGAATAAATGGACTAGTTCATCACCATTTCCACAGCTGATGGCATGGAATGCCATCCTCAGCAGCAGAATGTGAGCACTGGCACCAGTGGGTGCATTTCCTGCCCTGTGAAATAGAGAGCATGGCAAGTTTAACGTACAATATTCTTAAGCCGTACTGCATGAATGCAGCCTAAGCATAGCAATACCATTCACAGAATGGAAGAGTGGTGTTGCAGCCTAACTTCTACTTCTGAACTGCAGAGTGTTTTTTAAAATAAATAAATAGATAGATAGATAAAAACTTTAGTTCAGAGGCCTGCCTTTCAAGCTCAGAAAAGAGATCTGGCATTGCAGACCAGTTCTTTCTATAATTCAGGAGTGTTTGGAGTCTGGACTCCTTGCATCAGCCAGACCTTTTGTATTTCACTTTATCTCAAGTTCCCAGATGTGAAAGTCACGTTGCCATCAATCTTCCGTCAATGATAGGTAGCAATGAGGTTTTGAAGCTTGGCTATGGTAATCCCGTAACCTTTGCAATGCAGGCTTGCGTCACCATACTCATAAATCTGTGCACAGTAGACTGGAAAAAGACAACTGACTTAGGTATAGCTGTGGTTTCTACCACCTGGGTAGTGCCTCATTGCCATGCTAACCTTGAATTTTATCCTTACAAGAATATCATGAGGAAGAGTAATTGTTGGGATTTAGTTTGTTTTTTTTTTTTTTTTTCCCGTTGCGAAAAGGAGATCTATAATTTCAAACAGATGATAACACACTGTCTTCACTAATGTGAGAATAGATCCTCATCAGACTGCCTCTTATATTGACTAAATTAAAAATTGTACATCTCTGCAGTGTCTAAATTTGTAAAATGAATTGTGCTTTAGAAAGCTAATTTCTCTCCATCAGATATAAAGGGATTTTTTCCTTTCAACTTCAGTGAGACCAAGATTTAAGCCTAAGAGACTTGTTCATATTCAGAAACAAAGTAAGTGGTATGTAATGCAAGTCTTGTTTTAACAACTTTATCACAAAACCATCCTTCCAAAATTTTTCCGTTTGGTTGTCCTTTGCCCTGTGTCATGTGACAGCACGTCATTGGAAATCTTCCCATTGTGATGCAGTAGCCTTACTGGCATGGTATGAATTACTGTACAAAGTTTACAGCAGTGGAGAATCAGGCCATTTAAGTGAAAACTACCAGTCCATTTTAATGTGCTTTCAACAAATGGAGGGCTTTGCCAGAAGTTCAATACTCTGATGAAAGTTCTTTTTTACAGTTAATGTCTGTGCCATTTCATACAATGTTATAAATATTTATTGTGAGCAAAACATCTCTTCAGCATTCTCAGCAAGTATTCACAAGCAGCATCCATATGGTATTTTCAATATTTTATGTTAATATTTGAGTTAGTGTTATAATGTCAGCAGGAGCTCTGAGGCTGGTATGATGGAAATCGAAAACTGCTATCAACATTAACACTGCATTCCTGCTGTCTCTTCAATAGCTCATGACAAATGTCAATGCTAATCTTACCCTGCTGATATGAAACATGCCCCCAAAACAAACTGTAATACAGAAGCCATTTGAAAACAAAAATAAAACATTAGAAGTCTTGAGTATTTAAATTGGAAGCAGAAGTGGATACTCATGAATAATGCCATTTCAAAGGAAGGTAGAGTACCTTATGTCTGCATAGTCACTGGATGTCAGGAAAGAAAATACTAAACAAAAAATTCTGTTTCTGCTGCTGGTTTAATCAGTTATTAGTTGGAACACTGTGGAAATATTTTTTATGAAATGAAAATGTGATGAGATTGTGATGGGAATAGAAATCAGAATCCTTGCTCTGGGGGAAAAAAAAAAAAAGCAAAAAAAAAAAAAAAGCTTGTTAAGAAATGTTAAGCCAGTGCAAAAACATTAGATTCTTGGTGATAGGAAATATATTCTTTCAAAGAGTTATATAAGTGGGACTTTTTGGCTATCTTTACAGTTACCAGATAGAAAACAGTGTTTTGATGAATTTAGTTTTCCTTACTGAAAAATTTAAGCACACGTTTTCCCAAAGCTGCCTGCATCTTTTCAGATATAAATAAAGCAGTCTAGATTCAATTATCCATCATTGTACTCTGTGCTTGACTCTAAGAAAAGGTGTGGCAGAGCAAAACCAAACAGAATACGAAGACTAGAGAATAGCTTAAAAGCAACTTTATGTCACTTTTCTGAGTGGCAGTATTATAGTATTTTGGATAGTTGGCTCACCTGCAAGTTAGACTACTTAATGGTGAAAATTAAATCTCACAGCAGGAGGTAGCTGATGTAGGTAATATATATATACTCACATGAAGCTTGGATGGCAAGTGATCCCTACCAATCTCTGGAGTCCAGAGTTGGCAGGACTGCCTTGATGCTATGCATGGCCAGCAGCCTCATCTGTCCTGTCTGGCACTATTACTTCTTCATGAGATTGCTTTGGACTCTGAAGTTCATATTTGGTATAAATCAGATTGTGTCTGTGTTGGAAAACATTAAAACCAGACAGAACTTTAAAAGTTTATGTCTCTAGTACTGCCATCATTCACTTCAAAGAATAAATCCTGGTCCCATGACATACGATGCAAATGAATTTGTCCCTCACTCATGAAGACTAGCTCCCTTCATAGCTGTCTGGCCATGTCCACAGTGCATAATTTGAATGTGGTGGGTCCTATGATATAATTCATGATTTTTTTGGGTAATTGTTATCTTCCAGTATCTTCAATAGTAAGAAGTCTATGTTGGAACTCACTGGTGTAATAATGGTCTATGTCAGAAGGAGGATATTGATGAACTGCAGAGAACAGTGTGAGCTAAGCATGGTGTGATTTTATCCATCATACTTAGTGTAAAGAGTGTTTGGAATGACCTGTATCCCCAGAACCACATCCAGATTTAGTCTTAGAGCAGTAAATCTGGGACAGAAATATCTTGTATACAGTGTGGGCAAATAGCTAATTTGTGCATGTAGATAAAACAACACACAAAACCAGCATGATTCACATCTTTGTTTAGGTTCCCTGGACAAGATACCAGTAATTAATCTGAAACAAAATTTACAGTGTGGAAAATTTGATGCATGTATGGCTATGTTTTCCTCTCTTGAAACACTGGCAAGTTCAGCTGAGTAAGAAAATGGATATCAGCCTTGTACTGGATAAAGAGAACAAGAAACCAGTTGCTTCTGGATAATCTCTTTCCAGGGCTATGCCAAGGTTACCTAATTCCTCTTTGGAATGAGTACAAACTGCAATACTGAATCTTGTAAGCTGAACTCTGGGAAAAGTGGTTCCACATTTACACATTTCAGAGACATCACTTTCCAATGATGATGGTAACAGTTTTGCTCTTCCTAGTGAAAGGCCACAGGCTTTCCACTTGAATCTGTATGTACAATGTGTTCCCTTTTTCTCATAACAAGATTTTGAGTGTAGCAGAGCATAGGAGAAGAGAACTGAACAAGGTAACCCGAGTGACTTTTTCCCTTCTCTGAAATACCCTTCCTTCATAATAGCCAGATTAGTTTCAGTGAACAATGTACAAAAAATACAAAGAAAGAAAATTAACTGTCTTTTGAGTACATCTTCAGAGTTGGCCTGCGTTCTTTTTTAGCAATTACTCCTAGTTGCTGTCTTGTTCACAAGAGGTCATGGTGACATGTCTAAGACTAGATTAGAACTCACCTGGTTTTTTGGTCAGCTGAAAACCACATTGCAATTAACCCCTACTATCCAGACTATAGGGAGGCCCCAGAATGAATTACTCAAGTGAAGATAGTCCTGCCATGATTTCTAGTACTAGACCAAGAAGAGGAAAACAGATACATTCTCTTAGATTGAACGGAGAAAAAACATAGGAGAACGGCATTTGTTAAGTTTAAAAAACTCCAAGGACTTTCAACAAGTATGAACTCAACAACACAGATCAGTGAAACAGTATATGTAGGAGAGGCCAGATGCACATTATGTCTAGATCCTGCTGATTTTCTAACTCCATCATTTTGTTATTGACTATCTGGAGTCAATCTGCATGAGTGTGTCTGACATTTAACCAATACAGTGGGCACAGGGATGCTAAAGTGTTCTGGCCATGCCTGGATACATTCTTGTAGTGTCTCCAACAATAGCTAAGCACTGATATTATATTTTTGTATTTTGGGGAGACAGAAGATTAATTTGTGTGCTACAGTTTTACCTCAATAAAATTTTTTTACCTTTATCTTTTCTTGTCAAGAAGCCAGTCTACTTGTAGACACAACAATATATATTTCATTTACTCTATTTGACATGTTTCATAGTATGAATAAAACTGAACATTATAAAAGTGAGGATGTAAGAGTTATTTGTTTGTGAGGATCAGCACGTAGAAAAAAATCATGAATTAATTGTTAGGAACAATATTTGCTTGAGAGATATCCAATCAAAGTTCATATTTTTCCCACAGGCTAAAAAATAAAAGAAAAGTCTTTCCTGACATTTTACAGTTGAGAATCACAGTTGTTTAGCTCCAGTTAAATGAAAATATCATAGAGAGCTTGAACTCATATAGTGTATCGAATAGGAGTTAATCCGTTATTGATAATGGGTAGTGTGTCCTGGAAACTAGATGTTTATCAGCTCTTTTATAAACAGTAATGAATTAAGCCTAATATCACCTCTGAGGTAGATAAATATTATTAGCCCCTTTTTCTGGGTGGAGATTGAAAGGCTTGGAGAGGTAAAGTGATTTGCTCAAGGTCACACTTGAAACAGCAGTACAATCCAGCATTATTAACTCCAAGAGTCTTTTAACTGCTATTTATTGCAAAAGCAGTATCAATGAATGAGTTTAGTTCTTTCATTTATGAAAAGCAGCTGAATTTTATTACTACTATGTAAATAACAGGGAATGTTAAATTTTCTTTTATTGAAATATAATGATAATAGTAATAAGTAATGGTAATAGTAATAGTAATAATAGAAAGGTAGTGGTTATGTACAGTCATGAAAATTTTAGATAAAATCTATCCCGTTCAAGTATGGATTCACATAAAATTACCACCAGAAATGATACTACGATCAAGTGCAGAGACTAACGTTAACCTGGTCTGATCCATAGTTAAGCAGTTTGAGTGGTTTTTGAGCCAGCACAAACAATGTAACTTTTTAATACAGGAATGTTGATGTGTTCGTGTGAATTCCCATAAGTGCTCAGTTTTGCTACTCACACATTGTGGAGTGAGTTCACACTCACTAAATTTGACATAGACCAGAGACTCTGGATCTCTTATGTATGCTATGCAGGCACATATATTTTTCTCCAGGGAATACTGGATGGATAAAAGGTAGTTGTACAGTCACTGCTTCCATATCTGGAATTTGCAGCTGGCATTTAATTATTTAGTATATAATTCAAGGCTTTGAACTTCATCTGGTCATAACCTTGTAAGTTATTGTTCTCCTATGACAGTTGTCATAGAATAGTTTGTAAGACTCATCTGACTGGGGAACAATAACTTTTCTGTTGCTATAGGCTCCCTTTGTAATCAGTCAGGGGAGATACGGCAGTTAATCTGGCACGGAACTAAATTAATCAACTGGATTTTGCGAGCTTACTTTTGCAGGTGGCTCATTATTATGAGGAGACTGGGAATAATTCCTTGTAGAGGACTTTTAGGCTGACCAATGTTGACAGAAAGCTGGGAAAAAACTGAGGTCCACAGAGAAGCACTGGGTTGAAATCTCTGTCTTAACTATTATGAATTCGTTCTAATCATTATTCTTAAAACTACTTCAGTGGATTCCTTGAAAGAATTTCTCCTTGGGAGAGTACCCAGTTTCAGGTGCACAGAACATAATCCTCTATAAATAACTTTTTGTGTACATTTCGTTTATATGCTGTGGGATAAAGTAGTCAGTGCATGATTCTTCTTATCCAGTAAGTGGCTTTGGAAAGCCTTGAAATTTGCCAGAGAAGTGCCTATTTCTCTTCACTGACTGAAAATGTTTTCTAACTATATCATCTGTAGAGTTCTACGCTGGAAATGTCTATAGTTGAATGAGATGCATTTCAACTTTGGAAGGGATCTTCCTTTTAATATTTTATGTTTTCATATATGACAAAATGTGAACTAATAAAAAGGACAAAATGTGATGACTTTTTTTTCTGTATGTTGCCATACTTCTCAAAAAAGGCAGAGCACAAGTTTCCTTCTTTTACCACCTACACATACTTTTTACTGAAATTACTAAATTCATTCTCTGCAGCAATAATTATCTTGAGAAATGTACCACTCATTTTTTTTTAAAAAGAACTTCAACATGCAAACTGAATATAACTAGAGATAATTCCTCCATGCTATAGGCTGTATAGCTGTACCAAGGACCTCCCACTAATACTACTTTTCTTGCACTTAATCCTAGGCTAAACATAAGTTTAAATAAAATTTCAGGGTTTGACCGTATCAGTGTTAAAGCCAATTGTAATCTGAAGGCAGACAAGATGGTCATTGTACCACTGTCTCTCCTAGGGCATGTCAAATTGTCAATGCATACAAGCATTTTCCATGTAGTACAAAAGTATATCAAATCTGCCAAGATAATGTTTTATTACTTGTACTGAGTGTGTATGCACAATTTGTAAAAAAAATCATGAAGTATGCAAACTGTCTAAGCATGGCAGTCTTAATTATCTGAATTGATCTTTTAAATCAGTCTATCAAAACCATAAATTTCTGTGGCTTTAGGAAGTCTTTAGAATCTATGAGTTCTCTTATGTACTGTATTCCAGTAGCACCATGTTAAAAAAACGCTTCCTCAACTGTGGAGCATGCCTTCTTTTGTAAAGCCACGAAGGGCTCAAAAGGAATACTAAAAAGAACTATACAAACGTTAACACTGGATTTGTATGTCTGAATTAGTGTGTGGTGTTGTGCTGGTCTTAACTGATTAGGGACTGAAACAGACTCTACACCGTGGTCTTGTCTGAGATGACACTTCTAAGGGACATGGAAGGGGTAATTTTTTTTTCCTTGAAAAGCTTCCATAACACACCACAGCGTAATCAGTTGCTTTAGAATATCTCTTGTGTTATGTATGAGGAAACTCTGGAGGTTTGGGCATCATTCTGTGGTATCTGTGATTAAAGATGAAACATTAAATGTGAGTCATTATGCTTAGATTTCTTAAATGTGTGCTGTTTAAATGTACATCCTCTTACTAACTGTATAATCAGCAGAAAATTAATGGTCGTATACTGTGAGATAAAAGCTACTACACTAATTTTCATTTTGATAGTCATAGGTGAACTCTTCAAGTCATCCTGTATGAAGATCAATAAAATCACATTACACTCTCATTAGCTCTGTGTCAGTTAGGGAGAAGTTAATTTATGAATTGATTGTGACGATTTTATTTTAACTCTGTGAAGTTATGCAGCCAGTTTTATCGACTAAATCCCAATCTTTATCTATTGTGTGTGCATACCAATAATGACCCAAAGGTTTTGCAACTCAAGACCATTTGTATCACACTGAAAAATTAGACTGTTTCATAATTCAAAAATATGAATCTTATAATGTACAGTCTGAAGGACTGTGATATAAAGAGAGATAGATGATACCCTCTCACCTTTATCCTACACTTTATCCATTCAATTTTTATCACATCATTGACCTTTACAGCTGACACCCTCTACTTGAAACTTGTGAAAATTTGACCAAAGAAGGTATAGCCTTTGCATGTTAATTTTCTCATTTTCTTTTTTGCTACTGAAATCCCAACATGTTAATGCAATAGCCTTTCCATCCTAGCCTGAATATTCTGAAGAATATTCTTTCCAAAAGTTTACAGCTCAGTTAGGGCTGGAGCTATCAGAGAAGAATCATCTGTTACAGAAGTTGCATGGTATCTTCTTGTGTCATATGAGTTTCAAGCTCTCTCAGATTTTGCATACTGGATAATTCATCCAACGGTTATGGAAGCTACAGAAGTGTGACAAAAAGTTTCTTGAGTACCATGAGCAGTTGGTCTAGATATACTGGGATGCATTATTTCTCTTATCCCTTCCATTTTTCCGTATGGAGATAATCATGTTTGAGAGCCACATTAAATGACCTTCCATCTTCTGCCCATCACATGTGCTGTCTAGGGCAGGTTGTCTTCGTTGCTTAGATCAATATGCCATTGATGGATGATCCTTTCCATGGTCCACTGCTATGTGCCCTGTTCCTAGTAAATGTACACATACAGAAAGTTACATAATGTAGCATGGAGTCCTAAGCTGACCTTATCTCTTTTATTTGACACCGGGAATTATAGGTGATTAAGGGGAAGATTCAAATGCTTTTTAATATATTCTGTATGGAAATATGCTTGAGAAGAAGTCTTTGATCAGTGAGCAACAATCAATAAATCAGTACTATGGATCATCTCCAAAACAAGCAAATAAGTAGGACCAGAGCAAGATTTGCTTTGAAGTTCAGCTCTGGAAACACTCACATAGAGCTGAAAAATTACAGATCCAAGAGTGCTGAAGTATACTTTTTTATATTGATATTTCTCTTTTTGGAGTAGATTTTTCCATGTTTCTTGCATATCATCTGTTTTGGTACCTGACAGTCAGTGACTTAAAAGCCAAATTTGGAGTTGTCTTTTATTAAATGGGTTGTAAAAACGTCCTGCTTTGATGCGCTTCTCTGCGGGTGAGTTTTTTCTTGACATTACTAATCTTTCTGGTTTCAGCACTGTAGAAACCTAAACTTTTTACCTTTTACATTTTCTGATTTCTACCTAGAAAGTAAAAATTCCTCTGTTCTTGAATAATTCCTTTGGGGAATCTGGAAGCGCTATTCTGCAGAAATTGGCTGTAAGGGCTCATTCTTTGCCAAAGGTCTCCTTATGTAAAAAGAAAGCGTGAGTAAGAAAGAAAGGTGTTTCACCTTAGACAGCTTTTTGCTCCTAATTTTTTATTACACATGCATGTACATGCATGCATGGACACAAATGTTAAACGTCCTTCTGCAGCTGATTTCTCTACTTCTCCTTCTATTGGTTTGCTTCACTGACTCTGGCCTATGCCTCTACCAAAGGAGTGGAGTTTGGGCTCTCTGGCAGATGGCAGAATGCTCCAAGGGCATAATGGTGTGCCCTGGACCCTGAAATATTGGAGGAAGAAGAGGATATACTGCTCTACGCAGACATTGAGGTACGATGATATGTTGCCTTTGGGGGAACTGGGAATAAAAAAGCCACCACTCCCTTGCTCCTTGCTTCACCTCAAGATCTTCTGCCCTCTTTACCAGCCTCTTTCATTTGACAGGCCTGGTGGATGGTGTGAGAACGTGGATGTGTTCCAAATACCTTCTCAATTCACAAGGAGTTTAAAGTTGTTTTGTAGCGAGGCAGGGGTCGGTCTCTTCTCCCGGGTACCTAGTGATAGGACGAGGGGTAAATGGACTCAAGTTGTGCCAGGGGAGGTTTAGATTAGATATTAGGAAAAAAATTTTCACTGAAAGGTTTGTTAGGTATTAGAACAGGTTTCCCACAGCAGTGTTGGAGTCACTGTTCCTGGAGGTATTTAAGAACCGTGTAGATGAGGTGCTGAGTGACATGGTTTAGTGGGGAATTGGCAGTTTTAGGTTAATTGTTGGACTTGATGATCTTAGAGGTCTCTTCCAACCAAGGCTGTTCTGTGATTCTGTGTGGTCTTTCACAATGCTATGTTTCTCTAGGGGCTGGATACAAAATTTAGACAAACCCCTTGAGTGGAGAACCTCCGCCTAGCATGTACGTGATCCATAAACCCAGAACAGTAGTGACCCTCAGCTCTTCAAACAGATTCCCTCTGGACTTCCCCCTATAACCCTGAGGTAGGATGGATAGCTCTTTCATGTCTCTTCAAGTAGACTCATCTGAAACTTCTTTTTCAGATTTGACAATGAAAAATCATACTTGCCACTCAGTAAGCAAATGTCTTTTTGCCTTTTGTCTCTTTTTCTCTCATTTTTCATTGCCTGCTGAGATCTTGATGACAATCTGGGTATCATTCCCTCCAGCTGAAGCCATCCTTTTGGTGCTTCCATTTGAATGACTCTCAAATATACTGTGCCTGAGAGATATAGATAACCAGCCTTAGGCCACACTACTGCTTTGGCAGCAGTGCCAACTTATGCAGATACGGCTTTCTGAACCTGAATTCCTAGTTCCCATTGCTGCTTTTTCATCTGTGCTGAAAACTGTTTGTGTGGTCATGGGGTGGACAAGACTGTGTGCCAAACCTGGGTTAATAATTATACAAAAAGTTTATTTTCAAAGCAGTGATTTTAAAAATTGTTCTTTTTCTTTCTTTCTTTCTTTTTTTTTTTTTTTTTCCCCCTTATTTTTGCAGTCAGTTGTGTCATGTCTTTCAGGGGTTTCAAAGGAAGAACAAAAGATCAAGAGAGTTGAGGGGGCAAGGCTCACTTACAAAAAGCCTACCACTGAAATATATGAAAATACTCTCCTAATGACTACTAGCTTATTAAGTATCATGGAGTATAATAAGAATACATTTGTCAATGTACCTGACACAGGAAACCAAATAAATCTCATAACTCTCATATCGAAAAAGCATCTAACTTACCATTATATTCTTATGTGGGACTGAAAGGATACTGAAAAGGAAATGGTTAAGAGCATTAGCAGTGTGAAGTACTGTCCTTAGAAGGCCTTATTTACTAACGGGTTCTTACAAGACCTGAAGAGTTTGTGAAGAATCTTGCTGCTATTCATTTTTCTGAACTTCTGCATTTCACTAGCGCAAGTACTCTGACCATCCAAAGGGAAAGAATTATCCTTTCTCTGTGTGCATTATGTAATGTAGGTTAGAATTTGTTGCAGTTGAACAGTAACGTTGAAAACATCTGATATCCTTAGCAGAAAATATAGCACCAGGATAATCAATATTTCTGAATAAGTTTGTTTATATTTACACAAAGTGAAAAAAAGTGGTACCAACCCCTGTTGTTTCTCCTTGATTTGGTTACTGTGCTTTTAAAGTCGGTTATGAAATACTATGTGCTTCGCTTTTATACCTCCAAGTACAGGTATCTGAATTTCTGTCAAAATATTCAGTTCTACTTTATTAAGCTTTATCCTTTACCTTCATGCCAAATAAACAGAGTGGGGTGACATACACTCTCTATCTTTATGTAACTTTCCATAACCTTCACTTTGCTGCCACTAGTCCTGAGTACAACATCATGCCAAAACAAACAAATAAATCATTAATTTTGGGAATATAGGGCAGCCAATTGTCACCTTGAATAGGCAATACAGAATCCACATTTGGTATGTCAGCATTCAAACAATCTTTTGAATTAGGAATCATATTCTTAGGACTGAACTCTAGGTCTAGGAAAGGTCTAATTTGTATCCATGTCCACTACTATTCCCCTGATAAAGGATCAGAAGGATCATTTAGCTATTTCAGTTTAATCTATGAAAGAACTTGTATGGAACATCTGCTAGCAAACTTCAAGATGTTAAGAAGAATCCCCCCAGAAAGATGAGATGCTTCAGACTTAGTAAAGAGCCTTATGAACATGTGTCACATTGCAACATGACATTAAAATGTTCCTATGTGGGAGAATATTCAGACTTGGATTTGAACTTCAGGGTTCAGACACATTTCTGATTTTATGATATGTTCAAGTCACACAATATGCTGTTTTAGTGTTGTAAGCCTATTACCTCACTTAGTGTCTTGATACAATGGCAACACAGAAAGGTATTCATTATTGTAATGAATTTTAATACTGGTATTACAGGGTTTCCTAAAAATGTATCACATGAATTGCTCAAGTAGAAAGCTCATATATTCCCAAATGGTGGTTAACTGCTTAGGTAATTATTGTCTAAAGTTATATATGTAATATATTTATTTTCATGTGAAAATAAAAGGTTATTAATAGTATAAACTTCAAACTAGTGAACAGAAAAATTTTGCATGTGGTTACATCTCTTCAAACATATTTCTACAACAACCTAGAATCATTAGTCAGTCAGTGGGTCTAGCTCTGCTTTGTAAGAGTCTACTCTCTAACAGCAGGAATTGCTCACATTTATCTTAGAGGAACATGCTTCTTTAGCTTTTTAGTTCATAATAACAGAGGGAACACTAATGAACTGTTAGGCCTAACTATTAAACAGTAGGGGAGAGGAAACCTCTCTCATGTATTGACCAGGTCAATTCATCTGTACCACTCTCCAGCTTCTGTCACGTCAACACAAGAGTCTTTTACAGAAAGGATACTAAGGGATGAAAGAGAGCTCAAATCTGTAACCAGTTAAATAGTTTAATTTAACAGGTGTTTGTAACTACATCAAATAGGGGGAAAAAAAAAAGCAATATGGAGACAAAATGAAGAATACAGTGATAAAGTTACATGATATTTATTACATGTTATTATAATTTTTACATAACTGATCTCTAAAGTATTATTCCTGCGTCTTTTAGTTTTACTGTGCAAGTCCAGTGGATGAGGGTCCTCAAGTGGAGGTGGATATTTTAACTTCTAGAGGAGTGGTTGTCATATTATAATTAGTTAAGTTCATCTAAAGGGCACATCTTTAGCTGATTCATGTGAAATAGTCAAGTTTCTGGGACAATCAGCCCACTAAAGTTTCTGGTTCCTGGTTTTAAGCCTGTTTGTTCTTTCTGTCTCATTGTCTTGTCAAAAATTGCTTACCCAGGTTATTTACATCAATTACTTATCTTTGTTTCTTAAGTTAGTTAAAAATTACATCCATAAAGATTTGACATAATCTTTGGGGTCATAAATGATTGGACCTTGGCGTCTACCTTACCACTTTATGCTAGAGATAAATATCTGCTATAACTGGATCTATTTGTCTGTCTTGTGGGTTCTTACTGAGGACTTCAAGGTTGTAAGAAGCACTAGGAAAACACAGCAGTAATTTGTAGCTTCTGAAATAAATGGGTGTTTTCCAGTCCATGGCTTTGAGCATGACTTGGAGCCAGGTTATCTAATATATTACTGGTCAATAGCAACCAAATCTCTATGTTTCAGTACTTTGACAAAATAGCATTACTAAACCCAGACACAGGATGGTTTGACATGTTCTTTAGTCTTGCCAAAAATGTGCTGCAGAAGGAACATGTGATACTGGACACAATCATACTTGCATTAAATCCAGAGATATTTTTCACATATACCTTGCTGCAAAGAGAAAAGGCATATCTTATCTGTGATAGTAGTCTGTTCATTAAGATATATTAACCAAGGGTTATATCTGATTTTACAGCTGAGCCTTGGACTCAGCTTGATTTTTTAGGTGCTAGCCACACTGCAGCTCCTCTGATTCTTAATGGCTTTGTGAAACAGGTCAGGTGCCTGAAATACTAGCTTGATGAGGTGAAAATGTCTTTAACCAAAACATCATCTAACAAAAAAAGGAAAAAAAAAAGCCATTCTCATTATCTGTGACTAATAAATTTTTGAAGTTGTTAATCTTACACAAAGTGATGAAATATTAAATTCTTTGCACTTTTCCTAGTATTACAAAGGAGAAAAATCAATCTCCCCTGTAACGGAAAAGTGTGGAAGGAGAAATACTGCATGCTATGTGTGAGAATGAAATCTAGAGAGTGAACAGAATGAATGAAGAGTTTTAAACCTTTTTCCCACTTTCTTTAAGCCACCCTGATGATTATTTCAGGCTATAGAACTATTGTAATCCAGGCAAGAGGAAAAAGGAGAAAAAAAAAGCATATTTTCTTCTGAAGGGTACTCTCCATGACCAATAATATCAGTGCCTGCAGTTTTCTTCAGTAATGTTTCTTTCTTCTGCTTTCCTTGTGTATGGAACGTCAATTTCAGTTTGAAATTTTAAAGTGATGTGACTCAGACAAAAATTTTTTTCTTCCATGGTCACTTAGACACAGGTACGGTAAAAGGATTTACTGTTTGTATTGCTTGTCATTTTCTTTTTTAGGTAAGGAGGATGAACTATCTGTAGTTTAATAACTTGAAAGCCTGAAAATGAATACCTGAAAATATCATAATAGTGTTCTCATAGAAACGGTGAAAAGGACCTTTTAGCACAAAAATCATTTGAAAATACATAATACAGAATGTTAATGGTTCCATTTGATGCTCACTTGAAAACACTTTAATGGCTTTCTCCAAATAGTCCTGTTTCAGTTGTCTTCCTTTTCTACTTCAGCTTGGTTCAGTACAGCTGTGTGATTTTACTTAGGCACAGCCCTGCTCATTGTAGTGATTAAGGCCCTACAGGAAAAGAGTGGCTGTCAAGCATTCTATCGACTTCCACATCAAAAAGCAGAAACTTATTTAGTTATAAAAACAAGTGTAGATTTTTCTAAAATATGGGTTCCAAATTAGACTTGTACATTTGTACTCATGGATATATATAAGGCCTGGTTCTGCTGGATGCTTGGTGCTTCTGAAAAGCAGATCACTGATCAGGAGCCTAAACAATCCAGAGCAAGCAAGATTTAAGCATGCCTTTTTGAAAACCTTGCATGCAATCAAAAAACTAATAATAGGTTACATGTAAGTAGGTAGGTACAAGTGACTGGATTAATATTGGCTTTTGGACTTTTCTACTATAGGATTTTTCTACTGATAATTAGTTATTAATGACTGCAAAATTGAATTAACTGTGGAGATGATTTTGTTATGACCCAGATTTAATCGTGATAATTTGTAATTCATTTCACTTTAATTTTGTCAGAATGTTTGGAAAAAAAAACCTTTATTTTTCACTACTACATTTGCCTCCTGTCTCTGTTTTACTTTAAGATTAATAATTTTAAAAAAGTAAATCCAAAACCAAGCCTGTCTTCATATTCTAACATACTGTTATTGAAAATTATAAAATGTTAGTTTTCTCCCCTGTTACTGTCTTCTGCTTTTAGTTGACAATGACAAGAACAAAAGGTTGTGGTGTGACACATTCTTAGTTCTGAACCCTCACTTTCTGTATGAATAAGTCAATAGGAACAGATAGTACTTGGATTCTGAGTTGTCTGCTAGCTTCCTAATTAGTTCCAGGATTAATTTAAGATGCCAGAGATAAATTTTAAAGCCTTCCATAGTTTTCTTGCTAGAATCCAGAGTGACATTTCAAGTTCACTGAGTCATCTTGTGAATTTAAAACTAGCCTGGCAAGGCAGGCACAATGGTTTTTGGTTCTGTGGCCATCTGTCCTTGACTGACTCTATATGCCATCCATAACTTGAAATTAAAAGCTTCTGTGAAATCGTAACTTTATTTTCAGAGCCTATTCATTATGATTCCTCTATTTAGGGAAATAAATGTAACTATTTCTTTACAATGTACCCTATGGGAAAGCACTTGCTTATATGCACACACGTATGTTTGTTTTTATATGTATTCCATTTATCCACTCACAGTATTGCAAGGGAAAACAGTAGTTTTGCTTTTCTTCACAGTTCATAGTTTTTCTGCCTCCAAATAAAAGTAATTTCCTGTGTCACTAAACAGTCTGTAATAAATGTGTGACATTTATTTCAGCAAATGAGATCAATCAAAAGTAGTCACGTGAGTAGGCAGAGATAGCTGAAACTGGAATAAAAAGTGTTTTACTGGAAAAGGCTGACACGAACCATCACATCTGCAATTTCTTAGGTAATTTTCCAGCTGCTGTATTAGCACGGTGGTGTCAGCATTCATAGTATGGATTTTTCCTTGTGCTGGACTAATATTTTTTTTTTAACATATTGTTCACAGCTTTGGAGTTTTGGTGGTCATCGTTTGCTGTGCTGTACATCAAAAATAATGAAAAGAAAGAATGTAAACAAAACGAGAGATATTCTATGATGCAATCTGAAAATTTCATGCCATTAGCAATTTAACTATTTTTTCTCTTCCTGTAAAGTATTACATAATAAATTAGGAAACCATTTGTTCTTTCCTATACTTTCCATGGTTTGTCTTCAGTGCCCTTGGTCTGTGAATTTCCTAGGCTTTCCACATCAACAGCATGAGTAATGTTTTCTTCCCAAACCACCTAACTACCAGAGGGCAGTTTGACAGGAAACCAATTGCTGGATTACTCCAGTTTTTCCCTTTATGAAAAGAGCTGGGGAATGGAATGAATCTTGTTAGAAAAGTAGTACCAGAAGTAGTACTATCAAAAGGCTTCACTTTGTATTTTTTTTGTGAGGAGAGGGGATTTTCATACATCTCTTCATTCTTTCATCTGCATGCAAAAAAAATCCTTTTTCTTTTTTTTCTTAAGTACAGTCACAATTTTTGCTTCAGATTAGTCTAATTGTTTCCTAAAACACCTAGAACCGGTTCATGAAAAAGACATTTTCATTGTGAAGTTTCACCCCCTCCTTCTGTCATTAAAATCATTGGTAAGAGGTTCTACAAAGTGAATAAAATATTTCTAATGGCTGACTTGTAAATCATATTTTCTGTTTGAGTATGTGTGATATGTGTAGAGGACCAAATTTTTAAAGGAAAAGACATCACTGATGTGCTGGAATCAATACTGTCAGTCTCTCTCATAATTCTCCCTTGAATGTTACATATGACGGTGTTTATCAATAGTTCCTGACAGAAAAGTAAATTTAGACCTAGGTGGAGGTCTACTTTTTACCCCAGGCTTCCTTGCTAATGATACATCAGTTTGTATTGAGATAAGGAAAGTGAGGAGGAACAAAGCCACTGTCATCGCCACAAAACACATTAAAAAGTTAATCCTTTCTTAAAGGGTGTGGATTCCTCTCTAAAAAACAAGCTATCAGGAAGACTTTCAGAAAGGCCAAATCATCATTCTCAACTCACATGTCCAAACGGTGCTGGTTCAGTGTTTCCATCTGATGCTAACTTTTTTTTTTTTTTTTTCCATATTGCAAACAGTTGGACTCAGATTCAGCCCATTTAATGTAAACTGAAGCATCTTCTGTACCTCTGTTCCCTACAGGGAGCTGGAGAAATGTATTCTTAGTTGAGACACCTTTTGGAGATGGCTAAGATTAGGTAAATGTGTCTTATCACTTCCTCTCTTACTTTTCCTTCAGCTTCTTTATTTCAATTTCATCTTGTGGTTTTACCGTAATTGTTCTGGAGAATGGTAATGTTACGCAGAACAATTTTTTAGTTACTTCAGTGGTAAAAAATTTCAGCTTTGTGCCCTAGAAATCTTAGAACTAGGTGAAAAATTCTCTCAAAATCACAATACTCTGTGGCCTATAGTTAAAATGCCTCATTTGAAGCATCTGAGACAGATCTTCAACTAAAATATATTAAGATAATAACAGTGTCACAGTGATCCGCACATGCCAAGAAAAATTTTAGGAGAAATTAAGAAGAGAATGGAAGTACAATAGTGACCACAGACCTGTTAATTCTTTTAATTTTAAATAATGTAAGTAGACATTATATCTGAAAGCTTTCCCTCTGCCTGTTCCGAAAATAAATACAGTCTTGTGAGATCTAAACTTAACATTTTAATAAGAATGTATATAGGGAAGATTTTAGTCATCCATGCCTTTATTTTAAGCTGTAATTTTTATGCAAAATTGTTATTTTAAAAATGTTATGAGCCACTGAGTTCCCTTAAAGAATTGTTAAAGATCAGTAATCTCCCATGGAGCATATATTTTATTACTTTTAAAGACAATTTCTTTTTGTATAGGACTGTTTTGGTTTCAGGACTTGCATACATGAAGTATACAAAAATTGAAAATAGCCATTTTTCTAGTGCCATTTCCCTGCTTTTATGAGAAACAACATAAAATGAAATCAAATGTATCATTAAGCAATAACATTAAAATGCCATGTACCACTAGGACCATATGGATCGTAACTTGTTTCATCGTAACTTTGTGCAGTTAAACTTTGTCATTGGCTTCATAACTTTGGGAGCTTTGCTTAAGTTTTATCATTTCTAATCTACGATAAATTAAAAATGCTCGATCTTGAATTTTTTAACACCCTCAGCTGTCCTTATGAGCCCGGTTTTCTGGAGCTTGTGATTCATAAGATGAAGCTACATTTTTTCAAGGAGAGAATTTTTTTCATAGTGTTTTCTGAGTTGAGTTTATTCAACAAGAGCCATCCCTTCTTTTGTAAAAGCTTTCTAATTTTATGAGAGTTCTGCTGGGTAAATTTACAGAGGCCCAGTTATGAAGTAACAAGGTAGCAGTTTCAGCTGACAGCATATCCTTACGACTGACAACTACTGCTATTTCTGTGTTTTTTAAGAGACTGAAGGAGAGGAAAACCCACAGAAATCATAGAAGAAAACAGGATATATCAGAACTAGGATTCGTCTTTCCTAAGACCCTATCTAAGTATCAATTTAGAGATTAACTTGGAGACTTCTGTAGAGAAGTAGGCACCTTCAGAGGGTGAATCATCATATCCTGAAGTAAGGAAAAGTTGAAGACAGAATAATTTATGAAGATGCCTATTTTTCTCTGTTAAGAAAGGAAAACTCTGATTAGCATGGCATGCTTCAGATGGTCTCTTCAGGGTCATAGTATAACACTGTGCATCATCCTTAAGCTTAGGTGATCAACCAAAAAATCTCCAATACTTTTGAGAAAGATGTGGGTATTTTTGCAAGCAGGCAAACCCACATTTATTTGTTTCCTGACCAAAATTATTCCGAAAAGTATTTTATTAACAGGGCGGACCTGAGAATAAGTTACAAATGCAAGCATTTAACTATCAAACATCTCTGTTTGAACTATGTAGTTGGTCACCAAATTTAGACAACATTTTCTAATCGACTAACCTACCAAAAATACCACAGTTTTCATGTAACACGTTTGGTTTTGCATGAAACCAATTTCTGCAAGCATTTCTGTCGACATTCAACCAATAAAATAGAAAGCATTGTACGTGTACAGAAAAGCAAATATAACTACAACATGAAGGAACCAAGCTGAAGTCTGTATTCTAACTTTGCACTTCTGTTACACATTGCTTTCCTTGGTTTTTCTTTTGTATCTTTTAGAGCGTAACTTTTGCTGGTAAGATCGATGTGTCAGAGAAACTCTGCATTAGTACACTGAGCAGTTGTGAAAAACACTCCATTTTCTGAACAGCTACCTCATGTCTTGCTTTATTTTGTTTGACCTTGGTTTTAATCATTTAAGCGTGGGTTCTGGTTATGTATAACCAGTGTAGAATACTTAAAAATTCTTCTACTTGTTGATACATAATGAATGGCTGAGATTTGCAGCATATATTGAGAAAATCTGTTAAAAATGCTTGTAAACTGCTCCACAGCTTGTGGTTATGAAAGACATAAAAATCATACCTTCATATACTTCCAGTCCATGTGTGATTCAAATAGATTTATTTTTGTTTTCAAGGGCAGTATATTATAGACTTTTTGTTGAACTTGAGAAGACCAAACAACGAAGCAATCAATAAAGACTGATTAATAGGAGTGACAGCAATCTAGACAAAGATAATCCTCTGAAATCCTTTTTGGCTTTTAAGACATATGGAAACAGCTTTGCAAACAAAACTGTGATCTTCATCTTTTTGTTCTGTCTCCTTCTGTAGAGTGGCACTGCATTAACCCATAGTTTTAAGACCTGACTTGTTCAAATTCCAGATTTGAGTTTTAAATTTATCAATGACAATGACAAGTTTAAGAAATTTATATATATTAAGTGTGATATATATAAATGAATAGTTCTGCTAACCTATACCTTTGAACTGCATTTTTTTTTTTTAACTTGCATTTTGAAAATTGAGCAACAGTGTGTTTCTGAGAACAGCAGAAGAAGGATAAATTAACTGAAAATCAGGAATGGAGCTTAAAATGCGTGTGATCTGTAGTTTTGTTTGATTTAGCTTTGTTTTTTAAATTTTCTACGCCCCAAATGAATGATATACAATAAGAAAGGAAAGCGAGAACATCTTTCATTTCATCAATTTTCAGAAGTCTTGAAGTGTAAAGAATTTATTAGAAAATGTAAAGTAGTAAGGTCTTGCATTCAACTTTTTACCTTGGGGACACTGCCCACTTGTCAGGTACTGAAGTGTGAGCTGGTACTTTTTTTTTGCCAGACATACACTTTTTTTTAGTGACAGAGAGAAAGAGGAAAGACACAACCAATTTATTTTGCCTGGCTCCATGCTATCATCATGTAGCTTAACTGGAGTTTTATATCTAACATCTGATTTTCCCGTAACTTAAAAAATATGCTTTTGAACAATGCAGAGCATGTTGTTTCTTAATTATGCACCCAGGGAATGAAAAAATTCAAAAGAGGACTGAGGTTTTGAAGAAAGCGTATTTTTATTTTTGACCTCTAGCATGAAAAGAAGATTTTTGTTAAAAAAGTTTGCATTATTTACCAGAGCTGCAGGGCATCACTAACATGTACTTCAACAAAGTATTGAACATCTGATCATCTATTTCTTTTGCTTTGGCAGAACTTTTCATCTGCCTTTGCTGTGTTAGTGGCAGTGTGTTTGAAATAGCGTATTTGCAATGGCTGTTGAAGCCAAGTGAAAACTATTTGTTTTCTTCTTGTCTTTTGTTTCAGCTTCAGTATATATAATGTATAGCAAGGCATGCTTTTTAATGACATGACACTGTAAATATGTCAGTCTCTGTTTTCCTGGGAGCCGGAAATATTTTTTGTCTGTGAACATTTATTATCAGTAGGACGAACAGGGTAGCTAACTTGTCACTACTTGTCTGTTCTGCTATAATTATTATTTCAATTTTGTAATACAATAAAACATGGCTTTTGCCTGTTTGGGGAGGGGATTATTTGGCTCGATTCATTACTGGTATGTGTTAAGGACAGACAAATATTTTGGTCCTAGGTCTTGGACATGAACTTTTGCAGTGCATTCTCAGAAAAATCTGTTCAGTACAGCCTGATTTTTGAAGAACTGGAGTCTTCTGGAGTGATGGAGGGAACCTCCTGTGTTTCAGTTCGTACCCATTGGCCCTGCTCCTCTTAGCAGGCACCACTGATAAGAGGCTGGCTCCAGCTTCTTTGCATGCTCCTTTCAGGTATTCTTGTCAATTGATTAGATCCACCTGAGACTTCTCAGGTTGAACAGTCCTGGTGTTCTCAGTCTTTCCTCAAGAGAGAGATGTTCCAGCCCCTTCATAGTATTCCTGGCCCTTTACTGGACTCAATAACTCCACATCTCTCCTGTACTAGGGAGTGCAGAACTGAACACAGTACTCCAGATGTGGTATCAGCACTGAATAAAGGGGTGGTATCACCTTCCTTGGCCTGCTGGAAATACTTCTGATGCAGCTTAGGATACCGTTATAGAAACATAGAATCATAGAATGATTTGAGTCAGAAGGGATCTCAAAGATCATTTAGTTCCAACCCCCCTGCCATGGGCAGGGACTCCTTCCATTAGACCAGTTTGCTCAAAGCCCCATCCAACCTGGCCTTGAACACACTCAAGGAGGGGATATCCGCAGCTTCTCTAGGCAACTTGTTCCAGTGTCTCACCACCCTCACAGTCAAGAATTTCCTCCTAATATCTAATCTAAGTCTACCCTCTTCCAATTTAAAACCATTGCCCCTCATTCTATCATTATACATGCCCTTGTAAAAAGTTCCTCTTCATCTTTCTTTTAGGCCCCTCCAGGTACTGGAAGGTTCTATAAGGTCTCCCCGAAGCCTTTTCTCCAGGCTGAACAACCCTATCTCTCTCTGCCTGTCTTCATGGGAGAGATGCTTCAACCCTCTGATCATCTTCCTGGCCCTCCACTGGACTTGCTCCAACAGGTCCATGTCCTTCTTATGTTGGGGGCCCCAGAACTGAGCACAGTACTCCAGGTGTGGTCTCACCAGAGCAGAGTAGAGGGGGAGAATCACCTTCCTCGACCTGCTGGCCAAGCTTATTTTGATGCAGCCCAGGATGCGGCTGGCTTTGTGGGCTGCAAGTGTACATTGACAGCTCACGTTGAGTTTTTTATCAACCAACACCCCCAAGACCTTCTCCTCAGGGCTACTCTCAATCCATTCTCCACTCAGCCTGTGTACAGTGGCTTGCCCTGAGTCAGGTGCAGGAATTTGCACTTGGTCCTGTTGAATTTCATGTGGTTTGCATAAGCACACCTTTCAAGCCTGTCAAGGTCCTTCTGGATGGCATCCCTTCCCTCCAGCATGTCAGCTGTACCACACAGCTTCATGTTGTCGGCCAGCTTGCTGAGGATGCACTGAGGATAGCCTTCTTTGTGGCTAAGGCACATTGCTGGCTCATATTCAACCACAAGTCCACCAGGACCCCCAGGTACTTTTCTGAAAAGTTGCTCTCCAGCTGATTGTCCCACAGCATTTGCTTATGCTTGGGATTGTTCATCTCCAGGTGCGTGACTTTGGAATCCCCTTTGTTGAACTAAATCTTTTATTCTGAAAATTATAAGTTTAAAATAAGGATTTAAAGCTCATAAAGAAAAGGAAATTAAACACTTAATTTGGCTTTATTTGTCCTCACATTATTTTTGTGAGTTTAGTCATTGTGTCAAAAAAGTATTTTTGGACTTAACTAGGATATTTCTCTATTTGCAGTCTTCTTTTCTCTCTGATTTTTAGAGATTCCTATAGCAAGTCAAATATCAGAAAATGATACAGCAATTTTAGAATATGAGACACCAGTTTTATTGACTTGCTAGTAGAGAACAAATGAAAAAAATTACTTGGTCTAGGTTTAAGCAGCCTAACCTTGCAGCAGCATACAATTTTCCAGAAACTTGATGAAGAGAACAGCTAAACCCATATGATCGTGCATAACTGGAGATCTGCCAATCATTGTACCACCTGTAGCCTGCATGTGATCGGAATATCTCATTTAGAAATATTCTCCATATGTTTTATCCTCACAACTGCATTTAGGAATGGATATCATACCGCTCTTGTGAAGCTTGCGTAGATGTTCCTCATGTGGGAATCTAAGAGCATGTATAAGTTAATAATATATTCAATAGGGACATGTCTTCTTCCATATTTCTACAGTGGTGTTTGTCAAATCTGGTTCAGCAAAATTCCAACAAAAAGAATAATGAGCGTCTCAAACAAGGAAAGATAAACAATATGATTCTATGATTCTAATAAGTCTAACAATAAATGCATCAAATAACAAAAAGAATTTATAAGGACTGAAAGACTGACAGGGCTTTGCTAAAATTAGAAATTTTATCATAAAATAATACATAGAATAATTTTTCTCCAAGTAATATCATTAAACTTCGCTGTAAAATCAGTTCTAATTTACTGTAAAGGTTTTGAATAACCAGTGTGTCCATAAAATTTGTTAATTCTTACAGACTAGCAACTTTCTGCATACGTACAGGAGCATGGTTGAGAGTGTCCCTTGGGAGGCAGTCCTGAAGGTCAAAGGTGTCCATCATGGCTGGGCATATTTCAAGGAGCAACTCTTAAAAGCTCAGGAGAAGGCCGTCCCCAGGTCCTGAAAGATGAGCCGGTGGGGAAGAAGGCCAGCCTGGCTAAATAGAGAGCTTTGGCTGGACCTCAGGAACAAAAAGAAAGTCTACGGCCTTTGGAAAAAGGGGTTGGCAACTTATGAGGAATACCAAAATGTAGCAAAGCTGTGCAGAGCGAAAATTAGAAGGGCCAAAGCTCAAGCGGAAGTCGATTTGGCTGCTATGGTTAAGGACAATAAGAAGTGGTTCTTTCAGTACCTCAGTAGAAAAAGGAAGACCAGGGAAAATGTTGGCCCACTGATGAACGAGGTGGGCACCCTGGTGGTGGAAGACACAGAAAAAGCAGAGGTACTGAATACCTTCTTTGCCTCCGTCTTCACTACTAAAGCGGCCTCTTGTGAATCCCGAACCGTGGAGGCAAGAGGGAAGGTCTGGAGAGACAAGGACTTTCCCTCGATAGAGAAAGACTGCATGAGAGTCCACTTGGCCAAACTGGACATCCATAAGTCCATGGGCCCTGATGGGACGCACCTGCTAGTGCTGAGAGAGCTGACAGATGTTATTGCTGGGCCACTCTCTATCACCTTTGAAAAGTCGTGGAGAGCAGGAGAGGTGCCTGAAGACTGGAGGAAGGCCAACTTCACTCCAGTCTACAAAAAGGGCAAGAAGGAAGACCCGGGGAACTACAGGCTGGTTAGTCTCACCTCCATCCCTGGGAAGGTGATGGAGCAACTCGTTCTGGAGGTTATCTCCAAACATATTGAAGAACAGAAAGTTATTGGGAGTGGCCAACATGGATTTACCAAGGGCAAATCATGATTGACCAATCTGCTAGCCTTCTGTGACGTTATAACTGTTTGGCTGGATGAGGGGAGAGCAGCAGATGTCATCTACCTTGACTTCAGCAAGGCTTTTGACACTGTCTCCCATAACATCCTCATTAGGAGACTCAGGATGTGTGGGTTAGGTGAGGGAACAGTGCGGTGGATCGAGAGCTGGCTGTGTGACAGATCACAGAGGGTTGTGATCAATGGAGCAGAGTCGAGTTGGAGGCCTGTACCCAGTGGTGTCCCCCAGGGGTCAATAATCGTTCCGATCTTGTTCAACATATTCATCAATGGCCTGGACGAGGGGACAAGAGTGTATCCTCAGCAAGTTCACTGATGATACCAAGCTGGGAGGGGTGGCTGACATGCCAGAGGGCTGTGCTGGCATCCAGTGGGACCTGGACAGGCTGGAGAGCTGGGCAGAGAAGAACCTCATGAGGTTCAATAAGGGCAAGTGTAGGGTGCTGCACCTGGGGAAGAAGAATGCCAGGCACCATTATAGGTTAGAGGGGGACCTCCTGGAAAGCAGTTCTGAGGAGAAGGATCTGGGAGTCCTGGTAGATAGTAAATTACCCATGATCCGGCAATGTGCCCTTGCCACCAAGAAGGCCAATGCCACCCTGGGCTGCACAGGAAGCTCACGGCCAGTAGGTCGAGGGAGGTCATTCTCCCCCTCTACGCTGCCCTGGTGAGTTGCCCTAGCCACAACTGGAATACTGCATCCAGTTCCGGGCTCTCCAGTAGGTACTGGAGAGAGTCCAGCAGTGGGCAAGGAGGGTGATTGGAGGAATTGGAGCATCTCCCCTTTGAGAAAAGGCTGAGAGAGTGGGGACTCTTTGGCCTGGAGAAGAGAAGGCTGAGGGGTGATTTAATTAATGTTTATAAATACCTAAAGGGTGGGTTGAGGGAGGATGGAACCAGACTTTTTTCAGTGGTTCCCAGTAACAGGACGAGGGGTAATGGATACAAGCTGGAACATAGGAGGCTCCATCTAAATATGAGGAAGAACTTTTTTTCATTGAGGGTGACAGAGCACTGGCACAGGCTGCCCAGAGAGGTTGTGGAGTCTCCTTCTCTGAAGATTTTCAGGACTCTCCTGGATGCAGTCCTGTGTGATGTGCTCTAGGGGATCCTGCTTTTAAGCAGGGCAGTTGGACTAGATGATCTCTGGAGGTCCCTTCCAACTCTGAATATTCCATGATTCTGTGATTCTGTGAAAATGGTTATGAAAAACTAAGACAAAAATGTTTAGAATTCTAAAGATTATCTAGCTCTTTACGAAATGTAACATTACCTTTTTGAACGTTTGTATGGGAGAGGAGGAAATCACTAGAATCCCTGCCTGTATTGTTTTTTATTTATTTCAGTGCTATTACAACTTTTTTCCTTACAAGCCAAGGAAATTATTTTTCTAAAGAACTTTTCATTTCTGAACGAATCCAATATCTAATGACAATTAGGTTTGTGCTCCAAGTTCACAATTATCAAATAAAACAAAGGGTTGAATATTAGATCGTTTCTCTGCATACAAAGCAGACTACTATTTATTATATATAAGGACTTAATTTTAAGGACAAAGCTACTGCACTTCTGATTTATGGAACACATTTATTCTTTCTTGAATTTTATAATGTTGTCCTCATGAAGAATTCCTTTCTTGTTTGATGAAATTAGCTTTGCTTAATAAAATAGCTGTATGTGAGGACAGGAGTTGAGCCGGAACTTTAAAGCAGTGTTTGTGCTTTCATTGAACAATTAATTAACCAGTATTACACTTGTATCAGTTTTGTAGTCTCATGGAAAGTTTCATGGTGATAGTTTCATGAGATTTCTGTCTAATATAAATAAATATTGCTTGACCTGTCCTACTAATGGTGCAGGAATGTACAGTGGATGGCACTATGAAAAAGCCAGCATTTTAAAGCTACACAGGGATCTCTGCTCATGTTTTAAATGATGGGCTTTTTTCTTCTTCCTTTGAAGATTTTAAATTGGGAGTGGCTTAAAATAAGTTATTCAAGCTGCATTAACATAAAATGAATGCAAATCAACCAACCATAGTGAAGGACTGTGTGGATAACTAATTGAGTGTTTGCAGTTCAAAATTATGATGACCTTCAAAAAAATTATGTCAGCTAAAACTCGTGTTTGTCTGAGGGAAGGAGATGCCTCTCCAAACTGAAAATCTGGAATTAATGTTTGATTCTAAATGTTCCTTTTGACCTGGAAGGAAAAAATTAGTGCAGAGCCCTTGTAAAAGGAAATGAAATGAAATGTGGTTTTACTAATCTCTTAATAGAAAGCAAAGCAATAAGCTATTTTACATAATAGCTCAAGAATTAGTGTTCTCGCTGGAAATCTTGTTACATATATTTTTATGCATTATCATTTCCTTGATCATTGAATTGACTTTAAATAACATGAAATGCCTCTAATAAGACCCAAAAGATATTGTACAGGAACTTAGAAGACCATTGTTACAGTTTCTCTTTCACTTAATGTTTTATTTTTGATACCAAGAGGACAAACTGATTGTACACAAAGAATGAAACCTCTTGCATGGCCTCCTAATATTAGTTTCATTTTCTTGGATGTTTATCCAGGACCTCTTAGTGTTTACGCCTTCAGAGGTCATTATACTTGAAGGGAGAATTTAAAGCCAGCACAATCAAGAAAGGAATTGAATTCAGGTGTGCAATATTCTATGTGAAAAAACACAGTGCTGTGGACAAAACTGGAATATTACATCCTTCTCAGGAACCATTTTTACAATATTGACATAAAAATTAAATTTAATCTAGAATATTCAGAAAATTTTGATTGAATTTGTAAATATATTTAGAACAAGAAAAATGTTACTGTTTCTAGGATGTATTATTTCCCAAATAACTGTGTTTGGCTTTAGTTTAACCTGAGATTAAACTCAGCTGAGATTAAAATCAGGGTCTATATTACAAAATTTTAACATTTTCAACAGAAATTTAGTTAATATTATTTTCCATCAGCCCAGCCATCCATTTTTCAGTCTACTGTGCTGAACTCATTGTTAGATATGGAAGCAGTTGTTTTGTTTGTGTGGGGTTTCTTGTTTGTGAAGTTCTTTATTTTTCTTTTTTTTTAATAGGTTATATGCTGGATCAGTCTTTTAAGATTATCTTCCCTTCCTTCATCCTGGTCTCAGAGTTATAGGCAGGCTTCTCTGGTTTTGCATTTTGCATATTTAATGAGACTAATTTAAAGACTTAAGCATCTTTACTTCCTTTCTTCTATCACAGGACACATGCAGATTTTCCTTCTTCATCTTTTACTCTTTCTGTTCCTGGGAGTTTGATATTTATTAATCTTCACATTCTGTATCACAGAGTTGTCTTTGGAGCTCTGAACAGTATTTAGTATTTTACTTACTTTGTGATTCCTGCAACTCAGATGTTGTCATTAGTATAACCTTGAAAATGTCATAACACCTTTGGAAAATAACCTTCCTTTTTGCTGTTGTACTTTAAACAATTTCTGAATATCGCCATAGAAGTTATACTGTCAAGGTAACTTTAGAGATGTCACACAATTATAGTGAGACAGTAAATAAAATAAATGTTTCTTCATGATAACACTGACAATACAGGCTTTTTCTAAAGCATTGCATTGTTGAAAAATAAATACACAAGTTAAAAAATAGTGACAGAACTTCCTCTACATTTTAATTTCCTTTTATTTTTTACAGACTTAAGTGCATATTACTGTAGTATTTTTATCCTATTTACAGATGGAAACAACATAAAGATTTGAAGACTTTCTAGGTATTCAATCTCAGACTTCAGATTCTTCTTTGCAGAAAGTGTTTGATCTAACAAGAACATACTAATAGCTCTGCCTTGCATTCATATAATGAGTAATTCTACTGGAAGCAAATGACTTCCAAATTGACATTGTGAGCTACCAGACTACACTTCTGTAGGTAAGGGCTTCCGTAAGAACTATTCTGATATGTTTAACCCTTAGATGTTTCCTGGAAATCACATAAAAATTTTGGAATAGAAGCATTTTAGTGTGAAGTCTTGTGTTTGATTCAGATTGTTAGTATTTCCTGTAGATCCCAGTCTCCTAAGTTAATAAAAACTGTAGCAAGTTATGGTTCCTTGCAATTATGTTGTGGCACTGTTCTGATGTGTATCATAATTTTGGTTGTGATATTTATTGATTGGAATGGATATGTCAATAATATCTAGGATAAATAAGTACTACTGGAAACAAAAGAGAACTATAATTCCCCAACAAACATTTCTGAGCATCTTAACATTAGAGCTAAATATATTTCAATTTATCTTTTACCTTCTTTTAATAAATATACGCAAGAATGTTATCTATTTGGAATATACATCTGTGTTTATGTGTGTTTGTATGCACATATACATATAACACATATACAGATATCAAAATAAGAACACAAACAGGGAAACAGAGTTGGATAGAATAAATTTTTCAGAATATTCTGGCCAATGGGAGTCCCAGTAACACTGGAGTGCTTTGTGTCTCCCAAATCTACTTTTACTACCTCTACCTTTTGGGGAGAAAGATACTACTGTCATTCTCGTTATTTATCTAGATTAAACTAGCTCCTATTACTTTAGTACCAACATATCATACAGATCACATGATCGTTGGCTTATAATTTGTTTACATATTACCTCTACCTTTTAAACTGTGGTAAGCAAAATTCCTCATGATTCAAAATCCCCCACAGCTTCTAGTGTATCAGAAAGTATCTAAGAAGGAAGGCAGTGTAATCGTAAAGAAATACAGAATATTTTCTTCATGCTCCTCAGCTGATATTTTTTAAACTTTTAGTAGCTTCTAATAGAAGAGGGGCAAAAGTCCCACCAAGCTCTTATCCACACTGTAGTAATTTAGCCACTATCAAAAATATGGAAGTCTACACTGTGTTAGAATGTTCTCTCTAATATGTAGTATCACTAATTTAAGAATGAGAAGCTATATTAATTCTTCACTCTTTCTTTGATCCCCCCAAAAGAAATAGCTTTCCTACCATATACCCCCACACATACTCCCTGCAAGAGATTCAGCATTCATTTTTTAAATCCAAAAAACAGACTTAAAAAGAGATCAGTTCAGAAAAACTTTTCCTTATCATTAAATAAAGGGATATTTTTTTTTGTGGAAAAGTGTATTTGACTGAAAAAATCTGACGGTATAGTAATTTCCATGTGGCTCTAGGCTCCCAAAATCATCAATGAAAATGGGCCTCTCTATGATGTGATTCAAAGCAAGAGCCAATTTAGCTATTCTGAATTGTCTTCTGGAGAAATCACTCTCACACACTGGCTACAGATGGAGGTTAGGGAAATTAAAGGCTCCAAGATAAGTAAGCCTTCCTGAATATTCCCTAAGGCACTCTTGAAAATGTTGCCACATGACTTTAATGCAATTTATCTTCCCTTCTCATAGTTACTTTGGTAATCTTTTGAAATTGTGTTGTGACAGGTAATTCTTTAGTGAGCATTTTCTGTGTCTTGTCCAGCAGCTTCTACACCTAAATTGATTTACTACTTCTTCAGCCTGTTTTACTCTTTTCCCTTGTTCCAGAGAGATTGTTACAAAGTCTGGAGACTTCTGATGCTTTTTAATATTTTCTGAGTAATGTCCAATGTATAATCGATCTTTCTAGCATTTTGATTGTATAAGACTTAACAATTTTATCTTCTAGAATCTCTATAACAACCCATTCAAAGATAATGTTCTTTGCAACTGATGTATGAAATGATAATTATGAATGGACTTTAATGATGAATGTAATGCTTTCCTAACCTAATGAAGATCTTCAAACTCCATTCAGCTGGCTGTTCTGTGTCTGGCACTGGTAATTTTAATTACAGAGTCTCTGAAAAAAAGCACTTTAGTAGAGAAATTACAATGACAAGGACTGTCTCACACCATATTCACAGGGAAGGTTTCTACACTGAGACCTCTGCCTGTCTTAAGGCAGTGCTGGTAGTTTTTGTTAGAAGTTTATTACTCTATTGTCATGACAGAAACATTTTTTCTTCAGTAGTAGTGCTCTGCCTGTATATTACCAATTTACTAAATTTAGTAAGTCTTACAGGTGAGGATTTACTAATCAGTGTTATTAATGCACTTTTTCGAAAGTGTTTTCGTTTGTTAGAACTAGCCAGGATGGATGAGTAGCTGGTAAATTTTAATTACTACAAACAAAACCAGCTCCCTCTGTTTGGGAAAACTTTCGATTTCCCAGAAATGTTCCATTTCTACTCATTCTCAAGGCGGTTTCCTGATTAACCTTCCTTAGGTTTTTGTCATACTTGGCCTTTGAGGACATGACTTGTTAAAATGCTTGGACAATCATGCTTAAGAACATAGTTACTGTTAGAAAAAAGTAATTAAAATCCTTTCTGCACCCTCTTTATGTCTTATTTTTCCTTCTGCTTTTTTTTGACACAAAATGCATATTGAAGTTGTGGTTTTTTTTCCAATGTTTACTTTTTACGGGGACACCCATTTTTTTGTCAAAAACAACAGAAAAATGGAAAACAAATATCAATTTATTTATTTGTTAGAGTTATAGATTTTGAGGTATCTTTGCACCAGTCACCTACTTATTACAGGGTTCTCAGCCAGATTTATCTCCAAAGTATTCTTTGGATAGAGATTCCTACAGTGCATCACAGTGGCTCATGGAGTGGGAAGACCATAGCTGATTACAGGAGATATAACTTGCTATTATGAGTACTGCGAAGAGATGACATCTTCTAGGAAGTCAGAGTCATTGTGTAGTTTGTCATTCCATAGCTTTCACTTGATGACATTGTGCGAAAATCTTCAAAAACTTTCTCTTTGCCTGATTTCCTCAGTACGTGGTGCATGTGAGGTTGTGTGGGATGAGATAAGAAAAGCTATTTTGGAGTCGTGTTACCTTAATGTCCGCTAATTCCCAATCTAGAACTTTCTGGTTTGCAACTGCAAATGATATTGATCCTTATTTAGAAAGAAATAAATAATGGATAGCCATATTCATAAATACTGAAATAATTTGCAACACAGTCTATTTAACAATTTATGGTGCTTTCATTAAGTCTTTTTGAGTAAGTTTAGCTCTTATGCTAGCAGATGTGTAGTGGCATAATTCATTATGACTACGAATCTTGGAGTGTTTAGGCTTTGGCTTCAGTGATATTGGAAGTTGTAACACTCTCTTTTGGGGGGAATTTAAGAAAAAAATAACAATGTTTTGTATTTCCTCCTATATATGCAACATTATTCATTTGTAATTGCATTCTTAGTTTTCAGCCATTCAAAACACGTAGTTACATATCTACAGGTTTACATGTTAATTCTTAATATATGGAAAAATATTTGCTTGAGTAAGATGGGTGTCTTTCACATGCACTGTACAGGCAGGTATTTGGGTCAAACATAGCTGGTAGCTGTTAGCTGCATAGAGGTCTGAGAGGATAATGGTTTTAAACTGGAAGAGGGTAGATTTAGATTAGATATTAGGACGAAATTCTTTAATGTGAGGGTGATGAGACACTGGCACAGGTTCCCAGAGAAGTTGTGAATGTTCCCTCCCTGGAAGTGCTCAAGGCCAGGCTGGGTGGGGCTAGTGGAAGTTGCCCCTGCCCATGGCTGGGCGGTTGGAACTAGAGGATCTTTAAGGTCCCTTCCAACCCAAACCATTCTATGATTTTATGATACATAAGATCATCAGCATTAGTAACACTAACACACAAAGGGAACTCATCTCCTGTTTTAATCTTTTGCCTTTCTACAATAGAATAGCTGTAATGAAATGAATTTATGTTATAGATAAGAATAGCTTCATGCGTAGTAGATCAGATCATTAACTGAAAAAAATGTTAATCTTTTAATTGCTTTCTGTGGTAATATATCTGACCCAAAGCAGATGAACTTGTAACAGATTCAAATATTCTCTCCTTTAAAAAAAAATACTTAAGAATGTTAAGTAGTTTTATCTCTTGTGATAAATAATTTCAAAATTATTAAATGTGAGAAACATTTCCAGAGATACAAGGAATCAGACTATCTCATCAGAAAGTCCAGGGCTGAATGAGTAACATTAACCTCCTTCAGTGAAGGGATCTGACAGAAGCACAAATGTAGGTGATCAGCTGACACTTTCTGAGACTGATATAAGAAGACTAATTCAGAAGTATGGTCTTGCCTTTGGTCCGTCTTTTTTTTTTTCTTTAAATGATGAGGTTAAACTCTGGTTGAAAATTTGCATTTTTTTAGGATAAGACAACTTTAATGCGCTTTGGAAATAATAGGAGATTCTGTTAGCTTCAGAAAGGTTTTCCTGAATTGGCTGACAGAATGGTCAGCAAAGTGAATTGAATGGCCCTGGGGAATGTTTTAGATGTCATCTAGAGTTTAGTATTTGATAAAATAATTGCATTTGTGTGGTAGTATTGAACTTCCAAAAACTACCGTTTCTTATGTTCCCATTTTAATAAATTTCTGAAGCAAAGCAAAGCTAGAAATACTGAGTCGGTTACCTGAGCATGCCTTTCCTTTCTTCCTCTGATATCAGTGGAAAATTGTGTCAGGTAAAATATGATGGATTGAACGCTGTTAAAGAGTTAACAAGATGAGCACTGTCTTGCATTTTCCAGCAGTGTAAGTGACCTAAGGTTGCATTTGGCATAAAGAACCTAAATAGATCATGGACATTTACAACAGCAGTTGCACATATTGAAAAAACAATCTCATTTTGTTCCAAGATGATGTCTACATAGACTTCAGTAAGGCATTTGACACTGTTTTGCACAGCATTCTAATGCAGAAGCTGGAGGTTCATGGCTTAGACAGGTGGACTCTTCGCTGGGTTAAAAACTGGCTGGATGGCTGAGCCCAGAGAGTTGTGGTGAATGGAGTTAAATCCAGATGGAGACCGGTCACAAGTGGTGTCCCTCAGGGCTCAGTTTTGGGGCCAGTCTTGTTTAATGTCTTTATCAACGGCCTGGATGAGGGGATCGAATGCACCCTCAGTAAATTCGCAGATGACACTAAATTAAGTGGAAGTGTCGATCTACCTGAGGGTAAGGAGGCTCTGCAGTGGGATTTGGACAGGCTGGAGCGATGGGCTGAGGCCAACTGCATGAGGTTCAGTAGGACCAAGTGCCAGATCCTGCACTTCGGTCACAACACCCTCATGCACTGCTACAGGCTTGGGGAAGAGTGGCTGGAAAGCTGAACAGTGGAAAAGGACCTGGGGGTGTTGGTTGACAGCTGACTGAAAATGAGCCAGCAGTGTGCCCAGGTGGCCAAGAAGGCCAATGGCATCCTGGCCTGTATCAGAAACAGTGTGACCAGCAGGAGTAGGGAGGTGATCGTGCCCCTGTACTCGGCACTCGTGAGACCACACCTTGAGTACTGTGTCCAGTTCTGGGCACCACAGGATAAGAAGGACATTGAGGTGTTGGAGTGAGTCCAGAGAAGGGCAAGGAGGCTGGTGAGAGGTCTGGAAAACAGGCCTTATGGAGACCAGTTGAGGGAACTGGGGCTGTTTAGCCTGGAGAAGAGGAGACCTCATTGCTCTCTACAACTACTTAAAAGGAGGTTGTAGTGAGGCTGGTGTTGGTCTCTTCTCCCAAATTACTCATGATAGGACGAGAGGAAATGGCCTCAAGTTACATCAGGGGAAGTTTAGGTTGGATATTAGGAAGAAGTTCTTTCCTGAGAGGGTGGTTAGACATTGGAACGGGCTGCCCAGGGAGGTGTGGAGTTGCTGTCCCTGGAGGTGTTCAAAAAACGAGTGGATGAAGCACTTGAGGCCATGGTCTAATGGTCTAGTGGTTAGGGAGATGATCGGATAAAGGTTGGACTTGATGATCCTAGAGGTCCTTTCCAAATATAGTGATTCTTCTTCTCTCTCTTCTCTTCTCTTCTCTTCTCTTCTCTTCTCTTCTCTTCTCTTCTCTTCTCTTCTCTTCTCTTCTCTTCTCTTCTCTTCTCTTCTCTTCTCTTCTCTTCTCTTCTCTTCTCTTCTCTTCTCTTCTCTTCTCTTCTCTTCTCTTCTCTTCTCTTCTCTTCTCTTCTCTTCTCTTCTCTTCTCTTCTCTCTCTCTCTTTTGTAGTGAATACTACATTTTGAATAGGTATTTTTAATAGGAAGAAACAAACAAATTGCTTGTCTGTTATGGTATAATATGGATATTTTATAAATTCAAAAGATATTGTCTTTTTTTATAGCGTATAATATGTTAAACTAGTTTGAAATATGAGCAAACTAGCAATTTCATTTCCTTGCTTAAAAGTTGGGTATATTCTTTCCACTGCATGTCATACATAGATGGTGAACTCTATACTTATTAGGAAAATTATTATTCTTTTTAGTCATAAGTATCATCATGTAGAGCTTGATAAAATAAATATTTAAATTGTACCTAATATTGTTTTTAACAGTTCATACTAAAATGATTTTATGTCAGATTTTAAACACAAAATATCTTTCTAGTTTTTATGTTGGCAGAGAATGAGCCTTTGGTTTCTGTGAAAACAACATCTTCTAGCGACATTACATGACTTTATGAATCTCACCTCGGTTTTGCATATCCATTTTGCATTTCTGCTGAATGTGCTCAGTTCAAAAAAAAGTTCAGATAAGAAGGTAAAATAGGTTGCTTACCCAGATCCTATTCCTGTATTGATGTCTATAATAGTATTAAAGAATAAATCTTCCCATCGGCTCACATAGTCTCAAAGTATATTTTTTAAAACTCTCATAAAATGACCTTAACCTGAAATCCAAGTTCACCTATGGAAAGTTAAGCTTTAACTCCCACATTTAAGGATTCAAAGGATTTGGGGTTTTTCTTGTGTGTATTTGGGTTTTGTGGAGTTTTTTTTGTTTGTTTGTTTATTTGTTTGGTTTAGTTTGGTTTGGTTTTTATGTTTGGGTTTTTTTTTTTAACTGTGATGTATTTGAGTGCTGTAAAGGTGTTAAAAAAGTAAATTATGCTGTATATTCTCTCGGAGGATTCTTTGGTCTACTTAACTGAAATTTTATTTACCTAAATGTAAAGAGCAAACTATCATTAAAAGGAGAACGGACTATAGGTCTGAAGAAGTGCTTGTGTGTCTAAAAGTTTATCTATGCCTTTCATTGTTATCTGTTGGTCTAATAAAATACAACTGCTTTTTGCAAACCCTGACAAGTGAGTGTTAAATCCATGTACAGGCAAATCAAGCAGAATTTGAAATGCCAAGAATTTAAGAAATTGGTTTTATTTTCTTTCATTTAATTCCAGGGACCAGGACTATTTTAAGGACAAATAGGAAAAGTTAACATGCAGCTTTAACATTTGAATTACCCAACTGATAATTCTATAACTACATTTAATAGGTAATAAAATGTGTTCTGCATGCCATATTCTGAATAAAAGTGAATTTTGTGCAACAGTACTGTTTAATTCCCCAGTGAAGATGTCTGGAAAAAACTCTGCTTGGCAAATCTTCATCATAGGGATTGCAGAGGCTGGAATCAGAACCTGGCAGTGGAATTAGAAATGATACTTTGTTTGTTGAATGAGTATGTAACTTCCAAATCAAAAGAGCCACTTTCGTCTTCCAGCCAGCTCTAGATTTTGTGCATGAAAATCTACATTGCTAGCAATGGAAACAGTGACTCTGCTAACATAGGAAGACTTCTGGAACCTCAGCTGGGGCAGACTCCAAATGTGTGACTCTTTTGTGAAAATTAGTTGACAGGAATCATTTAAAACTACCCCTTCACATGCTCACTCTCAGTCTCTTTCCCAATACAATGACAGCACGATTTTGACAGCCTGTTAGACTTTATAGTGCTTGAAAATTAACAGTGTTGAACAACTGACATTGGGTTACTGTGAGATGGAAGCAGAGCAGAAGCCAATGAAGATTATACAGTTTGATTGTTCAGTAAATGAAGATCTATGAGTACTGAAAATAATATAATTTTTATTGGCAGACTAGTGTTACTTAAAAATGTGACATGAAGACTGTGAAAAAGCATGGAAAGACATCTGTGTTATCAATAACAAGACCAGAGCATGAACAATTCCACTGATGTAATTAGAATGGCCTTGTAAAATATAGATTGCTAATATTAACTTGTATATTACATGCCATTTCCTTTCTTTGCAGCATGTGAGGACTGAAAGATCAGTTCAAGACACTACTTAGTCTTGCAGTCTTTTTAGTATATGCTGACATAGTTGGTTTTCCTCATGTTCAAAAGTAACTACAGGGGCATTACAATAAATGAATAGAAACATAATATCAGAAGAAAAACATATAGTGGACATAATTGTAATCTGAGAATTTCCTGGGAAAGTAAAGAAGCTGATGGCCAGACATTAGCACTGTTTTTTATTTTGTGAAATTATGAAGAAATTTTATGCCATGAACATTTGCTATATAAAAAAGTTTGATATTAAGTATTTCATTATTATATAAAGGTATATACATATTTAATGGACCATAATGAAGAAATAATCTTAAGTCACCTTCCTAATATTAATCATGAATGAACATTAGAAAAATAAACATTTGTTTCTTCTCAGAATAATTTCTCACCTTTGAACTATATGTATTTATACTCAGAAGAGATAAACTGGCACTCACATATACACTGTGAGACTCAGCAAAATTTCTTTGTATTAACAAAGGTTGATGATGATGTTAATGGGCTTAGAAAAAGGAAGCTTACTTAGTTACACTGCTCAAGGGAGAAAGTGTGTACATGTGCATGTCACTATGTGACAAACATTTCTGAAAATCTCTCCTTGTAGGCATAACTTAGTGTTTTGTCTTTGGTCCTATCCAGTTTTCCCCTTGAAACAGGTTTTAGTTTTACCACTTAAAGTGAGTTGATTTGCTTTTATGAGTTACTATAGTGTCTGAGTTTTTAAAACTGAATTAATAACATTTATTAAGTAGCGATGGAATTCATAAAATGAAAGAATATCATGCTATCATGCATAATATTAGTATGATACTTCATTTCAAAGAGAGCACTATTTGGAAAAAAACACCTGCCAATATCTCTGGTTTTTGAAGATATAAACTGCTATATATGTCATAACTATTATTATTGTTATTCATATATACAGTAATGGAAACTTCTTAAGGTATACTTTATAAACACTGAATACCCTTGAGCAGACTGAAAAGTAGCCCAGAGGCAATTATTAGAGACATTCCAAGGCACTAGCTCTCTAACTTGCTTGACCTCATACTGTGCTGCTGATGTATTTTACGTATCATACAACCCAAGCATGACATTAGTTCAAATTCAGCTCTCATAGTCCAGTTATTAAAGCTTAAAGATCGGCAAATATTGATTTTTCTATCAGATAGTCCTTCTGAAATTACACGTCTTGATTCAGTAGTTACGTATTTACCTGCCTTGAAATGTGTTTACATTTTTATTTGCTTAACTAAAACTATTTTATTTTTTCATTAAAAAAAAAAACAGCCAGAAGATTTCTAATAAGTAATAGATATGGAATCTTTTATCCTTAGGTTATTTGTTCAGATACATGGCATCCTGGGGCGTATTAGAAAGGGAGTGGTTAGTAGGTCAAGAGAGGTTCTCCTTCCCCTCTATTCTGCCTTGGTGAGGCCGCATCTGGAGTATTGTGTCCAGTTCTGGGCCCCCCAGTTCAAGAAGGACAGGGAACTGCTTGAAAGAGTCTAGTGCAGAGCTACAAAGTGTGGAGTGGAACATCTCCCTTATGAGGAAAGGCTGAGGGAGCTGGGTCTCTTTAGCTTGGAGAAGAGAAGACTGAGGGGTGACCTCATTAATGTTTATAAATATGTCAAGGGTGAGTGTCATGAGGATGGAGCCAGGCTCTTCTCAGTGACATCCAATGATAGGACAAGGGGCAATGGGTGTAAGCTGGAACATAGGAGGTTCCACATAAATGTGAGGAAGAATTTCTTCACAGTGAGGGCGACAGAACACTGGAACAGGCTGCCCAGAGAGGTTGTGGAGTCTCCTTCTCTGGAGACATTCAAAACCGGCCTGGACATGTTCCTGTGTGACCTGATCTAGGTGTTCCTGCTCTGGCAGGGGGATTGGACTAGATGATCTTTTGAGGTCCCTTCCAATCCCTAACATTCTGTGATTTTGTGATTCTGTGATACATCTTGCCCGATAATGACTAAATGTTGTTACAATCTGATGGCAACTAAGTTAATTGGTCTCATTGTAGCTGTCAAGGATATGTTCACTTCACAAAAATTCTTCTCTATGGCCATATAAACAGAAGGATCTGGTAGCTAAACATCTCTTTAGCTTGTTGAGCATATTAAATCAGATTTATGGATCCGTAGTCATGCTAATCTGTAACTTTTGGGGTTTTTTTTTACTTTGTGATAATATGGGATGCAGCTTTAAAGAAGGCCAAGCATTAACTCCCACTGATCAAAGCTGCCAATTTTGACTGTTGCCACTGTTTGGCTCTGCTTCTGCAGGAGCATGAGCAGTGCCAAGGGGCTACTGGTCATCTCTCTGGAGGGCACTGATGGGTCCTGATAGAACAACTTGTTCTGTACTGTTCAGTTTCCATATCTGCCTGTTATATCTGATTATATGGATATATGATTTTGTGAGTGATGTGATGGTTGGAGGCCGTCTGGGGCATAGCAATCATGAAATGATGGCATTTTCAATTCTCTGAGAAGTCAAGTGGGGGGGATCAGCAAAATGCCAACTTGAACTTTGGAGACTGGTGGACAGAGTCCTTTGGAAAGCAGTGCTGAAAGACAAAGGAGTCCAGGAAGGCTGGATACTCTTCAAGAAGGAAATCTTAAAGGCATGGGAGCAGGCCATCCCCCTGTACTGAAAGATGAGCCAGTGGGGAAGGAGAATGACTTGGCTGAACAGACAGCTAAAGTTGGAACAGACAGCTTTAGCTTTAGCTGGAACTCAGGAAAAAAAGAAGGGTTTATGACCTTTGGAAGAAGGGGAACGCAGCTCAGGAGGACTACATAGATTCCATGAAGTTATGCAGGGAGAAAATTGGAATGTCTACTCCCATAAAAGATAATAAAAAATGTTTCTGTAAATACATTAGCAAAAAAAAGGAGGGCTAAGGAGAATCTCTGTCCTCTATTGGATGTATGGGGGAAACATAGTGAGAAAGGATGAGGAAAAGGCTGAGGTACTTAATGCCTTTTTTCCCAGAGTTTTTAGTAATAACACTGGTTGTTCTCCAGGTATCCAGCCCTCTAAACTGGAAGACAGACACTGAAAATGCTCTGAAAATAATTGTGGCCCATTGACCTACTTCACTCCCAATGGTGAGCGGCTATTTCTACATCTGTTTGTAGAGCTGATAGGCCTGGTCCTGCTTATGTTGATGCTCTGCTCTACATGTCAATATGTCCTGTAACAATGCAACATGGCACTTCTTGGGGCACCCAGCCCCTTGAGCTGGAAGACAGGGATGAGGAACAGAACGAAGCCCCCATAATCCAAGGGGAAATGGTTAGCAACCTCTTACACTGCTTAGACACATGTATGTGTATGTGGCTGGATGGGATCCATTCAAGAGTACTGAGGGAGCTGGCAGAAATGTTCACCAAGCCACTTTCTGTCATTTTTCAGCAGTCCTGGCTAACCAAGGAGGTTGCGATCAACTGGAGGTTAGCAAATGTGACACCCATCTACCAGAAGGGCCAGAAGGAGGATTTGGGGAACTACAGGCCTGTCAGCCTGACCTCAGTGCCAGGGAAGGTTATAGTGCAGATCATCTTGAGTGCTATCCTGTGGCATGTACAGGACAACCAGGTGATCAAGCCCAGTCAGCATGGGTTAATGAAAGACAGGTCCTGCTTGACTGACCTGATCTCCTTCTATGAAAGGGTGACTCACTTAGTGGGTGAAGGAAAGGCTGTGGATGTTGTCTTACCTAGACTTCAGTAAAGCCTTTGGCACTGTGTCCCATATGATTCTCCTGGAAAAACTGGCTGCTTATGGCTTGGATGGGTGTACACTTGGTTGGGTAAAAAACTGGCTGGGTGGAAAGACCCAAAGAATTGTGGTGAATGTAGTTAAATCTAGTCAGCAACTGGTCACAAGTGGTGTTCCCCAGGGCTCGGTACTGGGGCTAGTTCTTTTTCATATCTTTATCAATTGTCCGGATAAGGAGAACAAGTGCAACTTCAGTAAGTTTGCAGATGACACCAAGTTGGATGGGAGTGTTGATGTGCCTGAAGGTAGGAAGGCTCTTCAGAGGGGTCTGGGCAGACTGGATTGATGGGCCAAGGCCAGCTGTATGAGGTTCAAGGAACTTCGACAACCCCATGCAATGCTACAGGCTTGGGGAAGAGTGACTGGAGAGCTGCCTCACAGAGAAGGACCTGGGGGGTGCTGGTCGACAGCTGGCTGAATATGAGGCATCAGTGTGCCCAGGTGGCCAAGAAGGCCAACAGCATCCTGGCTTGTATCAGGAATAATGTGGCCACCAGGAATAAGGAAGAGATTTTCTCCTAGTACTCAGCACTGGTGAGGCTGCACTTTGAATACTGTGTTCAGTTTTGGACCTCTCACTATAAGAAAGACACTGAGGTGCTGGACTGTGTCCAAAGAAGGGCAACGAAGTTGATGGTGAGTCTGAAGCACAAGTCTTATGAGGAGAAGCTGAGGGAGCTGGGGTTGTTTAGTCTGGAGAAGAGGAGGCTGACAGGAGACCTTATTGCCCTTAACAACTACCTGAAAGGAGGTTGTAGAAAGGTGGGAATCAGCCTCTTTTTGTGCGTATTAAGCAAAAAGACAAGAGGAAATGGCCTCAAGATGCACCAGGGGAGGTTTAGATGGGATTTTAGGAAAAATATAATTGCTGAAAAGGTTGTTAAATACTGGTACAGGCTGCCGAGGGAAGTGATGGAGTCACAATCGCTGGAGATATTTAAAAGTTGTGTAGATGTGGTGCTTAGAGACACGATTTAGTGGTGGATTGACAGTACTAGGTTGACAGTTAGACTTGGTGATCTTAAGGGTCTTTTCCAACGAAAACAATTCTACGGTTCTATGATTCCAAATAGTGTGATGTGTCCCTTGTTTCTGATACGATTTCTCAAAAGAATTGCAAGTCTGATAGAAAGGTACATTTAAATGCAAGGAGAGCTCTTTCTTAGGAAACCAGTCAGTATAGTCTGACCTATAGAGGTACAAACTGACCTAGAGCAATGTGCAAACACACTTGTTGCCAGGTCTGACCATACTGTTTCAGTGTTTGGAATGATCCTATGTAATCTGCATTGATTATTCTAGGGCAGAGAGATTTGAAGTAATGTTGTGGAGCATGACTGTGCAAAAAAGGTAATTACTGCTTTGCACAACAATACAATATTTTAAAACTTGGTCTCATATTGCTTTAAAATAACTTCCTTCTTTTTCTTCCTAGATCTCAAACTCCTGGGGAAAAGCTAAATCCATGGTGTCTCTGAATTAGAACTGTCAGAGTCGCTTGCTGCCTTTAAGTTGCAATCCTTGGGAAATGTATGGCTCAAATCTGTCTGAAAGCAGCAAGTGTCAAAATACGTCAGACTGGCAGGATCCTGTAGTAATTCTACCTCCAACTTTCTACTTGTGCTGCTGGAGATTGAGTTTCCTTTGTGATATATTTTGATTAAAAAGAATCAACATTCTTCAACATAAAAAAAGACAAGCAAACAAACTATATCAATAAATTTTTAAAACAACTGTGCTGCAATCATCCTTCCTTTCAGTTTAATGCAACTGCTGAGAAACAATAGATGGATTAATGAACACAATGTGCTTTATTTAGAACTTAATTGGTTACTCCTATACGTACCATCAGACAAGGTCCCTTTCATATGTCTCAAATCTGTATTAACAGCTAACCAAAGTATCCATGGGGTCATAGTAGTCAGAGATGTGGATTGCCATATGGCTTGAGATGAGTTCCAAAAGACATTTTATGCTGATTCGGAGATTCATCCTTAAGATAAATTTTGCTAAAAACATAATATGATGTAAAGTTTTACATAGAAAATTCAAACCCTGATTTTTATCTGACAGTAAACTGGCAACTGGTACAAAGGAGAGAGCTCAGATACACTGAGTGTGTCTTGATGTGTAATCTATGTGGCTTTCAAAGGCAGTATTGCTGACAGACTAGTGTAATGCTCTAGCTGAGAGGTAACAAAGATACTTTGGAGGAAAGGGCATGATTTCTTTGCCAGTAGTAAATGAAAGAAGATAGTTTTGAGAAGACAGTATCAGTGCTGAGTCTCATAAAACCTTGGCATTTCACACCACGTCCATGACAGCCAGACATATATCCACACCTGCAAACTTTTCCAGACTCTGTCATATCTTTCAGCATCACCTTCATCATTTTGATTTGTAAGACAAATTTGATTATTTCTCCTTTCCTTTACTCTTTCTGCCTGCCAAAACAGAAGCAGAGAATAAGAATCAATGGTTATTCTAATTGAAAACCACTGAACTTGTCAAAAGTAATATCCAGCTCTATGATATGTGATGAGTTTATAAGCTTGTGACTATGATGAAAATTGTGAGAACAGAAAATAGCAAGATCTGAAACTGATGACTAAGACATTCTTCAGAAAAGTCAGCTTCATTTTCCCTCTGTAGTGACTGTTACTTGCTTAGGTAGCCATAGAATGGCATACCGTAAGATGGGAGAGTTTCTGCTCCTCCATACCAAGTTTGATACTAGGCAGAACAAGTACTCTTTTGCATTCATCAGTCCTGTAAACCACATTCCTAGAACACTAACATCCCTCACCTTAGCAGTTGCTTCATTAATTCCAACTGTTACATTGGAGATGGTATAACAGGTAATATTTGTCCTTGCAGATTTAACAGCTGAGTAAAGAATTACACATATATGGGCTAATGATGTGTTGAGACTACTGCTTACTGACAGCAAACATTATGTCCTTCGATAAGGTGGAGTTCACAGGTCTTTGTGTCTATAGCCACATCTCAATTATCAGTGCTCTGTAATCTGGTCAATGGTCTGTTACCCCCATATTTTAGCAGTCAACACTGTGATTTTTAATTAAAGTTAGTCATTTGTGTGAAATGATTACTCTGTTCATTATCTTGACAATTTCATTACTGTAGCAGGTAAAATAAAACATTTATAGCAAGGGGAAAATGTATGAGCTATTGTAAGGTTCAAGGAGGTTCATCACAGCAGTTGGCTGAGGCTGCTATCATTAACATCAATGGAACAGGTCACAGTTCCTGGTATGAAACATGCCAATTATCTCCTTTTAAATGAATTATACATGCATTCATTAAAATTCCCCAAGTACTCTGGAAACAAGAACATTACAAGCCTTTGTACCCTGCTTGCACATTCACAGTCGTGATATGCATGTGCAGTGGAGGTTAGAAGGATTTGACTATGAAAGGCTTTGCATGCATGATAATGCTTCTAGGAGCTCAGTTGAGTGTTCCACATTCCATATGCAAAAGTTTGTGTGACTTTGACCTCACATCAGCTGTGAATTCAAGAATTCAACTTTCTTCTTTATTTTTCGGAAGTGTACTTATATGTACTTATGAATCCTAGGGAGAAAAGAAGTGCATGCCCTGAGGAGTAAGCAAAACTTTTGTTCATGTTTGGATCTAGGAGCTTGAGTGGCAGGACAAGTAAGAGGAGTACTAAACCAGTAGAAGACCATCTTGATGAATAGTTATCTATATGCCATCATGTGCAACTCACCAAATGAAGTTGTCAGGGCCCTTTGGACAGGAATGATTACCATTGTTCTGGTACTGGTTTGTCAACAGAGAGTCACAAAGAATTTTAGGAGAAGGGAATGTTGGCACGTGACAACTCTGTCATCTTTGAATGCCTTGAGGCTGTTTCTGTTATGCATACTGGTCTGATGTCCAATTTTAAGAAATACAGACTGTTGAAAGAGGCCATACATTGGAGTTCAGTTGTAATTTTTCCAAAGACTCTGGAGTAAGAGAAGGGAAAGCATGTGGAGAGAGTGGGCTAGGTTTCTCAGCATCAGGGAAATCTATTCTTTCCATTGAATATTTCAGCTTCAATTTGCTAGAGGACATACTAATAATTTCCTTAGAATTGGATACTTTTTTTTTTTTTGCAAGTATAAGCCAGAAGAACATAGATTTTTTTTTTCTTTTTTTTTTTTTCCCCCTACAAGGAGCAGCTTCAAAATGATTCAGTGAGCAAACTTCTCAGGAATGATGTTAGAATTTACATTTCAAAGAGGTCCATCATCTTCACTCTGAGTTAATTTCGTCTCCAGCTCTTGCACTACAAGTCGGGCTATAACTTTGTTTTGGAAATTCAAGCACCTCAACATTCTGACTTTTTGGGTACGTGTTCTAGTTACCTGCTGGTTATATAAAAGATAGAAACTTAGTACAAAACTTTGTTACAAGATCAATGGATGCTATCAGTGCTAATTAGACACAATCAGACCATGGATATCAGTTCTGAGCTTGTTCCAGCTCTGTGTTTCTATATCCATACTGAATCAAAATATAGAAAACTTGTAACTGTATATTCACACTGAGTCATTTGTCTGCAAGTAGCACCTTGTTAGCTCTTGGGAATTCTTCAGACTGCACACAAAGGAGGTATTCTAACTCCCCCCAAAGCCTGTTGATATTCCAAAAGACTTCCTGAATTGCAAGATTCTAGTCTTTCTCTAACTGAAATGATAAATTCCCAGCTAAAGTCAAATTTGAGATGGCTGGAGCATAGCCTAGTCCAAAACCCCATGTATTTCAATGTTTCTTTGTGTAGTTTTGGCATAAAAACTGCAAGGTGAAAGTGAGTACTACGTGAACTGTAAAAAACCTAGTTTTTTGATGCTACTGTCCATGCTCTTGAGAAGTTCTCTGTGACAGTTTTCCTCACATCTTATCTATGTCTTAGTACACATAAGTACTTGACAACTGTGATGCTGTGCCTGTGTACTTCTGATTTTGATTGTAATTATCTCACTATTGTCTTGTATTGTGTGCACTGCCCATGGGATATTGCTTAAATTATAATTCACTTTCCTATATACAGGTAATAGCTGACATTTGAGACTCTCCATGCCTTTGCCAGTTTGCTTGCAAGGAGTGCAGGAGGCCATGTATCTCCAACAAGCCTTCTCGATCTTCTGTCCCTTTGTGATTATTTTAGGTACTCTTTAGCTTCACGAATGTAAGTGCCTCTGGTTAGAAAATTGAATTAAGTCCTCTTCGACTATAAGATCTCCTTATCAAGAGTCTTGTTCCTGTGATCACACATGTATGTAGCCTAGGTCAATAGAGTCTTGAACCTAGGTGGGGACGTCCAGATGCCACTTTTGCTCAAAAAACAGTGAAGTCTGTAACAACAGTGTAATGAAATTACAGGGGAGTCTGACTCAGGATTAAGAATTGATATATGTTTTCTTTGTAAGAGTCTATGCAATATAGGCATCTAAGTTCCCATCATAAACAACAGAAGCTCAATTGAATTGGCCACCCCACACTGTCCAAGAAATATCCATAGGTCTCACAAACACGAAACAAGACCTATGACAGACTCAAGCTCTTCTGTAGCAGCAGGACCTAAGTGAGATAGCCTTAATCATCACAGATGGCTCTAAAAAAACATGTTTTGACTACTGAACAGAGTCATAAGTGTCTTAATTTCAGTATATCACCACCTTCCGATTCTGTCCTTTGGCTTCTGTACATTTCTACATTAGAGTACAGAATTAATTTTTTAAAGCACAGCTGAATACAAACTCACATTTCTTGCTTTGTACGATATCCACTTTTTGTCTCTCTCAGCTATTTATGTTGATGGTTGTTTTGCTGTATGTTTCTCAATTCCTACTTTATTCTAAGTTTGAAAGAACTGTTTGTGTACTAAGGAAGAGTGGTAGACAATCTGATTTATGTTTTGGCTAGGGAAAAAGTTCTGGATAAATTAGTTTTTTCACTGAGTTTACTGGGTAAGGTCGATGTTACAGGTTTTCCAGTATTTTTGCTTCTTTCATAAACAATAATTATAGTTCACCATTGTATAAAAATCTATAAGCAAGAAAAAATATAAAAACAGCAAGACAGTGTCACCAGACACCTCCTGAACAGGTTATTGTCTCTGCTTTGTTTGCGTTGATGACAGCATGTGCAAAATACATGAGGTATGATCCAGTGCTACTCCATTACAGTTTGTAGAATACTGCACTGGAAACACGGACAAAACAGATACAGGATGTATCCTGACATTAAAAAATACCTTCTTAGTAGAGGGCAGCTTTTGCCAATTGTAGCAATGACACCAGGAACACTATTTGGATATAGAAAATCTTGTAAAATAACTCCACAAATAGGTTTCCACAAAGAACACATGTCACTGAGATTATGTCACGAAGAAAATAAACAATTCATGAGGGAAAATTGTTTTCCAGAGGAAAATTAGAATGTGAAGCTCTCTACTCCATGTCTGTGTAGTAGGGACTCATAATTTGTAGTGATCAGAAGGAAAGTATTATAATGACTTAAAAACATTACAGAAATGTAAATGGAAAAGAAACCAAAAAAACCCTAACCCAAAAATCCAAAGAAAATGACAAGACAGCAAAGAAAAACAAATGGAAATTAAAACAAATGTTAACTTACTCTTAGAAGCCTCTAAATGTAATTTATGGTTTAGAAACAGAGGAAAAGCAAAGAAATAGCATAAAGCTTGTTACTAGGAAATTATATGTTGGTTATTTAACGTTCTTATTTTCCTATAACTAAAACACTACGGGCATAGTGAATGTACAAACACATATTAAAACCCCATAAAACCTCCACACTGCTTCTCCAGTGTTGAGTAGTTTTCAAAGAAAAAAAATGTAATGATAAATAGTATGACCTTTGTGGGAGAAGAGGTGATGGGAAGGAAAAGTTACAAGAAAAAAGAAAGGAAACATATGGAGACTAATCCTTACATTCCTTTTCTCATGTCTAGACTGTACTTACTTTCTGAGGACATGCACTGAATACTGAAAAAAGCTGCTATCACTTTGAATCGCATCTGTAAAAAACAGGAATTATTAGATTTCTCAAGCTTTTCTGAACACTGAATCTACAATTTTCCTCCCAAAAGGACCTATTGAAGAGGTAAATACAGATGAGGAAGAATCGGTACCAAAATTGCATCCAACCACACTGCAGCTGAAGTCTTCCACGTAATTCAATACATGGCTGTATTTTGTGAATGTATTTTTGCACTTTTACACAGAAGCTGGCTAAGGCAAGCTGTTGCTCTGTTCCTCCCAATTGTCCTACTGCATAGCCAGAGGCTGGAAGAAGCTAGGATGTTTCACAATTGTGGATAATATCTTTAACTCTTTCAACAACACAGAAACCAGTAGGTCTGTGGAAGACTGCTACTGAGGACAGGAAAGCACTGAAAGGCAGAAACAAGGAGGTCAGTGAAAAAGACCATGGTTTTGTTACAAGATGTAGAAGAGAATTCTAGATAATATCCTTCAGATATACTGAACACATTCTCTACATATTCCTGATCCCATCATTAAGAAGCAGGTTTTCAAATTGTTATAGAATTTATGTATTTTATGTTATGAATTTATGTAACATTAACAAACTCAATACAGTCACTGGAAATTTTGTAATGGGAAATAAGTTCCATTATAAAGCTACAAATGTAATCTGTCAGGATGGTATTTTTTACACTCCTTAATGAGGCAAAGAGTGAGTTAGCATGAAGTCTACACAGTACTTACCCATCCACCTTCATTTTTATAAACCTTTGTCACCCTGCAGAAAACGTTGTGCTTCTAGAGGTTTATGAGAACTCTTAACTTGTAAGGTAACACACACAATTAATATAGTTCTTTGATATCTTAGTGTGATAAGTTGTTAGCAATTAAAGGCTACCAGAAATTACCTTGTTGTGTTAAATGACTTGAGCAAGGTTTTATGTAGTTGAAGGCTCTGGGCAAAAATATTTTTTTTTTTTTTTTTTGTATATAGGTCGAAAGTCTCATATTCAATTACATGAGCATCGATACAACACAAAGCAGATGAGCATCTCTTTAGGAATAACGTGTCTCAAAGGTGGAAGTGTTTTGTCCTGCTGCTTTTTAAAACATAACACAGAAATAATGAGCAAAAGAAGAGAATCTCAGTCTTCTAGCTATTAAGAGACACTATCTCTTGATGTGTCTTCATAGTGATATATGCTGTAGAAATGTTGATGCATTTGATAGCACAAAAATAATCAATGGATATATGCTGAAATGTTATTGCAACATGGGTCTCTGATGCACCTTAATGAGTTAACCCGAAGTTTCATCCACAGTATTTTTGAATTTCAGACAGTTTCTGTCATAGGAACTTAAATAGCTGTTAAAGTCTCAAAGCTGCATTTTATATCTCAATTTTTCTTTGAATGAGGTCTCTGGCTGCTTGACTCAGCTGAAATTCAGATGTTTGTTTACAAATCCCCTTCTAGAAAAAATTAGCCATGAATTATATGGCTCATATGGCACCCAAAGTGGGGTTTTATAAGATATGTACCATATTTATTAAAGGAAAAGATAAAAATGAGATAACAGAGAAGTACCACATACATTTAGAATAGTAACAAGTTTCATGTCAAAGATCACATAAAATAATTAGGCAAAAAGAAATTAAGGAGAAATCTGTTAACACATTCACAGCTCTATCAATAACACCTCATATATTTAGAAACAGTAAGTGATCAAAGTTTATCCTTATGTTTCAGGTAAAAAGCATACACTGCTCTCATGTCTGTATACAGCAGCACTATGCTGGATCATTTGTATGAAGCACTTCAACAGTGGATTATACATCTGGACCAATTTCAATTTTGTCATTCCAGATACCAGATAAAACATAATGGAGCTTATAAAAGATGATAGGATTGTAACCCGAATGAGATATTTCTCATAGACAAATTATCACATTTGATAAAGACTATATCTTTGTATAGAAGTAGTTCAAAAGAATAAACAAGAAAAATGACTCCATTAAGAGAGTATTGAAAAAAGTTCCTTCTTTCCGTTCTGTATGATTAAGCCAGAAACAGGCATGCATGTGTGTCTACATTTAGCCCGTACCTGGGGCTAAACTGTAGCAGTTGTTCTACCATGCAATGACGCCTCCCCAGTTGAGAACGGGAATCAGAGAAAAAGGGGAGATGCCCAGTGGGCTGAAGTAGAAAGAGATTTAATGAAATAACAAAACTAATACAATCACCAACATAAAGTATACAAGAGCTTTGGCTGGACCTCAGGAACAAAAAGAAAGTCTACGGCCTTTGGAAAAAGGGGTTGGCAACTTATGAGGAGTACCAAAATGTAGCAAAGCTGTGCAGAGCGAAAATTAGAAGGGCCAAAGCTCAAGTGGAAGTCAGCTTGGCTGCTATGGTTAAGGACAATAAGAAGAGGTTCTTTCAGTACCTCAATAGAAAAAAGAAGACCAGGGAAAATGTTGGCCCACTGATGAATGAGGTAGGCACCCTGGTGGTGGAAGACACAGAAAAAGCAGAGGTACTGAATACCTTCTTTGCCTCAGTCTTCACTACTAAAGCGGCCTCTCGTGAATCCCGAACCGTGGAGGCAAGAGGGAAGATCTGGAGAGACAAGGACATTCCCTCGATAGAGGAAGACTGCATGAGAGTCCACTTGGCCAAACTGGACATCCATAAGTCCATGGGCCCTGATGGGATGCACCTGCGAATGCTGAGAGAGCTGACAGATGTTATTGCTGGGCCACTCTCTATCACCTTTGAAAAGTCGTGGAGAGCAGGAGAGGTGCCTGAAGACTGGAGGAAGGCCAGCTTAATTCCAGTCTACAGAAGACGCATGGTTGGTTAGTCTCACCTCTATCCCTGGGAAGGTGATGGAGCGACTCGTTCTGGAGGTTATCTCCAAACATGTTGAAGAACAGAAAGTTATTGGGAGTGGTCAATATGGATTTAAGAAGGGTAAATCAGGTTTGACCGATCTGCTAGTCTTCTGTGATGTTATAACCATGTGGCTGGATGAGGGGAGAACAGCAGGTGCCATCTACCTTGACTTCAGCAAGGCTTTTGACACTGTCTCCCATAACATCCTCATTAGGAGACTCAGGATGTGTGGGTTAGGTGAGGGAACAGTGTGGTGAATCAAGAGCTGGCTGTGTGACAGATCACAGAGGGTTGTGATCAATGGAGCAGAGTCGAGTTGGAGGCTTGTACCCAGTGGTGTCCCCCAGGGGTCAATAATCGTTCCGGTCTTGTTCAACATATTCATCAATGACCTGGACGAGGGGACAGAGTGTATCCTCAGCCAGTTCACTGATGATCCCAAGCTGGAAGGGGTGGCTGACACACCAGAGGGCTGTGCTGCCATCCAGTGGGACCTGGACAGGCTGGAGAGCTGGGCAGAGAAGAACCTCATGAGGTTCAATAAGGGCAAGTGTAGGGTGCTGCACCTGGGGAAAAAGAGTGCCAGGCACCAGTATAGGTTAGGGGGGATCTCCTGGAAAGCAGTTCTGAGGAGAAGGATCTGGGAATCCTAGTAGACAGTAAATAATCCATCAGTCGGCAATGTGCCCTTGCCACCAAGAAGGCCAATGCCACCCCGGGCTGCATAGGGAAGTGTGTAGCCAATAGGTTGAGGGAGGTCATTCTCCCCCTTTACTCTGCCCTGGTGAGTTGCCCTGGCCACAACTGGAATACTGTGTTCAGTTCCGGGCTCCCCAGTTGAAGAGAGACAGGGACCTACTGGAGAGAGTCCAGCAGAGGGCAATGAGGATGACTGGGGGACTGGAGCATCTCCCCTATGAGGAAAGGCTGACAGAGCTGGGGCTCTTTGGCCTGGAGAAGAGAAGGCTGAGGGGTGATTTAATTAATGTTTATAAATACCTAAAGGGTGGGTTGAGGGAGGATGATGCCAGATTCTTTTCAGTGGTTCCCAGTGACAAGCTTGGAACATAGGAGTTTCCATTTAAATATGAGGAAGAACTTTTTTCAGTGAGGGTGCCAGAGCACTGACACAGGCTGCCCAGAGAGGTTGTGGAGTCTCCTTCTCTGGAGATTTTCAAGACTCTCCTGGATGCAGTCCTGAGTGATGTGCTCTAGGGGATCCTACTTTTTAGCAGGGGAGTTGGACTTTGATGATGTCTGGAGGTCCCTTCCAACTCTGAATATTCCATGATTCAGTGAAGCTTATATTCAGCCTCACTCTTAGGATCAACAGCAGGAACAGAAGACCAAGAGAGAGAAGCCCCAGGAAGAAGAATTTTCCACCATCAGTGAACTCCCTCCTTTTATAATGAGCATGACTAAGTGGTATGGGATACACCTGTGAGTCAGCTTGGGGCATCTGCCTTGATTGAATTTTCCAGCTGACTCAGGGCTACTCATGGCCTGCCTGCCATGGCTGGCCCATGGATCTATTCCTGGGAAACCAGGACAATGTGTAGCCTAGTATACAGAGAGATAAATACCCTTATGAGGCGGTATAGGTGCTTGTGAATGGGATTCACACCAGATAGTGTTCGGGGGCCTCTTGCAGGGAAAGGATAGCTGGAGAAGCATGAGTCTGAAACTTTCAATCTAAGGATTTACAGGTATTTTCTTTTGGGAAACTGGGACTCAGAACTAGGACTTGTTACCAAAGTAAGTAGTATTGAGTGGTTCATTTAGTTTTGTTTTCCCTGTGTGTATGACAGACCTCTTAGGGTAGAATTCATCTCCTCCCATGGACTTCTGGGCTATGTGCTCTCCCTGGCCTCCCTCCAGTCTGACAAAGTGAGCCGTGAGGGACAGTTTCCCTTTGAATTTATCATTGTCCCTTAAGGATCTCGCCAGTGAAAATTCAAAAAGGCCATTATTTTGTCTTATTATAAGCATGATTTTAAATTTGCTAACCTTTGTGACATAAATATTACTGGACATAGTTTCCTGCAGGATGGTTTCTGAGGGTTTAATCCTGAACCCTCCGTACCCACTGCAGCCCAGAGCAAACTACTGTCTGCATTCTGAGGTTTGTTTAAAAGTGTCAGGGCCCCAAGGGCATGACTAGATGTCTACTGCCCCTGTCCAGTCCTTAGGGCTCTCCTCACCCATCCCATGCCCTAGGACATCATTTCAGCCCCCTGGGGCCATGGGAACAGGTCAGTTGTGGGAGCCCGAGTGGTCCATTGAAAAGTTTCTTTATAAATAAAGAAGTCTTTCTTTCTTATCCTTAAATATTCCATCAATTTTTCTTCCAAGTAGAAATCGATTTGCTAATAACACTATTGTCTTAAATATTTGAGCAATGCACAAGATATTAATGATACACTGGCCATTTGATACTTAGAGAAAGATGGCTAATGATGAGAGAGACAAGACAAAACAGTGTGGAGAAGGAGTGGCTTAAAGGTAAAACTGTAGCAAACTGAGGAATTTAAAGAAGAAAAGAGAAGAATATACCATGGGAGAAAAGAAGAAAGTGTAGAGCAAAGAAGTGATGTAAATCTGAAAGAGACAGAATGAAAGAGAAAGTGTTAATTCTTTTCAAATAATGAAGTAATACAACTTTTTATAAAATATGAAGTTTTTGTATTGTGCAATTGAAGTTCATCTCATTCGCACCTAACCTGCATAACGATTTTCTGTTTAATTCAAACATGCCAAATGCTGTAGCACTGTTCCTTAAAAAGCTGTCATCTGATGGAGTGAGTGAAGTGTGTGTGTATGTGTGTGTGTTGTGTTTGATATCAATATAGCCCCTTCACCTCCTAGACAGTGAAGAATCACTGTGCTTACTGGGACACTGTAAACACACCTAGAGTCAGCAAATTCATACCCAGGGCAAAATGAAGTAGGATTCTGTCAAAATTACAGAGTTTTGAGCACACACTTGATAAAAATCTTATTTAAGATGTGGTAAATTAACCTATTTTTTGCTTTAGTTTATAATATTCCACCTAAATCATATTTAGTGCACAAATGAAAGAGACTGTGTTTAAAAAGTTTGGTACACAGTACCCTCATTGCCAAGGTGACATACGCCATAATGTCTAGCAAGTGATCTTTTCCCAAAGCACATATGTTGGGTGCATATGGATACCAGTAACCTGCAAGATTCCATTAAAAATATTTTTGAGGACTTCACACTACATATTTATAAATCTTGATGACTTTGAAGCTAAAAACTATTTGCAGCATTAAGTGTCATAATAATAATAAACAATAATAACAACAATAATACTTTTTTACAAGTTTCCAAATCCCAATTTAATTTTCTTGTCTTAATCTTGTATGGCATGATGAAATTGCACTTTTTCATCATATTTACACCTGCCATCCCTAATGCATTACCAGGTGTGAGATTTATGAGTGGAACACATGAGACCTGCCACAGTTAATCACATTTGTAACCTTTCAGATACACTGAAGAATTTTTCTTGCTGTGAAACATGCTTTACCTTTTAATCTCCACTGAGCATAGTTCTAACACAATACTGTAATTTTTTTCCTATGTATTTTAAGTTCGGTCATCAAATAATATCCTAATGATTATTATTCTTTCACATTTTTTAATCAAAGAATTATTTGTATTTCAAGGAAATACTGAAGTAGTCAGAGAGAGAAAAGCACATATTAATCTTTTCTGGAATGAAAGATAGATGTGAATGAGGTGGACTCTCACTATTATGCATCATAATACTGATAATTTATATCAAATAATTTTTAGAATAAGAAATAAATAGTTCAGAAGTTTAGGCTTAGTCATTTGCAACTTTGTGTGAAAACTCAAAAGATCACTTCAGAATATTCTACAAATTACAGTCTCATTTGGGATTGTACATGTGATTGAGGCTATTTGTGTGTTTGTATATGTCATTGAATCGAGGCATAAAATATGCATGATTTTTGAAAATTCAGATTAAATATGTTTTACTTCCAGAACTATACTAAAGGTCTCTGTTAACAGATGTATCTATTTATTGATTATTTTTTTTCTTTGGTACACATGTAGGAATGTTGGTCTAAATGCTATTATTAATCATTCTTAGGCAAATTTGGAATATATGTAACAGTTTAAACAAATCTTCTCCTTACTTACCTGCTGTTACAGGAAGAATTTAGAGAAGAAACGCAAATCACGTGATTACTTCTACAGCCTACTATGTCTGGCTATGCCATTACTAGCAAAAGACCACAGCCTTTTCATCATCCTCACAATGCAGGCTCCCATGACTTGCCTGGGCTTGTTTTGGTCCAAGCTGATTTAAACTTGTTTTAGCTGTGATAAATATTGTGTAGCAGCCAGGTACCTGATGCTTAAATTAGTTTTATCTTTGTGCAGTTGTATGGTGCAGCATCTCCTACTAATTAATAGATTGTAATTAGAGGAAAGTGAAAATATGATGTAGAAGAAGAGAGGCACAGGATGGTACTGGCAGTCCTAGACAGTGAACACTAATCATGATATTCAATAACTGATGAGTTATAACAGAGGAGCGTGTGAAAGACAAGGTGCTAATCGCAGTATGACCTGTTTATAAGAACCAACACTACCTGGGACTATGAACTTTTCTTTCAGGGTCAGTATGACATGAAGACCCAACCTAAATGAGCTCCCACTGGCTGAGAACACCCCATAACAATGATGAAACAATAGCAGATTTGCCTTAAGAAACCAGGCATATAACCATGGCCAGAATGGCAACTCCTCAGAATCCAGCATAAAACCATTCCTCCTGCATAGGACATCGATTTAGAACAATGAAAATTAACACCCCACTGACCATATGTCTACACCACCTGCACGGGACAAGCAAGTACTGATTATATGAGCAATATAACTGATTAGTCCACCCCTTATCACGAGTCATTTGTTTCGTCTACACATCTCTATTGTAACATATATAAACCCTGCCTTCCTTTGTTAGTGTCCCCCATGCACTGGGCTAAGGCACTGCTATGTACATAGCTAATATGTGAGAATACATTCCCTTGGAAACTCTATGCTAAGTGTCCTTGTCTCCCTCCTCAACTGGCAAAGATCTAATTGTTACATGTGAAACTTCATAAATTGATTGAATTGGTGCTAGTGGTAACAAATAGAAGAGAAAAAAATCCGAAGTCTAATACAGAACTGGAAATGAATGAAGAAAGAACAAGGAAAGAGACTGTTAGAAAATGAATAAAAATAACTCAAAATGGATTCACGACAAGGGAAGAAGAAATCCTCCCATTAGTACTATACTCCGTCTGGCAAAGGCCTCCAGTCCCTGGCAGGTCCCACCTGGAGAGGGTGTCACTGAACCTGGGACATAGCTGAGCACTGGGAATGGGAGCACATCACCACAGACAAACAGCCGAGACTAGAGAGTTTGCATTCAACATTTAACAGTATTATTGAGTACTTTTTTTTCTGTAATAATTAGAGTGTTTGGACTATAACTGTTGATATCATCGTAACTTGACTAAAAGTTGTGTGTATCGTTAATTTTTTAGATTGTAAAACATGAATTAGACTAACATTACATTTCTTAGGTAAACATATAAAATGTATTCCCTTTAACTCATAACAGTATTTTTAGTGCAATACTTCAATGTATTTTTTAATCTACAGAGTAATTAATTCTAATATAATACAAATGATTCAGTGTATAATTAGCTCTAATTTATACTTTAAAAATGTAAAGAATATGTATATGATTACAAATGGATCCATCAGACTGCATACTCAAATCAAAATTTTTGTTAAAATTATTCACCTAACTTCTAGACAATTAAAATTATTATAGCTGATAAACCACCCAATGTATCTTAAATATATCAAATAATTTAGACCAGTCCTCTATTTTCCATCCATTTTTTCTTAAGACTCGCTTCTACCACAGTATCTATGAGAAGTGAGCTAAGTAAGACATTTTCACTTCTGATGAAATATTTAATTTTAATGAACAGTTAATATAGAAAAATAACTTTGAATTCAACATTCCTAAAAAAGCATCTTTCTGAAAAACATTATTTCAGCACTGTGTAATATTTTATTTATGAAACTGAATGTTAGATCTATGTGCTCTTTCTTTTCACAGCAGTATTTGTCTCGTATTTGACAATGTAGAGTAGATAAAAAGTAATGAAAATGTAAGCAAACAATCCAAAACTATATATATATTCTATGGATTTTCACAGATTTAATTTTGGATTATAACACAAGTTTCTAAAAAAAGATCAGATTAATAATTCAGAGTAGACTTCTGTAAATGTATAATAGTCTGTATGGATGTTTGATACATTTTTGCACTGTTGTTATTTAAAAGGATGTCTATTTTTCATATATATTCTTACATGACACTTTGTTATACTATTGTGTATAATTTGAATGTGCTATCTGGTAACTTCAGATATGATCTAAATTGACATTTTTTATAGCATATTGGTAAAAAGCAGTGTAAAACATTAACCTTGTTATTGCAAAGTTGCTTCAATTCCACCTGTTGGACAGCATTTGATGCCAGGCTTTTCTAAGTTCTATTTTCTTTAAGGCAAAATCTCAAGAAATCATATATTCTCAAATCCAAATCTATGGCATTTAGGAGCAAGAAAGTATTTAGGATTTTAATACATATTTTTTGTGTCTTATTTTTCAGTTAATTTCAGCAGAAAGTGAGTAGTCTTAGTAGGCATTAGAGGGGGGAGATCACAAGTGACTTGACTTAAACTTCCTACAAAGTCACTGGACAGATAATGAAAATGTGAAAGTTGGTACCTAGTTGGACTAGTACAGAATGTGACAGCAGCATGTTGGTTTTGTGTCACACCATTAGAACAATCCACCAGGTAATATGGGTCAGGAGTTCAAAATTCTCTTTAATCAGGCATGGCTTGAACACATATTCCCACATCAAAAGAGAAGGCAGCATTTATTGCACCATTGGTATAGGTAGGTACTGTTCATCCTGAAAGACACTCCATCTATGCCTAAGTACGTTCTCAAATAGGACCTTTGTGAAGACAGGAAGGCAGGAAACTTTAATTAAATGAGCAATACATTCTTAGCTCCACACTTACAGCGTGTTCTCTCGTGCCTGCAACAAGATTTGGAGTTCCAAGAGTAAGGAAACTGTTAGATCTGGGAGTCCCAAATGAATAATTTTTAAATGTGCTTCCCTCAACTCCTAAAATCTTCTTTTGAGACAAACTCCTGTTTGTGCTTCTAATTCTAATTTCTAGATTGATATGCTCACTTCACCCACTCATGTGCTGGATATCACATTGACTCTTTCTTTGCTGAACATCAGTTTGAATGTCCAGAGCCAGGATTATGGAAATAAATACAAATCAGTATGTACTTAAGTTCTTCAAGGGTTAATTAGTAGGTTAAAAACCCCCATCTTTATTTCTTGAAAACAAGGTCGTGAAATTACTTTTAGCTTCTTTATAAATATCATGAGATATTAAAAAATATTGGGTGTCATTTTCAGGCATAGTGCCCATTTTCTTTAAAAAAAAATCACAAAAAGTATTCTAAATATAATTGCAAATTCTATGTATTATTGACTGCAGATACTTTTTGATACTTATGAACTTTCATAGGTTTGGAAAATCTACGTTTTAACAGAATCAGTCCAGTAACTTTCAGGCATCTCTACTGCTGCGGTGTGCATCTAATGGTAAAACTTCAACTTTATTTGGATTTGTAAATCTAATTTCAACAGAAGTTTCTTACATATATAAATCCACAAGAAACAAAAAAAAAAAAAAAAGAAGAAAAAATCGTGCTCAGTTTTGCAAAATATATGAAATGTCTAGAAACACGAGGATAATGTTTCAATAAATTATTTCCTGTATTCTGCTTTTATTCAAGTCAAATAAATTACTTTTCAAAAGACCAAATAACTAGAAAAACTCTCTTTAATGAATACCACAAGCTGCATTTTATGAAATGAGTTCTTACACATATGCACTGCAATTGTATTTGAAACCACCTATATAGTTCTGAATACTACCACTAATATCAGTGCTTAACAAAGTATACATGTTTATCTTTATTGACCTATGTTCCCAACATTTATCTTACACCATTGATAGAATGATGCAAAACATAAATTTATTTTATAATAATCTTATTTAAACCTATATCTCATCTTTCACTTTTAAAACATTGCATTCTTGTTCAAAGCTCACCATTCACATACTTCCTGTGAGTTAAAGAGTAGATCCTTTGTCCTTACATGTTGTGTTTTACAAGAACTCTAGGGACTGAACATTCAGAAATATTTAAAGTCCATAAGTACTCAATAAAATTTCAATTATTAACGTTCCCTCTTTTCCTCAATTTATTAGTAGTCCTGAAACTTCTCTCAAGCTGAGAAGCTTCAGAGCTGTATTATGTATAAGTCCTATCAAGATTCACAAACTATGCATTTCTTCATCTAATTCCCCTGAGGGACTCCATGCATCTGATCATACCTACCAGATGGCTTGGTCTTTATGAAACAAAGCAATGGCAACTGCTTTTAGTAAAAACACAGATGGGAAAAAATGAAGCAGCATTTTCCCCTCTGCATAATAACCTACAAGCTAGAATTCTTACACAGTATGGAAAAACTGGGTCCAGTGCCTTTCACAGCCACTCTTCTATTTTCTGTGTCTTAACCATTAGGATAGAGACTCATGTCCAGAGAATCTGTTCCATTACGGAAAAGAATTTATGTATCACTGCCAAGAAAAGAGACAAAATGAACATAATTTGAAGTTAATGCAAAGCACTCACCTGGAATGCAGGAGAATTAATTCTTTTCTTGCTTGAGGAATTATCACTATTAACTAGTCATTCTGTGGAGCACATACCGCACTAGAAGTCATGCTTCATCGTGGTGACTCCAGGAATTCCAACAGAGAGTTGCTCACTTGTTTCTTCTCTCTTATTTCATGTATCTGATTGCTTTCAGAATTGCATCAACTGAGTCATGCTCTGTTACTTCTTATTAACAGTAAGCATTACCTCCTTCTAAAGCAATCTAGAAGGACCTGTCTTGTCACATGAACATCTTAAGAACATTTCCATTATTCATTTACTATTGAAATAAATACGAATTTAGCAGCTGAAATACAATTGAGAATCTAAATGCACTTGTTGGATTTGGAAACATGCACAAAAATAGGTAAGCATTGAAATATATAGTCTGCAGCTATAAACTCATAAGAGAATTCACAGCAGTCAGACTACCATTGAATACCTTGAAGAGAGGTATTTGTAGAACTCAGTGAGTGGAATAGGGAGCCCCATTAGCTAATCAGAAGAAAATGAGGAGAGGAAGAAATTGCAGGTATCCAAAGTCAGTTAGGTACAAAATATCTCAATTGTTTTTTTTCTTTGGGGATTCATTTTCAGATATGGTCAATGGTTAGCACGGGGTTAAAAACAACAGAAATTGTAACATTCAGTTATCCCATACCTCTGACACAGGAGGAAGAAAACTCCTTGCTGCTCACAAGTTATTAAAGGAAATTAAACTATATCACCCTGTCTTGTTCAATCTAAGCAAATTTTACATCCTTACTCTCAGTTTATAGGTAAGAGTGCAACACTGCAATGTGTGAATAGGCTATTAAGATCTGTACTTACAAGTACAATACTATATCACTCTCCACCTTCTTTTGCATACTCAGCCTTCCCAAACCAGCTCTCTAGCTTATCCTTGATTATTTCCCATGTCAAAAAAAAGGTCAAATTTCCCTAACTCTATACTTAAGTTCTATTCCACACTTCTCTAATATACACTGGTTCATTCCTCTCTGCCTTTTGTCTTCACCTGGGGTGGGGGGTAGATCTTGGCACTGCCTCTAGTGCAGCATGATACTGCAGGAGCAGTGCTGTGGGATGAAAGTGTGCTCATAGTATTAACCATGGATCAGTGAAGCAGGTCAAGCAAGTGCCTTGCAGGCTAAGGGTTCCCCACGGACAGTATGCTGTAGAGAGGGAAATGTCCTTGTCATTTGTGTAAAATGTATTCAAGATGAAGAGGTATCAACAGATTAACAAGCCTCATCAAAAAGTACTGACTATCCTGGAGACTGGTAGAAGAGCTGTGTGATAGCTTCAAACCAGACAGAATAGGGTTTAGATGACTATCCCTAACACATTTCCTGAATGTGTGCCTTTAGCACCAATCAGTCTACAAAAGGTTTATCTGTGACTGTCTTACAAGCAGTGCTTGGTAGTGTAAGCATGCTCTCAGGTCACTTACACAGATAAATCTTATATGGAAAGAAATACACTGCCCAGAAGACTTTCTGGAAGCTCAGTAGGTGTAAGTTAGCACTCCTAGTGTCTTGGTAGCCACAGGCCTTTGCAACTCTTCACTCATCTGCTGGTAGAAATGTAGAATCCCACAGAGTTAATTGGCAGCTCCACAGGGGTTTGGAGGAGCTAAGGTGACATATTGGAGCATAGATTTATAAACAGGGTAAGACATATTGTGAATTTATGTCATGTCAAGTGACGCATGGTAGGTATGAGGTAATCTGAGATACCTGGAGAGAGAAGCTTCTACACTTTACTATAGGATAATAGCAGGCATACGGACAATTACTACAAGCCCTAAGGTCACGCAGGAAGTCCCTTAGCAAAGATTTAAAATCCAGATTGAAGTTCAGAGGCATACTATCACCTCTTTTTCCTTCTATTTTATTTTTATTTAAATGTGAATTTTTCAGAAAGGTTATTCAGTCCTGCATTATTCAAGCAGCATGTTGTAGCAAGCCTTGTAGGAGCTGCGTGAAGGGTGTGGTTACTATGATTATCAGTATTCCCTACACCTTATCTGCAAATCAAGACCTGATACACAGACTGTAAGAAAACATGAGCTTGGAGTCAACTGCTGTTGATTTCAGTGGGAATTGCTCAGCCCTCTGCTGTTCCATTTCAATGGGAGACAGCATGGGCTAACTGCATAAAATATGAATACTCTGTCAGCTTCCCAAATGGATGACTTGTAAGAATGGAGTCAAAGCATTGCTTTGAGCTCCTGCAGCTGCGTATTTCTCTCTCTTTTTTTCTTTTCTCCTTTTTTCCTTTCCTTTCCTTTCAGTTTGCCAATATTTTTTCCTTCTTTTTCTAATTAAATTGGCTGTGGTTCAAGAGAAAAACATCCCAGTCCATATGTCACTGCGTTCATTGCAGGCGAATGTGGTAAAAATATACCAACCTCTTCTATGCTTTTTCAGTAGACTGTAATAGAACTGTGTTTATTAGTTATGTCATTAAAGCAAAATACCATATTCACTTTGTTTTAAAGCAAAATAAACCCCAGTTTCTTGAATACATAATCAGCTTTGTTAAACAAGTAAAAAATTTTTTTTGGTATCGTTTCCAAGGTTTTTTCCTCTGTCTTTCACAAATATGGACACACACCTGAATTTCATTCAGACAGTCAATGAACTCTGAATAAATAAATGTCTACTTCACTTCTATTCTGCACTGCACTTCTGATTAGATGTATGCTAGTTTGCCAAAAGATAAAAGTTATCTAGGAGGAAATGTACTACCAATATTGCTGTATTTCTGCCATCGCTTTGATGGTGTTACTTCCCCAGATACATGCTACCAAATTCTTGCAGCCTCAGTCAGGGATTATTAACACATTTTTGCCTGTAATGATCCCTGATGAACTTGTTTTCTATGACTTTATCAGCTTTCTTTTTAGAACTCATAAAAGTTTGGGTTCCATATCATCCCATGGAACCATTTTTGAAGCTTATTTTTTTTTTTGACAAACTCCTGCTTCTCTTTTCCGCCTATTTATTGAGATGTGGAAAAAAAAGGAACCTGAACTTCAGATAACAGACAAGATGTCAATTCTCCATGGATTTAAGCAGGAGCATATTGACATTCTGTATTTTGCTCTCTACTTGTTTTTTAATAGCTCCTAACATCTTGTTTACCTTTTTTTGACACCTATTGAAAGCCCAGCTGATGTTTCATAGTGCCATCCACAGTCTCTCAATAATTCCTTTGTAAATGGCAGCAGCTGATTTAGAGACTCTAAAATAAGACATGTAATTTACAGTTACTAAGAGTATAGAAGTCTTATTTTGTCTGGCCACAAATAAAGGTATCACTAGTATTTTGATTATGGATTACTGTGTTTTATTTTATATACTTTATAATACTAGTTAAATTGGAACTTTTATTCTCCTAATATCAAATTTTGATATCATCTTGCTCACTTTTTTTGCAGAGAATCTTGGATGTATACCTCTCCCTGAGAAATCTATGATTGTTATTTTGCTATGAATGCAATAAATAATTCATTAAACTTCCAGATTATATCATTTGTTGCCAAAATAGAAGCAAGTGGAAGGGAACATTTCAAATCCTGATTTCAAATTATTTTGAATCAATGAGATCATAATAAAATCTGTTACGAGGATGTGAAATTGATGGTAAATAAAGCAGAAGTCTAAAAAAATCATTCCAGCAATAGTTCACCTAAGGGTTATTTGTCAGTGAAGAATTTGACATTTTTTACTGGATCATTAATGCTGGTGTGTGTGTGAGCCTGTTAATGTAAGACAATTTGAAATAACAAATAAATGAACAATTTTGGGGCAAAAATCAGCAAATGGGATGGTGAGGGATCCATGATAGTCCTGAGGAGCATCAGTGTGCAGCCTCAGAACTTTTTTCCATTCTACCACCTGTAATCACTTCCAAGGGACTGCTTCCTGCATTCAATAGCTCCAGACCTCTGCGGGGTAGCAATATTCTGTCCTTCAGCATACCCCCGTTGTTTTGGCTGAGTTGTCTGAAGGGATGGGAAGGCACACATCAGCCTCTAAGGAGAAGTGAGGAAGTGGAGTAGCTGATGTATCAGCAGGGGGCCTATTATATGCTGATTCTGACCTTCAGACAGAAACCTATTCCAGTATTACACATTTGTTTAACCTTGCGAGCATTCAAAAGAGGACTCAATTTTATCTGATCAGAAACACAAGTTACTGTGTTTCAAAAAGATGCTGTCCTTTTTGCTTGAAATATATCTTTTCCTTATTGAGTACAGAAGCCAAGGAAACACTAAATATCAAGGACAAAGGATAAAAAACAGAATAGTTTTAGATAAGAGGCAAGCTGTTGCAAAGACAGCTGTAAAATAATTCCTATATTTAGGAGAATTTATAAACAAAGGACCTGATTGTGGAAGATTTAACTGGATAGAGTTGATAAACTCTAAGGGTTGCTAGAGCATTCTCCAAAAAATTTGAAGGCAAGTCCTTAAGGAATCAATCATATACATATGTATACATGTGCACAGGCATACACAAACATGCATTTTTCACTGTAATATGCACACCTTCTGTCAATAAAGTAGAACAAAAAAGTTGTGGTTTTTTTATAGACGCTTTAGACTGAGTGAGTCTTGATGCAGCTCAGTGAAAGACAGAGGCATTCTTTTGTCTTTTTTGAGTCATTATAAGTGTTATCTTTATGAATCCCATTTTTGGCACTGTAAGAGCAAGCCACTTCAATTAATACTCCCTCTTTGGCAAGCCATGCCCAGTCACAGAGGCATGTCACGTTACATCATGAAAGATGTGCAACTTACATTATGAAATACCAGTGCAACTTGGCATTATTCACCATACCAGGGGAAAAAAATCAGGCTGATAAAATTCAAAACTCATCCACTTTGAGATATGTGAGCAACTTGGCACTGTGGACAGGAAAAGAATTAAAGATTATTGTGCGTGTATTTAGTACTTCTTCTACAGTACTTTTAAAGACTCCTGGGAACACGATGAAAATAGTTTGGATGCACTCCCACAAATAAAGCGTTCCCCAAAGTTGCTCTTCCTAAAGTCATATTTCATATCATGAAACAGAATTCCTAGATAGTTGAAACCTCTCTCTGATGAAAGCAAGCATGAGCAGTGTTGTTTTTAATTACCCATATTACTATATTGTTTCTAAGCTCTGATTTTAGATGATAGATATTGAACAAGAAAAAAGATCTAACCTTTCTCAAGATCTCCTGAATGATCTGCAATGGTCAAGTTAAGTCCTATAAAGTTATTTACACACGTTCTTTTAGGGAAGTCCTTACTTTAAAAAAGAAGAAAGAAGAAAGAAGATAGATGAAAGAAGAAAGAGGAAAGAAGAAAGAAGAAAGAAAGGAGAAAAGGTATTTAGCAAAAATTATGCTGTGCTCTACAGCAGTTGTCCAAAGGAAACTACAGATATGTCATTCATATCAGCTGGGCAGTAACGTACCTCAGTGTTTTAATCAAAGCTATGAGTTTTGACCAAAATTGCAAATTATTTTCCTCAGGGGTAAATACTGACATTAAAATTGTTAAATATTTTCATCAATGATCTGGACATTGGAAAGAATGCACCCTTTAGCAAGTTTGTGGGTGACACCAAATTTCAGGTCAGAGCTGACTGCTGGAGGAGAGGTCTGCCTTCCAGAGGGATCTTGACAAGACAGAGGAATTGGCCCATTGGAAATTCTTGGAGTTCAACAAGACAAAATACTGCACTTGGAGCAGAATGACCGCAAAGAACTGTAAAGACTGAGAAATGGCTCTGTAGAGAGGGAACCTGGGTGTCCTGGTGAACAACAAATTGAACACGAGACAGCAGTGTGTTTCTTTGAGATGGTGAAGCCTAACCATATTCTGGGCTACATCAACAAAAGCTAACAGGTTGAGGAAAGTGATTACTCCCCTTTATGCCTCCTCATCAAGAATGGTCCACTTTTGGAACAGAAATACCATCAAACAGAGAGAACTGTCAGAGTGCCACCAAGATGGCTGAGGAGTAGAACAGAAGATACACAAGGAGTGACTGGAGGAATATGGATTGTTCAGCTCAAGCAGAAATGGATCAGGGGTCTAATAATCTTCAGTTATCTAATGGTGGGAGGTTAAAAATTGGATGGAGATAGACTGTTCTTGAAAGTACACAAAAGACAATGGTTGTAACCAGCAACAGAGAAATTCCAACTGTGTATGAGGAGAAAATGTTTTCATTATGAAACTGTTTAAGCACAAGAAGAACAAAGAGGCTGTGGAATGTTCATCCATAGAGGCTTTCCTAACTTGTCTGAACTTTTGAAGCTAGCCCTGCATTGAGCAGGATGTCAAACTTGATGACCCCAGAGGTTCCTTCCAACCTTAGATTTTTGGTGATGGTGTTTTTTTTCCCTCAGATCTGGGACACATTTTGGTCTTAAGTCTGAAATTTTAGGTTTAACAGAAGTTGTCAGGTTTCCTAGAGGATTCCTGAATAATTTTTCATGGCTGGTGATATACAGGAGATCATTCTGTAGTTAATAACCTACTCTGGACTAATTTCTAAAACAGTGTGAAGGGGAGTGATTGTATGAGACCTACTAGTGGCTGTTATTATCATGGGGAAAAAAAAAAAAGACATACAAATAATCAGTTTCTGGCTTGCTTGCTTGCAAAGGAAACTAAAAACTAAAAGTCAGGAGAAGATGTTACTCTTATTGCATTCACTACATTAAAAAGTCAGGTACAAAAGGTATGTGAGCTAAGGAGCTTGAGAAACTATATGCCTAACTTAGATATCTAAAATTAGGTAAAATTAATCCAAATTTTCATTTCCAGATAAAAGATCTTATGAAAAGACATTAATGAATGAGATAATTATTTATGTGTATACAGTGTGTTCTCTTCAGAGGAACAGTTGCTAGTTACAGGCTTTGAACTCTTTATAGGCATCATAGGGCATTTGGGGAAAGATTCCATAGCAAGGGACAAACAATCAGATCAGATGATGTAAATCAATCCTTTTCTTTTTCCTCTTCTCATTATACACCACTGTATTCCATCAGAAAATCTAGTGAACAGATACAAAATATACAGCTTCATACAGTTAGCATATCACATATTTTATTTATCTTTTAAATATTGTAGTAAATTAAATTTAATTCTGCCAGTTAAACTAGTTCTACAGGTCTGCAGCACTATGTACAGGGTCTGGATTTTGTTTCCTATTGGTGTTATCTCATTCTTGAAGTCATTGCAAGTACAGCAACAACAACCACAGCAAAAAAGGTAGCCTGAAGCTATTCCACAGCAAACTGTGATCTTGTCAGATCTTATCAGCTCAGAAAAGTTGGTCCTGGTCTGTAGCTGTGGAAACTTCAGTAGGAAAAAATGAGCTTAAGGGATGCCCACATCTTTCGAGTTTCAGTCTGCTGAAACTTCCACTGCTACAGCAAATGGTTTCAACCTTGACTCCATGTTTTCCAGCTGATATTTTTTTCTGATTTAAGTTGTTTCAGTTTGTGTTCCTGCCTTCCCTGAGTTTAAGAAAACTGACTCTGCTTGTCTGCTACACATAGAGAATATGCTAGTTTTACATGGTTCTATGGCTGCGTGCTCTTCCCAATTTGGCAGATTGTCTTTTTTTAATCTTTAGAAAGAACTTTTGGGTAACAATAACTGACATGAAAATAAAAAGAAGACTAGAAGAGGGAAGACTATATGTAGAGAAGAAATAGGGACAAAGTCAAAAAGGAAAATATATGGAGAAATATCTGTGTCCTGTTAATCTGAATTCTTGTTTGTAAATCCGTGAAGACAGAGGTTAGTTCTTTGTGTATTCCAGGCTTCGTTACACACATATTGTTGTGCAATGAAGGACCTAATATAATAGGACATGCTGGGGATTAGGAGGGAAAGACTGAAGGAACTTTACACATGGCTGATAATGTAGAAGGGAAGAAAAACACACAATGGATAGAAAGAAAAAGAAGAATATAGAAGTGATTAAAGAAGAAAAATGAAGATGTCAAAGAAAGCAGAGTAAAAAGCAAAATAAAGAAGTAAATATTTCAAAGAGAATGAAACAAGACAACTGAATCTTGTATTAAATGTAACCACAATGTTAGCCAAGATACTTAACTTGCATATAGTCCCCTACAAACTAGCATCTAACCTCAAGTATCTTAACTGAATCCCAGCTGAAGTGCTTAAAAATGTCAAAAATCTGCATAAGATTTCTGCAGCTGGTGTCTACACATCTTTACAGTTTATCTATTTATGAAGATTTCCTTACTTCTCATCTTCCTCATGGCTCCTGTTTCTTCCATAAAAATTAAAAAGCCAGTTAACAGAATCAGACTGAAGGTACATCCAGCCCACCTCTTGCTCTTTTGGTAGCTTCCAGAAGCTGATAACTAAGGACCAGTATAACTCTTGCTGTGGAAATATTTATTGAATTCCAAAATATTACATTCACCACTGTACAGAATAGAGGAATACCTGAGTTTTGTTCCTGTTTTGATTCCCTCCTGGGGTGAGCTGGGACAGTTTATTTTATGGAGCAGCTGAATACTTCACTAAGTAGCTCAGAGAGAAGAGTCTGTTTCTTCAGCGTCCCTCTTTATTAATTTCTATCCTTCTGAGGCAATGTGCTTGCCATGAAAGGGTGTGGGAACAGAAGCAATTTTTGTGATAGTGCTAGTTCTCTTCAAAAGTGAAGTCTGCAATTTTATCTGGCAGTTACTGTATCGAAGATGTTTAAAATTAATCTGTGTAAGGATGAGACATGATACACCCCTTTTCAGAATGCAGATAAGTCAAAAGAACATGTTCAGTTTATGTTTAATTTAGTAACTCAACCCTGAAAAAAAATTCTTATTCAGATCTATTATAGCAAAGAATAAGAGTAAAGGCAGAAAAAGAGAGAATGTGCGAGAGAGAGCAAGCGCTCTGTATAAGCTTCTTTACGATATGGGGGACTTCATCAAGTATGGAAAACATATCACTTAGAAACAAGCACATTCTTTCTGTAAGCAAATTTTGGTAAAAACAAATTAAATTTTAGATAAATCTAAACTATCAGTAGGGGTCTGCAAATCCTGGAAAAAATAAACTTTAAAATACATGAAAAAACCCCTACATCCTTTTGTCCAGGAGGTTCAGAAGCAATGTTGAGAGGGCTGTTCTAGTTCCACTTACGTTATAAGCCAGGACCCACACAAAACTTTGAGAGTGGCTCCACAGAGGGAGGGGAGAGCATGCTATAGACTGCTCTTTCTGAGGAACAGTTGCTTTTTCTGATACACTACTGTTTTTTTTAGATGTATTTGTTCATAGAACTCATTGATTTCTGTTGAGATTTCTATCGAATAACATAGGTAAGTTCATAAGCAGATGCATGAGAGATACTGCTGCTATTATTTCAAGACCTGGAAGACCTTTCCCAGATCTAGAAAACTATCGTAAATAGTCAGTGCTCAGACTGCACTGTGATGCATACAAACCCTTAAAAGTGTTTTAGGAGTATTTTTGTAATTCTTATAAGAATCTGTTATTAATGTTACCATGTCTAATCAAATGGTACTGCTCAACACTCTGAGGCTTTTTCATTGTTTTGAATATTTGGGACATATCTATCAAATCATAATACTTGCCAAGAAGTACTGTCCTTTGTAAAAGAAAAACATATCATGATTCCTTTAAGAATTTGTCTCTGTGATTATGCCTTTAGTACAGCCATCATGAGGAATGAGAAAATGGAATATCTCTTTTATTGTGTGAAAATTTAAGTTCCTTTGGTTTATTGCAACCACCTTCAAGTGTTACAGTATTGATTATTTAAATATCTGTCGCTTCTCAGACTGTTTTTATGCTGACTGACAGATCCCATTACTTGATCTGCTGAGGAATTCAGATTTGCTAAAGTTATGAAAAACAGCACTGTGTACAAATCATCAATCTTACTCTGTTGTTAGTGCTGAGATGTTATGGAGACAGCTGGCATTTCCTTGACATGTTGTACGATGTCCCCAAAATCTCTCATCTTTCCAGGCTTGACAGAAAGAAAATTAACTGTGCAGACAGTGATTCGTCATTTTGAAGATTATCCAGGCAGCCCAGTAACACTGAGAGTATTAAATGTGCTGTTCGCCATAGTAATTTGTGCACAGATTCCGCAGTGACATAAGGACGGAAGTGGCATTTGGTAGGTTGCACAGTGAAGTTAATTGGTCTGTTTAGTTAGTGGGCACTTACAGCATCAGCACCCACTGCTCGGCCAGTGCATCTTGCTGGCCTTAAGATGGCAGTAGAGCACTTCGGCTACGGGAGAGGCATGAAAAGCTGTACTTCGCAGACGAGCTGAGGAAGGGAGAGTGAGTTGTACGTAAGAACTTCTATAACACAGTATGAAATTATATGGGGATAAGAACTTCTAAATCTTAATTTTGTGTTTTGTCCAACAGTATCCTCGTATTTTTTAAAAGGAAATAACCATTGTTAAGGTAAGACAGCCTGTTTAAAAGCTGAAGTATCCAATGTGGTAGAAAGAATGATACTGCAGAAAGGAATAATAAATTACACCTTCAAAAGCTATCTTGTATTTCTTGTCTGTAATAATGGCTTAATTTGCTGTTTCATTTTTAAACAGATACTCCAAGTTTAACACTAGTCTTACTGTATTGAACACTTGATTTTAAATTGGCATTATGGAATTAAAGTAAAATTCATGTAGGAAGACCTATGACTGTTCAAAGGTATTCAAAAAAGGAGATCAGATCTTCAACTTGAAAAAAAAAAAGAAATACTGAAAATATTAAAAACAGAGTTAGACAACTAACTTCATTCTCCATAATTCACTAAAAAGCTGGTGATGTGTTTGTCAGGTGTGCAAACAGAGCCTGGCTGTCTATCCAGTAAAAAAAAGTGTGTGGGTCTTTTTTACTGAGGTTTTGGGAAATTTTATTAAGTCTTTTATGGTGCCCGCTCTTTTCTTTGTTATGATTTTCAGGGAGAACAAGTTTGCGGTCTCAGTTCCTATCCCTCCATCACAGTCCCGACAGGTTGTGACATGTAAGTGCTTTATGGCTGCATTTCTGTTTATTTCACGAAGCAATCTGTGAACTAACACAAATGGCAGCTCCTGCAGGAATGGAGAATCATTTCCTACTTCGAGTTGTTCAGTAAGCCACAATAGATCCTAGTGTATAATCTTAAAACAGGGACTGCAACTGGGATTTTACCTCTGTAAAACAGGAAACCTGATGCATCTCTCTCTGTCAGCTACCATTAAAAAGCAGAGTTCCACATGTTAGTTTCTTCAGATCCGACTATCTAAGAACAGGCAGAAAATCATATGTAAAACCTGGTGTTTGTTTTAATCTCAAATGCTTTAGGTGGAGATGAAAACACTAATTATCTCTTTTAAGTTATTTACTTGTTAATTTAATCCATGACATTAATTTCATTTATGTCAAGTCTGAATAATGAAATCAGACTATTATTTTAATGTGTCAGTCTGTAATTTGCATACTAGGGATTCAATCTGCCATTCTTAGATAATGAAATAGGAAGAGGCCTGAACTACTCAGCACTGATCTAAAGTACTGTGCAGATTAAAACCCAAAATCATTAAAAATGACAAAAATATGAATCAGAGCATTGTTTTTGTGTGTTAATTAGCTGACAAAGGCAAAAGAGGAATATCAGAGCTAAAACTGTAAATTTTAGCTCTGATTTTCTATAGAACAATAAAAAGTCTGTGTCCTGAAATCTGTGAATTTCTCACTGCTGCCCTCTATTCCATACACACCGCAGCAGTTCACTCTTTAAAAGAACCCTATAGAAAACAGTGTGATGCACATTTCTTTCTTCACATTCCTCTCAAAGGAATATGTGTTTGTGCATCCAGTATGTGGACATTTTCCTGCAAATATAACACATTCCTGATTTGAACAAACAGCTGTCTCAGCCCCTCTTGAACACTGAATGCTGAGCAGTCACATCACATGAAGACAGGGTTGTAGAGAAAAGGCTAGAGCTAATCTGTTTTATGCTAAATCTAAGGTTACACTTGGCAGATCTGCTGCCCAGGATGGGATAGTGACACAAAGGATCACTATTCTGTTCCTACTTTTGGCATCCATTGTGCCTCAAACCCAATAACAGGGATGCTTGAAATATTTTCTTCTGGAGATCTTTCGATTTCTACAAGTTAGTTGTTGAACAGACTGCTAGGTATTAGTTAAACTACAGGCTATTGTTGCTATTTGGGCACTCAGCTGAGAGATAACTTAGCTAGAGGTCTAGTCCTGGCTGCAGCTCATTTTTAAACTACTTATTCAAAGTGAATGACCATCAGAAGATCCGTCTCAAAAACACAGTGTCATAAGCATTGTAATTGGAAGTGAAGGATACTAATTTAAACTCAACTGAGTAAAAGAGAATCCCAAACCAGGATTTCACATACCTTGAGGAAGCTAGGGTTATGGGACACAAGGCAGAAGGCAAATGATTCTGTGAAACTACATCTTTCTTTGCAAAAATCTCCAGATAAAAAATATAATTCTGAGTCAACCAAAAAGTATTTGTAGAAAAAGAGATATTTTTAATGTTTTGCTTGTTTTTAGTGAGAAAACCTACTGTTTTGGTTTCATTTTATTTTGGTTTCATTGTGTCTTTTTATTTCTTTATGTATTTGCTTGTATTTTACTTTTGGTTAAACTGTAAGGTCAATACCTTTGCCAGTTATTTTTAGAAATGGACTGCTTTTCACACACCCAAAATGTACCTAGTACTTTTGAAACTGGAGATAGTCACTGACACCACACATAAATCAACAGTGCAGAATGATTTCTATAGAGCTATGCTGATTAACCAGATTTTCATTATATTAGTGATATTCATTGGTGTACAGCTGTCAGTAATTCTTAATTTACAGCAACTACGTCAAGCTACTAGCATGCATCAACATTCATCTGCAGGGTAGTTTGGGGGTGCAAAAATAATATAAGACGAATACCAGACAGTTCTATTTTGGGCTATACTTCACAGTTTTGTTTTACATTATACTATGAAAATAGAATATTAGGTATTTTGTAATAGATTTTTAAATTGAATCTTTATTTCTGTATATAAATGCTTGATAGCCTTAAATGAGTCTGGTCATCTGATTAGTTAGTCCCTGATGGCGTTTCTGAAATTCAGAATGTTGACGTACATTCTGTAAAACCAATGCTTTATTTGCAGTGATGAAATGGTTGCAAACCACAACTAAGCTTCCCAAACTGGCAGTGTATATGAAGGATGTTAAAAATGTCTGCATTAAAATGTGAACCAAAGAATGCTGCATCACTCTTTCAAAAATGCCTTAAATATTGGGAAATAAATATGTGGTAGGCATGGAAATTGTGTTTATAGTTAATGAGACTACTGTAGAATAATTCAGTTTGGTAATTGAATATGATTTTCTAAGGGATTCATTTAAATGAGTTCAAGCAAGAGTACTCAGAATAAATGCTAAACTGTGAATAAAGTTCTGGGTATTTTCAGTCATTCTGTTATTTTGGCATTACAGTGCTACATTTTATTTACAAATGAGCTCAAGGGCAGGATACCAAGCCAAAGACTGTATGCAACTTATGTGGGTTAAGAAACACACCTTATATACAGAATTAAGGATTCATTGTTAGATTAATTAATTACCAGTCTAGTGAAGGAGATACTAGTAACTCAGTCAAAATGAATTTCTATAACAGCTTATAATGACAGAATTAAAACTGAAAAAGACAAATATTGTAATATCAACCCTCTTCCCCAGTGCTAGGCTCACCCCTGCAACCTGCCTAGGGTGCTAAGGTCAAAGGCACTAATCTCTTTCAGGAAGATGATGTGCGAGTATGGTGAGTTATCAACATCCTGAATCACTTGGCAGGAAACATCTGATGTTGTTAGAGGGCTTCTTCCCTCTTGCTCTTCAGTTTACTTACAACTCTATTTATATGTTTGCTAACAGTCTGCTTACTTTATCTTTATTCACTGATTTCCACTTCCATGCTGTATTTGAGTTTTACTATATATGTGATATTTTACATACATTACATATTTATTCTTTGCTTCTTTGTTTTCCACAAAAACATTTTTTTTCCCAGTTTACAAGGCTGCATGACTTCAGTGAATAGTAACTGAACATTTGTGACACATTTTTGTGGCCCTGGGGTGACCAGTATCATGTGCGTATATTTTCAAGGCCTATGCCATGATCTTTACTCCTACTGTCAAGGTCTCTGTTTCAAGTCCTTGATTTTATTTGACAGCTTTCAAGCTGTGGTTTCCTGATAACAACTAGTATTTTATTAGCACAAACTAATCAGAGAAACAGCCTTTCTGGAGTGACATTGAATAGCTCAGTCTAGAAAAGACAGTGATCCATTTCAGAAATCTATCTATCTATCTATGTATCTATCTATAGATACGTACAGGTACAAAAATTATACTTTAGTTGTTACTTGTTATTAATATCTAATAGTTACAGTGACGTTACTGATATAAAAATTGATTTGCTCCAACATAGTTCTTATCTGCTAACTGAAACTACTATTCTAAAATCTGTTACTTTGCTGTGATTTAATGGCAGCAGTTCTAAGTGTATTCTCAGGTACATCACCATTGTCCTTCCAGTTATGCATACATTCACCCATAAATTCCTGTACAGACGATTAATCTTTGTATATGCATGTATAGCAGTGTGTCCTTACAGAAAATTCTTCCTTGAAATACGAATGAAAAACTGGATGTTTTGAAATAAAAATCCCAGAGTTCTAACAGTTTTCCAGACTTGTGGAGTAAAATCATAGGCAGTGAAAGTAGAAGGCATAGACAGATCTGTCACTGCTCTTTTCTAAAGGCCTTCCCCGTGAGGTCCTTGCAGGCAGTACATTGTTGCATTGTTTGTGTCACATCCCTGCGTTTGTGAGGTGTTTGATGTCGGTAATATAAGTCATTGTCACACACACAGAGTAAGCAACACATTCTCTCTTGAGTAAAGTTCACTATCAATGAAACTACTGTTTTCATCGTATGTTTTACTGTGCTGCATGATACGCTGTTACGCAATCAACAAGGTAATGAGAATGTCCTTCAAGGACATTGCAAAGAAGGTGAATTAACAGCTGCTGATGAAGTTTTCAGCTTTACATGTACTCTATGAAGTCAGATCTATCCCATCCATGTAGTTTGGTGAGCATTAAATGAGTCTCACATGATCATGGATAGGCATGTTGTTTAACCATCAGGGAAGGCAAAACTTTTGAATCTGCATCTCCTGGCCTAGAACCTCCAGGGTACAGGCAAATATCTAACACAAGCAGCCACACTGAGAATTGCTCTCACATGATAAAGAATTTTATTTTGAATACCTTAATGTCTTTATGAGAAAAAGAAGTGATGAAGTGATCACAACTAGAAGAAAAATTTGCTTTGATTTGTAGTGTGAACAAGATTTACCAAAAACGTTGTAAAATCTTCATTTCAGCTTGGAAGAAAATATCAGCTGATGGCATATTTTATAGTGAAAGTTATATATTTGAAGTTCTACAGTCTTAAGAATTTGATTGTTTCTCTTAAGAATTCTGTTAAAAAATTTATTGTTTCTTTTCTTCAAAGGTAGTCTAACTTGGAACTCTTGGTGACCTCCATGAGAGTTTCACAAAAAAAAAAGACCGTGGGATTAAATATTGTAATGGCACAACAAAAAGACAGAGTTAAAACATGGAAAAATATGCTGTGAAAGAACAGAGAGCTGGAAATCAGAAAAGCTTACAGCCAGATTCTGCTCCTGGTGTTAGGGTACCTGTTGTCTAGCTTTGATCAAATAATTTCCACTTGTTGTATTTAACCCATCTGTGTTAGAACAAATGTCCATAGTTCTCCCTGACAGGATGATACTTCATGACTGGGTTAATACACAAACAGTACTATTGTCTAGTATGCTTTATAGAAGTTTTCAAATCATATCATAGCACATGTTCCATACTCAGTTTTAAAATGTTCGTTCTCGATATTTATGACTTTTAAAATATCAAATAACCACCCTGAAGACTTTTTTTTGGTAAGAATCACAGCAAGGATAAAATGTTCTGAAAAATTTGTTCTCTCTTTCAGAGTATAAGTGGAAAACAATTATCTGAAGCTGGTAAATTCCTCTTCCTTCCCTTCCCTTCCTTTCCCTTTTCAGAAAAAGAAATCTCATTTAAATGGAATCTTGGGAATAGGAATCTGAACTAAGTAAAAAAATTTTTACAACTGAGATTAAGTATTTCATGTGTTACCTAATGATGATATTTTAGAATTGATTTATGATTACTGAAAACAGGAGCTTATGAATACAACTTTAAGGGACCTTTGAATCCAGTTGTTCTAAAAGAATCGGCTAAACCAATTAATAATACATACAGCACTTCACTATGTTGTCATTTTTCTTTCTTATTTAATGGATACTGCTTTCAATTTTGAGGTCAATTACTCTGATTAATTAAGCTTTCTTTGTCCCATATTTCTATTATCAGATTAAATGTTATAAATGTTTCACTTAGGGGTCATTAAGCATCCTTTTAATAAGGAAAACTGATTATTGTTGGCTTGTTTAGCTTTATAAACATTCTGATCCTGATGGTACTTTTTTCTCAAGGAAAAAGCCAAGAGGGAAAAATAGTACTGCAAATGTTTCAGAATTTACCTCATTTTTTTTCTCTGTATATGAAACAGAAAAGGAAGGAATTAGAGCAAGAGGGAAGAGATGCAGGCCTTGGATCTACCAGGTAATCACAGTCTATGGCCCTAGCTTGTTTTCTCTTTTTCTGATTGAGAAGTCCAAATAGGACCTGTCCCACTACTCTCCCTTTCAAAATAGTTTCCAGTTTGAAGGTCCAATTGTCTAGATCTTTACTTACAATGTTCAGCTCATATGGCACATACGTAACAGGCTCTTAATTCACCTCTAGCTGACCAGATCTTAATATAAGATCTCATATGACTTAATTTCCATCTAAGTAATGTTAATAAGAGCTAGAAGATATAATTGGAATCAGAAAAAAGCAACAAGCAAATAGTAGGGATTGAATTGCTGCAAGATTTCCTTACTTACACTTTAAATATGATGTTTAATCCCACTACCAGAAACTCAGTAGGTGACAGGACAACGGGCAATGTGCACAAACTGGAACACAGGAGGTTCAGTCTTAACATAAGAAAACACTTCTTTACTGTGAGGGTGACTGAGCACTGGCACAGGCTGCCCAGAGAGGTGGTGGAGTCTCCGTCTCTGGAGACATTTAAAACCCGCCTGGCTGTGTTCCTGTGTGATCTACTCTGGGATCCTGCTCTAGCAGGGGGGTTGGACTAGATGATCTTTGGAGGTCCCTTCCAACCCCTACCACTGTTACTCTCTGACTGTGGCATTGTGGCTGATTTTCTAGGAGACAACTTACCTTTGGCATGACACTAGCCATACATACTTCCATTTTGGCTTCTCTGTAGGCAGATTAACCAGTGTGCCATAGCTGTGGCCCTTTAGTATCCTCATTAAGGAGAATCTTAACAAGAGCTGAGTATATATTGATATATTGTTTTGTACAGATGTAAAGTGAAGATATAGATGCTATATCTGAAAGCGTCCTTGAGTTTGTCTTAGGAATATTATTTTATTATTTGCAAAAGAATTGAATGGGAGATGAGGTGAGATTCAGCACACAGCTAAAATGGCTAAATTTAGTCCTTTGCATGACACTAAATAGACAGATGGTGTTCAATTTAGTTGCCTAAACGCAAGCATCTAATGCCATTTGACTTGCCTTAAAGTATTCTGCCTGTGTGCCTGCTGCAGCTCCAGAATCACAGAATCATGGAATCACAGAATCATGGAATATTCAGAGTTGGAAGGGACCTCCAGAGATCATCTAGTCCAACTCCCCTGCTAAAAAGCAGGATCCCCTAGAGCACATCACTCAGGACTGCATCCAGGCGAGTCTTGAAAATCTCCAGAGAAGGAGACCCCACAACCTCTCTGGGCAGCCTGTGCCAGTGCTCCGTAACCCTCACTGAAAAAAAGTTCTTCCTCATGTTTAAATGGAACCTCCTATGTTCCAGCTTGTATCCATTACCCCTCGTCCTATCACCGGGAACCACTGAAAAAAGTCTGGCTCCATCCTCCCTCAACCCACCCTTTAGGTATTTATAAACATTAACTAGATCAGCCCTCAACCTTCTCTTCTCCAAGCTAAAGAGCCCCAGCTCTCTCAGCCTTTCCTCAGAGAGGAGATGCTCCAGTCCCAAAGTCCTTGCCCTCTGGACTCTCTCCAGTAGGTCCCTGTCTCTCTTCAACTGGGGAGCCCAGAACTGGATGCAGTATTCCAGCTGTGGCCTCACCAGGGCAGAGTAGAGGGGGAGAATGACCTTCCTCGACCTACTGGCCGTGAGCTTCCTGTTCAGCCAAGGGTGGCATTGGATTTCTTGGTGGCAAGGGCACATTGCTGGCTCATGGATAATTTACTATCTACCAGGACTCCCAGATCCTTCTCCTCAGAACTGCTTTCCAGGAGGTCCCCCCCCTAATCTATCCTGGTGCCTGGCATTCTTCTTCCCCAGGCGCAGCACCCTACAGAAGGCCTTGGATTTTTTGCAGATCCTTTGTAATAATTGATGGCTTGTTGCGTATGTGTCAGACACCTTAAAATGCCTTAACTGACAGTAGGTTACAGTAGGTTACTGTATTTAGGCAACAGGATCCCTCCTGTTCTGTATTTGTTATTTATAAACTCAGCTTTTATGACACTGATATTCCTTTATTTGTGTTTTTAGCCCTTCTGGATAGTGTTGTCATACTAAGCACAGGAAAAGTTGTCTGACATTTCTGAGTCCCTGATCTTGCCCACAACCAGAACAGTACACCAAGAACCTTTTTCACTTGAAATAATAAACATATTAGGTATTTTCCTGGAATCATCATAAGATCTTCAGAACAGTTCACAAAATTTTGGGAATTTGAGCTGCGTATAAACTTCTTAACTCAATCTGCTATCAGGTGGGACTCATTTTTCATGGATGAAGAACTTAGAGTTTATAATTTTCATTTCTGCTTAGTAACAATTTAAGAAGACATATTGCTCTGCAAAATGAAGTAAAATTACAAAATTGCATTAATTTTGCATTGATAATTAGGCACCTATTTTTGTTTATTTGTATCATGGAAATTCTAACATCAGCTTATGCTTCTGTTCATGTTGACTTGAAAATGTAGCTTAGTCCTTCAGTTTGCCCTAGAAATCCCTTCTTTATTCAATTTATCTACCATTGTTTTTTTTTTTATTTAAACAAATATTAAAAGAAAAATAATGAGAGTTTCATAGATTGCAAAGATTAAAGACTTTTATGGTTATTCTACATTGGATTTAATACATATATCAAATTTCCTGTACAAAAGGAACATCTAGAAATTCTATGATGAATAAAATGATGTCTTTTAAAATTCTCTTTAAATGTAACCAGAAAAGAGTGGAAATTCTGAGGCTCCCTATAGATTTTTTTCTATGAGCCTAATACTGTCTTCCCTTTGATATAATCTTAATGATAAGATCTAGCCTTTCGAGAATTATGCAACTGCTGTTGCTCTAAAGCACACTTTAGGTGCTGTCAGTTTAATACTTGCTATATGTAATTTGTGTTGTGTGATTTGTGACTGCAGCAGGCTAATAAATAAATGTAAGATATCATTAAAAACCCCCCAAATCTAAAACGTGCCTTTGTGTATTCTAATGAGCTTCATGTTCTCTGTGAAATAATCCATGTAGTATTGCATGTAGCAATATATGCTAATATATTTCATAAACTTATGTCATCTTGGTAGGTCTTACAGTGTAATTTATCTACCAAAATAAAGATTCATGAAATAAACTGCTTGACTATATTCAAGCTTCAGAGAACAACGATTGCTATAAATTATCTTTGATTGCAAGAAGAATGAAGATATTGATCTTAACCTCTTCACGTTTCCTTTCAATGTTGCTGTTAGATGACTATTAAGTGACCTGACTATTCCTGACAATAAATCTAGCAATCAGCTAATTTTGTAGGATTTCAGCATAGGTCTTTCAAGGCCAGGTTAGACAGGGCTTTGAGCAACCTGGTCTAGTCGCGGAGAGTGTCCCTGCCCATGGCATAGGGGTTGGAACTATCTCAAATCACATTTTTCTGCTGGGAGAGGGAGAAGTGATGGCCTTGACAGTATGAAAAAAGACCTTGTAAGATATTTAAAAGAAAATGGAGATGTTCATCAACTATACCTAACTGGATTGCACTGCATGGAACAAAGATTGGATTTGAACTTGAGTTTCTCAAGAAACTTAGAACTGAGCAGGAGAAAAAGTAATGGTAGGAATCAGGAGGAAGTCATCTCAGGAAAGCCAGGTGCTCCAGAATAAGAAAACTCTTGTCAAAAAGAAGGCGAAATTTGTACCAAAAGATAACAGAAGTCTTTGCCTGGTCTCTGAAACGAGCTAGAAAAAAGTGTTATACTGGGGAGGTGTCTGATTCTTAGAATTCAGGTTTAATTATTACCTCGGACTGTCCACAAGACCAAGGAAGAATTTCTTCCATTCATCCTCACTTCCTTGTGTTTTCTTGAATACCTTGGTATTTCCTATTTTATATCCTTTCTTTTTTATCCTTCTTTTAAAGTCCTGAATGTCTGCTTATATGTATGCACATATGAATGAAAAGCTCCATGAAGTCTTCCTAGGGAAATACAGAGAAAACCTTAAAAGTGTTAGTCAGACATTTCTACCTGTTTGTAAATCCTGGGAGATTTAAATTTGCTTTTGGTAATCTCTACTAAATTTTGTCTGGCAAACTTTTACTTATGAAAAATGTCCTATTAATCCTGTTATTACACTACTTCTCCTAAGAGTGACAAAAAGGAAGGAGAAGGTTTAACAGCTATTAGCAATTATTGCAACCAATAGAATTTTAAGAAGGAAGATTTTTATTGGTACAGCATCATATCAACTGCATCGATAACAATTTCTAATCCTGAGCCCTAGTTTGACTGATGTTTGCACAGGTCTGCAGTGTTTGTAAACAGGGCAAAATCTTTTATCATCTTACTTATTATTTTTTAAATCTTATTTGCAGTGTGCAAGGTGTTCCTGTTTTGTGTTAATGCATGATTTATTTTATTCTACATTTGACTTAGATTTTAGATTCATTGCTTTAGTCTTTGTTTAGCTCAATATTATCCATAATAGCTTAGCCTTTTCCGATACTCATCTCCTTTTTTTCTCTTTTTCAAAAAAATTGAAATGAATGGTGTTGGTACTCGATTCTATTTGTTTAAAGCAGTAACTCTGGTTTGTGGCATTGGAGGACCTTAATGACTGTCAGATAGGAAGTAAACAGCCTGGATGAAGTCTCCTTACATAGTTTTGTTTTCTGAAAAGATGATATAAGGCTGGGTAGTACAACACACTGTCCAAACGACAAGATATGCCTAAATTACGGCTTTATTTTTTTTACATAATATAATGTTTATTTAAAATAAAAGTATTTCTTATCAAATTCTCTTGTAATTGCCAGTGTTCAGAGGCTTTCAGAGGAGAAGAAAATGGACTATAATTACAAACCCCTAAATGTACAGAAAATGAGGTTGATAACAAACATTAAAAAAATACTGTTTTGCTCAGTACAGATCTCTTAAAAAAAACCTGAAAGGAGCTGTTGAATTTTTAAGAGACATTTTAAAATATTTTCTGAGTCTGTCAACAGGAGGAATATCATTAGAGACCAGAACCAAGGCAGCAAACTAGCCAACCCACCTAAACCCTGAACATATTGCCTAACCTAGATGAGCTCTTGGAAGCTGATATTGTTGCGCTGAGGACTCTTACAGGGAAGACCTTTGGAAACAATCCCTTTCAATGGTGCTTTCTCAATGTGGAGATCAATGATGGTGGCAATATCTTCCTGTTTAATGTTATGTTTCCTTTTCTGTTACCATATGTCTAACAATGTTTCACCAAGAAAGAACGAAACACTGTTTTCTATCTAATGAGGTTCTCTAACATTTAATGTCATTACCCTATTCTTTATTTTTTAACCAAGATTAAGACACTTACAAGGCTTGTCTGGTCTATTCATGCACTGCACTGGAATTGAGAATCTTCTATATAATTTCCCTTAAACTAGCCAATGGATGTGCAGGCCTACTTTTCATGAGAAGGATATTAAAGGACAACTAATCACAGAATCACAGAATCACAGAATGTTAGGGATTGGAAGGGACCTCAAAAGATCATCTAGTCAATTCCCTCTGCTGGAGCAGGAATACCTAGATCATGTCACACAGGAACGCGTCCAGGTGTGTTTTGAATGTCTCCAGAGAAGGAGACTCCACAACCTCTCTGGACAGTCTGTTCCAGTGCTCTGTTACCCTCACTGTGAAGAAGTTATTCCTCATATTTATGTGAAACCTCCTATGTTCCGTCTTGCATCCATTCCCCCTTGTCCTATCAATAACAATATAATAAATATGATAGGACATAGAATCACAGAATCACAGAATCACAGAATGTTAGGGATTGGAAGGGACCTTAAAAGATCATCTAGTCCAACCCCCCTGCCAGAGCAGGAATACCTAGATCAGGTCACACAGGAACATGTCCAGGTGGGTTTTGAATGTCTCCAGAGAAGGAGACTCCACAACCTCCCTGGGCAGCCTGTTCCAGTGTTCTGTCACCCTCACTGTGAAGAAATTCTTCCTCACATTTATGTGGAACCTCCTATGTTCCAGCTTACACCCATTGCCCCTTGTCCTATCATTGGATGTCACTGAGAAGAGCCTGGCTCCATCCTCATGACACTCACCCTTGACATATTTATAAACATTAATGAGGTCCCCCCTCAGTCTCCTCTTCTCCAAGCTAAAGAGACCCAGCTCCCTCAGCCTTTCCTCATAAGGGAGATGTTCCACTCCCTTAATCATCTTTGTGGCTCTACGCTGGACTCTCTCGAGCAGTTCCCTGTCCTTCTTGAACTGGGGGGCCCAGAACTGGACACAATACTCCAGGTGTGGCCTCACCAAGGCAGAATAGAGGGGAAGGAGAACCTCTCTCGACCTACTAACCACTCCCTTTCTAATACACCCCAGGATGCCATTGGCCTTCTTGGCCACAAGGGCACATTGCTGGCTCATGGTCATCCTGCTGTCCACCAGGACCCCCAGGTCCCTTTCCCCTACACTGCTCTCCAGCAGGTCAGCTCCCAACCTGTACTGGTACATGGGGTTGTTCTTCCCCAGATGCAAAACTCTACACTTGCCCTTGTTGAAATTCATTAAGTTTCTCCCCGCCCAACTCTCCAGCCTATCAAGGTCTCGTTGAATGGCAGCACAACCCTCTGGTGTGTCAGCCATTCCTCCTAGTTTGGTGTCATCAGCAAACTTGCTGAGGATACATTCTGTACCCTCATCCAAGTCGTTGATGAAGATATTAAACAACACCGGTCCCAGTACCGACCCCTGAGGGACTCCACTAGTCACAGGCCTCCAACTAGACTCCGTCCCATTAACCACAACTCTCTGGCTTCTTCCCTTCAGCCAGTTCATAATCCACCTCACTACCTGATCACTAAACCCATACTTTATCAGCTTATCTACAAGGATGCTGTGGGAGACAGTGTCAAATGCTTTACTGAAATCAAGATATACCACATCTACCGCTCTACCATCATCTATCCACCTAGTTATTTCCTCATAGAAGGCAATAAGGTTGGTCAAACATGACTTACCCTTAGTAAAACCATGTTGACTGCTCTTAATGACCCCCTCATCCTTGATGTGCCTCGAGATCGTGCCAAGAACAAGCTGTTCCATCACCTTTCCAGGGATGGAGGTGAGGCTGACCGGTCTATAGTTACCCGGGTCCTCCTTCTTGCCCTTCTTATAGATTGGAGTGACATTTGCTATCCTCCAGTCCTCAGGCACCTCTCCTGTTCTCCATGACTTACCAAAGATGATGGAGAGTGGCCTAGCAATGACCTCTGCCAGCTCCCTCAGCACCCTTGGGTGCATTCCATCTGGTCCCATTGATTTATGGATATCCAGATTGCTCAACTGATCCCTAACCCAATCCTCATCTACCAAGGCAAACTCCTCCTTTATCCTGACTTCTTCCGGGGCTACAGGGATCAGGGGCTCCTGGGGAAAGCCTGCAGGAGTAAAGACAGAGGCAAAGAAGGCATTCAGCACCTCTGCCTTCTTTATATCCTCTGTCTCTAGGGCACCCCCCTCATTCATCAGTGGGCCTATATTGCCTCTAGTGTTTGTTTTATTAGCTATGTATTTGAAAAAGCCCTTTCTATTGCCCTTGACCTGGCTTGCAAGGTTAAGTTCTAAGGAGGCCTTAGCTTTCCTAATTGCCTTTCTACATCCTCTGACAACTGTCCTATATTCCTCCCAAGTGACTAGCCCCTCTTTCCATGATCCATAAATTCTTTTTTTCCACCTAAGTTTGCCCAGCAGTTCCTTGTTTAACCACGCTGGTCTCCTAGCTCCCTTACTTGATTTCATACCCATTGGGACACTCTGATCCTGAGCTTGCAAGAAGTGGTCCTTGAATGTTGACCAACTATCTTGAGCCCCTTTACCATCTAGCACCCTGTCCCATGGGACTTCCCTTAACAATTGATTAAGGAGGCTAAAGTTGGCCCTGCGGAAGTCCAGGGTTCTGGTCTTGCTTGGTACTCTATTCCTCCCACACAAGATCCTGAACTCCACCATCTCATGATCACTGCAGCCAAGGCTGCCATCGACCGTCACTGCTTCAACAAGACCCTCCTTGTTGGTAAGTACAAGATCCAGCAGCGCTCCTCTCCTAGTCGGCTTATCCACCATTTGCATTAAGTAGTTATCATCAATGCACTGGAGGAACCTCCTAGACTGTGAATGGCTGGCTGTGTAAGTCTTCCAGCAGATATCGGGGTAGTTAAAATCCCCCATGAGGACCAAGGCCTGTAGTTGCGAGGCTGCTTTCAGCTGCCTGTAGAAAGCCTCATCAACTCCCTCGTCCTGATCAGGAGGTCTGTAATAGACCCCCACAACTGTATCGCCCATGCCTGCCTGCCCCTTAATTCTTACCCACAGACTTTCAACTTGCCCCTCATCAGCCCCTGGAGAAAACTCAATACATTCAAGTTGCTCCCTCACATAAAGAGCAACTCCACCACCTCGCTTCACTGACCGATCTTTCCTAAAAACGACATAGCCATCCATGACCACATTCCAGTCATGTGAGCTGTCCCACCATGTCTCTGTAATTGCCACCAGGTCATAACCTTTAGACCGCACACAGACCTCTAACTCCTCCTGTTTATTCCCCATACTGCGTGCATTGGTGTACAGGCATTTCAGGTAGCAAGCAGAGCGCACTGGTGGGACCCCTGGGAGGCAGGAGGCCTCGTGGTCAGGGCCTAAACATCTATCCCTTCTCTTCAATGATCGAAAATCCTCCGTAGGCCACCTTCCTTCAGGCCCTAGCATATTGCTCTTGGGCTTGTCTCTAACAGACTCAGTTGTCCCCCCTTCCCCCTTCACATCTAGTTTAAAGCCCTCTCAATGAGCCCTGCTAACTCCTGACCCAAAAGCCTTCTCCCCCTCTGGGACAAATGCATTCCACCTGTCACCAGGCCAGGTGTCTCACAGAGCAGCCCATGATCAAAGAACCCAAAGCCCTGCCTTTGACACCAGTTACGCATCCATGCATTTATCTGTGAACTCTTCCTGCTTATCTCTTCACCCATTCTTGCAGGAGGTATGGAGGCAAACACTACTTGCACTCCAGACCCCTTAACCAACCGTCCCAGGGCCCTGAAGTCACTCTTCATAGCCCTTACACTTCTTGTAGTAATTTCGTCCCTTCCAACCTGAAAAACCAGCAGTGGGTAGTAATCGGAGGGTTTTACAAGATTAGGGAGTTTCCTTTTAATGTCTCTAATCTGAACCCCAGGGAGGCAGCAGACTTCCCTGTGGGATGGGTCCGGTCGACAGACGAGCCCTTCTGTTCCCCTCAGAAGGGAGTCGCCCACCACAATTACCCTCCTTTTCTTCTTAATTGAAGAAGTCCTGAGGCGTCGGGATGACTGACAAGCCTTAGGTGATTCGGGAGACTGATCTACCCCTTCAACTTCATTTACTTCTCCCTGAAGTTCCAAGGCGTGGTATCTGTTGCTCAAGGGCAACTGGGAGGGTGAAGGGGGTTGGGAGGGTTTTTGCTTGCCTCTCCGCGGACGGACCACCCTCCATTCCTCCCTATCTCCTGAACCCTCTGCTTCTGTCTGATGACAGGAGGGGAGGGGATCCATCACTTGCCCACCCTTTTCTGACTGCCCTTGCCTCAGGGTGAAGCTCCGCCCATCTATTTCTCTTTCACAATCTCTAATACTTCTAAGTCTTTCTACCTCCTCCATCAGTTGTACCACCTGCCCGAGCAGATCATTTATCTGCTCGCACCTCACACACGCAGTGTCACTGGCTCCCTCCGGTACCAGTGCCAGGCTCAGGCATTCGCTGCAGCCAGAAACCTGCACGGCTGCATGTCTGGTCGGGGGATCTGTCTGAGTCCCCATATTCTTTTTCCCAAGGGTTTTGGTGCGCGTTGCAACCATGTCCTATGCGGTCTAAGGTCTATCTAGCTAGTCCTGTCCTCGCGCCGCTCTCCGCGCGCCGCTCTCCTCGCGCTTGCCTCTCGGCTGGCCAGCCGCCGCTCTCTGCTCCGCGTGCCGCTTGCTCTGAGGGGAGCTGCCGAGATGGCCGCTTTTATGTTACTATATGTTATATGTTACATGTTACTATACAATGCAAATAATATAATAAATAGAATATAATAAATAGAATAGAATAGAATAGAATAGAACAGAATAGAATAGAATAGAATAGAATAGAATAGAATAGAATAGAATAGAATAGAATAGAATAGAATAGAATAGAATAGAATAGAATAGAATAGAATAGAATAGAATAGGATAGATATATTGAGAAAAACTAATATGGAACTTCTGTGAATTATTTAAATATAAAATTAAGAAGTGGAATTAAATTTTACAAATGTGATTTAAATGAAATTTACATTTTGATACAATTTTTAAGTTACTTTTTCCCTATATAATGGGTTGAACCTAGACCAGTTGCTCACTTACTTCCTTAGAGGGTTGACAGAGAATCAGAAAAGTGAAAGTGAGAAAAACTCATGGGTCAAGATAAAGACAGTTTAATAATTGAGAAAAAAACCTTTAAAAGTGAGGTGAAGGTAATCACTCACCACCTGCCACAAGCATATCAATGCCCAGCTGGTCTGCGAGTTACTTTGGAACATCCCTCCCTTGCCCCTCTCATTTTATTGATGAGCATGACTTTTATGGTGTGGAAAATCTCTTTCGTCAGTTTAGGTCAGCTGTCCTGGTTGTGTCTCCTTCCAAACTTTTGCCCTCCCCTGGAGGGATGACTCCAATGAATGGAGTCAATTGGGGGAATTTCTCTGAAATTTCACTAATTGAAACATCACTGAAGATGCAGCCTAGATCTTAAAATGAGGGTAAATTTTGAAGAGTCAGTTTAAATATATTATGTAAAATACTTCAGTGATTTTTTTTTTTCACTGCTAATTGATTTAATTGGAATTGATTTAATCCTGAGTATTCTGTGTTAGTTCCTTAATCCCACAAAAATACTTGCAATTTGAACTCCCAAAGATTGCTCAGCTTCTACATTACAGTCTAAGTTACAGCTTCTATTATGGGAATATTCCACTGCAGAATATGAGCTGCACTACAGAGGCAAAGCCATGCACTGTATTCCAAAATGTGATTGGGTGGATTAATAAATTCTAGTTCTATTCATTTGCGGTTTTTAAAAAAAATTTAAATATTTTGGACTAAAATAAATAGAAACCACCATGAGTGAAACAAAACTGCAGTTTTAAAACTTGTGGTTTTAATGCAGACAGGTAGATAGTCAGACAGAATTATGGACCATGTTGTAGAAATACCTTTTTATTTCGACACTGGAATCTTACATTTAAAATTAGGATTCCCTTGAAAGTTGACAGCTGGGTCAATGAGTACTCTGAATCAGATGTGAATCATTACGAAGGTCTAGAACTACTTTTTTTTTCTTTTTTTTTCTTTCTGATAAATTAATAAAGAAATTCCAATGTACAAATTAGGGAACAAATAAGGCACTCTTTATAGTGCTGTAAACAGACTGTGACCTAAAACATTTGTTCAGCACTCTATTTTGTTAACAACATCAGACACAGATCATTGGCTCATATTACCTGGAGACAGAAAGAAAATTGGTTGAAGTAATTAGGAAATTTGCAAGACAGGTAATTCATGCTTAAGACTCCAGAAAACATACACCATATACTTAGCTGATACTGAATTACTTAGCTGATATACAGACAATGTAAAGATATAGCTTTTATTTATACAAGAGAGGGAAAAAACAGATACAGATGGAAATGAGAAGTCTATCATATCAAAGACTACACACTGGCAAAGTTACATTTGTCATGGCTTAACATGCATGCAATTGACATAAATCATGTTTTTGGGGGGGCATAAAAGTAAGAAAGCTTATAGAAAAAATATCTTATGCACACTAGGAATCAAATAAATGCAGATTTTTTACTAATTTTGACTGAATTTGTCTCTAGGTTTAATTTTATTGTAGTGGAATTATGGGAAGGAAGAACTTGAACATTCTGATTACAAAGCATGTTGATGGACACTTTAGGACAGTCTTCTAAAATGAAAAACTTTTTATTTGATGGGCAATGTATATGCCCATCATATGATTTCAGAGTAATATGAGATAAGGAATCACTGTAATATCTGACAGTTGTACCACTTCTTGAAAGTAAAACATGGAATCCTGGAATCCCGGAATTGTCAGAGTTTGAAGGGACCTCTAGAGATCATCTAGTCCAACTCCCCTGCTAAAAAGCAGGATCCCCTAGAGCACATCACTCAGGACTGCATATAGGCGAGTCTTGAAAGTCTCCAGATAAGGAGACTCCACAACCTCTCTGGGCAGCCTGTGCCAGTGCTCTGCCACCCTCACTGAAAAAAAGTTCTTCCTCATATTTAGATGGAACCTCCTATGTTCCAGCTTGTACCCATTACCTCTCGTCCTGTCACCGGGAACCACTGAAAAAAGTCTGGCTCCATCCTCCCTCAACCCACCCTTTAGATATTTATAAACATTAACTAGATCAGCCCTCAACCTTCTCTTCTCCAGGCTAAAGAGTCCCAGCTCTCTCAGCCTTTCCTCAGAGAGGAGATGCTCCAATCCCAAAGTCCTTGCCCTCTGCTGGACTCTCTCCAGTAGGTCCCTGTCTCTCTTCAACTGGGGAGCCCAGAACTGAACACAGTATTCCAGTTGTGGCCAGGGCAACTCACCAGGGCAGAGTAGAGGAAGAGAATGACCTCCCTCGACCTGTTGGCCACAAGCTTCCCTGTGCAGCCCAGGGTGGCATTGGCCTTCTTGGTGGCAAGGGCACATTGCTGGCTCATGGATAATTTACTCTCTACCAGGACTCCCAGATCCTTCTCCTCAGAACTGCTTTCCAGGAGGTCCCCCGCTAACCTATCCTGGTGCCTGGCATTCTTTTTCCCCAGGTGCAGCACCCTACACTTGCCTTTATTGAACCTCATGAGGTTCTTCTCTGCCCAGCTCTCCAGCCTGTCCAGGTCCTGCTGGATGGCAGCACAGCCCTCTGGCGTGTCAGCCACCCCTCCCAGCTTGGTATCATCAGTGAACTTGCTGAGGATACACTCTGTCCCCTCGTCCAGGTCATTGAAGAAGACCGGACCGATTATTGACCCCTGGGTGACACCACTGGTTACCGGACTTCAACTTGGCTCTGCTCCATTGATCACAACCCTCTGTGATCTGCCAAAGAGCCAGCTCTTGATCCAACTCACCGTCCCCTCATCTAACCCACACATCCTGAGTTTCCTAATGAGGATGTTATGGGAGACAGTGTCAAAAGCCTTGCTGAAGTCAGGGTAGATGACACCTATTGCTCTCCCCTCATCCAGCCAAAAATTTATAACATCACAGAAGGCTAGCAGATTGGTTAAACCTGATTTACCCTTCTTAAATCCATATTGACCACTCCCAATAACTTTCTGTTCTTCAACATTTTTGGAGATAACCTCCAGAACGAGCCGCTAACATGGAAGTCAATAACATGGAAGTCAGTCATAAACTTGATCACTTTCAGTAAAGATATTATCTTCACTCATCTCAAAGGCAGATTTTTGTCTGACATAAGGGAAAGTTAGATAAAGTTCCAGCAATCAGCTTTGTTAAGCTACATTCAAGAGCACTGTGCGAATCATGTTATTTTAGAAATATGCTGAAAATATCAAATACGTTTGTGCATTGGATAAAAAAACCATAGTGCTACATTAATACATATTTTAGTCCACTATGGAAATAGTTTTGTGGTGATATAGAAAACTCATTACTTCCAATTATTATTCTTCCGTACCTCTGAATTACTTTCCTATTACCTATTGTCTTTCTCCTCTGAAGTAGTTTTTGTCTGCTTTTCCAAATTCTACACATCTACATTTGGTAATGGAAGAAGGAAAAACAAGTTGTGATAAGATAATACTGTTTTCCTCAACCTTAAATTTTCTGACATATTTATTATTACACTGTAATAAAAATGGTCAAATCTGCAGCAGGCTTATAGAGTAACTTAATGATCTGAGTTTTGACTGACAAATCAGTGAAGAATCACTTTGTGTCATCACTGAAACTATTGTCACTTTGAAAAATATGGTCACATATACATCATATTTAATCAGAAAGATGGAAAACCATTTCAATATAGAAAACACATATAAAAGAAAACCCTGAAGGTATGTAAGAACTGAAACTGCAATACTTAAGATGCATCAGGATACAAGTGGTGTTCCTCAGGGCTCGGTTTTGGGGCCAGTCTTGTTTAATATCTTTATCGATGACGTGGATGAGGGGATCGAATGCACCCTCAGTAAATTCACAGATGACACTAAATTAAGTGGAAGTGTCGATCTGCCTGAGGGTAAGGAGGCTCTGCAGCGGGATTTGGACAGGCTGGAGCGATGGGCTGAGGCCAATTGTATGAGGTTTAACAAGGGTAAGTGCCGGGTCATGCACTTGGGTCACAACAACCCCATGCAGCGCTACAGGCTTGGGGAAGAGTGGCTGGAAAGCTGCCTGGCGGAAAAGGACCTGGGGGTGTTGGTTGACAGCTGACTGAACATGAGCCAGCAGTGTGCCCAGGTGGCCAAGAAGGCCAATGGCATCCTGGCCTGTCTCAGAAACGGTGTGACCAGCAGGAGTAGGGAGGTGATCGTGCCCCTGTACTCAGCACTCATGAGACCACACCTTGAGTACCGTGTCCAGTTCTGGGCACCACAGGATGGGAAGGACATTGAGGTGTGGGAGCGAGTCCAGAGAAGGGCAACGAGGCTGGTGAGAGGTCTGAAAAACAGGCCTTATGGAGACCGGCTGAGGGAACTGGGGTTGTTTAGTTTGGAGAAGAGGAGACTGAGAGGAGACCTCATTGCCCTCTACGACTACCTAAAAGGAGGTTGTAGTGAGGGTGGTGTTGGTCTCTTCTCCCAAATTACTAATGATAGGACGAGAGGAAATGGCCTCAAGTTACATCAGGGGAACTTTAGGTTGGATATTAAGAAGAAGTTCTTTACTGAGAGGGTGGTTAGACATTGGAACAGGCTGCCTGGGGAGGTGGTGGAGTCGCCGTCCCTGGGGGTGTTTAAAAAATGGGTTGATGAGGCACTTGAGGCCATGGTCTAGTGGTTTAATGGTTAAGGAGATGATTGGAGGTGATGGAGGTCCCTTCCAACCATCATGATTCTATGATTCTATGATTCTAGGATAAAATGTGCACTAGTTCTACTAACATCTCTAGTGTAAGGGTTGATTGTGAGCTTTCTGTCCTTAAAAAATCTGCAGAGTGTTTTCATTACCTTTACTTTCCTTTACATGATTTATTAATTCCTGATTCATAGGATTAGACAGATGGACAGACCTTCCTGTTAAAGTTAATACAGGTGCTTGTGTAACAGTTGTCTTTTATCTGGTATTTTCACAATGCCATAATATCCTACACAATAGATCTGTTCATAGAGATAAATAAAGTTAGGAACTTCTGTTTCTTTGTACCTGATAGAAAAGTGTAGCTCACAAGACCATAAGTTTGTGATCTTATCCAAGAGTAGCCTTGTTTAGTTTACTAATACAAGCATAGCCAGTTTGATTATTTCCCAGTATGATCCATTTTCCTAAATGAGGAAAAAAATATACCTATATCCTTCCTAACAAAAATGTTAAAAACAATAGTGGAGGTTTCACAGCTGCCACAAACCTCTTTCTATGTTCAAATTGCTTTTACCATGAGAAAGTTTTCCTTAGTGTCTGTTAGATCTCCCCTGCTTCATTTTAAACTTAGTGGCTGGGCATGAAGAATGCAGTATATTCTTTCTTTTAGTTACAGTATGTTTTACATTAAGAAAATATAATGAAGAGTTCATCATCAGAGCAAAGGAAGTATTCCTAGGTCAAGTTACATGTATGATTTCTTCTGCATCTTCTTTATTCTTACTCGCAGTTGCTTAACTTAAAGAGAAATTAGATTGATATGAAATAGTTATTCCTGGAAAACTGATGCTGACTATTATTTCTCTGTATGTTTTCATAAGGTCTTTACCTTAAAAATAGATGGATTAATGTGGCAAATTGAGGTAGAACTGACTGGTCAATAATTTTCCATTTATTTTTTTAACTCAAAAATGGTTAAACATTTGTCCTGACATAGTGTTTTGAAATTTCATACATCTTCCTTGGAAGCTCTTGAGCAGTTCTTTGTGTATACTACGACAAATTTAATTTATTTAGAGTATCTCCAAAGCATCTAGAAATCTTTCTGTAACCTTTTACACATCCTTTGTTTTTGTTTTCCTGCTAAAACTTACCACTTTCACCTGTTATTTTGTAATCATCACAGATTTGCATCCAGTGACATCAATTTGCTAATGTAAAATTTACAGCATTAAATAAGTCACATCTGATTTTGGTGGGATGATAAAATTCTGTCTCATTAATATAAGTAAGAGCAAGCTTTCCTGGTGAGTTCAGAGAGATTTGTCATTTTGTCTCCATCCTTAATTTTTAGGATGAAAGTATTTCTTAATGCTCTCTTTACCAACCAACTTGGGTACTCATTCATTTTCACTGAATTTCCAACAGCACTTTGTTCCAGCTTGATTAGTTAATATGTGTAGCTTAATCATCTGCTGCTCAATCCATTAAACTTTTTTTCATTAGGTATGTTGCTCCTCAGAGTTTGCCACAGTATAATTGATTGGGCAGCTTTAGAAGTCATACACAAAAGGATAAGCATATTACACTAAAATTACATAAATCCTTGTTTGGTTTCTTTTGAGTGTGGAGGGTTAAGGTTGTTTGAAAGCCAAACTTTATAGAAAAGCAGAAAGATTCACTTCATGTAACTCTCATCTACAGTTTCACAAGGTGAAAATCCCAGCTATTACACAGAATTGAAGAAAAAGTTTAAAACTTTGTGTTTACTCTTACGTGAATGTACGCTCACAGTAGGTCTATGCTGTAGGTTTGCTGTGTGGACAGCAAACACAAACCTTGGGTGAAAGAACTGTTTAGTAACCTCAGAAACAGAATAAAATTGGCTTCAACTTGAATCCTCAAAAGTATTCAGGTGCTTGCCTAACTTCACTGACAATTAGGGTCTAAATCTTCTGGAGGAACTGAGCTTTTTTGTGCACTCACTCTTGGGTTCATGTCCTCCAGTTTACATGTTAGAAGCATAATCTAAGTCTCTACATTATCTCCATGGTCAATGAAAAAGAGTACCTCTAGAGTACATTTCTTTCTACCTATGTTACGTACCTCTTTAATGAGAGGGTAAATCAGTCTTTCAAAGTGCTCATTTCTTGTTGACTGCAGAGAAAAGCTTAGCTTAAAAGAGATGACAAATCTTCACCTTACTAAAGTTTTCTGGGTCTGATCTTAGCCTGTAGACTAAATAATGGGCATACAAGACTACCATAGTCAAGGGAGAAAGCTGCTGGAGAAAAATGGCCAGTACCTAACCACCACACAGCCACAGATCTATTTCCCCACCAGCAGTATGGAGGAGAGCAAAAGTGAGAACTCATGGATCAAGACAAAGACAATGTAATAGGTGAAACAAAGCTGTGTGTGTAAGCAAAGCAAAATAAGGCTTTTATTCACCACTTCCTGTCAGCAAGCAGATGTTTAGCCACTTGGTGTGTATATGTGTGGCCACACTGGTGTGTTATCAACACTTTTAGTCACAACTCAAAAACACAGCTATGGGCTGCTGTGAAGACAATTCACCCTAGCCAGATCTAGTACAATCTCCATCCCTTATGCCGTGTCATTTTCATCATGCTCAGATCCTACACTATCCAATATATCCTCAATAATCACCACCCTGCTTATATACACAGGGAACCATAGCAGACACATCTACCAGGCTGGAACTGTTGCCATCCAAGGTGGCAATCTCTGCCTGAATCCCAAAGTCCATCAGTCCTTAACACGTAGGAACAGATTTTTCACAAAAAACCATCCAAACTTCCACTTCCATTATTCCTAAGCATTATCTTTTTGTGTGTCAAACTGTAAGATCAGTGCATGGAGGATTTAAAACCAAAAAAGCTGTTTTCCTTTTTCTCTTCTTCATGTATAAAAAATACTTACGTGCTTGTACAAAAAACTATATTAAATGCATAAAATTGAAAAATTTTCAGTGAACAGAGTGAGCAGATTATTCATTTGTCTCAGTTTATGAGGTACTCATTAGCTTAAGTGAATTTCACAAGTCTCAAAGAAAACAGTAGTGTAAATAGGTTTTTTGAGCTCTTTTTTTTAATAGTACATACAAGGTTAATTTGAACTTTGAGCCATCTTATCTTAATTTCCACAACTGACTTAGGTATCTAAGGTCTGAATTCTACTGCAGATATGTCCTTCGCTCTGCTTAATCTGTACCTTGGGCAAGATGAATCTGAATTGAAGCAGCTAATAAGCTCCACCAGTTGAAACAATGAAAGTTCATTCTCAGAATTCTAAGTCATTAAAAGAGTGTTTTTTTTTTTTTACTTTTATTTTCATTCTTTTGCACTCAAGACAGTGAGAAAGAACATGTTCTTCATTTTATTTTTGTCCTTAGCCATTAGCTTATTGGTTTCAGTCCATCTCAAGGTCACAGTAAAGGTTATCACTATTTGACAGTGAATTATCCTAAGTAAAATCAATTGGTGACCTCAATCTAACCCCTGCTTTGTGTCCTCATCACAATTCAGCAGACTGAAGAGACACTAAATGGTCTCAGAATATGAACTCAAGAGGTGTTTTCTTCAAGCCTCAGTTAAGGCATACTGCGCAGTAACACGAAGCTTCTTTCTGTTTATTTTATTTTTGTAGAGTATTATTTTCCTGTCATCGGCATGAAACATATTTTATATATTTTAATAGAGGAAGAAATTTTTTAGAGTAATGGTTCTTCATGAGTTTCCATATTTAGTTTTCATTTTTTTCATATTCTTCTCTGAATAAGACCTTCAGATGTAACGCCAAATGCAATGAATACACAGCTTTCTGAGGGATAATTGATTACTTTTCATTATTTAGATGGCATTATTTGGCATAAGGGTTTGGTTTTTTTGATCTTTTTGTATTGTGCTTAACATGGTGAAGTGCATTTCTTCTCTGTGGTTTACAATTGTTACTCAAATGCAAAGAAGGAAAGAAACGAAGAAAGAAATTAAATAATTTTGTGCCATAGTTATACTATCATCATAGGACTATGTCAACTACATTTTGTTACAATTTGTGTCCTTGCAATCTCTGATAACAGGAGTTCCTCAGAAATTTAAAAATATTTGCGAGTATCTACCAATTTATGAGACACATGAAAAATAATGCTCATACCACTAACTATAATAGCACAGTTGTAAATCTTGGAACTCACTAAGATCTTCCTTTTACTACTCTATGTCTAGTCAATGTTGTATATATGTCTAACTTCACAACAGTTGTTCACCAGACTAATTTAACACTATGAGATGTTATTGATGACACTACTCTGTGAAAATACATCATTTGTGTTACTCAGCATGCTCTAAAACTATAGCTTACAATTTCTGAGTAAAGAACATTGTATCCAATGGTATCACATTGAAGCATCCTCCTCCAGTGTTGGCAAGAAAAGCTATTATACTCCACTGTTTCCTTGATGAGAACTTATTGCCACGGATTTTTTTCCTCATTCTTACATAATAATTTGATAAACAGTCATATATACCTTCTACTTATAAATACATGTATGTATATGAGTACATATAAACCCTTAGACATTTGACATGCATAACACATAAGCTGAGCAAGTAGAACAATTTTAAGTAATGTATTGACCTTTGATATAGTTGACGTTATCATAATGTCAATTTTATTGATTATTTTATTTTAAATATCCTTGGTTTAGATTTATCCCTTTTCCCATTTTCTAGAACATAAAAATGTATATCAGTTATTCTTAAATATTTGTTAATGAATTTCACAGGCATGCTGGATGCAAGTTGTATAAACAGGCCAGAAAATTTGAAGCCAGAGCCAAGGCAAACCCATGCCAAAACATTAGTCGATCCATTGGAACTTATTATGCACATACAAAAGGGAGAATGCGTGAAGTGATATATAAGGTCACTGTGACAGCCAGAAGGTAATGCCAAAATATTCCTACTGGCTTGGCTCATTCACATGTATGAGTACAGAGCTAATTCGGAGCCAAACATTCTGCAGGAGCCAAACTTAACTTCCTTGGCTTGCCCACCTCCAAAGCACAGCTGTCGTGGCAAAAACAACCCATCAGACATGAATTCATTTTGCTAGATTTCATCTGCCATGACTTTGTAAGATGCAGCCACCAAGGGCAGAGTGCTTTGCTGCTGTTCTGAGAATAATCTGCAGTACTGAAAAAAACTGTTGGACTCACATTGCCTATTGCAATGAGGTGTCCGCTTCTGACTAATAAACACGCTTCTGTTGAGATCTGGGCACCTCTAACTAAGATTTTCAAAATGTGACTAGTGATTTTGATTGTTCTACTTGCTGGGGCCCATCTGGAAGCACCTGAGTGGTCTGATTTGCAAAAACCACAGCTCTCTTTGCAAAGGATCAATTAAAACCAGTCTTGAATGGGACCTTCTGAAACTGGGGTCATCAAAAGCAGTAGTAGCTTTTTAACTAGCTTAGCCTAATTAGTTTGAGTAACAGAGAGTAGAAACACATTGACAAAAGATATTCTAAAGTTATAATAGTTATTTTTTTGTTTAACTACAATAGTAAACTATGTAAAGAGTAAACTATGTAGTTTACATACAGTAAACTATGACCAGTTTGCCTTTGCTTGACATCCATAAAGTGCCCTCCCCTCTCCCTCAGACTACGAAACATTATCTGGAGTTTCTTCCCATCTATCATTGTAATCAAATTTGTTGTCTTAATTCAGCTGAGTTCACACATATATGTATCTGAATTAGATGGTGTAAAACCCAGTAAATTCAGTGATAAACCTTGGATTTCTACTCACTGAATGAATGTTTAGATGTTTGTATGGTTAATATAAAAATGAAATGGAAAACACTGAGTTTATTTAGCATAAGCTTACTGTTAAGTATAGACATTTTCCTCAACTGTCACTTCATCCCACTACACAAAATAGTAATAATTTCATGTGAAAATTGTATGGAGAGACTAGAACAATTTTCCATCCAGATAAAGGTAAAATACAAAAAGCTGATGGCCAAGGAACATGCTTTTAAGTTGATCAGAGTTTTCTTAGCATTGTCCCCCTACACCAGTTTCACGGAGGTCTCCCTAGGGGTTCTGAGAACATTCTTTGAATGGAACGAAAAAGCACAACACTTCTCCTAACATATCACATAGTTTTCTGTCAAGTATATACTTTTCCTTTTCTTCAAGGAAAAAAAGAAAGATTAATTTATTATAGATTTTTATTCAATTTTAATGCCTTTAATTAAACATTGGTTTGTGCTTAATTGATTAATAAGTTACCTATTTATGAAGACTCCTGAAACCTTAACAGATAGTCTATAAATAATCCATTTTCAGATTCTTGTCTGACGTAAATCCTTCAATAGTTTTTGAAGTTAACACTTGAATGCTTCAGGTTTTTTTTCTTGAAATCAAAATGTAAACTCCGATACATGAAAAATATCACATAGGACTTTGTAAACATTTTTTTGTTAGATGTTTTAATATTCCTTGGATAGTTTATCATCAAAGTTTTTGCAATTTATCTTACAATTGCTGCCTTATTTTAGTCAAGCAAAAATAGTGCCAATAGCTCATACACTGTCAAATTTAGAAATATTTATTTAAATTACATTTTCATACATTTTGAATGCAGCTGTTTTGTTATCTGTGGAAATAATCTAACAGACAATCATGAAATCCTAGAATGGTTGTGTTAGAAGGGACTTTTAAAGATTGTCTACTCCAGCCCCCTGCCATGCACAGGGACATCTTTCACGAGATCAGATTTCGCAAGGCCCTATCCACCTTGTCCTTGACCTCGACCACCTGCAGGGATGGGGCTTTCACAACTTCTCTGGGTAACCTGTTCCAGTGTCTCACCACTCTCAAAGTAAAGAATTTCTTCTGTACTTCTAATCTAAAACTACTCTCTTTTAGCTTAAAACCATTACCCCTTGTCCTGTCACTACAGGCCTTGGTAAAATGTCTCCATCTTTCTATAAGCCCCCTTTAAGTATTGAAAGGCTGCAGTAGGTCTCCCTGGAGCCTTCTTTTCTTCAGTTTAAACAGCCCCACTCTCTCAGCCATTCTTCATAGGAGAGGAGTTCATGAGTAGCAAGTGTGTAGTAGCAAGTTGTTCCAGGGGAGGTTTAGATTAGATATTAGGAAAAAATTTTTCACTAAAAGGGTTGTCAGGTATTGGAACAGACTGCCCGGGGCAGTGGTGGAGTCCCCAAAGTAAAACCTTGCATACAAAGTTTATGCAAGATATTGCATTTTAAATCCATTCACGTGTATAAAATAATTTTGCAGACCTATTACACCACAGGATTAGAGGATGGGAAGATGAGACAACCTTCATCAAAGTTATCTCTGATGCTGTCCTCAGTAGTCTCTTGGGATGCATGAGGGCTTACACTTCCAGAGTAATTTCCTAACCTGGTCAAATTCTTTAACTGAGGTCTCATTAAAAGCTCCCAGAAATTCTATGATCCATTTATTTCTCTGGCAGGTCTTCAGATACCTACCGGATGTCTTTTAGATTCTTATTAAGTCCTTGTTCTAAATTCAGAAAGACAATTTTTTTATTTTTATTTTTTTTTTTAATTCCGTGGCAGGCTCTGAAATAATCCTTCCTCCTCTAATGTCTTCATCAGCCCATAATATAGGAGTGGCACAATATATCAACACTCACTCAGGTCTGTATTCTTTCAGTAATTTACTGGGGTCTGACTGTGTATGAAACTGTAGCCTCTGTTAAGGCAGTTTCCAGAAAACTCAAGGCTCTGTTAGATGGAATCGACGTCAACTTACCTGAAAATCCATCCGTAAATACAGAATTCACTGAATTTGCAGTAAAACACATTCACATGCTGATGTGTGGTGAACATTCACTGTGTATGTTACTAATGGACTTTTCCAAAAAAGTTTCCTTCTCAAAATTTTCTTACTTGTTACAGAAGTGAAAAAATAAAGATCCAACATTAGACAGTGTTTTAATAAGCAAAGCCTCAAATTACCTGAAGCCACATTCCCCTAAATACAGTCACAGAAGAACTCAGAAGAATTGTTAAAGCTTTGCTTTTAGATAAAAAATAGATATCTTCAGGGTGATTTCTATACCAAAAATGCATCTTAGTAAAAAGTTACTATTACAGTAGAAGGACTTGACCAGTGGATTCCACAGTCAGTTTACTATGGAGCAAAGGAATGAAACAGAGGAAGATGCTCAAATAGAGCATGGATGATTATTAAGGACATATCAAAGAAGAGACAGATGGGTTTTCAATCTAACTTTATCCAGGATTCAGACATTTCAGTCACTAGATTTGCTAAATTAGAACATACTCCTTTATCTGATGTCTTCTTCTTCCCTCCACTTGGAGGCAATGCTGGCCCTGTTGTCTTTGGATTCATACCATGACAGACATCTCACTTTGACGTATTTTATACTAGTAAAAGAAAACAGTCAAACTTCAAGTATGAATATTTCACTATAGAGTATAATTACAAAGAAAAGGAATCATGTTTCAGAACTTAATTTAGTTTCCTGAATGGAAACTGGACTCCTTTAGCAGTGTAGCTCCAGCCAGAAATCTGGAACAATTTCTAAGCTTTTTCCCAGTGTGTGAAAGGTTGAAATAGGTTTTTATGTGAAATATTTTAATCAGCAGCCATCAGCAGTAGCCCCAGAGCAATCAGTGTTTAAATTAACAGATAAGTAATTTGAAGATACTGACTGGAGATGACTAGCCATGCTTTTGAAATTTATCCTAGTTTCTCCAAGGAAATTTCCTTCAAAATTTTTCTAGAATAAGAGCGTATTCTGAAACTCAGCTAAATAAAAGCTGAATAGATGTTGTCCTATATATATTGAATAAATGTATCTTTTATAAGGTGAAATTTTATTTCCCTGGCTTGATATGAAATGATGTTTCCTGTTTCCCAATAACAAGTGCAGCCACTGAATGTATACATGAGAAGAAGATTCAAGTCTGATGGGTTTTTACTAGGTGACTAAATATCTCTTGTTATATTTTTATTTCTAATATGCCTGTACTGCATCTGTGAATGTATTCACTAGGTTTTCACTACGAAAATATGTTTAACTTTAGGTATACCAAGGAAGTCATCAGGCCAAACTGCTAGGTAATTTCTGAGTGCCTCATGATGCAAATAAGTGTAGATTTCTGTTTGAAAAAGAGAGTTTTCTGCCTAACTTTTTAAAGCTGTCAATGGAAGGAAGGGCAATTTTTGCTAAGTTTTAAACTTCACACAAAAATTGTATTGCGTTACTCATATGACCCGAATTGTAAGGCAAGCTTAAGAAAAATGCAGGATACAGTGACACCTTGCAATGAGAAAACAAACTAATTTATGTACAGGCTCTTGAAGTGACAAAGGTACACACAGCAAGTGTTTGCAATTACTGATTAACAAGAATGTTCCTGATCTTGAGTCAAGATTTACATGCACATGCTTGGGGTAACCCTATTTCAGCCCTGTTTTGTAAATTTTGAGAACTTTTTTGTTTACATAACCCCTGTCCACTGCTACCCTACTTGACTGTTGATCATATTTTCTCTTCCTCTGTGATTCTCTCTGAAAAGTGACAAACCTCCCTAGATGACAGGTGGGGTCAGCAGATAGGGGCCTCCGTCCTCTGCAGCAGGAAGTCTCCCACTGCCATCACTGACTGTATCTTCTTATTCTCTTATGTGGTTCAGGCTCAGCCAGTATCGATGTTTCATTTGACAGCATTCTCTTGCAACATCAGTCTTGCAGAGCTGCTCCCTTGCTGACCCACTGTATGCGTCAAAGGCCTTAAAATTGCAGGGACAGATGTTCTATAAAACTACTGGGGACTGTGCTCTGTGGTACCTCACTGTCAGCTGAGGATGCATATACCAGTCTGAGCAGACCTGCCAATCTTCCTGCCTTTTTTTTTTTCTTTTTTCTTTTTTTCCTAAATCGATGTACAAGCTGCTCACTACCTCTGTTAGCTATGCTAAAGGTGCCTGACCCTCCCTAATCAAGGATCAGCTGAGATATAAGCTTCTCACGCACTCTGTGATCAAGGACAGCTGGCAGCTTGTTATATACTGCTAGAGCTCACTATGAAGGTTGACAAAAGTCAAGGCTCCTGTGGCTATCCTTACCTGGGAGCAGTGGTTCCTTCAGGTTCCTCAGAGGGTTTCTGGAAGACTCTCAAGAATCTCAGATAAAGTCCACAGAAGATCAAGAAAATCTCAAAGCAGAGCCCAGGAAATCCTGTGCAAATTGCTGTGTCTGTTTTGTGTTATAACTTTAACTCTTTTTCATGGAATAAATATGAAATACAGTAAAATGTAGATTACACTGAAAAGAAATCAAGATAAGCTGATTTATCTTCTTAGCTCTGCAATTACATAGAAATGTTGTAGTTCTAGGCAGAGGTACAAAAGAATTGGATTTCTACTTAATTTGTTATTCTGATTATTCATACAAAAATACTGTCAAAATACCTGTTTTATACAAACAGAATTTGTTTGGGATTTTTTTCAGTGGTATGCAAAGATGAATTTGGAAATGTCCTGTGAAGTGAGCATATATAAGTATTTACATATGTAAGCAATGTCTTATATTGTTTTGTCATTTTTTGATAATAATGAAATATTCTAATGCATTTTCTGTAAACTAAATATTCATTTTGATCTACTGAAAATTAATCAGTATCTTCCATTTGTACATTAAGCTGTATTTTCCTTTGATAAATTGCTGTAATGGAGTATGTACTAATACAGCAAGACAAAGAGAATAGCCTGAGAAGACAGGGGAATTCTTAACGGTCATTATTCTTGAGGGAATGCATCTGACGGTTGGCCTAGAGAAATCGGCAAGTACTACTCTCCCCAAAAATTCTCTAACATAAACTTCCGGCAGTGAGTTCTGAATCCGAATAGAACACTCTGCTACATACACAATTCTACTCCTTGGGAAGAGAGCGAGAGCATGGACTATATATGACAGGCACATAGATGCATTGCTTAATCTTCTTGAGGGTGCTCAGATACAGCAATGATAAGAATGAACAGAGAATGTTACATAGCATAGGCTTTCCTCACAATCTGATATCTGAATAGTTAATGACTTTTAAATACAGAGAAAGGAGTGAAGCCTATATAATAGGAAATAAGCTTCTATAAAGATAAATGAAAGCAGAATCAAGTGGAAAACAGACTGATTTGTATTTTATTGCACAACTACCAAAAAATGAAACTATAGAAAACGAAAGAAGACATATTAGAAAGAGAAATTAGAATTTGTAAAGAATTTATAGTAGTTCAAAAAAATGAGATAGGCATGACCATTCTTTCTCTTCCAATATATTTTCCATGTAATTAAAGTGCAATGTGTGATTAAAAGCAGGTTTACATGAAGTTTTGAAATGTGCTGTATAGTCCTACAACAAATATATGTAGCCCTCAACAAATATATATGTACATGTAATATCTAGAGAGAGCAAGAGCTGAAGTTTTTCAAAGAGCCTCCATTATGCATATACTATGACAGTAACACCAATTAATTCAAATTGCATCTGTTAGAACTATTGAATGGGAGGAATTGTCTACAGGCTTTTCTGTCAGGAAGGGGTGCAGTACTGAAACATTTAATTTACAGAAAAATGTCTGCAAACTCTGTAACACTTAAAGGTGTTTATTTCTGATAGATCTTATATTATGAAATCATGTGGTGTTATTGAGATCTGAAAGGTCATCTGCTGACAATTTTAGCAACTTTAAAAAAATTATTGTGGTAAAAGTAAATTAATTACCCAATGAATTAAAATTACAAATGGCTCAAGGCTGCAGCTAAAAGGTAGTATAGATCTTATAATTTCAAAAAGTGGGAAGTTATTCTGAGAAAGGAGCTTATATAATTAAATTAAATTTCCTATTTACATTTCTTTTACGTCAAATGGGAAGAGGAAGGTACATGAAAACTCAGTTCACATCATCCTGAGTCCTGAAGTTGGAGATGTCAAAATCAGCCTGATAGAAGAATACAAGTCTAGTTGAAACCATGTTTCCTAGTCGTGGGACCTCACTTGTGGCTGGAAACTCAAGATGGGTCTTCAAAGAGTAAAATCTCTTCTTGTATCTACACACCTAAGCTGCCATTTAGAAACAGGTTTATGCATTAATTCAGAAAAAGGAGGCATGTATTTCCATACAATAACTGCGTGGCTACAGAAGAAGAGAAACATATGCTCAGTTTCCTTCTTAGACTGAAAGGGATAACCGCTTCTCCTGCAGTATGCTTTAGTAACTGGAAACAGTGCAGTCTGGGTTTGCACATCCTTCTGCCAAATATGCTACTCTCACAGAAAGAATGGGAAGATCTTAAAAAGTCGAAGAAGTGGTCTGTATTTTGTAGCCTGAGGGTAAGATGTATTGTTAGGGAAGAGAGATCATGGTTCTGGACAACACTTCTGTAGAATGTATCTGGCTTTTCACAGCCTTAAAAATAACCAGAGCAAAGAGCAGGCATCAGATCCCACTTTTCTCCCTCTCCACCCCAGATGGTATTGTTTTACTCTACATAAACCTGAATGACATTCACAATTCACCATCATGGTCTCCAAACTTTCAGTTGTCTGCTGTTTCATAACCACGTACTTCAGTCAGTTGATCCCTATCTTTTTAAATCCACTTTACCAGCTTACCTCTTCCTTTTTGCCATCCAAATCCATTCCTTGAGCATCAGCCCATTTTCTTTATCAATAACTACAAAAATTCTTTAGCCACACAGTTTCTTTCACAGTCCATCAGTTCTACATTCTGCTTTATGCTGGGGGTCCAGCTGTAGCACATCGAGCTTACAATTACAGATGCAGAGGTATTTAATCCCTCCCATACAGTGTTCTTTTATGTCCACCAAGACATCAGTAACTTGTCTATCCAGGAAATGTTTTTAATTTATATCAGCTGTAAAGTTTCAGACTTAAAAAAAATATAAAACAGAACAGTTCATTATTTTTGACTCGCTGTGAAGAAAATTAGGTCGGTAGCAAAAAGCAACAACAATACAACGTTCAAAATGGTCCAGTTGGAGTAGGTCAACAAATTACCACAAGTAAACGGTTCTTAGCTTCCCATGCCCTTTTCCCAATTATGAAATAAATGAGCATAGTAAAAATAATCCAAAATCCATATTTTCAAACAAGATAAACATGAGAATGGCTTAAAGTCAACGTTTTAATTTACAGCTGAGAGGCGACTCAGGGATTGCACTCAGTCAGTTTATAGTTCAAAGGGAGAATAATGATTTGATAAACTGTAGTAATTCAAAGATTTTATGTTTTGTGTCCCTATGCTTAATCCTCAAAACACAGACTGGCTTCAACAAGAACGTACTGTAAGGTTAGCTCTGCGTCAATTGGCTTCCAAATCTTTAAAATGTTGGACTAAAAATAGGTCTTCTATTTTCCCTCTGAAATGATAGATGCTCAGACCTTACCTTTCTGAGGAAAGCTGATATACAGTTATACTGATCTTTGCCTTTCAGGAAAAAGCATCAGACATCATGAGAGTCATAAAAAACATCATTACATTTGAGAGCAAATGTATGAACATTAGATTTAAAAATCAGCTCAGGGCATAATATTTTCAATACTAGTTGCTTTGAAAGCAGTTCATCACGGGACCTGACTCACATGCTGTCTTGTGGTGTACCTCCATGAAAATATATAAAGAAATAACAACCAATTTTCTCCTGAGGCTTTGTGATCTTAGAGGTTAATTGGAAATACCTTTGGTCTGCAAATAAGTACCGTATTACAGGATGGTAAGGTCATGAATGTCACCATATTTTGGAAATACATATACATGAAAAAGTTGCTTCAAATTCTGGTGTGTAAGCTGTTACTGTTCAAGGGCTGAAGAAACATCAAAGCACAGAGTGGATCTGGAAAGTTATTCTATATTCAGATTGATGTTTCAGACATCAGAGATTTCAGATGAGAGTCTGCTAAATTGTAGGGCTTTCACATAGTAAATATTAAGTAATGACAACTTTTAAAAATCAAAGCAATGTATAGAACAATGAGCAGGTAGCTGTAAGGCAAGAATAGAAAACATTTTCTTAATTAATTATGTTCTAACTTATATTGTTCTCTACAGTATAATAAATGTGTAAATAATAAGAGGAGAAAATTTGGTCGTTTATTTTTTTTTAATACGTTTTCAAGAATGGCATTCAATTTCTCAAATAATTTTAAAAATAAAGTTATACTGGAAATGCAATACTTCTCTTCACTGTGATGGACAGAAAAAACATACTAGTAATATAAAAAAATGGGAGAAAATGACACCCAAAATGTATTCTTTAAAATAAGGTACAGAATAGCTAGATTTTTAACAAGGGAAAGATTTCTGAATTGAAATATTTTCAATATTATTCCTTTTTATCCCCCAAATTCCCTATGCAAGATTATTCCTTCATGCAGTTAACCTTGACAAGAAACAGATTGTTTTATAAATTGCATGTTTTTTGTATTCTTAAATTCAATATTACATAGTAAATATGAATGTTGTATAGAATTTGTCTAGAAGTTTCTGTAGTTTCCCCTTAAGAACTTGAAAGTCTCTGTAAAAATGCCAGTTAAAATTTATCAAAATTTATGGATTCCTGTGTCCTCACATGTCAAAGCTCTGTTTTGCAGGTCAATAAAACCGTCAGAGCATACTCTGGTCCTGAGGCCAGTTTATCAACCATGATCACCAAACTTGCCCGCCCTAAGAGAGGGTGGCCATTTCTGACTTGACCACAGGAGCTGGCTTCTGGCCTCTCTGAATTCTGCTTCCATAATAAGACATTGTCTAGCAGCATTGCATCTGAGGCAAAGTTAATCCAGGTAGGGTGCTGATAATTGAGCCATCCAATCATGTACCAGGGGTGAGTGAGTACGTGTTGCAGTTCTGCTTTGCATACTAAGACAGAAAATAGGAGTTTGTCATCATTCAAGATACTCACAACTCTTTGTGGTGCTGACACCCAGGTGACATCAGAGTCCTCAGTCTGAAAACGTAATAGTTCTTTTTCGTTGATGCTTCTGGCTTAGAAATGAATATTTTACAATCACAGAATCACAGGATCATTTAGGTTGTAAAAGACACTTCACATCATGGAGTCCAAGTGCAATGGCACTAAGAAGCAAAATCACAGTCCTGAATCTTCAAGTTTTAACACATCATTTAAAATGTAGCTTTGCACAACAGTTTTCAATTTTATAAGCTCATATACACTACTTAGAATTCTATAGAGTGTCATGTGGGAATAACAGTATTTATCCACTGAAAAGATGAATTAAGTTACATTATTTGCCATTAGGATACAAATTTTAACAAGACCTTTGTATTTGTTAGGATATCAGCCTGATAACAGAGTTAAGAATCACAGTAATTTAAAAAATATCTTCATTATGACTTTAAAAAGAATATCAACTTCATTTCACATAGGCTGAAATTGAGGATTATTCAGTTAATAGATATTTACTGTTACTTTATTATATTTAATTCAGCAGACTGTCTCAGAATACATTATGGAGCTTTCAAAAAGTGATATTTTTTCTTTTTTTCCCCCTCCAAAATAATTGGGCTCTTCAGCATGCAAACAGCAAATCACATCCAAAAGTAAATTAAAATTCCTATTGTCATTTCAAAAACATATTAAAAACAGCTGATGTTTCAATTTGTTATGTGTTAATATAACGTCTTAGTTCGTATGTTAGAATCATGGCTAGATTCACAGGGGTGGGAGTGGTGCAGAGAATGACAGTTTAAGTGCTTAGTTACTTGTGTTCATCATTTTGGACGCACTAGAATACACAAAATGGATTTGTTATCTATAAGAGTTCTCCTTCTATCACTATGCATGCAATTAATTGCTTAACTCCATATATTCTGCAACTTGATAAAAGACAATCAAACTAAACCACATCTGTCACTGATGAAATGCTACTGATAACACTGAGATGCTATTTTGTCAGTAGGAAGCAGGGAAGAGTACGGGACCCTGTCTGCTTGCAGGACCATGATACAAGTACACACCAGAAGGTGTATGTTTTTGACACCTCAGAGGTTCTACAAATTTTTGTGATTAAGAAGATGTTAAACAGAGTTTTCTGCTCAGTTTGAAAAACAACATCCCACAACACTGGTTATCAATTATCTACATGCTTCTTATGCATCCATCACTTCAGTAGCTCAGCATAAGAAAACGCAAACTTCTTTCTAACATAATGAGTGTGTTTGTTTCATTAAATTCTATTGTACGCCAGTTTTCTTAGTCATCAACATAGAAAAATAATTTTATTTAAGGATTTCAGGTCACACTTAGAATCCTTTTTCATTGGTATGACAGTTACTGTCTGAGTAAAGAATTATTCAGAATTTAAAGCGGTCTGGCAATGGCATCTATACAAATATTGAAAGGAAAATGTTCATGACATTTCAAAGACATGTGGACTGTCATATTTTGTTTGTCTGAAAAAATAAATAGTTACTCTGGGGAAAAATGTATACAGTTGATATTTACATTTTATCCTTTAAATATACCAGTTCTTAAAATATTGGAAGGGTGTGAATATCGCACTTATGTTTTATTGGAACTTTAACATCTCTTGAACAAACTCTACTAATATGCAGAATCTTACCTCTGAATTATAATGTAGATGTTGTCTCCTACAAGTAAAGAAATGAGCAAAACTTTCCAGATCACCATTACATATTGAACAGTCCCTTCATAGGGAGTACACTAGAAAAAATCCTATCTGTCCGTCGCAGTTAATACCCACAAAGCAACCTAATGTACCAGTCACTGCAATATTTTCTAAGATCCCTGCAGGTTCATTTTACTGCAGTTCAGGGAGGATGGTTAAAGGCATGAAAAATGTAATGTGTAATCCAGAGACAACTGAGTGATGATGAGCATGATAGTATGCTTGGCTACAAGGATCATACTCAATGACAGCAAAGTGCAATGGGCTGTAACTTCAGTTTATAATCCTTTCTTGCAATCTTGTGGCAGCTTCAAAAATAAGCTGCACACTTTTAAATGGAATGGTTTGCTGTGTTAGGTTTTATTATTGTACATGTTTTTTAGCTATTATTATTTCTCCTCATTATCAAAATCCTAGAAAGGCTGTAAATTGTCCATCCTTTACTCTTCATTTTTGATTTTAATAACCAAGAGACCTGAACAGGATGGATTATAAATATACTGCAAAATTTTTATTCATGTCACCTTACACAGTGATGGTGGCTGCACTGTAATGCAAAGAATACACCATATTATCAAGTGATGAAAGCTCCCCAACTTGCAAAATTTCATCAGTGATTATATTTCCTGATTTATATTAATGATCAAATAATCTTCTTTCAGTGACATTAAATCTTCCTTTCCTCCTGAGAAATATGCATGAAATGGATTTTACTTCAGAGAAGTGTGGTTCCAGCTTTTTCTGTCACCTCTTGCTGTTGTGGATTTTATATTGGTTTTCCCCTTTGCAAACAGGAAACATAGGAAGCAGAATCAAAGCTAATATATATCATGTTCTTTTTACTAAAGGGAAGTTTAACATGGTTGGGACTTTAGTGTATAGCTGAATGATACAGAAGCCATCATATTTAAAAGGAGTTTCAAGGACAGTTAAATGCAGGACACATATGTTAGAATTGAACCATTAGAGTCAGAAAGAGAAAAAGATTCACAGAAAAAGTATGGTGATACACATCTTCAGTGAGAAATCAGTGTTGCATATAGGTGATCTACAAGATCTGGGAATTTCAGAAGATTCACAGGATGAAACAATAGAGAATATGAAAATGTTTTCCTCTGAATTCACATATTCCAGGAACAAACACCAGTGACACATTGGAGTAATGGGTGTACTGGATGGGGAGAGGCAATTGCAGCAGTTTTGCCAAACTAGCTAGAAGAGCTGATGGGCTGTGCCTATGGCTCATTTACAGAAGCAGCAATACCGTTTCCAAGGGTCTATCAGTGGCCACCACTAAATTTTGTGTTAGGGCTACTAGGAGATCAGCGTTTGGGCTAAGACTTCTTGTACATTTTGTTCCTTAATTTCCATCTTTATTTGTAGTATGTGCTGCTCTTAAACAAGAGCATTAGGGGTTACTAAGACTGAGGATGTCCAGGGATAATGCTTCAGGTCATATCACCACACAACAGGAAGCAGATCAGGCCAAGAACAGCTCTGAGATTTTTAAGTCCTCTAAGCCGAAGCCCTTTAATTGATTATTCATTCTTATGGGGCACACAAGCCCAGCTCCATTCATGAAATACATGAAAAATGCTACTGATTCAGCAGTTTTTCCTCACAGTGATAACTTACAATAATTTAGTGCATATGTAAATGACTGAGACAAGAGACAAGGATCTTCTAACCTTACATTATTGGGGGGATCTGACATGAAAATTTTGAATCAACTCAGTGTCTCTGTCTCCTAGTGGGTAATCTCTAGGCTTTCCTTCAATAATTCATTTGTTCCAGAATTTTTGCCTGAAGAACAGTTTCTGTGTCCTACATATTTGACTGGATTGAACAAATTTCTGCCACAGCTTCTGAGAGTTGGTAAAAACTGTCAGATATAGAGAAAGGATACAGCTTTGCTCTGGATAGCTCATTAGAGCAGTCCTACCACTCCTTGAATGTACAGATTTAACTAGACTGAAAATGGGAACTTATTTGGTCCACATAACTTAAGTCTCTTACATCAACTCATACGTGACATCCAAGTTTGTCTGTATAAAGAAAGAAGCAAAAAATAAAATGAATAAAATATATCAATTTAATTAATTCAGACATTTCAATCAGATATTTTTAAAATTTGTGTCTTCCCTTTAATTCAAACTAACTACCTCTCTCTGTAAATTTTCTGTCTCTGGTGTTGAATTACTTTGTGGAGTTGTGTTTTCTCACTTCCATCTTTTCATGATCAAGACTCTTTTCCGTCAGTAAGCAGGTTGCCACCTGGCACAAAAGGCTGAATCTTGGTTTGATAAGGCTACTGTTTTCTCTTCACGGTGGCTGAGGTGGTATCTTAAATTTCCTAAGAAGTGAGGAGAATTCTGGCTTTGTCCAGTAATAGTTCTATTCCAGTAGTTCACAATGACTAGAGCTCTGTATGCCTTGTGAAGTACTTTTGCTATGCTATTACTCCACCAATTTAGAAGGTTGCATGGATACTAAAACAAATGAAATCTACCAGATTACCCTGTTTTATTACAGTCCTCTTTTTCCTCCATATTAGCTGTGTTGAAAAAGGTTCTGAGATGTTACTGAACTTCATTCAACCTGAATGCTATTGATTCAACTACAAACATATGTACTAAAGTGCTCAGTTTCGGTCATATGCTTTGAACACCTTAGTGCTGGATTTTGTCTTGTGTGAATAAATGTTTGGGATTGGATAATATCAGTGAAGTGATGCATCTAAAGCTTTCAGAAAATATTAATTACAGGAGGCCAGTCACCCCGCAATCATACCAGTGGGAAAACATTTACCAAAAATGAGTTTCACTTCTTTTTAACAGAGTTTTTTCATGGTGTTTGTCCATTCATGTTCAAATTAAACATCTTTGATGAAGTATTCTTTTAAGAATAGTAGTGTTATCTAGTTGAAAATAAAAATATTGTACTATTGTCAAATTCAACAAACATCTAAATAAATCTTTACATATAGGTAGATTCTGCAGTTGCAGACCTTTGAACTTTAATAGAAGCTTTTTCAGTAAATTGCAAAGAAATGTTGTGACTCTTCAAATTTTGAAAGTCAGAAATCTGACTTAATGGGTGAGAGGGAATGGGACATTTCAAATGAACAGATGGAAATGTATGAAAAGCTAATTTCATAATAAGCTAGAGAAATAATGTTGGTACTGGGAATAAAGAAACCCAAAGCAACAAAACTCCTATAAAAAACCCAAAAAGAACATTTCAAGTAAATGCACGTAAGCTGCAACATTTTCAAAAAAGATACTGTGTTTGCAGTTTCCACAACAGCCAATGGGTCAGGAAAACCTGTGCATTTTGTTTACTCTTTTGTGGTTATAATGTAATGCTGTCAGCTCAGATTAAATTTAGGCATCTATAAGTTGGTAAATATTTAGACAGCATCTTCAAATACTTTATTGCATTGATAGAAATGATTTTTTCTTACATATTTAAATATTATGGCAGTGATTTAGCTACTCATTTCTCTTTAAACTGAACAGGAACAAAAGTTGAAACTCCACCTGACTCTGCTCTCTTCCCATGGGATAACTTTGTCATCGTGGGCTTATTTGCAAGTTCTGCGTTCCATAACTTTAATGGGTTTCCCTGGCTCAATCATCTTCGAAAAAAAAATTCATCAGCAGAAAGAAAAATCCATAATTTCTTCTTTTGATGGAAAGAAGTGTGTCAGAAGTTGCTCAAGCTCAGCAGAGACTCTCAAGAGAAAATAGGAGTTTCAGTCTCTCAGCTTTTTGCACATTTCACTAAAGGTTTGTAGATGGTAGCTCAGGGACTGTGATGCAGAAGGCAGAGTATTACTTTGATGGAAAGGTGTAACCTTGTGAAAGATCTGTGTGAATGTTGGTATATGCTCTATATTGTATTCTATTGGTAAAGGATGTGGATATATGATTTTCACCTTCCTAGAATGGTGAGAGTTCAAAGAGTTAATGTGAAGGCCATCAGTGGTCAATTTGTCATAGGATTTTATGAACTGGATAGGGCTAGAAGAAGCCATCTCTCTACAGCCGAGTTTAATCTCACATCATCTATATTCTTCTAGTAGAGAGTTTTGGTAAGAGAGTGATAGGGATGAGACATCTTTTCCATTGTTTGCATTATCTGAAGAAGGGCACTAGAGAGGATCACAGTACCAGATAAATGGATCTGTCTATGGCAGACTTTTTGAGTGATATTGTTTGGAAAAGCAGGAAGGGGAATAATAGAGAAAAGGAGGAGAAAGGAGTGCTTTATATTTTTTTTTTTAAAGGAGGGCTTTGTGCTTCTTGAATTCTATGACTACCAAAGTTTATGAAGTACAGCAAGTACAGCAAGTTAGAACAGCAGTCTCAGAGGCATCATTAAATTGTCACAGTGGTAAAACTTGTAGAAATCTTTGGGTTGAATAGCTTGAACCATTTTCTAAAATTGTATTTTCTTCAGTCAAAAGAAATGTTAAATCTTCAGAGATGCTCCTGATTATACTGGGATCTCAGAATGATTATGTTGGAGGCAGGTAACTTTTAGTCCATTTTCGTTTTTTACTTAGCACATCTTCTTTTTCTCAATTTGTAGTGACTTTAAGACGTTGACTAGGCTTTTAAACCTTCCTCTCTTTTTTTACAGCATACACATAGTTTCTGGCAGCCAATAACACAGTTTAGAATTCCCTCCCATTCATCACTATATACACCACTTTCCTTTTAGGTCTTTACAAAACTGTGACAATTTTGTGCTGTGAGAAATGCTATGATAGAAAATCTATTTAATACATTTTTTAATTAAAGTAGGTAATGTGATTCAATTTAATGAATCTCAGATATTGAAATGAAAATATTTTTTATCCAACCTGTAGCAATTAAAAGACAATAAATATGAACATTTATAATTGTGGTAGTTATTCTTAGAGACTATTGATGACTTCAATTTCTATTGTTTAGGGTTCTCTTCCCATCCAGCCACAGCTTTTTTGGAGTTTAAGTGAAACATATTTTCATGTTTTACCATGATAATTAAGACACATATAAGACTTTTAATCTGAGATCATAAATTATTTTCCAAACAGTTGTTTAAACTTCCCAGCACTTATGTGTGTGTGTTTTTCTTCATTTTATAGGCATTTTGAATAAATTTAGAAAGACATTCTAAATAAGTTTTTAAAAATCATCTACTTTATTTCTCTGTGGAAAGTTTTGTGGTTTTATAGCTTTCTTAGAAAGTCTAAGAATGTAGAAAATGTAGAATGTAGAAAAGTTCTCTGACTTGCTCAGAGTTCTGATTTATGTTATCATGCCTAAGTTATATGATACATGCAAGACTTTGATTGTAAGCACTACAGGTGAAATTAAAGCATCTAATAGTCTGTGGATTATCAACTGGATTTTAATGATTTGCCAGTGAAGTCAGTAACTCATTTCCTCTTCTGATAGTTGGATTTATTTAATTTCAGTGTTTGTGATTAAAATGATGCCTCTTTATATTCTGGGTGCTGAAAAAAACAGAGTGCATTTTTTTTTTGACCTCTCTATTTGTGTGAATTTTATTTTCTATTTTAAATGAGAGAGTAAGGGAATGATGTTCCCTTCCTTTTACTTCAGCTCCTGGAGGAGTCACATTCTGGACTGTGGCCTGAAACTGACTCACTCCAAAAGTTGTGTTTAATGTTCTGTCACTATTTTCTTCTCTAGGATTACTTACAGTAGTAAATTTAAGTAGTGGTATGGATATTTTCAGAATCAAAGGCTGAGTGAATTGGAACTTCTACAGATTATAGACTAAGATGACTTTTTGTTGATATTTTGATACCAAAAGTTGAATATAGATTCTAGTAAGAAGCTCTTAGATACTTATTTCATATAGATACCAGTGAGAATTAGCCAGCTATGTCCAGATCCTCAAAGAAATTCAAGGATCTGTGCAGGCAGTATCTGCTTACTAGCTTTAGAAATTATGACCCATCATCTACTTTATCTTTAGGCACTGAAATACCTCCAAATATCTGACCCTCACTTGGATTTTAGAAGTGGTTTGATGTATTTGGTAGCATTTAGACATGCTAATCAGATAAAGAGCTTTGGAATACTCTACTGGTCTTTCAGACTCTTTGGATTCACTTATATCTTAGAAAACCAGAAGGAAAAGTGGTGTATGAAATTATTTCTGGGTCAAATTTGATTACAAGCTGAACATGACAGTAATATTGTTTTGATTATTCAAAAAATACCCAACAAAAAACAAAAACAGTAGAAGCACCTGAAAGACAACAAATATTTCTTCATCATTTCTGACAAGGTTTCAGTTCAAACACTGTTTCCTGCTCTATGTGTTCTACTTAATTAAAGATGTAGAATAACTGATGATAGCCTGCAAAAAAATAACATGAACAATTAAAAGTCCAGAAAACATGAAAGAATAAGGATATTTAGTCTGAGGAGACAAGGAGAGAAAGGAAAAATTTAACACAATGAGAATTTTCAAATACATGAACACTACCATTGAGAGGAAAGCCATACTCTATTTTCCATCTGCGTGAAAGACAGTGCAAGTAGCACTGACGTTCAATTGCAAGAAGGCAAATTTATATCAGACAGTGAGTAAAACTTATAATGCTACTAAAGATAACGAAGTGCTGGAATAGATTGCCTACACAGCTGTGGGTCTCTATTATTTTGTAAGACATGATAAGAAAAACTTCTCTGACTAATAGTCTAGTTACAGTGACTCCTTCCTTGAGACACAAGGTGAACTAGGCAACCTTCTGAGGTATGTCCCAGTCCTACAAGTAAAAATTTAACACCCCCTCTTACCTGTAAGAGTCTACACATTGCCAGTGGTTGAAATTAGTAGAAAATTAACAAGATGAAATTCATAAGCCTTGGAGCTCACAAATTCTCTAACAACTTCACTAAAAGACTGCATTATGACGTCATGCAAAGAGACAACAAATATTTCTGTTTAAGAGAAAAGTAAGGAAGCTGCTAAGAGTGACCATTGATCCTAAGCTCCGGGAAACAGTATGATTTGTGTTTGTATCCTGCAATGTGTGAATGGAGAGTATATCAGAAACAATTTTCTTTAAGAGGTGTTAATCCCAGTAGAAACAACACATATGGTGTAGACAACTCACAATAGTAGAGAAATGTCACTCAAAAGAAACATAATGTCCATGAGGAAAAGGGTAATTAGAACCCAAGTAAAAATGTTTGTTCATGCTCAAGATGAATAAAGCATCTGTGGTAAATTAGAGCTTAGCACACTCTCAACAAAATTCTAATTAGTAAAAACAACAACATACAACTCTATCCTGGAGGAATCTTCTCTTAATTACTGAAAGTAATGATCCTTCATGCTTCAAAATAAGCTTTTTTAAATATAACTGTTGAATGCATTCCATGCATTTTGGATTTTTTTAAAGCTCACCTAGCTCATCTTGACAAAAATCCCAGCAGTGAGAAGTCTTCGTAAAAAAGTGAATGTTTATCAAGCATAAGAATGAACATCTCAGAAATTAGTCTTACAAGCCAGTTAAAATCTCATATCCATATTTTGTTACACAACTACATCTCTTTTTTTTTCTTTCTTTTTTTTTAATACTAACTTCACTGAGAACAATCTCGCAGTTCTTAGAGTGGTGTAACTAATGCTTGTTACTTCTTCACCTTCTGTTTCAGAGTGTCCAGAGCACCTCTGGAACTTTGTGTATCTTATTAATCCAGAGTTCTCTTTAGTCTTTTTTAAAGTGCATACAATGCAGCCTACATTGAGTTAGTTAAATAAAGAAAGATGATAAGACAATTCTTTATATTTCCCAATAAGCATAAAATTGGGACCTGTGTGGGAGAAAACACGTTGGTTAAGTACAATGTCATCATCAAATTCAGAAATGCTCCACATATTTTTAGCATGATTGCATCAGAGCTAATAACGTCTACCCCATAACTAGCTTGGGTTCGGCAACATGTGAAAGAAATTAAATTGCTGCAAGCTGAAGTAAGCAAGCTGAGTAGATGCTTACAGATCATCTATCTCGTCACTGATTTTGCTTTCCTCAGAGCTGTTTAACTTTGAAAATTGTCTATAGAAACAGGTGGTTCTATTTCACATAAATAAGGGTGTAATCAATTCATATCTATTTGCATTTCATAGTGAAGACATCTGTCTCCCAAAGAATGAATTGTGTATTTCCAACAGAACGTTCCTTTGTAATGAAATTGCAAGTTCGTTGGCCAAAAGCTGAATCCTGAGGTGTTAGATGTTTTTTTGGGGTTTTTTTGGAAAGTATGAGCATATACTGTTGAAGGTAAGAATAGAGATTTTTAACTGGACTCATACTTCCTTCTGAATGTGAAAAATAGAGAACAGGTTTGCTGTATTCTCTTTTATTGAAGAGACGGATTGTAGAAGAAGTTTTCTAGAGGTTTCCAGCACCCTGATTAGTTCTATTGAATTGCTGTAATTTAGACAGAATGTGAAAAAAAAAATGAGAAACTAATACCAAGTCCCTGTCCAATAGGATGGCACAGACTTGCTAATCACTACAGTTTTGTCTGACACATTCAAAATCATCCTGGCTCAATGTAGATTTGTGAGGAGTTTGAGCAGGTATGTTATCTGCAATGTAGCCTTTACAGAATTTAAATGACAGTAAATTGCTGTGCATCTATTTTAGTAAAGCAAAGAAGAAGAATGCCTATAGGAATAAAAGGAATATTTTCATTCGGAATAATTTTCCCACTATAATTTTCCAGTGGTCATGGGTTCCCATTGTAGTTTGGGACTGATACAATGATGAATAATCTACTGCAAATTGTTTAGCTAGAAAATGAAGATTTTTTTTTTAACTTTCCCCCACTAATTAGGATTCCCAAAGTATTTACTTCAAAGACAACTTTGACTGCTCATTATTCTCTATTTATTGATTCTGATTTTTTGCCTAAGTCCTGTCAATGTTTCTTTGCAGATTGTATAACTGAATGTCTTGTAAACAAGAGCATAGAAACCAAACTCAGGACATTTTTTTTTCCCTCAATCCTACTCACAAACAATACCATGAGATGAAGGAATGTGTTAAGGTAACTGTAAATCAATTTTGTATTATCCCACTCAGCATTTATGTCACAGTGTGGCAAACATGAGGCATGTCCTGATGTCCATAGGGAAGACAGCTTCACCAGACTGCATCATAGATGGTATCACTGCCTGGACCTTTTAAAGCTCCGCCTTAGATGTTCACCCCATCTCCAGGTTTACTCAGAGTTCATTTGCTAAACCACTGACCTTAGGCATAATGTCAGAAAACTTTTTTCTGGAGGGTAGTGAAGAAGAGGATGTAGGAGAAAATTCTATTACTTTAACTTTAACATTCAGAACTAGATAACCCTTTTTTTTTTTTTTTTTTTTTTTAATTCCACAGTCATGTTTTAACAAAAAAAAAATTGTTTCTGAACCAGCATTGCATTTTTTTCGAAGAACAGAAGGGAAGCACCAAGGCTAGCTTTAACTTAGGGCCTCATGAGAGTAAATGGTGAAAGAAAGGATCATTCAAAGAACGACTCTTAGTGATGATTAGGCTCCTGCTCTCGATAGCTCTCTACAGGGATTAGGTCAAGTAGGTTACAGACACCTTAGTAAAGTACACTCAGTCTTACTAGGAAGTCATAAGAATTCAGTCTAGCAAAAAAATCCAAATGTGAGAGATATGACTGGGTTTTAGCTACCTAGCTTTTTATCATAAAGTTAAGTAGTCAAGTAAGAACTGGTAATATATATTTAGAAGGTCCAGTGTGGATAAGAGGAAAGCTGATATAGGGGCCTTTTGAGCTAGAAAATATATATGTTTGGATTTCATGGTTCCTTTTCTATTCTATCTTACATAGAAAATCCCACATTCTATTTCTTCCTAAATTTCTGGGTTTGGACAGTGTTATATTTGATGTGAGAATAAAACGTACCATTTATTTCATATACAACTCAAATTCAAGTGGAAACAAGACGGTGAAAAAGTACTTATTATGTGTAGATACACTCCAAATAGTGTAATGTAGGTGCTAAACAATTCACTGCACTTAAAAAATGCTTTTGAAAGCAAAGTGTCAAGAAATCTTAGGCCAGGTACAAATCAGAGTTTTGGAATATGGTGGATAACTGCAGATGTGAAAGGGCACTGAGCACTCTGATATCTAAAGTATCTAAAGTGGAATTTTTAATCAAGAACTATTGCACTTTTAAAATGTAACATTCTAGGGGCAGAGGTGGAAATAAAGTGAGCACCTTTCAGTTTTGGAGGAGGAAAAGTATCAAAGTTGGTTTCTTCCTGAGGACTAATTGCTGAAATCAGACAGAGAAAATGTAGGCATCCAACTCACCCTTTTCTGGAAAAAACAAGGAACCTGCTTGATCCCATCCTGTGCCCTATGTAAATTTTTAAGATACAATATGGCAGAAAATTCATACATTATGCCTCAGTTCTAAGACTGGCGGTTGAGCAAAAAAGTGTGAATGAGGTGTGTACAATAATTGTTGTTTGTTTTTTTTTTTAATATGCAATGGTCATGTAAAAACAGTTATGCAGAAAAATATATAATAATAGGAGATGCAGAATGGTATTACAAATTTCTGACCAGTTTTGAGTTAGGGACTAATTGAACAAGAACTTGTTTCTACATTTCGTGTTTACCGATACTTGATGTTTTTTTCCAACATGAATTTTTTATTTTTTTAAAAATTTATATTGAAGTGTATATGTCACGGTGAGCAACGGTCTAAAAGTTAACCATGCACCATATAGAAAAAGTGAAAAAATTGTATTCTGATCACTTTACTGGTTACTTTTCAGTTCTGTATGTTGGAAGAAATAGTGAAAACTAGCAAAAGCACTAGTCAGTTTCTACAAAAACATAGATACTATTGGCATTGAAAAAATGAGGGGAAAATCAGCCAACAATTTTGCAATTAGAATCATTAATGGTACTATTTTTGAAATCACTGAGCATTAACAACTCTGTGGGAGCTGGTAGTTCCTAGAACCAATGAAAACCCAACCACAAATGACTTCACAATGGATACCAAGGAGTCTAATAGAACTGTTCCTAGTTAATCACTGCCTAGGTTTGCTTTGTCCTGCCTTAACAAAGCTGAATTTGATTATATTCTGTGGAATTCATCTTTAAAAATCCCTGCCAGTTGTGAGGTGTTAGGGAACAGACATCACCCCACTCATTTAGCAATTTTATGTCACATCTTTGTGGCGGAGTTAATCAATTAATTTGATCTAAGCAATATAATAAGATTGAAGCACATTCACAGTGAATCATTTTAATTATACAGAGACTTTCTTGTGTATATGATATTAAAATTGAAATCCATTATATATCTATTACTGCTTGAAAATTCAAACTGGATCCTGTACAATGTAACATTTTTAATGGCATTCACTTTTTTTTTTTTTTTTATTCTTGTAGGATTTAGTCTAATTAGAATTCGTATTGGTAGTTCATTGTATTCCTATTCAAGTAGTCAAGTTCATTAGGTAGGAAACTATTCTAAGCCCTCTTTTGCCAGTTTTGTTCAATGTGTAATTCAACAGGATTATTTTCTTTCTCTGTATAGTTTTTCCCAGGCATCTTATATCTTCAATTTAACTCTTTGCAGTCAGATCTTATTAAAGGCTAAATGTTAATTGAGACATATGAAAGATAGCTATTATATTCTCTGTGGAAATGTTTTATATATCTTCAGTGAAAATCTCCCTGTCTCTCAATATTATAGAGATTTTATTGACTATATTCCCTACAACTTTAAGATTTTTCACACTTTTTTAATAATGTAAGTCTTGAAGAAAGAACAACTCTAGATTTTGAGCTATAAAACCTCTTTATAATGCATTTTTTGTTCTGCAGTTTGACAGCTTCCTAAAAATGGAGTAAAAAATGTAATATGTAATCTCACAGCCCTTAATCCCTTCAAATATATATCTTGTGATGATTGGTTATAATTTTTAGAAAAAAATATCAAAACAATAGTTGCTGCTAGGCAAGCCTATTAGAAAGGCAAACACAAATGATAGAGACTTCTGTACACCACTCAGATGATTTTTTTTTTTTGTAAAAGAGATTTAAAATGTTAAGATTTGTACCCTGGTGAGCAAAATGCATTTCAGTGAGTTGCCAAAATGAGTCAAATGTTAACCAAGTGTTCCTGCCCCAGTAAGGTAATAACATAGATCATAAATAAAATATTTTAAAACATGCACAATAATTTATTATCTAACAGTTGTAACCCATGATCTGTGCATTGACATTGTTTTTTTCACTGTGTTAGTCAAATTATGGGGTGAAGTGATACAATCAGCAATTTCTCTGTCATGCAAGGGCCATATACGTTCCTATATACATTAAGTGTACATCCATGGTAGATTAAAGGATCTCATGTTGCCTGAGACAATGCTCTTTTGAAATGGTGTGGAAAACTGCCTATGGAATGCACAATGCCTTTTTATTGAGCAAAGTTCGAGGAAGGTGGAATAACTTTTGCTGTTCACCATTTATTATTCTGTTACTTGCCTTGCAAACAAAAGGAACCACCTACAAATTCTCTCATAAATGAGCTGTATGGATGCCTTGTTTCACCAAAGCTTCCACATCTATCATCATGTCTCATTCTGGGTTGTATTATGTCATAAATTACTATAGCAGTAAATCTTGACAAATTTTAACAGATAGAGCTATATCTCATAACAAGTACATGCTTGTAAAAAAATGTCATTTGCTGTTCTTTAGGAAAAATCCAGTGATGCTCCCGAATCCCTTAAATCTTCATAAACTAATACAAATCAAATGAGAAAATGCAGTTGAATTCCTTCTCTTAACTCTCCAAAAATGATTGGAATGATTAATTTGGGTGCCTCCACTTTGCAGAATATAATTGAGTTGAGGGAATTTAAGAAAAAGTCACGACTACTATCTTTCTATCATGTAGAAAATATGAATGTTATGAATTTGTTAAAACATGTCTTGACATCTGACCTGAAGAATCTGGAAGCCATTTGTTGAACTGGATAGACTTTTATATTATGTCACAGGACTTTTTAAAATTTAGATTTTTAAATTAATTCATCATCAGGAATATATATAGGTGTACATATATATTTAGAGGTATACATACACCCTAGCTTTGTAACAATGCAGCAACAGTAGAATCAGGGAAATAACTAGGGAAGCAAATCTGGCAACAACATTGATTTTTCAATTAGTGACCTGAGAAACAGCACTTCATTGATCAGGTGTTTAAAGCAGGTGCAGAGGTTGTTGCAGTCAGCTTTGGAAGTACTCTCTTCTCTTCATTGAATATAGAGGGAATTTAGAGTTCTAAAGTGAGATATTGTCAACTAGAGTCCAGAGTACCTGACAGAACCTACTGCTAGCCCCTTCCACCTAAATCTGTAGAGGTTTTTTGATGGCTAGATCTAGATATTGTCTGATCTCCACATGTACTTCCTAATTCCTGGGCATGAGTATAAATCCCGTATCCTTTAGAAAGGCTCATCTACTCCTCTCCAGACAAAGCAGAAGATTATATACTCCAATAGGCATCCATTTGGATGGTATTCATGGGCAAAGCTTGCCAGAGTGAACTACATATTGTAGACTGTGCTAGATGCAACCTATGTGATCACACAACAGCTTGAAATTTGCATCTATATCAGAAGGCTTTGTAATAAAAATGTTCAATTATGTATTATACATCATTGCACCTTGTGAAGACAAACACCTTCAGAATTGCTGAATACTGAGAAGCTACAAATAAAGATCCATGCTTCTAGCACTGGTTAGTCTGTTGTACATCCAAATAATTTAATTCCAACTCATCTTAAATTGACTGTGTTTTAGCTGTGTCAGTGTGGCTTGATTCATAGCAACGGGTGGTGGCTACCATGGACAAAAATATAACCAGCAATTCTTAAAAAGAGAGGAGAGGTGGACAACCAAGAATAAGCATTTGTTCAACATTTATATTCAAGTAGAACTTGATATGAAGTAATTTATACCATGTCATAGTAGTTCTGTACAGTGTGTTTTGAAGATGAATATTTTTACGTGAACAACAGGAACATGACCAAAACTCTATTCAACTTATGCCCCTGATATCCAGAGAAAGGTCTGTTCTGAGTAACTATCTTTTTGTTTTTCCCATTAACAGTAGAATTTAGTGTAAAGTCAAACTTTTCTGATATCTTTATCTTAGAGGAAAAGAGTGATAAAATGAAAAAAATACCAGCAGCCTGTGAGGGTTGTTTTCTGTAATGTTTGTGTCACATTGGTTTGTCTTGGGTAAACGGAAAAGTGGGCTGGAAAAGTGCAGTGCATTACAAAGAAACAGAAATTATGCTTGAACTTACACTTAGGACAGTCATTAACTTTCACCTTCATTTTGTCATTTGGGCCTCATTTTCAAGGTCTCACAAATACCAGGCACTCCCCTACTTGCCACCGCCCACCCCAAGTCATCCAGTTTCGTTCCATGATTCCCACTTCACTACAAATAAACTGCATGACTAGTTGTCCTACCCCTTATTTGCTTCATGGCATTAAAACTTCTCTGCATGGTGGTTTATGTCTGGAACAGATTCTTTTGGTCAGTCTGATACATCTCCCTCAGTTCCTCAAGTTCTTTATTTAATCACTATTCTAAAATAAGATTCCTTTTAGCTCTCTCACAGTCTCCCTTAGTAGCATCAACATGGAGATGACTCAAATTTATTAATGGTAAACATAAACTGATAAGACTCATAAGTACTTAGGTCTATTGACTGCAGCTGAGTCTCATAATACTGTGGTGTTTTTTGTGCATATTGTCCAAAAGAAGGACCTCAGTGAAGTGACACCAAATGCAGTTTTCTTCAAAACAATTCAGTAAATTGTTATTCAATGGAAAATTGTCTTCAGATAAGAAATTCAGTGGAGCAGACTGCAGATGGCTTTTCCCTGCCAACTCAGTCCCTGGCCCACCTATACTATGGGATGCTCTTGAATAGCACTATATATCCAAAGAATAGCCATGCTGTTGCTGCCAGTTTGTGTTCCTCACACCTTACCCCCTTAGATTATTACAATCTTAAAGACACAGCCCGAATATGATTACCCTCAGAAACAGATCCCAGTATGTATGTATGTATATATAAGAAACCACTTGAATTCAACAAACTTATTGACTCAAGGAAGTTTACCACATGGTCAGGGGTTAAGTTTCTATGTTTGAGGGAACAGGAAGATTGTCTTCATGTATATCGAGCAGGAAACACACTCAAGTGATGTGAATATGAGAGCTATTCTGGGGGGATGGCTGTGTTAAAGTTATTTAAATATAAATCAAAACAATTATCTCTTCATGAGATACATAAGCAGATATTTAATTACACTGTTATAGAATACACAAATATGTATTTAAAGTTATTGGGTACTGTAGCCTTCAGATCAATCTGATATACAGAACTGAAACTGCTTCAGAAGTTTATTAGAAATTCCTTTTGTGTTTTCCTACTGAACAAAATAACTGCATAGATCGGAACTTTGACTTTAAGAACATGGATCATTCACTGGGACTATTTATGTGTTTAGAGTTAAGAGTATGAATGCAAATTTACTGAATGTGGGACAACACAATTCATGAGAGAGAAATGTATGTTATTTCCACTACAAGAAAACAAAATATAAAGCAAACTGTTTATTTTATAATTTAAATGTTGAGATGCAGCCTCTGTGTATTCAGATGCCCGAACTAACTCAAGCAAGATAATCAGTCTGGAAAAAGCACTCTGTCTCACTCTCTGGATTTTCTTTACAGTAAATCCAGATTCTAAAAGTAGCTTTATTTTTTTTTTTCAAAGAATCAGAGAACTAGACATCTTTTTTTCTTTATTCCCAATGAAATTGCATGTCTGTATTTAGTGTTTTTATTTGTACCTAAATCCAGTCCACAGCAGCATATTAGAAAGGCTTTTTCTTTGTTGCTGATTATTAAAGATTTTGAAGTACCTGTGCTTTTCTTTTCCTCTTAGCTTTGAAAAAATGCGTCCTTATTTAATCAAGTTCAAATATCTTTGAGTAGTGTAAGCTGAGCCCAAGAATGTTTGATCTTAAGTAAATTCTTTGATCAAATATACATTTTAATGTTGTTTGGGTTCTGATTTCAGAAATTATTTAAACGTAGCAAAACAAAATTAAACTGCATATGACAGCTTCATAAACTGTATGTATTCCAAGCCTCACATAACACATTACAGTATACATAAGAATTAAGGGATCATTATCCAGGAAAGGCAAAGGAAGAAAGAAACTGAACAGGGAAACATATGTTATGCTCCTAAGATAGGAGCATCTTCTGTAGTAAAATGTCTGCAGACTTTATGATGAAAAAAATCAGTATAGATGAAAAATGGAACAACAATCTTTTCTTTAAAGAATGTTGTTGGGATTTTAACATTGGTTCTGTAATTAAAAATGACTTTTGATCTGATATGGTAACACTACAGCCTGTATCAAAGGATAATTGAAGGGAATCTCAATTATTATTTTGATAAAATGAGTTCCAAGGTCCAAATTTTGCTATACATGAGGGTAATTTTTCCTAGAGCTACAGAGTGAATTTTGTTGCCAGTGAGGAAGGTGCAACTGGATCTAGGACATCAACAGCCTTTAGGTCACTGACATAATTTATACAATTCAAAGTTTTGAAAGAAAATTTAGCAGGTTCAAAAGCAGTAACTATCTTTGAAATTTGAAATCAATGTCTTCTCATAGGAGTATGAAAAATACAATTAATTACTGTTGTGTGATAATAAAGTCTAATGTCACTATACATAGATTCCTGATCTATTTAACACATCATGGCATAATAATTTACTTTTCACACATTCAGAATACTTATTTAAGGGAATAAAATAATTTTTAAGCTTTCTTTGAAGAAACTTTGATAAAAACATGTTGCAAAGTTGTGTTGAGATATGTGTCTCCCAATAACTTCAGTCTTTATATGACTTCCCAGAATTACTACACACTCTGTGACATTTCTGTTCTATGTGTGGAAGTGTCGTATAGAGTCCTTCTTTAGGTGCTTTGATCATAATGTGCCTTTCAAGTATCACAGGTTGTGTGAGCTGACACAGGCAGATCACAGGAACAACCACAAAACCACAGATAAAAACCTCAAAGAGCAAATTTATTGTCATTACCTCACAAACCACGGGATCTCCACAGTGTTGACCTGCGCCATGCAGGCAGGCCATGAGTAGCCCCGAGTCAGCTGAGAGTTCCAATCAAGGCAGCTGACTCACAGCTGTATCCCATACTACTAAACCATGATCAATATAAAAGGAGTGAGCTCACTGAGGGTGGAGGTCCTCCTTTCTCTGGTTTTCATCCTTTGTGGTCTTCTGTTCCTGCTGTCAACATCAAGGACTGGGCTGAGTAGAGCCTTCCATAATTTATGTTGGTTGTTGTATGAGTTTTGCTATTCTATTAAATCTGTTTCTATTTCAACTCATGGGCCTTCTGCCTCTTTTTCCAATTCTCCTTCTCAGCTGGAGCGGGAACATCAGGTGGTAGACTAACTGCTACGTTTTAGCCCTGAGTAATTGCTAGGCATAGACAGGCGCATAGGTGGGACTGCAGGACTGCAGAGCTTAGTCCTTGGTAGAGTCAGAGAGAGAGATTCCAAACCTGCTGCTTTTGCCTGTATATCAAGGATTTTTCACAGGTGATAGTTTCCCACTGTGCTTTGGTGTTTACCACAGCAGGGCAGGAATCTCAAGCATGTTTTTGAGAAGGGTGCCTCTGAGTCTATCACAGGACTGTGTTATCTCACTGCGGATGTACTACTTGTCAGGCACAAGACTAAGCGGCAACTAGTTGTGTGATACATATGTTTTTTGACACCTCAGGTGCGGGTCACCTGACTGTGTTTATAATCCTCACTTTCAGGCTGTGATTCCTTCCTGGTGGCCTTTTTGCCACTCTACCTGCAAGCCAAACACTGGGATGCCCAAAGGTGCATTTAGAGTGACATTGGAAATATGACTGTATTTCTTTAATCTTGGTTGTTTTTTCATGTCATGTTAAGTGAGAGAGAAAGGATGGGACCTGGATATTTTCAGAGCTGAATAATTATTCATAGTACTTCCATTTCTCTGTCCTTTCACCAAATGTATAATGTGCTGGGCTCTGTAAAGCACAGTATAATTAATTGCTTTTTCTGCTAGATCTTCTTTAAACATTTCTTATTCAACAAAACAGAAGTTAATATACAATTACTTTCAGGTCACTTTAACTATTATTTCAAAGAAGAAACTAGCAACTTCTTATCTTTCACCTAAGATTCACTGAACTCTGAAAGTAGTTATAGAAAGAAAATTACATATCCATTATTTCACGACAGTGCACACTACTTAAAAGACACATGCAGTTGCATTACCATAGATGTGCAATTAGCCTAAAAGAAACATAAAATTAAGATAGAATTTAATTTATATATGAATTCATGTATAGGAGTATGATAATCCAAAAAGCAGATTTAGTAAAACTTCTTAGTAAGTATACTTTTCCCCCTTAGATATTGCAGACTAGTTTTGGAGTGGGATATGGCTGTGTTCTGATCATTGTAACTCATCTGCATTTACCTAATGCGTGATTGTCTATAAATTCCTCATCTTATAATTTGCTTTTAGGCTTTGGATGAGAATTTAGTAGAGTTGTAAATAAATTTACCAACTGACTTCTCAAGTTATAATTCTACATTAACATTAACGGCAGAGGTGTTTTTTCCTTTTTTTTTTTGCTATGTCATGAACTATATAGAGGTACTGAAATGATACCAGTTTTCCTGTATTTCCCTTTAAATAAATAGAAGATATGAAAATAGTATCTCCTTTGCCGTGTTCCTTGTTTATACTGGAATTTAAATTCTTCATTGTTTTTAAATCTGTTTCATCAGCTGGTAAAGAATCAATAGTCTGTGGCATTTACCTACTCAGATGCATCATCTTGACAACAGTTCTGCAGGTAGCTTTCAAATATAACTAAAAAGTCACAAAGAGTATGACTTCTGTACAGTACTTTGCCTCAGCACTGGCCAGTTTCCTCCTACTTTCTCTTCTATTTCCAGATAATCCTTGTTGAATAAAAAAATATTAAAAATTCACTCCTGGCCTTAGGATCGTAATCTTCATTTTCTAGCACAGAATACTTTCTTTGGAGTCGCATTGCACAAACTCTCACTTTACATTGTTCAGTTTGACAGCCTGAAAGCTAAGCATCTTTCATCTGGAGTCACAAAATAACCTTCACATTCTGTTTTAATAGCACTCATAATGAAAAGTATAGGGGAATGGAATGTTTTTCACCAGTAGCAAACTTAGAGGGGAAAACAAGTGAGTGAAATATATTGGATAGTTTCAACCAGACGAAAAAGGTGTAAGAATCATGAAAGATTATGATGCTTTAACAGTCTGTAAATGGAAAGTTAATTTTTATTGGAAACAAACAAGTAAATACTATGGGTTTTATTTCAGAACAATCACATTTTGGTACTTTAAGGTAATTTAAGGTGTGACATTTTCCTCTTATCATAAGTGTGAGAATTGAATTATGATACATGGATCTTTTAGGCTACATGAAGTTTTTGGTTTTTTGACAATTTATAAAAATTCTGGTTATTTCCAAGTTGAGAATTAAATAGAAAAGGTGCTTCCCTCTTCTGCCATCCATGACAGAAAAACAAAATTGCTGTCCAAACCAGGAATGTAAAACCACCTCAAAAAACCTATGGCCTTTTCCTATACATCTGTGCCTGTCCCACAAACTTATTTTGCTGTAAACATAGTAATTTCTTGTTCACATATTAGGTGAAAATTGATGTGCATTTATGGAAATTCATAAAGGGAAACTGAGATGTTTGATTATTTCAGTATTTCATAGTAATGTAAAAATGGGCTGCCACTCACTGTAAAAATGAGTCACCATTTTGCCTCAGACAGAACAGATTTCTATGACCTTTTTATCTGCTAGAAAAAAAAAATAATAATTCATTATGAATGTCATAGTGTCCTGATTTCCCTTATATGATGGGTTAAGCTTTCACAGAGAAATCTCTTATTTTCATTGATGACCTACTCTGTAGCTACATTTGCCATAAATTATTGATTTCTGCATGAGGCAAGGACAATATAAGACACTACTACGTAGTTAGAGTAGTAGATTTAATCGTTTGGGTCTTATTGACATGACCAGTCTATACTAATGTTGCACTTAATATTGAAGCTGAGTTGCTGTAGCATTTTATTTGTGTATTTTGAAGAGCTACATATCTCTCACGGTCTTTCCTGGTCATGAAAAGCCCGTGATATCACTTGGAACTAGTGTAAGAGGTGAAAAAGTGTTCCCATTACTGGCAGGTGAATCAATGTCATTTTGAATGCATGCATTTGAAAGAGATGATCCGTGGATAAATATTTTGACATTTTCTTTTTTTAAGTGTTAGAACAGTTGTACTTCCTCTTTGTTGGCAGTGATAAGTCCAGAATCCAAGATTTTTCTTTTCCTTCCATAACTGTATTTACAGAAATTCCTTAAGAGGAGTGGAGAGAAATCTGATAAATGATCTCAAGATCGGCTGTCAGACTGCAGGTTTGCTTTGAGGACTTAGTTTGTGCAAATGTCAGAGTTGCTTCCATGTGTACTGTACCTTTGTATCACCCACATCAAAAATAGTCTTTTTAAAAGTAAAATGATACTTTACCTCAGTGATTGCTTATTCCATCAGTTTGGGTGTGGTTTGACAGTTAAACTAAGAAGCTTTCTGTTCATATACCATTGACAACACAGCTCAAATTACACTGGTGTTGTCACCTGTGCAACTTCATATCATTCATATTTTGCCTTTAGTGACACCTATGAAGCACCTTTTAACCTGTGTTAAATAAATAATTCTGTGGGAATAAGAAATAAGTTCACTTGCTCTCATATGTTTGTTCTGAAGTAATGACAAAAATATTAATATTATGTGATGTTCTGAGATAAATACTCCAATAAAAAAGATAATACATATTTTATAGAATCTGAACAAGAGTGACAAAATTAATTCACCTGATTTAAAAAATGTCAAATGCACTTTTACTATTAATACAAGCAGTTCTGAGGCTGAGCACAAGTTATAAAAGATGAGGTGCTGGATTTATGAAACTGAATCTGAGGACAAACCCACATTTTATAACATAAGATATTCCAGGATTGTGGAGAAATTAGTTCATGAGGAAGCAGAAGATGAGGAAGTAATCTGCATTTTTTTCCCTCATTCAGATTAGAAAATGGAGAATAATGGCTTTTAAAACTGCCTCTCCAAGTTGATAGACCTGATATTTCATATTGACAATAAGTTACAGAACAATAGAAATCAATATACAGTGTGATACTTATCAAATGGTTTATGAGATTTTGGTTCAATAAACCAATTCTATGAAAGCAAATAAACACAGGACATATTAAGCTATGTTTTCAAACTGTAGATGATAGACTCAATCTTTGTTTGACAATTTAAATGTCAAAATAATGAATTTACTTATTTCTGTTGTGTGGAATAGAAATCTATGCCACACTAGACTGAAAATTAAGATTATAACAGAGGTATCTGATAAAGAAAAAGTTTACATAATGCAAGACTGAATCCAATTTACTAACAGATTTCTTATTTGTGAATATAGGTACCATTAAACATGTACTGCATGCTGGCAATTTGTGAAACCATAGCCCAAACTTACTGGATCACAATGCAGGGAACAATTTTCAATCATTTCCTAAAAAACCCAACAAAACAGGCCATTAGAAGTCATGAAAGGAAAAAAATAAGAAAGGTTGAAAAGGAATTCAAAACCCACACTGCCTTTTGGATGGCTCTTGTGAAACTGATTTCCCTCTCAGATATTAGAGTAACACTTGTAATATTAGTAGAAAAATGCTGAGGACTGGACAGTGGTGAAGCCAGGCAGATCAACTTGATTGAAGTTCGATGTTTGGAGACAGAATCACAGAATAGTTTTGGCTGGACAAGACCTTCAGGATCATTAAGTCCAGCCTTATTCCTAGCCCTATCAACACCACTAAACCATGTCCCTAAGCACAACATCTACCCATCTCTTAAACACTTCCAGAGATGGTGACTCTACCACCTCCCTGGGCAGGCTGTTCCAATGCCTGACTACCCTTTCAGTAAAGAAATTCTTCCTAATATCCAGCCTGAACCTCTCCTGGTTCAACTTCAGGTCATTTCCTCTTGTTCTATCACTTGTCACTAGGGAAAACAGACTAATTCCCACCTCGCTACAACTTCCCTTCAGGTAGTTGTAGAGAACAATAAGGTCTCCCCTCAGCCTTCTTTTCTCAAGGCTAAACAGTCCCAGATCCTTCAGCCTTCCCTCATATGAGATATGTTCCAAACCCTTTACTTGCTTGGTCGCCTGCCTCTGTACCCTCTCCAGCACCTCAGTGTCCTTCTTGTAGAGAGGGGCTCAAAACTGGACACAGTATTCCAGGTGCAGCCTCACCAAAGCCGAATAAAGGGGAATGATCACCTCCTTGCTCCTACTGACTACACTATTCCTGATACAGGCCAGGACGTGGTTGGCTTTCTTGGCCACCTGGGCACACTGCTGGCTCATGTTCAGCTGGCTGTCAATCAACACTACCAGGTCCTTCTCTGCCTGGCAGCTCTCCAGCTACTCCTCCCAAGCCTGTAGTGCTGCTGGGGGTTGTTGTGGCCAAAGTACAGGACCCAGCATTTGGCCTTATTGAAACTCAAGGAATTGGCCTTGGCCCAGAGATCCAGCCTATCTAGATCTCTCTGTAGAGCTTCCCTACTCTCCAGCAGATCAACACTTCAACCAGCTTGGTGTCGTCTGCAAATTTACTAAGGGTACACTCTATCTCCTTGTCCAAATCATTAATGAAGATGGCCATGGGAGTGGCCCCAGTACTGAGCCCTGGAGGACACCACTCGTGACTGGCCATCAACTGGATTTAACTCCATTGACCATAACTCTTTGGACGCTGAGGAACTATTGACTGTAACATACAAAAGAACCTAGTCCTTTCAAAACTAGGCACAGTGAGTACGAAGAATTACAGCTTTTTCAGCCTGTGGTAAAGTCTCAAAATTACAGAGAGTCCAGAGGAGAAGCTTAAGCAGTTTTGACTGTTCCCTAGTTAAAAAAAAATGATAAACCCCCTTAAACTTCTTACCAAAGCCATTGCACTACAGTGCTACAGACTCCTTTCAAAATACTTTCTACTTGTCTCTCATTAATTTATTTGCATTTCTGAGGTTTCTTCTGACTTATTTGAATACTCACTGCCTCTTGAGATGAAGTATGTGAATGGAATAAAAATGATAGTAGATTGTGGGAGCTGAGTTTATTTTTTCTGGTTTAATCAAATAGAGGTCCAAAGTTGTTATTTTAGATAAAATAAATTTGAAGGTAACACTTTTTCCTGCAAAGTAAAGCTTAAAAAGGGGCATATTTTCAAGTGCTACTGATCTGGAAAACTAGGTTTTGTAGCACAGAAAATGTGAAATATTCCCTTTCATCATCAGGTACAAATTGTGCCATCAGTTCTACCCCAAGTTAATTAATAGTGGTAAAAATGGTCAAAATTTGTTGCTTTAGAATTGTCTGTTTCTGCTTAATGAAGTAGAATGATTAATGAAGGCTAGAAACATGTCAACTTTAAAATTTTGTAGAAAACACCTGTGAGCAATGCTTATCCAAATGCTGAAACCAGGATAAAGTCTTTTCATTCTTGTTTTGCAATTGTACGAGCGAGTTGCAGAAAAATAAAACAGTGAAAAGCTATGCCTTAATTTGTCTTTGTAGATACTTTTTTTCTTATTTCTCTATGGCCACTTGGAGGGAAATTCAGGACTGTCAAAGCCAGTCTTTTTTATTGATCAGTTATCTGGGCCTGGTACTGGTGAAAGTCTTTATTAATTCATCATTATAATAATCAAATTTCATGCTTGATTCAATAGAAGTCATTTGACTCGTAATACTAATTTTACTAATTTTGTGATATAATGTGGCTTTAATGTAATCCTTAGCTTCCATCCTCAGGATGAAAAAAAACCTGAGAAAATACTGTTGGACATCAGTAAAAAAGGAAGTATGAGAGAAAGTCTTTCACAGAACAAACATAGAGCCTAAAATGTGGCGTCATAGAATGTTGTTTCCACACCAGTTTTTATGTTGTGTATTTGCTTAAAATCACAAAGAAACAATAAGACAGAATAGAAAACTCCACTATCATTTGCTGGGAATATAGGGTAAATACGCTTAATCACTAAAATAACCTTATTGTTGAAAATGAAAGAATCCAGGGCAGGATTTACAAAAACCCTTCACTGTTGACAGAACACTGAAACAAATGCTTAATCTAGGCTTGTACTAACAACTCTAGTAAACATAGATTTAGTCCTATACTGAATAATTTTTAAAATTTAACTCACTAAGAACTTCACGTATTCAGAAGGGGACAAAAGTAAGTGGAGAACTGTATTATGTGCAACAGCATGAAATATTTCAAATCTTCTAAGCCGTTGTAACTGGCCACAAGACACTTCAGCATTTCTGTCTGTAACAGTGAAAACAAGGAAGCTGGAAGTGGTTGTAAAGTCCAGCAGCTATGCAGATTGACTAACTGTGAAGCCTAAGAGTTCATATCATGCTAGAAAATTGCAGTGTGTCTATGAAGGTGTTTGATAGGGTTCTGCTTGACAGATATTTAAGAGCAAGACTGCATTTCCACCCTCCTTACCTTGCCTTGTATACTCAGGCATGGTACACAGTGAGGATAGCACTCTCTGTTTCAGGGGGCAATTTCAACTTGTTGTGTTCTGATCTGAGAATATGTTTCATTTTCTAAATTTTCACATCAGCAAACTATTTCAAGAGATTCAGATGCAGAAATCAGCAAAAAGCTTAAAAAGTAAACAGTATGTATTATATGATATGATATTCTTCTAAATCTATTTTTTAGTCTTAGTGTGGTATAACTGCAACAGTTTTCATCTGTTACAAATACTGAACAGTTAATTTCTTATGCCGGCTATTTTGGTATTAGAAAGTTATTTGATAACTGTTAGGTTGTCACAAATTCTAAAAGCTGGGATGAAACAAAGTCACTGTCAAAAACATTTTCAACTGTGACACAAGGATGCTGTGAAGTTAATTGGCAATGGAAAGAAATCTTACAAAATCCAAATATCATTTTATCATTGAAACCAAAATGACTTCAGCATGACCCTGTAAAGTAGTTTATTGATTTTCAACTTCTATTATTACTATGCTTTACCTATCTATGATTCGAGGTCAGCTCAATTTTCAGAAAGGTCTGAGGTCAAATACAGATTTACTCTTCCCACAAAAGCAAAAAAATGAAGGTTTAGACGTGTACACACAAAGACTAAACGCGTATAACAAATGACTGTGCCACCATTTAAGTTTGTTCTTTATTCTCATGGCTTAATTATATTGGCAATTATTGGAGCAGACTAGAGGCATAGGAGCGTAAACAGGGAAAAGCATGTAATCCATTGATCTGTACAGTATCGTAACTTTGTACGGCATCCTTTAACTCCCATAGGTGCTTGAGGATACAGAGAGGAGGAGAGGTGCTCTGTTATATGGGGAATATGCTTTCAGCAGAAGTACTAGAAATGGCATTTAATAAGGGAGAACTGAAAAATAATGAGATTTTACCAATTCCCAGAAATTTATGATTGCTTTACAATTTCAGTGTTTGGTTTAGAATTCTGTTTATACTGAAGATACTGATGTGTTACATTAGAACCTAGAGAACTTAATTAAGGCCAGGTTCCCACTAGGCTAATTACAAATATAAACACTCAAAGACATTACAGAGTATAGGACAAATAAAGTATCAATGCTTACAGTTTACAAAGATGTTACTAGAAAATTCCAATAATTCCCTGAAAGGTGAGCCTTGAAAAAACTTCAATAATCAACAGTGAACTTGAATAACATAACAGGGTCTGCAGCCTTTATTCATAAATAGTGAGACTATTTTATATGTAAAATTCTTTTTTTTTGGGGGGGTCTAAACATGGTCAGGTGCATCTATCATGTTATAAATTGATAAATATTTTTTTCACTGTCTCCTAAATTCAGAATATCCAAATTAATTTTTCTTGCATCCAGAAATACAGGAACATGCTAAGATTGAGACCAAATCCATTTTTAACCCTACAAATAAAGAGTTTACAAAGTTAGAAGGTATGAAAACTACTGCCCTTTTAAAGTTTTATTTTACTGTAGTAATTGCATGGGTAGTCCAAGAAAACAATTACTGTAGGAAGTGAACATGTGTGAACAATTGTCAGTAATGCCAACAAGGGAATTATGATGAAGCTCTAAATTAGTATTTTGTACGCCTCATTGCATATGAGTAAAGGTAGTAAGAAGATTCCCTTATGGAATAATCACAATGTTTGCCTTCTCATGTCCATGGGCGGGGATTGTTTACATGCCGTGTTCTCCTACTCTTGTCAAAATGACATTTAACCTAAAGGAAACTTATGTGACAAGCCAGTAAGCATATCAGCTCCTTTAGGATTAGCATATAGGTAAAAAGAGGTGCTGTGGCAGCTGTAAAGGAACACATTTTGTTGTCCTCAGTATTCCTCTAGAACAGAGCATGCACATCCTGCTCTATGGTTTCTCCATTCACATCACTCCCCTAAAATACTTGTGGAAAGTGTCACATGATTTTAAGCTGACTATAATGAGTCACATTTCACATAGATGAGTTCAGCTTGGGAGTGTGCTGGGGTCTGGTTCAGAGCTGAGTCATACTGAAGTGTCAGCTGCTGGATCACTTGTAGCACTGCTTACAGAGGTGAAACACCCACTGGCACTGACCTTTCTTCAGTTTGTGAGACATAACAGCTGGAGCTGGCAGGACTGCCATCCGTATTAGAAAATGTCAATAGATATCTTGCTTCTAGATTCAGAGTCTATTTGTACAACCTTTTATCAGTATTAGACATGACATAGGTCAATGCGGTATGTTTGGAACACAGATTCAAAAGCTTTACTTCAAAAACATTACAACACAAATCATACATCTAAATGTTTATCCTTCTAAACATGAGGCGATCATGCTTTGAAAATGTCAGAAGAATAGGTATCTTTTTTCCTGTCTCTTTGAAAGTTCTACTTACAATGATTTCTCATGGCTGATTTGTTGGGATATATCTTGCACACACAGCTGTTACGTTTTTGGAAATAATCTCCTTTGCATGTTATTTTGTTAGTTTTGTCCTTATAAAACTCATAAAATAAAAATACAATAATTCCTTAAAGCGGCCATTCTTTCTGATGGGTCTATTTTTTCAGTCATTTGGAGCATCAGATAGATACTTCAGGTTTTACAGACATTACTTTAAAGAAATCACAACACTGCCTATCGGGGAAAAGTCCTTCCACTTCAAATATACACTGTGTACTGACATACAGGTACTTATATTGCAGGCAATATATAGATTTAGGTCAAGTGTTTAGGAAATGGAACATGGATAAATATTGAATGAATTGAAACCTCTATTAGAAAATTTTAATACGATCATTATTAAAAAAAAAGGATATTGTGTTTTCATGCCTCTACCAAAAGTTCATGATTTGTCTATTGTTGCTTTTTTCCAAACTCAGTCCATATAATGAGGGACACTTATGTGTACAGTTTTCTTAAGAGCTCTTGAAAATCTGTTCATGTAGTGAAGTTCATTTCTTTTAGAAAGTAAAAAAAAAAAGTAAAAAACATTAACACCGACTTCTGTTTATTAAAATGGAAAAGGACATTTCTTTGCTTTTGAATAAGAAGAGCATAAACTGTGCTGTCTGTAAACTAAGGACATCAATAAAGAGACTTATTCTTCAGGAATCTAACATTATAACCCAGCTGTAGTTACTGTGGCAGTCAGAAATAGAAGTGGAATTTGTGGGTGTGATGCTGATCTCAGTTCCTTCACTGACATCTGTGTAGTGCTTAGGGAGTATAATGAGTACCAAATCCACTGTGAAGACTGCAGTATTAAAGAGGAATTGCAAATATCTGCTTAGAACATTTTCCTAAGTTTTAAGCACTGAGATTTGCTATAAATTGTGGGGTTTTTGTGCTTGTTATTGCTGTTTCTTTACTGGGTCATACTGCCACTGTAAGGGAAAAGTGCGGTGCTCCTTTGGAGAAGGAAGACTGGCAAAAAAGACAGGAAAGTTGGCAACAGAGAAGATGTGATTAGTCTCTTCTGACTAGGCATCTGCAATGTGGATGTCTGCTTTGGAGCTTTTAGTCAGCGGGGAGAAAGAAGTGCTCCTAGGATGCAGTTCATCTGACTTATTTTAGATGTCTATTTTAGGATAAGACAGATTGCTCCTCAGAAGAACCTGTATCTCCCTATCAGCTACAAAGGAAAGCTAGACAGTTATTTCAGAAGCATAAATCTCCATTACAGATGACTATATTTTGTCAGATGAGTCCCGCTGATTGTCTACAGTGAACAGAAAGAAGTGGAAATTTATTTTATTCTAATAAAACCCTGTGTTCAGTGTTAGAGCAATATGACTCTGCAACTGATTTTGGTAATACAGACTGAGTCTTTCTGTGCTGTTCAACAAAATGGAAAACAAGTAGTGTAAGACAGGCTGATGTAATATTAAGCATGCAATCACTCTTACACAAACCAACAATTCAATCAACTGAGTGCACGTGGGAAGATTTTTTGTTGTGCCATCTCCACAAGGGTTTTCACAGTTGCAAAAATGAGATGACTTCGAAAGGGACGATGAGGGAGTGGGTACTCTGTAAGGGATGATAATTCGATGTGTACTAAAGAGCTCACTACAGTGACTACAGTGATACAGGTGGATGTTTTGCTTCAGTGTGCAATGTAGCATGGCACAGAGATTCCTGAGACAGCCATGCTCAGTGCAAGCCAGGTGGCAGGTGACACACTTTACATCAGACAATGGCTTGTTTACACAGGTCTGACTCTTGGCTAGGTCAGGGATCTCTATGACTATACAAATACAGTCAAAAAGTAGTAAAAAATGGCCATGATGCCCCATCTCTCTGCAATGCTACAGGCTGGACTGAAATTTGTAAGGAAGGTCCAAGTGCTGGATATCAGGAAGTTATCCAAACACAAAAGTCAAAAAACTCTTATTCTTGTAATACTCTAATTCTTTATTTCTAGTATAAATGCATGTCAGTATTAAGAGATCAAATTTCGTGGACTGGAAGACTTTTGGCAGTCAAATTCTATGATTCCTCTCAAAACCAGATATGTCTGAGAAATTTAGACATGATTTAAAGTACACTAGTTATGCATCAATGAATTCTGAATGAATCTTGTTAACTTAGAGGAATTCCAAACCCTGTGCAAATACGAACAGAAGGGAAAATATTTTCTATATACCTAACTATACAGGGATTTTTATCATTGGATAGATTATATACATATCTATTTAATACATAAAATATATACTATAATTTTATTTACACAAAATCACAGAATCACAGAATGTTAGGGATTGGAAGGGACCTCAAAAGATCATCTAGTCCAATCTCCCTGCTGGAGCAGGAATACCTAGATCAGGTCACACAGGAACACATCCAGGCGGGTTTTGAATGTCTCCAGAGAAGGAGACTCCACAGCCTCTCTGGGCAGCCTGTTCCAGTGTTCTGTTACCCTCACTATGAAGAAGTTCTTCCTCCTATTTATGCAGAACCTCCTATGTTCCAGCTTGCACTCGTTGTCCCTTGTCCTATTGTTGGATGTCACTGAGAAGAGCCTGGCTCCACCCTCATGACACTCACCCTTTACATATTTATAAGCATTAATGAAGTCACCCCCCAGTCTCCTCTTCTCCAAGCTAAAGAGACCCAGCTCCCTCAGCCTTTCCTCATAAGGGAGATGTTCCACTCCCTTCATCATCTTTGTGGCTCTGTGCTGGACTCTCTCAAGCAGTTCCCTGTCTTTCTTGAACTGGGGGGGGCAGAACTGGACACAATATTCCAGATGTGGCCTCACCAGGGCAAAGTAGAGGGGGAGGAGAACCTCTCTCGACCTACTAACCACACCCCTTCAAATACATCCCAGGATGCCACTGGCCTTCTTGGCCACAAGGGCACATTGCTGGCTCATGATCATCCTGCTGTCCACCAGGACCCCCAGGTCCCTGTCCCCCTACGCTGCTCTCCAACAGGTCAGTCCCCAACTTATACTGGCACATGGGGTTGTTCTTCCCCACATGCAAGACTCTACACTTGCCCTTGTTATATTTCATTCAATTTCTCCCTGCCCAACTCTCCAGCCTGTCTAGGTCTCTCTGAATGGCAGCACAGCCTTCTGGTGTGTCAGCCACTCCTCCCAGTTTTGTGTCATCAGCAAACTTGCTGACAGGGCACTCTATTCCCTCCTCTATTTATATAGGTATGTGTCTGAATACATCTCTCTGGAGACAGTCAAAACTCAGCTGGACACAGTCCTGCACAACTTGTTCTATCTGACCCCGCTTGAGAAGGAAGGTTGGACTAAATGATGTTGGGAGGTCCATTTTAACCTAAATAATTCTGTGATTATGTGATATTAATGTGTTTAGATACATTTTAGATAAAGAAGAATAGAAGAAAATCTGGCCCAGAACAACATTTTTTTTTTTTTTTGATTCAAAAATATTATGATAAAAGCAAAAAAAAATCTGCTTAAAAATCTTCAGTCAAACGTCTAGATTTCATCATAAATCACAGACTTCCAATGTGGGAGTTTGGATCGAGTTTGCACTTACATTTCATTTTAATGATAAACTTGAGTCACAACTTTATTTTCAAAACAGCCAAGGTGTATTCTCTTTTGAATCACCATGATCTTTCTCAACCTTGTCAGTATCCAGTTGTCATGTTGTAATTCATTTGTTAGATCAAGTAAAAACATTTGCAAAGATTACTGTGTAAACAAAAGCCTAAAATACAGTCATGGGTTGTATAAAATCATACAAAGATGAAAGACATCTGCGATTGATGCTCAGTTCTGGAATTTCTTTTGTAAAATTCACTAACAATGATAACTGATGACCTTATCAGGCCCTACTCTTCTGATGAAACAATCTCCTCATCACTTCCCTGCTGGAGTTGTGTGTCAATTGTGTATCTGTTATGAGATCCTATGTGATTGCATGGAAGTTACTGCTCTTTCTTGCTTTTGAATTCTAATAAGAAAGGAAATCAGACAAGTCAGTTACAGTTCATTGTGGATGCTACAGAAGATGGGAACTGCAAAATTTCACAATTTAAAAATATGCAGAATCAGACTGTGTTTACTACTGTGGTGAATATTGATAAGAGGGCAGTAGAATTTTCTCCATCTAAATGCACATAGTCCATGCTAGAGCTGCTATCAGATCTGTGGCTGATGTGAATCAACACAGTACTAGAAATTCAGCAGTTTCACTTACTGATATAAGAATGGAACACAGGAGACTGGAAGTTAGCACTGCTAGCAGTTCTTGACTCTGCAAAAGTTAATAAAGGCTAATTCCAGACTGACATAATATTGCAATTCCTTATTGAGTGTTGGCTATTTTTAAACAATAAAGAAAAACACAGCTTATCCCAGGAAGCATTTTCTTTAAGTAATTTTCATATGCAATGTATAATGTATCATAGAATCATAGAATCATAGAATGGTTTGGGCTGGAAGGGACCTCAAAGATCATCTAGTTCCAACTCCCTTGCCATGGGCAGGGACACCTCCCGCTAGAGGTGGGAAGAAGAAACGTAGAAGAAGAAATGTACACTACCTTTACTGTTACTACTGTTACTATTTATAAGCACTCTCCTAATTATCACAGTTCCAATTTATTTCAATCCTCATCATATTGTTATTCAAGTCACAGATGAAGATGTGAATGGTTATTGAAATCTGTATGTGATATCCACATATGCAAATCTTGTGGTAGTCATAAATCACTAATTATGTAGCATTATTACTGGGTAGTATCTAAGACTTTACAGATTCTTCTTTCCTTTTACAGGGAATAACCATTCTATAACATGCAAATAAGTTCTTTATTACTGATCAGTGTACAACATTGCATGTTCCAATATTAACCTAAAGAGGAAAGGACCAGAAGACCTCTGTCTTAACCTTAACCTAGGCAGAGATGAGATGTCCAATGCCCAGACTCAACTGCCATCATAAAAAGCATCTTTTTTTTTTTTTATTTTTTAAATTCTGCAACACTATCAACTAATCCCCCTTTTAAAAAAAAAAAGGCACTACAAAAACTTGTTGACTTCGAAAAGTTTCCAATTTGTCCTGGTTCCCCAGGCACAGACCCATGGGCCAGCCATGGCAGGCAGGCCATGAGTAGCCCTGAGACAGCTGGGAGATCCAATCAAGGCAGCTGACTCACAGGTGTATCCCACACCACCTAGTCATGCTCATTATAAAAGGAGGGAGGTCACTAAGGGTGCAGTTCCTCTTCCTGGGTCTTCTTTCTCTTGGCTTTTTGATCCTGTTGTTTATCCTAAGGACGAGACTGAGTGTAAGCTTGCGTACTTTATGTTGGTGATTTTATTAGTTTTGTTATTTCATTAAATCTGTTTCTACTTCAACCCACCGGGCTTCACTTTTTTTCCCTGATTCCCCTTATCAGCTGAGGAGGGGTCATCTGGTAGTAGAACAACTGCTACAGTTTAGCTTGGGGTACTGGATAAACGTGGACAGTCCTACAAATTCCTCTTCTCACTTTCCCAGATTTTGAGGTTCCCTTTTCCCCATTGCTCCCTTCTACTCTGAGCATCTGGAAGTACCTCTATATACTCAGCTTCATTCCTGCCTTCATAAACAGGAAGTACAGTAAATTCATGCTGTAAATACCTTAAAACAGTATTTTGTTTTCTAAACAATATTTTTTTATAAGGATTATGCTTTATTGTTTTAAATATATCTCCCAAAAAACTCGTAGGTGTAATATTTAGTTCCCAGAGTTTCTTAAGTGGATGATACAGCTGATGACACCTCCGAGGATTGGTGTCCCCTATATTTACTGCTGACTGAGTTGGGATAAACTTAAATCTCATTTTCACAATTATTAGAATCTATAATCCCTCTAACTTTTATTAAAAAGCCACAACAAGTAGCGTGAAAGACCTCCACAGGTCAAGCATCTCCTGCAAGGAAAAAAAGTATTCTTGGTAATGTCAGAGGCCCTTATCCTGTGTTTCTAAGGTAGAACCCTAATGCAGGCATAAGTAAGTGTATTTTAGATACTTTTCCTGGGGAAGAGATTCAAGTTTCCTAAAAGGAAAACCGACAGTTAAAGCCAAAGCTGTGAAAGTAATAGGTCTTCCTGAAAAACTCTCAAGGTTAGTGCTCCATCAAGAAGCTGGGGTTGCAAAAGATGGGTGTCTTCATCTTCAGGCTGGAAAGCCTTTAAAAATGGGCTCACAATGCTGTTACAAAAGCACTCCTGAAAACAGAGATGCAGATGAGTTACCATTACCAATCACCGACAGCAGAGCTTTCAGGGATGCAAGGCTTTGGGATCCGATTGTGGTCTCCCTTACATCCATAGAACAGTGTGTATCCATGAAAATCTTTCTGATTTACTTTGAGGTATAAGTCAACATGATTAGTTTTAAAATGAGTGTGTACAAAGGCTGAGAAGGACACATATCTTCCCCTTGCTGTTTTCTTTGAACAGATGAGATTCCTAACCAAATTCTTTGTTTTCCTGTATCTTGTAGCACTGTGGGAAATGCAGATCTATATGCAAACATATTCTAGACATACAATTCTCGCAGATCAGTCAGAGGTGTTCTGTTTTTCAGTTTCCTTTGTAATGTTGTAAACATTAAAGTCAAAGAAAAAGGAAAAAAAATCAAGATTTTAGCACTTAATATCATTGATGTACCTTTTCTTTTATTCCACCTAACTTTTAAAATGTTATTTCATTTAACATGTTTTCACAAACAACCAGGTTGTTTTCTTTCACCCACTCATATATTTCTCTTTACCACTGACTTACTGAAAGAAGACTTACAGGTAAACAGATTTTTTTAATGCACGTACTGCTTTACAACACAAGTAACAAAAACAATAGAAAAATGCTTCTTTCTCTTGAAAAAAGGGTTTATTTCTTTCCAGTATGCAGATTTGTCCATTATATATATATGAAGGTTACAAGTGATGTTCATACAGCTATATTTTTTTCAGTTGTGATCTTTGTTAACTATCCCATGAATATCTTTGTCTGCTTTGTCTGCTTTGTCTGCCCTTTCTTAGTGCTGGGTTGAAAAATGTGACTCTAAATGCAGTAACAAATTCATAGTCTAGAATCATATTTTTCACAGTGTTTTCCAAGGTTAATAGGTACAAGTGATACTTTAAAAGATGTCCTATTTCTTATTTCTAGTTTGTCCATTTCTGTCCACTCTGAAGATATTTCTATCAACAAAAAGCAAAGAGAGAAAAAGATTTGTAGTAGAGTTACACTGAATTAAATACTCTGAACTGTGGCACTTATGGATATTTCTTGGACTTGCATAGGACATCTTTTGCAAAAACCTTATTTACCACGCTCAAGCAAAAACCAGCAAAAGACACGGTTTTATTTGGAAGTACAGTTTAATTTTTCTGGTTGGCACTGGTTTCTGGGCCTTCCTTCATGTAACTAAGAAAAAGTTCGGCGTACACTCAGTGTATCTAGATGAAAGTTCGCAGTTTATGGCCTATGTCTTTAGCAAATCTTGGTACTAATGCTATGCAGTGGATTCCATTCGAGCTAGCAAGTAACTGCTACAACCATTGGATGGGGCTCTGAGCAGCTTGATCTAGTTGAAGATGTTCCTAACCACCGTAGGGAGCGGGATTAGATGACTTTTAACCTTCCAATCCAAACCATTCTATGATTTTAAGATTTTCTCTTTCTGCCTTTACTTACTCAAAAGGCAAGGACAGTAGGTCTGTTACCCTTTGTCATTCTTGTCTGATAGGCTGCTGCTATGGTGAGATTCTCTCACAGTAAATTCCTTATTGACTATTTATGCAGGACTTGAGGCCTAATTTTTTGCATATATGTATATACACATGTATATACATGTTACTCTGTATCTAACATCAGGAAATATTCATTACTGATAACTATCAAATCACATATGACATGGCTAAATATTTAACTGTAGTACAAAACATTATTTACAATTTTGTTTTCCTATTTGTAAGGAACATTATACTGTAAATAAGAAAATTTTTTTACGTGCTGACTTTTTCATGAGATATTTTGAAACTGCTCGGAGGTTTGTAATGTTAGAAATTGTTTCTGGAAAGATAAAATTTTACAGAATTACCCAATGAAATAAAACAATATAAGACAAAAATTATTGAAGACAATTATAAACATAAAATCAAATAGAACAGAAGATATATTTCAGGATATGACAGAATCAAGATGATAGTTCAATCTGGTGTTCTCCAAATGCTGTACAGCCTATCAAGTTCAACATTTGATTTGTCATATTAAAGAAATTAAAAATGAAGAGATATGAACATGAGTTTGTAATAAAGCAATTTTTTCCCCCACTTTTTTTTCCAAAGTTTAACAACATTTTTCGTGCTTAGAGAGTACATTCTCAACACTGTTGTTTCCCTAAGGTCAATAAGATGCAGCAGTGCAGTCACAGTAATCATAAATGACCTTTAACAGTTTTATTTTTTTTTCCACTGTAATTTGATGAAAAAACATTTGAGAAAGGAATACTTTTCTTGTCTTGCCTGAATCAGCCCATTTTGGCCAAGATAGAGCATCATGCCCTTTAGACAGCATATTTAGAAGGTTTGTCTGTGGTTCAGTTCCCTTTTGGGCAAATGGTAGTGGGATTATATTGTTTTAAGGCATTTACAACATGAATTTACTGCACTTCCTGTTTATGAAGGCAGGAATGAAGCTGAGTGTATAGAGGTACTTCCAGATGCTCAGAGTAGAAGGGATCAATGGGGATGAGGGAACCTCAAAACCTGGGAAAGTGAGAAGAGGAATTTGTGGGACTTGTCTACATTTTGCCAGTACCCCGAGCTAAACTGTAGCAGTTGCTCTACTACCAGATGACCCCTCCCCAGCTGAGAAGGGGAATCAGGGAAAAAGGGAGAAGCCTGGTGGGTTGAAGTAGAAACAGATTTAATGAAGTTACAAAACTAATAAAATCACCAAGACAGAGTACACAAGATTCTGCTCAGCCTCATCCCTAGGATAAGCAGCAGGAGACCAAGAAAAAGGAGCCCCAGAAAGATGAACTCTATACCCCCAGTAAACTCCCTCCTTTTATAATGAGCATCATTAAGCGGTATGGGATACACCTGTTGTGTCAGCTGCCTTGATTGAATCTCCCAACTGACTCAGGGCTACTCATGGTCTGCCTGCCATGGCTGGCCCATGGGTCTGTTCCTGGGAAATCAGGACAAGGATGCTGTTCCATAACCTGTACACTCATTAAAATGTAGGCAGAGACATAGTACAAAGTAGTTCACAGTCCTTCTCTGAGGTTCCTTGCACAACCTCAACTCCTTTGTGCTGTCTGTATTAATGCACTGGGCAGCTGATCTGTAATAGTGAGGAAGCAGCTGCACTGTTAGGAAATTTGCTCTTCTGGAAAGAAGTTCAGAACATAACAGTAATTGCATTTGAGTCAAATAAGTACTTCATAGCGAATTTCCACAGTCATTTCCACTCTCTTTTTTTCCTCATGACCATTGTTCAACCCACCAGTACTGCACATACTGGGATTCAGAATCACTGAGATGAGGCTGTGAGTTCCTACATCACTGTGAGGAAGGAGATCATAGCTTTAACTCAGTGAAACTAGTTTCTGCTTGTTTTACAAAGAAAATTGGCCTGTATATGTATGCATGCATGCATATCATAGAATCATAGAATTGTTTTGGTTGGAAAAGACCTTTAAAATCAACAAGTCCAACAGTTATATGTGCTAAATATATATCGAAATCTTCAATATAAATCTCAACAGTTGAGAAACAATAAATTAAAGAAATGCATAAACTTAGGCTGAAATAGCCCAAGATTTTAGATTATTAATAATTTTTAACATATTGATAATCACATTTTTTTTGTATAAATAATTTTATTGTATTAATAATGCTAATTTCAGTTTGGAATCATGTTACTATATACATTGTGTAATCCGCTTTTCTTTGAACCTTGTCTTTCAAAGAAGGAATGCTGACAATCAAAATTCAGCTTTAGTTTGTGAGCCAAAACCTTTCTCATTTTTCTGTTCAGGAAGAGAAAGTACCTGAAGTATATTACACGTGAGAATACCGATGTTATCAGGAAAACTCAACTATAAAATGAAATATACCTAAATATTCCTGATGAATGTTCTTCACACCATGTCAGAAGGAAAATTAGGGCAAAATGTTCAGTCAGAACATGGAACTTGAAATACAAGAGTGTAAGCAAGTTACAAAAATGTTGGTTTTATGTGTCTAGATCAGACTGAAACTGTATGGTATTTATCAGCATGGTGGGTTTCCTCAAGTTCATTTGGGAACAACTCCTGCTTTCATTGTTTGCTTATCTGGTAGTTGTTACCCATTTCAGTGGCAATAAGAACTGGCTAGATTTCAGAATTTGGTCTAGCTGTTGGCTTCACTTAAGAGGAGATCATTCGTTGTTCAGTGTGTATGCTTTTTTCCTAGATGCTTGCAGGGCAAGAATATTATGAGTGGAGAAGAGAACCACCTTTTTATTTTCCTATCCCATTTTTCCCAAGGAAAACATTTAGCTTCTATGTAGTGTTTATACACAAACCAGACATCTGGTTCTCACGTTGAGTAGGTTTCAGAAGTGTTAGGCGGTGATCAGATCACTGTCTTCTGTTTTGCAGTCAAGTAGCACCTCTAATTGGAATGCCTCCAACAATTTGAAAATACATCTATTAGCTGTTTTCTGTAGCTGGATTTTTATGCTTGTCAGTTTTAGGAATCAAAACATAAAGTTGTCCTCTATTTCTCTCTGTTTTCTAATTCATCTTGTTGTGCGATGATATAACAGGCATCTAATCCTGTTAGCCTGTATGAAAATCACAGTGAAAATAGGAGTATTAACTACATCTGGAGTACACATTTACTGTAGATCTTAGCTATTCAGCCAGGGTCCTGGCTTCATTGACTTGACTATATTAACTCTAATTTTGGCCTGGGCCTGAAGGATATCAGTCTTTCATTTCTACTGCTGCTCAATTTGTATCATGTGCACTTTGAACGCTGCAAATTATTGATTGGCATTAGAAATCTCAAAGTCCTGATCCCTCTGTCCAGTTTTTGGCCATGACCACAGCAGCAGTGTTTATTTTGGCCTACTGCTCAGTGCCTGGCTTGCTTTATGGTGCAGGTCTTCCAGAATCAATGCCGAGCTCCAGCTAATCCATAGCCAGTGAATAAATACTCATTGAAACTGAATCCCCTGGCACTTGGAATAAATAAGGATTAACAGTGAGTTACTGAGAACCAGGCCCCTTAATATTTTAAGCCCCTGAATTTGAAGCACCAATGTTTGAAAATATTGTCTGTTATTTACCAAGATTAGTTAAGCTTTGATCACTTTCCTTCTCTTAAAAACATGGACTATTGCATGATTTTCTTCTAGAAGGTAGGCAGGCATAGTGGTGGTTACTCACTGAAAGGCATGCAGAGCTGGTGGACGGGCTTGAAGCAAAACCTGAGCATTAAAACTGTGAGTTCTCCAAGCTTTAGGACTCCTTGTAGTACAGTAAGAAACTCCATTTGAATTTAGCCATTGGCAAAAACATTTGCAGATGTGAAAATTACATTTTAATTAGTTCCTATGACTACATAAGGTAGGGTTTTTTTGCAGAAGTTACCATAATTACTAGCAGCAAAACTGATATAATAATGGCCATATGGGCATTTTTCTGTAATTATCATTATTATCTAATCAGTTTCTGAGCACTGCCTGGGCTTGTTAACAGTTGGAGATGGCTTCTGGGGTAGATTATTCTCTTGTTGTGAGAGAAATGAATGGAAATATATTGAGAATAAACTTCCCTAGACTATTTTGATTAACAGCAGACACTGTTCTCATTAGTGCTTTGAGCACTTGATACATGAAAAAAACCCAAAACAAAATAAAAAAGTCAATGTTGCCCAAGTTCTTTCATTGCTGCTGCTCCTTTTTGCTACTCAATAAAACAGGAACAGGTGCTTATTTCAGAGATGGGTCAGCTTCTCTGAACCGTGCTGCATAGAGCCCAGGGCGATGTAGACTGCAAGTCACTTCTTTTGCATCTGGGTTCTCAGGTGGGCTGAGAAAACAGCCAAGCCCTCAACACTGGCGAGAAAGGGAAAGGATGCTGGAGAAGGAGCTCAATGCACAGTGCGTCATCTCTCTACGTACATCTCCTGGAGATGATGCAGGCCCATGAAATTACCTGACAACTGCTGATGTACTTAGGATGATCCTTTAAGTCTCTGCTGCTCTACTCTCTCTACCTGTCAGCTTCCTTAGCACATGATACACCTGTAAGGAGAAATGTATCATTTCCCAAGAAACAAAATTAATACACAGCTGCTTTTGTCTTTGATGTAGATGTCACCATTACTTCAGAAAGTGTTATTTTTATAAAAGTAGTTTCAAATGCATGTTAAATTTTTATTAAAGAAGACACACTTTTGAAATGAGAGATGTAAAAAAGAATTCTATTTCTTTTCCCTTGATATTTATTTATGCTTAAAATTCATCCTTTCTGAGTTCAGTTTTATTCATCATTCCTTAATGAAATAAATTCTGTCTGAGTGAAACTTCTTCTTTAAGAAAATCCTCGTATGAACCTGAGATTTTCTTTGCTTCATTGAGATATGTTACTTTGCTTTCCTCAGAATCTTTGCAGGTTTTGGATTAATATTAAAAAGGCCACTACGGAGGTACTAGCTGCTGTTTCATCAATATGCAAAGAAATGTGGCCTCTTGTACTTTTTCTAAATTAGTTTATAAGACAAGAGTCTGATTTCTTTTTTCACACCTTCAACATCTGTTCACTATTGAACCTCTTAATTTTTTGTAGGTTTGTTTTCTTGCTAGCAATGTGCCTGGGAGATCAAGCAGAAATTCACATTTTTTTTTTTCTGCTAGTGTACTTGCCTGAGAAATCAAGTGGAAATACAGATCTGGGATTTTTCTAACTGGTCTTAATGTGTCTGCAAGTGCTTCCAGCAAAAAAACCTAAAAGAGTAATTAAAAGGATGCTAACAGGTTAAAAAAAACCCAAAAAACTTCAGAATCATTGTTTGTATTCCTAAGGAAATTAGTTTTGCTTTTGTTTTTAATGCCTATCATATGCAACATATTTGCTTTCATCCTTATTGATGTTGGCCATCAGTTATTTTTATTCCTTTCCTAAAAATCAAATAAAAATATCCCTTCACATACATTCACTTGTAATTTTTCATTTTTATATAGGCTATAAACATTGCTATTCTGAAAACAGAAATACTTCAGTGGGATTTATGAAAACACAGTTATTATTTATTTATATTCAAAATTGTAGTTCAAATGTAAATGGTAAAATAATCTCCTTAATTACAAAGGGCTGTTTGAGATGGTTGAGTATATGTTTTCACTCCCATTTAGTCATCTCATGTGAAGAGTCAAAGCTACAAGCCTTACATTAGTAGCCTTCATGATACATGTGGTGGATAGATGGATCCTCCAAAGTTAGGGACATCTAGGTGGCACTATTTCTGTTTAAAATCGGAAGTTTCTGATGTGTCGTGACTTAGAAACTTCAGTAGAATTTTAGAAGTAATAGCAGTCTACTCAGTGTGATGAATAAGCTGAAAGAGAAATTGAGGTTATGCACTTAAGTTCCAATGCTGCAAACTTTTACACATTGTGAACAGTTCCCTCCACCTCTGTGAGACTGAGTAGCCCATGAAGTGACTACATGCAGCATTTTGCAGAACTGGTACTACAACTTTTTAGATGCTCATTTATAGCTCTAAACTTTCATCACATATAAAATAGCTTTAATACTGTATTGTTATGACTTTAATCCTGATCAGTAACTTTTACTAACTCAGTAAATTCAGTAAGTTCTGTGTTTAATCAAATAACTAGTAATTACACAATTATTACAGGTGTCAGTAAGTGTCATTATCCTCTGCTGTAAAATACCATGGCATTTTCAGTTACAATCCTTTCAATATGATACAAAGGCATAAATAGAAAACTCAATCACTTCATGTGATTGAATGCACACTCAACAAGTTTGTCAATGACACCAAGCTGTGTGGTATGGTTGAGATGTTGGATGTCCCAGGATGTCCCAGGAATGCCATCCAGAGGGACCTTGATAGTCTTGAGAGGTGGGTCCGTGCAAGTCCCATGGAGTTCAACAAGGCCAAGTACAAGGTCCTGCAACTGGGTTGGGGCAATTCCAAGCACAAATACAGTCTGGGCAGAGAATGGATTGAGAGAAGCACTGAGGAGAAGGACTTGGGGGTGTTGGTTAATGAGAAGCTCAACACAAGCCAGCAATGTGCGCTTGCAGCCCAGAAAGCCAATCATATCCTGGGCTGCAGCAAAAGAATGGCCAGCAGGTCAAGGGAGGTGATTCTCCTGCTCTACTCCACCTTCATGAGACCCCACCTGGACTACTGTGTTCAACTCTGGAGCCCTCAACATGAGGACATGGACCTGTTGGAGTGAATCCAGAGGAGGGCCATGAAGATGACCAGAGGGCTGGAGCAACTCTCCTATGAAGTCAGGCTGAGAGAGTTGGGGTTGTTCAGCCTGGAGAAGAGGAGGCTCCAGGGAGACCTTACAGCACCTCCCAACACCTGATACGTCCTACAGGAAAGCTGGAGAGGGACTTTTTACAAGGATATGTAATGATAGGACAAGGGGTAATAGTTTTAAACCGAAAGAGGGTAGATTTATATTAGACGTTAGGAAGAAATTCTTGACTGAAGGTGGTGAGATACTGGAACAAGATGCCCAGGGAAATTGTGGATGCCCCCTCCCTTGAAGCATTCAAGACCAGGCTGGATTGGGCTTTGAGCAACCTGATCTAGTGGAAGGTGTCCCTGCCTATGGCAGGGGGGGTGAAACCATATAATTTTAATGGTCCCTTCCAACCCAAACTGTTCTATGATTCTGTGATATAATCAGATAGATCCTGAAATAAGAAGAAAGAGAAGAATATATAGACATCTATTAAATCTGATAGACATGATAGAAGATGCTTGCTATTAAACATTTACTGTGTATTTGCTCACGATAAGATATAAATTGAGCCTATATTTTGTCACATGATAACAAGAAGTAATATGTACTAAATGTAGACAATTAACAGAATAACTTCTTGCAATAGGACCACTTTACTAGAAAAAAATGGAAAGTACAAATCACTGTACATAGCAAGGGTTCATCCAGTTATGCAATTATTAGACCAGTTTTTATCTTCCACTGAAGTGTAAGCACAGTGTAGCTATATAACAGTGTAGGGGGGGCGAGCTACCACAATGCACTGGCCAGAAAGAAACTCCAAATGCTCTATGACATCCTGATACACTAACATTATCTTTTAAAATAGTTGAAACAATCTTGGAAAAAGTCAGTGTTATAGATCTTCCCAAGGGCAAAAATTACATATGTATACATTAGTTTTTATTCAGTTTTTCTCTCAATTGACATACATGGAAGAAAGTTTAATGTGTTTATACAGTAGTCAAGATGGTTTATAGGACAGACTTGGTCCAAGTCCTGCCTGAAAATTCCGTGTAAGGAGCTGAAGTGATTAAACGGTAACAAGAATCTTTGACCTATAGATTGCTGTAAAATTGTATTAAAAAAATGGACACTGCTGCTGGGCAAAGGGCCATAGTCTTTATCTGGCTATGTTGTTGCTACAACATCCATGATTGGATTCTACATTCATGATCATTTCTTGACCATGCTTCTCTCATTCAACCCCACTAGAGTAAAACAGTGACACTACACTGCACATGGTTTGGATAAGCAGATTATGCTATTTCTCTGCCATGTCACTAGTGACGTGATAGAGAAATAAAGGTGAACCTGTGCTTTAACATAATTCAATCATAGAGATTTGAGCAATGCTGACATAAATATTAAATATACCACTAAGTTAAAATACATTCTGGTTCATGACCTCATATACTGAAAAGAACATTTTCTTACACTCCTGTAATAAACTTCCATTTTAGGATAGGTTAAATTAAGGTCAAATTCTGCTTTGAATTTGATAATCCATTACCTATGTATTAAGTCAGTTTCTAATACCTGAAATAGATCCTAACAGTCCCACTTCATCTTCTAAAGAAAATATCCTCATAAAACTATATTCTATGGCTGATGCAACACGAAGTGTTTGCTTCTACATTTACTGTAAGAAAATGTATATTTTCCCAACACTAAGTATTTTTCATGCCAATTACTCATACAAATGTTAAGGAAGAAATAAACATTTTTTCTATGATTTCAGAGGAATTAAATTGATGGAAAAGCATCACTACAGTGTCTTTTGAAAAACTGGAAAAAAAAAATTGAGATTTGTATTTTCAGGTAGAATACAAATTTAGGATGAAATGAAGGTACCTCTGCTCCAGTGTGGGGTCCCTCCCACAGGAGACTGTCCTCCATGCACTTCCCCAATGCCAGTCCTTCCCACAGGGTGCAGTTCTTCACAAACTGCTCTAATATGCGTACTTTCCACAGGATACAGTCCTTCAGAAACAGACTGCTCCAATGTGAGTCCCAAACAAGGGTCACAAGTCCTGCCAGCAAACCTGCTCCAGTGTGGGCTCCTCTCTCCATGGGGCCACAGGTCCTGCCAAGAGCCTGCTTCAGCACAGGCTTTTCACAGGGTCACAACCTCTCTTGGGTGAATCCATCTGCTCTGGTGTGGGGTTCTACATGGGCTGCAGGTGGATATCTGCTCCACCGTGGACCTTCATGGGCTGCAGGGGGATAACCTGCCTCACTATGATCTTCACCACGGGCTGCAGGGGAATCTCTGCTCTGGCATCTGGAGCACCTCCTCCCCCTTCTTCTTCACTGACCTTGGTGTCTGCAGAGTTGGTGTGCTCTCATTTTCTCACTCCTCTCTCCTGGCTGCTGTTGCACAGGTTTTTTTCCCCTTCTTAAATATGTTATCACAGAGGTGCTACCATCATCTCTGATGGGCTCAGCCTTGGCCTGCAATGGGTCTGTCTTGGAGCTGACTGGCATTGTTGAACATGGGAGAAGTTTGTGGTATCTTCTCACAGAAGCCACCCCTGCAGCCCTTCACTACCAAAACCTTGCCACACAAACCCAGTACAAAAGGGTATGAAAAAGCAAATATGAAGTTGAAGGCAAACTTACATCTAGAGAAAGAAATGTTCAAAGAGCTCCATACCCTTATGGGATGCAGGGGAGGGGAAAGAAGATAAAGAGATTTCAGTCTGTCCCAGATTCCAAAGTAACTAGTACATAGAATTGCAGACACAGTAAAGTGTTCTTAATAAATCAAACATGTCAGAAGTCATAACTTTAAAAGATATTATCCAGTAGTTGCTAATGCAACACATCAAATTAATAATGGGTGAATGTATTCAGCCACTGTATGCTTGTTAATCTGACCTCAGCCACATGAAAGACTTTAGAACAAATGGTAATCAAAAATCATTAAGCTTTCTAAGAGAACAAAAAAGTGTGCTGAAATTGATAACAAAATATTCAGGTTTTATTCAAGATCTGGTATATCATACAGGAAAACCATAGTCATTTTGAGGGCTATAGAAATAAGATGACGCAAGTACCATGTGGTTAGAAATACTGAATAAAGTGTCCAAAACTTGTGATCTGAGATTACTGGCTGAAAAGGACTTTGGAGAATATCCTAATAGTTGATAACAAGCTAAATATGAGGTTTCAAAGTGTTAAGCTGTTAAAAACAGAATCTCAAAATGTATCAGAAATGGTATTTCTAGCATTTATAGAAAGATGCATATGTCATCACACATAATATTAACAAAACCTCATGTGGAACAGTGTGTGCAGTTATGGGTACCCATTTACAAGAGGGCAAATTCAAACTGGAAGATCATTTATTCTGAACAGTTGAATGGGAAGTTGGTGTTATGGGAGTCAGAAGAATTTGAATTTTAAATAAGATAAAGATAAGAGGGATATGACTGTTTATGACTGTAAAAAAGTAAGTATATACTGGGAAGAGAGAAAAGCTAGAAGATTATCCTAGTTCAGGAAAAGTTTGTATGTAGTCAAGTTGGATTATCTTGAGTAAATTTTTACTAGTATTTGTAAGGCAATTCCTTAAGAGCCGTTCTGGAACAGCCTTTAAGTCACAGGAAGGAATGGGTACATGACATATTAAATCAAGAGGGCACTTCCTAGATTTTTACAAGAATTGTGTCATGAAGTCACTTCAGTAGAAAAAAATGTGATTGGAAAGAACATAGCTTCCAGCCTTATATTCCACTACAAATGTTCTTCTAAAGGAAATGGATGGGCTCAGAATTTCTGAATCTCCTAATTTCTCTGTGAGGTGGAAAAAACTCCTAATTGAGGGGGGTAAGATGCATTTTTCCACCTCCTTTTAAGATTGGTCTGTGCTGGGTAGTGGACTTCTGTCTATTATCTTTTGTATCAAGAGCAAAAGGAAGAGGCAGGTTTCTATAGACCAGGCAGTCTCAATTCGATCCCTGGAAATGTGATGGAGCAACTAACCATTTCCAAGCATGTGAAAAGCAAGAAGGTGATTTGGAGTAGTCAGCATGGATTTGAAAAGGGGAAACCACACTCAACCAACCTGACAGGCTTCTGCAATGAGAGAACAAGACGGCAGGACAAGAGTCAGTGGTCACAGATTAAAACACTTAAAATTTCACCTGAAAACAAGCAAAAAAAATATTTATTGTGAGGATGTTGCATAGGCATCCACAAAACAGACAGGGCAGGTACTCAAAATGAGATTTATTCTAATCAAAACTACTTAGCACTCCAACAAACAAAACTAAACCGCAAGTTTGAATGTCAGGAGGGAATAATACTACACAGCTGACTTAAGAATTCCTAAATTGTTCTGTTCAGATGACGGCCAAAAATACATGATCACCCACCAATAAGATGAGGCCTCTCAACCCTGGGGAGTTTCCTTAGGCAGCATCCCAATCCAAGGCGAGAGTCCCGAACTGCAGACATTCTGCTCCGAGGAGGACTGACTCTGATGGGGCTTTGTTTATACCCTAGTCAAATCTGACCTGTGGTAATTTCTGATTGACTAGAGGTGCCATCTTGTAGTGATTGCAAGCCTGGCAAGGATCACTAAAAGCATATAAAAAACAAAGTAAATATATGAAAAACAAAGTAATCAGGTTTCAGCAGACAGAAGATATTAGTCTTTATCAGGGAGGCTGTATCTGCCACATAGGGTGGTAAAGCACTGGAAAAAGTTACCCAAAAACGTTGCGGGATTTATATCCTTGGACATATCGGAGGCTCAACTGAATATGCCTGAGGGCAACCCATTCTAGATGATCCTGCTTTGAACAGGAGATTGGACTAGATGATCTCCAGAGGTGCCTGACAACATCTGTGATTTTGTGATTCTGTGAAAACTTAGATTCGTTCAAAATTTAAGAAAATGATTTGAGAAAATGTGAAAGATGTTATGAGCTAGAACATTATTATGTGATGACATAATGTCTACATTTAGCCTGTATTCAGTGCTAAACTGTAGCAGTTGCTCTATCACCCAGTCTCTCCTCTCCAACCAAGAAGGGGAATTGGGGGAAAAAGAAGTTCCATGGGTTGAAATAGAAACAGGTTCAATGAAATAACAAAACTAATGCAAATACCAATAAAAAATGTACAAACTTATACTCAGCCTAGTCATTGGAAGCAGCAGAAGACCAAAAGAGAGGACTCCAAAGAAGAGGAACTCCTCACCCTCAGTGAATTCCCTCTTTTTATAATGAGCATGACAAAAGTGCTATGGGACACACCTGTGAGTCAGCTTGGGGCAGCTGCCCTGACTGAAACTCCCAGCTGACTCGGGGCTACTCATGGCGCGAGTATTTCTTTCTGGTTCTTTCTTCTTCATTTAATATTTTTTGATGGACAATGTTCAGTGAATACATTAACTTTGGTCTTCGCAGGACCTTTATTCATTTCTTAAGAAAATTGTATAACATTTTTTGAATTCAGTTGGTCTAAAATTAGAAGTATCATGCTATAAAAATATTTTGATTTTCTATTCTAAATTTGTATCTTTGTAACTTCAATACACTGTCATTCCCACCACAATTTCTCCCAGAAAGGAATTCTTTTTTTTTTTTTTTTTAAATTATACATTAACACATGAAAGTTACGTGAAAGCTTTTCTTCAAATAAAAGATCTTTTTTCTTTTTTAAGAAAATGGGAAAGTCAAGACAGTATGCTTTGACTTTTCATTTTTAAATTTTCATGTTGCCACAAAAGTCTTAAATTTTATTTCTGAAGAAAATGGAAAGTTTTCTGTTGATTTATTTAAGATTTATTTTTTTTTTAATCTTATTGGTGTTCGAACTGTATATTCACATTTCCAATAGTAAATGAGACAGCAAATCACACAAATGGCCTACAAGTTTAATTAACCAAACACATCAAAGAAACTGCAAATCTATTTCTGTTTGTCAGTAATGTTAGAAAAATGTATCAAACTTTAATATACGTAAACATACATGAAACATATCAAACTTTTCACTGACACTCAGTAATGGCTGTGCCCTCATCCTCTATATACACATTGTGTGTTATGTGACAACTGCTAAAATCTCATTCATGTAACTGAAGTGAGTGGTAACGTGAGTTTTAAAACTATGAATACCATGAAGAAACAGACAGATCTAGGGATAAATGATGGGAATATCCGTGAATGGAAGCTTAATGCAGATTTTTGACAGTTTGGGACTTAGTCTCCATTCTTTAATTTTCCATCTGCAAATGGTGATACCAAGTCTGCATGCCTTCATGAGGCATATGAAGAAGAAAATTATCTGTTATCTCTGTGATATAATAATGACTTTTCTAGTAAGGTGAATAAGGAAATCTATAACTTTTATTTAGTGCAGGCTTAGAGGTTGTGCTGTAAATAAAGCAAGAGTTTAATTAAGAGGATAAAAAAGGACATTGATTAGTTGTAACACATGAAGAAAGCAGCATCCCTTCTAAGTATTGACTGAGGACAGGGTCTAATGTTAAAAAAAAATAAACCACAAAAGCAGTCAGTCATGCGATGAAAGATTGCATTATCATACCTGTACACAAAGGCAAAATTGTGGATGTTTCTAATTTTTAAAAATATTTTTTCTTCTTTCAACCTAAACACTCATTATCCTGATTTTAAAGAAAAAAAGAAGTACAAGATTGTATTTTTCAAGAGGTAGACTCCTGCATTTTTCACTTTTCACTCTAACATAGCCGAAATAGTTCACTCATGAGCCTCCAAAGCTTAAGAGAGACAAAGGCTAAAGATAGGCAGTATTTCTGAAGTTCAGATTGTGTGTTATTTGATCCTCCCTTCCTTTGAATCAGTATCAAAATACCAATTCTAGAATAAAGTCATGAATGTAACGTCATGTCATAAAAGTCACGGAACAAACACTGCTTTGTAACTCAGTCTGAACATGAGGAGAGGCTGGAAAGGGGCCCTGCTAGGTGTCATGTTTTGGGAAGTGGGGTGGTTGTGGAGGTGGATTACAGCTATGTCATGTGCTCTTTGAAGAACAAGCCCTGCCAGCTGGCACACGCACCTCACTGTATGTAGTCTCTTTCTTACTCCATGACTTCATCTGCAGAGAAAGATAGTAATAGAAGTTTCAAATCACAGAGCAAGGTAAAGCCACATTAATATTATATGAGATCGCTGTGAAAGAACATGAGTAGTTGTGTATTCCATGCATGATGTGGGACTCAGCAGGTTTCCTGTGCTCAGGATAAGCTTTAGCGGCAGGAATCCAAAAGAGATCCTTCAAGACTGAGATGCTGAGTGTTGTAAAGCCTGAGCTATGGAACTCAATTCTGCCAATAAAGTACACAGCGGTGACAGGCATCCAAAGAAACCCAGATACAAAACACAAAGGGGTTAGGCATCTACTAGATTAGAATTTAGTACTTCTACAACAGGGAGTTTATTCTGGAAACTGTGGGTGCCAAAGATGTCACAAACATAAGCAAATGATGCAGCACTTTTCTGAAAGATACTCTATCATTTCACAGCTAAATGGCAATTGGATGACAGATCATCAACGGATTTCATGCAGATACAGACAATAAGTGAAAAACTTACAGTTCCTTGGTTTTATAAGTAGTGCCATGTTTAGGAACAATTTCTGTAATTTCAAAGCCAGAAACTGTTAACACAGTACTTTCCAGTCTTTTCCCTGAAGACTGTAAACATAAAAAATCCCAACACTTCTCTTTTCTTGAACATAAGCATGCATTGCTTTGCAGATACCTTGGGCAGAGTTTAATTTTTGTTGTTGTCTGAGGAAGCTATCTTCAGTCTTGTCTTGGGAACCACTGTAATGTATCTGCTCTTGGTCCAAATGTGCTCATTGATATTCTGTTCAGATCGTAAACAGTGTTTTAAATCACATTCCCAGGGAAATTCTTGCTGTTTCTCTCACCTGGGAAGGTGATGCTACATTTGTTAAAATAATACTGTGGTAGAGGAGGTGATTTATTATGATCCTTGGCTTCTACTTGCTCACCCTCACAGCCTGGCATAAAAGGGAGCCACTGAGATGAACAGGGCAGACTACACACAAATCCAGTTCATCTGCTGCATGTAAATTGTGGAGTAATGTGGATTCCTATGCCAGAAAAGGATTATGATAGAAATTGGATATCAAAATCAGAAATAGTAATTTTGACCTTTGTTTTTAAGGGAACTGAAGAGTCAACTGAGGGGGCCTACAGTAAGATATGAAATTACTTGACCTAAGCATGGAGCAGGAAAGGTAAATAGGATTAAATAGTATGAATGGTATAAGTGACTAACAAGGTACAAATTAATAATATTTAAGCATCATACTCAGACTATTTAACTTGGCAGTCATAGCATTTATGTTCAAGAGAACTATAAGCAATTCAGACCACCTGCTCTTGAGATTTTCTAAACGTCAGCGCCTACACAGCCAAGAGAGAATTAGCTGCAGTACTCTATTTAGACAGTGAAAATATTATTTCAATAATGTTAACCTTAATAAAAAAAAAAAGGAAATAAAAAGACAAAAGAAAACCCTGAATCACAGGCTGGAAGGAAGGCAAAGTAAAAATCTCTGGTTATGGAATTGTCCAGGGTCATTTTAGATGCAAGAGATTTACATTTGATAGGAAACCTTTCAGTAGGACTGTAGAGGAAGGGTTAATAAAAGATAATGCACTTATTTTAGTGATTTTATATTTGTAGCTGCAAGACTAGTTGCTTGGAAGAATCACAATGGGGAAATCAGAAAATCTGTCTCAGCTGAACTGCACTTGCTTATTCCAGGCCAACAGGTCAGGCAGATAAATAGGAAAAGTTTAGAAGAATGGAAGGAAATAAATAGATTACAGATATGTTTCATGTGAAGACAAGAGCACTTTTTTAAAAATTTGAAATAACTTTGAGTGTTTTCTTGAGGGCTTCCTTGAACACACTTTTCCTGAGACAGCTTAATGAACTAGTTGCAGTGGTGCTTTACATTGTATCAGAAGAAACCTGGCTTCAGACAGCTCTCCCACCATGTAGTTATGGGGATTTCAGAGAAATACAGAAGCAGAATAGCCAGATTTCTTTATAGACAGGGAAGTAAAATGTCTTGAACTTCCTGCTCCACCTTATTGGTAAAGAATTTATTGCCTTATTCTATACCTGTTTAAATTCCTTCATTGCAAAATTAAACTCCAAGAAGAAAACAACTTATCACAGAATCACAGAATCACAGAATATTAGGGATTGGAAAGGACCTCAAAAGATCATCTAGTCCAATCCCCCTGCCAGAGCAGGAATACCTAAATCATGTCACACAGGAATGCATCCAGGTGGGTTTTGAACGTCTCCAGAGAAGGAGACTCCACAACCTCTCTGGGCAGCCTGTGCCAGTGTTCTGTTACCCTCACTGTGAAGAAATTCTTCCTCACATTTATGTGGAACCTCCTATGTTCCAGCTTGCACCCATTGCCCCTTGTCCTATCATTGGATGTCACTGAGAAGAGCCTGGCTCCATCCTCATGACACTCACCCTTTACATATTTATAAACATTAATGAGGTCACCCCTCAGTCTCCTCCAAGCTAAAGAGACCCAGCTCCCTCAGCCTTTCCTCATAAGGGAGATGTTCCACTCCCTTCATCACCTTTGTGGCTCTGCGCTGGACTCTCTCAAGCAGTTCCCTGTCCTTCTTGAACTGGGGGGGCCCAGAACTGGACACAATATTCCGGACGCGGCCTCACCAGGGCAGAGTAGAGGGGGAGGAGTGCGGGAAACCATGGCAAGCAATCACATAGGGGCCAATATGATCTTGTGAAAAAGCCCTTTAATGGCGTTACAACCTGGTTTATATATACAGAGCACCAGATCACGAGACTCATCTAGCTACCGATTGGCTAATAACACTAGCGCGAAACATAGATTGATTATGCCTTAAAGCATGCATTTACACAGTCACTCCTTTTCCACCTCCCTGTCCTGCTTCAGTATCTGGGTCAGGCTCAAAGGTTGGATTGCTCACATGTCCATTGCTTGCTAAAAAAACCCTCAGCAGAGGAGAACCTCTTGACCTACACTAGCCACACTCCTTCTAATACACCCCAGGATGCCATTGGCCTTCTTGGCCACAAGGGCACATTGCTGGCTCACGGTCATCCTGCTGTCCACCAGGACCCCCAGGTCCCTGTCCCCCTACGCTGCTCTCCAACAGGTCAGTCCCCAACTTAGACTGGCACATGGGGTTGTTCTTCCCCACATGCAAGACACTGCACTTGCCCTTTTTATATTTCATTAAATCTTTCCCCGCCCAACTCTCCAGCCTGCCTAGGTCTCTGGGAATGGTGGTACAGCCTTCTGGTGTGTCAGCCACTCCTCCCAGTTTTGTGTCATCAGCAAACTTGCTGACAGAGCACTCTGTTCCCTCATCCAAATCATTGATGAATATATTGAATAGTGCTGGTCCCAGTACCGACCCCTGAGGGACTCCACTAGTCACAGGCCTCCAACTAGACTCCGTCCCATTGACCACAGCTCTCTGGCTTCTTTCCTTCAGCCAGTTCACAAATGTTATGTTAGCAGCATGATTATGAAGCCAGACTAGAGACAGAAATAATCAAAATTATTCTTAAATCACGCAGGTTTAGACACAAATAAGAGACGACACTGTCTTTTTATTATTTCACAGATAGCCAGTTTATGTTCATATATATCTGAGGTACTCAGGTACTCTCATGCCACACACCCCTATTTTTCCCTTTAGTCTGACATGAACGTCTTAATCTAACATTTTGATGTCACTTCCCCTCATGGTAATTCATTTGATGTCTCTTGTCATAACAACTGTAACTTGTGATCCCCAGACAGCAGAAATACTTATAGAAAAGTAATTGTCTGGAAATCTTTCATAAGAAAATAATATTTCATAGTTTATTTTAAAATAATTATTTGTGGAAAAAAAATTTTATTTTTTTTTAAAAGTTAGGGAAAAGGTGAACAACATTCAATATAAATCCTTGGTACAGATAAAGAAAGATGAAGAGCATATAACACTCCTAATTTTATTTCAATTTATTTAAATGGGAATAAGTAACCTATCTTGCTTAGGAAATTTTGTTTAATGCATTAGTCATTGATCTGCTTCTTTAGCCACTTGTATATACTCCTAAAAATCTGTTCTAAAATCTTGATGGAGACTTTTTAATTACAAGTGGTTTTCCACAACTGCTGAAGATGTGCAACTCCTTTTGACTACAGCAGTATTTACTAGCACTGAAAGGTAGAATATTTTTGTCCTGATTCAACATTGAATGTTCTTTTATAAATATATATATAATGCAGAGCTGAGCATCTCATTTTCCTTACATAAACTTTCCACAAAAATAGAGGTAGTTCTGAAGGTAGGACCTTCAGAAACCTTACCAGAGAAAATGCACTGTCTTATGAAATTTATGGATGGTATATATCTAAACCCTGTTAGGGGTACTGGCATCACCCTCATAAGTGGTAAGATGTATCTGGCTTTCAACAAGTCTTATGCTAATAAGAGAGTTCTGCATTTCTGAACAGGCTTTCAAAATGCCATTGTGCTTTCAAAAATCTTTGCCTTGCTCCTCAACCTACACTTCTCACTTAGATGCTTGAGCCTATTCAAGGATTATTTTCTTGAATGGGAATTACAAAGTCAGCTTCTATCTTCTGTCTCATATCTAACCTCCACAAAAGTATGTGTGCTGTCGCATTCACCCTTGTAAATCACCTGGTCCACAGTCATGAATTACCTGGAGTACACAGGAAATCTAGCATGTACAATCTCAGTACTTCTAAATTATATTGGGTGAACACTATTTTTTACTGAAAATGTTCTACTTGTAAAGTATTTATGTATTTTAAGAAGCAATCTATGTATTGAGTGTCTGCCTCATGTAACTAATGAGAACACTACTGTATTTCCAGTTTAAGCAAAGAGCAGATTTTATTTCTTTGTGGCACAAGCATCTTAATTGGGTCTGTCAGCTGATGCAGTGATCAAATGCATTTATTTTCAGTAGTAAAATGAATGATCCAGAATCTACTTATGCTATTGATGAAAAGGTGATCACATTGTTTTTGAAAAGCTATTTATTCATATATTCCAACTATTCTCTAACTTGTCATATACAGAAATTTCTGTTGCATAAAAGATAATGAACAGGCTGCTAGGAGTCCTACATATTAGAAAGCTGTGTGGTAAAAGAATTGGGCAAGGGAGTTTGTGTGAAACTTTCCGTCATTACTCACAGATCAATTCAGCACATTAAAACATTTTAAAATTATATGAAAATCTTACCTTGCCAAATTTTAATAGAAAATGACTAATTGAAGGTATATAGTAGTACAAACAGGTGTGTAGAAGGCTCTCTTGAATTATAAAGAAGCTCTGCTTCACAGAGCATTTCACTGGGACATGACTGGATAAATACAGTAAGTTTGAGAACTTTTAAAATGTGGCTTTCTGTCAGTAGGTTTTGCAGAGACAAGACACCCAGATGGCACTCGAAAAACACAATGATGAATCAAGCCTTTAGAATGCAATATTCATTACATTATCAGGTATAGCAAGATTTGCCAACACCTGGTAATCAGCAAATTATTCTTGCAGTAGATCCATTAAATGGACTAAACAGAAACTGTGGGATATCTGTTAACAAGTTCTTCAGCTGAGGAGAATGTCTGGTTTTCTTTTCTTTGAAAGTTTATAAATCACAACACACAAAACCGGTAGAATATTAATTTTCAAAGAAAATGCTTAAAAGCATTATTTAATAGAATAATATACTGAAGAGAAAATCAAATTTCAGAAGGAAAATGTGGTTATTACAAAAGTTTCAGGTGAATATTTCTGAACACACAAATAGGAAATAAATAAGCATTCAGTTCTCACTGGCTTGTATTTATGTTCCTTTTGCCTTTAAAATTTCTTTATTAATTTTTATATTTTAATCTATATGAACACAAAATTTTCTGGGAGTATTTTTGTCAAATGCAAAACTGTAAAGAAGCTTTGGTACTGAGACAAATTTTTTTTACAGTTCTAGGCTCTCATGTTTCATATAAAATAATTTAAATTCGTATTTCAATCCACCATTGTTGTAATTCTGTTTCAAAAACTAAATGAATATTACTTAGACCTCTTTTTATGGAATATTATTTAAAATATTGTGAAAGCTCTCTAGCTACTAAATATAACTAAGGAAAAAACCCTACAGTTAAACATAGCAGTATCTTTCAGGCCAGATTGATCAGTTTATTGTAGAAACAAAGTATACAGAAGAATACTTGTGGACAAAACTACTGGATGTTTTGGGTTTTCTCAGTGTCTCATAACTGGATGTGAATTTCAGGTCTCAGAACTTTATCAAGATATTGATTTTCCATTACAGAAATGTAATTACTACTGTTGAGTAATAAGTTGCACCTCAACTTGTAGACACAGTTCAGACAGCAGTCTGATTTCCATTGTATAAGTGTACCCAGAGCCCATTTCAAGAGGAAACCATTAGATCAGAGTGACCTTCGATCAGTGCAGGTAGTACAATTTGAAGCATCCAGTATGTAGGTGTTAGAAGGCAAGTGATTCCATACAAGTTTCTCCACAGTGTCTCCAAGTCTAATATATCATCTGAACAGAGCAAATATAAAAAAAACATGGTAAGAGGCAAAGGAAAAACTCTCAGCAGTGTATTCAATTGAATAATTCATATACTTAAATTTCATCCTATTTATAAGGTGGTTTAGTTTAAGACAGGCATGTTTTATAGGCAGTTCACAGAATCACAGAGTCACCTAGGTTGGAAAAGACCTTGAAGGTCATTGAGTCCAACTATTAACCTAATATGAACAGTCATTGACTATCCTTGAGCACTATGTTGAGACGACTCTTAAATGCCTCCAGGGATGGGCACTCCACCACTGCCCTGGGCAGCCTGTTCCAATGTTGAACAAAATGAATCAACCTCTAAATGCCAAATCTCTCAACTAATTATTAAAGGAATTTAGATGAAAAGCTAAGGAAAAATATTTAAACTGAGGTCTAACACTACACAAATTGTATCTCACTCTAAAGCTTTGGGGCCGAGGCTGAGCTAAAAAAGAAATATTAAAACTAAAAATATACTAAGAAATAATAGTAATCTGATACTGCCAAATAATATCATAAGGAGCCCTCACATGTCTTACTTCAGTTAATTCAAATTTATAAACTTAGCTCGAGGTAGCATATTAGAAACCAAATATATCTATGTGCTTTCATGTACACTGTTATTATGTCTAGAACATTAGGCACACAGAATTTTTCTTCTTCACAGTAGACTTTTACGGGATTATTTTAAATAGTCTAGAAGAAGTCTTTCCATTTACAAAAGAGTAAGAAAAGCTATAGTGGGTATAGATGACAAAGAGGGGACGTAGAATTCCAGCTAGGTGCTTCTAGCTCTATTCTGGTAATTGCAAAACCAAAATGATTAGACATATAAATAATTTATTCTGAATTAGATAAATTTTGCCACCAACTTCACATGAGCTATATAGGACATCTTATAGGAATGAAATTATGTTTGAATTTATGTAGCTGGTCAGGAAGTGTACACAGATTATTAATTCTCAAGATATTGACTAATAATTTTTAAGGGTAAGAATTATCCATTTCCCTCATATTGCACTACTGCTAAACTGGAAGAATTCCATTTCCTTCAGCAGCACCTGGTGCTAACTATTGCTAGAGACTGGTTTGTTCTGCTGTAGTCACCTATATGTTTAGGTACCACTGGCTAAATTACACAAGTAATCAACTCAAGAAAATATCTTAAGGAAAGGATTACTGCATTTCTAACTTAAACAAACTTACTGTAAAAACACAATTTAAATAAGTATTTATATGCTCTGTTGCCTGCTAGTCCCTAATTGGACTGAGAAGTGAGAATGGCTCGATGTATTATTTAAATAAAAAGAGCAGGCACGGCTACAAATGATTCTGCAGCACATTTAATCTGTTTCTGTGAATCATTAAAGTCACAGTATAGCACCTGGTGTTCATTTCAATCAAGACTGAAAATCCACCACCTACCCTCTTTGCCATTTCAGTTATACAGTCCACTGACTCTTAAATTTTAGAAGATCAATCACTGATGTATTGATTTAAAAGAGGTATAAAAATCAAAATCAAATGAACACATCTGACTTCTTCATAATGCATGGTCAGCTTTGGGGAAGAGAAAAATTGTGAAATAACGTGGTGGTGGAGAAACAGACTGTGACTTGAATAAAGCAGATTACACTGGCAACAAATCAATGATAGAGCGGAGCATTCTATTTCATGCCTTTTGCAAGAGACAGATGCAGAAAGGTAGTGTGGATGATACAGTCCCATCAACATTCCATTTTCTAAGCTGAGCAGGAGAATAAAAATGCATGCAGGCTCTGAAAGAAAATGACACGTTTAGATAAAGTCCTACAATAGTTATCTATCTTCAAATGCAAGTTTTGTTTGGAATTATACACTGCTGCCCACTACATTTGATAAAGATGCATTTTCATATCAGGAAGACTGTACAAGTAGTAAAATAGCTGCCAGAATTAATTACCTACAGACAATAAGAAATGATCTGCTTTGCTAGCAGGCTAAATTTCTTTATTAAACTCGAAAAAAGTCAGACTGATTTTTCTTTATTATATTCCCCCTCTCTTTCTTTACTGCCACCCCACTGCTTTAAAATTTCATATCAATATAAGGTTTGGGCAGGGTTTTATGCAGAATGTGAGAGATGAGTTGGAAATGAAACAATGAAACCTGAACATAACTTCTTAGAACACATGATCCATTCCTGCCCAAAAGACAGCATCATCCTTTCCAGTTCCACAAGTGTGACAGAATGAGACAAAGAAGAACTTGTGTTTTCTGACAGAACGAAGAAAAAGAAAATGGTTTAGTCTGATTTAAGTTTGTGGCTGCCCCTTTAAAATGACTGCAGATGAAGTAAATAAAAATGTAGGGATATGACTAAGAGCACATCTGCTGTAAGTGATTTAAATTTATTATTTAAAGCATAATAATCTGAATAGAGAGACAAGCAGTTCTGTGTATTGATTTTTTTTTATAGAACAAGCTGTCTTACATGCCCGAGTGTATTGCAGAGAAATTAGCAATAATATATTGCTAACTAACATACGCCAGATAGTTTGAGAAGCATTCAACGGTGAGCTTTTTAAGGGGAAGACCTGGCTTGTTTTCCCTGTTTACTTTAGTAAATGAACAAAAGTGTCTATAACATTTGTAAGTTAAAACGTAAGTCTGGTTTGTGGTTTTAATTTGGATTGAGTGGGGTTTTGTTCAGTTTTTGTGTGAGTGTATGCTTCTTTTTTTCCCTCAAGCAAGGGAAAGGAAGTAAAATTTCTCAATTAGTAGAAGTAATGAGTGGAAATGGAGACCTTGGCACACAATCTAGTATTATTCTGACCCAAAGGCAGCAACATCTGGAGAATATCTTTAGTATCAGAGGCATTTCCTCTCAGAGACTTATTATCTTGAATATGGAAGGAAAAATCCTCAACTGGCATAAAGCTCCACTTCAGCTAAAAAGATGGGAATTAGGTCTGTAACATTCACTGTCTGTTCTAAAAAGCTTGGTCATCAGTATTTGTCCCTTATTCCAGAAAATATCACAGTGGCTGTTGCCTTTAGGGAAATACAAACCAAGAGTTTAAAACATTTTTTAGGTTTTACTACTTGTTTTTGACAATAACTTCTGATTTGAAGTGTCTGTAGCAAGAATAAAATAAGAATTCCCACTAAATTGTAGTCACTTTTACTTAACACATTTCTACATAACATGGGGGAAAAAAAGGTCACTTCTAAGCAATGTATATATCAAATACAGTAACTCAAAATTCTTGCAGTTCAGGAATGTAGTTGTACTCCTCTAAACTGAAATTTCTCAAAGGGAAAGCCAGAGGCTGTTCCTGTAAAATCAAGCCTTCTCAGTTCAAATTGAAGAGAAATCCCAAAGTCAAAGATCATTCCTTGAGACTTTTCTATTGCAGCTCTGCTGTACAGGATGAATAATCTCTGCTTTAACATAACCACTATCACAAAGCAGTATGATACAGTAAGACAATCTCCCAAGGTAGTATTCATGGTTTTTAGAATAATCATCCAGTCTTCTAATTAGTAAGAAGCATGTTTATCACAGTCCTGGTCCTGTTGCTGATTTGATTTTTTTGGCTATAATTTGTCAAACCTTTCAGGTTTCACATTCTTCAGCAGAGACAGCTATTTATCTTATAAAGAAGCTAATGGATTTCTAATACTGCATAAATTAAAAAAGAAAAAGGAAAAAGGAAAAAAGAAGTCACAAGCAAATTTAAAAAGCATAACATTGCCAAAGTCAAACTCTCAAAAAAATTAGGAAAAGGAAAACTTGAAATCCACTCCTTCAAAAACCAAAAAAATGAAAAACATAATCCCTAAACCTCACCTTAAAATCTCTGGATTGTATTCTGTTTGCATGTATTGAGGAGAGAGATTTAGGGGAACTGCAGCTTTCTGCTAAAATCAACTGACAAATGCATGTTCCCTGCCATGTGATGGAGTGTGATTGCAAAGCACCATTCCCTCTCTTCTCAGAGATCATACCTTCAGACTTCCACTCCCATACTTCCAAAACATCTCTTCCTTGCAGATGGATGACACATCAGTACTTTGGGTGACACAGGGAACAGCTAATTATTAGTTATTCTTTTTGATCATCATTATCAGATTTTATTTTTTTAAAAAATTATTGTATTATTGTATTCAGTGCAGAATTATTCATTTCCTTTGGGGCTTTTCTGGTTCTTACTTCTTGGCAAACACCTATGTATGAATTTTTGCAGTACTTTCCTGGAGACCAGGATTCTCAAAGTGCTTATACGTTATAGCACTTCATACACTCACAGCAGACTTCTCATCACTGTTACTTCCCATTGTGAGTTCACAGAACCTGTGTAAATAATGTGAAAATCTTGAGTAGTGTGAGAACCGCTTCCGTTACTGCACTCTCATGGATAAGCTTCCAAGTGACTATGTGCGAGGTACAGAAAGACTCCTGAGTTTGTTGAAGTTTACAAAAAGATAAATAAATAAAAAAAGTAGCTGGAGGCAGCTCATATGCTTGAAGATTGGCAAAACTATAAGCAACTGAAAACAGAGTTTTGTAAAGGCAAGCATAACTACAGGCATAACTACCTGGGTCACCTACAATAATAACATAAATGAAAGCTGTTACTTCATTTTCCATATAGAAATAATTCCCTGGTGAATAACATTATATAACACTGCTTATTATTTTTTCTTCACATGGAACTCAGTATAACAATCTGGCTGATATAGCCTGTGTTATTTAATTTGACAGTTTGCAGGGGCTGTCAATGAGTAAGCCCTATACTTGTTCACAGCTCCATACTGGAATCTGAAACAGGGCATAGGCAGCCTCAGCCTGAGAAGTGGAGTCTAGGCAAACCCCAGCATGATGAAGTACTAATCATACTTTGGTTGCATGCAGGAAAATGTGCCCTTCTTCAAGAAGACTTTGTGGCTATTATGTCGTTCTTCCCCTCCTTCTATAAATCATGACCTATATATTGTTCTGTGAGAACTATTTAATGCAGAGGAAAATCTAGACCTGCTTTTCCTGTGAGCTGTGTAAAACACAGGAGGTTATAGCAACACAGGGAAAAATTCCCTGTTGGCCCTTGTAGGTTCTGTGAAGCAATAACACTGATATTGTGATAGAGTTGTTGAGCTATTTTTACATTTAGACTGTTGTTATGCTTTTAAACAATAAATATGACTACTGTGGACCTTTGATAAAATAATTAAATAAAAATTAACATTAGAGAATAGATAATAAAGTTCTGTTAGCAGTTCTGAAACTCCCTTTATCATTTCCACTCTTTCCCCATCATTGCAACAATTTCCACCATACTAATACACTGCCTATCTTTTTTTACCCCAGGTACATGCTAATACTACCATTTCTGTGGTTTACATCCTATTCATTGGTTACATCTACATGAAGCATATTTAAAAATGAAGATGTACTGCAGCTTCTTCTTTTTTTTTGCTATTTAGTGTTTTTACTATGATTGTAGCATTTGTATAACTCTTTACACATAGAAAAACTGATAAATACTTAAATATCTTCACGTGATATTTTAATGGAGCTAATTCAGAAAATACACACAGACATAATCCTACACTCAAAAGGCTTGATCCAAAAATCTCAATTTGCTTGTTTATCTATTATTCCTTTTCTGTATTCCCTAATTTGTGTCTGATTGCATTTACTTTTACTGCTGTGAATGACTACCTGACCTTCAGGGCAACGCAGAAAAAGGGTAAATAAGTGTTGCTTAGAAGGGCTTTAGTGATTAGCAAATGGTTTCCCCCTGCTTTTCCTGCTGACAGGAGAAATAGCAATGCCAACAGTAGGGAAAAGAGTGCTAAGAATAGAACTGAACTCATTACAAGTTACACTTCTCAACTTGTAAATGAAAAATGGATCGACTATATTAGAATTCAATGCAATACCTAAATGGAATGTAACTACTTTAAATTTCAAGGGCATCTCCGTTGGGAACATTAAGGTGCAAGCATTTATCTCATGGACAGGAATACTTAGTATTTGAAAGAAACCCCAAAACATTCAAGAGTTCATATTTCTAAGTAAGGTACTCTAACCACTGTGAGTGAGAGAGAAGTACAAAAGAGAGAGAAAAATGTACTTGGGAGGCAGGAGCAGACTGAATGAGACCAGAGGAGAATGTAAAAGTGAGATAGGTTTGAGGAGGAGAAAAGAGGAATTCATTGACAAGTGAGATAGAAATAGTCAAGGTTTTAGTTAAGAAAGGCCTTGTGCCATAACACTCTGCATTGTATTTGTTGAACTCTTAAGCTCCTATTTTCCATAGCTGAGTCTGCCCAAATAAAAGACAGAGGAACTCTTAAGCTCCTATTTTCCATAGCTGAGTCTGCCCAAATAAAAGACAGAGGAGTGAGGGACAGATGTGCAAAATTCTACAAAGAGAGTGGAGAGGCCATCAAAAAAGTTAAGAAAATGATACTTCTTAAAATCTCCACCCATTCTGGATTTGAACCTTTTCCTGAAGATGATTGGGGAGATTGGTTAAAGGATCTGGAGCACAAGTAATTTTTCATCAGTCCCTCTAGTTACTGAAAGGAACTGGAAAACCCACATGGTCAACATGTGGCTCAGAGGCTGGTGCCATCGATGGAATTTTGTTTATTTCAAACATGGGGCAGTTTACACAGCACCAGGCTTGTTGGCAACAGATGGTGCTCACTTGTCTCCAAGGGGGAAAAGGATTTTGGCCCATGAGTTGGCAGGGCTCATTGAGAGGGCTTTAAACTAGGTTCAAACGGGGAGGGGAGTAAAACCAGGCTAGCTGAGGATGAGCCTGGTCTTCCTACACATTTTAGGTTGATTGCTGTGAGCTCAGCTCTCTCTCTTAAATGCTTTTACACCAACACATGTAGCATGGGGAATAAACAAAAGGCACTAGAGATCTGCATGTGGCTGAAGGGCTATGATATGATTGCTATTACAGAGATGTGGTGAGATAGCTCACGACAGGAATGCTGTCATGGATGACTATGCGCTTTTCAGGAAAGATAGACTAACAAAGCATGGAGGTGGAGTTGCTCTTTATCCGAAGGAGCAATTAGAATGTATTGAGCTTTCCCAGGGCTGGCTGATGAGTGAGTTGAGAGTTTGTAGGTAAAAATTAAGGGGCAGGCTAACATGGGAGACGCTATTGCAGCTGACTGTTATAGACCACCTGATCAGGACGAGCAGGCTGACAAGGCCTTCTGCAGACAACTGGAAGTGGCCTCAAAATCACAGGCTCTGGTTCTCATGGGGGACTTCAACCACCCTGACATTTGCTGGAAATGCTACACAGCCAGGCATGCATAGTCCAGGAGGTTCCTGCAGTGCATCGATGACAACTTCCTGATACAGGTGGTGGAGGAACCAACAAAGAGAGGAGCACTGCTGGACCTTGTACTGGTAAACAAGGACGGACTGGTCAAGGATGTGAAGGTAGGGGACAGTCTCGGCTGTAGTGACCACGAGATGGTGGAGTTGAAGATCATGTGCAGCAGGCACAGAGCAACAAGTGGGATCATAGCCTGGACTTCAGGAGGGCTAACTTTGGCCTCTTCAAGAAACTCCTTGGAGAAATCCCATGGGACAGGACACTGGATGGTAGGGGGGCCCAAGAGAGCTGGTCAATATTCAAGCATCATTTCCTCCAAGCTCAGGATCGTAGCATCCCGAAGAGTAAGAAATCATGTAAGGGAGCCAGAAGACCTGCATGGCTGAGGAGCTAAGGTCTCCTTAGAATAAAAGCTAGCAAGGGAGGTCAAGGGTAGCAAGAAAGGGTTCTTCAAATACCATGGAAGCAGAAGGAAGACTAGTGGAAATGTAGGCCCACTGCTGAATGAAACGGGTGCCCTGGTGACGGAGGATACAAAGAAGGCAGAATTACCAGATGCCTTTTTTGCCTTGGCCTTTACTGCTAAGGCAGACCCTCAGGAGTCCCAGTCCTTTGAAACTGCAGAAGAAGGCAGGAGAGAGGAAGACTGTGCCCTAGTTGAAGAAGATTGGGTTAGGGAAAAGCTAGGTGAATTGGACACAAAACCATGGGCCCTGATGGGATGCCTCCACGAGTGCTGAGGGAGCTGGCAGAAGTCATTGCTAGACCACTCTCCATCATCTTTGAAAAGTCCTGGAGAACAGGAGAGATGCCTGAGGACTGGAAGAAGGCCAGCATTACTCCAATCTATAAAAAGGGCAAGAAGGAGGACCTGGGTAACTACAGGCCATTCAGTCTCACCTCCATCCCTGGAAAGGTCATGGAACAGATTGTTCTTGGCACCATCTCAAAGAATGTTGAGGAAAAGAGGGTTATCAGGAGTAGTCAACACGGGTTCACCACAGGGAAGTCATGCTTGACCAACTTGAGAGCCTTCAATGAGGACATAACTAGAAGGATTGATAAGGGGAGGGCAGTCGACATGGTCTACCCTGATTTCAGCAAGGCTTTTGACACTGTCTCCCATGGCATCCTCACAACCAAACTTAACAAGTGTGGACTGGATGTTTGGGCAGTGAGGTGGATTGGGAACTGGCTGAAGGACAGAGCCCAGAGAGTAGTGGTCAGTGGGGCAGAGTCTAGTTGGAGGCCTGTGACTAGTGGTATCCCCCAGGGGTTGGTACTGGGTCTGATCCTATTCAATACATTGAATATTACATATAGCTCCATACAGTGCTTAAAAATCCAGCTACTCTACTCTGCGCTGAAAAGACCTCAGCAGAAGAGAGGATTCAGACCAATGTCTATGCTGAATGGTTAGTGGCTGGAGACTCACAAGACATGAGAGTCTAGAAACCTGTGGCTTCTGGTAATAGAAGGGACGATCCTTCTTTGCTGATTTGCATCAGAGAAATAGATATATATATTGGCACTGAGAGGAAGCAGTGGGTAGCAAGGGCTGGGATTCCCTTCTGCAGGGAGTGCAGACACCCATCTTCTTGTCTGACTTGTTGTTTCATGAGATTTGTTGTGTGTGGAGGGACTGCTGAAACTCATCTTGACCTCAGACTATAAACCTTTGCTCTTCATTCACATAGGCACTAAAGATACTGCTCTGAGTGCATCAACAGTGACTACAGAGCCCTGGGGGCTGAGCAAAGGGCATCAGAGTCCAAATACATTTTCCTCTGGTCTGCTGAGAGAGGGAAAAGGCTCATGTATCTTGAAGGTCCATAGATGTTTGATGTTGTAGACAGTACTCTTTTTTTCTTTTTATGACTACAAGACACTTTATGAGGATTTGGGAGCAGTGGGAAGAGATAGGACACGTTCAGTCATGTGAGGAAAGAACATCTGTGCCAATATGCTTGCTATCCTAAGTGGGTGTGACATCAGACTAGGTTCTGTGGGTGATGGTGACCAGAGGCTGAAGCTGAGGCAGGGAAGGCAGTGAGAATGTGTGTGTGAGAACAGTGTGATTATCACAGCTCTATATTCCCCTTCTGAAAGCAGAGTGACTGGGCACCCAGCTCAAGTGCCTGTATGCAACACATGCAGCATGGGGAACAAGCAGGAATTAGAAATCGGTGCACAGTGGCAGAGCTATAATCTTACTGGATTTACGGACACATTTTGGAATAGCTGGTATGGATGGAGTGCTACAGTGGACAGATAGAGCAACAGGTCCTCACCAGCAAGGTCCCAGCCCTGCTGGCCATCCTACCACACTTGGGTCCTGCCTCCCTGTCCCTTAAGGAGCAACACCTATCTTGGTGGCCCATTGATAGACATTAGCATGAACACAATGGAAGAGTGAAGATGCAAAAAAGGGAAGAACAAGAAAGGACAGAGTAATGAAGGATGAGATGTTGTAATGGAGAGAGAATAGGGAAAGAAGGTAAGAGAGAAAAGAGGAAAGTTTCAGAAAAAGACAAACACAAGGAGATAATAGATGATCTGATTAGTTGCATTAGCACATCTCTATGAATGTAAGTTGCTCTGTTAACAAACTGCTGATTTGAGGATCAAGGTTGGAAGTTGGAGATATGGCAGCTAGGGGACACCTCATTTTAGTCTTTAAAAAATGTGGCTGAAGGGAAGAGTCAGTTTTATGCACTCCTAAAAATAATTGATCATATATATAAAAATAATATTTGAATGTACACCTGTGTGTATTATTTTTAATTTATGCTCAAACTTCCTTTTTTGGTGTCATCTGCGAACATATGCTTCTTTACTCCTCCTATAAGAGCAAGTTAGTAATTACTCTTTTTTCTTTTTTTAAAAATTGTATAAGAGGATACGGTTGTATTAGATCTTGTCTAAATGAAACGGTATTTTTTCAAACAGCTCCATGTTTTTTATTTGTAAGATACATAAACTAGGATATACATTCAAGATGTCAGATTATTATATACAGACTGGCAGAAATATTTGACTATGAATCTTTGCCATTACAAAGCAAATTCCTCTACAGATGTAGAGGACTATGTTGTTGTAAATGTGTGTTGTTGCAAATGTATAGTCTGTCTTGACTTAATAATCACAGAAGCATTATTTCTTTATTCAGAATTTTAAGTTGTGTATATTTATTCTGAAAATGCAAGAACTGGACAGGGCATCTAGCTTAGATTATTTGAAAGGTATCAACTGTTTAAATGACATTTTCACCATCAGTAAATACATCTTTGCCTGCTAGAAATTGTGATGCTATCATGCTGCAGGCAATCTGTGATACAGTCACATCACAAATAGGTGTCAACTCTCATTACATTCTTAAGTATAAATTTCACTTATCAGTTCACATATAGTCGCAGATGTTTTAACAATCCAATTTTTCCATGATTGTACCAAGACTCAACCTCAAATACCTTATGATATGTTTGTAGGAGCTACTGTAGATGCAGCAAATTTTGGAACATTCTGTGCAGTTGGAAGCCACATATAAATTTTTATTTCCAAAAATTATTGAATATGCTAATTATTTATTGTCTGGCTACCTTGACAGACAACAGAATTTTCATTTCTTGTTTCTTCACAGTCTGGTTTAAGTGAGTAATCTCATTTTAATAAGATTGTATTTTGAAACTCAGACCTAACTTTTCATTTTTTGAAATATTTTTTCAGGAAAATGCATCACTCAAATCATGCTCTGATGATAAGTAAAATTCTTGACCTATTAGAAATGGGGTTTTAAATATTTTTTTTTTGAAATGACTAATTAAGACAGGGTTTTTTTACGTATAACTTTTAATATTAGAACCACATTACTATGAAAAAATCACCATCTGTTAAAGACATCCATGCTACCTTTTCCTGTTTTTCTGTTTCCTTTATAGATTATTTCTGGTACAAAGCTAGCTTCTATTTTTCTTATCTCAGTGAAGTTTGAGAACTCCTCAGTGCTGTAATACACTATTACATAGAGAAAAGCCAGATAATGGCTCACTATGGTTCTAAGATGTCTCACTTTACTACTATGGTATGCTAATTTTATAGAGTCAGGTACTATTAACACCTGAGAATTGCAAACCAGCTATTAATAAATAAAATACTAAAAATAAGAATAATATGCATTAGTTACCAGAGACGATTTTAGAAAAATGTGTTGCCTTTAGTCAGTGGGATAACATTCTTCTGAGTACTACATGTTTATCCTGGTGTAACAGAGGGAATAAAAAGCAAATCTGAAAAAGAAAGCCTTTTACCACACAGGTCATAATTTGTTCTTCTTTCAGTCACACTGCAGAGCCATTCCACTTTATGTTAACTTATCTAAAAAAAAACCCCGGTTTTAGCTCAATAATTTATATCTCTGTCTTTCTAGGCATTGCACATTTATCTTGATATCTTCCTAGTTTCTAACCTTACTTTGTGGTTAATAAAATACACTGAAAATTAAAATATGCTCATTTTCGGGCTTAACTTTATTACTAACTGAAATTTTAGTTATCTAAAGTCGATGAGAGGAGTGAGAGGAAGCCTAATTTTAATGTCTACTTTCCCTAGAAAGTCAATACAGAGAAAAAAGAACTTCTGAATAGTGGTAGAGTTTGCTTAGATAGCTGCCTGCCTGTTCTATAAGGATGTAGAGAATCAATAGGAAGTGAAAAATACCATTCTTCTCATAGGATGTGACTTGCTTGGCCCTCCCCTGAACAAACTCTACTGTGGTCATTACCTATGCAATAATGGGGTCACATGAAGTGTCCTAGGATTTTCTTTGTTTGAGGTGACTGAATGTATCTTTTCCACAGATCAGACAAATATCAAAAAAACCAAACCAAAAGCAAAGGGCAAAACAAGTATCTTTGATCAGTGAATCCCCCTCTGAATCACTGTATAACAACTCAAGAAAGAATCTTAATTTGAAAAGGCAACAGACAAAAAGTTGACTTTTGGAGTTTTGGGTTTCTTTTGGAGGAGGGGTAGAGGGATGGGCTAGAAAATCTCTCATTTAGATGGTACTAGGACTTCAGTTTAGCTCCAGCTAAAGCTGTAGGCATTTTGTATTTTGTATTGACTGGATGGAAAGAAAAAGAGTATTTGGAATAAGGAGCATGCTTGGCCTGAAGGAAGTACTCATCTATTCAGATGTTTCTGTCTTGTCTTTTTATTGCCTCTGCCTCAGCACATACATAGAAACACACAATGTGGCCCAAAATGGCATTAATTCTTTTCACTATCTACAAGAACCAGAAGGGTAAAAAAGGCCATTTTAACAGTATGACTCTTCATAGGCAGTAAAGTAGCTTGAGTGCAGTGAAAAAGTGTGTTGTCTCTTTCAAGACAGTAAATGTCACCTCCAGGATGATTCCAGGTCATAGATGTTTGAGGAGAGTGCGAAAGCTTGGAGGATATTGCTGAATCAATATCTCTGCATCTTCTACCATCAAACTAGAAAACCCAAGAAATTACATTTCTGCAATATATCCAGATACTGTCAGTAGAATTCAGTGTTGCACAAAAAAAGATGAGCTCTAAAATTCCAACACTGCAGCATGACATATAATGTTTCTACAATGTACCATGATTATCATTAATACTTTATTACTGTAACACTGCATTTTTCATGACACAATAATTATTTTTCATTTTTGTTTTTTCACTGTCCATGAAAAAAATTACATCATTATAGATAAATTTAAAAATACTCAACATTTCATGTTTGAATAAAATATTGATGATTACCTGCATCTAAGTTTTAAAGAGTTATAAACAGTGTTGTATGATTATTAAGGTCTATTATAATGAATGTGACTGGCACTAACATGTATCATTTGCTCATATAACAGGTGGAAAAATTATTGTGTGCTAAATCAGAAATTTGTAGTTAGCTGACATGTTAGGTTTAGACAACACCAGTATTCAGGGTTTCGATAGAAGCAGAGTTTGAAGTTAATAGCAATGAAGTCCTGTATTATCTCTAATTATTTTCACAAGTTTTTATGCTCAAAAAACTGAAAAGTTCACGATTATCCACTTTGATCCACAACTGATGACTGGTTGTTTAATACAGCGCTTACAAATAACTTTCAGTGATGTGGATATTGTCAGAATATCATCTCTAGCCACTTTATACACTGCTTTCAAAAGTAATTGTGAATTGGCAAGAGATTGATAACTTTCTTTGACAGCTTTTTTTTTTCTTTTAAAGCAGTCAAGTGTCACTTGAGGAAAAAGCAATTACAAAAATTATTTAAAGACTAAATACTATGCAAAGAGATGAATTACTGAATATATTTACTAATTTTAACAGTATATACCCATAATTCATTCATGAAGACTGCCAATATTTTGCACTCCATCACACTTGTATTTTGATTTGAATATATAAAAATATTTAGCATATATAAAATACAATGTCTTATAAGTGAAATAGCATTTTCAATATTTAGAAATTAAGAGAATCTCATGAGAAAACTTTATACAAACATTCATACAAAAAGAAATACATGTTATATGAACCTACACTGAATTCATAGTGGCTGTTTTAACATCATCCTTACTGATTGAAATGTAGTTATTCCAATCTCAGAGACACATATGTATTATGTTACAAAATCAATATAAATGTGCAATATTACTGGAACAAAAATAATTTTTTGTAGACCAAATAAATCCCATCTTAAAATAATCAGATCAAGATAGACAGATAACTTACACTCTCTTGAACTATATGATGAAAATTAACCCTCTGCTTAGCAAAGTTCCTAGAAAAAAGTGATATTTCAACCTCTTCAGTCTTATTTAATTTAGGTTTTTTTAACTGCTTGAGACACATAGAAAATAATGACAGTACTGTTTTAAATGAAGATGGGAAATCTTAGAAGAATGCATTAGGCATGGACAGACAACTTTTATTTTAAAAAGGGTCTGAATCAGCAACCCGTCCTATCATGTGTTGCTAAGACTAATATGCAAAAACATTCTGCATGTGAGACCATTAAACATTACAATGGTCCCCACTCTGTCATAACTGCACAAGCAGCTGAGGCAAAACTACTTTGTGCTGATCTGCTGTGAAAATGCAGTATTACCCACTCTCACATTGATTTATGTCGTTCACACCTGCAGAAACAGTAGTTGCACATTAGAGTACATCAAAGGCTGTGTCAAGAGAAGTGGTTTAACATTTTTTATAGAATAATTTTTAATACTGTTTGCTGGGTAGAACTGTACTTCCTGGTAACGTGCAATATTTTGTATTGACGCTTAAGCTAATATAGAGGGGACAGAAATCCATTTTGCTTGTATACAAACGAGAAATGTCAGAAGTATGAGCCTTAAGCTGATCCAGCATGCTATAAGAATCAATCACAATGTCCATATAATCTCTCTTTTACTTAAACATACCTCCCAGCCAAATACACTTCTCTCTTGCCTAGTCAGCAATGCTACAGAAAATACCATTCTTCCTACAGCCAGAATAGGGATAATTTTACTTTTTAGATAACTTTCCCCGTTGTGTTATTCCCTGTCTTTTGATTCCATCAGCCACTTTGTGTTTCCTTTACACTTCCAGAGTTGCCACCAACCAGCTTTAAATTTCAGAGCTCCACGGTTAATTCAAGCAACACTTTTTTTTCCCCCCATTTTTTTTTTTTTCTCCCTCAACTCATTATTATAGAGCAAAATTTAGAAATATAGTAGCTAGGAAACATCTCAGAAAGCAAGGAACTGTGAGAATTACTCTCCTTGTGTGGCAGGAATAGAATACCTAGCATAACTGCAATCCTGGAATTCAGTAGGGCCAACTTTGGCCTTTTCAAGAAATTGCTAGGGGAAATCCCATGGGACAGGGTACTTGAAGGTAAAGGGGCCCAAGATAGGACCTCTTCTTCCAAGCTCAAGATCAGTGCATCCCAACAGGCAGGAAGTCAAGAAAGGGTGCCAGGAGACCTGCATGGTTAAACAGGGAACCGCTGGGCAAACTCAAGGGGAAGAAGAGAATGTACAGATCATGGAAGGAGGGGCTGGCCACTTGGGAGGAATATAAGTCTGTTGTCAGAGGATGCAGGGAGGCAACTAGGAAAGCCAAGGCCTCCTTGGAATTAAACCTTTCAGGAAAGGTGAAGGACAACAGAAAAGGCTTCTCCAAATACATTGCAGATAAAACTAACACTAAAGGCAACGTAGGCCCACTGGTGAATGAGGTGGGTGCCCTGGTGACAGAGGATAAAAAGAAGGCAGAGTTACTGAATGCCTACTTTGCCTCTGTCTATACTGCTGGAGGCTGTCCTGAGGAGCCCAGGACCCCTGAGACTCCAGAGGAAGTCAGGACAGGGAAGGAGTTTGTCCTGGTGTATAAGGACTGGGTTAGGGATCAGTTGAGCAACCTGAACATCAACAGATCCATGGGTCCTGATGGGATGCACCCGTGGATGCTGAGGAAGCTGGCGGATGTCATTGCTAGGCCACTCTCCATCATCTTTGTTAAGTGTGGGGAACGGGAGAGGTGCCCGAGGACTGGAGGAAAGCAAATGTCACTCTGGTCTTCAAAAAGGGCAAGAAGGAAGACCCAGGTAACTATAGACCAATCAGCCTCACCTCCATCCCTGGAAAGGTGATGACAACTTATCCTGGGTGCTGTCTCGAGGCATATCAAGGATAAGAGGGTCATTAGGGGCAGTCAGCATGGCTTCACCAAGGGAAAGTCATACTTGACCAACCTGATAGCCTTTTATGAGGACATAACCCAGTATGGTGGTATAGCAGTGGATGTGGTCTATCTTGATTTCAGGAAAGTATTTGACACAGTCTTCCATGACATCCTCGCAGCTAAACTGAGGAAGTGTGGTCTGGATGATCGGATAGCGAGGTGGATTGTGAACTGGCTGAAGCAAAAAAGCCAGAGAGCTGTGGTCAATGGGACGGAGTCTAGTTGGAAGCCTATATCCAGTGGAGTCCCCCAGGGGTGAGTACTGGGACCAGTGCTATTCAATATATTCATCAATGATTTGGATGAGGGAATAGAGTGCCCTGTCAGCAAGTTTGCTGATGACACAAAACTGGGAGGAGTGGCTGACACACCAGAAGGCTGTGCTGCCATTCGGACAGACCTAGACAGGCTGGAGAGTTGGGCAGGGAGAAATTTAATGAAATATAACTAGGGCAAGTGTAGAGTCTTGCATGTGGGTAAGAACAACCCCATATGCCAGTCTAAGTTGGGGACTGACCTGTTGGAGAGGAGCATAGGGGACAGGGACCTGGGGGTCCTGGTGGACAGCAGGATGACCATGAGCCAGCAATGTGCCTTTGTGGCCAAGAAGGCCAATGGCATCCTGGAGTGTATGAGAAGGGGTGTGGTTAGTAGGTCGAGAGAGGTTCTCCTCCCCCTCTACTTTGCCCTGGGGAGGACTCATCTGGAATATTGTGTCCAGTTCTGGGCCCCCCAGCTCAAGAAGGACAGGGAACTGCTTGAGAGAATCCAGCGCAGAGCCACAAAGATGATGAAGGGAGTGGAACATCTCCCTTATGAGGAAAGGCTGAGGGAGCTGGGTCTCTTTAGCTTGGAGAAGAGGGGACTGAGGGGTGACCTCATTAATGTTTATAAATATGTCAAGGGTGAGTGTCATGAGGATGGAGCCAGGCTCTTCTCAGTGACATCCAATGACAGGACAAGGGGCAACGGGTGCAAGCTGGAACATAGGAGGTTCCACATAAATGTGAGGAAGAATTTCTTCACAGTGAGGGTAACAGAACACTGGAACAGGCTGCCCAGAGAGGTTGTGGAGTCTCCTTCTCTGGAGACATTCAAAACCCGCCTGGATGCATTCCTGTGTGACCTGATTTAGGTGGTCCTGCTCTGGCAAGGAGACTGGACTAGATGATCTTTTGAGGTCCCTTCCAATCCCTAACATTCTGTGATTCATATTGTACTAGACATTAGGGATTGTTAAATTTTTAAAAAATTTTTGCGTCTTGTGCGTTTTGGATTTAATATGAACCCAAAAGATAAGTTTATTGAATTTCAAGTTAGGGCTTCTAAACTCTTTGCCTTCTGCAAATATTTTGGGTGAATGAGGTTTCAATATTCTTTGATGGCTACTCCATACTATTGCTCGAAGTTTCTCAGAAAGAGTTTTGTTTAGAGCTCTATCAGGATCACTTTGAAAAATCATAACTAAGCCAGAAAAAACTTTTTGAACCCCTCACTTTCTTTCCTTTAACTTTACCTCAAATTTCTCTTAGAAGTCATCTTCTCATATTTTCTTTGAATTTTACTTCCTGTAACCCTATAGACAAAGTAAAAGTAGACAAATCAGAGTTGTTTTAAAACAGCTCTAGCTTATGAAACTGATGGTTACTTTCTCTAATTAGATTATATTAACATGGATTTTTTTTTCCTCAAAAGGGCAATTATAATGAAAGAATTGTTCTTAAGACTTCTTAAAAGTCATTAATGAATATAGCTTGACATGAATGAGTCTACTTTTCTGTTTATTTTTTGCTCTTGTTTAAGCAGCTGGATTAAGGGTTTCATACTTTCAACATTCTGCTTGAAACAGTCAACTCAATAACATGAATACAGAAGGCCTGTGACTAGTGGTGTCCCCCAGGGGTCAGTACTGGGTCCGGTCCCACTCAATGTATTCATTAACGACCTGGACGAAGGCACAGAGTGTATCCTCAGCAAGTCTGCTGATGATACCAAGTTGGGAGGGGTGGCTGACATGCCAGAGGACTGTGCTGTCATCCAGTGTGACTGGGACAGGCTGGAGAGCTGAGCAGGGAGAAACGATGAAATTCAACAAAAGCGAGTGTAGAGTCCTGCATCTGGGGAAGAACAACCCCATGTATCCGTACAGGCTGGGGGCTGAGGTGCTGGAGAGCAGCTCTGGGGAAAAGGACCTGGGAGTCCTGGTAGACAACAGGCTGACCATGAGCCAGCAATGTGTCCTCACGGCCAAGAAGGCCAATGGTATCCTGGGGTGCATTAAGAGGAGTGTAGCCAGCAGCTCAAGGGAGGTTCTCCTCCCCCTCTACTCTGCCCTGGTGAGGCCTCATCTGGAGTACTGTGTCCAGTTCTGGGCTTCCCAGTTCAAGAGGGACATGGAGCTACTGGAAAGAGTCCAGCGCAGGGCCACTAGGATGATTAAGGGATTGAAGCATCTCCCATCAGAGGAGAGGCTGAGGGAACTGGGTCTGTTTAGCTTGGAGAAGAGGAGGCTGAGGGGGGATCTCATCAGTGCTTATAAATATCTAAAGAGTGGGTGTCAGGAAGACAGGGCCAGACTCTTCTCAGCGGTGTCCAGTGACAGGACGAGGGGCAATGGGCACAAACTGGAACACAGGAGGTTCAATCTTAGCATAAGAAAACAGTTCTTTACTGTGAGGGTGACTGAGCACTGGCACAGGCTGCCCAGAAAGATTGTGGAGTCTCCATCTCTGGAGACATTTAAAACCCATCTGGAGGTATTTCTGTGTGGTCTGCTCTAGGATTCTGCTCTGGCAGGGGGATTGGACTAAATGATCATTTGAGGTCCCTTCCAACCCCTACCATTCTGTGGTTCTGTGATTCATTCTGTGATTCTGTGAACAAGCTCCAGCTACTTCTGTTGTTGATACTAATCTTAATGCACATATGTCAAGTCTTTTGTTACTTGGAATATAATAAAATCTTTGAGAAATGAAATACAACTTTTAGGAATGAATATATGAAATAAGGGCAAATATGCATCTAATAAAGAATTCTGTGCTTAATGTGGCAAGTGGTAGATACTTAGATAATAAATATAAAATTGGTTGTGTATAGAGTCATCTTCCTCCCAGTATATCTATCTATCTATCTATCTATCTATCTATCTATCTATCTATCTATCTATCTATCTATCTATCTGTCTATCTCAACTTCCATCAGTTTTGCAATATTGGCATCTTCCAAGTTGAATTTCTATTAATATCTTGGTGTTTAAACTGTCTGGAAGGACTTTTGAGCCATAGATATCTCTAATTGCTTTTTGATTTAATTTATACTTTTGACTTTCATCCTATGGCAATTGAAATTTTCAGTTTAATTGAGATTGTAATAGTGAGATTGGCTTCAGAAAAATATTCCCTAAATCCAATTCTGAGGTCTCCCTCAGCAAGTTTCGTTCACTTACAAAGAGACTGTAGATGCCCTGTGATAGCACAATGACTTTTCTTTTGCTGGTGGATTTTTGTAGATCAGAAGACTGACCTTTGAGATCAGTTCTTTTGTAGAAGTTACTATATGTATGAATATAATCAGAATTAGATGAAGGTAACTTGGAAATAGAGCTGGGATGGATTTTTATGACACAAAAAAATTAATGGTAGGGAATTTTAACTCCAGAATGGAATTGTTTGTTTTGATAGAAAAAGGGAGAGAGAACTGTAACAAAATATTGAGTACTCACACTTGAGGTAAACATGACTGTCTTTAATACCTTGCTTCAAATCAGATAAGGTAAAGACTAAAGCAAAGTCTCATCCTAGGTAAGTATAATAACCATCAAGCAATTTCTGTTGTAAGCTGTTAATAATTTATTTTTATTTGATAGATTCCAAAAGACCCTAGGTCAGTTCCTTTTTATCGTTTTAGACATTAATATAGAACCTTTCCATTCTAATGGTTTCAAGAATTAGAAAATTTAGCTCTACATTGATGACTTGCTAACAAACAATATAAACTGAAGATGTTACCTGCTAAAGAGTTCTTAGGAATTAAATTATAATCCATAAGGAGTATTTTATGTAAGTATTTATTGAAGAAGTACTATTGAAGAATTAGTGCTGAAGATGGATTTTTTAAATGGAAAATAGAAAATAAAACTGAAAATTAAATATCTGCATGGAAATCATGCTTTCCAGATCATTCTTGCAAAAAGCAGGCATTGATTCTAGTAGAAAGATGTATGAAACTTAATAATGAAACTGTTTCTTTTAATAGTTTCAATATAATGGATTTAGTGACAAATTAACTGTTGGGGCATGCTGGTGAGTTTTGTGCAAAAGCCTAGTAAATTGACTTTTTCTTTATACAAAATACACATTATTTTGTGTTGTCTCTGTTCCTCTTCTTTTTCACCTTAAAATAACTTTTCTAAACTCAACTTCTATTCTCATTAGTTTTCAGCTCGAAGTTCTGGGGTTTTTTTCTGACATATCAATCATTTTTAAAGAAAGAGGACAGGTTTTATCACAATTTTCACTTGATTGAAAAAGCTATATTTTTTGACAGAAAAAGAAATTTCAACAGAAAATCACTTTACTGCAGTAACTGCTCATATGAAAGAAAAGGTTAAGAGAATTTATTTACAGTTTGGTTGTGCTGGGTTCATAGGCAGTGTATGTTAGAAATTATTAGAAAAAACTAGATTTATTTGTTCATATTTTCTAAAGCCCATTTGCAGCCCAGTAACAATGACTTCTGCCATTCCTAGTACAGGGCTCTGCAGAGCACAAATCTCAGAGATGGTCTGGGCTCACCTTGGCTGGAGTTGGGCTGAGCTGGTTTCAACACCTGCGTTGGGGTTGAGTGCTTGTTGTCTCCCCTGCCTGAGCCTGAGCTCTACCAATACCTCCGTGGGAGCGGTTTGGAAACCTAGGAGGTGACTTCCCAACAAACAAGATCCCTGGTGGGGCTGAGCCTGGGGAGGTTGTGGGGACACACACTCAGCTGGGAGCAGTCATAAAGCAGCAGCCCAGGGTGGGGAAACATAAAAATAAACCCAAATAACCACCAATACTGAGGATGACGAGATGCTAACCAGCAGTATTGAATTTCTCCCAGGGAAGGACCCAGGATGTCAATGACTTGCTGTGACAGCTCAGCACCACTTGGCTGGAGGAAGAAATCGGCCTTACGAGCTGTAGGAACTCTGGGAATGTGAGCACAGCACCAGCAAAAAGAGGTTGATATTAGAAAGGTTTTTTGTATAAGAATTCTAAGGGTATTAAATTATATAGTTTATCCTGTACTAATTTGTACTATGTTTGTTACTATCATTGTAATTGGACTGTTGCATTTCAGTTGGACTTTAAAATTCTTAACTAGGCTAACAGTAAATTCTTGGCTCCATACATGTGCTTTTCTATTTCACCCATAACACAGTTTGGAATTTATACCAACGCCTTAAAAAATTAGGGAGCAACTGGTTTGTCATACAAAGTGACGAGAAATACTCCAAGATACATTAAAATAGATGTAGAGTCTGTTATCAAACTTTCAATATAATTAGTTGAAAGTTAATTCTACTATGTTTTACCATATTTCTGGTATTTTAGACATCAAAAATCTATGATTCTATGAAAATAATTGACTCAAGAATAAAAGTTCCACTTCAAAATCAGGAAAAGGTCTCCAAACATGGAATTGAACATTACAGTTATTAATAATTCTTTCTTTGTTCTTCTCATTTCTTTGAGAATTTTACTGAAAAATTACTTTTAAAATAGATATAATTTAGACATGGAAAGAGTTTGGAAGATATTGTTATTTTTGATTTGATTTTATTGTGTATTCAACTACCAGAATCTTTGAGATGAGCTCTCTGCAAGGAAGGAACTTTCACTTATGGAAAATACAGGCATGAAATCAGATTAAATTTTACTTTTGTTTCACCTTGTAGTGTGTAGAATGTCATAGAAAGAAGGACAGTAAACACTAGAAAATATTTATCTTAAAAATAGTAGTATGAAGAAATATAGACTAATGGTAAGGAAAACTGTGAAAGATCTTTGTCTGCTACACATTGCAGGATGTCAATAAGAAATGAATGCATTGCAGTTGCTACTTTTAAAAATAATAAATTTTATAAACCTCATCACTGTGTGTGTTATCAGAAAATACATCTGCTGAGAACTACAGCATGCCTCTCACAGTTTCTATTCATTGAAAATGCTTTTTATTGTAATAGAAAATAATCCTGAACTGCCTATGTAAATTGCTGACTGCTACATGAATTGCTGAATGGTAACCTGGAAATATTTCCAGCTAGAATTGACTGGGCAGTGTCACACACACAAAAAATATGAGGGGTTTATTCTGGTAATTAGTAGAACCCTGGAGTTACTGATCAGGAAGAATGACATAGAATGACAATATTAATGATCACACAAATATGATGAGATGATTTTAACTCCCAAAAGATCTAGAAAGCTGGCCCTCCTCAGTGCTATTTTTAAACTATTTTTAGTTTATATTCTAGAGAATAGTAAATTAGACATCCTAGGTTTTAAGTTTCCTTTCCTTCAAAGCCATTTTCTGCTGAAACATTCTCCAGCCTTGCCCAAAGACGAAACATAAATGACATTCTAACAGAGCTAGCCCAGAGCTCACTGCAAGTTAGATTGAATCTTAATGAAGGGTTTTAACACCTAAGTCCCTCTGCAATTCTAATTTGTTTGGGTTCTGGGAACAGATTTTTCAAAGCATGTCTTAAAAAGTAGTTGATGATTAAAGATACAAGAGTAGGAGAATGTAAATACATTCTGAGAGACTAGGATGGGCATTTTTAACTTAAATATGGTAAAACCCTTCTGCTTGCTCACAGTATTGAAAAATGTGTGTGTTTTTTCCTCAGAGGTGACTGCATCAGATAACACTAGAGCTCTGATCTTTTTTCATTCTCAGATGATTTTTATTCTTCACCTTCTAAGTTGTGATCTCAAATTTCAGACCTTTGAGAAAACATTTTCCTGTGTACAGGGAAGTCTTAAGAAAAATTCCACTCTTCTAGGGAAAAGCATCAGAAATGTCATCCCTGTCCTAGGTTGCAGTCATATGGTGTGTTCCTGGAAGGTATATCACTGTTTTTTCCGTTAATTCGTTGAACTACTTTCGTAAGTCCTGATAACTTTGTGTATAGACGTAGTCTACACAGTAGGAGTAGAAGACTTAGTCTTGCCCAAGAGAATTTACCAGTAACTGGTGTCAGAAGGGGCATTTAGGAATAGTTTGATTATGGAGTGGAAAGTGATGGGGATGTCATAATTAAAGGAGATGGAAACCAGGGCTGATGCTTCAAACCTTAAAAAATGTCTTTTTCTCAGTGGCACAGAGAATGAGGCATATAATTTCAGGCCAGAAAAACACAGCCTTTACACCTTCAGTTTTACTGTTGTGGTGATTCTTGAAATAGATGAAGTTCCCCTAACTAAATCAAATGGTCTTAGTTTTAAAGATGTTAAGAGTTAGGAGTGGTTCCGTCCATGGTATTTAGTACTTAATTTAGAGCACAGTGAAGTGTCTCTGCACCATCCTTTACTGCAAAGTACAAATATCTCCGTATTCTCCAGACTTTTCCTAAAATTTCCATTTGATTTTTTCTCAAAAGAGAAAAGGGGGGGGTGGGAAGAAAGAAAATGAAAACATAAGATGAAGGTAAATTGAGCTGATATGGTCCAATTAATGTACACAGAGAAATTTTACATCCACTCATCTCATAAAATAAGTTCATGCATTAAATATTGATTTTTCAAGCAGTTAACTCTAATCTAGCAAGAATTCTCATGTGAATTGTACCTACAGTATCAACTTTTTGTTATCTTTCAGCCAAGTAAGTGTCATCTAAAAAAAAGTATTTAATGTGTATATATTTTTTCATATATACATACAGACACACCACAGGTGTGCAGTCACATATATAACCTCAAAATAATATTTAGCGCTCTTTCAGCAAATCTAGATGTCTATTGGTCTGCACCTCTTCTCTATCTCAAGCTTTGAAAATTACCAAATTTCCGTAAAAATGAGGACTAGTGTACCATTTTTTTAATTGAATTGCCTAGTTTAGTCAATTATTTAATCAATTAATGTGTTATACTCTTGAGCTAAGGAATAATACTACTTCAGTAATTGCAGCACAAAAACCCCACAATGCAGGCTTCCTCCTTGAGGATCTAAATGGATCTGTGCTTGCAAACCATAAATTAATAGCATCTGAGGAACATGGGGGAAGTTCTTCAGAAGGCAGCACACATACCACACGCACAACATCCACAGTTCCTATGGGCCTTGGCTTAATTGGTTCTGAGCCAAAGAGCTGACACATTCACCAATCCATCAGAGTACAATTTCTGATCAATGCTTTTTCATAAGAACTCTTCAGGACTCCACTGGAAGTAAAATCTAATATGAATAATAGCTTGGGAACAAGAAATATTCATGTATGTACAGAAAATAGACCGATGTTTTCTCTACTTCAAATGCTAGCATATTTTCAAATTAGACAATATTTTAAAAAGTAGCTCAAAATAGCCATTTTAGTGGCAGTTTAGTAGCTAGTACACTAGTGCACTAGCTTCCAGATATAGAATATTTTTCTCAATAAAATATTTTCCTTAAAAAAGTGTGATATCCCAGATTTACAAAAATATAACCACAAAAATATAACAAAAAGTCCGTATTCTGAGAAGCATACAGAGCCAAAATTGTACTGTGAAGGTCTGCACTGAGTAAAGAATAAGTCACTTATCTTTCACCTATGGGATGGCAGACAAAAGAAATTCATGTCTCTAGAGGAATTAATTTTAGCTAGCTGACTCATCAATGAATAATTTGTTTACTTGCAAAATAGACATAATCAGCAAGAACCTAGATTTTGGTCATCAGAGATAAAATTAATTGGTGTATTTTGCAATTAAATTGAGTAAAGCAAGTAAAATAAGATAATATATAGAGTGCAATATGACAGTAGGAAAAAACTCAGAAGACAAATCTGAGACAAGTCTGCATTATTCATGCTAATAGCAGACACACTGAAAGTTTCCTAAAGGTTGTCTTTTAACACAGTGTTTTTAAGTTTATTATTTCCAATTTCTCAGTCTAAATTTTCATACTCTGTCAGTTCTACAAAAAAATATTTTGCCACTTGTCAGAATTAAATTAGATTCTATGATATATTTTTAGCTCCATTAAATATTTTTTTAAATAAATTTGTTTTGTTAACTGGTTTGGTGACTTTTGAAACATTTTTCATTAGGAAGGTGTGGAGGAACAGAAGCATGACCATTTGGCTAAGTGATAACAACTCAGAAAAATCTGATTTTATACAACATATGATTATTCAAGCCTTGCTAAATTTTGACAGGGAAACTCTCTGCAGATTCCATCTGTATCCTGTTGCCATTCGAGGTAGGAAGGTCTGAGCAAGATGTCCCACGTGAGAGATGTTCTATCCGCTGTGAATCTCTACTGTACAACACCCTTATCTATCTAATAGCAGAGGAGAATATCCCACCACTTCTCATATCTATCCCTTTGCTGATACACACAATCAGGGGGGAGGAAAATGTCGCTCAGAGAAAGGATTTTAGCCAAACAAAGAGTTTATGAAAGATAACTCAGAGCATGCTAATTGAGGAAGAAATACTTAGAATCCATCTTTGGTAACAAATTAAAACCCCTTATGCTTATTTTCTGGAGCACCATCTCTTGAACCTGAGACTGTGTGTATAAGAAAATCAATATAATATACCTGATGAACCATATTTTTAGTAAACAAGTTTACAAGAGCAAAGAGTTGAATTGCCTTGTAGGTTATCTATCTTCTTCATAAGCATGTAGGATTTAAAAAGAAAACAAAACAAAAGAGTAAACTAAGAAGTGGAAGACAGAGTCTGGAGATGGAACTGGTGTTTGAACTGTTATCAAACATAGCTCTGAAGAAGAAGACATTTATACATTTTTGATACCCATACTTCCTCCTAAAAGCTGAGGGATTGTATTTAGAAATAGACTTAAACAGTGCAGCATTTGGATATAGTACACCTTAGTGGTGAGCACTGAGACTCAGAAATGAAATGTGGTTTTTGTCTTCCAAAACCATTTGTCTGTCTGCTAACATCTCCCTTGGGTAACACCAGTACCAAATAGCCTTAATTTTCAGTCCTGGTGATTCTTTACTGTCAGGGTAGTAAAATCACTGATTCATCTTTGTTTCCATGGTATGCAACACTATATACATGCAAGACTATTCCAAGAGGTCTTTCCTGTAAGGATTCTCATCTAGGTTAAATATTCATGTAAAAGAGTCTTTAAATACTAAGTATCTCAGGCCCAATGAGATGCCAGAAAAGAGACTCAGACTTTTGTGGCAGCATGCCTCAAGCTATCCTGGATTGAAGGGATATTTGCAAGAATTTAGCCTGGTCTTGTGGTACTGGTTCAAAACCCCAAGCAGCTCCACTCAGAGAAAACAGAACAGAAAAAAAATGCAAGTAATCAAAAAACTAACTATGTAAAGAATTATAAGAACTGTGTAGAATGAGGGTGCTGAGGGGCCATGACAGCAGGCTAAGTTCCGAATCAGGTGATGTAACCATCGTCACACAACAGTCAGCCTAAATTTGAGCAGGGAGGATTTAAGCCTCTTTTCATGAGTTGGCTCAAGGAATGCCTATCTTTCCCCCAACATGGCCAAAAGGTAAAATACTTTTTCCTTTTTTAACATAATAAACTTAGATGCTATGCCTGAAAGTGGCCGCTTCCATTTCAGGATTTGAATGCCCTAAAGATTGCCTGATTTCTCTCTCTCCCTCAACAATAGAGCTGTCTTTAAAAGTAACACTTTTATAGCTTTACCTAAAACTGGTTTTGTATGTTATCTAGTGTTTTGCTTAATGGAAAATTCATAAAAGGTGTTAGGAACAGAACAGATTTCTTTCTTGCAGATCAAAACCTGTTTCGGTGGATTAGTGCATAGTATTACATGCTTTCTTGTTTTCACTTTCCAACTTCATTAACTTCACACTTCTGTCTGAACAGGGGAAATATTTAAGGTGTGTAGTCAGATTAGATTGTGGTTTTATGGTTAGAGTGTTCTCCCAGAAAGGAGAAAAAACAGTTTGATTTCTCTAAGGTTGAAAAGGACATAAAATGTTTTTACCCTCATGCAACTATGCAAGAACTGAATATTTAACCCTCTCCTGTGTATATGAATTTAAAAAAAAAAAATATTGCCTGTGTATTGCATGTCTGAAACTCAATTATTTAATATGCCTGGTCAATCAAGTTACTGAGGCATTTTAGGGAAGTATTTTAAGAGAGAGCCTGGTTTAGGCAGCTTTTGTCCACAGTTTCTTTTCACTCCTGAACATCCCCATCAAAAGTACGAGTTCATTCTCATGCAGTCATACGATGACCCAGACTGGACAATCTGCCCAGGTTAAAAACCATGGGAAGGGCAGTGTTTGCTTGTGTTTTATCTGAACTAATTTTAAGCCAGAGCAAATCCCAGTCTAGTTCATCACATAGAATCATAGAATAATTACGGTTGGAAGGGACCTCCAGGGTCATCAAGTCCAACCTTTATCCCATCATACTCCTAACCACTAGACCATGGCCTCAAGTGCCTCATCAACCCTTTTTTTGAACACCCCCAGGGACGGCGACTCCACCACCTCCCTGGGCAGCCTGTTCCAGTGTCTAACCACCCTCTCAGTAAAGAACTTCTTCCTAAGATCCAACCTAAACTTGCCCTGACGTAACTTGAGGCCATTTCCTCTCGTCCTATCATTAGTAATTTGGGAGAAGAGACCAACACCAGCCTCACTACAACCTCCTTTTAGGTAGTTGTAGAGGGCAATGAGGTCTCCTCTCAGTCTCCTCTTCTCCAGACTGAACAGCCTCAGTTCCCTCAGCCGGTCTCCATAAGGCCTGTTTTCCAGACCTCTCACCAGCCTCGTTGCCCTTCTCTGGACTCGCTCCAGCACCTCAATGTCCTTCTTATCCTGTGGTGCCCAGAACTGGACACAGTACTCAAGGTGTGGTCTCACGAGTGCCACATACAGAGGTAGTGGCAGTACGGAAGGCATATCACAGATATAGGAATAGATGGTCAGGGAAGGTACTGCAGCAAGCACTACTGCTGAAGAAAAATTAACCAAACGCACTCAGCCCCAGTTTATGTGGTATTCACATAGTCCCAGCATTTGTTACACTTCTTATGTTTCAAAATGGGGAAAAGCTGTTTTATATTATCTATATTTACATTGAAGCTGATGTGAGTAACTCAAAACCAAATATAGCTCTTTGCCAAAAGAAAAATACAGTGTATTTTATTAATATATATGTTTATCAGAATGTGAAATAAATGGACTAATTCACAGTCAACAAGGATGAGTTTCTAAAGTAAATCAATAGTTTTCAATTTGAAAGAGTAAACAAACATGTTCCTGTACTTCTGGGTGAACCTGAGGGGACACTATAAATTAATCGACTGTGGAGTATTTTATGAACAGATTAAAACTTTTTTTTTTTTTAAATTTAGAATTCCTTAAATTCCTTAGACAACTTCCTATACACTACAGTATCGTACTCAGAACAACAGTAGCTTGTGGCTATAAGTAGGCACATGGAACAACACATGTACAATTCCTGATAAAAATATAGGGAAAATAAACATCTCCATGAGGTCATGATAAGAACTAGGAGCTGTTAAATAGTTCTGACAAAAAACCAAACAAAAACAAAAAAAAAAAAGAAGAATTATCTTAGCTTTCCATTTTACATGTCATCTCTTTGGTATGACTCAAAGTACTTTCCTGTTTTCCTTTGGTCCTTTTCTAAGGCTTTGTAGTCCTGCTGGTTTGGAATGTATTTAGAAGTAAAAGTGAAGCTATAATGAGAAAAGTTATCTTCATCTGTGTTCATTTTCACTTCAAAACAATTCATTTATTATATGTATAGGTGTAAAGCAGTGTTTCACCGTGTCGAGATTCTGAACTTTATGCAATATGCAATTTATTAATTAAAATGGGCAGAAATATTTACGGATAAAACTTCCAAAGGTGCTCGGTGAAAGTCTGTTCATAGGGTTTTTTGAAACAGCATTTAACTTGTCATTATATATTCATGAAGTAATAGACTTTGTTGTGCCAAACTAATTTCTTCAATCACACAAGAGCAATTCACAAGAAAGGCGTATTATAGGTAACTTAACAGCTGTTGCTCCATGTATATTATTCCTTAGAGACTTTCCAGTGATATATAGGAATGTTATTTTATTTTGTTAAAGCTACCAAATTGTTTTGCTAACAACAAAATAGAGCAAGCATTATACAGCTTCCTTTTCCATTTGCTGACTGCATGAAAGAGAAATGTGCTATAGCAAAAACACCTTATGTCCATGTGCCTATAGTTTTAGCACCTGCTCTTGATTTACTGTGTATCTCTCTCACAAACGTACAAGTGAATAGACATTCAGTTAAGGATCTGTTTTAACAAGGGCTTGAGATAATGGAAAATTTTTAGAAGTGGCTCCGTTTGCTCAGATTTACACTTCTTAAGAAGTAATGCCTTCAGAATTACGCAGTCACAAATATTTCTATGAATAAAGCCACAAGAAAATCTAATCTTTCCACAAAAATAGAAAACCGTACCAAAAAAACATATATGGAGAGGAACATGACTTTGCATTTTAAGTAGAAATACTTATAATTTTAGAATGACCACAGTTCTTTTACCATTTATATGTGAAATCTTATATATAAAAATACTCCAAAGTTAAAACAATCTAAAATACATAATCACCTAGTTTTCTGTACATATTTCTCAAGGACAAGTATTTTGTGCTACATTGTCCTCGTAGACTTTTTTTATCGTCTTTCTTAAATTGCACATCTGAACTGAAGGTAGTTTCCATACTCACCTCAGTTAAAAGGATAAACCATCCTTTCGATATTTTATTTATTTTTTTATTCAAAGACTGCATAAACTGTAGAAAGCAGTATTACAGAGAAAGCCTGCTTTTGAAGCTACAATGCAACTGTCAAACTGTCATGTCTTTCCTTACAATATTTCCCAGTATCCCTGTAAGATCTAACCCTACAGAAATTAATGCCATTTCAGCCCCATCCCTTGTGATAGATACTTTTCAGTTTCCTTGTGCTGAATATGCATTTTTTGTCCGTTCATTAAACACCTGTCTGTTCACATAGTATTATTTTTCAGACTATTTTATATATAAATTTCATAACTATCAGGGTTTTGTTTTGTTTTCAGAACTTTTTTTAAAAAACACGGGGCAGGAGGGAAGGAGAAAACTCAGCAAGACTTCATGAATAACCGAAGGTAAGTGTTCCTCATTCTGAATCCTTTTGGATATCAAATCTTTATCTATGTAAGATGATTTATGTTTACTATGGATCCTTCCAGTTGGTCACAGTACTTTGACAGTACTAGCTAGTGAAAGTCTGCACTTGTACAAAACTAATATAAATTTGGTTGATCAAGTACATGACACAGAATGAGAGAGGATTTTACAAAATTACCTGTGCATAAAAATACATGCCATTAGAACTTCAACTACATGCATAGAGAAAGCACACACACACATGCGCAGAGGACTGAGTTTCATCTCCTGGGTTGTAGGTTTTGATGTTTTTTCTTTCTTTTTTTTTTTTTAAAAAAAAAAAAAATTCAGTGAATTGCCTTAAATACAAGGAATTAGTGAGCTGCTGTGCTAAAATTCACATTTGTAGATGTTAGTTGCAGATCTATAGGTGTTTTCTTTCTAGCAGAGATATCCTCAAAAGAAAATACACAACAAGGAAAAATGAACCTTGTTATATATTTTGTATTGTTTAAATATTTTCTTTTTAAGTTATTCCACAAAATTTTACATTATAGTAAATAATATACTCAGATTTTCAATATTATCCCATTCTAGCTGTGGACACAGAGACATGTTATACAATTAACTCAGCATTCAGGAAATCCAAAGAACAGTAAAACTCTTCAAACCATGCAAAATAACAATTTAAGCAGGTCAGACAAAGTAGACTTTTTCCACAGAGTTCACAGTCCGAATCTCTGTTGTTTAGCAATACCTTCCTCCTTTTTCTCATGCTGGAGCAGTTCAGTCCCATGACATCTCATGCTAAAACCAGCCACCTAAGGACTTTTTATTTGTGGCTCTGTAACCTTTCCCTGAAGCTACTGAAGCTACATGTTCCAGAGACTCTGTAGTAACGTTTTCCCTCACTGCTGTTGTGATTGTGTTGTCATTCTCATGGCCTAGTAGCTGCAAACCCCCAGTAGTGCTATCTTGGTGAGTTCTCATGGGGGGTTACTACCAGCAGCAGGAGAATTATACATCTTTCCCACCTCTCTTTAGCTCTTACTTTGTCATATTTAGCTTATATTAGAGAAAACCAAAGACAAGGCACAACGTGGTGTGCATGTTACATGGTTACATGCCAGTAGCGAACCGGGTGTTTGCATTTCTTCTCTTTATACTTTTTCAATGCAGGGGCTCTGATGAGTGCCACAATCTGTTCTGTTGTAGCTCGAAGAGAGTGAGACATTTTGACCATTGGATTTCACATATATTTGAACGTATTGTACAAGTGTTACCACATCCTTGTTTTGTTTGCAACGTTCAAGAAACATAAGATACAGTTTTAAATTAAACAACTGAAAATTAAATGCTTTGTTGTTTGCTTTGTTTCTTTCATAAAAAGGAATGGGGGCATGAAGTATTAGAGAACAAATACTTATTATAGAAATTGTTGAGAAAGTAAACAGAATCCAAAGTATACTAAGCAGTTTAAACTTCTCAGAACCCTAATAATTTACAACAGGATAGTTATCACAGATAATATAAATAGTTAGAAGAAAATGCGAGAGTAGATCCTTCTTGCTTCATATAGCTGTAAAACTTGAAGATAAAGGACTGATTCTGGATCCATACTATATTTATATGAAATATATCTAGAAGAGAATCTATTTCTGTAGGAAAAAAAACAAAACAGTTACAACAACATAGATTATTGCTCAGCATATATGTCAGATATGTATCTATTCACTCACAGCTAATACTCAAATAGAAAACCCAGTTAAAAGTTAAGCTTTCTATCTTTTCTTCTGGTCTGTTCTAGATACCTTAAGAGGCCATTTCTTTCATTTCAAAGATGTTAAAGAGGATCTCTCTCAGTAGCTACATAACACCACAGATATAAAACTCTTAACAAGCCAGACAAAATTTGGAAGAGGAAACTTTTATAGGAGGTGGACTTACACTGCAGAATTCATGTATGCAAAAACTGAAAGGTTGGTTGGAAAGAGGTACAACTCTCATGTATTTAGTGTAACTTTGTTAGCAGTTACTTTCAGCTAAGTGCATAAAACTCAGGAACAGATCCATTCACTCAGATGCAAAGTCCCATATCCTATGAACTATATCCGCTATTTTTCATAGATTAGAAAAGAAGATCAAGAGATCAGATAGCAAAGGACTTAACAATACTGTACGCTTCAAGCTGTTCATAGAACACAACACCAGATACAGGGAAGCCTCAAACAGGTAAAAATTCTTGCTAACAAGGATTTCCAGCTTGCCCTTCACAGGATTATTATTTTTTTCCCCCCTAATTCTGTATTTCTGGAATGTATAGCTCTATTTAGCAACAAAAATTGACGAAGAATACAGCTTTGTTTATTTCAAAGTCTAAGGTTCATCTTTCATTTTCTGTGGCTATGATTATCCAGGAAGAAATCTACTCTATCTACTTAAAATCACTGTCATGAAAACTAGTTCTTAGCTCTTCACACAGTACTTCACATTGGAAAGAAATTTCAGTGAATGGTGAAAATGCAGCATTTCTTTCATATCAGTTTTGAAGCTGATATAGCAAATATTCTCCTAATCTATATCACAACTGTTTCCAAACAGCAACTGAGACATGAGGGATAACAACAAACAGAATGTAAAGGCCAGGAGAGTCAAAAGAATAAAAGCTAGGACTAAAAGAGAATGTGGAAAGTCCAGACAGAATTCAATTTCGTAGGTAGAATTTCTTTTATTTGATTTAGTGTTCTAATAGTGCATTCAAGTCATTAAAAAGGGAGATAAAAGAAGGATTTTGTAGAGGGAGACTTACAGAATTAAAACAACTTAATACTTGGGGACTTTTCCCTCAGTAAGTAAGGATTATACCTGAAAGGTAGAATTAGAGATGGGAGGCAGAAAATGCAAAAAAAAGCAGAGTGTCTGAAAGTCAATAGCAGAACAGATATACCAATAACTTGGTGAATAAACCAAGAGATAAACACGACTGATAAAAAAGATGAAAAATGCAGGATTGTGCCTGCACCTACATCAAGAATTAATACAATGTTCCTTTAGTTAGTTACCATTACATCACAATTCTTAAAGTAAATGAAATTGAATCATGCTCACAAGAACTTCATGAACCTGTGAAAGGTGACTCCACAGACAGCACTCTATAATGATCAATTTCTTTAATCCCAGATCTGTCTGACAGATCTGTGTCTACTGATACTCTACTCTTATCCAATAAAAACTAGTTACAGGGGTATTACTGAGTTTTAGATCATTGAGAGAATAAAGAAAACCAAAAAAACCCAACAAAAGAACCCAAACCAAACTAGAAAGAAATAGTAAATACACAGACACTTACTAAGGTTTGGTGTCAAAACCAAACAGCATGCTACTATTCAACTCAACATATTCAACTGGTCCTGAATACTATTAAAATGCCTCTTATTGTAGTAGGTGAGCAAGTCAAGAGGAAATGAGCAGAAAACACCAACAATAAACAACTTGAAAAGAAGGTGGTTTTATTTTTTCTTCCCCCCCCCCTTACACAATTCATCACTATTCAAGCTAATTACATTCAGCTGAATCTAATTATTTAACACCCCTTAATAAGAGGGTAACTTATCACTGTTAGGAGACAAAAGTGTATCAGGATGAAAAGACAAGATATTTTAAAGCTATGTAGGTGTTGACCTACATATTTTATTCTTTCTCCTTCTGAGTGTGCTGTTAAAACTATACTATGCTCATTATTTCCACAAGAAAGTAATGTCATAAGATTTCCTTACAGACTCAGATTTAGCCATGATTTAACTGGTGATTTGAAACAGGGATGTTAAAAGCAGCAGCATCCTCCAGCAGTTCTGGTCCTCCTTTCTTCCCAGCTGCTGGAGCCCAGCCTGGGGGCCCAGGGTCTCTACCAGGGCTGAGGGACACACCTGCTGCTTTCCCTTTTGCAGGCACAAGCAGTAGTGAAGCTCAGCATCTATTGCAGCAATGCACACAGGCACATGCATGCAGGACACTGATACTGTCTGTTATCCAGACTTGCTGCAGACAAGGCACTGCCTTCAGCAGCACCTGTATAGTGGACTGTCATAAGACACAAGCACAGGCAGTCAAGCCCCATGTTCCTCTTGGGCTGGCAGAGGCAGGAGGTCACTAGTGCAGGCACACACACAGCAGTTTCCAGGTTCACAAGCAGATGCACATTTGTCAGTTCCCTGAGTACCAGCACAGCACTTCGGTATGCCTGACACCCCTGCCCACACCCTAGACCTCTTATGCACCCACAGGTACCCTTCTTACAGGCCACTCCAGCTCAGTGCTTGATGAACACACACAGCACTCACACCTCACTCATCCACAGGCACTCTACACTTGTGGGTTTCATGCATAGATCCCACACATGCCTATTACTCTGGCCTGGATGCAAGATCCCTCTACTCTCCAGACGGTCCAGCTAAAGGTTTGTGACTACACATGCGCGCTCCAACCACATGTGATCTGGGGAAGATACGGACACTCACCCCCCGCCCAGTAGCTGACACCCAGTACCTGGGCTGTGTCCCACGGTCCTGCTTTAGCTGCCAGTGTTGAGGCCCTCACTTTGTTCACTCCTGTCCCTCCAGTAGCTGATTTTTGGGATGTGAACTGTTCCCACCCCACAGCTGGAGGTTAAAGACCCTCACTGGCTCCAGTGGTCACTTGCTCTATTCTTTTCTGAACCACATGAGCACATCATCCTTGCTCTGGTACCGGGTTGATATGTCCAGGTTTTGGTAGCAGCAGAGTGGACTCCATAAGGGCTGGGGTTGCCCCATGCCAGGCATGATAAGCTCCAGCTGGCTCCAACAGACCCCCAGAGGGCACAGCTGAGCCCCTCAGCCAAGATGGAGGTGCCTCTGGCAAAATGTGTTTTAAAAAGGGGCAAAATGCTGCGTGGCAGTGAGGAGTGAGAGAAAAAAAAACGTGTGAGAAAAACCCCTGAAAACACCAAGGTCCGAAGAAAGGGGGTGGAGGAGGTGCTTTAGGCACTGGAGCAGGGATTGCCCTGAAGCTCATGGAAGACACCACAGTGGAGCAGAAATTTCACTGCAGCCTATGGAAGAAAATTCACCAAGAGCAGGTGTATATTCCCTGGAAGAACTCTGCCTATGGAAGACCCATGCTGGAGCAGGGTTATTCTGCAGGACTGCAGCCCTGGGAGGACTAGCTCTGTAGCTGGGAAAAGTGTGAGGAGAGAGGAGAAGCAGAGAGGAACTGCCATGATCTGACCACAGCCCCTATTCCCCATCCACCTGCCCTGCTTGTGGCTGGAAGTGGGGACTGGGGAATGAAAGAGTGAAGTTGAGGCTGGAAAAAAGGGAGGAGTGGGAGAAAGCACAGTTTCAATTTTTTGTTTGTTTCTTACTAGACAGATGTATTTTATTTTGCAATAAGCCAATTTTCCCCAAGCTGAGAGTGTTTTGTCTGTGAAGGTAGTTGGTAAGCAAACTCCCTGTTCTTATCTTTACCCATGAGCTTTTTCTGTCTTATTTCCTGCCCCACCTGGCCGAGGAAGAGGAATGAGTGGTGGGCATCTGGCAACCAGCCAAGTTAACTCACCGCATTCATTAGGATGCTCCAGCACTGGAACAGTTTATGCATTCTCTGCCCACCCTTGGAGGTTTTTGTGACCAAATAGGAGAAAGCCCTGCATAACCTGGCCTGACCTCATAGCTGAGATTTAAGCAAGAGTTTGGACCAGGTGACTGTCTTCAGTCCCTTTCGACTTGTATTCCAGAATTCTATTATAATCCATATGCTTCCTGTTCAAAGCAAACATCTAGCTTGTGATAGGACAAGGGGTTATGGTTTTAAAATAAAAGAGGGTAGATTTAGATTAGATATAAGGAAGAAATTTTTTACTATGAGGTTGGTGAAACACTGGAACAGGTTGCTGTCTTCTTTTAGTCAGCTGTTCTATCACCCAGTGACACCTCCCCACCCGAGAAGGGGAATTAGGAAAAGGAAAGGAGGCTTGTGGGTTGAAATGGAAACAGATTTAATAAAATAATAATAAACCCCCCAATATTAATCCTAAAATAAAGTACACAAATTTATACTCAACCCACATAGTGGTCACAAGCTATGCACATCCAGCTGTCAATGTTGGATGTCAAACTGCAAGCACCACAGCTCCAGTGAAAGCACTATGGTCACAACAAATAGGAGAGTCAGCCTCAGGAGCAGAATGATGGGTGAAACCGTCCAGGGATGGTGGCCATTGAGAAAGAGAACCATCCCCAATAGACTTCCAAACTTATAGTGAGCGTGACATTTATAGTATGGAATACTTCTAGTGGTCATCTTGGGTCAGCTTTCACTCCTTCTGGCCTTAGCACCTGGCTAACTCAAAACCGCTAAGACCTTGATCACTATGGAAACCTGCATACCATGGCTGGCCATAAACTGAAACAAAGCATCTTATCAGCTTTGTTCTCACTGAACTGGGTGCTGCAGTCTTCTCAAAAAGGCAGCTTCCCTGAACAGAAAATTGATTCTATGATTTAGAAGACTGAGGGGTGACCTCATTAATGTTTATAAATATGTCAAGGGTGAGTGTCATGAGGATGGAGCCAGGCTCTTCTCAGTGACATCCAATGATAGGACAAGGGGCAATGGGTGTAAGCTGGAACATAGGAGGTTCCACATAAATGTGAGGAAGAATTTCTTCACAGTGAGGGTAACAGAACCCTGGAACAGGCTGCCCAGAGAGGTTGTGGAGTCTCCTTCTCTGGAGACATTCAAAACCCGCCTGGACATGTTCCTGTGTGACCTGACCTAGGTGTTCCTGCTCTGGCAGGGGGATTGGACTAGATGATCTTTTGAGGTCCCTTCCAATCCCTAACATTCTGTGATTCTGTGATTCTGTGATTCTATCCCAGCGAAACCAGGATAGTTTCCCAGGGAGGTGGTAGATACCCCATCCCTGAAAACATTCAAGGTCAGATTGGACAGGGCTCAGGCCCTGCTGCAGGGATTCTGAGAAACCTCATCTAGTTGAAGATCTCCCTGCTCCCAGCAGAGGGGATAGACTAGATGACCTATAAAGGTTCATTCCAACCCAAACTATTCTACGATGCTATGATTCTATGATCTACTCAGGAAACTTTAATAATAAGAAGAGAGCTTACCCAAAGTTTAAGGAGTATTCTGAAATCATTCAGTCATCCTTGCTGAAAAAACAAGAAGTATCTATAAAATTTGGTGGAAGATAAAATTTTGTAAGAAGAATATTTGAATCTTAGAATTTCATTTAAATCTGAGCTACGTGTTCTACGTAATATTCTAAAAAGTTGTCAAAAACATATTTGTAGCAGGAAAATGTGACTGGAGTGGCTCAGCACATCAGCCTGCCAATTTTAGGACTGGAATAGGAATTATCTAGAAGGAAGAACACAATTACAAATCCAAACATAACACAAGCCACAGAAAATCTGTACACTCTCTAACAGAACTAAGACCTTTAATGTCACTGGAAGTCTGCTTGGATGTTTGCAGAGAAAGACTGTCAGTGTCCAAAGTCCTTTTTGTGAAAGATTGTTATCATGAATGGGGAAACCAACTAAAAAATCACATCACGACAACCCACAGATCTTTGCTGATATGTCAGGAAAATGTTTCTTGATCCTAGATCTGAGTATCTAGGAAGAGTTTAAAGAGTTAATCATCTACACAGTGCGCAGTTTCACACAATTTTTAAACAGTTGCATACAACAACTGTCTTCAGTGACCCTTCCCAATTGTTATGTAAAAGCTCTGCTACATCACACTTTGAAGCCTTTCTGCCATCAGCTGTGCAGTGTGTTCCGTATCATCTCGTATCATATTAGTGTTGCTATATTTCTCTGATGCCAAGTAGTAGAAGGCTGTATTTTTAGAATCGTTTTATATAAAAGAGCATTGCTCTCCAAGAACCGAGTTTCAGGACAGGCCTGTGTTCATAATAATATAGGGATATCCCAAAAAGGTGATCTGATGCCTGATCTTACCTAGGCCTCATTATTATTTGTCATATCTGGAAACAGTAGTTTACTTGAAATTTTAATGCTCATTTCACAGTTCAGTAAAAGAGGGGCATGTAAATTCTGGTAATAAAGGCTGCAGTAGAAACTTGCCACATCCTTCTAGCTTGTCAAAATCTTCTGGAACAAAATGGGAGGCATAAGTCAATGCAAGTTGCATAAAGAACAAGGGGTTTATCTTAAATTGGCTTGAAAAAGAAAAAGTAATGATTAATGGCAATAGTCATCTATGAGAACTTTGTTATCAGAAATTCATAAAAGAAAAGGTAGTGGTATTATTAATTCAGATGTATGTTTTTACAGGCTTAAATTAATTTTCTGAAGACTTTTAATTAAAACTAAGGTTAAGCCTGCACTGAGACTCCTCTGAATTGCCAAGAGTGCAAGGAGCTGGCTTCTTCAGCAGCCAGTTATCTTCAGACCACACAGTCTTTTTACAGAACTAAGTGAGGAAGCAGACTTGAGGAAGCAGAACATTCTTAATATTAGTTACATTTTAATTTTTTTACTCCATTTCCATAAACTCAGATTATATTCGGTAATGTTAACAACATCCAGAGACTGCTTGCTTGAGGGAGGACAGTTGAGCTGCTTTCAGCATTACCTTGAAGATCTGCTATCACTATAACAGTCAAGAGCAATATGTCGTCCATTACATTCTCTTCTTGGATAGATTATGAATGTCCATCCTACTTTCTTCCTCTGAAAAAATTTAAAATTAGGGAGTTTAAACGTGTTCAGATTAGTATAGAATATTATGTATTATGTCTGATAATGTATGGAATATTTCTGTCAGATATGTTCATCAGGATTATCTAAATGGAAATTATCAAAGTTACATTAGGAAAAAAATGGGAGACACAATAAATATAGTCTCGTCTGCAAGAATTTTTACATGGATAATATTGTGGCTTTATAAAATAAGATAGGTCTTTCTTATCCTCCTCCACTTCTTGATATCAAAACATTTTTAAGATTCCTTATCTTCTCTCACAAATATCCTTTAGAATATGCAAAGGAAAATGCATGGTACTTGCTATCAGAGAGTCATTCATGTGTGTTATCAATCAGCTGTTTCAGTGCCTTGCAGTGTGGCAGTTAATAACTGTCCATAAATGTAGAGGCAATAGATATAGGCATGAAATATGAAACTGCCTATAAATATGTAAATTGTCTCAAAAGTTTAAAAATGCTTGACACCAAGGATTTTTCAGTATAATGTTTCTGTTATTGCCCCTGTAGTTTAAAAGAACTAGTTTTCATCAAGGGTGTCAAACAGGAATATGGTTTTGTTAAATCTTTAAAATAACCAGTTGCTGAAGTTAGGCATCTGAAATTTTAAACACAGAAACAAATAGTAGAATACACTAAACTTTCCAAAGTTTCCTAAACTAGCAACATATTTCTTAAATAAGAACTGGGGAATTTTGTATTGAAAAGTAAAATCCAGAAGATTTCAAAATACTGATTAAGTAATGAGCATCATGCTGATTCTCTGTACATCTCACCATGACATTGTCTTTCAGTCCCTGAAAGAAATCCAACTAGCTCTTGTGGTTTTGTCTACAAGAAGTGTCTGTGGTGTTTTCAAGATCATTTAAGGCCCTTCTTCGGTGAACTGTTAACATTTACCTGGCATGGAAAGCTGCTGTTGCCAAGGTCTTTCTTTTCTTAGTTGATATAAAAAAGCAGCAGAGGACTTGCTATTGAAAAATTTATTTGAACAATCAGCTATAATAACTATAACATATGTATATAATAGATATATAAATTAGGGAAAAAGATGTGAGACTGGTGGTATAATAAAAAAATTACTAAAAGTGAGAAGATTCCTGGAAAATGAAAAATATTTTTATGACATAAAAAAAGCTTTTATAAAGAAGGAAGTGTCCAAACATAATGCAGTCAATACATGTTGGTGAGATACTACTGTTGTTGCATTCTATTTTTAGAGGAGAGTTTAACAATGAGTTTCTTAAAGAAAACAACTAGAAAGATAGGAAAACAAGCAACATCAGGAGGAAGAAATCTCTCTGTCATCCAGATCTGAATTATTCACTGCCTACTGTTTGCTACTCTCCTTTAAAAATACTTCTGTCACTCTACTTTCACAGATGGATACACAGTGACTTAGTCAGCATCATAGCTGAACGATTGCATAGAACTGTGGTCATTTTAATAATGAATTATGCACACTAACTAGTTCTTAACTATTAACATAGGAATCATTCCTCTCAATCTCCAACTGCATTTCTTAAAAAAAAAAAAAGAATAATCCATGAAAAGCTGCTGGCTTGAAAACCTATTATTTTAAGTAAATGTTTTATGGTACAAACAATTAAAATAGAGAGAAAATACAAGACAGAAGATTCAGAGTACTTGCTACAGGGCTCTGTGAAATACTGCATGAAATGACTCTATGTAGAACAGTTACCCTGTGGGTTTTGTCGGATCAGTTTTCTGGAGGAGACAACATCTCCCTTTGAGGCAACTCACCTAGAAACTATCCCTTACACTCTCAGATTACCTTCTTAAAGCTTTCCTTTTTGTCATAACATTCCTTTATATGTAACTGACTTCATGAGTGTGTAAGTGGCAGTCATTACATACGTAGAATAAGAGTTTCCAGCCAAATATGAACAATGGCATCCTTCATATTCTCCGTAGTCTTATTGTATATACTTTGTTAGTGAATTAAAAGTATCTGGAGTATAAACAGAGGTGAATTTCATGTAAAACTATTTTGGTAAGAAAATCTTTTTTTCAAAAAGTATTTAGTATTCTGCAGTCATACTATCACCTCTGAGAAACACCACATCATTTCAGCAACCTCCAGGCTAAATAAAGTTTACTCAAGGTCATGGCCTTTAATGAGTTCCCTGGATATCCTCCAAGACTTATTGAATATGTTCAAATGTATGGCTTACCTACAAACATAAATACTTTATTATGAAGTAGAATTAATCTTCTTAAATGATAAGGAAGGATTTTTATAGTGCAGCAATCATTTTTTTTTTAGATTCCACCATCTTTTCTATGATATTAAAGATCAAAAAACCAGAAAAGTGCACTTGGGAACACAGATAATCTTTTTCAATAAAGGGGCAAAGCCTGAGGTGAAAAAAATCAATCTCTACATTAAAACAGGAATTTTAACTCACATTTTCTTACATATTTGACAGAAGGAAACATTTGTTATAAAACAAAATGCTGCTCAGTGGAAAATTTAAATCTTTATAATACATAATGAAATGGAGCAGTACTTTCTAAGTTTATACTTCATAAAAATTTTGTTGAGTTCTTAAAATGTGGAAATATTAATTAAAATGAATGTCTAGAACTAAACTCCATATTTAAGTCTTTCTGGAAAAGCTATTTATGTTGCCAGTTCTCCAGAAATCTCAGGAAAACTCGTAGATGTCATTTCTAGCTGTTGGAAATTAAGCAGACAATGCATTTATAATTCTAAGAGTTGGTTTTCTGTCTATTAATGTTTTCCATGTTAACATCCATCAAAGGTTTTGAGTATCGGTCAGTATAATGGAGATGATCAAATAGAAATTAGATTATTAAATATGTAGAAATGACTTAGTAATGCCAGTAATCACGATCAGAGTGGTCACATCTGACCTCTGTGGAAATTACATTGAAACACAATGTGCATGAGTGCTGCACTGCTTAATATACTAGGCATTTATTTTTTTCCCTTCAAGGAAATACAAGTTTTTTCTCCTCATATTTAGTTTTCATTTTCTTGTGTTCTGTGATATTAGAATCTTTTGCTACTAACAATAATTCAAATCTAACTTGTCAAACATGCACAGTAAAATGTTATATTCTATTTTTCAAATGCCTCAGAATGTTTCAGCCCATAACTTTAATACACATAATGTTGCCAAATACAGTTATTTTCTGCTACCAGCATGCACAGTACAAATTATCATCACCATTTCTTCCTCCAGGATGCTGACTCTGTTCTAAAAATCAGACTTCTGAACATTGTCATCTTCACTGAGATATGTCATTAAAATCAACAATGGAGATGTCCCACAAGGAAACTCTTCCTTTAGCTTAACAGGTTATAAAGATGTGTTTATAATTATTATTTGTGAAATATTGTTATTTATTATTATTATTTATTATTTATTTATTATTATTTATTATTATTATTATTTATATTATTATTTATTATTATTATTTGTGAAAACACATGAAGGATAAGGAAAGTGAGAATGTTTGTTTTCCTGGAATTTTTAAAGGAATGGCCCAATTAGGAAAATGCTGATAGGAGCGATATCTCTGTTTATTCACAGAATACCTTTCAAAGCTGTAGATGTCTGAAACTCTTGGTGAAATGTATTCCTGTTATTTAGAGCTCCATGAACAGATGAATGCAAAAGAAAAAAGCCTTAAAGACATATTTGAATGTAAATTAGTATATTTCTGTTGTCCTTAATGTGATTAGGCCAATTTACACCAGTTGAGGATCTGCTCACTGTTACATTAACGGACAATGTTACATTTACAAATTAAATAGTTTAATACTGCTTCAGAGTTAAATTTTCCTCATGTACACGTGCATGTCTCCTATGTTCTCTAAGAGAGAATAATTTTTATTCTGGTTTCCAGACTTATTCAATCCAATAGCATTTCTTACTATAGATGTATGTATTTATCATGATATAGAAGCTGAGGGGCTTAATTTAATTACATGATTGTGTGCTAGGTCATTGTCATTTTCCTTTAGGGTAATGGTATTTCCATATCTAATTTACACTAGCAATCATGAAGCTGCATATATTTTAAAGATCGGCTGTTTTGCAAGTGAATTTATTAGTTTCTGAGAGAAAAACAAAGCTTTTAAAGTATAAATCATTAATTTGGTTGATACCTTTGTATCTACAGGAGCAAGATAATCTCCTTTCAATTGTTTTATAGATCATCATGGGAGGGCTGCCTATGCTTTGGACAGTAGAATATTGACAAGAGATTTTTAATATTGCTATAGAAGAAAAGCAAAGCAAACTGATGTATTTTTAAAATGGCCAAACATAAAATAATAGGTTATACCACTCTGAATATTGATACAGTCTTACCTTTACATTTAAAACCAGAAAGAACAGCTAACAGTTCTATGTAGATTCACAGATTTTAAGTTTCCTGCCACACCTGTTTCTTAAGTAACCCTGGGGTCACAAAAGTATTTTTAATATGTGGATAGTACTGGGGGTGACAGACAGTGAAATGCTAAACTTAATTTATACTCTGAGGTTACCAAATAGAGTTCTAATGTTTACAGCATTTTGTGTAAATTATTGTTTCTTGCCTGTGGCTTTCAATCTTTGGAATGGTTTGGAAAACAAGTGAAGTGTAATCCATTTTTGACAATGTTAGTAACAGAGTTAAGATTCAGAATATATATCTTATATTTAACTGACTATACAAACTGAGAAAATAATGGACTATAAACTTTGTCAGTGTAAATAAAAAAGCATTTAATCAAAAGCAACTGTTGTGTTGAGCAGTTAAAAACATTACATAACCTTTTCTCATTTTATTATATATCTATATATAAAAAACTAAGAAATTTAAATTTGTTACACACTTTACATTCCTAAGCATCTGCTCTTTAAAAACCTCTGTTCCAACTGCATGCTGTGCAATTCTTCCAATGTTTCTGTATTCTCAGAAGAATGAATAGGATAAATACATAGATCAAAAAGGGCGCACACTGCTCTCCAGAGAACAATTAGTGATCATTTGCATAGTCTCTACAATTCAAATGTGAAATAAAAGCCATGTGTCCCAACTGATGGTTGAATTCTGCTCTATCCCAAAGGAAATGATAGAAAACCACAATTTCCCAGAAGAGAAAGCCTTACTTTGAGCAGCCTCACATTTGAGGATATTGCTTCTAATGTTCTATACATACCTGCATTTCAGGGAAATCTGTAGTTTTCAGCAGTTCATTAACCGCAACAGACAAGTTTCCACTTGTATGTGTTTTTAACCTTTTCATTTCCTTGTTCTGGGTCAGCATCTTAGGAATTTACAGATTTTTTGAATGGTCTTCTTCAGTGTAATCACCACACTGACTATCCCACTAGACCCATCTTCACTCTTGTCACGAGTCTTAATTTTTGGGAAAACTTCTAATTCTTCTGGTTAGTTTGTTGTTATTATTCCTCTCTACTTTCCTATCCTCTCTTGTCCTCCAGTCCATCCCCTCCCCTACTGCTGAACCCTGTCTACACTGCCTCAGCTCCACTGATCTGCTGGAGGTCTGTGGGATGGCATGTGTTGGTGAGGGCACATCCAGAACTGAGATCACTCATGGTGCCTGGGTCATCTACGTTGCAGGGCAGCATGGCTCCTCCTGCTGCCTAACAGTGAAATTATTCATATTTTAAGAAAAAGATTTTGTATCATAAGATTCCAGTTTAAAAAGCATCAATATTAGTTAGGGAGTAGGAATACTTTTAGAAGATGAACAAATGAGTCTTACATTCAGACAAAATTACAAGATTGTGTATTCTGGTATTTGAATATTTTGTTTTCAAAGACTCAACTTAAATCATGCTACATAGGCAGCAATTTAAAAATATTTACTTGAAATTGAGGTCCAGTGTAAACTCAACATTAAAATCGTATCTATTTCATGGAGTGACATATTGAATATGTAGCTTTCATAAGAAGATGAATTATTTTTACCAGTCCCCTAGGAAATTTAAAATTATAACATCTGATCTGCTATGTAGATCACATATTTGAGATATCTTTAAAAGGAATCTGCATTTTAAATAAATACACCTTAAATCTGATTTACTTCCAATTTACTACAGAAGATACTAATTGATATTATTGCATGACTTTGTTTACACCAATGCAAGATCTTTATGTGTGCTGGTTTTGGCTGAGATAGAATTAATATTCCTCACAGTACCTGGTATGGGGCTGTGTTTCAAATTTTTGGTGAAAACAGTGTTGATAACACAGGGATGTTTTAGCTATTGTTGAGCAGTGCTTGCACAGCACAAGACCTCTACTGCTGTCTACAGTTAGCCAGAACTCAGGGCTAAACCCCAGCAGTTAGTATATCACCCAAGACTCCCTCCTCAGATGGGAAGGAGAATTGGGGAAAAAAAAAGGAAAAGGCCCATGAGCTGAAGTATAGACAGATTTAATAGGATAACAAAACAGAAGCAACAATCAAGACAAAGCACAAAGGATCTACTTGGCCTGGTTCTCAATGCTGACAGTAGGAACAGAGCACCACCAACAAGGAGCCTCAGGGAAAAGAGGCAGAACCTCATCTTCACTGAGCTCCCTCCTTTTACAATGAGCATGACTAGGTGGTGTGGGATACACCTGTGAGTCAGCTGACCTGTCTGGAACGCTCAGCTGACTCAGGGCTACTCATGGTCTGCCCACATGGCTGGCCCATGAGTCTGTGCTTGGGGAACCAGGACAACTGCTCATCACACCACTCTGCCGGTGAGCAGGCTAGGGATGCACAAGAAGTTAGGAGGGGACACAGCTGGGAGAGCTGACCCCCACTGACCAAAAGGATATACCACACTATATGATGTTGTGCTCAGCATATAAAGCTGGGGGAGAAGGAGGAAGGTGGGACATCTGAAGTTATGACATTTGTTTTCCCAAGTAACTGTTTTGTATGACAGAGTCCTGCTCTCCAGGAGATGCCTGAACACCTGCCTGCTGATGGGAAGTACTGAATGAATTCCTTGTTTTGTTTTGCTTTGCTTGGTCACGCGACTTTTGCTTTACCTATTAAACTGTCTTTATCTCAGTTCAGGAGTTTTCTCACTTTTACCTTCTGATTCTCTCCTTGATTCCACCAAGGGGGAATGAGTGAGCAGCTGTGTGGCGCTTAGTTGCTGGCTGGGGTTAAACCATGACGTGTAATTGAGGTATATGTTATAAAGGTAAATCCCAATGTCAAGAAGCACAATTTCTAGATTATTCTATTCTGATATAAGAAAAGTAATTTTCAAAATTGAAACTGCCAGTGTTGGTTTGGAAGAAACAGTTTTATTTTAGGTGTCCAGTTCACTCACGATTATGTAACTAGTGATTTGACCACAGATGCTCAGTGTTTGTATTTCCTGAGCAAGATCCAATTAAAAGCTTACCATCTGTCATAAATCTTTGTCTCCATATAGCCTTCAATGCAAGTGACATGCATTAACATTCAAGCCTTAGTGTGTCTTTTATTCACCATTGTGAAGTTATCAAAACATTCCTTTACTAGGAATTTTTAAAAAACTCCAAGATTTTGTTTGCCTGTTTGGTTGGTTATTTGGTTGGCTTGTTTGTGGTTTTTTTGTGGGCTTTTTTTTGCTATAGCCAGAGGTTCAAAGTTTCTTAGAACAAGTTGTTTTGGAATACACTTCAGTTATTATCATCGGTAATCCCACTATAGGCTTGACAGGTCTGGGGGGCCAATTTCATAGGAAAATACTAACTGCAGAAGATTTTGTAAAAGTATTATAAATGAAAAATCTACGGATACAGAAGTGTGGGAGATGTTTTGTAAATAATGTTAATACATGGGGAATGCAGAAGATGCAGAAAAGTTTGACATTTTCTTTCTGTGAATAAAATCTAGAAGTTCATAGGATCATAGAATCATAAAGTTATTTTGTTTGGAAAAGACCTTTAAGATCATCAAGTCCAACTGTTAACCTTGTACTGCCAGCTCACCACTAAACTTTGTCCCTAAGCTCTACATGTACACATCTTTTCAATACCTCCAGGGATGGCGACTCCACCACTGCCATGGGCAGCCTGTTCCAATGCCTGACAACCCTTTCAGTGAACACATTTTTTCCTTATATCCAATCTGAACCTCCCCTGGTGCAACTTGAGACCATTTCCTCTCATCCTATCACTAGTTGGAGTATTCATGCTTTTTCTACAAAACATTTGTTTTTGTTTGAAATCAGGATATGAACTTATATTACTTCTCTAACTAAGAACTAGATTATTTTGATTAAGTCAAAGGTATCAAGGACTCTAATGTCATCCTATGATGTCTGTAGGACTGACAGATCTCTCATAGGATCTACAAGAGCTGAAAACCCTTCTGGGAAGGCAGCTGGAATGAGGCAGCTTCCTTTATGACATCCAAGTAGCACCAGCTCCCCACCCATAGAAAACTGAATCATTTTGTAGGTGATACTTCACGGTGAGCATAATCCCTCTCTAAGGTAGAGCTGAATGTAATGGGTATAACCCTGTGAGTTCTGCTCAGATTGGAGATTTGTAAATTGCAAGATCTAGAATGAGGAGACATTTTCAGGTATTTTCTTCAGTGAACTTGATAAAATGTGTGGTTATTTTTTTATGTTGACTAACAAACTGTAATATTCTTTACAATCTAATGATTTTTTCTTCCTGTAAATGCAGGAAAGGCTTGTATTATTCTGTTATTGGGAAATGGTTTGTAATTTCCTTCCTCCATACTCCCATGTTATTTGCCTCAAAGAAGAGAGGGTTAATGCAGTATAAGTAAAAGCCATGACTGTAAGAGTATTTAATTGTAAAAGTCACCTCTTAAGAATAAAGTGTGTTCCTAGAATAGTACTTAATTATAGTAAGGGACTTTTTGGAGGGACTTTTCTTTCTTATCACCTTGAGGATGAGGTCATGGCATGCCCAGAGTGATCTTTCACTGCTCATGGACATTGTTTATGGCATTTTGGTTAGCCTGAGCATCTTCCAATAGTCAGTTCTGCTGGCTTGACAAAAAGCACTCCTAACTAGGCAAAGGCTCTAGTCATAAAACAGTATCACAGGTAAATGTGCTATGAAGAATCATGTCCTGTAACAGAAAGATACAGAGTAGATGACCCAACAAATGTTCTCTGTCCATAATTTCTTTACCTCTACAATACCTGAGAAGAAAAACATGAAAGTATAACTCCACAAACCCTGTTATTCACTTATGATTCTTCTGACAGAATGAGAAACCTTGAGATATATATATAGGCACACATATATACACTCCTCCCCTCCATTCCTTAGTACTTGATTTTAATTAAAGTGTAATGAGACTGAATTTTTCTTAGAGCTGTTCAACTGATTGGCATCTGAAATGCTGGGAATTTTACTTTGTTAGAAATTAAATTTTGCACATGCCTTAGAAAGTAAAGAGGCAAACAGACTTTAAAAAGTATATTTAGTAGACTGTTAGGGTAGAAATAGGCTAGAAGGTTATTTTTCATGTAGCTGTTCTGCAGACCAGATCTTGCTTCACAGCTCCTGAAGGTTGCAGGCACAATATAACTCCAGCTTTTTAATAAACCCGAATAAAAATTTTATAATTATTCACATTGAGATCAAATCTTGGAATAGAGCAATCTTTCTCTGTGTCCTTTGCTAAATTTGATGGCTAATTTTTTTTTGACTTACTCAAACTTCAGATATCATTCAAACTGATATATACTTTCGTTCAGTGCTTTGCCTGTAGCAGAACCATATAGTATTCCACTGCCCTTGGCAACTTGATTGTCACAAATCTATTTTCTTAGTCTGTATTGCTGTAGTTTCATTTCCCCTAAATACAAACCTTTATCTGGAGTAATGTATGTAACCTTTTTAGTATGCAATTAGGATACCCTATTAGTATAATTCATAATAAATGAAAAAATTAAGCAAGTTTAATTCTCAAGGTAATTGCTGATGCTGTGTGACTTACATGACATATAAAATCACTGATTTATTTCTATACTGTTATTTATATATATTTTTAAGTGCATCTGCTTATATTTTTAGAAATTGCATATTTAGTTGGAATGTATTTACCCTTGTTCAATAGAAAATATCCTAAACACTAAAATGTGACTAAATCGACCTAAATTATGCTTTGAGTTGTAAACAGAAAGCTTCAATGCTCTGATAAAAATGTTTAGTATAAAAATGTTTCTCTTCTTAATTTAAAGTGCAATTATCTTGAACTAGGAATATTCAAGTTGCCTAATTTTTATTCACCTGGTATTATTCTGTCCAACGTAAACCTCATTTTTATTTGTACTTTTTAGTGGGCAAAATGGAAAGGACTCTGTGCAAGAGAATAGCTATACAAGAGTACGCTGATGAAAGTATAATAGAGACAGAAAAATTGCTACAATATATTTTCACTACATAGCCCTTTTCTTAGAGTTAAAGGCTAAAGTGGCATAACGGATCTTTAATGCCTAAATTTGACAAAGAATTCCCTAGCTTCAAAAGAGCAGTTAACAATTGCCTTCTGGCTCTCCCCAGTAGTAAGCTAGTCTTCACTGAAGAAGTACCATACCATACAACTGTAAAAGTTCTTAGCCTAAAAATGTTTTATTGAACTCTTTTTCTGATCATTCTTCCTCAAAAGCCCATTTTAATTGTTTATTTGCTTATTTTAATTTAACCACGGGCTATTACAAATATAAAGTATTTGCATATACAAATTGTCCTGGTTTCCCAGGAACAGAGCTGTGGGCCAGTCATGACAGACAGGCCATGAGTAGCCCAGAGTCAGCTGGGAGTTTCAGTCAGAGCAGCTGACCCAAGCTGACTCACAGGTATATCCCATATCACTTAGATCATGCTCATTATAAAAGAAGGGAGTTCACTAAGAGTGGAGAGTTCCTCTTTCTGAGGCTCCTCTCTCTTGGCCTTCTGTTGAGCCTAAGGATGAGGCTGATTAGAACCTTGTACGCTTTATGTTGGTAATTGTATGTTTTGTTACTCCATTAAATCTGTTTCTACTTCAATTTGTGTTGCTTCTCCCTGTTTTCCCCTGATTCCTTTTCTCATCTGGGGACAGATCTTGGGTGGCAGAACAACTGCTACAGTAGCCCTGGCTATGTAGGCACAAATATATAAATATATGCACGTGCATAATATACATAAATGGTACTAGGAGCTAAACATTAAGTCCACTCCTCACCCATCTGTATGTCCAGCCATTGGGCTATCAAGTTAGACATCCATTAACTGAGGTGATCTTATTCAATTATTTTAATGTACAAAGCAGTTTTTTCTTTTGCCACAGTTTGCCTTCATATTTTAGCATACTGACTAATTTATCACTGTAATTTTATTATCTCTATATTTTCCTTTGTTTATAATGTGGGTTTCTTCCAACTATGTTTTTCTCCTACATAGATGAACTTTCTTTCATATTGTCTATCAGTAGTTATTTTGAATAATTATAGATAACTAATATTTTCACGGAATTCTAGTGGAAACTTGTAGATGTGTAATTTTGATCATTGCATGCAAATTTTATAATGAGGAAGAATGTGAAGTTGGAGAGGTCAAAATAGTCACAAAATACCTTATGAAGGAAAAAAATATGGTAACACTTATATTTGTTGTTACAATGCAGATTATATCAAAAACCCCTCCAAGATACTATCTCCTCTCTAGCTACTATTTTTGAGTAGTCAAGATTTTTTAATAATCTTCCAGACATGTTTCTATTGACATGCAGTCAATATATATATAAAGCATGTTTTGTGAGAGTCTTTTTGTTTCCATCTAGTCCTTCTTGGTGATCTGTAGCTAGTTTGATCACATTTATACAGTCACCATAATTCACCCTATCTTTGTATTTTGTGTTATATTTCATTTATTTCATCCCCAGTTTTTCCCTCACTTTCTTCCTCATTTCTATTTCCTGACTTTTTTAACAGCTGATAAATGAATGGGTGTGCAATTGCATGCAAAGATTGCCAGTACAGTGATTCTACTGACTGAGGATAGTACTGATGAGGAATCAAGTATGGGTGTTTGCAGTTCTTTAAGATTTCCTAAAAACATGTGGTAAATACAGGTTCTGGAATGATGCTGTTCAAGATGACAATTTTTACAGTGAAAACTCATCTTTATTACTTTTTTCATACTGCAGATGAGAACCACAAGATTTCAGTGTTTAATCTCAAATTTCTTTCACTGCACATATTTTTTTCTGGTAAAAGTCTAACACCAGAAATTTTTGATTTGGCCTTTAATGCTGTGCCACATCCATCACATACATACACATGATTTGTATTCTAACTAATCTGAGATCTTAAAGGTTCACAGACTTCTGTAGTAACTTTTAATCAACCATTCCTATTCTTAGATCTTAAGGACTTTTTCTCTTACAAACAATCACAAACATCAAATACAAGGAATTTTTAAACTTGAAAAAAAAAAGTTTCAGGGTTGTGTGACACTTTAAGACATAACTATATGGAAAAAAAAACCCAAACCAAAACTCCCTGCTTTGTCCTTGAGAAAAGTCAGGAGACAACAAAGATTGAATTTGAGTACTGATACTTTTCAACCCATGCACATATCAGCATGTCAGCAATGGCAAATGGGAACATGGTCTAAATCCTTAAATAAAGCTTTATCTGCATTGCAGATGTCACTTTCTTATACAGTGGGACATGTGTAATATCATTCCAACAGTCCCAGAGAATTAAACTGAACACAGTGTTGCTGTCTTGCTAGTCATTATTTGCACTTCAACACTGAACATTTGATGAAGATGTAGATACAGCGTGTTAGGCTAACAGGTGTATCTTTAGATCTCCTAACAGATGCAGTGCAATATTTAGTTTCCACCTGGACAGTCTGAGAAAAAATGAAAAGATGTTGGGAAAGTTCTTCCCCAAAATATAAACTCCAGTGACTTTCTGGCCTACAGTGAATCTCATCATCTGGTCCATATGGACTTTCACCTGCATGTGCCACCTGCCTTTTGGTCACACAGTTTTATATCACATTGTCATTCTGTTTCATTCTGACAAATTTGTAGAAAGAGTTCATAGAAAAAGGCTTCCTTATGTTTTCCTATAGCCATCTTAACTTCTAGTAGCTTGACATTTTTTTTAATTGGTTTTGAAACACAGCCAACAATGGTCAATATATTTTTATTTTACAGGGGTAGTATTTTATATTGCACCTCCTGTGTTTAATGATTGCCTGTGCTAAGACTGACAAGTACTTTATCACAATTAGCAACTAGTTTCTCTGCCAGCAGTGGTAAGTCCATGTCCCAGGAAAATAGAGACATTAATGAAAAACGAAACAAAATAACCTCTTAGGAAAGAAGAATATGTTGGACGCTACAGGAAAATACATAGCACATCATTGTTCTGTCAGGCTGGATTAAATATCTAATTGAAGCAAATACTCCTGAAAGTATCATTGCATAATTATTAAATTCTTAGAAGTATTTAAGTTTAATTTTGTGACACTTGATGACTAACACCTTCAAAAATTCAGTTTATCATTCATCATCAGTGAGACGGAAAAGTGGTCTGCAGTGACCATGAAACATTATCATGTACCTAGAACACCTTGAGACCACAGAAGCCTATTATTTCCCTAAGTTGTTGGGTGGAATCTGTAGGAAAGCAAGAGGACCGTCCATGAAGAAAGTTTTCTTTGGAAATATATACATATGAAGTACAAGTTAAACATTATTTTAATGTCTGAAACCAGTAATTTGAGTTATTTGTATCAAGGCCAGAGGTACTTACTGATGCAACCACAAATACAACGGCAAAAGTTTTCTTTTTTTACACTTTGACCTTTTCATGCCATATTGATGCTACTGTAGGGGTTTCTGACATCTGTGTATACCCCTAATTATTAATTAGTAACTGTTTACTATCTTTAATTCTTAAAGAAAAAAAGCAAGTAACTAATTTTCCTTGTGTATCTAAATTTAAAGAAAATTTTACTGAGATCCACCTAGTTTAACACTGTAAACTATAGATAATTTCAATCAAAGGAGCACTTAATCACAAATTCTAAAAGTGGTTGTGACATTTATTACAACCGTTAATAAATTACCTCAAATACTTCACATCAACTTAAATATGCTGAAATTTTGAGCCATAATTAGATGTGAGCATGCAGTTTATGACAAGGCTATGCCAAGTTAAAAAGTTTCCATTCCAATCAGAGGTACTCTCTTGGATCCTAAATCCAAAATGTCACTATAAATTAGTTACTGTTGCAACATAAAATAGAAGATTCTAGCTTCAGGTGAGCCATTAAATATGCATCTTCCAACTTTAAAAAAGACATTCCAAAATGAAAAATTGTTGGCTCCAACTTTTTCAATTTCTATGTTGTATTAGGTGCCAGAAATGACTTTGAAAATGATAGCCTCTGGGTAAAGCAGAATGTATACAAACTGCTTCATTTTACATCTCAATAGTCTAAGTTGACTGCATTAATCAAGTGGAGGCAGTCATCATGTAGTCAAATAGACACCTTGTAGCTGACCTTGCAGATTTTTGTTCCTAATGGACTTAAGGTTTTCTGAAATGATGTTAATAGTCATTAAGAGTGATGCAGGTCATACTGTACAGCATTGCAAGTCTGCATCCCAGGTTGCAAAGTCAGGGGAAAAAGGAAAACAGTATCTCAAATTATACACCTTTAGGTTTTACTACAGACAGAAGATGTTCCATTGGTATTCTTTGCCTCATCACTCCTGGAATTAGTGCACATTTCTAGTTTATTTCTACTCCATCTCAGAAACACCACCTGTAACAAAGTAAGGAAATATGCACTGCTTTTCCATCTGTCAGAATAAATGAATGGCATAAAATTAATATTTCAAGAGACATTCAGTGGCTTATCCATGTATATTTATATGCTGTTTCCCATTGTTGATGAGTTGAATAAACAATTTTCCCCTTCATTTTTGCTTTCTTGCCAAGTACACGCTTTAAGTACCTGAGTTCCCTAAGTTTTTTCGGGCTGCCTTGAATTTTGTTTTTTTCCAGGCTTTCTCCTATGCATGTATCCATCTTCCATAACATTGCAATCCACCAAACACATTTTATGGTTTTCTTTTTTTCTATATTTCTTTCTGTTTACATTGCCTTTTTACATTTCTTTTTTTTTTTTTTTTTCCTCTTGTGTCATATTTCTCTTTTTCTAGTCTGAATTCATTTGACTTAGTAATTCTCTTTCTATACATTCTTTATTATTGGCTACTCTTAACTTTTTTTTTTTTTATTCGCTTTGTTGCTGCATCTACTGCCTTCTGTTTTCTCTATATACCTTTCTTTTTCTCTCCTTTTTTTTTTTTTTACCTTACTCTAGATGCAGTATTATTCTAACTGCAATAAAACACATACATTACTGTATTTCACATAACAAAAATCCTTTAAAAACGCATAGCTTTCACAAGAAGAATGGTGGGCCTATTGGCACCATTCTACAGTTTTTCAAAAAGTTACTTGTCAAGGTAAATTATTAGAATATTCTAAGATACTGTGTGCTTTAGTACGTTTTGTATCTCTTCACTGTCATTGTTACCAGGAAAACGAATTAAACCCAATAAACTTTAAAGGTTAATATATATTCATAGTTTAGCTAGAGAACTTAAGAGCTGTACAGAAATCTTGGATAATACCTTAAAATGTTTAAAGGTGGAAAATGAACCAGAATTTACTGTCCTTGTCAGTCTGCTTCAGATCTATAGTAACTTATGTTAAGATTCAGCTATGTGGATAATATTTCTTTGTTAAGTTGTCTGTTTTGACAGGTGTTCTGAAGGACTATCTAATCTCTTTTCCATATTAGTATAGCGTGCTACTTTCAGTATGAAACCAATTTTCAAAAAGATTATCAAACTTTTTCTTGCTTCTTTAACTTCTATCAACTGGTTCGTTTTTGTTGAGTAGAACCAAAGAGGAACCAGTTGTAGTAATACTCATTCCTTTATTTTGTTTTTGGATATCAGTGATATTCTTTATAAAACTGTAACACATGTGTAGGTATGTGTCTTCCATACCTGTGAAATCCTAACTCCACTGAGATCAACTTGACCACAAAGAAGCCAGAATTATACCCGTGTACTTTGAAGAACATTATTCATAAACCACTGCTGACAACATTTTCTAATGTATGCTTTTCCTATATCTGCACTGGTTTTTATTATGTCCTCTAATATAAAACTCTAAAACATCATCAGTTCAATTAAAATAATCTGGTTTGAGTTGAGAAAGAAATCAAATTCAAACCTCTATGAGCATTTCTATATTGTTCTGAAGTATTCGTGTATAAATTTTGTTTACATTGCAGTCAAGTATCAGAGAATTTGTAATTTTTTTCGCACTCATTGAGGTGCAGCTCTTGACCTTGCACGTGCTCTTAATTTATTGTAAATACAAGTAAACTAGGATATTTTAAAGGACAATGAAGATAACTGTGTGTTAAAGAGTGCTGAAGCATCGGTTTTCATTTCACATTGGCAATAATCAAAGTTTGTTCACGTAGCTAGTTACCATCATTAAGAGTGTGTAATTTGTTTAGACACAGAAATCTCTGTGAGAATTCATGTGGAATTTTTTTTTTGCATTGAAAAACTTCAAGTCTATGAAGAAGGAATCGTTCTCATGGATAAGCAAAAAATTCAAATCAGAAAAAATTAGTCAAAATTCCAACTAAGCATTGGTTCATTTTGTACAAAGCATTGTACACTCATTTCTTTGTGAATCCATACTCCATCCTATTTCATTTATTAATTGATTAATGATTACAGAGAGAAAACACAAAACCTGCTTATTTTTAACTACATGAACTGTTCTACAGAATAGATCAAAGAATCTGATACATGAAAGTAAACATATGTTTATTGCTTGTCAGGTTTATATCTTGGTCATGGTATGGTAGATTTCTTGCTTCCATTCTCTGTGAATAAATTCAAATTAAATAACACATATGTACTTTGTGTATATCTAAACTAGTTGTTTAAGAAAATGTTCAAATAATTTGATTTATCCAGGATAGCTGGATATACACAAGTAGTGAATGAATAATTATCAGAGATGGGGCTTAACTCAACACTATTTAATCCACAAATACATCTCCCTGTGGAAATAAATTACCTTATGTAGCACATAAGGTAATTTTCTTGCCATGGTACATCAGTTCTGACCTTTTTCCTCTACCCATTCCCAAAGTATAAGAGAGGATCCTGAGCATGTATGGCTCTTGTAGGACACACCATAATTTTCTTTTGGCTATGAATTTGGTGGATTACAGTGTGCATTCAAACTCTGAAGTGTTACATTTCTGCATTCAAAGTTTTACAGAATTTTGAACTCTATGAAAAGAAATAAATTTCAAAAGATCAAGTGAAATACAACAGGCAAGCAAGGAATAGTACTGGTTTCCATTTGAAATATGGAAACAACAGATTATGTCACTATAAAATACATTATAATTTTGTAAAAACAAGTGTCTGGATCTAACATACCTGTTTGCATATAAAGAAACCAAGACCTTCTACACTTTCTGGGGTACAGTGTTTAGTTTGTTTCACCTATCCAGTTTTAGCACTACAGCTCATGGCTGTCTTTTCCCAACTTGTATGCTCTGGTTTATGAATCCCTCCAGCCCATAGGCTTTTGTACTCTTCCATCATAGCTACACCACTTGAACTCACAACTTCCATTCGTATTAAAATACCGTTTAGCAAGAGCTTCAAAATTCATGGATCCAGAAGAAGACAGATATGGAAAGTGAAAATTCTGTGAAGGAAGATGATGACAAGCTTTCTAAATTCTTTCTACATTGCTTCCGGTGCCCACTTAGTGTATAATTCCTAACCAGTTTTAGGAGCAGAACTCAGCAGCCTCTTTCCCTGCCTGACCAACACTGACTGCTGGAGTACAGTCTATCTTCCCCCATGCTGGCACCCATTGGTCATTTTTGCTCAGCTGCACAACATGAGAGTTCTGCCAGACTGGGCCTTTCTGAGGAGAGGGAAAGGTGAGAAAGCTGATTAACTAGCACATCAATTAATTTACTTAAAAATTTAATCTGAAGTAGAGAAGATTTTGACAATAGTTATGTTGTCAAAATATAAAGCAAAAGCCCTCTAGTGGAGACGCAGTTTAAACTGGTAGCATCTGGTTTTTTTCCCCTTGATCACATATGTTGCCAAAGAGCATCAGAAAGATTAATCAGCTTTAATTGTAGCAGCATGGATAGGACTGATTTTCCACATTTCTAACTGTCCATCTGTAAAAGCAAATTTTGACGGTGAACACTTAACAAAGAACTCGGATTTTAGACAGAAATTATAATTATTTATGATCATATACAAGTGGAAAAGGGTTGACAAAGTGAGAAGCTGGACGAAGTAAACTTGTTTCCTCATATAAACAGAACAGCTTACAATGTTATTTTCCTGCAAAATGACCTACAAAAATGGGGTTTTCATTATAAGAGCTCTCAAATATACATATTAAGTCACAGAATCATAGAATGGTTTGGGTTGGAAGGGACCTCAAAGATCATCTAGTTCCAACTTCCCTGTCATGGGCAGGGACATATTCTACTAGACCAGGTTGCTCAAAGCCCAATCCAACCTGGCCTTGAACACTTCCAGGGAATCCTGGAATCCTGGAATATTCAGAGTTGGAAGGGACTTCCAGAGATCATCTAGTCCAAATTCCCTGCTTGAAAGAAGGATCCCCTAGAGCACATCACTCAGGACTGCATCCAGGAGAGTCTTGAAAATCTCCAGAGAAGTAGAGTCCACAATATCTCTGGGCAGCCTGTGCCAGTGCTCTGTCACCCTCACTGAAAAATTCTTCCTCGTTTTTAAATGGAACCTCCTATGTTCCAGCTTGTGTCTTTTACCCCTCGTCCTGTCACTGGGAACCACTGAAAAGAGTCTGGCTCCATCCTCCCTCAACCCACTCTTTAGGTATTTATAAACATTAATTAAATCACCCCTCAGCCTTCTCTTCTCCAGGCTAAAGAGTCCCAGCTCTCTCAGCCTTTTCTCATAGGGGAGATGCTCCAAATCCCCAGTCATCCTTGTTGCCCTCTGCTGGACTCTCTCCAGTAGGTCCCTGTCTCTCTTCAACTGGGGAGCCCAGAACTGAACACAGTATTCCAGTTGTGGCCTCACCAGGGAAGAGCAGAGGGGGAGAATGACCTCCCTCGACCTACTGGTCACACACTTCCCTGTGCAGCCCGGGGTGGCATTGGACTTCTTGGTGGTAAGGGCACATTGCTGGCTCATGGATAATTTGCTACGTACCGGAACTTCCAGATCCTTCTCCTCAGAGCTGCTTTCCAGGAGGTCCCCCGCTAACCTATACTGGTGCCTGGCATTCTTCTTCCCCAGGTGCAGCACCCTATACTTGCCCTTATTGAACCTCATGAGGTTCTTCTCTGCCCAGCTCTCCAACCTGTCCAGGTCATGTTGCATGGCAGCACAGCCCTCTGGCGTGTCAGCCAACCCTCCCAGTTTGCTGAGGATACACTCTGTCCCCTTGTCCAGGTCATTGATGAATATGTTGAACAAGACCGGAACGATTATTGACCCCTGAGGGACACCACTGGGTACAGGCCTCCAGCTCAGCTCTGCTCCATTGATCACAGCCCTCTGTGATCTGTCACACAGCCAGCTCTCGATCCACTGCACCGTTCCCTCATCTAACCCACGCTTCCTGAGTTTCCTAATGAGGATGTCATGGGAGACAGTGTCAAAAGCCTTGCTGAAGTCAAGGTAGATGACATCTGCTGCTTTTCCCTCATCTAACCAAACGGTTATAACATCATAGAAGGCTAGCAGATTAGTCAATCATGATTTGCCCTTGGTAAATCCATGTTGACCACTCCCAATAACTTACTATTCTTCAACATGTTTGGAGATGACCTCCAGAATGAGTCACTGCATCACCTTCCCGGGGATGGAGGTGAGACTAACCGGCCTGTAGTTTCCTGGGTCCTTCTTCTTGCCCCTTTTGTAGACTGGAGTGATGTTGGCCTTCCTCCAGTCATCAGGTATTTCACTGGGTGCATCCACAGCTTCCCTGGGCAACCTGCTCCAGTGCCTCACCACCCTCACAGTCAAGAATTTCTTCATAATATCTAGTCTAAATCTACCCTCTTTCTACCCTTTTTTTTAAAAAAACACTACCCTTTGTTCTATCACTACATGCCCTTGTAAAAATTCCCTCTCCACCTTTCTTGTAAGACACTTCAGATTCTGGAAGGCTACTCTAAGTTCTTCCGGGAGCCTTCTCCTCTCCAGGCTGAACAACCCCAACTCTCTCAGCCTGTCTACATAGGAGATATGCACCAGCCCTCTGATCATCTTTATGGCCCTCTTCTGGACTTGCTCCAACAGGTTCATGTCCTTCTTACATTGTGGTCCCCATAGCTGAACACAGCACTCCAGTCAGGGTCTCAAGAGTAGAATAGAGGGAGAGAATTACTTCCCTCGACCTGTTGTGTACACTTCTTTTGATGCAGCCCAGGATATGGTTGGCCTTCTGGGCTGCAAGTGCACATTGCCAGCTGGTGTTGAGCTTCTCATCAACCAACACTCCCAAGTCATTCTCCTCAGTGCTGCCTTCAATCCATTCTCTGCCCAGCCTGTGCTTGTGCTTGAGATTGGCCTGACCCAGGTGGAGGATGTTGCACTTGTCTTTGTTGAACTCCATGCAGTTTACATGGGCCCTCCTCTTCAGCCTGTCCAGGTCCCTCTGGATGGCATCCCTTCTCTCCAGTGTGTTGACCATACCACACAGCTTGGTGTCACTGGTGAACTTGCTGAGGGTGTATTCGATTGCACTGTCCATGTCACCAACAAAGATGTTAAACAGTGCCAGTCCCAGTAATGACCCCTGAGGAATGCCACTTGTCCCTGATGTCCATTCGGAAATCGACCTGTTGACTGCAACTCTTTGAGTGCAACTACCAGTTCCTCATCCACCAAGTGGACCGTCTGTCAAGTCCATGTCTCTCCACTTTAGAAACAAGGATGTTGTGCATGACAATGTCAAATGCTTTGCACAAGTCCAGGTAGATGATATCTGTTGCTCTTTCCTTATCCACCATTGCTGTAACTCTATCATAGAAGGCCACCAAATTTGCCAGGCATGATTTTCCCTTAGTGAAGTCATGTTGGCTGTCATCAATCACCTTCTTATTTTCCATGTGCCTTAGCATAGTTTCCAGGAGGATCTTGCCAGGCACAGAGGTGAGGTTGACTGGCCTATAGTTCCCTGAGTCTTCCTTTTCTCTCTTTTTAAAAATGGGCAATATGGTTCCACATTTCTAGTCAGTGGGAACCTTCACTGGACTGCCAAAACTTCTCAAATATGATGGATAGTGGGTTGGCAACTTCTTCCGCCAGTTCCCTCAGGACCCGCGGATGTATCTCATCAGGTCCCATGGAATTGTGCACCTTCAAGATCCCTAGATGGTCTTGAACCTCAGCTTCTCCTACAGTGGACATTTCTTCATTCTCTCCATCCCTGCCTTTGCCTTCTGTGTCTTGGGTGGTGTTGCTTGAGCACTTGCCAGTGAAGACTGAGGCAAAAAATTCGTCAAGTACCTCAGCCTTCTCTATATCCTGGGTAACCAAGTCTCCAGTTTCCTTCCAGAGAGGACCAACATTTTTCCTAGTCTTCCATTTATCACTGACGTAGCTGTAGAAGCTTTTCTTGTTGCCCTTGACATCCTTGGCCAGATTTACTTCCCTCAGGGCTTTAACTTTCCTAACCTGATCCCTGGCTGCTCAGACAATTTCTCTGTATTCCTTCCAGGCTATGTGTCCTTACTTCCTCACTCTGTAGGCTTCCTCTTTGTGTTTGAGTTTGTCCAGGAGGTCCTTGTTCATCCATGCAGGCCTCCTGGTGGTTTTGCCTGTCTTCCTCTTTATTAGCATGCATCACTCCTGAACTTGGAGGAGGTGATCCTTGAATATTAACCAGCTTTCTTGGGCCATTCTGCCCTCTGAGCTTTATCCCATGGTACTCTACCAAATATAAAAGGTGGTCTAAGCCTGAAGTAGATATTTTCAATACAGTTCCTAAAGATCCATCAGCTACTTGTATGTCTTCACCCAGTTTATCCACTTGTGATCCAGGATCCTAAATACCGTTTTTCATTCTTGCAACTACTTCCTCTAGGAAAGTTTTCTGCAACTTACAAATAACCTCTGCATAAGGAAATAATAAACATGTGTACTGCTTCTTTGCATTGCAATAAAATATATCAATTTAAGAACAAGTGTTCCAAATGTTAACTCTTTAAGCAGATAGCAGCAATTCTGGACCAGATAATTTTGTGTTTGATGTTAGCTGTTTTAATTTGAAACTTTATTAGAACACTCTGGGAATGCAATAAGGCACTTCTCCCTGTACCAGTGCCCTAAGGCACAACTGGTTTCTGTTTTCAGGTGTCAAAAGATATTTTTCTGCATCATCTCACATAGTTACTTTCTAGCTTCAGGTCTAGCAGTTTTTCATATTAGCATCCACAATTTGTCATTTCGATTATTATTTAGCGTTTTCCCTCCCCTCTCCTCAATTTCAGTGTACAGCTGAGTGAGTAAATATTTAACAGAGAAAGAAGAAAAGGTCTACTGTCCAAAAATATATTGAAAAAAATATGGACATATTTTTCCTTAGAGAAAACTACTTCAGAGACAAATAACAGAAGTAATTTCTATTACAAGAGTACTGCATTATTCATCCATGCAGTGTACTCAAGGATTAGGTTAGTACTGTGAATTTCCTGTAGTAAAGATTAGTCCTTATCTGCAACCACCTTCCACATTTCAGAAATTGTGATGGACTCTATTAAGAGGTACATTTTAGAGTATTATGTATAGAGTTCTACCTTAGGCATTGCACTTCCTAATGTGGTATGACAGAGCACATTACTTCAGGGAGCAGCAAGGGCAGGCTGCACTGTGAAGGAAGAAGAGGTAGGAGTGACAAGGCTGGCAGGGCAGTGACCCTACCAACAAGGGACACCATCCCACAGTAAGTATGCAAGAAGAGCAGAGGTTTTGGTGGCAGCAACCAGCCAACAACCCTGTGATTGCCAGCCACGTCCATGCAGGTCTGAGAACAGACCAGGAAGCCAAGTCAGGGAGGCCAGGTCAGGGACACTAAGGTGCAGTGCTGGGCAGAGGCACAGCTGCAACAAAACTCACACAAGAACCCAGGCCAAGGGCCTAAGCTTAAACTCAGCTCCTGGGAAAAGGGGATAGGGACCCCGCAACTCCTTCTCACAGCTTACCTATTTTCACCTGATCCCGGGTTGCACAGCTGAGCAAAATCAGATCTTGAACATAGGCATCCGGGCATCCAGGGAGAGCAAAAGGTGTTGCAAAGCCTCTTAGTTCACCCAGGGCACTGACACCTAATTGTACAATCTCTTTAGTGATGTAGATTATTGTTTTGGAGAAATATATAGATAGCCTTAGTATCAGGAAGAGTGTTGGCAGAGCACAAGTTCAAAATCTTTGAGCTGAAGGTCTGGAAGACAGCAAAAAGCATCAGAGTTGATATCTGAATAGCTACAAAGAGAAAAGAAAGGGAAACTGTTGTTTTAAGTTCTGATCTGTGGGAAAATTATAAACAGAAAGAAATGAACTTAATGAAAACATTTAACAAATATATTTTAGACAATTAGATGCTCAAATTATGTTTTGTGTAACAATCTTTCTATGAGAAGTGATTTCTAAAATCTGATTGCCAAAAGCAAGCAAAATATTTATCTTTCAGTAGTGATTTCTCTCCATCTCTGTCATAATTGAATCTCCCGAAACCTGAGTGTGTACCTTCTGACAGCACCCCAGTAAAAAATGTTATTCTATACGTTATGAACAAAAACCATAAGCATGCAAAGACTTATTTGCTCAGTGATGAATAAGAAATCAGGGGTAGAGGCAGACACAGGCTAGTTCCCCAAGTCTCAGACACTGTGAGCACTGCAGGACTTTTTGGAATTAGAAGTACTGACAGTTAACCCACTGCACTTTTGTCAGAAAATACCATTTATTATTATAAGATTAATACAAATAAAATAGTGTAAGGAAATAAATAGATACTTTATTTGTTTCACCAGTTTACTCCCTTCTTTACTTCGTATATCCCCAGTGCAGAGGCAATTAGACAAGGATTCATCTGATCAAACATGTAGAGCTGCAGTGAAGTTAGTCACCTGGATAGATACCTAAAGAAAACCAAGCATTGCTCACCAGTGCTCTTTGCCACAAGCTATTGGTGATGTCCAGAACAGGTCATGCCTTTACTGTGCCTATTTCCTGTCTATTGACTTTAAAGAGTCTAGAGTGGATGTAGATAGGTAAATGTCATGTCGATTTTCTCTATTTATTTCTGTCCCTCTCAGACACACACAGGACAGAAAACATATTTGTACAAAGACAAAAACTTCAATTAGTATCAATAGAGCTGTACTTTTAAAAGAGTTCACAAAAATCAGCAACTAGGTTGTGTGAGGTACTTGGCAAGCTGGGTGCTTGGGTTTTAGGATAAAACAGATTTTTTTTTAATTGCTGAAGCAAAGTATGATTTCTTTTGAAAATCTGGTCTGTAGTCTATGCGTGTATTGATAGAGGCATTTTAACTTTGATGTACAAACTTAAGCAGTAGCAATGATTGGATGAACTTCTATTTAACTGTTCTCACTATTTTAATAGATTTTAGGGCCAAGGAGGGCAATTTATGACTTACCATTTTTTGCTTCATACATAATGCCAAGAAATTCATCCAATAATTTTTATATTGATCCCATAAATTCCGTTTGAGCTATAGCACATCTTTTAGCTATCTTTTACAATGCTCCAGCACTACCAATGATTTCAATATAAAAGCAAGGCAGATAATACTAAAACATGAATCACAGTGACTTAGAAGCTTGATATACTGCTTGATATATTGTTCTAACAGGCAGAGTTCAAAAGACTGTTTTATGCTGAAAGAAGACTCAACTGATTTAAAGGAATCTGTAACAATTTCTTGACTGAATATGAAAAGGGAAAAAGTCTTTTTTCTATTGGTCTAGTGACCATAATTAACATCATGAAGAGAGAGAGGACACAGTTCTCTTACAGGATTGTTACATTTGTGAACAGAACTTGACTGCTGTGCAAATGCGCAAAACAATGTAGTTTTCCCTCTTTTTATGCAATAGGGGCCCAATCCTGATGTATAAAGTTAATGGCACTTTGTTACTGTGTTCTGGGACACCTAGGGCAGATTTTAATTAAAAATCCATATAAGCACATATTATAGTCCTGGAAAGGTGCAGCCATTCATCTGAAAATATTAAACCTTGTTCAGAGCTCCAGGTTGGAGGAACTGTCAGAGGGTTACAAAGGTTGTTATAACACAAATGCTGCCTTCTATAACATTTTTAGATTTGCAATGAAACTGCTAGTTAAGTCAGCTGCAAAAAGAGAGCAGAGACCCATTAATGAGTGCAGGGGTCATGCTACCATGCTGCAGGGGCACATGTCAATGATTCAGCAATTACAGCAGAAACAGGAGTTCAGACCAGGTGGATAATTTCTGTGTTAGAGAAACTGATGGAGTGAAGGCATAGATGAATTTTGGGCCTGGGAAGTCTCAAAATTCTTGTAAAGGGATCCTGAAAATTTTACACTGAATTTTAATGTGAGGTACTGCCACTTACAGCTGATGAAGAATTTTTGCTAAGCTGTACAATGCAGGGCTGCAGTATTCAGATAACACTGAAATAGTTCAACAGGAAAATAGTAGCAACCTTTTTTTTGAATAAAACCAATAAGTTTTAAAGTCCTCACTACATTCAGTACGTTCTACTTTCACTGTTATGGCCTATATGCATAATAGATACGACAACTTTCATAAAATGTATGGTAGGAATATGCAAAAGTTTAGAGGCATCACCTCATTTTTAAAAACTAGTTGCCTCTAGTGGGCAACACCACTAGATTCTATTGTATAGGATACTTTGACAGAACTGACCAATATGTCTCACTCCACCATCAATCTCACTTCCAAAGCTACTGTTTGCAGACTGTTCACATTGGTCCATAATGCAAATCTGAATTTTCCACTGTCACAAAATAATCGAAGTTGTATAATTCCCTGGACACTTTTGAAGCTTCTCTGATTACCTTAACCTCTCCCTCTTCACCCTGTGATTCTAGCTGAAGGTGTAAAAGCCTTGTATAAGCAAGCTTCAAATTACTGTTCTAACCATTATTGTCTCACCTGAATATTTAAAAAAACATAACTAATGTAACATCTATTCTTACTCCTTGGACTCAGCTCTTGAATCTATAGACCTTTTTCCTACATTATATACAAATACCAAAACACTTTAGGTACCTGAAAAGCAAATTCTGAGGTAGAAAGGTACAGAAAGAAATATAAGTTGAGTATAACTCCTTAAAATAATTGGTTGTAACAGGGTTATTGTAATAATACTCAACTAAAAGAACTCTGGAAGGCTGAAAATCAGAAAATCAGGCTTAGGAGAAGCCTGAAGAATTTAAGAGACAGAAATCTTCGATTGGAGGTCCAAAAGCCATACAATTTCCTCATTGCAGTCTTACTTTGCAGCCATGTAATGAACACTGGTCAACAATAATGCTTTTAATGTCAGATTTATGTCTTCTTTGAAACAGACATATTAAAAACTAAATCAAATACTTTTCCAATGGTTGTGTTCCCTAGGGTGAAACGCAGTTCATTTGAGAGATACATAGTTAGGGGTGGGTGGAAAGTGGCACCTGTTTTGTTTTTTTTTCTGACGAAAAAACCTAGATCTTGATATATGTTTTCATTTCCACTGAAAAAGAAATAGAGATCTCAGTATCTTTTATCTTAAAAAAAAATAAAAATCACTTGCCTATAATATTGTGCAACAAAGATATCTATGAAATGCTTAAGACATTGAAAAATTACTGTTGTGTAATGTTTTACTATTTCTAGCGTATGCTCCTTAATTAAATGCCTAAGGTGAACAGAATACATTTGGATGGAAGGATCCATCTATGTATAGAAGACCCAGGTTTTTACCCCACATACACTTTATTTAAAGTAGGAAATCTAAGGTATGTTTTCTGCATCTCAGCTACAGAGTTAGGCTTTCTCTCTCAATGAATAATTGTGTGCCTCAAGTGACAAAGATCCAAGAAAAAGGTGCTACTCTGGGTGAGTCATAGTGCATAGCTAATATAAATCTATTTCAAGCCAGCTCACATTCAGAAAAGGACTAAATATTAAAACAAATTTCCATGTTTGATACTGATCTTCGATCTACCTTTTCAGAAGGTTGGCCTGGTAACATGTTCATGTATAAAGTGCTTGTCAACTGTGTCAGTACTCTGTCACCACGACAGAGCCATAGTTCAAAGCTTCCTGCTTTCCAAGAGAAACAGAAATCAAAGATAGCAGAATGAAAACCAAGGATGTTGAAATAAATCAAAATTAGAGTAGTGTCTAAAAAATACAGTATTGCTGCAGCTGAGAGAAGAGTAAATAAGAGTATCCTTGCATAGGCTAAGGGAACAGCTGCTATTACTAGCAAATTAGGATGTTAAAACCCTAAACAATGCAAACATTGATTTAAAGTAAGACTAAAGCAGCGGAATGTGACTCTCAAAGCAGGTTTATGTTCATTAAGGATTCACTTTGCTTTATTTTTCTGCTATTAAGGAAATGATGTATCAGGTATGAGAAGATAGCTCATATGCCAATTAGATGTGAAAATGCTGTGTTCTGCAGAAAACAATAAATGAAGCTGAGTATTGTTGAAATTCAGAGAAAATAAGAACAAGCGTTATTTGTTGGTTTATTTATATGATTATAGCTGGCAAGGGAAAAATCAATATAGTTAGTCACGGATAAATTGCAGGATTGTTACCTAGTATGACTCAAGCAGCTTGTGTAGAGATAATTAGCACAACCTGTCTTAACTAAATTAGTGTTTAAAAGTGAAAGGAGATAGAACCAATTTTTGCAACAGTTATATGTCATGGTAGCACATGAAGAGAAACCTTGCTAACTGAGATAGATGTTGCAGTTCTTACTTATTTTAAAGAAATACATAGGCTGCTAGTTGTGCTTGTGCACGTGCATGTACAAACAAACATTGGAATGCATTGCAAACCAAAACAAATGAAAACATGATTAAAAGGAAATATTTTCTCCATTGTTATTTGTATATATTCAGACAAAGGAATAAATTTGTTTTGATGAATGTATTCAAACATATTTCTTTTTTGCTTGTTTTGTTTTTTTAATTGAAAGTAGAAAAGTGACATTTCCTTTTAACTAAACACAGAAATTGTACAACATACAAAAAAAGAGGCTTTGGTTCATCTACAGACAAGAGAAAATGCTGTGGACTAAGAGCTTACAAGAGAATGGCTGTTACTATGAAGGAAAAGTAAAAGCAGCCATTTCATGTGCATTTTCATGAGGTAAAATGATTCTTCATGATCAAAAGAATTGTAGTCATACTAGAAAAAGCTTGAAGTAGAAGACAAATCATGCAGGGTCTCATGCACAAGAAAAGAGATGTCCTTCATCTTAGGAAGCCACTCTGGTTGAAATTATATTATAAATATTTTCTAATTAGACTTCACTGGTCCTAAGAGATTTCTCAGAAGAACTGTATAAATATAGTGCAATGCGATATAAACAACAAGAAAAATAAATTGTTAACATTGCATCCAGATGATGGAAGTTTATGTTTTTGTTGCCTGGGAATTGTTTTTGACTGCTTCACTTTTCAGAAAGAGATCAAAAAAAAGCACCAGAAGAATTTTCTTCCCACCTACAAGTACTCAGAATATAATACTACAAAAGAATCACGGAGCAGAATCTTGAAAATAAATTCACAAGGATATGTGAAATACATACAACAGTGAGAAAAGGCTGTTTAGTGGAAAAAAAGAGAAAAGTTTTAATGTGGAAAAAGTGTTTCAACTTTTAATAAAATACATAAGAACTGCTGCTTTGGGAGTGTTTTTTCATGCTTCACTAATAATTGCTAGACTCTCCTTGTCTTCTTCAGCTAGATAACTTTGACCCAACATTATTCATCTGCAGTTTATTTTAGTTCATTGTTTATCAGCATTCTCTCTGAGAACCGAGTGTCTCGAAAAAGTGATTAATCACACTTCTCCTAAGAATCTTTAAGATATTATCTACCTGAGACTATGGCAGCTGGTTGGAAAAAATTTCCTAAGAGAAAGGCTTCCTGTGAACTTGGTAATCTGTTTCAAATATTTCTGACATCCAATTTGTAAGGACTGTGAATGTTATGAAAGAATTGGAACTTACTGTGAACTCTCTTAATAGGTTGTTTTTTGCAAATATTACAAAAACTGTCCTTTATAAAGTCCATGTCACAGAGAAGTTAAAGAAGCAATTCTGTCAAAATGTACCAATCTATGAGCTTGGTACAGTTTTCATTACAGACATTGAAAGTTTTCAAAAACTATTTATAGTTTGTGGAATAAAACTGTAATTGGAAATAGTTAATAATTTAAAAATTGCTTTAGCAATGACATGCATACAAAAGTAATTCAGACATAGTCAAATGGGAATGATTCTTCAGTTTTTTATGAAGCAAACGCTGCTGTGAGTATTGAGAAGTCACTGAAAAAAACTCAGTCATACATCAGGGTTACCACAAAGTCTCATCATATTATAGTTTCTTAAATAAAATGAAGGGACTAGGCAGAGGAATCATTTCAAAATGCAACTGACTATATCTTGAGGACGTCATTTCAGTAAACTGATCTGTTACACATCGAAGATTACATTCGAATTTACAAAGAATTATAATGACTTTCAGTGACAACTCAGAAATATGACATTTTTAAATCTGAGGAAATAACTATTAAATAGCATTATAAGTAATTTTGTTGAAGGTTCAATCACAAACAGTATATATTGCTAGGTAAAAACTTTACTATAAACACTTTTTACATGGATTTAAGAGATTTCTTAATTTAATTAGGATTAAAAAAAAAAAAAAAGATAATACTTGGTAAGATTTGTTGAAATAAGTCTGTCTTTATAAATGTCATTCAGTAGTTTTGGTAGGATTTTTCTCACGTCCTCATTGCTATATTGGTTTTCTTATTTCTAAATATTTTTGGTACAAAAAAATAAAAAGGAAATTGCAATACTTTTATTACATCTTGAGATGACTCTTACTATGTGAGAGCAATCAATACCATACCTGTGTTTAAAATAATGGGATTAGATTTCCGTCCTAGTTCTCAGGTCTTATACTCTACATGTCTAATAGAATAAATTCTCTTTTGCAGGCTCGTTGCTTGTCGACACACCAAAAAACCCCAACAGGTAGACTTCTTATCTTACTCATGGCACTTTGTACTGTGTCAGTGTAAGAAACAAAATGGTCCCAAATGATCTTGAGCTATGCTGATTCTGCACTGATGAATAAAGAATTTGTATAATGAGACTACTTTAAAAATGATCTATTCATGTAAAGACTGTAACATAAACTGTGGCACTGTATCATGCTTTCTATTTAAAATAATGCCTACAGGCTAACATGTGACAATATGAGACTTGAATGCCATATGGAAAAGAATATGTTTATCCTCATTTTTAACATTAAAATGTTATTATGATCAGTACTGCTGCCTTTTAGGGAACCTATGAAGGAAGAAGCCAAGGAAGACTTTCCTTGAAAGTCTTGGCATGAGTAAGGAAGGTATGTAAGAAGGATGCTCCTCTGTGGTACAGAAATACTGAGCAATATGCTATATTGAGAAATGCTTATTTAAAGATAGGTGTCTCTGAAGCAACTACATATTTTTTCTCAGATAGTGCTAGGGATATATAGTGGTATCTACATATAAAGTACAACTCTGCTGTCGTTAAAATCAGTGACTACAATTTTCTTCTAGTCAATGGGAATAGGAGAGTAAATAGCTGCATATAAAATTAAAACATTTAAATGGTAATATAATCATAGTGAGTTGTCTGCTTTCATCATTTCAGGGAGGATGTAAAGGACAGACATTACTCATCATTACAGATATGTGAAGCACAGACTTGAAAAAGCAACATGAGCAGAAGCATCAGGTTTTTGTCAAATGCCAAGTTCCTTTTCTACCCAAAGGAAAAGCCCTATAATATGTTCTCCTGGTTGAAACAAACAAACAGGATGCATCCAGATTTCCCTTCCCTCTGAGTGCGACTTCATCTGGAAGAAAAATGTGACAGCAAAAGGCTGAGTCTGATCAAAAAATAAAGTGCCATATTAAATTCATTGTCAGGAATCACTCTTCACGTGAAGTGGAAGAGTACCTATATAAGAACAGCTACTACTGCTATTCGACAATGTTTTTTTCAGCTTACCACTTGCAGAAGCCCTTTCTTATTCCAAGGTGATATTTTTTTTCAAAGTTCTAGATACTTCTGAGATTGGTCCACCTTAGTAAAATTAAATTTTATAGTCTGAAACTATAGGAATTAGTGAGGGAGAGAATAGTCCACAAGTGACAAAATATTTCTCATTTCATGTTATTATCCTTGTTTCCAGTTTCAGAATATGAAACAAAATGATTATCACTAGATTTTTAAAAAAATATTTTTGGTTTTCTGTCCTTAGGGCTGATCTTTGTGAGTACAGTATATTTTCTGCAATTAATATTTAGAGTGAAGTTAATGGCCCTTTAAAGAATCAGATACAGGCTGTTGGCAGCAGGCAGGAACTATCACAGTGCAGGACATTTATTCAGTATGAAGGTACTGAAAACAAGTAAAAGCATGAAATGGAGGGATTATCTCCTTCCCTCTCAGAACACTAAGCATATAAAAAGCGTTAAGCAGCAACATCTACCGATTTACAGCAGAGGAAATGTTACATACTTACCTGCTCAAGATTCAAAGATGGAAGAAGCAATTGGAATCTCAAAAATGGGATGCTGGAAAATATGATAATTTCAGCACATGAAGTACTTGCAAATAATAAAATTACATACTGGCATCCTAAACCTTACTGCAGAGGAAAGAAAATTTAAGTCTATAGTCTAAATAAACTACAAATAATGGTCACAGGAGAGCTTCAGTAAAAATACTGTTTATAAATAAGAGCTTCTGCATGTCATATTAGAAACACAAAGGAAAGAAACGTCCTGCAGAAGTGGGTTTGTTCAGTTATTTGTTTTCCCTTGCAGATATTACAATATGCTTATTAGTGGAGAGGTCATTAGTGCTTATTTCTTTTTTATGATTGCCTGGTAAATACTATCCTCTCCACAAAAGACATGAGTCATGCCTTTAGAAATTCACACTTGGCTAAATAGTCTTGACTAGTGGTGTCCCCCAGGGGTCAGTACTGGGTCCGGTCCCACCCAATGTATTCATTAACGACCTGGACGAAGGCACAGAGTGTATCCTCAGCAAGTTTGCTGATGATACCCTGTTGGGAGGGGTGACTGACATGCCAGAGGGCTGTGCTGTCATCCAGCATGACCTGGATAGGCTGGAGAGCTGGGCAGGGAGAAACTTAATGAAATTCAAAAAGAACAAGTGTAGAGTCCTGCATCTAGAAAAGAACAACCCCATGTATCCGTACAGGCTGGGGGCTGAGGTGCTGGAGAGCAGCTCTGGGGAAAAGGACCTGGGAGTCCTGGTAGACAACAGGCTGACCATGAGCCAACAACTTGCCCTCGCGGCCAAGAAGGCCAATGGTATTTTGGGGTGCATTAAGAAGAGTGTGGCCAGCAGGTCAAGGGAGGTTTTCCTCCACCTCTACTCTGCCCTGGTGAGGCCTCATCTGGAGTACTGTGTCCAGTTCTGGGATCCCCCATTCAAGAGGGACATGGAGTTACTGGAAAGAGGCCAGCGCAGGGCCACTAAGATGATGAAGGGACTGGAGCATCTCCCATCAGAGGCGAGGCTGAGGGAACTGGGCCTATTTAGCTTGGAGAAGAGGAGGCTGAGGGGGGATCTCATCAATGCTTATAAATATCTCAAGGGTGGGTGTCAGGAAGATGAGGCCAGACTCTTCTCAGTGGTGTCCAGTGACAGGACGAGGGGCAATGGGCACAAACTGGAACACAGGAGGTTCAATCTTAACATAAGAAAACACTTCTTTACTGTGAGGGTGACAGAGCACTGGCACAGGCTGCCCAGAGAGGCTGTGGAGTCTCTGTCTCTGGAAACATTTAAACCCCATCTGGACGTGTTCCTGTGTGATCTGCTCTGGGATCCTGCTCTAGCAGGGGGGTTGGACTAGATAATCTTTTGAAGTCCCTTCCAACCCCCATCATTCTGTGATTCTGTGATTGTGTGGAAAGCAAAGGATCAATTAGAAATCCAGTAAATGGCACTAATTGGTGGTTTGCTTTTAATAGGATTGTGACAGATTTCTTAAGAATAATTTAGCAATTATGTGCCTCCAGGAAGAGAAAATATTCAGGAGGATTAACAGTGAAAAACACTTGGAGTTCTCTTGCTTTGTACTGTTTCATTTCCTGTAACAGGTACAGTGGATTAGCTAGAGGTTGTTGTGAGATCCTGCCCTACGAATCTACAAAAACTTTCAGAATTATGAAGCAGTATGGGGAATATACAAAGATTATATGTGGAAGGAAGTAAAAAGGCTATATTGGTACTGTTATACAAAATAGGTATAAAGTAATTTTAAAAGATGACAAGAACCTTTGAAACAGAGCCATAATAAGAAAAGAAGCAGTCTGAAAAAACTTATGCAGATGTGCAACAGTGAATAGATTTTTTTTCAGGATCAAGCAAATATGCATTTTTAATTTCTTATCACCTACTTTGTTTTCTTTTTACTAATACTAAATAATGTCAAAGTCTTATGCAACTGACATTAATTTTTAAATTTTAAATGTAATTCTCTCCTGCACTTATTAAAAGCCTTTAACATTTTTATGTGAATTATTGTTGAACTAGATCTTATTGCCAAACCATTGTGAGTATTTGTGATCAATTAAGTTTGAGTTGCATTTGTTGCATACACAGTCAAACAGTACACATGTATGCCCTCACTGTAAAGCTCATAGAATGAAATTTCTTTTGTACACTTGGGTATATAGTCAGTTTTCCATTCCTGTGAACTATCTTGAATTTGCCTATTCAAATATATATACAAAAATTAAGAAAAAAATTCTGAAGAATATATTTCTTTGTAAGCATATAATCAAGGAAAATATCAAAATTTTAAATGTTGAGGTTTTATATTGAAGATCTCAAATGAAAGATAATTATTTATGAGGGTTCATTTCTCACAATATTTTTACCTTGTGTATTTATTAGAAGCTCTGATTCCATTTTTTAAATAAAGGAGTGTAATTGAGTACTCATTTCAACAGTTCTTAAAGAAGAATTTCTAGGCTAATCTGTAAATAATCATTTACAAAGGCCACTGCTTATATCTGCAGTAGTAAATAGTGTATTGCAATAGAAGTGGGTCTGAGGAATGAAAAAGTTGGTATCGAGCAGCTGACAACCTAAGTACATTTCAGCAGCATTAACTTCCAAACAGCTCTAATCTTCTTCTATGGATGCAGTGCTAGTTCCTGCTTGGAGCATAATAGGTGCATTCCTGGAGTACATTTTGCAGTTTAAATTATTCTGAAAGGAATCCAGTCTGTGTGCTCTGAAACAACTTTATGATGCATATCAAAGAACGATTACTGAGGATGATGGAAGATTTACTTCTACAGCACATAATCTAAACTAAAACTTTAATAAAATGTCTCACCACATGTCATATAGAATAAGCAATGGATGAGGTTTCACAATAAATACTGTAAACTGCAATCTGTATTGTTGTCTATACAGAACACACATCTTCAAAAGAAAAATTAGTTCGACTTATTTTAACAGTAATTAATCACAAACAAATTAAAAAGATACCACAATGTACAGACTAAAGCAAAGAGAAATTTTGAATACAATCTACATTTCAGTGTCACACTTTCCTCACAGTTGCTCAGAGGCTGTAAATGTAAGCCAGAATTTTTTAACAAATGCAAGAAGTATTTTCCTTGACCATGCTGTCAAAAGCAACAGTCTTTTCTTCACAAAAAACTAAGATATTAAATCAACCTGAAGTAGAAACCCAGCATAGAAAATTGAAGCTCAGATGCTTCAAGTTCAAAACAAGTTATAAGCAACAGGAAACAGTCTCATATAACAAAACATTAAAATGCTTCAATTGTTATTGCCTACTAGTAGAAATTTTATTCTGCATTTTCATTTAAAGAAGAGAAGCAGAAGTTTATGTACATATCTAAAGTTTCTGACTCAATATATGCTTATGGGCAGCTATTGCTGTCAAGAAAGGATCTAGACATGATGGAGAAAGGTAGAAGGCTGCACACATTATATACTGTTCATCGTCACATGGCACAAAACATGTACTGCACCGCACAAACCAAAGCAGATTCTTCTTCTGTTCTCTCTCAGTAAATCCATGTATACAAGTCCTTCTAATGTGATTATTATAATGAATACTACTGAAATACAAATAAACATAACCAAAAAAAAAAAAGCAAAAACCTCCTTACCATGCTTTGATATTTTTTTTACAGGCAAAAATGTTTCCTGCAAACTTGCTACTCATAAAGTAGTGGTTATACCTGAAACTCACTCTCATCATTATTTTAAATGTGAATGGCTTACATGTTCTTCTGCTCTAATGCTTTATATTTCTTACTTAAATAAAATTTGCTTTGCAAAACTTTAATATTTGGGAAAGCAAAGGACTAACAACACTGTTAAGGGCTAGATATTGGATGGGCTTTTATTGTGCCAAACGTTCACACAGCTCTTCTAATATATCTCAGTCCTCACATAGAAATTTTGGAGCTCTGGTCTTGGCTTATCAAGCAGAAGCTGAAAATTGTGTTGAGTTATGCAAATCTTCAAAGCCTAAATGAACATACAATTTTTCTTTAATTATTACTATGTATTTCAGTTTAAGATGAAGATGGATTTCGAGACATATCTGTGGCATTAGTTTGTGTCTCTGATTAGAACTATATCACGTCACATGTTACCATTACTGATTATTTGATGTTAGGAACAAATATAGATAAACACCAAATCTTTTTAATTTCTAAAAAAAATCAAGCATTGACTTAGAGACAGTGCCTCTGACACTTGAAAGTATCAATCAGATTGATGCAGAAAAAAAAAACAGATGGTAAAAATATAAAAGGTCCTTCCAAACAGATTTAGAATTTGAAACAACAGATTGCCTAGACATTTTATTTTTTAAATATGTAAATAAATTTCACTTTAATATTATATGAAAATGCAGTTTCTGCTTTAAATAGTTCTGAGTTTTTATTTGAAACCAGCTACCCCATTCCTTCCACATCTTTGAAGGCTTGTCCACATATAACAACCACAAATTTATTAAGGCTTCATTTTCAAGTTTGAGGAAGAACAAAATTTCTTCCACAACTTGAAATGCATATAAAGAGGCATTTAAATTCATTTTTATTAGTGTTAAGTAAAGAATATAGTGTTCTTGCTACTTATGGATTTATACATAGCATATTGTATTTTCTCTAGATGTCCTGAATTTATTCTTTTCATCGAGCAAAACATGAGGAAGCATTAGGACTGTCTATTTATGTCATCTGGGTATTAATTTCCAGGATCTGTTTATCTTCAGGGGTCTGAAGTAGTAAATATTTTTAATTTGCTGTCACTTAATAAGGAAAAAAAAGTAACACTTGTTTAGTCTAAAAATACTAATAGAAACAACTTGTCTGCGTTGCTTTGAACTTTAACAAATAAGATCAAGTTAAGAAAAACAACTGTTCAAGTGTTCGTTTGAATACCTTCTGAACAACTTAAAAAAATTAGACTTATGTGGTCTGCTCCCATTCACATAATGTCATTGTTTCCTCTAAAACTGAAGTCTTTTATCTAAAGATATTCTTCTAATTTAATTATATTAAATAGTAAAATGGAATTATGAATTAATTTGTACCAATTTTGAAAATTGTGTAAAACTCAAATGTTTATACAAAATAAGAATTTCAATGAAGAAAATTCTGATTTAAGAGAAATATATAGTTGACATATTCTTAATCTTATTGAAGAAGTGATTATGAATACCTTTTTCTTTAACTGAAATAGTGTTAGTCCTGTTTTCAATGTGTAGTATGATAAATTAAGTTTGAGCTTCTGTCAAAATTATGACAACTAATAGTATTTCTGTTGCATGAGGATAGTGGTACACATAAGCTTGTGTCAGTTGACACAACACTAACTTACGTCAACTGTTAATTTAACAGCCAATGATTTGTCTATTTTCTTGCTCTTTCAAGACTCAGGACATAACGCTATACTGAGGTCATTAGAAACATTAAAGTATATTTAGGGAAAGCCAGGTGTTTCATTTTTTTGAAAATCCAGTTTCTCCCAGTATGAGAGTACCTGTGACTCCACACTAAATGACACCAAGGGTTTTATTAGTAATGAATTAAGGATCTGTAGTATGAAAACAGACTTAGGAGTTTGTATGGGAAGAGGAGTGTATGGCATTTCATTTTGTGCCTCTGAGTGGTGAAGTATGGAATAATCATGGTCTCTGTTTTAGTGTAAGTCAGAGAAAGTAGGTAAGCCTCCCTCACCTGCTTGTTAATACTTGTCTTAATATCACACACTATGGGATGCTTTAAATTGGGGATTCACTTATTTCTGCTATGGGGAGTGAACTAATGCTGTATTTACAGAAAATCCCTTTCCAGTTCTTTTAAATTTTGATCTACATTTGAAGAGCAGCAGAACATTCAGTGCCTACTTTATCATGCTGTTTGTCACACTGTGCAGCTCATAGCAGTCTGATGGTCCATTCGTATTCCTCCTTTAGCCCTGGAGTGACTCTGATTGTCATTCAGGGGCAGAGGTGATATTCAAGTCATTTTCTAAGTGTATGTGTCTCCCATCCATCATATTCTCTGGATACATTTATGGAGCTTTATTTTGTGTCTCCTCTGCTCTATGTTTGTTCCTTGCTTTATGCTATTCTTCTATGATTACTTATATTTCTGTGGACTGAGTGATGATAGAGACATTCAATTAGTATTGGAAGAATAAAAATTATGCCTAATGTACAGTTATCCTGTGATATGTCAATGTTAGTATCAAATAGATTAATCTCCAGAAATGTGTGGATCTTATTTTCATGTACCCTAATTGAGAACAGTGGTGCCCTGCTGAGGGATTTCTTTAACATGTTAAATGATGTCTAGTTAAAATCAAATAAACTCTAATGTACAGCACACAAACAAAGATAAAAAAAGTCTAGCTAAAATATGAAAAGTAGTCTTTATGATGATCACTGCTGTGACTTACACAAAAATGAGTCAGACTGGAAAAACAAATATTTAGAAGGGTTAAATCTGTGGAGCCAGCTGTTTTACAAACTGTCCTCATTCCCATATTAATAGTGAGCTATGAAACTGTTTCTTTTCCAAACCTCAGTCCCACTGGTTAAATGGATTGCACAGTATTTGATTACAGAGTATAATCAACATGTTGCAAAACTGAGTGAATAATTCATAAAGTGTCATTTATCTGACAAATTTTGCCTCTCTTTCTGTTTGCCAGTTGTCAGTGAGTAGATTATTATGTTCTCGAATGCATCCCTTATTTGAATTTATTTGCTGAATAACGTCTGCAAATGATTCTTCTTCTGTGCCTCATGCACAGGCAGTTTGTTATGAGTGTTCAACACTGGAAGATGCAATTATTTTATTTACTGGGCATATGTATCATGCAATATTCCTCCGTTTCCTGAATGGATGATGCCTAGAACAAAATGAAACTTAAATCTCAAGTTTGTACATTCTTTTTCTACCAGTATATAAAATACTTGGGTAAAATCCAGCATGCCCCACTAGACTACAAACTCCTGGCACAGTCTAGGAACAGGAGACTGATCCATTCCTTCTCAGATCTCCTAAAGTCACATACGTACTGCCGCAGAGATCTGAATGCACTGAGTCTGTGAGCAGTCAGCATGGCACACGAAGAAACTACACCTATTGGGAATCTTATCCTCTCGGTTCTCTTCTGAAATTAAAGGGTTAAAGATATTGCTCAAAAACTAGTATTATTTCAGTCTCTTCACCTTTTGCAAATTAGCATTTTAGACAGGTAACTCTCAATTGGAAGGCTGCATTCTAGGGGAATCTGCTTGAAGAGAGGAATTAATCTATACCCTGTAAAAGCAGCCGAAGAATTAGGCCTTACTGTTAGAGAGAATACTTTCTTTCTTGTCTCCTAGTTCTTTTATTTCTGGTTGTGTAATGGCCCAGTTTCTATAGAAGAGCTTCTCACTCTCAGTGACTTCCTTCCAGAATGCTTTAGGGACTCCACTAACATTTCAGGTTTCCTCTTAGGATTTGCCATATGGATGTCAAAACAGTTCTTAAAAGGATAAGGACCTTGCTGTGTCAGTGAATATTTCCGAGTGATTATAGCTACTCAATCAGCAAGCATCCAGCTTGGCAGGACTGTGCCCAGTCAAACTAGGTTTCTACAAAGTTGGGCATTTCTGAGGTGCAGGACTTGATGTGTATAAGACTTAATGAACGTTATTTGGTGTCTTAGAGCAAAGTATGTACAAGATGATGAAGTCAACGATTTGATTAAAAGAGTAATTGGGCATTTCTGAAAGTAAGTCTTTCATTCATCTTTACAATTCTGCAAGAACTTTTAGAATTTCAATGGCTTGCATAAAAATGTTCACTATAGGAATGAAATTCCTGTGCTATATTTTTTATTGTTGTTTTCTATATATCTCAACACACAAGTCCGGTTCTGCAGACTCTTGTGTTGGTAGTGCTTACCCCTTTGCAGACCTGAGTAACATTACCCATGTTAAAAAAACAGAAAGTGTCTTTAAGAATAATTATACCAGAATCGGACTTCATTGTGAAGCATATAAAATACTTCTACTGTTTTTGGGTTACATCTTCTTTGGCTGCCATCTTCACAGATTCCATGGTCTGAAATTGGATACTGTTCTAAAACGTGTAACTGACGTCTATATAACAGGAGAGATCCAAGGCCTAATTTTTTACAGTTCTGAAAGATAAATAGAAATAATTTACATTTCTGCATGGAACAGGTTCATGACAGAACAAAGTACAGTTCTATTGTCTCACTCAACCTGTTGTGTGAACTTCCTCATAGAGATCCACAACTTTCTTCTGTAAAAAAAATATGTCATTCTTTAAAGAGTCATCACTAGGAGCTGCTGTAGAAGTATGCCCTTTCTCACAGAGCCTTCGCTCTCTGAATTTTCCATTACTGTACCTACAAGTCATCCATAACTGTCTCTTCTGTCAGAATCTGAATCAATCAAATCAATCAGTGAATAAATGTTATACTTTGCATGACCACACTTAATCTTGTTTTGTGTAAGCATTATTAGTGAGCCTCTGGCCCCAAGTGATGCATATGAGCCATTACAATAAACTAGATTATACGACTTCTTTATAAATTAATTTATTTTTGAGCATGTAATTAGCATAATTTGATTTTATTTACATTTGTCTATAGAAAGTGATATATTTTACCTGACCTAAAATTAATCTTTTAACAATATTAAGCTTTATAAGACTTCATTCACAGGCTTATTTGCGATCACTTTGGATAGTGAGAGCATAAACTGATTTCATATTTCCAGTTTTGAATTTCCATTATGTTAGAACATTCTTTCTTTTAGATTCATTGCTTTGTTAATTTACAGTCCAACCGGTTCTCACTGCATTTCAGATCAAAATTACTGATAGATAGCATGAGTCCTTGAAAAGCTCCACTTTGCAGTTGTCATGTTAGTAGAGTAGTTTAAATACAACAGCATAAATAGGGTTTATCAGAAATAGATTTAAATTACTTTGTTCCCTGGTAGATACGCAGATGGTATGAGGGGTCTATTTCCAAGATACGAAATGTGCAGAAATTATTTAGAGTGCTGAATTGTATCCGAGTTTTTACCTTATCACAAAAGAAATTAAAAAAAGGAGATTTCTCCAGACATCAGATTCATCTTTTTCTAGTCCCAGGATGTGAAGCTTGAAGTGGCTGGTAAGCGATAACTGAGGATCAGGTCCGCTTTATTTGTAAGACTTCACATCGTCAGCAAAGAGGAAAATGCATATGAATTGCTGATCCTTTTACATTACAGGCAATGGAAAAGCAGATTTTAAAAATTGTATTCCTCAGTTTGCACTAGAATCAGCATGGAACAGATTTCTATAGCACTCAATTTAGTGGAGATCCATTCCCTAACTATGACTTTTTTTAATATCACTATGGTGAAAATAGCAATTCAGCACAAGAGTTGTCCATGCTCAAATAACTGATGTGTTCTGAATACCACTTTGTGGAGTTTCTCAATAAATTAGCACAGACAATTAAGCACAGGTGTTTTGAAAGGATCTTGTTAGTTGTCCAAGGTACCGGAGTTCATGAACAGAATGCTTTCCTCTCCCTATGAGAATTTCCATGCAAAAAAAAAAATCCAAAATACTTTCCAACTAATGATAAGTAACTGATATAACAAGAACTGACAGGTCACAACTTGCTCCTTCACCCTAATTCAAAGCTGGAGATTTTATAATGTTTTTAATGTGTTTAAATATGCAAAAACTCAACTAGAAATTCCTGGTTTAAAGCACCTGCCATCTTAACCAGAACATTCAAAACATAGAATAAATGAACTTTTGAAGTGCATCTCTTGTACCATACTGAGAACTGATATTCTAAAAAAGCCTTGCCAAAGCATATTTTTAAAATACTGTCATTTTATTTCTCAGACAAAATTGCATGGTACTTCATAATTCAAAAGCATTTTTATAAATGTTTTAGCACACAAAAATGACCTTCCTAAAATGCGTGCTAACACTGTATTCACAGAAAAAAAAAGTTTTAAACAAATATAAAATACACTTTTTTTTTTTAGTAAAGATGAAATGTAAGTGAAAAAATATCTCTGGAAGTACTGCAGAATTATTACTACAAAGCCATATTATATTCTATGAATAGTCGTTTCCAAGTTTAGGTGTAGCATACAATGTTCATTGGTATTATATGGTAGTAATCTTTAAGACTCTACCATGAAAACACCAAGGAGTCTAAATTCAGCTGGCTAACTAATATTCTTTAAATAACTTTTTATATATAATATGTGTATCTACATAAGCGTTTGTCTTTATCTATGTGTTTGAGCACATGTACAATTATGTCTTTTCATGTTTGGACCGTGAAGCAAAGGTAACTGATAATGATATATCCTCCAGAAGCTGTATTCCTCTATTACATTTTCTGATAGTTAATCTAAATTTAAATGAGAGTTTGGGATAGTTGCTAACATGGGATAATATTAAATATTAATCAAGAGTTTCTAATATTGAATATCATACACTCAGCTCGCAATATGAATTAACAATTAGCTTCTGTGAGTTGAGATTCTCATACAAGAAAACAATGGGATAGAGTATTCTGCTTTCTGAGTATTTTATTCCTTTATGGATCATAAGATAATATGAATCTTAGCACCTCGACAATGGAAACTGGACAAAGTCCTAGCATAAATGCCTGAGCTTACAAATTATTAAAATGATTAAATTTCAAAAATTATGACTTGATAGTGTTTGTCTTTACTACCTTATTTTTCCACTGTGAAAATTAGAATGACATTTGCATTTTTTCTGATATCAGTTTCTCTTGCATTCACTTTAATATGTAAATACAGATGTTGCTGCATGCAGAATTCTAATCTTTAAATAACTGTATGTATATTGCCAGTAGAGAGCAGTAAGTACCTATCTTCTTTTAAATTTAGACAGAAAGTCATTGAGTCAGCAGGAGAAATTCAAACTTTTCAGTCAGAAAGTAGCCTACCTTTCAAGCAGCTGACTGAGAATATAGCTTAAAATATGTCAGCTCTCTAGTAAATAACATGTTAAATTTTATATTCTTTTGTTCTTAACAATTCCTCACATTTATAGCAAATCTATTACAGTAGATGCTGAATATATACCATTTAGAATCTGTTTTATAATGAAGAGAAGTTGAGTCTTTTTGATAACTTCTCTTCATCAGCCTTCTCTTCTTGCATCGTAATCATATTGTTGTCAGCAGATTCTACAACGTTACGTGCTTCACTGCATCTCACAGTCCCAAACCTCACAGAGTACTCAAATATTCTGAACAACCCTGTGTGGAAAGATACGTTTTTCTTTCACACGTTGAGTGACGTTTTTGTAAGAAATACAAAGCCAACATATAAAATCTAGGTCTTCATCAGAACCTCTGTACAATCTTTCTAGTCAACCTTCTATGCAGATGTATCTTACATATTAAATTCTGTCTAATTTCCTTAGCAAACAAAATATTAATGTAATATTCAGTTAAAGTCAGTTGAACAATCTGATATTTAATAGTTTAGAAATGCATAAATTCTCTAAGTATTTACATGCATGTCTGCTGATGTGTCATGAAATAAGTTACATTTCATGTACTAAGAAGCTTTAAATATCAAATGACAGAAAGCCTTTGTGAATAACTGATGTTTCAGCACAGTCAAGCCTAAGACTGGAGAAAAATCCATTAAAATCCCTCTGAATTAGACATATATTAGTTATTCTTACATAATTAAAACCAAGTAAAAAAATAAGCAGTCTAAATAGTAAGTATTTTTTCCAACACTTAGAAAAGCATGCAGAAAATTAAGAAAATTAGTCCTGCATTTTTCTAATGCTTTTCATAGGTACTCCAAAAGCAATATTACCACCTTTTGTTCAGATATCTTAAACACTTGTTAAAGATTTTGGAGACCTAATAGAGCTAAAGTCTGGTTTGGGTTCACTTCTGCAACTCTTGTCTCACAAAAAAAGTAAACAGTTTCAAACTGCTAAAGTAGTGGATAATAGGAAAACACAAGTACCTTTTTCAAGCTGCAAGTATTTAGCCAACCTAGAATGACAAATCTCGTGCTTGCCAATGAACTTAATTCTTTCAAAATAAATGCATGTTCTCTGGACTTCACAGGGAATTATTTAAAGTTCATTCTTCGAGAGTTTTGGTAACAATGTGAGGTAAAATTTTAATCGATTCTGTTGAGGAAGCATCTTTCAGAAAGACATGTTTATTCTCATCTTATCATGTCTTCTTGTAGAAAACTTATCTTCTTTTCTTTTTTTATCCCCTCCCCCTCCCCATTTTATTTTTATCTATACCATTTATTTTGTTGATATGAAATTTAACTGAACATAACTTCCTTCTTAAGGCACATATTCCTTCATAGTTTTTATTGTTTGGATTATTTTATAATGTTAAAACAGAAACTCTAAAGGTATATTAAAGAGGCTTTCATTTTTTATTTTGGAAGCTGTTTTTAATACTTCCTTTAAAAGGAACAGTCAGTGCAATATAAAAGATAAAATGGTTTAATAATGTTTTTATTTTATACACTTTAGTGCTACTTTAAAGCTGAATATCCATTCATTACAAAGAACCAGACAATATTTCTCTATTGAAAAAGACAAGTAATAAAAAAAGATCAGTGTGTCTTGCTCCAAACAGTTCTTTATGGATCAGTAATTTCTTCACAACCATGTTTCTAATGGGCCACCACAGAGGAATCTGTTTAACTGTATTACAGTCTAATCAGACATGGCCTCTGTCAAATATGCCTGATTTAGCTTTAACAACTGCTAAACTACATGTCAGGACACAGGTTTACTAGTTAACAACAAATTAAAGTACAAATAGTACTGTATACTGGCGAGAGTTGTAATGTCTGAAAACACAGAGTTATTTAGAAAAGTACAAAGTTTTTATTATTTTGATGATAAAAAATTCAGACTGCTAGCTAAACTTTATGCTAATATCATCAGTCTACTGTTTGAAGGTAAGGATGTTTCCTCTTTCATGACTTCCTGAGGGCATACAAACAAGACCTGGGAAAAGAAAAGTTCATTAAGAATGAAATTAGCAGTGTCAGCCCAAAAGAACAGGCTTACTATTTGCAGTGTCTTTTTATTTTCCATTTTTTTTGAAAAAAAAGAAAAAGAAAAAAAAGAAAAAAAAAAAAAAAAGAAAGAAATGTATCCAGGAAAGCTTATTAAAAAGATAGATGGATAGTAAGATGAATTCTGCAGAAGAATTACTGGTTGTGGTGCTACAGACCCTCCAGGCCAAATTGTGATGTCAGCACAAGCCAACATTGGTCTTGCTTTAGTTAGGACAGTGGGCCCAACATTGTTCTTGTTTCAACTGCAAGTGCAGTGGGCTGGAACAATCTGGCAATTTCTGATCTTGCCTACTGGGGCAGTGATTTGAGACAGTCTGGCACTGTCTTGTCCTGGTATATGTACAGTGAGATGGGATGATCAGGTACTCCCTAACTGTACCCAGAACTCCTGGTGCCTGGGAAATGTACCCGAGGTCTCTCTTGCCCAGATCAAAAGTCCACTCTGAAGGTTGTCAGGATCACCTGACTTGAATTGTGGCCACAATGCAAAAGTACTGACCAAAGTCAGTCATCTTGAGATGCTATAAATATCTGTCCTAAAGTGGGGCCCTTTGAGCTCTTTGGTATTACAGCAGATTCCTACCCTTGAGCTGGGACACCTCTTGGGATCGATTTCACAACATAATTCAGATTGATGCTGATGAAGGAAAAGCGTGAATAATTCACTCTTTTTCAATCACAAAACATTAAAGATCAAAAAAGTGAGTAATTCACTATAATTTGTTTTTTCAATGTTTAAAGAACATTGGGTACCAAAATTTACTATAATCCACAGAGAAAGAAACATCTTAATCATAGTTTAACCTCTATATCTCTGTGTGTGTGTGTGCGTGTATATGTGATTTGATTTAGGAAATTTTTAAAAATCTTTAACTAAATTGCTATGGTTGATTAAAACAGATTTTTGGCTACTGATTGATTAAATTTTGCTGGCCAACCTGACTCTAATTTGATTTCCCCCCAGTTTCCCTATAAATAATTTCTCCCAATCCCCTTGTAAATCACTCCAACCTGATTCCAACCTTGTATGTTCCTTCCACGTAGTAAATAACAGAGTGAACCTTGCCATCAAACTCTGTTTAACAAATTCACACTTTAACAAATTCAGATTAAACCCACTTTTTTTAATATCTTTGGTGGTGATTCTTTAAGCGACCTGAAGTCCTTCCTCTCCTCTGCGACACCAGTGAGATTTATTATTCTCAATACAATTCCGAGGCCACACAGTGTCTCTGTGTTTGTTAGACCAGAAGTCATTCTGTACATATGAATCTTTCTGCACCTACTGGAGCATTTGCATACATTACCTTCTTTTTTCGTGTTTTGTTAATAACCTATGAAAATAAATAGGTACATGGGAATGTATTTGGAATGGTAATGTTGAAAACTTCAACTAAGTAACTTGGGCTTAATTATAATATGTCTCTCAAAAAAACAGATCTCTGACTATCAGATTCTGCCAATGGATCTTACCCCTGACTGTGACTGTCCGTCTCCAGAGGGCAGATATCTGTTTTTAAGTCTTCAAGTACATTTAGGCATTGGCCTCTCTGCTTGTATTACCGCACAAGGATGCCAATTAATGTCATTTACAATGTGGATTCTTGTCCATTAGAAATGGGACTAAACCCAGTAAATTATTTCACACAGACCATTCAATAGCTGTCAGAGGGTAACACTTTCTGTCACTAGTGATCTGGTACAGATGTGAAGAAGTGACCTAGAGGTGTAATGCTCTATCTTATTACCAGCTATATGGCCATCCATCCTGTTTAACTTTAATTATTTACTTATGTATTGCACTTGTTTCTCTTTGTTCAGGAAGAAATGTCCTCAGTCTTCAGCGATGTTCAAAGACAACTGGGCAATTTATTTTTAAATGTAGTATTGTCCCTATACGTTAGGGGAAAGAAAGCTAAGAAAAAAATTCTTCTTCCACATAAAAATATAAGATACCAATTTTCTCTTTTATTCTGTATTTCATTCTGTTACCTTTTCTTTTTCCCATTCTCAAGACATAAGAAATGTTTCCAAGAGTCAGGATAAAAACTTATAGCTTCTAAGAGGATGTGATCATTTGACTGGAGACATTGTAGCTCAGGATTTTGGCTTTATTTGAAGGGAGACATTGACATCTTGATCTTCTGGTGTGGTATGCTAGAAAACTAAGAACAAAAATGTGGGTAGTGTGTGTGAAAATCTCACAGGGATAAGATGATTAATTCTAGTTAAAGCACTTTCAAATAATCAGCTCATTCCTTACCTATTACTATTGCAGCAAGTCATCTCATTGTGTTTCAGCACTTCAGCATCTTGGGATGCACCCTACCCATTTTAAGCATCTGCAAAACTCCTTTAAATAGTTAAAACTCTACTAAGAATTGATTAAAACTCTAAAAGACAGAGAGACAGAGGACAAGGGGAGAGAGGAGGGAGTTGGGGAGGAAGAGAGAACTTGTAAGAACCAAATTTGACATAAAACCAGGGAAAAGTGTTAGCTTTGAATTGGATTGAGTTGACATATTTTGTATTGACTACATTAGAATTGGAGTGGTTTAATCTTTGTTTTCCATAGTTGATACTGCAGAAATGTTAAACTGAAGGTTGATTTGCTGGAGATCAGCTCAGCGAAGACTGTTTTATATGTGAATTTTAGATAGGATAGACATGACGTGGTCATTTCTTGTAAAATGCTTTTAATACCAATGATATTAACATAAGGAATAAATAATAATAATAATAAGCAGTTATTAAAGCAGGTTTTCCTTCAGTCTTGCCTTTCAGTCTTCCCTTGTGATACGTTTCTGTTAAATGATTCCTATTTTTGCAAAGTGAAAAAGGATGCAAGTGTGACTAGGTTGTACTGATGAAACACTTGTTGTGTCACTGTAAATATGAAGCAACATCTTTAACACCTTTGAACAAAACCAGGAGAACACAGAGAAAGACCACAATTGCAAATTAGTAATTACTAATAAATGCAACTTTGAGACCTGTGTAGAGTCCGTTTTAGGGCATAATTTAAACATGTATAGAATTGTGGCACAGTGTATTGCAGATACTTTTGATTGATAGTATAGGTGGAATAATCTCTAGATTGTTTACAAGACAGCAACATAAAAAACCCCAAAATAAATGCATATATGACTCTTCAGAACTGTGTATGCAAAACTGATCAGTCTGTTATCTTTTACTGATACTAAGCTATCGCTTTGTTATCATGAAAGGAAAATGTACCTCTATTTCTTGTACTTGTACCCCATCTCTGATACTCAGTTGTAATTGGCATATGAGTCAACCTATGTCACATCCTTATGGCCAGAGTATCTTCATCAGCCTTTTAGGCAGAGTTCATTGTCTTTGATAGGGGAGCAAAGTAAAGCAGATAAATGGAGCCTGGTCAGGGCTATTATTCTATTTAAATTTTATTTTCTATATATAAAAAATTCATAATTATCTATCTATAGAACTATAGAACAGAAAAAATCATGAAATATGTTACTCTGGTTTAACAAGTTATTTTAAAATAAGTTATCTGCTATATGTGCATTTTTCAGCCTGTGGAAACAGAAAATAATGTGACTTTTCTTACTAGTAAGCTGTTTGTTATTTGAAATTTAGAGATGTTTCTTAGTTTATATGTACAGCACACCAAGATAGTACAGACAGGTATTATGACTAATAAATGGTGACCTGTTAAGCAATAACAATTTTACAAGTATCTGAGTCCTATTTTCTATTTCGATAGAATAATTAAAATTTAACATCTCAGAAAGAAATAAAGTTGTAGTGAAATTTTATTTGTGTACTTTTTCAAGGCAGTTTAGACAGAAACAGAGAAAATATAAACATATATATTTTGATTTTGCATAGGATACATGTGTCAGCATTTTCAGTTAAGATTCCTACTGAATTTTATGAGACCTTTGAATGTCAAAGTATTCATATGAACAAAAACAAATAAATATTCCTCTTTCGACAAGTCCTCCAAATTTGGCTTTCCTACAATTTGACCATCTGTTTGTGCTGGACCTGGATTCCTGTGGTACTGGCAATGGCCAGTATTGTCTCAGGTGGTGAATGGAAGAGAAGAAATGGTGACATATGGCAGTAGGATGCTTAATCCAGCCGAGCAAAACCAAATTGTACTACATAAAAGCAATTACAGTTTATCTTTTATGCACTGAAAATACAGAATGGCGTTTTAAAGATCTTAGTGACTTACATTTCGTGACTTTCATTTTCTAAGGACTTAGTAAAACTAGTTAAATGTCTTTAGGCTAAAAACAGATAAAAATAATTTTGTAATCTGAATTCTGAGTTGGAGGAGTAGGAAAATGTTATTAATTTAGGTGATGAACTGACGTCTAATAAAGAAGTCAAAAAGTTTCCCTTGATAGTCAGTAGAGGTTACTCAAAAAGGACATTTAGAATACCTAGATTAATTTGCAGGTGCTTTCTTATGTACTTTAAAATACTCTTCATAGTCTTTAAATTAGAGAACTGGAAAATTACTGTTAAATATTCTTATCTTCTCTTCAAGAAGTTCCAATTGTTTTTAAATCTACACTTTTTTGCTATCTACACTTTTTGGGAACATATATGGAAATGGGCTTTTCAAACAACTAAATGGCCAGCTAGTGTAGTGGAATTGCAGAGAAACAGTTTTACCTCCCATGTCCTGTAAAGCTGACAAGTTCTGCACAGAAATGCAGATCAAGAACATATCTTGTGGTGGAGCACTGTGACTTGTTCTAAAGATAAGAAAAATGGTCTCTCTTTGTATGAAATCTTCACTCTGATACTCCATCAGTCAAAACAAACCTTATCCAGAGAGTGATGAAGCCATTTATTTTTGTATATTCTACAGTCTAACTAATGTGCAGAGAAGTCACACACCTTGTCAGGCAGGAGGAAAAAAAAAAAAAAAAAAAAAAAAAGAAGAAAAACAATAATGAAAAAAAAACCAACAGGAGAAAATCAATTCATGCACAAAGAAAAGCAAAAGCAAAACAACTGCCCTACCTACCCCCACATTAAAGCCATGGAAAAAAGATCTGTCCAACATACAATCTCTTTTCTGTAGACAACCTCTAAATAAGGTTAATCTGCTTAATGCATAAATACTGTAACTAACACATAATTATGTTTTCCACTTAATATATTTTGTACAGTGTTCTGCATTTAGTTTTTATGAAAAAATAGCCCTACGGATACAACAGATTCCAATACCTACAACATTTTAAGGGTTGGGTTAGGGCTTAGTACAATGAAGTGGAATGACATTTAATTACTGATGTGCAGCCATTCAGTTCAGCTAATTATGATCCCTGGAGTTTACTCATCATATGTAATTAAGTTTTACTTTCATACAAGCTTAATGTGCTGCAAAAGCAGCAATGGCTGTGAATGTTACACTTCAGGAATACTGACAGAATTCAAAATGAATTCTAAAAGACAATTTTTCTCACTAAGTGTTAATATAGCCATCTGCTCTTTAACAATAGAAATTTGTTTTAATAGGGGCACAGATATCATTGTCTATGATTTTTTTATTATCATTTCATGGTCATAGTAGCCACAGTATAAGCAAATGGGAGAATAATTCAGCCCTGGATAAGCAATCATAATATATTCAAATAAAACTAGCAAAAAGACTTATGAGCAATATTTGAAAGGCAAGCTGGGTTGTCTTTTGTCTAGTTTTGTGGGTTTTATTTAAAGAATTTCTTTCAAACCATTGCAATTGCCAAAACTTAATTTCCTTTGTATTTATAGAGTGTCTTAGTAGTTATGAAATATAAAGGTCTATACAGCTATTTATCGCACATAATAGTTTCATAGAAAGTAGCTTCACTACCTCACATGTGTTTAGTCAGCTTTTACTGATCTTTGTTACAGAAATATGAAAACAGATAAAAGCTCTTAAGTAAAGTCAGAGAGGAATTGTATCTAGTTACACCAAAACTTTGAGTTACGTGTAGCAAACAAACTATAGTACAACTGTATGATACAATACAGTCAAGTGCAGGGCTATACCAACTAGCTCTGTGTGAATGGCTGGGGTACCAAAGCACCATCACAGTTTGGTGAAACTTTCTGATCTGGTTAAAATAATCAATTTTTCAATAAAGCCAAGTTATCTATTAACAGCACGTTGTAACATATATACTAAACAGGTGTATTCATTATAACACTGGACAACTCAAAACATATGTCCATATCCTTTATTTATATTTGTGAGAGTTACAGCTGAACAAGAAACTGATTTTAACAAGGTTGATGGCACTGGCTGAGCTCAGGCTCAGGCAGGGGAGGCAACAGGCATTTGACCCTGAGGCAGGCACTGAAACTAGCTCAGCCCAGCTCTGGCCAAGGTGAGCCCTGGCCAGTCCTGAGACTGCACTTTCATGTCACAAGTACAGATGCTTATACAATATATGGCAAAATCATTTTTAGCGGTCTACAATGTAGTAGCTTCATTGCTTCACCGTGTGAGGAATTGTAGAGTGACAGAAGAGACTAGCCTTAACTAAAGAAAAAGCATATAAAGAAGGTGGTAACAAAAATAATATAATTTTATGAAACTTTAATAAAGCCCGGGTCTTCCTTCTTGCCACCCCAATGGCATCCTGGGGTGTATGAGAAGGGGTGTGGTTAGTAGGTTGAGAGAGGTTCTCGTCCCCCTCTACTCTGCCCTGGTGAGGCCACATCTGGAGTATTGTGTCCAGTTCTGGGCCCCCCAGTTCAAGAAGGACAGGGAACTGCTTGAGAGAGTCCAGCACAGAGCCACAAAGATGATTAAGGGAGTGGAACATCTCCCTTATGAGGAAAGGCTGAGGGAGCTGGGTCTCTTTAGCCTGGAGAAGAGGAGACTGAAGGGTGACCTCATTGATGTTTATAAATATGTAAAGGGTGAGTGTCATGAGGATGGAGCCAGGCTCTTCTCAGTGACATCCAATGATAGGACAAGGGGCAATGGGTGCAAGCTGGAACATAGGAGGTTCCACATAAATGTGAGGAAGAACTTCTTCACAGTGAGGGTGACAGAGCACTGGCACAGGCTGCCCAGAGAGGTGGTGGAGTCTCCTTCTCTGGAGATATTCAAAACGTACCAGGGTGCTTTCCTGTGTGACCTGATCTAGGTATCCCTGCTCTGGCAGGGGGATTGGACTAGATGATCTTTCGAGGTCCCTTCCAATCCCTAACGTTCTGTGATTCTGTGACATAAATCAGAATATCTACTACACAATGTAAGTGCTATCTAGTAGTTTTCTTTCACCAGAGAGCACACAGTATGGGGTGAGTGCTGAGTCTTTTCCCTCACTGGGGCAGAGCATCCTGCTGCATTCCCACTATCCTGGCTACCTCACAGAATTAATTTTAAAGTAAGAACTCATACATTTTCCATAGTAGGATTCCTTTCTCTGTGATGATGATAATATTATACTGCATAAACATGCATTTATTTGAAACTCTATTGATGATGATAATATTATACTGCATAAACATGCATTTATTTGAAACTCTATTGCATTGAGTTTTCTTTCATAGTCTTTGTATAAATATTTCGATAGATTTACTTAAAACTCACTTCTGTAAATTATTTTTGTGTCATCACAGCAAGTCTTTTGAACTCCTTCTAGAAGGCAGAACATGGTTATCAGTCAGTTGGCTTGAATCTTACACCACAAAACTTCAAATTCAAAATCAGGGACATTATTTTAATGTGAACATAATTAAATACTGGAACAAGCATTCAATATCCTTCATGTACTTACAGTGATTTTCCATGTCTGGATTACTATAGAGAAGTACAGCTGCCTTTTATAATATGGCCTCCGCCAGCCAAATTGCATTCTTTTGTTAATTTTAGGCTCTAAGATACTAGGTTCAGTACAGGTATAAACAGACAAGAATAGATGGCCTTAGGCAAGTAAGAAGTCAGATCAAATCATTCTCATTTCCCTCTAATCATAAGTGCAAAGAATCTATGTAACTGTGATCTGGCCCTTGAAAAGACTCAGTAAATATTTTTTTTTTCTTGTGTGTGTCATGTTGCCAGACCTCACTAGAATTAAGTAGTGAGTTAGCAGCAATCATGTAGTTTTACTTTTGCCGACCTGAAGTACAGACAAGTTCAAGTGCGGGGTTTAGTGGCTAGGATGCTCTAATTTCAGACACAGGTAGATTTAACCAGTACAAATTTCAATTAAAATTTTATTTGCATTGATTAGGGGACTTTCACTTCATTGATGCCTGACAACCAATTATTGAATTCCAAATACAAACAGGATGTAGTGTAAAGCTGGTATATCTCACATAAAATCAATTGTAATATTTCAAATACTATATGTGCTGATACTTGCTTCAGCTCTTTGAAAACTATTTTTCTTATTTATCTATCTAATTCCAATAATGAGTTTCTTCAAGGACAGATGTGTGATCCTTGGAGAAATGTACTGCTAGCCTTCACCTAGTGGTATATGCAGATCAATGTATCCTTGTTCTTTTATGTTTTCCTATTCCTCCACAAGTGTTGTGTGACAATTCACTAATGTGTTGAAATAATTCTCAGCATTCTACTTTTCAGGATTTACATACTTCCACCAAATGCATGTGTTTCAGGTAAACTTATCCCAAGTGTATTGATCTGCATTTTCCAAGGGGAGTGTCATAATCTTTTTTTTTTTTCTGAAGCCAATTTAAATAATTCTTTCTTTGTGCAACTTCTCACCTGCATGAGCACATGAAAATCCTTCTCATCTTCAATTCTTCATTAAATTACTCATGACTATAAGATTCAGAATGGCGTTACTAGTTTATTTGTGACATTAGTGTGGAATAATGGCTGTGGCTACTAAGGGGAGCCTCAGTTTCTTTTCTCATTACAGAGCTGAGGTAAAACTGGGGTACACATCTATATGAAATCTTCTGAAGCACTTCTGGGCCTCATAGTTATTTGGTAGGCCTAATGCTGTAAGTTTTAGGCTTAAAACCTGAATTCTATTTAGCATTTGTTGAAACTTATATTGATTCTGCTGTAAACTGCTATTTCATCTATGTCAATTGACTATCTGACATCATCAGTTGTGATGTTGACCACAACCTAATACAACTTAGTCTTGCCAGCTTGGTGTGCTTTAGTGGACCTTAGACTTTCAACCTGATAAAACTCTAAATATGCTCAAATAATGTATTCATATAGCAACTGAACAAAACAGGAGGTGTTTCTTTCTACTCCAGTCACTGACATTCCATATCCTGTTATTTTTAGAGAGAACAGTGTACCTACTATCTCAACTTGGTACTGCTTTCTCATCATGTTCCCTAAATAAAATATACTGGCTTGTTTAGTTTCTGCTTTATTAAATTAATTGTTAACTAATCGACTTAATAGCTCTCTTATGGAAGTATTAGAAATGGAATTAATATCAAATAATTCTAGAATTATCACTGGGAAGTGGTAATTCAATCCAAACCCCAGGTTTTATCCCCGGTGGGAATGCTTGGCTCCCTCCCCCTGGCCGGAGCATCTCACAAAGGGATGGTGAGTCCTGGGGCAAGGCACTGATGGGCGCATTAACAGAAGAACAGTCCAGGTGCAGGTTATCTATGGGTCATGCAGCAAGGCATTGTTGGGCCTATTAATGGAAGCTAGTCCCGAGGGAGGAGGCAAGGAACATCGGCACCTGGTTTCAACAGCTCATGGTAATAGAACATTGTAACCCAGGACATCTCTAATATTTACCAAATGCCACATTTAGTTTTAATTTAGGACTTAATCTTAAGTATTTAACAAGACTATGCTTTGAAAAGAGGAAAATATAAGATGAAGTTTATTTGGGAGTGATTTTCTGAACTTCTACCATTTTAAATGTAAATATCTGCCTATCTGCCTGGGCCAGAATTTATCATATTTTAAGCCATCAGACATGCTTACTACCTTTCTTCAGCTTATTGTTACTGCTATGCATTGTTTGTATGTGTGCTGTCTTGTTTACAGGCTTGTCTTCTGTGTCCCCAGAGGTGTCTGAAGTCTTAAATGGCAAAATTTGAGGTCACCACTTATTGAAGGAATGTCCATTAACTACCTCTGGTAGACCACTTGCATAAGCAGCCATCAACAGACTAATGAGCTAAGTTGTATTGGAAGGTCCCACACAAATGCAAAGGAGAAAAGTTGGGGCTAATTTGTTATCTTTACTAATTAAAAGTGATGCTTTTTCCTTAGTCTTAGATAAAACCAGTATCTTAATACAAAGACAGTCTACTTTAACTAAGATCTGGGATTAGCAAGAATAGTCTCTATCAGTTTCCACAATAGCTTTTAAAATTAAACTTGATGGAAGAACTGTACAGAACTTTTTTACCTAACCAAACCTTTTAGGTAGAGAATTGAAATATGTAAATGAGTACTAACAGTAGTACAGAAATGATAGGACTTGAAGAGTGACAATATTATTCAAATTATATTTAAAACAACTCTGTATTTTTTATTTGGTGAATACCATGTTCTAATGAAGTCAGTCCTGGGCATTTGTATTGTGTCTCGATGGGATGGAGTTAACTTTCCCCATAGCAGCCCTAGTAGTGTTGTGCTTTGTATTCCTAGATACAACACTGTTGCTAATGCACCAGTGTTTTGGATACTGCTGAGCATTATTTGCACAGCATCAAGGCTGTCTCTCCAGCTTGCCTCCTCCCTCAAAGGCCAGTAGGCTGAATGTGGGCAAGAGGCTGGGATGGGACATAGCCACAACAACTTACCCAAACTGACCAAATAGATATTCCATAACATATAACGCCATGCTCGGCAATAAAAACAAAGAGAAAGGGGAGGGGGACATATATTATTAGGGAGTTTGTCTTCCAAAGCAACCACTGTGTGTACTGAGGTCCTACTTCCCAGGAAGTGGCTGGACTTGTCCTGCTGATGGGAATTAGTGAATAAATCTTTATGTTTTTCTCTGCTTCCACAGATAGTATTTGTTTTTCTTTATTAAACTGCCTTTATCTCAAACCATGAGTTTTTAATCTTATTTTCTCCCCATTCCTCTGAGGATAAGGAGTCAGAGAGTAGTTTGGTGGGCACCTGGCAGACAGCCATAGCAAACTTACCACACCATTTCAGAAGCATAACCCTCCCTGTTGATCAGATATTAAACTGATTACATGGATACTGTTGTATTGGTGATACCATCTGTGCAGCAAGGTGTAAAAACAAATACGTGACCAAATGTGATCTTTAGAGATCCAAAGGACATTTCAGTGAGAGCAAAATTCTTCATTCTGGCAAAACTCCATCCCAGGCAATTACGTCTGAACTGTTTGAATTTCCCCTATAATTTTAACTGCATATAAAATTCTGCTTTAGCTCCCATCTGCACCATTACTATGTATTAACGAGTAAGCACATTGTTTTACCTGGTGGCAACTTTCATATCAGTTTCAGTGAGATTTACAAAACCTTTACTTGAAAGCATGATAAGTGTAACTTCTTTGCCCATGGGAAAATAGGTACTGCCTTATTTACTAACAAGAGGAAGAGCATGCCATCCCGTTTCTATGTCTTCCCCCAGAGGTTTCGTTGAAAAAGCTGGACGGATGTCTACTTTGCAAAGTAATTCTTATTCCCTCAAGATATTTCTAAAACAGAAAAAACTCTGTGATATTTTGAATTGCTATCCACTTTGTGCTATTAAGATATTTTAAAAAAACAGTGTTTTGGTGCTGGTCAGCTTGAAATCTTAATTCTGGTGGCATGTATTTTCTCCCTATAGTGGTGAACAGCATCTCTGTAGTCCTCTCTTGTTGCCTGTCCTTGCTTCCAATGTCCTTACACTTTCCTTTTCCATCTAAGTTCTAGAAGAAGATCCCTGCTCAGCCAAGCTGGCCCCCTGCTCCACTTGCTTGACTTCTGACACAAGATTTTTGACAGATAATCCCTATGGGCTCCCCAAGAGCCTACTAGCGTATGATGGACTGTCAGCTAGTCTGCTGGAATGGAAACAGGCTAATATACTTGGTTGCCACTAGGAGGTGTTATTCATGACACCACTATCAGACAGACAGGTTAAAGGGAGAGGACAGATTGTAACCATTCTGATCTTGCAAACCTACAATGTCAAAATGAAGGTACTTCTTTAAAAGTGAGACTCAGCCACATAAATTCATATGATAGAGGACATGACTGGCAGAGAAATGTTTTAGTCAAATGATGACACCATATCTGAAAGTTCTGAATATTTTAACATTGTTCAGATACAACCAGACTTCTAAAGTTTTCCTATCATTGATTATCTGCTAACATACGGAAACCAGAGGCTACCAATCATATCAAGGTGATTTGCTAATGTACAAACTAGATTGATTTTATGGAATGCAAATGAAATCTGCATTTCAGTTTCTCATTTAAAAATGAAGCAGTAGAGTATTTCTAATCTTGCCTAAAATCTAAAAAAAATTTGAAGAATTGAAGCTGCAGTGTAGCCTGTCAGTGGTCAATACTAGTCAAGATAAGTATAGGGAAGCAAGTTTCAGGGACAGCAGAGGTTATGGGCCTGGTTTTGCATACTTCCATCTGCTGGGGATTTGCAGTTAATTTGGAGAATATCTCTATTTTTCTGCATACTAAACTGTCAGGCAGGCTGTTACTGAAAGTTGCTACTATGTATGTCAACATCGGTATCAAATTAGTCTTCAGTTTCCCAAAGTCTGCTTGATGGAAGTACTTTTTTTGATTAACTGTTAAGAGCAAGGGGCTGCATTTGCTATTTTTGATACCTCTCTATTTATTTATTTTTGAAGGTTTATAAAACAATCTGGTCATTCAGAAGTATTTGCGTAATACTATCATGTTAAGCTTGAGACACAGTCTCGGTTTATTAATTTGAATATAATTTTGCATGGGATGTTGATATTTATTGATTAGTGTTCTCTGTGTGGCGCTCATCTCATTTACCTTCAGTAAAATAAAAGCTAGATATTTAGTGTCAGCTAGTCATTTAGGCTCTGTGTTTGTCATGTCAATGGGAAAAAAAAAATCAGTACTCTCAAAAGACCTATAAGTTCAGCTTTTAAGAGTTTTTAAAGAGAAAGAAAATGGCTTATCTTCTGGAAACAGGTGAAAAATATTTAAGGTTTGATCCTAATTTCATGCATAAAATGAAGTTAGACAAGCTTGGTTAGATTAGATGAGAAGTAGCATGTTGACGTGAATATTACTGTGAGAAGAACAAATAATTAAAATAATGATGGCTGCTATTTGTCCCAGTACCAGTCTTGCTGCAAAATCTTTATGTACTCTTGATTCAGAAGAAGCAAACAGAAAAAAAAAGATATAATGCTTTGCAGGATTAGTGCATAATGTGCAAGGGAGGATAATTTCAGGGGAGAATAGTTATTTTCTAAATTGGTTTGTTTACAACTGGTCCTAGATGAGAGTTCTGGTCATAAATAAAATGAAAAGGCTGTTTTCCCTCAAATCTTAGTGAAAACCTACTTCTCATTCTTGGGAATCAATTCTGCTTAAAGAATCAATAATTGGAGAGCAAAGATGGCTTTCATGATATCCCACTTTGGCCACCTAAACAGACACTGATTGTGATTCATTTACTGTAGCATTAGTTTCCGGTGGTCTTCAAGATTTCATACAGTACTTGTACAGCTAGCAGATACGAAGCACAAAAAAACCCCTACAGAAATCTATGCCTTTTTGGAGAGACATCCGTAGGCCTGTGAGAATATCTGGGTACATATCAAAAGCCACTACATGTCTCTACTTGGGCAATTAAATATCTGACATTGAGATTTAATGTGATACAAAGATACTCAGATTCACGAGTCTAGACATAATTATCCAGAGACATGTTAGAGGTCTAAGCTTTCATTTATAGTTAGTAGAAATCTAGCCAAGGGAGTTTAGAGTGTCATTTACCTGGCCACATGGCAGATGTTGACTTTAAAGTGTGTTGAATCCCTGTCTACACCCGTGGAATGTATTGACCTGTGGTGGAGGGCTTGGACATATGTAGACAGCTAAATTTAGAAGATCTAATCCTGCACTCAGCCCAACCTTTAAGATTTATTTAATTTTAACTTAGGAAGGTAAGTATGTATTGAGAAATACTAGCTAGCTCTCACAGAAAAGGAAAATATTCTGTCAAGATATTTGCAGAAAAAAAAATGCCACGATGACCAACTTTAAACATACACTGACAGCTAAAAGGTTAGCTAGTTCGTGAACTTCACTCTGAAAGACTCTAGTACAAAACCAGACATGAATAACTAACCTGGAATAGAATAAGGAAAGAGAGAGAGATTAGTTTTATCTTCACTATCATGCTACCAATGACTGTATTGGGGTAGAACTACATTTTGGCTAAAATAACTCATCTTAGCAAGAAGTTTTGGATAAGGCATACCAAATTAATAACAGTGATTCATACATTAAAACTAATTCAAGAAAGTGATTTCTAGGACTGATCCGTACTCAGGAAAAGAATTTTCTAAATGCAACATTTAACTATGCCTTCTTCCATTTATAGTCTTCAAAAAAACCATATAAACTACGTCTCCTGAAGTTTCAGTGTTTATTCCCAAGATAAAAATAACTTGAAAAAATATGTGCATACTTTCATGTTATTTTTAAAACAGATATGAGCTTTCTTTGTGTACACTCCAGCCAGTGAAAGTGGTTGAATTTGCCCTAATCCTGAAGTGATTTTGTGGTAGTAAGCCGTGATGGTAAGAATGTTGGCTCACTCATATGCTAACATCTCAACATCTTGACTACTGGTTTAAAGATAGTGCATGTCCAGCTACATTGGAAGGAGCATATAATTACCAAGATTTACCTAGAAGACACTCAGTATAGCAAAGGAATCTGATAACTTGTTACATATTGCTTTTTAATTCGAAGCTTTATATACTAAGGATGCATCTTCAGAAATCTCATAGTTTGGAGATTACAACCACTTGCTCTAGCCATTCTTTTTGCTCAGAAACAAGCAGCAGTCAAGGCAGATGGCTTAATTGCATGAAAATCTTTTTGCAAGAAGTTGTATTGGCATTTCCTAACCCAGGACTACACTTCAGGCTCACAGCAATGATAGCATTAAACACAGAGATTAGTTAGGCAATATTTCTTTCCAGAAGTCTCTGAGGATGTGCAAAATCCTTGTAAAATGGAAGCTTAGAGTTTTGATTTCTAGCAAAGCTTATTTGATTTAGAATGTCAAAAACAATTTTATGATTGTTTATTTACACAATCACAGAATCATCTAGGTTGGAAAAGATCCTGAAAATCATCGAGTCCAACCATCAGCCTAACACTGACAGTGATATTTAACACTGATAATTGTGAATTATGCAATCTAAAAGTTGCATCTAAACGTTACATATGCAAAGATGCATAAACCACTGTTTTTACAAGAGCAAATTAATATTAGTGAACATTTAGAATTATTTATCTGACATTGGTAGATTTACTCAATACTTGAACTTTTAGATGAAGATTTCTAGAATTGTGGTTATCCAGATGACAGAAGTTGTCTGGATGTCATGGAAATAGATAAAAGTTCATACATTTTTGTTGTACACTTGAAAGCATTCTGCAACCCTATGTGCTTTTTGGGTGACTTTCTGCAGTCCAGTGGATAATGATAAAACTGTTCTGTCTCAAATGGAACTATTATAATTAGGAATTCCTTGTGAGCTAATGAGTTTTTTAAAATAAATTTGTGTGGAATTAGGGGTTTTCTAGAGAACTTTACGATAAATTTTATTTTCTTTAAGCATAAACTGATGGAGTACATTTGTATTATTGAAGACAATACGAACATTAATTTCCTGGGTCCAATTTCATTCTAAACTAGTAAGCACTTAACACTGTCAGCCCCTTGTGCTTTTAACTGAATAAAGGTCAGATAATCAGACATCTGAAAGGACAGCTCATTTATCATCCTTTGATAAATGTGTCAGTAGCTAATCTTCAGCAGTGGATAATAACACCACACGATGGAAAGTTAATTGATTCAAAGCACTGAATTTACCACAACAAGGATGTAATGATGCTGTAGAGCAGAAAGTTCAATTTTATTCCAAATTTTATATAAAAATATATTTGTGTCTGAAAGCATTAATTACCACAATCTAAACATTATTCTGATAAATTGTGTTCCACAGAGGTCAAGAGTGATCTTGATAAGAAAGCATAATTAAAGAACTGGTTGAAACATTATGTCAATAAATAATTGTAGAATTTCTATCCCATCAAGCTAACTGCTGAAGCCTTAACAATTTAAAAATTATTGTTAAATGTTTCTTGTTACAAGTTCAGATATACCATTTTAGTAGCACATGTTCTGATTTATATCTCATTTCTTATTCATCTAAAATAAAAACTAATCCAGTCATCCTAGACTTACAATTGAGGCTGAGAATAAAGATATCTGCCTTAATTTTTGTCTTGTCAGCCCTACAGAGGTGTTTCTAATACTCTAAGTCATCTCAAATGACTAGACACATCTGTTTAGAAGATCGCTTATTTTTTTTTTCGAAACTTTAGAAATCTTTTTCATATTGTTTTGGTTTTATCAAATTTTCTAAGTATTGTAGAACATAAGAAAGAGTAGTGCTGAAGATAGCATGTAAAGACAAATGATACGCAGGAGTGATCAGATTCATGTATTACTTGAACTGATTTCAGAAGAAAAATGTCTAAATTTGTATTACTTGAGGACCACAGAAAGCAGTTCTCTACCTTCCTCTGCCTTCACCTTCTCTCTGTCTTCAGAAGTCCATGACAGAACTACAAGAACAGATTATTCATGTGATTATTAGTCAATTGTTTTTTTGTTAGAACTCAGTTTATGTCAATTATGGTTAAAACTATTGAAGTTTATTGGCCTACTACTCAGTCTGGAGGGCCTTAGAAACCAGAGCTGGAGCAGATGCAGAAGACCTTCAAGCAAGTATCTTGTATTCACTTAGATTTTGTTGGGATCTACAAGTTTTGGAAAGGTTGCATGCAGGGACAAGGGAGATGATAGAGAAAACATCTTACAATTCAGTGATAAAAAACACACTGAGAGAAGTCTGGAAAAAATTGTCAAGATACTTTACTACTTCACTGTCACACTTTTCCACAGAAGGGAACAATCCAGACCTCAGTGGTTTATATTCTGGGTAACAGTATGAACAAATAAATTTTGGATTCATTACTTCAATTCAGAAAGGACAGAGAAAATACATGTCTTACTAATTACTTACTTCTAAAGAAGTTTCAAGCAATTATATTTAACTTGTAAATCAGTTTTGGCAGAAAATAGTTCATGAAGGAGAGAACTAAGTAGCTAAAGTTCATATCTAAAGTTTCAAATATCCTAATAACCACTTTCATCTGATTTTTCAGTATATGCTTGTGGTGGTTTGACCTTGGCTAAATGCCAGGTACCCACCAAGCCGCTCTATCACTTTCCCCCGCCCTTCTCTTAGCAGGACAATAAGGGGGAAAGAAAATAAGATAGAAAAAAACAACCCTTGTGGGTAAAAAAAAATCAGTTTTAATGTCAGCAAAGCAAAGCAAGGTCCGTGTGCAGAAACAAAAAAAAGAAAACAGATTTATTCTCTACTTCCCATTAGCAGGTGATGTGGGGCCTTCTCAGGAAGCAGGGCTGCGATACGCATAGCGGTTGCCTCAGAGGACCAAGGGTGACTCCACCCCCCTTCCTCCTTTTTCCCAGCTTTGTACTTGAGCAGACATCATATGGTATGGAATATCCCTTTGGTCAGTTCGGGTCAGCTGTCCTGGTTGTGTCCCCTCGCAAGATCATGCCCACCCCATCCCACCGGGGGCAAATGTTGGAAAGAGCCTTGGTGCTGTGTAAGCACTACTCAGCTGTAGCCACACCACCAGTGTGTTATCAACACTCTTCTAGCTCCCAACGTAAAACACAGCACCATGAGGGATGCTGTAGGGGAAAATCAATTCCAGCTCAGCCAGACCCAGTACAATGTTACATTGTAATAGTTCATAAATGTATTGTGGAAATCAGAAATATCTCTTTTCAGTATAATTTTGCAGGCATTATTTTCATAACAGAAAGTAGATTTATTGCATGCTCTGTATCAGTTTTGCAAATTCACTGTTGTAATATTTGAGTCAAACAACAGAATAGGAGCTTTTATAACGGAAAAAACAAAAAACCAAAACAAACCTTTCAAGAAAATAATAAAAATACTATTTACAAAAAATTCAGTGATATGATTGACAAAAAATATTTTCTTAGAGTGGCATGCTGTTATTATTCAAGAGTCAATATTTCAAACACTTCACCATGGTAGCTGTTAATCAAAATAATTAAGTTCTACATTTTTAGACTAAACATTTATATGAGAGTTTGTACCTAGTATTTGGAGCCACTCATTAAGATCAAGTGGACAGCATTAGATTAAAGAAATAATAATATGATAAAAACTAGTAAATAATTTATAATCACATATTCTTAATGCAAATGGTGGATAAGCCGACTAGGAGAGGAGCGCTGCTGGATCTTGTACTTACCAACAAGGAGGGTCTTGTTGAAGCAGTGATGGTCGATGGCAGCCTTGGCTGCAGTGATCATGAGATGGTGGAGTTCAGGATCTTGTGTGGGAGGAATAGAGTACCAAGCAAGACCAAAACCCTGGACTTCCGCAGGGCCAACTTTGGCCTCCTCAATCAATTGTTAAGGGAAGTCCCATGGGACAGGGTGCTAGATGGTAAAGGGGCTCAAGATAGTTGGTCAACATTCAAGGACCACTTCTTGCAAGCTCAGGATCAGAGCGTCCCAATGGGTATGAAATCAAGTAAGGGAGCTAGGAGACCAGCATGGTTAAACAAGGAACTGCTGGGCAAACTCAGGTGGAAAAAAAGAATCTATGGATCATGGAAGGAGGGGCTAGTCACTTGGGAGGAATATAGGACAGTTGTCAGAGGATGTAGAGAGGCAATTAGGAAAGCTAAGGCCTCCTTGGAACTTAACCTTGCAAGTCAGGTCAAGGATAATAGAAAGGGCTTTTTCAAATACATAGCTAATAAAACAAACACTAGAGGCAATATAGGCCCACTGATGAATGAGGTGGGTGCCCTAGAGACAGAGGATATAAAGAAGGCAGAGGTGCTGCATGCCTTCTTTGCCTCTGTCTTTACTCCTGCAGGCTTTCCCCAGGAGCCCCTGATCCCTGTAGCCCCGGAAGAAGTCAGGATAAAGGAGGAGTTTGCCTTGGTAGATGAGGATTGGGTTAGGGATCAATTGAGCAATCTGGGTATCCATAAATCAATGGGACCAGATGGAATGTACCCAAGGGTGCTGAGGGAGCTGGCAGAGGTCATTGCTAGGCCACTCTCCATCACCTTTGGTAAGTCATGGACAACAGGAGAGGTGCCTGAGGACTGGAGGATAGCAAATGTCACTCCAATCTATAAGAAGGGCAAGAAGGAGGACCCGGGTAACTATAGACCGGTCAGCCTCACCTCCATCCCTGGAAAGGTGATGGAACAGCTTGTTCTTGGCATTATCTCTAGGCATATCAAGGATGAGGGGGTCATTAAGAGCAGTCAACATGGTTTTACCAAGGGTAAGTCATGTTTGACCAACCTTATAGCCTTCTATGAGGAAATAACTAGGTGGATAGATGGTGGTAGAGCGGTAGGTGTGGTTTATCTTGATTTCAGTAAAGCATTTGACACTGTCTCCCACAGCATCCTTGTAGATAAGCTGATAAAGTATGGGTTTAGTGATCAGGTAGTGAGGTGGATTGTGAACTGGCTGAAGGAAAGAAACCAGAGAGTTGTGGTCAATGGGACGGAGTCTAGTTGGAGGCCTGTGACTAGTGGAGTCCCTCAGGGGTTGGTACTGGGACCGGTGTTGTTCAATATCTTCATCAACGACTTGGATGAGGGTACAGAATGTATCCTCAGCAAGTTTGCTGATGACACCTAACTAGGAGGAATGGCTGACACACCAGAGGGTTGTGCTGCCATTCAACGAGACCTTGATAGGCTGGAGAGTTGGGCAGGGAGAAACTTAATGAAATTCAACAAGGGCAAGTGTAGAGTTTTGCATCTGGGGAAGAACAACCCCATGTACCAGTACAGGTTGGGAGCTGACCTGCTGGAGAGCAGTGTAGGGGAAAGGGACCTGGGGGTCCTGGTGGACGGCAGGATGACCATGAGCCAGCAATGTGCCCTGGTGGCCAAGAAGGCCAATGGCATCCTGGGGTGTATTAGAAAGGGGGTGGTTAGTAGGTCAAGAGAGGTTCTCCTTCCCCTCTATTCTGCCTTGGTGAGGCCACATCTGGAGTATTGTGTCCAGTTCTGGGACGCCCAGTTCAAGAAGGACAGGGAACTGCTTGAGAGAGTCCAGCGTAGAGCCACAAAGGTGATGAAGGGAGTGGAACATCTCCCTTATGAGGAAAGGCTGAGGGAGCTGGGTCTCTTTAGCTTGGAGAAGAGGAGACTGAGGGGTGACCTCATTAATGTCTATAAATATGTCAAGGGTGAGTGTCATGAGGATGGAGCCAGGCTCTTCTCAGTGACATCCAATGATAGGACGAGGGGCAATGGGTGCAAGCTGGAACATAGGAGGTTCCGCATAAATGTGAGGAAGAATTTCTTCACAGTGAGGGTAACAGAACACTGGCACAGGCTGCCCAGAGAGGTTGTGGAGTCTCCTTCTCTGGAGACATTCAAAACCCTCCTGGACGTGTTCCTGTGTGACCTGACCTAGGTGTTCCTGCTCTGGCAGGGGGATTGGACTAGATGATCTTTTGAGGTCCCTTCCAATCCCTAACATTCTGTGTTTCTGTGATTCTGTGATATGCTCCTCTTCACAAGGCTTTTGAAGAGCAAAACCAAAAATGCTTACATAATGGATTTTTCTTCTTTCATGACTAGTAAGCAGTTGGACTTCATTTTTTATCTCTATCTCAATTACTTAAGTAATTAGGCAATTTTCTTATAAATTGTTCTTAGATAAAAAGTTAAGAATATATTATTCAACTGGGAATAGTTTTGTATTATAATGACTGAATATGAATTTGGAGTATTTTCCTTATGATCCAATCTGCTTATAATATAATCATGCATGAAATTTACAATTACTGTTTTCATCAACTGATGACAAGAATAAGATTTATCATACTATCAAATGGACATTGAATTTATAACATGCAAAATTAACTGAAGCACTTTAAAACCTTGATGATGAATATATTAAAGAATCAAAACATTAAAACATATAGAAAACACAAAAATCATTTAGATTAATTGAAACTTCTGTGCTTGCCTCAATACTCTTGCTTCCTATATGGGATTATATGAAAGTCCACAAATATAGTAGTGAGAGATAGTGCTGGGAAAACTCCAAAGGAGTTCCAAAAGGAAGAAAGATTTTTCACAGTCAAAGTAGAACCAGACAGAACAGCTTTAGTGGGACTGCTCTGAAAACAGTCAAGGAACTTCAGTATGTATAGTAGACAGAGAATTAAAGTTTTGGTATTGAAAATTTGGCTAAAAATCATTAGAGAATGAATATATGTTAAGGAGAAAGAATTTCTGAAGCTAAACACAAATTTTCTGAGGCTAGACATTTTAAACTAATAGTTAAAAAATTTGGAAAACATATTCCTGAGTTCAGCTGCGGTGCTGGGTGCTTGGAAGTTTTATTTCTATTCTACTACACATTTGTCTATTAAAGCTTACAAAACGACAGTTTCTCATGAAAAGTAGAGAGATGTGTTTAAGTAATTATTGCATGATTCTGACTAAGTGCAGCACATGAAATCCAAGCAAAGGGTCAAAATCTGTTTCTATCAATTTAGTCTCAAAATTTTTAAATGTATGATTATTGCTGCCTCACCAGCAACTATGTTAATCTTGCTTTAAGATGCAGTTCTGCATATTCAGGAGGGCTTTACAGCTGATTGGTCTGATCTGGAAAGTCCTTCAAAAAGTTTAAGACATAATGCATCTACTCATATATAATATTCTACCAAGCCAAATTATATTAAAAACACAATCTTTCACTACTGTGTATCACTGGTCATCTAGAAAGCAGGGATAAAAAGAAAAAGGAAAAACATGATCCTTAGTACTCACTGGAGAAAACAGATGTTTGAATTTTTTTTTAAGGAAATAGTCTGGGATTAGATAATAATAGGAGTCATGCGATAACGTGAAAATGAACAAAGCTGATCAGAGGTGATTGTGAGAGACTTAGAAAAGTCTCCCATATTTTATGGTTACTTGTTTTCTTTACAATGAACGAAGTATAAAGAATATATCACAACAGTCTTTACACTGACTTGTTTCAGATGGATTCTCTTACACATTATTACTCTCATTATTATTATTATTATTACTACTCCTGCTATTGTTCTGCAGATAACGTACTCTAAGATGAAAAACCTGAGGGGTTCAGAGACATGCAATATAAAATCTCAGAGCATACTGTCTTTGAAAATAATGTATATCACCTTTATGAAACTATGAAGTGAATAAAATGCAAAGCTGTAATGAAAGGATCTAGCCTCCTAGCCTGAAGTCAAATTAATTTCTTCACATCTTCCTTGAAAATTATTTAAAGGAAAAATAAATTATCTCTGTGGCAAATTTATCTTCATCCTCAGGTGTTGAATTGCATGTGTCTGCTGTGCCAATGTTTACTGTAGACAGCAGTGGGAAAATCAGGTGTTCTCTACGTTGTCTGAACACTACAGCTTTGTCTTAGAATTCATACCACAATGTTAAAAGGATAAATTTCTGTTCTCCAGTTTTTCTGTTCTTCAGCTATTCTGATCTTCGAGAATTTTCCTTTGTGGTTTTATATTTTATTATTTGAATGTCTGCTCCTCTAAGTGTATCTGGGATGATTTTCTGTCCCTTTAAATTCTGTGGAGTGGAAATGGCAGCTTTGAATGGAAGGCAGGCATCTTCAGTTTTCCAGGAGCCATTCTATCTCTTTCCAAATCTTGCCTACTTGTCTCTTAATCACAGAATCACAGAACAGGTGAGATTGGAAGGGAACTTTGAAGGTCATCTGGTCCGATCCTCCTGTTCAAGCAGCGTCATCTAGAGTCAGACAGCTCCCCAAGTACTCATGGATACATACCATCAGGGCTGATGGTTTTATGGCCAGTTTGCTTAAATACTCCCTAATCTGATCCTCTTCCACCAAGGGTAAGTCTTCCTTACTCAAGAATTTCCCCTCATCTCCAGGTCCTTGAATTAAAAAAAAAAAAAAAAAAAAAAAAAAAAAAGTTTTGACATAGACAATGGGATTGAGTACACCCACAGAAAGATACCCAATGACACCAAGATGAGTGGTGCAGTTGATTTCTTTGAGTGAAGGGATGCCGTCCAGAAGGATCTCAACAGGCTTGAGGAGCAGACCTATGCAAACATCATGAAGTTCAACAATGCTAATTTCAGGGTCCTGGGTCAGGCAGTCCCCAGAATCAATACATACTGGGAAAAGAATAGATTGAGAGTAGCCCTGTGGAGAAGGACTTGGGCATACTGTTGGATGAAAAACTGGATGAGGCAGCAATGCGTGCATGCAGCCCAGGAAGCTAATAGTATTGTATGAGGCAGCAATGCGTGCGTGCAGCCCAGGAAGCTAATAGTATAAAAAGAAGTGTGACCAGCAGGTCAAGAGTGGTGGTTCTCCAGTTCTTTGTGTTTATTTTCTGTGTTTGTGGGAGTGCACAGGCACTTCAGAGAGGCATCCCAGCATATTGATTTTTCAGAAATGTGAGCTGTTTCCCCATAATGATGCCTTCCAGGCACTATTTTGCTTACATGCAAATGCTTGAGGTGGCCAAACGTCAGCCCTGCTTTATTCCCTTTTGTTCACATCATCCCAGGTCCTTCAGTTGTCAGCCCTATCCATCACTTCATGACAAGGCTACTCTCCCTCCCCCATCAATTCTAATGTAAAGCTCTTCTCTTAGATGATGGCCAGTCATTCTATCAGCAAAGATACCTTTGTCCCACTTATTAAGGTGGATTCCTTCTCTCAAAACATATGTTGATCCTCAGGTGGCATCCCCTGATCATAGAAACCAAACCCTTGTTGCTGACACCAGCTCCGCAAACAATAGTTGACATGCAGTACCAGTCCCATCCTCCTCACACTCTGTTCCCTCACCATCAGGACTGAGGACAACACCGCCTGGGCCTCCACATCACTGACTATCACCCCAAAACCTCTATAATCACTTTTGATACTCTCCAGATTGCCCCAAGCAGTAACATTGATGCCCATATGAAGAACAGCAGGGGTAATAATCAGTCAAGTTTTGTTAGTCTCTCCACAACATCCCAGATTTGGGGCCCCAGCAAGCAGAAAACTTCTTGTTGTCATGGAGGAGAGAAAAGGACATAAGGTTACTTAAAGAATCACCGTAAAAGATATAAGAAAATGTTATTTTAATATTAATTTGTAAAGGCATGACTTAACAGAGTTCGATGTCAAGGTTCACTCTATTACTTACTACATGGAAGAAATACACATGGAATTAGGCTAGAATGATTTACACAAAGATTGGGGGAAATCAAGTCAGAATCAAGTGCAGTGATTTACACAGGGATCAGGGAAAAAGGGTAAGGAAGGCTTTCCTGTTGAATCACGAGGTTCAGAATGAACCCCTATGCTTTCTAAACTCCTTCTCAGAGAGGAGTCTAGGTATGGCTGGATCCATTCCTAGTCCCAGACTCGGTCAATGGTTTATGTCTAAAGGAATTAGGTACAGGGATTTTGGCATAGTGATTCAGCATGTGAATATGGGTCCTGTGTAACTTTGGGATAGCGACAGTTTAAGATTCATTATCACTATTGCAATAAATCACAAAATTAGGTTATATGATTTTCTTGCAAAACTTAATCAGTCAATAATCAACAAGATTCAACAAAATTTCCTAAATCAAATTGCATACACACATACACACAGAGATATAGAGGCTAACTTATAATTAAGAGGCTTCTTTTTTTCTTGTTTTTCTGCAGATTTTAGTAAATTTTGGTACCCAATGATCAAAATCAAACTGTAGTAAATTACTCACTCTTTCCCTTTACTGGCTTATGTTGGTAAAAGATCTGAGGATGCTCACTCCTTTCCCTTCGTCATCTTCTGTCAGTGGATAGTTCTTTTCTCTTCGTCTGCTTCTGTCAGTAGGTGGTGAAAAAACTGACCCAAGAGGTGCTGTAGCTCACAGGGAGATGTGGGAGAGCAGCCTACTCTGATCCTGGAGAGCATAGAGTCTCACTGTAGGATAGATATTTATAGGATCTCAGGATGATTGACTTTGGTCAGTACTTTTCATTGTGGCCATAATTCTTGTCAGATAATATTGGCAACTTTCAGAGTGGGCTTTTGATCTGGGCAGGAGGGATCTCTGGTACATTTCCTAGGCACCAGGAGTTCCAGGAATGGTTAGGGAGTGCCTGACCATCCCAACTCACTGTACTTGTACTAGGTCAAGAATGTACCAGATTGTCTCAACTCGGTGCACTTGTAATTAAACAAGAATGATGTTGGCTGGTGTCAACATTGTTATTTGGCCCAGGGCAGGGAGAGAGGTCTGCACCACCACACAATTCAGGGTGGCAGATGGGTGCCTCCAGTCCCTCCAGCAGGGATTTACCGCTTCTATCACTTGCCATTTCTTCCTGGTGCTCCTGTGTGGCTCAGGGTCAGACAGCCCAGATGCATTGCTTGAAAGTACCTCCTCCTCAAGCTCCTCCTCCTTAGATTTGAGGTCAATGAACCTGTTTCATAGTTTCAAGCCTTCAGGAAAAGCAGGAGACTTCCTCTTGGTACCAGAAGACACCAGCTTTCAGCCTTTGCCTTCTGCCAAGTTTCCATTCTGCTAGCAACAGACTCTGCCTGTGTCTCCACTGCAGCTGAGGTTCTGGGTTCTGAAGCTGTAGGGTCTCTGAGAGATCCTGTCCATGCCTCATACATGCTCTTTGATACTGCACAGCCTTCTCCTTTCCTCCCATAAGTCCTCTACTTGGTGACTTGAGCTCTTCAACAATAGCACCCCTCCTCAGGAAAGGAGACCATCTCTCCAGCAACAGGAAGAGGATCCAGGAATTCCCTGCAGCCTGGGACTTGCAGAGCTTGGCCTACCACCTGAAGCTCTGTCTCTCTGCATTGAAACCTCTGCCCTGATAGGGATAGCTGCTCCAGCATCTGTTGAGGAACATGCCCGGTAGTGTATCACTACCAAACCTGAGAAAGTTTATATGCTGCTCTGATCTAAAAACCCTTTCTTTGCATTCTGCAGTGTAAACTGCTGCATTTGTTGGCCGCACCTCAGCAGCTGTACTCTAGGCTTGGCTTTATATAGGCCTTTCCCTACCTAGCACAAGCTAAAAGAGTGCTTGACTCTCCCTAATCAGAGAACAAGTTTAAACATTGTTTGGCTTTGATTCTGGAAAGAAATGCAAACCCAGACAGGTGTGTTGGGATTTCCACATAACAGTTAGAGGAATGCAGGCAGCAGTCTCTGGCAGGACTTAAATCCTAAGTCTATAGACAGTGTGACCCAGAAGAAGCTTTACTGGTGAAGGCCAGTCACCACCAGACTTTCAACTGACTAAAGAATAGTTTTTCGTCCTTTTTACTTCTGGGCTTTGATGTTCACGAATGTCCTTTATGTTTTATTTTTTGATTCCTCAGTACTTTTATGAATCTAAAGGACTTAATTTTTAATACATTTCTATTTTGGGCTGATATGGAAGAAATATGTGGTCTAGAAGATTCTAGCTTGTTTTTTCATGGCTTCTGTTACTGCATTTCCATTAGTAAGGATGAATGAAGGTAGGATATATAAAAAGTGATGACTAAACTTTTTTGCTATAATTTTAAGTCACATTTGATACAGCTGTTAAAGATATGATAATTTAACTTGAGCATTTTGTTTGTTTCTGGCTTTGTCAGCTAGTTTTATCATTGCCATAATTTACATATAATTTAGGTGGCATGTCAGTTGTAGCAAAATGATTTGCCTCAAACATTTTATCTGTCACTTTGTGCTGTGCCCAAATATTCTACATTTCGGAAAGCTTTTGGTATGCATGTGATTTCTCATACAAAGCCCTTCTTATCCTTCAGATAGTCTCACACCTCACTTTGCTGATGAACGGGATAATTACCATTGTTAGTCTCAATAAAAGAAATCTTTTTGGTCAGTTATTGGGCTATTTAATCATTTAACAGAACTGGAAAATATTTTGTTGAGTATAGATTTCTTTCACAATGCAGTTGTGCTTCTAGTGTTTAACAAATAGAATTTATTTCTATTGTGATGAATTTCATAAAGTGGGATTCGAGTTGAGAACCTAATGCAAGCTGAATTAAATAATAAACTACAGATACCTCTGACTGTCCATGACTAAATCAATATAGATGTACTTAACCCTTTCTTAGGTTAATAACACAAATATCCTGGTAATTAATTTATTTAACCCACTATCTCATTAATGATATCCACTAATTTTTGAACTTTGATGTTCAGACTAAGAGACACACATAAAAACGTGGAAGACTGAGGCAATCTAAGATATCTACTGGTTCTAGCCAACTCAGAATATGCCAATTAGAAGTATAGTTGGGAAATGCTAACTGGGACATGTATGACATGTTGGAGAATATATGGCAAAGCCATTCAGGAATTTATCTGCTGGCCTGTGGCAATTTTATCACTATGTGCAGAGAGTACACAGAGGTTTAGGGAACATAGGTCTTAATAGCTCCAAGGCATTTTGATCAGGAAAAGAAGTACTCTGCCTCCTTTTTTCCCTCTTTTTTTTTTTTTTTTTTTTTTTTTTTTAGCAGAACAGAGAGGTATTTATAACACAGATATAGTAGCAATATGAAGAAGACATTTGCCTTCAATTTCAACTAAATAATTTTATTTTTTTTCATTATTTCTTCTATCATATTACTGTTAACTCCTATATACTACTTGGATCTATTTTTCAAATACAATGTGTATAAACCTTTACAGACATACCAATAAATGGCTTTTACATTATGGACAACTGTCTGATCAACAATGAAGATAACACCAAAGAAAATATAACATTCACAACAAAGTGAGATGTGGCAAAGATGAAGGAAAGGATATTTTACATTCTCTTAGTTGTAGCCAAAAAGAGTTTCAAAGCCTACTTTAAGTCTGCTGTGCATAAAATCTATTATGTAAGCAGTCACCTGTGAACAGTTTCTACAAAATTTGGTGAAGGGCATTTATCATTCTTCAATTAAAATGTCAAATATAATTAGACTTTCCTTCAACACACGGTATCTTATCTCAGTGGTACAATGAAAGAGACTTTCTCTTGAATTACTAAAAAGCAAAGAGGGTATCTGTGAAAGCTCCATGAGAAGCAGGGGAGCCTCTCTGTAGGATTTTTCAAGTGCGATGGAGTTAATCCATCAGCTGTTTACAGCCCATAAAGCATCTATAAATTTGATACTGTACCTGGATGAGGGAGAGGTTTTTTCTCAAAAGACTCCGGACCAAATTGTTCTATGATTAGGAGAGATGTGTCCAAGACTCACAGGTTGTTTTGATAGTGACTGACATTATACATTGGCTGTTTGGCAGAGTGGAGATTTCACTATTAATTTTTTGGTACTTGCTTTTAATCTGATATGACACAGCTCAACAAAGCTGAACACTAAATGACGAACAAGGTGTTCTGTCAAAATAAAGGTTTCAAACAACACCATCTTGCTTTTTCAACTAAGGAGTTGCCAGTCCAGTCTGCAAGTTTGACTTACAGAAAACATAGTGGAAAGCAAGATGTTAAATATTAACAATAGCCTAAACATTATCAGACAAACACAAGGATTTTGAAAAATGAGAAGGAATATTTCATAAAATCTATCATCGATAGCTATAAGAAATAAACTACATGTGAAATCAGGAAATATTTTCTTCTCATTGGTTTCCTGAAAAACTAGGTGTGTCATACACAGACATGTCAGTAATGCAGTCCAGTGATTTGAAACACCATAACAATAACACTCTGTAGGCTGATCAAATTGTTTCTGGACATAAGTGGAATTATTCACACACCTAAACTGGGTTAAAATTCAAACTTTAAAGTAATGCTTTTGTTATAACAGATAAGTCAGAGTAGTTTCAGAGTTATAAGTACTTCATTTTTCTCCTGTTTTCCACCTTCCAAACACTTGAAATGCAATAATTGGGTAACGGGTTTTGGGTTTTTGTGGGTTCTTTTCTGTTGTCATTGTTAGTGACAAGTGTTCTTAGCTTTGGGATTTTTTTTTTTCCAGATTGACTCTCATTTTTGTACTTATAAATTATTGTAAATTATCAGAATCCAGTATGCTCTGACCAGATTATTTTAGATATTCCATACAAGGAGGCTTTAATGTTTAATATTAAATTTACTTATTTGTGAATATTTGACGTTACGTGGAAGTTTGATTTTGCAGAATGATACCACAATATAATGAAATCACAACACAAACACAATATAATGATTGCACTGTACAGTTGGATCACAATACAAACATGATTCCTATTAGTGATCTCTGTAAGCTCACCACCACAGTGATGGGTGTCCTCAGTCTCCAGGAAGGAATATATGAGTCAAAGCCAGCTCAAGGCCTTTTGCTGTCTTCAAATTTCATTTTATTGGTTTTACAGTTTTTATGAGAGCCATGTATGCTCTTTCCCATGCAGGTCTGGCTGGCTGGGAAAGAGAATACTTTCTATTGACTATTTCAAGGAAGGCCATTTGCATAACCACTTGACACAGTCAACTGATACAGCCATTTATCTAAAGCAAAGGCTATTCTCTAGTCCCCTTTATGTTGTGCTTCCTTTATAATACCTGTGGTCACTATATTCTTTTTTCATGATTCATGAGCATGTCATCCTTCTTATAGTATTGGGTTTATGTGTTCAAGTTTTAGAAGCAGGGGCTGTGAGGAGAGACCATGGCTGTCCCATGCTGGACATAGCTGGTTTCACATGACTCCAATGGACCAAGCATGAGATACAGCTGAGCCCATTAGGCAAGCTGGTGGTATCTCTGTGATAACATATTTAAGAAAGGCTGAAAAGTGTTTTACAGCAGTTGAGAGTGAGGACTGAGAAAAAATGTGAGAGAAACAGCCCTGCAGACACCAAGGTCAGTGAAGAAGGAGCTGGGGGATATGCTCCAGGCATCGGAGCAGATTCCCTTGTAGCCTATGGAGAAGACCATGGTGACACAGGTTGTCTTCCCCGCAGCCCATGGAGGACCCTAAGCTGCAGCAGGTGGAGATGCCCTGAAGGAAGCTACAAACTGGACAGCCCATGCAGGAGCAGGCTCTTGGCAGGATCTGCAGCCCATGGGGGACCCATGCTGTAGCGGTATGTTTCTGGTGAACTGTACTCCATGGAGAAGACCCATGCTGGAACAATTCTTGAAGAACTGCAACCTATGGGAAGAACCCACATTAGAGTAGTTCATGAAGGACTGTATCCATCCTGAGGGATGCCATGCTGGAGCAGGGGAAAAGTGTAAGGAAGATGGAGCGGCAAAGGCAATGTGTTATGAAATGACTGTAATCCCCATTCTCCATCCTCCCATGCCATTCAGGGGAAGGAAGTAGAAGAGTCAGGAACAAAGGAATAAAATTGAACTTGGGAAGAAGGAGGGGTAGAGGGAAAGTATTTTTACTTTTTTGTTTCTCACCATCTTACTCTATCTTGGTTGGCAAAAAATTTAATTGCTCTTTCTCCAACTTGAGTCTTCTTTGCCCATGATGGTAATTACTGAGTTATCTCCCTGTCTTTATCTCAACCCATGCACTTTTCCATCATATTTCATGACCTGTCCTTTTGAGGAGAGGGAGTGAGAGAGTGGCTTGATCAGCATCTGGCATTCAGCCAAGCTTAACGCACTACACGTATCTTCCCCGAGCTTTCTTCCATTGTAAGGATTCATTGATTGCTCACACAAATAAAATGAAGACCGATATCCCTACCATAATGTCCCACATAATTTTTGTCTGTAACTAGAAGATTGTTTGGCAGTGACAGTTCCTTCTTCCTTCACAGTCGTGGAGGCAAAGGGCTCCAAAGTAGAGGATCGCGGCAGGGGCACCTCCCAAAGCGGCAAAACCTGAAGCCGAGAAGGGAGAAGCTGAGGGGACAGAGGGTGCAGACGCGGGCAGCAGTGACTCAGCGTGGGCAGGGACAGAGTGACGACGCCCGAGCCCCTCACGTACAAGAGCAGACCCCAGGGAGCAAAAAGGGTGCAGCGCAGCAGCTGGCGCAGGCAGGGCACACAGGCAAGGTGTGCAGGCAGGGCGCAGTCCTTCTCCTGGCTCTAGAGCCTAGCTTATCTAGTGGTCATTTCATCACCTTCCTCAAGAAGACTGAGCTATGGTCTCCACTCGGTTGAAAACCACCACCAGAAATAACGTGGTGACCCAGACGGAGCTGCTACACAAACATGCAGCGGTCCAGGTCTCCGGCTGCAGGGAGTGCCTGAGAATCACTTCTGTAGGAGAGCAGCCGCAACAACACCTGTGTGCACTGCGATCAGGTGAATGATCTGCTCAGCCTAGCGGCAGAGCTCAAAGAAGAGGTTGAAAGATTAAGAAGTATCAGGGAGTGTGAAAGAGAAATTGACTGGTGGAGAAGCACCCTAGCACCCCTGAAACAAAAGGAGCAGATAGAGGCTCCGAAAGAGGCAGTGGATCCCCCACCCTCTTGCTACCAGTCAGAAAGAGAGGACCCAAGAGATGGGGGAAGTGGAAGCAGGTCCCTGCTCGGGGCAGCAGGAAAATCTGCTCCTGGCCTCCCTCACCTTCCCTGATGCCCCTACTGTTTTGCCAATTACTAGGCCCAGTACAAAAGACACAGCCAGCAGCAGAACAACAATCCAGTGAGTAAGTTCTATTTCACATAAAGGAGTCAGAATATAGGGGATTGCCAGGGGTATAAACAAGTTATATAGATCACAAAAAATAGACATCAACCCCAGCGACCCCAGGAATGACATAGTGTCACTCATAATAGATGGAACAAGCAGAGACACAAGGTAACCCACGGAGAAAATGGGAGACAACCAAGACAATAAGGTGGTTACATATGATAGAAGTAACCCCATGTTGCCTCCCCACAAAGCCCGTGTTTGCAGGTGCCAGACCTGACTGCGATCCGGTTGCATGAGGAGTCAGGAGGTCCTTCCCCAACAGGAAACTCTGTGAAGTGCATCCACTTCACAGACAGACTCTCCAACCCTTCCTGCAAGTGGTCCCAGCTTTTATCCCCAAAACAGGACACCTGGCACTCGTTGTCAAAATGCAGGGCACTTGGGGCTTGTTTACCTAACGGCTTTCCTTGCAAGGCCGGCCGCACCTTGGAGGAAAGCCAAAAGGCAAACTCATCCCCTCCTTTTGAAGGGCTGTGGGAACCACCCATATGTCAACCTTAATTCAGGGCTCGGGGTTCAGACCCCAGCACTTCACCCTACACAACAGATATGGGGCCCTGGAACTCATGAACGAATCAAAAAAGAATGAAGAGGACAAGGCGAATAAGGAAGAAGATAAAGGTCCACCAAGGTCAGGTCTCCCTAGACCACGTATTAAAAGTAATTCCAATAAAACCCACAGTCGGGTCATTTTCATAGGTGACTCCTTCCTGAGGGGTGCAGAAGGCCCAATATGCAGACTGGACCCTCTTCATAGGGAAGTCTGCTGCTTTCCTGGAGCCCGAGTAACGGATTTCATAGGAAAGCTCCCCACCCCGGTGAGACCTACAGATTACTACCCACTCTTGGTTTTTCAGTTGGGTAGTGATGATGTGACCAGAAGTCTGAAATCAATTAAGAGAGATTTCAGAACTTTGAGGAAACTGGTTAAGGGATCAGGGGTGGAAGCTGTGTTCTCCTTCATCCCTTCAGTTGCAGGGATGGATGAGGGGAACAACAGGAGGACTCAGCAGATGAATGCATGGCTCAGAGACTGGTGTTACCGGCAGGGCTTTGAATTTTTCAGTTGTGGATTAGTATACAGGACACCAGACCTTTTGGCATCAGATGGGTTGCGCCTGTCCCAGAGGGGGAAAAGGATCTTGGGGCAGGAGTTAGGAGGGCTCATTGAGAGATCTTTAAACTAGATTTGAAGGGGGAAGGGAACAAAACTGGACCTTCCAGACATAAACCCGAGGGAAGACTGCCAGAGTTTGTAGGATTGTGTGCTAGTGAGGACCCTCACTCTGTCATCTCAGTGGAGGTAAGGGATGGGGACATGCAGGGCAGCCAATATGCAAGGGATATTGATGGGTTAGTAACCATGGTAACACCTGTGAATGATCTGGCTGGAATTAGGACCCCTAAATGCAAAAAGGTGCTGGGAACATTAGCCAATCTGAAGTGCATCTATACCAATGCACAGAGCATGGGTAACAAACAGGAGGAGTTAGAAGCCATGATGTGACAGAACTATGATATAGTGGCTATCATGGAAATGTGGTGGGATGTCTCGCATGACTGGAGTGCTCCAGTTGATGGCTACAAGCTCTTCAGAAGGGATAGACAAGAAAGGAGAGGCAGTGGGGTGGCTCTGTATGTTAGGGATTGTTATGAATGCTTGGAACATAGTCACTGAAAATATTAACTGTATGTCAGAAAGATAATGGAAATTCTCCACATATCGGTTGAGAGCCTTAAGTGTGTTAACTCAAGAAGTGAGACAGTATATGTCAGTATATGTCAGAGTAAAGTATCTAAATTTGCAGAAAAATCATTCTCTTCTACTCCTTCTTCACCAAAGTTAAGATGCTTTCAAGTTAAATTTCCACTTTTGGTGAAGTGTGTTCTTGAATTGTAAGTACATCTATACTCTTGCTAACTGCTCCTGGTTCTGTTTACACTTACAGCTCAGATGCATAACTGGGAGTTGCTAAAATGTGATTCCATCACATTGAACCAGCTGGGGTTTTGCTTATCAGTAAATCTTAGCGATTATTCATTTTTAGGGGGTCACTTCTCTATGTTATGATTATATTTTATAGACTTTACCTACTAAGGGATTCTCGGCTAATTAGTTAGAAACAGTATTCAAGTTTACATTCTTGATATCTTTGAACAAATTAAATACTGTTTTCCATTAGTCAATACGCACACAGAAGCAGGCAGAGATGGAATTATCAGCCAGTAATTCATCTAATTACCACAAAAATCATCAGCCCCCATTAAAAGACATATAAATTATTTGAAAATACAAACACTTTTAAAACAGTTTAGCATTAAAAATATTAAGTTATCAAACAGATAGCAAAGTCAGTTCTGTCAAGTGTGTGCAACTTCAGTTAATTTCTTTGAAACTTTGCCAGGGTGTAAGACTATTCCAAACTGGGTCAGGTATAGACGAGACTATGCTAATTTTTGATGTATAAATCTGTATGAATGGTTATTTGCATGTGAAAAATATTTGTGCATCTGCCTTAGCACATTTCCTTGATTCATGTACTTGTGCAAATATATATATGTAGACATAGCTAGATCCTGATGATTCCTCTTCCTTCCAGTCCCCTATGTAATTTTTAGAAGTTCTTTGACAATTTGGACCCTGATAACAAAATAATGGAAAAATATTAATGCTAGTATCAAAGTGTAGAGACTATTTTTGGTGATATTACTATGCTCATCGAAGTTTCTTATGTTTCTGTGTTCACAAAGTGGGTTTTTTCCCTAAAAATAAAATGTAAAATATTCATATCCAAAATTCATTCATGGAAGGATGAAGAGATAATAGTTGCCCTTAGATTAGCCAGCATTTCAGTCATGTCTGCAACTAACTTTTGGAAACTGGTTGAGGAATACCAAGAAGCTACTTTAAAATATCATCCCACAAATACCTGTTTTTCTAACAAATCTTCTTGTCTCTCTATAGCTATACACCACAGAAGTTTACTGTATATGTAAGGCCCTTTATTTCATTAGTTTTCATGCAAGTAACTTCCATTTTCATTATATTCTTTGTTTTTCATTTTTTATTCTTTCAGTGGAGTTTTTCTGTTGTGTGAAGTGATCATTCACTACTTCAATGTATGTGTGTCTGTGGTATAGCATGGTAGTTCTCCTCTATAACAAAACTTCTGTAAAACCAAAAATAACCCCCTCTACCATCCCCCCAGAAAAAAAAAAAAAACAAAAGTAGACTTTTAATAAAGTAAATGATTAATAACCTCTCCAGAGAGAAGTATAGGGGTGTTTTGCACAGAATCAACTTACCCAAACTAGATTTTCACCAGAAAAATTGAATGAATACTGTTATCCTTACAAAAATGCCTTCTCTCTTAATGATCATTAGCAGTCAGGGCACTGATATCAATTTCTAAAGTAATTTCTGTCTCTCAAACACAGTTGTCATCTTGGTAAAACATGATACCACTGCTTGCTGGGAAAGCAAATCACTGTGTTTGCAATGTGCTGACAAATCGGTCTGGTATTAAAGAAAGAGTAGTTCTCTGTGGAGAAACTGATATTGCTTAAAAACCTTATCTTCACCAGTCCTTAAGTCCAAACTGTATTACGTGGAAATATTGCCATGTTCTTTAGAAATTCAGATCAAACTAAGACCTGTATACTATTAAATCAAATGTTAGAAGAGACAAGAAAGATGTTGTGCAACTTATTTAAATGGGATTTTTTAAAATCACACAACTTTTTTTACACTTAAATTAATGCAATACTGTACTATTTACAGCAAGTAGGGGTGATAGCATCACTTACTGAGGTTTCCAAAGGTTTCCAAGAATAGCACCCTTTTTCTGTCTGTCTTATTACTTAACCAAAATTAGATAAATTGTAATAATCTGAACACTCAGCTTCTAAAACGTTATGTATGACTAGTTAAAAAAGGAAAAAAAGAAAAATCAAGCCCTTATAGGCTAGATATTTCTCTGAAAGTGGCTGAAGGTGAATATCTGGGGGTTTATCCATGTTAAAGAAGTCTAGAAACTTCTTAAAAGCTCTATCTGCCTCATGCTTTGAGTTGGGCACATGAAATTTGCCAAGAAAAATGGATTTTTGCCATGTTTGTGAAAAAACAGAGTTTAGCCAAAGTACACATCATTAAAAAAAAATATTGCAATTCATATATATTCAGTTGAAAATCAGAATTTCACAGCTCCATTCCCTAACACTCCATCTGCAGTGAGCGTGTTCTGGCCAAGTCTCAGCAGATATTCATGCATCATGGTAGCTCTATGTCTAACAATTATAAGTGACAGCAAAAGGATTGTTCCTCTTAAACAACCAGTCAACAACTCTCTATTTGTGCCCAGGCAGCAAGAGAAAGTGGACAGCAGAGATAAGGATGCAAATTATCCTATTTGAATTCAATGAAGATAAAAGATATTTTTGGAGCTAGATGATTAGACAGAGATTAAGAAGGACACAGGAGGTTCAGTTTCAAGGAAAACATATAACATTGTGTAAACTGAGAGCTATTGAAAAAAAAAGTCAGCAGGATTCTGGTATATAACTTCAGGATAGAGGTTCAGGAATCTGTGATTAGAAGTGAAGGGAAGTTAGAGGTGTCTGGAAAGGCTAGACAAATGTGCATAGATAAAATCTGGTAAGAAACCATAGCATTGCTGCAGACCTGAGGCAGTCTATGCAAAATAAAAGGGTTAATATGGTGGAAAAGAAGTCGTGAGATTAGATATAGAGCCCAGAAATGAAGATTTTTATTAGAAAGCGTTTGAGCACTAATAAGAAGACACAAATGTAGGTCAGAAGACAACAAGGGAGCCAGGCTGATTATAGAAACATGAGGAGAGGAAGTGGAATTTAATGGGCAAGCTTTTAGCAGGATAGTTTTCAGCAGCCTGCAGAGGTTTTATCCAGCAAGGAAAGAGATTAATGATACAAGGAAGTATACATGATATTTAATACCTTCTGTTGATTGGAAGCTTATGGAAATTCTGGCACTTAGACATAACAATAAGTACAACTGCAGTTCAACAACATTCCACTATGTGGCAAAACAAGAAATAATAACTGGCAATCAGGGCAATAAGATAATTATGAGAATGGCAGTAGAAAATATAATCATAGAAATCTTATAAAATGACTAATTAGATTATGTCAATGGCAGTGGATAATTACTACAAACTTAACATGATATTATCATTAAAGTACTAACAGAATAGCATTATGGGTATGGTGGGCACCCTCAGTCCCAAATCCCTGAGTTCTTCCAACACACTTAAGTTAACAAGACTCCTATCTTGGTCCTTAGAGTTCACATCCATGGTACAGGGAAACGAGCAACAGGGAAACCAGTGCAGGAAAACCTGCTGGAGCATCAGGGTAACTTGGAGAAGGTGCATGCCTCCACAGCAGTTGACTCTGGGCCACTGATACCTGCAGTGCTGATTTTCCTTACATCTAAAGTTTAGTAGTCTTTTGAGTTGTCTTTTATCCCTCAAAAGGCAGATCGTGTTATTCTGTTCTTTACTTCCCTAGTTTTGCAGACTGATTGTTACCTTTGCTGAGTTTGTTTCTCAGTCTGGAGATAATTGATTGCTGTGTTCTTGGTCATCATGTCTTCGTGCTGAGAATGATCCTCTGGGGAGTTAGATCCCCAGAACTAATCAGGAATGTCCGTTCCTTCTTCCTTCTGTCTGCAGCTGACGTAATTGCATCATTATCCCACGGTTTATCATATGTTCTACTTATTATTTTAGTTCAGCAGCCCATTAGTTCAATTTTGTAGTCCATAGATATTCCATCATCTAAAACCTAAGGTTAATCAACTTTTCAGTTAGTCCATATGCATGCAATACCAAGTACGTTTGTATTAACAAATGCCACACCAAGGCTTGTCTTGACTTCAGTGGTCACCTTTCCCCTGCTCTGGTGGCTAGCCACATGCTAAAGTGCATCTCAGATCAGCAGTTCCCTTCTCCCAAAAGAGCAATATGTTCTAAGGCCTGTTGTCCTATCCAGGCTCAGCAGCTCCCTTCTCTGATAGAGATTTCAAGCCTTTTTGGCATTCTTAAATTTCCTCTTACACATGCAATGTAGGGAATAGGCAGTAAGAACAAGGGAATTATTATTGTGGAGTCCAAAAGGAAAAAAAAACCTGTACTGACTAGTTTAGGAGAATGGACCTCTGATGAGAAAATCTCCTAGCCCGTGTTATGGAATTCATGATCACTGTGTGAAACTACTCTTAAGGCAACCGCTTAATTACACTTTACAAAAAGGATGAAAACTTCCTGCAGCTATAAAAAATTCCTGTTTCTCATTAGACAGAAGGCTGTGAGCTGAAAATATTTAGGATTGACAGAGAATTCGTAACAAGATTATTAAAACTGTCTTTCAAACAATCATCTGCAAATAAAATATTATGAAAATATTGCTTATAAAATGATTTTGTTAAACTCATGAATTTTGGCTAGGTTTTCCAGAGACAGCTGGTGACTCACTGAAAATAAAAATGAAAAAATCTGTGAGTTATTTGGCCAAACTACTTCCCATAATTCTTCAATAATTTTATAGGTTTTCAGCACATCATTTTGGGTTTTGTTTTCTTGTTTGTTTGTGTTTGATAAGTCATGACATTGCATATTCTCCATTACTGTAAAGTTTCCTTTAAGTGGTAACTCATACACTTATGCTTTATTAAACTGTATTCACATGATCTTCTATTTTTCTCATCTACCTATTTATTAATGAAATGTCCTATTTTATACTGAGTCCAGAATTTCTAATGCTGGACAGAAATCAGCATTTCTACTCCTTTTGACTAGAATTCATACTGACTGAGAGAACTGTAAACAACTATGAAGCAATTAATAATGTCCCCCATGTTGGGGTAATGAGTATAGAACAAGAAGCATTTTGGGGTTCGATGATTAATATAATCCGACTCAAAAAGAACCTGAATTCTCTGCCTCAGGGAAAGAGAAGCCCCTCAACATATGTGAAGACTGAATTAAGAATTCAGAAGGGATGAAGAGCAGCTTATACCCTAGTGCCTAGGACATCCCGCCAAGGAAAACCAGACAGTAATAATTGGAACACTTAGAAACATGTTTACAAGAAATGACTGCATGCATCAAGAGGATATTCTGTTCTTTGATTTTAAGTCCAGTGGTGGAACTAAATCAAAACACTAGCACTGTGTCCCTGATGAAAATGAACAGATGGCTTCATTCTCTTGTGCCATGACTATTTTTTTTGCCCATACACTTCAACAGCAAACCTCTATTCCCTTATCCCCCTCAAAAAAACTTGGGTGAGGGGCGGGGAGGTGGAGAAAAATAAAAGACTGTGAGACATGAATGACAGTGAAACTGTATGAAATCTTAATGAGTCTACTTCTTAGCTGATGCATTGTTTGGCTATAAATCACTAATCTTTATTATAGGATCATTGTAACAACCATAGATCACATTTACTGTGAATAATAAGTGAAAATAAATATGCATTTGAAAAGTATCCTATTCTCAGACTCACAGAGTATCACATTATTGTTGCCCATCATTACAAAATATAACTAAACTATAACATGACAAGGCTGTGTGAGAAATGTTATACTCAAACCAGTATTGAAGTCAGGCATCATTTCTCCCTATGTTTGTTCTTTCTATCTCATCCTCTCGTACATTTCTTTCCTTTGTTTTCAACTCTTTCAGTCTTTCGATATCTTATTATAATTATATAGAGGGAACTTCATTTTCTCCAACTTTCCTCATTACTTTTCCCAGTTCTTCTTCTGCTCCTTCATCTTTCTCTCACTGTTTCTAAGACATTTGTAGTGGACTTTCCTGATTTTCTATGTGACTTTTATAGTTGTTTCACTGTCTTGTACCAAAAAGATGTCTTGGTGACGTTTCTCAGAATTCTTCAGAATTTTTTGCTCAAACATTTCTACAAATCTAGTGAGAACTAGAATTTTAAATATATTGAAGGATCTGTGATGAAGTTACTATCTGATCCATCCCCACAAGAACCATTCCATCAAAGTAGGAAGGGCTGGGAAAATATGGACCAAGGTATCTTTCACAAAGTTAGAATCCCAAACATAGAGGTTATTAAATCAACCTTCCTGCTTTGCATGAAGAACCTCTGAGTGAATTTTCTGACTACTGATCTACTGATTAGAAAGGAGAAACCTCTTCAGATCATGTTTTAAAAGAAATGTCTGTCCTGGAAGTGTCTTGAGGAGAAGCAAAGTTCACTAATGATAAGATTCCCCTTATATTTCACTCCACACAAATCAAACTTGTTGGTCTTTTAGCTAATGCAGTTGATATGCAATTAAGGACACATTTTCAGTAATAGTAATCTAGGCTGTGAGTAACTTCCCTTCCTTTTAGAATTTTGTTAACATTATATTAATGACTTAATCATCATGTACTCTACTTTTTGCCTAGGATATTATAGGTGTATTATTAATTCATAGTTTCATAGACATTTATGCCAGAAAAGGATATTAGATCATCTAACATGACCCACTGTGAACTCCAGGCTCAATAATATGCCTTCCTCAAAGACATTTAAACTGCACTCCAGCTTTTCAAGAAATGAAAATTTCAGCATTTCTTTCATTCCATAGGAAAAACATGTTCTTCATTAAAATGTGTAAATTCTTTATAACTGGAATCTTACTTTTTGCTGTCACCACAGAATGTGTTGTACATTACAGCCATGTCCCCCACTCCCAAAAACCCCTTAAACCCCATACCAACAGTTTAGGATACTCACTTGGCAAGGGTGGCTATTATCGCACATCATGGGTAGTTCAATCTATCCATAGTATTCCTTAAGAAGAGCATATGAGGAAACAGCCAAAATAATAACTTATATGTCATCTCTGTGTCATGAATTTTGTACTAAATTGTTCTCTGTTTTCAGATATTTTGGTTTCCAGTATCAATCCAAGGAATTGATAGCCATGAAAAAAAATATTATTTTCATTCTTTTATAGGAATGCAATAGTGTACATTTAAATAATGCGTGTACACTTCAGCAGCCTTAAATGTTTCAGAAGCCATAAGAACCTTGCCAGACCAGGATCCAATGATGAACTCTGTCATGCTTTGTTGTTCCATCTTACTGAGCTTACTGTAAAAGGTCAAAAGATAGGATAACAATGAGCTGTATTAACTGCATTGCTTCCATGTTGGTCCTCTTCCTTCTGAATCATTACAGTAACCATAACTTCAGCAGATGTATCACACAGATTGAGTGGATGGGTCAGCTTGTAAAACAAAACAAAACAGTTGTTCCAGGCAGGTGGAGAAAATGAATTGTCCATATTTATCACACCCACCATAAGGAAAAGCTCTGGAAATAAACAAGCTTCAGAGTCCAAGAAATTACCCATACCTTCCTGAAATGTGCAAGGACCTAAGCTGGCAAAAAGCCAACAATCTTTATTATTGCCCTAGTTTTCTACACTTTAATATGCTTTTCTATGTCCTGATTTCCAGAGTGCTAAGCCACTGCATTCCAATAAAGAGTAGAAGCTAGAAACAATAACCTGACTTTAGCTGCACAAAGTTACTCAGTTTTCCCTTTTTAATATCAGCAAAAGAATGGTGAAAAGGCAGAGATAAATGATTCAGCAGTTACAGAAAGAAGATAAAAATTACTCCCTTTCAGCTTTCAGTCATTCCCTGTTTACTTCCCAATCAGAAAAGTCCAGAACTGTCAAATGAATGGAATGATATTGAGAAAGATGCAAAGAGTCTCCTCAGACGGCAGAATTTTGTATCTCAAACTGCTGGGAAGTAGTGACATCATAAGCTAACTAGAGGCTGAGATCTGAGGCACTGAGTATTGCATTGCCTCATCAGTAAATCTCTGGTTCATCTCACCTAACCCCAGATATTTACAGAACAGACATCTACATGAACTTAACAGACTCCTTTATGGGTAGAGGAGTAAAACAAGCACTTACAAGATGCAATTTGTCTCATCCTAATGTACACTAAAAATAGGACAGAGGAATCATGCTACAGAACTGTCAACTCATCATAAGTGACCAAAAAGAAAGTTGTAATAAGATTGTATTTAGCTATCTATAATGTTTGTGTGATAAACATTAAAAAAATACACCTTAATAACTATAAATAAGACATGTTTTTCCTTATGCAATACAGAGACTCATAAGTGACTCATAACAGTATCAACATGCTCTGAACATTTGAAACTTTCTAAATTAGCCTTTACGAAACACTTGTAGCAGTGCACCAATGAATCTGATCCTTTTCTTGAAGGTTAGAAAGAATTGGTGTTACTCTTTTGGTAATTTTATTTTGCTTCTAAATTCTTATTAGGCATTTTAGTAATGCATTTCACAGGTTTGTGGCTTTTCTTTTTGAAAAACTTGTAATTTTACAGAGGCCCACTGGATCTTTCAGTTTGTTATTGAACACGTTACTGCATTGTTTTTGCGCTGAGATATAAATATGTTTATATAAATATATATATTTATTTGTGTACAATTAGATTTAAAGGTCAATGAGGAAGGGAAATGGAGGAGTCTTTCACATGACATTTGAGCCTATTTGTCTATGAAGTATACTAAAAACTATAGAGATTAGCTTTCTTTCAAGATTAGGAGTCATATTTGAAGTTTTCTATTCACCAAATGTATTCCTATTTACACCTTATCAACTGACTGCAACTTATTTATAAAGCTGAAATTCATTTTCTTGTCCTTTCAGGCTGTACAATTGCACAGATATCTATAGGAAAATATGTGCTTTTAAATTATGTAAGGAAAAGATTCTATTGCAGCTTTTGATGAAGTTTATGAAAGTTTTCATGGGTTTATGAAAGACAGGTCCTGCTTGACAAATCTGATTTCTTTCTAGAACAGGGTGACCTGCTTATTGGACCAAGGAAAGGCTGTGGATGTTGTCTACCTTGACTTCAGTAAGGCCTTTGATACCATTTCCCACAGCATTCTCCTGGCAAAACTGGCTGCTTGTGGCTTGGATGGGCACACACTTTGCTGAGTAAAAAACTGGTTGGATGCCCAGGCCCAAAGAGTTGTGGATGGAATTAAATCCAGTTGGCAGTTGGTCATGAGTGGTGTTCCCCAAATGCCAGGTTTCTGCACTTCGATCACAACAACCCCCAGCAGCACTACAGGCTTGGGGAGGAGTGGCTGGAAAGCTTCAAGTGTGAGAGGGACCTGGTGGTGTTGACTGACTGCCGGTTGAACGTGAGCCAGCAGTGTGCCCAGGTGGTCAAGGCCAATGGAATCCTGGCTTGTATCAGAAATAACATGGATAGCACGGGCAAGAATGTGATCTTCCCCTTGTACTCTGTACTGGTGAGGCTGCACCTCAAGTACTGTGTTCAGTTTTGGGCCACTCACTACAAAAAGGACATTGAAATACTTGAGTGTGTCCAGAGAAGAGCAATGAAGCTGGTGAAGGGTCTGGAGTACAAGTCTGATGAGGAGTGGTTGAGGGAACTGGAGTAGTTCAATCGGGAGAAGAGGAGGCTGAGGGGAGACCTCATTGCCCTCTACAACTACCTGAAAGGAGGTTGTACCGAGGTGGGCATGAGCCTCGTTAACCAAGTAACAAGGGATAGGACAAGAGGTAATGGCCTCAAGTTGTGCCAGGGAAGGTTTACACTGGATATTAGGAAGTATTTCTTCGCAGAAAAAGTTGTCAGACATTGGAATGGGCTGCCCAGGGCAGTGGTGGAGTCCCCATCCCTGGAACTGTTTAAGAGTTGTGTTGACATAGTGCTCAGGGATATGGCGTAGTTGAGGACTGTCAGTGTTAGGCTGATGGTTGGACTCGATGATCTTCAAGGTCTTTTCCAACCTAGATGACTCTGTGATTCTGTGAAAGCATCTATCCATCTGTTTTACAATTAATGAACTAGAATTAGTATTTTTCTCAGGTCTATATTTCCTGATAATCAAGAATTTGTCACTGGGAACACAAATACCTGTACTGAGAAGATACAAGGAGTAAAACACTAATACCTAACATCTAATAGAAATCTGCATATAACAAAACTAATTCTTGAAAAATTGCCCAGCCTCACTGGCAACTAGCATTATGCAGGAAAGTATGGAGCTGAACTAAATGTCATAACTTGATTTTGTTTTTTGTTCTTTTAAATCTCTTTGGATATATAATAGTTTTAATGTTTAATTCCCTTTCTAAAACACATGGAATGGAGTTCTGATTCAATAATCTGTTCTTAAAAAGAAACGTTTTTATATGCAAAAGTTTTTCCATATTAAATACATCTTTTTTTTTCTTTTCCTCCAAAAGATTGTAGCATCCTTATTTTTACCAATAAAGAAACTAAGGAATATATGTGTCCCCACTGAAACTGTTAGTTGATGGTGGGATCAAGAGTAAAATCCATCATCTTGTCCCTGTAGAGATATCTCCTCTGTCTAAAAATATCCCTTCCCTACCTCAGCTCTCTACAGGCAAGAGTAACTACTGGCCATGTTGTGCGCTTCATTGCTGATGTTCACAGAAGTGTTAGACACAAAAAGAACCACAGGAAGGCAGCAGATGGTATTGTCTAGGGATGGAGTTGTAATTTGTGCTCTTTCATTTACTACCATACATACATTTAAATAATAAGATAGATAACGAAAGAGCAGTAGTTCCATTGACAGCTTTTGGCATTGTGCTAAGCTTGTATGCAGAGTTTTTGAATTGATTGCCCTGTCAACCGGAGTCCAAAAGAAAAGTCTATGGTTCCAGGTGTATTTTTCACAGAATATTTTCAGAAATATTAAATTGAAAACTTAATATATGCTACTGTGTAATTCATACTAGAAAATGAGAGTCTTCAGAATGCTTAGTGCTAGATTGTCCACAAATTTAATTTATTTATTTACTTTAAGGAGTTATTTTATCTTAAATTCTTTGTGCCTCAGGCATTCATCTGGAGTCCTGATGTTTAGAGCCTTCAGGCTTACCTACAGTTACAGTGATAATGGTTTTTAAATGTCCATATGGTAGTTTAAGGTTTTCTGCTGACTCATAGTCGCAATTGAAAACACTAATGTACCCTGTCACCTCACCTACTCAGACTCATCCGTCATCTCTAGCCTCTTGGCTTGTCCCATACCTTAAGAAGCCTGTTGCCATTTTGTCTGCAGGACTGACTGCAGCAAAAGACGATGTTTGTGAAAACAGGCTTATGTGAACTTTCAAAGACAAACAACATTCTAGGGAGAATTAGTAAGTTTCCTCAGCCTTAGTTACATTTCTAGTGCTTTATCAGAATATTCAAGCCTAAAAAGAAAAATACCCTTGCTTAATAATGTTCTTAGGTGATCATGGCTATGACACCTCTGCTTAGTGAATGAACTTTTTTGTAATATCTTGAAAATTCACTGCTGTTTTGTGAGACATTCAGTCTGAAAAAGGAAATAATATTGTGATTTAAGTGACCATCAAGGACAACAGTGACTGAATAGTCAAAACTCAAAGCAAGGTGTTGGTATTCAGTTTGTGGCTTGACCTGTATTAAACCGTTCACACAATTTCTTGATTCACTTCATATAAGCAACTCATTGATAAACATTGAACTCTGTTGATGATTTGAAAATAATAAATAAAAAAAGTAAGCATGTAAAAGAGAATATTCCTAGAACATTATCTGACCAAATCTCTTAGTTGCAGCCTCTTTTATTATCCCTGAGAAGCCAAAGGATGTGTACCTCATCTCTAAACTGACATTAGTGAAGTACTGGGGAATCTTGCAGGCCACAAAAAAAATTCAAAGCAAATACTAGAAAGAGATACCAGACAGATGAGAACACTAACAGGAGTATCAATTAGGTCCACTAGCACAGAGTATGACACAGATCTCTTATGACTAAGACAGTATTGGTGCATGATAATTTGGCTGTCATTTAATGTTTGGATCACTTCCTGCTACTCTGTCACTTATGAATTCTTTTATTGTCTTGTCAGTCATCTGCAAATTCTTGTCTGGGCTCTTGTCTTCAGTAGGTGCTCCAGTCTTTCAGAGAGCACAAAATGAATGATACAACTGACCTTTTCAGAATCACTGTGCAGAAGAATTACAATCTACAAAAGCTCAAAATCCCCCCTTTTTCCCCTCTTTTTTAGATTCATAGCATGTGGTTAAGTCTCGGGTTATGAACAGAAAATCATAGATACATAAAAAAATAAAGAACAGTTTCTAGTACCACCTTCAAATCAAGTCACTGTATTTAGCACTCTGACTCAAAATGGTATACTTCTATAACATCACAGGATTAAACTCAAAGCAGAAGAGTCATATTCAAACACGAATGAACTTGAGGCCAACAGAAAATTAATGGAAATATTCTGACTAACATCAGAGGAACCATTATTCCACCCTGAAGAATTTAAAATGATCTTACCAGAAGTAATGATGAGTATTTACACATCAGATACATTATTAATCGTCAGATTGGATTGGTATCTCTTTCCATGTCTCTGCTTCTTGTTGGCTCTTGAAATTTTTCTACTCTTAACCTTTTCATTCCTCTGTATTGAAATTATATTGGATTTTTATTCTGCTTTGATCTTTACAATAATATCTCGGTTTCTTGAGTCTCATAATAGCTATGTTATCATCTGTCTTATTCTATTTCAAATACAATATAAATTTAATAAATTTAATTTATAAATTTATATAAATATAAATTTAAAGTAAAAAATGTTCAAAGTATCCATGAATTCAGGACTTGAGAAAATTCTGCTCTTTCACCTGCTTTTTTCTTTTTTTTTCCAAAGAATTATTTGTCATTGTTTACACATATGAGTAGGAAGCAAGATTTTATGCTTTGCTGCTCAGGAAGAAAATACTGAAATTAGGAAAACATGAATGATTTCTTGCAGAAAAGTCAATTACTTTTCTTAATGTGCTCCAAGTTAATTTTATGGCCTTAATTTCATTTTCTCCACCTAAATTCCTATACATTTATTTTTTATAAATAACCTAAGCCTGTAAGGTTTAAGCTATAGGATTTAACCCATTGTCTTGCATAACTCCATCCATTTCTGATATATCTGAGATAACTCACTCTTTCTTCTAGGAAAAATGATCTGGTGATCTGTAGGGCATTGTTTTGTTGTTTTTTTTCTCATCTATAAATTCTTCTCTATATCACAGATGTGTTTTTTTGACTAAATAAGTTAATGAGATTCTTAGTTTCTTTGTTGACTGGAAAAGTGAACTTCTTAGCCTGACACAATTTTTAATTTAAAAAAATGTAAAATACTTTTGCAGGTTAGAGTTTATAACAATTAATGTTGATTAGCAACTGAGACATATGTATTTCAAAAAGACCTAATCATACAATGCAGGTTGCAAAATCATTTCTAATAGAAAGCCTGATGGATTTCTGAGACATAAAACCAATGTGAATATAAATTAGCATCTGACTAAAAGGAAATTAAAATAAACTTCTTTCTAGTCAATTCTTTCACATTATTTCTAAACAGATTGTTCAAAACATCTTCTAGGATCATTTTTCCATTTCTAATTCAAAGATCACAGTCTTTGGCAAGTCATTAATATTAGTATACTTTTGTTCAAGTATTATCCATAGAGAGACATGAGGGAAATGGAGAAGGAAAGTACTTTTCTCAAACCAGAGGAGAGATGTTTGAAAAAGTATTAGAGATATTGCACGTCTCTAATTTCTGTCCATGCTCAAAGAAATTAGAGTCGTTTTCTCATCATAGTTTGTTGACTAGGATGATTGTTTAGAACATTTGGTAAACTGTAATATTTTTCCACTAAAGGTTATAATATTTTGTGAATTCAGATTTTGATTCTTTTTTTCCCCCTAATTTTCCCATTTTATAATTTTCTTACATGAAAACAAAGCATTAAGCACTTTCAAACTTCTCAAAGGAAAACTTTACTCTATTTGAGCTTAGCCTCATTATCCATCAATCACTCTATCAGCCTTTATTTTATGTACAGTAACACATTGGTGAATGAATCTCAAAGTGCCATGCATAATAGCTGTTAGTTAACAAGAGCAAGCTAATCTCAGTTGATGAATTTTCACCTTTGTTTCACGTCTACTTAAAGAGTTTCTAATAAGCTCAGGGACTCTGTGTTATTGCTGCAGGGTATATGTTTGAAGTCAGTCTCTGTGTTTTGTGCAGCTGCATCCATGATCGCTATGGAATAAAATGAACTTGGGTTTAAAATAAACTAATGGCATCAATGGCTGAATTTTTATGCTGTGTAGCAGAACAGTGACTAATTACATTTTTTTTGTGACTTAAGAACTTAACATGGCCAGTGGCTAGGAAAACTGTTATAAATAGATCAAAGCTGTGTTACTGCATCAATATCCATACAGTAAAATTAATCATAACTACATCATTTTCAGCTAACACACCAATGAGGAATACACCTGAGGGAGGTCACAATGTTCTTATGCAAAACTGAAATTGTCCTGCTAGCTAGATAATTGTTACATGGCAAATCCTGCCTGTAACTCCATGAAATGTCAAGAGACACCTGAGGGAACTCCCTCTGGGACATTTCATCTGCACTTTTCTATTAAAAGAAATATTTTATGTCAAAATTAATGGTGGTAGAAAGTATGCCCTATACTGACGGCATTGTTAATAATAACAATAATTTCTGAAGTCCTATATATTTTTTTCCTGTCTTTTTGCTGCTGAATACAGAACATCAGGCTCCCTACAACAAGAGTTTTGACATTTTTCTGAGTAATGTATAAACAGAAGAATAGAAGCCAGTGGATACAGAATGGCACCTGGAAAGCCTGATGAGTGTCTGTGAGCTTCAAAACTTCTCCTGAAGTGTACATATGCTATTGTTTGTTAGAAGTAAAGAAGCAGCAGAAAACTAACCAAAATCACTGTAACGTAAACAAATTGTCTGTGAACTCTTTCTAACTGAGCTTCTCTTTCAGTATGAACAATCATGCAATTTCTGATGTTAATTATATATTTTGGTTAAATTCTGGTATAGGCTTATTTCCCAAACTGTATGTGTATCTGGACTAATAATATCATTATTAACAATTAGAAAGAACAGCAGTAATTTTCACAACTCAGATGAAAATTATGCAGAATTTTACTGAGAAATTAGTTTCTATTTTAATCTAATAGTCTTTTTGTGGAAAAATCCAGACTTGAATGTTTTGCATGAAAGCAGGCCAGCTTTATCTCTGGTAGATTCTCTCCAGGGAATACCAGGATTTCCTCTGCAGGCGTAGTGAAAAATTAGAGGAAGTAAAATAATATGATATCATCCTTAAGATTTACATGTTCTGTTTGTTTGTTTTTGTAGAGAATCTCTAATTTAAATAGTATGCTTCAGGCAGAGATAGCCTTGAGAATGATTCCTCAAATGTTTCAAGTAATAGAATAAAACTTTTAAAAAGTTGGGAGTGTTCAGAGGCAAACAGAATGGCACAGCGCAATGAAGGTTTCTATCTCAAAAGAGAACTACAGTGTATAAGTAGATAAAGCTGTAGGGGTAATTAAACCTTCAGACCTTAAACGGCTGGTAAGTTTTGTGAGATTGAAACTGCTTCACCAAATTGAACCTGAGTCATAACTGAAAGATGAGAAAAATTTTAGTAATTCTACTCAGGGCAGAAATCTGAAGGGTATTTTTGTCTCCATATTTGCATATTTTTGTCCCCAAGGCAAAATATTAGTATGTATTTATTGCTCCAACTTACTGTGAGTTTGAATAAACATCACAAGGAACTAATACGTTTAAAGGTAGTAGTTTTTCATAGCACTTATGCAGTCCTCAGAAAGACTCAGTATGCCAACCTAAATTAATCTCCATCTTTTTTTTTTTTTTTTTTAAGCTATAATGCTTACTAGCACATGTCAATTAATAAGCAAAGTGCTTATGATAATTGGCACTTAACACTCTATTATGAATCGGGTTGTTCACTGTTAATGGAAGTCAGTCGATTTAAATTCTGCACTTGAATATTATTTGCCAAAGCATACCAGTCTCACCTTCCTTTCTGTCTTTGCAACAAATTACATAATATTTGGTAATGATAAGTAGGCAAATGGTAATACTTCACACATTGCTTCATTAGCTTTAGAAGTGTAGTGGTTATGGACCATTTTTAGTGCTTTACAAAAGTCCTATAGACTTCATATAAATTATCAACATATGATTGTCCATATTTCCTAGGTGAATGTTTATTTTCATTTTGAATTTCTACATAGGATCACAATAGAAATATTCTACACATACTATTAAATATGCTGAGTGCAGTCACTAGATAAGTGATATTTACACAGGCATTCTTTTCACTTCTGATACCAAAGTGCCAAAATCTTTATTTGGTTTTGCTTCTGCTGTTGTTAAAACTCCTGATCTCTATTCAGGTTATAAATACACAATAGACACAATTCTTGTAAGCACTGGGACTGAGGCTAAGTAATCTCTGCTAATAATTACTATTTCTTGTGTGACAGTTCTGGAGCTTGGACAAACAAGCCCACTGTACTAGCCAGTATACCTGATCGCTAAGGAAGAACACGTAAGAAGGTAAATGCCTAGTAAATAATCACAACAGCCAGCTGAGGCTTTGTGCGTGTCATTTTCTTCTGGGAATTAACTTAGGTCAGTTCTATATCATGGAAAGAAAAGATAGAAAAAGAAAGAATGTTTGCACATTTTGTAGGATAGACATGTACTGTATTTGTTTAACTTCACAGAACAACAACGTTTCTTTTCAAGATAGTACTAATTAAAGTTTGAATCAATCTCTCTGCCATTGCTAGCAGTAAACTTTAAAATATGTTTGCTTGTTTGGCTTGAAAGCAGTGAAAGGATTGGCTTCTTAGACTTTTTTTTTTTTTTCATTCCTGTTATACTGAAGTGCTAATATATATACATATATATATACACACACACACACACACACAAGATATATATATGTCTCACTGCTGTTCACTACTAATCTAGCTATGGAAAGTGCAGTCTTCCTGTATGACAACATCTAGTTGCTAAACAGAAATCAGTTTACTTTTCTACAGATAACTTTTATAAATTTTAAATCAAGAAAAAAAAATACCAAGATACTGCAGCAAGAATATATATTGCTTCATACAATCAGTGCAATGCAAATTTCCTCTCCCCAAAAATAATTCCTTATATTAATTTCATTTGAAATAACAAATACTGAAAAATAAGTCTTATTACAACTTAAGAGGAAATGAAAACATATGAAGTTCATGCATTGAATCTTAACCTCTGAAAAAATAAAAGTGTCTATATGACCCACTATAAGGTTATCTTCACCCTGTAATGTTATCCTCAGTTTCTTCATCAAACAGGATTACCATTTCTGAAGATGTTTGTTTTATTACTGAATAGCATAGAGCAGAAGTATTGGACATAGTGCTATTTCAGTCAGTTGTGATTCTGTGCTTTCTTTGAAGTTTTTTTGGTACACAAACAAAACATTTAACATAGAATAGAAGTAATACATTGAAAAAATGTCAGATTATTTTAAATAATAGGAATTTCTGTTGAAGGAATAAGTACTGTGTTTCTTACCAAACTTTTTAATAGCTGCATTACCATAGTTCTCAGTATACAGCATTTCAGAAGTTTTACTAGCAGCAGAGCACTTGTAATTTACAAACCTTATCTACTCCTAGCGTTTTAGGAATAACAGAAAAATCACCAAGTCATCTGAGTCTTGCCTAGATCCTGGAAAGCATATTTATGCTGTGTAAACTGCAGGAGACATCCCTTTCTGATTACAAATTGAGAAAACCAAGAATTAGAAAGAGACTGTTGTTATAGGCAGCTTCACCTGTTAAGAACCTAGTGCCAATGAACAGCTAAAACACTGGTGGAAAATGGAACACATCTAACTTTTATCCTTTATGTTGAAAAATAAATGTTAAATAATACTGAGATACGGATTCCTAGATGTATATGTTAGTGTTCCCATGATGCACACTTGGACCCATACAGACTGAATAAATAATTAAAAAATAAAAGAATTCCGGAGAAACACTGTATCATCCTCTTGGCATTTTGAATTTCGGGTTTATATTGTAATTTTTTTTTTAAAGAAAATAGATAACTGTGCTTCCATTTAGCTATTCTGGAGCTGTCTAATTTCAGAGCTGCTGGAAGGTCAAAGTGTACACTCTACTTAGTGTTTGACTACCTCTCTGAACTGACCTACAAAATAGAATGCTTGAAAAATAATAATGTTGATTTAAAATGAAGGAATCTGTTGTCTGGAGATACCACTTATTATGTTACATGGTGTAGATATCATTATAATTCTGGGTTAAATTATGACTCACCAATGGAATGTAAAGGGGAGAGAGTCAGTGACTGTTTCCTCAGCACAGGAAAAGCAAAATTAGTTAGCATTTTTGTACACACCAAGGCTGCAGTTCAATAAGTGGGGATAACCCAAACTGTCTTGGAATATTCAAGCTGTTTCCTTTTAGATGAAACCAAATCAGCAGATAAGGTTTGGAAAAGCACCTGGTGGTTGTTCTGTTTTGTTTGGTTTTTTTTTTTTTTTTTAGTATGCTGTCATGGAACCAGACTAGAAATAATTAAAAGTAAAAAAAAGAAAGGAAAAAAACCAAACACTAAAAAAATAAAATTTTTGCAGTGTGGATAAAAGGTCCTTAATGCCAAATGTTGCCCTGTGAAGATTCACTCTCTGTGCTACATATTTATACAGAAGGAGGCAATGGAGTTTGTAAGTCAGCCATCCCACAAGGTCCTAAGCATTAGAAATGGTGTGTGTGTCCTGGTTATCATGATGTCCATCACATCTCATACCCCTCAATGCAATGGTTGATTTCCTTTTGCATTAAAAAGTGTGCTTGGAATTCTGTTTCTTAATATCAGTGTGCTTAATGGAATTATCATGGTTTGATTCCTCTTCAAGGTTCCTCTTACATTCCCCCATGCTTCTGTGTCACAATGGAATAGAAGTATTCAACAGCACACAGTCAGCATCAGGGTGTGTTGGCTGTATAGTTGCCATGGCTCAGGGAGGTTAATTATCTTTAATTTTTCACTTTCTTACCATCTCTTGCTCCCTTTATTTCTATAACACTGTATTTGTTTTCAAATGCAACAAAATCTCTAATTGTAAACATAACCCAATATCCTACTGTATTAAATGCAATGAAAAATAATGTGTAGTGTCTTGCTGTGCAGCCAACATGAGGAGAATTAAAACCTAATAGTAAATTATGTGTGTGTTCATACATGTGTAGGCATTTAAGTAATAAGTTATATTAAGAATAAAAAAATAAGTTCTCAGAGATTATTTGCTATTCTTTTAATGTTTAATACCTTCTTATTCAAGGAATAAGAGTTGATTTCTTCAGCTTTAAAAAAGGAAAGCAACCTCAGAGCTTATCAGAAAGTCAGATATAAAACTCAAGGTTGATCTTCTACAATAAATAGTGATTTTATAGAAGTCAATGGAAGAACTCCAATTTAGACTACAGAATTACTCATAAGAATAGATATGTCTAACTACAGGACTGTTGTGGCTTAACCCCAGCTGCTAACTAAGCACCACAAGGCCTCTCAGTCACTCCTCCCTGCACAGCGGGTTGAGGAAGAGAAATGGGAAAAAAATTTAAAACTTTCAGGTTGAGATAAAGACAGTTTAATAGGATGGAAAAGGAAGATAAAATAATAATAAAAGATTATAGAAAACAAGTGATGGACAATGCAACTGCTCACCACTCATTGACTGATGCTCAGCATATGCCTGAGCAGCAATTGCCACCCCCTGGCCAACTGCCCCTGATTTATATGCTGAGCATGATGTCATATGGTTTGGAATATCCCTTTGGCCGGTTTGAGTCAGCTGTCCTGGCTGTGCACCCTTCCAGCTCCTTGTGCACCTTCAACTTTCTTGCTGCCAAGTCACAAGAAGCTGACTTGATGCTTAGCAATAACTGAATCATCAGTGTGTTTTCAAAGTTGTTTTCTTACTAAATCTAAACCACAGCACAATACTAACTACTAGGAAGAAAATTAACTAACTAGGAAGAAAATGAATTATTTTTACTCTATGCGTGGTGTTATAAATTTCCACCCATATATTTTGTCTTGTTTGTCCTTTCCTGAATATGAAGCACAGAGCTCTGTTGTGAAAAGTTCACCAATCCGTAAATGAACTTGTATCAATTTCCTTCTTATTGCATTATAGTTAAAATGGTGTCAAATACCGCATTGTATTAGAAACTATACTTTTTTTCAAAAGACAAAGCCTTGCTAAACAAATTAACTAGGCAGAGCAAGTTATAAACATAAGCTTTCCACCAAAATACATAAGCACCCAATAGTGTCAAAAAAGGCCAGATTCCACTCATTTTCAGACAGTTGCCAAAATTTTTTAATGTTCTTTAACTTTGATTTTGTCATCCATTCGTCAAATATCCCTTTATTTTTCCTTGATTTCTGCTTGTAGAACCACCTCAGAGTCTCATTTTCCTGTATGTCCTAAGTAATGAGTGAATCAAGATCTTTTTGTGCTCGTTAAAGCATCACATATCACATCTTTCCAAAATTATTCGAAACAAAACAAATTTTAGACTCCTATGTAGTGACTGAAAATGGTGTTATAGATCCTTAAGTTATTGTGAGACATTTGAAAATAGTAATTAGTATCTGTTCCTTTCTAGATCTATTGTGAAGGTGAGAACAGCAATAGGAGATATGTCTAGGGAGCATTACAATTAGTAAATCTTCTTAGCATAATAGCATGATAGATTGAAAAGTATCAGGTGCAGAAAAAATGCCTTCCCTAGATACTTTAAAAAAATTAATACAAAGCTTAAGGGAACAGAAATGCCATTTTTTTCCAAGCATGGAGCATTATGAGAGGGATTAGGAAATTAACCCATTTTTCCTAAAATATAATTGGAATTTAAAAGAACTATCTTATTGAAATGCATCAGAAAAACCTCATACACTGACAAGTATTCGACTGAAAACAACTTAAATTCACTTATCTTGGATATTTAAAAAAAAAAAAAAAAAAAAGGCAAAAAGTAAAAGTGCTCTCAGACCAAATTTTGTAAATGGAAACACGGATGTGTGTCAGAATCTGGAGAAATTAAAATAACTGAGGAAAAAGTCCACTGTTTCTTTGCCATATGTATCCATAAAAGTCTACAGTTCCAAGAGAACTGGGCAAGAACAGCAACAATTTTACAGGAGCGGGAGCAGCATAGCAATGAGTGTCCTACTTTGTGCTGTTTTGCTAAGGATTGGAGTCTGTCACAGGCTTGTAAGTTCTGTATGTCTTTTCTCCAGAAGTCCCAAACAGGCTGATCAAAATAGCAGCTACATTTTTAGAGAAGAAAAAAAAAAAAAAAAAAGTGGGTTTTTGTAAAGGAACAAAGTGGTACTGTAGAATACTGAGAGGATAAAGGATTTTTCTGGCATTTGTCATACAAGTGTGGATGATAGTCCTAACTGTAAGATACAACTCTCTTTCTCCTAATGTGTCAACTCAGGCTGTATTGAATCTGGGAGGCAGCAACTGGTGCATGAGGTAAGATACTACATCATATATTTTGCCTTGTAGCTGAGGCTACTGAGTCAGTGCTAAGTCAATACCTCATCACAACCTGTTCGACTGTATCCTGTAAAGGACAGAGAGTCACTCAGTCTCTCTGGTGTGAGTCTCACTCAGGAAGAAGTGCCAGAAGGTATCTACTTCCTACCTGATATAATGCTCTAGTTGTTGGGTTTTTTTCCTGTTTGCTATACAATGAAGTTGTATATCTAAGCAATGGATTCACTTTACCATGGAATGAAGAAAACACAATGCTTACACAGTTAAGCACTGCTTAAAGATACATAGTATAACATCTCTCTCTTTTCTCTTCCATTAATTTCTTTTTGTCACACTCAGTTTCCAAATGTCTTCCCACTAATTGTGTCAAAAACATTGAGTACACAGGTGAGATTAGTGGTGTTGTCAGGGTTAGGAATAAGGTTGGACTTGATGATCTTGAAGGTCTCTTCCAGCCAAAACTGTTCTGTGATTCTTCTGTGATTCTGTGATTCAGTGATTAAGCTAGTTTGAGATGGATGACTCTTCTACTTTAGACCCATTCAAGACCTAAATCTACTTGTTTGGCATCTCTTCATGTGCATAGTAGCCAGGCTGATGGTGTTCTGTCCAAAAGATTTCCCTCATCTGAAAAAAAAGGAAAAAATGCAACAAATCAACAAACTAAAACCCCAAAACCAAACCTTTGAGAAACTTTATCAGAAATTATAATCTTAATTTTAAGGAACTAAAAATATTTTCCTTGTAATAATATTATATCATTACTTGTTCCTTAAGTGAAATGAAACTTGAACATTTAAGAGGGTTTTTCTATGAATTGTTTCTTGTACTAGTCCTAAAAGGTCTATGATTAATTAACTACAAGAATTCTGACTATTATACAGTCTGTGAGAAGGGGAGACTTTCTGAAGATATTTCAGAACTTTTAAAAATGGAAATATATTTAAAATAAAATTACTGAAATTAAAACCAATTTATTCTGTCTAAAACCAAGACTTTGACAGTAATTTTTGATGTGTGGCTTCTCTTACTATTTTTCAGTGAAAGCAGATTTAACAAAAAGCATGTCTGCTTCTACTCATTTCTAATCCATATCCTTCTGTTTCAGTTTTTCTCAGTTCTACTATACCTCTATGAAGCAGTCTTTAACAAAATATTTGTTTTGTACACTATTCCAATTTTCTTCCTTATCACAATTCCTTTCACAAGTAGTGATTCTTCTCAGATTTCAAACCCTAAAAACCTGAAACTATGCAAGGACATTTTACATGATTTTACAGTTTATTTAAACAGCACAAGTGGCAGCAATCTGGTATAGAATACAGTATGATCTAATAATAAATTAAGTATATTGAAGGCTCAAAATCAAAACTCAATTGAAAACTAGTTGACAAAATTTAAAAAGAAAAATGAATGAACTAGGTAAAAGCTTGGTTACAACCGGAACTACTAATACTACAGCCTTAGATCACTCACAACAAAGGAAGCCAAACTGTCACACCAAACCAATCTTCACTGAAAACTTACTGTTAGGAAGCATGATGCCACTAGATATCGGGTGGTTTTCTTCCATTTATTTTAATGTGATATTTCATTATTTTCCAGTTACATATATTATAAATCCTCAATTTTTAGTTAATCTGTTTATTAGTTTGTTTGTAGAAATTGTAATGATAACAGGCTTCCTAATTATTTTTTTTTTAATATTTGTTCAGACCAGTGAAATGTAAAAAGTAGGTATGTTTCTGAGAAGAGCTATTATTATACTAACAGCCCTCCTTGAAACTTCACTCACTTAGGTAGACGTAGGTAGATCTTTTCATTTCAAGGGAACTTGAATGTTGCTTTGTTCTGTGTCCATAATTATCTCTCCTCCATTCTCCACAGTCTGACTACCACCATCACCTTATTAGACATCCTGACAGTCTAATTGAAAATGAGTATCAATAAGGAGGGTACTGTGTCAGGAAAAGCTGTATTTCATCTGAGTCTTTCTTCACAATCTTTCCATTAAAAGGTCATACTTGTACAATCAGGTGGAACAAGCCTGTTCATCTGTTTCAACAACCCCGGCAGATGTTTCTAAGTTTCTTTTCTAAAAAACTAAAGCTATTCCTTTGCCTAATATAATCTTCAGTTATTTGTTCCCATTGTAGATCAGCAGTAACATAATTTTTTTAACTTAAAACTTGTCTTCTCATGACCAGATGGCATGCAAAGATTAACACTAGTTATTGGGTTTTAATAAAAAAAAATGTATGTAGAAAATCATCCTGAATGTAAGTGTTCTACAGATCATACATTGTGTGATTTATTTGTCTCTGTCCAAGCTGTTTAAAGTAATTTAAATCTTTTCTTTTGCAAAAACAAAGGATCTGTATCCAGGAATGTTTTGTTGCTATTTCTTTTGTTTTCATTTATAACTTCAGTAAAAACAGTTTTCAGTATCACAGTGATTAAAAGCAACTTCCTGTTTGATTCATTTTTTAATTTCAGAATTAGTGTGAATCTTGAATATTCCTTTACCTTTTTCTCCAGAATATTTTATTTCAGGAGATGAGCTATTGTTTTTCAGTGAATTTCGAATACTTTATTTTCATATCTATGCTTTTGAATTTCCATTCTTCCATTATATAAATTGTCACTATTACAGTAATTTTCATTTGTCTTTTCTGCACCTCCCTTCTGCTTAAATTTCTTTTCTGAGATTGGCTATTCATATATATTCAAATTCATGATAATGCTATTATTTTTATTTGTCATGTCAAGAAATGGTCACCTAACACAATAAAATCAAATTATTCAGATTTAAGTTACCTTGCATAATATGTCATCTGATTTCAGTGTCTTAAGAGAACTTTTGCTTGGTCATAATGATGGTATTCTGAAGCACAGAAGAAATTCAATGTGGTAGAAGAACCAAAGGATAGACTGATCTCTATGATACAGAGATATCTGTTCCCACATAAGACCAGAAATTTTTCCATCTTTAAAACAGAAAAATATAAACTGTTTAAAAATGAGATCTCATTGGATCTCTGATGGCTTTCTGGATATATGAGGATCTCTGATGCTGGAATGAAAAAAGTCTTGATGCATCAAAACATTTTAAGAAATTGCTGCAGGGAAAGTTTTATTTGAACTCAGAGTAAACTTGAGCTTATCAGGTTATCCTTCCTCTCATAACTGCTCCTGTTTTTATATATTTTTATCAATGGCAACAATTCTGATGTTGTTCTTCTTGATTGAATAAAAATAATAAATTATGATTTACAAAATTAAACACTCAGAAGTGTTTTATGAGTGATCCAGTTCATCTTGGAGGTCCCATTAACAAGTAAGAAAGATTTATTGGAATTAAACATAGATTACCTTAGTCATTCCTCACAATTTTTTTTTTCTAACCTGCTAAACAATAGACTGTCCCACAGAGATACAGTCACCAATGTGGTCAGCCTATAACATCCTGTAATACAGAGTGAGTTTCTCTTGTTAATGTTGTGGTCCTGTGTTGTGTGTCCTGTGTTACGCAGAAATTCGGAAGCTGTAAGCAGAAATTGTCTTTTTGGTGGTTTAAAAAAGCTTATGAATAGGATTCATGTATAAAACAATTGACTAGGAAATGTAAGTGTTCTTAATTCATCCAATAAGCAAAAGTCTTCTGTAGAAAACTTGCAACCAGTCACTTGATGATATACTGAAGTATAACATGTCATGTCTTTCTTATAACAGAGGTTTAACTCTTCAAAATACCTATGTTAGTAAAATAGGCTATCCTCAGTTGGTGTGGTCTGGGTTTTACAAGGACTTGAAGTGACAAAGATCTATCTCCCAGATTTGTTCTTTCTGATATTTGAGTCAGAATATTTTTATAATAGTGCTGAAATAACTGGGAATACTGTCAAGGAGAACAAAATACATAGAGCTTTTAAAGCCACAGTTCTTGCTCTGCCAAATGGTCTTTAATTTTCAGTCTCCTCAATGAGTTTTAAACAGGATATCCAGCACAGTATACTAAAAATAGAAATGAGCAGTTCTTGTTACTTTTCACCTGAAAGGTGTTAAACATTCTTTGTTATTTTGGACATCTCTGCTGTTTCTTTCATTCCAGCAATTACAAGCAAGCAGACATCCTGTACTCAGATTAAGTATAATAATAAATTTGTTCCAACTTCATAAATCAAGTTTTCTTTCTATTTTTTTCTTTTCTCTTTATCAATAAGCAACACCTGTCACACTGAACTTCCCAACTGCTCTGCTGCCTCCACACAAGAAATTTAATTTTCAGTGCCTCTGAAAATATGATAGTAGTAGCAACTATCGGGGTATCAGGATCTGTAGACCTCAAACAATCTTATCAGTGAATGGTGTTCTATAGAGTTCTTGCCACTTAGATTTCTTTATGTGATCATAAAAGGCTTTCATCCCTGTGGAGAAAAGGTTCCATTGATAGGAATCAGAATACAGGGGTGGAATTGGACAAATAGAAACCCTATACTAAGAAAGTGCCTTAAACTATCTTTTTCTCAGCCATTTATATGAATGACACTATTGGAGAAGTTGAATCATGCAAGCTATAACAATATTATATATAAAGGAAATAAACCAACCACTTAGTTATTTGAAGATTTTGTGAAAGGCTCTAAAGACTAAGGTATTAAAGTTCTTGTCCTATAATATTTCTTTTTTTCTATTTTATATGTCCATATTTCAGGTCATTATCCTGAAATGATGAATCCCAGTTTGGAATCCCCTACATTTTATCAGTGTTATTTGAAAGGGAAGGAACAAAGTGTTCAGCGTTATCAGTACTAACTGACACAAGGAAGACAATAGTGATCCTTCAGTGGTAACAAATACCTATTTTAGAAAGCAGTAACAGTCTTTTGCCTACTAGGGTGGCCTACAATGTAGTTTTCTGCACCTTAGAACAGCAAATGCTAGTATTGTGAGAAGAAATTTCATTTGGAATTCATACTCTGTACAGGATCACACAAAAAAATAAAACCTGAAAAAAATCAATATTGCACTGCCCAAAGGCACTGATGAATACGTAACATCTGCTGGAGGTAGGTGGAAAAAAAAAAAAAAAAAGATTTTACAGTGCAACATCAGTGCTTATTATTTTATCTGATTGAATTTCTGCAGCTGAGAACATGACTATGTGCTGGAGTGAGGTACCTTGAAACCCATGGGAAAAACAAAAAGAGAATGGAGAAGTCAGCCAAAATAGATTTTCAAAGTTAAGGTAATAAGGCTTTGAAATTTCACACCAAAAAAAGGGACCACAGAAAAGGGCCTAAGAAATTTTCCTTTTGGTAAGTTAAATAGGTAGTTTACTTGCCTAGGAACAGGTGGTAAATATACTGCTCATCACTGAAAACCAAATTTAAAATATTAGTATAATCCAGCGTAACACAAACTGCTTTAAGGATGTGCCAGCATTCATTTGGAGTCAGTTTATTGTATATTTCTTTGCCCATTTTAACTTTTGAAATATAGGAAAATAGAATTATTTAAAATTAAAATATGTATGGGCAGAATATGTTCTTCATGTGAATTTTGAAAAGCTTGTACTTGCTTTAGATCATAACAAAAGATTTTATATTTTCAATAAATAAGTTAAAGAACTTATTTTTTAGTATGGTTTTAAAGTAATGTTTTGAAGCTAGATTCAAAAAAGATGTATTTAGTTGGCTAGAACAGAACTTTGATAACAGTTAAAGATCTGTGTTACAGTCAATCAAAACTGAAGTGCTATTCAGCAGTTACTTAAACTATTCTTGTAACTTGAAAGATATTTTCATTTTTTATGTGAAAATTCAGATTTGGAGTCCTTTACATAAGGGTCTCATGTCCTATGCTGCTATAAATATAACTCCTATTTTCAGTATAATTGGACCTAAGAACCTGGCAGAGTAGTGTCTCAGCACTCTAAAGAAGTCCAAGTTTCTTAGGTGCATTAAAACTACACTTTACATATGTGGATATCTTTGGATTTTGCCCAGGACCTAATGATTACTTTTATTCAAAGCCGCAACTAGAGGCACATCTTCTTTATATTATTGTTGTGCTATTTACTTATATTACTTTATTTACTTAGGCTAAATCTGTTTTCTAGGATTTGACCATTGACTTTCAGCGTTTTTAAAGTGTCTTTTGATTTAATCAGTCTGTAGTTAATATATTGTGGAAAATATTGAATAACATGAGCAAGCAAACGTGCGGTTCTTATTCTATTTTTCCATTAAATAAATATTAAAATGAAGGTCACAGAGTTCAATATTGTAATAAAAGCAAAGATTTGCATTTCAGGCTTTTGTGAAAGTCATATGTAATATACTAAATAAAAAGAAATTATAAACCTTGTAAGAGAAACACTGGGGGAAAAAATATACCCAAACAGTTAATAATTTCTTTTTGATTCATTATAACTCAGTAATAACTTTGTAAACTAGTGGTGTCTTGATTAGGTAAAGACTAGAACTTTACAGATCTGAAAAAAAACCCCACAAACTCTCTTCAGTCTTTAAATGGCTGGGATAACAGAACTGCAAAAGTAAAATTCTGGAACGAAGTGATAATGAAGCGTAACTTGGTGGCACTTTCTCTGTTCTTAGGATCTCCTCCATACATCAAGAAAACATAAACCACACTGAAATTATAGACGTATTAACTCACATACTGAATTGGTCAGTAATGATTATTCAAACAATAATGTGTAAATTTTATTGTGATCTAAAATTATTTTCCATCCCAAAATAGATTGTTAGTGTAGTTCTTTGCAATGAAATGAAGCCAATATTAAACAACCCTCACTCTAAATCACTCATTTATGAAACGAGAATATTCTCACTAAATCATCTGGGCATATCTGTCTAAAGATATCTAAATTGTTCAGTATTGATTTCATCATAAAGAAACTATTAGGTACTAGATAAAATACCTTCAGATGGAGACATACTACTAAAAGGCAGTGTACCTCACTGGATCTGTATGTTCTGAATGGCAAAAGCCTGAAAACTTAAATCCTTCAAGGATCTTACGTAGTGTTCCATTCTGAGAACATAGAAGGAAGATGAGGCACCCTGTGAAAACCTAATGTTATTTGTTTGGTTTTGTCCTCAATCGTTTACTTACTTTAGTTGGAGCCAGGTTTATATTACTCAGAAGAATTCTCTATCTAATGTGCTACAGTGTAGTGAAATTAGGCTGCTATGACTTTGTGCTAGCCTAGGTGTTAAGAGCAGACACTATTAAAATGCTTTTCTCATCCAAAAGCTCTGGTCTCAACCCCAAAGTCACATGAATATTGCTTAAAGAAAGGGGAGAAACATCCCACCAAAGCCACTGACTCAGAACTGGTCAAACATAACAGTACTGGTTCCTTAGCTCTATCACACTAAGTAACCATCATCAGGCATCAACATAGAGCTAATCATGCAGTTTGAATATGAGCATGCCCTTTCAAAATCGTACACACAGCAATTACTTAGCAATGAAGTACCCTTGAAAATTTCAGAGCTCTATGCTTTTTAAGACACAGTGACATTCTTGGCAACAGGTGGAGCAGCATGAAATTTAAATCTTAATTATTAAGACTTTCCATTTAAAGATTCTGAAATGTTTTCAGATGTAAGGAAACTTCAACAGGTGGCTAGCTTATTAAGCTAAATCTTCAAAATGTTTCAGTTATAGAAGTGCAAAAAAGTGAAAGTCTCGTTGCACCTGCATGTGGGAGCCTTAGCACAAAAAGTGCCAGAAAAATTCAATGTCGAAGGAACACCCCTCCAAGCACAGCTCTTATTTTAACATTAATTTTTAATAAAAAGCTGCATTATTCATGATATAGTAAATGGATGTGTTTAGTAGGCCACCTTGCTTTTAGACAGACTGGATCTACTGTAGCCTAGTTTCTATTCCTTACAAAGTAAGTCAGTTCGATTTTGTTTTATGATCACTTTGAGCTGTTCAGGTTAAGAGGTTTTTTTGGATTTGGTTTGGTTTGGTTTTGTTTTCCCTGAAGGAAAAATTCCCGCCAATATTTAAGTTGATTATTTTCCTCTCCCCTCCACCCCCATTAGGCTTAAAGTCTTAACTTATATTTTCAAAATTAAAAAGGAAATTAGCATAATGAAATCCTTTCTAACATTGCCTGAGCATCTTTCCAAGTTGTCCTTGAGATCATGAAAAATTGTTTTTATGTAAGTTGCAGAGCACTGAACACGTGACTTGGGCTCTGACATCTTGCTAAGTCTGTATGAAGTCTACATCTAGGAAGTCTACATCACTCCAAGGTGAAGATACAATCTCTCAAGAACTGGCTACCAGAAATAAATATTTCTAATAACATTATCTTCTCTGTGGACCAGCTTCATTCACTCTTGCACACTTTCAAAACAGAAGTCTCTACAGGTTTTATTCAAGAGTTACTGGAGTTGGTGTCAGTCATTGCAATGAGGTAATAGCACACTGTCAAATAGAATCACAGAATCACAGAATCACAGAATCACAGAATGTTAGGGATTGGAAGGGACCTCAAAAGATCATCCAGTCCAATCCCCCTGCCAGAGCAGGAACACCTAGGTCAGGTCACACAGGAACACGTCCAGGCGGGTTTTGAATGTCTCCAGAGAAGGAGACTCCACAACCTCTCTGGGCAGCCTGTTCCAGTGTTCTGTTACACTCACTGTGAAGAAATTCTTCCTCACATTTATGTGGAATCTCCTATGTTCCAGCTTGCACCCATTGCCCCTCGTCCTATCATTGGATGTCACTGAGAAGAGCCTGGCTCCATCCTCATGACACTCACCCTTTACATATTTATAAACATTAATGAGGTCACCCCTCAGTCTCCTCTTCTCCAAGCTAAAGAGACCCAGCTCCCTCAGCCTTTCCTCAGAAGGGAGATGTTCCACTCCCTTCATCATCTTTGTGGCTCTGCGCTGGACTCTCTCAAGTAGTTCCCTGTCCTTCTTGAACTGGGGGACCCAGAACTGGACACAATACTCCAGATGTGGCCTCACCAAGGCAGAATAGAGGGGGAGGAGAACCTCTCTTGACCTACTAACCACCCCCTTTCTAATACACCCCAGGATGCCATTGGCCTTCTTGGCCACAAGGGCACATTGCTGGCTCATGGTCATCCTGCTGCCCACCAGGACCCCCAATACCTTAGTTCCTCTCATGTTCTTGAGCCACTAACTCAGCTTAGTCCTGGGTTCCAGTTCCCTGGTCATCCACATACTTTTAATGTTAATTTTCTCAGATTTTAGTTTGTGCGACAAAATCGTTAAGAATTCTGGGAATAATTCCACCAGAAAATTTTCCCTATTGTCAATTTGGATAATACCATACTAGTTTTACTGTTTCCACCCTATACAGTTCTTCAAGACCAAGCATCTGTTGAATACTGGAAAACTGCAAAGCAACCTCAACCCAGGTTCTTGGGTAGGCAACAGACACATCATAATATAATGCACAACAAGGGTGATCTATGACAGAGTTCTCATTATTTTAGGCACCCTGAACAGATAAAAATCCCTGTAATGATATTTGAGCAGCACAGACATAATGCCTTTATGGCTTGTAGCCATTCTACTCCAGAAAGAGCAGCATATTGTAGGCATAAAACTATTCTTCAGCGTTTGGTCTGGAGCTGAAGGATCATTCCCTTGGAGCAAATAGCTTTGTCCAGGTAGATGTAAACAAACAGCACTTATGACCAAGCAATATACAGCAGATTCCAGTTGTCCAAATCCAAAGAGTGTATTATACCACATCTCCCTGTAAATACTTAGTAAGTTTCTTCTATATAGAGTTTTACTCTTTTATGTATACTTTATAAGTGGTTAGTTGTATCTTCTATAATCTTAGAATATCTTTTAACATTGTTATGCATCCTGTGTGTTCAGTTCATGCTGTATTTTTTTCTGTTATATAAAAGGGTATTTTATATATAAATAATAAATACATTTATAAATATAATAAAATTATATTTTGTGTGTTGTTCCTGGACAATATCAGAGCTCTATGATATATACCCTGACTACTCCTTTTGATGTAGTATGGATTTCCTGCTCAATAGCCTGTTATCCAGCTGCCTGTAAATCATGAAATCTTAATTACTTAAGTTACACAGCTAAAATAATTACTCTTCATATTTTTTACATCTATGTAACATTCCTTAATTCTCATAGAAGATCACAGACAAATTTACACAGGCCATTTTGTGTCTGGCTGGTTTTGTATTTCTAGTATTTCTTCCACTTTCCAAGCGCTGATTTTTACATTTATCATACCTTCCCGTTTGCATAGCATCAGATTTCCATCTAGTTTTGAAAATATTAAAACAATGCCCAGTATTTTTCACTACTTACCTGTTAAAAGACATAGGCTAAATTTGATTTAATAATCTTTTGGCTCTGTATTTAAAATCCACCAATAAACCTTACTATTTACTCTAAATTCAGCTGAAATTGTAAATTCAAATTGTTACCTCTGTGTAATCCAATTCAAATAATATGTTCTAGAAAGATCAGGAGTCATTTCCTCCTGTGAGACCCCCTTCTCAGAAAATGTAATTTTAATCATTATTTCCAGACTTGCCGCTGGCTCTTTTTAAATGATGCATTCCTTACAAAGATCAGAGGCTTCATATGCCTTTTAGAGTTATGTTTTTTTAATCCAAATTAACAATTAAAACTTTTGTATTACACTCTCAAAGTTCCTCCACAGAAGTAAATAATAGGACAGGCTTATATCTTACAGTGATGCAAACCCAGTGTCATTTTACTGTCTTCTCTAGTATAAAATCTGTACAAGAAAGTGAGGGATATGTACAAAATTCACGTCTCAGGAGATGGACACTGAATATAGTGGAAAGGTTTGTACTATGGGAACAGTTTGCCTTAGGTATTTGTTTTGAGACATTAAGGTAAACTTTGATTTAATACGTTATGCTGTACCTATAATCAAAATAATTTTTTTTTCTCATTGACTTCAACTATGAGTTGTGAGTAGCAAAAAATCTTGATGCGAATCAGATCTTTCCTCATATGGCCCTCACCCACCTTCTGTGGAACCTGTGGAGATCCAAGTTTGAAAAAGGTTTGCTGTGTCACCACTCTTGGAGGGGAAGATAAAAATAAATCTGTTTTAATTTTTGTCTGCAAGATTCACAAATTTTGTCTTTGTTCTCTGTCACCAAACACAATCACTGCATATCTGATATTTCTAAAACTCTTCTTTTTACAATACCTCAAAATGAGGCTGTTCTCAAATGGATGAAACTTCGGTTAGAAATGTAAAAAAAAATAATAATTGTTTACAATGAAACACATTTCAGGAAATAATTTTTCTTTCACAGAAATTTTTGTTGTATATCTACCAACTTGCATTTTAAAAATGAATATTTAAGGAAAATTGGGTATGTATATCAAAACATAGACTTTGTCAGGTTTTCAGATTAAATTCTTTCACCTCTACCTTTTTATTTCATACAGGACAAATGTGTTTCAATCATTCTAGTTATACTGTCCAAATATTACGTAAGAAGAGCACTGTGCTATGTTGAAAGTAATATTAGACTGGGATCAGTGGGGTGTCTTATCAAATGCACTGGATATTATCACAAAGGAAATTAATATTTTTTATTTTTCTTACAATTACTTCTGTGGCAAATTATTTTGACTTCCAAAAGTCCCCTAAAAGATAAATTTCAGTATGTCATTGGACAACTGTGAGTTTTCTAAAAAGTACCTTGACAGTGAATATCCAATATATTTGTAGTTTTCTCATCAACACTTCTAAAAAAGACAAGTTTCTCTTTCAGACAAAATATTGACAACTTGTAAGGATATAGGAGAAATCCACTGCTAGTATCTTGCATGAGCAAAAAGTAGTTCAAGCTTCCTTTCCACATAACGGCAAAAAAAAGCACAATCTCTTCTTTATTAGTAGTAATATCTGTTGTGCCTATTTTGTTATTCCTTAAAGGACCTGATGTAGGGTTGACATCCTCTCACCTAACCTTTATCATTCAGGAGTTGAACGCCAGGTAGGCTAGATAACTAAATAAGGTTCAGCCTATATTAAGATACACTAGCATCCTCCTTGGAGTTGCTTATCTGTTAGCTTTGATGTACTAAAGTAGGCAATATGAATCACAGACACAACACAGGCTTATCTATGTGAAATTTCTAGTCCCCTGGAGTGGAGTTCATGCTCCTCTGTGTTCTGTAAATACAATTGTAGTCCCTAAGTCTCCTGGTTCCCCAGGCACAGACCCACGGGCCAGCCATGCAGGCAGGCCACGAGTAGCCCTGAGTCAGCTGGGAGATCCAATCAAGGCAGCTGACTCACAGGTGTATCCCATACCACCTCATCATGCTCATTATAAAAGAAGGGAGTTGACTGAGGGTAGAGTGCTCCTTCTTCCTGGGTCTTCTCCTGTGTGGTCTCCTGCTGTCAACATCAAGGACCAGGCTGAGCAGAACCTTCCATAACTTATGTCAGTTGTTGTATCAGTTTTGTTATCTCATTAAATCTGTTTCTACTTCAACTCACGGGGCTTCTCCCTTTTTTCCCATAATTCCCCTTCTCAGTGGGGGAGGGAGCATTGGGTATTAGAACAGCTGTTACAGTTTAGCCCTGGGTACTGGCTAAATGTAGACACTAAGTTATACTGCATCTTTCTTGCTGCTCTTACTTGTATTTTTTGATTTTTAATATAGAGAATAGTAATAAGCATATTAATCTTTAAACCTTTTCCTCCTTTTTCTTTAATTAAACTTTTTTTTGCCAGCTTCCAAGCACTCTACTTGTTCCTTATTGCCATATGGACTGATTAAATAAATTTATATCTATTTTATTTTCTATTTAACACCCAAAGATGTGGTGTTAAAATACAACATGTACTATCACTCTAAATCATGTAGCGCAGATATATTTTTTTGCTAAACTCCATGAAGAATTTTGCTTTATAAATTGAATGGAAGATGTGATTTTTGCACTTGAAATTCTGTGCAAGTGAAAAACATGTGAATTTTTATCTGCTTCAAATATTAAGATATATTTTAAGAGACAAAGATGTTAAAACCTGGATTGCAAGATTTTATTATCAAGAAAAACTAATGAGTATCGTCTCTGTATATTAACTTTGTTCCTTTGTTCAGAAGGACACCTGACTTGCACCGAAACTCAACAAATATCTTAGCCTCGAGTCTCAAAGAGACAGACAGTACACTGTTCTGCAGAGTTGGTGTGTATAAGCATTTTGGGGTAGGAACAGAACCTGAAAACCAAGCTAGAAAGGTGATAGGTCTAGAAATCCCTGGAGAGAACTAGTCATATTCCATATTGAACTTGAATAGAATTACTTCCTGATCATTGTGACAGTCCTGTGGTCCTAAGCTGACTTGCCTCTGTGTGCTGATTTTCAGTTCAAAGCGACTGAAATAACATGATTTTAACATTTTATTTAAATAACATTTTGTTCTTTGCCAGTTGCTTTTAGGGCATGTTTCATCCTACAGGAGATGACAGGATGTTTGAAGTAGAAAAGATGACTGAGAAAAATGATGGAAGTGGCCTAAAGACTAGCTGGGATATGGAATCTCTTCAATTTTCCTGAAGCAGAATCACTGGACAGGGCAGATGTAAAATTCTTTGCAATCAGATAGTGCCAATGAGTCTGCACTTGCCTTTGCAACCCAGTATCAAGCAGTTTGATAGTGTCTCTCCGGGAAAGTGGAAGAGAGAAATCTGGATCTCCTTCAAAAAAGAAAGAAATGTCTTCTCATGTTCTGAACACATTCTCTGTAATAACTACCTCCTTACAACAGGAGAGGATATGCATGCACATCATTTGAACAGTCTGAATGTTGAACAATGGGACAATGTGACTCCCAGTATTACTCTCAGCACCTTGTTATGGGGTAAAAGGAACATGCTGTAGATACAGAGCCAAGAATTTGTCATTAGCTTAATTAAAATCTTTAAGAATCTTATCAGAATGCAAGACTTATTAGTTAGGTTATAATATTACTAACTCATAATCCAAATACTAGCCAAAAAATCATCGTTAATAATTTTTATTAAAGAAAAGATATTAATATCCATGCCTTGTCCCCAGTATTGTGTTCACACTTTCAGCATTCCTAATGTGGAAGACCTAGTTATTCTCATGCAGGAAGATGAGTTGTCCCAACGGTTTTCTACCATCTTAAAGGGGAGTTCAGCCCCAGTGGTGGGAGTCCCTTCCTCCTCAGTCCTGAGGACTGCTTTGGCTTTTTTCTAAATTTTGCCTTGCCCTGTACTGCTGCCTTCTTATTGCTCCCAGTTGAATGTGGCCCTAAAACCTCCCCAGATTCACCCCACCTGAGGGGCTCTTGTTTCTTGGGCAGTGGACCCCTCTGTTTGCCAGACCTTTCCCACAGAGACACTGGCAGAGCTCAGGCAGGAGTCCAGCATCACTGACTTAAGTGTGTTTAATCCATTAGAGAACTGAATCGTGGAGTAAAGTGACCTCCTGGATTTTTACTGGGCTAAAATATAATGTAGGCAAATACCTTCTGCAATAAGAATTGAGGCACTTCTGATAAATCAAAGATGAAATTTTAAGAGCTGGAATACTATGTTTAAAAAGTTGCAATGCCTTGAAAATCCAATCTGTTTGACACTTCTGCAATTCAGAACCGATACACCGAAGTTAGCAGAAATGTGAATTTTCAGTTAGACGTCTAAAATTCTAATTCTTGCTCTACTAAATATAACCACTAGATCTAGATACAGTTTCCTTGTTGAGCTCAGATTTTCAGATCAGAACAGTTAATTTATTAACAGGTGCAAAAGGATGCATTTGTTCAGTGACCACTCAAAACCAAATACAACAGCACTAGGTGTGAAGGAAGGTATTAACTAGCTAATTATGATTCTGATGATGGGTATGGCACATTCAGAATTGTATAAGCAAGTAATTGACTTTGTATTGTATATTATCACTTTTCTCATCAGCATGTCAAAGGGACAGATAAATTGTCCAGCTGTCTCTATAATATTCTCAAGTGTGCCTTTAGTAGAAGAAACAGTTCATGGTTTTTGTTTGCTCCAAGTGCTTAATTACAGTCCTTATCATTTTAATTTAAAACCTCATGATCCAGAGCTCAAAAATGAACAACTGAGAGTTAAATTTAGCAACAATTGTGTAAAACAATAAAGCAGGCAAACTTCTGCTGTAGCAACTTTCATCTTTCACACTTTGAGTGAATATACTGACTCTATAATTACTGATGTACTAAAAACTGGAAGAAGCATACCTAGCTTACTCTATGAATAGCTAATCACATTCTAATGTGATCAATCAGAGCCTCAAATCTGCAGATATACTCCTTTATTTCTAGAGTGTGCACTATCAGGTTTTAATTTTGTGGTGTAATATGCACAGGAAATGAGCAGGGGTTTAAGAGGAAATTACTTTCCCCTTCTGACTCCATCACTAATGTATAACTCAGTTTAGAGTTAAAAGCAGTTTGCATATAACAATAACCTTAAAGTTAGCTTAAGTTTTGCTGTTATGTAAGTGAAGCAAGATTACATTGACCCTAACTCAAACAATAACATGTTTATTATGAATGGAACATAAGGAGAATCTTGTACATCGGATCTTCCACTGTAAAAAGGTGAATTATATAATAGGCTTGGTACAAAGCTGCAAGAAAGTCAGCTCAGAACATTCTCAGAAAATTTATAATTCTGTACAACTAAAACTTATATGGAGATTAAAGTGGGAGAGAAAAATCTTTGAAGTTTAGATTAGACATTAGGAAGAAATTCTTTCCTATGAGGGTGGTAAGACAGTGTAATGTGTTGCCTAAAGAACCTATGGATGCTCCCTCCCTGGAAGTGTTCATGACCAGATTGGATGGGGTGTTGAGCAACCTGGTCTAGTGGGAGGTGTCCCTGTCCATGGTAGGGGGGTTGGAACTAGATGATCTTTGTGGTCCCTTACAACCCAAACCACTCTGTGATTCTGTGAAATTGTATGTCTTTTCATACAATTTATCACAAGTAAATTGTATTAGCAGCTGCACATGTATATTTGTGTTATTCCATTTTCACGTGTCCTTTTCCATAGGCAGAAGAGTACATTAATGTGACCATTTTGACTTCAGCTGCTCAATGCTATTTGCTTTCTCCCTATTGAGGTTATCAGTCCTCTTACCTCGACTGGTTATAAGATCACTCCTAACCCATTTTGGTTTGTATGAACTGAGTTATTGTCATTTCATATAGCAAATCTCTGTCAAGACTGTAGTTCTAAGAAATCAGTTTACGTTTGTTGGTTGAACCTAGAGTAATAACCACCTCAACCAACAATAAGACTATAAGAGCAGAGGACCTTAATTGGCGGAGGGAGAAAATGTTACAGCAGATAATTCACTTGGGATGTTGACCTTTTTATTTGGAAAATATAGCCATAAAATCAGGTAGATAATATTTCCTGTGTAAGGTGGGTCATAGAACTTAATTCAGTAATTCCTACATCAAGGCAATGAGACACTCATGAGTGTGAGGTTTACCAGAGTATCAGCATGTGCCATGACAGTCTATGGAGACTAGCCCATGGGATCCTGAGAGCTATCCACCTAGTCTCTGGAAGTGAGAAGTGCCTGCACTGCAGACACCTAAAACTAGGCAAGATGTCTTCCTCTTTCATATCTAAACTACAGACATTTTCTATCCTCACTATCTAAGTCAGAGAAATAATATTCCTGATTTACTGTGTCATTGAGAAAGCAGTGTCAGCAGAAGTCCTCTCCAAGGATACATTTATTATAAAAATGTGTTTCTTTGCTTCTGGATAATAAATTTCTTTCCTTTTACACTCACAGAAACAGTTTCACTATAACAGGTAAAAAGCACAGCATGATCAGAGTCAAGTGTGGAAGAGGCAAGAGAGATCAATTACATAATTGTTACAAAAAAACTGTAAAATATCACAGTCCATACAAGTTCTCCCCCTTTCCTGAGGAATCACTCCACAATTCCCCAGACTGTATTGACTAATCATAGAATCATAGAAGCACTATGGTTGGAAAGGACCTCCAGGATTATCAGGTCCAACCTTTATCCCATCATCTCCCTAACCACTAGACCATGGCCTCAAGCACTTCATCCACTCGGTTTTTAAACACCTCCAGGGACAGCGACTCCACCACCTCCCTGGGCAGCCTGTTCCAATGTCTAACCACCCTCTCAGTAAAGAACTTCTTCCTAACATCTAATCTAAACTTCCCCTGATGCAAATGCACCCTCAGTAAATTTGCAGATGACATGAAATTGAGTGGGAGTGTTGATCTGCCTGAGAGTAGGGAGGCTCTGCAGAGGGATTTGGACAGGCTGGAGCGATGGGCTGAGGCCAATTGTATGAGGTTTAACAAAGGCAAGTGCCGGGTCATGTACTTTGGTCACAACAACCCCATGCAGTGCTACAGGCTTGGAGAAGAGTGGCTGGAAAGCTGCCTGGCAGAAAAGGACCTGGGGGTGTTGGTTGACAGCCGACTGAACATGAGCCAGCAGTGTGCCCAGGTGGCCAAGAAGGCCAATGGCATCCTGGCCTGTATCAGAAACGGTGTGACCAGCAGGAGTAGGGAGGTGATCGTGCCCCTGTACTCGGCACTCGTGAGACCACACCTTGAGTACTGTGTCCAGTTCTGGGCACCACAGGATAAGAAGGACATTGAGGTGCTGGAGCGAGTCCAGAGAAGGGCAACGAGGCTGGTGAGAGGTCTGGAAAACAGGCCTTATGGAGACCGGCTGAGGGAACTGGGGTTGTTTAGTCTGGAGAAGAGGAGACTGAGAGGAGACCTCGTTGCCCTCTACAGCTACCTAAAAGGAGGTTGTGGTGAGGTTGGTGTTGGTCTCTTCTCCCAAATTACTAATGATAGAATGAGAGGATATGGCCTCAAGTTGCATCAGGGGAAGTTTAGGTTGGATATTAGGAAGAAGTTCTTTACTGAGAGGGTGGTTAGACACTGGAACAGGCTGCCCAGGGAGGTGGTGGAGTCACCGTCCCTGGGGGTGTTCAAAAAATGGGTTGATGAGGCACTTGAGGCCATGGTGTAGTGGTTTAATAGCTAGGAATATGATGGGATAGGGGTTGGACTTGATGACCCTGGAGGTCCCTTCCAACCATTATTATTCAATGATTCTATGATTCTATGAAAACTGAAGTGAATACTCTGAAGTTTGTGTTTTAGGAGAAAATAGGAACATTTTTGAAGCTGACTGAAAAAAACCTCTCACTTAGCTTACTAGACTTCATGAATCATTAATGTGCCATGAGACTTACACAAGTATTCTACGCAAAATTATTTTCTACTTGGCCAAATAACACAAAATAAAACAGTAATTATGAGCATAACCATGTTTTAAAAGTTAGGTCAACATTTTTTGTTAAAATGATGAATTCCTCTATTGTGCCCATGTCCATGGACTGCTCAGTAACAAAGTTGATTTTCTGTATGTGGCCACGAGAGAAAAGAACCGTTAAATTTTTTTTTGTCTATAAGTCTTGTAAGTGGTTTACAGGTAGTTTACACCTGCCATGTAATATTAGGACTCAGCCAATTACATACTGGCTAAGGCTGGACTTGTTAGTAAATCATAGATTCATCTATCAACTTCATTCTTCATACTTTTACAATATTTTATGTTCCTACCATTTTTAAACGAAGCAATTGAAATATAAATGTATTTGCAGCCATTTTAGTTTGGGGATATTGACTAACTCATACAGAATTTGAAATGGATTGTGGCAGCTTATCAAACTAGAGTGCTTTTTTTCTGTGGGCACCACTTTATGTTCCATCACTCACAGATTTCATTTCAGGCAAACAAAAGAAAACTCCTAAGACCTCTGGTAAAAAAATATTCGTGGAAAAGCCAGGTGAGAACAACTACTGTCAGCGTTAATATTCAGAGGATATACAATAGAAGATCTGAAATTCGTGAACAGTCATACACATACAAAGAGAAATTAAAAATATTGCCAGGGAATGGATAAGCAAAAATTAGAGGGTTTTAGGACATAAGTGAGGAATTTTAGCCTTGAAAAGAAAGCCGTGATGGTTCTATTCGTATTATCTAATTATTTGGCCTCCAACAGAGATTTGATTGTTGGAACGGTCTCAGGCACGTCAGACAAGTATGTTGGTCTTACGCATGCAAAGTCCATAAAAAACTTAGGAAATTGTTCGAGAGCAGAATAGTTAATTTTTCCTTCTTAATAAGTTGGTGGTGAACATGAACAAAGGGACAAAGTATATTTAAGTTAGCAGCTTGAGAATGTCAACAGCAATGATAGATATGGGAATTCTGAGAAAAATTAAATGGAGGGAATAAGAAGTTTTCTTCTTTGGTACAGCTCTGCAGTACTGTAAAGATTAACAATGGAACAACAATCGTAGCTGATAAAATATGTGTTATTCAATCAGTTTTGGCTTTGCTTTTACAGTAAAACTGTTGCAAAACAGAAGCAAGGCCAACAGAAGGTCCCCAGGATGAGAAGGGGTCTGAAGTACAATGCACTAAGATAAACTGTGAACTGGATTTCTTCAGGTTTAAGAAGACAGGATTCAGAGAGAGCTTTAACTGCTCTTTTCAGCAATCTACTGGGCTATTAGAAAGAAGATAGTCTCTTTCTAGAGGTGAAAAGCAAAAGGACAAGAGGAAACTCACACAAACTGCAAAAGGGAAATTCTAATTAGAGAGAGAAATACTTGACAGGTGGTTTAGGCGTGCCCAGAGAGGTTGTGGTATTTCTATCCTTGGAGATATTCAGAGCTCAACTGCACAAAGCCTTAAGTAACCTGATTAACTAGAGTCAGACCCGAGTTCGAAACTGGCCTTATTTTGAGCAGGGATTTGAACCAAGTTATCACCAAGGTCTCTTACAATTTTATTGGTCTAAAATTATTTTTTCCAGCTTGAAGCTGTGACATACTTTTTCTTATGAAGCTTATACATGGTTTCACTCATAGGAAAACATTTTCATGTAGAAAGAATGCATATAGACACTGTAGAATATTTTAGATGAAAAGGAGGCCTGGATAACCAAGATTCAGTAAATGCTGCTAACTCTGATTCCATGAAGAAAGGAAACACATATCAGGAGCAAACAAAGCAGCATATGAAAAATTTTGTAAGAAGTCCAAACTAAAACTACAATGTTGTGTCCTGCCTAACTGGAGACAGGCAAAGGTAAATGGACTCTAAGGAACTGAAAAGAAAGGATAGATATAACTCCAAGTTACTATAAAGTAAGTTCACTGTAATTTCTGATAATGGTGTTTACAGGAAATTTAACCATTCCAAAAATGCAGCTAATAATCCAGAAAAAAATAGGAAATACCTATAAAAAGTTATCTGAGAAGAGTTGTAATTGGTAAGCAATTTCTCTGTCTTTAGTTTGACCCATTAGTATTGTCATCTTAGTTTCTCCTCGTGTCTTGTTGAGAGAGGGAAGCGAGTGAGCAGATGGGTGGATACAGGAAAGCAGCCACCGTGTCCATCAGGCCAAGGCAGAGACTTTCTGTACTCTGAACTTCTTTTAGGTGAAACTAGCAGTCTCAGTGATAAACAAGAGGAGTTGAAATTATTGATTTTGAAGTACAGTTTACTGATATCTGGTGGGATGATTGGTGTGCCAGGAATGTTAACAACAAGCGCAAGGATAAAGAAGAGGAACTTACTTCTATAAAAATGGCATCATCTGTTTCCAGGTAACAACTTATGAGTATTTAGGACTAAATGTTCTAACACGTAAAGCAAAAGATGCATCAGTAGTAGATCCAGAGATCTAATTAGGGAAAGAAATCTCATACGATCTTAGAGCTACAGTTCCATAGGGTACTTAGGACTTACTGTGTAAATACAGGAGAAAGCAGAGCTCTGTTATCTTTGATGACTGAATGGTTGTTAAAAACTGAAAGGTCCTTCTACCAGTTGCTTTTCATGCTCAAAATCTTAAATAGCCATTTATTAACTCACAACTAGTTGTATTCAACATGAGGAGGGAATTTAGTATTTGATCTTCTTTGAAATTAATCACAGAAGAAAAAAATAATAATAGCTCAGGTCCAAGTAATCATTATTCATGTATGTTTTCTGCATGCAAAAATAGTGAAATTCAAGCTAAATAGATTTGGAAAATTACATTGCAAGTTTGGGAGATAAATGCATGAGAAATGACATTGCTGTCATAATGAAAGCATTTTTCATTATGAAGTTAGAACGACACAAAATCAGCATGACATAGTATAAATTAACTAAAAAATATCAAACTGATATGTCTCAATGAATTCATAAAACAGGGAATTGCACATAACATTTTTTTCTTTACATTTTGATGATGAACTAGACTCAGAATAATCATGAGTGATAAAGCTTGCAATGCCTCAAGAATTAGGATAGTACTAAATAAAATGAAAGACAAAGCACTCATAACAAGAAACACTTTCAAGTGGTTTAAAGTGTTAAATTCTTGTAACGGGATAACGTGAACGCACTATATAAATAGGGCCCAGGATATACTGTTAGTGTAAATAAAAAATTTGCAGTGTAATTGAAATGCAATGAACACTTACTATTAATTCAGTTACAACAGTTACATCATCTTACAGCCCAAATTAATACAGTAAAGTCTCTTTAATAACATTATTCAAGTTGTTATACAGGAATATTTATTATTATCTACTTGTTTTCTTTGTTGTTGTGCTCTTGTTTCCAATGTCTCTGTGGGTCCTGTCGTCAGCTGTTGCAGCTTCATTAATAGAAACTACATGCAAGGGAAAGGGAAGTTTATGAAAAGTCATTACTGTCCCAGATTAAACCCTGGAAGAAGTAAGATGCTCTTGCCCAACCCATGGACAGCATTAGCAGATCTCAAGCTCAGGTGGGGAATAAACAAGCATTTGACCTGAAGCAAATGCTGAACCAGCTCAGTCCAGCGCTGGCAAAGATGAGCCCAGATCAGCCCTAAGACCTCAGCTCTCAGCTCAGGGCAGAGCCTAGAGGCTTTAACTAGAAGTGGTAAAAATATTTTAATAGAATAAAAATGAGTTAATCTGTAATTAGTCTAAGAAGAATATTTTCATCAGAAACTTGACTCTGAAAACACCTTAAAGAATATCTGAAAGGTAGTGGATTAATGTGGTGTTGTGGACCAAAATATTGGAATACTTTTTTTATCTGGCACAAAAATTTAAGAACCTAAATTTTTAAGTTCTGATTATAATTTATTCAAAATGATTTTTAATATTGTTTTAAGTGAAAAATAATAGAGAAGTTTCTTCTCAGGTGGCAATTAGTTTGAGGAAGTCTTATATCCAGTGTGATTCAGGCTGATGGACAACTGTTTCTGACAATTTGATGTAATTTCATCATCTTGATCAATAAGAGCAAAAGAACTTTTGACTTTTTATTCCTGATAAAAGTCCAGAAGACAGATGTCAGACAAAATTTTGAAAGCCATCCATTTTAAACACCTCAGTCTGACTAATTATTTTGATTTGTTTGCAGTGTTAAGAGCATTGATCTTTCCTTCTCTGTTTTCCTTATGAATCCAGTGAATCAGATGGAGGAATTGAGAAGTAGACAAAAGTGGCTTTTCTTCAGAATACTGTATAGCACCATTTATAAGCAATAGGGGATGAATATTTGATATATTTTTTTTAAAAAACATATCTTTAATCTAAAAGGCAACAGTGTAACAGAAGTTTTCTCTCAAAGACTAGTGAAATCTTGCAAATGTTACGTAAGTTCTGATGCTCTGGGCATAGACAAGAGAGGGCTCAGAGCTCCAAGTCCCCCTTGTTTTTTGTCGTATTTATTGTTATTTTATTATGATAATACAGAGACCAATTTTATGGAGCGTTACCGATGCTGTGACCACTGTACTGTAATGCAGAAGTTGGATTTTCTCTGAATAGGTTAATCACTTTTGTGGCACATACAGTTTTGTGAGGATTTTCTGAGAAAGCAAAATTGAGATAAAGTTCAGAGCTTCTATGCTTAGACCTAAATCACCATGGAGTTCTCGACAGAGACCAGAATGGACATTTCTCAGTATACTTTACCTATGGAACTCTTTAAGCTACGTAGTGAGGAAGTTAATCAGTGGAGATAACTAAACAATGAGGCAAACTGGATTATAACCTCAGATTTAGCCATCCTTGAGCTACTTATTCAGTCTCAAAAACATTAATTTTTTTTGAAGTGTATTTGTAAGTTCAAACTTAAACCTTTAACTGATATAGACTGAGAGATCTTTTATTGGCCTCACACATTCAGTTTTGAAGTAAACAGTTAATATTTTAAAAGGGAAGAACTGAACTCCTGAAAAGTTTATTTTCTTTTTTTTTTCATCTTTTAAATGAAAATATGACCACATTCAATGGATTGTTATACAAAGTGTGTGTAATATGATTAATGGTATTATTAATTAAGCTTTTCATAAGTCTTTCCACCTCTCATCACCAAAGATGAGCTACTTTCCTCCCCAGTTAAAACTCATTAGACATTCCATAAAAAAAAGTCAATATTTTAAAAATGTTTCTTGATGGATAAATTTTTATTATTCATCTCAGTGTGCACACTGGGAGAAGATGATATAGAAGAGCATGCTAAACAGGACAGAATTAATGTTATGCCCTGGTGGTACTTTAATTGGTACAACTGTTCTTACAAGTAACTCCTGCCACAAAGTAGGTTTTTTTGCTCCCTACTGCCTTTTGTTCCAGATCATTACAGACACCAGAGATTCATCTGCCCATAAAGTCTTGATTCTTGAGGAAAGTAGTTAAAATATAAATGTTTCAGTGTTTGTTATGTCTCTTGTTTAATTCTCTTTTTGACCTTCATAGTTAAAACTTGTTTCATTTTCATACAGTCTTTTTTAGATTCTGTGAAATTTCAAAAACATTTTTGAAGGGATTTATCAGAAGCTAGCTAATGTAATCAAACAGGCTATTTCTAATGTGCAAATCTTCAGATCTGTTACTGACACAACTCAGAGATGTGAAGCTGTAAAATTTCACATCAAGAGAGCTGTGCTTCTCATTGACGTCAGTGTAAAATGCAACTTATTTTAATCAAAGTAATTGGCAAATAATTAAATTTTTTATACACAAAAATTTTGATTGCATCTGAAATAGAAATTTTATTCATTTGACAGTTGTCTTTTTGTTAAAAGCTTTAAGAGGAAATATATATTTCTTGTTTGGTTGCTTGCTTTGAATTGGACAGGTGGCTAAAAATCATAAGCTGTGTTTTTAATTATAGTCAATATTTTAGGCTTTGTCAAAATGTTATATTTATACTGCATTTCTTTTTTACCTTTTGAATAGCTTTTAGCTTGTGTTTAGTTGGGAATTTGCATGTGTATAAAAAACAACTACATATGGTAAATATTTAAAGGGAATATTTGTTATGAGATGAAGCCTGCTTGAAAACAATTTTCAGAAAAAATGAGATGTTGACTGTATCTGTCTGATTCTTACTCATCAGAAGTTTATGATATGTCTTGTGGTAACAAATGAAGTGCACATAGTTGTCTTGGGGGGGCGGGCACTTATGCCTGAAAGCTCTGAAATGCATCTGCCCTCTGTAATGGTTTAAGTATATGGTGGAAAAAACCCAACAAAGAAGTTCAGATTCAGAGGATAACTCAGAAGACCCTGAATTATGTTGCCTTCCCCCCGACTTCATTTATAAAAGAATTCTATTCAATAAGAGAATGTAGTTAATGCTCAATATTACACAAAAGACTAAAAATTATTTTAACAAGTATTGTTTGGCATATATAATACAACACATGCTGCCATACTACCTTTTCTTTTATTTAGCTTGGTTACTGAAATGATTTAAAGCTATTCAAATGGATCAAATAATTACAGAGAACTGTGAGAAAAGGAGAACAGTGAACAAAAAGAGACCACTAGGGTGAGTTGCATAGCTATTATTTACCCTGAAACACCTTCACCTACATCAAATTGCACACACTTGAAACTAATGATGTCATTAATCCTTCCTTTCTTCTTGGCTATGCGTGACATTAGAAGTATTACGTTTGTTCATAGACTGATTAGTAGCTATTTGCAAGGTGCAATTCATGACTACTGTGCAGTCCTTTTAACTTTTTAATTGTATATGTATAATTAAATCTCTAAAACTCCTCTATAATTCAAAATGGGTGATGTACTTTCAGCTCAGTTATAGCTGCACAAGTATTTGTTTGGCACAGAATAAAGGTTTGGTTTTGCTCCTTCTCCCCTTGAATTTTCATAAATGTAATTTGATTTGTCTTTCAAATATGTTTTTTAAATCATACTCTTTTAGTCTATTTTCTCTTAGAGCTGGAGACTGTTTTAATTTTAGGGATTCTTTCTATAGCAGACAGTTGTTTTCTCCCTATAGTTTCTCTAACTTGAAAGAGGAATTACTTGAAAAAATCCTCCCTAGCAACACTGTTCCTTTCATAAATTCTAACAGACTTAAAGCAACTGATTCTCATCCTCTCTTCCACAAAAAAAAAGAAAAAAAACAACCAACCAAACAACAAAACCGAACCACAAAATAAATTAGCTTGGAAAAGGTTTGTTTCCTATGCCAAGTTATTTTGCTCATCAGTGCACTTTGATTTTTAATGGAATCAGAATTTTGAGACTTTGAAACATCTTCAAACATTTCACAAGACCTTTAGAGAATGGAGCATGTTCCCTGTTTCATGTGGAGTGATAGCTTTCTCAGTATGTCTGAGTAGAAATAGAAAGTACTAGTATTAAGTGTATTCTGCCTCACTTTCTGTTTCTTTTGAAAGAAGCTAAACCTAAATTACTTTTAAAAAGTGTAACAAATATATGGACCTTCTGAATTTTTTCTGCTAACAGCAGATAGTTTTCTTTTCTTCTCAGATCTGTGTTAGAGAAGACCAGAAAGGTCAGAAGTAGACAAATTACTACTTGGTACTATTATAAAACATGTATTATTTTCTAGAGGAAGAGGTATGTCCTAATAGAAGAACTCAGATTTGAGTATTGAAGCTGACATAGTTCAACATCATCTTCAGTCTTCTTATGTCATAATGAATGCTGAAGGTTTTTCACAAACTTGAGCTCCCTCAAGAAAATTTCTGTAGCATAGTGAGCATGTGTAATGGAAGAATTTTATTTGGATACCTACTTCAAATTAAGCAAAGCAAAATTCTCTCACAACAAATGTGAACAATCTAGCTGTTTGTCTTTTGTGTGCAACAGGGTTTAAGGGACATAAGAATAGGGTACCTCCTTTTCCTTTCTTTTTGAGAAAAGGCTTTGATATTTTTTTAGTGGAAGTAACAGAAACAGTCAGCCTGTGGTAAATTCAAATTCTATGATAAATGTATTCCAAAAACTTACTTTTGCATAAGCCTTTTCAGAGTTCTGTTTAATTTGCACAGTCCTGCTAGCATAGTACTTGAACTCAATGACAAACCGGTCTTAAGTCTGCATGTAGTTATACAGGAATATTCTTGTGATCAGGAACTTCTCCTTTTTTTTAACAGTTTCCTATCGAATTACCTACCTCATATAATATATGCAACTACTGTGTCAGTCATTCCTGGGCCTTTTTAACCATCTTCTAAAGTTATTTTAAGAATTTATGTCTCTTTATAATATGAGTAAGAAAATTAGATAATTACTATAACTGGGTTTTCAAATTGTGTTGTTGAAATTAGCTAAAAAAATATGTTCTTGAATTTATTTTGTTGGAGAGTAGAGATACACATCTTGTATCCTGTGTTGTGACTCTGCGTGGGAAAAGACAGGTCTCATCTAGTGAACAGCTGTCTTGAAAAGCTGAAATGAGGAAATGAAGAAGAACTTCTATTCATTCCCAGACTGAAGTCCACAGATATGAAGGATGCTTTGAGCAAAATAGTCAGGAAAAAAACCCAACCCCAACCTCAAAAAAACATTAGGTTTATACAGTAAAGTTACAGTGGAAAGAAATAGTGTCAGAAGCAAACTTTTTCACATGCTTAGAGACACGTTGCAGCCTTGAAGACTGGAAACTCCAACTTAATTCTAAATCAAAAGGATTTCTGAGTCCACAGCTGAATGCATAAAGCCAGAAGCTCATTTAACAAGAGGTGAAGACCTGCTTATTGGGAAGCACAGTGATTTCTAGCCTCACTTTTCCCTTCTTTTTTTTTAAATTTTTTTTTTTTTTTACTTTCTTTACTGTGTCAAACAGCTGAAAATAGTATTCATTCCCCCATTGTGTTATATGTCAACTGTTGCCAGATGATACTATTTTTAATGGACCACACGTATGCTGCAAAACAGTAGTCCAAAGCTCCTAAGGAATATATTAACCATCCAATTCTTTATATAGTCATGAGTAATTCTCTTATATGAATTGTATTTACAGACCACTATAGCACAAATGGAAGTTCACATTAGAAGATTTTTGGGCTCAGAGAGTCTGGATAGGTGTACTAGACTTAAACAATAACACAAAGATTTCCATTGCCATCTTTGGCTTTCCTTCATCAAATACAGCAGCATTTCCTTTCAGTAGCAATTCTATACCTTATATATATAAATAAAATATATATATTAAAAAAGATATGGATTATGTGTTTACGTATATAAGTATACATAAATACTTCTATATATGTTTAAATAACAGTGAAATGAGTTGCTGGTTTATAGAGAACTGGATATGGCTTAGGTTTTGCTATTTTCAGTTATTGAATGGAAAGGCAGAACACAAAATATATGTAACTTTATTTTCAGGTAAATAAAATTAAAGAAATAAATTATATGTTAACAGGAAGCCTGATATCCCTTTGGATAAGGTAAGAAAAGTATCCGTAGGAATGTGATGAAAATCCCTTTGTATCATTTAAGAGATATATTAAAAGGACGAGAGGAAATGGCAGCAAGTTGCACCAATTAGGAAATATTGTATCACTGAAAGGGTTATCACACATTGGAACAGGCTTCACAGGGAACTGGTTGAGTCACCATCCCTGGAGGTATTTAAAAGTAGCATAGATGTAGAGCTTAGATACATGGTTTAGAGGTGGACTTGGCAGTGCTAGGTTTATGGTTAAACTTAAAAATCTTAAAGGTCTTTTCCAACCTAAATGATTCTATGTTTCTATGAAATTGTCTGGAAAACGTTAGGCTGATCTCTTCCACTAAGTGGCAGCTACTCCTGGGATTAATGAATTTTAACTGATAAAAATCGTTTAAACTCTGAATAAATAAAACACACATATATATATATATATATAATATTTTGTTTACATATGTATGTATGTTATATATACACAGAGTATGTACATACATATATAAATGAAATGTGTGTGTAGAGATATAGACATATAAATATGAAATAATTCTTTTCATGTATGTACTAAACTTCTGCGATATACTTAGAATCTACACATTTGGATATTATAACATTATGAGATACAATTCGAAGCAGAGTTCCACATGCAAATTAGCCAACAGATGGCAAGAATCCTCTAAGGCAGTCTGTATGCCGAAGTATAAATACTATTGTAGTAAAAATAATCACAAGAGGAAACTAAAGTGTGTAGATGATGTATCATTAACAAAATAGTAGAAGAATTCTGGACTCTCAGCTTGGCTGATTCAGTAAATCTCATCCTGTCATAAGTTATTGTCAAGTTTGCTTTCCTGAAGTACAGAAAAAACGTTCTTAATTATAATGACAGATATATTTTCAGAGAATGGTGTGGAGAGACATTGTATTTGTCCTTACTAGGTACAAGAATTATGTAAAACCCCGGACATCTTTGAAAAATATTCTGTGATTGCATTGGACTGGAAGCCATGTAAATAAAAGCATAGGTTATGACTATAATACTTATTCCAAAGTGAGGGTACAGCTTTCTGCCAGCACCCAGCTTGGGTAGTGCCGATAAAAGATTTACTTGGTATGTACTGTATGCTTTTTGACTTCCAGCCTCAAACTTTCAAATTGACGTTGCAACTCACAAATACATGACATAGTCTTCTAGAATGATAATTTTAGGCATATCTGCTCACTAAACTCTGTTGACCAATAACCCATACATCATCTCCCAGAAGTCAATTATGCAGTTAAATACTTGGCCTAAAGTAATTGAAATAGAGATGGAAACCTTTATGTCTTTTAAAGAACAGTATGAAAATTCTTACAGGAACAGCAAATAAACAAGGTGCCATGATATGCTTCCCCAAGACTCATCTTCGGTTGCACCTCAGCCTCGAAGATGCAGGTTAGATACCCTTGGAGATGGCTAATATTTGTCCTGCATGTTCCACATGCATGTCAAGAGTGAAACTCTTTAAAAATTCAGTTGCATCTTTATAAGCACTGAGCAAATAAAAATTGCTCTTTGTATCAACATAAACTTATTAAAAAAGAAAGTCCAAGTTGGGCAACCCACAGAGTGTGATTCCCTGCTGTTCTATGTGACTGACCCAGAAGATCTGTCTGCATGAAAGGCTCATAAATCTGACTGAATCAACACTCCTTTTTTTTTTTTCCCCTGTAGTTTTAAGCAAAATCTCACTATATCATCTCAAAGGTATATATATGAATCTTGTATTTTGCCCCATTTATAGTAAGCCTTAAGCCCTAAGCATATTTTGACCACACCTAGATGAATAATTGGCTACAGTTGTCCCTGGATTTGATAAAAAAATATATTTACTAGTATCCAACTGAAATCAGACTACTATGCTTAGCTTTAAGTAAATCAATAGGCCTTTTCATTTAAGTCAGTGTGGGAAGGTTTCACTGTGAAGACATGTACTGATGGTACCTTAGAGATGGTGCCTTAATAAAAGATGTGTGTAGATGTCCAGGAGACTTTTTTGTGTTGCCTTAAACTGAATAATTGGGTATTTTTAACTCTAGGAACACTTCACAGTTTTATTCTATTTTGTTTTTCTTTCAACATGCAGTTAAGAACACATTGTCACCGCCACTGATGGGTCTTTTTGTGTAAAAAACACTTATACATAATAAAAAAAAAATCAAAATAATTGAGAGAAATAGGTAAGACTTTCTTGGAAATACACCTATAAACCTCTAGACAAGGTATATAAAAAACGTACTCCCAATGGATGCGGTATGCTAACAGATTCATTGTCTCTGAACAGTTCTAGGTAATCCCTCTGAAAATTTGATTGCTTGCTGGTTTGATAGCGAATACCATCTGCCACACTTCTGTGTGAGTTGTGCACAGCTATGTATATAAGTTTCTGTAAATTAACCCATATGCTAATTGTATGAATTGGAGAAGGCTGTATTGGTTCAGGAAAGAAAATAAGGGAGTAGTTAAGAATTTATTTTTTCTTGACACTCTCTCCTTCCAATGTTCTATCATGTTTCTTGTAAATCTGAAGTGAAATGCATTAGTGACTAAAATTTGGTACACTATAAGCAGCCACCATTTTGTCACTCTTCAGTCCCTCTAGAACTCTGCTGTCAAGCTTGCAGGTTTCCCAGCAATGAGGCTGTTTCAATTCCATCTCTCAGTGGCCCCCCATTTACAATTTCTAGTGCTAAAGATGTAGCAAAATGTTGTTACTATCATTACACAAAAATATTTTTTGAAAACCATAGATGCTTTTTTTTTCCCTCCATCTTTGCAAGATCAGCTCAAAGTTTGTCATTCACTTCTGAGGACTATTGCAGAAGAGTACTGGTACTCTTGCTTAGAACTTCTCAGTGTGGTCCTACTTACCCTGACTACTACAGAACAGCCTTCTGTAGGATCCTATCAGCCCAAGTGAAATAGCAGGCTTGTCTTCCTGATTTATAGTATTTTCACAGCTCTCTGATCAGCTGCTATCTGTTTCTCTCCAGTCAGCCACACAACAGCTATTCATAGCCTGTTCATGAAAGAAATCAGTCTTTTTCTGGGCAAAACCAAGTCTATTAAAAACAGTTTAGTCGATCTACAAAAATGTATTGCTAAATATTTCCTTTGTATATTTGGTGCATTCAGCAAGAACTTCAGGAAAAAAGAGAAGACTTGAGTAAGACATAAAAAAAGGAGATATAAGGAGAAAATGGAATGCTCCTATGAAACCGCCATGCTGCGCTGACAGATACAAAAAGCAGAGAGCTAAATGCAAAGACCATAGGAGAGAGGTTTGAAGAGCTGTCTTGTAGCAAATTCAATTAATGAAACATATCAGAGAGACACTTTTGAAAGAGAGTAGAATTTTCCAGTCTCAAGGAAAGCAGGAAGAAGAAATTAGTCTGCTGAAGGACATTTTCCTGGTTCACATTCACCACTACAACACATTAAAAAAAAAAAAAAAAGAAACAAAACAAAACACACCCCCCCCCACAAACAAACAAACAAAAAACCCCAAACCAAAATAATCCAACTGAAAAAAAACACCAGTAGCTATCTTATTACCACAACAGGTAGTAAACTTTTCCAACAGTCTTCTGTTTTCCATTGTACCTTCTGGATATAGAGAAATACACTTTTAATGTGATTATTTTTAAATTTGATTTACTGTTATCCAAGCATAATAATGCTTATCAGATTTTTTGTTCCAGTTTAGTGATGTTTTCCAAATACATTCACCGTTTTCTACATTAGAGAAAAGGTATGAATATACACTCACATATACATACATAGCCATGCACATATATGTATATATACTTACATACACATATTTATATACAAATACATATCCGTAGAGATATGCTTCTTATGATGCATTTACACAAGCAGCGGCTGAAAGCAGAGCCCTGAGAAGCAAGTAACCTTTTCATTAAATTAACTGAAGTTTGATTTTTTTGTCTTTATATATGCTTATATATGTTAATATTCAGAAAATGAGTTATAAAGCACAAATTAGCTGAGCACAGTACAGAATCAAATCCAGAAAGATTCAAATGGAATCTCTTTTCTGTTAGAGCGCTCAGGGCATCAGCCATCACTTACTCAAGTCAGTGTCAAAGCTCACATTGCCTTTAGTATTTTAAGGCCAAAGATTAAGTCTGTCTAAAAAGGGGGAAAAAAAAAAAAAAAGTGAATTATAAGAAAGAAGCAGAAAAGTATAATAGCTGAGGTAAGCATTAAACACTCAATAAAAAAATAATAGTTACGTAATTAAGTAGGGAAAAATAATTAACTGTAACTGAATTCAGTAATCATTTACTTCTATAAATACCAGATATAAATGTCACTATTGCATTTCTTCAATTTCTTATTTATTTGGTGCATTTCACCTTGTAGTAGAAATCTAATCATTATTTTATAAAATGCAAATGCATATATTTGTACAATCACACACACGTATGTATTTAAATAGAAAATAAAGAAGCTTGAAACAGCCTCTTCAGCTACCCTGTAGAAAATGACCTGAAATATAGAGTAGAAAATGTAGCATGGTTCATAATGTCAAAGCATCCTCGGAAATCTAGGTCTATTTGCACCAAAAATCAGGGAGAATTGAAAACAGGCCTGATGGAAAATTACCTAATGTCAGAAGGATTCCCAAGTAGCTAGATGAAGTGAAAGGATAGAATTAAATTCTGGTTTATGAATGTTCACCCGGGTTGTTTATCCACTGCATTTCCAGTGGATTATAGTGCTTCAGTTGTCTGGACCAGACAGGGCAAGAATTCTTCTCAAATACAACAAATTGCCAAAAAAGTCTGTGTAGAATCAAACTTCAAATACTTTAGTATCAATTATTATAATTTTAAAAATCAACTATTATCAATGCATTTATGAAAATGGACTTCATTCTATTTGCTTTTCCGGTGTATATAATCTGGTTTTTAGGTTTTCCTGCATCGTCTTGCTTCCAAATCTGATTGTTTAAAAGCTCTGGAAATGGATTTGGAACCTTATAAAAATGTAAGATTATCATCTGTTCTAGTTTTGCTTATAGCCTGATATATTACAGCATTAGCTTCCCAGCTGAAAGGTAATAAAAATATTTAAGTGTACTTACAAGTTATTGAAAATAATGTTCAATTATAAATTTGATGCTGCAAATGAATAAAGATCTCTATAGAAAATTAAAATGGCCTAGTGCCAATGTCAAAGCTGTTCTGCCCATATTTTATCCAGAGTTTACTTATTTGTGAAAGCTGTAATTTTTCCCTGTATGTAAACATGCTGAGAGGTGTTCTCTCAAGTGTATTCTCCCAAAGAAGTAAATTCTGGATATTGCGTATTTTTCAGGGTTTGGCACACCCCTGGATTTTAAAACTGATTCTTTATGTAAATGACGTTTGTCAGAGAGACCAGAGCTGCAGTGTCCAAGTCTCAAGAGGACTCATTAAACTGAGACTGTTTATAATCTTGTCCTTGATGTTCATGCACAAGGATCATTCTGTCAGTACCCCTGGAAGTACATTCCTCTTCATAGCACATCCAGGTGCACAGACTGTGTAGGGTGCATGCAGGATTAGCTGTAGTAAAAAAGGAAGCAAGAGCTGATTTAGAACTAAAGCCTGAGCTTTCATCACAAGCAATGCTGTGACAGTGATAGTACTATAATTGACTTGACTTTTCTATTGTATGCAATGATTTTCCAGGTTTAATATCTTTCCTAATCAGTGTGCCATAGAGATGAAACTTAGAGCTGAGTACTGGATGGTTTTTCTGATTTGAGGTTTGTTTTGTTAAGGCTTTTCAATTAAAACGGTGTTTCATTGTGTATTTCATGTAGTTTAAACCAAGTCGGGAGCAAAGTGATTTATTTATTTATTAATGTCATCTATGTAATGACCAATTGGTGAACTATAGAGTCAGGATCTATGTCAACAGAGAAATTGCAGTACTTGACAGTTACAAAATGTTAACATACATTCTAATTTTTAAAAATATCCCAGTATAACTAATCCCCCTGACCTCTAATCTCACACATGCATCCTTGCTCTCCCTGGCCACGCGTGCTGAGCTCTCCCCATTCCTCTTGGCTGTGCAGGTGCCCGCTCGCACCCCTTAGGCACACGCAAGTGCTCCATCTCGAGGCTCACCCCTGCAGTGAGGCAGCCCCGGTAGTCCCTGGTGTGGGTCCCAGGGTGCCCCAGGGGAGGCAGCACTGCCTAGCCTGTGCAGAGCAGGCAGCACCCATCCACCTGCCCACCCTGTTTCCCCCTGGGGTTTCTCCCACATTACAGGGGGAGACAGATGAAGATTACATCTTCATGTTTCTCCTATATTGCTTATCAAAGTGACCTTTTCATAGTTTCAGAGTCTCTTGGTAATTCCCTGGTAACTGCTTAATCTAGTTGATGAACATGTTCATCTTTAACATGACCAGTTTTGGGGCAGATACCCTTACAGCATCCTGGTGTATTTAACTCAGTGTTTGCACCCATATTCTTACCTTGAAGGATGTTGTTACACAGGACTTTTGCCAAGGGTGAGCCATGAAAGCAACCACTGATATGTATACATCAATACATATATGTGAGCATATCTATACACGTATATTATTGCAGAACACATTTTCTATTTGTTTATCTATACACACAGATACATGTACGATATTCTTATCTTTCCTCACCATCTTTCCATCCTTCCCCAATGTGCTTTTCCAGTTTTAACCTTCAAACAATTAACTACTCCTCCCTAGACCTTACTCCAGTAATTTTAACTAAACTGTTGACTTGTCAGGCTTAGAGCAAAATTGTTTTGATTTAATTATTGCCATAAAATCATCAAAGCACTGTCATCTAAAACAGAGAATGATGTTAAGATGTCAAACTAGTCACACAGTGTACATGCAAATCTGTGAAGACACTGGTGCAATGCTGTATGAAGACTGATACAAATAATATAATTAGACATCAGTGGTGGAGAAGACCTCATAAAGTTGTTTGCTTGGGATTCATGATGTGATAAAAATGTTTGCAAGCATAATTTCTAAATTATATTTTAGCCTACAAAATTTCAGTTGCTTCAGTAAGGTGTTGTAAACTCATTACTCATATAACCTCTGATACACTGTTGTAGTTCTGAAGTATAAAAAGTCTTTTTTTCCCCCCAGAGTCCTTTTTTTTTTCTCAATGTCTCCTCCATTTCCCAGTTTTCATTTCTTTGTAGTTAACATTAACTTATTTCTTCTACCATCCCATTCTCCCCACTCTGTTTGTTGTAATGTATTAATTAAAAACAAGAAAATTGAAAACTCCCTCCCTACTACGAATAATGGTTTACCTGCACTCTGACAGCCATTAACTCTCATGACTTAAATTCTGTTCTTTGTCCTTATATCTTCTGCTTTCTATAGGATTTTACAGTGTGTGTTCAGTGAGTCAGGAAACAGCTCTAAGGACTGGTGAAACACTCATACATAAGGATTTATCCCCTCTGATAAATAGTAGTTATGACTGCATTATATGCACTGGAAAATATGTTTCAAGTCCCACATTTCCATTTGAAATTTTTGGAAAGAAATATTCATGTAACACTGGATATTAAATTAATCTGATGTAGCACAGATATGCCAGGCCTACTTGCGTACCTGTACTCTGACTTTGATTTTGAAAAGCAAAGAAAAATCTAATGCTTCCAGATTAGCGTGGAGTCTATCTACCTGTGTGTACTAGTTCCCCAGGAACAGACCCATAGGCCAGCCATGCAGGCAGGCCATGAGTATCCCCCTGTAGGCGGGGAGATTCAATCAGGTCAGCTGACTCACAGGTGTATCCCATGCCACTTAATCATGCTCACTATAAAAGGAGGGAGCTCAGTGTTCCTTTTCATGTGGCTGCTTTCTTTTGGCTTTCTGCCTCGTGCTAACCCCAAGGACCAGGCTGAGTAGAATCTTGTGCACTTTATTTCATTAAATCTGTTTCTACTTCAACCTATGGGGCTTCTCCCTTTTTTCCCCGATTCCCCTTCTCAGCTGGGGAGGGACCATTGGGTGGTAGAGCAACTGCTACAGTTTAGCCCTGGGTACAGACTGGAATAAGACACTGTGTCACATGTGCAGGGGATCTTGCATATAAGAAATGGTCTGAAATTAAGTGAAGAAGAATAATTAAGAATTAAGAAGAACTTCTTCACAGTGAGGGTGACAGAGCACTGGCACAGGCTGCCCAGAGAGGCTGTGGAGTCTCCTTCTCTGGAGATTTTCAAGACTGTCCTGGATGCAGTCCTGAGTGATGTGCTCTAGGGGATCTTGCTTTTAAGCAGGGGAGTTGGACTATATGGTCTCTGGAGGTCCCTTCCAACTCTGAATATTCCGTGTTTCTGTGATTCCAAACACCATGATACACAACCTAGAGTAACTAAGTAAGAGAGGTTTGTCTTTTTTTTTTTTTTCAAAACAAGTATTCAATAAAGTATAGTAAGGAAAATATTATCTGACAAAAATGCATATATTAGTTAGAGAAAAGCCTTGAGATCTTTAAAAAAGGGATATCTAAATGTGAATCGCTAGCCTGGAGTTTCAACATCTAGGATTTAGAGACATCTTTGCATTTTTTCTGAATGGCTTTGTAGTGTCATGGAAAGCTCTGCATAATAACAATTAAAGAAATAATTCACACCCTTTGAATACATGAGTCGTATTCAGGTTTTATTTATACAACTAAATATATATCCTTGGACCAAATTAGTGATAAGAATTCCTTAAAAGTGTAAATAAACATAAATCCTAACATAAATGCATGGTGTACTACCCAGTCCTTCCCTCTCCAAAATTTTCCACATAAACATTTGGGCATTTTTCAAAGTACACAGTATTCAAACACCTACAGTGGATTGGAGGGTATGGAGGTGAAAGAAAGTGAGGAAAAAATATCGTTTTTAAGAATATCCATATTTATGATGGGAGTAGCATCTGCAACACAGAAAGAGCATAGATTGTGTAACTGCATTAAGATACGATTACATGAAATGTAACTAAACAGGTAGGTCTGTTCAGTTCTTAAAAAAAACCCCAAACTCTCAAATGAGAGAAGAGATCCTTGAAACTAAATATTTGCTGGAAAATGACTTGCTTCTGTACATCTGTATGACTTTTTGCTGTCCATTATGACTAGCATTTTGTCTGCAAAATAATCCATACCTTGCTGGCTACTGGATTTTCCCCAAAAGATAAGTCCAAATCTGTATCAAAAAAGGACAAATCTCATTTAAAGAAGTTTAACTACACCAAGAACATTAAATTTATCATAGCACTCCTGCAGATGGCGCTGTTCCACAACATTTCCTGCATACAATCAGATTAAAATGCATCAGTTGGTCTATTCTCTGATATTTCATTATATATTGCCATACAGTACATGCAACTTTTACATAAAATGGTTGGCTGTGTGTGAAGGCCAAACTAGATGGAAAATGATACATAAAGATATAACATTTCCCCATTCCGAAGGTGCTTCCTTTTTTCCCCCACCCTCTTCTTACTGTAATGTTAGCAGTTATTCAGCAATGTCATACTTATTTTTAATAGCATATAAAATTTTAACATTCTTATTTGTGAGACCAAAAATTGTAGTTACTTAGAGAGGCCATGTTTTAAATTGTGTTTCTGTTTCAGACATGCTACAGTGTTAGCAATTGTTTTCCTACAGAATATTGTTACTAAGGGCTACAGATCAAGAATTATACTATTCTCACAAAGACTATTGTGGCAGTAAAAATAAAATATTACTCCAAAGAGAGAGAAATTTTCAAAGCTGTGTTATTGGCAGAGCAGAAGACTAAGGGCAACATGTGTCATCAGAAAGAGAAAAGATATTTTAAAAATTCCTAGTCCTTCAATTTAAATTTTGCAATGATATCTGTCATTACATGAAACTGATTGACATCATGTATACCTTCAATTCTGTGGTGATAGCCTGTGGACTCAGGCTGCTACGGGTTCATTTATGATATTATGATGTTAGGCCTTGAATAGAACTCTTAATTTTAGCTCCGTATTGCTTCCTTGTTAAAAGCTCAACCTACTGCAAATCTGCTTCAGATCTATTGGCAATACACATGTTCTCAAATGGGTGAGTCTAACATCCATTCGTAGCAGGTACCACAGAATCACAGAATCACAGAATGTTAGGGATTGGAAGGGACCTCAAAAGATCATCTAGTCCAATCCGCCTGCCAGAGCAGGAACACCTAGGTCAGGTCACACAGGAACATGTCCGGGTGGGTTTTGAATGTCTCCAGAGAAGGAGACTCCACAGCCTCTCTGGGCAGCCTGTGCCAGTGCTCTGTTACCCTCACTGTGAAGAAGTTCTTCCCCACACTTATGAGGAACCTCTTATGTTCCAGCTTGTACCCATTGACTCTAGGTACTTGTATTCTTGAATCATACATGCACACACACACAATGGAGTGGTTTGTATTGCCTATTGCTGATACCCATTTATTGTCTTCAGATAGTATTTTTCAAATTTGCTCATACTCAGGTTCTACTTTATGAGCTGTAAAATGACTTACTCAAGCAGTATAATGTAATTCTCCAAAATCTTAAAAAAAAATAAATTATTCTTAGTAGAAGTTCGGGGAAGATTCTTTGGTAATGCAAATAAATAAAATAAAATACTGGCTTTTCGTGACAAACAAACAAACAAACTCTAAATTGGCAGTTGGCAGTGATCTGGGGTGAGGGGAAGTGACATCATAGCAAGAGACAATACCATGCAGTCCTCAAATTCCCTGCTGTTGATTTTTGGTTTTTTTACTCTTTGTACATAATTATGTTTACTGTTAGGGACATGGAAAATAGTAATATCTTCAATGCTTGTTATGTATTTGTAAGTGCATTTGTAAATATCCACACTGAATCTATTCTATATCTCTTATTTTTGACAGTATAACACTAGCACATACTATGTCATTTAGGCAGAAATGGATTCAGCTTAAGACCTTATCAGGTGAAAGCCCAGTCCTCTGACCATATGTGCAATATAATTTTTGTTTGTTTGGTTGATTGGTTGTTTTTTTTCAGCGGGGGGGAGAAACTATTATCCTCTTTTCAGGTTTTCAGAGGGTGGGGAGGGTTTGGCAGGAGGGTATCCCTACTGTGTACCTAACCAAGACACTGATGCAGCATTCAGCTAATTAATGAATTAATTTAACCACTATTTAATTGCATAGTACTTTCTGGAAATGAGAATTATTTTGTTGCATGCCGAAGATAAATTTGAAAGAAAGGAGTATGAAGTAACTCATCTATCTTGCTATAGAATAATCCACTGAAGTAAATATTTTCCTTCTGCTTTCAGAGTTGTGGCCACCTATAGACATAGTATAACAGTCTTCAAATTCATTCTTTTCTGCTGAGTGATACATATTTCTGAAAGGCAGTAGTTGGTGTACAGTGTGCATAATACACTTGCATTACACAGAGAATAATCTTAACTCAATCTGGAAAATATGCTGGGAAATATTTCCAGGTTTTGATTATGTTTGCCTGCCCTTTATTATAAAAGTCTTGTTTTCTTTCATCCTTGTATAGTTGATGATTGCCCTAACTTTCTCCTACCCTGTGAGTCCTGTGATGTATTATTTTTTTTCTCATCAGTTCTAATTTAGCTTAACAAAAAGCAAAAACATCCAAGTGGTCAGATTAGGAACTCCCATATTCTCTTAAAAATGAGATTTACTAAAACGATATCTATAATCTCCTAAAACCAAAAATTATCAAGTAAACCCAGTTGTGTTCTTATGGTATGTTTAGAGAAGGGTGTCAGAAGACAAAGAAAGATGACATTTGTAGAAAGTTTTGCCATGTATCACACAACATGTTTCAGTTCAGTTTTGTGAAATGCCGGTGCAGGTTTCTGTTTATGTTGTGCAAATGACAGCTTGCTCTGTGTTAACGAAATGCCTGTTTGGCAATATGTATAACAGGATTTTGATAGTTTAAAAGAGTATGTTGCTTAAATATGTTAATTCTAAAATAACTCTTTTTTTAATATGAACTTACTGATTTAACATAACTCCTTATTTCTATAAATAATTAAAATTGTATATTTTATTATAGTGTCTAAACAATTTTTTACAATTATATTTTGAAAAGTTGAAAAACTAGTTATCTAAAATTTTAATTTGTCATTGAATAGAAGTTTAATGTTTTGTTTAAATTTTTGAATTCTGTATTTCTGATCTTTCTCATGTCAGGAAGCCCAGCACTGGACACAATACCCCAGCTGTGTCTCCCCAGTGCTAAGCAGGGTAACACCTCCTTTGGCTTGTTACTGTATTTCAGCAAAAATCCACCGTATCAGTACATCAACTTCTCATAGCAGAATAATTCATTAAATGCTATCACATTTTTATTTGTATTTTATATATAATTTTTAATCATACAGTATAGACTGTTCTGAATACCAGAGTCACTTGTATCATCTGTTTTCCTCATCTTTGACTGCAACAGAAGGTATTGTACCTGGACGTAATTCAATTCACAGGCTTCAGAATTTAAATTTTGAAGGGGGGGACCCTTCCAAGACAGAAATCATGGACACATGATATCCAGTTAACACAGCTTGGGCTAGAGTGTTCATGCAGGGATTATTTTCAGTTTAATTCGAAAAGAGAAAAAAACCTCTACTTTTTGATACCACTTATTTTCACAGAATCACAGAATAGCCTTGGTTGGAAGAGATCTCTGAGATCATCAAGTCCAACCATTAACCTAACACTGCCAGTTCACCACTAAACCATGTCCCTTAGCACCTCATCTACACGTTTCTTAAATACTTCTAGGGACGGGGACTCCACCACTGCCCTGGGCAGCCTGTTCCAATGTCTGACAACCCTTTCAGTGAAAAAAGTTTTCCTAAAATCTAACCTAAACCTCCCCTGGCACAACTTGATGCCATTACCACTCGTCCTGTCACTAGTTACCCCGGAGAAGAGACAGACACCTACCTCACTACAACCTCCTTTCAGGTAGTTGTAGAGAGCAATGAGGTCTCCCCTCAGCCTCCTCTTCTCCAGACTGAACAACACCAGTTTCCTCAGCCACTCCTCATCAGACTTGTGCTCCAGACCCTTTGCCAGCTTCATTGCTCTTCTCTGGACACGCTCCAGCAGCTCAGTGTCCTTCTTGTAGTGAGGGGCCCAAAACTGAACACAGTATTCAAGGTGCAGCCTCACCAGAGCTGAGTACAGGGGAACAATCACTTCCCTACTCCTGCTGGTCACACCGTTTCTGATACAGGCCAGGATGCCGTTGGCCTTCTAGGCCTCCTGGGCATGCTGCTGGCTCATGTTCAGATGGCTGTCAGCCAGCAACCCCAAGTCCTTTTCCACCGGGCAGATTTCCAGCCACTCTTCCCCAAGTCTGTAGCATTGCATGGGGTTGTTGTGGCTGAAGTACAGGATCCAGCACTTGACCTTATTGAATCTCATACCATTGGCCTTGGTCCATCACTCCAGCCTGTCCAGATCCTTCTGCAGAGCCTTCCTACCCTCAGGCAGACCAACATTCCCACCCAATTGGTGTCATCTGCAAACTTACTAAGGGTGCACTCAATCCCCTCATACAAGTCATTGATAAAGATATTAAACAAGATTGGCCCCAGCACTGAGCCCTGGCATGTTCCTTGACATATTTTGCAGTTCAGACGGTAGTTTATATTGCTCGAGCACCACCCACCAAGTGGAAGTGTTGATCTGCTTGAGGGTAAGGAGGTTCTACAGAGGGATCTGGAGAGGCTGGATCGGCAGGCCAAGTGTATGAGTTTCAATAAGACCAAATGCCAGGTTTTGCTCTTTTGCCACAACAATCCCCAGCAATGCTACAGGCTAGGGAGGAATGGCTGAAAAGCTGCCAGGCAAAGAGGAACCTAGGAGTGTTGATTGACAGCCGGCTGAATATGAGTCACCAGTGTGGCCAAATGGAGAAGAAGGCCAATGGAATCCTGGCTTGTATCAGGAACAGTGTGGCCAGCAGGGGCAGGGAAGTGATCTTAGCCCTGTACTGGTGAGGCTGCACTTCGAGTACTGTGTTCAGTTTTGGGCCCCTCACTACAAAAATTCCATTGAGATACTGGAGTGTGTCCAAAGAAGGGCAACAAAGCTGGTTGGAGGGTCTTGAGCATAAGACTTACAAGGAGCAGCTGAGGCAACTGGGGCTATTTAGCCTAGAAAAAAGGAGGCTGAGGGGAGATTTCATTGCCCTCTATAACCACCTGAAAGGAAGTTGTGGTGAGGTGGGCGTGAGTCTCTTTAACCGAGTCACAAGAAATAGGACAGGGGGTAATGGCCTCAAGTTGTACCAGGGGAGGTTTAGACTGGATATTAGGAAGTATTTCTTCACAGAGCAAGTTGTCAGACATTGGAATGGGCTGTCCAGGGCAGTGGCAGAGTCCCCATCCCTGGAACTGTTTAAGAGTTGTGTTGACATAGTGCTCAGGGATATGGTATAGTCGATGACTGTCAGTGTTAGGTTAATGATTGGACTCAATGATTTTAAAGGTCTTTTCCAACCTAGGCGATTCTGTGATTCTGTGATCTTCATCTAGTATGTATAGACAGAAAAAAAATATCTCTGAGAGTGATATAGAGAGCTCTATTCTAAAATTGTTCTTTTGTTTCTTTCTCCTTTTTTAATAAGGCCTTTGATTAAACATCATTTATACATACTTTGAGAAGTACCTTTAATAACTGATCAAACAACGTGAGATTAAAGATAACAAATTTCTACCATCTAACCTCAGTAATGTTCAGTTAATGATAAGGACATGACACATTTGAACTTGGATGATAAATAGAAAAAAATAATGAAACAAAACTAAGCTGATTCAGTGAAGATAATTATGGTAATTTTATCAAGCTCAATTTCTCTTTCAAAAGAATATATAATTGCTCTCACATTTTGTTTCAAACTACCTTGTCTCTGAGCCAATATAAACTAAGGGCAAACTGGAGTACAAGCTCCCCCTTCTCCCTGTTTATCAAAACCTTATCTGACTGAAAGATTCAAAGCCGTCAGCCACCTCTTTGGGTGCTGCTCTTCTTTCATTTATCATCATGAGGTGAATATGTCAGTATTAAGGGAATGAAGGAATTTCAGTCTGGCGGGAGGTGATACCCCATGAAGAATAAAAGTCATGTGGTTCCAAAAACTGTCTGAGATGCAGACAATAAGTCAGGTATAAAGAGTGTTCCTTGGCATATCTTTTAAACATGTTGATAATTTTTAATGTTCTTCCTTTCCTTTTCTAGTTGCCATAATGCTGAAATGGTAATTTGTGTTCACAAAATAGCTTTCAAGAATTTTCTCCTTTTCATTCAAAGTAAACCAGATCATATTAGTTTAAATGTCATGAACCATCCCATTTGTTTCTGAGGCATAGTTAAGGGTTGGTGATACCCATTCAGTTACAAGAACAATCTCATTTAGACACCATAATTACAATAATGACTAACATCAACTGCTACTTAATTGTAATCTCCTGAAAAATTGGTTGGAAATTAGCTAAGTTTCAGAGTTTTTTTCACCTTCCTTAATAAAGTGTCATAACATTATTTATTTTTATTCTTCTGAAGTTAGAGTGATCAAGCCCTATCAGCTCAGAAGGGAGCTTTCTCATTTTCTTCACCGTGTCTTTATATTTTAAATCATATTTGAATCTGCTTAAATAAAGATGGCACCCACTGCAATAACTTTTAATGTCTCCTAGTGGGCTTTTTGGTACAACTAATTCTATGAGACTCATAAGCTCTCTGATTTAGGTAATCTAAATATAGTTATACCAAGGGTATAACGTAATAAAACAGTTGGGGAATTCCACTATCTGCTCTAAGTTGACACTCTTCCAAATATATCAACATCCAGCTTGCACTTCTGTCCAGTCTCATTTTATACATCTCTCTTGTAAAGTTTTATGCAAAGCTAAAATTTAATTAACATCAGATTTCATGATGTGAATTCTCAAGAACATTAAATAGATATTAAAATAGGTGGTGGAAAATACCAGCACTCCGGAAGGAGAAAGAATGTCTGCTTAGATTTCTGCAATACCTCATACAATGCAATGCTAATCTTGAAACATTTAAATTAATCTCTAATATACAAAATTCGGCAGTATTTTGTTTTGTAGTCTATTTATGAATAGAAGTTTAAGAAGATATTACAAACAGGAGTAGCATAGGTTTAACGTCAAAGTTGCATTATTATAAGGCATAGTATGAGCACCTATTTTCTTGTCAGAATATAAAAAATTGGAACTGAATGAATGTTTGTTATAGATGTTTTATTCATGGATTAATTATTTATAAACTATATGACGTTCCATTTTGTATAAAATGTGACTGTCAATAAATTCTGATAGCAACTGGAAAAAGTTTAAATGTCTCTCCTAGAGAACATGATTGCAAATGCAAAATGTGGGCTTTTTCTTACATGTGTCTCTAGAAACAGTGATTTTTCATTGCTGACACATCTGCTATACTTTTTTTTGATTTTCTTCTTCTCAAATGCATAATAATCCTCAGGAGTAAGGTCTTTTCTTAATAAGTACTGCTTGACATTTATTTTTACATACATGATAGATATTTGAAAATGAGCATCTGTCAATGCTGTGGTGTCAAATTTAAACTTATTAGTCATGCAAATAACTTGGCCTATAGATCTCATCAGTACCTTTTCAAATTTTCAGATAAACAAAATAAATATCTTATCAGAAAAAAGCTAAACTAGTTCTCTTCCTTGCAAATATTAAAGAATTGCTAGTTAGAAATTTGACTACTTATTCCTATAATACTAAAGATAAACAAAAATAAGATGTTTTCACATTCTAATTATATTAATTCACATTTTCCTCCACCTTTAAATTTAAATTTAAAGTTTAAATTTTCTTTTCAAGCTGATCCTGCTCTAAGTAGAGAATTGGATCAGGTCACCTCCAAAGGTGTTTTCCAACCTAACTTGTTCTATGATTCTGTGACTAATTTTCTTTTTTTTATTTCATGTACATTACTGATAATAGTCCTCTACATTCAGTCTAGTACCATGCCATTACTATGTATTTCATACTTTCTTCTGTCTAATGGTGAGGATGTGTTAGTTCTGACAATGGACTTTATTTCTCTGTCTGTTGTCCAGTCCTTCCTAGTAGTCATCTTTTTTCCTGTTTTTTTCCTCCAAAAAAAAGGGTGCAAATATTTTGGAGGATGGGGTCAGAGACATAAAATGGGATTAAGAAGTCTACATTAAGTGTGGAAAGCCATAGACTCAGAGAGAGGAAAATGTCAGATTTCTTTGAGGTGCAGTATTCAACATGGAGTTCTCTTCCTTTTGCATCCAGCTAGGTTAAATTGTCTATGCAAAAGGATTCCTGGGGACAGTATGTGTTTTCCTATGCAGAGTCCTTGAAACTTTAACATCTGAAAGAAACACTCAGCAGTTCCATGATGTTTTTTTTGCTATTGGTTTTGTGAAATATTAAATCTTATTTCACCTTATTAGTGCAACCCTCTACTTCCGTACTGTTTGGGAGCCTATCTTACTTCTGAACAAAGCTTGAACAGCCAAAGGATGATTTTACCTAGATTTTACTATTCCTGGTAAGAGGCTACCAAGAATATCCAAACTACAATGTAGTCCCTCTTTATTTCATTTCCCTCTCCTCCTGTACTTATCATGGTGTGGGAGCGACACAAGTTTATCAGTGGACACCCTACAGAGCAAATTTACATCGTAAGGTCTTTGCATTTTACTCTAATACTGGATGACTTCAGGACACCTAAATAAAATGAGGAAGTATTTCCCTAAGGTTTTATCTCATAGCATGTCTGATTTATACAATATTGATTACTGCTTTAAATTTTTTTTGATTGTGTACTAAAGGCTAGATACATCATAAGACGTTTGTTTATCAGAAATCCTTTGTTCTTGCAGGAGTATATGTAGGAGTGAAAAGTGGAAAAACACTTGGAGAACAGACAGTAAGAAAATGTTTTTAAAAATTCAAGAAAACCGAGAGTGTCAAGCATCATCTGTACCATTTATACCTTTCTTAGAACATGATTTGGGGTCATAGCAAGGTCTGAAGAAGAGAAGCCTACAGGAGAAAAAATTTGTTCGGCAAAAAAATATCTTTTAAATTTTAATTTTCATAAAAAACAGGCATAGAAAGTTCCACACACGGTCACCACTGAATATAAACATTTTTAAAAGTAGATCTATATGTGTGAAATATCCAAGTCTTCTAAAATAAAACTGTTTGGACCTCAGTGGGTGAGCTATACCTGAGTACAAGCAGATTCAATAGCTAGATCATCTTGGTTTCAAGTCAACTAACAACACTTAAGGTTTTATTTAGTCCTAGCTCTGTTATCTACAGCCCTCAGATCGAAACTTTGATCTGGACTTCTTTAGAGGATCAGATGTGTCACCCATTTATCTTTATATACTAAAAAAAGTGGTTCTTCCTATTTCTCTCCAGTCAGTTATAGTAATCTTATTGCCCGCATAAATAGTTGGCCCAAACACAATTGATATGTACATGAGGAAGACATACCTAGGTAAGTAAATACTTAAATAGTATGGAATTCTACAAAAGCAAGACTTAGTGTCTTGTTTAGTGATTTAATTTCCCCTAAAATCTATGATTTACCAGAATTTCCTTTGAGGCAGATTTGCCCATATATTTTATGTTCATTTACAAGTTACAATGGTTATCCCACTTGCAAATAGCAGAACCTTCTTCTTCAGTAGGATCTAAAATATTTCTAAAAAGAACTTTCTCTGTTACGGTCACTCTGGCATTCACAAAAACTGTCCTGCTCTGGTCACTCTCTTGCAAACAAGCCACACACTAGCAAACCTGCATGTAGAAAATGAGTGTTCTAAGAAGTGGGACAAGTCGTATCACTCTAGCTTCACATCTTGATGACTTCTAAATTAAAAACCTTACTTGACCTATAAAGCATTTTTCCTAGCAGAAAACTTCTTCCCCATCATTACAACAGCCTGTCCTTATGCAAGTTTGGTCATGTTCAGCACAAAATACAGAGTTTGCAATTTTGTGCAACTATTTCTAATACACCTGTTACGTATGTTTCTTGTTAATCTCACTCAGCTGTCCAGCTAAGCACGTAAACTCTCAGAAGAGGGATTGTTTCTGTATTGTATTTAATGAATGTGCTGAATACAGTGGTTCTTTGCTTTAAATGAAGAGGATGTTTCTGCAAGCTAGAATGAGTTTGTAGAGTCAAACACTTGAGATCTGCATACTTTCATTGCCAAAGCAGTAGCAAGAATGATGAGGCAGAAAGGATGACGAAGGCAACAAGGTGTTTTTCATTTAGATTTCAAAACTGAACAGAAGATTCAAGGTGTAAGAAATGGTGACATCAATGTTTTTCTTCAGGTGAAAAGGTGGGTACAGATATTTTCAATTTTCACTTCTCTGTGACACCTCTGCATTTCCACATAGTGATTGAGGTCAGAAGGGACCTCAGAGCTCATCTAGTCCAACCTCGCTGCTCAAAGTGGTGTCCACTACAGCAGGTTTCTTGGGGCAGTGCCCAATCAGATTTTGAATATCTCCAAGGCTGGAGGTTCCACAACCTCTCTGGGGAGCCTGTGCCACTGTTTGAACACCCTTGCACTATTTTTTTTTTCTTTTTCTTCTTTTGTCTACATTTTTTTTTTTGGTCTAATTTTCTTCTTTTTGTTTAAATCCCATTTTTCAGTTTGTGACTCTGGAGTTGCTCAGTAAATATGATTCTGCCATTGCTCATGTTAGATTATCTTATTAAAAGGTAATTGCAGTAAACACAATCAGCAACGAGAATCAGAGGTAGAATAACAGGTGGCCAAACCCTGGTTATCTTATCAGTGTAAACAATGTACACCGAATTGACTGCATTTAAGGTTTCACACCAAGATGGGCCAATCAAAGGAACTCTCTCCAGAATCCCTTGCAAAATAAAGAGACTTATTGCCTAAAGGAGGTTAGGAATTTTATTGAAAGGAGATGGAAGACTTTTTAGTATGTGCAAAGCTTTTTTGTATGTATGTGAGCACATTGTGCAATTATATGGATGCTGGTAAAGACACCACTCTGCCTGTGTTGGTCTGTATGGCCAATCCATGTATGTCTCATATATTATGCATGGGTGCACACACACATCTATTGGCAGTAAGTACATAGCCCTGCACTGACCTACTGCAATCACACCTATCGGAAAGTGTCATGAAACTGTCCAACAATTAATGAAAGGCTCTGCCCTGAGCTGAGAGCACAGGTCTCTGGCCTGGGCTGGACTCACCTTGGCTGGAGCTGGGCTGAGGTGGTTTCAGCGCCTGCCTTGGGGCCAAGTGCCTGTTGTCTCCCCTGCCTGAGCCTGAGCTCTGCCAGTGCCTCCCTGGGAAGAGTCTGGGAACACAGTTTCTTAGTCGTTGTCTAAGAAACAAGAGGCTATGGGAAAGCTGAGCCTGGAGGAGACTGTGGGACTACACTCACACCCAGCTGTGAGGAGCCAGAGGGGATCAACTGTTAACAAGAAATTATGAAAACAAACCCAAACAACTCAAGACAAGGAGGAAATAGCCCCTAGTTTGAACAGCAAACTCCTTACAGAGAAGTCCCTAGGACCTATAGGTTACAATAAATCTACAATTTTGAACCAAGAAAAATAGATTTCACCAGATAGTATAGATAGAGAATACCTGAACCACTCATACCATGTCTCAAAGTACATACCAGGCCCGGTTAATAGTTGGGGCTCCACTGCTGAAAAGAAATTTCTGTCCTAAGAAGCTTACAACTTTTTAAATGAGAGATGATAAATATGAAGAAATATGAAAAGCATATGATAGGAGGTGAAAGTCTGAGATTTTTAGAATATCTGTTTGTAGGGTACAATATGTCCAGTTAGAAGGTTCCATCTGTACTGTCAGAAGCTTCCATTGGTATCATTACTGTCTTTTCTTTCATCCTCTCATCCTTTCAATTTTCTACTCTCTGATGATCATTTTATATGCCCCAGATTTTCCTTTCTTGTCCTTTTTTGTTCCCATCTTTTTGGCTGGTCTCCTTGCATCCGTTGTAGTTTGCATTCTATGCTTTGCTCCCTTGGAAATCATTGACCAAAATTTCTACTTCTGTTACCATAAAAAAGCAGTGTGTGCTTTTACACAAAGTAGGTTATAAGACTGAAGAATAAAGAAGGAGAGCGAAGAAAGAGGATAGTATTTCATACTTCTTTTTACTCACAGCTCTGCTGTGCTTACACTGATTTGCTTTAGTCATGCCAGCTGTTAGGCATACTATGGAACTGTGAAAGACATGTTTGTACAGGACAAGGCATAGATCCAGGCAGCCTGAACCCTGGGGAGGGAAGGCAGGATGTCATCTCTACCTCTCCCCTGTGTACATCTCTTTAGAAGACTTTTTGCATTTTGTGAGCTCAGGAGCTAGCTGAAAGAATAGCTTTCAGCTGTTGAACTACTGGAAGCATTACAAATCCCACAGAGAACTTTGAGGGTCCTAACCCTCTATGTACCGGCCAAAATGTTGAGAACTCAACATGCTTTTTCTTTTGCACTTCCAGGGCAGTTAGTGCTGCTTATTATGTTCCCAGAGATCTGCTGACAATACACCTCACATAGGTAGAATATTTCTCACCACTGCCAGCCCTGCAAAGGTATTGACAATTCACACACTCAGCATAAATACATTGGTATTCCATACCACGATTTACTACTTTGTGTGGAAATAATATGTTTGTATGGAGAGTTCACCTTTTCTTGTGTGAGTGGAACTGTTATTTATTCAATTGAATAAACAGCATTTGTATGCAGCCCTAATCATTAACATTTTGGAGACTGGCATCAGACACTAAGTACAATCCTGTCAAATAGCTGGCAGTGGATTAACTTTGACACCTAGAAACATGCCAAATTCTGACAGAATAAGAACTCACTGTATACCCTATGTCAATCATTCTATGAGTGCCACTCCAAATGCTTATCTTGTTAGTGATGACGTCAATCGGCATTGGGATTCAAAATGCTGCTGCCCTTTGAATATAGAATGGAAAGCAATGGACAAAACCCCAAAGTGTATGCATTTTAGCAACCACCCATCCTTCCTTAAGAAATGGTGGTCACCTTGGACATGGAGATGCTGCTTTATTAATGGGCCAGTCAATTTACACATCTATATGCAGAAAAAGTTATCTTTACTGTGTGGTTAATCTATTACTCTATAGTCAGTCTCACTTGTAAGCAGTCAAAGTGATTTCCACCACATACTAAAACTTCACAGAGCTATTTAGGTCTAATTCTAGTTACATCCCAAGTTATAAGTCTACTCACATTAGTAACACCTAATTATGTATGAAAAGGGTCATACATACTTTTTATATGCTAGCCTGGTTATTAAAGCGCTCACCTACTAAGTGGGAGAAGAAGAGAGACCAAGATTCAGCCTGAGGTGTTTCAGAACTGTAATCACCAGATGTTTAGGCTTCCATTTATTTGGTCTTCTCTTGTCTTCATAAATCCTACATTTCTGCCTGCACAGTGACCCAACACAAGAACAGCTTTCCATTTTCTCTTTTCTTTTTTCACTCTCTCTTGTTCTATAACCCATGAGAGTGAGCATGACCTTGTGAAGTAGGAGATGAAGCTGAAAAGGAAATTGAACACATCTCCTATTTCCTGGGCAAGCGTTCTAACTATTAAACTGTTCAAAAGAGGAGTAGCTCTGCAGCAGTCATGATGGATTAAAAAGTGGACTATGTTTAGTTAAGTCATTGCACTTCAGAAAAAGCTCCACTAAACAGATCATACTTGGCTAGAGATCACAAATAAACTTGTTAGAGGCAAGTTCTTAAGCTTTTAAAAAAGGCTGGCCATTTAATTAGGATGTCTGTCCTTCTGTTCATCTTACAAAGTTACTCATAACTGAAAAAAACCCCAGCAAAACCCTAAGACTTCTAAGGCTTAAGGATAGCCGGAAGTATACTTTTCCACCATATATTATATATTTCCTATTAGCCATGGATAATCCCTTAGTCAGCATGTAGAAGCCATGAGTAACTCTTCAGAAACATGTCTCTCTTGACAGAAGATTTGGTGTTAGATTCCCTGAAAAACTCATCTCAGCAACTGTTTTCTTGTCTTTGAGACACAGAAATTGAGAATTCATTTTAGAGAGCTTACTTATAGAATCAGATAATAGATTACTCTTATGAAGCGTTCTTTCACAAATTATATACTTGTACTGCTGTTCAGCTGCTACAATCCAGTCAGAAGGTAAGTTTCAACAGTGTATTTAGGCAAAGCACACACCAAAACTACTATTCAACTAACAAGGTCAAACAAGAACAAGATTACTATTCCTCCATCACACCAGCAGGTCCAAATTCTAAGACATTTGCAGTCCCCTTTAAGCCATCTCAAAAAAAAATAGTAATGCCTTAATCTGGACAAGCTAAGTGATATCAGCATTCACTAACAAAGGGTAGATGTGCTCTCAAGGAAACTAGATCTTAGACTGTTAAATACTGTCCTTTCTCCTTATCAGATGCAACTACATATAATTAGTTTCACAAATTTAGGAGCCTCCTTTCTAAAACATGACTTACACTATTTGACCTTTTAGGAGGTTATTCCAGAAACAAACTTCACCTGAGGAAAGTCTAACAAGTCTGAAGCCAGTTCTTCACAAATGAAGGACCAAGGTAGAATGTCTGTATTACCTCGTGCTGTTCAAATATTGTAGCTTGCTCAAAGTTATCTGCGGTATTGGAAAAAGGTCTGTAAGTTTAGGCTCCAGTTAACTTGGTAGTTTCATAAACTTAACCTATTTTTTTATGTCCTTCATATTATAAATAGCTGATCAGTCATTTACAAATCCTGTTATTAAACAACCAGAGCTCATAAGGAGTCTGAGCTTCCAATCTGAGTCTGATAATTCCATTGAAGAAAAAATTTAGAAGATGTTAGATATTACACTGCCAAAGTACTTCTAAGCAGCTGAGCTTAGTGTGTACAGTTTCACATCAATGGCTCAAAAAAGTGTCTTTCTGCGGCTGTCATGTGGAGGTCAGTGTTTGCAGTCAAATAAATAGCTGCGATAAAATCTGAAGTATCACTGACTTGCTTAAAATTCAGGCAACGTGGAACGAGTGCAACTGTCAGCAATAGGAGGCCTTGAATAGCTGTAAAGGTTAAATATCAATTTGTTTAAAAAAAGAAGTCAAGCTCATTCCTCTACCATAAACTGCAAATCTGATGGCATTCAACCCATTAACACTCCTGTCAGACATTTGAATTTAAAGTGTTTGACACCCCTAAAAAACTGAACAACTTTTATTAAATTTAGATTACTTTGTAAAGGTGTTGTTTGTTTTTTTTTTTAAATAGGTTCTTAAATACGTGCCCAGCAGCCTAGAAACCTGTTTAGATCTCCAAATTCTGCATTTGATGCCAGTTCCAAAGGCAGTGGAGGTTTTCTATTGTCTTCAGTAAGTTTTGGATCAGGCCCTCAGGACTGCTCAAATACATCAATAAAAAGGAAGACTGGATGCAGAAAGGGCTCATTTCTGAATGACCTCCTTGCTTTTGTCTTGCAGATTTATTTTTTTTTTAGGATACATTTTGTCTTTGTATGGCAAATTATCAGTTTTATGTTTCCTATCAAGGAACAGAAAATGTTGTTTCTATAGTAATGAATGTTCTCTTTTAATCTGAAAGGCATATCCAAAATTTTTAAAGGGTGTAAAACTTACTTAGGTTTATGTCTAATTTTTACTTTGTTTTCAATGAAAGATTAAGGCATGGGTATAACTTGAATTTTTAAAGTTAAAAGCCTTTTTAAAAAAATATTTGGAGAAGATAAAGAATATTTTAAGTTTAAAGCTTACAGGTTAAATCTGACTGCAGTAAATCATGAAAATTAAAATAACACCAGCAACAAGAACAGCAATAGTAGCAGATACACAGAGAATTTCTCCACCATGAGAAGACTTGAAAGTGTTGAGATCTGAAATCAATCAGAAGTTTATTTTTCAATATTCAAATCAGGGACTGCAATACACTAGTTTTCTGAATTAATGTAAAAACACATGATGCAGTTTCATCCACTGGTAGAATATTTCTGATATCTGTTGGGTAGAATAAAGCATTTCCTCCGTTGTTTAACATTCCTTTTTTGTTGTTTCTAATATTTTTGGTCTTGTAAAAGCATCATACCAACTCTTGTTGGTGTCTGCATTCATTGATTTTTCTGCCTTTGAAATCTGAACAGAAGCTGAATGCTTTCTTTGGTGGATGCTTTAAATTTTTAAGGTATTAGAAATTTTCTTGTCTTGTACTGAGAAACTGATTAATTGAGAAGATTTCTTTCCCAGTTGCTGTAAAAATTTGATAGGATTGTTTATTTCTGACATGATTCCTGAGTTGCTTACAGATTATCTTGAGCTTTTTAATTTTAAATGAATCTACCTCCTTTACTTAGCATTATTAACCTATAATACAGGTTGCTAACAGCAGAAGCCTTTGTTTTAAAGCTTCTTTGAACTTGTCAGATGTACCAGCATGTAAGTCTATATCTTCGATTAAAACCACAGTGCATACGCATGTAAATCCCTTGTTTTGGAAGTATATAGATTAGACTTTTCTCTGGAACAATAGCGTTATTAATGAATGGATGAAGAATTAATATCTGAGCACTTCCTGCCTGAACTTTTAGGAGAATTTACACAGACAAAGTCTCTTCTGTGGGGGCTGTGTGTCCACCAGGGCATGTCCTCCCACATCCCTACATGAGTTTGCCCACCCGACTCCTGTCAGTTCCAGCCGTTTTGGCCCCTGTCCTGATTTATCCTCATGTATATTCCGGCACCAGCTCTTCTCTTTGCTTTCCTCTAGGTGGCAACAGAGGAGGGAGAAATACAAAGTACTCCTCGGGCTTTAAAGGAGCAAAAGGATGAAGATCAAAGGAAAGAAAGAAAAGGGAAAAAGTGGGAGGGGGAAGGGAATATTTTCAAAGACTTCTTTTCTTATTATCCCCTCTTCTACAAATAGTAATATTCCTGACCAGAGGATATTAGCCAGCTTTTTATATTAGCTTTTGTTATCCGATCTTCCTTACAAGGAGGGATGGCAGAACAGGCTTCCAGTCAGATCAGTGTTTTCCTCTGCAGCGAGCTGGAGATCCTTGGTTCCTTTATACTGACTTCAGACCTAGCCAACCTTGCCTGTCTGGAGAAGCAGCTGTGAGAGCTGAGCTGAGCTGCCAGGAAACACTGTGGAAAGGAGGTGAAATATCTGCTTAACTGTAATGGATACATACTTTCTGACACATTTTAAAGACAATCTTGATATACGAGCCACCTTTTAAAAAAACTGTTGCACATGAACTCCAGTAGCTTGCAAGAATGTATCATTATTTAGTGTTAAATTTTACTTATAACTTTTTTTTTTTTTTAAAAAAAAAAAAAGCACAACAAAAGTTTTCTTACTGATCTGAAGAAAAGGTAGAGTTATTCAATGACTCCATACATATTAGAGATATTTTTGTAGATTTTGCTGTGTCATATGAACATCTTCACATGTAGCAGTACCGACTACTAACAATTACAGTTCACAGTCACGATGCTATTGTTAAGGCTCTATCAGTGGTCCCATAATAGCATGAAATGTTTTTGATGTTCTTTTTTTTAAAGGTTGTTTGCTCTCTGATAAGAGCTAAAAAACAATTCTGCAAAGACCTAAAATTGGGTAGTTCTAAGTCCTAATCTTTAAGAAGTTAAAACTTCAGAGAACACTTTGAATTCATGTAAATAACTGAAAATATGCTTGCAGTACTTTTTTTTTTTTTTTAGTAGTGTCTCTTAGTATTATTCTGATACTACTGTGCAGAAATGTGTACCAGCTACAGAAGTAAGGCAGGAAGGATGAGTCTGGACTTACTCACATAACATTCAAATGAGGAGGAGACATCATGTCAGCTAGTCCTGTGAACAGGGATATTGCCAAGAGTGACTAAAAAGAAGTCTAAGGAATGCTGGTGTGGGAAAGTTCAATAATAAAGAGAGGTAGGTAAGACTTTGATCAGTCACTGTAGGATGACACAGACTAAAGCAGGTGAGTTGTAATAGTGCATTAAGAATTAGGACAAATAAGGTTTTCTTATAGATTTGAAAAGATGATCATGCACAGGTGTGATATATGTCTTTTTGGCTACACCTAAAGTGAGGGACCCAGAAGAACTAGAATACTAGTCAGTGCAGTGAATGTAACAATCTAGCTGTAAACCAGTTCCAGAAGATGGGGCACATTCGAGTATGGATATATCAATGTCTCCTAGATCTGTCCCCTGTTATTTTAAAGCAGTTTTTGAATCCTGTGCACTTCCTGGTAGAATAAATCATGTATTTTTTGGAAAAAAAATTGCTTTCTGTTCCCTGAATTCTGTATGTGTTTGTAACTGCTCAATAGGAACCACTTACGAACGCCATTTTAATTTGACATTGCAACTATCATGGTTAGCAGCTGTGGGAAAATCATTCAGAGGAGAGTGACTGTTCTGTGGTGATCCATGGTAGCAGAGAAGGAGGTCTATACTTGTTGGGTCAAAGAATGGACCACCAACAAAGGCAGTCTGCCTAGGAATCACTGTTAATGAAAACAGGCTTAGATAGCTAGTCCCTGCAGACTCTCATTCCTGTAGGGATGTTGGTCATGTTGCCTAACTGTACATGTAAACTCCAGAATTCCAGTTTTTTTTTTCTGATTGTGTGATGATATTATAGGTTGGGCTTTGATACACAAAACTTATACTTGAGAATCATGTGATTTTCAACTAAAAAAACGTAGAATAATGATTATACTGAGAAGCCCTTTGTAGCTTTCTTCTTCATCAAGATTCCTTTCCTTTTTGGGCCACATTCTTCACTTTTACAGAATTTATCTGTTAGGTTTCACTATTCCCTTTCTGACATGTTTAGTGTGCACTTCTTTAAAAAGCCTGTTTGCTACTCTGAGATTCAAATGATTAAAGAGACTTCCAAATGATAACTCCTCTGCATAGCCTTCCCAGTTAAGTCTAGCACAGGTGCAAGAGACATAAGTCTAGAACCAGGCTGGGAAGGTAGAACATCTCACTTCATGACACAGCACTGTCTATAAAGGATTTGTTTATCCTTCAGGGCAGGATCTGACTGTACCAGACCTTCTAGACAATACAAAAGATTGGAATACAAAGTCAGACTGCTACTGTCTGTCTTTCTAACACTAAAAGCCATTGTTTTCAAGCTTTATTAACTTAACACTACAGCTTCATATGTCCACGCATCACAGAAGGATAATGAAATTCCTTTATGAGTGTATGAGGTAATTCCTGCCTTTGATGATCACAAAAGATAATTCATAAAGAAGATATCCCACTGGCTGAAGCAGAATCTTGATAAATGAGTAAAGAGATGAACTTGAGTTTCTCCAGAATGACATTGTTCTGATTACACAGAAGGGTCGAATCAAAAAATCATGTCTCTGTGATATAGTGTCTACAGCCTAGAAAAGAAATGAAATTATACACAATCCCTACAAACATATGTATTTTGGGAATATGTACTATCCAAATCTCTAAGCTTGAAGAGTATGTCCTTGGGCAGTCATTATCTACAGAATGTATTTGTATACTTATCTATGACAGGCATCCTAATAGATTTGTATGTGTGTGTTTATACTTTTAACAGTAAGATGAACAGGATGAAGTGCTGGTGTGGATCATTCACACAGTTTAATTCTTAGATGGGTCTCTGTTATGAGTTTGACCTTGGCCAACTAAATACCTCCTGAAAATTCTACAGGAAAAGTTTGGAAATTGGTGCAGATCAGAGATCATCCCTACTAGATAGGTTGAATGTGCTATATACATACTGCTTAGTGAGGTAAGAGAATTTGGCTGCATAAACATGAGTCATACTGTGCCAGATAGTCTTAGGGATGGAGAATGGCATTTTATCCACTATATGCACCTGTATAAATGAAACTTTTGTCTATTTATTTAAATTGAGACTTGGAAGCCTTTTTTTTAGTGAGATCTGATATTGTACTTTTAATTTAGAGAAGTAGTCCCTAACAAGTATTATAGCATTGATTACATAAGCACATTCAGTTTCTCCTTCAGTTGAACTTTAAAGTCATTCTTTAAAGCAGAGTAATTATGTGCCCTCTTTTGAGAGCTAGCAAATATCTACTAATTCAGCAGTATGTGTATATTGATCTTCTGATCTTAACCTATTCTGTTTATTGTCCTTTAACAGAATTCTTCCACATACATTAGTGCTCATGAGAAAGTAGAAGAGAGAATTATGTTACCTAAGTAATTTAGATGCCTATATTTAAAGATTAAGGCTCCACACAGAGATATGACATCATTGTAATAAAAATTACACTGTAATGTGTGTGGAGATTTTATCGTAAAGTACAGGATAATACAGGTCTGCTTACCTAAACATTTCTTTCTCTTTAAGTACAAATAACTACAGATACAGCATAGTCTTCATATAAATAGTTAATGCAACATAAAGATAGATTTATGAACATATTTAGGTGGAATTTACCGTGCTCTAGAGTAGAAGCAGGTACTATGCATTTTCTTCAGCATATACTAAATCTCTGTAATTTAGGAAAGTAGATATGAATTATTCTACGCTTTTGGATGTATTTTATGACAGATGATTGGCAGGTCTAGTTCTGCCCAAAATCTGCAAGCAAGCTGAAGCATTCATCATAACAGATCTGTGGACCGTATCTCTTGAAGGACAGGTAGAGAGAGATTTTTCTAACCACAGTGTTTTACCATTTCAAGGCATACCCTTGGAGATAGAATGCAGAACTTTTCTGAAAGTAAAAAACAATGTAAATACAAAGCTTCCTTATGTAAAAATAAACAAACAAGTGAAAAATATCTAGCTTCTTGGTCATTATGTTCTCTGAGAGTTATTTCTCTTTCAGGCTCGTACACTGTCATTTCTAACACCTGAAATAGATGTAGAGCATTGCTCTGTTTTCCAAACAAGCTGGCAAATACTTATCAGTTCTTGACAATAATATCAACTATGTTGTCTTTAACTCTTTGTATCTTCCCCAGAAAAATATTCAGGGTATGGAATGAGCAACTTGACCAGGGTCCAAAAAGCTGAGAGGCAAAAGTGCTGGGCTAAAAAAGGTAAGTAAAGGTTGAGGCAGAATACAGTAGTGAAGAAGGAAAAGACACTTTGTTACATTTTTTCTGCTACACTCTCTTCCGAATACTGGCTGCAAACAGCACTGGCTTTTGTGACAGGTGGCTCCAGGAAGTGTCTTCAAAATGATGATGATTCATCCCATCAAGTATATGTCCAAAATATAGGTCCTATTAATAACCCTAAAAAATTACATTTTTTATTAATCATTATAAACAAACAAACAAACAAATCAGATAGTAATTTAAACCTGGGATTTCTACATTGTTGACAGCTTCAATGAGATGAGTTAAATCCTAACGGTTATTGTGCTGTGACTTCTGGTCAAACATCGCATCTCTGTTATGCCTGTATGCACTCATGCAGCTAAAGCAGATTTTTATTGCTATGCAATGTTTACAGTTCACTGGAGTTTCTATGGAAAATTAAAATTATCAGGAACTTTTTTAAAAAAAATTTTCCATTGCTTGACATTTTTATATTCCTTTAATATTCTTTCTTACATAATGGTATACAGCTTTCTTATTAAGGAAACATCTCTCTCTTACTTTTCACAACACTAACTAAAGTGCTTGAATATTAGTGTATCAAGACAGAAAATCGCTCGTAAGACTTTAATGGGATACTATTAAGGGAATATTCCTTCTACTCTTTGCAATTCCATTCCAATTTTATAAGAGTTACATAAGAATAAAGTATTTTCTTTGTTTTTATTTTCTTCATGCCTCTCTGACTCCTATTCATAATTCTTTTAAAGCTTTTCTCATTTTTAATGCTTAGTTCAAAATCACTACTTTTTGTTTGTTTGTTGCTGTGTGAATTTAGAAGAAAGCAAATTTGGCATATGTGCATTTTTTTGTTGAAGAAATTATGGTACAGTTTTTCTAGAACAGGAACAAAACCAGCAAAGAATTAGTGTGGATTTTAATTACTACAACAAGTTTAATTGTGACAACAGCAAATGTTTTTTTCCTTTGTTTTCTTTACTAAGATTCTGAAGAACAGCTCCAAAATTAGATTCAATTGTATTTCTTGGTCAAGGAAAAGAAAGAAACTTTGAACTTTAATACATATATATGTATATTTAACATTTAAATATCTAATAAGGACATATAAAAATTTTAGTAGTATATATTTAAAATAATATATAATATATTATTGAATGAATAATGTAATATGGTATATACAATATACTCTATGCAATATACTATATATAATGTAATGTGCAATATTTAATAGATAATATGTAATATGTAGTATATATAGATACTGATTTTGTATATTCCAAAAGTAGAATCACGGAATCATTGAATCACAGAATCATAATCACAGAATGGTTGAGGTTGGAAGTGGCCTCAGAATTTGACATCATCTGTTCCAATTTCCCTGCTCAAGCAGAGCCACCCATAGCAGGCTGCCTGGGACCATGTCCAGTCGGTTTTTGAACACTGCTAGGCAACAGTCCTCCTACTACAGCTGAGGATAGCTTTCATTTTCTTTGCTGCAAGGGTACACTGCTGGCTCATGTTACACTTGGTGTCCACCAGAACCCCCAGGTCCTTCTCTGCAAAGCTGCTTTCCAGCTGAGTGACCCCCAGCATGTGCTGGTTCATGGCACACTTCCTTTCCAGGTGCAGGACTTTGCACTTCTGCTTGTTGAACTTCCTTATTGAGTCTACTGTCATCCCATTTCTCCAGCCTGTCGTGGTCACTTTGGATGACAGCATGACCTCTGGTGTATCAGCCACTCCTCCCAGTTTTGTGTCACCAGCAAACTTGCTAAGGATACACTCTGTCTTATCATTCAGATCATTAATGAAGATGTTGAACAGGAGCTGACCTGATGTTAACCCCTGGGGTACACTGCCAGTTACTGGCCTCCATGCTTTAGATAATGATATCAGGTTCATATTTCAAGTCAGCAACCATATTTTGGATGTAGCTTAAATGTTCAGTTATAGAGAAATGTGTAAAATATTGCACAAAATATTGAACAAAATATTGATAGAAGCCATGGAACTGACTAAGCTGAAGTAGCTCCAAGCATAGAGCTGTCAACATTGACTCTTGTCCTCATAGAACATTTCTTTATGATTTATGAGACATTGTATGTATAAGTATTTTCTATGTATAGCTAACATTCTTGAAATATTAGTATGTTTATATATTTTACATATACGATAGGGCCTGCATACGTAATAGCATCAGTTGTTAATTTAATAGTAGTCAGAATATTTGAGAGCAAGCGGCACGCGGAGCAGAGAGCGGCGGCTGTGGGAGCGGTGGGGCGGCTGCGGCGAGTGCTGTTCGCTTTTGCTGTTGGCTTTTGCCGAGGCTTTGAGAAGGAGCCGGGCTTCCCGGAGACGGTGAAGCCGGGATAGAGCAAGGAAACCCGAGTCTGAGCGGGAATCCTGAGAAAAATTCAAGAGATACCGAAAGGCTGACGTGGCAGGGGGCGTGACTGAGAGCCGCGGCAAACTTTAAAAGCGGCCATCTCGGCAGCTCCCCTCAGAGCAAGCGGCACGCGGAGCAGAGAGCGGCAGCTGGCCAGCCGAGAGGCAAGCGCGAGGAGAGCGGCGCGCGGAGAGCGGCGCGAGGACAGGACTAGCTAGATAGACCTTAGACCGCATAGGACATGGTTGCAACGCGCCCCAAAACCCTTGGGAAAAAGAATATGGGGACTCAGACAGATCCCCCGACCAGACATGCGGCCGTGCAGGTTTCTGGCTGCAGCGAATGCCTGAGCCTGGCACTGGTACCGGAGGGAGCCAGTGACACTGCGTGTGTGAGGTGCGAGCAGATAAATGATCTGCTCGGGCAGGTGGTTGAACTGATGGAGGAGGTAGAAAGACTTAGAAGTATTAGAGATTGTGGAAGAGAAATAGATGGGCGGAGCTTCACCCTGAGGCAAGGGCAGTCAGAAAAGGGTGGGCAAGTGATGGATCCCCTCCCCTCCTGTCATCAGACAGAAGCAGAGGGTTCAGGAGACGGGGAGGAATGGAGGGTGGTCCGTCCGCGGAGAGGCAAGCAAAAACCCTCCCAACCCCCTTCACCCTCCCAGTTGCCCTTGAGCAACAGATACCACGCCTTGGAACTTCAGGGAGAAGTAAATGAAGTTGAAGGGGTAGATCAGTCTCCCGAATCACCTAAGGCTTGTCAGTCATCCCGACGCCTCAGGACTTCTTCAATTAAGAAGAAAAGGAGGGTAATTGTGGTGGGCGACTCCCTTCTGAGGGGAACAGAAGGGCTCGTCTGTCGACCGGACCCATCCCACAGGGAAGTCTGCTGCCTCCCTGGGGTTCGGATTAGAGACATTAAAAGGAAACTCCCTAATCTTGTAAAACCCTCCGACTACTACCCACTGCTGGTTTTTCAGGTTGGCAGGGACGAAATTACTACAAGAAGTGTAAGGGCTATGAAGAGTGACTTCAGGGCCCTGGGACGGCTGATTAAGGGGTCTGGAGTGCAAGTAGTGTTTGCCTCCATACCTCCTGCAAGAATGGGTGAAGAGATAAGCAGGAAGAGTTCACAGATAAATGAATGGCTACGTAACTGGTGTCAAAGGCAGGGCTTTGGGTTCTTTGATCACAGACTGCTATATGAGACACCTGGCCTGGTGACAGGTGGAATGCATTTGTCCCAGAGGGGGAGAAGGCTTTTGGGGCAGGAGTTAGCAGGGCTCATTGAGAGGGCTTTAAACTAGATGTGAAGGGGGAAGGGAGGACAACTGAGTCTGTTAGAGACAAGCCCAAGAGCAATATGCTAGGGCCTGAAGGAAGGTGGTCTACGGAGGATTTTCGATCATTGAAGAGAAGGGACAGATGTTTAGGCCCTGACCACGAGGCCTCCTGCCTCCCAGGGGTCCCACCAGTGCGCTCTGCTTGCTACCTGAAATGCCTGTACACCAATGCACGCAGTATGGGGAATAAACAGGAGGAGTTAGAGGTCTGTGTGCGGTCTAAAGGTTATGACCTGGTGGCAATTACAGAGACATGGTGGGACAGCTCACATGACTGGAATGTGGTCATGGATGGCTATGTCGTTTTTAGGAAAGATCGGTCAGTGAAGCGAGGTGGTGGAGTTGCTCTTTATGTGAGGGAGCAACTTGAATGTATTGAGTTTTCTCCAGGGGCTGATGAGGGGCAAGTTGAAAGTCTGTGGGTAAGAATTAAGGGGCAGGCAGGCATGGGCGATACAGTTGTGGGGGTCTATTACAGACCTCCTGATCAGGACGAGGGAGTTGATGAGGCTTTCTACAGGCAGCTGAAAGCAGCCTCGCAACTACAGGCCTTGGTCCTCATGGGGGATTTTAACTACCCCGATATCTGCTGGAAGACTTACACAGCCAGCCATTCACAGTCTAGGAGGTTCCTCCAGTGCATTGATGATAACTACTTAATGCAAATGGTGGATAAGCCGACTAGGAGAGGAGCGCTGCTGGATCTTGTACTTACCAACAAGGAGGGTCTTGTTGAAGCAGTGATGGTCGATGGCAGCCTTGGCTGCAGTGATCATGAGATGGTGGAGTTCAGGATCCTGCGTGGGAGGAATAGAGTACCAAGCAAGACCAGAACCCTGGACTTCCGCAGGGCCAACTTTAGCCTCCTTAATCAATTGTTAAGGGAAGTCCCATGGGACAGGGTGCTAGATGGTAAAGGGGCTCAAGATAGTTGGTCAGCATTCAAGGACCACTTCTTGCAAGCTCAGGATCAGAGCGTCCCAATGGGTATGAAATCAAGTAAGGGAGCTAGGAGACCATCATGGTTAAACAAGGAACTGCTGGGCAAACTTAGGTGGAAAAAAAGAATTTATGGATCATGGAAAGAGGGGCTAGTCACTTGGGAGGAATATAGGACAGTTGTCAGAGGATGTAGAAAGGTAATTAGGAAAGCTAAGGCCTCCTTAGAACTTAACCTTGCAAGCCAGGTCAAGGACAATAGAAAGAGCTTTTTCAAATACATAGCTAATAAAACAAACACTAGAGGCAATATAGGCCCACTGATGAATGAGGGGGGTGCCCTAGAGACAGAGGATATAAAGAAGGCAGAGGTGCTGAATGCCTTCTTTGCCTCTGTCTTTACTCCTGCAGGCTTTCCCCAGGAGCCCCTGATCCCTGTAGCCCCGGAAGAAGTCAGGATAAAGGAAGAGTTTGCCTTGGTAGATGAGGATTGGGTTAGGGATCAGTTGAGCAATCTGGATATCCATAAATCAATGGGACCAGATGGAATGCACCCAAGGGTGCTGAGGGAGCTGGCAGAGGTCATTGCTAGGCCACTCTCCATCATCTTTGGTAAGTCATGGAGAACAGGAGAGGTGCCTGAGGACTGGAGGATAGCAAATGTCACTCCAATCTATAAGAAGGGCAAGAAGGAGGACCCGGGTAACTATAGACCGGTCAGCCTCACCTCCATCCCTGGAAAGGTGATGGAACAGCTTGTTCTTGGCACGATCTCGAGGCACATCAAGGATGAGGGGGTCATTAAGAGCAGTCAACATGGTTTTACCAAGGGTAAGTCATGTTTGACCAACCTTATTGCCTTCTATGAGGAAATAACTAGGTGGATAGATGATGGTAGAGCGGTAGATGTGGTTTATCTTGATTTCAGTAAAGCATTTGACACTGTCTCCCACAGCATCCTTGTAGATAAGCTGATAAAGTATGGGTTTAGTGATCAGGTAGTGAGGTGGATTATGAACTGGCTGAAGGGAAGAAGCCAGAGAGTTGTGGTTAATGGGACGGAGTCTAGTTGGAGGCCTGTGACTAGTGGAGTCCCTCAGGGGTCGGTACTGGGACCGGTGTTGTTTAATATCTTCATCAACGACTTGGATGAGGGTACAGAATGTATCCTCAGCAAGTTTGCTGATGACACCAAACTAGGAGGAATGGCTGACACACCAGAGGGTTGTGCTGCCATTCAACGAGACCTTGATAGGCTGGAGAGTTGGGCGGGGAGAAACTTAATGAATTTCAACAAGGGCAAGTGTAGAGTTTTGCATGTGGGGAAGAACAACCCCATGTACCAGTACAGGTTGGGAGCTGACCTGCTGGAGAGCAGTGTAGGGGAAAGGGACCTGTGGGTCCTGGTGGACAGCAGGATGACCATGAGCCAGCAATGTGCCCTTGTGGCCAAGAAGGCCAATGGCATCCTGGGGTGTATTAGAAAGGGAGTGGTTAGTAGGTCGAGAGAGGTTCTCCTTCCCCTCTATTCTGCCTTGGTAAGGCCACATCTGGAGTATTGTGTCCAGTTCTGGGCCCCCCAGTTCAAGAAGGACAGGGAACTGCTTGAGAGAGTCCAGCACAGAGCCACAAAGATGATGAAGGGAGTGGAACATCTCCCTTATGAGGAAAGGCTGAGGGAGCTGGGTCTCTTTAGCTTGGAGAAGAGGAGACTGAGGGGTGACCTCATTAATGTTTATAAATATGTCAAGGGTGAGTGTCATGAGGATGGAGCCAGGCTCTTCTCAGTGACATCCAATGATAGGACAAGGGGCAATGGGTGTAAGCTGGAACATAGGAGGTTCCACATAAATGTGAGGAAGAATTTCTTCACAGTGAGGGTGACAGAACACTGGAACAGGCTGCCCAGAGAGGTTGTGGAGTCTCCTTCTCTGGAGACATTCAAAACCCACCTGGACATGTTCCTGTGTGACCTGATCTAGGTATTCCTGCTCTGGCAGGGGGGTTGGACTAGATGATCTTTTAAGGTCCCTTCCAATCCCTAACATTCTGTGATTCTGTGATATTCTTTGTTTCTTAGAACTGAATCTCCGCATCTGATGATGGATGTAAAAACATATCCGTCAAACTGTCATATGCTGTTTGAAACAAGCTTTGTTAAAGCACGTGTTACAAATAGAAGATGGGTTCTCAGACATGCAAGTGAGTAACAATTTCTATAGGGACAGTAATCATAGCTTTTATGAAGTGAACCAAAATACAAAATCTTATTATTTGCAGTTTTGCAATGTGGGGAAAAAAAAAAAAAGAAAAAAGAAGTAATTTTTATTTATTTTTTGTTACTTTTAGAAAAAAAAATAAAAAAGGGAATACTTCCACTTGCAAAAGTATCCTCTGTTTCCTGTAAATTCCCTACCTCTGTATCTGTCAGTTTAAAACATGTTCATCAGTAAGAATAGCTACATTTCGATTACCTTTATTCGTGCTGACTAATGCCATTCTTCCAACGGTCCTATTGACTTCATAGGGTCTATTTATAAAGTACTATTCAACACAGGAGAGAGGAGAGGACTCATGTGCAATGCTCTGTCGAGGTCAGTGAGCCTAAAGATGTGACATGAAATCCTTATTCTACTGCATTCTGTACCAATTTTGACTTTGACTTCAGTGAAACCAGAATTTCATCCATTGCATATTTATTTCTCTGACTTTTTCAGAGTCAGACATATCATTTATTTCTCTGGCATCTTTGTAGTCTTTCATCAAAGTCAAATACAAACTTCATTTACAAAACAGTGAAACTCTTCTGAAGTTCAGGGGAGTTTTTCCCTGACAAAACTTCAGTGTTAGACTGATGTTCAGCAAAGGTGGTTAGCAAGTATTAAGTTAAAGCACAAGTTTGATCTAATTGTTATGTAAATATTTCATGTTCATAAATTTAAACATGTACTGAAGTGTACACTGAAATAGAGATAGAGATCCTTTGCTGAGTTAAGTATATGAATAGTAAGTGAGGATCAGAATATTTAGAAAGAGTAAAATTTTGTTTGATGGCACTGTCAAAGCAGGTTCCACAGGCTATGGGTTGAAAGCGTCAGAGCAGTGCATCCACTGAGCATGTTAGCTGAGGAAAGGCTGTCATAGAAAAGGGACAGTGGGCCAATGTATGTTTTAGGAAGCTGAAAGTAGGCTTTCAAGAATTCCAGGAGGAGAACTGGAACAGGCCTTGGCCTAAACTTGTATCCCAAGGCTGTATTCTGTAATCCAGTTCCCATCTTTTTTTTTTTTTTTTTTTCCAATCCTCCTTCCTGCTCCTGGAAGAGGAAACAGAAATATCATGGCATGCACCAGCTACAGGAAAGACGGAAAGGACAGAACCAGTCAGAAGTGATACATTCTTGACAGCTATTGCTGGTGTTGTCAGAGGTGAAGGGACAAGGACTGTTTTATATACCATACAGCTGAGTCTGTGGCAACAGCAGAAAAAAGATGGTCAAATGAGAGGAAAGGGCCCTTGTTAGAAAGGCTAATGACCATCTCCTGTGACTTTAACAAAGAAAGAATTCTATTGCACTAAGTGGCAGCCTTCTTTATTTACACCTTTGAACCAAATCCAAGGAAACTAATTCTGTGTTAATGACTTTTCTGAGTCAGAGCTCTAGCTGAGGGTATTTTCCTTCTCTGTATGGACGAGCCTAGAGTACTATAAAGGTCCTATGCTTCCTTCATTTTTGTCCTTGACTATGATATTTTTTTCTCTCTTAAATTTCAGTCTCTTATTTTGTAGATAAGATTTCTAAAATTGTATTTAATTAATCAGTAGGAAAAAATATTACCAAAAAAAAAAAATTTGTCAACCCATAAAAAGGAAACATATTAACTATTCTTGCAATGCAGTAGGAAATTTTGTAAGAGAAGAATTCTTAATATAACAAGAAAGCTTTATACATATTTTATGCTGAAGGTATCTCAAGAAATAAACATAACAATTAAGTAGCAATAATTTTTGAAGATTTTGACATACATTTTTTGCCTAAGCTGCTGCTAAAATAGTCTTATGAAACTTCTTTGAACATCAGCAATTCTCTCAACCTTTTCAATTTAATGAATAAAAGTTAAAATTTATAATTACTTATGTATGAATGCAATTAGATGAGTTACATTAAAAATATATGAGAGTCATTTTTTATGAATATAGTCCAGAAGTGATAATTAGGGAAAGTACCAAAAATGCTGTTAGAATTTTCACACTGAAATTATTTAGTCATTCTAAAGCATACATATCCTTTAAAACTGGTCCATCTTATGAAAAATTTTAGTCTATAAAAGTGAAACTGAATTGAAAGGATTATGTTTAAGTTTAGGAACTGAAAAGTCTGTGGATGCTGAAATAGTTGCTAGTTAAACATAGAATCTTGGAATAATATAGCCTGGGAGTGACTTCTGGAGGTCATCTGATTAAACTGGTTACTCAAAGGAAGGCCACTCTGGGCTTTGTCCCGTTGAGTTTCAAATACCTCCAACAGTGGAGGTTCCACAACCTTTCTGGGCAATCTGTTTCAAAGTTTGACTACACTTACTGTGAATTTCTTTTTTTCCTAATATCTGATCTGAATATCCCCTTCTGAAAACTGTCATGTGCTTAAGCATAATGGACAGGTGCCGGTACAGAAGCACTGGTGATCTATCATTCATAAATGTTTACACAAATCAGCACAGTTTGATCCTTCAAAATATAAATCTTAGGAGCCTAAAATTACAGAATCACAGAAACACAGAATCACAGAATGTTAGGGATTGGAAGGGACCTTAAAAGATCATCTAGTCCAACCCCCCTGCCAGAGCAGGAATACCTAGATCAGGTCACACAGGAACATGTCCAGGTGGGTTTTGAATGTCTCCAGAGAAGGAGACTCCACAACCTCTCTGGGCAGCCTGTTCCAGTGTTCTGTCACCCTCACTGTGAAGAAATTCTTCCTCACATTTATGCGGAACCTCCTATGTTCCAGCTTACACCCATTGCCCCTTGTCCTATCATTGGATGTCACTGAGAAGAGCCTGGCTCCATCTTCATGACACTCACCCTTGACATATTTATAAACATTAATGAGGTCACCCCTCAGTCTCCTCTTCTCCAAGCTAAAGAGACCCAGCTCCCTCAGCCTTTCCTCATAAGGGAGATGTTCCACTCCCTTCATCATCTTTGTGGCTCTGTGCTGAACTGGGGGGCCCAGAACTGGACACAATACTCCAGATGTGGCCTCACCAAGGCAGAATAGAGGGGAAGGAGAACCTCTCTCGACCTACTAACCACTCCCTTTCTAATACACCCCAGGATGCCATTGGCCTTCTTGGCCACAAGGGCACATTGCTGGCTCATGGTCATCCTGCTGTCCACCAGGACCCACAGGTCCCTTTCCCCTACACTGCTCTCCAGCAGGTCAGCTCCCAACCTGTACTGGTACATGGGGTTGTTCTTCCCCACATGCAAAACTCTACACTTGCCCTTGTTGAAATTCATTAAGTTTCTCCCCGCCCAACTCTCCAGCCTATCAAGGTCTCGTTGAATGGCAGCACAACCCTCTGGTGTGTCAGCCTTTCCTCCTAGTTTGGTGTCATCAGCAAACTTGCTGAGGATACATTCTGTACCCTCATCCAAGTCGTTGATGAAGATATTAAACAACACCGGTCCCAGTACCGACCCCTGAGGGACTCCACTAGTCACAGGCCTCCAACTAGACTCCGTCCCATTAACCACAACTCTCTGGCTTCTTCCCTTCAGCCAGTTCATAATCCACCTCACTACCTGATCACTAAACCCATACTTTATCAGCTTATCTACAAGGATGCTGTGGGAGACAGTGTCAAATGCTTTACTGAAATCAAGATAAACCACATCTACCGCTCTACCATCATCTATCCACCTAGTTATTTCCTCATAGAAGGCAATAAGGTTGGTCAAACATGACTTACCCTTGGTAAAACCATGTTGACTGCTCTTAATGACCCCCTCATCCTTGATGTGCCTCGAGATCGTGCCAAGAACAAGCTGTTCCATCACCTTTCCAGGGATGGAGGTGAGGCTGACCGGTCTATAGTTACCCGGGTCCTCCTTCTTGCCCTTCTTATAGATTGGAGTGACATTTGCTATCCTCCAGTCCTCAGGCACCTCTCCTGTTCTCCATGACTTACCAAAGATGATGGAGAGTGGCCTAGCAATGACCTCTGCCAGCTCCCTCAGCACCCTATTCTGAAAGTACTACTGCTTTAGACCTCGAGTTGACCATATAAGAGCTCTTTCTTCTCTTCTTCTATGTCTTGACATATTTTCCATTTCAGCTGTCTGGAAAATTTTCATACTATTTCAAAAGTATTTAAGAGCTAGCCAGTGACACAAGCAGGTGTTTAAATTTTTTATAGTCCATGCCCAGAAGAGCTTTTCTTTCCAGAAAAGGCTGTTTTTTGCTGTTCTGGTCATTTACACACAGGTAAACTGTGGCTTATTGAAATTGATCTATATATGCACAATTTCAAGTGATTCTTTCCATTGTTTCTCCCTTCTCTGCAAAGAAACATATTTAAATCATCCTACTTGAAAATGGAAAAGATTATTTCCCTTTCCTCTTTCCCTTTTCTTTCCTCTTCATTTTTCACTTCATCTTAATCCCTGGGAAAGTGATAGAATATCTAATCCTGGAAAATATTTCCAGGTCTATAAGGAACAAGAACATCATCAAGAGTGGACATCATGGATTCACCAAAGGGAAGGCCTATGTGACCATTCTGGTAAACACCTATGATGAATTGACTGGCTTGGTAGATGAGGGAAGGACATGGGAAGGAGCAAGTCCAGAGGAGGGCCATGAAGAAGATAAGAGGACTGGAGCAACTCTCCTGTGAAGACAGGTTGAGAGAGTTGGGGTTGTTCAGCCTGGAGAAGAGAAGGCTCTGTGGAGACCTTATAGTACCTTCCAGTACCTGAAGGGGCCTACAAGAAAGCTGGAGAGGGACTTTTTACAAGGGTATGTAGTGATAGGACAAGGGGTAATGGTTTTACACTGAAAGAGGGTAGATTTAGGTTAGATATTAGGAGGAAATTCTTTACTGTGAGGACGGTGAGACACTGAAACAGGTTGCCCAGGGAAGCTGTGGATACACCCTCTCTGGAAGTGTTCAAGGCCAGGTTGGACACAGCTTTGAACAACCTGGTCTAGTGGAAGGTGTCTCTGCCTGTGGCAGGGGGGTTGGAGCTATATGACCTTTGAGGTCCCTTCCAGCCCAAACCATTCTATGATTCTATGATATTACCTATCTAGACTTTGGCAAGGCTTTCAGCAGTCCAACATAAAATCCTCACAGAGAAACTGGAGATGTGTGGTCTACATGAGCAAACAGTGAGGTGAACTGAAAAGAGGTTGAATGACCAGGCCCAGAGGATGGTGATCAAAGGTACAAAGTCCAGTTGAAAACCCCCACAGGGGTCAACATCGGGCCAAATCTTGTTCAGCATCTTCATTAATGATCTGAATGATAGGACAGAGTGTATCCTCAGCAAGTTTGCTGGTGACACAAAACTGGGAGGAGTGGCTGATACACCAGACAGTTGTGCTGTCATCCAAAGTGACCACGACAGGCTGGAGAAATGGGATGACAGTAGACTCAACAAGGAAGTTCAACAAGCAGAAGTGCAAAGTCCTGCACCTGGAAAGGAAGCGCGCCATGAACCAGTACATGCTGGGGGTCACTCAGCTGGGAAGCAGCTTTGCAGAGAAGGACCTGGGGGTTCTGGTGGACACCAAGTGTAACATGAGCCAGCAGTGTACCCTTGCAGCAAAGAAGATGAAAGCTATCCTTGGCTGCATTAGGCAAAGTGTTGCCAGCAGGTGAAGAAAAGTGATCCTTTCCCTCACTAAGCTCTGGTGAGGCCACAGCTGGATTACTGTGTCCAGTTCTGGGCTCCCCAGTACAAGAGAGACAGATGGACACACTTGAGAGAGTTCATCCAAGGTGCATGAAGATGATTAAGTGACTGGAATATCTCTCATATGAGGAGATGTTGAAAGAGCTGGGACTATTCAGCCTAGATAAGTGAAGGCTCAGGGGGGCCTGGTCTCATCAGTGCATATGAATATCTGAAGGGAATGTGCAAAGAGGATGGAATCAAGATTTTTTTCAGTGGTGCCCAGTGATGGGACTAGAAGCAATGGGCATAAATTGAAACACTGGAGGTTCTGTTTGAACATCATTAAATACTCTGGTTTGCCCAGAGAGAATCATAGAATAACCTTAGATGGAAAAGGCCTCCAAGATCGTCAAGCCCAACCATTAACCTAGCACTGCTACAGGTTTCTTAAATACGTCCAGGGATGGGGACTCCACCACTGCCCTGGGCAGCCTGTTACAGTGCTTGAAAATCCTTTCAGTGAAGAAATTTTTTGTAATATCTAATTTAAACCTTCCCTGGCACAAATTGAGGGCATTACCCTTTCATCCTATCAATAGTTACATGGGAAGAGACCGACCCCCACCTCACTACAACCTCCTGTCTAATAGTTGTAGAGAGAAACAAGGTTTATCCTGAGCCTCCTTTTCTCCAGACTAAATAATTCCCTCAGCCACTCCTTATAAGACTTGTGCTCCAGACTCCTTGTCAGCCTCGTTGCTCTTCTCTGGACATGCTTCAGAAACAAAATGTCCTGTTTTGCAGTGAGGGGCCCAAAACTGAACAATGATGTTCACCTCAGATCCCTTCCAACCTCAGTCATTCTGTGATTCTCTGAAGCTAACTATACATAATTGTTATGGGATACTGTTGAATCAGCTCACATTTAATTCCTGAAACTAGGTATTTAGTTCAAAATTTCCTGAGTATTGTCTTATTGAAGCATTCTTTGTTTCCAAATAGAAAATCGATGCAAACGTCCCAACACAGTTTGCTTTAGAGGTTGAATACAAAATATTTATTTCAAATGTAACATACAATAAATAAGAAACAAAAAGGCAGATGGAAATGATGGTTTTAGTAGGAGATATAATAAGATGCAATAGTGTCAAAGTTAAAATTTATATAAGGGCATTTAATGAGATGAAATGCATTACAGATAGCATAAGACAGAACTTATTAATTATTAAAATGTCTAATTCACTTAATGAAACTTTGTACATTAATGGTTTGCAGCCAATGCAACTCAAAGCTGCCACTATTTATTTTTACAGTTTTAATAGTATTGGCAGATATTGGGTACTTTGGGTTGTACATTGCATTATGTATAGATTTGGGTGTTTGGATGATATTAACAAAATACCCCTCAGATACCTGATACCACTCTTCCATTATCTTCTTAACATTGTGTCCAGAACTGAATTTTTAACATTGCAATATTTCATTGTTAAGCAGTAGTCATCAAAATAATTCTTGTATTTACTAATAGGCTGTTAACTGTTTTCAAACACTATCATCCTGAAAAGCACACTAGTAGAAGTCAGAAGTCAGATAGTTGGATAAGTATGCTCACATCTATTTTATTCTGAATAAGATAATTCTGAATAAATATGCAAGCAAAGAAGGCACTAGCAAATGTGTAATACAAACAATTATTACATTAAAAACTACATAGGAACTGGTTATAGTACATCCTTTAAGAGAGTTTGATGGTTTTGGTGTTTTAAAGATCCCAATCTTAACTCTTATGATTCAGAGGACGTCAAGCAAGTACAATACCACTATGTTATGAACAGTATATTTTATCTTTTATGAGGCACAGTAGTCACAAGACCTAATTCTGCTCACAGCAGGACTGTGCCACCCTACTGAGCTCAACATATTTGTATCATTTTCAGTGAATACAAACTTTGACCTGCACTTTCTAAACATGAGCCAAAATATTTTCTGAGATAAGTATAACAGAAACCATGATAACTTTTTCCTGCATGCATGACTACAATGCTTTTTATTACCTCTAATATTCAGCCTAATACTTTAGCTATCAGAGAGCTGTGCATGTGGGAAATCCCTTGTCACTGATCAATGCATGTTTAAGCAGAGCTGTGTCTCAATAAAATAGAAAAAACTAAACTCTAAGGATAATTTTATAGAAAATGCTGGTTAATTCATTTTATTGAATTATGAAAGACATGGGTCAAAATCTGATCAGATACAGACCTATTAATTTTTTATATACTTCATCCTTGGTGAGACCTCTATTGAAAATGGGTGGCTGTAAAAGGTTCTGTAATAATTTTATTTTCATATGCTTGTCTGTGTCTGTATGTGTGTGTGTGTATATCTTTGTCTTCTCTCTGATAGGATTGCATCACACTGTTGAAATCATGAGGAATCTGAGGTCTATATGAACCCAAAGCAAAAAGAATCATAGAATCGTAGAATAATTATGGTTGGAAGGGACCACCAGGGTCATCAAGTCCAGCCCCTATCCCATCATATTCCTAACCATTAAACCACTAGACCATGGCCTCAAGTGCCTCATCAACCCATTTTTTGAACATCCCCAGGGACGGTGACTACACCACCTCCCTGGGCAGCCTGTTCCAATGTCTAAGCACCCTCTCAGGAAAGAACTTCTTCCTAAGATCCAACCTAAACTTCCCCTGACACAACTTGAGGCCATTTCCTCTCGTCCTATCATCAGTAATTTGGGAGAAGAGACCAACACCAGCCTCACTACAACCTCCTTTTAGGTAGTTGTAGAGGGCAATAAAGTCTCAGTCTCCTGTTCTCCAGACTAAACAACTGCAGTTCCCTCAGCCGGTCTCCACAAGGCCTGTTTTCCAGACCTCTCACCAGCCTCGTTGCCCTTCTCTGGACTCACCCCAGCACCTCAATGTCCTTCTTATCCTGTGGTGCCCAGAACTGGACACAGTACTCAAGGTCTGGTCTCATGAGTGCCGAGTACAGGGGCACGATCACCTCCCTACTCCTGCTGGTCACACCGTTTCTGATACAGGCCAGGATGCCATTGGCCTTCTTGGCCACCTGGGCACATTGCTGGCTCGTGTTCAGTCGGCTGTCAACCAACTCCCCCAGGTCCTTTTCCACCAGGCAGCTTTCCAGCCACTCTTCCCCAAGCCTGTAGCGCTGCATGGGGTTGTTGTGGCTGAAGTGCATGACCCGGCACTTACCCTTGTTGAACCTCATACAGTTGGCCTCAGCCCATCGCTCCAGCCTGTCCAAATCCCGCTGCAGAGCCTCCCTACCCTCAGGCAGATCAACACTCCTACTCAATTTCATGTCATCTGCAAATTTACTGAGGGTGCATTCGATCCCCTCATCCAGGTCATCAATAAAGACATTAAACAAGACTGGCCCCAAGACTGAGCCCTGAGGGACACTGCTTGTGACCAGTCTTCATCTGGATTTAACTCCATTCACCACAACTCTCTGGGCTCAGCCATCCAGCCAGTTTTTAACCCAGCAAAGAGTCCACCTGTCTAAGCCATGAGCTGCCAGCTTCTGCAGCAGAATGCTGTGGGAAACAGTGTCAAATGCCTTACTGAAGTCCAGGAAGACAACACCCACCGCTTTTCCCTTATCCACTAGGTGAGTCACCTGATCATAGAAGGAGATCAGGTTGGTTAAACAGGACTTGCCCTTTATGAACCCATGCTGGGTAGACCTGATGCCCCTGTTGTCCTGCACTTGCCGCGTGATCTCCCCCAACATGAACCATTCCATAATCTTCCCCAGTACCGAGGTCAGGCTGACAGGCCTGTAGTTCCCCGGATCCTCCTTCCTGCCCTTCTTGTAGATGGGTGTCACATTGGCAAGTTTCCAGTCATCCGGGACCTCCCCCGATAACCAGGACTGCTGACAGATGATGGAGAGCGGTTTGGCAAGTTCCTCTGCCAGCTCCCTCAGCACTCTCAGGTGGATCTCATCCGGCCCCATAGACTTATGGGTGTCTGATTGACTTAGCAGGTCCTTCACTACTATTTCCTGGATTACAAGGGGTTTATTCTGATCTCCATCCCAGTCTTTCAGCTCAGGGGACTGAATACCATGAGGATAAGTGTCCTTCTTTAAAGCTCGGAATTAAGCACACCACTTTTCTGAGAAAATCACCATCTAAACGTTTCAAAATTATCCACTGGTGTCATCCTAGCAGTAAACAAAATTAAAACAATAATTAGTATAGCATTAGATGCACTATTACGAAAAATCTACTTTGAAAAAAACCACAGTCTGTGGGGATGTACTTTCTCTGAACAAGTACAGATTGTACCATGAAAGAAAAATTAATTTGAAACTACTTACATTTTTTTTCTTGTACACTTATACTATCTTTAAAAGCAATTCTGCTTTCCCAGATGGAAAGGGATCATATTTAACAGATGTGCAGAACCAATGGAAGATGATTTTCAAAACTGAGTCACAGTAGTGAGAACTTTAATTTATGTTCATAAGATGCTTTGAGATCCAAAGATGAAAGCTATTGAAGAAATACAAAGCATTAACATCACACTTGACGGTGAACAAATAGAAATGAGGGGTTTATGAACATGTGTAAAACAATTTTTCTATACTAGATTCGCCTATGCTGAGTTTATTATACTGAAGTGTAGATTCCAAAATTCTTCTGACAACCCCATAGACTTTTTTTTTTTTCAAAAAATTATGATCTTCAGACATGACTTTGACAGCAGATGCAAAAACCCCCCAGCACCTGCTTTGTTGATTATTTTTCTTATTATGCCTCTTATTGTCATACTGAGAGCCAGCATTAAAGTACCCCAGTGCATTTTACTTATTTCCAGTGTAGACTTTCCAGATTGTTTCTTTACAATCTAAAATGATAAAATTCTGCCTATGGAGCAACTATTATAAAGCATAAAACAACCAGAAAACTACACCAGCTATTAGTGCAACTTTTTTTTGGATAAATGGCCTTTTGGTGGATCGAAGCTAGAAAACATGAAAATTTTCCAGTAGTGGTGTTACATTTTCCACTTTCACTTTCAATTCTCCCCCATTTCCTCATGCAAATATTGACCAAAGATGTATTGAGGTTAATCTTTTACAGTTATCTTCTTTTTCTCAGTAGATATACACCTCCATGAATATGTAGCATCATTTGTACATAGCCTCAATAAAGATCACGGCAGACTGTAGATGCTAATGTCTGTTACATTGTTCTTGGGAATTTATAGAAAACAATTAAATACAGACCAACTTATTCTTTCATATGCTTCCAAAGAAATTCAAGAGTCCAAAGAAAAACCCAAGCTCAATGCAATTATATAGAGAACAAGAGACTAAGATCAATACTGTGAATTTGGGATTAAATCTTTAAACATAACATGAGAGGCTTTCTGAGTTTTAAAAATGTATTACAGAGTACTGCCCATAATTTTTAGCTTTGTTTTCTATTGAAGCATTAACCTGGCATTACTAAGGATGTGTGTGCAAAGCTGTTCTTCGCAGTAAGCTTGTTAGCTTTACAGCTCTTTTTTTCTGATCTAATAGCACTTTAACTCTGCACATATGGATGTTCTGGGCTTTCACCATTTCATCATCCCCTCCAAGTGATTTATCTAATTTTTAATCTATTATTTTTTAAAAAAAATTACGTAACTTTTAAAAAATAAATTATTTTTGTATGTATATGTATACATGTACATACATTACCAGAAAGGTTCATAGAGTCACAGAATAGTTGAGATTGGAAGGGACATTTAGAGACCTTCTGGTCCAATCCCCCTGGTCTATCAGTGTCACCCATAGCATGCTGCTCAAGGACAATGTCCAGACAGCTTTTGAATAGCTGTGGAAGAGTTGGTAGGGTTGTTTGGGGTTTTTTTTTTTCCACCTCATAACTAAATTTCATGAACAACAAAAAAACTAATTCAAAAGCCTACACAGATCAAAATTTTTCAGTATCAAAGCAGTTAAAATCCTCTTAATTTAAACTCTGAAGTCTGTGGAAAGTTGTGCTGAATTTCTTACTGTACAGTAGTGTAGAATTTGGTTAAATGTCACTTCCTTTTGTGGAACATTATGTTCTCACTATGTATAGGATAATGTAATGCCCATTTCACAAATCAATAGATGAAAAGTGTTGGCTGGGACATCTATGTTGACTAGAGAAATAAATATTATTCAAACTTTCAAGTAGAGAGCTCAAATTTTTAAAAAAAATTTTATTATAATAAACTTTTATTTTTAATCCTGTTATTTTTTGAGAGTAGAAAGGGGAAAGATTGCAGGAGTCATAGTCTTTGCCTGTTTAGTGTGTTAAAGACAAGTTGGCTTTATATTGCATGGATGACTTTCAGATCAGGCTGATATATTGGACCAAACAGATTTCTCTTGAGGCTGATCTAAATTAAAAGGGTTGGTTAAAATAAAAAAGAACAGTATGGATTAGAACAGGACAGAATAGAATTCTAATTAGCTTCAAGTTCAATGAACAGAAACAGCCCTTTCCCATCCCTTACAATAGCATATTACATCCTAAAATGAGAACTGAGTTCTAGGAGAGGCAGGCTGAAACATTCTCTGAAGGTGTGTGTCAGTTTTCATTCTAAACACTGCAGGAATTCTCTATAGGTAAAATTAGGTATTGAAATAAAAACAGACACCTAAGGTCAATAACAGCAAACCTCATATAATATTCATATTATCAAAGCATACTTATGATATTATTTCTGTAGTATTAAGAAAATATAAACGTCTATCAATTCTTTGTGTCTTCTGCTATCAGGTGGGTTCATCAGAGATTCATTCAAAAAGTACTTAAACATGTGCTTTGTTTTAAACCCACAGAAAGTGCAATGAACCAAAATGTTTGCACAAGTCATTAAAGAGTCCACGCAATGAGGTCCTTGATCTTCATGTACTTGGTAAGCTTATGCTGCTTAATATGGTGCTACTTTGTTTCTTTCCTGATTTTTTTTTTTTCCACTGACAAATTACAACTGTTTATGAACTCATGGTGCTTGTTGTCTTATCCTATCTTCAGAAATGAGGTAAAGAGTTTTTAATTCCATATCATGATTTTATATATATATATATACATATATATATATATATTTACAGTAAATTCTATATCCATCAGCTAAATTCAGAGAATACCCAACTAACCTGTACCTCTACATGGTAACATGAGTATCAAAATGTTGGAACAGAAATATCACAACAGTAACTTGGATACTTCTTGGATGAATGTATTTCCGATCCATTCTTTGGACCCTACATAAGTATTTAATTAGCCTGGCCAACTGTGTGGAATTATTTTTGACGATAAAAATGTCTCAATTTTTAAATTGAAATATTTCAATCTACATGGATGGTAAAGGTAGGTGGTTTCACCAAAGCCAGAAATATCCTAAGGTGGATCTTAGGATAGATACCTATCTGCCTACCATTGAGCATATCTACATGTGTTTAGGACAATGTTTTTTTATATAATCAGCAAGTTTCCAAGCTAAACAGTAAAGTGCAAAGGGGTTTAGCACCTTTAGGATTAGGCAATGTCAGCACATACAGGGGTTGGACAGTTGTCACAGCAGCAGCTGGAATGCAGGCAGCTGAATTCCAGCTTAAGTGACATTTATTTGGACTAATAAAATGGCACTTGAAAGACAGTGAAAGAGGTAAGAAATCTGGTAGAAAGCTAATGAAGAGAAAATTTTTGTTCTCTGGAAATACGTTAGCCGGGTAAAATCGCAGTACATCACAGGAATGTTGGTTTGCCTGAATGTTTCAAGAGAATCCAGCCTTTTTTATTTAGGAGACCTGGTCTTACCTTCCCAGTTTACCTACCTAGAAAACTATGAAAGAGGTCTTTGTACCAATGAATTCTGGCTGAAACCTACCTTTCTGCACTTTCAAGTCCATACAGACAGTCTGAAAGCCTGACTTGTGGCTAAGATTCACAGTGACTTCATTCTCTTCCTTTTAGAAGAACGACTAAAAAGACCATTCTAGTTTCTTGTATGAAATAGGGAGCATTCCTGTTGCTGATAGATCTTCTCCCAGTTCCAGGCTTTCCTGACTCTCTGCTGTGAGAAAGGAGGAATGATACCAGTTTCCGAAGCTTTCTGAAAGAAAAGTAGTGAAAATAACTTTTGCTTTTTCGAAGAGAATTCCTGAAGTTTTCTATCAGTAGGATATTTTATAATCTGTGGTAATTTTGCTAGTGTAGAAGCAAGAGTCTGAACACTTTTTATTTCCTTAGGAAACTGGGCTTTTGGAGATTGACCAAGATGATGCTGTTTGCTTTTCTCCCCAGCTGTTGGTGTGCAAATACCGAAGAAAATAATCACTAGCCATGCAGTTCTTGATGAACAAATGTGAAACGTAAAAGTAACAGCAAAGTAGTACAGATGTTTGCCATAGAACTGCTAATGTTACACCATGTCATCCTTCCAGACCCTATAGATATGTAACATTCTGTGAACATGAAAATATCCAGACTCTGAGAAAAGTTCAGAATCTCTCTCTCTTGCTTCTCTTTGTAGTGAGTCTTTTAAGTGAGAAGTCTTCACTGAGCTTTGACACCTTTTATCAAACCATGTTCTATTACTTGGAAATATCTCCTGACTTCTAATATGCATATATTTATTTTCTTAAGCAGTATTCCATTTTATGGGCTCCATTTTGGAGTTAAAAATGTTTTCAAATCAATTTAATTGTAATTTAAACTAATTATAAGTGTAGAAATCATTCGCTGGCATTATAGCAATATTTATTAAGAAACTAATTGAGTACGTCCCACTACCAGTCATGATCACTTACATAGACAAACTAGAATGTATTTTGGGTTGCCTATATAAAAACCAAAGCACAAGAATAACTTCCAAGGTCAGAAAAACATTGACTTTTACTGCTTTTTAGCACTAATTCCTTGGTAGCTTTGAATCAAGCTTCTCCTATTCTGTCCCAGATGTGTTCTAATTTATTCTCCTTTTTAATACAGAAAAAAATGCTAATAAAATTATGGAATATTTTGAGAATTCATTGGCTATGCTCAGTTCCTCAGTACTCACTGAGTGCACTGGTGGAGTGCTTTACTGGAGTGTACCTTCTGCTTCAGTTTGTGTGGTCTGAGGCTGTGTGTGATACGAAAGGAAGTATAGTAAATTCGATGACCAGAGAATTTGCCTGAAAAGCAAACCTCTGATCAGAGCTACTATAAAACTAATGTAGATACATTCTTAGGATTGGTTTTCAATTCCAGTAAATTATCATAGAAGCTGTCTGGATTTGAGAGTCTGCTAATAACACAGAGTATTGAATAATTTTGTAGCCAACCAGCAGCAAGACATAGATGGAAAAGGTACATCATTATTTCATTGATACCTCTTTCCAAATATAAAAGCTAATTTCTTGAAATTCACATTTCAGTAAAATAAATGCATTTAGTCTTTCACTCATGGCAGCATATTGGCTTTCACTTTTCAAGCATACTACATAATGTGAGGTGCCCAGTGTAATAATAAGACAGATTTGGAAACAAGAATGTTCTAGAAATGAAGTAAATGTTAACTAGAAGCAATGGCCTGAGACTTCATGCCACTGAGAGAATGGCCCGAGACCTCACAATCTCTTTGGATCTCTGATAACAGAAATTGTGAAATTATGTACAAGATTATTTGAAAAATTGTCTTCTGCTCTTGCTGTAAAACCCAACAAAACTTAGCCAAGATTTCAGCCTATGAAAATTTCAAATGTCTCATGTTGAGATTTGGAGTTAGGAATATTAATTATTCAGAATCCATCTGTACTTGGCATGCTCCAGACCCAAACAGCTTTGTTATAGCCAATGTACACACATCCTCCTCTTATAAATGGGATGAGCATACATGGATCATGAGCCTGCAGAATCTAGACTGGTCTGTCTTTGCAATTCTGTTTTTACAGTATGTAGGGTAGCTTGAGTATCAGGAACAAGGACTGAGGAATAGGAAGAATATCACTTCCAGATTGATGATTGACACACAGGTAATAAAGAGAACAAGAAAAAATTGGCTTTCCTTTTCTGCAAAATAAAGAGCAAAGCTAAAGAGACTGACAGAGAGGATGTGGGTTTGCAGAAGGAGAAACAGCAAATATTAGGAGAATCCAATGCAATTAGTATGGGCATAGTATACAGAGAGACTATTCCTTTCACAGCAGTTCTCTTCCTCATTCTGCATTCATGGTATAGAAGAACCAGAGATTTTGCCTTTTTAAATCTTCCCCACCACCACAATTGCTACAGGGAGGAAAAAAACCTCACAAAACCTCATGCAGGAAAGCAAAAAATTTTGTTTAAAAATTGAGAGACGAAGGTATGGATTATGTTTGTATTTGTACAAACAGAACTAATTCAGATTACACAACAATCTCAAATTTTGCATTGTCCTTCTGGGTTTCAATCTTATATTTTATTTTTAACAAAGAGCTCTCTATATATTTCTACTAAAATTTTTGGAATATCTTCCTGCTCTATAGTCTCTAAGTACTTTTTTCCTTGAATTTCCCCCTATCATGTGTGTGTTTTACTTGCTTCTTTTCCCCTAAATCTTTTTCCTTTATTGTGTTGAGCTTTAGAATTCTCTCCTCTCTCCTCCTTTCCTACCTGTCAGGTATTTCCTCTCTAGCTGTGCTCTCAGTGTTCTCTGGACTGCTGAGTCTGAGGAGATAATACAGATGAGAGAAAAGGAGCCATCCAGCCAGCAAAAATCCAAGCAGCAAGAACTGAAGCAGCAGATGTTTCTCAGCACGAGGGGTTTAATGTTGGTGCTTTTAATGGTGTACACAGTCCCTTGCACAACTCTCCACACCACATTCACTATATAAAGTTTTTCAAAAGGGTTGCACTTTAAATATTTCAAGAATATCATCGAATCACAGAATCACAAAATATTCAGAGTTGGAAGGTACCTCCAGAGATCTCCTAAGTCCAGCTCCCCTGCTTAAAAGTAGGATCCCCTAGAGCACATCACTCAGGACTGCATCCAGGACAGTCTTGAAAATCTCCAGAGAAGGAGACTCCACAACCTCTCTGGGCAGCCTGTGCCAGTGATTTGTCACCCTCACTGAAAAAAAGTTCTTCCTCATATTTAAATGGAACCTTCTATGTTCCAGCTTGTGCCCATTATCCCTAGTCCTGTCACCAGAAACCACTGAAAAGAGTCTGGCTTCATTGAAACATCATACACAATGATTTAGACAGCAGTTGCTGACAGAGTCATCTTGTCACTTTTTCATGTGGAAGGAAGCCCAAATTCTAACTTTGCTTCTTTGAAGTAATTTCTGTGCTCTTGTTAGAAACAATTCCTGATGAAGTCTTTCATTGAGGGGCAAGTCATGGTCATAGGAAGACGTCAGCTTATCCAGTAAGTAGGCTGTGCTAGGAACCTCATTGCACTGCATGTTAGAGCTTTTATCCCACTTTCACAGTTCCTTTCCAGGTGTCAAACTCACTCTATTTAATTAGATCTTGCTGTGTTTGACACATGACTGCATGAGATGATTTATGCCAAACTGCAACAAGTCTGGGTACTGAATAAGCCATAAAATTTGATGAAAAATAAAGTGCAGTTCTCAGGTAGCTATATAGTAAACTTCTACTTCATACTGCAATGAAATAACCATCAAAGTGGTCAGAAAGTTTACTTTATTTTCTCTATTCCCTTTTCCTACCCATTAGTTGCAAAAAAGGGAGTATTATTTGCTAGTTAAGAACAGCAGAGAATAATCAAGTAAAAACGATTAAAGCAAATTAATTGACTCATTAAAGACCAAAATGCACATTGACCTTTGAATTTTAATTAATTTAGTACTTTTTTCCATTGCTATCAAATTCATATATGCTGCACACCCTTAAAATAAATTCCCTGAGTTTGTTCAAGAAAGAGCAATGGTAGAATAAGCCCGAAAAAAATTAAACAGGGCACACTGAACTACTGCAGAGGTGACATCTCCTCCTGGATTTCTGTGCAATATACAGCACTTCAGCAAAGAGCCCGCACTAACATACAAAACACCTCTGGGTTGCACATCCCTGAGCGACAGGCTCACTGAGTGTTAAGAGATATAGCTAAAAGTTGATGATATGCATTTTCCCTTGGGGAAAATAATGTTTTGAAAACCTTTTCACACTGGGTGAAGCATTGGGAATAGCCAAGACAATGAAATCCTTGAATGAAAGAAGTAGCCTCAGAATGGATGGAAAAGCATGAAATATTCTGGAGTTCTAGCAAAATCCTGAGTTCTGGGTGTATTTTGGAAGAATCTAAGGCTTTTAAAGACAGATTTGATGTCTCTAACACTAGGAACATAACATTTCTTAGCAATGTATCTCTTTACAGACATTGTATAAATAATCTCTTGTTAAAACATCCTTTCCATTATCAAAGGTAGAATTATGTAGCAGGGAGATAAACATGTTACTCTGTTTACCAGACGTGGTTCCTAAAGTTTGCTTACATTTTGACACCTAGAGGTATTTCACAGAGCTACCTATAGTGGGTTCAACATCTCTTTCTGTTGTACAAGTCAATGTAGAGACCGATAATCCATACATGATCTTTGTGCTATTTTTTTTCCATTTGCATAAACTTGCATTTGGAGATGTTAGATGCCATTTGCCCATTATGCAGAATTACTTGGTATATTCTGCATCTCTTCAGAGACTGGTTTAATTTTTACTGGCATGAATAAATTTTGACAGCAGAAATTTATATCACGTCACTGTTTAATCTCTTTCAGATTATTTCTGAGTACGACAAAGGTTTTCACACGGATTGGTGCACAGACCTCTGGCTCTGCACTGGAAGACTTACAGTGGGAAAACTCACCATTTCTTTCTGCCTTAATATCTTAGCCAGTGATTTTCAAGTCATAGGAAATATAATGATCAGGATTATACCTAAAAAGTGTCAGAGGAAACTTCTGACCATCAACTATCCTTCGCTGTTGGAATTAGTAATAGAAATGTGCTGGGCTAAGAGTGGCATTTTGTCATAGAAACTGCTGTGACAGTACATGTAAAGCCTACGATTATGTATTATTACCTGTGAATGTCTAAGCGTGCAGCACAAAAATATAAATGTAATTGCTGTAACTGAAATGGAAAATTTGAATTTATTGGAAAAAGTTGTCTACATTTAGCAAGTACCTGGGGCTCAACTGTAGCAGTTGTTCTGTCAGCTAACAACCCCTCCCCAGCTGAGAAGGGGAAACAGGCAAAAAGGGAGAAGCCCTATGGGTTGAAGTAGAAACAGACTTAATGAAATAAAACTAATACTATCACCAACAAGTGTACAAGGCTCTACTCAGCCAGGTCCTTAGGGTCAGTAGCAGGAACAGGAGACCAAGAAAAAGGAGCCCCAGGAATAGAAATTTCACCATCACTGAGCTCCCTCCTTTTATAATGAGCATGATTAAGTGGTATGTGACACACCTGTGAGTCATCTTGGGTCAGCTTCCTTGATTGGATCTCCCAACTGACTCGGGGTTACTGCCTGCCATGGCTGGCCCATGGATCTGCTCCTCGGAAACCAGGACAAAAATATTTTATGGTGTGCAAGCTCTATTTTCCAGGGTGTATATCCACGGTCAATGGCTGGGCAACAGGTAAGCTGTCACATACATGATAATTCTAGAGATTCTTGTAACGTCTTTCACAGATGTCCAATACAAGAGAAGAACCTGATACAACATAGTGAAAATGATTCTATTATCCAATTTGCTCTGGTAAACTATTTTATGTTTTTCACATTCTGAAGTCTCACATTTCAGTTTTACAGTAGCTTTAACTGAGTAACCTTGTAATCACTTTTTCTTTATGAATCTTTGGTATCTGAACCCTATAGGGACTAAATAATATAGGAATTTACAGTAATTAATCTAAACTAATATATAACTTATAGTGCAACCTCATTTCAAGGGAGGCATATAGGTATGTGTGAGGATCTATAGAACAGTCTGTTCTTCACATAGAGCTATGAAAAACAGTTAGAGATTGTCTTAACATCTAAAAATAAGAGCCAGTTTAGTCTTTTCAATTTTGCCTGTATTGTAGCTAAATTTTATGCTAGCTATTTTGATATCTATCAAAGTATCCATATTGTTACAATAGAACTCTGGATTCAGAAATATTCTCTGTCAAAATTTTTCTCTCTTACTATATTTTATAACAAACCTATATCATTTCCTTTTATCAGTTTTGAATTTTATATATTTTTTTTAATTTTTATGTAAAGTTCCTTCATTCTTGTATAACCATAAGACTACAGGATAATTGAGGACCTCAAAATGTCCCTAGTTCAACTTTCTGCTTAAAGAACTCTATGGTCAGACCAAGTGACTCAGAATTTTATCCAGTTGGGTCTTTGAAACCTCCAATGATGGAGAAAGACCACATAACCTCTCTAGGAAGCCTGTTCCTCACTGCCCTCATGGTGAAGAAATTTGATGACAACTTCCGGATACAGATAATTGAAGAGCGAAGGAAGGGACTTGTGCTGTTGGACTTCATACTTGAAAACAAGGAAGTGGTCAGGGAAGTGAAGACTGGAGTCACCCTTGAATGTAGTGATCATGAGATGATGGAATTCAGGGTTCTGATAGTGTGGAACAAAGCAAAGAGAAGGACCACAGTCTTGGACTTGAATAGCGCAGAATCTGGCTTGTTCAGAGTTTACTTGCAGGAATCTCATGGGAGACAGTCCAGGGGAGAAGAGAGGGTGGGGAGAGCTTGTTGATTTTCAAGGATTGTCTCCAAGCTCAAGAAATATCCATCCTGATGACCAGAAAATCAAGCAGAGATGACAGGAGGCCAGCACGGATGAATGAGAAGTTCCTGACTAAACTCAGATACAAAATAGACCATGTAAGAGGTGGAAACAGGAACAGGTAAACCAGCAGAAATTTAGAGACAATGTGCAAATGATCAGAAAATGATTAGGAAACCCAAAGCTCACTTGGTGTTGAATGTGGTCTTATTTCTTGCCCATGTCTATCTGTTGGCTATACTTATTTGTTTGTTTGCTTGCCTTAGAGATAGGAGTTAATTTGCAATTTGAAAGTCTACCCTATCATCTGAACCTGTGGCTTTATCATTCTCTATTTTTGGGGTATTTTTTTTATTAGAATGAAGCGATTTATTTGATATTTCATTTGGAAAATCGCTATGATTTCAGAATTTTCAGTTTACAGGTTAAAACCAAACTGCGAATAGCATAGTGTGCCATATGTCATATTCCTTGCAGGATCTCTACTACCATCAGTGGCTTGTTGCATTAAGAAATGGATCACTTTGAGTTATTTTTTGATTGCTTTTTTCTTGGTGGTGGAAAACAGCATGTGTAGCTGAAAACAGCTTTTTGTTGTTTTTTTTCCCTTCAATATAAACCAACTTCTGTATACTTCAGCAAAGAAAAACAGAAAAGCAAAAAACTCAAGGTCATGAACAGAGAAAATAAAGACTAAGAACTCCAGCATTCAGGAGTCCTTTTGCTCTGTCAAGTGTTATTCAGCATCCACAAGGTTTTAAGTGATAGTTTCGTTCACTTAATCATGATCTAGAGGTTTCCTGGATTTCCTCATTGCCTTTTATCCACTTGAATCCATCTTTCTTTACAAGTAGTCTGTTGGTCCCATAGATATGTCTCTGCATCTTTGGAACATCTCCATTATTAAATTATCTACAATCCATGATCTATTATTAAATAAGCACTGCTTTACTGAAGCCAGAGCAGCCCCATAGGCACAGAAACTTATTAGTATAGCAGTGTGCTTGTAAAAGGTGACAGATGGGAAAGACAGCTACAAGGACAGTGCTGGACCCCACTAACCCACCAGAGATTGAATCCATCAATCAGAAAAGACACAGTAAGAGTGCAAAGAGGGAACAAGAGAATAGATCTCTCCTGACTTTTATTAGGCCTGTTTTCTGTCCTCTCTTATGCTTTTACTTTCATGCAAAGGAAGGAGGGGGGACACATTGTCCCTCTGCTTCTTGTGGTAACTTCATGTTTGTTTGTGATTTGAACTGTTTCTGAATTGATTGGTAATTCTAACAGCAAGCAAGCAATTTTTCCCTGCAATTTAAGACTCAGATAATGTCCCAATCCTAATCACCCGGTGCATCCATGCAGATAACTCCTACACCTTGGGAGAGTCCTTTCTGTTTCAATGGGATTCAGCAGCCCTGGTAGCACTATTGCAGCCTTGAAACTTTGGAGTGAGATTTTATTTAACCTAATAAATTAAAATAAGAGTGCAGAGCTAGTAAATTAAATACACATTGAAGACATCTAAATTACAAAAACATTAATTGGAAACAATAATAAATAACAGAAAGTCATAACAATAAATTGTTATTCAATCCCCTTCTTTCTCTTGCCTTCTCTGAGCAGGTACTCTGGAAAAGTGAAGAGTCACTTTGTTTAAGTATGACATTCATTAAACTTTTAATTATTTGACTAGAATGAGATTTTTATTTTCCTTGAGGGATTAAATAGAGAATTTACACTTATTAATTTCACAAAATGAGAATAAAGAATACAACTTTATCCTAAGAAGTAAGTAATCTCCTCAATTTCCCTTAATTTTAATAAATGTTTAAAATGCTTAGAGGAAGGTTTAATATGTCAACACTAAACCGGAAAAACTTCAAGCTACATTGTTTCTATTTATTTTCGCTTCCACTGAACAGTAGGGGTTGGAACAGACCTCCAAAGATCACCTAGTCCAGCCCCCCTGCGAGAGCAGGACCCTAGAGTAGATCACACAAGAACATGTCCAGATGGGTTTTAAATGTCTCCAGAGACAGAGACTCCACAGCCTCTCTGGGCAGCCTGTGCCAGTGCTCAGTCACCCTCACAGTAAAGAAGTGTTTTCTTATGTTAAGATTGAACCTCCTCTGTTCTAGTTTGTGCCCAGTGCCCCTTGTCCTGTCACTGGACACCACTGAGAAGAGTCTGCCTCATCTTCCTGACACCTGCCCTTTAGATATTTATAAGCATTGATGAGATCTCCCATCAGTCTCCTCTTCTCCAAGCTAAATAGGCCCAGTTCCCTCAGCCTATCCTCAGATGGGAGATGCTCCAGTCCCTTCATCATCTTAGTGGCTCTGTGCTGGACTCTTTCTAGTAACTTCATGTTCCTCTTGAACTGGGGAGCCCAGAAGTCCATGTCTTTGGATTTATCTTTTAATAAGTGGTGATTCACAGTTACCTTCTCTGCATGTAATTTATATGAAATTCATTGCATTACATTATTTTTGTTGCTATTTTTGAATGCCAAAATTATTTGAAGTTACACTGCTCCAAAGTTGTGCAAGTTCCTAGTCTTCCTTTTGGGATTAAAACTAAGATTTGAGATTAAGGAAACAACTGAATGCTTCAGTCTTAAAGTTTCTGTAACGAACAGTAACATACAGGACATTCATAGAAAGCACTAGAAAATGAAAAAAAAAAACCCAAATTATAATGCCATCACACTTTCCCATATTGCTATTAAGTCTATCATACAAAGTATTGACTGCAGAAAAATGGTTGCATAAGGGCCATAACAAATCAGTGATGTAGTTAGGTGTTTGATCCCAAATCATCCAGTGCTTTTGCTCTCACCCTCAAATCATACCACACTCAGTAGAGTTTATTATTTCTAATTTGTAGTGTGTGACACCACTCCATAGTCTTTGGGTCAGTTTGGGCTATATGCATAAACAGAGAAATGAATGTTTAGAAAAGTCAGCTATACTGGAATTTAAAGTACATAGGAGAGAGCTGGTCAAGTGATCAGCAAAGATAGAAAGTTTCAAGACCAAGTTACATACTTAGACTCTGAACATTTGGAGTCAGGAATTAGAAATCTGACTGTTGTCCATTAACCTTAGTGTGTAAAGACTTTGGAAGACATGCAATGTGTTTACCAGACTTTGAGTATGCATACTTCTTCAAATCAGCTTTTCTTATTTCCTAATTTCTAGGAATACTTCTCAAACTATGATTAATATGATCAGTTTGAGACTTTGATACCCAGATTTACTTTAATACAACATAAGAATTAGTACTCAGATCCTGATTAAAATCTTTCAATAGATGCAACATTATTTTCAGCAGATAAAAGGTCCCATATCAAGATCCTATGCAGATTGCAATTATTAGACATCATAGAGTGTAGTTAGTGAGTTACACATATCCTAACCCTACTATTACATACGTGGGCAGTCCTAACCTGTATAGTTTCCTCGAGTCTTCACAGTTCATCTCAGTTCTAACAATGATAAACTTAGGAATTATTATTATTCCTTTCCTCTGCTTTTAGCTTACTTCTTGTGGAAATGAAGTTTATGCAGAAATATATACTAGTGCTGTCACTAATAAATTTTTAAACTTCCAAGCAAATTAAAATCAATTTTGCATGCAGGACAGAGATCTCAAAAATGCTGTTTCTACAAGTTTGGTGAGAGTTGGCAATGCGCTTAGGAGACACATCCTGCTAGTATTCCTCTTGAGAGAAAATCAAAGAGCTCAGGTCTTGTTTTGTTCAATTTCTGTCAGTCAGTCATCACAAGTAAATCTAGACCATTGGCAGCAGGTATGACAGGCCAGCCCAAGCCTCAAGTGTGAACCACAGAACATGGAAGAGAGACTGGAAACATGATATGAGAGTGGACAGGAGCAGCTGGAGTCCAAGGAGAGGAAATGAAACACCTATGTTAGGGTAAAGGAGCTGCCAAAGATGTGGGAATGACATGGCAAACTGTGAAGGGCATAGGAGACAAAAGGAATCTGAGATTATTGCAATGACTGCTGTAAGAGAGACCTAACATGACCCCTAGGTAACTGTAGGAATACAGTCACAGAGGCTGTAGGAGACATAGAATTCATTCCTATTTTTCCTAATTCATTTCCAGGATGCTCAAACCATATTGAGGTATGTTCTTTATTCATTGTCAAGCACGTTTTTGTTTCTTAACAGGTAAAGAAATAGAATTATCTCTAGTGAAAATGATTTATATTTCACACGATGTAGGGTATTTTTTGTAATTTCTAGTTATTCTTTGCACTTGTTTTTGATTCTTTTTCTTATGAGCTGTCCAGAGAGCAGTAATTCACAACCTTGGAGCCTTAGTTTTCTTGCTCTCTGTTGAATATAAATAGAATAGAATCTTAATGAAATTCAACAAGGGCAAGTGTAGAGTTTTGCATCTGGGGAAGAACAACCCCATGTACCAGTACAGGTTGGGAGCTGACCTGCTGGAGAGCAGTGTAGGGGAAAGGGACCTGGGGGTCCTGATGGACAGGAGGATGACCACGAGCCAGCAATGTGCCCTGGTGGCCAAGAAGGCCAATGGCATCCTGGGGTATATTAGAAAGGGGGTGGTTAGTAGGTCAAGAGAGGTTCTCCTTCCCCTCTATTCTGCCTTGGTGAGGCCACATCTGGAGTATTGTGTCCAGTTCTGGGCCCCCCAGTTCAAGAAAGACAGGGAACTACTTGAGAGAGCCCAGCGCAGAGCCACAAAGATGATGAAGGGAGTGGAACATCTCCCTTCTGAGGAAAGGCTGAGGGAGCTGGGTCTCTTTAGCTTGGAGAAGAGGAGACTGAGGGGTGACCTCATTAATGTTTATAAATATGCAAAGGGTGAATGTCATGAGGATGGAGCCAGGCTCTTTTCAGTGACATCCAATGATAGGACAAGGGGCAATGGGTGCAAGCTAAAACATAGGAGGTTCCACATAAATGTGAGGAAGAACTTCTTCACAGTGAGGGTAACAGAACACTGGCACAGGCTGCCCAGAGAGGTTGTGGAGTCTCCTTCTCTGGAGACATTCAAAACCTACCTGGACGTGTTCCTGTGTGACCTGACCAAGGTGTTCCTGCTCTGGCAGGGGGATTGGACTAGATGGTCATTTGAGGTCCCTTCCAATCCCTAACATTCTGTGATTCTGTGATTCTGTGAATATAATAACTACCAGATTCTTCACAAGCCCCAAATCCAAATATGTTTAATAATATTTATCTTACGGGCTACAGTGTGGTAGGCATGAATCAGCAATTCATGTTTTGTATTTTAATCAATGTTAGATTGAAATGAAAATAAATTCTCAGTTTTATGTGAAACTTTGATAAATGGTCTGCACAGATTTCAACTGCTTCACAGCTTTCCATTCAAGATTTTCTGGGCATCCTGTCTATTATGTCTTGAGCAGTGCAAAGTGTTTATTCTAAGGATTACAGTGAAATGTTTAGGGGACCTACAAGGAATTTGCTTGTTTATTCCTTGTTCAACAGGCAAACTGCAAGAAGCTTTTAAGTTAGAATTGGGCATGTCTGTAGGAGCTTGCTTCTCTGGCTAACAGCTCACTGCTGCTCTAGTTTAATCAGCTCATTCTTTGGCATTTACTTGATGCTTTCTTGCCTGAAGGGCAAACACTGTCTTAATGAAGCACACAAGGACAAATAACTTTTCCAGGCTGTGATTAATTTTCACAAGCTGACTTTAATCACTGGTTAATTAATAGAAGATTTGTTGATTTACAAAAAAAGCACAGTCATTATCAGCAGTATTATATTGATTTGTTTTTCATGAATTAATGCAGTAACTAGCTTTTATTTAGAAACTAACTTAATGTGTTGAAGTTCCATAGTAGAAAGAATGATAGTGTACTGGAAAAGAGCACAGAACCTATATAGCCTGTTGTGTTTGCTTGCTTGACCAGATCTTTTTAAAAGCAGAAACAGATATTACTACAACTCTAGCTAAACTCTACCTGTCCTATCCTCCCTGCCCCCACTTGACAGCGAGAATCAAGACTTTTTGCACTATTCGCATCAATATTTTATAAATAAGTGTTTAAGAATAGTATATGACTTACATAACAGATACAGAAAAGATCACACAGAGTTCAACACATAAACAATTCTCTCTACCATGGTTATTTGCTACATAATTTTTTCATGTCATTATGCTGGCCTAAATTTGTTTTATATCTTTTCATGATATAATATCATATATTTTATATCATATCATTTTATATCATGCCTATTGGAAATTATTTAAGAGCAAATTCCACAGAAAGTATTTAACAACATAAGATAAATTATAAATTTCTGCACGATATCTTGACAAAAATCGTAATGTGGATTCTATAAAATACATGCTAAAGGGTTTAAATCTGCTTGATGAGACATCACATTGTGATGTTGCAAGGGAATTCATAGCAAGAGTCTGAGACAAGAGTCTAAAGGCAAACAAATTCGCGTTAAAAGCAAAACACAAACTTTTAAGAGTTATGGGACAATCAGTCTAGGAGACTGGATGATTTATCGTTCAGTTTCTTTAATGGAAAAATAGTTGCCAGTCTGGAAGATTTACAAACACAACTTTGGCAACTCAGTATGAGAACAATGAGAGGAATGTACTGGCAACATAGTCTAGAACAGATCAGAATAAAGGAATTTCTGTTGTTCTCTGGACATGAAATCTATTAATATTGAGGCCCATTGAAGTTTGCCTGACAGGTGACACCAGAGTTTTTCAGTAGACTCCAGTACTTACTATAATCAAATAAGCAGTGTTTATGACATGTATGTATTTTAGGATAGTTTAGAATAGATTAGACTATCCTAATAGACCTTCTCTCTCTTAATTCATGATATTATATTCATCTCTTCATGGTACAAAATCCAACTGACATTGGTAGAAGTCATACAGTGTATATATATACATAATCCCAATGTAGATGGGATTTTTTCGCAAAATAGCATTTTTCTTTTGCCTCTTAAAAACAAATATTCCCCTACGACTTATACAGAGTGAAGGAATTGTACAATTACAAGATTTTTGCCTGTACAGATGCTCATACTTTCTTTTTTTCTGTTTTTTGTTGTGTTGGGTTTTTTTAATATGTTGCAAAGATGTATAATTCACTAATATCTGGTGTACAGAAAGTCCCATTCATTTTATGACACCCTTGAAGTTGTCTGTCCTGGTTCCCCAGGCACAGACCCATGGGCCAGCCATGCAGGCAGGCCATGAGTAGCCCTGAGTCAGCTGAGAGTTCCAATCAGGGCAGCTGACTCACAGGTGTATCCCACACCACCTAGTCATGCTCATTATAAAAGAAGGGAGCTCAGTGAGGATGGGCATGCTCCTCCTTTCCCTGAGGCTCCTTGTTGATGGCGCTCTGTTCCTGCTGTCAGTATTGAACCAGGCTGAGTAGAACCCTTTATGCTTTGTGTTGATTGTCGTTCTCTGTTTTGTCTTTCTATTAAATCTGTCTATACTTCAGCTCATGAGCCTTTTCTTTTTTTTTCCCCCAATTCTCCTCCCCATCTGGGGAGGGAGTCTTGGGTGATATACTAACTTCTACAGTTTAGCCCTGAGTACTGGGTAACCATAGACAGTGTCACATTGTATAAGTTGACTTCCACATATTAATGAAAAACAATTATCTAGATTCAATGTTTGCATGTTGAAATCTGGGATTATTTGGAAGAAGTTTGACTGTAGTTTTTGACTCTTCAGTCAAAGACTATAATGCTCACTTAGTGCCATTACACCTGTTGTTCTTCTTCACAAGAACACTTTTCTACCAATGGCAGCAGCAGGAGGTTGAAAATGCAGTTTAAGGCATACTCTGCAATAGTGAATTTCAATAGCCTTTGTTGAGAGGAAGCATTACACTTCCACTGGGCACTATGCACAACTCCATTACATAATTAAGCATCAATTAAAATGCTATTAAAGTAAAATGTTATCCTGTTGTCTTTTCAATGATGTTATCTTGGCACTTCATCAGTTAGCATACTAGACCCAGTGCCATTAAGGTTAATGTGCAACATGTTTATACTGTACATTAGAGTGTCATAACATATGTCAAACATGAAACCTGATCATAATGATGATGACAGACTCACAAAGGAATATACAAAGAATAAGGAAAATATGCGAAGTGACTCCTATCTGGAAGATTGTGTTGGCTTTCAGTTAGGTGCTTGATGATTTCAAACATCCTCAGAGAACAAGGTAAATAAAACTGAAAATGGAATGAAGCTTGAAGAAGTCTGTATAGAGATATGACAACAGACATATTCAGAGCCTAAGGCTGAGGGAGTTGGGTTTGTTCAGCCTGGAGAAGGCTCTGGGGAGACCTTATAGCAGTCTTTCAGTACCTGAAGGGGTGTACAAGAAAGCTGGAGAGGGACTTTTATGAAAGCATGTAGTGACAGGATGAATGGTAATGGCTTTAAATGGAAGAGGGTAGATTTAGACTAGTTATTAGGAAGAAATTCTTTCCTGTGAGGGTGGTGAGATACTGGAACAAGTTGCCCAGGGAAGCTGTGGATGCCCCCTCCCCAGAAGTGCTTAAGGCCAGGTTAGACAGGGCTTTGAGCAACCTTGTCTAGTAGGAGGTGTCCCTGCCTATGGCAGGAGGGTTGGAACTAGATGATCTTTGAGGTCCCTTCCATAATACTTTTTTCATCACAATGGATAGCAAAAGTGCCATCCAAGTGTATTTCAGAATGTGCAATACACAGTTAATGTTAAATACATAGCTAGTGTTAAATGCTGAGCAGCCTACATTTTTTCCTTGATCTCAAAAGTATTCTGTGCTTACTGAGTTAATACCTTGATTCAAATATGGTTGGAATAATTATTTAAGAGTACCTCAGACAACACACTTTTTTCTTTTATTCAAGGCCACTTACAGCTGAAATAAAGAATGGTACTAAAAAGGTATGTACATGTTTAAAGTCACTGTCACTTCTTCTATTTATGTACATGACATATTGAAAAATAACTTGCTGTCTTACAGCAAGTCAAAAATAAATTTTTACACATTTCTCCAACAGCTATCATCAATCAAAACATAGATTTGTAGTCAAAGATTAACCTCTTGATACATTTGAATTTTCTCTGTTGTATTAAAATCTTTCAGTATGAAATGGATACCTCAGCATACTCTTTAGTGAAAAACAATGTGAAAAACTTCATGCAGACTGCTAGCTAAAGTAAGGCTTAATAGATGCTTAGACACCATAACAACGTACAGTAAATTGTTGAGAGCTAGATGTATGTATTTATTTACTTTTAAATTCCTTGTGTCACAAAAAGAGATTCTTTGCTGATAAGGAATTCATGGAGGAAAATGAGATCCAGTAGATAACCAATACCTGAAAGCGGGAGTGTCATTTAATTGTCATATAGCACCATCTAAGTAAATCTACCAAGATTTCTTTCTATTTTTTTTTTAACACAAGTGTTGGAAACTTAACCTTTTAAGGAATGATGACTAAGAAATGTGGAGGAAATAAAATCCGATCTGACTATGACTTTCCATTTAAATGAATCTGGAACAGAAAGGTTTTTTAAAAATGCACCAAAAAGAAGAGTCTATGGTATATTGTTAGATCCCACTCCTGAAGTGGTAGTGGCAAAATTAACTAATTTATCCAGAAATCAAAGGAAAACCTAATGTGATGTCTGAATTCTGGTTAATTCAATAGTCTTACTGAACTGCCTGACAGTGTTTGGCAGGTTTGGGAGACGATCACCCAGTTCCATTGTTATCCAAAGGACTTTTTGTTTTTAATATGTTCGTTTTATGTACTCAAAAGGACCTAGATTCCTGTGTCAAAACATTAGTATGCTGCTTGATGTAAGTCTCCAGAACAAGTATTCATTAAAGAAGGAAATCAAACAGATGTGCAATTTTTGGGTCATACTGTCTTTAAAATAAGAGATAAATATCACTAAACAAAATTCAGGCAAGACATTGTTGAGAGCAACCCTCATTTTCACATGCCAAACACTTAGTAAGGAGCTCGAGAGGTAAAAGAAAAGGTGAAAATCCTGACTCTACCACAGTAAAACTTTCAGGGCTTTACTTGCAGGGATAAGACTCTTCATTAAATCTAGAAGTTGGGAATCCAATCTAACTGTACAATCAATGAATATATGAGTTGATTTATCTTACACTGAAACACACATATGAATTGTCTTGCTGAGGTTTCCCTATATTTCCATCTAAGGAGACAAGACCAATGATCAAGATGAATTTGATGGCTAACTTTCACACAACAAAGTTCAACAAATCCTACCCTTGATGTCCTCAAGAAGACGAACTTTCACCAAAGAAACATATTATTTTAGAATCTGAATTCTTCTACATCCTAAAATGAATGTCTTCTAAGTTGTAAGAGATTTTGAATATTTTACCAAACAGAAATATAACTTGAACAGGAATATATTTGTAGCTGTCATAACTGAAGTAGCCACTGGATATTTACAAAAGGCAGTGAGGTTTATTTTGATAAAACCATACCACAATTACTTTTCAGAACAGAAAATTTGTGATTGTTGGTCACTACTCCTGAAAGACTTTAGTTCTGTTAACATCAATGAGGATATGCTGCTCAGGATTCAATCAATGATGCTTTACTTTCTTCAGGAAAATGTTATGATGCAATATGAATGGCTGAAAGAACGTCTGAAAGAACACTTATCTGCTTTTAAGTTTTAACCTGAATCAAGAGATCTCTCCAGTAAACACCATTCCAGACACAAGGGAGGAAGTATGGATTTTAAGATATTAAATACTATGAAATGATATTTTAAATCAGAGTTGATGAAGAAAACCCCTGAGAAACAGCTGTAAAATATAGAAGAGAGAATTCTTCACCTGGCACATCATAGATACAGTGATCTGGAACTGGCTTCAACCCTCTGGCAAGCAGAGGAGAAAGAAGAGTTCCCAAATGCTTAGGTAATTATCATTATCTTTTTTTAATACATAATCATCTGGAGTTTGTGCCAGGAACTATTCATCACCCATCTGTGCCCCTGCTCAGAAGTTATCACAGCCTAAAAGCTGGTGTAATACACTACTGGCTGTGTGACAGCTGGTTGGAAGACAGGCTACAGAAAAATCTGTGATCAGAGGATGGAACCTGGGAGTTCAACCTACAATCATTTCCTAGGCTGTTCTGTATCTAGCCATGGTAGATCAATGAATTTATTTGTGATGAACTGATTTTCCATCATAACCTTAACATTTTGCTAAGCAATGTAAACTCTAGAAATTCAAAGATATGGTCTCCCGGATCATTGATGAAATACAAGTCTAAGTATAATTTTATATGTTTATTTGAAGCAACACGCAATTGTCATATTGATCCTATGTGCTTACAATGCATTTTATGTAAACAATAACACACACTAGCAATTTTATTTTTACCAAAAGAGAAATTACAACTGTGATAAATTCTGAATCCTTGTTTTGCATAAATGCGCCAGCAATTTCAAAGAAACATGTAGACATAGTGAGAAAATAGTCCGACCGGTTGATGAGCCTGTTCCACACAAACAAGTTCAGTAAGAAAAAAGAACATTCCAGAAATGTCGTCTTCATAGATTTTGTGATTTCAGTAAAAAAATGGTTACTATGTTTGCCATTCTTTATCATTACCTTTAGCCTAAATTAATCTCTTCCTGGTCTTCTTTCATTAGTAGAATGACATATATTTCTCCAAGGCAAGACAGAGTAGCAACTGAACTTTAGGTGATCTGAATTACATTGGTGGTGGAACAACATTCTTCCTGTTGGCTACAGAGAGAGCAAAGGGACCTGAACAGTATCTGCAAATGCTTCATCTCCACTCTCCTTTCTCTGTGTAGGTGGATCAGAGTAGGTGCTGGTGAACTCATGGCAGCCAGAACAAACACACAAACTTCACTACCTGCGGCGATCTTGGGTCAATGTCCAGTCATAAACTGTGCTTTGGATGTCAATTCAGATATAGAGGTTAACACTATTTGCAGATGTAGAAACTGCAGTTCATTTGCAGGAAGGAAATTGAAGTAGACGGAACTAGATGGAGCAACAAAACCAAGTAAAACACCCTGAAGTGAAAGGATCAAAGTGAAATAGGAGGGCAGCACAAGCTGCAACCTCTTCTAGCATTTACTGAAATGCTTTCCTCCATGACTGCTCATTCAGTGAGACATGTCAGCAGACAGATGTGGGGGTCTCAGAGTTGTGTTGTAATCTCACCACGGTACAGACAACACTTCTGCTACCACAGTTTGACATTTTGAAATTCTGGTTTGAGTTGTGCAACTCAAGAACACAGAATCACAGAATAGCCTAGGTTGCAAGAGACCTCTAAGATCATCAAGTCCAGCCATTAACCTAGCACTGTCAATTCACCACTAAACCATGTCCCTCAGCACCTAATCTACATGTTTTAGATACTTCCAGGGATGGGGACACCACCACTGCCCTGGGCAGCCTGTTCCAGTGCCTGACAACCCTATCAGTGAAAATTTTTTTCTAACATCCAATCTAAACTTCCCCTGGCACAACTTGAGGCCATTGTTCCTCATCCTATCCCCAGTTATCCAGAAGAGATTGACTCCTGCCTTACTACAGCCTCTTTTCAGGTAGTTGTAGAGAGCAATAAGGTCTTCTCTCAGCCTCCTTTTCTTCAGACTGAACAACCCCAGTTCCCTCAGCCGTGCTTCATCTCAGCATACAACATATTTCTTTGCACCACTTTAATATCCATAAGGTACTTGCCAACAATATAAGCATGAAAATAAGTTACTTTTCCCTCAGACAGTACAGAAACAGTTTCATCCCCCAAAAAAGTACTTCAGGCCAGCACTGCACTGATTTACTATGCAAAGCAGATGATCCATTTGAAGCTAGTAGGATGTAAGTTAGCACAAGGTTTTTCAACTTGTTGCAAGACACCTATCAGCAATGACCATTTCATGAGGTTTTCGACTTCAGAGAACCAAAGCTCACACAGACTTGAAAATAACCTCTTTGCTAACTACTGCCAGAACAATTCCCACAAAATTAGTCATAAAGTTTCACAGCTCTGCTCTGAAAATGTTCTGACAGTCCCTCTAGTACACTTATTTCTACTTTAATTTCTTTCTTTCTTTTTTTTTTTTTTAATCTATCGCCTTTAAAGAGCTTTAGGTAAATCAATTGTGTAATGGTTTTGTTTGAAAAACAGCAAAGTGTTATTTCTGTTTTGCTTTATGACAATTTATATCTTATCATCTTCTTTATTTCCAGAAAAATGTGGTTTTGTTTATTTAAATTCATATTCATTTTTCTATTTATTTATAATGCTGGATATATATATAAATTTTACAATGTAGTTACCTCAACTTTCTTAACTTATATTCCTTCTTCAGAGATGATCATCACAGGTAACACTAACTTTCTGCCTTGATTTGGAAAGGATTTTGTTTTCAGCAACACAGCAATTGTCACATCTTGATAGAAAACCAACTTCATATTCAGAAACAGAAAATTAGCATAGCTCTGTCTGAACACCTATACTGGGACACTTTTGAGCAGCAGCTGCAAAACCAGAAAGTTTTTGTCTTATGTCTGTCAAGACATGTCTGCAGGGCGACATGTCAAGAGACAGGCAATTCACATTTCCTGAATATTATAATAGATTTAATGTCATTAGTCAGAGGCATCATTCCTCCCCCCACATCTTTCAAAACATTTTGTATAATGATGTTTTTCCATGATTTATCTTCCTCTTCCCTTCTCTCATGGATGAGAGTAGATAAGGATGCCTAAAAATCTCATTTTGAACCTTCATTATATTCTTGCCAATATCGATTAACCACTTACTTGTCTTTGTAAACAGAATACTGCAGTTGTTCCATTGCACTAATAATTTCAACTTTCATTCTAGTGTTATCTCCTACTTTCAGAACTGTGTCCAGTTTTGGTAACCTCTTCTCAGCAAAGTGATGCTGCACCATCATGTTACTGAATCTTATCAATAGTAGTCTTTATACTTTTCCAATATGGAAATATTTTATTTGCATTTTTTAAAATTTTCTATTTACATACTTTTAACGCTAATTTGTACTGAGCAGTAATTTTTTAACAATCCACAATGATTCATAAGTCAAGTGATTGCAGATATTTTAGAATATATTACTGTGAACTACTTTAACTCTTCAGTTAGTTGTAGACTCTCTGCAATTATTTACAGTGAGTTTCATTGTCAAATGGTGTCCCACCATCTGTCTTTTTCAGGGCATGAGGACATATCCTTTAGATGAATCTGGAGTAACTTATGTCTAAATAAACCAAACAATTCGATTCATTAAGCTGAAAGACACAAAGGAGGGATTCAGCTTAGAGATACAAAGTGATGACTGAAATGGAAAAGTAAACTTTCTTTCCTATTTCTTTGCATTTAAATTATCCAGTTTTAAAAGAACTTGGAAATAATAAATTTGAAACATAAAATTAAGTGTTTTCACATTTATTTTTTGCTTTTGCCTAAGCATCTGTTACAGGTCACTTTGAAAACAGGATGCAGTTTACCCTGGACAGTAATTTTTTACCTCTAAAATGGGCAGAAATCTAGCTATTACTTTTTAAAATAAAACATTAACTTTTACTTACTTTATTCCTTTTAATACTGAAGGTACAGGACAACTTCTTATTTAAAATGTATAACTGGGAAGGCTTATGACAGTTTTACACAGGTACATCCTGCAGTATCGTTAAATTGTATTCTCTTCTGGAGGTATTTTAATTATAATTACACAAATATGAAAAATCTAGGTCATATGTTGCTGGTAAGAGCAACTTTATGTTTAACATTTCATTGAAGATAAATTTCTAGGAACCTTCCATTAATAAAACATAATACTTCTATTTTTTTCTCAATTTCAGCATAAAAATACACTAATTAAACATATTTTAGATAATAAAATATCATGTATATATTTGTAAAATATCCACAGGTAAAATAAATAAAAATCAGAAATACTTTGGTATCTCTATTAAATTAAAACAAAATCCCAAAACAAAGTCCTTTCTGAAGAAAGAAAAAAGACAGTGATTTTAAAGCAAATGATTTAAAAAAGATTTTCTGAGATCCCCACCTACTGCAATGATGCATTAGGTATAATAACTTAAATAGATTACTGTAATAACTTTTATTATTAAATATTGTTATTAATTATAATATTTAAATAATGTTAAGTTTTTACATACTGTTGATGTCTTTGTATAATTAGAACAAAACTGAATTACAACATTCAAAATGTAACACATGATGGTAATAACTACTTCCAACTGCCTGGATGATTATAGATATATTGTAATTAATTATAAGAATCACGATTATGATTAAATCATTAACTTTAATAGATTTTTGATAATTAAGAATAATTTAATTCCTTGAGTTAATTTCGAGTATGCATTGAACTACAGATAGAAACAAAGTTCTTTATAGATTCAAGGATTTCACCTTGAGTCCTGCTTACATGTCAGTGTTGTACTTTAAATCTGTTGAATCAAGATGGAATCAGTGTGCTTCACTAAATAATTTGTAAGACCCTTTGATTTTCTTATGAATTTTTATGACAGTATTATATAATATGGCTCACTATAAAATATACTTATGTCAAATTTGAAGAACCTCTCAGCTTTGAACTTCACAATCAACTAAATATAGAATTTAAAAATGTATAAATACGACACTTCTCCTAACCTCCTTTTCTAAACCCGGTATCACAACAACAATTCAGAAGCAAAATATGTAACTTTTTTAAAGTACAGTTTCTGGACATGCTCTGGCTCTGTAATGATTTTCACATTGATTACATTTACATATAATGTTTCTGATTAATCAGTTAATGTTTGAAAATCTCTTTGATAATGCAAAAAATTTTTTACTAGATGTCAAATATTATTACAAAAATGCTACAAGAGATACTGTAAATAGAGTACAATAAAACATTAAAAATTCTTGAAGGAATGAAAAAACTTACACTAAGCCCTGAAAATCACTGCATCTGAATTATGCTTCTACAGCATAACTTCTCAATATGATGGAGTTGCTCATGAAGCAACAAAGTAGAAAAAGATCTCAAGGTAAAAGTAGACAAAACCCCAGGTGTCAATAGTTTATGAACAATTGCAGATTTAGAGGTGCATTATAATTGTTGGGAGAGCTGAGTGAGCTGTAGTACTTCCATCGCCCTCTCCCCTATTAACACTACTCTCTGAAGCAAATGCATACCTGAGCTCATGAGAAGTTTAGAACTGCACAGCTGTGCAGCCATCTTTCTTTCCAGATAGGGCTCTTCTGTAGTAACAGTACAGGTCTAAACTCTAAGGAAGGGCAACTACTTAATTAGTTGGATATAATCATAAGGATTTCCTTATTAAAAAATAAAAAAATAAAAATAATTAATGCTGTGTTATAATTTTACTAACTTGTCTAAACAATGTCTCATTTAGTGTCTGAGAACTGTTTTTAACTCTTTAAATACCCTAGGATACCCTAGGCCCAACTTCAACATCCTTATTAACAGAGAGATTCTCAGTCTAAACCTGTAATCTCCACTACTGAACTCTGAGACATAAAGGTGACCACAGATAGGAAACCTGAAGCTCCTCTACTTTCTAGAACAATGTTATTGTTCATAATACTAGAAATTTAGAAGCCTTGTAAAAATACTGATTTTTACCTTCTGGTTATAACATTCACACAGGACTTGGAAGATATGGACTCTAGACTTTAATTAATCATCAAACAATGAAATAGAAAATAGAAAAACATAATATATGTTTTATGTTCATATGTTATATGAATGAGCTGTCCATTGTCCTTAAGTTAAGTGGCGAGAAAGAGACATCATTCAACTGAGCTGTTTTCATCCTTTCATTCTACATTTCCAGTTTGGTTTGTTTCAGTGATTTTAAGATCACTGGCATAAGGGCTCTCTCTGTTTAATAACGCCTCAGAAAAATGTCCTTCCTAAGATTAATTTATTAGATAATTTTTTCTTAATTTTAATTGATCTTTTTTGTTTTCCGCACTTAACCAAGTGACTTGTATCAATTTATTCTGTTCTTACGTTCTCCTATTGCCATCACTTCGGAAAGGATGCCAGCTGAGTAAACTGATGAGGTCTGTTTATTTCTTTATCAACTTTTACAAGATAGATTTACCACTGTACACAAGAAACTCCCACTGATTTTTGCTGTACAGTAATACATGAACAGGGCATGACTCTTCATCATTTTAATGGTTGTCACATCAGGGCTGAAAGATTTTGGGTTTGTTTTACCTTAAAAAACATCAAAGTCTAAAGGTACAAAAGAATATGGGCATTTACATTCCTGTTTATTCTAACTTTGGTCACAGATATCCAAACCTGCCATCTTGAAACCCTCAATTCAATGGCACTAAATTCTGGAGAAGTCCTTTTTTACAGTGCACTGGTATTGATGTATTTTCTGTGTGTGTCAAACAGTGTTTCAGTTCAACACTGATAGAGCTTATTGGGCCAATATCTAACTAATTCCCAGCTTTCTCAGGAACTAAATACTTAGCATTCTTTTATATTGTCTGAATGTCCTATGTACGTCCTATGTTGTCTGAAAGATGTAATCAAAATATTTTCCATGGCAATGTCACCACTTTTTTTAGTTAAAAAACGAAATAGTTAGAACTCAAAATTATGAATTAAAAAACTTGCTTTCAAATCATTCTTCTGCTTGAATTTGTTACATTTAGAAAGACAATGTAAGGTTTAAATAATATGTGTCATTACTGTGAAAAAAATAATAGTGAGAAACCCACAAAGCTACTGAAGCAGAAACTAAACCACAAATGTCTTCTCTTCTTCTGAGTGACAGCTCTAATCAGTAGACTAGAAAGTCACACACATGCATATTCTCTCCCTTTCTTTCTGTCTTTGGTCCAACAATCTTTGATTAGTGCATGAAAAATGGAACAGTTTCAAAAGAAAGGAGTGAGAATGCCCTTGATATGTGTATGTGTCCCTCAGGCAGAGAAAGACATTTTAACTGTACCTCATATGAGTATTTGACTAACCACTAAGTGGCAAAAATGGGAACAGAGAGGTACCTTCTAAACTAAAAGAATTTATAACTGTATAAGATATTATATAAGTATTTCAAAGAGTGCCATACTTTTGGAAGGGGTTCAGAGGTGCCAATCCCATAGGAGGAAAGTACTTCTCCAGGAGGTACACCTTAGACACGGTCAGAAAGAAGGTCATATGACCTCAGATATGACCTCTTCGCCTTCAGTGTGCCACCTTCTTCTCATTATCCAATGCTTCCTAAGCATTTCTTTGGGATGAACATTACAAATCAAATCCAGATTATAGATTATTCTTTAAAGATCTAAGTTAAAATTCAGGTGTTACAAATACTACAATATATAGTTTCACTTAAAGCTAAAATAGGTAATATATATTCTTTGCTGCTACTTTTCCCCTGCTTCTAGCTCCCCCTGCTATAAATCTAGGCAAGAAATTTGGAATATGATCAAGTGTGCTGTCAAAAACAGAATCTTAAACCCTTATATTTAATCCAAATTTTTGGTTGTTCCCATCTTAATTAGACAGCTGTTCTAGAAAGAACTCCTCAATTCAGTATGTCTTTATTTTTCCTTTTGAACATCATACAATATTTTATTTAGTAAGAGACGTTAATAAATAATGGACCTGTTACCTTCCTGACATTATTTCATTTACTTTGGTGGAGCTGTTTATTAGTTTGGACATTTCTCTAGAATGTTTCAATGATAAATGCTAATCAAACTGTTACAAAATATCTCTGAAAATGAACATATTATGCACTCCAGTGTCTGTGAAATTAGACTGTAATTAGATTGGCATTAATTTAATAAGCATTCAGGATCGTACAATTCCTATATGGTCTCCATAGTTGTCAAACTTTTAGTTTATTATTATTTACAGTAATATTTTTTCATTAAGCATGAAGATCTTAGAATATGCAAACTGGCTTCAAGACTTTGAAGTATAGTGTCAGCTACTCATATTGGTCAATTAAGTTGCATCCAGTAACTGATAGTTGCACCCAGCCTCTTTGCTATAGGTAACTGACTTTGACAGCATTGAAATGTAGTGACAAGGTGCTAGAAATCATTGTGAATGTTATCTTCTGTCATTGCACCTGAGACAAAGTATTATCAGCATGTACAGTGCATAAGAACTTGTAAGTAAATTCTAAAAATACCCCAGAGAATTACTCTTTTCAGGCTTAATCGTAATGAGGAAAATAAAAGCATATGTCAGATTTTTTCTTTTTGTGTGGTTCATACTTCTACACTTTCCTATTTAATTATTTTAAAAAATTATTATTTTATTTTGATGTACTTTTAACTCTTATTCTATAGATTTATAAGGCAGAAACATGAAAATAATCCTGAAATAAACTTTTTTTGAATTGGCAGGCATCATCTCCACGTCACACAACTTATTCAAGAAACAGAAACGTTGTTAAGGCATACCAGGAAACAAGTCTAATCACACATGAAAGAGATGTATGTAAACAGTATAGACAGAAGTTTAAAGTCAGTGAAGCTTACTTTATCTTTGCACTAAACCACAATATTTCCTCATATTTCTGCTCAGTCTTATGCACCACATCTACCCTTTCTTTGGTATATATTGTCCTAAGCTGGATACAAGTGATTACAAAAAGCATTGTCTACATTTGGGTACATAAAGTAATATTCTTTTTTTTTTTTTTTTTTAATTTTAATTTTACTTATCTTCATATAATTTGCTAAGCCAGTAATAGTTTCACTTCCTCTGTGGCAAGAAGAGGCAATTATCTGTAATTTCTGGTTGCTGGTGTTTCTATCACTCCTCACACTGAAGGAGCTGAGCTGCTTATATCAATTAAATGTAGCTAGTAATTCCCTGATTAGTATAAATACTCACAACCAGAAATTACAGCCTTCTTTCACTGTATTGAAGGCTCTGCACTGCTGTCAACTCAAGTAAACTTCTAAATCCTGCCTCTAATATTTTTTATGTTATTTATCCAAGGGAACTGTAGTTTACTCTTTGAAAACTGTGGCACAAAAAGTACTTTTCTTAACACTGGGATAATTTCTCACTCTTTACCCATCAGTAGAAGACTAAATAGGTTGTTGTTAGGGTATGTGTCCAGATAGTCAACACTTACCTGTAGCTACACAAGCAAGATAATGACACAAGTTCTTAAAAGATGTTAAAAGTAGTAGCAAAATAAGAATATTGTCTAGACAGACAGAACCAAGATAAGAATATGAGAATATCAGAAATGAGAAGTGTAATGGGAAAGAGAAAGGAAGGTAATAGCCCAACAGAATTGCTAAAATAGAGATTACCAAATTATCATATCACAAATAGCAAAGAAGTTTAAGAAGTCAGTAAAAAAAAAATCCAATGAAAGACAATGGAGGAAGAGTAAATACAGGAAGATTGTTTGTTAGGGAAGGGATGAAGATGGCAAAAGGAGAGAACCTGGGACTGGAAAAAGCATGTAAAAGGCAACACAGGTGGAAGAAAACCCTGTGATCAGTGTTGTAAAGGTACCTGCTGAGCATCACTGTGCCTGATCACTGCAGAGGAACCAACCTGCTGCTCTTACCATATGGGTATCTGATCTAGAGGAGATTTTGAGTGCTTTGTCTAATGGTAATGAGGTATTGTTCCAGAGAGAATATCCAAAGACTCATAAAGGCCACTCTGCGGAAGCAAATTCACAGGAAAACAATAAAAAGGGAGAAAGATGTTTCTTGTCTTAGGATTCTATTACTCAAGGTACCAATAGTCCTTAGCTGGGTGAGATTCCTTATTTCTTTCTCCTAAGCATTCCTAATTGTTGTCCCTATTACACTGCAATGTTGGAAATCATGATGAACATGAAGAATATCCACCATTAGAGGTTCATTCTGCACAGTGCCTTGCCAAGGTGTAGAATATTTTGCAGCATTGCAGAATTGTTTTTATTGACAGGGAAATAAATTTAATGGATATGGAGTATTTTACCAGTTTAATTCAGTTTTCCTTTTACTGCATACTTTTATTTCATTAACAGAGGTGGTGAAAAAAAAGTATATTGAAAAACTTCTCTTTCCAAAATCTCAGATAATACCCAGTTCTCAAAAAGTGCATCTGTACCTGTAGCTAAATCCAATTAGTATGGATAAGGCAGATTAGAATAATGTTCTTGTTGAAAAAAACTTCCCCCCAAAATATATTTAATTTATTAAGGTTATGCCTAACAGCAACCTGTGCTTATTCTCCCCTAGTGACTTAAGCAAAAGGCAGATGAGCTTCACAACATGCTGCCAAACTGTCAGCCCTCAAATGAAGTTGCCGACTTTTCCTTCTATCTCTATCTAGCCAGGCATTTGTGAGTGCTTGCGTGGTCACACATTCAAGCTGATGGTGTGAATGTTCTGGGCCAGGTAGTTATCTTAGGGGTCTGGAGCAGCTGGGCAGCCCTGCCTGACCTACATGTGGGGTTCTTCATTGCTGTATTTTAGGATAGGATGTCTCCTGCAGGTGTAAACCAAGCTATAGTAGAAACTGTGGTGCTGTTTGGGTTGGTTTTGGTTTTTTGATTGCTTTATTCTGCAGTTAAACAAGGCTTGGGGGTGGGATAACCATATATAATCTTATCGTTAAGCAAGTGCTATGCCAAACACTTGTATGTACTTGCATGTAAATATTTGACTGGAAACCTACCATTCATTTTACATTTTTAAAAATGCATAACACCAGGAATTACTGCTCTGGACTGTTACATTTACTGACTATTGCTTGCTTTAAGAAAAATATGACATTTTCTAAATAGAAAGAAAATGAGGAAGAGTAGAAGTCTTTGTGTTCCTTACTCCATTACTTTTCCAAAAAACTTTTTTTTTTTAAAGTGACATTTTTAAAATTTATTAATGAAGGATATTCACAGAATTTCTCACAATCTATTTCTTGTTGACCAAAATCCACAAAATAAAAAATAATACCTAAGACTTCTTTCATTTAAGAGATGACAAAATATTAAAAGTTTTTAGAAAATACTCTGAGCATACATCTTGCATAAAATATAAATTACAAAATAGTAAAAATAACATATTTCATATCTTTGTATATAAGGGCATGAGTTCATGGATGAATGTATGGATTTGAGTAAGTCTAATTAAATAGTTAACAGGGTCAAGTAAAGGAGCAGCAGATCTGAAATAGTAGGTTAAATCAGGAAATTAAGTATTTGTTCTTCCATTTTGGTATTCTCATTTGATTTATAATTAACCATTTCTGTTATCCTTAATGAAAATTTTAATATGTCTGGTATTTACAAACACTCTTTTAAATTCACTACTCTGGAGTTCAGAATTAGGTACCTTGAAATGATGTGAGTATAAACACTTAATCTCCTTGCTTCATTCTGTCTAATCCGTTCAATCTTCCATTTTCACCGTTGTTCGATTTTTTATTTTTTTTTTTCCCTCCCGAAGAAAGATCACTACATTGAAGGAAGCTTGACTAGGGGATGAAGATCTTCAGAATAAATTCAGAAGGACTGCAAATAAAAAAGATGACAAACTATTGTGTAACTGCTATTAAGAATGTCCCTCAATCCTTTAACTCATTTATTGGATAAGTTTAGAATGTGCATCTTCAAGTAACTATAACAACATTTATGGGATTAAAAAAGCACAGCATTTGGAGCTCTTTATTACACTGATTGATAGATGTTATTATATGAATTATTTTTATTCACTTGGAAAGGGATAATGCTTAAATTCCTTGCTGGATTTTCAATGTTTTTCATCCTATGGACATGTTTAGTAATCAATGATCTAGACTTCTCTGCACTGCAAAAAGAGAAAAGAGTAACTGGATATGGTAGTCCCTGCTCTAAACAGCTCATGGCAATTAGAGAGACCAGGTGGTCAAGTTAGACAAATGGCTGTAGAGGCACACAAGGTGGTTGCAAAATGAACTGATCAGACAGTCGCCTCAGCTTGCCACCTGCTTAGCCATTTTCCATGATCACTGTAATGGTAATTTCATTTCCTTTCTTTAAACTATTACAGAGAGCTCCCGAGTTTAATGACATCACATCTCTCAGTCTTTTTAAACTGCAATAGTAATCTAAAAGCTATCTAAAAAGTCATATCACCCATACTTCTTACTATCAGTATTACTGCTGCCAATTATTATCTGTTATAGTGGAAATGAGTTGCAGTTTGGAATAGCTTGCTTATGTATGGCAACATGATGTTCTAACCAGATGTGAGTTTTAGCCCATGTAAAGAATGACATACTTATGTTAGCTAAGTATTTTTTTTAAAAAAAACAACTTTGGTGCCATCTATTTTGTTTAAATGTTTGTGTTTTTTTCATTAATATACCTCAGTTTAATTATAGCTATGTCAGTGAAACTAAAACATATATTAAATTCCATTATTTCTCTATGTAAAAGATGTTGTTTATTTAAAAAAAAAAAAAACAAAACAAGGAAAAATCCCTTCCGTAGGAATACAGATGAAACTGCCCAGGAAATTAGTGTTAGTTCATTTGCTCTTATTACTGGGCCAGTGTTGTTGCCAAGAAATTTGATTTGTTGCCTGCAGTTATTCTTTTTACTTCTTGTTTGCTTTGTCTTTCTTTTCAATGAAGATTTGTTGGTTAAGTCAGATTTACAATCACTGGGAATTGTACTTGAAAGGAAGCACAAGGATGTTTTATTATTGTTATGTATCAGTTTCTCATGACTGTTGTAAACTTTCTCATTTGTCTCCTCTTTATGTAGTTGGTTTTTTTTTTCTCAGCTCAGGCACACTTATCCATGGCAGTGAAGTGAATCTCAGAGCATCAACCTGAGACTGGTGTGTTACATTGACCAGCCAAACTTTTACCTACTTTTTTATACCTTTCCTTTATTTCCCATCTCTCTTCCAAATACTCCTTTACCACAGGAAAAGCAGAAATTAACAGTAAAGACAAAATCATTGAAAGGTCTAATAATGTAAAAGAGAAATAATGGAAGCTACCATGAGAAATCAGAACCACCTTGTTGTTTGTTTGTTTTGGTTGTTTTTCCCCATTTATTTGTAAGACGAAAAAGGATGATGTTGAGAAACAAAACAAAAAAAAAGGAAAGTATTTTTTAAAAACTCATTTCATTTTTCAGTAGTTCCTAGAATCCATGAAGCTTTTCTTGTAGTTTCAGAGTATTTAAACAAAATTTATTTTTTAACACAAACATGTATATAAAACATATTTTAAAATTTAAAAAAAAAAATAAAATAAAATAATTAGAATGTAGCAGAGTACTCAGAAATATTTTGAAATATAATGAAATGTGGTGTATACACAAACCCTTAATTCCTACTCTTGTTTTCCGGTTTGACTAGTAAGAAAAAATGAAGTAAAATAAAATATATTTAAAAAATCATCTGCAAAGTAAAAGTCTTTTGATTAGAGAAGTGATTTGTTGGACTTCACAGGAACAAATCAACTATTTAACATTTTCAGTATTTTTCTTATGTGGAAAATACAATTCTTGAGCAAGCAAACACTGTGATTATTTTTCAACTACTTAAAATTGAAAGATACTTTCTAAAAATCTGTGTCATCATTTTATGACAGAGCTTTGATTGAAAAAAATAATCTTGAAAAGCATAATGACAAGTTCACAATGAAAATTTGTCATTTCAGAGCCTTGACCTATCCCAAGATGGAAAAGATTATGAAAACACTTAATTATTCTTCAAGAATGAAAATTTAAAATGTAAAATAATGTTTAGAAACACCACAACAAACTTATAGTAGTGTTTAAATTCCCCATGATCCGTATTGGGAGATTAAATGTTTTAGCCTTTTTGACTTGGAACACAGATAGTCACACAACAGCTTCAATGACTTTTGCAGAAAAGTGAGATACTGAGGAAGAAAAAAGCACGTTGCTTCTCTGTAGGAGAACAAGAAAATTAAAAAGTTCCCTATGACTGTACAGTACTAGATACTGTGTAAGACTAAGAGTTATCATGAAAGAAAAGGGGTATTATGTGTATTCCCAGGAGGTGAAACTCTGTTATATGAATGTAAGAAAGTGTTAGAGAAATGGTCATGATGTGAATGAGGAAAATAAATTTGAATCAGTACTATACTATCCTTGCTATGGAGGTAAGCCTCAGGAGTATGGGGGCCATCATCACCTCTAAATCTAGAAATTTTGAATGAAATGCTGTGATTTTTTTTTTTTTTTCAGCAATAGTCACTGTGGTGTATTATGAGAAATAATCTCCTATCATATTTGACTGGAGACCATCACCTTTCCTGCATAGCAGCACCTCATCTCTCCTGCATCTTGCCTTACACATTTTGCTGCGGACACTCTTCAGGGACCACTAAGGGCCTTATGCAGAGTCTGCTGATTCCCCTGCCATCACTCACAGGGATTCGTGTAGCAGGATTTCTACAGGATTCCTGTTTCCTCTTTTTTTTTTTTTTTCTGGCTTCAGAGAAGGTGAAGGTGAGCTTCTGAGGCAGCTCACCCTCCAGTTTCCGAGACCCAATGATAGCTCTCTCCTTGAGTGTCTAGGAAAATGAGGATAAAGTAGAACAATTTTTTTGTTTATATTCCAGACAGCTGCTGCTTCCTGAAGCAGGAGAACAGGAAAGGTTGCAGGCAAGTTTTCTGACATTAAATCAGTGAATAACTGCTGTGTCAAATGAGTAAGACTGTCAGCTAAAAAGCCATTAGAGGGAACTCATCAGAGAAAAAAAAAAAGCACCTGATTCCTTGTTGGACTGGAAGACTCCTCTTCAAAAGTTGCTGCTCCTTGCTTGTCTGTCACTAAAGGCGCAGTCTGTGAAGTGCTGTAAAAATAGCTTCAAATGAATAAGAAAACAGCCAACCAAACAAGCAGACTCATATAAAAAAGTAGATTTCAAGTGACTACACGGAACCAATTGGGAACAATTTGGACTTCTCTAGCGAAAGAACAAGTAAGGCAACACAATCCAGGAATATACAGATAAAAAACAAGAAAGAAACTAAAAAGAAATATATTTTATTAAAAAGAAACAATAGAGAATGTGCTGATTTGGGCTAGGACAGAGTTAATTTTCTTCATAATAATTAATGTGGGGCTATGTTTTGGATTTGTGCTGAAAACACGGGAATGTTTTTGTTGTCATTGAGCAGTGCTTACACAGAGTCAAGGCCTTTTCTGTTTCTTACACCACCTCACCAGAACGTGGGCTGGGGGCACACAAGAATTTGAGAGGGGACAGAGCCAGGACAGCTGTCCCCAACTGACCAAAGGTATATCCCACACCTTATGACATCATGCTCAGTATATAAAGCTGGGGAAAGAAGTAGGAAGCGGGAAACATTCGGAGTGATGGTGTTTGTCTTCCCAAGTCACTGTTAGATGTGATGGAGCCCTGTTCTCTGGAGGTGGCTGAACACCTGCCTGCCAATGGGAAGTAGTGAATTAATTCCTTATTTGTTTTGTTTGTGCATGTGGATTTTGCTTTACCTGTTAAACTGTCTTTATGTCAGCTCACGCGTTTTCTCACTTTTGCCCTTTTAATTCTCTCTCCCATCCCACTGGGGAGGAGAGTGAGTGAGCAACTGTGTGGTGTTTAGTTGCCAGCCGGGGTTAAACCATGACACAGAAGCAGAGAAGAAAAACTTAACATCAATGGAATTACAATCTAATCAAGAAAAGAAATATCTATACAAATATCTGAAGTCTAGATGAGAAGATAAACTCAAGATAAACATTTAGAATATTTTTTAATCTGAAATGATCAATCAAAATTATTTCAATTTTATGACAATATTTTTCATAAAAAATCTCAACTGACCATGATATACCAAATTTTTGACAAATCATTTTTGCCTGCAGAGCTGCCATATGTGCCTGAGATGCTGGTAGAATGTAATTTTCTTTCAGTATTTTAAATATTCAGCTGAAATTACTTTTATTTTCATATTTTGATGCCCTCCAGGCCTTTTTTACATATTATGCAGGCACAGTTATCTTAGAATTTTTGAAAATATTATCCTTTATGAGCTCCCTATGCCTAACACTTACCTGGAACAATTACATGAACATCCGCTTACTTATTTGGTACTTCCATTTCCTGTGAAATACAAACATTATTCTTGCGTGTATCCATCTAACAAGTCATCCATTGAATAAAACCCAAATAACATAAAACTGAATAGAGATTATAAAAATGCATTTCAATGGACTCTTGATAAATGCAATGTTCCACTATTATCTTTCCTTTTCTATGAAGATGTACTAATTAAATCAAGAGTGTCATACATAAAATCCCACAGATCTTATAAAAGTAACATAATATGCATTAGTTTTCAATGTATGTATTTTTCAGTTATACCGTGACTGTGAATACTGTGCATCTGTTTCCTAGTCTTAATTTATTGATGAGATGAGCTTTCAGAAACGAAGTTTCCCTTCACAAATATTATTCTTTAATTTCATCCTCTGCATGCAAATCTAAATTTGCAAATTAGAAAATTGGTTATACTAGTGAAATAAAATATGAAAGATTGATGCATCTAATATCCTGTCTTTGTATTATACTGTGTTATAGTTACTTTTTATTTCCATCATTAATTAAAATTAAGACAATAAACCAGTCAGTGAAGAAGCAACAGATCACAGTAACATCTTGAATATCTAACTACAACGACAGTGAAAATGAACAGTATAGTTTTAATAGATAAGAGTTTACTTCAGAACTCCCTGCTATTTTTCTCATGTTTTCAAACTGAGTTGTGCAGAAAAACAATGTAGAAAGTATGAAGAAATCTAGTCTTAATGACAGTTTAATATCTGACATTTTCATTTGCAAGAATCATTGTTTATTAATATCTGATGTTGCAAGATGCTGAGTATCTTTGTTGATAAACAGAGCTTCTTAATTTCCAAAGAAATACAAACTGAGAGAATAGCCACTTACAGGGATCATTCTGTGTTTCACAGGATCAGGTCCTAAATGAGCTTTTCAATTCATTGGTTCCACACTAGCGCATTTTTCCATTCAGCATTTATCAAGAACATTTATTCATATCGAAAATGGTTGCACCACAGGATGTCATGCAGCTGTAGTAAATGGCAAATAGATTATTCAATTACTCTGTACAAGCAGAGACAGCAAAGTATGGCAAATATTACAGAAGTTCTTTGTCGCACATGCTTACTTGTAAAGTCTTCAACCACATTCTAAATCTGTAAACCTTTCCTCTGGTTCCTTCTTGCTTCCAGAAAGGTTGTGTTTCTGACAAATTTGTCATGGACATGATAAATGAGTTGTATTTGAAGATGTTGATTTTATGACCTGTTTAACTGTCTGACCACCAGTCCTGTCATGCTAATAGATGCCTTGTAGCATAAATAAAGACAATTCCCATAAGTGAGTAGCAAATGTTGTTAATAATAAATATATCACCTAAGATGCTCACAACCCCTGCAGCACACATCTGATGAAGAGCTATGTATGACAAACACTATATGAGATTTTAAGGAACACAAAATTGTACTGTCTTTCAAGAAGAAAATTTTCAGGACAATTCATAATTACTGAATATACATATGTCTTTTTTCATTGCTACAGTTAAATTCTAAAGTTATAAAAAAAAATTTTAAACGCTGAGAAACTTGACTGTAATAACTTTTTTTTTTTCCTCTAGTGGATCATTCATTACATTGCTAAAACATCCTTCTTGGGCAATAATAAGCAGTAATGAGACATTCTGACTAGGAGGACAAGGCAAGATGGACTTTTCTCTGACCATACAAATGTTCTTCCTAGTTCAGAGCATAATCCAGAAAAAGCAGTTAGTCATGTAATTTCAATGGAATTACTTGGTGTCTTATATTTTATTATTTAGGGTTTTCAAACTTACAGAGGTATGTGCTCCTAAATCCCTTTGGTGTTTTTTAACAAAGCATTTTGCTAATTTGTTTGGGCAGCAGAGATTGTAGAAGCCTTCATTCTACTTTTTTCTGAAAACAAAAGAAATATAGATTTAATGGGCTGCAAACCAGTCAGGTTTACATCCAAATGCATATTAATTAAAAAATTCATTATAAATATGCAGCACAAATATGTATAATAGAGATAGATTTTTCCCTCCAGAAACCGTCCTTTTGACAAGCCAGAAAAACTGCAGCAATTCAGTTTAGAGGAAAAGAGCCAGACTGTGAATTATTTAATAGCATAAATAGATTGTGAAAAAGACTTAAAAGTGTCGTAGAATCCCACACTCTTTAGCACTACCCATGAAACAGTCCTTTTCACAGGGACAGAGTAAATTATGTCAGAAACAGAGTGTCAGTGGTGTTCACTGAGAATTCATTAACATAGGACAGGTCAGCAGCTCATGATGATCATGGAAGAAGTTAGAATTTGATAATGAAATTTCTAAGGAATGTCTAAGGAAGATGTGGAGTGGGGATAAGCAAAAATAGTGTATATAGTGATCATAGTTCCTCTAAATTTATGTATACGTGCACATTGTTATCTTTATGAAAGTTAAGCTAGAGCAAGACGACCAACTCTTTCTGCTTTTTTTTCACATGAAGGGGAAAAAAAAGAATAATACCTGAGAAACATCAAAAATATTTTTAGAATTTTCCTTATGCATAAGTCCTCATCAGCTTATAAGGACTATTGTATTTGTTCTATTTCCTTCTTTCCCAATCTATCATCTGTATATTCCTCAGTAAGTTAGTATTGGATTGTCCTTGAAACTTTAGGAAATCAGCCATTTGGAAACAAAGTAATCACAGCTGGTTTTTAAAGGTGATATTAGCAGATATTTATTGAATTTATTAAGTAATAACTATGCATTACTTATCCTGAAGCACCATATAATAATATCTAAAACTGGGAGGTGGAAAGGGAAGGAGAAAGAAAGAAAGAAAGAAAGAAAGAAAGAAAGAAAGAAAGAAAGAAAGAAAGAAAGAAAGAAAGAAAGAAAGAAAGAAGAAAGAAAGAAAGAAAGAAAGAAAGAAAGAAAGAAAGAAAGAAAGAAAGAAAGAAAGAAAGAAAGAAAGAAAGAAAGAAAGAAAGAAAGAAAGAAAGAGAGAAAGAAAGAGAGAAAGAAAGAGAGAAAGAAAGAGAGAAAGAAAGAGAGAAAGAAAGAGAGAAAGAAAGAAAGAAAGAAAGAAAGAAAGAAAGAAAGAAAGAAAGAAAGAAAGAAAGAAAGAAAGAAAGAAAGAAGAAGAAAGAAAGAAAGAAAGAAAGAAAGAAAGAAAGAAAGAAAGAAAGAAAGAAAGAGAGAAAGAAAGAGAGAAAGAAAGAGAGAAAGAAAGAGAGAAAGAAAGAGAGAAAGAAGAGAGAAAGAAAGAGAAGAAAGAAAGAAAGAAAGAAAGAAAGAAAGAAAGAAAGAAAGAAAGAAAGAAAGAAAGAAAGAAAGAAAGAAAGAAAGAAAGAAAGAAAGAAAGAAAGAAAGAAAGAAAGAAAGAAAGAAAGAAAGAAAGAAAGAAAGAAGGGATTCAGGAATAGGGGATGGAGAGGAAGGGCAGAGAAATAAAGTGAAGACAGAATAGCAGTTTTCAGTTCAGCTATCTCTTTTCAAACTGTTTACTCGTACAGGTACCATTTGAAGTCAGTCCAGCCTCCTGTATCTTTTCTCTGCTGGTGGACAGATGACAGATTTGTCACTGTGCCCTCACACCAACTGCATCCAGCTGGTTCTCTTTCTAAATGACCTCCTAGCTGTGCCTATTTGCTCTGTATTCCTAGTCCCTTGATGTTCCATTTATTCAGTCCTGTCATCTTCTTCTAATGTAAAGCTTGTGCTCTCCTGGCAGGGGACATCAGCATCAAAAATCTCTTTCTCTAAAGCACAACCAGCTGAATTTGTACTACCAGTGACCTTGCAGATGCAGAAAACCCATTCCATTTGTTACTTTCATTTTTTATAATCATATGTGAATTGAATATCATAATAAAGTATGAATTTTTCTTAAGAATATTTATAACCAACATAGTCAATAGTTCTATGAAATGAAATGTTCTGCTGACTCTCATCACAAAATCTGTGTAGACAGCAAAGAGAACTGTAATCCCCCACTGAAATCCTTATTGTTCAGGTGACAACAAATTCCTATCGACCAACTCAGATAAGCTTTGTTTCATGCTCTTTTCTGAACACTTCAGAACAGGATTTTGGGATGAAGCATTTCAGACCATGTTGTTTCAAAGTCCTGTTTAACATACAAGAGTATAGAATTTTATTCTGCAGTTTTAGTTGAAAATCATTGTACTATAAGGTAGAGATAAATACAAATTCAAATGAGCTCAAAATAAAGGCTGAAAAATGTTTAGCACATTGGGGAGTCACATTGGTCAAACATGATTTATCCAAGCAAAGCCACCTCAATAAGTGGTAATTTATACTTACTCCCGTATGCAAGCTATGTTGGAGTCCATGATTTATGTAAAAAATGACCTAAAATGAATGTCAGATTAAATCCAGTATGTGTCTATATATGTCTTTTATATGACCAAGACAAACCTTAAAGTAAAGAAACATGGTTAAATCCAAATCAATTTAAGAAATTTAAAGAAATATTTAGATTCAAATGTGTGTATTGAAAATTCTGTCTTGAATATACTTGAACATACTCTGATTAAAGATTAGTTTGTTTCTGAACCAGAATTCACCTGATTTTCGAGTGTTCAGGATGTTAATACCCTGACACTGAGTGGCCATATTTAAAAATGGATATAAAGAGTTTGATCTGCTGAAAAAAGATGTTTCCTTTCTGTCTTACTTTGCAAATAAAGTGATTTGCCTACAGTTTTTCAGCTGCCATGTTGATCTTTTTCATGTTACTTTTACTGGTGCATAATAGGAGGAAAAAAATACCCTTCTCGCAGGTTTCCAGGGAGATCTAATTCTTCTTCCAGAGTATTTTAGTTCTTTTCTTCAGTGTTGTTGTAAAAGTGCTAGTTAACTTATTGTGAAAGAGGAGGTCCACTACTGAAAAATATTCAGCCCAATACAGAGAAGCAAAATCCAGAAAAGTATTTTAGAATATTTACTTTTATATATAAGATGATGATTCTGTGAGTTGCTTGCTATGATCTTTTAATACAGAAATACAATTGTACTTCAAAGGACTTTCATATTTATGCATGTTTCAGGTTCATGAATAAGGGATAGTAATTTGATAAAATATCTTCATACGCTGCAAGCAACAAAAATTTATGACAAGCCTTTTTTATTCTGTTTGAAGAGAATACTAAAACATTGCTCACAAATAAATCAGGAATTTCAGTACACAGTCATCTTGTAGCCATCCCCCAAATGTTAACACTGCCTTTACCTCATAGACAAGAAATAGTGTGCACAGAGAATAGATATCAATATGACTTCTTATTTATATTCCTCCCTTCAGCATAGTATACAGTGTCAGGGTATTATTTCAGCTCTTTATGGATTTTCATAGTTTTAGAGCAGTGCTGTGATTAAGACAACTGAAGAACAAACATTAATGCAAACATTAAATTAACATCCAGCCACTAACAACTTTCAGCTGACATCATGTCATGTAGCATAAGTGTCATCAGTCCTGTTCACAAACCAGTATCCTCAAATCAGTAAGAAAGAATGGACTAAGAGAGCAGCATAGCATAGTATAGCATGTCATAGCATGGCATAGCTTACCATTGAACAGAATAGAATAGAAGGTTTCTGTGAGTAATTTTCAATTACTGTTTCAATCTGCCTCTTGTTTCTCAGGCTAAACAGAAAAAGATCCAGTTCAGAGTTCACTAATACTGACTTCTTTATTACCTATTACCGACAATTTCTGGAAAATAAGACCTAAGTGAAAAGAGGATGAACATCACAATAGATAGAATCTTTCCTTGAAGTAATTAACTACAATTACACCTGCAGCAATTGTTTGATGAGCATCCTGGAGCAACACAAAAGTAGTGTTTCCTTTCTCTCCTAAAGACTTTTTTTTTTCCCCCCTGCAAAAACTTAGAAAATCTGTAGTTAGAATTGTTATTTCAAAAACTAATGTTACAGTAACAAGCAGCAACCCTGCCGTGATGTCAGCAGCAGTTCTGTTTCTTTCTGTCAGAGGCAAAATAAATGAAATGCTTCTGGGATGAAATAAATGGAAAACACTTCAGTTATAATAGTCCCTAATGATAAGTTTGGTGATGTGGAAAAAGTTTGATTTCAAACCCCTTTCAAGTAAATAAGAATATTTGGAACAGTTGAACATGTATTCACAAGAACAATATTCTCATTGTTAAGAGAATTGCAATTGTATTTCTTCCATAAAATGAGATAGCTTGGAATCTTGTGGACTTTGTTTCTAGAATGACTTTTATGCACCTGGATATAAAACCACACAATTCAGAAAGAAACTATTTAGTTCATATTCCATTTCCTCAGAGATCATGCCTGTGGATATTTCCACACTCAACAGAATTCAAGCACTTGATTTTCCTGGTAGAAATATTGCCAAATATTGTTTGTTTTTGTTTTTTTTTTTTTTTTCCCCTAGCAGATATATCTTTTGTCCTTTAGTGAGTGCAAGGGGATTATGCACCATTAATTTTCTTGATGGATTGAGCAGCAGAACAGTTTGACCCGGGGGTTGACTTGACCAATGTTTGTCATGACTATCTACAAAGGACTGAACTGTGACTTGGTACAATGTCTAAATGTATTCAGTCAATTTACATGTTTGAGTCAAAAGCTGATCTCTCTGTGGTAAGAAATATGTTCCCTTAGAATGAAAGGAGATATGTAACTGTATTTCTACTATCTCACTAAAAAGCAGGACAAGTGCACTGAGAGCCACACCTTTTTTGTACCATAGGTTAAGTACTCCAGAAAGAGGTCTGTGAGCACTGCAAGCTCACACAACCTGGTGTGAAACTCATACAGAGCTAGGACATGCTCGTATATGTGCTTAGAGGTCAGACTCGAGGGAATATCTGAATTCTGTAGTTTAGGTCTGAATCACCATGAGGAAATGCTTTAAATTTGACAAATTTAAACACAACTGGTTTTATTGGTTGTCATGTTCTTTGTTGCTTATTTGTATGTGGGTTTGTTTGTTTGTTTGTTTTAAATACAAAGAAAGACAGACATATCAAAGTAGGGGCTAGGAGGACTGTTCTAGATATCTATAAATATACACTAGAAAAGTTTTGTAGAAGAGCTTCTGAATCCTTTGTAGCTAGTTATTGAGTATTACTAATGACTTCTTTTCAAGATCATGATCTTTACTCAATGTTAGTTATTCATCTGCATTTAAGAATATTATAAAAACTATTTCAGCAGCAAGAAATAGTCTTTAGTCATTAATTAGGCAAGATAGGATTGTATCACCAGTTGTATCAGCATAACAGAAATTTGCTAAAAGATTTAGGGCTCTTTCTATCTACCACATAATTTTAAAGGCTTGCTCACATAAATTTCTATACTCTTAGCAATTTAAACAAAAATAGAGCTTCCCTCTCTTAAAAAAAAAAAAAATTATAACAAAAAAACCCAAATTTTTTTCCATGCAGAATTCAAAAGCACAGAAAAGTCTGGATTCTTGAAAGTTTATAGGCATCTACGAATCCTAAACACTAAATATGTCAAGAAGAAATTTCTTCATGGCAATCAGGTAAAATCCTTTGAAATCACACGGGGTTCATACCTGCATCATTAACTGTCTATATACCTTTAATGTATACTAGGGGTAAAATACTTAGGTAGACTTAAAAATGCCAGTGAGATGTTGTTTGTGTTTTAGAATGTAATTGGTGTTAAAATATAGTCTTAAATGAAGTAAAAACAATTACATGAGAACTGTGAAAAATTTTCCAGATACTTATGTAAATGTTTTTGATGTTTTTTTCTTCCCCAAAATGTGATTTTTAAAATGCCTAGGTTTAACAATCAAAGATACACAGAAAACACTCTTTCAGCTCATAATTTATTATGTAGTACTGGAGCCATGGTATAACTATTCTTTATAGGATCAGAGTATCACACTAAGAGCTCTGGAACAGGTGGGGGAGCCAAAAAAGATTCATGGAAAGATGAGGAAATTTTGGATGAAAAACTGCTAGTTTGTAGTTTAGCAGATTTTGGTAGAATCTAGAAGCCAGCAGATGTCGTGAATGGATGTTACTGCTCATGGTCTGCAGTTCCACTGCTAAGTGACTTTTAAACTTTAAAACAGTGAAAGCAAGACAGAATTTTCTAAAGTACATGATTATGAGAATTAAAAAAAAATAAAATTCTATTTTGTTGCTGTTTCTTTTTTTGGTGAGACTGTAGCAGTACTTCTTGCCCTGAAGAAATCAAGTTATTTTCTGTAGGCTTCTTTTCCTGTGACTATTACTGCATTGAGGATTTAGGAATCTGCTCTGAGGAGAAGCCTACTTGTGGTTTTGTGTTGAATCCGCCAAGGTCTTTTTCCAGAAAAGACAGTGACGTAGTCCATATCTGAGGAACTGGTAGGGATTCATGTATCCTTCCTAAGTCAAACAATAAGAGGTTACTGCATCACTGGGTGTACCATTGCAGTGTTTACACTGCTGCTACCATACAGTAAAGCTCTTAATTTGCAATAACACTTTAAAAAGTAATCAAATATTTTAATTTCTCTTCTGATAGCATGGTGTTACAAAAGCAAAATATCATGGATTTAAAGCACTTTGTCATTCTGACATACTTATGACTCTACCCTGTATGGATATCATATAACTTCTCACAATTCCCTTTATTATAAAGATTAATTTCAAATTTTCTGAAATCAAGACATTTCCAATCCTATGTTGTTTTGTTGTAGTAAAGAAATAAATGAATAAATAAAAAATATGTTTTCAATACACTTTTAATAAAGTCATTGTAAATGACTGTAATGTATTACGTTGTAAATCATCCTGTTAGAAACAGTTTTGATGTGTCTCTAAAATAAGATTTCAATTCCAATAACATAAATGTGTTTTGCATTGGTCTCATAATCTTATACGACACTATTTTAAAAGAAGAAAGTCCATCATTTTCCCCTAAAATCCTTCTTTAACCTATTTGCAATAGTAATAACTACTTTGCTTTCAAGATTAGAGGTATTATTGATGAGAACTTAATATACATGTGTGTTGTATGTTTAAGAGTATTTCTTCTGAAGATGAGCAATTTGCTGAAGATCAACACCTTAAAAGTAAACTTTATTCAGCATCCTGTCATTTCTGATCTCTGTTTTTCCTTGTAGCAGGTAGAGCTTTCCTGTTACTGGTAAAGTTTTCATGCCAATTTCATAATGAAGATTTTGCTTCCATCACGAATTTTGTTGGAAGCCATAATTCTTCATCCATTTTTTCCTTAGAAGCTGGTCATCACAGCAATTTATCATCCATAATGAATATTAAATATGGAAAAATATTTCTATGGCTCATGATTTGCTTTTTTTCACAGAATCACAGAATCACAGAATGTTAGGGATTGGAAGGGACCTCAAAAGATCATCTAGTCCAATCCCCCTGCCAGAGCAGGAACACCTTAGGTCAGGTCACACAGGAACATGTCCAGGTGGGTTTTGAATGTCTCCAGAGAAGGAGACTCCACAACCTCTCTGGGTAGCCTGTGCCAGTGTTCTGTTACCCTCACTGTGAAGAAATTCTTCCTCACATTTATGTGGAACCTCCTATGTTCCAGCTTACACCCATTGCCCCTTGTCCTATCATTGGATGTCACTGAGAAGAGCCTGGCTCCATCCTCATGACACTCACCCTTGACATATTTATAAACATTAATGAGGTCACCCCTCAGTCTTCTCTTCTCCAAGCTCAAGAGACCCAGCTCCCTCAGCCTTTCCTCATAAGGGAGATGTTCCACTCCCTTAATCATCTTTGTGGCTCTACGCTGGACTCTCTCAAGCAGTTCCCTGTCCTTCTTGAACTGGCGGGCCCAGAACTGGACACAGTACTCCAGATGTGGCCTCACCAAGGCAGAATAGAGGGGAAGGAGAACCTCTCTTGACCTACTAACCACTCCCTTTCTAATACACCCCAGGATGCCATTGGCCTTCTTGGCCACAAGGGCACATTGCTGGCTCATGGTCATCCTGCTGTCCACCAGGACCCCCAGGTCCCTTTCCCCTACACTGCTCTCCAGCAGCTCAGCCCCCAACCTGTACTGGTACATGGGGTTGTTCTTCCCCAGATGCAAAACTCTACACTTGCCCTTATTGAATTTCATTAAGTTTCTCCCCGCCCAACTCTCCAGCCTATCAAGGTCTCGTTGAATGGCAGCACAACCCTCTGGTGTGTCAGCCATTCCTCCTAGTTTGGTGTCATCAGCAAACTTGCTGAGGATACATTCTGTACCCTCATCCAAGTCATTGATGAAGATATTAAACAACACCGGTCCCAGTACCGACCCCTGAGGTACTCCACTAGTCACAGGCCTCCAACTAGACTCTGTCCCATTAACCACAACTCTCTGGCTTCTTCCCTTCAGCCAGTTCATAATCCACCTCACTACCTGATCACCAAACCCATACTTTATCAGCTTATCTACGAGGATGCTGTGGGAGACAGTGTCAAATGCTTTACTGAAGTCAAGATAAACCACATCTACCGCTCTACCATCATCTATCCACCTAGTTATTTCCTCATAGAAGGCAATAAGGTTGGTCAAACATGACTTACCCTTAGTAAAACCATGTTGACTACTCTTAATGACCCCCTCATCCTTGATGTGTCTAGAGATAGTGCCAAGAACAAGCTGTTCCATCACCTTTCCAGGGATGGAGGTGAGGCTGACCGGTCTATAGTTACCCGGGTCCTCCTTCTTGCCCTAAAAAAAACTAATAAAAAACTAATAAAACTAATACTGCTAGGACTACGCAGTAATCATCATAAAAGTTTTGTGTTTCCAAGAAGGTCGTTTTTGAACTACAGGGACAGGGACTGGGTGATCTTTTGAGCTCCCTTTGAGTCCTGTAGTCTGTAATTTTGTGATTCCTACCTGGAATAGAAAACAGCCTAAAGAAGGTTGTCTGATCAATCCTCCAAACAAAAGCCCAGGGTTTTTTTAAGTGTTGAAAGGCATATATGAAAATGTTAGGAAAATTATTACTGTATACACTTTTTAATACTTTTCAAATTGTCCCTATCTCTGTCTAAGAAGTTCACGTGGAAATTTCAAATATAAAATCTACATCTATAGTGACACTGAAGGAGGTGTAGGATTTTTCCATCTTTGTTATTTTTCATTTTACAGATTATTTCCTCAAAAACTGATATAAAATGGGACAAAAAAAATCAGGATGATTGATCCACATGAAAGAAATATAGGGAATTAATAGAGGAAAGAATTAAAAAAAAAAAAAAAAAAAAGAGGAGTTAAATCAATGTATCATATTATGAAGTGCGAACATCATAGGGTATAGTAAGTATAATAAGTGTTTCGCCTCATGATAAGGATCTTTTTCAGTTTTCCACTACAGGCTTCCTTCAGGTATCAACTGGGATCTGAAATGACAGTTTTTAATTTTATACTTTTTCATGATGTTGAAATACTGTTGGTGAGAGATTGTAACAGAGAAAAGAATCTGCAAAAATTAGTGATAATACTACTGATAAGGTCAGATATTAAATTAAAAGTTCAGAAATCCCTGTGGTATCATTCGATTTAATTGAGAAATTACTAAAAAGTATAGTTCTAGTGCAATTACCTGCTAGTGAGAGGGGGAAGGGGTGATAAGTAATATGAGGGATTTGAACCAGAAAATATATCTTTATAGCAAACCTACCAAAAGTGAATACTTATGACACACGGTTAAAGTTCTTTATGACCAAGAGCCTGGTTTCAATTGACTTGGAGGAAACTGGTGATGCGTAGTAGAGTCAGGAAATTCAGTTCAACAATACATTCACATTAGTCCAGTGAATACCTTGTTATAACAGCTAAGTAAAGTTCCTCAGTAAAGAAAGGTTACATCAACTTATGTGTAGGTTAAACAGCATTCTTTACACTTACCAGTGCTACAGGTACAAAAGGAATTGAAACCTGTAACTTGTTAGTCACCACAGCACTGTGTGTTTAAAATTAAAGTCAATATTTTCTTTTGCATCATACTGTAGGTGATATATTCTTGGCAGTTAAATCTGTCAATATGGTAGATTTCCTTGTAACTGAAGAATGTGAACAAGACTTTTTTTTTTTAAGCTTTTGGTTTTCTAAAAATTCTGGTATGTATGAATGTATAGAATACAATTCTCATGAAAGCAGCCCCTTTTTAGCCTGGTTTTCTGCAGTACAGGGATACGAAATGGATGTCAAAGCAAAACAACCAGCTTTCTTCTATGACCTTTTATTCTCAAATCTAAAATAAACCAACCAAAAAACCCACTTCCCCCAAACAGCCAGTCCCCCACCAAACCATCAATAACCTAGAAAAGGTTGAGTTATAAAGTTACAAACATTGGGCTATATAGCATTGCACATAGGAATACTTATGTACATAGAACATTCTGAGTGAGGTTTTATTCTGCTGCATCATTAGGAATGACAGAAAAATACAGGGGCTGACGCAGCACTGATTGTTACTCTCAGATAACTCCTGTTACTACATAGCTTTTAGTACCTTCTGTAACATCTCAGAAACTGTTTATCTGATCTAAAAAACTGACCCCATCCAGCAAAGCTGAGAGATATGACATCTTAAGAAATACAAAGAAAACATTAAAACTGGGAGAACCATAATGAAATATGTGGGTGTGATTGTTTTACAGCAGTATTTCCTCCTGTTTCAATGGACAGTATGTAAGTCTTCAGGGGCGGTAGGTTAAAATTAAGTGAAACAAAGCCTATTCAGTTTTGTCTAGGGTTTTAAATGTAATGACATATTCCTAAAAAAAAAAATTATGTGGCCTGTTTTCCTCTTACATTTTTCAAATAGTTTAGTACCATATTGCTTTTCTTGGTTTCTCTGGTTTAGTGGTATGGTTGAGGTCCTCCTGCAGTCTTTTTTTTTTTTTTTTTTAATACTAGTAAGTTCCGCTTTAACTTCAAAATTTTATTTTCTAATTTTTAAAGATTTTATGCTTCATTTCTTTACCTTCCTGCTTGTTTTCATGAAACTTAAGAAATTAATATTCTGAACATTATATTCAATTGCATATGTTTTAGAATAACAGTCTTGCATCTGCCTTATCTCTTAAGGAAAAAAATCTTAGAGACTTCTGAAAGTAATAAAAAAAAAATGATGTTTTTCATTGAATCTGTTAGTTTTAGAGTGGTTTGAACAAGTCTTAATTTCAGTCTAAATGATCTATTTTACATCATACTGTAGGTGACATTTTCTTGGCAGACCTATATATTTCAAAAGGTTTCAGAAAGCATTAACATATACAAGACGATACATTGATATCAAGTTTTTTCCTTATATTATCTATAACTAATAATTATTTGTTTAAATATCAATTAGTTGTCAGAGGACATATTCTATTCTGTTTCATAAGTTACCTTGAAGAAAATTGATGAAATACAATTAATTCATTTCATGTGGTTGAATACTCACATTATATTGTACATTTAATGAGCATGCTTCCTCTTGAAAATAGGGATAAATTATATAACACACATTGTACGTGTGACAAGTTTGTTCTTGATAACAGTTTTTTAGTAAAATAAATAATTTATAGCACTGCTGCCATTCACCTAGGCATCAGTGCCACTAGCATTCAAATCTACTATTCTAGATCTACTGCTCTGAATCTTTTTTTTCTGTCCTTTGCTGTATGAAGAGATTGATTATCCCATACTTTCCACCTCATAAAATTCACAAAAGTATAAACAAATCTGAATTAATCTACCCAGTCCATGGTAGTGGTATTGTCACCCCCCCCAACCAAAAAAAAAAAACAAAAAAAAGGAAAGGAAAAATTGCTAGCCACCTCTTGGAAAGGCAGTGGTACATCTTCCCCTAAAAGAAAATCCTGTCTTCCTTTCTGTGAAACTGAGGAAAATTGTCTTTATGAATCTACATGAATCTTTCATCTTTTAGTTTTCTTCTATTGTTTACATTATTATGATGATGATCTGGAAGAAATATGGAACCAGTCCATTTCAAGTGTCTAATTTTTTCTTGATTATACATACTATTTTCTAGATGTCATGGCTAAGTATTTCCATCTTTCTTGGAATTTGACTTTTTAGCATGTCAAATGTTTAAAATTATCTAACCTTAGAGAACTAAGCAGGAGAAATCTTAAGTGTAACCTTTCTACTAAAACTAATTTGCTACTAATTTATTAAAACTACAACACAGTAATTTTATCACATCGGTAACTCTGACTGTCTTATCTCTGAACATTTAAAAAACTTAAACTTTTCTTCTAGAACATTTACACTTTGCACAACTTAGAACAAGTCTAAGACAAATGGCAGTGAAAGAATAAAAGTTTCTAAAAATATATAGCTTATCTTTTCACTAACTAAGCAACATCTGAAGACATCTGTTAAAATTTGAGAAAACTTCACTGAGGTAGAACTGATTTGTAGAAAAACTGATTAAATTTTAATTTATTTGTCTTTATCTTTGATAAAAATTAAATGTACATGTTTGGAATAATTTTATAGCATTAGACTTGATGATGGCCTCCTGAAACAAGTATGCCTTAAAATTGGTTCACACAATAACCCTGCTACTGAAGTCTATCATTTTACCAATTCTTTGCTCCACTTTCATGCATGTGAAAACAATTTCTAATTTTATTATCTTCACATAAAACGTTTTGTATCAGATAGGAGAAAGACAGAATGCAAGGATGGGAGGAAGAAGACTCAGCTGGAAAAACAAGTAGCAATTTGGCTACCTCATCTACAAAGACATATCACATGACAAAATTTTTTTTTAAATAAATATTTTAAGTAACAGTTGGTGGACAAAATAAAGTGAGGTGAGTTTATCTAATCAAATTAATTTAATCTAACATATAATTAGTGAAAAAAGACAAAAACTTGGAAAAGAATCCATCCCAAGATGAAAGAATGTGGGATCAATTGTCCTGTAAAAATGAGGATGAACGCAGCCAATTTATTTCACACTCCTAATATGTAAATGACTTGATTATGATGAATCTTTATGATGAAAGCTAACCATGTTTCACATTTGAAAAAAGAAAGGTATTAAAAGTTATATTATAGTACAGTAGACAGCAAATAGTTCAAGGTTTGCTTTTCTTCTCCTTCACATTCTCTCAGAAAAATATGTTTTAAATAAATTAATTTGTAATTTCTAAAAGTCTAACTTGTTCCTTGAGATCACAGGGAGTGCTTCATTGATCAGAACTACATTCACAGTAGAGTCTAACCTACTGCAGTGTAAGCTCACCCTTGGTGCACTATTGCTTTTAGCTTTGGGAGGACTCAGGCACTGATTCAGCAATGATCTGTTAGTGTATGACAGAAGATTACTTCTTTGAACTGGATAATTAAGACTCTTTAAAAAGTCTTTGGTTCTAACTGTCTTATATGGCTTAGTGAGAGCTTAATAAACCAATAGCAGTTTGTGGCCAAAAGTAATGGTAGTTAGAACAATACCCAAGAAGGTGACTATTGTTTTCTTGTAGTTTTCTTGGCAACTGTACTTCAGGAGGCTAGTTCTTTTCTTTCAATATCAGGTGTTAATAGCATCAATGATGGAAGTGTCTACAGATCTTGTTTTTCTTCTCTGTGAAGAATAGAGAGAAAATCTCTTCCTTAAAAAAGACCGTACACAAAAATTTACTAGACTTCTTGATTTTCCTTTAATGGTGGATATAAATGTTTTAAAAATTAAGAATGAATACATGAAACTTGTGACTTTTTTAAAGCCTTTTTTCTAAGACCATTTTTGTTTATACTTTGATTCTGGTTTATATTTTAGTCCAGTTTTGTTCAATTGCTATTTAGGCCTGAATTAGGTAAAGGTAGTTTGAAAAAATTAATAGGAGCTGTCATGTCCTGATACAGACAATAAGAAGATGTTACCTTCCTTTATGGTTATATGTGTCTTATTTTCTTTTATGTCTATATATTTCCAGAAAGCCTGACTATTTAACATTTCTGATTCAGAGAATTTCAGAGAATTTCTTCTTCCGTCGTTGTAACCCATTGATTATACTGTTGATATAAAAGAAAATAGTATTGTATAAATGACAGGAATTTACTTGTTATGGAAACGTTTTGAGAGGAATAAACTGTTGAATATGTTTATTTGTGAAGCCCATTGTGACTTTACTGAATCTCAACAGAAATTTGAATTGGGTGATAAAGAAAGCAAGGTCATAGCACTTTCAGCACTGAGTAAGAGGAACAAATGAAACAAATCATCCACCCACTATTGGGCAGCCATAAGTGAAATATGTAATTGATTACTTAAAAGAAAGACTATATCATAACCTCAGTATAAAAGGGAAAAAAACATCAAGGACTATTGACAAAAAGCTAGAGGATAAGAAAATGATCTTCAACATGTACAAGAAAGAGAAAGGAAAGGAAGAAGAAAAAAAGAAAGGAAGGAAGGAAGGAAGGAAGGAAGGAAGGAAGGAAGGAAGGAAGGAAGGAAGGAAGGAAGGAAGGAAGGAAGGAAGGAAGGAAGGAAGGAAGGAAGGAAGGAAGGAAGGAAGGAAGGAAGGAAGGAAGGAAGGAAGGAAGGAAGGAATAGAGAAGAGAAGAGAAGAGAAGAGAAGAGAAGAGAAGAGAAGAGAAGAGAAGAGAAGAGAAGAAAAGAAAAGAAAAGAAAAGAAAAGAAAAGAAAAGAAAAGAAAAGAAAAGAAAAGAAAAGAAAAGAAAAGAAAAGAAAAGAAAAGAAAAGAAAAGAAAAGAAAAGAAAAGAAAAGAAAAGAAAAGAAAAGAAAAGAAAAGAAAAGAAAAAAGAAAAGGAAAAAGAAAAGGAAAAAGAAAAGGAAAAAGAAAAGGAAAAAGAAAAGAAAAGAAAAAGAAAAGGAAAAAGAAAAGGAAAAAGAAAAGGAAAAAGAAAAGGAAAAAGAAAAGGAAAAAGAAAAGGAAAAAGAAAAGAAAAGAAAAAGAAAAGAAAAGAAAAGAAAAAGAAAAGAAAAGAAAAAGAAAAGAAAAGAAAAAGAAAAGAAAAGAAAAGAAAAGAAAAGAAAAGAAAAGAAAAGAAAAGAAAAGAAAAGAAAAGAAAAGAAAAGAAAAGAAAAGAAAAGAAAAGAAAAGAAAAGAAAAGAAAAGAAAAGAAAAGAAAAGAAAAGAAAAGAAAAGAAAAGAAAAGAAAAGAAAAGAAAAGAAAAGAAAAGAAAAGAAAAGAAAAGAAGAGAAAAGAAAAGAAAAGAAGAGAAAAGAAGAGAAAAGAAGAGAAAAGAAAAGAAAAGAAAAGAAAAGAAAAGAAAAGAAAAGAAAAGAAAAGAAAAGAAAAGAAAAGAAAAGAAAAGAAAAGAAAAGAAAAGAAAAAAAAAGAAAAGAAAAGAAAAGAAAAGAAAAGAAAAGAAAAGAAAAGAAAAGAAAAGAAAAGAAAAGAAAAGAAAAGAAAAGAAAAGAAAAGAAAAGAAAAGAAAAGAAAAGAAAAGAAAAGAAAAGAAAAGAAGAAAAGGAAAGAAAAGAAAAGAAGAGAAAAGAAAAGAAAAGAAAGAAAAGAAAAGAAAAGAAAAGAAGAAAAGAAAAGAAAAGAAAAGAAAAGAAAAGAAAAGAAAAGAAAAGAAAAGAAAAGAAAAGAAAAGAAAAGAAAAGAAAAGAAAAGAAAAGAAAAGAAAAGAAAAGAAAAGAAAAGAAAAGAAAAGAAAAGAAAAGAAAAGAAAAGAAAAGAAGAAAAGAAAAGAAAAAAAGAAAAGAAAAGAAAAGAAAAGAAAAGAAAAGAAAAGAAAAGAAAAGAAAAGAAAAGAAAAGAAAAGAAAAGAAAAGAAAAGAAAAGAAAAGAAAAGAAAAGAAAAGAAAAGAAAAGAAAAGAAAAGAAAAGAAAAGAAAAGAAAAGAAAAGAAAAGAAAAGAAAAGAAAAGAAAAGAAAAGAAAAGAAAAGAAAAGAAAAGAAAAGAAAAGAAAAGAAAAGAAAGAAAAGAGGAAAGGAATCCTCACTCTTTTGTTTTGGGCCCTGGAAGTTCTAATGTTCTCCTTCAATTATTTCTGCCTTTATCCTTGAAGTGTTTACTATGGAATCACACAGCCACACATCACTTTTATGTTTTCTGGGGTTTGTTCTTATTTTGAGAGCGGTGGAACATTTGCAGACATTTAAGTAGACAGAGATGCAGCTGCACTGGAGTAATTCATGCAGGGCCATGCAATAAAATGAGAGGGAAAAATGAAGAAAACCTTACCTAACCCAGTCAGGATACTGAAGGATTTGCAGTGCTTTAAAAAGAAAGGGAAATTTTGTGCACATCTCTTTCTACAACAATTGTAGTTTTGATTGAAAATGACAGGACTGTTCTAACCACCATGTCTCAAGCAGTGCACTTGCCTGATTCCCCCCAGCAAAATGTAGCTTCATTTCTCTCTTGCTCTGTCCTACAGGAGTCATTGCTAAAAGCAGCAATTTCAGTAATATATTCCCAACAGATGCTGGCAGAACAGAGGAATCTACAGCTGACTGTTTGTGGCCATTCACGCTTATTATTTGCTTTAAACTTTTTTTGTAGCCTTTTTTTCACCTGAGCATATTTCACTCTTCCTCTGCTTTGCAGCCGTTTGTATTTGTGGAAAACCTTGTCCATCTTTAATATGTTAAAAGTTTCAGTGTATTTGAATGTGCTTGTAGAATCTCAAAGAAAATATTCTATAAAGCATTTAGTAATGAAAATTACTTGTTAGTAGTTCTGCTAGTGAGCTGGAAATTTTTCAGTTAGAAAATTTATGTAACTACTTTGAGGGTGTTTTGATTCAACTGTGAGGTGACAGATGCCTTCCAGAAAACTGCCAAAAATACACAAGGTATATAGAGAAATACAACACCTACTAGAGTGAAATGCTTCACAGGAATCCCTGTAAGGGTTTAATGCAGAGAAAATAATGAAAAAAAAAAAAAAAAGAAAGAAAGAAAAAGAGAGAATTATTAAAATAATCAGAATACAGAACTGTTCTAAGGTGAGATATGGTGTGTTGAATAACCATAGTTATTTAACATTTGATTTATTGAGTGCTGTATTTCCTTTAGCAAGTTTTTAATAAACGTAATCGAAAGAGATGCATTTAGAAACAAATGGCTGGTTTTTTTTCCAGTTGATTGCCAAAACGGACAACATTATTGTTAGTATTACACATTAATCACGACATTTACATACTGAAAATATTCCTAAAAGTCTGCATTTCCATTTCTGTAATGTGTGGCTGTATGATTCTATACTAAACACTTCTAGGATAATGGCAGAAATAATTGAGGGAGAACATAAGAACTTCAAGGGCCCAAAACAAAAGTGTTAGGATTCCTTTCCCTTTCTCTTTCTTTCTTTCTTTCTTTCTTTCTTCATTAAAAACAAAGCCATTTTAAAAAATAAAATAAAAAAGCTCTGTGTTCCTTTAAATAGGCATACTTGGGGAATACCACTCTGACAAAGCCAACATATTTTCTAACAATATCTTTTTTCCCTTCAATCACATCAAGAAATTGAGAAGAAAAAAAATTGAAGAAAATAAGAAGAAAAAATTGAAATTTTAAGAAAAAGAAAAAAGTGGTTCTGCTATGAGATAGAGAATGCAGAATTTCAAGAACTGTTCCTTCTTTTTAAAAAACAAAAAAAAAGGATAGCATTTGGAGAGTTACCAGTGCAACTGATAATAGCTTCAGTTCCATTTATAAACGAAGTAGCTGCTACTACACCCTTCAGTATTACATAAACATGCTGAGCTAGAAAAATTGCAAAAATGGAAAACTATATTTTTTTTTCCCTAATCTAAAAACCCTAAGGTTTTTCTTTCTTCATATTCACTAGTTTTCTTCCATGATTTTATAGTTATATGTCAAATGAAAACTTTTAATAACAGTTATGTAAATATATTACATGTCTAGTGATTGTTGTAATATAGATACAATTATTTCTATGGTAGTAATTATTCTGCAAGTGTATTTCATTAGCTTACCAAGCAATTACTCTGAATTTTAAATAGTGATTATCTTCATAAAACATTATTGAAAAAACACAGCAAAGTTGGTAAAAAGTTTCTTTAAATAATATAATAAAGTAGTCATTACTTCTGGCTTAATCATTTTTTTAGCCTTTGAGTGTATATAGTCTTGATTTTGCAATTAGTCTTCACGTTACAAGTAATGATTGACTGAAGAAAATGACTGTCCTTTACAAAGAGATTTCCATAGGATAGATATTCTTCTTCCTATACATATAAAAGACTACAATCAATAGATTTTAAAGATTATTTTTAGATTAATATTGATTTCATATTTGAGCTGTTTCAAAATATGAAATAGTCTTTTCAGTAAATTAATTTTGTTTTAGTAAATTGAAATAATAAAGCAACTATAAGATTATAAAAAGGGTTAAATATTTAATTATGTATGTTAATAAGACAAAATACTTCATGTTGTTGTATTTCTAATACAGTAGACTTTAGTACATAATATTCTGATATTGGATGCAAGTAGTTATATTACTTGACTATTAAGCGCTGATATTGTACAGAATGTAAATATGACCTAGTTCCTCTAGATTTAAGATCAGAAGTTGCATAGTAAAGCCACAGTAAAGAAGTATTATCCTTTTTTTTTTTTCTTTTCCCTATTTTGATCTTCATAGAATATTATTGTGTGTTGGTTTACTTATCATATGAAATATGGATATTTTTATAAATCTGTATTAAAAAAAATATATATATTGTGAGTTTGGAGTGAAATATTGTGTGAAACACTTGAAGACAACTGTTGAAAAGGTCTATATACCCAACAGATTATTAAAATTGCAAACTTAGTTTTCCATTAACATTTTCTATTTTGGCATCTTAAAAAGATTGGAAGTTGATTTCAGCAGAACATCCTGTGGGGAAATTAGTTCATTTTGCTAAAGTATCTTAATAATTACAGTGACATCAAGGTTAATTGCTTAATCTGTATTGCCATAGTGCAGTCCTGTAGAAATCCCAACACAATCTGTTCTATAATTAGTGCCAGAATATCCATATATAGAACAGGCTGTAACCTAAATATATAAAAAAAAAGAACTGATATGATTAATAAATAAGATTTACAAAAGTGTCTGTGTGTTTGTGTGTATAAACATATATATACATAAATATATGAAGAAAGAGAGGGGGTAGATTTTATAAAATGGAGATCTTACAAGGACGGAATATTAAACCCTCGAGGAGATATAAACAGCTGAGGTAGAAAATAACTTCAAGTAACATGTTTTTTCTCCCTCTTATTTTTCCAACTCCAGAATGTGATTGCTGGCCAATACCATCAGATTTATATCTGGTTCCATTTTCATGATGCGGTACATCACAATAGATAGTGTCTTGCTCAAAATATGTTTAGCTCCTCAATAAGGTGAATAGTTTTGTCTGCAAAATGTAGCAATTAAGTTATAGAAAACATTCTTCTTTCATTCATTCGTTCAAGCTGAATGTATGCACACTTTTTTTTGACTCTTGAGTGCAATTTCTATTCAGGTCCTTCATGATCCTTTAAAATGTCAACAACTTGATTAACTCTGTTGAAATTGCAAAACAGATATATCTAATTTGTGCAAGAACAACCTAGTGGTGTTTAAGAATTTGCTATTTAAACCTAGTAGTTAAGACCAAAATTGACTTTTGATTGCTATAGTAAATGTCATTAGTTGGCATATAGTAGTCACATATGACACTTATTTAAAAAAAAAATATTGTACAATATTCTAAAATATCTGTAAAATATAAAGGATATATTGTACAATGTTGTACAATATTGTACAATATACACCTTCATCACATTATGTTGATTATCTGAAGTTCTTAAGAATGCTGAACCTAAAATGTCATAGTTGAACTCACAGTTTATATGTCTGTTCCAATATTCCTCACATGCACAGTGGGCCTTACTTGACAGAAACAGTGATGTCCCACCAAGTCAATGAATGTCCTAGCAAGTAGTACCCTGTCTGTTAGCTTCCTTCTCAAGAATTCTGAACAACTTCACCAAGATGAGCCACATAGAGACTTTCTCAGAAGTGATATCAGAGTCATCTGGGAAAGAAACACATCACATCAGATCTCTCACCTCTTCAACAATATCGTGTTAAAAAAAGTGTGTTTAAAACAGTAATAGTAATAGTAATGGCAATAGTAATAGTAATAGTAAAAGTGATAGCAATAGCAATAGTAGTAGTAGTAGTAGTAGTAATGGTACTAGCAATAGTAGTAATAGTAGTAATAACAGCAATAATAATTATTATTATCATTACTTTCACTATATCATTACTCTTTTCTTCACTACTTTCTTCTTCATTTTTTTTAATGGACGTGTTGTTAGTTGTTTCTATTGCTTCACAGAACTGGCCAGTCTGGCATCCAGAGGTTTGGTCATGAGATTCATTTTTACTTTTTTTTTTTCATACTGAGTTTCTTCCATCTGGCATTCCTGTCTCATTTCATTACATCCATTTCACTGATCTTCCTCTTTCTGCACTTTATTTTTCCACATACATTCTCTTTATATATTCCTAAATATTTCTCCATTTCTGTATTATTATTTTTATGTGCAAATACTCTTTTTTATTTAATATGCAGTAGTTCTTTTGTGTATTTTCTCCATAGGACTTCCTTCTGAATGGCCTAAATGCACAGTAACTATTTTCTCCATGCTACTATCAGAAACTGATAGACTTACACTTTACTTGTCCCAAGTCAGAAACAAGGTGTTCTGAGTTTATAAAGCGACTGTGAAGATTCTTCTACTTCATCTTTGGGGTTAATTTCAATAATATTGACTGTTACTGAGTTTACAGGTTTGTATTACATTGACATACTTGTTCACACATGATCCCATAAGGTTTTTATAGCTGTTCAAATTATGAAGATATGCCATACCGAGGGACAATGTCGTGCTGCTGGTAACTCAAGATGACATGATGGTTCACTTCCTGCTCACTGCTCCTGTTTGGAAACTGTGGGTTCAGTTGTGCATTACTGCTTCATATTAGTCATCAGTTCTTGCTGAATCCTTATTACATCTGAGGAAGGAGCTGTGAGTTACTCTGTGTTAGCTAACATGATTTTCAGATAACCAGTATCTGGAGGCAGAAACTAGCAACTGGATCTGTAATAGTCAGCTGCATAATTGATCTTACTTTCAGAAGAGTTGTAAAGAGTAATTTTAAGGCATTTACTCAGTATATAGCAACGTACAAAAGAAATTCTGCTTTTAATAACCTTTAAAGAAAAATAAATTCTAGGTTATATCTATCCCATTTTTTACAGAAATTGGGATAAGTAAATTACAGTCAGCACTAATCTCAAATATACACCTCTGAAAAATATGGCAAAACATATTCTTTCATCCTTTATTGTGCTTTGTACAGCAGAACTGAAACATAGAGCCTGTATCCTTGAAAATATACACTTCTTACATATCTTAAGATATACATTCCATTGTCAGTGTTGAGCCCATCACTCAAATGTTGGTATCACTGTGATAAAGCCTAATGAGAGTTTGAGTGCTTTAGACACTATGACTTTTACTTTTTTTCAAAGCAGCTGACTCATAGATATATCCCATACCACCTAATCATGCTCATTATAAAAGAAGGGAGCTCACAGAGGGTGGAGTTCCTTTTCCTGGGCCTCCTCACTCCTGGACTTTCACACAGATAGGTACAGCTAGATATGGAAATGCTTTATGTTAGTACTTCTCAACTTTTAAAATAGCCATTTTTTTTTTTAAAGCAATAGCTAAGACTACTGTGCACTTAAAAATAAAATGAGCAAACCTTTAATTTTCCTCTGTCTTAGTTATTGTCTCTTACTCAGTGTTTAATCATCTGCAGGGAAACAGGAATCAACTCTCCTACATCTTGCAGCAGTTTTCAATTAAATGGTTTCTCAGCTAAACACCACTTTAATTTTGAATGTTCATACTACACAGTGGGAATTTATGCAATTTACAAAGCATTTACCATAGTATTTGCGAGACTGTTGTTGAGAAATTTCATATGAGTCTCTTTTACCTCAACAAAATTCTGTTCTTTTAATTCCCTTAAAGACAGTTGCTATCTTGATAAATTTATTTTGGCAGTCAAACTGCAATTAGTAAACTGCAGTATTATCAAAGAAGAAAGATGAAACAGTGCAGCAGTGAGTCTATAATTGCAGCTTTCTTTTTCTTTTCACCACGAGTGAAAACAGTAACAACTTGCAAAAGTCTGAGAGTGATAGTAATGCCATAAGCTTTTTAAAAACCATATTTTATCACACTTGTAGCTGAATAATTTTATGTAGTTCTCTATTTTCCTCTCCTTTTCACCACAGGTACGGTTTAGAGAAGTTTTATAGCTCACAATATACCATCTTGGTTGAAAGCAGGTAACCACTAACAAGAAAACTACTTAGCTTTGTTGATCACTTACTGCAATCTACTAAACTTTATCCTTTATTTTTAAAGGGCATGAAGCCTTTTGGTTTGTGCTCTCTTGCAAACCTCTTTGGTTTTATTTCAAAAATACATACAGCAGAAGCTGAAGTGACACCTGGTTAAATGTGAATTAGACAGCTGATTTTAAAACTCTGCTAACAAGCTGACTTTTCATTCAGTATTTCTAACTTTTGATAAGGAGTGCCTCTCATAGGCAAGTAAGTGCTTACAAACTATGCAGTGTTGTGTGATTTCAGTGAGAAACTGGGAAGAGATAATATTTTTATTTATTTAAAAAATATTAGCTAATAAAAGATTGATTTTTTTTATATGCAATACAAATCCACATTCATATTTAACTAGTACTAAGCAAATATTTTTTACAAGACTTTAATGTACAACATTAAAGAATGTGTTTACAATGTACTTCCTGTCATTTTCACTGTGGAAGATATCTGCTGTTCAACCTTAAAAGGTCACATAGTCTTGGCTTCCTGACTTAATCAATATGAACTACATATCTCTGCATCAGAATAAACAGTCACTGCTGCTTCTTATTCTTTTTCCAGGTGAAGTACTGTGTTATTCCTGATCTCCTCTTGCATCTGGGTCAGGTCTTTCCCAACATTCATAGTCAATGCATTGAGTGACCAGAATGACTGTAATGACAAGGAGAACACTGGAGCAATGTTAATGCAGTTGTATATGACTGATTGGACAACCTCAGCAAAAATTGATCTTCCTGTCACTTCTTTGACCCCACTAATGTCTTGTTTTTTCAAAGAGAATTAAGCTTATTCTATAGATTTGTTCTCAGGTATTCCATTCTGATCTCGGAGAGCAAAGGGTAGGATGATAAGCAAGGTCACTGGCTATTGAACTGAAATTAATTAAATGATGAATGGCCTTTCAAGATAATCATTATCATACAATTATTTTGACACATTTCTGAAGGCTTCTTACTTAATGCAGGACCATATTCAGCTGGATTTTTAACATCTCCAAGGATGGAGACATTATCACCTCTGGGCAACTTGTTTCAGTGTTAGACCACTGTCACAGTAAAATTTATTTTCTTATGGTTGAGAGGATTTTTCTTGAATTTGTGCCCATGAATTCTTGTTCTGTCACTGGATGTGACTGAGAAGTGTCTGACTCCGTCTTCTCTACTCCGTCCTATCAAAAATTTGTAGGCATTTTCATGTCTCTCAGTCAGTCTTGCATGGATTTTGGGAGGGTTTGGAATGGGTCGGTTCAGGGGTTTTTTTGTTTGATGTATTGGTTGGGGTTCTTTTGGTGTGATTTTTTGTTTCCTCTCATGCAGATTGTTCATGTTTGAGAATGTAAGTTTCTTAAGGTTGGAGAATAAAATCTGAGACTACACTATAATTATTCAGTTAGATTGCAATGAAAGAGAAAATATTTTAAGAAAAATTTCAGATTCATTTATCAATATGTATAAATTTTAGTTCATTGCATTACAGCTTTAAAAGCTTAAAAATCTTCAGTCTCTATTCCTCATGGTTTTGGGAATGTGTTTAAAAGAGATTGACAGTCTTAGTGTTCTGATAATTCAAAAAATTACCTTGACTGAATAGGGAACACATTTATTTAAAAGCATGATGAAAAGTGAAGACTATAATTTAGACCTCTTCAGACCAATCTCTAGATCTATTGATTTAATGCACAATGGTTTATGGGGTAACTGTTGGGAATATGTACAACAGCACCTTCATAAATGGAGGAAACTTTAAACTATGATTCTGTGAAGTTTCTATATACTTCAAGTAGTAAGAACATTAATAAGACCTACACATATATTTTCTTCTATCATTTTAACTCCTCTAAGTTTGTATTAAGCTAAGTTTTTCACAGAATAAAAAAAATGTTTCCTTTTTGCAGGACTATTATTCACAGGTCTGTTTAGCCTGAATTATTTTCTTAGATATATAATACAGTTTTGTAAACAGTAGTAGTGGCATGAAAAAAAGGTGTGTTTCACAAGGAGGAACAAACAGTTGTGGTGATGAAGTAGGGAATACCTAAAGTCAAATCTATCGTCAAAGGAAAAGGAATGTGTGTAGCCTGAGATAAGTGTCTTTTGGAGACTAATTGCAGCATCACTATTTGATCTTGATTTGATGTTGCTGCATTCTTGGAAAAAGGGGTTTGTTAATACTGAGACATGAATAGACCTGCTCAAATAAATGACTGTTTGGTTTTTGCTTTTTAATTTATTTTTTGTCTTCTGAATTAAGTGAAAAATACTGTGAATATTTGCTGTCACATCTGCTTTGGAATCAACTCTATTATATAGAATTATATATAATATATATTAAATAGAATTATTTTTGAAGTTTTAGGATTTTTTCTTCAAAAACTCTTTGTTTATAATTAATAACAGAGGTTCTCATAGTCATTAAAAAAAAAAGTAACCAAAAGATCTGATGGCCTGAGCTATACAGAAAGTCAGACTGGATAATATAATTACTTCTGTCATTACAACTTGAAATCCATTATTACATCTGAAAAGCCAAAAATATTGATGTGAAGATAGGCAAATGAGACAAATGAAAGAGTTTAAAATTTTGACCAAAAGCCTCGTAGTAGGAGAAGCAGCATCCTAAAGACTATAGTCTTCCCAAAATTAGGTATGTACTTTCATGTAGTTTCTTGTTTTCCAGGTTCCAGCAGAGAGAAATAGGTCTCTCCCTAACTGATTAATCACACTGAAATCACATCAATCATCTTGAGAAGGAGGTGTTTTTATTTGGTGAGATGACTCACTGAAGGAAGTCACAATAAACTTTGCTTCAGGCTTTGCTTTTGGTTGAAGTTAAATGAAAAAAAAACAAAACAACATACATCTGATTTAACCACATCTGTATGTTCTTCAAATTGGTTTCTAACTTTGATTAATATTTTTTTCTTAGAAAAATATTTGACAGTTAGGTCAAGTATGGGGGACATATACACCTTCATCTTAAAGGAATTGCAATCTGTCATTGAAAGGCTGGTCCTTAGACTTCTGTATCAGAGTCTCAAATCACTGCAGAAATAGTACAGGGAGAGAAGGAGGGTGTATATGGCTAAGCAATTCATTGCTAACAAAGGAGGAGCCAACCTAATTTCTAGTGAGAAGACCATGCTGTTTATAAAATTATAAAGGTTCATTTAAAGAGAAAGTAAAAATGCAATTACAGAAAATAAATGACCAAATTATGAGTTCAGAATACATTATGTTTCTCACAGAGCATAATTATAGTTGTCGTGTTGAGTTATACTCAAGGTTGTAGCAGCACTTATAAACAGCATATTTCAAGGTTTTATAACTTGACAGTAAGAAATTTACTTAGCAGTGAAAATTAACACATTAAGTGTCTACCTCAGAACATGTTATTTTACAGTCTTTCTTGTTTCTTAATGCATGGGTGCATAAGTCTAAAAAAGAGACAGACACTAATTGGGCCAGTGGTATGTTATTTTGGCACTACAGCTAAAAATACTGGATCCCCTGACCCTTTCTTCCTAAAATTAACATAAGTACTCACTAGCAGGAATGTTAAAATGTTACTGTGTGGTAGCATACAAAGTTCTTGTTTGTTCGGTACTGGAAAATAAAACATCCTCCATGTTCTCACCTCCTTTTACAATAAAGGCTCTATTTTTTCCCTGTTTTTAATTGGTGGTGGTGGTGGGGTTGTTGGGGTTTTGTTAGGTATTTTTTTTTAAATAAACATTTTTGATTCCCAATTCAAGTTTCCCTTCATATCTACTATTCATTTTTCCACCCCTGCCTTTAAATTTTTCACCAGCTTTAGTTACAGTCCAGAAGTTTTCTTCAGTTTATTTAATTTTTTTCCTTTGGTTTTATTACTCCCTAAACACATAAAAATACAAGTGATTTATATATGTATGTATATAAAATATATATATAAATCCAACAAAGTGTTAATCTGCAGTTAACAGCTTTAATTTAGCCTCTTGTCAAGGTTTGGGGCTGGGCTGCCCACTAAACAAATGACAGATGCTCTCTATTGACTCCTCTCCCTTCTTGAGAAGGTAAAGAAGAAAAGGGAGAGAGACAGGTTGGAAAAAAACTAAAACAGCTTTAATGAAACTACAACAATAAGAAGAAAAGGTAATAAGAAAAAATAATTAAATATATGCAAATATATATAAAACTAGTATCAAGTTTTACCCGGGCCCCCCTCCCAATTGCAGACTTCCCCTGATGATGCTCACCTCACTACTGGTACAGTACTGTGAAGTAATTTCGTACATATTTTCACCTTTTCATATATAAATTGCAATTGTGAAAACACATCAGAGGCACCTACCTGCATACAAGTCTGCAGTATCTGAGTTCTATTGTTGGATGCTAAAAATTTGCTGTGTAGCACAAGTCAACACAAACACAAACTTTTCTGTTGAATGTCTTTTTTGTACTGGTAGCATAAAGATAGAATATGAACTCACTGTAAGTTATAAAACAAAAAGGTGTTTAATCTCTGATTAAAAGTTCTGAAAGATCTATGAGGTTTTACCAGGATTTTTTTCCTAGGAGCCTCCATTCATCCCTGTTTTATTTTTAGGCAACATTTCAGCTTTTGGTTTTTTATTCAAATATATTGTCTCCTACTTATCCCACTTGCAAATGCAGTCACACATCTTGTGAATGCCAGGTGTCCCACATAATGTCAATAACATTCATAGGAACAACAAAAAAATCCCAGAACTGCTTACTTATTTGTTGTCCTACAAATAGTTTTAAATAATACTGAAAACTAAAGAGAAACTAAAGAAAAATAGGTTATCATAAATTGTGGAGACTAGAAAGGCTATTTTGGAAGTTTTTTCTTGCACAGATAGTGAAAACTGGAATTTAGACATTGTGTGTATATGTGTACAAGCTTTGAGACTGTGCTCTTTGCTTTTGCTCCTAACATTTTCTCAAAAAACAAAACCTACATTACGTGAGCAGGGAAGAGGCTGTTGCCTGTGAAAGAGGATTCTGAACTACTCCCAGGAGCACATTTTGCCAAGAAAGTTTTAGCCTCTGTTTCTTGTTGATGGGATGAAGTTATATGGCTTTGCAGCTGCCTTAGACCTGGTCATCATTTTGTCCTGTCAGCTCTTATAAGAAGCAGTCTGAAGATCATTACTGCACATTTACTTTTCTTAGTGCATTTAATGTTTCAGAACATAATCATTTAACCTGTTTATACAACAGAAGGAGTGATGAGACCATCCTGCTACACTGAAAAGAAATGATCAGTCCATAATTCCATTTGTAATGCTTGAGTATGGGTGTCTAAAAACTACATAGTGACAAGTCTTAAGAAAAAAATGTCCCAAGGCATCCAAGTGTGTGCTGAGTCTACACTGCCTTGTAGCAGAAGATATGTTAGAGTTATGTTTCTCCTGTCAGATGCTAAAAGAATATAACACATTCACAGCATAAGCTACTTCTGCGCACAAAGTTAATGATCTGTTAAATGTGCTAAGTTTGCTAACATATACAGAGTTAAGACAACAGAACACTATTTGCTGCCTAGAAAAAAGTTATTACATACCGGCTTGGAAGTATGACTAATATAATTTTAAATCAGCTCATAGAAAACTATTTAAGCAGTTATCTTCTTATTAAAGAACACGTACTTGAGCTTAAATCAGTTTTCATGAATTTACATAAGGTTACACCCATGACCATTTAAATGAGATAGATTGTTTGTCCTTAGTTTAGCTAAAAATTAGTGTCCTAATTTAGGTATCCAGAGTTGCTTAAACATGAGCAACTCAGGCCATTTGAGATACCTGGGTATCCACATGTAGCTGACAAGTACTACACAACCTGTACTCTTCTGGAGACAGAAGTGGGGACGATGTAAGAAACCTCTAGGATATTTAATATGGCACTAAATGCCCATGTTTAAGCAAGAGAACTCACCTCTTAAGCTCCAGGCAGAACTGAAGAGTCTTCCTATCCCAGTTTGGTGTCATCTGCAAACTTACTGAGTGTGCACTCAATCCTCTCATCCAGGTCATTGATAAAGATATTAAACAGAACTTGGCCCCAGTACTGATGCCTGTGGAACACCACTTGTGACTGACCTTCGACTGACTCTGTTCACCACAGCTCTTTGGTCCCAGCCATTTCTTTACCCAGTGACAAGAACATTCAGAAAAGCCATGAGTAACCAGTTTCTCCAAGAGAATGTTGTAAATGCATGGTGGAAGCAACATTCCTAAGACATTATAAAGCAAGAATTGTTCAAATAACAATTACAGATCTCACTTAAATAATATCATACAAACCAACCAACCAACCAAACAAACAAATGCAGAAACGTCAAAAAACCTCACCACAACCATATCTCATAATACGGCCAAAAAAAAGAGAAAAAAAATTATAAAAAGGCTGCAGGAACAAAAATATTACTGGTAGACACCAATACAAAATATACCAAAAGTTGCTACATTATATGAAACAACTTCTACAACTATGCTATGCTGTGCAAAACAGTACTGATGCAACCAGTATTAGAAAAATTGGAGGTATTGTTATCACACAGTTTGAACAACAGGTATATACCTGTGTGATGTGACTAAAAAAGAACGTTGTGTGGATATAAGCAATCCCAATCACAGTGAGTATGCAATAAAGCATATTCTAAACATTTTTACTGTCTTAGAAGATTATCTTCATTTTGTCAAATTAGTGCTGGAAAACGGCCCCACAGTCTCTATACTGACATAAATCTATTTACCTAAAATGCTTTAGAAGTTTGCTATGTACTAAACCTAAATTAAATCCAGAGAGCTACTGAGGAACAAAATCCCTGTGGTAAATTGTTTGCAAGTAAATATGACTTCTGATTCCTTTTGAACACCTGCAGGACTGTATATTGTGCACAGCGATATTCATGTCCAAAACAAAAATTGATTTGCTGCTGTGCTCATGAAGATAGTAAATAATTTCAAAACCACCAAACACTATTTTACCACAGACTTTTGAATTTGGCTTCTGAAGTATCAGTGTCAAAGGAAAGAGTCTATTTGAGAAAAAGGTTTGCTCATATGACTAAACATCAACCTAATATAAGTTATATGTTGTAGCGATTATAGCACCATTTTAAGTGAGATATGTTGTATTTCAAAGGCTTAAAATTTAGTTTCAAGACAGTAATGAAGAAATTGAGTGTTCCCAGTGAGTTTAGAGGATTGTATCAGCTTTCGGAAATTGCAGCCATCCATTTACACTACCTGAGAAATTATTTGCATTACTTTTTGCAAGTAATTTGTGAAGTAAAATTGTTCTTTTTTGTTTCCTTATTTTAAGTGTGTGAGACACCAAAGAATGCTACTAAGTATGACGCAGATCTCAAAACATTTGTATGTTGGTTTTTTGCACTTTAATATGCCTATACAGACCTGCATCAGTACTCAGCATTTTTCAAAGAATGATGTTTGCAGTCCTCAAAAACATGCCTGGAACACAACATTGTCTTGATGATGCTGTATTTGAGAAAACTGAAGCTCATTAAAAAAATACTGTCCATATTACTTAGTACCAATACAGCAGGGCTGAAATTGAACTCGTCCAAATGTCACTTCAGATCATCTTTTCTTTAATGTCTTATTTTTCAAACAGATCTAAGATATGAACCATTCTGCTCTGCTGTACTTACAAAAACCCCTTTCTTCTCTTGTCTTGACATGTATTGCATTATGCTATCAATATTTACTCAAGACTACAGTACTTTTGTAGAACTACTGAATACAGTACTCTATATAGCTTGAACTTTGCCCTGGAAAGCTGCTGCTCTATTATGAAAAAAAAACCCAAACAAAAAACGCCCTATAAATAGTTCAGGATTTGCACTCTCTAATCTTGTGTTACCTATCATTATGACCATTAAATGCCTTAGATTTACAATTTAGAATAGCATTAAATACTGAGAATATTACATTTGCTCAAAAACTTTTATAGAAGGTGATAAAATATGTCAGCTTAGAAGGAGACACATGGTTGCCTACAGATTCTAGAACAATGAATAAAAAGTTTTGATCTAGGAATACAAATTACACATTGGTCATAATCTTCTGAACACAAAAACAAGAAAATGAGTCCTACATTTGCAAAACAGCAAAATTAGGCATGACGTGGTTTTTATTTTATATTTACTTTTCAGTAGTGAAAAAGAAACGTTTTGGTCATCTATCTGTAATAGTGTATTTTACCTGCTTCTCATTGGCTTTCCCAGAATAGCTATCCAAGGGGAGATCAAGTCTGACAAACATTCTACCAGACATAAACAGCCTTCTGCATGGACTAGAGAATACATTTGGAAAAGCTGCAGAATTCTATGATAGTTATTTAGAGGACTTGACATAAATTTTTGTTTCCTACTTCTGCCCTTTCTAAAATCTACCACTCTAAAACTTGCAATTATGGAAATATCTCAAAAAATAACTAAAACTGCAAATGTAGATTTCCCAGCCACCCTGGGCAATTGGGGAAACAGTAGCCATGTCCAAACTCTTTGATTAATCTAGCCTAAGCAGAACACCTTACATGATTAAGACCATTACCTATTACAGTGTCTTTATTACTGCTGAATGAGGGTCTTATCCTGTCCACTGCAGGAGAAGATGTCAAGAAAGAGTGTATGGTAGAAAAGGTTCTGAATTATTGTCAGTCTCTGTTTTTTCGTTCTACATCTTTATTACACATAGGGAAGGTTCCAGATAGGGAAGGTTTAGATCATGTCCTTTCCAGTGCAAACACACAATCAAAATGTAAGTAGAACGCTTGCTGTTTTGTGTGGAGATGGACTTCTCTAAAAATACTTTAAAAATCAGCATCTCAGTATTGTTAGAATTCTTTAAGAACTGCCCTTAGCAAGTCCATGTCAAGTCAGCATCAGCTTTCTACCCTATTGTGTTATTTTAATAATCCGCAACTCCAATAAGACTGATATTACACTTGTACTGTGAAGACAGACTGAAGCAGTAGAGTTATCTCAGCAAGTAGTTTAGTGTGCACCAAAGGTATCCTTCTCTGGAAACTGCTAATGGATATTTCCTGTTATATAAGACCAGTTTAAAATTGAAATAAACTATCATCTCCATTATTTAGCCATATTGTTGCTTTGCAAAAGAAATAATAGACTTTAGCTTTCTGCAAATTACTATACATACAGAAGGGATTTCATAAGGAATGCCGACTCAAGGACAATAAATTATACTCAGGTTCTACAGGATTGTACACATTGTAAAGTGAAAAAGTAAAAAATATTCTAATATATGATTCATCTGTTTGCTGATAACGGGGTTGATTAAATGAGTCTGTTGTTATATAAATTTATATGAAGACCTTGCAAGTCTGAACAGGTGTTCTTCAATCTTGAATTCCTTGTGAATAAGTTTTCATAGCCTGCAGATGAAGCAAATACAACTTTGCTGTATTCAGTTGGAAAATTACTTTTGTCTTCACTGATGAGCTTGTTTTCTGAACGGTGACATTTTAGCAAAACATCACTGAGCAGAATATGTTTGTTTGTAGAAACATTATGTAAAGAATCTTCATCCTGGTTTTAGAGATTTAAGACATTCTTATATCCCCGTATTTTGAATATTTCTTCAAGGAGAAATAAAATTTTCTCCACAGTAATTGCCTCACATTAAGTTGAAATTTTAATGAGTTTTGAAAGGGAGACAATTTAGAGATTTACTAATATTAAGATTTTCTACTCCATCCTTCTTCTACTAAAGGAGATAAAGCTATACCTACATTATTTGCCAAACAGGCCTGAGATGTATTGAAGCAAGTGACTTTATGATCCCTTCCACTTCCCATTTTCCATTTGAATTGTTATTCATTAATCTAGTTAATCTAGTAAACCTCATGCTTATAGCATCCACACTGTGGGGACATTCATGTAACAGAGTATTTCCAAGTCAGAACCTGGAGACCATGACCTAATTTATTAAAACTCCAATTATGATTTATTGATTCTGGATTTCAAAATCCCATGCTCCAGAGGAACTTCAACTGTTGAAAAGATGTGTCTTATGTTTCACGGAGTTAGTTTGGGCTAATATGCAGCTAGCTTACTTCGATTTCTTTAATCTTGGATGTTTAAAGCCTCTTTCCACTATGAACTTTCACCTTGGCTTGCAAGTACATTTACATTGGACAACTGTGTTTATACTCATAAACTGTCACACAATTGTGGTCTCCAGCTGAAATGTGTGATTGTAAGGTTATTATAAGCCTTAGGAATGGTTGTTTTCACTGACAAAGTTGTAGATGAAAATTTGACAAACACTTAACAATGCTTAGCCCCTCTCATGAACACTTTCAGTCCTTTGTTATCACTCTATAGGACCACTCCTTTTTTTTTTTTTTTTTTCCCTTCAGAAACTAGTAGAGCTTTTTTGAATTCAACAGGATTAGGCCCATTCCTAACTGTTAAGATTTTGTGCTGTTCCAGTTTTTCTCTGTAGCTATCTTCCCCACACAAGCTATTCTCAGTAAGCTTTGAAAAAACTAAATTTCTGTTGTGCTTTCTTTTCTCTTTTTCTTTTTCTTTAAGTCAAATGAATCCTATATTTCTGGGATCCGGGCTCCCTGTTTGCTATTGTTGTTTCTCAGTTCTCTCCCGCATACAACATTTCCTCTGATTATAAAGCAGTGCTGCTATTTGGTGCTGAAATATTTGTCCCACTTTTAAAATGATGTCTGGAAATATAGTATGATTTTTTTTCGTAAACTATTTTTATTAGTTTAATAAACTTATTTTTCATTACTGTGTATTGATATTTTTTGTATTTCATTATAAATGATGGATAATGGGTAAATGCTTTTGAATTTTTCTGGCTATTCTTGAACGACAGCACAGAAGCAAATAAGAAGTAGTTCTAGGACATAGAATCATAGAATCATAGAATATCTCAAGTTGGAAGAGATCCATAAGGATCATTGTGTCCAACTCCCTGCTCCTCACAGGACTACCTAACACTAAGAACATCATTCAGATGCTCCTTGAACTTTGACATGCGTGGTGCCATGACCCTTCCCTGGGGAGTCTGTTCCAGTGACCAACCAACTCCTCAGTGAAGAAACTTTTCCCAACATCCAGTCTGAATTTTGACAATTCAGGTTCATTCTGTTTTCATATGTCCTATCTCTGGTTACCAGAGAGAAGATCAGCACCTCCTGCTCCACTGCCCACTTTGAGGAAGTTGTAGACTGCCTTGAGGTCACCCCTCAGCCTTCTCTTCTCCAAGCTGAACAAGCTAAGTGACCTCATCTGTTCCTCTAAGTCTTGACCTAAAGACCATCTGGGTCACTCTCCTTTTAATCATTTGATGTTCTTACAGTGCACATGTCCACTGTAGAAAGACATGCTTGCTAAAACATGTATTAAAACCACTAATGTTCATAATGCCTTACAATTGTGTTGAAATCATGGTGATGGACTCACAGAGGTAAATATTATTAGTCATTAATGACAGAATTTCCCCACTCTTCCACCTGTTGTAAGAAAGATTAAAAAAATATCATTGTTGGGTTATGAGTTACTGTCAGGACCATTGCAAAAGTCTAGCTGCCTGTTCTAAAAATCATCTCTGATGTGCCACCGGGAACCAAGTGCAAAGAGACTTACACCACTTTTCCTCTTGACAGTATAAAGCCTGAAGATACTTATTAGGCTTATGGAAGCAACAGCACCAGACCCTAAGAAACACTAGGGAATTACCATCATAGCCATAAAGATTTATTTTGAACAGAACTACTTAACACTCCGACAGACCAAAAGTAAAACACAAGTTCTGATGTCAGTTGAGAATATGCTACTACACAACTGGATTAACTTACATCAGAAAGATGACTCAAAAAGGTGCACACTCACATATAAGGGGGGTGAATCTCCCACCCAAGGACATCCAACATATAATCATTCACCCACAGGGGTGAGGGTTCACTCAGAGATATCCAGGAAAAATATTCACTCACCAAGGGGGGGATGTTGAGGGCTCTCAGCCCCGGGGAGTTTCCTTGGGTGGCATCCTGATCCAAGGGGAGCATCCCTGACTGCAGACCTGCTGCTCCGAGGAGGACCAACTCAAGCTGGTTCTCTGGCAGGGCTCCATTTATACCCATGTCGAGTCTGATTTGTGGGCAGCTCTCAATAGCCAGGTGCCCTCCCTGCAGGGAACCTTTAATCTGGGGCCAGGCGAGGTTGTCCAGGCAAAATGCTGGCCCAGGGGACTGTTTATGAAGACAAAGCACCATTAGAAGGTGTTTCCAGTATCAGGGTGGGTGCATCTGCCACAGTAATATGTTCAGCATCTACTGATCCTGCCAAACACGTTAGGTGTAAGTGAGCGCTCACTTTGAAAATGATCTTTCACATGAAGTTCTGAACCAAAACATTTCAGAGTTCAGTGTGCATTTAAAAACAAAGACGTATGCAATTTTAAGAAGCCAAATAGTTCAGTTAGTTAAAATATTAAAAAAAAAAAAAAGGGTACACTAAATCCTAAAGTCTTCAGCACCTCATGCTCAGGCATAAATTATAGTTGCAGTTAAATAAAGACTTCATCCATGACTCACAACCATGCGATTTTTAACTATATAAAAAGGATTGCACCAGCATTAACTACTTATGTGGAAGGTGCTCAAAATGTTTACTCATCATCTCCTTTCTCCATTATTATATCATATATACCTAATGTCACTCTGATATTTATTCACTACCTAGCTGGTTTATGACTTTCACAGGAGAACAAGTGTGTTGGGTCTTTTCTCAGATGGATTCCTGGTGAATAATATAAAACTACAGTGATCTATAAGCATACAGATTTTCCAAGTGTGAAGAACATTAATGTTATCTCACGAAGGAAAGGTTAGGCTATCTGTCTCAACAGAAGGCTAGAGTTCTAACTATAAATGAGGAGGAAAAAAAGGTATTAAATAAAAGTTAAAGATTTCTTCCCACTAACTGGGTAGAAAGAAGAGTTCATATTTTAAACTTAAGCTAAACTATTTGAAACAGAATGAATAACAAGCAGTAAGAACATGTTTTGTGCCTAAAAAGTCAATGCCATAATAAAATGCTAGTTTGCTGTGTCTCATGCTGGTTATTTCTTCTTTGTTTTAATATGAATAATTCAGTCTTAACACAGTACAAAGGGCTGTGTTAATATGGCACTGCTTGCAGGTTAATGTTTCATGTATGAATTGTAAAATGCTCATGCTCTGATGGACCTGAACCTGTTATAAATATCATATGAATTTTAAATAACAAAGTTAGTGGAAAAGGAGACAATTATATAGGCCAATTAAACAAATGTCCTCCAAAATAAAGTGTTATGCTTTTTTTTGGCCAGAAGCTTATGATTATAAATATTATTATTAGAACTGGGAATTATGAATGTTACTGTGTATTAATATTGACAATTATAAGGTAAAATAGTCTAATTACATTTATTATTGCTCTGTTTATAATTATTTTAACTTTATTTCATTTAATAATAAAGAAGAAATGCTAAATTTTTTTAAAGCCTCAGCAGCTTCCTTTTGGTGACACCCACAACACTGTCACCAATGTAAGCCTGTCCCTTGATTCTTACCCATAAGCTCTTGACTTGTTTTTCATCCACCCCCAGACAGAGCTTGATACATTCCAGTTGCTCCCTCACAGAGAGTCATTTCACCACCCTGCCCTGCTGGCCTGTCTTTTCTGGAAAGTACGTAGCCATCAATGACAGTGTGCCAGTCATGCAAGCTGTCCCACCATGCCTCTGTAACTTCAATGAGATCATAGCACTGCAACTACACACAGACCTCTAGTTCTTCCTCCTTGTTCTCCATGCTGTGTGTATTGGTGTACAGGCATTTCAGAGTATTTTGAATACATGAGGCTGGAAATGTATTTCTCTGAAATGAATGTCTGATTATTTACTTACAAAAATAATAAAAAAGGTCTTATTTAACTTCACCCCATTTCACTAAGGCCATATGATGGTCTTCTGTGCAAAACAAAGATGAGAAGGGAAGATCTGAGCAGTAACAGAGAAATGACAAAAACAAAGTCAAGGAGGGAGAATGGAAGAAGACAGGTTTCTCCAGTCTTATGCAACTCTTTTTTTCACTACAAGTACACTTCTGATGTCACCTCAGTCCAGATTTTGTAAATAACATTAAATAATTCTTATGCTGTTCAACAGCTCTGATTGCAACATTTCCTTTCTTTTGGAGACTATAACAGAGCATGTCACTGAAAGATACATTTTCCATGATACTGTTGGAGTATTTACGTAACACAACAGTCTTTATATGCACTATGTTGCCTATAAGGTGAGTGAACACTTCATCTTAATTGTGGGTACAATATAGGAAGCAGAGGAATACTAGGAATGAACACGCTTATCAATCAAGGCGGGGAGAAATATGCAAACCATCCTGGATATTTCTGCACAGTTTACAAAAGTGACTCTAGAACCATTCCTCTCATCCCTAGATTTTATTCTCAAAGCTGCCCCAACTAAGGGTTTTGTTCTCATGTTCCTCTGTGAAAGCTTATGTCTGTCACAGATTTTACAGAACAGTCTGAGAGGAAGAAAAATTACTTCTGAGAATCACAGAAGCCGATGAAGTAGCTTCACCCTGCAGGGTTCTAGAAGTTCTTAATTTAAACTATGAATCACTTTGCCACAACTGAAAGAGAGTCACTCCTAAAGTGGCATCCTTTGGGGGTAATTCTTCCTTTAGTTCTGCACTATATAATTCAGACATTTGGAACAAGATAAGCAGGTGAATCACTGGTGGTGGCTACTGCAGTTGAAATGATTGTTGATTATTCCGTCAGACTAAAGGAAACACACTTTTCTACCTTAAAGTCTTCATTTTAGTGGTTAATCCCCTTTACAAGTGATGAAATCTGATTCCTTAAATTAGCATATTCTGTATTTTGTCTGGGTTTGGTTTTTCCTTTACTTTTCCCACACTGTTTGCAAAAGTGGATATGGACGCAATCTTGTGTATAAAAATTCCAAGTGACTTCAGCAAGAATAATTTATATACTTGAACCTCATTAGAGAACTAGTCAATAGGAATTTGTTTAATTAAATTATTTTTACCCTTTACACACACATTTCAGAGATAAAAAATGCAAACTGTAATACCTGGGGATGTCTTATGTATAGTTGATAACACCAGGTAGATGATTGCTAATAATGAGTTAAATAAAGCCAGTGCAGAAGGTGATGAAAGCATGACCTCACACTGTGACATCCTTCAGTAAGAATCGAATGCCTCTCAGAATGTGAAAGGGCAGCAACAGCAATGCTTGACAAATAAAGGAATTCAGGCTCTCTGAGGCTACTGGGCAGATATGTATCAGGATTCAACCTTAGATTTGTGTCAGACCTGAAGTCTGTTTTTCAAACGAATCAGGGTCGCAGATAGCATGAAGTTTTAAAATCCAGTGCTGTATGTTTCTAGCCTTACTTAAAAAGAGAAATTAATCATCAGGACATTAATTTTTAATTTTCAATTTTAATTTTTATAAATACCTAACTAAATAGAGGTAATTTTAGAATGAAATTATCTGAATCTACACATCAATGTGTACCCATTAAAGTTTCCAAGCCCTCCTATATCCCTTAGATATATGGGCAGATTCTACGTGACAATAAAATCAGTTGGAAACAAACGTGCTTGGTTTAACTATCTCTTTTCTATAAGGCCAGTGAAAATTTTCTTCACATGTTTTTTTAATAGACATTTCATTATGGAAACTTTTTAATTTCCTCAAAAAGAAAAGGAAAGCAAATGAATAGTATCATGAAATTTAAAAATTCAAAATCCATGTAGAAACCAAAGCTTAATGAATAATATCTGTAAATAAATCTTCTGATAGTATTTAAATGTCATTCCCTTAAGAAATTTAAGTAAAAGACAACAGTGTTTTCCCCCTTAGTTCTCATTCCCACCAAAAATATTTAACTATATATTTATTTTGCCTGTAAGAGTACTAAGCTTAGACTGCACATTTTGCAGACCATCTTTTCTTTTCCAGAATACAGGAAGAATTTTTTGCCTATATTTTCCACAAGGGTCATTTCAGCAGTATGATATTTTGGGTTTTTGAAAATCTAGTTACAGTCACATCCAAAATAACATATAATGCCCTGTCAGAATCTTTAGTGGGCATTGACTTATACAAATGTTATTATTTATTTAAAAAGTATAAATAGCCCCATCAAGAAAAGGTGTTGTCATTAAGTTACTGAAATATTTGCAACAGGTTTCATAAAAACTTTCTAATGTAAGTTTTTTATGTTTTAAAGATACTATGATTCATGAAAGAACTTGACAGGGCTGGTTTGAATTTTCGTGTTTCTTAACGACAAAAAAAATGTAGTGAAGGAAATGTTTCCCATGATAAATAGATTCTTCTGTCATATTTGCAAGAAAATGGATTTTTATTTCTAACTCATTTACTCAATTCATTTAAATAGAACTTCTTTTGGAAAGATAAACATTGATGCTCAATAATGAGACGTATTTTCATCGTATATCACTATACACTGTAGTGTACATTTAAGTAACTATCTGGTAAGGTATCATGAAATGACAGATAAAATTATGTAAATTGTTAGCAATGACATGTACCATGAAGCTAGTCATGTATGACTATGTCCTGGTTCCCCAGGCAGAGACCCATGGGCCAGCCGTGCAGGCAGGCCATGAGTAGCCAGGAGTCAGCTGAGAGATCCAATCAAGGCAGCTGACTCACAGGTGTATCCCATACCACCTCATCATGCTCATTATAAAAGGAGGGAGCTCAATGTAGATGGAGTTCCTCCTCTCCCTGAGGCTCCTCTTCTGTAGTCTTCTGCTCCTCCTGTCAACACCAAGGACCAGGCTAAGTAGAACCTTCCGTACTTTATATCGATTGTTATATATGTTTTGTATCTCATTAAATCTGTTTCTACTTCAACTCACGGGGCTTCTCGTCTTTTTTCCTCCATTTTCCTTCTCAAATGGGGAGGGAGCATCAGATGGTAGACTAACTGCTACGATTTATCCCTGGGTACTGGCTGAATGTAGACAGACTACTACAATATAAGACATGAAAAATCATCAAATTGTTACAAGAGTATATAATTCCAAATTTTTATTTCAGTAACTTTATCTGGAGTCCTTAATAACAATTTTGCAATCCAGAAATTTTCTATTTCCTTTTATCTGAACATAATTTTGCAAATAATTAAAATATTTCTGATAATGAAACTGTAGCCCTTGTAGAATCTATTGTCTTATAATTTGACATCAGACTTGCATAACATTTGTGGTTGCAAGGGTCTCTGAGGATTATCTAGTCTATCACTCCTGCAAGTCTGTCTTTGGTCCAGACTTCTCCATGGGTCTCAGGAGCCTGGGACTTCTGAAGCCAAATTTTACCAGTAAAGACCATGGTGAGGGAACAGGCCAAGAAATGCAATGACTTCAATTCCTCTGTCACCAGCTCTTTGGCATCATTCATTTGGGGGTCACATTTTCCAAAGTTTCTTTTACTGCTGATTTACCTGTAAAAGTCTATCTCACTGTCCTGCACAGCCCTTGCCAGATTCAATACAATGTGGTCTTTAGCCTTCTAAGCCTCATCCTCACATTCTCAGACAGTGTATCTATATTCCTCCTGTTTTCATGGGGGTTTTTTGGTTGTTTTTTTTTGTTTGGTTTTTTTTATGTTTGAATTTAGTGAAGATGTCTTTTTTTCCATCCATGCAGGCTTCCTTCCACCTTTGCTTGGTAACCTAATCATCATGATGAATCAATCTTGATCTTGAAAGCAAATCTAAATACACCCACACGCAACTCCAAAATCCCCCCAAAACCCTAAACAAACCAACACTCCTAGACCCCTCTTCTCTCCAGCTCCATCTTCTATTGAACTCTTGCAAGTAGACCCCTGAACAGTCTAAGTTTAGTCTGCTCACAAAATCCAAGGCTATGATCCTGCTATTTACCTTTTCCTTCCTCTCAGGATTCTGAACTCAGCCTCTTGAAGCTGCAGGGTCTTAGAGGAGATCTCGTCAATCTTTGTAGCACTAGAGATGAGACATTCTGCTGATCTCCTCCAGCTCCTTTATTTGGCAACACAAGTAGTCCACCAGTATGCCCACCTCCTGCAGAAAAGAAGTGTTCCTTCCTGCCCCATCAAGAGGCCACAGAGACTCCTTACAGTTCTAGTGCATAGCTGTGTCCTCCCCTAGGAAGGCAGTCTGGGCCAAAGCCTCTGATGTTACAGGGACAGCTGCTCCAGTGGCTGCTGTACAGAACCTCATCACCATCATTGAGTATGCCTACACTATCCTTGGGAGAGCTCCTGACCCCTTTCTGCTCAGAAGGCTACATCTGTTGGCTGCCACTATGAGCTGTACTCAAGACTAGCCCTTATATGCCTCTCTCCCTTGCACCTGCTGCAAGGGTGGCTGGACATCCACCACCAAGGATCAGCTAGGACAAAAGCTGAACCCTTTGTTCAAGGACAGCTCACAGAGTTTGTTAGAAACTGCTAGAGCTTGGCAGTCAGAGACTCCCACAGTAATCTCGCCATCAACAGCAGGCACCCTGATGTTCCTCAGAGACCTCCAGTGATCTTGGACAAAGTTCCCAGGAGATCTAGATGATTACAAAGTGGACCCCAGGCGCTACTACTCAAACTGCTGATTTAACTGTCTTAATTGTCTTAAATTTTGGATAAGGATATATATTGATCATAGGGATAAGATATGGTTCTTGGAATGGGCTGCAGAGAAGTGGTGTTATTTTCAGAAAACAGTCCCGGAAACTTAGCTGATGATTTACAAGACTTGTTAGATATTTTTGGTTTGATATCTTGTGGACTGAAACATAATTAGAAGATGATAAATAAGGTTATTCCCATTGTTGCTGCAACATGTAAGCACCTAACAGAAGTAAATATCTGGTGTGAGAAGATGATGATTAGTTTGCGAAATTCTAATGAAATTATTATTCAAATAAAGATCAGATTTCTTATCCATGTCCTTCCTATATATGAACAATGTTAGATTAAACAATTAATTATTTATATAGTACACAGCTCAGATCGTATCTCTAAATGATGTTTAGAGCCAACACTCAATACTATTAACCTCTAATGAGATGACACTTTAAATCCCATAACAGTTAGGGAAAAACAAGCAACACACACACAGAAAAAGTGTTTCTGGAAAAGCAGTCAGGGACAACTGCTCTAAAAAACTTCTAAGAGACATACATGCATCACTTAACATCACTGTTTAATGAAGAGCCATCACCCTCAGAGTAGCTGGATAAATATTCTTTTTAATTCATTTTAAAAATTTGAGCATTGCAAGTTCAAAGGCAGTAACAAATTAGGCAGGATGTAATTACTGGTGGAAAAATAAATATACTAATTGTAAATCTAACATACTAAAAGTGGCCTGCAAGACTGCATAAATTAGTCAGGAAAAATAGACCATTTTTTTGGTAATATGTTAGTATGGAAAAACAGGATATTGAACAGAATATATTTAAAATAAAATATCTAACGGCTGTGGTTAAAATAATCACAAAATATGCTTGGAACCACTGTTACATTCTCTCCTGGCATTACTTCATTGACTTCAAACAGAGTTGTGCCAGCGGAGAATTTGCTTCTTATAATTCATATAACAGAAGATGAGAACTAATTCCAGATAGATCAATTTTCAGCTGGTATATTCTTTAAGAAAACAAGTCCCCCAAAACCAGAAGACAAGTATTAAACACAGCTATACAAACTTAATATGTAAAATGTAATTCTGAGTTTCTAGATGTAATTCAGTTGGAAGTTGAAGTACAATTAGTTAGTGCCTTTAAGAATATCATACCAATTTGAAAGAAAAATAATTTTAATTCTGTTCAGGACATATTTTCCAGGTTTTTCTCAATGGATTGTATCTAGTAATTTAAACATCATTTGATAAGTTTTTGTTTGGTCAGTTGAGGGTTTTTTTAGATATTGCATTGATCTTTTTTTTTTCTTTTCCAGTACAGATGCAGAATTTTTATGACAGAACTTCAGACAATCCCATGGTTCAGCAACCAAAATAACTAAGTCTCCTATAAAGTACTTTTCTTAGCACAAACCTACCACCTCCAGAAATGCAAATTATTCTATATAGAAGTCATCAGCGTAAATACTATCTAAATCATAAGCAAAAAATTATTCATTCCTGTCACAGATATGTAAAGTCAGTAGGCTCTCCCTGATCAACCCTTGTGCTAGCTAGGCTAGGTTTCTGATATGCCTGTATGTTCCTCACCTGCTTCCTGCCAAAGTTTTTTATGACTTGTACAGGCAGGGACATCCTTCTAAATGTCCAGGAGTCATATCTGACAGATATTGTTTAAAATGCAACAAAGTTATCAGAATATTGATTTTGCTGAAATTGAGCTGACATATTGGGCTTAATTCAGTTATATAAATATACTAACTAGCCGTGTGTGAGATCCCCTTGGCTGTCTTATCTGGCCTTTAACTGCCATTCTAGAAGGATACAGATCTCCCAGAGGTGGTGAAATTCTGTGAACAACATGAGATGTCTCTGATCTACTGCATCTCAAATGATGCTACATATTTATTTGTGAACAAGTAAATTACGCTCGGGATGAGATTGTAGTTCATGTACATGTACATGTAATTAAATCTTTGCTCTAGGCCTGCCTGTCTTGGTCTTATAGGCTTTGTTACCCTATTGCAAAAACGTGCTAGTAGACAATGAGGTCTCGTAAGTGTGCTCTCCATTTCCCTTTGCTGAATGCAAAATATGTGAAAGAAAGTCTTTGATTCTGTGATTCTATATGTCTATATCTGTATCGTATCTCTTTGAAAATCTTTCCTGATTAACCAAGTATTAGTTAGCATATTCTGATTTTTAAAACAAGATCTAGCAGTATTAAACTATGAATTAGAAGAAGATAACATAATTTATTCCTTCCTATACATTTCTGACCTAAATAAAGGTCTCTATAACTCACTTCTTCCCAGTGAATCAATGAGATGATACTCAAATGTAAATAAATGACAGAAAAATAGATAGATATTTTAGATTATAATTCTACTCCTTAAACAGAGCTCTAAAAAGAAAGGAAAATTGCTTAATTGGCAAGTATATTCATAATTACATTGATTCTTTGGCAGTAGCTACAAGTTGATAACTGTGTAATTAACCATAAATAAAGAGACATTAGGGGATAGATGGAAAAAAATCTTGATATCTATAATAAAACTTCCTGTAGAGTTAAGGCACCGAAGTCCAAAAATTCTGAATGAAAATGCTTCACTCCTTCAGTCTCTGCTCCTGAAATTAGGTCATTGCTGAGGTCAGTTATCTGAGAGACCTGATGCCGGAAGCACTTGGAGACCATGCATAACACTTAGGATGATCATACCCCTAAAAATAGACTTGAGATCACTGATATTACCAGAAGTCTATATAATAATGTACCTTGTTGCTAGATGGCTGGAGTACTATAAGACAAAAAGTAACATTCTCCCTGCAACAATTTTCTTAATCACCAGGTGACTGGTTGGGATAAGGATGTATATTGCAGGATATTTTCTGGAAGCCCTGCCGGTATTCAGAAAAGTGTGCAAGGCTCTTGAAGGCAAAAAAGAGGTTCTGACCTGGATCCCTGTGACTCAGGGTCTAACTGAGTTCTAGAGTCTGTTCTAAAAGTCAACATGCCTGAAGGTTAGGTTAAGGTGTAACTAAAATCCTCTGTTTAGTATAAAAAATTATACAAGCCTATAGTTTAATTCTTTAGGTGTATGTGAATAAAGATATATTTGTTGACAATTAAATTAGCAGAATATTTTTTTTAAAAAAAAGTTTACATTTAATTGACTGTATAAATTAAATTATATTTAATTAACCATATAGCTTAGACCTTTAGAGCCATTACATGTGGTGCAGGTAGAGAAATTTGCTAGAGTAAAATGGCCATGATATTTCTGTGTGCTTGTTCACTTTGGGAATTATTTACATCAAAATGTTCCACAACTCTTCTTCTTTTGAAGAAATACCATCAGTTAAAGGTCTTACACTTTAACATGTGTTGGCAAGTCTCTTCTCACTCAAGAGTATAATTTCTCCCTACAATCTCTAGCAAAGACTAACACAGTTTAAAAGGAGACTTCACAGCTAATTCACAGAATGTTACTCTGATGTGATTTTAAGAGTGTTTATGCTACATTTAAGTCTCAGAAAATCAAAGCAGTATACCTGTCACGTTTGAGTGCACCCATAAATAGAAATCTGTTCTAGTAGAACTAATTGGTACAAATGTTGGCTTGTTATAAAAGCTGGTACAACATATTCTTAATCACCAAGGATTATGAAACTCAAGCATAAGAAATCATATGCAGCATCTGAAAAAAAAAACCAAACGCATTTTGCCTCTTATAGTTTCCTTCAAGACATAGTCACTGATTAAAATGCTACCTAGATGGTCTGTCCCGGTTCCACAGGCACAGACCCATGGGCCAGTCATGCAGGCAGACCATGAGCAGCCAGGAGTCATCTGGGAGATCCAATAAAGGCAGCTGACTCACAGGTGTATCCCATTACCACCACCTCATCATGCTCATTATAAAAGGAGTGAGCTCATTGAGGGTGGAGCTCCTTTTCCTGGGGCTCCTCTCTCTTGGTTTTCTGCTCCTGCTATTGATACCAATGACCACCCTGAGCAGAACCTTGTATACTTTATGTTGGTGATTGTATTAGTTTTGTTATTTCATTAAATCTGTTTCTACTTTTACTCATGAGGCTTCTCCTTTTTTTTTTCTCTGATTCTCCTTCTCAGCTGGGGAGGGGGTCATTGGGTAGTAGTACAGTTTAACCCCAGGTAGAGGTTAAATGTACACAGTTTATTTGGCTCCCAATGTGATATCACCTATTTGTGTATCTACAAGTTGATGATTTAGTTTGTAGATTCTGGGGTGAAATTCCCCTTTCTGGGGTATAATTCTCCAAGCAAAGCTAACCACAAAAAATGTATATGCCATGAGGGTAGAGAACTGTGTGTCTCAGATCCCCAACAGCCAGCTTTCTTCTGCTACGTAGTTTAACCATTAAGGAGCACAGAAGAATATTTTGTTGTCCTAAATTCTACCTTTCTTCAGAGCTTGCTGGTGTCATGTTACCCTATAGTAGGTTTCTACAGCCTAACAAATAGGAAGATGTTTAAAATCATAAGGGTAAGGCAAATGTTTATACACAGCTTCCAGTGTTCATACACAGCTTCCAATGTTCACGTGTTTGACAGTTAGGGTTTTTCTACTAAATGCTGTGTGACAGTAATTGCTCCTTTATGTCTGTGTAAAAACAAAACCAAGCCTAATTATCCATAGAAAATGTCAAAGATAATTCCAGGATAAAGTTTCAAGCTATGAATCTGAATCACAGAATCACAGAATAGCCTTGGTTGGAAAAGACCTCTAAGATGACCAAGTCCAACCATCAACCTAACACCGCCAATTTACCACTCCACCATGTCCTGTAGCACCTTATTTACATGTCTCTTAAACACCTCCAGGGATGGTGACTCCATAGCTTCCCTGGACAGCCTCTTCCAATGCCTGATAACTCTTTCAGTGAACTTTTTGTTTTCTAATATCCAGTTTAAACCTCCCCTGGCACAACTTGATGCCATTACCCCTCGTCCTAACACTAGTTAGCTGAGAGAAGAAACAGACCTCTGCCTTGCTACAGCCTCCTTTCAGGTCTCCCCTCAGCCTCATCTTCTCCAGACTAAACAACTCCAGTTCCCTCAGCCACTCCTCATCAGACTTGTGCTCCAGACGCTTCACCAGCTTTGTTGCCCTTCTTTGAACACATTTCAGCAGCTCAATGTCCTTCTTGTAGTGAGGGGTACTCGAGGTGTGGCCTCACCAGAGCTGAGTACAGGGAGACAATCACCTCCCTAGTCCTGCTCGCCACACTAATTCTGATACAAAACGGGATGCTGTTGGCCGCATTTGTCACCTGAGCACATTGCTAGTTCATAGTCAGCCAGCTGTCAACCAGCACCCCCAGGTCCCTTTCTGCTTGGCAGCTTTCCAGCCACTCTTCCCCAAGCCTGTATCGTTGTATGGGGTTGTTATGACTAAAGTGCAGGATCCAGCACTTGGCCTTGTTGAACTTCATACAATTGGCACATGCAAATTCTGGAGATAATTTAAGCAAACACTTTTTCATAATTTTTATAAATTATCTTATGGTGTAGTCCTTGCTCCTGGCTACTTGGAACTCCACTTGTATTTACTTACTTTTTTTTTCTATCGCTCTTAGCAGGTAGAGCTTTTAGTCACGATTTCTAAATTATAAAAGTAGTGCCAACTCATGCTTTCCTTTCCAAGTTATCTGCAGATGCAAGTAAGTTGATAACTAGATGAGCAACTTGTTCCACAAGTGACTCTGAAATGTTTTTATTTGAGAGTTCTGGAAGGCATTTATCTTCTATCTAAATGTTAAAGAAAAAATATAAACAATGACTATTTTGTAAAGTAAAATCAATATGTTTAGTTATGTTTTTCTTTTCTTCTTTACTAACACCTTACAGACTATGAGCTCAAGCAGTATATGAACAAAATTTGAGGAAATATCAGTTCATTATCATCATTGATATCAGCCCATTATATCTAAATTTATCATTTTTAATAGCTTTAAAAATATAATTATATGGCTATTGCTAGATATGAAACTTATTAATGGTTTTATTAGTGATGAATGAGTGAATTATCTCTCTCTTCTATGTATGAATAAAAGGTGTAATTTAGGCCAATAATAAAATATTAATACATTTATATTATTGAGATGTCCATATCAATTTTTAAGTTGCAGAACAAAGCAGTTCATTCTGGTAACAAGGAAAAGGAAATGCATGACATAGCCATAAATAAGCATAGGTAAATTGCAAGCATTTTTTAATTAAATACAAGCAGAATTTTTAAAAATTTGCTTGTTCTTTTAGCATGTCACTTTCTTTGCTCTACTTGCACGGTTCTTCAACAGATTTATTTGTCTTCTGTATTTTGGTAAAAATAACAATATAGCTATTAATTATATGACAACACACCACAGCAGTATACATTGCTTTATTTACACAATCAAAACTGATTTCTAGAAAAAAAAAATGGGTGGGCATTTAGAATGGTTTAATCATCTATCATTTTTCCTGCATAATAGAACAGAGAGGAAACAGATTTGTTCGTGGAACTTATACAGTATGATTTCCATGTGAATCTGTTATGATTCATTAGCTAAATTGTCTTTTGACTATGAACAGAAAAGTTGGCTCTGGACATTGCTGCTACAAAGATTGTTACAAGAATAAATGAACAAAAAAAAGACACCATGATTTTAGGACTGAGATATAAGCCTTCTTTAGTCCATTACCTTAGGTGAATCAAATCCAAAATGTACTCACCCTTGAAATGTATATTGGACTGCATTTTATTGCGAACTACAAGACTGAGAACAATTGTGGTGCCTTGAATACTGAAAGAGAAGTAATGAACAGACATTATTCTTTGGAGTATATATGGAGGCATCTATCAATATAGCACATGTTCAAAATCACTCTTGTTTCAATACATGTACTAAAAAATGGTGCAGTATGAAATATAAGGTCATGTATTTAATAAGGGCAGACTAAATACACCAGTAAGGAACTTGTATTCTTATTTCAGGACACAGAAGAATCACAAAACCTGATGCTTTCATTTGTCATTTTTGTGAATCGCCAACATTATAAGGTTATGAAAGAGTCAATTAAAAGCTCAAGTTCAATATATGTTAGGTGAAGTATTTCCCAGATGCTACCTAAAATGCTAGAAAGGTTCAGTTCACAGACTAAGGGATCTATCTTTAGATGCTGACACATAAAATCTTCCCCCATAGTTAAATGTTGTAGACAATGAGCATCTAGATAACAGATATGGAAGAGTCCAAAGAGTAATTCAGTTCAAAATAGGCAAGATTCAGTTGTATCTATTGTTATTTTTGGTGTTCTAGAAGATTTGAGACTTCCACTGAAAATAAAAATAAGGGTTCCTGAAAGACTTAGTTCTTTCCAAAGCATCCGAAAGTAATGCCTCATGCTCTAGCACATCACAAATGACACTAATTGTTGATATTTAGGTGAATAGTAAGCTATTCATAGTTTACTTTAAGTTGAGTTGACGGGATCCAGTGGCTGTGTTAACTATATCTTCACTGACTGTAATGGGAGCTAGACAGCTAGTTCAGCTTCATACAGACACTCATATTTAAGTCTTATTCTGAAGGTGATTACTACATGCTGTCTAGCTCTGGTGACCGTGATAAAAATGAATTGACTCCACAATATACACAGAAAAGGTTGTCATGGGAATAAGCAAGGGAATGAAGAGCTGCTTTCATATAAGAAAAAATGGGGGAGAAAAATGACTTTGGAAAGACACTACTATGGTGTTCAGATGGTAGATGAAAAGAGGGAAATTTATTATTTAGGATGAAGAACAGCATTGGCAGAACAAAGAGGTGTATTTTAGTAATGAAAAAAAAAGTGAATTTCCTGTCAAAGGAAAGTTTGCAATGATGACACACTAGAATACTGTGAATAGGTAACAGATACATTTTTTTAAACTGGATTTGGTTATGCAAGAAAGTATGTCTGGATGCTGCGAGTTTTTGACTAAAAAAGTAATTTCCAGTCCCTTCTCCAGTGTGAGAGAACTGAAGATTTAAAACATTTTTCCCACCTAAATGATTAGTCATAAGTGCTTGTCTAACCTTCATGGAAACTGGCATCAGCAAACCTGCTGAGACTTTTATTATTGAGATCACTGGTGTCAATATGGCACTTGTATTTTGGAGGGTTTTGACAGCTTAAAATTTACCAGGAGAAAAATGGTCATGTGTGGCGATCTTTTTTACATTGATCTGCTGTTTGAACAAAATCCTTCTGTTAGTGAAATTAGTGAGAAATTCAGTTAATGAGTAGATTGGTTTAAAATTAAATGATTTCAAAATTGGCTTATAACTGACTGCTCAGATGGTAAAACCTTAATATGAAGTTAGTGTAGCTTGGACACCTATTACTGAGATCATTCTGACTGGTATCCAATTCAATGACATTTACTTACAGGTTAATGTTGATTCAGAATTATTCACTGAAGTAACACAAGGTCATGCATTGAATGAGTCAGTTAAACAACTAGGATGCTGCTCCTAGGCATTCAGCAAGTCTTTGGATGTTCCTTCACTAGGTTAATGTTGAAACCTATTATACACTACATTTTATACTGGTTTCTCTTTTATGGCATGTTTCATTATAAAATTAATTTTCTGTCTATGATTTTATATTAACTTTAAGTATATCTATGAAACTGTCAGCATTCAGAACAATTGCCTTTTTATTCTGTACTGAAGATAAGTTAGCAAATGTAACTGGTTGGTATTTTGACCGACTTACCCCAATGAGATTTATCAAATAATAAATATTTTTAAGCAAAAGGGAATTTTATCAGTAACAGTGTAGTGACTGTTATAATGAATTATTCCTTTGACTCTCATCACTTCAGCATTGTCTTTAATTAACTAGTTTAATGGGGAAAAACAAAGAAGAATTGTAAACTGTTTTGTAAAATTTCTAATCAAAGAACTTCTTATCAGTTATGCTTTATGGATAATGAATCCTCAGGAAGAAGTCTATATGGAGTTATTTAGGGCATAAGCCAGGATCAGATATTTTCTTTCTATTCTGTTTTTCTGCATTGTAACAGGATCCAGCTCCATGAAGATGTCTTTTAGGTTCAGTGTCTTTTTGTTCAGTAAAAATGATGAAGAAGAATTATAACAATATAAAATATTATGCACATTCACTAAAAAAAACCCTAAGCATGTTTTTCAAAATAACTGTCTGTCCTTTACCAAATGAAAAGCACAAGTTTTTAAACTCTTTTTTTAATAGTAGACCAGAGTTTACTCGACTCTATATGATGATTTTCAGATATCAGTTGAAAACACTAGCCATGTCAGTTAGGTTATTAATGTACTGGAGAGTGAGTGGAGTAGATCCAAACTATGCTCTGTCTGTAAGATTTATTCGGTACTTAAAACTCATTATTTATTAGCATATCCAGAGGAACTTTGCTTCAACAGCTTCTTCTTTTAGAAAATTTGGGATATGTATCTATCTTAAGTAAAAAGAATAGACAAAATAGTGGAATATAAAAATTAAATGTTTCATGTTCTGAGGTCCAAACGTGAGAGTTAACGAGAAGAGATCAAAACCACAGGGAGAGAAAGAAGCAATAGAGATTGAAAAACCACATTCCTAAATTTGCATTCACACTGCTTAAGTGTTCTCCCTTAATTTTTTATAGTTTTTTATTGGCTACACAATGGTCAGTCTTACTTTGTTTTAGTGCAGAATCTTTCAGCCTTTTAGTTTTTCAGTATTCTTTTGTTCTAGATTTGCATCTTCTTTATTAGCAGAGCAGTTAAGCAATTTAGAAGTGGAGTATTTGTCTTTGAGGTATCTTCTTATAGACAAATAAGGGGAAAAAAAAAAAAACCTTTTAAGAGAGAAGAAAATGTTTAATATTTTGTGAAAGTTTATTTAGATAGCGCTTTGGAGGATTCATCTTGTTTCATTTCGTGATCTAAATTGGGAGCATTGTATAAGCTAGGCTCCTTCAGCTCTTAATGGTGACCTAATATACTTCTTTTAATGATTTTACTATTAAGAGATGGAATGAAGGCCTTTTTGTGTTACTTAGAGTCAGCTTTCCCACTATGTAAGGCTCTAGGAAAAATACGTTTATTTATAGGAATAGATTTGCAGTAATGAGACAACAAAATACCAAAATTCATTACTAAGCTTATACTTAACTTTAAAGATATTGGCTGCTTTTGTTACTGAATGAGCATTTATTTCCATTCTTCTAGGTTAAAGAGCATTTCCATCTTGCAGCTGAAGAAAGCATTTCTTATTCCTACTGCTATTTGTTTAATAATGCTGTCACTTTATTCTAGGGAAAGAAGAAAAGAGGGAAGGAAGCAAGGAAACTATGCTCTTTTTGTTTGTTTATGATATAGTCTCTTATTTGTGAAGTTTGTGTACCAGATTCATAGCATACTACTAACTATGTAAGTGTTACATAAAGATTAGAAACAATGCCAGAGAAGGTGGACTTGGAAACCTGGTGGGTGCTTAAACTAGACTATACTTTCCCTTTTGTCCTTACTGTATTGAGCATTTTGATTATTTCATGAGAAAAATTTCTGGGGACTCTCTACCACCTGAAGGAAATGTGTTTGAATTAACTGTTTCTCTTCTAAGTCACAGACTAAGACACAAGAAAGTTAGATAAAAGAGGAGTAGTCTATATTTATATTTTTTTTTTAAATAAGGGGGAAAAAAAGTGAATGTGAACCCTGATCATCCCTTCTAACAAGGAGCTGAAGATCTTCACCTTAGATGAGAATTCCCAAATTAACAAAGGTTATAACCTATATCCTTTACTCAGGTATCTGAATTCAGATATGAAAGAGATTTTAGCTATTTTGAAACCTAATACCGGTTTTCTTTACCCATTCACAATATAGTCTTTGTCGCTCCTTGGTACTTATCCAGTTCCAGAAACTGCAAGGACACCTTGTGCTACAGGAACCTGTATCTGTTCTGGGATATTAGACACAAGAATGTATTCATTAAATTAACAAGTTAAAGATTTTATCAAGGGACATGGTAGTAGTAGTTCAGAGTCAAATATCTTTCTCAAGGTCATAGAATCACTATGGCTGGAAAGGACCTCCAGGATCGAGTCCAACCTTTATCCCATCATCTCCCTAACCACAGACCATTAGACCATGGCCTCAAGTGCTTCATCCACTCATTTTTTAGACAGCTCTGTGGACGGCGACTCCACCACCTCCCTGGGCAGCCTGTTCCAGTGTCTAACCACCTTCTCAGTAAAGAACTTCTTCCTAATATCCAACCCAAACTTCCCCTGACGTAACTTGAGGCCATTTCCTCTCCTCCTGTCATTAGCAATTTGGGAGAAGAGACCAACATCAGCCTCACTACAGCCTCCTGTTAGGTAGTTGTAGAGGGCAATGAGGTCTCCTCTCAGTCTCCTCCAGACTAAACAACTCCAGTTCCTTCAGCCGATCTCCATAAGGCCTGTTTTCCAGACCTCTCACCAGCCTCGTTGCCCTTCTCTGGACTCACTCCAGCACCTCAATGTCCTTCTTATCCTGTGGTGCCCAGAACTGGACACAGTACTCCAGAGACCTGCTGAAGTGCTGGGGTCTGAACCCCGAGCCCTGAATTAAGGTTGACATATGGGTGGTTCCCACAGTCCTTCGAAAGGAGGCAATGAGTTTGCCTTTTGGCATTCCTCCAAGGTGTGGTCTACCTTGCAGGGATAACCACTGGGTAAATGAGTGCCAGGTGCCCCAATTTTGGGGATAAAAGCTGGGACCACCTGCAGGAAGGGTGGGGTGTCTGTCTGTGAGGTGGATGCACATTGCAGAGTTTCCCTGTTAAGGAAGGACCTCCTGACTCTCCCTGCAACTGAGGCCTGGTCATGTTTGGTACTTGTAAATGAGGGCTGTGTGGGGACAACACGAGTTTGCCTTTGTCCCATGTTATCAGCCTCTTGGCTTAGTTGTCTCCCATCTCTTCTGTGGGAGACTCTGTTGCTTTGTTTGTTTCACCGGTTGTTGACCATGTTGTAACATTCTTGGAGTCGTTGGGGTTAATGTCTATTATGTATAACCTCATTGACTTGTTTGTAACCCCAGTGATCATCCATGTACTGACCCTTTTATGTGCAATAGAGTCTGGTTACTGGTTTGTTCTACTGCTGGCTGTGTCCTTTGTGCTAGGCCTGTTAATTGGCAAAACACCTGCTTAGCAGAGTACCATGGGATAAAGCCCTGGAGGGAAGAGGAGCCCAAGAAAGCTGGTTAATATTCAGGGATCACCTCCTCCAAGCTCAGGAGCCATACATCCCAACAAAGACGAAGACAGCCAAAACCACCAGGAGACCTTCATGGATAAATGAGATGCTCCTGGACAAGCTCAAACACAAAAAGCAAGCCTACAGAGGTTGGAAGCAAGGACAGGTAGCCTGGAAGGAATACAGAGAAATGATCAGAGCAGCCAGGGATCAGGTTAGGAAAACTAAAGCCCTGAGATGATTAAATCTAGGATGTCAAGGGCGACAGGAAAAGCTGCTATAGGTATGTTGGTGATAAAAGGAAGACTACGGAAAATGTGGGCCCTCTCCAGAAGAAAAGGGGAGAGCTGGTTATAGTTGGTCGACATTCAAGGACCACCTCTTGCAAGCTCAGGATCAGAGCATCCCAGTGGGTATGAAATCAAGTAAGGGAGCTAGGAGACCAGCATGGTTAAACAAGGAACTGCTGGGCAAACTCAGTTGGAAAAAAAAGAATTTATGGATCATGGAAAGAGGGGCTAGTCACTTGGGAGGAATATAGGACAGTTGTCAGAGGATGTAGAAAGGCAATTAGGAAAGCTAAGGCCTCCTTGGAACTTAACCTTGCAAGCCAGGTCAAGGAAATTAGAAAGGCCTTTTTCAAATACATAGCTAATAAAACAAACACTAGAGGCAATATAGGCCCACTGATGAATGAGGGGGGTGCCCTAGAGACAGAGGATATAAAGAAGGCAGAGGTGCTGAATGCCTTCTTTGCCTCTGTCTTTACTCCTGCAGGCTTTCCCCAGGAGCCTCTGATCCCTGTAGCCCCAGAAGAAGTCAGGATAAAGGAGGAGTTTGCCTTGGTAGATGAGGATTGGGTTAGGGATCAGTTGAGCAATCTGGATATCCATAAATCGATGGGACCAGATGGAATGCACCCAAGGGTGCTGAGGGAGCTGGCAGAAGTCATTGCTAGGCCACTCTCCATCATCTTTGGTAAGTCGTGGAGAACAGGAGAGGTGCCTGAGGACTGGAGGATAGCAAATGTCATTCCAATCTATAAGAAGGGCAAGAAGGAGGACCTGGGTAACTATAGACAGGTCAGCCTCACCTCCATCCCTGGAAAGGTGATGGAACAGCTTGTTCTTGGCACTATCTCTAGGCATATCAAGGATGAGGGGGTCATTAAGAGCAGTCAACATGGTTTTGCCAAGGGTAAGTCATGTTTGACCAACCTTATTGCCTTCTATGAGGAAATAACTAGGTGGATAGATGATGGTAGAGCGGTAGATGTGGTTTATCTTGATTTCAGTAAAGCATTTGACACTGTCTCCCACAGCATCCTTGTAGATAAGCTGATAAAGTACGGGTTTGGTGATCAGGTAGTGAGGTGGATTGTGAACTGGCTGAAGGAAAGAAGCCAGAGAGTTGTGATCAATGGGACGGAGTCTAGTTGGAGGCCTGTGACTAGTGGAGTCCGTCAGGGGTCGGTACTGGGACCGGTGTTGTTCAATATCTTCATCAACGACCTGGATGAGGGTACAGAATGTATCCTCAGCAAGTTTGCTGATGACACCAAACTAGGAGGAGTGGCTGACACACCAGAGGGTTGTGCTGCCATTCAACGAGACCTTGATAGGCTGGAGAGTTGGGCGGGAAAAAAATTAATGAAATTCAACAAGGGCAAGTGTAGAGTTTTGCATCTGGGGAAGAACAACCCCATGTACCAGTACAGGTTGGGGGCTGACCTGCTGGAGAGCAGTGTAGGGGAAAGGGACCTGTGGGTCCTGGTAGACAGCAGGATGACCATGAGCCAGCAATGTGCCCTTGTGGCCAAGAAGGCCAATGGCATCCTGGGGTGTATTAGAAAGGGGGTGGTTAGTAGGTCAAGAGAGGTTCTCCTTCCCCTCTATTCTGCCTTGGTGAGGCCACATCTGGAGCATTGTGTCCAGTTCTGGGCCCCCCAGTTCAAGAAGGACAGGGAACTACTTGAGAGAGTCCAGCGCAGAGCCACAAAAATGATGGAGTGGAACATCTCCCTTCTGAGGAAAGGCTGAGGGAGCTGGGTCTCTTTAGCTTGGAGAAGAGGAGACTGAGGGGTGACCTCATTAATGTTTATAAATATGTAAAAGGTGAGTGTCATGAGGATGGAGCCAGGCTCTTCTCAGTGACATCCAATGATAGGACAAGGGGCAATGGGTGCAAGCTGGAACATAGGAGGTTCCACATAAATGTGAGGAAGAACTTCTTCACAGTGAGGGTAACAGAACACTGGAACAGGCTGCCCAGAGAGGTTGTGGAGTCTCCTTCTCTGGAGACATTCAAAACCCACCTGGACATGTTCCTGTGTGATCTGACCTAGGTGTTCCTGCTCTGGCAGGGGGATTGGACTGGATGATCTTTTGAGGTCCCTTCCAACCCTAACATTCTGTGATTCTGTGATTCTGTGGTTACCCGAAGGATGGAGAAAGCTGAGGTACTCAGCAACTTTTTTTGCCTCAGTCTTCACCAGACTCAAGCCACACTACTCAAGTCACAGAAGGCTAAGGCAGGGTCTGGGAGTATGAGGAACCACCCACTGCGGCAGAAGATCAGGTTTGAGACCATCTAAAAAACTTGAAGTTGTACAAGTCCATGGGACCTGATAAGATGTATCTGTGGGTCCTGAGGGAACTGGCAGATGCAGTTACCAAGCTAGTATCCATCATATGTGAGAAGTCATGGCAGTCCGATGGAGTTCCCACTGACTGGAAAAGTGGAGTCATAACACCCCTTTTTAAAAAGGTAAAAAGGAAGACCTGGGAAACTACAGGCCAGTCAGTCTCACCTCTTTGCCCAGCAAGATCGTGGGGTAGTTCCTTCTGGAAACTATGCTAAGGCACATGGAAAACAAGGAGTTTATTGGTGATAACCAACATGGCTGCACTAAGGATAAATTGTGCCTGCAAATTTGTTAGCCTTTTATGACAGTCACAGCATTGGTGGATAAGGGAAGAACAACTGATGTCATCTACCTGGATGCGTGCAGAATATTTGACACTGTCCCACATGACATCCTTATCTCTAAACTGGACATACATGGCCTTGACGGATGGAACACTTGGTGGATAAGTAACTGGCTGGATGGTCACACTCAAAGAGTTGTGGTCCAACTGGAGATCAGTGACAAGCAGTGTTCCTTAGGGGTTGGTACTGGGACTAGTGCTGTTTAACGTCTTTGTGACATGGAAAGTGGTATTGAGTGCACTATCAGCAAGTTTGCAAACAACATGAAGCTGTGTGGTGCAGTGGACATACTGGGAGGAAGGGTTGCCATCCAGAGAGACCTTGACAGGCTTGAGATGTGGGCCCATGCAAACTGCATGAAATTCAACAAGGCCAAGTGCAAGATTCTGATGGTCTTAAAGGTCCCTTCCAACCCAAACTATTCTATGATTCTATATTAGCTCTTACTTTCCTCTTTTCCCCCAGCATCATACTTAAAAATGTAGATCTATATGTAAAAGTATAAAATTAATTCTAGCGTGATGTTTACTGTATACATTATTTTTATGTAAGAGAGATATAAGCTTACAATCATACAGTATTATTTCTATTTTTGCGTTTTGCATTTGTACTACTAGGAGCTGCTGATTATGCTGTAAAAAGATACCATGATAAAGAAGATAGTACTGTATATCCCAGTGGATTTTTTGGTATGAATACGTTTAAACAGATAGATATGAATATGCATACACATTATAATTAAATCTCTAGGAAACAAGGTTTCATTTGAAAGTCTTCATAAACTGAAAGTCTAGGTCAAATATTCTTTTAATAATTGTAAACATTTTCAGACACTGTTTCATATTTAATTACAAGTGAAGCTTGAAACAATGTCATTAAACACGATTACTATCTGTGCTTTACATATGTTGACCCTAAGAAATAATGGAGAGTTATCACCAGAATTTAATATTACTAATTACTATTAATTAGTCTATACTGCATAGCTTAAGGAAAAACAACAAATCCCCAAAGATACAGTAATCCCAGATGTCAGAAGTCCTCCAGGAAGGTTCAGATATAAACTTCAATGTTTTTGGCATTTATAAATTATGTGGTTTGTTGTAAAATACAGTTTGACATTTGCAAACACTACAAAATTTCCAGGTCTGCTTCTGTGTGACTATTTGAACTAGCATGCATGCATGTAAGTTTGTTTAAAGATTACTACACCATTACTAAATTTGAGGTATGTTGGTTGATTACGCCAATTATTTGACAATACTATATGTGATATTGTATGGCAATGTGAATTCTGGTTTTTGTGATTTGGAAAATGCATGTGTTTCTTCTTGTGAAATCATAGTATCATAGAATCATTTAGATTGGAAAAGACCCTTTAGATCATTGACTTAAACCGTTAACCTTACACTACCAAGTCCACTACTAAACCATGTCCCTAAGTACTATATCTACACATCTTTTAAATACCTCAAAAGATGGTGACTGAACCACTTTCCTGGGCAGCCTGTTCCAACACCTGACAACCCTTTCAGTGAAGAAATTTCTCCTAATATCCAATCCAAACCTCCCCTAGCACAACTTGAGGCCAGTTCCTTCTGTCCTATCACTTGCTACTTGGGAGAAGAGACCAGCATCCATATCGCTACATTCTCCTTTCAGGGAGTTGTAGTGAGTGATATGGTCTCTCCTGAGCCTCCTTTTCTCTAGACTAAACAACCCCAGTTCCCCCAGACACTCCTCATAGGACTTGTTCTCTAGACTTTTCACCAGCTTCATTGCCCTTCTTTGGACATGTCAAAATAATAACTTTTTTGCTATTTGTTCTCCTAATTCCACTGCTATAGCATTATAAATACTACATTTGGTATTTTTAGTGAATTATGAATACTGTATTGCTGAAAGTAATATACTTTAAATATTTCTATAAAAATAATTATGATGTTATTAACATTTATTAATTGTAATCTTCAAGCAGATGAAAAACTTTCATCAAACTTTGAAATGCACTATAGTATATGAAAGTTCTGTCATTCCTGTTAAATATTACGTATCTCTGTGACATGCAGTTTTAGCCCTAAATATTCTCCCTCATCTGTGCTTAAGTAAATCTTAAAAAACCTTCCAATCTTAATCTTAATCAAAGAAAAAATCTTAACATTGAAAGATAATTCATAAAGCATTGTAAAACAAATTTCCATTGTTGAAATTCATATCAGAGCATGCCAAAAATTGTTAGCAGCATAGGAAAAATAAAAACAAAAAACAGAACCTGAAAATACAGAAACATTTAGAAAAAACTTCCTAGAATGATAACTGTAATACTGAAGACATTGTCTTAAACTTGGTTACAATAACAAATCTGAAAACTTATGCTTTTTATCTACAAGGGTCCTTTTTGTTTGTTTTACTTTGTTTTCTTTTGCTTTGCTTTTAGAGTAGTCTTTTTTTTTAACAACTTCCCTTATTTACAGAGGATGAACAATTTATTTTAGGATGAACAATTTATTTTCCCTGGATATTATCTTCAACTCATGGTCTAAGTAAGATATCGATTGCAAGCTTACAATCATATACACATTCATTCAAGAGGTTAACCCAGCAGGAATGCAATCACTGGTTTTGGCAATCATCTGCTGTACATTATAATACTTTGAAAGCACAACAGCTGGATAATAACACATGTTCTCATAGTAGTTCATCAATGTCATTACTTGGTAACATGTGGGTAATTACTATAGATCACGAAACAGTAAGATAATTGTGCCAATGGCTATTAGTAATAGTTACTTTAAAAAGATTTAATACAAAAATGTTGGAGTACTCTCATAACTTGCTTTATTTTTCTAAATATGCAGCTCATTTTAAAGGAGTGAGTGCCTTGGTATTTAATTACTGTGTCTGGCATACTAAACAGTCAAGGTTTTTTTTTAGTTACAGAGACACTTAAAAAGGAAATGCTTTCTTAAGGGAGGCAGGAGTGGAGTTCTTTTGTTTGTTTGGTTTTTTTGTTAGTTTGTTTTCTTTGTTGATTTTTTTGTTGTTTGCTTGTTCACTTGTTTGTTGGTTTTGATTTTCCTTATTTCTTTGTATGCATTTTACATGATAATTTCTGATGCTTAATCTTGCAGACCTGAACAGGCTGTCACAGTCAAATCAAAACATCTGTATTAATGTCATTTTTTATATTAAATTGAAAAATACCACAAACATTTTAAGACTACTGCAGTTTAAACAATGACTGCACAAAAGTTGTTCCAAAATTACCATGCAAGACCATCTTCTGCACCTAGCTTTCTCCAAATCATAGTATTATTTTACAAGACAAGAATATTTCCTAAGACCTTTAGAAAACCCATGAGACTGGAAAAACTCAAGTTAGTTGTCTACATTGAGATCTTGTATTACAGAAAATAATTCTAAGTGTCTGGAAGCTTTGGATGGAGTATACTAATCATTGCTCCCTAGAATTTAAACATGAGATAGGAATAATAAAGAACAATCTGAGTATGACACAACATACCTCCATATCCAATTGGCAAATTAAAAACAAGTTTAATATTGTTTTCTTGATTTACAATGGTTAAATCTGGCTTAAGTTAAGTTAGGGAAAGGACTGGATTCTAATACTTTAGTTATCATTTATATTGTCCAAAATAAGGCTATATATGACTATTACAATAGATATTTTTTCATTGAACTTATGTCTTTCTCTTTGACTTTAAATAAGAAGAGCCTGTACTTTTGAAGGAGGAAGAATTTTGCTTTTCTCAGTTTCAATTCAATATTGCCAAAAGCTGAAGTTTGTATCTCTGTAGGAAGAGTAATCCAGTCTCTGAATAGTCTACAACTATCTGTTAATATTTTTTGGTTTATATAAGAACTCTAAAATCTAGTATCAATGACAGGCAACTATATCAGCACAAGAAAGTATAACATACTCTTTTTATTATTTTCAAAAAGATCTCTTTCCTGAAAAATGGGACTGTTATTTGCAATATATGTGAATATTCGCATGCTTAGAGACATAAAGACATATGAACAGTTCATATATATTAATGTATTTCTTCAAAACATATTTCAAGATAAAAAAGAAGTAGACTGGAAAACACTGAGGAAAGACACTGGGTTTCAAAAACAAAATCCTTGATTATTTAGGAATGCTTTCACTTCTTATTACCAGAAAGTTGCACTGCTGTCATCCTTTTCTCAAGTCCCACATCATTTTTTAAACAAGATAATTACAGCAGAGGGTGCAGAAGTATGATAGTGTTACCATTTGCAAAGCTGCAATTAATTCTGAGTTAACCTGGCTTTATAATCCCTTCATTTCAGTTTGCTTTTTTTTCTCCTCATTTCTTCTCACTGGACTGAAGAGATTCATGCTGATTCCCAGGCCCAATATTATCTATTTGTCTCGATTATTTTTTTTTTTTTTTTTAATGGAACATTCTAAAAAAAGGTCATGCTGTTTTTGAATCGCAAACCTGACTGAAATGTAGTTTGTCACAGAATCACAGAAAGATTTAGATTGGAAGGTATATCTGAAGCTCATCCAAACCTGTGCTTGAAGCTTCACATTTAGATAGGTTGCTCAGGGACTTGTCTCATGAAATATGGAATATCTCCAAAGACAGAGGGCACACAGACCCTCTGAACAACCTCTTTTAGTGCTTAACTACTCTAACTGTGAAGCACAATCTAGTAATATGAAGTCTGAACTTCCCTTGCTGCATCTTGTGATTGTGGTCTCAAGACCTGCTGTGTGTCTGGCTCTATGAAGCTTCTGGCTCCACCTTCTCTATAGCCCCATTTGGGCAGTGGTAGATGGCAGTTAGATCCCCTGTTAGCAGCCTTTTCTCCAGACTAAATGAGCTCACTTCCCTCAGCATCCCCTCATACATCGTATATCCCAGATGGTCCCTCTTCATTTTTTCAACATCTCTCTTCTACTGGAAAGAAACTACCACAAGCTGAACAGCAGCTCCCAGACAGTTGAACAGAGGAAAAGCAACCGCATTCTCAACCTGCTGTCTATGTTCTTGTGAATGCTGCCTAGTGTTTGATTAGCCCTCATTGTACTCCTGACTCTGGTTCTCCTTGTTGCCCAACAGGGCTCTCAGAGCCCTCTCACTAAGTACAAAAAAGAACAGTTCATACATGCAAAGGCAAGAATTTCTTGTTAAACTAGTAAGCAAAGTCTTGACATCAAAGCATTTGTATTAGTACAGTTACAATTACACTAACATTTCAAATAACATAAATTTCAAATGATAAATGCACAAACTGTGTGCTACCTACTCCTTTCCCTGTGTTCATTGGACCAGATGATCCCCAAGGTTCCTTTCAACCTGGTATTCTATGAATCTATGATCTTTTTTCACTGCCCTTCTGACACCTAAAGGTGGGCTGTGAAGGTGATGCCTTCAGTCTGTGCATGGAGAGGTACTCATGGGAGTCATCAGCATTGCAAGTCCTCTACTGGAGGTATGATGCTGATGGTGGTTTCACTCTGTCCCCTTTGGATCTACTTTTCTGTGTTTATTGAAGTGCTTAAAGTCTTGCTCTTTCTTCACTGCTCTACATGTAAATTTACTATGGTGTGTTTCACGTATGTTGGATACTGGTTCTTCATTTTCTGTTTTCCCCTCTCCAAAAAGGTTTAACCCAGCCTTTATTCTTTTGATGGTCAATAACTAACCAGTAAATGATGACTTGTTTACAGAAGTCTTCTATATTAACCAGTGCCAGTGTTTTCAAGGCCTTTGAGATCATCCTACATCTTTAAACCTCTATGCTACATTTTATTCTAGGGTCACACACAGCTCATTCTACACTTAATGTACCTGTATGTGTACCTGTACACATATCAGTGTATACATATATGTATTTTCATACTTAAATAAAAATAGTAATAATATTTTTTTTCAGTGTAGAATGAACTGTGTGTGACCCTAGATAAATAAATACACATATATACATGTGTGAGTACGCATATCCCAATATTATATCAGTTATACCAAGCCAAGATAAAATAAAGTAAGCAATAGTCACTTGGCCATTTGATGACTGCTATTACAAGTTAAAAAACTTCCAAGCAGCACGAATCCAGAGTAAACCTGGGGTTCTTGGGCCTGCTACAAGCGATACCAACATCTTATTTCCTGGGGCTGCAAGGGCACAGACCTACACTACTCATAAAGAAAAAAATTATTATTTTTTTTTTTCCAATTTCTTGACACCTAAAAATTATTATCTTCTATTAACTTAATATGATATCAAGTACCCTGGTTAGAACATGACCAGATTCATAATCACACACAGTTAGGCCTTTTTGGTAGTCTGTTTTCTCTGTGACATGTGAGAAATCACCAGAAGAAATCTGACTGGGTTTCTGATCCCATTTTCTTCTAAAGGAAAAAAATTCATAAAGATATATTTTTTTCAAAATCTACTTTTTGTTGTCTTATTGTCAAATAGAAGTGGCCATGCACCATGAAGGCATATAGACATTTGTTTAGAGAGCTGAACTTCAACAGGTAAGCACTATCAACTCTGTTGGACAGTTTATCTGCAGTTTCCCATAATGTCTGATAAATGAAAAATGTGATATAAAGTTTTAAATCTTACAAATCTAAATGGACTTCAGTTACAAAGCAAGAAGTTTATGCTACTGAAATGTCTCTTGGCCCCAGCTGTACTATTAAAACACAACAAATTTCAACCTGTGGTGGTATGCTGCTGTTACTGTTTTGTTCACTTTTATTGTTAGGGGACATCAAAACCGTAATCAAGAGAACACCTCATCCTCATTTTAATGAGGAAGTCATCAGACTGGATAAACTGAGTGTAGATATCAGATGCACGTACACACACAGAAACTAGAACATTATTTTGGTTAATTTACTGTTTACATATCTTTAATTAAAATGCTATCCTTGCAAGACAAATGTTGAAAATAATCCTGGGATTATGTGCTACTGATTCTCGGATTTGTTTCTTAATCCATTTTCTTTATTTGTTAAAGAGAAATGCTGATCTATTACTCTGTGACCTAGTAGTCATTTATTTCAGTAAGATGTTTTTGCTTCTCTAGAATCGTAAAAAAAATTTAAAAAGCTTCTTTTTTGTCTGAAAGAAGGATAAGGGGTGGGTGTAATATATTTTGCCAGATAATAAGCCTCATGATACTTTCTTATTTGACATTTCCATAAGCAAATAACTAAAATACAGTCTAAACAATACAATAGAAGGAGACATGCAATTAACTGAGAAATCTATTCAAAGTGTAAGCACCAGTTTTAGGATATGTCAGGATTTCTACAAGGATCAGTTTCAGGCCAAGTAAACTCAGTATTTAAATTAGTAATGTGGAAGAAAGGATAATACTAAACATGGAAAGGTTATAAGAACTTCAGAAGACATGACTGGAGAATATCATAATACTGAAAATTTAAGAAATGTCTAATATAAATAGGATGCAAATTAATAATTGCTACTGCAAAACATCCAGAGGGCAAGAATCTAGGTTAAACAAAAAATTATCTTATTTATCAAGATAGAATCATAGAATGGTTTGGGTTGGAAGGGACTTTTAAAGGTCATCTAGTCCAATTCCCCTGCAATGAGCAGGGACACCTTCAACTAGACTGGGTTTCTCCCTGTTCAGCCTGGCCTTGAATGTTTCCAGAGATGGGTCAATTAATCACCTCTCTGGACAACCTGTTCCAGTGTTTCGCTACCCCCACAGTAAAAAATTTCTTCCTTATATCTAGATGAAATCTCCCCTCTTTTAGTTTGAAATGATCACCGCTTGTCCTATTGCAACAGGCCCTGCTAAAAATTTTATCCTCATCTTTCTTATAGGCCCCCTTTAAGTACTGAAAGACTGCAGTAAGGTCTCCCTGGAGCCTTCTCTTCTTCAGTTCTCTCAGCCTTTTATCATAGGAGAGGTGCTCCAGTCCTCTGATCACTTTTGTGGCCCTCCTCTGGGCTTGCTCCAACAGGTCCATGTCTTTCTTGTGCTGAGGACTGCAGGACCCTCTTGTGTTAAGGGTCTCACCACAGCAGAGGGGCAGAATCATCTCCCTCAACCTGCTGGCCACAATTCTTTTGATGCAGCCCAGAATATGGTTGGCCTTCCGGGTTGTGAGTACACATTGCTGGCTCATGCCTTCCAGTACATGAAGGGGTTTACAAGAAAGCTGGAGAGTGACCCTTTTATGAAGTCATGTAGTGATAGGATGAGGGGTAATGGCTTTAAACTGGAAGCAGATAGAGTTAGGTTAGATATTAGGAAGAAATTCTTTACCATGAGTGTGGTGAGGCACTGGAACAGGTTGCCCAGGGAACTTGTGGACGCCCCATCCCTGGAAGTGTTCAAGGCCAATATGAATAGAGCTCTGAGCAACCTAGACTAGTGGGAGGTGCCCCTGGACGTGGCAGGGTGTTAGAACTAGATCATCTTAAAGATCCCTTCCAACCCAAACCATTCTATGATTCTTTGTCCAGCTTTTCATCCCCCAGTAACCCCAAGTCCCTATCCACAGGGCAAACATAGAGGTCCCAGCTGAGCCATTGTTCTGGACGGGACAATTTTATATTTAAAAAAAAGATTTAGAAACTGAGATGTTAAAGTCCCAAATAAATGAAATAATAATGATCTACAAGTCTAAACCACAAGGTATATGAGAAATAATAAAGGACCTAAATTAATTTAGCACAAAGAAGACTACAGGAATATGTGACAGAAGTCTTTGAATACGTAAAAAAGGAGAAAAAATGAAACAAGCAAAAAGGAATCCAATTTGCTAGATTTACTGGGCATAAAATACAAAAAAATATGCTTTTGTCTGGTAAAATGGTTCTAAGACTTATTATTTTTTTTTTAACAATTTTGTCTAAGAAAGTTTAATGATTTGAACAAATGCTGTTGATAAATGTAACAGCTGGAAACATTTTCCTCTTACTCCTTATCAGAAAAATTTGCTTGACCAGGATAAAAGTATTTCATCTCTCACAACTACTGGATATATTCCAGCTATTATTTCCTAAGAAGCTGCAATTGTATTCCATATAAAAAAGAAATATAGATTTTAAAGATTTCTAGATGTGGATTACAGGATTTTCGTTTTCTGTCTTTAAAAAGAGAGACATGGAGAGATTCTTTTCAATCAAGTGTTGTACATTTTAAAAGTCTGGTTTTTTTTTTTTTTTCTTTTTTTAGTCATACTACAGCTGAAATTACATAGATTACATGACTTGATGTTTTTCTGTAACAATTAGAATTTTCAAGTAAAATTTGCAAATCCCAGGATACGTCTTTACTGAAACATTGACTGTATTCATTTATTTCACAGAATCCGTTGCATACGACAATAAAAAAATTGCGGACCTACATTTCTATTTGTATGTATAATAGTTGGTCTCCATCTGCTAGCTTTTGAGAGCAGACATTGCACACAATTGTAGCATTGGCTAGATGCTAGCTGCATCTGGGCAAGCTTATTGTAAGATTGAAGTTTATATCTGTTCAATAAAATTCACACTGTGTTAAAGGTTAAAATTACTTGAATTCCAACCAACTTTTAAAGTTACAGCAAGGAACTCAGTAAGGAGATATAAACACTAAATAATGTGTACAAAGGTATTGACCCACGCATTTTAAAAGTTCTAGATATAACTCAGTCTTGACTGAATTACGTTTTTATAGCAAAAGACTGACCTTTTCTATAAAAACTGCAGTTAGAACATATATTAAAAATGGTGTCCCTCTTCAAGTCAGAAAATAATTATTTTGATTTCAGTAAACTTAACAGCTGCATAGTAAATATTTCAAAAGAAAAAATTTAATGTCTAGTGATTTTAATAATTCATATAAAAATATTTTTGAATCAAATGACACCATTTTTTTATTACTATACTTACATAACTAAAATATTTTATTTTCCATCTTTAAAAACAAATCTTCCATTAAAATGTCACTTCCTACTGAATTAACACAGTACTTTTTTTCTTTATTTACATTAAATTCAACAGCTGTTACTGAGTTGATTTAACTTTTTATATAAGAGGATGACAATACAATTAAGATTTTTTTTCAAAACTGTAATTGTAAAATTGACCTTATTAAAATTCCACTTCCTCCATAATTAAAAACTAATTACTTGTAGTAATTGGACCAGAAATGACATTTTCAGTTCATTAATATTCAACAAATTGTTTTTGAAAATGTTCTTGCATGGTTAGCAGTCAATCTTCAGCATTTCTGTTCATTTCTTATTTAAAAGTCATTTAGTATAATAGTCCGCATTTTAATAAGACAAGTCTTTACAAATTGACTTTATTTATAAGGTTTTTAATTGCTAATTAATGTGTGAAAATATCTGTCCCCTATAATATTTGTAACACATGAAGTGAAAGGTGAATGTAGTAGAACAACAATTCACACATGCTGCATCACTCTAAATAAGCATGAAAGATATATTTCCTATCTGTGAACTTTTATTATTCTTTCTAGAAATGTCAAACCCAGGTTTACTATGTCACTGTACCGTGCACCTGAACAAAGAAGTCAATTTATCATGAAGTAAAGGCAAATCAAAATAATGATGCATGAACTGTTTTATTAACCAGCAAAATACAGCTGAGATAATTTTCAAGGTATATACTGTTTATATTATTTGATGTAATCACGTTTGTATTGGTATCTTATATACACTCTAATTCTTTTTATAGATCTTTTAATATATGTCTATATTTATAACCTTGAAGTGTAATTCCTCTGATGTCCCTGGAACAGTCAGAGCTCAGACAAGCTCAGTCAGAGCTATGAAGAGATTTCCCTTCTGATAAACCCAAACCATGAGCTGGAGTGATCACTTTTAAGGGTAAGTGTCAAATTGCCAATAAAAACTGTCAGATGATGTCAAATGTGAAGTGATTTTGAGTGACATGTCTTCATCAGAAGTTGAACTGAGGTGATTGCGCACTTTCGAATTGTCAGGCAAAGAATCTTCATGTGATTCCAGGGTTTATATTTTCATAAATAGATGCAAATTTGGATAACTGCTTCTGTTTCTTACACATGAATATCTTCAGATATTTAACCTCAATGTATCAGCAGTGGAAATTCTCCTGCCTGGAGAACTTGTAGCTTTTTCAGGAATTTTGGGAGCTTCCAAAGTTAGGTCCTATCAGAGAGAATATTGAGGATGACAATACCACAGTGAAGGCCATTTTTTTAATGTATCCTTCACAATCACCTCCAAACTTTTTCTTTTCATGTTCTCTCTTTTTTTTTTTTTTTTTCCCAGGGAGGCTTTACTCTTAGAACATTTTGGTCAGGACTTTTCATTTCCCCTTAATGTTTTTCCAGACAAAAAGTATATAAACTTAGTAGATAAAAATTTGGTATTGGATCTGGAAAAATCCAGTGTTGTACCGAACCTACTAATTCAATTAAAACTTCACCAACAGTTAGCTGAATTTCTTAAACAGTCATTTCTAGTTTAGCCTGCAGTGTTATACAAGCGGAAGCAGAGAGAGCTGACAACATCCAGGACTAACAGACATTCTGAAGTTGAAAGGGAGATTTAGGGCCTGGCTAGTCTAGGTTCTTAGCTTTCAAAATAGGACATCAGAATTCAAATTCCAAGTGTGGTGTTGTCCAGAGTACATACATACCTTGCTAGAGGCATCCCAATCATGCTTCAAAGCTCCTGTGCTTTCAAGAAGGAAAGTGTACTTTCTAAGTTTATAAGCCCACTCCCACAGATGTATTTTGAGTCTGCAGATGATTCAGTTCTTGGTTTAACAGGTTGCTCCATCTGCTAGTTCACAGTCAGTAGAAAAGCAACATTTTGTTTTAAAATTTCAATACCAAATCAACCTTTTTTATTTCAGGAATCTGCTATTTAATTGCAGTTTCTGTCAAAACGGTTCATAGAGATTCCTGGCTGCAAATCAAAGCTACTAGCTTTCATTAGAATCTCAGGGTATGAGGTGCAAACTTTACCCTTCCACTTTTGAGAACACAGAAGTGTTCTTTTGTGAAACACAGAAGTTCGTGCAACCAGCATCCCCTCATTCAGATAGGAATTCAATTCAGCTACTAAAATTGAAGTTCTCAGAAATGTCAGTACATGACCCACACTGATTTGAATGAGAATGAAACACCTAGATAGTGACAGGACACCTACATTTTGAAAATCGGAATATGATTTTTATTCCTTATTACATGTGGTTTCTTTACTATATCTATTTAACATTCGTGGTAGTTTAAAAAAAAACTCTTAAGTAAATAGATGCCATCACTATCTTTCCAAGGATTTCTTTTATTTGTAAAAAGGGAAAAAATCCTCGGTTTTCAAACTTCTGGTGGGTGTACAAGTTCCCTATATTTAAAAGCACATTAATATAGTCACCTCATTCTCTGCTTTAATGAGTAAAATATCCTGGGGATATTTATTAAAATATTCAGACTGATTTGTACACAGGTATAGAAACTTGGGGAGGGGAGGAGGGGAATGGATGATAACTTCCGTAGCTTAGTCACATAATGGGTCTGAAATGCTAATCTAGGCATGCAACAAGAGAATTACTTCTGTCAGAGTTTTGAAATAATAATGATTATTCTCACACAGTTAATTTCCACAGCAATCAAATTAATGATGCTGTAGTTTGTATAAGGTATATACTTAAAATTTCAAACTGCATGTTACTGAAATAAAATGAAGACGCAACCTCTCTGTATTATATGCACCACTCTTGTTCATAGGAAAAAAAAAGAAAAAAGATTAATCATAGAATTGTAGGGGTTGGAAGGGACCTCAAAAGATCTAGTCCAACCCTCCTGCCAGAGTACATCCTCCTAGAGCAGGTCACACAGAATCACTTCCAGGTGGGTTTTGAAAGTCTCCAGAGGAGATTTCACAACCTCTCTGGGCAGCCTGTTCCAGTGCTCTGTTACCCTCAAAGTAAAGAAGTTTTAGTCCATGTTCAGATGGAACTTCCTATGTTTGTGCCCGTTGCCCCTTATGCTGTCACTGGGCATAACTGAAAAGAGTCTAGACCCAGTACTGTGCCCTGCAAAACATTGCTAGCTGCAGGTCTCCAACTAGACTCTGCACTGCTGATCACAACCCTCTGAGCTCCAGCCAGTCATACTGTCATAGAAGGCTATCAGATCCGTCAAGCATGATTTCTCCTTGGTGAATCCATGTTGACCACTCCTTCTGTGGCTTTCCTACTCTATCAGGAAAAACTGGGTAGCTTTCATAGTCTTCATACCCTAATATTTGTATGACATTTAAAACCACATTCATAAAAGGAATATATGCTGGCATTTTAGAAAAAACAGTCTTATAATAATAATAAAAAAATCATTTTGAATCAAAGTAATTTGACTCTGTATCCTAGAAGCATTATTTTGAGGAATGAATATGGAAAATTGCAAACTGGAAATTATTGAATTCTCTCAATCCAACTACATAAGAGCAGTGGACTAAATCTTTGAAAGTTTTGAAGACATATTAGGAAGCCATAGTTCATCCCCTTGTATTTTAAAGAAATGTTCTGCTATTTTCAATGATTTTTTTGAAATCACATTTCCAAATTTTGTTGTGGGTTTGTTTTTTTTTTTTTTATGTAAACATTATGTATTGCCCGAAAGGCTAAGGCTTGCAAATTTCTAATGCTTGTGACTTTAAACTGCCTGAGGAATAACTTATTTTAAAACCTTATAAACAAAGTAAATAATAATAATAGCAGTAATGGTAACAATCCATCTGAAGAAGCCTGACATTCTACGAAGAAGCTGGAATTAAAGTTACCATGTGCAAACCATGTGTCAAACAAGAATCCAATTGCTGCTCATGACTGAAGTTGTGCTGCTCATAGTAGCAGACCACAGAGTGGTGTTACATTGCCTTTTTATCACTGTCCCCATTGATGCTTCTTTTTGTGCTACATAATTCTTTGAATCCCTTCCAAAGAAGTCGGTAAGTGGGTCTAGTCTGTTAGCTCGGATTTACTCCCACTTCTCTTAAGTCATTTTTTCATGTGACTGCATTTGACACAAATGGACTTTATTCTGGTCAGTCTACTGTGACTCCTTTTAAAATTCTGCACTGTTACAGAGTAATTGAAGCTCTACATTCTTACCCATTTCTACTTTGTCATGAGTTATTTACTCTTTCCTCATAACATTTCCATTCTGCCACCCCTAGACCCAGTTTCACATGTATATTTTCAGTAATACCAGATAATTTCTTTGCTTCTTCTAGTGGATGTTCCCATTAACCAAAAGATTGCTGACTGGAAACTTGCACCTGTCAATACCACGCTAACTTGCATGGTGGCGGTCTGCTCTCCACACAGATTTGGAAAGAACATTCACACCTCTATGCTTCTACCTGCTGCTCTACCAGCAAGAGTAGATGTTTTATGAATCCACCCCTCTCTGCTGGCAGCTGATCTTCAAAGTTAGCAGAAGGTCCAGCAAGACTGGCTGACAAAACCTCCACTCACCATAGCAAATATTTTCCATTACTTGTAAGAAACTGACCTGCTTCTCAAAGGTAGGCAAGTTAAGTACAGCATACAACCTACTTAGGCAACTACAGCATATATATTTTTCTTCACTGCAATACAATTACTATTTACTGTATAAATTTACCTTAAGTCTTGAATTATCAAAATAATTTGCCTATTTCTGTTACATTTTCCCCACAAACTTCACTCTAACTGCCTATGGTGTAGTACAACGAACTGCACAAACATACCCACTTTAATAGCTTTGTCCAAGAAGAGATCAATAGAAATAGCACATACTGACCCACAAATGAATGCAAGAGATATACTGAAACTGATTAAGCTTTCAGAGTCATGCACAGGCAGCTATGCTCATACATCTCAACCATGCTGTAAGTGCACGTCTTCCCTAATACTGACTTGCAGACTTAGGAGTCATGTCCTAGGTCAAAGAACATACTCATGAAAACAACCTGAAAGTGACTGGGCTGAATAATATTAATTACAATTTATAAAATACTTTGCAAAATTGATGGCTGCTGGCATTGCCAATCTCAAAATATGTTGTGGCTGATGATTGCTTAGGTCTGCAAATCTTCTCTTCATCATTTAAATTAATACTTTAATTTAAAATGTAAAGTCAAACTCAACGCATGGGGCTGGATCACAGGCTGTTGAACTGTTACAGTGATTGGTTTTATCACTTAGTATGAAGTCCAGTTACTATACCACACACCCCTCGCTCACCACACACACTCTCGCTCACCACACACACTCTCGCCATGGTTGGAAGGGACCTCCGGGGTCAAGTCCAACCTTTATCCCACCATATTCCTAATCATTAAACCACTAGATCATGGCCTCAAGTGCCTCATCATCCCATTTTTTGAACACCCCCAGGGACGGCAACTCCACCATCTCACCTTGGTTGGAAGAGACCTCTCGGATCTTATAACGTAAAAGCACAAATGAACAAGAAAAACTTTGAATTTGTTTTTGGGAGTGGGTGTCTCTTTTTTTGCCCTGGGGAAAGCATAAAACAGACTTTAAATAACTGTAAAACAAACAACATTTAAAATCATAGAATATCAGGTTGCAAGGGACCTCGAGGATCATCTGGTTGGTCTTCCAGTTCACATCTTGGGAGGCAGCAAAGGGACATTTGTCACTGTTCTGGTTAGTCTGGGTTGTTCCCCACTTGATTGCACTGTGTGAGCATTGCCATTTTGGACCCTACTTCCCCAGTGCCCCCCACCTCAGTCCTTCAGTTTAGAGCCTGCCTCATGAAGTTATCCAGTCGGCTGCCAAAGATTGCCTTTTCTATTCTAGACCAGTAGATCACATCCCTCCCTAATAGGCTACAGTCATTGAAGAATGTCCCGTTGTCATAAAAGTTAAACCCCTCAGAACAGCACACTCCACAAGGCCAGAAGCCGATCTGCATTATACATCTATTTCTGGTTTCCCCCTTTCCTCTAGCTGACAAAATGAAGGAAAAGATAATTTGGGCACCAATACTTTTTGCTTGCAGACACAGGGTTTTGTAGTCTTCCTTGATTCTGCCCAGGTTCCAGCTTGCAGTCACACCCACATGAAAATAGGAATGGATAGTAGTCTGTGCTCTTGACAAATTATGACACCCTCTCCACAACACCTCAGACCTTAGCTCCTTGAAGGCAGCATGCCTCTCACGAGACCCTGTCAGGCCAGCAGATGGGCATCTCAACAGAGGGTCACCCACTACAAGTACTTGTTGTTTCCTTTTGTGGTATCCCCTGTGCTGCTGGTACAGTTTTTCCTTGCAGACCTTGCTTGTGGGTATCCTCATCTGTAAAAGCTTCATATCTGTTTTTGGTTGTAATCTGGAGGCTGAGGACTAGAGCAGATTCCTGCTTTTGTGGGTCACCAGCACCCAAGGTGCCTCATTCTCTGTGATGTCCACCACAGGAACATGGTTCTGAAACCACTTATCTACCTCTGTCTCAGACCCTCTAATACTGCACAGTCTTTTGTTGACTGAATCTTCACTGACTGTAGTGGAACCCTGAGGCAAGGTTAGATGAAAATACCCAAACTTAAGCAAACATAATCCACCCACAATAATCTCTTACAGGTTGTCAGACAGGTCATCTATATACTCCTTTCTTTCTATATGTACGTAGGATAGTGAACACAGAAAGCAGATGCACTCCAACTCCCTTAGCCACTTTTTCTGTCCATACACTTGGACAGTCATATGCTTTTCTTTAGTTCGTTGTTTACCTTTATTTCCCACCTGTAGTATCTAATGGGGAAGCCTTGAAGATACAGACAACTATTTGGTTTAAAAGTTTTTTTAAAAAATTAGCCCATTAGTCACATTATGCTATACCTCCATTAGACTATATATTAATAGAAGGCCAAAAGCTAATAAATAATCTAAATATAAATCTTTTTGCATTCAAGCAACATGCTATAAATGTTATACTAATGTAAGTATTAAGAATAATTCCTTTATCTCTACACTTCAAGCAAACATTCCAGAAGAATAAGCCTTCTTTCTGCAACAGATCTAATCTGTGTTTTATTTCACAACATGTCTCATGAGAAAGGAATTATGCCAAGAGGATATATGGTATTCAGAGCCACTTTTATAAGCATTTATATAAAAGATTTCTATGCTTTGAAATTTTCTAGAGACTTGCAGTTTATCTTTTAATTTATGTCTCACCAAATGGGCAGAGCAAATGAAATTCTTCTAAAACTACATGAATCAAAATAATTTGCTTTGTTGACAGAATAAACAAAATTGCCTCCAGGTCTGAATAATCTGATAGATTAATAGTTTAAGTATTCTTTATTTCTAATCCATAAAACTATACATCTGAGTTGTGGTGTATCTTCTATTTTCATGCATATGTTACCAAAAAGAGAAAGCTTGCATAGATAAGCAAATATTAATGTTACTGAAACGAGGCTAAATTAAAGAAGAGATAGATACTAATAGATCAACAGGTTGCTTTTAAATTGGCTTTTGTAGCTGCTAGCAGAAATATTAAAAATAAACTACGCTGCATCCAAGAAGGTCTACCCAAGTCTCTTTTTATATATATGCATACAGCTAGATGTAAATACATTTGTGGGTATCGGAGGTGTGTATATATGCAAATCTATCCTATGTTATATAGCATAACATATTTTATTACATTTGGTCAAATGCACATCATGTTGACATTGATATTTAGTAATTCTGTATGTTTGCCTTCTCTGTGTTGAGAACTCATTCTATTATCACAGAACTTTATGGTAAAGCTCCTGCTAGCATTGTATCGTGCATGTAACACAGAAGAATCTTTCATTTATGAATTTACAAACGCTAAGTGGCTGCTTTTTGCTTAACATATTACTGACAGAACCAGCCCTTACGTTAGAAAGAATTATGCAACCTCCCACCCCTTCTTTTATTGAGATCTTAATATACCAAGACATTTTCCTGATTTACCTACATTCTACCATAACAAAGTTACTCACCTTGTGCCCTAGCTTTGAAGTGGCAAAAGGTTTTGTTACCAAGCTCTGCTTTACTGACTGTGTCAGAATGGGCTGTCAGTCACTACAGAGGTTCTGAGATCCTCCAGCACCTTCAAGTCTAGTGACGCAATCAATGAACTGTCAAAGTTAGCATATAAATTATCATTGCTGGGTTCCAAATTAACAGGCTTGTGTAGCATTTCACATTGCTCAGAATAATAGATACAGGTTTAGGAACATTCAAATACCAGTAGCAGCTGGTACTTATAGGTTCACAACTTCTGTTTCAAAAAATATACGAGATGGTTTTGGCTTTTTTTTTTTAAAAAAAAGAAAATATTCTGAAGCTCTGGTCTCAGCTTCAAAGAGGTTCTGTTTTGTATCAGTTGTGCCAGAACCCTGAATGAAAGGGCCATTATTATTATCCAGAGAAACATCATCCACAGAATTTTTTCCTAGTACATAATATAAACCTTCCAGTGATAGCTTATTTTTCATTCTGAACTGTACTTTTACACTTTTATCCTTCTGATTCTCTCACCCATGCTAGCCAGGGGGGCATGAGTGAGCAGCTGCATGTTGCTTCATTGCCAGCTGCGGTTAAACCAGAACTCTAATAACCTTTTCAGAGATAACTTATTTTTCATTCTGACCTGTACCTAACAGTTTCCAATTAAAGACATTTAATCATGACCCAGAGCTTGAAATACATGTAGGTACTTCTGATTCAAACAGATATCATATAGAAGCCTTTGAGTCAAGTGTACTTGGATTTTTATAGGAATTACAAGCAGGACTTTTGAGGACCTGGTTTCACATTCTTAGGTAATTTTATCCTATTACTCATGCAACAATACAAGACAAAACAATACTAGAAAAACAAAATTAAGTGTTTGATGTTTAAAACACTTACTGATCTAAATTCTGCTTTATAGAGATAACTTCATAACGGCTAGCTTTAGACTAATCTCTTGATCTCCTTGGATAGACAGTCCTTCTACGTTATAATTCATAGCAGTTTAGATTTCAGTTCTGAATCACCTCCTAGAGGGATTTATCTGACTAGAAATAAACTACAGAGTGATTACATACTGCAGGGCATTGACTTTAGAGTCACTGGAGATTAAAGGTACTCTTGTGAATATTTTCCAGCTGTTCATTTCTTTCTAACATTTGAAAACAGATAATGATCTAGGATGAGTCAAAAAACCTGTTTAAATACATGAAACAGAGGGCTTTCACACTGCTGCTTTTCCCAATGTTAGATTGTACTGCTTTTACTTGTAATAGTTTCATACATCTTAAGTAGCCTCACTAAAATGAAGGAACAGTATTAGCATAATAGAATCTGTCCTTGGCCAAAAAGCAGTTTTTAAAACTTGAGGAGCTGCATGGCTTTTCAGAGAAAGCTTAAGGCAAGGGAACACCTTCTAATAAGAATCAGTTATGTTTGCATTAAATAAATATATGAATTCTTTGCCCTTCCCCTCACTGCAGTCAGAACACTTACCAAAAAAACCTTCTCTTTGTTCCTTAGGGATTTGTCTATGCCTCATTCTTCATCTGATGTTAGGATCCTCTATTTGAAGAATCATAATAATGTCCCAAATTTTTAACTGTGATGTCACAAATCCAGGATTATGATGTTCAAATAGGAGATAAATAGGAGGAGTGGACAAGCGCTACAGTAAAAAAGATCCTCTATTCTTGTAAACCTTCTTAGAAACAAAGTAAAATTACAAAAAGTGAAGATTCAAAACTAAATAGATCAGCAAGTTTGCCAAAGCACTTCATGAAACATCAATATAACTTAAAGAAAGTAGCAGAGATATTATAACAATTGGGAACTATACCTTAGGACCTTATATTCCTTTTGAATGAATTATAAAGAACGGTATTTGTATACATTTACCATGTATCCAGGGCTAAACTATAGCAGTTGCTACAGTCCCTGGTTGAGGAGAGGAATTGGGGGAAAAAAGCCCTATGGGTGAAATAGAAACAGATTTAAAGCAATAACAAAACTAATACAAACACCAACATAAAGTGTACAAGGTTATACTCAACCTGGTTCTTGGGATCATCAGAAGAGGCAGGAGACAAAGAAATTCCAGGACAAAAAACTTTGCTTCTCCTATCTGTAAACTCCCTCCTTTTATAACGAGCATGACTAAGTGGTATGGGATACACCTGTGAGCCAGCTGCCTTGACTGGATCTCCCAGCTCACTCGGGGCTACTCATGGCCTGCCTGCATGGCTGGCCCATGGGTCTGTGCCTGTGAAATCAGGACAGTATTTCAAAGAATTCTGAAAGAATAAACCAAATATTTTCCTAGAGACAGGAGACACTGTCTTTTGAATGCCCTTTGGAGTACAAGCATCTGTTTTTATTGGACTAAATTAGTTTACAGCCCAGTGTGGGAGTATTCTTGTCTATATTCACCGTGTGGTGAGTGAGAGCCAAGAATGGGCACTATTTTGTTAAGCCATATACAAACATGGGAATCCTCAGGACTCCTTCATATCTGTACTGTGAATACAGAGACAAAGAAAAGAGATTAATCCCTGAACTGGCATCTGAATGGATTGAAGTTTGATACACTTGCGCTGAGCAAACTAATACTGAACCAGGATATATTTACATGAGTATAGCTCTATCAACACAATGGCACCTGTTTAATCATATGCTGTTGTCTTTCTGTGGAGTTGCTTTGACCTGCACTACAGTTTTCCTACTTTAGACCACTGTTTTCCTAGGGAAGTCTTCACCATACTTAATTTTTCATTGTAAATATAATTTCAGAGGAAACTTCAGAGATCTAAACAGACAATCCAGGTAAAGGAAGGGTAGGAGAACATTTCACTTGTGTCAGAAAGCTATTTCCTGTGCTGAGGTGAAAGAACTGAAGACTTTCTTCCTTCTATCACACATCACATTTGTTCATACTTACCTATTTTCAAATGGAACAGGAGGTGACAGAAATTTGCTTTTCCAGATTTTGAAAATTTTTGATGCCTCCTTTTTTTAATAACAAAAAAATGCCATTTTAATAAATAAAAAATAACATTTTAATTTTTAATTCCAAGTTTATTTAGAAGAGATAGTACAATATTCCTGACACCTAAACTGAAAATCTATGAGATAGTGTTAGACAGCTTTCCTACTAAGGAAGAATTTTACTTTCTTGCACCTTTTTTCCCAGTCTAATAAGCTGCATAATATCAAATCATAGCACTACTTTCAACTATTAATTCTTATAGAACATGATTAATTATTCCTGCTCTGGCTTTCTTACAGATGGAGGCATAACAAAATCAGGGAGGGACTAAAGGAAGAGAAAGAAATTGAAAGTAGATTAATTATTTTTTTTTCAGTGCCATCCCACATTTTACTTTTCTTTATCAGGTTGGCTGATGATAACATGCAGAAAACTAAAATTTCATTATGGGTTTAAAACACAGGTGAGATGAAATGCCAGACAGTGGACTTCCAAGTTATTCTATCACTTATTCAGACAATCATCTCTGTTAAATTTTATGCAGCTCTTTGTGTAAAGTTGTAGAAGCTGAACCTCCACTCTTTGATATCACTTTACTGTTTATAATGATGCGGGTCTTCTATAGCAAAACTCTTTGAAATTTCAGAATTGTCTAGATAATGCATCTATAAATATAATAACGTAAAGAGTAGGGGAAAGAATATATATCATAGAATCATAAAATGGTTTGGGTTAGAAGGGACCTCAAAGATCATCTAGCTCCAACCCCCCTGCCGTGGCAGAGACATCTCGCACAAGATGAAGTTGCTCAAGGCTCCATCCAAACTGGCATTGAACACTTCCAGGGATGGGGGATCCACAGCTTCCTTCGGCAACCTGTTCCAGTGCCTCACCACCCTCAGGGTAAAGAACTTCTTCCTTATATCTAGTCTAAACCTACCCTCTCTCAGATTCCACCCATTATCCCTCATCCTGTCATCACAGTCCCTTGTAAAAAGTCCCTCCCCAGGCTTCTTGTAGGCCCCTTCAGGTACTGGAAGGCCACTATGAGGTCTCCCCAGAGCATTCTCTTTTCCAGGCTGAACAAGGCTAACTCTCACAGCCTGTCCTCATAGGAGAGGCGCTCCAGCCCTCTGACCATCTTGGTGGCCCTCCTCTGGAGGGGCTCCATATCTTTCTTGTGTTGGGGCCTCCAGAGCTGGACACAGTACTCCAGGTGGGGTCTCACGAGGGCAGAGTAAAGGGGCAGAATTAGCTCCCTCGCCCTGCTGGTCACACATCTTTTGATGCATCCCAGGACACGGTTGTCTTTCTGGGCTGCAAGCTCATGCTGATCTTATCATCCACCAACATACTCAAGTCCTTCTCCCCAGGACTGTTCTCAGTGCCACTCATTGCCCAGCCTGTATCTGTGCTTGGGATTGCCTTGACTCAGGTGCAAGACCTTACACTTGGACTTGTTATATGTTAGTAAATCCTCATCTTCTGTAACCTGTGTTCTTCATTAAAACTTGAAGTGTTCAAATCAACACAACAGTCATGTTTATTATTGTAAATAATAGATTTGATCCCTTTCCGTGTCCTCTTGAACAGAGAAAATTAATGTCACTAAGGTTCAGAGTATCCATGCCTTCTAATTCCCAATTTTTAGTAAGTCTAAGTTTTTGTTGTTATATCATGGAAAATAAATACATAGTTTCTCTCATAACTAAATAAATGAAAATAAAATCTACACTGAACTGCAGTCACTAGCTACATGAGAAAGCTGATCCCATGAAAATACAATGTTTTAATGCTGCCCAACCTGCTACTTCCAATATGGAATTCTAGAAGGTGAATTAATACAGGTCCCCAAAATATTCTGAGACCTCTCTGGTTCACTACACAATGGAATGATTGCAAACTAAGTATCTGTTGAAAAACACTAAATACTATTTGTCCAGTTTAAGGAAATTCTGCCTCAGTAGTTTCTCATAATTATTTTTAAATATAAAATCCGTCTTACGAAGCAAAAGCTTTATCATAAAAGGTGGATCTTGTAGTTTGTTAAAAATCAATCAGATATTGGGCTACAGTGGTGTGTATCTTTACAGCTGTGAAGGACCAAGAGGAAGTCTCTTTGCTTCTTATTGTGAGGTCCTGCTGCTACTGGCTGGAGCTTCCTTAGAAAACTTAATGAAATTCAACAAGGGCAAGTGTAGAGTTTTGCATCTGGGGAAGAACAACCCCATGTACCAGTACAGGTTGGGGGCTGACCTGCTGGAGAGCAGTGTAGGGGAAAGGGACCTGGGGGTCCTGGTGGACAGCAGGATGACCATGAGCCAGCAATGTGCCCTTGTGGCCAAGAAGGCCAATGGCATCCTGGGGTGTATTAGAAAGGGGGTGGTTAGTAGGTCAAGAGAGGTTCTCCTTCCCCTCTATTCTGCCTTGGTGAGGCCACATCTGGAGTATTGTGTCCAGTTCTGGGCCCCCCAGTTCAAGAAGGACAGGGAACTACTTGAGAGAGTCCAGCGCAGAGCCACAAAGATGATGAAGGGAGTGGAGCATCTCCCTTCTGAGGAAAGGCTGAGGGAGCTGGGTCTCTTTAGCTTGGAGAAGAGGAGACTGAGGGGTGACCTCATTAATGTTTATATAAATATGTAAAGGGTGAGTGTCATGAGGATGGAGCCAGGCTCTTCTCAGTGACATCCAATGATAGGACAAGGGGCAATGGGTGCAAGCTGGAACATAGGAGGTTCCGCATAAATGTGAGGAAGAACTTCTTCACAGTGAGGGTAACAGAACACTGGCACAGGCTGCCCAGAGAGGTTGTGGAGTCTCTTTCTCTGGAGACATTCAAAACCCACCTGGATGCGTTCCTGTGTGACCTGACCTAGGTGTTCCTGCTCTGGCAGGGGGATTGGACTAGATGACCTTTTGAGGTCCCTTCCAATCCCTAACATTCTGTGATTCTGTGATTCTGTGATTCGTGTGTCTGTTAAGTAGCAGTCAAAGAAAAGACCTACAGGGAGTTAATATATCTCTGACCTCTGCTAATTCCTGACAAGACTCCTACACTGAAGACAAGTCTGGTCTGCAGAGAAATATGCTGCAAGAAGCAGTTGTCTCCCTGGCCACTCTGCTCACAAAACATCTGCCGTAAAACCAGAGGAACTCTGCCTAGGCCAAGAAAGTTATGCAAGCTTACAGGTGAAAGTAGAATGAGGTCTGTTTACCCCCAGTTCACCAGAAGAAAAAAAAGGGACCGAAAAAGCACATATTCTGTGTAAATGGATGTGTTTACTTAGTCTATAGTTAATTTAGGATTTGGGACTGGTTTTGCCTTGTACTAACTTGTCTGTGTTAGAATTTCAGATCAAATTGTAATGCTGTTTTTCTGAGAGAAAATGCCAGTGTTGTCATCTTTTTGTAGAGTTAATGACACTTTCCATTTCTATTTTCCTTTAAAAGAATTGTTTTCTATTAACATGCAAAAATCTTAATGTATTTTAAAATGCATTTTACAAACCATTTACTTTTATTTACTGAAATAGCTTGTTGTACAACACAGTTTGTTTAGTCTATTAGTAATCTGGATTGTCAAAAAGTAATTGCAAACTCCTTTTCATCCATATGTGTAGGTTTAATGCAAAACCAATAAGGCAGCTATGAAATTTACTTGTAAAGATACAGAGTAGACTCCTGGGCCCTTCCTGGGACATCTAAAGTCTGAATTACAATAACAGTTGTGTTTTATCTCAACCTAAACTATTATTGTTGTATCTAGAGGAATGATGCAGAACTTCAATAAAGCAGGAAATTAAAGAAAAAATTCCTGTTATTATATCAGGGTATTGTAAAAACCCACACTTACAGTGACCAGATATTCTAAATAAGCCTGAATTCTGTAGTGAACTATCTGCCATAGAATTCAAGATATCTAAAAATATTTAGTGAAGGCTATTTTTCTCTCGTGTAACTCATTGTTATCTGTACTATGTTGTGCATTTCTGTATGACATCCTTCAAGTTTGCTCAAGCATCTTTTTGACCTGAGATTTTAAAAATTAATTCATGTTTCATATAACCTCAGTTTTGATTTAATGTATTAAAGATACCTGAAAAATAGGCACCTTTTCTTCAACAGGAAGAGATTTCACAGAATCACAGAATCACAGAATATTCAGAGTTGGAAGGGACCTTCAGAGATCATCTAGTCCAACTCCCCTGCTTCAGACCAGGATCCCCTAGAGCACATCACTCAGGACTGTGAGTCTTGAAAATCTCCAGAGAAGGAGACTCCACCAACTATCTCAAAATCTTTCATTAAGCGAAAGTGAACACATTGTATGTCCGGAGCTAGGAATTTATTGTTAGTACAATTAATGTTTTAACAGTCAAATAGTCCAAATTATCTTATTAATACAGGAAATCATCATTAATTATGACAACAAGGGTAGCCCATCTATGGCCAAAATGAGCCCAGACCAGCACTGAGACCTTGCTCTGTCAGGTCAGTGCAGACCCTGTGGCCTTCTAGATATGTGAAGGATCATTTGATATTTACTGGGTTGTATACCCACAGAAATAATTCCCTCATATTCATGTGGCACTATGATCAAGGCACTTAATTTTATGTTACTTGCATGTTTCAAGATAATCTTTCTACACAGTACAGTTTTAAGCCTGTAGATATCTCCTTTTGCATGATGTAGACATATCTTTTATTTTTTGGATAATAAGCAAATGACATGTCCTGCCATCATGAAAATAGGCCCAATATTTGATTAACATGAAATGAATTTATAATTACATATCCATGACGCATATATATCTAGCTTCTAAATTTCAAGGTTCAAAAAAAAGTGTTTTTTACATGATGTTTTACATCCACTTCCCTCATATTTTACTGAAGGTATAATAATCCTCAATAGTGATTTCTCTTGTTTGCCATAAAAAGGAGGGTATAACATAAAGGTGATGACGAGGCTGTTGACTGTCCTTGCAGCAGGTTCTCCGCTCACATAGTAGGCGTATGTTAGCTCTTCCATACAGTCTCGCCACCATCATTATGGTTACACCTCATGCTCTGCAGTGCCAGATATTTATCACTCATTTTCTTTCAGTTTGAAGTTGTAAGGAAAAAAAATCATATTTTGAAAAGTACTTAAAAAAGATGAGAGATTCAAGTTTATTACTGCTGTAAGTCTTCCATTTCCTGGATTAGTGTTTAAACCTCTGTGCAGTCATATGAAAGGCACCTGTTTCACTGTTTTGAGAACTTAGTGTGGCCCTTTTGTTAGCAAAACAGAGACACGGTGAGAACATGGCAGTGTGGAATTTCTGATTATTCTGACTACTCTGTCCTTACCTCTGCCCTCTGCCTTATGCCACCTCTAATCTTTATCATGCCTTTCCCTAAATGGTTTTAACATATAAAACAGCCATCAATGTGGAGATAGATACATACATACATTTTACCAATTTAATGTGACAGATCAGCTCACCAGAGGATATTATGAGTTTCAAAGACAACCTATGGTGGTTTAGACCCTGCTGGGACCAGAGACCACGTTGCTCCTGCCCCTCTCCCACCCTCAGATGGGGACGAGACAGGGAGTAAAACACAAACCCTGGGGTTGAGATAGGGAGGATTTCATACAACAGTGTAACAACAACAACAAACCGAACAACAACAATAACGGTGATAAAAAGTACAGAACAAGAGGTATACCACGCGGACACAGCACGAGGTACAGACCTGGACAAAATCCGCTCCTGTGCTCCCGGCTGTAGCTCCCTCCCAACTGCTGGGGAAAATTAACCCTATCCTAGCCGAACCAGGACACAGCCCAAGGTAGATGAAGAAAAACTTGTTTGGGGAAAGGGGCAGAAAATTAGAGAGGAATTTTTTTAGCTTGTTTGGCTGTGAAACTGCGGGCTTATGCAACATTCTGCCTAGGTTTTTGAATTCCAAGGCAGAAGAGATTATGATGCAATTTAGTTTTCCTTTTTCCTCTTCTTCCTCATATTTTGTTGATCTAAAACTTATGTTAAAGCCCACTATGAATGAATGGTTGTTTAGATTTAAAATAGCCACTTAGTTCAACCTTTATTTTTGACCCTTTTAATGTGATATTGACAAAAGGGAATGAGAACATTATTTCTGTGATCATAAATATCAAAGAGACAGCAGTCCTCAAGGATAATCTGTATAAACGTGTGAAGTTTCGTTAGCAAAACAAACCAGTTGCTCTGTCTTGTTTGTATTTATCATTCAGCACTCTCCTGAAGCCTTCAGTCAATTATTCAAAAAGCAAAAATGACATGTCACAAAAAATGCCATGACAAGTCTCAGTGCCTTGCAAGACCGAGCCTTTAGTGAGATACTCAAGAAATAGGTTTTGTTTGGCTAAAATGATCAAGCAATGATGCATGCCAAATACATTTATAAAAATCAGAGTTTATTTCTAAATAGAAATAAATAATTCAGTAACTGCCACAAATAATTCAACCTGCCCCAGTTTAAAGACTGAACTACACCCTCACCTTTAGAAGCAGTCACATCACACCAGTACTCAGGCACAATGATAGAATCAATTTAGGCAGCTTTCCCTGGTGTTGCTCCTGAGCTATCTGATCTGCAGCAAGAAGCAGCTTTGAAGTCTTTAAGGCAGTTAACATCTTTCATAAGAAGTAAAATGCACTTTACTTAAAATGTTGCTATTATTAATATTAATTGCATAGCTATGGAGACCAAGTCTATTCTCTACTTCACTGATGCAATACCCTGACTTTAATGGGGATTTACAGGTAAGAGTGAGGGCAGAATGTGGTCTCTTTTGACTAAAACTGTTTCCCAGTCCACATAGGGAGCTTGCCACTCCTCACTAAGAATAAAAAGTATAATTAGCTGAATTTTTCTTAAGTGAGTTTCTTTTTCTTAGGACAAATAAAACTTTCCTAGGCAACCTGTTCCAGTGTCTCACCACCCTCACAAAATTTCTTCCTAATATCTTGTCTAAATCCACTCTCTTCCAGTTTAAAACCATTACCCCTTGTCCTATTGCTACATACCCTTGTAAGAAGTCCCTCTCCAGCTTTCTTGTAGGCCCCTTCAGGTACTGGAAGGCTGCTATGAGGTCTCCCCAGAGCATTCTCTTTTCCAGGCTGAACAAGCCTAACTCTCAGCCTGTCTTCACAAAAGAGGTGCTGCAGCCCTCTGATCATCATGTAAATTTTGTATATATATTTATATCATATATATTGCCCTCAAAAACTGTATGCAACCTGTTGTTACAATCAAAATGTTGTTATGGGGGAAAGGAGCATACCACACATGGAAGCAAGACTTCATTGTTGATATAATCAATGTTCTAAGAGTTTAGTATTCCAAATCATCTAATTAATACAGGAAAGCATCAATAATACTCAAAATTTTTACGCAAAAAGAGCTTTTCCATTACCTACTGCTGTTTTCTGGTGCTGTGTTCATCCATCCATGTCACTCTGGGTCTTAAGTCAACAACCCTACTCAAGAATGGACTTATTAAGTCTTTTGACAAGTCATATGATATCCTACAGCTCCTGCAGCTGTATACTTTAGTCACCTGTTTCCTGCTTTCTCATGAAGAATGTTTGTGACATTAGAAACAGGACTCAAACAGGAAACAAAAAAAAAGAGGAATAGCTCTATCCCATTACTTTCTAGTAAGATCAAAATAAAAATAAGCATGTGTATTTTGCATAGTATGGATAAGGGTTAAAAATCTGCACATTTCTATAAGACAGATGTCTTATTACTGGCCTGGCTGAACAGGGAGCTTCTGCTGGGACTTAGGAGAAAGAAGAGAGTCTACCACCTTTGGAAGAAGGGGCAGGCTATTCGGGAACAGTATAAGGGTTCAGTTAGGTTGTGTAGGAAGAACATTAGGGGGGCAAAAGCTCAGCTAGAACTCAGCCTGGCCTCTGCTGCAAAAGATAATAAGAAGAGTTTTTACAAATATATTAACAATAAAAAAAGATGTAGGGAGAATCTCCATCCCTTATTGGATATGAGAGGGAACATTGTTACCAAGGATGAGGAAAAGGCTGAGGTACTTAATGCCTTCTTTGCCTCAATCTTTAACAGTCAGACCAGTTATCCTCATGGTATTCAGTTCCCTGAGCTGGAAGATTGGGATGGAGATCAGAATAAACCCCTTGTAATCCAGGAAATCGTAGTGAAGAACCTGCTAAGTCAATCAGACATCCATAAGTCTATGGGGCTGGATGAGATCCATCCGCGGGTGCTGAGGGAGCTGGCGGAGGAACTTGCCAAGCCACTCTCCATCATCTGTCAGCAGTCCTGGTTATCGGGGGAGGTCCCAGAAGACTGGAAACTTGCCAATGTGACGCCCATCTACAAGAAGGGCAGGAAGGAGGATTCGGGGAACTACAGGCCTGTCAGCCTGACCTCGGTGCCAGGGAAGGTTATGGAATGGTTCATCTTGGGGGAGAACATGCAGCAAGTGAAGGACGATGGGGGGATCAGGTCCACCCAGCATGGGTTCATGAAGGGCAAGTCCTGTTTAACCAACCTGATCTCCTTCTATGATCAGGTGACCCGCCTAGTGGATGAGGGAAAAGCGGTGGATGTTGTCTACCTGGGCTTCAGTAAGGCATTTGACACTGTTTACCACAGCATTCTGCTGCAGAAGCTGGCGGCTCATGGTATAGACAGGTGGACTCTTCATTGGGTTAAAAACTGGCTGGATGGCTGAGCCCAGAGAGTTGTGGTGAATGGAGTTAAATCCAGATGGAGACCGGTCACAAGCAGCGTCCCTCAGGGCTCGGTCTTGGGGCCAGTCTTCTTTAATGTCTTTATCAATGGCCTGGATGAGGGGATCGAATGCACCCTCAGTAAATTTGCAGATGACACAAAATCAAGTGGGAGTGTTGATCTGCTTGAGAGTAGAAAGGCTCTGCAGTGGGATTTTGACAGTCTGGAGCAATGGGCTGCAGACGATTTTATGAGGTTTAACAAGGGTAAGTGCCAGGTCATGCACTTCGGCCACAACAACCCCATGCAGCGCTACAGGCTTGGGGAAGAGTGGCTGGAAAGCTGCCTGGCAGAAAAGGACCTGGGGATGTTGGTCGACAGCTGACTGAACACGAGCCAGCAGTGTGCCCAGCTGGCCAAGAAGGTCAATGGCATCCTGGCCTGTATCAGAAACGGTGTGACCAGCAGGAGTAGGGAGGTGATCGTGCCCCTGTACTTGGCACTGGTGAGACCACACCTTGAGTACTGTGTCCAGTTCTGGGCACCACAGGATAAGAAGGACATTGAGGTGCTGGAGCAAGTCCAGAGAAGGGCAAGGAGGCTGGTGAGAGGTCTGGAAAACAGGCCTTATGGAGACTGGCTGAGGGAACTGGGGTTGTTTAACCTGGAGAAGAGGAGACTGAGCGGAGACCTCATTGCCCTCTACAACTACCTAACAGGAGGTTGTAGTGAGGCTGGTGTTGGTCTCTTCTCCCAAATTACTAATGATAGCACAAGAGGATATGGCCTCAAGTTGCATCAGGGGAAGTTTAGATTGGATCTTAGGAAGAAGTTCTTTACTGAGAGGGTGGTTAGACATTGGAACAGGCTGCCCGGGGAGGTGGTGGAGTCGCTGTCCCTGGGGGTGTTTAAAAAACAGGTTGATGAGGCACTTGAGTGTCTAGTGATATAATCGTTAGGAATATGATGGGATAAAGGTTGGACTTGATGACCCTGGAGGTCCCTTCCAACCATAATTATTCTGTGATTCTGTGATTCTAAGTTTTGCATGAACATCTGGAAGAACAATACAGATCCAGATAAGATCCTAAAATTTATTTGAGGCCAGACCAGAACGCATACCTGAAAGATTACAGTACACAATGGGTATAGGCCTGCTGATCGGCCTGATGTTCATGATATATGACCAGCAGCCTGAGTTTATGGTCTCTGGTAGATTTAGATAAGAAAATGTACAGAAGAATGATATTTGCTTAGAAATATTGAGAAACAAAGTCACTCCAACATTAATTTTTCAAGGGGCTTGCATTTAATACATTGTTTTCTTTGCCTCTCCTTGTTGAATTTGTTTTTAATTGCTGCACGTAATATGGATTCAGAAAAAATTCTGATGAGGTCAGAATATTTTCTATTTTTTCTAATAATGGGTTAAAGTGTTTCAGTAATTGTATAATTCTGTTATTATTTTTGTCAGGTTCATCCTTATCAAGCTTAATTTTGGTGAGTTTGATTTGGTGTATAGCCATCTAAGTGATTTTAAGCAGTATTTTCTTGTGTTTCTTATAGACTATTTCAATGCATTGCTTTTAAAGAACACTGTTTAGAAAATATTGCTTACAGCCACAATTATTTTTTAAAGTGATATAAACAGTCTATAAATCTTTTCTTTTTACTCTGAATAATTTTGGGATGCTTCTGTTTTCCATACTTTGTGGTTACTTTACCAGTCTAAGCTATCTAAGCCAGGGCAAAATTCTTTGCATGTACATCAGCATCTCCTACACAAATTTCCAAAGAAATTTTTGTCCGGGGACACTCTTCTTATAGTTTTTGTTTACTGCATAGCACATCTATGTGACCCAGTGGTTAAAAACTAATTTATTCTTTTTAATTTGGATGTATCTACTGGTGAAGATAGAGCTGATTAAATTCTTTCTCCCCTGCTGCTGAACTCTGTTAACAATCTGCTCATCTTGGCTTTAGAAATATTCCTGCAGTTTAGATTAATGGGATCTTTACGGACAATCTTTGCCTTACTTCAGTACCATAGGTACAATTCTAATGTGTTTAAACAATTTGAGTTCTTTTCTGATCTTCAGGTTTAAAATATAGAAGATATATTAAAGTTATTTTCCTGTGAGTTCTGACTGACTTCTAGTTTTGGCTAGGTTATACTGTTAATAATGGAAGAAAAAGAAACTAGATTTTTTCTAGCTCCAGACAGCAATTATTTAAGCTATATTTTTTCACAACATTGGAAAATGTCATGAAAATATTTATAGCTCTTAATTTTTCTTTTTGACTCTTAAAATTCATTAAAATTCCTATATCAACATATTTGCTACTTTACTGTACTTAGTGACAAAACAAACAAGAAAATAAAATTTAAAAAAATACACAGAAACCAAAACAGGTTTAAAAAATAATATTTCATGGGGGACAGATAATTTTACAGTTATTTAAACTCTGATAACTATTTTCCAGTTGGAGAAAACATTTACAAGGAACGACTCATCTAACTATTCTTCTACCATAACTTTGAAAAGTCCTAGCCTGTCAAAAGCTTTCCAGATCTTCTGTGCACATACATGCACACCCACTTGTATGAATAAAAGTGTCTGTTCACGTATATAAATGACACTTTTTCCTCCTTAATTTAAATTAAAGCATGTAATAAATAATAGAGTAGAATACTGTAAAAATATTATTGTGTTTTAGTAAAATATTTGTGGTAAATAATATCAGCATCCGCCTGTCCACCAAAGACAAACTTCCTGAGCATCTTCACTGGAATAAATTCTTAAACAGTCATTTCTACATCTAATACATCTAAACATTGTTTTAGAAATATCTTATAATCAGGAGGAAAATATAAGCACTGAATAAACTTTTGCTGAGTTTCAGCCTGCCCATCATGTCTTTCAGCCACTGTTCCCAGTTTTATAACATCTGCAGACTTGCTGAGAGTGCAGCTTATCCCACTATCCAGGTCATTAATGAAGAGCTTAAACAGAATTGGCCCCAGTATCAGGCGCTGGGACACACAATGAGTATATGGCCTCCAGATGGACTTTGTGTTGCTGATCACAATCCTTTGGGCACGCATTTCAGTCTATCTCACTGACTACTTAACCTGTCCATACTTTATCAATACTAACTTCTCTTGAATCCAACTTTCCTTGCTGCCTTTTCTGTTCAACTACCTGTAAAATAACACACTCCCCATCAACAGTTGTTTTTCCACACAAGCTGTAAAAAACCCAAACGAACAACAAAATAACAACAAACCCAAAAGATAAGGTTGTAAAGCAAATTTGAAATCTTAAAAACTGAATAATCTTTATTGATAGGATGCAGCAAAGACTATTTATCAAGCATTTAGTTTCCACTCTGTCACCTCACTAAAATGAACTGCAATTGACTTTCTCACTGTCTCATTAACTTCAACAGCACAAGGCTTTTAAGCACATCTATAAGGGCCATAGTTAGTTATCTTGAAAATCCTTGTGTAAACAAAACAAACATGAAAATATATGACTTTATTTAAAAATTATGCCTTAGAACTTTCCTCACTCCCTCCCCGCCGCCCCCCCCCCGCGCTTCCTATATATTTTCTCCCCTTTCCTAGTCCTATGAAATACTATGTATAATGAAGGGTACCAAAACAGTAGAGTAACCTTGTAACGTTTAAGACAAAAATGTTTTACTATTTAAGGATGATCTTTGTCCATAGACCGGGAATCAGAAATACGAAAGCACAATGCTGTACATCACATAGCACATTCTTTAACTCGGGATGAAAAAAATTACTACAGAAGTTATTTATGTAAAATGAGAATTCTCTGTTATTAATGGTGTAGTCTGAGTATAACCTATGAAAATAAAGCCCATAAATAAATAAAATAATATGAGCAGAAATTTGTTATAAGAAATAAATATGACCATGCAAACTACCAGGATCTCAAAATGGATAATTGACTTAATCTGTTTCACAAGGATACCAGAAAGAAGATTTGCAGACTCAGCTTGGATTCATTGTGCAAGATCTAGATGATTTTATAGTCAATGTTAAAATCAATGAATGGAAAATGTAATTGTAGCAATGCAAGAACATAATATGAAATGAAATGCTTAAATAGTATTGTGATATCATCTGAATATCTTCCTTGTCAAAGCAGCTAATACTAATCAGCACTATCAGGTGATGAGTCGGGTGACTGCATCTGTTCTTCTTCCTCTGTCCAGAGAAGACATGAAATGTCAAAATAAGCACAACCCAAACACACTTTCTTGTCTGGAGAAGTCTGATCCTTAGAATGTGAGTCATTACCTCTCTGGACACCTGAGAATATGTGTGTCTATTACAGACACATTTCTTCATCCTATGTGGGATGAGAAACTTTTCTGTGATTGTGGAGTTGACAAAGGGGACCCCAAGGATAGGTTATGACGTACATGACTCTTGAGATTGTGCCAGCTCAGCAGATCATAAAACTACATTGACTTACTACAGAGTGAATATGGAAAGGAAAGAATAATTATAAATAGATAAAATCCATTTTTTTTATTAATACAGAAATACATAGACTCTGCCATGAATTCCAACAAGCACTGCCTTATGAAGAAAAACATGAAACAGCCTTTTTTTAAAAAAAAAATTTAAAAAATCGAAAATTTAGTTCTAAGACTTTGGTCTGTACTTAAGTGAAGCAGAATACGAGTCTAATTTTCAATTTTGGGGAAAGAATGTTGAGGAAAATGCAAAAGGCTTTTAATGAAAAGTATGCAAGTTGAAAACAACTTGAAAAATAACCTTGTGCCAAGAAACTTTGAGCAGAATTAGGTAGTTATAAATGAAAATCAGGAGTATTTTTTCATTTGCATTCATGTATAAGTGAGAATGACTGGTGTTGCTATTATTGATGTAATTTATCTCTGCAAAGAAGCCAGTTGGCTCTAGGCTAGGCTTTGATCACAGCTGGCATAAAATTGAGAGATGTTATGTTTTCCTTTATTTTGAATTTTGCTTTCTGTGAATCTAGTACACACAAGTAAATTATTTAATAAGTCTGATTAAATAGATTGAAATATTTATCTAAATATTAAGTTCAATTACAGGGGGGTTTAATTTTGTTTTATGAACTCTCATGTTCTTCAGTGGACTTTCAGCTTTGTTGTACACTATTGCTAGTTGTTTATCTGATCCTTTCTGAATATTTTAGCACGATTAATTTCCATTAGACTAAGGATAAGGAACCATTATTATAGTTTTGTGACTGATATAAAGGGGATTTTGACAGGACAAGGGGCAATGGGCACAAACTGGAGCAGAGGAGGTTCAATCTTAACATAAGAAAACACTTCTTTACTGTGAGGGTGACTGAGCACTGGCACAGGCTGCCCAGAGAGGTTGTGGAGTCTCTGTCTCTGGAGACATTTAAAACCCATCTGGACGTGTTTCTGTGTGGTCTGCTCTAGGATCCTGCTCTAGCAGGGAGATTGGACTAGATGATCTTGGGAGGTCCCTTCCAACCCCTACCATTTTGTGATGATTCTGTGATTCTGTGATTTTTAACCAATTTTAAGATGGTTAGAAAAGTACTGAATTGCTGTAAGAATTACCAGTGCCTGTGTAGACAGACACAATACCCCTTCCATTTCTCTTGGCCATCTGCATCAGTTTGAACCTTCTTCAAAACTGACCTTTGTTTTCATACTTTTAAGAAGTTTGTTACCAAGTGGCAGTTTTAGTAATGTATTTGTTTTTTCTTTAATATTATAAATCAGAAGTGAGAGATGGATAAATAAAAAGGAAAAAAAAATTAAAAAGCTTGCAAATAGAAACAGAGTGGGTAGATGTTTAGTATGGAAGACAAATACATTTGATTCCAAAAAACAGTTTATTTGAGCTTCATCCTCTTACACTGGCAATTGATTTTTGTTATTTAATTTTCAGATTATTTGCTCTACTTTTGAGCTAGTTTAACTGCTGATAAAAACTCACCTGAAGAGGATATCATAGTGTTGATATTTAAAAACTCGATTGATAAATCTGATAGGAACACAATTTTTACACAAATGATAATTGCTAACTGTAGCCAACATGATAGTGACAAGGGTGAGATGGAGAGCTAAGCAGAAATATCTCAAAGGAGTGATTAAATTAAAAAAAAACAACCTGTGAAATATCAACTAGTGTGAAGTATTGTACATGCCTCCAATGACATTTTTTGTTCACTTCTTGAATTTAACTGCACATGTACAATCAGTTTCATTTCATCTCTATGTAATCAGTTAGATAGGCATGGCTTTTTGTCTTGCTGAAAATACTCTTTCGAGTAGCAGTAGAAGAGGACATATCCTAGTTAGAATGAACTAAATTTTGAAATGTTTTAAAAAGACCAAAAATATGTTTTTCATTTTAATGAGGAAAAAAGGTTATCTTACAGAACTAGTGTTTTTTGTTTCATTTGTTTTAATGCAATATTTCAAGAATTTCAGGGAAGAGTGCTCCACCAAGTAGACTGCTAACCATCCTGGCCACAAACATTTCCAAACATGACATAGTGACTATTTTAGCTAAAATGGTTTCATACTAAACAATGCACAGGAATTATTATTTTAAAATAATTTTAAAAGAAATGTGAAAAACTTAACTTCTGCCAAAGAGACCATGGGGGAAGTTATCTTTGAGTACATGAAATTACATATTGATGGAATTCTGCCTTCATGGAGATCATTGTAAAAATAATGAGTTTTGTTTAATATTTTTCGGTATAGGTATCTACAGAAGAGGTACAAAATTCATAGAAAGATGGGAAATGTTTCAGAATCCACACCAGACTGCAGATTATTAGATCTTTTGAGAGATCTAAACAGAGGAAGAGGTCTGCCAAGGCCCCAGTGCAGGTATTCACAGCAGACCATGTCAAACCCATGTTAGAGCAGAGAAAATGTGTGAGGAGGAAGGAGTGGTAGAGAGAACCCAGGGTGTACTGACCAGACTCTTCCCATCCCTCCTACACTGCTTGGAGTGGGGGATAGTAATGAAGGAGTGAATTTGAGCCTGGGAAAGGTGGAGGAAGGTTCTTGTTTTAATATTTGTCTTTTTGTTTCGCACCAACTGAATCCATTTAAATTGGCCATAAATTAAATTATATTTTGCAAAATCCAGTCCATTTTGCCCACATTTCTAACTGGTAAGCAATCTCCCTGTCTTTATCAACCTATGAGATTTCTCGTTGTTTTTTTTTCCTGTTTTCTCTCTCTTTCTGCTGAGTAGGGTGAGTGAGTGGCTGGGTGAGAGTCTGGCTGTCAGCCATTTCAATTGTTAACCAAAACCATAATGTAAATGTAATGCATTATGTAAATATAAAATACATTGACTCCTCCTAAAAGCTTGCAATCTGCAAGAGGGACATCAGTTTAACAATGACACCAGAACTTCAGGGAGTAGGTTCTCAATTTCCTGATCATGAGCAACAGAGTCTAATTATGTATTAGCTTAAAAATACAAGCTTAAAAAATTTAAGCTTTTGTAAATCTTAGGTGTTAATAATTACAGTAGTCAGTATCTCATTTTAGTTCCTTTGTTTACTGTTTCTTTTTTCATTCCTATAACCCATGAGATGTGTTCTGTTGAAGCTGATCATAATCTATTCTGAATATATAAAGACAATAATTTAGGCTTACAAACTTCATCTTTATTGGCAAGTATAGAGGGTTTGACCTAAGCTGACCTACCCTAGATATTTATAAGCAGAAATACATATTTTAAAACCTGAAGACCTGTGTGCAAGTCACATAAAAAATGCTTTTTCTGTGTTTTATAGACTGATTTGTTTTCTGTGTGTGGTTTTCAATGGTACTCTGTGGAGACCTCTACTGTGTTTGTCTAGGTGAAAACTGATGTGTCGGTTCCTTTTCATTTTATTTTCAGAGTTAGTTAGGAATTATTAAGTATGGAAGAGGGCAAGGGTAAAGAATTTTGAGACATGTGCCAAACAGTTCTATAACTATTCTAACTAAATTTAACTTCTAAAGGCACATATAAAGAAGCCATCAGAGGGAGGTTACTAGAAGAACTGTGCTAAACAACTTAACAGTTTGGAAACTAGAATTTAAGTCCATATTTCAGTGGTTTTTATTTTTTTATTTAAAAAAAAGCAAATGGTTTTACCTCGCTTTATTTCTAAAGAAAAGTGGACCAAATGTTTGTGAAGAGTGAGTAGAGATTTCTTATTTTGTTTTTGATAGATGAAATCTAGGAGACTGAAAAAAACTTATTGTCCGGTAATGGATGTATTCTCTTAATTTTAAATTGGCTTGGACAAAGTGGCTTGGAAAATTAACATGTAGGTGACACTGCAAAAGAGTAAGCAGAAAAGGGTAAGCTAAACTCAGACTCTACAGTGCCCTCAAGAGTACAGAGACTCAGCTAGGTTCAACTATAGCAGATTTTGGGCCAATATACCTGATCTGTTTTACAGAAGTACTGAACAAGGCACTCGCTGATTCAGTCCCTAGTTATTGCAACATTATGAATGTCAGGGGCTTCATGAATACTGACAGAAGTATTATATTTTTGCCAAATGTAACCAAGCGGATGAAATTTTATTATTTGTTTATTAACAAACAAGATAATTTTGAAAGACCACCTGTCCTGGCAGCAGGGAGAGGGAAGTGAACAGCTTCCTTGGGCTATCGTCACCTGTCTCCTCATTTTAATGCTCAGATCCAGAGACCTAATGGATTTACAGAGATACCTTTAGGACAGACTATTCCCAAGGTAACTCTTGTCTCACCTCATGACTTTGCCTTAGGAATCACTTCATGGGCCATGATGGTCAAAATAATTGAAACCTCATTAAATTCTGAACATCCTATGGCACTGGGATGGCAGATAGGACTATCCATGAAGCTTACTATAACCCCATACTCAGACAGTAAGACAGAATGCTTGCTTCAATTTGGCAAAGCCATGACCAGGGAAAAGCAAGGTGAGGCAAGGCAAGGAAAGAGCACATGCTACTGTATGAAAACTAAGAAGGTAGAAAGTGAGGTGTCAGTATCACCACTTCTCCAGACATAAATTCACATAACAACATCAATTCAAGTTGGTTTTTTTTTAGAATATGCAGCTGTTATGGTTTTATTCTAAAAGCAACTTTGCAGAGAATCCTATCTTGTATCTAACCCAGTCATAATTATGATTACCAAGATATCAATGTCTATAAATAATATCTAAGAAAATAATAATGAAAAAGCCCTGCAAAATATCCAATATATTATCCTACTATTCCTGGGATTCTTTTTAATTGTCTATTGTGAGGAGCAGGGACTGGAAGTTAAGACTGTCTGAAAAGGTTAAAGGCCTGTCTAGCCTTCTTTCTAATCTGAGGTTCTGGCATATACTCATGAAAAACAGACAGCTGGAAGAGAAGTATAACCCCTTAGGTTCCAAAAAGCCTTTTCTTCCATGATTTGGTGAACATTTTTTAACATCTCTAAATTTTCAGTGAGTTCCACAGATTTTCATATCTTGAGTGAAAATATACCAGCTAAACCTGCTTCCTAGTCCTTTATTCATCTGTCTCAGTTCTCTAGTAAAACTAGGTAATAAACATGTGTGATTTTAGAAGCCTGTATTGTATTGTCTTTCAGTTTTCTCTTTCTCAGGAAGAAGAGTAATAATCTTTTAATCTCTTCTCATATACCAGCCTTTTCATATCTTTGATCATTATCTTTGCTTTGCTTTCTTTCTTTTTTAGTTCCATTACCTTATTTTTGATATGGAGGGACAAGATCTGCATATAGTGCTAAAGACAGTAAAAACCAAATAATGTGTTTCCACAATGGCAGAGTAGAATTTTGAGTTTTGTTCTTTATTTCTTTCTTAATAATTCCTGAAGTCTTGTTTGACTTTTGTAGCACTGATGTTCACTTAGCTAATATTTTCAGAAAACAATCTGCAATGACTCCCAAAATCTTTGGACTCATCACAGTCCTTGGAGAACTAGGATTATTTTGCCTACGTGAACAGACATTGCAGTTTATTTGACATTTTACTGCCCTTGCCCTTTTCTCTGGATCCCTCACTAAACTTATAGTTCAAATAAAAATATAAATAAACAACTTCTGCCTACACAGGACTCATGCTTTTGTATCTGTCTTAAATTCTGCATTAGTTTTTACTCTTCAGTAGAAGGACAACCTAAAGGCAACCTCTTGTACCTTTCCAATGGTGCTCCTTCTGTTGTTTTTTTTTTTCCTAATCAATGCCCTAGACTGTGGTGGGTCTCCTGCTCTCACCTGTATTCAATTTTCTCTTACTAATGAACGTTATCTGTGTGTTCAACACCAAGCAGTCTCTCAGTGCATAACACTGAGCGTTTGCCCTTCTGTGTTCAAAAAGTCAGAAGATTCAGATCAGCTGTGCACTGGCTGATCAGCAGCTTACATTTTAGGCACTGCGCATTGGCTATGTGGACCATTCTGGAATGGGATTTTGGGTGGTAGGCCTGTGGTTCATATTCATGCTTCCAACTCAGGTTTCTTGTGAACTGATGTATCATTTTAGTGTTTCCTGGTAAAACAAATAGAACTTTCTGCTATCTTCTTGACTGCAGCAGTGTTTACACAGTATAACCCAAGAGAGTATTTTCTCAAATTCTATAAGGAATAAAATATCAAAAATACAAACATGGAATTACCAATTCTGACTTGAGAGTTAAGAAGATCACTATGATTCTGCTAAAACTGTTCTTTCTCAACCTGTCATCCTTTAAAAGTATCTGTGTGCAGAAGTACAGGTTACATTTTACATTCCTATCAGATTTTGAAAAGCTTTTATTTTTGTGGTGCACAAATCAGTTTCTGAGTGCTGCAGAATTCTTATGGGAAATTGTCTAAGACAGAACTAGGAAAACATGACTGTGCTCACCTTTAGTAGACATGAAATAGTGTTGTATGGGAATGAAAAACACTATTTCACTCATGTTTGTCTTAGGTTTGACCATTACTATAACTAAATGCCAGGGAGTGGAACATTATTTTCTATCAATAGCATCTGTCTCCTTGGCAAATTCCTCAGACAATTATGTTGGCAGCTTTGGAGTAGCCTCTCAGTCTGTCATGTAGCTACCCTTGTCCTTGCAGTGCTGTTTTACAGTGATTCAATTTGTTTCTGAATAATGTCTGCAATTTTTACGCGATTAAGTTCCAACACAAATCACTTATGAGATCTCTAAGCTAATCTTTTTACGGCAATATGCAGTACTTATTAACTATTGACATTCCCCCTACGAAGCATTTATTATAATAAATAAGAATTGCAACACAAATTATTGCTTTGCCAGCCTGGAAATATTCCAGATTTTACATTGATACAGTCCTTTGTGAATATTCCTAGTTTCTACTTAGAGTTACAAACACATTTTTCAGATTGTTGTACTCAGGTTTAAGCCATGACAGTCTCATTTCCTATCAGTTAATCTATGCAATTAAAATCCCATGCAACATGCTTGATGATACGTCTAACCAGATGACTGTGTAACACGTTACATAACAGTTTGCTTTTATATCCAGCATCAATCTATTCTTGGAGATTAATCATTGAAAAGATGCTTGCAAAAACTTTGTAGCCTGGATTAAAAACTGAATCCTTGCTGGAGATAAATATGTAGAGCTCAATTTTGTATTAATTTAAGAATCTTTCATTTAAACATTAAACCCAGTTATAAGTTATTTCCTTGTTTTCACATATAGCAATATATTTTATAAGTAAAATATAAATTAGAGTTTTAGAAAAGCACAGGCCTAGAATAACTTAAAAGCCCTACTTTTTATTGTTCTTGATATGTTGATTTGAAACGCTCTTTGTTCTTTCAGTAAATAAGTTTCCAATGAAAAGAACATTTTCCATGGAATACTGTTAGATTTTTTACAAATATTTCACTATGTGAATGTAGGAAGGAACCCTTTGTCAGCTTCAAATGATCAAAGATTTCATCAAAATTCTTACTGATGTCAGGGACAATTGGGTACTTTAAATCTTTTGGAAATCCTATGTAACAACTATCTCAACTAAACACTTGGAAAATAGTTGTTCAGATTATAAAGGGTTTGAATTAAAATGTTCGAAGTATTAAACAAAAACTCTATATTTTTTTAAGTTTCATGCATTCATAAATGTATTGTTTTCGACATCAAATGTGCTGACGCTGATGAAGTTACATCTTGTTGAAACACAGACCCTTATTCTGCATACATTAAAACATTTTTAAAAATTAAGTAATATCCATTTTTCTAGTATTAGTGTCATTTACATTAAGGCTTTCAGAAAAAATAGTTATGCACCGTGTATAAACAGAAATCAAGCAATTTAACTAATATTGTTTATAAAAGGAATAAGGGTAAAAACAGAATAAAACTTCAGGCATAATGTGTTAGTTGTAACATTAAGAAGTATTTATGTTAACTGATGAGTTTGAAGTGTATGTAGGAGCAAAAATTAAGGATGTCAGCATAAAAACATGTAAGATGATTACAAATTTATATTTCTATGACATTATTGAAGTAATAATGTAAAATCAAAATAAGATTATCAAGTAATAAGTTAAAGTATAGTAAATGTACCATAGAGAATACATCCTACGAGTAATGTTTACAAACACTCAGGTGAAGCAGATGTTCCCTATGGATAGGCACATGTAGACATATCATTACTTCCACTAGTTAAGATGGGTGCACTCTGGAGATGAGCCTCTGACCTTTTTCTCACCCACATCCTTGTCTTCCTCCCCAGCAGTGCATCCCAGGCTGCTGAGCAGGAAAGCATGGTTCACCTCATGGGACTTCTGTGTTTAAAAAAACATAAAAATCACTTAAAACATCCAAGGCCTTGAAAACATTTTAGATAGTAGCATTTGCTTACCTGCCATACCTCCTGTGGTATTCAGATATGACAACAAAATCCAGGGTGACTGAACTAGAGTCCTAAACAGATGTATGAGAAATTCATACATTGCTGTTATTTGGTTAGGCAGCCTTTTATATATCGCAGATTAATCTGCAAACGTTTGAAAAAGACAGAAAAACAAAGGCATGGTTTTCAAAATATGCAGTAAGAAAGCAGTGAGTATCTGCTTAGTTGGTTAGAAAAAAATTATAAAATTTTTATTTGCCCACCCACCCCAAGGTGATCAATGTCTGCAACATAACCTTGTGCTTGACCCACTTTATCGACTTCTGTCTGGATACGGAATTTCTATCACAAACCAAAACAGTTTTCAGTAGAGAGAGATCTGGTTATTACTATTTTTGATGTTACGCTTATGTTGTGTAAAGCAAAAGGCTAACAGCTTGTAACACTGTTTGAAAACATTGCTTGCAGATGGCATCTCTTGCAAATTGCTATTGTATCAGTATGTAATACTCTTAACATTCTCTGCACTTTGAAAATTATTGAATGGCTTTGCTGTGATTAATCAAACTGATCAAATAAAAGTACAGTTTAAAAAAGATTTGACCTACATATCAAGAAGTGAAAACTGAACAAAATTAATTCATAGAAATGTGTCTGAGTAAGCAGAGAGCAAAACAAGCTGCATATAATACTGAGGGAGGAAAAGAGGCAGGGGAAGAAAACAAAAAAAAACAAAACAAAAACCAGAGAAAAATCTCCCTCAAACATTCTATAGTTTCAAAAAGATATATTGGTACCAGAGAACAATCATTATTCAACAAATTTCTCTTTCAAGTGACTAGGAATATATTATTTCCAATTCCTCTTGGTTTGTTAATGTGAAGAAAAAAGATTCTGCTACACACTTTAACTGTGAAAAATGTCTTCTTTTTGTTGGTAGAGTACTCTTTATTTGAGGAAAAAGAACAAACAAATAATTTTTTCTGTTACCAGTTCATCATTTGTGTTTCTGATTTCAGATTGAATTTGCTAAAGATTTGTGTATATTGCATATGATTTTGCTATAACTTGCTCATACGCTTGATAAAAGAAGTGAAGAACTACATAGATACTCACCGGCATGTAAACGAAATAGAGGAAAGAGTATACAGAATTTAAATGTAGGGGTAAGAAACCAGCCCTTGTGTGCTCATACTCCCAGTAATCGCATTAGCGACAGATTGAAGTGCTTTTGTAAAAAGGTATAAAGGACCACCTTCTTAATGCATTCACTACGTAGAAACAAAATGAAAGGACTGTAGAGAATTATCATGGCATGCATGAGGTCAGACTTTTCTCCCAAACAGGGATTTAGTACCTCTTGGTCCGTGTTCACCCAGAAGCAGCAAATACGATTCATTGTTGAGTCAGACATCCTTTAACCTACATAAGTAATTTTTTTTAATTTCATAGGCTGTCACAATTAGTATTTCTGGTCTGTGAAACAGATCTTGGGTAACAAGTCCTTGCTTTTTTCATCATTTCTGTAACCTATGTACTTCCCTGAAGAAAGAAACTTTCCTAAGTATTTAAATACCAAGTTTTCAAAAGTAAATGTCTAGAGAAAAAACCCCAACAAACTGCAATCATTCCTATTATTATTTCCATTTCTGTTCCCACAGCTGAGGCACCAAGATCTCAGGTCTAAAAAGCATATGAATACATGCTTCAATAATTTCCTTTATCATAACCCAAACCAGAAATGAAAGCACTCGATTATTTGTCTCAGACTTCGATTCAAATATTGCTCCATAGAATCCAAAGTCCAAATACAAGAATTTCCGAAATCCAAACAGTAGATTTTCATTTTTTACTCCAGTGAGTAAACATTATTGATGGTTACTGCCTCTTCTGAAAGCTTAGTCTTTGAGATGGCCATAGGTCAGCTTGCCGCTTCTAGTCGCTTTCTCCTCACTTATCTGCAGTTCCCACTGCTGTAAAACACAGCCTGGGACAGGCCTGCAGGTCACCCATTAGGATATGAGCTCCCTGCATATGGCAAGTCTTCAGCACTACAGAGAGTGTACTCCAGCCTAGGCTTTCCATCTTACTGTCTTTTTGTGACCTTGTAGCTACCTTTAGCTGTAGATGTGTTCCTATATATTTAAATCCAGATCGATGTTTCTCTGAAACAAGAAAAAAAGCTGAGAGATAGAAGGGAATTGCTTTTAAGTTGCTGATGGTTAAGTTTATATTTTCAGTAATACCAGATAGCCCAGATGAAATCAGAGCTGCACTGCACTGAAAAAAAATTAACAAGAAAATAAAAAGATGAAAAATATGCCTACCAAAAATGTATATATACTAACTCCTGTTAATGCAAAACTAATGTGAATTTCAAAACAAAGACAATGATTATGCTGAATTTTGTTACTATGCAGAAAAAAAATATTAATGTACATAAGGCATCATCTAAATGGTAAAGACTGCTAAACCAGAGGAAGCTAAACCCCTACAGTATCTTAGAGGCGTTTAATGTTTTTCTTTTAAGTTTGCATCCTTAGTGGTGAGGTTATTCTTTGTAGGACTTTTTCAGAGCAATAAAGCATAATTAGTAGGTGTGCTCTTCATACTACCTGTAACTCAAAATAAATTAAAGGAAGATACTTTTTTTCTGCTTCACTTTTTGTTAAATGCATATATAAATCCTGTGATCATTGCAGGGAAATGTGACTGATGCTTTTTTTTCACTGCCAGTACTGTTGTATGAGCTGTAGGAGTGAAACATTTCGTTGGTTATATGTCATCTCCTTGGAACACCTTTCTTGTGAGGATATTTTGGCTTGATTTAGCTTTTAAATCCAGGAAGAAAGTCTAGTTTCTTGATGTAGCTGTAACTTTTCATTGAACTGATGTCAGAGATGTTACTTCCAGGTGTATTATTTTTTTGGTTTGATTAATTTTGTTATGTTATGATGCTTTGCACAAAAGGTGCAGCAAGAAAGCTGAGGGTATACAAGAGTGTCTGGGCCAAAGTAGGGGGAAAATACACAAGATTCTGCTATTTTTTTTAAGCACTCAGTCCTAGAAATGCACATAAAAACTACATGCGTATCAGACCAAATATATACACACGTTTCTGTTATTTTCTCTAGAAGAAGTCTTTCTGTTGTTATTACTTTTCTAATTCGTTTCAGTCCCAAGGCAACCAACTAATTGTAGCCTTTAAAAATTAACTTTTCCCCTTCTAAATTCATTCAAGCCCTTCGTTTCCCCAGTCTTCAGGCTTTACATATCACAGAATCATTATAGAATGGTAGGAGTTGGAAGGGACCTCCCAAGATCATCTAGTCCAATCTCCCTGCAAGAGCAGGATCCTAGAGCAGACCACACAGAAACACGTCCAGATGGGTTTTAAATGTCTCCAGAGACAGAGACTCCACAACCTCTCTGTGTCTGTGCCAGTGCTCAGTCACCCTCACAGTAAAGAAGTGTTTTCTTATGTTAAGATTGAACCTCCTCTGCTCCAGTTTGTGCCCATTGCTCCTTGTCCTGTCATTGGACACCACCAAGAAGAGTCTGGCCTCATCTTCCTGACACCTGCCCTTTAGATATTTATAAGCATTGATGAGATCCCTCCTCAGCCTCCTCTTCTCCAAGCTAAATAGGCCCAGCTCCCTGATCCTCTTCTCAGATGGGAGATGCTCCAGTTCCTTGATCATCTTAGTGGCCCTGCACTGGACTATCTGCAGTAGCTCCATGTCCCTCTTGAACTGGGCAGCCCAGAACTGGACACAGTACTCCGGATGAGGCCTCACCAGGGCAGAGTAGAGGGGGAGGCGAACCTCCCTTGACCTGCTGACCACACGCCTCTTAATGCACCCCAGGATACCATTGGCCTTCTTGGCCATGAGGACAGAGTGCTGGCTCATGGTCAGCCTGTTGTCTACCAGGACTCCCACGTCCTGTTCCCCAGAGCTGCTCTCCAGCACCTCAGCCCCCAGCCTGTACTGATACATGGGGTTTTACTTCGCCAGATGCAGGACTCTACACTTACTTTTGTTGAATTTCATCAAGTTTCTCCCTGCTCAGCTCTCCAGCCTGTCCAGGTCACACTGCATGGCAGCACAGCCCTCTGACGTGTCATCCACTCCTCCCAGCTTTGTATCATCAGCACACTTGCTGAGGATACACTCTATCCCTTCCTCCTGGTCATTAAAGAATATATTGAATAGGACCGGACCCAGTACTGACCCCTGGGGGACTCCACTAGTCACAGGCCTCCAACTAGTCTCTGCCCCACTGACCACTACTCTCTGGGCTCTGTCCTTCAGCCAGTTCCCAATCCACCTCACTGCCCAATCATCCAGTCCACGCTTTTTAAGATTGGTTGTGAGGATACCATGGGAGACAGTGTCAAAAGCCTTGCTGAAATCAGGGTAGACCACATCGACTGCCCTCCCCTCATCAATCCATCTAGTTATGTCCTCATAGTAGAAGGCTCTCAGGTTTGTTAAGCATGATTTCCCCGTGGTGAACCCATGTTGACTACTCCTGATAACCCATTTTTCCCCAACATTCTTTGAGATGGTGCCAAGAACAAGCTGTTCCATCACCTTTCCAGGGATAGAGGTGAGACCGACTGGCCTGTAGTCACCTGGTTCCTCCTTCTTGCCCTTTTTATAAATTGGAGTGACATTGGCCTTCCTCCAGTCTTATGAAATAGCAATCTACAGTGAAGTTTGAAGTTGAAAGCAAAGAAAAAGAAATGTTTTTTCCTAGGGAATTTTTGTGTCTCTGTGTGTGTCTGTATATTTCAGTTTAGTAAATAATAGTGAAAAATTATATCAGTCTTTGACACAAATTCATTTCTAGTCAGTTACTAATATTTCACTTTTTTTTTTATAGCTCAGACACACATGAACTTTAGAGAAAAACGGGGAAATGTTTTTCACAAATATAATTAAGAATTCAATATAAGTTCTACTTCACAAAAGATTCAGTGTTATGGTAATACTGGATGTTTTTTCTTTCATTTTACTATATCATTTTCCCAACTGTTCCTAACATGTGATTCAAAAAGTAGAAAGCATAGAGCACTGAACTGCAGGTGAATCTGATCTGAACCCAAGAAAGATAATGTAATTTCCCATATTGTAACAATGACTGTAAACTAAAATGACAAACAATATAAAAGAGGACATTGCTAATACATAAAAGAAAAATTATAAGAGGTTAAATCCACACCAGTGACAAAGATTGATGTCAGGTAATATGATGCACTTGATAGGCATTAGTGGGCATGTAGACAGAAGGTAAAGATGAAGATCACAGAGGTTACTGATTCAAAAAAATGAAGATGAAGATCAAGAAATATAATGAAAAAGATTCCCACATCTTCCTCCACCATTTCATATTTTCTGTTTTATTTTGAAGGTACTTGTGTGAAAAAAAAATCAGTGTAACTCAGAGATATCATTTGAAGCATTGAGATATTCTATAGACTTTGAAATGAATGCATAGTTCATATAAAATAGGACTAATCCTTGGGAATATGGAATTATGTGTACAAATCTAGGAAATACCACTTAGTGTAGAAGAGCTATGGTTGTGAAGGACTGGTCCACCAGTTTTAATCAGAGGATATTTTGAAAACCAGTCATCGCAATTACTAATTATTTTTCGTTCACGGAATAAGATTGGAGATAGGAGACTAGGACTAAAGCATACAATGTCCTCGTAGTATAAATCCATCACATTGTCTGGAGTTCCAAACATGTTAATAAGCATAATTTTTTGTTCTAAATTTTTATGTATAACTCATGAAGCCTAATAAATAGAATAGCCTATATTATTGAGTAAGCAGTCAATTGATCTTATTATGTTGTTGTTTTATTTTATTTAGTCAGACCTAAGTAAGATGATAAAAATAAAACCAATTATGGTTCAAGTGGTGTAATAAAGTAGGAAATTTTTAACTGTAAGAGAGAAAATATCATCTAAGTTTTAGCCATGATAGTAGGCATCAAAAATGCAGTCTATTTGTATTTTCATGGAAGCATGAAGATATAGGTCACCTGAACATTAATTAAGTTTGTGGAAATTCTGCGATCAAACAAAAGAAGTGCAATTCAAGTAAATATATATACAGAGATGTGGCCATAAGAAGGTGTTTTATTGATTTCATATTTGAAACCACACTGAGTTAGAAAAGCAAGGTATCCGCATGCAGCAGCAATCTCAATTTCCGTACATTCCATGTAAGATTCCTTGAGATGTTTAGATTGCTCTTTAGACAAGAAAATCAAGTTGAAAAGAGATTTATGTCATTTGAACAACCAATATACCTTAAAATTGCACAATGAAAGAATGATCTGAAAAAACTCTTACTGGAAGGAAGAACAGGAAGTGGGAAGCAGGAAAGAGAGTGAACAAAGTGAATCGTATCACTGTAACTAGCATTTGTGAAATCAAGGTTGTTGATTTTTATCTTTTTTTTTCCTCTTTGTAATCTTATATACACAAAAATTAACACTGAAGCTTTCAGACCCAGGATTAAAGGTGTATTTGCTTAACTGTTTTAGCTTGAGACAAGAAACTGCTGCCCTTCAGTATCTACAAGCAGCTTTCATACTCTTTAACCTGCTTTGTTAAGAAAAGCAAATGCAATTAGTTTGAAAATACAATACATGCTTGAAATATCTTCCAGGTTGCCAACAGAATCTAGTTGTCAGTTTGCAGATGCACTGATTGCATACATAGAGGAGTGTTATATTCTGGCAAATATTCCCAAACCTATAAAGTTGATGTTTTAAAGTAAAAAGATAATACTTTTCTCCTTGAGATAAAGTGTCATCAAATACCATCTGTGCTGCCTGTAAATTTAGTCATAAGTCCTTTTCTGTATTTATCAGAGATTTGTTTTTCAAAATAGCTAATTTTCATCTCAGATTCAGCCACACATTAATTTCCTTGCTTCTTTCTTGCTGAGAAGTCTGATATAACAACCTCTCACAGAAAGGATTTGGCACTTGCTCAAAACAAAATAGGCTCATCTCCTTGCATGGAATTAGTTTCCTTAATAGAGCTAGAACTTAGAATCATTAAATACAATAATTAGAAAAAAAATTCTCTTCATATAACATTAACTATTAAAAGGACTGTGGGAGGTAACATGAGAAAGCTCATAATGAAATTAATATTAAAACTAATAAAACTCTGAGGCTAAAATGATCATGCAGGTAGAAAAAAAAATCAAGTAATGGATACATGGAATGGAAGGAACAGCACAAGATTACTAAATCTGAGCATCATCTGTTCTTTTTTTTCAATGTCTGTTGAAGGTGCTACATGAGATCAGTACAGTCTGGATGACAGATATTATGTATGGGTTGACAGTCATTTAGAGCATTGGTCATACATGCCCGATGTCACCAGGTTCCCTGCACCATTCATTAGCATGTCAGCATCTTTCCTAATCTTCCTTTGGCTGCTGGTTCACCTGTAGAAGCCTTCCTTGTTGCCTTTCACATCTGTGGACAGATTCAGTTCCAGGTGGGCTTTAGTTCTTCTGACCTCAACCCTGCATGCCTGGAAAGAGACTCTATATTCCTCCTGGGCCACTTGTCCTTACTCCATCTCTTAAAAATTACTTTCATATTGAGTTGTTTTTCAGGAGCTCTTTGTTTATCCATGCAGGCCTCCTGCCAGCTCTGCTTGATGTCCTGCTCAGCAGGATGAATTGATCATACTATAGTTTGGAGGAGGCAGTCCTGGAGAATCAGCCAGCTTTCCAGGATCATATTCCACAGGACTCTTGCAAGCAGAGTCCTGAACAGGCCAAATTATGATCTCCTCAAGTCCAAGGTTATGATCCTTCTATCTATTTTCTCCCTTGAACTCCATCATTTCACAGTCACTGAAGCCAAGGCTGCTCCTAGCCTTCACATCTCAGATCAGTTCTTCCTTGTTTGTAAGTATTAGGTCCATCAGAGCATCTTGTCGCTTCAGGTCCTTGATCACCCATGTCAAGAAGTTACCACCAGCACTCAGGAAACCTGGGCCCACCAATGTTAAAAAAGAGTTTAAGAAAGAGATTTTTAAAAGGAAATACTTGTGCCACGAGCACAAAATTAATGAAATCTGATCTCTGAAGGGATTTTGTCTTGTGGCTGATTTTGAGCAATGACCAAATTCTCTTCAGCTTCAACACTTATAACTGTGGATTCTCAGAGGTAAGATTCAGTTCAAGACAAGGACAATAACTGAGGTGTTTACCCGTACTGTGAGTATTTATTTTGGGAATACGTGAATTGCTGTTTATGTATAATTTAATGTATGGAGTACGTCCAAAAACTTTTACATGAGAAAATCAGGTTAATGACTTCATGAAGTGAGGTTGTTCAGTGAGTAATATCTGAGTGCTAAAATCAGATGGGAAAGAATGACGGTAATTCTGATTAACCAATTAAAACAAAATACAAAGCAGCAAGTGGCACAAAAGAAAAATCCAGAAAAACTACATTATCATTTTTGTGTAGATCATCTCCTTCTATGATCAGGTGACTCACCTAGTGGATGAGGGAAAAGCAGTGGATGTTGTCTACCTGGACTTCAGTAAGGCATTTGACACTGTTTCCCACAGCATTCTGCTGCAGAAGCTGGCGGCTCATGGTATAGACAGGTGGACTCTTCATTGGGTTAAAAACTGGCTGGATGGCCAAGCCCAGAGAGTTGTGGTGAATGGAGTTAAATCCAGATGGAGACCGGTCGCAAGTGGTGTTCCTCAGGGCTGGGTTTTGGGGCCAGTCTTGTTTAATGTCTTTATCGATGACCCAGGTGAGGGGATCGAATGCACCCTCAGTAAATTTGCAGATGACACGAAATCAAGTGGGAGTGTCAATCTGCTTGAGGGTAGAAAGGCTCTGCAGTGGGATTTTGACAGTCTGGAGTAATGGGCTGCAGACGATTTTATGAGGTTTAACAAGGGTAAGTGCCGGGTCATGCACTTCGGGCACAACAACCCCATGCAGCGCTCCAGGCTTAGGGAAGAGTGGCTGGAAAGCTGCCTGGTGGAAAAGGACCTGGGGGTGTTGGTTGACAGCCGACTGAACACGAGCCAGCAGTGTGCCCAGGTGGCCAAGAAGGCCAATGGCATCCTGGCCTGTATCAGAAACGGTGTGACCAGCAGGAGCAAGGAGGTGATCGTGCCCCTGTACTTGGCACTCGTGAGACCGCACCTTGAGTACTGTGTCCAGTTCTGGGGACCACAGGACAAGAAGGACATTGAGGTGCTGGAACGAGTCCAGAGAAGGGCAAGGAGGCCGGTGAGAGGTCTGGAAAACAGGCCTTATGGAGACTGGCTGAGGGAACTGGGGTTGTTTAGTCTCGAGGAGACTGAGAGGAGACCTCATTGCCCTCTACAACTACCTAACAGGAGGTTGCAGTGAGGTTGATGTTGGTTTCTTCTCCCAAATTACTGATGATAGGACAAGAGGAAATGGCCTCAAGTTACGTCAGGGGAAGTTTAGATTGGATATTAGGAAGAAGTTCTTTACTGAGAGGGTGGTTAGACATTGGAACAGGCTGCCCAGGGAGGTGGTGGAGTCACCGTCCCTGGGGGTGTTCAAAAAACATGTTGATGAGACACTTGAGGCCATGGTCTAGTGGTTTAATGGTTAGGAATATGATGGGATAAAGGTTGGACTTGATGACCCTGGTGGTCCCTTCCAACCATAATTATTCTATGATTCTATGATTCTATGCACACAAAAGCATGGCCGCACTTTTTTAGACATAGGAGAAAAAGGGAAAGGGTAATGAACATAGCGAAAAGTGGTCTACAAGAAGTCTATAGAGGCAAACAGCAGTTTCTCCTCTATACTATCTATAAACATGAAGTTAAGGGGGCAAAGAGAAAGCGAATTAACCATGGCAAGTTTTGGGGTATTTTCCTCAAATCTTTCAGTGTAGATAATGAGTTTGGATGCATGTGAAAATACTGTGAGACCAGAATTTGGCACAAGATGCAGGAAAAGTGCAGAATAAGTGGTGAAGAATATTGCAGCAAAAATCAAGAAGTATTGAAGAAAATAATAAATTATTCATTAGCAACATTGCACAGCATAAGAAAAGTTACAACTTATTTCTTATTTTTTACTTTATCAGTGTACCTGATTTGAACTTTTTGAAAGCCAAACTCCAAATTAGGCAGCTGTTCAAAATGTGGAGAGAGAACAAGTGGTTCCAAAGGGAATCTCATGAAAGCTCTCAGTGCTTCTTTCTCCCCAGTGAACACTTTTAATTGCAGAAGAAAATACATTACCATCTTACATGTGCAGCAAATAGGCAGGTACATATTATCTATTTCAGTGTCCTGGTAATTTGAAGTCTTGAAAAGACCTGAAGAGAAGTCCTTATCACATCATAGGATTGATATTGTATTGATGGGTGAGTTTATGCATATTCCTTACATCTACATGCAGACAATGCTTCAGATGCCTAAGATAAAAACAAAATAAAATTTTTAAAAAGGATATATGCTGATTGGCTTACAGTGTGAGTTCAGTTTTCCTTGCATGGAAGGCACAGAGCTTAACGCTCTCACTTACAACTGGAGGCTGAGAAGATGTTCAAGATGGTGAAGGTGAATAGTAGTCACATAACGTGCCACTTGAAAGCCTCAGAGAAAATAGAAATGAACAAAAAATGACTCGTGATCCAGCCAAAGGAAGAGAATAAAAAAACCCAACAAACTAAACGCAAAACCAATAAACAAGAAGAGCACCAGTGACAGACCCAAGCAGCAAACCATGAGAGACATATCCCTTATGTTAGTTTTCTTTATTTAAATGTTACTGAAGAATGACTAATTCAAACCAGAACAAACAGATGTTAAGAGGTGTGATACTTAAACAGAATCAAAATTTAGAATTATGTCCAAAACCAGCTGGTACTACAATACTCACAGAATGATTGAGATCGGAAGGGAACTCATCTTGTCCAAGGAGGGACATGCCACAGCCTCTCTGGGCAACCTGTGCCAGTTCTCAGTCATCCTCACAGTAAAGAAAGGATTTGCTGGTGTTCAGATGCACCCTGCTGTGCTTCAGTTTGTGCCCATTACCTCTGGTCCTGTTGTTGGGCACCACTGAGAAAAGCCTGGCACCATCCTCTTTGCACCCTCCCTTCAAGTACACTGAAGAGATCCACTCTGAGCCTTCTCTTCACCAAGCTAAACAACCCTAGCTCTCTCAGAGTTTCTTCATAGGAGCAATACTCCAGTTCCTTCATCATCTTCAAGGCCTTTCATTGGACTCTTTCCAGTATGTCCATCTGTATCTTTCGTAGGGAGAAGTCCAGAACTGGACACAGTGCTCCACATGTGGCCTCAGCAGTGCTGAGAATAGGTGAATCAAGACAAATTATATTACTTATGATTTCCTTCTCTGTTTTAATGCTTTGTTCTCTGTCTCTTTTTATGCTGCATTATCTTTATTTTTGTCCCTTTGTGTACATCTGTTATTATAAGTTCTCTGTAATTTTGTTCTACTATTAGTCAATTTAAACATCAGCATGAACAATCATAATTCAGATTAGAGTTGTATTTTAACCTATGTTTTGGATTTATTGGAACTGAAACATTTTAGTATGAAATATGCCTAAATAATATACCCGGATATTGTATGCACATAAAACCTGCTGTCGCTTTCAGAATCAAGGTAGAAGCCAGATTTGGAGGGATAATTGCTGCTATTTATGGGAAATGTGTTCTCATTAAAAATAAAGGTTAAATGAGAAAGTTAGCTCCTTCCTTGGAGAGAAATTTACATTCCTTTGTAAAGTGACAGCTTTCAGTAGCAACAAAATCTAAATTTAACATTGCTATATAGTAGACCTCCTTCCTTATTATACTTTTTCTGGACTTAATAAAATAAATATTTCTTAATATTTATTTCTGTTCCTGTTTGGCTTCTTTCCTAAAGCAAATGCTTCGGGAACATTAGAGGAAAATCCCTTCAGCTATTTCACAGTTATGAGATTATGAAGTACATATTCCTATATAAATGCTAAATTATGACTACCAGTTTCTTGGTGGCATAGATCACTGAAAACCAGTTGAGATTTGCAATTTCCAACTTGGATATGCAAATACTCCAAGAGTTAAAATAAAATAAGACAAAACCCCCACAAGCCTGAGAAAAAGATGAAGAGAGGACCTTTCTTCAGTACATGTGTCCTAAAATATTTTTTTCCTCCAGCTCAGACACTGAGGTAAATATTATGATGCAAATATTTTCATAAGGAAAAAGATTAAGGTAGAACCTGTAATGAGGCCGGATGAAGATGCATCACATTGTGAGAGAACCACTGCTGAAGAAAGTTTCTGCAGTAACAGCAAACCCACACTGACTGCAACAGAATGGTAGCCATGCACAATGACAAGCTAGATATCAAGAAAAGAAAAAAATGCTTTTTCTCAAATATATACAAAATACTTCCTTAAGGATATTATTCTAGGTAAAGTTGATTGCCACAAAAGTTACTAACTTTAAGTTGGAATATTCTTCACAGAAAAAAACTATTGAGTTCTTGGCGAGAGACGTGCAGAAGAAAGCACTTTTCTGAGTAGTATCTTTGTAATGGATAAAAGAAAGATTTCCAGTCTAATGGATCTTCTGGTTGAAATCTAATTTTCAACTGATGCTATTTTTTGAAATACAATTATGGATGACAATTTCAAATTGTGTGTTCTGAATCAAAGTGAGGGTCAACTTTGGACAGACAGTAGCTGAGCAGATAATCTTCACGCAGTTCCAAACACTAATTTCTACATTGACAGTTCTTGTTATAGGAGGGTCCTCAAACAGAACAGTTAATTTAGAGGGAATTTAAATCATACCAAAGGGATATAGAAGCTGTGTAAAGACCTGTAATGGGGTAAGAAATAAACATTAATGAAAAAGTCCTGAAATAAAAAGCATGCTTTTGCTGAAGCACTTGCCTTTGAAGTACTAGAACTACAAATATAAACACTCTATTAAAAGGGTCTTAAAGAAAGTTCATGATCGAACTTTTGTTTCCTATTCTTTAAGCATTAAATGAGTATCTGTTTTTCATTCTGTGATGCTAACATATTTTACTTTTCTGTAGCTGTTTGAGTGGAACATTCTGTTTGGATGTTTCTAGACTGCTGGATTTATTTCAGAGAAAAAAAAAAAGAAAAATAGCTTACAAATTGGTGACAGCAGGTTTCTTAACATAATGGAGCAAAAGCGATGGAGGTAAAAAAGAATAAAACTCTCCAAACTACAGCAAAGGCAGCCCTCCCTGCATGAGATATACCTAGAGAGAAAATCTTCTAAACCTAGCAATTCATTCTCTTCTTTCTTTCTCAGTGTATGCGTTGCCTTGAAAACAATACTGCCCGAGAGAGATACAATTGCTGTTTTAATTACAACTCATAAAAAAGAAAGCAACAGATGTATAGACATATTTTAGGTATTTATTAAATATCTGTTGAATTGTTTTAGTCCTGTTGGTTCATTAATGAAATCTCCATGGATTAACCACTGATTCCTAACACCTTCATCTACAAAGACACAGGAAAGATTTGCATTTTCACCTTATGAACACTCATTATAATTTCTTTTTTATGTTACTAATTATATGCCTCTGTATTTTTTTGCTCTTTTCTTCTTAGCGAGGGCTGACAGAATTGCTGACTGTACTAAAAAACAAAAGAGTATATAAAGGAATCCACTGAACAAATACACCTAACTATAAAGTTCTTTCTCAAGCTGATCAAGGTTAAGAATTATCAACTAACAAGTAAAGCAAAAACAAAGAAAAAAAAAGAAAAAAGGGGGGGAAAAATGGAAAAAAAAAAAGTCTTAGTTCTTGGAAAATGAAAAGTCTGTGAAGATTTTTCTTATAATGTCAAGGTCAGTTTTGGTCCCACACCATGTAGGTTTAGAATTTCCTGGAAGAGTTTTCTTTTCGTATTATGTCTCTGGATATAATCTGAGACTGACAAACACTTAGAGACCATGGTTTCTTACTATGCATAAATCACGAATATCTGCTGTACATTTTGCATAATAATGTGCAAACTTTTCAGAGGGCACATTGCAAATTCTACTTTCTAGACTCATGAGATTTTGTGTTTAGAGTGTATGACTCTCAGAAGGTGAAGACAGAACTTTTTCCCATCTGGTTTCCCTAGCATTCCACAGAATGTGCCAAAGGTAATAAGGAAATTTCATCTATATTCCAATAATCACTCCCTGTGCTTCGTATCAAGATAAATCAGTAGCTCTATCTCCTAACCTCACCCAAATGTCACAACTAGTGAATATGCTTCTTGTTTCCCTCTATTATTCAAGGATTCCACTCCACTGGTTGATACTTGAACCATCAATGCAGAGACATATCTATCCTGAAGAAGATCCTAAGCTGGATTGACTGAGATAAATTGAGACAAAGGATATTCCTTCTGTTAAACAGCAACTACACCAGCAGATATTTGTAGTTGGATTTTTCATTTACAAGATAAAATGAAAGTAAGTTTCATATTAAGTAAATGTATTGTGTATGACTCAGTTTCCTAAATATATGACTTCAATTTCATTTTAGGTGCTGGAAAAGTATTCTCTCTGGCCTTCACTTGCTGCTGAAGAAGACCGAAAATATCTCTTGATATCTCAGCTCCATGAAGATGCATAAGCTACACAAGGGCATCTCAAATGGTACTAGTTAGCTTTATCTGGGTTAAAGAAACCAGTTTCTAGGGTGGGATTACTTTGGGGCTGCTACATTTAAGGGTTTATATATAGATACTGATACGTGTTTGTAAGTCTAAAATTCACCAGAAATCTAATCTGTACAAGAGATGTAGACTAAAGAGAAATGCAGATGGCTGGCCACCACTTTTCTACTTCAGGATTAGACACACCCTCTAGGCTACAAGGACTCTGTCAATTAATTTTTATTTTTTTTTTTACTGTAGAGTTTAGGCACTTTGCCTATAAATAGATGCACAAATAGTTATGGGGGTTTTAAGGAGAACTAACATGGGAGAGGTGACATTTTTAAAGCCTATGCATAAAAACAGACAGGTACTTAAACTTCTGAAAGAATCAGGAATTGTCAGAAGACAACATGTGGAGGAAGTTGTAATGGGTCATAAAAAGTGTTTTATTGAATCCATGATTTTCAGAACAAAGTGGAGCTATGAATTACATCTTGCAGGCTCATCAGTTGAAGCTGTTTTGTTGATCTCCCTTGAAGACTAGGAGATGTAGGATAGAATAACTGTTTTGTGAAAAACATTCTAATAATGATAACTGGCTATTTCTGTTCTTCATTGATTGTCTGAGTTCCTTCTTGAGGACCTTCCTTAAGACTCTAAGACTTCCAGTAGTGGATTAAAAGTGGATGACTGAGGCTGTTACACCTCACATCTTGAAGTACACTTACACTGAGCTTACAATGAGCTGAAAACTGCTGCAGTTTTTGAGCTGATTCAGGAGAGGATTAGACTGGTTTTATGTTACGCGTAGCAACAGTGTCTAGCAAAAGACAGGTAGAACAAGTGAAAGCCTCAGAGTATCAGACTTTATTCAATATCATGTCTGCCATATATTTTTTGTCTTCAATCTTTCTTCCAAAGTGCATGAATTCCACTTGATATGTTTCCAACAGATTTCACTATCTTATAAAATGCTTTCAGACAGAAACTTAATTAATAGATTTTCATTTCTTCCCATACAATATACTTTATTTTTTCAGTCAAAGAAGTTTGGAAGACATGATACCAGGTCAACAACATATTCAAGTAGTTTTGTTCTATATATTCCCAGCCAAAAATAATTAAAAGCACATCTCACCCAATTTTGCTTCATGATTTTTAGCTAGTTTAATACCTTGATTGATTTTTATTTAGGTAAAGAACACTGTCATAATTGGTAGACACTCTTACGATTAAGATCCAGGATTAAACAAAAAAAAAGGAAAAGTATTTACTTATTAAATTAACAATAATACATAGCCATGTGAAACAGTATAGAATGATAAAAAATCTATTTAACTATTTTACATTACTGGATTTGATCAAAGAGTTATTTTCAAGGATCCATTGTTCATTTTCAAAAATGTAGTTCATAAGGAAGCATATCTGTGAAAGGTTTGAGGAATAACAGAATATACTTTGCTTATGGTAGGTTAAAAAAAATATTTTCTTGTATTTGCAGCTATTGATTTTTCTTTACTTTTGCTTGCAGCACAGAATGACAAAGCAGGAAAGCAACACAAATGTGGGTTGTTGAAGCAAAGAAATATGGGAGACTGTAAATAAGTAATTTGCAATCAACATACTGAATGAGAATATAGAAGAAGTTGCACAGACAAGAACTTGACTCAGTCTCCATTGAATTCCAGGTCAAGGCTTCACTGACCAGAACTCAAACACCCTAAAGAGAAGGAATGAGTGGATTCTGACTCATAAAGAAATAACACTTGTGCTGAACGAGCAGAAATGATGACTTGCAGAGGAAAGATGATTAAGAGCTCCAGTAACTGACATGAACCTACATGGGCAGCTGAATGAAAGATACAGGGAAGGAGTTCAGTATGGCTACACTTTTATTAACTTCTGTCTTGTCTCTGTATTAGACATTTAACTAGAGGCACCACGAGACCATAGGGCTCATTAAATAACAAAAACAGTAACTAAAGCATCCCTGTGTTACCAACACTGTTTGCAGCATGAGTCTAAAACACACCCCCATACCAGTGATGATGAAGAAAATTAACTCTATCCCAGCCAAAACCAGCACAATAATAAAAATAGAAATATATTTATAGAAAATTGAAACTAGTTTAGGGCCTACTCCTGAAGCCAGTCTGTGGTGAGTTGACCCTGGCTGGATGCCAGGTGCCCACCAAAGATACTCTGTCGCTCCCCTTCTCGGCTGGACAGGGGAGAGAGAAAATGTAACAAAAGGCGAGATAAGGGCATGGAGACATCACTCAGGAATTACCATCATGGGCAAAACAGACTCTACTTGAGGGAATTTACTTAATTTAGTGCCAATCAAATCAGTGTAGGGTAATGATAAATAAAAACTAAATCTTAAAACACCTTCCACCTACCCCTCCCTTCTTCCTGGGCTGAACTTCACTCCCAATTTTCTCTACCTCATCCCCCACCAGCAGCGCAGAGGGAAGGGGAATGGGGTTGTGGTCAGTGCATCACACATTGTCTCTGTGCTTCTTCCTTCTCACAACTCTTGCCCTGTTCCACTGTGGGATCCCTCACACAGGAGGCAGTCCTCCACAAATTTTTCCAACATGAGTCCTTCCCATGGGCTGCACTTCTTCATGAACTGCTCCAGAATGGGTCTTTTCCACAGGGTATAGTCCTTCAGGAACAGACAGCTCCAGTGTGGGTCCCCAGTGGGGTCACAAGTCCTGTCAGTAAACCTGCTCCAGCATGGGCTCCTCTCTTCACAGGGCCAGAGGTCCTGCCAGGAGCCTGCTCTAGTGCAGGCTTCCCATGGAACCACAGCCTCCTTCAGGCAGCCACCTGATCCACTGTGGACCTCCATGGACTGCAGGGGGACAGACTGTCTCACCATGGTCTTCACCACAGGCTGCAGGGGAATCTCTGCACTGGCACCTGGAGCGCCTCCTCCCCCTCCTTCTTCACTGACCTCAGTGTCTGCAGAGTTGTTGCTCTCACATGTTATTCCTCTCTCCAGCTGCTATTGCACAGGTTTTTTCCCTTCTTAACTATGTTATCCCAGAGGTGCTACCACTGTGGCTGATGGACTCAGCCTTGGCAAGTGGTGGGTCTGTCTTGGAGCTGACTAGTGTTAGCTATATCAGATATAGGGAAAGCTTCTGTCATCTTCTTACAGAAACCACCCCTGTAGCCCCCACCATGCAAACCCAATCTAGACTTATGTTTAATCACACTTTTTTGTGTCAGCAAAAGCTGTACTAGAATGAAACTTTGTGATTGTACCTAATGATCACATGTGTACCTTCATATCTACAATACCCATGCATATTGATTACTTTGTGCGTCAAAATCAGAATTTTACAGTATATGCATATAGCTGTTAAGATCTAAAGCAGCATAAAATCTACTTTATACATAGAGACTAAAAGGATTTAATATTTCATGTGTCAAAGGAAAAGCCAAGGCTTGATCACAGTCAAAACACATGGGAAGACTTTTCTGATAGCAGAGAACTGTTTAATTCACCCCTAGAGAACATTACAATTTTCAGTGTCTATACAGTAAAGGAAGCTCAGTCAGATGATGAAACAACACATGCAATTTTGGCAGTATATGTAAATAACTAGTAAGACAAAATGCTTTCTGATGTAATAGCTTCTGCAGTTACTAAAAAAGTCCCCAAACCCTGGATGTCTTCTTCTAAAACAAGTGTTCTCGGTCCATCAGAAGTTAGTTTCATGGAGAGATCACTTGGCAATTTAGAGTCTTTCCCATCGAGGAGGACATACTGCCAAAGTGCTGCTTCATTCTAGTCATCTCTGTCTGGTAAAATATTTCATTGCGCTCCATTACTGACCAACATAATTCACAGTAGTCGTGTGTGTGCTCCAATAGACACTGCGGGATACACTGGTGTCCAGCTGCTATGATAATAAAATGCTCAGCTAGACCAGGTATCAGGGGCAAAGTAATTAAAAATGGCCATCTTCCTTTGGCTTGGTGAATTAAATTGATTTGGGAAAATGGGAAGATGTTCACAGTTGAAAATACATTTTTATCACCGGACTCATTTTTTCTCCACCACATGGGATATCTCACTGCTTCATCAATATTCAGTAAAACTGACACAAGACTCAGTCATTTCACTGCCAGAAGTACTGATTCATTTTCCACAAAGCGGCATTCCCAGATGTATTATTTACTACAGGACTTGCTTGGGGAATAATTTTAATAATGGCATGACATGTGGCTAGGGGAATAATATAACTAGATAGGCAGAAAAATTCTATTCTCAACAACCCAAAACAATTGTGACTAATGAATGGTAAATGTAAGCAAAAATGGGCTGGATCATCTGCTGTTTGGTAATTATATGTGGCAAAGCAAGCACAGAAGTGCTTCTCAGCTTGGCATGTTTTAGATTTCCAGAGGCTAGAAACCACACATGACAACAGAGGGTTATGGAATATTGCACTCTAACATGGAGAACAGGAGAAATCATGTTGTTCTGAATGTCTATCACATTTTTGCCGGAGAATATTCAAAGCTGAAAAAGATTATTGTCCTTCCAAGCTTCTTGTAACACTGTTCTTCATGATATTTTCTATTTATGAAACAGGTGACAAACATAATTAGGTCTCCAATACATGGGTACAAACTACATCACTGAACTAACTTTTGGTGACTGCATCTTCACTATTCAGAATGGAAGCTGAAAGCAAGTTACACTCCATACAGTTTGAGTGAAAGAAAGACCAAGGCTGTCCAATATGCTGAAGTTTAAATTTTTCTGGAGAAAGGATTAAAGCACTGGAACATATTCCATTTCTGATATTGAAGCTGGACATAAAGAATGCGAGGTCTGAAAGCAGAGTAAACGAGTAGACTTAGGTTTGCAGCTCAGTGATACCAAACCTTTTCTAAGAGATGGAAGTCCTGAACTCTAGTTTCTTCTTCTTGAATGTGAACAAAATCTATCTTAAACTGTTACTAGATAAAAATTGAGGTAACACTAGGGAGAACTATAATGTTCATTTCCATATGAATATCAGTATTGGTTTAAACAGTTGTTTTGTCACCTGATGACTGCTTCCCACCAGAGAAGGGGAATTGGGAAAAGGAAAGGACGCTCATGGTTTGAAACAGAAACAGATTTAATAAAATAATAACAAAGAACTAATAGTAATCCCAATATTAATACGAAATATGAAAGTTTATACTCAGCTGTTCTAGTGGTTGTGAGCTGTGTACTCCCAGCAGTGAATGCTGATGTCAAACACTGTGAGCACCACAGAGCCAGTGAGAGTGGGACGACCGCAGCAAACAGGAGAATCAGCCTCAGGAGCAGAGCAACAGGTGAGACTCTCCAGGGACAGCGGGCATTGAGCAAGATAAACCTCCCCAGCAAACTTTCTAATTTATAATGAGAGTGACATTTATGGTATAGAATACTTCTGTTGGCTAGCCTGGGTCATCTGCCCTGGCTTTCACTCCTCCTGGCCTTAGCACCTGACTACCTTGAAACTGCTGAAGACCTTGATCACTGTAGAAACCTGCATAACATGGCTGGCCACAAACTACAACAAAGTGTCTTATCAACTTTGTTCTCACGGAATCAGGTGCTGCCATCTTCTCAAAACTGCAGCTTTCCTGAACAGAAAATTGATTCAAAAATTCTAGCCCAGCAAAACCAGGACAATGTCCTAATATTCTGGAGGTGCTGTCCTCTTGGTCCCAGAGAAGATAAGAATAACTACAGATGTCAGTGTTTGAAGCTGCTAATGACAGAATTGTCACTGACTGACTTCTCTAAGGCAGTGCAGAGCAGGGAAAAAGAGCAAACTATCAACATACTTATGCCCCCATTTAAATAACTGCAGAGATTCAGGACCTTGACTGTACTTAGCCTGGGGGGGAGTTCATACAGCTGATTAGTCTGTATCATCTATCCCTTGTGGTTTTATCTAGATGATCCACATTATCTGTTCTGTTTCACTACCAAATTAATAATATTTTTATATAACCAAAGCCAATCATATCCCACTGAAATCGATGGCCAGAAACACAGATTTCTTCATGCTATATACATTACTTTTAAAATATTAGTTATTTTAATAAATTTTAGGTTTCTTACCATCAGTAACACCATAGACAGAACCATTTTTACTAGTTTTGAACAAAACTAATACTGTATTCAAAACTGAGACAAAAAAACTATGATTTCTCTTTTCTTAACACATCATTCCACTTACAAATAACTGTTAGGAAAATAGCTGAAATAAATAAGTTGGGGTTTTTTTATTTTATTTTTCTTCTAAAGTATGAAGACCAGAATGAATTTAATCCCACTATCAGTAACATCCGGATGAGCTATTGTGGCAAATGCACCCACCCTGGTCCTGGAGCCACCTTCTAATGGTGTTTTGCTTAGACGCCTCGCCTGGCATCAGGTTAATGGTCCCCTGCAGGGAGGGCACCTGGCTAATGAGAGCTGCCCACAGATCAGATTCGACATGGGTATAAATGGAGCCTTGCTGGAGAACCAGTTTGAGTTGGTCCTCCTCGGAGCAGCAGGTCTGCAGTCGGGGATGCTCCCCTTGGATCGGGAAGCCGCCCAAGGAAACTCCCCGGGGTTGAGAGTCCTCAACATCCCCCCGCCTTGGTGAGTGAATATTTCTTCTGGATATCCTTGGGAGAGCCCTTGCCCCTGTGGGTGAGTGATTATATGTTTTTGGGTACCCTTGGATGGGAGATTTTCCCCCTTTTTAGAGTAAGTGTGCACCTTTTTGAGACATCTTTCTAAGTGAGTTAAGTTCAGTTGTGCAGTGATATATTCCCAATAGACATCTGAACTTGCATTTTACTTTTGGTCTGTGTGTGAGCGCCTCCGCCTAGCACTCGGGCTCGGGGTTGGCCTGGGTTGTTTCAGTGTTTGAGGGGCTTCTCTGCAGATTTTGTGGGTGCCTCCATGACAGCTATCAGAGCAGATACACTGCAGGCAAGAAAGCAATAAACTAAAAAAAATAAAATAAGAGGAAATAAATTCATTAAATTCTGATATGCCTGCAAAGCTATTGATGTTATACCTCTAGAGAACTACATCAAAGCCCCTTACAGACTGAATTCTGAGCATCTCAGCTGTGAAATTTTAAGTTGTACTAACTATTTAATTCTGTTGTGTCACAGCCTTACTACACTGGATGATCATTTCAAAGCCAGACTTTGATTATTTCAAAGGTGTCGGGGATGATCATGTCAGGTAGCAGTATGCTTTTTAACATTCCAGACTTTCTCATGTCAAATGAGTGCAGTGCTGGGTTAGTGGTTGGGCTTGATGATCTTCGACATCTTTTCCAACGAAGGTTATTTTATGATTCTATTTTTCATGTTAGAAAGAGGAATTAGCTTTAATTAATTGATGAAGAACATTTCAAGAAAAAAATACCAAAGACACTCAAAACAAAGCAATCGTCTTCAATGGGTCTTTGGAGCTGCAAAAACCAGACAGATCTCCTTTATAAGTATAAAAAAACCCAAACTGGAATACCTCAGTTGCTATCTTCTGCAAAAATAAGTAAGGAATTCTGCTTCACTACTGACAGGTAGTGGGAGACTGACCTGAATATTGTGAAATATAGACTGAACTCATATATACTTATTTGAATATTGGATTAGAAAACTTTATAGTATCTCTTGTATCATTTTTAATTAGGGAAATATAACACAGCCAATTTTTAATGTAATAGCATAAATACTTCCCAACATTTTATCTTTCCTCGAAGTGTTCATAATAAATTAAATTAGATGTTTCACAGTGAAAATAAACTGCATGTATTTGAAAATAAAGATTCCTACAATATATTGGCACTGGTTTGCTTGATTTCTTTGGGAAAACACACTGTGTTGCAGAAATTTTTGACACTGTATTTTTAAGTCCATAACAAGAGTGCTGGTCAAGAATACTAGAGATCAGGAGTTCAGAGCAGGGGTAAGAGTGACAGAGCTCATACTCTTCAAGGAAGTTCATTATTTGCTTAGCTATGGAATCATTTTGACTTTTCCCTAGCTACCACCCCCACAAAATACCAAGATCTCTCAGCACCAAGCAGTTCTCTGTGCAACTCTCCAGGTTAGCAAAATACTATATTTAGTAAGAAAATAATCTGCGACTGAACATGAAGAGATGAGATTAAAGTTAGGGTTTAAAACTTGTGATATTAAAGGAAAATATTTATCTGATGAAATAGGAACCTCATATCTTATTCCAATCTGAAGTGAGTTTTCCTAGGCTGTGTTTCAGATTCTTTCAGGTGTTCCTGTTGGGGGAAGAGAAGCCATAGCTGTGAAAACTAAAACAATGTATAATTTTTCCTTTTTTTCCTGTTTTTTTTTTTTTTAAAGTAAAATCTCTATTTTTTATGTTTTCTCTATGTTTTACTATGCATAGTAACACCAACATTGGCCTACTTTGTTTCTGTCCCGCAAGAGGACTTGGACCAGCCAACTTTCCAGACTGCATATGAATTTGAGAATTTCCTTGGAAAAAGGTCTCTTCTTCAGGAGAGAGAATTTTATATCCAGGACTAGCCAAACAGCTATCACTGACCATAAAGAGAATTATTTGCAGATGTAAGAGGAACCACAGCCTAAGAGCCGCTCATAGGCACAACAACAGTGCAATCAGATATAGTGTCCCTGTTAGAGCAACAAATAAATCCACTGCAGTTGTACTCGTCTGTTCTGTCACCTGAAAGTGAGAAAACTTGCTAAAAAATACATAAAGCAATAGCAAAGAGGTTGAAAACCTGACATCTGATACAGAGCTTATTGAAAGACAATATACTAGAAGCACAGGGCCAATGTATATTCCTTATTAAATATTAAGTATTCTTGCTTCAAAGTAATAAAAGGAAGACAATATGGAAACCATAAGGTAAGAGAGGTTATTAGAGAGAAGTTATCCTTTGAAAAGCTAATGATGTATTCAAGTGACAAAATAGAAAGTTTTGTAAAGTCTAGCAGATTAAAGGTAAAGAATGTAATAATACATTCCAAAGAGGAGTAGAGGAAAAAATAACAAAAAGAATTAAAATAAATACTCGATCATTTTTCAAACAGATTAGTTATAAGAAGTTTGCCAGGGAATCTGTAAACTCAGATGACAACTTGGGTGTAAAACAATCTTTCAAAGAAGCCAAAGCCACAACAGAGAAGTCAAATGACTTTTTTGCATTAGTGTTCACTGTGAAAAAATTTGGAATGTTCTTCCACTGGAACCCTCTTTTATTAGAGACTCAGCAGAGGCTGTGCCTGAAATTGAAGTGGTAGTTAAAGGGGTTATGGAGCAGACTGACAAAATGAACAGTAACAAATTGGTAGGACTACACAGCATTCACTCAAGTTTCTAAGATAACTCAAGTATGAAATAGCTAAAGTACTAATGGTAGTGTGCAACTTCTCTCTTCGAAATGGCGGCTGTACATGAGGACTGGAAAATGATAAATGTGATGCTAGAGAAGATCCAGAAAATTTCTCTGTGTGGTGGATTGACCTTGTCTGGCTGCAAGGTGTCCAACAAACTGTTCTATTACTCCTCCTTCTCAACAGGACAGAGAGAGAAAAACACAACTAAAAGCTTGTGTGTCTAGGCAAGGACAGGGAGATCACTCAGTATTTACCATCCCGGGCAAAACAGGCTTGACTTGGGGAAATTAATTTATTTCCCATTAAACAGAGTAAGTAATGGCAATAAGAACAAATCTAGAAAACATGAAGCTCCCACTGTGTCCCTTCTTTCAAGGACCAACTTTACTCCCAACTTCTCTAACTCCTCCCCCTGAGCAGTGCAGGGGGATGGAGAAAGGGGGTTGTGGTCAGTTCATATCACTTCACCTCAGCTTCTCCTTCCTTCTCATGTTCTTCCCCTGCTCCAGCATGAGGTCTTTCCCACAGGAGGCAGTCCTTCATGAACATTCCCAACATGGGTCCTTCCCATGGGCTACAGTTCATCAAGAACTACTCCAGCATGAGTTCTTTCCATGGGGTGTGATCCTTCAGGAACAGACTGTTTTAGCATGGATCACCTATAGGGTCACAGTTCCTGCCAGAAAACCTGCTCCTATGTAGACTCCCCTCCATGGGCCACAGTTCCTACCAGGAATCTGGAGTCAAGAGTTCACAGAATCATGGAATTATCAGAGATGGAAGGGACCTCTAGAGATCATCTAGTCCAGCTCCCCTGCTTTAAAGCAGGATCTACCAGGAGACACTCCGTGGGCTGCAGCTTCCTTCAGGAAATCTCCACCTGCTGTGGCATGGATTCCTCCATGGGCAGCAGTGTGGGTATCTGTGCCACCATGGTCACCTATGCAGGGACACAGTCTGTGTCACCATGGTCTTCATTACGGGCTGCAGGAGAATGTCTCCTCCAGAGAGATTCTGGAGGTGCCTGGAGCACCTCCTCCCCTTAATTCTTCACTGATCTTGGTGTCTACAGGATAGTTTCTCACACATATTCTCACTCCTTTTTCTCCCAGTTGCTGCACAACATTTTTAACCCTTTCTTAAATATGTAATCACAGAGGCACTGCCAACATCACTGATGGGCTCAGCTTTGACCAGTGGCAGGTCCATCTTGGAGTTGGCTGGAACTGGCTCTGTACAAGATGGGAGCCATTTCTGGTGTCTTTTCTCAGCCCCCCCCACTGCCAGCACCTGGGCACGGACACTCATTACACCTGAATATACAATTGGATAAATAATTGGAAAGAGGAAGTAAAAGTAAGCAGCCTTCTCTTACAGTGGAGTAAGTTCAACATAGATTTGTGCTGGCAGCTGTTTATGTCTATTGCAAATAACCTGAGAAAAAGGATCAACAGTTAAGTGACAAAGTCCTCAACAGTATGATGTTATTCAGCACAGTGAGGACAGGGTTCAACAATGAAAAGTTTGAGGAAGTCCATAAGATTGTGAATAACTATGTAATAACATGGCAGATGAAATATAATGTTCATAATGTAAAATAATACATGTGGGGAAACCAATGAAGGGCTCTGAGCTGACCCAGGGGAAGATCTTGGTTTTATGACAGACAGTTCTAATGTTCAGTGACTGTGAAAAAAAAAGAATAAATCAAGTGTCAGAAAGCAATAAAGAAATAGAGAATGAAATAGGAAATGTCATTATGCCATTGTGTAAGTTCATGTTTCTCTTACATTTTGAATACTCTATACATTTCTAGTCCCCACATCTCGAAAGGGTATAGTAGAATTGGAAAAAAGTTCAAGAAAAAGTAAATCATCTGATCCAAAAGTGTGTAAAGGTTTTGATTTGGTCAATATCCCACCCTTACAATTAGATCAATGAAATGCATAAATTCTGTATGACCCTTCCTGAAGAAGGGAATTGGAGAGGGAGGTGCTAATCTATTCTTCCTGGTATCTATTGACAGGATGTATGGAAATGATTGAAAACTGCTTCAGGAGAAGTTCAGATGTGACAGTAGGAAACATTTCTTTATTGAGAGGGTGGTCAAACACTGGAACAGGCTTCCTAGGGAGGTGGTCAGTGTCCTAAGCCTGTCAGTGTTTAATAGGCATTTGGACAAAGCCCTTAATAACGTGCTTTAACTTTTGTTCAGCCCTGAATTGGTCAGGCAGTTGGACTAGGTGATCCTTCCCAACTGAGCTATTCTATTCTAGTTTTTCAAAATCTAATTTAGGATCCTCAGTTTGAAAAACTGTAAAATACTTATCGTTTATTTAATGGTGACATATATGAAAAAACCCTCCCTTTATATAATATGAGAAACATTTTAGTGTCATTTTGAAAAGCAACAACGTCAATTAATTTCACACCCATCAAGCCCTTATATGATTTTGAGGTCTTACAAAGGAGAATGAAGTACAATACAGTGACAGTTGAATAGTGAGTGTACTCCTACTCACTTCTCTCTTTTGAGAAAAAAAGTAAAACAAACTGTAGCAGCTCTATTCTAGTTTAACTTAAATGGTCTTAACAGCTAAGAAGAGTAAAGCAATTAATGAAATTCACCAGAACAAACCTTTGGCTGCTCCTGGTATCATACATAACACAGAAACCAGGTTTCCTAGGCTTATTTTGTGTGTTTTAGAGATTTATGAATAGCATGGAAGAATGGCTGAAGAATTACCTCAGTTTGTGACAGGAATCAAAACATAGTAGGTAAAGCTGAGCACGATGAGACAGTTTCTAATAGTAGTTCCATTAGGATACACCCAGACTAGCCACCTTGAATTTTTAACTAGAGTATTGTACATCAAAATCTATCTTAGTAGTTTGATTTTCTCTAAAAAAGATAATCAAACAAATGATAAAAAATATCTTGCTCTTTCAGCTTTTTTCTCAGTAAAGTTAGTCTGAGTATCTTTTACCTCTTCCAAAATATTAGTCTTTTCCTCAGTATTTCAGTCAGACATAATCTTACTCAAAAGACCAACACATCCATCGTTGTTCAGCTGCTGTGGTATTTTTCACTCTGTGGGAAGTAAAATTACTTTATCAGCAGGAGGTTTTCTGCTACATCCATTGAAAAGCTGAAGTTCTTGAGAAATCTTTTATACAATTGTATCAGTGCCAGTGACTACAGAGGAATCAACGGAGGCAAGTGTCGGCAGACCTCGTAGCATTATACAGTTACAAATGGAAGAACCTAGGTCATACTGAAAGGACTTTTATTCTCAAAGAGCACTGATAGACTTGAAGGTTTTAGTTAAAGAACTGTTATTTATAGTTTACTGTTCCTCTTTATTTATTTATTTTTAAAAATCGTTATTCTGTGAATTTGTCTAGTGTTAAATTATATGCAAGTTGTATGCAGGAAGGTGAGTTGCTTGACTGTCATTTGATATGCATCTTATAAATAAAGAAAATAATCTTCAATATGAAGGGTATTTTGTATTATATTTTCCTGTCTTATACTTTCCCCCTGCATGATTCCTATGATGAAAATAAGTCCCATCAGTTTTACACGTGTTCTTTACCTCAGTCTGCCCATTGTTTTCAGAAAGTTGTTCCTTGATTTCTGTTAAAAGCAGACCCAAGCAGCTGGATGTAGTTTCCTAAATAAACAGAGTAATCTAGATTTTAGCAGGTGTATCTTCCTCTGGTTAGGTGGAGATTACTGGCTGAGTTAGAGAGATTAAGGCAATCTACAAAAATCCCTGTATGGCTGCGACCAGTGTTCAGGATTGCTCGGTTTAGAGTTTCATACACTTGGATGCTTAAAAATACTGAAGTTATTGAGTGGAATAGTGTTGTTCTGGGTTGTTTTGGTGTTTTGGGGCTTTTTTAAAGCAGTAGACACAGTTTAACAATGTTAAACAATGTCCATTCTTATTCATCTAGGGAAAACAATCTAACTGCAGATTTTAAGCACAAAATAGGTAAATCAATGATAAATATCCACTAGAAAAAAAAGTATGTATCTTTACTGAATTGATATTTTGTTAGATTTCAGATAGTTTTATTTTTTACAACATAAAATATATTGTCTAAGGAAAGACATACAACCTTTTAACAACACTCTTAATGGGAAAAAAGATGATAAATTAGTTTATCACAGCCATTAATAGACAAAAGTGTTTTCTTGAGTTGTGAAGATGCAAACATGATAACATGAAGAGTGTTCTGATTCTAAAAGACAAAAAGGAGACTAACCATATTGGACACAGAAAAAATTTTCATATACGACTTAAATAATACTTTTTCCAGAATTCTATAGAAGTATCAATACAGATTTTTTTTTTTTTTTTTTTTTAAATTCAAATAATAATCAAAAGTATCCTTTCCCAGAGAACATACTTTTTGGAGTGTTGGCTGCTATTTAACTGACTTCTTTTTCTGGCTCTCTTTAAGTAGAGTAATTTAAAGTAATTTGTCTGCTTCTGTTACCACAAGGCCTGGATTCCTACTGAATTAGAATAACTCTCATGTTTTCATAACACTTGACAGAACTTTTGGAAATGTCTTGTTCTTGTTAAATGTTAACATTAACAAACATAAAATTAGACATTAACAAGGCTAGAAACCAGAATAAACAAAGTGACATCTCAAAAAAATCTTAGACTGCTGATTTGAACCAGTTCTCTTCCGTTATGCTATGATGGAAAGTCTCCATGAAGACTTTAGTTAGGGTGAAATTGGATAGTATGAATGTGTTAATTGGTGCTATCAAAAGGAACTTCTCAAAATCACTGGGTGTTGGAGCACCTCTGAACCTCCATTCATATCTGATGCCCCACCAGGGATCTGGTAAAAAATAGGTACATTTCTGGCTGGGAAGGCTTTTTCTGGTTAATGAGCTGACCTGTGTCAATGAGTGCCACAGCCATCATAAAGAAAGGGTCAAACATACAGGACTGGAAGGTGAGATTGCTATTCTTTGGAGCAGTGAACTTTCAGATCTTCTCAACTATATCGTAGAACGTCGATTTTCTGATTTGTATTTAAAAGTAATTTTTTCAGCAGCCTAAATAATCTCTTAAAACAAAAAAAATAGTAATTTTTATTTTAAGATTTCAAGAGTCATGATCTATAAATAAGCACTGAAAAAATTTGCAGGAAGTATATTTTATCTCTGAGTGTCTTTTTAATGTATATTATTGCTCAAATATTCACCAAATGAACTAGTTATAATAAAAAACATTATAATAATCTGGCAGACATTTGATCAATATTAATTCTATGTTCACCAGATAAAATTTCTTTTATGTGATTACCAATTGGGAAAAAAAAAAAAAAAAGGAAATTTGTTTTCATCAGATTTCTGTGAATCATTAAGAGATTGTCTTATTATGGTCTGTTATTAATGTCCAGAATCCACTTAATTTCACTTTTAACTGACTGTGGCAATTAGATAATTGATCTAATCTGGAGGGCTTTGGTAGATTACATTGCTGTGAGTTGTTAGTGATATGGAATGTCAGTAGCCCATGAACAAAGTTTATGAATGTCAATGAGAGAAATAACAGATTCAAAAATCTCTGTACAAAACACACAGGACACAGCTCTTGTTTTGTTTTGTTTTGCTTTGTTTATTTTCCCAGTATTTTTTTTCCAGATTCTATGGGTCTCATTTTGCAGTTCATGGACTTTTTAATTAGTCAAGGTGTTAGAAATGAGAAGAACTTACTTTTATGAATGCAGTTTTCAGCCATAAGGACAAAACTTATGGACAAAACAACTTTTGAAAAAGTATTTTTTTTCCTCAAAGAGGGGACGTGGGTTGTAGCCACATGTTAGGACTCATACATACAGGACTCCTAATATTTACTAATCCTCCAGAATAATGTTCACCAATGGAAACGTTTCTGTGCAGAGACGTGAAGGGATAAGACCCATGGAAAAAAATCAAAACTACTTAAAAAAGAAAAAAAAAAAAAAAGAGAGAGAAATGAAACATTTGTCTTATTTTTAGGTAATACGTTGATATAATCAAAGAGCACAGGGATTGGCAAAGGAGAAGAAACTCTTCAGAAGAACTTCCAAGGATCTTTTACTAAAGATCTGTTGCAAAAAAAAAAAAAAAAAAAAAAAATTCTAAAGTGGTAAATCTTTGAAAAATAAAAATACTGGCATGAAATTATTAACTGCAGAAAGAATCCGGGGAAAGAATGCAAATACTCAAAATATGATTAAAAAATGTCTCACAGCATATAACAGTTTACAGTGAAGTGTCTTCTTGTTCATGTCAACAGGAAGCAAGTCACTGGCTTAAACAAGACTAAGGTTTCCTATATTGACAGTTACTTCACTGGACTCGAAGTACTAGTGAAATTTACTTGTGGTAACCAGACTAGAATTTTGAATTTTTCCTGGAAGTAAAGACTCTGCTTTACACACAAAGGCCACTAAGGAACATAATAGATGTGCATTTGTCTCAGAATAGATATTTCTGGCCAGCACTACAAAAAAGTAGTTGCTGTGCCCGTAAAGTTAGGAAACACTCAAAATATAAAACTCAAGTAATCTCCATTATTTAATTAAACAAAGAAGATAATAGGACTTTATTTTCATAAATATAAGAAACCAGAAAATTTTAAAAACAAGTCTCTGTGCAACAAAACCAATGTGGCTGCAGCAGACCAAGCTTCAATATCTAATTCCTAATTATATATGTAGACTGACTTTTCAAACAGTTTTTATGGTATCTCAGTACTCGTTTTAAGATATTTAGTACCTCAAAATGTAGTGTGTGTGACTATAGACAAAAATATCCTCAGAGTTGTTATACTAATTACGTAAACTAAATGTGTATATGTACACTATACATGCTAGTTATAACAACCACATAGTTGAGTGACTGGATAAATAGCACACACAGACTATAGACTCTGAGAGTTCATCCCCATATGAGACAAGATTCTGTTTAATAAAGAAAATAATCTAAGAATACATTTGTACTTAATCCTTTCTCATTTAATAGCTATTCTATTAGTTATTCTCCAGGAAATTCAGTACTGCTGGTTAAAAATGCACAGCATTTTGCAGGTGGAGCCTGTGCCTTTAAGAAACTGTGAGACGGTGCATTTCAGGAAGTAAATTCGAAGGTCACTCACTGTTCTGTGGAGCAGTCACTGGGTACCAGTAAATACCTCCAATTCTATTAAAAAATAAAATCCCTTAAAATCCTCATCAACTACTGTCCAACCTAGCAAGTGCTTTGAGGATCATAAATGCTTATGGTTTGTTTGGTATCCTTACTAAAATTCCTTGTTTCACTGTGTGTTACGTGTGCCCTGTTGAATGGTCAGTCCACAGAGAAACAAACTAAATTAACATACCAAACTCTATTGGAAAACTTCTTTTATTTTGTTCTAAGTATGGCTGTTTGATAGCATTAATTTAATCTTCCTCAGTACGCACACTAAAACAGTGTAACACGTTGGAAAAATACGTGAATAAGAAATGTGTATTGTATTCTTTTAACTGTTTATTTTGTATACTCTTGGTATTTAGAAAAGTTTTGAAGTACAGAAGATGCATTTTAGCATGTGTGTGTTAGACTGGAAATTCACTTATCACTTTATACAAGCAAGAAGTTATTGAATAGTGGAGTTACTACCTTCAGTGACAAATAATCTCCGCTGCTCATAACATTCTCTGAACACAGACAGGTATGAGGGCTGCAAGGCAGAAAAGATATTCAAGCTCTCTGTCTACCAATTAATTTTGCTTTCAAATAAGACGATTTAAAGAAGACGAAGAATCACATTGCACTTTGTATATTAACAAACAAATCCCAGTGTAGGGAAATCTCATATAAATATTAGATTATACTGTATAGTGATGTGTAGAGATGGCTACCTTAGAGGATACGGATGTTACAAACAGATTTCTGGTACACCATTTTCCAAAATTATTTTTGTTGAACTTTCTTTAATCTTGGAATCTCACTCAAGCTTCTCTTTAGACAAGTTAATTAGTACCTGCTACACTGCATGGTTGGTACTTATAAGACATTTTCCAAAGCTCACTATACACAGAAATCTAAAAGAAACAGCACTTCCTTTCTTCACACCTGAAAAAAAAAAAAAAAGACTGCTAGTTTACACCTGTTTGTTTACAAACCCATTTATATTTTAGAAACTATGTTTCTTCTGCCACTTCATCTAATTTTTTACACTGTGATCAAACTCAAAGCATTAAAAAACCTAGACTCAAATACAAAACGTCATTGAGCTTTATACGTCCATGCTTGATTGTTCATTTATTGCCAGAAATTCTTCGAGAATTTCCAGAGATATATGATAAAAGCGATTGCCTCTTTCAAGGTGACTCACAATGGACTGCTGGGACACAATGCTTTCCAGCTTACCATGACACTAACGTAAATCTGAAGCCAGAAGACTGAGGAGATTCATCACTCGTGTGATTCTAAGCTGTTTTACCTAAGTGAGAGTTGAAGCCTGGGTGGATGAGATACTAGATATTCTAAACAGCTATCCTCACTATGTTTGTTTATTTTTCATAGTATATATATGAAATTAAAACAAATAGGAAAGTCAGGTAGCTTTTGAAATATGTAACGCTCTAAAAAATGACCAGTTAGTCCTTCTCAAAAAAACAGGATATAATTTATTAGAAACTGCAATTTTTCTGTTATTTTTGAAAGATTTCATACTAACATTGTCAGAAGTAAAACGTTGGTATCCTATTTGCAGTTTTGGGTTTTTAATTGTTTTACCATCCATTCAAAATGTTCACAGCTTGATACAGATCTACAGTTTCTTAAAGACCTTGAAGTGTGATCTCTCTCTTCTTCTCTTTTAAAAGTCCGAATTTGTTTTCAAAAGATCAGCTGGCGGATCATCAATAATTTTCTTCATGTGCTCAAAAGTGATTGAATCAATATAATCACATGCTAAAAATGAAGAGGTATGGAAACATGGCTTCAGACATCTCAGAAGAAAAGGTCAAACCAGGCTGAACATGCTGAGTTGCAAAAAGTCACATTTTTGACATTCCATCAGTTTTAAAATACTGGAATGTTTTGAAGATGATTCTATTCAATGCATGAATAATTGGTTACACTCAATTAAGCTGTTTATAAATCTCCCTGCAGCATACAGTATTCACGGAAGACTGGTGGTTTTATCCCAACTGTCCACAGTCTTGAGAAACAGTGCTGAGAGAAAATTCAGGGTATATGTGATTTATGAAGGCATTTTTTGAGTCATTTGTTGTATCTCTATGCCTTTGTTCATTTTAAAACAAACTCAACATTACTATGATTTTTAAAATAAGTTCATAATGGTATGCGAAGCTATCTTTGGAGATTATTTCCTCTTATTCCTTAACACTAAGGTTATAAGATAGCAACATTTGATTTCGCCTCTCCCTTAAGAGAAAAGTTCAGTGTTCCTCTGCAAATCACACTTCACTGACCTGAGCAGCAAGCAGTTGGAGTATGAGATTTGTAGAGAGCATTATCACACCAGAATAGAAAATGTTTGCTAAACCCACCTTTTTGTCAACAGTATTAAGATTTTTATATAATACATTTACAAAGCACCTAAGACTTAGAGAAAACAGTGAAGGCAAAGTGTGTTTATCTTACTCTGTGAGCAAAGCTGTGTCTATAAACTTCTCACTTGAAGCAGTGTGACGAACAAGACACATAAACAAATGCTATACACATGTTCTCTGGGATAAGCTTAAAACATTTCTCTGCTAATGGTGATAGTTATCCCACATGCACCAGTGGGATACTCTGATCAGTTTTCAGCTACCCTGATCAGTTCTTATTTCCTAGGCAAGTCAGGTCAAAAATAAATTTCTTTTTTTGCTTAATACAAGGAGGCTTATCTGTGCCTTCATTGCAATGTGTGAAGCCAACTGATATGTGACAAGTATTATCATATACTATTTTTGATTGGACACTGGAGATATATACTAAAATAAATATATTAATTCTACTCCTTCCATTGCTTCTAGTGTAAATGTGTATAAAATAAGCACTAAATTCTATTGTAATTTCAGTGACCCAGCAACCAAGTTATTGATTTATTTTATTTAATTTCCTATGTACTTTCCCATTTAAATTCCATAACTTCTTATCCTGTTCTAAACACAGATTTGTGTGCAGATGAGTCATATATATTCACAACAAAATTATTCCAACCTCCCATATAATGCACCTGTGTAAAAACTTAGTCTTTCTCTGAAACCTGAATTTAACAGTGCAGAAATAAAATTACCTGACTTAAGTTGCAGTAACAGTTAGGAAACGCATGTTTCTACGTTAGGATACTTTTAAGATTCTGTATCATACATGAAATAACACAATGCCATTGAGCTGATTCAGGAACTTGTTACCTCAGGTTAGGATTTGTATATGACAGACTGTTTTGCTCTTAAATATTTCTTTGGACCTCTATCCCTGTCTCTCTGCTTGATTTTGGTATTGCTGAGACATAATGTGTGGTTTTCTGTGTTCAAAATTCATGTACAAAGTGTCAAACATTCAACTTCCTCATTTCAAGCAACTTTTCTGTCCGGACAAATACTACTGCTTCAGTGACCTGTCTAGACCTGAGTAATCCACAGCAGTGTAAGCAGCAGTACAACTGGTTTACAGATACTGTCTCAATACTCAGTGTGAAGAAGTAAGGACTCCAAGAAAGTTTTGGGGTTTATGTTCTATTGTGAGGCCTGTGTAATTCTTATAGGCTACAAGATGTTTGGGAGTAGGGTAAGGTTCATAAGCTTATTTTATTCTTTAGAGTCTATTTACTCCGGGTTTTGTCAAAAAGCAGAATGTGCTTTCAGGTATGGCTCATTTATCAAAGAGATTCTAGACAAGGTTTTGTTAGAGCCTAGATGTTTGGCACTGATGGCTTTTATTTGTTGAGGCTATTCTGTAAAAAGAAGTATGAGACTTCCAAGAAAACTGAAAATGCAAGCCTTTCTATCTTCTTCAGGAGAAACTATAATATTATTATTTATCAAGAAAAAAAGAAGAAAAAACTAACATTACTTTAAATAAGGAAAAAACAGTTACGATTTTTTATTTTTCTTGTGCAAAGTAATTTCTTTGTCTTGTTTTGCATTTTTGGTACTATATTACTGCCCCAAAATTTCATATTAGTTTCCTGATGTCTTGTTAGTCAATTTAAAATATTTGTCTCAACCACCATCAAGGAACTACATATGATTTTCTGAACAAATCCCTGAAATAACGTTGTATATAATGTAGAAAACCACAGTCATTGTCTGCCAGGGAGGGAGAATGTGATTTACAATACCTTCTGATCTTGCATAGGCTAGTAGGTCAAAGTGTTCATATTTGGAACAAATGTAAATTTTTTTTATTTTTTTTTTTTTCCTTCTCAGAGGCATACAGATTCATTGCCAGGGTTCCCTCACCATCAAAAGCTTTGTTTCTAACAATAACTTATAAATGACAAATATTAAACATTTGGCTATAATAAGATCTTTAAAATACCACTTTGTGAAAGGTCATCCTAAAGACTGATCTCAGTGATTTGGTATAGTTGTCAGTATGAAGGAATATGGAAGATATGAAAAACCACTGGGAGTTGACTAGAAATTCAATCACCTTTATTATTTATTTTTATATTCATTCATTATTGATGCGTGAAATGTAACAGTCCCAAGTAAAAAGAGACATGAGCTATTGCCTTCAAATAAAACCCTTCTTAAATTCTTCCATTTCTCCTGAATATACTGTTTGTGCTAGTTTTCAAAACAGCCTAAGGGAACTCTTCAATATTTGCTTCAGTCAGCTGAGCCATATTTTGCTTTAATATTTATATTATCTTTTTTTTACAGCAGTACACAATATGTCATACTTCAAAGATAGCCAGCATACAGAAACAGTCTCCTGAAGATGAAAGCTAGCATAAAAGCAGTCCAAAATCACCTATTTACATAAATATACATAGTATACTATTTCCAGTATCATATACATTTTCAGAGTTACTGGGTTTCTTATTTCTCCCTCAGTTCACCCCTGATCCCATCCTTAATACCTGACCTCCCTGACAGCTGGTCTCCTACAGGTGGAGCTGTTGTGAGCAGCTGTAAAGGAAGTGGTTTCCTTGGAAACAGAAACTATGTTACAGTACATAAAAGATTTTAAAACATTTCTATTCCCACTTACTTCCAGGCAGTTTTTGTATCTTTTCAAGAAAATGGAAGAGCTGACACTTTTTTCTGATTAATAGCATCACTCTTAAAAATGTTAAACTACAGCTATTCCTCCTTCCCCCCCAAAAGTTTATCAATTCCATTGTTGTAAGCAGCATAATTTAGTTTACATCAGCACACTTTACAAGTTTACAGAAGATTAGGCAACACATGTTCAAAGTTACTACCTTTATCAAGCAATAGCTCCAAATGATCTAAAAAATTCTAGAAATGAAGAATATGTGCAGAAAATTCTAATAGAATATAAAATAGGGTAGAAATATAAGAAATATCTGAAAAAAATAAGAATACACTGCTAGAGTACTTCTGTCAACTTCCATGCCTGACGTGCTTGAAATTCTGTTGCTGAACTAAATCACCAAATGTATCCTGTTTTCAAAACAGTTAATTTTAAAATGTTCTGCACATAAGCCAACCACCAAAAGCAAATTGCTTATCTTTTGATTAAAAAAAAGGTTATGTAAATGGTAGAAGATTTTTTTTCAAAATGCAGAATTCATTAGCTTTTCATTAAAACTCATCATCAAATAACAGATATTATTTGTTCTCACTTTGGCTTAGAGAAATAATAGCTTTACATAAAATAGCTAATGTAGACAAACAGTGGTAATGCATGAACTCAAAGAGACAGAAATGATTGCTGAAGGCTGCCTTCCCAGTGATCAGAAGAACTGCCAGGTCTCTGTGTAACAGAAAGCGACAAAGTTGTGGTAAGACTGTACATACTGTTGTCGTGAAAACTCTCACCAAAGCTGAGTCAGGGAACTTGCAAAATGAAGAATCAAAATAAGGAAGGAAAGCTAAGGAAGAACATTTGAGTTCACATTAGAAAACAAGAAGCAGGGTAAAAGAATCAAATGAAAATAATTGGTCTGAAGAAAAGGATAGAAATTGAAAAGAGATGTAGGGATGAGAAAGGAAACATAAGAGAATTCCAAAACAACTTATGTTAAACAGAAAGAATTACAGAAAATAAATTACATCCAACAGTACAGAAATTTAACACTGTCTCCTTTGTAGGGAGACTGGTGTTAGTAAATGACACCGAGGTGCAAAGAACATTAGTGAACTGACACTAATACCTGTTCTTTTTGTCTGATGCTGCCCCCTAATATAGAAATTAGTATCATCTCTTCCCTATGGAAGGGAGGTATTTCTGCTTCATATTCTTTGACAAATGGTAATAACAAAAAGAGTTCATTAGAAAAGACTTCGGTTACAAAGTTAAAATATAAATATTTCAAAAGCCAATGTCCGCTTCTTTTTGTATTCATTCAAAGATTGAATCCTATATTTCTGATATGACAAAAAAAAAAAAAAAAAGGGAGGGACTGAATAGCAACTGGGTTAATAAAGAGTGCTTAGTACCTATGATACATTAAGCATGAAAACCTGACTGTGTTTTTATCTTTATGGTGGTTTTTTGTGCTTGATTTGAGCCTGCCTCAGCAGGACGGCTGCAGCAGGAATGTGATGATCAAGGACATAATTCTTGCAGCTGTGGCTGGCACCTCCTGAAGGATTCAGATAAACCTACAAGAACCAGGTGAGACCAAGATAAGAAACTTGTGAGCTTTAGCAACCAGAAAGATATGCTAGGACAAGATCATATATGGAAGAGGAGGCCCAGAGTTCGTGGAAAGGACACTCAGAGACATCTCTCCAACTACCACAAGGAACCACCAGAGACCACCGAAAGTGCCCCCCAAGGCACCTGAAAGACTTAAGATGCATGTGTTAGTGATACGTTAATTATATGCAAATATTATAATTAGTTACTGAAAAAGTAGTGAAATGTAATGCATATATATGTATTAGGGGGCTATAAGCTTGGAGTGATGCCGTGGATGGCACGCATGTTAGTTGGAGTGATCCCCCGTGCATCCAGTGCTGCAATTAAGAATGCCTGCATTCTAAAACTTCAAACAAGTCTTAGAGGGTTTTCTTCTACCAACTTTTATGGTATCACCTAAACTATTATCTCTGCATATTATAAGAATGTAAATTCTCTGTTTTAATGGCTTTCAGTGCTGTAAATTCTCATATATGCACACTTTCTACCTTTGCTTTCAGTTTATTAAATCTTCAAATGTTGTCTGCCATATTTTTCAGCCCTAGCAGGAATTCTTGAAAGTGTGCCATTTTTCGGGGAGATGTCCTAGTGTGATGAAGAGAAAAAAAATATCTCAAGTTACAGATTTTCAACCTTATTTGTATTTTGGGCCATGGAGGTTATTATTTGCCATCATAAGTTCTATATTGATCAACGATTATAGGATGACAAATGACTCTCACCACACAGTAATTCACCTTTCATTTGTCTAAACACTCTGGCGGATATACCTGTAATGTTTTGCTCAAGGCAACCCTAAGGAAGACTTCAGGGTAAGTTTTCAATACTGCAAGGGTGCATGTGCATCATCAGGTGGAGTCAGCAAGTCACTGAACCACATGCAACTGTCCCTAGCTTGTTATAATTTTAGCATGATTCACAGGCCACTATTTTAATGGAGATACGTGACATGTACCAAAACCTAGCTAGCAAAACAACTTTAGAACAAACTTTCTTATAAGTTTTCCCAAAATTCTTTTCACGATCCAGCTGGAAATATCACCCATTCATTTTAAGCAACAGTGGACTGCAATTCAGCCCAAAATATATCAGCAAAAGATGGGATTTAAGTAGTGAATAGGCCTGTTGCTAAATCTCCATATATGAATAAATTTCACTGAATGAGAGCTAAAAAGACTTATTTGTAAGAGAAAACACACTGATACACGGCTCTTTTCTTGGTTCATAAATTATTTGCCAGTCAATCCTGATTTTCTTTTACCAGATCTGCTATTTTTCTGCTATAGACTTCATGATAAGCAGTTTGTTTGGACTGTTTTCTGCTTATGTCAAGACACTGGCAACCCTTGTCACAGGATATAATTTCCTCTGCGTGGCTGGGTGAATGAAATATGTTAAATTATAGAATAACACAGAACCAATAATGAGCAAACAGTAAATAGTACTGATTTTCTGTTAAATAGATATTTCTGCCAGAATGGCTGAAAATTTCAGAACCAGAAAACATCAATTGAATTTTTTTTGGCCAAGTTTCAACTAATTAGTTGTAACAAATAACATAGCCACAGAAATTACAATGTGTTTAGTTGTTATTGAGGAAAGAAATGTACAACTTTTTTCTCTCTCTCTCTTTTCATTTTTTTGTTTTCTTAAGACACTTCTTAATGCCAGTTTTATTTAAAAACTATAATGGGGAAAATAGAGGGAAAATAGTTATCATTTAATAATAATTTTAAAAGGATCCCTTAGTTTTGCTCCTTGTATTGGAGCATCTTTTATGGATTGGAGAATTCTTACACTGATAAGAAAGTTTCAACCATCAGTGGTCATCTCCTGCTGAATGAAGCACTGAAGAATGGTTCCAGGAAACCTATATCTCTAAAGACTGTTAAGTCTCTATAATAGACCAAATAAAATGACACGGTAAGTTCTCATATGCATCCACACTACTCACAGAGTAATACTTACTTGATTCATTCAAGGAAGGCAAATTTTCTACTTTTTTAAAAGTTAAAAAGGAAAATAAGTTTACTGCTGTACCTGCTTCAGTCTGAAAACGTGTACAAATGTAAAACTTCAAGATATTCTGGTACTGCGCACTACCTTGAGTTAAATAAAAATAGCTGTTTTCCCTTGGTTATACATCAGTTTTCGTAAGTCAAATCTCAGTTTAAAAAGAACATTTTGTGTTTTATTGATACATATGTAGAAAGTATTCACGTGATATATTTAACACATGTATCTAAAAATACAGCAGGTTACACAGGTCAATAACAGCAGACTACTGTTTCAAAAAATCCTACTGTTTATCCATATAGTAGTAGTGGTACATGTTGACACATTATATTCACTGCTGTCTATCATTCAGCAATTGCTGAATCAAAAGCTTTCATTTATATAGAAATGTAGTTATTTCTCAAAAAGTACTGATACCATAGTGTGCCTAGAAGAGAGATTTAAAGTACCACTATGACTATTTTGGCATAATAATATGTGATCTGTAATACAAGATGGACCACCTGATCACTAGAACAGATTAATTTGTATTTTCCACTTAGTTAGGGGCGGAATTCTATATGTATCAGACCTCCTTTTCACTGCTTTAAATTCTATTATCCACAGTGTATCATGAGAGGTAAAAACTACATATAAAATGACATCCACAGCTTCTTGCACCATGACAGTAAAGCACAGCAAGTATTCTGCAAAAAGATACAGATTTTGAGATTATCAGAATCTTTATGAAGAAGGGACAAAACCTCTTAGTCAGATGAGGGGTGCAAGTAAAGACAACAAAAGATAGCAAAAAAGGACAGAGAACTAGTGTTGTTGGTTGGATACTCATTTAGGGTGGAAACAAAATGTCTTGCCAAGCTGTTTCTACTGTTTGTCCTTATCTTTCTTCAACCTTGTTAACATCTTACCAAGGCTTTTCTGACTTGTGAGTACACGTGGATTACCTAGAAACTTGATAACTATTCTCCTAAGTATTATTAATCACCAAAAAAATGGATGGAGATGGTGGATGATTATAAATGTGAAGTATCACTTGTGAAATGGTCCCAGATACAGCTGAGCTACTATGTGACAATGTGTTCATAGCCAGGTTCTTGCCAAATGTGACAGGTCTAATCTTTGGGACCTGGCTGGAATGTTTCAATCCACTCTACAACTGATCACTAATCATTTCTGTATTTTATGAAAAACTCCTAGGAGATAAATCCAGTGCTATTTGAGTTTTGTGATGGTATGAACTGGGTCTTTGAAAAGGAAGGAAGCAGTTTCCAAATGGTATGGTCAACACCTGCAATAGCAGATATACTGAAATACAGTACAATTATAATAATGTTCTGTAAGTTTCCCTTCGAGTAAGAGGATAAGCAATAAAACCATTTAACATTCTTTTGTGATTGTGCCAGACTGGTGATATTGTAAAACAACTCTTTTGCAAAGTATGTGAATTGTACCTTCTCTCTTAGATGCTCAAGCACAATACAAAGGTACATTAATATACTGTGAAACAGGTTTCAGTCAGCATGAAGAGTAACGTAAATGCAAATCTGACTTTTCACATCACTTTTATTTCCTTTAGCAATACCTGTGGCAATATTTCTTTCATACATTTGTGGGTGTGTTCACTGCAATTATAGAGGCTGTCATAGGCTTCACGTATGTTTGTCTACCTTCTTACTCCTTAATAATTTCACACAAATTACAGAAACAGAAAGATGTAAATCTTGTGACAGGTCGTTAGAGTCTCTGTTCTATAAAAAATATAGTTTAAACATATATAGAGAGAGCAATGGCTTGGATTTTGGAGATTTGAATTAAAAACTTAAGTGATAAAGTAATATTTTTTTTCTGAGTCTGTCATAAAGATAGTTGGATGAGTTCCTGTTTGATGGAAGAAATAAAATGAGCAGTCAATCTTAACATTGGCCAATAAGCAAACTTCAACCTTAGAACACCAAAAAGGGAAAGAAAGATAAAAATCCAGATCCCGTAATAAAGAATAAGCCAGTTTACCCCGTCATATAAGAACACAAGGATCTAAAATATAGGTAATTGTGGGCAGAAGGATTTTGTAAGTAAATGAATGGGTTGGAATAACAGCTATGAGGTAGGGATATACTGCTAGTAGACAGAAGCAGAAGTAGACAAAAGCTCTGAATCACTGTGATTGCTCTTTTTCAAATTTTATTTCACTTTCAAAATCATCATGTGAATAGTGTTGCATTTCATACCTTTTCATTTCTTCTGCACTCATGAGATCATAGAGGTACTTCAAAGGTGTAAAATTTATAAATCGACAAACATTAGTTCTCACTCAAAATGTGATTAAGCTAATTAAGCCCAACTAGTTCCTGAAACCAAGGACTTAGCAGGATTTACAGAGCAGTTTGGATATATACTGGGGATGAGGAGTGTCCTGAGGTCTTTAAAACTGGAAATCGAGCCTGTGGAATAGGTAGAAGGGAGAGAGATGCACCAAGAGAAGAAAATTATTACCTTGCATAATAATTTAAACCAAATTGTTGAGATCCTTATTGATGTTTCAAAAGAAGGTTGGCCAGGAAAGAACCTTAGGCAATCAATTATGGTAAGATAATGCTAATTTCAGCACACAGTAAGTGACAAATATAGTCAAACTCATATTATTTTCTATGATCAAACTACGTGTCATTAAAAATTAAATTGGCAGCATGAAACTGGAAAGAGAATTAGAATGATCAGAATCAAATATATGTCAGTAGCATAATACTTCAGCATGTGTTTTGTGGGCAAATGCATATGTCCAGCATATAATCCTCAAATGGGTGTCCGTTATGGTAATGAAAACTGTCATCAGAAACATAGAAGTATCACAGACTAGATGAGAATTGGATTCCACCAAGCCAGAAGGAAATCACTACTGGGAAAGAAATTGAGGTAGAGGGAGATTCTGTCAGATAAAGAGCAATGCTGATGAAAGACTTGGAGCACCTTGTACTGACATTTAATCAAGATCACATTTTTTCTCCTTTCTATGCTGTACATTCAAGAAATTCAGCCTGTTCTGGCCTGGAAAATAAATCTTAAGTGTAAGCACAGATTTCTTGCAGCTAACTCCAATTTATTGTGAGTTTCTCCTTCTGTTCTTAGCATACATATATTGCTGTAATCACATCTTAAATATAAGCATGTACTTAAGTCAGTGTACTCGGCTTCAATACGGCAACAAAATTGTCAAAGAACTTCAGAAATAACTTGAAATACAGGTAAGCAATTTTCAGCTGTCTGAACACAGTCATCTAGTGTTTTTTTAGGCTCTGTTGAATATCTTGCCAGGGCTGCAGCTTCTAAAGAGCATAGGTCTCCCATGCAGACTGTTTTGCATATGCCAGCAGATGTCACATGATAACCTAGACCATTTTGAAATGGCACATCTATGTTCAGACAAATTAATCCCTTCCTATCTGATTTGCATGCCTACAAAATCCTGAACAGAAAAAACAGTTGTGAAAAACAGACCTTTTTTTTTTTTTTAATGGTTTATAAAGAACATGGATATTTTGTTTCTAGACAATCATTTTGTCAAGCACTGCTGAAATCACTAATATCAGCATGAAATAGTGAAAAGTGGATGAGGTGGAGTAACTTGTCCTATTCTTGGTTTTATTACAATGCTGAACACGCAGGAGTAAACCCCTTTAACTTCAAACAATATGCTTTCCCTCTTGCTATTACATAAATGAAAAATGATTCAGTGTTCAGCAAAGATTTATTGAAACACTAGCCCCAAAGTCAAATCAACTGTGGAAACAATTCATACATACATAATGGGGTTAAAATCCTCAGTGTTGTGGCCTTACAAATATATTTTATGGCTTGATGTTAGAAAACAGTCCCTATAGTGCTCTTGTGCATGTTAGGGAAAAAGAGAAGTTGAGAAACTGCTTAAGTGACAGGGAAAGAAAATGGAAAGCAGACAGAAGCAAAGGTAAGGTCACATAATATTAGTCATTTTTTTTTTCTCAGAGGAAATTAGCTAGTTCCTGCATAGCAAGGGATGGATACTTGATGAGGGGAATAAGGATGACTTGAAGGAGAGAAAGTATTGAAATATAATCTAGGATTAAACCCATAAGAATTCAGTGGATGAAATGAAGTGGGTCATGCTTATTCTAGTACCTACTCCCCAGAGGGACAGAGCAAGTAGTATCAGCAATGTGACCATGAGGATGAACCCTGAAGTAAGAGAACTGGACAAAGAACCAAGGGTACAGAAGAAAAAAAGCCAGAAAAGTCAGTCATCTGCTGTGATAAATGCTAGAACTGTTTGACTTGTTTGTCTGCAGTTTGCTTTATGGCATTACTCCACTCAGATGGGAATAGAAGGTCATTTCATTCCCAGAAAACAACTGAATGGTTGTCTTTGGAGAAACTTCAGAAGCAACTAGGAGGAGGGGCAGCAAGAAGTGATATTGCAGGTTAGGTACAGAGACTAAAGCATTTTAAGTCTACTGATTAATTGTTTTAAAAAATGCAGGCAAAGAGAGCAGTTTTACTGTAAGGTCCTGGACAAATTGAGGTTCCATCATACCACATCGTAAGAGGAAAGGGAAAAGAGGTCAAGAATGATGCTGAAATGGCTGAACAGAGACATAATTAATGCAGATAGACAAGAAGTCCACTGAGAGTGCTGACAGACTGGCATTTGATTTTGAAGGGAGATGAAGGAAAAAGCAGTGCCAGTCTGGCCCTGCAGTGGTTCTGCACTGATTAAGTACTTAGTGAAGGGTTAAGTACTTAAAGCTCCCTGAGAACTTCCCTCTAGGTTAAGTGCATTCAGCAAGTGTCTCAGTGAGCTCAAGAAACAAAAAACCAGTTACTGAGGCTATGATCATTGACTGGCAGGTTATACTCTGCACACTTATCAATATATTGCACAAAGTATGAATTTTCTGAATGACTTGTGAAAATAAGTAGGTTATTTATTAACATTTGTTCCTTGTATCTTTCTGTTTTCATAATCTACAATTTGATATTCAAATGAAGATGATTATTTCTGTAGGAAGATATGAAGGCGAACAATGAACATTTGGGGCCAAGGAATATTTTATTTTGTTTTCAAAGCACTTCTCAGGAGCCAAAAATACAGATACAGAAAGTATTTTTGCATGATCAGTTTTTAATCCTTTACAGATTATCTATAGCCAGATCAAAGCTCTGTTTTTTTTATTAAAATATTTTCTGTTCTATTTTTCCTTCTGTGTGAAATGTACCTTTTTTTCATTTTCATGTGTTCATTGAATACATATATCTCATTACAACCACACTCCCACACTAGAATACATAAAATGCCTTTGTTAAACAATACCCATCTTTTTATTTATTATCAAAACCAAACATTGCTATATTTGTTTCAAATCCACCAACTCTATTTAAAAGAAATATCTTTGCCACAATGCCCCTAGTGCTTTGATTACCATTCACTGGCAGAACTTAGTAATTAGCCTTGAGGTCAAATCTCTCAATTTGACTGATTAATCAGATTTTGAAAAAAATTGAAGATGGTCATGGCCATGAAAAAAAGTCATTCCTATAAATACATTTATACCTTGGCTGTTATGTATAGCTGTACTGGATTTACTTGGCAAAGTCTTTGGTGGAATAGGTTGCAGGGGTCCTGGAACAAAATGGACCCACTCCAAAATGGACCCACTGGTGGACAAATCTGAGCTCCTCAGCCAAGCCGGTGGTTTCTCTGTGAAAACATATTTAAGAAAGTGTGAAAAACACTGCACAATATCAACTGTGAGAAAATCTGAGAAAAACAGCCCTGCAGACACCAAGGTCAGAGAAGAAGGAGAGGGTGGAGGTGTTCCAGGTGCCAGAGCAGATTCCCCTGCAGCCCATGGAGAAGATCATAGTAAGTGGATTGTCCCCACTGCAGCCCATGGACAACTTACAGTGGAGCAGATGGAGCATGTGGAGGACCCCACGTTGGAGCAGGTGAATATTCCTTGAAGGAAGCTGCAGACTGTGAAGTGCCCACACTGTAACAGGCTCCTGACAGGAACTGCAGCCTGTGGGGGTTCCACACTGAAGCAGTCTGTTCCTGAAGGACTGCACTCCATGGAGAGCACCCATGCAGGAGTAGTTCTCAAAGAACTGCAGCCCAGGGGAAAGACTCATGTTGGAGAAGTTTATGAAGGGCTGTATCCTGTGGGAGGGAACACATGCTGGAACAGGGGAAAAAAGTCAAGAGGAAGGAGATGCAGAGATGAAATGTCATGCATTGACTGAAATCCTCATCCTCAGTCCTTCTGTACCACATGGGGGGAAGAGGTAGAAGAAACAGGAGTGAAGCTGAGCCTGGGAAGAAGGGAAGGTTAGAGGGAAGATACTTCTAGTTTTGTCTTTGTTTCTCACCATACTACTCTATTTCTGAGGGATAATAACTTAAATTAATTTCCCCAAATCAAGCCTGTTTTGCCTTGGATGGTAACTGGTAAACAATCTCCCTCAATTTACCTCAACCAACAAGCTTTTAAATCTTATTTTGTCTCCCTGTCCTGTTAAGGAGGGGAGTGAGAGAGCGACTTGGTGGGCATCTGGCAGCCAGTCAAGGATAACCTACCAAACAAGCTCTTTATGCTTTAATGTAAAAAAGACAATTAAAAGCAACCTGATTATTAACAACATATTCAGGGTCATTTCTTGCTGGCAAATCAATCAGAAAAATGCTAATTATGTATGTTCTAGTAGGCTTGTATTAACTTATTAGTAATTAAAATGAAGTACAAATCAAACATCAATCTTAATAGTAGCCAAAAGGCATCACTGCCTTTTTGTTGACTGACAAGACAATGCTATTTAGTTCACTGCTTTAAGACTGCTTATAAATTATTTCAGATGCCCAGAGCCCTAAGGACACACTAGAAACAGTATTTAATGAAAGCAGGTAAGGAGATTGTATTTTAGAGATACTTCAGATGAATATTGTGTTATTCTGAATGTCTTACCTATAAACTGAATGATATCTGAATGATATAGATAGATTTTTTTTTATAACTGTCTATTATGTTCGATGTGCAAAAGCACATTTATCAGAGACACTAAGATTGAGACACTCTGTCTTGGAATACTTTGAAAAGTAGTGTGAAAGAATTAGTTCTACACACAATGATGGAGTGTAAGTTCATATGTAGAGTCACATCAGTGTTAATACTTATTTGTCTAGATTCTTGAGTCAGCAAATAAAATAGCTGTAAAGAAATTTGTCACAAACTCTTCCTCTTGCATGAGCCCAGGCACCTCCATAAAAAGGAGATACGTGTAGTTACATAGAGCCTGATAATTCATCTAACTAACGTGGCGTCAGTTTTGAATTTGAGTTATCAACAACTGGTTGACAAATGTCTTTTCTAAACCTTTCTAAGTCTAGCTACCAGGGAACTCTTCCAGCATACAGATGTTGATTCCCCAAACACATTTAGGCAGAAGAGTATTAAAACCTGAGGCTCTTAGCTCTTGAGGAAGTGTTCTAGACAGTGGGTAGAAAATTATATAGAATACAGGTGTCTTTATCTTTTGCAATCTGAGCAAACCAGGTTTGATCAGAATGTGACAAGCACATGGAGTCTCAGGCAGAGGGAAATCTGCTCACTGAATTCCAAATACAGAACCACAAATTCCCTTGTGAAAGGTATAAGAGGTTCCAAGAGGAACAAATTCAGGCTTTTCAATATGATTCCTTCTCTCAAAGCAAATGAATACTGTGAAAGCTTTCATAGCTTGTCCCTTATGTGCTACTTAATAAAATTTCAGGACAATGGAAAAGAGAACTAATTTTAGGCATGAGATTTTCTTTTTCACCATTAGTACAGAATTGATCGTATTTTCTTCAGTTCTGTGTCATCTCATGTTAAATGTCCCATATATGTGGCTTCTGATACACTTTATTGCAAGAAAATTTCACAGTCAGATAGACTTTCCTCTTGAAAAGTATTCTGTGATTTCAATACAACGTGTTTGGTTTGCTTCCTTTGTATTTTTAAATGCAATTCTTCTGATGCTTTGATGTGAGTCCCTTTTAGCTTTTAATATTTTATTATTTTAATCCCCTTGACTTATTTCTCAGTCCATCCTTCTAGTTCCTCCATTTTATTAATTTTTGATATTTTAACTCTCTTCAGTTTGTCAGTATCTTTCTAGTAGTTCAGGTATGTCTGTATACAGAAAATTCACTATTAACTTCTTATTCATCATCATTCATCATCACCATGTCCATCTTTAAGCCCCATTGGAATCTTGTCTTTAATTTTCCGTAACCTTAATCTAAGGTTTGATTTAGCATTGCTAGTTCCATTATTTCTCTCCTCTTCTAAACACAAAATGTACAGATCACTTTTTCAGAGGTTTGTTATTTTGCCTTATTCTACTCATATGATTAATTTTATATTTTAGCTATTATTTACTTAAAACTAGTATTTAATTCTTCTTTCAGATCAGTAATAAAGCCATGGTATTGTTCTATGATAAAATAACTGAGTTTCTAGACAAAAGAAAGGCAGTAGATAGTCTTTATCTTGGATTTAGTGAAGTGTTTGTTATGGTTCACTCAGACAACAGAGTTCAACAGCAGGGAACAGAGTTAAATAAAAATTGTACAATAGATGAAGAACCAACTAAACTAAAATAGTAAGTACTTCTTAAGGGAGTTCTATTTTTTTTGTAGTAAGATCACTAATGTATTTTTCTGAGGTCTGTTCTTGGGACCAATTTTATTTAGTATTTTCATTAGCAGTCTTGGAAGGAAAAGTACCTGATAGCGAGATTTGCAGATAACCACATATGTAAACACATCATCAGCACATATCGTAAAGGGAGAACTGGATGATCAGAACAAAAATAATTAAAAAGCTATGAAATTTAATAGTTGAAAGTGTGAAGTGATGCAGTTAGGGACTGAATGAGGTGTTTCTGGTTTATTATTTTAAAAGGGGATTCATTGGATGTAGTTTTTCTGGACTTTGGTCAGGCTTTTGATACTGTCTCTTACTGCATCCTTCTGCACAAGTTGTCCAACTGTGGGGTCAGTAGATTCAAGGTGCATTGAATGAAGAACAGGCTGAACATCAGGGCTCAAAGGCTTGTAATGAATGAGACTACATCTGTCTGGCAACCAGTCACCAGAGTTCAGTCCTAGGATTAGTGGTGTTGACATTCTTGTAGGACAATATACCTTGTAGAGGGATCTAGATAGGCTGGAGCACTCGGTAATTAAATTTCATCTCATTAATCATGAGTCCAAATGTATATTTCCAAATGCCATATTCTGCATCTGTGATGAGGTAATGCCAAGCACAAGTATAAATTGGGAGAGAAGTGGCTGGAGAGCAGCCTGGCAGAAAGGGATCTGAGGGTGCTGTATGACAGCAGGCTGAGTGTGAGTCAGCAGTGTGCCCTGGTGTCTACGGTTAGCCAGTACTCAAGGCTAAACTGTAGCAGTTAGTCTATCACCCTATGTTCCCTCCCCAGCTGAGAGGGAGAATCGGAGGATAGAGGAAGAAGACTCCGGAACTGAAGTAGAAACAGATTTAATAGAATAACAAAACTGATACAACAATCAACATAAAGCATAGAAGGTTCTACTCAGCCCAGCCCTTGATGTTGACAGCAGGAACAGAAGACCACAAGGGAAAGAAACCCAGGGAGAGGAGGAACTTCATCCTCTGTGAGATCCCTCCTTTTATAATGAGCATGATTAAGTGCTATGGGATACACCTGTGAGTCAGCTGCCTTGATTGGAACTCTCAGCTGACTCAGGGCTACTCATGGCCTGCCTGCATGGCTGGCCCATGGGTCTGTGCCTGGGGAAACACAACACCTGGCAGCCAAGAGGACAAACTGAGGTGCATTAAACAGAATATAACCATCTGGTCAATGAAGGTTATAACCCCACTGTATTTAGCATGGGTTCAGCCTCTCCTTGAATACTGTGTGCAGTTCTGGGCCCCAAAATGTAAGAAGGGTGTGAAGGTCCTTGAATGCATCCAGAGGAAGGCAACAAAGCTGGTGAACAGGCTGGAAGGAATGTCCTGTGAGGAGTGGCTGAGGACTTTGGGTTTGTCTAGTTTGGAGAAAAGGAGGCTTCCTGAGGATGGGATGTGGAGAGGGAGGTGCTGATCTCTTCTCTGTGGGATCCAGTGACAGGACATGTGGGAAAGGTTCAAAGCTGCACCAGGAGAGGTTTAGACTGGGCATTAGGAAGCAGTTCTTTACCAAGAGGGTGGTCGAACATTGGAACAGGCTTGCTAGAAAGGTGATCAGTGTCCCAAGCCTGTCTGTTTAAGAGGCATCTGCACAATACCCTTAACAACATGCTTTAACTTCTGGTCAGGCATGAAGTGATCAGGCAGTTGGACTAGATGATCATTGTAGGTGCTTTCCAACAGAGTTGTTCTGTTCTGTTCTATTCTATTCTATCAAAGGAAAGAGAGGGAGATGTGTCTGTGAGCCATCACTGTGATGCTGTTGGCTAGAGAACTAGTATAACAGTAGATATATGAATTATGGTAGAAATGGGTAGGGTTTTTTGCAAATGTACCTGTGAAGCTTTTGGAAACATTCATATAACCTACCTTTAACTAACAAATGTTGACACTTCTTACTTGAGTCATCAAGGCACTTTCTATAGTCAGTGGAAAATAATACACGTTCCCTGGGAATACTTTATCTTACCTAATGAGCGACAATTTAATTTAATACTGAAAAACATTAATTACCACTGGGTTTTATTTACTGAGAAATAGGCAATTACAATACAATCAAAGAAATTTGGGCATAAGCAGATTCACTAAAAAAAGATTTTTTTAAAATATTCTGGGGACCATATATTATATCTATGCAGGCAGACATTTTGTCATTTCTAAAGAATCTGTAAATAATGTACATAAATTATATTGATGAAGATTAATGGGTAAAAATGTAAACTGCAACTAATAAGCATTGAAAAAGTCTCCAACTTCTTTCAACTTCTTATAATACCATGATAATTTGATATTAAAAGTATTTTCTTATCATGAATAAATGTTAAAATTGTATTAAATTAAAGGTTTACTTCCTCTTTGTTAACAGAAAGGGGCCAAAATTCTGAGGGAAGGACCCAATAAATGAAATTGTCTCCTTTCTTGACCATGATACTGTAGAGAAGGACTTGCATGCAACACATGTTCACTGTTTCTTGTGTGTGTGCAGGTTAAGGTGATTTTGTCTTTATAATGAGAATATAATCAAGCAACAGTTATGTCATTTGGCTTTGTCTCTCAGTAAAGCCACAGGGAAAGATAGGATTTAACAGTCACTTGATCAACCATCTTTTCTGCATACTGTTTCTCTACAGAATCATATACCTCAGAATTAAAATGGAGAAGCAGAGACCATTTTCAAGGAGAGAAAATTCTGAAGTTCTGTTGCCAATAAAGAAGAGTTCAGAGGAGAGAATATAGCATAAAAGATCATCCTATTGCAATACAGAGCAGACACTGCCCTAATGTGATCTTTACTGATGCAAAAAGTTGATGATGTCTCAAAACAGGACTCCATGATAAACTCCATGCGTCTTTCTACAGAATAAAGTATCCGTAAAACTTTTTTACACTTTTATTTACACAAGCAGGCAACTAGCTTATTAAGTGGCCAACAGTTGTATGTGTTTAAAAATAATGTAAGAATTCAAGTTTAGTTATTGCCATTAGCAGATGTTTTAATCACTGTGTCATTTTGAAAATATTGCTGGTTTTCATTTACTCTTTGGGTTTTTTTTTAATAAGCTATTCTTATTTCACTGCAGAAAGGGGAAAAATGGAGAAAAAAGATGCACTTAATTTAAAAATTTTAAAAAAAGAAAAAAAGAATGATGAAGAAAACTTTCTAAACAAATGGGTAATAACTATTGGTATGTAAAATTGCTAAGTGACTAGAAAATAGTTGCTTTCAAAATCTGTACAGATTTTCAGTTTACACAGATTTAACATCTTTTAATGATTTTTTTTTAATAAAACCTTAATTTTTCCTTGAGAAAGAATATACGTGGAAGATTTAGATATTCTTAATCATTAATAAAACACCTTGAAGAGACATCAATAACAATTTCTACTTTCTACATTCTTTATACTTCTAAATCTCACAGGCTGAAAATTTGATTCTTATTTTATAGATTGAGGAAGAGCTATACGAGTTTACTTCTGATTTGATATAAAAGCAGCAAGATTTAGCAGTGATCTTCTTTCTTTAGTCCCTTTTAGCAATTTAAATCCACTGTCTCTGTTATTCTACATCATTATTCATACATTGTTATTCATACAGTTTATTAAAAGATGGTATCCTATAAAGTGACAGAACCTCTTATAAGATTTTTCTGCTGCCGCTACTACTATTTCAAGTCTCATTTTGATTGTGGAATATAATCAATTCAATTTGCATGAAAAGTGACCTAGACTGTTTTTAATTATGCAGATTTTGTTAAAACTTTTTTTAAAAAAAATCAAATATACCTTCATGTGATCAAATATAGCTGTTCTTTTTAGCCTAATTTCAGAAATATAATCTCTGTGAATATGACATTAACACTTGTAAAATATTGCAAAAGACAAAATTCCACAACCAACAAGCGTGACCTCACAAAGCACAGTTCCCAGTGATTATTCTGACATTCAGATTAAAGGATTGAGATTGCAGCAGAGTGATGCATTTTTCCTGTAATCTATAAATGAATCAGAGGGTCACAAGAAGATCTATTATCTGGTGAGAGAAGAATGATGGAACAACATACAACGTACAAACATGGAAGTCATTACCCTTTCTGTGCTTTTCTATGCTGTGCTTTTTCAATCGATCACATTTTGTGCCATTGCACTTTTTCTCAAAATGTCTCTTTTCAGCTTTTAAAAAAGAAGAAAGAATGAATTGTAGTAGCACATGGAAAAATATGCCATGTTAACACTGTAAAATATAAGTCACTCTTTGAGATCAATTTTAAATCCTAGGTATTATGTTCCTATTTGGAGTGAGAAATTACCTTGTATTTTTTTTTCCCATTTTAAGATCATCTGTCTAAACATTTTATACTGCTTTCTCTGTAATTATTTTTAAAGTGTTCTCCATCCACAGTTTAAAGAAAGCGAACTTGCAGATAGCATAGAGATATAAACTGACTGAAAACGTATTTTGAATTTGAACATTAACCTTCTTAAGACAAACCTTTCCAGGAAAAGTTCTAATTCTCTTCAGATAACTCTTATGAGGGATTTTTTATGAATTTCTCATCAATTTCCCTTCCTTATAACTATTTTCTTCAAGCAAGGTGCAATAGCTTCCACTTATAGAACTTGTTATGAAAACAGTTTAGACAAGGATTATGATTCTTTATTCTCCTTTCTCTCCAGGAGTATGATGAAAGGTAGTGTTTGCAGGCTTCTAAGAAGCATTTGCACATTCCTTGTATTAACTGCTCATGACCATGAATCTTAACTGTGTGGTAAATTAACTTTCACCTCTCTATATTGGTCAAGATTCCTGATTTGAAGAATACCAGCTTTGTGAAGTATTTGTATCTTCTTCAAAGAAAACCGTCAGTTCTTTCTCTCAGACCTAATTACCAACTCCTTAGTAAGGAGAAAGTACAAATCATATTGACTAAATGAAAACACAATTCCAATAGAAAATATTTTCAGCTTCTACTTATTTATCTCAGTGATAGCCACCACCTGCCAGACTGACTTCCACCTTGTTTATATCGATCCTCAGCCAATTTTCTCATTAGAAAACAAAGAGGCTACAGAATTTCAGTCTTGATGGATTTAAGATTAAAAGCTACATTTCACTACATAGAGAGCAAGTGAAAATTCTGTAGCAGTTAGAAAAAATTGCCTTCTGATTATAACACAAATGACTTTGAAATTATTTCCATCTTGCAGAAACAGTCCTTTTCTGCCTGTCAGAAAAATTTGGTTTTCTACAACTTTTTTAAGAAAGAATAAAAATAGAGGCGAAACAAAGGATAAAAATAGTTTTTACCCTGTTACCTACTGTTAATGTTCTATCAATCCAGTAATCTAGAAAAAATGAAGAAATTATTTCTGATAATTCATAAAGTTAAATTGTTTGTTCGTTTGTTTTTTTCCAAAATGAAAACAATAATGAGGGAATTGAAAGAGAGAGAAAGTCAGAAAAGTCAGAAAATACTTATTATCATAGCATAAAATGACATTTTCAGTTTATTTTAGGATCTTTATCCATAGAAAGAGTTGACAGACAAAAGGAAATATTGACACAAAATAGGAAGTGAAAAATTCTAAAAGGGCCTTAAAACCAAAATAGAGAGAGAGACTTGAATTTTTTTTTTTTTCCTCAAACAAATATGATTTTGATCAGTAGATTATCTGTATCTATTACTTATCATAAAATAGATATCTGTGGTCTTAGAGAGATTTTTTTCTGCACTAAAAATTAAATAAAACATATTAATACATATTAATGCTAATGCCAGCAGGATGAAACAGAGGCCTATAACCTTTGCAATAATGAGGTAGCTGTATATATGTAAGTACATAGTCTGCTGCTGGTTTAAATGACAAGTAGTATTATTGTATTTTATTTGAGTTCTGAATGTCTTCAAATTTTCAATGAGGCAATGCATCTTTTTGTGTTCATTCACATAAACTTGTTTTCCTGTAAGAAAGTGTAAGAAAAGAATTACAGCTTCCGGAAACCATAAGTCCATGAGACTTGGAATGTGTTTGTACTCCAGGTTTCCTAATTTTTCCCAATAAAACTATGACCTTAAATGCTACCTATTTGAGAGTTTTGACTTAAAACCCATAACAGGTTTCTAAGAAGCTTAGGAACTCAAGAGCCTGAGCTAGCCTATCTTGATCTCATATAGTTATTCTTCTATCTTCTTCTGAGGCAACATTAGCATTGATCTGTTCAGAAGTTTGGATAGTAGAAAACTTTTCTTTTCAGGCATTTCAGCTAAACAGAAACAGTTACAAACATAAGTAGAAATGAACTATTTTCTTTTCAGTGATAACATTAGATGGGAAATAAGAAAGATTCTGTTTGTTCCTTGAACCAGTAATCTTGCATTAGTAGACTGCTGATGAGAATCAACAGCTGTTGGACTTCTCTTCTCTCCTTTTCCTATTGCTCATTGCTGTAGATGGAAGAATTTGTTAATCGCTGATATGTTTATCACTAACAAGTCTTTCATTTATTCTGCTTGAGAAGTTAAAGCTAACAGTGAGTTAGAATGCCATTAATGAGGCTAGTAGAAACACCAAAAACACATCACCTTTGAGCCAAGTAAAGGTACTTAAAATTGCAATCTAACAAAGACTGTCAACTCTTAACTGCCAGATTCATGCCATGTAACTGCAGCTAACTAAAAGCTAATTGTCGAATTTAATATAACCACCTAAGCTCTGCTTTTACTGATAGATAACATCCTTTAACAATCTAGTGTGGTGGGTTTTCCTTGGCTAGCTACCAGATGCCCACCAAGCTGCTCTTTCACTCCTCCTTCACAACAGGACAGGAGGAGAATATAAAATTAAAAAGCTCATAGGCTAAAACAAAGATAGAGATTGCTTACCAGTTACTGTCAAACAGGCTCGACTTGGGGAAAATCAATTTTATTTATCACCAATTAATAATAGATTAGGATGGTGAGAAAGAAAGAAAAAAGTGAAAACACCTTCCTTCCACCCACCTCCCCTTCTTCCCAGACTTGACTTCTTTCCTTCTTTCCTGTCTTTTCTACCTCCTTCCACCTTAAGAGGCACGGGGGGATGGGGAATGGGGATTTCAGTCAGTTAGTAATAGTTTATCTTTGCCGCTCCTTCCTCCTTACACTTTTCCCCTGCTTCAGCATGGGATCCCTCCCACAGGATACAGTCCTTCAAAAACTGCAACATGGGTCATTCCAATGGACTGCAGTTCTTCGAGTTCTCCAGCATAGATCCTCTCCACAGGCTACAGACCATTAGAAATGGACTACTCCTGTCTGAGTGTCCCTGCAGGGTCACAGTTCTTGCCAGAAAACTTGCTCCTGTGTGGGCTCCTCTCCACAGGCCAAAGTTCCTTCCAGGAGTCTGCTCATATGTGGGCTGTCCACGGGCTGCAACTTCCTATAAAGGGCATCTCTACCTACTGCGGTATGGGGTGCTCCACAGGCCACAGTGTGGATATCTGCTCTGATGTTGTCCTCTATGGGCTGAAGGCGGACAGCCTACTTCACTGTGGTATTCTCCATTGACTGTAGAGGAATGTCAGCTCCAGCACCTAGAGCACCTCCTTCTTCAGTGACCTTGGTGTCTGCAGGATTGTTTCTCTCATATTTTTCTCACTTCTATATCTCAAAGCTTCTGTATAATGTTTTTCACTCTTTCTTAAATATGTTTTCACAGAGGCATGACCAGCTTGGTTCATGAGCTCAGCTGTGCCCTGTGGTAGATCTGTTTGAACTGGCTGGAACCATGTGTTTCTGGCATGGGACAGTCCCTGGGCTCTTTTCACAGAGGCCACCCCTGCAGCATACCTGGTACCAAAACCTTGCCATGCAAACACAATACATCTAGACATGTCTAAAAAGAGATTTATGCCATTCTAGGATAAGTCTCGATGATATTTTTTAAAAGTCTCTCAGGGCTGAGTTGAACAAAAAGGAGTAGTTTAGCCAGAGCAGTTTACTTCAGCGTGATCAGGTGTTAAATTATGGCACCTTGTTTCTGAAATAATTTCAGGAGTGTTTGACCCTCATAAAACTGATAGCTCCATGGATAATTTGAACAGCACATTCAAAACTAGTCTTGAAGTGATTGAGTTTTGGCTAAACTTAATTAGGGAACTCACTTGCATTTTTTTCATAGTTTTCCAGCACATCAAGTTTTACCACTTAGTTCTGCTTTATCTTTTTTCTTTTTTTTCCTAAATCCAAATTACAAAGTAAAACTCAAGAAGCTTTGATCCCCACATGTATAGAACAATAATTTAAAAATGCTTTCAGAAGCCTCTGTAAAGCAAACTCACCAACTTTATACTTTCATGGAGTTAAGGTTTAAAGAAAGTTTTAGAATTTATTTTGTCTTTAGAAACTCTACAAAGTGACTGATGGCATTGCAGCGCTTTGGTAAGCAGCATATTAGTCACAATGAAAGACTACTATCACAAATAGTACACTGTCAAATCAGGGAATTATAGCCTTAGTGGAGTTATACAGAAACTTTCATACATACCTGATCAGAAAGAGATCTTTCTCTACTTTTTTTCACGTTTCTTTAAATTGCAGGGTTTTGAGCAACTGATGGGTGAGTCCTTATAAATGTTCTCCTGGACTTCGTTCACAAGTTCAAACCAGTCTGGGAGCTAGGAGAGACATTTCATGAAACCTTAAGACCTTGAAAATAAAAAGAATATTTTCTCAATGTTTTATAAAAGGTGTCAGGCTCTATCAAGTATTATAGCTATTGTAAGGTTTAAAGACAGACATAGAGGTTATATTATATTTTGCTTAGAAAAAAAAAGTGCAGCTAGAAAAGCAGAAGAATCAAGCCATTGCCTTATATAATAGCAAGTCCAAAATTTTTAGAGGAATGCTGCTTTCTGGAGGAGCTTCTGTAGAAATTGTTTTCAAATGCTGAGAGAAAGAGATGCGTTTATTCAACTGCAAGGAAACTAGTCTTTAACAAGGACCTGCAGATTAGGCTCCAAGTGCTATTTACTGCCGAATGCACTCTTAAACTCACTGAAAGATATTTATGAGCACCACTGAATTTCTGGATTTATAGTATTTTTGTATCTTGCAAACTTTGAAGAATAAAATCTTCAAGTTACTTATGAAAAGTGTTTTCTGAGTAAACGGTATACATAGGTCAAAGTGTATCCTAAAAATGCTGTAGGCCCTGTTTCTTATTATTATCTTGGTAATACTGGATTATTATGTTCTTATCATCTCAAAATGTGTAGGAAACTACAACTCTACTTTCTCTTTTTCCCTTTCTCCTCCCATTACAATCAAAGCAAAAAGTGGAAAAAGAAAAATTGCTTAGATAATAGTTTTATGCCTGCATAAAATCAAATCTCAATTATATTAATCTTCAAACGTTTGACTAATTCTACTACTACAATTTTGTAATCCTCTTCTGTTAACATAATAGCATTTTCATTTGGGGAAAAAAAAATAGAAATTAAACAAAATTCAGAACACATTTTGTTATAAGACACTGGAGCCACAAGGCATCTTGTAAGTTATAAATCAGAATGTAGTGGTGACAGTATTATGTGAAATAAATTATAATACATTAAAAAAAAAAAACACGCCAAAAACCAAAAACCAAAAACCCTCTTGAAATGTCCTTTTAATGACACTTGTCCATACTCATAAAATATGTTTTAGTTTAATTCTCTTTGTGTAGCTGTCTCACTGCTTATTCACAGCTACTTTTCAAGGTCTATGTCAGAGAGTCCTTGAGAGGTAATTTTTCATAGAGAGACTTCACATGACCTTGAATGATATATTGGAGGAAATGTTTCAAAATTACTAATCTCTTTTTTCCTACTTTTTCTTTTTTTTTTTTTTTTTTTTTCAATAAAACAATATATTTTTAAATCCTGACAGACTTTTGTAATTCACCCTTTCCCTGATTTAGGACAAAAATTCAACACTGACAGTCCTGGTGATTCAGCATCATATCTTCTAACAGCATCCATCTCTGCATCTGCTTCCACAGACTGAGTGTTGCTTCATCACTTCTCTGCTTTTTCCACTTGTCTATAGCAGTTTTAAAGCAAAAGTATGAATATTAATAGCTGAAACGTCAGCCTTGTTATCCTCAAGGATAAAATTCTCATTGACTTCAGCGTGGTAGAATTTCTCTTGTAGCTGGCTTTCTTAGTAACATTTTGAGAGATGTAGATTGACCTTTCTCCTCCTTATCTTCCTACAGAAAACATGAGAATTTTTGCTTTAATCTTTTAGTTTATATCTTCAAAATTTTCTGGTATATTTCATAATAGTCCATTGACACAGACAGAGACTTGGATGAAATAAGATTGATTGATCATTGTTTGTTAACATATAACAATTAAGAATATTTTTTCCAAACATAGTGAAATAAAAACCATTCTAATACTTCTTTCTTTTTATTTGAACTTTTAAACTGTGGATTTTAATAAACATAAACATATAGGGGTTCCAAATTAAAACCCCTCTTTCTGTACCAAAATAATCCAGTTAAAATGAAAAGCACATTTATTTCTCCTGCTCTAATGAAAAACAGCAAATGCAGCCATAATGGGATAAATTTATGATGTGTACACTGAGCTCCTGTTTTCAGTAATCCAAAAATATTGGTAATACTTGTGTTATCTTACACTCAGCATTACTGCAGATAGAAAGAAACTGATGTAGATGATCACAAAGGAAAAAACACACAATAAAGCATACTATTGTCTTCCATGAAAACAGAGGAGACCATTACTTCAAACCATACTGATGGGTTATAAGCTGATGTTTTAGACAAAAACTAAGAACAAAAAGTTATTAATAGATAATTCATACACACTGTTAATATACCTGTTGATGCTCACACCACATAAAAATATTTTGCTACAGAACCTGGCAGTCACACAAGAGGAACACATCTAATGTATTGTATTCAGGAGTCTAAAAACATCTTTCACTATGATCTTGAAACTATCACTGAAGATGACCAAAAAAAGCTAAACACAGCTGTAGTACAAAAGATGATCCAGATGAACATGTAACATTCCATCAGCTCTTATTGTCCTGTACTCAGCTGCCTTCATCTTGTTTCAGTTTGGATTTCTGTGCTTCCTGGAATGGTACAATCTCTGTATATATTTATTCAGGAAACATCAGTTCTTCGGAAGGGTCTTTTCAATTTCCTGAAATAAAACACCATTAATAGCAGCATTAGTACATTCAGAATCACAGAATCAGAGAATAGCCTTGATTGGAAGAGACCTCTAAGATTATCAAGTCCAACCATTAATCTAACACTGCGAATTCATCACCAAACCATGTCCCTTAGCATTTCATCTACACGTTTCTTAAATATCTCCACCGTTGCCCTGAGTAGCCTGTTTCAATGCCTGAAAACCCTTTTAGTGAATTTTTTTTCCTAATATCTAGTCTAAATCTCCCCTGGCACAACTTGATGCTGCTACACCTCGTCCTATCACTTCTTACCCAGTAGAAGAGACTGACCCTTGCCTCTCTACAACCTCCTTTCAGGTACAGCATAGTTGACACAAAATAATGCATCATGTTTGAGAAATATTGTTAAATCCTTATTCTACTAATGTAGAAATGATAAGATTAAATAACAGAAATTGACTTTGCTTAACAGGTTGTGAAATTACAATTATGAGAGTCTTCCTACTGAACTTTAATTCTTAATTATTTGGATATATCCAGAGTTATATCTGTTTTTTCTTTCTCTATAATACTTTTTTTGGGTATTAGATATATTTTTTCTGTGTTTCAGAATGGCTTTATGTTGCACTACTTTGATTTTTGAGACAATGCTTAAATTTTTTATATATGAAACATGTTAACAATTTGCTTTAGATCTTCCTTTATACACACACACTCTCTCTCTCTCTCTTTCTCTTAATAACTTCATTATTTGTGGCCAGGGAAAGAACAATGCTTTTGTTTAAATTCTTCCTGTTATCTACAGCAAGACACACAGGTGCTAAACAAGGCTGTATTGCTTTATCTGTCTCCTTTTGTTGCTGGTAAATACGTAGCTGAAAATAAAGTATGTTTTCTCATACTCTGACATGTTGACTGGGAACTAGCACTCCACATGCTCTGATAACATGAAACAGCTTGAATATTGCTCAGTCCACAGAATTTCTCAAAATACTTTGAAAATAAATCATCAAACAGTATTTTGAGCTCCATTAAGGGAGGGAAAAAAAACCCAAACCCACAAAATATGCAAAGGGATACTCACAGGTTATTTACAAAATTGACTCTATTTTCCTTTTTAAGGAATCCAGTTCATTTTAAAAGCCAGCCACAGAGTGATGGAAATAGAGGAAAATTGCAGCCATTAAGCACAGACAGCAAATATGTGCACCAGCTTTAGCTCAACATGAAAATTAAATCCAAACTGCTATAAACCAGGCCTGGGTTTTAATGTTAATTGTTCATATGCCCTCAGTACAAATTATTCACACTAATGTACTGCATTAGCCAAGCCTGTCACTTCTGCAATTATTATTTTTGTTGTTGTTGTAGTTGTTTTGTAAATGCCATCTCATTTTGTGTCCATTGTGGGAATTTAGGTAAGCTGCTTTAGTTGTAAGAAAGTTCTGAGCATAATATTTAAGGCTGCTGCAGCAGTTTCATGGATCATTAACAATTTGCTAATATTGTTTTAGCTTGCAAATTAGTGCAGCTTAGTGACTGAGGAAAGGTTCCAGAACTGTCATCAATCAGACTAAAATTCTTCATGCATGAGATGAAAAACGATTTTTAGCCTTTGAGGCTCAGACAGCAATTACTGTAACCAAAAAAAAAAAAAAAAAAAAAAAAAAAAAGTGGAGAAGGAGTGGAGGAGTGAAGGGGAGAAAGAAAAATATATAAAATGCTGTTAGACATTTTATTAAATGTGTTCCTTGTTGCGCTAGAAAATAACTGACATATGCTGTGTAACCATGCCTTAGCTTCCTGCTATATTAATGAAGTGACAAAATTTAGAGGGGAAAAAAAGAGAATCTTTCCTAAGAAATGATAGGAGATTAGTTGATAAAAAAAAGAGAAAAAGAAAACACAACCGAAAAAACCCAACAAACCAAACCCAAACCTCAGGAGTTTAGAAATATATTTTCTTCAGCCATCTGCCCATTCCTTTTGTATATGCTCTTCTTCTTTTATTCATACACATGCTCACAGAAACAAAATCCTTAGATTCCATGCTCTAGTACTCACAGACAGTGAATTATAAACACCATGTACGCACATCTTCATTGAAAAGGAAAATGTCAGGCTTCTCAGATTCTCTTGGCAGAGACCTACAGCAGTAAAGTTAGGAAGCCAACAAGCCGTTCCTGGGGACCACTCAACAGTTAAGTGCAAACTGTTACCACTGAATTTCTTCAGAGCAACTAGCACTTTCAGTCCACACAGTGTGAGCATACAGCTCACAATGGGGTTTCCTTGCCTGCCTCTCCAGCAGATCAGAGGACAAGGACAGATGCATTTTAATGAGAGCGACAAGGCAGGAACTCTAGTGAGTATACTTGGGTTATGTAGCGATCATGATCTTCAGCTACACTTAGACCAGAAAAAAATTTAGATTTCTCATCAGATTGTTTTTCGTTTTGCTTTTAACCAAATCTTCTCACTCCAAAATATTTTTCTCTCATCCATCATCTTTAAATTAATTCAGCTACTCTCTTTTCCTCTTGTCTTCTCTGCACACCTCCCTATAGCCTTTTCCAATTTTGCACTTTCCCATCAAATTTTCCCGTTTCCTGTTGCTCTCCTCTGTTGCTTCTGGTGTCTGTCTTGATCTCATCTACCTAATTGTAGCTATACAGTCCTCTCTTTCAAATATTTCACTTTTTTATGGAAGCTCATAAACTCTATCCATCTATAGACAAACTGCATTAAAGAAATAGAAAAAGTACAATACGAAGTGACACAAATATCATTGTGGGAATACCTTTTGTCTTCTTCAAATTATATACCTCCGCTTATATCAAGGATTGTACGGGTTGTTTTTCACTTGTCAGTCAGAAATGTGTGCAGAAAAAGGCATGAGCCTGTACAACAGCTGTTACAGTTCTCACCTGTGTTTAGCTCAAAACCGTGGTGTCTCTGGCAGAGAAGTGGGACACTAATCTGAGAATAGGCATCATTGTAGTGCCATCATATTTTGTAAAGTTCTGCCAATGCCACTGGAAAGGCCTAAACTTTCAAATTTATCAAAATGCTTTTCAGGAGTCCATGTTTTAGGATTAGGAAGAGGCAGAAGTGTCAGACATAACCATAAGACTCCATAAAAAATCCATAACTCATTATTAGTAATCAAGATCACGCATAAGCATAGGAAATATACTGAGACAGAACACTATCTACTACAAGCTAGAATCTTAAGATGATCAATATTTTCTAGGAAAAAAAAAAAAAAATAAAATATTCTTCTTTAATGTTTCTTTGTAGGTCTATTTTTACAAGACATCGGCACATTCCACTTTTTACTGCCTTCTAAAATATCTTAGTTCTGTCTGTTTTCCATGTGTCTCAGACAGGTTATCTTTCTGAGGAACAGAAATCATATCTTATGATTTATGTGATGAATCAAAACTCAAAACAACTGTTTAATGGACAATTGAAAATTGTTACAGTCAATCAATATAGTAAGAAGGCAGAGGAAAAGAAATGGACAAGAAAGAAAAGTTTTGATAAGTTATTTGATTGAAATTATTTTCTTAGTTTTGTTTTAAGATATTAATTAATTTAATAAGAGAGTAATTAAATTTATCAGACAGAAAAAAAGGTTGATTAATCACTATTATAGCAAGGCTTTTAGTCATTTTTTTAAAAGACATATTTTAAAATGTCTTAAATCCATCTCTCCATTGAGGGATGGAACACTTCTTCTATGAAGAAAGGCTGAGACAGTTGGGGATGTTCAGCCTGGAGAAGACAAGGCTCCAGGGAGACCTTATTGCAGCCTTTCAGTACTTAATGTATAAAAAAGATGGGGATAAACTATTCAGCAGGGCCTGTTGTGATAGGACAAGGGGTAACAGTTTTAAATTAAAAGAGGGTAGATTTAGACTAGGCATAAGGAAGAAATTTTTATAATGAGGGTGGTGAAACATTGGAACAGGTTGCCCAGAGAGGTGACAGATGCCCCATCCCTGGAAACATTCAAGATCAGGTTGGATGGGGCTCTGAGCAACCTAATCTAGTTGAACATGTGACTACTCATGGCAGGAGGGTTGGACTAGATGACCTTCAAGACTTCCAATCAAAACTACTCTATGCTTTTATGATTCTATGAAAATGGTAAAAATTTTACCAACTCTGATTTCAAATTCGACTTAACTTAATGTGAAAGGAATGGTCTTCTAATTAAGCAGTGCCACCAAAGTGCATAGTTATCTGTGTTACATCTATGTCAAATAAAGCCGATTGATAAATGGAGTTAGAATCCTACGCTTGTCTTAAATTTTATGCTGAAGACTGCTCCCGGCTGACTTGATGGTACACGAAATAATTATGGCTGTCGTGTTACAATTAGCAGATGTGAAACTGGACAAATCTTCATGTTTGTACCAAAAGTTTGCAGTATTAAGAAATTTGGTGAGCTTGTTAATTAAAATTAGAGCCATGATTTCAAGTATTTTGTTAAGTTTCTCTAAGTGATTAATTTTAATTAATTAAAAAAAAAAATACTGTCACTTATTGAGCCAGTGACGAGCAATACATAACATAATGTTTCAATAAAAATTTTAATTTTTTTTTAATATTGTAATTTTGAAGATAGTTATATGCAAAAGAGTCTGTTAAATCAGGTGACTGCGTTTTAATATTTCATCTTGAGTGCAGCAAAAAATTACAATATAAACAACAATCTTAATATGCTAAAATGTTTAGTTAATCATATTCTATATTTCAGAAGTCTTGAACTGTTCATAGATAACATAGATAATTTTCGTGGCATGTTAAGTGTTAATCACACTTCTGGTAGTGTAAGTCATATGTATATTTATGATGACAACATTTCTAATCAAATTATCCAACGGTACAGTTATTACAGTTAGATTTATTTTATACCCCTGCTATATCTGAACAACATAATGCAATCCATCAATCAAAAAAGTAATAATTTATTGCTGTTTCTTTCCATTTATAAAGACATTTTTTATCAGCTTGACAAAATGAGTTATGAGTCCTATTTTTCAGACTTCACTTTCCTTTAAAAATTAATTTAGGAACTTCAGATACCTATAATTAAAAATAAAAAATAATAATAACTTAAAAAATAAGGACAGAGAGAAAGAAAGCTCTTCTCATTAAATATTTCCAAGAGTGCCTTTTAATTGTTGTATTAACAAATTTAATAAATCTGGTGTTTTGTTTTCCTAACAAGAATATGGTATATGTTCTAGTAAAATAATTTATTCTGTAGTTAGCATATCTATTATGGGGTGTAAATCTTTACTCTCAATAAATAAATAACCCATATTTATGCATTTAACACAAGAGAAAAAAAAGAAAAAATTGAAGTTCTTTAAATATATTACAGATTTTCCAGTTTACCATCTAAAATGGCAGCCACTAGAAGTGTGTTACTTTTTCTCTGAGTTGTACAATTTCTCTTTCTCTATTGTCAGAACACAAAGTATTTACACATTTATTCCTTTCTTTGTGTTTGTTTAGTTAAAAATATTCCATTCACATCTAAATTATTATACAACTCCAGCATAGCAGCCACGTTGAGCTCTACTGTATTAAAAAAGACAAAAAAACCCTTCCACTTACTTACAATAAGTTAACTTTTCTCCACACCATGCAGAATGGAAACTGAATAGAGAATGATAAAGTTTCCAATACATTATCTCCTTAGGGGTAAGAAATTAAGGATAACTTTCATGGAGCTGGCTAATGAACTATCTAGTGCTTATATGTAAGAAGCACTTCATAAATAAACTTTAAGTATTATTCTGGTGTATTTAGGCCTTCTAAAGAAGTACAGTGATAAAACTAAATAAATTGTAGACCTAAGTGAATGTGTCTAGCTAGGGCTAGGTACAAGGTGGTTCTCAGATCTAATAAACTGTGCTTGTTGTCTTGTGTCTGTGTTTGCTTGTGTAAATAAAGAAATACAAATTGGATTTCCTAACTTTTCTATACTCTACATGAGGAAAATGTTATTTAATTCTGGGATCAGTCTTACATTGCCTAAATAAATAGTTATACATATACAGAAATTTCCAGCAGGATGGAATACTAAGAAAAGAAATTCCTGATGAATTAGGGAACACAGCTGGAATGAAAAACAGAAACTGAGGAAAATACCCTGTGGTGGCCAGATGCGTTTGCAACCAGGACTCTCCTGCATCATTCTTTTCTTATGCTCTTCAGTTTCAACTAAAACTTTTCTATAAATATCTGAAATAATTTGTTACAGAAAATCTAGTCTATTCTGTTTACTAAGGGCTCCTAATGTCTTTTCTTCTGATGGAGAAAAACTGTTTTGTTGGCAATTTTCTGGTCTTTATATAAGAATAGAAATAAACATAATGTGTTATAGAATAAAAATACCAATTTAACCTAATCCTGGCCCCTAAGCTTCTCCTATATTTGCTGTCTCAAAGGGAAACACCTGTAAAATCTAATATGTATTCCCTTAAGCTAGGCAAGCATGACATACATGAAGCAGTATTTATTTTGCTTTCAAATGAACATAATAGAAAAGCTGGACTATATCAAGACATGATGTAACAAAGATCACCCAGGACTGCAGGTGTATTTGGGAAAATTTGCCAGCTATTTGGCATATAGGAACTTTCAGTATGCAGTATAGGACATTTCTGTGTCATTCTCAGGATCAGAAATAAAAGAAAAGGAGAACACCATTTTGTACCCAGTTTTAAATTAAATTCAGTGTTCTACAAAGCCATCGATCCAGAAAATGAGCTTTCTACTGACAGGAAACAGCAAGCCTATGCTGCTCTGCATGGGTAGAGGAGTCAAGAACTGGCAAACACAGCAGGCAGCCAGGGCAGGAACTCTATCACCAAGGGGCACCATTACAGAGTACACATGCAAGAGCAGAGGACCGATGGCAGTGACCAAGGTCAGCCAACAACCCTATGATTGCCAACCATGTTCTTAGTGGCAATGCAGGTCAGACAATGCAGGCCAGGAAGCCAAGTCAGGGATGCCAGGTCAGGGACAGCAAGGTGCAGTGCTGGGCAAAGGCACAGCTGCAACAAAACTCACACAAGGACCCAGGGCCTGAGCTTAAATTCACCTCCTGGGCAAACGGGACAGAGATCCCAGAAGAGGGTCCCACAGCTCATTCTCACAGTTTATGTGTTTTCACAGAGGTCTGATCCCAGGTCACACAGCTGAGCGAAATCAGAGCTGATTTCAACACAAATGGCCAAACCCCTAAGAGTTGGGGGAAGAACCTGCAGAGCATGTTAGTGTCCTGATACATACAGCAGTCCATTTTTTTTTTCCAGGCAAGAGGAGCTTAAATGCTGTGAGAGTTTAAATCTTCAGTCTTTGCAGAGGACAAGACATTTGACAGAAGCAGAGTATTGCTTCAAGATTTCCAGTAGTTTTGCCTTTGATGTCGTTAAGATCGGCACTGTACAGCCATTTCAGTTTCAGCAGGTGCTTGAACTGGAGAGCATAAAACCCCCCATAAATAACAAAAAATATCTACCAACTGGCCTTACACACATACACACACCCCCACAAAAAAATAATCAAATATTGGGGTTTTTTTAATACAGTTTTAAAGGATCCCATTTTAACTTGTTCTGCAGTTATGAAAAGTTGGGAAATAGAAGTGTATGTAAGAGTTCCATTTATCTAATTGATTTGCCACCTGTTAGCCAGAAGAAAGCACTCTCTCAACAGTTTCAGTAGCACTTTCAAGATACTGTAATGCATTTAAACTGTTTCAATGAAATTTGATTATAGCTGCTTGTTTAACAGTTCTACCAAATTGTGAACCCTTTATTGTAAAGCTTATAAACAAAATTCATAATGAAAATGAATACAAATTCTTCATTGTATTTTTTACACTGAAGAATCTTTTACTTTACAGATGTATAGATATTGAAGTGTGGTATAGGAAACCTCTTTATTGCCATATTCTTTCACCACTTTAAATAAAAATCTTCCTTAAGCTGAAGTTTAGGAAGGGACATTTTTTTAAACTTGTACTGGGAAGCAGACAAAACATTTCTATAGCACATAGAAAAATGTTTCCTTAAATGTCTACTGGTTCACATGTCTTATGACTAACATATGATATCAGACTCCTTTTCATCCAAGAGAGATTTTTTCTCTCTGCTAAGTTGACTTGAACATGATGATGTTTCATTCCTTCCTTACCACAATAGAGATCTTGTTTGTCACCTGAACTGTAAATTTCACTGATTGTACCTCATAGCTTTCTACCCTAAGGTTATTGAGTTTCAGATATAGCATCATGCACCTCAAATCTGCAGATTGTTAAGCTCAGTTACAGTATGTATTTTGTCCATTCAGAGGTGACGTTCCAGTGATTCTTTCCCTCTACAGTAATCTACAGACAAGTTTATTAAGTATTTTAAAAACAGAGAGGGTGAAATATAGCCAAAGCATTTCAAAGTAATAAAGCTCTAAAAAAAAGAATCTGCAACACTGTTTCAGAGCATTGCTTCTTTACTGTGAAACTGATTTCTGGTTGTGGTAAATGATATGGAAAGAGGATATGATGAGTTCTAATGTCAGACCACTGCCAGGTGCTAGGAATGGGTTGTGCTGCCATTCAATGAGACCTTGATAGGCTGGAGAGTTGGGTGGGGAAAAACTTAATGAAATTCAACAAGGGCAAGTGTAGAGTCTTGCATCTGGGGAAGAACAACTCCATGTACCAGTACAGGTTGGGGGCTGACCTGCTGGAGAGCAGTGTAGGGGAAAGGGACCTGGGGGCCCTGGTGGACAGGAGGATGACCATGAGCCAGCAATGTGCCCTGGTGGCCAAGAAGGCCAATGGCACCTGGGGTGTATCAGAAGGGGTGTGGTTAGTAGGTCAAGAGAGGTTCTCCTTCCCCTCTATTCTGCCTTGGTGAGGCCACATCTGGAGTATTGTGTCCAGTTCTGGGCCTCTCAGTTCAAGAAGGACAGGGAACTACTTGAGAGAGTCCAGCACAGAGCCACAAAGATGATGAAGGGAGTGGAACATCTCCCTTATGAGGAAAGGCTGAAGGAGCTGGGTCTCTTTAGCTTGGAGAAGAGGAGACTGAGGGGTGACCTCATTAATGTTTATATAAATATGTCAAGGGTGAGTGTCATGAGGATGGAGCCAGGCTCTTCTCAGTGACATCCAGTGATAGGACAAGGGGCAACGGATGCAAGCTGGAACATAGGAGGTTCCGCATAAATGTGAGGAAGAACTTCTTCACAGTGAGGGTGACAGAGCACTGGCACAGGCTGCCCAGAGAGGTTGTGGAGTCTCCTTCTCTGGAGACATTCAAAACCCACCTGGACATGTTCCTGTGTGACCTGATCTAGGTGTTCCTGCTCTGGCAGGGGGATTGGACTAGAAGATCTTTTGAGGTCCCTTCCGATCCCTAACATTCTGTGATTCTGTGATTCTGTGATTCTGTAATTATGGAAGGAAGAGTTACCTACTTTTAGTCATTTATTGTTAAGTATTACCAGCTTGCTTCAACTGTATTCCTAACAGCCTCGTTTTTAGTTACCACAACTAACAGGAAAATGAATAAAGCCATTGAAGTCAATACATTTAAATTAACACTGACCAAAGTAAATAAAAAGAAACACTTTTTTTTTTTCCACTTTAAAAGGAAGCATAGTAAACGTTGGTCAAAGTATAATGAAAGTGGTTTGGAGAGCTACATTTGTGCCTTTTTTTCCAGGGCTAGATCTGCTTCAGGGGTATGAAAACTATTTAGATAGAATTTCTACAGATTAAATCCAGAATCATACCGCTGTATCTGTGAACAAAAGACAATAAAATCACCTCTGATTTTCTGCTCCTATAATCACATCTGTAAAAGCAGATTAGGAACATTTTGCTTTTCCTAATTAAATGCAAATGAGCTAGATGCAGAAGGAACAGCGCACTGGAGAATCAAATCTATCGTCCACAGAAGGGATCTTCAGTAACTGCTTAACATTACAGAATTCCATCAAAGAAGGGGAAACTAGTTTAAAGGCTACTAGGAACTTCTTCCTTCATTTAAAAAAACCTATACCACATGATTTCTGATAAAATTCTTGCACAGAGAACTTATCTTCATTCTTTGGCAGGTTGCTGACCATTTAGGAGATCATAAGAAGTAGTCATAGTAATTTGACTATTTAAGTTGAATCTCTCCCTGTTAGGTTAAATACCTCCCATTAACATAATCAATTTAGAGAAACTCCCATAAATTTGAAAATTATATAGCCTTATGCTCAGTTTTGTGTTCAGTGATGTATCTACAAGCTTGAAGACTACATAAGAATTTCAGGTATTGAATTTATGAACTTCTCGCATTTCCATTTTCTTGCAAGTTTAGGATTGATGGTGTGGATGGGATCTGACTGAGATATGTATTAGTTGCCACTGAAGAAAATGACAGTTGACAGCCTCCTGTGTTGTCTCCTCCCTTTGGCCAAGGACCCCTTTTCATTCCCCCAGGGCTGTCAGTCCCTGCCCCAGAGATGCTGCAGCAGGGCCATAGGCCTAATCCTTGCCGACCTCAGCCCATCTCCAGAGCCCTGGTCTGCTCTGTGTCCTGGCTGGGGACAGGCAGAACAGAGAGTCCCAGGCAGAGCCTGACACCCCATGTGGATCCTCCTTGGTTGCCAGCACCTGATCCAGGAGAGCCACAGGCCCTCACAGTGCCCTGACACAAGACAACAAGCTTCAGCTTTTACCCTATGATGTTCTGACCAGAGGGGACTAATATTTGAGTTCCTTACATATATTCTGTTTGATGACTAAAGGTACTTTATAGCATTTTCGTTATGATGTAAATAACTGCTTGTAATATATACATTTTTGATGCACAATATTTTGTCGCTGTTTTCAACATGGAGTTAAAAAAATGCATTTAGACTTTCGGGATCTTGGTGGTCTTTCTTCACCTTGTGCCTAACAAGTGTTAGGCACAACTCCTCAAGCAGGTCTTTCAAGGGATATAAGGCTGGCATCAAGGAATGCTAAAACAGATTGTTGCTCATATTTTATTTTCTCACTTCTTACATATGTGACACCATTCATGGGTTAGCCATCTTGCATCCTGAATCAGATAAGAACTGAAATTAGTCAGATTATTGACAGTCAGTATTAATATGATTCAACTGTTACAGTTGTTTTCTTTTTTAAGAATAAATAATCTATTTTAAATACTTACTTTAGGATTACTGGCTCAGTCACACACGCACACACATACACATGAAGACGGGAGCAAAAAGTCCCACCAGGCATGTCACAGGATAGATAATACCCTATTCTCAGTTATTACCTCAGACTTTTCTGATCAAAGATACGTCAGGGAGAAGTCTTGCCTTTTGGGTTAGATTTCTCATGATCACAGGTAGAAGTCACAGTTCTGCAGCATAATTTTGATGTGAGCACTCTACAAAGACACAGAAGAAACCAATTTTATCTTTCAGATTCAGAATTTCCTTAGGCAAATTACCAATACGACATATTTTTTCTATATATACACTCTCTCAATGCTTGCCTAGGTAGTTCAGACTTGACTCTGTCCTAATTCTGGACAATACACCACAGGGATCCCTGAACCTGAGCATAAGCCTTATTTGGGTCAGAGTAGAGTCTGAATTTGAGATTCAGAGTTGTATTGGAAGTCCTGGTGGCTAGGGATAAAATCAAGAATCTTTTTACTTAGAGATAAGAGCTTTCATACTGAGACTGTATCTTTACCTAGTGTCCTGATTCAGCTAGGATAGGGTTAATTTTCCCCAGCAGCTGGGAGGGAGCTACAGCCGGACTATTCCATCCAGGCGTCGGCAGTGCAGGAGTGGCTTTTGTCTGGGTCTGTCCCTCGTGCTGTGTCCATGCAGTACAGCTCTTGTTCTGTACATTGTTATCACTGCTATTGTTACTGTTGTTGTTCGGGTTGTTGTTGTTACACTGTTGTATTAAAACTTTCTTATCTCAACCCCAGGGTTTGTATTTTATTCCCTGTCCCATCCCCGTCCGAGAGTGGGGGAGGGGCAGCGGCAAAGTGGTCTCGGGTCCCAGTAGGATCTAAACCACCACAGTTCTTTCTGGCACCCCAACTGTCGGTGCTGGGCTGGATGTTCAAAGGAAGGGTTTCCTCTACACATCATGCAACAGATGCCACATGGAGTAAATGGGTTGTGTTGATAACACAAAGAGCTCGAATAGAGAACCCCAGCTGCCCAGGAATATTGGAGGTGATCACAAATTGGCCAGAGAGCAAAGCTTCTGGGATGTCACCAAAGCAGGAGGTGACACGTGCTGAGGAGGTCCCACCATATAACGAGCTGCCTGATGAGAAGCGGTATGCCCTGTTCATTGATGGCTCTTGTCACATTGTGGGAAAACATCGACAGTGGAAGGCTGCTGTGTGGAGTCCCACGTGACGAGTCGCTGAAGCTGCTGAGGGGCAAGGTGAATCGAGCCAGTTCGCAGAGGTGAAAGCCACCCAGCTGCCTTTGGATATTGCTGAGCAAGAAAAGTGGCTGAAGCTCTGTCTCTACACTGACTCATGGGTGGTGGCGAATGCCCTGTGGAGGTGGTTGCAGCAGTGGAAACAGAGCAATTGGCAACGCAGAGGTAAACCCATCTGGGCTGCTGAAGTATGGCAGGATATTGCAGCTCGGGTGGAGAACCTCGTCTTGAAAGTGTGCCATGTGGATGCCCACGTACCTAAAAGTCAGGCCACTGATGAACATCAAAACAACCAGCAGGCAGACCAGGTTGCTAAGATCAGAGTGGCTCAGGTGGATTTGGACTGGCAGCGTAAAGGTGAATTGTTCATAGCCCGGTGGGCCCATGAGACCTCGGGCCATCAAACAAGCCAAGCAGGTAAAGCCTCAGCGGAATGGAGAATGCTGGCTGAAATATAAATATGGAGAGGCCTGGCAGATCGACTACGTCACACTGCCACAGACCTGCCAAGGCAAGCTCCACGTGCTCACAATGCTGGAAGCAACCCCTGGATGGCTGGAAACGTATCCAGTGCCCCACGCAACTGCCTAACACCATCCTGGGCCTTGAGAAACAAGTCTTGTGGCGACACGGCACACCAGAGAGAATGGAGTCGGACAACGGGACTCACTTCCAAAACAAACTCATAGACACCTGGGCAGAAGAACACGGCATCGAGTGGGTCTGACACATCCCCTACCATGCACCAGCCTCTGGAAAAATTGAACGCTACAATGGACTGCTAAAAACTACATTGAAAGCAATGGGAGGTGGAACCTTCAAACACTGGGGCACACATCTGGCAAAGGCCACCTGGTTAGTCAACACAAGAGGATCTGCCAATCAAGCTGGCCCGGCTCAGTCAAAACTTCCACGTAGAGTAGATGGGGATAAAGTCCCTGTAGTGTGCATGAGGGATGTACTGGGAAAAATGGTCTGGGTTAGTCCTGCGCCAGGCAAAGGCAAACCCATCCACGGGATTGCTTTTGCTCAAGGACCTGGGTGCACCTGGTGGGTGATGTGGGAGGATGGAGAGGTCCGATGTGTACCACAAGGGGACTTGATTTTGGGTGAGAATATACCATGAGTTATATTGTATTTTTGTTAATTTTTTTTGTTTGTTTTGGTTTTTGTTGATTGTCAAATGGCTGCTGGGCATGACGTAGATGGTATAGAATAAGGGGTGGATTATGTCCTGGTTCAGCTAGGGTAGGGTTAACTTTCCCCAGCAGCTGGGAGGGAGCTACAGTCGGGCTATTCCATCCCAAGCTGACATCATGTCCAGGTGCCCAGGCGCGGGCAGTGCAGGAGCGGCTTTTATGTGGGTCTGTACCTCGTGCTGTGTCCATGCAGTATAGCTCTTGTTCTGTACATTGTTATCATTGTTATTGTTGTTGTTCAGTTTGTTGTTGTTATACTGTTGTATTAAATTTTCCTTATCTCAACCCCGGGGTTTGTATTTTACTCCCATCCCCGTCCGAGGGTGGGGGAGGGGCAGCGGCAAAGTGGTCTCTGGTCTTGGCAGGGTCTAAACCACCACTCCTAGGCACTCCTCTCATGGGAAGCCTGCTTTAATTAATTGCAACACAAAATAATTCCTAATCAGTTTAAGAGAAAAAAAAAAAAATCCACAACAAAATAAATCTTGCTGAAAAGGATACAGTAGCAGCACATGAGTTCTTACCTTACTGCAATGGTTCACCTTAATCCCATCTTGACAGAAACTCATATACCTTCCTTATTTATAAGACTATAAGAAAATGTAACTGAGAAAGACTTTCAAATTCATGAACTGAAACTTTTAAAGCTGATTAGTCATTTCATACAAACATCTATTAGTTTTAAAGAAAAATGTATCCAAAATGATTAGACTCTTTTGAAATTGTTAGTCAACACGCCTAGAACGCTGTGATGTTCTTATGACAGCCACTTTAAAGCCAAGGAAAGATTTATTTGCTATATTCTTGGAAAAGTCAGAGAGAAAAGCACTTACACAAGGACAAAGCATAAAGTTTTATATAAACACAACAAGGTAGTAAGTTCAAATATTTGCCCAAATAGAAATAATTCTTTCTTGTCATTTTTTAAATGGTCCTCTGATTAAAAGAACATTACAAAGTGTTTGTGATGAATTTGAAGAGGCAGTAATTCAGGTTTTCACATAGACCAGTGAGACTGGGCATGTTTCGTTCAGATTGGTTTGTTAAATATTTTATAGATCAGTTTTCTGCTTCTATTGAATTGGAGTGTAATCTTCACATAATATTTTCTTTACTGTCAAGGAACATGTCAAGGATATTTTTATATTTTATTATTTATTTCTAGGATAGATAATTTGTTCATCAGCATTACTTGGTTACTGTACCTGTCTCCAAAAGCAATTTTAGTTGATGTAATCTGACAGAATTGTTATGATGAATCAACAAACCTGGCAATCTGAATAGAATAATCCTTAATGTTGGGTAGTAGAACGTATCAATTGTTTCTTGTTTTTCATAGAAAAAAAAAATAAACAAAAACTAAGCAAAAAGCGACCTCATACAAAAAACTCATACCAACCTGTCACTGATTTTATTGCTGATAGTAATACATAAAAGATGCTTATTACAAAAGATATTTTCAGTGTATCATGATTATACTGTGTCTGACTGGAATGGCATTAAAGTTCTTCATAGCTTTGGATTTGTGATTAAACCAGTGGTGGTAGCACACTAATGTTTTGACTATCGCTGAACAGTACTTGATGATGTCAAAGCTTTCTCTTTTTCTCACTCTTCTTCTCCTGCCCCTTCAACAAATAGGCCAGGGCTGGGCAAGAGTTTGGGAGGAGATACAGCTGGGACAGCTAACCTGAACAGACCAAAGGGATGTTCCATAACATATGACGTCCTACTCAGCAACAAAAACTTCAGGGAGGGTGCCTTTCAGGGTACCTGTTGCTCAGAGGCTGGATGAGCATTGGTCTGCCATCAGCAGTGGTGAATAATTGCCTTTGTATTTTTGTGGGTTTTTTTTTTCCCCTCCTCATTCTTTCATTTATTAAACTATCCTTATCTTGGCCCATAAAGTTTCTTGCTTTTGCTCTTCCTGTTCTCTTCATCAGTCCTGACGAGAGTGGAAGCATGATTGGTATTGGGAATGAAGGAACAGCTGTGTGGGTGCTTTGTTACTGGCCAGGGTCAACCCACCACAATTATATACATGCAGAGAGGTATTAAATAATTAAATAACTATACCAATATTGTAAATCGTATTTTCATTATTATGTACTTTAGTCACACAATCACATACAGAGCCATTTTAATAAACAGTTTCAGCCAGGTATATCTGCAAGGCCAGCTGAACTGGTGTTTTTGAGATATGCTGGCTCACTGATTTGCAGAACACAACAGGGTGGTTTTACTACCACTGTATCTATCCAGCACTGCTTGTAGGAGTATGCAGGTATTCACATATCAGGTGAGTACAGGTCAACTGGCATCTCAAATGAGCAAACTCACATCCCTGGACCATCCCAAAGCCACACTATCATACACACCTCTGATATTAAGGCAGTACTAGAATCCCTAAATCATTAAAAAAAATATCTAGATTACTTTAGCTTCTAGTAAGTTCTAAACCACAATCCACAGACCTGCCAACTGCAACCCTTCACAAATCATGTCTTAGACCCTGAAAATCATTAGAATTTCTCACAAATGATAAAAATAGGCTTATAAATATTACATTTGGTATCTTTACCTTTTTGTTCTGAATATATCTGTCCTGGTTCCCCAGGCAGAGACACATGGGCCAGCCATGCGGGCAGGCCGTGAGTAGCCCCAAGTCAGCTGGGAGATCCAATCAAGACAGTTGACTCACAGGTGTATCCCACACCACTTCATCATGCTCATTATAAAAGGAGGGAGTTCACTGACAGTGGAGTTCCTTTTCCTGGGGCTCTTCCTTACTGATCTGTTCTTGCTGTTGACATCATGGACTAGGCTGAGTAGAACTTTGTTTACTCTATGTCAGTTGTTGTATTAGTTTTGTTATTTCATTAAATCTGTTTCTACTTCAACCCATGGGGTTTCTCCTTTTTTTTCTCTGATTCCCCTTCTCAGCTGGGCGGGATCTCATTGGGTGGTAGAATAACTGCTACAGTTTAGCCCTGGATACTGGCTAAATATAGACAATATCATGTCTATGGTTTGATGCTCTGCCTTCTTGGGACATATAATTCTAATTTTAAAAGTAAAAACTAAGCTTGCACTAGAAAAAACCAAAACACAACAGTAAGTGAAAATTTAAACAGGAAATGAAACAGAACCAAACTTCAAATAAAATCACAAAATATATGCCACTGTGCTTATACACAAGTTAGTCCAAAAAAGACTTAAATTACCATATGTAATAATGTTTAGCAAAGACTATAAAAAGTAAAATAAGTAACTTGGAGAGTAGAGCTTTATAGTTCATTCTTTTAAGGAATTTAAAATAATTCCTTTTTATGTATAATTTTAGTTTTGCAACTTTTTACATTTTTAGTTTTAAATATTTGAATACAATATATTTCAAGAGAGTAAGTTTTAGAAACTATTTGACTGTTAAAGATGTAAGATTTCTAAATCTCTCTGAAGGAAATAGTACATGGTTTCTGAACGATTTTGCATATGTAAGCAAAATTTTCCAGTGCCTCTCCTTGTGTACTTGTAAAACTTGTGCAAAACTATTAACTGTGGTGATATAAAACAATCATTCATTTACTTCTTATATTTTTTCCAATTGTACCAGCACAATAATTTGCTAATTAAGTGATATCCCTACATAGTTTCATACAATCATTCACAGTGTGTATGGCTCTCCAATTACTATGAAGATTTTGCTGATTTCTAATTGGTTTTCATCAGTATGAAAGTATACTTTGTACTTATCAAGTTATGAAGACTGTGCATTTTTGTTCAGGAAATTTGGCTGCAGAAGTATCAAACATATTCTTAAATAGTATATGAACATATTTCTAGACTAAAAGTTGCTCCTTTGGTTACACTTCTGATAATGATTTATAGGGTCAGAAATTAACAACATAATTTTGGGCACAGAGAAAAATAGGTATCCTTATAAGAATTATTTTGCTTTTCCCTGTCTGTTCACATGAAATCCATCCCTCTTTTGTGATGGTCAAAAGTTTTGGGTTTTTTTGAGAAATAAACAGAAATCAATTCCATTTTCACCCTCTGTTGAGAACAGACACATATATATGTTTCATTAAGTTTGAAAAGAGCAATCAGAAGTGACTCATCCGTTTGTATCTCAGAAAACTTTTGAATAGGATCTTGGTAGCTGGAAGTACATTACATGTCTATCTGCTACTTTTCTGAATAGGGAAGGAACAGCAATGCTTGTAATTAGCACAAATCAGGCACAGTCAGTATAGACTGTAAAAACCTTAACCGACTTTTTCCTCTCAGAGAAGTAGATAGAATAAAATTAGTCAGATGTCCAATAAAAAAGAAAAATTTGGTGTGTTTTAGAAAATAAATAATTAAATGATGAAAACAATATTTTTGTCATTAGAAAATGCAAACATGTCCAGATGTTCCTGGAACAGATTGCGAGTGTCAAAGATAGCAACAGCAAATAAGAAAATGAAAGTACTATATGAATGGGCTAATCACTAACAAGATTTTCTTTATCCAGCCCTATAACTCATGCAGATTAAGTGTTGGGGGCACTCAGAATACCTGAAACACCCCAGGGGTGGGGTTGAGACACCATGAACCTGTACCATCTCTTCAACCTCTAGAGAACCCAGGGAGCAGAAGAGAGCCTACAGAACCCCACAACCCTGCCCAGGACTACGCACAGTACACTGACTCGTCCTACTTCTTTCTGGGACTATAGTATATCTCTCATGAAACAGAAGCCATGTAATTTGTAAAACTGCATAAATCTGTGATTAAAATGCTTTGGTATCTGAATGCCTTTAGCCGTCAAACTGTCATGATGTTTTAATTTGTGACAATGTGCCTAGCTATTGCTCTCATGAAACAAAGTTTTCCAATAAAACATCTGCTTTTCAGATAGAAATGTGAAAGTTTGCATAATTAAATTACTTGCTTAATAATTTAAAGAATTAACTTCATATGATATTTAAAAAAAAAGCCTGGCAAACTATCCCTCTAAATACTTCATTAAAGAAAATTTGTACGTCTTTACTATTCACATACACACACAAATCAAGGCCTGGATTACAATGAAGGGAACAAATAATGTTCCAAACTGTAGGGAATAAACAATTCTTAATTTGACTTAGTGAAGCATCTTTTTAATTCAGTTGAGTATACCTTTAAATTTTCTTTTTTTATATATTTGCCCTAGGGGCACAGCACGACTTTATTTCATTCTCTACTTTTGTGCATATGTAGATGAAACCTATCACTGATGACACAACAGAGTCACTGTGGATGACATCTAGTCATCTGAAATATGTTTGAGTCAGATATAGACATAGTTTAAATCATCATAGCTCTTGAAGTCAGCTGACTGATGGGATTGTACATTCACATAGGCTCTGCCTTCTGTTATCTGATGGATGCATTTTCAATGATAGCTACAGAATCTGTTTCAGATTGAGCACACATTTCACTCAAACATATCATTACTGTGGATGAAAGTGGTAGTTAATACAACTACATTGTCACTAAGGGTATCTTCCAAACAGATGACCCATATTGGATAATGAATAATAGTAATAACAACAACAGTGACACAAAACAAAACCAGAACTCTATTGTATATCAGGATTTTGCATTTTCACAGGGGATGTGTGAGAGGAAATAAAGCTTTCTTAGTCCTGACAGCTGATTTCTTATTTGAATCCTGGTTTCTGTCTTCCACTTTTGTATATCGAAAGAATCAACATATAAACCATTTTTTAAAAAAATTTTGATTTTCTTTCTTTTCAGTAATTTCAAGACCCTTACAGCTAGTTGTTTGGTTTTAGTTACCAACTATATATAACTAATTACAAAGTTTTTACTCTCCCTTTAATGTGTTAGGTGAATTCAACAGAGAACTCTATTTTTAAGATGAGAGGTAAGGAAAAAGATCTCATTTTATACATGTTTAATTGAAGAAAAAAGAAATACACTGTAGTATAAGTTAAAGTTGGATTAGAAAAAGGAATAAGTTATTTGTCATGTTAGCTCATCATTATTTAATTAGATACTGATGAATAAATCCCTAAAGGTTTGAAATCCTCATTTAAGACCCCTAAATAAAATTTCGTCCATAAACAAAAAGATCATGAAACCTTAAATAAAGGATCTTAGAAGTCCAGATGAAAAAACAATTGTTTCATAAATATTTAAGAGCAGCAGAGGTCAAGAAATATGTTCTGAAGGAGAATGTGTGATTTTGGTACCTTTTATATTCCACAATAAACAAATACAGTTATGATTTCTTTTTATTCACGTTAAGTGGAGGACATATTTAGTCAAATAGAAACAGTCTTAAGAACAAAGCTATGCAAAAGAAAACAATAAAATTTGGTTAGGCCCAATAAAGCCTTTGTAGTAAAATACGGTAATCCTTCTTGTGTTTATCTTAAACTGATTTTTTAATAAGATACATATCTGTGCCCAAAATATATTACAATTATAAAAATCAAGTGAAGGCAGTCCATGGAGATGATGTGAAAGGTCAAGGAGAAAGCAAAAAATATGATGAAATTAATACGATCCATATTTATCTACCAGTGAATGAGGAAGAAGAAATATCTGAAGCCGTGAGTTTAAGAACGTGCCTATTAAGTCAAGTATAGTTTAAAATACAGTTTGGTTATGGACTAGATTCTATGATGGCACATTCATCACACAACTGAACTGATTATTCAAACACAATTAGATTTAGTTAGGATAGGGGCTCTTATGGACACTTTAATCATTTGCTTCATGAATTGAAAAGGGGCATGCATTTGATTTACTGTCGTCTGGGTGGGTGATAAAGATCCCCTAGTTGATAAATGTTGCAAATGAATTTGCTGATCTAAGCTATCCTTTCATTTGTTTTGCACAATAATTAAAGATTAATTAAATCAGACATGCCTCTAATGAAAGACACTTACCTACAGATCCCTTCATCCAACAGGAAAATACAAAATAGACCAATATGAAAATTCTTCAAAGAATAAGGGCTTGGATAAACAGAAAAAAGAATGTTTGTATTGTTCTGCAACTATTGATGAAAGCAAAGTGTAACATTTACACTCTGCCTATTTAGAACAATAATTAATTTTGGACTTCGTATTGGTAACATTCCAAAATGAGCATGCAATCAATATAAAACTTGTGAAGTTTTGTTGGATTTTTTTTAAAAGTGGAAATGAATTATGTGTTTCGCAGAGGTAAGCATAGACTTTAAACTGACCAACTTCTAAATCTACTAATGGTGCAGAACAAGAGCTTTTCTGAACAGAATAGAAAGTAGTTACTTATTAAAGACAGTCATTTGAAAACTTATGTTTTTTCTGGTTCAAGTTCTTCACAGGTTCATGTCCTTCTTATGTTGGGGGCCCCAGAGTTGAACACACTACTCCAGGTGGGGTCTCACAAGAGTGGAGCCAAGGGGCAGAATTATCTCCCTTGATCTACTGTTCATGCTTCTTTTGATGAAGTTTTCTGGGCTGCTAGAGCATATTACTGGCTCATGTTGAGCTTCTCATCAACCAGCACCCCCAAGTCCTTCTCCTCAGGGCTACTCTTAATCCATGCTCCTGTATTTGTGCTTGGTATTGCCCTGATTCAGGATCAGGACCTTGCACTTGGCCTTCTTGAACTTCATGAAGTTTTCATGGGCCACAAGTCAAGCCTGTCAAGGTCCCTCTGGATGGCATCCGTTCCCTCCAGTGTGTCCACTACATGACACAGCTTGGTGGTGTCGGTAAACTTGCTGAGGGTGCACTAGATCCTACTGTCCATGTTGCCAGTAAAGTTGTTAAACAACACTGCTCTCAGTACTGACCCTTGAGGAATACAACTTGTAACTGATTTCCACTTGGACATTGAGCTGTTGACTGCAGCTCTTTGAGTGCGACCATCCAGCCAATTAGTTATCCACCAAGTGGACCATGCATCAAGTCCACATGTCTCCACTTTAGAAACAAGGATGTTGTGCATGACAATGTCAAATGCTTTGCACATGTCCAACTAGATGATGTCAGTTACTCTTCCCTTATGCACCAATGCTGTAACTCCGTCATAGAAGGCCACCAAATTTGTCAGGCACGATTTTCCCTTAATGAAGCCATGTTGGTTGTCACCAATCATCTCCTTATTGTCCGTGTGCCTTAGCATAGTTTCCAGGAGGATCTCCTCCGTGATCTTGCCAGGTATAGAGGTGAGAATGACTGGCCTGTAGTTCCCCTGGTCTTCATATTTTTCCTTTTTAAAAATGGGGATTAAGATTCCCCTTTTCCAATTAGTGGGAATCATAGAATCACTATGCTCGGAAAAGACCTCTAGGATCATCAGGTCCAACCTTTATCCCAACATCTCCCTAACCACTATACCATAGCCTCAAGTGCTTTGTCTACTCATTTTTTAAACACCTCCAGGGACGGCAACTCCACCACCTCCCTGGGCAACTTCAGCGGACTACCACAACTGCTCAAATATGACGGATAGTGGCTTGGCGACTTCAACAGCCAGTTCACCCAGAACCTGCAGACGCATCTCATCAGGTCCCATGGACCTGTGCACCTTCAAGTTCCCTAGATGGTCTCAAACCTGATATTCTCCTACAGTGGGTGGTTCTTCATACTCCCCGTGTCTGTGTTTGCTTTCTGTTACTCGGGTGGTGTGGCTTAAGTACTTGCTGGTGAAGACTGGGGCAATGCGGTTGAGTAGCTCAGCTTCCTCCATATCCTGGGTATCAATGTCTCCCATTATCCTCCAGAGAGGGCTCACATTTTCCTCAGTCTTCCTTTAATCACCAGTGTACCTATAGAAACTTTTCCTGTTGCCCTTGGCATCTCTGGCCAGGTATGATTACATCAGGGTTTTAGCTTTCCTAACCTGATCCCTGGCTGCTCAGACAGTTTCTCTGTATTCCTCCCAGGCTTTCTGTCCTTGTTGCCATCCTCTGTAGGCTTCCTCTTTGTGTTTGAGTTTGTCCAGGAGCTCTTGTTTATCCATGCAGGTCTCCTGGTGGTTTTGGCTGTCTTCATCTTTGTTGGGATGTATGGCTCCTGAGCTTGGAGGAGGTGATCCTTGATTATAAACCAGCTTTCTTGGGCCCCTCTTCCCTCCAGGGATTTATCCCATGGTACTTTACCAAGCAGGTCCCTGAAGAGGCCAAAGTCTTCTCCCCTGAAGTGCAAGACAGAGTTTGCTGTGCATTGTCCTCGCTGTCCTGAGGATCTTGAACTCCACTATAATGTCTGCTGTCTCTACTCTCCCTTTAATCCTGACTCATAAATTCTCGGCTGGCTCCTCATCCACCCTCAGGTGGAGCACCATGCACTCCAGCTGGTCATTGACATAGGGGGTGACACCCCCTCCTCATCTCCCCTTCCTATCCTTTCTAAAGAGCCTGTATCCTATTCCAACACTCCAGTCACAGGAGCCATCCCATCACATCTCTGTGATTTGAATCAGATCATAGCCCTGCAGACACACACGTATCTCTAACTCTTGTTTATTCCTCATGCTATGTGCATTTACTTAGAGGGATTTAAGTTGGCCCCTGCTTAGGCTGATTTACTGGCTGGAGTGGCTGGAATTCCTTTGTGCTGCTCTGCAGGTGCTCTCCTGCTGACCTGTGATCCTACTCCAGGCTCTGGACATCTATTGTTGACGCTATCATCAAACTGTTAGGAGTGAGATGGATTGAGCTTCCCCTCCCCCGACAACTTATATAAATAGTTACACAGTTTGCAAGCAATACAAGCTATACAGAAATTCTGATTGATTTTAATAATTGGAACACTAATCTCATGATAATTCTGTTTATTCATGAATTATGATAATCATGAGTACCCACAATAGTTTTTAATTACATCTGGATTAAAAGTATTCACATGCTTCCTGAGATTACCTCTCTAGGTTTATAGTCCTTGGGCCATATTATGTGTCCACAAGCCACCAGAGAATTACCAGAACAAAGGAGGAACATCTTCTAAATATAAGCAGTGCAAATGGATGGAGTTGTCTTTGCAAAGATGTTGGAATATACAGTATACTGGTCAGGGAAACTGTTAAATTTTAAAATCATATCCGATGTTCTCCTAGAACAGCCATACTGATGTATGATGGGGGTTGAACCAGAATGCACTTTATGCTACAGATACACAGTGTGGAGCAATGCAAGTTAATAGTACCTCTTCCTAACCTTCTTTATCCTGAAAACTGTAGTCATGCTACGGTTGTGTGTTATGTTGCTAAATTTGTCTCTATAAAGGCAGCCACATCGGGCCCTTTATGTGATGTTTTTGGCTGAAAATATGACATTGAATATAAAGACAAGAGGAAGAAAGAAAATGTATGAAAAGCTCTTCTAATTATTGTTAAAAAATATTGTTTCTCTGAAACACAAACAATAATTGTAATTGCACAAAAGTTTTGACTAAAATTATACATCAGGTCACATCTTTTGCAACCATAAATCAGAATACTTTCAGAAATTACAGTGGAATTATGTAAATGATAAATTTCACCAGATGAAAATCTGCCTTAAGAGAAAACCAGGACTGGAACTCAATGGATTTTCATCTCCAGATCTATAGAGAAGTGAAGGGTCTGGAGCACAATTCTTACAAGGAGCAACTGAAGGAACTGAGGTTCTTAAGCCAGAGAAAAGGAGGATGGGGGGAGACCTTATCATCCGCTACAACTACATGAAAGGAGGCTGTATCGAAGTGGGGTCAGTCATCACTCTCAAGTACCAAGTGATAAGATGCGAGAAAATGGTGTCAAGTTGTGCCAGAGGAGGTTTAGATTGGATATTAGGAAACATTTCTTCACTGAAAGGGCTAGCAGTAGTTGGAACAGGCTGCCCAGGGAAGTGGCAGAGTCCCCGTCCCTGGAGGTATTTAAAAGACGTGGATATGCAGCTTACGGACACGAATTAGTGGTGGACTTGGCAGTGCTAGGTTAATGGTTGGATTTGATGATATTAGAGGTCTTTTCCAACCAAAACTATTCTATGATTCTATGTTCTTGCAGATTTGCAATTTCTGATACGTTTAGAAGTAAGCTTTCTAGAATATTTGTAACAAAGATTGATCTTGAAACTTAACTTGAAAAAAAAATATATATGGAGTGAGACAGTGTGAGACATTTGCCCCTGTGTCCACCAGAATATACTATGATGAGAATTTACATTAGTGGAAAATATAACTAATGGCTCCCATATTCTGTCAGTGATTTGTTATGGTTCCGATATTAGGATATGCTTGGTACTGAAGTTCATGTTTGAAGTATTTGCCTTTGAAGTCTCTAATGTCTCTGGGTGGCTGGTTTACCCATTTGATGATAGAAATCCTTCCACATGCTTACTAACTCTTTTGATATAAACCATTGCTTTCACTTCTGTGTTGGATAGTTGGGTCTGAGGATCATTTTTTCCTCTTCCATACACTTACTTTTCTCTTAGACATAGCTGCTTAAAACTTCTGAAGTAAAATGTGCCACAGACTAGAATGTATACAACTTCGAAATTGCAACACTGGTTTCAAATTATTTCAAAACTCATAATTTATTTGAATTAAGAACTCATTCTCATTTTAATATTTATAAAGATATGAAATCTCAATACTGGAAATCAAAGTAATAGTTAGTCAGAGAAATTGAAAGTTAACAAGCCACGAAAAAAAAAAGTTGATTTGAAATGAGAGGTCTTTTGTAAATTCTGTTCTGGGAGATTTGTTTATAAGCTTTGAAATTATCCTTCAATTTTTAATCAAAGTTGGGATGTGAGAAAAAAAAGATGCAACTCCTCATAAATTCTGTCAGGTTTACTGGCACCTCAAGAGATTATGGCTGTTTACCTGCCTCCAACAACTGTCACATCTGTGTGTCATAGTAAAATGATAAATCAAAGATATCAGAAGTCTCTCAAAGAGCTTTATATTTTTGCAAGGTGAAATGTTTATGTTTTCCAAATATGAAGGTCGTTGTGCTTGTACTTCATCCTTTTCTTTTGTTTTTAGATTTGATAGATCCAGTTATATTTAAAATCCTGGTGCCTCTCCTAATCTGTAAACAATAATGCCTGTATTAATTTCCATGTGGACTTCCTAAAAGTTACATTAGCTGACTATGGGAAAACTAGACATTGCAGTCACAGTGCCCCAGTGGAATAATTTACAAAATCTAATTTATTTCTCTTTAACCAATTAATATTTAATATTCAGAAGACTTTTTTTTCTCCTTGTAAGGTAAGTAACTCATTCCACAAGTTTTGTGTCTACAATATTTCTCTCGTTTGAGTTAGAAAAGTCTGAGGACACATCCTGTTTATCAAAATTTAGAGTATTAGAACATCTTTCATGGTTCTCAAGTTGTCACTTACAGAATAGCTTAATAGAAAGATAACCTTTAAAGTCTTTTTCTTCTTAACAGGTTTCTATTACTCAATGAACTGATGTCAAAAGACGAAAAAAAAATGAACTGTTTAAAACTATATTTAGGAAGTCAGATAATTTGAATTTGTCAAAATGTGACATTTAATTATTTGAGCATGTGAACTTGTTACATGAACCAATTATTGTTTCATGATCCTTTCTAGCCTCTTTCAGATGTTCTCCAGCACAAAATTTATGACAAAATAATTTCAATTTTACTATGCTTTTCTGTATCAAATAATTTGAACTATTACACTGTTAGAACACTAATTGGATTAATACTAAATTTTTAGCTTCATCTATATTTGTGTGTTTTGTTTTTACAAGAGCAAGTTCTTGAGTGTAGCAATGCTGGTGGTATTTTCTGAATCCTGGCAGATCCTCTGTCCTAGTAAAGCAAAAGAATTCTCATAACTCAATAAGAATCACACGAAACCTTCAGTAGCTAGAGATATTTTTGAAGTCCTAAAGATGAAGCATTCCCAGCTGTAATAAAACAATACTAGCTTACTGGTAATCCCAGCTTCTCAGCAGGAAATATCAAGGGAAGCAACTCAAACCAACAGGGAAAAATGAACAAAAACCCAAAAAACTCAAGCTGCCTGTTCTCACATTTTGGAGTAGGTCTTACCCATAGAGTAAAGTCTTTTCCATCCATGGCTCTAACAGATGGAATAACATTGGATTTATAGTATTTGATTTAGGTTAACCAATAATGATAATCATAACCATAATCATTTTGTCATGCAAGTTGATCTCCTGCCATAAGTGTCTTTAACTCTGTTATACCTATAAAGTAAGAAAGAAGTCAGCCCTTGCAAAAGAGCATGTTTCAGAAAGTTAAATAAAGACAGTGTAAAAGCTTATTAGAGAATGAGGAGAGTTGAAAAAGATATTTTTAAAATATATACTTTTCTCATTGAACATTATAATTTTTCCGGAAAAAAATAAAACAACCCAACTCCAAAAAACCAAAGCCTCCCAAAATTTTAGCATAGTAATCATGAGAGACACAGTGGTACAAGTGATAGATTAGTAGTTTTGGCGATTCATAAAGCAGGTTCATGACCTGCTAACATCAATTTTGCTCCAATTTTCAATTAAAAATTATGAAATTAGTTCACATCTCTTTATATTGAGTACTTCGCCTTACATTTTGGTTTCTTAAGGACTACCATGTTGGTGAAATGTATCCCATTGAAACCACCAATTTAGGAATTACACTTTTATACAAGCTAGTGTCATAAAGCACATTTTAAAAAATAAATAAATACTTTAAGAGGAGTTGAAAAATAATTTTATTGCTCCTCCATAATACTGAACTGGGACCACTAGCTATTAATCATATATTAATACTTGGTAGTCATTACTCACACAAACTGTGAATAGAGAAATATTAATAAAGAGAAAAAGAAAGCTAGTTTTAACTTCAGGAGGCATTGGATCAAGTCCATGGAAAATATTTTCTCTATTGACTAAGAGTGAAGTATTCTTCCTATTATGTTATAATAAAAAATAACCAAAAACAAGACAGAAATCCATTAATGGGACCAAGAGTACAGAAGCAAACATAAGGAAAAAGAAAAAGATATAATGCCCAAAAGGAAATGACATGCACTATTCAGAAATAAAGTAAAACATTCACAGAGAACATGTTAGAAATATGGGCATCAAAACTTATTAATAAAAAAAAAGTGTATGGTAATCAAAAATAATACAAATATGATTATAGTTAATACCACTTTTTGTAAAGTTTTTTTCTAGGTAGGTAAGAAAGTCTGTTATTATTCCAGAAAGGATATATTATTTCAAATACACAAATACATTTTCAGCTATACTAAAGAATTGTGAAAGTTTTCCCCAGTTTTTTCATACTGCTTTTAAGTGCTTATTACCAGCTTTGATTTTTTCATTTTTAAAATAAAATGAATTATCCTAATGGAGTGACAAATCAATTTAATTTACTGAATTGAGGTGTATTTCCACTAGGAGGAGAAATTAAATAGATACAAACCAAATAAACAATATGAAACTTGTCTTGTTGAAGACAGTAGGGATCAAACAGAAAACAGTATCTGCTGAAAGACTCAAAGCTTTGACCTAACCAGACTAGGGTTTTTTTTTCCTGAACTACTCTACTAGTACTTGCACAGGCTATTTGCAAAACTCCCATACACTTTCCTTAAATCAAAGCTATGCTTATTAAAAGGAGGTTGAAAAAGCAAACTCTGATTATATAAATGTATAGTATTCAAGAAAACAGACCTTAAAAGCCCACCGCTGTGTAAAAGTGCATATAATGATTGAGGTTTAATGAATGAGAAGAAATAGTGGTGGGTTTTTTTCTACCAAATATTGAAATCACACTACAAAATATGTCCTTAATACCCCAAGATTGAAACTTTTTTTTTGAAGCAAGAAAATTATGTTAGAAACAGTAGACAGACAATCAGAAGCTGAATGTCTTCAATTTTTTTTTGTGTGCTGGTAACATGCACAGAGCTTTATGTAGCTCTACATTGTAGATAATGTCTTGAAAAATTATGAAAATTTACATATGAGAAATGCTGGTAAAATGTTAACTCCACCTTTCTTTTTAAACTAGCATCAAATCTCCATTACTTTTTCTATGAACCTCAAAATTATATATATATATAAAAGTGCACACAAAGGCAGGATCAGAGTTAGAGAAGGCTAAGGAGGATATTCTGCAAAATAAAAAGTATATTGTGCAAAATGTGAGATATAGTTAAAGGGATGTTAATGATGTCAAGTACTACCAATTTCTGATTAAATCTTTATGTCCCTGAAAGCAGTCACACATGCTGCAAACTTACTATGGAAATGTAGTTCTTGTAAGGACATCACAATGAAGCTAGTATATTTTTATAAAGCACTTTCATCATGACACTGTAGGCTACCTTGAGAACAGGTTACAAGGCAAGCATTATCGATGGTATGAATCAACAGAAAGAAAAATTCATAGGGAACGACAGACATAGCCCTTTCATTATAAGCCTCCATTTCTTGTATCCTGAGTACACACTATTGAAAAAAAAATCAGCCTTTCTTTCTGAGGTTTAAAAACCACAGAATGGTAGTTCATAGCACAAGTAACTGCAGTGTGTGCTGGCTCATAGCAGAAAGATGTAATTCACTTTTGAAAATATCAGTATTGTGGTATTATATTTTGCAGCTATTCTGAATTAGAAGTCTCATTGTATGAGATAACATGCACAGGTAACCCAGAAGAAAAACTAGATAGAAATCTTTTTGCAGTAAGACTACATAATCTGTTGCCCACATTGTTGTTTTACATGGTAAAAATTTTGATTAGAAGTTTTTGCAATGTCATTTACGTTGACTGATCCTTAATAAAACAAGAAATATAATCCAATTCTAAATACAGAATTGAAAAACATAACAAAAAAATATTAAAAAACCCCAAATCTTTGTATAGAGTATATTGTGAAGCAGTGAAAAGCTAACAATGAATAAGATCTGGAATTTGCAGATCATCTACTGGTGTTCTCCCATAGTCCAGGGAAGCTCATTACCCCACTCCCATCCCTGTCCTCCTGACAGCAGGAGAAAATTTGACTCATCTGGTATGATGATAACAACATATTTGATTTATTTTCCTGCTGCAGCTGTGATGAACAGTCACAAGACTGCCCCACATATACCCCCAACTGAAACTGTTCACAAAATTAAGTACCTTATTATGTTTTTCCTGTTCTTTGGCCCTCCTTTTTGTCGTCCTTGTAACTCCCCTTTTTCATAGCTCACAACTAATTTGAAGATCTTCCCCACCTCTGCTCTATCTCTCATAATACTGCTTATCCTTATATCCACTTCTTTCCTATTGCTCTTTAATTTTTAAGTACACAAAACTTTATAACAAACTATAGAGAGTGTGTGACATTTGAGCTCATTTGTGTCTTAATTTCACCTCTGGGGTCAAAACAGATCTCCCTTGGCCTGAATCAGGTCAAGTCACATGGGCCAGAAGACAATCTTTCTGTATGATAAGAATATGCAAAAAAGTAATAGAAAAGCATTTCTAAAGGGCTCAGAGAGAATAAAGCACAGACTGGTAACACTAGAAGCTTTCCATATATAAACAAGTCTTTGTGGAGACTGTGCAGCAGAAAAGGAGATAGAACAGCTCAGCAAAGACAGAGCTGAATAGTGTAAGAAAGAGTTTACTGTAAAAGTGCACCACATTTTTAGCTAACTAACACAGTACCAATTTCTTTGATAGGCCAGTATTTGTTGATTTATTCTATCTGAGAAAGCAAGCCAGAAAGGGAATTGCTGTATAAGCAGTGTTACATTTTCTTTTTACTTAGAGGAAGAGGTAAAATATCATTTATTGCCAGCTGGAGAACGAGTAAAACATTCAGTCTTGAGAAAAACAAATGTATTTCTCCTCTTAGCCCTTTAAAAAAAAACAAAATCCCAAACCTCTCAGCGTAGAACACTACAAAAGTATATTCTGATGTGTGACTAGTAAAACAAGTTAAAAATTAATTTCATGGGAAAAATTCTGTCTGCTTGATTAAACCATGGCTTTACATTAGTAACCCATCAGGAGCAGTTGCAAATTATCAGAGTTCTGCCTCTTCTGTTACCACACTTGCTTATTGCCCAGGAAAGATTTGCATTCCTGTTTAATTCCATTTCTGTGTCACTATATTATATCCTACATTTCCTGAAATGATCCAGTGAAATAAATAAAATGATGCCATGTGTTTTAGTCTTAAAATGTCTTGTCTCACTTCTCTGGTTTAGAGCAAGGCCACACAGATGAATCAGCACACCTGAGGGTGCCTGTTGGCAACAGATGGTGCTCACTTGTCTCCAAAGTAGAAAAGGATTTTGGCCCATGAGTTGGCAGGGCTCATTGAGAGGCCTTTAAACTAGGTTTGAAGGGGGAGGGAAGTAAAACCAGGCTAGCTGAGGATGAGCCTGGTCTTCCTACACCTTTGAGGGTGATAGCTGGGATCTTAACTCTCTCTCTTAAATGCCTTTACACCAACACATGTAGCATGGAGAATAAACACGAGGAACTAGTGATCTGCATGTGGTTGAAGTGCTATGATATGATTGCTATTACAGAGACGTGGTGGGATAACTCACGTGACTAGAATGCTGTCATGGATGGCTATGTGCTTTTCAGGAAAGACAGGCTAACAAAGCATGGAGGTGGAGTTGCTCTTTATGTGAAGGAGCAATTAGAATGTAGTGAGCTTTTCCCAGGGGTGACTGATGAGCGAGTTGAGTGTTTGCGGGTAAAAATTAAGCGGCTGGCTAACATGGGAGACGCTATTGCAGCTGTCTGTTATAGGCCACCTGATCAGGATGAGCAGGCTGACAAGGCCTTCTACAGACAACTGGAAGTGGCCTCAAAATCACAGGCTCTGGTTCTCATGGGGGACTTCAACCACCCTGGCATTTGCTGGAAATGCTACACAGCCAGGCATGCATAGTCCAGGAGGTTCCTGCAGTGCATCGATGACAACTTCCTGATACAGGTGGTGGAGGAACCAACAAAGAGAGGAGCACTGCTGGACCTTGTATTGATAAACAAGGAGGGACTGGTCAAGGATGTGAAGGTAGGGTGCGACCTTGGCTGTAGTGACCACGAGATGGTGGAGTTCAAGATCACGTGCAGTAGGCACAGAGCAACAAGTGGGATCATAACCTGGACTTCAGGAGGACTAACTCTGGCCTCTTCAAGAAACTCCCTGGAGAAATCCCGTGGGACAGGGCACTGGATGGTAGGGAGGGCCAAAAGAGGTGGTCAATATTCAAGCATCATTTCCTCCAAGCTCTGGATCGTAGCATCCCAAAGAGTAAGAAATCATGTAAGGGAGCCAGGAGACTTATATGGTTGAGCAGGGAGCTACAAAATAGACTCAAGTGGAAGAAGAAAATTTACAGAACATGGAAGAAAGAGTTGACAACTTGGGAGGAGTACAAGAATGTGGTCAGAGATTGTAGACATGTAATGAGGAAAGTTAAGGCCTCCTTAGAATTAAAGCTAGCAAGGGAAATTAAGGATAACAAGAAAGGATTCTTCAAATACCTTGGAAGAAAAAGGAAAACTGGAGGAATGGTATGCCCCATAAACAATTTAAGAGCCTGTAGTTCTGCACATACACCAACATAAGAAAAGAGCAGAAAAAACATATATTCCTTTCATACTTCAAGCCTGTAAGGCAGAATGAAGTTCTTTGAAAAGCTGAGAGGAAAATTCAAGGAAAAGTTTTCTGGGAGATCATCATGTAAATAACATACTACTTTCATTACTTTTGTTCCCATACACATTAAAAGGTTCCTAGAAAGACTATTGAAGTCAATACAGAGTTTCTGTTACTGTTTTAGTTTGTAAATTTAGTTTGTAAAGCTGATTCCACAAAGGGGAGAAATTGCTTGTATCAGACTAGTGTTTTCTCTTTAATACTCTTTATTTTAAATAGAAGGGTAGAGCTGCAAACACTTTTGAACACAGTATAAACAAGTAATGATAGGTAGTTTCTTTCCTGAGAAATTCTTAACTGTGTTTGTCTGGAAATTCAAATTTTCATAGAAATTTCTCTCTGTTTCCTTTTAAGATTAGACCCATGGCAGCTGAATACTTCAGCTTTATGCCAGCATTAATTTGTTGTTGATGGATGATTACAGGACTGAATTACCATTCTTTTTACGTTACAACTCAAAAGAATCACTTTATTCTTTACATTGATTTGTCATTTTCTCCAAAGAACAAATTATGTCAGTTCATTCCTCTTCAATATCCCTTGCTTTCTCTCTCTGGAGATTTTATCTTTAGTCCAAAAAGTTCTTATCCATAAATTGAGGAATTTATGAAGCAAATACAAAATTTAACTTCAGACCATCACCCATAATTCTGTCTTCCTTCTCTTCCTTATTTTGCTTATTTTCGGTGGTGTTGATGAAACCCAGAGAGTCTGATTTTTACCATCTAGCATTAATACCATAAAAGTTTGTGAAAAAATTGCTTCTTTTTAAAGCACCCAGAATTTCCATATTGCCTCCTGGTAAGTACTGGTCAGAGCCAGGATTGACGACCTTTTGTAATAATATTGTGTGTATTCAGCCCAGAATGTCTGAGAAGAAATTTCTCCTATTTCAGAAAGCTGAGCGTGACAGCCATTCTTATGTCTCTGTTTAGAGGTGTATTACAAAGTTTTCAAATGTTATCAAGGTTTAGGGACTTATCAATTCAATTAATACAGAGAGTGACAAAATTATTACTTCCTTGATGAAATTTTGATCAAGAACCAAAATCCTGAAACCTACAGAAAATATTCCAGTGGCCACTGTGAGAGGGAGATATGTTAACTCAAAAGTGGGAAAATATGAAAAAAAATCTGTTTCTCACACAGGTCTTGTTCTGGTCTCTGGTAACTAGATTCTGGATGAGGTATGTATACTCTTTACATTTTTTAAGATATTTTAATAGTTTTGAGAATCATCTAATTCACTATTGAATCCTCCTAGATCTAAGTAAGAAAATAATCTCTATATTTCAATTAATAATTCATGTATCATTTTGGAAATAGTATATTCTGTAGTCTAAATAAAGGTCCAGGAGCCCAATATACTTGTATTATAGTCAGTCTGGTGTATCCACTGTGGTTGCATTTAGTACATTTGGAGATCAGTCTGTAGAAAAGCTGAGAAAACTCAGAAAGCTTAAAAAGTGAGTCAGCATTCATATCATGTGTCCCTGATTGTTTATACTGTAGCCTGAGAAGCGTAATTAGGATTGAGCTCTATGTGAGTAATGTGTGTTGATTACTGTTAGCTGACCAGTGAGATGTGAAGGACAACCTAGAAGCTGGCAACTATGATTAAAACTGATAAGTTTGATTCCTGCAAAGAATAAAAACAGACTAGTTTGCTGTTTTCAGGAAGATTTGTACTGAAACTGGTGTATAAGCACATGGATTTGTATGAATAAATAAGTGGAAACCATGGTGACCAGAATTATAGTTCAGTTATTCCTTGATTGACTATATATATATCCTTCACACATACACACACACACTATCACACTGAGTATTCCTTCTGTTTGTTTCCTGAACTATTGGCATCATTTCTGAGTGTGTCTTTATTAAAAATCATGACTTTAAGGTAACTATAAATAGTCATGCTTTAGTTCCTTGTCAGACAATAAATGCGAGAGTATTGCATGGTTTTAGAGGTGTTGGGTATTTTTTAATAAAAATACTAGTTTTCATAGATCATGCATGTTTGAGGGGGGCCTGAAAAAACACAGAAAGATATTTTATCCACAGGAAGGATGCAGTCAATGAAAAAGAGAAATTCCCAATTTATCTGTTGGAGTTTGTGACATGAGAAAATACAAGACTATGGTTTAAGTAAGGAATATCTGTAGTTGCTTTCTACCATGCATGTATTGAAATAAGTTAAAAAAAAAAAAAAAAAAAAAAAGTGAGAAATAAGGATATGCAGATTAGTGTAGTCATTGCAGACAAATTTTGAGACTGATAGGAAAAATGGCTTGGAAGATTTACAATACTTAGTTGTCGTTGTTAAAGGAGGTGAACTAGATATGTTATACTTTGGGTTCAGAATTTTAAATAATTTCCATCACTTTGGGGTATATGGATAGGAGCTTTATAATTGCAAAAAGCAAATTAATCTATTCATAAATTTTAAAAGATCAGACAGTGCTATAGTGTAATGAAAAACACCCTAGAAAAATCTTATCTGTAGTAAAATTAATAGCTCTAAATAATTGAAAATAGAAAATCAAAAGCAAAGACAAATGTGTATTTTCTGTAACACTTTTAGTAGCCAACAGCTCTTAGGTCAGATAATTTCTTTTTCTTGATTAAGCTAATTGAACTTGTACTTTAAGAAGAAAGGCAAGCAATGGACTCTTGTTGTCTATTCTTAAAAACAGTTCATTGGACTTACATTTTTAAAAATATATGTCATTTTCTAGATATTAATCCCAAATTTGATATTTAATAACCAAATAAGAGTTCAGATAAAAAAATGGAGAAATACCATGAGATATAAGTGCTTATTACACACTTTAAAATAATGTGTATTTTGTAGATGAAAGCAGAATGGTAAGGAAGAGGTGGCTGGTAATTTTAGTCCACATTGAGGTGATTGTTATATCTAATGATGACTGAACAAGAATCATGTAAACTAACAACCAGAGAGAGTGAAGGTTGAAAGCTATGTCCAGATTGTTAGTGCAATGACAAGTACATCATAAATCATGCAAACAGCCAACTAGACAGGAGAAAAAAATCATGAGTCTGAGCATTTCTGCATTTCTTCTGGTAAGGAGCCACTTTTGATGAAAAAGACAAGACACATACTCATACTCTTTCTTTAGAGAATATCAAAAGAAACTAGCTTAATAGAGAGAAAATTGGAAGAAGGATTGATTATTTATTTTGTACTTGGGATCAAGTTATTAGTTTTTACCGATATCCCTGATACAGATGTCCAAGCACTGATAGCAGGAAACAGAAACATTATGCTTGATAATGATTTATTTTCTAGAATGAATCGAGATTAACAAATCATAGGATTTAGAACTAATTTATAAGTACTTAATTCGCACAGAGTATGAATTATACAATGTACTCTAAGTAGATATTTGCAGTTGTGTGCAGCTAACGAAGATGTACTTTTCTATATTTGAACTACTGGTGGCATGTTTATCCCAGTATATCTACATAACTGTTTATCTCAGTCTTTTCTGTGGTATCCTCCACCAAAGAGGAAGAAAGTTGGAAATAAGTTTGTGATTTGCTATTTCAGAATAATCCTTGAAATGTGAATGTTGTCTGTTATTCCAAGGTAACATGCAAAATTCCTGTATTTGATCTTCAACACTGGATTTGGATGTAGGAATAATTTTTAAACAGATACTGTTTCCCTCGCAAATTGTGTATTTTGTAACACTCACCCTTTTTTTTTTTTTTTGCCTCATAATAGCAAAAAATGAAGCATTTTCAAATATTTCTAATTGATTTTGGAATTAAAGCTTTTTTTAAAAACAAAAATAATCTGAAAAATATATCCCTTAACTAATTTCCAAAGGGCAAGAAAGTGCTTTTCAAACCAAACCATCAGCTTCCAGGTTTTAGGGTGGTTTTCCCTTTTGTTCTTTACTTTTTTTTTTTTTTTTTTTTTTTTTTGGGTGGTGGTGTAACTTTATTTTTTTTTTAATTTTATGTATTCAGTCCTTCAGTCCTTTCAATTTTTCTTCGGGGTTACCTTCTGCAGAGCATCTCGTTTCATGCCATCTTCTGCTACTAACAACATAAATGAAAGAATAACACTAACAGCTGTATCAACTGGCCACAAATATGATATTCAGGACCTCATTTCTAGATGAACGTATTTTCTTTTGTGCATTGGGCCAATTTCTGGTTCAAGGCAAATGGTTCTGTTACTAAATAATTTTCTTCTGAGATCTGTTTATTGGTATCTGACTACACTGAACCCTATCACTTGTGCTTTTGGATTGTTAAATGTTTTATTAATTACTTTACATTAAAAGTTTAAGGAATAAATAGACATAACTCTCATTTGATCTGGACAAATTTGATCTGGACAAGCTTTGAGTTTTTGCATGAAGTGAAAATTACAAATTTGAATTGCTTAGAATAACAACCATTCATTCATCACAGCACAAGTATTTCTTTTCCAATTCTAACTCCACTTTTCTTAGACTGTAGTCAGAGTAGTCATTCAATTTAATGTTTTATGTAAGATTCTTTAAGAGTCAAAGCAGAGGTCAGAAATTGTTATACTCTACATCATTATTTCAAAGAGTAATACCTGGTCAGATATGTCTTATTTGAGTGAGGTGGTCATAACTTCTTAAGATTAAAAAAAAAAAACCATTTCATATATCATTAAGATATATTTTAGACTTCTTTTCTAAGTCAGACTGATATACTACAGATGAGAAAAGAAAAATATTTTTCTCACAATTCAGGTATTTTTGTAGTTACTCTTAAACTACATTAACCAAGATATTTGTATTTTATCTCTTCTGTGGGAAGAGTATTTTTTCATAATTTCACATTCCTCTCACTCAAATATAGACCCCTGAAGAACAAAGTTATTTCTGGTAAAAAATATAATCTTAAAATTCATGGCAGTCTGTGTGACAAATCATATTTAAACTTCTCAGAATAAGAATATTTTGACATTAAAAACTAGATCCTATATTTCCTTTTGTTTAATATAAAAAATTTCACTAATATGGTTTCATTTTAATAAGCAAGGCATTAAGTACTTACTGTAGTTATAAAATGTTTCACCTATAAAATCAGTTACTGAAGAATATGTAAAATGGAAATCATAATAAGGCATGTTTGTTATCAATCCAGCAATTAATTTTCCTGCTGTGTTGAATTCTAGATATGATGTCATTGATGAACCTGATTAAAATACTAATTATGCATCAATAATAAAAGGACAAATTCATTATAAGCTAATAATCTAACATCAAATATTAAATTTCATTATAATATTGATCAGAACATCCTTTATGTTATTTAAAGAAGTCTGTTCTCCCTCAGAATAAAAAGTTACAAGAGATAACACAGCTGGATGTTCTCTTACAGGGATAGTTCTTCTTTTGACTTAGGAACATATCAAACTTTCTGAGTTATGCTAGTAAGTTTCCATAAAAGTTAGCTTTCTGTATGCCTTCCATATTTTCATTCAAAATACACTGCATGAAAATTGCAGATCACACTGTCAGATAATTGCTTACAGAGATATCGGTGACATTCTGAATTATAGATTTCTATGGATAAAAAGCATCGAGGGTAAATAGAAAAATAGAAAAAGATTATATAGCAAGTCTAGCATGGAGAATTATAATTTCACTTTGTCAGATGTAGAAATAGAATGAGAAGAATTTTATTTGGTTTTAATCCTAGTTTTCACATTAAATACACTATAAAATCTTTAAAAATTATTATAAGGGTTTTTATCTATCAAAAAGACCAGATTAAATCAAAATATGTGTGTGGTTCAGTATCTTCTTTCTGTCAGTAACAGATGCTTAGGAAAAGATTGAAAGAAAGAGGAAGTCTCTAAAGAGAGCTGACTTCATTAATATCTGCCGGTTTTAAGCTATTAGTGACTTAAGGTCTTCCAAAGCCAGAGTTATATCTAAACTACTGCACTTTCTAGTCACCGTGTTCCATGACATTTGAAATCTGTTTCTATTTTTTCCCTTTATCCATCCTTCAGAAATATTCTTTGTTTCTGCATTGCCTGAAAAAGTCAACCTCTTTTTTTAGTCATAAAACTGTCTTTTCATAATTTCTCTGTGTGGTCCTCACAATATTTGAGATGTGGGTTTATCATGAATTTATGCAGTGTTATGTCTCATTTATTCCAAATGTTTTTCCTTAAAGTAACAAACACTATTGTTTTGACTGCATCTGGACAAAAAGATTATTTAAAAAAAAAATATCTACGTACAATTCTTCCGGAAAAAAGAAGTTATAGGTATTTAAAAGCTGTTATTGTGTATTTTGTGCACCATTTAGATTTCTGTATAAATTTATGTTAAACAATATCATATTTTGTATGTCATTTTATAATCTGATTACTCAATGAGATCCTGACAAATTTTTTCAGTCCTTTTATATTACTAGTCTTTTGTATTCCACTTTGAATACTTCTGTACCATCAGAAAGCATTGCTGTGTCACTGTTTAAACTAATATCTAGAACATTTATGACTGTACTGTGCTGGTGTCATAAAGAAAAAGAAAAAGAAAAAGAAAAAGGAAAAGGAAAAGGAAAAGGAAAAAAAAAAAGAAAAAGAAAAAGAAAAAGAAAAAGAAAAAGAAAAAGAAAAAGAAAAAGAAAAAGAAAAAGAAAAAGAAAAAGAAAAAGAAAAAGAAAAAGAAAAAGAAAAAGAAAAAGAAAAAGAAAAAGAAAAAGAAAAGAGAAAGAGAAAGAGAAAGAGAAAAAGAAAGAAAAAGAAAAAGAAAAGAGAAAGAGAAAGAGAAAGAGAAAGAGAAAGAGAAAGAGAAAGAGAAAGAGAAAGAGAAAGAGAAAGAGAAAGAGAAAGAGAAAGAGAAAGAGAAAGAGAAAGAGAAAGAGAAAGAGAAAGAGAAAGAAAAAGAAAAAGAAAAAAAGGGTGGTGCCACAGTGGTAGGGACTAATTAATATGATCTGTTCATAGCATAGCACATTAGGAGCAATGTATATAGACAGTTTCAGTGGAAGCTTTAGAAAGTCCTGAGGTAGGTAGATGGTTGGAGGGATATATGCAAGCTGTTTGTCCAGAGACAGTACATATACCATTCTTATTGGCTATTTATTGATTTATAAACTTGATGAAGGAAAAAGACTAAAATATGTTTAAGGAGATGAGTAATCCCTCTGAAAACAGTAGAATCAACTATATGTCTGAAGTTCATTGTGCATTTCCTTCATAGTATAGGGATCAAAAAAGTAATCCATAATCTCATTTTATACCCTTTTGAGTAAAATTCTTCTTTTACTGCATTATTTATTTATTTAATTTAAATTGGCTAATTATACTGGAATATCAGTGTTACTTTTGTAGCTGAATAGAAGAGGTTTTTTCTCTTTAAAAAATAAGATTTGGTAGCGGAAGGCTTAAAAATGTAGTAATAGATGTAATACTGATCAGATAAAAACAAAGAATGTTTGACAAATAGTTGTACCACTGTCAGAGCTCAGCATGTTACTAAACAGAGATGTAAGGCTGATGTCCAGAAATATTTAAAAGTCAAAAGAAGTAATGCAAACATGGACCTATTATCAGATTATGATTATCTATTCTGATCCACAGACATCTGTGGGTTTGGGGTAGTTTTTTATTTTCCTTTTTTTTAAAAATATAATATTTTAATATTTAAAAAATAATTAACAAATAGAAACATTTATTTGTGCTTTTTATTTCCCAAGACCACATTGATAAACTGTTTCAAAAAAAAGACAAGCACCTATAAACAGATGGAGGTGAAACATCCAAAACTGCTTGTTTTTACCTTAACTTTCTGTGATCCTTCCATCCACTGACCTCCATTATCTGAATTACTGATTGTTGCGCTCAAGCTGCAGCTGTGAAGACAGACACATTACAATACCCTGCTCATACAAATGGTAGAATTCGTATAGCTATACACTTCATAGAAAAACAACTGAGAAAATTGCTAGATACAAGGGTAAACTGGCATTCCCCAACATTAGAAGTGTCTCTTTTATATAGTGCATAGTTGCATCTTGTAAGAAATTTTGACCAGTGCTTCAATCTATGGAGTAAAGTTGTTTTAAAGATCGATAAAACTCACAACACTTGAGTTACCAAAAATGTAGCCATATGCTCTATTATACATGTCTGTGTATAAAGAATGCACAAACATCAGATTTATTATTTAGTATTTGTGTCACTCACAGAGAAGAAAATAAAATTTAAATTAGTGGAGTATAAATATATCAATCAGGTTGTGTTATCACTGTATCAGGATCTTACTAATGTTTATGACATCTTTCCATGTATTCACTACTTCTTTAATAAGTAATACAGAGACTAAATGGCAGCTGAATAGCCTGTTGAGAACAATTAACTCAAAGCAGATGGCACTACAAATACAACTCTCAAAGTCTCTTTTCTTGTTTGGGATTTTTGCCTTCCTTGTTGATTTTGCACCATGGGTGAATTAAGGTCTTTATTGATAGATTTAAGATCTCCCTGACATTTGATTAAGCAAACTTCACATAGAGATTGTATTAAATTTTAATACCTGTCAGAACCGAACAGCAGTTTATATCGGATGCTTTCTCACCATGTCTTGTCTTTAGTATCATATAAATTGACTGATAGCTCAGCAGCTACAAATCCTGAGAAAGCAGTACAAACACAAAGACCTGAACTCATAACAACTTAGAAATATTAGCCAGTGTCATCTCCAAACAGGATGGTTAGTTTGCAAAGACATAAGGAAATACGGGAAGTAATTTCACTAAGCTGTATATAGAATACATTAATATTTTTTTTAAGTACTTGAAACATCCAAGTTCTATCCTTCAAGAAGCCTTTTACATTAATGGAGGCTGATAGAATTCATTGAGGTATATATCATATGTGTAGACATCTGCCCATCTAGATTCCAGTGCAAGTTTCAGTCCTTATATGTGTGTAAAGATATCAGCAAAGCACCTCTCACATTGTAACTAAACCTTGAGAGATAAACTGCTGTCAAAGAAGTGTACATCAGGTACATTCTACACTAGAGGGAACATAATTATCCCCAAGCTGTTTGCAGTGTTAATCATAGAATCATAGACGCATAGAACAGTTTGGGCTGGAAGGCAGATTTAAAGGTCATCTAGTCCAGCCCCCCAGAGATAAGCAGTGACACCTTCCATTAGACCAGATTGCTCAGAGCCCTTTCCAACCTGATCTTGAATGTTTCCAGGGATGGGTCATCTACCACCTCTCTGGGTAACCTGTGCCAGTGTTTCACCACCCTTATTGTAAAAAATTTTTACTTTATAACTAGTCTAAACCTACCCTGATTACTTTAAAACTGTTAGCCCTTATCCTATTGCAACAGGCCCTGATAAAAAGTTTGTCCCCATCTTTCTTGTAGGCCCCCTTAAGTGCTGAAAGCTGCAAAATGTCTCCCCAGAGCCTTTTCTTCTCCAGGTTGAACGACCCCAACTGTCTGAGCCTTTCCTCATAGGAGAGGTGGTCCGTGCCTATGATCATTTTTTGTGGTCCTCCTCTGGACTCGCTCCAACAGGTCCATGTCTTTCCTGTGATGAGGACTGCAGAGATGGATGCAGTACTACAGGTGGGGTCTCACCAGAGAGGAATAGAGGGGCAGAATTACCGCTCTCAATCTGGTGGCCACACGATGCAACCCAGGATACGGTTGGCTTTCAGGGCTGTGAGCGCACATTGCTGGCTCATATTGAGCTTCTCATCAACCAGCAGCCCCAGGTCCTTCTCTTCAGTGCTGCTCTCAATCCCTTCATCACCTAACCCATATTGATATCTGGGTTTTCCCTGACCCAGGTGCAAAACACTGTACTTGGCTTTGTTGAACCTTGTAAGGTTCAATTCAGCTGTCCATTCTAGTGTTACATTAAGCAATTATTTGTGCTGCCTCTTTAGATATTGCTCAAAACTGATTTCATTAGAGCAATGCATATGGACTTTTATAGTATTTATATGTATGCAGAGTATTTTGGAGGTGCAGAATGGTTGAGAGAAAAGTTTGCAAAGTTATTAAGTAGAGACCTGGGATGGAAAATATACCCATAGTCCTTTTATTTTTTCTCTCTTTTCTTTTTTTTTCTTTTTTTTTTTTTTTGTAAGCAAAAAATATTCCTTCTGATTTCTACTAAGTATTTCTTCTAAAGTAAAAAGAGATATATGTTTATACAGGAAACTGCTTTTATAGAGGCTTGAAGTACAGTTCATTGTACAAAAGTTTTACAAAAAGAAGAAAAACTGGAAGAAACCAGCTGACACTGCTCTGAAAAAACAGCAAATAGAAGACACTGCTCTATCAAAATTGAAAAAACTTTATTGTTGCTTCCTTGAAAGAGTCGTTTGTGGGGTTTTGGGAGATTTTTTGGTGTTTTGGGGGTTTTTTTCTGATCATTTCACTTCAGTTTTCTGTGCCCTTCAGAACTTAAACGTCTCACATTTCAGGGTTGTGCAGCTACTCTTTTTGAGTTGGCATCAGCCATGCTGATCATAACCTAATCTTAATTAAACCTATTTTGAAGCTGTTTCACACAACTTGTTAGTAAAGTTCTGATAAATAGATGTTTGAATATTTTGTATAGTATGTTTTTTGACTCAACCAAATGCGTCAGAGTGCAACTTTACATAAGTGCAAAAATTCAAGGAGCTACCTCTTTTAAAAAGATTTTTATCAGCCAGAATGAAAATATAAACATGTTAATTTAAAGGCACAGCGTATTTACTGGTGAAAGGCAGGAAATGCAAATCATAAATGAAATAATCTTCTGAGCCATATGTATTCTCAGAAAGGGAACTGAGGGCCCAATATGCAGAGCTGACTCTCATCACAGGGAGGTCTGCAGTCTACCTGGCACCCAGATCAGGGATATCGCCTGGACACTCCCCAACCTGGTGCAGTCAACAGACTACTACCCGCTACTGATCTTCCAGACAGGGGGGGAGGAAGCTGCATCCCATAGTCTGAGGGGGATGAAGAAAGACTTCAAGGTCTTGAGATGGTTAGTGAAAGAGTCTGGGGCGCAGATTATTTTCTCTTCCCTCCCTCCATTTTCAGGTGATGACATGGGATGGAATTGGAGGATTCGTTCCATAAATGCCTGGCTACAAGACTGGTGCTACAGGCAGAGCTTTGGATTCTTTGATAATGGCTGGTTTTATAAGACAAGAGACCTGACAGTAGTACATGGGAAAGGTTTATCTCACAGGGGCAAAAGGGTCCTGGGACAGGTATCAGCAGGGCTCATTTGGAGAGCTTTAAACTAGATTCAAAGGCGGATAAGGCTGCAGCTGGCCTTGCACCACTGGGGCAGTGCTCTAGTACTGATGAAGACCAGGAGGTCTCCCACCCTCCTAGGATGAAATCAGTGTGCTCGACTCACTCTCTGAAATGCCTGTACACCAACGCATGCAGCATGGGGAATGAACAGGAGGAGTTAGAAATCCGTGTTCAGTCAGGGGGTTATGATCTAGTGGCAATTACAGAGACCTGGCGGGACAGCTCGCATGACTGGAATGTGGTCATGGATGGCTATGTCCTTTTCAGGAAAGACAGGCCAGCGAGGTGAGGTGGTGGAGTTGCTCTTTACGTGAGGGAGCAACTGGGGTGTATTGAGTTCTGTCCAGGGGCGGATCAGGAGAGAGTTGAGAGCTTGTGGGTGCGAATTAAGGGGCAGGCTGGCATGGGTGATACTGTTGTGAGGGTCTATTACAGGCCACCGGATCAGGACAAGGAGGCTGATGAGGCCTTCTACAGGCAGCTGACAGCAGTCTCGCAGATGCAGGCCCTGGTTGCCATGGGGGACTTTAACTACCCTGATATTGCTGAGAGGCCTACTCAGCCAGGCATCCACAGTCCAGGAGGTTCCTTCAGTGCATTGATGATAACTTCCTGATGCAAATGGTGGATGAGCCAACTAGGCGAGGAGCGCTGCTGGAGCTTACTCTCATAAACAAGGAGGGTCTGGTTGAAGTGCTGAAGGTTGAGGGTAGCCTTAGTTGCAGTGACCATGAGATGGTCCAGTTCAGGATCTTGTGTGGCAGGAACAGAATAACTAGCAGAACTACAACCCTGGACTTCAGTAAGGCCAACTTTGGACTTTTTATGCAATTGCTAGGGGAAATCCCATGGGACAGGGTACTTGAAGGTAAGGGAGCCCAAAATAGTTGTTTAGCATTCAAGGACCTCTTCTTGTGAGCTCAAGATCAGTGCATCCCAACAGGTAGAAAGTCAAGAAAGGGTGCCGGGAGACCTGCATGGTTAAACAGGGAACTGCTGGACAAACTCAAGTGGAAGAAGAGAATGTACAGATCATGGAAGGAGGGGCTGGCCATTTGGGAGGAATATAAGTCTCTTGTCAGAGGATGCAAGGAGGCAACTAGGAAAGCCAAGGCCACCTTGGAATTAAACCTTGCAAGAAAGGTCAAGGACAACAGAAAGGGCTTCTTCAAAGACATTGCAGATAAAACCTAACACTAGAGGCAGTGTAGGCCCACTGGTGAATGAGGTGAGTGCCCTGGTGACAGAGGATAAAAAGAAGGCAGAGTTACTGAATGCCTACTTTGCCTCTGTCTATACTGCTGGAGGTTGTCCTCAGGAGCCCAGGACCCCTGAGGCTCCAGAGGAAGTCAGGATAGGGGAGGAGTTTGTCCTGGTTGATGAGGACTGATTTAGGGATCAGTTAAGCAACCTGAACATCCATAAATCCATGGGTCCTGATGGGATGCACCCATGGGTGCTGAGGGAGCCGGTGGATGTCATTGCTAGGCCACTCTCCATCATCTTTGTTAAGTCGTAGGGAATGGGAGAGATGCCTGAGGACTGGAGGAAAGCAAATGTCACTCCAGTCTTCAAAAAGGGCAAGAAGGAAGACCCAGGTAACTATAGACCAATCAGCCTCACCTCCCTCCCTGGAAAGGTGATGGAACAACTTATCCTGGGTGCTGTCTCTAGGCATATCAAGGATAAGAGGGCCACTAGGGACAGTCAACATGGCTTCACCACGGGGAAGTCATACTTGACCAACCTGATAGCCTTTTATGAGGACATAACCCTGTGGACAGATGATGGTAAAGCAGTGGATGTGGTCTATCTTGATTTCAGTAAGGCATTTGGCACAGTCTCCCATGGCATCCTTGCAGCTAAACTGAGGAAGTGTGGTCTGGATGATCTGATAGTGAGGTGGATTGTGAACTGGCTGAAGGAAAGAAGCCAGAGAGCTGTGGTCAATGGGACAGGGTCTAGTTGGAGGCCTGTGACTAGCAGAGTCCCTCAGGGGTCGGTACTGGGACCAGTACTATTCAATATATTCATCAGTGATTTGGATGAGGGGAGTGCTCTGTCAGCAAGTTTGCTGATGACACCAAACTGGGAGGAGTGACTGACACACCAGAAGGCTGTGCTGCCATTCAGAGAGACCTAGACAGGCTGGAGAGTTGGGCAGGAAGAAATTTAATGAAATATAACAAGGGCAAGTGTAGAGTCTTGCATGTGGGGAAGAACAACCCCATGTGCCAGTATAAGTTGGGGACTGACCTGTTGGAGAGCAGTGTAGGGGAAAGGGACCTGGGGGTCCTGGTGGACAGCAGGATGACCATGAGCCAGCAATGTGCCCTTGTGGCCAAGAAGGCCAATGGCATCCTGGGGTGTATCAGAAGGGGTGCGGTAAGTAGGTCGAGAGAGGTTCTCCTTCCCCTCTACTCTGCCCTGGTGAGGCCGCATCTGGAATACTGTGTCCAGTTCTGGGCCCCCCAGTTCAAGAAGGACAGGGAACTGCTTGAGAGAGTCCAGCGCAGAGCCACAAAGATGACGAAGGGAGTGGAACATCTCCCTTATGAGGAAAGGCTGAGGGAGCTGGTTCTCTTTAGCTTGGAGGAGACTGAGGGGTGACCTCATTAATGTTGATAAATATGTAAAGGGTGAGTGTCATGAGTATGGAGCCAGGCTCTTCTCAGTGACATCCAATGATAGGACAAGGGGCAATGGGTGCAACCTGGAACATAGGAGGTTCTGCATAAATGTGAGGAAGAACTTCTTCACAGTGAGGGTGACAGGGCACTGGAAGGCTGTCTAGAGAGGTTGTGGAGTCTCCTTCTCTGGAAACATTCAAAACCCGCCTGGACATGTTCCTGTGTGACCTGATCTAGGTATTCCTGCTCTGGCAGGGGGATTGGACTAGATGATCTTTTGAGGTCCCTTCCAATCCCTAACATTCGGTGATTCTGTGATAATCAATAGAGCCATGCTGCCCTAAGATCCTTGAGAGCTGTATTATTCTCCAGATGGCATATCTGTCTCAGTTTTAGCAGTGTTTTGCGATGTAAGTTTTGACTTCTTTGCAGAAAACAAGCTCTCATGCCTTGATAGTAATTTTGTTTGACATTTATAAGCCTTACAATCCACATTATCAACACAATTTTTGACGTAGATTTCGTTTTTGTCTTTATTATCTAAACTACAGCAACTCTGTAAGCATAGTAATCCAAATTTGAAAATAGATCAATTGCAAGAGATAGAACATTGTATGCAGAATAGGGGAAAATATGGGTAAATCAAACTAACTTTAGGTTCTGCATATCTCATTTGCTTACTGCTGCAAATATAAAGAAAAAAGTTGCATTTATGAATTTTGACTCCCATTAAAATCATAGACATATTTATATAATTATTGTCTCTTCTTGGGATAGATTTTTCGTAGAACAGCTGTTACAAATTTCACACTTAGATTTTGTTCATGTCCAGTGGCAGAAGAAATTTTTTTTTTTTTCCTGGCTATACTTTTATTTTCCATATTTGGAAGCAGTTTCCAGTTAACATATGTCTTGTTTTGTTGAGGAAGATTTATCCATACCTACCATGACAAGAAAGCATTATCTGCCAGATTATTTAGAAAGGATTAAGAGAGAATCTGTTTAAAAAATAGAATTTCCAAGTCAAAAAATAGAAATGGAAAAATAAAAAATCTTAAAGATAGGATTTTTTCTCTACAGTGTAAATTTATAGTGATTTATGGTGCCTAATAGGAAACTTTTCACAGTCTAATGACTAATACAACATATTGTAGGAGCTTGGGGCTCTTCCTGCCCACCCCCCAAGGTTCAATATGTTTCTGTCTGTGTTGTTTGTGTCTACTGTGTTCAGTGATGCCTCCTGGACTATCCTAAATAATAAACAGTCATTAACTGAAGAGTCAGTTAAGGCACAGCAGCAGGATAATAAAGTTAAGAGATGAACAAATATGAGCACTTTAGAAAAGATAAGTTTTATTACACTGAAATAATCTCTTTTAACTAAAGTTATTGAATTTTGACCCTTTGGCTATCTAAAATCTAATTCTGATCTACAGTGAAAAATGGTGTTTTGTTTTCATGGTTGATTACTTTCCACAGAATTACTTATTACCACCAAATAGACCAATTTTGTAATTCTCAGAAAAAAATGCTTTTTATTCTTAAAAAGTTGTGATTATTTCTAAACCTTTATAGTGAAAAATAGCAATTGCTTGCATAGATCTTGTAGAGATTGATGGCCATAAACATGCCAATAAACTTTTAAATATCTTTTAAAACCAACATGTAAAAAAATCTTCAAAAATGCATTAGAAACTAGCTGTAAAGAAGAATAGGCCACTTTTCTATGAGGTTTTAAAATTTATTCTTATTGATAAAACAAACAAAAATGTTGTTATCAGTGAAAAAAATAAGCTAAACAGAAACTGTTATTAATATTTACTTAGTCCAAAATTGTCATTAATTTATACTCATGTAAACTAGAGTTTCAAATAAACACATATATGTTGTATCATAATTTACATAGAACAGGGGAGTAATTTGGCTTTACAAAATGTCTGGTGGCAAGATGTCTTTGTACGTGGGACACCTGCATGAACACTTGTCTGCTACTTGACCTTGGAGGAGTAGCTTTCTTTCTCTAGGAGTCTTTATTTGCATACTTCCTTTGATGACTCTGTGTAAATTACGAAATCTGCAGTAAATAATGTCCCTAATATAACAGTTCGTGCTCTCCTTTTGGCTTCTGTTTGAAGCAAAAGCATCTCCTATTGTATTCAATGAAGAGTGCAACCCTTCGCAGAATTATTGAGTGTGCAGGCCTACCAGATCAGCCTATTGATCCTAGAGGGTAATAGCTTCGAAAAAGCGTAACAGGTTATAGCAGCTAACCACTTAAGCATAGTTCTCACTCCAAAGCCATAGCTAATAATCCTAAGAAGTGGCCTTTGGCTATATAAATATCTTGGGAATACTAAGTAGGGATAGAGCATGTAGCTTACAGATATTTCTGAAGGGGAGAAAAAGGTCAGATGATGTTTTTTAGTCCTTTTAAGCACTTCAGTTTTATATATATTTGTTATAACAGAAGAGAATAAAGCATTATTTTTAATGATGCTTAGGGAAATGAAAGGTGTATAATTTCAGCTCTGTTCTTGAATTTTCCTTACTAGGTTAGCAGTTGAGATATCAGTTATACTACCACTGTATCAAAAGAAAATATCTAATTTTAATTCTTCTAGGCAAACCTAGTGTATCTCATATTTTATAGCCATCAAATAATTAAGTGACATTGCAAAAATATACATGATCATGTGATAATAAAAATAATCACACAACCAAGCTATTTTTTATTCCTGAAGATTTTTGAAACAGATCTATGAAGACTAAGATTCAGTATTTGCGTTTTTTGTGAGGTTTTGTATGTATATATACTTCCATATGTATATATAGTGTATGTATTTTTAATTAAATCATTATATTTTACTGATTTAATACATATATTGTAACTCTTACTTTTATAATTTATATAAATGTTAATATTTTATAAAATATTTACATAAAATCCATATATTTTTCTAAATACAAATAAAAATCTAAACCCTTACAAAAATCACAGATAATTCACACAAGATTTTCACCAGTCTTCAGCTTCAGCACATTTTTCAATGTGTTCATTTCCTTTAGAGCTTCTGTTGCTATTTAAAACCAATGTTCACTGATTCATTCATTTTTGAGGAAGGTCTTGCGTTGCAATTCATCTTTGGATGTATTAAAGTACATTATCATTTAACAAAATGGAACCTTTGTTATTGGCTCAAAATGCGCTTTGCCAGTTCTTCAGTTTTTACAGATCTTGATTACAGGGTAAAGATAGTACGATATTTACTGTTTACACAATTTATTCTATCACCAATCCCTGTCTAAATGACAACAAAGAATTACAATCCTGCCTAAATGATACAGGATATAATTTTGTAAACATCTGTATTATTCTTTAAAATTTTCCACTGATTCCACAATCTATAAACAAATAAAAGGTATTTTTTGTGCTTGCTTTAACATGTATAAAATATCTATATATGTTTAAAAATAAATATATATGTGCACAATTTTCGTAACAGTGGTCACTCCAGTAATTGCATTCTGGTGAGATCTTTGCTAATCCCAGCTAAGTAAATGGCATATTTGAATTAGCTCAAAACAGTTCTTAAAACAAGTCTGGATATTTGACTAAAGTGTTATGTCTTACTGAATCTTCATTTCTGAAAGTATTTCTGGATTCAAACTAAACTACCTGACCACTTCACAAAATTCAGGGGGCTTCTCTCTCAAATTGAAGGATATTATTACATCTTTCTCTATTGGTTATTTTGCTCCTTGGTTATGTGGAAAGTTTTCAGTAGTAGTACTCCAACTCCATTTGTGAATTGTCTTCAAATGCCAATTAAATTACTCTAATAAAATAAGAGTTGCTTATGATATTTTTAAAACTTCATATACTTTCCTTCAATGACTTCTGTAATGTGTATTTCTCATTCTATTTAGCTTGTCTTAAGAAAATTAAGGAAAAATTATTAACTTGATTCTATAATGTCATTAAGTGAAGTCCAAAATAACAGCAAAATATTTGAGAGAGAGAACAGAGAAGATGAAATACAGATACAATATTACATTTAATCTTAAAGAGTAAGAGCATTAACCAGTTTGAAATAGTTGGTCTTTAAGAACAGTAAGTTTACCTTTACTACATATATTCACTCTATGAACTCTTTGTAAAAGAGATGAAAGGGATTATTGCACTGGTTGTAATACCTTTGCTCTGAAGTCTGTGAGCTTTTGTTAGGGACTCATTGAAACAATAGTCCAAGGTAGTTGCTACTGTTTCAGTGTTAACAATAAAATAAATGGATTCAGGTACTAAACCAGAATGCTTGTAAGACTTGTTATTGTATGGTAATTATTTAGGTTTTAAGCAAATACAGAAGATATCGTACAGTTTTTTACAAACAGATGGAGATATACTAACTTAGTCTATAAGAATGAGGGGACAGCTTGCTGCAATATATCCACTGCTGAATCTCCATCAAACACTCTTGAAATGCAGAAATAGGATTTGTCAAGGAATTATCAGCCTAAACCGCAATAAATCTGTATGTTGTCTGCATAACAATGATATTTAAAGTCATTTTAGGTATTAATGTCAACCAGTGTAACCACAGATAGAAAGAAAGACTCTTGGAAGTAAAATTTTAAGGTGGATGTTAGAAGGAATTCATACAAATCCTCTTAGTCCTGATAAGTAGGATTTGCGTGCTTATTTGCTGTGTTTTATATACAGGGCTAATTTGTTTCATAGCACATAGTGAATTGTAGAGTAGAGATGTACCAACAGTTTCTAAATTAGATCGACTGCACAGGCAAATGTGATATTTATAGGAAACTAATTACAGTCTGGGCCTAGTGCATCTATGCAACACAGTTAGGGCTTTTTTTGTGGGTTTTTTTTTATTTTTTCAGTAAAATACCATTGTCCTAAGGAACATATTCCTTATTTCAAATGAAGAAAACCATTAGAATCAGTAAAACTATTCAGACTGCTGGAATAGAATAATTTTTTCTTTCCTACACAAGAAACTTGCAATATTCATCAAGATCATCAAATATAAATTACATACTGGTCTTCTAACTTGCAATTATACATATATACTGGCATTCAAGGTTGCCTGATGAAAAGGAGAGAAAGACTCATGAGAATAAAAAATTATCTTTAAAAGTCTTTCGGGTTATTAAATTGCTTTAGAGAAATCCATGTTTGTAATGAACCCATTTATTTAAATACTTTTCACATATTTAAATTCAATATTTCTAAACAAAGACCTTTGTTTTACTCTCCTCTATGTATTTTCAGGGTATTAAATTGCCCTGGCTTTCACTTTATGTAGGTTACAAATAACAGTTGGTTGTTTGGGTGGTTTTGGTAAAAGAAAATGCCCAGTATGGAGATTCTATCACTTGAAATATTTAAGAAAAATCTGTGAGGAGTAATATAATACATTTTTTAAAAGTATGAAGTGGCCTCTTGAACTCCTATTGTCTATTCCATTTTCTTCCTTCCCTAGTTTATAGTTGTTAGTATGGGATTAATGTGAAACTACCAGAATCAAGAAGATTCAATGACTGCTATCATGATCCACATCTGAGCTCATGTTTACTGAACACTTATATTACATTTTCCTTAATTGAATGCGGCTTCATGTAACTGCAACATTACTCAGAAATATGTCTAAATTCATGTTGTTGTGTGATGGTTTGACCCTGGCTAGCCACCATGTGCCCACCAAGCTCTATCACTCTACCTCCTCCTTGCCAGTTAAATAGAGTAGAATAATGACAAATAAAAAACAAATCTGAAAAACACCTTCCGCTCACCCCTTCCTTCTTCCAGGGCTCAACTTCTCTTCCACCATCTCTACCTCTTCCCCCCAGGTGGCACAGTGCAACAGAGAATGGGGGGTTGTGGTCAGTTGATAACCACTACACTTCTGACACTCCTTCCTCCTCGCAACTCTTCCCCTGCTCCAGCATGGAGTCCTCTCCATGGGATACTGTCCTTCATGACCTTCTCCAATGTGAGTTCTTCCCACAGGCTGCAGTTCTTCAAGAACTGCTCCAGCATAAGTCCTTTCTATGGGGTACAGTCTTTCAGGAACAGACTGCTCCAGTGTGGGTCCCCCATGGGGTAACAAGTCCTTCCAGAAAATCTGCTTTAGTGTAGACACTCCACGGGCTGCAGCTTCCTTCAGGACATCTCCACCTGCTGCAGCATGGGATCCTCCACAGGCTGCATTGTAGATATCTGCTCCACCATGGTCCTGTACAGGCTGCAGGGGAATCTCTGCTCTGGAGCACCTCCTCCCCCTCCTTCTTCACTGACCTAGGAGTCTGTAGGACTGTTTCTCTCACATACTCTCACTCCTCTCTCACATTTGTGATTGTGCAGGTTTTTTTGCCCTTTCTTAAATAAGTTATCACAGAGCTACCACCAACATCACTGATAGGCTCAGCTTTTGGCTAGCTTTGGTCCATCTTGGAGCTGGCTGGAACTGGCTCTGTCCAACATGAGGCAGCTTCTGGTGTCTTCTCACAGTAATCACACCTGCACCACTCCCTTCACCTCCCCCCTACCAAAAACTTTAACTTAAACCAAATAGACATTGTTAATGAATTTTTTTGCTTCAGAAAGTTGAAGTCACAGGTAGGGAAATAGGATAAAAGAAGTGAGTTAGAAAATGATTGTTCCCCATATAATGATAGGGATAAGAGGGAGCGGTAGAGTCTTTTTTACCACTTAGAGTGCCAGAAAGAGAACAGGAACTGCTGATCTTCCCATGACAGCAAATAACAGTATTTTTTACTTTCTCTTATCAGGCTAGTACATGGAATATTGTCCCTTCACCAGTGTCAAATGGTTTTATGGATTAAGTTAAGAAGTGGACAGAACTTCAATAACAAATCATTTCCAAACAGTAATATCTTTTTTTCATTATCAGTGGCATACACTTGACTGACAGCATCCATCTCAACACAAGTATGTTCCCAGAGTTTTTACACTGTTCTTAGTACAATTCATGCACACAATCTCTAAAGAATGAGACAATGTCAGGACAGGAGTCTTATTTGATTTCCTATCTTATTGAGCAGTTTTTCTGCCATAACTGTAAGCTTTGCAGCAGGATCATTCACAGTATTGCCTGTCAAACATCAACATGTGTAAATAATACACTTCTTGCTTGCTTCAGCATTAGTTATTAATTCACTTCACTGCTATGTGCTAAGCCTAATAAACGTGATAGTTTTTTAGTTTACTGAGTGTTTGCTACTAGTAATTTAGAGCCATTACAATTTACATATATTTAATATTATTTAGCATTGTTAGTTGATAATTGACCTGCACTGATCTCACATTGTTTTCAATGCCATGCATAAGTATACATGTTTGTTCAGGGTGGGGTGTAAACAAATCATAAGAGAAAACGAAATCTCTACTCGGAGACATGTCTGTGAGAAACTGCTTATGATCTCTAAATCTGCATTTCTTGTTCCTGGCCGCATTCAGTCCTGGCAAAGACCAATAATAATCTATGTTTCTTGTACTTAAATTTTTCTGTGTTTAAAAATAAAGTCTGTTTACATGTATCGCAACCTAAATGGTTACCCAGCCTGCTAGTGTTTCCTAGGATTCCATAAAACACAAGGACACAGAAACTTTACCTTGTAAATATACATAATTTCTTAGAGATCATCATAAATACAAAAAAATATCACCACTGGCAAATATGTCTATGATTAATAAAGTAAGTATATATATCCAGCTATTACAAATTATTATCAGCAGTCAATAATATGGCAGTAATCAACAAATGCAAGTCAATAGCAGCAACAATCAATAGTATTGCAGGAATTAATAATAGCAGGAATAAATAATAGCAACAATAAGTATATATAATATTACAGATTACTTCAAATTTATCACTAGTAAGGCAACTTATCAAAAATATAACAGCAGATACACTTATAATTGATTACTTACATGAATATATACAATACCAAGTACACTAAACAGATCTCAGAAAAGGGCCAAACCATCCCAGGGGGGACCCAACCATCCCAGAAGTAGGAGGACTAACTGAACTGACCCAGAGGTAGTCGCAGAGGGGGAACAATCCACATCACAGAGTTTGGAGTCAGCCAGGTGTTCCCAGCAAAGGTCCAAGACCTCATAGAAAGATCACACAAACCTTTTTAGGAAAGTAAAAGTATGCGCAGCACTGTAAGTTCTCAGAGAGAGAAGCTCCATTTTGGACAAAAATTAAGTCATTTTTATATCATAGAGACATAAGAGGGCACAGGACACTACCACCTCAACCAGCCAATAGATGCTGTTAATTTATATTTTTTAACCTGGAACCCAATAGTTGGTAATGTTTTCTGTTCTACCAGACCATTTTATTTTTCCAGACAGACTGTTTTCCTGTTCTTCCAGGATAGCCAATGGCAGTTACTGGTTCTTGCTTTCTCATGATGTTTTCCCCTATTTTTCACCTTTTCAGATGATAAATCGTTGTTACAGTTGTCTACTTTTTGGCTTATTGATGGTATCTCAGGATGTCTCCATTTTCTAGGTTCTCAAATGTACTCCACAGATTCCAGCTGCATTTCTAAAGGATGCTCCTGGTTCACAGGACTAGCTCCCATGTTTTTCTCAGTATTTTTCCCTTATAACCAGGTCTCCTTTGTGACTGCTCACATCAATATGAAAATTTAGAAAAAAAAACAAGAAATATGCTGTGATTTATATGCCCTTTCTTGTACTAAACCAAGTACTTCATTGAAAGTGTTTTGTTCTTACAAGTATCTGTTAACAGTGGAAGAAAAGAGTGCTCATAGAATCTTCTCTCTGCCCTTGTCCTTAAGGTGTGATATGCCCTTTCCCCACATGGTCAGAGATCATTCTTCATTTCAGGTAACAGTTCAGCCTAGGCAACATTTTTTTTCCAGAACAACCAGCAGAGTCTTCCCATTTACAATCAGTTTAAATTCTGATTTTGAATAATTAGACGATGGTAAATGCTGCCTTTTATTACTGATCTCTGAGAGGTGTCATAAAGAAATAGAAAATATCCCCAAAGCTAGTCCAAATATGGACTATGGCAAATATATCTGTGCTAGTGAAAGAATTGAGAACTGCCTTAAAGCAATGATCTCTTTCAATAATTTACAGGTTATTTTGTTCGGATTTTTTTTCAATTAGAGTCTGATAAGGGAGAAAATAAAGAGATGTGACTGACATCAGTAGACACCCTGAAAATATAATGATACTTTTGAGTCATTATACTACAGAAAAGATGGATATTTATTAATTATTCACAGGTGTCTTCAGTGTTCACACATAGTCTGTAATATTCTTTAAGAAAATAGGAAATCTGAAATTCATTCAAACTATTTCTAAGAATATTGGCAAGCACCCCTCACAAATTTGTTTGTGGAGTGCCTCAGAAACATTTCTTTAATTAGTTATTGGGGGATCTCAATACAGAATGAAACAAAATTCATCTGATAACATTATTTCAGAATGTAATGTTGAAGAATCAGAATTTTTTTATTGTCTTCAGATATGAAATGTTACACCAGAAGAATGTATCACCCAGGTTCATAATATCAATCAAAATAGCAATCTTGTTTTCAGAATTCAGCATAGAATAAACCAATTATCTTTCAGAGACTGCCATCAACAGTTGTCTTACGCAGTACTAACCTTACCGGGTTCAGACTTTTTTTTTTGTTATTAAGAGATTGCAAGTCTTAGACAAATTATTCTGTAGTAGATATTTGTAAATTATGATTTAACATTTAATTCCCGAAGACGTAGGGAAAAATCTTCCTTGAACATTTCTAAATCATATTCAGTTGAGATCAAATAATGTAGGGCATTGTTATGTACTTGACATATCTCTTAACACACCTTGGTGAAGAGATGATTTGTGAGAGAAAAAATTGTGGTAAGTTCCTTAGCCCTGCTCAACTGGAAAAGTAAATATATGCCTGTGACAAAATACACACTTCCATCCACTTGCTCTTCTGCCACTTATAACAAAATTACTGTGAATTCAGAACAGGATTTTGAAAGAAAAAAAAGATCCCTAATCTATTCAACATTCTGTGGATTTTTGTTTTAGCACTGAGCAAAAGTTAAATATACGTTTAAATAACATGTTAGCTTAAGGACTAAAAGAGGAACCCTGAAGAATTTCAGTGATTCTTCTTAGTTCATACTATTCCTACTCTATCATTTTCACTATAAACTATATTTTCATTACAAGCTACCTCACTATTTTCACTGTAAGCAAAGCAAGAATTTTCAGTAGGAAAAGATTCTATAAAAGCAGAATGAAAAACATTGAACTGAAAGTGACTGGAAGCTGAAAATTAAACTCAATTTATAAAACCAAACATGCAAGGCTAGCTCAGAAGAAGGGCACATCCATGTAAGCTTTGAAAAATTTATTACTTAGCTAAAGTAATGCCTTCAAGAACATTGAAATACCAGAATAATTGTATTTCCCAAAAAAGATTCATGCTTTTCAATGTACTGCGAAAAATGTAGCTGTGCAAGAGTATGACATATCTTAACTCTATATTCAGTATTTAGGATGTTTTAAGTCAAAAAAAACAATTCAACTTTATTGACAAGCGTTCTATGATCTAAATTTAGTGGCTAACTGATATTTAAATTAACTAGATGAATTGATAAAACAAGTGATCTCATATTGTAAAAGGTTACCTCATGATAGATGTGTTTAATTCCTTATAGATATGAAAATCAGATATAAAAAGGTCATAGAAATGCTTAAACATATTATAATCAGGTAATTAAGTCAGATAATTCAGATCATCATTGAGTGATTAGAATTCATGTTAGTGACACCTGATTAAAATAAATATTTTTTGATCTCTACATAATTGCCTGTTATGGTGAAACAACTAGTGGATGAGGGGAGAACTGTGGATATGATCTGCCTTGATTTTAGCAGGGCATTTGAAGTGGTGTCTCACACAGTGTCCTTACTAATGAGCTGGTAATATATGGACTGGACAGATGAATAGCAAAATTGGTGGAAAACTGACTAAGCTGCTGAGCTCAAAGGGTGGTAGCAGTTAGTGGCTTGAAATTAGACAAATGAAGTTCCTTGGGGTCAGTACTGTCTCCAATACTGTTAAATATATTTATGACCAGTCTGGGTGACAGGGCTCAATACACACTCACAAAATCTGTGGATTACATCGAATTGGGAAAAGAAGTAGATAAGGCTGGAGAGAAGAGTCACTGCTGAGAGTGATCTCAGCAGACTGGAAGATAGACCAGCAAGAATTGCATAAGGCTTAACAAAAATAAATGTGAAGTCCTGCACCTGGGACAGAATAATTATAAACTCTGTAACTATAGGCTAGGGACTGATGGCTGCGAAGCAGCTCTGATAAAAACATCCAGGGATTCCTGGGGTATAGTAAGCTCAACATGAGCCAGCAGTGTATCCTGTCAACAAGGAAGGGCAACAGCCTCTAGGGGTCCATCAGAAAGAGTGTACCAGTGGTCTGTAGTATTGCACACTACTCAGCATGTAGTACACCACACCTGGAAAAGTAAACTGTTCTGATCCTCCCAGTTTAAGAGAGACAATAGTAAACTAGAGAAGGTCTATCAGAGGACTATCAAGATGACGATATGTGAATCAATGACTTTAAAAAATATGTACGTCTAATGCCTGATTAAGATTTCTCTATTGGGTATCCCTGTCCAACTTTTAGTAATGTGGGGGCTTCAGAGGTGGTCTCTGTAAAAAGAGGCCAGGGGCTGCCCCATACTAGACACTGTTGATTCCGGTTGACTCCAAACAGAGCCTCTACAGGAAACAGGTGAGTCTATCAGCCAAGCTGCTCACCTGTCTGTGATACTATATTTAAGGGTAAAAAACCACTACGCAGCATCTGTGAGAGAGAGGAGTGAAAAAAACGTCAGTGAAAGCCCTGTAGACACCAAAGTCAGTGAAGAAGGAGGAGGAGGTACTTCAGGTGCCAGAGCAGAGATTCCCATGCACCCTATGGAAAAGACCATGGTGACACAGGTTTTCCCTCTGCAGCCCATCGAGGTCAATTGTGGGACAGATAACCACAATGCAGCCTGTGGAGGACTCCATGCTGCAGAAGTTTGAGATGCCCTGAAAAAGCTGCAGCCCCTGTAGTGCCAAAGCAGGAGCAGGTTTCCTGGAAGGAACTGCAGCCTATGGGGTAACCATGCTAGAGCAGTCCATTCCTGAGGGACTGTACCTCATGAAGAGGACTTGTACTGGACCAGTTTGTGAAGGACTGTATCCCATGGGAGGGACTCCAAGCTGGAACAGGTCAACACTGTAAGCAGGAAAGAGCACAGAGATGAAGCATTATGAATTGACCACAAACATCATTTTCCATCCACCTTGCACACCTCCAGGAGTGGGAGGATGTAGAAGAATCAGGAATAGAGGAGTGAGCTGAGCCTCAGAAGAAGGGTTGGCATAGGTGTATTTTTAGTTCTGCCTTTGTTTCTTGCTATATTACTCTATTTTTAATTGGGAATAAATTAAATTTATTTTCCCCAAGTTTAGTCTCTGTCAGTAATTGGTATGTGGTCTTAGAAAGATGGAATCGATTCATACTTTTGTTTCTTCAACATTGACACAGTCTTGTTTTCAGTAATTTATATCTTTGTTTGCCAGTTTTTTCTTTCCAGTAGGAATTAAGTTTCAACGATTTACATATCCCAAATATATCTACTCTGATTCACTTTGTTGTTTCCACCTCCTCTCTCCTGTCTTTTCTTTATCTCTTGTGTTGATCTTTTTCCCAAACCTTTTTAATGTAAATGAAACATTCAGTACTTGGCCTTAGGGCTGATACATTGTAAATTAAGCATTCTGTTTTATCAGGGGATGAGGGAGGAATGATACACTATTTTCAAGACTGTTACAATATTTTATAAATCTTATATCATAAGAAATATTTACTTTACATAGATATTGTACAATTAAGCGTCTTCATAACACCTTTACTTTTCCACTGAGATTTTATACTGTGTATTAATAACATGCATGACAAATACTAGTTTCAGAACACTTTTTCTAAGCCCTGTCCTCTGCTTCTGCTTCTTTTTCTTGTCCTTTTCCTGCACACATCAAGTTTTACCACCCCCCGTCAAAATAACCCACAAACAAAAAAACCCCAAAACCAACAACTAAAAAAAGCCATCAAAATTAAATATTCCCGGATGTCTTTCTGAAGTAGAATTTCCCTCTTCACATTATTCCATCACTCATATATCTGAGTTCTAGAAAGGGTATGATCTTAAAACACTGACAACAGAACCCTAAATAATAGAGGGAAAAGACAGTCTTAAGTATTCAACAAATTTCCCTTTTTAGCTCATTTACATTTCACAGCCTTTAGTCCTTGACTGTGACTATCGCCAGCCTCACTCAACCTTATGACCAATGACTGGCAAGTGCCTTGTTGCAGGTATGCTGTTAGTTCTGAGGAAGAGGTACTTCCATGGTTTTTACTGGGAACATCTGTACCTAATTTAGTGATTCAGCTTTATCTGATGATGATTATGTAACTCCCTATAAGTAAACCCAACAGCACTATTACATCCTCACCACAAAACTTTCTGGAAAGGTCTTCCTCCCTTTGTCTCTTCAGAGTGATAGTACATTATGTTTTGCCATAAAACGTAAAATGAGAAAAGCTTTCAAAAGAAAATGTTTTTTTCTCTGTATTTTTCCTACATCATGTAGTAACTTCTCTCTAAAGTCACTGTCTGTACAATAAGATGTGGGTCAGTTAGCTAAACACAAGCATGGAGAAACTGACTTGCCCTGGGATACCTAAGGGCATCTGATCAGGACTGGCAAAAATGGGGTTTACACAAACCCCACACTTTTCTGGACGGCAGAAAAGGACAAAACAGATCACAAAATGATAGGCTACCCTATGGCCAGCCCATATGTCAGTAAACAGCCATGTTTAAACAGGTCAGTCTCCTCCTTGTTGTTATCTCACTAAAGCAGAAAGCTAAATGTGGAATTTATACTATGTATCTTATGGAAATCTTATCCCAACAACAAAAAAGAATTAATAACTGAGCATAATGTCAGAATACTTTTTATGTCTACAAATTATTAAAAACTATTTAAACTTTTTTCCTTTATTTTTTTAAGACAAACTCAACAGTGCAATTTCATTCTTATTTTTCAAGATTTCATTCATCTATTCCTCATCTACACCAAAAGTCAATAGTCTGTAATCAGTGAAAAATTTTATATGTGGTATGAAGAGACAACAAAGGAGTGTGATTTACAAGTTCAAATACATTTTTACAGAAAACTTAATTTATGTCATTCTTTCCTATGACTCTAAGCCTTGAATTTGATGGTCTTGTCTTCTAAAATTATGGTTACTTTCACAGGTCTACATATGCCTTTATCTATTTTCCAGTGGTTTTCAAGAATTTTTTGGGGGGTTTGTGAAACAATGCAAAGTTCACCAAAACAAAAGCGTGCCTTGAATTCTTTTGAGACAGCAAACACTGAAGAAGAAAAAAAAAAGAAAAAGGGGTTCAGTTTGTTTCCTTTAGAGTCTTGCACACATTTTTTTTCTGTAATTCAACATCAGATATACAGTAAAAGTTTACCCTTTCCATATACCTATACTGGTATTTCACCTGAGATATACTTGGTCCAAGATGGAGACTGACTACATACACGTTATTCTTTGTTCCTTGGAGAGAAAGTTCTTTGTATGCATCTCTATTCCTCCTGTAGCTTTAGAAAGTCTTGAAAGTCCCATCTTGATATATGTGGAAAGCATTATTCTTATGAACATTACGAGTTCTTAGGTTAGTTCTCCTTACCTGGCCAAAATTTTCTTCATACATTTTAACACTTTCATATTATCAACAGAAATATTTCTAGTGTATCAGTAAAGGGACTAAACAGACCTGTTTTGAGCCATACAGAATAACTTCAGAATTACTCTGGAAGCATTTTTTTTAGTTTAAACTCACCCAAACTACTTATCAGAAATGTGACTAGATAGTAAATATCTTTATGATCAGGGTTTTGGCTACATTCCATGTAAAGCTGTCTCTTCAGTCCTTTCCTTTACTTCTTAATGTTTTACTACGTAGTATGTTATGTCTCCATGGCTTCAAGGGATATTTTTGAAAAAAAAAAAAAGGGAAAAAACCACCACACTTAAAAAAAAAAAAACAAAACACAAAACAACAGAAGAAAATTAAAGGAGTATAATATAGGATGACCTACAGCACAAAACTGTTAATTTGGTATAGGTAGAATCTACCCATCATTGTAAAGATAGCTTCAAAAGAGAACATCTCTTTTTTTTCACCTTGACAGTGTGATTAGGGTAACAGGACCTATATTTAGCATTTTTTTAAAGGGAAGAATTAGGCACTTAACTAGTTGGGAGACTGCATTAAATTGCACAGGTTCTGATGTACACAAATTGCACACCAGCCCCTCAAAAACAGAAATTTAAAAGAAATACAGCCTAACATGTACAATGTCCTCATCTACTTGCCAGCTAAAAAGTCGTGGATTCCAGTGTCCCCGTGGTATGGAAGTTATTTATCTATTTATAATCAAAGTATTTCTATATAATTAAAACGCAAGACAGAATCTTTGTCTGAAAATAGCAAAGGAAATAGTTTTGAACTCAGCAGCTTAATGACCCTGTTTCATAATTGTTCTTTCACCTCTCCAAAATATTTCCTTTAGCTAAACTTTTTTTTTTTTTCCTCCCCCATTTAAAGACAATATAAATTAAAAAAAAAGTGAAGAAGCTATTTCTTAAACTTCAAAATTTTTCATGGTAAAATATAATAATGTGCATTATATGTCTCTCACTTTTTGTATATGCACTGCATGATGAAGGAATTTGTTCCTTGTGAACAGAGTCTAAAACATCTGCTGGACAAGTAATATTATTTTTCAACACTTTTATTTACATTACCATTACTAAGCCGGGTTTCGAATTTCATGCTTTGGTGGTTTGAAAGTTGTTTATTGCTTTATTTTTCTTATCACTAGGGAACATGCTGAGAATTCCTGTCATTTATCTGTCTCCAAGGACTTGTGTACTGGACTTGTGTAAGTTTTTTACAGAGGATAAAATCCCTTTGTTTCACGCCACCAGAGAGCACTGTTGGATCATTAAGATTTGCCTTTTTTTCTTTCTAGATATTATCTAAAGTAATGAGAACCAGGGAGACAAATAAAACTTCACTAACTAGTCTTTCTTTCTTACCACATGACAAATGTCACCAGCACATAAGGTGTAATAAATCAGTTGATCTTTTTGTGTTTATAGTTCTGCATTCTTTTGACATTTTCTTTTAAATAAATGAAAATACAAGTGTTCCCAAGGTTGAATTAGTGATACAGTTTGTACCATCAACTTTCATAAATTTCATTTTACTCACCAGTCTACTGGAACAGCTGTGAGCTATATCACAGTACAACTGTGGAGATCACTTGTGGTTCTTCTTGCTGGGAAACTGAAAAGTCATCCCTTAATGCCTCAGAAAATAACATGACAAGAAGTTGAAGATCATGCTGCAAAAATACCTTGTCATTGTACCAACCAACACATCCTAGAAGAAGACATCAATTTTTTCAACTTCACAGGTAAATAATGCAATGATCAGGGCAAAGTTCAAGGAAACTGTGTTTAACTAGAAAGAAAAAGAAAAAAAAAAAAAAAGCACCTTCAATGAATGAAGAAGAGAGTGGTAGATTGCTGTTCTGACTTAACTTTCTGCAAAAACCAAGAACTGCAATGAAGAATCCAAATCTTTAGATTCAGATCTTTTCGGTTAGAAAGTCATTCAGTGTGTCTGCATGTAGGTGTATGTATGTGTACCTATGGCTGTATGCACATGCACATAATAGCCTTGCATAAAATACATAAATGTGTAACATACTAATTTATTTAAAATTATATTAGTTTTGCAAGGAAGCTAAGAACGTCTCTCTATGCAGATGTTTAAATGAAGTGTTACACCAAATAGACCTAACAGAGTTTTGGGGCTTTAAAGATGTTTTAAGATACTGTTTACGATTTTTAAAAGACAGGGGAATCCAAGATTATGTAAGGTCCTAAATTCTACTTAGATGCCAAACTTCCCATTTAAATTTACTTGTCTACATGCATTTCTATTTCAAAGCTTGATGATGAAAAATTTTTGAAAAATTGAAATTAATTTACTTTGATTAATTAGTTATGAGTTTTCTAATGTAAAAATGCAAAAATAAAATTTTCTAGAAAAGCTTCTAGAAAATTAAATGTATTCTATTGAAAAATTGTCCTCTGGAAATGCACATCTTATACCAAAAGTTAATGACATGTTTATTGTATTGAGGAATATTTTGCGAGAATTCTACATTTCTTATAGCAGTAGGAGAAGAAAACTAACCTAAATGAGCAACACCTAACATCTTTATTATGGAGATAGACTGAGAGAACTGGGGCTGTTTAGTCTTGAAAAAAGAAGGCTGAGAGTGGATCTTATTAATGTCTATAAAAATCTGAGCAGTGGGGGTCAAGAGGAAGATGCCAATCTCTTCACAGTTGTGCCCAGTGATATGACAAGGAATAATAGGTACAAGCTGGAACATAGGAAGTTCTGCCTCAACATGAGGAAAAACTACTTTGCTGTGAGGGTGACGGAGCACTGGCACAGGCTGTCCAGAGAGGTTCTGGGGTCTCCTTCTCTGGAGACATTCAAAACCTGGCTGGATGCGTTCCTGTGTGGCCTACTCTAGATGATCCTGCTTTGGCAGGGGGATTGGACTAGATGATCACAGAATCACAGAATCACAGAATGTTAGGGATTGGAAGGGACCTCAAAAGATCATCTAGTCCAATCCCCCTGCCAGAGCACGAACACCTAGGTCAGGTCACACAGGAACACATCCAGACGGGTTTTGAATGTTACCCTCACTGTGAAGAAATTCTTCCTCACATTTATGTGGAACCTCCTATGTTCCAGCTTGCACCCATTGCCCCTTGTCCTATCATTGGATGTCACTGAGAAGAGCCTGGCTCCATCCTCATGACACTCACCCTTTACATATTTATATAAACATTAATGAGGTCACCCCTCAGTCTCCTCCAAGCTAAAGAGACCCAGCTCCCTCAGCCTTTCCTCATAAGGGAGATGTTCCACTCCCTTCATCATCTTTGTGGCTCTGCGCTGGACTCTCTCAAGTAGTTCCCTGTCCTTCTTGAACTGAGGGGCCCAGAACTGGACACAATACTCCAGATGTGGCCTCACCAAGGCAGAATAGAGGGGAAGGAGAAGCTCTCTTGACCTACTAACCACCCCCTTTCTAATACACCCCAGCATGCCATTGGCCTTCTTGGCCACAAGGGCACATTGCTGGCTCATGGTCATCCTGCTGTCCACCAGGACCCCCAGGTCCCTTTCCCCTACACTGCTCTCCAGCAGCTCAGCCCCCAACCTGTACAGGTACATGGGGTTGTTCTTCCCCAGATGCAAAACTCTACACTTGCCCTTGTTGAATTTCATTAAGTTTTTCCCCGCCCAACTCTCCAGCCTATCAAGGTCTCGTTGAATGGCAGCACAACCCTCTGGTGTGTCAGCCATTCCTCCCAGTTTGGTGTCATCAGCAAACTTGCTGAGGATACATTCTGTACCCTCATCCAAATTATCGCTGATGAAGATACTGAACAACACCGGTCCCAGTACCGACCCTTGAGGGGCTCCACTAGTCACAGGCCTCCAACTAGACTCTGTCCCAGATCTCTAGAGGTCCCTTCCAAACCCTAACATTCTATGATTTTTTCTAGTTTTCATTTTAATATAATAGAAGGAAAATATTCTGAATTTATGATGAAATGGTACAGTGTTAACTAAAATTTCCTCGTCACATAGACGTTTGGATATTGATATTCATATCTATCAGTTCTACTAATTATTTCTAAATTCTAGCTGTAGTGCATATCATCAAACAAATCCTTAATTTTTTTTTTTTTTTTTCCCTTCAGCATACCTTATAGTAAATTCTGGAATGGAATACAATGCAAAAATATCTTTCAATGTTTCTGAAGTGCGGAGTTAAGCTGCCTTTTCCTTTTAGTGTGTCTGCAAAGTAAGCATTTTTCCTTCTTATCATTATAAAAATCTACTCAATAATGAGCTTTCTCCAATTATCCACAACTAAGGTGATACAGAATACACTGAAATTATCTGAGGTTTTCCATTGGCTCAGAGATGATGATAGAAAATGTTTGTTTCCACAATATTAATTCTTGTTCTTCTGCTCCAGGCTTTACTCAGATAAAAAGTGCATTAGATTTTTTGCTTGGGTAAGGACTTCAAAATATCTATATATTCAAATGAGAAACAAGACAAATGTGATAATCTCCTTAACCTGTTTTCTTGATTTTTGCACTTTTCTGCTGTTGCAGTTTTTTCATATCTATATCATATATTATTTATATGTAAAGTTCATTCTCATGCTTTAAAAATAGATACAACTGAAAATATTGAAAAATATCATCTGTAAATAACACTTCCATATCTTATAAGTTTTTTGTAAATTTAACATTAGTTTTATAAATATATTTTCATGGGAACAAATGAGAACCTGGAACACAGGTGAAAGGAAGAAAAAGGTTCTTTGTGGAAGGTTTTTTTTCTGTCTTTAATTAGTTTGATCTTTCTGCTTATGCATTAACCACTTTTAGATCCTCTATCTGTATTTCTTCATTATATTAGTGCAATATCAGGGTTGGTGGTGTGATTTCAAGCAATTTATAAGTAATTGAGAAACTTAGTCCAAAGTAATCTTGACTGATAGTGTCTATATGTAGTCAAACTTGAGAAACATTTACTGTAAAAGAAAGATAAAAAATGACCAAATTATCAACCAGAGAATGAAAGAAGAACCAAGCAGAAAATCTTATTTTTTGACTTCAGGGACTATTTTGAACCCTGAAAAGCTTGTGTGTGGTCACTGGGTACAATACAATTTCCAGAATGACCTTGAACTTATTATGTAGGTTCAAATTTTTAAATGGACTTTATATAAGAGCAACTTGAAATTTTTTAAAATCAGGTAGGACATCATTTCCCATAATGGAAAAGTAGTAACAATATAGCAGAAACAGAAATGTTATCCATATGTTTATGTTTCATGGTTGATTTTAATCCAAATTAGGAGTCAGTTTACCTTTTCGAACTGTGAAAGTGATTAACCACTGGAATAGTATACCAAAGGAAGGCATGGATTCTTCATCTTTTGGCATCTTGTAAAGGAGACTAAATACCTGTTGAGGAGATGTGTCTTAATTCAAATACAGGGTTTTTATGTCCACATTGTATTATTTGTTCAATAGTATATACATTATCTAACATGACAAAGTTTAACTCAGATAACCTCAGGATTTTTTAACCTTAAGATCTCTGTGACTGCCATTGGGTAACAGGTGAAGTAGCAGAAATGTAAGTGTTAAAAAATTGCTTATACCTGTGGTTCAAGAGATGCCACTGTCCACCTCTTTCCAAAATAATTATAAAAGTGTAAACAGAAAGGTTAAAGTTAATAGGAATTTTGGTTAAAGTTTGAAGGACACCATTTTAATTTTGTGAGTTAAGAAAAACAAAAAATCTTGCTTCATGACATTTCTTAAAAAACCACACCAAACTGTGTTCAGCAGAACTTAAAATCAGTAGTCCTATTTCATTTCAGCAACATAACCTCCTACACTACAGCTGCCACAAATCTTAAGTCTAGTAAGCTGTTATCACTAAATGACACCAGTCTTTATATGTACATTCCACTGCTATGAAGCTAATTCTAAAGACAACTCATATCCTCCGGCAAGATTTGTTCAATTTGTTGAAGTAATGGGCTATGTTTTAAAAGAGTTCAAATCTAAGAACCAAGGTTCTTCTGCCATAAGCTATTCTACCTTCTGTGTTTTACCATGTGATTATAACACCTCTCATATTAGTTTCTCAGGTTTTAATATCCTCCCCTAGTAATTAATGATTTGTTCCAATAAGGTCCCAACCCTGTGCTGTTATTGTACCCTGTGGGACTGATACGTTTCTGTTATAATAACTTATTTTTCCATTCCAAAAATCCTTTTTCAGTAACAGCACAGACATGGAAATTTCCTCCACATCACTTGTAAAAATCAAGTATTAAGAAGAATCTTAATAAGTGCAATCATATTTTAATCCAAACACATTCTTAGTAAAGCTCTTTAATCAAAACTCTTCCACAATGTTAGCAAAAATAGGACTAGATTTATGAATTTACTTAAACAACTTGACAGCAAAAAATGGTCAGTGGGATACAAAAATCCCATGTTTCTTATACAACCTTTTGTTTCAAACTAACTTTGTCTTTCTTTTTTTTTTTTTTCCTACAGAGATAGAAGTCTCTCTAATACTGCAATACTGGAATAATCTTCAGCCAACAAACAGTCTTCATCTGGAATATGGAAGATGTAGATTCAATCCCTACAGACCAAGCTGGAGTGAGAACTCATATAACACGTCCTCTTTACACAACTGTGGAAGAAACAAAATGAGGGAATCACAGAATCACAGAATCACAGAATGTTAGGGATTGGAAGGGACCTTAAAAGATCATCTAGTCCAATCCCCCTGCCAGAGCAGGAATACCTAGATCAGGTCACACAGGAACATGTCCAGGCGGGTTTTGAATGTCTCCAGAGAAGGAGACTCCACAACCTCTCTGGGCAGCCTGTTCCAGTGTTCTGTTACCCTCACTGTGAAGAAATTCTTCCTCACATTTATGTGGAACCTCCTAGCTTACACCCATTGCCCCTTGTCCTATCATTGGATGTCACTGAGAAGAGCCTGGCTCCATCCTCATGACACTCACCCTTAACCATATACATCCAAATGTATGACTTAAGCCTCTACATAAAGGAAATTGCTGCAGCCTTTGGATCCTGTTTCATAAAGATGTTTTTCTACACCCTTTTGTTAGTGCCAAAATCCACTGTAGTGCATATTCTGTTAGAAGCATTTTGGGTATGAACTGCTGTGGATGCCAGTGTTAGAAAGCTAGACCTCATAATTCATTGCAACTTACTCACCAGCACTGTGAATTCTTCTCCCCAAGATGAGATTTTTGATAGCATAGCATTGTGCTTCACAATGCCTAAGTCATTATTTGTGTTCAGTACCCAATGTATAGTTGGATTTTGAACATGTAAAGAGATTTTAGCAATGTTCCTTATAAAGATATTGATGGGGGGGGAAAAAAAAAGTTAACCTCCAGAATAGGCAAAACAATGAAACATCTCTGTTGGTGAGGTTTAGATGTTTGGATGTTTTTTGTTCTTGGTAGATTTGGTTTTGGTTTTGTTTCTGTTTATTTCATAATATACATATGTATAGTTACTGTACTATTGCAGCCTTATCCAGCATTTAAAATTGAAAAAAAAAAAATATTCAATAATCCACTCTCTAATGTCTTTATCCTTTTAATTTGCACACAGAGTATTGCACTGTACGATAGTCTGCAGTTTATACTTCCTGTAAGTCACATTACTCTGTTGTTGAAAAGGCAGTACAATACAACGGAATGTTATTAAATTATATAGGTGCGTTTCCTCAAGTTTCTGGAGGAAAAATCAGTACTGCATCAGTACAGGCTGGGGGCTGAGCTGCTGGAGAGCAGCTGTGGGGCAAAGGACCTGGGAGTCCTGGTAGACAACAGGCTGACCATGAGCCAGCACTCTGTCCTCATGGCCAAGAAGGCCAATGGTATCCTGGGGTGCATTAAGAGGGGTGTGGCCAGCAGGTCAAGGGAGGTTTTCTTCCTCCCCCTCTACTCTGCCCTGGTGAGGCCTCATCTGGAGTACTGTGTCCAGTTCTGGGCTCTTCAGTTCAAGAGGGACATGGAGCTACTGGAAAAAGTCCAACACAGGGCCACTAAGATGATGAAGGGATTGGAGCATCTCCCATATGAGGAGAGGCTGAAGGAACTGGGTCTATTTAGCTTGGAGGAGGCTGAGGAGGGATCTCATTAATGCTTATAAATATCTAAAGGGTGGGTGTCGGGAAGACAAGGCCAGACTCTTCTCGGTAGTGTACAGTGACGGGACAAGGGGCAATGGGCACAAACTGGAACACAGGAGGTTCAATCTTAACATAAGAAAACACTTCTTTACTGTGAGGGTGACAGAGCACTGGCACAGGCTGCCCAGAGAGGTTGTGGAGTCTCCGCCTCTGGAGAGATTAAAAACCCACATGGACGTGTTCCTGTGTGATATACTCTAGGATCCTGCTCTAGCAGGGGGATTGGACTAGATGATTTTGGGAGGTCCCTTCCAACCCTTACCACTCTGTGATTCTGTGATTCTTTGAAAATGCAGTTGTGTGAGCAAAGAAAAAATTTTCTTTCTTTAATAATGCCTAGCTTAACAAAATATCTATAATCTAAGATAAATAACATAAGTATATTCTGCAGGTATGGTAAAAGGACAGAAATTATTTTTAGAAATCAAAATATAATGCAGAGTTTTCATTTATTGCTATATTGTAGTAAACAGAATTTCTTCTTTTTATCTTTGTACATCCAAGCCTGTTTTAACAGTACCTGTATCTACACAAATGTAGAACATCATTAGGCTGCAGTTTTAAAAAGGCAAATATACAGGTGGTTTCCAGTCCTTCAAAAATAAAATTAATGTCCTTTAAAAGTTTAACCTTTAAATATACTAATCATATCATATGTTATGCAAGTATTTATGCATATGGTGTTTGGGAAGGGGCTAATTTGCAAAAGATTGCTTTGTTTTGTTCTTGAATTGTTGGTTTGGTTTTTTTCATTTCATTTTAAAACAAAAACAAATGAACAAATATACGTGCACCCAATTTTGAGACAAATTAAAATATTCATTTTGGTTTTAGAGGTGCTATGAGTTATAAAAAAATACACTGTCTCTCATCAAGTGTCGGCACTCTGTAAGAATGTAAATCATGCTACCAAAGTTGTTTGCACATCTGCATGACTAGGTGTGCATTCATCAACATTCCTTTTTATTTGATAGGCACACGCCCCTTCCCAATCATGTAAACACACAAGTTGTCTCGGTTCACATCATCCAATAGATAAACTCTTTATACAAGTAAATGTGTGTCTACTGCACGACAGAAATCCCTTCCTCATAAGGACGTAAGTGTACACAGTAACTTCTTCCTCCAAAAATCTGTGGCTTCTTTACTAAGACTTCAATAAAGAATAAGTAAAGATTATTAGCAATTTTGTAGAACAATCTGGTTAAGAACTTGTGAATTAATGGGGGGAAAAGGCTGAATTCTGTTTTCTATTAGCTTCCCAGGAGGCAGAGAGCACCATGAGAATACATCAGGATGAAACTTAGTTTGTGATAATTTTTAAAGTTTGTGGTGTTTGGTTTTGAGTTTTTGATTTGTTTTAGATATAATAAATAAGCAAGTAAATAACGCATTCTATACTGTGACAAAAGCTGTACAAGGCAATCCTAGTCTTCTAAAAAAAGACAATTTTTGAACTAATCATATGAAGTCCTGTCAAAATAAGACATTACCAGTAGCACTGTGATGAACAGGAAGCTTTCTGGTCACTAGAGAATGTCAAAAGCACCATAATTCTGAACTGTTTCTGTCTATCTTGAACCCCTGTTTCATTACGAAAACACAAAGAAGAAAGGAGCTATTTCTTCTGCTTGTGATAAGTTGGTAGAGAATGTTTTGATATATGTGTGCAAAGCATACAGAAGAAGTTACGTATGAATAGAGGATGAATGGATCTAACGGTTAGAATTATAAACTAGAAGTAGATTTAAATTTCCAGAGAACAACTGTCTCTTTTGGGGATATTTCTATGTACACAAGAATGACTTCCTGGCTTTAGCCAGAACTGAAAAATACAAAAGAGCCTTTGATATTTTGTTTGGGGTCACCTTGTTTTCTTCATTTTTTTCTTCATCTCCACTGGCTTTACTAACATCTGAGTCTCATTTTAAGCTTGCTGATTGTATTGAGTTTGTATTTGCTATGCAATAAGCTGGCACTAAGAAGGATTTTGATCTTTAATCTGGTTCAAGGGATTCTAAGCAGCTCTGATTGCAGCCATAGGCAATACAAGTACTAAATGAGATTGAAGGACAAATTAAAATAAATAATGTTTGGGTAAATCACTTTGTCCTGGTTAAATGCATTTAACAATTTCATTTTCCCTTGAAAAGTAGGTTTTAAAGAAATTAACAAGTGCTTTATTTTTTTGATGTAAGTATAATGAATCTTTTTCCACACAGAAAAAACTAACGTCATTAAAGTTGTATCTCTCTTCCAAGTATTACAATAGCTTCAAAGCTTTTGGGCAGAAAGCAGAGTAGAAGTCAGAGATCTTTAAAATAGATCACTATATTTATTGCCAAAGGCAAAGCATGGGAAATTGGTTAAGGCTTTCTCAACAATCATGGTTCACTTAAGTAATGATCTTTTAGGCCTTTTGACTAACAGTAGCTCCTTCAGCCAGACAATAGCAAATTTATATAGTTTGCATTGCTGTAAGAAATAAAGTCTAGTAAGGAATTAGCTAAAGAGAGAACAACAAAAAGCAGGTTTATTTGATCCAGTTATTTTAGTAATCTTCCACCTAACAATATCTACATTTCTTAGAGCAATGTTTTTGTTATGTGTTGATATATTTGGAGAAGAGAAAACTAAACAATATACTAAAAAATTTTCCCAATACTGTAATAAGGAGGAAAAATAGGAAGAATAATACATATGGTTTAAAAAAAAATACTCCAAGAAGCAAATTAGTAGAATAACTAAGATTTGTCATCAGATTATCTATGTTAGACAGGTAAAAATACCTGATAATGTGACATAAAACCCCCGTTTGACCACAGGTCAAAATGGAAAAAAATTATAGATGTTACAGCACTTTGGGACTATTTTACATTCATTGTTTACTTTTCTGCATGTGAATATATACAATTTCATGTCTATAAATGTGAAATGTCAAAGCAACACATGCACCAGTTCAGAAAGGAAGAATGGTTACAGAATATTGGATCTTCTCTGACTTTTTTTATTATTTTTACCATGTAAATTCATAGTTCTGGGGAAAATTCCATGTTGTTTTCAGTACAGCTTGGTGCCCTTATAAATTTCAGGGATAAAGTCCTGGACACCTTGCACTATTGCTAAAACTTCAGTTGATTTCAGCAAGATAAATATTTAATCTGTGTTGGATCAGGAATATTCCACTTCTGTTTGTTTAATCTAGTATTATTTTTCTATGCTTCAGTATTTTTGTTCCACTCTTATGTAAAATTTCTTGCGTGCTACAGAGCATATGAATTAACTGCTTTTCATATAACTTCCCTCACATTTAATATTGAAGCACCTTGACAGAATTTGACGGTATCCTACCAGTGCTTAGAGAAATCTGGTAACTGGGGTGTTAATTATCTGGTAACATTTTAGTGTTTTTCAAAACACAGGCTTATACTGCTGTTTATGCACCTTTCCACCCCCCTCACCCTCATCCCCCAGCTCTAAAAGCGAAATACGAAAAAACTTTTATTTATAAATAAAAATAAGCCTTTGGGCTCATTGAAGTTGAACTTTTCTTCAATTATGCCTTGTGTGGGACACAGTGCATTCCCACACTGCTGTTTTGGAAAGAAATAGGATTAAAACTAGACAAGTCCTTCCATTATGGAATCCAGTACAGGGTTTTGTACATATTTGTATCATATATTCAACTGATAACTACAATACTATCATGATGACCTTATGCTTGTTTGCCTCTTTTACAATACCTAAAGCACAAATAAGATTACCAAAGCAACATTTCTCTAGCTGCTGCTAGCAGCTTTTCTGTCCATTCTCTCTGCATTTTTGTTTCATCTTGCATTGTTAGTCTGGCTCATTCTGTGTTATAGCCGGTGGTAATACTGTGTGAATCTGAAGGACCTCTATGCATTTGTTTGGAGGAAAGATCTAGCTTTAAAACTGTGAAGGTGGAGTGCATGTACAGAGAGAAAACAACAGGGTTTTGGGACAAAGATGCCTAGAGTATTTGGCCTTTTAGCAAGGTTTTTGATCAGAGGAGGAGGCTACACAGAAAAGAGATGTAAAATCATTCTCTTTCCTCTGAGGAATGGGAAATGTTGACACAATGCCTCTAGCTCATTTAAAGGAAAATAGTATTTCTTCCTCAGGGAAAGACTAAATATTTTGAATGTTTCATGTGAATACAGAGCGGGAAAAAAAAAAAAAAGATAAAAAAGGAAAGAAACAACTTTACACACCATTCCTTACCTAAAAAAACAAAACAAAAAAAAAGGCAAAAAATAAAACAACAAAGGGATAACATACAGGAGACCAGTGCTTAATCCTCTGCAGTATATCAGCCAGATGAATAATAGAGTTAGTTCACTCATGTGACCTAGCTAGCAGGATACAGAACTCCTTGAAATGACTGTCAAGAATGTAGATCCCTAGAGTTGATGGCCAAAGCTTGATACCATGTCAGCACGCTAATAAAGTGTATTGAAACTATCAAGTAGTACAGGGATAATCCCTGCTTCATATTAACAATCCCATTCATAGGATTCTGAAAGAGGAAATAAGAGACCTTCCCTGGATGCTTATAGAACACACGACATATTGTAAAATTAAATTATTGATGGAGCAGTTTTGAATTTTGTGAAGTTCTACTTGTTTTTAATCCAATACTGTGCTATTTTATGTGAACAACTGTATTCAATACCTATTTTGGGGTGATATTCAATTAGATTTAGCAATAATGTGCAATACATCCCCTGCAACCTCTTACTTAATCCAGACAGTATTTAGTGGTCTATTCAGGATTTTGCTTGACATTTTGAGATCGTATTAGATCACTTGCAGGTAAATGCAACTAGTACTTCATCTTGTTTGATAGTGTCTACATTATTTGATAGCCTGTGACATGTTTGCATTATGAAGTAGCACTGTGAGCCACACTGCATTTAATTTAAAACAAATAAACAAACAGACAAATGTTTGTGGTTCGTATTTTCCTAATGCACCAAAACTGCACAGGATTCAAATTTATGTAACGTAGTATCTATTTATCTGTAACATAAATAGAACTTTTCTTCTATACAAAGATATTCTGTACCTTTCACCAAGTATTTAATGACATTTTGAGAGCAATCTCTGTCAGAAGACAGGAGAATGAACCAATCATTATGGAGCTTTTTTAATACTAAAGATTGCTTTTTCTTCTGTCAAAAAAAAAAATCAGTGGTCCCAATAGATTCTTCTCACCCCCTTTAAATATTACATAGCATAATTTCCTTCTTTCTCTCTGATCTTATTACTGCTTTGTTGATTTACCTATAAATGCATGAAATAGGAATCTATTGATTATGCATACCCACAAGCAGAGTTAAAAAATCTCTCCAAAGCAAACTCACTCTCTTCCTTCAGATTCATCTCTTAATGGATTTTGACCAAGACGCTGACTTCTTTAAGAATACCAAATTGTTCCTCATTATTATGGCTTGTACTAAAAGGAAACTGTGTTTTTATCAAATGTTCTTTTTACTAAAGAACTATGCTGTATGAATGTTCTCTTGAAATCAAGTGGTAATCTGGGCATACAATAGTTGTCCAGTCAAACTCTAAAATTCACAAAAAAATATTCTACAAAACAAACTACAGAAGTCAATGATTTAAAATTGGTGTAAATACCACAAAAGTGTAAAGTGACTTGAAATGGTATTCCGGCCAAATGATCACAGGTGATAGCACAGATGTTTTCATGTTTTCTAGATATTTCTTGATTATATATATAAAATTCGTCATCAGAGAAGCTCAGAGATAACTGAAGGATTAGTGTTAAGATAGAATGAGTAGTTTTTGATAATTATAAACAAAAATTTATTACTGGAGACCTTCTGTATTAGCAATCTTATAGCACTTCTTTATGTACTAATACCAGAGTTAAAATACTTTCTTGGTGACAAAAAACAGCATGGGCAGCAGAATGCATTTACATATGGAACACTGTTCTTGAACCCTTAGGTGAAGTAAATTCTTTAGTAAGGTCTTTCTGCCATATCCTTTTTGGTTCATTTTATTTCCTTTCACTGTAGTTCATGAATCCTGGTAGCTCCAAAATAAATTTAGTTCAACCAGTTCATCAAACTGTTTAGTTTTCATTATTTTTTAAAATTAACATTGATAAAATTTGCAAATTGTTAGAAGACAGAAAAATGTAACTGTGGGTACATTAGATTATGGAGTTATGACATGCTGAAAGCATTAAATATAGACAAGTTACAACACTCAATAGTCGAGGGACCCTAAAAATTTAATAAGCTTTAGCTGCAGGTAAGAATCTAGCAGTTGCAGGGACAGAGGAGGAGGAAGGTCTAATCTATTGGTAGAATGTATTTTGTTGGCAAAAGTAGTGTATGATCATAACCCTTCTTTCTGTTTCATTACTGCAAGTTTTCACAAGTTGTCATCTAGTGCATATATCTATCCAATTACCTATTGCCCTTTTTATGTATTTTGTAAAAGTAGTAGGCAAAAACTCACACTCCAAAAAATCTTATTTCAGTGTTTTAGAAATATTCAGGCTTTGCTTATTTATTATTTTATATTATGAACATAGTCTTCTGTTCCCAATAAAGATCTAGGACTGTGAGATTGATCTTTATGGATATCTCCATGATCTTCAGGACACTTTTTTTGATAAATATTCTGTAAGAAGGATATAGGTATTAAAATAATATGCTGTTAAAAGAAAATTATCACTTCAGTCTTGCAGCAGTCATGCTTAACAGACAATGCATAAAAGTCACTACACAGCTTTGTTTTTTTAGCCATTCATTCAGATCTACTCTCCAACTTTATTCTCCAGTCCTGCTGCAGAAGGAATGGTATTGGAGCAATAAACTGAAGACTAATACACTTATAGCACATTGGTTTTCTTTCTTATTACAGCAGAGATTTCTAGAGTTGCAAACCACAAAAATTATGTTCTTCATTTTTCCAGCTAATCTGGAATCTTCTTTAACTGAATCTGAAAGAGTTTGGGTGTTATTGAGTTCTGTAAAGGAGCTGTGACATATCTTGATCACTGTTGCACTACGATGTTATGATGTCAGGATTTAGGTAATGCACTGTGAATGAAGTAGTCAGTTTCAAAAGATGCTAGAAAAATCCCATTTTAGGAGTCACTCATTCTAGAAATACTACACTCATGCTAGGCTAAACTACATGACATTAACAGGCCTCCCTCCCACCCCTTTAAATGCTCTCTAGAGGTACAGCTTTTCTTGTTTTATTTCTCTAAACTCTACCTTGGTTAGAGAACAGTGGTGTATAGAGAAACAAAGGAACAAAAAAAAACTTTTATGTGATTATCTTATTTTGGGGAACAATCTCAACACATTCTGTTCATTGTACCTTTTCATTAGCAAACATAGAGCCGATTTTCAAACATACTAGTATATAACTGCACAGATTTTTTTTCTCAGTCCTGGATCAAGTGACATGCACTTTTTTCAGTGGGAAGCAATGGTAAGATTAAGTTGTCTGCATGAGAACTTCTCAGTTAAGAGGTGTAATGGAACAACTTTGATATTATACACTGTAATGTCCTAGTGACAGAGAGAATGAAAACAAAAAGGGGCTGTAAAGTAGAAAATATTATTTTTTAAATGTGTAATGTGTTGACACCCAGCTTCTCACTCACTCCCCTCTCCACAGGACAGGGGGAAAATAAGAGGAAGACGAGAAGACTTGTGAGCCAAGATGTAGACAGTTGAATAGAGAAAGCAAAAGCTATGTGTGCAAACAAAGAAAAGAAAGGGAGGAATTCAAACACTACTTCCCATCAGCATGCAGATACCCAGCTGTTTCCTGAAAAGCATGGCCATGCATAACAACTGCTTGGGAAGACAAATACTATAATCACTAACATCTCCCTTTCCTCTTTCTTTTCCTGAGCATTTATTCCTGAGCACAGCATCATATAATACAGAATATCCCTTTGGTCAGTTTGGGTCAGCTCACCTTGCTGTGATCTTCCCAATGTTTTGACTACCCTCAGCCTACTCACTGGGGAGGTAGGCAGGGGGAAGGAAGAGGAAGAAGAGAGGAGAGAAAAACTTGACACTGCAAGTACTGTTCAGAAATAGAGAAAATAATGGTGTGTTATCAACTGTGTTTGAGACATATATGCAAAGCACAAAACAATACAGGCTGCTAAGAGAAAAGATAGCTCCATCCCAGCCAGACCCAGTATGAAATGATATCTTCCAAAAATGATCAAGGCAGGTTAGCATTTATAGAGAAATTGTGCTTGGGATTTTTATTAGTTACCTTTAGTGTTTGTACTACAATTTTAAGAACAATTTTATTTAGAACTATTTAAGAAACAATTTAAAAAATTAGTATTTGGATAAAAGTCCTTCTTAAAATAAAAGTTTTAAAAATGTTTACGGCTAAGCAAACAAATATGAAATACTTCAAAATATTCATAATTTTTTGGCATAAACACATACACTGGTGAATATATTGCACCTGGGGTTTCTACAGAGCAAGAATCAACATTGTCTCTTATGCAGCACTTCATACAGTTAGGTTAACAATTAAAAAAATAGAAAACTAAAATTCATAAATGTATTTACAAATGAAGAACAGGTTTTTGATCTTGCAACCACTGCAAATACAAAAGAAGCTGAAACACCAGACTTACAACAAGGAAATTCAAAATACGCAAGTTTTATCAGACATACAGACATTATCTTTCCTAGAATTGTCAAATCAGTCAAGTAAAATTACAGCAATTTTCAAAATAAATGGAAATTCTCACTTTAAAAAGTCACCAAATCTGAAGTAAAATGGTTCTCCAATAAAATAAGTCCTAGAGGTCTGATTTCTTCACTGTACCTGCCTTTTGATTGATTGGTTAGAACACATGATCAAAAGATGCAATGATCCATCCAGTGTAAATTCTACAGTGCTACAAAAATGACAAAAAGTGACATTTCCAATAGCTGAATCTAAACTTTTTTCAGACTTAATGTTTTGTAACAAGTGATAGAGCATCAAACGTAAGACATATTAAATTTGACTAATAGAAAAATGTTACCTTTTTATGTTAAGTTTATATCTCAACGAAAATGTTTAAATTTGAAAACATGTAGGAAAATCTTAAATATGTGAGTCATTTCTAGCTCAGTCAAAGAAATAATCCGGGAAAAATGTCAGGATAAGAAAATCCATCAGTACAGGCTGGATATGTACATACTCAGAAAAGTAGCTTTCAGTTTGTGTATAACATTAAAAATGAATTTATGTTCAGACAATACAAGCTTATTCATTTTATGAAGAGAGAAGAAAGAGGTACAAAATCAAGCCATGCACTAACATAATTTCCTTTTCTTTGTATTATAGTATGTTTTGAACAGAGTACATACTAAGACTAATTAAAACTGTTTGCAACAGCATCCAGTCTATCTATGATCAGAGAAGAAAGGCTAATTATCACAGTATGATTTAACAGTAGATGGTATTGATCAAAACATTCTTGTCATCACTGGCTATGTTGAGCTGTAGATTAAAGTTTTTCCTTATTCCTGTCCTCAGACAGTGAGAGAAGACCCTCTTATAGTATCAGGGAGATAATTTACCTACTAGTTTCCTATTGTCAAAGACATTTCTGAAGCCTCCTCTCTCCTCTTTGCTACAGTTGCACTTCCTTGCCATCAGAAAAAGGTGTTTTCAAGGAAGAATTGCAGGATAGAGTGTAAAAGTCACTTTGATCCAACTGCCACCTAGAACTAGATTTGCTCTTTTAGAAAGGTTGTTAGAGGTAGTTTTATGTTCACTCTCCTCACAATTTATATGGGACATTTTTGTTGCCGTCAGTCTGCCCCATTTCACCCTTTCTTGTTTGGTACTGATCGTCCATGGGAAAATTGATATTGTAGGGAACATTCCTGCATTTTATTCTTTCAGTGAGGCAACAATAAATCCTAAGAATGACAGCATTGAAGAATTATGTATCTCTCTATCTGATAAACAGGAAGAGTAGTATACGGTCCTCTAAGAATGAACTTGGCATAGCTTCAGAAATGAAGTACGCCTTTCCAAAATCTGTAAAGAATAATTTTCCACATGTGGCATATATTAATTTAATTTCTTGTATTCAGAGAACAGCTGCTATAATAAACTGTAGAAAACCTCTTGCACCTATAGTTATCCATTGTGATGAAAATGTGCCAAAACATGGGTGAAAAATATGGCAGTTAATCTTAAAATCATTATGCAAGACAAGTCCATATGAAAAAAAAAATCTCTGTTGAGTATAACAAACAGTTTTTAAATGAATGAGGGGAATTTATGTGAATGTATCAGCTTCTACAATACACTAATGCTGTGTGACTCATCGGGAAGTTGTCACAGTGAAAGTTGTTCTGTCTGCCTTTTCTAGGAAATAGCAGGAAGCATATAATTTTGTTTTGTGAGGATTCATAATGCTTCTAGCTTCTTTATTGCAAAATATTTCCATGCTCCAGTTTCAATTTGTAGGAAAGATTCTGGAAAATTAACTTTTTTGAGTATCAGTACAAGTATTTGAAAGTGATTTTACATTGGAAGTATTTTCATGCATGACTTGAAAAAGGTGATATTTAGTTTCTCATAAGCATATTTTTTTTCCACAATATGATGATACAGCAAAGTATTCGTGAACCACTTATTATCAGCATATTTTCAGGTTTTAAGAGAATTAAATTAATATCAGGTGATTTAAGTAATGAATTGGAAAACAGCAGGAGTAAGTGATGAATAAAAAAAACTTCAGGTAGCCATTGAATGAAGTCACGAATTAGCAGACATACTTCAAAATTAGTTTGTATGAGTAATTTTTAAAGTGGTTATCTGTAAGAGTTACATGTCCTTATTTATTTATTTATTTATTGAATTGTGGAGATACATACACATTTATTAAATAAATGGTTATATCTAACATAACTTACCCTTATCTCCCATACAAAATGTAGAGACATAATAATAACATCCCTGAGAACAGTCCTCCAGCTAATCTTGATTCACTGTGCCACTTCATGCATGGGTAGTAGAACTGGGACCATTTTATCTTTTCCTAAATGTCTTTTGAAGTTTATGGTCATTGAAAAATCCATGTAAATAAATTGGTGAAGTAAATGATATATGCAAGCCTCATACAGAGTATCGAAGTATTATGGTGGCTTAAATCCCTCTAGAAGCAGCACAAGAGAGAATGAAAGAGTTTGCTAACAAATATCTAAGCTATATTTTTCCCATTCAGATGAATGAGTTCTTAAAAACAGAAAAGAATATTGTAAGATCAATTTATAGTACCTCTAATACTTTATGTTAAGGGGTGTTAGGTGCAAGGCTGCCTCCAGCAACACCAGCCCAGGACTCCCACCTGCCAGCCACTGGAGCCCAGCACCATTCCCCCAGAGACCCACCTGTTTGCAGGTTCAATCAGTAGTGAAGCTCAGAGACAGACAGACAGACATAGACACACAGAAGAAGGACACTGACATGGTCTGTCACACAGCCTGCCACAGACAAGGCACTGCCTTCAACAGCACCTACATAGAGGACACACAAAAAGCACAAGCACAGGCAGCCAGATCCCCTCCTCCTCTTGGGCTGACAGAGGCAGGAGGTCACTAGCGTAGCACACAAACAACACTCTCCAGGCTCACAAGCAGACGCATATTCACGGATCCCCTGAGTAACAGTACAGCCCCTCTGTCTGCCCAGCACCCCTGCCTGCATCCCAGCTCCCTTACCTACCCCATGAGTCCCCTACTCACCCCGCAGGTCCAGCTCAGTGCTTGCTGCACACATTGCACTTACACATTCATCGCACAGGCATCCCACAGTCATGGTCCCAAGGATACCAGCATGGGTCCTCCACCCACCTGATACCTCTGTCCCAATCTGAGGTACCCCGGCTTGCTCTCTGATCCAGCTGAAGGTTTACCAGCAAATGCATATGCACACCCCACACACACCAGGACTGGGGAAGATAAGGATGCTCAGAGTCCTAGCACCTGCTACCCAGCACTCAACATGGGCTGTGTCCTGAGGTCCTGCTCCAGCTGCCAGCGCTGAACCCCTCAATCACCTGGTAGCTCTTTTTTGGGACATGCACTGTTCTAACCCTATTGCTAGAGGTCAAAGTTCTCCACTGGCTCCAGTCACTGATACTGAGACCCTACTTGCTCCACCACAGGCCAGGGGCACCCACACCCCCAGTCTGACTCCAGTAGCTGGCACCAGTTTTCACTTACACACGTATAGATCTCACCAGAAGTTGGCACTTACTACTTGCAGCACGCACACACACAGGACAGAGAGTGAGATTATACAGAGTAAGTAAAGGTTTAAGAAGATACAAGATAGGACAGACTGTGGTGATCAGACACAGGGCTCAGCCAGACAAGTTTACTGACCCATTTCATTTTACATGCAATCAGACCATTTTATACCCCTGTGTGTTCTGCTCTTCATTCCTCCCTGATTCACTTCCCATGCATGTTCTCTCATCAGAGTCCCACTGATCCCCTCAAACACCTTGGTACCTCAGATATGCATCCTTACCATTTGCAGAGGCCTGGTTTGATGACAGTTTCATGATAGCCCACTAATTAGTGCAAATGACCGGGTGTGTTTCTTCTATTTGCCTCTGTATTGGTCGTCAGGTTTGTGTCTCTGTATATTTTGTCTAGAAATTCCCCCTTTTCCTTAGTATCCTATTTGACAAGGTCCTCAATCAGATAATCTTACTGAAATAAATATTTCCATGTTCCACATACTCTTATCAGCTAGTGTTTCTGAACAAATTTGATTCTCATTAGTGCCTGGTCAGGTTTGTATCTCTGTATTATCTTGTTTATGGCTTTCTCTTATTCTTTTCAGTTTTTTTTGCACTGTAAAGGTCTTTGACCAGACACACTTCACGGAGCAGATGATCTCACCTTCCAGATATACTTCTTACACTTAGATACAGCTACGTTGTTTGACTTATATCAGACAGCATATTTCAACCTAATGCTGTATAGCAACCTTCTGCATGTATAGTTCAAAGGTAACAAATTAATAATTTATTTTTCAATTATTTTCTCAACTTCAGATAATTTTTGAGTATTAATAATGATAGCATAACTAATATTTGATTACTTTTTGAAGTAAACATTTCTTTCTTTTTTTAGTAAATGCATTCCTTCTTACATTCCTGTCATCCCTCCTGCAATTTGAATGAATTTTATTTGTTAGAAATTTGTTCCAGCTTCAAATTTGGATTGAAATAGGTTGAAGGGCTTGACATGTCACTTAAAAAAAAAATCTCCTCCGGTTTATCTGTGGACTGTACAGTACTCAATTACTTTTACTTCTCTCTAAGAAACTAATTTTAAAAATGCTTCCACGACAAATCATAGGATTGTTTTGGTTCATAAAGTCCTTTAAGATCATCAAATACAACCATTAACCTACCACTGCCAAGTCCATCACTAAATCATGTCCCTAAACATCACATCTACATGTCTTTTAAATTCCTCCGGGTATTTAAAGGTGACTCAAGGGATGGTGACTCAACCACTTCCCTGGGCAGCCTGTTCCAATGCCTGATAACCCTTTCAGTGAAGAAATGTTTCCTAATATCAAATCTAAACCTCCCCTGGTGCAATGAGGCCATTTCGTCTCCTCCCATCACTTGTTACCTGGGAGAAGAAACCGACCCCCACCTTGTTACACCCTCCTTTCAGGTAGTTGTAGAGAGCAATGAGGTCTCCCCTCAGCCTCCTTTTCTTTAGACTAAACACCCCCAGTTCCCTCAGCCACTCCTCATCAGACTTGTCCTCCAGACCCTCCACCAGCTTCGTTGTCCTTCTTTGGACACACTCCAGCACCTCAGTGTCCTTGTAGTGAGGGGCCCAAAACTGAACACAGTATTCAAGGTGCAGCCTCATCAGTGCTGAGTACAGGGGGACAACCACTTCTCTAGTCCTGCTGGCCACACTGTTTCTGATGCAAGCCAGGATGCTGATGGCCTTCTTGGCCACCTGGGCACACTGCTGGCTCATGTTCGGTCAGCTGTCGGCCAACACCCCCAAGTCCTTTTCCACCAGGCTGCTTTCCAGCCACTCTTCCCCAAGCCTGTAGAGTTGCATGGGGTTGTTGTGACCTAAGTGCAGTACTCACTGTATTTTATCTGTGAAGGTCTCTACAGGATGTGGCATTGGATTTCCAAGATGAAAAACTTCAGACTTTAGGAAAAGGAGAGAGGAGTTTCATAAATTAGTTTGTCACATACTTTTATTATACACTGTTACAGTGACACTGTATGTTTTGTAGGTGGAAAAAAAAAATTAAAAAATCTAACATCTGCCTGGATGCGTTTCTGTATGACCTGATCTAGGTATTCCTGCTCTGGCAGGGGGACTGGACTAGATGATCTTTTGAGGTCCCTTCCAATCCCTAACATTCTGTGATTCTGTGTGATTCTGTGATTTGTCTTTTACATTATTTTTCTGGGTAAATTTTACCTTACTATTTTCTCACATTAAAACTAAATGAATGAGTTGCAATGTTCTCAATTAAGTATTTAGCAAGGTTATCAACAACTCACAATGAAGTTGGGGTGGGAAAGAGAAATCTTTTATCTTAAAATAATTCTTAAAGGAATACAAATATTAGATCCAGGACTTGTTTTGCATGGAAGTACAAATAAATGTAGACTGAAATATTAAAAATGTTTCCTACCCTAAGGAGCTTGGAAAAATAACTCAGAAAAAACAAGCCTCTTGTCAAGATACTTAAACTCACAGGGTAGAATCCTTTCTTCTGCTATAATACTGAATCAGTTGAAAAACTGGAAATGTTTAAAATCACCATTCTAAATGAAGAAAATCTGTTTGCCCATTCCTATATGAACACAAAGAATAGTCACATATGTTTACTTCTACAGAAAACATTCAACGAGAACCCAAAAAATGTGTGTCCCAATGGAAAAAACTCTCTCTGCTTCCATCTCCTGGTGGAGAGACACAAGCAGAGTTACATTTGCATAAAATTTTTATTCATAATTCCTTCAGTGACACATGGGAGTGATCATCACTATACACAAACTCATAATTAGTTGAGAATTGGAATTGTATAGAGAGAAGTGACAAGGGATTTCTTTCATGTAGCTAAAAGAACATCTGTGAGGTAGGGATTCACAGATGTTCAGGTATCCTACAAGTTATTAGTTGTCAGGCCTTGCAGACTGTGTGCTGTTGAGAGGTGAAATATAGGTGCTTTCTTAAAAGAATCTAGAGGGCAGAAAATGAGCTAAGTGCAATTCAGTGATTTTTTTTCCTAACAGGAAAATAAAGCTCCTTTTCACAGCTTCAGGTCTTGCTTATTCATCAACAGTGAAGGAAACAAGGAGCTTAGATGATCAGGAAAGGTGGTGTTAGTTTGTTTGTTTGTTTTCAATCTAATAGAAATTCCATCTTGGATCAAAAATCCCAATGTCCTAGTGACATTTTCTTTAGAACACATTTTTTCAACAGGAAAATTAGTAATTCAGAATTTCAGAAAATGTGAATAGAAGCTTCTCTTGCTATGAGTTTTAATATTACCTTGAACTTTAGTAACTGTCAGCATTTTATTGAAGAATCACAGAGTATGCATCTGTATTATGAAATCATTTCACTGCTTTGTTCTAGTGCTCTAGTCTCCTGATCATACCTGCAAGGATGTGACTGTACTCCTGGGCTCTGTTCAGGAAGGGATCAAGCTGTTTGCTTGGCAGGGAAGCAGACCAGCTGTAAACACCCATATCTACACCCAGCAGACAGTATGGATAATTTTGTTTCTCCTGCTTGAAATAGCCTTCTAATGGCAGACTTACTTTTCACTGTCATACTTCACATCAGCAAATTTCATACTTTCATTCTACTTCCCACAATGTGTATGTCCCAGTTTCAGCACAGTGCTGTAAGAAAACAATCTGGAGAGTTGCAAAAGCCTTCTCATTATTCATTTTTCTGTCTCAGGTATCAGCACACAAAAGCTGCGAGAGATCGACTACCTGTAGGGACCTTGTGGTGTCTCAAAGTTTTGTTGTTGGGAGGATTCCCAAGGAGGTCACTTGCCGTATCTGCCATATGGCCAACACGCCACAGATGGTTACTGTTGCTCTCAAAATCTTGTTATGAGCACAGGGGAGCACACACTCTATGCAGAGCCAAGGATTTTTTTTGTTATTACAATTAATGTTTTAATGGGGTAATCAAAATACAGTAAAAAATTCTTATTAGTTCAGTTACAATCATATTAACACTCATAGTCCAAATTTTCTAATCAGTACAGAAAACTCTCCATAATACAGGTAAAACTGTTATTGTCTAGTAATATTTAGTTGTTCTCCACCTTTTCTTGGATATTGTGGTCACCCTCCCAATGTTGCTCTTGTCCTCAGCTGATGGTGTTTGCTAGCCTTCCTCAAAAAGACTTCTTCAAAAAGTGTGTGTGAGAGTTATGACAAATCAGCCTTACTTCTTCCCCTAGGAAGAGTATAATGTTCATAGTGAAAAGCATCTTCCTTCTCAGATTTGAACCTGCTTTAAGTTGCTTTTGAATATTTTCTAATATAATCTGCTCCATTGCTCTTTCTTTATTGCCTACTAACTCCACAATGCATTTGTACTTCTTTTCTCTTTGTTAGCCCTAACATCAGATTCACCTGACTCACAGGGTTCCATTTGTTTAGTGACCACTGATTAATCACTATGATACGTTTTCACAGTTTCCAGTATCATTCTTCATCTGTAGTCTTCTACATCACATTTTTATTTTAGGGTCATAAATAAGTTATCCCACGCAGAATAAATAATTTTTATTACTATTTATGAATTTCTACTTAGTAATTAACATTGGATGTTTTATCACACAACTGTACAAAGCTAAACTAATGTTAAAACAAATTTAAACAATAGTTATCAGACTGCTAGGCAATTGGTATGACAGCTAAAATAAGCTAAGGCCAAAACAAGCCCAAACAAGTCCTGAGTCCATACCATGTCCTTTTACTAGTAATGGCAATATCATATTTACTTGGCAACATTATGATTAAATGGCCAGGTGACACTTAATATATTGTCAGTACTGGATGCTAGTGTTGCACTCAGTTCACACATTAAGAAAGGGGATCTGATGTTCTCTAGTGGAAAAAGAAAGAGATGACCATCTCACTCTAGCTTAAGCAACAGGATCCAGACACAAGGCTGATGGCAGAGCAAAATGAAATACAGTCCCAATAGGGAAAGAAATGAGAGTTAATTTTGATATTTTCACAGTTGATACTCACTAATGAGTTTCTGTTATAAGGCCCCTGAGGTCATGCTCTCCCCACTCTCATATTGAGGGTTTGGTTGCCTAGGCTATAGGTCAAGTTCGATAGAGTAGATCTAGTGAACTTCAAGAGAGTTACTGTGCTGAAAGATAGAGGCCTCTGTGAGATTCTGCATGTCCCACCTTCAGGAGCTGCTTTTGGAGTTCAGATGAACTCCTTTTGGACCTTGCCTGAACTGCAGTTTCCTCTGTGTCAAAGAAATGTCCATGCCTGGCTACACATTCTGCCGATACAGAACACGTCCTTTATAGCTGGGCTCTGCCATAGGCAATGATCTCACAAAATAGCCTTTCCAGATGATTGGAGTTCAGTTAAGTTGTCATTGGAGGAGCCCAATGCTTCTCTATGTCTGTAACAATAAGTCTAAAGATTTGAATATGTCAAATATATATTGCTCCAACCCATGTGCAGGACCTTGCACTTGGCCTTGTTGAACTTCATGCAGTTTCCACAGGCCCAACTCTCCAGCCTGTCAAGGTCCCCTTGGATGGCATCCCTTCCCTCCAGGGTGTCAAACTCGCCACACAGTAGTAAGCTGTATAGGAAACAAACATTATGCAAGCTAGAGAGGCCAAATGCAAAAGGATTTAAAGCTAATCCTTATTCAAGTGTGTGCTAATCTGCAGTACGGATTTGATCTGTCAATGTACCAAAGCTATAAGTCAGCCCTCGTCTGTAATATAGAAAACTGAGCTCAGACCCTGCGACAGGCTACAATGACAGCACAGGCATTGTCAATGAGTACTCAAAACCAAAGATGGACTGCATCTCACAAGGGCTTGAGCAGGATGCCACTTTGATATCCTTTCTCTAATTATGCACTGAAACCTCATGTAATATATTCCACAAAGCCTTATGAACAGCTAAGGAGAATCATAATGTTAAAATGACATAACGATTAGTCTAATATGAATTAACTTCACCAATCAGAAAGGATGATCTACATTTAAAAGAGAATAGACTTCAGGACTTGTTAATCTTCAAAATCTTCCTAGTCAACAGCAAAGCAATGACAAGAAGGAGGCAATCTGCTCATGACTTCAGCACTACGCTTTAATTTATAACCATTCATTTACTAGAATTTGTTTTGGAATTCAAAAAATACCCAGAGAAATATAGGTTTAAAAAATCTAGAAAATCATAGAAACAGACCAGTAGTGTCTAAATTTGGCAGCAGAATACTTGCGAAGAACAGTAAAGTAGAAACAGAATAGAAGTGTAAAAAACCCTCAATAGATGAGAAAAAAAGGTTAGAAAAACCCCAAACCTGGAATAGGACATATAACACTAATTCAGCAGATAACAGTAGCATATATTTCTGTTGAAGCGAGTGAAAACAGAGGTGGTTTTTTTTCTTTTCAGAACTGAGGTAGTGTGTTATTAGACATTTTAGTAATAGATCTCTGATAGGAAGCCACCGTCTTTTCACTTCCCGTTAGATAGGGATATAACAATTTGACTTCAACAGAGAAAGTGAGATGCAACCATCTCTAGATGCTCCAGATGGATTTCAGTCAATGGTGGTGTTAGGAAATGCCTTCCAAGCACAGTACTTTCACTCCATAGGGATGAAAGTGCCCTGACAACAGCAGTCAGCTCCCACCATGCTGTGCATGAAAAGAGTAGTCACAGAAGGTGCCTTAAATATTCATAGCATCTCAGGCAACATTTTGGCTATGAAGTAATTAACATTGTTTTGTATTAATCCATAGTAATGAAGTAATACTGCCTTCTTAAAGACACTTTTAGAAAACTAATGTGAAGATCATGTGACACTCAGAAACATAAACAGAAAGAGGTATACTAATGGATTAAGATAATCTAGGGACTTTGGTGTATAATGTATGTTTGCCTGGCTTCAGAAAAGCCCACTCTGTGGGCCAGTGCTTTGGCCTCATTAACACTACAAAGAGCAACTTACAAAGAGTAACAGAGGACATCTGTTGAGTTGGATAGTCTGCAAAAAACATTTTAGGTATAAAAGCTCCCTTCCAAAGTCTTCTCACAGTAACAAAACTATGATACCATTGTAAGAAACTCACTTTCCCTCTACTTCCAGGGGTATAGCTCTGAAAAGAAGTGAGACCTTATATATGATTTAGATGAACTATATTAGGATCACTGATGACTCAAGAAGATAACAGTGCTGTACACATACTTGGTGATGCTTCCAAATAGTTCTGTTTCTTAAATAAAGCAGGGAGTCTTTTTAAGCTGTTTTTTGGGTGTTTTTTTAAATGAAAAACAAAACTTAGATTTCATTATGCTGATTCCAGGTGTTAAAATTTACTAAATGTTTACCCACGTTGCAGTGTGGTCTTAGTTAAAGGAAGATTATACCAAGGGGAACTTCTATGTTGTTGATATCAGTGTGTCGCTGGAACATTTGAGGCAAGTGAAAATAAACAAGCTCATGTAGGGAAAGCATTCTAGCCAGTCTAACCATACAACCAAAGAGCTTCACGTGGCTTAATTTACACAGTAAACCAGTCCATTCTTCAATTGTTAACATGCTTCCAGTACTCAAGTTAGCTCATAAAAATCTTGCTCAGTATTTGTAAACTACACTGCAATCTGCAAAATGCAGATAACTTGAGAAGAAATGGCCACTATAGATGCTAATGTGATTTTGTTTTTCAGGGTTTTTTTCAGTTGCCTTAGCTACTTGTTAGAGAGGGTTTTTTCAGATTCAATGGATCAAGGGATGAGACCAGTATCAGTTTCTTTGTGGACATGAGCAGAAAGGATTCAGTAGCGGATATATACCATAAACCATCAGTTGGTAGGGAGAAATCTTTTTGCTCTTCTCATCCACTGCTTCTTACTTCTCTTTTGTTGTCAGAGTCATTGTTACTCATGAATACATGATGCACAAAGAAGGTTTTATTCATGTTATACTGCCCATGTAAGGGAATTATTTTTTTAGGTCATCCAGTAGATTTTTTTGTCACCTACACAGTTCAGTAGAAAAGCTGCTGTTTAACAGCCATAGTAAATGAACCTTTGTAAATCACAAAAAAGAACTCAAGTCTTTATGTTTTTAGGCAGAAGTCGTTGACTTTTCTTAGTCACCTCTTCTTCAAATCTACTTGCATAAGGATAATCTGTATGACAATAAAAAAAAGAAAATATTTTGCTTTAATTCAGCTCTTTATTACTTGTTTCAATATGCTTAAAGTTAAAAACATAGCAACTAAATGACAGCAAGTTATATAAAGATTTTCAGAAACAAGATAATAGAGCACCTTCAATATACTTTACAAGTGGATTTTTCCTCCCCTAGATTCAACATTCAGTCTCTTACTCACAACAGGATTACAGTTATAATCACTGAAACATTTCATTCCTTCTTAATTTTCTGTCTACACACACTGTTAGACCAACTTTAACACTCACAGCATGTATTTCCTTCATATGAATAAAAAACAAAGTCACAGAAAATTTATTGCCATCTCTCTGAGATTTCGCTTACTTGTGTTATCAAAAAAACATTTTGACATCAACAATTGTAGATAAAACCACCATGACATGAGATTAAAAGTTAATCACTACAAAGTACTGCAACTGTTCATTTTAAATGGAATTAAATGAACCTCTGTGACTATGTGTTACTTCTCTGCCATTGTATGAGAACTTAAAATAAATATATTATAACCTATTCTAATTCTGTACTTTTAAGTTGTGTCAAAGTAATTGATACAAAGCCAAAAAGATATCAGTTGTTACTGGTAATGTAAAAATATTAGAACACTTCAAACAAAAGGTGTTTGGTGTCAGAATAAGACTGTAATGCTTTATCGGCTTTTCATTAAAAACATAAATAAGGGTTTTACATGTCTTAGAATTTGTTGTGATTTGAAATTTTTCTGTGTACAAAAAAAGTTATTCATATTAGTGTATGCATATATCTTACTGTCCCAAGTATTGTTGATCTTTTTTTATGTAACATAGAGCATATTAAAAGAAAAACAATCCCTTTAATATAATGAATGAATAAAAGCTTGTGCTGCTGCTAATTCTATGCAAACAAGAACAAAATGCATTGCCCAGTGTGGTGGTTTAGACCCTGTCGGGACCCAAGACCACGTTATCGCTGCCCCTCCCCCACCCTTGGACAGGGACCGGACAGGGAGTAAAATATAAACTCCAGGGCTGAGATAAGGAAGATCTAATAAAACAATGTAACAACAACAACCTGAACAACAACAATAACAGTAACAGTGCGCACTGCCTGCGCCTGGGCACCCGGACATGACATCAGCATGGGATGGAATAGCCTGACTGTAGCTCCCTCCTAACTGCTGGGGAAAATTAACCCTATCCTAGACAAACCAGGATATAATCCACCTCTTATTCTATACCATCTACGTCATGCCCAGCAGCCATTTAACAATCAACAAAAACCAAAACAAACAAAAAAATTAACAAAAATACAATATAACTCATGGTATATTCTCACCCAAAATCAAGTCCCCTTGTGGTACACATCGGACCTCTCCATCCTACCGCATCACCCACCAGGTGCACCCAGGTCCTTGAGCAAAAGTAATCCCGTGGATGGGTTTGCCTTTGTCTGGCGCAGGACTAACCCAGACCATTTTTCCCAGTACATCCCTCATGCACACTACAGGGACTTTATCCCCATCTACTGTACGTGGAAGTTTTGACTGAGCCGGGCCAGCTTGATTGGCAGATCCTCTTGCATTGACTAACCAGGTGGCCTTTGCCAGATGTGTGCCCCAGTGTTTGAAGGTTCCACCTCCCATTGCTTTCAATGTAGTTTTTAGCAGTCCATTGTAGTGTTCAATTTTTCCAGAGGCTGGTGTGTGGTAGGGGATGTGTCAGACCCACTCGATGCCGTGTTCTTCTGCCCAGGTGTCTATGAGTTTGTTTTGGAAGTGAGTCCCGTTGTCCGACTCCGTTCTCTCTGGTGTGCCGTGTCGCCACAAGACTTGTTTCTCAAGGCCCAGGATGGTGTTAGGCAGTTGTGTGGGGCACTGGATACGTTTCCAGCCATCCAGGGGTTGCTTCCACCATTATGAGCATGTGGCGCTTGCCTTGGCAGGTCTGTGGCAGTGTGACGTAGTCGATCTGCCAGGCCTCTCCATATTTATATTTCAGCCAGCGTTCTCCATTCTGCTGGGGCTTTACCTGCTTGGCTTGTTTGATTGCAGCACACGTTTCACATTCGTGGATGACCTCTGCAGTGGTGATAGTAGTGAGGTCCACCCCTTGATCTCGAGCTCACCTGTATGTTGCATCTCTACCTTGATAACCTGAGGTCTCATGGGCCCACCGGGCTATGAACAATTCACCTTTATGCTGCCAGTCCAAATCCACGTGAGCCACTCTGATCTTAGCAATCTGGTCTGCCTGCTGGTTGTTTTGATGTTCATCAGTGGCCCGACTTTTGGGCACGTGGGCATCCACGTGGCACACTTTCACGACGAGGTTCTCCACCCGAGCTGCAATATCCTGCCATACTTCAGCAGCCCAGATGGGTTTACCTCTGCACTGCCAGTTGCTCTGTTTCCACTGCTGCAACCACCTCCACAGGGCATTCGCCACCACCCATGAGTCAGTGTAGAGACCTAGCTTCGGCCACTTTTCTCGCTTAGCAATATCCAAAGCCAGCTGGGTGGCTTTCACCTCTGCGAACTGGCTCGATTCACCTTGCCCCTCAGCAGCTTCAGCGACTGGTCATGTGGGACTCCACACAGCAGCCTTCCACTGTCGATGTTTTCCCACAGTGTGGCAAGACCCATCAGTGAACAGGGCATACCGCTTCTCCTCGTCTGGCAGCTCATTATATGGTGGGACCTCCTCAGTACGTGTCACCTCCTGCTCTGGTGACATCCCAGTATCTTTGCTTTCTGGCCAATTTGTGATCACCTCCAATATTCTTGGGCAGCTGGGCTTCCTTATTCAAGCCGGTTGTGTTATCAATGCAACCCATTTACTCCACGTGGCATCTGTTGCATGATGTGTAGAGGAAATCCTTCCTTTGAACATCCAGCCCAGCACCAGCAGTCGGGGTGCCAGAAGGAGCTGTGTTTCAGTGCCGACCACTTGTGAGGTAGCTCAAACTCCTTCGTATGCTGCCAGTATCTCTTTCAGCTGGTGTATAGTTAGCTTCGGAGCCTTTGTATCCCTGGCTCCAAAAGCCTAGAGGTCGGCCTCGGGTTTCCCCGCGTGCTCTCTGCCAGAGGCTCCAGGTAGGACCAATTCTCCCCGGCTGCAGTGTAGAGCATGTTTTTAACCTTTTGTCCTTCCCGGACTGGCCCAAGGGCTACTGCCTGAGCAATCTCCTCTATAATTTGCTCAAGAGCTTGTTGTTGCTCAGGGGCCCATTCAAAATTGCTCTTACAGGTCACATGGAAGAGAGGGCTCATAATCAGGCTGTAGTTTGGGATGTGCATCCTCCAGAACCCCACAGCACCCAGGAAAGACTGAGTCTCCTTTTTACCGTGGCTGCTATCTTGATTATCACCTCCACTGGGACGTGGAGGTGCCCATCTTGCCATTTTATTGCTAGGATTGAATCTCCTTTGCAGGCCCCATAACTTTCCTTTGTTTGATGACGAAACCAGCCTTCAGGAGGATTCCAGTTATCTTATTTAGTTTTTCAAAGACTTCTTCAGCTCTGTCCCCCCATACAATGATGTTCAATGTACTGCAGGCATTCTGGAGCCCCACCTTTCTCCACTGCAGTATGGACCAGTCTGTGGCAAATGGTGGAGCTGTGATTCCACCCCTGGGGCAATCGGTTCCAGGTATACTGGATGCCCCTCCAAGTGAACAGAAACTGTGGCCTGCACTCTGGTGCTATCGGGATGGAGAAAAACGCATTAGCAATGTCAGTTGTGACATACCACTTGGCTGCCTTTGACTCCAGTTCATATTGGAGTTCTAGCATGTCCAGCACTGCAACACTCATCGCTGGTGTTACTTCATTCAGGCCACGGTAGTCCACGGTTAGTCTCCATTCACCATTAGACTTTCTCCCTGGCCATATAGGGCTGTTGAAGGGTGAATGAGTTTTGCTAATCACCTTCTGGCTTTCTAGTTGACGGATCAGCTGATGGATGGGGACCAGGGAGTCTCAGTTGGTACCATACTGCCGATGGTGCACCATCTTGGTAGCAGTTGGCACCTGCTGCTCTTCAACCTTCAGCAACCCCCCCACTGAAGGGTCCTCTGAGAGGCTGAGTAACATGGACAATTGTTAATTTCCTCCAGGGCTGCTAAACCCCACTAGTACCCTTTTGGGTCTTTAAAGTACCCTCTCCTGAGATAGTCTATACCCAGGATGCATGGGGCATCTGGGCCAGTCACAATGGGGTGTTTATGCCAGTTCTTCCCAGTTAGGCTCTCTTCAGCTTCCAATGGAGTGAGCTATTGGGATCCCTCTGTCACGCTCAGATACAGATGGATTCAACCCCACTATAGCTTGATGGCAGCAGGGTGCACTGTGCACCAGTATCTACCAACACCTTATTCTCTTGTGGGTCTGATGTGCCAGGCCATCGGATCCACACCATCCAGTAAATCCAATTATCTTTTTCCTCCACCTGGCTGGAGACAGGGCCCCTCTAATCCTGCTCAGCATCCCTCACTTGTTCTAAGAATGACTCTTGTTGTAGGAATGGCTCAGAGGCCCCCTCAAGAGGGTCAGGCATAATGTTGGCCATTCTCTTCTGTCTGGGGGATTTCCAACTGGAAACTGGAGTGATATTTTTCTTGGAAAACTCCCCTTTCAGCTACTGTACTTGTTCAGCTAAGGTGAAAGTGGGTTTTCCATCCCACCTCCTCATGTCTTCTCCATGGTCAAGGAGGTAGAACCACAGGGTAACCTGTCGTGTGTACCTTTCACTTTCTCTTGGGTGGGGAGACATCTGCTTCTAATGGCCGAGACATCAGCCCATGCAGGTGGAGTGTAGGACATGTTTTCTTCCATCCTCTGGAGCCTCTGAGACAGTTCCCTCACAGCTGTAACACAGGCCTGTGGAGAGGAAAGGAGACTTCCTTCATATTGCCAGAGCTGGCCAGCCACTTCATCCACTGTTTGAACCTGCCCGTGTCTCCAAGACACCACTGGCAATGTATTGGCATGTGATTGTGGTGCACTTTGCAGGAACTTCCACCACATGGAGGGTGTGCAGTGAGCCTGATCTGGGTCCTTGGGTGATCGCTCATTGTTCAGATCACCATAAATCATATCAAACACAACTAATTCCCTGAGATACTGAACACCTCTCTCCATGTTGGTCCACTTGCTTAACTGACATAGGATATCGTCCTTGTAGGGGCACTTTTCCCTCACACTGAACAGGAGTCACCTCCAAAAGCTGGGGTTGGACCTGTCTCCCTATTACTTTGTCAATACCAGCTTCCCTGGACAAGGATCCCAGCTGCCTGGCCTCTTTCCCCTCTAATTCCAAAACACCAGCTCCACTATCCCAACATCGGAGCAGCCAGGTGATAATCTGCTTGCCTGGAAGGCAGCTTAAATCCTTCTGCCTATCTCACAACTCACTCAGGGACAGAGATCGGGTGATCACCTCTGGCTCTTCCTCCTGTTCTCAAGATGGGCCTGGCTCATCTCTGTTCCTCATTATGCGAGCTGATTTTTTGGTATATTTCATTTTCTCTATAGGGGCAACTGATACTGGCACTGTCTGTCCCTCTGGACCAGCTGCCATACTATTTGGTTCGTTTTCAGGTCCTGAGACCCTTTCTTCCCCTTGAGGGCACTGCGTAGTGCTAAGGAGGACACGGTAGCCATGGGCAAGTCCCCAAAACACTGCAGTGAGTTGTGTCTCCTGGGGTTTGTCAGATTGGCAACACACCTTTTCTAAATGCTCCACAAGTTTATCAGGACTCTGCACTTGTTCAAGGTCGAAATTCCAAAGCACTCGGTGTGATCACTGACCTAGGTACTTGCCCATTTTTTCACACACCTTGCCACTCATAACTATCTGGCCTCGGGGCAGGTCTCCGGGTGATACTGTTATTGGAGAAGAACTGTATAATCCAGAACAGGATACAGCAGACATTCAGAAAACACAGCACAGTGAGCATGCTGGCCTGGATGCTCCAAGGATAGCTAAAACTCTCAACAACTGGGCAGGTCTCGTCCTCTGCTCACCCATAGAAGGGGTGAGACCACTAACAAATGCCCAGGCCGCATACAGGTACAGGTTCACCCCCACAAGCAGTGATGCAACCACATCATAAGTAGTCAGTATCCAGTACAGCACAACAAGACTCTTGACAGATTTTTCAAAGGCAATAAACACCACCACTGGGAACACACAGTGGATATAAGGATTAATACAGCCCCACCACGTGAGCAAATTGGGCAACATTGTAAATAGAGCTTATTCAAACAATACAAATATATAAACAGAAAATTGTGCCTAACAGATTATTTTAACACACTGGTCAGCTTTTTTGTCCTTTTCTCAAGCCCTCTTGTGCCCCACATTGGGTGTCAAAAAGGCTGTGGTGGTTTAGACCCTGAGACAAGATTGCTGCTGCCCTTCCTCCACCCTCGGACAGGGATGGGACAGGGAGTAAAATACAAACCCAGGGGTTGAGATAAGGAAAATCTAATAAAACAGTGTAACAACAACAATCCGAACAACAACAATAACAGTGATAACAATGTACAGAACAAAAGACGTACCACACGGACACAACATGGTACAGACTAGGACAAAAGCCGCTCCTGCACTGCCCGCGCCTGGGCACCCGGACATGATGTCAGCATGGTACAGAACAGCCCGACTGTAGCTCCGTCCCAACTGCTCATGAAAATTAACCCCATCCTAGCCCAACCAGCACACCAAGCAAATATAATTTTTGCCATTCCTAGTAAAAAGTTGTGGGAATGGTACAGAAAACCCAGGAAGTCACTTCCCAACAATCAAAAGTTCTTGGGAGGCTGAGCCTGAGGGGTGCTGTGGGGATATGCTCACACTCAGCTGGAAGCAGTCAGAAGGCAGCTGCCTGGGGTGAGGAAATATATAAAACTCAAGCAGATCCGAATATTGAGGTGTGGTGAACATCATATTCGTTTCAGGAAAGACCTCAAGATGCTGTCGACTCACCATACCATTCCTTCTTGAGGAAGATTCCAGGATGCGAAGAAACGTTGGAAGGGTGATATTCAGGAAAGAAGTTTTGATATAACAGTTTGTACTACATTTTTATAAAGGCTTTTTGGATTTGGACTATTAGATTATTAATGTGCAAATAACACCAGTATTAAATTATTTGCTCTGTATATATGGTGGGTTTTATTTTGCTCATATAAAAGATTCTGGGAGTTACTATGTATAGGTTAGGCACAATCTTTCAAATTATAAGTCACTGGTGAAATTAAGATTTTTTTTTTAATGTCCTGTTACATCAAAACAGAGTGAATTGGGCAGTACATAGCCAATACATGTCCAGTTTCCCACGGTCGTGAAATCTGTTCACGACATCAGTTTTAGATGATACCTGCTGTTTGGAGGATATTGGGAGCACTATTGGGAGCACTGCAAGTGGGAATGTCCCACAACGCCCAAGCAGGTGAGCAGAGCTGGGGGTGGCAGCAGCAAGACCCATCCCCCATCCAGTCATCACTAGGCAGCAGCAGCAATGCAATTCTGGTCTGAGGTTAGTCTGTGAAGGTGGAAGGACAGTTTTGGACCAGCAGAGGACAGGCTGGAAGCGAGTGGCAATGGCAAGGCTCAGTGAGGCCTGCACTTGAGCCAAAATGGGGCTTTCAGCTGAGGTGAGTCAAGGCAGTCATGGTCCAGGGGTGCTCACTGATGGCCTGTTAACATAACTCCAAGGTTAAGAATATTAAATTATATAATTAAACTTAAAAATCCATGTTATTTAATTCAGACGTACACAGAGTTACACTTTGATGCTTAATAATGACTCTATCTGGTTGGGCTGGTTTAAGGAATAAAAAAGTTTCTTTGCTCAAAGTGTGGTATCATCCGCCACACGTTTCTAGAAAGTGAACACAAAAATTCCTATTTCAGTACATGTTCACTGCAGTGAATTAATTTGTTTCAGAGTCTCACTGTTGTCTATTTTCAGGAAAATGGACTTTGAATCCTTAGATTATTTTAGTACCATTGAATGGTTGAGTACAACCAATGAAGTCAGTGAAGCTACCACTACAACAAGCAATTACTCTGTGAACATTCTGTTCTTCCTCATAAACATCTTTGTAATCAGGTTTGACGTCTTTGAGACTGAGTTTCAGAACTTGACTCCTCACTTATATTTTTCCTCAAAATCTTCAATCAGTTTTATTTTCTTAAATTATCTTCACTGTTGCTAAAACAAAGCACAGACACATTCCTTTAGAATTTCAATGCTCTTGAGATTATATTAAAACAGTTGACCTTATGCATATGATATATGTATTTTCTGTCTTGATAAATTTCACAAATAAGAAAAAATATTAAGTATCATTTAATAAAAACATATAGGTTTGGGAATTCACTCACCTAAAACCTCTCACCCACATAAAACCTATAACAAAGATCCACTCTGTCAGTTGGCTAGAACATTTTAACCCTGGTAATCTCTGATCACTATTTAGTTCCTCAACATGAAAGACTTGTGAGTTATTTTTTAGTGCTAAGAAGCCTCTTTCCAGAAAGATATGTATCCAGTGGTTGTAGTGCCCTGTGGCAATCCAAACTCTAATTGTCTAATTTCCCAGAAAAGCTTAAAATGCTGTGGTTCAGGACTAAGAGCTTTACTGGTGCTGCTGAAATTCTTTTTTTTGCATAATAATCTAGAGAATATAATTTTTATCTAAGATGTGGGCAACACAGATTTTAGGGGCTCTTTCTGTAGGTAAATCTTCACTTTGTCAGTCACAGCACTGAGAATCCCAAGTGGAAAAACAGGGGCAAGTATTTTCTAGTGGTTGGCTGTGCTCCTAATGGAGAAGAAAAAAATGTCTAACTTCGAAAGAGAATTTCCCTCTGCAGATATTCGAGGTGCGTTCCTCTACCAACTGTATGAAACAGTTAGTCATTTTAGTGGAAAAAAATTATGCTCCAGGCCTAGACACCTAAAACTTAGTGGGAAAAGTGCAGAGATTAAAGTTTGAATGTAATAGGCTGGATCCTATCACTAGCTATCTGCCAAAATATTGTCAAACTTAACAGTATGACATTTCAGTTTCCACAGACCAGCATTTTCTCACAGCAGCTTATACTAGGAGAAAATTGCTAGCCAGGTTTAAATCAAAAAGTGTAAATTCATATTAATAACACAATAATATTAATTGAATAAAGCAAGAATGGCCACTGAAGAAGCAAGTTCTGCAGTAACATAAGAAAAGAAAAAAATCAACTTACTTATTGGAATGAAAATACAACAAAAGGAATTAAAATAATGATGGTGTGGGAGCTGAAGAGCACATACGCCATTAGTTATATGTACCAGCCTATACAATACAAATAGAAATCTTTAAGAATTAAGAATGAGTCATTCGAGCAATTTTGTTATAAAAGGAACCACTACTTTTGCAACCCAAGCGAATGAAAATTTGCTTTTTTCTCCTTATTTTAGCTCTTCTGGGAGCCTTGACAATATCAAAAGGTCTCTGTGCATAAAACACATCATACTACAATGCTTAAAGTGTACTTGCATTCTAAAATATTATTGTCTGCATTTTGTGCATTGTCTGCATATTGTGTGAAAGATAATGTAATGTACTTTTTTTTTTTCTGAAAAAAAACCCCCAACTGTGACTACAAAATGCATATATGAAGCGTACCCTTTCAGTGAGAAACCAACCCATACAAGTAATCACTTTGTTAAACAGCACTTCACATATTAACACTGTCTGGCTATCTCTACCCATCATTCCCAAATGTTAAAATTAATTACCATAAATGATACCCCCAAAAATGCAATGCAATCATAAATGGGGTGTCTACCTTAAAGGAATTCATTAACCAAAGCAACTGGCTCCTTGCATAATATAAACCTATAGCTCTAGTATTTGGACAAGTAATTGACATGATTTTGTTACCTTGCTGTTTTAATTACATGGATAACACTTTACCACAACTTAATAACAGTTGTTCAAAAGCAATGAGAGAAGCAAATGTATCATTTTTATTTGCATAATGTTATTAGTGGGATGACTTAATGGATACTGCAAAAATCTGACTCTGACAGAAAAAAATGGGTTCATCACAATTGTGTAAATTACTCCATCACACAAATGGCCTTTACTTGTTTGACAGTTTGAGAAAGGAAGTGAATAAATTAAAAAGAAAATCAATTTCTAGCTCATTGATCACAATTTGATGGTCATTTGTACTTAAATGTGTTGCAAGCAATTTATTTTAAAGAGTATGAAGGACTTGAATCATTGCCGTTTTCTAGAAGTGAGGGTTTTATACTAGTTTCATTTATATCAACGAAGTTACAATTATGTCTTGAAAGATGGATTAGAATTATATCAGTTTCCCAAGATTCAGAGGTCTACAAACAATCTTTGGCATAATTTATGAGAAACACACTTCAGCTGTGACTGTTGAATTCACTTCACAAATGATTTTATTTGCAACAATACATGTTTGAGAAAAAGAAAACTACCAGGCAATGTTTCAGAAAGTGAAAACCTAAAGCCTTCAAAGTCTGCATCCTAGTAACCACCTAATATGCAAAATGTGGACTACCTTTTGTCTCAATGGCAGCTGTTAGAAGCAATTCAGAAAGACGTATACTCAGAGCAATTCAGCAAACCATGAAAAAAATTGCTCCTTTAATAGACACAGGGTGAAGGTTACCACAGAGCATTTCACAGATTTATTTTGAACATGCAGAATAAAATGAAGAACAGAACAGAGAATACAATAATAATCCTTTACTGATTTAGTTCCTGTGCTTTTCATGATGATTAGCTTTCTGTTTTCTTTCCTTTTTCAAGACTGTAAATACTTAATTATTAAGTTTTCTAACTATGTGGTGATTGATTAAATGATAATTGATTAATTACATGAACAATTAATTTCTACTATGCCCGTCACTGATTGTCTTAGAGTAATATCCATAACGGTATTGTATCACAACAGATAATGGAAGATTAACATTTTGTTAATAGTATAAAAATATCAAAATCCTTTTTAGTTTTGTTCTCCAAAGATATGCCAAGATCTATTAGTGAAATACCCTATTTTGAAACTCAACCTATTATACAGGGTATTTGATGGCAACATTAGGCCTAAAGTTTCTCTGCTTCTCTGACTGTTAGCACTGGGCAAACAAAATGATGTTGAAGTTGGCTAAAGAGTGCATATTTAGTGGTAGTGGAGAAGGATGGGAAGCAGCTATACAGTTTTCCTGCTTTATTCCTTCTTTACAAACCCATTAACTAGTTATTGCTTACTAATAATATAAGAGCATTTGGACAATGCCCTTAACATGCTTTAACTTTTGGTCAGCCTTGAAGTGGTCAGGCAGTGGGACTAAGTGATAATTGTAAGTTGTTTTACAACAGAAATATTCTATTCTGTTCTATTTTATTCTATGCTCTGATATTCCATTCCATTCCATTCCATTCCATTCCATTCCATTCCATTCCATTCCATTCTTATTTCTATTCTAAACAATTTTGCCTATATGGACATCTGTTAATCTGAAGTGTTTTTCCTTTCAAATACATCTCAGATAAGAGCAGAAGGGAAACTTGTATATGATGCAGTTTGAGGAAGTACCAGTGTGCTTGAAGGAACAGCTGATACCCCTTACCCTGTTCATTTTTTTAAATGATTTTATGCTAGCATAGCAAACCAAGGCTAAGGCATAAGTCTCCGTATCTCAAGTAATTGTCTTCCTCAAGGTACCTCATCTACCTATAATGGGAATGCATGCCTATTCAGAGGTCCTAGGCAGGCTTGTAAGTTGAGAGGGCCTTCACGGTTTATAATAGAGCAGGACCACTACTGGGTAACATCATGTAGGCAGCTTGACTACATATGTATTCTTTACATTGTTTATATTAACCACACATTAATGCTTTGTATCATTTTTCACATTTGCTTCTTTCTTACCTCAAAATAGTATATTTTAAAGTCATATCGTTACTAAGATATGAGGACAAATCCTTTAATGTCCTCATTGTACAGTCTCTTATTACTTTTGAACACAAAGCTTTTATGAAATTGGTATCACAAGACAGTTACAGATATTCCACAAAATGTGATATCAAAATATAATTAAATTTCAGTTTTCCGTACTACCATTTAAAATTATTATTTAGTCTTATTAATATATTTAACTTTCAGCTGCGATACTGCATAATATTTCTAAATGCTCATAAAACTGAAATTTACAGCTATTAAAAAATTATGAAGCTTTATGTCAAAATCGTAAAGGCATCTCTCAGAAAGGAGTGCTGAGTGTTACAGGAGTCCAGAAGCCCTAATTTTAATAATGATTAAAACTGAAATGAGTAATTGAAAATACTAGTGTAAAAATTCTGTAAAATGCTTCCTTCAGTAACTGATCTTATACATGCTTTTAGTCATTTCTAGGCAAATTTAAGTGAGCATGTTTAAACTGTCTTTGAAAAGAAGGAGCTTCCTCGTGCTAATGTCTAGCAATAGACTTACAAAGCAACCTGTACATTTCAGTGTATTTAACTTTTAATTTCATTAGCTATCCAGCTTTGGAAGTGTCTAGCACTTTTAAGTAGGTCGGTTCCTTCTTTATTCCAGAGATGTAATGGAAGGCCACAAGGCATACTTATGAAAACGTTTACTACACTCTTAATCTTTCTTGTTAAAGCTGCAATGCCACAGCATTTTTCCATTTGTTAATAAACACCTCAAAATACACAAATACCACAAACAATAAATCTGACATCAGTACTTGATAACAACAATTAAGACATGGCCATTATATTTTCACATTCTCTTAAGAAAAAAAAGATTCAAGTATGGCTCTAAGGCACCAAATCTGCATAATACATGTACCACACACACCAGCAGTAATTGGATATATTGCTATAAACAGTATGTTAAACCCCTTGTATATTCCTTGTAAAATTTGATTGATTGTCTCTGTTTAGCTCATGCCCTTGTGTATCTCTTTTGAGAACTATACTAGACCTACATAGAATTAAATACTCCTGGCTGACAATGGACTCTTAATACCTTAAAATATCTTTAGAAGACAGACATGATTTTTAATGAGCATGTATTATTCTTCAAGTACTACTTTTAGAAATCAGAGCTCAGATGATTAGAAAATCTGATTAGCACTCGGAAAGAAATTGGTCACAAAAGGCAGTATTAAACCACTTCTTTTTTTCCCCAGGTTTTTTAGTGTGTATTTGCTTATAAAAAATCTTACACTAAAATGACTTTGAATATTGTTCTTCAAACAGTAAAGGTTTGATAATGGAAACAGAATTTTCAACATGGAATTTGGTATCTATGCACACAGAAAACAATGTCTTTATATTGTTCTCTTTTAAAATCCTGTTTCAGAACTTGCATATGATGGGTTCATATGTGGTTGTCTCACAGGAGGAATCCTAGCATACAGACCTGAACTGTTACTCTGACAATCTATATCACCTTCCTTCCAAGAAAAGTTACGTATCTCTGGGATATTGGGTTTTTCTCATTGGATTAGCATAAGTGAAAAATCACTGTCCACCACTGATTCCAGTTACTGATTCTCCTTCATCAAAATAAATTGTGGCATAGGATTTCTGTGCATGAACTTCACACACAGTAAAACTGTAGAAGCCTTTTGGGGCCCAGCATGGACCTTCATGTTAGCAATAACATGATTGTTATTGATAGTAAACACCCACACAGGCATATGCTACCATTAGAGATATCCTAGATATCCAAAACATGCACACTAGGCTGGAGAGATGTCATAAGGATTGAAGAGAGAGCAAAGAAACTGCAGGTGAAGCATGCTCTGAAACGGCAGCTGAAAGCCAAGTATTCAAAATGATCTATGGCCATTGGTGCAATAAATCGGACTTTGGTAACTGTACTGCTGCTCAACAGAAACCTTGTTCTCCAAGCAGAAAATAAGATACAGGAAGATTTGGAGCAAGGAAGTATTAGCAAAACAAGACTTGGCTAACTGTCCTTACACAAATAAATATAATTTCTTTTGTTGTTGAACTTTACTTTGTGTCAGTGTTCCAGATGTCTGTATTAGGTGTTTTATATACAACACAGTAAGAAAATGGTAGTTTAACCATGAGGGTAAAGATTAGATGTCTTTCAGGCAAATACTTTAAACTTCTCTCATTTGTATATGTCAGACCTACACAAAAGTGCCAGAACTTTTTCTTGGTGAGCAATTCTTCATGATGATTGTATCGGTGTTTTTCCTAATTGTTAATGTAAAAGTTATACCTTGCTTTAGTGAAGAGGAGATTTTAAGCTTGAAAGCTTGTATTTTGCTAGTAGTCTGTTGTGTGCTTTTCTTCCCTGTACTGAGGAAGAAACTTCCAAAGCTACAATTTGAAAGAATTACCACCTTTACTTTGATATGAAAAGAAAATTAACTCAATGAAAGAGCATACAGCAAGATAACAACTTTTTTTTCCTCACATTGAGGGAAATTAAGGAATACTTTAGAAAATACTTCTTTTTTTTTCCTCGACACCACCCACCCCCCGGTGCTCAGTGCCATATTTTTCAGCTATTCTGAGAAACAGCATTGTACTGGGTCTGGTTGGGATAGAGTTAAATTTCTCCATAGCAATTCATACAGTGCTATGTTCTGGAATTGTGACCAAAACAGTGTTGATAACACATCAGTGTTTTAGCTACTGCTGAACAGTGCTTGTACTGTCTCAGAGCTTTCTCTGTTTCTCACTCTGCCTTCACCAGTTTGTAGGCTGTGGGTGCACAAGAAGCTGGGAGGATACACAGCCAGGACAGTTGACCCCAACTGATGAAAAGGATATTCCAGACCATATGATGTGCTCAGCAAAATACTTGTGGGAGCTGGTGAGTTGCACAAATTGGTTTTTGGGGGGCTTTTGCTTGTTTGGGTTTGTTTTGGTTTTTTTTTCCCTCTCTTTCTTTGTTCTCTTTCTTTCACTTATCAAACAATCTTTGTCTCAATCCATAACTTTTCTCATTTTTGCTCTTCCTGTTCTTTGCCCTGTCAGTCTCTGGAGCAGGGGGAGGGCAGGTAGTTAGGGAGCAGCTGTGCACTCCTTAGCTGCTGGCTGGTGTCAACCCACCATGTATGACAAGGCATGAGTATTACAAACTAAAATGTTTAAAGAAATGTGAAGACTCTTGCTTATAAATTCTTCAGAAATTAAAGAAATTCCGTCTTATAAAAAGTGGGCCAGTATTTGAATTTCAGAAAAATGGTGACTCCTTTTTTTCACTTAGAATGGCTAATTACTTGAAACAATAGATGGGCATCTAAATATCTGTGAAACACTTTGGATATGTTCAGTACTGCCCTTACTTGACAGCAAAATAAAAAAACCCAAAGTGACTGTAAATTAAATTTTATCTTCATATTTATGTATTTCCCAAAAGTGATATCCAAACAGCACATCCAACGTGAAGAAAGTTAGGAGTTTCTCAAGGCAGAACAAGGATATTGTTTTCAATTGGAAAGACAGCTTCACAGATTCAATGGAGAAAGACAAACAAAAACAAATGCAATTTATGCTTGAAAGTACAAAATGTAGCATAGAAATAATAAGATTAAAATTTTTGATTGAAACATGTGAGTCCATAAAACGCAAGATCTTCAATATTAATGCATTAAACATCCCGTGAGATGATTTTTACAGGTTTTTTCCCTTCCAAAGACATATTCCAGTTCAGTTAAACCTGAAAGATTTCCTTGCAAGCTTCTTTGACTTAGTCCCAACAGCTAGATTAAAAAGAAAGAAAGAAAAAAATGCATAAAGGATGTACTATCTATTTTGTATTCATTTCTATCTACTAGAGTTGTTACTTAGCACAAAAGCTTTTGAACTAGAAAGTTATTCTTTTTATTTAAGTAGTCCATCCTCAATATTTTTTAAAAATCTAACATTCCTGGGAATTATGTTAATTATTAAACTTTGATCAGGTTCATTTTTATATCTTATCTGTCTATGTAAGAGGAAATGTTATCTGGCTCCACTGTAGCTGAAACCACACTGACATTGAGTATTACAAATTAAAACTTACTATTGTTGGCTTCTGAAAACTGATGAGGGAGGTGTGGGATCAATGCTTTAAAATGTTCCTAGTTTCAGGAGAACCATAAAGGGAAGTGCCAGGAAGGGAGATGACATACCATATGGTATAACCTGTTCTAGCTTTTAGATGAAATTAATCCATTCAGACAAGGGTTACTTCTGTGCAGAATTTGGAGCACCCTCTTGTTCCTGCCTCAGGCTGGCTGGTTTCTATCCTCTTCATTTCTCCTAGTATGGTCCTGTAGCTTGTTTTCTATCCCACATTATTTCTCAGATACTTTCTACACTGTTACTTAGAAATTCTGTCCTGAACAACTGCACAGTTCATTACTTTCATGTATCCATCTTCCTGTTTCTTTTCTTATTTTACTGATCATTCCCCCACCGATTCTTGAGAAAATCCTATTGCTATTCTATTCTTGTCAAAGGGCCAATGATAGCCCAAAAAATGGCTGTACAGAGACAAAAAAAATAAAATCAAACTTTTTTTTTCTGTTTTGTTCCCAGTGGATTCAGTGTCTTCAACCAAGAACCATTAAGCTGAACATACTGCAAGACTTTTTTTATGATCCCTGTGCAACTGTGTGTTAATGGCTGTTGCTATCTTTTGCTTTCCTGAGTGCATGTAAATCACTCAATATAAAAAGGGGCCATAAAGTTACCCACAACATAGGTCTATCAAAGACCTGCCATCTTAGATTTGCTTGAGTTTCTGTAAGTACAAAAAAACCTTTAATCTTCAGAAAAACTCAATGCATGATTTGCTGAGGCTTCTCAGACATCTGGGTTTCAGTAAGTGTATCAGCTTTGAACTCTTGATTGTCACGTGAAGAATCTCAGTCTACAGTCATGATTTCAGACAAGTAACTTACTCATGAAAGCTCAAGAAAGAAGGAAAGATGTGATAGAATAACATGGTAGATATAGTGACATGATCATAATTTGTTATTATCAGATTTACTTCCCCTATCTCTTAATATGACTTGGTCTGCATTCAGTTCTCCATCTTTGTCCAACAAAGCACTTAAGCGTGTGATTACATTTAATTATGTACTTAAATCTAATTGATTCCAGTAGGGTTTTAAAGCATATCCTCTGTGTTTTTAAGATATCTTCATCTACAACAAATTTGATATCCATAAAATCATGCTTGATGTGCTTCTGCGGCTGACAACTATGCTCAAGAATTCTTCAGATCATCAGCATCAGATATTGAAATACCTCACAATTTCCAAACTGAGTTCATTCTTTGGTCATTCACAATATTGTGCGAGGAATGGACAAAGGATTCAGAACACAGCTAAGACTGCTCCGTGTCAGGCTGTGGTAATCTTTTTCTTTTCTATAGCTTTAGCTTTAAACTCTGTACATGATCTGTAACTAACGACTAAGCAATTTTCTATTTGGTGGTAGAAAATACTTTGATGCTATTAGAAGTACTCTACGTACTCCTTGAAATTTACCAAAACTACAGCAATTGCCTTGGAATCTGCATTGCATTGTTCTGAAGCTGGGGAGATTCATTAGTTTTTGTAATAAATTCTCAGGAATTAAACTGGTTGGTTTCAGGGAAACTTTTGACCAACTCCTCATTTTTGTTGAATTCACTATCCCCCAACCAAAACTGATTTGGTAAAAAATTAGTCTGGCCTTCAGCTACATTTGCTTGCGGGGTGCAGCATGCACTTGATATCGCTACTGAACACTTGCACAGCTTTTGTGGGGTGGTTTTCCTCTATATACGCTTCCCCAGAAATAAAGTAAAACTCAAGTATGACAATTCTGTGTTTAAAATGAAACTTAACCATAACTCTTGTGTGTAATCTTTTTTTCATCTCAGAGGCCACCAAAGGATTAATAGATGATTCATGGTGTGCTCCAAAGATTATCCATTCAGTGCTTTCAAGATACTACTTTATTTCTAATTAAAATAAGATGGGTCTTTTTGCAGGCCCCTAAAAAGAATCAAAGTGATGTCTATTTAAGCAATGAAAAGTTTTTCTATGGTAACAAAGCATAACTTGATCAGATTTTAAGGCTGAGAGGTCTGGGATTTTTTTCTTGGGTTTTTTTTCTTCTTTTTTTTTTTTTTTTTTTTTTTTTTTTTGTCTCTCCTTGTGGAAATTTGGAATAACTGAGCAGTTAAAATTCATGATCTACATTTTTGTGTCATTATTATTGCATTAGCATGAAATTACGGTTCTAGTTAGTCATAATTATACTCATAATTATTCAATTTATCACTATAGGTCCTCCTGGAAATTTTATTGGAGGAGTTATTAACATTAATAAATTGTTTTTCTTCATATCCATATTATTAATTCACCTCATGTGTGATATGAACTATCAGCCATAAAATTGTTACAAACTCTGTTCTCTGTGTAGCTGATTTAATGATGGAGAGTGTCTGATAACCTTTATACAGTTTTCTGGTATGGCTGTTTGTCTTCTTCACCAAATGTAACAGAGGGAGATAGGTGGACAGTGTAATATTCAGTCCCAAATGCACCCAAGACACTTGACAGAATTATTTATTTTTAGCACAGCAGTCTTTTTGATTTCCTAAAATTTGTGACAAAAAAAGTCCTGATTTGCATATATTAGTATTTCTGTGAAACAGTGCATCAGTTTCACCTGACAGATATTTCTGATTAAATCCACAGAAACACTTGCCAGAGCCCAGAAGAGCCAACAGTCTCCAAGATCCAGGAACTCACTGCAGAACCCTACTCTGACTTTGCAAGTAATTTTTAATAATGTTTTAAACTTGAATACATGGGTGGGTCTTTACAGTGTCACAGAGCTGTTCGCATCTGAGCTGTACCCAGAACTGATTTACTATGGTTGCATCAGTGTAACTGTTAAAGCATGGAGCTGGCTTTCAGAACCTAAATGAGCACTTTGCACAGACCTGCACTATTGGATCTACCTCCACATTTTCTCAATCCTGTTCCATTATTCATTCATGTATAAATGACAGATCTCCGGGGAGACCTTATTCTTCCAGCAAGACCTTACTGCAGCCTTTCAGTACTTAAGGAGGACTTATAAGAAAGATGGGGACAAACATTTTAGCAGGGTCTGTTGCAGCAGGATAAGGAGCAATGGTTTTAAACTAAAAGAGGATAGATTTAGGCTAGATATAAGGAAGAAATTCTTTGCTGTGATAATGGTGAAACACTGGAACAGGTTTCCCAGTGGTGGTAGATGCCCCATCCCTGGAAACATCCAAGGTCAAGTTGGACGGGGTGCTGAGCAACCTAATGTAGTTGAAGATGCCCCTGCTCACTGCAGGGAACGTTGGACTAGATGACCTTTTAAGGTCCCTTCCAGCCCAAAGCATTCTGTGATTCTGTGATAAATACTTACACATGTGTATGTGCCTATAGATATATATCTACCCTGGCTTCTTTCTTTCCCACCTACTGCCCTTCTGACAATCTTACCAATAACTGTGAGATTTATCATTGTCCACTAACTCTAATATATGTGATATAAATGACGCAATAGACTCAACTCTGTTATCACACATCAAAATTGCTGTCCAGTTACTCAGTCACAGCTTCAAACTTTTTTTTTTTTTTTCCCCCAACTTTGAAACAGGTTACTTCATCACAAAATTGATAATCACTTAAAACCAGCAGTCTTTCTTGGGATAGAAAAAAATAGCTGTAGCAAAACTTTTAAAAATATACATGGCAGAGGGCAGAGGAACCATCATTTATTACCTAGTCCTGTGGTTCTTTTAGAACAAATATCAATACCTGCATTACTGTATAAATTGATTTTTTAATTGTCAATTCCTAGTTCTTTCCAACACAAGAGGTAAAAATATTGTAATTGACATATAATCTTTCATTTAATAAAACTGCTGGTTCATGTTAGATCTTGACATTGAAGCTGGGTCTTTTGGTTTTGGAGTACTTTTGTTGTTCCCTCTTTCTACTTGTTTTCATTGAAAATTATTAATTTCTAAAACTTTCATACTTAAACATGGAATGTAACTGATCTTCAATTTTATAATGCAAAGGTAGATAGGAGAAAAGAATCAATTTAAAAACCTAAAGACTTTTAAGAATTTTAATATATGGCCTCAAATAATAATGTGTCAAGTATTTTTGGTGGATTTTCCTGAGTTCCGAAGAAGTTATTAGCAGATACATTAGACACATAATACTTTCATTAGTACTTTCTACGTAAAAGTCTCATTGTAGAGACTGGCATGGAACCATGAAACAGGTATTTCCTCCCATGTATTCCCACAATGCATGCTATCTGTTTTATATAACAACTAAATTACTCAGAAACCTATACTTGTTAAAATTATTGCAAATCAAAAGTGAAAGGTAATCACAATTAAGACATAAAAGAAGCAATAATGATTATTTCCTCTCTAGATGCTAACACTGTCTGTGCTTTACCAAATGATGGAAATATGAACACAAACAGAATGCCTAGCTTAACTAAAACTGAAAAGAAAAACCATCTAAATATTTTAAGTCCTCCGTGAACACATTTCTAATCTGAGTACACAGGTTTTGTGGTTCTGCTATGGTTCCTATTAACCAGATCTGAGGCACTTACATCTTAACCAGAACATATATAAATACATTTGTACATGTTTGCATTGCTAGATGGAAATTTTGTACATATGTGCATGTATGTTGTTCTTTCTCAAATTAGTGCAGTACTTCACAAAACCAAAATAATCATAGAAGTCATCTCAGTGAAGGAGCTCTCTAGAACATTTGATATATGAGGGCAGTTGCTGAAGGATTCTCTTCCAGGTAGTCTTTAAATGTATTTAGTGTATTTATTCACTTCAGTTTATAATACCAAGGATTTGTTAAGCTCTTGTCTGAACTGGCTGATCTTTGCAACCTTGGGACAGATAAAGAAGAACAAATTAAAGATCCTTCTGTAATTGATACTGCTGACAAGGAAGTGTCACTGGAGTTACAGATGGATTCAAAGCTGACACTGAGAAAAAGGTATTCAAATAGTTCATGACTAAGTGCTCATTGAGAAGCAAAGTACAGATCAGGGAACAGCAGAGGAAGCTGTTGCTGGTCAGTTTCAATCTAAGCAAGACAAGAGGAAGAATAATAATTTGAACCTGAAAAAAAGAGTTTGCAGGGAACAAGTCAATAGATAGATGAGTCAATAGATGTCCAAGTACAACCAAGGAGAAAGCCGACCTGTCTTGAAGAAGATAGGTGGGAAATATAGAATGCAGGTTAGTTTAGAGGGCAAGAATATTGATAGAGATAATTCTCAGGACAGAAAACTGGAGAATAAAGATTTAGGAACCGAATGCACAAAGAGAAAACACCTGATATATAGTCACAGATGAAACTAAAATGCAAATGCAGAATCCACATTCATATTGCAGAAAACAGAGACAGGTCTAGCATAACAGATAAAGTTACAGCCAATAAATACAAAACCCGATAGACTCGGTGTATATAGAGTGTAAATAAATTTATTTTTTTTTTAAAAAAAGCAATAAATTTCATTGGCCAAAGAATAGCTTATAGCAACCTTTGTGAGGAATCACTCTTGGTAATTAGGAAATCAGATTAAATATATTTTTCCCAAGGAATGGAGTTAAAGAAGGTTCAGGTATTCTGGATTATCTATCTGGCCGTTATAACTAAAATCACATGCAATCACACCCCATAATTTGGGGGTTTGTATTACAGTGTAGGATTTCGGCACTTAAAAGACATTTTAGTCTCCCAGCTCATGGTATTTAATTAGATGTAACAGTAACTAAAAGTTTATATTTATCTGCAGAAAATAGCCATGAAGTGCCTCACACTGAGATTGCATTTGGACCATGTGAACGGAAGGACAGACACATAGGGAAACTGGAAAACATCTCCTAGGCTACGTTTTGGTATTCCTGTTTGAAATAACATACAGAAAACTGGCAACCTCAATAGCCACATCTCAATATTTCTTAGTAAAAATATTAATTTCCTGCTGTAGATGAGGATTTCCAAATGTTTTTTCTAGCACACCATATGTTGGAAAATGTGTTACAAATACTCATTTAGTATTGGATAGTACTGTACACCCCCAGAGCCTTTTCAGATAACCTGTCAAGCTGTCTCTAAGGTTTGTCCAGTTGGTGACTGGCAATGGCCCTCAGCTGCTGAAAAATGTTGTATGCCTTTTATTATTTTTTTTTTAATATATGTTACGAGAATGGTAGGAAGAACAAAACACACTGAAAAAGAATGTCATTAGAGGAAGATCCTTCTTTAGGTTCATAGAGATACTTAAAAATATAAATTGATTCAGTATTATTTTTTTGAGCAGTTAAAAATATAATATTATGTTAGGGTAGCCTTATAATAAAAGAAAACTCCCAAAATCTCTAGCTTGATTTGGGAAAAACTATCTTTTAATAAAGATGTTATGAAAAAAAATAATGTGGTACATTAATATAATTTAAATATTAAAGGCTTCTCCTTTAGGGGATTAAATAACAGTCAGTTATAAGAATGTGCTGTCCTCTGACTTTGATAAAAAATCGAAAGAGTCACTGGCACAAAAAAAAAGGAATATATTAGAATAAAGAAATAGACTTGTCCCTAAAGCAACTCTCTCAAAGAAAAGTTTCTGCCTAGAATGTTCCAGCTGACTGACTTTCTTCCAAAGAAAGAAAATTCACCTCCAAGGGATTCAAACATTGTTATAAAAGGGAGAGATGAAATTTCAGGCCCATGTCAGTGAGGTTTTTAATTACAAAATCCATAGGAATAGAAGCTATTTACACTTTATGAGGAAAAGAGAACAGCAATAAAGTAAGCTCCTTCTTTTGTCCTCATTTGCAGTCATTGTATTTTATGTCTGATGTGTTAGACTGGTGCTTCAAAACCTTGAGCACAAGGCTTTCAGGAAGCTTCTGCTACAGAGAAGTGGGGATGTTAACTCCAACAGAAGGACTCTTTTTCTTCCACCCTGCCTGTCAAAGCTAAGCAAGGCTTCCTGGCTTCTTCACAGTGACTTTGCTGCTCTTAAAATGGTTAAGAGTGACTTTGTGCAGTATTTCAGGCTTCTTTCCTTCTCCCTAATAAAACTGGTATCTAGGTGGAAGAAATATCCTGTGCCTCACAACATATCTGCCACACATCAAGGTTGCCTTCTTGAGCCTCAGGGTGTTGGCTCCACAGAGTGAGCAAAGTGCCTGAGGCTCTGCTGTTTTGGTCTTACAGCAGCATTTCTGCTTTCAGCTTCACAGACTTTAGCTGGCAGCCTTTGTATTTCCTTCCTATTCCACTGAGTTTAGTATTATTTTAAAGTATATTTACATGCATCCTCTGAAGAGTGGGATATTTCATTTAGGATTTTTTTCCCTATGCTTTTTTGTTCTGAATATACCTTATGCTGATTTTCTAATATGCTTGTGGAAGGCTCTTTGCATCCTTGTTCCCAGTACAGCATCCCTTCCAGGAAAAAAAAGCATGCTATGCAAAGCAGAAAAGGGTTTATTCACTGAGAGTACTGGACACAAAGAGCTCTCTAAGTTCTCTCTGGTTCTTTTAGCTGAGCAAATACTTGGGTTTCTCAAAATGTCTGCCTGAATAGAGTCATGCTTGAGCATAATACTGCATACACTGTTTTCCAGGACTACAAAGTGTGCTCCTGGAAGTGTATATGCTTGCTAAGGCAAAGCAAGGGGTTTGCTTGGCATTGTACACATTTGAAAATAAGCAAGAGGCACTTCAGTTGTGAAGTCCAGCAGCAGCTTCTATGTATGTGTATACATTTCGTAGGAAGGGAGTGAGTGATGTTGAGAGAAAACTCTTTTTTTTTTTAGGCAGAAATTATATTATCCAAAGTTATCAATATTGCCTGCATTTCTCAGTAACTATTATTCTTTTCCTCAGTTTTGATGACCAAATTATAACTTGCCCAGGTAGGTATTATGGGCTAAAATGCTCCTTATTTTTCCCCTTAAAACAAACACAGGGCGCAGATTCCATATGCAAGAATATTTTCTTCTGTGGATTAAATTACAGTTATCATTTTATTTTCTGGCTCTTACAAACTCCCACCCAGTCTGCAAAATAGATATTTGAAATATTATTTTTGCTGTTAACTGTGGCTTAGGAAAGTGAAATTTATTGCTCTTCATGGTTGCTGTAGTCAGTCTCTTCCTGGTAACTGTTCTTAAAATGAGGCTGTGGAAATAAGATGTCCACTAGCAGCTGTTGCGATGTAGTCTGACTTTCTTTTGCATATTCCTGGAATTTATGGCCAACCCAGCTATACGACACAGTGCAACACAGACTTCCAATGTTTGTCCTAGAGGTTTTTGACTTTTATAAAGCAGAATGCAAATATAAAAATCTGATATGATGTAGAGTTGTTAAAAATAAATCAGGAAGTCATTAAAATTGCATCAGGTAAATGTATAGGTGGTGTAAGGAAATGTCAGAAAATAAAAATGAAACACTTTGTTGTTATCAAAGCTGTATTGCCTCTGCCTATCTTCCTCCATCTCCTTTTGTTTGCTTCAGAAAGAACCTGTTTAAAACTAGAACAATTTTGCAACAATACACAAAATAACAATAAACAAGCTGGTAACTGGAACAGCTGGTGCAATTTAGAGAAAGGATCTAGTTTTCAGAAAGATGTAGATAATACAGTACTTCACAACATGATCTCAAGACATCTGCGTCTGTTTTTATTAAAACCTGAATCTCTGTGATTAAAGGTGGTATCTCTACTTCAAAAACTGATTCCAAGGCCCCAATGAAGTTAATCTGGTTTATATCCTCATTATAGTGCACATTAATAATTTTTGTAGCTTGTTGTATATCAGGCATATCTAATACACAGCAAGCAGCATAACCTTGTGAGTTTCCATTTAGTGTGAATTGCAGAACTTCTTAGGACCAAAGGATAAGGTCAGACTTGTTATTTTTCTCTTCTTAAGCTTTCCTGTACTTCCACGTGGTTTGGCATATCTAACTCATTAGAAGTAATACACACATGTAGACCATGAACAGTAAGATCAGCCTCTCAGATATTAGGAATGCCAAATTAACATTGAACTATTTGGGCATTTTTTTTCCTTTAAAGAAGTGAGATTTTTTCTTTTTCTTTTTTTTTTTTTTTTTTGCATGTGATGTCTAAAACATTTCTTTAATAACTGTAATATCTAAGCATTATAAAAATCAATGATGTATCTACAGCCTTAGAGTTTTTGACAGATCTATGGCGTTCCCTCAAGCTCAGGCTTTCTGTCAATACCAAACCCAAGCATGTTTTACAGGAACTGCTGGAGGACATTCTCTGGAGATGGATGCTCCTACCGGTGATTTTCTATACTGCTAGTATGGCACTCGTAGGATAGTAATTGGCACACCTTGCAGGATGTTTGTATGAAAAGTAAGCATGTCACAAAATGTAATATACATGCAGTTGACTAGAGCTAGCCCATTAAACCTCAAGGGTCACAGCCACGGGAGTCTTGCAAGCAATATGAAACAGATACTTGGTAATAAAAATTTCATAACTAAAGAGAAATATTCTAATTAGTTTATAACTTATTTATTTTTTATTTTCTTGTCTTCTTTGGCTGTCCATCAGTGTATCTTTTGATATTTTTCATGTAGTAACGAAAGATAGTAACAATGTCTCTTAGTGGGTTTTATTGTTTTGTTTGTTGTTTTTTTTCCTGTCTGTGAACTTTAGGTTTCACCATTTCAAATTTTGCTATGCCTTTCAGAAATACATTTCAAATATCAAAAAAATGTGTAATTTGTATTTCAGATGAGTCTTGAAAATGGCTAATAGTAACTTACTACATTATAAATTAGAAAGTCCTTTTATTGTACAAAATTATGTAGCCAAGTATGAAAAACATTTAATTTTACACAAGTATTATTTAAATAAATTTATTTATATGATCAACATTTCTAAATAATGTAAAAAGGAAGGCAGATTTTAGTAGATCTATTAAAAAAAACACAAACTTATTTTTGTCAGAGGAAATGTGGGTTTGGGCCTTGATCTAGTTTCAAAATTGTAGCATTGAACTGATAATGGCCATAGCTTGAAAGGACAATAATACTTTAAACATCTTTTTAAGCATATTTGTGTCACAGCTGCCTCAAATGTATTTATGAAATGATATAGCTTGAAGAAGAAAATGGTATCCATTTGCTTGGTTTCATACTTTCCCAGAAGACAGAATCACACACAAATTCAAGTGGAAATGCAAACATTAAAACTGAAGCTCTGGATTGCACACATCTATTTGAAGACATGTAAGTAGAGAATTAAATACAGGACTGTTTTATTCCACAGAGTTAATCTCCACTTACATTACAATCTTTGTCACAAGATGAATTAATTTTATACTGTTTTCTTTTCTCATTACACTCCTTGACATGAACGTAGTCATATGACCTTTTCTGAATGAGCAGATTCTTTCAGAACTCGGAATAATTCTGTCTCTGATGCTCACACACAGTCACTCCCGAACACTTTAAAAGAATTACAGTTGTATCTGAATCACCATGCAATTGAGCAGATATTTTTATATGTTCACAGAATACATCAGAGGTTTCCTTTTACTTTTGGTGGTTAGCACTGCTGTAATTCTGCTGTTAAGGCAAACATTACCACCTGATGACCACATGCTCTTTTAGACATTTTCATTATATTTCAGTACCTGCTCATTGCCTGCTTCTGGAAACAGATTTATCTTCAAGAACTGATCTTATGACTTGATAATCTCATGTAAACAGAATGGATTTATACATTTTCAGTGTTCCAACAAAACAGCACTACATGCTCACTTTATTACCATTACTGTGTTGTTACTGTTTCATGTTTTCCAGCATTGCAATGTCACAGTACTAGTATTGTTATTTCTTTTGGTAATAAGTAGCTGGCCAAAAGTCAAACCATATAAATTGGATTCAGTTATGGGAGAAATGATGTTCAAGCTCACTCTGTTGTTTTGCATTCTTTTGTCATTATTATTCCTGGAATCCATGGTGGAGAGACTGGAACTAGATGATATTTATGGTCCCTTCCAACCCAAACCATTCTATGACTCTATGATTCTATGATTCTATTTAAGTCATCTACAAAAAGTCAAAAGAAAAGAGAAGGTAACTGTTGTCAATACTAGGGGAGAAAGAGAGGTGTCATTTTTCAATAATATTTAGGTTAAAAACACTCCCTCAGAACTACTTTTTCTGTCCAGGTGTTTTTCTGTATCTTCTATCCCTCCCACGCTGTCTTTTTTTAAAATCAGTGTATGCCTGATATGATCATAGAATCACAGACAAACCTATGTTAGAACTGAAACTTAGTCCAACCTCCTGCTCAAAACCCTAGGATATCTTCAAAGCTAGAGAAGGTTGCTCAGGGCCATCTCCAGACAAGCTCTGAAAATCTCTGAAGACCCTGATTCCCCAGCCTCTCTAGGCAACTTCCTGGGAGGCTTTATCCCTCTTCTGGTGAAGCATCCTTCCCTATTGTGACAGATGCACTCAACCCCCCCTTAATCAACCCAAGAGAAGTTTGGTACAGGCTTTACAAGGAGGTAAAATCCCAAGCCATAGCCAGGACAAGAACTCCTCTAGGAAACCCACAAAGGAGCAGAGGGACACAATGAACAACAGCAAGCTATGGGTACAAGGAGTCTTGTGCATACCTCCCCCATTTTATGACTACAAGCCACCACTTTATCCCATAAAAATATGACAGCCTGCATGAGTCTTCTTTGAGCTCTCCCTGCTAGGCAGTGTGGCTGCATGGCAGTAATCCTCTTGAGCTGGAACACCTCTCAAGGGTGCTCCTAGAAGCAAAGAACTCTTTTACCAACAACAGATTGCTGGGTGAGCCCAATTTGAATTCTTCCTGGACAGCAACTGGAATGCATGCCAGATAACCCTTCCCTTGAGCAGGATATTAGATAGAGATATTAGTTTTTTAGCTTAAATATGTAAGTTTTAAATAGGATGAATCACTTAGGTTTATAATATAGTGTGATTTAGCATGCTGTTTGTTTAGCTTTGCTTACTTAGTATGAGCAGCTAGATTTGCTAAAGCCTCAGGCCTCAAGCTGTGAATTTCCACCTAGATTTACTGAACATGTACCTGCTTAGACAAAACAGGGCCTCCACAGCCAGCCTAACTCAGAAGATACAGAGGCTTCAAGGCTACAACCGTCAATAGCAGCTGCAACTAGGCAAGATAACGGTCTGTCTGAAGGTGGTGAAGGAGTCTCTCTTACGAGGAAAGGCTGAGAGACCTAGGTCTGTTTAGCTGAAGACTGAGGGGATCTCATCAGTGCTTATGAATATCTAAAGGGTGGGTGTCAAGAGGATGGGACTGGAGGTGCCCAGTGTCAGGACAATGGGCAATGGACACAAACTGGAACACAGGAAGTTCCATCTGAAGGCAAGGTAAAACTTCTTTACTTTGAGTGTGGCAGAGCACTGGAACAGGCTGCCTGGAGAGCTGGTGGAGTTTCCTTCTCTGGAGACATTCAAAACCCACCTGGATGAGATTTTGTGTGACCTGCTCTAGGTGAAGCGGCTTTAGGAGTTGGGGTTGGACTAGGTGTTATCCAGAGGTCCCTTCCAACCCCTAACATTCTGTGATTCTGTGATTTTGTCATTCAGTGATCCAAGTGAGAAACAAGAAGACCCCAGATCCGAATATTACTAATGGACTGAACTATTGTGTGAGGAGTGGGTGAATAGTCTATCAGGGATTTCTTTATTTGGATTTGTCCCCCTCTGAAGGCACCCAGTTTAAGCTGACTCTGCTGCTGTAACACTCTATTACACTATTTACTTTACGAAATTTGATGCCTGAGAATCTGCTTCGGGAAACCTCAGGTCCAAACATCAGAACAAACTAACACCAGAGGCCCAGACAGAAGGTAAGTCAATTGTGAACAAGCATGACTAAACTTTAAAATCTTAGCTAAGAGACATAAAGGATCAGGCGTGCATATATAATCCTGTAGCTATAGACATATATAATCCCTCATCTGTAAAACATTGACCAAGTCTGGGACTAAGTCTGGATCCAGTTGCACCTAGACTCCTCTCTGAGGAGAATGATTTGTTCGTTTGTTTTTAGTGTATCACATTTCATCAGACTTCTATGGTTTACCTGCATTTTGCCTCAAATAAATATATAAAAATAATAAATATGAAATATAAACATAAATAATAAACATAAATAAAGATAATAAACATAAATATAAATATAAATATATTCTAACATTGACTAAGGTATTTGCCAACTTCAAATAGAGAATAGTTTTACAGACACAAAAGCTCTATGAAGAAATTACACCCCATAAGATGTCTTATGCATGGAGACTAGTAGATAATCTGAACCTGAAACTGATAGTTTTCATCTTTTCTACACTACTTGTTCCTGTTGGCATTAAAAAAAAATGAAGAAGTCACCCTGAAGCTTAAATAATGACACTAAAATGCATGCCTATGAAAGCACACACTATGATATCTGTAGGAATGCCAATGTTTTAACTCTATTTTATATTACAAAGGGTGTTAGCAGGTATTTACAGTAGAAACAGTAAACAGAATGAAATTTAATTTAAATTGAATTAACTACAGCAGGATGATATTGTAATACATGGAAGTGGCAATCTGAGAAAAAAAAAGAGAAAGTTTGTAGAAATTTGTCCAAAAATCAAAGTCTCTATTCCTTTGTGCTCTTTTAAACTTAAGTTAATGTGCAAATTTTATTGTTATTTATTTAAACAAAATAATACATGAAATAAAATTCTGATCAGAGAACAGAAAATCTATTGAATCACAGATCTTTTTATTCTTTTTAATCATTAACATGCAAAATTACAAAATCTGTAATTTGGTAAATCACAAAATGAAATTTGCAAGTAGACATTTGAAATTTGAGATTTGAGATTTAGAAATCTACCTAGAGCACACTGGTTTTAGACTATACTACTTCTGTTATATTTTAGCTTATGAATGAGGTCTGTAATGCCAATGTACCAATAAAAGGATTCCTTCAATGTGTCAAAGAGAAGATAAAGTCAAAGTACTTCTTTCTGTATTATCACAAGTAAAATAATTAATTGTTTGAAAGTGACATTGGTCGTCTTTTTATGAGCATTTAGTTCTTAGGTAGATGTGGAACTTCATTAAATTTGTGACATTCATTTAAGTAATACCATTCCACTTTTCCCTTCTCAGCTACCTAACATTTTCTCTTATAAAAGGAGGTTTTGAGAAAAGACTAAAATCAAAACCACAGTGACAGAGGGAAAAAAAAGCCCAAAATCTTATATGAGAATACTCTTTCACTGATATGACAATATATTTTTCCTATTTCATACAGTAACATTTCTAAGAATGCTCTCAGCTTGTAGCCTAATGTTTTTCTGTGCTGACATGTATCTAAGAGCAGCAGCAAGGTTCATGCTATTTTGGCAGTTTTTGTGATGCAGCAAAGAGACAAGTCAGTAATTTGCTGCAACACGATGCAACGCACTGCATCAGCAGGGAGCATCCCACTGATCTGCAATGTACATGCACAGCTCAGTTTGAGGCATGTCACAGATTTCTGTTACATTGCAGCTTTGCTGAGACATACAAAATTGTCTGCAGTTAAGTAATCTCTGTTCCATTAATGTGTGCTTCTTAACATATTCATAATGTTAATAAATAAAGGATGATCAAATGTAATCCAGGACTTCTGTTTTTGCAAATTTAATTTGATCCCTCCAGAATCACTGGATGCAAACTAAGCCAGTGAGAGAGTCAGTTCTGTCCAATGTTGTTGCTGGCATTAATATTTACATTTTTAAAATCTAAACAATAACCAGGAGAAGTTCCACAGGAAAGAATACTTAAAGAATTGGTTTATTGTTTGTTTGTTTATTGTTGGTCAACATTCAAGGACCCCTTCTTGCAAGCTCAGGATCAGAGAGTCCCAATGGGTATGAAATCAAGTAAGGGAGCTAGGAGACCAGCATGGTTAAACAAGGAACTGCTGGGCAAACTCAGGTGGAAAAAAAGAATTTATGGATCATGGAAAGAGGGGCTAGTCACTTGGGAGGAATATAGGACAGTTGTCAGAGGATGTAGAAAGGCAATTAGGAAAGCTAAGGCCTCCTTGGAACTTAACCTTGCAAGCCAGGTCAAGGATAATAGAAAGGGCTTTTTCAAATACATAGCTAATAAAACTAACACTAGAGGCAATATAGGCCCACTGATGAATGGGGGGGGTGCCCTAGAGACAGAGGATATAAAGAAGGCAGAGGTGCTGAATGCTTTCTTTGCCTCTGTCTTTACTCCTGCAGGCTTTCCCCAGGAGCCCCTGATCCCTGTAGCCCCAGAAGAAGTCAGGATAAAGGAGGAGTTTGCCTCGGTAGATGAGGATTGGATTAGGGATCAGTTGAGCAATCTGGGTATCCATAAATCAATGGGACCAGATGGAATGTACCCAAGGCTGCTGAGGGAGCTGGCAGAGGTCATTGCTAAGCCACTCTCCATCATCTTCGGTAAGTCATGGACAACAGGAGAGGTGCCTGAGGACTGGAGGATAGCAAATGTCACTCCAATCTATAAGAAGGGCAAGAAGGAGGACCCGGGTAACTATAGACCGGTCAGCCTCACCTCCATCCCTGGAAAGGTGATGGAACAGCTTGTTCTTGGCACTATCTCTAGGCATATCAAGGATGAGGGGGTCATTAAGAGCAGTCAACATGGTTTTACCAAGGGTAAGTCATGTTTGACCAACCTGATTGCCTTCTATGAGGAAATAACTAGGTGGATAGATGATGGTAGAGCGGTAGATGTGGTTTGTCTTGATTTCAGTAAAGCATTTGACACTGTCTCCCACAGCATCCTTGTAGATAAGCTGATAAAGTATGGGTTTGGTGATCAGGTAGTGAGATGGATTGTGAACTGGCTGAAGGGAAGAAGCCAGAGAGTTGTGGTTAATGGGACGGAGTCTAGTTGGAGGTCTGTGACTAGTGGAGTCCCTCAAGGGTCGGTACTGGGACCGGTGTTGTTCAATATCTTCATCAACGACCTGGATGAGGGTACAGAATGTATCCTCAGCAAGTTTGCTGATGACACCAAACTAGGAGGAATGGCTGACACACCAGAGGGTTGTGCTGCCATTCAACGAGACCTTGATAGGCTGGAGAGTTGGGCAGGGAGAAACTTAATGAAATTCAACAAGGGCAAGTGTAGAGTTTTGCATGTGGGGAAGAACAACCCCATGTACCAGTACAGGTTGGGGGCTGACCTGCTGGAGAGCAGTGTAGGGGAAAGGGACCTGGGGGTCCTGGTGGACAGCAGGATGACCATGAGCCAGCAATGTGCCCTTGTGGCCAAGAAGGCCAATGGCATCCTGGGGCGCATTAGAAAGGGGGTGGTTAGTAGGTCGAGAGAGGTTCTCCTTCCCCTCTATTCTGCCTTGGTGAGGCCACATCTGGAGTATTGTGTCCAGTTCTGGGCCCGCCAGTTCAAGAAGGACAGGGAACTACTTGAGAGAGTCCAGCGCAGAGCCACAAAGATGATGAAGGGAGTGGAACATCTCCCTTCTGAGGAAAGGCTGAGGGAGCTGGGTCTCTTTAGCTTGGAGAAGAGGAGACTGAGGGGTGACCTTATTAATGTTTATAAATATGTAAAAGGTGAGTGTCATGAGGGTGGAGCCAGGCTCTTCTCAGTGACATCCAATGATAGGACAAGGGGCAACAGATGCAAGCTGGAACATAGGAGGTTCCACATAAATGTGAGGAAGAATTTCTTCACCGTGGGGGTAACCGAACACTGGCACAGGCTGCCCAGAGAGGTTGTGGAGTCTCCTTCTCTGGAGACATTCAAAACCCACCTGGAAATGTTCCTGTGTGACCTGACCTAAGTGTTCCTGCTCTGGCAGGTGGATTGGACTAGATGATCTTTTGAGGTCCCTTCCAATCCCTAACATTCTGTGATTCTGTGAAAAGTTTTATTCTTAGTGGAAGTCCTAAGTCAAAACAAACAAAATATGATTATTTTTTATAGTTCTTGTTTGGAAATATGAGATCAGTCCTTGAAGGGGTGTAAATAAATAGAGCTGTATGGACTTCAGCATTGCTCCACTAATAGAACCAAATAAGGATCTAATCTAGTCAGATATGAGACAAGTGTTGCCCATATGTTCATGAACAAACAAAGCATGTCCTGCAGGATTCAGATCAGATGGTCGTTTCTGCCATCACAACCAGACCTGCTACACAGAAAGTTCAGAATTAATTAAAGCATACCTTATAACTATATGAGCACTTGTGAATGGAAGAGATCAATGGGCAATGTTTCTGAAGGTAGGCCAAAACTGGCTTTCACGGATACGTACTACCATTACAGATTAGTAGACTCAATTAAAGCTCAGGTGATAATGCATCTAGTATCCCATTACAGAGACACAGTCACTTTGCTCTGACAGGAAAATTTCTTGTCCGAGACGTGCATAGACATAAGATGCTACTATTCAGCCTGCTATGATCCACTAATACATTCCCCTCCAATAATACATAGCCCTAAAAATAAATAATAAATAAACCATTTTTTCTAGCCATCTTAATGAACAGCAACTCTACATAAGCTTGACCATGAAGACTTAATGTTTGGGTTATTTCTTAAATGTATATTACCAACCTAAAAGACAGAGTGATTCTTCTTGAGCCCCTACAGAAATTAATAATTCTTGTACTATTAACTTCAGGCTCATCTATTTTGATATTCTCCTACTCTATAGTTATAGATGTTTCCATTATGTTAATAAGAAAATATACGGTTATAATTCTCTCATCATGACATTCAGCTTAGACACAAATTAGTGGCTGATTTCTTAAGCATACCTATATTTACTGCAGCCTCAAAAAATTGTCTCCCCAGTGTGGTTAAAAAGCTACACATATACTAATTAAAATCTGCCCCAAACAAGCTGAAGGGAGAAGGGACTGAAAAGACTTTTGTAGAATTTCAAAATGCATAGAATATATGTTTTTTTGCTTGCTGAAGAATGACCATTACTGGAAAATAAAGTTACTGGTGTGTGTCACAGAAGGACACTTTATAGAACTGGAAGTTTGTTCACTGTGCCATACCAAGCTGAGGTCCACAAAGTGAAAAACTTTAATGCAGCAACACATGGCTCAATCTTCATACACATTCAGCTCATGACTTCCCTGCAGAGACCAGCAATAAGAGTGCTAAATAATGCCAAATACAGTTGGTATTTAACATCTTGGAAGACTGTTTCATAGCAATCACTAATCACCCAGCAGATGGTAATAGCTTTTAATCACTAGTTAAGGTAACAGTGAAAGTAGAGAGGTAAAAGTCTGGATGGGACTTTAAATCCTATAAATGGAATCATAAGTTTTAAAAAGGTAGCTATTTGCACCTTAATATATGTCTATAATCTGCTGAATATAAGCGCAATGTAAACAAAGAGATAAATAAACCAGTAAATATATGATACATAAAAGTAGAATTCTGTATCAATAAAAAATTCAATATTCTGTTTTGGGAAAAATAAAAAGATGGATATTTTTGTGCAGTAGGGATTTTTTTTTTTGACAATCCATGTGTAAGTTGTGCTGTCTGCTTGATTTCACTCTGTGGGATTATTCATTGGTGTCATTGTAGATATTCACAAATAAAGGCTTCATCCTTTTTAAAGAATCATAGAATCATTTTGGTTGGAAGACATTTTTAAGATCAAATTCAAACATTAGCCTAGCACTGCCTAGTCCACCACTAAACCATGTCCCTGAGCTCCATATCTACACATCTTTTAAATACCACCAGGGACAGGGACTCAACCACTGCCCTGGACAGCCTCTTCCAATGCTTGACAACCCTCTCAGTGAAGGAACTTTTCCTCATATCCAATCTAAACCTCCCCTGGTGCAACTTGAGGCCATTTCCTCTTGTCTTATTCAAAACATAGTTCTAAGAATATTTTCCTTCATAATTATTGCCTGTTCAGTGACATTCTAATATCACTCGATCTTGGAATAAATTTACTAAAGAACTTGTTTCAGTGAAATATTATTTGTATTTATTTCTTACATTAACACATAGATTATTACTATCTCAATACTAGGATTTTAGCTTTTAACTAAATCTGCTGAATTCTCATCATTTCATTCTCCTCCAAATATTTAGCTGGAATCAAGTGAATCCAAATCATTCAGATGCAGTTATAGAACCTGTGAGACACACTGTTCAGGTTAATAATCCCTTCCCTTTTTGAAACGAAGAACATAGTACTTTTCTCTGTCACAGACACAATACGAGAATAAAAAGGTATGGAAAGCTCATATATGTTGCCGTTGAGGACAACAGAAGTATCTCATGGAAACATAGGGTGAATGAGAAGATAGAATGAGAATAAAACCTAATTTATTTTAAAAACTTACTTGATGCTGGAAGAAAGGCCATATACTCTTCTTTATATTGTCAATATAGTCAACGAAATTCTATGTGTGACTTGGTGCATTTTAACACAGTTATGACAAATATAAATACAGATCTAATATTACCACTCTACAAAGTATCTGTATTTCCTTCCATGACTATAGGAAGTTTATTCAGTAGCTATGAAGTCTGTAGCACCATGGCTGAAATCATATACTGATTGAACAAAAGCAAGTTTCTTAAACTTCAGAGAGGCCTTAGAGGAAGAGAACTTCCATTGTTCTCTCTCAGCAGAGAACAATGCTGTGAAATTACAAGCAGTGGATACTTAAGAGTAATTTTGTTGAACTTCCTAGGTCCTCTCTGATGAAGAATTAAGCTGATCATTAGTGGTGATTAAAAGTAGCATTCACAGTACAAAACCAGTGCTTGAACCTAGATTACTATCTAATATATGTGGTAGGGATTTTTTTTTAAGTTTCTGGTCTCAGCTGCAAGTCTATAGGACCACAAAAATTCATCTGCCACTAATCTTACACATGCTGTCTATCATATACATTTCTGAGGTGCAGACTTGCAGAAAGCATTCAAATGCTAGAAAAGGAGGCCCTGCAGTTGTATAGAATAATAGACAGATATTTCAGATTTGGTAATAGAATCTATTTAATTTCTTAAAATTTATATAAGAGATATTCAACCTTCCTGGTGTCCTATTTATTTTTAAGAGCAATCTGAGTCACTGATGCCAGCCCAAATCTCTGTTATTACCAAAGTAATAATTTTTCTACATAGTACACGTAATGTTGCTAATTCTGGACAGAGCAAAAGTTCAAATCCCAAAGCAATGAGCAGATTTGTGAAATCAAAAAGTTATCACAACAAGACGAGTGAAGAATAAGTTTCCACCTTGCCATTAAATTTTCTGTCTTCAATAGTTTCAGTCAAGTTCTTAGCATCATTGTCGTGTTCATTTTTGTATCTGTATTTGCTTTAAAGTTCAATACAAGAAATAATTAGATTTATATATGCAGTGCCTGGTACGGCTGATAAAAAAAACATTTATCTGAAAGTCATTAGATCTGATACAGTACAACAACCAAGGTAAAGCATATAGCCTTTAATTAATATTAAAATGCACAGGTTTACGTTGTTGGAAGATTGATTTTTGTATCTTAACACCAGCAGACTAATTTTCATGTGAAAAAATTAGTTAATATATGGAAGCAATATTCAGAGCAAGAAAGACAAATATGTAGACATGAAAATAAATCTGAAAAATCACCTAAGAACGTGCAGGAGTCAAGAAATTCAAGTCATAGTATTTTAACTGAGAATGAAGAAAAGGAAAATGTAAACTGGTTCTTAATATTTGCAACTGCACTCAAGTTTTCATGTACAAGTATGAAAGCATGATCCTAACTATTTATTTTTTGCTAACTAAATTCACTGGAACAAATGTAGTGTTTATACATTCGGTTATAAAAGTATTTTCTGAACATCTATATGAGACTTCAAATATTTTTTTGAAAGAGAAATAGAGGGAAAAAATGAAACTAAAAATTAAAAGTTGTATTTTAATATCTGATAATAATTGGACTCATGTTGCATGCTTTAGGCGCAGTCATTTTCACCACCTACTATTAAGAGATCTTCTGAATTTTAATAAACCACATGCATCACATTTCCCCCTGACTTTGCTACTCATTTAAATTGAAGCCTGGTACAAGGTTGACATAATGCTTAATACAAATGATACTTCAGTTTGACTATGAATAACTTAAGCACAAAATGATTTAGTATAGTCCTACTATATGAAAACAAGACTGTTTAGCTTGTTTGTTAACCTCTACTTAAACCCAGAAACCAAATCAATGTACACTTCGCTCAAATACAAGTCATGTACATGTAATGTTAAATGTCTTTGCTTTAATTATGGAATCTTACTATCATTAATATTCCAAAAAAATCCCCAGTAAAAAAACAATAAACCCCACATAAATGTAGTTTAAATCTTTGATTTAGAGAAAACCATGTTAGATTTCATTCTCTTAGGACATGAGCAAATCAAAAAGTTTAAAGATATCTATAAAACTCCAAATGCCTTTTTAATTGCCTTTATAAGATGCTCCTTATTTAAATTATAAACTAATACTACTGGCTAAATAAGCAAAATGAGTCTTGTGCTGTCTTACACACCATGACACTATGCAGAAATCAAACATGAAAATTTAAGATACTATTCTCAGATTAATCCCTTGAAGATGTTTTAGTCCTCTCTATAGAAAGAGCCAAAAAAAGTGCCATATTGTAAGCAGACCTAAATATTTATGAAGAGGCAACTTAAGCCCAATGCTTTCTTTATTATGTTGCTTTATAATGGCATAACTGAGGATATAACAGGTCTTGATCTCCAAACCTCCATTTACATCGGAATCTAAGGCACGTTCCTGTTTATGAAATTCAATATTAATTTCACTCAGATGTGCTGAGTAAAATTCATTCATTAGAAAGCCTTGGAAATCACTCTTTGCCCACTGTACCTTTTTTCTCCAGTGTTCCTTTTCAATCTGGCAACTTTATTTGGTTCTCAGGTCATGAGGCAAATTTTCTTTATTCATCACTTCTAAGTTCTACATTTTGCAAAATCCCTACTATTCTTGGGAGTTTACCAGTCTCAGACCCTGCTGTAGACATGTCAATACCTGTGAGTCCCCTCCTACAAACCTCATTCTGTAGAGCTGCACACAACCTATCCTCCCCAGTGGGCCACCACCCTGATCCCCTCAGCCATGTCTTTACAGAACTTAGTATAATGTGATGCATAGTAAACTGTAAGGGAATGATTCTACAGTCTACACGAGTAAGAATTGCTTAAAAACAACATAATTTTAAGATATAGAGAAGTATTGTTGAATATGATTCTATGAATATAAGCATAAGAAAATTTATTTTCAAATTGGTCGTATTTGTATGCATGCATTTGGCCATGACCTGGCCCTCAACTAGCATCCAGTTTACGTAGTTTCATACCAGACACAAAGAATAATCAAAACAAACCAAACATTAATTTGACATCACTTGACAACTACTGCCTAGAAATATGCTGCGTGTACTGCAACATGCAAACATCAATGTTCAAAATGATACACATTTTGGAGGCGTTCATCTTCCCTTTCCAAGACACATAGGCAGACTATCAGTGTTCCGCCTGGCTAATCTGCCAAAAGAAATCACTTCAGTTAAGCGGATTGCCTGAAAAATGTATCAGTGCTGGCTTGGTCACATTTGTCGTATTTATTTTTCTTCTTTTCTCAGGCTAGCAATGGATGATTCTGAAAGACCATGGCAAAACAGAGGTTTCAGATGCCTTTCAATTCCCTTTTGAAGAAAACATGATATTTTTTGTAATACAGTGTGGAGTCTGGCTGATAGTCATGTTCCCATTAGCGAAGCAGATGGGAAAGGCTTATTATCATCACCTGAGCCTTCAATTTAGCTTGAAATGGAATAATCCTAACTATGCAAGAGTTTACTAGCTCTTTTCTTTTTCCATAAATGAATATTAATTTCTATTATAAGTTATGTCATTTTAACTTCAAAAATATTCTTCTGCTCCTGCTTTTACTGCTCCTGGACAAATTTTTGTTCTTGGTAAGTTAATGGAAGTTTTGTCATAATCATTTGTGGGAACAGAAGTAGTTTCTATAATGTGATAATTATTTTAAGCCAAATCTTAATATGTAACAGACAGTACTCTATTGCTATATTATCACTTAATTAATTTGCCATAAGATATACTGATAAAAATGTATTCAATCCACTTCGTTATGTGTCAGTTTCAAATAATTTTCTATCTCATTATCAGAGATCCCCATAATAAATGCAAAGCCTTATGCATACCTAAGAGATTGTTAACTTTTTAGACACTTATTAATGCACTAGCCTGATGATTTCAGGGGATACTGAGTACAGGCTAAGTCCCTAACTAAACCACTAGTATATAGGGAGCTATGACCTCCACCCCCACCAGAGCTTTACTAAGAGCAACCTCAGTGAAACTTTCCTCAGCTATTTTCCTCACGCACTGCACAGATTGAAACCACTGCACTGCAGCAGAGATCATCACCACCACACATGAGCATGGGCAGTATAGACACAAATCAGAAGTACACCACCCTTGCACAATAGCAACAGTAAGTGGAAAGTTTCCTATCAGGTAAAAAGAGCAGCCACTGCAACGCAGTATTGTCTCCGTTCATAGTCTAATTTCCAGTGAGTGGTCTGCAATACAAAAGAACTCTGGAAAATAGATTATTAGCCTTTTTATTGCAGGCAACAGGAGGCCAGTAACAAGATTCAAAGAAGAGACAGGCCTAATCATCAATGCAAGGTTAGTTGCCATGTTGATGAAAGGACTGTAAGAGGCCAAGATGGAAGCCAAGGAGGAGAGCTGCGTGAGTTCTGTCACAGTCTAACCAAACAGTTGACAGATAGAAATAACTAGAAAGATTTGCACAGCAGAGAGAAAAGACAAGAAAACAAAAGAGAAAAATGGAAGAGGAAGAGGAAGAGGAAGAGGAGGAAGGAAGAAAAAGAAAAATATTTTTTCCTTCAGGTAATACAGTGAAGGTATCTGCATCTCTCTGTTGTCTGTGGAGAGAAGTTATGGAACTAACTTAGATAAGATTCCTTGAATTTTAGGCATCTCTAGTGAAAGGAATCTTAACAATGAATGCTGAAGAAATTCACTCATTACTAAAGGGAGAAGAGAAGAAAAAATTGGACAGAGATTTGCTGTGATACCTCAGAATAATACCTGCTGACATTTAAAAAAAAAAAAAAGTCAAGAGAAATGCAGCTTGCAAAGAGTAACCAGACTATGTGGACATTCTTGCAAATCTATCACCTTTAGTAACATTAATCAATATAATAATAGTTCCAAATAAGATAGCATGAAATAAGACAAGAACAAACACAATATACTCAAGGCAGGGCTAAGTTGACAATAAGATCTCCTTTTGCATTACCTGTTAGATTCATCAAATGTCCCATAGTTCTTCCATAGGAAGAGGCAGGGGAAAAGTGCCCTATATTCACCATCTCTAGATCGGTCATAAAAGCCCTCTGTCATCTCTTACATTATTTTTTTTTTTTCAGACTGAAGAATTTAAAACTTTCTTGCCATTCTCTGAAGCTTTTACAATACTTTTTTTCTAGTACTTTTATTCTATATTCTTTTCAAGACTGAAGGACAAAAAGCTCCTTAGTATTCAAGGAGTACGTTGGATTTATACAGGGGAATAGCCGCATTCTAACATCTGGAAAAAGTAGATGAAGTTTCCTCATCACTACTGACAAATATAGTATGAATGCATTATTTTATACTGGTTTGTTTCAATAAAAATACATATTATTTGATAAATTTCAGGCATATTTGAATGAGCTAAAATTTCCTATCTCCACTCCTTGTTAGAAAAATCATTCTGGAAACTCTTTCTGAGCCACTAAAAGAAACGGATGCAGACTTCTAATAGCAACTACCAAGAGTGCTTTAAGCTTCATGATATTATAAAATCAGACCAAAATACACCAGGTTTGTGAACTCAGATAATTTTTATTTCAGATTGACTTCCCCGTGCACTCCTTCAAAGTTGTAAAGAACTATTTTCATCACTAGAGTATATAGGAATACAGTGCTAATATAGAGAGAGCTAAGAGTGATTTAGAAATCACTGAGGCAGTTTTGTCAGCTGTTTTGGCATGATTTTGTGATTCTACTGATCTGGTCTTTAAGCCTCATGTTCTGCTTGGTTTTAAGTGCTATGATAAACAAATTAATATCATGATATAAAGTTATAAACCGCATAAAGTCATGAACAAAGATTTCCTCATTGTTCTTTTTCCCAGTGCATTATGCGGTCATTTCCACGAAAACAGTGACTCTTCATTAATTGATCAATCTGAAATAAATGTATCATTTGGAATAAAATTTTTTAAGAGGGCATTTATGACTTTGAGATATTAAACTACTAAGTAATATTTACAATAAATGTTGTCACTGAATGCAAGAAAAATAATGGCTTGCATTAATTTTCAATTTATTACATTTTCAAATCAAAACAGGAAGCTAAAAACTCATGTTATTTTTCCTTTGAAAAAAATTGCTAAATTGTATTATTCCAGTTCAGTACAGTGTCATCAATTTATTAAGTTACCATTACATACATTACTAGGGCCCTTACCAAATGTGACAGTTACATTTCCCTATTCTAGTTGAATGTTTTCTCCACAGCCCATGAAACCAGTAGAGCAATTGCTGATCAGCCAGTAAATATTCAGTAAGTAAACACTGTAAGATAGTGCCTAATTGAGAATGAATGAATAACGTCAGCTGAAACTGACTCTAAGGACAGCATGTTCATAATGGCTTGATCAGCCGTGCTTGTTAATTCTGATCCTGACTAGATCATTTATTTCTGGAAGTGTTAGTAATAGCAGATAGCAATTATTCCACAGTGAAGGAGGGTTCAAGGGGTCAGTTTCTCATTAAAAAAGGAAAATTAAACACATCAGATTTAAAACAGTTTTTTGCCTTTTGTTTAGCATTATTTTGGAGAAATTACTTCCATCTAAGTTAAATAATTTATGTAGAAAAGGAATTATTTTCATCCTGTATAAACAAAGAATGCCTTTATGTGATGAATTCCCAATACCAAATGAAAAAATATTAAAACTCTTTTAGGCTACAGCATGATCAAACATCCCGTAACATTAGATCTATTTCAGAAAGAAAAAGCTCCTTTCATCATAGTTGTTTCTAGATCACAGAGTAGGTTCCATACCACAAAAATATTAATGTAAAAAACCCATTTTACTTAGGTGAAGTTGTACAATACAAATATTAATCATCTTGTGTGTTATGGGTCAAAAGAGTGAAAAATAAACGAGAAAACTGCTTTAATACAGTTTCAGTTTACATAGATTTTTTTAAAGAATTGTCACAATTCATAAGTCAAGTAAATTTACTAATGATTAAACTGCATGATTAATATAAAAACCTCTGTATGTTAAATTCTAGCTCCATATAGAGATTAGTTTATAATTTTATTCTGTGGCAGAGAGTAGATGCAGAGCACAACCGGCCTTGTGTATTTCTAGAGATGAGAATCATGGTCCTTTATTTTTTTTGAACTAGGATAGGATCTAAGGATCTTCCCTACGAGAGATACAGTTTGACATCTAAATCCATAATAATCACCTTTAAATCCCACTATGTTTCATGCAGAAAAACAGAAGTATTCAGAGACTGCCTTATCTGAACTGTCTTACACACCTATGTGGAGTTGGTCACACTCATAGAATCATAGAATCATAGAAAGATTTGGGTTGGAAGGGATTTTTAAAGATCATCTAGTCCATCTTCCATCACTTCTCCCAAAGGCTGAATTAGATGTCCATGGCCATGGACTTTTTTTTACTAGATCAGGTGGCTCAAAGCCACGTTCAACCTGACCTTGGACACTTCCAATGATGGTGCATCTACAACTTCTCTGGGGAACCAGTTCCAGTGCCTCACCAACATTTTTGTAAAGAACTTATTCCTTATATCCAGTTGAAACATACCCTCTTTCCATTTAAAACTGTTGCTCCTTGTCCTGTCACTACAGGCCCTGATAAAAAGTCTTTCTCCGTTTTTCTTAAAAGCACCATTTTAATAGTGATAAGACACAATAAGGTCTCCCCTGAGCCTTCTCTTCTTCAAGCTGAACAATCTCAACTGTCTCAGCCTTTCTTCATAGGTTATAAAAACTTCTTATGGTGATTATCTCCAGACATGAGACAAATTAAACCAGAAGAAACCCATCATAATTTCTAGATGAAAACCAGAAAAAAGAGGTAAGCCTGTTGAAGGCTGGTTATGCACAACAGACCTGTGCACACTCAAAAGGATATACTAATATAAAAACAATCACCAAGTATCAATTTTGATTACTGAAATTTGGCATCTATTAAAAATTGTACACTCTGAATAACCCTGAATCTGTAAAATGGAAAGAAAAGCTAGAGTTTTGAGAATTATTTTTATAAACAATTCCTATTAAATGAACTTGTAAAAATACAACAGAAACATTAGAATTAAAAATCAATCTAAAAATTAAAAAGGTAGGATTTTACAAAAGTATTAAAGTGCTTGTGAAATTTAATTCAACTGGGTAAAATTTCCTACTGAGAAATTATTCAGTAGATATTTTAATTATATTGACAAATTAAGTCAAAACTGAAGAATTTGAACTGTTAATGAGATCTGCTCACTGAGAGTGATATTGAGAGTGATCCTCAGTAATACCATAATTGAAAACTTGTGTCTGGAATGGAGATAAATATTTGGCCTGTCTAAAATACATAAATAGTAATGATCACTTCTTATTTTTATAAAATCATAATGACGCGTGGGGAGAAGTGCTCTATATTTTGTAACAGTTAGTTATTAAGTGTTCTATCCTAATTAAAATGCAGACAAACTCTCTCTTACATACAAAACTGTAAATAACAGTGACACTAAATTGCATCTTACCAGTTCACCATTTAATTTTAGCTGTGACTACCATTTTGTGAATTGATTGTTTTTCTTCTAGCTGAAAATAGATGCATAATGAGTGTTTTTATACCTATTTACTACTTCAAATTTCAGTACTCAGTGTTTTGTCATTTGAAGTTCAATGACACATGACCTAACATATTAAACAAAGCATCTACAATATATGGTGAAATATTTCCCCCAAGTGTCTTTCTATACTCATATATAGATATTTTAATTTATGGAATTATGTTAATGTTGAGTCAGATCTTTGAGTTTGTCTTCAGATATTATGCAAATTATTTTTTTTATTTCACCAGTCATTTTTTTTATTATGTGTGACCTAAGTAAGCAGTCACACTTTTTGCAGGAAAATTACTGGGAAAAAAAAATGATAAAAGCATGTTTGCTCTACACTTCAAATGCCAAACAGTTAAATAAAAGAGTGAAATAAATTACATCTATTCCTATGCAGTGCCCAAGGGCAACAAGTATTATTATTTTAATATATTCAGCCTTATGTTCTTGTCTAATTTCAGTCAAATATTAGAGAATCTTTTCAGTAAAGGATTCTCAGAATGCTTGCACATCACTGCAAGTTATTTCTAAATTATACTTTAGTAAGAGTAGAAAGAGCTCCAGCTCACTTATAATTCATATCCTAAAACACTGCTTTGTCTTTTGCCAACATAGGGTGAAAATAAACACTTAAATAGATTCTCAATAAATGCATATATGCCCAGGACTTTAAGAAATAATGCTGATCTACTGAAAGGCTATTGTTGACTTTATATTGCACGTAATATGTCTCAGACATTAATCTTTCTTTAGCTATGACCCTTCTATGACATATTTTTGCTGTCATTCTGCAGAGAATGATGCAGTTTTGAATGAAGCAATGTAGTTCAGCCTGGATGAAGACACCTAAAATCATGTTGAAACATAAGCCAACTATTCACATGGAGTCATTTAGTGTCAGTTGAAAACCCACTGGTATCTAAGAATTGACAGGGAATTTGCAGCAAAGAAACAACTTGAGATCTATGCTCAGCTAGGCACCTCAAGCATGTAAAATGGCACTACAGCTATGCTTAGGCAAATGAAACCTCAGATGGCTATTTTTGTGTGACTCAAATCTCTCTGGGCTTCATTGACTGTATTGATGCCCTTTTTGTACCTATCCATGACAAAAAAAGAAGACAACTTCTGCTTAAGTTTCTCATGCACATACAGAGAACTTCATACAGGCCTACTCATACATGAATTGGAGGCAGTCTGACTCCAAGTCACATTAACTTCAGGTAGTGTTGACCTTCAAACAAGGACTACTACTAGAGAAAATGCTCTCTTCCCTCTGTCGTCCCCCTTAAAATCAGATGTATGCTGCAATTAAGGCAGGACTGTACAATGGATACTGATATTTTGAATTAATTTCAGTGTTTTAACTCTGTTTTATCTTGTTTGGTTGGGTTTTTTGAGTTTTCTTGTTTGTTTTTGTTGTTGTTGTGTTATGGAATACAGAGACCCAGAGAGCTCTGCTGTCAGGTACAAATTAAAAGATGTGGGATGGGGATTCAAAGACAGTAAAAGAGTTTTGCAACAGAAAGTTCTTCTTAGGATTTGGTCAGCACAGTGAAAAACAACAGAGGTAGTGAACAAAAACATACAGTCTATTGAAAAATACATTAATAGATTTTTTAATAATTAAAACCAAAAGTATATTAAACTACAAAAAGCTTTTTACATGCTGCTTAGGTTGATTTTACTATGGGAAGAAAAATGAGAAATAAAACAGTTGTTGAATTTTCCTTTAGTAAAGAATGAATTCCAAAAATTGATATAGTCAGAGGTATTTGAAAGTTATCAGAGCACTATAGCTGTTATGTTGCATTTTAACTCTGATCATATTTTTCAGTATCGTATAAACATAATTACCTTCCTAAAAGAGAGTTACATCTAAACACAAGTACTACGAACAAAGGTAAAATAATATAAAATGTTCAAAAGCTGATTTAAAGTAATCAGTTACAGTTGTTCCTAACTTCCACTGGAATCAGTGAAACCCACCAGTCACATCATACCCATAGAATTTCCATCATAATGCAAGAGTTAAAGATAAACAAATGAAAAAATAAAAGGCTTCTTTTCACAGCAATGACTGTATACAAATAAATTAATTCAAAAAAATACTCAAGAGATATGCATATTAACACAGCACACAACATACCATCTCATTTTCCTATTCCCTAGTTGTTCAGAAGAAGTAAGATGTATATTAGTATGGAGATTTTTTGCAATGGGGCACAAACTTTTTGCTAATGAAGCAAGTCTGCCAGAGCAAGAGATGGAAAAAAGGGTAATTGGATCTTACTTGAAAACCTTCAGCTTAAGTTGGAGTCTAGAACTGACAGGTTCTGTCAATATTTACAGAGAGATTTATTGCTATGCCATATACGATCAGAATGACATATATTTTTGTACCATAATAAAGTACATAGTGTTATTATCTTTTTTTAAAACTTTTTAATGTGTTTAAAGTACATGAAGATTTTTTTGGTTTTTTTAATTGGATGAAATTTACAATTAACTGCACGTTTTGGTCTCTGGTTTCTTTGAAAATAAACAGATCATTAGAAAAACTGTGAAAGCTCATTATTATTTGTGTAACTAAAAACCAGGTAGTGAAGCTAACTAAGAAAAACTACATATTCTGTATATTTAGGGAATGTATTTTGATTATTTTTATAGCATTAGTACATAGTCTATAAAGCAATTAATAAAGACAATTGCAAATACATATTTTTAATACATAGGTTCTGCTAAATATCAACATCATATTTTATTCACAAAGATGCATTCAGGGAAAAAATAAATAAATAAATAAATAATCTTCCAGAATGTAGTTGAACTTCTTTTGTGGGTGAGGGCTTATTTATAGCTTAAAAACTCCCTGCAAGTTAGTTTTGTGTCTTTGTAATTTGTATATGTGTCTTAATGAATTTATATTAAATTAATTGTCTGTTTTTTCCTTTTTCCTTGTTATTTTTATTTCTTTTCTTCTTATTGTTATTACTTTTTCCTACTCTTCTGGTTTCTTTCTCAGTCACTGAATTCTAAAGAAACATTTTCCTGCAAAAGCCAAGTTGACTCTTTCCGACAAAGTAATAGGAACTTGTAATAGTGTTTAGCCACTGTATCTCAGTCCAGTCTCTGTAGAATTTAGCCTTGAAAATGAGACAGGTAATAAATCACACCAAAAAATATAACATAATCAACAATAGAAACTTTGCAATAAAGGAAGGTTAATTTCTTTAACACAGTGTGCCTCATGAGAGCTTCATGTTTCAACATTGTCAGTGTCAATAATTTATTAACAACATGTTTTCATATGTTGGACAGCTGAATATTTCTCTAAATGGCTGACAGGAACTTTCTTTCTATAAGAACTCTGTATTTAAGGCTTATTTCCAGCATTTATCATTATTTTAAATACAGTGTTGAATCTTGACCCCTATAGAGACAGTAGTTGATATGCGCTTTATTTCAATCTTCTTTTTAATATATGCCTTGAAATAATAAACAGAAAAAAAGACCTAATTCTGAATATAAAGTGAGATTTCCCATACATGCCTAGAATGGAAATTAGAAAACTTCAGAAAATCCCTGGAATTTGCATTTCTGAAATCTGTAATATCAATCAGCGATATGGTGAAGAATTGCATTCCCTCCTCTGCTTCTGTTTCTATTTCTTTTTTTACTGAAATTTTATTCTCATGAAGAAAATCATATGAAAATTTGGAACAAAATAATATTAAAAACTGACAGGAGGCCTGCATGGATGAAGAAGGAGCTCCTGGACAAACTCAAACATAAAAAAGAAGTCTGCAGAGAGTGGAAGCAAGGACAGGTAGCCTGGGAGGAATACAGAGAAATCGTCCAAGCAGCCAGGGATCAGGTTAGAAAAGCTAAAGCCCTGATAGAATTAAATCTGGCCAGAGATGTCATGAGCAACAATAGAAGCTTCTACAGTAATGTCAGTGATAAAAGGAAGACTAGGGAAAATGTGGGCCCTCTCCAGAAGGAAACGGGAGAACTGGTTACCTGCAATATAGAGAAGGCTGAAGTACTCAATGACTTTTTTGCCTCAGTCTTCACCAGTAAGTGCTCAAGCAACACCAATCAAGTAGCAGAAGTCAAACATAGAGACAGGAAGAATGAAGAACCATCCACTGTAGGAGAAGATCAGATTCGAGACCATCTAAGGAACTGAAGGTGCACAAGTCCATGGGACATGATAAGACGCAATAAACTGTCACATTTTAATCTCTTTAAACTGTTAGGAATGACTCTCTCTGTCCCTAAAGAAATGCCAGTAACATCTTCTGAGTATTTGCACGTTCTCATATTTAAAATTTGATGGGACCTTTTTCTCACCCAGTTATGTTTATGAAAATACCAAAAGCTTTATTTAGATTGCTAAACTATATTAACTGACATAATCCTTGGCTAAGATATCTGAAAACCACTTTTTGACTTATCAATATTATTAGCTGAAAAAGCCTGAAGACGGGCTTCTTTAGGGAAGAAATTTAAGATAAGTACCTGTGTAAAAATCTGTCTTTTATTTTAAGATATATTCCCATAACTGTAAGAGGACATTTTAGGCACTAAGTTCTCAAAAGTACCTAACTGAAGTCCCAAATTTAATACTTATATCCAGGAGAGAATTTGAGAGGCAAACTTCTCTTTACTGGATCCTCCTGACTTACCTGTTTTGCATAAGTGGTTGTTGGTACTTGCACACTTGAAGCTATACATGCTATTTTGCCCCTATCTTAAATATCTATACGGCATTTGGTAAGATCTGCATACTTGCATTTCCAAATAATTATAGAAAAAAAGATGCTAATTAGATGGTATTGGCTGTATATTTTTACAGTAAATTTTATTAACAGCACTTTCATTTTGTCTTTATTTCTCCCTAGATCTACTCCTAGAAGGAAATAAACAATGTTTACATATTTTTATTTTTAACTTCTAGCTATTTACATATTTTGTACTGTTGCTCTCTAGTCATAAGGAGATATATTACATAGTATGTAAATATGACTAGATTCTGATCTCTGTTACATCTGAATAATAAATAACATAAGACTGCCTTACAATGCAAGCAACAGTACAAGCACAAGATGTAAAAATGATTGAGGACTGGAGTTTATGAGAACACACAACTAAGGGGAATAGAAGTAAACAAAAATTAATCAGATATGTTTGTGAGGTAGCACAACATAAATCTATGTGGGTTACTCTTCTCCATCAGGCATGTATAATTGTATTTTTTCAAAACTTACTTGCTGGCTCTGTTCACAAATGTGTTCAGGTCTTTGGAAGCTTGATGTTTTGCATTTTTGAGCCATCTCTTACACAACTTTGTGCAATCATTTAGAGTGTTGCTTAAAACTATTACCTAAATCTAATTCCATGTGGGGGAAGACTACTGGTTTTAATACACAGCATAAAGTGGATAATATATAAATGCAAGCTGATTATATTCTCCTTTAAGCGAGAAGGGAAGAGAAGGGAAGAGAAAAAAGGGAAGGAAAAGGAATATATCCGTACTCCTGCAAATAGGTTATCACTGTTTCTCCTTCCCTACAGGTTATGATAATTATTCATTGTTTGTGAAGCTTTTTGAAACTCCTGTCTAAAAGAAGTCAAGTGAACAGGTTTCCTTATAGGAAGACATAGTAGTTGTCTCGACAGGCCTTCAGAGGGTAACTGTGGTATAACACTTGCTGCCCAATTTACCACTGGCTGCTGTGTTGAAGAGAAAATGCTGAGCATGCTAAGGGAGAACACATTGTAAATTCATGCCTTATCTCTATCAGCTGTTTTTGCTGATCATGGACAGTCAGCTAAACACCTCTAAACCCTGTTCAGTAATAGAGCTGAAAAGAGTGGGTCTGAAGAATGAAAAATATCCTGGCAAGGAGACAGATCTTCCTGCTGGTCAGCCCATCAAACATTGTGTTGAGTGTATCTGAAGAAAGCAGATGATGAATCAGTGATTCAGGCTAACAGAAGGACATGAAGAAATTGACAGTTCTGTCAACTAGCTCTTGGTGGAAAGCAACTAGGTTATGATGAATAAGAGAAATAAATCATGCAGAAACTGTGGACATCTAATTAGAGGAAACCTCCCCACATACTACAAAATTGCGACAAGCTTTCAAAGAGGAAATATAGATTGTAATGTTTCCACTGCAAAAGTAAAATGAGAAGACAGAGGGAAAGAGCACTGATGTCCACTGAAAATACTTTTTTTTTTTAAAAAATGATTAATTTCCTTCCTTATCCCTTTCTTCCTGCCTCTGCCATCCCCTCTCTTTCCCTCCCTCCCTCCCTCCCTCCTCCCTCCCTCCCTCCCTCCCTCCATATCTTAATTATTTTAATTTTGTTACAGAATAGCTATTATGCCTCCTCCCCAAAATACGGAGATGCAGAGAAATACTCCTCTAAGAGCAGGACTTCAGGAAGCTCAAGGCCTTTATAGCTGGGGAGACAGAGAGAAACAAGAACAGTGAAAATGTGGTGGGAGGCCAGAGTTGACCCAAAGAGACAGGGTAGCACCAGGAAGAGGACTTGCCACTCTTGTTGCCTCTGAAAAAGCATGAAGAGTAGGACATGACAATTTCAGTATTCTCTCATAGCACTGGACAACCGTCTGGTCCTTCTCTCAGAAGTAACATGAATAGTTATAGTGGTCTACACTGGTCAGAGCCAGATACAGGCTGATTTGGGTTTTGTGGGGTTTTTTAAATTTTTTTTTTTCATTGACTAAACAGAAACATGACTTCTACTTCTCATCCTCTGGAACACAGCAAAGATGGTTAGCTAAAGTAAGCTAAAAATCAAACTGTGTGTAGCTTTATAGTTTCAGTATGAAAATTAAAATGTACCAAAACTGAGATCAACACTGATCATTTTCTTCTGTGCAAAACCACTTCCTTTTTAACTTTATTTAGTTAACAGAAACAAACTTTACTTGTCATATTAATTTTAAAATATAAGGGAATCATCTCTCTGACTGTCAAGAAAGAAGTGTTGCCAAAAGAAGACTGAAATTCTAATGTCCCATTCTTCTTAATATAAACTCATAGTGCTTCTACTTTCTCTTTCTCTGAAATTCTATATGGCTTATGTTAGCACACATGAAGTATGATAGCTCATTAATAAAGAATCTGAAAAACATTTCTCTCTTGGGAGATTTTTTCCTCTCTATTTTATCAGTTATTTTCAGATTACATTATGTTTCCTTAACATTTGGGTTTGCTGATACAAGGGGCATTGTAGTAACTTATTAGTTCTTTGAAAATCTTGGGTTCTTAATATTTCCCATTATAAAGAATGTTTTTAGCTGTTATTAGCCGTTATTAGGCAATTTAAGATATGTTTACCTGATTTTTTTTTAATTTTCTTTTTTTAAAAATCACCTCCATCTATCACCCACCTATCAGTCAAAAACACTGGGCAGCTTGGGCAGCACAGAGCCAGACCAGGCCTGAGCGGGCTGTGCTTGTGCCTCAGAGAGCAGGTGTGTGCCATGTTCTACCTCGCCTGCGAGCACAACCTGGAGAGCACCTTCCCCTGTGACGACCTGCGGCCACTGATGTGCGACGGACACCAGATCTGCGGCAGGTCGGGGCTGTCTCCGGGACAGGGCCTCGCACCTGCCTCCCCCGGAGCCGGTGCTGCTGCACCCCGCTACTGGGTGCTCCGTCCCGCTCCACCGGGCCTCACCCGTCTTCTCTCTCCGCACAGCGTCTCCCTCACGCTGATCGACGCCCTGGACACCCTGCTGGTGAGTACCTATCGTACTCACCCCGGGGGCTCGGCCGGGTGCCTGCCCGTCGCTGCAGCCTGGCCTTCAGTCCCCTCGAGGCTGCGGTCGGCCTCTTTCACACCTGTTTTTTACACAGTAGTGATGGAAAGTCAGCTACTAATTGACCAAGAAGCTTTTGTGTTTCACTTCTCTCCACCTCTGGGAGGAATGTTGCTCCTGAAACCTTCCACTCTGGAATAAAGACATGAAGTGTGTGGAGAAAACGTTTTGAAATGAGATGAAACTGTCAGTCACTTTTTTATTACTAGGGTCTGGAGCACAAGCCTGATGGGGAATGGCTGAGGGAACAGGATTGTTTAGTCTGGAGGAGACTGAGAGGAGACCTCATTGCTCTCTACAACTACCTGAAAGGAGGTTGTAGTGAGGCGAGGGTCAGTCTCTTCTCCCAGGTAACAGTGATAGGATGAGGGGTAATGGACTCAAGTTGTGCCAGGGGAGGTTTAAATTGGATATTAGGAAAAATTTATTCACTGAAAGGGTTGTCAGGCACTGGAACAGGCTGCCCAGGGCAGTGGTGGTCCCCATCCCTGGAGGTATTAAGAGACGTGTAGATAAGGCACTGAGGGACATGGTGTAGTGGTGAATTGGCAGTATTAGGTTAAGGGTTGGACTTGATGATTTTAGAGGTATTTTCCAACCAAGGCTATTCTATTATTCTATTCGAAGTACAGAATTTATACAGTGTAGATTACAGACTATGTATATAAAAAAGGGGGCATGGTATAATGTACACAGTAAACAAGGAAAGTGACTGAGAAAAGAAGAAATAAAACACAGTATTTCCTGCAATTTATATAAAATATTTTATGTTTGAGTGCAGATTCAGTATCCTAAAATAGTTACATACTTATCTATCAATGTTGTTTATAGAAAAAAAAAATATTAACTGATTTTCTCCATTTAAAACTAAATTCTCACTTTCCTTTCAGTAACTTGTGTGTGTGAATGTGAGTTTTGTGACAGTGACTTAGCTCCAGGAAAATGCGTAGAAAAAAACAATCCTCTCTCCTGTTTTCCAAGTGCCACTGTACTGGGGAATAAGAATTAGGTAGCACTAATATCTACAGCAGTTAATAAAGACTGCAGTTCTGCATAAATATATACCTCCCTGCCCATACTTGTCATTAGCATCTCTCTCTGCAGTTAAATGGGCTCCTCTCTGGCTAAAAATGCGTTTACCATCCTTAATTTGGTGACATTGGTTTCTCTTATTTTACTGTTATGGAAACCTCCATCTAGAGAAACAGTATAACAGCGTACCATACTGAGCAAGCATTTACCAACTTAACCTTAAACAGCACTTGACTACTTATGATATAATCCAAGGCTAATGAATTTAACTCATGCAAATGCAATACCTATTATACTATATGCAGCTTGCAAAGGACACTGGTACTGATTCAATTTCAGCTGGAAACTGGCAAAACTTGGGGTATCTAACAATGAAGATCAGTCACATAATTTATTTTAAATATATTGTTTTCTTAGTTAATATATGTAAATTTCTGTAGGTTGATTAGAGTAATATTTACTAGCAGAGAGCTTCCAACAAGTGAAAATCGGGGCAGGGGCTGGGGTCAGTGGCTGGGGAGTATACATGTATAAATTGAGTTTGAAGGACCTGACTTCAGAGAGATAAGTGTTTCACAGACATTTCATGCCTTCATCATCTTGCATCTGCTGCAGAATTCTTGAAGATTTTATTTTTATTTTAATTTGAAGTGTTAATAATTTGAACATAGTTATCTTGTCTTGAATATAACTTAAGTGAGGCATTGTATGCATGTACATTCAATCCACAATGAATTAGGTTTCAAGGGCATTAATCACCTGTATTTCTCATCAACACATGAGTAGTTGTATTCAATAATGTAACTTTTGTTCAGGGAAGATAACAGTAACAGAAGCAACTGTCAGAAACTGATAATGATTCAAATCGTGCTATTGTGAAAACAGTCCTGCAAAAACTAAGGGAAACAATTACTGACTGAAGTCATGTTCCTACAGGAGCTGCAAAGATTGAGCCAGCTTAATAAGTCTATCATACTCTTACTTACTGTAAACTAAAGAAATATTTTGGATTTCTCATAGGGTATTAGCATTCTTGCCTTTGTAAAATGAGCACAACTGATATATGTATCATTAGCTACACGTCTTGGGAATACACATCTACTTTTCCCACTGGATGCCACTGTTTGACCAAATTCAAGCAAAAAAAATCCTAGAAAAATCTTGAGAATTTGTAGCTGAAAGAAACCATTAATTCAAATTAAAACACAGATTCTTTAGGAAACATATGAAGAATGTTTTATTAAAATGCCTGAAGCAAAATTACTTTGGTTTTAGTATGGATTACACAAAATTAAAGGTTGTGTGGGGAAATGAAAAAAGAATTAAATTTTGACTTTATCAGAAGGATTTACAATAATAAGGGCATGATAGGATAATAGAACAAATTACTGATGTATAAAAGCAGAACATACTTGTTGAGTAACACACATAAATGTTTCAACACCATACTCATTTTCAGTATGAGTTTGTAATTTGAAATTCACTGATGAAGAGACCACTAACATTATAATATTTCACAGCTGGAATATCAAGTACATTTTTTTTCTTCTTTATAGCAGAATTAGCTCAGTTTAAACAGTTTTAGTTATTTCTAAAAGCATGTAGTCTAATTTATTGTCACTGGAATTAATGGCACTTTCACCACTCACTTTCAGAGGACATGATCAGGCCAACATGAGTATTATGAACACACTGACTTCAATCTAACTCCTCAAAGCATCATGGTTTGAGTAACAACAATAGTATTTATATAATGAAAGGTGATCTAGTACAAAATAGAAGTGACCTCTGAAATCTAGATTCTCAAAATACAACACCATCGGACAAGAAAATATGGTAAGAATAAGAACACACCAATAAAACGGGAGATATGAGAATGCTGTGAAAACAAAAGCAATTACTACAGGTATAATGAATTCAATGTTGAGATATTATGTCAAAAGACACAGTATTATCAGAAATTTAAAAAGCAGCATGGGAGGAAAAGGTGGTGATAATATTGTAAATCTTCCATTTTATCTTATTACCATAAACTACTCACTTGTATAGCATGTGAAACTCTGCTTTTGCTTTTTTTTTTTTTAATGTGAAATTTCACATGAATTCTGACAATACGACATTGGTTTGTTTAAATAATTTATATGAATTCTTCAAATTTGTAATTACATTCCAAAAATGTAAGTAATTACAGTTATTTTATAATAGAGACAAAGGTTGGGGTTTTTTTGGTTATAACATGAAGCAATCTTTCTCATTACTTTTCAGCACCTTTTACATTGCATATCTTTTTCTCATCTGTTTGCATTATAATATCTATACAATTCTGAAAAGTCATCATACCTCACTCTGAAATACATTCCTAAAGCTTGCTTGACCCTAAAAAGGAGCAGCTGACTCTCCTATACTTGATAAAATCCCTGAGGGCAAGAACAACAAATCCCTACCTGCGTCAGAGATATGTATATGGCAAGTCTAAGTTCTGTGCAACACTGTAATTCACTATTTCAAGACTTGTTTTTTCAGATTGCTTTAAACTAAGATTCTGCACTAAACTTTGACATAATTGTAACATTTGTCTTGAAAAGTGTAATACACCTTTCATGGTACTTTTTGACAGTGTATTCTAGTATTCTAGAGCAGAAAATTTTTGCTATCTTGCTTGGAAGCAGACAGAGCACTGCTGTCTCAAGCCTTTGTTCAGCAGAGGCAGTGCTGGCATGGGACAGTTGGTTTGGCAGGGAGGTGGAACAGTAGAAGTTCAGAATCAGTAACAAGAAGGAAAGAGAATGAGATAAAAAAAAGTATGGAAGTAGACTCAAAGTCAAGAAAAAGGCAAACGTTTGGTAGAAAGTGACAAAAATATAGAGGAGGAAAGAAAAGAAAATATTATAAGTGTTTTGTAAAACAGGATATTTTTTACAAAATTTTTTAATATATTTCTTGTCTGCATTTGATCTGTGGGTGGATTTGTTGAGGTGACACACCATCTCAGACAGAAGTAATAAGTGTGCTCTGTATTTTTGTCTACATATATGTATATATGTATATGTGTGTCTATCTGCGTCCCTGTGAGTGTGTGTGTATGTATATCTAAATATACCATTCTATATATGGAACATAGTCCTACTTTCCCTGTCAAGCTGCTCCTAGCTCTGATTTATTTTTTGTATTTAACTAAAAATTAGTGCAACTAAATAAAGAGAAAAAAAAAATAAAGTAGGTAACTTTGGGCATTTTATGGTATAGAGGAAAAAACTAAAAAAGGCGTCACATATCTCATATCATCTCATACCTCTGACTGTGAGATTGAAGTACAAGTCTTCCAGTAACTCATCCAAAGTATATAAAAATGAACAGGAATTCTTCACTAAAATTTAAGGAGTTTTGGGGATAAGACAAAAGCCAATTTTTGCATAACCATATACATGTGAAGTTGTCAGTTGTTTTAAATGACAACTTTTCTTTGCCTAATTAAAAGCATAATTTACTGGATCACAAACAGTAAGGGGAAAAAAGTATAACAGTCTTCATATAATTTGTAACTACCTTGAATGCACATGACAGCATATTTCCCCTATTTTTTTTTGCTTTTCAATCAGAAAAGCCTTATTTGGCAGTGTTGTACAATAGTATGAAAGCTAACATGAACTGGTTTTCCAGGAAAAAGAAAAGTAACATGACATGGTCTCAGCCTGTTGTATTTTTAAAGTTTTGAGCACATTGCTTTTAAGACAAAATAATACAGAAATAATTGAAAGGGGTTCAGATAGAATAGCAAAGGTGATGTATCTTTTTATCTCTGGTGTTGGCTGTTGTAACCTCAGTTCTGGAGGTATTAAGGCTTTTTAGTTGAATAATTTATTTGATGGTGTTCAATGAGTGACAACGAAGTCACAATACTGAACAGGTACATCAAAAGATTCACCAACTATCTCTTCTTTTTTTTAAAAAATTCTACTGTTATGAGAAGTAGTAGAAGCTGTACTGTAGGATATTTAAAAATGCAGTTGTTTGGTATGCATTTTATACTATTAATTGTGTTCTTGTGTATCTTTGTAAAAACTTTACTGTCTGATACAAGTTGATATTCAGATATATCCATTTAGATACACAGGTAAAAAAAAGTAAAAATCACAGTCTGGTCATAAATACATTTAGTTAATATGCAGCCATTATAACTTCTATTTCTGAATTCAAGATGTTGAAAAATAAAATTTAAGCCAAAAAGTTTCTAACAGGATAAAGAGTAATCGGCACTGGTCACTTGAGGATGGTGTAAATGGCTCAACAGTTAGAAACTTAGAACGTGAATACTGCTTAGAAGAAGTACGTCTACATAGTCTTTCAGGAATAAATACATTCTGTGCATACTATGAACCAGTCAGGCAAGAGCCAGCCCTGAGTATCCAAGTGGCAAAGCTCAAAGACCCTGTAGGAAAAAGGCACAAATCTCAGATAACAACTGACTTGTGTCAGAAGAGCTTGAAGAATGCAAAGCAAGCTCCTGTGCATCTGGAACTGGAGGTGCAAACATGTCTATACCCTGTGTCATGGCTTTCCAGCAGTGTGTTTAGCAGTGCTCACAGCACTGAACTGTTCAAGTGTTAGAGGAGGCGTGTGGTAAAGAGAATAGTCCAGGTGAATAAGCTATAGCGAGTCCTGGGCTTTACACCCAGGGCGATTGATGCCGTCTGCTGCTTCTAAAGCAAGAAATGAGGAGGGATCAGTAAGGGTACAGGAATGGGGGGAGGAAAAGGAAGATAACACGGGCTTCAATAAACATCAGAAAATACTACTGTAGATTAAATACAGTGACTGCTAAGAATGCAATTGAGTTTTCTGCTGAAGATCATTTGATAGTAAAGCTTCCTTTCAGTCTTAAAATCTCAAAAAAAAACCAGAAAAAAAGAAATAGGATTTGATTTTGAAAATATGCTTGTGAGCAATATCAATTACATGAGTACATGAATGCACACACTGTAGGATTGAAGCATGACTAGCAGTACTGCAAATGGCCGAAGTTAGCATGATGATGATTCATGCAGTGGCTGAAAAGCACTTCTGCATGTCTGAAATGTATAAGAAAACCCCTTCCATATTACCCTGTTTTAATAGTTTCTAAACTGACCTACCTAAAATCAAGTCAGCTGTGAAATAGAGCTATGCAATCTGACTTGATATGTACTGTTTCTGCACAAATTAATAGTAGCTTCTTTCCTGTCATTATTTGATGTTAATATTTTCTGTTTGTGATTTTGCTTTTCTTTTTCCTCTTATCAGAAATATTTAAAGCAAAGTCTTCACAGACCCATCTTGTCATTTAAATGTATTCTAGACCTGCACTTTCTCATCTTACCTTACAGGGTTTTTTACCCTCTTTTTCTTTCTGTAGTTTGTTGTGGGATTTTTCATCTCTTAGTTTAGATATTCATTAAGAATCTTCACCTACAAGCACAGAAATTACAAACAAAGAGCTCTCTCTAGATGATAAATGAAGTACAGCCTTTCAGTTTTATCTGTTCTTTAATGTCTAAAGTAATTGTTTGAGTGAGTGTGGTTACCATGCTGTATATGAGAACAGTGCAAACCAGAACAGCTTTCATCCTAAGCAAAGCTGTCCTGTGGTTTTCATGACCCAATTAGAAAAAAAAAAAAAAATTTCTATGATGTTTTCCTATGCTTTTATTGACAAATCTTGATTTACATCTTATGATGATGAAAAAATATAAAGATATCTCATTATTTTCTTTGGAAACTATATTTTTTGAAATTTATTGACTTAAATAGTATTAAAAATAAAATTATCTTTAGGATGGATTTGTGACATTACTGTTGAGATATTCTATCTGAGCTACAGTTTATTTTAAGGATTCTCAGATATCAAAATTTGTCATAATCACATTGATGTCAGTGGAGTCACTTTTATTTTTGGAAGATAAGAAAATGATCCATCTCTTTATTTTTGGTCTGAGTTCATAGTAATTATTGGAAGATATAAACTATCATCTTTAGGGACTATTACAAAGCAGTTATGTTTTTCCTAGAATTTTTTAAGATATGAAGAACAAAGCTGAGGGCCCAGTGAAGTTCAAGTCATCATACTAAGGTATTAAAAAGTCTTTTTTATTTGAAGTCTCTACAAAAAAAAAATCCTTCTATCAATTCACTTCATGGTTAAAATTAAAATTAAAATCCATTTCAGGTCTTCAATATGGAAAAGTGGATTTTTATAGAAGGGATTAGGGAGAACATATCTTAGGAACTTAAAAATCTAAAATAAATTCTACTCTGTGACCTTCATATATTAAAGTTAGTAGGAGATCTGTCATTACATTTTGGTGATAAAATAACATCAGTTCTCTTTCTGAGCAATGCTCTATAAAAGCAGCAATATATTTCCAAAATTTCTTTTCCCATCTTAAGCTACCTTGTCTACCCTAGATATTGTTTAATCTGCTAGTACTCTAAGATATTATACAAGCAGATAACTTAGCTATAATCCCTGCCCCTGAAGAGTTTCATTACACATAACTACAATGATATGAGAGAAGGCAAAACAAAAGAAAGAATTAGCAGGGGATAAGGGGAGAGAAGGAAGGAAATAAACTATGAAATCCTCTAGTTTTATTGGTGTTTTGCATAGCTTTCTCTTCAGTTAGATTTTTATCTTTCACAGAGGAATAATACAATAAAAAACAGATGGGAGCTGTGGAACAGATGAGAAAGCTATGAACATCAAGAGAGAAAAAAAAGAGTATGTAGCCCACAATAGGGGCAGCTGAAGGAAGGGCACATGAAATATGTGCCTTTAAGAGGTTTGCAAGAAAAATGTTTGCAGCCAGTGGTGAGGAAGAGGCTCACGATATACAAAGCCAATCCATAAAAATCCAAGACTCTACAGCTTCAAGAGTTTTCTGATCACAAAACCCACCAGGCAGAGGGGAAAAAAAATCTGAGGAGAATCATGACATGGTTGTGAAGATACAGAGGCAAAAATGAAAAAATAAATAAATTATATTAATATAAAATTACTTTGAAGTTCGGGGCATATTTGTTGCAAGAAAGAAGACAGCACTGTCAGAAGGGCTAACTTCTACAAATATAAAAAAAAAAGATTCCGAAAAACAGGCAGTGGAAGTCAGTCTGGTTTCTTCTTATTTCTGTTTTGCATTCTCTGCTCTGTTTTTTCAAACTGCCTTTCCCAATAGAAATGAAACTACTGCTCTGGCAGAGGGATGCTTCCATATGTTGTAAAAGCATCTGTGGAACCATCTGAGGGGGAATGTTTCAAAAGCTGTTTACTGCACTACAGAATTAGGTAGCAAAGCATCAATGTACTAATATATCTTCTGTTCACAAGTCTTCTTTGGATTATTCCTGCTATGTCTTAAATCATTTTGCAATTTCCCATTAAGGAAAGCAGTGGATAAACCAATCTCCTTCCTTTGCCTTCCCTCAAATCACCAAGTACACAAAACTGTTTTTGTCTTGACTATATACAGTGCAAACACTGTGCCATTATGCAAAATCCAGCCATGGAAAAGAACTAAGTATTTCTATTTCATAGAATCACAGAATTGCTGAGTTTGGAAGGAACCTCTGGTGATCATCTTGTCCAACTCCCTGCTCAAAGCAGGATCAGCAAAAGCCAGTTGCTCAGGACTATATCTAGCTGGGTTTTGAATATCCCCAAGGAGAGAGACTCCACAACATCTCTAGAAATCTTGCTCCAATATTTGATAACTCTTAGACTAAAAAAAGATTTTTCATGTATTGAAATGGAATTTCCTGGTTCGATTTCTTGGTTCTTTTCTTATCATTCAATATCACTGAGAAGAGTCCAGCTCCTTCTTTTATATTCCTCACCTATCATGTATTTATGCACATGAGTAGGATCCTGCTTGAACCTTCTTGCCTCTAGACTAAACATATCCAGCTGCCTAATCCTCTTCTCATACTACAGGTGTTCCGTTCTTCTGATAGTCATAGAATCATAGAATAGTTTGGTTTGGAAGGGACCATAAAGATCATCTAGTTCCAATCCCCCTGTCATGGGCAGCGACACCTTTCACTAGACCAGTTTGCTCAAAGCCCTGTCCAACCTTGCCTTGAACACTTCCAGGGAGGGGGCATCCACAACTTCTCTGGGCAGTCTGTGCCAGCGTCTCACCACCATCACAGTAAAGAATTTCTTCCTAATATTTAACCTAAATCTACCCTCTTCCAGTTTAAAACCATTACCCCTTGTCCTATCACTTCATGCCTTTGTAAAAGGTCCCTCTCCAACTTTCTTGTAGGCCCCTTCAGGTACTGGAAAAGGCTCCTATAAGATCTCCCCAGAGCCTTCTCTTCTCCAGGCTGAACAACAACCCCAACTCTCTCAGCCTGTCTTCAGAGGACACATGCTCCAGACCTCTGATCATCTTTGTGGCCCTCCTCTGGATTCGCTCCAACAGGTCCGTGTCCTTCTTATGTTGGGGGCCCCATAGCTGAACACAGTACTGCAGGTGGGTTCTCACAAGAGTGGAGTAGAGGGGAAGAACCACCTCCCTCAACCTGCTGGCCACACTTCTTTTGATGCTGCCCAGGAGACGGTTGACTTTCTGGGATGCTAGTGCACATTGCTGGCTCACGTTGAACTTCTGATCAATGAGTACCTCCAAGTCCTTCTCAACAGGGCTGCTCTCAATCCATTCTCTGCCCAGACTGTATTTGTGCTTGGGATTGCCACAATCCATGTGCAGGACCCTGCACTTGGCCTTGCTAATCTTCATGCAATTTTCACAGGGCCACCTTTCAAGCCTGTCGAGGTCTGTCTGGCTGACATCCCTTCCTACGGATGTGTTGATTGCACCACACAGCTTGAAGTCATACGCAAAGCTGCTGAGAGTACACTCAATCCCACTGTACATGTTGCTGACAATAATGTTAAATAGCACTGGCTCCAACGCCTACTCCTGAGGAACACCACTCATCAGTGGGTGATAATAATCACAGAATCACAGAATGTTAGGGATTGAAAGGGACCTCAAAAGATCATCTAGTCCAATCCCCCTGCCAGAGCCAGATTACCTAGATCAGGTCACACAGGAACACATCCATTACATCTCTGGAATGTCTCCAAAGAAGGAGACTCCACAACCTCTCTAGACAGCCTGTTCCAGTGCTCTGTTACCCTCACTGTGAATAAGTTCTTCTTCACATTTATGTGGAACCTCCTATGTTCCAGCTTGCATCCATTGCCCCATGTCCTATCACTGGATGTCACTGAGAAGAGCCCGGCTCCATCCTCATGACACTTACCCTTTACATATTTATGAACATTAATGAGGTCACCCCTCAGTCTTCTCTTCTCTAAGCTAAAGAGACCCAGCTCCCTCAGCCTTTCCTCATAAGGGAGATGTTTCATTCCATCACCTTTGTGGCTCTGTGCTGGTGTCTGGGTTTGAAAGACAGGTGTCTGCTAAGGAAGGCAGGAGCCCCCCTTGGAATGGAAAATACAACCCCCTTCCCTCCGAATTATTATAAAATTTAAATTAAGGGGCTTTCAGGCAAATATATAAGGAAATGGGAATAACAGTTTTTTGCTAATACATACAACAAAACAATACAGAGGAACTGGTTTAAAGCCTGACAGAGTCAGGGATACAACCTGGCACCCTGCCAGGTAGGGTGCTGGTAGCAGTCCGATGTAGTGGTAGCTGCAGTTCTCTTTGAAATGGTCCTGTTGAAGCGGTGATCTTGTAGAAAAGAAGTCTGGTCCTCCTCCGAAAATCCGGTGGTGGTGTAGTCCTTGTCCTCTGGGATCCCAGCGGGTAAGGCTGCTCGTGCTGTTCCAAACCCCAGATTTTATCCCCGGTGGGAATGCTTGGCTCCCTCCCCGCTGGCCGGAGCATCTCACAAAAGGATGGTGAGTCATGGGGCAAGGCATTGTTGGGCTATTAACAGAAGCTAGTCCCGAGGGAGGAGGCAAGGAACATCAGCACCTGGCTTCAACAGCTCATGGTAATAGAATACATTGTAACCCAGGACAGCTGGACTCTCTCAAGCAGTTCCCTGTCCTTCTTGAACTGGGGTGCCCCAAACTGGACACAATACTCCAGATGCTGCCTCAGCACGGCAGAGTAGAGGGGGAGGAGAACCTCTCTTCACCTCCTAACCACACCCCTTCTCATACACCCCAGGATGCCATTGGCCTTCTTGGACACAAGGGCACATTGCTGGCTCATGGTCATCCTGCTGACCACAAGGACCACCAGATCCCTTTCCCCTATGCTGCTTTACAGCAGGTCAGTCCCCAGTTTATACTGGCACATGGGGTTGTTCTTCCCCAGATGCAAGACTCTACACTTGCCCTTGTTATATTTCATTAAATTTCTCCCCGCTCAACTCTCCAGCCTGTCTAGGCCAAAAAAGAGAAAGATTATTATCTTTGTGGCCCTTCATTTGACTTTCTGTAGTTAACGTTCTTGTCTGCCTTGTACTGGCAAGAACAGGACTGGGAAGAGTACTCCAGATGTATTTCAAAGTCCTGAACACAAAGGAAGGGTCACTTTCCTCCACCTGCTGGCAGCACTCCTCCTCAGGCAGCCCAGGAGGCTGTTGGCCTCCTTTGCCACAAGGCTGGACAGTCCGCTTGGTGTCTACCAGGATCCCTAGGTCTTCTTTCTGCAAAGCTGCTTTCCAGCAAGTCAACCCTCAGCAGGTTCCTCTCTCCTTGTTGAGGTCCTTCTGAATAGCAGCACAACTATCTGATCTAACCAACACTCCCAATTTTGTATCTTCTGCAAACTTGCTGTGGGTGCAGTATATCACATCATCCATATCACTAATGAAGTGAAAAGTATTGGTCTGAGTTTTGACCCCTGGAGCACACTGTAAGTGTCTGCCCTCTGGCTGACCTTTGTGCCACTAATGATAATGCTTTGATCTTGGCATTCAACCAGCTTTCAGTTCATATCACTGTCCAGTTAACTAGTGTGTAATTCATTAGTTTGTCAATGAAACGATATGACATTGTGGAAAGCCTCCCTAAAGTCAAGTTATACAACATCGACCACTCTCTTCCTAGACATTTCATTGTAGAAAGTGATTATCAGGATGATTAGGCATGATTTCTCCTTCATAAATCCATGCTGACAACTCCCTTCTCCTTCATATGCTTGGAAAAGGTTTCCAGGATTATTTTGCTCCGCCACCTTTCTGGGGACTGAGGTGAGGCTCAGCAGCTCACTAGAGGATTACTAAATCCTCCATCTTGCACTTCATTACTTTCTTCCAAGCCTCAAGAACCTCTTCCACTTTCCATGGCCTTTAAAAAATGAGTGGTCTTGCAATGCAGCTCCCTCAGCACTCATGGTTTTATCCCATTTTGTTCCTATACTTGTGCCTATCCAGTTACTTAAAATGTTGCTTAACAGGGAGCTATGACATTTGACAAAGTCATGATCCCACAAGTTTTCGTATTATGTTGTGCTTGTGAAGTATAACTGTGGTCAACCACCATTTCCACTTTACCAAGAATTATGTCAGGAAAGGAATGTATACACAGCATCTGCCTTTTTTGGTAATGCCATATGTCACAGTGGTGGCAAATTTCCATTTTTCTAATCTGTCATACCCATTTGGTCTCTGAGTAACATCTGATTGACAGCATTTTTTCCTTCAGACCAGGAAGTGCTCATATCTGAAAATATATAGAATTATATATATACACAAATATATATATATATAAATGAGTGCACAAATATGTATAAAAATTCAATAATTACACATACGTATACTTCATATGTAACTATGCATTAGTATATACATATATGCAGATATAAAAATTAATTATATGGATCCATAAAGGTGCAAGTACGAAATGTAGAAAACATTCTGTAGTATAAACTAATGGGATGAATAATTAAAGCTTCAACATGAATAGAAAGTAATTAAAAGGAGGAATTGTCTCAGCTGAAAAATGTCACAGGGTCAGAAGCAGATTCAGAAGTAAATGGGCTGTGTGTTGAATGGAGAGGGAGCTGACCCTTCTGCAGTGCCGCGTCTCAGCTCTGATAAAGGGGGACAGATGAATCCTCCTGCTGGATGTTTATGTCATCACTTCTGATGGTGTAGGATGAAAAGCAGACTGTCTGTGATGAAACTGGCCTGGGAGACCAAAGACTCTTCATGAATGATGATCAGTTAGTTTTATCCAAATCAAACATTTTCTTTAATCTTAAAAAAAGTCTTTAACCTGTTCTTTATCCTAAAAAAAAAAACAACACCAAAACCGACCCCACAAAACAAACAAACAAACCCCTTGGAAATAAGAATGAGTCTTCCACATGGAAAGAAATTTTAGCTGAATCTCTGATGCAGTTAGAGCATCAACTGTCCAAAACACAATTCTCAATAGAGCTGCAAGCATGCTACCAGTTTGGCAGTGTTTATTTTAAAATTATTTATAAGTACATTCCTGCATATTTTTAAAAAATACAACAATATTTGTGGTTCCCAGAGGATTTCTTCACTGTATTTCAAGAAAGGCTGACATTTAGAAAGCTCTTTTTGGCAAAGTTTACTCTATAACAAACCACATACTGTGATTCCAAACATGTTTTTGCATTAGATAGATTTATCATTGCAGTTATTTAGTCGTTTTTCTGCAAAGCACACCCATAAAATATAACAATATCTAAAGTGTACTCTTTACATTTATATGGTAGCAATGGTGTGCAAGAAGCCCATGCTGTGTCAGTGAGAGATAATACCCCTACACACTGCGCAGAAAGATGAATTCCCTGAAGTTAGAGCTATTACATTCACGTGTGACAGCAAGTATGCTGATATGGAATATTAACTAGCAAAAATGGCAACAGGACATTTGATTTGCCAAAAGTGGGACTAAAACAGAACAGTAGGGAATGAGATCCAAGAGAAGCAGGAGTCATGCCCTTTGCTTCCAGTATGGCAGACAATGGATCTCATATCCCAGAGTAATATGTGAGTTGCAAAATACTCTTATTTTCTCTTTCATTTGTCCAGTGCTAGAACTTCTATCCATTTGTTGAGTTAAAACAACCTATGATTTTAAAAATACGAAAATATTGTGAAGTAGTTGATGAACACAATTATGATATCACAAATAAAAAATTAAATATATCAATGCAATACATTCCAATCAGCTAATTAAATGTATTAAAATTGCTATTGTCAGATAAATTTGATTCTTAATTCTAATAATTTATACATGGCCTTGTTTATTTCATTTTCTTCATTTATCTAAACTATATCATCTAACTATAATGGAATAATGATATGTACATGCCATTACATAAAGACATGTGATTATTGTTTTAGTTTACACTGGAAGAAAAAAGATGTGCTGAAGAAAAAAACCTATTATTTTATTAGAAGTTAAAAATTGGTATGGTTCCAGAATTGTTTTACAAGATAAATAATGTATGAATTTAAATATTTTAAATACATGCATCTGCCACATGATAAACAACTATCAAATCAGAAAAACAAATCTGTTGTCTCATGCCTTCTTCCCAAAAGCTCTTTTAAGTACCCCTGTGTAAAACTAAAAAAAATGCAGCACCAGTGAATCCTCATTTCCTGACATGAGAAAAGAAAAAAAAAATTCAGTTTTCAGGTAAAGCATATCTGTTTCTTCTTTTCTTTTAAAAAACAAGAAAGCCATCAGCACGGTGACAGACATGTTAACACTTTTGAATAAAGAGTCAGTTGCTCATAAGCTGCACATTGGTTTCAGTATATTTAGAAATGATTTCTCATAAAAGTACACTGCTGGGAAAATCTAACCGTGTTAAAAAAGCAATACTTCCAGAGGATTTTTTCTTGCCTTGTAGGTAGTAGGATACAGGCAAAAATTAACCTGTGGTAGAATATAACAGAATATTTTTCACTTTTCTTGGAAAAAGTTTTGACTTTGCCTATGTGTACTGTATTTTATTCGTTGACATGTTTAGTTCAATGCAATTGAATATGAGATGAGATGGAGTCGCCAAGATACTATTAGACTATTGTTTCTGCATGGTGGATACATTGGACATGGGCTTGGAGATGATGGAATAAGAGTAACATGAATGTCTAATAGTCTTCACTCCAGGTAATGAATGCAACTCTTAATATTGTTAATAGTGCAGGTCTGCCCTTTGCCAGTCTGAAAGGGAAGCTGTAGAGCTGTGCAGTCACAAATTCCTGTCCATCAATGCAATGTGCATATTATGTAAGCTAATGGAAGGACGAAGTGTCCTTCATCAATATATGCATCTATGTTTTAACAGAAGTATAACCATATTAATTAATTAATAGTTGCTTTTCATATTTCTCTTTTTCTAAATATTTATAATTCAAGCACAACGAGGCAAGCCAAATTGCAGGACTGTCTAGAAATAAGTTACATAGAGACCTTCCCAAAAAGCTATTAAATAATTTGAAAAATATCAGATGAAGTGACTGATATTTTGGGGCTAGGCTTGTTTTATCATTTGATTGCATTAAAATTGTGAATTTATAAATAGTTTAAAAAAAAATAATATGATGAAATATTAAATAAATTTCTTTAGTTTAGACAAATTGCAGTTGTGTGTTTCATCCATTTCAAACCCAGTACTATAACTGAAAATATCACTAGTTTATTTCCATATTAACTTAAGAAAGTATTTGCAACAAAAGTAAACAAATTCTGAACTCAGTAATTTTTGTGTCTTACTGCTAGTAGTAGTTCTTTCACCCCTGCCTCAGTCTCAAATGCTAAAATTTTGTGTCCTCTGCTGGACTGATTATTGGCCTAAATTCATCTGAGTATAATGAACAAGGGTGGATTATTAATCGTAGTGTCTTGGACAGCCTACTGCTTGGCTGTTTCTCAAAGAATTAAGCATTGAATGGATAATGGAAAGGCTGCTGTCATGGACAAAAGACCATAAGAAATGGGAAGACATGGGAAAGATGAGGTCTAAAGGAAACCTGCATCTTAAATTCTCTTCTAATCCTGCATACCTTTAAGGGAAAATTCATGTCTTTTCATGATTTGTCTGAGATATGCCAAGAGAATCACGCCCAGAAGGTGTTTATTTCTTTGACTGTAAAAATAGTCTCAGTCACTCACATGATTAACTCTCAGGCATCTAAAGCATTGTCAGCTGAATTCCATCCATGAGAGAGTCTTCTGTGCTACTTGTGACACATAAACTTCCTTCACAAAAGAACCAGATAAAATGAGAACATACTTCTGTTCTAAGACAAATTTACACATTCTTTTATCTTAAACAGAATAAGACAATGTACCTAGACTTGAACTGAAATGCAGTTTTCTCATCAGCTGTAATCTGAAGATTTGCAGGAATGTGATTGCTTACAGTCATAGGCATTCTGTGACTATGGTAAAAAATAATTGACATGAATCTTTCATACTCACATAGATAATTCATGTGTATATATTGCAAAACATAACAGGGATTTTAATACCAGGTTTTCAAAAATCAATGAAAAAAACTTGTGGGGAAAGAAGAGTAGTTCAAGAAGTAATAGTGTATGACACTAATTGTAATTTTACTAATAAATAACTGGTAGTTAACACTTTTGAATAAAGATGCATTACAGTGTCTAAGTTGTGCCAAGATTTAGTGTATAAAAAATTCAAGATTACTGACTAATCTTTGCTGATGTGATGTCTTTGTCTTTATTCTAGGTTCCCAGGATTTTGGGGGTTCTGTCCCAAGAATTTGTTTTTCCTTCTGTTGTCTAGGTCCTGAGTCTGCCTGCTGTTATTCCTTCAACATCACACTTTAGTGAGCATTAACAGTTTCTGGCCCTTCATCTGATTTCCCCAAACTTATGATGCTCTTTTGCAAGGAAAAAAACACTTACGAATACTTGCTAGGAAGAATGAAGAGATAACATGGAGATTTGAAATGTTCTGAATAGTGCAGTCCTGTCTTTTACTCACATTAACCCTGTTGAGCTACTCACCTGTGTTGGGCTCTACATGTTGAGATGTGATTTTATTGTACATTCCACACAGAAAAACATGGCCTTTAAACACTTTTCTTTATCCATTATTAAGTGAAAAATGGGCTTCTGGATTGCTACTACAAAGTGGTTTTGAGGACAAGGATGGACAAAGAATGACACCACTGTCTGCTAGCATTCTTGAAAGAGGATATCACCCTGAAAGAAGAAATCCCTACTGATACAAAGCCTTTCTTCCTCCTCTACAATCAACACTCTGGCAATTAGTCAGACTCGTGTCAGAAATACAATTCAAACAATACATTTTCATAGGCCATGAAAGCTCACTACTTGTTCTAAGAGGTTTATGTATAGAAACAGAGAAAATGAATGTCGTGTTTTTTGGAAAGCTATTCAACAACATTCAGGACAGAGAAATCTCTATTCATTTTATCCCCACTCTTGTTGGTCTTACTGTAATAATCATTTGTAATTTGGCTGAAAGCAAAGTACTAGCCAAGCATATATCTACATTTCTGTCATGAAGATGTAGGGAGTACTCTTTACCTGCCTTTATAGATTACGTGACTGATATGCTTAATAGCCATGTACTTGGTAAACTGGATTTCTAAACAGCTACAGGATGTCTTTTAAAGCTCTGACCAAAGGGGATAAATTTGTTTTTAAACTGCTGTAGTGAAAAATAGTTATCAAATTATCAAAACCCCCAAACTGGAAAACAACAGAAGAAAAATATTTTATGAGTATTTGCTATTAAAATTTATTCTGTCTCCCAAGATAGTTTGCAGTAAGACAATGCTCTCTTTTTTCAGGTCGATGAAAAAGCAACAGAAAATCTCACAAAGCCTTAAGCTGATGAGAGTAAACCTCTTTGAAAAATGTTATTTTAAAAGATTAGTAAATCAATATATACATCAATAACTGCTTACACCCATAATATTACAGTTTTCCGGTTTATTTTTAAATTACAAAGTTAAGCATGTGAAGGCTTTTATTTTAATTTGGTGTATGGATGATACACTAACATGGTCTATCTCTTGGTAATAGTTTTTTTAAATGAAAACAAAAACACAAATGTGATTGTTACAGTCTAGACTCAAGCCTTATTTTTTAATGTTTTACAATGAATTCTTCACTTAGTATGCGGTTGCTTAGTAAAAGGTGAAGTACAGTTAGCCTGAATTTAATAGCTAGGTGTTCATCTAGAGTGAATTATTGACTTTTTGATTACATTATTGGCATGAATTGATTTGCTTTGGATTTATGGAAATAAATTTTTTTTTATACAAAGCCCAGAATGAAAAGTGTAATACTGTAAGTATCTTGGTTAAATGCTTAAATTTAAATTATAAATTTTATTCAAATCATAGAAACTATTGTCTGAGTGAATACTGAAGTCTCATGCTGTCACTCAGTCATACACCTGGGTGGTTATTGGATGTTTATAAGTACAGGTACTCATCTCTGGACCTGTCACTTCATTGTCTATATGTGGTAACATAAAGCTCTGAAAGAAAAGCTGTTCAGGTTGACTGTAGAAATCATTCGCCCAAAGTAACGTGAATTGACCATTAATTTTTTTTGATAATATAAAAAGAGCTCTGAGACTGAGGATAAATCCTGTAGAATATGAAAAAAAAATAATATAAAAAGGTATGACAAATGGAAGAGACTTGATATGTCATTCAGATACTCTTCTCAATTAAATAATATTCTAAGCAGTTGGAACTGTGTGTAGTTTTAAATATCTTGTGTGTACACTGCAGCAATTAATAATCCAATTATTGGAATGTTACTATTATTTGAGAAGATCTTCTCTACTAATATCATATACCAGAAATCATTATCCTAAACAGAATTTAAAGAACCAAAGTCAGAAAACATGAGTCTTTGTCCTTTTCAAGTGTTTATGTCACTGAGGACCAGACATATGCTATATTTCCTCTGATTGTCGTTAAATTATATTCACATAGTCCTTGGAACGACCTAGGGAATGCATTTCAACTGCATTCCAAAGTCATGTAAAATTTTAATTACTCTGCTCCTCTTAATACATTTTTTATTACATTCATAAGGATCAAAGAGCATCCTCTGTTTGCTAATACAACACCTGAATCTGTTGTGCTACCAGCTTAATGTAGCCTTGTGAATAGGGCAATTGATGGTGTTATGAAAGGGTATGGGTTCAGTTCCTGTAGAGGATTTGCTTTCATTAAAATTTCTTTTATTAACATCTACCTTCTTCTTACTGGGATGTGACTAAATTAATTTTTAGTTTTAAATTATTTTTCTCATATTTCTAATTGATGTATCCAGACACCTGGGAGCATGAAAACAAGAAGGAAGACATTAGAATAAGAAAAGAGATCTCTAGACAAACATTTCTATTTTTATATAAAAGGATAGTCTTCTTATTTTGAAAAAGAGACCTTTAAATTCTTTCTTAAACTTCTAAACAAGCATTTGATCTGCATTTTGAGATGAAGAAGTTGTGGGTCTTACCTTATGATTAAGAATGGAATAAATAATGGCAAATACAGCCACTATAAAGGAATAACTTTTTTTGTTTTAAGACAGAGCATCACTTGTACTGGATGAACAGATATCAGCACTTTTCTATGAGTTCAAGATGAAATGTAGGAAAGGATTACATTAAACCACTGTGAATTAGTTCTGAATAATCAAGATCAGTCATGATTAACTGGTGCATTTGATTATGATCATTCTTTTCTACATAGGGCTAGCTATTATCTTATTTCAATGATCCTTCTTCCAGGCCAAGAGTTAAATACTCAAAAAGGCCTCTAATATGTAAGCAGGAGCATTTATCTACTACCAGAAATGTAAACCTGTTGTATCATCATCTCACACAAGGTGTACTTCAAATTAGTTCACTTCAAAAAAGATATTGTAGAATCAAAAAAGATTCAGAAAAAGGACAAAAAAGGTGACAACACTTAATTGAATGACTAATTTATTTACTTAAAATACGGTTGAACTGCACAACTCCTTATCTCAGGATGCCTTAGACACTAAAAAATTATATAAATTTGAAGAGAAATTGATCACATTATTAGAAGACAAAGCAACAAATACTTCTTAAATTTATAGGAACTACACTGGCTCAGAAAATTGCAGACATGCAATATATTTGAAAGTATTAGTGCAAAGTGTCATTAGAGATTTTTCTACAGTCATGCTTCTTCCTAGGCATCTACTTTTCAGTGTCACTGGAGACAAGCTGTGGTCTGTACCGGTACAGCTGTTCTATGTGCCTTAAACAGGCCCTAGATGCACCATTTTTCGCAGACAAGAAATCTGGCTCATGTTCTTATATAATATAGCTGGCTATCTAAAAAACATGAGGTAAATCCAGACTTAATCATATGTGAAACACACAGGTTGCACCACATTTGGCCACAATGTATTTGTACAAACGTGTCCATGACAATACTGAAGCCAGAGCCATCAGAATCTTGAAGACTAAGTCAGCAAGAAAGAAAATACTATTTTCTGTTCTTGTTCTGGCTCCTGTCTCTATCATCTAATGACACCTGTAACTCTTCTTCTAGGGATTCAGCTGTACATGATTCAAAATTTTTGATATTTTGATATAATTTTGACATGGCCCAGCTGCATAACCTTGGCTCAAACTTCCATGAAAATTGCTAAGTTGTGAAAGAGGACTGTGAGAAAGTACACAGAATAGAGCTATGCATGATAAGAGAGCTCAGATTGCTGATACAGGGATAGTTAGCAGTTCAAGGATAGAGGAGGAAAAACACTGACATGAAAATATATAATATCCTAAGAAAAAAGCAGCAAGTCACAAGGCTCAGCATCATCGAATATCAGCCCATTCAAAGGAGCAGCAGAGGCCAACCTGTCTGACCTGATTGATAACTGCCAAGCCTGCAAAGACCCGTCAGCTACTTTATTGAAGCTGGTGAACATATTGATGGTTAGCTAAGTAACTCCTTTGTCCTAAGTATCTATCATGTGTATTAGTCATAGATATCTACCTTCTACTTCTGACTTGAGTCTAAAGAAACTTTGTGGAATCTCTTTGCATGAAGTGAAAGGTGTCCAGAAAAAGTCACCAGAGACAGAAGGCTACAGCATCTTTTGAAAGCGTTTTATACTCTACAGGGAAATACATCTTGTCTGATCCTTCAGACACTGCTTTTTCTCACGTGTCTATTAATTCATAGTAACTGTTTTTTTAGTATAAAAAAAAACCTAAACCAAACCCTTCCATTAATTTTAAATTTCACTTACGCCTAGATAAGGACTTGATTCTTGTCCATCTCAGTTGTAATAGCAAATTTTGCCTGATATGTAATTCGCATAATTAGTCTTCTTTCAATTCTGATAAATGCTGTGAGTTCAAAATCTGACTTGTTCCAATGCATATAAATGTTAATTTTCACTCCGTTGCCTATAATAAGATGCAATTATTCTGCAATTGCATAGACAGTTTGGAAAAGTAGCGACCACTGAATTTAAAAATTATTTGAACCTTATCTCTGTGGTGAATTCATAGACTGCCTTTCTTTTGATGACAGAAACTGCTCTTATAAGTAAAATAGTGATCTTTATGCCTTTACTTATTTGACAGTACGTCTTTTTTCTGTTTTGGATCTAGCAGCTTCTTTTGATCATCACATGAAGAATCATTCTGAAAACAAATGGCTTATTTCAGAGAAGTTCCATTTCGTGTTTAGATTAATATTCATTGGATTATGGTTTCTTCTATTTTGATATTTCAACTTGGAGATATTCTAAAAAGAAGCAGTTTGTCTTATCACGTGTATTGTATTTTAAATATATATCTGCAGTTTGGATGATGCTTAGAACAATATTTTAGTATGAGATATTGACAAATATATATATATGTATTAACTTTTTCATTGCATGCATAGATCTATACCAGCACAGTTATCAGAATATCTTTGCTAATAGTTAACTAATTCTGAGGGCTGGAGGGTGATTGCTACTGTATTGTCTATTACCTTTTTTTTTTTTTTTAATAGAAGTACAGAAGGTAACTATACAAGCAAGTGTTGGCTGCTGAATTTTACCATGTTCCATCATTACAGTCGGTTCGAACATTTCTGATGTGTTAGATGTACTTTTGTATGTGTGTTTCAACCTTGATGAACTCCATGCCACAGAGTTAGACATATTAATACAATTATTGATTCTGATTATCACTGATGGTTTCATAATAAAGACTCAGAAAATCGCTTTGGCCTTTGATGAAACAATGCAAATTAAACCCTAAATCACTGTTATCAATTAAAGGAATATTACTTAAGGACGGTATACTGCACCACAACCTTTTGCCAGTAGAAGATCACAGAGTTCTAAGTACCTAGTGGTCCCAGGATTGCTACCAATCGCAAGAACACTTGAAGCTCACTACTGAGTTTGGTATGAAGACAATACTGGTTCATATTAAACTCTCAAACATTGCTTAGATTTCCAGGTTCAGATGTGCCAGGAAAATTTTATTTTTCTCGGCTTAATTTTCTTCCTACGCACAGCATTTCATTTTCCATATAGAATATGTAGAGTTTCAGTTAACTACAATTGTAGCATTAGATTTTATCTCTCCAACAGTCTAAATGATTAAAGATTTAGCAACAATCCCTGGAGAGTTCAAAAGTGTGATTGCGTATTTGACTGTCTTCTGTATCCATTAAATAAGAAGCACTTTTTCCTTTCCTTGCTGAGGAATGTAAAACAGTGAATTTCAAGACAGTAGACCTCACTCAAGAGTTAGTAAAGTCCATCCTAGTACACACATCTAGAATGCAAGATACTGCTCTTTACTAGGAAGTCCATTGTAGAAATGCACTGACTTAAGAGAGTAAAATTAAATTGTATTTAGAAACTTTCAGTCTTCTTCAGTGTTTAAAAAAGCCAACCAACCAAAAAAAAAACCAAACCAAAACAAGCCAACAAACCATAAAACTCTGCTATTTTTTGTACTGTTGTAACTCTTGTCTCATGCACTCTGCAGAGCTGTAGGTCCAGATGAGTGTTTTACAGCAATCCAAATCACAGACAATTCTTTAGTTGTGTTGTTAATTCCATTTTTACCTAAAAGAAGATTAGTTGGGATGTATGTCCTACCCAAACATTCGATATTTCTGAACAATTTCAATTTTTATGATGATGTCATTATTAATAGTATCAAACCACTATTACCACTAACATGAAACTGCACAGGTTATTCAGTAATTTACTTACGTGGTTTACTCACACGTTCATTCATAGTTACACAGTTGGAACAACAAATGGGAGGCCAACTCTAACTTAGTACTCAGAAGTGGAGGAATGTATGGACCTGATGATCTTGGAGGTTGTTTCCAACCTTAATGATTCTATGATTCTGATCATGGACTTCTGATGAAGGCCTGAGATTTGTGAGTGAGTTACAACACAAAATAAAAGGATGGTAGGCTGAGAAATGAAGAAGAGTGTCAGCCTCACATTATATATGTTAGCCTCACGTTATGTATTGAGAAAGATTCTGAGACCACACAGAATAGCAAAATGATACAGCACAAAGTCTTACATTAGATAATTATGGTATGTGAGATCAGGGATTACCTTAAAAATAATTCTACGTGTTGATGTAGCTGTAACTACAGAGTAATATCTGAGCTAACGATATTTGATGTGTTTTCACCACATAAATATTTTATGTATTTAAAGATAGCTTTTGATTTAAGGTCATATATTTGAACAATGGAAGCCGAGAAAACTCCACTTTAAGAATAATATAGTACAGTTCCCTATTGTTTTCAGTGGAAACAGCCTAGTATATCTAAAAAGTGAATAGAAGTTCAACTTCCTTTTCCGTATTAGCTCAAGATTATTTCCACGATATTGCAATGTCTGGCCACAATGTTGATTGACTTTTCCCAGAAAGAATGCTTAATGATAAATTCATAATCTGACAGAAATAGAACAGTCACTCAAATTGTAGAAAGTATGATTTGAAATAAAATATTGTCTTTTCTAACAAATCATATTTTAAATTAAAATTACATGCTGGAAATTTCAATATAGTGTATTCCTCTCAGATTTTCATTTTCAGGGATGAGGATTACTATCTGCTGCCATTCACAGCAAATAGAGAAATGCTATACAGACAGTTGAGCATTTAGGAATTGCTGGAGAGTCATCTCAGTGATCTCATGAGAGACATAACCTACCAAAAGGAAAATATGAAAATGAACACTGAAAATGTCATGCTGCTAAATAGCAAATCCCATCTTGTTGCAGCTGCAGGGTAGCATTTTGGACACAGTCCACTCATCTCCCATTGCAAATGACTGAGAGAATGCAGCTGCTGTCCAACATGTTTTCTACTTGGACCATTTGTATATCAGGCCACGCATTAAAAAAAATAAGCAAATAACTGTTAAAGGAACTGGGCCAGGTTTACCTCTGATGTAACACCACGCATTTCAATTTAGCTATACTATTTTTTTTCTTTTCATTTTGTTTTGTTTTATATATACTTTTAGTTTGTACTGTTGTCCCTATTGTTCATACTATTCAATATAGTAAAAGGGAGCTACAAATAAATCTAGCAATATATCTAACTGGTGTTCAGTCACATAAAACTATTCAGACAGATTATAAGAAGTCTTTGATCTGAAACCTTCCAGTTATGTTCTACCTCAGAGAAAAAAAAAAGCAAGCACTTGTCCTTTTTCATCAGTTCACTACCTGACAAATATAAAACAAAAATGGACAAAACATCTGCTGGTGTCAGTCCAATCAGCTGAACTAGATTAATGTAATGTAAAACATTCCCTTTCAGCTATATGTATCACAGCTGTTACCTTTTATCAAAGCAATTATTGCCATATAGATTCATTGAATCACAGAATATTTCAAGTTGGAAGGGACCCATAAGGACCATAGAGTCCCAACTCCTTACTCCTTTCAGAACTACGAAAAACTCAATGATTTGACTTAGAGCATTATCCAGAAGCTCCTTGAACTCTGAAAGGCTTAGCACCATCACCAATACCCTGGAAAGCCTGTTCCAGTTTCTGACCACCTTCTCAGTGAAGAACCTTTTCCTAATGTCCAGTCTGAACTTTCTATAATGCAGCTTTATTCCATTTCCTTGTGTCCTGTTGCTGGTCACCAGAGAGAGGAGATCAGCACCTTCCCCTCCACTGCCCCCCGTGAGGAAGCTGCAGACTGCCATGAGGTCACCCCTCAGTCTTCTCTTCTCCAAGCTGAATAATCCAAGTGACCTCAGCTGCTCCTTGTAAGTCTTACCCTCAAGATTTTCACGACCTTGGTTGCCCTCCTCTGGACATGCTTTAATAGTTTTATGTCCTTCTTGTATTGAGGCTTCCAAAACCGTGTGCAGTACTTGAGGTGGGACCACACCAGTGCAGTGCAGAGGGGGACAATCACCTCCCCTCCCATAACCAGCCAGCTATGCTGTGCTTGATGCATCCCAGGACATGGCTGTCCCTTTTTGCTGCCAGGCACACTGCCTTCTGTTCCACTTGTTTGACTTATAACACTTTGGAAGTACCTTCTCCCATGCCCTTATGACTCCCATTACCTCTTCATGGTCACTGTGTTCAAGACAGCCACCAATCATCTCTTCATCCACAAGTCCCTCTCTGTTTACAAACCACAAATCTAGGAGGGTGCCTTTCTTAGCTGACTCCCTTAATACCTGCATCTAGAAGTTATCTTCAACAAGCTTCAGGAATTTCCTGGACCTGTTTGTGTCTGCTGTATGATATTCCCAGTTGATATCTGGGAAGTTAAAATCATACATAAAGACAAGGAAGGTTGACCTAGAGATATCAAAGATATCAGTTCCTTGTAGAATAATTCATTGCTGTAGTTGTCCAGGCTGGGTGGTCGATAGTAGGCTCCCAGAACAACATCCACTGTCTTTGCTTTTCTCTTCATGCTTACGGAGAGGTTCTCAATTGTGTGGTTGCCAACTGCAAGTGCTGTACAACACCTTCTTTCCATACAGTACTTTCCCCTCTGCCTCTTCTGCCCTCCCTGTCCATTACAGCACACAAATCATAGGACTCCAGGAAGCTGGTGAAGGGTCTGGAGCGGCTTACGAGGAGCGGCTGAGGGAACTGGGGGTGTTTAGTCTGGAGAAGAGGAGGCTGAGGGGAAACCTCATTGCTCCCTACAACTACCTGAAAGGAGGCTGTAGTGAGGGAGGGGGTCAGTGTCTTCTCCCAGGTAACAGTGATAGGACAAAGGGTAATGGCCTTAAGTTGTGCCAGGGGAGGTTTAGATTGGATATTAGGAAAAAAATTTTCACTGAAAGGGTTGTCAGGCACTGGAACAGGCTGCCCAGGGTAGTGGTGGAGTCCCCATTCCTGAAGGGATTTAAGAAACATGTAGATGTGGTGCTGAGGGACATACTTTGGTGGTGGATTGGCAGTGTTAGGTTAACGGTTGGACTTGATGATCTTAGAGGTCTTTTCCAACCAAGGCTATTCTGTGATTCTGTAATTCTGTGACTCATCCCCCCAGCTAGATTTTGCTTACGCCAAAGATGTTGTAACTCTGGAACAGGGCCAAAGCTTCTAGATCCTCTTGTTCATTATTTTTATATATAATATATAGTATTATAGTATATAATATATAGAGTATTAGATATAGCAATAAATTAATATATTAATTTGATATATAAACTTTAATTAATATGGTATTATTGTGTATATATTGCATGTAATTATTATTAATTGGCATTGTGTTTTATATAACTATATATAATTATATTCTATTATGTTGTGTTATGTTATGTTATATGTTCTTTCTGAAGTCACAATGCTTTAAGCTTTGTGATTTCATATTGCCTAAACTAGTTCTGAAACTTGAATACGTATTTAGGGATTTTTTTCTGTATAACACTGCAGTGCTACTCATAAGATTAAAGGAAACTGTTCTTTTCAAATTGGATGTGCCTGAGGTTTTCCAGGGAAATTTCCATGAATTGTTGGTTGAGAAATCACGGGGAAAAAAAGTTTGTTTTGTTGCTTACTTGTAAGAAACAAAATGGGATCCTTCAAAATGAATTTCGTGAATATTGTTCTTTTTAGCCAAAATGATTATTTTTTCATTTTAAGTGGATGTATAAATAGATCTTATGAATATAACCTGCCTATAATGCATAATTTAGATGTCTCCTAAAGTTTGTTCCATCCATAAACTGAAATTTTTCAAGGAAGTTTTCCTTAGCATGAACTTTCATATTCTTGAAACGTTGTATCCATTATCTAGATATCCATACAATGTTGAGCAGTCTTGTGATTATTAAAGAAAAAGTGGTTTGCAGTCTTCTCAGTGATGGGCTTATTCATCTACAAACCCAGTAGCCGAATTGAAACTGACTAAGTAATTCTCTCTGACAGTAGAGATAAAATACCTAATGCTAACTGGATTTGATAATTTATTGACACTCTCCATTATCTCTCACTCATGAATCTAAGCAGATGCTTCTACTCTCTAATCCAAAGAGTACCTTATAAATATGGGGTTTTTTTCCACTCTGAAGCAGGAGTGAATTCTGATTGTGTAGAGGTCTATACGTTCACTGGTCCATTCATTAGTGAGGTCCATGCACTCACAGGTGGATTCCAAGAACAGAGACTGTACTCGTGTAGCTTTGAAATGACATTCTCAGGGTAGTAGCCACAATATACTTTTTTTTTTTTTTGTCCTTATTTGATTCACAGTATTTCTCTTTTTCAATCCTGTCTCATACTACAGTCAACAAAGCAGCAGGAATACTGTGTTTACGTGACAACTCACTTCAGTGAGAGTATTGAATCTTTATCTGAATAAGCAAGTAAAAATTGAAACAGCTTTTAGGTATAAACCCTGTTTTCCATAGTGCTTAAATAATAAAAAGACTGTGGTAAAAAAAAGAGCATTGCTAGTAGCACTGAGAATATTATACCAATATAAAAGAATAGGTTGAAGTTGAAATAAAATAAAATGTAAGCAAAAAAGCTGACATATCTGTTAGAAAAAGTGAAGAGTGTAAAGGGACATATTACAAAATAGCGATGTAAGACAATACCATAAATGGTAATACATTTTGTAAGGGCAGAGGCATTTCTCACTATGAAAGAATTCAATGAATACAACAAAATAAAATCCATAAGGTCATCTTGAATTTATAATAAAGGTTTCTCGGCAGCATCTGCAATACTGTTACATATAACATTTGTACATAGTAAATATTTTGTATACTAAATTCTTTAGCTTAATAATTTTTGGGAAAAATCCAGGTTCCACAACTGAGTACCTCAGTGCTATATTACTTTTACATCAAGTCTATGTGAGTCAAGGACACTTAATGTACTTATTAGATATTTTGCTAGATATTCTAGTCAGAGCTCTAAAAACAGTTTATTCATCTTACATGAAAGAGCTTAAGGCTAAAATGCATAGAGAAGAACTGGAAACAAACCCTCCCTTCTTTTTCCTATATCACCCTTTCTCCATACAAGAGAGAATGAAGCTGACATTTACACTGGGCGAGTTGGCACTCATGTCAGCACACTCAACCAATTTTTGAATGAAAGACAGAGTTTCCTATTCCCACTCCACAACCATTTTACTCCCATCTTTGTGAAGAAGGGGCTTGATTCTCCTGAAACAGCAGAGAGAAATCAGTTAAGATCACAAATAAGCTAAGCATCTTTTCTAACAACTAAGTATTATTTGTTAATATAAACAATGAGAAAGTCCTGCTGCCTCATTATGTAATTATTTATATTCGGGCATCTTAAATTGTTCATGAAGAGATGATACTGTAATGACAGTCAACATAGAAATAAATATAACTCGAATCTAAAAGTAAAGGTGGCAACTAAAATTATGAAAAAGTAAAAAATATCTTGTATAAAACCTTCTCATTCAAATTGCTATGAAACTGTGTAGTATGAGGCAAGGAGCAGCTCACACAGCTCAGTATGTGACAGAAAAAAAAAATACATGAAATTCCTAGGAGTCAGCTTTAACAGAATGCTTTCATGTAATAGTTAATGGGGAAATCTGCAGCTTTTCAATATTAAGTTAAAAAAATACATATATGATGTCACAATCCTCAGTAAGAGTGTCTTTGACGTTGGCTCCAATGGCAAATAAAAAATATCCAGACTGAAAAAATAAAACAGAACATTAAATAATCTCCTGTGCAGTCTCTCAAGACATCTGTCAGTCAGATGTTATTGGTCATAACATCAATTCAGTGTATTAAACTCATTGCAGAAAGTTAAGATTCTTAAATCAAGTGATTCACAAAGGGACTGAACTCTCACAAGGTAATTGTAGAATTTACTGAAATGTTATTCTCTTATCTGTGTGTTGCATTTATAAAATAATCAGTTATTCTCTTATCTAAAATTAAAAAATATACGTTATTCCACTCTTACTGATATCAGCCATCTTTTCCTTCCTAAGAAGCACAAACACTTTTCATGATAGTTTTCCACCTTCCTTTTTTCTCTTATTGGCAGGAATCCACTACTGTTGCATTCTTCATTTTCTGTATCAAAAAGCTCATCAGAAAGACATTGCATAAACTTGTTGTACTGTTGATTTTTCCAGTGGATATTCAGGTAGGTATAATCCCTTGTTGTCAGCATGTCCTAATGCTTCTACTTTATTAAACAAGTAAGAAGAAGGGAAGAGAAAGGGAAAAGAGAAAAAAAAGACATTCTTCGCCCTTTCTGTCCCAATGGAAAACTGGTTCACTTGGACAAAATCAGGATGTAAGCACTGAATGGATTTGTTAACTAGAAATTAGTAAACTACAAATTCAGTATCAATGTCACCAATACAAAAGATAAATTATATTCAATGAACATTTCAAAAATTGTAAGTAACCTTCTAAAGCTAATCCCAAACACTTCTAACATACACCCCCCCCTGTACTCCCCATCCCATGCTGGCCTTGTGGGTGTCCCCTGGCACTCCCCTGGGCAGACACAGGCACTCCACCTCCAGGGACACCTCCGCCTCCCCACCTCCCAGAGCAGGCAGCACCCATCTGCCTTGCTCACTCCATTTACCCCCCCAGGGTCTCTCCTCCCCTTCATGTTCCTTTCATACTTCTTTTCAAGCTGACCTTTTCTTAGCTTCAAAAGTCTCTTTGTAATTCTCTGGCAGTTGTTTAATCTGGTTGACGGTCACCTTCCCCTTTAACATGATCAATTTGGGGAAAATGCCCTCCTTGACATTTTTTGTTGTCACATGTGACAACAGAACCATATAATTTGTTTATTTCAGCAATGGCAGTGTGGAAAAGCCCTACCTCTATGTAAGGCTGACACTCATTTCTTCTGTTACAATACCTTCTTCTTTGTTTTTCCTTCACTGGCCAGCTCATTTACATTTCCTTGGAAATCTGGTTACGTGCCACAGGGACTTATATGATCACAAATGCTGGCCACCATCTTCTAATGGTTTGCCACCTGTTTCCTGAAGAGTCCAGGTGGACGCTTACCTAGAAGGTGTCTTCATGTCCTTCAGTGCAGGGAAATGCTCAACATAGCCTGTGCAACTGACCTACATAGTGGAGAAATTTGCCTGCCTGCAGTTTCTGTTGGTTAACCTCATGATTTATTATGCAATATTTTTTTTTTTTAGAAAAGGATGAGATCAGCGAAACTGTATTTCTAATTATAACAAGTGTACAGATGGAATGTTTAGTTTACTATCACCAATGTTTATCATTGAGATAGAAGTAATAAGATTTTATTGCTTATAACAATGTTTTGATCTTGCAGTTCTCGGTCTTGTTTTACTATTTAGGATATTAATTCTGGATTAGCTTTCTTGGGTAAAAAAAATTCACCAGACAAACAGTAGTCTTCATAGACTTTCCATTAAAATTTATTGTTATGTATCCATGAACTTTAAATTCACATCTCAGATGACTGTTCAATAATATCCATTGGTGTAGATGAGCTAAAGGATTCATATTAGTGTAGGTAGTTGTGCTGTTAAAGAAATAAGTAAAAAAAAAAAATCACAGTTTTAGTATCTTTCACAGGATTTTAATTCCATTTTTCATGCCTAAAATATACAATAATGTCAATATTACAAAAAACATGATAATTTGCTGAAGTGGCTTCACTTGTGGTTTTTTTACTGTTATGTTATACCTCAACAATTAAAAAATTTCTATAAGCAAAAAACATTTAGAATCATTGAAAATACTATAACTTATCAAGTTAAAAGCATGTGTTTTGTTATTTTAAACAATATGTATGAAAGGAAAATAATTTATGATTTGAACTGTGTACTACATTCGTGCTAAAACAAGCAACCAATAAGAAGTTTAAGCAGCAGAGATGTTTTCTGAACTTGTAATGTTATTAAAAAATGTGTACATAGACTGTTACTCTGGAAATATTGGTAAACCATAAGGCAGATTCTTTGAATATTTCAAATTATACAGATGAAAATTAAGTGTAAATTAATTCATATAGTTTTAATGCACATGTACATTTATTGTAGTTGCATCACCTTTTCACTATCAACTTCCACTTTTAGTCATGCCTACCTTATTCACTAAAGTGCCCCATGATAGAATTGAACATACATTGAAGATATATTTTTTTATTAATTTATTAATGTTAAATCTATATGAATAAAACCAGAAAACTTTTACTTTATGTAAACAAAATATTACAGAATTGAAAAATTTCCCCCCCTCTTGATTTTGGTATGTAAGGATCATCTCAAAGAGCTTGGGCTAAGATAAATTTTTAAACAAAACATTAAATTTGCTGAAGTGCATCCATTACAAGCACTTTATTTTGCAACTATCTTTTAGCCCAATCCTTTTCTTACATCACGGGAATAATCCTATATAAGTCATATATAAGTAAAATGGTATTTGGTAACACATGGTGGTTTTTATTGGCTGAAGTGACAGGACCCTTTAGAACTGTCTAGAGAGGTTATTGTGCAGTGTTGAGAGATCACCCCTTGCATCACTGGCAGTGTTAAGTTAATGGTTGGACTTGATGATCTTAGAGATCTCTTCCAACCAAGGCTATTCTATGATTCTGTGATTCTATGATCACTGTGTCTCCCTACCACTATCAGAGCTTACTTCTAATATCACTAATTTTATTCAGGTAATGCATTTGTATTTTCACACGAGAACAGGAAGAACACTATGAACAGCACATCTACTCACTGTGTCTGTTTTCCTACATTCACTAGTACCCTTTGACTAAGGACAATGACAACGTGTTATGCTGTCAAACAAGCAGTAATTGGTATGCAAAAGAGCAAAGTGAAGCCCATATTTAGCATAAAAGAATATCTAGCAAACACTCTGAGACAGAATTTTTATTTCTTAAAAATTCGCAAACACCACTTTGAAACTCTTCACTTTCTGCTCACCCTGCTTTCACATGTCTGTATTAGAAGAGGCCTGGCAGTCATATGCTAGAAGGATGGGTGATCCTAGGCATGCGTATGGTCCAGAGGCATAATGACCTACCCAAGGGACTTGGGGGTCCTGGTGGGCAGCAGGATGACCATGAGCCAGCAATGTGCCCTTGTGGCCAAGAAGGCCAATGGCATCCTGGGGTGTATCAGAAGGGGTGCGGTTAGTAGGTGAAGAGAGGTTCTCCTCCCCCTCTACTCTGCCTTGGTGAGGCCACATCTGGAATATTGTGTCCAGTTCTGGGCCCACCAGTTCAAGAAGGGAACAGCTCGAGAGAGTCCAGTGCAGAGCCACAAAGGTGATGCAGTGGAACATCTCCCTTATGAGGAAAGGCTGAGGGAGCTGGGTCTCTTTGACTTGGAGAAGACTGAGGGGTGACCTTATTAATGTCTATAAATATGTAAAGGGTGAGCGTCGTGAGGATGGAGCCAGGCTCTTCTCAGTGACATCCAATGACAGGAATAGGGACAATGGAACATAGGAGGTTCCGCATAAATGTGAGGAAAACTTCTTCACAGTGAGGGTAAGACAACACTGGAACAGGCTGCCCAGAGAGGTTGTGGAGTCTCCTTCTCTGGAGACATTCAAAACCTGCCTGGATGCGTTCCTGTGTGACCTGACCTAGGTATTCCTGCTCTGGCAGGGGGATTGGACTAGATGATCTTATGAGGTCCCCTCCAATCCCTAACATTCTGTGATTCTGTGAAACAGAAAGCCCAATATATCACAGTATAACAAATGCAGGCACATGACTTGGTCTGCTTTTCCTCAGAGTGTCAAGCACTAATTACACTCTGTGTTGCCCTCAGGAAATAATTTTGTGAGCAGGATTTTTAGGGAGAAGAAAGGGGAAGTTTAAGGCAGAATCTCAAGGAGCACTCCTCTCAACTATAGTTAACCATCAAAGAGCAGCTTACTCTTACTCAGCTTGGTTGAAGGCCTGTGACAAAACAGTTCTCCTTTAGTGGGATTCACCACGTAAGAGGCTTGTTACTGTAGCAAAGGGCAAACCCAGGAGAAATGAATGATGCGTTACACTAGACATTGGACAGTACTGGAGGCAGTAAAGCACTAATTCCTTCTAGGAACAACCAGTAGTAAAAAAAACAGAGATACCTAAGTTAAACATAGATACAGAAGCAAAGAAGTTTTCTACAGGGGGAAAAAAAAAAAATCCAGCAAAAATAAACAAGCAAAAAAAATTGTAATTTTTTTGGAAATGGAAGTAGATTGGTTTACCTGTAGGGTTTTTTTTTTTTTTCAATCAGACTATGCATTTCTTCCTATCAGGAATAGGTGTACACAACCATGAAAAACTACATGCTTTTGTAATACTGCAAGAGAAGGTTGCACATTAAATTAGAAGACCTAAAACCTCTGTAGTTTGAAGTCAGGGAAAGATATGATCAAGGGTAATGCTACATCTTTAACAAAATCTTCAGAAAAAAAAACCCAACCTAAAACATGAATGTGTACTCAAGACAAAACTGAAATTATTTAACATTGATCACCATTTTAATGGGAACTCTATCTGGCTGAATAGTCTCCAGTTTTTTATATGATTTTCCAGAAGACTGAGGCAAACCCCAAAAAATTGGAAAGGAACTCTTTGAAGTTTCTGTTTTCTTTTCCCTAGTACATGTGAGCAGACCAATAAACCCAGTTATATTTTAAAGGAAATTTCAAAGAGAAAATAAGACGGTGTTCTCCAAATACACCATTCACATTGAAGAAATTATTATTAGTGTTTACATACATTCAAGAGTGTATTATTGGCTTGATGTTTGCTTATGTAGATATTAATAGGAGTCAGGTGCACATATCACAGAGAGAACAGGTGCAATTATTTAAGATGTATGGATTTCTGTATATTGAAAACTTTCAATCTCTTAAAATGTCAGTTGAGAATAACAAAAATAGCTGAAGGAATACAAGGTATTGCACAGAATTTAATGTTATGTCAAGGTTAAAAAGCTTTATTCAGTTTATCATCAGTTTAAATGACATCACAGCAACTGAGGGTCCTTCAGCTTTTCCCGTTCAGCTCAAAGTACATACTCTAGCAGAATGTTATCATGACATTGACAAATTGCTTAAAAATCAACCTCTTTGTACAAATAGCATCAGCCTCCTCTGTACTTCATCTAACCCCAAGATTAAAACAGCAGCAATGTAATTGATCTGAAAGTTAAACATCCCATTGCTGCAGATACCTTAACCATTCAAGATTTTGGTTTCAATTTTATTTAATGCTGGGAAAATGTGTTATGCCTGTAATAAGAAACAAGTATCAATAAAAATATTAGGTTTTTAACTATTACAATTAATAACGTAACTTCTTTTTACAATGCTTTGAAGGCAATTTTTCCAGTAAAATTAACAAGAGATATATTATTTGTAGGGTTTCTTTACCTCCTCTCCTTGATTTATGTGTACTTTATCCTCAAGAAAAAAAATTAAATAACATTCTCTTACCCAAACAAATTCCAGCTAGTGCCCAAAGACAATCAACGTAATTTTTTATCAGGAATCTTCAAGAACTGAATGATCCTTCAGCCATCCAAAACATCTGGTTAGTGTACACAATAATGTATCATAGGTTAGCATAAATAAATCCCTGAATAAAAAGCTTCAATCGATACTTTACAGAATGAAGAAAGTGTGGAAGTGTGAACGAAACATCAATATAAACCTAAACCTAACTAGTCTTTTACAAAAAGATATGGTACACTGGCAAAAAAAAGGAATAATACATTTTACGGAATTAAGGTTAACCAAGGCAAAACAATTATAGGTTCTGAAAGTTAGGAAAGGTGACTTAAGGTCTATAGACAATTGTCAGTGAAGGCAAACAGAGTATGGGAAAGGTTTGCCAAAGAAATAAATGCATGTGACAAAGTTAAAAGTGGAGAGGAGATTGAGTTAATAGGGATGTATGACCTGTAGAATGAGCAGAGAAGCATGCACTAGACTGCTCAGATTAATGCTGCTCAGGAAAAAAAGGAAGCTAAAAGAAATGCAATTTGAGGTGGTCATTAACTTATATTCAAGATGTCCACAGTGGTGCAAGTTGAAAAGAAAAGGCCCAAACTGAAGATGATATCTGAGGTAGCCTGAGGGAGGGAGTTAATCAACCAAGGTGGCTTTCAGATTAAAGCCTGTAAATGGGTTGAAATACTAAGACTGTGAGCATTAAATGCACTCAGAGGCTCATGAACTAGAAATAATTTAGAATTTTCAGGTAAACAGCAAATAAATTTGGTAATGCTAATACAATTTTTAAGTAGTTTGGGGATCCTGTTCGAGACGTTTAAAACTCTTCAAGTTCATTGACATTATTTAAAGGAAAGAGAAGGAAAATTATCTATTTTTCCAGTGTCATTTGAAATTCTAGTAGCATTTGTGACAAGAACCATGGAATATGTGACACATAAGAATGAAATTTCGTCTGGTTAACGTGTTGTAGTTGGATAGCAGGGCTGTGGTTATGTGCACACCTGCTGCACTTAGGACATGAATTCCCCAGGTGGTCCACAAATTTCATTAGCTAGGCATCTGCATAGACGAGATAGACTGCTGTATGATGGACTGCCATGAGAGAAGGCTGCAGTGCCTAAACTAGATTATCGTTACATTGTGTTGATTAAAATCCTGGGGAAGAAGCTGGATCTTCTGGGGACTCCTAAGAAGGTTACTACTGCAGAACTGACCAAATCACACATAGATAAGACACTTCTAAATAAATAGCCAGAAACTGTCCTTCCAGAAGCAGACATGGTCAAATAGGACAGTCTTTTGTATACAGTTGGCGTAGTTCGCTGTTTCGTATGTGGTTTAAGGTGATAGTAATGGAACAGATTATACTTGAGCTGGAGTGGTCCACACACCAGCTGGTTATGAGAACTTGAGAACTGAGCAGAACAGCAGTGTGAGAAATCTCACCCAGTCCAGCTGAAGCTATGGTTGCAAGGACCCTTGTAAGGGAGACTCCTCTCACCTTCTAGACAGTGGCTGAGCACCTTGTCCCGAGTATTGGATTTCTTGTATAAGCGTTACCCTATTATAAGAGCTCGAAATTCAAGATTTTCTAACAAATGTTCTGTGATTGTCTGTGCAGCAACTTCTACTAAAAGAGATAGCTTGACATTTAAGCTCTTGTAATTGATTATGTTAGAATTACTATTTGAAGTAATAATCAGTTGGAACCCCCACATGTAAGTATTATAATTATTACTGATATTATTGCTAATATGTCAAAACCAAATACTGTAATGATGAAAACACTGTGTTATAAGGTAATTGTGAATGAATTTGCTATTGGCACCACTGAGTATTTCAGACTCTAATGCTAAATTAATTCACTTTAAGATTTTTCTGTGATGCAGGAGTTAGATGGAAATATTCGCAATGTATAGAACAATATTTTGTAGCTTATGTTTTCAAGATGTAATTCCTTAAATCATTCCAATGCACCTACTCTAATTAAGACTGTTTTTTTGAAAAGAACTAAGACTTTGAAGACATAATGCTAGTAATTCTAACAAAATTACTTTTCAGCCTCTGGAGCTGCAAAAGATCTTCAGGCAAATATTCTTACTGTTACAGTATCATGGTAAATTGTTTAACAAGAAGAGATATGATCTACATAAGACACCTGGATATAGTAAACTATCCTCAGGGTAGGAAAAGGGTGAAAAGAATACTTTACGTCTCTCTGCTGTGATAAAACAGTAGGGAGATCAACACATTTGGTGGTTTGAAGAATCTGCCTGTCAGTGGCATACGCATGTCCCATATCAAGAGGAGGTGGCTGGAATAGTCCATCCTGTACACTATTTGAGCTATGCTCTTGAGTTAAGAATTTTTTCCTTAGTTTGCATTGAAATAGCAATTATTACTTCAATCTTAGACGACGTTACTTTAAGCTGTAGACTTGCAAAATTTTATGATAGAACACTCTGCTTTACCAGTAGTATACGAATACTACATTTTGTCACACTGTAGTATATTACTTCTTTGGTGTTTTTTTTTTTCCCTATGGGTAAATAAAATGCTGTTAAATTGAATTTTAAAATAAGTTTGTACTATATCTAATAATTGAGTTTTTCAGTCTTGTGGGAAGTCCATTAAATACTTCTGCCATTAGAAAAAATAAAATATGTTGATGTCTTTAGAAAGCAAAATCATTTTGACACTGAAAAGTAAACGTTTTCTAAATTGTTACTGCAATATTAATACTCAAATGAATAATCCAAGAAAGAAACATGATATATTTCATTTTATAGAAGTAGGAAGATAAATATTAAGTAGATTTCATGGATTTGAATATAAATAAGAATTCCAAACTTCCCACAAATATTTAACATAGTATTTGAAAGGAAGAATGTGATGGCTAGCGCTGTCTTTTAATTAATTCAAGGGTAAAGGTAATTTTTATTGCATGCTACAATTTTATGATAATATTACTAATAATCTTACAGCTCATTCCTTAAACAGTCCAGTCTGTATAGAAAAGCAATAAAGTTTTCTGTTTCCTAAATGTAGGTAAATTACAAAAATACTTTTGGAACTGGGGTTCTATTCATCCCCACTTCTCACCTTGAGGACACCTAGGATGAGAGGTTTCTAAGCACAGTTATTTCTAGCACCATCCAAAAAACTACCAGTATGACATCAAGACCAAAGAAAATAATCCTTTTTTTTCTATCTGTCAGTACTCCTCTCCTAAAATTCCGCTTTTCATCATTCCTCCTCTCCTTCTACTAATTTCTAAGATTGGGGAGGGCAGGGGGGGAAGGTGTGTGTGGAGATGACACAGCATTTGATAAACTTTGAAAAGTCTCATTTTACAATGAAAGGATTCCCACCTAAAAATCATGATTCTATTTTGTAATTTAAAAGAAAGCATGCAATAAAAAATTCAGAAATATTCAGGCAGAAGTTAAAACTGTTATCATTCCCCAAATTAAATTAAAACCTGGAAATACTTTGTTTTGGGCATAAGTAAATATTTTTGTCTCAAAGCAAGATATTTTTTAAATTTTTTCTTTTTTTTTTTTTTTAAGTCTAGTAAAAATTGAATTTAAGAAGATCTGTAAATGAAATAATGGTTCCAAATGAAAAACAAAATTGTTAAGAAAATATTTACACTGGTTTTTTTTTCTAATTTTTCTTTATTAAATCAAATTATGACTAGAAATGACATTATTTCACAAGCTTTTAATAATCTCATTTGTGTATTTACTGATAGAGTTCAAAATTCTATGTGGAAAATACTGCAGTTTACACTACTTAATAGATAAAAAAGTTTCTCTTCCTAATACTCTATTAGAAAGTGATTTCTTAGGATCAAGCAAGAGATGTAACAAATACATCTCCTATATAAAAAATGTAAAAGGCATCTAGGCAATAAAAATCATTTTACTGCTAGATCAGCATGGCTTGTCCTTACTCAAGTATATAAACATACTCATTGTTTACTCTACATATGAAGCATTAGTTGATCATGTAATAATAGCATTGTTTTGCCAATTACTAGGCCTAGTACAAAGGATGCAGCCAGCAGTAGAACAAATCAGTAACCAGAATCTATTGCACACAAAAGGGTCAGCACATGGGTGATCGCTGGGGGTACAAACAAGTCAATCAGGTTACACATAACAGACATCAACCCCAATGACCCCAGGAATGACACAACACGACCAACAACTGGTGGAATGAACAAAGCAACAAAGTCTCCCATAGAAGAGATGGGAGACAATCAAGCCAAGAGGCTGATAACATAGGACAGAGGCAGCCACATACTGTTCCCACAAAGCCCACATTTGTAAGTACCAAACCTGACTGGGGCCCAGTTGCAGGGAGAGTCAGGAGGTTCTTCCCGAACAAAGAAACTGCAAAGTACATCTGCCTTACAGACAGACACTCCACCCTTCCTGCAAGTGGTCCCAGCTTTTATCCCCAAAGCAGGACACCTGGCACTCATTTACCCAATGCGGGCACCTGGGGCTCATTTACCCAAGGGCTTTCCTTACAAGGTTGGCTGCACCTTGGAGGAAAGCCAAAAGGCAAACTCATCCCCTCCTTTTAAAGAACCATGGGAACCACCCACATGTCAATCTTAATTCAGGATTTGGGGTTAAGACCCCAGCACTTCAAGCATCTAAATCATTGGATTAAATCACTATCCACGAAAGTGAATATTACTAGGGCACATATACATAATTTTACCCACATGCCTAGCTATATGGCCATTTTTTTCAAAAATAGTTATTACTAGTTTTAGAACTATTATTAATTTAGTGACATATCCATCGGCACAGATAGAATCTATTCCATTCTATTTCTATTTTAATATCACCTTCATAACTGTAATAATGAGCAGCTTTCAGTGATGCAGTGATCACTATTATTTTTCCTGTGAATTTTGCTCTCTCTTAAATGATTATTATGATATAAGATTTTTGTAGAACAGAATTTAATACATCCTTGCCTGATTGTGCACCAAATGGCCATTTAGCTGTTTAACTCCAGTAGATCTTTGGAGCTTTGACTCACAGGAAGCACTGGGATGTCAACTATTTTTAATTTTATGAATATTTGTCTTATCACTGCAAAATTCATTGATCACCTTTTCTAGTAGAGCAGCCACAACAGTAGCATATATTAATCCTCTTTTTCATCTGGATGGTTTGTTTTCTTAGTAAGAACTGCTAAAAAAATATTAGAAATAACCCAAGGGTTCATGAAAAGAGTTCTATATGAGCCCAGACTAAAGACACTTAAAACCTAACAGGCAAATATTTAAAATATACACCAGCTGCAAGGCTTTTGATCCATTCATGCTCTAATTACCTTTCTGTTCACTTCTCCATTCACACACATTTAAAAAAAAAAAAAAAAAGAAAAGTAATTTGAAGTTTGAGATTAAGATGACTTTGTGTTATGAAAAATGACATCCAAGGCAGAAAAATGCACAGAAGTCTGAATGTCTCACTCTTGTAAAACTGCCTGTAAACAGCAATAATAACATTTAAATGCTGATGTGACTAACAAGCACCACAAAAGGCAAATAAAATTCTCTGTGTCCAACACTGACTTTTTTTGAACAAGATAGACTTAATATCAAGAAGTTAGAAGTTTACTGAACCTTTAAAAATAAAATAACACAATTTTTATCTCCTAGAGAAATGGCAGAACAGGCTTATGTGAAGAATTACAGAACATGTAATTGTTTTAATTCATTTTGGAAATGAGATTACATTCCAGATTCACCCTTTTTTCCCTCCCCTCAACATTCAGTACTTTGTAATTACTATGAATAAGATTTATAAAAGGATTTAATTTCCTATCTCCTTTTGAAATCTTAGCCCTGCTGTGAGTCTGTAAATCACAACCATAGGGCTTAACTACATCTTCAGGCATAATCATATGCAAGGGTGGAGGTAATGAACGGAACCATGCTCTGTATAACCTGAGGTGACACCTTGCTTCAAAGACACCCTTCAGAACATCAGTACCAGTTTCCCAGTCATGCTGGAGTAAATGCCAGGTAGTCCAACTGCAGCAATAAAGCATTTTATACTTAGATTGTGCCAGCACATAGCCTTTTCTGTAAATGCCTGGGGTTTTGAAATCATGGTAGCTGTTTTTAACTGATATTTCAGTACAGCACTAATGCTTGGATTGGATCGTGCAGTAGAGTAAGGGCAAGATCTTGGAAAGATGTTTCCAAATCACAGCTCAGAAATTCTAGAATTCAAAACTTATTTTCAGCTAATTTTCATAGTTTTTTCTCTTGTTTGTCTAGTCTGTGTATTACTGAGGACAAATAATATTTCATGGCTTGTATTGGTGCACTGCTTAGTTCATACTCATCTCACCATATTATCACAGAATCACAGAATCACAGAACAGTTTTGGCTGGAAGAGACCTTCAAGATCATCAAGTCCAACCTTATTCCTAGCCCCATCAACACAGCTAAACCATGTCCCTAAACACAACATCTACCCGTCTCTTAAACACTTCCAGGGATGGTGACTCCACCACCTCCTCGGGCAGGCTGTTCCAATGCCTGACTACCCTTTCAGTAAAGAAATTCTTCCTAATATCCAGCCTGAACCTCCCCTGGTTCAACTTCAGGCTGTTTCCTCTTGTTCTATTGCTTGTCACTAGGGAAAACAGACCAACTCCCACCTCACTACAACCTCCCTTCAAGTAGTTGTAGAGAGCAATAAGGTCTCCCCTCAGCCTTCTTTTCTCAAGGCTAAACAGCCCCAGATCATAGAATCATAGAATCACTATGGTTGGAAAGGACCTCTGTATCCCCCTTGTGTATATTCCTGTACTAATCTATCTCATTGCATTAACTCTATTTAGGTTAGCACAATTAAACAGAAGTACCAGCATGTGAGCACAACAATCCATTTAGTTCAACTGAAGTTCTATTAAGGAAGAAGATGGAAATTGAAAATGCTAAAAAGACCTGTGCTGGCACCCTTCCTGGGCTGAGCCAAAGCATGACGCAGTGAGACATGAATCCCAGAAAGCTTTCATTGTCATGGCATCATTATTAATGGTGGATATATCAGAATTACAGGCAGTAGCTCAGATGTGAGTTCCCTAAACCCTGAACTTCAGAGCAGAAAGCGGCCCTGTGTGGTGCCATTTCCTCTGGAGGTACATCCGAGGGCTGTTGCAAAGGGGCAGGTAAGAGGTAAGGTGGAACAGTCAGATGATATTCTGACATAAAGAGGAAGCAGAAAGAGGATCAACCTCACAAATGTTCAAATGAGGATGTGAATATCATTAAGGTTAGCTTATTCAGTGTGATTAAAGAAAATTCCTGTGCATCTCTTTCATAGAAACAGTGCAATGGCTTAGCTCAAATACCTGGAATAGCTTAAATGATATTAGAAGCATATGCTTGTAAAGGATGTTAACTCATCAATTATTTACAGAGATATCGAGCAGAAATTAGTCAGGATGCAATAAATAACTATTGTATTGCTGACATGAAAAGAAATAGAGACAGGTTTTTGTCTGGATTAGCAAGTGGCCTTTGTTTTTGTAAACACAACTTTGCTCTTTCTAATAAATGTGTCTAAAAATCTTTTTATGCCTGAAAATCATATCATTCAGTCTAAATTCTTCCAGAATTGAGAAAGAAATCTTTTTTAAAATTGCCAACATCAACTTTTAACTTTCTAGTATTATTTACATTCACAATGAATTGGAGATACAACTATTTGTAGATGCAGAATTATTTACAAGATAGAAGATTAAATTGAAACTTTTAAATTGAGTCAAACTTTATTTGTGGGGTCTGTTATAGTACCTGAAGAGGAAAAAGTGAGGAAGTAGAAATAAATTATCACTATAATGATAACTACTGTAAAATGAGATTATGACTGTTCTTATTTTTTTTTCTTAATAGCTGTAATATCACATTTGTTAACTCTTCACTCATTCACGTTTTTATGATCATGACTGTTATTGCTGTTCGCAGTGCTCCTGAAGAGCAAATCTTTCATCAAATATTTATTTGTACCCCGCAGCACAGTCAAAGTCTGATTCCTTTAGTTCTTTCAAGATCCCACTGAATTGTTCATGAAGACTTCTTACAGCGAAGTCCAATACTGACTACATATTTTTTTTAGGACAAATCTTTCTGGAGATAGATGTACTTGGCTTTAAACCTGAGGAAGCAAATGTATGTAGGTAAGTGTACAACAATGGCTCTTCATTTTCTTGTTGAATTATGAAGTAATGTAGTACTTGTCTTGCCATGAACAGAAATTTAGAATCAATACTGTACCTGCATATTTAGATGATTTCTTCATTTAGTTGTGGCAAAGGCTGAAATGTTTGAGAAGTATTTAGTTTCTCCAAATCTGGGGATAGCTACTTCTGAGCATTTTACCTATGGAAGAAAATCAGCCAAACTGTAATAGAGTGAATTTTGAAAATCACATCTTTTACATGTGTAGAATATGTGCACAAATGTAATGCAAATGCATTTGCACAAATATTCAAAGATAAACCATAGAAATACATTCTACGTGTTTGAATGAAAGACGAGTATTACAGCTGCAAAGTTATTTGGTGTTTATACAAATAACAATCTCATCACAAGAATGCAGTAGGAGAGTTGTTTGACAGAGAATTTTTCTTGAATGGTCAGTAAATGAAAGTTGATAGGCCTTAATCCTGATACTTGTTTTAGCTGTGGGAGAGTAGCTGTAAGAAGACAAATATTTCAGTGAGCACTAGACATTTGTTGTAATGGTGTTCATGTTAGGAGTGGGATTAATGTGACTGCCTAGTGGACTAGATTGCCATGATAGTCAACAGACTGATATATTTTACACTGTAAATCCCTGAAATGAGACGGATCTCCTTTCATTGTCTTTGTAGAACAGCTAAGCATACACCACAAAGGTAGCATGGCGCACCCCAAAGATGTTAATTTCCCTAAAATTTTAGCACATCTGGAACATATTGTAATTGTGCTCTTTTCAGAGATAACAAGATTATTGAATTTAAGAAGGACTTATCCTTCTAATGGAAGGCTAATGAGCAATTTATACCGTTGCACGTTTTGCTTATGCACATCAAACTATACATGATGAAGTTCATTTCACACATGTAAAGTTACTGAGCTTTTACAGGCAGTGTGTTCTTTAATTTCAAAGGCTGTAGGTACCTTTTGTTAAGTGTCAGACTGAATCCATATGGACTGAAATACACCTAAACAGATGCTTCATGACTTCATGATCTATTTTAATCTGTAGTACGTTTTTATTAGCTGAAAACTTGAAAATTTTCATTCTCCTGCAAGATATGCATGACATTTGCAGGTTCTCACAACCTCATATATTCTCAGAATTTATGTGTAAAATGAATTTATATGGTCTTCTCAGTATAACGTAATGCATATTGTACCACAGAACTGGTAGCTCCTGAAATTGAGATATTTTCAGTTCACAATGGATAATTTAACCAGAGCTTCTTCTAGAAATTATAACACATCTTGCCTTAAAGGCTACAGGTGATGAAGCACTTGAAGCTCTGAAATTCTTTTTCGAAAGCTAATTTCAGTGTCTGTTAAATTTTTTCCTTTTATTTTCGTCTACTGAAACATTATACAAGCCATTATGTGAGTCAATGGATTAAAAGAACTCAAACTCAATGGTCATTTAAACCTTGCCTCAAAGCTGCCTATCTGTCCGACTTGCATTTTGTTTCGTGAACCTAGGTCTGCATGTTTGGGACTGAAAGTACCCAGATGCCTTAATTGCTAGCAGAATTTTAACATAGTCTCTGCCTCCTTTCTGCCCGGGGAAACTCAACCATGAAGACAGTATTCCCTCAGTAGTTCACAGTAAAATTTGTAGAAGAAAGCTTGCCTTGCATAATTTTAAGAGTGAGTTTGGAAACCTGCTGTGAGAATGCCCTAAGCTAGCCAAAACACTGAGGAGCACCTGCCTAGGATCTTCCTTAAAGTAAGGTTTTTCTAACAGTCAAAACTTCTAATAAGATCATGGCCTTAGAAACTGATACTTTTTTAAAAGAAATAATAGAATATAATTTCTTTGAAATATGTTTGTTACATTTAAAAGACAGGAGATTCATTAAGAATGTGAAAAAGATGCAGCTGCACCCATGTATATGTCTTCATATATTTCTTCCCTTTGGCACAAGGCAGTATGTAGAGTAAATAGGAACAAGAAACATACTTTTATCTTAATTAAATGACAATTAAGAGTGTTCCTCCAGGTACCTAGGCAGATGCTTGCAAAGCTGCAACTTGATGTCATGATGACAGTCATTATGGCTGTTAGCTTTCTCTTTTAAAATTCCCAGCTGCAAAGATGCTGAAGAAATGTTTGGCTAACACAGGTTTAATTACAAAAAATGTCTTTCTTTCAGTAGACCTGGAGCTATAAGTACGAAGACACAGTTAAGTGAATGTAAAGGTATATTTAGGAATGATGATGGCAATTTTATAACCCTGAAAGTATTGAAAGCCAAAAGTGAAGTCCTAAATACTGGGTTTGATTACTTCGAAAAATGCCTTTGGAGAAAACAAAATTCATGTGTGACTAGGCAGTGGTTTTGCACAGAGCATTTGCTTTTAATGTACTTCTGCTGGGTCAGAATCTGTCCGGCCATCTTCTGGATGCAGAGGTTATATGGGAAAAATGGAGAGAAAAACAAGTCAAACATTCTCTCTCTGTGAAACCCAGACAGGCAACAGACAAAACTGAAGTCTAGGCAAAAGAGTAACTTGCACTTTCTCTCCTTACTGTGCCACATTTACCTTCATTATGGGGTAAGGAGTATGGGTATGGAGATTATAGGGGGTTCAGTGTTTTGTGTCTGTGAAAAGAATCAAATTATGAGTACTGTCTTGTGTCCCATCACTTTTTACTTAATTACTTGGACAGACATTATAAAGACATGTACAGACCAGTCAACTGTATCCCATCAGGGGAAGCAGCACATCTCTACAAAATTTGTTATATCTCTCCCTCTTTTTTGTACAAATGTGGTCTGTGTAAATATTAACAAAGTCTGTAAAAGATTTTGCATTTTACACTATAGGGATATGAAATGTAAACAAAAATATTTTCTCTTTTTCTCAGAGCAACAGTCCAGGCACTTCTGGTGAAGCAAGTGCAGCAAAAAAACCCCAACCAACCAACGAACCAACCAATGAACCAACCAACCAAAACAACAAAAAAACCCCTACTAGATTCCTTCCAGTCCTCAGCAACATGCAAGGGTAGTCACTTCACTGCATCCTATATATTAGATTCTATCTTAGGGCAAAAAGAGTAGTATAGCAAATTATGAAACAGTTGGGGTTTTCAGCCTTGTTCTGTTCAAAGGCTTCCTTATTCCCATTTGAGGGTAAAGATATCCTTAAACTTTATTTTCTTACTTGAATCTTCAGTTATGCAACTTCTTTCTGAGACCAAAGACTCAACATACTTTTTATAAACAAATAGAAGTTACCTTTTTTCCTGATCATCTCCTAAATTATATATTAATATAAAAATATATTATATTATAAATTATTTTATTCTATTTACCGGTATATTCAAGTTTTATCTTCACATTCATTATCATATCCCAAAGTTTCATCCAGTTACTCACTACTATCTCTGACTGCTCTTCCCATGCTTCTGTTCCTTGTGTTTGCTCAAGTTGGAGCTGCAAACAAGTGTTCAATCAAAATGCTCAATTTCTTCCAGCCTGCTAGTCCACTCATCTTCTACCACACATCATACATTATTCTTATGAAAAATTCCATTTAACCAGTGGCATTCTTGTCATCCTCTGCCTTTAAGCACTACAAAACTCTCCTGCTGCTTGTGTCCACTGTAAAGCTTTTTTTTTTCTGCCTGAACATGAAGCATAATATTGACTGAGGTTTATTATATGTAGCTATATTTATTAGATTTAATTAACTCCGGCATCCAAGTCAGTGTGTTTTTCTGTCTCAGGTAACACTTCTTATTTTCGTCTGTTAGCCATATGCCTTCTGAACTCAAAAAATATTAACACTTCATATACTTCAGACTGGGCAATGTTCTTTAGCTTGCTTTAGCAAAACAAGGTGTAGAACTCCAATTAGTGATTTAGTCCGAATCCTTATCTGGACTTGTTTTAGCCTTCTTTTTCAACCTAAAGAGGAAAAGAAAAAAAAAAAAATTTAAAAAAAAAATAAAAAAATCTAAATCCAGGTTCAATAAAATGACAGAGGAAAATTAGGGGAGGGAAAGAAAATATTTTGGATTTTAAAAAGGCTTCAATAGGTATCCAGAACTAGTTAATTTGAGAATGACCAAGGCCACACATATGATAATTCAAGAAAAAATATCTTCACAGTATGTACATATTTGTATTTGTAAGTCAGTCAAGAAGTAATGCTTTCAATGCAAATTTTGTTCAATAACAGACATATTTTTGTTGTGTTCAGAAGAGTGTATTGTCACATGTACAAATCATTGTGATACGTATCCCTCACAGAAGAGGTTGGTTGATCCTGGGGGTTTTTGTTTGTTTGGGGGTTTGTGTGTGTGTTTTGTTTTGTTTTGCTTTCCCTGAAATATTTAATGCTTTCACAAGCATGGAAGACAGAGGAAGAGGATAGAGGATAAAAACAGAAAAAATAAGAAAAAAGAAGGAAGAAAAGCAGCTAAGCAATGGGTTAGTTGAGCAATTACTGTAACTACTGTAGCATGTTATCCTATTACTGCTACGTACAAAAGATTCTGAGCTTTTGCTTCCAAAATGTCATGTCAGACAAGACCTGGATTACAGCTAAAATTTTTTAATCTTCAGAGTAGAGAAGTCCAACATTTTTATAACGTGATGTGAGCAGTCATACTCTATTGTCAATGGCAATGGTACAACATTTCAGTTAACTTAGGCACTAGCTGCCTTTTGTATCTGACATCTGATGCAGTGAGTTATTTAAACTTCATCTTCAGGAAATTATTATTATCAATATATTTCTATGAGTACATATTTTAAACAGTTTATGGTCAAATTATATGATTTAAAATGGGGATATAAAACAATCTGTAACTCATATTCCTGCCATATTTGAAGTTTTGCGGGAACTCCTTAACTAAACAAAGTCAAATATTACCAGTACTGGAGATGAAAACCTAGGTACAACAGGGTTTAGCAGTGGTTCTCTGTTTATTCTGAATCACCCACAGTGTGATCTAATGTGAGTTTCAATAGTGAAAGGCAAGAATTTCACAGCCTGTTGAAGTCAACCTCTCTATTGAAGACACCTGTCAAAGATGTACCAAATCAAAGAAAAATGTGCCTGAAAGAAAGTATAAACAGGAATAAATTATACCTTGGTGATTAGGACCATCACAACTGAACTTGAAGAAAATAATTGGTTCTTCTGTTCTTTCTTTTTTTTTCTTTCTTCCTCAAGATGAGCAACCTGGTCTAATATAGATCTATATTCTAAACTAACAGATGAAAAGAAGTAGTTATAGGAAAAAAAAACTTAACGAGAATATTTATGAGTTTTATTGCTCACTTTAAATTGTAATTGTTCATGAGTAACAGTTAGTACATACCTGAATTTGATTTTTTATTTTTTCAGATTGAAGTGGCTCATGTATCAAAACCAAAATAAATGGTACCTAATAAGAGAGACACCCTGCCCTTCCTTCCTTTGTTTCTTCTCCTTTCCTTTCTTCAATTTTCTTCTTTTTTAATTTCTTCTCTGTAAAAGTCTGTAAAAGCAAGATTTTCTAATTTATATTCAAAATCTTCATCATTGATGATGTTATTCAGGGAGAAGAGCATTCCAAATCCAATGGATTACTACAAAGGTTGAAAACACCACAAAAAAAGCAGAACATGAATAGGGATCACTGAAAAATAGTAAACTATGCTGCCACCTAAAGGCTCTGTTGAATAAATTGGCTGCTTTTATAGTATACTAATATAAGTGTCCAGGTGGAACAAAGATTTAGTTAGTTATTCCTTGGATAGTAGTTATCATGACTGACGTGTCAGCATCAGTAATTTTATTAAAGATTTTGTGTGCTTTCTTTAATTGTGAACTGGTTTGTGGCTCCCAAAATAATTTTTTGAATGATTCGAAAACACATTCATACTTCTCTTTCACTTTTATCAGCTAATGTTATTATTAAGGTGATATTTGCCTTGGATGCAATCATATTATAAAACTTCCTCTTTTCACCAAGCGGAGTATAAAATGGTAGACTTGAGTAGAACTGGTTGTATCCTTTTGGAAATAGGAATGTATATCTTTTTAGTTCTCTCTCATTTATACGGAATGATTGATCTGAATCCTACTCAATAACTTACAAACAGTTGTTATTTTTTAATGGTGTTTTCTTGTCCACAACATATGCATGTCTAATTTGCCGAAGTGTGACATATGGCTTTCCATAACGCTCGTTTTGTCTGGAAGCTTGTGTGTTGTAGACAGATTTGGAAATCCTGTTCCACTTTTTCTTCTGCTGTGTCATTGAGTGATTGTGTGCTGTATAATTTGACAACCTCCTCTATCAGCTCATCAGCACAACCTGCAACATGCATAATAATTACAGCTTCATTTCAGGAAATACATGAGAAAGGGTCAGAAGTGTGTCAATCTGTCTAACTTCTTCTTCCATCGCATCTGTTCTACTTAGTAGTTGGACGGAGAGGGACTGCCTTATAAAATAATAATACATTTTTAAAACTGGGGTAATCTTTTATGCTGTCACAGCGCCCATTCAGTGTTATTTTATAACCTGTCTTTTTTGAGGATTTCCTTATAAAATGTTATATTTTAATAATATTATATGAAAATCATTATGACCACATTACCATACACACAGAGTCATCCTCAACCAAGGCTTAAATTATAACAATACAGGATAAAAAGTTCTGTGTAAAATTTAGCTTTTTTTAGTGGGCCATGGTTAATGCTAACATTAAGATCATAAATGATTTGCAGGTATTTAAAGCATGTTATAGACACCTGTTATGTTATAAACATATCACCAGAGGTATATATGTAGATGGGTAAAAAACACAATAATTTTATTTTCTTTCTGGAGTATATAACAATTGCTTTCATGAAGTGTCTCTAGAAACTCTATTAACTCTTTTTGTGAATATGTTTTTGATAGAAATTATTCCCTCTAAAGGTTTTGTGTATACAAAAATTGTATTATTGATATTTAACAACTTGTCATTAAATAATATTTTTCGTGGTTTTAGAAAACCATTTTTTGGCATTAAACTTCATTCTTCTTTTTAATTATGCAATAATTAGACATGCTGATACATCATACGCACTGTGTAATTTGTATTAGAATATTTCATGTTACTGCTACAACTGATGCAAAATTTATCTGTTGTCTGACAAACATTAGGAAATGCTGAAGAAAACATTACATGTGATAACTCTTTATATTTGTCATTAAACTTGCATATTCAATTGCTTTTTTAAGTAAAAGATCAGAAATGACTTGGAGAAGCAGGAACAGCAAGCTGTAATTCATTGGCTGGAATTTGTGCCCATTAACTGGTATGCACAAGTACTCCTTAGGAATTGGCAGAGCCTACAAAAATATAAAACAAAATACTTTTAAGTGTACGTGCAATTAGAGCCCTTAAAAACAAAGGTACATTCAGGGGAAACTATCTTTCTCACAATAAAGCTGCAGAAAACAAAGCTGACATTGCAATAGACTTGTCAGAATTATTTTATAAGAGGTGATCTGTTTTCTGTCTGAGGAGAAAGCTAACATCAAGGATGCTGTCCAACTTGGCATTTTTGACAAAGGTTCCAGAGAAAAAATTAGTTTTAAAGAAAAGCAAGCTCCTTTTTTATATTTTTATTTACACTGAGCAACAAAAATATTAAATGTTACAGTGAGAAAGGTGATGAAAAACTGTCTTCAATAGGTTTTTTTTTTTGTATGAGTCCCTGTAGTAGCAAAACAACCATTGATGTATTTTTCTTTTTCACAGAGATAAAAGGAGTCAAAGATGAGTGATTTAACAATTTATATGCTAAGATTTGAATACATTTATTAAAATATATTGATGTGTTATCAAAGAAGTATCAAACAGTGATGTGAGTGTTCCTTGTATAGATGTTTACATACAGTTAAATAGTCTGAATCCCAAATCTGAATCATATTGGTGACCAAATTCTTATTTCCTTAAATTTTTGTTCATATAGACAAGTATGTCAGAATCAAATTCTGGTCATCATTTTTTTCTTGGTTTTTCCCAGGGCACTATTTCACACCAGGAACATGAGCAAGGACATGGCGCCATATTTTGTTATTCAAAAGTTCCTGATGGAAAGCATACAGGTAAGATCTTCTTTGAATTTCTACATGGAGAACATGGTATCTGAGAAACTGACTGTGATATACTTTGGAACTAGAAAAAAAAAATGTACAGTCTCATCTTTGAAAAAAAAAAAGCTTTCCTACTTTTCTGTTGTTTGAATAGTGTAATAATATATAGTGTAGTTTTTCTGACTCCAGTACCTGTGAAGTTCAAAATCTATCTATGCGTATACATATTTTTGTGTATACACGTAAATGTATGTGTATGTATGGATATGTATAATCACAGTTTGAAATATGGGGACAAGAGTTTTAATCTCTCGTGGACACAAAGGTCCTTTGAACTCATTTTTCTTGGTTGCTTTTTTTCTTCCACTCTCAAAATTTAGAGAATGCCAAGCTTTTGGTGCAGTTGAGAAGTGGGAATTATGTGGTAGTTTATGACAAGGACAACATCAATTTATTTTTAGTTACAGCTGAATTTTTTTTTTGGAGATCTTTGGTGATAGACTGTGCAATACATCCAGTGGGTACCTCTTATCCTTTTCTGACCTTTAAAGTAAACATCTAAGTTTGATTCTCCCACATCCTTTTCTGTTGGGGTAAAATTTCCAAATTTCCAGTCCTCATTCTTAGACAAATACCTAGGTCAAAAACTCATTATGCCCAGAAAATAAGACTGATTTTTTTTTTTTATTTTGTTTTTTTTTTTTTTTTTTTAGGATTTTTATCATTCAATTACCTCTACAATGAACACCTATCTCCTTATAACAAATGTGTTTGTCAGCAAGCAGAAAAAATATTTAGCAATGTAACTTGAAATCAGTAAAACATGTCAATTTCATCTCATCAGATCCGATATTTTGTTACAGTTGAACAATATTTAGTTCATCCTAGAACTTCTTGAGTTCTAGGATGAAAGCATATGCAATTTTGATTCTCTTAAGAGAGCAATGTTTTTTGGATTCGGTAATAGTGGTGCTGTAAATTGGACTGATGACAGTAACTGTACTTTATTTTGATTCATTGATAAAATTTTAATCAGCCTAACAATAAACTCTTAGCTCATAGACATGGTGTGCTCACTATTGCCTGTAGTAGGATTTTTGATAGAGCAGGTGGACCTGCCTTTTTTCCTAGGAATATCCATTCCACAGATTGGGAATATCACTCCCATCGAACTTTAAAATCAAGGGTAACATGTACTAGCAAGTGCCTCTATAGTCTCCATTTTCAATTCACATTTTTTATTGCAGGAAAACATCAAATAACTAATTAACAATGTTTTAGACTTTAAAACATGTTTGTGCGGATCAGGCCTAACTCAAACCATCCACAATTCATTGTAACAACTCACTATCATGGTTACAAAGGTTTTGGATCAAATTCTTCATGCTTTTCAATGAATTCCTATTTATTTTGGGATTAATTGTGGAAATGGATAGATCAATATTCATCTGTACCTTCAATACTGTGTCCAGTTTCGGGCCTCTCACTACAAGAAGGACACTGAGCTGCTGGAGTATCTCCAAAGAAGGGCAACGAAGCTGGTGAAGAGTCTGGAGCACAAGTTTTATGAGGAACAGCTAAGGGAACTGGGGGTGTTTAGTCTGGAGAGGAGGAGGCTGAAGGGAGACCTCATTGCTCTCTACAGCTCCCTGAAAGGAGGTTGTAATGAGACGGGGGCTGATCTCTTCTCTCACGTAACTAGTGATAGGACAAGGGGTAATGGCCTCAAGTTGTTCCAGGGGAGGTTTAAACTAGATATAAGGAAAAATTTCTTCACTGAAAGGGTTATCAGGCATTGGAACAGGCTGCTCAGGGCAGTGGTGGAGTCTCCATCCCTGGAGGTATTTAGGAAACATGTAGATGAGGTACTAAGGGTCATGGTTTAGTGGGGAATTGGCAGTGCTGTGTTAATGGTTGGATTTGATGATCTTAGAGTTTTCCAACCAAGGCTATTCTGTGGTTCTGTAATATTTATGATAAAATATATAAAACATTTAAGGGAAAAAATTAAGGGAAAATTGGGAACTAGAAATTAGTCAGCTTTGTTCAAACCTCGGTGTGTATCTCAAATGATCCTGTACGACTCTGTAGTAGACTTAATCAGAAAAGTAACATGCTCGTAAGTCCTCATGCTCCAGAAGAGAAAAATTAAACAGTATCTTTCTTTGTCTAGATACTGTTTTTTGAAGGTCTTTCATAGCACTTTCCAGTTCTCCTCTTGACTGAGATCATTATTCTTTGCTTCTGCAAAGCATTAAAAACTATTGCCAACTTAGTTAATGTTAAAACCACAAAGAAATCATGCCTAGGACTTCCACAGTTCCCTCAGATGAAAAGGAATCTTCTTGATTTAAACAGATTTGTAGCTCTTTGCCTACTTCCTCAGCAGGCATGTTGAAAATGCCCCCACAAATTTCAGCAAGGACTCACTCAAATGTGATTGCATTAATTCTGGTTGAACTGCCAAAGAGACTAAGAGACATATATACTCTTCTGTTGTTTGCGCACAACTGCTTATCTAATATTTGAAAGCACATACAGAACTTCCATGAAGTGCTTTCTCTTTGATGAAGTTAAAGCCATATGTTGATCCTCTAATTTGATAAAGAAATATGAGGTGGTTTAGTTTTGGTTTTTTCATGGTACCTTTAATGGACTGATACTTTTTAACAACCTCATGCAATGCTACAGACTTGGGGAAGAGTGGCTGGAAAGCTGCCTGGCGGAAAAGGACCTGGGGGTGTTGGTTGACAGCCGACTGAACAGGAGCCAGCAGTGTGCCCAGGTGGCCAAGAAGGTCAATGGCATCCTGGCCTGTATCAGAAACGGTGTGACCAGCAGGAGTAGGGAGGCGATCGTGCCCCTGTACTTGGCACTCATGAGACCACACCTTGAGTACTATGTCCAGTTCTGGGCACCGCAGGATTAGAAGGACATTGAGGTGCTGGAGGAAGTCCAGAGAAGGGCAACGAGGCTGGTGAGAGGTCTGGAAAACAGGCCTTATGGAGACCGGCTGAGGGAACTGGGGTTGTTTAGTCTGGAGAAGAGGAGACTGAGAGGAGACCTCATTGCTCTCTACAACTACCTAAAAGAAAGATGTAGTGAGGCTGGTGTTGGTCTCTTCTCCCAAATTACTAATGACAGGACAAGAGGAAATGGCCTCAAGTTATGTCAGGGGAAGTTTAGGTTGGATCTTAGTAAGAAGTTCTTTACTGAGAGGGTGGTTAGACATTGGAACAGGCTGCCCAAGGAGGTGGCGGAGTCGCCGTCCCTGAAGTTGTTTAAAAAATGATGAAGCACTTGAGGCCATGGTCTAGTGGTTAGGGAGATGATAGGATAAAGGTTTGACTTGATGATCCTGGAGGTCCTTTCCAACCATAGTGATTCTATGATTCTATGATTCTATGATTTTTTTTAATGGATTGTTACCAGGTAGGTATGTCAGATATCTCATACTACTCTATTTTTCTATGATTGAATAGATTCTTTTATTAAGCTTTTTAAAAAAAGTTCCTTAAATACACAAAATAATTCTGCAAGTATGTAGTCCTATGACTCATTCAAGCCTCTGTTTGTCCCAATGTTTTTTGTTTCCTCTAATCATATATGTTAGAGAAAAGTAGCCATCTTCTTGTGCTCCGTATCTTACGCTATTTTAACCAGGGACAGTCTGCACATCATAGGGTTACAGTATAAGATTCTGCAAAAAAATCAGTAGTTTTACAGAAGAGCCATAAATGCGTCATTAGGCATGTAAAAGATTTTCAAAAACACCTAAGCAGATTAAGTATCTAACTCCCATTGACTTTAAGACAGTCAGATGTCTTTGGGAGCTGTAAAATTGAAAACATGACAAGAGAGATGATGTTTGAATTAACACAGTAGAGTGGCATCTCTAGCGTTATATCAAAAAACTGATCTGCTTGAGTGTTTGGGAGTAAAAGTAGGTTGGACAGAAGTGAAAGATCTGTGGAAAGATGGAATAATTTAAAAAGGTAAGTAATGAAATCTGTGCATGTAAGGTATGAATCAACCTCAATGCTATCATAAATACACTATGATGACTACCGTGGCAATTGCATAAATTCAGGATACAGCTCTTCAAGACTGTCTCTTTTATCCAATATCATTTACTTCAATACAGTTTATAAACAAAGGCAATAGAGAAAATCAAATCAAAAGCAGGAATAAAAGCTTATCACAGGTAACGCAAAATGACAATTTCATCATACTGTAGAGGAGCTAGTTTAAAACTAAGAACAAAATGTTACCACAAGAGAAAGGATTTGGTAAATTTCTGTGTGCACTATTTTGTGGTTTAGCGATTTGACATGCTACAGAAATTACACAAGTAGCATCTGAATAAAACAAGTATATCAGACAGAATATTTTTTTAGTGTTGTTTTCAGTGAAATTCACAAAAGTGTGCTCTTAGCGCTGAAATAGTGTCCAGACGAGACCATGCTCAAAGATTTTTCCTTTGTGTAAAGCTTTCTTCCATGCCAATTGAAACAAAGACTTCCTGCCTTTAAGATCTGACTTCCACTAATTTCATTGGGTCAGACAATTTAAAAATATCCATTGCATTTGATATGATCAGTAGGATCTTAAAATTGCAATGCCATTTAAAAAAAAAAAAAAAAAAACAACAACAAAACCAAGCTAAAAAGCAAGCCAAACCATCAGGTTTACAGAATCACAGAATCAGAAAGACACAGAATTAGAGAATGGTAGGGACTGGAGGGGACCTTTGGAGATCACCTAGTCCAACCCCTCTGCCAAAGCAGGTACACCTAGAGCACGTCACACGGGATCGCATCGTTGGGTTTTGAATGGCTCCAGAGAAGGAGACTCCACAACCTCTCTGGGCAGCCCATGCCAGTGCTCAGAAAGAATTTTTTCCTCATGTTCAGGTGGAACTTCCTGTGTTCTAGTTTGTGCCCATTGCCCCTTGTCCTGTCACTGGGCACCACTGAAAAGTGTCTGGTCCCATTCTCTTGACACCCGCCCTTTAGATATGTATAAGCATTGATGAGATCCCCTCTCAGTCTTCTCCAGGCTAAACAGACCTAGGTCTCTCAGCCTTTCCTCATAAGAGAGATGCTCCAGTCCCCTCATCATCTTTGTAGCTCTCCTCTGAACACTCTCCAGTAGTTCCTTGTCTATATTGAACTGGGGAGCCCAGAACTGGACACAGTACTCCAGATGAGGTCTCACTAAGGCAGAGAGGAGGGCGAGCATCACCTCTCTCAACCTGCTACTCACACTCTTTTTAACGCACCTTGGGATACCATTGTCCTTCTTGGCCACAAGTGCACATTGCTGGCTCATGGATAACTTCTTGTCCACTAGGATTCCCAGGTCTTTCTCCGTAGAGCTGCTTTTCAGCAGGGCAACCTCTAACCTGTACTGGTGCATGGGGTTATTCCTTCCTAGGTGCAGGACCCTGCATTAAGAGTGATGTATCTCAGACTGTGGACTTTTAAAGCAGTAGCTGTGAATTTAATGTACTTGAGCAAAATAAAATACAGTTCTTGCAATACACTGCAGAGATGCAGGTAATATTCTTTGTGGAAAAGAGGCAAAGTAACCCAAGGTATATTACAGGGAAGCAGGTGGATTTCACCTTGACAAGTCTAAAGGTGTTCTTCCTATAATCTGTGTCATCTTTCTTGCCTCTTTTGCTATACTGAGAGCTCTCCTCCACATTTTCAGTAGTAAGAGAACTCATTTGAGGGAGAGAGTTTCCCCAAATTTTCTTATTCTGTCACTTTCTTTATCATCCAAACAGTATTAACAAATTCTTAAACATTCAGACATCTCCAGTTTGGAACATTTAATAGATTTCTTGTATCATCTCTGTCCTCTTTCCCATACCACAACCAGGCATGCCATAAAGTCTTTTTAGTATCTTCTTTGCTAATTTTATTTGTTTGGGTTTTTTTCTTTAAACAACAACAACAAAAAAAAGGATCCTGATCTAGTGATAAAATTATGTGTTGGTAGATACCTGATCACATTTCTTTGTAATTTTTTTCTTTTGTCTTCTAGTTAATTACCTATCTGAGCAGACAGCTAGGTGACCTAACAAATGTGCTTTCATATTTAATGATACTCCAGCTGAGAGAAATACAGATAATAGCTGTTTAGGAATTTAGAGATCAGACACTCTCTTTGAAGTAGAGATTCTGCAAGCAAAGACACCAAGGAAAAAAATCCATAGGTTTTTCTTTACAGTTAATTAAGTGTGTACAAGTATTTGGTTTTGTATTGTTTGCGTTGGTTGGGTTTTTCCTTGTTTTTGTCTCAGGAAAATCAATACAGTTGCACAATGAAAAGTTGCTCACTGGTACATTTTTATTTTTGCTCCTCCCTTCCACTCTTCTATATGAAATATGGCCACATGTTTCATTTTTAATTTCATTTCTTTCAGGCTTCAGAACAGCTCTCTGATGCAACAGTTAATAGTCAATTTAAATATAAATATCAAGCTATCTCCAGTTTTGGCTAGAATCATTGATTTAATTTCCTAATGACAGAAGAATTAAGTAATAGGCCCTAAGTAGGAATGCAGGCAACCATGTGAAACCATGTGCCAAATTGATATTTCAGCAACTCTGATAACTTATTAGGATGACAGCCATGGGATGTCATAGAGCTGAATTATAAATCTTGAGTCTGCTCCTTTCCTACTTCTTCTTTAAAATTATTTTTCTATTGCAAAATTAATTGGCATTTGTGTTGACAGTCACTGACATATTTAGTAATGTTTAAATTAGGCAACTCACAATGTTACTAAATGTTGTGAAAAAGTAGAGCAAATAGTCTTGCACAATAAACAAGCAAATAAACGGGTCTGGAATCCATTTCACATAGGGCCAGTCCAAGTCTGACACATCATTTTAGCTCATTCATGGCAGAGTACAGCACTTAACTACTGCATAGGCCTATGAACAGGGAGAATTTCAGAAAAGAGGAGTAAATTAGAAAAGTAGGTTAAGAATTGCAGACATAAAAGCACAAAATGCCAAAAGGAGCAGAACAAATACATCTGAAGGTTGAAATAAACTTCTAGCTGCCATGAGGATTTTGAGGACAACGGGTAGAAACACGAAACAATAATGAATCCTATGTGAAATATTCATCGTCATAGGTTTTAAAGTGATTAAAAAAGGTCATTGAGATTTTAGTAAGAAAAACAATGTCAGTTATACATATAGGTTAGATTTTCTGTTTTCAAATGTACAGAGAAATTCTTGAAACGAGTCAATAGCTGTGCAGTTAAATTATCTCCCATTACACTTAGCAGCAGTTTTATCCTTGATTTTAGAAAGACTAAAAGATCATATCTTACCTACTTCCTGAAAAATATCACTGATCCAATGAAGCCTTAAGAATGTAGTTGATGTTTTTCTCCCAAACATTTTCCCCCAGCACCGGGGAGTTTCCTTGGGTGACATCCCGACCCATGGGGAGCGTCCCCGACTGCAGACCTGCTGCTCCGAGGAGGACCAACTCAAACTGGTTCTCCAGCAGGGCTCCATTTATACCCATGTTGAGTCTTATCTGTGGGAAGTTCTAATTAGCCAGGTGCCCTCTCTGCAGGGAACCGTTTATCTAGGCAAAGCACCATTAGAAGGTGGCTCCAGAATCAGGGCGGGTGTGTCTACCACAAATGGTAGTAGAAAACTTCAAAATTTGCAAAGAAATAAACCCTATAAACCCTATCGTTTATTATGAGTGAGGTAATTCTAAATAAACAGAATAATTCAAAAGGTGAACAAAACAACTGGAGACTTAACCTTACTAAAAGGTCAAATTCTCCTTCAGATACATGAACTTTGAAGGAATGCTCATGGGCAGAGTTTCGGCCCTGATGTACATAGTACAAATTTAGCAAATATAAACCTGTGGCTCTGTAAAGAGATTTCAAAGTCACATGTGTTAACTATACTGCACAGGGAACAGGCCTTTGTGAAAGAACTCGAGAGGACTGAAAGTAATTTGTTCTTGGAGGTAATAATAGTTCTGAGGATTTCTGACAGCTTAAGGTGACGTGACTGTAATAATTTATTAACATGTAATTTACAGTTACATTCATAGAATCATAGAATCATAGAATGGTTTGGGTTAGGAGGGACCTTAAAGATCATCTAGCTCCAACCCCCCTGTCATGGCAGGGACATCTCCCACTAGATCAGGTTGCTCAAGGCTCCATCCAATCTGGACTTGAACACTTCCAGGGATGGAGCATCCACAGCTTCCTTGGGCAACCAGTTCCAGTGCCTCACCACCCTCAGGATAAGGAACTTCCTCCTTATATCTAATCTAAACCTACCCTCTCCCAGCTTCCACCCATTACCCCTCATCCTATCATTAAAGTCCCTTGTAAAAAGTCCCTCCCCAGATTTCTTGTAGGCCCCCTTTAGGTACTGGAAGGCTGCTATGAGGTATCCCCAGAGTCTTCTCTTTTCCAGGCTGAACAAGCCTAACTCTCTCAGCCTGACCTCATAGGAGAGGTGTTCCAGCCCTCCAACCATCTTGGTAGCCCTCCTCTGGACTTGCTCCAACAGCTCCAGATCTTTCTTGTGTTGGGGGCTCCAGAGCTGGACACAGTACTCCAGGTGGGGTCTCACGAGGGCAGAGTAGAGGGGCAGAATCACCTCCCTCGACCTGTCGGGCACACATCTTTTGATGCACCCCAGGACACAGTTGGCTTTCTGAGCTGCAAGTGCACACTGTTGGCTCATGTTGATCTTATCATCCACCAACACACGCAGGTCCTTCTCCCCAGGACTGTTCTCAATCCACTCATTGCCCAGCCTGTCTCTGTGCTTGGGATTGCCTTGACCCAGGTGCAGGACCTTACGCTTGGCCTTGTTAAACTTCATGAGGTTGATCTGGGCCCACCTCTCCAGCCTGTCAAGGTCCCTCTGAATGGCATCCCTTCCCTCCGGAGTGTCCACCACACCACACAGCTTGGTGTTGTTGGCAAACTTGTTGAGGGTGCACTTGATGCCACTGTCCATGTCACCGACAAAGATGTCAAATAACACTGGTCCCAGTACCAGTCCTTGAGGGACATCACTTGTCACTGGTCTCCACTTGGACATTGAACCATTGACCGCAGCCCTTTGACTGCGACCTTCCAGCCAATTCCTCATCCACTGGGTGATCCATCCATCAAATCTGTGTCTTTCCAACTTGGAGACCAGGATGTCATGCAGGACAGTGCCAAAGGTCTTTCACAAGTCCAGGTAGATGACATCAGTCACTCTTCCCTTGTCTGTTGATGCTGTTACACCATCATAGAAGGCCACCAGATTTGTCAAGCAGGATTTTCCCTTGGTGAAGCCATGCTGGTTGCCACTAATCACCTCCACATTTTCCATATGCCATAGCAGAGCTTTCAGGAGGACCTGCTCCATGATCTTGCCAGGCACAGAGGTGAGACTGACTGGCTTGTAGTTGCCCAGGACTTCCTTTTTCCCCTTTTTGAAAATGGGGGCAATGTTTCCCCTTTTTCAGTCAGTGGGCACTTCACCAGACTGTCATGACCTCTCAAATATGCTGGAAAGTGGCCTAGCAACTTCATCTACCAGTTCCCTTAGGACCTGTGTATGGGTCTCATCATGCCCCCGAACTTGTATACCTTCATGTTCTTTAGATGGCCTCGAACCTGATCTTCGCTAACAGTGGGTGGATTTTCCTTCTTCCAGTCCCTGCCTTCGGCTTCTACAACTTCTTCTAGAGAAGAGGAGATTGAGAGGTAACCTTATAGCTCTCTACAACTATGTAAAAAGAGGTTGTAGTGTGGCTGGTGTTGGTCTCCCAAATTACTAATGATAGGATGAGAGGAAATGGCCTCAAGTTGCATCACGGGCAGTTTAGATTGGATCTTAGGAAGAAGTTCTTTACTGAGAGGGTGGTTATGCACTGGAATGGGCTGTCCAGGGAGATGGTGGAGTTGCGGTCCCTGGAGGTGTTTAAAAAACAAGTGGATGAAGCACTTGAGGCCATGGTCTAGAGGTTAGGGAGATGATGGGATAAAGGTGGGACTTGATGATCCTGGAGGTCCTTTCCAACCATAACGATTCTATGATTCTATTCTATGATAGAGCAGAGTGGCTAGAGACCTTGCTAGTGAAGACTGAGGCAAAGAAATCGTTGAGAACCTCAGCCTTCTCCATATCCATATTGATGAAAATAATTTCAGTGTGGAGTTATATGGAGAGCTGCTGATGCTGTGATATTAAGGTTATTCAATTTTCCATTACAACTTACCATTTTTCGTTGCATATCATATTGCCAGACCTCAAAAGTGTGGATTGAACAAATTGCTACTTGGCTTAAAATTGATTTTTCTATTATTATTATTTTTAGAGTTTGCAAAACTGTAAGAATTTTAATTTTGTTATATTTGGGGGAGCAAAGTTAGCAACAGATGCTGTAGGTAATTTTGCCTGATTTTTGTTTTTGTTTTTTCCATTACTTTTTACAAATGTCTTTTGTGGAAAGTGTATCGTATTTGACAAGAAAAGTTCCGGGGTCCAAATGGTGCCTTACTGGAAATCCTTCCTCACTCGGCTTTATTTAAATATCTGAAAATTTCTATTTGGGTAAAAACAAAACAAAACAAAACCAAAAACAAACACAACAACAAAACACTGAAAACACTCACAAAACAGACAGACAAACAAACAAGCAAAGCAATCCAAGACCTCCCAAACCCAGAAACTCAACCAAAAAAAACACACAGGAAGGGGACAGTTACTCTTGTGTATTGAGTATGATTAGTGATAAAGTGCTCCAACATTGTCTTTGCTGGGTTAAAAATTGGCTGGCTGGCCAGGCCTAGAGAGTTGTGGTGAATGGAGTTAAATCCAGTTGGAGGCCGGTAACAAGTGGTGCTTCCCAGGGCTCAGTGCTGGGGCCGATTTGTTTAATGTCTCTATCAACGACTTGGATGAGGGAATTGGATTCAGTGCCCTCTCAGTAAATTTGCAGACGACACCAAGTTGAGTGGGAGTGTCGATCTGCCTGAGGGTAGGAAGGCTCTGCAGAGGGATCTGGACAGGCTGGAGGGATGGGCTGAGGTCAATTGTATGAGGTTTAACAAGGCCAAGTGCCGGATCCTGCACTTGGGTTACAACAACCCCATGCAACACTACAGGCTTGGGGTGGAGTGGCTGGAAAGCTGCCTAGAGGAAAAGGACCTGGGTGTGCTGATCAACAGCCAGATGAATATGAGCCAGCAGTATTCCCAGGTGGTCAAGAAGGCTAACAACATCCTGACTTGCATCAGAAACGGTGTGACCAGCAGGACTAGGGAAGTGATTGTCTCCCTGTACTGGGCACTGGTGAGACTGCACCTTCAATACTGTATTCAGTTTTGGGCTCCTCACTACAAGTAGGACACTGAGCTGCTGGAGCATTTCTGAAGAAGAGCAATGAAGCTGGTGAAGGGTCTGGAGCACAAGTCTTATGAGGAGTGGCTGAGGGAACTGCAGTTGTTTAGCCTGGAGAGGAGGAGGCTGAGGAGAGACCTCATTGCTCTCTGCAGCTACCTGAAAGGAGGCTGTAGTGAGGTGGGGTTGGTCTCTTCTCCCAGTGATAGGACAAGGGGTAATGGCCTCAAGTTGTGCCAGGAGAGGTTTAGATTGGTTATTAGGAAAAAGTTTTTCACTGAAAGGTTTGTCAGACATTGGAACAGGCTGCCCAGGGCTGTGGTGGATTCCCCATCCCTGGAGGTATTTAGGAAACATGTAGATGAGGTGCTAAGGGACATAGTTTAGTGGGGAGCAGGCAGTGTTAGGTTAATGGTTGGACTTGATGATCTTAGATTTTGGATTCCAATTGTCCCAGCAGCCAATCAGAGGGTAGCTGACAGGTAAGAAGGATTTCAGGATTTCAGCCCTGGGCACTTAGATTAATTTGAGGGATTTAAATACTTATTTTCCTGATAAGTCCCACTTTAACTTCTTAAAAATGTAGCTACATATAAACAGTTAGAAATGTAAGTCTCATTGATTTGAATGGGAATGACTGCACTGTGATGACTGTCAGTTTCTGATTCTCTTCCCTTAAGAAGAAGCCCTGCTCCTCTCTGACATGCACACTGTGGATCTTAGTGAAGTTCAGTCATTTATCTCTGAAACAGAAATCAAAATGGAAGTGCAATCTTAATGTCATGATACTCTTTTTCACACACTTATCTCTCGTCTGGAACTGTGTATTCACTTGTTCATCATCATCTATTCACAGCAAATGAAGTTAGGCTAGTTAAGTGCTCCTCTTTTGGTCTTCAGTATCTTAGATTTTATTTAATATAGTGGTGTTACTCAAAAGCTCTGGATGCACTTTAAGATGCTCATTACCTTGCAGTGGTTAGCACTAGCAGAAATTCACTTGTTTGTAGACTGAAAAGCTTTATTGACAGATAGTAATGACGTTAAGACCTTATTTTTTAAAAATGCATGTAGTCGATGTGTTTTAGCAATGGAGTATATCAATCAAAGCCCTGCACAAACACACACTACTTTTAGAGCACAAGTTCTTCTTTAAAGTATAAAGAAACCAAAGGAAAGTTATTTATAGAGATCCATGTATTGATTTAAAGAGAGCTTTTAAGATGTGATGGTGGTTTACCTGCTATGTATTCTTATCGAGATGAAGAAATGTAATTTTTTTTTCTTCTTTTTTTTTCATTTAAGTCTCCACTAGAAACCAAGGTAAATATTTCTAGTATTGTATAGCGTGATTTTGACATGGACCAAGAGTGTGTTAAGAATTGTATAATAACTAGGCATGCGACAAGATCTTATTCTGTTTGCAGGTTCCTATCACCTTACGATACTATAGACTTATATCCTGGTACCAGTATATTATTTCTTGCCGTGGATTCTTTCTTTGACAGAAATATCATAGCCTGTACTTCAGCCTGCCTTCTGCTGTCATAAGCATTCATATGATCACACATTTAATCAAGCTGGAAAACAGAATGCCTTCTAAAAGGTCATTCTGAAAGTTAGTCTGTTGAGACTTTTACTGGTTTCTTTTTAATTTGACTCTGTTGCCCCCTTTGGTTTACCATGCAGACAGATGAATGCATGAACACCATCTTTTAGTTAGTAGCATTAGAGGCCTCCAATACATCTGATTTCATTCAGCCTGCTGGGAATTGTTTTAGGTCTCCTGGCATAACCTTTTCTTATGCATAATGACATGCATAAAGAACTGTAAGACAGCCATCTAAGTAGACTTATCCATAATATTTATAAAAAAAAAATTAAAAAATAATATATGGATACCCAACATCAACTGACTCAACTGTTAGGATTTTTCTGGTGAGTTATTGTGTAACAGTTTCCTATGAAGTTACAATATACACATGGCCTAAAAGGTACATCTCTGAAGGATTAAGTTAATCTTCACCATGTTCACAGAACAGTATAATAATGTGTATAGATTATTCGTATTTTGGTTATCAATAATTATTAATTCATTTTACTTTCTTCATTACATCCTTTCATATCTAAGAATGTGGAGTACAGAGTAAATTGTAGGAGTAACTAGTTACACTTTTAACTGTCTTTTATTATTTATGTACAGAAAACATCCATAAACAATACTAGGACTTTTTTTAACTATTTGTGTTAAAATTGCTGAGAAACTTAAATAATATCCACCTACTCTACAATATAATAACTTTTTAATATTTTTATCTTATTTGAAGATGTAGAACAAGTGGATTAATTATAACCTAAGCACTCAGGCAATATCTCTTTCACAGTCCTTACAACATACTCTAACACACTGTATTCATCTTAACTACTAGACACGAGGCAGAGCCTATGTTTACATTTGCTATTGCATATTATGTTGCCTGAAACATGATGTTGCATTTAAAAAGTGTCAGGTATCAAATTGCCCATGACACTACTGACATGTGCACAGCAGGAGCAGCTCCCCGCCTTCTTATTTTGTTATATCACTGTGAGAAGTGATTTAGGAGAAAAATGTCTACTGTGCTTATGCCAGAGCCCTAGTTAAAAAAAGCCACAAATAACCAAACATAAAATTGTATGAAAAATATTTTAAAATATAATTTTATTTGTTTATCCTGAAAGTATTTTATTTATGAAACTTTTGAAATATCTTGTGACAAAAAAAAAATGTGCTATTTACTTTTAGTCATTTCAAAGGAAAAATAAAACGTCATGAACTGCTAGCCATTTTAGTTTACAGAATCAATATTTTTCAAGCAGCTTTCCAGTTCCATGTAGTAATAATGCATTGTATTCTAACACTCAAAGTCCCATCTCTATATCATCTGTGGTAAGATGAAAACACCTCCAGCTAATACTGTTGAATTAAGAATTTTGCTTTCAAACACATAAACTGCTAACTTTGCTTATGTGAATAATATTAACCAAAAACTACATAAGTTTCACTCAAGTTCACTAATAAAAGAACAAATAAATAGTAGAAAGAAATAAAGGAGGGAGACGAAAACCCTGGGTCAGGAACGGACACTGCTGAGAGATTTCGAATCACTTACTGGCAATTTATAAAATAGCACACCTTTGAAAATGTATGGAAAGTCCTTGTCAGATTTTTCAATTGTCAGTGTAATTGAGGTGCAAATGTGGGGAATAATATTATGCATAAAGACTTCTAAATCAGCGATGCAGTCTATAGAGAGAGCAATTACAGCTCCAAATTTGAGTTCAAAAATGTGGCTGTCACTGCTTGGTCATATGAAGATATTCTGAAAATATCTATAAGAAGTTATGATCTAAGATCCTGAAAATAATCTGAAAAAATATTTCATGATTTTTTTTTTAAATACAAACAAGCAAGTAAAATTAAGCAATTCCTCAGTTACAATATGTTTTGTAGGACACTGTGTAGGTATTCCACTGAAATACATTTGTTTCTTACACTGGTGGAGATCTTTAGATAAATTAAAACCACAGCACATAATTGGAATTATGGAGTATGGCACTTTCTTTAGTGCTTCTTCTGGGTTTTATGTAATGTCTATCTAAGACAAAATATATAAATAAGGGATTGTTTTCTGAATCTTACACCTCCTGTGAAAGTTTCCTCCCTGTTGACCAGAAAAAAAAATAATGCTGATTCTCATATTTTTTCTCTGTCTTAGTTCTAGGAACTTGCTTTCTTTCAGCAGAGTGACATAGCTTTTAAATAAGGGTGCTTTTTAATTCCTTCCTGCTTTTCCTCATTTCCATCCTTGTCTACAACTTGATGATTACAGCACACTTCTGGGAAGCAGCAGACGTGGGTTCATATCCTGGCAGACTGAAGTGAGACTAAAATCAACTCTTCCACCTCCTGGAAAAGTGTGCTAGCCACTATGCTATTATGAAAATAAGCTGGTAGTAGTAGCAGCATTTGAAAATAAAGCAGCAGCTACTACTACACTATTTGTGTGAAGTGCCTGATCTTGTTACTATGTGTTAGGAATTCTCTGAAAAATATTACTAGGTCAAGCCCCTGAGGGGACTCGCACACAATAGTGTTAGTTTCTGAATTCCAGTCAGGAACAGACATTTATATGACAACACATAGCTCAGCAATCTCAAGTTTGAGGGACCTATGGCCATATTCAGGACAAAAATTTTCAGGTACTTAAGGAATGTTTAAAGTTAAGATTAAAAAAATAGATACAAATGAGTTATGAAAATTAGATGTCACTAACCTTAGGCAAATGTTTCAGTTTTCAAGCTCACAGATTTTGACATAGGATACTGTATTCTACATAGCTAATTCAGGGTCTATATACATAGGAAGAGGGAAAAGGGGGTAAGTGGTGTTAAATCTGTGCCATTGTTTTATCCTGGAGACATTGCTGAAGTTAGCTAAACTCTCAGGTTTCATGACTCAGCTTGTAACTTGATGGAATAAACAATTTCTCTTTATTTTATTAATTTAATTAAGTAAGTAATCAAGCAAATATTCACCTAAACAAACATATTAGTACAACTAATTAAACTAATTATAGACATAATAATTTTAATTGAGGTCACAGTAAAGATTGAGCCAATAAATTACTCTTTTCAAACATCTAAATCATCAAATAGAACAGATAACCACTGAATTATGGGTTTGACATGAGATGAGGTTATTTTATGCTAAGCTTGCTTTAGAAAATGGAACTCAGAGTCTTTAAAACTGGGGACCAAGCAATTCCAGTCACTGCAGTTACAACCTCCTACTAGAGAAAAAACAAAGAAATATGTAAGATGCATGGCTTTTTCATTTAAGTGTCTGTTCTGAGCTAAGTTACTTAACAAAGGCTTTAGATTCTTGATCACAGGAATTGCCTACTCCTAGTTATGCTAGTTAGTTATTAAAAATATTCTTTCATTATAAAAAAAATATTTTAAGTAATGCCATTTTTTAACTCCTGTGTGTATTGATTTATTTATTGGCAGATGCATTTTTTTAGAAAACTACAAATGATGTTTTTCTCCTACATACCTGGATTTGTGCATAGCTAGGCAAAAAAGAAAACCTGATTAGTGTAATGTTTAAACTTCTCCCGTTGTGTTTCTGTAAAGAACTTGAACTCAGCTCAGTCGATGCTGAAAGTCTGTGAGTGGAAGTTTGATTGGAACTAATAGAAAAGGATTTTGCTAAAGCCAGATTATTGATACCAGGAAGACAAGTCTTTTGTCTATTTCTCTGGGTGTTACGTCAAAAGAGGGAGAGGCACACAGCTGTTGTCATGGGGAGCCTGGGTGGGTTATTACCAGAAGAGAATCACACCACGCAACAATATGTCATCTCAAGGTTATTGACTTGACAGAAGGAATAGCAGTAGCAGAGGAATAGCCATACCTGCTCCCTAATGCAGAAGCACACATGCAAACCACAGCTCCAGCTCCTCAGGGGCAGTTTAACCCTGCACCACTCAGCTCAGGGGAGTAGGCCACTTGACCCTTCCGAGGTGTCATGTCTGTGGCTGACAGTTCAGCCCCTCTACATAACAGTTCATCCTCAGGCTCTGGCTTCTACAGATATCCCTGAATTCTACCTACCTCTTTTGAACCATTTGTTAGCTCTTTTTAACTCTCTGCTGTTTTCTGTGGTAGTTTGTCAGCATAAGATACTGATGGGTTTGTAGTTCAGCACCCTCAGTCCAATCTTCAGTCACCACAGAGATTTTTATTACCCTCTGGCTTCCACCAAAATTGTCACAGAAAAGAAAATGTTACTTTTGTTATTCAGCTCCTTTGAGATTTATCTGGTTGGTTTGAGCTCAGCATCTGCAGTCCTTCATCTAGGTAGCAGCCCCAGGAAGGCTACACCCAGGAGTGCTGTTGTCCGTAAAGACCCCTTCTGTTATTCCCATGAAAAATCCAGGTTTAACCTTTCAAGGTTTAGAGACACCAGACTGCAACCTGTCTGTTTATTGAGAGATGGCTTTATTTAACAGAATGTACATGTAGTCTGGGCAAACAGTATCATAAATAGCAAAATGATGACTCCTTTTACCAGCAGTCCCTTGAAACAGATGGCAGGTGATCAACGAATGAACAGGGATTGCATAATTCCTTTCACCAGACTTCTTCTTGATTTGTGTCAGAACAATCCAAAATCATAGCTTATCCTCTCTGCTTCACAGGACGACTAATTATTCAACACTTGATATTACCCAGTCTGACAGAAAAAAAAGCAATATGTATGCCATTTCTCCATTTAATATAGGTATTATTTTTTCTGCAATCATTTTCAAATTGAGTAGACACAGAAGATCTTTATGCCAGTAAAGCAAAGGTTTGGACATATATTTTTTATGCTTGATCAGAGTTGGAGATCTATTTCAAAGGAATTCAAGAAACCCTGCTAAAATACTAAAATGAAATTATTCTGAAGTATTTAAATTTAGACAAACAAAAAGTATTGTGTCTATTTCTTACCATTATATTAGAAATTCTCTATAATAATCTTTTTATGAAGTTATTAAATATTTGCCAAATCAAATAATTAAAATATTTCTATAAATTTAAATTAATTACTATGAATATTTTTATGATTTCTTACCTTAGAACTGATTGAACCATCAAAGGACCTTAGTATATTGGTGTAAGAAGCATTTTACTAATCAGATAACAATGAAACAAAGGGCCTGCATCTAAATTTACTACTTCTCAACAAAAGGATAGGCTTCTTGAACTGTTTAAAGAACCGAAGAGTTTTTCTTAAAGAAGTAGAAAACCCTTTTTTTCATGACAAGTATCTCCTTGGAATTATTTTACAGAATAGATGTCTTCGATGTCAAAGGGTGAGGAATTTCAAATATTTATAAAATAAGTAAGTTCTAGATGGCTGTCTCTAAGTTTCATTGTAAAAAATAAGGAAAGCTTTTTTATGCCCCCCCAGTTTCTGTGACTCCACTGGGGACAGAGCCATCTATCCTCATTTTGAGAGGACAATTTACAGTTGCTACTTCATCATTTGATTCCTACACTCAGTATATACTTACAGCTTACATCTAAAAACTCTCAGCAAATATCTAAAATAACATAAAAAGTCAGCATAAATAATGTAAATGTATATACATTACAAACCGCATTACAGAGATTCTCTGAAAATTTGGGGGATCTGTACAAATATAGTACATGAACACTCTTTGAATTTTGAGTGTCAGTATGTCGCTAATCCTTACTCAAACTCTGCTTAGACAATAGATTTGAATTTTCTACTGAATTTCATTTTTTTTATCTCCACATGAGATTATGGAGAGGTAAAGTGACAGCTGCTGAGAAACATAATAAGACAATCTAGAATCATAAGAAATTTTATCATTTTATGCAAAACATCATCAAAATGGAGTTCGTTGTCGACAGCATGCCCTGCATCTGCAGAACCTCAGATAAAATTCCGACCTCAGCCTGCAATATAATGGCCTGCCTATTTATGTGACTCAAAGGAATTCAGACTTCAGTGATACACTCTTATTTTCCTGTAAACATGCAGTGATTTTTCTATTTTCACTTGCCTGCACAAAAAATTTATTGCTGCTTATATTCAAAATTTAATTTCAGAATAAGACATGCAAAATGTAAGCAATTTGCTCATCATGACCAACATGAAAAATGTTAACTGAGCTTTAACTTTGTTGCCATTTTTTGTTCCTTCCCTGTGACACATACAAAGCATTATGAGCCTGATTCTTGCCCGGAACTATAGATGACACTTTTAGCTCTCTGTCCAGTAATAGAAAAGGGTTGTGTTTTTTAAAGTACAACTGTTTCAGTGATTTAAGTAATGAGAAAACTGGATTGCAATTGTTGGTAACCAGAGGGGTGTGTTCAAATACAGAGCACTGCATTCTTGCCTTAACCAACAAACCCCTGGTGAAGATGTGATGGCATTTGTTTCCCTACCTGTAACTGAAAATGTGCCATTGTGAAAAAAATACAAGATCCAAAAGAGCAGAGAGTGAATAAGTGATTTAGTAATCTACTGAGGCTGCTGAGGGCACTGCTCCCTTCCTCATTCTTTTTCCATCTTCCTAACGTGCACTTAAATACTCCCCTTACTCTCCTCTACCTGCTCCCAATTAAAAGAAAATGATGACTCTGATACAATGGTGTTGTAAATGTCACAGTAGTGTAGGTTTTCAGCAGTTCTGAATTTTTTAGCAGCTTAGAAGCTCTGCAGAACAATTTCCGATTTGCATTTCATCACTACCTTAATGGGGGAATAGCAGTAAACTTGTGAATTAAAGCTTGCTAGATTAGGGAGTTTGTGCACAAGACTCCAAATCTCTGGTGAGTGGCTTGCTGCAGCTCTACAAATCATTCTGTCAAAGCAAATTGTGCTGTTAAAATACGCATTTAAAACAATGCTCCTCAAATAGGTAATATGGAGGTAATTGAAAAACCCAAAGTGCATACAAATAACTGGAAAAAGTAAGCAGTGAGGGAATAAGGAATTAAACAAAGAAAGAAACCCACACAAAACAAAACATAACAAGGGAAATGTAAATAAACATTACTGTACAAAGAAGAAATATAATTTACTTTATCACCAATTGCGAACAAACTACATCCTTTGGGACTTCTCACCTGTTCTGCGCACACTGCTATCTACTGAGACATGATGGGGATCATAGGGAAGAATAAAGAAAACACTTCACCTCATAAGTCTCACACTGAAAAGCAATGAGATACCTGTAATCTTCTCACATTAAAAACCAGAAACCTTCCAGCTAGGAGCTCTTCATTTCATTAAATGGCATCACTGATTTCCATGGGAAGGTACAATTAAAAGAGAAAATAGAGGCCAATGACAAATGCTAATGCTATAACAATTTTTTAAAACAAGGAGTTAAAGAAAAACAAAACAAAACAAAACACAACCAAAACCAAAAACTTCAGCAAAGCAGAAATTCACACCAATTAATTTGTAACTTTTATGAACCCTGCTATAGGTTATGCAGTATCAGTACAGTAAAAAGACTTACCTGTCAAGTATTTATCAAAATGAGCTGCGTAAGTTAGTATGTGTGCGTACTTCTGGCACTCATCATAAATGCTAAGGAAGAATAAACTTGAAATAGTTTTCTCTTCTCTCCACCGCCTCAGTATAAATCTATGTATTAATAAGCAGGGGACATAATTATTAAAATCAGTTTAAGAGATTTATAGGTTCATAATTTTAAGATTTCAAAATATATACTGCATATCCTGTTCAACTCCATGTAATTAAGAGTACAAGCTTTTAGGTGAGATAAAGATGCTAATCAAGGGTTCTGTGGAGTAGATCTCTTTCCATTAAATACCTGGGCCAACATGGATCCCTTCTTCATATGTGTGGAAAGCAAAACAGAAAACCTTAATAGATGTATGTTTGACATTTCATTTAAAATTAAGTAAGCACATTGAATTAATTTTATCCTTTTATCCCCAGAGTTCTTAATCAAATGTCTCAACTGATTAATAGGTCTTTATATGACCCTAAATTTTATTGCTCAAATCTTGTCCTTTTTCTCTTTAAATATCAATTAATTTTAGAGCAAAAAGAAGTATCAGCAAATGTTTGCCCCTCCTCTAAGACAGGCTTTATCCCTTAAAACAAGCTTAGTGGAACACAGACAACATAATTTCTGATATTTCTGTTACACTCATTTCAACAAAATCGTAGGATGGCTTTTGCTAAAAGCATCTGCACTGCTCTTTATATCCTCAGGGGCACATATATCATATACTATATACTACAAAGTTTGGTCCTCATGATTTAAAACCAAAGATGGGTTATTTTTGGTTGGTTGGTTTTGTTGGTTTTGTCTGTATTGGCACAGTTGGCACACTAGCATTTCCTTTCGAAAAAAATATTATTAGAACATATAAAAAGAATTTCAGCTTCTACATCTGGAAGTACTTCCATTTCAATCACTCTGTGGAAGTCCCAGTCCCTTACTATAATTTAGGATTGATTCTCTTCTATGCATGTAGAAAATAATACCCTAAAAGTTTTGGAACTTTTTCCATCTGTTTTCTTCACGCTGACAAATAAGCTGTAAACCATCAAAGAAACAAGTCCTGCTTGCTTTTTCATATCACCCAGAGTTTCATTTTTGTTAAAAATCACAGAACAAAACTGGTATGAAATTATTTTTACAGAACCTACGTGCAAACCTGTGGATGTTGTAATGACCCAAAAATGTTAACACCTTTAATTGATCACTTCCAGATGAAGCTATACACAGGAATATATTGACAACTATATTAAAGCTGTTTTTCTTCAGTGCAGTAACTCCATCTGTTTAACCACCTATTGAATACCCTACAAGAAGGCAGAGTATTTTATAACTCTTGTAGGCCCTCATACCATTCAGATACAAAAATTAAGCATATTTTAATCATGGCAATATAATTTTAACTCACAGTTCTCTCTTCACCCCTTCTTTTTTCCTCTTACACAGACCATATCCATGAACATATTTGTTAATTTATTTGGTTTTCCATACACGTAAATTCACATTCCCATTTAATGTAGAGGCAAAAAATATTTTAAATGCAGTGTGAGGAAGAATTCAAATATGGAAATAATTTTAATGGAAAGTGAGGGGAAAAATACATACTTTTATGAATAGTTAATTAATTGATGTATTTCCAGATCGGAAAGGAAACATAATAAATATTAATGACTGTGGGCAATGAGTTAAATCCATCTTTCTCTTTCCCAGAGGAGTAAAGGTATTTGAACGAATCCCGGCAATGTTTGCCAAGGGTTTTGGTTTTGTTTTGAGGGATTTTACCTGCTTTTCTCTGCCATGTACATTTGATTTATCCCTTCAGATCATTTGTTCTTGAAATTTTGCTGTAAATGAAGGAGAAAACAACCCTAAAGACACCATGAACCGACAAATAGAAATACCCAGTCATAAAATAATGAAGGAAAATCTTTTCTTTGAGTACCATAAAGTGTGTCTCTTGATCATAATACGGAGTCCTGGATCTCAAGATAGCCTTAGAAATGATGTGTGGGTTTAGATAATGATTTGTGGTACTGGGATACACTAGGAAGCTCAATTTAGTCCCTGCTGTAGCAGGTAAGTGAGGAATTCAGATCATCAACGATATTTTGTTTCATATAATAGTGATTGGAGTTACGCAAACTACGGCATATTAGCAGTGCTGAGGAAAACTGGCCCCATTCAGAACGAAATCATGTTTTAAGGTTTGTTTGTTGGTTTTTTTCTTATTTAATGGGGTTGGGACATAATGATCAAATTAATTAATTGTTAACAAAATTACATATAAATGTTTAGCATATTTATAAGCTTTTAAAATAATTTAAAATAGAATTCACGAGCATTTTGAATGCAAAAATATTTTTTTAAAATTACTGTACTATTAAAATGGGTACATTGTTGATTTTAAATGTTTTAAATTTGTATACCTTCTCGAAGGGAAAAAGTTAAACGAGTACACACTTGCTGAAAGTACGTCAGCAGCATTCTTTGAAATTGAGTATGAGAGGAAAACATTTCTTAACTTAAGATTAAGAAGTATTTCCTTAATACCATGGAGAATCAATAGACAAATACCTACATTACTTTGTAGGTGTTTCTGACCAATATCTGTGCTATCTCACAGTGAGCAGGGTTTTTTTCTGAGGGAAAAACATCACCTGCTTATATTGAAAACACAATAAAGTATAGGTAGTCTTGTTTTTCAGTTTAACCTTCAATGTAAAATATTTCTGAAGTTTTGATTAATTCATTTTTACTTTTGCTGTCTCCAACTGCAAAATTGACATCTTCCTACACTCTGGGTGAATTTAACTTCTGGACATGTCAGCACCTTTTTCAGTTAAGAACAGAGTCAAAACCCTCCATCTTCAGGACTGCTGGTCACCAAGTCGGGCAAGCCTTGAAATAAAGTTATTCCCTTCTTTCCCTTGACATATCTGTAGTTATTCTTCATTCTTCCCACAAAATGTTAATTGACACAGATAATAGATAGTAATAATTTTTCATTATATGGGTGCATCATCAAATATTAAAGTCCATAAAATAAGGACTATCATCAGAGTCAAAACTCGAAAGGCACTTTCAAGACAAAAAGTCCTCCAGATGAGTTTGGTTAAAAATACTTTATCAGATGTGGAGTGTATACAAATGGTTGAATAAGCCATCCATAATTTAGAGCCACCTCTCTGAATATTTACTCAGCTTTCAGTAAATCAAAATTTTCATAGGCACCAAGAAGAGCATCCCTATTCATATCCTGATCCATATGACAGGTGAACTGGCAGGCAGGTTAATTCATATCTAAACCCAAGAAGAACCTACAAACTGAACGTTCTTTTGACCTTGGCCCGGTTACAGTGTGAGTGGGGGGACACTGACAACAGTCAAGTTTTCTTTGGTAGACAGCTGCCTCCAAGGCAGCTGACAGGGCTCATACATTCCTCCTAATTAGCCAGTAAAGGTACACAGAGAAACAGAGGGAGAATTGGGCTGAATGTTCTCCCCTGACCACAATTGCTACAATTTTTGGAATTGCCTGGTTTGAACACTTATATCTTAAAACTTTTGCTGTCTATATAAAACACACTATGTCTTGAGAAAGAAAGAATTTTCTTCACTTCTAAGAAGGTGCATTAACACTGGATATTGCCTGCAGTGAATTTAACATTGCTTTGACAATGTCAACATCGATAAAGCATCTAGTTTATTGTTTGGCCACAACAAATGCATGCTTAGTCATCTGGCTTCAAAAACATCTCTCTCATTTTTCTGTCATGAGGAGGATGAGTCTGACCTGAGCATGTAAATTCAGGACAAGTGTTCACTAAATGTTCACTAAGATATTTGAGAAAAAATAGGTATCCAACTGCCTGTGTGACAGGGCCAAAGACTTGGCCTTCCATATGGGCAGTTTTGAACAAACTGTACAGAATTGTCTTTGGTAAAGCTTCTAATTTTGTAGCACCTAATAATCAACACTTAATTTAGTGGGTGACTTGTGTCCCCTAGGAGGGATGATGTCTTCAGTATCATTGAAGTCCCATTATGGATTTAGATTATTATATGTCTGCAATCATTAACTTCAAAAGGACTAAATGGGATTATGAAAACTGTCAGACTCACTCTATTAACAGAGATAAGGATGCCCATATAGAGACTATTCTGAAGATGGGATGTCTGTTAATAATGATTTTCAATGCACTTCATTTTTCTTGAGAATATCCCACAAATATGTTTCATTCAGTAATGCTATCTTGAACCTAAAGTTCAGTTGTGTACACCATTCTATGATCAGAATTTTTTATTTTTCTATACCAGAAGAAAGACCAGAAATTTGTACTTTATGTTTTAAGTTTCTCCTACTAAGAGACAAGACATATTGCATCCTTCCTTGGATAACATTCTCAAAGGAAGTGATCCTTAGAAATACTTGGGTGATTGGCATTAGCAAGACTTTGATATGTACAATTTATTAAAAAAAAAACCTAATATGCTTCACTTAGTTCCTTTCATGTCCTTGAAAGAGATGGCACATAATTCCCCATTGTAGAAAATGTGCACAGTGCCTTATAATGAATAGGAACATTTTCCTTTGCACACTGTGGAGTGTTTCATGTGCAGTCACTAAGATTTATGCTGGAGTTTGAGAGACTGCAACATGATGATAACCTTGCAGTTAGGAATGAGACTAAACTGCTGGTTAGGTTATGAGCTTGGACTTCATATCTCCTGGCTCTGCATACTCCTATTTATGGCTAGTAATAGATAATCAAAGACTGGACAAGTGTGATGATGAAATATGGTATTTAATCTTGTTGCATGCTTTTTAAATTGTCCTTTATAAGATACTTAACCAACAGTTGTAATTTCTAAAGTATCTCTCAAAATTCTGCTTGAACATTGATCACAAATAGGTGCTGACTTCATAGACTGACTAGTTGTGTTTGTTTGGTTTTAGTATCTATCATCTCTGCATGCAAAACCAAAAAACAAGTGGCATAGAAAGTTTTCTCTCTTGGTGCTACCAAATGTCAGCAGCTATGCCCATATCCTTTTATTGTGTTGTCTGATTTATAAACATTTGTTAATGATTCACTAAACTGTTCTCCATACAGAATGGTAGAGACAACACATGACTTTAAATATTATGCTGTGTTATTGCTATTTGAAAAGCTGATGATCAGTTAGCTGTGCAGAAAACAGATGTCTTAGAAAGAGTAAAATTAGTGTTTTGAATTCCAGCAAATTCCCAACTGCCTTTTTTTTTCAAAGACTCTCAAGAACAGAGGATATCAATAGTTAAGCAGAGAAACAATAGATGAGAGACTGGGGATTACTTAGGAGTCTTGCCTGAAAAAAAAAAATTAAAAAAATTGCTGCATGAATGTATAAGTACAGAGGGATGATGAAAAGCTGCAAAATATATAAACTGAAAAACATATCGCGAAGATGTTTCTCAGTAAGTGCTAGAGAATTTCATCATAATTGGAAGTAAGTCTTTGTTATTTTCTGGTATATTTGGGGAAAGTTGTGCAAAGCATTTTGCTTATGCTATGTTTTGTTTTAGCTTTAATAACCCAAATTGTGCTGACTTCACAAGATGTTTCCTCAAGAGATTTCGCACTGTATATGCTTGAGATGACTATGATGGCTTGTGATTTATTGTACACTACATGAGGCCTCCCAAGTGTTGCTGTATTCTCATGGAGCTTAAATGGTATTCTGCATGGAATATGTCAAGAATAAAAAAGCACCCCCTAAATGACACTCTCTGAGGCCAGTCTACTTTTGCTGTCAGGTTGCGGCAAGCCTCAAAGGATGAAGAGAGCAGTTTGGGAATGAGTTCTCTGATGCTGGTTAACAATGTACTGGTGTGACTTCAATTTCTTAATGTACTTCTTGATTTTGCTGCACAAAAATGGCTGTTAGAGTGAAAAAAAACCCAAACAATCCAACTGTAGCACTATAAATTCTGTCATTTCTAACTTGCTAAACTTATGCTGCTTCTAGTTACCAGTGGAGCACTCGTTTGTTTTTTTTTAACTTCATTTCAGAAGAATCCTATGGTGTGAAAAGAGAAACATTAATTCTGCTGTATCTGTTCCATGCTTGGAGAGAATGCTTTAGAAGTTTACTTTAATTTATTCCATTTATAAATAAATATTTATATATGTATTTATATTATTTCTATAATAGATTTATTTTCTTGATAATAAATATCTATTTTATTATTGGAAGAGACAATAAATCAATTGCAGTACAAAACAAAGACAGATGAACTGAAAAATAAAAGTGTAATTCAAATTATTTTTCAAATAAAACATTAACAGTATTTAGAGAAAAAAATGTTGCTAGCACAATTGTCACAACTTGAACCTGAATGGCTTTTTCTTGACTCATGTCATCAAGTGATTCACTTGTGTATTATTTTTAAAAATTCTGTCTGACACTGTTGGCATATCATGTCCTTTGAGTTTCTCCCTCTTATTTCCAGATTCTGCGATAATCTTGAGATCCCAAAGATTGATTGCTCCTTTCAATTTTGTCATTTGTAATCAGAAGTTTATTTTTATATGTTATCTTGCCCTGGGCTGAAGCTTTCTGGCTGGTCCCAGCTGAGTGTGAGCGTGTCCTCACAGCCTCCCCAGGCTCAGCCCCACCAGGGATCTTGTTTGCTGGGCAGTGATCCCCTGGTTTTGCCAAATGGACCCCACAGAGGCATTGGCAGAGCTCAGGCTCAGACAGGGGAAGCAACAGGCACTTGGCACTGAGGCAAGTGCTGAAATTAGCTCAGCCCAGCTCTGGCCAAGGCGAGACCAGGCCATTCCTGAGACCTGTGCTCTCAGCTCAGGGCAGAGCATGTGGCTCTACTAGGATGGAAAAAAAGTCATGTTCACTGCACTAAAGCACTACATGTGGAATTCATGAATTATAAATTTTTTATATTTTTATATTTCTAATTTTTTTTTTTCACAGCAGCTTTTCAAGGATCAGCTTTACACTGTGACTGCTTAAATGACCATGTCAGTGCAACTGAGGCAGCAGTGAACTACGATAGATGGGCAGGGATGAGAAGCCACAGGCGAGAAGATCACCATAGTAAGCAGCTTTGAAATTCGACTGACCTTGTTTCTGGACATTGTACACTGTTGGGTTTTTGGAGCAGGCTTAATGGAGCTGAAACAGCCATCAGAAATGAATGTAACTCCTTCCCTGCCAGTTACATGAAAACTATGTAATTCATTAAAGAGACTGACTTCTCCTACATGCCACATAAATTATGAGATGTATAGACAGGGAAAGACCTTGAGTCCTTCAGTCTAACAGAAAAAAATGTCTAATGAGTTCAGTAAGACATCTTAGGTGATCATACGTACCACAAAGAACATCTCCCTTGTTCACGTACAGTGTTTCTCTCCCCCTTTGATGATTTAATTATTCATGTGTTATGGTTATGTATTAACCATACAAAAGGCTCACAACATTTCTAAGATGTTTATCTTTGGAAACTGTACCAAAGGGGGCAGTTCTGCAAGCACAGTAGCATCAGTTACCCAGAGAAGTAGACAGTCCAACAAAAGATACCTTCAATTTATTTTTATTGAGAGCAGCTGATCAAAGCAGTAGGAAGGAAAGAAAGTGCAGAATTCAGGGGCAAACTCATTCAGAGGCATACACATGGCCACATATACAAACTTATATTGGACACACAAGTCTATGAGGGCTGAATGAGATCCATCCAAGAGTACTGAGGGAGCTGGCAGAAGTGCTCACTAAGCCACTTTTCGTCACTTATCATCAGTTCTGGCTAACTGGGGAGACTCTGATGGACTGGAGGATAGCAAATGTGACACCCATCTTAACAAAGGGCTGGAAGGAAGATCTGTCAGGCCTGTCAGTTTGACCTAAGTGCCAGGGGAGGTTGTGGAGCAAATCATCTTGAGTGCCATAGTGCAACACATGCAGGTCAGCCAGGCGATCAAGCCCAGTCAGCATGGGTTTATGAAAGGCAGGTCCTGCTTGACTGACCTGATCTCCTTTTATGACAAGGTGGTCAGCTCAGAGGATGAGGGAAAGGCTGTGGATATTGTCTATCTAGATTTTAGTGAAGTCTTTGACACTTTCCCGCAGCATTCTCCTGGAGAAACTGGCTGCTCATGGCTTGGATAGACGTGTGCTTCACTGGGTTAAAAACTGGCTGTCTGGCTGGGCCCAAAGAGTCATGTTGAATGGAGTTAAATTCAGTTGGCGGCTGGTCACAAGTGGTGTTCCTCAGGGCTCAGTGTTGGGGCCAGTTCCCTTTAATATCTTTATCAATTATCTGGATGAGAGGATTGAACGCACCCCCAATAAGCTTTCAAATGACACCAAGATGGGTAGAAGTGTTGATCTGCCTGAGGGTAGGAAGGGTCTACAGAGGGATCGGGAAAGGCTGGATCAATAGGCTGAGGCCAATTGTATGAAGTTCAATAAGGGCAAGTGTCAGGTCCTGCACTTGGGTCACAACAACCCCATGCAATGCTTCAGGCCTGGGGAAGAGTGGCTGGAAAGCAGCCGGGCAGAAAAGGACCTGGGTGTGCTGGTTGACAGCCAGCTGAACATGAGCCAGCAGTGTGCCCAGGTGGCCAAGGCCAATGGCATCCTGGCTTGTATCAGAAATGGTGTGACCAGCCAGAATAAGGATGTGATTGTCCCCTTGTCCCTTGTACTTGGCACTGGTGAGGCCATACCTTGAATACTGTTCTCAGTTTTGGGCCCCTCACTACAAGAAGGACATTGCGCTGCTGGAACATGTTTAAAGAAGGGCAGAAAAGCTGGTGAAGGGTCTGGAGCACAAGTCTCATGAAGAGTGGCTGAGGGAACTGGGGTTGTTCAGTCTGGAGAAGAGGAGGCTGAGGGGAGATCTCATTGCTCTCTACAACTACCTGAAAGGAGGTTGTAGTGAGGTGGGTGTCAGTCTCTTATCCCAGGTAAAAGAATGACAGGAAATGGCCTCAAATTATGACAGGGGAGGTTTATATTGGGTATTAGGAAACATTTCTTCAGTGAAAGGGTTATCAGGCATTGGAACAGGCTTTCCAGGGAAGTGACTGAGTCCCCACCCCTAGAGGTATTTAAAAGATGCGTAGATGTGGTGCTTAGGGACATGGTTTAGTGGTGGACTTGGCAATGCTAGGTTAATGGTTGGACTTGATGGTCTTAAAGGTCTTTTCTGTGCAAAATGATTCTACTCTACTGGCCAAGCCAAAGGTCTATGGAGACTTGAGACTGATACAGCAGGTGCATCCCACAGCTTCAATTCAGTGTGTGCAAGAGTACAAATGCGCCCAGCAGCTCCTGGAATCCGCTGTTTTTAAACTTCTAGTCTGCCAGGTAATGCCCTCAATAACCTGGGCTATCAGGGTGATTTCTTCTTGAGGCTGGCTGCACTTGCATACCCTAGCCACGTTCAACCAACATACTTCAGGATGGGGTCCTTATCAGGGCAAGACTGGTTTCACCAGTTCATCTTCATTCATGCTGGGGAGCTACAAGTTTACCTCAAGCTATACGAGAAAATATGGTCATATTTGAAAGATTTCTCAGCATAGTAGCAATAGAAAAGTCATAGCAAGTGCCAGAGATGCCATAACTGCAGTCTTCCTCAGATCAACAGTTCTCCTATAGGAGTGACTCTGAGTTCATTGACACAGTAGAATGCAATTTACTTTGTATCAGTCTGGACCTTTATCTACGTTTAGCCTGTATCCAGGGCTAAACTATAGCAGTTGCTCTACCACCCAATAACTCCTCCCCAGCTGAGAAGGGGAATCAGGGAAAAAAAGAGACAAGTCCCATAGGTCAAAATTTAAACAAATTTAATGAAACAAATAAACTAATTCAAACACCAACATAAAGTACACAAACTTAGAATTATAGAATCACTATGGTTGGAAAGGACCTCCAGGATCATCAGGTCCAACCTTTATCCCATCATCTCCCTAACCACTAGACCACAGCTTCAAATGCTACATCTACTCGTTTTTTAAACAACTTCAGGGACGGTGACTCTGCCACCTCTCTGGGCAGCCTGTTCCAGTGCCTAACCACCCTCTCAGTAAAGAACTTCTTCCTAAGATCCAATCTAAACTTCCCCTGGTGTAACTTGAGGCCATTTCCTCTCACCCTATCATTAGTAATTTGGGAGAAGAGACCAACACCAGCCTCACTACATCTTCCTTTTAGATAGTTGTAGAAGGCAATGAGGTCTCCTCTCAGTCTCCTCCAGGCTAAACAACCCGAGTTCCCTCAGCTGGTCTTTATAAGGCCTGTTTTCCAGACCTCTCACCAGCCTTGTTGCCCTTCTCTGGAATCGCTTCAGCACCTCAGTGTCCTTTTCATACTGTGGTGAACAGAACTGGACACAGTACTCAAGGTGTGGTCTCACAAGTGCCACTTATACTCAGCCTGGACCCTGAGAGCAGCAGAAAGATCAGGAGACCAAAAGGGAGGAACCCCAGAAAGAACTCCCCAGCCTCAGTAAACTCCCTCCTTTTACAAGGAGCATTACGTAAGTGGTATGGGATACTCCTGTGAGTCAGCTTAGATCAGCTGCCCTGACTGAAAATCCCAGCTGACTCGGTACGACTAATGGCCTGCCTGCCATGGCTGGCCCACAGCTGAATTCCTGGGAAACCAGGATGACCTTCTTGAGACAGGACAAGTGACCCTGATAATTTTTGAAGGACAACATTCAGGTCCAACTTCAGAACTTCTGGAAAACATAATACTTTCTGCTTAAAAAAATAACAGTGTACATACACATGTATAGATTTATGTATATGTGTGTATATATATGTACATAAAAAAACACCAAACACATAGATACTCTCACACAATGAAACTGAGACAACTCAGTTTTGTCTTGAGGTATCATCATGTGAGAAATTCCATAGGATCGACTCTAGTAATGGTCAAGGAGGGACAGCTTTGCCTTTCATCACCATCCATACGTTTGATTATATGCCTACAGATTGTATGTTAGAAACTTAAATTGTTACCTCTTCTGAAGTCTCAACTAATCAGAGATGAAGCTGTTCTACTACTGAACATGCCAGTATCTGCTGACATGAGTCGTGAAGGGATGGCAAAGTGCATAAAGTGTCACATTAGATATTTGTGATAAGAATGATTCATCCTGGGCCATTTTAGAAAAAAATATAGTGCGATCATATGTTCTTGGGAAGAGTCTTGAGAACAAGAGACTTGGAAAACAATATATTAATTTGCCAGTGACTTCACTAAGGTGTTGATTCATTATCAATGCTTTCATGGGAACAAAGCTCTGATATGCTTCAGAAAGATTGCTAGTGGGTCTACACTGCTCAGTCAGGAAGAATAATATTATTTCCCCGCAAGAAGAATCTTTTGTCACAGTCTGCTCATGCTGAAGAACGATAAGAAATGACTCTGGGAAACAGTTTCTCTTCTGACCGTCTCTTCTGACTGAACTGTGCCTTTATTGGATTGCTGACAAACATTTCTGACCTGAAGAGACCAATCAAGGAATGACTCCAGTATCAGCTTTCCAGATGGAGCTGAAAGTACTTTGACATTTACATGAGAAACCAGCTCATCATGTCAGTTCTTCTGGCTTGCAAACAGCTATTCAATCAAAAGGACCATCTTTGCATGCATTGGGATGTGGCTGGCAATGTCAGCTTGCCTTTCTCTAGAATATATTTGCCATTTCTGTGAATCTCCACCTTATAACTGTAGGCATCACTTAGAATTTCAATAGCAAGCACTCATCGTGAGCATAGTTTCATTTACTTGGTGTCAAAGTTCTTGAATAGTAAATGATAAGCACTTCATTTCCATCTAGTTATACGTAGCAGAGATTGACTTCAATGCCACAGACTGGAACATCACAAATGATAATCAACAGTGTCTATTTGTCATACAGGATGAGTGGAATTGGATGTCAGTCACTTGCTCACATTTTTGAAATGCACTTTCTGCCAGGAAGTCCATTTCCATGGAACTGTCTTGTGAAAGAAGCAGAGAAAAGCTTTGGTGATGATTGCTTTTCATGACACGGAGCTGTAGCAGAAGTTCTGAGGAATATCTAGAGACCTTGTGTTTTAACTGAGATAAATTTAAAATTGTCTTCACTTTGTGCTTTGAAACATATATGTATCTATTTAGCCTCTTTCTATAACTGCAGTACCTAAGAAGGTACCTTAGTCCTTTCACTGTTAGTGGGGCCCTCCAGGGACTGCAGAGGGACATGATGCATCACAGTGGTCTTCTCCATGGGCTGCATGGGAATCTCTGCTCTGGCACTTAGAGCATCTCCTCCTACGCCTTCTCCAGTGATCTGGACTGTTTCACATTTTCCTCACTCTTCTCCCTCACAACTCTAACACAGTGTTTTTTAAACCTTCTTAAATATGTTGTCACAGAGATGCCACCAGCATTGCTGATGGGCTCCACTTTGGCTAGTGGTGAGTCCGTTTTCGAGCTCGTTGTAACTGACTCTGTCCAACATGAGAGTAGACCCTGGTATTTTATATAGAAGCCACCTCTACATACCCTCCACTACCAAAACTTGCCACATCAACCCAATTCATATACCTAGTTGTGCTTTTGTGAAACTTTTGTTCTTGCTCAACAGCTGTGACAAGTTTTCACACATGACCTCCTGCTCTTGAATGCATCTCAATGATTGACACTGTTTATCCTGAAGCTTCAGCATATGATTGCCATTCTTGTGACCAGAAATTGCAGTTGTGGTTGAAAAACCAAATACGTAGCTCTGAAGTTCATCAAGTGAACATAATTCCACGTGCTGACTGACCACATGAGCAATCACACATAGGTAGGATCACCTGCTTTTCTATGGCTGCTACTAATTAAATAGTGAGAGAGGTAGAAGATATGATGCCAATTCTTTCTGCATCATTAACAGACAACTTCCTTTGTGCAATTCATACTGTGCAAAATCAGTGCAGTAATGGAGTGTCCTTGAGCAAATGCAGTATGCACTCTCACAGGACATAAAGTGGAGACTGAGGTTCTACCATTAGAGAAGTACGAAAAGATAGTTAAAGGCATGCACTGCAAAATAGATGGCTTTCCTCCTCTCCTTACTTCCTACATATCTTCTCAATATACAGCTCACTTATTGTGTAGTTACTGTAACCTTTATTAAACAGTGTCTTCTATTAAATACATGTTTACCTGGTTAAAAAAAAGTTCAATTAATAAAATAACATCCTGTTTAGAGTGCTAAAAGTTTTTAAACTTTGCAGCTGTTTATTGGTTTAGTTTGTTGTTTGATTTTTTTTAAGGAAGTCATATGAGAACTGTTTTCTTTATTAAACAATAGGGGTTTTTCAACTATTCAAAGTAGAAGTAACTGGTGAAAAGCCTTCAGGAAGTCTTTACATCCAGCTACCACTTAACTGAAAGATTTTCACTCATTCTCCTAGACTTGTGCTTGATGAATTGTACAAACATTTGAATCAGGGAACCAAGTAGGCTCACACAGCCATGAATACAGGCTCCATGTGTTAGAAATACCTGTCATATGGTATATTTAAAACACATTTTAGTATTTCAGGATTTTCATCAGGATTTTCATCAGGATTTTTTTCTTTTTTTCCAAGCAACAATACTGTGCATTTTTCATTCTGAAAGTTGATATTTCAGTATGTTTTAATTCTTTTGAAGAAACAGTTTGTGGAAGTAGATATGCAGAGACAAGTAAGACTAAATCCTAATGAAACCAAAATAATATTAAAATTTGAATTGTGAAATTTCATTTAATGTCATAGATGTCTATTTACAGAATCATTCTAAGTGACTATTTATTCAGTGGTTTGCATCACATAGAGTTCAGCATTGCTAAAAATATTTTTGTATATTCTGTGAGCAATTGAAAACAGCAGTTAGTGCACCAATAATTGCTAAAGTGAATTACCTGCATACACCTCTTTAATCGGCCTGCAAAACTTGATGTGACTTCAAGATGTAAAAAGTGTTATATGGCCACCATAATTTTTCTAGAAAACCAGTTCAGTGTTTGATCTGTTTCTCCAGTAACACTGGATGAGCAGCTGAGATCATAATGTTAATAATCCATCTGATATCACATCAATAAAGCATAGATAATACTGAGAATCATTTTTTTCCAATTATGTTTTATTTGCTTAAAAGTCATTCCAACAGTTAGATAAGTTTTTTCACTTTCTCAGTCAAATCAAGTTTCTCAGCCCTTCTTAATCTTCCCTGACACCAAGGTTCAAAAGCTCTTGCAGCTATAATATTTTTATATAAATTGCATCTATAATCTTCAGAAGTATTCCAGATTCTGTTTTTTTCCTAAATATTTGTTACTTTTAAGTACACTTCGTATATATTTCTATAAGTTTGTGCTCATGCAACTTAAAGACAATTAGGTGGATACGGAAAAGGGAAGATACTGCTAGAATGATACTTGTCAAGTACAATGAGATATAAATTTTAATAAAAACACACAGTGCTTGATCTTAGACCTCATTGCTTGAAGACATATTTGAGTAGACTTCAGTGTTCATCCTGAACCTCGATATATACCTTTTTAAGACTCTATATTATGCTGCATATTGATAGAGTAATATCTAATTTCAGTTTTATCTCCAACTGCATACAGTGTTTCATCTCGCAAATGTAGAGATTGATCTTCTACTGTCACTTCCAGTAGAGGGAAGGTATGCCAGGTACGGAAGGAACCATTTTTCCTGAGGATCAGAAATGCCATAAGAACAGTGAAAGAAGTTAAAGAAGTCAGTATAAGTAATAAAAGATACATCCTATGAAAACAAGAGTAGTTAAAAAGGGAAGGAGGGAAGGAGGGAAGGAAAAACGCACAGAATGTTAACATACACATTACTAGTAAGAAAAACATGTAATAAAGACTGCATGAAAATGTTATTAGAAAAAACTGTTCAAGCATATACTTTTAAAAAAATTGAATCTATGATTTAAAAAAGGGTGTTTGGGCATACTTGTGTTCTAAGGTACATGTTTTGTAAGTCTGGTGTGTAAGAATGAAGAAAGCACAGCAATGAGGAGAAAGTAGAACTGATTATAATAGCTTGTTACTTCTGGTGGTTGACAACTGGCAATTTGGTGAAAAAATCATTTCCATTTGAATAACAGACTAATGAATTTTAAAAGTATTTTAAGCTCTGCAAAACATTTTCTTTGATATAACTATTTCAAAATGAGATAGAAGTCTTCTAATCTAAAGGCAATTAAATTGATTTTTTCTGTTGAGAATGTAAAGTGTATATATATTCTTTCTTATTTCATAATTGTAAAATATACAATCAGTATACCAGATGTGTCATGGAGGCATCCACAAAACCTGTAAATCAGTCTCTCAAAACACTCTGACAAACCCAAGCAAACCCTAAGCCTAAGTGACAGGCAGAGGAGCTCACAAAACAGACAGAACAGAAGCTCTATTCTAACCAAAATTACTCAGCACTCCGACAGACCAAAGTAAATCACAAGTTTGGATGTCAGGCGTGAATGTAATACTACACAACTTGACTTAAGAATTCCTAAGATCTGCAGTTAGTACTTTAGAAGGATGACTCAAAATATACACACACTCACTCACAAAAAGGGGGAAAATCTCCCACTCAAGGGTACCCAGAAGAAGTCTTTACTCACTCAAACAACATGGGATGGTGCCGACTCTCAACCCTGCGGAGTTTCCTTGGGTGGCATCCCGATTCAAGGGGAAAGTCCCCAGATGACAACCCACTGCTCCAAGGAGGATCAGCTCAAATCAGCTCTCTGGCAGGGCTCCATTTATACCTCAGTCATGTCTGACCTGTGGGCAACTCCCACAGGTGCAGGTGATGGGAAGTACCTGGACTAAAGATAAATAGATTTCAACAGCTTGGAAGCTCTGGTCTTTAGCAGGCCTTTAGCAAGACCCAGTTGTTATTAGGTCTTTGGCAAGGCCTTAGTCAGGGTCAGTGCATTTGCCACAAGATATTTCAATGTGGCTGCGTCTCTATGTATTGCAGGAATAATGCAGAAATGCACACCTATCATCTCCAGTAAATTTTCCACACACCCCCACCCTACCAACTAATAAGCATGTATGAAGTAGGGAGAGGAAGAGAACTGCAAAGAAACTACTGGTGCCTGACACACACAATGATGTTTACTCAGTCAAAAAATAATGAAGTGTTCAGGGAAGGCACCTACATCAAAACAGGCTCAAAGGAAAGAAACGTGGTCTGGATGAAGGAAACAGCACACTTCACATTTTGTTGGGGCCAAAAACTTCTTATTTGCAAGGACACATATTCCAGAGCTCAAACCCATGTCTCCCACTGTCATCATTTCTGTATAATGCAATGTTGTGAGGTTTTTCTGTTCCAGACAAGTTTCATTCAGCTACACACACTTAGAAGCAGGCAGAAATGGAAGCCTGTTTAGCACCATTGGTTAGCTGAACGGTTCTGCTCCCTAAACTCCTGCTCGTATCTCTTGACACTCTGGAAAATGCATTTTTAATTGGCATTTAGTAACAACAGACATTGTCACAGTTTTATATTTGTCAAAAGGATTTTCTAAATTTTACAATTTACCTTGTCTACCCAACTAGTTATAGCTTTGTCAATCAGTGAAATTAGAGAACAAGTTAATTTACATCTCAGCAAATGTGTTAAGCCTTTTGCAAAAATATCTTTGTAACTCAAACTTAATTTTGTCCAAACTGTTCCACAGTGGAATGTCATCAGTCAGCAGATGCTGAAAAACTAGCTGACACATTGTTGAAGTGGAAAAAAAGAAATAGACCCTGTGTGTCACATGGGAGATGAAGTATGTATGTGTACAAAGCGAGACTGAAAAATAGTGTCAGGACTGAAGTCAGTAGTAGAAAAAAGCAGGTGATGCAATTGGAAGAAAGCACAGAACTCAAAGTAAATAGGTGCCCAGAGCAGATACACGTGCTAAAAATTCTTTCTGTCACAGAATCCTAAATCACTTATAGCTGGACTGGGTGTCTGTGTTTCTGTCTCTCTCTCCTGGTTTACCAGGAAGAGAATCCTGGGCCAGCCAGGGCCATGATTAGCCCTGAGTCAACTGGGAGATTCAATCAAGGCATCTGACTCACAGGTGTATCCCATACCACTTAATCATGCTCATTATAAAAGGAGGGATTTCACTCAGGGTGGCCTTCTTTCACTCTTTCACTCAATTTCACTCTTTCTTGGCCTTCTGCTCCTGCTGCTGACCCTGGAGACCAGACTGAGTAGAACCTTGTACGCTCTATATTGGTGATGGTATTAGTTTTGTTATTTCATTAAATCTGTTTCTACTTCAACTCACGAAGTTTCTTCATTTTTCCCTGATTCCCCTTCTCAGGTGGGGAGGCGTTGTTGGGTGGTAGAACAACTGCTACAGTTTGGCCCAAAGTACAGGCTAAATGTAGACACCTTTCTCTACATCCAGTAGCTGTCTAAATGGTAAGAAACTGTAAAACATAATTGGAGAACAAGACAAGTACACATACTTAAGTCAACAAGATAAAAGTATGTAAAAAGAGGCATGCAAATAAAGAGGAAATTCATATGAGAAAAAATGAGTTGTTAAAAATTAATGAAAATATTTAGAAAAGGACTGTTATTTACATGGTTAAGATGTCAAATATAAATTTAAAATTAGTGTTTAACAAGAAAAAATAAGGAAAGCATTTTGCAATTTGTGAAAAGCTCAGGAAAAAAAAGGTTTTTCAAAGAAGAGTCATGGAAACAATTAAAGGGATGAATGGACTTGCTTATTAGAAAAGATTAAAAAGATAAATACAGATAGTTTAGTGAAGTAATTAGGTTAGGGAAGAGAGGAGGACATAATAAGCAACTACAAACATCTGAAGACAGCAAACACCAAGGAAGGAGAGGAATAATTTAGCCTAATACTAGAGAGTATCTTTTGAAGAAAAGGAATTGAAGTTAAAAAGGAAAAAATAATTACACTGAGGGGCAGAAAAAGTCCCTTGTCTAGAAATGAAAAAAGATGGAAGTGGTGAGAGTCTCTATATAAGGGTAAGTAGATAAAAGGACTGGAAAATATAACAAAACAACAACAATAATGAGGTAAAAAGTTAGTTTTAAAGGAGTGCATGTAATTTGCATTCCATGGACACTGTTTTCCTTCTAAAAACAATGTATTTTTAAAATAACTGAAAAGATTCTTTCAAATGGTGTAGTGGTGAATTGGCAGCACTAGGTTAATGGTGGATCTTAAAGCTCTTTTCCAACCAAGGATATTCTATGATTCTATGAAAGATCATTTTCTCTACTTCTGTGTAAGTCTTTATCATTCCCTGTCGTCTCCTTGAACCTTTGTGGACTGTTTGGTGCGGGAAGTCCTCTGGGAGAATGAAGTTTCCTGTACAGCCACATTGAACATCTTGAAGTAATGACAAGCCTGAGAGCACATGTGCAAGAGTTACATTTATTCCCCAAATCACCAAGGAAGCAATAAACAAAGGGAGGTATGACAGGACCAAAACTTGATTGTTTCTTAGTAGTAAAAGTTCTGGAGAGGCAGTGTCAGCATTTCAGATTTGGCTTCTGCTCTTCCCTGACCAGATGTACTCCACAGCTCTTCCTGTGACTCTTTCCTTTCTACCTTATCGTCTCTCTGTCTGTTTCTTATGAAGTTCAGACTTTGTCACAGTCCCTGTTGTTTTCTTTCCCAGCTCTCCTCCTTTCTCTGTCTTCTGGCTTCTCCTCATAAATAATTACCTGGAAGTTTCCCTTTTCTTTCATGGCAAGCACACTAACCTCTCTGTCTCCTTTCCACCACTACTTCCCACTATAGTCCTTACTGCTGGCTCCATTCTCTGCTCCTTCTCTCTTAATATCCCTACTGCTGTTCCAACAGTGACTTGGAATAAATATCTCAGTCCTACACTCTCTCCCCTTAGCCTGCTTCTTCACTTTGCAAATTTCCTCATTAAAAGACAAATTCTTGTGCTAGAAGAAGAGAGACCAGTGCATCTTTTTTTCTGTGTTATATGTAGGAATACTATACTAACCTATATAATTTCTAGTACAATATAAAAAGTAAAGATTCAAAAGGCAAGGCACAAGTCCAATTTTAAACAGCAATTATTAAGTTTCTTTTCTGATTTTCACAAGAATGAGGTATGTCCTGAGATACTTTTTAGGACTTCAGTTCTTTTTGGAGCATAGAGGAAGGCAGGATTATAATGTGAATAACTTCATATTACCGTGAGTTCTAGCTGAAGAACAAGCAGAATAGCTTGGTTATTAGAGGACAGTCATGTACTAGCATGGGGCTGAGCTCTGATCTTTCTGTCTTTAGCTTCTGTTCAACAAGGCGTTTGGCCCAATGGTCAAGGGAGCCAAATACTTTCCTACTATGTGTTGTGGATCCCCAATGGCCTTCGTCAGTCCTGATGCTCCTTTTCTTATCAGAGGTTGTTATACTATGACTATTCATACTTGCATTTGTACTTTAAAAGCACCCTAGGTTGTAGTGCCTTTAAAAATTTAGTGCACACATTTAATGTTTATCATCTTATTGAGAGATTTAAGGTACAAAATAAAAACAGACATACAGAAGGAAAATTAATCATCAGTGTAAAGATACTTCTTCACCTCTCTAGGTACAGAAGGGTGTTTTTTTTCCTACCGTTTTTCATGTGTACTGTAATACCTATGATAGACTTCAGAATTATATATGGTAGCTATATAAGAAATATGTTGTTAAGATGGATTTGTTGATTAGATCAATATTTAAATAAACTTTAAAATAAAGAAAAACTTCCAGACTTTCCAACTAACTTGACTGTCAAAGAGGCCGCACCGGCCTTGATATGCTACGTAAAAGAACCAGAGTGCCTTATGAAAGGACCCTAAAAAATTCTGGCTGTTCCCACAGCTTGAGCAACTGGAAAATATCTGTAAGAATGCCTCATATAATAATTACATACAAAAGTTCTCAAATTTGTTTCAAGTACCATAGCTGTACAGTTCCTTCCTTGAAACTCTGCTTTGTGTACTCTAGCTTTATAAGATCCTTACCCTAAGCTTCACTGAAACCCTCAAGGAAACATACAATGTAAAAGTAGTTCCCAAAGTCACTTGCTTTTAAAAATGGTACTCAAAGTATATAATCCAGATAATCACGTTATTATTTGACTTTGTCTAAAATTACAAATCCAAATTAAAACTAATCTTGTAAGTTTCCTGATTCAAGTGCTGTTACTCAGTTGTTATTCTAAAGATCCTACACTCGTAGCTCAGAAATGGTTAGCCTTAGCCTAAGAAAAATAAAGTGTGCTTTTTTGAGAGAGTGACTGTTTTTGTGGAATTATATTAAAATATATATATGCATAAGTGTGTATGCAAGTGATTTTTCCATATGATGAAAATAATTTTTAAAAATAGTTTTACTTTGTATTTTCATTTTTTAATTAACCTTCTTGATTGATGAGAAACTATGAACAGAAACAGTATTGGGAAATCCCCCTAACCCTAAAATCTTCAATTCTATTGAAGATTTTAATAATTATTTTCCTTTCAGTTTCTTGTTTTTTCATTTACTGGTGGCTCAAGTAACCCTTTTTTCAAGTGACTCTTTTTTCATCTTACTCTTAGTTAGATGACTAATAGGTGACTCACAACATGTGTTGGAATGGAAGTGATTTTGTAAGCTGTGAGCTATTTATACAATTTGAATTTCTCTTTGAGTTGCTCAGTACAGGTTTGTTTGGGAACATTAAGCTGTTTTTAGTGATAGCTTAAGATCAAACTATCAGGCATGATGACAAGTCTCACATGTGTTAAAATTCTATTTACTTACTAAGAGGTATCCTTATATTCTGTTCTGATTGGACATGTTGGCAGATCACAGGTCATGTGCTGAAGGAAATATTATTGTGAAGTGCCATACACTTGCTTGCTTTGATTTGACACTTTAAATATAGACTTACCAACATTAGCCAGTACAGCTGGACCTGAATAACACTTGCAATCATCTAGGAATAAGCTGGATGAAGTACAATGAAGCATCAGAGTGAATCTGCAAATAAAGCAAATAGAAAATTCCAGCAACCTCCTGTGGAGGAAGCAGAAATTGTGCATTTAGTTTATAACAACATAACAGGTTTATTTTTTTTTTGTTTGTTTCTATTGTGAATGTACTTAAAGGTTAGTCAGATTTTTACAACTTCCTTCTCATTAAGAGCTTTACGTCCCTGTGCTATCAGGATTATCAGCTAAGCGTACACTGTATAACTGAATCTATGCTCTGCATTACCAGGCAGTTCCCTACCATAAGCCAGGTCACAAAGAGTGCTTAGAATAGTTTCTTCATTGGACCACAAGATTAATCTCTGGACTAGCACATTTATTTTTCTTTATGACTGATTTATTCAGGGTTACCCACACTTATAGATCAGAGAACATTCTGGGGACACAAACTGTATCTTAAAAACCTCTTCACCATTTCAAAGATTTTTCCAGCTTTGGGCTAAGCCTTCCACAAGTGTTCTCTGTTGCAGACAATATATGGAATTAGAAAAACAAAAACCTTTTCACTGCCATAATAGTTCTCAGCTGTTACAATGTCCTCTTTGAAAGGCTTCTTAAAACAACTTCTTTATGTCTGATAGTTGCAAAATCCAGAGGACACAATGTGAGTTTAAAGCCATTTTTAGTTAAATACCTCTCATATCTCCTGCCAAGCACTTCTCTGCAGGACGAGCAGATATCAGGATCTATGTGTTGTTGCTTTCTCCCTTTTAAAATTTTCGAGGTAGTAACTGAAAGGCTAGAACGTGTCAGAATCTGTTTATGAGTGGCTGCTGTTATCTGACTTTTTTTTTCCAGAGTGTTTTCTAATAAGTGAAGAATTAGCACCCAAAGAGTAACAGTTCGTAATTTCCTGTCTTAACTGTGGTATCAGTATTACCCTTTCGAACTTTGTCATTACCCTTTTATTCATCTGAAAATGATACATAAAATCAGTAGCTGAGAATATAATTTGTTCCATTCAAGCTCCAGGAAAAAAAGCCCAACACAAAATAACCCCAAAATACCAAACACAAAAAAGCCCTAAAAACCCCCCAAACAGTAAGAGAGCTTGCATTTTCAGACAGCAAATTTCAAAAGCATGCTGCACTCAGGTATGTCTAGATCCACCTAAATGATGGCTCTGGCTGTCCAAAATCAGTGAGAAAGAATAATACCAACATGATACATGTTTGAAAATCCTTTCCATATCCTTACAAAATCAATCTGCCATGACAGAAAAGATATTAAGATAGCAAAGCTTTATGTTTGTGTGTGATATATATGTTCTCTTAGATACCAAGTCCCATCCCAGTGATAATAAGGTATTAATTTTGAAGAAAACTAATATAAAAATAGCCATTAGATTTTTTTTCCTGATTTCTTAATTGGTGTTTCTTTTCACTAAAAAGGTTTAATATGTAACTTTAGTATTGTTTAAGCATTCCTTTTGTTCAAAGTTTAAGTCTTCTTAACCTTAAAAAATCTAACATAATCTCTAAAAGACTTTTCCTTTTCTTTTCCCCTCATGAAAACATTCACTATATTTTAGTCCTCTCCTGCTCATCAGAGAGTTGCACACACATCTAACTGAGAGGCATCTGAAGAATTCAGGTTATCCAGAATTTGGCCAGGAGTCAGGAACAAATACAGCTTTTCTGGGGAAGCCATAGTTCCTAAACAGACTGTCATATGTATTGATGCTACTAGCAGCTCACCTTTCAGGTATCTTTCTCTAGTCAGGAACCTCATGCAAGACAACAGAATCACAGTGACTTTTGTGGACTGATTTATCTTGAGACATCTCTTATAACCCTCTAAAAATTATAACGCTTTTTCTTATTGTTGCAAGGAATGGTTCTCATTTCTCTGTATTCTGGTATTCAAGAATCCTTTAAAAAATAATTATATAGATTGCAAGCATAAAAAATATAAAAATAAAAAATAAACTGTGTACTTTTCTGTACAGAATACTGTGTTTCATGACCTGCTCTGAGATGAGTCCTTCCCACAGTCTGCAATTCTTGAGAACTGCTTGAGCATGGGTCCTTTCCATGGGATACAGTCCTTCAGGAATGGACTGCTCCAGTGTGGATTCCCCATGGTATAACAGGTCCTGCCAGAATACCTGCTCCTGGATGAGTTCCTCTCCACAGGCCACAGATCCTGCCAGGAACTTACTCCAGCCCAGGCTTTCCATGGGCTGCAGTTTCTTTCAGTGCATCTCTCAACGCATCCCAAGTGACACTTGAGGCCATGGTCTAGTGGTCTAATGGTTAGAAATATGATGGGATAAAGGTTGAACTTGATGACCCTGGAGGTCCCTTCCAACCATAATTATTCTATGATTCTGTGATTCTATGATTCTACCTGCTGCAGCAGTGGATACTGCAGGACTGCACCTCCATAGACTCATATTCTCACTCTTCTCTCTCAGCTGGTGTTGCACAGCATTTTTTGCTCTTTCCTAAACATGTTATCATGGAGGCACTACTGATGTCACAGACGGGCTCAGCTTTGGCCAGCAGCGGGACTTCATTGGAGCTGGTTGAAACATGTCTCTGACATGGGGGCAGCCTCTGATGTCTTCTCACAGAAGCCACCCTTGCAGCTCTCCTCTGCCAAAACCTTGCCATGTAAACAAAATACATCTTTTAAACAAAAACTTCCATCAAACCAGATTCATATCTGGTGAAAATCAGCAGTTTCATTAGCAAAACCAAGAAGATCTGGTATATAAATCAAGTGTAAATGTATGTGCATGTATATGTAATGAGCTTCATACAGATTAACTACCAGTGGTTTGATACAGTATCAAGCCCTATATCAAATATCCTCAAGACACTATATTGTATTGAAATCAATACTCTAACTTACCTCTCTAGCCAACCATTGCAATCCAAAATGCCCATGAAGAGGGCCAGAAATAATGCAGGAAGTGGTATAAACTCCTGGTCACTCTTGGAGAAACTAAACTTCAGCTGGCTAAGGAAGAAACACAGAGGTCAGTGATAAAAATGGGTAATAAAACCACCACATTTGTAAGCAGCTATTGTAAAAAGAGTTATTGGAAGGGTGTTTTAGTTTCAAAATTAAAGCATAGCAGTTAAAAATGAAAGATCAAAACAAGACTTAAAAGCAGTCAGAAGCAATGAAGAGAAAAATGCCACTCACATAAACATGCCTAACTAGATAGTCTGAGATTTGTAGAAAAGGTTGGAATTGTTACTTTGTCATTCTGGAATATATTATCCAGAAGCATTTTGAAATCCATTTACCTCAGGAGTACATGATATATACAATCATTACCATATTTTCTATACTGTAAATACTTATACTGCATATTTAAGGTACAGGAACAACATCCACAAAATTGTTTCATCATTTGTATATCATTATTACTACAGTAACCTCTTTCACCAAAATATTTTTATATTCATATAAGATTTTAATTATGAAACCATGGAATATTTATTACTATTATTAGCATCAGCAGCAGCAATAGCAGAAGCAGTATAAAATCAAAGAAACTTCCACTCATAACATCTTTGATTATAGTTTTGACAAGTCATGTGATAGGACAGAAAGAACCTTGGCCCATTGTGCTAAAGTTAACCAGTGAATGTTATTAGAAGAATACTATTAAGGAAGAAAATAGAAAGAAAAGGGGAAAAAAAAAAAAGAAAAAAAAAAAGAAGAAAAAAAGCTTTGCTGCTCTTAGAACTGCTGACTTAACCATTAACAGATCAATATGTATAAAAGTACATCAAACACTGAGATAAAGTCTGAGAAGGAATACAAAGAGCTGCAGCATGAATAAACCTGACACAGAGATTCCCAAGATTTCTTCGCCAGGTTCAACATTGGCAGCAGTAGATGGCACCTCTACCTGTGATAATAAAGCAGTCGTGTTTCTGTGCTAACTCATGTGTCTGAGTGTTATGCATTCCATAAAAAGATGTACACCGTCGTTCAGGAAATAATGAATTAGATCAAAATGAGAGGCGTCCAGCTGTTGGTGTTCCCTGTTTGCTTTGCAAACAGACTGTCTTTGAAAGTCTGACTTAAGTTAGGCCCAAAGACTTCTATATGTTTTGTCATATTTTTCTTTTGATCTTTGCAGATCTCTCCTTTCTTGAGATAGGCTTTATTTTATCTGTCTATCTGTCTATCTGTCTATCTGTCTATCTATCAATTTATTTAAATCCAGAAATTTTTTTGATCATGGTATCTCTCTGAGAACACAGTAGTTACTGGCCTCTTTTTCTTTAATCCAACGCATTGACCTACTCCTAGAATCCTTGTTTAAGACCATTTCTGAAACTCTCATGGATGTAAAAGGTTCTTACGTAGACAATGTCATCAACTTCTTGGGCATCTTAAAACACTCAACATCACTCATGATTTCTTCGGCAACTTGCAGAGTTGCGCTCTTGCTAATTTTAACATGTTATCTCAGTAGGTCTATACTAACTTGCTCTCCTCTGACCTTCTGACACTGATTTGTCCTTTGAGCTGTGTAGTGTATTAGCAGAAGCTATAATAATATTGACCTGATATTACTTTGGATTCGGCACTCTGCAAACTACATTTATTTACAGGGGCAGGTAATTTCTTTAGTTTCATTCTGAGGTTTTAGTTTTATCATTATAGGAAGATTTATTGTTGTTTCCAGATTTATGAAGTAATGGAATAGTCTCTGGAGATAATTATTAGAATTGTTCATGATAATTAATTAAACTACAGGGCAAAAATAATTTTAATTATGTTTACTATACCTCTGTCCTGGTTTGGCTAGGATAGGGTTAATTTTCCCCAGTAGTTGGGAGGGAGCTACAGTCCGGAGTGCAGGAGCAGCTTTTGTCCGGGTCTGTCCCTCGTGCTGTGTCCGTACGGTATAGCTCTTGTTCTGTACATTGTTATCACTGTCATTGTTATTGTTGTTGTTTGGGTTGTTGTTGTTACACCTTTGTATTAAATCTTCCTTATCTTGACCCCGGGGTTTGTATTTTAGTCCCTGTCCTGTCCCCTTTGAAGGGTGGGGGAGGGGCAGCAGCAACGTGGTCTTGGGTCCCGGCAGGGTCTAAGCCACCACAGCCTTTTTTTTGGCACTCAACGTGGTGGGTTGAGATAAGGACAAAAAAAACTGACCAGAATGTGTTAAAACAATCTGTTAGGCACAGTTTTCTGTTTATATATTTGTATTGTTTGGGTAAGCTCTATTTACAATGCTGGTCAATTTGCTCATGTGGTGGGGCTGTATTAATCCTTATATCCACTGTGTGCCCCTGGCGCTGGTGTTTATTGCCTCTGGAAAATGTGTCAAGAGTCTTGTTTTGCTGTACGGGATGCTGACTACTTATGATGTGGTTGCATCACTGCTTGTGGGGGTGAACCGGTACCTGTATGCGGCCTGCGCATTTGTTAATGGTCTCACCCCATCTATGGTGAGCCAGGGGAAGAGATCTTCTCAGTTTTTGAGAGTTTGGGCTATCCTTGGAGCATCCAGGCCAGCAAGTTTGCAGCACAGTGTTTTCTGAATGTCTGCTATATCCTGTTTTGGATTATACAGTTCTTCTCCAATAACAGTATCACCCGGAGACCTGCCCCGAGTCCAGATAGTTATGAGTGGCAAGGTGTGTGTGAAAAAATGGGCAAGTACCTAGGTCAGTGATCACACCCAATGCTTTGGAATTTCACCCCTAAACAAGTGCAGAGTCCTGATAAACTTGTGGAGCATTTAGAAAAGGTGTGTTGCCAATCTGACAAACCCCAGGAGACACAACTCACTGCAGTGTGTTGGGGACTTGCCCATGGCTACCGTGTCCTCCTTAGCACTACGCAGTGCCCTCAAGGGGAAGAAAGGGTCCCAGGATCTGAAAACGAACCAAATAGTATGGCAGCTGGGCCAGAGGGACAGACAGTGCCAGTATCAGTTGCCCCTGTACAGAAAACGAAATATACCAAAAAATCAGCTCGCATAATGAGGAACAGAGATGAGCCAGGCCCATCTTGAGAACAAGAGGAAGAGCCAGAGGAGATCCCTGAGTGAGCTGCGAGATATGTGGAAGGATTTAAGCTGCCTTCCAGGCAAGCAGATTATCACCTGGCTGCTCTGATGCTGGGATAGTGGAGCTGGTGTTTTGGAATTAGAGGGGAAATAGGCCAGGCAGCTGGGATCCTTGTCCAGGGAAGCTGGCACTGACAAGGTAATGGCCAATCTATGCCTGACCCTCTTGAGGGGGCCTCTGAGTCATTTCTACAACAAGAGTCATTTTTACAATAAGTGAGGGATGCTGAGCAGGATTAGAGGGGCCTTGCTTCCAGCCAGGTGGAAGAGAGGGATAATCGGATTTACTGGATGGTGTGGATCCGATGGCCTGGCACATCAGACCCACAAGAATATAAGGCCTTGGTAGATACTGGCACACAGTGCACCCTGATGCCATCAAGCTATAGTGGGGTTGAACCCATCTGTATCTCCAGAGTGGCAGGGGGATCCCAACAGCTGACCCTACTGGAAGCTGAAGTGACCCTAACTGGGAAGAACTGGCATAAACACCCCATTGTGACTAGTCCAAAAACCCCGTGCATCCTGGGTATAGACTATCTCAGGAGAGGGTACTTTAAAGACCCAAAAGGGTACCAGTGGGGTTTGATATAGCAGCCCTGGAGGAAATTGAACAATTGTCCACCTTACCCTGTCCCTCCAAGGACCCTTCAGTGGTGGGGTTGCTGAAGGTTGAAGAGCAGCAGGTGCCAACTGCTACCAAGACAGTGCACCGGTGGCAGTACCGCACCAACCGAGACTCCCTGGTCCCCATCCATCAGCTGCTCTGTCAACTAGAAAGCCAGAAGGTGATTAGCAAAACTCATTCACCCTTCAACAGCCCTGTATGGCCAGAGAGAAAGTCTAATGGCAAATGGAGACTAACCGTGGACTACCGTGGCCTGAATGAAGTTAAGCCAGTGATGAGTGCTGCAGTGCCGGACATGCTGGAGCTCCAATATGAACTGGAGTCGAAGGCAGGCAAGTGGTGTGCCACGATCGACATTGCTAACACATTTTTCTCCATTCTGATAGCACCAGAATGCAGACCACAGTTTCTGTTCACTTGGAGGGGCATCCAGTATACCTGGAACCGATTGCCCCAGGGGTGGAATCACAGCTCCATCATTTGCCATAGACTGGTCCACACAGCACTGGAGAAAGGTGGGTGTCCAGAACACCTGCAGTACATTGACAACATCATTGTATGGGAGGACACAGCTGAAGAAGTCTTTGAAAAAGGAAAGAAGATAATTGGAATCCTCCTGAAGGCTGGTTTCACCATCAAATGAAGGAAAGTTAAGCGGCCTGCAAAGGAGATTCAATTCCTAGTAATAAAATGGCAAGATGGGCGTCTCCACATCCCAATGGAGGTGATAATAGAGATAGCAGCCATGGCCCCACCAACTAGTAAAAAGGAGACTGCCTTTCCTGGGTGCTGTGGGGTTCTGGAGGATGCACATCCCAAACTACAGCCTGATTGTGAGCCCTCTCTTTCATGTGACCTGTAAGAAGAACAATTTTGAATGGGGCCCTGAGCAACAACAAGCTCTTGAGTGCAGCTTGCAGCTTGCAGCTCGGGTGGAGAACCTCGTCGTGAAAGTGTGCCATGTGGATGCCCACGTACCCAAAAGTCGGGCCACTGATGAACATCAAAACAACCAGCAGGCGGACCAGGCTGCTAAGATCAGAGTGGCTCAGGTGGATTTGGACTGGCAGCGTAAAGGTGAATTGTTCATAGCCCGGTGGGCCCATGAGACCTCGGGCCATCAAACAAGCCAAGCAGGTAAAGCCCCAGCGGAATGGAGAATGCTGGCTGAAATATAAATACAGAGAGGCCTGGCAGATCGACTACGTCACACTGCCACAGACCCACCAAGGCAAGCGCCACGTGCTCACAATGGTGGAAGCAGCTCCTGGATGGCTGGAAACGTATCCAGTGCCCCACACAACTGCCTAACACCATCCTGGGCCTTGAGAAACAAGTCTTGTGGCGACACGGCACCCCAGAGAGAACGGAGTCAGACAACGGGACTCACTTCCAAAACAACCTCATAGACACCTGGGCAGAAGAACACGGCATCGAGTGGGTCTGACACATCCCCTACCACACACCAGCCTCTGGAAAAATTGAACGCTACAATGGACTGCTAAAAACTGCATTGAAAGCAATGGCAGGTGGAACCTTCAAACACTGGGGCACACATCTGGCAAAGGCCACCTGGTTAGTCAATGCAAGAGGATCTGCCAATCGAGCTGGCCTGGCTCAGTCAAAACTTCCACGTACAGTAGATGGGGATAAAGTCCCCGTAGTACGCATGAGGGATGTCTTGGGAAAAATGGTCTGGGTTAGTCCTGCGCCAGGCAAAGGCAAACCCACCTACGGGATTGCTTTTGCTCAAGGACCTGGGTGCACCTGGTGGGTGATGCGGGAGGATGGAGAGGTCCGATGTGTACCACAAGGGGACCTGATTTTGGGTGGGAATATACCGTGAGTTATATTGTATTTTTGTTAAATTTTTTGGTTTGTTTTGGTTTTTGTTGATTGTTAAATGGCTGCTGGGCATCACATAGATGGTATAGAATAAGGGGTGGATTATGTCCTGATTTGGCTAGGACAGGGTTAATTTCCCCCAGCAGCTGGGAGGGAGCTACAGCAGGGCTATTCCATCCCATGCTGACATCATGTCCGGGTGCCCAGGTGTGGGCAGTGCAGGAGCGGCTTTTGTCCGGGTCTGTCCCTCATGCTGTGTCCCTGCGGTACAGCTCTTGTTCTGTACATTGTTAACACTGTTACTGTTGTTGTTCAGGTTGTTGTTATTGTTGCACTGCTGTATTAAATCTTCCTTATCTCAACCCCGGGGTTTTTATTTTGCTCCCTGTCCCATCCCCATCCAAGGGTGGGGGGAGGGGCAGCAGCAACATGGTCTCGGGTCCCGGCAGGTTCTAAACCACCACAACCTTAAATGTGGAGACTGAGTGTTTCCTGTCTCCAGAGGTTTTCTGTGATGTTTTGTATAATATCTTTTCAATTATCTTTAACCATGATCTCCAGTCCTCCATTAAGCTTTCTTCCTAAAAGGACTTTTAATTTTCAGCTGTATTATTATTACTGATTTTGTTGCAGCTAGAAAAGGAGTAGCAGAAAGTATAAAAAAACCTGGGAACGTATGCTTAAAATTCTCTGTAACTTACAAAATATTAAAATAGCTTTGTTGCTAAGAGCAGCTGTATCTAGATCTCACACAGGAGATGGAATAATATATGTTCCAGGAGAGATGTACACCGCTGGTGAGCATAAACAAGGAGAATGCAGTGATGGACTCAATTTTATTTCTACCCTTGTGTGAACAGTATGTGCATCAGATATATTTGTGTGTTTCACACAAGAGGAATTATAGTAGCTAATGGATGGCAAATAATTTTATATCTAATAGACTAACAGACTGATACATATCACAGTATAGTTGGCATAAGAGTTACTAATATATTGACTCAATTTTGTTGCCTTGAGTGAGAAAGGTTTGATTTTTATTATTTCTTTCTTTTAGTTTTTGTCCTGCCATTCCTCTGTACTAAACTGCCTGGATTCACATTGCCAAAATTGATTGTTTTTCCACAAGGAGTGAATTTGACCACAAATACCTAAACAGCAAGCTGTATTGGTGGCAACAAAATTCCATGCTAAAAAAAAAAGATCAGCACATTACTGGTCTGTTTACGTTTCAATTTAAAACAACCAACAGGCAGGGCACCAAAATCCAACAACCTGGAAATCATATAGAATTTATATGATATAATTAATATCTTCACTTGCTTTCTTTCCTATTCTATTTTGTTTTGGTTTAGAGGATTTACCTGCGAATGATCAAGCATTTGTCACATGTATCTAATGTAACAAGGCAAACACCAAATTTCACAATTTCTTAGCTTAACAGTAATTTTCACACAGAACAAAAAGTTACAGGGTTTTGGACTAAGATGAATAAAAAAGTGGCTTTATAACAAAAAGCTAAAGGTGGGTGTGTGTTCATTCTTGTTAATTAAAAAGAGTGATACACAGCTAAAAACTCTGCATATTGTGTGTTTACACGTTTGCCTATGTGTTGGCACAGCTTTGAAGACTGTGAACACTAATATCATTTGTTTTATTATAAGAAAGAGGAAGTCTTGGCCACCAAAAGTTTCTTCATACAACTAGAGGAAGCCTCTCATACCTGTAGGAAACTTTAACTGCCTCAACATCTACCATAAGGACAGCATGGGACACAATCCAGGTGGGTTTTGGACAGCTGATAACAAACTCTAGACACAGCAAATTCATGAACTAAGTGAGGCAATATATCAGACCTGATGAGGTTACAGAGTTTTGGACCAGATGATATACAGAGGATCCTTCCAAAATTACTTGAGAAGCCTCATGATTGACAGTGTGAAGAACTGAATATTTTGTGTTATCTAATTAAAATATGTATACGCATATACATTCCATTTTGCAAATATCAAATATCAAATACTGATTCCCAATCCTTCTGCTTCCCCCCCCCCCCCCAGTTTTTAATAGTTTTCATCGTAGTTTTTATTGGGTTTGATTGAACTTTGACAGACATATATCTCAGCTTTCCAGTTATTCGTTTTTTCACCTCTGGAGCATCATAGAATCAAAGAATGGCTGAGTTATCAGGGACCTCTGGAGATTGCCTAATCCAACTCATTTGCTCAAAGCAAGTTCAATTAGAGGAGGTTACCCAGACCTGTGTCCAGTTAGATGCTTAATACCTCCACAGGCGGAGACTTGCACAGCATCTCTCAGCAACCTGTTCCTGTGCTTGACCACCTTCACACTAAAAAATAATAATGTTTAAGCAAAATTTCTTGTATTTCTATTTTTGCTTGTTGCACTTTGTCCTGTCACTGAATGCTACTGGGAAGACTCTAGACCTGCCTTCTTTATACCATCCCATCAGATATTTCTATAGGTATTCACATATTAAAGGACACTTGAATAATTTGTTGTAATGTTTTATGTTCATTCTATTTTAAAGTTTTAGATTGCAACTTTAAAAAGAGGAAATGAAGGAATCCAGGCTTCTTTTTTTTTTTTTCTTTTTTTTTGGTAGATTTTTTTTTCTTGCTTTTTGATTTAAATAAGTGATCCTGACAGGAAAGTGTTTCAGAAATCCAAATCTAATTCATTCCAGTTCTTTCAGTTAATTCAACAGAGTAAAATGCTTTGGAGGTGAATGGAGGGGAAGCATTCTGCATATATTTTGTGTGCATTTGTGCAGAACTTCCTGCAAAATTAGATAAATATTATTTAATTTCAAATAACATGTTCCAGACAATTGAACAGATATTAAAATTTTGTGTTATTTGTTAATGTGCTGTTAAGTATTGTTTTAGTGTTTCTATGCAAATGTATCTCAGGGTCAATGTTACTACCTTTAATTAATATTTTTTAAAAATTCTTTTGGGTAGATAGGTAACACTTTTGTACAGTTTTACAAACTATGACTGTTATACTATCTCAAATCACAAAATCCTGTTTCTTCATAAAAAATAATCCTTCTTCAGAACTGCTACAGTAATGTGTAGATAATAAATCTAGAGTTTGTTATTAACTTATGTGCTGCCAAGAGAGAGAATTGTTTACAGCTGGTATTTGGTTTCTTTGAAATCTTTTTTGCAGGGTGCTATGTAGGAATGAAGAGGATCAAACCAATACTTAGTACAGCCCCATCTATGTTATTCCTCAGATCCGCCTGAAAAACTGCCTCATAGTTCCTACAGGGGAAGCGATTGCAAAGTCTCATTATGTCTCCAAGCTGCGAAGTCTCCTGACACAGCTTATATTCAATTTGGCTGTCCTAAAGCAATGAGATTGGACATTTACTGCATTCATGTATCCCAAGCTTCTGTTGGACTCTAAATGTGGAAGTCTAGGAAAACATTCACACCTTTATTGATTGCCTGTTACTAGCTAAGCCAGCTATTAGGCGGGAGCCTGATTCTCCTGTCCCCTTAGGAATCTATCCAAAAGATCAAGGAGAAACAAATCCAAGGAACCAAAGCAATACCTTTAAAGTGATATGCTTACACTGATATCTTGTCACCCAAGTAAGTGGCCTCCATTAGAGCGAGGCACACAAAATCTCTCTTGGTTTGCATGGAATTTGGGTGTTCTGCTGTATCTGAAAATCAGTCTTGCCCATCTACCTTTTATGTAAACAACTTTATGTCCTGACATATGGAAATACTGGCTTAAGTCTTTGTAAGGAGTACAGCTATTCTTTAAAATTCAAACATTAGCCTCTATCCCTTTTAAGTTTTACAGACTTTTATGTACATTCTCCTGACACTGTTGCTCTTAGCTTTAGAAATAATTTTATATAATTATAATAAATGTTCCACATATTCTTAGAATAATGATCAAATTTTCATCACACTAACCACTTTTGGTTTACGAACAGATATATTTTACAAGCAGATACTCTAATCAGAAGAAAAAAGCTGTCACCAGATAATTTCTAAAAGGATGGGAATAAGGCATATTGTTTATCTAATTCCAACATTACAAGCTTGTAGCCTAATTTAATCTATTCTGAATGCACAGTAAATGCATCACAGACATTCTTAAATCATAAGCCTCTTGAAAAACCCAGGCAGCAGCCTGCTAATGTGTTGGATGATGGATCTGCTATTTACTATTGATCTCTGAATTCAGAACCAATCCATTCTGAACTAGCAAATATTTTTCACATATTTTTAGAAAATATTGAATGGCTCTTAATCAGTGACAAGACTGTTTTGTCTGTTACTACTCAAAGTAGATTAGCAACAACCTACTGCATTTCAACAGAAAAATGAACCTTGTAGAGGCTGAATTTTGAATGAACTGACTTCACATTCAGCTACCCTTGAATTGAAGGAAAGCTCAGAGTAAGTAATCCAGATTTAGTGAGAAAATTGAGGTTATTCTGTAATGAGATCTACATAGTTCTCTGTTGTATAAACATATTACACACTGCTGTTTGAATCACTGCTGAGGGAGGATTTGGTTCAAGCAAGCTAGCGGTTTCATTATAGCTGGTTTCTGTATTACCTGTCTCAAGCAGCTTCAGTTACATCCCAGTCATTGCTGATGCTATTTTCTCTTCCTCAAACTATCCCATTCCAATGACCAGTTTCCTGCATTTCATCCTTCTGTATTTTTTCTGTTCAAGTTTGGACACAGAAATCTTTTTCCTCCAATGACAAAACAGGATATTTAATACTAAAACATTGGGGAATTTTTGCTACTTTCCTTTTAACATGTGGATTATTTCTTAGTAGAAGACATTGTACACTGCCAAGCTGATTTAATAAAAAAAGTTCCACCTAGACTTATCCAAAATAAATGTGAAAGCCTGTGAAGATTGCAGTCTAAGCAGGCTGAAAAAAACCAGTTCAGATAGGAATGCCCTGGATAACAAAGGACAGTTATCCCTGCTGATATGGCTGGATGTGCCAGAAGCTGTCGTCACAATTTCTCAACTACTTGTGTGTAAGATAACGTGAAGGTGGACTTGGCTGCCCCTGCTCATTCCAGCCAGTCAGTTCTCAGTAGTCCACCAGTCACTTGTAGACTTTCCCTAAGACTGCTGATCTTCAGTGTCCTACAGGACTATGATATGACTCTTTTGTGAAGGGCTTCTTAAGAAGTAAATCATTTCATGGACTAAGGTGAGATCATCATACACCAATTACAGATGTGACACCAGGCAGTGCAGGGCTCCTGGCTCAAACAAAATGACAGCAGTACCAGCAGGCAAAGGAAAATATGTTATGAAACTTGAAATACATTAATTAAGCATTTCTCCTCTTCTCATTATAAAAGTAATAGACATGTAAAGGGTTATTGAGCTCATTGCTGGACCATGAAAAATAAACATAAACCTTTTTTCTCCTTATGTGTCCTCTATGGCAGATACTTTCACCATTAGTTTAGTTATTAAAACATTTTCTAATGGAGATAATGCAAAAGATAATTGAAAAGTCCACCTATATACTATGTATCAACCCATCTTAAAATGAGATGTAGAAGAAAACACTGTACCAGTGAGTAACATTACAATTTGAATAAATATAAAATACTAAGTTGTTTATGGGGTTGACGGAGGTGAGCACAAAGAAATATTTTTCCCTCCCCAACAGTTGCAGCTGCTGTACAATACTTGATTTAGGGTATTTTACTGGCTGCTGTCTCTAGAATGTTCATATAGGGTAAATTATAGTGACATGTCCTACAAAGTTGCTGTACTTGCATCCAAACTATGATTCTGCCTAGAGATGACATAAACAAGAAAGTGGGAAATTAAAATATAATCAGTGCTTTGAAGCCTATAAAACCATGAATACCATCTATTACTAATTTTCTGGTAAACTATTTAAGCATAAAAAGGTATTTCTTACTATATGTTCTAGGTTTTGTTTGACTTTTGTTCTGCCTCCACTCTTCCTGTTCTAGATAATGGCTTCTAAGTCAGAAGTAGGTCATAACCTATGGCTTTTAGGAAGAATAGGTCTAACGGGAAAACATTTTATTTGAAAGAATGTAATATCAGGTTAATGGGCATTACACTTGTACACTGTTGCAAGAGTAAACCCCTCAATTTGCTACCTGATTGTCCCTAGATCATAGATTAATAAATCAATATGAGTTGACATGGTCAAATTCTTTACTGTCTTTTAGCCAGTAAACAGAGTTGTACTTGTTACTAGAGCTTTTTTTTTCAACAAGGAATGAGGCATTAAAGATAGAATAGTATGAGTAGAATGGAAGGAAAGAGGTATGAAAGGTGATGAATGAAAAAACAGAATATAGAGTTTAATTTAACCTCTTTGCCATCATAACATAAGATATTTAGGTCAGATAACACATCTTGATATTCCCCAATGACAGCAGTATAAAGTGACAAAAGTATGTTCTATTCAATAATGTATAAGGTGCATTTGATCTGTTTAAAAAGAAGTGTTGCTGGGATATAACATCAGAAGACAGTTTCAATGAGCTAAGAGAAAAATGATATAAAAATAGCTTTGTTATATTAAAAAAAACAAAACAACGAACAACTGCAAATTCAGAGTAAAATCTTTTGTAGGTTAGCTGGACATTTTCAAAGTTCAGCCTGTTGAAAAAGTGCAAACAATAGCCTTTATGCCTGGAATATGGTACAGGTTAATTTGTAATAACTTATGGGATCTGAGCTTTGCACTTTGAAAGAGATGTAATGTTTTGCAACGTTCAGAGAATTCACAAATGTCAAATCAGGATATAAATTATGTTTATATCACCCAAGTAGACACTGTGACTTCATGCAGACTCAGCAGCAGATACGTTAAGATAATGATATCCATTTCTTCAGATAAAATTTACACCAAATCCAAGAAAGTTTCAAAGAAAAATAAGTTTGTGCATTCTGCTCCTGCCTTGTTTTTTCTCAGAAAAATTCCTGTTGCTTTAAATGAGCCATTCTGTGAGCACTACATGTGAACAGATCTAGAAAATTGTTGTATTATATTTTCCTCTTTTTTTTTTCCTCATTACGATTAATTTTAAAAACCTTCTCATGGTATATTTTGGTTTCAGTACAGGCCACAGTGACAGCTGATTACAACCCTCTCATTCTTAGCTTCAAAACTAAGACTTTCTGTGGTTGTCAAGGAAGTGAAAAATCACCAGCATGGATCTCAGAAGTATCAATTCTCTTTAATTGGTCATGAGACCTGGAATAATTTTCCATTCCATAGAGGTAATCTCTCCTGGTTAAACTAACCTAAACAAAATCCATCTTGAAAAATAAATAGAAAGCCATGAGAGATTGTTTACTACTGAGCTTCTTGTATAAATATTTTTAAAAATTGTATAATATTTTTAAAAATTATATATTTTTTTTTTAAAAAGGAAAGAAATCTATTTCTTACAATTTAGCATTCCAAATATTACTATTGTAAGATTTGTTATACAACTTGATTTGACCATTTGAAACCATGTTGTTTTCATAATCTCTGATCTAGAGACAACCAGTCAGCAAATTAATGGCTTTATTCTTGCAATAGTATGGAAATGCGACACCCGTTAACCTTAGCAATTGTTGTGCAAGCATGAAAATTGCCAAAAAGTCCCCCTGAAACCTTAACAGAGGACAAAAAAACCAAACCAAACCAAACCAAGAAATAATCATGATTACAATTACAGTTGTTATTCTATGAATAAAAAGTACTATTGCAAAAGTGGATAACTGGAAAGCATAGACATACAAACAGACCTCACCATCAAGTTTTCTTTCCTTTTAACAACAGTATTACTGTCTCTGTATTTCATAATATAATTTAATTTTTATGTACAAAATTTCCTGAAGGGTATAAATGCATTTCAACGCTACGCAGTAGTTACTCAGTTTTAAACCACATATAAAAACTCAATAAACAGCAAAATGCTAATAGGTTGTATATGAGCTGTGACCTTTCCTAGTTATTTTTCAATATTTTTTAACAGTTAAGAAACATTAACTGAAATAAGTTGAGAGAATGTACTATTTACTTTAGAAAAATGAATGTTTATCAAATGGACTTGAATTGATAATAATATGATAGTTCATGCTTGAGAAACCTCACAATTGCCAATGTGAAGAACTGAATATTGTCTCACTGGCGTAATCATGCAGACAGTGGCTTGCATTTAAACTTTGCATGACCTTGAAAACAGTTTTCCAGACCAAGATTAGAAACATTTTTTTTTTTTTAGTATTTCTGCTGCTGCTGCCAAGCATACAGATCAGACAAATAAAAATAAAAAATAAACATAGTGATAATAAATGAAACAGTTGTGGTCTTTTTTTTTGCAGTGTATTAGGATGAAAAAAAGCTCTATAATTACAATTCATAACTTAAAATGCAAATTTTGTAAGGCATTTCATAGAGAGGATTTATCATTACTGATTTCTTATATATTGTAAACCAAAATTTAAATGGCTAATGTATTTAAATGTTCATTTAAATATTCATTGAGGTTCCAGATTCCTTGATTCCATGATCCTAACTTAGCAAATTTAGCAGAATGTATTTTATATTTTATTTCATGGCATTTTTCTCTTGAATGTATTCTATATCTGCGCATTTTTGTCATTCTCTGAATATTTTCTCACTATGATGGGTGGACACTAATACAATTATTGTGAATTACAAACATTTTTTTCACTTCTTTTAATCAGTATTTGTCTGTGTTGTAATCATTGATCTGTTACTCAGCAGTTCTAGCGTCCTTCTTTGAAGAAGACCCAAGGAGGGTTAAGTGCAAATATAAGAGAAATCTTGCTTTGTGGTGGAGTGAACAAGAAGCCTACACAGGCTTTTACCATGGAATAAAACAACCTGGGTTTACATGCAGCTAAGAAATTCCTAAGCCCTGCATAGTTATCTATTTCATCTTCAGATTTCACCAGTCTATTTTCCAATTGAATTTTGCATTTCACTTGTTTGTATTGCAACCATGCTATAACCCCTTATCTATATGTAGCTACATCCATATGTAATTCATATTTTTTCAGGTACTTTTTGTGACCTTATTCTTTTGCTTATTGCAACTCTGAACACTTTTTTTCGGATGTAGAATTATTCCATTGTATTTGAAATGGAACGGTTTACCACATTTAATAATGAAAGAAATTTTCCTGATTCAAAATGGGGTTTGGAATTATCCACCTGTTTAAGATTTGCCATTTTTGGACAAGACTCTAAGGCAGGTCAATGCTTCCCAATTATGTCACCATTTAGTGGGAAACAAACTTTTTGAGAAATAACGATCTGCTTTTCAATAGTGTTACAGCACTGAGTGTGCTACAGTTACAGTTTATAATGATTTATTAATGCAGTCTGGTTTTGGTTGCTCAAGCATTTTAATTTTGCTTGATCTGAATGGTGTCTTTGACACTGTTGATTATAACATTCTGCTTGATCATTTATGAAATTATGTAGGATAAGCTGGCACTGCTTTCAGTTGATGTCAGTCTTATTTATCAAACACATGCCCATCTGTGTCATTACATATTAGCTTTTTTCTCTGTTAACTTGGCACTTCATCATGTCCTTCAGTTTTTACACAAATTCACTTTTACTTACTGTATGGTACACTATTTCTTTTAGGTAAGTCCATTTATCACGTAGGTATTTCTTACTTTGTGTAAGGTAATTAAGGGCATGAGATATCAGCTTTGTACAGCCATATAGAAAACCATCGAACACTGGAAGGAGCATACTTGTTTTGAACATGTACACACACACACACACACACAGAAACATGTATGCATGTTCTGGGTCAGTGGTAAAATTGTTCCTCTTCTTTAGATGAAGATAATCAGGAGAATATTATGACTCTGGACTATCTCACATCTGCAAAAGAGACTTTATCAGGAAAGAATACGAGAGGTTTTATAATTCTAAACCTATACATATATAATTCTTTTGGATATTTTTCATGACAAATACAATCATTATTGATAAGATAAACTTAATTGCAATAGAAATGCACATGGTAAAGTACACAGCAATCATCAAGTTTCACTTACAATATCACAATGTTTGTTTATTTGTAGAAAACTCTGAATGCATCCCTTTAATTTGGTGTACATCAAGTATCTACACTGATATCAATTCAAGATGCATGTTTGCTTTAATAGTTATATTAGCAGTTGCCGTCTGGCATATACCCTAGAGGTAACACATGATCTCTCTTGCTGTTCCTCTTGAACAAACAAATGTTTAGGACACTCCAGACATTTATTTTCACATGACAGGTTTTTTCCTTTGTGAAACCAATATATGTTAATGGGAAAAAAATGCTTTTGTACTCAAGACGCGAGCTGTCACCTAGGAAATGCATTTACCTGGTTCCAGTTTAAGCATTCTTCATGTTCCCAAATTGCGGTAGAACACTCAAATAGAACAGTACACCGAGCCAAAATGTGTACAATAACAAGATAACTCCAAGTTTCTTTGTCACCATGGTAACTATGCTTTGGATCTATCCTAGAAACTTTGCCTGGCACAACATTGTCAGCCATAGACATTTGGGAATTTTTTAACAATACTCCTAGCCCACCAAAGGCCCTAATGTAGACACAGCAATTCTGAACAAGAAAACCTGTGCTTTTCTCATATGGCTTAATTTTGTGGGAAGCTGGTATATACTACATCCAAAGAAGCATATTTTTATCAGTGAAAGCTGCATTTAGAGTTTAGAATTTTTGCTGGATAGATGTGTTAGCAATCCCTCTCTAGTTTAGACTAGCCCTTAGCAGTATAAAGCAATTAAAGATAATCCTGAGCATGCCTTGAAAAGATAATGTTTTCTCAGCTCTTTTGTTCGTGATTTTCAGGTGTGTACTTTACCACCACTGCAGATCGTATAATATAGATTCAATACCGATAATCCAGGCTGTTATCTGTAGGTGTTCCTAAATAATGAATAGTCTACTGTAACAGCTTTTCTTACAAATAACTAGCAAAAGCCACCTTCAGTCTGTTTTTTTTGAACAAAATTGCTTATAACATTTCTAAAATAGAAGCCTGTCTCGAGGCTTTTAAATCTGTTCTTGAGCACCTAAGGGTGCCTTTCAAGTCCCATTCATTTCAACTTCTAAATTGTATTTAGTCCAAAAATGGCCATCTTTCTTCAGGCTAGACTGTGTCTGGACAGGCACAAACGATTGTCCTGAAGCTACAAGGACCCTTACCAAACATTCCAGTCCCTATGGAGCCAAATCTAGGCACAACATTTTGTAAATGTCCCTACCTTATGTGTCAATGTGTAAGAGGCAGCAAAAGGCTAGATTACAGCACAGAAAGAAGGACGTTTTATCCTCTTGAGAGTGTGTCTCCATCATATTGTAATAATATTTATGTCTGATCACATCTTCCTCTGGGAATTACTATGAGAAACCTTTGCAATGTGTTACGTTGATGAGGGTTCTGGATTTCTTCTCAGCTTTAGTTTGCTTTAGCTACTTTTTCAGCAGAAACTGGTTTTCCATTACGGGCACCACCATGTGCGCAGTTAGTGAAATATCAAAATGGGAGAAGAACTCACTTTATTTAATTACATGTTTTTTTCCCTGACTGCAATCCACTGCCCTTTTTTTGTTCCACCAGTGTGGCTCATGGGGTTTCTCTCAAGAATGACTAATTGCTGGAAAATCTGTACTCATCATTCTGCTCTGTCCTTTATTTTAAACTATGTTGTAACTTTCTGTAATCCTGGTGTTGAATTGATCCACATCTAACAGAAGATTTCCCTTACAAAAGTCATGTTTGCATTGACTGAGACATGAGAAGAATTCTGGAAAACTGAGAGGAGTAGACTCTAGATAGTAGTTTGCACAACTGGCAATTGAAAATCAGAATTACTACAATCTCTAATTTACCATCAGAGGTAGAGTCACTGAGTATGTCAACGATTATGTTGGCATCACTGTTTTAACTTGTTTGCCTTTCTTTCTATAACCATGATTCTGGGAAGATATCCAGAGGAACATAAAGAAGGACATTACATCCTTTCTTTTTCTTTTTTTTTTTTTTTTTTAATCTTTTTTTGTCACAGTCTTGCCTCTGTCTACCAAGGGAATTATTTCACTATATCATCTTGGAATTAATATATAAGTTCTTCCTGGGTGATCTTAAGGGATTTCAGCATACTTAATTCATTGGTCCTTTCCTCTGCTATTCTCAGCTGACTCATTTAAAAACACAAGCCATACGAACAGCCCTTCACCTACTCTTGTTTTTAAAGGGAAGTGTTACAGATTATGCACTTCCCCTCCCACCCCTCCCCCCCCCAAAAAAAAAAAAAAAGGAACAGCTTTAACACAAGCACAGGTGGCTTGGTTAGAGTCAACTTACAGCATATACACTAATAGGAAAGGAAATAGAAGTGTAAAACAAATAGACATAAAAAAGCCATAAGCTCATAAAACAACAACGAAATGAAATACTGGAGAAAGGAATCAAAATGTCAGCATTTTCATTATATGTCTTTATTTTTAGGGGGTTGATTCAATGTTAAAATCTCTGTAAAGACTAAATCTTGGCATATGAAGTATGACATTTCAGTCTAGAAACTAATTTTGTATCGTATATATTGGGAAAAGTTAATTTGTGACATTTTGTTAATATTATATAGCTGAATGAAAGGCAGTGTTACAAGTTAGAGTTATTTCAATATATCATTTCAGTAAATTAGATAAATGTTAGCATAAAAAATATCTGTAAGAAGAAAAATGCATCTATAAGATTCAGACTTTCTTAATAAGTTTTGGTTTATACATGTTTGGAACTCATATATCACTTTTTACACTTCATGGTGTTGTTACCGTATGTTAGCTTTAGAATTCCCTTACCGTGCTTTACAAACAAGGTTGTCCTCACAGTTAAGTGAAGTATGTGTGTGTATGTACGTATGTATGTATACATGTGTTCGTGCCCACATATGTGTTAATAATATATACATATAATTTTAAAATTATAACTGACACTATAGTCTCACTTTAATTCCTTTTTCTTTGCCAATAATCTTGTATTCAACTTCTGTATGGTTGAAGAGAACCCAGGATATTAGAAAATGTTCTGATAAGTTTTGAACATAGCACTCAGGGATATGGTGTAGTTGAGGACTGTCAGTGTTAGGTTGATGGTTGGACTACATGCTCTTCGAGGTCTTTTCCAACCTAGATGATTTTGTGATTCGGTGATTCTGTGAACAGACCCATCGCGTCTCACACAGTGAGCACGAGACTCAGAGACAAGACATTTGCTTTGCATCTTCTCACAGCAACACTTCTGTACCATATGTTTTTACAGTTCAAAACCGGATCATTTGTCATACTTACTGATCCCACATGCCAATCACAACTGCATGCCTTAGCTGTGATCTGTCAAACAGTTATGCCTGTCACATGTGGGTTAGAAGAAGGAGAAAAACCTTGCTGCTATGCTTCAGCTAGAGGAAAGAGGGAAGAAGGTTAATGTAGCAGATCAGCCTCAAAGAAACTCCACCACAAGGTAACATTATCCATCTGCAGGCTAATTTTATTACACTGGTTCACCACTTGAATGTATCGAAGAAAAAGAAATTTTAGTGGCTACTGAAACAGATTGTATTTCCATACAATCTCTTAAAAAAAATTACCAAGCAAAATGCTCATGTATGTACACCACAGGACTTTGAATGGAGGTTTAAATTTTTGGTTTTGGAATACCACAGAAGTTTCAGTCTACTGATACTCTGGCTGAAATAGACATATAAGCAAGGAATTCAGCTTTCTGCAGAATTGGGAGTGCAGTTCACTGTGCAGACTAGTACATAATTGCTAGCATAACTGCACATTCCTTGCTCTCATTCCTTGAAGCATGGCAATCAAACATTTCTACTCACTATGGCAGCTAGAATTCATAGAGAAGCAGAATTCACATAGGGAATGTCCTTTCACCCACCAAAAGAAACTATATACATGATCATAAGTTGTCTGACTACTCCTGGTCTTACGCTTCGCCAGTAAACATCTCCTGCCTCCACCTGTCCTCTCCAGCTGTATATGCAAATAACACCATTTCCTTTATGATGAATGATGCTTCCCTGGCTCCAAATTTTTCATTTGAAAGGCTTGAAGTACTCTTAACCTACTTGGTGATCAAAATAATCTAGTTGCCATATGTGAAACTAATAGTCACTTCACACTTATTCTTCTGTTCCTTAATGTATACACATAGAAAAAAAAAAAAAAAAATGCAGACATAGCTTTAAAACACCATTCCCTTAAAGGGCATCTGGAACACATTTCTCAATGAATGGAAAACTGCTGCCATACATGCCTCTATATAAGACAGGACAGTGATTCATGAGTTCTTTGCTGTAGTGCTGTACTGCTGTAGTCCTGGCTATTCAAAAGGGTTAGGTGAATTCTAAAGAATTCAAAACCCTATTAATATGAGGATTTAAAGTGCTGTGTTTGGGAACTCAGCAGTGCATTTTTCAGAAGATCTTAGGTGCTTAAAACAAACAAATGCTATTGAAAATCCAAACAATTCCAAAATTTTTGTCAAAATAATGAAGAGGTGTTATGATGTTTCCCACTAAATGTCTAGAATATAGACAGACATTTTAAAGAATGAGAACTGAAATGCAAAGTGAGATTCACAGCTCTAGACAGTTCCAGTATCCCTGCATTTTTATGAAGTATAAATGGTCCTTCAGATGAAAATGTAGAATTTAAAAGTCACCAGAATTCCTAAAATGTGCTGGTTTTGTCGTTTGCTTGTCTGCATTTATGAACTTAAAAACTCTGTAATGCTTTTTTGGGTCTTGCTGATTGCACTTTTGATAATTCTACTTACATACTTGTAATTATTGACCTGTCCCTTAGGTATTGATATTTTCTGAACCATAACCACCACATTAATCCTGTACATAAACACCTGGTTAGTTTATATATTTTCTGTGGCCACTTAATATGTGTTTGTATAATGCTTATCAGCATGAGCCCTATTGGGTGCGATTATAGTTTGTGTAATATATTAATAGTAATTTCACGAATGAGTATTTCCTATAAAAGGAAATAAAATTGATGATGTGTGACATCTTCCACAGCATAATCCCTTACAAATAAAGAAATGTGAAATTTTCTTACAAGTCTTAACTACAATATGATGTCTGCGTACCTCGAGTGACAGAAACCAGACCTTCACAAAGAACTCTCTTCTGTCTCCTGCAGAAAAGGAAAAACACAGCATAAATTAATCTCCTTCATAACATCACTCAAAGGTAATTATAACTTTAGCAGCTCCAACAAAATTTGAGACTGAAACACCTGCATGTATTTAGTTCGTGATGTATTAGCCGTTTAGGAGACAAGTGTGAGATAGATCACAATGAAGGTTTTGACTACTTTGTTTCTTCTAACCTGGCTTCCCCTTAGATTTTAGGATATAAATTGATTAATATGACTAGCTATAAACAATTAACTCTTAATTTGTTTGGGGTTCTTTTAAAGCATTGATGTCCTACCTAAACTTTGTTTCAAGGATCTAAGGGATCCGCAGTCAAATCTGGATATCATAATATAGGGAACCTTCTCAAAAAGAGAAGGAAATAGCTAATTTACGTCTTCTTTCAACAAGACTCAGGTGCCTACATGTTGAGGGCAAAAATCTAAAATTTCCTGTTAATTTCCATTACACAATTGCTTAAACCATTAGAAATGAATATAACTGTTATCACATGTTTAATAATAGACTTAATTTTAAAGTAAAACCATAAATAATATTTCTGAAGGACTTGAAGGAAATGGCTGTTGATCTAATTTGAGCTCTTAATAGTCAGCCTACTCCAAGTCTCTATTATGTATATATATAATATATATAATTGCCACCTCAAATTCAATTCTATATACACTAAAACCATATCTATAAACAACCATGTCTTTCATGATGCAATAGACTCATATTTCTTTTTCGTTGTTGTTATTTCCTTGTCATTCCCACACCTTATCTCAGTTTTCCCTCTGTTTTCTCACTTGTCACACATATCCCTAACCTATACTTTCCCTGAGTTTTTCAGAGCTTCGTTTTCCCTACTTCTTCCTGTATCTTCCATTATTTGTCCTCGCCATTGCGTAACCACATTCCCATCCCTTGCCTCACATCAACCTGTTTCTCAAATATCTCTTGACATGTACCAGCATCAAGACTCATTGCTTCTGTTGCCCACATTCCACCCTAGCATCTTCAGCACTTTAGTTTTATCTCATCCCATTCCAAAACTACATAGTTCTTCCCGTGATTTTACTTATTGATTTTTGTTTTGACTACTTGCTATTTTCAATTCAGAAGATGAACATAGTATAGTTATGTATGTTGACAGATTATTGTCAGTATCTTAAAATATTAGATAGAGGTTTCCTCCATGATGGCATTCGGGTGACATTCTGGCATTTCCCTGATGATGGAGGATACAAAGAAGGCATATACAGAGAAGGTGAAATTACTGAATGCTTCCTTTGCCTTGGTCTTTACCGCTAAGGCAGACGCTTAGGAGGCCCAGACCTTCGAGACTGCAGAAGAAGTCAGGAGAGTGGAAGACTGTGTCGTGGTTGAAGAGAACTGGATTAGGAAAAAGCTAGGTGAACTGGACACCCGCAAATCCATGGGCCCTGGTGAGATGTATCAGCGAGTGCTGAGGGAGCCAGCAGAAGTCATTGCTAGACTTCTCTCCATTATCTTTGACAAGTCCTGGAGAACAGGACAGGTACCTGAGGACTGGAGGAAGGCCAACGTCACTCCAATCTAAAAAAAGGGCAAGAAGGAGGAACCAGGTAACTACAGGCCAGACGGCCTCATCTCTATCCCTAGAAAGGTGATGGAACAGCTTGTTCTTGGTACCATCTGAAAGAATGTTGAGGAAAAGAGAGTTATCAGAGGTAGTCAACATGGGTTCACCAAGTCATGCTTAACCAACCTGAGAGCCTTCTACTATGAGGATATAACTAGACAGCTGATGAGGGAAGGGCAGTCAACATGGTTTATCTTGACTTCAGCAAGGCTTTTGACACTGTCTCCCATGGCATCCTCACAACCAAGCTTAACAAGTGTGGACTGCATGATTGGGCAGCGAGGTGCGTTGGGAGTTGGCTGAAGAACAGAGCCCAGAGAGCAGTGGTCAGTGGGGCAGAGTCTAGTTGGAGGCCTGTGACTAGTGGTGTTCCCCAGGGGTCAGTACTGGGTCCAGTCCTATTCAATATATTCTTAATGACCTGGACGAAGGGACAGAGTGTATCCTCAGCTAGTGTGCTGATGATACAAAGTTGGGAGGAGTGGCTGACACGCCAGAGAGCTGTGCTGCCATGCAGTGTGACCTGGACAGGCTGGAGAGCTGGGCAGGGAGAAACTTGATAAAATTAAATAAAAGCAAGTGTAGAGTCCTGCATCTGGGGAAGAACAACCCCATGGATCTGTACAAGCTGGGGGGGGGGGGGTGAGGTGATGGAGAGCAGCTCTGGGGAAAAGGACCTGGGAGTCCTGGTAGACAACAGACTGACCATGAGCCAGCAATGTGCCCTTGCGGCTAAGAAGGCCAATGGTATTCTGGGGTGCATTAAGAGGCGTGTGGCCAGCAGGTCAAGAGAGGTTCTCCTGCCCATCTACTCTGCCCTGGTGAGGTCTCATCTGGAGTGCTGTGTCCAGTTCTGGGCTCCTCAGTTCAAGAAGGACATGGAGGTACTGGAAAGAGTCCAGTGCAGGGCCACTAAGATGATGAAGGGATTGAAGCATCTCCCATATGAGGAGAACTGGGTCTATTTAGCTTGGAGAAGAGGAGGCTGAGGGGGAATCTCATCAATGTTTATAGATATCTAAAGGGTTGGTGTCAAGAAGATGGGGCCAGACTCTTCTCAACGTATGGAGACACTTTGAACAAGACTGGAATTAGGAGATAGGTGCTAAAAACTTGGAGGAGATTCTATGTGGATTAAGTTTGCCATAAAATTAACTTTGTAGCTTGTCATTCCATCTAAAAGAAGATGTGTGACTAAGCTGAGTCTTTCTTAGACTCTCTCCCTTTCCTGGGTTCCAAACCACTGAGTTAGTCAGCTAGTGATTTACAGTAGGATTAGAAACATCCATGGGGCCTGTAGTATCAATATCCTTTAATCTCTTACATATATAACAAGGAAGTCTGAAAATAGTTGAACAAGTCTTGTTTTTACCTATTAGCTTTCATACTCATATGCAGAATTTAGTGATTTGACTGTCTTCTCATGCCTCTCATTTGTTGCCAGTAAAAAAGCCACAGTTAACTCCTCATAGGAAATTTTGCATACCAATAGCACAATCATCTACTGCTTACATGAAAGCTTGTGGTTTGACTAAAATTGTTATTAATTTCTAGAAAGGAAGAATTTAACATTTGCACTTTACTACAGACTTTTTTTTCCATTCTTATGCTTTGTGTTTAAAAATAGTTACTGTAGGCATTTAATATCTGTTTTATTTTATCACAAACTCATACTGTGATTTGGAGTTTATTTTTGTAGATCTTATATTCAGATGTGATTTCCTCCCCATAGAATTTACAGTAAGTGACAGAGACAGCATTTTCAATTCTTCATCTGGAATCTCCAAAACATTTTCACAAAATGCATTGTTAGCAGATGCATCTTTGGACACACACTTGTTTCCTTACTTACTCTGAAAGATAATTTACACATTTGCCTTTGCTTCCCACACTAATGGCAATCACAGTTGAAAGACAACAGGAAAGGACACAGATCTAGGTTTAAATCCCACTATACCACTCACTTTGCAGCTTTTCTCCTTCCTGTGTCATTTAGTACCTTGTCTGTTTAGAATACAATTTTTTTAAAACGGCATTTATTTCATAGAATCATAGAGTAGCTTGGGTTGGAAGGATCTTTAAAGATCTAGTCCAAGCCCTCTGCCATGGGCTGGGACACTTTCCACTAGACCAGATTGCTCAAAGCCCCATTCAACCTGACCATGAACACTTCCAGGGAGGGGGTAGCCACAACTTCCTTGTGCCAGTGCTTCACCACCCTTCCTAAAACTAATCTAAATCTACCCTCTTTCAGTTTAAAACCATTACCCTTTATCCTATCACTACATGCTCTTGTAAAGTCTCTCTCCAGTTTTCTTGTAAGCCCCTTCAGGTACGGCAGGCTGCTCTAAGGTCCCCCTGGAGCCTTCTCTTCTCCAGGCTGAACAACCCCAACTGTCTTAGCCTGTCCTCATAGGTTAGGTGCTGCGACCCTCTGATCAAATTTGTGGCCCTTCTCTGAAATCCCTTCAACAGGTCCATCTCCTTCTTATGTTGGGGGCTCCAGAGCTGGACACAGTACTGCAGGTGGGGTCTCACAAGGGCAGAGTAGAGGGGCAGAATCACCTCCCTCGACCTGCTGGTCACACATCTTTTGATGCAGTCCAGGACATGGTTGGCTTTCTGGGCTGCAAGCTCACATTGCCAGCTTATGTTAAGCTTCTCATCTACCAACACCACCAAGTCCTTCTCCTCAGGGCTGCTCTCGATCCATTCTCATAACAAGTAGTATAACAAAGATATCATATGTGATTGTGACGTCAGCTATGTAAACAGAAGAATAAAAGACTATTTAAAATGTAAAAACAAATTCTGTATGTGAGGAAAACAATATGCAAAAGCAAATTGTGTTCAAATATTTTTAAATTTTCATGCTATACATGTAGGAGAAGAAAATGAATTTTTTTTTTCCCTAGTCTGAAGAACATTGTGCTACCCTTTGATCTCCAGGATGGTCATCTGAATTCCTCTGGAACTGGAAAATTCAGAGATATCAGGTGACAGAAAATATTTGATACCCAGAAGTCAGATAAGGACTGGACTTTTGCAGTTGAAAATGAGCTCAAAGACAAGTTCTAGGCTAAAATCTTATATATAAAGTCATTGTATCTAAAAAGCAAGCAAAAAAAGTTTTTTTTCTGAAAAAGCTCTTACAAATACTCTTGTACATTTCAAAAACTTAATAGCAGCTTGAAAAATGGGCTGAATAATAGAAAAACAACCAAAGATAAAATCTCATGGGTTCTGAAGACTTTCTGTACTAGAACACAAAAAGATAATAACTTTTACAAGAATTTATAACTTCTGATACATCTCTATGTATGCATGAATTGAAGAAGCAGCTGAAAGCGTTCCTTGAGGATATAAGCCAATGGAGAACTGACAAACAGTAACAGCTGGATTCAATCACCCCTTATAAGGTACATTCCTTATATTGAAAAGAACTTAGGAGAAAAAAGAGTTCAGTCCTTGAAAATTTTGTTATTGATTATCAAAAGGGTCACCCAAAACAAAAAACAAGACTCCAAATATGAATCACTGAATAATGAATAGAGAAACTTGGAATGAAGAAAAGAAACTTCATATCAAGGAATAACCATTGTCACAAGAGCACAATGGTCTGAATAAATCCATAAAAATCACTATCATTTTACAAGAATATGTTACCATGACTCCTAATTTTCAGTGTGTTACATAAAATCTTCTATAGGCAGCAAAGAAGACTAATGCTGCTATTGAAAATTATTTTTAATGAGTCTTGAAATGTTATTTTAGAATCATAGCATCATAGAATAACCATGGCTGGAAAAGATCTCTAAGATCCTCAAGTCCAACATTGACCTAGCACTGCCAATTGACCACTAAACCGTAAAACTTCAAGTGTTCAAAATACAAAAAAGCATCTTAACTGCCATTTTTTTCCAAACCTGGTCAGTGGTTAAAATTGTGAGCAAACTGTCAAAGAGCTGAACTTCTGCCAAGGAACTGAAAAGAGTCAGATTTCCAGAAGTGCCCTGCACCTCCCAGGTTTTCTCTTCAGATGAAGATGGAACACTAGAAAGAGCTGAGTAAAGACGACATCTGACACCATAGCCACCTCTACAGCTGTGTTAAGTGTCCCTTTATGAAAACCTGGCCCTTCATTGCTACAATAGCCTGTATAGGTCAGTTTCTCATGTTATTCACTAACTTCAGTAAACCAGACTGAAATTTAATTTTAATTTAGTTTTCATTAATGATTCCTGTTGATATTATTCCTTTAACAAGCTGGTGAGTTATAGGGTAAAATGAGACTTTAAAAAAATTCAACTGTTGTTGTATGATTCCATAACTGCATTAAAATTTACTGTTACTTCCTTAATTTCTCAGGTTGTTGAACTTGCAAATTAATAGAAAGAATTCTTTAAGACAAACCAAACACAAAATCATATAGAGTCTTCTGGCAATAAAGCAATTTATTTGCTTATAATCATTAAAATAATTCAATATATTAACTATGAACATAATCACCTCACTTCACTTTCCTCTGACAGGGATTTAATTTCAGATGGCTGGGGTTTTTTTGCTTTTTAAAGTGCATAACAATTTAAAGTGTCAAAAAAAAGGAAAATGGATTCTATTACAGCAAAACAAAACCGAACTCTATATATCAGAATATCCAGTATTCTTACCATCAGGCAAAGAATAAACTAGTGAGACCAAATGGTGAATTTCAATTACATATTTCAATTAAAAAAAAATGTTTAGCAGAAGTAACGTATCTGATCTTAGTGAAGACAACAACTAAGAGCATTTAGAAAAAACAAATAATATTAAAGGAAATACCACAGATTTCAAAGATCCAATAGTTATAGGAACAAACTAAGAGAATCTTTTTTCTTCTTTTTTTCCCTGCCTCAGTATATCAGACACTAAAAGTCTCCAAAAGAGAACAAGGTACTGATGGATTAAGAGGCATAAAAAGGCAGCTAAGCCAATTAGGGGGATAAAAACATTGCCATAGACCTAATAGATTTTTGTCCCCTCTCCTTTTTTCTTTTCTTTTTTTTTTTTTTTTTAAATCTCAACAGCTGATAATGTAGGAAAAAACTGAGGGCTCATTTCAATTACCTGAACGTAGGTATCTAGAACGTGAAAGTGTTCAGGACAGCCACAGAGGTCTGGAAGGTGGTAGGAAGCAGGACTACATAGGGGCATAGCCCTTCCACAGAGGCAGCTGGAGGTCTGGGTAGATGAACCCCTGTGGGCATGGCACTAAAGTTTCTGTTTAGGTAACTGACTTGCTTTAGGCTGCTGACTCTGATGATGAAGTTACTGTGACAGATTTTAGTGAAAAACTTCAGGTGGACATATGGTCATGAACCCAAACTCAATTTTGCCACTGTTTTACACCAAGAATTTTTCAGGAAGATGATTTTAGGAAATTTTGTTTTGGACACAATTGGATCAATGATTTATCATCAAAATCAGAATATTTTTATATTGTACTGAAAAAACAGATGAAACAGTCTGAAACAAACTAACTTAGAAATGGGGAACGGGTCCTAGACAATCTTTGGACAAAATTGAATAACTTCTTTCTTTTCTGTTAAGCAATGCAAAATGTGATTAAAAGCTGGAGCAGAAACACAAGATCACAGAAAGTATTCCAAGGTTGAAGACTACCATGACAGAAATATCTTTTCTATTTTGCATATTCTGGAAAAAAATTACATTTGTTTAAAGTCATTTAACTTTTTGTTCAAACAGACTCCTGCATTAAGTAAAAATGTGTTTCCTTCACCCTTACTCATCCTTGCTCACTCGTTACAATTTTTTTCTGAATAGCAAAACCTGTGAACGAGCTGTATAGATATATACTTATTTAAACTAAAAGACTTAAATCCAGTTATGTTGAATAAAAACTAATATATGTACTAGAATGTATTTTTTAAAATTAAGCATGTCTGGCAAGTTTTATTTCAGAGTTCCTAAAATACAACAGTAAATGGATAAAAAGGGAGACAAGTCTGCTTGTGAAACTAAAATAAAGTCTGAAAATAAATACAATAGCTGTTATTTTATAAAAAACAACACAAAACTGAAGATTGTCTATAACTTAATCATATTCTGTTAAAATACAGAGCTAGTTGCAGAGAAAATGAGAAAGGACAAATACTGGCAATCTTATGGCCTTTTCTAATGTGTTATAACGATGCACAGATCATAGCTTTGACTCAAAGATGCAGTTGCAAGTGTTTTAAATACTTCTTTCAGAATTAGGTTTGATTTCCTGTTTTTGTTTGTTTTTTCTTTTTTTCTTTTTTTCTTTTTTTTTGTCTTAAAGATAAGGCTTCTGTGGTTTTTTACTGGAAAATGTCACTGGAAACTTGGGGAAAATATGTACTGGAAAGACTGTGTTCACCTTCCCTGACAATGTTACTTTCAATCACAGAAACATGACAAAATAAGATGAGAAGACATTTTTAATAAGCTTTTGTCTCACAGTCACTTTCTCAGTTAAAATCACTAAGTACTTGTCATTAACTTTATTACTCTTTCATACTATATGCGTCTCTAAATATAATTCTGAAAAAAAAGATGCCCTAAACACTAATTCTTAGGTCTGTGACCACTTTAAAATAACATAATGCAGTAGTTATTAAAATGTAATTCAGCTTTCAATAGACTGCTTGCCCCTGACAACCAATTTTTTTGTTGCTCCCTTGGATAGCTGCTAGAAACAGTCCCCAGTGTAGATCCATCCTCTGACTGAAGCACAGAAAGGAAAAGCTGAAAAATGAGCAACTGGAACAGCTTGCTGCTGAAGTTGAATGAAGACCTAGTAATGATATTGATGACATTACTAATTACTTAGCAGGCAGAATTCAAAATGAGAATTCATTTGTCATCATGATACCATCAATCAACTTTCTGTTGCCTTGGGTAATAAGTTTGTGCTCGCTTGGTGCAGTATAAACTTTACTACAGAACTCATTTTGGTTTGTACATCTGTACTTAATTTTTACCTTTTAAAGTTTCGCTCTTCTAGGTATTGCAATGTGGTTTTATGAGTGTCTTATTTCAAAAGTTTGGTATTTTATGATTTTATGCTCAAATTAGCTACTGAGTTTGAAGATCACATAACTTCTGTCCCTCAAAACAAGCAGATTATTTTAAAAAGATCATAGCTTAGGGTCCCACCCATCCCTGATGCAAAAGGAAGTATATTCAAATTTGGTATTTAAAAAGATTCAGATAAATTTTGAGTCATATATTTTAAGTAAAACTGTACAGTAAAGATACGCAAGTTCTTCTAATTTAGGGATGCAGAATCAAAAGTCATAGCTCCTGAGTGCTTGAGTAGAAACAATTTCTTTGGCTCTGATTTTAAAAAATCAGTCCTTTCAAACAATCCAATATTCATAATCCTTCAGCCTGTGAACCAGTGTCACAGTCCCAAGACCCTGGAGGCTCCACTATCTCTTCCAAACAGCTGAAATTCCTGGCTGAGTCATCCAGTCGAGAGAGACCTGGTCACACTTCACTAGCCGTGCACTCCAAGATTTTCCTCTCTCCTGTCCAACTTGGCATTTCTGCTTTTTTCATCTCCCTTCTGGATTCTTGAATTCCTGCCTTGGCTTTCACAGAGCCACTTTCCTTTTTTGTGCTCATACACTGTGATTGTTAATGCTTTGCTCTGAAGTAAGCAAAGAGTCTATCTGCTGAGTCACGAGGAAACTGCTAATTGTACCCTTGGAAGTCTCCAGAGCTGTCAATGACACACCCTAACAGCCCTGTGCGATAGCAGTGGAGATTAACCTGAGAGTCACCCAGGGTCCTGAATGAAAATGTTACCACAGGGGTCTGCTAACCAGCTGTAGTCAGCCAAGGAACTATGGACCCAAATCAGCAAGTACATCACCTTTTAATGTGCTTATACTACTATAGCCTAGTAATAACTAGCTTCCATGCCAAGGGAGCAACACCTTGATAATTCTTGAGCATCCTTCCTGTTGCATAGGCCAACACAAAACTGGAGACAGTGTCTTTTTTTTCTTTTCAATATTACTTTTACCTTGGAAATGAAATAATTCCAGTTTACCAGATTCTCTGAAAACTATTCAACACTAGACAAAAGTCAAGATAAAATAATGTATAACAATAAGATGATTAATAAAACATTTGCTAGGGTTTGAGAAAGCTTTATGGAAATAAAACAAAGCTGGGCTTAAAATGACCTATACTTAACTCCATTCTAAAATTATTTTAAACCTGTTCAAAGTGGCACGATGCTGGTACACACACTTATATATCTGAAATCCAATCCACAGGTCAGACCGTGATCCTAAGTTTTAGGTCTGACCAAATCAGTCCTTGATGTCAGGATAAGACAGTCCTTATGTAGCCATTTTTCTCAGTACTTTTAGGCACAAATCACTCCTAAATACTACTTATTAGCACAATATGTTATCCATAGTTTTCAGTCAGTCATCTCATTTCTGAAAGAATTTATGCTACTGTGCAGCTCTAAACACATTCATATCCTGATCTAGGGGTGTACAAACATCTGGATTGCTGCAGCTGAGAAGGATATTAAAAGTTACTTGTCCCAGTACACAACTAGTGGGAACTGTCAATTCTGTGATAGCACAGCAGCCGGGATGCTACTTAGAAGTGTTTTACCCAGCAGAACAGATTTGTCATTATTGTCTTTGTTCTTATGATAATTAAATACAAATTTAGAGAACAAAAGCCCTTTTCTACCCTTAAAAAGTCTATTTTAAGGAAAATATGCAGGAAGATCTACCTCAAAGTTCTAGCCAAGATTTCACTCTGACCTGTAAGGCCCCTACTCAGGGACAGAGGGATCTAGGGATCTTGGATTCCTCCCCTTAGAAACCAACCTGTGTCAGAAAGTTCCCTTGTGACAGCTTCTGTTTGCCAACTACTGCATTCACAAACAATATCCACTAGTAACATTTTTTATTATTATTATTTTCAAAGACTAAAGAAGAAAACCATTATCTCTGGACTTCATTCTAATTATTGACTTTCTTAATGTTGACAACACCGATATTTATAGAATACTAAGAGACCTAAATGAGTACTGGAATATTTTGAAGCAGACTTGAGGCTGTTTCTGTATGATTCCTGTCAGCTCTAGGGGAAAATATTTCATTATTAAACCCACTGCTTTACTTTGAATAAGTGCAGCAAGTATGTTTCAAAACCTGCCTTCTAATATTCCATACTCATTTTACTGGAACAGGGTATGCCCAAAAGAGAGTTTTCTAGTTGTTCCCAGAGCTCTTTGGTAGAAGCAATCCACTTCCCATTAGTCCTAATAGTGTGTGTCTGCACCACAGTCCCACATTGGTTTATCTCTTTCGCTTTCATTCCTCCCAGTCTCTCTGCAGGCATTAAAGTCATTCTAGCTTCCTTACATAGCCCTTATGGCTCTTTACCAGTCTTACCTATGACAAGTATGTGATCTTGTGGTGAAATATCTTCTTTGATATGTGAGATAGGGCAAAGAGGGCAATAAAGAGTGCAAAGTGACAGCTTTTCTTGTCCTATACTCAGCTTTTATTTCACAGGGAATATAAATCACTCTCTCACACAGAGATCACAAGAAACATTGATTATTTCAGTTGCTCAGCCTGTCATCAAGAAGATATAGCTACAATAACCAGGATCTAAGAGTATCATAAGAGTTTCGTCCATTCTTGAATTTTAAAAGGTGCCACAGCGCACAGATAGTTTCTGTAATCATTTACTTCTGGAAATCATTGTCCTTCATTGTTAAAAAGGTGCATAACTACACAGTCAATTTAAACTCAAGATACTAATTACAGATTTTTAATTTAGTTCATTTAGCCAGAAATAAACTTCTGCCAAAATAGTCAATGTTTTCAGCCTTTGAGCAAGTTTTAAACAACCTGAGAACAGCTCATATGTGTGTTTCCTAAAGCATGCTCATTTCACCAGTGTAATGCTGTCCTGTTTGCACGTTCAGAACAACCTGTTCCATCTTTGTAATTTTCAGCTCTCTTCAGTTTATGGTCCTGAAAGTGAAGTGTTTCCAGTCTAGAAGAATACCCTTGATTAGCAAATATAAGCCTGATGACAAGCTTATTTTCCATCATTAATTTTCAACACTTCTCAACAGTAGTCTGCTACTATGCTACCAGGAAGTGAACCAGGCTACTGAATGTTCCTTGGTATTGGACCTCAGTCATCAATGTTGAATATTTCCTATTTGTATTTGCATTGCCAGCAGTTTTCCAAATGATCCCTGAGCAGGATTTAGGAGTCAGAACATCCCAGGAACTATCCTTTTCATTTCCTTGTTCTAGAGATCAAGAGGGTTCATTAGCATAAACACATGTCATTCTGCGCCAGGTGGCCTCAGTGCTCAGAAATGTTCCCAGGCATATTTAATCTCCTCACATATTTTAAAAATCTGAAGGCTTTATATTAAAAAAAAATTATTGTAGTATAGCTAACTTGTTGGCTTATTTTTTCTTTTTTTTTTCCCCTGCTTTTGGTTGTATGAGAAAAAGGTTTTAATGATTTAACTCTTTGATCTCTTATTGTGGTTATCTTGATTTCTGTTTTCATCTCATTTTCATTTCAGTTAATTTGAACTTTGAGACTATAGATCTATTCAGACCTACAGTTAATTTGTAATTATGACAGCCTAATATGAGGAAATATGAGTCCTCTCAAAGCATACAATAAATAATTTTATCTTGAATATTTGAATTGATAAAATATCAGTATCAATTATCCACCTTAGGAAACAGTGAAAAATATTTTTTTTCACATATTTCACTCTTAAAAAGCAAGAAGCCTTTAGAGAGAGCTGCATTAATTTTCCTTGTGCTACAAGAAGTAATATTGTTATACAACAGCAGCTATCAGGAATGCTCTAAATTTTGTTGGTTTGATTAAAGTGGGCATTTCTGAGCCTTTGTAGAGCACGAGTCATACTTGTGACAAGAACAAAACAAATGTCCAATATTTCAAAGGCAGTAAATCTATTCCAACTTTTCTTTGAATAGTAAAAAGTGGGAAAAATATTTCTATTTAATATTTGCTAGCTTTAATGTTCCCTCTATGTGAAGCACTATCACTTCACCCATAAACAAAATGAACAGTAGTCCCTATTTGTTAAAAGAATAGTTAAAGTTCCCTGTCTCTCTTGGGGTTTTATTTTTTTTAAATGTGTATGGAGCAGACCTATATTACATAAAGCCTACTGAAGCGGTCAAGGTATCTGCTTAAATTTCAGAATTCTGATTTAAGAATCTGTGCTGATGTGATAAGTTTTCCTTGTTCCCTCACTAAGAGAACACCACCACTAGATTCTCCTGAATTACTTGAAGGTTTATTTGTTCCTTTTTCAAAGGCACTTCTGAATCTATTCAGTGTCTAGTTAAATCTAGAGTACATCAAAAGGAATCTTAACTGGTAAAGCTTGCATATAGACAGGTGAAAGAGAGACATAGGGCAAGAACAAAGGCATGTGTAAGTCAGACACATTCCGTTTATATGCTGATTGATGATTTCATGATATCAAATTGCATTTCTATGCATTTCTAACACATACCTAATGCTAGGAGAACTTTCTTTTTCTACAGAATTACTGTTGACTTACAGTAATCAAGACAAGGAAAAGGTTTGTTCTACTAAAAGCAACTGATTTATACAATTCAGGACAAATAATAATGTCTTACAACTCTATCACCCAGGGTAAACAATATTTTTACTATTAAAGAATCTCTTCATAATTACTATCACTTTTCTTGTCATAAGAATAAATGAAACGAGAATTTTTGAACATAACAGAACATCTTGACTTTAAAAAACCAAAATTTGGTAATGGTACAAGACGAAGGGATAATTTTGTCCCCTAAAATAAAAGACTTCTGCAATGAAATTTCTGGTAAAGAAGGCTGGATATTTCCACTTCAAATAGTCAATTTTATAAATAGATATTAATTTTTGTGACCAATATATATGTGTGAACATTCAAATTCCTGTTCTGTGGGGAGGTGATCACAACTTGGAGGTTCAGATTATTACAAGGCAAGACTCTCTTTCAGCCTGTCTTGTGTCTCTGATTCACTTCAGCGTCTCCAAGCAGGGACTCCAATTTCTAATCTGTGCTGTACATACCTTCCATAACATGGACTATAAATTTGTACAAAGTAATACAATTTTCATGTAACATACAGATTATTCCATTCCTAGAATACACCATTGTTTCTTAGTTAAATCATTAATTTAGAATAACATAAAAATACAACTACAGGAACTATGCTTTGATCTTGTTCACTCACAGCTAGATTGATTGCATTGCTTACCTAGCTGTGCTCCCTTTCATATATATTATTACTGTTTTCATTTTAAAGATAATTTCATTTTACATATCCTTATGAATGTCATCTAGAAGTTATGGTGGAATTTTCAAAGAAAGACGGAGAAGAAAAAGAGAAGGTAAACAGAAGAACAATATTCTGTTTCACTGTAAAAAACCATTATGAAATACAAAGATTTTGTGCTTCTTGCATAGGAATTTTTGTTATCATAAGATGACATGTTACCATGCTAATATAAAATACTGTTTTAACCACAGCTCAGAAAAATATTTCTCACTGAAGGTTTAGTGCACCAACAGCTCCTCTGCTGGGAGAAAAAAAAAACAAACCCAAAGCTAAAATGAAAAAGAAAAAGAAGAAAAAGAAAAGGAAGGCAAAGAAGACAGCAACAACAACAACAACAACAACAACAACAACAACAACAACAACATAAAAAAAAAAAAAGGAAAATAAAAAAAAAAGAAAATAAAAAAAAAAAAATAAAAATAAAATTAAAATTAAAAGTAAAAAGAAAAAGAAAAAGAAAAAGAAAAAGAAAAAGAAAAAGAAAAAGAAAAAGAAAAAGAAAAAGAAAAAGAAAAAGAAAAAGAAAAAGGAAAAGAAAAAGGAAAAGAAAGAGAAAAAGAAAGAGAAAGAGAAAGAGAAAGAGAAAGAGAAAGAGAAAAAGAAAAAGAAAAAGAAAAAGAAAAAGAAAAAGAAAAAGAAAAAGAAAAAGAAAAAGAAAAAGAAAAAGAAAAAGAAAAAGAAAAAGAAAAAGAAAAAGAAAAAGAAAAAGAAAAAGAAAAAGAAAAAGAAGAGGAGGAAAATGAAAAGGAAAAAAGGAAAAGGAAAAATGGAAAAAGGAAAAAGGAAAAAAAGAGGAGAAGCATATAGAAAAGTAAAAGAGAGCAAGAGTGAAAGAAAGAGAAAGAGAAAGAGAAAGAGAAAGAGAAAGAGAAAGAGAAAGAGAAAGAGAAAGAGAAAGAGAAAGAGAAAGAGAATGAGAAAGAGAGAGAGAGAGAGAGAGAGAGAAAGAAAGAAAGAAAGAAAGAAAGAAAGAAAGAAAGAAAGAAAGAAAGAAAGAAAGAAAGAAAGAAAGAAAGAAAGAAAGAAAGAAAGAAAGAAAGAAAGAAAGAAAGAAAGAAAAAGAGAAAGAAGGTTTTGTTTATTTAAGCACTTCTTTTGGGGTGACCATAGACTCTGGCAGAGTAGGATATTTTCTGATTGATGATATCTGTAAAATAGCTATTTGAACCACTCTTTTTACATGTCTGTCCCATTATCTATAATATATTTCTGGTCTATTCAGCAATTATTTTTTGAAAGTATCCTGTGAAACATAATTAAGGTACCCCATCTCATCTTGGCCCAGCTCTGACATTTCTATTAAATGAAGAAACAAAATGTCAAATATATCTCCACAACCATCTGAAACTGATCACTGTGGCCTGCATTCTACCTACCAGCTGCAGCAAGGTAAGAGAGAGAGCTTCCCTTATGACTTCAATCAGTCCAGGAAATGAAGAAAAAAGGACATAAAATGCCTTCTTAGTTTATCGAGTTCCTATTTCCCTGAACTTTGCATCATGGGGAACTTTCCGATACCTTTTCAGAGACACAATGATGAGCGAATCTTACTGCATCCCTTTTTCCACTCACACACGGAGTGGCAGGGCAAGCCAGCCATGAAATAGGCAGCAAGTTACGATGTTCCTGAAGGGACTGAATTGTACAATCCTCTTTAAGACTCCTAAAGGAATTCTCACAGGACTGCCACTGGGCTCCAGATACAAATCCCTTTCTGTACCTGACAGTAAAGAAGCCACACTCCTACCTTTACTAAAATTACATCTTTTTATTGCTTTTTCTACTTTCCAGATCCCTAAAGAGACTAGATATTGATCCTATGTATTTATGGCCTTATCTGGAATATGACTATCAGTAAGAATATGAATATGTATGAGGAAAGAATCATTAATATGAATAGACAATAGACCCAGGCCCAGGGCATACAAAGAATTGAAAGATGAGACAACCTAGAGAAGGTCAAGAAGTTTCAAGGAATCTGGGGAAGAGTTGAAGAGATGAGGAAAAATAGATATTTAGAATGAAAAGGAAAACAAGCTGTTAATTCTAAAGATTTCTACTAGAGATCATAGCTCTAAGGACATCAGTAAATTTAATAACTATTTTTTTCTTATTTTTATAGAAAAATGTTTCCACATTTTCTTCTAGGTTTAACTTAGAGAACAGAATCTAATGTTACTTTATATTACATACATATATACACACATATATATGATTCAATCTACAAATTTATGAAATCAGTAGGAGAAAATTGGTAAAAATGGTATATTCAAGAAAGCAACACGTACACACACATGAGGTAAAATTGTATGTTCTGTAGTAAATTTTTATTCTGAATTTAATCATTTAATTTTCTTGAGTGAGTTGGTCTAGCTTAATTAAATCGAGTCTCTACAGTATATCAAAAGGCCATGTAGAGGAATATGATTGATTTAACATTCACACAGTGCTGAAATTTCCATCTTTTGTGTAGATCTCCCAAATAAATATTTATCAGAGAAACCAGTAAGCTTTTTAAAAATAGTTGCAATCAGCTGGGATAAATAAAACCACAAACAGAATAATTGCTATTTTTAGGTTTAACTTCCTCATACTGGAGGTAGTTAGGACAAATTCTACAATCTATCTCATGTTGGTTAGGGTATTTCATTTTGCCTAACACATACATCTGCCCCCAAACATCTTTGATTTAACTTCTTCTTTTGCCCCTTTTTTTTTTTTTTTTTTTTTTTCCCCTGAATGACAGCATTCAGCTTCAAGGGAAAACAAGCATCCTCTCTTGCTATACACAAAAGCAATAGCTCTTGTCAGTACTAGGTCATCTTCAAGCTCACATTTTTTCCTGCTGTTGACGCTAAACAAGTGTAAGGGCTCCAAGATGGATTGGTGATATTGCCTGTAGCAAATGCTCCCAGACCCTCCAGGGTGCAAAATTATGGCAGCGTCCCCTGGCCTTCCTGAGCAGATGCATTTGCAAATGTTTTCACCTTGACCAAACATGTCAAACTCAATCTCAGTATGTTTCTTGCTGGTGGAGTGCAGTGTCTAGCTAGCAGGAGTGGGAATTGTCTCAATTTCAGACCTTTTTTTGTTTTACCAACTTTCACATCTGCCACTTCTCTTGTATCACGTGCCATACATGATGTAAGAACTAGAGCAAAATCGTAGGACAACTGCCTCTAAGGAAGTTTCTTGCGCACTCTGACGAAGAAGAAAGTAGGCAAAGTGAAAAGTCAACTTGTAAACTGTGTATTTCTTTTACTATATGGGTTTTAATGAGTAGGGTAGAAAGGGAAAGAACTACCCACAAAATGGGAGCTCAAGGCAAGTATGTGGTCGATAAAGTATAAAACTGATACCAGTGACAAAACTTGTAATGAATTACTGTATTTGATTCCAGTAGTAGCTGTTATCATTTATGTATATAATTAATCCCTAGAGTGCATCAAGACTTTTATTAAATATTAAATCTAAAAAGGTATCAACTGAAAATTAAAAGATAATGTCCCTGCTCCCAAAAAAACTTCAGGAAATAATTCTAGGTAAAGGCCTGTGAACACAAAATTTAGTACTGTGTAAGCAATGTCAGTCTTAATTTTAGAGTATGTGTAAGTACAGAAGCACAGAAGATAGAAGGGAATGAAAAAAGTCCTCAGACAAGGAAAGGTTACTGAACAGAACCAAACAGTTATTTATCTAATCTATATTTTGGTTTCTCAATTCAGCAGGGGATAATTTTCTTCTCACATTTGACTAGAAAACAAAATTAAGGCTATGTCCTATCTCAGTAATGTGGGTTTTTTTCCCTTCAAAATACACTTAAGAATAATTAAGAAAAGAAGAGAAAGTTTAAATGTTAACATTTCATTTAGTGTATAACACGCAAGTTGAGAGAGCTAAAAGGTAAAATGAACATGCTTATTAACTCCTTATAACACTGTCACTGAAAACAGCAACAAAACTAATAAATTGAACATACTGCAGGGTGTTCCCAGAAACATGTGTAACAAGGCACCCACCCTCTTGGTCTTCCAAACTGTCTAAATTTGAAGAAAAGCCAAGAATTAGAGTAATGCTGAATCACATTTCAAAGTTCTGTGCCTATTGTGTACATTTATTTCTAACTCAGTACAGGGTAGATTTAAGAACTCAGCAGTTAGATGAACAGAGGTCCCAGTCTTCTACTCCTTTTATATGAGAGACCATGTACCACAAAACACTGAATTCAGTGTTTTACTGGGGCTGCAGGAAGGCTGGAAGCCAATTCACACTGACTTTCAGTGGAATCTGGGTGTGTGGCTCCCAGTGGGGCTTCTGAAGTGTCATCCTTTATTGACATTGGAAGAACCTTACACTATTCTGCATAAAAATTGTGGTGATTTCATAGGTATGTCACAAAAAAATACTGGAATTACACAGTAATGCGTGTTAATTTTTCCATGTCACCACCCAATAAATTCTACAATTAATCCATATCATTGCTCTAATATCATGTACTTTAGGGAAATCTTTTCAATTAAAAACTCAACAGTAGGAGCGGAGAATTGGATAGGATGCCTAAAATTAGATTTAATTTGCTTGTTTCCCCTTAAGGTTAAAACAGGCTTTCGAAAAATAGGTTTTTTTTCTTTATATCTTTTCTTATCAGATTTTTCTCTTCTTCCAATAGAATTAATGAATGATATGAAGTCAGAAAGCACAGGAATAAAAATCAAAGATTTGTGCATTCATTAAAAGGAGAGATATAATTTAGAAAACTAATAAATGAGTGATTTACTGTTTTAACCATCATCAAAAAATGAACACAGACTTTTTCTAGCTCATTTAATTCTTAGCAAGGGCCTCAAAGTTAATAACTTTCACTGGAAATTAAAAAAAAACACCAAAAACCAACAAAACCGATAACCACAGTAACAACTACCAGTCAGTATTTAATCTCTAAAAATGTATGTTATTTGCCATTTGTAAATAAACACAATTGAATACAAGGTGCTAATCACAACTAGGCTGTCTACTGAACTGTCTCTATTGAGAGAGAAATAGGATATATTTTCTATTCTAAAGAGGTCAGTAAATGAGAGGACAAGTGCAGATATATTTATGGAGTTTTCCCAGAGGGGTCAGGTTAGGTGTTTATGAGTTTAGTTTGTTTATTTTCATGTCTTTTTGTTGGGGGTTTTTATTTGTTGTGTTTTTTTTCTTTACCTGTGTTTTGCTTTTACAGCTGTTTTTACAGTGTTGTTGGCACTGATCCAGAAACTACTCTGTGATTCTGTGGTTCTATTGCTCAAATTCCACATTTTACATTAGTGTGTTTCCTGACCCTAGCCTGGGGTTGATTTTATATGAAATCAGAATTGAGGTTCTCAATATGCTTTTATAGTTTCAGTACATTTTTCCTTTCACATTCTATTTTCATGTTCTTATGCTGAAGGATACAGGAGATCTCATTGACTGCAAAGACTAAAACATATGCCCTGGGTTTTGAAAACATGGCTCCAGAATTTTCATAATCTAGCTCTAGAGGGATCATGACAGCTTCATTCAGGCACACTGTTAGAACAGCAATCACTGAGAGCCTTTACAGTTGTGCACTAATGCAAAGGAACCATGAAGTGTATAATATTCCTTTACAATATTCCCGTATTGTGACTGTTCTTGATATAGGGAATACTCAGGACACAACTCACCAGCAGGACAATAATCTTCATTACTCTTTGATACACTAATAATGATAGTTATTAGATATTTAATTAGACTTTATAGGAGACTATTCTACCCATTAAAATAATAAACGAATGCTGGCATTCAACAAACTTGGACAATAATCATTACTGTTCTGAAACAGAAAGATATGTTCTTTGCCAAATAATATGAGAATCTCTCCTTGAAAAAATCTCAAGATCTAGTTTGTCTTGAATACAGGATTTCTTGTTAGTCAGGAAAATGTCAAGTTTGCAGGAAAAGCTTCTAGTTCACAAAAGACTTTGGGTCAAGTCCAGTTTCCTTACTCAGTTGAGTAACTCTAATGTGGCGAAGTGAACCGTTTACAAAATAACAGTATCAAACTGAGGGATTTGTCTCTGAACAAGCCAGCAATCATTTTACAGTCATGTCAGTCACCACATTTTGTATATGTAGGGGGCACATGACAGCTGAATTCCTTCTAGCATAAAGTCCCTTTTAGAACGTCCATGAAGTCATTAGTTACTTTAGTCAGAAAAGACCCTGCTTACAGTAAAAGATAGTGGAATACACTAAGGCATTATTTATGAAGACGAAGCATTACTTAAGCAAAGATATTTTTTTTACAGTGCATTTCTTTTTTCATTGTCACTTTTAGATTGCATATAATATCAATCTTACATGATACTAGTAATTAAAGATTTATATCAACAAAGGGAGACCATTTGAGAGGTACCTGAAGCACTTAAAGCACTTAAGCATTAAATTTAGATTCTCCATAATGTCAATCAACTGGCTTTGTGTCCCTTGGTGGGGTTTTTTCCCTTTGGTAAAGGTCTTAGCTGGATTTTTCATGAGAGTTTGTTTTCCACTTAAACCAAAAGTTAAACATTCCTCAGTCCTATACAAACCATTCTGGGATATGCTTTCATAGTACCTTTCTGAGATATCCACTGATGCAATACAAAACCAAAAGAAGAAATTTCCTTCATTCTTGCTCAAACACTTATTTGTTAATTAGTTTTCATAGCATGTGTCATACAGGAGTTAGAATATATGACCTTCTCCCAGTGCCCGAATTCCTGCCTTTTTCTTTATCGGTTACTAAGAAATTGTTTTTGAAAACTCAGAATCTAGTCTAAGGGTTCAAGCCCCATCATCCTCTCATGCACCTTCTGTAGTCTCAGATGACAGTTTTGTTGACTGTTAGAGATTCTTTGAGAGAAATTAAAACCTCTGCACTCATTGTTTGCAGACCAAGGTGTCTGACTCAGCACTGAACACACCTTGATGACAAAAGAGGTACGAGTTTCAAGTTAAGATGCAATACCAATGGCTCAGGTATCTATAACGCATGACTATTCATCCATAATTTGATATATAGAAAAAGTATTATTTTTCATATAGAGGTCATCCAGGCACTTGTATGTTAACTTGAATCAGATGGATTTTTATTTCTCTAACTCTGGAGATATTTCACAGACGAACAAATCTAAAGGAAGAATGTGTAATACTAAGTCTAGATTGAGAAAATTTCCAAAAATAGGAAGTCAAAGTCTTTCATTTGAGATACTGTTAATAGATTTCAGTAGTTCGTGAAGACACAACCTGCTACACAATGTCAGCTCCATGTTACTTCAAATGGTGGGATACTAATTTTTAACACAATTGTTACAGATTAAGAAATTACAACTGCCAACCTGTATAAATGGCTAACATCAGCTAGGGATAATTTCCATTTGTTTAACATATATATGAATATCCAATAGAAGCCTAAACCTAGAAAATATTTGAAACTGGGTTTGTCTTTTATTGAAAATGTTGCAAATAATTACCTCTTCACTAATCAAATCCATAATGTCATTATAAGTTTTGCTTCCTCATAAATGAAAAACGTATGTCAATACCTGATGCATGTTCAGTGTAGACTTTAGTTGCTCTGACTTCATGTTATTTGCATTGCTATAAAAAAATCCAATGACCGTTATGTTACATTAGAACATCAGAAATAATGGAGATACATTTCTATCTTGAGAGGAAAATTGCTATTTGTTTTTAATGTTCCAGCCTGTTGTTGGGACTTAAATCTTCTATGGGTGTATTTTAAACTAAGACCCCAAAAGGAAACAGGCTTATTTCTTTTGTCTCTAAAGAGATGCAAATAAGAGTCAGACAAACTTATATTTCTGATCATGCATAAAAAGATCCTTCAATTTTCTAGTCCTCTTTTTTTGCTCCTTGAAATTTTAGACAGTAACATCCTAGTTTGTTTAATTAGCACTTTCTTAGGAACTTACAAATATTTCAAGTTTAAATGACATATTGTATTTTTTTCTACTTTTTATTTTGTATTAAAATGATGAACTATTCATGCTAGCAGTAAGAAACACAATTTTATTTCTTGAGGTTGTTTTGGGTTTTGGTTTGGTTTTTTTTTTAAATATTATAAATTGGTTATGGAGAAGCCTTCTGTAGCCTAAACTTTACTTATTAACAAGCCTGGGTCATTGTCTAGCTCAGTCTTTAGTTTTGCAATATTGGAGGTGGCATAGAACCTGCAGTGAGAAATTACTGAGGAGTTTGATGTTAAAATGTGTTCCACCATAAAAATCCTGATTTCTGCTAAACATCAGGTGTTTAAAAATCCCTTTCACGCTGAAGTTATTATCAGTGAGTTTAGCTTACATATCTGTTTTTTCAAGCCTTTCCCAGTGCACAACTAGATTCTCCCCTGCAGGACGTAAGAGGCTATCTGAATTAATGCTTCTGCAGTTTACAAAACCTCTTGTGCTACATAATTTTGCTGGATGGAAAAAGATGGAATTAGATCTCTTTTGGTAAAATCAATGCAACCACTCACGTATGAGCTATCCTGCTGTTCCCTCTCTGAAAAGGCATTGTTTCTCTACCATTGTAGACTTCCATCTTGGCAAAATTGCATTGCCACAGTGTGATTTCCACGGGCTTTATTTTAAACAGAATTATTTATGCTATTCTTACAAAATCTAAATTATCATGAGAGCCTCTATAGTGAAGGTTAATTCTGTTGCCAGCAGCTGTAGCTTTGTCCTTCGAAGCTGAAGCTTGTGGTGGCAGCAATTACTGACCATCCCTGTTCCGATAAATTTGTGTTTTCCCTTTGACCAAATATGTCAGGCTTTTAATTCTGTATAATCATTGATCACACACGAAGTGTCAGACCACCTTGTTTTAGAATTGTTCACATCCGCTGCTGTTTTCTAGTCACACAGATAAAACACATTGACCTATAACACGTTACTTTAAGCTCAGCACCCTTATGAGGCAGAATGCCACCTGCTTCTCAAATACTATTCTCAACCGCTTCAAATATTAAGGGATGTCATGCTAGTTGAAATTATTAAAAAACAAAGACACAAACAAATGAAACCCTAAAAAAACTCAAAAGTAAGCAAACAATAATAATAAAAACATAAGCCAGCATCCTTTCTGGTATTACATACTTCCTAAATTTGCAATGCTAATTACTGCAGCACCTTGTAGTCTTTACACAAACACTCCCCAGTAGAGAATTGCCATTTACCTCAAGTTCAATGAGTGACTGTGATCAGGACAAAATAGTGGTGTAAAATAAATAACTAACAAACTGTAGCCTTTATGTAACACCTTTTTTCCACTAGATATTGAGGAAACTTTCTATGACTGCATTCACATTTGGATACACAGAAGCATAACAAGAGAGTGCATGATCTAAGGTACTTAAAATTCCAACAACAGTCTCAAAAGCAGAGTGCCAGAAACTAAAATGAAGTGGAAGAATGATATCATAAGGGGGACCATAAGGCCTTTTATCATCAAGAATCCTGTGGGTCTTGCAGAATAGCTGTTAAATTTATGTTACACACTAGAGACCTTCTGGAATAACTAGAGCATGCTACTCCAATGACGGATAAAAGGTGTTATATCCAGACTGCAGAATCCGTTTGGGGTTTTTTGTAATTTGTTTTTTAAAATTTTATACCAAGTTGGAGCAAAAAGTCAAAATTTTGAAAATAATGTGTAATAGTAGTTATTCTCTATTTTAAAAAAATGCACCTCACCAGTTTCTGCTTCTTATGTTGCTTTGACTTCTAAATCACATAATTTCAGCTCAACTTTCTAAACGGAAAACCACTTGATGAGCAAACTGAACTTTTCATTTTGAAAAATGCATAAATGGGACCGTTGCAGAGCTGTTTATTCTTGCTCTTCTCCTCATAGTGAATAAATTAATGTAACAAGAACATTTCCTCCAATCTGTTTCAATAGAACTGCGCTTTCTGATACTTTCAAGAAATTTTATATAACATAAAAACGGTAGCAAGGTAGCATCACATAATGCTCTGATAAGCCCAATGGAATAGTTTACTATCTTTTTTTCTCCCTATGTACATGAGTTTTAAACATATCCTAGTTCAGAAAATGGGGCTCTTCTAGAATAGGAACATCCTTCTACCACTTAGTTAAAACCTGTACTCTTGCAGCTGTGAACATTATGTGTCCTTAGTATGCCATGATACCCTTTCAACTCTTCAAGCCAAAAGTGCTAAGAAAAGGCAGGGTTATATGATGTTTTTTTGTTTGTTCTGAATGCTATCAATTCAATTTTTATTTTATGCACCCTCAGAATTTTTCAATTCAAACTGTAACTGTAACTTAGAAGCACAATTTTTAAACTGGAAGCAGCAAACTGTTATGCCCAAATGGGAGAGTCTGTCATATTTTCATATAAGCAAAATTGCTGGAGTCTACATCAAGCAGGGTGGTATATATCTTTTAACCACATCCAGTAATGCACACTCCATTTTACAGTGACTTCTCAGACTGTTTTATGAATTTAGCTGTAGACCTGCTCTTAAACAGGAATTCTTTACTGTACATGACAAGTTTAGAAGTTCAGCCATTTTTCAGGAGTCTGAATGATGAAACATGGTGATATTTTTGAGTTGAAAGTTTGTAACTGCAAAAGTTCTAACACAAAAAGATCTCTTTTTTAAAAAAAAACCAAAGGATAAAAAGAGAAGAACAAGAAAATACATTTATGACTGGATAGCAATTAACAAAGGAAATTTCCAACCAGGCATTAAATATCAGAAAATGTTAATACATTTGAAATTATTTGAAACTGTTTGGTCACTCAGTTTGGTTTTTTGTTTTATTTTGGGGAGGTTTTGTTGCTTTGGCCAACACTTACTCACACTTTCACACCAGTTCTTATACACCTCCAGCAGAACAAGAGGACTTGAATTCCCTCCCTGTTATCATGCTGCATAAAAGGAGTAATTTTAACAAAAGCAGCAGTGCAAAGCAGAAAAGATTTAGCAATGACAATACAGACGTAGATTACCGTCATTTAGATAAACATTTTTCATCTTTTTTAATACTGGCCCTTATTTTGGTCTGGATGACTTTTGGGTAAGCCCTACTTTTCAGAGTTTGATTCCTCAATAATGGAAGGAGTGAAGTGGATTATACTTAGCGATTCCAAATGTCATCTTAGTTGGGAAGCACCTAATTGTTTTAATTTCTGGCAGGAGCTATCCAGCTTTTCATTAGCTGTTGTAAATACTTTCCAACACACTTTGAACACTCCGGTATCTCCTAGAAGGGTCATGACTACACTTTGAAAATACATGTATGTATCATACCGCTATTATGCACCATTCACAATATACTGTATGTGAATCAGGGCATGGAGGTTTAAACCACAATGTAAATTTTTATGAAGGTTTGCTAACATAAAGCTTTAGTTTCCTTTGTGTGGATATGGACATCCGTAGGGTAAACGGCTACATTGCAGGTGTTACACAGTTCTTTTTATGTACAACAAACAGATATGCATAGGCATCATTCAGTTCTTCTTAAGTTAGACAAAAGAACATGCCAGAGGAATCATATCCTAAGAGTACTTCTCCATCCACTTAAAACTGGACCTTATGAGAGAGTAGCTCAGATATAGATGTCTAAACTGTAGACACCAACATTAGCCAACACAATTTCTACCCTAAATGTCTTTCTCATTTTGCTACACAGATGAAGGCATCCTAATGCAGGTCAATCTTCCAAAGGTATTTTCCTCTTTCAAACAAGGGGAGTGCCTTGTCATTCCAGGTAAACTTGTATTACCAAACAGATTAGAAATTAAGCCTATATAAAATTTTCATTATCAGACACTAATAATAGTGTGTGTTTGTTTGAAAGTCTTTAGAAGGATATAAACAGAGTGTCCAGGGCTTTGGGTTTTTGGTTTACTTGCTTGTTTTTGCTGTTGTAAATCCACAAATTAACAGATACTTGACTTTTTTTTATTTCAAATAAAATAAATTTTCATCTGCATTTACCAGGTTTATCAAGTAACATGCATCACATCTCTAACGGAAGGATTTAAAATACTTAATATCTAATTAATTATTTCTCTGTCAAATTTCATTTAAAAAAAGACAGCCATGATATGTATGATTTTAAATCTAATTAACACTAACATTTCTGCTGCCTACGAGTTCCAGAACTAAAGCTGTATCTTTATTTAAGTATGAGAGGATGCTATGTATTATGAAAAAATCTAAAAAGTAGTTTATATAAGCACCCATTTTCCTTTATAAACACCTGTCTCCTTTTATATAAACATAAACTTTAAGTAAAATAGTCGTTCAGCATATTGTAGCTACAATGTTGTCATTTGGGGAATTTAAACTATTAGTAAATTATAAATGATAGCATTTACCTCAGTGCACTAGTTATAAAACCACATATAAAACTGCAATGGGCTTCGTTAAGAAGATGCCTACAGTTATTTGTACAAGATTTCGTTAGTTTTAACAGTACATGGCAATACATGCATATAAACTTCTTGTGTATTTAGTTATTTGTTCAGCAGTAAGCCGAATGGGGAGAAATGCTACAATTAGAACACTATCTTCTTGATTCATATGTTTAAAAAATATGAACAGACAAGCCTTTCCCTTTCATTCTCAATTTCAAAAGTCTCTTTAAACATAGGATGAAAATTCAGCCACAGAAAATTGAGTACAGCAAATGCAAGAGCCAGAAATGATCTAGCGTATGTTATCCTACTGCCATTTCACTTCCACTGAAAAGAGATTGTCACTGCAAAATGAAGAGACTGTACTGTACCCACTAAGTTTACAGGGTTTTCCCACTGAATTCTTTCAAGAAATGTATCTGCATATCAGGAGATCATACAGACTCTCATGTGCAACTTAGAAGTGACGTGTTCCTCAATACTGGACACTTTTAAGATTCAGCTGGACAGGGTGCTGGGCTGTCTTGTCTAGACCATGCTTTTGCCAATGAAGGTTGAACCAGATGACCCTTAAGGTCCCATCCAACTTGGTAGTTTATGATTCTATGATTCTTTGATACATGAGACACATAGTGCAAGAAAAGCAGGCTATGATCTTTACAACTGAATCCTCATGTGCACACAAAGAAGGCTTTCCTGAAGGATAACTTTCTCACCTTCAAAGCAGGAAATTATTGTACTTCAAATGGCTGCACACAGACATACTATCAGCAATTTAGGATACCATCAATTCAGATCTAATTCAACTGTGCCCTGTGCACAGTGCACTGAACCACAAGGAGTGCAAGTATCATTTTGTCATTATTAGTCAAAAGATTCAAGTTTCACAAAAGGAGAAGCAACTATTTTCACAGCTGCTTCCTAGGAGAAGTGGATTGTAAGCAAGGCCCAAGACAAGAACCAATGTGCAAGCTACACTAATTTGTCACCAGTAGAGGCCAGCAGCAGCAAACCACTGTCCTATTCAAAAGCAAAGGAAAACGGGAAAGGAACTGTGGCTCTTGTAGAAATCTTTTGGAGGAACTGACTACCAAAAGGAGAATTTCAGGGCAGTGAGGTAACTATGAAGGGAGATTAGCTGTTTACAAGGCACCACACAAGCCAAGGAATGGTGCATATATACAAGATAAAGAGAATCCTTTAAAGTAAGATACCAAAAGCTCACAAGCACTCAGACACTGCTTCTTTGGAATAAACTACCAGCTACCACCCTAGTGAAAACTACAAGTTATTTCATAATCATTAAATCCTACAAATAAGAGTTACTTTGTGTTATACTGAAAATCTTTTTCTGGGCATACGGAAGACCATACATATGAGAAGATTACAATGTGCTGTTCGTCCAAATAAAATTTAACAGTCTGTTAGTGTAAGTTACCTGATTAATCCAGAAAAGCCTTTCACCTGTAGTAGCAAAAAGTCATAATCACTAGGTTAGACTTCCTAGTTAAAAACTTAGAATCATAGAATTGTTTAAAAAACACCTCTAAGATCATCGAGTCCAACCATTAACCTAGCAATGCCAAGTCCACCACTAAACCATGTCCCTAAGCACCACATCTACACATTTTTAAATACCTTCAGTTATGGTGACTCAACAACTTCCTTGGGCAGCCTATTCCAGTGCATAATAACACTTTCAGTCAAGAAATTTTTCCTAATATCCAATCTAAACCTCCCCTAGTGCAACTTGAGGGCATTTCCTCTTGTCTTATTGCTAGTTACTTGGTTAAAGAGACTCATCCCCATCTCTCTACAACCTCCTTTCAGATAGTTGTAGAGGGCGATGAGGTCTCCTCTCAGCCTTCTCTTCTCCAGACTAAACAACCTTAGTTCCTTCAGGTGCTCCTCATCAGACTTGTGCTCCAGACCCTTCACCAGCTTTGTTGCCCTTCTTTGGACACGCTCCAGCAAGTCAGTGTCCTTCTCGTAGTGAGTGGCTCAAAACTGAGCACCGTATTTGAGGTGCAGCCTCACCAGTGTTGAGTATAGGGGGAAAATCACTTCCCTAGTCCTGCTGGCCATGCTATTTCTGATGCAAGCCAGAATGCCATTGGCCTTCTTGGCCACCTGGGCACACTGCTGGCTCATATTCAGCTGGTTATCGACCAACAGCCCCAGGACTTAATGAATGATAAATAAAGTTAAGGTTAGCAGTGGGATTTTCTGCCATGCCAGGATATTAAATATCAGTGGGCTCAAATTTTCAAGAAATAGAACAGGGAATAAACAGGCTTCTACATCATAACACTTCTTCCTCTTTGTCAAAACTCCATATAATCATGAAAGACATACACTTGTTCTATTTTTAGATGTTATTGACTACAGGCTACCATATTGGTCTGATTGTAATACTTTATTTAGTTATAAAAGCATTGTATTTTCTTAATGTTGTTGTTGAACTAGCACTGAGAAATAGGCAAAATGAGACTTAGAAATAATAAGCTCAGCTGAAAAAGAGTGTGTTATTTTTCTTTTTCAGCTGATCATATTAATCTTTTTTGTGTGCAAGTCTGGATGGCATTACTATTTTAACAGTTGGGAAATATTCCACTGTAAGATAAAAACAGCAATAGAGAAGCATTTATTCTGATTCCATTGACTGGATTCCATGAGCTCCATTATCAAAAGTGGACTTTCTACCTGTACTCAATCTAAATAGGAATAAGCTAGAAAGAGTTCAAGCTCCCTGGGGAGGTAAAAAAAAAAACTATTGATGTTATGCTTTACCTTTTTTTCCTCCAATTACAAACAGAATCTTTAAATTTGCACGTGTTTTAGCCTAGCACTGATTTTACACTGATTAATAACTCTAGACATCTCAGTTATAAGTGGGTATTTGATCTTTCAAGAAATTAAAAGTGATATTGGAGACATCCTTTCCCATTTGTGAAATCTGATTACACCCTTCTTGCTGTGCAGGTTTATCTATAGACAGTTCCTTACTTCTTCACCTGTGCCCAGTCAAGATGAAAACAAACCAAACAAAAAAACCCAACACTAGGACAATTTATCAGTTTACAAAACAACTGAGAAGTTCCTGTTGGATGAAGAAAGATAACCGATGACCCATCTAGATTTCCTTAGGGATAACAAAAATATTTCAAGTATGTTAGCTTTGCAAAGTCAATTTACAGAGAAATGGCAAGGACACCTTAAAGGCAGGATAACACCTTGTTTAACAGCTGCTCTTCTTTCAACATACATATTGGGATCTATCTTGTAATTGTAAAATTTTCCACACCACACCACAGAGTTTTATGGTTATCTGATGAAAAGTTAGATGGATATGTCTATTGTTCTAGTATGTTATATTAAATGCTATCAGAAAGCCTTTGTTCCATCAAAGAAAATAAAATGATAAAATTAACATCATAGCATTGAAAATTGACTAGTAAAACTACTGAGAGCTAATCTGATTGAAGAAAATTTCTCATTTGCAGCTCAGTAGAGAACTGACTCTAAACTGATGGACCTCAAACTTCCTTATGCTTCTTGTACACTGTGAAGGAGAAGATAATCCCATCTTTGGAGAGGAAAATGTTTAAATGCTACCCTTTTCAATGACCATGAAGGCAGAGTTAGCTATTTCTCTTCAGCCAGTCATCAGAACAGTCCAGGACTTTATTTTACCCATTTCCTTGGCTGCAAAAGAGAAACATCAAATCCCTAGCTTCTGCTGCAGCTTGCTCAGCAGCTGTCACTGTGCTCCAGATGCAGAAGTGAGGTTAAGAATCAAGACCCCCCCTAGGCACAGTCAGTTTCCAGTTTTTTGAATGCAAGCTAAAGAATAATTTCCCCATAGATAGATAAGAATATTCTAAGGACTGACTCCATGTAACTGTTGTGTGAAAACTGGTAAATTACACTAGAAGTCACAGGGAAAACAGGCACCTATTTGGACTCCAAATTCCTTAATATGTAGTAACAGTGTTAATCCACTATCCCACTCCTATCAGTGGCCAATCCATTAATTGTTTTTAATAGGAAGTTGTATTAAAGAGGGTTGAAAATTTCATGGAAGCATTATATATACCACAAAAATAAAAAAAATAAATTTAGTGGAATAACAACACTTTTTTACACTAGAATTACTCTAGGACTTCAAGGGGCAAAGAAGTCACTTCTTTTAGTAAAATTTGGATTATATACAATGCAATTACAACATTATTTAAATTGTTCTTAATTACAAGATATGCTCACTGGCATGTAAAATATTTTTTCAAAATAATTAAAACTGCCTCTTAAAATGTTCTGTAACGAACAGCGACACACTGACACTGCACAGTTAAAATAGATTATTCAAAAATTGAATCTAAAGGTACTGTAATTCACATTCATTAAAAGGTTAGACACTTTTCAAGAGAATGAAACTGTTCTATAAAAATCAATTCACTGTACAACAGTAACATATTACATATCTGCAGTTAAAATGCAATCATTTGAATAGGAGGAACACTAATCCAGCATCAACTTAATCCATTAAGTCAACAATATTTATCCATATTTAAAAAAAATAAAATAACCACCCTGCATCTGTGAGGCAGTGCAGGGTATCTTTAGATTCATTAACTGTTTGTTAGCCATGAAAAGACAATTATACATAACAAATTTAAAGCATACATTTAGAACTGAAAAAGGGAAATGACTTGCAGAAACACTTTTCCATCCATAGCTCTTGGTCCCAGTATTGGATATTTAACACAAAATTAGTGGGTTTGTTTTAGTTTATTGTCTTCATGCAAACTGACAGATGATATATAAGGTATGATGGCATATAAGCCTATAATTAGTGTGATACTTTTGCTGAAAACATAAGATAACGCATGATGTTTACAGATTTCCAGTTTAAGAGATTTCATTTTTTCTGATTTACTGTGGGGACAGCCTATGGGACCTGATGAGATACATCCTAGAATCCTGAAGGAATTGACTGGTGTAGTTTCCAAGCCATCCTCTATGACACCTGAAAAGTCATGACAGTCAGACAAAGTCCCTGGTGACTGAAAAAAGAGAAACATTGCACCCAATTTTGAAAAGGATAGAAAGGAGGACTCTGGGAACTACTGACCTGTCAGCCTCACCTGACCATGGAACAGATCCTCTCAGAAGCTATGCTAAGACACATGGAGAACAGGGAGGTGATTTGGGACAACCAGCATGGATTCACCAAGGTCAAGTCCTTCCTGACCAACCTAGTGGCCTTCTATAATGGAGTGACTACATCAGTGGACAAGAGAGGAGCTATAGATGTCATCTATCTGGAATTCTGTAAGACTTTTGACACAGCCCCCCAGAACATACCTCTCCCTGAATTGGAGAGATAAGCATTTGGTGGGTGGACTGCTCAGTGGATGAATAATTGGTTGGATAGTCACATCCAGAGACTGGTGGTCAATGGCTTGATGTCCAGATGGAGATCAGTGACAAGCAGTATCCCTCAGTTGTCTGTACTGGGATCAGTACTGTTTAATACCTTCATCAATGACGTAGTCAGTGGAATTGAGTGAGCCCTCAGCAAGTATGCAGAAGACACCAAGTTGAGTGGTGCAGTTGACATGTCTGAGGGATGGGATTTCACCTAAAGGGACCTGGACAAGCTCAAGAAATGGGCCCAGGTGAGCCTCATGATGTTCAACAAGGCCAAGTGTAAGGTCCTACAGCTCAGTGGGGACAACCCTCACTATCAGTACAGGCTGGGGGATGAAGGGAATGAGAGCACCCCTGTGGAGAAGGACTTGTGGGTACTGGTGGATGAAAAGCTGGACATGAGCTGGCAATATGCACTCACAGCCCAGAAAGCCAACCATATCTGGGACTGTATCAAAAGAATCATGGCCAGCAGGTCAAGGGAAGTAATTCTGCCTCTCAGCTCTGGTGAGATTCCACCTTCAGAACTGCATCCAGCTCTGGGATCCTTAGCACAGGAAAGACATGGGCCTGTTGGAGCAGGTCCAGAGAAGAGCCACAAAAATGGTCAGAGGGATGGAACACATCTCCTATGAAGACAGGCTGAAAGAGTTGGGGTTGTTCAGCTAGCAGAAGAGAAGGCTCTGGGAAGACCTTATTGCAGCCTTTCAGTACTTCCAGAGAGCTTATAAGAAAGATGGGGACAAACTCTTTAGCAGGGCCTGTCGCATTAGGACAAGGGGTAATGGTTTTAAACTAAAAGAGAGGAGATTTCGACTTGATATAAGGAAGATTTTTTTTACGAGGGTGGTGAAACACTGGCACAGATTACCCAGAGAGGTGGTAGATGCCTCACCCCAGGAAACATTCAAGGCCAGATTGGATGGGGCCCAGAGCAACATGGTCTAGTTGAAAATGTCCCTGCTCATTGCATGGAAGTTGGACTGGATGACCTTTAAAAGTTCTTTCCAACCCAAACTATTCTGAGATTCTACAATCTTGTACTTTTGGTTTGCAAGACTGTGCATCAACAAGTTATGCTGCATAAGATAGCAGAAATGTCTCAGCATTTTTCACATGTGACGGATTTTTCCATTTAAATTGTGTGCTATATAAACTTGTTTCAGCATCAAGTGCTTTTCAAACAAATGATGTCCATAACGCTCAATAACCATCATAAAGTCCATTTTCAGCTGACTGTTACTGTACTTCAAAAGATTCCTGATGCATAGTTTCTCCTGCAGTGCCACGACACTGAAAGACTGAAATTGAACTTTGCCAAATGTTGCTTCAGACAAAGAGCTAACTTTCTTAGGGCCGTTATTTCTGGGGAGAAACTGAACTTTGTTACCATGGCCACATCCCACCACAGATAACAAACATTATATTCTCTTACATTTTTATATTCTGGTGAAATTATTTCCTACCTGTACTTTAAAATGTTTAGCTGTCAAGATAATTATTTGAAGAAAACCTCAACCTGCTTTGGGTAGATAAGACACAAACAAGGCTCAGCATGGTTAAAGACTTCACTGTGAACAGCCAAGCACTTACAGCTTGATTCCATGTCACTTCCAGTTATGACAATGGGTGACAAGACAACAGAGTTGGCTTCACATCTACACAAACCCATGAAGACAAACCAAGAAGAACATTTATGTCAAGAACACAAAATATATCCCACTTGTGAAAAAAGAATCACTATGTTGTATATGGGCTTTTGGAAACTGAAGAAACTATCTTTGGATATATAGATTCAAATGGCATACAGATCATAGCTCTTTGATGACACTGTTAGCAATAAAAGGAGTTAGATCAGCAGGAATGCAAATTGTCTGATGATCAACGAGAATACTTCCATTTATGTATGACATAGAGTATGGACCAGAAACTGAAAATGTGATGGTTGTCTGCTTATCTCTTCTGCTCTTATCTCTACCAGATACCCAGATAAATGATATAGAGTACTTGCACAGATTACAAGCATACTTACTACACTGCAGGAAAGCAATTTAGAACTACAATTTAATACATCTCTTTCATCAGAAAAACATGTGATTTCCTGATAACAAGGTGGCCTAACAATCCCAGATATCTTGATCCATTTCTACAACAGCATGCTATACTACAAAATGAACTTTTCCTACAAGATATCTGTTACAGGCTTGTTCATTTATATTTTTTTGCAGTGGATACAGTTGTTTCATGATAACCATCAACAACTGTTAGAACAGAACAGTAACTATGAGAACTCCGCTAGAAAGAGACGATCCCCTCCTCTCTTACCATCAGGTACAAGGAGAGGACCTATGAGATGAGGGGGAATGGAAACAGGTCACTGCTCGGCGAGGCAGGCAAATCCCCTCCCAGCCTCCCTCCCCTTCCTGGCTACCCTTACAGAACAGGTACAGGACTCTGGATATTGAGGGACAAACAAATGAAAATGGAGACAAAGGTCCGTCAGAGGAGTCACCCAAGGTAAATCGGTCTCCCTCACGCATTAGGACCAGCTCCAACAAGAAAAAAAGAAGGGTAGTTGTAGTTGGAGACTCCTCTCTGAGGGGAATGGAGGCCCCCATATGCCAGCCGGATCCGCTCCACAGGGAAGTCTGCTGCCTCCCTGGGGCCAGGGTCAGGGATATCACTAAGAAACTTCCCAGACTGATACAGCCAACAGATTACTACCCACTATTAGTAATCCAGGCTGGTAGTGATGATGCTTGTGAGAGGAGCCTGAAGACAATTAAAAAAGACTTCAGGGCCATGGGGAGATCACTTGAGGGATCGGGAGCCCAGGTGGTGTTCTCCTCAATTCCCTTGGTGGAAGAGAATAATACTGTTAAAGGAAGGAAGACCCACCTGATAAACGTGTGTCTGAGAGACTGGTGCCACAGACAAAACCTTGGGGTTTTTGAGCATGGGGAGCTTTATGCTGCACGGAGTCTGTGGGCGGCAGATGGAGTTAATCTACCTCAAAGGGGAAAAATTATCTTAGAGTAGGAGCTGGCTGGCCTCATTGAAAGGGCTTTAAACTAGGTTCAAAGAGGGAAGCGGGTAAAACTGGGCCCATTAGAGTTGAGCCTAAGGGTGGCAGGCCACGGTTGGAAATGAAGTCGTTAGCCTGGCTCAAGTGCTTCTACTCTAATGCACGCAGCATGGGCAACAAACAGGAGGAGCTGGAAGCCATTCTGCAGCACAACAGCTACGACCTAGTCGCCCTCACGGAAACATGGTGGGATGACTCTCATGAGTGGAGTGCTGCAATGGATGACTATAAGCTCTACAAGTGGAATAAGCAAGGTAGAACGGGTGGTGGGGTGGTGCTCTGTATTAGGGAGTGTTTTGACTGCATAGGTGTGGTAGACCAGTTGAATGTTTATGCGCAAAGTTGAGGAAGGCCAATGAGGCAGATATACTGTTGGGAGTCTATTACAGACCACACAACCAGGATGAAGAGGTTGATGAACTGTTCTGTAGACAACTGGCAGAAGCTGCAAAATCACAAGACCTTTTTCTTGTGGGGGACTTCAACTTACCAGACATCTGCTGGAAATATAACACAGCAGAGAGGAAACAGTCCAAGAAGTTCCTAGAGTGCATGGAAGATAACTTCCTAACTCAGTTGGTAAGTAAGCCCACCAGGGAAGATGCCTTGCTAGACCTGTTGTTCATGAACAGGGAAGGACTGGTAGGTGATGCAGTGGTCAGAGGCCGTCTTGGGCTACACGACCATAAAATGATACAGTTCTCGATCCTTAGCCAAGTTAGGAAGTGGGGCAGCAAAACTTTCACCATGGACTTCCGAAGGGCAGACTTCAACCTCTTTAAAACACTGGTTGAGAAAGTTCGCTTGGGGAACAGTCCTAGAGGGCAAAGGGGTTCAGGAGGGATGGACTTTTTTCAAGAAGAAACTCTTAGAGACACAGGAGCAGGCTGTCCCCATGTGTCATAAGACGAACTAGCAGGGAAAACAACCAGCCTGGCTGAACAGGGATCTTCTGCTGGGGCTTAGTAGAAAGAGGAGAGTCTACCACCTTTGGAAGAAGGGGCGGGCTACACAGGAAGAGTATAGGGATTTAGTTAGGTCATATAGAAAGAACATTAGGGGACCAAAAATCCCAGCTTGAACTCAGCCTGGCCACTGCTGCAAGAGATAATAAGAAGAGTTTTTACAAAAGTATTAACAATAAAAAAAGAACCAGGGAGAATCTCCATCCTTTATTGGATGCAAGGGGGAACATTGTTACCAAGGATGAGGAAAAGGCTGAGGTACTTAAAACCTTCTTTGCCTCAGTCGTTAACAGTCAGACCAGTTCTCCTCATGGTATTCAGTCCCCTGAGCTGGAAGATTGGGATGGAGATCAGCATAAACCCCTCGTAATCCAGGAAATAGTAGTGAAGGACCTGCTGAGTCAATTAGACACCCATAAGTCTGTGGGGCCGGATGAGATCCACCCGAGAGTGCTGAGGGAGCTGGCGGAGGAACTTGCCAAGCCGCTCTCCATCATCTGTCAGCAGTCCTGGTTATCGGGGGAGGTCCCGGATGACTGGAAACTTGCCAATGTGACGCCCATCTACAAGAAGGGCAGGAAGGAGGATCCAGAGAACTACAGGCCTGTCAGCCTGACCTCGGTACCAGGGAAGGTTATGGAACAGTTCATCTTGGGGGAGATCACGCAGCAAGTGCAGGACAACAGGGGGATCAGGTCCAGAAAACGTGGGTTCATGACGGTGGTGGAGTCACCGTCCCTGGAGGTGTTCAAAAAACGAGTGGATGGAGCACTTGAGGCCCTGGTCTAATGGTCTAGAGGTTAGGGGATGATGGGATAAAGGTTGGACTTGATGATCCTAGATGTCCTTTCCAACCATATTGATTCTATGATTCTATGATTCTACTGGAGGCCAGAACTGCATGTTCAAGTTAAAGATGATCTAAACTTGAAGCCAGTCAAAAATGTATTAATTTATATGCTATCATCGCAAACTATTCCTACACTTCAGGCGTCATTAGAAAAATTTTTGATTGATGCTTAAGGCTCATTTGGTGTACTGATATACTTGCTTTTCTACTGCCTTGGTAAATTATCTGAAAATAATCTTTATAAACTGAATTTTTGTCACATCTACTGTTAAAGTCAACTCTTCACCTATTATTTTCAGCATACACAAAGCAATCTCATATTTTCAAAATATCTTCAATTTTTTTTTAATAGAAGGAAAGATTTTATATAGGCAATGAAAAACGTTCTGCCTTCAAGACAACAGAGAGATTGAATGCCTCAATAAAACTTTGTAAAAGATTGCTGACCTGGAAGGAAAAGCTTGAAAATTCTTCACTACAGACTTCCTACAGAGTTACAAGGTTACATGTCATCCAGCAATTCAAAGAACACCTGCTGATTTACTGCATGGATGGAGAATGCATACATAGCAAAATGTTAAATGTTAATGGATTACCATTGTCTTAACTTGAAAGACCACAATCAGACACAAGGCAGAGCCCAAAACAAACAGCAAACATTTGAGATATACACAGATTGCTAGCAAATGCCTTGAAGTATACATTTGTGAAAGCATAACAGTATGAAAGGACTTCGGAAATAAAATCTCGCAGAGTGTTTGGGTACTGTCAGTTTGGTTGCTCCTTGTTTTATTCCACTGTAACAGGAAATAAGAACTGGGCAACACTAAATCTTGGTCCCTCCTCCTGGTTCAGTTCTCCAAAAACTTTCTTGCTGGATTTCCACTCTCAAAAAACACTCGTATCACAGCTCTTGACATGCAGAGCATGATCTTCACACTATTCTATGAGAGACTACTAGCCAGTCTTCTCTTTATTTTGTCTGTGTTGTAAAGAGATATTAATTCTTAAAGGAATTAATTAATACCTGGTCTTATTTTGTGACTTGAGCCATACTGGAGCTGGGAAAAGGAGTGATACTGGGAGACCATTTGTGCCTGTGAGATCATAAGCACATAAAGGAACATGGAATTCTGACTTTATATTGTGAGACTCAAGATCAATTCCAGACAGGGTTATTCAAGCACATTTATAAGAATAAAAAAGAAAAATATTTTGACATCTATCAGGAGAACCATTTTATGTGTTTGCAGCACCCTAAGTACTGCACAGACATTCTGGATCAGGTGTTACAAGCATAAGTTGTTAAAAGTTACAAGTTATGTGGTGGCCAAAACACTGATGAGGGGAACAGATCCTACTTTTCCATTTTTCACATCCATCATATAAAACAGAAGGAAAAGAGTAATGACGAAATGGAAAAGAACCAGAAATGGTTAGTCTTGATCTTACTCAGTGGGATCAAAATCAGAATATCAACAAGATCTATGGTACTTCTGGTAGAAATAAATACTCTAGCTGTGGTAATATGATCTTTTTAGGCTATTAAAGAACATTTTGTGAAGTATAATCAGAGTAACTGTAATCTAAAGCTTATTAATCTACAGTGGTTTTCATCTTCAAAGTATTACAAACACAACAAATTCTTAAGCATTTCCCAAAGCATAGCATGCCCCATGAGAGATCTGATGAAGTAGTTACAGGCAGCAGGCACAGAACAACCTCCAAATTGCTCTCTAGAGTCTCAGCTGTCATCAGTAGCACAGAGTGTAGGTAACACTTAAAAAAATATCTATGTGATTTAGGAGCTGCCAGGCTGGTAGATGAGATCTGGCAAAATTACTTCAGCACCTGAAGAAGGTAACACCCCATAGTTCCTCTAAAACAATCTCAGCTGTTTGCTCCTATATACATGAATCAAAACTCTCTATTTTCTAAAACTTTTCAGGCACAGAAATATATAGGCATGTGTCCTCAAAGCACCTGTGTACACTGTGTGATTAACTCTTTTTGCCTCCCATTCAGTCCCAAGTTCTCAAAGGTGTTTTGATGCTGAACTACCTACCTTCACAAAAAAAAAAAAAAGGAAAAAAGAAAAAGAAAGTGGGGAAGAGTGCAGGTGCAAGGTCTTGTGCTTCTGCCTCTCCAGGGAATTGGGGTACTTCAGTGATCACTTGATTAAAAAGAGAGCAATTTTAGAAACAGGAATCAAAGTGATGCATCCTTTGTGCTCCTTTTGATCCCTCTATTACTCGTTACACTTTCTTCCAAAGTCAAGGCTAAGCCTGGGAAGAGAGAGCTATCAGTTCAAACCTCCTGAGCTTGAAGGAGAGGATACTTCTCTTTTCCTGACACAGACCTGTAAACACTGAGAGTTCAATGAGAGAAGTACATCATTCCTGATGTGTCCCAAGCATGTTCAGGTTCCTCTCAAGATTTATGTGATGTTTAAGCTACAGATTAAGCAGAGCATACTCAGTGTTGTCTTATTTTGCTCAGTATATAATTTTGGATGCCTCTGAAACTCTCATGATACCAGCAAAGACTTGTGAAGTGTTATGCAGTGCCAGACTTCTGTGCTTATGTTTGTCTTATGTTCTAATTTAACCATTTAACCTCTCCTAAAGTTTTTAACAATACTGTCATTAAGAAAGCGTTTTAAAATATGTTACCAGGTTGTTTTTTCTGTCTATGTTTGCAAATATGAAGCAACAGCAATACTGTCTCCCTGTACATGGCACTGGTGAGGTTGCACCTCAAATATTGTGTTCAGTTTTAGACCCCTCACTCCAAGAAGGACACTGAGCTGCTGGAGCGTGTCCAAAGAAGAGCAATGAAGCTGGAGAAGGGTCTGGAGCACAAGTCTGATGGGGAGTGGCTGATGGAACTGGAGTTGTTTAGTCTGGAGAAGAGGAAGCTGAGAGGAGACCTCATCACCCTCTACAACTACCTGAAAGGAGTTTGTAGAGAGGTGGGGATGAGTCTCTTTAACCAAGTAACTAGCAATAAGACAAGAGGAAATGTCCTCAAGTGGCAGTGGAGGAGGTTTAGGTTGGATAGTAGGAAAATACTTTTCACTGAAAGGGTTGTCAGACATTGGAACTGGCTGCCCAGGGCAGTGGAGGAGTCACCATCCCCGGAGGTATATAAGATACATATAGATGAGGTGCTGAGGGACATGGTGTAGTGGCGAATTGGCAGTGTTGGGTTAATGGTTGGACTTGATGATCTTAGACGTCTCTTCCAACCAAGGCTACTCTATGATTACTCTACTCTTCTATTAACCCACCATCTCCATTTAGAACACAGAAACAAGGTAGGATGAGGATCTGGAGGATTTTCTGAATTGAATCAAGGGGGCACCCTTTTTCTGATATAAACGTAGCTTTCAAAAGTTTTCTTATTAAAGTTTGAGCTCCTGACAGGGTTCTGACACTGTTGGCAGTGTTGCTTTCTTGCCAAATGAAAATAAAAGGTGGAACATGACTGAGAAAAGATACATCACATCCAACCAAGGCTACTCTATGATTACTCTACTCTTCTATTAACCCACCATCTCCATTTAGAACACAGAAACAAGGTAGGATGAGGATCTGGAGGATTTTCTGAATTGAATCAAGGGGGCACCCTTTTTCTGATATAAACGTAGCTTTCAAAAGTTTTCTTATTAAAGTTTGAGCTCCTGACAGGGTTCTGACACTGTTGGCAGTGTTGCTTTCTTGCCAAATGAAAATAAAAGGTGGAACATGACTGAGAAAAGATACATCACAAATATGAGCCAGGTGATGAAGTCATTACTTGAAGCTTTTGACTCAGCTACCTGTGTCACAAATACCTCATGGCAAAACAGGGGAGTTGGGAAAGTGTGCATTACTGATAATATCAACTGCTCAGAAATTGAAACAAGATCTTATAAAAAGACTTGACTATGTTAAAATACCAGGATATTTATTAATTTTTTAAGCCATACTTACTTCACACTTTTCATTTGTTTTCTGGGTTTTGAACATTTGGTATATGCTCATACTTTCCCCTAAAACACAAGGCCAGTAAACATCTTTTATTTCGTTTTTAAACTAAAGCTGAGAGACTCATGAAATGTAACAATGTTGGAAACAACAGCTTTAGGAAAACCACCAGATATCATGAATGTAACAGTAAAATTGTCAGTACAGGCAACACTACTCTTGCACAATAACTTTTGCTACTCTTATTAAGTTCATTATACAAAAATAAATAACGTAATGTATCTTAAATTAGAAAAGCAATTAAACATTTTATAAACACTTGCTTTCTTCAAATGCTTCACTGCAAATTTATCATTTAGTGTGTTTCTTGGGTTTCTTTCCTATTACCTGAGACTGCATTTTGGGTTTGTTGGGTTTTCTATATCTAGATTGAAATGTTTGTTTTTTTTATTTTCTTCTTCAAAACTTAACCAGATTCTGCTATTCAAACTGCTTAGTAGTAGGAATGGACAGAAAATACCTATATATGTAGGGATTTTTAACTCCTCTCCAAGGATGAATATACAAATACATTCCTTAAGCAAATCATGAGCTAAGACATTTTGCCTTCCTCTTATATTTTATAAATCGAGGGACTTTCTGTACTTGATACTGGACATTAATTCACTTGAAGAATGACTAAATATCCTTAAAACACTGAAAACAGCTGTCCTATCAATCCACAAATGTGGACAAGGCACATACGGACAACTGGGACTTACCTATATGTAAATCCATATAATATATATTCTTCAAGAATGGACAAACAACTCAGCCCTCACTCTCAGGGCACCTACCTGACTTTTATGGGCAGCTTATCAGCATGGCTTATTAGTTCAAGACCATGCTAACTGTGGCAACACGGCTTCTGTTTTGGAAATTACTCCAGTCTTCAAAGTTAGAATATACTCAGAGCACACACATTTCCACCTGTAATGAACTGTGCAGGTATACCTTACATGTGAGATTTGGGATACTAGGGCAGAAGGGAGATACTGTATCTCCTGGTTTGTCAGTAAAAGCTGTTTGCCTCACAGCAGTTGCAAGGAATCTAAAAGTTACCATCAGTTGTCCCTCTGATTCAGTGTATCCTATGGAGTTTTGACTGCTCAGGAAAACAGGACTCCTTTTAACCTTGCTGATCTTTGGTTCTACAACATTCACAGCTCAATTTGAAAGGACCCTTTATTCCTGGGGCTGCTGTGGTCATGGTATAGCCTGTATGCATGTCTCCAATGCTGATGTTAATCCCTGAAGCCTTTTAGTCAGTGTCATAGCACCAGCCTGATGTATCAGGCTTGACTGAATCAGGGTTTTTCAATTTACAGTGAGAAGAAGTGGAAAAAAATTAATGGATTGTGAAGTGAATGATATATATTCTAAATAACAACCATAACAAACTCACAATTAAAAACAAACAAAAAAACCCCAAACATCTATAGGGTATGGATTGGACAATCAGAAATTAATAATGTCTAAAAAAATCCAGAATGGACATAACCTCCTTCTCAGGGTTTCTCCTTTGTGTCTTGCTTGGGAACTGTGGGATGAAACTGATTTCTACAGCCCTGATGGTTATGTTATCCCCCTTGACTCCCCAGCCCTTAGAGAACAGCTAACGCCTGCTGTTCCCTGAGAAGACAGATGTCCAGGTACTGAACGGTCTATCACAAACTTCCTTCATCTGACTTTCTCTCTTGTATTGATTTTATTTTATACCAGAATTAACTGCTGTAATTCAAGTCAATAAGAGGTATGTTCTAACAAACAAAGGCTGAGTGCCTGAGACTTTGGTCTTTAGCAGAAGCAGTGAAAGTTACGTTTGTAATACAACACAGAACTATGCCAGGAAAGCACTTGGTCCTACTTCTGCTGTTGCTCTGCAAGAAGCATTTCTAGTATGTGGCATAAATATTTCATGTTACACTGCAAAAGTCACTTCACTCTTTGCAAGATTACATACTGAAGTGGAAACCACTCAGGATTTGAACCACTTCTTAGTTATTTGTCAACAAACATTGAAGCTAAAACAAAATCTAAAATGCCTAAATCTATTTGAGTCAGATGAGTGATTCCCAAAGGAAGTTGCTAGAAGTGTCTGAAGGTATCGCAAAGCATGAAATCCAGCTATTTGGTTGAGGGAGGCTGCCCAGATTACTTCTGTATCCCCTATAAAAGACAGCAGATGCTTGAATTCCCAGTTAGAAGCATATAACTGCACAAGTCTTGGTAACTCACTTTTTTATTCAGCCTGGTATCAAAGAGGGTAAGAAACCCAAACTCGTAATTCTTCACTCCACCTCAAAGAACTGGATTTCAGTTTTCTACTAATATTCAGGGATGTTTTTTAACTTTTGAAAACGAGGAAATCCCTTTTTGTTGTTTTTAACTTTATTCTTTGTTCATTAATGTAACAAAAAAAAAGGTCAAACTGTTTCAGTTTGGGGAGGTAAAGAAGGTTTGTGGCCATTTTTAAGACTGATGGCTATGACACTGGAGAAGAGTGAGATACACTCTTTCTTGAAACTGATGCTTAACTTCTACTGAGTGTAGGAACTTATCCTATCATAAGTATTTCCTAAGGACTGCTTAGACACATTCAAGATTAATGTAAAAGACTTTGTGAATTTATTCTTTTGTTGCACCTTTCCATCCTTTGCATGGGAAGCCTGACTGTCTGAATGAAGAACAGTCGGGAAAAAAAGCTTAGTTTTAGGCTCTGCAATGACTGAGAATATAAAGATCTCTAATGAAAGCTGGAAAAGAAACTAGAATTTAAATACATTTGTTAGATTTTTCTATTTGCATTTAGAATTTCAAAGTTACAGCCCATTGTCCTAGCAACCTGGCCATGATTTTTGAAATCTAGGGGCTGACAAAGTTGTTATAAGTTATTCTTTGCGCTTTGGGTTCTGTGGTTTGAAAAAACAGATTTGAACATAAAAAAAATAAATCAATGGCAAATGTACAAAGAAACCGTTTTCCCAGGGCCGTATAAAAGGATCCTGCTATTTTAAAATGTGAAGATAGAGGCATTAAACACCCTTTGGAAATTCAGACTTTAGACAAACACCAACATTTTAATCAAACTTTTGCTAAATATTTATACTTACATCTTTGCAGTATCTATAGCTAATATAAAGCAATGCCAAAAAGCTACTAAAATGATAGTTGCATATATTAACTTCTTGAGATATGTTGTAAAGGAAAGAGTGGGGCCAGAGTGAAATGATTCATGTCTTTTTAGCTATTCAGTTGTTACTTTCTTGTGTGAAGACTACCATTTCTTCAAATTTAAGGTTCATAAGCATAAACATATTTAGCCCAGTCAGTGTAATTTGAAATAAAGATACTACTATTTAATTTCCCCACTGAAAAGTGAACTGTCCAAAATGATAGTGGCCTCTGTGAGGGAGAGGAAACAGATGGCTAACTTTCAAAGATAGATGGAAGTTCAATTATTGCACAGAAATAGTTATATAGCACATTTTGATAATTAATATATTTTGGGGATTATGAAGGAGTGTGAATTAGCTTTTTAACTTGCAGAAATCACCAGGGAATGGTGCACTCTGTTTACTCTTCTCACTAGATCTTACTAATTAACCAGTTCACCCATGATGTTACAGAGTTTGAACTGTAATTCCTGTAAATGGAACATACTAGGGGGACAAACAAATCCACCTCCTTTTATTCTGATATTGACGTGCTTTAGAATTTGCTGGTTTTGCTGGACTAGACTCCAAAGTTGAATTTTCATTTGTTTATTTTTTTTCATGTGCTGGCTGCATCTCTGCATCATTTTTCCCATACAGAAAATAGCTCATAAAAGCTCTAACACAATACTGATATCTACAGCTCAGTTACACACCTACAAAGCCAGGGGTGCTGTATTTCAAGATAATACTACCAGAACCTAAACTGAATGGATGCAAGCAAGAACTCCTCTAATATTCTGTTTGTTATTATGTTCCAGAAAAGAGTTTGTATTGACAAGAAAGAACTAACTTAGAGGCCAGTTAAGTGTATTAAACTGGTTTTTATCTTGTTTTGGCATTTCGTGTTTCCAGCTACCCTGGCCTCATGAGCCATTACTGAATTGGTAACTGTAGCTGACAGGCATTTCTATGATTGCGTGATCAAGTATGGCCTTTACTCAAGACTCTAATGTCCATTGCTTCAATGGCTTGTTTTAATGAAGTCCAATGCAAGACGTGGTAAGACACAGTGGTGAAATTTTTGAAATACAAAATCAAAAATGTAATCCAGGAGTACTTTATTTATCACCTCAGATGTATAATTAAATCTCAACAGTTTCAGTGAATGATTGATCAGTGGATGACTAAGAAATCTTCTAATAGGAAAATATCATTGCTATGCATCAGACTAATGTTTATTTTTAATGTCCTTTAGCAGAAGTTTATCATAAAGGTTTTCTTTAAGAAAAGCATTTTTTCCTCACAGGAAAGGAGTTTTACTTTACTTTTTTAATCTTAAGCACCTACCAATATAACAACTTTACCTGGAAATACATTCTTCTTTTGTACTAACAGAAAAATGAAGTCTCAAAATATGACTTTAGTTCCAAATAAGTTATGAGGCATAATATCATAGAATAACTATGGTTGAAAGGGACCTCCAGGGTCATCAAGTCCAACCTTTATCCCATCATATTCTTAACCATTAAACCACTAGACCATGGCCTCAAGTGCCTCATCAACCCGTTTTTTGAACTCCCCCAGGGACGGCGACTCCACCACCTCCCTGGGCAGCCTGTTCCAATGTCTAGCCACCCTCTCAGTAAAGAACTTCTTCCTAATATCCAACCTAAACTTCCCATGATGTAACTTGAGGCCATTTCCTCTTGTGCTATCATTAGTAATTTGGGAGAAGAGACCAACACCAGCCTCACTACATCTTCCTTTTAGATAGTTGTAGAAGTCAATGAGGTCTCCACTCAGTCTCCTCCAGACTAAACAACCCCAGTTCCCTCAACTGGTCTTCATAAGGCCTGTTTTCCAGACCTCTCACCAGCCTTGTTGCCCTTCTCTGGACTCACTCCAGCACCTCAACGTCCTTCTTATCCTGTGGTGCCCAGAACTGGACACACCACTCAAGGTGTGGTCTCACGAGTGCCGAGTACAGGGGCACGATCACCTCCCTACTTCTGCTGGTCACACCGTTTCTGATACAGGCCAGGATGCCATTGGCTTTCTTGGCCACCTGGGCACACTGCTGGCTCATGTTCAGTCGGCTGTCAACCAACACCCCCAGGTCCTTTTCTGCCAGACAGCTTTCCAGCCACTCTTCCCCAAGCCTGTAGCGCTGCATGGGGTTGTTGTGGCCAAAGTGCATGATCGGGCACTTGCCTTTGTTAAACCTCATACAATTGGCCTCAGCCCATCACTCCAGCCTGTCCAAATCCAGCTGCAGAGCCTCCCTACCCTCAGGCAGATGGACACTCCCACTTGATTTCGTGTAATCTGGAAATTTACTGAGGGTGCATTCGATCCCCTCATCCAGGTCATCGATAAAGACATTAAACAAGACTGGCCCCAAGACCGAGCCCTGAGGGACACCGCTTGTGACCGGTCTCCATCTGGATTTAACTCCATTCACCACAACTCTCTGGGCTCGGCCATCCAGCTGGTTTGGAATTGTGAATAGTAGCCTGCAAAATATCTGTGAACAGATGTACTATGATTTGATTCCCAAAAATGTTACCTTGAAATATTTTCATTTAAGGAATATTACCACTCACAGCAAGTTTTGCAGTGACTGAAGCAGAAATATGTTTCAGCTTCCATTACTGGAAACTGAATTTCATGGAATAATGGTAGCAATGTTATTAGATCTTTTTATGAGCAAAGGAGATCACATTATATATGTGAAGTTAATTTGACATTCCTATTAGTATTTTCAATTTAATAATCTTAACATAGAAATAATCTCACCAGCAATAGAGTTAAAATAATTTTATTTACCAAGTCTGTTGTCTACCACTTCCTCTGCTGGGCTCATACTCTGTCCAAAAATGTTGATGGGGCCAGTCTTCTTCCAACAGAAATGAGGAGTGTCACAGCAAGCCCTCAGTGCCCTGGGACCTGCACTGGGAGGAGCTAATCAATGGTGGGTGATTAGTCTTCCTCAGTCTTCAGGTTTACTTGAGTTTGTTTTTGTTTTCTTGCTCCAGGTTTCTGCCTTCTGGCTGCTTACAGCTCAGATGTGAGTGTGGTGCCACAGCCTTCCCCAGGGGCACTTGTTTGTTGGGCAGTGACCCCCTGGGTTTGCCAGACCCTTCACACGGAAGCACTGGCAGAGCTCAGGCATTGGAGACAACAGGTACTTGGCACCGAGGCAGGCACCAAAATCAGCTCAGCCTAGTTCTGGCCAAGGTGAGTCCAGGCCAGTCTTGAGAACTGTGCTCTCACCTCAGGGCAGATCCTGAGGTGTTGAAGTTGTGTGGCGGGCTGACCCTGACCAGCACCTAGGCACCCACACAACTGCTTGCTCACTCTACCCCTGGTAGGAAGGGAAAATAGGAAGAACCAAAAAAAAAAAAAAACAACAAACAAACCAAAAGAACACCAAACCAAACCACAAAAAAAATCCACTCCTGTGGATTGAGACAAAGACCATTTAATGGGTGAAAGGCTGAGAGGCAATGGATGCAAAGGCAATCATAACCTTTCACAACTGGATTGATGACTGAGCAGCGGCAGTAGTCACCTTGGAAACAAAAACACCCTAGCTTCTTTCTCTTACTACGTTTTTTGTTGCTGATCATAATGTTATATGATGTGGAATATCCTTTTGGCCAATTTGTCAACCAACTCTGTCCTGGTTATACCCCTCTCAGTCTCTTGCTCACCCCTAACCTGATTCTGGGAGACCATAGTTGGGGGAGAAAGCCTTGAAGCTGTACAAGCACTGTTCAGTAACAATCAAAATACTGGTGTGTCATCCACACTGTTATAGCCACAAATCCAAAATACAGCACCTGATGGGCTGCTATGAAGAAAGCTCGCTCCCTGCCAGCCAGATACACCACAGCTTGTAATGGTGAAATTCACATGAACTTGTCACACTGCATTATCATTGTTACCCAGTTTTACTAGAACTATAGGAATACATTCATTTTCATGTGCTTTTGTTTCATAAGTTATTTCTGATTTCTCAGGAAGGTTTTACTTTATGAGGATCATTTCATGAACATTGGGAAATATTTGTTTTTATTATGTTATGCCTTTCCTCTCTTTCAAAAATACTTCTCTTTTAATAAATTGAGAAAGAGTTCAGGAAGGAAAAAAAAATAGTGAATCCCATAAAAAGTTATTTCCATTTCCAAAGTAGTTGAAGAATCAATTATATTGTAATACCTTGGAAGAGTTCTCAGCACTAAAAATATGTATTTGTAACACTATTTTCTGTAAGTGAAATTAATGTCAAGAAACTGATAACTAGGTCAGAATCAAAGAAATTACAAATTTGAATCTCAAGCTGCAGTGCCAAGTAGTCCTTGAGAAACTGATGAAAAACGATTGCCAAGATTTAAACACAAGAATGAATTAATGCTGTACTTGACATAAAAGCAGAGAATGGAAAAGTGGCGTTATAATGACCACTTATTTTAAGGGGTCAGAAACCTGAAAATCACCTCACTTGAAAAAAGATGGTTTTACTATCACAGCTTTTATGCATTTTCTAGGTCAGTACTTTCAACAAAATACATCAGTGTCTTTGACCTTTTGTAGAGCAAAACCATTAAATCTTCTAAACTGTTTTTTATAAAAACACAGGTGAGGTTTTAAGTGATACTTTCCAGAGCTAGATGTTCAAATTGTAATTCATCAGCATCAACGCGTACAGAAAATTACTTTGTCAGAATGTAAAAAACAAAGGATTTTACAGAGCATATTATGACAATGATCATAAACATGACTGAGGTAAATCATGGGATAGAGCTCAGCCTGTATCATATTGGGCAATTACAGTGATAGTAAATAAATTATTAGATGTTGATTTTGTAAAATGGATTTCAACTGTGGCTAAAACACTGAGTTAAAGAAAAGTGGAGAAAGGTTATCAAGCAGGACAGTTAGTTCCCAGATAAATAGACACATATCCATTTCTCATTCAAATTACTAATTTCTAATATAAGTTCACACATATAATAAATTCTTATTACACTTACTGTATTGATTTAAATTCTTATTAACTTTCTGATCTGCAAAGCACTGGTAAGATGAAGCATCTAAGTTCAACTGCTCAGCTGAAATGGCTAAACTGTAAATTTTATTTCTTTGGTTTTCTGTCTGGCTTTTGTTTCAAAACTCACAAGCTTAAAGATCAGGCCTCCTCTGGCCTCAGAAGAGTTATATGATGTGATGACAACCACTCAGAATTAATATTAAATAAGATTTTTTTAATATACAGGGTTTGTTTTTTTTGCTGGATATTTCTCATGTTTTTCAAGATCTTTATGAAACTGAGATGAGCTAGCATTTCCAGTGGACAGGCCTATTTATTGACAAGTGATGGCACTTTTATCACCACTGTATATCTCTTCAGCCCCTCAGGCATTTTCCTGAAGTATTTTGCTTTTTACTGATTCTCGTTTCATTATTTTTTCCTATTCACCCTTTAGAATAAATAGTAGAATGGCAAAGGTAAGTCAAGCAAGAAGTCAAATAGAGCTCCCCATGAGCCCCTGATCCCTGTAGCCCCAGAAGAAGTGAGAATAAAGGAGGAGTTTGCCTCGGTAGATGAGGATTGGGTTAGGGATCAGTTGAGCAATCTGGATATCCATAAATCAATGGGACCAGATGGAATGCACCCAAGGGTGCTGAGGGACCTGGCAGAGGTCATTGCTAGGCCACTCTCCATCATCTTTGGTAAGTCATGGAGAACAGGAGAGGTGCCTGAGGACTGGAGGATAGCAAATATCACTCCAATCTATAAGAAGGGCAAGAAGGAGGACCCGGGTAACTATAGACCGGTCAGCCTCACCTCCATCCCTGGAAAGGTGATGGAACAGCTTGTTCTTGGCGCTATCTCTAGGCATATCAAGGATGAGGGGGTCATTAAGAGCAGTCAACATGGTTTTACCAAGGGTAAGTCATGTTTGACCAACCTTATTGCCTTCTATGAGGAAATAACTAGGTGGATAGATGATGGTAAAGCAGTAGATGTGGTTTATCTTGATTTCAGTAAAGCATTTGACACTGTCTCCCACAGCATCCTTGTAGATAAGCTGATAAAGTATGGGTTTAGTGATCAGGTAGTGAGGTGGATTGTGAACTGGCTGAAGGAAAGAAGCCAGAGAGTCGTGGTCAATGGGACGAGTCTAGTTGGAGGCCTGTGACTAGTGGAGTCCCTCAGGGGTCGGTACTGGGACCGGTGTTGTTCAATATCTTCATCAGCGACCTGGATGAGGGTACAGAATGTATCCTCAGCAAGTTTGCTGATGACACCAAACTGGGAGGAATGGCTGACACACCAGAGGGCTGTGCTGCCATTCAGAGAGACCTTGATAGGCTGGAGAGTTGGGCGGGAAAAACTTAATGAAATTCAACAAGGGCAAGTGTAGAGTTTTGCATCTGGGGAAGAACAACCCCATGTACCAGTACAGGTTGGGGGCTGACCTGCTGGAGAGCAGTGTAGGGGAAAGGGACCTGGGGGTCCTGGTGGACAGCAGGATGACCATGAGCCAGCAATGTGCCCTTCTGGCCAAGAAGGCCAATGGCATCCTGGGGTGTATTAGAAAGAGGGTGGTTAGTAGGTCAAGAGAGGTTCTCCTTCCCCTCTATTCTGCCTTGGTGAGGCCACATCTGGAGTACTGTGTCCAGTTCTGGGCCCCCCAGTTCAAGAAGGACAGGGAACTGCTTGAGAGAGTCCAGCACAGAGCCACAAAGATGATGAAGGGAGTGGAACATCTCCCTTATGAGGAAAGGCTGAGGGAGCTGGGTCTCTTTAGTTTGGAGAAGAGGAGACTGAGGGGTGACCTTATTAATGTTTATAAATATGTAAAAGGTGAGTGTCATGAGCATGGAGCCAGGCTCTTCTCAGTGACATCCAATGATAGGACAAGGGGCAATGGGTGCAAGCTGGAACATAGGAGGTTCCACATAAATGTGAGGAAGAATTTCTTCACAGTGAGGGTAACAGAGCACTGGCACAGGCTGCCCAGAGAGGTTGTGGAGTCTCCTTCTCTGGAGACATTCAAAACCCGCCTGGACATGTTCCTGTGTGACCTGACCTAGGTGTTCCTGCTCTGGCAGGGGGATTGGACTAGATGATCTTTTGAGGTCCCTTCCAATCCCTAACATTCTGTGATTCTGTGATTCTGTGAGAAAGCTAAAAATCATTATAAAAGTTTTCAATTCATTTATATTATGGTTCTCTACGTTTGAAATTAGTTTTTTTTAAACAGATTAAAAGAAGTCTTTTAACTTAAATATAACATGGTTCTAACTAAATCACTTGGATTCTAAATTCCTTTTTAGTCTAAAGTGAAATTTTAATGAGCAGTTAGTTTGTGTTTTCAAGTAAATTTAAACTGCAATGACACAACTGAAGGTTCTTCTGTTGGGAGTATGCGGAGAGGCATATGATTTTTTTCTCTAACCAGATGTACACTGGCGTGTTCACCTTTTGAACAAAGTGACATTGGCATTAATGAGCAGCACCAAATGCCTTTAAACAGAACATTGCAATTCAATCATATTGAGAAAAGGTCATTCACAAAGCTCAGTCTTTCCAATACTGCCATCTGTAATTTAGGCACTTTAATATTTTGGCATGTTAATAGTACGTGTACTCCTAGTGATTTAAAACTCCTTAGGCAGTGGACTTGTTCTGAGTGATACTGCAGAAGTTTTTTGGGAAAAAAATTGTAAACACTATGTCAGCGGAGACCTGTGTAAGAACACCCTCAACAGATTTGATTCCTTTGGAAACCCTATTCTGCATGGACTTTAAGACACTGTTCCATTTCATCTATAATGTTGTGAGCATTTTGTGGTGGCTTACATGCATTTACAGCCATTGTGATTTGCATATCCCTATACCATGCACTGCTGTGTATGTACGACACTGGGAAACATGTAGGATTGCAGTGGATACAAGGCTATATTAAAGTTAATCATAATAACAGATTTGCAAATCTGTCATCACCTTTCAACCAAAGAAGTGACAGAGTAGCTTGCCACGCTATTACTTGTGTTGTAATTCCTCCTCTTTTTATTTTTCTTTTACATGTCAGTGTTCCTTGACATTTTCTGACATTTGGATTTTTTTCCAACTTTACTCTGAATATATAAGTCTTTATCAAATATGTTTCTTTGTTTAATTATTAATGTTGAAATATTTTTCAACGTCTGTGGTAAGTTTAACTGACTAGTACAGGAGTTGTTATATATTCACCATTGTTGTTACAGAATGAAACCTCATTTATCAATAAATCATTTACTTACATTCTCTATATGAATACATACATGAAGCAAAACTATATATTTTTAAATTAATTGAAAGTGTGTTCTGTAAATATATCTATCAAAATATTTGTGGTTTTTTTTTTACTTAATATATATTCTAAAAGCCATGAAGAAACCAACAATTTTGTTTCTTTTTACTTTTTTGTTGGGTATTGTAAGCCATTTCTTTGCTTGTATTGAAGAAATACCTAATTTTTCACAGCAGAGAAAGCAAAAAATGCTGAAGCCTTAGGGGGCTTGATTGAAAAAAAAAAATAAAACAGCTGTGGTATCTCCTTATCCCTTTACATCCGCTGATGGTCCACATACAATAGGCAGGAAAACAATGCTGAAAATGGTTATGCTCAAAGTGATTAATGCTGTACTATTGAAAAAAGGGGAGAAGATGTGGTAGTGTTTTTAATATAAATTGAATCATAGATTCTTTCAATCACACACATGTGGTAAATTTTCCAAATTAATTTGCCTTGGTTAGTTAAGTTGAATATATATGTAAGTATATTTCTCAGTATATATTTATGTAAAAATACATATCAAAAAAAAGAAAATTACAGTGTAGGTAAAACTATAAATTTAAACTATTAGCATAAAATTTCTTCTGGTGGGAATAGGGATTAAGGAATTAGAGATGTGTATTTTTCAAAAGTTTCAACAATCCTGTTAAATACTCAAAAAGAACACACTAGCCACTCAAAGAAGCAGGTGAAGCACGAGAATGAGGTTCTTCTCACTTTAACATTAATTACCATCAAAGATACAAGATGTACTAATTTTATCTGCAGTCTAATTTGTAGAGAAGTACTTAGTAGGCACCAGACAGAACAATTGCACATCCAGTTGGATGTGCTGCTTTTTGTCCTGTGTTACTGCTGCTGGAATTTCCATGCACATCAGCTTATATATTTGGGAAGGATACCTTTCCTAGGTATGTTTAAAGTATATAACAATATACGTGGAAATGTTCTCTATTAGGTGAGAACCAGCAGTATTGCTATGACATGAATGGATGGAGTAGACTTGCTATGGGAATAAAAAAAAAAGCGAAGCCACATGAAATTTTAACATAAAGACCTCTCTTTAAAGCAGAATATACCTGGATCAGCCTTTGCTACTGTATCTGTATGGACTTGTTATAAAACACGGAAAGACTTGTTCTGTAAAACCATTCCACTGTGCCTCTCTAAATATTTTCTCAGTATTCACATCTCTTTGAAAGTCTTCAGAAAATTGGCCAACTGTGAATAAACTGTACGAAATACAGGGGTTTTTTTTAGAGAGCTAGAGAATTCAAAAGGATAGATAATAAGTATATGGAGCTAGTTGTTAGGATTCGAGTATATAAAGCTTGCTTTGTAGGTGGACATTGCTGGGCACTGTTGTTGGTGCTTCCTCTGTGCAGCAATTTACAACAGTTTTTAGTACACTTCTGTTTACTGTCTGAAATGGGTAATGCAAATACATTTATTTTTTTTTATATTTGCCCTCATTCAGAAGCCTGTTAGCACCAATCTGGTACAAAAACTAAAATAATTAAGATAATATATTAATCATCTTTATTTTTTTACATCTGTACTTTATTCCTTGCAGCTTACTTTTCTGACAACGTGTTTCATAAGTTATTTATTTTTACTTCATTGTCATTTTTCCTAGGTGATCATATGTATTGAAAAAAATTCACATCATGATAGGAAGACATATATGTAGAAAGTATTAGATATAGATCTAGTTCATTGTATTTTCCCTCATTCGTTTAGTGGCTATAATAAGAGAATGTTAAGTCCTGGATTTAGTTTTAACTAGCATCCTATGTCAGCTTGTTAAAACATTTCCCAGAACCTAGATACTGCAATGCACAGACAACTACCTGCTCAGCTACACTTGTCTCTGGGTGGCATAAAAAGGAGGGCAGAGTCGCAGGCAATTTCATTATTGCATAGCTTCTGGGGTTATAGTTGGCTCCATACCATTGCCTTTCCCACATGCATTTTGTCCAATCTAGCTGTACATCATACTTCCTATTTTCATCTTTCCTAACATTGCAGTGTTGGAGATGATGTTATCTGTTAAGGATATTTGCTTTCCTTTTTCTTTACAAGGCAAGAACATGAGAACGCTTTCTTTAAAGGAGAAACTGGGCACTGTACCATTGGAAAAAGACTTTCAGGTCAGTGGCAAAGAACTATGACTCTCTGATGGTGACTGCATATACTTGAAACCTTTTGCTCAATCATAACTTTTTTCACTGTATGATGATTTCTCAGCTCCACGTAGCTGTGCAGATAGGCTCTGGTGAGGTATGCCTCAGCCAGTTTTGAGAATAGTAGGCTGTCTCACTACAGATGGAGTCTGGTGGAGAGCTATTAATCAAATAGCCAATTAGCCATCTCTCATTACAGCAGCCTTCAACACCATGTGATACAGCGCATACCACCTGTAATTACACAGTACTGATTATCTTTTGGGAAAAGTTGCACATAGCCACAGAAGTCTTACCTCCTAGCCTTCCTCTTCACATGACACCTTACCATCCATCCTTCTACTGTGATGAATTTAATAAAATCACTGTGTCTTAGAAGTGTCCATTTGAAATTAAAACCATAGTTAAGATTATATGCAACAGGTCTTTTAAACAGAATATAAAGAAGAAAATCTGGTTGGTGGTTTTTAACTTAAATGAAAGCTTCCATCAATTTTAACAAACTCTGCTCAATATCTTCCTAAAAACATTTGTTATTTCTGTTATGAATCAGTTGCCTAGTTAAAGACACCCAGATAAAAAGAAACAAGAGCATCATATGGGTAGCAGTACAATGATATAAGAAGGAAAAATGAAATAGAAGCCTTGGAGACATGCAGATCAAAGGATGGGGATGTTGGAAGAGTAAAAAAAATAAAGATTTATCCCTACAAGTAAAGTAACAGAAAATCTAAACTTGCCTGCAGCCAAGGAAGGAACTGTACTTGCCTGTTTCACCTTTGGAGAATCAGCAGTAACAAGACCACAGAGGCCAGCTGTAAGAATTCTACTCAAGGGAAGCAGCTCTAAGTTCTGCCTTGGGCTTTGTGAGATCTGACTGCCAAAGGCAGCACAAGAGATGCCGTGAATCAGCAAACCTTCTCTGTGCACTGTCTGCCCAAATGTTATGTTCTACTTCCTCCTCATGTTTTCACCACCTGCATTGAACAGCTTGTTGGAGGACCATATCTTGTGTCAGAGGGAAAGATCAGGGATGAAAGTTTCACTGAGGGTATAAAAGTGAAGAATCTCATTAACAAATTGTGTTATACAATAATATGTCAGGATTAAATATATTATTATTAAATATATTATGTCATTCTCTTCCCCTGCTCCAGCATGGGGTCCTCCAAAGGATACACTTCTTCACAAAGTGCTCCATCATGGGTCCTTCCCACAGGCTGCAGTTCTCCTTGCATGCATACTTCCCACAGGATACAGTCGTTCAGGAACAGACTATTTCAGCATGGGTCCCCTGCAGGTTCACAGTTCCTGCCAGAAAACTTGCTCCTGTGTGGGGTCTTCTCTATGGGCTGCAGTTCCTGTCAGGAGCCTGCTCTTACCTGGGATCTCCACAGTCTGCAGCTTACTTTGGAGCATATTGTCGATGGGCTGTTGCGTGAATATCTGCTCCAGTATGGTCCTCCATCTGTCACAGAGAAATCTCTGCTCCAGTGCCCAGTGCACCTCCTCTTCCCTCCTACATCATCGACATGAGTGTCTGCATGGCTTTTTCTCTCACTTTTTTTCATTTGTTTCTCTCACAGCTGCTGTGCAGTGTTTTTTACTCTTTCTTAAATATGTTATCACAGAGGCACCACCAGCATTGCTGATGGGCTCAGCTTTGGCTAGCTGACTTTGGAGCTGGCTGAAACTGTCTCTGTTTGAACTGGGGCAGCTTCTGATGTAATCTCGCAGAAGCCACCCCTGCAGCTCTGCTGCTACCAAAATCTTGAAAAGTAAAGCAAATACTTTACCAAATTAAGAAATAAAATACATAGTGTCAGTTTAAGTGTAAAATTTCAGACAGTCTTGCAAATAAAAGAGAATCATACAGAAGTCATGGATTCTATTACAATATATGCTTGTTTTCTGTTTGACCATGAGTATTCTGTAAGTAAGAAACACAGACCTGATCCAAAGCCAAATGAACCCATTAACTGTGCTTCTGGTGAATGTTAAAAACACTAATAGAAATCAGTCCATTAATTTTTCACTACCTCAGGTAATATAAATAGTTTTTCACTTCAAAGGCATGCACAAAGTTCCTAAAAAAATCCTCTTACTAGGCACTACTGAAAGTGTAAGCATGCAAATTAATTTGAAAACAGTACAAAGAATAATATACAAGTAAATTATTAGCTGTCACTTTCCCACAGGGAACAATTGCTCACCTTGAAAAAAACAGCCACCTAGTTATCAAAAAGATAACAGGAATCCCTAAACTATCCTAGAAGTAACGTGTTAATAGTAGTTTTCTCTTTTTGCAATTAGTATTTATTGTTCATTTGGCCCTAAAGTCTTGATTTTTAAAGTCCATAATCCACTTACTTTCTATTCTCTCTGTTAAAAAGAAAGGAGAAAAGTAATTATTGTCAGAAATAGTAAACTCATATTAATCACAATTACAAGCAGTAATGTCTGATTACAATTTTTAATCAATCATGCTATTCCATGTTTAACTCACTAATGTTGGGACCACTAGAGTGGACAGCCATCTGTGCCTCTGTAAAATTAGGAATATGATGAATTATAGCTACTGGTAATTTGAGGCTATACCATGAATATAAATCATTAGAACTGTGATTTTAAAATACTGCCAAAAAATTTTATCAGCTGTGTTTGCTGTTCTTCTTGTCATGGAAAAAAAAGTATCTAGAGAAAAATCTGCACTTCACTCATCAGTTTTTCATAATGATTTACAATGAATGAGAAGGCAAAGTTCTCCTGATCTTCTGTTTACATAGCACAAATCCTTTTTGTCATAATCAGTGCTACAGTCTGTAGATCATATTCTGCTCTTATCTCAGGTGGTCACCACATAGAGTAAGTCTAATAACTTCCAAGATCCTCGTATAACATCTCTCAAGTGCTACATTCAGTTGAGTTACTGCATATTCATCACCAGTATAACTGAGACCAGAATCAGATCCCTTGGGAATTTTGTCAAAATGATAAACTTTCGTCAGTAAGAGGGTAAAACAGCAATTCCTTTGGCAGTAAAAATAAAATACAGGTAATTCCTTATAGAAGTTGGTAACAACATAAAGTAACAACACACATCTTCTGGATATACTTTATTTATGGGCAAAACCAGTAATGCAGACTTTTAGTTTTATTACAAAATGTCTTTTGTTACAGGAAAAGATTTTTTAAAAACAAACAAAAACCAACAAACTGACTTTTTTTCATAGTTAAATTTTAAATGTCTGTTCATCATTATTTTTAGGACTGCTTTAAATGCCACTTATGTCTATGTTATTCCAGAGGATAAAAGAATAATTCATATTGGAAGGGACTTTTAGATCCCCAATCCAAACTCCTGATCAAAGCTTTATAAGGTCTCTGGTCAGACGTTGTTGATCAGGGCTTTATCCACTCCCAAGAATGGAGAGAGACTGCACAGCCACTCTGGGCAGCCTGTGTCATGGTCCAAGTGTCCTCATGGGGAAATGGTTTATCCTTATATCCAGTGAGAACTTCCCTTGGTTCAATTTATGCCCTTTGCCTGTATTCTCCCATCTTCTGCCACTGTGCAGGGCCTGTCTCCGTCTTCTATATCACCTACCTGTAGGTGTAGGGGAGCTGCTGTTTGGTGCACCTAAAGCTGTCCTTGCTCCAGATTAACAAGACCATCTCCTTCAGCGTTTCATCACAGGGAAACTCCTCTAGGCCCCCACCAATGTAGTGGCCCTGTCAGTTTCCTCAATTTACCAGCCATGCCTCTGCTAATACAGCCCAGGACATAGTTAGCATTCTTTACTACTAAATCAAATATCTGTTTACAATGTGTATAAATATCTGTCCAGTGGTTACTGTTTTCAAATCCATGCAGTCATGCAGAAACATATTGCAAAAAAACAGTTGTATTTGTTTGTCAGTCTTGGTCTTAAAACAAATATATTACCTTATTCCCTTCCAAACTTCAGTGATTTTTTTTCCCCTTTTACATTTCTTAATCATGTGGATTGCTTGAGTAATTACTCCATTTTATATGTTCATTATAAATATGTATTTAAATCAGACATGGAATGCAAAGATGAAATAAAGAGACTTTCTCCAGCTATATTGTTTCAAATCATTGGTTAAATATCATTGTCTTGAAAAGGATAGACAATAATCACCTCAAACCATTTAGGATTTAACATTCTTTCTCCTTGGTGTATATTGACCACTACTCAGGATGATGTTTTAGCTGGAATGTTAAATGTTTCTGTTATGATTAAAGGTTACCACAGACAGTATTGTTTTTTAAAATAAGATCCCCAAATGTCTTAGCTCCTGACAAAGCTGGCGGTTGTCTTCGAGAGTTTTAGGGGTAAATGTGTGACTTTGGGCCTTCTGAGAAGAGACTGGGTTTGGAAAAAAGTTAGTATTCAAATAAGAAACTGGACTCCAATCTTAATTCTGTCAATAAACTTACTCTGCTAATAGTAATCTTGCATTTAAACAAACCCGATGCATGAGGCATTATGATCTAAATCACAGAATCACAGAATCAGAGAATCACAGAATCGCAGAGGTTGGAAGGGACCTCGAAAGATCATCTAGTCCAGAGCTGGGTCACCTAAAATACATCACACAGAACTAGCTCCAAACATCATGGTTTCAGCTCTTTTTTTAATTAAAAAATGAATGGATAGTTGGATAGTTCAACATAAAAGTAAAGAAAAAGATATAAAGGTGTTTACTTTGAAATAATTCTTTGGTGATTCTTATGCATCCAAAATTTTAAGTAAGAAAAAAATTGAAACAATCTCTTAGTTCTTGGAATGACTTAGATATTATATTGGCTTCATTTTCCTGAAGCATTTTGTAGCAACTTAACGACAAACATAGTAATAAAATACAAGTTTTGCAAGAATATATGAAAAGAGCAATGAAACAATAAAAGAGAAAATTTAAACCTTTGTCATCAGTGTTACCAGTGCTTGCCTACTATTATAAAGAAAGATGTTTTATTTTCAGACTGTGTCATGTTTCACCATAATGAGCACAAAAATATGCAAATATGTATCGATTTTATACAGAGGTCAGTATGAGTGACAAGCAATCTGTGAAAAAGTTAGCAATCCTAAGTAAGAAAAGTAATTAGAAAGATGATTATAACCTTTCTTTAATGAATAGTGATAATAAATTACTTCCTTGGTGTTCTTGTGACCCTATCAAGTTAGCAAGGTGGTCTTTCCTGAGTCGATTCTGTTTTGATCCCTTTTGTAATCACAGTCTCACAGCTGTGAAAAATAGCATCATTCATTAATTGATCACTGATCACTTGCACGTGTAGTAGGCAAGAAGCACTCAGGTTCATCTTCCTCTGTTCTGAATGGTTCTTGGGAGCAAAATGAGGGGCATTTGTCGTCCTTAGGTCTCAAATGTTCTTTTTATTTCTTCTTGGTATTGTTCCTTGAGTCATTCACTTGTCAGTGTCAGAGCAAGCTAGTGAGCAAGAAGACATTACAACTTTAGCAGCCATCTCTGACTCAAAAATGCATGAAAAAAGTCCTCCCAAAACTAGCACTGATGTTTTGAGTTTCATTAAAGCTATTATCCAATAAAATATATACTTAAGAAAATCTACTTATGTACATGAATTTGAGTTTTTGCCTGCTAGCATGAAGATATTTTACAAAAGAAAACTGTTGGTTAATAAACACTGTAATCGGCATCAAATATTTTGAGGCTTTTTGCTCTTAAATAATCCCAGACATACAGTGACTGAAACCTCTCTGCTGGGTGGGATGGGAAGTTTCTTGCTTCTGTGAGATAAGATGCAACAGCTGGTTTAATGTTTCACTGAGGATTAGGGGGAAAGGAGAAAAAAAGCTACATTTAATTGATTTTCAAGCAGTACATCCACTGAGGCAGTGCCTGACAGCAGCTTGTGTGTTAACACATCTGACGAATTTAACTGTCGTGATTTTCAAGGCAGTTCTGCCCATAGGCTAATTTTTAGTAACTTTCATAAGTAGACTTCTTGACTGTGTCTCCTAGGCATGATTAAATTCTCTCCCTCTCAAGGTTTCAAGGTAGCCCTTTTTCCTGGTATTAGTATCTCTGTATGCTTATAACAGTATCACAGGAGCTACTAAGTTAGAGATAAGTCAATCATCCCATGAATATTCAGGACAAAAATAAATTAAAAAAATAATTGGAAAAACTATAGACTGACATTGGGGATTTTTGGTGCTACAACTTTTTTCAGAAATCTGAAGAAAGCACTGAATGTGCATACTCACTTGGAGCTAGGATATATGCGGCAAGAATATATGACTGCAAAAAATGTGACAGTTGGAGTAGAAAAGTGACACTTCAGCTTCAAAATGACATTACATCTCTGCTCATATCTGAAGTTACTACATTCTGTGGTTTGTATCTTCTCACAACTTCTGAAACAATAAAAATGGTTGGACTATTGCCACTGATAATTCAATTAAATAATTATTAATCCATACTGGAAAAAATCTTCAGTCCTTCTATTCCTGCAATTAACATCAATTTATGATTTTCAAAAAACAATAAGAAAAAACATTTACTTTTATTTAAGTAAAACTTGATCTTGATCATTAGCTACCACAAATGAAGAGTTTTAATCCAATTATGCTCTCATATTAGTCTGATATAGTTTGTAGTTGAAGTCATAACTTTCAGTATCTATTTTTCAGGTCTGATCTACAAACAGCTGAAGTCACTCACAAAAGATTTCTTCTATTTGGAGACAAAAGTTCCTATGAAGAACTTCTGAGATTTAAATTAATTTGGATCTGAACCCAAGTGTCACTCCTTTAGAGAAATTAATCGAGATTCAAACCATTCTCCCTTCAGTGCACCTCAATATTTAGGATGGGGCAGAAAAATCTAAATAAAATTCAAGGTGTCTGTAAGGAAAAAACTGACCTTCCCACCTTCAAAACTGTATTTAAACATATATACTCAAAGATGAACTGGAAGGTTCTTGTGGAACTTTCTCCCCAGGCCACATCCTCAGTCATATAACTGACTTTGAAAATGCTAAGAGACAAGCTAAATGTCTTCATCTTTTATTGTGGGCTGTGAGAATGACCTGCAATAATGGCCTTTTGAAATACAACTATTAAATCCTGTAAACATCAGGGGACTGAGAATCTTTCTAGGCTGCCACTCTTGTCATATGGGTAGAGTCCAAAAGCCCATCAAGGATGTAATGTTTATGTTCGATGAGCTGCCAAAATGTAATTAAATTTTTTTTGATACCTACATGTTAGCAGATTTGAAAGAAAAAAGCATCATAAAGGAAAAGGGAATGTCATTTATCACACTAAAATAAGTACACTGAAGAAATGTAGGCTGCATTTTAGAGACATTGCTAACAACCAGTCGTGCATGTCTATTCTTCTGCCAGTGTTAATCTTGTGCATTGTACTTTCCCTTTTTTAAAATTCTTTGTTCTATTTGAAAAATACAAGAGAGAAACACAGGAGGTGTGGGTGGAAACAGGCAGGAATGAAGTAGAGGAAAAAAAGTAATGAGATCACTTCATTTTTTGCCACATATTCTGACACTGGGAATCTGGGAATACACTCAGTGCTAGTCCATCATCCAGGCCATTTTGAAAATCTTAAACATATAACAGTTTTCCTTATTCACTGAGAGACATAACCATATAACTGCAGTATGTCCTTATTTAAATAAAAGTTATATTTATTATCATAAATTTCATTTTTAAGGTGGAAATTAACAAGCATTTATATTACACAGCTCTGTCTTTGGTTTCAGTGAAAGAATATGGCAATACTGACAGGGCATTTTACACAGAGGTTTACACAAAAGGGTAGGACTACTGACAGAAGTCTCACCCTAACCTTGATGGAGGAGTTGTCACTTATTGTCATTTCATTATGTTATTCATGCCAGTTATCTTGGAGTCAACAAACAGATGTGTAATTTAAGTCTGATACCTGGTCTCCTTCCATAATAAGGGATAAGCACCTCTACATACCACTTAGTCGAAGCCATAGATAGGAAGGATGCATGTCTGTTGTAATACATCTCTGCACAGTGACTACAGGTCTTTGCAGAGGATATCTAGAATCTCTGAAATAGGAAGAAAAATAAAAAAGAGAAGAAAAGACCAAGCTTAAGTATTTAGAATCAGAAAAATTCAACAACAGAAGCATCAGAATTCCAGGCTTTCATCTGCATTTTTCTGGTTTCATAAAATTTAAAAATCTACTTCCTTGCACTCTGTTTTTTACCAAATTTTGAATAATTGAACACGTCTACACCCACATCCTGGTAAGTATACCAGGTGTGGAGCTCACTATGTCTGATTTCATTACTTTCTTCCTGTAAGTTGTGCAGATCTTTCGCTTAGCAATGAAGAAGAGATAAATACTCTTTATTCAGAAGGGAGGTTAAAATGTGACTAAAATACTCAAAGAAATTATCAGTGGAAGTAACACTCCCTTAAAGTACTTAAACCCACATTTTTTCTCAAGTTTTTAAGCAGTTAAAAGGAAGATTCAAGTCTTGATTGGATTACTGTAACTACTAACCAGCTATGACCACGAGCTAAAAATCTAACAGAGGCTGATGCAAATTCAACACATGTAGTTGCAATAGTCATGGCAGGTGTGTTTAAAAAAAAGAAAAGCAATAGCATTCTTTTTTTTTTTCTTTTTTTTTTTTTCCCCTTTTCCTTCATAGACAGGTTTATATGTTTAACGGTATTATCAGGATCACGGTATGTGGATCAGTCCAGAGTCTGTGCTTTATTCCCTCCTAGAAGCAGCGTCAAGACCATTAGTGTCTTTTAACAAGAATAATGACTAATATTTTTACACTAAAAACTCCCAAGAATCAGCTGAAAAGATCAATCTATTAACTGTATCTGTGGAACTTTCTCACCCCAGCTCAACTAGTGGGCATCCTTAGGTAAAGGGAAAAGTTTGGAGCGCTGGCTTTCTTTTTTTAGATTTTTTTTTCCTTTTTTTTTTCCCCCCCTCCAGATTGTTTACATGACTTCCTACCCTGACCTAGATATAGATCATTCAGATCTTCCTCAGTCACCTAAATGGTCAAATATCAAATGTTTCCTACAAAGTGTGCTCAGTTTGCACCCAGAAGAGAAAGAAATGTAAATGTCTTTTGGTTTCATATGGCTTACTATTTAGGAATCCAAGTTAACCTTTGCAAAAGATCAAACATGAATCAATTGCTTCATATTTACTTTGCTGAAGTGATAAAAAAAGCCTAGGCAGTCTCTTGTTCTGGCAACAGTCCCTCTCACAGTAGCAATCCCTCTCTGATTGGCATCAGTGATTAAAAAATGGATGGTGTGATAAAGCCATTGGATTTTACCAGAACAACTATCATCATACTTTGATAATGTTAGTCCTGTTGCCAGTGACAAGGATGACAATTTTTGAAGTTCCTGTCTTCAGCCAGCATATTTTCTGGCTATCCAATACATTTAAGGAAAAGTTTCCTTTGTTGAGGAGGATCAAGTTAGGAAGGCTGATGCATGCTTCTTCTTGGTAACACTGATGGCAGAATAAGAAAGACAGTAGAAGCTAATTACAACAGCAGCAACAGCAATGACATTGTAAGCAAATATTCCAATGAGCTGTCAAAAGACAGGATGCATGACAGAGAATCTCTGCTAATCTTGGTACACTGAATGACAGCCACAATGTTCTGTCTTGGAAGATGGGAATTTAACAGTTATCTAAGAAATGGAAACAAAGAGTAGTGATGAACTAAGACATGCAGCTTTCCAAGAAACATTTATGTACATAAATATTCATAAAATAAATCTAAATCAGTCAATTGCCTAATGGTTTTGTCCCTTTTTAATGAAAAAAAATTATCACAATAAAATCTAGCTTCTCATTTAAATCTGTTTGATCTGTTGTGGAGTGTTTTAATGCAAGAGAACCTATATTTGATCATTCAAAACTGAGATCAAATAGGGAATTAAAGATGTTGTCTCTTTTATGCATGCTATGGGAAGCTTATTGTTTCTCTATCAGTGAAAATCTCATAGAGAAGGGATTTGCATAAAAGCATATGGAAAAGTTTTAAAATCCACATAGCAATTATATCAGATTCTTTTCTGTTTTTTTTAGTGCCACATTAGGTCATACATGAAGCCCAGACCTCTAGTCCTCCCTGAGAATGTGCAGAGTTATCTAACAGCTGTTGTCCATGTGTAGCTGGATCCTGCACCATAGGTTCAAGTAGCTACAAAAAGTCCTGCTAGAAACTCTCACAAACCTAATGAAGCAGGTGATTGGGAAAGGTCAACAAGGATGTACCAAAGGTAAATCATGACTGACCAATTAAATCAACTTCTATGACAAAATAACATCTTCTGTCAACATGGGAGGAGCAGTGGAAGTTGTCTACCTGAACCTGAGCAAAGTGCTCGACATTGTTTCCCACAGCCTTCGCCTGGATAAACTGGCAAGATACAGACTGGATGGGTGGTCTGTGAGATGGGTAGGAAACTGGCTAACAGGCCACACTTAGGGTGGTGCGCTTCCTATAGGCATCAATACAAGGCCCCACTCTCTTCAACATCTTCATAAACGGTCCAGATGATGGGATTGAAAGCACTTTCACCAAGTTTGCTGATAACACTAAACTGGGTGGTGAGGTAGACATCTCAGAAGGGAAAGATATCCTACAGAGAGACTTGGACAGGCTGGAAGAGTGGGCTAGCAAGAACAATATGAAGTTTAACAAAGACAGAAAGTACAAGGTCCTGCACCTGGGATTGAATAACCAAAGAGGCCAGAACAGGCTAGGATCTGTGTGGCTGTCGAGCAGCCTTGCTGAAAGGGCCTGGGGGTCCTGGCGGACAACAAGCTGAACATGAGTCAACAGTGTGCCAACACAGCAGCAAAGAAAAGTCAGATTCTGAGCTGCATCTGCAGGGGCATTACTAGAAGAGATACAGACGTCATCTTCCTACTCTACTCAGCACTTGTCAGGCCTCATCCAGAGTACTGTGTCCAGTTCTGGTTCCCACAGTTCAAAAAAGATGCAGACTGGAGTGAGTCCAAAGGAGAACCATGAAGATGATTAAAGGACCGCAGAACCTTCCCTATGAGGAACAACTGAAGGAATTAAGTCTTTTCTCCCTGAAGAAGGCTCAAGGGAATCTCATCACAAATTCTAAAACTTAGAGGGCAACTACAAAGAGGATGGGGACCCTCTTTTCACAAAAAGCCACATGGAGAAGACAAGAGGCAACAGGTACAATTTGCAAAGGGGGAAGGTTTCATTTCAATGAAATAAATATTTTTTTCACAGCAAGAGCAGTCAATCACTGGAACAACCTCCTCAGGGATGTGGTAGAGTCCCCATCACTGCAGGTTTTCAAGATGTGATTGGACAAGGTGCTAGATAATCTCATCTAGGCTTCCTTTCCCAGAAGAATCTGGACCAGATGATCTGAGGTGCCTTCCAACCTGCACTGTTCTATGATGCTATGATTCTAACTTACTGTACACATTTTATATAGTAGATCTGTACATATGCAGAAAGTCACAGCCAGATCTGGTGCACATGAGAGAGAAGCTCCTATCACTTTTGTGGTTAAACTACTTCATGTTTATCCCATCACTCGCTGGAGGATACTTCTTTCATATCCTTGATTCTCCAAGCTACTAATAATTTCCTTTCATTTCATAACTACTACATACTTCATGTATAACAGGTGGTCTTAAAATATTTGTCTGAATCCACACTGAAGAAGAGAAGGAAATTTCTGAAAGTTGTTTTTTAATTTCAATGAATATCCTTGGGTTTTGTACTGTCAGACATAAAAGGAGAATGTAATTCACTTTCCCTTTGGCTTTATTTATTTTTTTTCCCAGCATATACAGTCTTGTTTCATCTAAAGTAAACAGCCTCAGTCTTTGTTTATATAATGTCTTCAGCTTCCAGGAATGTATATTTCATATATACATGTATTTATTTATAAACAAAACCATTCTAGTGCATTAGAAAATAATACACACTTGTAGGACATAGCACATTTAGCTATAAGGTAGACATCTGAAATATATCATATAAAGTGCTTATTTCTCTCTGTTGACTAAGAAGAAGAGTAAGCTGACTAGCTCAGAAATAATCAGAAATTGAGTGGATTCATTCTGCTGTTTCAGCAAAATACAAGACAGTTCTACTTGTCTTTGGAAGGATTTTATATTCCCAGCCAGTACTTCAAGACTGTGGCATATAATACCTTGTGTATTGACATTTTGAAGGACAAAAGTGGATTGGATGCCATTACTTGTGTAGTACTTGCTGTATTTTTGCTACTTTTTGCCTTTTCAATGGGTCAGCCAAGAATGACAGTGAGCCACTGTAGCAATACAGAGAAGGACGTATTTGATGCCTATATGTAATCATTTACACATGACAGCAGGAGACTCAATAGTATCTCTATAACTGAGATGGCTGACTGAACCACAAAATGCAAATATGGAGATCTGTGGTAATGACTGCTCAGGAGTCTATTTCAGAGTCAAATTAGAGCCTATTTAAAGTGTTTCAACAAGACATGCAAGATCGTAGAATCTTTTCCTACATAATAAGCAGAAGTAAAGAATAAAACAAATGCAGCAGAGTAATATTTTATTATAATTTCTAGAATAATATGTGAAATATGAAAAACACAATGCTGTGAGGTAACAAAAAGGCAGAAGAAAATCTTCAATATAAGCATTATAAGCAGACTGTAGCTTTAATAAAATATTTAGATATCAGACACAAAAGCTCTCTATATTGTAGAAACTTAAGTGGAGATAGACAACTAAATTTCCTAACTCATCCATGTCAGCTAACCACTGCAAAAAGGATAAAGCTGTATGTCTCATTCTATCCTTCTTAGTTATTAAAGAGATTAAAAGATTACACTCCCAAATGGATGTTTTTCCTCGGTCTTTTGGAGACATGCAGTGTCAATATGCATTTCTATACATTTTCCCCTCATTCCTGTGCACTACAGGTCCAGATACATTCTTGCTATCTGGCTCAAGACTGAATATAATCAGACTTGGAAAATATGGAAAATGTGTGTAAAACAACAGAGACCTATAAGGATTAACAACTGACAAGAAACGAGGTGATTTGTTTACCCTCCTGCTGAGGAGGCAGCTATGGTGTTTTGATTAGCCTGAAAACTCGTATTTTTGTCATTTTATAAAGTTTGAGCACTAGAACTGTACTACTAGGGGTAGATTAGAAAATACAGCTGGGATTATTAAGATTTCAACCTCCTCAGTTCTCCCTGCAGCAAACTTGAAATCTTTCAAAGAGCACAAGGTACTGGAAGTAGAGCCCCATTCCATATTGATAAGCCCTTAATTTCATTTTTGCTTCAAAGAAAAAGCATGAGTCAACAAGAGAAGAACTTTGAGCTACATAAAAATGTTATCTGTATTAATGGGGCAAGTCCAGCAAAATGATGGCTGGAAGTGCTGATAAATAGAAGGTAGTTTAAATTATGCTGATGTGTCTATTCCATTTTCTCAGTAGACTGTGAGCAGCATAATTAGATTGTTTTTTCCCTCTGCATCCAAAGGGCATTAATTCCTTGTGTCCCTCTCCTTTTTACAGCAAGTATCTGGGAGTGATATCTTTTGATATTAACACTGTCACTTAGAAATGAACCCTTAGCATGCTTTCAGCTGGAGTACAACTTCTCTCACCTAAATCCAGCAAAGATACCTACCTAGTCATAATGATCTGAACTCTACAATCTATGAAATAAAGGTACAGGTCTCAGTATACCTTCAACAGATATAGGGACATACCTAAAATTTTAATATAATTTACTCTGCCTTACGAGTGTATTATAAGATATAACTTACAGACTAGTCAATTTTCATCTGTCATTAAACAGGAAAAAATTAAGAACCCATCTAAACCAAATCTATGTTCTCTACCACTGTCACTCAGCTGTGAAACTCCTATAAAAAAAAATAAATACTTTTAATCTCGGAAAATGATGGGATTGATTAGGTGTTTGAAGGTCTACATTGAGGATAATTTGAGATATATGTGTTCCACACAGTCCCCAGATGACACTCCAGAAGGGTACAATGAATTCAACCTGAGGTTAAGACATCTAAGCTTCTGTGTCTGGTGATAGGTTTCTGTACAAGAACTAATTAATAGACTCAAGCTAACCATAGGAGTCTGCAAAGCTCTATTATTTTACTACTAACAACCTAGTGCTGCTTGAAAGGCCCTAGAGTACCTGAGATATTTACATGGCAGGCATAATATGGAAAAAAAGGGAGACTCACTCTCATCTTAAGCAACACTGGGCAGTCAAGTAAGGTGTGTTCTGAAATCATGACTACAGTAGGTGACTCCACCACTTCCCTGCGCAGCCTGTTCCAATGCCTGATAACTCTTTCAATGAAGAAATTTTTTGTAATATCCAATCTAAACCTCCCCTGGCACAACTTGAGGCCATTTCCTCTCATCCTATCACTTGTTAGTTTGGAAAAGAGACCAGGTCCCACCTCACTACAACCTCCTTTCAGGTAGTTGTAGAGAATGATAAGGTCTCTCCTCAGCCTCTTTTTCTTCAGGCTAAACAAACACAGTTCCCTCAGCCTCTCCTCATAAGACTTGCGCTCCAGACCCTTCACCAGCTTTGTTGCCTTTCTTCTTCTTCCAGCATCTCAATGTCTTTCTTGTAGTGAGAGGCCCAAAACTGAACACAGTATTTGAGGTCCAGCCACACCAGTGCTGAGTACAGGGGAATGATCACTTCCCTAGTCCTTCTGGCCACCAGATTTCTAGATACATTTCTGATGTTGATTATATTGCTAAGAAGATTAGTCTGAGTATCAACCTAAAGAAAAAGAAGTCCTGTTCCCACCATGACCTATAAGAACACTTGGCAAGACCAGCATCAAATATTGTCAGTAAAGCACTTGTCTCTGCAAATAAATCCTGTTACTATGGCCACCTCTGTCTCAAAACTCTATGACTGATGAGAAAGTCACACAACGTAAACAGCAATGAAGCTTTTGAGGAGATTAAAATATCTTATCGAAAAACATGTCCAACTCAAAACAAAACTAAATGTGTATTATTCAGTAGTGATTTCCATTTTTTTGTACAGCTAAGAAACTTGAACTCTCTGTTGCTATGTAATCTTCTCAATTAACTCCAAATGCATTTTTTTTCATGCACCTCCTGGCATAAAATGACAGAGTCAGATCCCAGACACAGAGACCTTAAAGCACTATTCCACAACACATAACGCTGCTATAGGTTAACTGCACAGCTTTGGACATCTGATATGTATTTTGATAAAAGATTGCCCAGAGCTATTATTATGACAACTTGAAATATGATGAATGGCTGAAAGACAAGACGATGAACTGATACAGTCATCCACAAGACATATCTTTAGCTGCCGCATTAGTTCTGCAACAGGGGAGCTTGCAGCTAGAGATGATCTGCTGTAGCAAAGATGCATCAAGGCCTGGGACTAAAATTTGTGAAGCACAAAATGCATCAGAGGAACACAAGTATATTATCAAGACCCAAGACACCTAAGTCCACAGCAAAAAGCTCTTTTCCCAGAGAAGTCATGGAAGTTGAGTACTTTTAAACCAAGCTGATGAGAGGTTATCATGGTCTAAGAAGTATTCACATCATTAACACAAAATTTATAATTCAGGCCTCTGGCTCAATTTACAAAGTGAACTCTTAAGTCTGTCATAGATTTATAGCACTGTGTTATATTAAGAAATAAATATGCAAGTTATGTGGGGTTTTGTTAAAGTTCATCTTAAGAGAGCATACCTTAATGTGTCTCCATTGAAGTCAATTTTTAATAGGAATGAAGCTATAAATGGCAAAATCTGCTATAGAACTTGTAATTGGTATTGCAACTGTTGTGTGGAAAGTTCTTAATTTAATATTTTTTATATGTTCTTTATTAACTTACAACTTTAAGATGTGCCCATCTTTGTGCGCTATAATATGAAGTAATACGAAGTAATTATATAACACTGTCTGTTGGTTTCTTTTTATATAACACTGGGGTTCTGCTTTGTGTTGACAACATCATAACACTTTCTGAAAAACATCAGGATGTAAATGAGAATTTAGGAAGTTTCAGGGTAATGAGAGTTAAGCTGTTTTCATTTTCATTTGAATCAGGTAAACTCTCTTCCTTTGGAACTACAGCATATCAACACATCATATACAGGCATAAATAGAGACAGGAGATTTCATACCGACAGGTATTTCAAGAAAGATAAAAATGTACCTTGAGAAACAAATCATTTTCTGAATACTAGAGATATTAACTGCAAGTACTGGGTGAATCAAGAGCTCTTTCAAAACAGTAGTGTATGAGCATCTGATTGAGGCATACTAGGTAACGTACAAAGTATGAATCGGTATAGCCAAGTTACAGCTGCCTAGGCAGACTTTTTTTTTTTCTCCTACTAGTTTCTGAGTGTTTGATTTCACAGTGTTAACATTTTTTCTAAAGCATCTTGTGTGTGTAAATTTATGTAAGTCAATTATATTTAACACTAATGTTTTCTGTCTGTTTCTGTGAAGGTGTTAACTGTATAATATGTTGAAGTTCAGATGAAGGTAAGATTCCTAGCTGCTTCTATACAAGATTTTTGTGAAACTTCTTCAAGAATCCAGCCTCATAAAATAACTTCTAGTATTTAACAACTCTCTGCACCAGTTATTTCATCTTTTTGCAATTAAAATTGATTACCATCTTCCCATGAAGAGGAAATCCTTGATTCCACCTCTTATTTTCCAAGAGTCTGCAGTGCCTTCAGCAGCAAAGAGTGTGTATACAGCTGGTTATATGGCATCAGAAGTGATAACAGTGAGATACTAAGCATAAGGAAATATGCTGAAGTAGCTTTTGTGCCTTATATAAAGAAATAAAAATTTGTGCTGAAGTCTAAGAGCTGGAAATGTCACTGGCTCCAGTAAAAATATCTTGGAGCTTTCTATGGCTGATTCTTATACTTGCTCATAGATTTATGTTTATTTCTAGACAGGTGCCTCAGAGCTTTCCATAGAAATATAGCTCTGATTTTTGTCCTAGTGTTACAATGGATAAGCAGGGGGCAGATAGGCTATGCCAGTTTTCTAAGAGCTGCTTTGTTGAAGTGTTTACATCAGTTATGCTTAGTCATAAGGAACTGGAGCTGCAAGACTGAGCTAAAGCATCACCGAACACTGCAGCACCTGAGCATTGTTGCTTAGGGAATTCCTGGAGCCTGGACTTAAGCATCCATGTTTTCTAGACAATGCCAGAGGAGAGACAGGCAACTTAAATCTATGCTGTATTTATTTGTATGACTACAACTTATGCAAACAGACAGAAGTCAGATTTAGAGCACCTTTGGTACAGACAAGAGTGTAGCCATTGCAGCACAGAAATCAGGGATTATTCTGCATTTTGCATTAAAAAACTATTAGATAAATGAATAAATAATGTTATGACCATACACCAGAAACAAAGCTTCCCTTTCCAAGAAGTGACCTTCTGGGCCCAAGTGTCATGCTCCCTTTTACTTATTCACTCACTTTCTGCCCCTTGAAATTTGCTTTCTGCTATACTAGCGTGTATGGTAAACAGAAGAGTAGTCACCTTTCCTCTGTAGCCTGCCACCAGGCTTTCTGCTGAGAGGCAGGAGAGATGTGGGTCAGCTCCCTTCGTTTAAAATTTTGTCCCCTCCTTGACAAACACTGAAACAACTAAGCAGTTGAATCAATTACATATAAAAGATGAATGTCTGCTGGGTTCCTCTAGTGATGGTTTAGAAGAAAAAGATGAACTTGATTTTTAATAACTTGTACAGCCAAATGACTAAAATTGACGGCAAAGCACCTCAGTCCAAAAGAGAGTTAATACCTTTTTTCTCTTGTTTTTGAAGGTATAGTTACCTTCCACTTTTAATTTAAGCCATTAAATGAAATTCTTGATAAAAAATGGCAAAATAATGAGTTATTTCCTAAAATGAATGCTTTAGGAAAGTGAAAGTCTTCATTACAACAAGCTCTTTATAATCTGCTATGAGCTATCTTAATCTAACCCTGTTGAGCTGTTGAGTGTTCTGGGTGTTATAAATTCCTCTCTCACATTGCCAAGTTGGATTATGAATTCCACTTATGAGAAAATGTTGTGAATATGAAACGTCTAAAAAGTAAGAATGGCAGATACCAACCTACCTACATGCTTGCATGGATCTGGGCCTATGTTCTTTCCCTGAAAGGGAAAATTATGGTGCAGTTTCAGCAACCAGATAAGGGAGTAAAGAGTGTGTGCATTGCACCTCATATTATTTGTGTTTTGGTTCTCCAGACAAGAATAACAGAAGCCTCAGATCACTGCTTATGCTGTTTGTGCAAGGGTTCAGGCCAATGTGTGCAGGCTGTTGTAGGAGCATAATCTTGCAAAGGTTGAAGTAGTTAGCTGGCTTGCCACAGGGTAACTTCCCCACAGAATGAATGGGAGCAGGCATTGACAATTTGCATCTTGCAGTACACAGCAGTCTGCTGCCTCATATTCAGGGCAAAGCTACAGTCAAGCCCAAGGCAAACAGCAACTCCAAGTATAGGATGTTCTTCATAGCTCCTGCAGGCAAGATAGAAAAGGGTTGAGGTCATTGACAGGCAGCTCAGTTAAGAAAGAAAGTAACTTACAATGTCTATAAGAAACAGAAGTTCTTTCTTTAGGTCACTTTGCAAAATCTGGCCAAGATATCCATTATTCACTCAAGGGTACAAAAGCGGTCATGAAGCAGTGCTGTGGATGTATTACCTGAACTACCACCACCTACCAGCTGCATATTTGGACCTCTATTGGAAGAAAATATCAAACAATATGACCTATATTATAATCCATTTTGTTCTATTTTCTAATCTAAAGGATTATCCTTCAAAATCATCTCTGAAGTAATAATCTAATTGTACGCCATGTTTCATTTACTGTCAGACAGACACATACAAGCTACCACAGTGTTTTGTCCATCTACTATAACCATAAATTGTTTCAGCCACAATATCCATTGGTTTACTCCTTCCCAAAATTCCTTGGCAGTTTGTTTGACCTTCTTTCCAGGGATGATCAAGCAATCCTATTTTCACTTTTATTCTAGGGTGTTCTAGTGAAAGGAAAAAAAAAAAGTAACATAAAGTTAACATCATTTAAAAAAGAAAACCTATATGCAGTTTTCTCTGATAGCTGCAGGAAAGAGAAATCAGTATTTTTGTTTCTATCTGACCAATTGCGTGCCTAGAAAAATAGAAGTTGAAAAAATAATCTTTCAGCAAAATTGTCAGTAAATTTTGTGAATATCATGTTACTGATTCAAGGAAAACATGTGGTCCTGATGGTATTAAGCAAAAGCTAAATAGTATCATTTTTTTTCTATTAAAAAATATTTTGTGAATTTATTCAAGCAAATTAGCATATTGACTAATGCAATGAATTAGTGTGCACTGAAGAGGCAATTATCAGCAGAAGAAATAAAGGAAGGACATGCCCAATTAGTCAGTGATTCAGTGCACGTGGCTACCTTTGTTTAGGTTAAATAAGTAGTCTCCAGAGGTGATGACATTTTATGAACTGCGAAAGAAACCTTAACAAAGAGATAAAGCATAATCTCTCACATGATTTGAAATCTGAGATTCAATCAACAGCTTGACAAAAAAGGTGGCTCGAACTACAACTTTAAAACAGCAAAACAGAGAGACAGGGCAGCTGCTTTTAAAAATAATATTTAAAAATAAACTCATGTAGCTGTAATTTTGGGAGCTGTTGCCAAGATGCATATTTCATATTGTCTGCAATTTCAGTTGCTTCCTTTTTTTCTTTTCTAAGAGTAGAAGTCATATGGGAACAAGTGTAGGAATCTGTATAGGGGAATCTTTTGTGTTTTGTTTCTAATTAATTTGAATACATTTGGCTAGCAACTTTATGCAGAGCAGGTAGAACAAAGAATGAATCATTTAGAACTTTTTCTCTAAGTTCAGGTTGTTGAATAGTTTTCTACACCATGCTGTCAATATTGAGTTTTCATTAGGTTTTACAGGAGACAGCTCAGACAGAAATAAATCAAGTAGAGATAGGCTGTCCTCCTACTGCTCACACTGGCCTTCACTTTTGTTTCCGAACAGTAGGAAAAAATCTATCGTGAGCATTTGCTTTGGCAATGGTCTGTTATATTATTTCAGCTGTGCAACTGCTGTAAGAACACAGAAGAACTACCTTGCCAAAACCAGGATGAAAGCACTTAAAATTTTCTGTGGGAAGCCTGAAGAAAATTTACAATCACCACCAGTTAGTCACATAGATTTGCATGTTTACACAATACTAAAGATGTACTGAGCTCAAGCTTCTAAGTTTATTAGCCCAGGATGTATCCACAGAAAATATTTCTACATCTCCTGTGCAGTTAAGCAAACAAAAGTTTGTGTGCAAAATTCTAAAGATAATAATTATAATAGCAGTCACATTAGTTTTCCATAGTTTATAATGCTTTTCAACCAAGGGTCTCAACTTTATTCTAGAAGTTTATTAGCCTTTAAAAGATAACTTTTGGAATAAAACTGAAGCTTCCATTTGTTTAAATATAAAGTGTAGGCAAGAGGAAATTTTTTTTTATATGACAAAATTTACTTTTTTACATTTGTTAAAAAAGACAAAAGTCTGAACTGATCTCCATAATTTAGACATTCAGGTGTGATTTATTTTATTAAATTTTGTATCTCCGCTCACTTCACCTTTCCTGTCATGTCCACTTTGGAAACTCACCATGCATTTAAATTTAATAACCATGCAGTATTAGACTTGTGAAGGTCCTAGGCAATTTACTTTGCCTTCTTTCACAAAGGCTCAGAGATTCATCCTCTACCAATTGTTTCCCTATATTCTCCCTAATCTTTCCAACCCTTAACTAGCCCTTACAGACATAAAACCATACTATCCCAAGCTAGAGTTATATTGCCCAAAAAAAACCCCTAGATGAGCCAAATACATATATAATTAAAGCTGCAATTTATTGGGTAGCTTTTCTGGTAGGTCAATAGATTATGTCAGACTACATATTATGAAGTATTAAATAAGGAAATGTATGGGATTATAGCAACTAAATAATTTTCAGTCAAAGTCCATGTCTACTTCTTATCTGTGAGGCGCAGAGCATTTTTACATGATATGGAGAGTCCAGTTAGGGTCCTTAGTCCCTAAGTTTTTCCTCCTGTCTTTGCCTACAGAAAGTGGAGAACTCATTACAGTTGTAGTTATTTTCTTCTACCTTGTGCTCTCTATTTCTCCTTCATCATTCCATCTTCCCTCATGCCAGACAATTTGTTCCACAAATACTGGCATAGTTCCTTTAGTACTCTGGTAGCATCAAAAGGTATACCTTGTCACTAAACTGAGGTGTCAGTGCTGTACTGACAAATGCTGAGACATCTGTCTCCTTCAATGTTGGAGAGGATGGATGAGGAGATGTAGTGTACCAGATACCATTGCGTTGATCTAGCATTTTAGGAGATACCGAATTACTTTACATACTTAGGGGAGCTACTTCTTCCTGTACAATTCCAGTGATCCTGTTGTTTTATGGCCCTTATTGTCTTCTTGATTTAGATTCAGCAAAGTCAGCAAAAGCAGAGTGAACATTGGTTCTTCCAAAGTATTTTTGAGGAGGGCTTCTGACAGAAGGTGATCCAAGATTCACAGACTCACAGAATGTCAGGGATCGGAAGGGACTTCAAAAGATCATCTAGTCCAAACCCCCTGCCAGAGCAGGTTCACCTAGAGCAGGTCATACAGCATTGCAACCAGGTGGGTTTGAATGTCTCCAGAGAAAGAGACCCCACAACTTCTCTGGGCAGCCTGTGCCAGTGCTCTGCTACCCTCACTGTAAAGAAGTTCCTTCTCATGTTTAGATGGAACCATCTATGTTCAAGTTTGTGTCTGTTGCCTCTTGTCCCGTCACTGAGCACCACTGAAAAGAGACTGGCCCCATCCTCCTGACACCAAGGCAAAGCTACTAAAATTCTCTTAACAGACTTTAATTAGAAAATTACAAAAGCTACAGAGATTAACAGTGTACTATGGGAAAGGATTACAATGAGAAGTGTTCTGATAAATCTTCTCCTGGGGCTGGGTGGAGGTACCAAGACTATGGAACATAAAAGAGTATGTGTCTTCTCTGGAGATAGTTGACAACCAGGATGCACTCAATAACAATAACTAAAGCTAGCACTGTGGAGTGCTTGTGCTCATCAGGTGAACTTAACCAAAATGCTGCAACTGAAATTATCATTTACACATTCTTTCTAGAATTTTTCTATTTTTTTATTACATGTCCTTTTTAAAAGACAATTTTTGTAAATTTATTCATAGCCCTGTTTCTTAATTTTACCTCTTAATGTACATTTCAAGAAATTATATTCCTTTTTTTTTTCCAAAATCTAACTTAGAAGTTATGAAGAACAACGACATCATAAGAACAGACATATTAGAATGGACCAAATGTCCATCTAGCCCAGCATTGTCTTTCCAGCAATGTCCATTAACTGATGTCTGTGGAAAAGTAAGAACAGAGGAATTATGTATTACACTACCACCTAAGTGTCTTCTAACCTACAACTGTTTGCAGCAGAGGTACTTCCTGCATTAGCTGTTCAATTTCCTCTTGAATTCACACACACAGCATCCTATAGATAGGAGTTCTACAGGACTGATACTGGATACATCTTTTTCTTTATTTTTAGCCTATATCTTACTAGCTTTTCACATTACAAGGCTGTTATATACTAGCAGAAGATTATTAACAGAAAGATTCATGTCATAAAGAGGTAAATGAGGAGTTCATAATAAACAACACTTCAAATTTTTCTTTCTATAAAACATCAGCTATAATTCAGGAATTTATAATTCATATAACTATAATACTATTAGATATAATTCAGTAACTAGAATTACTTCTAGATTTTTTTCTGTTATAAGCAAAATCAGATGCGGATTTCTTTCTTGAAAATCTTTATAACATCCCTCTCTCTAAGAAGAAGAAGGAAAACTTAACATATGCCACCAGAGATCTCTAAGAATCTCACAGAACTAAATTATTGCATTACAGAAATCCAATGAATTAAAAGTTTGCTGTGAATGGACAATGTAAGTCTGTTTTATCTCAACCTATAATATTAAATATGAAGGTTATTTACATACACAAGCACAGAACAATTGATGCTAATTGCTCAAGCACTGATCCTAATTTGGAATGATAATGAATGGTATGTCATATACTATGAATGACATCTCTGAAATTATGTTACTGTCAAAAGATTTACAAAGAAGTAGACATATGCTTCAGTTCATTGCGAACACAGTATAGAGCTGAATGTTTTTCAGATTCAATTACAAAGTCAGTGAGTACAGCAAATGCAGTAGATATCATGTCAGTATAGAGCTCCCACACAGAGATTACAAAAAAAATCCCTGTTTTCAGCCTAACCCTTTCTGACACAATTAGCTCTTATAAATTTGGTCAAAGAGACTATTTGCACAAATTTTCATGCAAGAAAAGCACACCATTTAATGTCTACACACACCCCCTCTCAAAACCCAAAAAGGTCAAGGTAAAGTATTAAATTAAAGGATAACAATGTTTTGTATTGGGAACAATGGTTCAGTTACAGTCAAAAGGCACTGACTGTTTCTGTGTCTGCTTTTATGAAGTCAGTTTCTTCTTAATTATTAGAACACAAGTAATCTGCACTTTGATATATTACTAGGTAGAACTAACTGTTGAAATATGCAGAAATAATAAAGGAATAGAAACAAGAGTAAAAACTCTCTACAGCACATAAAATGTCTTAGTCTAATGTATCCTGGAGGAAAATATTCAGAGAATGTGCTTACAAAGCAGCAATCAAAAAAGATTAGGATAACTCCTATCAAACGCCTATAAGTTTGAATGCAATAAAGTGGCAAAACAGTTCCTGCAGAGACCTGCATAATCAGACACTCTCTACTGAGATGAACCTACCCCTCTATAGGCCACTGTCTTTCCCTAGAAGCAACTCACAAAAAGTACAATATGTATATGTATAAAAAATATATAAAAAATAAGGGTCATATAAAAAAGAATTTGAATGTGTAAAACTGATATAAACATTTCATACACAGTATCCTTAGAATACCACGTCATCCTCAAAGGTATGCAGGCCTCCTGGTGTTTTTTCCTGACTTCCTCTTTGTTGAGATGCATCGCTCCTGAGCTTGGAGGAGGTGATCCCTGAATGTTAACCAGCTTTCTTGGGCCCCTTTCCCTTTCAGGGCTTTATCACATGGTAGTCTATCAAGCAGGTCCCTGAAGAGGCCAAAATCTGCTCTCCCCAAGTCCAGGGTAGTGAGCTTATTCTGCACCCTCCTTGCTGCCCTAAGGATCTTGAATTCCATCATTTCATGGTCACCGCAGCCAAGGCTGCCCTTGAGCATCATATTCCCCATCAGCTGCTCCTTGTTGGTCAGAACCAGGTCCAGTATAGCAGCTCTCCTTGTTGGCTCCTCTATTACTTGGAGAAGGAAGTTATCATCAACACATTCTGGGAACCTCCTGGATTGTTCTTCATGGAATCATGGAATTGTCAGAGTTTGAAGGGACGTCTAGAGATCATCTAGTCCAACTCCTCTGCTTTAAAGCAGGATCCCCTAGAGCACATCACCAGGACTGCATCCAGGTGAGTCTTGAAAATCTCCAGAGAAGAGGACTCCACAACCTCTCTAGGCAGTCTGTTTCAGTACTCTGTCACCCTCATCGTAAAGAAAATTTTTCTCATATTTAAATGGAACCTCCTATATGCCCTGTTGTGTTGTCCCTCCAATAGACATTAGGGTGATTGAAGCCCACCATAAGGACTATGAGTTGTGAATGTGAGGCTACACCTATCTGGCTGTAAAATGCCTCAGCCACTTGGTCTTCTTGGTTGGGCCCCCACTATAATGTCTGCTGTCCCTCCCCTCCCTTTAGTCCTGACCCATAAGCTCTCAGTTGACTGCTCATCCACCCCCACGCAGACCTCCATGCACTCCAGATGGTCATTGACATAGAGGGCAACATCCCCTCCTCATCTCCTCTGTCTGTCATTCCTAAAGAGCCTGTATCCTTTCAGTCCAACACTCCAGTCACGGGAGCCATCCCACCATGCCTCCATGATGCCAATCAAATAATAGCCCTGCAGGCACACACACATCTCTAACTCCTCTTGTATATTCCCCATGCTATGTGTATTTGCATAGAGGCATTTAAATTGGGCTATGAATCTGACTTACTGGCTGGAATTCCTTTGAGGTGTTTCACCAGTGTTTCCCGTTGGCTACTATTACCTCAGGAGCTCTTGGCTCATCTTTGTTAAACTTCAAGTATGCTGCAGTGTATCTATCTCACAGCAATAGGCTGAGGGTCCTTGCTAGCACCCTGTTCCCTCTAACCTTGGAGTGGCACCCCACAGCTTGTCACAGACAAGCCTGACATTATCCCCCTCCTGCTTCAAATCTAGTTTACAGCTCTGTTAATGAGTCCCAAAAGCTTCTAAGAAAAGATACTCTTCCTTTTTTGAGATAAGTGAATCTCATCTGACACCAGCAGGCCTGTAGGCCATCCTGTTATAAAAACAATCCCAAAATTCTGGCGGTGACACCATCCATGGAAACATGTATTAATAGACTGAATCTGTCTGTTTCTTCTAATGTTGCTTCCCACAACTGGAAGGAGAGAGGAAAAAATAACCTCTGCTCCTGATTCCCTTACCAACCATCCCAAGAGCTTGAAGTCTCTCTTGATCGCCTTTGGACTACATGTCACAGCTTCATAGCCACCCACATGGAAAACCAGTATGGGGTAGTCGTCTAAGGCTTGTACCAGGCTAGGAAGTTTCCTAGTGATGTCCTTAATCCAGGCTCCCTGGAGGTAGCAGACTTCCCTAAGGGGACGGTCTGTCCGGCATATTGGAAACTATTCCCCTCAGGAAGTCACAAACTACAGAGCTTACTTCTTTTCGCAGAAGGACCCTGAGACTGGGACAGCTTAGTGAAGGAACTGTACCAATCCTATTATTCAATTGCTTTGTCAGGCAATAGAAAACAAATCTGCTGCAAGTCTATACCATTCATGATCCATAATAGTATTTCATTTATATCTAGATATGTGGGCTATCTGACCATGAGAAGAAATGTAGCAGCTCACTTCCAAGTCCTCACTCTGGTCAGATTCACGTATATAGTTCCAATCAGTCTAATCACTTTGTCTCATGGTACAAAGCAATCACCCTTTTACACCTTCTTGTAAAGCTTCTGTTACTGAATATTATTAGAGAATGGATATGAAGGTAACTGAACTACAGAACTGCTTCAGAATAAGCAATGTATGTGTCAGTGCAATACAACTATTTTTTACTATTTGTAAGCCAGGAAAAAAAATACTATTTAGCACTCAAATTCATTATGATTAGCAATAAAAAATAACTATTAAAATAAAATGAAAGCTGAATATCATGGGGATAGAGTTGGTCTACATCAGACTGTGTGTGTGAAGAGCTGGTGAAGTCCAGTAATTTCCATCAGTTTAAAACCAACTGAAATAAGTACACAGCATTATACTGTGGAGAACAATCCTATATCAGCAGAAGGAAATATACAAATAAGTAATTTAGAACTGTAATTTATATGATTTTCTTCAGCAATCTCACAAAATAAATGGCGTATCTATTTTATGGCACTATGAAAAGTACTTTTGTCTTGGGGCTCAGTGTTAGAACTAGAGATTTCCAGGTTAAACAGCAAAAGATCTGCCATATTACATACAAAAAATATAAAATAAAAAGACATATAAAAGGAGAAGACATTTCTCAAAACAGTAAAAAAGTACTCCAGGTGGAGATCATTAGTAAGAGTTTCAGTCTCATGCCAGAGTATGCTTCCAGCAATGAATAAGTGAACAGGCTAGTCACATACTGGATGACATACTAAAAGTTGTACAAGTTATTTTACATAACCTTCTTCAAAGTATTTTTGATTGAGTTAAAATTGGATTTCTGTTCAGATTGATTATTTAAGATGATAGAAAAATGCACAGTCCAATAACAAATTTAGATTTCTGTGCAAAATTAAACTGTATTATGGGGCTATCCACTGAAGCATTAAATACAGCTACATAATTGTATCTGCAGATGACAACTGCGATATGACTGAACTTCAACTGGTTTCCAGTGAGGACTTACAACAAACTTGTACACAAAGGACAGATACTTCCTTTGAAATATTTTGAGAGGATAATCAATTTTCACAGTACATTTTTCATATCACTTTACTTAATCACTTTACTTACAATCACTTTACTTCAAACTTCGAAAGAAGTAGCTCAAGTGTGGAAGTCTCTGCTACTGAATCACAAAGGTAAAGAGAGTTCTGCATATGGTCATTTTCACAACAGAAAGAAATTGAAAAGATTTAAGCAATTTGAGCAGTCATCATTCAATATCAGTCAGAGGTTTTTAATATTTTTTTTTTCTTATTTTTTTTTTCCTTAGGTGAAAGATTGTTAAAACATATTATTTTAAAACTATAAGCTTTTCTTTCCATCCAGGTCAAAATCCCTGTAAAAATGATACAGTTTTTTGAAATTAAAACATTCATAAGAAACAAATGTAGGATGATTTTTGATCAGTTTAACAATGTAGTTAAAACATTAAACAAAAGAAGTGACTAACAGCATCTCCATATTTATTTAATAACTATTTATGAACAATTCAAAAATATTCTATTTATGATTTAACAGATCTTTCCAAGAATTATTCTGGCTATGTTTATGATTGGTCAAAGGCATAACTCCAGATGAACACTTCAGTAGCTGTTTTTATTTAAATTATTATTTTCTGTTTTTCTATTTTTGTAGTAGTCTGTTCCCAGTGTGTGATGACAGGGCAGGCTTGAGTAGAAGTTTGACCTCTTAACTCACGACAAGAAACGCATGTAAAGAAGTGTAGCAGTAGAAAAACAATGGTAGGTGAAACCCATGACCTTTGTTGCCCTCCTGAAATAGCCGTAACATGCAATACAAAAAAGGATGTGGCCAGCAGGTCAAAAGAAGTGATTCTACCCCTCTACTCCATTCTCGTGAGACTTCACCTGCAGTACTGTGTCCCGTTCTGGCGCCTCCAACGTAAGAAGGACATCGAGCTGTTGGAGTGGGTCCAGAGGAGGGCCACAAAGGTGATCAGAGGGCTGGAGCACCTTTCCTATGAAGACAGGCTGAGAGATTTGGGGTTGTTCAGCCTGGAGAAGGCTCCAGGGAGACCTTATAACAGCCTTACAGTACCTGAACACGGCCTGCAAGAAAGCTGGAGAGGGACTTTTTAGAAGAGCATGTAGTGATAAGGTGAGGAGTAATGGTCTTAAACTGGAAGAGAGGAGATTTAGATTAGATGCCAGGAAGAAACTCTTTACTGTGAGGGTGGCGAGACACTGGAACAGGTTGCCCAGGGAAGCTGTGGCCACCTCCTCCCTGGAAGTGTTTAAAGCCAGGTTGGATGGGGCTTTGAGCAACCCGGTCTAGTAAGAGGTGTTGCTGCCCATGGCAGGGGGGTTGGAACTAGATGATCTTTGAGGTCCCTTTCAACTCAAACCATTTTATGATTCTATGATGCCCAGAGTAGTAGGATATTCTTTCCATCACCCAAAAGTTTCCAAGTACCAGGGGATTTAATATCTGAGGGACTGCTGACAAAAAAGGTCCAATAAAAACATACATGTCATCCATACTTGGCAGGGGTAGAATATCTTTTAGAAGAGTCACAACTTTTACACTTTTACTAATGGATAAGCAGAGGAATATTGGTTGTGTACCACAGATTGCATTCCTACACATCTTTTAATGCTTTTAGAAGTTATATTGAGTCCCTACAGATACATGTGTGGAGTTTATCATAAACAAACTTGTGTTGCTCCAATACTCTTAAGTCGCCTGAAGAAAAACCCATCATGGTGCAGTGCAGTCATATACAAATTAGAACAACTGCTTTAATTTGCAGCAATAACAAAAGTGCTTCCAATGAGCTACACAGTGGCAAGAAAATAGGTGGTGGAAAATGAAACATGTTCCAGATGTTTCCCAGTTTTGGAGAACAACTTTTTATTGCAGCTAAAGAACTAGAATTCAATGTCAAACATTAACATTTTGTATAGCTCTGACTGACTCTGTGAGGCACGAATGCAACCCTGTCGTCCTCCAAAAGTCTGTAAGTTCTATAAAAATAACAACTACATTTTACAATATATTGATGCTCATATTCACTTGAATTATTTGTATGCAACTAAAATAACTGTTATTTCATCTTCATGCAGAAAAATTTTTGTTAACTACTCTCAAGAAAAGATACATAAATATGAACATCGATTAAAGGTTGTAGTTTAATATAGCAGTAAGATACCATGATTAAAAAGAGAAAAAGATAACATGCTTTCAGCATTAATACCATAAGAATACATGAGAAATCACATAATTAAATGTTCTAGGTGATTAAAATGACACAAAGTATAAAGGTACAGTCATGACTCTTATTAGTGTATACTATAGGAACACAAGGTGTGTGGTAGGATTACTATAAGATAGTAGTCAAAGGTAAGTAATTGAATCTGTTAATGTTAAAGGCCAGTGCTCTGAAAGTTAGACACCTGGAGGAAGAGAGAAATCTCTAACTTGTAAGACACTTCAGCTGCATCTTGCTGTACCTCGAACATTTCTCAGAGAATTGCTACTAGGTTATATAAAAGCTTTGACAGCTGTGAATTGAGTTAAAGAAAAATGATAAAATACAAAACATAAGGCTAGTCATTTCAGGCTAAAATTTAATAGTCAATGTAAATCAGAGCTTATTCTCCTGCTATAAATAAGGCAAAGTAGGTATGAAAAGGAACATAATGAGCTACAATGGAGGCTCATGTAATGCGAGGTAGCTCCTTTGGAAGTAAACTGGATATATCTGATTAGGATTCTTTCCTACCAACTGCTTTACAGACTTATATAAAACAATGACCAAGGCAAGTAGGTGGTATAAAATGCATCAGGGAAGTGTGTAACAATGAATAAATAAGTTGTATATTAAAACTTAAAAGGATGTGATTTGTTACAGTTCAGTTTTGCTGACTGCTTTGTGTTATGTCCTATGAAAGGATGCTAACTCCTACAGTTAAGAAACTGGAAAAGGTCAAGCAAGCCTAGAGAGAGGGATCAAAAGAGGCACATACTGAGTGAATGAAGACCCTATGGCCAAAGAAATCCACTTTTCAGTCATAACCAATTTTATTATGAAAGAAAAATGAATGAAGATTTGTGAGAAAGACAGACATATGAAGGGATGTACATATTTGTATCAGTTGCAATTGCTTCTGCTAATTTCCACAGGCTGTAAATCAATCCCTCACCTTTCTAAAAAAGAAACAATTATCAAAGATTTAATAAATAAAATGTCTTCAGAGGAAACGCATGCAGATGAAAGTCTAGATCTAGTGGAGTCATGTAAAACAATTCCACTGCTTTCAGCATAGTTATATTTCATCAAGAAAATACTGTCAACTTACGAATATCTCATGCCTTCATCACCTTGTTTTACTCCAATTGTAGTGACAGTGAGTACCTGTTATCAGCTCTGTCAGATGACTTCTTAGATCTAGTATTTTTGTTAACTCATCAATTTCTAATTTCTACACTGTTTCTAAACAGGTAAAGTTATTTCATTACAACAGAGCCCAAATGGGACCCCTTAGTATGTACCTGCATCTGCTATTGATTTAATGAGAGTTATCATATTTCAGATAACTTGATCTTGAAGACGTGGAAAAAATAAAGGTGTACTTTCCTCCCCCACCCCATCCCCACACACCCCCCCCATAAAATAGAGAATAGCTTTAAACCATTAGAAGATCTACACTATCACCACAATAAATAAAAGAAATGCGAGAAAATAAAGATAAGGTTACAGACAAAACTCTGACTTTGGAGGCACTGAGCATCAATATATTGTAAAATGTAGTCATTTTTATAGTACTTACAGACTTCTGGATGGCAACAGGGTCGCATTTGTGCCTCACATAGTCACTCAGAGCTATACAAAAAGCTCAGAACTTGCTTCTAACTACCTGTTCTCAGGTAAATGGCCACTGCAGGTTCATGAGAGGAGACCTTATTGCCCTCTACACCTACCTAAAAGGAGGTTGTAGTGAGGCTGGTGTTGGTCTCTTCTCCTAAATTGCTAATGACAGGACGAGAGGAAATGGCCTCAAGTTACGTCAGGGGAAGTTTAGTTTGGATCTTAGGAAGAAGTTCTTTGCTGAGAGGGTGGTTACACTGGAACAGGCTGCCCAGGGAGGTGGTGGAGTTGCCATCCCTGGGGGTGTTCAAAAAACAGGTTGATGAGGCACTTGAGGCTATGGTCTAATGGTCTAATGGGTAGGAATATGGTGGGATAAAGATTGGACTTGATGACCCTGGAGGTCCCTTCCAACCATAATTATTCTATGATTCTATGAAGCCAAGGAGTTACAAGCTTTTTTGTTTTATCCTTAGCACATCATCTTCAAGAGAAAGCACCAAAAATAATCCAGTTTAGAGTATATTCTTCTTATTAAGACACTCCTACCAAACATCACCTACCAAATCATTACACAAAATGTACATGAAGTAAAATCTCCTTTAGCAACTATTTACTGAAAGAAAGCACTGACTTCAGTTTTCTGCGGTGAAGAAAAAGGTATGGACACATAACTTTCATCAGAAGGCTTTAGGTTAAGAATCTTCATTAAAATAGGAAAACAGGATTTATGGTGCATCTTTGTCATAAGCAGTGTTTAAGCTCTTCTTGGATTTTTGCATAGATGCTTATGGTCTGAACTTTGAAATACATAACACAGAAAACTTTGAGTGAATTCCCATAACATGTTATAAATTGCCTAATGCCAGGAAGAAATTTAAGAGGAGCTTAGAATTAAAATAAATACTTTTCAGTGTCTGGACCATGATGATTAATAAATTCTTAGGATGTTATAAATTTCCTTCTTTTTCTTATTGGTTCCCCTTTCCTGAAATTACAAGAAAAGCAACTATTTCATCTTAAATATTAAGATCAGTCATAAATATATGATGATCTTTACTTGTTTCTTTTTCTGAAAGATACCAATTTGTTTTCCTGAGGCAGTATTACTTTATACTGACAATTGTTCATAATCCATTTTTTTCCGTAAGTATTTGATGGATTTTTAAGTAGACTGTAGGTTTCATGCAAAGGTTTCATGAATTTAGAGCAAAATATGATTTTATTAGAAAAATTCTGTTGCTCTACTACATACTGTATAAATATCAGTCTAGCTTAATCTTCTCTGAGGCAATGTGCCATCTTTAAAATTCTGCTCTTTAACTACAACTACATTACATACATACATATATAAGTCTTGTGTCATTTTTACAAGTGTCACATAAGAGTGGGGGGTTTTGTTTTGCCCCTCAAGATTTATTGTAGGTTTCTTCAACATGATAGTTCTTCACTCTCTTTGAAAGCCTTCACAATTCTTGACACCCAGCTAATATCAGATGACATGATTTCTTATTCTCTCATAAATACTATGCAGTTCATGGAAGAAAAGCCAATTTAATGGTTTATTTCTTTTCCTATTCTGTTTTACTCTGTATCTTATTCCATCTTGAAATTTTCAGCTTCATACTTCACTAATCTCTTATTTTGCAGTGTTCAAAATCTTTTTAGAAATGTGGTTAGCATCTCTCAAAACACATATCTATTTCAATTTTCTCTTTCTTTTCTAATATCCCCTTTACCAGTTTTACTGTTTTTCATCATTCTTCTCAGATTTCTATTTCATCTCTGCATTTTTAATATCTTTTTTGTCTTTTTTAGCATTCTTTTCAAGGTCTGCAATTTTCCTTCTCATTTGATAGCTCTTAAAGGAATATTTATCTAGTAATTTTAGAGAATTTTTGCTTCTGTTAACTTGATAATTACATGTCATTAAGTTATTCAGCATAACCATCTTCTGTAAACTTTTTAAAACACTAAACATTTCTTTTTAATTGATTCCTTCCTAAATAACATTACATTTATTTGTAAATCATCCCTTGAAATTAAACATTTTTTCTGGTACTTACTCATGCCTGACTGAAAAAATACAAATCCAGCGGCGGCAGTATTTCAACTATTTTTGGTTTATGTACTGCATTCACTATGAAAATGGCAACCTTTGCTTGGGTCACTTTTTCTGATTTCCAGGGCACATTGCTTCAGCCTCCTCTGTCCCTTCCAAAACTCCTAGTTTTAATATATCCATCTTTCATGTTTTCATTTTATACGATGTCTATTCCAATAAATGTCTATGCTCTTAAAATCAGTCATAACCTAAACTGTATTATCTCTATAAACCATCAGCACATATCTGAAGTCTTCTTTATATTTTATAGCATTCAATTAATAACTCACCTCCATTAGTCATGCAGAAGTATATCTGTTCTTTCTATGACACATTTCATATAATTTCCCCCACCATTCAGTCCATGTAGCACTTCTGCCTTTAGTTCCTTAATGGACTGAAGTATAACTCTTGAAATTCCCATTTCTTTATGAGTACTCTTTTTTTTGAATTTCCATAGCTAAAATGAAACTCCTCTCATATTATAGCTGGAAATGTCACCTAAAATCTTCCTGTAAATCCTTCTGCCAGTTCATACCTTGACTGGTAATGTGATTACACTCATTTCTTGGGTGTGTACTTTTTCTTGCTTATAAAACTAGCAGAGTTTCCAGTTCTCCCCACTAAAGTACCCTTGAGCACTTGGATCAAGATACTTGGACAAGTATCCTTCCAATTCTGAAGAGATGCATGTATAATCATACAGATATGCATACTATCACTGAAATTTGTGTGTAAATTACGCATAAGGCTTTGCAGGATCAACAGCATAATTCTTACATCTGCTGAAGGACTTTCACGTATACTCATATGCTGTGCAACACATTGTTTACCCTTTTTCTAGTGAGCTGATCTAAACACAAACAAGCCTTTTGGCAGGATTATTTTAACACATGCATAATTGTAAGTCTCAGAGAGGCAACCTGGTTACATGGAAGTGTGAAGGCAAGTTTGATTTGCTATGTGATGATGATGACTCATAGTTCCTTCTACTGAGCTACATTGCTTGTTTGGAATATGCTTATTATCTGAATATGTAAATTTGACCAGACTATTACTCTTCTATTCATGAACAGGCATAAACATTGTGGAGAATATGTGTCCTACAGTGTGTGTTAATCATCTGTGTTCTTGAAGAATAAGTTGAGTTTTAGTGTAACAATCTCTATTAACATCTTGTTTCCTCATATTGATTAGTAAGGAGGCGGGGAAGTGGGAAAAAATTTGGAAAGAATACTTACACCTAAAAGACAGCAGAAGTTGTAGAACCAACACTGGCCAGATAATAAGTCATATGCAAGACTGGATATTTTGCAGCTAATTTTCCTTCTTCCCTAGCTTCACATACCTTAAAAAAATGTAGATCCAAAATGCACTTCAAAGTAATTGAATTTTGTGAAAATATTTTGAGTACTGAGGATTCCATACAAAAGAGTAATGTAACTATCATGACAGAGTGTTCCTGTTATATTGTCTACCTATTATTATAGTAACATCATTTGTATATATTTAGTGAGTATCCACTTAATATTTGAAATCTTTAATTTTTATGGAGCCTTTAACATTTGCCTTATAGATCTGGAAGCAAATGAGAGACTCTAACACAACATGCCTAGTCTAACCATTATCTGAAGAAACTGTTCAACTACAGCTTAAGTCTACTATGTGTTTCCGTTCCTTACACTCAAGATCCCAAGGCTTCTCAAATTGTGCTTCTTATCCTAAGATTGTTGAGGTATTTTACAAAATGACTTAAACATAAAATGCATCAAAGACCTAAAAGCAGACACTGAAATTCTAGGCACCCTCTTCTGAGGGCCTTAATCACAAAGAACACATCTCTGAATTTACTTTAGACATCAGGATGATGTGTGTCATGTGCTCCATTACTGTAAACATTATCCAGATGTCTGGGTCAGACATAGATATCTAGACCCAATCACAGTATCTTACAATAATTCAGAAAGTCTTCAAGAAGTCTCCAGTTCAAGTCCTGCTCAAAACTGGATCTGCTCTGGGTCAGATCAGTTTGCCTGGAGCTTTTGCCAGTTGGGTCTTGAAATTGTCCAAGAATGGAGACCTCACAATCTCCCTTGTCAGCCTGTTCCAATGCTATCTTCATTATATTAAGGAAAGAAAAACAATGTACTCTCAGTACTTAAAATTAATCAGTCTGTATGCAAATGTTCTAGAAGGATTCCTGAGTGAACAGCAGCATTCGTCTGCCCCTCAGCTACAATATCTGGGTGTGACTTCTAAGTTATGTTGTCAACATGCCTTGGTTGCTCTTGGGAAAATCCTATTCCCTTGGGAAGTTGTGCCCAACTTTAAAGCAATTAACTATCTTCATAAAAGTGTACAGATAGTAAGTAACTAACAGCATGGCTTTAAATTCCACTTAGGGGGCAATTCCATAATTAACCATCACAAAGCACTTTCTTTGCCACTGAGGTTATATATACACTTTGTTACTAAGCAGCGATTATGAAACCCAGAAAATTTCAAACTTCTAAGGTGTCTTTTTGGAGGGAGTTGTTGATGTGGAGTTTTGGGTGATTATTTTTTCCTCCCCTGGGACAGGCATATTCTTTGGGGTGCAGTCCTATTCTGACTATGTCTGGATAATTTCTGTGCAGGGACTGTTTATGCCCAGCTCACCTCCATGAGAAAGCAGCTACATATACAACTTCCTTTACGTACCAGCTTTTATTTTCTTTGAAAACTATCCAAACACGTACAGTGAAACTATGAAAAAGGCAAAGAATGACAGGAATACTTTCAGCTGTTGGTAAGTGTATAATTTTTTTCCACTGAAAGACTGTATAAAAAGTAAGCATCTGCAAAAACTGGTATGTTTTTTTTCTCTTCCTACCTACTGTGTGTCTGACTGCAGTATTCAGACTATGTGTCTGTTTACATATTTATTTTTAATTCTACAGTTATGGATTTGCCAGTAACCACATGGAACTCAGTTAACAATATTGACCAACCTGAGAGCCTTCTATGAGGACATAACTAGATGGATTGATGAGGGAAGGGTGGTTGACATGGTCTACCTTGACTTCAGCAGGGCTTTTGACACTGTCTCTCATGGCATCCTCACAATCAAAATTAACAAGCGTGGACTGGATGATTGGGCAGTGAAGTGGATTGGGAACTGGCTGAAGGTCAGAGCCCAGGGAGTAGTGGTCAGTGGGGCAGAGCCTAATTGGAGGCCTGTGACTAGTGGTGTCCCCAGGGGTCAGTACTGAGTCCAGCCCTATTCATTCTTTAATGACCTGGACGAAGGGACAGAGTGTATCCTCAGCAAGTGTGCTGATGATACAAAGTTGGGAGGAGTGACTGACACGCCAGAGGGCTGTGCTGTCATCCAGTGTGACCTGGACAGGCTGGAGAGCTGGTCAAGGAGAAACTTGATAAAATTAAATAAAAGCAAGTGTAGAGTCCTGTATCTGGGGAAGAACAACCCCATGGATCTGTACAGGCTGGGGGCTGAGGTGATGGAGAGCAGCTCTGAGGAAAAGGACCTGGGAGTCCTGGTAGACAACAGGCTGGCCATGAGCCAGCAATGTGCCCTTGTGGCCAAGAAGGCCAATGGTATCCTGGGGTGCATTAAGAGGATGGTCAAGGGAGGTTCTCCGCTCCCTCTACTCTGCCCTGGTGAGGCCTCATCTGGAGTGCTGTGTCCAGTTCTGGGCTCCCCAGTTCAAGAGGGACATGGAGCTACTGGAAAGAGTCTAGCAGAAGGCAATGAGGATGATTGGGGGATTGAAGAATCTCCACTATGAGGAAAGGCTGGGACTCTTTAGCCTGGAGAAGAGAAGACTGAGTGTTGATTTAATTAATGTTTAGAAATACTTAAAGGGTGGGTTGAGGGAGGATGGAGCCAGACTCTTTTCCATGGTTCCCGGTGACAGGACGAGGGGTAACGAGCACAAGCTGGAACATAGGAGGTTCCATTTAAATATGAGAAAAAAATTCTTTTTGGTGAGGGTGACAGAGCACTGGAACAGGCTGCCCAGAGATGTTGTGGAGTCTCCTTCTCTGGAGATTTTCAGGACTCACCTGGATGCAGTCCTGAGTGATGTGCTCTAGGGAATTCTGCTTTAAAGCAGGGGAGTTGGACTAGATGATCTCTAGAGGTCCCTTCCAACTCTGACAATTCCATGAACCCATAAAATCTACTCTTAGCTGAATACCAGTGAGTCAATGAATTAAGTGACAATAGGATTCCAATTTCTGTAATAATGTCTTAAATACTAAGAGTTTGTGTTAGAGAGACATCTGATTTTTCTATTTATACCTAATCTCTTTTCAAACAGAAAGAAACAAAACCATTATTTTTATTAAGCAAAAAATATTGTACTTTTAAGAAGACAGCACATTTTGAGAGTTCCCCATATGCAAACTAAAAAAACCCTAACGAAACAAAACCAAAACCAACACAAGACTAAAACTCAAAAGCAGTGCAGAATGACATATCTAGTTATTGCTAGCTGGAAATACCCTTTTAAATTTTAACTAATTAGCCTCATTAACACTACCCTAATGCCTTTTGGCTTCTGAAGACCAAGAGCAAAGTTTGTACTTGCAACCAAACGTATTTTAATTATAAAGAATACTACATCAAGCACCCTCTAGAAATGGAGCCTGTTTGATTAGAGTTAGCAAGCCCCAAGAGCACTTTATGAAATTCTGCTTGCAAATCCTACTCCTTTTTTTGTGCAAATAATTATCGAGGAATTTGGCATGGACTAAAATTCTAAGGGGTTCTTGTTGTTTCTTCAAAAGCCTTTAAAAGTAAATATACTTGATGACTCAGAATGTCAGCCTTTTCAAAGTTAAGCGTTAAACATCTCAGGAAGACAGACTAATCATATGTTTATTAACTTCTGCTCTGAAACCATCAAGACCAGATACTTTTCTTGACTTAAAAAGTAAGACTAGATTTATTAACTTATTTTATAAACAAAAATTAATTGCTGTTTTGTGCTGAATCCTCTTGAAAGACAGCATAAATTGACTTTAATTGGAAATATATCTATAGTTTGTGAATGGTGTGTCCTTCCTATGATAAGTCTATGCCAGGATGAAAAAGTGTCAGTAGTTCCTGCCTACATACATATATTTTAAATTAAATTATTTAACTGGTGCAATACTATAAAAAATTTTAGTAGAATGTGGGCTACTTGGTAGATATGATTTTCCAAAATGAATTAAGTTCATCCCTGTGTTTTAAACTTCATAAAATATCATTACATGACTTAGGTTAATTGAAACCATGGATTATGCACAATCTGATAGAGATCAGTAAAAGTATTTGAATAGGCAAGAGAATGTGACAACAGTGATGGCAACAGAAACTGGGGGTAAGTAAAAAAAAGGTGATTACAGATAGGAAAAAAATGTGGATACTGAAAGGTACTTGGGAAAGTGATGCCCTTAGTTGTAACAAGAAAAGAAAAACAAAGCCAAAATAAACCAACAGCATGCTCTCAGGGGAGAAAAAAAATAACAAACAAACAAACCAATGAACAACAAAAAACTTGAATGAATAGTTTGGTACAAAAGATACAAAATATAAAATTGTGAAGGATATTACTATTGCAGCATCAAAATCTGTTTATGCACTGAACAGGACTGTTATATTCATTTATAGATACATTATCATTAAAGAGATGATAGCCACAATAAAAAGCAGATAAAAAGGAACACACTACACATGCGGACTCAACGATTTATTTTTCATGTAACTAAAGTCTTAAAAATAGGCACCACTTGTCCACTTAAAAAAACACTAGCATTCTGAGTATAAATTAGTACAGAAAAGTCTCATTAATGTCCTTTAAGTTGTTATGCAGAAAACTTAATACCTATGTCTTCCTTTGATACTGTTCTCATCCTTGCAATGTCCCTCTAATGTCGATGGAGACGCCCTCCAGCAGACAACTAAGGGGTATCACAGTGAGCCCTCAGTATCTCAAGGACTTCTCTGGGAGTGGTATGATGTTCACGGAGAGGGTCCCCTCTTCCTCAGTACTGGGGTCTACTTGGATGTATTTTGATGTTTTCTCGCCCCTTGCTACTGCCTTCTGGCTGCTCCCAGCTGAGTGTGAATCTGTCCCCACAGTCTCCCTAGGATCAGCCCCCTGCAGAGGTTCTTGTTTATTGAGCAGAGACCCCCTGGGTTTGCCAGACCCTTCCTACGGAGGCATTGACAGAGCTCAGGCTCAGGCAGAGGAGGCAACAAGCAGTTGGCTACAAGGCAGGCATAGAAACCAGCTCTGCCCAGCTCCTGCCACAGTGAGTCCTGAGCCCTGACCTTGAAGTTTCTAGTTGGCTTTTGATTAATACTGGCAAAAAAAATATGTATTTACTTAGCTACAGTGGAGTTAGAAAGAAACTCCTCCATCTTATTCAGCATATTTGTCCACCGAAGAACCTGATTCAAGCCTATGTACCTGAATCAAGCCATTGGTACGACCCAGTGGCGTATAACGTTTAGTTTGCATATAGGATCCCAATGATATTTAATATTAATAACAGACACAGGGCACTGGATTCACCTCACCTTAGGCGCTTGCCTGAGGACTGTAAGGCAGGAGCTGTTGCTGATGTGATTTTCCCTTTACTTTTTATTAAACATTTATACAATTCCTACCTGATGTAATTTTTCCTCATGTTAGCTTAGATAAACTTCAGACTGTAAGACTTAATGACTGCTGCACTGATAGCAAAACACTCAACAGTCTTTGACACATGAATGCTGTCAGATTTTCTATAAAATGAAATAATCATAGATTATATATATCAATATCTTAATGAGATTTAAACAGTTCATATATGCAGTACAGATATTGAAAAAAAAAAAGGAAGGTAGAAATTCAAAGTGCCAGGATGTACCAAAGTATTTTAGAATATCTAAGTAGTCTTCTTTTTCCCTTTGCTACTTATGCTACCCATCTATCTGGTATACCATATCTGGTATACCAACATATGACTCAACTTATCAAGAAAAAACATAACCAAAAACAAACGAAAACCAACCAAACAAAAAAAACCCCTGAAAAACCCAAACAAAACTAATCAACCAACCAACCAAAGGACTGAAAAGCATGAAAGAAACCAACCCATGAGCTTAATTTTTTATGGACTTGGTTTACCTATCTTCTCAGCTCCTAGATCTTTAATTTCAGTAGGGTCTGAACTGTACAATTAAAAATAAAGACATTCCTTGGAAAGCTTACCTATTCACCCAGACCTCCCCCTACTGCCAACGGAGACAGATAGCTTACATCTGTACTGTTAAATAAAACAGTGCCGGGGGCAAAGTCAGCACTGGACTGCTGATCATCCATACTGCTTATCTGTTTGCATGATCCCTGGCATATTTTGAGCTGTTCCAATTAGCGCTTTCCAAGACATTGCCTGGACATGATTTAGGTGTTAACATATGCTAGGGATCATTTGCCATAGACAGTAGGGAAAATAATGCACCATCTGTCTTTCTCTGTCCTACAAGGCCCTCCAACGTTAGCCCAGTTGGCTTTGTATCTTCAAATACCCGGTACATGATTTCACCCCATACACCAGGGTTGTCACATAATCTATCAGTTTAATATTGTGCAAACATCCTCATAACAAACTGTAACACATCTCTTCAATTTCTTAACTTACTTTGAACTGAACCCCCTACTTCATGCACATGTACACACATAGAATTATTTACTTGACTGTAGAAACACCATATGGGCCCTGAAGCAGCCTTGTGCCTAATACTGTATGGTGTGAATTTAGTGAGCCTGTGTCAGCTAGCCTCAGGGTCAGACAGCAATCTCTGCTTGATTTTATTTAGCAACATGACATAACCCCTCCAAGGGTGACTTGGCCCATCTAAGTTCTGACTCAACATCTGATGATGTCTATCATTCTGTTTTCACAGTGGATATGTTGTAACTGTACACAGACACACATATCTAAACATAGAATCATAGAATCATAGAATAGAATCATAGAATAATTATGGTTCGAAGGGACCTCCAGGGTCATCAAGTCCAACCTTTATCCCACCATATTCCTAACTATTAAACCTCTAGACCATGGCCTCAAGTGCCTCATCAACCCATTTTTTGAGCATCCCCAGGGGCGGCGACACCACCACCTCCCTGGGCAGCCTGTGCCAGTGCCTAACCACCCTCTCAGTAAAGAACTTCTTCCTAAGATCCAACTTAAACTTCCCCTGACGTAACTTGCGGACATTTCCTCTCATCCTATCATTAGCAATTTGGGAGAAGAGACCAGCACCAGCCTCACTACAACCTCCTTTTAGGTAGTTGTAGAGGGCAATGAGGTCTCCTCTCAGTCTCCTCCAGACTAAACAACCCCAGTTCCCTCAGCCGGTCTTCATAAGGCCTGTTTTCCAGACCTCTCACCAGCCTCATTGCCCTTCTCTGGACTCGCTCCAGCACCTCAATGTCCTTCTTATCCTGTGGTGCCCAGAACTGGACACAGTACTCAAGGTGTGGTCTCGTGAGGGCCGAGTACAGGGGCACGATCACCTCCCTACTCCTGCTGGTCACACCGTTTCTGATACAGGCCAGGATGCCATTGGCCTTCTTGGCCACCTGGGCACACTGCTGGCTCCTGTTCAGTCAGCTGTCAACCAACACCCCCAGGTCCTTTTCCATCCAGCAGATTTCCAGCCACTCTTCCCCAAGCCTGTAGCGTTGCATGGGGTTGTTGTGACCAAAGTGCATGACCCGACACTTACCCTTGTTAAACATCACACAATTAGCCTCAGCCTATCGCTCCAGCCTGTCCAAATCCCGCTGCAGAGCCTGTCTACCCTCAGGCAGATCAACACTCCCACTTGATTTTGTGTCATCTGCAAATTTACTGAGGGTGCATACACACACACAGGGAAACATTTAACTATATATAATATATATAGTATAGAGTATTAGAGCTCACTGTAATGGGAGTGTTTAGAAAACTGATAAATCAAACCAGTTTAAAACTTTTTAGAAAAATGTGCTAGATCAACATCCATTTGTAATAAGTTTTGTGCTTATAGATAGTTTTTACCAACTATTAAGCATCACCACCACATATTAGCTGTTATAAGTCATTATCAGTGCTGATTCAAAACAGTCAGTCCTTAACTATCGTACCATGCATTGGTTGAGAGTACCCAATGCCATGGAACTGTTGTTGTAGTTAGCCTGATGCATACAGTCCTTGATGATCTCTGTCACCAGAACTGAACTTTTGTCCATATGGAGTAGTAGTACAGAAACAGACACTTTTATTCTACCCTCTCTAATTTTCATATCTAATCCTTTTATAAGATGACTGAGCTTCTAGGCAGTTCCCAGTCCCTGGTACCCATCCCCAGGCTGCATGTCTCAGAGATGCAACTTCCCCAGGCAACTGCCTTATCTCATTGATCAGCTGTTTGTTGAGTTTTTGTTTGTGGTTTTTTGTTGGCTTTTTTTGTTGGATTTTTTGTTGGAGAGAGGGGAGTTCCTTCACTTCTTTTCTTAAAGTAAAATCAGATTTTTCCCTGCTCTCAAGGTTGTGGGATTTTTAGTGACCATTAGCTGTCCATCAGTGAATTTTCATGAGTTTGAGTCTCTTCTTTGAACTTGTGTCCATGTTTCCAAGGTGTTTGCAGTTACCCTTTGTTTAAACTGTACGTAATAAGACATCTCTGGTACCAAGTTCTGGTCCACAAAACAGATTCTCGTAACAAATTGATAACAAGCTTTGAAAGACAGACCTGTGTCCTTGCACAAATAGCATAGAGCACAATTAACATACGGTCCAATTCTAGCAGCAGTATTTTTTACTGGACCACTGGGTGCAAACCTGCAGCTTGTACTTTAATAAGCTTGTGTTTGTGTTTGAAACAAAGTAATATTAAAGTCCGTTGAGTGCACTTCTACTTTTATGGGTGCAACAGGACTTCTCTTTTGTTACAGAAAAAAATCCTCACTGTGGTGTATTTCTTTCAGGCACATTAGTTACACAGGATATTAAGGTAGCTCCTTCAAGCCCAAGAACAAGGAAAATGCATCAGTTAAAAATATGAAAATCAACCTGAAAGCTGTTCAACTATTTGAACAACCACATTTATTTTTTTCTGCAGCTTTCTTGATCCATCACTTACACCAAGCCTTCAAAAATCTAACACTGTGTGTCTTGTCTGTATTTTCACTTTCTGTTTTGTATCAAAAAGACTGTATTTTGTATTACTTATAATATTTTATCAACATGAGAAAATATATAAAAACCTGCATTAACACAATAACTTAATGCCTTTCAATTTTGCTTCCTTGCTGTATTGTTTTCTCATTATACATCTTCACAAATGGCACTGGGGAAAGTGAGCAAAGCAACCTGATAATAAACCATCCTACGCTTTCAGACACCTCTTTGTTCCAACTTTAAGAGTGGTCAAGTGTGATGGAATACTATTTGTTTCTTTTCGTAAGTTTTTAGAATAGTCTACTTGAAAGAATATAAATGATCCAGAGAACTGAATGAATTAACTAGCTCTCAGCTTTGCCATTAATCATGCACTTTATTTTCATTCTGATTTTGGTTAACCAATGACATATGTATAATTTTAATCAAATACTTGATTAAATTCTTTAATAAGTACTTTTTCAAACATCAACATTAATTGCAATCAAAGTGTTGGAGCACTAAACAAACCCATGGTCATCCAAGTGGTGTACACATGGGGAAAATGTTATATTTTACTGTTTTGAATATTCCCATAAATATTCAACAAATATTTTGGAAAAGTCAGAGGTATAATTCATTTTTATCTCACACCTAGCTTACTGGAAAAGCCTTTATTGTAGCCTAAAACTGTTCACTTTGTGATTTCAAATTATCACAGTAGCATGAGTTCAACTGAATGAGATGTCTTGGATTGTCATATTTGCCAGTATCATCTGCATCACATTATGTCAGACAATATACAATGCTTTCCAGTAACTACTGGTTCATTGTGCTGCCTGCATTTTTCAATAAACTGATGGATGCTCGTGATTTGATCATCACTGGCTAGAGTAGGTTCTGTGTCTGCATGATCTGGAATTCTTCTTATTACAATATGTTAGAGTTTGTGTAATTTAAATATTCATATATATACAGGAAAAACTATGAAAAATTTTTCCTACCAGAATTGTTTGCTCTTAGACAAGCATTTAGCTTTTTTTCCCCAGTTGTAGAGATCTTCTACCTCTAGGAACACTTCCCAAGCATTTTCATCTTACTACGAGATGGCTGCCTCCTTTTACAGTTGCAGTCTACAATACAATTCAGGAATTAATTTTCTCTATCAAATAGGGTTTTCCAGAAGGAGGTATTGTAGTAATGTAATTTTTCACAGGAGCTTGCAATCAAGGATAGGTCTTGTTTTGTCAATATTACTATTATTACTAATAATATCCACCTGGTCCATCATGGGCTCTTCCACGGGCTGTAGTGTGGCTATCTGCTCCACTATGGTGTCCTCTACAGAATGCAGGGGAATCTTTTCACTGGCACCTGGAGCATCTCCACGCCCTTCTTCTTCTCTGACCTTGGCGTTTGTGTTCATATGTGTCTCATAATTTTATCTCATTCCTCATTTTGACCTTTCTTATATATGTTATCATAGAGACACAACCAGCTTGGCTGATGAGTTCAGCTGTGTCCTGCAGTGGGTACTTTGGAACCAGCTCTGTCCAGCACAGGGCAGCCCCTGGCTGCCTCTTACAGAGGCCACCTGTTCAGCACCGCTGTTACCAGCACCTGCATATGGACACCCAGTACAATATGAATAACAAAAGCCAGAAATTGCTTACTTTCGTAGTATGTAGAGAACAATTATAGCGAAGAAATCATCTACGTGATGGATTTCTGTAGAAAATGAGAGATACACTGACGTTTGTAATCTGATGGTGCCATACTTCCAGATCTGTTAGTTAGCAGTATCTCAAGGTAACACAGATATTTCCTGGCACAGTTTCTACAAGCTTAACATCCAGTCCTCTGCCTTCTAGGGTATGTAACTGCTGTGAAGAGAAGCAAAATAAAACCTGTTTTGCACAGGAGGAAAAATTCAGTGTAACTCCACCGCGTTTATTGGGAATATAATTTGCAAGAAGTATGGCAATCAGCTCCTCTCACATCATGTTTTAAGCAACGTGTTACTTTTTGTCACTTAGATGTGAAATACATATATATTTGGAGATGATTCTTTGTTTCTTATAGAACTGATTCTTATCCCAACCTCCTATTAATCAGGATTATACTTAAGAACATAATTTATCTCCCTTGTTTTATTTCTGTCTCATTGGTATTAAAGATTGCATAGATGAAACTGTTACGAGATGTAGTTAGTAACACTGGACTTGATCTGATGTACTGACTGGGTCAATTATGGTTTTGTATCCCTTTGCTCCCTGTGTTCCCTTTAGTAATCTTTCTGTGCATTCAGCAGATTCCCATATGCTAAAAATTATTTTTTCCGACATCTCCAAATAAATAGAATAGTCTAAAAATTACAAGAATTCAATTTCACTTTTACAATTAAATTTTAGTAAATATTGTAAAATTATAACTTCTTTCCCCACCAAATTACTTGATAAAATATTTTACTTTGAGTTTAAATCAACCCAACAGAGCCTCAGAAAGCAAATGTAAATATAACAAATAAGTTTACTGTTTACAGGAATGTAAAACCTTTCTGCAGTGATTTAAATCAAGAATTGATACAAAACTTCTTCCTGATTTTTTTTCCCACTATCTTGGAGGATTCAGTAGAAATGTACTGAGGATGCTTTTTTATCCTTGTATTGGTGGGGTCTGTGTATCCATGATGACTGAAGAGTATCATTGGGCTCAGCGATAATGGTGGTGTTTTCAAATCTGCATTCTGTGATCAAGTCTGTACAGATTTCTGCAGATAAATCTGCTCTCCTTCCTCATGCTTTGGACTGTCTGGATAAAATCCAGTCTCATAAATCAAGTCTTACATCCATAAAGCTGTATTAGCATGTCTTAGCCCATAAAGAATCAAGACCATTTTTGTAGACATCAATCTCATTGTCATTATCCAGGCTACCCTCAGAGAAACAAATTCCTTTGGACAAATTATATCTAATGGAGATAAAGGCCATTGTATCCAGCTTTACCTTGGCAAGACAGCTTTGGCAGAGAGAGAAGGGGTTGGTGGCCATGGGAACTAGCATGACTAGGCAGCTTTTGTAGGAGACAAATGGGAAAAAAGGAAGAGGAAGCGGTGGGAAGCCGGCAACATTCTAGGAACTTTGGTCTTAGACAAAGAAGTTGAGTCTGTCTGAACCTAACAGATAGCTGCTTCTGAGAGTTCGCTGAAACTTTCTGAGTTTTTCCAAAGCATATTTTTTTCAATTTATACTCTAAAAACACTTCTAAAGTACTGAGCCACAATATCAGAGGTAAATGAACTTATGTGAGATTCCTCTAAAGCTTGTACAGGTAGAAACCTGTCAATATTAATAGTTCTATTAATGAAAAGTGGTATTTTATTGTTAGAAAAGAAGTACAAGAATGGAGCATACACAAAGAACATCACATATTAGATTTTGAAAAGGAAAGTTAATTGCTATCTTTTGACTGTAAACCCATCTACATCACCTTATTTCATTAAGGATCATATGACATATTACTCACTACTATGCTAAACAAAATCAGACAGCACTGGTAATTCATAGCTTCATGCCCTGGTTGAGAACTAGGTACACAAAATAACATGTGTTCTGGCCTCAAGTTGTGACAGTGGAGGTTTAGATTGTATATTAGGAAAAATTTATGCACTGAAAGGGCTATCAGGAGTTGGAAAAGTCTGCCCAAGGAAGTGGTTGAGTCATCATCCCTGGAAGTATTTAAAAGGAATGTAAATGTGGAGCTTAGGGATATGGTTTAGTGGTGGGCTTGGCTGTGCTAGGTTAACAGTTGGACTTGATGATCTTTCAGGTCTTTTCCGACCAAAATGATTCTATGATTCTATGTATATATTGCAACAATTAGAAAAAGTCACAAGTGGTCCATGGCGTAGTATTTTATTTACCTACTGAGTTGCCTTCTGTGCCTAGTTCATTGTTGTAGTCAGAACTGTTTAAGCATCTATCAATTAATACTTATTTTGTTTTGGGAACATCTTATTTGGTCTTTTCACTGAGCTGGACAACATGGAAGAGTCCAGACCTATTGGTAATCACTGAGAGGCTTGATAGCTGTGAGAGCGATACCTTGGCTTAGTTTGCTGTGAAACATAGTGCATCTGAGAAAGGACTATACTTTTCAGTAGGTTTGTGACTATAAAAATATAAAATGTCCCTGCTCCTAAGTCTGCATTTATTTATGAACTGCCTTTTACCAGAATCTTTTCTTCAAGTTGAGTGTCCATCACATACATAAGTGATATTCTATTTCTTTGACAGTACTAGATTTCTAATCCTTTATATCTCAAATTCTCCATAAAGAATTTCTACCATATAGGAATCCCACAATACCACGCTTCACAACAAATATTAAAAAAAAAATAAATAACTTATTCTGCCTAATGAAAAACAATCATCATAATTATTTTTATAGAGTTGAATAGCCTCAGAATAGCTTCAATACTGCCCACATTAAAATCTATTTTTAAAGTTTCTAAAGAAAAGTGTTTAGATCAGCATTTGGTAATGCTGAGCCTTGTCACACAGAAACAGGTTCCCAAGACACATGTCTATACTCTTAAGTACTTTTACAGACTTTATTTAGTCAGATTACGTACATTTGTTTTTTAGGAAGAAGACAATGTATTTTTAAAAGTCAAGTAAGAAGATATACTAAAGTCTCTATTTTTGTATCTTCATCTTCCAAGGTCAATTCTGGTTGTGTTTTAGGCAGTTATTGAAAGCTGGTAATTTTTTTCAGTTGTCAGAACCCAACTGATATTCATAATCCAAACAATTCTTTTCTTGTCAAGAGAATAAAAGAAACAAGTCACCTTGATTCCATAATAAAAATGAGACTTGTCACTCAACCCTGGAAAAGAAATTAAGCACTACAAAAGTCAACATCTAGTGATTCCTATTTATTTGTTTGTTTGTTTGTTTGTTTGTTTATTAAAGAAGAGTAAAAGTAGATTTCTTGCCTAATGAAATAAGTACGGATTTTTATTCAAGATCATGTTACCATAATAAAAAATAAATTTTTTTCACTGGACAGAACATATTTTAAGCTTTGGCTAGACAAAGATTTGTCCATGTGCTGTATATTTCTTTTGGGGTGGATGGAGTTCTGTTCTTGTCTCCATCAAGGCCTTTCGGAATCAACAAGGGAGTGATCATCACATCATGATAGAATGTTCTACGATCTTTCTATGGTCACTACTGTAAATATTTTACTCCCACTGTGAGCAGAATTAAACATATAGTCAAATATGTGAGCATAGAGATACAAAAATCAGCTATAAAATGAGATATAATGAGCCTAATTCCTTTCTCTTGTCTCTAGAAATCTGAACAAAATCTATGTGAATGGAGTTACTCTGCTTTGCTCAAGTATCAGAGAAAGCAAAATTTGGTTTGACTAATCCAAATCACTTTTCAACTTGTGAAAGATATTTTAAAAGAAAACTCGATTTAACACTGTAAGAAAGAAACATCACAATTAAATCTCACATTTATCAGAATATAAATAGTTTTAGTAATTTTATTTCTTGAACATTTTAAGTGCAGAAAACCAGTTTATTGTTAGGTCAGTGATTTGAACAGAAGACTGAGAGGAGATAAGAATGATATTCAGAGGTCTGTGAGAGATTTGCAAGTTGAATTCAGTCAAAAGCTTTATGTACCTGAATCTCAATTTCCAAATTCATTAAATGAGGTTAAACACAAGAATATTAGAAAGTGTAATAACTGGTTGTAATGCTTTTTTTAGAGTATCAGAACAACATATTAACTTTACTGTAATAATTTGCTGGAGTTCCAAAGGGACATTAAACATGACCTACATTCTCAAAAACAACTACTTTGACCTTGGGAATAGATATAGGACTGCAAGATGGGAAATACAATTCTCTGTTCTTTATTGATCTCTTGAATATGAGGGATTTTATTATTTGCTTCTGCTCCTCCTGTAAAATGGAAGAAAGTTCCGTGGTAAAATACTCTGTCTAGTGACACAGACAGGCAGTATACTTCAATCTTTGTCAGTTGTTCATGGAAACACTTCTTGAATCTGAGTTTTAAGAATTTAATTTCTGCTGCTAACTCTTGCATTTCCACGGTTTGTCCTAGTCTCTCAAATGCTAACACTAACATCTGGTCATCTGCTTTGCCTCTTTGCTTTTGTGTGCATATAGTTGTATGTTGATTGGTCCTTGTAACACGTAATTTCTGAAGTCTTGTTTAGTAGCACTTTATGGGTTAGATGAGTGGACATTGAGGTGGATGCTAGATTGAAAATTTGTTGAATGGATGGTACCCAGAGGATTGTGGTCAGTGCCTCTAAGTCCGCTGGAAGAAAGCCACTGGTGTGTACTGCAAGGGTCAAATCTGGACCAATACTCTTTAAATTCTTCATTAACGACCTGGATTATGGTGCAGAGGGCACCCTCTGCAAGATGACAGATTATACAAAACTGGGAAGAAAGGCTGATAGAGTAGGAGGTTGTACTGTCATCCAGAGGGACCTGTCCAGCCTGAAGACAAGAAGGGTCTGGAGGATCTTATCAATGTGTATAAATACTTAATGGAAGAGAATGAAGATGAGGCGGGCTTTTCTTAGTAATGCCCAGTGACAGGACAAGAAGTAATGGACACAAACAAAAAGGTGTGAAAGCACTCATTTACTGTGAGGGTTGTCAAACACTTGTGCTAGTTGTCTAGAGAGGCTGTGGAATCTCCATCATCCAATCTGATCTAATTGACTCTCCTAGAAGGGTTGGGCTAATTGATCCCAAGAGATCCTTTCCAACAAAAATAATTCTGTGATTGTGAATTTAGTACTGTAACTACTCTAAAGTGTCTACACTACTGGAAAATACCAGAGTGAAGTGCTGCAATATAAAAGTATCTTCTTGCACATATTCTGCTAACCTGACAGATGATTCCTGCCCGGCACTGTTTACTGAAAAGTAGATATCAATATTAGTGGTATTCCGGGTAGATTGCTCCTGACCACATGCACCTCACCCAGCCTATTTAAGAACCAAAGTGTGTGAAATACCTCTTTGTGAAGCTAAGGTCTAGATATGCTTACTGACATTATTCTGTTCTATGACAAAACATGATTTTCTTAGCTGTGACCATGGTGCCAGTCAGTTTTAAGGGTGCTACAGTATAGCCTTTCATAAAAATGAATCAGAGAAGACCTCAATATAGAGCATAAAATTGCTTGTAGCATCAAGCTAACATAATTATGTAAATGGTTTTAACTCTGTTAAAAAAATAAATATATATACAATTCAGTAAAACCATTCTGGAAAATATATCCCCAATCTTCACTTCAGACCTGTAGGCACAAGCTTGTATCACATAGTTAGGTTTGTCTGCAAAACAATTCTGAGTGCATTTTGAACAAAAGCTTTACATATATCCATTGCCCAGTCCCATGGGGATTCTTCTGGAACAATGGCACTACACAGATATGTGATTGGGAAGAGTTAGCTACAAAAAAATTTTGCAGAAAATAGTCAAGCATGTATTGGATGCTAACCTGAGTCAACAATCTTGTGAAAAAGCAAGCACCATTGTGTGTTATATAAATAAGCAGATAGAAGCCACAGAACATGAGGTATGTCTTTGATAAATGCGCTTCGAACAAGATTTCTATTGGAGTAATGCATTCAGTCTGAACCAACTGCTAAAGTCTCAGTAGAAAGCGCTGTGAATGGTAAATGAGGTAGAGAACACAACCGTCTTCAAAAAAAAAAAAAAAAAAAAGACCAAAATAAAAACCCCAAACCTACAAAAATCTCTCAGCAGCAACTGACACCGCCCAACCCCCCAAAAATACCGAAACACCAAAAAAACCCAACAAAACCTAGCCAAAAATGAAACCAAAGCAACCAACCAACCGAAAAAAAAAAAAAAAAAAAAAAAAAAATCCAAGGGTTGTTTAGTCTAAGGAAGAGACAGTTCAGAGACTCCATGATAGAACTCTTTAGCTGTATAAAAAGTCACTGTGAAGAGAAAAGGCAATAGGATATTTTGGAGGACTAGGCAAGAAAAAACAGCTTTAAATGGCAGCAAGGAAGATTGAGGAGAGAGATTAGTTAATGCTTTTCACTGAAGCATTAGATTGCCCAAGGACACTGCAGAAACTCCATCGTTTAAGACTTAAGAACAGTTTATACAATGTCATAGTGGAAGCTGCTGTAGGTGGGAAGATGGTACAGGTGTACATTTTAGTCTCACAATTTTATATGGTGGGGAAAAGAAGCATGATAATGAAACATAGGCTATCATCAGCAACTACACAATCATCTTTTGATCAGAAGACTTGGACTGCAGTCCTTTTGGGCAGGGATTGACTGTTACAGGATAGAATAGTGTATGTTTCGGTGATGTCCTTCCTGACTTGTAGGTGCTATTCAAGGGAAAGCATAGAAGATTTCAGTGCGAGGAGTCTACTGCTTGCTTTTCTCTTTCCAAACTCCAGCCTTATCTCACACTGATAAACAAATATGTAAGAAAATACAATACTTTCATAACATATCTGTCATGGAAGATGAGTTTCCTAACATGATTTGAAAACAGTTCCTGTGGCAGGCAGAACCTATGCTTATTCTCTTCCTGGACTCCAATATTATCAGCAAAGAAATCCACAAAACCCCAACAAATTTTTGTTCAAATCTGCTGTCAGTTTTGTCTTCCTCTAAGATTTCTTTCTTAGTGTATCTCAATCTACTATCTAAATCCTGTTTCTCCACAGCAAGTCCTCTTTTTCTACTCAGCTAGGAATGGCTTGCAACAAAGGATGTACTGAGTCGTTTCAGTTCTTCCACAAGAAGGTCAATGACTGTTAACACATCTGTCCTAGTTTCCCAGGAACAGACCCATAGGCCAACCATGGCAGGCAGGCCACGAGTATCCCTGAGTCAGCTGGGAGTTTCAGTCAAGGCAGCTGCCCCAAGCTGACTCACACGTGCATCCCATACCACCTAAAACATGCTTATTATAAAAGGAGGGAATTTACTAAGGGTGGAAAGTTTCTCTTTCTGGGGCTTCTTCCTCTTGGCCTCCTGCTCCCAAGGACCAGGATGAGTATGTTTTTATACTTTCTGTTGGTGACTGCATTAGTTTTGTTATTTAAATTTCAAGCCCTGGGCTTTTCCCTTCTTTTTCCCCTGGTTCCCCTTCTCAGCCAGGGAGGGGACATCAGGTGATAGAGCAACTGCTACAGTTTGGGCCTGGACACAGGCTAAATGTAGACAGTGCTTGTCTCCCAACTTGTTCCTGGCAGGTTTACCTGATTCTGGAAACCTGACTGCATTGTTTTGCGGCCAAATCCTAAAAAGAATGCTAGGAATTAATGAAAACGTAGGAGAGTGTGTAGGTATTTCCGTGCCCATAGTATCAGTAGAAAAGAGATTTGTGTAGTACAGATGGACAGGAGACATGTACATTAACAAGAAAGGTGATAATCAAATGAATAATTTACATTCAATATGCAAAAGCAGCTTTGTGACTACTCTAATTCAGGAGTTATTACTATGATTGCTTATAGAGGAGATGGACTTAGTAATGATTGTTCAAAATTCACGTTAATAGATTATAAAGCCCAGATGATTAGAGAGGTAAGAGAATAGATTTCTCTCAACATAAATAGAACATAGCCATCTCAACAGTAATACAAACACCTACAATATAGATGTCTATATATGGACATGTTGATAGTAAAGGTAACTGGCTCAAACATAGTTTTACACAGTAAAAATCTAGCAGAAAGGTGAGATGAAATACATAAGTCTTTTTTTTCCCGTTCTAAAAACCTGACCACTATGCAGCTCTTGTCCAAATATAAATGAGGTTGTGCTCTAGAATAAATGAAACATAGATTTGCTCACACAATATTAGAGTAACATTATATGGAACAATGCTACATAGTAATTTTGCATTCTGAGAATCTACACATTTCTAAGTCACTACAGGTTTACCATGTCAAATAATAAACTGTATTATGAAAGTCAACTTTTAGGAGAAGAACTGAAACTACGAGGTTTGCAATAAAATCCCCAAACCAAGACAGTTTGTACTGCTTACTTCTGGTAAATGCATTAAAAAAGCAGATACGATAATGAAGGTTATGAAGAAATAGACCTGAAACATTTTCTTTTATGGAGAAAAAAAAATCAACAGAACAGTTAGTAGCAGATGGATGTTACTGAACTATCTATTTGAAGGCTGGCTGGACTGTGGAATCGTAACAAGAAGGATAGTTGCAATACAGGCTTGCTGCTTACAAGACTGTACTTGGACTGAGGAGGAGACTTACAAACAGCAGCCTTTTAAAAAGACCTTGACAGCTATTGTTGAAGAATGTCTCTAAAACTAATGGTTATGGGAAAAGATGTGCTTTCTTATGAGTTTTCAGACGATAACCTAGAATTTTGAAAGTATTCTCAACGCTCTGTGTAATAAAATGATGCGCTACTCATCTTATCTGGATCAATGTTGTTAAGCTAGTTACACTGAGCACTCCTTGACAGAGCAAGAAAAATTCAGCATTGATGTAAGTGGGTGCAATTTCAATGACTTAGCTTGATTTATGCCCACCTATATCTGAGATTAATTTGGTCAACTCACTTGTGCATGGACTGACTGACTGACTTCATCACATCAAGCAACTGGAAATAAAAGTATTTTATTAAAGTTAGCTCATTCTGTATACACTTGCAATTCTGTGTGTGGCTCACTAAAGCTGGATTTGTGGACCTACACAGGCATAAGTAATTCAAAAGAAAACAAACAAAAAAGCCATAAGCCAAGAAGCCAAAATCATACTTATCTCACATATTTAAAAGCTGTCTCTGTAGTTTTAGAGATGTAAAACTTGCCATACTTTCTAATGAACACTTACCATGGGCCGGTAGGCAAGATCAGCATCAGCAATGTAACACTTCTCACACCATGAACATTTATTTTAGTGGAATTCTCAGAATTGTCTATCAGTTGCTTAGCCTCTACAGAAATTTATGGACTCCTTCATGTTAGTCAGAACCTAAGGAAGAAAATTATGTCAATGAAAATAATTGTAGAACCTCAACACGAGCCATGTCCTTTTTCTATCCTTTCTGTAAACTACTCAGCTTAACAAAACGTACACAAGAGTTTTAAATAGAACAGAAAACGGTTCCATTACTCTTTCATTTTAATATTTCATGATATGTTGTATAGTATGGTTCAAACAGAAAATTAAAGTGAATTAAAACAACTTGCTACCACAGATATCACACAGATGTGGAGAAGCTCCAGACTCTAATTGTTTCTTTGCCATGGTGTGAATGCACTGTTAATATTAATGATGAGACCAGGAACATGTTACTGGCAAGTCTTATAGAAGAGTTAGTTAGGACTTGGTAAGGCTTGATATGAAATGTAGATCATCATAAGTAATTTTCTTTTCCTCAGGGCCCTTTGAAATCTATATTGAGTAATTCTAAATACATAGTTGATGGACAAATGTCTGTTTGTTTAATTTTTCCTGTTAAGAAAAAAAATATAAGTGCTGGGTAGAACTTTGTTTTACCTTTCAATAACTAGTTACATAGTTTCATTGCCTAATCACCAGGAAAAATTACCCATATTCCTGTCAGTAACAGTACGCAAGTTGTACATTAATCTAGGAAAAAACCCCTTGCCTACTATTGCATGTCTCCCGGTAACTGCTCAATTAACTCACAACAGTGATGTACAGTATAGGTCTCATTAGAACCTCTCCAGAGCCAACTCTCCAAGGACCTGGAGTTCAGCTGCCTGTAAGAAATGAAGGACTTCATTGTCATTGAAATCACAATGACATAAGGAGTATTAATTAGTTTATTTGACAAAGGTGCTTGTTTACAATTTCACTTTTTTGGGGTCCTTTTACTTACTTGTTAATTATTTGCACAACAGATTTCTATTGAAAATTGGGATGGATCTGACCTATTTGGTGAATTCTTGACAACATTATCAATCTAATATGTTTTTCCCTAACTCTGCTGGTCCACAGAGTCCATCTTTTAACCTCCGCTAGCCCTTGCAGAAAGATCATCATCTGTCTCCAATATTTTCAGTGTGTTATTTCATCATTTTACCTCTGACCAGCTTTTCTTGTTAATTGATAATCCTGCATCCAGTTTTTTGGAGGCATATTCACAAATGCCTTTGGAGAACAAATGAGTGTGTAATACTATTTCATTTGGAAGCAATGATAAAAAGAGTCTGAAAGGCTAGTGTTCATGTAGCTTTTAACTCAAACTACAGGATTACAGAAGCCTGGAGAGTTCAGTAATCCAAGAAGTGTCCCCAAGCCCACAGTGTGCTACCAGAAGAAAGGGCAGACATTATTGAAGAATGTAGGATTTGGCAAACTACTTGCTTAGAGAATATATAGATATATGTAAAAAAAAAATCAAGATGTCAGAGAAACTCAAAACCCAAAATAAGTTGTGTGAGCTGATATCAATGTAGATTTTATTCAGACCTAGGAAGTTCTGTCTCATTAGGAACGTGACACACATTTTTGAGAAGGTAGTCTAGAAACTGATGCCACCTGTGGTTTTCAGGATTGCAAGTAGATTTTTGCAGGTAGTAATTTAAGTCTCCAACATATTTAGCATCTCTTTTTTTCACCTGGAATTTCCATGTAATAATCCCAAATATGTACACTATCCATGCAGACAGCAGTACTTAAGTGCATGCCCAGTGAATCAGGCACCTTTATTGATGATCTGCATGCGTAAAATATATAATGAATGTTTAATAATAAAGACATATGTCAACGTTATACTTCTCAACAACATCAGGTTTGTTATTTGTGTGCTGTGTAGTACCTGTATATAGACTTTTGCTTGAAACTACCTCAGGTTCATAGGCTATCCTACTGCAAAAGTCTTGAGCGTGCTTTTAAAAGCATATCTACAAGCACCTTTAAATGATCAAATTTTACAATCTTCACAGCTCTTTTTGTGATACTGCACTTCACTTTCATGGAAATGTGCAGCCTGGAACAATGGAAACTTTGTAGTCCTTGATATCAGGGCAGAAAAAAATTCACATTTTCAGTTGAATCTTGCACAGAAAAGCTTAACTTTGTGGTAGAAAAAGTAAAGTAGGTGTGAAAGGAAATTAGATACATGAAGGAAACCAGAACAGACAGTAAATATAGGGAAAGTAGAAAGAGGATCAGATAAGAAAACAAATAATTTTATTTCAGATTTAAAAACAAGCCCAAATATTTGTTTGAAGCCCGAAACGCATTGCTTTTCAGGCAATGTATTTAAGTGTTGTCTTCAGCAGTTCCAAAACTAATCCTTTAAAAAATGTATCTAAGGACAGCAGAAAAACTTATTTCAGCTCCTGAGTCGTTGTCTTTGGTTTATCACAAGTAAAGAAAATGTTTCTAGTAACAAAGATAAAGATGTTGGTCTGATTAAAATCAGCAACTGCATAATTCATTAAAATTTGAGCTTCTGAATACAGGAGAAGCGATAAAAAGATAAGCTATTTGCAGATACTTTGGCTTTATTTGTCTATGTACACAAGAACAGCTTTTTATAAGTGTCACATGTGCAACCTGTTCTTCTTACAGCTTACCTGTTAAATGGAAAAATATTTTGAATATGCTAAGCGCTGGGGTTTTAAAATAAATTTATAAAGAATGTACTTGTGTTTTCAGAAAGGAATGACTGAGAAAGAACACAAAAAAAATTCGTTCCTGAGTACTCAGAAATATGAAGAATGTTTGAGTGGGCAAGGCAGAGTCATTGTGCCCAACTGCTAACGTACCTTTTTTTTAATTCCTTTTTTTAAAAAAAAAAATTTCATTTCACAGAATCGCAGAATAACCTTGGTTGAAAAAGACCTCTAAGATCATCAAGTCCAACCATTAACCTGGCAGATTTCATTTATTTCAGGAATAGTTCCAATGAAGGTGCAACACACAGAATTCCATAAGAAAGCCAATCTTGTCGCCTTCACGGTTTCTATGATCAGCAAGGGTTAAGGTTATTTCCAGTTCTGAAACTGCCAGATAAACTTGGGCAAATTGTCTTTTTCTGTTTCTGGTTTTTCCCTTAATAAAATGTAGCAAATCACAATGACCTCTTAGTACCTTTTGTAGAATATTAAACAGCTGTTTCTTCTTTGTGATCAAGTACCAGGTATACTTTCTTTCATCAAGTAGTGTCTCTAAGTACCTTTATGTTGAGAAGGGCAACATGACTTTAGTGCCAGGTGGATAATTTTTGCTGCTGCCTTGAGCAAATCAGACACTATACTGTAATTGACACCTAAATAAAAGATCTGAATTTCAGACCTCTCATAATACTGTTTGGTTATACGCTGTGCAGTACTCTATCATTTCACCTACACCTTTCAAAAACCTGACCAATAAAACAAGACATCTGCATGTTTAGAAATATTCTCCCTTTTCATGAATGGCCATTTTTGATTTTTTTCCATAGAGAATTGGCGAAGGAATACTTGAATGCTGAAACATCTAGCCAAGTTTTACTAAAGGAGTCTTTAGTGATCCCAGTGCATCATGAATTCTGCTCTTTTATGTAGAGAATATGCTTTTGCTTACAATAGCTCTACAATTCTTGAAGGGAGCTGGTAAAGAGAAGTGTTTATAGAGAAGTGTCAGGGACCAACAAGTCAGTGAACATTTTTGTGCTTGACAGCTATGACCATAGTTACAATGCAGGTCTGAGATTAGGCCAGGAGGCCATGTAGTGATGACAGGTCAGGGACAGTAAGGCACAAGGCTGAGCAGAGACACATCTGCAAGAAAACTTGCAGAAGACATAGGAAAAGGGCCTAAGCTAAAATACAGCAACCAAGCCAGGGGACGGAGACTCCAGATGAACTTCCCACATCACTTTCTCACAGGTGATGTGTTTTCACAGCAGATCAGTCCCAGGTGGCAGATATTTAAAAGTACTTAAGCAATCTGAACATGCTGAAGTCCATGCACCCTGATGTGATTCACCCATGAGTGGTAAGGGAGCTTGCAGATGTCATTGCAAGGCCATCTGCAATAATCTTTGATCAATCGTGTCACTTAGAAGAAGTAGCCAAAAACTAGAGGAAGGTTACCATCACTCAAATCTTCAAGAAAGGCAAGAATGATTACCCAGGGAACTACAGGTTAATCAGCCTCACTTGGATCACCCCATCACTCAAAGATGATGGAGCAGATAACCCTAGGAACCATTCCCAGGCACATGAAGTATGCCTCACAGACAGTGCGGTGGTTTGAAAATCCACTGAACAGTTGGGCCCAAAGGGACCAGACAATCATTGGAATCATGTCTAATCAGAGACCAGTAACTAGTAGTGTACCTTAGGGGTCAGTACTGACCCAGGAGTCCATGCACAACATAGGAGTTTAGGAGGTTCCATTTGAACATCAGGAACCACTTTTTTTTTTTATTATTTTTTTTTCAACTGTGAGGATCACTGGTATAGGTTGTGGAATGTCTGTCCTTGGTGATATTCAAAAGCTAACTGGACATGTTTCTGGGCAGCCTCCTCTGGGTAGGTGTACATGAGCAGGAGTGTTGGATCAGATGACCTCCTGAAGTCCCATCCAACCTCAACCCTTCTGTGACTTCAAGAGATGTAGCATATCAGAGTTGACCTGTGGAGAAGAGAAAGACCTTGCAAAGATGTACTGACAAAAGAGGTAAAGGTCAGGAATAGTGTTTTCAGGTGAAGTCTAAATATCCTTCAGTATGGGAAAATTATGTTCATAGGGTAGAAAAATACTAAATATAGGATTATATAGGATAAAATAAGCATTTTTCAAATTATCATTTTTGAAATGCTTTCAGTTGCTTTTCTCCCTGAAAATGCTGCACATTGTCTAGAGTCAGGCAAGCCTATTGCCTTGTCTTTTGCTGCAAGCAGGCTGTGAACTCCCATGTTTGCTCTAAGACAAAAATCATGATAGTCAAAACAGTCAAAAACAACGAAAAAAATTTTTTAATCTTTTCAGTCTTCTCTTTCAATATTAATTTTGCTTAAATAAAGACTAGGGTAGAACTTAACTGGACTACTCCTTCTGGGTAAAATACAGAAAACCAGGAAAAGGCAAATACAGACTGCTTTTAAAGTAGATGGGTCCAGAACAAAGACAGTAGCTCTTGTTGACATTTTTCCTTTCCAGACCTTACAGCATTACTGTGAAGAAATTCTACATTTCTCTTGAGAAAAATGTGGTATTGAGACATAGGAGTTCAGCCAGTGAGTTCATAGGAGTTGTTGCCTTGGGTGTTGGAAAACTTAGACAGCAGCATTGATGTGCTGCTGTTTATCAGAATATGTCATCCGTGCTGAGGTTCCCCTGAGCATTTTGAAGCAGGCACAAGAGACAATGACCATGTATAAAAACTGATCCATATGGGATGAAAACTAACCCAAAGCATAATGTGACATTTAAATTCCATGCACTGAAATGCCTTATGTTTCATGGTTGTTGGAGGGTCTTTTGGTAAGTTAATATGACACAGTCATAGTAGCAAAGGCCAGTGGTAGGTGATGAAATAAACAGAACAGCATCAATTTCATCTGACTTATGGCTTGGACTCTAATGTGAGAGGCACAAATTCAGGAATTTTTCCTTTTGTTGAATTCTGGTTCCATGTAATGTATGTATATATTTTATATTTTAAATGTTTTGAGTCAAGATTTAAATCAATTCCAACACCTATTGGAAGATGTTTAAAATAAGATTTCCTGCTTAATTTGGTGCAGCAATTCTTCCAGATTGCAGATTAAAATGAACTGAAAGTGAATATGGTGCTTACATATATTCCCTTACATAAGCACTTGCAGTGAAGGTGAACTGGAACTAATATTGTGCATAAGTGAATTGGAATAAATACTGTACATGCTGTCAGACCCTGCTTTTGCAGGGGCACAATTAGCAAACAGAAGGTCACTTGCTGAGAAACAAGCTTAAAAGAGTCTCTTTAGTAGACATTCTCTGTAAGTACTGAAGCAAGCAACTATTAATGAACTTCACATTTGCTCTTGCATCATATCATTTTTAACCTCATATGATACTTTTACAGATTAATAAAGACTATTAATAAATTAATACAGATTAATAAAAACACTATACTGTGTGTTGATGTATTTGTTGATGGCTATTCCAATCTCAATCACACTTTATTTGTTTTCAGAACAGTGTTCAGAGAGTGTAATTACTATTCAGATTTACACAGAATGAGTTATTATAAGGCTCATAGTATCTACTAGGCACAGGTATTCACCCTGAAATCAGTGTTAAGTATAATGGTGGTATATTTCTTAACATAGATGGTAGTAAGCCAGTTACTACAGCGCAACAGTTTACATCTAAGTCAACTGAGACATGTAACCAAGCAAAAGCTGATAGCCTATAATGTAAAAATTTAGGTGAATGTTTTACTTCATGAAGCAGGTTGCTCACCTGACATAATATAACTTGCTGCTACTTGTTAACTTGGTTAACTGTGCTCATCTGTCCACAGAAAAGCAGAATTTCCGCAAAAATAAAGATGTATTGATAATATTTCAGTTACATTGTATGCTGACATCTTTGCTGAACTAATTTTCAAATGGGGAAAACTTTCAGAGCTATGGAAAGAGAAAAAAAGAGAAATATGAACCCATGACATCTATCATCTACACTTTGCTTTGTTACCTATCTGTAATTTCATACTACCTCTTCTGTAGTTTTAAGGTTTCTGATGGGTTTACTTCTAGAGTCAGTAAAAACACAATCTAGATTTCTAAATGCAATGAAGTCGTGTGTGACCATTTCTATTAGAACTGTTCTTCCAAGTGTGGTGGACTTGAAAATAATTCATTAACATTAGGATGTTTCTAATACTGAGAAAACAGCTTGTTTGTAAAGCATTGGCAAGAAAATACTATAACAAAGGGAAGAGATTTGCACATCTGTAGACACCTGAAAGGTTTCTTGGTCTCAGAGATATTAAAATTGCATATATTTGCAGCAGATATAATGTAAAATTAATAATTGCTTCATAAACTTGCTTTTTAGGTCTTTGAAGCCAAAATAAGTTCAGCAGAATAATTAATACATTAGGACCTACCCTACAAAATCTTACATATTTAAAAACTGTTCTTCCTTATGTATTCTGTGACATCAAAATATCTCCTCAGTCAAATCACCAGATGAATACTTGGTATTATACAATGCTAGCAAAAAGTGTGTATTCACTGAATATGCCTGGTATTTCAGTAGAAGTTAACTCCTTCTCTCAGAACCAGATGGAGAAGGGACTCTTTATGAAGTCTTAGTGTTTCTCACTATCCTTCAAACTGTAGTCCTCCCTCTAAAAATAGTATTTGGAGGCTTAAGGTTAATGACGTGATAGGCAGCATGAAAAAGGTTGACACACATACCTCCTGTGAGAGGACACAATTCTTACCCTCCAGCTTCCAAGGAGAATAAGCATATGACTACCTAATTTATGCAGCCAGATTCATTGTAAGCCATTTTGTCAGTCATATCAATCAGTTACGGTTAGAGAACAAAATATCTCTAAACATTGTAAGGGTCATTAGTAGTAATGAAAATTAAAAGACCCCCTGAATGCTATGTCAAGTGCACAATAAACCTAAGTCCTGAATACATTTTTGCCTTTAGATCTAGACACAGACAAGAAGCTCCAGAGGTATCCTGGACTGCATGAGGAAGAATATTACCAGCAGGTCAAGGGAGGCAATTCTTCCTCTTTACTTAGCACTGGTGAGATGTATCCAGAATGCTGGATACAGTTTTGTGTTCTTAGTACAGTAGAGACAAGAGCATAATGGATTGAGTCCATCCAAGATCTACAAAGGCAATGAAGGAACTAGAGTATCCCTTCTGGGAGGAAAGGTTGATGGAGCTGGGACTGTTTAGCTTGGAGAGGTGAAGACTCAGGGGAATTTTACTAACAGGTGTAAATACCTCATGCCAGGTGTAAAGAAGATGGAACTAGACTCTTCTCAGTGGTGCCCAGTGACAAGACCAAAGGCAATGGGGACAAACTGAAAGACAGGAGGTTCTGTCTGAACATCAGGAAACACTTTTTTCTGTGAGGGTGACCAAAACCGGAACAAGTTGCCCAGAGACTCTGTGAAGTCTCCATTCTTAGAGATTTTCAAAACCTAATTGGAAACACTTAGGCAACCTGTTCTAAGTGATCCTGCTCTGACAAAATTGTTGGATTATGTGGTCTCCAGATCCTGAATAATTATGTGATTTTCCAGCCCTTTTTAATTAAATACCTCAATATTGACCCATATTTATTATTCTAGAAAGTCACATTCAAAATATTTCTATATAAAACAATACAGGTTTAGATTCACAAACTTTCATTTTTTCTAAAGCTAGTGAGCTTGATCAGCTTTTACTGACAACAACAAACAAAGGAAGAATAAAGAAAGTTGGACATCCTGGCCTTGGCCACAGGGATATTACTTAGAATTAAGCAAGCTAGACATAATCAGTTACATAGCTTTAAAACAGATATTTAAAAACTGGAATGAAATCTTATTTTAAATGTGTGAAATATAATATTTTCTATTTTCCCCCTGAAGGGAGGAACTCTCTTCAACATTTATGCTGAGATTTCTATCATCCTGCAGGAGAGAATAGGATACTAGGAAGTCATCAGCAAAAGGAAGAAAGGAGGTGATGCATTTGAGTAACATTTAATCACACAATTTGACTTTGCATTCCATTAAAAAAAAAAAAAAAAGGTAGAAGGAACAAAAACTATCCTAGAGGCTCCCTCCCAACACCCAAAAGCACTTTGTCCTGTGTTGCTGTGTTACAAAAGATTCAGTACAGAAACAACTCAGTGGAATACAGTCATCTGATGGAAAATACTTCTTTGGCAAGACAGAAGCTCTTACAATAACTCATATGACTCACCTCCAGGTTTTTCTTTTCACTTAAGCAGATTGAATTTGGACTTTCCTTGTGAGTTGGGTCCGTATAGTTTCTGGACAAATTTCATCATGTAAACTGAGATAAATGTACTAGCTTGCATGTCACCTTCATGTCAAGAAATGACAAGGACTTTAATTTCACCATGATATCAACTTTTCTTATTTCTGATCAACATTCAGGACTATGACAAGTACATTCTGCAAGTCCAGAAATAAGTATAGAACCAAAATGGATCCTTTTATCTGAATCTTTCAGAGCTTTGAGGGTGTTATTACAAAATGAAATAACAACCTCGTGTTTTCTTTTTCACTTCCTCCAAAAGATATAGGTTTGGCACTAAAGAGGCCATCATAATGGTCAAATTCTAAATCTGTCACTGGGTCTGAGTTTACATATATGGTTAACTTTTGAAATATACTGGAAAACAAACACAGACAGATCAGAAGGACCTCATTTTTTTTCTCTATGCTTATTCATTTGACTTAATCATATTTTAAATTCCAAAACTGAGGATGAAGCATATTTTGTGCTAAGAAACTGTGGCATGCCAGGATGTGCTACTATAATCATGTGTAGCTGTTGGGTAGTATTAGTACCATAACAATAATAAGATTACAATATTCTAACTTTGGGCTTGTTTTCCTTTCAAACAAAGAAATCTTGCTCAGGTAGAACTGGAAGACATTTGAGCTTTGACTGGTATCTATACATTTCTCCTACTAATTAGACTATTGATATGATGACTATACAGCAGGCCTAACATATCTAGGACATAACAGATGAAGCTGCAAAACACCAGCAGTCTATGCAGGGATACTGAGCTTAGCTCATACATTACACATGTGTCAAAGAAGATACAGAAAATGTTATATGTTCAGAATATGTCAAAATTTCTGTATATGCACTACAGAGTGCTTATGGACCAATTTGTGTTTGCAAAATCCTTCACTTGACATTAAGTGAACACATACAGTCTCAGGTTTACTCTATGATGGAAACCAAGCTTCATTTTCAGCCTACAGATAAAAGCAGAGGAAAGGGTAGTTTTCTATTAGCTTGATTTCCTTCTTCACATCCTGAAGCCAGCAGGTCAAAAACACAGCTCCTTGAGCTGGTCATTATAGTTCTACATGTGAAACAGTTTCAGAACATGTTTAAAAAGAAAATAATTTGTAAGCAGCAGAGCACTTTTGAGACAAAAGAACTAAATGAAGTCAGATAAAGACACCTTTAACAATGTACAGACTATTTAACTTAGTAAAGCAAAGATCTAGCACCAAGCATAACTTTCTAAAACATTTATTTGATTGTTTAGATGCATTCACTTTTGTTTGCCTTCGAGTTTATAAGAAACATGTATGATAAAAAACTTGCTCAACATTCATAGTGAGCAGAGACAAACACACTGTTACTGAATTCATACCTGCAACTTGAAAGCTAGTTCAGGAAAACAGACCTTTTCAGGGAAAAAAATGTTTTCTTTAAAGTGAAATGTGTTTTCAGGGTGAAACACTAAAGCAGAACAAGAACCATACCTATTTATCTCCACTGGCTATAGACAGAGGAATAGGAATGTTTCCTAGTAACACTACAGCATAAAAACTACTGCAGTCATACAAACAAGGAGGAGTTTAATACTACCCGCACCTCACTACAAATTTTTTTTTTTTAAACCACTTCATTTCAGAAGACAAGAGTGTTTTTTAAGAAGGAGATTCTACTGTCTGCTATTGTTTCTTCCAACAGCCTCTAAGATTGTTTTCCAGCAGGACCTGTTCTGCTGCTGAGTCTGTCAAGCACCAGGTGGCCACAATTCACTTAGGTGGTAAAGAAAAAGGTATACAGTCATTTCTAATTGTGCTATTATCTTCTTTTAAGTCAGAATTTGCAATTTCCCAATCTCCTCTGTGGGAGCAGATCATAAAATGAACATGACACTCAGCCTTCTGTATAAATGATTTGGGGTCTCATAGTTGTCCTTGAGAAACAAGTGAAAACTAAGTGTTAAATATACTTTGTGGCCCCTACTGAGGCACTGATTAACGAGTGATTATTTGACAGTGTAGTTGAGTGACCATTTTGAGGTACTGAAATAAGCATTCTTGAGTTCTCACGGCAAGCAACACAAAGACAAGTTGCTCTTTCAGAACTTATTTATTTCAACAAAAGCTTCTATCAAAGTTGATAAAGGAAGCCATTACAAGGCCAACCTGATTAATAAAGAAATTTACAGTGTAAATTTACATTTACAGTGGTTATGGAGTAACTTGTTACCAACCTAAGCATTTTAGGGGGGAAAAAAAAAAATGCAATTCTAGAGAAAATGCATAAAAACTTTACATTATTGCATCACAGGAGTGGAAAAACATGTTTTCTCTTCCTGTCTCATGTGCTGTATTTCAGGGCTAAAGGTCACATCCTTTCAAACACTAGAATGTATTTTTGTTTGGGTTGCCACTTCCTTTTTACTAATTCAGAAACATTTTTGTTTTATTTTTGGGTAGGAGAGTGAGGATACCCCTGTGACAACAACACTCATTAAACCCAAGATAGACAGACAGGAACAAAAGGGCCAAATTAATTCTTCAATAGCAGTGTGCTGGTGAGAGAACAGAGGAGGTCTACCCAAAGTCTAATTAACTCCCTGACAAATGCTGTTTAGAGACAGTGTTAATTAGATACTTAGCTACTGTACTATAGCTTCTATACCTAGCTTATACCTGGGAACTGGAAAAAAATATGGCAGAGACTGTTGAACTATCTTGTTATCATCAAACCTTCAATAAAACTAGGCTTCTAATTGTGTTCTGTCTGAAAGTAATACATTTAGATGGGCAAAAGAGCTCCCTCCATTTGGCATTCTGTATTATAAGCATGAAATCAAAAAAAACTTAAGACCGTGAACTGCTCCGTTTTGGCTGCCCAAATCCCAGATCTTCACTGAATGCACTAAACAGGTGCATCAGGCTCCTATACTGTTTGTTAGTTTCACATTGCAGCAGTGAATGTAGATCTGCTTTCTATAAATACTAGGTTATGCTTTCTATTGGTGTATGTTTGCATGCAAATCTAACATCATGTCATTTAATTATAAGAAGCAGGGTAATAAGTGTGAAGATAAATATTTCACAGATGTAATCAGGAATTATCATTTTAAATCACTATTATGTGCTAGGAACTCTGCTCAGCAATCAATACCAGGCAAAGCCATCTAAAAGATAATTAGAACTGTGCAGACTGTAACATGCCGATTTTGGATGCTGACATTATGTCAAAAGATTTCCAAAACCAGCTAGAAAATTATATTGGCAGTTATTTTGCAGATTGCTGCATTTCCTTTTATGCTAAGTAAAATATAACCTCCCTTATAATACTTCATTGTTTTTATAAGAGCTTTTGAAGTTTTACCTATACAGAGATTTTGATGATCTTTTATTTCCTGTTATTAACAGTTACTCAGTTCATCATAAAGTGAAATGTCTCGTGCTACTAACGGAAGGAAATACTAGACATACAAAAGTGATTCACCAAAATACTGTGCTTTCTATTCAGTGATACACAATAACCATAATCACATTTGTAACAGATTTTTGCCAAGTAGTCCAAGCTTTATTTTCAGGACTATGTGATAAATCAATAAAAATAAGATAATAAATCCAATTTGAACGTAATATTGGGGAGTTTTAAAGTGAATTTTCTGATTTGAAAAAGTAACAGAAGAGCAGGGGAAAATCATATGATAGTTTAAAACCACCAAGTACTTCATGTATATAAATTTTTTTTTTTTTTTTTTTTTTTACAGACTGTAACTTGATTGTATGGGTTAGTTTGCCTCCAGGACTGGGTCTTATTATCTTTCTCTTAGGCACACACAATTTCCCCTCACCACCTGTCATGGCCACTATCCTTCTCATCCAGCTGAGAAGGAATGGTTGAAGCTCTGTGGAGAGATCATCAGTTGCACCCTTTTATCTGGCAAAAGAGCACAAGTAAATGGAAGAACGCACAACTTCTCTCTAGGGCTAAGCATTCTTCTTTGGATTCAGCAGTCCTCTTCACACTTGGCCTGGTGTTGATTGAGCCTTCAATTACACTTTTATATTTGAGGTTTGTGGTTTTTTGTGGGCGTTTTCTTTTTTTTTTTTTCTCCAAAAAATAAGAGTCAGACATCCAGAAAGCTTAGTGCAGCCTGTGCCACTGTCTGAAAAAATATGATATTGATATTCATATCAGTATGAAACAGTACCTTGGAAAAAATACACCACAGGTAGAAAACAGAAGAAATCTCTATAGAACTAGAGGCAGTCATTCAGATGGACCACAGGGTGACGGCAATAAGATTTTGCCTTGCCGGGAAATTTTGTTGTAGCCCAAAACACCATGAAATTTACTTCATTGAGAGCTCAAGATTTTTTATTAGAATCTCTCACTCAATAATTCAGATTTTTTTTTCTTTTAAAAAGCTACGTAGCATTTTAAAAAAACCTTATTTCTGATACTTTTCATTTGATTACTTCACAGAAAAGACGGGTTAATTCTACATGAGGACTATGTGGGGTTCTGCAAAATTCACTACACTTATTAAGAAATTTAATCATGGGTTATTTTTGAAAGAACAACTAATAGCTGACGATATAGTGTTGAATCAGATGCTAACATTAACAAGTTTGCTAAGTATGGTATCACATATCACAGTCATTACAGCCAGTAACAGCAGGAAAACCAGGTAAGATACCATATGATATTGGGTTAATTCAGTAAAAATAATATTTAACACAAACAATTGTTTCTAAAATTCTGTGTGTAGCTTTTCTTATTATCGTAATACTTTGATCTTTGTGTAATATGTATTGTGCAGCAATTTTCCTTTCTGGAGAGAAAAACAACATACTATTTTTGAAACTGATGGTGTCTTTAATTTAATTTACTATTGTTTGCAGCTTTGCTATTATTCATTCTCTGAAGCTACTTTAATATGCTTTGCTATTTGATTGGCTTGCTGGAAAAGTACATATTTTGAAATTTGAGATCATTTTGTCACTGTTCTTCTACAAGATGTGAAATAAAGCAATTTCAAATGTGACAATAAATTGTGAAAAGCCAATTTGAAACAGATCTTTCAGCCGTGTTTGCAAATATTCACAGTTGTGGAAACATTCTACTGAATGACAGAGTGAAAGATGTAGATATTGAACCTAGGGAAAAACCTAGAAACAATGGCAAATCTGATAAGTTGTTAGGAAAATAATTTAGCAGAGCTAAGCTGCTCATAATAGTCTTCTACTTTTCCAGTAGAAAGCTAGTAATATAAGAGGTACATCTCCACTACAGTCAAAGTGAAATAAAACAAATTAGCACACACAGAGTTCTGTGCTGCCAGTTGGAGTGCAGATAATAAGACAGGTACACCGCACAAAAATATTTTCTGTAGGTATACACTCACAGGATTATCTTTAAGTGAAGAAACATCTATTGTCACTGAGGCACAAATTCCCCTGTGACACATAATGGTACAAATTTGGAGCTGTTGTATTTTATTCTGGGTTATTTTACATGTGTATGGATGCAGAAATTGCCCTTGCTTTGATAGCAAATCAGAAAAAAATCACTATTGAATAAGTAGTGCCAGTTAGTTAGGATGGAGAAAATTTAGCATACGGCAAGTGGGATGATAAATGGAAGAGACAGTTGACAGGGACTGAGAAATTTAGAATTGCTTAGTTCAGAGAAGACAACACTGAGACATGACAGAAATAGATTATGCTTACTGTTCAAGGTATGTCTAGACAGAATAAAGGATATTTTATTGTGAAATACTATCACTTCTCAGGTGGCAGTAGAGATTTAAACTCTTCAACCATTAGTGCCAGACACAAATGTATCTCAGATCAGTTTATGTCCAATCATGACTTTTTGTTTAGTTCAGTATAGGATGGGATGTGTCCAACCATTATTTCAGATTGCAGGAAAATAGATGCCAAAAAAACCAAAAATACACTATACCTATATCCTACTCAAGTGTAAATAGACAGTTTAAGTTTAACCAAAACTACAAAAGTAAGTTTGAAGTAATGCATAGTTGAAGGAACTTGGAAACAAGTACCTCCAGCAAAGCAAATCAGAGGGAGGAAAGTAGAGAACATAACCCAGAAGCAGAGGGATGAAGACTAGAATCCATATGTATGAAGATACTTCGTGCAAACATGAAGTGAGAAGGGATGCACAGGGGAAGGTGTCAGACAGGTTTGTGAGAAGGAATATGAAAGGTAAATGGCAGGTCCCAATAGTCATCATGTTCAATGACTAGTGTATCCTGACACTCTAGACAGAGAAGTGAGTTGAAACTAACAAATTCAAGCACTGTGAAAATTGTGTGTAATTTATAAACTGTAGATTACAGACATTAATAACAGATAAGGGAATACTGAAGATCTATATTTTTCCCTTTCAAATTTGAGAAAAATATTAATTAAAGATCAGACTAACAGATCCATAAATATGCATAGGAATTGTGGGGTTAGGAAAAGGGGAAGAAGGACTAAGCAAAAATGTAACAGAGTAGTGACTCCCTTCTCAAGGGAGCTTCTGCAGACACAGAGATGAAGGTGAGAAAGGTTACGTTCTCATTATTATTCTTTTTATATATAGGTTTTTTTATGGAAACAAATGTGTAAGTGAGAAAATAGAAGTCAATATGACAGAGGAGGCAAAAGTAATATGGATAGGCTATGGTGAGTAGAAGTTTATAAGCAGATCAGAGGAGGAAAAGTGAAGTGAAAGGATTTTGAGTAGTTAAAGTTGCCTGAAGTTTCTGTCTTAATAAATGAAGAAAACTCCAGACTGGAACATATGGACATAGAAAACAACAATTATGTAGACAAATAGGGTAAGAAAATCAAAGAATTGTGGAAGTCTACCAGAATTTTAAATTAGATGACAGTCAATATTTTCTGTGCCCATGGAAATACACAACTATGGCCTTTGGCTCAGTAGCTGGTTATCTAGATATGAATTCGGTGCAGGAATGCAAATCTGACATAATACAGCAATAACACATCAAATGAAGACATCATAAGCACATCTGCCAATTACGAATGAGGGCTGATGATAGTTACATTGCAATAACCCAGTTTAACAAACTAACTTAACAAAGTCCCTCTAAGTGAGCACTGAATTACGCACATAGCAGAAAGGAGCAAGAAAGACTCAGATAAGACAAGGGATAGTGTTTGGTTTTCTTTAAAACTTCTGTTTGAAACTACATTTACATATCAATACATATGGAATATAACTATTCTTACAGCTCAGACCATCTTTATTTTGCCTGTTAGCACACCCAACCATACAGGCATTCAACTACAAAATCAAAAACACCGTTGATGTGGGAGTGAAAATTATATGAAACTAGCAAGCATTATTCGCCTCAGACACAGTACTAGTGCAGATAATGATGGGGAAAATTGATCAGAAATTAAAAATGTCTCAACTGTCACTGAAGTAGCATCCACAAGCCACATACCTCCTCTTCACAAGAGGCACAGGGAACTTGATTCTGCAACCAGAAATCATTCTCAGACCATTTGCTGATGGTACAGATTATTTTCTTCCCCTCACAATCAGTGCAGGAAATGAGGAGAATGACGAAAAAAGACAAAAGCAACTCTTACTAGTGGGTGTATTGTGGCATGTTGCCATATGGAATTATAATAACTGTAGGTTGTGAGGTGCTATTGATTTGAGTTAGGCTTTGAGGTATAAATTAAATTATTAGGTGTGAAAAAAAACCCTTCAGTAGACAAAATTCTTTACAGTATTTAAGTTATGCTGGAATTGGTTGTCTCAGTGAGTGACAGGGGCTGTAAGCAGCTATCTTGCCTCTCTTTCTCTGTAGTATCATGATATATGTTTCTCTATCGTGTTTTATCTTTATTTACATTTAACCTGTGTCCAGGGTTAAACTGTAGCAGTTGTTCTACCACCCAATGACCCCTCCTCAGGTGAGAAGGCGAATTGGGGAAAAAAGGGAGAAGCCCATGGGTTGAAGTAGAAACAGATTTAATGAAATAACAAAGCTAATACAATCTCCAACATTAAGTACACAAGCTTATACTCAGCTTCACCCTTAGGATCAGCAGGAGCAGAATGCCAAGAGGGAGGAGCCCCAGTAAGAGGAACTCCCCACCCTCACTAAACTCCTTCCTTTTATAATGACCATGATGTCAGTTGTGTGGGATACACCTGTGAGTCAGCTACCCTTACTGAAACTCCCAGTTGACTCGAGGCTACTCATGGCCTGCCTGCCATGGCTGGCCCATAGTTCTGTTCCTGGGAAACCAGGACACCATTAAAAATCTAAACTTTTTGCAAGTCAGGATTGATTTTTGCTTTATATATCTTTTCATTTCTTTTCCAGAAGGCTTAAAGACAATAAAACTATGTATTTTTAAAAATTGCCTGAGTCAGCATAAGTGCAGCTTAGGTAGTTGCTTTTTGTGTTTTATTTAGCCAGATGTGCTCATCAATGATTAAATTAAATCACAGATTATCAAAAAGGGGTATCCTCTTTATCCAGCAACCTTTCAACTTGAGTTCAAATACCCTTCTGCTTACCTGTTCATAAGGTCCACCTACCAGTGGGTCTGGATACATCTTAGTGTATGACATCTCTAGCATGTCAGGCACCTAGGTAGGAACTAGGAGATGTCTTGCATGTGCCAGCACTAAGGAGAATGAATATGGTGGAGAGTGCAGAACCAGCATTCATATACAATTCATAGACAGATCACCATCTGAACCACTCCCACTTGTTTTTTATCCTTTTTTTCAGATAAAGAGTGGAAGGAATAATAGATGCTGAAATGTTTCAGAGATGCTAAATGTTAATGGTATTTTTCTTCTTTTCTCCTCCTCCCATTAAATTGCCAACTGCTAACATCTAAAACCAATTTACAGATCCATCTGCTTAACAAAAACATTTACATCCCATAAATTGCCTTTCAGGCAGGGGAATATCTTATTCATAATAAAGTCAATTGGTTCCTCCATGTTCCCTGTCAATGCCAAGGGAAACCAATAGAGAGTAGGAGGAACTGAAAAGAAAAAAAAAAAAAGCCAATGCTTCACTTAAAGAATAAAACTCTTGCCTTTATCAGCCAGTCTGTCATTTTGGCCCCACAATCAAACAACAAATTCTTCTGAATTCTACTGAACTCTGTCAGAAACATTTTGTGTCACCCAATCTACTGACTTCAGCAAAACAACTTGTACTAAGTTCCTGAGCTGATGTTGAGACTAATTTAATATTGCTAATGACAGAGAATGCACTTAGTCTTCCATGATTTAAAGTCATTAAGTCCCTTCATGAAGTCAAAAATGAAGCCTCTGGAAGAGCTGGAAAATACAGATATTCTATCTGTATTAGCAACACTCCTGTGCCATATACTCAGTTGTGGAAACTAAGCTGTGCTCCCTTGACATCCAAAATTTGCTCAAAGAAGACCAATAGAGAATTTTCTGCATGTAGTTCAAACTGTCTGTCCTGACTATGAACACACAGAGCACACAGGTGAGTAGGAAATGCACCTTAAAACCAAGGTTGCATTGTTTTTAGCTTACATAAATTTTCAGTTTAAGGAAATGAAAAAAATTACGCCCCAAAATTGCCTCAGAGTCTAATACCTGGCAGCTTACAGATAAACAGACATTATTATGGCTGGCTGTAAACAAAAGGATTCATTTAGTCTATAGCATTGGATTAATAAAACATACGAAATTTACTGTTTCATGTAATTATACTGAATTTACAGTATAATTCATAATTACTGGATAGATAAAAATTATCAGTCTCTTCCCAAAAGATTTATAAATTTAGTTATTATCTTTCTCCCGATGCTTAATTACAAACTGTTTAGTAGTACCTGATAAAAAAATCCATGGTAAAGACTTTAAATGTTTTGTGCCAAAAAGCTGCTCTTCAAAATCTAAGTGCATTTACAGTCTCAGTAATTACAGTGAATCACTGTTTCCACAAACTTTCCAAGTTTTCATCAGAAAAATATGTTCCCAACAAAACGAAACAATATTTACAGCACGCTTTCTCCAGCTAGGTCAAAGCTCTTCTAAGAAGAGTCCAAATAAAGAAAATTCAAGTTCAGGTAATGTTGATAATGGAGAGCATATATCCAGAGTGAGAGTCACTATAAGATATAATTCCAGTATGAATCCCAATTAGGTGTTACACCCCTGCTCACATAATGCATTAAAGATTAAGGCTTTGTCCTGCACTAAGAAACATGTGAGGATAGTATTGCTTCATGGAGGAAATCAATAGAACGTTGAATGGAAGTCTTGCTTATAGGAGTGTCAAGATTTGTGTTATACAAACCAAACTGAGTTGACTAAATTTACAGAGATGAAAAGCCTCACTGTTTCAATAATTTGATCAAATTACTAAAAGGACAACCACTTCCAAAACTGATATTTAGGTATGTAGTGGCAAGGGTTTTAAACATGTATTTATATGAAGTATATAAAGCACCTTTTTCTCTAAATATCTGGCAAGTGTGCATGTCATGCCAGCTGTTTATCACTAGTTTCTCTCATCTCACTAGCTACAGGCAAGTAGCACTATGTTTCACTTCCCAGACAGAAGATCAAGAAAGGGGATATCACTGTCACTTATATTCCAGCTATGAGAAGTCAGAATGTTGTGGTGTTTCTCCTGACTGACAGATAAGTGAAGAAGTCAACCAACTGTGTCCTTGGTTCAGGTTATTTCCTTCAGAGAATATTAGAATAAAATTGAGCAATAAGTTCTTACTATATAACTGGAATAAAATAATTCAAAAATCCTATATAGCAGCTATCATTCTTCCTTAAAATTGGAGAGCCAAGCATCCTTCTGTGACACAGGCTACTTCTCAGACTCTCTGAAATTCCTGTTCCTGCTGCCACTCTTCCAATTAATTCAGACATGTTTGTGCTTGTTTTTCCTCTCAGAAATCTCCTTCAACTTGAAAGAGCAGCCTTCCTCTGTTACGTTCAGTTCCTATTGGAATTTCTTCTGTCTGAAGCTGGAAGGTAAAAACAAAAAAATGGAAGACAGAAAATATTAAGAATAGTGTTTTAAAATGCAAAAGTAAATATCTGCATTAGCTCTTGAAAGGACAATGTTTTTGTCAAATTAATTGATGCTTGGGGGGTTTTTTATCCCTAAAGATTAAATATGTTGAAAGGTGAAGCTTTTTGATATTTCCGAAAAATATTTTCTTTCAGATGGAAAGAAAGAAAACTCACCAATACAAAAATAATAAAAAAAATAAAAGGAAGTGATTACCTGCATCCAAGAAAGAAAAGGAACATTCTGTCTGAGTTTGTTCAATCAGTTTCTGAATGAAAGCTGATCATTGTGGAGAAAAAAAAAGAAAATAGTTCAGTAGTTGGGAACACAGAACTGCTGCTGAGTCTTTTGCGACTTTCTGGTATTCATTAATGCAACCTGCATTTATGCAGCATAAGAAACAGGACAGGGATATGAGTCTCTCAGCTGTAACACAGCTGCCCTGAAGTACACCCTCCTCAGAGGGAAGCAGCAGGCACTATTAACAAAGTGTTTGGTGAGGTATGTGGAAGATGTTCAGTGAATTCTTTTGTATCCTGGAGTAGTCAGAATTAATGTTTCTCTTCCTCATACTGGGGTGTATCATAAAGAAAAATACCCACCTCCCAAAATGTATCATTTCAAATTCAAGGAATAATCTAGCATCCATTTCAATCTTTTGCTTAGTCCAAATTAAGGCAAGTGTGAAAAATTTTGGGGGGGCAGCATTTTGTCCAAAGAACCTAGATGAATAATAGAGGGGAAGCTGCCTTCTAGCTCTGTCCTGGCTGATGTGCCCCAGGCCAGGTGCAATCACCTGGGCCCAGGTGGGGAGGTGATGCCTTCATGAAAACAATCAAAATTTCACACTGGGTGAAACTTCTGGTGTGTAGTGTAGGGATGGTAAGAAAGATATTTCACATTAAAATTCAGCTGTTGGCTGCTGCTGAAAAGATCAGTCTCTTTGCCTCCAGTTGTATGTTCCCACCCCTTCTGTATCTGCTCTAGCAATCATGATCTAAGCTGGAGTGGGTGCCAGATGAGCACTAAAGTCAATGTAAAGGGAAAAGGGGGATACTGTACTGGAATAGGAAGAAAGTAGAGAAGCAGAAGAACCCTTCCTAGTGAGAACTGATGGCTAAACCAGATTACGTATAATGAGAAAAAGCAGTCTGAGATACACAGCAAGGAGGTAGCCTATGGAAGAAATGCTGGTTGCAGTATTTCTGAATCAAGTAGAGGGAAGAAAAAAGTAGCACATCAAAGATAAAAACGTGCATTACGATTTGAATGCCCTTTTATTGTTTTTGGAGTACTGATTAGAAGTGCAAGCAGACACATTTCTCAAGTCTGGTATATACAGGTTCCTGGTACAGTGCCTTAGCAAGGATGAATAAATATGCATGACCTAAGTTTAACAATTCCTAAGAAGTTAGGTAGGGACTTTTACCATATAATGGTATCACACAAAAAATTTTAAAAGCAATTGAAGTGCTTGAATGCCCAGTGTAGCCACACTGAACCTTATCTTCAAGAAAAAGAGGCTCTCTCATTTCCAAGAGCTGGGTCCTTTGCAGCTATACCCCTCTGAAATTAAAACACTGAATTAAAACTATTTGGGAGTCAGTAATAATTTTTGATAACTTCTTAAAAGATGGTCTGCTAAAAACTAGATATATCACAGAATCACAGAACGTTAGGGATTGGAAGGGACCTCAAAAGATCATCTAGTCCAATCCCCCTGCCAGAGCAGGAACACCTAGGTCACCTCACACAGGAACATGTCCAGGCGAGTTTTGAATGTCTCCAGAGAAGGAGACTCCACAACCTCTCTGGGCAGCCTGTTCCAGTGCTCTGTTACCCTCAATGTGAAGAAGTTCTTCCTCACATTTATGTGGAACCTCCTATGTTCCAGCTTGCGCCCATTGCCCCTTGTCCTATCATTGGATGTCACTGAGAAGAGCCTGGCTCCATCCTCATGACACTCACCCTTTACATATTTATCAACATTAATGAGGTCACCCCTCAGTCTCCTCTTCTCCAAGCTAAAGAGACCCAGCTCCCTCAGCCTTTCCTCATAAGGGAGATGTTCCATTCCCTAAATCATCTTTGTGGCTCTAGATAATATAGATTCTATATAATATAATAGAATCATAGAATCATAGAATGACTTCGGTTGGAAGGCACCTCAAAGATCATCTGGTTCCAAACCCCCTGCCATGGGCAGGGATGCCTCCCACTAGATCAGGTTGCTCAAAGCCCCATCCAACCTGGCCTTGGACACTTCCAGGGAGGGGGCATCCACAATTTCTCTGGGCAACGTGTGCCAGTGTCTCACCACCTGCACAGTAAAGAATTTCTTCTGAATACCTCGTCCAAATCTACCCTCTTACAGCTTAAAGCCATTGCCCCTTGTCCTATCACTCCATGCCCTTGTAAGAAGTCCCTCTCCAGTTTTCTTGGAGACCCCCTTCAGGTACCAAAAGGTGCTATAAGGTCTCCCTGGAGACTTCTCCAGGCTGAACAACCCCATCTCTCTCAGCCTGTCTTCATATCAGAGGTGCTCCAGCCCTCTGATCATCTCTGTGGCCCTTCTCTGGACCTGCTCAAACTGCTTGATGTCCTTCTTATGTGGGGGGCCCCAGAACTGGATGCAGTACTCCCAGTAGCATCTCACGAGAGCAGAGTAGAGGGGGAGAATCACCTCCTTCGATCTGCTGGCCACACTTCTTTTGATGCAGTCCAGGATATGGTTGGCCTTCTGGGCTGCAAGTGACAGATCAGATCTGCAATGTCAGGATTCAGCTGACAATTTTTAGACATCTATTTGGTTTTTCTGCAAACAGCAAAATGTGTCTGATAATAGCTCAAGGTCTAACATTATAAGAATGAAAGTACTTTTCCCTTGTAATTTTCATTAAGTTCTGCCTATGATTACTCCTAAGTACACTTACTAATCAACTCATGTATTTATCAGAAATCAAAGTATCCAACTTCAATATCTGTATAAATGGAATTCCAGACATAAAGCTAACAACTGTGCATGATGTAGTGTTATTAGCTGGCCTTCATATGCTTAATCACCACATTCATGGTGTATCTTAACCATTTTTTTCTGTTTTCTACAAGTTCAAACAGTAACTATTTAATGCTGAATAAATTTGAATTTGTACATAGATTATTCATTTACTTTTAATATTGTGTATGAGAATCTGTAGTTTCTTTCTGTGTTGCTTTTAAGTAACTACATAAGGAAAGCTCTTAGAAAGATAAGCAGGGTGTCATGGTCCATCCTACAAAGTTACCTGGAGCTACCTCATGACAAAAGACAAACTTCTCTTTCTTGGGGACATCACAGCAGACACATTTATTTTGCGTATTAGAAAGTTTCAGAAGTGCAGGAGTTCCTGTTGCTCATTCCAAAATGGGAAAATTCTGTACTTCCCCAATATCTTTGTGCTGATTATAGACACAACTTTTTCCTCTGCAATCTCTCCAAATTTTCTTGTCTGTCCATAAAATTAATGAAGATGCATGAATATTTTTCCACCCTGTGCACATCTGAAAATAAAGATTTGTCCTTTAAAAAAGAACTCTGACTACCAACACTAATTTACTGGAGGTTTTTTTTTGCTTTAAGAAGTTTATGGCCAAATTACAAGAGTAGAATCTGTACTAAACTAATAAATAATTAGAACATCTAATGGATGCTGAACAGTTTTGGCTGTCTAAAAGAAAAATAATATATATTAAGAAATACTGTGTGATACAGTATTTCAACATGGAAAGAACGTATGAGAAAAGAGACACAGCAGACCTTCAAAGCTTTAAATACAGCAGTTCAAAATAGAACAAAAACAAGGCAAAAACATGAAGATGAAACTTTACAACTGTCATGATGATGTTGTTAAAACATTTCTTTAGCAGATGAATTATGAACAAGATATGAAAGACCTTAAACTGAGTCAGATTAGTTCTGGATCTTACGTAATAGTACAAAGAAAATTTGAAATTCTGCTTCAAATTCATCTTCAAACTGTTCCTGAGATGCTGGGTTTTTTTTCTTCTGACACTGATTTTTTCATCCCTTCTTACTGAGGCTCTTAAAATCATTCGGTATTTTATATGGTATATCATATGGGATATAGCAAACTTCATTTTGTTGTATGAGGGATATGATTTTAGCACCTCTTGTATCTCTCTCATCTTAAAAATAAAAAAAAAAAAATATTTTCTGTATCTTCAGTGAGGCATTCACAAATCTTTACTTAACAAGAATAAAAGATGGTACTTTAAAATAAAATTAAATCTAGTTCATCCACCTACTCAGAGGTCAGTTTAGAGGTACTACCAGGCAGCTGAGGTAGATGGGTCTTGGAAACCTCTCAGGATGGAGACAAGCTTCACAGTCTCTCTGGCCAGCCTTTTCACCTGTCCTTACAGGGAAATAATTTTTCCATATCTTCAGTAAGACATGTAGGAGGACAAGTCTTCAGCTCAGCTATGCCCATGCACGGAAATTCTATGGACCCTGTTGATTCAGACCTCAACCTGTGGTTGAGATTTAATTCTTGGTTTGACCTCAGACCTTTCTAGTCATCATGGACCTGCGCAACCATCACCGAGTAATTTCTGACCCTGGTAACCCTCACCAAGATGATTTTGATCCCAGCTCACCAACTTGCATTCCTGGTGCCCTGACCCTGAGGAAGCCTCCAACTCCTGTGGTACTCTGACACTTTCTTCGTGTTCCTCCTTATACAGTCCAGGTGGCTGTTCTGTCTCTGTTGCCAGGGTGCTGCTGACTCATCTTCAGTTTTCTGTCTGCCAAGATCTCCAGAACCTTTCATACAGAGCTGTTCCCCACCATCAGTCCTCAGCCTGTATCATTGCAAGTATTTCTTCCTTCCTGAGTGCCAGAGTTTGCATTTGTCCTTGCTGAATTTCACAAGGTTCCTGTTCCTCATTCATCCAGCTTGTCTAGGTCCCTCTGCCTCAAGTGAACCAGGTCATCTCATTTTGGCATCAGCTGCAAATTTGAGTGAGAGTATATATCATTGCCTCTTCCAAGTCATTAATAAAGAGGTTAACCAAGACAGATCCTGAAAGAAGACCCCTATGGTACTCCATTTATCAGCCTGCAGGTTGAGTAAAGCCCATTAACCATGGAGTTTCGTCATTCAATCAGTTTTTCACTCATCTATTTATCTACCCGTACGGACTCTAATATCCCAGTTTGGGTACAAGAATACTGTGGCAGACCATGTCCAAAACTTTGCCCTATAAATGATATCTGTGGCTTTCCCCTCATCCACAAATCCAGTCATTTGATCTTCAGGGCTAACCAGGTAGGTCAGACACGATTTACCTTTTGTTAAGTTATGCTGTCTCTTTGCAAACGCCTTCTCTTTCATGTGCCCAGAAATGTGTTCCAAGAGGACTTGTTCTATAATTTTCCTACGGACCAAAATGAAGTATTCTGGCCTTTAGCTCCCCTGGTTTATTCTGCCTTTTTGAAGACAATTTTTGAACATTTCTCATTCTCCAGTTCTTGGAGTCCTTCCCCAGCCTCCAGGACTTTTCAAATATCATGAAGAGTGGCCTTGAAAGGAAATCAAGCAGTTCTCTGATCACTTTTGCATTCAGGTTGTCAGGTCTCATGGACCTCTATGGATCAAGTAGTCTCAAGCAATCCTGGACTTGACTCCCATCTACTGCTGGTTGTTCTTTCTCTAAAGGCCTGGGCAAAGAGGTCTTGTTGGTAAAGACTGAGGCAAAGAATGTTTTGATTACTTCAGCCTTTTCTGTGCTTACTGTCACCAAATCACCTACCCCATGCAGCAAAGAGACCACATGTTCCTTGTCAGTTTTCCACTACTAATGATCTATGGAAGTTTTCATGAGAACAAGCATATCTCACAGCATACTCTTCCTTTCTTCAACCAAAATAGAGAAATGTCTTTTCTTCTTTGAAGAAATTACAGTTTCAGATAACCTGGAGTAGAGCTTTCTGTCATGAGAGACAGGAGAATATTGATATGCAAAATGCAGTTTCTGAATGGACTAATTGGGGATCTACAATGTAAATCTGGGAAAGAAACCACTTTTAATGAATTGAAACTTCGTGAGAAACCAGAAAGATTTCCTATCCAGCTTCATGATGAACTAAAGATCTTTCAATAGAAAGCAAAGAGAGCCCTTCATCCCCTCAAATAGTCCCAGAGGCTAGAGAACTTGACATGCAGACTTGCATCCAAAATCTCCCCCCAAAAAATAGGTTAACAATACTGACTTTTTTGTTGGATTCTTTCCTTTTAGTTTAAATATCTAAGTGATCAATGGAATAGAGATTTGAACTTTGATCTCCCTGACTCTAAATGAATTTCTTACCTGCTAGGTGTTTTTTTATTCCTTCAACCCTACACCTAGGAAAATGAAGAATTTTAGAGTTAAAATTCTGTAGGGCTGTGTTATGTTCCAGGAGTATTATAAAGTTAATAAATGACTCATTGTTTGGCTTCCAAAGTCTCCTGGGAAATGAGCAGTTGAAATGATAATTGTTATTTAGTTCCTTTTGGAAAGAGAATGTTAATAAACAAATTTCAAAGCTAGTTTTTATGTGTACTGTAACAGTTCTGGGAGAAAAAAAAAAAGCTGGTAAGATATATTTCTTGATGATTAATCTTCTTGAAATGCAGAACCAAAATAACCAAACAGCGTGCAACTATGAAACACATTTTACAACTCTCAAGCACTACTTCTCATTTGTAGGACACAGCATATAAACAGGATCTTAAAAGACTGAATTAGTGCCATAGTATACCAATCACAATCATTTCCAAAGAATAGCTCTTCTCCAAATAATTGTATTTTCTAGTGCCTGCACAGTATCTACAGCAGCACCTGTTAAGTGTTTCTTCTCTTCCTGAAAGCAGATGTCAGATTTATACCTTTAGCATGACCAAGACTGCAAATATTAATTAATCTTCTATGTCTAGTGACTGAATGAGCCTGACTGGCATGTGCAATGTTGGCAAACACAAGCTTTGTGGTAAGTGGCTTCACAGGGTCTGTTTGGCAAAAGCTGCTCAGGGTTGAATAGCACTTGAACACTACTTCAATAGAGACTGATAGGCATATTTTTCACCTACACTTTGGTACTTATTACACTGGGTAGACAAAGCACATATTTTAAAGCAATTAATGTTTTACAGTGTTTGTACTTTTTGGCGGTTTTGTGTTTGTTGAGTTTTTTTTACTTTTAAAAGTAAATCTTTTGCTTATTTAATTATCAATGAGCTACATGGAAAATATCTGTCTTCCAGAAAACAAAAACTTCTGGTGGCTTTCATAGAAAATGGGAGAGTTATCATATTCTTATCAATGTCATGGATAGCTCTATTATATTTTTCAGCTGATTAAGCTTGCCTACAGTCATTAGAGAAAGCAAAAAAAAAGGTAGAGAAAATAATTGAAAGAATGGATTCAAATTAGTATAACCTAGGCAACTAAGCTGTGCCAAAATTTAAAGGTTCTAGAGGTGCATTCATCCTAAATACATGCCTGTGGGCAAGGTATAGAAAATACCCTTGAAGGAGTAAAGATGATCTTGTCTGTCTAACTTAGGGTCCTGAAATTAATGCCACCCACATCACTGGGTAATGAGAGTGAAGTTTAGACATGATAAAAAGACATTACATCCATGTGCAAGGGAAAATTACAAAATACAAAATATGTAATAGCTTTTTTTTAGGTAGGGAAGATGACGCTTACCATCAGAAACAGTTTGTGAGGGTGCTGTTCTGGCATTATAACTATGACAAATCTGCAGCGCAGGGGATAAAACAGTCCCAGGCTGAGCACGGTCAAGAGGTGATAGAAGCTTCTCCCATATGAAGAATGGCTAGGGGGACAGTGAAAAAAATTCAGGAACAGCTTGTTTCTAGGCACATCTGTACCGTAAACTGTAGCTCAGCAGTTGCAGTGACATTTTCTGTAGCAAATATCTCTTATATTGGAAATAGCTATCCTTCAACTACCTCAGCTCATCATGCTGCCCTTCAAAAGAACAATAACAAACATGGTAAAGATTAGGGGGTTTCAAACTCCTGTTCACTAGGACTTGACAGCCTTCCCATGCAGAGAATGGAGGCACACCAATTTTGTTGCCATTTGGATCATAGTTCCCTGAAGAATAGATGTGAAAATTAGGTCAACTTGCACAATTTTGTGAGGTAGAAGCATTTGGCCATGCTTTGTATCACTGGTTTCCTGATCAGGCACAGAACAATTGATGCACATCTATCCTTGAAAGGGTTATTGCTTAGAAAATGAACAGCTATATATATTCAACGGGTCATTAAATGTAAAAGAGTTTGAATTTTGAATTATTACTACAGTACATTGTGTCATAAAATTATATGGAAATTCATCTAACTCTTTAAACCAAAAAACAACCATAGGAAAAATTCTAGGTAGTACAGGTCTAGATTTAAATTTCTTTTGCTCAACTTTTCTCCTGCCTGGAATCAAATTTCTCTTTGGAGAAGTTTTTAAAATTTATTTGCTATACTAATTTAGTGAATGCTCAGAAAGTATTGGCTGTTAGATAACACTACTGAAATAAAATAAGTGGTGAATGCACTGCAGCTGGAGTGCAAAACATGAACTAGGATCTATTTGTCACCTCTGAGACTTGAATGAATTCATTCACTGTGACCACCAACACTCTGGGATATGTTTTCTCATACTGTGTTTTCTTGGAGCTCAAAAATCAAATCTGCAGTCATTGACTATAATAAGAAGGTTTCTGTTAAGTTGCAAACTCATTAAATCCTGCTCTAAAACAGAATTAAACCCTCTGTAGTCCTAATCTCCCAGACGTTTGATTGTACTCCCTAAGTTATTGACCTGCTGAAACTAAAAAAATGGAGAAATGTATCATTCAGACCTTAAGAGTACTTTGGACACAGATAAAGGACTCATGCTACTTTGGAGAAAAAACGAAGACATCAACTTTTGCTAAGAAGACACCTTTGCTTCCATTTAAATCTTTGGTTTCCACTAAGGTCAAGAATGGGTATGTAATTGCTCACTGTCAGAGAGTAGAGATGGTCTTGAAACTACATTGGCCTTAGTTCTATGTCTAAAGGGCATAGAAATGTCCATGCTTCCAATGCTCTTTTGTTATCTTTTACTGTTTACTCTTCTATTCATCATTTCTGTCTTGTTTAATACACTGCCAGCCCTTGTCGATACCTCTTTTAGATGTCCTCTACCCTTGATTGACCTTGATTCATCTGAAACAATGACATGATGAAAACTTAACTACTCACAAAGAGGCAGCAAGGATGCTCACAGAAAGATTTGTAACAGGTAGTCAGGCTCGTAGATGAAGCTGTGATCCGTTCTGAAAAAAAATTAAAATAAGTGAAAAAACAGTTAACAAACCTGATGGTCCTGTTTGTGCCTCTCCACCCTCCATACCATATAACCAGTACCTCTGCATTTAAATGATGTGTATTTCTTGTCTCTGGATGCATTCCCCTCATTACATTAATTCTTACCAGAAAAAAATTGCTTTGTTATCTATCAAATCTCTAGCCTTCGCCTTCCAGGAGCATAACCTCAACAGGTAGTAGGGTTTGTCAATACTTGTTCAATTCTATAGAACAACGTTAATTATGACTAGGTAAAATGCATTCAGATTATATTTTGAGAACTAGCCAATTTTCTGTATATCGTTTTGTCTACAGTAAAAACACTGTTTTATATCCAGGTTGCTTGGTTGTGATGAATGTCATAGTTGACTCAGCTGCGTGGGAACTACTGCTTCAGTATTGCAGGCCAGACCAGGAGAGTGGGCTCTTATCTCTTTGATGTGAATACCGGTGAACAGATGCAGGAATATAAATGGCTGAGTGGCTGCATTGAAAAATCAGTGCTTTTGATTTTTATGAGAATGAGAGACCACTATAGTATATAGAAAATTTTATCTTCTTGCCTGCAGATAGCCAAGAAATTATAAATACGTTAGTCAGGGACCAAGACTGCATCGGTTTAGATTAGATGTGCTACCAAAGATAAGGTAGCCTATTTTTGTGTATGTTTTGAAGGCTTTCAACTTGTCTGAAACCTCGTTAACTATATATTTGTCTTTATCATAATGATGTTGGCAATTTTTAAGATACTTCAAACTACATGTTTTCCTTGATATATACAAAGGAAAAAACAAATTATGCCACTTATTACATGAATTATCCAAATCCTTATCATGTGTATTAGATATTTTTCCTTTAAAATATTTTTTCTTCTTTTAAAATGCTGTTTGAAATGTGGCTTTAATCAAAACTATAATATTTGGTCATATAAAAACTTGCAAAAAATTACACAATTTCTTTTATCCTTTGTGAAGCTTACGGAAATAATTTTATACTAAATTGTTGAAAGACAGACTCACGGGCCAGCAGTGAAAAGTTCTTTTAAGAGCTAAGTTATAAGAAGCCAGTGAACTACAGGGATATGAAATGCAAATGCTAGCAAACCTTTAACTATAGCATTGCAAATAATGACACTAGTCATCCTATCATTCTTCAAAAAATAGTGTTCTGCAAATTAAATATAATAACTGAGAAGCCCACTTCAACATAAGTCAATAAAATAATAGCTTGTTAAAAGAAAATAATTACTCCGAAGCAGTCTTTGAAGAGCATCTATTTATTTTGAAATCCTCTGAAATAAAAGAACAGAAAAATGAGTAAACCTTAGCACAGGAATAAACCTTCCCTCTTGGATTTCATGATAAATTAATGATTAGCAGTCTTCTTATATATGAAGCTAAATAGATGAATGCTTAGAAATCAAGAAAATAGAGTTATACAGCCTTATCTCTTTCCTCTGAACTTCTCTGATAAATATAGGGGGTTTTGACATATTCAAATGCTACATGAAGAAGAAACTTGTTATCAAATTCGAATTTCCATCTTTCTAAATCACTATGCTTCTAGTTGCAACAGAAAATTTAGCCTTCATATTTGGGTTGTAGGGCTGGTGAGTCTAAATCAGAGGCTAGCTGTTTGCACTTGGTTTAGTGGGAAAATAAAAGTACATTGGAGAAAACACCCTCCATTTGTTCAAAATTTCAACTGGCAAGCATGTAACACTAGAAGACTAACACCAGACGACTGCACATTCTATGGAGGATTAATAGATTTGCTTGTAGATGCCCCTGCTTTTGAATAAACTTTGGCAATAACATGGGCTGAATGGCAATAACATGGCCCACAGACACAAAAATTTTGTATTAGGGAAAAAAAAAAAAAAAAGAAAGAAAAAGAAAAATCACAGTTTCAGGGGAATGTCAAGCAATGGATTACTGTCTAGCTGTGGAGTGGTAAATTACATGCCATTACAATATATCCTTACAGAACACCAGACTTATACCTAATACTAGGCTAGACACTAGAACGACACTTAAAGACTTGACTGACTTCTTTTTTCAGAACAAATGAAAAGTTAGTGGAGGAATGTAGGTCATTAATCTTAGGTGCTGTGAGATTTTTTCAAACTATAGACAACAGAATACTACAAAACTCTCCAGAGGGCCTGGAGCAGGCAGTTCATTAGGTGTGGTTTTTATTAATCTTATTTTTTTAAGATGCTTGAGGTATAGAGCTGTGACAGATCATCATCAAATCACTGAAGAATTCAATTATAAGCTACTGTTCACAACCTATTAAGAAAAGAAAATCAATGCAGCAAACCTGTAGAAGGTGTGTTTTCTACTTGTGACACCAGCTGAAAGAGTATCTGAGTACCTTATTTCTAAATTAAAATTCCTTCCTCCATTAGCAGCAAGCCCACATTTTGAATGAAATACCACTCTTTCTCCATTCACAGCCACAGTCCTCTGTGGAACATATTTCCAAAGTGTGACAGCAAAGAGGCAGTGGAAATTGGACTTCTTTTACAGACTTGCCTGTTCCTCTGGGAATAGAAGCACGGAAAAACACTCATCTCCTAAAATGAAAATTTCAGACTACAGAGGCAGAAAAGATTCTGCTCTTCTGGAAGAGGATGAAAGCTATGGAAACTGATTCTGAATGTTCTTGTATCATCTCAAAATCTGGAGTCTGATAATAGAAGTTATTTCAGATCATGTCACTTAGTCAACATGGAAGATAAGCATAGTCTGGTCTTCTAAATTAATCAAAAATTTTAATTTATAGCATCAGAACACTGATTTCTTACACGTATCTTGTTTCTTCTCTATTTATCATACCTAAATGTTTCTCGTTTGGCATTTTTACTTTCCTGTGGGGTGAAAAGCGAAGTGATCATGATCAGAGTCCTCCCTTAAACCAAAGCAGTGGTAAAAGCAAGTAGCTTATTAAATCTTTCAGGCCTAAATAGTTTATACCGTTGGGTCTCAGCGTTCAGTAGTTGTCAGAGTCAGTGAAAATGAAGAAAAATTTTCTGTGAAAGTTAAGTAATGTAAACAAACATAGAACACTTTATCTTCTGGAGACTGTAAGCTAACTAAAGTTGTTATTGTGCTGTGTCAAGAAAGACAGCAGTTTCATATTTACAGGTTGAGTAAAAAGTATAGTGCAGTTAGGGCTCTCATATATAACAAATTGGGTCCTAATGCCCATACCCCAGTTTGTGATTGAAAACTCTATAGCATTTTCTTTATGCCAACCTTTTTATCCTGACAGTGAAGGATGGCAATCTACCACGTAGGTAGGTATGAAAAGCTACATAGAATCATAGAATCATAGAATCACTACGGCTGGAAAGGACCTCCAGGATCTTGAAGTCCAACCTTTATCCCATCATCTCTCTAACCACTAGACCATTAGATCACTGCCTCAAGTGCTTCATCCACTCATTTTTTGAACACCCCCAGGGACGGCGACTCCACCACCTCCCTGTGCAGCCTGTTCCAATGTCTAACCACCCTCACAGAAAAGAACTTCTTCCTAATATCCAACCTAAACTTCCCCTGACGTAACTTGAGGCCATTTCCTCTCGTCCTATCATCAGTAATTTGGGAGAAGAGACCAACACCAGCCTCACTACAACCTCCTTTTAGGCAGTTGCAGAGGGCAATGCAGTCTCCTCTCAGTCTCCTCCAGACTAAATAACCCCAGTTCCCTCAGCTGATCTTCATAAGGCCTGTTTTCCAGACCTCTCATCAGCCTCCTTGTCCTTCTCTGGACTTGCTCCAGCATCTCAGTGTCCTTCTTCTACTGTGGTGCCTAGAGCTGGACACTGCACTCAAGGTGTGATCTCACGAGTGCCGAGTACAGGGGCACGATCACCTCCCTGCTCCTGCTGGCCACACCGTTTCTGATACAGAACAGGATGCCATTGGCCTACTTGGCCACCTGGGCACACTGCTGGCTCCTGTTCAGTCGGCTGTCAACCAACACCCCCAGGTCCTTTTCCGCCAGGCACCTTTCCAGCCACTCTTCCACAAGCCTGTAGCGCTGCGTGGGGTTGTTGTGGCTGAAGTGCATGACCTGGCACTTGCCTTTGTTAAACCTCATACAATTGGTCTCAGCCCATCGCTCCAGCCTGTCCAAATCCCGCTGCAGAACCTCCCTACCCTCAGGCAGATCGACACTCCCATTTAATTTCATGTCATCTGCAAATTTACTGAGGGTGCATTCAATCCCCTCAGCCAGGTCATTGATAAAGACATTAAACAAGACTGGCCCCAAGACCGAGCCCTGAGGGACACTGCTTGTGTCCAGTCTCCATCTGGATTTAATTCCATTCACCAAAACTCTGGGCTCAGCTATCCAGACAGTTTTTTACATCAGGTACAAGGTGCTTAAGCAGAGCAGCTCTGTACTAAGGCTGAGAATTTTGCAGGGTTTTATGAATGTAAACAGGTAGGCAAGACATCAGCCACTCTGTGAACATCTCAAAAACTGCAGCTAATGTAACATCCATATCATTTGGCTTCTAAAATTACAAAAATTCTGCCTGTTGAGATCTTTAAATCAGGTTAAGCACTGACATTACTCTGAGCCCTAGACTAATGTAGAGACCCTCAAGCGAAACTACTTAGCAGATAATACTATGTGGCAGATAGGGCCCGGTTCTAAAAGGAGGATATTTTTCAGATCCCACATGAGAAAGATTAAAAGCAGGCACTATTGTGCAACCAGGTAACACAATGGACAAGATATGCAGGATAAGAGTAGGAATGAAACTAAGCTTGCACAGGAGAAGATGGGAAATAGTTATGGTCGTAAAACACTAGCTATTTGTGGAATTCTAGTCTTCTTAAAAGACAAATTTAAACATGTTATCACCCCAAAATTGTTAACTACTGTTATGACTGGAGGTATTTAAGAAATATGTAGATGAAGTGCTAAAGGACATGGTTTAGTGATGAATTGTCAGTGCTAGGTTAATAGTTGGACTTGATGATCTTAGAGGTCTCTTCCAACCCAGGCTATTCTGTGATTCTGTGACTGGTGTCTATCATGGATTTATCCTAAATATGTGTTTTACTAGTTATGTTTCTTTACATACAGTATAATTCAAATGAGATGTGTAGTACACATAGACATTTCTTACTGAGAAAAAAATGAGAGAATGAGGTATAAGAAATTACTTAACATGTCAAACACTACATGTGACACCTCCAAAACAACAACAAAAAAGTTTTCATAAACAAAGAATTGTCTTAGTGCTTAGTTAGAAGACTGAAAAGACCCTCACCCAATTAAATTTGTAAAAAGTTTACTATGTTGATATTATAATGAAAGGGATACCTTATACAATTTTTTTTGCATATCTCTAGATCAGGATAACACAGTTAAACAGTTAAACACAGTTAAACCCTCAGTTTAGTCCCAAGTACATTCTCCAAATTATCAAAGAGCAATAATGTGTCAGTGTAACATTCCAGACCTATCAGAGTGCTGTAGGCAGTAGCGAGCACACCAAAATTCTGAAGATTTCTAGGAAGTCTGATGACAAGGTTTGTTTGGCTTCTGTGCTTCAATGAAAGAAAAGACAGAACAGTCTACAAGATGAATTAAATATGCATGAGTTCTTAGGCATGTAGCCTCATTCAGAAATGGATTTAGGTGTCTATGATGGAATTCAGTTATCTTTAGTTGGGATTCATCTGCCCTAATTTGTTGTTTAAACTTCTGAATTGAAACTCCATAAGCCCGTGGTAGAATAAGTAGATAATTCAAAGGGAAAATCCTCTAAAGTATCTATTTTCCCAAGTAAAGCATGGTGTTATTATCTTTAATATCTGTAAAAGAATCTGATGTAAATAATCTCATGATAAAAACTCCCTGTAGATATAGAAAAAAGGTACAGAAATTTTCTATAAATTAAATATGCACTTTGCTAGTATTTTAATGTTGGCTTAATTATTTTTTTTTCTCCCTTTATTTTTAACAAAAATGTAACATCTTAAATATGATTCATAATACTATATGAGTAAGATGTGGAGAGAGCTAGCATCATTATGAACAGAATATATCAGCATTTAAAAGTGACTAAGGAGTATATGTCTACTGTGCCTATTGATTTTACCTTACCAAGAATAAAGGCATAAGTCACAATTCTGTCACTCTAACAAAAAAGATTGACTGAGAACTCTAAGTGGATACTGTGAAGTATCAGCACACCTGTAAAATGAACTTACTGAGAACAAGTAGATGTGGAGTAACAATTTTTGTTTGTAAAGTAATTTGAAAGAAAATATTAGCATATAAAATTAACATCGGTAATAGCTTTACATAAAACATGGAATCTTTTAATAAGACTGTATTGCTGTTAGGTTATGACAGCATCACAAACAGTTCAGGCTTCCTCTGTTATCTGGACATGATGATACCATTGTGTGCTTATCTTTACAGATCTCAGTCACCTTTCTGGCATTTTACTCTTACACAGATATATAAATTACTATCATAAGAGCTTTTCAATAGATATCTCTGTGCTGCAAATTGGTTACAAAGTCAATGCATCATATATATATATATATATATAAGCAAAATTATCTTTCAAATTTTGGAGAGTTTCCTTTTTTCTTGTAAGTCATGTTTAAAATGTTTTGGACTTGATGATCATAGACGTCTCTTCCAACCAAGGCTATTCTGTAAAAGTAAAACTGTATTAAATTTGCCCTGAGGTAAATTAAAATATTATCCATCAGAGTTATCACTTAAAATTCTTGCATATCCCTAATACTTTTATTATCTTATAATTGCTAATTTATTTCATGAAAAGATTAGTGGATTTGCTTCTCACCTGTTTCCATGGAACTGGAAAAAACACCTTCCACATTGTAATCCAGCAATACACGTTTTTAAAAATCATCTTATTTCTATCCCTGCTGCTAATTACTCCTTATTTAGAGTATGGATCTTCCTTTCATTGCCTATCTATGTTGTGATAGAAACTCCTATTAAAAAGGAAGATCCAAAAGAGATTTTCTAAGAGATAATTAAACACCAGGGGCCATGTTTACAAGTCTGTTACTCCACTTTTATGCTGATGTAATTCTATTGAAATCAATGCAACTATTCTAGTGTAAAAGAATAGTGTTGTTGCAGTTATTAAGAGTCAAGTTTTTAGTATTTTGTCCATTTTGATATGGGCAGATTAGAGGTTTTTGAATGTCACTTGTAACTATTTGAAACGTTTGATGTTATGACCTTTGCAAAGGAACAGTATCTACCAGGCATGAACGTTCTTAATGAAGTGATTGAAAACATTCTAATTCACATTTTCTCAAAGAAATTGTGTCATAAAATGCACAACCTCCTAACACACCAACCAGAGCAATTGCCACTCAGGTATGTTAGTAACAGATAGTATCATACCAGTCAGGTATGTTAGTATGCAGTGATGTCACTGAGACAGGATTTTAGCTTTTTTTGAGTAAGTGGTGTAAATGTACAGGAGGATATGTATTCTGTCCTCTGGTAACTTTAGAGTGTTAAACATACTTGCTTTTCCACATGGAAATGAAGACAGAACTTGTCAAATATGCTTAGCGAAAGTCAGTATGTCTCATGTCATTAATTCCTGCTCAGAAAGGTCAGACCTGAAATACTTTTTATGCTTTCTCTCCTATCACACACATACACATACACACACATACACATTAGAAGAGACTAGGAAACTTTGGACCTCATCAATCTTCTGGCTGAAAATTTAATTCAAAGTTATACAGCTTCATGAAAATTTTGACTTCATTAGAACAGTAAATTTCAGCAAAAATACATTTTCCCAGAAATAATTCAGCCAGCTTCCTGGGCAGTAACAGTGTTTATTTTCTCTTACAAATCATTGAGAGCAATAGCTTTCTTTGTTGTAGTTGTTCTTATTATTTTTTGAAATCTGTTCTTCTACAAAAGGTACATCAGGTTAGATGACGAAAGAGATATTTTAATTCTGATCATTCGTCAGATCTATGATACCTCTTCACAAAACCAGTTTGTCTTTGGCCTGGAACACTGACTGGCAAACTCCCAGCTTATAGCACCTGTTTCATAGCTCACAGTGAAGATTTTATAAATACCTTACAGTCATCTTGTGAAATCATTCATTTCATGATATGACTGAAAGTCATTCCTGGAATTATAGGCATTCTATTTCACTATTTGACTGTTCCACTGAGTCATTATATGAAATACCTAAAAGAGTCAGGCATTTCATGAAATGGCTGGTATCATTGCTTTAGTCATTTTATGAAACTTAGCATTATAACATTCTATTCACTACTGCTGTGAAAAATCAATTTTTTCCATGGGAAGCAATGTCCTGTCAAAGTCCCACTGATATAAATAAGCAGACATATTTGTCATATACTCCTCACAACTCCTGACCTGCTGCAGGCGTCTGGCAGAGTGCTTTACCTGACTTTGCTCAGACAGACAGACATCCTCCAATTTTGCACTTGTGAGTGGTTATTTCTCAGCATTTGTTACTTAGAGAATGAAGGAAAATAATGGGAAATTACGTAATTTTATAGCTAACCCACATCCAGACTTGTTTGATAAGGTGCAGCACTAATGAGATAGAGATAGTAGAAAGTAGAAATAACAAAAACACCCACTTTCCTAAAATTGACTAAGGTAGAATGGGTCCACAGAACAGTTTAGTGTCATAAAAGATCTGAAAGGGATTGGTTTGAAAAGTAAAATCTGTCATAGGAAATACTGTAGGAAATAATTTGGTTTATGTCCCAAGCAGCTTCTTCAGGAGAGGAAATTATTAATTATAATATTGTTTCACTGTTTTGAAGCCCTACTGCTGGAGACCAGGGTTTTGTAAATGCTATGGAGGCTCAAAGAAATATAAAATAAATAAATGCAAATATTACAAAGTCAAACTGAACAGCTGATGTCCTGGTTCTGAAAACAAGTAGTTATTCAGAGTTGCCATATTGCTGTAAAGTGAAATATGACAGAGTTTTTTATTTTAGAAGGAAAAATATTATGGAAATACTTTAAAATATTATTTTAGACTAATATTCATAATTAATCTAGAAATGAACATTTCATCTAATTGCGTAAAATGACTAATACTGTTATTTATTGTTCAATCCACTCCACAAGCCAACCAATAACAAGAAAGCAACAGTCAAAATCTTGAAGATAAATGGATTTATTTTTCTGTTTTTATAATGTACCTTGTCACATTGAAGATCCTTGAATACTTATGACTTTCTTCTCTTTACATACAGCTGGGTTTTGACAACTTCCCAGTTATTCCAGGGGTGAAAAATAAAAAATAAGAGAACAGGCATGAACCAATTAATCAAGAAATCAGGATTAATAAAACTGAAAAAAAATAATTGCATACAGATGGATCTTAAATTCTACTAAGTGAGGGGAAATAACAGACATCTAACCAAAAGGTAATGGAATAATCTACACACACAGTTAAATTGCTCTAAAAAAATAAAATGACTGGGGGAGGATGACTGGGGGATTGGAGCGTCTCCCCTGTGAGGAAAGGCTGAGAGAGCTGGGACTCTTTAGCCTGGAGAAGAGAAGGCTGAGGGGTGATTTAATTAATGTTTATAAATACCTAAAGGGTGGATTGAGGGAGGATGGAGCCAGACTCTTTTCAGTGGTTCCCAGTCACAGGACGAGGGTTAACAGGCACAAGCTGGAACACAGGAGGTTCCATTTAAATATGAGGAAGAACTTTATTTCAGTGAGGGTGACAGAGCACTGGCACAGGCTGCCCAGAGGTTGTGGAACCTCTTTCTCTGGAGATTTTCAAGACTGTCCTGGATGCAGTCCTGAGTGATGTGCTCTAGGGGATCCTACTTTTAAGCAGGGGAGTTGGACTAGATGACCTCTGGAAGTCCCTTCCAACTCTGACAGTTCCATGATTCCATGATAAATTCAAGCTCTTATGAGGTATTTCAGATTCTTTCTGGTGTGTATACTAAATAAGGACACTCCCACTGAAGCCAGTTAATTGCTTATGAAAATCTCTTCCTATATTCATACTGTTAATGGTTGCCTTTGTTCATTCACAGTAGAAGGAAATTAACATGAGGTGAACAGATTTGCACAGCAGGAAATGCATGTAAGCAGACACCATTTTATATTAGTTTGACTAATTTGGTGATATTTGCAGAAAACACCAAACATGACTTTTAATATTGTAATCTGATGAGCACTGCACTGAATTTCTCTGCTGTGAGCAAGTTAACTGAGAAGACAGTTCTGAAATTTTTATGATAGCAACATTCCACTGAGCCAACAATTTTTCCTGCACTCTGATGTTTGGATGGGATCCTTAAAAAAGCAGAATTTCCCAGAATTCCATTTTACTTTGTCTTTCTGCCTATATTTATCACACTACACAAAAACTTGCTATCAAAGATGAGCGTCCTATTACCGTTTCCGCAGTCTTTACTCAGTTGGGTTACGTCAGAAATCTCACTGGTTTTATTAGAACTGAAACAGTGGAAATCACAGGACTTGTTTATACAGCACTTAGATTACATTAGGTTATTATATCACATTCATCACTATGTATTTGAACATCTTCTAAAAGGGTATGGGAAGGAAAGTGTCCTATCATTTAATTTCTCCTGTTTTAAAACATCTATTGATAAGAGTTTTGTTGTTTCTTGTTTATGTTGGGAAGCTATCCTGGAGTCTTGTGTAAGTCCTTCAGGAAGTAGTGTCTTGGAATGACTCCGTCAGGGTCTAATGGTTATTCGATGTCTCTCTATTAACTATGTATTTAACAATTTTCCCATATTTCATTCACTTTCTCCAAAAAATAATACAGAATCTAGGAAAATCCATGGACAAAGTTGTCTTCTGCTGTATTACATGTCAAAGAGAAAATAACTGACTGAAATTCCTGAGGACATACAGGGCATAGTGCCACCAGCACTATGCAGCACAAGGAGATTGTATGGGTGAAGTATAATAATAGCCATATTCTTGCAACTGTTTTTTCTTCTACCCTTCCGCTTTAGCAAACGACTGCAAGGCTGGAGTGGAAGGCAAATACTGCAAACAGATTGCATTGTAAATAGTAAGCACATTTGATCTCGCCAGCAAACTTGGTTGCATTCTGCCTACAAATGTGAGAGGCAGGCATGATGCCTCCAGCTTAGCCTCATTTTCTCCTCCTTTCTCAGAACAGAATGTGGTCTAACAGTCTTGGTTAAGCATTAAGATTATCATGTTTGAGAGATTAAAATGTTGTCATTGGGACTGCCAAGAGTATTTTAGATTATATCCAAGTTTATAGTATCCTGACAAAGCTTAATAAATTGTGTATTTTTTTAAATGTCATGATAACATATTTTACTACCTTTTTCTGCATATCTTCATATAGTCAAATAATGCAGACCTTGAGGAAGACAAGTGGAACCTGCATTTTCAACCCTGCCCAAATAGGATAGTAAAACTAAGTCTGCTACTTTCTTATAGTACTTCTAGCACAAATAACTTTTTATGTAACAATTGTAAAGGCATAACACTATCCATTATGAGTGCAGTGTTCAAATATTAAGTGAAATTGAATTTTTTCTGTTAAGACTTGGTAATGGGTGCCTGGATAGAAATTATTTTGAAAGCAATAGTTAAAAAGAGAGAAATCTGTTCTCTCTTCTTTTATTCAATATGTACACAATTGCTCCTACAATGAAAGCAGGTTAGATCTCTAAAGCATGTAAGACTGAATTCTGTTCCTGAATGTTCCTACACAAATGGAATTAAGCAGATTTCTCTGGAGGGAGAAATCAGTCACCATTGTGCTGCATGGATAAATTAAACAGAAGAGCAGTATGTCTGAGAAGGAAAAAAAGAAAAGGAAATACTGTCTTAAAATTTCCACAGTGCAGTTCTTAACATTTCCTAGCATTGCATTTATGCTTAGTAGCAAAGCTTCAGTGCTACTCGATTGTTGTAACAAAGAGTACAATTATGCTCGTGTCAGTTTTCTCAGAGAATGGGCCACTTAACAAATAATGTTGTAAGTGAACAGATAAAATTGGGCTAGTAATTTTACAAATGATTCTCTGCTACTGCCAAGTACTTCAGAAAGCTGGCATGAGTCTACTAGCAGGAAATATCCCTGTGTGCAACAGTTCCTGAAGAATGCCAGCTAGTGTAGAACAAAGAAGAGTCTGAATGTGTCATGAAGTGGTTTCAAGCATAGAGGGCCAGGTATAAGACTGTGGAGTTACACTAGGGATATATTTGGCTCAGGGTTTTTGAACTATGAGTTAGCAATTTCTACTACGAGAACTGGGCATAAAAAACATCTGGTTGTTTTGGAAAGAGGAAATAAGAAGTGCCCCAGAAGACGCTAGTGAGAAAAGCTTTTGCTCGTAGAAACTTCATGTTAGCTGAACAAACTTGTGTTCAGCTTCCAGCTGCAGAAACTGTACATGCAAATGGAAGTGGTGGAAATAGAATGTATTAATCCTGCATCTACTGCCCACCCATTTTGTCTCTTCTTTGAAACAACCAGCTTTCCCAGGACACTCTACAATATCTATTTGGTGTCACAGCAATTCCATTAGATACATAGCAAAGGCACAGTTTGCAAACTGTGTAATCAAAAGGCTAGCTAGGAGAAAGTCAAAGTGAATAAACAACCAGAAGAATATCTGAAAGGAGTGCAATAGACACAGAAAAAAATCAAACTGAAGCTTTAGGTAGCAAGAAAAAGATAGAAGCCCAACAGATGCATGAAGGTGAGTAAGAAAGAACAGAGGCAACAAACAATAGGAATAAGTGGAGTGATTTGACAATTCTCTGTAGAAGTGCTTTGATATTCTCTTTCCTAAAACTCCTCTTGTTAACTATTCTTACTGTGTCCTGCATTTAAAAACATGCAGAGAGCACTGCATTTCTTACCCAGACTACTGTTTTGACTCACACTTTCTGTTTCGTGAGTCTTTACTTCAAAGAATCTGTTTTTCCTACACAATATTTTCTGTCTTCTTTGTCCTCTACAGAAAATGGTGCACTTTCTCCACCTTTTATGTCCTCTTTTTGTAGGAGGAAGGAGGCAATCACGGACAGGGAGGGATGGCTTTCATTCATCCCAAATATCTCAGGCCACTGGGAAACGTTTCTTCCTCCTCTTAGCAGCACAGCTGAAGGGCATCAGGAGTCAATTCTCTGACTCTCACTTGGTGATACTGTACCTCTCCTCCTTAAGTTGCTCAAATGAATCAATGGTTCTGCCCATCAGATATCAATCAGCTATACACAGGAAAAAGAAGCATATTATACTGGTTGTTTACAGATATATTTTGTGAGATCTTGCTGGATCTTGTACTCACCAACAATGAGGGTCTTGTTGAAGCAGTGATGGTCGATGGCAGCCTTGGCTGCAGTGATCATGAGATGGTGGAGTTCAGGATACTGTGTGGGAGGAATAGAGTACCTAGCAAGACCAGAACCCTGGACTTCCGCAGGGCCAACTTCAGCCTCCTCAATCAATTGTTAAGGGAAGTCCCACGGGACAGGGTGCTAGATGGTAAAGGGGCTCAAGATAGCTGGTCAACATTCAAGGACCACTTCTTGCAAGCTCAGGATCAGAGCGTCCCAATGGGTATGAAATCAAGTAAGGGAGCTAGGAGACCAGCATGGTTAAACAAGGAACTGCTGGGCAAACTTAGGTGGAAAAAAAGAATTTATGGATCATGGAAAGAGGGGCTAGTCACTTGGGAGGAATATAGGACAGTTGTCAGAGGATGTAGAAAGGCAATTAGGAAAGCTAAGGCCTCCTTAGAACTTAACCTTGCAAGCCAGGTCAAGGACAATAGAAAGGGCTTTTCAAATACATAGCTAATAAAACAAACACTAGAGGCAATATAGGCCCACTGATGAATGAGGGGGGTGCCCTAGAGACAGAGGATATAAAGAAGGCAGAGGTGCTGAATGCCTTCTTTGCCTCTGTCTTTACTCCTGCAGGCTTTCCCCAGGAGCCCCTGATCCCTGTAGCCCCAGAAGAAGTCAGGATAAAGGAGGAGTTTGCCTTGGTAGATGAGGATTGGGTTAGGGATCAGTTGAGCAATCTGGATATCCATAAATCAATGGGACCAGATGGAATGCACCCAAGGGTGCTGAGGGAGCTGGCAGAGGTCATTGCTAGGCCACTCTCCATCATCTTTGGTAAGTCATGGAGAACAGGAGAGGTGCCTGAGGACTGGAGGATAGCAAATGTCACTCCAGTCTATAAGAAGGGCAAGAAGGAGGACCCGGGTAACTATAGACCGGTCAGCCTCACCTCCATCCCTGGAAAGGTGATGGAGCAGCTTGTTCTTGGCACTATCTCTAGGCATATCAAGGATGAGGGGGTCATTAAGAGCAGTCAACATGGTTTTACCAAGGGTAAGTCATGTTTGACCAACCTTATTGCCTTCTATGAGGAAATAACTAGGTGGATAGATGATGGTAGAGCGGTAGATGTGGTTTATCTTGATTTCAGTAAAGCATTTGACACTGTCTCCCACAGCATCCTTGTAGATAAGCTGATAAAGTATGGGTTTGGTGATCAGGTTGTGAGGTGGATTGTGAATTGGCTGAAGGAAAGAAGCCAGAGAGTTGTGGTCAATGGGACGGAGTCTAGTTGGAGGCCTGTGACTAGTAGAGTCCCTCAGGGGTCGGTACTGGGACCGGTGTTGTTTAATATCTTCATCAATGACTTGGATGAGGGTACAGAATGTATCCTCAGCAACTTTGCTGATGACACCAAACTAGGAGGAATGGCTGACACACCAGAGGGTTGTGCTGCCATTCAACAAGACCTTGATAGGCTGGAGAGTTGGGCGGGGAGAAACTTAATGAAATTCAACACGGGCAAGTGTAGAGTTTTGCATGTGGGGAAGAACAACCCCATGTACCAGTACAGGTTGGGGGCTGACCTGCTGGAGAGCAGTGTAGGGGAAAGGGACCTGGGGGTCCTGGTGGACAGCAGGATGACCATGAGCCAGCAATGTGCCCTTGTGGCCAAGAAGGCCAATGGCATCCTGGGGTGTATTAGAAAGGGGGTGGTTAGTAGGTCAAGAGAGGTTCTCCTCCCCCTCTATTCTGCCTTGGTGAGGCCACATCTGGAGTATTGTGTCCAGTTCTGGGCCCCCCAGTTCAAGAAGGACAGGGAACTACTTGAGAGAGTCCAGCGCAGAGCCACAAAGATGATGAAGGGAGTGGAACATCTCCCTTATGAGGAAAGGCTGAGGGAGCTGGGTCTCTTTAGCTTGGAGAAGAGGAGACTGAGGGGTGACCTCATTAATGTTTATAAATACGTACAGGGTGAGTGTCATGAGGATGGAGCCAGGCTCTTCTCAGTGACATCCAATGATAGGACAAGGGGCAATGGGTGCAAGCTGGAACATAGGAGGTTCCGCATAAATGTGAGGAAGAATTTCTTCACAGTGAGGGTAACAGAACACTGGCACAGGCTGCCCAGAGAGGTTGTGGAGTCTCCTTCTCTGGAGACATTCAAAACCCGCCTGGACATGTTCCTGTGTGACCTGACCTAGGTGTTCCTGCTCTGGCAGGGGGATTGGACTAGATGATCTTTTGAGGTCCCTTCCAACCCCTAACATTCTGTGATTCTGTGATTCTGTGAGCTGAGAATGATTTGTTTCTGTTTGTCTTCTCACCAGAAGGGTTAGTGTTGAAAGAGAAAATAAATCCTTTTCCTTGTTCCTTAGCAATAACACCTGCATTTTGAAACAAATGCAGCGATTCAATGAAAGTAGGACTACTATAATTATTCACAAGGTTTCTCACGTATCCACCATGCTTGCACAGAGAAAAGAGCCTGAAAAGAACTTAAGACTGCAAGAAAACAATGTATCCAGAGAAGAAAAACATCCTTTCTATTTTGATGTATTCTCAGAATTCAATTGGATCTTCACCAAGGCCCTTTCATCCTGTGTTTGTTCTAGCTGGCAAAGGAAATGAGAGTAAGGGAGATGCTGTGGGAAGAATCCAAAAACCTGGAACAAATTCTATTGAGTTTGGAATAAGGTCTTATCTTTGTAGGACTTGTATGTCATGTATTATGGAGGAAAATCATGAATCATTGAGAAAATAAAATTAGTTCAAAAAATAGATACATAGATAGATAGATAGATAGATAGATAGATAGATAGATAGATAGATAGATAGATAGATAGATATGGCAAGTTTTAGGTCAGACGACCCTTCTGAGTTCTCTTCAATTTAATCCCCACTCAAGCCCCATTTTGAAGACTTAGGTGAATCAGAGGCTCTGTGATTGACCCACTCTATCAAGCAGGATTTCAGTCCTTTATTAATGCCTTCCTCATGAGACTTTTTTAATTGATACTTAGAAATCAATCAGTAAGAGAACATGCAAGCGAGTTTTGATCAGCAGTCTTTGACATTAATCAAAGCAGAGCCAGTGAGGCATTGCTCATTAACAAAGCTGATCTTTCAGTGCTTCTGCAACACTCTTCATTCCTCTTTATGTTCACTCAAAGAGCATGCAGCAGGTATAGGTTCTAACATGGCTTAGAAATGTCAAATGCTACTTGTGCAAGCATCAAAATCAAGAAATATTTTTTACTGTGATTTCAGTTAGGAAAGTTGATTTTCAGAAAGCATAATAGTTATGACTGACTCAACTGATGAAGGCATAAATAGCACTGTGTAAAAGAGTACGATAGCATAAGGACATCAGAAACAATATAACAAAGTGTTCCAATCCTGAATTTAGGTCTAGCTCTTCTAAGGAATTAGAATGAAATTAATGTTTTTAATGCTTCTTAACTGGTCACCAAGAGAGAGCAATCCCTGCTCTTCTTCAGATTGGAAGGACAGAAGGGACCAACAGATAATAATATATGGAACTCTCTATAAACAAAATGTAAAATTTGACCACAATATTTCTGCATAAAGCCTTGTAACTGGTGTACCACTTAAGTAGATCTTCTAGAAAAGTTCACTCATATCAAGAAGTGTTTCATCCTACATTTTCAGCTTGAGCTAATTAGAGCAGTAAGAGAAAAAATTCAGTCACATACTTGCTATATGAATTTATGTTCTATTTTTAAATTTTTTTGATGTCTTACTCTTCCTGGTCCAATAAAGCTACAGTGCACTGCCAGAGAAACGTATACTGATGTTAAAGTTACACTTTTGGCAACAAGGGATTTATTTCAATAACCACTTTGTTAGCTATTTTCCCAACATAATAGTGTACTTAGTCCAGAATTTAAATGCAGTTTTAGTCCCCTGCTAGTTGCATACTTGCTTCAGGACCAATCACACTGCAAATTAGGACAGCCTTGCAGTGGCTACATCTGCTGCTGGAAGCCAGTTTGGCCAGTCTGTCAGTCTCAGGATCAAGGAAGGAGGCTCTGAGCAATCGTTGCCTCCAGTCACAGTTGTGCCATGGCTGTGAGGCTCTAGACGTTTTATGTTCCTAAATTGCTGGGATTTATATGCTTTGAAAAATTAACTACACAATTGAGGAAAATCATATAACATTAATAAATTAACACTTAAAAATTAATATTTAGAAAGACCACAGCACTTTATTTGAGATTACAGATGACATTAAGCAGCTAAGTTCAATTCTTTCCAAAAACAAACCATGAAATATAATAATACAGCTAACAGTATTTGGGCAGAATCTAGGTGTTTAGAGAGCTACTTAGGTACCAAATCTAGATATCAACTTCAAGCTTACATTTGCCATGTGTCAGAAAAGTTCATCACTCAACTATTAGGGTATGATTAAGATAGGTATTTCTGCCTTACAGAAATGCCTCATCAGCAACATTGCAAAGTAACGGTGAGAAGAAGAGTCCTGCCAAAAATAACCCCAATACTGAAGGACCCAAGCAAAAGAATGTTGCACGTAGCAGTGCTACAGATATGCTACAACCTGTCATCAAGAGCTGCATCAGGGAATAAATTCTACTGTGACTCTTTTCTGGGTTCTGCCAATTAAACCTTTGGACACAGCATTTGGTAATTCAGTTGTTAAAACTCACAGACAGCAGACGATGGACACCTATTATGCAGAGGTGTATACTATTTTTCTCCAAATAGCCTATGATCACCATTAGTTCCCTTCACTATTGTGCTAATAATTCGCATGATCGTAGGACAACAACAGGGCTCCCCTCAGAAATTTCAGCTCACAGATCAAGTGTGAGGGCAAGGAGAGAGTCTGCAGCACTGCTTAACAGTGCATTTGCCACCTTGGCTGAAGTCTGGTAGAGGTGCCTGACTTCAACTATGAAACTCAGTGTAAGGACTGGAAGCATGTGATTGCACTGCATCTGATGGAATAGCAGTCACTCGTGTTGTGGCAGTCAGTCACGTTTTCCCCAAGACAACAGATTTATTGGATGACAGTTCAGCCTCCAACTGACACTTGAAGTACAGCTTTAAGCAAATTCACAGGATCAAAGGGAGTGAACAAAATTTAACATCATCCTGAGCCAGAGTTGAAGACACTCTACAGGAAATCCTGAGACGAAATATTCGTTCCTCTTACTGAATCACTTTTTGTCCAAGAATTTTTTATTATATAATACACATGTAGACTCCGGAGCAGAGACCAGACAAATTTAATCTTTCCTCCTCACCCATTACAATTCTCTGCTCTACATCAAATGACAAGATGTGAAGGATCAATATTCTAAAAACTGTAAGGAGACAATGAACCATAAATACTGTGAATAACCTTCCATTTCCTGCAAAACTGCTGTATTCTGAAAAAGCAAAATCAGTAATATTTAAAGAGTATGCATAACTTGAACTGTATTATTTGACTAATGTTTAGAAGAATAATATTAACAGAAATTGCATGAGGAGCATTATCAATACTGTTATAGATAGGAGTAATTCCTGACCTGAACAATCAGTTCACTGCTGTACGCTTTCCGAGTTCTCCCAGATGTCCCTGGGTGTTTGATTTAGCTTTTGAATCTCTGGTTGAGCTGAAAGGTGTATGAGAACTCATGTATCCAGATAGTTTTCTATTCGCTCTATGTCTGAGGAAACTCAAGAGTATAAATTAATCCTTTCAAAGTCAATTGTAACTTACTCTCATTAAATTGGCTCAAGATCATTTTGCTTGAGATAATAACATATGACTAACCTAAACCTGATCCTGAAGTGTCTCCTATCTGACTGGAAGGAGAAGAATCAATGTGGATGAAAAGGCAAAGTGGAAATGATTGTGCAGCCTCTGATGGATATACACAGTTTCTACCCATTCAAGAAAGTTGTTACTAATATTTAGTATGCACTCAGAGCTCTTAGTTCCTAAACAGTGGGAGAATAAAAACACTGGCACTTCTGCGAGGGCCAATGCCAGCAGAATGAGTTCTGCCATGAAGGCAAGTGAAAGCAAGCAGTACTGCAGAGTTCTTTTCATTTTTACTTGAAAATTTCTTATGTCTTGAAGATCTTCGTTGCTCAATAGTCTCTCTCCAAGCAAATACATTTAGAGGAACATTTCTGAAGGGCAGTAAACTCTGGGGGCTGTCCTGAGAGTTACTACTTTGTTTTGAGTGGTTACTATGTATCATGAAGGTAACATCAGCCTTTAGAAGCATGAAAAATTGGAGAGGCATATTTACTTATATTGGTGAGTATAAACAGATGCATTAGGATGAATCACTTAATTTAATTCAGTGAAACAAACTCATTCACCTCTCAGTCTCTAGTTTGATGACACCAAATTAGGAGGAATGGCTGACACACCAGAGGGTTGTGCTGCCATTCAACGAGACCTTGATAGGCTGGAGAGTTGGGCGGGGAGAAACTTAATGAAATTCAATAAGGGCAAGTGTAGAGTTTTGCATCTGGGGAAGAACAACCCCATGTACCAGTACAGGTTGGGGGCTGACCTGCTGGAGAGCAGTGCAGGGGAAAGGGACCTGGGGGTCCTGGTGGACAGCAGGATGACCATGAGCCAGTAGTGTGCCCTTGTGGCCAAGAAGGCCAATGGCATCCTGGGGTGTATTAGAAAGGGTGTGGTTAGTAGGTCAAGAGAGGTTCTCCTTCCCCTCTGTTCTGCCTTGGTGAGGCCACATCTGGAGTATTGTGTCCAGTTCTGGGCCCCCCAGTTCAAGAAGGACAGGGAACTGCCTGAGAGAGTCCAGCGTAGAGCCACAAAGATGATGAAGGGAGTGGAACATCTCCCTTATGAGGAAAGGCTGAGGGAGCTGGGTCTCTTTAGCTTGGAGAAGAGGAGACTGAGGGGTGACCTCCTTAACGTTTATAAATATGTAAAGGGTGAGTGTCATGAGGATGGAGCCAGGCTCTTCTCAGTGACATCCAATGATAGGACAAGGGGCAATGGGTGCAAGCTGGAACATAGGAGGTTCCACATAAATGTGAGGAAGAATTTCTTCGCAGTGAGGGTAACAGAGCACTGGAACAGGCTGCCCAGAGAGGTTGTGGAGTCTCCTTCTCTGGAGACATTCAAAACGCACCTGGACATGTTCCTGTGTGACCTGACCTAGGTGTTCCTGCTCTGGCAGGGGGATTGGACTAGATGATCTTTTGAGGTCCCTTCCAATCCCTAACATTCTGTGATTCTGTGATTCTGTGATTCAGTCTGGTCCATATAGACTGAATATACTTACATCATTAAAAATACCAGTAATACACAAATGAAAATGAGGTTGGACTGAGCACTCTATCTTTCCTAATGTCTCACAAGAATTATTCTTTCTTGAGATGACCTGTGCTCACATTATTATTGTTTAGTTTCCAGTCTTGCTGGCTCACTGTAGAATTTCCTTTTAAAGACCAGTTGCTTTTGGCTTTATTATCCCACTGTCCCTGTAATTTTTTTAATTTGAAAATAAAACTATTTCTTTTTCAATCAACGTCCGTTAAGCTTCCAAAATCTAAAACTTGAGATGTTATTTGTAAGGAGAGTCTATTTGCTTTGAAGTGCTTCTCAGTTCCAAGAATTCTGGGAGAGGGTTTTCTAGATCATTTTCTTGAAGGTATTTTCCTACTTCCAATTAATTCTATTTGAAAAACTGTTCAGTCTCAAATAATATCACCAAAAAATGCAGTGAAACTAGTCAAGGATAATGACAGGTCTCCAGGAAAAACTGAAAAATTTAAACAATCACTTCATCTGGCATATCTTTCCTATTTTGACAGAAGATCTCAAAAGCAAACAGGTTTCAGGAAAAAAAAAAGCGCCTCAGTATTTTAGCAAAATGTTTCAGTTAGTCATATACAATCATACCGAGCAAAAAAAGCTTGAGCCAAGATATTGAATGTAAGATGACATTGATTTTTTTAAAACTTTCATTTATATCTTCCCATTTAAGATGGTGGTATAATAGAAAGATGTATGGGTATTAAAGTTCTGACACCCTGGCTTTTCTACACTGAAAAAACAATTTATGATGGATTATGAGTCTTTATCTACTACCAGAGAACAGTGCCCAGAGGTCACAGAACCTTGACTTGAAAATCGTATAACAACAAACAAAATCTCTGATCATTAGTCTGATACTAAGTATCTATGAAAAAAAAAAGAGAATTTAACAGCAGGGTTAGATTCCTTATTTTTGCTCTGTTTCTTAGTTGCCCTTCTGAATCCATTTCTTGCTTCTCAGCTCCTGACTTTGATTTATCTCTAATTCTGGTTCTTTTGACTGCCACTTAATGAAATTTAGTAAGAGCAAGTGTAGAGACCTGCATCTGGGAAATAACAACCCCATGGATCAGTACAGGCTGGGGGCTGAGCTGTTGGAGAGCAGCTCTAGGGAAAAGGACCTGGGAGTCCTGGTAGACAACAGCCAGCAATGTGTCCTCATGGCCAAGAATGCCAGTGGCATTCTGGGGTGCATTTAGAGGAGTGTGGCCAGCAAGTCAAGGGAGGTTCTCCTCCCCCTCTACTCTGCCCTGGTGAGGCCTCATCTGGAGTACTGTGTCCAGTTCTGGGCTCCTCCGTTCAAGAGGGACATGGAGCTACTGGAAAGAGTCCAGCGCAGGACTGCTAAGATGATGAAGAGACTGGAGCATCTCCCATATGAGGAGAGGCTGAGGGAACTTTTTTCAAGAAGAAACTCTTAGACACAGGAGCAGGCTGTCCCCAGGTGTTGTAAGACAAACTGCTGGGGAAAACGACCGGCCTGGCTGAACAGGGAGCCTCTGCTGGGACTTAGAAGAAAGAAGAGAGTCTACCACCTTTGGAAGAAGGGGCGGGCTACTCAGGAAGAGTATAGCAATTTAGTTAGGTCATATAGAAAGAACATTAGGGGACCAAAAATCCCAGCTTGAACTCAGCCTGGCCACTGTTGCAAGAGATAATAAGAGTTTTTACAAATATATTAACAATAAGAAAAGAACCTGGGAGAATCTCCATCCCTTATTGGATGTGAGGGGGAACATTGTTACCAAGAATGAGGAAAAGGCTGAGGTACTTAATGCCTTCTTTGCCTCGGTCTTTAACAGCCAGACCAGTTCTCCTCATGGTATTCAGTTCCCTGAGCTGGAAGATTGGGATGGAGATCAGAATAAACCCCTCATAATCCAGGAAATAGTAGTGAAGGACCTGCTGAGTCAATTAGACACCCATAAGTCTATGGGGCCGGATGAGATCCACCCGAGAGTGCTGAGGGAGCTGGCGGAGGAACTTGCCAAGCCGCTCTCCATCATCTGTCAGCAGTCCTGGTTATCGGGGGAGGTCCTGTATGAACAGAAACTTGCCAATGTGACGCCCATCTACAAGAAGGGCAGGAAGGAGGATCCAGGGAACTACAGGCCTGTCAGCCTGACCTCGGTGCCAGGGAAGGTTATAGAAAGGTTCATCTTGGGGGAGATCACGCAGCAAGTGCAGGACAACAGTGGGATCAGGTCCTCCCAGCATGGGTTCATGAAGGGCAAGTCCTGTTTAACCAACCTGATCTCCTTCTGTGATCAAGTGACCTGCCCAGTGGATGAGGAAAAAGCGGGAAATGTTGTCTACAGTACCATAGTCCAACTGAAGTTGGACTTCAGTAAGGCATTTGACACTGTTTCCCACAGCATTCTGCTCAAGAAGCTGGCGGCTCATGATCTAGACAGGTGGACTCTTCGCTGGATTAAAAACTGGCTGGATGGCTGAGCCAAGAGAGTTCTGGTGAATGGAGTTAAATCCAATCGGGTGTCTATTACAGGCCACCGGATCAGGACGAGGAGGTTGATGAGGCTTTCTACAGGCAGCTGATAGTGGTCTTGCAAATGCAAGCCCTGATTGTCATGGGGCACTTTAACTACCTTGATATTTGCTGGAAGGCCTACTCAGCCAGCCATCCACAGTCCAGGAGGTTCCTTCAGTGCATTGATGATAACTTCCTGATGCAAATGGTGGATGAGCCAACTAGGAGAGGAGCGCTGCTGGATCTTATTCTCACGAAAAAGGAGGGTCTGATTGAAGTGCTGAAGATTGAGAGTAGCCTTGGTTGCAGTGACCATGAGATGGTGGATTCCAGGGTCTCGTGTGGCAGGAATAGAATACCCAGCAGAACTACATCCCTGGTCTCTTCTCCCAAATGACTAATGATAGGACGAGAGGAAATGGCCTCAAGTTGCATCAGGGGAATTTTAGATTGGATATTAGGAAGAAGTTCTTTACTGAGAGGGCGGCTAGGCACTGGAACAGGCTGCCCAGGGAGATGGTGGAGTCACTGTCCCTGGAGGTGTTCAAAAAATGAGTGGATGAAGCACTCGAGGCCATGGTCTAGTGGTCTAGAGGTTAGGGAGATGATGGGATAAAGGTTGAACTTGATGATCCTGGAGATCCTTTCCAACCATAGTGATTCTATGATTCTATGAACTGGGTCTGTTTAGCTTGGAGAAGAGGAGGCTGAGGGGGGATCTCATTAATGCTTATAAATATCTCAAGAGCAGGTGTCAGAAGGATGGGGCCAGAATCTTCTCAGTGGTGTCCAGTGACAGGACGAGGAGCAACGGGCACAAACTGGAACACAGGAGGTTCAGTCTTAACATAAGAAAACACTTCTTTACTGTGAGGGTGACTGAGCACTGGCACAGGCTGCCCAGAGAGGTTGTGGAGTCTCCATCTCTGGAGACATTTAAAACCCATCTGGACATGTTCCTGTGTGATCTACTCGAGGTCCTGCTCCTGCCCTAACAAGGGGGTTGGACTAGATGATTATTGGAGGTTCCTTCAACCCTTACTATTCTACAATTCTGTGATTCCCAGTTTCTTCTTCCAGTCTTCAGTAAGTTCTACCCTGACACTGGTTTTCTTAGCTAAGCTTTCTCCGAAGAATGACTTCAATATCCTGTAACCCAGGTCATGGCTGTGACACTCACTTACTATGCAAAACTTTATAGAGTGTAGCTCCTCAGATATGTTTAAACCCCCTGTTGCTCTGTTGAAAGAACAGGGGCCTAGTCATAACAGAGCAATATTTTTTATTTTTTTTCCACACTTGCTGTTCTTTGGTTATTTAAATCACCCAGTTACTCGATTTCGAAATGTAAACCCTTAATTTTTTAGTTTACATGTGCTGACATCTGCCTCACTTTTGGCTGTCTTGCATTGATAGAATCCAAGATGCACTATGGAATCCAAGATGATGCTGGAATTTAGAAACACCTTAAAGGAATCCTGTATATAAGTGTTCAAGTAATCTTCTATTTTCTTTACACTTTTGAAACAGGTAGGAAAAAATCATTGATGAAATACATCTGTCTCTGTAATAAGCTTACAGAAGGTAAACACTTCAAGAAACAACTTTTAAAAAATGGATTCCTTCTCCAGTAATGTCAAATCCTTTTCTTTGTTGAATCCTGTAAAAGATTTACAACTCATAAGATAAAAACACAAGAATTTATTCAATTAAGTCTCCACAGTACACCTTAATTAGATAAAATAATGTAAGATACTGATGCTGGCATAATCTATATAAGCTGTGCAAAGTTCTTCTATTTCTTTCTCTCCAAATTTACATATCTCATCATAATGTAATACATATTTTAAATGGAGCAGAAAGACATAAACATAATTAAAAGTACTGTTGCACCATCTCCTTATAAATATTTTATAAGTTTTTACATTAAAATAATATGAGTCTGAACACAGTGAATTTGATGGGTATTAGAAGCATCTGTTGAATACTTGATAAAGAATAAATTCAATTTCATTGATTGATAATTTACAAAGCACAATGTAAATCTTTGGATAATAGGGCATATCTCAGTATACTACGTTGTTTTTTGTACTGCAAGTAGATAAGACTGCTTTATTTCATTCTGCAAATTATTTCAGAATTTATATTGTAGGAAGATAGCACTTGAAATTTTCTAGGCAAAAAGTTTTCATCAGTAAGAAGTTATTAGTATATAATTTAGGATAGCATGTTTGCATACAAAAAACCAAATGACTGTGTATTGGGCATCTCATTGGATAATTCAGATGCATTCTAGTTATGTTATAACAAGAGAGACATTAGCAAAATTCACAATGTAGTGAACAAAAACTCTTGATTGTTACAAAATCTAAAATCTGAACAGATGGAAAAAACCCTATCAAGTCTGATTCTCAAATACTCTGAATACCTGGCTCCCACAAAATAGTGTCAACACAGTCATAGGTCTAACTTGTGCAAATATAACTGTGTGAGTATCTTAATATGAAGAAAATCAAATAACCGGTCTGATGCCAGCTTAATTTTCAAACTGTATAAGCCAATACACAGTTGAAACCACATCTAAATAGACATAAAGGAATATATCACAGGCACGGGATTCTTATATATTAGTTCTTCAGTTCGAGTGAAGAAAATTATTGTCTACGGTTAGCCAGTACTCAGGGCTAAACTGTAGCAGTTAGTATATCACCCAGGGCTCCCTCCCCACCTGGGAAGGAGAATCAGGGAAAGTATAAACAGATTTAATAGAATAAAAAAAAAATTGAGACAATAATCAACATAAAACACAGAAGGTTCTACTCAGCCAGGTTCTCAAAGCTGACAGCAGGAACTGAGGACCACCAGCAAGGAGCCTCAGGGAGAGGAGGAAGCCCATCATTACTGAGCTCCCTCCTTCTATAATGAGCATGACTAGGTGGTATGGGATACACCTGTGAGTCAGCTGCCTTGATTGGAACTCTCAGCTGACTTGGGACTACTCATGGCCTGCCTGCATGGCTGGCCCATGGGTCTGTGCCTGGGGAACCAGGACAATTATTTTTGAATTTCTGAACTGAAAGAGGGTAGATTTAGATTAGATATTAGACAGAAATTCTTTACTTCAAAAGCGATGGGACACTGGAACAGATTGCCCAGAAAAGTTGTAGATGACCCCTCCCTAGGAGTGTTCAAGGCCAGGTTGGATGGGGCTTTGAACAACATGGTCTAGTGGGAGGTGGCCCTGGCCATGGCAGCAGGGTTGGAACTGCATGATTTTAAAGGTCCCTTCCGACCATCATTATATGATTCTATGATTACTTGTTTAATTTCACTTCCATAGGTTACAGGAGGACATCTGGTATGCTGGAGGCCCTGAATTCTTTTAGGGAATTTGTTTCTGTTGTGCAAATGGAGAGGGTTCTGTTGGAAGCATCATTCTGGGAAATTTTCTTTCAATTTTTCTTCCGGTGTAGGTTATAAAATGTTTCTGTGTCTAAGGCTGTATAGAACACACTTCAGTGTGTTTCATATGGCTCTTGCCTTTATGCAGATACGGATGTTGTTCTGCAAGCTCATCAGTATACTGTAGTTTATGTTATCATTTTTTTATGCTAAGTACTGTCCCTAGGAAACTGATCTTGTAATATATATATATTAAATTTCCACAGGGTTGTAATGGTTGTTAATTTTTTACTGCAATAATAGGCTTGCAATCCAAATGATTTTATTTCTATCTGTTATTTCTTTCATAAGTACATGCCAAAGCAAGATGACTTGCTTCATCTCCATACCTGGAAAGGTGATGGAACAGCTCGTTTTGGATATCATCTCTAAGCATGTGGAAGAAAAGAAGGTTATGAGCAGTAGTAAACATGGATTCACCAAGGGGAAATCAATGCTTGACCAATCTGATAACTTTCTATGATGGCATGACTGACTAGGTAGATGAGGGGAGAGCAGTGGATCTTGTCTATCTTGAATTGAGCAAGGCTTTTAGCACTGTCTCCCATAACATCCTCATTGGGAAGCTTAGGAAGTGCAGGCTAGATGAGTGGACAGTGAGGTGAGAAGTGGCTGAATGACAGAGCTCAGAGGGTTCTGATCAATGGCGCAGTCTAGTTGGAGGCCTGTAGCTAGCAGTGTTCCCCCGGTGTCAGTTCAGGGTCCAGTGTTGTTCAACATATGAATGAACCTGGTTGAAGGTCCAGGGTGTACCCTCAGCAAGTTTGCTGATGATACAAAACTGGGAGGTGTGGCTGTTACACCACAAGGCTGTACTGCCATTCAGCAAGACCAGGACAGGCTGGAGAGTTGGGCAGACAAGAACCTAATGAAGTTCAACAAAGGCAAGTGCAGAGTCCTGCACTTAGACAGGGACAATTCCATGCACCAGTACAGGATAGGGGTTGACCTGCTGGAAATCAGCTCTGTGGAGAAAGATTAAGAAGAATGTGGCCAGGAGGTAGAGAGAGGTGATCCTCCCCCTCTACTCTGCCCTGGTGAGGCCACACCTGGAGTACTGTGTCCTGATCTGGGCTCCTCAGTTCAAGAGAGACAAGGAACTACTGGAGAGAGTCTATCAGAGGGCTACGAAGGTGATTTTGGGACTGGAACATCTCTCTTATGAGGGAAGGCTGAGATAACTGGGTCTGTTTAGCCTGGAGAAGGGAAGACTGAGAGGGGATGTCATCAGTATTTATACATATCTAAAGGGCAGGTGTCAAGAGGATGAGACCAGACTCTTTTCAGTGGTGCCCAGTGACAGGACAAGGGGTAATGGGCACAAACTAGAACACAGAAAGTTCCATCTGAACATGAGGAAAAGCTTCTTTAGTTTGAGGGTGGCAAAGCACTGGAACAGGCTGCCTTGAGAGGTTGTGGAGTCTCCTTCTCTGGAGATATTCAAAACCCACATGGATGTGATACTGTGCAACCTGCTCTAGGTGAACTTGCTTTAGCAGAAGGTTGGACTAGATGATCTCCAGAGGTCCCTTCCAACCCCAAACATTTTGTGATTCTGTGACTAACAAATGTATTAAATTAATTTATATTTGTACCCTTGTGGTGGTTTGACCTTGGCTAAACACCAGGTACCCACCAAGTTGCTCTATCACTTCCCCACCCCCACCTTTTCTCAGCAGGGAAAAAAGGTGGAAAGAAAATAAGACAGAAAAAACCAACCCTTGTGGGTAAAACAAAAGCAGTTTTAATGTAAGCAAAGCAAAGCAAGGTCCGCATGTGGAAGCAAAAAGAAAACAGATTTATTCCCTGCTTCCCATTAGCAGGCAATGTGGGGCCTTCTTGGGAAGCAGGGCTCCAATATGTGTAGCAGTTGCCACGGAGGACCAAGGGAGACCGCACTCCTCTTCCTCCTTTTTCCCAGCTTTATACTTGAGCAGACATCATATGGTATGGAATATCCCTTTGGTCAGTTTGGGTCAGCTGTCCTGGTTGTGTCCCCTCCCAAGACCTTGCCCACCCCACCCCATTGGGTGGAAATGGGCACCAAGGCTGTGTAAGCGCTACTCAGCAGTAGCCACAACACCAGTGTGTTATCAACGCCCTTCTAGCTCCCAACACAAAACATAGCAGCATGAGGGCTGCTATAGGGGAAAATTAATTCCGGCTCTGCCAGACCCAGTACAATCCTCTATAATTGTAATTTTATTGTAGTCACACAATTTACCAAGTTTATTAAAATCTTTTAGTTCTGTAATATCTTCCTCAAAATACTATCAAAATCCTCCAAAAGAAAATAAAATAATCTTACCAATGTGTTATTAAAACTTCCTTATTTTCAAAATTAAAACATCCTCATGAGCTTCTTAATACATTCCGGTCCACTCATAACTTACCTGCATTCTTCATTGACTTTTATCCTCTTAATAAACCAAATATGTGTAATTTTTTTATTATTATTTTTCATATGAAAACATAGGAATCTGAACCAGCCTGTCTTCTCAGAACTTCTCCCTTCTTAAGATACTAAGTTGATAAGGATCTTTAAATGGTTCATATATTTGTGTGGATGTTTGTGTGTGAAGATGCAATGACACGTAGCCACTATTTTTATAGTTAAAATGAAGGCCATAGCCAAGCACTATAAACTACATAGAACTACAAGATTTAGTGCTTTGCTCCAAAATCTGAGATCAGACACGTTTACACACCACCAGAGATCTGATAGCTAAATAAAGCAGAGAAGGATGGAAATAATTTCATTCTAGGTAACAGAGTTGAGATGAAGGAATACCTCACCTCATTTCTTTATCAACTCTGCCACCCCATACCCTCTATTAGCTGACATCACACTTTCTTAATTACTCAGTTACAGCATTATTTGGAAATAAAAGCTCTTAAGCCCAGTGCAGGTGCAGCACACTGTTCCCTTGCATGCACAGCACAAAGGATCAAAAGAAAGGGGAAATACAAAATAGCCTGGGTTTTATCATTAATGAAATTACCAAAATCACTTTTATGTAAGAATATGGCTTAATAATTTGTTATTCAACCAGCTTTTTTTCCTCCCCTCCAATGACATAACCTGTCTCTGCTGATTTTGTCTCACATTTCTACTTTTCTAGCTTCTCTATATTCAATGTTGCTTGCCTCCTCTTCCATTTCAGAACTATTTGTGAATAAACAGGGTTTCTATTTAAAAATGTAAACAAGCCGTTGTGCTGCAAATGGTCTGTAGCTTAAACTTTATGTGCTAAAGGAAAGTCAGAATTTCATTCCTGAGGGAGGTCACTTGATACCGCTGCTTGAAACCCATCAACTGATAAAACTCTCATTAAATTAGACACCTCCACAGTTGGGAGAATTGCCTTTTATGAGCCTACTGTGCATTTTTAAGTATAAGTGCAAAGAGCAAATAGCTGTTAAAAATGATTCTGTAAAACACTGCTAAACTCTGGAACTAGGATAATGATTTCAGACAGTATTGGAAAAAACTAACTGCTTTATCTGAAGGAGATTTTGTTTAGCAACTACTTGCTATGTAACAATACCTTATAAGATATTTGATAACTACATTATTGAGCGTTCAGTTCCTAGACTACCTGAAGCACAACTATAGACATTAACACAAATAAATGTGTTTTCCTTAATAACCTGTAATATTGAATATTGGACTATTTTGTCCATAGTAATATCATCAAAATCAAATATAAGGTGAAATAAAGTGAAACAATAATAATGCCTGCCAGTTGTAGTACTGGTAAAGCAGCAAATGTGTTCCACCTATCACCTCTCTAAGACATCCAAATATTCTGCTACCAAATTGTATAAAAATTTTGAAGCAAATTTTACATGTAGGCCAAGACAATCTCTGAAAATTTCAGTATGGAAAAAAATCCAATTAATTACTAACACTATTTAATTTAAATTAACACTATCTTGCTGAGTACAAAAAAATAAATATCAATCCATCATTTCTTTCATGTATATGTTCTTAAAAAAATCTTAAATACAGACAGCTATGGCCTTTATCATTTGGACAGATCTGTAAAGTATGTATCAATTCTGATGATTAATATTCAGCATGACATGCCACCTGAGATTTCTGTAAAGGGTTGTCTGCCACCTACAACGTCCCATAACATTTTCAATAGCCTGTTGCAGTCCTCACAGGGACAACATTTCCATCTGCAAAGATACCCTTGTTACAGGACAGCCACGTCTCATTTGAACTAGTGCACTGAAAAAAAACATAGCAGCACCAAGAAAACATGGAAAATCTGTGGTGAGTGAGGTTTGGTGAGATCATGATGCAGTCTGACATCTAAACAGTCATGGCTAGTGATGTCCTCCTGACTTAAGGAAACTGTTCCTCTTCTAGGTCAGGTAACCAAAGGTAAGTTCTTCTGTATCTGAGACCTCTGGTATAGCCTTCTCTTTGAATAACTGACTACCAATGCTGCAACATAGTTGTGTTTCTTACAGTTCTCAGCATTAAGAAACATTATCTAAATAATTTAATATTCACTACTTCAAAACTAATATTATGCAAATAAAATTACATGTTTGTATATCAGAAAATTACAAAAATTCACTCATAGATCATTTTCCAAGGTACTCAGTAACTCCCAAAAGTTTAAGACATTGCTTAATTTTTATCAGAAGTTGTGGTTTCAGTCCTTTGAGGAATTTGATCAACCTTGAACATTGCACAGCACTGTCAACTTACCGTGATTAATATGGGAATTGTGGAATTTTATCAAGGTTGTCCTGGATCCTAAGTTGTCCAAAGTGAATGAAAATAGCAAAAGAGCAATTAACCTTGCTGTATAGAATTGTTTGTTAAAAAAAAAAAAAAAAAAAGTAGCAGTCTGACGGGAAACAGGATTACATCACTATGTTCATTTTCTATTACCTGAGCACTGAATAACACTTTGGCTGTAGACAGAACATTCTTGCTAGTAGTCTTACTTTAATACATTTTCTTTCCTCACCATGTCTTTTCATTAATCCTATTGTTTATCTTTTGTTTTTTACCTTCTCACTATAAAACATCTGATTTAGACAAAGTAAAAGGTTTCATCTTCTTTAACAACATTGCTAACCGACAGATAGGAAGGCAATATAAAACCAATGTTTCAAAAATTCCATGCCAGAAAATTCAGTTCTTTGAGTGGCATATATGTGCCTTGCCAGACTATGTGACTTGCCAGCCTTTTTCTACCAGAAAGGATGCATGTGAGAGTAGGACTGAAGAATAAAATTGTCTGCTCTATCTTTTCTAATCCCTTTTTACTTCATGTGGATTTAGCAATGATTTTATTGGAGAAAGTATCATCCACTTCAGATTATTTTTTTTTTTCCCAAGGGTAGTTAATGCCATCTAAAATGAAAGAGAAAACAGGAACTCCTCACATGAAATCCCTACTTAATTTTTTAATGCTTCAGCTATGTTTTCAATCTGAATTCTGTGTCTTCACAATAGTAAAAAAATTTTTTTGTTAATAGTGATGTTTGATACAACAAAGGCAATCTAGGGACAGCTTGGCCTGAAAAGAAAAACAAAATATTGTGGTTGTGAGTTTTTCTTTTTTTTCTTTCTTTGTTTGTTTTGTTTTTCTTCCTTTTTTTTTTTCTTTCTTTTTTTTTTCTTTTTTTTTTTCTTTTTTTTTTTTTTCCTCCATTTCCTTCTAAATTCCTGCTAACTCTTTCAGTACAGTAATTTCCTCTTTGAATAAAAACTTCTCTTAGGTAATTTCAAGTAGAATATTTCTTTCACAGCATCATCTGTAAATGATGTGGTTTAGAGGCAAAAATAAATTGTCTTGACTGTTGGTGCAAACTAGCACAAGAGTTCTTAATGTCATGAATGTAAGGATCTGTTTAGAAACCCTTAAACACTACTTCAAGTTGAATAAAAGATTCAAAATAAACTACCTGAAAAAATTACATTTCTGCCTTTCAAAAGATAATTCTATATATGCTCTGATTAAAAAAATATTTGATGAAATCTAATTCAGCATTTAGTTGGTCCATCCCTGAACCTTGTATACTTGAGAGAAGGCAAAAAATTAGGATTTGACTAAAAAACTAACTAAGCTTGGAAACCTCTTTTTTACTTTCTGTTCAATCTGTTCTTCCTGTATTGCCCACAGATGTATTTCTTTTTTCTCATGTTAAAAAATATTACAATTTTGAAATCAAAGGAACTGAGGTATGTCAGACAACCAATCAGCTCTATCCACTTCATGCAGGACACAAGGAGAATTTTTAAGCCAGTGCAAAAGCCACAACTCATAAAGAGAGATATAGGATGTGATTGGAGAGGACTGAAATTTTTCTATGGAAGAAAAAAGACTTGACAGTGGGAGTTTTGGTTTGTTTTTCCAGCAGGTGCACAAAGATTGCCACAAGTTACTGGGACTATCCACCCTGTAATAATATGCACTTGGAGGTGGAATTAAGGATACATTTACAGTCTTACTGAGTATGTTTCCTCATTTTGCACACTTAATTGCACAAATTAAGTCTTAGGAACATTGGTTTGCATGCACTATATATCTGATAGCACAAAACCAGAGAATTCTCCCACAGAATTCACTACAGAAACAAGTTCCAATTATTTTAAGTGTTCATTGGCCATTCTATTTGTCTAAAATTTTAAAATCAGTGCCTCACTTCCCTTTTTTGCATTCACTAGCAATTGTTTCTGTTGAAAACATTTTGAAATATTTCCCAGTTTCATGTCATGCTTGTCTTAGTCTCTTCCAAAAATTATAATGTCATCATAAATATTCAAAGACTCTATACACCACTGCATGACTCATTAATTAAACCTTGATATTTCTCAGGTGCTGATGAAATTTTAAACATCAATCTTTTATAACACTCTGGTTTTGCATGTGTGGCAAATAGCATGCTCATTTTATATTCAGACTAAAGTGTTCACAAAGAATGTGAAAACTCTACAGAGTCCTCACTTGGATGCTGCAGACAGTTAAAAAACTGAAGGCCCTGTAATAAACAAAACTGATTCATGGTTGTAGAAAATAGGGAGGAGTTTACTGCCGTGGTATCACTCCCTTTCTACAAACTGTGGAAGCCCGTACATACTTAATCTACTCAATTTTCCCCATGGTTTTGTTATCATAATTCGTTCTGGAATTATCAGAATAACGCCTTTATATACTCAAGAGTGCAGTCAAGTGTCTGTTAGCAGTGCTGTTCTCTATGTTCAGGTTTTAAGTTCCTCAGGGACAAGAAATTCCTCTCAGCAAAGCATCTTTTATACAACTGCAAACAAATAGTTCTGCTTTACCAGTCCATTTAGTAGGCAGATGAAAAAGTTACACTAATTCATGCAGATTATTTTTTTATATATAGATGTATATACATATATACATATTTGACCATGTAGGTGAGGTGATGAAACAGTGAATATGAGTAACAGAGGAAAGAATTGGCTCTAGAATTCACCATTCATCATTTTCTAGTAAATAGCTTTGAGAAAAGCAGGCTGAGTTCCAGCATAGGTCCTTGGTATCTAGATAGTAGACAGATTCTGTCTTGGTCCTCCTTGTGAAGCCATGTGTAACCTACCAAAATATCTCAAGTTAAGAGATTCACTAGTAAACATACCCAAAAATGGAAGTACACAGGTTATAGCACCTTTACAATGTGCTATCTTGTAATGATCAACTTACCTTCTTCTCTAGACAGGGCCTGCAACCTCTGTAACCTTTCCTATGAAAGGAGAATTTAACACAAGCTCCTAGATATCTTACTGAAATTTTAAATAATAGCTTTTCTGTCCTCACACGAGAAACACAAAAGTAGCCCTTTATTTAGATATTTGATCCTTTTATTCTCTGAGAGGTAGCAAAATGGGGTTTTTTCCTCACAACTAAATTCACTCATTAAAATCTTCGTATACACATACACACATATACTGTAGCCACTATTTCATATACAGATATGTAGCTACAGTAATAACTTACTATTTTGATGTGCCTAATTTCACTTTCATCACTTTTTAACTTTAAAGAACTACGGGGTACCTGGGTGTCTAATATTTAGACATACATCAATGCTAGATAAGGACTGATGATAAAACTTCTGATAACCTAGAAGAATTTAAAGAGCTTAATAAACATTTCTGTAACTAAGTATTATGAGATCGTCACTTTATTGCATGGGATCTGTTAGAAAACTACTTCTAAAAGGCTTCCATTCTTTGATGGATACACATCTGCAGCTCCTACAGCTCTAATACAGTAGAGCTTAATTTTCTGTAATACTGTTCATCCAAACTGCATCTCAAAGCACTTTATGGGGGTGCAAAGGCAGACGGAGTGAGAAATTACAATGTAGTTTTACAATAAAGTGACTACAAAATGGTTCTGTGGGGTTTTGGGTTTATTGTGTCTCACTGATCCCCTAATAAATTTGCTTAGGTCAGCTTAGTTTATGAATAACATATTGGTTTATTTATTAACTACAGTGCTTCAGACTCCATGTAGGCCCTGCAAATCAAATCAAGATATTTCCTCCATATGCATTTTCAAGACTAATAAAAGATTGTATAAAGGAAAAAAAAAATGTTCAAAATGCAACTCAACCACTCAATAGCTCATCTTTAATTAACAAAGATAGGGGGAGGTGTCTGCATCATTACACTGGTCTGTTTTTGCTCCATGTGTATTTGCATTTTGATTTAACCTTTGAAATGTCCAAAAAGAAGAATTTTAGCTTGCTACTGGTTCTTCTAAACATCCAGAAATGTATTAACTCTGGACATTGGTTGCTATGTATCTTACTTTTTAACATTTCTAAGATTTCTAAAACAGGAGTTACAACTTCCTTGCATTTTAGTTAAGCGTAAACTATTTTTAGTGAGAAACAGTAAATATTTTTTTTTACCAAATCTGTCAGTCTAGCAGGTGATTTGTAAGCCATATATTAAGACAAGACCTTGTTTCAAAAAGCTTACAAAATAGTTGATAAGGTAAGCAATGAAGGATAGAGGTAATACAAGGAATATCTAGAAAAGGACACTGCTCTAAAAGGAAAAATAATCTAGATGTATACTCGTTTACCTGTTCTACATATTGTTAACCTAGTAGTGTAGGCACCATCCTGGTGGCAGACAGCATGGCAGGTGTGATTGTTCTACAGTGATTTGAAACATAAAGACACACATATAACTCAGTGTCCTGGTTTGGTTAAAACAGAACCAATTTTCCTTTCAGTGATTTTACTTTTCAGTTAGATCTCTTCTAAGATTGCACTTTCTGAAGTCAACAACATGTTTTTCAGACAGTGTCTGCTCCTAGAAGTGTTAACACTCAATGTTTATAGTTAATACTGAGCTCTCAGTACAATGGTGTGCAGAAAGGCTCTTGCTTACACTTAATCTTACAGAAACGAAGGTCACTGCTGAATTCTCTCAGTGCCATCTTCGGGCCCCCTTTAGTGTAAGGGTGCAGAAGGGTTGTGTCTGCAGGGAGGAGCAGACAGGACAAATGAGCCAAACTGACCAACAATGTATTCCATCCCATATATGTCAAGCTCAGTATAAAGCTGAGGGATCATGGGGGAGGCAAGGCCCTCTTCTCTGGCCAGTCCTTCTTCCTGCCCTCTTCTCTGGCCTGCCCTTCTTCCTGCCCTTGCTCATCTTCTATGGCCAGTGTCCTGGGAAGACTTTGTCCATGATCCGTGCATTCCTGAATCCAGTTCCTGCCTGCCGCTGCATCCAGAAGCCCAGCCTGTGATCTTCCCAGAGCTGCTCTGCAGCACCAGTGGTGATGTGAGCATTATCGGGGAGAGTGTGTGATTCGGGGGGAGAAGCGTGATACTGGATTTGTACATATTTGTAAATATTTTGGGTTTTTTTTCCTTCTCATTATTATGTTTCTCTTTATATTGTTACAGTTTCATTAAAGCTGCTTTAGTTTATTTTCAACTCGTAAGCCTCTCTCCCTTTTCTTCTTTCCCTTCCCCTGTCCAGGAGGAGAGAGGGGTTAACAGAGAGCATTTGCTGTTTGTTTAGTGGCCAGCCCAGCCTCAAACCACTACACTCAGAAGCAAATTTTGGCAAGACATGGACAGCCTGGAAGAACCATAGGTACAGTAGTGAGCGAAACATGAAGAGAGTCCCAATGCTGGTATCACCAACAGTAGATTCAATCATGACAGCAACTTGTCTGATCATTGACAGAACTAGGTGATGCATGACTGTTTTGGAAGCAAGACCAGGATGTCTGCACTAGATCAGCTATACAAATCCAGCAAATTCCCAACACTAACTGCTTGCTTTGGTACTAACACACAAGAAATACTCAGTTGATAACTTTATGCCTATCACAGGATAGAAATACAATCTCAGCAAAATATTAAATTGCAGCAACTTAAAAATATCCATCCTCTGATTAATCAGTAGAAATACTACAGAGTTCCCTCCTATTCAGTCTACATTCAAGACATCAGAGTCTTGACAGCCCCTCAGTCCTCATCTAGAACATTTATCAATGGACCACACTTCGTATCAAAGAGATGGTATCCAGGAAACTGTTAGAAGGGCTTAATTCTTTTCTCTGTGAGAAAGAGTGAGCTGAGATGGAATTTCATTAAAGTCGAAAGACTTAAATTGTTATGAAAAGACTGAATAGAATAAGGCCTGAAATGCAGAAGTGTACAGGATCCATCTGAATCAATGCTGGCAAGAAAACACATGGCTGTCTGCAAGATAATTTACTATTCACAACCTGCCCTGACAAAATACAAATTTGTTATAAAATGTGTACCATGTGAAAAATTTTTTAGGAAGGAGCAATGTTGGAGGAAATAAGATTCTGTAGCAATTCACGTTATCAGCATATGACACCGTAATGCAAGAATAGAGTATAATTTAGTTTCTTGCATTAGATGTCACTCTTGTAAAATTACTTTCAGTGCTCCACATGAGAATGTAAGAATTGCCATAGAAGAACAGACCAACACTCCAACAAACAATCTCAGTGGAGAGGAAAATTATGTATGAATGCATCTGTAAAATTTGACTCAAGATTCGTTTCAGGTCCCTGGTTCTTTTCTTCTCTCTCTCTCTTCTTTTTTCTTTTCTTTTTTCCTCAAAGTATTTCCAGTCCCCTGTGAGGTTCTATAGGACAGGGTCTCCTCACTGAATGCAACCAGGAAGAATGACCCAGTACCTAAATCAAATGGTTTCATGTTCTACATGCTAACTAATTATGCCTATATGCTCTAATAAGATTGTGGAATATTAAAGTTCTTCTCATGTTGCTACATAGATTTTTTGATTTTGAGATAGATAGTTTTATTCTGTTTGTGGGTTTAGTGTTTGGGTTTTGGGGGGATTTTTTTTATTATTATTATTATTTAGTTGTTTGAGTAATGCGTGATACTATGCATCATTAACGCACAAATAATCCTAATTAAAGATCACTGAATGTAAAATATGAATAAATCTTTATCACTTGGGGATTATACTGTAAAAAAAAGTATTTTATTTGGTGTGTTTGACAGCATTTGGGCATGCTGAACAGCAATGTCATCATGACTTTCTGAGTAGTCATATAGCTTGTTGATATGTCAGTTACTTCAGAAGGAACCTGTGTTGTTATGACTGCAGGCCTGGGAGTCACACACACCTTGCCCTAAATAGGGTCTAACATGGAATGTTTCATGGAAGTCAGCATTGATTTTCTTTTTTATTTTTCTCTATCTTTTGCTTTTGTAACTAGTCTCTTTAGGAAGGAGAATGTATCGTCGTGGTTCATCACTATATTGGATTTTGTGAATAAATAAATACAAAAAATTATTGAGAAGAAATTTCAAATCATACTCGTTTCACGAAGACATTCAGTTAGTATGTAGCAGAACTCTAAAAAACAAGTTGATATGACTTTTAGCTGAAAAGGCATAGTCTTGGCTTTCAACTAGGTTCTAAGCATTATTTCTGACTATTTTATTCTTCTAGAATAAAGGGCTTTATGAAGTGAAGATACAATACAAGACCTTCCTCCACTGGATTTGGTCACATGGCTCCTTGTTTTCTCTTTCTTTAACTTCAAATTTAAAATCTTCCAAACTTTATAATACTGTTGCTCAAATTCAGAAAACTTCATATATGAAAGATATCACAGTTTTCTTAACATTTGATATCTTTGGGGAAGTGGAAAGTCTGATTTCATATCTCTGTAGTTTGAGAAGGGAAATAAATAATGAGTTCTTTGAGAAGCAGAATATCTTTGTGAAGTGTTGGCATTTGTTTTAGACGGGAAGGCAGAGGGGAGAATGTTGTTACTAGTTGGCCTCCAGAGATATGTGGATAAGGAACTGGCTGGATGGTCACACTCAAAGAGTAGCGGTCAATAGCTTGATGTCCAAGTGGAGATCAGTGATGAGTGGTGCTCCTCAAAGTTCGGTACTGGGACCAGAGCTGCTTAACATCTTTGTTGATGACATGGACAGTGGGATTGAGTGCACCCTCAGCAAGTTTGCAAATGATACCCATCTGTGTGGTGCAGTTTACACACTGGAGGGAAGGGATGCCATCCAGAGGGACCTAGACAGACTGGAGAGGTGGGCCTGTGCATACCACATGAAGTTCAACAAGGCCAAATACGAGGTCCTGCACAGGGGTCGAAGCAAGCCCAAGGACAAATTCAGGCCAAGAGGAGAATGGCTTGAGAGCAGCCCTGAGGAGAAGGACTTGGAGCTGTTGGTTGATGAAAACCTCAACATGATCTGACATGGTACGCTTGCAGCCCCAAAGGCCAACCTTATCCTTGGCTGCATCAAAACAAGCGTGGCCAGCAGGCCTAGGGAGATGATTCTCCCCCTCTACTCTGCTTCTGTGAAACATGCCCTGAAATACTGCGTTGAGCTCTAAGGCCCCCAACATAAGAAGAAAATGGACCTGTTGGAGTGGGTCCAGAGGAGGGCCACGAAGATGATCAGAGGTCTGAAGCACCTCTCCTATGAAGACAGGTTGAGAGAGTTGGAGTTGCTCAATCTGGAGAAGAGAAAGCTCCAGGGAGAACTTATAGCACCTTTCAGTACCTGAAGGGGCCTACAAGAAAGCTGGGGAGGGACTTTTTGCAAGAGCCTGTAGTGGTAGGATGAGGGGTAATGGTTTTAAACTGAAAGAGGGGAGATTTAGACTAAACATTAGGAACCATCATTTGCTGAGGACACAGCCCAAGGGCGGGCTGTCCCACAGCAGAGCAGGAAATCACGATAAAACAAGGCAAATTTCAGGAGTTTTGAGAGCCAGGAGAGGAACAGAGCTCAAGTTCCAGGGACAAAACAAGGCATATTTCAGGGGTTTTGAGAGCCGGGAGAGCAGAGCTCCAGGAAGAGAGGAACAGGAGCGGGCAAACAGGAGCAGGGCAGGGCTGTGAGGGGGGCATAGCAGTTTTCCCGGGGCGGTTCCCATGAGCAGGGTGTGGAGAAGGTGCTGAGGAGCTGTGAACTGGGGAGGGGAGCAAGGAGCTGAGGTGCTAACAACTGATTGCAGAGATCAGCTCCTGTGGGCAGTCAGCACTGCAAGAACAATGGTCGCCACCAGGCAGAGGAAGACCAAACTGGATGTGGGAACCCAGACAGAGCTCCCAGGAAAGGATGCAGTTGTGCAGGCAGCAGGGAATGCCACAGCATCCCCCTGGGAACAGGGGGCTGTGCGTGCTGTGAGCAGGTGAATGATCTGCTCAGCCTGGTGGTGGAGCTGAAGGAGGAGGTGGAAAGGCTGAGGACAATAAGGGAGTGTGAGAGGGAGATAGACTGGTGGAGTCAGGCTCTACCATCCTTGAGGACAGGGCAGTGGGTAGTGGCTCCCCTAGAGAGAGAGGATCCCTTCCTCCCTTGCCATCGGGTATAGGAAGAGGACCTAAGAGACGAGGGGGAATGGAAACAGGTCCCTGCCCAGCGAGGCAGGCGAAACCCCCCTTGGCCTCTGTCCCCTTCCTGGCTACCCTTGAAGAACAGGTATGGGGCTCCCGAAATGGAGGGGCAAATAGAGGGGCAAACAGACCAAAATGGAGACAAGGGTCCATCAGAGGAGTCACCCAAGGTAAATTGGTCTCCCCCACGAGTTAGGACCAGTTCTAACAAAGGGAAAAGAAGGGTAATTGTAGTTGGTGACTCCCTTCTGAGAGGAACAGAAGCCCCCATATGCCGGACGGATCCGCTCCACAGGGAAGTCCGCTGCCTCCCTGGGGCCAGGGTCAGGGATATCACTAAGAAACTCCCTAGTCTCGTCCAGCCTATGGACTACTACCCACTATTAGTTATCCAAGTCGGTAGTGATGAGGTTTCTGAGAGGAACCTGAAGACAATTAAAAAAGGCTTCAGGGCCATGGGGAGATCACTTGAGGGATCGGGAGCCCAGGTGGTGCTCTCCTCAATTCCTTTGGTGGAAAAGAGGAATACTGACAGAGGGAGGAAGACCCACCTGATAAAAAAGTGGCTAAGAGACTGGTGCCACAGACAAAATTTTGGGGTTTTCTCACATGGGGAGCTTTATGCTACGCAGGGTCTGTGAATGGCAGATGGAGCTAATCTGTCTCAGAGGGGAAAAAGAATCCTAGCAAATGAGCTGTCTGGCCTCATTGAAAGGGCTTTAAACTAGCTTTGAAGGGGGAAGGGGATAAAACTGGGCCAGCTAGAGTTGAACCCAAAGGTGGCAGACCACAGTTGGTAAGGAAGTCGTGAGCCCGGCTCAAGTGCTTCTACACTAATGCACGCAGCATGGGCAACAAACAGGAGGAGCTGGAAGCCATCATTCAGCACGACAACTATGATGTAGTTGCCATCACGGAAACATGGTGGGATGACTCTCATGAATGGAGTGCTGCAATGAATGGCTACAAGCTCTACAGGAAGAATAGGCAGGGTAAAAAGGGTGGTGGTGTGGTACTCTATATTAGGGAGTGTTTTGACTGTATGGAGATCGATAAGCGTGATGAGCCAGTCAAATGTTTATGGATAAAGTTGAGGAAGGCGAACGAAGCAGATATCCTGCTGGGAGTCTACTACAGGCCACCTGACAAAGACAAAGAGGTCAATGAACTGTTCTGTAGGCAACTGGCAGAAGCTGCAAAGTCGCAGGCCCTTGTTCTCGTGGGGGACTTCAACTTACCAGACATCTGCCGGAAATATAACACAGCAGAGAGAAAACAATCCAAGAAGTTCCTAGAGTGCGTGGAAGATAACTTCTTGACTCGGCTGATAAGTGATCCCACCAGGGAAGGTGCCTTGTTAGACCTGTTATTCACGAACAGGGAAGGACTGGTAGGTGATGTGGTGGTCGGAGGCTGTCTTGGGCTACACGACCATGAAATGATACAGTTCTCGATCCTTAGCCAAGTTAGGAGGAGGGGCACCAAAATTCTCACCATGGACTTCCGAAGGGCAGACTTCAACCTGTTTAAAACACTAGTTGAGAAAGTCCCTTGGGGAACAGTCCTAGAGGGCAAAGGGATTCAGGAAGAATGGACTCTTTTTCAAGAAAAAACTGTTAGAGATGCAGGAGCAGGCTGTCCCCAGGTGTTGTAAGACAAACTGGTGGGGAAAGTGACCGGCATGGTTGAACAGGGAGCTTCTGCTGGGACTTAGGAGAAAGAAGAGTCTACCACCTTTGGAAGAAGGGGCAGGCTACTTGGGAATAGTATAAGGATTTAGTTAGGCTATGTAGGAAGAACATTAGGGAGGCAAAAGCTTAGCTAGAACTCATCCTGGCCACTGTTGCAAGAGAGAAGAGCTTTTACAAATATATTAACAATAAAAAAAGATGCGGAGAGAATCTCCACCCCTTATTGGATGTGAAAGGGAACATTTTTACCAAGGATGAGGAAAAGGCTGAGGTACTTAATGCCTTCTTTGCCTCGGTCTTTAACAGCCAGACCAGTTCTCCTCATGGTATTCAATTCCCTGAGCTGGAAGATTGGGATGGAGATCAGAATAAACCCCTCGTAATCCAGGAAATAGTGGTGAAGGACCTGCTGAGTCAGTTAGACACCCATAAGTCTATGGGGCCGGATGAGATCCACCCAAGAGTGCTGAGGGAGCTGGCGGAGGAACTTGCCAAGCCGCTCTCCATCATCTATCAGCAATCCTGGTTATCAGGGGAGGTCCTGTATGAACGGAAACTTGCCAATGTGACGCCCATCTACAAGAAGGGCAGGAAGGAGGATCCGGGGAACTACAGGCCTGTCATCCTGACCTCGGTGCCAGGGAAGATTATGGAAAGGTTCATCTTGGGGGAGATCACGCAGCAAGTGCAGGACAACAGTGGGATCAGGTCCTCCCAGCATGGGTTCATGAAGGGCAAGTCCTGTTTAACCAACCTGATCTCCTTCTATGATCAGGTGACCCGCCTAGTGGATGAGGGAAAAGCAGTGGATGTTGTCTTCCTGGACTTCAGTAAGGCATTTGACACTGTTTCCCACAGCATTCTGCTCCAGAAGCTAGCGGCTCATGGTGTAGACAGGTGGACTCGTCACCTGGAAGTGGAGAAAGCTTTTGCACTATTTCCAGAGGTCAGATTCCTATGATGAGTAAGATTCCTATAATGAATTTGGGGAATTCAGTTATGATTTCTTACTATGGAGCTATTACGTGATTCATTTTTTTTAACTTAAATGAAAATACAGCCTAAATAGGAATTGAATGACCATTTTCAGTTTTGTTAGTTATATTTCTGTCCTCATTTATACTCATGTTTAGAATGAGTATCATGCTAAACTAGGTTTAGCATTTTGCAGTACTGTGCTTATGATTTATGTCTGATAAATTAAAAAGCTAAATATGACAGAGATTGAGAGTTCAACAGGAAAACATGATCTAAATGTAGAAGTTTTTCAGTAATATTAATTGGCGATAAGACTCTGTTACATGCTGCTCTTTTTGGCACTGGTTTTGTCACTGAAGATTTCCTTATACTCTGCAGTAACCTAGAACACCATCAGCTTTGTTCTTATCCTTCTCAGGACTAGAAAAAACTTTACACTGAAATGGAAATAGACTCTAAATATCATGAAAGAATCAGAATATATTTTCACTAACCTAGTATTTACTCAGTCATATTTCTCTCCTGCGTCATACTTCACAACTATTTTCCATTTTCATGCTTCTGTTTCAGAAGAGTAGATGTTATTAAATGATTAAAGGAGAAGACAGCTGACCATTACAGGAATGCACTGCAGTTTGTCATTTTAAAATCTTTCCCAGAGGAACATAAAATTTATATGATATTCAGTCCATCCATCTCCTTAGATAATCATGTAGTCTAATAAAAAATACCTGCTAGCATTCTAAGCTGCTTTAAAAATATGGCATACAAAACAACATTTTCTTTCATGGAGCTGTAATACAACTGTATAGTCTTGCTCTCCTACTGTTGTCGGTCATGTAACTAAGCTTCTTTCTAAGTTCTTATGTTCAGCAAAATTTCATTTCTACCCTTACTGGAAGAAAGGTAGAAATGAAAACACTGTCCAAAAATATTAGATAAAGGCACTGTATATGGATCAGGACTGATATATGGAAGGACTTAAAAAACCTCCAGTCAGGGTCCTTCTCTAGCAGTTACTACCTCACCCTGTTTATGACATTTGAGGGATGGCACAGCTTTTGTCATCTGTCCAGTTAACCTTCCAACAATAGACTTTTAGTAATGCTTGTGTATTTAATAACCCGCATAGGTATCTTACACTTATGCTTCTCAAATTTTGTGTTTATTCTGAAGAGGATATGGAGAAATGTCTTCTGTTTGGGCCTTTCACTACATGAAGGACACTGACCTGCGGGAGCATGTTAAAAGAAGGGCAACAAAATTGGTTAAGGGTCTGGAGCACAAATCTGATGAGAAGTGGCTGAGGGAACGGGGCTTTTTTAGTCTGGAGAAGAGGAGGCTGAAGGGAGACCTCATTGCTCTCTACAGCTTCCTGAAAGGAGGTTATAGTGAGGTGGGGATCAGTCTCTTCTCCCAGGTAACTAGTGATAGAACGAGGGGTAATGGCCTCAAGTTGTTACAGAGGAGGTTTAGCTTGGATATTAGAAAAAATTTCTTCACTAAAAAGGTTATCAAACATTGGAAGAGGCTGCCTAGGGCAGTGGTAGTGTCCCCATCCCTGGAGATATTTAAGAGATGTGCAGATGAGGTGCTGAGGGACATGGTGTAGTGGTGAATTGGTGGTGCTAGAGTAATGGTCGGGCTTGATGATCTTAGAGGTCTTTTTCAACCAAGACTATTCTATGATTCTATGATTCTAGGAAACTGCTACTGCATCAGTGCTCCCAGTGCAAGGAGACCATGGATGAAAACCACATTCCTGTTGAGTTATTTTTAAAACCATGGCATTAACAAAGGTTCCATTTTGCATTTATAAGCCACAACTGTCCTACAAACACGAAAGTAATAATGCATCTTATACAGCAAACTGAAAAGTTGTAATATAGTGGCTCATTTGATCAGGTCATTGCAAACTTAATATTTAAGAAAAATGTGACAGAGGTCTCAAGGGTCGTGTTTCAGTGGATATACAGGAACTTTTCTCAGACCAGACATCAGACCAGGTTTACAGACCAGGCAGTTTACTTGCCTATAAGAACGTCCATAGAACTATTTATGGGGCAATTCAGACTTTTCCTGGGGAAAAATAACACCATGAATGTTACTCAGATCTAGAAAACAAACAAGAACACATTGGTTAATCATAAAACACAGCATTATGAATCTGGGAACTAGGTAACAAATATTAGATAGAGAAAATGCTTTGAGTTTCTTCCCAAAGGGTCTTGACAGATCACCTGCCAAATGAGCAGCCTGAATATGATGACATTTCAATGTGTTATGGGAACAATATGGACTACCTAGATCAGACAGGTATGAGGTAAGTGTTGATCAACTAATGTGTTGAGAAAAGCATTCAAGTAATCAGAAAAAGCTGATACTACTGATAATAGGTAGATACAGTAGAGGTAAAGGCATCCTGTGTTTCTATAGCCAAAATTTTATCAAGTCAGTGTGACTGAAACACCAAAGGCAGATTTTCAACAGTAACAAAACCCAAAAAGACAATAAAGCAGTTTGGTTTAGATAAGGTATCCAACACTGGAATATTAAGTTTGAAATGAAGGTAAAATACATATGAAGTATTAAAAAGCGGATAAGATCTAGGTCTCAAATTCCTGATAGGAATATCTAAAAATATGAGATTTTTCACTGTTTTTTTTTTCTTAAATGCTTTACTTTTGTCTATAAATATTAATTCCACTGTGTTTTCCTTAAGAAAATGTGTTCATTAGTTTCTTCTAAAAATGCATGAAAAGGCTTCTGCTAAATTAGTCGGAAAATGTCATCATAACTAGTGGGAAACATCATAAAATGTATCATGAAATAAAATGAAGTCACAATAAATACTAACAAAAATATTGTAAAGAACAGAGCTTGAAATAAAATCCTGATTTGGGGGTCAACTGTTGCCAGGCTTACTGAATAAATTCACAACTAAAAGTAATTGTTTCATCACAGAAAGACTGCTGAGTCATACTCTTTATTTTAAAACAAACAAACAACAAAAACCCCATCAAAAAACCCAACTAAACAAAAAAAAAAACCACTGAAAAACCCAAAGAGCAAACCACAAAAGTGGAAAGTTAACATTCCTGACATACAACTCAGCCTGATGGACTGTTTTAAGGCAACGTTGTTTGGATTAATACATTAGATTCTTTCAGTACCACACATTCCTATCACATTTCTGATGGAAATAGAACTCTTCGCAGGCTTTGGACTTCATCTCGGTCAAGGCTTGCAGATGCTCCAAATATTTTTTCAGCATGGCCACGGAAGGAACAGTTGCCCTCTACATGTCAATATTTTAAATTAGTTTGGTTTTTATCTCAAGTAAATACACAAATATATTCTAACAGCCCTAGTGAGGTCCATGAAATACCTGTAATTTATTTCAGAATGTGCAACATAGCATCCAGAATGTGTGATCACTCCTTAGGATTTGCTATGGTGAGTCAGATCATGAGTACTTTTGTCTCCATGACCAGTGGCAGACATATAAAGAAAGGGTCTAAGAATTATGCAACACAGTATGTCAACCCCGTGGCATGCCCTCACACCTGCCAGCAGCCAGAGGTCTAGGGATTTTCCGCACTGAAGGTTGCATTTGAAATACATTTCTCTAACAATCCCATTTGGAGTGAAACTCCAGAAATTTGTTATTCCTGTGCAATTCTCTGTTAAAGCTCAGCTTCATGATTTTTTTTCAGCAAGAGTCCTACAGTTGAATTACATGTTGGAAGAAAAAGACTTACATATTGCTCATTTTTAAATTGCTGCCTGATTATTTCAGGGATAACCCCCTGTCATGGGCTATGTGTAAACTTGAATAATTTGTTCCTTTAGTTTCTTTATAACAGTGAGGATGTTACAGATATGTATAATCAATCTACAATCATTGTCCACACTGAATACTCATAGCCTTAATCATTTATTCAGTCATAATCGAACTTTTGCTTTTACTGCGTAACAGCTCAGTTTCTCAAAGAAATTTAGGTGGAAGATGTCCTTAAAAGCTTTTTAGAGATCTAAATACCTTATAACAGTCCACTTATCTGTCTACATAATCCCTCACTGCACTCAGACTTGAATTGCTCCTAGGAAATAACTGAGTCTGTAACACCATTACATTATGATGGCTTCAAATGATTTGCCTGCTAAAGAAATTTGTTGTCTTTTAATATTACATGAAACTTTTAGGAAAAGAAACATCATGTTTGCTACCCTCCTATACAGATCTCATTGAACTTGTTAGTCACAGGATACATATAATAGGTAACAGTTCAGCTCGTTCATGTATGATATCCTTTAGTACTTTTAGTGAGTTTCATATGGGTCTTGCAATTTCTTATACACATTTTATTGGGTTTTTTAACTTTCTGTACATATGGTTTTGCTTGAGATATCTCCTCCACACAGATGATGTAAAGTAGGGTTTCTAAGTTCATTTTTATGGAAAAATAATGCAACTGATTTCTTTACGTATTTATCTATGGTCTTTGATTTTTCTTTAATTCAGTGACCAGTTTTCTCCACCAGCTCATGGCCTTCACCAACATAGGTTGCTCTGCAGCCCCCTACTACCAAAACATGACAGGTATGCCCAGTTCAGGTCCACACTGACATTTACCAACCTGCAAGAGAAGCTGCACATTGTTATTACAAAAACTCCTTCTTTATGATTTCCTCCTTAGTATTTAGCTAAGGAAAATCTCTGCCTTTTATTGGATGCAGGGGAAACAGTAACAAAGAATGAGGAAAAGGTAGATGTATTTAATGCCTTCTTTGCCTCAGTCTTTAATAGTAAGACTAGTTGTTCTTCAGGTACCCAGTCCCCTGAGCTAGAAGACAGGGGCAGGGAGCAGAATGAAGGCCCCATAATCCAAGGGGAAATGGCTAGAGACCTGCTAGATGCACACAAGTCTATAGGGCCAGACAGTATCCACTCAAGGGTTCCAAGGGAGCTGGCAGAAGTGCTCAACAACCCCACTTTCCATCATTCACCAACAGTGCTGGCTAAGCAGGAAGGCCCCAGCAGACTGAAGGTTAGAAAATGTGACACCCATTTACAAGAAAGGCCAGAAGGAGGATCTTGGGAGCTACAGGCCTGTCAGTCTGACCTCAGTGCCTAGGAAGGCTATGGAACAGATCATCTTGTGTGCCATCATGTGGCACATACAGGACATCCAGGTGATCAGCCCAGTCAGCATGGGTTTATGAAAGGCAGGTCCTACTTGACTGACCTGATCTCCTTCTATGACAAGGTAACCAGCAGTGGATGAGGGAAAAGCTGTGGATGTTGTTTACAGAGGCTTTAGTAAAGCTTTTGACAGTTTCCCACAGCATTCTCAGCATTCTCCTGGAGAAACTGGCTACTCATTGCTTTGATGGGTATACTCTTCACTGGGTAAAAAAATGGCTGGCTGGCTTAGCCCACAGAATTATGGTAAATGGAGTTAAACCCAGTTTGTGGCCAGTGACTAGAGGTGTTCTCCAGGGTTCAGTATTAGGGCCAGTTCTCTTTAATATCTTTATAAATGATTTGGACAAAGGGATTGAGTGGACCCTCAGTTAGTTTGCAGATGACACCAAGTGGGGTAGGAGTGTTGATCTGTTTGAAGGCAGAAAGGCTCTGCAGAGGGATCTGGATCAATGGGACAAGGCCAACTGTATGAGATTCAACAAGGCCAAGTGTCAGGTCCTGCACTTGGGTCCCAACAACCTCATGCAATGCTACAGGTTTGGGGAAGGGTTACTGAAAGCCACCCAGCAGAAAAGGACCTGGGGGTGCTGGTCAACAGCTGGCTGAATATGAGCCAGCAGTGTGCCCAGGTGGCCAAGAAGACCAACAGCATCCTGTCATATATAAGAAATGGTGTGACCAGCAGGATTAGGGAAGTGATTGTCCCCTTGTAGTCTACACTGGTGAGGCCAAACGTGGAATACTGTGTTTAGTTTTGGGCTTCTCACTGCAAGGACACTGAGGTGCTAGAGTGTGTCCAAAGAAGGGAAATGAAGATGATGAAGGATCTGGAGCTCATGTCTTATGAGGAGCAGCTGAGGGAACTGGGGTTGTTTAGTCTGGAGAAGAGGAGGCTGAGGGGAGACGTCATTGCTCTGTACAACTACCTGAGAGGAGGCTGTAGTGAGGCAGCAATTGGTCTCTTCTCCCAAGTAAAAAGCAATAGGATGGGAGGAAATGGCCTGAAGTTGTGCCAGGTGAGATTTACAACGAATATTAGGAAAAAAGTCTTCACCATAAAGGTTGTCAAGCACTGGAACAGGCTGCCCAGGGAAGTCTTCATCCCTGGAGGTGTTTAAAAGATGTGTAGATGTGGCACTTAGGGACATGGATTAGTGCTGGACTTGAGAGTACTAGGTTAATGTTGGACTCAATAATTTTAAAGAACATGTGAAGTTTCTGTTTAGACATGGTTACATGTTAAGATTACAGGCAACAGAGATTTTATAGTATGTTTTGATGCACCAGTTTATTTCACAGGTTTGAATCCTCTAAAATGTACAGTGGTTGAAAGAGAAAAGGCTACATAAATACAAGTTACATCATTTCACTGTCATTCAAGTTACGAAAGACGTATTTCTTTGCTTCTTATATACATATGATCAGTTGAACAATATGACAACAAAATGCAACAAGGATCTTGATCTCTGATTCAGTGTTGGTGATAAATGGGAAGAGGGGGAGGAAATGGGGTATGCATAGAAATGAAGGAGATAGAGAAGAAAAAATAAGGAAAGTTTTCTCTTTTATGTAGAGATAATCACAGAATGCTTTGCAAGTGCAATAAATAATGTAGTATAAGGCACATAAAATCTTTTCATTCAGCGAGAGAGCTAAATCATAGACTGTGAGTAGACTTGAAAACATTTTAAGTACAATAGTGAGAAAAAATCTCCTTTCTAATGTAAAACTGAGGCTCTGGAGGATAGTTTCAGACTCCGCAAATTCTTTTAGCTTTCCCTGGAGGACAAAAATGATGGGAATGTTAAGGCATTTTGTTTCTCTCTTTATCAGTGTATTTGACTGCCCTAAAGAAAGATAGCTTTATTTTTTAGGTACTTTTGAAATATTTAGAGTTCTGTGACATGTCCTACAAGAACAACCTGAACTGCTAAGCATATAAAATACTGCAGCTTTCTTTTATTCAACCAATTGACTAAGGTATTACCAAATAAAAGCCTGAATTGCAGTAAGGAAATAAACAAACTATGGCTAACAGCAATCATGATCCTGTCATCATTATCGATGTATGGCCCACACTAAGTCCTCCTTCATGATTCAGAAGATTTAATCCTTTGTTGTGCAGACTTTGAGGCTAGCAGAAAGCTAACATATTCTCTTAGAGAAAGCATAATCTGTATTAACTCTGAAATAAGCCTTGGGAAAACAGAAATAATAATACTAGGGGAGAAAAAAACACAAACACAAACAAACAAAAACCAAAACCAAACCACAAACTCAAACCCAAACCCAAATGCAAAACCAACAAAAAACAAAACCAAAAAAAAAAAAAAGGCCACAACTGACAAACAAAAAACCTTCATGAAACCAAAACCAAGACACTTCAAACAAAGAAAACAAGATGAGAAACAGGATTACACCATGTTTTGAGATCGCTAATTATTAGGCCAGGAGTATGTACCTGAGAATTCTGTATCATAATGACAAGAAAATAGGTTCCTCAAAATTAGAAGGTCCATGCTTTTTAATGGAGAAAGACAAGACATTCAACAAAAATCAAGTTCAAGTTAATGACAAGTAGTTCTAAATTATCAATTGTAATTGGCTTTGAAGCCATCGGGAAATTACTCCTAAAAAAAACCTCTAATGACTCAGTATCAGATTATATACAGAATATTAATGTAACTTCAAGATTTTATTGTACAGTTTCCTAAAGACATGGGAGGTCTCAAGGCCTCTATCATTCTTAATTATGTATTCTGAAAATCTATATACATAAAAACCTCAACAAAAATAGAACACTTTCTTGATTCCTTAGAAATGGGAAGGGTGCTTTTTCCAGAACTAGGTGATATTCATTGGGAAAGCACCCATGTATATAACAACTGACTGTTATAGATCATATCAATAGTACATTTATTTCAGTAGTCTTTCTGCACTAGGTTTCATAATTTCCCTGTGAGATCATCTCTAGTTAACACTTCAGTAAGCAGCACAGAATTTAAAGCTGTTTAACGTAAATAGCCTTCAAAACATAAGCTTGAAAGCTTACATGAATTTAATATTCTTGAAGGTTTTTTTATAGACTGGAATGATGCTCGTATTACTGACACAAATGCATGAATCTATGATGTGATTATATGTTCCTGTAAAAAATCTGTATTAAACTCTGTAGAAAAGTACTCTTTCAATCTCATATATAGATATTGTTGTAATTTGCATAAGATTAGAATATTAACTTCTCCCTACAATTAATTATTTGCTTCTTCACGTTACTTGTTCTCCATATTATTTTATGTACAGCTATATATCTACCAAGTTCCATGTATCTTCTCTTTATCTCAAAAACTTAACTTTGCCAGACTAATGTAGGTTTTTTTAATTATTTTTTTTGTTGTGTTTGTCAGATGAAATGATCATTTTATATTGCTTTTGAGTGCTGCTCAGAAGCGTTATGTTTTATGAATTATCCATTCAGTAATCTCTTGGAGCCTGGATTAGCACTTAAAGAAGTTACTGGGCACAGCAAGGACTGAAAAGACCTCAAACTCTGTAAATAAGTCTGTTTCTACACTTGGTATATGTTGTGTGGTTACTTTTTGAGTATGTAATAAAGTTCGCAAATTACTGAAACTGAAAGTTACAGATTTACTTTTGCTCATGAGTATCTACGTCATTGCAATGTGCCCAAAATGATTCTTAAAGTCTGTAAAGTGTGTTTGAAATACAGAGTATAAAACCATAGGTGTGTAAAACTTCTTGCTATATATTTCAGGGCGCACTTGTGCAAAATGGATCAAGTAATAATATCATTGGATAACTCTCAGTTTTGGAACTGTTCAGATCATCTCTACTGCTTAACAGCTGCTGCAAAGCGTGTCTGAAAGCAACAACATTCACATTCTGAGGTCTAAAACATATTCTTGCACCTGACATCTGAGAGGATAAGAAGATGTCACAGTTATCACCCTGTGATTGCTTTTACTGTTTGCTGAAAGCACCTGAAAAGTCTTCTGTGAGGTTAACAATGCCTTCTGAAATCCTTTCTTTTGTGACTTAATTGCACCATTCTTAGAAAGGCACTCCAGAGACTCCTGTTCAAACGGAATTTTTCATATTAAAGTAAGAGTTTTCAGCAGCCTTTTACAATGGCTGTTCTTGTTTTTTATGTTGTGTGTAGGGAATTATCTGTGGTCCTTTAGGATTGCAAACAATTTAACAAAGATTGAAAACCTGAGCTGTTATTTATCTCCTGGAAGTAAGATTAAACTACTGGCTCTCCTTGTTTTGTTACAGTTTACCTTGGTGTTGTCCTTATTTTAGATAAGTTTAAGTACTGTACTTTCTCAAGTGCTAGTCATGCAGTCCTCCAGAATAATGTGAACTTCAGAAATAGTAATAAACAACAAAAGAAAATAAATGTGCATAGTCATACCTTGTGTTATCCTTACTGTTGCTGACTTAAAAGAGAAAAAATGTAAGGAGACAGGAAAAGCAGAGGTAAAGAGAAGGGAGGGAAAGATGTACTTTCTTGCAAAAAGTAACAATTTTTTACCAGTGAATCACCAATCAGGAAATGCACAGACAAGCTGTGATTTATATATAATATTTTCTGAGGTACTGTATATTGAGTCTCCTTCTACAACAGGGTGACACGCTTGTTGGATTTGGGAAAGGCTGTGGATATTGTCTTCCTTGACTTTAGTAAGGCCTTTTGTTGTAGTCCCCGAGCCACCAGCTGAGGTGGCTGGGAAACCAGGGGGCTCAGCAGCTCGGTGGTGGGTGAATTCAGAGATCTAACACCCCCCACAAGTCAGCTGGCCAGGATCCTCCTCACCTGGTCTTGTGACCTGTGTGAGGAGGGTCCCCCTGGTTGGTCAGCAGCCAGACAGTCACTCTAACCTTAGGTCACACCACATTGGCCTTCAGCTGTTGCCCCTCCCCTGTCTGTGTCCCTTGATAAAGAAGTCGGCGGGCGGGGCCCGTCCTCTTGCGACCTGGCCAGCCTGCGTGCTGGTCAGAATAAACACCGGATCCCTCGCAAGAGCCGCCTCTGGACTCTTTACTTCTGATACCGCTAGAGCTAGCGAGCTCTGTGTGGGCTTGGCCGCGTGCCTCCATCGCACGGGTGAGAGAGAAGCTGTATGCGAGGTGCCCGGACACCGCCAGGAGTTCCTGAGCCAGGAATTCTTAGGGAAAAGCAACAGTTTTCTCCACCAGCCAGGCCACACAGCGGCAAGTGGCGCCCAACGTGGGGCTGTCTGTACACCCCATTGAAACGTCCTCGGTCTCTCTGCGAGACCGGGTGCCGTATCTGGGACAGCTGCACCCCTGATAACAGCCATCTAGGTTTTTTTCAGGGTAGCCGATACTCTTTTGCTGTTTTGGACGCAAGGAACCGGCTAAAATATCAGAAGACTGGCCTGAAAGTTTTTTTTTGACCTTCGAAGATCCCAGGAGTGTGAGTGGAACTTCGCTTGTGTCTCCTTTTGATTTTTTTTTCTCTCTTTTCCTTTCAGTGCTGGGTGAGTTCTTTGGGTTAGGATGGGTGGTAAATTATCCTATCCCAAATCAGAGGTGTATTCTCTAGTTAAAAGCAATCTTAAACTAGGGAATTTATGTTTTTCTAAAAGGAATTTAAAATGTTTTGTGCATTGGTTGTTCAAATATTTCCCAGATATTTCCACAGCCTCGGTCCGGTCCCTTGAATTTTGGGACAAGGTTGGGGAAAAGCTAACTTTAATCAGGCAATCAGGAGATAATTCTGTACAGAAATTTTTCCCTCTGTTGATAGTTATATATAAATCCGTTCAAATTTCGGCAACTGGGTCGGGAGGTTTGGGAGGTTCGGGGCCGCACGTGTCTGTCACCCCCGTGTCCTCCCCTCCTCCCTACACCCCCCCCTTTCCTGTCCCCCGGGAGATTTCGGAAGAAACCCCACGACAGGGCACCAGCCCCGCGGTCTCTTCCGAGCTCTCCCGGTCCCCGGGGCGCGTGGAGCCTGATCACCTCCGCGCAGAAGCCCCCCAAACCTTCCCCCCCTTTTTTTTTTTTTTTTTTTTTTTTTTTTCTTAAAGCCTTTTATTCAGACACGAAACAGAAACAGGAAAACTGACGCGGTCACATTGGGGAGGGGACAAACCGGGACACAGTGCTGGCCGCCCCCAACCGCCCCACGCAGAACAAAGCGAAAGTGTTTGAAGCAGACATTTTGTGGACAAGCTACAGCAACAGAGAGAACCTAGAGCTCAGTACTCCTCACCTTCCTCCTCGCCCTCCCCCTCCACCGAATCCACCCCCACCTCCTCGTAATCCTTCTCCAGGGCGGCCATGTCCTCCCGCGCCTCCGAGAACTCCCCCTCCTCCATGCCCTCCCCCACATACCAGTGCACGAACGCCCGCTTGGCGTACATCAGGTCGAACTTGTGGTCCAGGCGGGCCCAGGCCTCGGCGATGGCCGTGGTGTTGCTCAGCATGCAGACCGCGCGCTGCACCTTGGCCAGGTCCCCCCCGGGCACCACCGTGGGCGGTTGGTAGTTGATGCCAACCTTGAAACCCGTGGGGCACCAGTCCACAAACTGGATGCTACGCTTGGTCTTGATGGTGGCGATGGCGGCGTTGACGTCCTTGGGCACCACGTCCCCGCGGTACAGCAGGCAGCACGCCATGTACTTGCCGTGCCGCGGGTCGCACTTCACCATCTGGTTGGCCGGCTCGAAGCAGGCGTTGGTGATCTCGGCCACCGAGAGCTGCTCGCCCTGCAATACCCCTCTGTATCGGGCCCGGCTGCCAGCCAAGATGGCGCAGACCGCGTGGCCGGCAGCTCGGCACAGATGTCGCAAGCTACTTTGTATGTACCCGCGCCCACGGGGTCCCCCGGCCCCTCCGTAGCCCCGCCCCCTGCGCCGCTCTCCGCCCCTGAACCTCCCCCCGCAGCCGTGGTCGTGACGCCGTCGGCCCCTCCCCTCTCCACCGGGACATCCCCTGCGGCCGCGGGTCCCGCCCCTACCCCCGCCCCCTTCTCCGCGGGTGCCTTCCCGATGGCCCCCCCCACCTCGGCTTCCACTGCAGCCGCTTTGAACCCTGCCAGCAGCGGCTGTGCCGGGACCTGCCCTCCCCCGTGCTGGACCCCCGGATCCGCCAGCACGGGGCCGGGGCCGGCCCTGCCTCATCTCGGCGCGCCTCGCCCCGCGGGTAGCGGCGGGGAACTGCAGCCCCTTGTGCTTCCCGGCGCCGGCGTGCCCGCACACCCCCCTTCCCCCCCCCTCCTGCCCCTGGAAACCCGGCGGAGCCGTGCCAGAGCCCCCTCTCCGTCTTCGGGGGAGGGAGGAAGTGATTTCTCAGATTCGGAGGACCCTTGGGCCGATATTCGCCGCCAGGTCGCAGAGGGAGGGGATTGGGATTTGGCAACTAGGATAAATGTTATTGTAGCCCCTGTCTCTTACGACAGAGCTGTGGGGGGGAAACCTAGGTGGGAACCAATTTCTTCCCAACAATTGAAAGAACAGCCGCCAGTATTAAGCAAAGATCCAGAAAGCCATCAAATCCGAGGCCCATTCCCACTAATTTTGTGGGGGAGAGGGTATGCTTGTGTTTCCACACCTTCAGGACCCAAGTGGGTACCAGGAAAGTATATAAAGCCCTACCTTGGACCATCGGCAACAGCTCCTGAGGACACAAAGGACGACACCCCGGACTGTGACAAAGCAACGCCAGAAAAAGAAACAAGTGCTGCATGGAGGAGACGGCGACGCAAGACGCTGTCCACGTGAACACCTAACTATACTACCTCCTGCAGTTCCCACAAGCTGAAACCCTAATGAACCCCTTTATATCTTACCCTCATGGGTTTCCCTACCCCATAACCCTCCCACCTGTGTATTTCCCTCCTCACAAAAAAAAAAGGGGGGGTGGGAGGAGAGAGGGGAAAAAAGAACCTTCCTATAATAATTATGCTTGAAATCCCACAGAAAGGACTACCCATCCCACGCTCGAGGAGGACCTTGCACTCTAGGCAAGCTTTCCGTATTAGCACCCAACAAGACTCAAATTTTATATTGGAAAAACCATACTCGATTGGCTCGCCAAAAAAGGAACATACAGGAATTAGACCCAAATTGCAATAGCGAACTTATTAATTGGTCAACCTCTAAAAGGGTTGCTGTGTCGCTTTTCCTACCCTGGGTAGCAGCAGCAAAGGCCTTAGGCGAAATTACCCACCTCGAGTGCTGGCTCGGAAAGCATGCTAACCTCACATCGAGTGCTCTCTCCCAATTACTGGAGGATGAGAAAACCACCAGACACGCAACACTACAGAACAGAGCTGCGATTGACTTTCTCCTGTTGGCTTATGGACATGGCTGTGAGGAATTCGAAGGGCTATGCTGTTTTAACCTGTCATCTCATAGCCAGAGCATCCACACGACGATACAGAAGATAAAGGACCAAGTTAAAGAACTGAAGATAGAAAAAGACTCTGACTTGTTCGAGAACCTCTTCGGACAATGGGGACTTGGGGGATGGGTGGGCTCTTTGATCAAAACTGGGTTGTGGATTATCCTGACAATTGCTTTAGTATTAAGTCTATTTGGCTGTCTTAGGAAGTGCCTAACCAAATCACTGGGGGAGGCCTTTCCCTTAAACAGAGAAGGGGGAGATGTTGTAGTCCCCGAGCCACCAGCTGAGGTGGCTGGGAAACCAGGGGGCTCAGCAGCTCGGTGGTGGGTGAATTCAGAGATCTAACACCCCCCACAAGTCAGCTGGCCAGGATCCTCCTCACCTGGTCTTGTGACCTGTGTGAGGAGGGTCCCCCTGGTTGGTCAGCAGCCAGACAGTCACTCTAACCTTAGGTCACACCACATTGGCCTTCAGCTGTTGCCCCTCCCCTGTCTGTGTCCCTTGATAAAGAAGTCGGCGGGCGGGGCCCGTCCTCTTGCGACCTGGCCAGCCTGCGTGCTGGTCAGAATAAACACCGGATCCCTCGCAAGAGCCGCCTCTGGACTCTTTACTTCTGATACCGCTAGAGCTAGCGAGCTCTGTGTGGGCTTGGCCGCGTGCCTCCATCGCACGGGTGAGAGAGAAGCTGTATGCGAGGTGCCCGGACACCGCCAGGAGTTCCTGAGCCAGGAATTCTTAGGGAAAAGCAACAGTTTTCTCCACCAGCCAGGCCACACAGCGGCAGCCTTTGACACCGTTTCCCATAGCATTCTCCTAGAGAAACATGCTGCTCATGGCCTGGATGGGCATGCACTTTGCTAGGTAAAGAAATGGTTGGATGGCTGGGCCCAAAGAGTTAACTGGAGTTAAATGCAGTTGGCGGCTGGTCATGAGTGGTGTTTCCCAGGGCTCGGTACTTTGTCAAAGATCTAGATGAGGGGATCAAGTGCACCCTCAGTAAGTTTGCAGGTGACACCAAACTGGAAGGAAGTGTTGATTTGCTCGATGGTAGGGAGGTTCTGCAGGGAGACCTAGACAGGCTGGATTGATGGGCTAAGGCCAACTGTATGAGTTTCAATAAGATCGAATGCCGGGTTCTGCACTTTGACCATCCTCAGCAGCTCTACAGGCTTGGGGAGGAGTGGCTGGAGAGCTGCCAGGCAGAGACGGACCTGGGGGTGTTGATTGACAGCTGGCTGAACATGAGCCAGCAGTGTGCCCAGGTGGCCAAGAAGGCCAATGGAATCCTGTCTTGTATCAGGAACAGAGTGGCCATCAGGGGAAGTGAAGAGATCTTGCTCCTGTACTCAGCACTGGTGAGGCCGCACCTAGAGTATTGTGTTAAGTTTTGGGCCTCTCAGTACAAAAAGGACATTGAAATACTTGAGCATGTCCAAAGAAAGGCAACAAAACTGGTGAAATGTCTTGAGCACAAGCCTTATGAGGAGCGGCCAAGGGAACTGAGGTTGTTTAGTCTGGAGAAGAGAATGCTGAGGGGAGAATGAGACCTCATCTCCCCCTAAAACTACCTGAAAGGAGGCTGTAGCAAGGTGGACATCAGTGTCTTTAACCAAGTAAGAAGCAATAAGAAAAGAGGTAATGGCCTTAAGTTTCACCAGGGAAGGTTTAGACAGGTTATTAGGAAGTATTTCTTCACAGAACTGGTTGTTAGACATTGGAATGGGCTGCCCAGGGCAGTAGTGGAGTCTCCATCCCTGGAGGTATTTAAGAGTCAGGTTGATGTAGCACTCAGGGATATGGTATAGTCGAGGACTGTCAGTGTTAGGTTAATGGTGGGGCTTGATGATCTTGAAGGTCTTTCCAACCTAGGCAATTCTGTGATTCTGTGAGTCTCAGGAAGATTTCAGACAACAGTTTGTATTAGAGGAGAGTTTGGCAAGGAAGTGGGACAACCTAGGGGCAAGTAGTAGCAATATGGGAAGGCAGTTTGTCACCTACTGGTAGATGCTTTGATAGAATGTTCAGCCGCTACTTCACTATCCATTCTCAGTAGGCATGGAAATAACTGCAGCCTGGAGCAATACCCACAGAGAAGATCTGATACCCTCACTCGAACCCTACCAATATAGAGTAATTTTGTGCACTTTCAGAGGGCACTATATGTCATTTTAAGGCTTTACTTAAAATAAATCTAAACTTATATGTCTTTATAATTAGTTTCACAGAAGTCTGTGGGATAACAAAACGCCACCAAAATATACATCCTGTTAATGGAATGCAAGAGAACATCAGGGTTTCACACAGAAATCAGAGTGCATCCTAATAAAACTCAATGGGAAGCCAATTCTAATCACAAAATTTAATTTTAGTCCTGAGATTAAAAACAAGGAGAAAACTCACAATTCATTAATTCCTGCAGGAAACCAATGCCAGAATTAGGATTTGTGAAGGGGGGGGGGGGAAAGAAAAAAGAAAAAAGTGACACAAAAAATGTCTGGAGTTAAATACAAATTACACATTTTTAGTAAAAATTCTACTTTTAAAAATAAAGGTTGTTTCCTCCTGAACATTGTATTGGGTCAACATTTACATGGTTTCAAATATTCTTATCCTTACAGAGTAAAAAATCAGATATCTTTATACAGGGAACTTTATTCAGTAGCTTTAAATGTTCTGCTCTCTTAGTGGTCAAAATTGACACACATTTATGAAAGATATATACAGAAACTCAAATATTAATAGAAATAGGAATAGAAAATGTAAACAATACACCTCACATTTTGAAAGGTTAAGCTAAAAACATATTCACCTTGCTCAGTTTTGTGGATCGGAACTTTTCTCTTGGCTTTCACTTGTTTCCTCATGGCTCTTGTAGTGTGGGGTTCGAGTGAAACAGAAATCACTGTTCAGTTCAGAGATTTCAGTATGTTTGGGAGGTTTATCCTAACAAAATACAATGACAAATATTACTTGGCAGCTCTTTAGATTTATGTCTAAGTCTTGGGATATGGGGTTTTTTAGATATATATAAACATAAACACAAAATAAAATGTCATTGAGCTCTCTCAAAGATGGTATGCAAGACACAAAATCCCCTTAAACTGTTTGACAAAGATGAGAAATTCATTGCTAAATTCCATCCTTATTTTTATACACACAAATATGAAATTCCAAGTTACATGCTATTAAAGCCCTCACATCATTATTTTTTTCCCATGTTCAATGTGCAGGATGTAAAAAAGAATTAGATTAGGAAGCCTAGGTACAAAAATGATTTAAACTTCTGAAGATGGACTCAAAATTATGCAGGTCAATGTGAGACTGAGATTATGAAAAAGCCCTTGTGCAGCAGAGACTAAAACCTACAAGACAATCTTCTTAGGGAAGAATGGCCTGGGGATATGTTCTTTGTTTCCATGACTTCTTCTGCTTTTTCATATCTAATACAAAATGTGTTTGCCTGTTAGGAATCAGGATCTCAAATGCCTCTTCCATTCCCTCTCAGTCAAGAAACTCTCTCTGGTAACAATTCAGGCAGCAAATGGTCAAGGTGTCAAAACAGTACAAGAGAGGGAGAGTGATCAGCTGTTCTAGCCAGATCTCAATCCAGTAATTTCTGCTTCTAGTACTGCTGAGAGCAGAAAATCAGAGAGGTTTGCTCATCTCCTCTTTCTACAAATCTCTCCCTGCCAGTCTGTCAATTGTGCTTTGGGTTGTGAAAGCTCTGCTTTAGATGGAGCCCTAAACCCCTGTAGTATGAGCTTTTTGACCATGACCTTGAAAGTTCTTGCAAAAGCTGTTATCCAGAAGGAAGCTAAGATTTCCAAAATGACATAAGTTGCCTCTGCCTGCTGGCTGCTAAGCCTTTATTGGAATTATAGCTCTGAGGCTTGTCCGTGAATGTAGGGTTACTGACTTATCCCAAGTATCGCATAAATTCTCCAGCTTGGTAGCACTTGATCTCACAAAACACAGCACTCACAATGTAACTAAAAAAAAGTAAAAAATGTTTCTAAATGACAAAAAAAAATAAATTTTTAAAAATATTTTAAAATGACAAAAAAAACCCAACCAAAACCTCACAAAAAAATAAAAACCAACAAAAAAACCCATAACAAAACGCAAGCCCTAGCATTTACCATACTTATCTAATGAATGATCTAAATCATCTTTAGCCAATCTTCCCTAGAGAGAAAATTTTTCTTCAGATTTTCGGAGAAGATATTCAGTGCAGATCACAGAATGACAGGATAACTCAGACTGGAGGGGACCTTAGGAGGTCTTTAGCCAAGACTTCTCAAAGCAGAGGCAAACTGTGAGACCAAACCAGATTGCTCGAAGTTTTATGCAGTTGAGTAAACCTCTAAGGATGGAGACTTTGAAAAACACCCCTTTCTTTAGACAACATGCTCCAATGCTTTATGATCCCCATGGTGAAAATATTTGTCCTTATATTCAGTTGGGTAGGCACTCCTATTGTTGTTTATGACTATTCCTGTTTCAATTAATATCTCAGTTTCTTGTCCTCCTGCCTTCCACTGCTGTAAAGAGCCTGCCTCTATCTTCTTGATGACTTTCTCCCTGGTGTTTCTGCCAAAGCTGCCTCTTTTCCAGCCCAGTGCCCTCAGCCTCTCCTCATCACATGTAGCAGCAACCCAGGCAGTCTTTAAAAAGGAAATATATTGCATGGCTCAGAAGATGGGATCTCATGTAGCAGGAACAACTAAAGAAAAACACAACCTGCATCAACAGCCTGAACTCTGTGTTTCCTGCTGAATGTAGTTTGTCAAAGTTGTAATGTTTAGTTGCAGTAGGTCAAATTTTGTCCTGTAAAACTGATAAACTGATGGCTTTAATTCTTTCATTGAAGTGCTTAAAAATAAATGTATCAAAATAAGAGAAATTCAGTGATTGGCTAGAGTGGAATTAGCAGCCACAGAACTTTTTGTGAATTGTTCCTATTTCTGAATGAAGTTAAATAGAAGTGAAGTAAATTATATACATATTTGCATGATGCTCTTCTAAATAAAGTGAGCCATTAAAGAATCATAATGTCATCTTTTCTTGACTTTGTAGCCATTAGTATTTTCTAATGCTCTTCATACTAGTTCTAGTGCTAAGGGAAGGGGGAAAAAAATGGAAAGGAAGGTTGGGATGCTTAATACGCCTAATTTAAATTTGTTTTTAAAACCACACTTATGAAGTTGCACGATTCTGTAAAACTTATCACAGTAGGATGAGACAGCCCCTTATGTTCCACCCCTAGTCTCAGATCTCTATGTTTTTTATTAAGAAATGGATATGAAACCATATTCATCTCAGGAAAAGTACATGCTTTATAAACCTCTGGTTGCATGTACATTTGGTAACTATTTTGTGAAATCTCTGATAGTTAAAATAAGTTCTTATCAACAGCTAAGAATGAACCATGAGAGAAAGTCTGTAACATTCTCCTGTCTTTGAAGTCTTTATAGTTTGCACTGGAAATGCTTTCAGCTGACATAAACTGACAATTTCTGATTTTAAATATAGCCATCCAGCTGAAAGTGCATTCTAAAAGTTGTTTAAAAAGGAAAAGAAATATACTCCTGCTTGCTTTGTACTTCCAGTTTTAAAGGTGTGGATATCAAAGGAGAAGTAGCCTACAAACAGAACAGAGAGTTTAAATCCAGCAAACTGTGTTACTTAGGAAGAGTCTCAGACTTGGATGGAGTCAGCCTGAGTCCTATAGATGTTCTTGATCTACAGTGTTACTGCAGAGTCACACTGGAAACGTTTACAGTCTTGATGCCCTGTGGCTACAGTCACACTGTTAGGGACTGCTGAACCAAGTAGCCCAACAGAGGCAGGGCTGATTCAGCTCCATCCCAGGTCCTACCAATAGCAAGGCTGGATACACTTTCTCAATATGCACACAGACAAATACATTTATTTAATACTCATACATATCCACCTGGCCAGTCACACAGATCAGCACGGGCAGAAAACACAGCATTCATGTAATCACAAACAGCATCAACCACTTTATCCTGTTACCCTGGTTAATAAGGTCCATTATTGAGAAATATATCTACATATATCTACATAGATATTGCATATGTATAATATGGATTTCCCCAGGAGCTGGACTTACACACAATCTATGTAAAAACTAGCTGCTACTTCCTTATTCTCCCAGCTGTTGGCACCTGAGCACTCAAAGCCCCAAGGCACCTGACCCCATCTCCAGCTGCTGTTGCAGACCTGCCTTACACCAACACACACACGCACACACACAGAGCCAGTCATCCCTCCTGTTATTATGCTTAGTGATCCAGCCTACTGAGTAGCTGGCTTTTGGATCCTCCCATATCCACTTGCCTCCTGAACAGAGACATGCTCACACGCAAATGGGTATCTCAGTCAAGCACCAGACCTCAGAGTTTCTCCAGCAGGCCATGGCTTACGTGCAATCAGTCCTTTTTGTCCTTTATGCCTGTGTTTACCTTTGTTTATACTTCACCACGCCACCTTGATCCCTCCCCTTTGCTTCCTTTGGTCTCTTCCTGCACTGGGTTTGTGTAACAAGGGTTTGGCAGCCGGGGGGCTACAGAGATGCCTTATGTGAGAAGCTGCTAGAAGCTTCCCCTCTATATGTCAGATATTGCCACTGGCCAAGGCTAAGCCAATCAGGGACAGTGGTAGTGCCTCTGCCTTCTTAAATATGATAACATACTTAAGAAAAAGGAAAAAACTGCTCAACACCAGCAGCAGCCAGAAGAGAAGAACGAGACTGTGTGAAAGGAACAATCCTGCAGTTATGAAGGTCAGCAAAGAAGGAGGGGGAGGAGGTGCTCCAGGTGCCAGAGCTCCTGCAGCCCTTGGTGAAGACAACAGTGAGGCAGGCTGTCCCCCTGCAGCCCATGGAGGTTTGTGGTGGAGCAGATACCCACATGCAGCCCTTGGAGGACCACACGCTGGAGCAGGTGGATGCCCATAGGAGGCTGTGAGCCTGTGGAGAGCCCACACTGGAGCAGGCTTCTGTCAGGACCTGTAACCCCATGGAGAGAGGAGCCCACACTTGAGTAGGTTTGCTGGCAGGACTTGGAACCCTATGGGGGACCCACCCCAGAGCTGTCTGTTCCTGTAGGACTGCACCCCTTGGAAAGGACCCGTGCTGGAGCAGGTCATGAAGAAATGCATCCTGTGGGAAGGACTCACGTTGTAGAAGTTCATGGAGGACTGTGCCCCATGGGATGGACTTCATGCTGGAGCAGGGGAAGAGTGTGTGGAGTCCTCCCCATGAGGAGGAAGGAGCAACAGAGATAATGTGTGACGAACTGACCACAGCCCTCATTCCTTGTCCCCCTGTTCCACTGAGGGGTAGGAGGTAGAGAAAATTGGGAGTGAAGCTGAGCCCAGGAAGAAGGAAGGGGTGGGGGGAAGGAGTTTTAAGATTTAGTTTTATTTTCTCATTACCCTACTCTGATCTGATTGGTGGTAAATTAAATTAATTTTCCCCAGGTCAAGTCTGTTTTGCCCATGTTGGTAATTGGTGAGTGATCTCCCTGTCCTTATCTCAACCCATAAGCCTTTTGTTGTATTTTCTCTCCCTTGTCCAGATGAGGAGTGGAGTAATAAAGCAACTTGTATGGGTACCTGGCATTCACCCAGCATCGACCTATCACACTCCCCCCAAAATTCCATAAAAAGTCTTGTACAATCCCAAAATATTCTTCCCTTGTATCCCATAGTGTGTCACATACCCCTAGGCAGTTACCACTCTCACTGTGAAAGGTGATCTGGAGAGAAGCTCTCACTGCCTCATGAAGATGGCTGTAATCCATCACCATGGGGTGAGAGGGAGGAGAGGGAGAGAGAAGGAGAGAGGGAGAGAGAAGGGAAGAGGAAAGGAGAGGAGAGGAGAGGAGAGGAGAGGAGAGGAGAGGAGAGGAGAGGAGAGGAGAGGAGAGGAGAGGAGAGGAGAGGAGAGGAGAGGGAGAGGGAAAAGGAAAAGGAAAAGGAAAAGAGGAAGAAAGAGAAAGGAGGAAGGAAAGGAAAAAGAGAAAATAAATAAGAAAAAATAAAAAAGAAAATAATTAAACACATTTTTTTAAAAAAAAAAGGAAGAAAGGAGAAAGTAAAAAAAATTAAAATGCATGATTTCTGCATTCATAGAACTGGATATCCAGGACCTCATACTGATGTAGGATAAAAGCATTTATCTTAAGCTGAGAGCAGGTTTCAGTACAGGCAGCAACAAAGTCATGCCAGTAGAGTCACGTAACCTTAATTATACCTCCATCTTATTCAAACATAACACATGCTCATCACTGACTAGAAAAATCAAGGTGTAATGTCTACTGTTAGAATTACTACTATTCTGTTGCCAAACTCCCATAGTATATCAAACAGAGCATATTATTTTGCAGCTGTTCACTCTTCCCTCCTTTAAGACTATGTACTTTCAACTTGGAAATATAAATATTAAAACTTTATAGCTGAAGTTTTCTTTTTCTGAATAGATAATTCCTAATAAAACATTACTTACATTTTGCTCAGCAGTATGGCTAGAATTTCCCTCACGTCACTAAATTGTGGACAGGAAATTAAGCTTCCCATACATCAAGGACACAAACTGTTCAAGATCTCTTGAATTTATTTTTTTTTACTTTTGTCTGCAGTCTCACAAATCAGAATGGCAAAGATCTGTGACAAACACATTTCACTTAAGGATGGCAAGCCAGCTCAGGATTTTTTCCCTCATTTTGTTTTCAGTTCTGTATTTCTGCGGTCTTCAGAATTTCTTCTGTGCAGAAAGCAAACCTTTATGTAAGTTTCTAGATTCCACCTAACTTCAGAATAATTTTTATTCAAAATCTCCTTTGAAATATCATTCTTTCAACAAAACAAGTCAGTTGCAAAATTCTACGTGAACAGGGGCATAGCTGAAATGACTTTGGATGCCTTGGAAACAGAGTGCAGTAGAATAGAGAAATAGTTAAGAAAACATTTTACTCCAAGCAACAGGAAGTTATTTTTTTCTTAGCACAGACAAAGATGTCAGGACTTCTGAATGTACTGTTGTGGATAAAATCTTAGCAAACAAGATATTTCCTCTGAAAAACTTGATCAAATCTGTGATTTGCCCTGTAGAAACCAACAGGGAATCAGAGGGCCTCAGGCATTCAACAAAACTAGATTCTTGTTATGGAGATTGATTAACTTAGCAGAAATCTGAACAGCTTGCAAATGTGCTACAGGGCAATCTCCCATTAAATTAAAGTTTCTCAGAGTCATCGGACCAAATTTTTCTTGTACAGTTTTGCTGAAGTTGCATCAATACCAATGAAGTAAGCTTCTGCCTCCTGCTCTGTGTTTTACATCAAATGAAAATACTGAATACAGGAAAATGGAAAGTGTGGGAGAAGGAAGTAAAGCATATGAAAATAAGTCTCATAGGACAGGAAAGAATTAGTGTAGCTTTCTTTTCAAATCAAAATCTGCTGATTTTATTTGCGCTATAATTTTCTTCATATCTACTTCAGCATAAGAGAGCAGAGCTCATTCTGTGTGGAGATATCCTAGAGATAATATGTTCCAAATTCTTAACCATTGTCTTGCACAGTAAATTACTGTGAGAAAAGTATTTAACCCATGAATTATTCCAACACAGCACTGTCAAACCACCCAAAGGCCACTCCAATTTTCTGCCTTACAAGAGTCACTACCTGTCATTTGTCTGAGTCTTGTGAGCAATGGAGTGAAGACTTACAGCATCTCTACAAACAGAAATTCTGAGTTTGATGCCTCTATGCACCAGCACATGCATACTTTTGCAGTATGAACAATCCTCCACCCTCCAGCAGGAGAATTGACAGCAAGGTATAAAGAGAGCTTCCTCTCTGTCTAGCAAACCAGGTCTCAGAGGAAATAAAAAGCAGGCTCTCCTGTTTGCCTCTTCACTCTACCATCAGCAACTAAGCTGGCTGGTATTTTAAACCAACAAGTGGAGCTGGGGCCCCCAAAATGCTATTACTTATCTATTTGAGAGTACACCAAAAATAACTTGAAAATATATTATTTAAACTGCAAAAGCAAGTGTTCAAGTGTTAAGAATCACAGATTCCTGTTCCCTGTAGAAGGTAAATTCGAGCTTCTAGCACATTTCTACGACACAGTGAGAAAACGAAACCCCCTGTGAAAGGAGTATCCCCCACGTAATTAAGAATGTGTTTGAAAGAAAGTTATGGCTCCAGAACCACCACTCTTGTGCACACATAAAGACACACGCGCACTCTTCCCTCCTTTCCCAGGCTTCCTGCATGCAGTGGGCATTCCCACATGGAAACTCTTTTCCCAGTTAGAGCCACAAAGATGATGAAGGGAGTGGAACATCTCCCTTATGAGGAAAGGCTGAGGGAGCTGGGTCTCTTTAGCTTGGAGAAGAGGAGACTGAGGGGTGACCTCATTAATGTTTATAAATATGTGAAGGGTGAGTGTCATGAGGATGGAGCCAGGCTCTTCTCGGTGACATCCAATGATAGGACAAGGGGCAATGGGTGCAAGCTGGAACATAAGAGGTTCCGCATAAATGTGAGGAAGAATTTCTTCACAGTGAGGGTAACAGAACACTGGCACAGGCTGCCCAGAGAGGCTGTGGAGTCTCCTTCTCTGGAGACATTCAAAACCCGCCTGGACATGTTCCTGTGTGACCTGACCTAGGTGTTCCTGCTCTGGCAGGGGGATTGGACTAGATGATCTTTTGAGGTCCCTTCCAATCCCTAATATTCTGTGATTCTGTGATTCTGTGAATACACTCAGCTTGAGATAGCAGTCAGTATGTCTTAGCTCTGACAACTCCTTATAGACTGGGTAAGAAAACACTGTTTTAATAGTGACTTGGGCAATTAGCAAGGCAAAATTCACAAATAATTTTTGTCATTTTTCAAAAGTCCTACTCAGAAACCCTACATTAGAGTTGATAGATATTTCCCAGTTTCAAAAATAATGATGTGGCAACTAGATTCTAGTTTTGGAGAAAAAAAAGGTTGCCCTTTTGTCGGTTACAGCCACGTGCAGAAAGTGATTCTGTGTCTATTGCTATAACAATGGTTCAGTGTTCACCTATATTTTCTAACCCTTTTGTTTCTTGTGTGCTGAAGCAATGGCTTAACCTTTCTGCATGTTATTAAGTAAAAGATCTCCTAAAAGACTGATTCTCCATTTCATATGAAAGTTAATTACAGTTTGGAACAGCTAAGAAAAATAAAATTGGGTTACTTCTGACAACATTGTGATAGGTTTCTTGCATATGATGACATAACAATAGCCTTTGAGTTCTGGGTGGGGCCAGATAATTGTAATATCAAAACTATCTTGAATATGCAAATGTGCATATCTGTTACAAAATTTTTGTTTACTTTGTGCCACAGGTGCAAACAGTAGAGATGACACAATTCCCTGGAGTTTTCATATCTTTGCTGATGATTCCAGATATAGCAGATTCTGAACTAACACTTCTTCAGTAATTCTGTGGTAGATTTTATATGCATTCACAACAACTTTGTAAAAAAAAAAAAAAAAAAAAGATTAAAATTCAGGCAGAAATATTGTCTTCTTATATGTTGCTTTAGAATATACAAGACATAAAAAATATGAGATCATTGTACATCAGAAATTTATCTGATCATTTTTTAAGCAAATACTTTATATAAAATGGAAGTTTGCTTTTTTTACTTATGTGAATTTTATGTTTTCACTAAATTAAAATACATTTCAAATATCTTAAATGGAATGAAGTTGCATTACTTTTCTTGTCAATGTTAATAATAAAATGAAACAAACATATACAAACTTCCAGTTCATAGTCAACTTAGTGAATATTTTTGTTAAGAATATATCAGGGAAAGGTCGATTTTTACAGAACAATAACTTGAATGTGTATTTCAGATTCATATGCTTCAGTCCCTGCAGCAAAACTTTCAACTAAGCAGAAAATATTTTTCCAATGAGCCATTTACTAAAACAATCACATAAATGTAGTTCTAACACTGCATGAACTACCACTGTGACAATTTGCCATGATTTAGCTTTCAAATTTGGAATTGCTGACATGATGACAAAAATGACAAATAACAAGAGCAAATACATTACAGGAAGGGGCAGTCTTTTTGTAATTGTCACAGGACTGTGTCAAATGGACATATAGTTCTTGTTGTGGGTAATTATCTCATGCCTTTGTTCCACTCCAGTTTCATACTATGCATAATTTACAGCTCTTGGAGAACAAGTTTCACCTCCCCAAAACAGTGCATTTCCAGTCATAGCATGTTATTGCTTAAAGTCTTAATTCACAACATTTTATTTTACACAAGTTATTTTTTCCATTATTTGTTTCCCTGTATACTTAGGGTGTATTTATAAAGGAAACAGATAAGAAAATATTCTTATGAAGAAAAATAATATATTCTTATGAAAATGAAGAACTAAAGCATTTAATAAATCTTATTATTTATAATAATTTAATGTAAAGATTCCTTTGTATTGAGTGATTGTTTTTTAATCATTAAAAGAAACTATTGACTCAAGACACTTTTCCACCTATGTAAAGAGAATTAAAGGATGTACATAGCTTGTCCCAGAAACAGACATTCTTACTGTTGTGAGTTATAATTGTTCCTTTATAAAGAAGAACATGTCTAATTTAATAGAATTGCAGATATGTCAACAGAGGACCTAAATGTGTGGCATGCTTTACAAACAATTAAAGAGTAATCATTTGTCTCCTATTAACTCCTTTTCTAAATAAGCTTAAAAGCTGCATTGAAAACAAGTTTATTGACAAGTGAAGATATTTTTCTTCATGAAAGACTGTACTTCCTGAAAAGAATTTGCATGATTGTTTTCTCCATTTTCCAAGACATAAGGTAATCAACCCATTTATTTAAGTCGAAGGTAAAAAGAAAATCCATCAAAACTACCTTATTAGGGAAACAAGTCTTATGAAGGCCAACCAAAAATATAACAAAAAAAAAACCCCAAAACAAAACAACCAAAAAAACCCAACAAACAAAAAATCCCAAACAAATCAACCAAGTTTTTATCCGAAAAGTAACTCTTGAATTCACCCAACCATCTATAAAAAATTAGAAGCTTAAAGTAATGAAAATATACTCCCTCTCAGAATGTGAATATGTATTTGAATATGACCATTTTGAATTTTAGAATTTCTAAAATTTACCATTTTATTGATATTTTTGCATAGGGTGTGAAAAAAAGATTTTGTTTCTCATGACTGATAAACATACACATACACATACCATCGCTGATGGAAAGGAACACAATATAACTGTTCTTGACTTAACAAACAACATGCATGTGAAAATTTGAACTGAATTAAACATCTGAAAATATTAGTTTCCCACTTGTTTACGTATATATATTCCAAGTTATTATCAACCGATTATCTTTTCATTTAGCTTATTAAACATCAAGTACAGAAGAACATGGTTTTGTTATGCACAAAAGTAACAAGAAATAAACTTTTAAAGAAATTAATCTTACTGTGATATTCACCTTTTTGCAGTTTATGACAATATAATGATGAATTGTCTTGCAGTAACACACACTGAAGTCATGAAAGGTTAATAACTCATTTAAACATTCATTACATGTCCCTATCAAAGTCATCTTAATTTCACAAAGACATCTAAGTTTCTCTTCAGGGAAACACTCTCTCAGGATTCAAGTGTGATTCTTTATTAACAAAATGGCAAGTGCAAAGTTACATGTCAAAACCCTGACTGATGATGCTGCAAATTGGTTCTTCCACCAAAGCAGAAGACTTTAAATTATTGCTTTTTAAAGGTGTGCTCCCTCAAAGGCAATTAATGTGTCAGTTGTCAGTCAGGATTATTTAATTTCCCAGTGAGGGCTGAGAAAATGGGCATAGCAGATTGATGAACAGAACATGGTGCTGCCCACAAGAGAATTCTAATAATGCTGCTGTTTTTCTACATTCATTTGATCTAAAATATAAGAATTGAAAGTTCAGTGTGAATGTATAGTATTTGGAAAGTTCTTTTAAAAAACCCAAACAAATAAACTCATTAAACCCCCAAAAAACATGAGATTCCTAGGAACATATTTTTCCTAGACGTTGATAACTTTTCCTATGCAAGTCAGAAATAAGCATGATAAAGTTTCTATTTGCAGTGTATCTGTTTTGTTATTTATCATTCTGACAAGCTATGTCCCAGACAACCCTATCTCAGAATGAACAACAGTTCACCCAAAAGTTGTAGGCAACCAGGTTTTAAATTTTCTTTATACTGTGATTCACAACAGCGTTTTTCAACTGGTGTCCTATGCTTTAGGAACATCATAATGTTCTGATATCTTTTCATCTAAATTATTAATTTTTCCTAGTTCAAATTGGACGTATACTTCGAAAATGAATCCTCAAGTTGAATCCACTTAAATGTTGTTTGGTTCACATTGTGCAGCAGTCTCATATTGCATCAGCTGGATTTCTTATGGATGAAATAAAACTGGAAAATGCAATTCAGGATGCCTAAGGCACTCTGATGGTTATCAGTCATTCAGCCTGTAAGACCGTGCTGAAGCCAGCCTGAAGTATGCTCTCAGGGATTATAACAGAGTGGACATCAGGCTCTCAGCACCAACTATTACAGTGTATATATCTATTTCGACTGAACCACATCATTTGCTTATGTACACATAGCTCAGATCTCTCCTGCTGGTGCTCTTCCACTTGTCATCATATAGACAGTTCTCCAAAATTTAAATATTTCTGCACATATGCAAGAAAGACTGTAACTGAAGTAAATTCAGTGAGGCTGAGAAACAGAGGCCATGCAGAAGAACTTCAATGTGGAAACAGTCGTCCCAGTTATGTTTTGATCCTTGCAAGTCCTGATGCCTTAGAAAAATTAAACAACTCAAAAACGTAACTCTGCCCTTTAATAGGATAAATGTTTGCTGTGCACACAGATGGGATTTGATAAACCCCCAAGGGGTAACTTACAGATAGGCACATGTGTAAGTTTTCTAGAAAAATGAGGCTATATGCAGTAGCATTCCATTCTCCAAATAAACATGATCACTAAAATTGCTGTCCTGACATTTGTCAGATTAAATTTTGCAACTTGATATTACTTACATCTATTGGTTTTTATTGTATTGATTCCATTTTTAAGCCTCCAGTAACAAAATGCAGTGTTTCTGAAAATAGAAAAACAGATTATGTAATTTCATTTTAAATATGTTAAACATGCTGAGTTGTCTGAGGAATTATTATCAGAGGAACGTAGTGTTCCCTTGAAAGTGAGGCTGTTGTATAATCACAGAATCACAGAACTTTAGGGGTTGGAAGGGACCTCTGGAGATCATCTAGTCCAAGCCTACTGCCAGAGCAGGTTCACCTTGAGTAGGTTGCACAGGTTGGCATCCTTATGGGTTTTGAAAGTCTCCAGAGATGGAGATTCCACCATCTCTCTGGGCAGCCTGTTCCAGTGTTATGTCACCCTCAAAGTAAAGAAGTTCCTTCTCATGTTTAGATGGAACTTCTGTGTTCAAGTTTGTACCCGTTGCCTCTTGTCCTGTCACTGGGCACCACTGAAAAATGGAGTATATACATAATGAAGTTTAAAAAATGAGGTCTTTTCATGTATTCTCCTCAAACATACATTTTATATCAGAACAAGGTCCAAAACACGCTATGTATTTAGAAAATACAGAGGGCTGGGAAACTGGGAAAAAAAAAAAAAAAAAGAAAGAAAAATAAGTAAGACGGTGTGAGTTTAATTTTTCATGCTGGAGCACTTGTGTTCTGCTTGACCAACAAGTGAAATAAACTACCATGTCATTTTCTACTTTCTTACTTCAAAGACCTCTAAGAAAGATTAGATATTTGAAATGTAATGGAAATGACATAGGTTTTTTTAATCCTTACAGATGGTCGTATTACTATGAAGAAAGAATGCATTATCTTTCAAGAATCTAGTCCAAAAGGCATGTAGACACTAACATGTTGCTTTTACAAGCCAGGCCACAAGAGCCTTTTACTTGTTCAGAGCCATAGCTATCACAACGATACATAAATAAAGACCATGTGGCCAGGGAAATGTGTAAAACAGATGCTGTTGAAGCATCTATCCATTAATGATAGAAACATGGAATAATTTCTATGATATATTAATTTCATCTATTAAAACATTTAAAAGGTATTTTTAAATGTGAGCAACAGGGTTGTATACAAGCACACAATTTTTTATAAGCATACTTAATTGAATAGGGGTATTATTCATGTTGCACTAATGGAAGACCTTTTTTTTTCTTATATCTTATAAATATTTATATTCAAAGGTCTATTATTATGTGTATGTAAGTGTACTTTGACAGTCTTTGTATTTCTTTTCCAGAACATGGCACACGGCTGACAAGACTGAAAGCCACTCTCAATACACTTGGTCTTGTGTAGTAAAATATTTAATAACATTTTGCTTACTGGAAGGCTTGTCTGAGGAAGTACTATTTTCTGAATCATCTGTATTATGACATCTGACTCACTTTAAAATTCATTTTTGTCTGAGTCATCTTAATCTTTTTGCAACTTGCCAGAATAGTTTGAGCTATTGTTAAAGGCACTAAACATATTTTTAATTCCTCACCATATGAAAAGTTCCTTGCCTGATAACAAGGTTTTCCCTTGTTCATTTCCTCCAATGTTAAAAGTGGTCTTGTTTCCACTGCATTATTCTCCATATATTTACTCAGTTTCTCACAAAAAATCACCCAGATTTAAAGATGTTAGAAAAGAAAAAGATCCCTGACTTCTGCACTTGTTTTGTTTCCTTCTTGTGGGTGGTCTTTGTGTTGTTCCCTTTCTGAAGTGTAAAATTTACTTCATGGATCAACAAAAGGAGAAAAATTTCTTTGCATAAAGATGGAGCTGAAGCTGAAGGCAGTTGCACTCTGAAATCAAATGGAAGGAAGGATCTTTCCTCTATTTCATGACTACGCAAAAGGCTTGCATATCTTTAGAACAGAAATCATCACCAGTCAGCCAAACAGTTTTGGAAAAACAAGTTTTCTTTGAAGAGGGTTATGCAACACCCTTGGGCTAGGGTGATATTCTGGCAGAGAGTGATTCTACAGAATGATATGAATGCTGTTGATTTTAATCCTATTCCAGGGAAGAAACTTGCAAGCTTCACACAGCTTTTGCTATTAACAGCATTCCCGAAATTCTACATGTTATTTCAACTTATTCCAAAGATGATATCACTCATGGACAACCTATTCTTTATCTTCAAATATAATTTCAGTTGAAGTCTCGCAGAAGGAACAGAAAGAAGAATCAGTCAATAGTTTTTTTCAATAAGTGGTTTTCATAAATTTGTATAAACTCACTCTGATAAATATATTTTTAATACGTGTAGTTTTCCTTCAGAAAAAAATGGAATTTCCAACAATCCCAATAGTAAGTAAACCACTAAGGTTTGCACACAGCTCAGGGACCTGAATATAAACATCTGCTATGGTCTTGTTTCTGCACATTGAGATTAAGGATGGTGTAATCTTATGAACTTCTTCCTGTCATTGAAACTCAGACAAAGATGACTTCCATGGCATCCTTTCAACCAACATGACATCTCAGACTTTGTCCTCTTTTTTAAGATGAAAATAGTTCTGTGTTATTTCTGGAACAGATAGAACAACCATTCATGGAAATGTGAAACAGGTATATTTGGAGTACCAAGTCAATTTTATTCCAGCACTGTAAATGCTTTGTGTATTTCCATATTCTATTTAAATGTAGGAAACAAGATCTGATCGCACTGAAGCCGGGAAACTACTTGTCATTAGATTCAATGAGAGACAAAATGATGGGAGACAAAGCAAGGTGAGGAGCAGGGAAATGATCGTGTCACTGTTCAGACACAAATATTAAATTATAACTCTGAACATTCCAATGGGAAATCACACCCTATGCAGATTAAAATGCATTTGTTTAAATTGACTAACTTCCTTGGCACATTTTAAAGAAGAGCTTTATCTTACTATGAAACAAAAAAGCAACTGGAAAGCCTTTGAGGATTTACTAATGAAGCACACTTTTCCCTCCAATACTTTGTTTCACATGTTAAAAATTTACTATAATGTAAAATGTGTATTTGGATGAGTTTTAACAAATTCCAAATAGGAATGACAGAAATGCCAAAATCTGCAACTACAAGAGGTTGTACTGGGGAGATTTCTCTGTAGGCCAAAGATGAAGGAGATAATATATTCAGAAAGCAGCTTGCCCCTTTCCATTAGCATCAGCAAGGTCAAGAAAAGGGAATATGCATAAGAAAACACACAATTTGTTTCTCTAATCCCTCTCTGACTGGGAAATGATAGGTCCTTACAAGCATTGTCAAAAGGAATCACACAAATTTTAGCTATCAGAGCTACAGTCCCTTGTCTGATTATTGTTTTTTCATCTAAATGTTTGTTGCTTAACTCTGTGTCTTTACTTAGCCAGTGAGATTCTTTTGTAGACCAAAGCTACCTAGGAGGGACCTCATACTTAAGGAAATCTCAACAGTTCTGAAGTCAGCCTTCAGATTCCCAAGGAACTGGAAGAGCAATGATCAACAGAGACCTATACTTTTAAAGTGTTCAGAGCAGATCTAAAACAGTGTAGTTGAAGAGCAGAAGAGAATATAGGAGGAAGTGTGTCAGGAGGAAGGAAGGAAGTCATGAGCATGATGCCGAGATATGTATTGAGTGGCTGACTGCCTCATGAAAAGTTTGAACCATGGGATTATTAGGTATTTTCAGGTCAAGCTTCCTTAATTCCTCTTGTAAAACAGCTCCAGTAATAAAATACATAATGATCCCTTCTTACTAGGACTTAACCAGACCACTAGACTGTGATAAGTATTTTAGATTTTCACTAGCTGAATAGACCCATTAAACACTTGTGCCTGAAGTTCACATCTTCTCTCTAAGCCAGGCTTCTTCCCCTGAGTGCTACCAAAAAAAAAACCCAAGCAAAACACCAGCCCAGGAAAACATGGATTCTATACCATGCACAAGGACAGCATTCACAACCCAGTATCCTGAGTGGAGAAAAACATCCATAGTGAAAGATTACTTTGATTCTTGCATCCTCCACCCAGGAAAGCAACTGAACCCTAACCCTTCTTCTTTCTTCTTGTATTTAATTCAGCTTCTCACTCAACAGATCACTGAGAAACCCATTCTGAGGTGCTTACTCTCCTCATACACAATACAGTAAGCTGAGGTACTTAATTTTCTCCTAAGGATTCAGCTAAGCAGTGAAACACCTCACTTAAATTTTGCATAAGCGTTACAAATGGCTTCAATATTGCAGTGCACAGAAAGGCCTATGCATGTCTCACAAATCACTTCAAATCCCAAAACAGAGTTTCAGTGTAGTGTGAGCTATTCATAGGTCATGTACTTCCGTTTGCACAACATAAAATCATTGACAGAGTGCATGTACACAAGTATTTAAAGGAAGATGTTAAGAGAAGTATAAAGAATGAATCATTATACAAGAAACAAGTCCGTTTCCTTTAAAAGGTGTATTGGGAGGAACTTGGTTATATTTCAGAGATTCCAGCAACATCGTAAGTGTCTCAGATACAGCATCTCTAAAGCTACCAGCCATGTAGATTGGTTCTTCACCCTCATTATGCACAGTGCCTTAAAGTTATATTCTGTGTATTTTAAGTTGTAGAATACAAGATGTTTGGAGGTTAATATCATGTTTCCTGTGCACACTAGCTTTGGAAATTGGCATGCCATATCCCTTTAGGAGTCCAGCAGATTGGACAGAATACAAAAGTGCTTTACATATATTAATTCAGTAACCCTACAACAAAATTCATGTGTAACCTAACAAGAGACAAATATCAGCATAACATTTCAAGAGAAAGCTGATGCAGGCTTTAAATTTGAAAGCAGGAATGATGGTTTGAGGAGAGAAGCCTAAAGAACAAAGGATTTAAGGAGGATAAAGTGTGCTCACCAAATGAAAAGTAGTTCAAGTGAGACTGAAAGCAGAATGTGCTACAGAGATTGTCAGGCAAAAGGCAGAGTGAACCAAAGTAGCCAAAAAGAAAGATGGAGTATTAAATATGTGCATATACACATATATACCTGTATGTTTCTAAATATAGGTAGGCAGTTATAGGTAAGAATTATCTGTTGAAAAATACCCATATGCTGCATTTGCTCTACATCTAGCATTGGCTTTCATGAGAAGGGGTCACTCTTTCTCCTCCCAGACATGGCACAGATGCCTTTAAAATCCCCATGTCCTGAATATCCAGCTCCTTTAAAGTCCATACGTAAAGCAACCACAGGATGTTCCCATCTCTGTTCTGTCATCCCTGGTACAGGTATGCCAAGGAGTTTTGCAAAGACAGAAAAAATTGAAGGAAGTCTTGACAGAATAGGAGTGTCTGAGGCCAGAGATATGCAGGAAGCAACTACAGTCACAGGGTCAGGTTGAGAGGAAATAAGTATATTTGCAAGGTGTCTGACTGTACTTTGAGGGCAGGTAGCTTAGTGGAAGGGGTGTGAGGCAAGAAAGCTCCTTGAATCTCTCCCTTCATCCACTCACACTATGCTTGACTGGGAAAGGATTTTCCATGAAGGACCACGGCCTGTTGACGAGGCAGTGCAGAAAACAACCAGGGTTGCACAGGAAGAAGCCAAAATTATTAAAGATGAAGAGAGAAAATACTCTAAAAAATTTAGACCTTCTATTGAACTAATTTCTTTGCAAAGAAAAAAATCCAAGTCTAGTAGAGATTTTCTTTTGTACAAAATTCACTACAGTTTAGGTAGTACTGTATTGTCCTTTAGATGGACTATTAGATGAAGATCTATATATTTGGAGCTTAGCAGTACTTTTGAAAAAAAACATCTTTATTAGAATATTAGACATACAGTCTTACAACATGTGTGGCTGAAAATGCTCTGAATTTTCATTTGGGAACCTCCTACTTTGAAATTCACATTAAATATTCTAAAATTATTTTTAAAAATGTTTTCACTGAATCAGAGTTATATATTTCAGATTTTTTATGTTGTATACTTTAATTTTAACTTACTGTTTTGTTTGAGGATCTACTCAGTTCAACCTTTAAGTTCTTTTCATTTTAATTAGCTGAAACAATTTCCTATGGCAAATTTGAATGATATGTACTTGCAGTAACTTTAATTGTGACACAGTGCAATTCCAGTTCAGGTGATACTGACCTTCAGTTTCATGTATATTCCTGAACAAATCATTTAGACAACTCATAGCCTGTGACAGTTTAAAAATCAGTATTTAGAAAGGTATCTCTAGTTTTCTGAGGTATAGAAAATTTTCTGATTATTTTCACATGTTTTTACAGGCAAGGTTTTCTGGAGTTTTTGCTGTGTGCAATTGTTAATATCTTCCCCAGAATTCTACTCTGTTTCAGATGCTGAAGCTTAATTAAATTGTTACACAGTGTGGGCAAGTTGAGCTATTTTCCCTTTCTATGATTAACTATTTCCTCAGCCTAAATAAAGAAATTGAGCTGACACAAATTGTGTAGACTTCATGTATGTCATTTATACGTTTATATGAAACTACATTGAAGTCACCTATCACATTTTTCAATAAGCTGGAAACAAGATTATCCCAAGATGATACACAAGGGAAGCATAATACATGGGAGAAAACATATCATTAATGTTAAAGAAATCACCTTGAAACAGCAAGCAGAATACTATAAAATGGAGTTGAAATGTATTTTTATTGTTATTAAAATAGATACTTATCTTACAATGCTTAAGCAGATCAAATGAAAGTTCAAGGTAATAAAAAAGGAAATGAGACACTTTATAACATATATAAAGAATGGATTAGACATGAATTTAAATTGTTCACTCATATTTGTTTGTTATGGATGTAAAATAATACCAGTAGAACAAGAATGCAAAGCAGATTTTATTTAGACTGACTAATTGCCTCGTAAGTGAAGTAATAGCATAGGTTATAATGACTATTGCATGTATGAATACCATGACAGAAACTTGGACATTACTTTCCTTGAATAAGAATGCATATTTTTTCCTACTCACTTTCTCCATGTTAGATCAATAAAGTGCCATTTAAAACTAAATCATCACTATACAGACAGTATGAGAGGCTATTTATCCTTTCACCTTTGATAAGCCAATGCTTGTACGAATAAAATCAAAACCTATAGTATGACCAGCTGCAGCATGCATAGATACTATTGCTGTATTCCCTTATGAAAAGATACCATTTCTTCTACTAAAATATTTCAACAGAAGATATATTAGTGCCTTTTCAGAATGGCAACTTTCTAATGCTAATTCTAAGTTCCACTATATATTCAGCATAGCTATCAGCAGAGCCATTTAACCCCTGCTGTCAGGTGGCTGTGTTTATTAATAATAATGATAATAACAATATGTGATACAAATCCGAGCAATAGGACAATAGAAAGGGGTTTCCCAGTCAAAAAGAGAAGGGAGTAAAGTGGCATGCAAAACATTATTACCTTTGAACAAGGACTATGCTATAGCTTCAGGATAAAAGGATGAAAGGATGAAATTTTTAGAACAGACATTATGCCAAATTTACTGGACATAAAAAAGCCATTGATTAGCAAGGATAAATCTCTAGGTCATGTTACAGAGAGATTAATATTCAAGGGTAAAAGAGAAAAAGAATGCATAGCCTTCAGAATCAGGCATATTCAGTCAGTATAAAAAGCCTTCCTTGCATAATGTTTTCACAGATTTCACTGGAAATTTCATATTCAGAGAGAATTTAGGTTTAGGCTCTATTGCATCCACATTTACATTTCACAGACTGTGAAAGAACTATATCAGGAAAATTACATACCTGATCCTGCACTGAAATCAGACTGAGGATTAAATAAGGCTTTTCTTCTTCAGTCTTAAAAAGAAAGAAATCTATCAGTTCTCTAGTAATTTTAATAACTCAGTTCTAGGAGATCTTGCCAACAGCAGTACTACTTTCCACCTCATAAAACATCAGTATTATTATTATGAGGCTAGTAGGATAGCTGAACTTGGTTCATTTTGTAAAATAGATGGGTAATGGCTTTCCTGTTGAAACTCAGTTTGGACTTAGTGTTCTTTCCCCACCTTTCACTGAAGGCAGTAAGAGACTTGGAAAAAGACAGAAGACAGACAGGACCATGCTTCAGCAGTGATTGTGCTTCTTCTCAGTTCTATTTAAAGAGCATATCCCCTGTTTTATTCATCTACCAACACAAGGGGAGTCAAATCACCTCTGCTTCTGTCTTCCACTATGCTATAATAAATACATAACTCGTTCTCTGAATTATAGAATGAGCAGTGAATGAAGAAGATCTAAAAATTTCAGGAACACATAAAGGTTCTTTTCAATTTCAACTAGGACCTGCAAACACGGCAGGAATTTAAAACAAGACAAATAAAAAAAAACTAAACAAAAAACCTTCCAATGTCAGTAGATCTAAACACATAGAAAAATTTTGACAATAGAATTCAGGTACATTCTAGACTAAATTTGCCAAATAGCTTTAGTTGAAAAGGAAAGAAAGGAAAAAATTGGAAACTGCAAAAAAAATTTGAAATTGTTTAAATGAAATATTGCATTTATGAAATACTGAGTCATTGCATTTTCCAAATTTGGCATTTGGATTCTCTTGCAAAATAAAATTCTGCTTCTGTAATTGTCATAATTAAAAAAAAAAAAAAAAGCCAAAACATCCACAACAAAAAAAACCCAAACAAAACCAACGATCACAGAAAGAAAAACAAACAAACAAACCAAACCAAAACAACAACAAAACCAAACAAAAACACAACAAAAAAACCCCACCCACCAACCCCAAAAACAATATTCAAAAGAGGAAAGCCCAAGTGACACTAAATATTTCTCAGGAGTGGGTCAGCTGAGAAATTTTTTTGAATAATCACATTATTTCTTTTTTGTTATAGATAAGTCTGAGAATGAATAAAAAGCTATTGAAAATTAGCACTGTTTTAAAATATTGATTGTCATACTGAACATTCCCATCCTCTGTTGTCCTAATCACAGCTAAATTAAATTAGGTGCAAGTTCTGTTGCCTAGATTTATCTGAAAGTGCATGAATAAAAAGTTACAGTTCAAAGAATCTTCCCAGCATGCAAAGGGCCAAAGGCTCTTTAATACACAGTAAGCAACAAGCAGTAGGAACACAGAGATTAGTGCCCTTGTCTTTCAGGTATTTCTTTTATTTCTGTGACCTGCTGCAGCTCAGAATTCTACCTGTCACCCAGTGTTTGTATAAAACAACCCAAAGAAGGTTTCTGGAAGTATCTACATTTTTCAATAAATTGTGATTCTCATTAGAGAAAATTTCAAATAATCTCTAATTTCAAATATGTTCTCAAAATCTGTCTCCAAAAAAAAATCTTCTTAAAATCACAGAGCTATGAGAAACTGCTACTTACCAATTTGATTCAAAGCAAAAGAAGAGTTGACAAAACTTAGTGTGAATTTTACATGATTTTATCTATGCTTCATTATCAGAACATTCAAAGAAAACAAAGCAATCTATATCCCTAAATCTGTAGTTTGAACACAATGTCTTCCTTTACTTTTTTGCTAAACTTTGAATTATCTTTTGTTTCTTCATGGAAAATAATGACAAATCCAAAATGTAACATGGTAGCAACGTACCATATTCAGCAGTGCCAAAATCAGCATGAAATTCATATTGGCCTGTAAGTAGATATATCCAGTCTTATTTGAGTTTACTTGGTACCAAACTTTACTTCAAATTTTTAGTCCTAAAGCTAAAAGATCCAAGGAGGTTTTTATTATTACATTTTGAAAAATGAAAAGTACTGCCCTGCAGAATTTAATTTGCATAATTTCTACAGGGAGATTTTAACTATGGAATGTGAAGGGGTGAAAGAAACACCCAGAGTGCTGTTATCCTGGGAAAGAGCTCTCTTCTTATGCCAAAGGGTTTATTTCCAAATGATAAGATTTTTCTCAGAAGCCCTGAGCACTGTTGTCTCCAAAGGTACTCAGTGCCAGAACCTTTCATAAAGGTTTCTTACGTGAGGTATTTACTGTAAGAGCTGTCATAAAGATCATGTGAGAAATAACACAGTGGTCAGTAGTAGAGCTAGAGGACTCCCTTGAGACCACCTTTTAATGCTGATTTTTTTAAAAAGCCAATCAGTAAGTATAATTGGACTAAGCTTTTCTCACTGGTATTTGGCAAGATATTTTCTGAGGTCTAGATTCTGACCTGCAACAATACACTTCATAATGCTTGATCCGAACTGAGAGTGAGGTCTAGTTACGTGACATAGGATCTTTAACTGTTTTATTCCATGTTTATGATGCTGTTATCTCAGCTTCATATCAATTTCCTTTTTTTATATTCAGTCTTAAAGGAATTCATGACTGGGAAAGTGCTGGGTCTTGCACTTGGGTCACAACAACCCCATGCAACTCTACAGGCTTGGGGAAGAGTGGCTGGAAAGCTGCCCAGCAGAAAAGAACCTGGGGGTGTTGGTTCGCAGACAGCTGAACATGAGCCAGCAGTGTGCCCAAGTGGCCAAGGACGCCAACAGCATCCTGGCTTGTATCAGAAATAGTGTGGCTAGCAGGAGCAGGGAAGTGATCTTACCCCTCTACTTGGCACTGGTGAGGCCACAGCTCAAACATTGTGTTCAGTTTTGGGCCCTTCACTACAGGAAGGACACTGAGCTGCTGGAGGGTATCCAAAGAAGGGCAACAAAGCTGGTGAAGGGTCTGGAGCACAAGTCTGATGAGGAGCGGCTGAGGGAACTGTGGGTATTTAGCCTGGAGAAAAAGAGGCTGAGGGGATATCTTATTGCTCTTCACAGATATCTGAAAGGAGGTTGTAGCAAAGTGGGAGTCAGTCTCTTCTCCCAGGTAACAACCTCTAGGATGAGAGGAAATGGCCTCAAGTGGCATCAGAAGAGGTTTAGGCTAGATATTAGGATACATTTCTTCACTGCAAGGGTTATCAAGCATTGGAACAGGCTGCCCAGGGAAGTGGTGAAGTCCCCACCCTTCGAGGTACTTAAAGGATGTAGAGATGTTGTGCTGAGGGACATGGTTTAGTGGCATATTTGGCAATGCTAGGTTAACAGTTGGACTTGATGATCTTAAAGGTCTTCTCTAACCCCAACAACTCTCTGATTCTACGAAAGTTATGCCTGTTAAAAAACTAATGAATTCACACTTAAACTTCACAACTTTATCAGTGAAAATTCAGAACTGTTTTGATATTTCTAAAGAGGGAACTAGCTATATTGGCCTTTTTTGCTGAAAATAAACAAAAGGCAAGCACCTGACACAACTTCTTCCTATGTTCAGATTGTCATTTACTTCTTAACCTAAATATTGTCTTTACTGTAGTATCCCTTATTTAAAAAAATTTAAAAGTGGTTCATCTTCTTTAATCTCATCACTCATAATCTTTGTAAACTTTTTTTACCAGTAATGTTTTCTCAAGTTTTCATATTTGTTCTTATTGTCTGAGCTTGTCCTTGTCAAAAAATAAAACAAAATATTCAAGTCAAGAAGCTAGTCTAATCACATGGTTTATGACATGCCAACACATATCTGTGACAGTGCAATAGGTATTGCCTACAAATTAGACATTCAAACTTTATTTTTTCATAATATATCTATCCATACCCAATCTGAGCACAGGGAACAATACTGAAAATTCCATAGTAAAGGGAATGGTTAGTTTTTATCACGAAGTTTCTCTGATACCAGTATTCTGACCGGCATTTATGGTAAAAACTTCTTGACAGCATAGAAAACAATAGATTCCTTAAAGCTTTGTACTGTTTTTCAACCTTAAACTTAAAAATAAATCCTACCTTCTCCCGCAGAAATTTATCCTTTGAGATATGTTGACAGGTGATCAAATCTGACTCATATATGTGAAATAGGCTTTACCATAATATACCTCAAATGATAGTGATAAAATGGATGGAATTCCTCTCATTCACCATATACATGTACATCTACTAACGAGTGGAGATCAAAAGGCTTCTTAAGGTGACATTTTTTAGAACATACTTAACTATTTTCTCTGGGATTATATGAATCACGTCCTGGTCTCGAAATGGAGTCTGGACAACTGTGTCTGATGTACAGTAAAGATATGAGATGAATCTCATTCAGAATTATTAAGTATGACCTGTTGAACTCACTGTTAAGAAATACGTGCAGATATGATAGCTCTTTAATCCAAAAAGTCGCCTAGGAATTTACATACAATTTTCTTTCTCAATACTTTTTTTATGTCAATACTCTAATAAAACTTTGTAAATTTGTCATTTAGCTTTAACAGCCACCTGTCCCAGCAACTCAACAGATATGGAAATTCATGTCTCCAGCTTTCTACTCATTTGTTTGTTTTGTTGGGGTTTTTTGGTTTGGTTTGGTTTGGTTTGGTTTTTTTCTGTAACACAAGCACATTAGGAGATAAATCTTGGATGTAGTTTAAAGTTTATTGATGACTACAAATAGATAATTTCTTCTTAACAAGTTCTCCTTATAAACCCATCAGTAGTCATTCACAAAAGGAGGGGAAAAGAGAAGATATTGTATCAATAAAAAGAGGTTCAGCTTTGGGGTCTTAGTTTTTTCTTATCTTTTACTTTTAAGCCGGCAAGCACAAAAATCATTTCCTTAGCTGACTCTGAGTTGGCTTGTTTGGGGTTTTTTTTTAGCCTGTATTGAAACCAGGTTTTCTCAGAAATATGGAATCAGATGATTTCAAAGCATGGTATATCTAGAAAATAATTTTGTATACATAGAATTAAAAAAATAAAATATTTTTAATGTATATGTACATTTACATTTAAAATTTTACCTAGTTGTACAGGCTAAACTTTCCACAGCCACTTGGCACTTCTTGTTGTTTCTCTTATCACACAGAAGAATATCCCTTTTTAAGACACATTGTTTGCCAGTAGCTTTTTACATTTCCCAGATAATTTCTTTGCCATCTCAGCTGTAATCATTAGCAAGTAAATTATGTTATCACAAAGTTTGTTTGGAATAAAACTCCAGATTGTACCTGCCAACTTTATATACATGAACAAAAATTGTATGAAAAGAGGAGCTCTGCTGGGTGAATGGTGACTCATTCTTTTCCCTTCATGATACAATCTTGGCTCTACTCTTTAGTTTCTATAGCAGAGTAATGAAAAAGCCAACTTTGCAAGATACTAAATGGAAAACAAAGTAGTTAGAACAAACCTACACTCAAACTATTTGCCATTAGCTACTTCAATTGCATTTTCTGATATTTTAAGAAAGATCCTTCTAGAGCACCAAAAAAAAAAGAAAAAGTTATTACCTAGCAGAAGCTAAGTGTGGAATCTGCACATATTTATGAGTTACCACTGTTAACACACCCTCTGTTATCCACAAAACACACAGAATTGTAGGCAAGCCACATTAACAGACTGAATCTAATTCCTCATTCCTATAATTTTCACTCTAGATTCTCACTCACTTGGTTATCTTAACTCTGATCATATAGTACCAAAACTTGGTATATCCGGAGTTTTATATTTGACTACTGAATTTCAAGGCAAGGAACTATACCCATTAAATGAATCTGTAGAAACATTTCAAACCATAAACATTAGTGTTAAATTCATAGCAGAATTCAGACATGTCTAACAGCCATAGCTCATTCAAATACTCATTCAGCTGCCTCCTAGCACCTCATGTAGATGCTGCTGTAGATGCTTCCAGCAGAGAATGAAATTCATGTGTATGTGCATACATTTTATTTCCACCACCTACTTTCCCAGTTTCCAACTATTCAAGGTACAGAAACCTCTTCAGTTAAAAGGAATTCCTTTGTATTTAGTACCTGTCAATGGATTTCCTTTGGAGAATTTTCCCAAATGCAGAAATAATTGGAGAAATCGGGTATTCACCCCTTTGGCTGCTTTGCATGTAACATTATTCACTAAAACTAGAAGAAATTCTACTGATTAGAATTGTACCAGAACCCAGAAAAGCCAGATCAGATGATCAGATAAGTAGCTTGCAGAGATGTCTGATCTCCAGAAAGGTCAGTTATGCTGAGCTGGATCTTCAGCCAAAGGAAAGACCTGAAAAGCATTGTACATTTCTCTTACTTCTGCACTTTGTCCTGTCTTGCTAATTATAATGATGGAGTTGGTCAATGATAAATACTCTGGAAAATCCTACACAAAGTTTACAAGTCTAGAAAGATATTCAAGCTAAGTGACTAGCTCATTCAGTTTTCTGGCATTTGTATAATGCCTGCCCACATGAAAGATCAAATGTAATCTTTTCAGACGCATGAACAATCCAGTCTAAGCATATTATAGAAATTAATTAGTTTGTAAAACTTATGACAATCTTTGTATGGTCTACAGAAATATCACAGGTTGCTGTTACACTCAGTATAGTTCCTCTTCCAAATCAATGTAATCTGCCATGAACTTTGTGCCAAAAATTACAACAGGAAAAAAAAAAGAAAAAAAAGAGACACTTTGAATTTCTTATTATTACTTATACTTTAACTTTGACTTTAACCAATCATTTCCCCTTTTTGTGAAATTTCAGTTTAGCAGTACTTGGTGTTTCTCAAGCAATTGTGAAAGATCAAGATTAAAAATTTTTCCATACTTCTGTAATTCTTTACTGTATGCAAAAGCTTACATTTACAGCAATTTTGACAGTAAAGAACCAAACCAAAGTAAACTGAACCAAACTAAACCCCAGCTGTCCAAAAATCAGTGAGCAAGACAAGTACAGAATAAACATACAGCTTTGCTTTATTTCTTGTTCTTATGTGAATTCTTTTAGTTAGACCTCATCTTCCTGTAACCAAATATTTTTAGTCTCAGTGAGATAAATCTTATTTTTTAAGAGCTTAATTTATATATGCACCATGTTGAATTTTTATAAAGCATTTTGTATGTTTCATCATTTTAATTCACAACAGCAACAGTGCAAGTAAATAGAAACTTTTTCTTCTGACTTCATGCAAGCATGCCCATCCTTAAACCAAAAGATGTCATTACAGACTAGTGATATTTCCAGAGAGGATGTATCAGCATTAAAAATAAATGCTAGGCATTCAGATAAAAGCAAAACTAAGTCTATGCAATAAATCACAGTTTTAGAATCATGTTATTCAGTAATGTGTAAGAAAATGGTCACAAAAAAGCTTTTACGATATATATATGTATGAGTACACAATGTACTTATTGCATTTAGAAAAAAAGATTCCAATGCTCTTTAACAAATCTGCATGGAACTAATTTCAAGGAATGAGGTTCTTTCACTAATGAGAAGGGTGGCTAACAGACCACCAGATAATTTAATAAATAATGTCCATGTGAAGTGCAGTTGGGTACTATACATTCATCTGTTCCAGGAAACTCTTCATTGAGGTGTATTTAGACACAAACTATCATGTCAATGCAGGTTTTCATGATAGGTCTTTTTGCACGAGAGTAAGATGTGCTTTTGGATATATAGATAGATGAGGAAAACAAAAAATTTTAAAAAATATTACTGTTGTATCTGTGGCTAGAATTGTAACACAGTAAAAAAGATTTTTTGCCATTTCTAGTAAAAGGGTTTAGGCTCTACCCTGAGCTGAGAGCGCAGGTCTCAGGAGTGGCCTGGGCTCACCTTGTCTGAAACTGGGCTGAGCTGGTTCCAGTGCCTGTCTGAGGGCCAAGTGCCTGTTGCCTTCCCTGCTTGAGCCTGAGCTCTGCCAGTGCCTCCGTGGAAAGGGTCTGGCAAACCCAAGGGGTCCCCATGTCTAAGCATGGGGAAAGTAAGGAAACATTTAAAAATAAATCCAACTGTATCAAACAGAGGAGGAATGGCCCACCCCACTCCACACACAAATCTTCCATGCACTTCACTAATAACCTCTTCCTCCTGGGGAAGACCTTGTGATGTTCTAAACTCATTATAACGTTTCTACCATGCAGCTTATGAGGCGTGCTGAAGTGTTGACCATAGATCCCAAAGGGTATACTGGAAGGGCGAGAATAAGATCAGGTAAAAGGGGCAGATCCTAGCTAGTTCACATACACTGATTTTAAGAGTCTAATTACAAACCTCTCAATATTAGTTATTTATTTATATTATTTGACTGGTAAATAGTTAATTAGACTAACAATAAATTCCTAGCTGAACTTATACTATGTTCGTTTTTGCTTACAAGATTCTGAGTGTAATAGAACATAGCGACAGGCAATAAACTGCAACAGAAAAAAGTTTTTTCTCTGTTTTCTGACTTGGATGAAAAAAATTCTGCAGCCATCACTCAAGAATGAAAATCTTGGAATGGAAAGATTAATTAAAGTAATACTTAGGTAATAGCCCTTCTGTTTTCCTCAACTCTACTCTCATACACTGTCTGTATTTGAGGATTTAGTGCAATTTAATTTATTTCTTTTTTTTTTTGCCAAGAAGGGCTGAAATGCAAGGTTAGAAAGGCAAGCAGCTAAGACATGGAGGGTAACAGAATGTACATGAGGCAGCACAGAAGCAAATGTGCACCCATGAACAAACTTGGATGTCTTTGTTTATCCTTTAAGCCATGGTAAAGGGATCTCCCCATCATTTCCTTTAATATCTTTACAGAGATTCCTTTCACATGGAGTTAAAGAATGAATTTTACACAGTTATGTGCAGTGTGTTATGATACGCACCCACAACATTTGGCGTTGTGTTTTAGACATCACAAAATCAGAAGAGTTTGTCTAGGTCGATGTTTAGTTGAAAAAACTTTAAGGAGTAACGAGAGGTTCGGGGACTGTAGGTGCTCTTCTGCAATAACATGCCAAATGGCACAGCCAGGCTTCAGTAATGCTTTCAGCTGAAGCAGAACAAATACTGTGAGAAATTTTCAATCTTAAAAATTGAATGTAATGTTGATGAGCGAGCTAAACAAATAGTAGATGAACTAATGATAGTAATGAATATTAATCAAAAGGGAGAAGTTTTATCCCTCATTTCTTTCCTGAACTATGTAAGATTTCTGCGTGCAGAAAACAGATCAATGCTTTGGAAGTAATCTGTGTTCCAATGATGAACAGAGTGATCTCCCTCCTTTTATTGCACAAGTCATCTTAAAAATGTCCACCTTTTTCATGTTGTCTGGTTTACAAATTACTAGGAGCTTTACAGGCAAAAAATAACTTAATAAATAAAAAATAATTTAACATAAAACTATGATCATATTTTTAAACATTCAAAATACTTTAATTTACATTATGGAGAAGCTAAACAAACAAAGACACTGAAGATAAATAATTAGCATATTTCGCTACTGATATTCAGCTGAGTGTTCCTCATTTCCCTTGTTGTAATATCCTTTTTATATCAGCTGTCAATAGACAGAAGACCTTGTTTTGAAGGGATAGGTTGATATCTGTTTCTCTAGTATACGAAACAATAATTACACAGACATCTGTGGAGTAATTAAAAAATATATCAGTATAGTTGAATCAGAATTAAAAGTTCTCTAAATTCCAAATCTGGCAACATATTCACATAGTCAGTTTAATCCCAAGTGATGTTCTCCTACCTTTATACACCTGTCTGTATAATGCATTGAGATATTAGAAGATATTTTGTTGTTTTATTTAGCCTTTATGAAATTTGTTTCTGAACACATACATTTGCTGATGTCATAATAATAAAGAATTACAAACAGTGAACTTCAGTGTTGTCTTGTCTTTCTGTTTATGTAACCAAAACTAATTCTATTTAGTAACATTAAAAGTCATTGTTTGTAATAATGCGATATATTAGCAATAATTTCTAGCTGAATATTGTGCAGTACCCAAAGGCTTTAATGAATTGTGTATCACAAGGTCAAGAAAGCACTCAAAGTTAACCGTAGTGATTCTTGAACAGACCTAAATTACTTAACATTTTAGGTAAAACAGTCTCAATAGTTAAAACAATTCCCATTCAATGAGATCTTGCTGTTTTCTTCTTATGAAGACATAGAAACATAATAATCTTTCTACATAAAGATACTAATATTTATATCCTACCAGCATCAGTTTCATGTCATCTGAAAGTGATTCCAGGTACATTGTTAGAAACTAGAAAAGACACTTGGCCAGTTCATAGAAATACAAAAAGGAACTTAGAGATCACAATGGAAGCAATGTGTGGAATGCTTCTGAAAAATACAATGGACTAGGAAAACAGTAATGTATTTGGAGATAATCCAATCTTAATATATAAACAAACAAACACTTCAGTTGAAAGCATATGAAATCAAAGAGATTTGTGAACTATAGCTGCAATCAAGTCTGAGATAAATCGTGAAGTTGTCAGGAATATCTCAGTTCTTGATATATGGAAAGGTGAGCCTTAACATGGTAAGTGTGAGTACAATAATATAAACAATGGAAAATATTGTATCAGAAGAGATGATGTCACACACGTAGATTGATAACTACGGTGATAGCAGTTTGGAGTGTGGGAAAGTTAAAGTTGGAAACTAGTATTCACAGACACCTTATTATAGAGCTCTGGGGTGAAATAAGACAGATTAGAAAATGTTGAGGCAGCTAAGGGAATCTTATAAATAGCTATAATATTGATATGAAGGGATTTCAATTTCCTGGATAGTGATCAGAATACAAATTTTGAAACAGACAAAAGCAAAGTGTCAGGTGTTGCCTGATAATTTACATAGAAGGCACCAAGATCATAGGCTATTTTGAATTATATCTTGGCAAATAAACCGTATACATATGAATGTGCTGAAAGAAAAATATATTGACCTTTGATCCTACAACAGAGAAGGGCATGAGGTTATTTCATTTCCATTCTATGACTTTATTTATGTTTCCACCTCTAAACTGTGGGCAGCTGTTCAACACATTTTCCCATTCAGGACAGAGGAAATAAGCAAAGAAATAAAACATGTAAAATGTGAAAGGAATATTGAGTATTCTGAACAAAGCTACCTGTTCCTCCCCTCCTCGCAACAAAATCTTTTTCAGTCCCAGATCAGTGTATTCTCAGCTGGTGTAAAAACCTAATTAGAAGTAGGTTGTTGCAACTGTGTGCAGTTACCCTGTATACAGTACATGCTTTTTGATAAGGAATTATTAACTTATTACTTGTATACAGCCTAGGTACAGCTGTACTCAAGCTTTCAGACCAGGCTTCACTCTTGTCTGTAGTAGTTTGGATGGCTCTCTTCTTTTGCCTTTACCCTCTTGCAGTTCTCAGAAGTCGCTGCATTCAGGGACCCACAGAAGTCTTCTCTCCATCACTTTTAGCCTCTATATAGAAATCCGTGGGGAGCTGGATCAAGGTTAGCATAGCATCCTTATGCCAACTAAGAAAACCTATTTGCTTTTGAAGAAGTTATAGACTTGTCTTTGACAAGAAGCAGCAATTACATCTAGCGAGTCAATGGCAACCACAGGTAAACTGAGATCCTGACCAAGCCTTTAACCTTAATTTTCTCTTATTCTTCCATCTTCATTAGCACAGAATAAATGTGTTAACTGAACAAATGTGAGGCATGGAGAAAGGGAATGGTGAGGACTGAGAGGAAATGAAGGTTATCTTTTGGGATTTCTCCCATTTTTTTACAAACACCTTCAGTATGCTATAAGTAGGGGATTACTTGCAGCTTGAGAAGAGGTAATAGAACCCATAGTACAATGCTCTGCTGCAAAACAAAAGATAGAGCAATAGCCACTGATCATTAATTTACCTTAAAGTCCCATCTCCCTAGGTTCCCTCTGTATTTAGTAGAGAAAAAGCGTTCTCTAAGGGACTAATTGGAGTATGAGCTTGTAAGGGTTGTTCTGGGAAGTCTTGCTCCATTAACAGTCTTCTTAAGCCAAAGGTCTCTTGGTGTATAACCTATAGTTGTCATAACAAGGTTTAAATGTACTTCTCTGGCATATCCACAGAAGGTTACTCCTATGTACTATAGGATCCTCAGGTATGGAGCTTAACATATCACAAGGGACTTGCATAAACCTGCCTTAGCATGAATTCAACCCACAGTTTTTATCCTAGGTTTGCTTAGGGGCTGCAATAGTTTTAACCCAGAGTGCTCTGATTCAGAAGAAAAAAGTCTGGGAAAAGGTGTTTTGAGTAGGGTGTGTGGTTTTTTCTATGTAGTTTAAATGGGATGTGTGAATGAAAAATATGAATTGACATACTTAACTTACCTATTCCTTCTCTCCCACTACTTGCAAAATCAAACTCTTAGCCATTTACTTTTTGTGATATGGTACATCCTCTCAAAAGCTCCTCTTTAGAAACTATTCCCATTGGAATCTCTTGAGTGAAACAACAGCAACAGACAGAAGCAACTGTATATGCTTTAATTTAACTGGAATAATTCCATGTATTATTTAGCTGTTATATTAATGTACTAGAGTTGAGCTGGATGATCAGGAAATACTTGTTTTTAATGAGACTTGGTGGAAAAACAGACATTCAAGTCAGCTTTTTAGAGATGTTCAGACAGAAGCTAGACTCCTGTTTGAGAGAAAGAAAAATGAGTACAGGTAAAATTTCACAGGTTTGGCAAAAATATTTACCTGTTCTCTTGTTGTTGCTTCCTTCTTTCATTAGTTTGATTATCTAAAACCAGCATTTTTAACATAAAAAGTTCTTTAAAAGAAAAAAAAAACGAAAAATATCTCCCAATTGTGTTATGAATTATGAAACAAGCTGTAACTTTATGATTACGTATGACTTCCCATAGCATTTGATTCCGCAGCCAGTGTGAGTAACGGACAATTTCCACTAAATCAGTGGGTATCCAGTATTTTGTTATCTATTTGTTATTCAATGACCCTCCCTTTCTTAAATAAATTTACAGCTCTACATTCAAAACCAGATTTAAGAAAGAAATCTTAACATAGCTATGGATTTTTCTTGATAAGTTTTCAAGATAAGTTCTCTTTGTTTCACAATGACTTTGTTTCATTACTGTCATGTGAGAAGAAAGTGTATTGTTTCCATTTGACAGATGTAGAATGGAGATACATGGAGGTTAAGGATGGCCATATCCAATCATCACAGATACATTATTTGAAAAAACGGATCTGATTTTTTCATTATGCACCACTGCTCTCTTTACAACTGTGAGGACTCAGTACTTCGAGATTTTTGTTATCTGTCTAAATGTTTATGTTTAGCCTGTATCTGGGGCAAAATAGTAGCAGTTGTTCTACCACCCGATGATCCCTCCCCAGACAAGAAGGGGAATGAGGGAAAAAAGAGAGAAGCCTCATGGGCTGAAGTAGAAACAGATGTTATGAAATAACAAAACTAATACAATCACCAACATAAAGTATACAAGGTTCTACTCAGCCTCAGAAACATGAGCAGGAGCACAAGGCCAAGAGGGAAGAGCCTCAGAAAGAGCAATTCCACCCTCAATAAACTCCCTCCTTTTATAATGAGCATGATTAAGTGCTATGGGATACATCTGTGAGTCAGCTGCCTTGATTGGATCTCTCAGCTGACTGGGGGCTACTCATGGTCTGCCTGCCATGGCTGGGCCATGGGTCTGTTCTTAGGAGAACAGGACACCAAGTTTTTTCATAGTGACCTGACTAGGGAACATATTCCCAATTTAACTGATATTCTGCAACTGAATATATCTCCAAAGAGCAATTATTAATATTGAACTCAAGTAATATGTAATTCTTTAGGTTCAGCTCCCATAAGGTCTGTAAATTTTAAACGTTGTTTCACTTTCAGTCTTGGGTCTGAAAAATGTCCGAAATTCAAAATTATCCTTATGACAAAGGATTTCATGTTTCCGATGAATTTATGAAAAGACGTGAAGTGTCTATAATACCTATAATACCTATATCAGACTATGTATAGACCCTGTTATACTCTTAGTCTCTAAATCCCAAGATATTGTTTCTTTAAAGAAAAGCAAGAAGATACTGTATCTTGTTAAAATAATAATTAGTGACTACATATTTATATGCAATCTAGGCATGTGTCATAATTAAGAAAATAAGTTACTTGCCATTTCAATGTTTAGCTTTGCAAGTTACTTGGTTCTATAGCACTGAACCAATGGCAATCAAAACAAATAAAGCCTCTAAACAGAAATCTGAATTTGGAAAAAGAACAAAGACTGCTAGGAAGGAATGTGAAGAATATTTTTTTTCAAAGCCAAGAAATAAAGCAATTATGTTTCTATACAAAATAAAAAAAAACCAAAACAATATTTATGTCAAGAAAGAAAAAGTTATATTTTTAAAAATTATTGGAGAAGAGAGTTGAAGCACCTGCTTTTACATGTTCATCAGTGACATATTTGGTAAAGTAAATGGCATGCATGAGTATGTATTCCCAATTACTGACATGAAAATTATTGTTACTCTGTGCTGTATGTTAAATCCTGTTATCAGTCTCTTATCTGGCTTTTTGCCAGTGCAAATGCTTACTTCTTAATAATTAATTCAGTTCACACCAACACTTAACATATTTCAAATAGCCCAATTATAGTTGCATATGCTGTGAAGTAACAAATAGAAATAACATAAATTCACTTTATAATTTCTCTGGATAACACACTGTAGCATGTGGCTGTATTGAGCCTTGCATAACAGGTCCTCATTCTCAATGCAAATCCCACTCTCTATGGAAATACAAATAATAGTATCATGTGTGAAGCCCAACAGTTTGCCCTTATATGAATGCATGGCCACAAATTAATGAAAAAAGCATGAGAAATTGAAAGAATTGAACAGTTTCAGAGCTGTCAAAAAGCTAAAAGGAGTCAAGTAGGGTGCTGGGTTCAACAAGGAGATGAAGGAATTATCGGTTCTAATTGCATTTATGTCTTACAGTAAACACTAATTGGATTTTAAACAAAATTCAGAGTAAAGCCTAGAACCTTGATTATTTCTCGGATACTGACTTCCTTAACTACAAAGCTATCAAGTCAGAAGAATTGATTTCTTCTTTAATCATTCCCTGGGCCTGTAAAGCCCTGTGTCAAGGGATGAGTGAAGGATCTACATGCACTAGTTATGGTCTGATAAATAGGGAACTTTCACAGAATACAGGAAGTATAAGTCAGATCCCCTGACATGGCTGTGTGAATTTATTAACCACTGGGCTAAATAGAAAAGTATCTCTTGCAGCTGCATGTCAAAGGCAGACCTGTAACTCCTTCTCGCTAGAACAGTCATTGGTATTTACACTTCACAGAGGGCTCTGGGTGTTCAGGTGTTACACAGATTCCCACCACAACTTTACATCCTGCAACAGGTGATTGAGTCCAGGACAGAGGGTGAGAGTTAAACCCAATGTGAGGCACCTAATTCACTCCTTACAAGAATCCTAAGAATCTAACGTTCATCTTCAGTTTCCCGTGTGCATACAAGTTTTTAAACTAACTCTGCCTCTGTCTAGTTTATGACTGAAATCAGCAATTCTCTACTCTGCTGATTTCCATGGGAGTAGAAGCAAGGGTTTTATAATCCAAGCCATAGGCCTTTTGAAGATTTGTCATCAGTTTCAATACTTTGAATTCATTCTATTTAGAGCTTATCTTTAATGGGATATACAAGCCTGCATAAGTCCCTCATTGTACAATGTCCTGAAACATGTAAGTGGAAAACTTGTATGAAATATCCAAACAGCTGTACCACTGAAATGAAGTTCATATTCTGTATGTTATGTTTGATAATAATAGGCAGTATTGCAGTATTGTGCAAATGCCTCTTAAAGATGGCGGGGGGGAGGGGGGGTGGGGGGAGAGAAAAAGAAAAAGATTGGGAGAAAAATAATTGTTAGTTTTTTTAAAAAAAACTTTGTATGTTTTAATTTGAGACCAATGTATCATGACCTATAACTTCCATTGACTTTATCTGTGACATTTTCAATGCCACCATTGAGGACTTACTAAACCGAAGAAGTTTTCTTAAGAACCTAGATTCCAAAAGGTTTTATTTTCATAAAGTCATTTATACCTCCCCAAACAACCCAAATTTTAGAGATAATTTCTGATTCAATATTATATTCCTTTAATATCACAGATACATATGGTTGTATAGGACGCAAAATGAATATTAGAGCAGTACTTTTTTTATTTTTCACAATTCAAATAGCATTGATACAGAGATTATTTCAGAATTTTACATAAGATTCATACCAATTACTTTAATTAAACTAGATCCGTTCTATCTACTCTTTAACAGTTGGGTTTTTGGGGTTGTGTTTTGTATATTTTTCCACCAAAGGAAACAATTTCTCATTAGGGAGTTAAATCATCAACAGTGTTGAAATTAAGAGGAAATAGTCTAAAAAGTTTTCTGCATTTCTCATTTCATCTCTTCCAGTTTTCTATTGATAATTTCAGTTTAAAGATACTTTGTGATACATCATGGGTCAATCAACCTCAGAGCTGAAAACCAGCAAGAGATATTAATGGACCTGCTATTTAGTAACAGCAAGAATGTGCTATTCTATAAATGGCTTTTTTTCTACCTTGTAAATTGAGCCCTCAGTATGCCCTTGATAAATGAAAAATAACTCTGGCATGAGGACACCAACAGGCAACCCCTCGGATATTTGAAATTATAATTGCCACAGTAGGCCTTTTTGCAACAGAATGATGACCAAAATCTGAAAAAAGTTTTATGAATAAAAAATTTATAAGGATATTTGACATTTTTTTTTATTATTATTCTTTTTTAATACTTCACAAGAATCATTTACCTTTATTATTAGATGTCTGCCTCCATGGGGGGAAAATGGAAAGTCCAGGTCTGGAACTCCATCATCCTATTTTGAAGCAATTTTAGATTAATAGGACCCTGGTGGTTTCAAATAATTTACCAGCCAGCCACTGGTAACTTCATAAGAATTTTTCCCTGAGGGACTGCAGGATGCTGAGCTGCTGAGTTTGAGTGCTGGCACTACATCACTAAGTGGATGAAAGTGGTAAAATTAGATGGGAGCATTTTCAACACCATTTGGTCCTTGCTGTTTTGCAACAAGAATCCCCGTTGTGCCCAGTGTGTGAGATCATGGAGAGAGAAGATACTTATTTACAGAGTTACCTGCTCATTCATGTGGCAGTGTGAACCACCTGCATTTAAGTATGAGGAAAAAGCACATATCAACTACATCTTCTTAGGCACGTAAAAGCTTGCAGATGTGGTGAAAAGGCAAGACAGATTTTAAACTTCTGAATTTCGTGCCAGGGAAGATTAACAAAAAAAATCAAACAAAAAAACCCCATCACCACCAACAACAAACCAAAAAAACCCAAGAAAACAAAACCAAACCAAACCAAACTTGTTATAACTGATATGCATCTATAGGTTTATGAAAATAATAATTCAGAAGGAAATTACATGTATTTAGGATGAAGTAGTGGGCATTTCAAGGAAGATTTTATGTGACCCTCAAGATTAATTCTTTTTAAAAATATTATTTATTGTTTGAATTGCATCAAAGATAAGTTTAGTTATATAATCAATTTAACACGCAGTCTTCTATCAGAAAGCAATCAAGGAGCACTTGTAATGAGGGAAATTCTCTCAGATTTTAAAGGTCCCCACCCCCTTTTAGTTTAGTTGAAATGTTGCTGTTATTTTTATATCCAAAGTAGATGTATACTGCTTTATTTGAGTTCAGAATGCAATGTCAGACATGCTTTCATGTACAGTAAGAGGCAATCATTGAGTGATCATGTATTTCATAAAATATAGTCTCAACCCAAATAAAATAGCATAGTGTTTTTAAACCTGTTCAGTTCATAAAATGTCACCTTTGGCACTTTGTATCAAAATCACCTATTGGAATCCTTACCATTTCAGTGAAGAGTCAGTATCTTCAACAGCATGTCGACTGATGAAGAAGTCACAGTAGACATATTTTAGATGTTCACAAGTTCTAAAAAACACTGACCATTTGCAAATGTTATAAATAACATACGGAACAAAAACACTTCAAGAAAGATCCCTATTCCTTCTCTGTCAGAAGTGCAAAGCAGTTGAGTCTTCCATACCCTAGAAACCTCAATAGTATGTACAAAAAGACAAAATAAGTCTGTACTTTAAGCAACAGTGGCAAATTATTGAGTGCGACTTTTTTCTAACTATTTTCTGTGAGCTATGTCATTGATCTCAGTCATTAGGATCTAGACTTGTAAATGTTGATTACATTATTACTGTGAAATAAATACCCACATGTCAAGGATTTTAAATATGACTTCTTAAAATTCAGATCCTTTGTCTTATTTTGGGGTCTACAAAATTTAAAAACTCTTACTGAAGTCATAATAGGTATATCATATCAACACTGCTGTCCTAAATTAGTTTTCTCCTTAATGTTTCCCGCTTCTTGATAGCACAAGAAATGATCCGCACTGCTATTTGTTTGGGATTTTTGCTCAGTATCTGTGGTGCAAATACTACAGCATGTGACCTTTTATTTTTTATTCTTATTTCTGTGCCAGGTAAATGTTGGGAGTCCCTGATGTAGGACAAAGAAGAAAACATGCAAGTGTGTGGAACAAATGAGAAGAACACCTGATGTAAGTACATGCAGGTTAGAAATGGAAACAAGTTCACATAAGCTTATTGACCAGAAGTCTCTGCCACCATGATTTATAGCTTTAGAACTGAACTCTACAGATCATCTCAATTTATGTAGCTGTGCAGTTCAAAGTTTTGCAGGTCTCTTGTGGAAAGAAAGACATAGCCCCTTAGGTGTAGCTGAGACATTGATATATTTCTCATTAAGACAAATGACCCTGGGATACAAACGAAAATGAGATGTAACTGCTCATCTCAAGAGGCTATTCCAATGTCTAAGATGTGAAATAGAATTTTAAAAAGATTTGTTCCACTAAAAAATAAGAACAAATTCATACTTTAATCAGTTGATATCAAATGTAAAACAATTCTATTAAAAACAATGCTAAGGGTCAAAGTGATGGAAGACTTCTCATTCAGGCAAGGGGAAAAAGCAGCCATGACATTGCCTTTCAAAAGCCTTATCACAACTCCAGTGTCACAAGCTCATCTAGGACAGGAAACAATACAAATGTATATTGCAGCTAGCCTCAGTAAGCTGCCGTAACTGAAATATTCAGGATCTCCTAAATTATTCCAAAGGCTCTCCAGCCTCCAAGAAAAAAAATAAATCAGGAGTGTATGCCTTTGGCTAGGGCTGCTTTAAGTGTCTGTCCTTGAAGATGCAAGTTCTGTGATGTACCTTTAAAAAGCCGAAGCAACGCACTATGAAAACCTCAATAAAGAGTAATATCTTGCTAAGGTGATTAAAGTCATTACGCCTTGCAGCTACTGATATGCCATGCAGTCTTATGAGGAAAAGGGAGTGTACTGCAGAATCTTGACCACTGCAGCTCATTTTCTGGTGTTTGAGCTCAACTTCTCAGTCAACAGCTTGGTAAACCATGGTAATACAGCTAAAAAAGAGCTTTGTGACTGCATAGAAATGTCTTTTAATCATAGAATCATAGAATGGTTTGGGTTGGAAGGGGCCTTAAAGATCATCTAGTGCCAACTCCCCTGCCATGAGGAGGGATACCTCCCACTAGACCACGTTGCTGCAAGCCCCATCCAACCTTGTCTTGAACAGTTCTAGGGAGGGAGCATCCACAACTTCTCTGGGCAATCTGTTCCAGTGTCTCACCACCTTCACAGTAAAGGATTTCTTCCTAGTATCGAATCTAAATCTACCCTCTTCCAGTTTAAAATCATTGCCTCTTGTCCTATCACTACATGCTCTTGTAAGAAGTCCCTCCCCAGCTTTCTTGTAAGCCCCTTCATGTACTGGAAGGTGTTATAAGGTCTCCCTGGAGCCTTCTCCAGGCTGAACAAACCCAAATCTCTCAACCTGTTTTCATAGGAGAGGTGCTCCAACCCTCTGATTGTCTTTGTGGCCCTCCTCTGGGCCCACTCCAACAGGTCTGTGTCCTTCTTATGTTGGGAGCCCCAGAACTGGACACAGTACTCCAGGTGAGGTCTCACAAGAGCTTTCGACCTGCTGGCCACACTTCTTTTGATGCAGCCCAGGATACAATTGGCCTTCTGGGCTGCAAGCACACATTTCTGGACCATGTTGAGTTTTTCATCAACAGACACCCCTAAGTCCTTCTCCTCTGAGCTGCTCTCTATCCATTCACCACCCAGCCTGTAATTGTCCTTGGGATGGCCTCGATCCATATGCAGGACCTTGCTCTTGGTCTTGTTGAACTTCATGAGGTTGGCATGGGCCCACCTCTCCAGCCTGTCCAGGTCCCTCTGAATGGCATTCCTTCCCTCCAGCCTGTCAGCCATGCCACACAGCTTGGTATCATCCGCAAACTTGTTGAGGGTGCACTCCATCTCACTCTCCATATTGCCAACAAAGGTGTTAAACACCACTGGTCCTAGTACTGATCCCTGAGGAAAGCCACTCGTCACTGATCTCCATGTGGACATTGAGCCATTGACTGTCACTCTCTGAGTGTGACCATACAGCCAATTCCCTATCCACCAGGTGGTCCATCCATCAAATCCATGCTTTTCCAATGTAATGACCAGGATGTCATGAGGGACAATGTAAAATGCTTTGCACAAGTCTAGGTAGATGACATCGGTTGCTCTTCCCTTATCCACCAAAGTTGTAACTCCATCATAAAAGGCCACCAAATTTGTCAGACATGACTTGCCCTTGGTGAAGCCATGTTGGTTATTTCCAATCACCTCCTCTACATTTTCCATATGCCTTAGCAGAGCCTCCAGTCAACAGTCTTGAAATAGTAAGAATTTGAGAGCTGCTCACATACTTCATTGTTAGACTATTACCCAACATATTTTTAGAACTAGTCCTTATTTTTTGCTGTTTTGTTCTTTTAATAAAGATACAAAGAACTATGAAGAACTAATCTCTGTGCTATATCAACCCATATATGTGAGCTTTAGGGATTTTTTTACCAATGAGAAATTCCTTGTTTTGCCTGGTTGGCCTCAGTAACATATCATGAAGTTTTCTGAGGTAAGCTTTCATTTGGACATGATAAATATGATAAATTTTATTTATTCATTTACTTTCATAGTTGCCATGTTTCAGATAAGGGTCCAGGCATGCCATGATTTACGTGCATGCTCTAATAGTGACTTTCATTAGAATTATTAACTCAAACACAACACTTAAAAAGGTGGTGTAGCTTTCCCCTGCACACAGTCTTTGTAACAGTCCTACTTGCACTAATGTCAATGTCAAAACTCCTGCTGATTTTCCTGAGGCAAAGATGGACCCCATTTACTGCATACTCAAGACCCTAAAGGCTCTCTTAAAGTCTGCAATAAACTAAGCCCCTGTTGTACTGTGGCTGATTAATTCTGTTGGAATTATTCCCTGAGTAGCACTACATTGCAAAACATTTTTTCTTCATTTCAATTTCTTTTTTCTCATACCATTTTATTGCTTTTAAACTATTCCCTTTTCTTCATCTTTTGCAATCAGCTCCAATGTTTTCTCGGGCTAACACACAAATTTACTGAGAGGGCAAGCAGCAGACAATGAAACAAGGGCAAAGAGAGGAGTAGAAAATGGGAATTATTGGGAAAGAAGGTGCTATTTCAAATAGTTTAAAGAAGTTATTTGAATGCTTTTACTTTCATTTTTGTAAGGCTCTTGACACTAAGTACTTCAGCTAGCTGAATGGTACGGTTGCCTCAGCTTTCTGTAGCTTAGTACATATTAAAGTTAATATTATTTCCCCTGAGAGGTACAGGCAAAAAAACCTAGAGATGAACTATGGAAGTTTGAAATGAATTATATTTTTAGTTATTTCCACAAACAAAAATAATCTGCAAATACACACATTTTGTCAAGAATTTTTTTTTGTTTGCATTTTCAGAAATTTTAATACATTCGTTTTCTGTTCTATTTCATAACAGAAAATGAGAAAAGATTGCTTCAAAAGATATTGAAAAAACCTATTACAGCATTTCCAAACACACAAATTTTCTTTGTCTTTCTCCAATATTTACTAGCATTATCCAAATTCACGCAATTTTTTACTCTACATAGAAATCCATATTTAAACTATTTTTTTATTAGCCAAAACGTATTTCCTTGGCTATACCAATAGTATCAAACATAACAAAGAACTCATATACACAGGTACATGACTGTGAATACATAAATGTACATTTGTAGGACTGCATGCGTGCTGTGTATGTATTTGCCTTCCATGCTCCCTAATGTTCTTTCCTTTGCAGTTCATAGCACCGTCTGTAAATTGTCCTCCAAATACACAGCATGTGACATGACGACTGCCAAACTGCCAATTTCCAGACACTCTGAAAAGGGCAATGAATACTGGAGAGAGTGTTAACTTGAAATGCCTAAATTCCTTTGAAGGAAAGTAACTGAAAGGAACTGTCAGTACGTTCCTGATTAGACCTCTTCACCTGAACCCATTTTTCATTCTTTTTATGTTGGTGTTGCCTTTTATTGTAAGGGGACAGGGTTGTGCAACCTACTTTGTAGAGCCAGTGGGTAACTAAAGCAAGCTGTGCAGCTACTCTGAAGTGTACAAAATTATAGTCTGCTAATGAAATCAACTATGTCTCCTTATGGGATTAGCTGGATGAAAATTAAGACCTCCCCACTTCTTAATGGCACAAACCTGTCAGCATTGGTTTTCTGTCTGGATCAGATATTAGGGACCTGGATTGCTTACTTTGAAATGTACACTGACTCGACACTTGCAATAATTTTTCCAGACATGGGTTGAGAGAGATGGTTTGCAAAAGAGAGCACAAAACAAAAGCACACAACAGGAATGTCACAAAGCACTCTGCAACTGCATGAAATACAACTGTGTTTAGAATGATATTGCCTGGCAGGACAAGACTGCATGCTACAGTGGGAGTATTCCAGAAGGCTTATATCAGTTCTGTGTTCTTTAATCACCTGTATTTGCTCATGCACTGTGCACCATTAAAACATTCTCCAAAAGGGAATCCATAGCTTTTTCAAACGCACATTCTTTTAGCTGCAAATATATGGAATTACAATTACCTGTGTGCCACAGGTCCAGCTGTGACACTTAACTTGAAACCTCTGTGACTGACAAAAAATGAAACTACCAGAGCAAAATCCTCCAAAGGATTCACCTAGCTCTGAAATCTGTCACTGCCACAAGCTAATGCATTAGCCAGTGGCTTGATTTTGTTGAGTTTAGGAGCACCAGTAGACAATACCTTGAATATTTTCTTTGACTTTACTAGATGTTAGATTAGACCTCTCAAGAGCTGAAAGATTGGTAGTGTTAGATGCCATAAATTTTAGAAATACCTCAAGAAGAGTTAAAATCTTAAGATAGCTGGAGTTTTTTAAGCATTTTTTGTTCTTCAAAACCTTTTATTTTCTTGAAATGTCCACTAAAAGATCTAGCAAGCTTTTTCTTTCTTTTCTCTATTGCATCTGGTGGCATCTCAAATTAATTTCTCCTTTAAAGGAAAAAGTTTCTGAAAAAATAAAATATATTTTATGAACTAAAACCTGATATCACTCATTTACATTACCTAGCAAAGTCATATGCATTTGGATTCAGTGGGCCCAAGAGGAAAAATTTAGTCAATATGCGAATGATTGCTTTTTCATCATCAGGTTGCAACAATTTTCCAAGTTTCTTTAAACACTAAACTATCTTGCACTTCCTCGTGCCATGTCCATGTGTTATTTTCAAAGATTAAGAATAAAATACCCTGAAACTGTAAGTAATCTACACAGACTACTGTCGCCATCTACAAGTGTATTTCATCTGATCACACTATGGGTCATTAACCAAGTTGGACAGTTATATCACAATTTACATAAATATTGTCACATAACTTCTCTAAATTTCTTGGATATCGAAGGAAGTGATTCTCCCCTTCTACTATGCTCTCATGAGACCTCACCTGGAGTACTGTGTCCAGTTCTGGGGCTCCCAACATAAGAAGGACACAGACCTGTTGGAGTGGGTCCACAGGAGGGCCACAAAGACAATCAGAGGGTTGGAGCACCTCTCCTATGAAGACAGGTTGAGAGATTTGGGTTTGTTCAGCCTGGAGAAGAGAAGGCTCCAGGGAGACCTTATAGCACCTTCCAGTACCTGAAGGGGGCCTACAAAAAAGATGGAGAGGGACTTTTTACAAGGGCATGGAGTAATGGGACAAGGGGTAATGGTTTTAAACTGGAAGACGGTAGATTTAGATTCGATACTAGGAAGAAATCCTTTACTGTGAAGGTGGTGTGACGCTGGAACAGATTGCCCAGAGAAGTTGTGGATGCTCCCTCCCTAGAACTGTTCAAGACAAGGTTGGATGGGGCTTGCAGCAACGTGGTCTAGTGGGAGGTGTCCCTCCTCATGGCAGGGCAGTTGGAACTAGATGATCTTTGCGGTATCTTCCAACCCAAACCATTCTATGGTTGTATGATTTGAAAGATCTTTGAGGTTATGTGCAAGCCATATATTAACAAATCTACTTTGAATCTGTAAGATCTCAAAGAGCAATTATCTTATTTTTAATTGTGATTTTTATTTTGAAATTTTCAATAGCAAAGGAACAGTAAAGCAAGCTGTTGTTGCAAAGCAGGTGAAAACACAAGGTAAAAATAATGTGATACTTCTTTTGGTATTGTTCTGATATTGCACACACACAAGCTTAGTTTCGGGAATCCTTTCAGTCATTGCAGTTCCCTTTCCTTAATGAGTTAGTGCATTCACTCTTCAAGGTTCCAGAGCTCAATGCTCTGTGATTAGCACTGCTTCCTTTCCTAAAGCGACCAAACACACAAATCATTTGTAGCAGGCTACAAGACTATTGACATACACATTAATTGTTACCCATTGCAGGATGGGTCCTACCAGGAGTGATCCACAGTAGGCAGCACACTACAGTAGTGAATAACAAAAATATCACTGAACAGAAAATAGTGCTAGAATTCAAAACAATTCAATGCAACAAACTACCACAATGCTATAGATTGTGCGTAGAACATGTTTTGGAAGACTCATTAGCAACAAATGAAACTACAATGATCATGTTTTTTAATTAAACTTTGGTCTGTCAGTATTCATACTGTGACTCAATGCCATATGCCCAAAGAGAGACGTTAAGCTCTGACTTGCCAAGAACACCTGAGAGAACTATGAAAACTTTGTGTTGCTTTTTGCATGAAAGCAATATGTAACCACTATTAAAGTGCTGCTTCAAACTATGTGAATACTCAAACTGTATTTCAGGGTTTTTTCTTACAAGCTACAGAAACCAAAAAAATTGAATGCCTCATTGGAGAGAGAGAGAGAGTGAGAGAGAGAGGAAAGAACAGACAATTATTTTCTTCTTCTTTGTCAGAAAAGTTCCTGTCTACCAATGACAACTATGTACATTATGGATAAATCCCTAGCACTTGACCTGACCCAAAATGTTGCAGTCAAATCTAATTCGGTATTATATTTCCATCACTGACCTTAACAGAAGGTACATTCATGGGTATGTAGTATGACATTGATTGTAGTCTTAGGGGATGGCATATATTAAAAAGATTTGTTAAAATTATTTGGTCACGCTTGTCAAATTTCAGGCATTTCTGACTCATTTAATTTTTCTTATATTTTTACATTGAATGTTAGAATGTTTCATGTTGAATGCTAGGCTGGAAGACTGAGTACTAGTATCCAAATTTAACCTTGTTCAAGACAGTACCTCTTGTTTTGGCAGTTAGTTTGTGTGGTAGTAGGAGAAATTGCATTCAATAGCTTCCAAGTTTTTGGCTGTTGAAACAGAAATTCTTTCCTATGTCAGTGTTTTTAGATAGTTGTCAGAAATTAACAGTTTAATAACAGGGTAAAAAGAAAATCTTGAGTCTTCTTACTATAAGCCTTAGTATATTAATTCAACAGAACTGTCATCAGTCCGTCCTTCCAACAGAAAAAGAATCCTGAAACATATAAGCAGTATAGGATAAGGTATGACTATGCTCACACAGAAATGATTTTCACATACTCATCTTTAACACATATTAGCTTTCTCCATGAGCCTGTCTTTATTACAGCAAGACAAATCATAAACAGACACCCTTTCAGCCTTACTCAAAAATTCCAAAAAATCTTTTTAGTCAAAATCAGCCTTCCATAACTACAGAAGGAATATGAATAAGTGTGGTGGGTTGACCTTGGCTGGCTGTCAGGTGCCCAACCAGCCATTGTCCCATTCTCCCTCCTCAGCAGAACAGGAGAAAAAAAAGGTGAGAAAACTCATGGGTTGAGATAAGGACAGGGAGATCACTCACAAATTACCTCCACAGGCAAAACAGACTCAACTTGGGAAAATTAATTTAGTTAATTGTCAATTAAAAATAGAGTAGGATGGTGAGAAACAAAGACAAAACTAAAAACCCCCACTCCTGATCCATTCTTCTGCGCAACCTCAACTTCATTCCTCACTCTTCTACTTCCTCATGTCGAGTGGTACAGGCGGGTGGGGAATGGGGTTTGTGATCAGTTCACTGCCGTTCCTTCCTCCTCATGCTCTTCCCCTGCTCTGGCATCAGGTCCCCATCCATGGGATACAGTCCATTATGAATGGGTCCACTGTGGATACTTCCCACAGGCTGTAGGGGTTCTTTCTATGGTGTTCATTTCTTCAAGAACAGACTGTTCCAGCGTAGACCCCTCAGAAGGCCACAGCTCCTGCCAGAAAATCCACTCCTGTGTGAGATCCTCCACAGGCTGCAGTGTAGATACCTGCTCCAGTGTGGTCATTCATGGGCTGCAGGCGACAATCTGCTTCACTATGATCTTCTCCACAGGTTGCAGGAGAATCTTTGCTCTGGCATCTGAAGCATATCCTCCCTCTCCCTCGTCACTGACCTTGGCGTCTGCAGGGTTGTTTCTTTCACATTTTTCTCACTCCACTCTCCAAAAGCTTCTGCACAGCATTTTTTACCCTTTCTTGAATATGTTATCACAGAGGGGCCACCAACATGTCTGATGGGCTCATGCCCTATTCCCACACTCAGGTATATCATAGAACCACAGAATCATTTTGGTTGGAAAATACCTTTAAGATCATCAAGTCAAACTGTTAATCCAGTACTGTCAAATCTACCAGTAAGCCATGTCCCTAAGCACCACATCTACACATCTTTGAAATACCTCCAGGGGTGGTGACTCAACTATTTCCCTAGGCAACTTGTTCCAATACTTGATAACCCTTTTGGTGAAGAAATTTTTTCTGATATCCAATCTAAACCTCCTCTGGCACAAGTTGAGGTCATTTCATCTCATCCTGTAGGTTGTTACTTGGGAGAAGAGACAGACTGCTGCCTCGTTACAACCTCCTTTCAGGTAGTTGTGGAGAGCAATAAGATCTCCCCTATGCCTTCTTTTCTGCAGGCTAAACAACATCATATCCAGTGACAGGTCCACTTCGGAGCTGACTGGAACCAGCTGTGTCCAGCACAGGGAAACCCTTGGCCTCCTGTTGCAGACCTTCTATGAGCTTTTCCGTACTGCAAATTTAATTCTTTGCTGTAAAGCACCAGCAAAACTGGCAGTAGCAACAACAGCAGCCAATTTTGCTGTGGAGAAGATTGTCTAAGATGCTATTAGTAAAATCAAAATTATTATTCTAAAAGTATTTCTTTAATTTATTTTCTTCAGAAAAAAAGAAAAACGTAAAGCAAGACGTGACAAAACAATGTAAATTATTTTTATTGTACTAGCTAGAAGTGTGTATCACTTCTTGTAGGCTCTTACTTCTCTTGCAGTGATATAAAAATATCTGGAAAACTCATTGTCAGAAAAAGCCACAACCAGAAATGTAAATAAAAATATCTGAGCTACAAAAAAGAAGGAAAGTCTGTCTTACACACTACACAATAGATATAAAAGAATCATTCACTTAATATAAATGCCCTTTTAATAATAGAATGTACAGGATCTTTGAGAACACTTTGGAGTAGTTGTTTAAAGATAAAAGGCTGTCAAGAAGAAAGACATTATGTCAGATTTCACAGGGGCACAGGTACACAATCAATATTTGTCTGAATCTGAAAGATATACTCAAAACTATTGCTTACATTTCTGCTTTCTGTCAGTAATTCGTACTCCTGATGTTGCCCCTAGAAAACAAGAACTTGTCTGAGGTAATTTCAATACAATCTATATGGATGGAAATGCAGCATCCCATATTAAAAAAGTAAATAATTCATATGACTTAAGATCATATTATTGTAAAACAACTTATATATGAAGAATGACTTACTGAATTCACAGCAAAGAAGCTACTGTTCAGTTTTCCAGTCACCCCATGCAGTCATATGATTTTAATAAAAAGTTTAGCAGGTTTTTACTTTAGATTAAGAAAAAGTAAGAACACAAAGCTTCCATCAGAAACATGTATCTAATCTGGAACTACCAGTTGTTGAGGTGTTGTGAGAGGAAAAAGGCCATTACTTGCTGAAGCATTAAATTCTGTGCTTTTGAGTCAGTGAGAATAAAGGCTGACTTCCACGCTGAAATTTTAGTTACAAAAACAATAGTACTCTATAAGTTTTTACAAATACTCTGGAATTTTCCCTCTAAAAATACACCAGACACAGAACTCCATCTTCTCTTTCCTGCAGAATTGAAATTCCGAAAGTACTGATAAAAATATATTTGGGTAATACATATACAGATAATTTTCTGCAGATATAAGGTCACTTCAGTAAACCTAGAGAAACCTTCCTGGATTCTTCTTGTGCAGATCATATTAGCCAGGTGTCTGATGGTAGGAGATAATTTCACATACAGCCTCCAATACTGTCCTTCTCATGCAAGCATCAAATGGAGTACAGAATGGCACACAAAAGATGAGAGAAAAAGTTACTGTCAAAGCTGTCATTGTCAAACTAAGCAAAATCACAGCAAAGAGTGTGGAGTGAAAAATCTGTGTGGCAGATATTGCATATAGCTGCACCCATAGAAAATTGGTGGTAGACATGGAAACAAAGTTGATAATTATGACATAAGTTTCGCTGGTTTATATCCAGTTGCAATTACATTTTTTTCTTTTTGCTTTATAATTCTTCTTTGACAAAGACATAAAATCAGAGACAGGTTAAAAAACTGAGAGAAAAAATATATTTCTACTCTTTTTCTTGGACTTCCTATTTTCCTTCACTTCTGGCTCTTTGGGATAGGTATTCAGCTGGTGATACGCCCCAGTTTCATTAAGGTCAGGAAAGCAGCAACACCTTACACTAGCTTTGAGTTTGCCCTGTTGTGTAGTATGTCATGTAAAACATCCCAGTCTCACTTATAACTTTTTTCTTCATTTTCTAAATTATATGGTAATTGAGGAAGCCAAGACATATTTAGCTGCTTATGGCCATGTATTGTATTCTTTCTCCTGCTCCTCATCTGAAAGAAATGTGTTTGGTTTTTTTTCCTTCATAAAAGTAAAAAGTTTCAAAGAAAAATTTTCTGATACTAGAGAGATGAAAGAGAAACCAGAGAAAAAAATCCTTCCTGAAAATGTTTTCATTGATGAAATAACCAATGAATGAACATCTCTACATTTCTCACAACACATCTGTTGTTTTTCAGAGTGATAAGAAAGTTTGTGTGTTTGATGTGAATTTAAATGTGATGCTTTTGTCAATGAACTGCACGGGTAGTAAGCTCCCTTGGCCAATAGTGTCTGGGAAAAGGTCATGTGACATATAACAAGGCCAAGTATTGTTTTTAAAGCTAACATTATTTTAAAGGATTGTAGTATTTACTCAGCCATTTTTCCTAACAGCAGAATCTGTTTCAGTGGTAGGAGTTTCAGTTCAGGTAGCTAGGCAGTATGAAAGCAAGAAGTTCAAAGAATCTTATCTTTTAGATCTGTGTAAGATAGAATTCTTTTATGCTACCGTATAAAATGGTGGAAGATTCTACCACGAAAGCGAAGTGATTTATTACATTGATATGGAGCACAGGTGAACGTATTTCTTCCTTTTTCACTGATACCATTAAGAAGTATTGCTTCATTTGTCTTATAAATTCTTACCTTCATTTATCTTATGTATTTTACCTTCAATACTGGTTAGCAGGCTGCAATACAAACTTTTAAAAGAAACTTTTGATACTCAAATAATGAGATTCCTCTACACAAAATAGAGTTCAGGAGACTTTGGAACCTCCTTCTTTTCACTCATTCTCTAGGGAGAATATTTAAACAAACTAGTGAAAAATCTTGGAAGAACAGAAACATTAAGCCCCATTTTACTAACTGTCCTCCCTTTTAACATGTAAACAGACTTAAAATGTTCTTAGTTGGCAAGCGTGTGATAGCAGATGAATATACTTCATACTTCAATATCTATGCCATTGAATGATGAATTACATTATTTCTTGACTCATATAAGTGAATAAATCAACCAGAGGATTAGCAATACAATTAAGCCACAGGGAAAAATTATCAAGAATATCAAAATGAGAGATAACAGGGTACATTTGAGAAAAGTAACAAGAACAAACACGTTTTCAAATATGAGAAAGCAAATCATTCTCCCCTTGCCTTTCCCATGATGTCAAGAACTGCAGCCAAGCATCTCGAGGCAAAACTTCAAAACTCAGCAGAGACTGGGTTACATAAGACAAGTGTTAACAATGGAAGACATTCTCTGTGCAAATTGCTATAAATGGCTTTCAATGAAGTTGCAATAATAGCATACATGGGAGATAGATATACAGAGCTAAGAAAAGACAGGTTAGGGGGGGTGGGGGAAGAAGAAACGAAAAATATGCAAAGTCTAGTAATTGAAGCAAAATAAATAATAAGATCTGCCTTCTTTTTCTAGTTTTCTCACTGGACTCACTAACAGTCTATACGCCTAACAAAATGTTTCTGCTATATTATCACACAATTAAAATTGCTCCAAGGAATCAAAAGGTTTTCTCTGAACCATCTCTCTCATGTCTTTTACCTTTCTTAAAAATCAAGCTTTAATAAACAATACGGTTTGTTTTTTTTCTTCATTTGGATGTCTCATGTAACTTCAGATGGTATAAAAAATTTACTATGATAAAAAACATACTAGTAACAAATTTTGTTTTTCCAACAGTTAACTAATTCCAAACAAATGTCAGCCACACTTCTCCTATGGTTAAGACACTTTCCAGGAGTTGCTCTTCAAGATTTACTTTCATTTTGGCCCTGAGAAACTTGTTTATAGGCAGCCAGTCCAGGACTAGGGAGAACAGCTTTATTCAGTCTAGCTTTTCACAATTGCAAGAAATCTTCTTGCACATCTATAATTTCAATTTTCATTTTAATTTAAATTGTAATTTTAAATTCACACACACATTAAGTGACACAAAATCCCCATACCCTAAACCGAAAAAAGACCAACCACACTAGAAGGTCAAAGGCATAAGCATACACATAATTTACCGCACACAGAAAGCTGAGCTGTATAACCAAGGCCTCTGTAATAGTGGTAAAACTAATACATAAAAAATTCCCTAACAATCCCAGCAAGTGGACCATTCCCTCTGTCACAGAGAAAAGCAGAAAACCCTGAAAACAGCACAAAGTCCAGTTTATCATGGCAAGAGGGAGATTTCCCTTAATTCTTTGTAGAATAATTCATCGATGGTGTCATCCTGGCTGGGTGGTCAATACTAGACTCCCACAACAACATTTGTTTTTTTTGCTTTCCCCATAATCCATTTCTAGAGGCTCTCAACCATGTCATCACCAATTGTAAGTGCCATACAATCTAAACTCTCACTTTTCTCTCCCAGATAGTCTGACTAGGGTTACTTGTATGTGATATAAAAGAAAAGGGGCACTAGAAATCGAATTCTCAGTGTCTTCTGGTTTTCTCTTGATTGATAACGACTAATTAGGGTTTGGACAGGTCTTTTGTACCCTGCACAAACTAAAATATTAAAAAACATTGATATGTAACATTCATTTTGAAAATATTCTAGGTGTATGTTTGCACTGTAGGTGGGTGAATTCAGAGTCTACAACATTTTCTAGGTCACACTCATGTAAGGACAGACCATAAGACTAGAATATTATTCTATAAGACCTCTAGTGCAAAATTCAAAACAAGCTGCTCCATTTGATTTATCCACATAAAAGACAGTAATTTCAGTTAGTATTATGCATCTATTTATTTCCACCACTCACCTTTCCCTTAATGTCTTCAGAAAATGCAATAATAGTTCTGCTGACTACCTTAATTTTACCACATTTCTGACAGCTAAGAAGAACATAAGAAAGTGTTTATCAGTTCTGTACAGGATCATGAAGTAAAATAGCACATACCTGTTACCATGGCCAAATTAGAGCCATCAACAGAGATTTCCAAACGGAGCAGAGGTGAGTGTTAAGGCTGATCTTTTCTTAACTTTACACATTAGTATTTCTAGGTTGTTTTACCACCCATCCTACAATCTGAGGATACATTATTACCTTCACACTCTTCCTACACTGAGACCAATTCATCAGTTTGCCTTCAATATGACTGTTTTCTGGGATAGACTGCAGATTGCTCAAAGTTAATCATGCAACTGAGAACTTTACTGAGTCAAAGCTCTAGGCTGATTTTCCTTTTACATCAGAAAATGCATAGATTTAAATTTGTTTTCCACTCAGAAAACTTCTGCTTTCATTACATGGGAATTCAAACAGTTAATTATTAGTAAAACAGTAACACTGCCACTGCCTGTTACAAGTATTTGTTTTCAACTTCTGCAGTGCATGAACATGAGTAGTAACTATTTTTCTCTACCAGAGTTGAGTGGAAAACATAAAAAATTATAGATATATTTCCACTCTTATTTATGAAAAACAGCCTCAATATTTATAGAGTTAAATCTCTTGCTGTGGAAATTTAAGATCTAGGCTCACTGTAAATGTGGAAAAGCTCTAGAAGTTAGCATGCTCTTTGGAGGTGAACCCTTCAGGCTGAGCTCCTTGGTATTGATTGTGACATTATCTTGTCAGCATGAACATCCAATATCCAGCTTAGGCAATATTTCTCATTAAGTTGCATAGGCTATGAATAGCATAAACTTAAACAAATGTGCAGTGTCAGAGGACAGGCAAAGAGCAGCACCTGTTTTTAATAAACGGAAATCTGATGATCTCTTCTAATTTTACCTCTGACTCAGTTTATGCTTTATTCCATCCAGCATCCCTCTTTTTACCATTTTTATCATAATCTCTAGCTTCTGGTTCTGTAATTTATTTTTTTTTCAAAAGTGGTTGGCTTCATAGAGGGCTTGATACTGCTACATTGATTTCAGTAGTAATATTCTCATTGACAGCAATGGTCCAGTATCAAGCTCATCTCTAGCAAAGAAAAATTTTGTTGCCATTGCTCTAAACTGTTAGGAGTTGAATACTCTTCTCTAGCTGTATATTTCATGTATTAATTCTTCACAAAAAATGCAGATTTTAAAGTATGTAGAAATCAGCATAATCAGCTGATCTAGTATCTTGCATATAATTTCATCTCATTCTTGTGAAGTATTCATTACTTTCAACTATACTCTTTCCAAAAATCATGTTCTCTTGAATGAATGACATATAAGGCAGAACCTGTTGTGACCTTTGATAAGTGGTTTCAATGGCTCATTAAATCACTGAACAGCTATATTTCGGTTTCCAGTATGTTTCACTTATGATGAAGTCACCTCTTAAACTGTCATATAAACAAAAAAGCATGCCTGTTAAGGCACACTGTCAAACCTTGAATACTTTCATATCTCTTTTCTGAAGCTGTTTCTATCTGTCATTTTTGCTCTAAAGAGCTTCACACAGTGAGTATTCAGGTAATGACCTCACTAATGTAATGTACTGTGATAATATAATCTCCCTTTTTCTACTCAGTAGTCTCTTGCTTATTGAGACTCAGTAGTCTCAAGATATTGCCTGAGGCTGCATGACTGCCAAAGTGCTTTCTGATTACTCACTTTTCAAATGTATTTGTGCTTTCCTACAATTTTTGGTTGGTTGGTTAGTTGGTTTTACATTTAACTCTCTTAAAAGACAAGTGAGTTTGGTTGCCAAGAACAGAGTTGTCTCTATGACAGCCAATATTTGTGTCATCCACTGACTTCACTAGTAATGACTTTGTATTTTCTTCTACAGACCTTCCAGCTACTTGAGTGATGTCTCAGAAGTTTCTGAAAGCATTTAAAACAGGAGGGATTTTTTGGTTCAATTAGGGAATACAGCAAAAAACCATCCACTGACTCCAACTTTAAGAGAACTCCAACTAGAAAACAAAGAAACTAATAATCAAAAACAGAGACACTGTGGAAACAGTTAAAATTCAAAAAGACCAAGTGCAAGAAGTTGTGATTGCACTGTCTTTTTTTAGTATCTTGGATTCAGAGTCTCTGTGTTCAAATGGAGTCCGTATGTTTTAAAAATATTATTGTCTTTTGAATTTTGTATCTAACTTTGGTAACAAAGATACTAGCTTATACCTTGTAGAAAGCAGGACCTGACACATTTTATTCATTAGTTTGAGGTACTAAACAGAACCAAATTTCAGAAATCCTATGTATTCCTCAGACTGAGTTAATCTGTCTTTTCAAGCACACAGTAAGTTAAGCATCGGATCATGGTTTACCTAACAAAGTGAGAGCCATAGGATTATTTCCAAAACCTTATCTAAATTCCCCAAAGCCTAGAAGACTATATTCAGTATATGTATATAAAGTGAGCATGTCCCTGTGACTGTAAAAGATACGAAAGAAAAAAGAAATGTACAGAAAAATCAGATAAATCAGAACCTGTAAATAAGAAGGAAAAATAAAGATAAGCAGAAGCAAAATGAAAAGGGAAAAGCTCTAGAAAATAGAGAAGTAGTTCTGAATTATGGCATTAGGTATGAGGGAATTTCTCTATGGCTTTGTGAAAAAGCTAGACATTGTAGTTGCATGAGATTTAAATTGTAAAAGGCTTTCCATTGTAATGGGAAATCAAAAGGTTGCTAAATAACTCTATGATAGATGCTGTTAAATCAGCAGGTCTGGATAATTTTGCCTCCAAGTGCTGTAAAGAGTCTGCTGAAGAGATCTCTTGATCATCAGTGAGGATTTTCAATAGGTCTTGGAGCACTGGAGCATTTCCAAAGGGCTGGAATAAAGTTAATGTTATGCCAATATTTTAAAAGTATAAATAGGACATCTGATTATAGTCCTGTCATCCTGACATTGATCCCAGACAAATTATGGAACAAGAGATAAGGGATTTGATGAATAACCTATTAAAAGAAGATAATATAATTAATGGCAATCAGCATGGGCTTATAGGAAAGACATACTTTCAAACTTGCTTTTAAGATGATCAGGAAAAGCTATCATTGCTCTGATAAGAATGATGCTGATGATCTTGTTTGTTTTACTTCTATAGGTCATTTAGTTTCATACTGATTAACAAAGAAGAAATTGCAAACACCAACCCTATACGTATTAATCTGGATAAAAGCTTCTAACAAGTAGCTTTTAATATACAACTGTATTTAAAGAACCATCAGCAAGCATGTGTTTTTCTAATAAAATGCCAGGGGAAGTATTTTTGTTCTTATTTGCAGCCTCAGTAAAACACAGTATTACTACTGAAAAAAATGTGGATAACACAGTAAGCACGGGAGTGGTAAATGAAGAAAAGGTTGCTGACAAGCAATTGGCATTCACCAGATGTCAGGGATACAACAATTTATTTTATTATAGACAAATAAAATTGTGTATCCAGTGACAACAGTGTAAAGAACACTTAGGGAATAGGAATTCTATCCTGAGAATTAAAACTCTAAGACCTTGGGGATGACAAGCAATAACAAGCTACAGCTGGAAAAGCCTAATGTAGTCCTGACCTGTGCAGCATTCAAACTATATCTCCTGGAATATGAAGTCTGTCTCTGTACTCCTCAATTAAAGAAGGACATTGATATATTGAAAAATAAGTATAGCGAAATATTAAAAAATTATTAAAATGTAAGAAAATAAATCTTATATCTAAACTTAAGGTACTGCTTTATATTCTCTGGTGCAGCAGTTGCTTTTGTCGCCTTTAGGAAACAGAGCATAGCAATAATGATAGTCGGAAGAAGACAACTTTTGTGACTATCCCCAAGGAGTTCAATATGCTGAAGAATTGCAAAAGAAGGTGAAGGATTCATTTGACCATACACTGTTCATACTTACTTCAGGCAGAAATTTGACTGTGGAAAAATGTGATAACCAGAATCCATTCACCAGAAAGTGAAGCTGTTTTCTGCCTGTCCCCCCACTCCTCCCTCCCCAAATCAGACATTAATTCTAACAGAAAATGTCGTTAAATTGTTAGCTGTGAGCCAGTTTGGCAGTAATAATTTCCCCTAATAATTGACTTCCATGAGTCAGCATTGATACATTATTCCCACAGACTTTGCTCTTGCTATATACTGTTCTTCGTGGGTCTTATTGAATCCAGCAGCATTTGTAGGATTTATGTTTGATTCCACATCCACAAAAGAGTTCTAATTGAGAAGAAATTATTTTCCAAAAATTAGTTCAAAGAACAATTAATTCAGGAAAATATGCTTTCTTCTGTTACGCAAGATATCAAATGAAATTATGACCTCATATCACTTAGATTAACAGCCTTCTGAAACAGTGACCTCTGATTAGACTGAGATATCTCTAACTTTTGTTACAGCATGTCACTTCTGGCAAAAGACAAAGAAGTGGCTTTGAAAAAGGTAAATCAGATTTGCAACATACCATTTACTGATGTCCTCAAGGTAGGTAATTTGCCCCAAATTTCACAAGACACCATTGTGTGTCTGTTGACCTGAGCACTCAAGGGAGTAAGAGAATGCACACAGTTCTCATACTTCTGCATGGTTAGAGATGTGCATGTAAGTTCACTGCTCTACCCACATCCCAGAAAAGTATACAGCAGTTCACAGGGAATAGGTGAAATTCCATAAATTATTTCCCTGCCATTGTAACCATCTTACCAAAAATGGCAGCACCCTCCCTAAAAAAAAAAATAAATCCAGAATAATCTGTAGTCAGCAGGAAAAGAAGTATCACAGATTACTTTTTTGGGCAGCAGAAAGTAAGACTGTAATGTGTAAAGCCATAGTTTGCTTCTCAGTTTAGCTGGCTTTCATTGAGTTTACAACAAATTTGAGTTTCTTTGGAACAGAACACAAGAAGAATTATGTTCTATATGTTTGTTTTGATTTCTAGAGAATACTACATATTTCTGTATTTTGAGAAATAAAGAATATGTGTTCCTTTTTTGAGACTAAAAAGTCACACTTCGAAATGCTTCAGTTTCACCTGGCTGTTTATACAGCAGCCTATTTTGAACTACTCTAACTAAGACTTCAGGTCTTCCAGCCTACACTAAAATACACAGCTGTTTGACACCACTCCCAGCCCATTCCAAGGACTTTCTGTGAATAAAAATTGAGATGTTATAACCATAGAATTTTACTTTACTGGATGTTATCCATATCAGTTTCCACAGAATTCAACATACTAACTAAAGCTCTCAAGCAGCAATGTCAAGGAGAGACATGAGTCCATAATGCTGGCTAATTCAAGACTTCTGCATAGTGGACAAAAGAGTAGTTCAAGAACTTCTTTCAGTGCTGAGTGTTCAGCTGCTGTCCTTTGATTGTGAAAATAATAATTTAACATCCAAACTGAAGTAATCTTGAAAAATAAAGATATTTTGAAAACCACAGTACAAAACTTCAAGTTAGTTTTGTGTCTCCACTACTACTATATAGTATCAGTAATTGAAAGCAAAGTGAAGCTCGTGCAAATATCTAGAGGTTTTCCAAGTAATAAAAGTCTTCTTTTATGAAATACTGCATAAAACTCCTTAAATACTGCTATTGAAATCTGGTCGAACAGTTTTTCCCCAAAGAGCAGAAACACGTATAAGAATACAAGTTTCTAAAGATGCAATGCCACAGTTAAATTTTCACTAGAGAACGAATTTTTAACAAGCTGAAAAATGCTTTATCCTGCTTTTAGTTGATTGATAAAAAGCAGCAAAACCACCATGAGTGTAATAAATTTCCTGGTTCCTAGGTATTTCACAAACACATGCTGCCAAGTTACTGGAGTGCGAAATTAGTGGAGCACTTATGCAATATACAGGTATTGTGAATATGATTAAGCCTAAGAGATGGTCCTAGTAATGATAAGTTGAAGTTTACACTGGAACAATTTAATTGTTCAGTTTTAGTGCTAAAGGTTTCTATTTTGTTTCCTCCAGGCTAACAGCATCTGTATGGATATAGCCACTATAGCTATCCACTAGCGTGGAAACAGTTCATTTTCTGTTGAGAGGGCTGGGGTTGGGATAGGATTTTTTTTTTTTTTTTTTTAAATATAAACCTTATCTTAGTTGTGTGGGCTAAAACAGTTTCATTCTGTCAGACAGAATGCTAAGCCATGGAACACGTTTAAAGAAGGGAAGGGAAGGGAAGGGAAGGGAAGGGAAGGGAAGGGAAGGGAAGGGAAGGGAAGGGAAGGGAAGGGAAGGGAAGGGAAGGGAAGGGAAGGGAAGGGAAGGGAAGGGAAGGGAAGGGAAGGGAAGACATATTTTGAATTGTGCAAGAGTGTTCAAATTTTTACTACAAGCTCTAGTATAGCTCTAATCAGGTTATACAAATGTGTGTATTCAGTGCTAACTGACAGTTCGCTGTATAGTTGAACACACCACTAATCGTTCCTAGAGATTCAGTAGATAAAATCTGAGCTTTTAAAGCATCCCATTCTCTTGTAAACTACAAATTATAATATGGCACAAGCCCAGTATTTAAAGTTGTTCTTACACAGCTAGCTGAGTTGAAATCATCTTTTATTCTCACTGAATCAAATTTGCACAGAGCTTCTCAAGCTCTGATGCTTGAAAGAAAAAAAAAATTACTGTTTTTAATATAGGCCAGAAAATACTTTGTTCTTCAGACAACTGCAGTCACAAATATGTGAAGATAGTTGCCCTAGACATCTTCAACTTACAACTGCTTTGTATTGATGTCCTCAAGCAAGAATTATTAATTTCATTTTTTAACATATTACCTACTGAATTATAAATCTAGAAACACTGACAACTAGCCTGAAGTAAATTCATTTTAATATAAACTGAAATTTTATTTTAATCTTATCTTCCTCCTATGGCACTATAATCACCAAGATAATTTGCATGGTTACCTGGAAAGCTCTTTCTTAAGACTAAACATGTATGCATGAAAACCCATGCTGGTTTGTTTTCATATGTATTTCAAAATGAAACTGAACACTTGTTGAATCTAAGATTCAGGAGTCTACAGAGTATGTACATTTGAAAAAAATATTTGAGCAAACAGATGGCTCAAGTATTCCTACTGACACAATGGCTGTCATCTTTCCTCAAAATCTTAATGTTAAATATGGGTGGAATCAGTAATGGTCATTCCAACAATTAAACATAAGTCACAGAATTAATGTTGAGAGGATGACAAATTATTTCATTCTAAGTTGGCCATTAGCTAATGCTTTTGTTGCCAGTGTTACATATCATTTTGTAGGTAATCAGCATCCAGTGTGATGGAGACAATATTCATGGATGCTGGTATTTTCTGTAAGAAGTTATTGTAGATACAATACCAGCAGCACTTAACTTAGCAGCATGTAACTTAGTCAAGCATTTTTCGGGTTTTTTTGTAGCAGATTATCCACCCTCTCTGAATTTCTCTCCCAACACCTTAGTCATTTCTAAGAAGGAGACAGAGATTACTTTTTTCCTCAGATTGAAACACATGCTGGTGAAATTTTCCTTTGAATGTCCTTATGTCTATAAAGTCTGTAGCAGCAAATTTAATTTTGCCAGGTACAACGCTTGTGTCAAGAATCTGCTCTCTTCATTAAAATGTATCTTAAATTATTCAGAGCTTTGAAAAAGCTACTGGCTCTCACAGATTCTCATTGAGCTTGCCCAAGCTCTGCTAACACCTCAAGCTGACCAGAGTAGTTATTCGCAATACTACTTCATAAAACAAGTATATTCACCGTCTGTGACAACATCTTTGTATAGTAGACTTGTTCTTGTTTGTGCCTTTCCCCGTATCTCAGTTCCTCCTGGTTCAACCAGGGTTGTCATGGGAAAAATATTTGAAAAGCATTGCTTCTAAAGAAAATAATTTTTTTTAAAGTTGCCAAAGCAACACTGTGGAAATACCGTCTCTACACTTAATTGTCCCGGTTGGGTGTCAATTGTATTAGTTTTGGAAAAGTGATGTTCAAGTGATGCTATAAACTTTCACACAAATCTCCCAATTATTTACCAAGTGATTGAAACCAAATATAGCTGTACTATGGATTTTTTTTCTGCTGGAATCTTTAAAATGTTGCTTCAGATATGTCCTTTTGTTGCTATTTATTAGTACTGATAATGTTTTATTCTCATTTGTCAACTTATTTCTTGATTTTTCCTAAGATTAACATTGTAATTTTGCTCGTACATATGTTTTGAAGCTTTATTCCCTTTAATACTTTAACAATACTGTGTATATAATGTTTGAAATACCTATTTCAAATTGATTTTAGGCCTTTTATATTGCAGATTTTGATCATGGAGTTTTCTGAGGTAGGGGGAGGAAATTTTTCCACTCAAGCTATTTTATATTCATAAATGAATTTATTTTGATAGAAAAAAATCCATTCCAGGCTGAACTCACAGTGTCACATAATTAGTGTTGGATTCCTTCCTTCCTTTAGTTGGACAAGCTCTTCAATATTAATAAAGGAAGTTTGAATGCAATTCTTTTCTCCTCTCTCAGACACAAGGCTTTGGTGAGAGGACTTTCTTTGATAAGTACCTCTTTTCATTTGAGTTCAGGGCTTATGTGAGATGAAGAGGACTCCATTCTGAAAGCTTTGAGTCAGAAACTGGAGCCAGAAATTGTGAGTCCATAGCAGTGGCTGCTTTTCAAAGTATTCTGTCTCTGATATACTCACTCCCTTACTTGAAGATGCATGTGGGGACATCTATTGTCCAATAATGTAAACAAATTAACAATTCATACAGTGTGACTTTGTTTATATTTGTGTATGTCGAATGCCTTGAGAAATCTGCCTTCTGCTGCCTGATCCAAATCAAATTCAGGGAAATGTGAGGCTTCCCAATTAATTCTAAAGCATAACCATCAAAATACTGTTTTCTGGTGGCACACAGCATCTGTCTTCTGATCTGGTTATTAGACTTGATACACCATTAATGTATTTTACTCAGAAACACAGAAGACATTTTTTCCTGTTGCCAGAATACTAATAATAATTTCCCAGTACTAAACCAAGCCATCAATTTCTTCGTAGCCATTGCTTTCTTTACTCACTCTTTTGGAGTGCCACCATGGACAAAAAAATAATAAAATCAGAGGATATGTTGCTGTATGCATCTTAAGAAACAATGCAACTACGGAACTGGTAAGAAAAGCATCACCTTTAAGAGAGGTTTGTCTTGCCATACTCTTGTCATTTCTTCACATCTGAATTACAGTCGTTCTTAAATCCTAATCTTAATTCAGGCCAGCAGTATACTCACAAGTACTATATTCTGTAAGTGTTTGCACTTGCTGCACATTGACATTGCACTGAATGAACAAGAAGAATAAATTACATGTGTAGGATTAAGTGACAAGCAATAGAGAGGAGTATAGAGGTACCTCTGTACAACAGTAGCTGCAAGGAACAGTCAGGATTTTAAAAATTGAGTAGCGCTGTGGTACATCCAGCAAATTTTACAGAAAATCTCTAAAGCTGATCAGAGGTAAGGATACCTTGATGATTACAGTTCAAATGACCTCAGTATTAAGAACCAATGCACTTGAGAATTCTAGTTCAAACCTTCTCCTAATTAAACCTGCTAGCTAAACATCTGTGTGGATGGAGGATTTTCTTGTTGTTCTGATGAAGTGTCACAGGTACCTTGAACTTTTCTTCATGGATATTTTTCTCTAATTTGCTTAGGCTTTCAAAAAGATACGTTTCATTGCAATATTGGTCTCTACTGCAGTAGAAGACAGACTTTCGCAAAAGCAACAACAAATAAAAGCTTATACACTGAAAGTCTAAAGTTCAAATTGAAGAATTTGTAAAAAGAATCTAGAACCAATGAAGTTAATTAGAGTCTCAAATGATCCCTCTTTTGGAGGAAAATAAGTGTTAAAACCAGGCTGCTCCACCCTAAACAATGCAGGAGTATTTTTTTTCTTGTAGGAGTGCTGACACATTGCACTAGTTGTTAATCTAGTCCTTTCTAGCTCAATAGGGTACAGCTTGATGTATAATCAGAAGATGGAGTGTGGGGCAGAAATGTCTACTATTATGTGATGGAGCCTGCTGAGGTATCATCATTACTACTTTCTACTTTCAGCAAAGGAAGTATGCATTGAGGTGCCTGATCAGCAAGGTGAAGGGAGAATTTTACTTCTTTTCCCCTTGGAGACAGGGTGGGTTTGTACTCTCAGCATATCTGAACAAAGCCAGTGTCCAGAAAAACACCCTTGGAATTCTTCCTGCTGAGTGCAAAGGAAAAAGCTTAGAGTAGCTTTCACTCACACTTGAACTAGAGTGCAAGTCTTGCACAATGCACAAAAGCTTATAGCATATAGCTTTTTGCACAAAAGCTGGAAATTAACCTGTAGGATCCACATGTCTGAGCTGAAAATGTTACTGAATAATATTTCTATTCCTTTCAAAATGATGAAAAAAGTATGTAATGGTACCAAAAAAATATAGTTCCAAGTTGTAAGCCACAGAGATATTAAAAAAAAATCTAGGTAGATATCAAGAAAAATGTGCCCCCTTTCTGTCAATTTGTTGTAACATAAAGTAAATACATACTTTCTTCCTTTTTAAAACATATCTTAGATATAACAATATTTAGGTCAAATATTCTCCCGGTTTACCAGGAACAGAACCATGGGGCAGGTATGCAGGCAGGCCATGAGTAGCCCCAAGTCAGCTGGGAGATTCAATCAAGGCAGCTGACTCAAGCTGACTCACAGGTGTATCCCATACGACTTATCTGCTCATTATATAAGGAGAGAGTTTACTTTGGATGGAGTTGCTCTTCCTGGGGCTCTTCTTTCTTGGCTATCTACTCTTTCTGCTGATCCTAAGGTTGAAGGTGAGTATAATCTTGTCTACTATATGTTGGTGATTGTATTAGTTTTGTTATTTTACTAAGCCTGTTTCTACTTCAACCTGCAGGGCTTCTCCCTTTTTTTCCCCAATTCCCCTTCTCAGCTGGGGAGGGGTCATTGAGTGGTAGAACAACTGCTACAGTTTAGCCCTGGCTACAGGCTAAATGTAGACAAATATCTATGGATTTATTATTTGTATTTGAAAAATGATTTCAAGGCCAACATGAACACGTTAGATGTCCATCTGTTGTACAGTGTGCCAGAACTACCCAAGCAAAACTTACCTGTTGTGCTTTGAAATATTCCAGGATTTTCATAATTAGAAATGGATCAGAAATTAAGTATTTCAAATATATTAGGGCTGATCAGAAAATGAAAATCTGATATGGAGAAAATTTTGAAGTTTGTAATTTAATCAGTAACTGTACAAAATTTAGGTGTTTCAATTTTCCATAAATAAATGCATGTAAAATATACAGATTAATAAAAGGCACAGTCAAGCTTTTGCTCTAGGTTCTAACTGAAGCTGTTGAATAGTTGAGGATTTAGGGTTTATCTATAATTATAATTTGTTTTGACCAGAAAATACTTTCTAAATAAAAAAATTACCAAAACAAAACCGTATTATACTTAGTATGTTCCCACTAACTTTTTTGATTGTGATTAATAGGTGTATTTTGACAAAATTGGTTTCATTTCAAATTCCAACCAGTTTTCTCTCCAGTATTCTCACTGGACACAGATCTTAATTTCCATTTCAAAACCTAATCCACATAAACCAGTGCTGGCCAGAGTGAAAATAAAAGCAAGATACAGTCTTTAGTGCAGCTGTGATCATAATAGGCTTAATCACATCAGAATGTTGAACTCAGGATTTTAATTCTTGATTTCTAGAATTGCTGCATAGTCTAGAAACTGAAATTGAAATTTAATTATGAACTACTGTCATGCATTCATAGAGATAAGACAGATGAGACTAATAACAGCTATTGTTGCCTGATAGACTGTTGAAGAGATTGCATCTGCCACCATGATTTGGCCATTGCCTCTTCTCTGATTGAGAGAATAATGGATCTGGTTTATCTGCATTATATCCCTCTTTTGAAGTTGAAATGGAAGCCATTTAATTTTAATGAAATAACACCTATGAATGGAAATGTATTTTATATCAACTTGTGTCATTTGGTTGATATTAAGAGGTAAAAAGAGATACAAATCAAACATGATATGACTTTTTTTAAAAATATCACTGAGCAAGCAAAAATCACTTCTCACAGATGCGAATTTAATCCAGTAAATATACAGTTTCATACCAGCTACAGTTACCAAGAAGCTTTTCTTGGTGGAAAAAGATATAGAAGAATAGTTAGTGTTATGAGCCTGAAACACATAATCATTCGAACATGAGCACAAGATGCTTGAAATAATGCATAAATCTCAGGGGGTCAACTGTAGACATTCTGTTTCCAATTCTTCCAGCCAAGTGATTTCAAGTTTTCTTTCAACATAGAAATGTCTGGCACATTATTCATTTTTTAATGGAGATTTTGTCAAGTTCTTGCAAAAAATAGATTTATACAACTGTTTCTCTTAACATAATGTAACTTTGCTTAGAGAACAAGCTTTCATCCTTTGATATCTTATTTTAATGAACTCTTCACTGTATAACTGAGACAAAATCTCTTGAATTTCAAAAACTATGGAATCTCATACATATTCTAATACTTTCAACTGTATTTAAAACTAGGTCTCTCACTGCAATGCTTACTATGTTGAGCATTCTCTCACCTTAGTAAAGTATGAGAACAATTGATATTTAATTTAATTCTAATAGTTATTAAAGACTAGTACAAACATAGAAACCCTATCTTATATGATTGAGAAAATTCAGAATTATATAAAATTTACATATGCTGTTTGTTACCCAGTTCTTCTGTAAAAGATGAGTATTCTGAGAACATGTAGTTGAGCTCAAGTACATAAAATACTGCTGAAAATACAAAAAATACAGGCTGAAAGTTTCAGAATTCAGGATATGCTCCTCTAATACACTGTTTGCAATGAGGGAAGCCATAGTAAGATGACTTCAGGAGGGCTAAGAACTGTTTTAAAGGAGAATCTTCAGAATATAGCTAGTTCTATTTCTTCTCTAAAGAACTTCTAGCCAGTGACAACAATGACTAGCTAATAAACCTTTCACATTTATATTTCAAATCAGAGTGGAATGTGACTGCCTGGATTTGATGATACCACAGTTGTACACAAACTCTGAACAAGGGTCTGAACGAGGTAGAATTCTAGTTTGAATAGATTGAGCTTCTGCTCATTGGTGCGTGCACTGAATCCTTTGGGTAAAAAATAATTATTATCAAGTATGAAAAAGCTCAACGTGGGAGAAAAAAAATCAATAAATACAAATTCTACAGACTTTAAACTGTTGAGAATATGTATCAAATGCTTATCAATATGTTTCTCAGAGATGTACAAAAATAGGCAGCTGAATAGGCAGCTCTTGAAAGAAAGCTGAAGCAGATGAAGAAGTAAGAACAGATTCTGAAGCTACATACTCCAGGTTAGTATCAAGTCACTCCTAGTGACTTGAATCCTAGTAGGATTCAAATAAAGCAAAAGTATTCAGCAGCTTTTATATTCTAACAACATTTAACAATAGATCACAAGTGAAAGTCGTCAGTTTGGTGACAAGTTATATTTAAAATTAAAAAACTCAACTGCAGTTCCATAATGAGAATAAAAACATAAAACTAAAACCTTTAAAACTGTGGTCTCATCTCTGAACATGGGTCATATCTCATCATAGGTCTGAATGAAGCCAGGGGGAAAAACATGACTCTGTAGCAAATGCTTGCTTTTTTTTTCTTTTTTTGACAGTTAATGACAGGGAAAAAAAGCTAGTCTCACAGACATGAATGTGTTAGAAGCAGTACTGCAATACATAATTTGTCTTGATGAAACTGTAACTGTTGCAAAGGTCATGAAATTTTTCTTACTTGATATGACTGTTCTCAACCAAATGTTCATGTGGGTCTCCAGTAGATGGTGTACATAATTTAATGTCAATTCAACATTTACTGCTGAACCTGTGATGGAACACTTGGCACCTACCCAATTTACCCACTGCAATATCTGTATTAGAACTACTTTCTGTTATAATTATCAGGATTAACCACACCAGTATCACTCATATAGTGCTCTTGCAGTGCTTGTTGTTGGCCTTACAAATTTATCCGTAATAGGTCAAAATCCTGAAGATAATGCATACTTGCAAAAAATGTGTCTTTGCTATCTAATATATCAGGTATTCATATATTAAATTATTACCATTATGATTTCCTATACCTTTCATTTACAATTGTGTATGAGATTTCAATTATTACTTAGAGCCTTTATTCCATTGTAATTTATAAGGAAACAATGAGGTTTAGATGTAAATGTTATTCATATACATTCTGTGAATAACTGTAAATGAACAAAATTGCTAGCATATAGGTAATATAATTTTTCTTACATTGGTCTGCTTTAATTTTCCCCTTGATTAAATTTTGTGTGGGTTTGTATTCTAAGCTCTGTGATGAGAAGGTATCAGTTCACATCTAAGTAGTTCATGGAGAATTGTAAAACAGAGTGCCGAGATAATTAAATAAGTATTAAGTGGATTAGTTGGTCACATCCCAAAGCTCTGATAGGGCTTTTCAGTGGGAAAGAATGCAAAATGACTACAAAACCTGATGGTACAATTTCAGTCATAGATTTAGATGTCTTTGTGAGAATGAGCTCTTTCTTTTTAGTGTACTTTGTACTTGCCATCACACAAAAATTACCAAAGGGTAATAACCATATTCTAATTATGTGCTATTTTAAGTATTAGTTTACATGGAATAGAAAGGGTCTAGAATGAAAATTTGACTCCTTGTATTTCCCAGATGGATTTCATGAAATGTGTTAAATACATAACCTTTAATTTCTTTTGTAAAAAACATGAGTGTCATACTGTGGCCATGTCTGCACTATTCTGCAGCGTACACCACAAAAAATCCAGATATAGCTTCTAATGGGCTGCCTCAGGCACATGATGTAGTTGCTGAAATGCAAGTTCAAGTCCTGAAAGTCCAGTAGGTGGTTTAACAACCTACATAACAGAACGTCAGTGAACAGTTGCTGTTTTCATCCTTAAGTAAAATCCTCTCCCTGCCAAAAAAACAAAAGGCAACATTCCAATTGATTTCAATGGGAATGGGATTCCACTCCAAGCCTGTTGTGGGGCTTGAAAATTTTGAAGCAATATAGAATTTACTGTATACTTTGGGAACTTGTTTAACTAATTGCTGGCTTACAGAGTGTAAAATTTGCAATTTTTTCACATGTGATTTTATCACTATTGTCAGTTTTTCCGCAGCTTCCTATATATATTTCTTCAAATGAAAAAAACCTAGGGTGAGAAGAAACAAAGGCAGTGTTGCAGAGATGTAGATCCCAAGAAGGTATCTGAGTGTGTAATTCCATTTTTAAATTATTAAAAATATGGAACCTAAGTGCCTTTAAATTCTGGATATTTGCTATTTGTAGGAATGCAGATAACTACCATTACTCAGGAAAAAAAAAAAATTGTATTTCATGCTGAAGTGCTGTTTAGTTTTGAACAGCTATTTAATTAGAACTAATACTTATAGCAGGATCAAAAGGTTTTAATTTAGGTGATGTCAAAATTCATACTTTTCAAGAAGGAAAAATACAGAAGGGACAAGACATTGGATAAATACAGGAATTTGTCTTTTACAAGTGATCAGACTTAAAATGACAGTCACAAGGACTACAGATAGAAATAAACTGGAGGGATTGCCAATTTTCTCCTTCCACTTTTGAAATTTCAATTATTCAGCAAGCTGCCTACTGGCAGAGTCCCACTGCCACATGATATGACCCTGACATGGTAGCCTGAAGTGAAAACTCAATTTCAAATTCAAAAGCTATAAGTGGCTAAGAGTTGCTCTAAAGTATCAATTAAAAAAAGGCTTAGCATCCTTTTATTTTATAACCGTGTTCAAATTTTCTCTTTTTTTATATCTGGCCTGGGGAAAGGTACTTAAGCAAACACATGGGAACTGTTTCATCACAGAGATTTAAATGTCTGTTAATTAATCAAAAGTCTATATAATAGTTCTTCACCGTGAATCTGTACAGGAAATGTTTGTCTTCTTTTAGAATTTCCAGTGTTAAAAATGTGATGAATTAGCTTTTTATTTCATCTCTAATTCCCTGGAAATCATGTGTCTTTGACTTATGAGCTTCATCCTTTTCTGAGTCCTCTCTAATGAATAACTCTGTTACATTCTTCCTCTAATTGTTGTGCATATTTTACAATACCTTTTCTTGTCAGGCTATGTCTTCATGGCAAACCCTCCCATCTTGTTTCAGTTTTTGGTCTCTGCTGGATTTTCCTTTGGACCTCTAAAGAGAAATTTTCTTTTGTGACTCAATATAAATTCTCAATAACAAAATGATAAACTTCCCCAAGATGATTCACTGGAGATTGTTTTCTTTAGTAACACCCTTGGCTGCAGCTTAGGAATTACTAACATGTACTGAATTTTGAAAATATTATGAAAACAATTTTACTTTAATAGGCCAAAGGCTTGTGGATACCTTAATAGTTTATATTTTTCTTCAAAAACATAAAAAGACACAGGCCAGATCCAAAATTAGAAGACAAGAGATAGCAATGTAAAATCAGCAGATAATTATAATTAGTTATTTACTTTCATGGTTTCCAGGCTTTAGTCAGCAAAAATTATTTGCTAGTAGCAAGCTTATGTTGCCTTATCACAGTTCTGTATAATACAGCAAACTACATATCTTCATGACCAATTTTGAAATAAGGAGATTCTAGACCATTCCAATTTTACGCACTCATTACTTTGAAGTGATTTTCTTAAATATGCATGTATCTGAATAAGAACTACAGAATGTTGTGTCAGAATAACCCTTTTTTTCCCCCAGAAAATATGAAAGATGATATCAGGAAAAACACTTGTTTATAGTGGTGCATATGTGCTGCAAGATAATTTTGAACTTCTTTGGCTTCAAATATAGGAGCACCTAGGTAAAAGGAGAGTCAAACAAAGAAAAAATCAGTAAAAAAGAAAATAAATTTTTGCCTATTTAAGTTCATGACTGTCGAATCAGAAAATGCTGGAAGTAACTCTTTGTACACACGTATATTTCCTTGCAAAAAAATGTATCAGTTAAAAGGTCTCTAAAACTGGGAGGAAAGCTGAGATATAAGAAGATCTTTTGAAAGGGCAGGACTCTGTCTCCCTGTATCAAAAGGAAAGGAAAGCAGTTGTCAGAAAAGTACTGGGACAGAGGATGAAGAAGATCTAGAAAAGACAAGAGGTTCATAACGGAGGAAATGGCTATGTTAGCACACAGCACAGATCTTTTATCACCAGTTCTCTGAGGTGTCTTCTTTTCACTAGTGTTTTAAACTAACTCTTTTCAGGCTGAGAAAATTAGCAAACTAAATATAAAGTTTTCCACTGAAGTGACTTTATGCAAATGAGTCATTAATGCAGTCTCCAGGATGCTGTCAGCCCAATCTGTTTCTATCTTAGCATTAACTTCATAACATATGTTTGCATCTATTTTATGATACTGGTAACACTTCTCTCATGTGAACCAGGAATTGGCCCCAAAACTTTTGAGTAGTAGCAGCTTGCTATACCATACAGGAAGCTGTTGTGCAGATCCTTTAAAAATGACTTAAAACATTCCCAAAACATTGCTTAAATAAATTGCTCTTTTAAAGATTTATAGAATAAATTGATAAATTGGATCTAGCCATTACATACTCTGATTAATTGCTTTGTGCTAGGCTATACTACAATGTGTCACTTTTGGTGACTTTCCTACTTCGTTTCCTTAGCATTTCAGATATGACATGCTGTTAGTGTGACTAATGCAGTCTAACAGGACTTAAAGAAACTTGCATGCTAGGAATTAGCAATAGAGTACCACTATTTTGTTTTGCACACTTCTGTTTCTTTAAAACAATGAAAAATGTATTTTTCTTAATAGCAGGTACTTGTTGCTTTCTATTGGGTATTTTTTAAAATAAGAGCTACAAAAAGTGAACAACTATTCTGAATATTATACATATGAAAATGTATTTCTAATTGTACAGTCTTTTAAAAAAATCTTCTTAAACTGATAAAAACAGAGTTCTATACATAAATGGTCAACAGCACATTGTTATTACGTCTCTTCTACTCTCTAAAATGAAAATTAAAACCCCAAAAGCTTCTTTTTTGGCATTTTTAAAACTTTGATAGCTGACTTTACACTTCACAGTTTGAAACATTGTCTGAATGATTCCAAATTCATTTTTGAGAGTGCTAAATTGCAAGAATTTGGCTATTCTCAACTGTTATCCAGCATAAAAAGCATTTGCAGCCCACTGAGCAGGGACTGATAGTGGGGACTACTTCTTAAGCTGCTTCATGTGTTTTTGAATGAAGTGTAATTTTGCTACGGGAAGAACGAAGAACAGGGGCTGGGACAGTTATGCCATAGAAAGGATTCAGTGGAGAGGCAAGGCTCGTCGTTTCCTCATCACAGCTGTGGGAAATGGGAGGAAAAATGAGAACTCTGACAGCTTCAGGTAGGAGGGTCTTCTTACTCACTAGCAGTAGCTGTTGTCCCAGCTTCTCTCTTTGGAGCTGGCAGCGAACGGGAGCCCAGCTTTTCACTGCACTAGCACAGCAGGGAATGCTATGGTGCAATGGCTGGTTTTCTGACTCCAGCAAGAGGCTGACTCAGAAAACTGTACAATTAGAAGCTGCTCTGCCTTCTTTCTAAGCTATCATTCATAACTACACTTCAGGTATGCTTACACTTTATTTTTTCCCCTGGTCTCATGGATCATATGCTTTGATCTGTACAGAGATGTAACTGTGTCATGTAACTAGCCTATAGCAAGTGGTCATGGTGAGATATGAATCTGAAACCATTGAGCTGAAATGATATTTTATCTTTATCACTAATGTCTTGCATGATTCATAAAACATTGCATAAAAAGTTGTCAGGACTTTCTCTTTTTCTGATTATTCTCTGAAAGAAAACAGCAGCCCATGGGCAGTAATAGTTATAGATGTTTAAATACAGAGAAGTCCAGTCTCTTATTTAGAATTTGATGAAGGTATCTACCTTCAGTTAAGTCAGAGGCCTAAGCCTGAAGAGTTTTGAGGTATCAGCTCTGTGGTCCTCCTTATTTCCTAAGCTCCTAAACAATACATGAATATTTTGAAGTATTTAACTTCTCTGTTTACAGGATTTTCTGCTCACATATGTCTCTTTTACTCAAAAAAACTTAGGATCTAATATACGATTGCCAAACAAGTGGCAGCCCAAGTTTAACTGAGGGGAAATTTCCATCTCTAACCCCATTACAGGATGACAGTGAACACTAACAAGAAAGTTTTTCCATCCTACCTTCTTTTCACCTGCAAATTTCCATCTGGGTACTGAAATATTTGATATGTTGAGGCTAAAATTTAATCTCAAATTTTGCTTATTGACCTGTCTGTTAAGGATTTCTTTATTTTTCCCTACAGGTTTTCAGTGGTTTTCAGCTGTTGTTGCTGTGACTGAAACTATTTTTTTCAATGCTAAAATACAAAAGTAAAACATATATTCTCCAAGTCTAAACAAAATAGTCACCAGGGACATCACTATAATGGGCATCACTGGGCCCTTGGGAGCATAGCAGTAGAAAATCTTTCTCCCTGAAGATTCTGCTTCTGAAGCTATAGCTATGGGGAAAGAAAATAATAAGGAAATGAAGTAAAGAGACTCAGTAAAGCTAAACCTTTCCCACAGCATTCTGCTGGAGAAGCTGGCGGCTCATGGTCTAGATAGGTGGACTCTTCGCTGGGTTAAAAACTGGCTGGATGGCCGAGCCCAGAGAGTTGTGGTGAATGGAGTTAAATCCAGATGGAGACCGGTCACAAGCGGTGTCCCTCAGGGCTCAATCTTGGGGCCAGTCTTAATATCTTTATCAATGACTTGGATGAGAGCATTGAGTGCACCCTCAGTAAGTTTGTAGATGACACCAAGTTGGGTGGGAGCGTTGATCTGCCTGAGGGTAGGGAGGCTCTGCAGAGGGATCTGGACAGGCTGGATTGACAGGCTGAGGCCAATTGTATGAGGTTCAACAGGGCTCAGTGCCCGACCCTGCACTTCAGTCACAGCAACCCCATGCAGCGCTACAGGCTTGGGGAAGAGTGGCTGGAAAGCTGCCTGGCTGAAAAGGACCTGGGCGTGTTGGTTGACAGCCGACTGAACACGAGCCAGCAGTGTGCCCAGGTGGCCAAGAAGGCCAATGGCATCCTGGCCAGTATCAGAAACACTGTGGCCAGCAGGAGTAGGGAGGTGATCGTGCCCCTGTACTCGGCACTCGTGAGACCACACCTTGAGTGCTGTGTCCAGTTCTGAGCACCACAGGATAAGAAGGACATTGAGGTGCTGGATCGAGACCAGAGAAAGGCGAGGAGGCTGGTGAGAGGTCTGGAAAACAGGCCTTATGGAGACCGGCTGAGGGAACTGGGATTGTTTAGTCTGGAGGAGACTGAGAGACTTTATTGCCCTCTACAACTACCTAAAAGGAGGTTGCAGTGAGGCTGATGTTGGTCTCTTTTCCCAAATTGCTAATGACAGGACGAGAGGAAATGGCCTCAAGTTACTTGCTAATGACAGGACGAGAGGAAATGGCCTCAAGTTACGTCAGGGGAAGTTTAGGTTGGATATTAGGAAGAAGTTCTTTACTGAGAGGGTGGTTAGACATTGGAACAGGCTGCCCAGGGAGGTGGTGGAGTTGCCATCCCTGGGGCTGTTCAAAAAACAGGTTGATGAGGCACTTGAGGCCACGGTGTAGTGGTCTAGTGGTTAGGGAGATGACAGGATAAAGGTTGGACTTGATGACCCTGGAGGTCCCTTCCAACCGTAATTATTCTATGATTCTAAACAATAAAAAAAAAAAAAAGTATACCACAGATCAGAGAAGAATCTGAAGTTAATTTTATCTTTTGCTTTATGAGCACCAGAAGCCTAAATATACTTTCATTCTTTATATTAAGATATTTACTGTAGAACCTTGGATGAGCAGAGGTGCACAAAGTTACTTCAAGTTTTTTTTGTCAATTAATAATTTTAAAAGAATTTTTTTTCCTAAACTTGAGTTTCAGACAAAAAAGTCTATAGGAAATACATGTCACAACCTGTTTCTGACAATTACTTTGTCATAAAAGATCATTGAAGTAGAGAAATGTGGGATATGTGTTTATATTTAAAACTATGTGTTAGTTTAACCAATTGTATAAAGTGTACTCGTTTGTTTTTCAGCTTTCATCTGTAAAAGCAGGTAAGGCTTCTAGTGCTCTTCAAGCAATTGCACATATGAGGAAGAATGAGTTTATTTGAAAGATTTAGCAAAGGAGTTGCTTGAAAACCATTCTCGAACCTCTTCATCCATTGTTTATGATACTTCTCCTCCAACATCATTAACTTTAGGATGATTCTGCTTTATATAGGGTGATACTAATCCAAATTGGTTTCGTAAAGAGACATCTTCAATAACACTCCCTCTTGAGGTTTCTTCTCCTCTGTTTTCTTGTATTGTATGATTCATTTGTGTATTCTCCTCTGACATGCCTTTAGTCTGATTGAAAATAACGTGTGAGGGTATATGGAAGGAAAATGTCTGCTCCCTTAAGTGTATCTGGTCAAAGTCGCCGTAAACAAGAACACACAGAGACAAACTTGACCACATGTGTTAAGGGGGGGTTGTGATATAAACAAATGTGGTCAGTCACACAAATCAGTAAGGGTGTATGGAGAGCGAGGTTTATTTTATTCAGCTGGAGGGCTAAGGAAAGGCAGGAACAAAGTGGGGGTAGACAAAAAAAGGGTATAAAAGGGAGTGGCTAATTGTAAAACAGGGCCAGTCAGTGCACCTCTCCGGCTCAGCCCTCTGTCTGATCAACAGTCTATCCTATATTCTCAAATCTTCTTCTTAAACCCTTTCTTATCTCTTTGTGTAATCTCATACTCTATCTCATGTATATGTTTGCAGTGCAGCTACTGGTGAGACCTGTATGTGTGTGAGTGGAATTTGGTAACAGCTACTGGAGTCAGACCAGGGATGTGGGTGCCCCTGGCCTGTGGTGTCAGCTACAGGAGTGAGTAGGGTCTCAGCATCAGCAGCTGGAGAAAGTGGCCATCTTTAACCTCCAGCCATGGGGTGGGAATGGTGTGTGTCCTAAAAAGTGGCTATTGGGGGAACCAGTATGAATGAGGGGCTCAGTGACAGTGGCTAGAGTGGGGCTACAGGACATAGCCCATGTGTCATATGCTGGCTACTGGGGCTCTGTGCATTTTTATGTTCCCCTAGTGGGCATGGGGTGTGCAAGTATATTTACTGGCAGACCTTGAGCTGGACCAGCTGACAAACAGGTGTGTGGAGGGTCCGTGCTGACATCTGAGGGACCCATGATTGTGGAGTACCTGTAGGATAAGTATATGAGTGCTGCCTGTGTGCAGCGAGCACTGAGCTGCACCAGCTAGGGAAGATGGGACCCACGGGGTGGGTAAGGGGCCAGAGATGCAGGCAGGAGAGCTGCAATGACAGAGGGACCTTTCAAGAGACCCATGAATGTGCATGTGCTTGTGAGCCTGGAGAGTGTAATGTGTGTGCTGCACTGGTGGCTTCCTGTCTCTGCCAGCCCAAGAGGAGGAGGGGATCTGGCTGCCTGTGCTTGCGTTTTTTGTGTGTCCTCTATGTAGGTGCTTTTGAAGGCAGTGCCTTCTCTGCAGCAGTCTGTGTGACACACTGTGTCAGTGTCCTGCTTGTGTGTCTGTGTGTGGTTCTGTCTCTGTCTCTGGGATATGTGCATAGCTTTGTTACTGGTTGTACTTGCAAACAGGAAAGCAGCAGCTGTGTCATTCAGCCTGGGCAGAGACCCCAGGTCCTCAGGCTGGGCTCCAGCAGCTGAGCAAGAGGGACACCTGGGCCAGAGAGGCTAGAGGAGGTGGTCACACTCTTGACATCACTTAACATAATATGCACACTGTATTCAGAATTTATTAAATTTGGAAAAAAGTTAATTTCATGCCATTTTCTTTAATTCAGTGTTTTCAGTTGAAAAAATTATATATTGTTAATTTGTGTTTGTCATGGATGCTAAACTGCGTACTGACTAGTATTAAGCATCTTCCTATTATCTATCTTCCTATTCTTCTTAGATTAAGTATCTTCCTATTAAGATATAAAAAAGATCTTAACCTTATGTATGAAACTAAAAATGTCATTTTAGACTTTTCTCTTGTTTTTCTCTTAAATAACAGTTAAAAGAGCATATTATGGATGAGCTCTTTAGATGTGTCATAATGATAGAATTTTTTTCCAATTTCTGCTTCTGTTATGAAAATATAAAATAGTAGACCCTTTGTGGATATAAGTTTGTTAACAGCTGCAGTCTTGATATTCAGTCTGTAGTAAAATATAAATCAATGAACTTGTTATCTGGAAAGCTTTCAGACCAAGAAGCCAAACTGATGTCCAGATTCTGGTTCAAAATCACAAGCAAATCAAACTGTGCATCTCCTCTTCAAACGTGATTTCTTTCACCATATGTTAATTAAAGGCAAATAAAATGAAGGCAAAAATCTTTCTACATATTTAAAAATAGGTTCATGACTCTAATTTCAGTGCCAAGTTAAGACTGTGCTTTCTATTTTTTGTTAGGCTTGATTATGACAGTATCTGTTAAATATGATTTTGTAATCAAAAAAAAAATCATGGAAACCAACTGGATAAATAATTCTCATGTAACCTCCAATACTTAGAACAAAAACAACTTGTACATTATCTTTGAAGAGAGCTCAGTTTTGTGCAGGAAATGAACACTCATTTTATGAAATAAGGGAGCATTTAATTGGAAAGCTGCCATTTTTCCCTAGCTACAACCTATGACAAAATTTATTCCCAAAATTGCACTGGGCTATTACAAATGTACATGGTTTGTTGTCTGTTGTAGAACATACAAAAGAGCATTTTCAAGATACTTCAAAGGTAAGGACATAATGCAAATGCATATCACTAAGCCACTACAGATCCTCACACATTAGGAGACAGAGACTCTGTGATCAGGCCTCTGTGAAAGGCCTCGGGAGCGGAGAAAGGAACAATGTTTCTAAGTCATGTTTCACCTGTCTGAATCCCAGCCCAGATCTTGTCACTTATTAGAGCTCCCCAGAAAAATTTTGGCAGAGTGCAGTATGATCCTCCTTCTTCAGTCTCCTCCATAACAAATACCTAAATTAGCAGTTAGTTAGAAATCAGTATAAAAGATGCTCACTAGGCGGATCTAGACTGCCAGAAAACAAATTTCTTACTCCTCCCATCACTTGTCAGCTCCTCCACTGCATCAAAACAGAAGATGGAAGTTCTGAATTTTCAAGATTTTTAGAGGTTCTTCAATGAAATATATACAGTGGATGTTTCCCAAAGGGAGTTACAGGAAAGAAGCAGGACTCTCAAGAACTCTTTGACTCAGGCATGAATTCATAAGCTAAAAAAAAACTAATGGCATGCACTATTTGGTGTGGAATCACATTTTAAAATCAGTACAATGAACATGGAGCTGAGCTAATGCAAAAAACAAAAACAAAACAAATTAATTTCAGGGATAATGTGATCAATAAATTTCAGTCTGTGTCAGGAGTCTGATTACCTTATCCCAGATGTATTGAAAAGGACATACAGGGCACCAATAAAAAGGTCAGAATACAGTGCAAAGCTATAATCAAGTGTACTACTTAAAAAGAACAGCTACAAGACTGTGTATTGCCCTTAGCGAAACACTGAGAGACACTAACTGTAGGCATTTTTAATTTAAGCAAATTAAAAGAGCAATATCTTCACAATTTTTTTCTAGAAAATGAAAAGCAGCAATTTACTGCAATACTTAAGAAAAACAAACAAATAAACAAAAAGACAAGCATTCTTCCTCTAGTAATATTCTAACTCACAGCAAGAGGTAATATCTGATCAGGTATCTAGATACGGGTTCAGCTCTGTGATCTTCATCACTCAAATATTATTTCTGTTAAGATCTAAGTATCAAAGTAGAAAAGTCAATGAACTTGGTTAGATTAGTGTTAATATCTGCTTTGGTTATGTAATAGCACCAACGTTCTTGATAAATTATAAACAGTATAGTGCTCTTCAATCTAATAATAGAGTTTGAACTTAAATAGAAGTTCACAGGTTCCTTTGTCTTTTCCACTCCTGAAATAGAAATGAAAAGTGCAGTTCAAGAGAGAAGTTATAGGAAAGATAAAGACATTGGTGATATAAGCATTTTCCAGCTGCAGATTAAATGTACTGAGTTTGCAAACTTATTTGTGTTGAAAGGAAGTCATTCAGTGAGAGTTTCTGGCTCCTAATGCATCTGTACGTACCTAACATGAGAAGTCAGTATCATTATTCCTAATAGCAAATTGAGCGTACAGGAAGAGAGATGTGTCGACTCTCAGTCACCTCTGTCCATACCTGCTGCTGTAGAAGCACACTAGTGTAAATATGATCTGCAAAATCTCATCCCAAAATGTATTACCAACTGCATAACTGTGATCTTTTTCTAAACTAGCTATAGAACTCAGACAAAACTGACAGGAAAAAAAATTAAAGCTTTCATTCTATGTAATACTTACGGATCAAACTCCAAGGCACTAAGCCATATTGTTCAGATATTGCATAGCATTGGGCTTCAACAAATAACTCTATCATTTCCTATCATATTTCAACGGCTGAGGTTAAGACACTTCAAAATCTACAAATGGGATGTTTAATCAGTCCCATGAATTCCAGTTGCTGACAGATGTTAGTGATTTCTGCTTGCAGTGGAAATGTACTCCTATGAAATATTTATATTAAACTGTCAATTTTTAAGATAGAATGGATCAATAATGCACCTATGTATTAAACATCTGCAGTGAAAATTTCTGTCTATTCTTTTAAATTAATTCTCATTTGTGCCTAAAACAGCTGTTTTGGTCTATCTCATTAGTATTAGGATAATAGAATCATAGGATAATTCAGCTTGGAAGGGATCGCAGGAGATCTGTAGTCCAACATTCTGGTTGAAACAGGGTCAACAATAACGTAAGGCTCAGGGATTTACCCAATCTGCTCTTCAAAATCTCCAAGGATGGAATCTGTAAAATCTCCCTGAGCAACCTTTTCCAGTGTTCTCCCTTATCATAAAAAAAAGTTTTTCCTTATACCAAGTATTTCCTTTCCAGGTTTTACTGGATGGTGGCTAATTTTCACATCAGAATATAACATTATTTCTGCTTCTTCAAGCAAATGCAACGAAGCCAGAGAAGAATCACAACTTAGTTTTGAGAGTGAGCTAGCACAAACAGGGAGAGATTGAAAACCACTCATAAGGCAATTTGAAGTTTAGCTCTAATGAAATCCCAATAAGTACATTCAAAATTATATTCAAAAGTTCCCTCTTAATAACACAGTCTATATGTTTTTTTCAGCCCTGGTCACTAAACTTACACAGATAGCTACAGAACATTCTTAGAACTGCTATCACCTTGGCTGATCAAAGCATCTTAATGCCTACCTCGCACTTAGCCTCATCTGCTTTGGTGTCTGGTGAACACTACTTTTTGAGGGACACTTTAAATTCAGTTATTTGTTTCATGATTTCGTCTGCACTGGGTCTTGTGACTGTGTAATAGAAAATGCACAGGAATCCTGTGGAGCAGGGAGAGGCTCCAAACACTCATTCTTTTCATAGGAATCCCGCACAACATGGCTGCAAAATCCTGCTTTCCTTTTATTGTTTTCTTATTCATCCCATGAGTTTTACACAACATCAGAGTTCAAGGAACTCCCCAGAGAAATGGAATATGAGAGACTAACCTCAACTAAATCTCAGTTGAAGAGTTCATAAAAACATATACATTCTAGGTACAAGATTATGGCACAACATTTAGTGGTATCTCCACCCTGTCTGCAAGTTCTACAGGAGAGGCATCTAGTTGAACCTTTGCAACAGACTAACTATACGCTAAAAGATTTTTTCTGGTCTTAAACCAAGTCTTACCTGAATGCCTTACTCAATATTTTACCTTGATACCTAAGCAAAGGAGAGAGATATCATTATGATACATGTTTTGCCTATAACCTTCTTTCTCAGTGTTTTCTGTTCTCAGACTCTCAAATTCCTCTCTTTTGGGACATTGGCTCTAGTGGCTCCCACTTTCAAGCATGTAGTAGAATCATAGAATCATAGAATAATTATGGTTGGAAAGGACCTCCATGATCATCAAGTCCAACCTTTATCCCATCATATTCCTAACCACTAGACCATTAGACCATGGCCTCAAGTGCTTCATCCACTCGTTTTTCAAACACCCCCAGGGATGCTGACTCCACCACCTCCCTGGGCAGCCTGTTCCAGTGCCTAACCACCCTCTCAGTAAACAACTTCTTCCTAAGATCGAACCTAAACTTCCCCTGACGTAACTTGAGGCCATTTCCTCTCGTCCTGTCATTAACAATTTGGGAAAAGAGACCAACACCAGCCTCACTACAACCTCCTTTTAGGTAGTTGTAGAGGGCAATAAAGTCTCAGTCTCCTGTTCTCCAGACTAAACAATCCCAGTTCCCTCAGCTGGTCTTCATAAGGCCTGTTTTCCAGACCTCTCACCAGCCTCATTGCCCTTCTCTGGTCTCGCTCCAGCACCTCAATGTCCTTCTTATCCTGCGGTGCCCAGAACTCGACACAGCACTCAAGGTGTGGTCTCACGAATGCTGAGTACAGGGGCACGATCACCTCCCTACTCCTGCTGGTCACACCGTTTCTGATACAGGCCAGGATGCCATTGGCCTTCTTGGCCACCTGGGCACACTGCTGGCTCCTGTTCAGTCGGCCGTCAACCAACACCCCCAGGTCCTTTTCCTCCAGGCAGCTTTCCAGCCACTCTTCCCCAAGCCTGTAGCGCTGCATGGGGTTGTTGTGACCAAAGTGCATGACCCGGCACTTGCCTTTGTTGAACCTCATACAATTGGCCTCAGCCCATGGCTCCAGCCTGTCCAAATCCCGCTGCAGAGCCTCCCTACCCTCAGGCAGATCAACACTCCCACTCAATTTCATGTCATCTGCAAATTTACTGAGGGTGCATTCCATCCCCTCATCCAGGTCATTGATAAAGACATTAAACAAGACTGGCCCCAAGACCGAGCCCTGAGGGACACCGCTTGTGACGGGTCTCCATCTGGATTTAACTCCATTCACCACAACTCTCTGGGCTCGGCCATCCAGCCAGTTTTTAACCCAGCAAAGAGTCCACCTGTCTAAGCCATGAGCTGCCAGCTTCTGCAGCAGAATGCTGTGGGAAACAGTGTCAAATGTCTTATTGAAGTCCAGGTAGACAACATTCAGGTTAGTGAATTCCTAACATAAAAATTTTGTATATCCAAGGTCTGATCTCTCAGTACTGACTTGTAGGTTCCTTATAGTTCCTGTAAATATTGATAGTGAATTAATTAATGCAAGCAGAGACATGTTAAAAAAAAATATTAAAATTTGTAAATTACAGACCTTTAAATATACAGCTGAATTCAACCCTGCTTGTGTCGGTAGTGTATGTGAGCAATTTGCCTTCTTCATAATGATTCTTCAAGGCAAGGCATATTCAAGAACACAGCAGAGTTTCTTCTCCGAAACAGAAGCAGCATGCTCACACATCCTAGCTGGCTATACTTTTGTGTTGATAGTAGTATACATGCTCGCTGGTATGGGAGGCTGCCTACAGCCCAACAGGCTGTTCTTCCCTCTTTAGGTGTGTTGTATGTATTTGTAGATTTGCCTAGCGTGACTCTCAAAGGCCTCCCCACTGCTAGAAGAAAACAATCCTGCAAAACACACCACAAGAGACTTGTGTAAGCATAAAAACACAGAAAAAAATCTACAAAAAGCTCGTCATTTTTCAGTGAACTCATACCCCCTTATAACCCTCTCACAAGCAGCAGGAATTCATATTCACCATTTACCTCAGGGGACCTGTGGGTCATGACAGTCATGTTCAAGGACATATAGTTTCTACTGTACATTCAAATGTAAGTAGATTCAGTCCTTTCAATCTGATAGCAGAAAAGAAACATATATTATCCCTTCCTTTCCATCCCACTCAGATTATAACGAATGGTTATGGTACTGTCATTTCGTTTCATAGGAGGAGATACAACCCGTACATAGCTAGCTACAGACATTCTTATGTCCTGTGGTATCTTGTACATTAACATGAAGCTGATAGACACAATTCAGGATTTACAGGAGACCAGCAACCTTTTGCAGCAGCAGCTGGAAGCCAGGAGGGGGATTCTAGGGCTGGCTAACGAACAACAGTGTGGATGGAAGAGCGGACTCAACACTTGAAAATTCATTGCTAGGTCTGCGATTCATCTAGCAATATGAACACAGCAACTGGTCCTTATGCCCTTTTATAAATTAACATACTTATCCAACGTCAGAGTCAGGCAGCATTCCATGAACTGTGCGTTTTCTCCCACCTTTCTATGCGCTGCAAAGGAATACTTGGAGGAAGGATTGAACACGTGTGCCTCTATGTAGCCCATAACCCTCTTCAGACAGAAGTTATATGGCTATAACTGCATTAAGAAGTGAGCTAGAGACTCTAATCACCCTTTCGTCATGGGAGATGTCACCAAATCTGAAGACATAATATTTCTTTCTATTTTTCCGTGTATGACAGAGAACACAAAAAGTGAATGATGCAGTCTCTCTTAGGAAGGATCCAAATGAGTCAGAAGGACAAGGGGCATATTATTTGCTCTCTCCTGTCTTCATCAGAGTTAATCCACAGCCACTGCACAAGCAAAGTGAGGGTAAGATGAATGATGCTGGAAAGGTGGTTAAATTGTTTGACATTCTGGCCTGAAATACTTCCTATCACACATATTTTCTTTTATCTTTCGGGATGTCTTTCTTTTTACGCTCACTGCTTTGACATTCTGAAGGACAATGCTCATTTTAAAATATGTATAGACTTCATTTAAAATAAATGAATCTAAAACCCTCTGGGGCAAAACTATGTTAGGTGTATCTCAGCTAACTTCAGCGGAGGCACACCAAGGTTGAATCCAGGCCTATGTCCTCTTGTATGTCATGAGCTTAGTGAAAAACAAAGAGACTCCTTTAAAAAATGGGTTATTTTACATTCTCACCGCCATTGTCTAGTTTCATTTTACAACCTTAATAAAAACTGATATTAGTAGGATTTCATGCATTTGTCTTTATGTTTGATAACATTTTTGAGGACTGTGATAAAATCAATGGAAAATGATGTAATTGTTTCCAGCCAGATTCAATAACTAATTACCAGCATTTTTAGTCCAACTGCATAATATGCTTAACTATCCAATGTACTGAAGGAAATTTAGCTGCCGCTGACTCAGTCTTCTTTTATGTTTGTGTAAGGAGAACAATCACAAGGGTAAATAAAGAAAAAAATGAATTTGCAAATTTCTGTTCATCATGGAATTGTCATTATGGATATTGCAGAGCTCCATAGAAATATATGAAAAATCCAATCAGGAATCTTTTGTCATGAGGTATTTATAATTAGAGAAAATTGTATGAACACATTATATGAAGCAATGTAGCATCACAGTAATGCATTTTTAAATTGAAAAACATTCTGATATCCTAAAATAACTATCTCTTTCTGATATGATGCAATTATGACTGTCTTTGTACACTTCCACACCCTCATTTTTATATTCTACTTGACTGAAAATGTCTTCAATGGCTTCACATGCTGAAAACAACATAAAGAAAAAGACCTGGAAACCTGATTGTTTTTCTGGATTTGATGAAGGAAAACAAGAAGTAAAGATAACCTACTTGTATCCAGAAAAGGTTTTAATACACATTCAGGTAAATCTTCTGTTGTTAAATTCCAAAATACAAAATGCGATTGGTATATCTCTGAGTTATGAACATTTTGGCTTACACTGATATTTCTAGATATTTTTACCTAGAAAATATGCTACAAAACACAGTCACAAAGTATGGAAGATGCCAGCATTCTTTACATTATCACAGCTGACTCATGTGAATCTAAGCAGTATGTTCTACTATTTTTAAAGGTACAAAGCTATTAATAGGCATGGTATCACTGATACCCTGAGAGGACAGACTGAGAAGAAAGACTGACATTATAATGTTCAGTTGTGTGATCACCAGGGGAGGAGGAAGTCACTACTCTAACACATGATAGATAAGCAAAATATCTAGCTTCTCGCCACTGAAAGTACAATTTTTTATATGTTCAGAGACAGTCAAGATTTGGAAAATGCTTTTGCATTTTCTATGCAAACGTAATGGTTTAAAGCTTGTGGGGTATATGTGATTATAATTAATATGTCTCAAGGCTGCAAATACAGTGTTTCACTGAGTTTATTACATGTGGCTCAACAAACCATGAGCTTTAAATGTATATAGATCACACTACCTACTTTAAAATAAACTTTGTCGTTACACTGTAAACATGAAGTGCAGATTCTTTTTTTCTAACATTCTCATTTCCTAGAGGAAAAGATATTTTTCTGTTCAGTTTTTAACTTTAGAAAATAAGCTTCCTATCCAATATCAGAACAACATACTTAGTTTTCTGCCTATGTGTTACAGCAGTAAATTTCAATATGCATTTCTGTGATGTTCAATTTTACTTGTCCACAAACACAGCTGAGGCATATGAAAGACACAGAAATCTACACAGCTTGTGTAACATGCGTGTCCAGAAACTCAGCTACACCTTGCTGTTTAATCTGAAGCAAATGTAAAAAGGAAATTCCCTGTTAGTCTGACAGCCTCATCACATGTCTTTTTTCCTGAATAGAGAAAATTCACTTCTCTTCAGAGCAGTGACATAGTACTGCTCACAGTGCTCTAAATTCCTGAGCTTTATATCACTCCTCTTAAAAGAGTTATATATCAAATTGAGTATTTCAGGATCAGCAAACAGTTAACAGTCCTGAGTATTTGTTATTTCTAGAATGAGATAATAAGTCCTGTTTATGTTCTTCACTTGCTTTGTCTATTCTAATTCTTCTCCTACTTTGGTCTGCTGCTATATTTTGTTGACTACTGCTTGTACCAAGTGTACTTTTTTTCTATTCAGTTACAGTGACTGCGACAATCTCTCTAAAGCCCAACACCTTAAGGAACCAGAATGCTTGTTCTCGCTAAGAAACACAGTAAATACTAATGTTTAGGAATGTGACCAATATTTTTAAAATAATAGATTTAAAGAACAGTGACCAGATTCATTCAGGGGGCGCAAAGAGCCTCTGTAACTCTGAACATCCAAGCTTAAATATGCCCTCAGACTGCACAGTGATAGAATGCCCAATGGAAACTCAAGAGGAGATCCAAACTGTAGATGTTTATTTTTAGATGCCCAGCACTCTAAGGCTTCCTTTAGTGATAATATAAATATTCCCTATGCATATCACCCTAAAAATTACATTGTTAACTTTAGTAGAATTTTTTCCAAAATAAATACTTCAGAAAATGATTTAATATAATTTGCTGTTTATTTGTTTATTTTTTTAAATCTTTGTAGAGATCTACAATTTAGTACCAGCTTTTTGTGAACTATGTTTGACCCTGGCCTTGATTTTTTTTATTCCTTATTAGAGTTTCACATCCTCATCTGAACTGTGTCAGACAGAAAGCTGAATTGTAGGTACCACACAAAATGGGCACACTCTCAGCTGCTCTGCAAAGCAGCTAACACACTTTAGATTGCTGAATATATAAAGTAAAGATCACTAATAATAATGCACAATAGTGTTCCATATAGATCAACTCAAATGTTATAGATCTGAAGAAAATGTTTCCTTTACCTTTTGAATTCTGACCTTTTTTCTGCAACCAAGAGGAAAGGTGAAGAGAGGAAAATAATGTAGCAAATTTGATACATGAAGAAATGTGAAAGTTACTGAAGATCCTACTGAATACAAATTTACTACCAGATCTAGAAGCTACTACAGCCAGGAGATTTGGAGGATTTTTTTTTTGCTTTCAAGAAAAATAATTATTAATAGTTCATTCATAGATTATGTTTTCCAAGGCCTTACATATTAGAAAAGCTCAAAATTTTCACTCAACTGTAGAACACAATTGCATATTTTAAAGCAATACAAGTACTTTCTTTTTTACTATTTTTTCTCACTGAATTTCTTTGGGGTTTTGTTGGGGTTTTTTTCCCCAATATTCAAACACTCTAATGATTATTTGCCCTCCTTCAAAGAGAAAGTTCCAAAGTACCACAGACCCGATAGAGTTCTTTCTGCATCCATCCAAGACCTTGGCATACTTCCCTGTGCTCTTCTAGCCTCAACCCTAAGGGCAGCCAAAGGCAAAAGTATTTTCAGCAGACTAAGAAACACTGTAAGCTTCAGGGATTTCTGGATGACAGCTTTTAAACTGTAATTAAAGTAGAGGTGTGATTAAAAATAACAAAAGCTAAAACCAGTCTCTGATTTGTAAAGGAAAATGTGCAAATTTAGCTTTCCTCAGCATCATAACTGATGTCTCAATAATTTCTAAGCTATTCACAAAAGTTGAAAGTAGGATCAATCTATTATGTTATTTGTTATTTGTCCCTGATAATACAGTAAAACTCTCTACAGTACATTTTGCTGTCAGTTTGAAACTGCCCTTGTTGTGTATAAGGTGCTGATGTCAAATGCCTGTGCACCTCTTGACTGTTAAGGATTTTCATTTCTCAAACTCAGAAGAAAGTTTGAACATTTTGCCATTCCCAGAGAAGAGTGTAAAATCACAGCAATAAAAATAACAACTGCTTCTATAACTAGCTCAGTCTAATTAGCAAAACTGCTTTTAGACAGATTATGGCATTAAAGTCATGTAAGGTAGTCAATAGTCTCAGCTGAAATTTATGGAAACATTTGTGGAATTAGGAATTAATTCAGTGTAAAGGAATATTTATAATTACAAAATTGGAATTCATTCTGCACAAAGAACGAAGTCCACCTGAGTAACGGTATATACATTGGCAATTATGCCACACGTTTTGAGAGTAAGTGTGGCAACTGAACAATTTATGTGCTAATTTATAATAAATTTGCTATTCAAGGCAAAATCGCCAACAGGTATTAAAACTTAAAGAACCTTAATGTAAATTGTCCTGGGTTACAATGTATTCTATTACCATGAGCTGTTGAAACCAGGTATGCTGATGTTCCTTGCCTCCTCCCTCTGGACTAGCTTCTGTTAATAGGCCCAACAATGCCTTGCCGCATGACCCATAGATAACCTGCACCTGGACTGTTCTTCTGTTCATGGGCCCATCAGTGCCTTGCCCCATGACTCACCATCCCTTTGTGAGATGCTCCGGCCAGGGGGAGGGAGCCAAGCATTCCCACCGGGGATAAAACCTGGGGTTTGGAACAGCACGAGCAGCCTTACCCGCTGGGATCCCAGAGGACAAGGACTACACCACCACCGGATTTTCGGAGGAGGACCAGACTTCTTTTCTATAAGATCACCGCTTCAACAGGACCATTTCAAAGAGAACTGCAGCCACCACTACATGGGACTGCTACCAGCACCCTGCCCGGCAGGGGGCCAGGTTGTATCCCTGACTCTGTCAGGCTTTAAACCAGTTTCTCTGTATTATTGTTTTGTTGTATACATTAGTAAAAACTGTTATTCCCATTTTCCTCATATCTTTGCCTGAAAGCCCCTTAATTTCAATTTTATAATAATTCAGAGGGAAGGGGGTTGTATTTTCCATTCCAAAGGGGGCTCCTGCCTTCCTTAGCAGACACCTGTCTTTCAAACCAAGACATAAATATAATAAAAACCTGTTTGCATTTTATTCAGAGATCTCTATTTTCTGTCTTTGCGCATGAGAACCTTAACCCTCTTCAGCAAGTCTTCCACCTAGGATTAGACTTGGAGAGTCCTTGCTTTTCTTGAGTCAAAAGGTTTTACCACACTAACTTGCAAAATGGTTTTCATATCTCACTCCACCTCAAAAATCATCTGATTAGTTAAGACTAAGATGTCCTTCTAAACACTTCTCATTCAAGCCAAAGTGGCTGCTTGCTTTTTTTTTTTTTTTTTCCTCCCCCACTTGCAGAGTGTAATAGTTTTTCATTACCAATTTTTTGCATCCAAGCAGGTTGCTTGAATTCCCACCAGTCTTTTCCATTCAAAATCATTTTATGAATAAAAGGAACACACTTTAAATACAAAATCAGCTACAACAGAAGTTGGCTTTTACTCACCTGTTGCTATTAAGTCACAGCAAGGAGGTGAAGATACAGCAGAGTTCAGGATGCAGAGAGGGAAGGGAAGAGCAAGTAAATGGAGAGGAATTGAATGCACCACAGGGAGAAGAACTTGAGACTGTGAGGAGGTACTACAGGAAATGCCTTATGGATGCTAGAGTAGAATGATACAGACACATGCAACAAAAAAATTACAGGAAACTATGCTTCATTAGTTCTGCTACTAATTAAACACTGGTCATCATTTATTTTACTATGATGTTGTGTGGGGATTTCCTTTTTCTGTCTTCTGCTTCTGGAACTTCTGGCTACTCCTAAAGTGACTTATGTAATAACGCAATTTGCCTTGCACATGTCAGAAGGATGATTTTGGTCCGTGCCTCATCCCCCCGGCAGATTGGAAGGATGTTGAGGTCCTACATCTACTCACGCCAATACACTGGAATCAGACCTGTTCCTCTAAATCAGTCCTTTCCCCTCAGGCCATCATTTCTTTTCCTTTCGTAAGTTAAGCTGTCCAGTTCTCACATTTTCCCAGCTTTACTACCTCCTTCACAGATTCCACTTTCATATGTAGCTCCTACATCAATCACGTTTACATCAGCTGGATAGTGAGAGATTCACTTCTGTTCCCCACCAAGTTTTCCATCTTAGCTCCTACAATCGAGGGCAGAAGGAGTGCTCATTTACAGCAGGGACCTTCATCTCTAAACCAGGAGTGAAGGAGGAGGAAGCAATTTCAAAGCCTTTTAATCACCTTTTCCTCTTCCTAGGGAAGAGTTGCAAGGATGAGGACTGCACAAACAGAAGGAGGAGATATCCTTACATTACAAAGACAAAGCATCTGCCCTGATAATCTTCTTTCTGTATCTAGTTTCTCATCTAATTTAGGAAACAAAACTTCATTGTTTATACTACCTGAGGAGACAGGTCTGTGGAGAAAGTCTTTTTCTCCTTAAGAAAACTTACCAGACTAAAGGAACTTTCTACATGACTGAAAAATTCTTTTCAGTCACTGCCAAAATCTTATTAAAATCTTCATACTGTTGATTGAAAGCATTGTCATGATTAGGCATATATTATATCATAAGTACATTTCTTTCACATTTCATTTTATACACTAGACAACAATAACTTGCAGATTCAGCTGTTCTTGATATAATTACTCTAAGCCTCCAATCTCCACCAGAAAATTTTAGAACATACCATGTTACCTTTCGAGACACTAAGGACATTCTGATACACAAGTAACTGCAGCAGTTGCAATTCACACATTTTGGCTTTGGGTTTTGTTTTTGCTTTATTGAACAGGTCTCTGGACATATCTATTTTAAAGTAATAATAATTTATATGGTAAGTTTGCGAGTATTGCAACTGAATATATTTGTGTACAGATTAAGATTCGTATCAGTCAGGTAATGAGAAATTATGATGGGAGTGATGTTATGAAGACCAAAAATCAGGTCTATGGAGCTGATGTTGTATTATTAGCAGCAATGGCTATGATCCTTGATGGTGCTTAGTCCCTGAAGCCAAGGTGAACAGGCTTGAAAGCTCTTTGACAAAGAAGTTAGAATTATGAAGTGGATTTGTCATCTTTCTCCTTCTTCCTCATTTATGCCAGATGCATTTACATTACTCAGCTTTCCACCCCAAAGGGGGTTCTCATTTGCTCCTGATGCTGTTTATGTTTTATATGGTTTTCTCCAGTCATCCTTGTGAATTTTGCAAGAAGTTCTGCCTATTTGTAGTCCACTGTGCCTACCTTGTTCTTTTTTCTCTAACTTGAAAGACCTATGATTTAGATGCCTCCTAGGAGCAACCACGCAAGTCTTTGTTTGTCCCTTAGGCTGTCACTTTTCACACATATTTTTGCAAAATGTCTATACATTTTATTTGGCTATGCCATCACAGTATTACAAAGTACTGATATACTGTTGTTGGTCAGGTTATTGTACTACACTTCTAATTGAGTTTGAGGAAAAATAATATTAATTCTATACTGATCAATACACTTTTAACCTATAGGTGTCACAGGTGTCTGCTTGAGCTGTATAACTATCATCACAGTTTTTTTTGTTTGGTAGTCATAGCCATCAATTTTGAGACCTATGAATTTCCTGGAATATAAATAATTTATATGACACCTTGGCCGAGTGAAAGAAGAAAAAAGTTAAAAACCAATGTTATAAACTGCAGTGCAAAAAACAGAACTACTATAATACAAATAATGGAAAAGAGAAAGAAAGGAAAATAACAAACAATTGAATTCTGAGAAAATGTGGGAGAGGAAAGCTATGCAATTTAAGTAAAGGGAAATAAAGAAATAATAACAATGGAAGCACCCACTATGCATCTGCCAGAGATAATGAACATCAAGGCTTATGTAACTTTCGAGCAATCCTATCCTTGAAAGTTGTTCTGACTTATGATCAACAGATTAACTGGAAAACTAAGGCTTTTTTATTTTTTTTATTTTTAATATTCATCCATCTTCCATTTAATACACACTAGAATTTATGTGAATCCTCTTGTGCATGGAAGTTGATCATTCTTACACATTAATGTATCAAAATTATGTAAATGAAGATCTGTGGTCAGCACAAACTGGTAGCCAAGTTACCACATCAGTTTACAGTAGAGAACAATTGAAATTCTCATCTGCCATAGGAGCTCCTGTTTGTTGCACTGTGCTTTATGTACAGTGGCTGGGTTCCCTCTTGTCTAGTTGAAGATAGATCTACGGTGTAGACTTCTATGACTGAGCTAATTGGATTTGTTTAGTCAATAAGTTTTGTTTACAGAAGAGATGTTTTTAGGGCATCATTCAGTTAATGACATGAGGCATACCCATGATGTGCCACTTTCCACTGGCTACAAAAGGAAACGGGGATAACTAGCCCAGATATGTATATTTAGCAGGACACCCAACCTGATGCCTAATTCAGGAAAACAGCAGAAAGTTCCCCAACTGAAAGGATGTAGTCTGCATCTCTATCCACTTGCCTGTGTAGCTAAGTAATAAGATTCTGACATCTCCATGCTTAACTTAGAAAATGTAACAATATAGCAGGTAGTAAGCAGCTGAAAATCCAAACTCATTAAAATCAGTAGAACATTTGGCAAGGCACCAGTTCTGGCCCTGCATTCCTTGTCCTCAGAACCAGAAAAAAAAAAAAAAAAAAAAAAAAAGCAGATATATTTCTTTCCTGGGGAAGTAACTGTAGTGAAGTTAGTTGACTCTTTTGTGCCTTTCTGATTAAGTCAAACACAAACATAGCCTTGCCTGCTTTCCTTCATTCAGATCTGCTTGGTAAGCTACATTTGTTTACATTACTTATCTTGTCATTTAGAAACATGTGTTACTAAAATAAAGCAGTCTATAATTTATGCCTATTTTAAAGTTTAGCCTCTATTCTAAATTTATCTCCTATTTCATTTTACCTATGAAAATATTTTTGAGTTTAACAGCATGGGAGTATATTTGTTTTAAAATGCTGTCTTTGTATTTTTCCTAAATGTTTCTTGGAAAGACTCCCATTAATTTCAGAAGATTTGGTTTAGGTCCTTTGCTAAGGAAAAACATCCCATTTTAAGAATTCTATGTTTCCAGTTACAATATTGACATATTGAAAATAATTTTCAATTTATTTTTGAATTCAGCATATCACATAAAGATACTACAAACATAACAAATACATAGAGATTTATACAAATTGGAAATCCTTTTAAAGTCAATATGCCAAGACTAAGTAATAAGAGATGGTTATATAAATTACATCAATATGAAAGTTGATGTGATTTAAAGAAGTAAAAATAGATGTTTGAAATAAGAGTGATTGAATAGTTGATGTAAAACTGATGTGATTTAAGCCCTGAAATTGAAGTAGACAGGGAAAATAAAGCAATTCAAAAACTGATGCAGTTCTAAGTGAACAATGGAAATGGTGAGCTCAAATAAGATCAATGTAAAACTTGGAAGAGATTTAAAATGTGAAGCAGAGAGGTAGAACAGGTGCAACTGAAAAACCTGTGTGATTTAAAGACAAGGCTGGAAGTAAGGATCTGGAGTAGAATTAACAAAAAAAAACCAAAACCCTGCTACAGTTTGAAGAAAGGGATAGGGATAGAAATAGACAGCTGAGTTATGACTGATAAATTTCAAGAAGGAAGACACAGATCACTTGATGTGTCCTTGTCAATGTCCAGGATAAATCCCGCATTAAACTCATGCCAACTCCCAAATCCAAATGCCAAATGCTTTTTAAAGAATTTTCTTGGATTTCATTACATTTTGGATGGAATTATTATGTGGAGCCTGATATGCTTATGCCTTATGCTTCTGCAGTTTCAAAACTAAAGATTTTGACCTGATCATCTGTCCCTTTTTATGACTTAACCATGGCTCTTATAATTACCTCCTGGTCCATTCTCACTTGTATTTCTCATTATACAAAGATTTTAGAATATTATGAGACATTGCTGAAACATACTGGTTTAATTTTTTGCAGTCGGGGGTTTTCACAGACCTTGAGTGATATCTTCTTGTGTTTAGAGAACAAGGATATGAATCATGAGTGAATCCAACCTTGGCACTAACATTGACAGCTCCATGGTTATGGACAAGACACTTCATGTTTCTTCATCAATTCCTCTTTTTGTAAAACTATGATATAAGCACTTCTCTGTCTGTGGGCTGTTTCAGTGAATAATTGAATTTGTGGGTGTTCAGACCACTATTCATGCCTGCTTTTTGGCACAGAAAAACTCAAGACTGACTTGGTGCTGTAGGGAGAGTGTAAACTTAGGGGGTGAACAAGGAGGATCTGGGAGTGATTGCACTGGGGATGGGCAATAAATAATTTTAAATATGACTTCCACTATTGGATCAAACCCTAAAATACCTTAGTAAGGACAATGAAAGTGAAGCGATTTAAATGTGAAGTAAATCTATTATTGTTAGAATTGCATGTATTGACATTCTATTTGGTCTGCAGCAATATTTGAGTTTTTGGACTGAAATATTAGTCTATAACTGTATCTCTTAATATGATGCATATTGCATGTAACAGCTGATGAAGAAGTTAATCTCTGCAATTTTGTATTCCATCTGAGTTTTAGTGTTTTATGGAGCTGCTGATATAGGTCTCACACTAGGAGAAATTTTGTATTTCTGTCTGTTTTACTACTGAATACAAACATGACTGTTCTCGATATCATTTTAACTCATCAATAAGCCATATTGTCATTAAAAGGAAATAAATAAGTAAAGAGTACCACAACAGTAAGGGTGGAACAAGTACTCGCACAAGACACATTATTAACTGCAATTAATTTTTCTTCTCTGCTGTACTATCAGTTGGAGATACAGTAAACCTCCTGCTTAGGCTGTTCCATTCCCATTTGCACTTCACAGCACCAGTTTCTATGGTTTTCCATAGAGAATGAAGCTGTGAAGGAAATCTTGAGGGAGGTAACACTGGAGAGGATTATTCACCTATTTCAGACATTTAACTGAAAAGCCTAGGGGTAAAGTTACATAATTCATTTTCCTTAGCTATGAAGCTAACTTAAGTTTGTTGAAAAAAAATGGAAAAAAAATTTCTACTTATTCATTTATTTTTTCTCTTCTGTGACAGAGATTACGAAAACAAAGGTGTTGAGGAATTTAGATGAATTCTATAAATCACTGTTGTCAGATGAGTAATTTGCTCATGTAGCTGACAGTTCAAGTGATAACTTCTTATAAATTTGAATTTCTAGCTTTTCTCATGCAAACACTGCTGTATACCCTTCAGTGTATACCCATTTACTCAGTGGGACTGTGGGACTGTTTTAAATACAGGAATATATAGAATAGTTTGCAACAATGGGGCCAAATAAGTAGTGAGTACACTAAAGTTGAAAGTAAGAAAGTAGCAGTATATCATGTTTTTATCTGCCAGTGGGAAAGGTCTATATGAATATAGATATGTTATTACTAAATCAAAATTCAAATTCTATAATTCCTTGGTCCATTTTTGGTACTGCTTTGAAGAAGATGTTGAAGTAGTAAAATGATGATTAGCCTCTTATATTCATCCAAGCATAAGTTAAGATTCATGACTAGGTCAGAAGAGAAAAGATTTAGTTAGCATCAAGTCTGCTTATGTGCAGGTATATTTTTGTCGCTAGTACTTTTTGATGCCACTCTGCCTCTCACTTGGTTCTCGTTAAAATCCAGACATTCAAGACAAACCAGTTATAAAGTTAGGCCTTACTTTTTAGCCCTGGTCTTTGAGCTGCTAAAATGTTCAGGACCTATGCATGTATATATGTGTAAACTCACCATTTATCTCTTTGATAGAGTGCATTACCCAGCTGCTGTCTTAGATTGATGTTTCCAGATATATCAAACAAAGAAATTTGAATTTAGTGTACATGAGTCTTCATTTCATTTTCTTCAAGGTAAATGGGCACTGGATTGAAACTCAAAAGACGTGCATCCTAATCCCTGATGTACTAGTAGGCTGCTCTGTTGCTCCTCCCAAGTCACTATAATATGCTATAAGTTTGAAGGAAAACAGGACAAGTACATAAGCCTTCCCTGGGAATACGGTTACCTCTCTGCTATACACCTTTATGATACATTAAGGGGAATGTGTGGATGATTCTTTTTTTGGAAGGACTGTTTTTCACATTCACAGAAAAGACTGGAGATTAGACATTACAGATTTAAATAGCACACAGAGGTCTGAACAGATTCACTACTAGCAAAAGCAGTACCAATGAATATTGTATTAATACATTAGTGTCCATGCTATTCATACCCTGGATCTCTCTGGTCCCTTAAGCCTGTCCTTGTGTTTGGGGTATCAGGGTAAAGTCAGCAAGGCAGTGAGGGATCTTGCAGCACAGCTTTCAGCTGCTCTTTTTGATCTTGGATTGCTGGAACTCTCCTTACTACCTTTCTACAGACCACTGGAAAAAAAAAAAAAAAAAAAAAAGAAAGAGGGAAAAGAAAACCACCAACCCATCAAAAGTATCTAGAGTTGATATAGTAAATCCTGTATATATCAGAGACGAAAGAAGAATTTTTCGTGAGATCAGCACCAACTACTCATGGCACACTCCAAGGGGAAGCTACTGTCATCAAATAGCTTTCAGCTATCATATAAAGCCTTAATAATAGCTAAAAGTCCTTCCAAAGCCCACTGAACTCCAGGCAAATATTGCCTTTGCCTGTGCTGGAAAAGTGTAAGAACTAAACAGTAGGGAAGTAACATGACAGAAGACTATAATGACAAATTCAAGATAAAACTGAATGAAAGGAAAGTGAAACCAGATAATTAAATTAATAAGGAGAATAGCTCAATGAACAAGAAGATAATGAAAGGAATGAGAACTGAAGTATGTGAGACACAACCAACAGAAGGTACAACACAAAAATCAGCTAGAAGCAGTAAAGGGAAAACTGCCTTTTAAACAGAAATTTGAAAAGCACAACAAAAGTAGAAGGATGAAGGATGTAATTGACTAAACGCTGCTTAAAAATCTTCCATGTGTTCATTACCGTTCCTGTTTTTTTCCCCCCTCATTTTTCTGTTTCTTTCACCAATGTGGTGCCTAAGTTTTTTCCTGCAGTGATCAGCAGTCAAAGCTTGAGATTGCCTTAAAATAACCATTTACTCGTTGTTTCAAAGACAAGTCAAAGCTCTGTGCATCTATTTGTTGTAACTTACAGCTAGCAAAATTTGCAGATACCATATTTGCTATTATAATGGCCACAGTTCCCTCCTGATTTTGCTATCAGAAACAATAACACAGCCATTATGCACATTTGCTCTAAAAATAAAGCAATCCATTACTCACTATCTACCAGTCAGGGACTGCAGTCACAACACATGCATATCCATTAGAAGAGAAAACACTCCATCAGGTTGGTGTCTTCTATCACTCTATAGGAGAAAGTCTTCTAAGTCAGTTGAATTATATAGGAGAAGAGCACCAGTAGTGATCTCTACTGAGAGGTAGGAAAGTAGGAGAGGAGATAATGTCACTGACTAGACACTGTTATAAAATAGAATACCTATCCTTAGCATGTATTCATTTGCACTTTCAGAGGAAACAAATGCTTTTGAGAGGAAATACATGGCTTTTATTATCATCTTTACTTTGACTAGCACAGAGCTTTGACTTCCACTCATGGTCAAGGACCTCACTGTAAAAAACATATTAGATGTATAACAATGATGTTCAGTGTTTCTCTATGGGTGTGTTGTATTGCTGGTAAATCTAAATAACTAAACAAAAAAAATCAGATAGCTGACCTTGGGCAAATGACACTCTCCTTATGTTTTAGTGGCACATCTGCAAAGCATGGATAATAATACCCTTTTTCATCAACTTTATGTAATTTGTAAGTACCTAAGAACACAGCTCGTCTATCTAACATACTGATATCCTACACTTGGGCAGAGTTTGAAGATGCTTTTGTAATACAAATAAAACTGTTCTGTTTATTTTCTCCAAAAGTTGAATAGAACTTATGAGATTCTGTAGAGATCAGATAAAGTAAATGTACCTCCTTAATATATTGTACAGTATCTGTATCTGAGGGCACACTGTATCAGCTACTCTGTAAGTACACCCAAGTCTTGTTCAGACAACCAAACTTCCATTGATTTCAAAGAGATTTAAGCACCTCACCACCCTGCAGGGTTCTTAAAATAGGTCCATCTAACCCACAGTATCTATTTCTAGATGGTATGAGAGCTTGCTAGAGGCCCAATATGCTGTTAAAATTGTGGTAATTTGAGGGCAAACTGATTACTCCCAAACTTTATCTTGTCTCTTAGTGAGAAAAGAATAGTTAATTACCATGAGGCCTTCCCCAAAAGCTATCTGTAAAAATAACCTTACCATTTTTATACCAAGTCTGTGACAGCATTTAAGTTTGCTTTTAAATTATTTTTCCTCTACTGAATATTCACTGATCCTGGAAGTTATCAATTCAAAAAAAAGCAATTTCACTCAGCAAGACAGAACAGCACTTTATACTGACAAAAACTGAGAGTCAAAGGCTCAGCTCTTGGACTTAAAGAGCTTCTCTGTTGAAATCATTGGAGATATACAGATTTACTGCAACAAAAAAACCTTTCAGCCTTACTGCCCCTGCAGCTCTAGGCTTTGCCACTCTCTGAACCCTAACCCTAATTGTAGAGGTGTGATGGTCCTGAGCTCACAGGTGCCATCACTTACCCAGAGGACATAGCTGCGAGAGGAGGAATCTTGGGACACCTCTACTGGGTTATTTGCATGCCTTTTTCAGCCTTACTGCCCTTTTCAGTGGGGCTGAAAGGTTCTTAGCCCCAAAAAGCTCTAGGCTTTTAGTTTTTTCATTTTTCTTCATAACAGACTATGTATTTTCAGTGTAAACGAGTGATGTCCCTGCAAGACACTGAGTCCTTGGACAAAAGTCAAATGGAAGCAGAGATTCAAACATGGATTTTTCTCATTTATGACAAAAGTTTCTAGGAAACAGACCAGAGATTGTTTAATTCAAAATACAAGTCATCTTTAAACTGGATTGCTTGGACTTTTTCTTTTTTCCTAGAATTTTGTCTCATTCTCTGTGCACATCTTATAATATACTTCATACTTGTATCCATGACCTTTCTTAAAAGTAAAAAATAATTTACTTCTAAAATATAAATATAAAGAAAACAGTAGGAATCAGTTTAAATTTGGTGAACAATTTTTACATCTAAATCACTTTGACTGGGCGCTATAAGTCGCCAACTACCAATGGACTGATAGCTCATGAACAGTTAAGGCAGCAACCAAAAGTTTGAAGCCACATTTTTAAAAATACAGTTACATCATGTAGCCCAGAATAGATAGGTCCTGAAGCAGTTTAAATTATGGTATATTGCTTCTCTGACTCTTCGTTAAGAACTTACATTTTTCAGAGATTTAATGCTAAGATACAGACAGGTTGCACACTTTGTGATATTCAGCTGGCCTTTCACCAACATCTTCCCAGAGATATTTATTATATTATAAAACACCTTTTTATTTTATTCGCCCCTTTTCAGTGAACAGCTAATTTCCTTATTGTGAAAGACTGGTTAATAATACATCTACAGCATTATACTATTATGCATCTGTCTGTCTTTCTTGATTTAGAAGCAATAGGGTGACCTCCCAGTACAGCTAATTCAATCTGTAAAAATAACCTTCCAAATTGACTTGCCAGAAACTAGTATTAGATGGAATCTTTGTTCTATTGAACTTGACTGTCATTAGTGATTCCCCGTGAAAGGCTTAATCTACAATTGTAAAAAATCCCTACTAATGTTGTCAGGTTTCATAAAATATCTATTTTATTAAAAAATTAGTGATGCTGATTCTGGTGGATTTGCAATATTTGGGTAGAAAGCCTGGATATGATTCAAATTCAGATCACCTTTTGCATTAAAGTTTGGTAGAGCTGAAAAAGTGCTGCGGTAGCTACTGTGGGTATAAGTCAAGTCAAGAGTACATGTTTTTAAGAAATTGTTAATTCTTCTAGGAATGTGAAACATTTTGTTTCCTATGAAAAGCACGAGTAAGATCATTGGAACCTTTTCCATCTGTCGCCATTAATATGACTAAGCTTTTGTTTTTACCTAAATAACTGTTCCTATTATTTTATATGCCCTGTGTCACCGTACAGCAAGGGCGAATCTTTATGGCAAAATGAATATGTGATGGTAGTGCACACTGTAGGTAGTTTTGAGAATTTCAGTATTAAAACAGCAAATAAATTTGAAATAGATTTAAAAACCAAACACATTTAACTTGACTAACTACTCAAGCAAAGACACAACAGCCATTCTAAAAAGCTGAAAATTCTTTGTGCATATCTGGAACAATCTCTAAAATCATACTAAGATAACTGAGGACAAATAGGAAGAAGATTCTCTAATAACTAGGCTGCTCCGTGTTTGAAACGGTTTCCTGACAGAACAGGTGAAATGCTAACACCTGAGCATTTAAAATTAAAATGTATAGATCAAAGTTGTAGAGAAAATTCAAGCATTGGTTGAGTGCAAAATAGATGAGATCAGATACTTTCTGTTCTGACTTCTCTATGACTCTTTTTACTTAGAGATAATGTTATTAATTGCATAAGGACAAAGAATAGGCTTTAACAATTCAAATATAATAGTCTGTTACACTAGTGAACAGACCATTGCATGAACTAACCGTGAACATAAGTCACATGTATGCTTAGTGAATATGCACTTCTTCACTAAGTCAAGGCCAGAGATGAAAGCATCTCTTGAACACCACTTCAGAAATTGATGAACACAAATTCAGCTTAAAATACAAAACTAGAGTTTACAACTCTTCTTTCTGATGGTCCATTGTGCTATTAAACACTGAACAACTTCATATGGGGCCACATAAATATATATATGTCCCTGTGTGTGTATAAATTATTATTTTTCCCAGAATTTACCTGCTTTACATTGTGAACCTATTCAAGCAATATACAGCTCTTGCTTGAATACTGTTTTCAGTATATGTTTGAATATTGTTATTGGACTTTGGACTGTCACATTAAGATATGCATATACATGAAGAATACAAAAGTTTATATTTGTCTGAGTTATACATGTATATGCATATTATTTTATACCACATCTGCATTTTTAATGCTGTCAACATATCACTGAAATATGCAATATACATACACATGTAGTTAGCAACATTTGCAAATAGGTGTGTAAGTACCAAGTAATTGCATAGATGTATTTATTCATATCTGTGGATGAGGTACTGCTTAGAATTACCATAACCTTTTTAACATTTAAATCCTCAAAACCTATTCAGAAAAGCCTGCTTTTGAACATTGTGCTTATAACAATGGATCAAATCATGATATCTTTTTTTTTTAATCAAGTAAATGAATTCAAAGGTGATGCCTATTTTTGAATTAACTGCTAGCACTGTGTAGAATAAAGGAACTATTTAATAGAGAAGAGAACATGGTAGCAGGCTTCTGATGCAGAGTTGATATTACATAGAACGCGAGTTGCACATAGACAGCAATTCCAAATAGGCAATAATAATTATCCACTTGAATTGCACTGTTTGCTTTGCATCATACTAAATAAATACTAAATACTAAATACTAAACTTGTTAATGGGCCAAATAACTTTTGGCCGTGTTAAAAAAGGTCAACTCTCACAGTGTGTACTAGTACTCTCCATTGTTTCTTGTATGCTTGGCTAGAGCTTGGGCTACAGTAATGCAAAACATCAGGACAATATTTAATCAGCTTGTAGAGAATTCATGCCTTCTAGTTAAAAAAGCCACCGTATAAACATCAAACTTCCTCTTGACAGTACCTTTTCATGAAGTAGTACAATCAAAGGAAAGCAATTTGCATCCTTACAGCATGTCTGTCTGCAATAGGAAAGTCAATACATTTCCCAGGTATTATGAAAATTTCTACTCTACAGTTAAAAATCACTGTTTAAGATAAAAAGCTTTCTCAGGGTATGATGTGAGTCTGAGTATGAAATGAACTACAGAAGGATCCTGGGACCCCATCATTTTGCTATTGCTGCTTGCATGGTCACTCACTCCAACGGGCCCTGTTCCTCTAGCAGGCAGCAGCTAGATCACTGGAGGAAAGTCACCCATTTGCAGTGTTTCAGCTACTGCACTGAGTCAGCCAAATCTTCCAGAAAGTAGAGGTGAGAGGGGAGTTGTTCACATATGGAAAACGACAGGGTAGGGCAAGCAAACGAAAAGACAGTAATGATGGAATGTGAGGCACACAGGGAAAGATGGAGCTTTCTGAGATGAACCAGAGGGCAGGCTCAGCAATGAGAGGCTGAGACGTGATTATGCAGTTTGTTTCAAATCAGACACAGCTGGAAACTGCTGGATCAAAGCAAGCCACAAGGCTAAGAAATGTTACATTCAAAATCTTGTTATGGGCAAAAGAAGCCACACTAAGCATACGGAGCTACAGATTTATTGCCTGTAGAATTAATGCTTTAACAGTCTAAAAGTCTAAATTATCATATTTGAACAAAAAAAACTACAAATAAAAACAAAAAAAAACAAAAAAAACAAAAAAAAAACCAAAAAAAACAAAAAAAAATAAAAAAACAAAATAAAACCAAAAAAAAACTACAAAAAAAAAAAAAATACAGTTAGAATGGTATGTAAACAACCTAATATCTACTACTGTTCCTAGTTTGTATTCATCTTTCTGTTTTCCCTCTGGATCTTAAGTTTGAAAATTTCAGTCTTTCTCAAAAAGCACTAGATGTATGTAAGTAGATGATATGTGATATGCCATTAATATTCGAAGACCTTCACTGGAAGGGACATAACGTTCATGATATGGGTCCTCTCCGCTGAATTGCTGAATCCTGGGGAGTCCTGCTCAGGCAATTTTTATATCCAGGATCATGAACCATAGGAAGTTATGAAAGCAGAGCATGCACACATGATATCTGACAATCTGTTGTCCTGCTCTAAAAATAAAAGATCAAAGCATGCTTAATGATCTGGCTGGCTATATAGTCACCTAGAGAAAAATATGCAGGAAGAAAATATCTTGTGCTCTCGAGAGGGAAGAAGAAATTTTTTCTTAACTTTCAAGCCCAGTGTAGCTTTGAGGAGAACTATGCTTTTCAAAGGTATAGACTGGTTTACAGATAGATTTTAAGACATAAAAAATTAATTTCCACAGGAAAACGCTGTCTACTTTCAGGTATTGCAGCAGGAATTATTGAACTTAAATTACAAGGGTCAAATTACAGTTCATCCACCAGCTGTAATTACAATATAGTTGGGAATCAGGGCTGTGTCAGTGCTCACATCCAGTGACCTTGGCTGGCTTGCAGGTGCCCCCCAAGCTGCTCTCTCACTCCCCTCTCCTTAGCAGGGCAGGGAGTGTAAATAAAACAAAAATCTCATGGGTCAAGATAAAGGCAGATAAATAACAATAACAACAAAATCAACTCCCCAAACACCAATAGTTAATGCTCCGCACATTCTTTCTCTTAGCTTTCTTGGTTGAACGTGGTATCATACGGTATGGAATATCCCTTTGGTCAGTTTGGGTGTCAGATATCCCAGCCATGTCCCCTCCCAAACTTTTGCTCACCCTCAGCCTACTGGCCTTCAGAAGTGGGTGGGAAGGTGTTGGAGAGACAGTCTTGATGTTGTGTTAGCACTGCTCATCAACAACAAAAACTTTAGTGTGTTATCAGCACCATTCTACCTACAGCTAGAAGCACCGTGCTGTATGGGCCAATATTGTGAAATTTAGCTCCAGCCAAACCCAATGCAGAAGGTTCTGTACGGGGTTTATATGACTTCGCCTTTAATTGAATGAAATGAAAGCAACAGCCTTATCTTAGATGTTTATTTCTAAGTACTTAAATATTGAAGTTATTGAAAGCATGAATATGCAACCATTTTTTCCTGGTGGTTTTATATTATTGTCTTAAATTCAGTTTTTTAAAATCTTGGAGTTTTTATAAACATTGGAAAATAACCAAATTTTATATTCCATTGTTCTGCTTATATTTCAGCCACATCTTGGCATTCTACCTTGTGCTTCTTGTCTTGCCATCATATGCATATTTAACATTCCTATGTAAATGACTTTATACACACAAGAAGTTCCCCTGCATTTAGAAGACCTCTGTAGATGTACAAAGTCACTGAAGCATTTATTTGCAGATTTAAGAAAGTATTTCTTCTTTTTTTTTTCTTCTATAAATGACAGCAACACATCAGGAAATACATTTATTAAAGTAAGGGGCTTGGAGTGGAAAGTTTGAGGCAAGGTGACCTCTAAAGAAACCAGGTTCCAGTTGGTTTTCAAGCTGATCAAATCCTGTTAAACTGGATAGTTTTCCACCTAGTAAATTGGATGGAAAAAAATAGTGACCTTTTCTTCTAAAACTTTGAAGCTCCCTTGCACCCTATTTGAAATACAGAGGTCAGAGACAAAGACCAAGGATGTTCTTTAGAGATCTGGCATTGCCCATACAGAGGCATTGCCCTAGATTCCCCATCCCACCCCAAGCTGCTCGTATATACATATGTAAAAACTTAGTTACAGTGAAGACAAAATTTTGAAGATAATTTACCCAGACACTTGGTAAGAAAGGTAGGTGCAAAAACACACCTCACTTCCTATAGGATGGCTGATTCTGCAAGGCAAATTCGTAATAATAATACTAATTCTTCATACTATACAGGTCTGAGCTCCAAAATGTACCAATTTTTTTTTTTTTTTTTGAGAGCTTAGTAAGATAATACAGCTATACATCAACATAAACATAGTCCTATCCACATCCCATTAAACTGAGAATAAATATGCGCAAAAGGAAGAATAAAATTATAATTAGAGAAAATAGTAAAGGAAGAAGAAGTCTGAGTAAGATCACCAAAACATCTTTAAGAGGTGGGAAGAAACCAAAATCTTTTTCAGAAGCCAGCAAACAAATTGTGTATCAACTGCCAGTACTTTGGACTATCAAGTAATGAACAAAGCAATCAAAGCAAGGCAAGAATTAAATGTAGCTTTCTACACCCATATTTACTAGGAAGGGGAATGAGGAAATTTCCTGACCCAAAGATAATTTTTGTAACAAATAATGTGGACTTAACAAAGACTGATATCTCTAAGAAAGGTGTTACTGAGCAACTCAAAAAACCTCAAGGGCAGTAAATCACTGGGACCAGATGGTACTGATGCAACAATTCAGAAGGAACTGAAGTGTGAAATAGCAGAGGTAACAATGAAGATATGCAATATATCCTTAATAAACCACACACTATTCCTAAAGATTGTGAAGTTGTTGTCTTAGGTTAAAAATAAAATTTAAAAAAGCCATTGATGTTCCTGGGCATTACAGACCAGTGAGTCTTATATCTGCTTCAGGGAAACTGGTTCCTAATTTAATTAAAGACAGAGCGGTACAGCATTCATGCATTATAGCCCAATAGGGTATAACTTCTGTAAGGGCAAACCTTTCAGACCACCTGGAAGTTGTAAATGACAGTGGGAAAAAGAATGGTACTCCTTTGCTGACCAGACTAATAATGTTTTAGAGGTTCAGCACATTACGAAACACAAGGGGTTCACAGTGTATAATCTAATAGATACAACTGTAGAAAAGGTACTTCATTTTACCTTTCCAGAGTCATGGTGTCATGAGAGGCAACTGAGTGCTTCTGAAGTGCTGAAAATGTAATTACCATCTGAAATGAAGATAATCTCACTCGCTGCTCCTAAACACCCTAATCTCAGGAGAAAGTATTCTCTGATTACCTTTCCAGAGTCACACAAGTAAATTCTATTGACTTTCCACTGATATATTTTCGTCCTTGTTTTTACAGCAACTCTAAGGTCATGAAAATTTAACTTTGAATAAGCAGACACCTATTTGGAAAGTCTGAGAAACACCGCTTTAGGAAAACTACTATCATTTTTTGTTATGACTTATATTTTTCATTGCTAGAATTATTTTTCTCCACCTCACAGCTTGAAAAAAGATAGCTGCTAGCAGCCCTGAGGTAGCAAGTATTCATCATTAATCTTGCCATCACTTCATCATTCTTACCATCCTTTATATCTAATTAGAATGTGCGGAAAGGAATAATTCCATTTCATGAAAGATGTTATATTCTGAAATTTAGGTTTAATCCAGAATTTGAACAAAAATAAAAATACTATTTCCTCTTGGGAAAGAAAACAGAACACTATCTCAAATAGTGGAAGATCTAGGTCCCTGAAAATTGTTTATCCCAGAATCCCCAGAATTCATGCTTCTGGGTTCAATCTACATGAGTCAAGATTTGCTAACATGGACAACCATCTTTGGGCTGCAGATTCTGGCAATTAGTTTGAAAAATTGCTTGGTGTCACAGTACTGGGGACCTGCAGGCTCCTCAGCCCAGAGGCAAAGTGGTTGGCAGCTGCATCAGCCAAGTTATCTCCCACAGCCAACCTATCTCTGAGTAAGTGAAATGTCAACAGGGCATGCTGTAACACCATTCAGATATATCAGCAAAAATCCCTAAGCAATACATTCAAAGCTGTATTGAATTCAGTTCAAGGTCTTGCTTGCTCAGCACCAGAGTATGACTCTCGGCAACATGCAGAGCCATGCTTGCAAAACCGCACACCTAGGAAGCCCAAATTGCTGATAGATTGTCCAGGTAAATTACCAGGAACCTAAGCAAGATTCCCAAAAGATGTGTGTTATATATTTAGGACGATTTCACAAAGCTTACAAGTTTTCCATCAGATTATTTTTTATAGAATTCTTAAATTTCAACAAAATACTGTGCTTGGGCTAAAGTGATGCCCAATCAGCATGTTTCATGCCAATTACGTGAGACGTTGGTTCCATCTATTTCTATACTACAGAGTCCTCACTGAACTTCCACCTTCCTGCTCCTCTGTCACATTCCTTTTAAAATAAATACTATATCATGAACTGTGGAGTTTTGTTTTATACACACTATAGTGCAATGAGTTGTTCTTCAGGCAATACTTCAACACCAATGTTAAATAGCGTTAACAATAATTTCTTGCAAAATACAATTATGTCAGAAGAGACGGGTTCATGCTTGAAAGAGGATAATATATTTGCCTGTTGTATGACAACCTCATTTTTTCAGTCTTGTAAAATAGTTATCTAGTACAAATGGTCAATATGTTCTCACATTCTTATTAGCCTCTTTTGTAAATCAGTAGTGCATTTATAAATGTTTATTCTTGACATACGGAATGTTATAGCTTCTGAACAAATTATTTTTCAGCACGGTAGAAACAGAACAGAGAACTTAGTTATGAAGGCTGTTGAGTTTCACAATAATAACAGATCTGTCTTCATATCACTTTTCTGACTGTACAATATTCTTTTGTAATGCAAATATCGGAGTAATGCAAACATAATCCTGAGCTTAATTGCCTTTCTTTACTCATTTTTCAACATGCATTTTACTCACTCAACTATTCATGAACAGATAGTTTGCTATGTGGAGATAATATTTTTAATATGTAATCCAATTTGTAGAGTATAAAAGTGCTTACAGCAGAGAGCTGCCATATAGGTCTTTGACCTCTATGAGAGTTAATGAAGAAAGCTTCTTAACTTGTGAGTGCCAGTGAAAAACTGAGACGTGCCAACCGCACAAATAGATCGTGTTTATCTATGTAAATCTCCTCTATATAAATCAAATCTCAGACAAAAATCAATAAATTCAACCTTTTTTTTTTTTTTTTTTTTTTTTTCCCCTTGCAAATACGCTATTACAGGCATCATAAACAAAACCAGGCAAAAAAAAAAAACAATCTTTAGGTATTATTCACTATCATGTAGGGTAACATTCAAAAATTAAGATCTACTAATCACTAACCTTCTGAAACAACATTTGCATGTAAATTCAAGTGTAATTGAAGCAGTATCAATTCTCTCTCTGAGGCCAACTTAATTATATCTTAATACTAAGACATACTAAGATATTTCTTTCTCTATTTAGATATAAATGGGGAAAACATGAAAGGAGTGATATAGCACAGAATCACAGAACTGTTTGGGTTGGAAAGGACTTGTAAAGATCATCTAGTTCCAACCTTTCTGCCATCAGCCATCTTTCACTAGGTCAGCTTGCTCAAAGCCCCTGAACTTGAACACTTCCAATGATAGGGCATCCAAGGCTTCTCTCGGCAATCTGTTCCACTGTCTCACCACTCTCATCACAAAGAATTTCTTCTTTATATCTTAATTTAAGCCTACTCTCTTTCATTTTAAAAACATTACCCCTTCTGTCACAACTGGCCCTGGTAAAAAGCCTCTCTCCATCTTTCTTATAAACCCCCTTTTAGTACTGAAAGGATGCAATAAGGTCTCTCCAGAGCCTTCTCTTCTCCAGGATGAACAGCCCCAACTTTCTCAGCCCTTCTTCATAGGGAAAGATGTTCCATCCCTCTGATAATTTTTGTGGCCCTCCTCTGGACCTCCTCCAATAGGTCCAAATCTCTCTTGTGCTGCGGGCCCCAGAGCTGGACACAGTACTCTATGTGGTGTCTCACAAGAGTGGAGTAGAAGGGGAGAATCACCACCCTCCCACTGCTGGCCACGCTTCTTTTGATGCAGTCCAGGATATGGTGGGCTTTCTGGGTTGCACGCACACATTGCCAGTTCATGTCCAAGTTTTTGTCCACCAGTATCCTCAAGTCCTTCTCCGCAGGGCTGCTCTCAATCCATTAATCCCCTGGTCTGTATGGATATTTGGGATTTCCCTAAACCAGGTGCAGGACGTTGGCCTTGTTGAACTTCATGAAGTTCACATGGGCCCACTCCTCTAGCCTGACAAGGACCCTCTGGATGGCATCCCTTCCCTCAAGTGAATCAACTGTGCCACTCATCTTGGTATCATCTTCAAACTTGCTGAGGGTGCACTCAATCCTGCTGTCTATGTAATTAATAAAGATATTGAATAGTACTGGTCCCAGAGGGACCCTTGAGGGATGTCACTTGTTACTAATCTCCATGTGGACATAGAGCTGTTGACTGCAACTCTTTGGACATGGCCATCTAGCCAACTCCTTATCCATCAAATGGTCTACCCATCAAACCCATATCTCTGCCATTTAGAGACAAGGCTGTTGTGTGGGACCATCTCAAAGGCCTTACAGAAGTCAAGGCAGATGACATCTGTAGCTCTTCCCTCAAACACTGATGTGGTCAATCCATCATAGAAGGTCACCAGATTAGTCAGGCACAATTTGTCCTTTTTGAAGTTATGCTGGCTGTCTAATCACCTCTCTGGCGTCCTCATGCCTTGATGTAGCTCTCATAAGGATCCATTCCATGATCTTACTGGGCACAGGGGTGAGGCTGACTGGACAGTAGCTCCCAAGATCCTCCTTTCTACCCTTTTTATATCTATTATAAATACTCTAAAATCTCTGAATATGAATTAGGATAATTTTCAGGTTTTTGAAACATTAAGCATACACATGTATATTACTAGTGTTTCATTAAATAAGTTTTGACATAGGTGTTGAAAGTATTATATACTTTTTAACAAACATACTTAAGAATTCAAGTAATGAAGAGTCCACCAGCATCCACCAGCTATTCCAATGCTTGATACTGTGTGCTATTTCTTGAGCCTCAGTTAATCTACCTTCTTTTTTTTACTTATTCTTAGTTTCAAGCATTTGAAATAAATAATCTGATTCTATAAGACATCAATAGTGTGTTGGGATTTTAATTTTTATTTTCCAGATTTCTCTAGTGCTTTAAATACTTGTCTGTGATCATGTCATTTCTTAAACTATTTTATGAAGGTTAGCTGGCTAAACCCTTCTCTCCAAAGGTCTGAAATGGGGCTTCCAAGACTAGTGTCTTTTCTAAATCCTATCTTATTTTTCTATAACCTTTAGAAGAGTGGAAGTATGGAGTAAGAAAATAAGGATTGCCAAGTGATACAGTAAAAGCATTACACCAGCTGAAAACCTGCATTTGCAGCTGAATTAAGTATCCTTTAACATCTCTAAACATTCCCAGTCTTTGCTTGTCTGTACTCACACTTAGTATCACCATAGAGTTGCACCACATCACTCTCAAAATGTATGTTTAATTTAGCTATTTATCATGACTGCTTTTGCTGCATCATTTGCTCTAAGGTGATCATCTCCTTTCAAGTGTAATGCAAAAGTTTTCTACCTCTGTGATTCAAACCTGTTTACCCTATAGATCTAAAAAAAATTAATATTTATAATATTCTATTTAGCAGTTTTCCTAATTATTGCTGAAATAGAATATAAGGCTGTTTCATTGACACTATGAATTTGTCATTTAACTCTCCTGCAGTCCAGTAGGAAAACATTTATTGAACATCTTATGCCATCTTTCTATGTCATTATTAATCTTCTACAACCTTTTTTTAAAGAAAACTAAATTGAAAACAACAAAGATCTGCAACACCACAGCATTGCACTTCCCCACGTTCAACAGTAGCATTGTTTTATCTGTATTCATTTATCCACTGTCTTCTACATCCCTGGTTAAATTCACAAATGCAATTCTTTCATTGGTGCAGTTACCCGTACTTGTGGTTTATGTAAGTATTTCCAAAGTCAGTGGAGAAGTTGATAACCCCTGCATAATATAGACTCCTAATTTAGTATTGACTCTGTCAGCAGAACTCATGAAAAGTTGTCAATATGATGAGGACCCAGCTACACAAAAATTCAGAGCTGCAACAAGGACAAGGAAAGAAGAGTGGTGTGGTAGCCTTCTGGTACAGGAGGAGGACCAAATGAAGTAAAATACCTGTTATTGCTGTTGGTACTGCCACATAAGAAAAAATACTGTAGCTCTAAATGTGCCTGGACACAAAAAGGAGCAAGAGAAAGAAAAGGGACAGAACAGTGTGTAGATGGCTAAATGAACTTTAGTTCCAAACTTTAGGATTACATTGTTGTCATCTGTTGTCCTTGTTATACTGAGTGCTGGTTCTTTTGGTTATGTTAAATTCAAAATTTTAGGAGACACGTGAAATTAAGCAGATTATCATCCACTCTTTCCAGAAGGCATAACTACACAAGATCTTCTGGCAGCTTTGTAAGCAAGGAAGAACTGATCACAATTGGCCATTTCAGCACTGAATTCATGCATATTTCCCTCAATATTCGCAGTTCCCATTCCTAATGGGAGCTGACAGAATGTAAATGAGCTTCTAAAGGAACCAGCAAAAGTGGCAAATTTTCTCATTTAATCTTCAGATGAGCTGTCTGTCTCCCAGCTGCTGAGCTTCATTAGAATTCTGAAACTAATTTCACCTATCAACACATGATTATTGGTTTGAGTGAGGTTTTTGGGATACTCTGAGTAAAAATCACTCCACAATGCGGAGTTGGCTCAATAAAAAAAGAAAAGAATAGAATAAAACTGGCAGGCTTCAGAACAGTCAGTTCTTACCCTGAAGAAAACTTACATCTATCTTTGGAGTCTGGTAAAAGCTCATCCTATACAGATCAGCAATGTAACAAAAATATATGTTAGAAAGTCAGAGATTGCACTTTATTAGCATAAAAATAGTCAGAAAAGATTAATATTTCTGCTCAGTGACAAATGCCAGTATCCAGCAATGACTGTAGTGAATTCCCAAACAAAATAAAAATAGTATATATATGAGATTTAAATTATTAAAAAGTCGAATATACTGCAAAAAAATAGAACCACTAGTTGATTCTGCTATGCAAAGTGAGCTAGTTTTAAATATTAACATCGACAAATATCATATTTTCCACATCTTCCCTGCAGTCACGCTATGCTCACCTCCAAATATCCATTATTCTGTCACTTGTTCTTAATCAAGCAATCAGCTATGTCTGTTTCAAGATTTATGAAGACAACTGATGTCATCACAGCTTTATCATCCAACTTTATGTATACAAAGGAAAAAAAAAAATGTTTCATACATTATAATTTGTCCAGGAAATAGTACATGTCTGCAGGAGATGGCTTTAATTGTTACCATGACTCTGTGTCCTTGGCACTGGACAATTGTGTTGTACTGTGATCGTCTCCACATTTATTACCAACAAATCTGTTCTCTGTTGTTTGTTTACCCTTGTATTTTCTCTTTATGAATCAATGCATGTTCATAACAAGAAGCACTTCATTTCTCTCACTGCTTGCATTTGGGAAGTCAAGTTTTCACTAATCTTGCAAACTATCCCCTGCTCTCTTAAAGCACAGTCCATTTCTCACAATAATACAGCTTCAACCTAGTTATCAGCTACATCACAAATAATTTGTCTCTGTTGGTCCATCTGTTATCTGTACAGCTTACATGATTTAGCTTTACTATGTAGAGCTAACAGAATGGCTAATAGTCTCAACTGGCAGCTTGTTTCTTGTGAAGAAAATGCCTTTCCCCTGTGATATTACTGAATGCATCACAGCAGTCTTGAAATTTCTAAGTGACTTTGCCTAGCATTTTACATTCCCTTTCTTTCTCCCAGAAGAGCATTGCTCTCGGCTTGCACCACAACATTTTGATTGTTCCCAACTCTTATTTCTCTACACTACTACTACCCACTTTAACTTAATACAATTTTACACTGGGAACCTCTGATACGAGTGTTAAGGGGCCGCAGAGGCACTAGGCAGACAGAATGATGTTTACTTCCTGTCCCTCAGTCTCATGGCATGCAGCAGTTTGCAAAAAGGTAAGTTTACCACAACAGAGATCAGCATGACCTGATTCACTAGCTACTGGACACATGGTACAAAAGAAAAGAAATAAGCTAACACTAAAAAAGAAAATCTATTGTTCAAGGTCAGATGGCTATTTTCTTTCTACAAATCAAGTTGTCCCAGGAAATAAACACAACTTCTTGAATAGAGGAGGACTTGGTGCCAAAATAGCTTTGGAATTCCATTTCACTATTCTACGGCCAGTGGAACATAAGGATTTCTTAAGAAAAAAAAATTAAAAATTAAAGAATAAGGAATAATCATACAGATTCATACAAATGTCACTTGTGTTTTCCAATTTAAACTCAACAGTATAGGTTCACATCATAGTTTTAAAGAGGACATTCACATTATACAGTGAAACAGTCTGAAATGTACAAGATATAAATGCAATAGCCTACAGTTGATCTGAAGAACTTGTAACTATATCAGAGATATAGTTTACCACTTTTCCAAATTACCATAATTAAGAGTTGTTTATTACACAACTGTACTTTGTGAATATGTTACTACTTTACAGGAGGTTCTGCAGGATAATCACAGAAAGTCATTATTATTCCATGCATAGCAAGTGACTTTAACAGGATTGTTTTTCATTTCCCATATTCATGCATTTGGTGTAACTAATAGCCCATACAGCACCTTTACAGTCAATTTAACCTGCTTCAAAATTATATTTGTCAACCATACAACAAATTCCTCTTGCTGCAGTCATCTCAACAGGTTGCCACTACACTAATACATGAGTAAAGTCAATGGTAAAAGATTTGACACATCGTATAAGTAAGCAACTCTTGACAATGTAGCATCATCTGTACAACCAGTCTCTTACCTGAAGAATGGGCTAAACTCTGCCTTCTTTTTGTTATTGCTTGCTGTAATTAATTTATGCAGTTTCTAAACCCCGTTTGTTTTTTTTTTCCCCAGGTTCTTACTTCATGGTGCAAGATGTTCCCTCTAAAATTGTGCTGCATGGATGGGAAGAGCAAAGTACAGATCTAAGGCAGATGATGAGGAGGGCTGATGTATGGAAACTGGAAAAATGAAAATAACCTGGCTAATGAAAATAACCCCAGTAAAGTAATGATACACCAAAAATCCAAAACAGTCTATGGAAGAGTAATTTATTATGTCAGAGCTGTTATGATTTGGGGGACTTAGCTTTTTTAACTATAGTACTGTAGCACTGCATTGTATTTGCATAATAATGAGATCCAGTCATGGTCAGCCTTCTGCTTGAATGCAGCACAAAAACCAGCAGCCTTTTCCTTTCAAACTAGATTTGTCAGTGTTCCCTCACAAACTGAGACAAAACAATTCCTACCCTCAGGAGTAGTTATTTTGATCACATGCTGTAGAAATAAGCGTGGTTAGAGCACTTTTCACAGTATGTACCTGTATACTGTATTAAGGGTCTTGGAATCTCATTGCATGTTTATCGGGATAAAGACATTTTTAAAGTGAGTGTACAATGGAAAAAACTGTTCTTTGTGAAAGGTTCTACAGCTATCCAGAAATTGTGGACATTTCATGTTGGTTTTTTTCATTTATTCTTGATTTCTTTTTAGGTCAATTTTCTATTTTGATGGTAATTTTTCAACAGGTTTGGGTCAGAGGCTGTCACTAACTGGCTTTCTGTTCCTGGTTGATAACTCACTGATGATTCTTATTCTCCTAATGAAAAAAAACAGGTCCTGGGAACAGATACTCTCACACAAGTTATTAATATGGGTACTGTGTCTTAAGAAAAAACCCACAACAATTCACTTTAAGGTAATAATTACAATAGGAAAAGAAGCACTTCATTTATTTATTTAATCTGTCAAATCAATCCTAGAAATGTCTAATGAGACAAAGCAGGAAAATTACAGTTGAGATTATAAAGCTACATTTAACTGCATCTGAGTTGGTTTTCTCATTCTCCTCATCTTTTCTGTATCATGCAAGCTTTTTTACTGGAGACATTAAACATGGATATTCAAGGAAAGATGAGGACACAGGTGTTGTGACATTTCACTTGCTTTTACAAAACAATGGTCAGAAAGAGCATGAGTCACTGCTACATTCTGCAGTCTGTGAAATGTCTGATATTAAAAAAAAACCCAGAACTGGAATAACCTTATTTAAGACTTCTTTCCCTCTTGTCATCTTTATACACACACAGCATACACTCTACTGGACTGCTAGCCATAGTAAAACTCCATTTACATAAATGTGTTTCATGAATTGAACTTGTACTTTTTCCATCCTTTTCTCTGTGTTTCTAGAACTATTAATGTGGAGCTGAAGCTTTTTCATAGTTATAAATGTCATTCATAGTGATAGTTTATACTTATTCATTTGCTTAATCAGTTCATTTATCAAATGGATGTGTTCCATTGTAGTGAAGCCTGATTAAAAGCCTGTCTTTTCAGCTGGTTGGTTGGTCTCCAGCTCGCCTGTAAGTTGATTTCATGAAAACTAGCCAAAAAGCTTATAGAATAAAGACATGAGCCTGATCAATCTCCAGTTCCTCCTGTTGTGTTCACAATAACATTAATAACAAGTAATTTTTCTGAAATTACAGAAAATGAGGAATTTTCTTTCATTTGTCAGCTGAGGGCAGAGTTAAAATTGGCCTCATTATAATTATTATTTATATTGCAGTAGTTTCATGGTGCATGCTACAAATGTGTGACACGGATTCTTTCAAAGACATTAAGTTCTAAAGACAGGAGACAAAGGGAGAAACAAGACATGGAGACAGAGAAAGGTGAAGTGATGCTTAGAGACCACACAGCAAGTCACAACAAAATCAAAAATAGAACAAGCATTTTGTCTTTCAGTTCACATTGTCTCCAAAATCCCCACTAAAAGTTCATAAATTCTCTGAAATAAGTTCTCTAAATGTTGAATATAAGTTCTCTTGCTGTCAATTGAGTGAACATCTGCTGTTTTCTTGGCAACAGTTCCAGCCATTTTGGGGCCCATAATATGTTGTATTTCTTTGCAGCATTCATCATGGAACTTCACACAAATAAATTTAATTTAAACCACACTAACATAAAACACATATTACAATATGTTGCACCTAAGGACCGACTAGAACGGGCACTGGAACAGATCAAAATTTACATGTGTGTTTGTATACATTTCTGTTGAAAAGAACTAACATTGAGGAAAATCAAAGAACTGTATTTCTGCCTTGAAATGCAAGAGTGAAACAATACTCGTAAGATACTCATTGCTGCATTTAGTAGACTTTGAATAAATAAATTTTGGTCAACAGTTTGAGTGTTTTTTACAAGATAGCAAAGATTGCTCAAGAAACTTGTATGTTGTTACAAGGCTGACAGTTGTACTTTTTCCAAAGTTCCGCAGTAAATTACAGCCTAAAGTAAAGGCAGAACAAAACCATTTCCAGCAGATCATCTGCAATGAAAAAAGAAAGTGGTTACTAGGAATGACTAGCAGCAAGCGTGGTTACTGGAAACAACTACTGGAGAACTCTGTCATGGAGGCTGATGAGGTATCTGGCTCCTCACACCTAAGGGAATAATTGACATAAGTAGCCAATGGTGAATGGTCATCAGGACTCAGTAATTGTAGTGAGGTCACTCTACACACTGTTTTAGAATTGGACTGTCATTGTAGGGCCCTGAAAACTCACCATGTCTTTCACGTATAAAAAGCAAGTGGCATGAAACAAGAGAAGAAAATAGTGAGAAGCTTCTCCAGCACTTCATACAACCATAGAGCGTACGGTTCTTCTTTGGAGTGTGTGCAAAGAATTTCTTCTTCTTTAGAGCATGTCCAACGAAGGGCAATGAAACTGGCAAAGGGTCTGGAGCAGAAGTCTTATGAGGAGCATCTGAGATAACTGAGGGTTGTTTAGTCTGGAGAAAAGGAGGCTCAGGGGAGACTTCATCACTCTCTACAACTACCTGAAAGGAGGTTGTAGCGCGGTGGGTGTTGGTCTCTTCTCTCAAGTAACAAGAGATAGGACAAGAGGAAATGACCTCATGTTGCACCAGGAGAGGTTTACATTGGATGTTAGGAAAAATTTCTCCACTGAAAGGGTTGTTAATCATTGGAACAGGCCGCCCAGGGAAGAGGTGGAGTCACCATCCCTAGATGTGTTTAAAAGATGTGTAGATGTGGTGCTTAGGGACATGGCTTAGTGGTAGACTTGGCTATGCTAGGTTAACAGCTGGACTTGATGTTTTAAAGGTCTTTTTCAACCAAAAAAATTCTACGATTCGAGAATTCTATAATAATCTAGTTTAGTAACTTTTGTATGAAATTTGTAGTGCTATTTGAGCATCATTTTTCTAAAAATAAGATACTTGAGACCCAACTAAGACTAAATAAAGCCTCAGTCCTATAAACAATTCTGGTGATCTAAAGACTATCCATGGGGTTTGCTGAAAAGAATCACAGTATTCAAACTCATTGAGCAAAGAAACTTCAGAAGTTCTTGGCTTTAAGTCCCTGTTTCAATTGTATCTTAACCCCATATCAAGGCAAGATTGCAGTTTTCCTATCCTATTTCCCATCTCAGACCTTCATTTTCGTGGGAAAGAAATCTGGAAGCACAGAACAGAAGAAGGGGGAGCAAGTCTGAGTTGTTTCCTGGTCAGGACCCAGAAGCGATCAGATGCTTTGTGGTATGTATCCAGGTGCAGAGGGAAGCAAGTCTTTATCCCACTGATTCTCTTGCCAAATTAGGGGCCCAAAGAGCATAAATATTAATACTATACCCAAATGATCTAAAGTAACTTTTCACCAAATATTAAAACCTTGGGATTTTGGGTTTTAGTGGGGGTTTTAATTGTTTTTTATTATTATTTCTTTTGACTGTGGTGTACCTCCTAATAAATAGGCACAAGGGCCTATTTATATCCCTATAACCAGGACGGTTTTGGCAAAACCATACCAGAAAATGCAGACTTAACAGTAAAGGCAGATGAAAGAGAGAGAGGAGAATCACCTTAAGGTATAAGCCTCTGAAATCACTGTAACTTTGATGATAATATTTGCTAATTTTACCCATCTACAAATCTATCTTGTAATCTAAACTAATCTTCACAGTTCCGGCTACAGAGAAGGGAGGGTTAGACATCTCCTGATTCATTGTACATTTCTTTTATCTATCTTTAATATTTTAAGATGGAATGAAACTTTTTTTGACACTTTGTTCCCTATCATTGACTCTGAATGCCATCTGTATGTCTACATGCATATGGGAGAGTAAATATGGCCTTAGAAAGACACTTCTCTCAGTTCAATATTCTCTGAAATTAGAAGCAGCATCCGGTTGTCCTTGCTGCTCAGTTAATGATATATAATCAATGATAAATACAGAATCATAGACTCATAGAATGTATTGGGTTGGAAGGGACCCTCAAGGGTCCTCTAGTCCAACCCCTCTGCAGTGAGCAGGGACGTCTTTAAAAGATCAGGTTGCTCAGAGCCCCATCAAGCCTGACCTTGAATGTCTCCAGGGATGCGGCCTCCACTACCTCCCTGGGCAATCTGTTCCAGAGATCTATCATTCTCATATTAAAAAACCTTTTCCTTACACCTACAGCTCAGCTTCATTCTTGCTTAGCCACATAAATTGTTAAACTTTGAAGTACTAGAGGGAGGAGTAAGATAACTATAAGTAAACACTATAACTCTTGAAAATATCTTTAATTTAGCAGAACACAAACTTTTAAACAAATACCACAGCAGAGCACAAAGCATCACATGTGCAGATTTTATGAACTCTGAATATACTTACAGTTTTGCTAAGTTTGCTGAGATAGCTATGCACAAGACTGACCAAAATAAAAACAGGTAGACTCCCTTGTTATTCTAACTAGGGCAGAATACTACTTCTCTTATCTTCCTACCTCTCCAAAATCACAGTGCAATTACTTTCCCTCTTATTTTCAGTTATCTTTTTCAGTTTTCTTAAGTTAATTCTTCATTGCATTCGACCAAATTCACAGACGTCTTGTTTTCATCAGTTTCCTTATGAGTCCTTAGTTTTATTACTCTTCAGTGTCATATTAGGGTTTTTTATTATTTCTACTGTCTTGATTCTGCTAAAATACCCAACATTGTTATGTTGTTCTCTGCTGTTCATCAATTTCAGTCAAGTAAGTAATTTCTACTCAAAGCTAATCAAAAAATCATTTGGTATTAGCTAATTATAGAAAAAAAATGTTCCTATATAGAGAGAGAAAGACAGAGAGCAAGAGATGCATATACAGTTCTACTTATTTTAATTAATTCCTTAGCCTGCTAAGTCTTTAATTATATGAACACAGCTTCTTGTAAGCCTTAGGCCAAAATACTTGTTTGCCCCTTACTTGCTTTCAGTAAATAGCCAGCAAGATGGACACTAATGTGAACTGGGTCATCCACTTAGATAATTTTTTTTTAAAAAAAAACAACTATAAAAAACAAACCAAGTAACAGATTGCATGAAGGCTGTCTGACTATTAAGGTATCTGACTATTAAGGTACTCAGCATATGACAGAGGAGATCTGGATTATTCAGAGAAAAGACACGCATGATCATCCCGAATGAGTTCCATAAACACCAGGCTATGAGTTAAACACCTTCTGAAGATATTTCTCTTTTTGTAAGTGCATATTTATTAGACTGCAAAGAATGAACAACTATGCACACAGACCCGTGGCATGGGCTATTATCAAATGTCCATACAAGTAGGACTGGCATGAAAGACTGAAGAAGAGCTGCTACAGAATTCCCACTAAGCTGGTAATCAGCATAATCAGAAATAAATGAGGGGCTTGAATGCAGATACCCCTTCTGTTGAATCTGAGAGAACCACACTCACTGTTCATGGACAGTATGCACAGAACATTTCCAATGAGAGTTTAATCAACAGTCACTAGTGAGTTTGAACTGATAGCCAAATAAATGCCTTTATTGTTCACACGTACTAAATTAAAACTAAAATTATTTATGGGACAGGTGGAGTATATTGTTTCTACTAACTTATAGCAATTCTGTAAACTTTGGTTAAAAAGATCAAATAAAAGAGGTTGTACCAAACACAAAGCGGGACAAAGCATCAGCAAAAGAGCAGTAGTTTGTACTAAGAATGGTGATGTGAAATTGTGAGACACTGAATTTAATGAAAGCCTTTAAGCTGTGAAAGAAAAACAAGATTAAGTGCAGGGAGAAAAGGGAATGAGTTAAAACTGGTGAAATATGGTAACTCCATTGTAATGAGAGGTTATAATATAAAGATTGTATAATACATTACTATCATCTACTTTGTAGCAGACCTATTCGAATCAGAAAAACATGTATAATAGCTAGAAAATACTGTTTTTGATTCTGTGATTCTGTGATTATTATTAATTTCAAATAGATCTAAGCCAGTACTGTTAGATTTTATATATTATATTCACATAACTACTGTTTATAAATCTTACTCTTATTTATACTCATTAGGATCTGTCAACCAATCAATATGAAGAGCATACTCTATAATATGTACCAAGGTTGCAAAGTATCTCACATACATATTTTTAGGTACATTTAATGAAGACACAATGAGGAGAGTGTGCATACATCAATTTAGCTTTCACATACATACTATCTTGAACAGATAATAGTTTATTTTCTGCATGAGCCTTCTAACCATACACAGAGTACAAAGCATCTTCAATACTCTTCAAATCCGTAATTCTTTGATACATGCAGACCACAATGACTGCATAACTGTAAATCAAGGGCCTCCTTAATAGTAAAATATTTTTCCCAGATTACTGAAAAGACTGAGATACTTCTAATGGATTTGGATAATTGTTACATTGTGTCTAGGTAACATTTACAATGTTTCATCCATCTTTGGCATTTCTTCAGGGCAGCATCTCTCTTTAACAGCTCTGACATCGGTTTTTAAGGCACTTGGAAAAGGACATTTTATGATTTTCTTCAAGAATCCTGACTTTAAGATCAGCAACTTGAAAGGTACTGCTTGGCAGTGAAAATTAGAATACCTCTGAAGCTCATACAGCTTATGCCAAGCATTAACTTGAGCCCATCAGCTCTCAGAAAATGTGTTAACAAGGCCAACTATAGTGTTAACTCCCTTATCTGGGTGAAACGAGCCGTGTATGTGCAAGAAAGCATGTTTGCACACCCCATTATGTAGCTTCACCTCATGTTCCAGACAAATCTCAGCAGTTTAGTGTTTAAGAATTCACTTCTCATTGCTTCATACAGCTGATTACACATATAAACACTATGCTATTGAGTACACAGTGCAAGAGACTGTTAACAAATGTTCTGTGCCATGGATGAGGTGGCATATAAATACAAAGACACAGATATTATTTTCCTCTTGTTATTTTTTTGAATACCTGTTTTAAAAGAAATAGTGAAACATTTTTACTCCCCAAAATATTTTCAATAACAATTTGAGTTAACTTTATTTCCAGAGTCCCTTATCAAATAATAGTTTGAAGAATGCAGGATCATACCCTTTGTTATAGCATATCTCCATATCTGTGGGAACAGCTGAGGATGCATTCACCCTTTAATTATCCTCACTAGATGCTTAATGTGGAGGATGTGCAGCTTTCAAGGCCTTAGCAGACACCTTTTCATGGAGCTATACTAACCCATGAGTTAGCTTACAGCTAAACCTAAGAGGCCTTAACATCATGCCATTCTGATACAGCCTTCTTTTTCTTGGGGCTGCTCTCAAAGGGTAGATTGAAATTCATGGGAACAACTCTATTCTACAAAAAGAAATACACCTTTCATATAAAAACCTTAAGGAGACTACAGTGTAGTAAACATCACAGATACATTAAATCACTTGTTGCATTACCACGTGATATTTAATTACTCAACTGCAGTGATCAGTGTAGAACTGATACACCCATTTGAACAGAGTATGAATTTCCCTAATGAAATGCCACGTTCCAACCTAGCAAAGGGAGTGGATTTGACTCCCTAAAGATGGGAATGTGTGAGTAAATTGCTTTGTAGACCAAACTTGATTTTGCTCACAATCAGGCTGATGGTCTACAGGTATACCTGAATGTATTGGGAGCAGCAGAGAAGAACTGACCACAATCCCTCCACCCACATTGTGCTGCTTGACGGAGGAGCAGAGGATGCAGAGGAGTTGGAAATGAAGAAGCAAAGTCAAACCTGGGAATAGGAAGGTGTTGTTTTGATTTTGTTTTTGTTTCTTACCATTCAAATATATTTTAATAGGCAAGAAAGCAAATTTATTTGCCCCAAGTCAAGTCTGTTTTGCCCATGACAGAAGGTGGTAAGTGGTCTACCTGTCCTTATCTTGACCTATCAGCTTTTTCATATTTTTTGCTCCTGTCTTGTTGAGGAGGGGAGTGAGAGCTGGGTGGGCATCTAGCAGCTGGCTAAGGTCAATCCACCACAGTTAATAACAGAAAAAAATCACAAACATGAGAATCCCATTCCCGCTTTCCCAAAGAAATCCTTTGTGTACTTCCCAGGGGGAACATATCTTAAAGGAGAACCGAAATAAATTCAGAAAAAAATGAGACAAATTATTTGTATGCCAAGTTCCACACCAATGAATAGGAGCCTTGAGAATTCTTCAGATCTTTTAGGTCAGCAGCTTTTAATGTTACAAGTTCTTATAAAAAGAACTGATAAAGTATTATTGTATTTTCCTGATTGCAGTTATGAATTCAAGTTGACTATTTATAAAAATTAGTATTTTGGAACCATATAACAGTAGAATTAGACATGCTTGAAAGGCACTATCATACACACAGATTTTCAACAAAATGTTTTACAGAGGAAGATTTATCACTGGATGAATTACATTCACCTCTTCCCAATTTATTTCCATGGGGCTCACCAGAGATCCCCTTAATATGAATGAAGGTTAGAAAGATTTTACCTCTTTGCCTTTACACCTTATGAGCTTAAAATGAAAGAAAAAAGAAATAATCTCTGATTCTTCACTTAGTCATCCTCTAGTTATACTGTCAATGGAAAAAATCCTTGAAGACCAGAAAACGTTTAAGACTCCTGAGAACTGACTTCAGAAGTTAATCTAACTCCACCTAGTGTTGAAAGGAGAAATCACTACTTTCTTAGTTCTGTTTTAAAGACAGGCACTGGAAAATAAGCAAAAGACTTAGGAAGATAGAATTTTATTTTAAATTGATTTTTAAAGTAGCACTTTAAGATGTAGTCTGTTTACTCCCACAAATCAACATCATTATGCTATTAAATGGAAATTAAATAAGCTAATAAATAGAACAGTAGACAAGAAATAGTGGGGGGAAAATTAACAATCAGTTTTGACTTGTCAGTCTGAATAGCTGTTATGTACTATTGATCTGCAGCTTAATTGTGACTCTTTACTAATTTTCCAAAATTACCCAAAATTTTAGCCCACATAACATTCAAAAATATTTTCTTGTGAACATTTGTTGCTCTTTAGAATTAATGGGTATTAGTAGAGAGGCATTTATGAAAGATGACATACACTACAAATCCAGACATATATTCTTCACAGATAATTTATATTATTCCAGGTTTTAAAAAAAAAAATAATTAAAAGAGTGGCCTGCTAAATGTCATAGTTGAAGTTGAAGACTGCTGGAAAAAAAATTAAACATCTCCATAAAATTTAGGAAGTCTCTGAGAAGAGTAATCAATACAGAGATATAAATGACAAAAATTTTGAAATAATTTGTTGATGTGCCTCATAAAAAAACAGAGGAAAAAAAAAAGCAGAATCTCTGGGGGTGGAGGGAAGAATTTTGCATTCTGGCACTCATATTTTGAATATTTGTGACTGATAACTCATTTGGATGTTACCGCTTTTCCTGCTCCCAAATTGTTGGTGAGCAACTCATGATTGTTTCATTTAAATTTATTTTTGCTAATTTATTTTCAGAATGGCTGCAGTTGCTTGATCTCCTGGTTGTTAACATGCACTTTGTTACACTTGATTCTAAATTAAAAGCTGCTTTGATTGCCCGCGTAACAAGTCAGCATGACAACAGATAGCCAAACCCATACACTTTGCTCAGTGTGGAGTACTCAGTTACAGAAAATGAAATACCCAAGAAAATAGTGAGATTTACTTGATTGGTTTGGGATATTTTGCATATATTCATATGAATATTTGTGCTACAATCTGAAACATCATTGTACACTTAAATTCACAAACTAGGACAAAATCTTTCTCTGACAAAGTATCTGTGGCTACTGTTTGTGTTTCTTACCATCATTTCCCAAAAATGAACAATCAGAGCTCAAGAAAGAGAATTTTACCCATTATTTTATACTATATAGAAAATATAAGCCAATTCTCTCAATGATATGTACACAGCAGATTTGAAAACCATCTTTTAGTATCCATCTACTCTATTTTACATATACGGATAATGTGAGGCCTTTTTTAATGCTTTTCTCATCTGGTATATCAGCAAATTATACAATGAGTAGTCCTCAGAAGGAAGTATTTAGAGGAAAAGTTAGTCTTCATGAGATCTTAAGGGATGATCTTACTGAAGTTCATAAGGTTATTTGAAATGTTTTCATTAGTTCAGAGTGATAGAAAACACTTTTATTTCAGTGGTAGATGAATAATCCTTTGTGTGAGAACAATGTCTGCAATTATATCACCACTTTGTAATAGACCATGACGAATTCTTAATCCTGGTATTGTAAGTGAATATAGAGGGTACCTCACTGAAAGAGAATGAAAATCAACAGGCTTGAATAGCTAAAAAAAAAATGCTAATCTTTCATTGAATTCAACAGCTTGAAAGGAAATTCAAAGTATTTATAGAGCAAATCAGAGCCTCAGACATCTACTTTGTCATGGTACCAATGGTTACCCAAGAAGAGTGTCCATGCTCCGTAAGCTAATAAATGTGTAAGAGATACTTAACAGTCATTTTATTGTTTCTAATTTAGTCATCAAGAAGCAGTGAAGCAAATTTTAAAGGCACTATTCTTTGCCACTAAAGAAACACCATATTTTCTAAGACACTATGATTTCAGCATACGGTGGTATTTACACTTCTGTTTACACAACCATATGCACTTTAGGTCAAGATGGACCCCAGATGTAAGCGTAAAATAAGAACCAAATCCAAAGGTCTTTAGAACAGGCCCTGGGGTTTGGTTTGGACTTCAGCCTGATTTATACACAGCACATTTTTCAAATAACACGTTTTTGTATATCAAAAAGAACAGACAAATATATATTTTTCTTTCTACCATCATTTTCTATGCTAAAGAATGGATAACTGACAACTGTGACAGAGCCAATACGTTTTCATGGTTATTTTGTTATATTGCTATGAACATAAAACTTGGCTGTACTTACTAATTTAAACGAATGGGAAAGAATGAATGACTGCTTTTATGCAGGAGTGTTTTTCTATTTACTGTGTATCTTCTGCATTAAAAGAAAATCCTGTCTGGATCAAAGGAAAGCAGTGGTTCAATTATTATCAATACTAACAAGAAAGGGAAATGTTGGGATGGAGGATGTATACATGGTTAATAAAGCTAATAGGTTGAGATAGGAATCTTCTTAATAGATTTCACTCTGACATGACAGGAAAAAAAAACCCCAAGTAATTAAACAATTTCATAAGGCCATAATAAAATAATAATGATAATGGATTAGTCATTATTTAAGCAAAATATTCTACAAAGCTTGTCATGTTCATATGCTATTTCAAATGTCATGGCTTTAGCAAGGAAATGCATTGCAGAATATTTGTTTTCATTTGTCTATTTGTAGAAATTACTATATCATTCTTCAACACATTATCTCAATTCTATTTTTAGCACATCGTATTTGTTTGACTTTAAGAGTGAAACTTGTAAAAACTTAGATAGTGGGGATTAGGTACATTTTCTTCACCAAATTTTCCATTTTAATACAGTCCAGGAGAATGAATGTCTTTACAGCTTGTGTTGGAATTAGTCTCATCAAAATAGACTGCTTAAACCATAATCACAGGCACTCTACTATTTATATATGCAACCAGTGAAGAGATGCAGACAACACAAGGAAGAATTTAATTCACTTGTGATATGAACTGTTCTAAGTGTCTGTCTTTCTCTGTCTCCTATACGGGAAATATACCTCAATTCAGGGATGATGATGCCAAGTTTGAGCATGTGGGCAGTTAAGGGTTCCTGCAGTCTGAGCTCATTCTGAACAAACACAGGTTTGTTTCATTTTTTTTAATATATTAGAGTAGGCTGAAATACCTCTAGTTAATTGGCAAATGTCTGTCCATGCATCACATGTGGTTTGATGAGATATGATGTCGATGATGGTTTGAAGTATGCTGGCATTTGCAATATTTTGAACATATCAAAATCTGTCAAAAAAATGTACATACAACCAGGCAGACAAAAATTCTCTAAATAACTTTGGTAAATTCCCAGACCCTACTGAAAGCCAATGTCAGCATTTCCATAAATAAACTTTGTGCAATATGTACATTCGCTCACTTTAAAAGGGGGGGGGGGAAGTGTACAACAATGAAAAAGCATCTTAAACTAATTTTTAAGTCATCTACAGTAAAACTAGTTAACAACATAATTCAATGTTCATTATTTGTTGAGTAATGTACATCTTGTTTACTAAAAGGCTAAAATATGCCAGTTCTCTTGTTGAACAGAACACTGTCTTTGACTTGGGAGTTGTGCAACTACTAAACATACTTAATTTACACAGGCTATTTAAGACGTTAAATGAACCATAAAGGGCAGATGACAGAGACAAATAATCCTTTTCCCTGAAAGTGCAGAGTTTCAAGGCCTGGATCTCCCTTTCACACTGGTGCACTGTGTGACACTGGAGGACCTGGCTATCACTTTCTATAAATGGCTTGACCTTCAGCTTTGTGTGGTCTGTCTAGTACTATGCCCTGTCAATTAAAGAAAATCAATATCTGGCACTTCAATGCTGAAAACAGAGCCCACTTTGGAGGTAAATAATTAGTTCAGAAATGCTTCAGGCAATAATTAACCAAACTAGACTTATTAAGAACACTTGCCTACAGCATTTTTCCATCTCAGAGATGTTTAATATCTATCATATAACTTTTAAGTGATTTAGATTTAAGCATTTCAGTTTCTAACAATGCTAAAATGTTAACACTGGCTGGATACTCTTTTACACAATAAATGATTCTCAAATCACAACACCTTAGTGAACTTTTAGACTGCATGCTCATTTATTTCAGTCTACAAAGAAAGTACATGAATTATTTGGCTCAGAAGCCTCTGATTTACATTGCTGTTCAATACCCATGGAGCAGGGTGATTGTTATATGTTTTTGTCTGAATCATAGGTTATGGATCTGATTTTACAACATATCTGCACAAAGAACTCCCACTTAAGCCACTGAATATGGGAGTGAAAGACTAACACCTTTGATTGTCAGTGGGATTTTTTCCATTGCCTTCAGAAGGAATTGGAAGTTATGAGAGACTTTTATGGTGAAGTCCAGTGATGTATCTAGCATATTTCAAGTTTACCTCATCTGACTCAAGGACACAATAGAAAAACGTCATTTGCATTGGCTACCAGCTAGCTACCAGCTAGCTACATTATGGTTAAACAGCTGACTAGAAAGAAGTGGAAAGAGGAAGAGGTAATTTTTGTCAGACTGTATATTTGTATATTTCATGACCAGCTGTGTTATTATTATCTAACTGAGACCTTAGCAATTGCTCAATTTTGAAAGCATTAGTATCACTATTAAAGTCAGCAAAGCTTCTAAAGTTCTCAAACACTTTGCAGGATCTCAAATACTTTGCAGGATCTAGGCCTCCACCTACGTTGCTTTTATGACTCTTACTTGCAAGTTAACATGATGAAGGCAAAAAAGGTACTTCATACTTCTGGGTTTTGTGGTCTTGTGATATCCTCATACTCAGTCAACTAAACTATGGTCCTGCCATCACTCTTACACAAGTAATTTACAAGAGCAGAAGAAGATATTTTCACAGAGCTGTGTTTGGGGCTTGTGTGTATGTGCTCACGCATGTGCATGTGTGCTTACTGTTGGTTTAGAAACCCATCCTTCATCTTTACAAATTTTATAGAAAATATTTTTTACTAGAACACTGACAGTAACGAAAGGAAAGAACAATCCTATATCCCAGTTTTGTAACTAAACAAATTAGCCATCTTCAGCTTCTCTGAGATCAGTGAAAGGAACTACAGAAACTCCATACAGAATACTATCCTTTTTTTCTCCTCTAATTGAACTTCTTGATAGATAAAATTCATATTGTAGGTGATCCGTCATGTCCTCCAGTGCCTCATGAATTTCATGAGCATAAAAGTACACTTCATCTTACAAGGCTTCAAAAAACCCCACACTATAGAAATCAACAGTCCTAGATTGCTTTCTCTATTTTATAGAACCTATATCATCCATTTAACAACGTAAAGGTGGCTAGTCAGGAAAATCCAACATAAAATCATAACAATTTACCCTATAAATCAAAGAGCATGCTTTTGGGAATTGAGACACTGTAAATTAACGCAGAAGAGAATGGTCCTACTGTTATCCACCTACTAGTCTTGAAATGCAGAAGTACAAATAATGCAAATTAGATAACTGGCTTAAGTTACACACTTAATCTTCCTCTAGAGTCTCTACAAAGAGATTTCTTTTTCTGGCCACTGGCATATACCCCACACTAGAATACCTAACTTATCTTCTGGAGTTGATCTATTGACTATAAAAGGGTCATAAACAGCTTATAGTAGGGGAAAACTGTGGTCCAATTTCAGTAGTGTAGAATGTAAGCAGCAACATAGCCAGTTGTTTAAGCTCTCATCACAGTCAACAGAGATCAAGCTAGCAATTTGTAGGCAATTCACTGAGCCAAATGTTGGTATCTGCCTTAAGGATAAGTTGTTCTCAGGACAGTATTAACTGTATTTACAAGATCTCCACTGACTATAAGGGAAGCCCTATAGTCAATCACAAGAGTGGTGATGCACTGGAAGAGGTTGCCCAGGGAAGTTGTGGATGACCCCGCCCTGGAAGTGTTCAAGGCCAGGTGGGACAGGGCTTTGAACAACCTGGTCTAGTGAGAGGTGTCCCTGCCCACAGCAGGGGGGTTGGGCCTATATGATCTTTAAGGTCCCTTCCAACCCAACCCAACCCATTCCCTGATTCCATGTTTATTATAAAAATTCTGCCGCGGAAGCATTCATTTAGCCAGTATGTTTTATACATGTTTGGGAAAAAAAATAAGGTAAATATACACTTGTCTTTTCTAAGATCATGTTTTGACTTCAGCATAAGAGCAAAAAATATCAAAGAGAAAACATGCAGTCACGTGAAATTATTTTAAAAACACTATATAGATGATAACATAAGTTTCCAAATAAGTTTCTAGAAAATTTTTGTTGAAGTCCAAGGTTACAAGAAAATAAAGTCAAATGGTGCATTTTATTATTTCACACCCATTACAACCTCATGGATAAACAGTACCCTTACAGTGAAAACAGATTGATTAATTTTCCATATACTCCCATATTTTTATATCCTTTCATTGATCTCCACCTTATTTGTGTTCTTTTGCCTTTCATGGATTGTTTACCACACAAAGTTTGAAGCATCACTGTTAATGCTACTACTGTGCTCACTGTGGACCTAAAAAATCGAGGGAAGTCTGAACAGAAGAATGAAATCCCAGCCCTTTTGAAATAACTGAAAGAAATGTCATTTGTATTTGTGTCAGAACTATATCCATCTGACGTCTTAGAAGGCTTAGGTGCAGTCAGTCATCTTCTACAATTCTGGGTAGTTTTCCCTATGTTGTTTAAATTTCTTTGCAAATGTGCTGCCCTCCAGTGATATAGGAACATTCTTAATTCTTAGTAAACATTGTACTTAATTCTATAAATGCTGTAGTGCATTGAAAAAAATGAAGAGCCAAACTCTGAAGGAAAAGAGCCATTGACAGTGTCAGCTGAAGGAACAATATGAACAAATGCAAATGAGGAACAATAACTTTAATGTTGATAATATTTCTTATATCTATATGACCACAAGTCATCCTTAATAACAGTTTAACATGAAATAATCATATAAGCCTCTGTGCACCTGGGGAAAGAGCTCAGTCTGGCAAAAGCAACCATTAGCATGAGGGAAAGGTTGATTACCACTATCAAGTCTGTCAACTGAAAGTTTCTGGAACAATAAAGATTTCATTCCTGTGTTCTCAATAAATTGCCTGTTCTATCACAGGAAGATTTCCACTAGAGTTTTCCCAGAATTATTGTGAAACTAGATTAATGGAAATTTATTATAAAACTGACAGCTTTTAGATACCTTCAAAAGAAAAACATACAACAAGTATTTAACCTTTGAACTGTCAAATATTTTTGCAGGTAATCAGGTGATGTTTCTATGCTTAAAGTCAAAGATGTATTTTGTTCAAAGATATGTCAGAGTTAGTGTTTGAGATCCATTTATATATTCTGTCACTTTTTGAATATGCTGTCTGATAACCATCTATTAATTGAGGAACTTTCAGAGAATTTAGAGCATCCTATATCACAACTGACCTTGTCTGTATCAGTGGAAAAGCAACAGAGCACATAAATGAGATCAAAATATTGGCATTGTTTCTGACATGTTAGCAGTGATGAGGAAAGCAGATGGAAAAAACATATTAGATATTGATCCCTTTCTCATTCCTGCATACTCTTTAATTAGATTTAGATTGTAAACAATTCATTGTATCTTGTGGTTGTATGCATTAAATGGTGGCCTGAACAATGTCTACGTATATTTTGAAATATTAGTCACACTGAGCACTTGGGATTTATATGCATTAGAAATATATGCCCATAGCCTTGTTGCAAAGTTTCTTAAAAATTACAGTACACTTTCAAATACATTTTGGGGAAATACATTAATCTCTCTTTAAAGAAAAGGAAGCAAAGAAACTCTTATAAGGATGCATTGTTAAAGGCTATGTTCCAAATAAGCAGAGAATGCAAACTAAGAGAGGCAGCAACAGGTCATGACTTCAGTCACTTTGTAATGCCATGGCCATCACTGTAGCTACATCAGCATCTACCAAGCTGGTGCCAAGCAAACAAGCAAATATCTCCCCATTTTACGCATACAGTGGCACATCACAAAATTATCCTTCATGCATATGAGTCCAGCAGAGTTTATCAGCTTAGATCCGTTGTCATACAGGGATAGCTCTCTGATTTCAGAACCAGCTCCCTGCTACAGTAAAATTTATTGACATATTACTGACCACAGGCTCCTGTGCTTCGCCAGAATAGCAGCAGCCCCAAGCAGTCAGATGAGTAGTCTGCATACTTTCCCTGCATACTTTGATTTCTGGAGGGGCTTATTAGCAAGGAATCTGTGCTGCAAGAATGTAATTATACTACATAGGGTGCATTGCCAGTTCCCGGCACACAGGTGATCCTAGCCATTAAATATTAAGATAGCCTGGATTCAGAAGTTTGATGCAGAGAGATGTAAAAATTCCACACAGAGATAATTTATACTTGAAAGTAGTAATATTATCTTTGTTTTTCCTTTCTATGGATCACTGAACTTCTTGCTGTTTATATTGCAGATTAATGTCTTTCAGAGAAGAGAAATCCCTTCACTAGTGGAGGTACGACTATATTACCAGGTAAATCTTTTTCGCCAAGCTGTCTGTTGAGAGTATTGCAATCAGAAGCTAACATAAAATTCTGCTGCACAAGAGAGTGAAAGATGGTGCTTTGAGCAGGCTCTGAAACACTACATCATAAATGAAAGTGAGTTGGATCAAGAGTCTGTTTCGTGACAAACAGAAACCTAAGTCAAGTAAACTCATTCCCGTGTTTGCACCTTTCTGTCTTATCTCCCACCACTGGATTAGTCAGTCGGGCATGTCTTTGTTCTGTTAATCTCAAAATACCACTTCAAGGCTGTTTAAAACAAACACATAAAGTTTCCCCCTGAAATGAAATTTAAGATTATGTGTAACTGAAGTTACTGATTTAGAACTTTCCATTTTGTCAGGTAGCAATGTAGAGTAGTGATGAAGCATATTCTTCTCATTGGTGCCCAGTAGGACAAGAGGCAGGAAGTTCTACTTTGACTTTTTTTTTTCTGAAAGAGGTTGTGAAGTGTCCATGCTTGAAAGCACTTAAAAACCCAACGGATCAAGGTCCTGAAAAGCCTACTGTATTTAACCTTGTGTTCCGTAGGGATGTTGGATTAGACAATCTTGAGAGGTCCCTGCCAACCTGTCTACGTTTAGCCTGTACTTGCAGCTAAACTGTAGCAGTTGCTCTATTAACTGATAACCCCTCCCAGGCTGAGAGGGGAATCAGGGAAAAAAAGGAAAAGCCCCATGGGCTGAAATTTAAATGGATTGAATGAAATAAAAAAACTAATACAATCACCAGCATAAAGTACACAAGTCTATACTCAGCCTAGTCCATGAAAGCAGCAGAACAAACAGGAGGCCAAAAGAAAGGAGCTCACCACCCTCAGTAAACTCCCTCCTTTTATAATGAGCATGATTAAGTGCTATGGGATACACCTGTGAGTCAGCTTGGGGCAGCTGCCCTGACTGAAATTCTGAGCTGACTTGGGGCTACTCATGGCCTGCCTGCTATGGCTGGCCCATAGTTCTATTCCTAGAAAACAAGGACACAACCCCAGTTATTCTGTGAAAGGACATACACGTTAGTGAATAAGTCAGGTGATTTTTAAGATATACTAATATTTGCTTTCCCTTTGAAGAGCATTGCATGAATATGGTGCTGCCACATTTTGCAGTATTTTCTACTAGAGCATCAAAACTGGCTGCTTTTTGTTTTGTTTTGTTTGTTTTAAAAGTGAGTCGCACTCTACCGTGCTGGGATGGATCAAAAAGCCCAGCATGCCACACATATGAGTTACAGAGATCCCTGTTCAAGGCTATCAAGTTTCTTGAAATTTAGCAAATCCAGATTTTTCCTTATAAAATACTATTCATTGCATTAACATCTAATCCACACAATATGCAATCTACTTATCTGTTCCTTCCTCCCAAAGCAAGATCAAACCTCAAGTTTTATGAAGGGACTGGGAGGCGGGGAAGATGTGGAGAGGAAGGTGGAAGGTTCATCCCCCATTGATTTTTATTATGGACTGCCTATTGCTATTGACTTCACATGGAATAGATATAGCAATGGGCAGCAGTATTAAGCCTCAATAAGATGGTCTGAATGGAATAGTCTAAATAAAGTCACTAGTCTTCAGCAAACATGGGCAAATGAGAAGTCATGGATTGCAGTTTGGTATCAGTAAGTGCAATACAGTTCTCCATTGACTGCAATCTACAGTCAAAGAACTTTTAAAGTCTGTGTCTCATATACCTGGAGCTGGCTGTATAAGGGAGTGAATACCTTTTCAAAAGATCTTGCTTTTCCTTACTTATTGCAGTACAACTCTAAATTCCAATTTTGGTTTGGTATTTAATCCAGTGAAAATACCAGAGACGGGAGATAAAACAGACTTGGGAGAAGGCAAGTTTGCTCAGTCCAAAATGATACTGTCAAGGAAGTAAAACCAGACTCTATTGGCTTCACTAATTTACCTATTCCTTGCTTTCCTTCAGGCCTCAGCACGTCTGTTAAGAAACTATATCATAATTTTTTACATTCATATTGCAGTTTGGAATTTTCTTTTTAAAAGTTTTTATTTCAGTGGCATTGAGGCTCACTGTAGTTTTCTTCTGAAGACAGCTGATGTTACAATGTACTGGATTATTGGCTAAATCCCCTGTATGGCAGTTAATGAAGAAAGCTGTGAGGGGGAAAAAAAAAATCAATTAAAAGGAAAAAAGAAAACACTAAACCAGACACACAGCAAGTGGAGACCATGTGGTTTTCTGCAGCTTTTTGGATGAAATTGTCCAGTGGAACCACTGGGAGGGAACATCCAGATTGTCTGGAAATACCCAAATGAGATAACTTCCCTGCTGGATATGCGCTCCTGGACGTGCGCATTGCTGCCGCTGTCTCTGCAGAGCACACCACCAGGGGCGTTGGATTGTTCCAATTATGCAGTAATGTAAAGAAACACTAATTTCTCCCCACAGTTGTCCTTTTGTCTCCTCCCAGTGCATTTATCCGCTTTTTTGTTTTCACTTCACACTGTCACAGTAGTGTCAGATACCAATGAGGCAACACTTACAGCAAGACATACAGCCCTGGGTATCCATGCCTAGGCGCTAGCAGGGGAAGCTGCAGGGGCCTCTGTGAGGAGAGGCCAGGCTGCCCTGTGCCAGACACAGCCGGTTCCAGCCGGCTCCAACCCGCTCACCGGTGGGTACAGCCCAGTTGCTCAGACAAGTGGTGGGTCCCCTGGGAAAACAGATTTAGGAAAGAGTAAAATGCTGCATGGTAGTGAGCAAAAAAACTGTGAGAAACAACCCTGCAGACACCAAGGCCAGTGAAGAAGGAGTGGGACGAGATGCTGCAGGTGCCAGAGCAGAGATTCCCCTGCAGCCCGCGGAGGAGATTACTGTGGAGCAGGTATTACCCTGCAGCTCACGGACACACCATGCTGGAGCAGATATCCACACTGCAGTCTGTGGAAGATGGCATGCTGGAGCAGGTGGATATGGTTTGAAGGAACTGTGAGCTGTGGAAGACCTGCAGAAGAGCAGGTTTCTCCTCAAGGACTAAAGCTCATTGGGAAGACCCACACTGGAGCAAGGAAAAGTGTGAGGAGGAAGGAGCAGCAGAGAGGAGCTGTTAGGACCCGACCCAACCCCCCATTTCTTATCCCCCTGTGCTGCTTCAGGACTGTGGGGGAGGTGGAGGAGTTGGGAATGAAGGAGTGAAGTTGAACCTTGGAAAAAGAGGAGGGGGAAGGTGTTCTTTTAATTTTGTCTTTTTTTTTTTTCTTAGTATCCTATTTTAATTGCCAATGAATTGAACTAATTCTCTCTGAGTTCAGTCTGCTTTGCCCATGATGTGAATCGGTAAGTTATCTCCTTTTGTCTGTCTTATTTTCTCCCCTTGTTCTGTTGAGGAGCAGGAGTGACAGAGAGGCTCCGTAGGCATCTGGCTGCAGGCCAAGGTCAACTCACCACATATATAAAATGCAAATAATATTACTTCATATACCGAGTAGTAATATTTTGGTAGACATTGTCAACACATAGACAGAAAGATATTCTCTCTGTCAAGAGTCTGCAGCCTATGAATATATATATATGTACAGTACAGGAAGAATCTCACTAAATCCTTACTAATTTTGTTAATAGTGGCATAGAAGATGTGAAGATGAAGTTTCTCTTGCAAAGACCAACATTCCCACAAGGCCAGAACAGCCCCCACATGTGGCAAGCTAAATATTTCTCCCTCTGCCACTTAAGCTGTATGGACTACATCTCTGAATTTATTTACCCAAGTTGCTATCACAGCTGCTAATTATAACAAAGGCATCATTTATAAGAGCAAAAAAGACAAAAAGCTCAAACCAGACACATTGCTATTCACTTTGTATATATATGTATAGATATATATGTATTATATTTAAGATAAAGTTATTTAATTAATAAAATAATTAAGACAAAATCATGCCTTACCCATGCCCAGATAACCCTACAGCTTCTCCTTGTTAATGATCCATTTTCACATTATTTTAACCCAAGAAAGAGGTCCTAATTGGGGACTTGAAATAGGAAAGAGTAATGGTCTTACAGTTCATATTGAGTATAATGTCACATTGTCAAGAAGTAGAGAGGTCAAATTATCTCACTACCTAATGGTATTTTGGTGTTCTCAGTTGCTGCTCTGAGGCACTCATTTCATTACTTGCACACTTTTAACTCACATAGGCTTAAGCCCTAATAATGGGATTAGAGAGCTCTGATGATTCATGACAATAGGTATATTCTCCTGTAGATTTTTGCAGAACTTCCATTAGCATTAAAGGAAGTTACACATCAGAGAATCAACGTCTATTAATACGAATAGTATCTTCCAAAACCAGTCTTCTAAACAGCAGTTTGGCTGTCCTAAAGCTCTGTAGTCATTTGAGAGAAATTATTCTGATGTCAACTCTTTAGCAGCGGAGACTCATCCATTCGCGCATAAGCACTCATAAGAGACTCTCAAACAGGGCCTTTTTTTGTTTCAGTTAGTGGAAATGTCTTCCATTCTTGAGTCTATTAACTTGTAACAATAGAAATAATAGGAGCTGAGACAGGTGTAGAAAGTTTAATTCTCTTCTTGTGAGCTTCAAATTTAAAAAGGGAGTTCAAAAAAACCATGATATAAAAGGGTATTAAAATTCATGAATGCTAGTATAATATAATTTTGATCTGCACAGTTTTTCAGGGATTGTTGTCAGTTTTTATTCTACTGTTAGCGATCATTAACAGCAAATATGACAGATACACTAATGAAATCGATTTGGTCATGTTATCAATTTAATTCAAAAATGTAACCCCATTTTATTACTGTGTAAGTTACAAAGGCTTATAGGCTAATGTCATCTGTCACTGTAAGAGTTCTCTGCTGGACTTCTTAATAACTAAGCGTAGGTTTATTTGAATTTTATTTTTTACATTTTGAATTAATTACTTCAGTACAGTAGTAAGTATGCTGTTTTAGCTCATGCTAGGACTGAAATAATGGTCAACACACTCTAGTAAGGAAAACCTTTAAGTGAAATGAATATAGCAGTACAGTATAGCCTTGGAACCTGATACATACTACAGCTGAGCAATAGATTACCGTGCCACATATATTCCTGACTCACTTAGACTCACTAAGGAACTAATACATTCCTAATGCCCTTAGAACAGGTGCATCCAGTTGAAAGGAAGTTTTCTAAGGTAAAATGAAAGCAGGACGGTCCTTATACACATACCTCTCTCATTATTAATATTAGAAGGTTCTGCAATATATTCCTTCTTGTAGACGGCAATATTTTTTAGGAGCACTGATCACCTGATGAAGCTGGGGCATGGATTTTATATTGTGTTTGGAAAAATAAGAGACAAAGCTAAATATCATTATGACAGGTGTCATCAGATGGCATAATTATACACAGACTTCTGAATTACTTCACTGAGTGGGAAAGCTCTCACCTTTGAACATAATCTTAGGCATAAACCGAAGAAGTGCAATAAGAACCAACAACCATTTTCTTTCAAATTTACCTCCAGTTCAAGTTGGTTCTTGAGGAAAAGCTGTTCTCAGAGCATCAAAAAATACTGTTGGGTGCAAATAATTGTCTTAAAAGATAATTGCCTTGTTTCTAAACACAGGGTATCTTTATAAGTAAGCAGAAAGCCAACAAGCTTTATTATTATTATACCTAGACTTCACATTCCTGATTCTTCTCCACAAGACAGGCAATGAAAGAATGATACAAAACTTCTCAAAAAGCATAATTTTATTTTTTAAACAAGAGAGAACTGAAGAAAGCCTCCATCTCTGTTCTCCTCAGAAAGGCAGCCAAAACATAGCCATTTCAGATTAAAGGGCTGAAGGGACCTCCAATAATCATCTAGTCCAACGCCCCTGCTAGAGCAGGATCCCAGAGCAGATCACACTGGAACACGTCCAGATGGGGTTTAAATGTTTCCAGAGACAGAGACTCCACAGCCTCTCTGGGCAGCCTGTTCCAGTGTTCTGTCACCCTCACAGTAAAGAACTGTTTTCTTATGTTAAGATTGAACCTCCTGTGTTCCAGTTTGTGCCCATTGCCCCTTGTCCTGTCACTGGGCACCACCAAGAAGAGTCTGGCCCCGTCTTCCTGACACCCACCCTTTAGATATTTATAAGCATTAATGATATCTCCCCTCAGTCTCCTCTTCTCCAAGCTAAACAGACCCAGTTCCTTCAGCTTCTCCTCATATGGGAGATGTTCCAATCCCTTCATCATCTTAGTGGCCCTGCACTGGACTCTTTCCAGTAGTTCCCTGTCCTTCTTGAACTGGGAAGCCCAGAACTGGACACAGTACTCCAGATGAGGCCTCACCAGGGCAGAGTAGATGGGGAGGAGAACCTCCCTTGACCTGCTGGCCACACTCCTCTTAATGCACCCCAGGATACCATTGGCCTTCTTGGCCACGAGGGCACATCGCTGGCTCATGGTCAGCCTGTTGTCTACCAGGACTCCCAGGTCCTTTTCCCCAGACCTGCTCTCCAGCAGGTCAGCCCCCAACCTGTACGGATACATGGGGTTGTTCTTCCCCAGATGTAGGACTCTACACTTGCTCTTACTGAATTTCAGTAAGTTTCTCCCTGCCCAGCTCTCCAGCCTGTCCAGGTCATAGGGAAGCCTGATATATCCTATCAGACATTTTAAATTATTAAAATGAAACCAAGCATATGATTGCATGGAATTTTAAGTGCTATTGAGTATATTATATTGCAGATTCTCCTATGACTGTAATAGTTTGAGTAAGAACAAGATAACAAAGAGTTTGTGTGGCATTGCAATTATTTGTGATTTTTCTTATTTTTGTGGTTGTTGGTTTCCTGTGCAAAGAGAGGTCATTGTTAATTACTCAGGTAGAATTCCTGCCCTTCCAAGAGCTGATCCTGGTTTGACTTTCTTCACATGGGCTGGAAGTTACATTATCAGTGTCATGTTGCCCTCTTCAAAATTCTGGGGAGAAATAAATCTGACTGTGGTGAAAACCAAGTGCTACATGGCTTCACTGGAGAAGAATTGTAACTTGTCCCAAACTAAACATAATTTTCTTCAAGCCTCAGTGTACTTTCTTATTGTTTGCTAATAGCACATCAATCAGGCTAATATGCAGTAAAGTTATAGTCTATGTTGCATTTCTGCTCTGGAGGTTGCTTAAATACATTTGTGTAGAAGTGACCGGGGAGTGTGGACTGAAGTAGCTCACACTTCATCTGTGCATGTGGACATGTTCTGTGTATACAGGAGCAAATATATTACCCTACATAGAGGAGTAAATATATTACCCCTGCATTTGCATTAGTCATTGTGATGGGAAGGCCCTCTTTATTGTCACTGGGGCTCTGTGAGCTGTTTTGTGCAATGTACATTAACAACTGGCTCAGGATGCTACTGTCAACCTTCTGTTAGCATCTTCACAACTCAGCAAGTAATTTCGGATGACAGTTGATGTCAGCATTGCCTGTCATAGTCTCTGCCTTAGGTGTCTGACATGTATTGTTATGCCTGTGTAAAAACCCATGCTAAACCACCTGTCTCTCTCGAGTGTATAGCAATATACATAAGCTTCCTCCTATGCAGTGAAGGAAGACTGACACTTGCTCATGGTGATTTAAACCACTGCTTGAGGTAGTGCTCAGGCACCTTAGCTAATGTAAGTTGCTCTCTGCATGTGACAGACCATGGTCCAAGTCAACTATGGAGGACAACTGTGCCACTAGCACCTTTTGACTTGTGACTATAGATAGGTATCCTAGGGGTCCTGCAACGACTTGCTTGGAATCTGAAAAGGCGTAGCTAACCATAGGTTTATCATATGAAATCAGTGACTTGACTTAGGCACAAATCAGCTTGAAATCAACATTAATGTCAGTCTGAAGAGCAGACTGAAACAAATCTTTCCCTTTTTCACGTATGTCCTAAAGTTGTACATATCTGAGGCCATAATGGCTTTGCTGGAATGAGAAATGATAAACTGAAACCTGATTTTCACTTTTCCATTTTTTGTAATGTTTTGTGGCCCATTTTGTCCCTGCAGATCTTCATATGCCTCCCACATCTTAACTAATCTCTGTAATTTGCTGGTACTAACAAACCATGCAATCTTAGTGTTCGTATTTCATTCGTGATCAAAACCAGTATGGGAACTTGTGTCGATCCTCCCACAGAATGGTTTATTGTCATTTACTTCCACTTTTCTTCTATTTTTTTAGTTTATTTTTAATTGGTGACTGAATTACCTTTCACATATTACCCATGGGTCTCAAATTTTAGTGGGATTTATATCTCAAAAGAAGGCAATATTATCAGTAAAATTCTCACCTCTGCTTTTTTATTTCCCTGTTTCAAATTTTACTCCTTCTGGGTCCCCTAGCACTTATTGAATACTAAAAGGCACTTATTAAATACTAAATAATCTGAAATTAAAAATCTTTAATTTTCTCTGGACTTGTTTTCTGCTCAGTTTCCTTCTTCGTTCTCTTTCTTTATTCAAGCCTCAGCTTGAAATCGGATATTTTCAGTCCATCTCTATTTGTCTAATCCCAGTTTGAGATTCATTACTTCAATGAAGCATCAAGTCTGTGATGTTAGAAAAAAAAATTAGAAAAAATAATATGAAAATAATTAGTTAGTCGTAACTTCTGTAATTACTTAAGGTAAAAATATATATAAAGTGTGTTTTTCCAGGATGTGAAGAACACACTAAACAGTAACTGGAAGATCAGAAGAAACTTTAGTTCAGGCAGGGCTATGATATATTTTGCTACCTGAAGAGACTAGTAATTTAAAAAATATTCCAGTTAAGACATTGCATCAACAGAGAGGAAACACTTGGCTGAACTGCTCTGACAGTTCCCACATTCCATTGACATCAATTCTCTTTGAAGAGGGCAGGATAAATAAAAAAGCATCATTTATAAAACAGAGTTGAAAGAAGGAAAAAACAAAAAAAAGCACAAGTTACTTCTTTTCTATGCATTAACTATATGTACCACCTCTTTCAGGCCTTTACCATTTTCACCACAAAAGTGGCAAATAACTTTCATTTGCATTAATCACTCTCCTCAGAGAATCATTACCGAAATCCAGCCACAAAATTACTCCTCTTATTGGGATGCCTGGGAAATGTTTTCTGCATGTTTAGAGCATGAGGAATAAAAAGTTCCTGGAAATGGCTTTTACCCACAGCCCATCTTTAAGTTGCTTGAAAAACAAATTGGTCTGCAGACTAATACAATTCATAGAGAGTGGCTCTTAGAAGCCTTAGCGACGGTAACCTGCTGACTGTGCTCCCTGAGAAGGAGTACAGTAGTTAGAGGGTCTTTTACCTTCCAACAGTCCTCACCACTAGAGGAGTTCTCATCTGACTAAGCCTGTTCTGCTAAAAGCTTCCTTGGGAATTAGAAACTGGGGCTATTTTCCATTATTTCATGGTGGTTCCAGCCTAGTCTTCACTAAGTCCATTCCAAACCTCATAGAAAATCATATTCTACATATTACTGATCCAATCTTTCAACTGAAACAGTTTCAAATCTTGGAAAGTTATGTGCCAAAGGCTTCCGTCTTCCTGTCCTCTCTCACTTTGTCCCTCTAATGGGAGGAGTGACTGCTTGTGTAACTGTATGCAACACTCTTACTCAACCCATTCTTGGTCTTTGGTTGTTACTCATGTATATGTTATTCTTAACATAGATCATACAAAGAGGTTTAAAAGCAAACACCACCTTCTGTATTATTTTATGGAGAAAGATACTGCATATATGTAGGTTTATGTGATAAAAGCTGGTCTTTTTCCCCTTGAGCAAGTATTCCAATACCTTTTCCTGTTTTTGTTTTGGGTTTTTTTTTGTGGGTTTTTTTGGGGAAGGGGGGTGCTTCTTGTGTCTCCATCCAGTGTTGGCTTGTGCTGTTTTCTTTTCACTGGTTCAGTGGCCCAGGCAGACAGTGCAGTGATTTTCCTGTCAACCAATCAGTTTATCACCTTCTAGTTCAGCTGCTCCTCAAAGCCATATAGGCTCCGCAGACACAGTGTTAAACTCTTTATTTTCTTCTGAAAACTCTAATTAGTACTCACGATTTTGATGAATAGGCTATATTAGATAGTAAGTGCCTGGGTTAAAGACTTGTGCAACAGCATGTGGGTACAGTTTCAGTAAACAAGTGAATGATTGAGGATATCACATGCATAAAACCTACTGCCGAGAAGAAATTAATTGGAGGGGAAAAAAAAAAGCTAAAAGCATAATTGTAAAATTGGTGGATGATGTATCAAATTGATTGCTATAGTGTGTTAATATTTGCTCCATTGTACATTCCAGATCTTTAAAGCAGTAGTTACACCTGTCCTTCTCTAGGCTAAAAGAAAGCTACAGAGAAGATTTCTTCAAAAAATGTTTAAAAATTTACTGAATTTCTTGAGGTTTATTTTATTAGTATATCATGTGTTTTTCTGTGTTCTGTTCTTCTTCAAGTGTGTTTTGAAAAAGTTACTTGTTTGCAAACTGAGAAATGAAGGATATTTAATAGGATTCAAAAAAGACATTCCCCTCTGTGTTTCAAATTTTGCTTTGGAAGAAGCACATAAAATACTTTCAGAAAAAAACAATACTTTTTTTTTTTTTTTATGTAACTTAGTTTTGCAGAATTAGAAGTTCACAAGATTGTGAAAACATATTGTTCCTGAGAAAGAATCATTTCCCCACTGCTCCTAGAGTAGTAATTCACAGTGACAAAGGCAGCAAGTATATTTTGTTTGTTTGAAACTGTACATTTTTGGGAAGGAGGGAAAAGTACAAAATACATTTGAAGTGTCTTGAGGTGTCTGTTGTACACAGGAGATTCAGCAACTAGAATTTGTCTCTGATGAATAATCAGGATCTTTTGTCTTTGATATATCTTGTCCAGAATAGACCTTATAAATGATGTACGTCTACCTTTTGTTTGTAAATGCAAAAACGTTTGCATTTAAAGTACTCAGAAAACAAAGACATAAGCTTGTATATTCAGAACTGATTGGAAGGTATGATTTTAGATGTCCATTCTTAAATCCTCTAGTGGGATCTGGTTTCCAGAAAATAAATGACTTTAATCTGATCTATAACTGAGCATACCAGAATGAAGGTACCCAAGATCTGAAAAGGGAAGGTAAAACTTCAATTTCAAAACACAACCCATGTCCTCAGTTTCCCATTCCATAGCTAAATCTTCCTGTCTGTGCCCTCACCTTATCATCTGGTGTCATTCCTTTGGTGACGTCATGTTCAGGGAACAAAAGTCTCACTTATAAAAGGATTTTATTTTTCATAATTTAGCTGAACCAACACAAAACTGGATACTGTAAAGCAACAAAAATGATGTAACATCTTTAATTGTTCTGTGTTTCCTAAATAAGGCTACTACACTCCCTTTAAAATAAATCAAAACAGAGAGTTGGTAGAGTGAGGGATCTGGCTCTTGAGGTCTACATGTACAGTAAATGTATTTACCATCATTTATTGCATGACATGTTAAAACTGACATTGGTCATTTATAGTGCAGTCAGTCCATAACACTTTTCAAGTGGCTGGGCTTTAATTGCTACTTTGACACTGGTCAAAATCCTAAGATTAAATAAGAATTTTGTATATATTTATTTTACTTGAAGACAAAATGATCTACAGTTCACGTTTCCTGCAACCTTTGCATTAAATAAGCCTCGGTACTAGAGCAGGCTTTAAAAAAATTTCTTTAATCAACTTTTCGTTTTTGTATCTTTCATCTATGGTCACTTGAACAATCTCTATATATTTTTCTTTAGTAGAATAGAACTAGCATAACACTAAACGTTAATTGGAGTATTAGGTAGTATGCTTGAAACCATAATACATTTGTCAGGAAGATATTAAGCTCCCTTGTTGATAGCATCATACCAATATGTACCAAACTTACATACTGAAAGGTACAGTAAAAGGGAACAAGATTTTGTTTGTTTCTCAGTTTTATCATAATTTCCCCCTCATCTATGTTGTCTTTGCTAAATTTTAACTAACCAATAATACTGAAAAAGCGGGAAGTCTGACAATGAGGTAAAACACTGAAAATAGGATCAAGAAAGAGGCTTTTAACTGACCCTTACATAAAAATAGGGGGAGAGAAAGAGAGAGAGGAAGAGAGAGAAAGAGAAAGAAAGAAAAACAAACCTCGCTATGAAGAGCAATGAGTAAAATAGTTTACACTCTACTTTTATCAGTACATAAAGACAAAAAATAAAAATAAAATAAAAATAAAAAATGCCTTCCAACAGTGCAATGGTTGAATGCATTTATGTAATATAAACAACATTATTCTTTGCTTTTTCTACACAGTCCTCTCTGGTCATGCTTTATATCCAGAATGTCCCAATGGAAGAAAGCAAACGACACCAGTCACTTCAGAGACAACTGAAGTAATAAAACACAACTTAACTCTGAACCACTTATCATGACTGTCAGAGTTATCACGTTAATTGTTAAATAGGATTTTCTACAAATATACAACATATAAAAACTGTTAAATATATAACTTTAGGCTTTTCAAAATACATTTAATGATCTCTTTCAAACAAGTGTTACTTTTGTTTTCTCTTTAATTTGCTTTCTGGTGCTAAATGGTGTATCGGATGAGACATAGGCCACAGATGACCAAACATGCTCTTTGCAAATACTGTATTATCCAACTTTAACTATCAAAAATGGAACTGTAGAAGAGGCATGTTTAACTGGTTAAAACTGAAAATGATTTTAGTACGAGAAAGTCAATCTAAGTACAGAGGAATAAAGGTGCCGTGTAGACAGTTTATGTTCTTTCTGTCCAAGTTTTTCAGACATAGGTCATTTTCTCTCAGTGCTCCATCATGTTCTCTTGAATGTGGCATTTCAAGAGCAGGTGTCTGAGTTAGTTTTTACTGCAGCTTTCCATAAAGACTTCTGCTGGACAACAACATCTCAGCTTTGTGAAAGCTGCAATCTTGTCTTTCTGGAGACCTCCTACAATTTAATGACATAACTCTGTTAACAGTAAGATTGTGTCCACTTTAAAATAGATTTTGCTCTTTGGTCTATTGTATATACTGAAAGTATAAGAAAATAAAAGCAATTCAGACAGTTTAGGGCACAAGAAGAATTTCTCTTTCGCACCTCAGTATCCCCACATAAGTAAAACAGTCTTCTCTAAGGCTGATTGAGATGATACTCTTCATTGTAGCAGACTCTTCAGATTAAAACATGTAGGTAACAGCAAGTCCAGCAGTGGTGTAATACGCAGATGAAACGTTAACCATGAACTTTTTTTGTATTGCTAATGCCCAAGCATATCTCTTTTTCTATATTCCTTAGTCCAGTGATCCTTAGTACGGTAGAACAAACTTTAGCTCATAATGTAGAGGAATTATGCTGTCATTCATGAGATACAGAGAAACAGTTGAGTTGATGACATATAACGGATGATGATCCACAGCAGTGAAACTTGACTAAGTTAAGTAGCTCATACAGAGCCTAAACCACTCCTACGAGGATTCTGTGTTGCTGCATTTGTCAGGAGACCTGTAAATCAATAAGAACAAATGAGTCAGTGTCTTAATTTACAATCCTGGTTATCTTTGCTGTCCATTATTTTGAAATATACTGTACTGAGATTTTCCAAGGAGACAGTTAATGAATTAGAAGATATTTATTTTTCATAGCAAACATTTTCCCTGAGAAACAACATATGAACAAGCCTATATTTTTATTTATTATAAAAAGTTAACACTTCAATCATTATTTCTAATAAAGTCATGAAAATGATAATTTAGAACAACTTCAATGACATCTACTTTCTACTAAGCTCCATGCACATTCTTTTTCATAAAAATAATAGCATAGAATGTTCTTTACCTGCATTAATGTTACATATATCTAATACACATGATGATTAAGATGAATATTACTTTTTATGTATAGTATATGATGAAAAATGAACATGAAAGCCATGACTACTTATTACTAATGTAAGGATGTTTATACTGGAGGCTTTTCTACCTTTAAGTTTCCAATGAGCACTACAGTGCACCTGATTTAATCAATACTGCCCTCTAGCGATGCTATTACAACTGCAAATTAATGTAAATAATGTTTATTAATAGTCAATAAAATCAGAAAATTACTTTAGTTACACAGTAGAAAAAAAAAAGAAAAAAAGAATGAAAATGGGCGAAGGACTGTCTGATGAACCTGTTTAAAATAAAAGGGAATGAAAGCAGTGGTTTGAAAAAGAAACAGAACCAAAGTTCACACTATTAAATAAAACAAGAGTACTATAGGACAGCACAAATACAAATGAGAAAATAATGACTGATTTATACAACAAGGAGCCAGCTACTCATGCTCACCCAAAATATCAGTTTAGAAATGGTTTCAAAATTACACAGATACTGTACAAGACAATATGTTTTGAGGTGTATTAAGCAAGCATGATTGTTACAAAATGCCGTTCGATTGTTTAAACACTATCTTCTGCTTTGGCATTGTTCTGTCTCCAAATAGAATCATTATTACTGATGGAGATACCATGCATAACTTCAGAAAATACTGAACAGTGAATGTGAAAGAGCAAAACAAATAAGAAAACCCAACTCACTCGTCCCAAGCCATGTAATAAATTTAGAGTTTTTAGCTAACCCTCAGAGCAGTTAATGAAAGAAATACCTGCCTCCAAATCAATTCAGTGACAGCTTTAAACATATGGATCTCTCTGTATATGTATGTATAAAGATAGATAGATAGATAGATAGATAGATAGATAGATAGATAGATAGATAGATAGATAGATAGATAGACAGATAGATGAATACTTTCCTTATAAGGCATAAAGTGTATGTCATAGATTTCTGCTTTTGTCCTCTCACCTTTTCCAGGAAAAAACACCCCAGAAATCTTGCAAACAGCCTTTCCTTTTCGGACTAGTGATCAGATCTCCAAACCACATGGCCTCAGACAGGCTGAAGGCAAAAAACCTGGTTGATTATTGTGGTATATTCCCCTTTTTAAATATACATTCAGCAAGAGAAATGATTTTTAAGTTTTGCTTCTATTAATTGTTCTGTTTCTCCTTTATATTATTTCTTGGGTTTTCCACTATGCCCCCTATTTTTCTTCCCATTAGAAAAGAACACAACTTTTAATGTAGCAATACTTTTTAGGCAGTGAGACACAAAGCAAAAGATGGTTTATTAGGTCTGAAAGTAAACTACTATTGTGTTAAGAATTATGCTGATTTAGCTCCCTCTTTCCTGAATTACACTGGAATGGCCCAAAGCTAAAAGCAACAGTGTAAACTGCTGATGGACTGTGTGTTCAGTGTTTTCATAGTGTGCTTTTCTACCATATTTTCCCAGGATGGAGAGAGAATTCAGATACAATCACATTCATTTGCAGATACCTGCTGCTTTGTCATTTTATGGATATAAAAGCTTCCTTCCTTACTTGCTATCCCTGTCTCCACTTTGCACATCCCTGCTGCGTGAATATGGTATCAACACTTTAAAAGAAGGAGAGAAGAGGGGAGACAGTTACGCATTTTTAAAATGCTGAGGCAGGGCAGAGAGCAGGCTTGAAATAAAGTGATGACAGGAAGAGGAACAGATTAGAGAACAGGAGGTGAATTTACAGCTTTGGACAATGACAGGAGAAAATGGAATGTGAGGAGGAAAAAAGACATAGGTTAGCCAAGGAAGTTTAAAAATCATTTATTAATGGAGGCATGAAACACAAGTAAGGCAGGTAATAGGAAAAACAGGTAAAAAGGAGAGAAGAGAACAGGAGAGAGCATGTAGAGTCCAGAAAAGAGGAAAATAATGCATATCTACCCTCCCACCTTCTGTTTTTTTTCCCTTTCGTTCCTCATTACAGGTAAATTAATCACTCCCCAGAACAGCAGACAGACCAAGCAAGAGAAAAGAGGGATTCCCAAAATGACCATAAAAAGGACTTGTTTACTATTTATACTAATAGTTCAAACCATGAAAAGTACCACATTCCTGACAGGTAAGTTTAAATGAAAACAGTGCTTTTGATATCTATTTGACAGCAATTTCTAGAATATTCATTAGGTCAATAAATTGCAATTAAAACTGTAAATTCAATAGCTGCACACACAAAACAGCTTTAAAGCTTGGGAAAGGTGTGTGGAGTTGTTTTGTTCCTTTTTTCCCTCACTTCAGAAATTTGAAGCAGCATCAAAATAAAGAGATCCTGGGTACCAATCATGTAGTAAGAGTTTCTTTTCTGTCCATTTCTACACAGAACCCATGTCAGTTCTAGGTACCATTGCACAAGTCTGTTTGTCACTGACTTCAGTGAAGACAGAATTTCTCCCCAGTCTGTCATTCTGAAGGAGCCAGATGTTCTGGCTCTAAGTTTGGAGAACATTGGAGTTTACTCAACTTCAAGATATTGAGCGGGCATCTAGTACCAGTAATTAAAATACTATTGTACATTATCCGACTGTTTACATCATAGAAGCCCAAGCTTCTGTGTGCTCCACAGAATTCTGCTCAAGAGGAAAAATCCTTTTCCTGACTGCATATTAATAGATAATACAAAGCATAAGAAACAATACATTTCATATGACCACATACATCTTCTTATAGTTCTTGAATATGTACTGAGAATGTTTAGCTTATTAGAGCAATTATAACACAGTCCACTTAATTTGTCATACTCTAGAGGGAGTATAATAAGGGACAGTCTATCTAAAGCTGTGCCCTAATGGCACATTAAATAATTCACATGGTCAAAGACACAGGAAACAAGTTATGCAAGACGCCTTGAGAAGATGGGAATTTGTGGTGCTTTGCTGATTTATACAGGCTTCCCACCAAAGGGAAATCCACCCAAAAACCTCTGTCTGTCTTTCAGTGTAGTATCTAGGATTGAAATTAGTAACAAAATGTTTGAATTTCTCATCACAAACCAGCAAACTGAGCCAGGCTTATTGTAACTGTCAAATATTTTCAGAGTCAGGACTGAGTCCCACGCATGTATGGCCTGACCTTTTATCTTAAATGGAATCCGCATAAATTCCTCACCAAGCCTGGTGAAGGCTTAGCAGTTTCATCTGATTCCACTCTGTATTTTTAGAATAAAAACAAAAGTCAGAGTGAACCAAAGTTGTTATTTTTGCTACAGTAGCCAAGTGCTTTTACATGACTGCCTGTTGAAGTTATATAGACACTTTGTGATGACAACTCTGAACTATGTATCATGTTTCCAGCATTGATTTCTGAAAATTTTCTGGATGCCTAGAAAGTAATTGGTCATATTAAAGAGATTTCAGTGTTGCCTAACAGCTGAACTACTTCTCTAAATTGTGTATTTTACACTTTCAACTACAGTCCTAAAAATGCTTCTGAGTCTTAGGCTTCTGTATAGCACACATCAGTGTAAATGGCTTTTCTTTTTGGTTGGGCATTTTTTCTTCTTGTACTATTAAATGATCAAAAAAACCAAAGAGCAAACAAACCAAACCCTACAGCATTTTGCACAAAGATAATTCACAGAGATGGATATAGGTTGGGACAGTCTCTGTCTCACAAATCTACTCATAATGGAAACAGTTCCAAACCTTTTACCAACCGACTGCAAGTTAGATAAGCAGCACGTCTTTTCCTTCTGCTTCTGCAGCTCCCTGTTCCAGGTCTCTGAATAACTAAGCATGTATAATGCAGAAAGAAAGATATAAAAGCATCAAAATGCCCAAGGAAAACCTTACACTGCCTTGCAAGACACCTTATGCTGTACTGGAAAAAAAATGTAAATTTCTGGTGACGATCCAAGCAGTAGCAATGACCTGTTGCATTTATGAGAACTCTTATAGTCCCTCCTGAAAACATATTGTTTTCCTCCCTTCCTTCTGCTTTCTCCATGCCGTTCATATATGCAAATCAAACTGTTTAGTCTTCAGAAAAAGACAAGATCTAAAATTTCAGTGGCTATTAGGAATAAGAAAAAGAAACATGGAAGCTACTATACTTTGTAGTGCTGTATTCTGGCTCACTCAGCTACCCACAGGAAGTACATCTTCAAACTGTAATACCTGAAGAAGTAGGAGTAATACGATTGGTCAAATCTAGTGTCTGTGCTTGTTGGTGAATGTTCATAAAAAACAGCCTACTGTATTAGATACTGTTTATACAGGTATGCTTTCCTGTGTTGCTCTCCAACAAAGTAGCATTCATGAGTTACAGACAGCAGAATGCAATTAGCCACCTTCTAGGAGAACATGCCTTTTCTTCAACACCCACTGTTTGGGTTTTTTCACTTGTACTATTTCAGTCAGACACAGAAAGAAATATTTATTCAAACTCTGAGATTCTTTGCAAATGAGATTTTTTCTCCAGTAACTATTATTTTAATATCAATAAACTGTTCAGAACTAAAACCAAAAAGTGCCATTTCCCCTTAAATAACACTCTTAGGCCTACCTTCTCATCTTCTCCTGATCATCTGCCAGGACTATCATCTTGATTAATTATTTATTTTTCTGTTAAAATCCTGTTTTTCTCATATTACCTTTTTTTCAACTTACAAGATCTTGGAACGTGCTGGACCAGATCATATACTCCTCCTGCTGAATTGCTCGTTACTTCATAAGCAATACTTGCAAAGGCAGTGGGACTGTTCTTATAATTAGACAATCTTTACAATGAATGAAAATGTTAGAACCAAGTGTTGTAACTCAGCTGAAATACATTTGACCCTGAGTCATGTAGGTGACCCATGTTTAAGAGCTCAGGCTTAGGCATATATAATAATACAAGCTTGCTTTGCAGCATCTGAACACATGCTAAGGAAAAGCAATGGAGGTGGCAGAAGAGATGGCAGTAAGAATATCTGTGCTCAGAACATTCAAGGCCTTTGAGTGCAAAGGTGATCATGAGGGATTTTTGGATGGGGTTGCATTTGGAACTATTGAGGATAACAAAACACCCAGGCAGGTCTCATTCTGCCTTCCATGAAGGTCTAAAGTCAGCTCCTTGAAGCAACGTGGATAGAAAGAGGTAATAATGAAAAGGATCACACATCTTGTAAGGCATCACAATGCATTTTCATCTCTCATGTTGGGTGAGAAACAAACACACTTAAAGTAACTAGCTACAGGCCTTCCGGAAGTAACCCAATTGTATCTGATTTCTTTTTGCGCTTTTAAAATGGTTAGAGGCTTGCACCTATATGAAACTTAGTGGCAGATAAAACTAAGAAAGATTTGTAACTGGCATGGAATTGTAAACTTGAAAAATGACTGCTTCTCTGCTTCCCTTTTACTCTTCAGATAAGAACAACATTAGCATGATTGAAAGTGTACAAGATTAGCCAGGGGCTTTCCTCAGGGTACTGAAAAAATAACCTGGATTTACCATTCCTGAGACTTTTCTCTAAGGTAGGAGACAGATTCAGATTATATCACCAATGAATCTAAGAATCAATTTTTATTTAAATGCAGTTACTTCATGTATACTGAATTCTGAATATTCATACCTACATACCTGTATTGAATGCATACTGTTTGTAGGGTCAAAAATCTTAAAAAAAGACATAACTTAATTACATTAAACTTTCTTGTAAAAAAAAATGGCTTAAATATTTCTGTGTGCTAATAAAAATCTATTAAATATATAAATAAAATAATGCTTGTATTCCACAAAAGAAGAATATCTCATGAAGAGGGTGATGTGAGTTTTAATTATAAAGTTTAAAAAATTTTTCTCTATAAAGTTTACTAGTCTACTTAATGGAAAAAAAAGGAAAAAAAGCCCAAACAACAACAACCCACATCAGCCAGCACTGAAGTCCACAGAAAAATCTAAACTGTTACTTTTTCCTCTCTAATTAGAGGAGAATATTGTTCAGGAGCATCTGTGAGTGACATTTGATTGACAGGCAGCTGGTCTGGAGCAAGGTTAGTCTCACTCTCACAACAAAAACTGAAACTGATTCCCTTAGAACGATTGCTAAAATAGTTGAAATTAAATGAATAATACATTGAAAAAGCAACATGCTTTTAGATGGAATATTTAGGATATTTCATCCATTAAAAGAGATAATTCTGACTTACAAAGCATGAGGTTTAAATAGGAAGTTCAACTGCTAGTGAAGGAATTGAATAGTCAGTGATCACCAGTGAAATACTGAGTCTGTTTTATGTATTCTATCTGACACTTCATTGCTTAAGAAAGCTATGTTGCACATCATACATTGCACAAGCAATGTAGCACAGTAGATGACTTTTAACAAGCAATCTTTATAAATATGCTGTGTATTGGAAATAAGTCTTGGCATTTAAAATTACTCTGCTTAGGCTTTTGTCTATGACTTGAAGTGAAAGAGCAAGTGGGCTACTGTGATGAGTGGGAGTAGAGGAAGAATATATATATGTAGGTTAGGTAAGAAGAATGAAGGAGGGTTTTTATTCTCTCACAGACCTGTTTGGAAACAAAAGCAAGAAGATACATTTCATTCTTCTGTAGAAATAACATACAGGCATCCACTGCAAACACAGAAAACCAAGTGTGGTCTCCAACAAAGCTCAAATGTACGTGGACATGTAAATAGAAGAAAGTCCACCACTGCAAAGAAGGGCACATTTTCTAAAGGCAGAATTTTCTAAACCAAAATTGTTCTTAGACAGTCCTGTAACACGTACATGCACAACATCACAAATATGTACCAGCACAAATTAGTTCAGCTTTTCAAACCTTGATTCTATTCACTTTCAGTGCAAAACCAAAAATTCTCAGCCTAACAGATTGTTACATCCTTGTTAACAGATTTAGTTCCTGGCCTCAAAGACACATTATAAAATGTGTAAAATCTTTCCCTGAAACACCTCACCACGGAAACAGTAAGGTTCTTCAGGAAAGTAAAATGTATATTCCTTAACATTCCTGTATTGTATCAGATTAAACCTGAGGGTTTTAGAGATCCTTCAGTCCTTCATTCAACCAAAAACTTTGTGAAAGGAAAGTGGAAAATGTAGTGACTTAAAAAAGTATTTCCTTCAAGATTTGGGGAGAGGGAGAATATTTCTTAACACAGTAAGGGGAAAATTGACAGGAGTAGAGGATTTTGTGTACAACAGTATATGCTGATTGTGTTTACTGACAACATATCCATACATCTTTCCAGACTTTCGAGTCCTCTTGTACTTCCTTCTAAGAAATACTTTCTTTGTTTTGTGATATATTCTTATAATCCCAACTAAAATAACCTTTTGTACATCTATGCTCATCCTCCAGTTTTAAGTTTTGCACGGCTATGGCAAAGATAGGAAGAAGGATATGACGAGGAATTTAAGGATCATTATCCCAAACTAGCCAATCAAAACATTTTTAATCCCTTAGTGGCAAAGCAGACACCTGAATGCATTATATTGTGTAGCATTCTGATTAACAGGGCAAATACATTTAAACCTAACACAAACTAGGGATGCATACAATGCGGTAGTTCAAAAACAAACCAGTGTGTCACTGTCTACTGGAGGCAGACTCTGTACACTGTGCAGCATATTGGATCTAAATTCTTTGGCAAGACCACCACTACTCTCCCTACCCCATTTCTGTGATATTTTGGCAAGCAGTGCTGTGGTGATCAGATTTCTGAAGTAGACTGAAAACAAACAAGCAGAAGAGGAAGTGAATCTGATCTCTCGACACACAAAGATATCAGTCTCAGACAATCTTATCACATTATCTAGTTTGATGTACCTCCGATAGAAGTGGGGTGAATCCCTTACGGTGTAGTGAACTTTCTCAATCAGATTTCAGGGATTCCTAGCCCAGTGCCTCTTCCATGACAGCCCTTCAATTCTTCATTATCACAGTTTCCTTAGGTCAAATTCAGAGATCATGAGATCTAAATGTAGGTATCTATATCTGATGATTAAGTGCGATCTTAGTCAGGGTCAACAAAATCTAGAATTCAATTCTGCCTAAACACAGATGTTTAATGCCTGTGGGACATCCTTGGACATCTCCCCTGATCTTCAGATGCTGCTTCAAAAGGCCTTGTGTCATACACACTTGCTTTCCTGAACACATCTTAGACTCTTGGAGTATATAGGCTGCCCTGGACACATGAGTTCAGGTAACTGAATTCTATTCTTATTCTCTTTTTTCATGCTGAAGAGTCCCAGGCAGCTCCTGCTTCTGACTCAGTGGACCTCATTTGCTCATGAGTGACCTACTAGACCCTAGTGTAACTCCACATGCATCACTGCCCAAACCATATTCTTGTGACTGAGCATGTCCTCTGGGTTGAGTCACGCAGATGACAGAGAAGAGGAATAAGATACCAATCTTGTGGTCAGTCCCTGCGCCTAAGAAGCAAACAATCATGGTTCAGTTAGCTAAGGCTATGAAACAGATCATGAAACATTTGTGTGGGTCCATCCTTAAGAGAGAAATGTCATTGCAGTGATCACACAGTACTGGAAGCTCAGGAGGATGGGATCACCCGATAAGTATCTTTTTACACTAAGCACATGTAATGAGAAGTGTTGAGACCCGTCAATTTGCTTCTTAGAAACATTTATCCAACCTTTGTTATCTTTAAAGCTTGCTTTCACATTATAAGAATGACAAATAGTAACATCAGACCCTAAGAATACTTCAAAAATGAGTGAGCTGTGTAAGAGATTCTTCTGGATTAAATCAGAGTAAAATGCAGTTTTCCATTCCTTACTTGTGCCAATCATAGGTGTAGAATGGACCTTGCTGGTTCATAAAACAGTTACTCAGATGAAATTCAATGAACTTGAGAAGCAAATAAGCTTCAGGTGAAGACAGGGATCAAGATATAGTATCGACAATGTCATTAGTGAATCCAGTGTTATCCTTTAGGACTTTATTCTTTTCATTATGGTAAGACTTTTGCCACTGAGAATTCACAGATTTCTTTTTCTCATCATAGATTTTCTCAGATTTGAAAAAATATACAAGAGATTTGAAAGACTTCAGCTGCTGGCAGTATCAAGCCCTTGGTTCCTCTGATATGTCTGGGTTTCTGAGGGGGAGGTTCTCAAGACAGAAGGAAGAGATATCACCATGTTTTAGCAGTTACAAGAAAGTACATCAAAGTTAAGGGGATAGGTCCTAAAATATTAACTATAGTCCAGATGGCCTGTGTGGGTGAAACTTGAGAATGTTTTATGAGAAATCACACAAAACTCAGATGCTATAGAAACAAGAGACAAAACAGAAAAAGAGGAAAATGTATTACTGACTCTGCCAGACATGCTAGGCAACATTTCATAAATATCAGATGGAAGAAGTCATGATGAATCTTTCCTTTGAGGTCAGGAATTACACGCAGATAGAACAGAACTAATGCACAAATGACATCATATGGTTTGACTTTCTGCTGTCAGACAGGAGACCTGAATATTCTCCTCAGAAGGGGCCTTGGCTTAGGCTATGAGCTTCTTGGAGATGTCATTGCATCAGGGTTAATTAACAAAGAACAGTTTATGTTTCTCTGACGCTGGCCCTTTTTGCTAATTAAACAAAAATGGAAAAAAGAGGCAAATTTTTATTTTATTTTCAAATTTTTTTTTAAGTAGGAGAGGAAATATGCTCTGTGCAGGACACAACGTGGGTGTCATCCACAGATTCTGTAAGATTCACAGGCACCACTGTGGGAATGACAATATAGGCAGGAAAGTACTACTGAAAGACAGCCTTGCAAGGTACAAGCATAAAATTTGCCCCAGCAGACACATCTGTTTGAAAGTCTCAGCTGCAATTCTCCTCTACACATAATTATTAACACTGTTCGTAAAGTGTTTTATCACTGCTAGGCTCAATAGATGCAGGAAGATGTAAAAATTATTTTGAATAATTTTGCTTAAGAAAAAATGATATTTCAAAAAGTTAAACTTTCATTTTAAAGTGAATCAATTACTCTTTCATTTTGCATCCCAGGAATAGTAGTGTAATAAGATATGCTATTATGAGTATATACTATTAATTCTGACATTTATTAAATAATTAGCATCACTTGTAAGTTAGAACTGACTGAGATGTCTTATTTCCAGTGTCACAGTGCTATCTATTTGTACTGCAGCAAAAATATATAATATTTCTATCTGAAAAATAAAAACCTGGGCTCTAATAATTATCCATTGACTTTAGGGCATCTAAAAGCCTAACGTAGGATTTTGTTACTCAAGGATACTTTTAATGAAAAAACAGACATTTTGAGGTGGCAATAGTTTTTTCAGTGCATACTGCAACTATGTATGCATATCTTGGTTATCTTATTTAGGTGCCTCCAGTTAGAATGCATAAATCATATCAAATGCTCTAAAAATGTATAGCCTGATAGTCTTTGAGGAAAATATACAATTGCTTTTATCGCATAAATGAAATTAAGCCTTATCTTATGAAAAGATCTATGTTTCCGCATTGATGATGCAGAAGGCTAACAGCAACTACTTTCTGAAGGAGCTTATATAGAAGAATCAATCTGGATTTCACTAATTAATTATTTTTATATTTTAAAAAATATGTTCTTTTTTTTTTTTTTTCCTAATTTTTTAAATAAATAACTGCATGCAATGCAAGTTATAAAGATAAAATGATGTTTTCACCTTCCTAGGGAAAAAAAATATTTCAAGCTAAGATATTAATAGGAAAACAGCTGCTTTTCTAATTAGTACACTTGATGCTTAGCTTCTTTTCATTACAGCAGAGACAGGGGACACTTTGATCTAGATGTTTTAATCAGTGTTAAGTAGCATTAAGCCCTAATAATTTAAAAACAAGACAATCACAAAATAAAGTGCATAGCTAAAAATTGATTTGATCAGTACATCCTATTACAATATACCAGTAGGAATGAAACACATTGTAATTGCTACTGATATGTCATAAAACAATGCCATAAGAGTAATGAAAATGAGAAATAATATGATACAATTAGAAAGTTGCTTTTGATTCCAAAACTAAAAATACTGAAATACTTCGGTGTCCAAAAGAAGTGAAAATTCCAAGTTTTAACAAATACAATTAGTTATTGCTCTGATTGTTAATTTAACATTTGGGTAAGGAGAGTTTGAAATTATTCCTGGATCTTCTCCCTTCCCTTTTAAAAACTTCTCACCAGCACCCTATGTGACTAAAAGGCAGGGGTAACGAAGGTTCACTTTTTTACAATATATGCACTGTCAAGCCTTTAAACATACTATGATAAAGTACGCTTAATTAACCTGGGGTACTTTTTCTTCACACAGACTTTCAAAATTCTGAACAGCTATATCAATGGGTAACAGAACACTTTTTCACCATGATTTTTGATTTAAGGTATACTTATGTTAACGTTTGATTACACTATCGTTCTTCTATATATAGTAGAGTATCTTCATATTTCACCAATAAACTCTGTTCCTGAAAATTTTTGTTCAAAATCTGGCACTGTGCTAGGTCAGAGCTCTGACATGTGGAACATTTTGGGCTGACTCCAGATGGAGAAAGAAAAAAGTAATTATCAATATTTGTCCAAGGTCATCTTTCTCAAAGATGGACCAGGCATCCATGGCCAAGCACATATAAACTACGATCAAGCACTTTGCCATCAAAATTAACAAACAGGGTGACTTGAAAATGATCCTATGTTTCCTAGCAGTGATACTGCTCTGCTCATATATATATGAGATATACAGTTGTCTGGTAGGCCAAAACCACACAAACAGGATTAAAATTTGAAAAAAAAAGATATGGATTATAAGTAGACATAATTCAGAAGCGACAAAGAGATACATGCATTTGATTTGAAGCCTCACAATACATAGTTTGATCTGAAATTACTGTCAGGATTCATCAAAAGCTGTCAATTGCCATTTGCTGTGCTAATTTGAGACATTCATGTGCTTGAATACAAGTATACTGTTTTTGTTTTTCTGCAGTCCGGCAGATTCTCCTGAGATCATTATAACTGGCTTATTTCCCAGACATCTCTGTAAAGTATATTCTTCTCATAGAAAATGTAACATATAGTGTCCTAAAGTGAAAAGTGTGGCAGAACACTTCTGTCTGGCAAGTCTGTGAGTTAGGGAAAATAAGTGTTTCAATCTCAAGATAAGAAAGATAAACAACTCTTGGCTAAGTCCTTAAGGCTTATAAAATGGCAAATAATTGAAATTAATGCTCCTTGGTCCTTTTACCAAATAAATGTAATTATTTACTTGATTAAATTTCTGCTGTTTAATATCTATAATAAAAAGCTATAGATTTATGACTGATCAACTGTATGAACAAAGACTGTAGATCTCACAGCTCAATTCCTATCAAAAATAAGACATAGGATCTGTTGTAATTCCTAAAGTATCATCTAAAGGCCATTCTTGACCTTAAACACAGTTCGCAGCTATCACCTATAAACTGAAAAGAAAGTTATTCACTGGGATTCTGAAGAGGGAATAAGGAGTACAATTCTGTAACACTTTAAATCACAGCAAGAGATAAGAGGACTGAGGAGATATTTAGATGCAGTATCTGGAAGCAGTATGGCAGTTAGCAAAGCAGAGATATTACATTTTATTACATCAGAGAAGCACTTAGCTGAATGGTGTGAGTCTGCAGGTTCTGGTTCTTGGGTGGATGTCTCACAGCACAATGTCAACCTGTTCACAGATTCAAGTCTATTTTTAATCAGATGATATGTAAAGAACTACTCAAGTAGTTTCTTCCTTTTTTAATTTTTTTTTTCCTTTAAGTATCCCTTCAAAAGAACATCCTTTCTGCTAGGTTGCAGTATCACATTCTCTGTCCTCCTTGCAATGTTCCTGGCTGCACAGTGGTGCATCTAAAACTAGAAAGGTTTAGTGTTTGTTTCTACCTTCACTCTACACTACAGACAAAGTAGATTTCATTTCCTGCATTGAAAATAAAATAGAACATGAGATTCTGGCCTCATTAGTAACTGTTTTCAATTAGACCACTATCAGACCACTAAGTTTAAGGGCTCAATCAATTACCCCCAGTATGCCATGTGTAGATGCCTTTGTGTACAGAACGCTCATGGATCTGAATAGGCTCCAGTGATCATGTATGCCTGCCTCCTTTTCTTCACCGGGAACCACAGCATCTCACAGTGAAGCAGCGTGGCAGCTGTGGGAACTACCTCACACAGGAACAAATTGCAGCAGACCAGCCACTTCTTGAAGAGAATAAATCTTTGTCAATCTTCTGCCTTACATGTACTATGTGACAGAAGTCTGTACATGGAGAGGTAGAACAGAATACCTGACTTCTGATAAATTGACTCTGTAGAAGTTTGGAGAGCCCAAACCCCCACAGGTTCTCAGCACTACTAGTCCGCAGGTGGTTAACCTGAAAAATGACATTCAAACTCCATGAAACCTCCTGAGGGACTGGATTCTAGCTTTGACTTTGAGTCCTCTGTGGTGTTGTTACAAAAAGGTGGCTGGTGCATTCTTTTCCTGCTTTGGTTTTTGATGAAATTACCTTTGGATTCAGTGCTTTATGCAGAAGCCCAGAGTACCAATATGCACTGGATCAGCCTCAGTTCAAATTAAAGTGAGGGAATATGCACTTAGTGGATATCAAACACATTTGGCTATAAGACGGGCACTAAATTGCTCAGCTTTGCCACAGTAGTCTCACTGCTGGGTGTGTGCAGAAGTAAAATCACAGCATCACAGAATCACAGAATGTTAGGGATTGGAAGGGACCTCGAAAGATCATCTAGTCCAATCCCCCTGCCAGAGCAGGAACACCTAGGTCAGGTCACACAGGAACGTACCCAGGCGGGTTTTGAATGTCTCCAGAGAAGGAGACTCCACAACCTCTCTGGGCAGCCTGTGCCACTGCTCTGTTACCCTCACTGGGAAGAAATTCTTCCTCACATTTATGCAGAACCTCCTATGCTCCAGTTTGCATCCATTGCCCCTTGTCCTATCATTGGATGTCACTGAGAAGAGCCTGGCTCCATCCTCATGACACTCACCCTTTACATATTTATAAACATTAAGGAGGTCACCCCTCAGTCTCCTCTTCTCCAAGCTAAAGAGACCCAGCTCCCTCAGCCTTTCCTCAGAAGGGAGATGTTCCACTCCCTTCATCACCTTTGTGGCTCTGCGCTGGACTCTCTCAAGCAGTTCCCTGTCCTTGAACTGGGAGGCCCAGAACTGGACACAATATTCCAGATGCGGACTCACCAGGGCAGAGTAGAGGGGAAGGAGAACCTCTCTTGACCTAAAATGATGTGCCAGTAAGCAACTTCAGCAGGAAAAAGAGGTTGTTTATAAAATCGTAACGACCAAAGATATTAGGCAGGATATTTGGTGAACAGAGCCTTGTATGTAAGCTTCAGCAATAAAGCAGGGACAGGTTGTACAGAAATACATTGCACTAGAGGACTGAAGTACAGATGGTTCCATTCAAGAAAGCCTATTCCCCAGTGTTCTCCTCTGATAATCTGTGTCCATTAATATTTGTGCCTTAATCACCACACCAGATCTATTGAAAACCATTTTAAATACACATATTTGACTTCACTGTTAGAAAGCACTCACCTCTGTACCAACCATGGGCTATATTCCTCAGGAATTACAAAAAGGAAGACAGAGTGAATAAAGCTGAACAGGTTCTAGCCCATGTGGGCCTGAATTGCTTTTGAAAATGGTACCGGATGTTTTGAATGCTGTAGCATAATAGAATATTTACTCAATAAATATAACTCAGGTGCCTTTCAGTGTAAATATGATAAATACTGCATCACAAGATTCAAGAGGAATGCCAACCATAGGAAGAAGGAATGCTGACAGCTTTTGTATGTGATGGGGAAGCAGATATCCTACTGCAAATCTCTTCATCCTCACCATTCGTGAGTCACACCTTCCACATTGTCCTTGAATGATGTCTCCACAAAAGATGTTTCTCACCACGAATGAATTCAGAAGGAGACCTAGTTTTATTTTCTTAATGAAGTTAACTTGATTTGCAATTGCTGAAGCACACAGAGAGTGGAAATTGGCAAAGCCATTTTGCAGATGTTTTTCATGGCAAAGCTACACTGTAGGCATGCAGGCCTGACTGGAATGCCTAAGGTCACACCTGCTCACAAAGAACTCAACCAGATGCTCAATAAGCTCTACAAGATGTTCTGGAAACACTAAGATGGGACAAAAAAATGACAGAAACTTTCATTAGTGTATCATACTCTCTGAGGACTGCATTTACGACCCACTAATGCATATTCTGTCTTATTGCTAGTACAATCTTGATATTTGTTAAATACAAGAATAATATATTTTTGTAGCATTTGTTCCATATTACATGTAATAATGAAAAAGAAGTAACTGAAAATAGGGAACTGAAAGGGACTGAAAAAAGAGGTGCTGGCAACTTCTTACGGCAATCTTGTTCTGTCTTTTAAAACAATTACATTTTAAAATTCTCCCAACTTTCACTTCTCTCCTTAGACTGGGTGTAACATCTAAATCACCTTTTTTGCAATGCAATTTTTAAACTGCTCAAGATAACACAGGATATGTGCTCTTCCTATATGACACCCACAGGCTGTCTCCCATCTCAGCTCCAAATACAAGCAGACATAAATGCATGCTTTTTATCACATCTTACCTGTAACAAGCACAGAGAAATGGGTGGGAAGAGTGGAGTGTCAGCTCCACCTCCTTCACTATCAAGCAACAAAAGGAGGTGAGTATTGTTCTGCCCCATACAGCTGCCTGAAGTAAAGTACTGCCTGTCTGTGGTGAATCCCAAGGACATGAGACGGTGCTTATATGTGGCACTTTCCAGCTTCACACAGCTTTCCCTGTCACCTATCTCATATTATGACACAGTCAATCCTCAATTTATTTCTAAAGCTAATTTGGGGCCCAGTACTGCCCACCAGTTTAATGCCCATGAACAGAATGAAAGATTCCCACTCAATAGGTCAGACAGGAGGTGACTGAAAATCAACCTATGATCCTGAAAAGCTCCTTTGCTCCAGCCACTGCAGCAGCCTTGTTTTAACGACAGGGAAGAAAACAGAAATCAAGTAATTCCTGAAAAATTAAAGGTATAAAAGGTGCATGACTTGACTGACCACTAAGAGGAGCTTAAAAAAAATCTTAAAAAAGAAAAAAAGCCCAAACCTAGAATCTGTTCTCCTGCTTTCAAACCCCTTCCTCCTAGTTTCAAAGTCACATTCATTCATTTATTTTCCTCTTGGAAAGAAGGAAGGTGAAATTCAAGGCATTTCTGCTGTGGGTGAGTAGCTATCAAGGGCAGCAGATGTACGAAAAATTTCTCTGTGGTTTTGAACAGCACTTCCTCCATGACAAGACTGTTTTTAACATTCATGTTGCATAAAAAACCCAAAAACCCCCTTAGCTGAGTCTGGTGAAATTTGATTTTGCTCACATATCTTACTCAATAAAGAATGAAAGTAAAAGCATTCCATATGCAGGTCTGTGTTGCTAGTGGGAGCTGTGGTCATGCTAATATCAGAAACGAAGGACAGTCCTGTGAATTATGATACATGTATTAAAAAAAATCTGTCATACTGACCTAGCTGCCTAATGCTAAAGGTTGCAGAAGACAGTCTATTTTGTCCTCTGTGACTTTCACTTGCAAGCAATGCAGGTGACTGACCAGATCTTCCAAAGACAGGGACATAAGCAGTAGAAACCAAATATCTGTAAACACTGCCTTTCAAGGGAATCCTGTTCCATCTTCTTTGAACACACATCCACACATCACAGTTCTCACCTGCTGAATGGAATTTAAGTGGAATAAATGAGTGACAAAATGGGAAGTGGAATGGCAGACTGCCCTCTGTTTCATAAAAGGTTTAAAAAAGATTTTGTGTGGAGGTGAAATCTTGCTACACACCTCAAGTTAAAGCATGAGTCCCTTAGCATATGGGATCTTAAAATGCGTACTAAAAAAAAAAAAACAACAAACCAAAAAAAGGAGATTCTGGCATTTCTTCATCCCCTTGCCTCACTGCACTGTCTGGCTGTTCATGCAACGGTGCTGGAGGGGAAGGATCCCTGAAGATCATCGGAATAGTTAGCGCCCAACTTACTTACACCTAAAAAAAAAAGTCATCCACACCTTCAGTTGCAGGCAGAAGCAACTGAGATACCAACACAGCATGCAGGGAAGATGTGGTTATCAACTGATTCTTGTAACAGTGGGGAGTTACATTCTGTGGTTACTACTAGTGTCTGAAGCTTTGTTGATGCTGACTTTGACTGTATGTGTGGGTAGGGAAGGTTCTGTACAAATGTCTTCTTACATGCTATGCATTGCAGGCTCCCGGCCCACAATACCTTTTGCTGACATAGGTGTATGTATGATTTTGACATAACTAAAAATCATGACAGTGACCTAAGGAAATATCTGTATAAGAAGCTTTTAGCAGCCACAAACAATGACTACAGTCCCTTTTATCACTAAAGTTGATCAAAAATTCAGGAAAAAACTATCACAAAGATTCCTCTTTAGCCATTAATTAAAGACATTAATTCTATAAAATAAACTTTCCAAATGTGGTCCTTATAAAGTGCCTTTTCCAAACTTTTATGTTATCTGGACTTAATTTTGGTTTCTGTCTTAGAAAAGCATCATGCCTGCTCATTCTTATTTTTTCTGGTAGAATTAAAAAAAAACCTATTGTGAGTAATATATCCAGAGAAAGTAGATGACTGTCATTCCTAGTGATGGTATCACCAGGACATTGTTCAAGCACTTTGGATAACACTTAGGAAGCTTATAGAATATTTCCCATGCACTATGTAATCTTGACCTAAACAGAGAACTACTGTTTCCATTTAAAAAGAAGAAATTTTGAACTTTCTAAAACATTGCGACAGTCTCTCCATGAAGTGCAAAGGAAAAACATTTTATTGTTATAGTAGTGCATATTTATGCAGTGGTTAAGGCTCTTCATAGTTAGCAAATCGGCAACTAAACAGTTACCTACTTTTTCACCTATCAGCATAAGACTACTTTAAAACATGCGCTGTGCTGACCCATCAGCTTCCCGATCACGTGCTGTTCATGCGGCGGAACTTCCCACAGTTCCGGGCTGTTATTGTCCACTGCTCTTCCGGTCAGGTCGGCTTCCTGCCACATCGGAACAACTTAACAGATTCTGGCACAACTCAGCAGTTTCTCATCTCATTCTCAGGGCCTGCTACCAATCAAAGCCTCACTGCTGGCCCCGGGGCTGTGCAGGGCTGACAGGCTGATGTCTGACAGGCCGATGTCTTCTTGCTCTTTTCCCACATTGGGACTACGTATAGACACATGATATTCAAGTTTGAATGCAAAAATAAGTCTTTTAATTGAATAATTTATTTGATGTGCCTGATATGTTAAGTAAATATTCAAAATTATAAAAAAAGTTCAAAATAACTATCTTCACAAATCTTCACAAACATATGTGTACAACTCATTCTCTTCTGTGGATCAGCTGATTTTGTCTCTCTTCATCCTTTCTGTCATATGCTTTGTCACACAAGTGGAACAGTGAGATAAATCAACCGTTTATTTTCTTTATTGCATAAATCTCACAGCAATAAAATGGAATTGATCACATAAAGAAGTTTAAGATGGGTTTCAGTAAATTCTTGAGAAGCTATAAATTAATCATGTAAGCTGATATTATATCTCCTCAAGGGAAACATATTTTACTAGATCTTTTCCGAACATTTTCCACCTTCAATATATTTATAAATGTTGCTACTATTCTTACTTTTTTCTAAGATGATTAAACCATTATTTTTCCCTTGTGTCATGTGCTGCAAAACAAATCAAGAATATCTCTTCATTACTTAAAAAAATATACAACAAAATCACTGGGAAATCTAAAACAAAGGTATAAATATAGCTTCAGCGACAATTAATGAATTTCTAATTTTTGTTTAAATCAAAATAGATGACACTGCCAATTGATCCATACAAATGGAAAGCTATACTATATGTAGGATGTAATGCTATCCTGAGATAAGTTTTAAAGGAAGGAAAATTGAGCTAGTCAACTCGTCCTTTGCATTTAATTGATACTGTCCATAATACAGTATTTTAAACCATAAAAAATTTGTTTCATTGATTTCAGAGCTGCTTGATTTATACCCGAGAGTATAGTCTAAATTCTCATTGGGAAAGTACAGATTAATGATTTTATATGTGCAGATGCAATTTAAAACAGGATTGCTACTAACTCACGAACAGCTACTGTATGAATATTGTTAGTACAAGTTCCTCTTCACTGTCATGTCTCTCTGTTGCAGAGACCTGAACTACAGAAGTGCAGTCTCTGCTTACTCTTGAGCTCCTCTGCTAAACCTGTCCACTATCTACTGATGTGTGCAAATCACGACAATTCTGTTCTAAGATAGCTATTACTCTTCAAGACATTGGAAGCAAAGCATAAACATTTCTGTACTGGTCTCCATAGTGGAAATGAACATTAACAGAACTAGAGATCTAGGTTAAACTATGACTGTGAAGACAAAAAAGGACCTTCCTTATCCCCAGTCTTAAACAACTTATCAAACCCAAGTAGTTTATTATGAAAATACAGGATTAAAACATGTGAAACCAGTGACAGATAAGGTAACATCAATTCTTTTAATAAAAAAAAAATATGTGATGGTTTTAGTTTGCTTTCAGAATACTAATTCTAGAGTGACAACTGTCACAACTGTGACAACTGTGTGGTTCCTAACCATCAACCCTGAAAAAAAAATCTGGTGTACCTTTGTTGTTGTTGCTGTTGCTATTAGTATTGTTATTACTTTGCTTTCTGGTGATCAGCTGGCTGGTGAATCCAGGTTGAAACACTCCATTGTCTGATAATCAATGTCACCATGAGGCTGATTCACCAGGAAGTGGTTTATGTGAATGGAAATCATGGGGTTTTTTTCTTTTTTTTTTTTTGTTTTGCTTTGTTTTGTCATGGAACAAGCACAGAGAACTTTGTATCTGATTTAGAGTACAAACTCATGGTTACTTTTGTACAGTGATATGGATAGGGTGAAACCTAAAACATGTTTATGAGACAAACTGGTGACAGCATGGAAAATAACACTGAACTTTGCTACACAGGGTAAATGTTGACTTTAGTATAAAATAGTAGAATTTGTATGGGATCTTGTAGCAAAAACATTTTCTTTATGTTTCTATAATACAATTCAATTTGTTTTTATTTAAAGGAAATCCGATCAGATTAAGGGCCTGGTAAATGTTTTTAGCAGTATTTTGCTTCATAACCATAATTTGGAGGGACTGATACTTTACCACCTTTAGACAAAAGAAGGTACATTTAAAATAAAACAAAAGGATGAAACAGGATAACTGATTTCAGTAGTAAAGCCAGTGCCAATCTGATAACTGTTTTACTTTGACTACCAGACTTTCCAGATATAGAAGTAAAGGTGTAGTTTCATAATACAATACACTAGCACAGCTATATGGTTCACTCTTCCCCTTTCTTGCACCATACGTCGTTGCTTATTCATTTGTTTCAAATCTAATTATGGTGCAATCAAAGAATGTACTGGAAGAGCTCACTGATCTGATAGAAAACAAACTCATAAAAAAATCCCCCACAACAGAAAAAAGACTTTCTGTCAGACCAGTGAGCTCAACTGATATACACACAACTCCTAGTTGCAAGGGATGGACATGAATTTCCAGCCAGGCCTAGAATAACCTCCTTATCAGAGGCAACGTATCGCAGTCCTGAATTAGGGACAATCTTACAGTACATCCTGGAAAAGGTAAACACAAGGATAATGACTGGGAGATGTAATATGCTAGAAAAATTTAGTGATCAAAAATTGTTTATCTTACAGCTTTTACATAAGCAAAATAACAATTGCTTTCTAGAGACTTTGTACATACAGAACTCAAAGTAGACCATCAAATCTGTAGTATTCTCATATTGGAATTGATCTTTCTAAGAACCATAAGCTTCAGCAGAAGGTCACTATATTTGAAACAATTATCACACAATTTCAAACAATGACATTTTCATGAGGAGTGGGTTTCCCATCTTCCCAGGAACCAGCCAGCTATTTTCAAACTACTATATATTTCACAATACAATTCATCAACTAAAAGTAGCTTTATTTTACAAATGCTACATACCAGATGTTAAGTGGTCTTCCTAACTTTTACTTATCTCCTTTACCTTTCTCTTTATCTGACCTATTGCTTCCCAAACATTTGGAATAGAAAGTTTTGAGGTCAAATAATAAGACCTGACATAATGGCTGCTGATAGTTTTAGATAATTATGATATTAATGTATATTGATTTTCTATATTAATAAAAAAGTAACAGCTGATATCAAGGATCAATAAGGTAATTCGTAATTTTAAAGAGGATTCACAAGTGTCATCCAGCATTCATAAAACATGTTCCAAATAAAGTTTAATGACGAAGAGAAGAAGTATTGGCCTTCAGTCCTTCTCATTTAATAAGCTTACAAAGCTTCATTTTCTTTGCCAGCACTGACAACATTTTGATTTACAGTGGATAAAGCAGGATAAAATGTTTACAACTCAAGCTGTACAATCTTTCTTCAAAGACAGACTAAGCATATCCAGCTCCTGGCTAAAGAACTTTGAATTTATTGTCTTATCAGAGGTCAAGCTTGCCAGCTATTGTTGTGATGGCTCAACCTGTACTGCACCACTGTCCACAGCACCTGGGATGAAAGGCTTAGTGAATCACCTCTTTCCACTATGTGGATCAATAGATAAAACACTCTCACAGATGCCTCTGAAGTTGCCTCAGATTATGATTAATGAGTTCATGATGTTTTCCTGTTGGCTCTTCAGTTCTCCTTTAGTTTGAGCTAAGAAAACCCCATAGTTTCTCAGCTCTCAAGAAGACTGATTTCCAGGTTCTTTGATGGCTGCTACAGTTTTGCTGTTCATGAATAGCATGTTCCTATGCAGAGAATTTGTTCTGTTTACATGGTCAAGGTATCTGGCTAAACACATCAGATGAATAAAGGCAGCAAAAAGCAAGGGAACATGGCTGATCAAGCATGAAAATGTACATTACTGTCTTAATTCAAAAAGTCATCACGTTACCTTTCAGTCCAAAAGAGGCATTTCTATTGGAAAGAACTCTTGTCGTGACAAAGCAATACCATTAAGAATGTAACACACAGCCTTCGGTGAAGTTCATTACTACTCAAGGAAGTAATATTGTTAACTAGCTTCTTTTGATTTGCTTAGCAAGAAGAACTTGGCAATATCAAACATAAAGTACTGGAAGGCATGCTTTTAAATCCATGTAATCAGGTTACTATTCATACATGTTACCATTTGGGTGGTAGTATGCGTACAGAAGGATGTACTGTCACATCACCTAAAGGCAGTAATTTTTACCTGTTCATTGAAATATTTTACTTGCATCTTCTTCCAAAAATGCAAACTATTTTCAAAAGAAACTTCAAACTAGAAGTTTTGCTGTAAAAGTTGACTTACTTAGTTTAATTACTACGTAGCTAGTTTTCCTGCATTCAAGATGAACTATATCTTCCATGACACAAAGCATTGTTCTTTGACAAAGACATTGTTTTCAATTCAATAGCTGCTTCAGGCTGTATAACTTTAGAAATCATTCAATGATGCAAGATAGGATAAACTTCTGAAATGGCACATACCTTAGACTAATGCAATACATAGAAACACCAAAGAAAATACGTGAAGGACATTTCTGTTGACAATGCCAGTTTAGGTAATCAAATCTTGTCGATCCACCAAGACTGAAAAATCTTGAGGGCTTTTTTTTTTCACTGTCAGATATCTTGTTTTTAAATACTGCGTCAAGGCTGACATCTCCATTCTTTCAGAAGCTGTCAGCTCTGAGCATGCTACACACTGTAGTACTGAAGTGACTTAAGCAAAGCCAAACATCATATTTGTCATCATATTTCTGCACTTCCATTTTCTCCCCTGGCCCAACATTGGAACAATTTGTCCTTGTCCTTTTCAGAAAGCACTTCCTTTCCAAATCACCCCTCAAAAAGAACATGCTGCCAAGAAGACTGAAAGGCACATACAACATGGTCATGATAGGTTGTAATGAGTGCTGTGGGTGTTAGCAATTACAATGGGTGCATTTAGTGTTCCAACTCAATGGTACTTTTCAAGATGATATTTGTACATATGGCTACTTGCAGTCTATATTGTATATCAAAAATAAGGATTTTCTTTAAAGTATACTAGGCATACTGACCAAGAAGGTATAATATTGTTTCATTAGCAGGCCTCTGGTATAATTCATTTCTGCATCATTTTACTACTGTTTTTTCCTGCATTACATTCTGATGGCATTTTCAGGCTGAGGTAATATACTGATTTCTGTGGGTTACATATATCTACTACACACAACACACTACATCCCAATGGGGGCCCTCAGGTTCTCAGGATATATATAAGATTTAATGTGTATTTCTAGATTTAGCATTTTAAATTGTATCGAAGTATTGCCTTTACCCTAGTGTCAAGCATTTTCAATACCCCAGCATCATCCTAGTTTGAGGGAGGCATTTTTTTAAGCTATGTGCGCAGACACAGTGCATGCTACAATCATGTTAGGAATTACAGAAGTGCTGCCTTCCACATTTCCCGTATCTAACACAAAAAGACCTTTCACTGGTCTGATGGTACGATCCCCACCTGGGCACCTTCTGGAGGAGGTATTCTCTGGGCGCACCTATGCCTGGACAGATTCTGAAACAGCAGTCGTTGAGGAGTTCCTCAAGAACAATCCAGTATATGGGTTCATCTACCACTCCAGCTCCTCTGTGAGGGCTTCCATGTTTTTTCTCACAAAGTAGCACAGGAGTCTCTGCCCCTGCATGGATTACAGGAGGCAGAAAGACATCAGAGTGAAGAAGGAATAGCCTCTGCCTCTTATCCTGGAGTGCTCTGAACATCTGCAGTGGGCTTCCTAGTTCACTAGGCTGGATCTACAAGGTACCACTATAAGCATCCTGTGATGCCATTCAGTCTCTGTAATTCTTGAGCCACGTTCCAGTATTCCATAAATGCTGTCCTGAGGGACCTGCTTCATAGCTACGCTGTGGCACACTTGGATTACTTTCTGGTATTCTGCATTTCTCATGAGGTATGCATTGACAGCATCCAGGACATTTTCAATCACTTGCACCAGCACTGACTCTAGAAAATTGAAGAAATGCTCCTTCCACCAACAAAGGGTGGATTTCCCAGCAACATTGACTAGTGCACAGGCTGCAAGGAGACTGATGACATCGCAAGTTGGCAGACCCATTCTGGCATGGGGGCAATGGTTTTCAGGATTTACCAGCCTCTAAGGATAGTTCAGGAAGGGGATTTCTGGTATTGTGGCTGCCATAATGGCACTCATTCAAAAGCAGGCTTGATTTTCATGGATGCTTGAAGCAGAGGCAGCTTTTGAGAAAGAAAAATGGGTATTGACTGTAGTTTTTATCCTTGTACCGTAGAAACAGATGCTCTAGCCTGTACCTTTTTCTCTGGGTAGCTCACCCCACTGAGAGGAATTCTGCCCAAGATAAAGAGAACCTGGCAATCAAAGTTGCCTTTGAGGAGTGGCAGCACACCTGTGACCAAAGGACTCAAAGTGGTGATAACCACCATAACCTGGAATAGTATAGAGCGATTAAGTACCTTCTTCCCCACTCTACCCACTGGGCCTCCTTCTTTTTATGCTTCCCCTTCACTTTCCTCTGGCATCTAGGAAGCACAATGTCAAGGCAGATGCCTTTTCATGGTAAAAGGACCCAGACGTGGATGCACACCTCATACATGCACCTTGGCCTCTTTTTCTCCAAGTCATGTTACTGAAGCCATGGCAGAGGATGAGCTCATGGCAGAAGTTCAGCAGGCCACTGCAAACGACTTGATGATGGAACAGCTTGTTCTTGGCACTATCTCTAGGCATATCAAGGATGAGGGGGTCATTAAGAGCAGTCAACATGGTTTTACCAAGGGTAAGTCATGTTTGACCAACCTTATTGCCTTCTATGAGGAAATAACTAGGTGGATAGATGATGGCAGAGCAGTAGATGTAGATTATCTTGATTTCAGTAAAGCATTTGACACTGTCTCCCACAGCATCCTTGTAGATAAGCTGATAAAGTATGGGTTTGGTGATCAGGTAGTGAGGTGGATTATGAACTGGCTGAAGGAAAGAAGCCAGAGAGTTGTGGTCAATGGGACGGAGTCTAGTTGGAGGCCTGTGACTAGTGGAGTCCCTCAGGGGTTGGTACTGGGACCGGTGTTGTTCAATATCTTCATCAACGACCTGGATGAGGGTACAGAATGTATCCTCAGCAAGTTTGCTGATGACACCAAACTAGGAGGAGTGGCTGACACACCAGAGGGTTGTGCTGCCATTCAACGAGACCTTGATAGGCTGGAGAGTTGGGCAGGGAGAAACTTAATGAAATTCAACAAGGGCAAGTGTAGAGTTTTGCATGTGGGGAAGAACAACCCCATGTACCAGTACAGGTTGGGGGCTGACCTGCTGGAGAGCAGTGTAGGGGAAAGGGACCTGGGGGTCTTGGTGGACAGCAGGATGACCATGAGTCAGCATTGTGCCTGTGTGGCCAAGAAGGCCAATGGCATCCTGGGGTGTATTAGAAGGGGTGTGGTTAGTAGGTCAAGAGAGGTTCTCCTTCCCCTCTATTCTGCCTTGGTGAGGCCACATCTGGAGTATTGTGTCCAGTTCTGGGCCCCCCAGTTCAAGAAGGACAGGGAACTGCTTGAGAGAGTCCAGCGCAGAGCCACAAAGATGATGAAGGGAGTGGAACACCTCCCTTATGAGGAAAGGCTGAGGGAGCTGGGTCTCTTTAGCTTGGAGAAGAGGAGACTGAGGGGTGACCTCATTAATGTTCATAAATATGTCAAGGGTGAGTGTCATGAGGATGGAGCCAGGCTCTTCTCAGTGACATCCAATGATAGGACAAGGGGCAATGGGTGCAAGCTGGAACATAGGAGGTTCTGCATAAATGTGAGGAAGAATTTTTTCCCAGTGAGGGTAACAGAACACTGGAACAGGCTGCCCAGAGAGGTTGTGGAGTCTCCTTCTCTGGAGACATTCAAAACCCACCTGGACATGTTCCTGTGTGACCTGACCTAGGTGTTCCTGCTCTGTCAGGGGTATTGGACTAGATGATCTTTTGAGGTCCCTTCCAATCCCTAACATTCTGTGATTCTGGCTCAGCATTGTGATGGCACGGCTTCCAACCAGCCTGTAAGAACCGGACAGCAGCCTGTAAGTGGGCAGGCAGGTAACACCCTGCAGTAACTGCTGCAAACATGGCTCCTCCACTAATGCTCCTCCACAGTGCACCTGAAGCTGGAAATGAGATTCAGCATTTGAACACTCAGTCCTGCAGGTAATGCATGGTACAGATGTGTGGCAGCTTATGTTAGGGTCTGTAACGTCTGTACTTGCACCAAAAGGCCTCTGCAAAGATCACACATAGAGTGTCTCACAGCCACAATAAGAAAGTGGAGTGCTGCAGTGCCTTGGTGGTATATTAAGATCTCTCTCTCTGATCAAACTGTAGACACTGTATTGTTCCTTTAGCTATTATTGGAACAAGTGGGTAGGAAAGAGGGATCAACATTCCCATCTGTCTCTCTCTCCCCACCCTGGATCACGGGTTGAAAGGAAAAGGAAAGATCTTTAATTTTCATGCTCCAGGTCTTGGGTTAGAAAATGGAGATACTGCCATTTGGATTGACCCTTTGAGTAAAATGCTGTCATATTAAGAATAGTCAGTTGCTACAAAGTCTTTTACAGATTTTCTCCAGCTATGTCGGTCCCTGCCCAGAGATCTCCTTCTTACTTTTTCACTACAGGCTTAATTTTTAAAATTCTATTATCTCTCACCACCATTTCAGTGCACATGAGGTACGCACAGAGGAACAGCTGTTAAAATGTATGTTGCATAAATGCCTGGCACTCACTCTGCCGGACAGTTCCTTCTCTCCCTTACATGTGAGACGCTCCATTCAAAACAAAATTTTAAACAGTATTTTATTTGCATAATCAATATATCTCTACCAAATTATGACTTTGAGATTACTCAGCATCAAATTGTTCATTTCCTCCAACAATTAAATAGACAATGTGTTTTTCATGTGATCTTCCTTATTTTTCCTTGATCTCATGACATAATGTAAGAGAAAAATCTTTGTACAACAGTTTTTATCAAAGCTTCATCATTATCAGTACAAAGGCTCTTAACAATCTTTATTCTCCATAACGAACCTATATATCTTCTAATTCTTTTTTTGGCTTGCTTACACACTTCATTCTGTGTTGCTCTCTCTGACTTGGTCAGACTGTTTTTCTAATTGGAAAATACAAGCTGTCTAGCACATACTCCATTTATTACTAGTTTCAGCCCACAATTTGCAAAAAGTCTTGGCAAACTGTTAATACAGAAGAAGTGTTAATTGCAAAAGAAGTTTTCTTGTGAGTTGTCTTGGATTGGGCTGTGATGTTTTGGAGCTTTGCACAATGGAATATCTCTTGAGAAAACATTAACCATTCTGATCGGACTATCATTTCTCTGAAAAGGTCATATACACTTAAAGTAAAAGTAAAATCCTCACAGTTGCACACAGAAGGTGTAAAGACAATGTGAAAACAACATTGTGGAAGAAAGAAACTGGAAGTGAATATATAAAATAATTAATTGCACTAGCTTTCTGTAACAAAACTGTGAGGCACTATTAGTAAAACAAGCAAAGACAAAAAGAACAGTAATCTCATAAACAGAGATAAAAAGTAGATTACGTAAACAGAGCACTAAGAAAAGAGCATAACCTTTTTTTGAAAGCTCAGGTCATGATTTCTCTAGGAATATTGGTACAGAGCACTGGACAATGCCGTGGTTGTGCCTAGTCATGTGGAAATTTGATTACTGCAATGACCATTTATGATTTCTGCCTTGCTAGATTGACAGTGTCAGCTGTTAAGTGTAGAGGTCTATATATACAGCACTGAGATTTTGACCACACATCTTTGTTGCTGTTGTTATTACACTGCTCCATGGCAACCTCCCGAGCTTTAGCTCTGCAGCATTTTGTACTGTAGCATTTCAGGCTGACATTTCTTGTAAGGCACCTGATTCACTGCTCCCACAGACAGTATACCTCCATGGGTAGAGTCTTTCATGGCACTGATTCCCTGCATCAGCCCTTGCTGTTTTACCAATTACTTCTCATTATGCCATCCAGATGGCTGGTAGGATGCTAGGAATACCAGTGACTCCCAGCTGAACCACCACCAGATCTAATTCCCAACTCAAAGGATATCAGGTGAAATTGGAAAAAGGATTTTTACTTCTCTGAATGCAAGAACTGTAATTTTGCTAAGCCCTTAAAAGCTCCTCACAGGCTTGGAAAATTCTGTAATCCCTTCCTTTCCCATTTGTATCCACATAATATCAAGATACATTCTAGCATGTAAGAATAATTTTCAACTTGGCATGCATTGTCTGTAGTCATTTTTCATATAGAGATTTCCTGGATTCTAATGTATAAATACGTACCATCTTGCAAGTTACACAGCCCTATTAGACTGAACAGAAAGTCTGGGTCTGGGAGTCAGTTTCAATATAAGCTTTAAGCTCTGGGTCAAAGAGCTTGCTTTAAGTACCATCTGTATCTCAGCTATCTCCAGGCACAGCATAGGACATTTTTCCTCCTTTCTCCAAGGATTCAGTGACCTTCTGCCTGACAGTCATTCAAGTGATACTCTTAATGTTTTAAAGTTAAATGCAAAACATTTCTCAGAGTTATTTCCCACTTGATACTATACACATGACTACATCTGTTATTCTTTCCTCCTATTTCTCCCTGGTACTTGAAGGACAGCCGATAAATCTGGGCTAGATTGTATCTGGCTTTTCATGGGCTTGCAGTGAATCAGACAAAAGAGCAGAAGGAACTCTTCCTGCTTTCTTGAGCATCCAGGCAAGGGGCAGACCTGATTTAGTAGAGCTCTGAATGTGCACAATTGGTGTATTTAATATTTATAGAAGCACTGAGCACCAAGAAAGGAACTAAGGCCATGGTCTTCTGATTGGTTGAGCAGTGGAGTTAGGTGACATTTTTAAATGAACTTCATTCAGAAATACAATCCAAAAGAGACCAAAAATACAAGCAAATGCAGTTTGAATTTCTTGACTGGCTTTACTCTGCACTTCAAAACCGAAACCCCAAGTAAGACATTTCCCCACAACCTCAAAAAAAAGGAAACGATGACAATAAAATTAAATACTCTGTTTCAGTTGACTGTCTTGATTTTTTTGATTGCATTAGCAAATAAAAAACCAACCCTGTTTTCTACACTGTACAGGCAATGAGAAAGACCAATACTCAAGGAACACAAATTGTACCCTTTAAAAAAAGCAAAGGAATGTAGGCCCCTGAATATATCGATTTAATGCCTTTCATACACTGATCACACCAATCATATTATGCATTAAAATCAGTTATACTGTCTTAGCTTACTTCTCCTATTAAGAGGCTATTCCAAAGCTTACTTCCATTGACAACCAGAAACCTTTTAATTTTGAATCAGTTTTCCATGGCTACTATTATCATCCAATTGTTCTTGCACCAGTATTGTCCTTAAAACAGTTTATTCTCTTTGGTGTTTACTTTCTTACCTATGGCCAATGTGCAATCATATCCTTTCATAGGCGTCAGTTTTCTAGAGTGAGCCACAAAGCCCATTTTTTTCCAAAAAGAAAAAAAAAAAAAAGAGCTTATTTTACAGAAAGGCTGTCTTCTGATTATTATGGCAAACCTTTTCTTTACGTGTTCCAGTTTGGAATAACCTTGAATGGCGAGTACAACTAACCATAGCATTCTAGATGATAAAGTTTCATTTGTGTCTTGTGCAATGGCATTAGTGCTTCTTTTTAACTCTAGGATGTGGTTCTCTTGGTACTTTCAAGGGTAACATTTATCCTATCACAGCAACTCATATTTGTTAGAAGGCCTGATGCAAAAGTGATGGAATTAATAAAAAAGAAAGCATATGAACCTCTGTTCATTAAGACTATTAACTTTGGGTTAAAGCAGAAAACAAATAAAAGACAAGTGTTGCTGCTAAGGTTTTGGGTCAGATAAACTAGATTAAAATAATACTCGTTTTACCCTTGGGAAAAGAAAAGTAGCAAACTAGGAAATAAGAATTGTTATAACACTTAGAAATAGATAAATATAAATAAGATTAGCTAAGTAGTTTAAACCAAAGAATCAAGGATGGAAACCACCCTTAGCAAACTTCCTGCCCCCGCCCCCGCCTTTTCCTTTTGTTTTGTATTTGCATAGTCAATAAGCACACTGTGGAGTCTAATGCCCCATAGAAGTTTCATTTCAGTTTGACTTCTGGAAATTCCCAATTTATTCTGCAAGATGTAAGGTTTTACATCCTTTGTAGTTTCCCTGTTTAATCCTAATGTCTCATTTGTATTGGTTATTTATCCTTTTTTGAGCTTTTTTGCAACATCTTCTAGCTCTCTTTTCAGGATACATGTTCAAGAACATTTTTGGACATGCAAGACAAAGGAATTCCAGGCCTCTTCCACATTCAAGTGAAATGTTATCTGAGCTCTGTTGCCTATATGAGTAACTAATTACTTTTGTCTACCTTAGGCTGCCTTTTCAAAAACAATACCCTTCACTATAGGTCTCTATTTACTTTTCCATTTAAGTAAAACTCAATTACCACATGGTCATGGAACTCAAGTCTATTTTTTACAACTGACATTTTGTATAATATCCTCACTACTTAAAAAAGCCAAGTTTAAATGGAAATCAGCTTTGTTGGTTCATTGGTGAAGGAACCTGACCACATTCTGAGGGAACTCATTCTTTATGGTCATTTTGGTTTTTTGGTCAGTAGCTCTAGCCAGGAAATTAAACAACTCTGCTGCACGTGATTTTCCCAGGGTATACACTGGCAAGAGTCTGCATATTCAGTCTTAAGAGTGTAGTGGCATAAAACTCTTTCATGTTAAGTAAGTTTCTTTGAGGTATCCATTTCACTGACTGAACACCAAGGTTCTTGAACGCTCCAGAGTTCTGAATGTGCACAACTGGTGTATTTAATATTTATAGAAGCACTAGGTGCCAAAAAAAGGAACTAAGGTAGTCTGAATGGGTCAGCAGCAGAGGCTTCTGGGATGCTCAGAGCAGTATTGGTGAGGCTCTGCCTACAGTCTTCCCTCACAACCAGGTGCAGTTTCATTCGTGTTATGCTTTGCTTCTTTACTTTTCTGCACTGCAAAGCAAGAATGTTCTCCCTATTGCTTTTATGTATTTTTTTTCTTTCTCAGACAATGAAAACCCATATTCTGGAATAAACTATAAAATATAAGCCTGAGTTTTAAATAATAGATACTATGGACATAATCAACTAACATACATGCTTTATCAGCTTTTTACTAGCAATGCTGTAATACAGTGATTTCAAAGCTGTTTTCCTTCCAGTTCCCTCTCATGCAAGATGAAGTAGGGTACTGCATAAAAGACAGGTACCTGTGAAATGCAGAAAGAGTGGCAGTAATATGTCCATCTTACTTATTTGGATACTAGGCTTACACAAAGGAGGTCCTCTAGAATTAATTTTAAAAAATGTTATGCTCTTTTGCATTGCTCTGTAACCTAAATTTCTGTGTAATACTCCTTCTTTGAGGGCTTTGGGTTTTCAGCTACATAATTTTTTTTGAAACCATGACTTTCTTTTCAAAGCATTCAGTCAGACTATGGGAAGATCCCATTATTGTTCCATAGACAGTGTGGCTTCACATATTGGTACTAAATGAAAGACTCAGTGCATGTCACCAGTATGAGCGCACACCAGTACTTTTTAGCACAACATGGGGAGGTTGTAGAGGATACTAGCAGAACACTATTACTGTTAAGAAGTATTCAAAATAGATCAAGATCACATAGCCAAAGACTACTTTTTGCACAGAGTGCTACGCCTTTCATTATCATGGATGCCTCCATCCTGACTGAAAAAAAATACTTGGTTTTCTGTCAACATGCACGTGCCAGTTTGAAAGCAGGCCAGTGAATCACATTTCCCAAAATTAATTGGAGGTGACTGTTCTTTGGGAGCATTGCCTCAATATTACTCCATTTCTTTTCACCCCTCATGTGGGGTCCTGGTTTACACTTGTGTGATTCTAGTGCAGCACTCATCCTCTGTAATGAGACTGCAGCATGAGTAAAAACACTTACAGGCAGATTTTTATCTTCCTGTAAATTAGCAATTCTGCAAGAATGTCAAACGGTCCTGCTGAACACATTGAGCTGGCCATGTTTGAAATTAACTTTCTAGTCATTGCTCTAGCCCACGTGGTACTTGACAAGTGCTACAACACTCAGGAAAGACCATATTAATTATCACATGACTATTATTTATATCTCTATTTCTTGAAACACTATTCAGTCATTAAAAATAGAGAAAAATGGCACTATCCAGAATGAATATGAAATGAATATTCATAACACAGCTAATTGTCACTGACATCTCAAATTTCATTATCATTTCTGTTTTGCTTAGCACTTTCTCATACTTGCAATAAACCCATCAGTATGCTATTCATTTACTGAGTATAAAAGAAGTCCAGAAAAAAATTGCTTATATACAACAGGACTCTACGTTTCATAACTAGCTATGTAGTTACGATATTTGGAGAAATGTTTCCTGTATAGGTATAGATGTACTTATGTAGCGTAACAGGTCTTAACATGCCTAACAGAATCTCCCACTTTTTTAAATAGGCATTGCATGGTTTAATTACAGCAAATCTAATAATTCAAGAGTTTCTAAATTTGTATAGTGAAACTAAAATAAACTTTTCCCTGATACTGGGATATTATAATAGGCTTTATTTCTTTACTCTGTGCATTTCATCATTCCTTTGAAAGTGCAAGAAGGAAAAGAAAAACGCTTACCAGTGAGCCATTCTAATGTTTATCAAGACCATTATTTTTCTTGCAGGCTTGTTAAGCTCTTAAATATGTATTAGTATCAAGCTAATTTAAGCCAATGCTTTTTGTGTAATATCACCTACTTCACATACACATAGACAATAAGGGAGCTTAATTTAAAAATGGCTACAGGTACAATGCTGGCTATATAAAGCCAAAGGGAGATTATTTTAGCTTTAAAACTTTACTTGGGGAAAATTAACACAGTGAACAAGCATATTAAATACTGTTTCAAACCATTCTGATTCTTGCTGCTGCTAAAGAAAGGGCTACCTAATTCAAAATATTTCTCAGGCCTTAAAGAGTACTTGTCTTACAAATACTTCCCTTTACAAACAATATTATTTGAAGTGCATTAAAAAAGAAGCTGTTTATTGGCAGCTGTTTAAAGCTGACAGTTTTGAACAAGACACTGTGATGAGGGAGACTGTTACAGACAGGAAAACAGTAATCTGGGGAGGAGAAATTATGGTGGTTTGATCACAACATATATACCAAAGTTCTTGGGACTATGGGTCAATGGATGCTCCTTTCTGTAAATGGGAAGAAGTCGACCCCTAACTAGAGAGTGGTCAAGCCATGCTGAATTGCAGGCCTAGCTGCTGTAGAATGCCCTCTTATTTCTACTTGTAATAAATGTCAGCCTCTGTGGTAGCTCTGAGATTCCCAAGGCATCATTGGTTGCAGCATTATGCACAAGTTCTTTCAATCAGAACAACCAAGGTGAGAGAGGCTGAAGATGACAGGTCACAACCTCATTACACTTTACAGCAACTCACATGCTTTTTTGTTTAATGGATCCTTTAAAAAGATCTAAATAATTTTAAATTTCCTAACAAAATGTTTATGTATCTATACGAAATAGCTTCTCTCAATTTCTCTTAGGTGTGCTATCATACTTTTTATTTCCTACTGCAGAAGATTCACAGATGTATATAAGCAGGAACGACAAAAGAGCTGAATCTATGAGAAAGTTTCAGTCTGATTGTACATTTTCATTCTCTAAAAAGGGTAACAGGCAATATTTGAAAAATTCCTTAAAAGGAAAAATCAGTGCAGACACTCAGTTTAAAACTGATGCTGTCTATATGACTCTTAAAAAAGACATACATGATTATGCCAACTTAAATAAACAGTGAATGGAAAAAACTCCAACAAATAACTATATGAGAAGCACATCATACAAACAAAGACTCTTTCTTGACAAAGAATTGTGTGGTGACACTCACAGGCCTAGTTAGCTGCCCCCCCTCCTAAGAGGGACTAACAGCTACTGACAGTCTGTCAAAGCAGTTCTGCTGGAGGGTCTTATTTGTTACTTGTGACATTTAAAACAGAAATGTAGGAAAAAAGGTGTTAATACCGAGAAAAGAATGAGTGAAGTGGAAAACCACACAAACTTTAGCAGAATTAATTTGTTAATTCCCATCTCTACCTACAATCACCGATATTTTCTTCACACCACAAAGCACCTAGCTGTCTGGTGCATCCTTGTGCAGGAAGTCTGTTTAAACATGTTAAATATAAAGACACATTTTAAGTGAACTGCATCTGTGAGCATGTGTTTAAATGACATTTTACACAAGATTTTAAACAAATGTTTCCTTGAACTGAGTCCATCATCATCACATGGGACAGAACAGCTACCCTGTGGGAGTGCAGAAGTGTGTGAAACAGGGCATAAGATTTAATTCATGGCTACAGCACTCCCAAAGATGCTGGAGTCACTGTTAATGGCCTGGATTCTCCAGGTAGATCAAAGGTAAAAAAAGCAGACAAGATACCTTGAACATTCAACTGAACCATGGAAATTAGAAAATGTTCTCACGTGAGAACAATCAAGTTCTGTAGCATCATGCATTCACTGCATATTTTTTTCTAATCTCGGTGATTTGGAGATAACTTTTCAAATGTGATCTAGTAGTAAACTGGTGCTGTGTTTTTCTCTTCAGTTTGCAGTCAGAGAGGTCCAGGAGGAATGTGAAGATATGTTTGAGAGCATTTAAAAAACACATGAATTTTAATGAAAATCTCTAAATTTCCCTTTGGTGTGGTTGATACTGCTTTTCTGTTTATAGCAAATGTTGAGTGAAGCTGCTATTAAGTTCTTTAAGGCTCCAAACTGACAGTACTGAACTCACTATGGGAAAAAGAAATTGGTTGTCAGAAAAGAAATGGACAAATAAATAAATATACTGGTGGAAGTCAGAGAAAATTATTTTGCAACAGTGTTATTGGAATTGCTGGGAAAAGCATGGCTTTAATCTATTAGACAAATCCATTCAACGTGAAGATAAGATTTCAAAAAGAACAAAGAGAGGACAATGTGAGAGCATCTATATAATAGTTTATGAGAGATTATACTATTAAACTGGCATAGCTGCCATATTTGACCTCACCTGTAGAGCATCTTTTTTACAAAATAAGCAACAAAGAGATCAAAACATAGTACCTGTAATAAACAGCGTAGCAAAAGACTATTTAATTGCAAATTATGATCAAGGAAAAGAAAGACAACAAAAAGTTAGCCAGGTGGTAAACTCTTCTCCTCTAAATGTCCATTGTTCTACTCAGTACCTACTGGGTATTTTAGTTCAGATAGCAAAATATCACCTCATCTGGTGATGAGATTTTTCTCCTCCCGCTGTAGACATTGAGGTGAATGAGATTTGACTCACAGATTGAGACACCAAATTTAGGTATCTACATGTGGATTAGATATCCAAGACCCCAATCCAAGAGATTAGAAATAAATGCTTAGATCTTTACTTCTTAAATTACTTAAATATTCCAAAGAACTCAGTGCTCTAACTACCGTGGACAAGTGGTGAAAAGGAGGAATAGTATCAGCTTGCAATAGCAGAACTCCCAAGAAAAGGAGGGAATTATAGTATACAGTACGCTGGAATGCAATTAGAAGCTAGAGTGTGAAATCAAAGACAAGAAATATGAAGAGAAGCTTCCCAGTCAGTGACACTTTTCTAGTTATTCAGTAACCTCTGAAATGTAGAAATCCCACTCCATGGGACACTGAAATCTAATCTTGATTTAGTAATAGAAAATGTACTTTAGAAGAGTGTCCTATATCAACAGTGAGACGGATGGGATAATCTGAAAAGCTCATCTATTAGCAACACCTATGAATTTTTCCACACACTATTAGTTGTCAGATATTTTGTCAGAAAAGCAACTATCCTGATAAAGAAACAGAATTTGTCAAGAGAATACCAAATAACTCTTACTCAGAACTCACACTGGTAGGCCCTTAGCAGCACTGCCTTAAATCATATCTATCCACCAATATTTCTGTTTAGCAGATGCTCGTTGGCTAGCACTTATTTTGGACTGGCTTTAGAGTAAAAGATTAGAGGCACTGAGTATTGATAACTAAATTAAAAGGGCTGGCTGCCAATAGCTGTAACAGTAAGTAATGAATAAAGAGCATTGCCTGCTCTGTGTCCTCTTGACCATGCAGAACAATCATTAAGAATTAAATGCTGTGATTCAGTCCCCCTCCTCCCTTTTCCCCAAGAGGCAATGCCTCACACACCACCAAGTACGCAGTACTCCGGGAACAAAGCCAAAAGTAGCAACTCGTTCTCTGAATGAGAACAGCTCAAAAATAGGTCTTACCCAAGAAGGAGTGATGCTGGGAGAGGACCGACAATGTTTCGACTATTGCTTATAATGCACTTTTTTTTTTTTTTTTTTTAATGGAATAAAATTTATATTGACATATCTTTTACTGCCTTAAATGAAGTTCAGGATTTTGGCTGAGAGGTCACATTAAAAATACGTAATAAAATGATGCTATTTCCTTTACTCTTATTCTTTCACTTTTGCAATCATATATATAATGCAGCTAGACTGGCTCTTGCATAAACAGGTCAGGTAAGTCTCAGCAACTGACAATGTGTGAAGTTTTGAAGGAAATACCATCTACCATACTACATCCCTACTTCTCTTTTCCCCACCAATCTCTGCTCCTGGCGCATTAAATAAAACAAAACAAAACAAAAAGTTGCATAATAAATATGACATATATATCAGCTTTATACATATAGGATGGCCTATATGTGTACAAATACACATAGACTTGCATTAACTCTTGTGGTTAACCTGAAGAGCTATGGTGACGATTAAAGAAACTGTTATACAGAAAACTAAAATGCAACTAAAAATATAGCTGAGAAACAGAGACCCCACTGTTGACCTGTTTGCTGTCTTAGACAGGTTATACTAAAATAAGGACGCTGACTTCATTGTAATTGAAAACAGAAACAAACTACAACAAAAATTATGTAATGCTTGCACGTCTTTTTAAGTTACATGATTTATACTCAGTAGAATGCAACACAACTTTTGAATGACTCTCTCAACTACATTTTCAAAGGGTTCCCCCCACCTTTTGCTCAAAATCACCTGCTGAATACTTGGAAACACATATTATTTCCCACTTGGAAAAGCTGTGTTTTGGTTGGGGTTTTTTTTGTTGTTTTTTTTTTCTATATGCTTTCATTTCTAAGGATGCTCGACATTAACATCACTTTCCTATTCACTCTGTTTACACATCGACCTTGATGTCAGCACAACACTGCTGCTGGACGTGGTTACTTAAAATTAGTTCCCTCTGTTTGCTGTGTAGCAACAGAGCATAAAATGAGGATGATATCTGAATCCTCTAAAAACAGTGACTATTGTTTAGTTGGTTTTAGCTGTTACGTCTCCATTGATGTCTACAAGGTAGAATGGGCTAACCACAAGTGGTATTGAATTCAGTGAGATTATACTGATGATTCATTTAATCAGGTATGTTCAGGATAAAGAAAACATTAAATACTCTCCAGGCTGTGGCTGGCCACACATGGGTGTGCAGGTGACAGAAAAAAGCTGCTCTTGTAGGTGAGAACCACGGGAATACTGGGGAGGGCAGTCGAGGTTAGCAGAATTGAGCTGAGTGGCGATAAACAAGCTCTGAATCATTTCAAATTGTGGCTGAGCTCCTCCTCCAGCATCCCCTCTCCAGAGGGCTGGCACCCTCTGAAAAGGCTTCAGTATGTGATGGATGAATCAGAGAGTATTCCTTGAGGGAATTCCACTGTTGCAGGGCTCCTCTTTGTCTCTTGTTCCCTCTAGTGTAACACAGTGCATACAGTTACCAAGTTCATATATTCGAACCCTGGATTTGCACACAAATACAGATGTTTGTATCTGCATAATAAATGTACCTTGATTTTTTAGGGTACGTTCACAATGACCTTAGCCTTTAATGTCTGATTAAATTAGGAAAATGTACATTATGACTTTATATAAAGGAACAATTCTCAGATCAACAGTCTGTGTATTTTAACAATTAAAATACAAGCAGCTTTCAGTTTTTCCTAGCTGTCTTTTTTTTTTAATACTCTACGTACTGAAACAGGGCATATCTTACATATTTGTCAGCATGAAAAGTCTTACAGTAGGTATATGATAGTTAATAAAATACAGTGAGGATCTGAATGTTTGCTTTTTTTTTTTTATGAAATACAGTTTTCTTGATATCTGACTTCTAAATACCTTGGAAAAAAGTGGACACTTTGCTTGCATTGCAGTCACCAGAGAAAAATACCACAACACCTCCAGAAAGCAAACTATCTTATTTTCAGATAAGCATCTGAGATAGGTCAGCACATTGCTAAATGCTCATTTCTTTGTGTAAATTACAGGTAGAGGCTAGAGTAGACATCTCAGACTTGTATGTTTACATTTTTGATCTCTACGGTTAGAGAAATCAGCACAAACTCAAATGTCCAATGCTAGATAAAAATTTACTCCTGTGCTCATCCTCCTCCCTTTTTACATAGACTTCATAACAGAATCACAGAATCTCAGGACTGCAGAGTGGTTGAAGTTGGTATGGATGTGTGGAAATCCTTTAATCCAACACTTCTGCTCAGAACAGGGCTAGCTACAGCAGGTTGCCAGGGCTGTGTTCAGTTGGGTTGTGAATATCTCAAAAGATGGAGACTCCACAATCCCACTGTGTTTGACCATTCTCAAAGTTTTTTTCTTATACATAAGTGACATTTCCTGTATTTCCATTTGTGCCTAATGTCTCTTCTCCTTTCACTGGGCACCACTAAGGAGAGTGTGACTCCCTCTTCTTCATAATCCACCCATTAAGTACAAACATGGAGAAGAACCACCTGAGCTTTTTCATCTCCAGGCTAAGTAGTCCCAAGGTCTCTCAGCCTCTCCTCATATGACAGACACTCCAAGCCCTTAACAATCTTTGTGGGCCTTTGCTGGACTTGACTTAGTAAGTCCATGTCTCTCCCATACCGGAGAGACTATCACCAGACACAGCACTCCTGATGTGTCCTACCAGTGCTTACCAAAGCGGAAGGCACCTCCTTCTTACCTGCTGGTGATGCTCTGTCTGATGCAGCCCAGAAGGCTGTTGGTCTTCGCCAGCTCATGCACAGCTTGCTGTCCATCAAGACTTCCAGGTCATACTCTGCAAATCTGTTTTCCAGCCAGTCAGCCCCCAGCCTGTACTGGTGTAGGTGTATGGGACTACTTTTCCTTGGCTACAAAACTCTGCATTTTCCTTTGTCAAACTTCAAAAGATTAATACTTTATTTACATTATAGGCATCAAGAAGTCAATTAATCCAGTCCTTTAAGTTATCCCTACAACCAATTGGAAGAGTGAAACTGCTTCAAAGGGCAATTCATCCCTCTATTCTGCCAAGTAATGTCTGAGAGAAGGGGACACATCTCTCTCCAGATATGTGGCCAGTCACAGACAGGAGAATATTTCATGTTTTCTTTATGGTGAATATGTTTGTTTGCTTCATAAAAATTCACTCTTGATCCCTAAATGCTTTCTCATCTCAAGAGAATGTGTATACTAAAACTCTACTAAATATAGTTGTGATGGTGCTCAGCTCTTCTTTGATCCCTGGTATCCAAAACGCAAATGCTCCTCCAAGTGGCAACCTTCCTCCTCTCTAACGCATGTCTTTTATTTGCTGTCTTATTTTAGCCTTTAGTTAGTTTATCCACTGTCTCAAAAAGTTTTACTGTTACCCATAATATTTTAAAGGTATTTCTGGAATGTTTTATAAATCCTACATGGTAAATATTCACTACTCATGCATCCAGTCAAACTCACTACCTTTAATCTACCTTGATTTTTTTCACATACACCATGTTAGGCTTGATTTTAAAGTTTGCTTTGTACAAACTACCTTTTCCATGATCCATTCAGCAGTTTAAGAGTTCATGTAACAGCAGCTTTCAGCAAAGACAGAATAGAACTGAAGACAGTAAATTTAATTTTTTTTTCTGGAGTAAATGCAGAAAAAAGGATTCTGTTTATCATATGCACAAGTCATTGAATAATGTTTTTGTTGCCATTGTCAGTCTAAAGTCCAGTGACAGATTGTACATTAAAATCATAACATGAAATTCACTTGTAATTAAAGTATAGATTCCATTACAAAACTACATGAACTCTGGTGTCTTTTCCAAAAATTGAAGAATAAAGATGTAGCTATGTTAGTTAAAGGAACAACTGGGTTAAGTGGAAATTTATATGCAAAATAAAAAAAAAAGAAGAAAGAACTATTCTTGCACCCAATAGGTCCTATAAATACTTATCTCTAAAGTGAGAAATCCTGCACTAATGAAAAGAAGTACTGTTTCGAGGTAGGATTTTATGATGGAATCCTATTATGTTAGATTCCTGGTGGTCTTGTTCCCAAAAACTTTGTCATAAGAGTAATTGTTACACAGATCATTCCATTAGGCCAGGTTCTGAAATTCTCACTCCTTTTTCCATCTACTCAGCCAGTGGCCTTCAATGACCCTTTCAAAAAATGAGAGAGTCCGCCCCTCTGGCATGCCCTCTCCAGGGAGGTGGCTCCCTTTGAAAAGAGGTCAGTTTATGCAATATAATGACAAAAGCAGACTCTTGAGACCTATCACTGTAATTCACGCATGCTTTCCTCCACCTTTTTGTCACCTTCTCTTTCGAATTTTTGAAGGCTGCTGGGAACCAAACTGGCCCCTGGCATAAGTACGGTCTTCTTAGGAGTCACTTTGCTGGGCTTAATTATTGCAGTGATGCAGAAGAGCCATGCATTTGTTTTTGCATTTTTACTGTCCTTGGTAGAATATTATTGAAGGACAAAGTAGACAATGTAATAAATGTCACAGAATTTGTGTGAGGCCTTAAATCTTTTTTGGAAGCATCTTGAAAAAGGACTTTACACTTAAAAATGTAAACCTCTAAGGAAAAAAACCAAATCCACCAAACCCAAACTAGAAGAAAAGGGTAGTGTTTGAGGATCTTACTGAATATTCAACAATATTCCTGCTAAACCATATCCTGCAGTCTCATATTTAAAAAAAAAAAAAAAAAGCCCAAATGGAAAAAACCCCAACCCAACAACAATAATAAAAAACCCAACTAAATAATGACCAAAAAAAAAAAAAAAAATCACAAAAATTGCTGGTTTACATTCCAACTTACAAAGAGTTTAGGTGCGTAAGAACCTGGGTTGTACAGGTATTTCCAACAGCCCCTCAACTCCCGCCCTGATTTCAAGACACTGCAGTTCTCTTTAAGAATTCCCATTAACATTTTCAATAAATAACTTTCTCCTATGATACATTCTTGCTTCCTTCACAGGTGTGAACAGTGCATTATTTTCTTTACAAGTCTACCATCAAGCAGTCCATGTAAACACTTGCCTGTCATTGTTTCCACATGAACAGCACTGATCAGTTAAATGCATTTTTGTATTATCAGTTTCCTTTTTATTTTTTAAATCATAGGAACATAATTGTGTGCCACCATGAAAGACTGTTGACATCTACTATTGCTACACTCTTTTGACAGCAGTACATCATTTTACTTGGACCAAAATGGATTGTTAGGACCAATCTGGAGTCAGATTAAGGTTTGCACTTTTGTTATTGATTACCAAGTACAATGTGGTATGATGGCCAGTTGCATCCTGAGGTGGTCTATCTAGCACCCATATCCAAAGCAGTTGCAATGATGTAAGCAGTAGATGCTGCTGTTACTTTGAAATGGCAACTGTTTTTCCAACATCCCTTTCTCTTTGTTTGGACTAGATATTGAGGCATCAATAACAAAACACCTTTGACTTGTATCTGAAAACCGACAGCTTTCTACAAGGGCTGTCTTTCCCCCTGATTAATACAGCTTTTCTTCAGCGTTCTCTTTCAGAATCCTTTCTCTGCTGTGAGCTTTCCTTCTCTAAACCAAAGCTGCTGCTGTAAAATGCAGATTGTTAGAACATGAGCAGAAAGGTTTGATTAACTTTTATTTCTAACCTTCTAACTGGTGTCTGCCATAATCATGTATATAGTTTATATATCTACCCAATTCTAATGTAGGTTTCCATCAGACTGCCTGCTAACAACCAATCATTTAAAGGTGTAACTTCAGTGTAAAATTCACACTTCTGTATGAACTGTTTTTAGCTACTAGTCTTCAAAAGGACATTTGAGATTGTCATCTCAGGGAGAGAAAAAAACCTGATCTGGGTTTTCAGTCTGTATTTTCTGGATCCAACAGCCACCTTCTGCATCATTGTGCTGTTTGTCCAGTACCTTCAGTTTAAATCAGATTGAGATTGGTTTATTAAAGTCCGTAAGAAATGACAATATAATAATGCATAGGGAAGTCTAAGTGATTTAACAGTATTTTTCTCTTGGCACTACTACTGTAAAGGCTTCACCAAATTCCTCTTTGTTACTCTACCAGAAAAGAAGAAAGCCTGCATTGCCATTAGCAGTTTCTTCTTATTGAGGGCCAAAGAATCATGTGCTGTTTTAATCATAAAGTCAATAAAATGTTTCAATTTATTTCAAAATATGTCATAAATGAGAAACGGTGGGAGGTTTTGTTTTTCTTTAAAGTTATTGACATTTTATCTCTGATTCTTCACAAAGTCGGATCTGTTATTTCATCCTTCTGCACATCAGCATTAGAATCACTAAAGACAGTGAAATGCAGTTAAATCTTCTAAGACCTAGATATTGGTGTAATTAAAAAACCCCACCTCTTTTCAGATTTAGTTTTGTTACATTTCTTATTAAGAAATAAAAAAAGTGAAGGAACTACAAAACAGTCATGCCATTCTTCACTAAGGCTGTCACTTCTGAGGACATGTTCTCCATCAAGCCATGCCATTCAGGGATGTCATATTTATCCTGTGCACTGTTTGCCTAAGCAGACCGTGCACTGTAGACTAAATACACCTCTGCTGCACTGCAGAGGTGTATTTCACCTTTTTTCATCTAAGATTTTTTGGAAGGAATATGGTTGCCTTCTACATGATGTATTCTATTATATTTTTACTAAGGTTAGACTTCACCTTACCTATATTATATTTCAGTCCTCAGATAGTCACACTCAGGCTGTCTTTACATCCAAAAACTTGTACAAAACTATTAATTTACTCATATAAACTAGATAACTTAAGTATGAGAGAAATCACTTCCTGCTAGGGTCTGCTTCTCTCCACAGAATCTAAATAGGAGTCTTGATATCTACACTTCCATGAGTCCCATTCCATGTCTCTTTTCATCCACAACTTGCCTAAAGTGCAATTAAACCATGCCTTTATCACTCTATGGGGGTCTAGTCAACAACTGAAAACTAAAACCTCTTATCATATTTAATTAGGCAATTTAACCATGCTGATTTCAGAATTGCACTTCTTCCTGATGCACATTTGAAAATGAAACTCACAATGTTTAGAAAGAAACTGTCATACTGAACGGCAGCTCAAGGAGCTTTCCAAATCATAGTATCAGTCTTTCCTCATATATCAGCTCTTGAGGAGCCTTCTCCATGACCCTAGTAAGTTGGGCACAAAGCAAAGAAATTCTGATGTTGAAGTCCAGAAATGAGTGGAATTAGAATTATACTGTAAGCCAGCAGCACTGAAAATTTAAAATGCTAATCTACTTCTCTTGCCTTTCCCACAATAAAGGTGTTTGGGACTAGTTTGGGTTAAACGTAAAAGCTTTTTTTGAAGAATCACTACTGTGACAGTATAATTCTGAGAAATAATAAACATCTTACATATGAGGTTTGTTCAGCTTAGAGTTTACAGAGCTGAATGAAGATCAAAGTCAGTATTTAGCCTTGCATTGCACATGGATAACTGTGTGGCTTAGCGATCTTACCAGTAAACAAAAAGCCTGAAATTCTATGACCAAGCACTCATGTAATAAAGTTCTCAAAAATTATTTTCCAAATGAAAAATACTGAAAATGTACAGTACCTTCTAACCTTTTGACTCTGCTCTATTGAGGAAGAAGGACAAATGCAAAAGCAAAAATTCAGTGGAGCCAGGATAGATTTCTTGGAAATAATTTACATCAGTCTGTATCTGAGAGAAGACATTGCTGGATGAATACTGATAAAGCAAACCTAGATATTATTCTAGGCATTTTTAAATAAGAAATGCAGTTGATTACCTAACACCAAACCTTCTCTTTCTCATGAGTCAAACCGAGAAGTTTTAAAGAGCAATTAATGGTATGTAGGTAGGTTAAAAAAAATAATACATTAGGAGAAATGTACAAAGTTCAATGTTTTTCCATCTTGCATATGAAAACCATAATTTGGACATTTGGGGAGCCATTCAAGTAAACGCAGCCACCAAATAATCTTCTTTTGTTTAGGAGCTGAATGATTGACTAATACTTAATAAGTGCAAAATTAGCTGTAGGCAAACAATACTAAGCTTGCAGTGCACAGAAGTGGGCTAAAAACCAGATGCCAGCCCTCAGCTCTTCCTGTATAATTTGTACACAGTAACAATAGTAAAGTGATTCCTTAAGTGTATTTTATAGCTTATTATTCACCGCTATCTAATTTCACGTGGCACTTCAAAATGCTCTTTTATACCGGGGTTGCTAGAACAGGGTATCAGCAGCTTTTTACTAATGCATATAATTGAAAGGCTACAAATTAAAGCAGGTATCAGTATAAAATCTGAATTTGCCAACAGTTACAACCCAATTTAACACCTATGTATTGGGTTTATGTATTGGGTTCCCTATGTATTGGGCAGGTTTTGATAGTGGGGGTGGGAGCTACAGGGGTGGCTCCTGTGAGAAGCTACTAGAAGCTTCCTCTATGTCCAAAAGAGCCAATGCCAGTCGGCTCCAAGACAGACCCACCGCTGGCCAAGGCTGAGCCCATCAGTGACAGTGGTAGCTCCTCTGTGACAACATATTTAAGAAAGGGAAAAAAAAAATGCTTCACAACAGCAGCCAGGAGAAAGGAGTGAGAATATGTGAGAGAAAAAACTGTGCAGTCAGTGAAGAAGAAGGGGAAGGAGGCTCTGGAGCAGAGATTCCCCTGCAGTCCGTGGTGAGGAAGGCTGTCCCCCTGCAGCCCATAGAGGCCCATGGTAGAGCAGACTTCCACCTGCAGCCTCCAGAGAACCCCACACTGGAGCAGGTGGATGCTCAAAGGAGGCTGTGACCCCGTGGAGAGCCCACATCAGAGCAGGCTCCTGACAGAACCTACAGACCTGTGGAGAGAGGAGCCCATGCTGGAGCAGGTTTGCTGGCAGGACTTGTGACCCGGCGGGGGACCCACCCCAGAGATGTCTGTTCCTGAAGGACTGCACCCCATGGAAGGGACCCACACTGGAGTGGGAAGCCTGTGGGAAGGACTCACTTTGGAGAAATTAATGGAGTACTGTCTCCCATGGGAGGGACTCCACGCTGAAGCAGGGGAAGGGTGTGAGGAGTCCTCCCCTGAGAAGGAAGGTGCGGCAGAGACAACATGTTATGGACTGACCAGAACCCCATTCCCTGTCCCTCTGCACTGCTGAGGGGGAGAAGGTAGAGAAATTGGGAGTGAAGTTGAACGCAGGTAGAAAGGAGGGGTAGGGGGAAGGTGTTTTAAGATTTGGTTTTATTTTCTCATTACTGTAGTAATCTGCCTGTCCTAATCTTGACCCATGAGCCTTTTGTTATATTTTCTTTCCCCTGTCCATCTGAGGAGGGGAGTGATAGAATGGCTTTGGTGGGCACCTAGTGTCCAGCCACAGTCAATGCACCACAGCCATGAATAGAAAACTAATTATGGTGTGCTGCTGTATTTGAAAGTGTTGGCAAATCTTGACCTTTTAATGGTGACTCCTGTTCACAATAAGAAGCATACACCTTGAGGGTCTTCCTGTAGTCTATGTATACACACTATAACACAAACAGTGCAAGTAGGCAAGATAGAAAGAATTATTTTATCAGGAAACAAACTTTAAACAATAAACTCCATTAACTTTCAAAGATACTTTCAAAATTTTTAAAAGTCTGTTCTGTTAATTTCAGTGGTGATGACTTTCTAGAAATGAGACTAGAACCACATTTTGTTATTTTCCTTTGTGAAAGCCCTCCCAGTGTTAGACGTGAAGTACTTAATACCACTCTTTAGCTTTAAAACGAACACCATTAACAATTCCTGACTACACATTGCTCAAAGGGGATGAAAATCAAGTGACTTTTAATTCTTATTTTTCCAGAATAAAATCCTGCTGCCTTAGGTGAAATCGAAATAAATTGGCAGTACTGCAAATAATATGTGTGTTCTACTATACAGATGTGTCCTAATGGCACTTCTTATAGTGCAGCACGTTAAGTAACATTAAGTACTCTTACTGTCTGACAGTTTGTGCATTTTCTTAAAGCAGGAACAGACCTGTCATTTCCAAGGTAGACTCAGAAGATTACGAGGTTAAAATTATTAAGTGCAGTGCCTTTTGTTGCTGAAGATGGTCTTGAATGTGCAGGCACCAGTGAGCTGACTTGATTCCTATATTGTTGTACATAAGCTGGATTTGCACTAACAGTACAGTACTGATTATACCTTCAAGCAAGATTTACTTTCCTGTAGAAGATCATCCCTCTTTATTTACTGAGCTAAGCACTTCATGTTCATTGCCTTGTCTAGCATAAAATAAAAAGGCTTGTATTTAAAGAGTCTGCTGTTGAATGAATAGTGATATATGTCTCCATTTATTTCAATTATTTACCATTAAGGCATTTAAAACGATTGCAGGAAATACTGTTTTATGGAAAATTGATACTAATGTTGTACAATTAATGTACATAGCCTTTGGGAATGTAGTGGCAATATAATCTTTGTTAAATCAAGGAATATGAAACATTAAAAAGCCACGACAACTTGGAAATGAAATATAAGAATATTATCCTTTATTCTGCTTGCTAGAGGTGAGAAAACTAACCTGATGGAGTAATAGAGTGTAAGGTCACTGGAGATTGACCCATCTGTACAATCCGGGGTTTTGTTTTGTTGTTTGATTTTTTCTTATACTGCTACAGCAGCCTCTCTGATATAAGAACGCTAATATATTACTTCTTAAATTACCTGTTACTAAAAAACCAATAATGATATTTCTTTTACTTTGTCAATACTAGGTTCAAATTCTGAAGACAGAAAATTTTTTGAGAATTCAGGAAAAGCCTCTCCACATTACGCTGGACAGAGCTCATTCTGTTTCCTTTTAAATGCAATTTCTGTTCTAGGAATTTAAGATACTGTGGAATCACCAAGCTGGCACGCAGGAATACCTGTAACAGCACAACCTTGGAGAGTACAGCTCAGGTACCTTGTAAATGACACAAATTATAAGAAAGAGAATCCAGGCTCATTTATTTGATTTTACCAGATGAAACAAGGAGTAGATTCCTGGGAATTTACTTCACTTTTACTTAGACCTCGTTCAGGCCAGTTCCCATGGGCAGTAGCATGAATTAAACCAAGACCTCACCTTTGGCTTAGTAGGATTTGTAATGCTGTGTGCCATGATCTGAGATGTCTGTCTCTTTGAAGAATATCAATCTTTCTACATCCTTTTGAACTTCAATGTTTCTGTTCAGCACCAGACATTTACAAATTTGTAGTAACATTCTAAGTATTACTCACTTTGCAAGAAAGAGGAGAAATTCTTAGTTACTAAAAGTCATACTGTGATTTTTAATTTAACAAAGAAAGACGTTTCTCCCACCAGCTTCTAAAAAGTAGAAGACATGTAATTTTTAATGTAGTATAAATAGAAAGCCCCACTTAACTGTGCTTCTACCCAGCCTACTGTTAAACTGAAAGATCATAAAGAAAGATACATTATACACAAGCTTTTATTTCATAGCATTTAAATTTTCTCTGTGAATGCAAAGGAATACCCGATTCAATCAAAATGCGGAAAATTTGGAGACTGTGCTTATTTGAAAGACACATGGATATAAAAAAGTAATAAAGGTAAAAAAGTAATAAAGGTAAAAAAGAAAAAAAAAAGAAACTTATTAAAGCTAGCTAGCTGGCTGCCTATCAAATTGCAAATATAAATGGAGCAACTTCACTGACTGTGCTTCTAGAAAACCTTTATTTTCTTGCAAATAGGTCACTTCTTGGCTCTATGATTTTTAACCTGTCAGCAACTTGCAACACAATGAAAACCCCACATCATCTCCAGTAAAACATACAGTAACACAAATAATGTGTGCAGGTAAATCAACAGGTCTGATCCCTGCTACAGAACAATTGTGATGGCTTGGTAATTGTAAACAGGAGAAACAAAACCAAAACCAAAATAAAAAAAGAACATTAGCATGGCCGAAAAAAAGATTATATCTGCATGAATAAAGAATGAATGGCATTCTTGCAGGATCTTATACTAGATTCTTGGCTAAAATAACTCTGAAAAGTGCTATGCGAGTATGACTGCACAAGTCAGTAGACCTCTGCTGTCCAAGATACTACCAATTTTGGAACTTTCTGCTCAGTTCTGCTAAAACTGTTATCTAGAAGTTCTCTGATAAAATGGAGACTTTTCAGAGGATATTTGAGATAATAATTAAAGGAACAAAACCAGACCTTCTGAGCAATTCAGTCCAACATATCAAAGGAAAAGATTAATGGAGAAGGAGTGACTCAGTAACGGCCTGTAAAGTTCTATACATGCATTTTCCCATCAAGAAAACAAAGTTAAAATAAGATGCCATGACTGGCAGTTGATGGTAGACAAGTTTGCCCTAGGAGTGTAGTGAAATCTTCTAACTGAAGACTACTAGAAGCATTTATCTAGTATTATTTTTGAGTCTCAACACTTGATGTTTTAAAATCAGTTTTATTAGTTTTCCTAAAATTTTATTTTTAGAGCACTGTTTATTAACATGATGGTCTTTTCCAAACTAATAATCCACAGACAACTTAACCGATAACTAGTGCTTCTAATATTAGAGGGTGAATTAATTCAGTGAATGATTCAGAGAAAATACAAGGCTAATTGACCAATACCCCAAGTGAAAAAGATTAGCATTATACACCTCTGTTTCATGAACACAGCTGTGATTTAAACACATTTTGCAAAACCTTCTAAACAAAGATTCATTTCCTTTTTGTCAAGAAGTCTATTTCTTTATTCAAAAGTCCACAGTTCATTAAAAAAAATAGCATCTATTGTAATTTCATAATTTGGGAAGGCAATATTTTGAGTTAAAATCCTCTATTTTCAGGCTTTATTTTTGTGTAAATGTAGTAGGATGTGGACTACAGATAATCTGAACAATAAAATCTTCTGTCCTTTGGGAAGCACTCATTCACTTTTAAACGCCAGGTGTCTGTGATCGTGCACTAAAGCACCATAATTAGAACACGGAATGCTGGATATATTTAACAGGTTCAATTTTTTGCTGGTTAAAGACTGAGAGACCAAAAGATGGAGCCTATTAAGAATACTGTATGAAGAAAGAGAAATCACTGCAGACTGAAGTAAGTCCCACTGGGGGCCTAACAAGCACCTGCCATTTCCACACGGTGAGAGATCAATCAGTCTCTGTATGCAGCAAGCTGACCTGCCAAAAGCTGAACCACAAGGGAGCAAGAAGAAAAATGATCAATTCCCCAAATTCTGTGCCCTGCAGTAATAAAATGCTGTGCTCTAAACACACTTACATTGTCTTTGCTATTGTGATATCTTAGTCAAGTTCAAAATCTGCAGCGAAAGTCCAGTCTGATATACAGAAAGGTAACCAAAGTATATCAGAAAATTAATTACCTTTATTGTTATTGTGTAAATTCAGTTGCATTACAAGGAAAATAAGTTTTGGGATTTTCAAACTTACAGTTGTGAAGTGCAAACACCCAAGACTACAGTTTAAATTTTGCAGACTTCAGTTCATTGCTTATTTGATTTCTGCTTGCAGTGGAGGATTGAGCTGGCCAATAGAATAGTGAAACATCCTAAATACGTACCCAACACAACAGTGGCAACTGAAAATGAAAATGAGAATTGGAACTTGGTAATTGTCTGTTTCCTAGAAAGTGTAGTTATCAATAACCCTACAAAGTTCACTTATTATCAAGCAGAAAAGTAATCAAAGAATCAAAAAATATTGCACATAATTCTAGATCCTGCGAGGCTGCTACTGGTTTGGGTGGGTGCTTGGGCACATGGATTACATGTTAAGGTAAGGAATGCCAACCTCAAGTTGTGAAGATCGGAAGCCATGAATGAAGCCTCTAGACATTACTATACTTTCCTAGGTAATCAAGTACTCAAATACATCAGGTGACATGATCAAACAAAATTGTCTGGAATTCTAGGGAACGCACTGAAATCATGTGTTTCTTATGTGACTAGCCTGGGTATTCTCTCTCAAATGTTCTTAAAGCCACTTTCCTACAATTTAAAGTGTGATTTTTCATTTCCTGTTATACAGAACACAGCTGTGGAGCAGCGGTACAGTAGTAAATAATACAGGATGGGAATCTGTTTGGTATACAGAAAAAAACCCCAAAGAGCTTTATTAGAGGTATTTATTTGTATTTACTCTAGAGGTATTTATTTGTATTTACTCTTCACTACTGTTATGAAGACTGATGATTATAATGAAAAACCTCAATTAAAAAAGTTGAAAGCTGTCTTTTGATGTAACGAAAGAAACACAGACAGGCAAAAATGAAAAACAGAGGACAGCCATAAAATTCTTCATTAGTCAATGAGAAAAATACTTTTGTTTGAAAAAAAATCATGGAAACAAATGGTCTGACCTTCAGAGAAAATTGTTTGTTTCTCATTCACTTGAGAAATTGTTCCGGAACAGTTCATACTTTCACAAATATTACCTTTGAAATATGGAAGTCACTGTCTGCAGAGGTTATCTGCTGAGCCAGTGACTATAGTGTTAGCTCAAGAGAGATCCAAAGATGGCTATAACTTTTCTGTCAAACTTGTAGAAGAAAAAACATGAGTTTTATCACATACAGTTAGACCTTTAAATAGCTTGTTCAGTTCTGCCAGTTCCTGCTTCAGTCTATTCTTTGGGACTGTGTTTAGGTTTCAGCAAATTCATCTCCCCATTAGTTTTGCTCCTCAATATATTAACCCTTGTTAACTTATTTAATTTTAATATTACACCTTCAGATGCCTCACAGAGACAAATGCCACATGATATCATGTGGATTGTGCTGCTCTTCAAACTGAGGTGAAATTCCAATCTCATTGTAGTGAACGCGAAGACTTCTATTGATCTCAGTGGGATCATGGTTTAAAACACAGACTCTATAAAACGCATCTGCACCATAAATCCTGTTATCACTCAGCGACCTGAACAAGTTCAGTACATTAACATTCAGTAAGTTAATTGGTATATTTAAAAAAAAAATAAAAAATCAATCACAGTTATATAGACAATCTTTAAGCAAATAACTAAAACAAGCACTTGATAAAGGTTAAAAAGAAGGAGAAAAACCCAAACCAAACCAAAACAAAAAACCCACAAAAATAATTTCTTTCACACAAAACGGAATACAATTCAAGCTGTTTTGTAATGTGTAGCATGCTTGCCTATTAAATAAAAAGCAAGAGAGTCTGTCTTTTTGGCTTTCAGATATCACCAAAAATACATCCTGAGCTTCTGTGTGAGAGCTAAGTACACAAATGCTGAACAATGCTTTAGTCTTTAGTGATTGCTTCTTTCTCAAAAAACGATTTCAGGATGACATAAACAACTTACTAGCAAGTTCAGTATATAAATTCTGTGTCACTTGGGCTTACTGTGATACAACGCCTACAGAAGAGATTGAAAGGTATAGCTGTGCAATAATACTCAGAATACAGACTGAATTATTTCTCTTCCTAGGAATCACTGCAATCACATTAATAGTAGGTTAAATTAAATTATGTCTGAAGTAATATTTAGATACCTTACATCTAGACAGCTTTTTTACATCATCTCATATCCAGCTTTACCTAGTCCTGAAAGCAGTTATACTCGCTACCCATTTCTCAGTTTGATCTTAACTTTCCCTGTGTTATATTAAATATCAATGTACATACGATGATACTGATACAAAGAGAAGCATGTGTTCTGGGGAAGAGTCCTATCTTTCTTCTGCCTATGCTCCTCTGTGATGTATTGTGCCTAACCTAAATTCCACCTGACTCCCCAGAAATCCTGCAAAAATTTTTATGGTCAGCCACAGTCTGGAAAGCAATAGAAAACACAGTGCTTAACTCCTAGGTAGCAACCTAACGTCTATCATCCATGTTCCTCACAATACGTCTACAAAACTTTGTGTTCACGGCCTGCAACATATTGAAAAGTTTCAAAGAGCTCAGCTTAGAGTTTGAATAAAAAATTCTAAGTATTAATTCTCAGGTGTTCCTAAAGCATGTCAACACATTTTTCCTGGATCATCAGCAAGCACACTGTCCAGTTTATGCTGAAAAGGACTTCTGTAATAACTGCAGAAGAAATATTTCAAATCACTACTTTGCTAAAAAAATCAGAAGGACTCTTTGGAGTATTCATAATACATGTTTACTGACTATTTTAATTAAAACACATATCTCTGTAGTTAAGTTGAAAACTTTATTTCAGTCTGGCTGCTTTATTATGATTTTCAAGTTTCCTGTATCACACACACACACAATTTGAAAAACAAATATAAATAAAATATGACAGAATAAACACTGATTAGAACATTTTGGAACATAATTAACGTACTTAATTTACATGGTCTAATTCTGCTAACATCTGCAGTGATATAAAATACCCCAACATCTTTCACATCATGGAGATGAAAGCAGCCTTTTTTTTTAACTTCTTCATTTGGTACAATAAATAAAACAGTGTATTTCTTATATTTTACATTTAACGAGAAGCCAATGAGAGTCATTACAGTGTGTTAGCACAGAACATTCAAAGGGAGAAGATGGAAACATGATTCTGAGCAGTTCAAGTAATCTGTTAGCCCAGGATCTAGAACAAGAAAATACCTCCATCAAACAGTAATTCTGTTCTGGAAGGCTCCAAGATAAATAACCTAGAATACAGCATCACATCCCTTAGCATTTTTCAGATTTCTTGATTTCCATCACTGAAACTGAACAGTGGAAATTTAAACAAGGAACAATATATTAAAGCTGCAAAAACCCATACACTTATGCACATTGACATGCAGAAGGTTCTGAAAGCATCGCTGTTGATTATTCATGACTATATTAAATCCTGGTTTACCTAGATGGACATTGTTGTTTGGTTATTTTTCAACTGGGAATCTGTTTTTTTTTTTTTAATTTGAACAAGAAAATAATAAAAACCTGCCAAAAAAATTATATTTATTCTGAAGGTTGCCAACTATTAGTATAAAATGTAATTACATTGCAGTTATAGTCACAGTGTGTTTGCACAAAGATTCAATAAGTATCATCAATTTTAGCTCATTCAGAGCCTAAAAATGAAAGCCCAGCCTAATATGCAACTGCCAGATTTTTGCTTCAGTCAAACTCAATGTCCATTCATTTACTGTTCTGCTCAATCTCCATTCAATAAATCAAATTGTTCAAGTTGTTCTTTAGGCTGAAAAAGCATCTCTAGTATTCCCCTACTGAGAGTGGAATGTACAACTTATCTAATAGTAACAGATTTGTGTTTTGAAATTATAGTATGTCCGTATGAAGTTTTTTTAAAACAGACAGTTCGGATCCACTTCAGGTGTGTAGAGGTTCACCCAGCAAAATGTTAAGTCTTTAAGAAACACCCTGCTCTGCAAGGTGCTACAGACAAATAACTATTGACAAGCTCTTTAATTTGCGGTTCTTTATTTACATACACCTACTGTGGCAGCAACCTATCACCCACCAGGTTTTTTGCCTCTCTGATTTTTCCCCTTGTCCACATCCTTTGCCCCAGGCTTTGTGAAGTCCTTCTGCTTCACAAAGAGCTAAGGAAATTCCTGTCTGTATTTCAGAAAACGTGAATGCAAAAAGTTACGCATTTGCAAGGTTCCAAAACAAGTAAAGCCACTGCACCAAAAATGAGCACTCAGATTCAGGAATCTGCAGCTAGATCACTAAGAACTTCAGTTCCTAACCTTGAAAACTAGTTTTGAAACCAAAAAGACCAGAGACACTTTATACCAAACCACTTTCCCCTGGGCCGCTGCAGCCGTCAGCATTGCAGTGGCAGCCACTGGACTGTGTATTGAGCAGATGCTGATTTTCTGTTTGTTGCACTGTCTGCCCACCTTCCTCTTCCACTCAGCTGGAACCATCTCAGTACGCTCCCTCCCCTGCCATCATCCCTCCTTTCCATGTGTATATTCCACACCCTACCAGGTGTGGGATCCCACACCCTATCTCACACACTTCCCAGGTGAGGAACTATTACTATATATTATGCTTACCTACAAAGTAAGTATCCAATATGAAAACCAGCTTATTATTGGCCAAAAAAAATTATTTTTGGCCACTTATTCTTTGTAACTCCGAGCCTTCTCTTTACAAGACAAGTTTTAAAATCATACTTCAGACACATCGCCTACTTTTCCAAGGACAAAAAGGAAATGTATGCAAAACCTAATTTTAATGTGAATGTATCATTCCTCACACAAATTAGTGAGACCTAGTCCTAGGCTCTTCGAACTCTTGCTTATTTGCCTTTATTACAGTGTATTACCAATGACATATAAGATACATCCTTCCCTTCTATTTTAACAAGCACTTCTAAGGTGATGTTGATGATGGGTCCTTTATCTTTGTCATGTGTTAATTTTTGAAATTTTTACATCCAAAAATGTTAACAGCTGCACTATCTCCGTTGCTAACAGCAGCCCACTCTCCACCACTAGGCAAGAGAAAGATAGCTTCACCAGAGCAAAGGAAGCAGCAAAAATACCTTTTTAATGAAAGGAACTATAGCTGCTGGGCTTCTCATATTGCTTATCTGTTTCTTGTGCTTTCTGTATTCTTCATGTTGATCCTAACTTGAGAGAGATTGTTTCTACAGGACTATAAAAGACAAATCATTAGTCCTAGAAAGATCAAACTGCTTCTGCAATCAAGTGAAGTAAGTCAGCTTGCTCAGGCTCCAAAGCAGCAGAGCACTGGAAGGGCAGAAGCTCCTTAGATGGGGGACACTGCCCTGTATAAGCACCTAACTCAAATGACTCAAATGACCAGCCACACACTGTAGATGAAAACTCTCTGATTAACCCTTATCAGGGCTGTGCTGTCTTTAGAGGACTCAAGAGTGCTAATGAGATTACTAATGTTTAAGATGCTGTTCATGATAAAGCAGCAAGGCGGATCAACAGTAAGGCCTTAACTGAAGCAACACTAGATGTCGATCTGTCTTCTCACCTGAAGCCTGTCTGAAGGTTGGCAGATTTTACGGCAGATTTTACATTACTTTAAGGCAGCAGTAAGGCAATCTAGGATTTTCCAGGAAACTTTCATAAAGATTATTCCAAAAAACTTTCAGGAGGGCATTAGCATGTATGTAGTTGTATGAATACTTTTTGTATTAATGCATTAATACTTTTTGCCCATTTCCAAACCCTCAGTTCAGTTCCTGCTCCTGTCACCTGCACCATGGAGTCCCCTCTAGGAGTCAGGCGCAGGAAAGTCTATCATTACATGGTAGGAATTATATCATAAGAGCTATGGGAAGATTTCTGGAGCTACGATGCAAACTGAACCAAAATATCCTACTGAAACATATACTATGAACTCCACAAACACAGATAAAAGCCCTGTTTTGTGGGGCCTTTGCTGCAGTTATCTTATTCTTTCATCTTTTTCTCTTTATTGGCTCCTGATGGAACTCCATTTTTAAGGTTTTTCCAGAATTCATAGTACACAAAGATAGTGTCAAAGAATTATAGTGTCACAGAAATATAACCTATTAGTTTATTTCTGCATTAATATTAGGCTACTTAAGAATAACCCACTTGGAAATGACAATATTATCTCTATCTTGTGGGCTTTTACAGAACTCAGTTTTATTTTTATGGATGTTGTTTATTTACTGAAAAGGTTAAATATTTTCTAAAGTGTTTGATTATTCATCAACAACAGACCTTTTTTATACACAATATGAAGACAAAAAAACCCCCAAAAACCCAACACCTGGAAATCATAAGTCGAAAATAAAGAAGTAATAGAATGAAGATAAAAGATTATCAAATCCTTTGCTGCAATTCAAATGCCGCTGCCATCATATACTAACAGTGAAAATCTTGTATTTTTCTTACATTATACAGTACAGTTAGTCTAAAACAGCACGATATCATGAAATATATGTACTTAGTGATGGTCAGCAGAATATTACTGAGCCAAGCTCAATAAATTCTGCTCATCCATGTCTACTAAGACTCAGAAAACATCATCACCATCAGCAAATAAGGTAAGAGAATGGGGTTTCAGTCCTGCTGTCATGAAAAAGGAAAAATCAGAGGGAAAAAAATTCTCAGTAATTCCTCTGTTATTGTCTCATTCATATATCACATGCTTTGAAACTGCTCCCACATTGCTGGGAAAGTGTCATGCAAGTCCATGATCACTTCTGCTTCACTTCCTAGATGCCCTGGAAGCACTGGCCATGTGTAAGGGTCAAGTCTTCTGAGGCTGGACCACAGCTTAGACCAGACCCAGCTGTGGAGGAGCAGAGGCTGGCTAACTCCTGAGCCTCTCTGGTATGTGGAAGATGCCTTCATGCACAGAAATATGTGGTTTCAGACAAAGGTCTATATTCCTGACATAATAATTATCTACTGCTGCATTTGTAAGAAGGCACAAAACTATTATTGAAAAGGAAATCTCATCTTATGAGAAGATTTATTTGAGAACATTCTCCTCTCTGAATATGGAATTAGGGGGCTATACTTGAAATAATGTACAGAGAATTCAATGCAATTTTATTAATGCATCATGCTTACAACTTAGAATTTGTACGAAGAATTCATAGTTGACGCTGTAGTCAATACAGTACAGTACGTCTTCAGTCTTGTTGATGCTAGCAAAAATTTGACAGTCTCTATATGATTTGTGTGTAGGGCTGTGGCTGGACCAAGACCTCATTAAAAATGAAAAAAAAAAAAAAAAGAGATAAAGAAAAAGGAAAAAAAAAAAAGAAAAAAAAAGTAGGAGTTATTTAGAGTACTCCTGGGAACTCTGTTATCTCTTCCCAGTGAATCATTTTGTCAGCAAAGCTGTGACAACTTTGGACCTCAAAAACATGTGACACATACAAAATTGATTAAAAAAAAATCAGTTTAAAAATATCAACAAAAACACACTATCTTTATCACTTAACACTCCTAACCTGGTTTCTGATCATGATGTTTAATAGTCTCTATTAACTTTTGAGTCTCCAGACCACTTTCAACTAAATTTGATAGAGATCTCAAAATCACTAAGCCCCTGAATGTTTGAAAGTGTGGCAATAAGGCAGAGTAAAAATAATAATAATGACAAATTAATGCTTATTGGTGCTGCTAATGTCAGAAGGACTGAAGCTGAATGGTCAGCCAGCAGGCAAAAACCGACAGATCAGGTATTGGTGGGATTTTTAGGAGGGAAGGAGCACAGGATGCAGTAGGGAGGGGAGACAGGACACAAAAGAGAACTAGAGGCATTTGAAGGTTCTGAGAGGGGCTGGGGGTCTTGGGAGTATTGAGTGACACGAAGGAAAACTAGTCAGGACTGCAGGGAGTAAAGACTACTGCTTCATTAGTCCCACAGTTCACAGGACAACCTTACAACTAAAACACCACACATATGAATATTTAATATAACATATATTAAAAAAAATATATTTTTTACATCTGGTAACTGAAAACATGCATGGTTTTATTTATTTTTTTTTATTTCTGATTATGTGATTTTGCTTAAGCTTTATAACAGTGTAATGAAGATTTCCTTGAAAAGCCATATAAACCCTGCTATGCAGATATTTCACTTTTTACAGCCTAGCTACAATACTCTTCTAAGCTATAGTGCCAAATTTTCATGCAATGCTTGGTTTCATGGCAGAATTTTTTGTATGAATATAGACATTTATAAGGCAGCTGTTTATGCATATCTATTTTTTGTTTTCCTTTCAAAACTTGTGTTATGTCAATGCAAATTCCCTGTACTTCAATAATTTTGTTGAGCTGACAAATATGCTCAGTACTACATCTTCCAATAGGAATAACACCCAAATATAGACTGCCTTGTCAGCAATTTCTGCAACACTTTGGGAGATGCTCCAAATTTTTTTGTTTCATTTTAAAGTTCATTAAATTGACACATTTAAAACATATACTCGTTACAAAAACCTGCATTTCTAGCTTTCATTAAAATATCTATACTGCAGAGAATGTGTTTTTGTCAGTTCTCTTTATTTCCTTCAAGTTCACCACTAAAGAGACAATGTATCTATTATTCTATCAGAGTTGGATTTTTATTTTCTATGTTGAACCAAAAACAAATAAAAACTTGGCACAAAACATACAGTAAGAGGATGTTTGGGCCAGTTTTCTTTTGATTTCTTAAATGAAAAATAAAATACTAGTTCTAGGAGGCAGAATGGGAGCGTATTTCTACAGTACTAAGTATATATATTGTTCTCATAATACTCAGATGACAACCCATCAGAACAGTGTGACTATTTCAGTAATGCAGGTAGAGGCATTTTCACACTCCCTTGAGCAGAACAGCTGCATTGTATGCTACCAAAGTACTCTTGGCTTGACTTACTGATACAATTTTAAACATCTGCCAGTGGTAATCTGTTTTTTATCAGATATTAAGGATGAAGAGATTACAGATGAAATACAGCCATTTGACAAAGCATTCATGTTGTAATTAGAGGAGTTACTATCTAGTATTATTTTATAAAAATACACATTTATTCTTGATGTAATACCATGATTCCAGTAGTTAGTTACATCAAGAATGAGAAGAAAGAGAAGACAGCAGTTCACAAAACAGGTGAAAGGCATTATGTTTAATGTAACACAGCCTACTGAAAAATGGGATGACTCCCATGCTTAAAAACTGCAAGTACGCACTTAATCTCCTTTCCCAAACAACAAAAGAAATGGAGGTGAAAGCAAAGCTGTCCTCCTCCAGGTCCATTTTTTTTCCTGGAATGAGAGCACCAGGGGATGATTTGACTTGAAAATAAAGACATAAAATGTGACTACAAAAATAAAGCCAGGCATCAAACTTAAAAGTTTGGAATCTACCTTCCTCAAATGCATTTTGAATCATTCCCCCATGCGTCCACTGAACACACCTACTCCATCTGACCCTCTGGATTGCCTGCAGTAGCCAAGATATGCTAAAGCCTGGGTTCAAATTCCCTAATGACTCCAAGTTCTTCTTCCATATATAGCAACTTACTATAGAAAAATTTTAAAAATCTGAGTAAAAAACTTCAGTGATCACTTGACAAGTAACATGAAAGGATAAGGCAAGCAGCCTAAAGCCTTCCGTTAGGTCATAAACATCTAAACCTGCCAAATCTAGTTTTTTTAATTTGCATGTCTTTTAGAATTTATATTTATTAGATATCTGTGAAGTTAGTATGAAACCTGCATTTTAATGAAACTCAAAAATTTTCATTAGTAATGCATACTGAGAAGTGCGTGTTCTGAGGAGATGGACATCTGTCTTTCTAAACTAAGGCTCCTCTGCTGTCCTCTAGATTTAGGCAGACAAAAATATGCAGTTTGGCTAAACCACCAGGAGAAGTCAGCAAAGAGATGGCTGTACCTCAACCAAGGACGATGACAACAGGGCCATTCATCTTTTGCATATGAGTCTAGTAGTTAGCCCATCCATCAAGGATGCATCTAGGCCTATTTAGCATAAAGGGGACTGAATCTCCAGTTCCTGTATTCAAGGAAAATACCATGATAACCAAGCAAATATCTGGAATAAGGCTATTTTTTCACTTCTCTTCCAAAAGGTAAAGCACTGTGCAGCAAATATTGAAGTTGCACAGACAACAGACAGGTTAGTCTATCCCAGCCCAGTAGGTGACACTCATCATGGAACAGAAGAGAGGATACACTCTCTACATGAAATGTATATGCATTTTTATATTGACATTGGATAAAAAACAGTCTGAAGAGATTTAATTGTCTTCTGGAGACACCTAACCTGTCTACATAGACACTGGGGACAGAAAATTCAATGTCCTGCTGGAGATCTAGATAAGGCACCTATTCCTCTGGCTGGATAGTAAAGCTGGGCACAGTTTTTCATGTCCTTGGCTCAGACAATTAGGCTCTGCCTAGATAAGAATTCAATTCAAAATTCGCATTACTCAGAAAATCTCTACATATAATTGATGTCCTAGTCCAAGCCGCTGGCGTGTCAAGTCTCAGACAAAGTGAAAAACTCATATAGTTGGCTTGTACCTGATGCTTTCCATGCTAGAGCTGTGTGTCAAACATCTAGAGGATGATACTGAAGGAGGATGTTCTCTCTTCACGCAAAGCAGCCCTGCACACCTCTCAGCTACAGTAATCCCTATACCTGGTGTAGTACCAGTCCTTAAGACATCACCTAGACCACTAAATGCACCTTCAGTTCTATGACTCACTTCACAGGGAAGACCATTTACCTCAGAAGTCTACAAATTACCGTTCTTCATTAAAATATATCAGTGATTAGGCATAACAAACACCACCGTTCAACCTCACCCCATCTGGCCTAAAGTGTCTTTGAAACGGGTGATGAAATTCCTTCAAGGGCTATCTAGAAAGACAAGGATTCAGAAGGCTACCCTCTAATGTTCTCAGAACTAAGTATCTGTCTTCCCATAATCCTGACCACATTTTTTTTTTTTTTTTTTCTTTTTATATATTTGACATTGACACACCACAGAATGTATAACTCTTTTGTGGTTGAACACTTATAAGAATTGTTCTGTAGGGGAAAAACGCACTCTCAAAAGAGATTCTCAGGAGTTCACGGAGAAAAAGGAAAAGAGGTAGGAAGAAAAAGGAAAATAACCACAACATTAAGAAGCCCACAGGGATACTGGCCTATGTGGAGATTTACTGATTCTCACTGTATTTCAAAGTAATCAGGTGACCATTTTATTATTCTATTGATGGCCTAAATATGGCTACAGGATGCCTATGACTGATATAACACTGAAAGGAACCCAACCATCCACCCATACCCTTTCAGTCACATAAAAGAAGATGAATTATTACTTCATGGCATAATTCAATGACAAGTGTCATTGGCAGCCAGTGTCTGTCTGTCTGAGCAGACAACTAATCTCTGTGAGAAAAATTAAAACTATCTGATGAGTCAAAGCAATCTCAGAGTATCACAAGTCTTCTCCTCATATAGTTTATGAGTTATTCTACTATGGCTTTTTAAAAGATGGTTAAAAACAACCAGAAATTTAGAGCTGGTAAAGACCAATCACTTAGCCTATTTCACATCCTACCCATACAAGATTGATCCCCACAGTACTCTTTTCAGGTCTTTGTCCAAGCTAGATTTGAACTGAACAACTGTTGAAGTTTCCAGGTCTAAGAAACTATTTCACAGCCTAATAGACTGAACTGCTTTTTTTTTTTTTTCTTCATCCATACTTTCACCTCTGCAGGTCATCTTATATGTTTCTTCTTCCTCTATGATTTTATAATGTTGAATTAGTCATGGATTGTTACTTGCTTCATCTCTGTCTCCCCTATTAGGCACCATTTCAGTCACTTCAACAAATGTTTGTGCCTTATGTAACTCTACACAGGCAATTCGACATGTGTTTGGCTGTTGTTTCATTTTTCTGAGGAATTAGGATGTGTTCTACCTACGTTTTCACATGACCTATCATTAGTTATATTTCAGGTCATTCAGGGATTTTTATATTATCTTTCGATCTTTATGGGTATCCTTCTTTTAAATTCCATTTAAGGCTTAACTTAGACTTTAGTTGCCAAGCTTCCACCCAAGGCAAAACGAAACAAAATAATTTTGGGGGCAGACAGAACAGGACATGCAGATTCATAAACGCCTGAGGAGAATTTCCAGAGGTATTCAGAAATACCTTTGTTTGAGAACTAGCTCCTTGCAAGATGTTTTTGGCTGTATTATCACATGTCCAGCTAGGTTTCAGGAATGTTCCTCCAAAAGTTTCTCCACACTAACATCCTGATTCCTTTCCAATTATCACAATTATTTCCTTAAGGAAATATCTTTCTTTCAGTCTTAGGTGAATTCCAGATTTCTTTACTGTACCTAAAGATGTCCAATATCCACCAGGAGGAGTAAATATTTCTTCAGAAATCAATCTATCACCACATTATCCACAGAGGGACAACATACAAATTTAGAATTGTGATGTATGTCCTTACAAATGCGTTAATGTAAATAGGGAAGTGTATTAGAGAGTAGAGAGGCTACTTTTAAAATCCCCACTCCAGAAAATTACAGCATCCTGCACAGTTTAGGACATGGGCTTTCAAATATCTTAACTCCTTCACATAGGGTACACCAGTATATTTTATATGAGGGATGTACTTCATATGCTTTGTCTGCACCTCAGAGGCAACTTTTAGAATTCTTTGGCAAGTGCAAATGGGGAAGAATAGCAATGTTAGCTGAGAAAACTAACTAGGCATTCAGCAGCAGTCGTTGATGGCGCTAGAACTATGTAATAAAGGCAGATTCATCCCACAGTTTTTAGCCTAAAATAATTTAAATTGCTCTGTATGTGAGTTATTCTGGGTTAATCTACAGTATTGTCATCAGAAGCCGATATGGCTAAAAACTAACCTGGCAAAAAGTTCAGCATCCCAGACATTTCCACAAGCACTTAGTAAGGTTGGGTGTATACAGCCAGAGTGGGGTGGGAGAACAGGACTGAGGCAGTCTTGATGTAGATTGGTTTTGGCTACCATGAAGCTGCACTGTTAGTTAAAAGAAAAGGTCCTATTCTTCTATATTTTGCTGTTTGATTTTACTGTTCCACCCTTGCCTGGTTTTATTTGGATCAAGGATCAGCCAGTTTTATTCACTTCAATCTCTTGTCTCAGCCATGTAATGGGATTGCTAATCTCAAATGAAACACAGGAATAGCCCAAGATTTGGGCTACTGCTTTACCATGACTCTGTAAACTGAATTGTCTTTCTGCACACCCTAGTAGGCTCATATGCAAGTGGAGGAGTAGCTGAGAACAATGTCTCACAGGCAAGAGTTAAGTAGACTGCAAAATAGGCAACTTTATCCTTTAAGTCTCCCCAAGGTAAAGAAACTTGTGTGCAGACATAATGCATGTCATAGTACTGGAGCTCTATTCTAGATGGTTAATGAAAATACAGCAGGGGAATATCGGAAAATTGAAATGTTTGCTCTGTGCCTGCCTTCCATAGATTTTCAATAACACTTAAAAGCTTAACATCTTTTACGTTTTTGAAACCATTCTTAATGAAATAACATCAGACCTTTCACAAATCTGTCACTTCCTGGGCCACCCTGACCTAGATCAATACATTCCTGTTAACTGTTACTATGCATTGTTCACAGGTCCTCCATCAGTACCTTGTTGAAATGACAGTTTTCAATGTGACAGGTCTTTCTGAATTAGTTTTCAAGTATGATTTTAAGAACTAATGTGTCAATTGTATTATAAACCCCCCTGTACTAGAACACCTATTTCATTTTCTTTATTCACTGCTTGTTTAGTTCAGTCCAAAAATTCTAGCTTGCTTTGCATGATTTAACAGAAATCTTTGGGGGTATTCTTAAAAAAGAAATGTTCCAAAATGGATATACATGTGCAACAGCTTCATCTTCTAACACTTGTACCATGAATGTTCTCACTGTGAAAAATGGGTGTGTAATAATAGTAGCATAATTTTGAATTCTTGATGCTGATGTGACATACCAATTTCCAACCTTCATCTTTTTCCATTACATGCCCACAAAAAAACATGATTTAAACTATATACTCAAGTTTCATGTTGTCTTTTCCAGCTTTCTTCCTTGGTTGCATTATCAAATGTGGTTTTTTTTCTTCCACATGTACAATGTATCCAGTAGTTCCTCTCAATTCAACTACATGGCATACAGCATCTATTGAATCACTTCTTACAGTGTGTTGCGCTACTTACAGCGAATCAAGAAATTGCACAAGTAATCTTCAGGGTTGTTTCCTCAGATAGCCTCTCTTCGCAATCACTTATTAAATGAAAATTGATTTTGTCATATTCATGCAAGAAATCAGATCTTTCAGACAATGTCAATCTATCATGAAACATACACGGTAGGAATGGGCAGCACTGTATCAAATTGTCTGGTTTAGCAGACGAGCAATGAGATTTAGTTGCTTAACACAGGCAGCTAGTGAACTAGCATGTCCTGCATGGCTTCCAGCTGCCACCCCACAACAGCACTGGCCTATAGGTTCTGTGTCATTTATGCTTACCCTATGCAAGATGCCTTCAATACCAGTCCAGGAATTGCAATATCTTTAAAATAGCCCATGCAGAAATGGGTATTAATATTTTCTGTAACTTTATAAAGCACAATGAAACATGAGACTTTTGTAATTCCTCATTAAAATCTGAAAATACATGTTCTGAAAGAGAAAAACAAAACTTATGTTTCCCTATTTTCTGCCATGGAATTACTTTAGATGTTAACAAATTATGATTTCAATTTAGACATTTTACGCCAAGTCATTAGTGAAGAAAAGTGTGGTCTCTTTTCAGGCAATGTGAATCACTGAACACCAGTAGAACCAGTATTCAGCATTCAGGACAGAGGAAGGCACCTAATCTCTTCAGGGTGGTTCTTCAAGTTTCTGCCAGCTCCTTTCAACATAAAGACTACAAATATTGCAAAACCTTTGCTAGCATTTTGGATTTAGGACTTGAAGATCAGTTATTTGCCACAAAGAAGTGTATTTTGACAAGGATGATGGAGAATAGAACGGGTGGGTTTTAGTACACTGTTATGACAAAGGAGTGCACAGCTTTGAAAAGACCGTACTAGTTGAAGCAGTACTAATATGCAAGAGAACCTGCATATTACGAAGCAAAAGCATGGCCTCACTCTATTTAGGTTCTTCAGCTTCATGAGGATTTTATTTCTATATAGCTTCCTCGGTGCACAAAGGACTTAAGACATGGGACCATGAAGACCATCCCACTACTCTACTTGTAAGCTTGTCTTGAGCCCACTACTCTTTTCTAACAAGAATTAGAAATATGACTTTTAACCTCTTTGAGACTTAAGACATCTAACTCACATGCTAACTTGCTTGGAAATTTAACAGAAAGGAATCTAGTTCCAGCAATGCAATGACCCATTTGTAAATTATGATACCTTTTGTAAACAATTAGAGCAATGGAAACTTTGCTCAGAGGACAAAAATCTCTTGAAAGCTATGGAAATAAATACTAGGTTGAATCTATGTCTTGGGGTACAAATCTATAGGGTATACACTGAAGCACATGGCTATGACATGTAAAGAATTGGTATTTTCACTCATAATGCTAGTACTACATTAATACAAAAATATTAGAAGGCTCAGTTAAAGCACTGGACCATGTCTAGGACTGAACTCGTAGATATGCAGTTACATCGGCAGGAGATGTTAATTATGAGTAACCTAGTTCTGGTAGTTCATATGTACAGTCACACATCCAAATATCATGACTTTTTTATTTTAACAATATCTGCAGAAGATATTCTACAGAAAGTATTCATGTTCTACCCTTTCTCAACTTGGTATTTAAATATAAAAAGTAGAATATATAAATGTTTTAACATATAAAAGGTATTTCAGGCTAGCTTCTACTTACGTGATAGTGGTCTCAGGAAATTTCATTCAAATAGCAATTTCAGGACCAGCCTACTGAGACCTGAGTTAGAGGACTTTGTGATGCATAATGCTTGATGAAGCAATGGTCTCAGAGCTCATGAAGCTCTTGCTGACAGCAGGAGTTAAGGATGCAGATGGTTCTTAGTGACAATAAGGGTAGGGATTTTCTTAAACCAGTTTTCTAGAAATCCAACAAGAAATTCAGAGTAAGCATGGCTGAGGATGGTCTGCAAGAGAATCAGGCTGAGTTAATGATCTATTTAACCACATAAATACATTTGTGAGAGCCCTTCATACTGCTGCTAAGATCTCTCACAACGCAGTGGCAGGCATGAAGAGGGCCACAGAGAAAAAGAGAAGACAGAGAAGACACTGGGACTCACAACTGTGCATGTATATGGACTTTGAAGCAAACATGCACTCCTGGTCTCATAGCTTAAACACAGTTAAAGATTCTGATTCCCCAACATTCTCGGCTATGAATGATGGAAAATTCAGGATCATAACTTCCTGCTTCTTTCTAAAAGCTATTCTTTGGATTGGGATGAGGGAATACAACAGCCTCCTCAAAAATATCCTGTGTAATCTTGGTCTGGATGTAGTGTTCCTGCTACAGATAGGATGGCAGATGAACTGCTGACAAGTGGATTTAAGGTATCTGTTTCATAAATTGACCACTTCTGACAAAGGGGAAGAGGGAAACTTAATTTGGCATGGCATGCATGCCTGCATCATTCCACTGCTCTAATTTGGTGCTGCCTGAAAGCTTTTTTTGGTGTGTATTATGTCCTGAAATCACACGGAACTAGAACTGGTGGGATGTCAAAAAACTTCCAAAAAGGGCTTAACCAAATAAAATCAGCTGACCTGTAGAAATGTGAAACACACATTTAGAAACACTTAGAGCTGGAATGTAAGTGAGGCTAAGTACAGGAATGCCAGGGTTACGTGAATATCTAACAACAACATGAATATCACCAATAAGGACGTTTATAAGTAACCGTGTTTTTATTTTTAAGTTATTCTGAATTTCTAAACCTCTTAAAATATTAACTCAGGACTCCCAAATTCACTAAGGTAGGTAGCTAAGGATTGTTAATCTTATTTTTACTGCTTGGGAAACTGAGGCAGAGAGGTTCAGTGACTTACCCAAGGCCACAGAGGGAGTCACTGTCAGAGCCGGGATTAGAGCTCAGGAGTTTCTGGCTCCCAGTCCCAAGCTCAGACCACTAGACCATGGCCTCAGGACATTTCCAGCTGGTCTTCAGTCTAAAAAAAAGTAAATTCTCAAGTATGTTACAAATATGTAACATAAATATATTTATTTTTACTTTGAATGTAATGGTATGAATGAAAACACGTTGCTTGTAAGTCAGTGATGAAAAGCAAACCAGTACACTTTATCTGTGTTACCTTTATCATACATATGTGTATGATAAAGCTCTGCAGAAAAATCTTGATCGAAATTGCAGCCAATACAAACAGCTATTGTATTTTTTCAGGGTAAGGAACAAATTGCCTTTCCAACCCAGCCAGCATGTCATTTATATTAATGGTGAGGACTGCTAAGTTGCTCTGTGTGTAAGTAAACTCTATTAAGAAAGTCACGTCCCTTGGTGAAGCTAGATCCTTAGTAAATTTTACTAGCTAAGCACTGAGCTCCATGTCAGAGTAATTACACCTTTTATCCACTGTGAGCTCTCTCTTAGCGTCTTCGTACTCCTTAATTTCCCACTTCAGCTAATTTAGCAGTAAAATTGTAAAGGTTTTAAAAGGTTAGCTACCAAGGAACTGGTGCATGAATGTTCTGTTAAGCTCCATGCATTGAAATCACATCATGTAGAAGAAGAAATTAATTAAGTAACAATTAGGTAGTGATGGATCATTGACAACATATATACACTTTGGTGCTAAAATTAATCTCCCCTGTAAATCCAATGCATTGTGTATCTACTCATCTATGTGCTGCTAAGTTTTATACTTGAAATATAAAATGGACAGGTCCTCCAGCAGTATCTTAAAAAAAAAAAAAAAAGGGCATATCTTCTGACACTATTGAGACTATGTACTTTTAAAAAAAAACCCATATAGCTTCATTTTTCTGTTTTTTAAAGAATTGAAAGAGTAATGAGAAAAGCGAAAAGAGAAGAACATTTTAAGGCAAGTGATGTTAAAGCAACTGTAAGGACTTTTGTTATATGAAACTACTTAGTATGTTGAAAGTGCTAACAATTGTATAGTATCCTCTTTACAAGTTGCCATACTGTTTCCTTGTATTGACAGTCAGCTGCTTAATACAGTTAAGACTGGCAGTTAGCCCGGTCAATCCTCAAATCTAAAAGCCTTTTAGCAGATGAAAAATCTTTGGTTCATTCACACCTTGTAGAAAGGATGACAGGGCAGAAGGGACATCCAAATCCATTTAGAGTATACTTTGAGTCTGATTTTCCTTTGCCTTGCACCTTGTGTAGTCATTTACAGTAGTGAAAAATGAGCACGAAATAGATATAAAACACTGCTACCCATGTGAGGAGAGAATTCTGATTTGGTTGCATTATTTCCAGAGGTGATCACAAAAAGTGCCAGGCAATGAAAAAAAAAAAAAAAAAAGTCAGTCTAAACAATTTTGACACAAAGCATAAAGTAGCAGCAGCACTTTCCAAACAACTTGCAGAAATTACACTTTTGCTTTGGAGCAGTGGGCATTTTCATTTGCTGTTCGCTTGGTATTTTCATAGAAAAACTACTAAATGTTAAACTCACCTACAGAAAACGAATCCTATTTCTTCCTTTTTTTTTGGTAGAAACATATTTAACTGTGAGTCCTAAAGTATACTCTCACATAAAAAGGAACTGATGTCCTACACAAGGTCTCCACTATTTCTTCCTTTCCATGTGCTATTTCTAAACACACTGCTTAAAAAGTTACACTTCTACACAACCTTCTGGAATCAATGTGAAAGCTGGTATTATCACAACAGCTTGTCTCAGTCCATCAGAGTTCAATACTGTTCTGGCTTTAGTATGAGTAGCAAATTATTGTCTCAGCATTTACAAAACAGTAACATCTCTGCTGTATGATCTTCCACCACAATGATAATGCAAGACCTACTGCCAAGTATCTTCAAGATACAAACTAATATTAGCAGGCAAGGACTGCAAATATTAGATTAACAAATGTGTGTTAACAAAACTGACAGTTAACAAATTAAGAACTTATTCTGGCTGTTGCTGGAGATGTGGTCAAGAATTATTTCTACTTAACAACAGACATCTAGCGTGTAAAAGTAAAAAATGCAATATATTTGGACATTTATTTCCCCATACTACCTGGCGGCCATTTTTCTGGCTCTTCCCAGCCAAAAAACTTTCCTGTAACACTTAGATGTCATGAAGGACCTAGCAAGTAAGGTGTGTTGATGAGAAGCAGAAAGAAAACTTATTTGACTGCATCAGCAGCTGTTGACCAAAGAGTACTGCTACAGTAAATAATGCCTCTTGGTGTTTCCATTAGAAAATTTTTTTTATTTTTATCACAGTCATGTACTTCATAGAGTCATCTTAAAACAGTTCCCAAACCTATTGCCATTGTCCAAAGCTTCCCTTACCCTTCAACTAAGCAGACAAAGAACAAATGAAGACATTTCTTTTATTCTTAATAGTTTAGTAATACTGTATTACAGATTGGGATTTCTTGGGCTTCTTTTTTTCTTGATTTTTTTTTTTTCCTCTTTTCTTTTTTCCCCCCCTTCCCCTTCTGGATACAGAGCTTCTTTAAGTATTCTGAGTTGCTAGTCTGGCTTGACGGAAAAGTACTGTGTATTTGTTATGTGTCTGCATGTGTGATACCAACTGTTGAAGACTGCTTGATGTTAGATGAGGGCTTATACTCAGAGCTGTTCTACAGTTGGCTCTCTGGCAGAATCTCTCCTCATCAATGACAATGATGTCTCTGTGTGAGGGAGAGTCTGTTTTATAATATTACACTTGCCATGGCCTTAATTTTACTGATGGGGCATGATTATGATTTCATTTATTTTAATCAAAATCATGAGTCATTTCATTCATGTAAATAGCACTAGAGAGCTATACAGACAAGTAAGAGTTCAGAATCAGGCTTTTGGTGTTTAATCTGAAAGGATATCTGAATCACTCCATTAAAGACAGATATTAAAGGATAGATCCTCTGCTTACTTTGCATTACTCAGTCATGCCATTAGCATAAAACATCATATAAAGTACTTTAACGATGCTTACCTCAGGTACAGAAAACAACCCTGAATTAACGAGATTTAAGATAATATTTCAAGTATGACAAAGTTACCGTATTAGGTCTCCTTGCCCTTGGAAGCTGGCATTAACGTTGCAACAACTTATTTCCTTCCTTGTTTTTTTTATGTCACCCTTCTATGACTTGAATTTAAAAGATATAAAGGCAAACAATATTTAAGTAAGACCTCAGAGACTGTGTTAAGTTTTCTAGCCATGTCCATAATTAATATTATGCCTGGTAAATACAGAAGCATCAAAACAGCAATCACAATTCATAAAGTGTCTTTTGTAAGTATCTCATAAAGTATTTTGAAATCTTCACTCTTTTTTAAAAAGTGAAAACACGTTAATTTTCCTAAATATAGTCATTCTAAAACAATAAAAGGTTTCACACTGGTGTCTGTTTCCCGCTCAGACAGAGAAATTGTGCAGGGAATGATGGGATTTAATTTAGTCCTCACTGACAAGTACTTTTAAGACTAAATATTCTTGAAATTGCACTTATTTAAATGACACTATAGCTCCATGTATATCTAAAAGAAGATTATAGGGGAAAAAAATAATTTCAAGAGACCTAGCAAGCTATCAGAATATTGCTCTATTATATGCCTTCAGTTTTTTTCCATTTTTGAAGTTAAAGAATTACTGGCATTTGAGAACATTTTCCAGAAATCTGTTTGATATATTACAGGCCCTAGAAACTATTCCTGTCATATATACTCTCAGCTTTACTACAAGCATGTTACCCCAAGACACCAAATCAGAGAGCTGACAGTTTTATCAACCAGGATTAAAAGGAAGCTGAAAGAAGGGATCTTTTACTATGTTTTCTATAGGTCTCACTGACTATCTCACTGAAAACTAAAGATCTATATGTACAACTTGCTTTTCCAGCACAGTGGGAACAGCAAAAAATAATAGCAAAAAATATTTTCTCCCCAGTTTCCAAGGAAAACTTTCTTTTCACCTTGCTAGACTATGTGTGCAGTTTTATACCCTAGCATAAGAAAATACACCCTTCAGCATAAGAAAATTCTTGTGCCGCGATGCAATAAGATCCTGTCTTCAGGCTTAATACAAACGTTAGTTAAACCACTGGTGCCTTTTAAGAAAATCTTGATATAATTTCCACTCCTAGTAACTGTGGGAATTACACATTTTTCCTGTCTGTGTGATAACAGTGCTCTGTATTTCAATAAGCACACTTGGGCCCATAGCTTAATTATAAATCAACAGACAACATATCTGTGCCAAAAAACAATTAGAAATCTCACTCTTTGTTTTTCAATACACTAAAGTGAATGAGAAACTGGAAAAATACAGAACAGAGAAGTGACCTACCGTGGTTGTCTTTATCCGTCCTCCTGGTTGTGTACAGGTCCAGCCTGATTTATTGATTAGCAAATCACAGCCTTCTCCTTCTAAACATGGAAGCATTTCACACCACTGTTTTGTTTTGATAATTCGTGCTATGGAACACAAGAAAAAAAAACACAACCAAAACCAATTGGCAGGAGAATTCACATTTCACTTATCTCTAAACACGTTCTCATTTGAGTTGTCTACTTTCATCATCTGATAATGCAGTCATAGGTTATAATGTAGACAGCCCTAAGCAATTTATGAAATTATTTACACCACCTGCTGTGCCAACAAATTTCATAATAAAAACAGAACTTAAAGAACAATAATAAAACAAAAGACAGTCCTGTTGTAAATTGAAAGAACATAAAAGTTAGCTAATTTTCTAATTCCATGCTTCTTACAGTCAAGGAAATATTGCTGGGAGGCTAACAACTGAAGCCTGACTAACCTAACTAATCATTATGGTAGCCTAAAAGTGACCTACAACTGGGATCCATTGTGTTAGACTCTGTATAAACCTGAGCAGACATTCCTTGTCCTGAAGTGCTTACAGTGTAAATAGCCATGAGACACACAGTAGAGAGAGACAAGCTGTAATAAATAGGTAGAGAGGTCAACATAATGACAGCAATTGTGAAACTCTGTGATACTTCCAGTGGCAGGGGCATAGTTAAGGGCAGGAACTAGGAAGGTAAGAAGGACAGATGTTGAATGAAGTGAAGATTGGGAAATCATGGGGAAGAAGACAATAAGCAGAGGGAAAATACTGGAACAAATACCCTATTACCCTGTTACACAAAGAAAATGGAGGTCTTCTCAGGGAGGTCCCTAATGTCTGTAAGGTGGTGTGTTGTGTGCTTTGTGGCTCCTCTTAATGCTTGCACGTCTGGTAAACTGATTCTGCAAAATTTCCTTAAGGTCACACACAGCAAGTAGTCTTGGAACAACAACAGGGCTCTGACTGCATTAAAGTAGATGTTGAGGAGCTGTAGGGAGAACTTTTTCTTCAAGGAAGGGAGAAAAGGGGCTTTAATTCCTGTAGACTTATTTCTGGATCATAATACTACTTCTTTTGTGTTCCTGTAGTACATGGGTTCCTTCTCATAAAATATTAAGCAATATAACTAATATTTAATATTCTGTCATTCTTTCACTCTATACCTGTAGGTAAAATTGTAGGGTGGAGTGTTATTTTGGGACACTTTCAATAATTTACATATGCAGAGATGCACTCACTCATGTGGTGCCATATACTCATGATAAACGAGGTAAGGCCTCCCAAAAAATCTATCTTTTGCTCAGACTGTAAGTCTCACATTCCAGAGAAAATGGTGCTCATTTCCTTCAGAGATCATCTTAGCGATCCAGGGCGAGACTATATGAAAGCTTCACCACCTCAATTTGTACCTAAGTGTCCTAGGATTCAACAGCAGAAAAAGTTCCACATACAGTGCTGCAGATCACACCTTCCTCTGTGTTGATAACCTCAACAGTCATGAGGCCAACAAAAAGAGAATTACAGGAGAAATACTTAGCAAGATAAGTGTACGAGAAGCTTATGATGCTCCAAATTAATTTTGGGTCTAAGGAGCCTAAAAGCAGGCATTTATACCCAGTAGCAGTTGCAGCTCTTTATGCTCACCTGAACATGTGATTCATCCCTATGCCTCTGAGTTCCTCTGTCTGGAACTACTTAAGAATACAATTCTTAGTGCCACTAGATCACAGCAAGAAGCAGAAGTGTAATTTGAAGTCTTTTAATAAAATCCTTTCCAATATTCTAACATGAAACAACTTGTGTCCTCAGTCCCTGTACAATTGTTGGTAAATCCTAGCAATATAAGAAACACTGATTTCTTTCAGTGGAAGCTCAATCTGAAATTCATATTATGATTTTCATTATAAAAAAACACTTTAGCTTCCAAATGTCTATATAGGAATTTGCACTGTTCACTAGGCAATATATATATTGCTGGAGGATGATTCCTAAACAATTTTTGTTAACTACAATTTTTTGAAGTAAATCCACTAAGATTTTATAGCACATGATATAGAAACCTGGATTGCGCCTGGAGTCCATAGGTACTGCTCTACTGAGAACTGGATCATATCAGTTTCAAGGCTAACATGTCCTATGCAACAGATAATAACCTCATCCTTCCAGGGTGAAGGCATGCACCCAGCCTCAGGCTTTACAGAAAAAGCTCAGTAAAAGGTTAACACCAAACCTCACCCATTTGCATGCAAATATTTTGCAATTCACATATCAAAATGGCTATTTCTATCAATGTTTCAACAATATGAAGGATCACTGAAAGATTGAATAGTCAGTTAAACTCAGAAATATGTACCAGATTTACTCTACTATCTCAGGTGGGAAGTCTTCCTGGAAACACAACTTGAACTAATCTTTAAAAAAATCCATATTTCTCTCCTCTGTGAATTCTCTTAGTTTTTGCTTGGTTGCTATCTCAAAATGCAGCTATTGGTAATACCACAAATATATGGAGTCCTTGCTCTGGCTATTGGCTGTATCCACACAAATTTAGAACACACCAGGAGTATTTTACAGAACATAACATCTAAAACACTTCTGTGTTAAGTGTATAGACTAGCTCATGCCTTTAGGCCTTGAGAATTGGAGCAACTTCTTTTTGTACGGAAAAAATGCTCAGCTCAGAGAGTTTAAAGCACATCAGTATCAAAATGGTTTATTAATTTATTAATGACACATAACCAGCAGCAGTGCAGGATCAATACCAGCGATACAAAAAAGTAAACCATAGTACTAGGCATGAAATGTCCAGAAACACCTGGAAATTCCTAAACACCCCCTCGGAAGTAATCCCCCACACTTCTAACCCCGCACACTCACCCTGCTCTCCCCAGCCTCCCCCGGCCATGCCAGTGCCCCCTCGCACCGGCTCCAGGGTCGCCCCCGCTGTGAGGCAGCCCTGGTGGTCCCCGTGCAGCACCCACCCGCCTGCCCACCTTGTTTCCCCCCGGGTCTCTGCTCTGTTACAAATCCTCATAGTTGCTTTACCCAGCTTCTCCGCCTGACCCTTGCTTTGTTTCAAAAGCCTCTCAAACACACAGGCCCTTTACCCAGCCATGTTTTCCGGGCCATTTGCCAAAAGCAGCCCGGCCGGCACCCTCACACTGAGGTACGAATTGAAGCTTGCACAGATTCGTTGTTCTGTTACACACATGCAGCCACAGTTGCAAAAGGGAGACCATATTTATGTCTGTGGGATCACATCTTCACTTTTCAGTTTGCCCATTATGGCAGAGTATAGCAATGAAGCTAAATACATAATGCAGGGAGCAAAGTACACAAGGATTTTATCAGCATAGTATAAAGAATTTCTATCAGTAACTGAAACTGAGCTACACTAGTCAAAGCAAAGGCATAGAGTGTATTTCCTGAGGCAGTATAGTTGCCTTTTTACTGTGTATATTCACTAGGGGTGAAATTCAGCCCTCTGCAGACGAGGTAGCAAAAAGCCTATCAGATTCTTCAAATACACTCCAAGCTCCACTATAAAGAATTAAGTGGCACTTAAATGATACACAGACTTTGTGCAGACCTTCTGCAAAGAACTGAATTTCATCTTAAGAATCTGAGCTGACACTACTTTGCATCTCCCAAGAAGGGCTATGCCCCCTCGCTTACAGTGATGTTAATAGGAAATGACAGTGCTGAGCACATGGTAGAATTGCTTCCCCGGGTAATACCACTTGAATTGGAGAACAAATTGAGCCTATCCAAGGGTTTTTCATACAAAGAGTTCCAAGGTGTTGCAGGCAGGCAGACGTTACATCAACATGACACCAAGCTACCCACCAAAGTGTTCTTAACTGTTTTGTAAGATAGAGCAATTTGCAATGGATTTCTGGTTATTAGTAAAAAATAAATAAAGCCTCTATTCATGAGTAGTATAGTCCAATTTAAGACTGTTCAGCTGAGTAGTGTTTCAGAATGCCACTGATTATTTTCTGTCAAATACTGCAACTAGGTATGTTTCGTCAATAAGCTCCTCAGCTTGTTTAACACTATATGTGTACTTTCCCATAGAAAATCAGCTTTATTTTCTACATTCATTCTACATTCAGGCAGCTATCAACTGCTGCCTCTTTAATCAATCTCATAACTGAAAAAGATGAACTTTTTGTGATAGCAGAAAAGTGAAATAAATCTTGTTCAGTAGCAGTAAATGCAGACACGGCCATCTAAAATATGGTAGACTAAAACATGCAGGTTGTTACAATTTTTTATCTTATTATTATTTTTTTTTTAACATTGGAGCATAAACTTGAAAATAAGTAGTAAAAATGTATATTTTTTTTTCATCAGATAAGAATATCGATTAAACCAGCATTTGGATACCGAGACTTACGATTTCAGAATACATCATGCTCCTACACATAAAAAGGTGGTGTGTGAAATGAATATTTACAAATCATAATGAAAACTATGGTACAAGAACATAAATAAAGAAAATATGGTTTAGTAGATGTTTATCAGTCAATTTCAGATGCCTGAAGTAGCAAATGGAAGATACTTTGCACTGGGGAGTAGGGAAAATTTCTCCTAAGCCCAAGCAGAACATACCATTTTGAAACATGCTTTGTAAATGAGAGCTTAGCTCACCTATACTTCTTATAGAACGATGTCCTCCTTCACATTACTTTTTTCAATGATAACTTGCAGCATAATGCAAGACGTAAAGTATGCTTTGGAGAAAATATTTCCTTTTTGATCTTCATACATTATTTCACTGTTGTTTTCCTTGAACTTGGAAGAACGCTGATCAGCATAGCTGATTCCCAAAGTTCAGAAATGCCTTTGGATTCATCAGTTTAGATGTAGCTAGACAAACACATTTATCCTAGTGTTCCTGTCTTGCCCTGTTAACTCTGAACAGGACCCACATCTTTTATTATTAATGACCTCCAACTAATCCCAGTGGGTTCCATCATCTCACTCCTCTGCCAACCTCTTTGTTCTCTTTACTTCACATTTTTCCTTTTTCCTTTTTCCAGTTTTTTTCAGCTGTAGCCTTTGCTCCAGCCATTCCTCTCCTCTGCTTGATTCAGTACATATACACTATCAAAGATCCCAAAACACTTTGCAGAACTTATGTTTAGCTACTTTTGCCTGTGACAGGTAAATGCTGTTAATTGTCCCTATTTTTCACTAAGGTTAATCAACTTGACCAAGGTCACACAAGAAATTTGCTGCAGAACTGGAAACAAAACCTCTGAATTCTTAGTTGTTGCTAGCCTGGAGTCCTTTCTCTGTCCTGTTTTCCTCCAGAAAGAGAGTGTGCTTTAATACATATACATAAGAAATTAACAACAACAAAATATGCAAAGTACTAGGCTTTTTAAAAACATATATCAGTTAAATTGCAGCAGCAGGAAAGAGGCCAGCAGAAACACAAAGTGAAACACAGTAGTGTAATAAGACATTGCAATCATGAACTGTCTTTAGAGCAGCAATTTGACTATAATAGTGTATAAGCCCCAAACGTTAATCTATTTTACTATACAACAAGGAAACATCACAAACCTTGGATACCTTTTACAGCAGTCATTCTGCTCCATTTAAAAAATTGGAAGTAGTGCTAATTCACAAAGTGTTAGCTCGTCTCAATTATTTATAGGGCATCTAGACCAAAGACTGCTTAGTTCTAAGAAAAGCAATATAGCAATGTCTAGACACCCCTTTTATCATTTAGCTCTTGCTGTCAAGACTGAGAGGGATACTTGAGCTGAAGTTGAGAAATATATGGAAAAAAGCAATCTCCTGTGGGCTACAGAGAGGCTACAATTGAGACCAGGTAACTAAATGAACAATAAAAGGCTGAATGAAAGGGCAGAGGATTTTCCCGCAGCTTGCCCCAATCATAGTTCCAGTAGGGGAGAAAACTTATTGCATCCCCAGGGCTGAGAAGGGACTTTCAATATTGACCTGTTCCCTGAAAAAGAATGAAAAACTTGGTTTACCATAAACAGTTCAGATTGCACTGTGCACAATGTGTACTTGGAAGGAGCAGGATAATATACAAGAGATGATCATGTCATCCATATTATGCAGTCATCCATACCATCCCAAACTAGGGCTGCCTAAGGACACTCCTGACAGTTACACGAATGGTCCCTAGGAATTCAGCTGTGGCATAAGAGGTTGCTAGATTAAGCTGTGTGAATACAAAAACTTATTTAGTAAACCACAGTGGCATAGGTTTAACTTTAAAAATACTGCATTCATCAAGGCATCCAGGTATCTGTTTAACTTGAAGAAGGAACCTAATGTTTTGTTGAATCTTCATAAGACTCTGTAAACTAAATATATACTGACAGTTTAGGAGAGAGAAAGTCCAAAGGAATTCCATAAATCTGAAATGATTATTAATATATAATAAATCCCCAGAACACAAGACAGGAGAAAAAGCCCAAACAAACAAACAAACCAATAAAGTAAACAAAAGCTCAAGTAGAATCTCATGAAATTTAACAGCTCTTAACTTCTTTCCTGTCTCCAAATAGCAGAATTTCCTCATTACAATGCCCAAAACAATTAATAAATAAACAAACAAACAACAAAAGCAAGCATATGAGAGTAAACACAAAACAACACAAGATATCTGACCTTTTTGTAGTGTAGAAACACGCATACATTTACCCAGCCTCTCTCTTTTCAGTTCTATGAAAACCTTATATGACTCAGTGATCTAGTAATAGGTTTCTTAGACTTGTCTACATCCAGATGTTCAAATATTTGCATGACAGAAGCACTGTCCTAAAATGGAAAGAGTCCTGCAAATCAGTTTTGCAGTCAACCTATGTCTGTTTCCATTTTAATTTTCAAGGGACAGATTTTCTATTTATAATTACTCTCATTTGAGATTGTAATATATCTCTTCGTATTTTCTCAGCCCCCTGGCCCTTTCACTGGTAATTACTGCACTTGCTTACACAGGAAAGAAATACAGAAAATACAAGTATTTTTCAACTGCTTGTAAAGCAATCTATCAAAAAAAAACCCTTAAAAAAATCCAGTATGATTTACCAAATCTCACAAGGTCACAACAAGCACCCTCACAGTTATAATAAATACAGGTAAAGTCCATATGTTGAATTTTATTTAGGTACAATATATGTGCTCCTAGCCTCTTTGGAGCTGGTTGTTTCTAATTATATATTAAAATGGCAACGCTTTAAATAGGCAGCCTGGCCTACAACTTTGCCCAGGACTTCAGCACTTGCCTGAATATCCACAGATGTATATATTCACTGGTTTTCAATCTGTGAAAGACCTAGTACTTCATTGTTCGTGGCTAGTTAGTGTTTGCCATCTAATAAGAGATGCTAATAGAAGACCTGCCTCTAGAGAAAGCCTTTGTCAGGACTCAGTGTCTTCTGTTTCTGTCCCCTGCTGTTCTGCTCTGCTGTATTCAATTAGTGTGCTGGAAGCAAAATAAAAATTACTAAAAATCTGATCTGTGATATGCCAGCAAAGAACCCTTCAGAGATCAGGTTTTCAACACATTTCACTTTGCTGCCAGCACATTGTAAACAGCAAATTTAACTGGAGAGGGACAGCAATTTCAGACCCAAAGAGAATCCGAAGACAACAGTAAAGGACAGACACAAGGGAGGGACACAATGGAAAGTAACAAGAAAACAGATAGTAGAAAAATGAAAATAAAGAAGGCAAGAAAGGAGGGGAAAAGAGGACAAAGCCCAGCTATATGAAGTAGCTACTGAAGCAGATGGGCAAGGTCAAAAACTTGTGCAATTTGTTCAGTAGAGTCAGTAGGACAATATCGGTAAGTGAAAGCTAAAGACCAGAACTGTTTTTTTTTTTTTTTCTTTTTTTTTTGTCTTAAGTACTGATTTCAGTCCTACTGATGTGAGATAGTACTGCAGTGGAAGACCAGATTTACAGTGGTTATGAGAAGAATGTGAAAGAACTAGGCAGATATTCATGACCATTCCTATCTTATGCAGGGAAGGCTGGGTAGCTGTGGAAGGGGAAGAAGGACCCCAAGTACTCCCAGCTATGAAGCACGTGAACATAACAACATAACCACTGAGTAGACAGCAAAGCAAGGATTTAAAGGAGGAAGTCGCGGTAGGAATAAAACATGCTCTAGGTTACATGGTAGAGAGTGACTAGTACCATGGAAAGAAGCTGTGAATAAAAGATTATGAGACTGGTAGTAGAAAGGGAGTGAAGGAAGGGTGGCAGGAATGTTATAAATCAACCTTACAACAAGTGTCAGACTGAGCCTCGGGGTATAGATACCCCTGGATATGTGTGACAAAGCACTCCTGGACACTTCACCTTATCTGCAGCTTCACATTTGACTGTATAATACCTGATTCTGCACTCACAAAATATATTAAAATCGTGGCCAAGGATCAAGGTCCTTCGTGGGACTCTAGCTGTGGAGTGCTCATTACCCAGGTTTATTAGGTATGCTTAATGAACTCTGCACATGCAGAAAAAAAAAGAGAAAAGGAAAGAAGAAAAAAAAGAAAGAAGAAAAAAGAAGCTCTCTTAATTTGACAACTACTTTTGCATGGACAAAGCTGTGAGAATCAGAATGTGAGACTCTGTGTCAATGAGAACTGAAATCTGTTAGTCTCTCATCTTTTTAAAGCTATTTCTGGGAATTTTGGTTAATGTTCTCCATGTGTATTCAAAGGACAAACATTTAGCTGAGTGGTTCTGCTCTGGCCCTCATTGCTTTTTATACTTTCCAAGTCCAGTGTCAGCAGTGCTAGGTTAATGGTCGGACTTGATGACCTTAGAGGTCTTTTCCAACCAAGGCTATTCTATGACTCTATGATTCTATGTACACTGCCTGCGGTGACATCGTGGTGACATTTTATTGTGCACTGAAAGAGATAATTCAGTTGTTCTCAAGTACAATGGGCTTCCCTTGTCAACAAACACAGCAATGGGAAACTTCGCCCTCCTTTGTCATGTATGTAAGAACAGAACATGCAAGCAAATTGAGTTGAAATGAGCTCGATGACTAGCACAGAAGGAGACGAACAGCTGTCGCTGTGAGAACAATTAAAAGTATTAGAAAAGGAAACTCAGCAATGAGGCTGTACTTATGCCATACCCCCTGTGATTTCCTCCTATTCCACATGACTGGATGCTGTGTTACAGTAAACTGTATGACTTTTTGGTTTGATTAAATAGTTAAAGTAGGCTATGGTTATGCTGGGGATTTTAACACAAACAAATGCTATGTGAATGAAAATTATGAAAAATTTTAATAAAATGAGTGAAACAGGTGAAAATGAAAAGAAAGGAAGACAATTATATGGTATCACCTTCACAGTGACTATACAATGAGTATAACCACTTGTGATCCTTCTGAAACTTGTGCTCATAAATATTACTTTGTCAGTGCCCCAGGAAACTTGCCACAGAGAACTGTAATGTTGATCTTTAGGTAGCTTGGAAACTGGCCTCTTCTCATGACTTCTGCTTTCCTTAGCTGGCGTTTGACCAACAGAGGAACAGATGTGTTTAAATACAGCAAAGATGTTAGTTTATGTAACAAGGACTGAACTGGTACATTGGTCATGAGAAACCCTATTACAGGTGGATGTGTTATACCTTGACTGCACAGTCAATCACACATCTTGTCAGACAGCAATTTGACACCACGACTATGCGGAACACGGCTTCTGATTGACAGATGAACCCATGTGATTATTTTTTAATGTAGCTTTTCATATATACATAAAATATTAGTGTTTCTTATTCAAAACTTCAATGATCTAAAACATTTTTCCTCCTTTTTGTACTAAATTTGTGCAATTACTGGTCTCAAAACTTAGTAAAGCTTTCTCTGCATGTACCTCAGTATTTGGTAAAAAATGAAAAAATAATACAAATTACTGCCTTATATTTATATAAGTTTTCTATTTTTAATTTATTTTTCTAATATTTCACATAACAGCAGGAGCCAGATATCTTAAAAAGACAAATAATGCAGTTCATCTCAAAAATTCAGCTAATGCATGGATGTTTTTACCTTGTATATGTAATGCACAGAGGAACTGATTTTCAAAAATTCAGCAGATTCTACTTCATAAAAATTCTTCAAGTATTTTATGTAGTAAATACACTACGGTTCAGAAGGAGTTTTATAATAGAAATAGTCACTTATTAGAAGGAATAGTACGTATTCACCGAACAGGCAATATTTTATTTATTGGAGCACATCCAGCAAATCTGTGAACAACCATAGAATATACTTTAAAGGTCAATAGACTCCCTGTCTCCTTCAGCATCACAAAATATAATTTGAAATTTTCAAAATTATTTCTGACTAGAAGGATTAGTCATAGTGTGACAAAGAGGGAAATGTTGCCCGTTTCCCAGGGCAGCTAATGCATGTGCTCATATGCTACGGTCATTGCGTTTGCAAAGAGAAGTCTTGTCCCCCATCAAAAGCAGCACAATGGAAGTTGGTTGGCCCAAAGGACACAGTAGTAGCACAGACAATAAACTCTGACTTACTTATTTAAACTATGAACTCTGAAAATAAGGTGCCGTAAGCACTTGTGGTTCTGCAGCAAATGCTCACGTTGTTGTCAGGACAGGTCACTGAGTGTTAAAACTCCTTTTTTGTATTGCATTCCTTTACAGGAAACATGATGGAGTCATAGATTTTAGGAACAGAAACAACCAATTACACTAATCTAATCTGATCTCCAGCTTTATAAGGGTGATAAAATTTAATCCAGCAATTTCTGTAACAATCTCAACAGTTTCTGGTTGAGATACAACACAGCTTTTAGAAAGACATTCAGTAGTGATTATCACAGAATACTCACATTGCTACAAACCCTTAAGGCACCTTATACAATTCAACAGCAAAGGTAAAAATCCTCAGTTCTACAGATTTTAGTATTATTTCTATGGGACTCCTATCTAACTCTCATAGGAGTGTACTTGTCTTCCCTTACTGAACTCTAGAATGGTCTGCTGTCAGCTGTAATAAGACTGTGTGCCTGACAAAACACTCAGTGTTCCTAAAGGTTAATCATCTGAATTTTAAATCTCTGTCAGTTGCTTTTTTTTTTTTTTTTTTTTTTTAACACAGAAAAGCGTCTTAAGCAAAACAAAACAAACTGCACATCAACACTGGACACAAACAAGAGTGTAAAACCCCCTAAATTTAGCTTGATTCAGTGTCTGTAACCTTAGCTTTTAAAGATGCTGATGGAAGCAAGTAAGAATACTCCACCTGCAGGAATTTCATTGTTTTCTTTTAACAGTAACTGTCTCTAAAAGAGCTTTCTCAACAAACTCCTACTTTATAGAAGCAATGGGGAAGCCTTATTGGAAATATTTATATGGTGTAACAATACAAACAGTACAAGTTCAGTGTCCTGACTCAGGCTAAACTTGCAATGGGTTTCTTGAGGCTCCCTCTAAACAAAGCACTGCTTGACTGGGTCTGCAGCTTGGAAATAGCCCTTTGCAGATTAAGAAACCATAATTGCTAGTTCTCTGTGCCTCTCTTAAGTACAATACTGAACTACTTAAGTGTTCATACAGTCTCAACATTTTAAACATACCAAATTAAAACAGTCTTCAGAAGGTCTTCCCAGGGAAACTTCACAAATTTTGTTCATTATTTTGTTCAGACAGCAGATCTAAAAATGGCCCTTTAAATTATTCCTGTATGCATAATTCTATAAGCAGGTGTGTAGGCATGTATCTGTGCATCTGCTGTATTAGGAATAAATGTTACTGTCACCACTCCTCTGCAATGTTTTACCTCTGGATATCCTGTCCCACCACTGTAGTCATGGGAATAGAAGAAATAATCTTTATTAAATTTTAGAATAACATGCACACTTTAAACTGTTGAACTGAAAAAATACTTTCATAATTTCATCTGTGTTCAAAAGTTTTGAGCCTATTTACATGGCCTAGTTATATTGGAAAGTTAAATAGTGAATTTATTACACACTAGTCACTCTTCACTAACTCTGGTTTTTTACAGCTTGAGGTGCACTTTTCTTAGCACATTTCTCAATATACAATATGTATGATACTATATATACACATATAGATAATAATATGATACAATGTATCAATATACATTAACTGTTGCTTTTATAGATAGCTTTCCATGCCTGAGCAAGTTTGTTTAAAGATAGATCGGGCAACCCTATCTGCAAAATTTGCAACATGTAAACTAAATCCAAGGAGAGGGCTAGTAAGTGCATCGGCTTTCTGCTAGTAGGAAGGAAAATGGTCACAGAGATTTTAATTCCTCTTTGCTCAAGAACAGAACTTTGTGTATTTTTATTGGTAAACAGAAGATTGTTCAGATACCTTATGTCATTAACAGCATATTCTGTATCCTAGAACAATCTGCAAATTCCAAAATTTTGGCTAGCCAAGTGCAAAGGTAGCTACTTTTAACTCTATCTTACAATGATTTTTAAGTTCACCAATCGTAAAATATTCAAGACAAGGGAGAACTGCTTGATGAAAACAGACATAATAGTCTGATAATACAGAGACTGGTGATTTCTACCAGATGGCCTTCCAGGCACGTCAGCCTGGTGAAAATGTATGCCTCACCCGCGTTTCACTTGTGACAGAGGCATGTATAACACACACACACACACACACAAATTCACCAGTAACTACTTCAGCAGTTTTACTATGATATGTATGCTTTTTCTTCTTTTATAAATTTGTAGCAGATGCTACAGCTTCAGTACTGTGTTTATTATATGTATGGTCTTGACTACTTGAATCTGCACAACCCATTCAAAAACAGACTGCAAAATGCCAAAGTATTTCTTTCACTTCCAGCCCTGCTTAAGTTTTCTTTGCGGCACTGCTCATCTGAATCATTGCCTGTTTCTTGCTTACAAAACATTCATATTCAAAGCACCATTAGCACAATAGCAATTAACAAAGAGCCTTTTATGGCAAAGTGCTACAACTTCATCTCATACACCCTTTACAGGAAAAAAGGTCTTTTCTCTTCTTTCCAGTATCTGTGAAGCACTCATGCCATGTGAAAAGAATGCTTCCTTTCAGTGCCGAGGGGACATGACTGTGCCTTATGTGAATCTACCGTATGTACAACTGAGGGGAGGACTAGGTGACCTAAAAGATCTTTCTCATCTCTAACCACTATGGACGCTCACGGTACCGGGAATTGCATATTAAATACCAGATGCAGGATTTTGTGTGGAAGCAGCAGAGTGTTTCCACAGGATGTTTTTCCTAATTTTTCTCTGATGTAAAGGATAGGAAAAACACTTTTAGATTGTCACAAGTATAATTGCCAAAACACAGAAAGAACAGTGATTACCCTTATGTCATTTACAGCAGTCATTCCTAAAAATATTGCTAACGTGGGGCAGTAAGTGAGAAGGAGGGAGAACCTGCAGCTACATCACACTATAAATAGGTGGATTTTGTTGCTAGTTCTACATCAAGTTGCCACGTTGGCACTAAGGTAAACACCGAGGTTCCCCATGAGGTAAGACTGTTCCTTTATAGTATGCTATAGATGCCATAATTACATTAATTAGAGAAGAACCAGAGAAAATGGAAATGTTTTATAGTTCCTCCTAATAATAATTTATGGGCAATTCCATAAGGCAAAAAATGTGAGTAGCACAGAGCTGATCAGAAAATACTGAACACACACCTATTTGCAATGATAACACATAAGCAATAGCAAAGCATTTTACAGTAATATAGAGATGTAGGATAGATACAAGACTCTAACTGCCCCCAAAGCATCTTCAATATCAAATAGTCACAATATTTCCAAATATCTGAACTATATAGTGCTGTGACATGTTAATAAACTTGATCATTAGGTAACAGCTGTAACATTGTCTAGAATGTTTTACCCTGAGTTCGCACTAGCACAACACACACTGGTAAAACAAGAAACAAAAAAGAAACGACCCCTCAAAGGCTCTTGTGTGCCTTTATTTCACACTGAATAAGCAGGCACAGTACAGCCTGCTGCTAAGCTTTTCCTTACCAGTTGGCCAAAACATGGATAGACTCTTGGTTACAGCTCCTAATGTGTTGATCAACTGACCCAGAATAACAAAGGCTAAGGGTAAGCAACACAGAAATTACTATACTGGTTCAGACCTGAATCAGTCTAGTTCAAGATCCTGCCTCTGTGAGCAGCCAGAGGGATGTGTAAGAACCCTGCGCCATCCAGCTGCCTCTATTTCTGTATGTTCAAGCAAGAACTGTTCCAGGAAGAAATAACTTAATATGCTCAAATTTGTTTCACTACATTTTCTCAGTTACTGCTTTGCAAGCTGTTGATTAAGGGGCAAAGGGTGGAAATCCTACATCTCTGAGGAACAATTAACTTCTTTGTTGATCCCCTGAGGTGTACCGTAAGCCATAATACCATAAATTATCCCAAGGAGAATTTGTCTTAATAGATCTAAATTGATAGCATTAAAAAATGTTCATGCATTTGTATTTAAAAGTGCCTCCTTTTTAAAAATAAAAAGGATTTTGCATTGCCAATGTGAGGAAAAAAAGAAGAGTGTAATTTTTTCCGCAGTGATACAGAAAGCATTGAATTTGCATCATGTATTAATCATAGAAAAATTAAGGACATGGAAAAACAAATATGATAAATCACAGATCCTTTTGCCCAAGATAGAATTCAGCATCAGGTCTGTATATATCACTAACTACTGTGTTTGCCATTAATACTTCACCAAAATGTGCTAGCATACAGCAGCATCACAAAGATGTTAAAAAAACGTCTTTAATTTTTCCTGTTTCACCTTCCTCTATACATTATATGAAAATCATCCATACTGTTTATCTTTCCTCACCTAAAATACATACAACAATTTGCTATATGATAGAATCTGCAAGTTTTTCTATTCACAGATAGTACTGCCTGCCTGACAAGATGTAGGTATGTCACACTTGCATCACATTCTCCCCTGATCGCTGATATGAAACCTTTCATGACTAAGCCTGACTTGCTAATACACTTTTCTGTTCTGTTCAGCTTCTTACATAGCACTCAGCGGTGCTGGACCCGAGTGCCTCTTGATAGGGTATGAGCAATGTGACTCATTTACCATGTGATCTCTCAATCCCCAGGGCAAAAAGTACATGCAGTGAATGTTTTGTTCAGCATTTTGTTATTGTGGTTTTTCTTAATGCGTATTCATACAAGTTAGGGAAAGCAAGTCAATGAAACAAATCCTGTACTTAGAGTGGAAGGTGTTGAGCCTTGTCCTTAGTTTTTTGGAAAATTTATTTTAGTCTAAGTTAGGCCATTGCCTGCTTTCCTTAGCATAGTCCCATGCCAAATGAGGCTGCCAAATGCACTCTCATTCCTGTCCACTCTTGTAAATAAATACATGTTTAATTATATTAACTTCAAGACACTTCTACAAGCATCTATCCTCTCAATCCTAGCAGCCCTTGAAATAACTCTCAAATTTTGAAAGAAAACACATTCTTCTCCTAAAATTCCTAAATATACTCCACGTTTCAGGCATCTGAAATCTTTTCCTGCACTGACTGTTTTATGTGGATTCATTGCTTTAGGAGAAAGAGTACGACTGCTCTGGCATTCACCCTTAATACTGGACAATTTTAAAGAAAAAAACACATGTAGTCAAACAAAGCAAATTGTCAACACTGGGAACATGAAAATAAAATATATTTAAAAAATCTGCATGTTAACATCCAGCTTTGTACTGGATTAATCCAGTATTTTACCCCACTTGGGGCGCTAGTGGTCTACCACATTATTTAACAGAGAGGAACTCCCTTAAGGAACTCTCTCTAGTTCTATTTTTTTTTTTTTTTCCCCCTCCCCCCCGCCCCCCCCCCGAATCTGTTACAAAAAAAAGCCCTATAAAATGAGAAATTGTATCTCCTTGGCAGACTCTCTAGGAACACACACATATCCTTTAGTACGTTCTTTTACTTTTAATCGTATAATTTCATGTATACTTTGATGCAGTTCATGCAGAGATCATGACAAACATTCATGCGTGGAAATACACGTGTAGTATACTTATCCTAGGAAATATGTAGCTTCTAACCTCTTTCAAGGGCTTCACAGGGACCATACACATTAGGTCCATACACAATGGTAAGCAGTTCTGGCATTCAGAACATCTCCTAAGCCTGCACCCCTTCCTTCCTCTTTTGTGAACAGCTCGTGATTTCACAGCTGTTTGTGAAGCTGGGGCCTGGAACTGAGAACATCCTAGAGATACCCTGACTATACTGGCTATATCGCTCAGTTTCTTTAAGATATGGTCTGAAATTTAAATATGACTTAACATTTTCTGGTAAGGCAATGTAGGCATTGGAAGACAAGTCTGCCTGTTTGTCATGCAGTGAAGTATGTTGCCAAAGATAAATATCAGTGGAACACTTTTTCAAGCACTTCAGGATTCATACTTCAGTCAAAGATAGTAAAACTAGCTACAGCCTTAACTCAGAGAATCAACTAAATAAGTAATTCGTCATTATAAAACTGACTCATTAAAACAGTGGGCCAGGAGCAACCTTGAAGACGGATTTTGAAAGATTATTTTTAAGATATGTAAAGAGAAACGTCTGAATATAACAGTGAATAAAAATAAGCCCTGGTCTTCATATTTTTACTGAGTCAGATTTAACATCAAAGGCTGAGTAGAAATGCAATTCTTAATGACTATCCCACAGTAAGAATCACTCAAGCATAATTCCAAAATTCCCACAACAGTTTTTAATATCTCTGCTTTTATATCCCTTGTGATTCCTTTCAGCCATCTACTAGTGCAAGATGCAACTTTAATGGCTATTATTAAGAGTATTTTTGCCTTTTTTAACTCATATAAATCAGAATAATTCCACTGAACAAAAGAAATTCATTTACATCAGTGCTAAATCCAGAGCTGCTTGCGTTTAAGTATTGAGATTTTCAATTCACTAAGACTTCATGTTTATACACACACATGAGCATATCTTACAATTAACAAAATTATAGTTATTCTCAGAAACCAGAAAATTCAAAATCTCTGTTACTTGAGAGAAAATGCAAGCCTGCAGTTCATGTCTTAATTGCAACAGTTGATCCTAATACAGCAAATAAAAGCAGAAATCAATTGCATGCAAAACTGTGTAAATAATCACAATTATTAAAATGTGTGAACTTTACTAGGTTAAGAAAGAAAAAAAGTAAAAACTTTAATACGTGGAAATATAAAACATATACAAGCTGAGGAAAAAAAAAAAACAAACTGGAAAACACAGGAGATGTTAATTTATTTTATGGATAACAGACTGTGAGTCCAGCAAGATTCACTGTAATTCCATATTCTGACCTCCTGTACAATGTTACCCATAGGAATTCCCTGCATTCACCACTCTACCCACCACAGCTAGCGGTAGCTGCAGTAGAACTAGAGGACTGTTTTGGAAAAAAAAACCAGAAAATCCTGAGTTTAAAATTTTCAAACCGCAACTTTGGTGACTTTTCCCAAAGGATAATGGCAACTACTGTTAGAAAAATCTTGCGCTTGCTCTGCATTTTTTCAAGTCAAAGTCACAATATTAGTTCCTTTAACTCTCTATTGCAGAGTTAGGGCTGGAAGAGGCCTGAGGACATTTCTAGTTCTCTTAACTCTTAATCCATATCTTGATTAGTACAAACTGAGTCCTGGAGCCTCGTACAGCAAAGCATGTTTCTTTCATCATCACCGATACTGTTCTCTGAACTCTCTCCAATTTTTCAATATCTTCTTGAATTGTGAACATCAGAACAGGACATACTAGTCTAATAAAATCTGCCCTATGTCCCAGATGTGTAACAACAGGTTTTCCCATATTCACCCAAGGCTGCATAAGCTTTTTCAGGCTGTTATCTGTAAGATGTTCACCTTTATGAGCATTGTCCATCTTCCAGATCTTTCATTTCAGTGTATGTACTGGATCTGGCTAGGCTGGAGTTAATTTTCTTCATAGCAGCTGGCATGGTGCCTTGCTTTAGACTTGTTACTAAAACAGTGTTGGTAACACACCAGTGCTTTAGCTATTGCTGAGCAGTGCTTGCACAGTATCAAGGCTTCCTCTGTTTTTCACTCCACCTCTCACAGTGAGTAGGCTGGGGATGGGCAAGAGGTTGGGAGGGGACATAGCCAGGACAGCTGATCCAAACTGATCAAAGGGATATTGCATGCCATATAACATCGTGCTCATCAATAAAACATGAGGGCTAGTTTTTCAAAGGTAGAAATGCTGGCTGGGCATCAATCTGGTTGTGGGAGGTGGTGAGTGATTGCCTTTGGATTGCTCCTTCCCTCTCCTTCACTTAATAAACTGTCTTTATCTTGACCCACAAGTTTTTCCTGCTTTTGCTCTTCTCTCCCCTACCCTATTGCCAGGGCTGAGGGTCAGTGAATAAGCAGCTGGTGGGTGCTTAAGTTACTGGCCAGGGTCAACCCACCACAACATATTGAAAGATACAGTTCACACGGCTACATACACCTCCCCTTCTGACAATGCCCCCATAGCATTCATGGATAAATTTCCTTATCATTCTCAGTCTTGGCATTTGAAATATTTCGGAGGAAATTGATCTGGGTAGTCTCTACAGCAATCTCTGCTGTATACTTTCTGGATCACCCCATGCTCAGAAGTGATTCCCTAGAGCTGCTTGAGTTCAGGGAAGCATGATCCTCCAGTGCAATACAGTAGATCCCATACAACCATCTTTCCATATCATTCCTCCATGTCCTCATTTCCCATTTTTTTATCGTTTCACAGGCAGGAGGTTGCAAAAATCTTACTTGTTAGAGCCCAACACCGCATGGCACACCACATGAGACTGCACAGGAAAAGCACTACATGTGCAGCCACAATTAGAGCCACAGCTATAAGAAGTGCCCATAATGATCACTAAGAATAGAACAACCTCACACCTTCCAATGCTTCTACAAATGCTTAGCTTAGCTTCTAAAAATGCTAGTCTTTACTTGGGCTGTTGCCCTGACATTGTAGGTTGAGAGCTGAAATGGGGGTTTCCCAGGCAACTCAAATCTGTCTAGTAACCACCCATGTCAGCATGCCTAACAAGGTCATCACAGTATGTTTGCTATTTCTATATGGCATCATCTTGTTCCTTGGCAGCTATAGAAAACAGATGCACATGGTTCCTGCTCAACCTTGGCTCCTGGTGCCAGCAACCAGAAGCCAGCTGGACCTACAGTCCAACTTTTGACAGCCAGCAGCACTGACCAAAGCCGATACAACACACAGCAGAGAAAAGCTAACAGAAATGGTCCTTATTTGGTCTGTACGTTAAATGTCTGGTGGACTCACTGCCCAGTGTTGCCTGGTCCTAGCCATCTCGGTCTGCCAGCAGGCACTGGAAACAATAGCACAAATCAGGTATTCACAGAAGCATGACAGGGAGAGCTTGAAGCATGCAGGGGAGCTAGTGGAAGGGCAAGTTCCAGAAAGGCTGTGTTGAAATTGCAGCAATGGTATCATGAGGTATCTGTCAGTCTTGAAAGCTGGGATCATCTTAGGGGCTTGCTGTTGGAATGTAAATAGGTACTTTAGCATGTAGCACCATCACAGGGGTCACATGAAGAAGTTACCTAGCACAGCAGGACCGGTGAAGCCATTATAACTACTGTAGCCATTGAGGCTTTTTATTACCTCCTTTTAGTTTGTGAATCATCCAAAACCACCATGTGTGACTTTAGATTTTCTTCCAAGAACAAAGAATAGTAGGCACTACAGACTAAAAGATAGTTTTCCATCAAAAATACAGCTGTGTGATGCTATTCTCCATTTACATTTACTTACACAGACCTACTAATTAATCACTTCTTTTCACTTATTACTTTGCATGATTATTTTTAATTTCAAATTGTTCTTGTTTGTCTCCAATTTTTGTGTCCATAGAGGAAGTACAGTATATCAACACTAGCACCTTTATTACATAAAAATGTAATAAATTTGGGAAAAAAATAGGTGGGAAGCAGTATACTAGGTGAAAAACAGCAATTTAAATTATCCCAAAAGATCTGCAACTTGAACTTAACCCATCATCTTAATTTATTTTTGATATACAGATAGAAGCAGATATGCTACCCACATCTTTTCAGAATAACTTTTACATGTTTCTTTCCAGTGCAATGAATATTTAGTAATTTAAAGAAGATGGAAGAATTTCAGCAGAACTGATTGCAAGAGACCCCTCAGAAAAACGACTGACATAATTGGTCTTCTGATATGTTAAAGATATAAGCATTGCATCACCTGGAATTACCTTTGCACCTATTGCAATTACTTAACTAAATGTATACCAGACATTCCACCATTTGTCTCAAGCTGCCATTAGATTATCAGGCAAAAATAACCAAGTTCAATTGCCACTCCCATGAATTGTTTTTACCTGTTCTTGGCCTTCTTCCATAATTCTTAGACTAACTAAGCATCACCTTGACAGAGCTGGGTATTGACTAACTAAACACCATATTGATTGTACCTGTGTATTGTAAAATTTTAAGAAATAAGTTATTTCCTACTACTACTTGCAAAATAAACTCCAGTTGTTGTAACAAAGTATTTCATTGTTATCATCTTCATCTAATATGGGATTATCTTTTTCCATAATTGTAGACACAAAAATTAAAAAATTTTAGAAAGTGAAGGGCTGTTACAATTAGAACTATTAGGGAAACTATGAGAAATAAATTGAGTTTATTCAGTAGTTGACTTTATTCAGTAGTTGAGATAGCATTTATGTTGAAAGTCTAATTTGTTAAGGAAAAAAATAAGATAAAACCGAAGTAGGGGCTGCTTGATAATATTAAGTAGCCAAATACCATTGCTTACATACCCACAAAGGAAAATATTTTCTGTCATTCATTGCTGTGATACATGCAAGAAATATAATACACAGCAACAAACACAAACACATAAAAATGCCTTCCATCTCACTTAACAGGTGTCTTTAAATAGAAGATTCTATAAATAAAAATAATTTTGTTTTACATAGATTCAAACAGATCAGTCTGTGCAATTTTTCCTAACGAGTCTCTGAAAATAAACTTTTGAGAAAATCTCAGATTACCAAAAGGATTTGATTTTATTATTGTTCAATATAAATTTACGTTCAAATTAGGCAACACAGTCCTTTTTAAAACTAGTGAAGCAATAATTTATCTCATCATCTGACATCAAAACAAAGCTCTGGAGAAGTTGTTTAAGTAGAGATCCATAATCTATAGCATAGCAGGATCATATTAGTTTGGAAAACAAAACACTAAGACAAAAAGAAAGAGAAAAAAAGGCCAAAACACTGATTCCTGTGTATAAAACCCTACTTTCCATTATGTATTATTTGTTGTTGTTGAAAAAAACAAATAAAAAGTTTAAAATAGTGCTAATAGTTTGGAAGATATAAAAATATTGTTACCTACTGCATCACTGAAAGACCGGAATATTGATGAAATACTGAGGTCCATTTAGATAAAACAGAACGTGCTTATAGAAGTCTGAGGCAGCTATGTTTTTCTCAGGATTCTTTCCTCATTGACTGTTGAAGACTGTTTACCAGTTATGAATTATACTGGCAGTCCAGCAGTTTTACTCCATTCACAGCTCCTTTTAGAGGATTGAACAGTAAAGTAATATTCTAGAATGCATTTTACCATTTGTCTTTACTAGGACTTCATATCCACATAGCCTCAGTTACCTCCACTCAAATCATGCTTTAACTTTTGATCAATTTAGAAAGTAAATTAGAGCATAAAGTGCCATTTGGCTTGGGTAACAGTGTTGTACAGTCACAGCATGGCTCCAGGATTTCATGACCTGCACAGCTTCCACTTTGGTTTTTACTTAAAGGGAGCTTTGATCCAAAAAAGCTCCAAATGTGCTGCGTTCCACCTACTTGAAATGATACCACAACTAGTATCAACAGAGGCTTAACCTAAATTCCTTCCACTTTAAAGAAATCTGAGTGTCAATACATTGTTTTTTATGGGAACTTTCTGCTCTATGGCACCCAAATCAACCAGACTCTTGAAGCAGAATTACCTTTGTCTCCCTTGTCTTCTTGAAGTGAGCACATCAAATGATACTTGGCTTTCATTCCCTTATGGAATGTTTTACTAGAATAATAAAAACCCCAGAACAAAATAACTCTTAAAACACAGAAAAGTCTGAACTGATGGGTGAAACTTGAGATGCTTGTAAATAAATCTATCCCTGCTCATTGTTCTTAGGGTGAACTGACCTTTCTTTCCAGCTGTCCTTTTCAGCGCGATAACTTTAGTGAGTTTTTTACCTTGACAGGATGGAGAAATGGGCTGACAGGAACCTCATGAAACTCAACAAAGGAAAGTGCAAAGTCCTGCAACCTGGGGAGGAACAACTCCATCCACCAGTACATGCTGGGGGCCACTCAGCTGGACAGCAGAAGGCAGAAAAGGATCTGGAGGTCCTGATAGGCAGCAACCTGACCATGAGCCAGCAATGTGCCCCTGTAGCCAAGAGGGCTAATGGTATCCTGGGCTGCCTTAGCAGGAGTGTTGCCAGCAGGTCATTGGACATGATCCTGCCGAGGCCACACCTGGAGATGGACATGGACATACTGGAGAGAGTCCAGCAAAGAGAACTAAGATGACTAAGGGACTGGAGCTTATCTCATGTGACGAAAGCTGAGAGAGCTGGGACTGTCCAGCTTGGATAAGAGAAGGCTCAGGGTGTTCTCATCAATGTACATGAAAACCTGAAGGAACGGTGCAAAGGGAATGAAGCTAGACTCTTCTCAGTGGTATCCAGTGACAGGACCAGAGGCAAACTGAAACACAGGAGGTTCTGTCTGAACATCAGGAAAAACCTTTTCACTTTTCACTGTAAGGGTGGATGAGAACTGACACAGGTTGCCCAAAGAGGTTGTGGAGATATTCAAAGGCAGTCTGGACATGGCCCTGGACAACCTACTCTAGATAGCCCTACTTGAGCAGTGGGGTTGGACCAGATGACCCCCAGAGGTTACTTGCAATCTGAGTCATTCAGTGATTCTTCAGTTTCCACAAAATCTATGTATTGCCACAGAGCAAGGCAGAGATCAGTACAGTTCCCTTCTAACCAGCACTTCTGTTTTTTAACGAAATACACAATGTATGTGAACACATACTATAAAATAAATGTCAAACAATTCTATTATTAACCATAAACATGCTCCCTTGTACTTTCCAACCTTTAGTTCATACAGCAAGATAACATTTATTTTTGCATGCTGCTCTAGAAAACATCATTGTTTGGAAGATCTATATTGTGACATGCAGTACTTATGAATATTGACTTTGGCTGACTATTTGGTTAAGTGGCTATTTCAGCTTGCTAGTTTTTCTTGCAGATTGTGTTTGGAGTCTGGAACAGGTGCTTCTCTTTATTGGTATTGCAGATACCCAGACACAGATTTTCTAGATAAACTTAACGGTGTGCATGCAGTTTGTACCAACTGGCATGGCATACGTTCCTCCCCACTTGACGGATCACAGGACTCCTGGGCAGGCAGAGGGCATTTGTGTAAGTAGTCATAATTTTAATTTCTGCTTTATAATCTCATTTAAATTACACCACAGATTCCATTCACAGAGGATAGGTACAACTCTTTTTTGTAGTAGTAGTAGTGTAATTTACACTATTGCTATGTAGTGATGATAATTATGCTATTGCTATGTACTACTATAATAAACCAACATGTACAGTATTTCAGTGCCGTATGAGCCAAAGGAAGCCTCACTTCCAGCTGTGGAAGATACAGATTTAGTATTTAGTCTTCTGCTCCTGAGGGAAATGTCAGCTTTCCTGCCTTAATTCTCTTTGGCATGAAACATTCCCTAGAAATACACCTGGTTCAACAGAGAATGCTACAATTAAATACTGAATTCTGCTCTAAAATAAGCAGTTCAATTTAAATACTGAATGTCTCTTGCATATTTTTTCTATCATTTTTAATTATAGTAATACATGCAATTACCAGTATGTGTACTTTTCAGCTTCAGAATCCCACAGCCAAAATTATATCATAATAAAATATTTCTTTGGAAATTTTTTAATTTCAATAAAAGGTTCTCTTTCAACCCTTTTTAATGTGAATGTTCATTTTAAAGGCATCCAATTTAAACACTATAGCACTGTGACAGTGCATTACAATAAAATGTAAAACTGTCAAAATTAATTAATGAACAGTAATTACTGTAATTTACAGCAATTCTGTCTGGAAGCATCTAATTACCAACAGACCATCCCTATGACTATAAAGGTAAGCATTTTATTGCTTCTCATTTTTTAATGGGGAAATTGAGGCAGAAATGTTAATTAAGCTCAGAATACTGAAAAATTAGTTGTCCAGAACTTAGTCTGCTATGTATCTGTGCTTAGATTTAAAGTTTCTCTCTTTTTATGGGAATGACTCATTACTCTGTAGATCCCCCTGTTACATATTTTTAGAGAGCTAACAGTCTGATTAGGAGAGGTAAGAAAATTTTGCAGATTATATGTTTTGCTAAGGTTTTAATTTCTTGTAAGGGGCCAAATCCCAAATATATAAGTGGAGCTACTAGATTTTAGATTAGCTTGGAGGGATTAATTATCAGTAATTTAAGTATAACAACTTTCAGGCTGTTTTTTGAGAATACGCCTCCTTCAAAAATAATCCACAGTGCTCTTTGGATACTGTTTCCTGGAAAAGTTATCACAGGAAACAAGCATGAGGATTTGCAGCATATTAAACTACATGCGCCGTTATAATGGAGTAGCCTAACACCACGCAAATCTACCCGCTTGTTTCCCCATGATAAATAGAAGACTGAGCAGATACAAAGCTAATTACCTTAGAGTAGTTGATACAGTCTTAAACTAAATCTATCTCATGCTATAAGTTGCTTATGACTCCTACCTTAAGTCTCATATTTTGTATTGTAATCGTATATCAACAAACAAAACAACCTAGAAACAATCCAGGATGCTTAACAGGATACAGAGAAGGGTATGAAGAAGAGCCTTCCTGATCCCGTCACCACAGGCATGGATGTTTCCATCATATTCTGGAACAAAATATGCAAGCATGTGAGTGCAGGTGAGAACTAAGACCACGTAGTTTCTGATCATGTGCCCTTTGTCTACCCATTTGTTATAACGGGGGTGAGTAAAACACAACATGATGAGACATTCAGGCTGAATAATAATAATAATAATAATAATAATAATAATAATAATAATAATAATAATAATAATAATAATAATAATAATAATAATAATAATAATAATAATAATAATAATAATAATAAGTTGTATAATCACCCAACTCCTAGTCTGCTCCTCTCCCTTAGATTATTAGTTTATCCACAGTTTATTCTTTCCTGTTCCAGCTACATCTTCCTGTCCCCGACATGTTTCCCATTATGGTTCTCATATAATACCATACTATACCATACTTCCATCAATACTGTCCTTCCAAGTGCCACTAAGTGTCTTAATTATTGACAACTTGAAGTACATTATGTTGATGGAAGAATGAATTAGAACTTGTCCATAGAGTTCTGTATACATATTTGAACACATGGCAGAAAATGCTTCTCACAAATATATACCATGGATGCAAGGAATTCTAAGGTTTGTATTTCCTCACCCTGCTACTTTTACTATCCAGGATGATATACATTCCTGCATCACAGGCCAAGGCTGCAACTGTATTACTCTTCAGTTCTTTGTTTATATGAAAGATTTACCTTTCTCTGGTCCTTAAAATTACCAGGATGCGATGTAATAAGAAAACAAGTGCATTAAACAAATATGTTGGAAATACAGTATAGACATAAACACTCTTGAACTGGAAAATTTATGTCTTTCAAAGCAACACTATACTTCATTGTTCCATGTAAATTGAACCTATCCCCTTGGATTTCATTGTTTCTTGGTTTCTGTTAACATGTGAATCTGTTTACTTTAACCAACAGCTGGAAAAGATGAATCACCTAGAACAAGACCTGTGAGACTGCACTGAAGTTCTGTACATACCATTCCACAGTCTTAAATTCATATATGCCATAAATGGCAAAACTGCCAGTATTTTTCTGAAAGGCATGGAAAATTTGCACACATTGTTAAAACACTCAAAAGTACAAATATTTTCTCTAACTTTGTCAAACAGTAGAGCCTATGAAGTCACTCTTGCTGTTTTAATTTTTTTTCTTTTCCTCAGAGAAGGCTAGGAAGTCAATGCAGAAAGCTCACTTTCCGTTTTCCAGGGCATGGTAGTATATAAATGTAGAGCATCACCCCTGATTTCTCTCTGACAAAGAAGAAAAAAAATTGAGGTAGCATAAACAAGATAGCAGTTTCAATGGTCTCTGGGTCTGCGTGTAAAAGACATTTGCCAGGTTTTCTCATTGGCTTTGTTACACAATCCATTTACAGTTATAATCAGGGGTAACTAATAGATTACTTATAGTGCATCCTGCATCTTCTTCCTCCTTTTGGTTCATTAGCATGTGTGTTACATACACATGCTGATATTCAAACATGCCTGAAGGTCTAGGGAGCTGCTGAAATTTTTACAATTCATACTGCTTGCGCTATGATACTGTATCTGAACATGTAAACAAAACGATGACACAAAATGGCATCAGGATTTGGCAGGAATTATCTGCTCACTTGCATGCACTTTTAGTGCAACCTTTTTCTTAGTCAAGTGCAAATTCTGCAGGATTTCCTTTTCATTTGGAAAAAGACCAAGCATTCTGGGCCTCTTTTGTAGCATCAGCCACCCAAACGTGAAGTGAGTGTAAATGGATGTAGCTGGGACTCTGTAATCCTCAAAACAGCCAGCTCTAGTGCCTCTGCCACTATTCCTAGCATCACTAAGCCTCAGAAGAATAAAACCTGACTTGAATTTTATCACGTTTACTTCCTGATACTGTGAAATTGTGGACAATACAGTCACTGAAGAGAAGTGTGATAAAGGCACCTGAAAGCTGTGATTTGGCTGCTTACACACAACAGGTATAATATTTTATGAAATAGGGCCTTGGTTGTCAGCAGCCTAACTACTTAACTGTGCATGTTTGACAGGGAACCCCATCAGCCCGTGCACGAATAAGCCGACAATAAAAGAAGACACCTTTGAAAAGTCTAACAGCTGCTGCAAATTACAGTGTTTCTCTTGTATTACAAGATTATTTTCCATCTTCTCTATGCAGAAGAAGGTCACTCCATTTCATGGGGGAATTTAATATTCCAAAACCTAATTTCAATCTGATTAAGGACAACAACAACAAAATTCAAATACTGAAATGCTCTGTTAAAAAGGGACCTTATTTATTGGACATTAAAGCCCTGGAGGAGTTTGCATAAAGGTTCCCAGTTACAAGGTCAGCTCCTGAAAAGCTGTAGCCTCAGAAAGCTCAGATTTCCTGCAGCTAAGAAGCTGTACTGGCAATCTGCCAGTATAATTTGTTCTTGATATTTTGGCCAAATTGGACCATTTCTATGAAACATTCTTGTTTAACTATTCACTACATTCCAATGAAATATGCCAGTTTTGTATTTCCTTCTGACTTTTTCTCTACATTGCTGAGCTCTTCAGTTTCAGTGAACTGTTTCCACCACTCAGAAACCACTCCATTGCTTAAGGACAAGGCAGGCTGCCTAGAATGCCATATACATGTAAACAAAGCAAGCTTGGTAGTGAGAAGCAATATATTCTGTTAGTTCCACTGATCAAACTTATCTAGATAAGCCAGCAGACTCAAAACCTCTTCTTTGGGACAATACAGGACCACAAAATATTACTAATTTGAATTCAACTCATATTTACAATAGGGCTTTATTGTATCAATCTGCTAGGAGGTAGCAGCCTTGGAATGCAGTTCATGCAGTCTTGCAGTAGCTGCATACTGTGGCAGCTGCAAAAGAACTGCAGTGCAAATAGAAATCAGCGTTTTCTTTTTCTCACCACTGCAAGGATCAATTTCAAATCAAGTACCTGTGAAATCAAGAACTTGAAAGCAAAGCAGTAAAGTACAGTGAATTCTAAGGCCTCCTGAAGCTGATACTTTTGTTTTTACCTGTTTTTATAGGTTTTATAACATAATACAACATAAAGCCTCAAAGAATTTTGAGAAAATATATTCTGCAGCAATAGAAAAGAGCTGCATAAAATAAAACACACTCATTGCTCAGCAACAACAGACATTTCTTCCAGTGAGGGGTGGATATAACACGGGTGAGGCCATGGATTTCATCTGTTAGCAGTCAATTTAAGCAAAAACATAAGGAATAAAGGGGAAAAAAAAATCTTGGCTTACAAGCAACTTGCTAAAGCACAGCACTTCAAACCTGCATCTTAGATGTCATTTCACTGGCTTCTTTATCCCCTGTAATCCATCAATATAATATGACACATCAAAGCTAGACTCTAATCTTTTAAATTAATATTTCAAAAAGATTGCAAGTGTTTTGGTTTGACTCCTTGGAAATGCTTTTTATTCTAACGAATGGAAGGCAGACCTCAAGCTGCATGTTTATAATTTTATTGGTGCACTGCTGACATTGCTTTCTTGACTTAACAAAATGAAGACACTATAATTGCAGTTAGAAGTTTATTTCTCTTATCGCTTCTTGGCTATCAGTAAATCTCAGATAAGGTTTCTCTCCATTACAAACTGTCACCAGTGAAGTCACAATAGCAGTATTCATAAGAAATTATTTTACTAAATTTTTATTCAGTTTGGAGCATTCTCAATTTACTGGGTAGAAACACAACACACAGTACAACAATGATCACAAAACAGGCCACAGAAATTTTGCCATTTTCAGATTTGTGACCCCTATATAAAATATTTTGAAATGAGGAGGAAATATATATTTGTTAGAAAACAATGAATGCAGAGCATTACAAATTCCCTATTTTGTGTTTCGTGGCAAGAAGATCCGTACCTAGGGGAATTTTGCCAAGGCTGAAAGATCAAACTCCCCTGATAAAGGAGAGAGGTATTTCAATTCAGCACAATTGGGAGCACATAGAGGCTGTATCTATGGAAAAAAAGACAGCAAGACTCAAGGGATCAAGGTTGCAGAGTAAGACAGTAGGTGCCGAGATCCCAGTGTTAACCATATATGGATTTTAGGGGTTTACTCCAGACTAGGACTATCCTAGCTCAACACACTGAACATCCATTCATAACTGGACTACACTAGATGCAATCATAGAACACATCTTCCAGCTGTGTTTCATCCAAAAATAATCTAGCTTGTAAAATCTCAGACTGGCCTATAATATAAAGTAAATCATAGTAAAGGGGATGACTGGGAGATTTGCTCTGAAACTGCTTCAGTCCACTACGAACCTCATTTCTGCTTGTTCTGGATACAAAAACCCTAAAGAATATCTTGATCCTATGACCCTTGCCTGTATTCAGTGATAGGAGGAATGATCCACGGGAGAGGTAAGGTTTCAAAGACCTACTGAAAGTCTTAAAAACACCTTTCTGTTCCAGTGGGTCAGAGTTACAAACCTCACCTGTCTCTCTCTGCTCCTCTTCTGGCATTTATGACAGCACAGCAGCTGAGTTTCATAGTGTTCAAACAGTACATGTTTTTACCATACCACAATGCCGTAGAAACTAGTGAATAGTGCCTTCTCTTCTGATGTTGATTTAAAACTTAACAGGCTGAAGAAGACTCTGACTCTGTCCACTTCTTGGGTTAGTGCTCCAACTACTGTTAAGCGAAAGGCGGGCGAGCACTGCCACTGCCTTATTTTGTAAAAGATCCAATCCTGATATTTTGAGCCTTCATTCAGTATAGAGGTGAGATGGCAACAGGACTGAAATTTCTGGCACTGGTTTCTCGTACTGTACAGTGTCTAACTCAGCTAGACAGGATCACTGTCTGGAGACCTTCAATGTCTCTCCCTCTACTGGACTTAAAGAGCATATACAATGTTTATTTTACAAGCACTGAATACAGAGGCTTGACTTGTATACTCTGATTCCCACCTCTGGATAGTTAGTAATTTAAACACAGTGTGCCTTCCCAGATTTGTATTAGAAAGATCGGTCTGGTGCTATTCTTTCAATTAAACAGATAACATTTTTTATTTCTTTGGCAAAAATCAAAGAGGTTTTAGGGGAAGGGTCTCATAGAAACAAGACAGATATGTGATTGACAAAATGCAAGGTCTTAGTAAGCATCAAGTTTAATATCTTATAAATTTAGTCTTCATTTAGTTCTTCTTGAGTTCTTCAGGAAAGAATTTTCTTTGTTTTGTTCTATAATAACCTAACTTCATCCGTGATTTTTATCATAATGTAGGTTTAGATCTATGCATATTTTGAAGACATTGGATCCTGCTCCATGAGGTGCACACTCTCTTTATTCGAGAAAGATTCCTGAAAAAGACAGGTTGAATCACCAGTTCTTATCGTGTAGCTGGCGAATGTTATAGCTCTAAATCACCAGTCATGATTTATTTCTTTTCTACTGTTGGCTCATTAGATGCATCCATATCTTTTCCCACTAAAAGTCCCCTAAAATGGTTTCTAATTTGTTGGTACAGTTTCACCACGAACTGTGAGGGAAAGAGGAAAGCTTTTCCTACCTGCAATTGAGTGCTACATCAGCTTGTCTTAGCAAATGGCCAAAAATAAATCAATCGTAGTTTGCACTACCTAAAGAGACAAATCATTCTAATCAAAGTGGTGATTTACCAGACTACAAGCTGAGTGTTTTTTTTCTCTTTCATTAGACTAACTAAAAAGATTTTGTTCTTCTAATCTTCATTCATTATGTTATAGAATCCTACGCAGCACTAGAATAAATAACAACTTAGTTCTTATATTGTTTAACGAGACTAGAATACTGCCTATTGGTCTTATAAGCCTTCTAATCAAAGGAACAACTTAGGGTAAAAAAATCCCAAACCTATCAGGTTCCTTTTTTTTTTTTTTTTTTTTAAATAGCGAAAGAGAATAGATAGGACCGCTCCAAAGAAGTGACATTTAGTGATGTTCCACAGCAGTAGAACACATTCATCTGTTTTTCCAACAGCACTTAAAAATAAAGGAAATAGGAAACAGAAATATTTTTTCAAAGCAAACTTTTCTGAACAATTTTTATTCATCAAAGTCACAATGTTTCAACATTTATATTTTAGCATTTAAGTTAAGATAAGGCAGTGAGAAATTTTCTGTACAAGTTCATATGACAGTAAGGTCATTGTGAAGGACATGATGCTTTCCTATTGGAAATGAGTTTATATATATGCTGGCTATCGCACTGACTTACATTGTTTGATTAGGATTTGATTATGCTTGATTACACTACTTAGAATTTCGTTACCAACAATTGCTTTCTTGCAATTCTGCAATGTGTTTATTTGGATCTTGATTCTATTTGCTATAGCTTAAAGAATAACTAAGATTATATCATATCAAAGGTAAACATGATACAGCCTCAGTAGTTTTTCAAAGATAATTTACTTGAAAGTTGGAAGAATGCCTCTGCACACAGCTAAGGTCACTGGATAATTTATGATCTTTTGTGAAAACCAGGCACACTTTAATCTCCAAACAAAGCCATTCCAATATGGATAATACACAAATCTACAAAGACATCTACTAATCACCTTAAGTCTTTTGTGATGATTATTTATGACAAAAGTTTGTAATTACCACATTTTTAATTAAACGACAGTAAAATCATAACAGGATGTCAATCTTACTATTAATGCTGTAAGGATCCATCACATACATACTTGAACTGTTGTTTCCTAGAAATTACAAACATTTTCCAAAGCAGCAAACAAAAGTATTCCTCTTTTTTTTTTTTTTCTTTGTCTGTTTCTGTTAGACTCTAACCCCTTTGAAGACAATGCCAAAATGTCTGTTTACTTAAAAGAGTAAAGGCTTTTACCCAGAAAGTAAATAACATACAACTCTACACTGTCTTAAAATATCACATTTAAAATGAGAATAACTGCTGTCTGATCCCAATCTTCAATATGAAAGTATGCTATTTTTACTGAATACAACAAACTCCAAGTGCCAGCTATTGCCCATTACATTATTTGGACCATGTATACTTAAAAATATAGGCAAAAAACTAATTCAAGTCTCTGAAACCACAAACATTAAAGGAAAGAAGTTCAAAGAAACTATAATAATGTGAAAATTTAATGGGCCACATTCCCTTGAAACACCACTCTAGGGCAGTTTCTATAGAAGTGAATTCAGCCCATTTCTTTGTGTTTCATGACTTCTATTGAAACATGATGAGAATGACAAATAAGTGAAAAAAAATAATGCCTCCAATATCAGGCAGACAACAAGAACAAGATTTTAAACTGCATTTACATAACAGTAATAAACATTTCCACTTGGGCTTCCATCCCACAAAAGCTTATCTTTATATATACTGGTAGTTTCACTAATGTAAATGAGGTCATAATTGTTGTCAAAACCTGCGACTTGTACCTTGCCTACAACAGAAGACATTTTTGCTTATAAATATATTGGTATATTTAAATCTATCAATCTTTTAAATGGTGGTACTATTATAGCATGCTTTCACCCATCTAGCATGTACAGTGGAGGTCTGTACAAGCCTGTATGAGACTCCTCTGACTGGCATAAATTATATCAGTAAAAACCAGACACGTACATACAACTTTGTCTGCAGTGTCAGTTGAAAAATAGAAAATGTATCTCTAACTCACTCAGTTATGCTGGAAAATCACAAGTACACTTGGACTTATTTCTATTTGTTCAGCATTACACAAATATTTGCAAATGAAAAGTGGAAACAAAAAGAAAAAGAAAAAATACAGTTTATTTTAGAATGCAAGTCAAAAAACAGTGAGTCAGCCGAATAATTCTAGCATCTCACTGTGTCTAACACTAAAGAAACTACTAACAGCTCAAGAACAGGCAACTGAGGCCGTAAAGAGCTAGCAGCAGGAGGTGTCTGCAGTAGAGACAGCATTAATTTCAGTGATAATCTAGACTTGCCATCCCCACAATATATCCTAAGCTATTTATCTGATTATAGAATTCAGAACGATAAGAAAAATGAGGAGTTCTTCAAACAGCAAGGTAAAATTCCTCTGCAAGCAACTGGTAATTCCACCCAGCGCTGAACTTACATATATACACAGGATATGTTTCGAATTTACCTCCGTATCTTTAAAAAAGGTAAGGAAACCTCAGCCTGTGCTAGCCTCCTCCTCAAGCTTTCCTCCCTCAATGTGGAATTCTGTCTGAGATGTTATCTGAGAATGAGAAATCATTCTGCCTTAACAACTAATTTCCTGTCCCTTCAAAAAAAGCCCTGCTTATGTTCTGTTGGTTGTGGTGGTATTAATAAAAGCATAGTCAAAGTGGTCCAGCAAAAAATGCTCCGCAATTGAAAGGAAATTTAAATATCTCAAATCATGATGACCCAAAGTAAGAGCTCTGGATATTTATGAAGTATTCCTTAATCTATTTTGATAATATACTTTATTATAACACCTAAACCAAAAATATTCAACCTGAAGATTTTCTTAATGAATAACTCTCTACAGCTGATGGAGTCTGGAAAGTTTTAAAAAATTGTTTCAAGTGAATCTAAGTGAAATTATTAAAAGAAAAAACCGATGTCATCTGAATTAAGAAGGGAAAATGTCCTCTGTTTGTTTCATTGGGGATTTTTAATAATTCAGTGATCCTGAAGAATTGATTGATAGTGGGTTCAGATGTTATAATTACATCTGAGATGTTCTGTGGGGAAAAAACAAAAAAAAAAACCCCAAAATAACCCACCCTTGAACTTGAAAAAAGAAAAATGTCTTTGTTTTTATTTAGCAAATTAAGGAGTTTGCTAAATTCTCTAAAGATACACTCTACTGAACACGTTTCATTTCTTCATGATTGTCCTGCTTTGATTAAAACAGAACCAATTTTCCTTTCAGGGATCTTACTTTTCAGTTCAGTCTCTTCTAAGACAGCACCTTCTGAAGTCAACAACATGTTTTTTGGACACTGTCTGCTCCTAGAAGCGATAACACTCGATGTTCATAGTACTGAGCTCTCAAGTAGAAAGGTGTGCAGAAAGGCTCTTGCTTACATGTAATCTTACAGAAACCAATGTCACTGCCGAATTTGCTCGGTGCTGCCTTGAGGCTCCCCTCAGTATAAGGGTGCAAAAGGGTGGCACCTGCAGGGAGGAGCGGACAGGACAGGTGATCCAAATTGACCAGAGAAGTATTCCATTCCATACACGTCAAACTCAGTATAAAGCTGAGGGATCATGGGGGGCAAGGCCCTTCACCCTGCTTGCCCTTCACCCTCCTGCTCTGGCCTGCCCTTCTTCCTGCCCTTGCTCGTCTTCTATGGCCAGTGTCCTGGGAAGATTCTGCCCCTGATCCGCGTGTTCCTGAATCCAGTTCCTGTCTGCCGCTGCGTCCAGGAGCCCAGCCTAAGATATTCCCAGAGCTGCTCTGCAGCGCCAGCGGTGACGTGAGCATTATCAGGGGAGTGTGTGATTTGGGGGGAGAAGCCCAATACTGGTTTTGTACATATCTGTAAATAGTTTGTTATTTTTCTTCTCATTATTATATTTCTCTTTTTATTGTTACAGTTTCATTAAAGCTGCTTTAGTTTTATTTCCAACTTCTAAGTCTCTCTCCTTTCTCTTCCCCTGTCCGAGAAGGAAGAGGGGTTAACAGAAAGCATCTGCTATCCATTTAGTGGCTGGCCTAGCCTCAAACCACGACAATGATTTGCCTACATATTAATGATCTTTGAGCAGAGCTCTTTATGCCCTCACAATTTATTCCTCACAATTTGCTGTGCTTATTTTTCAAATCTCAGTGAGAAAAAACTGGCACAAGGTAGTGGAAGAACTCAGCATAGGAACAATTCAGATGGGCAACAAGGACCAGTAACCACAGCAGGATATTGCCATATAAAACTCAAGAATCCTTCCAGTGGCAGATAACTTGAAACACCTGAAAAATGTGTCATGTACTTCTTGGGGCTGGAACAAATAACCTAAGACTGTCACCAGTCACTTTGTGGGAAAGCTTGATTAAATGATTTGCAATATCTAGGAAACTTGTAGTACTAGCAGGAAGATCATCCAGTGTGTTTTTTCTCTGCCTTTGCCCTTAAGCTACTTTCCCCCCACCCTACCCCCTCTGAAATCCCTTGCTTTTTATCAAATGCCTCCTAACGTAGAAAAATTGTGGCATAGACCCTGTGGATTCTTCCATCATTTTTAACTCATGCAGAGACCATGTTCTGCTTTTTACAGCAAGTAGGGAAGAGTTATTGTGGAAAAGGTAACATGCAATGGCAGCCACCACAAGGAAATACTCATTACCTTTCTTGACATTAGAACGTTTGATTCATAATCCTGGTATTCGATGTTGTTTCAGGGGATGGCTAAATCATTAATGAAAATAAACTCTGAGCATTTTTAGTAGTTTACCTTGATTCAAAATGAAAGGGCCTCAGTTGACTAGTGTAGTTCATGCATCTTGAAATGAACTAATACATGTTTTTTGCACAGCTCCACAAAGCTAGTGACAAACCATAGTGGTTATGTCATTTATTTTAAAACTTTGCTTTTGGTCTCATAAAGAATCTTAATAAAGTAAACAAAATTACTAGATACCTAAAATACTTCTTTTTTTTTTAATTATTTTTAAATAATATACATATTAGCAATTAGAAATAATAAATCATCTATTGTTTTCCTCCAGTTTTTGCAAGTATCTCCAAATGCTACTGTCATCTTAATTAAACTGATTTACTGGCTTTCACTCAAAGTATAAATTATAACCCACTTTTATTCTGATTTGCAAATACAGTCATTCCTCTAAGAATAAGACGTGTTTTACATCTCAATAGCAAATCAACGATTGTGAACAATGATGCTTAGAAATGATGGAAAGATCTGTCTGAGTGAGTGTGCATACCAGGGGACTCAGGTATGCCATTTCCAATATATTAGGAAGACATATCAACATCATACTTCTAATGTTAACATCCTTTCACACTGAATTAAGAGCTATAAGGCAGTAGCTTACCTGCAGGTACGCAGAACTGTAAGGCTTCCTCCACAGCTCATGACCATAGGTCTTGGCAGCGGAAGCCAGAACATCAGTAATTATTACAGACCAATATAAGCAGGACCTCAAGTCAAAAATAAACACAGCTACTTTCCCCAAAGAGCCTTCTCTTAGACCATTACTAAATAAGTGCAACTTCGGCGGGACAGGCTTTTTGTTTCCCCATACACAATCAGAAAAATGTGAATTAAAAATAGGGACAATCTTTGGAATCGGATGCAGAGGACTTGGAAAGAGTCACTGAAGAAGCAGGCAGAGAGAAGCAAGATATGCTAAGGAAAGAAGAGAGGAATAAGAGCTGTGGCTGTTGCAGAATGACCAACTGGACATCCTTACCTTCAAATTTGTGCATGGGTGACTCGAGGGAGGGAGAACAGTACTTCTCACTGCACCAGAGGTTTGTGATAAGGCAATACAGGGAAGAGAACCGAAGGCACCTTATTCCATTTTTGTATCACACAGCCATGAAAATATCCACCACCTTGACACAACAGATGAGGAAGTATCCTCAGAAAAACCAAAGCAGGATTAAAGATCTGCCCTTTTCAAGTTCTCCAGATTTGTCCAAGGTAAGCTGCAGGAAAATTAAATTGCTGCTTCTGCATACAAATCTGAAGTGCAATTCAAAGATTTGACTTAAGTTAAGTAAATAATTTTATTAACAGAAAGACTGTTTTTTTTATAACCCTACCAAATTCTCTGCAGAAAAAGTATTTTGCTTTCATACACTGCCATTGGGTGAATTGACAACCCAGTCTCTGAACAGGTTATGAATATACAAATGTGCCCATTAAACACAGTAGAATTCACACCTTGTGAGGAACATCCAGTAAGACAGAGTACCTACATATCTACATGCAAAGATGAAGGGATACCAACTTCTGCCTCTAGTTTCCGAATCTTGATACATGTGAAATTTGATCTGGAATCCATTGCAACTAATGGAAAAATATGGTTACCTTTTGTTGACTCCAATCAGGTGATTCATTCTTCCTTATATTTATCTGAATTGGAAGTTTCTGTCTACAGTCTCAGAGAAGCAACGAGATTTGATGAAATGAGATGATGTAGCTATGGTGAACCATGACTATCACTATACAATTTCAGACGGAGAGAAAACTAGGGTATGTACTGTGAATCCTCACACTGTGGTAATGAAACAGCACAGTAAGACTCTGCTGCTGTGAATAAAGAAGGGAAGACTGTCCTCACACCGAGGTGAGTATGGAGTCTTTTTTCCAAAAAGCACTTTGTTTCATAATGAATACAACACTCAATTCTCAGGCCTTGATCAAAGCCAGACAGAAATCTGGTATTAGTAATGGGAATCCTTTCAAGTGTTGAATACACGTCAGTGAGGATGATGCAACTCATCCCTTAGTCAGCCAAGGGTACTAAGAAATGTCCATTTTGACATAAGGCTCAGGGCAATCGTTTGGCTCCCAAAACCGAGAGGCAGTGCTGCAAAGCAGCTTTTCTGATGACTAATTTCTTCATACACATTCTGCAAACCCCTTCTTAGGTGTTTCGAAACCATGCCAGCTTTGCCCATTCCTAGATTAAAGTGGCCACTCACAGTCATCATTGCTTTGCCTGAAACCAACTATAAGGGTGATCTACTAATAGGCTGTGCTTTCCAGAAACAATTTAATGAAAAAGTAGATTCATTTAGATGGCCTAATGCTTTGTCTTTTACAAAAAAATACCGCGTGCTAGAGTCATGCCGCATCCAAAACTGAAATAATTACATGTGATTTTGAAGAAGAATGCTTTTAAGAAGTAAGGAAAAGCAAATGCATTGAGCACAGCTTCAGATATATCCACTTTTTTACTTTTTTTAATGCAAAATGAATTATTTTTATATACCCTGATATAAATTGTTAGTATAATGAATTAATCTCTACAATCTCCTTTTAAGAGATAAGGATGCTCTTTAATTCCTGTGCCATCTCATATGAATATGCATAAATACATACTTAAGCTGATGCAGCTTCTTGGGCAATTGTTTTTCACTAAGGTTTTATGTGTAGCAAAGCTCCTTTATGTTTCATATTATAAAATTAAATTATAATTCCAAGCTAGACTTTATCAACTTCTCATTGCACTGGTATGTCACAAAATTTGACAACGAATACTTGTCCAGATTAGAAATAATTTAAAATAAATCAGTCTATAATTAAGTGAAAGAACTCATTTAAATGGGCACATTTAATTAAATTTTGTTCTTACCAAACTGTTTATTTATTATTTTTTAAAATCATGTATATGCAAATATTGCTACTTTTCACTTCTATTACTACTTTGTAGCATATTATGGAAAAAATCCTTTGAGGATGTTTCCACTGGTAACCTTTCTAATGAGAATTGCAGATGCAAATGATTAATTTTGAACATGAACTGATTGACTGTACAAGCAAATTCCTACTTTCTCATGGTAAATATACTACTTAGTCAGGAAAATCAGTCCAGTCAACATACAAAGTTCTCACATTACATATTTTAAAACTGAGCCAAATACTGAGCTAAAGCAGGTTTCTGAACATACTCAAGTAAATATCATTGATGATTCAGATTCTCAGTTAAATAAACTACTCCTATGTGAATTAGATTCTTTACCAAACAAAAGAACTGAGACCACTGATAAGGTCTTCTATAAAACTTACTAATGTATCTTAACATTTATTTGGGTAAAGACACCCTTGTTTGAGGGAAGTTTTGTTTCCAGTATCATCTTTTGTCTCTATGCTAAAACACTGTAGTTAGCCTTTGTCTCTCTGCTGAAACAGTCAGCAGAAGTACAAATTTGCATTACCAGCAATGGTGTCCTGTGATTTCTTGGAGAGTGGGATCCAGTGTCTACTTGTTTTTACATACAAAATGGTATTGAAGACCCCAGTATAATCAGTGGAAATGTAATCAATACAGACAGGTAGTTCAAGGCAATTCAGCTAAGCATAAAGTAGATACCTAATATCAGGTAAATTCAGTTTCTCCTTGTGCTCCATTGACTAGAGTAGGGTTTGTTTTATTTTTCACACATAGTCATCCTGTGCCTTCTGAAATGGAACAGGTTGTTCTGCCTACCCTCCCTCTGATCCTCCAGAAGGGCACAAGTCTTGTACATTTTGTCTCTCATCTGTCAGACCAACTCCAAATTTTTGAACACTGCAGTATCCTGGCAAGACATGCCCATGAGTGGACAACTAAATCAAATGCTAGCGCTCCATCGACTATAATGGGAAGAAACCTGTTTACTTGAGTTTAAATACCTTAGTACAGGTGTTTTCAACTGAGAGCTGAAACCCACCCTTGTTTTGTCTTAGACATTCAGCTGACCTCTCATTCTTTCCTACCAGTTCAGATGGGTGCATTTTGAGGCTTACACATGATAACTTGGATTTGAACAAAAGCTGATAACTTACAAAAAGCTCTGTGAGTAGTAATAATCTTTTAAAGTCAGAGACTTTAGGCATTATGTTTCTTTTTACAAACATCAAAGGATCTTTTTCAGGAACAAAAAAATTATGCAGAAATGCATGGAGACTGCAAGCATAAAAACACAAAACCAAACCAATCAAACAAAACACACGAAAAGACCGTATCACTTTAAATATTCTGAACCCATCACAGAGGTTCATATTTACCCAAAAGAAATATGCTGGTCAAATGAGATGGTGAAAATGTACTTTCTGATAAGAAAGAAAGTAAAAGCCATCTTCCTGAGAGGTTTTTCTAACTGTATGTTAGGGTTGTGAAATAAGGCAAAGATACAAAAGAAACTCATGCCTTGAAATAATGCAAAAAAAAAAGTGGAGAAGGGGATAGAAGGGATGTGTTTATTACAAAGATTGCTACATGGTATTTGGGAGACTAGAAAGCACTGGTATTTTCCTCTTTTTTTCTTTAAAGCTTCAGCACTGCATGCTCAAAGTGACCTACATCACTCTCCATACAGTACATCAAATATCCTTTTATTTAAGAAATCAGTGAAGCACCTCTACTAAATGAAAGGAACCTATAGCTTTAATCCCACTTCGATTAACTTCATTCTTCTCAGAAAGCAGACCTTAATTTATATCAGTTTGCAGAAATCTTTACAAGAAAATGCTACTTCACTTGCACATGCTGTTTGACAGCAAAATTAATTTCTCAGGCATGTGGATACTCTATGATGGTTCCAATAAAAATTGCCCCTAGTAACAATGAGAAAGCTGAACACTTTCTGTCTGCTTAAATGTTTTCTTTGGTTAGACAGATGACGAGGTTTAATGATGTATGTTGTGAATTCTCTCCACTAACAAATACCAGTAACACTTTGATCAGCGGAAAGACCTCAAGGACATTTGGTACAGCCATTTAAAGTTCCCTGTAAATCTCTGTAGACAGTCATTTTGTTACTGTATTCAGATACACAATTATAGATCTCTGTAAAGGACCAAATGAGTCAAATATTTCTGAAGGACAACAAAACAGCATGTTATTTGTACCAACAGGTAAACCAAGGAAAGAAGTCATTCAGGATAATGCTTTAGAAGTGGGGCAATCAAAATGTCCTCAGTTAATTACATAATTAGGTACTACACCTAATTTAGGTGGCCCAGTTTTGTTAGGTTAATTGATTATTTTTCAGAAGTCTTATATCTGCATGTAACTTATCAGGGTCTACAGACCAAGTCTTTAAAGATAGTCAAGCATGTACCTCTTATTTATTTGCTTAAGTATAGCGGGATTTAGAACCTGAAGCAAAAAGACAAGCTTCAGCATAATTTGTGCATGTACTTACTTTTGCAGAATTAAGCCTAAATCCATAACAAGATCTGCTCAGATGCCAATAAAATGCTGAAGTCCTGATAAATTATTCCCTAATCCCATAATAATCTCAAACCAACATTTTTGCGAATAGCATACATACAACTAAGTCTTGATACACCAAAGATGTCTGGTGTTTGGTGTTGGACACCAAACCCCAGCAGATCATTTCTTTTGCACCTCAGATGTTATCACACTCTTGAGCAACCTGGTCTAGTGGGAGGTGTCCCTGCCCATGGCAGGTGGGGTAGATCTTTAAGGACTCTTCCAAACCATTTTATGATTCCAGGATTCAAGTAAGTGTATGTACAACATACATGATGGAAAAAGTTTGGCAGCAGGAACACACCACCTGTGCACTTGTTTGTTAGTGCAGACGCAATAGCCAACGGCTCCGTGGGAGGAACAGTCAAAAAAGCAGTAAAATCCCTGTTTTCAAGTCCCCACACTAACATGAAGGAGAGCCTGGATCTGGACAGTAAGTTCCTTAGCTGTCAAGAGTAAGACATGCATCTGCTTCTTCTCTGTAGCCTTTATTTGAATGGCTATTTAAAAAAAATAATTTTCAAGTGGAACATCTGCAGCAGAAAGGGTAGGGACAGGCTTACTGCAAAATATCCCTGTCCGAAGACTAAGGAATTACCTGCAACCTGAGAGATGTAAGTATAGAAAGTTGCTTCACCTCAGGCAGAACATGATTACCAAACACATCTGACATCACTGTAAGACTAAAGTAACCACAGGGTTTCAGTATATTATGCAGGTGAGGGAATGGTTGCTTATTTTTTAATTGTCAGGACTAACTACTGGACTGTTTTAAAAAACAAACATCAAGGATCCCAACAATAAGCATGAGCAGAACTAGATATCACACTACCATCTGTATTTAGACAGATTGAGAGTTGAATTAAACTACAGACCAAATTTAAATATCTCAGCCCAAACTTCCATTCAGTTGCTCACACGCAGGTATCCAGTGCTTTCTGAAGTGCCCTTAGGTTGTCTGGCCTCCAGCTGATGATTCAAAAAGGTACAGATCCCCTGCAAGTCTGTTGCCAAAACTGCCACCCTCAGGTTGATGCTTTTGACATTGTAGAGCATCTCAGGTGTGTTAGGTGCCTATCAAAAGGTAATTGAGCAAAGCCCTTAGTCCATACATTTCAAAGACTCTAGAGAGTTATTCACTTGATCAAATGTAGTCATTTATTTTATGCTGAATAGCTCTCTAGACTTCATTGACTACAGACTAGCATTAAGATACCAAAATTTAGGTAGGTGTAACCCACAGAATCACAGAAGAGCTTTGGATGGAAGAGACCTTCAGGATCATTAAGTCCAGCCTTGTTCCTAGCCCTATCAACACCACTAAACCATGTCCCTAAGCACACATCTACCCGTCTTTTAAACACTTCTAGGGATGGTGACTCCACCACCTCCCTGGGCAGGCTGTTCCAATGCCTGACTACCCTTTCAGCAAAGAAATTCTTCCTAATATCCAGCCTGAACCTCCCCTGGTTCAACTTCAGGCCGTTTCCTCTTGTTCTATCACTTGTCACTAGGGAAAACAGACCAACTCCCACCTCGCTACAACCTCCCTCCAGGTATTTGTAGAAAGCAACAAGGTCTCCCCTCAGCCTTCTTTCCTCAAGGCTAAACAGACCCAGATCCTTCAACCTTCATAGAATCATAGAATAATTATGGTTGGAAGGGACCTCCAGGGTCATCAAGTCCAACCTTTAGCCCATCATATTCCTAACCACTAGACCACTAGACCATGGCCTCAAGTGCCTCATCAACCCATTTTTTGAACACCCCCAGCGACGGCGACTCCACCACCTCCCTGGGCAGCCTGTTCCAATGTCTAGCCACCCTCTCAGTAAAGAACTTCTTCCTAATATCCAACCTAAACTGCCCCTGACGTAACTTGAGGCCATTTCCTCTCGTCCATAGATTTCATATCATATGAGATATGAGATATGCTCCAAACCCTTTACTAGTTTGGTAGCCTGCCTCTGTACCCTCTCCAGCACCTCAACATCCTTCTTGTAGAGAAGGGCCCAAAACTGGACACGGTATTCGAAGTGTGGCCTCACCAAAGCCAAATACAGGGGAATGATCACCTCCCTGGTCCTACTGACTACACTGTTCCTGATATAGGCTAGGATGCTGTTGGCCTTCTTGGCCACCTGGGCACACTGCTGGCTCATGTTCAGCTGGCTGTCAATCAACACGACCAGGTCCTCCTCTGCTCGGCAGCTCTCCAGCCACTCCTCCCAAGCCTGTAGTGCTGCTGGGGGTTGTTGTGGCTGAAGTGCAGGACCCGGCATTTGGCCTTATTGAAACTCATGGAATTGGCCTTGGCCCAGTGATCCAGCCTACCTAGAGCTCTCTGTAGAGCTTCCTACCCTCAAGCAGACTGACACTTCCACCCAGCTTGGTGTAATCTGCAAAATTACTAAGAATGCACTCTATCCCAATACTGAATGCTACAAGTTTTAGGTTCCTTGGCAGATTTATCCATTAAATTATCTGCTTTGCCACAAAATGGTTGCCAGAAAATCAAATAAATGAACTTGTTTCACAAAGCTGAGAAATCGTACTTCTGGTTTAGAATTCTGTGGTTGATACACACTCGTAGAGCCAGTGGTGAAACTAATACTAGGAAAATGCTTTCTTAATGGTATTTCTCACAGACTGTTAAGTAAAAGATACTCTCAGAAAAGTCAGCTCAGGATTTGGGATTACTAACTAATGAAAAATATTCCAGTCCTGAAATTCCTTTTTTACATAATCTTAGATTATTTCGCACTGTGTTACACTGTGAGCACATGTATAATTAATGTGGCAGAAACGAATCCAAACATACGGATTTGTATGTTTTGCGATGGTCTTTGTTAAAAGGATAACAATCTGTACAAACACAAACAAACCCTGTTGCCCTTCACTCTTCCCTCCCTCTGGGGTTAGCATTGTACTAACAGTAAAGGCAGACAGTTTACAAAGCTTTTTGATGTTTAAATACGTAGACATGTAAGAAAATGTTACAATTTTGCTGTAAAGTTTTCTTTATACATAATCTTTCACTGATATGTTGTCAATTAATTAAGAAGTGGGTGTCTGACTTAAGTTTGGATAAAACATTGATAGAGTAAGAATGGACATTGAGGTGTTTTTAGTTTTTTTTTTTTAATATTCCTCTATTTCATATATTGCTCAAGATATCAAATCGGGTCTCTGTCAGTTCAAGAAAGTAACAATTCATCACACTTCTAATTTTTTGTTTAGACATATTTTATTAGGTCCATTAATGAGAACAGTACAATCTGGCTTGGGAGATACTCAAGATTCAGGTAGAAGTCATTTTAGAAAAGAAAAAAAAAAAAAAAGAAACCCCACAAAAAAACAGTAGCAAACAAACACAAACGCAATCAGGTAACACAGCTTTGGCAGCACAGTTTTTATGTGTGAAGACCACTGTGGGGCTCAAGTGTGTTGGTAGCTCAAGTAAAGATGCACTCATGCAAATTACAGCTTTCCTGAGGGCAAAAGGAGGGGGTGGGGGGAGCATCATGTGTTTAAAATTAGAAACTTTTCTCAAAGCTGATGATTATAGTTAAATATAAATGAGGGAATCCAGCACATGACTGTCAAACAAAAACAGCTCCATAGCCCTAAGGGCCTTTCTTAAAACCATCTGAGTTCTAGCCTGCTATAAGTTAAGGTGATCAGTCACGCATTCCACAATCATACAGGGGAAAAATTCTTAGGAAGAGTCTGAAAATATTTGACCCAAAAGATTTGATCTAATATTCTTTATATAATATAAAATGATCTTGCTTGACTTCATCAGAAGTCCCTGGGGAGCTATTGCATAGTCATTGCTACTGTGTTTTGTTAACTGCCCATTTTTTCCTCAAATGAACCTTGCTGAAGATGCCTACTCATTTCAGCTTTCAGAAAGGTCACTCCTGATTTCGAAAGCATGGATGAAATGAAAAAAATACTGATATTCTTTGTCTGACTTTTATGATTTACTCATTTTCCTGTTCACTTGTTCCTTTCCTTCACCCCCCTCTTTCCCCTTTCGGCTCATACTCATTTTGTGCATGGATGCCTGAGTAGAAAAAAAAACAAACACATAGATGGTTTTTCTCTTTTAACAAGTTAATGAAGAAATAATAGTCCAGGATGAAGCTATATTGGAAACACAGTCTTGTTCTTTATCTGACAGATATAAGCAGCCTGTCTTCTAATCAACAGCAAGATATCTAGCTAGAAATTCTGTCAAAGATACTTCCCTTATTCAATGGATAGTCATTCAATCAATATGAAATACATCTCAGCCAAGAAGGGAGCTAAAATTTATCAATGTTAAGTGTTCTGAAAAAAACTCAAGCAAACAACAAAAGTCAGGAAATGTAAAGGCTTGTTTCCCTGCTTATTTACATATTTTTTTTCCTCTGGTAATACATTATGCCAGTATAAATGAGTGCATGACCAGTGCCTGAGATTTACATTTATTCTTCTAAAAACCTACAGGAAATCACTCAAGCTATTCCTCTTGCAACTAGAACATCTGCACCGCCATGGATTTATTTCACATTACACTCTTAATTAGCTCATATGTGCATAAAATTTGAAGGTGAAAAATGTGTTTCCTAATACAAGCAGGCAGGGTTTTCAATGTCTCAAATCCCATTTATTTTTCTTTCAGATATGTTACAGCATACAAAAAATCTGGGGGCTGCCTCAAAGGCTATGTATATTAGAACTGAGGGTTCCCACAAGTCAGATTTAATGTCATGAAGTAATAATACAATCTCTGTTGTGAAATTATTTACTTACAAGAATTCTTACTTGAAGTGAGAAACTAAACAATAGCTTAAAAGTACAGCAGACACTTTCTTGCTTCTAACGACTCTGCAGGTGAGTTATGTTAAATTTTGGGTTATATTTAATTTTTGTCTGTATCTTTGTTTGTTTGTTTTTTTTTTTCTGAAGATTGCACCCCTAAAGAAGCAGGGAAAACATTTTATATGATTTACCATCAGGTTCTGAATGACAAAAAAAATGAAAAGGGCTTTTGGTTTTTTTTCAGATATTTCCCAGTTACTGTAATCTTAGATGATCTCTAGTTAGTTATTTTTCAGGCAGAAGTGATTTTTTTAAGCCATCACTGACCCTTTAAAATTGCTAAAAGGTTTCCATTTGTTTCCAGATTTTAATGACCTAAAAAAAGTCAGCTTCAGTTTAAACTGTTAAAGCTCATTCTCAGTTCAAAAGTAATTTAAACAAAAATCAGAAATGTCTTTCTGACAGTCACTAATTTGGCATGATGAGACACAGCGACTGGGAGGGGTGCAAACACATGACTAGTGGAGCTTTAGAGTGAAGCAACCACGGGACATTATGTGCAGACTGCTGTATCCCATAGCTGCATTTCTCTCAACCCCTCAGTATGAGCCTGGCTGACAGGAGACACTGTCCTGATTTAAAAACACAATATATAAGGTATCTCCCTTATTTTTCTTTTCCAGTAAAATAAAAATACTGAAATCAGTAAGAAACTGCAACTTGGTGCTTTGCTTGGCTGACAGGGGTAGAACTGATTTCACCCATCAGTAGAGATGGGAATGCAGGAAATGAAAAATACAACACAAAAATAAAACAGACAGTGACTAAAATTCTACATCTGGACATGCTCAGTGATGATCTGCTAAGATTTTGGCAGAGCATAATGAAGAACCATCTTCTTTGTGACCTCGCTGCACATTTTCTCTGCCCAGCTTGGCAGGCACATCTGCTCCTGGAAAAATTTGCATGAGGCAAATTTTAATTGAGTCACTGAAACACACAGCCATAGTCTGCAAAAACCAAACAGACCAAACATGCTTTTGCATCAGACACAGGGGAAAATGTGAGAAAACAATAATTGGTCTAGAAATATTAAAGTATTTCCAATCTTTGTTGTTTTACATATTTCAAAACTTAATCTCTTCCTCTTTCCTTTTCTAAATTAGTAATTTTTTTTCCTCCTGCAACATTATTTTTATTAAAGCATACATGGATATGCTTCTTGCCCTATTAGCCTGCTCTTCCAAAGTGAGTGAATCTTAGCAATTAAGTTACCCAGCAAAACAACAGCATTAGCAAATAACTTGGAATTTCAACCCAACTCCAATGAGTTGTCTCAGTAAAATGATGATTTCATCCATTTTCATTAAGAATGGTTAGATTCCAAAATAAGCAAAACAATTTCCATTTCTCTCTTATTTGAAAATAACAAAGAAAATAACAATATAAAAATTATATTAAAATAAATGTCCAGCTAACAATTTATTTAAATCTAAATGCTGACATGAAGGTTCCTGCCCAAGTGACCACACTGTATATCCTGCATCAAAGTGAAATTTTTTGACCCTTAAACTAAAGCCCCAGTCCTCTAAGCTATTTTTAGGAGTATATATGTATGTTTGTGTGTATATACAGAGATGACACTGGCCATTAGATACACAATCACAGAGTTTTCACAGCACTGTCAGCAATCAGTGCTATCTGAAGATAACAAACAGGTAGCCACATACAGTTCATGAGTAATTCACATCTGGTTCCCACGCTGGGACTGCAGTATGTGGCCAGTCTGTCAACATGAAGATTTTGGGGTAATACAAATTCTCTGTCAGAGAAAGTGAAGCAGCCAGGTTGTGAGCACAACATTGCAGTCTGCAGTACGGAGACTGGACACCCAGCCCAGACCTACCCCACAGGACAGCAGACATTAGAAGCATTTTAACAGCACATTTAAGAGCTGCTTTCAGAGTAAGCCCTTGAAGCAGCCCCACTAAGCACATAATTCTGGATCTTGTCCAGATGAAGATGTCGAAATGTGGCTCATGCAGCCACAAAGGCTGGCCAGCCTAATCCATGCCATGGCTGAGCTGCTTGGCATCAAACAATGGTCAGAACCTTGGGGAGCTCCCTAGCCAGCTCTGCCTATCCCCGCTGACTCGCAGAGATGACCTGAGCTCAGGCAACCTACAAATGCTCTTTGCCCTAGCAACGAAAGACACCAGTACCCTTCTAGGAAGGAACTTAAGACAAGCTTTCTGGTCACATACCAATACTTCAAAGGAAATACAATGCACAAAAGTGGAGACACCAGACATGACCTATTGGTCTCATAAAAGTTTCAAGGAGAGGTACTCTGTATACTCAGCCTTGAAGTAGACGCAGCATAGAAACCATTCTGCTTTGCTTTTCCCACAAGTGTCCATACACCTGATGGCATACAATGTAGGTATGCAGTGTGAGGGTATGCATTTCTCCCATGAAACCATGTTAGAGGTCCCTTACTGAGGACAATGAACATCCACTATATTTGGAATAGACTCTTACTACTTTTAAAGAGGAAAAACGAAGTTAGCTTCTACAATCAATGTTTTTATAAAGCATCAGCATTCTATTAGTGGTAGAACAATTGCTTTAATAATGAAAATATTTTTCAATGGATGTACACAGAGCTTGTTTAATCAGAAAATCTAAGTAGAAAAGCAAAACTCAGCAATACATTTAAGAAAGAAAAGGTGTAGGAAAAATAAACATAACTGTGAAATAAGAGTGAATTAATACTGCCAGAGGAGTTCTAATTTTTGCTGTTTCTAATTTCATTCATAGTGTATAGTTGTTCTGCTCTATCAGATTACTGAAGTGCTTAAAAAATGTTTTTATGTTTTCTCTACTATATCCTTTCCAGGCATGTCTATAAAGTTCTCCTTAAAATGTGGTTATGCACCTAGAAAAGAAGCCACTTATTTTTTATTTTGCTTTATTTAAGTATCCTGACAATTCACTGAAAATATTGCAATATGCACTATGGTTCTCATGCAGTACTGGCTGTAGACCCATTAGGAATAGGAAATTGAGTCAAGAAAGCATGCAGGTATACACAGTGTTTTCTAAATACAGAGATCAGGCCAAAAGCCAGTGCACTGTAAAATGGGAAAGCATCCAAAAGAGAGTTTTATGCTATTCTCAGGCATAAATATTTATCAACCAGTGCAAGAGAATATGACATTCCTCTGCAAGCAAAGAATTTGCTCAGAAAGCATTCCAGAAGAGACAGAGGGGAGAAAGAAGAAGATGGGGAAGAAAAAAAAAACACAAAAAACTGTTGCCTTTATGATGTCAAGCTGGGTTACAGCATAGAGCCCTAACTAAGAAGCTGAACTAATCACTGTTATTTTTGTTGTCAGGGAGAATGAAGCCTCTTCCAGAACACCAGCCATCTCCATGACTTGCCAGCCACTGACTGCAGCACAACCAAAATGGCAAAAGATCATTACACCACATGAGAGCTGGAGATAATTTACAAGTTGATGCATGTGCTAAATGAAAACAAGTAGGCTGTGAGCATGCACCACACTCATCTCATTAAAGCACTACACACCTTTTCTAGCTTTCATTTACTTTCTTCTCAGAGAAACACAATCAGCTTGCTTAGTTTCCTAATGAGTATAATAGACAATCATGTAAAGTAGACTACTGCTTGGTAAAAATGCAGTGGAGAACTACAGGCAGTTTATTAGATGTAAACTTGCTTAATTCTTCAATTATGTGTCTTTGATCAAAAGCAGCTCACTTGGAAAGATTTTTTAAAAAGTGAAGTAATGAGCACTCACCTTTCATGTACAGCATCGACTATTAGGGCAACCTGACATAACTGTGGTATCATTGATTGTGTGTCAAGCACACCACTAAAAACTGAGATAATAAATGCTACTTACAGCTATTAAAGATTTTCTTTTTTTGGAGACATAGGCCTGTAAGAGCTGTCCTGCACTTTTAGCTTTTTATTTTTTCCATCTCTGTCAAGAATCTCAAGGAATTTTTAAAAGAGATAATTGAGACCATCTATCATTTTTTTTCCCTGCTTTGTCCTCAACCCCTGTCCTTTCCTCATTAACCTCAAATTGCTATTGAAGATATCTTTCCTTTTACTTGCAACACCTTATACCATTCCTTGGACTTCATCTTCTGACAACCCTTAATCTAGACACAATCTTTTCAAGCCTCTCCTACCCAGTACCTATTTATCACATATGGCTCTTTCCTTCTCATCTCCTGCCTACCTGGTGCCTCAAATAATTTTCTCTGTTTAAGTCTGGTGTCATTTTGTGAAAGGAACAAAAGACTTGCAAACAAAGTTAATGGTTTTTGACATTTTGTTTTTCCAGTCACACCAAATTATTTGCCTGGAAGTGGTATGGCAACTGGAAAAATTTCAGAAACCCCTTCTCCAACTTTTTGCCTACTGAGCATAAACTAGTTTCTATCATTTTTGACTGGCCAAGGCTCCAGCCCACACTGTCAGGGACTGGCAATGAAATCAGTGGCCACACAGTAAAAACAGAGAATTGACCATCAATTGGCTTTGATCTTAGCCTGAAACATGTCATGGCAAGTCGGGTCTAGAATGGAGTAAAAAACCTTTTCAAAGCCGTATAACTGTTTTTTTAATTAAATTACCTAGATATTTTGAATAAAGAATTGGAACTATTTATCAACCTATCTTAAGTATATTTCTACAAACATACATAGCCATGAGTAAACTTACTAGATTTTTGTTATTATTTCTCCTTTATACTGAAATATCACCAAACTTACAACTGATATCAAAGCCAAGACTGCTTTGATGTCACACTGCCTACTTCAAGCTAACTTCCTTACTGGGGAAAAAAGATAAAATAAAAGCAGCTAAGAGAAATTAGGGGGAAACTGAAGTACAGGAATGCATAGGAATGGTCTGTGCAGCATTCCTGCATCCTACTGCATATCAGAAAAATCTGTAGCTACTGGTCCATGGTCCTTTACAGAAACTGCTATTCCTCTCCTACAGATGTATTTTATACACAGAAGCCTGTAAGAATATCAAGCAGGAGAGCTGGACTAGATGATCTTAAGACGTTCCTTCCAACCCCTACCATTCTGTGACTCTGTGATTGCTAATGTAATTTTTCTTTTCAGAAAATGAAAATAAAAATTCTCATTAAAAAATTCTGTTGTATTCAGTTTCATCACAAAATGTATCTAAATACTCATCATAACACATACAACTGTGTGATTTGCCTACACAGTTCGGTTCTGCATTATAAGCTTTCTGTAAGAAAAATAACCTGTACATGGGAGAGAAAGTTCCTGATTTGTCTTACTTCTCAATACAGCTAGAGTTTGTGAAGATTATTGATTCATAAAAATAAAACATACGTTCTTAACAGTATTGTTGGAGGGCTTACCAAAAACAAAATTCCGAAAACCTGTTTTAACTCCATGTATTCTCTTATTAAAATTCTACAGTCCAGAATCTATTCCAGTTCCCAGAAATAACAGCCTATATTGTTTTACTGTTTCTATTTGCAAGTTCTTCTCTATGTCAAACATAATGACCTAATTCTCTGACACCCTTGTTAGGAAACATGTAAATCAATATCTTGCTTTGCCACACACTGCCTCAAAGTTGCCTTTTTGGGCAAACAGATACAATTATTAGATGATCACCACGATTTATTCGGATTTTAGAGTTAAGGAAATTTTCCTTGACTTTCATAAAACATTCATCTTGTTCTTTTTTTAAGATAGATTTTTAGACAGTTTTCAGCAACATTTCCAAAACAGTGGTTTCCTACTGTGATGACTGTTCATCATATAATTTAAATTAATGCTAACTTTCAAAAAAAAAACCCACAGGTTTTTATAAAAGATGAGAATGCTTCAAATATTCTTCTAATTCAAATTGTACTTTCTTCTCAGAATAATAAATTACATAAAAAGCAGCCTAAGTGCAACTACTGATATTAAGTTAAAGAATAAGATTGACAAAAGTAAGAATTGCAATTATGGCATGCACTAAGCACCCATGTTCCAGTGCAAATGGGAAAAAAAAAATTCTCATCATTCCAAACTGATAATTTAAAAAAGTAAAATACTTTAGTTTCATGTAATTTCTAATTGCCTCTAACTAGGATCTATAGGAAATGGATCCTGTTGTATCTATTTTAAAGTCATAAAATTAGCACAGCTCTCCTGCCCCATATCAGGTTATTCTCATGTATCTTCTTCTGACTAAGCTGAGTTTCATCAGTTATTAGCTCTGTGTAGTAAAGTGGAAGAAGTAGTTTTCAGTAAATGAACAAGCATATTCTACTCCAGCTTGTTCTGTACTGAAATACTTGTGGTGTATCAATGTCACACGTGCAAATCTACTGAAAGCAGTAGGAAGAGCAAAGAGATACTAATATAAATTGAAGGCCTGGGCACAGCACTGAAGGAAAGGTATACTCTGTATCTTTTTCCTTTTATTCATTTTTTTAATGAGATGAAAAATAAAGAATTTGTCTCTTCAGAGTCCAGAATAAGTTTCCAGGGATGATAGCTAAGAGAAAATGGTTCAAATAGCAAACTAAGCAGTTTTGATTACACAGCCCTCAAAGATAATATGCAACTGTAATTGTATTTTAAGTTTAGAGTCAAATATTACACAAGAAAGCAGTGTTTTTTTCTTTTCTGAAAAGTGACTAAAAATCCTAACATGAGATTTCAGTTACTGCTCAGAATGTAGGTAAACATCAGTGTTTCTGCATTTTTTTTGAGTCACTAATGTAAACCAGAAATCTAATTTGTTGGTCTCTTAGCAGTTTTACAGAAGCAGTGCTACTGCGTGATTTTTCTCACTTCGTGATTTACTCCTCTGTTGATTTCTGCACATCTTCTCGCTCTTCCGCAATGCTGTTTTTGCTTCATCCTATGCATCATAGTTAAAAAAGAAAACTTAAGGGCCTGATGTAATTCAGCTAGTCATTTCCTCCCACAAAGTTAACCCGCATATGTAGGAAAAATTTCTATCACTTTATACAAGTGTTCATGAAATACAGGGTTTTATAGCAGGGAGTTGCTACATACCTGCACTGACATACTGGCAATTTGTTTCCATTATGGAAAGATCAGCTCAGACTTAGTCTTCATCGCATGTACTAGACAGTTTTGCTTGCATATTCATTCAGTTCTCTGAACTAAATTGCTGCAGCAGCTTCTCTGATCTTATGCATTTCACTGATTACCCTAAATGAGGAGCACAGTCAACCAAGTTTCCTTTGTTAAGCATGGAGAGACACCCTTTTCTCCATAGAAATTAACTCATCACTACTCAGAACTTCTTTTTGGAGGTTCTTATGCCTCTCCACTGATGATAAAGGGTGTTTAGCGATTAAGATACTAACACTGGGGCCTCTGAAAAACACTTGAAGTTAGTTGGGATCAACCTTGGCCCTAAGCACTGCTGACATACTGAAAGGGCTGCACCCAGCCATGGTATGGATGGACATCTCATGAAATTTCACAGAGATTGTCCCATCAGTCTGAAAGAGTCCATAGCATAAGTATCTTACGTCTTCCAGTTACAAGAAGAAAAGAAGGGAAGGGAAGGGAAGGGAAGGGAAGGGAAGGGAAGGGAAGGGAAGGGAAGGGAAGGGAAGGGAAGGGAAGGGAAGGGAAGGGAAGGGAAGGGAAGGGAAGGGAAGGGAAGGGAAGGGAAGGGAAGGGAAGGGAAGGGAAGGGAAGGGAAGGGAAGGGAAGGGAAGGGAAGGGAAGGGAAGGGAAGGGAAGGGAAGGGAAGGGAAGGGAAGGGAAGGGAAGGGAAGGGAAGGGAAGGGAAGGGAAGGGAAGGGAAGGGAAGGGAAGGGAAGGGAAGGGAAGGGAAGGGAAGGGAAGGGAAGGGAAGGGAAGGGAAGGGAAGGGAAGGGAAGGGAAGGGAAGGGAAGGGAAGGGAAGGGAAGGGAAGGGAAGGGAAGGGAAGGGAAGGGAAGGGAAGGGAAGGGAAGGGAAGGGAAGGGAAGGGAAGGGAAGGGAAGGGAAGGGAAGGGAAGGGAAGGGAAGGGAAGGGAAGGGAAGGGAAGGGAAGGAAGGGAAAGGAAAGGAAAGGAAGGGAAAGGAAAGGAAAGGAAAGGAAAGGAAAGGAAGGGAAGGACAAGAAGACTGAAAACAAAGTATAACGTAAAAGCTTGCTTATAATTATGAAGTTGTCAATTGACACCACATACTGCAGAAATTGTGGTTCAAAGACCGTAGCATGATAATAAATAATTATTTTGGCTAGCTTAGTTCACATTAATACATATTCTAGTATTATTATCACACAAAAAAAAAGGTCCAAGTGACAAATAAACAAATGCAACTCTGAGGAATCTTTACCAGCTTGACAGTTAAAAATATACAGTTAAAAATATACAGCTTCACTGCTAGAGGTTTTGATGGCTATTACAGGAGTTAAAACTTTGGAGTTCTTTAACAGATATTTGAGCCTATTAAAGCACAATTTTCAAGGAACTGCACCCAAAGAGGTGAACTATCAGAATTACAGAAGATTATTAAAGAAATATTTGATACCTGTAAAACAAGGCTAAGGTTTTATCTCATGGGAATTCTGGCGTGTGCCTATGTGTTATAATAAGGAATGACTATGAGAAAAGCAGCATGTGGGGAATAAGCAGAAAGCCGACAAAAATGATGAAGGGCAGATTTTGACAAGGCCTTTTTCAGTCAGGCTATGTTCCTTATAACAGAAAGTGTGTTTGAAGAAGGCAGGTTATGAGCCAAAGACTGGTAACATTAATGAATAATCCAGTCAGGCAGGAAAAGTACCACATGTTCTTTCAACCACCTCATTTTAGACAGGAGCCATGGCAGAAACTCAGTCTGCCTCCTACCTTTCTAATCCTCAAATGTGATCACAGAAGGCTGGCAACACCACTTCTTCCCTAGCAGCGAATTGTACTGTGTGCTAAGGGACAAGCTAGTGTGTGAATGCATAGTTAAAATTCTCACCACATCTCTTTACCTTCAAGGGAGCAAAGACCAGATGTATTGTCACTGAGCCTCAGCCACTGTTTAGTTCTGCAGCTCCCATAGTAACTGCTATTAAGTGCTAATAATATAATTAGGAGAAAAGAAAGAACTGCTTGAATGACTAAAAAGTAATAAAAACATTCTACACCAACCCTGATAAGGGTGCATGTCTTTATACGTGATGTTCTAGGAAATGCAACTAAACATACTGTTGATGACACAAAGAAAAAGGAATGAAGTACATGAAATAACGCATGGAGGAATAAATACTGCTATTTCATATTTGCTGTGAGGTAGCAGTGTGCTGGAGAGCCAAGTGAAGAGCATACCTTAAAAAGTACATATCAACTGATAGATAAGAGAACTGAATGACTTGCAAACCAGGTGATCTTATCTACAAACAAAAGAAATAGAATTCCTGTATAAAATGTTCAAGCTGGGATATTTTATGATTGTACTAAAAAGGAAGAAACAGTAACAGCACAAGGAAAATAATACGTGGTTGCAAAACAAAATTCAGGACTGTAATTCAGCTGAGATCTGCTGATCCCACAAAGCCCAAAAGCACAACTCAAACAATCCTGAATGACTGAATTCCAGTCTCAGTATTTCAGCTAAAATCAGGATGCAACATAAAACAGCAGAACAGGACTTTTAAATCTGTTTCTCACAGTCTGCAGGCAAAAAATGTCAAAAAGCCAAAATGGCAGCAGCTACCATTTGTGAATTTTAAACAGATAATTAAACGAAAGAAAGGCTCCTGTACACAGACAGGAGATTTAAAAGGTTAATGAAGGTATAATACAGATGGAGATCTGACTATGAATGCAAGAGTGACTTGAAAAAAAAACCCAAATCTTTATGATGGGCATAAAAGAAATCTGATTAAAATAATTTCTGTTGCACTGTCTCCTTCCCACTTCCAATGTACTTTTTCTGGTCATTTATTATACATATGTACATACATAAAATATAAATACACATAAAAATGACATTTAAATATAGAGAGACATAACTAAAGATATTTTTTCACCACAAAAGACTGCTTAGCTGAAATGCCAGTCAGAATGTAGATGTTTCTCAAAGGGAGAGTAACGTGGGATCTCAAGCTGTGACCACTTCCAATGACCCATTCTGAATCAATAAGGCCTCTAAGAGACTATACGCATATTTATCAAAAAACTAATAGTTTTTATTTCAGCTCTTCTACTTCACCTTGCCAAGCATCCATAACAAACTGAAAGTTTATGTAGCTTTCAGTAGCTATTTTACCTTTTCTCATTATTTTGATACTATCTAAATGTATGGATGGAAGAAACAACTTCCACATTATGATGATGTTTTGCTTTTCCAGCCAGGTAAGTTGGTGGTAAGACTGAAGGTAAACACAGATTTCCTCCCACTGAGTTTCAATTTGCTCAAGGTGGCTGGAGCAAAGTTATTTGTTTCTCCATAGTAAGATTTACAAAAGGTATGACACAGTAACATGGGGTAACATGACAGGTATTAGGAATAGTATCTTCGGGCAAACACCATCTTAGGCAGCACTTTTTATTCTTCAGAGATCTTAGATAAATACATGTAACATATTTCGACAGTGTCAGGTTATCCCCAAGTTTCTCATTTTCCATAAAAGTATTTCTACGAAAAAGAACACTCTGTCTCCTATTCATGGAATATCTCAGAAGATCCAGAAAGTCTCTAAACTTTTCTCTAAATCTCTCAAAACTTACATTGGATTTAATGCCTAGAAGAAAGTATTTAAAACAATTTAAACTGCAATCTGGATTATTACTGTTTACTTTTATTATTTATTATTATTATTTATGTATATTATTACTGGAGTAATACTGGAGTATTACTGTTCTCCCTCAGGCCATATCTTACAAAGTCTGAGACACCACGGTGTCTTCATGTAGACACTAATGTAACAAGTATTTACCCTGCATACTGTATACAGTTGTGATACTGTTCTCAATCAGTGTAAAAGTTGCTTAAATCTGCTCACTTCTTGCAGTAGAAAATACCCTCAGTGGCATTCCTAGAAAAGGAAAGAGAATTAAGGAATTTAGGACAATTAAAATATTTTTACTGCCAGAATAGCCAAAGCATGGAGATCTGAAAGATCCTGTACCTCCAAATTCAGTAGTATCTCAGGGGAGCTGAAAGTCCTAAAATGTGTACTTAATTTTATAAAGCTTTTCATCAGCACAAAGAGATACAATTCAGCAAAACCTGCCTGGAATTAATGCATTGGGCCCAGAAGCTGAAATGTGTGTGTTCATAGAAAGGTGAATTTAAGTCTTTTTTGCATATCCATCACCTTTCTAAGAATATTTGTTTATCCAGTTGGACTCCAAAAATAGGTTAGAAAGAACTCAAGGTGTTAATATTTATGTCTCCTAGCCAAAGCATCTGACTGACTAAAACTACCACTGGCAATGGCTCCTCTCCCTAACCATGCCCCTTTACCAGAGAATAGGAAAGCAGTAGTGTAGAAAATGTATGAGTGGTCCTAATCCTCTGAATATTGTCTGTGTAGGAGGAATTTGAGATCGTGGTAGGTTAGCATATATTGCAGGAGGAGTGCAGAGTGTCCTCAATAAATTTCAGCTTTGGCAAGCACATTCTCACCGATTTCATAATTGCTGACAGTTGTCAGTTGGCTGGGACCAAGCTATAAGATGATTGGAGTTCAGAGTAAGCAAAGAAGAGAGAATGCTTAAAAAGGGAAAAGGAAAACGAATCAGTAAAAAAGCAGATTGCAATACTAGTGATGGAAATAACAGTGGAATAACCTGTAATACATCACTCTGAAACGTCTGGATGTGGAAGAAAAGGAGCAGTCCCTAAGGCAGCATCCAAGTGTACAAGCAACACACAGAGTGTATATGTGACCCATACACAAACACACAGAGTGAGCTTGTCATGACATGTAGACAGATGTCCTGGCCTGAGATTTACCTAATTCAGTAGGGCATGAGAAACTATGGAACACAACATGAGAAACTGCTGGAGACACTAAAGAACAGTGTGAGGTGACAAAAGAGACACAGACTGGTGGTAAGGGGGGTCCTGTGAGAAAGACCAAACTGTATGGGTAATTGAAGGGGAGAACTGGGGACATTTTGTGGAGGGAAGAGCCTGGCAAGGCCTTATCTAGTAATGCCATAAGAGACCAAGATTACCAAGGTAAAGGTATCAGAAATACTAAGTCTGGGTGTGGATGGACAGGAGCAGTGAGACCAGCAACTGGGGAGATACGGATCTGGGTCTGGCCCCCAGATAGACCACAGGAGTGGGGCCAGCTCCTGATCCATTTGCGTGCATGTGTGCGGGTCACTGCGTGACCACCAGCAAGCTCTCAACCTCATCAGCTGGACAAAAGAGTACTGTGGGTGCTCACGGGGGTGCCACTTCGGGCACAGCTTTCCTTGTTGGTCCATGTGGCTGACTGCGCCTCACAGTGGGATACATGCTGTCCTTGCCATGGGCCGGACCTGCAAATGGGACCAGCAGCAAACAGACTGAGAGGAGAAAGCACCTGGGCTGGAAAGTCCACCTGATTAAGGCTGGCATAACAGAGTTCATCTCTGGAAGTCCTCTGCTCCCACTTAATAACTGTGTTTTACACTTGGAGATGGAGAACCTGTGTTGATATAATAAAACTAAAAATCAAGCTGGAAGTTTAAAGGAGTGGAGAAGTGAAATACATGTGCTCTGCCTAGCTAAGAAAATAAAATCCTTTCTTTCTCTCTCTCACCTGCCCCACCTACTATATTAGCACGCTTATGTATGTTCATGTGTATGCGTTTAAATAGGTAGATAAATCAATATACAGATAGATAGATGTTCAAGCATTTTTGTTCATCTTGAACATCTTGCTTAAACTTTAGGGGGGCAGGATGTACTTCTTCGGGAGAGGGCAAAAGCTTCATTCTACAGGTGTCACTGAACATACCACACTTTTGCATAAAGTTTGTTTTTGCCAGACAGTTAAAAGAATAATTTTTATTTCTGAGAGGGTTCACTTTGTGGTGATTATGGAGGGGAGTTTGGTTGGTTGGTTGGTTTTGCTTTGTGGGTAGTTTTTTTTCTTTTTGATGAATCTTTCCTTACTAGTGCAGGCAGGAAGGAAATGAACAATGTGAACAGATACACAGCCACGCCTCTTCCTAGTTTTTGACACTGTTTTCAAATACGTCACTCAAAACAAAAGTAATTTAATGGTGCTAAAGTATTTCTAATGAATCCAAATACTTTGTGATGAGCATCAGCTTTCACCTCAAAGATGGTTTATCAATGGTACAACATTGTCAGAATATCCAGGGAAATTTACTGATATCAGCGTACCAAAATTATTAGGCCATTATTACTTCCTGAATTTGTGCTCTTATTTCTGGTTTTGCCTACGTGATTACACAGAAATAGCACTGTAATGCCCAATAACACCATTCAGTTAGGAACTATATTTGTACAATTCATAGCCTGTAGTTTTGCATGAGAACCAAGTAAGTAAATGCCCTTAGATGGACACTCTGAGTGTCATCCTGCTTACTACAAAAGAAATCAGAGGACTCCATCCACTGAAACAACTTCCTTCAGAGCGTATATATCACAGCACACAGTGGCTACTCAGAGGGCAAAGCCATCACGGCTGGATGCCCAATTAGAGATCTCTGAGGCTGGCCGCCTAAAACTAATTTTTAACTCTGTTTCAAATGCCTGTGGGACGTTTGCTTTGCTTCCTTAGCTATCTCTATATTACAGCCTTTTCATGGAAATTTATATAACATTGTACAAACAACTAAGATATAAAAAAATAAATGGCACACTTGTAGATGCATTGAAGTAATCTTGATGATTTTTATTTTCATAAATTCAGATATACCTCTTATTTAAAACAGAAAAAAATGATTTTATAAACATTCCACCTTAAATGTAAAACTAAAATATCTTTATGGCAATTATAATGGAATTAAATAGAGGCTATGGACTCTAATGTTAAATGCATATACTTCAAACCTTGGTTTTCCATTTTACAGACGCTTACAGATGAAAGTTTACCTGAGCACAGAACAGCACTTGAGGGAGTGGTAGTAACCACATGTCATTCATGATGTCACTGCTGTACTGCTGCTCTAGTCAACTTTAAATCCTAGTGCTGGATGCTTCATGGTGCACTAAACCATAAAGCACAAAAGAATTCAAGAAAAAAAAGTTTGCTTGTTATTCCTATAGGCCAGAATCTTAGCTGGCATAAATCAGTAAGTCTTCACTAATCTCAGCATAGCTGTGCTGAGTTATATTACCCACTTCTTTAGAGATGTCATTCATGACATCTTTCTAGTCAGGAATACATGATCAGGTATAGATGTATTTCTTAAATCTGCATGAACTCTAAAAATACACAAACACACATGTATCAGAAGTGTCCTGTCTTCAGAATGCAATTACTGAAGCTAAAGGAAATGCAGAGACAGACAAGAAGATAGTTTTCAGACTATATAATTTGAAATCAAAACTCTGACTGTGAAATTGGTTTGATCTGTAGACAAATGTCAGCTCTGTGCCCTATTAAGTTGCAACTGTTTTAAAAGGACATATCAGTGAGCCCTAAAATGTTGAATAAATGTTAATTGGAAGTCAAAGAAAATACTGTGAGTAAAATAAAATATACAATGAAAAAGCGCTTTCAATTTACAATATATTAACAGCTGGATCCAAGAAATTAAAACATTGCCAAACAGTCAGGTTCCGTCTTTACACATGACAAGACAAACCCAGGAAGAGAGTTTAATTTTAATGAGTATAATCCTGATTATTATTTTTTTAAGTAGCTACCATGAAAACATATTACTTTTCAAGATTTAATTGCATGATTACATTGATTGTTGAGCTACTTATTAGCTATCCTACATATGCTTAGCAGTGTAAAAATGAATGGTATTTATGATTGCTATACCATAGTATACCCATGTAAAGCATTAAGGATTTGTATAATCTAATTAGAATGAGGAAGTAACAATTTGTAACAATCTACCTTTTTATTATTTGTCCAAGACGAAATATTACAAATGATTTTTTTTAAGTACTTCAATCATTTTTCTTTGGTACACTTGTACAGTTTGACAGCAGCAATTTAAAAATGAAGACAGAAGAGGTATTTGATTTTTATTTTTAATTATGGAAATGCAATCTTCTTCACATCTACTTTCAAAATGATGACTAGAGGCTTAAGTGAATGGTGAACATTATGAGGAGTGAATAATCACACTTACTGCAGGTACTGTATAACATATCAAATTATACTAAAAGGCTGCTAGGTATAATACTAAAGGGAAAAAAACCCATCAGAACATTGAATTGTATATCCTACTTACTCATAAAAATGTAATTTCATTGGAATGCAGTAGTCACATTTTGTTGTGGGACAGCAATCATGAATTTTAATGGGTACACTCTTTTTAAAATCCTAAGAATTTTATATCTTGGCAAAAAATTTGGAAATATTTTAACCCAAATAATGAAAAAAACTGACTGTTTAAATGCACATAGTATTACGAGTGTCACCACACTACTGCAATCCTTCGAAAACTCAAATGCAGTAGTTATTATAATATTGCTGGATAGAAAAACATAATTAAATTAAGGTCAAATGGTATCTAGTTCAAAATGAATTCTAGCAGAATATGCCAACAAATGAAATATAGTGACATTGCCTACTCTGTGAGAAAACAAACCTGAAAGCTTGGTTTCATATGAGTCAGTGAGAAATTTCCCATTGGCACAGGATGAGCAACTATTTGATTTTAGGCTTTTGCCTTTTTTTTTTTTGTTAAAAAGGGTATTCACTATTTCCAGTTCTGTTAATCTGACACTTTGATTGTTTCCCCTCTCACACTCTTTGAGAAGAAAAGATCTGATACACCACTTCTGAAGTTGCTAAAAACAACAAAAAAGGCCCTTCTACCATTCATTTATTTTCAATATACAAGTGCATCTGGAGAATCACCCATGGGAAAGAACATATTATCTATTAAATTGTAATCCTTGGCTCACTACATCTACAGACTTAATTCCCATACTCTCCAGAGAAGCTTTGGTTTTAGTCTTGAAATATAACCAACCAACTACAACAGAGTCAGTCAATCAATGTCATGAAGGCAGCTTCAGCAACCTTAACTAAGCACACCAGTTATTTTTCACTGATAGAGAAAAAAGAAAAAAAAAATAAAAATCCACCTTTCCATATTCTTTCCATTCTTCTCACTTTGTTAAGCCTTACTTAGGTGATGAAAAGTTTTGCTGTCCTAGTGTTTTACCATAGCAAAAGTTTTCTGGTCTGGTTTAAGCACTGTTAACAGTAAGTCTATACTTATTGCATGGAGTATGTGCATATGAAAAAAATACAACAAACCCACAAAGGAAAAAAAAGAAGCAGCAGCAGCAGCTTTAGGCTGCTGACTTCAGATTCTCCTACTGGGGGGCTAATCTCCCTTCCCACTCAAAGGAGAGCAGACCCCCTCCAGAGTATGAATTTGGTCTTCTGAACTACGCTCTGAAGAAGCCTACCAGCCACACATGAAAGCTTCACATGAACTGTCATGCCTCACACTTCTTGTAGCACAAGATAATATCCATTAGAACTATGCATGAAAAGGAGAAAAATTTAGTAGAGGAGTTTCACATGAACATAGAAATATGAGAAAGATCTTGTTAATGTAGTTAATTAGCACAGATTGTAGCTTTACATACAAATGAAGTGCTATGCAAGTAGTTTTCACACTATGCCCAAGGTTAACATTTTTATTATACTTCAATTTATATGTTGTACTTTTACATACAGGACAACAGAGATAATTTAAATTATATATATCGAAATGTAGATTCCAGGTTAGAGACCATGAAGGCCCAGGTCATTCTGTTCTCTCATTTTGAGAAACTAACACAAAACACCTGCCCATATGGTCAGAAGAACAACGTCTTCTAACTTATTATATAATAATAATATCCAGAAGCTGGTGTTTTAAATGCTATATTTGGTTGAGTGCTACATAGAGGATTTCTCTGAAGAGAAGCAGTGGAGCCAGAAGAAAAGCTTCTTAAGAGAATGTCTTCAAATAGAGAGTACAAGCTCTTCCAGAGAGTGAGGAACAAGCCTTACTGTTTAACATAGGATTTTACATTGTCCTTCAACTGTTACCATTCGTATATATGATCAGCATAACACATAGAACCAGTTTCTCTTAGTGGGACAAGTTTTTAAAAGTCATTATAAATTTATTTCTCACTAAATATATCAATAAACTGCAGTAATTAAGAAAAATATGTCAACCCTGCATATGCTTATTTATGGCAGTCTATATCACCTTCTTTTCTATCATCACTTCATTCTATTATTATTATTCAACATAATCTTTATTTGGAGGCATGATCCTGCCATGTTTTAGTTTCAGCTGTCTCATCCTGCTATGCTTCATGGAGTGCATCTGCACTTTAGAACAATCTCCTAGTCTATAGTCATTTATTGCTCATCCCATTTCCATACCTTCCGCCTTGTTTGACTCATTGTCCATACTGCTGAACTTTTATGGGGATAGATAAATCAAAATTTTTGGGGCTTGATGGACTATCAAGGTTCAGTCACCTCATACTGTTATTTATGCCTTCTTTGATATGGCAGTTTTGGAACAGCACTGTTTTCTTCATTTCTCAGAAGGGCAATGCAACAAAGGGAATAGAATATATCTTGTGGAACTTCAGACACTCATCTCATCTAAAAGTGGCTGTCTAAAACAGTTCAGATGAACCAAGGCCAGTAGTGCCCATTTCTCTCCAATGAATAGAGGGAGTTTAGGATGATTAGCTGAGATGCAGTCATCTGAAGTTAAGGGAATTGAATCCAAGTTCACCTGTTCAAGGTCATCCAAGAAGCCTGAAAAGACATTTCAACTCAAATCTCACATTTATGTTTTGTATGCTGGAACACCTGAGAAGTACAGTGATGGAATAAATTTGTGAGACTAAGGAGAAACGGTTAATGGAGTAGTATTGCTCTTATGAACTGAAAGAAAGCTTTTAGTTTATGGATGTCACATTTCAGGAGACAAAATCTCACTGTCTTCAGGATCCCATCTGATATAAATTACTTTCATCCCCTTCAAAATTTTAGAAACTATAGTTAGGGTTTGTGTTATTAATTCAAATTCTTTAAAATAACCAGATCCTTATGAAGCAAGTGCGTTTAAAAAACAAGTTTATAGTTTTTAAAATCAAATACACAGATTTGAGATCCCCTTGCATCTAGGCACATTTATTATTGTAAACATAAATAAAATGAAGAGTCAAATGATGAGTATGTGAATACTTGTATTAAGTACTGTACAATAAGAAGGGATCTAAACATTATTAAAATAATTGAGCTATTGAAGGCTGAGATCTGACTTGTACAGCAATAAAGAATGTCTGTTACACTGAATAACACACTCTGTTGACACAGCTAATGATATGTTATGCAGAAAAGTGTATTAGTGGATCCATATTAAAACCTGATACTGGTTTTACTGATATTTTTTATGTCTTTGTGACATTCCATGACCTAGTCCTTTGAAAATGAGTTGAACAGTGCATACGAAAGCACCAAATGATATGGCTAGAAGTGAACAAAAGAAGACTTTCTCTTTTCATTCACTTCGATGTCCTGTTCTTACACTATTTTTTATAGTACATACTGTCATTCTCAATTGAAAATGTGACTCTTATTAGCGTAAGGTTGAATTATTAGCCAACACAGAATGACTTTAAATTCCAGTTCTGACTAGGCAAAGGCAATGACAACATCAAAAAGTAATTGCTTCTTAAAGAATTTTTTTTTTTTCAAATTAGCCAGTTTCTTAGTCCATACTGGCCAGGTTGTGGCCTGACAGGATAGTGTAACATAGTGACTGACCGAAAATGAAAATCTCCTATGTTGTTCACATTCACTCTGAAAGACTGAAATTATTTACGCATATTTTTGGTTTGTGTATTGTTTTCCTTGTTTCATCCTATGGATGGTCCCAATGTCCTTTTACCTGTGTTTGCTGTACAAGACAAAGGGCTGCATTTTACTTGCAAACATGAGGACTGTGTAGCCACAAACAAATTTCAAGCACCTCTTTCCTGCACAGCTACTTTCTGTGTAGCTTTCATTGCAGGGCTGCAGCTTTAGTAGTTAGGATTGCTCTCCTTTGCAAATGAGAATTTATACGTGTGCAGTAAAAGCTGAGCATAGACAACTCTGACAAACCCAGTCTTGCACAAGGCATCAATTGGCCAGGACCCCTACAAAGATCAAGAGTCTTGTGTCAGTCATTTAGTTATTTAAATAGGTTTTTTCCTTTAACAATAAATAGCATTTTATGAAAATCCTAGTAGGGGCTGACAGATACGGAATTATACTGGTAGAGTCCCTGCAACTGTTCTACCATCAGGTTCTTTAGGATTTCTTAATGCACAGCTTCACAACATAACTTGGTATGTGCTGGAGAAGCAAAGATATGACATTGTTTTTTTCCTGTCTCTTCTGAAATGGTTTTTACTTTAACTGTTACTAAAAGGACCAGGAAGGCCACAACTATGCCCTCTAAGAGAGATTAAAAGGATGAAAGCTTTTTTAAATCTTACGCAGGAACAATTAGTTCATAGAAAAGCAACTTAAAGAGGTTGCTTCTATCATCTACCTTATTTTCTCATGAAGCCCACCTCTACTACAATCTGCGAATAGATTTCTGTACCAATTAAATAAGTGTCTTCTCTAAACTACGTTTATCAAAAGAATACTTGCCTAGAAAAGGTAATAAGAACTCAAAGCTGTAGGTGTACTTATTCTCAGAAAATCTCCAATTTCCTCAAAAAGAAAAAAATATGCAGTATTTCTGTATACTAAAACACTGGAACTGTTCCTGAATGAATAACATTTTCAGTCCTCATGATTATTTCTAGCAACTCAAAACAGCATGTTCTGCTTGTATAATGAGTATTTAATTTAGACTTATATGCAGACTCACTTCTATACAAGATGAACTCCATCATAAGCACCCTCTTCATTTCACTTACCTTGATTTACCCTCAAAATCACTTTGAAGATTGCAATATACAGAAGTGATTAAAAGGGATTAAAAGTAGAAAGGGACCAGGACAAGAAATACGTGTAGAAACAATAAGCAGTACCATCGGGAAGTTTTTTTTAAAAAATTTTTTTTTTCCTAGAATGGGCTTATCACGATATCACATGCCATATTAAAAGATGTGATGGATGGTCTATAATTTGTTAATGGTCTATAGTTTCAGGCTATACTTTTCCTTATTGTTTTGACAAAAAAACCACATCTGCACAAAACACCTTCCCTCCCTGCCCAAAAAACACCCTAACACTTCAAAATATTTAAAATGTTCACAAGTGCCACTTTTACTATTACAGGATGACTGGTAATCAACAAGGTCCATAAATCTTAGGCTACAATTTCCTTTCTATAAAATAGATTTTTTTTTCTCTCTTCCTTTTAAGTTACAATTTCTAAGCCTCTTTTTTTCCCAAAAAAATAAAACAAGAGAGAGAAGAGAGAATAAATATGAGACAATTCTTGTAATTCAGGCAGGAGCACAGCAAATTTCCCAGTGTTTATCAGTTCCTATTGCAACTGAAGTCTCCCCTAGAGGTACAGCTTACATGCTAACAAACACAAAGATTATTCTAAGTATGTCTTTGTCTGTATTGACTTTCTTGTCTCTAAGCATGGTTCTTCTCATGTATGTCATTGCAATGCAATGATTAGTGTTTGGGAATGTACTACAAAACTGGAAAACATCTGAATTTGTACTATGATGAAATATATCCTCAAATGCAAATAGGATATTAGGCATTACGACTATTAATTCATAACTTCATATAATGACTTACTATGTTGAAGACAAGAAGAATTTGACCTCTGAACACAGCTGTGATTTGAACCAGTTTTTTTTTCAGCGCTGAAGGAAGAACAAGCAGTTTGTTACCTCTGCCATTCTTCAAAGGTGTGTTTGGAAGGACCCAAGGGCATGCGCAGTAGATCTAATTACTTTTACTCTGAATTTCTGACTTCCTAATAATGAAAATTCCAAAGGCAAAGAAAAAAATAGGAGGATTATGTTTTCAAACACACACAAAAAGTGTTTCATTCTTCCATTAACTATGTATCATTGACTTCCATTTCAAACTTCTTCCCAGTGTAAAGTAAAACACAATACATACTTAAAACTATGTGAATGATAGGAGTGAGGGCCTGTTTTTGCTGGTTTTGCCAATCAGTACTAATACAATGGTGAGTAGATTAACAGATGCTGCCAATAGTCTCTGGGCACATTCAAGTACGTTAAGATGACTTTGCAATGCATCACTCCTGCTTACCATGTAATTAAGTTACAGTTTTCTGTATATAATTTCATTAATATGGATTAGTCAAAATATCAATGCACAAATAAATGCAGACTTGCAAAATGTGTATGTCAATAAAATAAACATAGCATTCTAGCAACAAGGTAGGAGTCTAACTTCCATGTGATGTCTATTCAATACTGCTACTCAATTGTCATTCACATGGGTAACTGAGGTTATCTGAACTGTGCATTTATGCCCACCAGCTTTTGACAATTCCTCACTACTCTAATATGCTGTGAGAAATGCTTTTTTGAGTTCTCTGAAGGTAGACTCTTCTGTTTACTTGAACCAATTCTCTGGGATAACATTATATAAAAGCAAAGGTGAAAAGGAGTTATATGCAGGATGAATTAACTGAGGTAAGGTAACTCATAAATGAACCAGCAGCCCATCACAACAGACCATAGAGTCAACAAAGAATCTGTCACATTTAAAGTCAAGAGGAAAATGAGATTTGAAGGAAACATAAAAGAAATCATGAGTGTCTACCTAGTGAGAAATGATGTGTCCAAAATTAATATGGTTTTTATATAGTACTTTGATGTGTACCTTTCTGATACACAAATATTGTGATCTTTATGAATTTACTGTTCTTCCTTAAATGAACATCTTACAAATGGGAACTAAATAGTAACTAAGAACCAAAGCATTTAGCCAAAGCATTTAAAGCCCCCTTTAAAGGAGGGTTGGGGGCAGCCTCTGTCTTATATTGAAAAAGACATGAGGGTCCCTAGGTTTATTTTCTCTCTTCCTCTCCCCCCTCTCATCACTTCATTCTACTTCCCCTTTCCTTTGAAAATTAATTACATTTATAAGCATGTACAGTTCTATTTGTCATTTATCCATAATTAGCTTTATAGAATATTATTCAGAAAATAAAAATTGTATATAAACTGATGCTTCCATTCTCACCATACTGTCAAAGCCTTTGAGAGGGCAGAATTGTCATAAACTAATCAAGAAAAGCTAAGAGATTTTGATTTACTGCCCTTTAATATATTATTACAGTTAATGTCATAGCTATAAATAAAAAAGCAAACCCATAAATGCTGTATAACATAACATTCTTTTAGATCCCTCAGAGAGTTAGGAAAAAAAAAATATATGGGCTCCTAGTTAAGTATTTTTATCTTGAAATATTAATATCTATATCTTTTTCAGCCGGAGTTTATACAGAGGAATGACAAATAACATCTGGCTCAGTTGGTTTTGTAGATTAGTACTGTTTGAGTCAGAGAGAATTAAGCTCTTTCACTTCCCACAGAAAAGGTAAAGGTGATGAGTTTCTATTAATAAAGCAAATAAAATCCTACACTACAGCAGACTATCACAAATAAATCATGCACTTCCAGCACTACGCATTAAGAAGTTGTACATAAAAAAATAAGACCGATGCAAGGAAAGATGACTCAAATCTAAGTACAAAGACACAGAGATTTACAGCATTGTTCCACAGAGAACAAAATGGCTTACGATCCTGAACAGCTGCTTAAGGAAAACCAACACACAAAACGAAAGCAAGCCAACTGCTGTTTTCTGAAAAGATGGGAGGGTAACACAGTCTTCAAGCATAAAATAAATTAATAATTATGATAATTCATTCATCTGAGCTTATTTTCCAGCAAGTTCCCTGTTGATTTCTTAATGAGGCTAATAATGTATAATCTTTACAACTGAAAGTCTCAGAGGAAAGTTTACACTTCAGGAAAAAAAAAGAAAAATAACTAGACAAAGTAACCTAAAGTCTCACGGGGCTAGATCCAAACAACTGATATTGTAAGCCTTAGGAGAAACTTCTATCTGCAGCCCTAAGCAGTTGTGGCATAACTGCATCGACACACTAACGCTCCCGATGCCCAGAAGCATCTCTTTTTAGATACCTAAACCAGATCAGGATGAAAGACTAGGCAGTACTCTGCCTCACATGGTACAGCAGATAATTCCAAAGCATTCTAAGTATTACACACACACATATGCAAAAAACAAATACATACATAAAATCTTACAATAACAGATAAAATGTGATGTTGATAACTGTTTTCCTTTAAAAGGGGGATAGTGGCAGACAGTACTTTTCACACAGTCTTGCAACCAGCCAGGTAGAGATTCAACACTTGCTGTGCCTCTGATGCTTCACACACACCTCATTTGCCCTTCGGGAGCACCTTATAAAGTAGCCTTAGTATGTTCTCCATTCTTCTTCTTGATTATCTGTCATCATGCTGAAAATAATGCAACCTATGCCAAACACCAGAAAAAGTGACTCAATATCCTACAGTTTCCACTACGACTGTTGTTCTAAAACATACTGGATTATTGGAAGCACAAAAATGGAAACTAGAGCCCTGTTGTGAGTCTAGGTATACCAGTAAAATTATTTCATTTAAAATACGCTGAGTATTCCTGGCCTAATTCTGACATCTGTGATAATGACTATGACCACGACTGTGATTCTAACACTGCCAAGTATCTTGTCCTGAAATGACAATTTGTGACATGGAGAGACAACAGGGAGGCAAGGAGAGGGAAAAACGTATCTATAAACGCACAATTAATAAACATAACCCTGAAAGACACTGTGTCATAAACATGGAAGCTACTAAATAGGTATTGTTTCCACAAGTATTACTGCAATATACAGTGTACAGATCGAATAGATGAATTAAATTTGCTTAAATGGAAGGGTTTTTTCCACTTCTTCACAAAGACTACTCTCATACTGTTCAGGTGGTATTACTCGGACTGTGAGAGAGTATATAGTAATTCAGAACCAACACTCCACATCTAAATGAGGTAGAAAAATTGTGGAGCTGCAAAATATAAGAACAGAAAGTTTTCTTGCTGTTGCAAAAGAACTACAACTTGGCACCTAACTTTCCTTTTTTCTTCTTTTAACAATAAAAGGAGCTTTGGCTGTTCCGGAAACTCAAATACTTGATTTGATCACGCCTCAATTCTTAGATTTTTTTTAGCCTCTCTTTTAGATCTCACAACACTGCTAGCAAACAATAGTTTGTAACAAAGCAAAAGACTTTTCTTTGAACTATCAAATGTTGTGTGGATCAGGACTCAGTGTTCTGACTCATGGCTGTTGAAAATGTAGTAACAATATAAAAAACTCCTCTTAAACAGAGACAACACATCTGGAAAAAGACAACTAAATCTGGAAAAAGGATGTAACTATGATATATCATCAGTGTTCTCTTCCAAGAGTGCCAGTATGTTGCTAATAATTTATTAACATTTTAATGATATACTTATTTGTCGTATTTGTCCCTCCTGTTAAGGAGTTTAGCGCTTCACCTTCTTATAAAATAAATTCTTACAAATGTAAAAGAGTAGTATTCACAGAAGGCTGTCTAGTCTACAAAAAAAAGTAAAATATTTATAATCTACATGTTTCTCAAAGGAAAGCTGCTGATCTAAAGATACAGCAACGACAAAGCTATTTCTGACCATGCCTCATTCCGAAAGGTATGAAAGAAATCATCTCTTCTCCTTCTGCCAGTCCTGTCCCTTGAACAACTATGCAAGATTTTATCACAAGAAGACTTCTTCCTAGGTCTGGCTGATGATCAGCTTGTGTTTGAAGAAAGGGACTGACAGTGAAAGGAAGCCACCTGCCTGTAGAAGAAGAAAACCGGACGTTCAAAACTAAGTGCAATCACAGACAATATCATTTTGGATTAGAGAAAAGATATATGAAATAAAGACAAGAACATTGATGTTAAAATTAAAATAAAAGTAAAACTAACAAGCCCAGAGCACCTTCTCTTCTTTGTGTCTGGAATTTTAATTAAAATTTTTAACAAAAATAAGCATGACATCAGACTTGTAGCTATTACAATAGGGCAAAGGAGAGTGATGCTTGTTTGATACGGTATTAGTAAGTTAATAATGTGATAAATCTACTTATTACTTAGCATTAATCCCAGACACTATTGAGAAGCACTTGATAAAATCTGCCCTTAGAGAAATGACTTTCTCGTTTGAAGAACACATCTAATTGGGTTTGAAAATGGCATCTGATCCGCTAATCTGACAATCCAGAATGAATTGGTCTCTCAGGTTTTATATACTGATAAATCTACAACTGCTGGGGTTCTGGTAGCATTCACATTTTTAAGTGTTTTTGAGATGAATCAATGCACATTTGGACAGACCACTCACTCTCTTTCATCTTGATTAATCCATTAAAGGTAATGCTTTAGACTTCATCTGCAGCAGAATCTCCTCGAAAACCCAGGAAGGTAAATTAGTAATGGAAACAAGGTGCTGCCACATCACAGTCTTTAATATTCCCAATCTGATAACCTGATTAGGAGATCTAAAATGTTAGGGAATTATTTTTAAGACCCGAGGATCTGAGTTTCCAATTTAAACTTTGCATTACTGACTGTAAGAAGCAGACTACTTCTGTCAGCTGTGTGAGAACATAAAAGGAATTCAACTAAATGAGCAGTAGACTTCAGTTCAGTGTACAAGGAGTGAAGAACATTTTTATTCAAGTAATGTTTGTAATATAAACATACATCAGTGACACACAGCAAGTATAAAATTGAGAGTAGTATCAATTTTGAAGACATTTACTGATACACAGGAAACACCTCAAAATAAAGAGCACAAATACAGGACTATCCCAGCTTTTGTCTCTGCCTTGCCATGCAAGAGCCTAATTTTCCTTCTTCTTCTGAACATGCTCAATTAAGAAGTTTTCACTACTGCACAGTAGTAGCAGTTACTGAATAGATGACAAAATGACTGGTAAACCAATAACAAAATGTGATTAATAATTAAAATCATGTATTTAAAACACAGGACCCTCTTGCAAAATATAAACTACAGTTATCAAAGAAGCCCAGAGCAGCCACTTTCTGCATCAAGTAGTGTTTTAAAATTTCAGACACTTCAAAGCACACTGTTAGTCTCCAGAAAATATTCTTGTTTAAAAAAGACACTACATTTTTACAAGGAGCTGTTCAGGTGTAGGGAAGACCCTGCCCATCTTTATAAAACCAGTGACACACTCAAGTGGATATAACCTTTACGTGAAATTTTTATTTCTTCAGATACTGTCTTTAGGTGAAATCAGAGTTTTGGATACAGCATAAGCATATACAAATGTATGTGACCTGTTAACAAAAGTTACAACTAGAGCAAGAAAGTACACAGGAAAGATCTTTCCAATTCTAACTCAGCAGTTTTAAGAAACTTTATTCCTTATGAGCAGCTGGAACAGATGAAAGACATATCACACTCGAAGGAATTTCAGAAGTCTCAAGTATAAATATACCCAGTATTCTTAACATTGATTTGTTATTCTATTAATAATAGAACTCTCTCCATATGCACACAGGAACAGTGGACTGACACAACAGTAACAGATGCATGGATGAATTTCACGATTTTGAGAAGTTCTGGTGGATGAAGGCTTGAAAACCACCATGCCACAAAAATGTAAGGCATTAAATTCTAGTCATTAGGAAACCCAAAATGTTTTTTTGGGTTGACATTTCAGTCGGACCAGGATTTCATCCCAAAATTTAGAAAAATCCAGAGCCATTTAAAAAAAAAAAGAAAAAAAATCTACAGAAATTCTCATTTACTTCACTAGAACCGGACTGGTGGTTTTAGTCACCTGAATAATGGCTTGCCTTGAAGGCATTTGTTTACAGCATTTTAAGGCACAATAGCACAGAGGTTGCTGAGAAGTTTCAGTGGAAGGAGACACACTATGATCAGCACCTGTGTCACAACTGTAATAAACAATTATGAGAAGCACTGAGAGGCCTGGTAAAGCGAAAAGACGAACTGTTAAGAAAACCCTTCCTCTGAACAGAAATCAGCAGGAGGGAAGAAGCCTCAGAACCTGCAATAACTTCTCAGTGCAAATTGTTGGGATTTACCATTTTTGAAACTCTTCTTTTGGAGTTCCCACTTTTCCCATTGATTAAGGAAATTCACATCAGACAATCCCCAACATAGGGTAAACCTCAGTGAAGTTAAGATGATATACTGAGAAGTAGCACAATCTCAGATCTTAGGTTCCTCCAGAAAATAAGGAATACCTTAAATGAATGATTTGTGAAAACTTTAGTGTGATGTCTCTGGAATGACTTAGAAATTTGTGGCACTGGTAGGAATAAAATTCAATTTTCCAGGATATAATTCAAGAAACAAACCTTTCTGCTGACCTTCTGTTTTTTTTTAATTCACCACTGAAGGTTTAACATCACAGCGAATGAGCTCTGACAACACTGCCTGCTCTGACCACATGAAAGTGTCTGCTCATGTAAGTATAGCCTTGCCTAGCAAAAAGTAGACAGCCCTGTCTCAACTTTCCAGCAACTTTGCAACCTTCATAATATTCCTCAAACACCATTTTTTTCTTTTTCTCAGTATTACTTCCTAAAGACACAATACTGCAGAATAATGCTGACTGAGCAACCCAGAAGTTATTTGCCTGATTTCAAACAAGGCTGGCAAACACCAAACAAATATTTCCACAAATGTTGGGAAAATAGACTTCTGGGTCATTGAAATAAATGGTGTGTGCCCTTAGAGAAGGAAACGTGGCATCCTGAGCCTGTCATGAGCAAGACTTGATTGGAAACCATGCAGCACAGGTCCATGGCTTGCTTAGGAATTTTAATTTTTTTAGTGGGGGGAGCAGGAAAGCTAGCAATTGAGAAATCCCACTATATGATATCAAACCAACATAAACACAGTGGAAAGATAAGCAGATTTTGCATCTTAATCACAAAGATCTCTGCCTTTTGAATTTAACAGCACCAGTAATGTGCATCGCCCACATCAACACTGAAATAATATAGGCCCAGGGAATATTTCTTAGTCCTGAAGTCAGATGACATCAGCTTAGATCTTCTCTGAGCCAAATACAGTAAACAGAGGGTTCTAAGGCAAAGTTACTATTTGGTTGTGTCGTTCTTGTTTGTTTGTTTCATTTTCTGGTTTGAAATGTCTGAAATAATAGGAGGCTGGACTGCAGCCACTCACAGTAGTATTTTTTTTAGAGTGCAACTGCTTGTGCGCCATGTCCTGGGATAAGACATGACAGCACATGGGAGTATTTGATGGTGAAAAACACCATATAGCCTAATGGTGAAAAATACACATAGCCTAACGTATACTCAAAATAAATAAATAAAAAAAAACCCTAACTATGCCTGACATTCTTTTGGCAGTATAGTTGGGATAGAAAGATTTATACTTTTGAGACTAAAATTAGCTTAGAAAAACCAGTCACAAATGTAGCAATGGGGAGTACATTCTGATCATTTACCAAAAAAATAAAAAAAAAAAAAAAAAAATGCAGATTGAGATAACCTAATCAAAACTAAAAAAAAAAACGTATCCTGCTTCACAGGTCAACTAACACTCTTAACCCTGCCCTACAATTCTTCTGATGCCAAGGAGCCTTTGGACACTGCAGAATAAAAACCATTAATTTTCTCTCCAGCATCTTGCTGGATGTGCCACTAAATAGCAGTGAGATGTGGCAGCATTGACATAACTTAAAAAAAAAAAAAAAGAGAGAGAGAAAAATAAATATAAGAAAAAAAATATCTTGTCAGGAGCAAGATTAAATTATTCTTTCCTTTTTTTGGCACACCCAAGTTATACAAATGGAAAATGGAAGTATATTTTTCCTGAAGACATAAGAATATTCTTCCTAAAATAGTGTGAAATCAGCTGGTACAATCATATGCTAAATTCAGTCTCGGATGGCAGCAAAACAAAGATCTGGGGGAAGATTTTAATAAGGACTGGAAAATCTGAGGAAAAAGAAAGGGGTTTATATCTATGTAGTTAAGACACCAATTTAAGCTCACATTAAAGAATGCAAGAAGATTATTACAGAAGGAATTTACAGTCATCATTGACTTCAACAAAGTAATGATCTGAGTTTTAATGCACCAAGTTTTAGTTTTAATCCTTTAAATTACCAGCTTTGTGTCACTAGCTAAGGTAAGAACTAAAGTAGCGAGTAGTGGCCTGATTACATATGATAAATACTAAATTGCTGTACATGAAACAACTAAAAAAAATCAAGACTGAAAGTGTCACAATTAAAGAGTTTATATATGAAGCTATCAAATTAATGGAGCATCTGAAAGCTAAAGCCCTCCAGTGAATGTGATAAATCTGTGTAAATTAGTGTGAATGCTAAATTCTGTATCTAAGATTCAACCAAAAGAACTTCACAGCTGCATCCACTGCACAAATCGGTAACAGAAGTGAGAAAAATTAAGGGATGTGTTATTCATCAGATGTTATGAGACAATGGTTATACTTACATTGCTAAACCAATTCTTTAACTCTGCTATACCTTTAAAAAAGTATCTCTTACTTTTCACAGTATGCCAATGAGATGTAGGATGGAAATGGTCTACGCACTCCATTTGCATTGTCTCTGGCAAGCTGCATTTTCCTGAATGAACTAAAAGTACTTCATAAACAAGATGGCATTGCACAATGAAATAGTTTTAGGTTGATTATAAGATAGGAAAGACTATCTGTAACACTAGAGAAATTCTGTACTAGTGCACACATGTTTGGCAATTGCAAATATTTTATCTCAAAATACTGCCAACTTTGTAATTGTGGCAGGATATGAAAGTACATATAAGAAACTTAAGGATGAGTAGAGGCATTTATGCAGAGAAAAAAATACAACCATCTCTAAGGTGTATTCTTATACTTCTGAGTATCAGAATTATTTTAAAAACTAAAATCAACATCTACAAAATCCCCTTTAAAAACTATAATGCAATAAAAGCATTCAAAATATAAACCAAATACGTTTCCTGCAACCTAAGTTAGAAAATAAAAGGACACCATTTGTTATGACAGGTATAAACTACCCCATTCACCTCCCTATGGCATTATTTCCAATAAAACATTATTATATATTAATAGTTTGATTCTGAAAATGTTTCCTGCTTGTCAAATCATGGGAAAAAAGCAAATATGAATCACAAGCATTCATTAGTCAGTGTGAATAAAAACTGTAATGCTATGAGTAATTTTTGGAACTACACACAAACCACTAACAGACAGGAAAGCAAATAAAAAAATATTCCTTCCATAAAGGAGGAGGATCTGAGAAAATGATTGTCTTTCCTCTATACATTGTTTCAGGTGAGCATTATATATGTAATTATTATAACTGAAGCTGCTATTAACTAATTCTCACATTCCATGTTCAAAATACTTGAATGTCAAATAATGTTCAGATAATTTGTTTTAAATACACTCCTGTAATGCCTTGTCCTGATCCACAACTGCTTCACAGATGCTATTGACTGCCCTATTATGTGTGTGTAGAAAAAGGCACAGAACAAATTCATTTCACACAGTATACTGTTGTGAATTTTGCTTTATTTATTCCTTAATATTACATTGATTATTGCTATTTATTAATTATTGCTACAATCTGTTTTGAGCAAGCTCAAGACAACCACTAGAAAGATCAGATGAGGAACCTGAACAGGACTGCAGAAAAATATCAGAAATATTCTTGAAATTTCAAAAAGATAAATGAGTTAATGTCTTCCTGCTTTTTTGAAAACATGAAAAAACCAAGCTATTATACTAAAGAAATTAAATTTTGAGAGAAACTGTTTTATTAAAAGACAACCAAATTGGAAAATGTTCTGTTTTGTCTGTTGCAGAACAGGGTTCTTCAATCATAAAATATCCAGGTGTTTCTAAAGAGGATTTCTAAGAATCTGTGCATTTTTTTTCCTGTCATAACCTTAAGGCAATTTTAAAAAGCCAGTGCTTTATATAGTTACTGACAGAAAATAATAACTAAAACGTTCATATACGTTCGCTCATGCGGCACAGACGGCTGGACATGAAACAGTATTTGTGAACTCACATCTGCCTACTCTGTATACAGACCACCTTTATCTTTCACACTCCCCCTTTATAAATTCTAGAGGCCAGGGAGTTTGTAGTTTTGAAAGATAAATTCTAAAAGGGCAGAATGCTTTGAAGTACTTTGAATATATTTTCTATACAAGGAATATACTCTTGATAAACCCAAATAAAAATAATACCCCCCAAAAAAGCTCTGAGACATTTTTTTACCAAATGCCTCGTAAGATATATATCAACATTTATCACAGTCACATTTTTTGCAGCAATAGACAATTTTCCTGTGTCTGTGACAGTGTTTTGATATAAAAATCAATGGAAATATAGAACTAAATAAGACAAGTCAAGCTTAAGGCATCTTTTAAACAGAACTCTCACATTTAACATAAATATGTTCCTCTCTGTGTGTTTTGAAAACCAATTTGTCACAAAGATTAGGAGAAAAAAAGAAAGTTTTAAACAGGAAAACTAACTGGCAAAGACACAGTATCAGTAATAATGTTTCGTTAGTAAATATTCAATTTGTGCCATAGACTCTCAACTCTTTCTACAAACATTTCCTGCTAAAACATTTTTATCTGCTGTACAGATTTACATGCCAACATGTGCCAACACATATGGCTGTCATCAGCCAACGGTACACATTTGTTTAATGGTTCCAACACCAGCTTTTGCAGACCTGTATAATGATAATTGTCAGCTCTCCCCCTCACTGGCATTTTTGGATTATGTCTTCTTGCTATTCACAGCTCAGGACCAAATCCTTTTAACATGAGCATTTTAATTTGTTTAAGGATTTTTAAAGTTAGAAAGAAAGACCACTCCCTGGTAGCAGAACTACGAAAACGACTCTTGGCTCATATGAAATTGTTTCACTTCTGAGAACAGTCCTGGCAAATCGCCGGAGGACTAAGAAAGAGGTTGTTTCTGATCCTCCTACTTACTGAGGACCCGAACCAAAAAATGAAGGAAGGCTGAGGTGTGCACCAGATCTGCCACAGGCAAAACAGTCATGTGTGTGAGACAGATCGAAAAGAAGGCTTAAAAATATTAAGCATGAAAACTTAGATAAATTAGACCCACATTGACATGGCTATGTGGCTTCCAGTAACCAAACTCAGTGCTGAGAGATACTGTGGGTGTCTCAGAAAGAGTAAGGGTCACACAAATAGATAGAGACTGTGACTTTTTCTGGATGAGCATCACACCTCTTGTTAGTTCTGTGTGAAAGAGAGGGCACTTCTACACTGACTTCTTGTTTTTGTGGGCGTACTAAAAGTTGGTGAAGTTGAAGACAGTGTAAAACTTTGAAGAAACAAAGAGCTGGGGAAAACATGAATTTTCTCCCACTACTCTGCACTCAGTTGGACACAATCTGCCACGTGTGCTACTTTAGGATAATTTAAACTCTGAGTTTATACACTGTATGTATCTACAGTTCAAGATGTTAATAACCGCATGTCACAAAACTCCCTCTCTCTGGGCACACAGTACGTTGTACCTATCTGATAGGTCTAAAGTTGGCAAGCAGATGTTGCAAGTCATCCACATTATGGCCCACCTCTCTAGAGCCTGTGTGTGCAACAGCCAGCCATCTGTTTTCTGGACTCTCTGATCTCCCCATTCTTTTAAGGCCAACTCTATGGAGAGTGGTGGCAGCAGTGGCTTGTCATGCAGTGAACAAATATCACACCAGCTCCTTTACTTTTTTATACTGCCCAGAGAATGTGGAATAGATTATTTTAATTATAAGTCATCTTGTTAACTGCATTCTGTTTGTTGACTTAAATCTATTTAACCTAGAAGTTCTCTACAGAGATCTAATAAATTCGGATTATGTAATTTATCAGTTTTCCAATTACAGATAACATCTGACAGGGGAAGAAAAAAAATAAGGAGCCCCCCCACCCCAAACCAAAAAAAAAGCTCTTTTCAAGTGATAGTATGGCTTGAACCATATCTTCTACACTGTGATTCTATCAAAAGTTGCTTGCTCAGCAGGTAAGTCCTGATCTGTGAAAAGAGCTGGCTTGTAATAGTTCATTAAGAATTTCACTGGGCACCACACAGCTCAGCATTCAACAGTGTATCCAGCCAGCCCACTGCAGTATAGTATGAATATACTCAAGCTAATTCAGAGTAAGATCCTGGTACTAGAAAAATAGCAACCATGAGCTCTGCACAAGCAAATATTGCCCTCTATTTTTAAACTTTGCTAATCTGATGTGAGCAAAAATGTTAAGAGATGACTTTTTTTTCCATCCTGACATTTCATTGGACTGTGATATTTTCTCTCATTCCGCCCCTACCACAATCTACTCAAATGTATGTAGCATTTTATGTCTGTAAAAGGAAATACTGCTATGCAGATTAAAATTATTCTTTCTGTGGCCTCATACTGTGGCCTCTAAATGTGATACACACTTATAATGAGAAAGTAGAAATCAAGAACAACACTGCTTGTATTAAACAAACTGTTATCATTATTTTGCATTCAACAAGGTAATGAATAAGGACCTGTAAGCAAAACAGTGATTTCTCTTCTTCTTTTGAACACTTTTTTTTTCCAGTCTCACAGTTACAATGGAACAGAAATACCATGGGGACAATTTTTCTTCCAAATGCCTACTTCCATCTTATTTTTTTTTTTCTTTTACACTTGTAATTTTTAATGACAAAAAGAGAAAATAAGTGAAAAAAACCGCCAAGGAAAATGATAACAAATAATATTTTAATAAAATATTAATCCAAACTTAGGAAATTGGCTTTCACATATTTCTGTTCGCTGAAGTTGGAAGTTACAGAAGAATGTTAATGTGATATTCTTGGATGGGAAGTCTAATTTGTTTCAGAAAGACAAAGAAAGGATAACTCGATTCTGTGTGCTAAACTTACTCTTTCAAATGATGGTACCGGAGTAGCACACACCATACAATACTCTTCCTGTTGTATCAGGATGAAGATAAAATGACCAGAATCCAACACAGATTGCTGGAGTTTATCTCAAACTAATTGTTCATTTTTTTTATTTTTTCCCCCAAATCAAAGTCCTCAAAACACTCCTTAGTTATCTCTTTATGGCAAAGAGTTTATTAGAGTTAACCAGTCAAAAAAAAAAAAAAAAAAAAAAAAAAAAAAGATTACACTGAAACTGAAGATATGCAAAAGTGAAATATAGTCTTGGCTTTAACAACCTCTGTTTTGACATCATCTCTTAAACCAAGACCATGAATCTCATGTAATCCATATCTATACAGCAACTGGCTGTGTCACAGTCCACGGTGATTCTGTGCAGTCACAATCCAACCTGCATGCTAGACCCAAACACTGCACATACTCAACTCCATTTTGTGCTTTGATGGCAATTTTATATGAATGACTGCAGATAGTACCTGCTCAGCCATATCCATCCTGTCCATTCCTAAAGACTACCACAATATTTTTTAAAATGAGGTTGGGCTACCCTATGACCACTTTTCTGACATGCACAGGCAGATAAGTAGTCCCCATTGTAGCCAGACTTCTCCTGCCAACCTGTACTACACATTTTTGCCACTCACCGTCACTGACCCAACCCCCAGTATCGCAAGAGCAACACAGTGCTGAAGAGCAAGCTGAAATGAAGCTCCAAGAAAGCTATGCCACCTCAACTCCTGACAACAGGGTGAGGCACAGGAGGGCTGTGCAAATGTCACAACCAGGTCTGCAATGGACGTCATGCCTGAGCTGGACCCACTCTGAATGGGGTACCTTGAACATGAAGCGTAGACATAGCTATTGACATCAACAGCTACTACATTGTAAAACCAGGAAAAAACTTCTTTACTGAAAGTTGATCGATGTTATGATGTGTATGCACTTCTCAGGAATTATGCTTCTAAGAGTAACAGGATGATGCATTTTCTCAGTGTACATAGACTAGTTAATAATAACTTTAATTCAGTAAATGAGTTGACAATATTTGTGTCTAGATTGTAGCTGTAGAAAAAAACCTGCAGCATGTCAGCTATACTCTCACACTACAAGAGAATAAAGAGTTACCTTCTGCCTAGATTAGATTGGTTTAAAATTAAAAATATATAGACTTTCTCTTACATAGTAGTTTCTCCTATGTTGGCCAGCACAGAATGAGACTGAGCCATTACTCGTCTCAGATCACTTTTCCCTGAGTAGGAGAAGTGTCCTGAGTATGGCGAAGAGGTCTTTTCTAAGAAAGATCTTTTCTGAAGTCTAATGGGGAGAAAGGGAGAAAGAAAGGCCTGATTACTGTGCCCCACACAATCTCTGAATACAGTCTCAAGATATAAAATAGACCTTAGTACACAAAAAGGAACACTGTATTTGCACATTTAATCAACACATTTCCATACAGACATACGCATGTCAATCTCTTTTAACTTGGTTTTATATTAAAAATTTGGAAAACTGAAAAACCTTGAGAGGTCACTGTGAGTGGACTCTTGCACTTTCACTGATCCTTGTTTAAATTTTAATAGGTGTTACACAGGTAATTTGTGCAGATGAAAAGTGAGACTTTAACAGAGAGGAAGAAAAACAAAGGATATTTATTAATGGACAAAAAAGAATACAGATATGGTTCTCATTACAACATTCTCATAAGACTCAATCTCCTGTATTAGAAACTTCAAATTGCCAGTATCAGTCAGCAGCAAAAAATAACTTGAGGTGCTGTGATATATATATATATATAGTTATAGTTTTATATATATATATATATATATATATATATATATATATATATATAGTTTCCTGGGCATGACTGCCTCTCAATGTATTAAACAAACACCAATGCCTTCTGACAACACAGTTCCTGACCACAAAGTAGTTAGCAACTACTGAGAATAACAACGGAAAACAGATCAGTACATCATATGGAAGCTCTTATGTGGAGAGAGGGGAAGCATAAAAAAATTAAATAACCAAACAGATAAACAAATCAATCCTACTGAATATGGGAAAAAATATGAGGCATTTAATGTTGTATTAGGCACATAATACATTATTATGTGCACCTACAGAGTTAAACAGAGAGTGTGCTTCTTAAGACAGCTAATCTCTGTATGGTATTCTATATTAAAGGTAATTATAACTCCATTTCTTTCATTACTTAGCTAAAGGAGTTAAAAGAGTGTGACAGTATTTATCAGGACTGTTGTGCTAGCACGTTAAGGAAAGGACGCAAATATTCTAGTCTGGGCTACTGGAAAGAGAAAATGTGCTAAGCCAGTAGTTACATGATCTGATTGAACAGTTATCAAATGCTACGCATCTCAGACAACCTTTGGTTTTGTTGTTTGGTTTGTTTTTTTTTTTAAATCCGTTTTCCATTTAGAATCATAGAAATTTCAGTTGAAAGGGATCTCTTACAGTCATGGTTCAATCTCCTGCTGCAAGGAGGACTATCTTCAATCCCCGAGCAGATCAACAGTGACTTTATCTTAAAGTCTTGAAAACATCTAAGGATAGGTAACCTGTTCCAGTTTCAATCTACCACTATGTTATCTCTGTTACTACTTCATGACACCTATCACATCACTCTTTAGCCTCCTCAAACTCCCTTCATAAGTCAGGTTCTATGTATCTAATCATCTTGGTAGCAAGTTTTCTGCAAATTTGTGAGAAAAGCAATTAATATTATATTATTAAATGCAGGAGTTAATATTAATAGCAATAGATATGGTTCTGGATACTCAAAAACCGTCACCCATAGAACTCTAGCTTGTTCAGTGTCAACCTGCTCTGACAAGCCTACTTTATAGGGATAGCTCTGTCTCAGGTAAAATCTACCTCATCAGTAAGACCTCACTCTGGTTTACTTTTCATGTATTCATTCTACCTTACTTCCAAACTTTGTAATAGACCATAGAAACAGAAATACTACAAATATTTTATAAATTATAAATGCTCTTTTAAGATTTAAATTTGACACCTTAAAATAACTAAGTTGTTTGGGATTTACACAGAAATACGTTGTGACCAAATGATTACTCTAATGCTTTTATGGACCTCAGTGTTTTCTTTCATCTCTTCTAAACTGGCACATGGAGTGGTGATTTGATCAAAACTTCTTAAAACCTGATCCCTTATAAAGACAGATGAAGGCAGTGTCTTTGAGACAGAGTGAAGACAAATTGAAGACAGGGAAAAAGAACAAACAAGACAGTTAACTGTTTTACTAACAAAAACCCCCTGTATTCTCTTTTTAGGCATGCTTAAGACTTTTGTGTTCTTTTAGTTGATAATCTGTAGAACTACTTCATTACAGACAAAAATTAAAAAAGGAAATCTTACACAGGTTTCAAATAAACCTTGTTGCTTTATGATTTGTATACCTTAAGCAGAAAGTTATCAGCAACCCGCCAGGAGCTTATGAATTTACTTCTATGAACGTTAAAATCTAAGGATGCTGTAGACAGATTCTTTTATTTATCTGTATTTTATTCTGTATTTAAGAAAGGATAAGCTTTTTTAGTATACTTAATATCATAACTCCACAGATGCCCTGAATGCACCTATGAAGTAAATCAGCTTGTCTGCTGGCTAGGATTTAGTCTGTCTTGCCAAAAGTATGCCAGTTTAACTGAATAATTCATAATGCTTTATGATGTGGACTACTGTCCACAAGAGAGACAAGCAGACTCATTGTTCTTATGTTCTGAAATAGGACACAAAATGTGAACCAAAGGAGAGAGGAAAATATAGTTTTACTTGTCCATTTAAATAAGCTTCTCACCTTGCAAGAAATGCACTATATTGCTATGAGTGAGTAATTGTGTCCTATGGTGAAATTGCTCTGATGAAGCTGGTGAGGAGCTTGTAAGAATGAGAGTTTTCTGAGGAAGATTTAATTAAAACTTAGGTGGTAAATGGTAAAAGTGACAGAAAGCAAAACAACTTTCGTAACCCATTTTATTTGGGATACTGCTATCCTATTTAATTCCTATCATGGAATGGTTATAATGGGTTTGTATTAAGCATTACTTTTGTACCTAAAACCTTTCTGCAGGATTGAACCAAGTGCAAAGATTGATTACAGGCCAAAAGGATGTACCAATGACATTTCTTGGGTGACAATCTGATTCTCAGTAATTATTACTTTTAAATTCTACGGCAATTTGTTTTATCAAATGACATATTTTTTGTGTCAGGTATCTGTAACCTTTTACACATTACTGCGTTTGGTACGGAATTATTTTGATACAAGAATGTTAGTATAATGTCAGCACCATCAATGTTTTGTTCTCTGAAGTGCTCCTAGCAGAAATGGGGGGTGACTGGTATAATCTCATTACTGGAAAATAATTTAAAAGCTGTCTATAGCACTAACCCACAGAATTCACTGACTTTCACTGCCCTAAAGCCTCAAAAACTCATATGGAATTGCATATAGATGAAAAGATGAAAAGTAAGATAAAACATTACATTTCCATTTCTAAATATCTTAGATTTCATACTTGCTACTTATTTTTCTTTTTTTAAAATTTTTTTTCTTTTTCTTTTTCTTTTTTTTTTTAACTACTACAGAAGATCTATATTTATATAATTCAATGTCTGTGAATTTTAATGCCTTATTGGTATATGCACAAAGGGTCCAGACTTACTAAGTCAAATTGTACCTTCTCTGTTGACTTCACCAAATTAAGACAGTTATTTTGCCCACATTTGAGCAACATTTTCCTTAGACCAACAGGCTATTTAAAAGAGAAATAAAAGTAATAATTATAAAAACAAAAATATGTTGCTCAAATGCATTCAAAATAAAAATCTTTATATTATTCCTTTCATTTTCAGAACTCAATTTTCAGATTAAAAAGCAGATGATTTGTCACTTAGCCATATAATAATCAAAGTCTTCACATTTCTGAATTATGAATACTTTATGCTGTATTAGTCGGTAGAAGGAAAATATCTTAAAATACTCTAAATGGATTATCTCAGCCGTTTATGTTTCCTTTCCTCATAAAATAAAATGGTGTAGGATAGAAAAATTCTTATTCAGAATTTACCTTAAAAATTTTAATGCAGCTTTAGTTTTTATAGCTGTTGAAACTCATGTGAATAACATGTATTTTCTACAGCCATTTTGATACTTGCACTACTATCACTAATTTACCTATGAATTCTATGAAAAGAAAAAAAAAAAATCACTATTTTTTGTAGGGCTGCATTCTCTTCTCAAATTATATTTCTGCATAAATTCTATTAATTGGGGTGAGATAGCAAGAAGAGGAACAGGGGCTAAAGAAAAGCAGGCTGAAAGAAGGACTCCTCAAACTTCAAAGCTATCCAAAACCTGACACCTAGTCGAAAATACTTTTATCAACTTTTACTATAAGAAGAGCTGATCTCCACCAAGGGCACCCTGCTAAGGCAGGTGAGACCAAGGTCCCTCTGGAGGTATCCGATTCTTTCCAGTAAATATTAACAAAGCCCAGATAACCAGCTAAGACAAAGTGCAAAACCTTCTAAAACTTAAAATGAAATTAGACTAATTCTACATTATATAGCCCTAATTGCAGACCAGTGATTGTTGCCTTCAGAAAGTAAGAATGGGATTCATCTCATGTAATAATAGATTTATACAAGTTAACATGATTAAATCTGAGCTTATCACTCTGGGCTTTCTTCACAATCAAAAAAGTCATGTAGATAAATGGGTAGGATTTCATAGGATCCCAGAATAATTCAAGTTGGCTGGGACCACAGAGGGTCTCTAGTCCAATCCCCTGCTCAAAGCAAGGGGAGCTCTGTAGTCCAACCAGGTGGTTCTGTGTTTTATCCAGTCAGGTCCTGAAAACCTCCAAGGCTGGACAGAGATGGAGAGACTGCACAACCTCTCTGGGCAACCTGTTCTGCTGCCTGACTAGCCTCATAGGGAAAAAGATTTCTCCTTAATTATTGCCCTAACCACTGCTATTTTAACTTGTGTCCATCATACCTTGACTTCCCACATTGCTCTATTGTGAAGATTCTGGCTCCATTCTCTTGACAAACTCCCTGTAAACTGCCGTTAGCCCCCCTGGTCTTCCCCAGAACCATCTCTTCTCCAGGCTGAATTAGACCAGCTCCCTCACACTCCCCCCACAGGGCAAGCACGCCAGCTGCCAGCCACTGTCCTCTATGGAACCTTCTCCTGTTTGTTGTTGTCCGTTTCCATTGTGAAGTCAGAACTAGATGCAATATTTTACATATGGGAGTACTAAATAGATTAGGAAAAATCACTTCCCTCAATCCAGTGCCACTGCTCCTGTTAATATAGCTGAGTAGGCTGACGGCCGCCTTTGCTGCCAGAGAGCTGCTGACTCCTGTTCAGCTTGCTATCTGCCAACACCACCAGGGCCTCTTCTTCATACTCATCAGTCACCAGTCTGTAACACTGCAAGGGACTCTTCCTTCTCAGGTACAGGACTTTGCATTTGTCATTGTTGAATTTCACAAGAATCCTGTCAGCCCATTCCTCAAGCCCATCTAGGTCCCTCCGGATGCCAGCCCTGCCTTCAAGCATATTGACTGAGCCTCTCAATTTGGTGGCATCTGCAAACTTGACTGTATGCCATCAGCTCTTCCAGATAATTAATAAAGATGTCAACAAGACTATCGAGAGAGATCTTCATTTTGTGATCACACCTAATGCTCTGGTTCCTCCTTTTATAGGTTGCATGTGTTTCTGTATGTACACCTAAAGCAGGTATCCTTTCGCTATTTTTTGTCCTTTCTGAGGTCTCTCTTCTAAACGTAACTCAGAAACTTTTGTTTTCCCCCCTCAATCACCATTTCCTCACTTATGTCCCAAATTCCTAATCTAAAGCTCTCCTTACCAGGTTGGTCAGACTGTTGGCAAGGATGTTCTTTCCTACTTTGCTAGGTGGATCCTGTCTCTCCCCAGGAGTCCTCAATCCTCAAAGTGAATCCCATGGTCATAAAAGCCAAATCCCTATTGTTGACATGAATTGCTGAACTAGGTGTTATCCAGCAAGATTCATCTGCTCACACGTAAGCTTTTCCCTTTTACCAGCAGGACTGAAGAGGTAACATCTGAGGTCCCATGCCTTTCCGCCCTAGAGCCCTGTAGTCACTCTTGGTATGCTCCAGCCCTTCCCTGGCAGGGAATTCTAGACAGTTAAATTTAGACAGTTTCCATATTAGCTATTTTCACCTAAGATACCATAGAAAGGCTTTTAATGGGCAGTCATATCCAAGACACTCATTAGCATGTGGATTTACTATGTGGGGTTTTTCCCTTGTCTTCTCTATTTTATTTCTGTCTTTCCTTCTATGGAATTACTCAAGCTGACCACGAATTATGAGGCTGCTAAGGCTGTTCCAACATACAGAAAGTCATAAACCAAAAAGCTGATTAAGGTCAGCTTGGTTTGCTGGAGCTAACATTACTTAAATGCATACTTCCACCAAGAACCTCAGTCTGAATTTACCACCTAGCTATGAGGATATTGCCATGATTTAATCCAATAGTGAATTTCTGTTCACATCATAGAGTGTGAGTTCATGGAGAACATATCAATACAATTATGCTAAGAGGCTATTTCATTCCTTTTTGGAGGTATGAAATTCAAGATAAATTACTACAATAAAACCTGGCTCTCTGCAACTTGTCTGTAATAATCTGGTTAAGAAACTAGTGGTATTATGGTTTATGCAGTTGTTTCAGTGGACAATATGTGAAAAGATCCCAAGTAATAAAGATTACATTGTCGGCTGAGACATACATGGCAAGGAGAAAAAAAAAAGCTCATCTGTTTTCCCACAAACACAGTGAATGAAAATTACCTGTTTCACTTTGATTGCATAGGACACAGAAGGAAATATTTTTTCGATTCTTATCACAGGAATTCCTACTTTAACTGAATGCTGTATTTGATGATGACTATGAATAACCATAATATTATCAATACCATACTATGTTAGAAAATTGTTCAGATATCTTACTTTTCAATCAGAAGGGGTAGATTTTAGGCATAAGCATTAAACTAAGTAGACTCAATACTAAAATGAGTAAAGATAGTGCTGCATCAAGTCCAATGAAATTGCTGTTTTCTAATGTAATTTGTAGTAATCCCACACTCATTTAGAAGCACAGTAATTTTTACATTCATGCCTTGTAGCTAATACCATCAGTGCTGTGTAAAAATAATAACATGTCTGTAGACTTCAGAAATAAATTGTTTAAATAGGATTTTGCCATTCCTCTTATTCTTCCCAGTTCTGTTCTGTTCATGAGGCACCTCTGGCACAGGTTAGATGAGATGCAAATTTGATTAAATGGCTACAGCTGTCTTGCTGACTTTGTGTTACGGTCCACGGCAGCAGCAGAAGTAGGGTGCACTCTGTATTGCATTCAAGCAGTGATAGGTGAGGTGGGTGCTAGTCTCGACAGTGTCAGGAGGAGCCACAACAGGTGCACAAAGGGACTTCTTTATGCTGCATTTACCACAACTTCACTGGCACCTTCCCCCAAACTCCCTTGACTCCTTCTTAAATAACCAGAGCAACATTTCTGAAAATCAATGATGTTTCAGAGTGACATTTCAATCTAACCAATGATTCAGTTCACTAACAGAATTCTCCTTACGCCACCTAACAAAATACAGTTCTATTGGTAAATACATTAAACATAAGGAGACATTTTTATCACTCATGACTGGCTGTGACAATTAAAAAAAAAAATCATTGCCCTTCGTGCCACCTGTTTTCAAACACACACTAAGTATTGATACTACATTTAGACATTAAAAGAGCTGAAACAGTATGGCAGGACATGAAACAGAGCTCCTCTTTTTGTGGTAACAGAAATAAATTGTGCAGGCAGAGCATGTGCTTCAGCAACACTCAGCACCAGTGCTGCATATATTGCTACTGCAGATAGGTGTTCATGTCCTTTTTCTAAACTGACACTGAGATTTGCTGGATATAGTTTTTATTCCCTCACTCTCGTTTGTAATAACTCTTTAGAGAAATGAAAATGGAATATACGACTTCTGCCTTTTTTTTTTTTTTTTATTTGCTGTCCATTCCACCTTCTGCTCTGGAAGTGAGGTATCTGCTGTTGTCAAATATTTTGTCCTAGCATCATAATACCAGTACCAGCAACCCTAGAAGAACAACGTCTGCTACAAGACACCCTGATTTGTCTCAACTACTGTCATCTCAACTGCTGTAAGCAACTAACAGCAAAAGAATATATCGTGTTCTGTACTCTCATGTCCTATAAATTGTCAAATTCTAAAACGCTGAATTCTAAATCATAATGTAGCAGCATGAATAAAGGGTGTAAGTGCTGCATATGTACAGATCTAATTTGTATATGAAGGATTTTATCACAAAGTTGGCAAATATAGCTACAGTATCCACAGAAACAAATGTTAGATGTGATTGTCCTCTGTTAGGGTGTTAAGCTTGGTTCTTTGTGTCACACTTCAGTATGTACTGTGGAGCAGACCAAAATTAATCTGCTACACAAACAATCGCAAATGTTAAGTCTCTAAAAGGAGGAGAAAAACATTGAACTGTAGCTTTTAAAATTAAGCTAGTATTACCTTATCCACAAAAAACTCTGGTTCATTTTGACTGATGAATCCTCATAACTCATTGACAGATTGTTATTATGATCTCCCAAACAGTGAAACAGGGTAATGGGAATGCAGCAATCAATATTATTGGCAAATCACAAGCTCAGATGCTTAATCTGTGTTGAGATTTAAGGGAATATGATAACATCCCTGCAGCTGACAGCCATACAGATCTTTTCCACTTTTCAAAGGACACACCATTCATCTTTCATATAAAAACATTACAGCTGCCTCTTCAGTCAGGAAAATCCTACAAACTGAGGAGAACTTGGAGGAGCCTCAAATCTTTAAGTGCTATATTTTTGTATTATTTAGACCTTCTGACAGCTTTTTGTAGCCTGTGTAAAAGTGTAAGGAGCGATCTTGTAGAATGCAATCAGCAATCACTAGTCTGATATTAGAACCACAGCCCAAATGATTTCAGGAATTACTTTAAAAAGAAGAAAATAAGTAAGGATCAGAAAACAAGTCTCAATTATTCCCACATCTGAATTTTAGATCTTACATGTATAAGAAAAGACTGAGGTGTTCTACTGCACAGGAAATGGGATTTGCACATAGAAAATCTCTTAATTCCATACATACCAATAGGAGAAGCTTTTCTGGAGTTTGGGGCCTGTCCTGTCTTTGAAATCTTCGGTAACAAAGTTACAGATAAGCTTTAAGGAAAGCTTATCATATACTTAGGGAGATACTGCACAGTAACTTCATCATTCATTATTTTCAAAGATCAAAGATTACTATCTTAAAGAAACAGACTAATACTCCCAAGCCACCATGACAGCTGTAAGTACTCTTCAAGTGACAGAAGTGATAGAAGCATAACTGGGAAAAAAAAAATGTTTTCATTTAATGAACAAATGCTACGAGCTTCCTCAGACAAAGGCTTCCTGTAACAGACTCCAGCAGAATTGGACTTCTACTGATAAAGAGATATTTTAATACAATTTTCTGGTTCTGTAGAAGTTACAGGATTTTTTAAGGAAATGAAACTTGAGAAATCTTTAAAATCTATTTATAAATTTTTAAAAAAGTGAAGAAAGGATTTTTTTTTTTAATATATTTTTAGTACACAGAGGAACAAACAATCTCCTCCGTGCTTCACTAGAAGATTTAAAAGTAATAATTTAGATTGAGAACATCTTCCAGGTCATAAATCATGTGAGAAATAATGAATTAATTGGGAGGAAACTCTGTTGTACCACTGCTTGAAGCATGGGATACTGACTGTTGATCTTCAGGTGAGATTTTACCAAAGAACAGTATGCAAACACAACACACTAAAACAGAGAAGAAACTGCACTGTCTTGGTCAATCAACCAGAAAATTACAAGATAGCTCCGACTGACCTCCAGTGGCACACATTCAGGACGGGACTATCTGCACACTCTGAGGAGACTGTCTCAGGTCTGGGACACAGGCTTGGAACAGAAGCAAGAGAAACAGGCATGGCATCAACTCTTCAAAGAAGACTAACTACACAGGGGACTTGTATGCAGCAAAGACGATGATGAATACCTACCTAAAGTTTAGTTGCAGAATAGAATGTACTAAGAGATAATATACAATGAAATATTTAAGGAAAACATGCAAATAACTGCACTAGCACTCCTTCGGGTCAGGCCTTTAAATCTGTATGTTTTGCAGTTCACACCAACAGAATACTGGTGTTCACCTTATCATGCTTTTAGCTCTAATACATCATCAATCCATGTCGTATTTGCAGACTCACTGAGCTCATATGCATCTAAGGGATGCTAACTGAAATACTCTAGAAAGAACAAGCCCAGTGTATTATACAGAATTTATGTACGTGACTTACTACGTCTTATTTTTTGAACATCATAATTTATTAACTATATTTAAAACAGATCACTGCATCTTTTCTGTTTGGTTTTTTTTTTCCCCCCATGCTGTAATTCCATCTTCTTTCTGCTTCTAAGTTACTTCCTCTAAACATAGCATTCTCTTACATTATGCTGTCTACCTCTTCCTCTGCTAGTCTCTTTTCTCCTCTCTCCAAAATTGACTCCAAATCTCTATTCCTCCCTACTACCTTTTGTAAAAGTTACTTCTTCCACCTTTAGTGCTTTTCTTGTACTCCCTTCAACAGACATTCATCATCTTAAAAAGAGGACGTAGAAATACCACTAGTCACCTAAAAGACAAAAGAAATATGTATGCTAACCAAAAAGTTGCATGAAATCCAGACTAATTTTCAGGGAGAAACCTAACTGTAATGTCCAAATCATTCCCACTGCTGGAAAATGGGATTGTGAAGGGATTTCTACCAGGACACAATACTTGGAAGGAAATTCAGAGGACTAACATTTCTTATCAGATATAAAAAGTGAGCTATTTTAGTAATGTTTTAAGAGACTCATATTTTCTAACATCATATGTAAAATTAAGCTAAGCTTACAGAGATATGTGACTATGTTACTTTGTTAATATGAATAGCAAACGTACCATTCTGTGATTCTGTGTAAAGCTAACCGTTGAGAAATGAAATCCGTTGGAAATACTTTATAGATCCACTTCTCTAAATTTCTTTCAAGAGCAGCTTAAACAGAATCAAAAGAAAGTATTTGCATGTGCTGATTGACGTAGGGATGGTCCTGAAGGAGTTTGTACTTGAGCATACAAATGTGAAATAAAATCAAATTAGCATGCTAAGGAAATTAACATTAATATAAATACATTCCTGAATAGTCCCAGATAGCTAATCCCTGGGAAGAAAAACTTAAATTCTGTTTTTATTTATGAAAATGGATTCTATTGAGTTCCACTTGCTAAAAATGCTCTAAGCCTTAGGCTATGCCTAAAGGCAGAGACATTATATGTGCTGTAAATGCCAGCCATTTCAAGTATTTCTTCTTAAAGTTACCTCAAATGTGAAAAATTATAGTACCATATAATGAGTTTGACATTCAATTACAATAACAGTATACATGTATACGAACTAATTTCCTGTTTGAATTATTTGATAGTTCTAATTAAATTTTAATTTAAAATACTATTAATCTTTGTTAATCAGCAGCCGTGAATGAAAATGCCTCAAAAGTAATATGTTTTATATTCTCTTTCAAAGCTTCAAAGCTAAAACAACTTCTTGTAGCACTACTTCAGTAATAAACATAAAGGCACATAGCATCTAAAACTCTGAAAAGGGTTAATTAATAATGAAGAATGAAACACCTGTAATACATCTATAAAACTTGCCTTTTTAAGCTAATAAAATTAATAATATTCTACAACATTCTACAATTTCTATAAAAATAATATAAAAAATAAGTAACAATTAAAAGAAAATGTTTTAGGAAGATGCCAAGGAAGGAAGATTTTTACAAAATCTCAAACTTAACCTTTCTTTTTTCTCTCATCCCAGAATATATTTTAATGTCTTCCTAATCCAAAAATTTTATTTTCTGTACCTGTGATTTCCAAAGAGTTGTTTTAAACTCTTACACACAAAACCCAAAGTAAACAAACTGACAAAATAACTTGTTATTCTCAGCAGCCTATTTCAAACACAAAACCATGCCATATTAGAGATATGGGGTCAGAAGTAATTTTGGTTAGAAGATCAGATTTACAGAGTCAATTATTTTACACAGGCACTTAATAGACTGTGGGATAATTTATTACTTTGCTACTGTTTCAGTGCATTTTGATTTAACAGAAAAGAAACAAGGTTTTGAACTCAGGTTCTTGCAAGGTGTTGAACTAAGACTCATTCTGTAACTAAGGAACTTCCAGGTATAGAATTTTTATTAAGGGTTAAGGATTCTTGTAAACAAGCAATGCATCGTTTTTGTGTGTGTGATTTTGCAAAAACTATTATATGTTATAGGCAGCCTTAACACTTCCAACCACTTGATAATTTAGAATAGATATAAGGAAGACATTTTTTACAATGAGAGTGGTGTGTCACTGGAACAGGTTGCCCAAAGAGGTGGCAGATGCCCCATACCTGGAAACATTCAAGGCCAGGTTGGAAGGGTCTCTGAGCAACCTGATCTAGTTGAAGATGTCCCTTCCCATTGCAGGGGGTGTTGGGCTAGATGACCTTTAAAGGTCCCTTCCAGCCCAAAACATTCTGTGATTCTATGATGTTCATGATAACCTTTTAGCTTACAATAAATTAAAGCTTTCATTACAGAAAAATGACAGGGAATAAAAAAGGAAAAGGGAAAAGGAACAAGAAAAAAATCATAATGTCAAAAGTAATCAGGTTAAATGCTGGTCATTATAGTCAACTGATTATTCTACGATAGAGAAATTTTCCAACAGCAATTGACTAGTGAAATCAGACTGGAAAAACAACCTGATTGTGGAACTGCAAGGTTGATATAATGACAAGTCCCACTCTATCTCAGAAATCCTCATTTTCAAACAAAAGGGGGTGATACTGTTTCTTTAGGTTAAATGAACTTATTTTTCACAGGTACATTCTCTCTGTTTTTAGCATCCTTGTCCTACAAAGGAACACAGAGATCAGAAAAAGTAAACTGAAAAAAGTCAAGGATAACCTGGTCTAATAATCTATTTTACACTAAGAAAACAGTACAACTGTTAAGCTTGTTTAGTATTACATTTACCAACAAACAGGACAAAATACAGATGAACAGGAATCAGAATGTCCAACAACCAGGAAGCTGTGATGCTGCAGCTTTTGCTGAGCTGGAACTGAGAGAAATATAGGCTGATGCAAATACATTATTCTGAGTGGTAGAAAGAAAATTGTGAAAGTTATAAAGAGATCTCATACTGCTGTGAAACCAGATGATAAAATGGCAGCTGAAATCCAATGTCAATAAAAACAAAACAAAGTAATGCACATAAGGGGAAAAGAAAAAAAAAAAAAAAGCTCTAACTATAAATATACAGGAATGTACTCTAAATTAGCTATGATCATTTCAGAGAGAGATCTGGGAATCAAGCTAGAAATGCTTCAAAAGAAACATCAACCCAGCACTCAGTAGCTGTCAAAATTGGAAGCAGAATGATACAAGTTACTAAGAAAAGAACAGAGAACAAAACAGGAAAAAAAGCCCACCATTACGAAGCTACAAAAGCTACACTACCTAGGCAGTTTTAAAACTGAAAAGATACAGTTGAACTAGAAAGGTTCAAAGAAGGGAACAAAGAGGATGAAATCACTCGAACACCTGATGAGGACAAATTAAACAGGCTAATCTACTGGAAGACTACATATACATGTGCACACACACAATTATGAGTGCTATAGGAAAAGCAAACCATTGCTTACAATGACACACAATAAAAGAACTAAAGACATAATATAAAATTTCCTGACACAACCAACTTTGAATTAATTGGCTGAAGATATTGTGAAGGCCAAACTATGCATGGGTTCAAACAGCAACTATCAGAAAAAGCCTTCAGGGACTAGAAAGAAATAAAGAAAGCAAGCATGGAAGGGAGGGAGGGAAGAACATGAAGTCTCTTCACCAGTAAGTGTTCAAGACTACCAGAGCTAAGAGGGTACTGTTAAATGCTTGCTGTCCCCTTAGGCTTCCTTCCCTACAGCACAACAGGATAATGGACGACACAGAACTGCCTTCTCCTTACTTTGGCTTGCAAGCCAATATAATGTGATCCTTACTGGATAAGGTTTTTGTGAATTTAGGTGAAAACTGACAAGATCAATAGTAAGTAATATAAGAGAAGCAGAAGGATGAGTAATAATGAATTTTAGCATTTGACTAACTACTCGAGTTATCAGCAAGCAAATACTCTGAAGCAGATGTGAGATGTTACTCCTCTCATTATGGCAAAACTGCAAATTACTTCTATAAAATTACATGTCTCTCTATATGAGAAATCTATTATCACATCTTCTGTTTTCCCCATCCTTACATTGAACATACCTCAGTCTCCTCAACCCTAAACACTCCATCCACTGTCCTTGTCCCAGGAAGCTCAGGACTGATCCACATTTTTTAAAAACCAAAAAATGTATAAAATTCATATATATAAAGCATACACAGGGGATGAAAAAGGGAGTAAGAAGATGTATGTCTATGGAAACATTATTTACAATGTTCTTGTCCTAATGCCCAAGCAATGAAGAACAGATTTATTCATATTTTAATTCAGACAAGTTTTAGAAATATGATTATCTATTAAGTACTTTGCAAGAACACCCTGGTCTGAACAATCTACCCGAGATAAATGGGAGAAAGAAGTAGCTGAAGAAATTTCCGCACAACAGTTACTTCCAAGAGAAAGGTATTTCTTACCAGAATTGTGAAAACTCTTTGTCTCTGAACACAAGGTGAAACGAAATGAAAAATCCTGCACTAATTTGGATTTCAAGTAACACTGTGGTTAGGAAGCATATTTATCTTATGTTTTAGACAACTGGTGGTATTTTCAGGTTCTTTTCATAAGGTGATAATTGATGAATACCTGTTAATGGGTATGTGAGAAAAGCACTTCAGGTTGCAGAAGTGCCTTTTACAAAAGTTGACCAGTTGAATGTTTATGGGTGAAGTTGAGAAAGACCAACGAGGCGGATATCCTGTTGGGAGTCTATTACAGATCACCTGAGCAGGATGAAGAGGTTGATGATCTGTTCTATAGGCAACTGGCAGGAGCTGCAAAATTGCAAGGCCCTGTTCTTGTGGGGGACCTAAACTTACCAGACATCTGCTGGAAATATAACACAGCAGAGAGAAAACAATCCAAGAAGTTCCTAAATTGTGTGGAAGATAACTTCCTGACTCAGCTGCTAAATAAGCCCACCAGGGAAGGTGCCTTGTTAGACCTGTTGTTCACGAACACGGAAGGACTGGTAGGTGATGTGGTGGTCGGAGGCTGTCTTGGGCTGAGCGATCATGAAAGGATACAGTTCTCGATCCTTAGCCCAGTTAGGAGGGGGGGGCAGCAAAATCATCACCTTGGACTTCTGAAGGGGAGACTTCAACCTGTTTAAAACACTGGTTGAGAAAGTCCCATGGGGAACAGTCCTAGAGGGTAAAGGGATTCAGGAAGGATGGACTCTTTTCAAAGAGAAACTGTTAGAGACGCAGGAGCAGGCTGTCCCCAGGTGTCGTAAGACAAACTGGGGGGGGAAAAAAGCCGGCATGGTTGAACAGGGAGCTTTTGCTGGGACTTAGGAGAAAGAAGAGTCTACCACCTTTGGAAGAACGGGCAGGCTACTCAAGAAGAGTATACGGATTTAGTTAGGTCATGTAGGAAGAACATTAGGGGGGGCAAAAAGTCAGCTTGAACTCAGCCTGGTCACTGCTGCAAGAGATAATAAGAAGAGTTTTTACAAATTTATTAACAATAAAAAAAGAACCAGGGAGAATCTCCATCCCTTATTGGATGCGATGGGAAACACTGTTAGCAAGGATGAGGAAAAGGCTGAGGTACTTAATGCCTTCTTTGCCTCAGTCTTTAACAGTCAGACCAGTTCTCCTCATGGTATTCAGTCCCCTGAGCTGGAAGATTGGGATGGAGATAACCCCTTGTAATCCAGGAAGTAGTAGTGAAGGACCTGCTAAGTCAATTAGACACCCATAAGTCTATGGGGCCAGATGAGATCCATCCAAGAGTGCTGAGGGAGCTGGCGGAGGAACTTGCTGAGCCGCTCTCCATCATCTGTCAGCAGTCCTGGTTATCAGGTGAGGTCCCGGATGACTGGAAACTTGCCAATGTGATGCCCATGTACAAGAAGGGCAGGAAGGAGGATCTGGGGATCTACAGGCCTGTCAGCCTGACCTCGGTGCCAGGGAAGGTTATAGAAAGGTTCATCTTGGGGGAGATCATGCAGCAAGTGCAGGACAACAGGGGGATCAGGTGCAGAAAACATGCGTTCATGAAGGGCAAGTCCTGTCTAACCAACCTGATATCCTTCTATGATCAGGTGACCCGCCTAGTGGGTGAGGGAAAAGCGGTGGATGTTGTCTACCTGGAATTTGACACTGTTTCCCACAGCATTCTGCTGCAGAAGCTGGTGGCTCATGGTCTAGACAGGTGGACTCTTTGCTGGGTTAAAAAGTGGCTGGATGGCCGAGCCCAGAGAGTTGTGGTGAATGGAGTTAAATCCAGATGGAGACTGGTCACAAGCAGTGTCCCTCAAGGCTTGGTCCTGGGGCCAGTCTTGTTTAATGCTTTTATCAATGACCTGGATGAGGGGACTGAGTGTACCCTCAGTAAATTTGCAGATGACACGAAATTAAGAGGAAGTGTCGATCTGCCTGAGGGTAGGGAGGCTCTGCAGTGGGATTTGGACAGGCTGGAGCGATGGGCTGAGACTAATTGTATGAGGTTCAACAAAGGCAAGTGCCCGGTCATGCACTTTGGTCACAACAACCCCATGCAGTGCTACAGGCTTGGGGAAGAGTGGCTGGAAAGCTGCCTGGCAGAAAAGGACCTGGGGGTGTTGGTTGACAGCTGACTGAACATGAGCCAGCAGTGTGCCCAGATGGCCAAGAAGGCCAATGGCATCCTGGCCTGTATCAGAAATGGTGTGGCCAGCAGGAGTAGCGAGGTGATCGTGCCCCTGTACTCGGCACTCATGAGACCACACCTTGAGTACTGTGTCCAGTTCTGGGCACCACAGGATAAGAAGGACATTGAGGTGCTGAAGCGAGTCCAGAGAAGGGCAACAAGGCTGGTGAGAGGTCTGGAAAACAGGCCTTATGAAGACCGTCTGAAGGAACTTGGGTTGTTTAGTCCCCAGAAGACTGAGAGGAGACCTCATTGCCCTCTACAAGTACCTAAAAAGAGGTTGTAGTGAGGCTGGTGTTGGTCTCTTCTCCCAGATTACTAATGATAGGACGAGAGGAAATGGCCTCATGTTGCATCAGGGGAAGTTTAGGTTGGATCTTAGGAAGAAGTTCTTTACTGAGAGGGTGGTTAGACATTGGAACAGGCTGCCCAGGGAGGTGGTGGAGTCGCCATTTCTGGAGGTGTTCAACAAACGAGTGGATGAAGCACTTGAGGCCATGGTCTAGTGGTTAGGGAGATGATGGGATAAAGGTTGGACTTGATGATCCTGGAGGTCCTTTCCAACCATAGTGATTCTATGATTCTATGATTCAATTCTATGAAAAGATGTCCAGAAATGAGGAAACTCTGGAGCTGACTAACTTATCTAGTTCACTAATATCTTCCTTCAGGAGATTAATTAGTCCAGCTGATTGAAGCATGCATTATGGGTAAAAAGAAACTATTCTTATTATACAAAAAAAATTCAAAAGCAGATCAGTGGAAGGCAAAAGTAAGGATATTTTCAGAGATGTATAGCGATATTGACTTCCCCTGCTTCACCTTCCTGGTTGAGGTTCTCCTATCCATCACAAATATGAGAACAAAATGGTTTTCTGTTTCTATCTACAGGTAAATCTATACCTATTCTTTTTATATCATCTGGATTCAAAGCTAATTACAGCTTTTACTCTCTTGGAAATGCGTGCTATTACCACTGCAATTATTCAGTTCCTCTGTATTGCCTTTTGATTCACCTCATTAGCCAACCTCTAATTTTACTTAACCAGGCCACAATGTTTAGCTTTTTGTCCTTGTCTCCACCCTCTCCTCATCCTCCATGTCCCTTTGTCTTCCTTCTTCTACACTTCTGCTTTTTTTTTATAAAAGTACAGCAATCCAGTATTCAATAACACTACTCAAAAAACCCAAACAAACCACAAAACACCAAAACACCAAAAAAGTAAACACTGTGAAAACACAAGTCTAGAATAATACTGTAAACCTAACAGAAGTAAATTTACAAACAGTCAATGAAAAGATCTTTGGACACTCAAAAAAGTTGTTAAAACATTGCATACCAATACAGACATATCCAGCAGCAATACTCAATTTTCAGAAAAGATCTGTATTCATGATGATATCTGCAACTGTACTACTGAATGACTACCAGAAAATGGTAGCTATGCAACCTACATCTGAAACAGAAATCAGTACTGGTCTACTGAAAACAATGATAAAAAACTGTGGTAGATAAAGAATCCTTATAAAACATATCAAAACTGTAAAAATTTGGTATTGGTACCTACTGAATATCTTACTGAAAATAGAAAAAGTACTTATGCTTTATTTTTCTCAAAACATCTACGACTGTTCTTAATGGAACTCTTGTAAGCTACTAGTTATCTCTACTTACTCATCCACTCTGCCTCTGCAGCATAATGAAATTTTGGTATGAGGATAGTACATCCTATTAACGCAAGTATTATGGACACAGATTGTTATCAAGGCTACAGATTGCTGAACACCAGGGCCTGTTTTCTAGCTGATATCATACAGTATTTAGACTCAACAAATCTGGGACACAAATAGTTCTGTAGAAAGCATACTCCAGGATTCTGTAGAAGCCTTTACTGTTCAAATTCAGGCAGACAAAGGATAGGGATGACAGGGAAAGGACTGTCTACCCCATTCTCATTAATAACTAAAAAAAAAAAAAAATAAAAAAATTAATTGTTAAAATCTTTTAAAGACCATTCAAGTAATTTTGGTTTGATATTAAGGGTATAGTTTAGGAGGGCAAAAAACCCAAATGTCTTAATTCTAATGATTAAAAGTGTGCAAATATCAATCCATTTTTTATATGTTATTATACATGCTTAATAATGTTCTCATGATTTTCTTAAACCTCATTTTCACAGACATCACAAGCATTTTATACTGCTGTAATTTTAATCTGTTTATCTCAATTTTTTATTTTTATCATGTGTATATTCCTACCCTGATGTGTTTTCATAATAGATATCCTGTGCTTATAATACTATTATATACAACTTGTCTGTAATTTATTGTTTAGGCTCAAATATCTTATTGAAGTGTCTGTGAGTACAGAAAATTAGGACATTTTATGCTATGGGGAAATAAAAATAAAAATCAACAGCTTCTCTGTGGTAAATATAATATGTAGCTGTAGTATTCTTAATAATTGAAATCTTAAATATTGCACAAATTAACATTTCAGTAATGTTCCATAATTTTAAAAAAGACTCAAAAATAAGGATGAAAATGGAAGTTAGGAGGAGCGTATTAGGAGGATACCATGCCTCTAAATCTCTTTCTACTATGATATGAACCTAAAGGTCAAACACCCAGAACTGCTATTTGTCATTATATTAATAAGCAAACTCAAAGAAAAAAAAAAACAAAAAACAAACCACCTTCACGGAGTCATAGAATCATTGAATGGTTTGGGTTGAAAGAGACTTTTAAGATCATCTAGTTCCAATACTTTCCACTAGAACAGGTTGTTCAAAGCCCCATCCATAACAGACATAAAAGCACACAACGAGAGAGAAAGAAATAACTTGTCCAAATGAAATACGACTTCAGAAGCAAACTATTGTGAACTTGGAAGACTAAAAAGTGTGGATAGGGATATAGTATTACTGTGGCAGGGATACAGAGGTGAAGGTTACATACCTAGAGGAAACAAAGTTGAATCAATCTCACAATTGAAAGATCTGTTTTTTTGTTGTTTATTTTCTGGTTTTACCCACATTCATCCAGAACATTAGATACAGAAGCAATCCTAAGTTTCATAGGTGTGCCAACATATTTATGTTTTTGGTATAAAGCTGTCTATTCCAAATAAAAGCCTGCAGTAGGCTATTAGTAGATTACAGTAAGAAGTACACAGTTTAAAGTAATTGTCAGAAAAAGTTAATAAATGGAAATCATTAATACAAAAAACCTCAGAATTCTATTTGTTTTATACATGAATCTGAACATCTTCTCCAAATTTCTTTCTTACTGGAAGCTTGTCATTGCATTGATTCGATCATTTTATTATATCTGCCTATCCAAAAGAGTACTCATCCAGTAAATTCAAATTCAAGGAAACAGGTTCATTAGTTTCAATAGCACTCTTAATTTGACTAAGAGGCTAAAGTACATGAACGCAAAATTATAAGAACCTCAAGATAGGAATCATGTCTCTCTGTCTGAGTAGGCTTTTTTAGTAATTTATAATAGGATCTGAACTTATGTTCGTGTTTCAGATATAGTCACCAACATCTGAAAGAGAAGTAAAAACTACTTCAAGTACAGAAACCTTTCCATAATCTTTGTTTGCACACTGGACACAATGTCATTTTAGAATTTCCTACACAAAGAACTGGCACCACATAATTCCTAATAAATTAGTTTAGCCATTGTAATAGACGGATGGCCTCTTACACTGGTTCAATCCTGACTTGAGTCCTCTGCCTTGTACCAGAAACTACACTCATGGGTACAATTATCAGAATAGGACAATTACAACTGATAGGTTATTTTGTACAGTACTGTCTGGTTTCTTTCTTTGAGACTTTTTTACTTGCAAAGTCATCCGTGACCAGGCAAGTAATTTCGTAGCAGAACAACTAATTGCTGCAGAAGAGTTTTTTGTTTTGGCCTTTCAGCTTCTATTTAATTCACTCTAATGCCACATAATAACAGTAATATAAAATTATTGTATATTTCCTATATAGAATCACAGAATAGTCTTGGATGGAAAAGAACTCAAGATCACCAAGTCCAACCAGTAACCTAGCACTGCCAATTCACAACTAAACCAGGTCCCTCAGCAGCACATCCACATGTCTTTTAAATACCTCCAGGGATGGGGACTCCACCACTGCCCTGGGCAGCCTGTTCCAGTGCTTGACAACCCTTTCAGTGAAGAATTTTTTCCTAATATCCAATCTAAACCTCCCCTGGCACAACTTGAGGTCATTACCCCTCGTCCTATCACTAGTTACCTGAGAGAAGAGACCTCCACCTTGCTGCAATCGCCTTTCAAGTAGTTGTAGAGAAAATAAGTGCTAGCCTCAGCCTCCTCTTCTCCAGACTAAATTGCTCCAGTTCCCTCACCCGCTCCTCATCAGATTTGGGCTCCAGACCCTTCACCCGCTTCGTTGCCCTTCTTTGGACATGCTGCAGCACCTCAGTGTCCTTGCTTTCACAATACCACCTTTTTTCTTGCTGACTACAGTCTAGCTCTGATATCCTCTCTCTCCTCTCCTCTCCTCTCCTCTCCTTTAAGGAGAGGCAATTCTGTCGTTCAACCCTTTTCATTTCTCTCCAACCTGTAACGTGACTAGTTGTATACCCTCTTCCTTCACATTCAACTGGTGCTTAACCTTGCCTTTTCAAAAGGGATGAGCAAGGGTAGAGGTCCTCTGTACATGCCCCCCTAAGGAAGGATGCTAGAGGAAAGACTGAAACTCTCAAAGAAATACTATGAAATAAATGGATGGAAATTTGACTTTCCCACTTCCATCTTATCTGAGATTACAAAGATGTTTGAAGGGCTTTCCTCCTTATCCTACTCCCCACAATCTGGATAATTAACAAAAGGAAGCATCTACATATCCTTATTTCCTTGTATAGTTGTACAAACAAGGACTCAGTATATCATTACAATGCAAGTTCCTTCAGTGTAGGACTGTATGAAACTTGCTTATGAAGCACTTTGCATGCCTATGATATTGTAGAAATAACATAAGACACAAGCAAAGCAAGTTACACAAATAAAAACCAGTCATACTTAAAGTTTATTTATGATTTGAAAATGCCAGCTTTAACGCCACAAACTATTTTTTTCCTCCTGCAGTATGACCTCAACCCTTAACAGTACAGGAAACCCAACTCCTTTACATCACCTTAAATAAGTAGGTTTCTAAGGTTCTGTCTTCCAAGAAGATATTTGCTCTGAATCAGCCCTGTGCAGAGTATTCCGAGAGAGGCATATAAAAATGCCTAGAATTAACTACTCTGTTCCACGGGCTGGATGTAGTAGTGCTATTAATGTTGTCTCTAACTCAGCAATAAATTTTAACATCTTCTATGAGTCTTCTGACACATTACCTATCATCACAGATATTAAATCTAAAGTTAGTTAAAAATAAAGCGGTATATAGCTTTGAAATGTCATTTTTAATCATATTATATTCTTTCTTAATTCACTTTTATGAAGTGTATTGTTTCTCTATTTATAGTTCTCTGTGCTTAATGAGATTATTTGCAGGAAGGGGGGAGCAGGGGGAAGTATTCCTTGATCATGCTACTTTCACATAGTGCCAGAAGTTTTATTTAGCTATAGTTTTCTCTCATCCATTGATTGTAGAAGTATTTACAAAGGCTCACTTCTCTTGCGCTCACTGGAGACAAACATGTTGCCCTGACAGAAGCCCACCTTCACGCATGAATAGTTTTGAAAGTTTCTCTTTTCCCCCTTTTCTGGGGATAACTAGAACCTAGGATGACAAGCAGAGAGGGTAATATAAACATGCTACGTTTTTTCCTTAAACTGCCTCTAATCAGTGAAGACAGTGGCTTTTCCAGGAGGCATCTGAGCAGCTGATGGCCTGAAATGTTTACAGACATACATTCAAGCAGAAAACCTACTCTTCTAGTCCTCCTATGTTCTCTTTACTCCCATAAGAGAGAAAGAGAGAAGTTTTCAGAAGGCGATTCCAACATTGACACTGTGTGACCTCTGACATGCCCATCTCATATCACTGTCCACAGAGGGAGCTTACAGTGACCAAACTCCTGAATTTAGGAACGTCACATTGACCTATTGCCTGAAGTGATCTAATGAATCAGACTGCAATGAGACTGCTGTGATTGTTGGTAGTGCCCTGCTACAAGAAATCAAGCACAAAATACTGAATCCAGTGATGCAGTGCATACTTATGCTAATGCATAATATGTTCTCTAGTATTTTGTCCAGTACAATTCAGAATGTCTGTAGGAATTAGGTTTCTAGGCACTCCCTCAGAAAATTGTTCCACAACCTAATGTCACATAACCTCCAACCATTTTTCTGTGCTCAAACTACTATCAGAGCATGCAGATGAAAGAGGATTAGACTACGTGAGTGAATGCTTAGGAGCACTGAGGAGCTAAAGGAAATGTAACTGCTAGCACTGATGAACTAATACATCCAATGAAACACCAGGAGGCTGAAGGTGTTGTTTTTCAGATGAAATGTGAAAGTAAGGCATTAAGTATTAGAGGCAATTAAAGTTCTCTTAGCACTCTTTGCAACAGTACCTGTGTTAACCCCTGGTTCCTGGCCACCTTCCAGGGCACATAATTAAATTCTGCTTTCCTAAATATTTCCCTGCACTATCATTCAGAAAGACAGCTATCACTTAACCTGAAATGGTGTATCGATGCCAGATTTAACCTCAAAGGTATTTTATCGCCAATTACATTTTATTTACATTTATCCCAGATCTATTTCCCTTATATACCCAAAGTGTTTCCTCTCAATCTGTGTTGTAAAATTCTTCAGAACCTTGTAGAAAATAATCTGCCAAATTACTACATAATTACTTAAACTTAATTTCTCTACATCCCTGATTTGTTACTCCATAAACATTGGTCATGGAATGAGATCTATAGATCTACTTGCCAATAAGAAGCAGTTGATCTCTACCAATTAAAAAAAAAAAAAAAAAAAAAGGGTAATCAGCCTGAGAAGCCATAAACCCATACTGGGCCTGACTTTCAAGCTGTGATCAGCTCTCACTCTCTGCTACCTCACTGCTGAAGTATGAATGAAATTTGGAATGAATCAAGTTGGAAGGGATCCCTAGGGATCATCAAGTCCAACTCCCTGACCCTTGTAAGACTACTTAAAACTAAAACATATGACCAAGAGCATCACCTAGACACTCCTTGAACTTTGACAGCTTTGGTGCAGTGACCACTTCCCCGGGGAGCCTGTTCCAGTGATCAATCATCCTCTCAGTGAAGAACCTAATGTCCAGTCTGAAGTTCCCTGACATAACTTCATTCCTTGTGCCAGAGAGAGATCACCACCTACTCCTCTGCTGCCCACCTTGAGGAAGGTGTCGACTGCCATGAGGTCACCCCTCAGCCTTCTCCAAGATGACCATGCCAAGTGACATCAGCTGTTCCTCATAAGTCTTGCCCTCGAGACCTTTCGTCATCTTGGCCACTCTCCTCTAGATGCTCTTTAATAGTTTGTTGTCCTTCTTATATTGAGGCACCCAAAGTTGCACACAATATGCAGGGTAGGGCTGCAGTCATTTGAGTTTAGGTACCAAACACTTCATAACATAGCGTATGAACAAATGTGTGAAGACAGCCGTGTTGCCATTGATGCTACAGCTACTGATATACTTGTTTAATATCACTCACTTTCTGTCTTGGGGTTGAACAGTGGCACTTCTTCCCCAGAAGCACTGGGGAATCTCTAACTGACACTTGACATTCATGGCCAAAGAGAATAAACGTATTTTATGTGAGTGCCCAATCTAAATCTACCCTCTTTTAGTTTAAAAAACATTGCCCCTTGGTCCTGTCACTACAGGCCTGGTTAAAAAGTTTTTCTCTGTCTTTCTTATAAACCTCCTTCATATATTGAAAGGTCGCAGTAAGGTCGCCCTGGAGCCTTCTCTTCTCCAGGCTGAACAACCCCAACTCTCTCAGTCTGTCTTCATAGAAGAAGTCTTCCAGCCCTCTGATCATTTTCATGGCCAAACAGTCCCACTCTCCTCCTAGAATTAAATCTTCCACACTACACAGTACACTGCTTCTAGTCCAGCAAATTGTCTACAGAGTATTATTCAATCTCCTTTTAATTTCATGTCCATCCTGCTTTGCCTTTTGGTTTTGCTTGTTTTAAACTGACATACCTTAAATGCAACAAAAATAAATGTATAATATTACAGTGAGGAAACATTTGAAAATATCTGCAATAAAACCAGGAAAAAAATAATATAAATAGCACATTAAAAAACATATGAAATACTCTACATGTAAAAGCTAATATTCCCATTTCTGAAAATCATTAGAGTCCTCCTCCCCTCCCTCCCAGCATGGATAAGATACTTTAGAATGATGAAGCTCTTCAGGTATTAGGCAGTTTTGTTTGAAGTGCATGACCTAGGATTCCATTAATGATTAGTTCTGACCCCTACATCTCCCCGTAGACTCCTAGAGATAATGAGAAGAGCAGGGAATTATTGATCAAAACTAATGTAGCTTCCTTGTGGATCCTGAGTTTCTGTGTTAAAAAAAAATAAAAATCAATCAATGCCAAATGAAAAGCATGTTAATCATAATGTATGAACAAATTACAACAACTAAGATTCTATAGAAAGTAATTATGTTACAACACTTGCAGAACTAAAAATTTATTAAAAGCTTTAAAAAGTAAAAAAAAAACCCAAAAACTTTGATTCACAACATACATTGCCTCAATACTTTGAACTCAGCTACATGAGCTCCAGCCATTCCAAATTTAGGAATTTTGGATATCAGGATCAATGTCCTGGGATTTCTCACAGCACTTTCTGGACATAAAAGTAGCCAAAACTCAAATCCAGAGCATGAGAATCTTCTAGTCACAGAATTCAGGTAAGTAAATTAAAGACTGCCATCCTAATTTTCTCAAGCAATTAAACCACTTCTCTAATACCACTTTTCCTCTCATCATCCATTTCTATTTTCTGGAGAAAATTCCTGTTTATTTTTGAGCTATAAATACATATTGGACAGAACTACTGGAATCATTTGAACACTTAAACGTTCTTCTCCTTCTTCTCAGGTTAATATACTTGTATTCTAAAAAACGTTTCGGCATAACAAATTTCATTTTCAGGTAGATACAGTTCCTGGAAAAAATGAAAACCATGGGGGCATGTGTATGCACACTGCTATCAAAGACTTTTTGTCACTTGCTTTAAAACAAGTTTAAATCAGTGAAGGTATTGGACAAAACCAGAGAATAACTGATATACTCCAATTGCTCACAGGCTCCAGCCTAAAATCTGATGAAGCTTGACTGACATACAGGGAAATTACTCTGGTGATAAACCAGATGCTATGTTGAAATAGAATATCTTATCAAAGTAATGCAACTGAGGTCATTGCAATGGAATTTGATCTCAAAAAGGGGACTAGGGAATGCTAGTTGTAAATAATAATAATATAACTAAAAGTGCAGGCAAACTACTGTCGTAATATCACAAAACCTACATTCATGAATAAAAATTACATCACAACCAAACATGCATTATGACTCTGTGGGTCTAGGAATGAAGCAATCAGCGCTAAATCAAGCTTGAAACCATGGTGAATATTGATGCCATTTTTTCAGATTACATTAACAATCTGCCACAGTTAAAGACTGCTAGAAAAAAATAAAGAGTAAATCAACACTTTCTATCACAGGGAAACATTTCAAGAAAATCTCTATTCTTCATGCTCTGCTCAGACCAAGCCCTAAACACTGCATTTTTATTTTTAAGAATTTGAGTTTTTTCTATTTATGTGACATATACTGTCTTTCATTTCTTAGGAAAAGATCTTAGCTGATGTAGCAGTGGAAATCGGAATGGATTTTGGTAATCAGCTCAGATTACTCCAAGAGCTACACTGACAAGTGCAATCTCAGACAATGCTCGTGAAGTTTAAGAGCCCTTAAATTACTTACTCTTTTCACTGCAGTAATTGACACTTGCATTTCAGAGCTCCAGAAAGTACAGAGCATAACTGTGTAACATATAACATATTCTAAGGCAATTCTATCCAATGAGCAAATGGTAACCAGGTATAATATTATCATTTTAAGGTTGTAAAGATTACTCTTGCCAGAAGCTTTAACACAATTGTTAGCTTATGTTTTCATGGTAGTAGGTTAACAGGTCACACTTACTATGCCTTCTTCCTTCACAAATGACTTTGCATTAATTATCAAAGGTCTAAAGTCTAATTCTGCTACCTTTATTTCAAAAATAATCTCATTAAAACCAAGACTATATAGAAAATAAAAGAATCAAATCTTTGGAAAGCAAACTAGCATAAAAAAACCCACTGCCCAATGAGACTTTTTTCTGTTGGATAGCAGTAATTAAATCTCAAATAGCAATTGTATTCTTAACAAACTATAGTATAAATAAAGAAAATTTGCAAAAGCACACTCTATGTCTGATCTAAGAATGCTCAGAGAAGGATTTGTTTGTTTGGAAAAGTGAAAGGAATGTCTGCCAGATGGAAGATTTCTGAAGGTAAAAATACCCTTCTTTATTGTTAAAATTGTAAAAAAAAAAGTGTGTCGTTCTTGCATTCCTAAACCAGTACTTCACTTAATATCAGAGACAAAATTTGCTTTTCTCAGACATAATTTTATGTAGATTTCACATCCAAAAGAAAGCATTTAGTATCTGTGTTTGAAACACTTTATTCTAGAAATTAATATAAACAGTACAGAAAAATTCAGTATGTATTCTTTAAGCTATGAACCCGGTAAATTCGCAGATGAACACCTGTTAGTCACTGGCAAATTTATCTGCCAGCTTTACTTGCAAGCAGAAGATAAAAGACAAGACAAAGCGTTCATTTATTCTTTCCCATATAATTGCGTTTATGGAATGTAAAACTTTTTTTCATCTTCATTGACGAATAAAACCTACAGATCAAAGATTTGGCTTATGCTTTCTTTTTAATTTGGGAACTTGTAAATCAAGCTCTAAGTATCATTAACCTTTTTTAGCTTTGATTACAAAGCATCCCTACCAGTGTTCAGGAAAGCAAAGTGGGGTGTCCTATACATCTTGCAGTTATCATTCTTAGCAAAGGTCTCAATATTCTAACTATAAACATTTCACAAAATAAAGAATTGTGTTATAAGATCTTATTAGAACCATGCAGAAAAACTTTAAAAAATAACTGATAATACTTGGACACGTAAGTTACTGGGAAGCTCTATTTTTCAACTGATGAAATTCCCACTTATTTTTCAAATGTGGAGTATTACACAAAGAATTATCTCTGATTACACAATACCTAACCATAGTTCCTCCCATCAAGTTCTCTGTATTCATAAAATGATGATCAAGAACATTGAAAGCAAAAGCAGAATTTGAAATCACCCTTCTTCACCAGTTTCCGATGAAATAAAATAATTTTTAAAAATATTAAATGACCTCAAACATTCCATACTGGAAAACTAAGCTAATATAGCAATTGTAGGATGAAGTGTAATCATATCTTCTTACTGACATGTACATTCCAGCTATTTAAATTCTTTTCACCACAGGTGTCTTAAGGCAAAGCAGAGAAACAGTGAGTACCAGAGTGCTACATATGATTTATCTTAGGCACTTAGGATGAGATAAATTACTCTGAGTAGGTGCCTTTTGCCCTTCATTTGGTATAAAGAAAAACTAGAGTTATTAGGTTAGACAACTAACATTGGATACCCAAGTTAAAGCAAATGAATCACACTGTAGGCCATTATTGACTGAGGAAAAATTGTATTTAGTTCCCATCAGATGATGTAAAACTTGTATTTTCCCTTAGAACTTTGCTGTTATAAAATGAGAAACGTGTTGAATTTTTAAATTGCTGATAAGTATTTTTTCTGAAGTTAAAAAATGACAGAAAATCATTCCTTTCTTAAGCAATTAAGTGTTATGATCCTACAATAAAATAGGAAAGAAGAGAATTACTGGACATAGCACCACATTATGAAAGAGGCAGATAAGAAACTGTCTTAGACTACCAAAAACAGTGACAAGCAAATGTAAAAATACAATGTGCATGTTGTTCTATATTTAGCTTTGTGGGTAGGTTCTGAAATCTCCTTTGAGCTGTCATCTTTGATAATGGCTGGTAAGACCAAATTCTGAGGCAACAGTAGAGCGCTCTCAGCATTATTTTTATTTGAGGACTCAAACCAGTCAGTATTCAAAGGCAACCTGTGAATTTGCTATAGTTCTATACATAAACATCTTCTTTTTACTTCTGTTGACTGAGTTCAGATCAAAACATAACATTTTACATCAACTATTTTCAGTATGTCTCCAAGTTTATTTTTAAAATGAATGCTTGCTAACAACCTTGTACTGGTAGACCTGTCTTGAAGATTGTTCCATTTAAAATGTCTTATTTAACTGTAACACAGAAATTAATTTGTCTCAAAAAATGATTTCAAAGTGAAGTATTTTCATACCTCCTGGTATGTCAGCAGTTTTCCAGATGCATGCTATCACTGCATCTGCAGTGAATCATACAGAATCATCATTTTAAGGAGCGAAGGAAAACTGGACTGGAATATGAGGTACATTCAGATACTATATTCCAACTATAGTATTGAGTGTTTTCTTCAACATTAACTATTACACAGGAGCAGTCACATTATCTTCCCAGTGGCATAAAAACATTTAAGGCTCTTTTACAGTGTTATTTTTTAATGCTATAAGTAATAAAAAGTAGGGGGAAAAAGAATGCTATTTCACTGCTAATCCTGTCATCACATGCAAAAAATAACAGCACCATGCTTTTAACATTCAACTGCATATCAAGCTAAAACAAAAGTGAAAATTCAAATTAAACAATTTTAATTGAAAAATCTATACTATTAGTCAGTAATACCCTTTTGAGGAATTTCAAAGGTATCACCATTGGTAGGTGGGACACATGAAAATTTCTGCTATAGAACTTTTATTTTTTTATGAGACACTACCAGTTTATACCACTCTTGTATTGGCAGAAACTGATTGAATAGATCTTTGCTTCTTACCATCAACACAGGCTGGCCTTGCTCTTGTTGTACCGGCAATCTGTCCTTTTTTACATGCGCAGCGAGCTGTTTGTCGGGCTATAGTCCTTCGGGGCTGACTGCTATCTCTGTCCAAAGTAACAATCTCACATGTACCTGCAGCCAGTTGACCTGGAAAAAGAACCAGCAACAGGTACCAGAGTCACTGAATGCACTACAGGCAATCTATTACAGTCGAATAGAGTCATAGCCCTATGTCACAGCAGACACTCCACAAGAAATGGGCAGCCAGCTGATGGATATAATAAAACTGAGATGACATACAATTTTTCTTTCTGGTGGACATATGAGAACCCTGCAAACTGGCTCTGTCAGAAAATGATTATTGTTCCATAAAAACCAGAGAGCTGAGGTCACACAGGTTACTTTTACTTATGTTGGCTAAGTAAAAGAACAATCTGCCTTTATAGCAATGACATTTAAATGGTGTGCTCTTTACGTACCTTCAGAAAAGAAATGATAAAATATATGGAAAACCAAAAACGTCCCCACATGTCCATGAATATAATGAAGTCCCAGCTGCTTTGCATGTTGTTTCTGAAAGACAAAGTCTTTCAAAGTATACCCACACTTGACCGGATTGTCAGTCCTTTAGCTCTTGCTCATCTAAACTGAATGGTAATTCATTCTCTACCTGACTCAGACTCGAAGTAGCTGACCTTTTGTCTTTTAGTAAATTTACTATGTAACCATTCTGCAAATGACACTAAAATGACACTGCCCCATTAGCTCAGTAACATCATTTCCTTTTATTGACTTCTCCAATATATGTAGCTTTTCCTGAATACCAAGGAAATCCACACCACCTAATTCTGAATTTGGACTATGCTACAAGGCGCAAAATGAAAAGTTCCAAAAAATTCTTTTGCAAAGAATATTAGTCTGAAGTAAATTTTATACATTTAAAATTGTGCACTTCCTCTGGTACAATGGATACTAGGACACTAGTATACCAAAATACTACATTTTACAAGCAAGAAAGATACATTATTGAATTTCAGTCCTTAGTAACACTGAAAAAGAATCCCAGCTATCATTTTGCATTACATATAATTTCTGGATTTTATGGTACAGTCATAAATATAATTTCTATTGAATTTTCTCTTTGTAGGCAATAAATGATAACCTTTCAAATGAACATGTGAAAAAATACATCTCTAAATCACAAGCTTGCTATATTTTGTTTTCATAAAAAATTAAGATTGGAACAAATGTATTATTGTACTTAAATAGTTATGCAGTTTAAATAATATTCAAAGTAAATTATTTTTATGCTGTTGAAATACTGAAAAACAACTATAAGAAAAAAAGTAGAAATTTGAAATCTGTATTATCACCAAAGAACCCAACAAACAAATATAGAAAGACCCTGCAACATACATGAATGGCATTTAAGTCTAAAAGAGTAAGGATATTTCTGTATACTGCATTTTTTTCCATTCAGAATACAAGTTTACTTAGTATATTGTTCTCAGAACCAGCTTATGATGCTTCCTATTATGTGGATAGTGTTTTGAAATTGTCAGAATAGCAAAATATTGTAAGCTGCCAACAGTATTGTGACTGGTTCACTGCTAAGTCACTTAAAGTGTATGATGCTGTAACTCCTACAACTGCACTGAATTCCAACATGGTAAAACTGATAATCTCAAAGATGAATATGGAACAAGGGACTCTACAAATTCATGCAAATATATGAAATATATGTAAATAATATACATTAGGCATTTATAAATACAGATATGATATTCAAGATTGTGAACACTATCACCACGGTGTTTACTGGCTGCTGACAACTAGAGTTAGGAGCTATGGTCAGTCCTGGGTTTCTACTCTTCCCCCCCCACTCTGCTAATGACACTATCTTCGGATAAACATACTGATAAGAGGATTTTTACTCTATTATATGCTGGTTTTATCTTTGTTTCCTCCAAAATCTTGGGTTAGAAAGCAAAGATTTAGCAAGAAAGATAGCACACGATTTTCCAGATAGGGACAAGGGAAATACCAGCTACATTGAAATATCTTGAACTGGAAAAAAAGCATTATTTTTCCCCCCATTGCTAATGTATTTCATTCTGGGTTGCAGGAGATTTATTGCTCCCAAGGAAAACAGCTGTCTTAGTAGATCATGTAAAAAAGACATAATCAGACATGTATTTAGATCATGACCCGTTAGGCATTTGAGCATCATGATTACAGTCCTGCATAGTGAATAGAAATTGAATGGAAACCAAAGAAAAAGTAGCAGCATAAATACAATATGCGTAAGTGTTCCTGAGAGTATGGGCTGCCATATTATCCACTATCTGTAAGTCTTCATACTATTGTTACTTTCATTAAAAGATATGGTAAATCATATAATCTATTTATATAAAATCCCATCTCAGAGGAAAGGAAATAGTTTTACAGCAGAGTGAAGGTGAATAAGGACTATACTTGGAGAAAAAGAACAATAAAGCTTGATGTCAAGATAATTTGTGAAAGTAAAAAGTTTTCCAGGGTATGCAAGCACTACTGATAAGAATACCTATAGACAATCTTTTCTGCTTTTAGACCTGTCCAGTTTTAGTTCTGCATAGGTTCATTTTGGGCCAGCTGGGTTGTTTTTTTAAATTACTATTTTTAGCTGTTTATTTTGTTTAGAGATGATAATTTCTTCCAGGCATAGTGACCTCATTTTTTTTTAAATGAGCTTCAAAAAAATGGGATACCTAAATAAAAGCAATTCCTATACAAAGTTTTTCAAGTTATTGAAAGGAAATCAAGCAATTTTGTGTAGCTATGAAAAACAAGGAAAATTTGAAGATTCTTAAAACATTTCATAGATTGTTTTGTTAAAGATCATTTTTCTGTTGCCATTTTTGTTTCCATAGCGGAAGATAATTAAAAGTTATTGTAGAGCAGCAGCAGCTCTTAACATATATGACATAAATACTTCCTTTGTATTTGTGTCACAAGGTGCAAAGATTGCAAGTATATTGGACACTGCAACACAGTGCACATCCACTGTTACTTGGCTTCAGATGGCTGTAAAGCACAAAAAGTATTGTTTAAGGTTATGGAGGCCCATCTCCAGAGAGAGAGTCATCCCGTTGTAAAGCAAATCCTCTCTGTCTTTCATTAAGTACAGAGTAAGCCTACAGGAGTACATTACTTAGATGACATATGCTATTTTTTGCTTTTTAACAATTAATCTAGAAATGTAAGTTTCAAAAATTATGGAACAAAAGAAATATACTTCTTTCAAGTACGGAGTTTCAAGAATTAGGATACCTTTCATTTTCATAGAAGCTGACATAGTGACCTCTTTCAAAGACATTAACGAAAAAATTTGAGCCTCTGAGCACTCTCCACTCCAAAACACTGAGAAGAAATCTCAAGGCAGCAACAAGAGGAGTTTCACTGGAGCTTTTCCAGTTGAGAGATTAAGAGTCATAGTCTATGAAACAGTCATAAAGAATCCATATTTTCAGTAGATCATATTTATGTACTTGCAGTACACAAAGAAATTCACCACTTTCCAACCTGGATGAAATAATCTTGGGAAAATAAAAGGCAAGCAGAGAATTCTGATTCATTCGAGCCTCATCTAAAAGTCTTTCTTCCAAGAAAAAAAATGCCTTTTTTTAAAAATTATGAACCAAGTATAAAGATTATTTCAGAGTTACTGTCATTCAGTGTTCCAAGTAAATGAGTGGGTATTTCTTCGCTGTTGTTATTATTATTTATTTCATATATATATATGTATATGTATATATATTATAATTTATAAATATTTATTTTATAAGTTTTAGTAACTAAGAGCACACTGAAAATTATTTGATTTTGTGTTGTCACCATCTGGCTACTAAACAGAGAAAAGGTTTAGTTTCTTCCATGATCTTCTACGAAGTCGTACTGCATTCTTAAAATGCCAGTTGATATGTCCCCTTTCTCTCTCACCACAAGTACACATGTTTCTATATGGAATTCTTTCAGGAAAAAGGAAGACTGAAGGATTCTGAATTAAAAACATAAGTCAAACTAAACTAAAACTAAATTACATGGAGAGTACCTGTGACAATATTTTAATTTTCTGTAGAGAAAAATATTTCTGCTCTCTAATAGAACATAAAATATGCCTAATGCACATTGATTACAGCAAGCAAGTTATAGATATTATGAATTCTTTATTTACACATGCCGAAAAGCTGAAGATTTCCTTCAAAATCATTTAAAGAAAGAAAGTCAGATGATGAACTCATAGTATCAGTGGGTACAATGAAAATAAAACTTGATCTAAATATATGGGTCTTTCCAGGGTTTTAGATTTCATGCCTATCCAGAAAATCTCCTTCTGAATTGTACATGCAGTCTTATATTATAGTTTCAGTGAACAACTTTTTCATGCATCACCAACTTGATGCCTAGCAACAGAAGCTCTTTTAGTTCAAAATGCATCAAGTTAGACGTTATTAAAAATCTTGGCTAGATTCAGATACTCTTTTGTCACTGAACACAATGCAAGAGTTGTTTCAAAATCAGATCACAGAAATACATTCAGTAGTTTTCTATTACAATATTGAAGTCTTTCTGACAACAGATCCATGCCAACTCCAGAGCAGGGCTGAATATCAACAATTCCTACTGAGATACGGGGAACTTAAGTATTCAGTGTCATTCATGATTTGCAGTTGCCGTTAACTTGAATAACAAATATTTAAACATATTTCAATTAAGAAAATAAAAAGCATACATTTAAGTGGAGTTTGAATTATTTGTGGAAATCCAACTAGTATAAAATAAGAAAGAGCAACTCTAACAATGCTTATGAAAAAATGTATTTAATCTGAAGTAACAGACCAGAATTGGCTCAGCTTCTGGAACTCACTATGGGGAAAAAATGAATGTTCAAATGAATCAGCACAATTTCAGAATAACTATCTAATAAGAACATTGTTTCAATCTTAATTTATGCAATACAAAGGCATTTCAGTTTTTCAATAAAATGTATTCTTGGAAATACATGATTTCCCTTTTCTGACACTAAAGTCACTTACATTGAAAGGATTTGTTTCCAAGATGCTTCATAAATCATTTAGGGAAGAATTTCTTCACAGTGAGGGTAACAGAACACTGGCACAGGCTGCCCAGAGAGGTTGTGGAGTCTCCTTCTCTGGAGACATTCAAAACCCACCTGGACATGTTCCTGTGTGACCTGATCTAGGTGTTCCTGCTCCGGCAGGGGGATTGGACTAGATGATCTTTTGAGGTCCCTTCCAATCCCTAACATTCTGTGATTCTCTGATTCTGTGTGACCTTGTAACTTTCTATTGAAACAAATGTTGTAGCTGTTTAAGTAACAGTCTACACAGAGCAATTCTTCATGCTAGTAGTTAGACAACCTGTTTAAAATAGTCTTTACTAGGTTTTTTGAGGGTATGATCATACCATCAGTAGAAGACAACAGGATCAATGTCACTGTCTGAAACAAGAAGTAACTAATTTAGATAATCTTAATTTACTGGTGTAATCCATAGATGCCCAGTAAAGCATTTGTCTAAAAAGACGTGTTTTAAGTGCTCATTTTATGAAAGTAAACTCACTGTAGAACCCAGTTAAGTAAACCTTATGCATAACAGGAGAAAATAAAGGAGAAGGCATTCATCATGTAAGAGTCAGTTTAAGTATTTTCAGAGTTCCACTGCAATGAAACAGTACGTTATGTCCCCTTAGTAATTACTAATTTTATTGCAATTTTCAGACTACCACTTAGCCATCTCAAGCACATAAACAGCACAGACATTAGGAGGATAGGAAAATAGATTTCAGCCCTTCCATTCTGAAATAAGCAGTAAATTTTAATTAAGATAGATCCTACTCTTCTAAATAGTTGCAGAGGAAAGAAAATAGAGTCTGTGGAGATTCAAGATACATTCAAGGACCCATTTTGAGATTTTTTTTTTTCCCAAATAAGACTAATGCCCTAACTTATTGAACCTGATACTGCTATTGTACGTAATTGCATAATATTTTGTTCTATCATTATGAATCATTTCCCCTATTTTTTACTTTTAAAAACATAACAGAGAGAAAAATAAATGTAAAACCCAAGTTCAGTGCAAACAGACTTCAAGACTAAAGTTTCTGAAGCCAATTCACAAACAGAATTGGTACAAAGAGGGATTCCAGACCAGAGAAGGCTTGAAAAACCAAGCCAAGGTTGTATAACGAAATGAAGAAGCAAAGCATATAGATATATAATACTACTTCTAAATAAATATTCCTATTTGGTATACTACTTTTAAAAGTAATTCATACTGATCCCATGGTTTTAGGACATGGCAATGTCAGTTCTCAAATTCCTATACAGTCTTAGTTCAAACACTGATACAGTTGATATGCTTCATTTTACAAAAAAAAAAAAAAAAGAAAGAAAAACAAAACCACAGCTGAAGTACAGTATTGAGAGATAAATTTATGTCAGGGTGTTGAGGGCTACAACAGGCCTCACTGTCCCTGCCTGGCACACCCTGCCCATGGCCCAGGACGCCATTCCAGCGCCCCAGGGCTGTCAGTCCCCAGCCCAGCAATGCCACAGCAGGGCCGGTCCCCAGCTCCCCACAGCCCTGCCCAGCCATGGGCCCTGCGGAGCCAGGCCCACCGGTGGGCTCACGGCCTGGCCTGGCCTGGGCCTGTCCCCAGGGAGGTGACTGGTGGCTGGGGCTGCCTCGGTGCCTCCGTGGCTGCCCAGCTGTGCCCTGCAGGGTCTCCTTTGGAGGATCTCGCTGATTCCAGGATGGAGACTGGAAACCCATTGAGCTGCAGCTCCAAGAGAGCCAATGACACTTGCGCCCCTCATTTTAGTGACAATTACAGCTTCCATCTTTGAGAAATATCTTTAATGCATATTCACACAAAAAAATCAACCAAATTAATCCCACTAGTGTTGACTTCATAAATATTATAGAAGTTTTCCCCCTAGCCTAGTAATTTCTGGGGTCTCATGTCTCATTTTGGATAGTGACCTGAAAGCAGACCTTGCAAGTAAGAAAATCATATAACCAATGCTACCCAAAATAAATAGAAATTATAAGACATTTGAGTCCTTTCTCTTTAAGCAAGTTCTGCCTCTATGTAAGTCAGAATGAATTGCAAATCTCAGCTACACAGAGCTCCTCCAAGGAGGACCTGCAGCTCCAAGGGCTTCCCGTTCACTCCTCTTCATGCAGGTTTACTTAATTGCTTCTGGAGGCCTCTATTGGTTTCAAAAAGGAAATAATTGCATGAATTCAGGACTAAACAAAGCTATGCATATTTGCATAAATCGGGAAGCAGCTGTCACTCAGTTACTTTCCTAGAAATATTTAAAACTGCTAAAAAAAAAGAAAAAGGAAGAAAAACACCCTTCCATGTTTTTACCAGCCTCCACATGCAAAATAAGCCTCATCTGTTTATAAAACAAACAGAATAGCCATAAGGGGAAAATGTTATTGGAGGGATGCTGATATTTCTCTTGTGAAAGACAGGAATAAAAAGCATAGGTTTGTCTAAAAAGCTCCTGACATTTGTTGGAGCCAGAAGCTGCATGTCAGGAAGGAACAAGTCTGTTATGTTAGCAAAATATGTCACTGCAGGGAGCATGAAATCAGTTTGAAGGAACATGCAGATAAAGCCATATATCGGAAGTAGATATAATGTAGCAGCTCAGCTAAACAAGTGTTTTTAACTTCTCAGGTTTTCCTTTTTACAATCAAACTATTTGTTATTCTAGAATGACTTGATTGCTATTCTAAAATGAGCTGAAAACTATTTACATATGTAACATAGACTTTAAAAAGTAATCATACAAGTGCCCTTCCTACTTTTATCAAACTCTGCACTGCAAGATCCTGAGTTCAACAGCAGATTTGGAGTAAAATAAGGTCCAGTGGAGGTGGGAAAGGAGAATCAGTATGCTGAAGGTCTGTTTTGTTAGATCCTGTCAATATGTCTTAGTCCTTAAACTGCAGAAATAATAACCCCAAGATTCTAATTACTATACACCAGGAAGTAAGTTACATCCTATGCAACAAGAAATGTGTCATTACTCCGTGCCTGTGGCAGGTTTGAAAACCTGGAGGCCAAAGTATGCAGCTGCTAAATCTAGCCTGAGTGAAAAACAACTGCTACCTAACAATATCCAGCCTTACTAACATGACATATGCTAACTCATACCTATGAATGAATAAAAAATCCAAATGATGGAAATTTTCTGTCATTTTTGTAGGACAAATGTGATCATACCAAATCATCCACTGTACTCTTAGCAGATCTAAATGTTTTCTTTAAAATAAGCCTGTTTACTTTTACTACTGCCTGTAACACTACTTCTCCCTTTTTGCAAAAGCCTCTAACACAAAGACATTTGTTTTTCTAATAATGGCACTGCGATGCAGTTCGTTTTTTGGTAATCTAGATGGTAGGTTTACTCTGAAATCACTAGATAACAGAGAAAGTATTCTAGTAGCTAGCATCATTCTCTTGCCTTTTTTTTTAAATGGAAAGAGTCTATAAACATTCTCCATACAAAATACAGCCTCTCTCAAGGCTTTTTACTTTGTGGTACTGCACTTACTGAGAACATATAGGTATAACAGCTCACACATAACCACAAGGAAATATAAACTGCAGAAGTAAGCACTGAAAAACAGAGGCACTGAAGCACGATACCCATATCTAAGAAGGAAACAAATTTCAACAATTTTGAAATGTCTTACTACACCTGAGAAGAAATAATCCCACTGAATAATATACATTAATTAGAAGTATTATGGACGAACCCAAATCAGGGTTTGATGCTACGAATCTTGGGCAGATAAAGGATCCTCAGGCCCAAAACCTGAACAGGCAGAATTTGCACCTCTTCAAGTGCCCCATTCTCTACAGTGACTGTAAAGGAAGTTTATGGTGCATAGGTTCAATTGATCTGTGTGATAGCATCAATTCTCAAATCAAGCACATTATAAGGACCAGAATAGAACAGCATGTCTCTGTTGCATCTGCTGTTTCTTATCACTTAGCTCTCAGAGTTTCATTACTGAACACACAAGAACAGTGTAATGTTCCTTAGCGGTACCTGCCTCTCTCTGTTTACTTCATGGAGCAATTAAGTCCCTCATTTAGGTGCTATGCTGAGCACATGGCTAGATTTAGCACACAAGCCCCACTATTGCAGGTACATCACAAGGGTTTTAGACAATTACATTGTCTTAAAAGTTAAAAAATAAAGATGTAGTATGCCAAAGAAATATGTCCTGTTAGACTAATACCAAACTTAGCATCAATTAGAGGAAGTGAATTTGACAGGCTCCTTAACTGATGGATTTGAGTGACGTCTTTCATTTTAAAGGTTTGTTTAGGAACAGTGCTTTATGCATGTGTGACGGAGAAGCATGAGTGTGTTGGCTATTATTCTCAGCTGTTCTACAGACTTGGAGAAGTGATTTTCTATCTGGACCATCTTCACTGCTGCATTTTCCATTTTTATCCATTTTGCTCAAAATGACTTATGAAACAGGTACATGCTGAAACTAAAAGTTTTCATGGATGAAATCCATGATTTTTATATTCTCATTTCGAGTTCTCCAAGAAGATAATCTTATCCCATAAATGGTTATCTTCTGCACAACTCAGATGAGGGTGACAGCAAAAGAGGCTTTAAACTGCTCACGTATATCCAAGGCTGCCCAAAGACAGTGCAGTGAACACGGACTGCAGTCATTCCACCCACCTTTACAAATCAGTAGAGGGCTCAAGATTAGAGACATACACAATACCTCCTCCTGTGTCCCATTTATCAGGGACTTGTCTTCCATTTACATAACTAAGGGTTCAATCATCCCTTATTTCACCTCTACACTATATAGAGCGGCTTATGCTCAAAGAAGATATGTCATATATGTTCACACCAGATGTAGCATTAGTCTCAAGATACTGAAAAGCTGAAAACATTTTAAGTGTATAAATCCATTCTGTGCTAGACTTAGCAGCTGTAAAATAAACACAAACAAATATATCAACAGAAACAAAACTTAAAGGTATGTGTTGATACCACAGAGGCAATGTTAAAAAGTCTTTACACTCATGACCTTTTAAAAAACTTTAAGTTCACCTTTTTATTATTATTATTCCCTCTATAACAAGGTCCATTTTTTTATGTACTGCTGATCAGTTTAACTAGCTAATAAAAAGTTAAATTATGCTATCAATTTCCCAATGAATGCTTAATAAATAATACTTCCTCAGATCAAGGTCCTTAATAAAAAAGAATGAAAATGAGGCCTTTCACTGTTTTTTTCAGGATTTTGATGAACTAAGTTTACTATTACTTATGGTGTATCATCCTGAAATATGCTTCCTAAGACATAGAATAGACTGTAGTTAGCAGTTTTCTAAACACACAAAAACATGTATGTAAAAAAATGTCAGGTCCGAGTATGGCATTGGCTATGCTTTGCATTGCCGGTTCTCATCTACTTGCTAGAATTTTAACAACACAATATTCAACTGTAGTAAAAATTTCAGTGTTCTGATTGTGTCTGGCAGATGGCACTAAATTATCCTCTCAAATTTTGGATTAAAGGTAAATCATCATAAACTATATTCCATCTTTCATCAGCTAAGTCTCTCTCCAGAAGTTCTCTAGTGTTGAGGACAACGTGAAAGCTGTCATGTTAAACAGCACCAAGCAGAACGACATGCTGCTCCTCATCCAGAGGAAATGCTGAAGGAGAACCATTAACATTATGGAGAAGCATTAACATTTTCTGCCTTCCTTTTGGTGAACATACTTAAGTTGTTTGGGTTAGTGATAGGGATACTGTGTTTTTGTTGTAATGGTATGGAGGCAGCAGAAAGTATAAAATACATGGACAGGAGAATGATAACACAGAGATTTATTGAATGAATGTTTGCACTCACTAGATGTAATAAAACTTGAATGATATCAAGCAATTCATGTACATATATGAGATACACACGGTCATGTTGAGTACTTATGGCCTGCCCTTCTTATTTTAATTTTCCCAATGACAATATAGCAGCTTGAATGAAAACTGAGGATAAGCTGATGGGAATCAGAATAGAAAACCTGGCAATAAATATTTCATTAAAAAAGGGTTTCTAAAAGACCATATAACCTTTTTTCTAAATGCTTCAAATCCAAAATGTATTAGGTTCAAACAAAATAAAGTTATTTAATTAGTTATAGGTAATCTGAATTTATACAGTAACCACTAAAGGGAGAGTCACTATGACACTGAGACAAATCCAAGCATTCAGACCAAAGATTGGGTAGAGTATCTCTTGAGAAAATAGGCCAACACAAGCGTTTATTACCTAAGGAGCAACTAAAGGTAGTGAACTGAATTATTAATCACAGCTGTAACTAGACATCACATTATTTGTGTGTATGTCGATGAACACATCTGTATTTTGGTCTCATGCTGGGGAGCATGACGGCAGAGGGAGATAGTCATTTTGCAACAAAGAGAACATCATTTAATCTCATTACAAGAGAAATGTGAGCCTGGTTATACACAGAAAGCAGTGATTGTGTTATTAACATTAGGACGAAGGGATGTACTAAATAACAGTTACATAGTCTTGGTTTAAAACAGGAATGGCAATCAGAAGACTAGGATTCAGTTTCTGATGTTGCCATATATCTTCTGTACTGAATAACCAGTTTGCTCTTGTTAACAGGAGGATACAGCATTATGTTCAGTGAAACTCCACTACCATCAAACTTGCAGTAGCCCAGAGCTGAAGCCATGAGAATTGTAGTATTAATCAAAATTCAGTTCTTCTAATCTGCTGAAACCTAATGAATTAAAGAACTGCAATCCTTCACTAGTTTTAACTTAAACAGTTGTTCATCTTCTGTACAACATGAATCTTTGCACAATGACTAATAAATAAAATCCCATAAAAAAATAAAAATAATGGAATTTTTACCACTAACTTCAGACAGCAAATTCAACACAATAATGAGAAAGTCTCCACACTCCCAGCACCAGCCTTTTAGCAAATTTGTGTTGCATCTTAAATAACTGTGATTCTGACCAAGGACATTTGTCAAATGAATTCTTATTCAAATGAAAACTCTATTTAAGAACCATTCACTTGGTATGACTTTCTGTGTACCACAAGTCATGGCAGCAGCTCTAAACAAAGGTGCTCTGGGATCAGGAAGCACAGACATGAAAAAACAAAGCTACACTCCTTCAGTGTTTTACTCTGCTATGTACTGCATGACAACTCTATGGTCACTCTATTTTTTTTGGACTAGATGACCTCCAGATACCCCTTCCAACCAAAATCAATCTATGATCACATGACTCAAATAATGTATCAGTATATACCAGTGTACACTGTGTGTCTGCATTGTGTCTATACTCTCGTATACATGGTTGCTTGCTTAAGGCTGTTGATGGTTTAGTCCTTAAAATATGTGAATTTGGTTCACCACTTCTATTCTAGTAATTTCAAGTAGACAGTTTATCTGATCTCTTATATTAATATCAATTTGACATAACACAACTGCTCTGTTGATACAAGATAATCTTATTCCAATACTATTCCTTTTAAAACCCGATTTCTGATATCTTTAATCAAACTAAGTTGGTCACTACTGGGAAAGCAAATTCAGTAAAAGATCCAAAGACCTTAATAAGAATAAAGTGTATACGTAGACTAATTCTTATTATGCAAAACTCCTTAAGAGAATATAAAACTATATGTATTATAGAAACAGTGTATATATACAGTATCTGTATGTGCAATGTATAATATAAATTGTGCATACTTTAAAATTGTTAGGGTAATGCTCCGTACGCAAAAACTTCAGAGATGATGGAATATTGTTTGACAGCATAACTGAAATCTGCAGTAGTATCCAACCAGAACACACACGTAAAATTATTGCCTAAATAGCAAATATACACATATACATGTACTTGCATGTATATATAGACACAAGTATGCATATGTATGTTTATATACATTTTATGGATGGATTACAGATGATATACTAGGAAAGCAGAGTAAATTATGGATGAAATATATAGACTGTGCAAGGATGTTTTGATGTACACATATTGCATCAAGTTGGCATGTATACATGGCTTATATAAACCTTAAGCACAAAAATTAACTCACATTTCTCTACTGGGATCAGCAATACTATTTCCCATGCAGTGTGCCCAGTTGGAAATGGCTGTATAAACAAAGCAGTGAAGAACCAGGCCTCTGCACTGCAAGGAAGGAGAAACTTGGCTCCATTCTCAATAATGAATATTTAATGGTTCCCTGTTCCACTTACATCTGACAACCCTTCCTACCAATTTTCCTTTTCACCAGCTCTTGTGGTAAAGACAAGAATGAAAGATCAAGACAGGACTGGTTGCTTAACCCTTCACATAAACCTCCGCACAGTCAGACAAATGTTACAGAGTCAGAACACTTTTTCTCCTCTTTTTTTAAATACAATTACATAATCCTCTCCTACGCCGTGAGAGTTTCAGAGATTACTGAGATGGTATATACGATCTCATACACATAAATGCCTGCCCATATGCCCAAACATACAAAGATGCATATCATATCCTGTCATATCCAATGATAAGAAATGTCTCAAGGTTTTTTGCCTTCCTCTTATAAGAAAAATTCATTGATAGTAGTTACTGTGTGATCAGTATGCAACTGGGAAAAAAAAAAAGCAAAAAAGAGAAAGCCCTCAAGTTACATAGGCAACTAATCCTTTCCACATTGTAACAGTGCTCTTGAGCGAAGAGACTTCCTTGGAGAGTTGGTGATTAGCATTTCTGCCAAAGTCCCCTGGTGACAAAGGACACAGGTTTTGATATTTCAGCCCTAAGCACAAGGAAGTACAACCAGCAAAACATAAAATAAATCTATTTAATAATCTGATTAGTTTTTATCTATTTTTCCAGCGATGGAGCTGTATCCAGTGACAGTGTAAACATTTTACTTTGCACAATGTAAGAACCACAATAGAAGAGCATTATTAGTGCTAGAAAGACATTCTCAAGGAAGTACTTTGATTTCAAAAGACTGTTGGAGCAATTGTCACCCCTGCTGTGCTCCGATTCTCTCTTGATGGGCATAAAGTGTGAACGCAGAATGCATTATTATGAAACTCACTCGTCCTTGCATTTGCGTGCTCATTGCTTTTGCCATCTTGCGGTGACCAAAAATAGAAAGCTACAGAGCAGCATATAATTCACACTAGAATAATGTTGCTGCATTTTTTAATAAATTCTTCAGTGTATATGCTGAAGATCTACAACTCAAGCCATGCTCTGCATTTTGTCATTCATTGAACAAATGTGCATTCATTTTCCTTTTAAGACTGAGCTCACTGAAAAATACAAATCATAGTCTAAACACTTAAAATAAGCACAAATATGAAATGATTTCATGCTACACAAATGTCTTCCAAAGAATTTTATCAAAATACACTAAAGATCTTTTATTTAAAGGAAGTAAAGTGCATTTATTCTCCCAGCGAATATAAAGGCAATGCCTTTATAAAAAATGCGATGTAGTCCAACTACAGAACATTCTAATGTGCAACAAAAAAATTGCATTTGAACTTCATAAACCAGTCAATAATTATTTATGAAACAGAGTCATTTGCAGTCTTTAGTTTGTGGTTTCTTCTTTAAACTATCAATGAAAGCAATGAATATAAATATCTGCTCCTCTTAACTTTAACTTCTAAAAGAAATAGCACATTTTTGAGTTAGTGGTCCCAAGGGAGAGAAGATGAGGCCTTCTGTTGCTAAGCAAGAGTTTGCCAGTTATTTCAAGCTTTAGTTGAGTACAAGCAATAATCACTACTGCCTGAAATATATTGGAATGAAAGTACATGGGACCATTCATGACACTTCATCAGCATGCAGGAGGCAAACAGAGTGACTGCAGTGATTGAATACAGGCTCAGACTACTGGCTTTAATCTCCATCTCATTCATTCAGCCTTTACTTTTGGCACAGCTGTATGATAAACACTCTGACATTCTTCCTTGCGCACCCTCCTTTGGAATCTCATGATTGCTACGTGCATATTTGTTACGTATTTAAGGTAGTTGGTCTTTTTTTTTTTTTTTTTTTTTATGCAATAAATATTTACATATGGGTAATCTACAGGTTTACTACTATTATTATGAAAGCACCATTATTTTACTGAGGGGAACTAAGTCAGGTTCACTTTGTTTCTGCAGGCATCTTAAAACAAAACAAGGTAAATTTATAATTAATACTAATTCTTTCTACTACCTTCTGTGCAAAATTCCATTTATACATTGAATGTGTATGTTTACAATAAGTATAATTGGCTTACAATGGTATTACACATAATTTTAACACTAGTGCTGACGTTAATGTAATTCTGACATTAAAGAAATTACAGTTTGTTACTCAGTACCGGTGTTTTTGTTTGGTTTGATTTTTTTAATTATTGTTGTGTATCACTCACCTTCTTGCCAAGAAGAGCTCAGATGCAGTTCCTTGTCATCAGTTCCCTGAATTTGCCTTAGCTTTACACCCAGCAGGTACTAAGCATCCTGAATAGTGTAGAGTCTCATTGGTAGCTTAACCATACTACGGCAAAGTTAATGGACTTGTTACACATGTAAAGCCAATAAGCAGTAGCAACCTCTGCAACCGGCTAGTAATTGTTTTGGTGATGTGACACTTGTGTCTAAAAAACCCCTTCTATTTCATATTTCTCCTTCCTCATATTAAAATACGTAATAGCTTGGGGGAAATTTGCCTGGTCTGCTTCAAGAAGTTAAGCTGAATACTCCTGCTCAGTATGTCAGACTCCTGAAAATCACAAGCCTGCTACAGAAGGCTACCACAGCTTTTCACTTGTTATTTTTTTAATTGAAATTGATGCTGTTTAATCACTACAACAGTTCTAATTTAAAAAAACCCGACCAAACAAAAACCCAAACAAAATACTGTAAAGAACCTATTTAATGCTCTCTGCTCTGACTAAGATGGGAAAGCATTTGCAGTTTAGCAGACTGAAGGCATGTGGCCATCCCCTAATGTTCACAAAAAAGTGGGACAAAGCCCTGTGGAGGGCTGGTTCTAGAATGTCTGCTACTGATGTGAAGATGCTATTTCTCTTACACTAAGTTTTGTCCACTAACAAAGAGTTACTGAGCAGCCGAAACAACAAAACTAAAGAGAGAGGAAAAAAATCCACACCCTGTTAATGCAACATTCAACATCACCTCTTAACTAGGTATAGAGCAATTGATAGGGTGCATTGAAATCTGGAGACAGCAAACAGATGACTGAGTAAAGGAGATAGAAAAGATGAACTTTGCAGGTTCCCAAGGAGACGTAGAAATATTCTTCAGATTGCCAAAATAAATCTTTAAAAAACCCCAGCAAACTCAGTCAACTGCAACACCACTGAAAGGATCTAAATCTGTCTCCAGAAAACAAAGCAAATTCTGCATTTTCTACTCTCTCCAGGCTGAACTTGCAGTAAAGTCTACTAGATTTCTAAAGCATATGAAACATTCTCCGATTCAAATGTTACTAAAGACAGCAATAGATAAGTGGAAAACTAAGTATTTCAAAAGACCCTCTTGAGGTTTTTTGTACTTAAGTAGCAGCAAACAATCCAGCACCTTCCACTCCTAAGTACTCTTATCACACTATGCACTCTTAAGGAAAGAGTTTCACTATTTATTTATTTCAATCAGGGAAAAAAAAAAAAATCTCGAATCTGAAAAAAAATCAGCCCATCAATTGTGAGAGATGAAAATCTAAGTAGCAACAACAAAGGAATACAGCACCCATAGTAAGACAGGCTAATCTTTTGACTTGTATATCTTTTTGGAAAAGGGGGCTAGGATGACTCCATCTCCATTGTACTGCAAATACATTGAATTATCAGCTAAAGACTGATGCCAGTATATTTATTCAACACTTTTCTACTGTGACAGTTCTATCTTTCCTGAAAACAACCATTCCCTAGTAGTAATTGGTAAGTAATATTGAATGATGCAACTACACCAGCTCACATTATGATTTTTAAATTCTTTATTGAAAAAGAGAGAATATCACCACCACAAAAACACCACAAGTTTCAGAACTCTCTCCAACACGTTCGTACTGTCTGCTTAATTCAAATAATTTCTCCTTAATTAAAAACAACAGGTTTCCTTGCCAAGTTAAATGTGCTACCAAAAAACAAACAAACAAAAAAAATAAATCACAGCCGTTCAACGGGGTGCACAATCTAATTTATTTACAACAGATATGAACAAACAGTATGTTCATAAGTCATCTCTTAAAGTAACTATTCTATCATTTGTTCTTATTTCACACATACAAGTTATTCAGGATGTATTCTAACTGGTGGGCTAGCAGACTAACAGACCATAGAAAAGGAAAACTGACAAGTGATTGCAGGTAACGTAGCAGCTTACTGGAAATATAAATGATGGATATCACAGGAAACATCAGTGCATTGTGGCCTACTTAAAAAAAAAAATGGAACTCTTATTTTTTAATTCCAACAGTTAGATCTTCCTTTAACAGCATCAGGCTTGCTTTTTCTTTTTTCTGTCTTACTTCTTTTCCTTATTGAATGTAGGGCAAGAGCAACTTTGCTTCCCAATGTCAGGATTTATGAATTCCCATTCATGGTGTGGTGTCCAAAGATTTGTAAGACAACCATCCTGACCTTGGTTAAAAAAGAAAATTGCTCTGAATGAGTTTAGTGAGGATTTGAAGAAATGGCCTTGTAGGTGTAGTTTGAATGAAAATGTAATCGTGTCTACATTTTGCCTTGTACCTTATGAGGAGGCATGAATCAAATTATATTCGGCGTTTTGCATTTGCTACTTTCAATCACCACACAAGTTGCTTACACAAAGGAGCTAATAAAAATTGCCCAAATGAGTCATTATTCCTTCCATCTGCAGTATTTCATTCCATATTTTACTGTTAACTCCAGAAATAATATATTAAGACAACAGAACAGTAAGTCAGTATCACTGTGGGTAAACTTAAAATTTAAGCTATCAGACTTCAGAGGCAGCTGATGATTTCTGATGTCTGAAATGTTTCCTTTGAGTTTAGCTGGAAACTTTTTTACTGCTCTACAACCAAATTGAACAAATTTTGGCTTTTTAAAAAAATATTTTAGGGAGATTGTGTTTTTGTTTTAAGATACTATCAATGCTCCACTGAAAATTAGATACTTACTCTGCCTTTAAACCAACTAACTCACCAACAAAAAGCAGCTAGCATATTTTAATACTTCTTCCTCCTTTTAAACACACTTCAAACGTGAACCTATTCGTCACATCCTCTTTTTGGATGTCATGGGCCATAAATGCCATCAGTCTGAATTTCAACTGATATTGCATGGACATGTCAATGTTAATGACAGGAGAGATATTTAGTTCCCTGAAGAAACTCGTGTATCTAATTGTTTAACGTAAAGCTAAGTAACTAACTGAGAAAGATACAGCACAACAAAGCCACTTGCTTATCAGAGGACAATCAAATTAGATGATAGATGAGATTCAGCGAGCAAGAATTCAGAGCCCAGAACGCTCTGCAGTATTGCTCAGGAAGATAGCAGGATTTTTCCACTGACTTCAGTAAGAACTGTGTAAAACCCTGAGTGATACTATTTTCTGCTCATATAAACTAGTCCAAATTCAGTGCTGAGATTCATACTGCTGATACAAACAGTTAAATGCTACTTTTAAACATGTACTTCTATTATAATAATTTACATGCCTCCACAATCAGAGTCTGAAAAATCACCAAAATGGTGCAATTTGAATGTAACCTTGCTCTCCAACTGTTTGCAGTGCTCTCAATTGCTTCAGTATTAGACCAGAAGAGGGTAAGTGAAAATAAAACTAATATTTCCACCTCTGCATAATAAAACTGCAAAACAAAAATCTCTATCAGAAGAATGCTAACTTATATTCTGCAGGTAAAAGTTTAAAAGCTACAGGCTACATGAAAATCTTTTAAGCAGAAGTCAGTGCCAACCTTAGCTGGAATAACCTGTGTTCTTTAGACTTCACAGCTTGTCTCTTGAAAGTTCTCTGGCAACATGCACTTTTTCACATTTGTCAGCTAAATCAGAGATCCAAATGCAAAAAGTAACATTAAGGAACAGTGAGTGCATTTGTGACACTCCTTGGAGAAATCAGGTACACATAAGGCAAGGACTATATTACATCGAAGTGTAAGTACACTCTAATGTAACTTTCCTAAAGTAATTTAATTAAGGAAGATCAGTATTCTCTCCTAACATCAGTGCACACTACTGACACTCTGCTTTTCATAAAACTTAGCTATCCCTAGGCATCAATGAAACAAGATACACATCAACTTGGCACAGTATTTTAAACCAGGTACTATTACCCTGGTTATTCACAACTCTGTACAAGTACCAACACACAAGTATGGAAAACTGTCCACTCATATTGTGTGTTCCTCTGATTATGAAATGGAAAGCAATCAAGTTATCTACGTTTCAACTGTGACACATCGAAACAGTTTTACAGATGATCTTAAATTAGTAGTTTCCAGACTCTTCGGACTCATTTCTCATTGCATTCTGCAAAATTCTCTGCAAACACTCAGTATAGCTGCAGGGAAGTAAATAGTAAATTTTACTGTAGTGCAGTTGCACCTGCCTGCTGCAGATTGCGGACCAGTGACAGTCTGCAGACGAAATTTGGGGACCATTGGCTTATGTAGGCTGCCACAAAAAGTTTATTTATAATAAAGGCAAGGTTTTCTGGAATTTGCCATAATGCTAGGCAATCTCTTTGTCAATGAAATAATAATCCAGTTCATCATATTGCTGAGTTATTAAACCTGGTGGTGAGCTTCAGAAATTAGCTGATGTTGAAGAAAATTTCTGAGGCAAAGGACTGATGATGCGGCAACATTCATAGATGCCTTATATATAAAAAAAGATTATGCAAAATACATGGTGTGATGGCTTAAGCAATCACTTTCCCATCATAGTGAGATGGGCTATATGATAATCATTAGTTTTGCACTTGCTAACTGCTGGCAAGGATCACTGAATCCGAGGGAGAAAAACCCCTTTCTAGAAAAAACTGTTCTGTGGAGCAATAGCCTTTATAATAGTGAATACCACCAACAAACAGCACTTTCACCAACAAAAACTACTGGCTGCCCCAAATAGTTAAGTCAGAAACAACAAATACTAAAATGAAGTAAAATTTTACAAACTGCTTCAAGGGCATTGCAGCTCTGACTCCAGCTACATACTTGCCATTCTAACCACAAAGTACTGCTACAGACCTCACTGAGTACTCCTCTCTCCAAATCTATTCAAAAGCCACATACAAAATACAAATTTCATAAATACTTCGCTGTTTTATGACACATATAAAATATTGCATCAGTCACCTTTTTTCCCCCGAACAGCAATTTAGTAACATATATACATTAGCCATGCTTACCTAAAAGCTTGTATTTCAAACCTAGACTAAATGGGTCTAATCCCATCATTATTATCCTTTAAAGCCCTTTACAGAACAAAGCCTCAAATCACAGGTTTCAGAAGGGATCTTGATCTTTTCTTTATTACACTATGACAAAATAAATCATTATCATCATGAGGAGAAAATCACATTTCCTATGAAAGCATTAACTGATTTTAAGTTATATGTACCCTGAGCACAAAAATTAAGAAGATTCTCAACAATAAGAAGGTCTTTTAGCAGCAGGTACACAATTAACCCTGGTCTTATCCTCTGGGCAATATATTAGACAAGAATATTTTGAAAATTTTATCTTTCGTCATGTTACTTCAAAATTTGCAGCAGATTTGGAAGATTACTACAGGAAATTGTGACAGATTTCATCTGGTATAAGTTAGTGCCATTCCACTAAAATAAAATAAATTAAAAAACCAAAAACCTCATTCTTTGAGGAAAGCTTTAAATCATCTGAAAATATATGCACATACTTCAGTATTAATCCTACCTTAGTAAAGATACAGTTTACATCTTCAACTTCTTTAAATACTTGTAGCATTTACATATCAATCATTTTTGACTAGCAAAAACAGTACACCAGGAATTCTGTTGAACTAAAACTAAAAATTTCTTTCCAACAGTACTGAATGGGGTTTTTGTTTCATAAAGATTCTGTTTAAAAAAATGGATAATTAGAATCTTTGAACAGAAAGCATATATCACTTTTGACAATTTTTTTTCCTACTTGTTATTTACTTTTCTCTGGTAATTCTAGCATACAGCCTCTAGTGCATTTATTTTCTAGCTCCTACTCTCTAATTTGTCATGAACAAATTTCCTTTTCTTATTTTTCTATCATGTAAGTGCATTCCCTAGTATGATTTTGCTCCAATTTAATTTGTAGGTTTTTTCTCCCTCTCTTTCATTCATCTTGAACATCATATCTTCTTAAACATGTATCATTTCATTACATTTTAAATATTACTTTGGGCTTTAACTATAATTATGCATAGCCTAGACAATCAAAACAGCAAAAGAAAATGTTTTGACTATGAATTTACAATGCATTAATTAATCACAGATTTTAGACATAAGAAAATCTGTACATCTACACAATACAGGACTGTACAGCAAGTAACCGAGGCTACGCTCAGGTAAAGATGTTGTGAACAATATCAACTAGAACAATTGATAAATAGGCATTAATTTATACATAAGTGAACTTTAAGAGCTTTGCTTTAAGAGCTTTGAAATTTAAGGCCATTGCTGAACACGAGCTTATTTCAGTAGGAAACATTCCTTCAGGCCAGTAACGGCTCTGAGGTCTCCCATTGGAATATGTCCCTGTCTTATTCAACCTAAAAAATAAAGGAGGGGGTAGGGGGGTGCGGAAAAAAGAAAATAGCCTTCACTCCAAGAACATTATGGATCTCAGACTCCTCTCGCAGTCACATCGGGTAAAATAAAGGTATTACACTTTCATAACTCAATATCTAATCTACAATATTTTATACAATTCTTTTTTCTTTGTTTGTTACTTGTACAAGAGAAACTGCTATGGTGAAACAAACTTCCTCAAACTGAAGATTAAATTATTGTACCTACATATAATCGTTTGCAAAATAAACAGACAATGTTTGTAGATATTAATGTTACATGAATACCCGTAACATCACAAATTGCTTTATTTTAAGTAAAGATTCAAATGTATCCTGTTTGCTCTTTAATACAAAATTCAATACGTGCTCTGTATGTTATGGAAGCAATTAAAGGGATTTATGAGGATGAGAACAATCTTGCCCTTGTCACTCACTGTTAAATAGTCTATTTTAAAAGAAATAAATTATTTAGGACATAACATTAAACTGTGAACCAAAGCATAATTAATCTGGATCCTGATTTTGCTTAGCTGTAGGAACAGGAATTGTTTAAACACATATTCTGAGCTGTGTCAGAGCCAACATGGCCTACGGAGAAACCCAAAGTATCTTATAACAGCATTGTAAGAGCTCTACTGACAACCATGATTAGCTGGAGCATATGCTGACCGCTTTCAGTGAACGTCACTCCATTTTGCTAGTACACATGAGATGAGACAAACTAAACAGCCCAGGGGATCTCTTCTAACTCTGGAGGAATATGCATATTTCCTTTCTCATTTATAATCCTACAGCAAAGTAAAAGAAAAGTATTAACTCTAATTCCTGCTTCAAAATATTTTGTCTATGTCTGTATTGACAGTGCATATTCTATATGCCCACGTTGCTTCAGGAGCACGTGTGGCAAATGAGTACCAGTCCCCGACTTCTCCACAGTACTGGTAACGAATCAGAACTCCACCCAGGTCTTAGGTTTAAAATGTCCAAGAAGAAGGAAAAGTTGTGAATCATCTGAGGAAGGACTGCTAGAGACAAGTGATCTTTCTTTCTCTCATGATGTTCTGTAACTCAGCAGTGGCTCTAAGCAGTAGTCCACACAAAACACCACATATTTGAGGAAGAGTCTCAAGATAAAAAGTTGAACAAGAACTGAAAAAGGTCTCCTACAAAAGCAGCAACACATCAGCAGGTCTGTAAGGTTTGGTGGATTTCAGAATGAAGCTCTAGGTGGCAGCTAGATGTGCAGCCTCCATATGCTAGGGATGGAGGCATTCTTAAGAAAATAAGACAGCTATGTTAATCTAAGGTGGCTCCAGTTCAGCAGATAAACTGCTTCCCACACAGTTAGCTATCCAGTAAGACAATCTGTTGAAACAGCTGATTTCTAGCTCACTTTGTTGTCATACGGACAAACAAGGATTCTTCCTGAAAGGCCTCATCCTGGCAACATAAAAAGAGACAGCTTGCCTGAGAGAAGTGTAAGAAGAACTAGCACATACACTGGGGCAAAGATAGGCAGGCCTTGTCTTAAATAAAATCCAGTGTCTTAGTTTGAAAATAAAGGGTGTTTTCCGAGGATAACATATCACAGAAAAATGTGGGGGAGGAGGGTGTAAACATGTATATACACCATATTCGTATATAAAGAACCAGCCATAAGGATCCAGATTTCTCCCCCTTTCTTGGCTGGAAAGGAATATCCTTAAGGAGAGATGATGGAGGCTAAATTTGTCCGAAGGCTCAAACCTAGCAATCAGGTTAATGTATGGACTATGTTAACATACTGGAGGACATACTATTATTTTATCTGGCTACAGACTCACAAGTATGTCTTGCAGTATCCCTGAAGTTGGTCTGCCTGTCATTTCCTTTTGATTTTCCAGCCAAAACCCCTAACTTCAGGATGCACCTCTGCATTCTTCACCTTCCATTTATGTTTCTGTTTGCAGTGGCTCACACAGTCTATAAAAACTGTAATGACAATGGTAAACACCTGATTAATTTATTTGGTGACTGAAATCTGCTACTGCTTTGTAGTGAGCCACACAACCAGAAAGAATTTCCTGTTATTTTCCTTCCTCTAGTACAAGTTGCAAAATATGCATTTGGTGTACATTATTTGTAGCTGAGGTCCTCTTTACACATGGACAGAAAGCCTGACACATCTCATTAGTGTGAGCTCCAAGACAGTGATGTATATACTGAACTACAAGGTCAACTACAAATTCTGATCTCTGAGTTCACTGAAGTGAAATACTCATCCAAGGAAAGAAGAATTCATCAGTATTAACTTTTAAAAAGCAAGTGGAACTGAGGACTGATCCCTATATTCACTATGTGCTACCCACAGGGAGATCTTGCAGAGTTCTTCACTGCCCCATCAGGGAAGGACAATTAGGCAAACCACTAGGAGCTATATAAGTAAATACTATATAAATAGATAACTGTTCACTGTTGTAGAAGAGAAGCTCTACAAACAAAACCAGAAAAAAACTCCCAACAGTTAATTTGATAATCAGTTATTTCAGCATTCAAACAGTACATGCAACTAAACAGAAAGGAGGTTCTGGCAAAAGAAAGCTGAGAAACTAGAAGGACATTCAGTCTGTTCACCTTGAACCTCAGGGAACTGAAGAAAGGCTGAGACAGTTGGGGTAGTTCAGCCTGGAGGAGTCAAGGCTCCAGGGAGATCTTATTGCAGCCTTTCAGCACTTCAAGGAGGCTTATAAGAAAGACAAGGACAAACTTTTTAGCAGGGCCTGCTGCAATAGGGCAAGGGGTAATTCTCAAGTTACCTGAATAATTCAGGTAACTAAAAGAGGGTAGACACAGACTAGGTTTAAGGAATAAATTTTTTACAATGAGGGTGGTGAAACACTGGAACGGGTTGCCCAGGGAGGTCGTAGATGTCCCACCCCTGGAAACATTGAAGATCAATTTGGATGGGGCTCTGAGCAACCTGATCTAGTTGAAGATGTCCCTGCTCACTGCAGGGAGGGTTGGACTAGATGACCTTTAAAAGTCCCTTCCAACCTAAACCATTCTATGATTCTGTGATACTGTAATTACAAAAAATGTACATCAAGACACTTGACATCTTTGCTGGAATCTCTGATAGTGCCAGAGATACTCTAGTGTTTAGATCTTGTACTGACATGGTAGAATTTTTACAGAGGTAATTAATCTCTGCAGAAACAAAGAAGCTTTCCATCCAAAAATGTGACAGAGACCTTGAAGTAAGCACCTTGCTGGTCAAGGTACACAGAGCAATGAACCTTTCAAAGCTGCATACTCAACATCACTGTTCTGAACCTGAATTTCTGAGTTTCAGAATAGGTCTTCAGCCTCTTTAATACCAGGAATACCTTACTGTAAAAAAAAAACAAAATGACAAAACCCACCAAAACCACCCAACTTACATCAGTTTAATCAGCCTAGTCCAGTAAGTATTTGTAGATCATCAAAGCAAGCCCTCATGGATAATGAAAAACGGTCAGGTGCAGAAAAGTTGAAAAATGAGTAAAATACTCATGGGATGAAATACGAAGCCTACACAACTCCAGACTTTAAGACTCCCATGACAGAGAAAGAATAAAGAGGGTAAAACTAAAGAAAAACAGAAAGATATTAAGCATGCCCATCCTTCTTATATATCTGCGTATACATTGGAAAGTGCAAGACTGAAGAACATCCATGACTAGATCACTGATACATCTCTAGGCTTCCTGACATTTGAAATACTTTGAAGCAGGGTATGGAGACAAACCTTATTCTAGAGTTTTAGATTTAACGGCATAGGGAAATGCATAACAAAATCTGCCAAAGCTGGGGTACAAAAATGACAAGTGCAGCTTACTTCATCCAGGATGACATTTCCCATTGGAAATGCTGTGCCAACTATGTGAATGTGTTTCCACTTGAGCTGGAATGAGCCTAATGGCAGCAGACTAATAACACTTTCACAAAAAGTATCACAACCCTGTGGAAAGAAGGATGCTCATTCATTTGTCCAGTGATTTTGTGAGTATTTCTTCCTAATGGAATGTTCTTGGGGAGACTGCTTACCTGAAGGCTTCTTGTAAGATCTAAGAACTCAAGTAGAACTTCACTAATTACTAAATTCCATCACATTCATTTGCATGTTTTCTCAGTAGATATTCTTGGTATCTGTAATGTCCAAAATTCAAATCCAGCCTAAATGGTGTGATTCATTCAAATATGATTTCCTCTAAGGCAGAATAAGCAATTACTCTGAGTACGATATTTTGAGGAGCAGTGGAAGAAGTGGTAGATTAAATCTGTATTACTAGTACTTTACATTCTGCTCAACCTTAATAAGGTAGTTGAACTGACAATGTGATATGCACCATTCATTTCCACTAATGGGTACAAAACACTGGTGTATAGGACTGAACATGTGGGCTCTTCAGGTATTTCTGAGGCAAAAATGTCTTGAATGCTCACTAGAAAAAACTTTTATGCTATGTTTTCCATGATGATTCCATCTACCATTGGAAACTGCTTATAGCACCTATCACTAATGGCTATTATCCAAATAAAATTATCGTCAAGTCTTAATGTCATCAAACAACTATTTATTACTAATGAATACATTTTTTCAAAATTTTTCCTCCACATATCAGCCTAACAATTCCTGTTATTAACAAAATAACCCAAAACACTCTCATGATTACACTTCTATTAAACTCTTGTCACCATAGATTGATGTCTTCTCACTAAAAAGCCAGTGAAATTGGCTTTTCTACAGTAATATGAAATGCCACTTTTGTTTAAAATTTCCTGTCACCATAACTTATTTTTCAATTATGATTCATTGAGAATGCAAAATATTTTCTGGCTAGGAATTAGTCATATTAAAGATTGGCAAACTATGTATATTGATGGGAGCGGAACAGCCTTTGGGCCATCTATACTACTATTCGACATGGGATAACAATCTATAAAAATGTAATCTATTAAAAATATGCCCATCTTATCTTAAAATGAGATATTAAAAATAACACATTCATTTACTTTATCTGTGCTCCTTTCTCTTAATGATTTGTGTACAAGAGTCATTGCAATTGTCCAGCGGAGTGTGACAAAGATGATGAAGGGACTGGAGCATATCTCTTATGAGGAAAGGCTTACAGACCTGGGTCTGTTTAGCCTGGAGAAGACAGGGGATCTCATCAATACTTACAAATATCTAAAGTGTGCATGTCAAGAGGATGGGGCCAGACTCTTTTCAGTGGTACCCAGTGATAGGACAAGGGATGATGGGCACGAACTGTAACACGGAAAGTTCCATCTGAACATGAGGAAAAAATTCTTTACTTTGAGGGTGACAGAGCACTGGAACAGGCTGTCCAGAGAGGTTGTGGAGCCTCCATCTCTGGAAACATTCAAAACCTGCCTAGACATGATCCTGTGCAACCTGCTCTAAGTGAACCTGCTTTAGCAAGAGGGTTGGATGAAATGATCTCCAGAGGTCTCCTCCAACCCCTAACATTCTGTGGATAAGCATCTAAGCCAAGGTTGAAATATGAAGATCTATAGTAATGTAGAAAAACATTAATAATAATACGACATTTTAAAAACAGTATGATGCTATAAAAAAATCATTGTTAAAGATCTCTAATAAAGTTTACAGTATAAATTTCATGACACAGGGAGTGGTGATATCTTCCCTGGGGAGATTTAAAAGTAGAAAATATGTGGTGGGAAGTGCACTGAAAAATCTAGTAACTTTCATCTTTAATTTCTACAGGGTATGATCTATTTTCATTTACGCTGGTGCAAATGCCAGAAAAAAAGAAACCAGATTTGCAAATTCAGATCTTTTAGTTCTTCAGTATACCTCTTACAAGAATAAGGTCATATTAAGTGATGAAAGAAGTTTGGAGGAATCCACATGTCATAACTGGGGAAAAAAAATAAAAATCTAAAGTACATTTTTTTAAAAAAACCTGCCAAACAAACCAAAACAAGGAAAAAAGAAAACATTGTAAAAACACATACGGAACCTTTAAGTCATGCATTTGCAGTTCTGTTCCATTCCCGTTTCCACATAAACCTCTTCAATCATAACAATATCTATCATGCATGTGCCCATGACAGCACTGTTGACATTTCATATCTTGTCCAGCATGGTGCTGTCACTGATCAGAGAACTGCACCATCACTACCATCTTTTAAATGTTACAAAAACATGATTTTAAAGAATCTTGGTCAGCCCAAAAATCTCTGCAAAAGAGGTCTAGAGGCACTACAGACAGTGAGTCTAATTTTGTCACCGTGAGATTCTGTCCTTAAAATGGTGGTCCAGAAACTCCTTATGCTCCAAGAGGTACTGCGTAATCACAGAAAATGTAGTGATTCCATCTTGCCATCAGGATAAGCAGTAGGACCAATAGGCAAAGGGAAAAATGCTAAAACTGACAGATACGATAACTCGTGAACTTTTGCTTCAGCCCTTCATGCACTCCTCTCAAGAGGCTGTGTGTGTCTGTGCATGTAATTGTGGTATAAAACTGGTAATATGAAGACCAGATAGAATTAATAACCTTTACTAATTTTACAGTACAAATAGCAAAGTAAATATCATTCAGCTTCAAAATTTATGTCCGATGGTGTCCTGCAAGTCCATCCATTAACTCAAGGAGTGAGTTTATTAATTTTTGTAATAGCTTGGAAAGCACAGGCACACGACTGCTAAGGATAGCAGATGAATCCAGTTCACTTTCCATCACTTTCCCTTCAACATGGCACAATAATTTTGCATCTCTGAAACACGTAAAACTATATTTGAAATAATGCACTGAGCTTAAATGGTTGAGAACTTAAGCCCTGTTACTAAAACACTCGCAATGAAACTGAGACTCAAAACAGTTTTACAATGCCTACTGAAGCATCACTGAAGATCCGACTCCACAGTATTCTGCTCAGGGCACTGCCACTGGATGTCCAGGGACTGCAGACATGAGGCATCCACTAAATCACACACACTTGGCAACAGACTAATACAATCTGGAATTTTCCAAGTGATCATTAATACAATACCATCACCTGCCACTTAAATATTCTCATGCACTTAATATACACTCCTTCAATGAATCTTTCAAGCAGTTAAACCTAACTTACAATGCAGCATTTAGGTGGAAGTACTAAAGAAAATCCAATGATAACCAACTGAAATACACATGTAATCACAAAAGGAGAGTTGAAAAGGGGTTACAGGATTTCTGCACTAATTCTCTCAATTATGCAAGCACATGATGCAGAAATATTACAGTAAGATTTGTGCATGTCACCAATAGTAACCAAGGCAGTTTCCTAAGTTTAAAGGTATGTCCCTTCCATTTGATCCAACACACTAGTATCAAATTTTGCTGATAGTGATTCTGCGCCAATAAGACAGTATTTAACAATTTTGCACTGGAGTAAATTACTGAGTTTAGTTCTATTGACAAAGTTACTGCCTCTTTCCAAACAGTTGCTTCTCCAAGACTTAATTAAGTACAAAGAAATAAATAAAAAATTTGTCACTGAAGCCAGACGTGACCAAATAGATAACAAGACAGTATCTCCTGAATAGGATATAACATGAATGGGAATGTGCCATGAAATAGTAATACTCTAACAACTTGAAATTGTACCAGGTTGCAATGAAGTTCCTGATGTGATGATTCAACAAATATAAGTTATATAAAATATTCCTTCTGGTTTTACATTATAAAACTAAAGAATTATTTGATCCGCTATCCCGACCACCTACTTTAAAATTTCATCTAGTTAACAATGTACTGAGACCAATAATTTGTTCTTGGCAAGAGTCAAATAATTTCCTGAGAGTTATTTAGTTCTAATTTGACAACCTCATGTGATGGAAAAATCATTTGTTTCTCTTGGCAATTTGTCCCAGCGGTTAATCACCTTCCTACTGAAAGTATCTGCCACATATTTAATTTGAATTTCTGGCTTCAGCTTCTACTAACTTGCTTTGCTAAATTAAAAATGCCTTTTTATTACTGTTTCAGACACAGTTACCAAACCACTTCTCAATCACATCTGCAATAAGCTAAACGTATTCTGATGCATATGAAACTGTATGCAATTTTCTCCAACCAAAAGCTCAGTTTTAGTGTTCTTTTCTTCACCCTTTTCAATTCCAATGTTAAAAAGAAACAGCCACAATCAAGTATTAGTTCTGCAACTGCTAAAATAACCCCACAATCATTACTTATTACTTTCCTTTACTTCTTCAAATAGCTCATTTACTCTGTTGATGTTCATGCTGAACCAATTTGAAGTTCAAAAGAAGTAGTCTCATTGAAAGACTTACTACCAACAACTTTTTGTCCTCTCAAATTTCCCTCCCAAAAGTGTTCAGCGTCTTTTTCAGCAACCGATTCTGCAATTTAAAAACTACATATGATCAGCAATTGGGTATGCACCAGCATGAAATGAAACATCTTACAAAGGCTAAAATATGCTATATTTGCACTGCCATTTATCAACCAAACTTGTCAAATCATCAAGAAAAAAAAATTCGTGGGTGAAATGTTAACTCCCTAGAAAAGTCTGCACCCTTTTCCCTTAATTCTCTGTTAATTGAGTCTCTTATTACATATACTGTTATTGTGCCCACAACCAATACCAAATGAATCAATCATTAAGCTACCTTTCACTTGAAATGTTCAGAAACGTTAAGAATCTGTCTTCTGGCATCCCACTGGTCCTCTGAGATCTATTAAACAGGAAAATCATGAGGCTGGAGATACCCTTACCCAAATTATTGAAAACTCATGGCTGCAAACTATCCATTATAAATTTTAAAATATCCAGTCTTCTGATTTTATTTTCAATAAGATAAGAAGATAAAACCAGTCACATAGATAGGCCAGGTATTTCTATGCTGTTAAATATGAGGGCCAGCGAATGATCCATGGCATTAAAGTCAAATGGAACAGAGTTTTCTACCAGTATTCATAGATTTAGCTACCTCTTTCCAGAGCAAACTCACTGGGTCACATTATCTAGTATTCGGACCCAAGTTACCTCCGGACCCAGACACAGCCCCTGTGACCCTAAGACACAATTTGTATTTCCATTGGGGTGCAGAGGGACAGTCAATTTAAAACATCCAAATCAAATGTCTTTTTTTTTAGTGTTACACTGAAAGAAAACCGCACATTTCCTAGCTGCTTGCATGGTTAGAGCTAAATGACGATGTGGTTAGAAATAACAATCTGGCACAATTTTGTTTCTGTTGCCTGTTTGGAGTGATCTCTGAAGTAAATTAGGTTATTTCCTACCCTACCCCAACCATAGAAATTTATCAGAAATATCTCCTTCAAATGTTGGTAAAAACACATAAAAAAGAGCTGGACAAGGGATTATGCATAACTCTGAGATTCCTTTTATAGAGGAATTATATATTACATATATGCTCCTAAATAACTCACCGAGGTAATTTAAGGAGAAAGAACACTTAAGAAAGCAACTAAAACTATGTCTCTTTCTCTTCCTTTAAACACCAGATCAAATGATTAATAAAGCCCACATAACCCCAAACACTTCAAAAATATTGCACCTATACACAAGATTTACTTCGGACCACCTTATTTAAATATTCAAAGACATACTAATGAAAATATTCTCTACGTATAAAAATATTTGGTGCATGCATAATATTTGACACCGAGATCTTGTCTGTACTGAAAAAAAATGGGAATTTGTGCACCTCTGTGCAAAAAATTACCAACTGAATGCTTTTCTATTGAATTAAAATTTCATGTTGATTAGAATAAGCACAGCCAAAGGGTAAAAAACTCTATATAATGTGATTATTTGTTGTTATTATTTTTGACTCAGAATACTTTTTAGAAGTATCTCCAGTGAAAAGTTAATTTATTTTCTTTTAAGCTCAGATGGAGGAAGAACTGCTCGGACAAACATTAACTAGAGGAACGCTTCTGTTTACAATTTGAATAAGGATTATGCAGGCTACATGACAATTTTTATCATCATACCACATAAGTGCTTTATGATTATAGTATTTCCTGGATGTGAAATTATATTCTAAACCAACACTGCCCTCCTGTAAACTATATAAAATTATGTATAGGAACCACATAAAGAAAGAAAATAAAATGTAACTTCAATGCTCATGATTACACACCAGACATCATTAATCTGGCTGCTTGACCTAGGTTTATTATATTGTATACACAGCAGTTGTGTTCATTTTAATATGGAAAATAATGGAACAGAAACTATACAATATGAAATCTGGGTCCAGAAATAATTGTTGACTGTTCACTTAAATCTTTCATTGATACTCCCTGTGAAAAGAAAAAAAATACTTTCCTCTTACAAATCTATCCTTGACAGAACTAAAAAAAATTCAAGCATAGATGAAATTAATTTTCCACGGAAGGAAAAAAAAAAATAGTTTCTTTTCCTTGAACAACATTTTCTCCAAAAGAGTAGGCTATGAAGAATTGTATTTTATTGATTCTGGTTTGTTGATTTACTTATAACACAAATGATTTAGTAGTTAGCTATTAAGCATGGAAAAGTGATGAAAAATGTACCCATGCTAGAAGTTCCATATATGTAATAAACAAACATTAGATATATTCAGTGCTGTGCATGGAACCATGCAAAAGTAATTTTTGTGATAGCATAAATACTTCAAATATACCCAGAAACACAAGTTGACAGGAAAATTCTCTATATAATCATATAACATCTTAACACCATCCAATGCTTATGAGTTTGGCTATATTGTTTATTTTGGAAAAGAGCTGTACTTTGCTTTAAAAGTAATTCACATCAGAGAAGTTCATAGCCTATGGACCAACTTGACAGAAAAATGCAAGAGTTTCTTAATAAATCACACCACAATTAAGAAAACAAGCTATTTTTCTCTGAAAAGCTACTCCCTTGTAGTTTTAGACAACATAACTTTTAATATAATCTTTAACTACATTGCCTGATAAATTTAATATCAATAAGTACTACCTCTCACACTCCATTCCAAAAGAATACAAGAATGTTATGTTAAATACCTATTAACAGAACAGGTTTTGCCACCCAAACTCCATTTCAAGATACTAATAAAAATATGCAAATATGTGTTCATATGAAACACATTATTAAAATATGTCAGTGTAATGCAAACAAAAAGACTACTTTTCATTGATAGACTACTTTCACAAATTCTTTAAAAAGTGTTTCACAAATGAAAAAGATTTAAAAAACTACAAAAGAAAAAAAGCATTTAAATTGTGTTTATTACAATTCTTCATTGTCTCCTTTTTTGATTTATTTGTGGATGAAATCACAGACTTGGAAAATAAGTCAGTAACAGTTAAATTGTCAATTTACAATCTGAAAAGTTTCCCCCCCCCCGCCCCCCCCCCTTTATTTCTTCTTCTTAAAATAATGTTACTCTTTCCAGAACAAAAGCATAACTACCCTATTTCTCACAGGAAAAGAAGAAAAAAAAATCCAAGAATAAGAACCCAAAGATTAAGAGCAATCCTGACCCTCAGTAAAAACATACAAGGGAGCATTTACAAGAGACAGATATACATACACAAACATTCTTGCCCCACACAGCTGCAGAAGAGAAATTTTCTTAACCAGATTTTTTCTTCAGTATGAGCAATAAATGCTTAGCAGTTTAAAAATTAGGTCATTCAGTATCAACTGTTTAAGAGATTATCATAATATAGGTACAGTAAAAATACTATCAGAAAAATGAATAATAGTAAACAAACCTTATAAACACTGGAGAACTGACAGGCACAAGACCACAAGAGCACTAATGCAATAATATAAGCTATTTTTGGAAATTCCAGTTGTAGAGGGGTGGTTTTTTTGTATTCTGTTTTTTTTTTTATTCATTCATATAGATAGAATATAAGTATCTGAAGAAAAGGCCAATCTTTCAAGCACTGAATCAGGACAGCTACTCATGGGATGAGTAGGAGACAGCAGATGAAAAGTCCGCTTTTTTCTCCACAGTACAGATTATCAGGGTCTCTTCTCTCTCCTTTTGTTATTCAAACAAAGTGAGTAGAAATTAGACTGCTTCTGTTTTTAAAAAAAAAAACCACAATAATTTTTAAGTTCTCTTTTCAAGGCAATGTCATACAGTGTTTTGAAGGGTATCACTCTCACAAGAGCACAAGGAAATAATATATTTCAAGGAGTTATTTGTCTGGGACCTATGAAAAAGAAAGAGTTAGAGTAACACCTACTATATTCATTCTTTCTCAAATGCTGTAACTCCTTTTGCTTTCCATGACTCAACTTCACTGATGGCTTAGAGGGATACAACATGGCTTGAATAATCCTGCCACAGAACTTAGTGCTGTCTGTGCTACCTGTAGAGTCTTTGTGCAGAAGGAGTGATGGGAAACATATCATACCAGGTCTTCACATGGATGACAATATTATAACAGTAATATACAACCAGGATTAAAAGTTACTACAATTAAAAACCTAGAAATTTATTATGAAGAGAAAAATTTCTAAGAATTCTAAGGTCAGACCGGTTGATCCTTGAGGTCCTTTCCATCATGGCATTCTATAACTCCAAGATTCTAACTCAACATTTAAATGCCAAGACATCTTATTTACAAAATACCCCAAATATATGACATAATATATGACAGTACAGAATCCAAGTTATATATATATTTTTAACATTGTTTATACCTTTACTTGCATGGAAGTGTGCTGTGCACACCATAATTTCTTAATCCATTCCACACATATTGGTGTTCCACATCATAGCATTCAGAATAAGACAGCTACTTGGAATTCTTTCTGACTATTTATATCTATGACATTAATAACAGTAATAATGTGCGGTCATATCACAACACATTTCTGAAAGAGAGAAGAGCTGAGCATGAAGGTTCTCTCAATGTTGCTGCATATTTCAAAAAAAAGAATGTCAGCAAAAGAAAAAAACAATAAAACAAAAAATAAAACCAGAGTATTTTTGGTTCTTATGCAGCTAACTTGCTAAGTAAAAAAATGGGTAAATAATCTATTTTTTTGTGTGTGTGAAAATAAGGGAGCTGGCGGATGTCATTGCTAGGCCACTCTCCGTCAACTTTGTTAAGTTGTGGGGAACAGAAGAGATGCCTGAGGACCGGAGGAAAGCAAATGTCACTCCAGTCTACAAGAAGGGCAAGAAGGAGGACCCCGGTAACTATAGACTGGTCAGCCTCACCTCCATCCCTGGAAAGGTGATGAAACAACTTATCCTGGGTGCTGTCTCTAGGTATATCAATGATAAGAGGGTCATTAGTGGCAGTCAGCATGGCTTCACCAAGGGGAAGTCATACTTGACCAACCTGATAGCCTTTTATGAGGACATACTCAGTCGACAGATGATGGTAAAGCAGTGGATGTGGTCTGTCTTGATTTCAGTAAAGCATTTGACACTGTCTCCCATGACATCCTCACAGCTAAACTGAGGAAGTGTGGTCTGGATGATCGGATAGTGAGGTGGATTGTGAACTGGCTGAAGGAAAGAAGCCAGAGAGCTGTAGTCAATGGGACAGGGTCTAGTTGGAGGCCTGTATCTAGTGGAGACCCTCAAGGGTCGGTACTGGGACCAGTACTATTCAATATATTCATCAATGATTTGGAAGAGGGAATAGAGTGCTCTGTCAGCAAGTTTGCTGATGACACAAAACTGGGAGGAGTGGCTGACACACCAGAAGGCTGTGCTGCCATTCAGAGAGACCTAGACAGGCTGGAAAGATGGGCAGGGAAAAATTGAATGAAACATAACATGGGCAAGTGTAAAGTCTTGCATCTGTGGAAGAACAACCCCATGTGCCAGTATAAGTTGGGGACTGACCTGTTGGAGAGCAGCGTAGGGGAAAGGGACCTGGGAGGCCTGGTGGACAGCAGGATGACCATGATCTAGCAATGTGGCCCTTGTGGCCAAGAAGGCCAATGTCATCCTGGGGTGTATGAGAAGGGGTGTGGTTAGGAGGTGGAGAAAGGTTCTGCTCCCCCTCTACTCTGCCCTGGTGAGGCCGTATCTGGAATACTGTATCCAGTTCTGGGCCCCCCAGTTCAAGAAGGACAGGGAACTGCTTGAGAGAGTCCAGCACAGAGCCACAAAGATGATGGAGTGAAACATCTCCCTTATGAGGAAAGGCTGAGGGAGCTGGGTCTCTTTAGCTTGGAGGAGACTGAAGGGTGACCTCATTAATGTTTATAAATATGTAAAGGGTGAGTGTCATGAGGATGGAGCCAGGCTCTTCTCAGTGACATCCAATGGTAGGACAAGGGGCAATGGATGCAAGATGGAAGAACTTCACAGTGAGGGTAACAGAGCACTGGAACAGGCTGTCCAGAGAGGTTGTGGAGTCTCCTTCTCTGGAGACATTCAAAACCTGCCGGGATGTGTTCCTGTGTGACCTGATCTAGGTAATCCTGCTCTGGCAGGGGATTGGACTAGATGATCTTTTGAGGTCCCTTCCAATCCCTAACATTCTGTGATTCAGTGAATAAACCAAAACAGAAAACAAAGGGTTAAAGGAAAATCTAACTTAGAAAAAAAAAGTGGAAAGTATCCAACAGATGGTACATGGACTTAAGCTTCTGAGCTGAAGGAATCACAAAAGCAGGAGGAAAACCAACAACTTTCAGTTTGTTTTTTTTGTTTTTTATCTGTGTAAACAGTTCTATTCAATATCAAGCTGCATGAAATTCCAGGGTAAATCTTTTTTAGGTGATTATTCTATTTTTCTGTTCTCAAAAATCTAAATTAAAGGAAGTAATGTGTCTTTTCTGAAGTCATAGAAGACCGCTCAAAGAATAAAAAATAAATTACAGATGGCAGTTGAAGGCATCTGAAAGAATACATTTTGCCCATCAAGTCTGAAAATACAGCAAAGTCCAACAAAAGACACTCAAAATTCACGGTGCAGAATTGGATTATCTGTTCTGAAATCACTGTGTTGAAGTTCACTTGCTCTGTATTTAACACAGGAATATTACAGGCCTGTGTGAAGCAAAGACCGATGCAATGAGAACTAGAGGGGCAATAGTACCAAATAGTTTAGGTGACTATGGCCATTCCTATGCTCTAGTATATTATGCTGATAACACTTTATAATGAAAGTGCATAAGGGAGATTAGGGTGGAAATTGGTGATAATATACACAACACTATTACATTGCTTCTCATTTGTTGCAACAGACTTATGTGCAATTATGTAATTATGATTCCTAAAGAAAATTGAGATCTTCATTCCTTTGCTGTTGAGAGGTTTAATTCTTACATAATCCAAAAAGCCAATAATCATAAATTTGTTGCCTCTAGTCCATTATATTCTACATATAAGATGCGCTGAAAAGTTCATACAAATTCAGATTTCTAAAATTCATTATTCCACAGATAACTCTGAAACAACTACTACATGATGCACTATAAACTTGAGGTGATATTAATATATTTTTAAGTACCTCACCACTAAAAGGTAGATTCATATATTTGGTACCAAAAAATGAAACCAGTTTGATGAGTAAACACCATCAAATATCTCTGAAATACTAGTGTGATATCACTTAGCTTTGAAATACTTACAAAAGTAACGAAAATGGACACTGAGATACTTTCCCTAAGTCTATGTATTTTTTCAAAAGAGATGCTGATCAAATAAAGCCTCTGTTCAGATGGATAGCACTTATTTGCTAAAAGGACCCACTGTTACTCATAACAAACTGAAAATAGGTGTTGGAGTCCAACTTAAAATTGAATAAAATCAGGTATTATATTTTGCTCTTAAAAATTTGATTATAAGTGAAACAGGCACATGAGGCCTCAGCTACAATGAGTTCTGCTCTATTTCCTTCATAAATTTTCAGTTTTGGAATTAATAGCCCTAGTAAACTGGAGAAGCAGAAACTATGAAGCCCTGTGTGATCATATCATTTTGCTTGCTAATATGGCAGCATTTACTAAAGTGTATTAAAAGAAAATATGGACATTTTTATTGTTCTCCTTCAGGCAGAAAATACAGCAGCGAAGAGGTTCATTACTAAATATTTTACCACTGTCCAGCTGCCTTACAGTCAATTATGTTCAGTTAATGTGCATCTTAATGAAGATCTTGACATACAGTTATAATCACAAACTGTCCGCTCCAATGTCAGTCTTCAGTTCATGATTGGTACTTTGTTGGCATAATATAACAAACACTTTCTAATTATGTTTCAGTTCATTAAAATTAAAACAGAGTTCAATAAAAGCAACTTGCAACATGCTATTTATTTTAGCAAAGAGATAATCTTATTCTACATGAGAAGATTCAAGAAGTAATAAAAAAAAAGAAAAATACACAGACTAAAAACATTAATATTGTGCCTGGTCAGTACTGAGGATCACTTTCAGTTGGTTATTAAAGTTATTATGCAAATATTCCCCACAGCAAAGCAACACACTCAAGCAATGTTGTGTTTTGGAAGAGAAAATATATGAAAAAAAAAAAAAAATACCCCCAAAACACAAAGGTACTTCTGCAGCAGATTTCTCTTTGATTCAAAGGCCGTGGAGGTTGCTATGCATGAAAAACAGACAATCACAGATCTACAAAGATGAACCTATTTGGGAGATGAGAATACTGGGAAAGGACAGAAAATGAGACATTTAGCAAAACATACTCCATTGTTCCTTATGCAGATGTACAATCAGAATATATTTTCTAAATTACCGCTTATGAAACCACAAGTACATCCATGTCGCAGGTTGTGGGCAGAGCATTAACTAATATCAACACATCTGCATCTCGGTCACCAGGAATGAAGGGAATGGCAGCCCATGCCTCAGGAGGGGGAGCACTTCTCAGGAAGTATCACTGACTACCACAGCTAGCATAGAGATTGTGCACCACGCAACTAGCTTGGCTTTTATGCCCCTTTCTAGATGAAGGTCATTCCATTAGCTTCACAGTGGCAGAGAAGAAAATAATGTATTTTTCATGGCATTAGGAATAATAACAATATTTTGGGGACAGAAATAGGACAAGAAGCTGGTCCTCAGCTTCACTGTTTTATGAGGGTCCAACTGTGACTTCGGCAGATTGTTACTTCACAATGTTACTGAGAGGAAAAAAAAAACAAACCACACAACAAACCCACAGCTTACAGTCAGGACATGACTGTGGTATGAGGAAATCATATTTCAAAATATCCTTCCAAGTAAAGACACGTCTGGTTACAGCACCAGGAACAAACATATTTTTTGCTCCGAGAAGTATATGTGAATTTTACACAAGCATTTATACAGCAGAAAACTGCTATTTATCACATGCATTATGCAGCTCTCTAATTTTATCTGTCACCATGGACCTCTTGTACTATATCTCCTAGTTTCCTCAAAAATATGTTTCTAATACAATAGACTGTAATTTTTACAGAAGTGCAGGGAATAATATTCTAAGAGAAACTGTTCCAGTCTTCCTAAGAAGACATCTTGAAAGCACCAGAACTAACAGATAAGCTACATTTATCCTATACCTGGGGCTAAACTGTAGCAGTTGCTCTACCACCCCATAACCCCTCCCGGGGTGAGAAGGGGAATCGAGGGAAAAAAGGGAAAAACCCCAGGGGTTGAAATCTCAATGGATTCAATGAAATATCAAAACTAATACAAACACCAACATAAAGTACAAAAAACTCTCAACTGGTCCTTGGTAGCAGCAGAAGGAGGCAGAGACCAAAAGGGAGGAGCTCCAGGAAGATGAATTCCACCCTCAGTAAACTCCCCCCTTTTACAATGAGCATGATGAGGTGGTATGGGATACACCTGTGAGTCAGCTGTCTTGATTGGATCTCCCAGCTGACTCAGGGCTACTCCTGGCCTGCCTGCATGGCTGGCCCATGGGTCTGTGCCTGGGGAACCAGGACACAAGGGGAAAAACAAACAAACAACCAGAACCAAAAAAACCACAAAAAAAAGAGAATTCTTTCAAAATGTTAAGTCAAACAATGGTGAAATTCTTCTCACCCTCACCTGACCCTAGGTGGTTAGACGCAATAAGAGCTTGCTTAGACTGTTTGCAGCCTGGGTATGTGTACAACTATATTATCGCTGTAGACTTCCAGTCAGTTAAGACTGATCTGAAAAGGTGTGGTGGGTTGATGCTGGCTGGATGCCAGGCACCCACCAAAGCCACTCTATAACTCCCCTCCTTAGCTGGACAAGGGAAAGAAAACAGAACAAAAGACTCATGGGTGGAGATAAGGACAGGGAGAGATCATTCAGCAATTACCATTATGGGCAGAATAGACTTGTCTAAGGGAAAAATTAATTTGATTTATTACAGATCAAATAAAAGTAGGGTAATGAGAAAATAAAACCAAATCTTAAAACACCTTCCCCGCACCACTCCCTTCTTCCTAAGTTCAGCTTCACTCCTGATTTCTCTATGTTCTCCCCACAAGCAGCCCAGGGGGATGGGGAACAGCAGTTGTGGTCTGTTCATCACACGACTGCTCCTTTCTCCTCCTCTCACACTCTTCCCCTGCTCCAGCATGGGATCCCTCCCACAGGAGACAGTCCTCCATGAATTTCTCCAAAGTGAGTCCTTCCCATGGGCTGCAGTCCTTCATGAACTGCTACAATGTAGGTCCCTTCCATGGGGTGCAGTCCTTCAGGAGCAGACTGCTCCAGTGTGGGTCTCCCCCAGAGTCACAAGTCCTACCAGCAAACCTACTCCAGTGTGGCCTCCTCTCTCCATGGGGCCACAAGTTCTGCCAGAAGCCTGATCTAGCATGGACTCTCCAAGGGAACATTCACCTGCTCAGGCACAGTGTTCTCCCAAGGGCTGCAGGTGGATATCTGCTCCACCATGGACCTCCATGGGCTGCAGGAGGACAGCCTGCCTCACCCTGGTTTTCACTATGGCTATGGAGGAACCTCTGCTCCAGTGGCTGGAACACCTCCTCCCACTCCTTTTTCACTGACTTCGGTGTCTGCAGGGTTGCTCCTCTCACATATTCTCAGTCCTCTCTCCAGCTGCTGTTGCAGAGGGTTTTTTTTCTTTCTTAAATGTTATCACAGAGGCACTACCATTATCACTGATGGGCTCTGCCTTGGCCAGCAGCAGGTCCATCTTGAAGCCATCTGGCATTGGCTCTGTCAGATACAGGAGCAGATTCTAGCAGCCTCTCACAGAAGCCACCCCTATAGTCCCCCCACTAGCAAACCCTTGTCATGGAAACTCAATACAGTAGGCAAAATATAAAAATGTACAAGAATTCAGGTTGCTGGAGAATTCAGAAATGCTTGGTCTTGTACATTCAGCACCTTTCTTGCTTCAAAGAACAAAGTGATAGCAAGATGTCACAGAGTTGAAGATCCTTTCTCCAACTGAGTTGACTCAGGTTGTGAAAGAGTTAAAGCTTAATAATTCAAAATACATAGAAAGCATCAACTGGAAAAATGCATTTTTTAAAACTACACAAAAGGTTGCAAATATACGACTTTGATAGCACTTTCTGATTAGGTATTTTTATTGTATTCATTGGGAAAAAAGATTCATTTACATATGTATCAAAAAAATATCATTCTTGCTTTAGACATTATCTCCTGAATGCCTGTAAGTGCTTGCAAGGGTCTTAAATTAGCAGGAAATTGATTTTTTTTAACCTTTGTATTACCTCTGTGTTAATTTTCTCCCCCATCTTTCTTCTAAAAGAAGAGATGGGACAAATTCCCTTCATCTAATGACAGCAGCATTAAAATGGGTTTGATTCACCTTCCAATTCCAAGTCTTGCCATGGTAAATGAAACTGAATAAAGGAGATTTCTCCCTTCTTCTGATACTTTGGTCTGTACTGTGTTCTCCAAACCTGGCCTACCCAAGCAAGCAGCAGATGCCACTTCCTCTTATCATTGCACGGGGAATAGTTATTTTTGTTTTCGCATTGCAAGTTCAGAATGCAGCCAATGCTGCAGAATGAAACAAAAGTCTCAAACAAATGCTAACGTTTAAATGATTCAACATTTTGTATGCTTCATTCTTCTATTGTTCTGCATGAAGGATTAGTAAAAAACATGCTAGTCTTCTCATCCAGAAACTAAAAATAGTTCACACAATGCTTTCCTGGCACAAAAAGAATACCAAGAAAGAAGTACCAATAGTGGATAGGCTCTCTCTGTAAAATAAAGCTATCTTCACACTAAAATATCTCAGTGTGAAGCTCTATTATGGATCAACACACCAAGTAACATAGAAAAACTGAAAGTTATGAGCCACGTGAGTAGTTGCGTTGACCTCGACTAAGAAGACAGTAAAAATTACTTATGCTCTGTCTCTACTATGTAATTTTCAAATCATGATAGGAAAGTTGTGAAGGAAACACTGACTTTAGTGGAAAGCTACAGCCTAAAGTATTGTAAGCATTTACTGAGTATCCCCAGGAGTGACTCTTAAATGCTTGAAACGTTTTTAAAAATCAGCAAAGCAGTATCCGATTTCAGTTTGCAGTAGACATCAGATTTTTGCTCCTCTCTTCAGCACACAGACTTGCAGGCACACACAAACACACAACTTTTCATTAGTAAAGGAAGGAAAAAATATTTTTAAACAATTCAAAAGGCTAAAGGTTCAGTCAGAAAACTGTGGGAACAGAAGAAATAAATCAATTAATATTTTCAATAATAAAGATAAAAATTTTAAAAGGTTACAAGCCTAAGAAAATAAGGGCACCTGCTTTATAAGGTGCTACATAAAACCAATGAGATAACAAAAATCACCTACTGACATAAAATCTCTTGGCCTCTGTAAACTGCCTTCATGTATTGCACATACAGGTTGTCTGCCTGAAGCCGGCAGCAGAACCACTGAGCCTCAGAAACCTTCTGCAAACCAAGGCTAAGCAGGGCTAGGAAATCATTCAATGACACCACTGAATAATCAAAGCCAAGGTTACAAATGTTGTTGAGGCCTGCAGTGAACAGCAGTGATGTAGTATTTTTGGTCCATAATTATTAAAAAGACCAAAAGCAAGCAAAATTTGTCAACAAATAGCTGAACTGATGAAAATCCAAACCCATGCAGAGAAATAATTTGTTTCCCATCCATTTGATGCACACCAAACACCTGAGGAAAGCCCATCTTACTTAATGTTCCACACAACACCGGGTGGCAAACAATTACCTCCTCATTCCTGGCCAGCTTTGCTTGCCAAATACATCTGGAATTGTAGCACTGTTTCCTATTATACAGGGACAGTCCTATCTAAAAATTAGGTGACCTTAGTCTATGCCATGCTGTAGGATTTACCAGCAGAGAGACTGTGAGAATCAGTCACTGAAAGCTTTTCTGCAGTAGGATAGAAAGTGTAAATTTTAAAAACATTTAACCAGCATATTTTAAAACTAAAATTTGAATCATATAAAAAGCTCTTGTGAAACAACTTTCATACTTAGCTGTATCTTTAAATTACCACTTAAAGACGACTTTAACAAGCAATGTAACTCCATAGCATCACTTTATCAACTTTTATTGAAATATAACTCAATTGATACAGTTCCGAGGAAGCAGCATTATCTACCTTAGTAATTCCAAAATTTTAGATTTTACCTCCTGATTTGAACAGAGAAGTTCTAATTAAAAAATATTTTTTTTTACCATTTAATGTGCATATTACAAAAATAAGTCAGACACGTTCTGCACTGCTATATGGTAACCAACAGTGTAACTAGCAGTAGGCACCCAGAACACAGTATGCTAAAACCTGTCTTGAAGAAGGCAATTCTAGGCTTCTGAGGTTACTCAAAAAGAAGGCTTATTCAAAATCAAATACAATGTGGTTTTCAATTGGTTTGGTTTACTAAGCAACAGATAAAAACAAACCTTTGTCATGTAAGTCAATAAACAGCCAAAATAAAATTATTTATCACAGTTGATCTAAAGCGCATTTCTTCTGAAAGCCTGTACTGAAAAATGTCTATCTTCTTTGTAAGTCTAAGATAATAAAATGTTTTTTTCTTTTCTTTCAAACATAACAAGCAGTTAGGGAACATTGGTATTTAAGGACTATCCCAATTCTGTCAACCAAATGCCTGTAAAGTTTGCAAGTGATTTTGATTCCAAGGTTTTCTTCTGAGCTCAAGAGTATTACTTTCTCTGGAAAACTATTGCCACTAAAAGCAGAAAACTATCACTATGAACCTGTCCTCAAAATAAGACTCTGATAGGGCACTACTAATTTGCTAACTATAGAATATTTTGGGCATTCTGCAAGCTTTAATGAGTGCAATAAGCAGAGAAGCACAAACAGGCAATTAACCTCATTTTCTTCGCAAACAATGTCCAGAACAGTCTTTGTATTATAATTTACCATATAAGAAAACAAGAAAGCGCTGCTGGATTTTTAAGATACAAACAATAGGTTTATCTGTCAGCATCATTACTTTTAAATATCATATACTGCTCTACAAGCTTGAGAAGTGGGCTCGTGTGAACTTTATGAGGTTCAACTAGGCCAAGCACAAGGTCCTGAATCTGGGTTCGGGCAAACTTCAGTATCAATACAGCCTGGGGGACAAAGGGATTGAGAGCAGCCCTGCAGAGGACCACCTGGGGTACTAGTGAATGAAAAGCTGGATATTAGCCAACAATGTGTGCTCACAGCCCAGAAAGCCAACTGTACCCTAGGCTGTATCAAAAGAAGCACAGCCAGCAGGTTGAGGGAGGTGATTCTGCCCCTCTACTCCACTCTGGTGAGACCCCACCTGGAGTAGTGTGCAACTCTGGAGTCCTCAGCACAGGAAAGAAATGGACCTGTTGGAGCAAGTCCAGAGAAGGGCCACAAAAATGATGAGAGGGATGGAACACCTCTCCTATGAAGAAAGACCGAAAGACTTGGGGTTGTTCAGACTGGAGAACACAAGGCTCCAAGGAGATCTTACTGCAGTCTTTCAATACTTAAAAGGGGCTTATAAGAAAGATGGGGACAGACTTTTTGTAGGGCCTGTTGAAATAGGACAAGGGGTAATGGTTTTAACCTAAAAGAGGGTAAATTTAGATTAGATATAAGGAAGAAATGTTTTACGATGAGGGTGGCAAAACACTAGAACAGGCTGCCCAGAGAGGTAGTAGATGTCCTGTCCCTGGAAATACTCAAAGCTGTGTTGGATGGGGCTCTGAGCAACCTGATCTAGTTGAAGATGTCGCTGCTCACTGCAGAGGGGTTGGACTAGATCATCTTGAAGGTCTCTTCCAGCCCAAACTATTCTGTGGTTCCGTGACCTTCCCTTCCAACTCAAACTACCCTGTGATACCTTAACAGATATAGACAAGTCCTAGGCAGATGTCCTTTACTTGGGCAGAAAAAACTCCATGCCACACTACAGATGAGAGGCTGATTGCCTGGAAGGCAACTGCTTAGAAAAAGATGTGGGGTCCTAGAGCACAACAAAATGAACATGAGTCGGCAGTGTGTCCTTTGAGCAAAGAGAGCCAACAGCCTCCTGATGTGTATTAGTAAGAGTGTAGCCAGCAGGTATAAGGAAAGGATCTTTCCACTCTATTTACCACTTGTGAGACCAAACCTGGAGTGCCAAGTCCAGTTTCGTGCTCCCTAGTACAACAAAGACACAGATCTACTGGAAGGAGTCCACTGGGGGTCACCAAGCTGATCAGGGAGCTGCAGCACAGGACCTTCCAGGGGAGGCTGAGCACTGCATCTGTTCAGCACAGCAAAGACAAGGCTCAGGATACCTTTTGGCTGTCAACAAGTTGGAGGACACAGAAAAGAGAGCCAGACTCTTTTTGAAGGTGCAAAGCAATGGAACAAGAGCCAATGCACTTGGGAAGTTCCAATTAGATACAAATGGGGGAAAAAATTATCCTGCAAGTGGTCAAACAGCAGAACATGGACCCAGAGATGCTGTGGGATTTCCATGCTTGGAGAAATTCAAATCCTGGACACTGCCCTGAATAATCTGCTCTAACTGTACTGGCTTCATACAAGTAGGTAGACCAGATGACATATGGAGTTTCCTTCCAATCTACACAATCCTATGATTATATCATCATTTTATGGTTTTATAGTGCTTAACATTACCTCCGAGTAGTCAGGCATTAGTTTCTTTGCAGTATATTAACTAAAAAACTATTTTTGCATACAGTCTTACCTAACAAATCCTGTCCCAGATGATGAGAGCAGTCCAAAAAAAGACACAATGTATTTTAAAAAAACCTAGGTATCTCTTATGACACAGTAATGAAATTGTTTAATTGAATCTCAATTTTAAGCCAGAATAGTTTTGTAATGCATAGCCAGCACCACAAGTAGTTATCAAAAATATCATACTGCTTATAATCTCAAACAACTATAAAAAAGGCAACATATAACAAATTTGTATGTCAGATAAAGAAGGAAAGCTGCTTAGTTTCCAAATAAATGCTATATTTGTGGGTGTTAAAACTACTTTATAAAATCCCAGATACTACTGCTGTTTCATAGCTGCGTTGGACACTTATATAAGCTCATTCTTCATAAGAGATTTTTTTCTTTCTCTCTTGTTGCTAATCTTGTTTGTAAAAGTATTCTCTTTTCTGTTAAAATTAATGTCAGTCTCCATGTAGTTTATCAGATTGGTTGCAACAAACTGAAAAGTACAAAGCCTTTTGTCTTTGGTATAATGATATATCATATAGAAGAATTGAAAAATTATTCACAGAAATCTCTTACAGTGACTCAGCAGAGAGTTTAAGGAACAATAGGTGGATTTGTTTTCATTTATTTGCAGTATCTGGCCCTTCTGATAAAAACTTGGAACAGACAAGAAGTAGCAACAAAAGCCCAGAACCTTCAGAAGCATGACTAAATCCAATAATCCTGAGTGACCAGCAAAAGGGTTTAGATGAATTTGACAGAACTACCTAGTCATTAAACGAAGTTTTAATATATATTTGTATTTAAAAAAAAAAAAAAAAAATAGTGCCCAAATGCACATCAAAAGGCTCCATATTATACAATCATAGAATGCCAGGTTGGAAGGGACCTCAAGAATCATTTGGTCCAACCTTTCTTAGCCAAAGCAGATGAGATGGCCAAACACCCTGTCCAGCTGAGTCTTAAAAGTATACAGTGTTGGGGAATCCACCACTTCCCTGAGATTATTCCAATGGCTGATTGTTCTCATACAAATTTTCTTTTGTGCCCAATCAGAATCTCTCCAGGAGTAACTCATAACCATTACCCCTTGTCTTTTCCATGTGACTCCTAAAAAGGGAGCCTCCATTTTCACAGTGTCTTATTTTTTAATGTAATGATCTCTGGGCACCTAGGGTATCACCTCCATCACCACCATTACCTCATCATCTGTGAACACCTAGTTTTCTCTCCCTCACTTCTACTGCTGCTTCAGTCAGAATGTTTCTATCCTTACATGAATTCCTCCAGAGACTATACCTAAGCTGTTGCTGCTGGAACAGAAATTGAAGCCAGATTTCCCACAGCCCAGGTAAAACCTTAATCATCAGCCACTGACTCATGCTGCTTCTCGTCCCTCTTTGCTCCAAAAATTGGCAGTTCCTGGCTGTGCAAGGGAACAACTGACTTTACATAGCTACACAGGTGCTGGGAGTTCCCACTACATTGTACATGACAGCTAGGTGCCAGTCTCTGTCCCAAGAGCTGTAACTAACACCCTTAAGGTGAAAAAGAAGCTTGAGCCCAGTAAAAGCCATAATCTCTAAGATACAGAAAATGTAGGTACCACCCCCCTCTCACATTAGCATACATACATATCTCCTCTGCTTCCAGTTCTTTAGGAGCAACAAAAATAATTCACCAGAACTTTAGAAGAAGCCCTGTGGTACCTATCAGGTTGCAGGTGGCAAATGGAGTAAGGTGCCATACTGAACATCCTGTGACAATCTGAATAAGGAGCTTGATCTCCAGGGAGAAGACAGGTTTCAGACAAACCATCTGTGCTTATTGTTTCCTACAGGCTACTCGTAGACAGATACAGGTAGGCTAGGCAGGTGGTTATCCCATTTCTTTTAGACCTCATCCCGAGTCACCTGTTTTTCCTCAGGACCATACAAGGAGTCAAAAAATCTTAATGTAGGTTTCTTGATTTAGCTACCAAAATATTTTCATATACCTTGAAATTAGTATTCACCGATAGTCAACTATGAAATTTTACTTTACATTTAAAAAAAAAAAAACAACCTGGCAACTGTCATGTCCAAAATCCGTAAAAATATCGTCTCCATGTACTAACTACAGATTTCACAAGTGTATTTTTTTCTCCTAAAATCTGTATCATCTGTTCAGTCCTGAACTGTCACAAAACAGGACTGTTACCCAGCTTTCAAAAAGGAAATGCACAAGTGACTTCAATTTTACCCCAAATGACAATAAAGATACTAGAAAAACGGAAGTGTTCTTTTTCTACGTCAAACAATGAAAATACAGAACATGAATTACTATAAGCACAACACAACAGTAGGTCAGTAATTTATTTTTCAGAAACTCAACTTACTCACTCAGTAGATGTTTCAGTAGGTTACTATAAAATCATAACAGATATTCCATAATAATCTTAAACATCACAGTGCAAATGTAGAAAACATCACCACGTAATTTCACAAGAGAATTTTAGTGGAGAGAACTGGCTACACAAGCAGGAGTCAGATGACCCAGATTCAATTCAGCTCCTCAGGGCTTATCTACCCAGCGAAAAGAACCTGTAATTGCCTCTCCTACAGACACTCTCATGACATTAGTTCTAAAATTTCTTTGTTTGGGTAATTTAGTTCACTTCAGAATTTAACGGAAGACAGCACAGAACACTTACCAAGTTTAAATCTCATATGCCAGCTTATTTTGCAACAGGTTGCACGTATAAACAAGATTTGATGGTAAGGCTCAAAATAATCAGTGTATCTCTTGGTGCTTTGATGTATTCAAAGATTAAATTACAATAATTTATATTACATAAATCAGAATACTATCTTGAATTTGAAAATATTCAAGAACTACGTCTAGATCCTCAAATAATATCATACATATGTAATACAGACTTGTAATTGTTTAATGATTATATAAACCACTATTTTCTGACTTCTATTCCACAGCAACTAAAAGAAACATTAGGTAGTTCCAGATACAGAAGAAATTAAAGAGTTATTTCTTGAATAAGAAGGCAGCAAATTGTCTTCTCCTATGGGAAAATGAAGAGGCTTCCATTATCTGTGCACAAAATTATTTGTTAAATTGAATGTTATGGTGCAGACAATAAATGTGCTGCATTTAAAAATTATTTTAGTTCAGATTGCACTTATCTTTTTTTATGAAGCATCTTTGAACTGTAATTTAAATGAAAAACAATTCATGAGTGAATATAAAAAAAATCATGCTACGTCTATATAATATTGGGAAACAAAACCAGGCAATTATGTCTTATTCTTGGACAAAACAATTTTAACTTACAAGGGTGCTTAATTTTCATCTGAAATGTTTTAAAACTACAGGTAGTCTTACTACTTATTTATGTTTGTTATGGAACTGACAAGCAATAACTATACATTTCCTGGAATCCCTGACATTTCAGTAATCAAAGTGCATAGTTGTTTGTGCAGATTAAAGTTAAGACTAGTCCAAAGAGTTTGTTTTCAATGGAAACTACACCAGGAAAACACAAGGTAGCACTGTCTGATGGAATTAAAACAAAATTTATCTACAATTGAATATCACAAAATAGCACTAACAGAATTACTAAAGACACGTATTTCTCTTGAAGACTTGTAATATTCCTGCACAGAAGTTTGAATCTGTACGTACTACACTTTAAATAAAAGCCCTACAGGTGCTGGCTGGGACAGTTAAATTTCTTCATAGTAGCTACAGTGGGGCTATGTTTTAGATTTGTGATGAACAGTGCTGACCATACAGGGATATTTTACTTATTGCTGAGCAGTGCTTGCAGGCCTTTTCTACTCCTCACACCACCCCAACAGTGAGTAGGTTGTGAGTGCACAACAAGTTGGGAGGGGACACAGCTGGGACAGCTGACCCAAACTAACCAAAGGGATGTTACACACAATATGACATCAGGCTCAGCATATAGCACTGGGGGAAGAAGGAGGAAAGGGGAGATGTTTGGAGTTATGGCACTTGTCTTCCCAAGTTACTGTTACACATGATGAAACACTGCCTCTTTATCAGATGCCTCTGACAAAGATGATATGATAAAGCATTGCAATTTGCTAGTCACATTATTTTAAAAATTCTTCATATATTGTCTTGTAACAGTAAGAGTTTCTCATACTTTTTGCTCTTTTCAATAAAAGTGGGCTTTTTACAAAAATCTAGGTCTGCCTCACAGAAAGGTAAATGGAGTTTTGCCTTTGCATCACTTAGAGTTGCAATGCAGGATACTGGAAAGAAGAGGAATCAGCTTACTTTTAGGAAACTGACTGCCTCCTCTTTGTCAGAATTTCCAATATTTGAAAATTAATACTCACCCAAGTTCCATTTGACCTAAAATACATTTAAAATACGGTCTTGCAAGGGAGTGAACAAACTGTTTATATTTGTGGACTACTTCCAGGAAGCTACCTCCTCCCTCTTCCCTTAACACTATCCTACAGACATTTTAAAAATTAGAGTCTTTCTCTTCTCCACCAAAATTGGACTTACCTCTGTTAGCACTTACTGAGAAAAAAAACCACATCTGTTTTCACAACAGTAATACGAGTAATAGCAATATTGACGTCTGCCCTCACTGAAATAAAATTCGTAGCCATCCCCTCTTGCATTCAAAGTTTTTTTTAAAAAAATCCCAAACATATATGCAGATTCAATGTCTGTTTATTGCTAGGGTTGAGCTAATAGCACCTGTATGGCTTTTCCTGACCACAATGTTAGTTCTTCCTTCAAAAGAGGAGGAGGAAGATAAGCAGGAGGAAGAAGCACCTGTGATTCTGTAGCAGCCTAATACTCTTGGTTCCAACACTATTTCCCTTTTTTCATGCTACCAGATCTTCATTTCATTCACTGACTATTTTACTGGCGCTATCGTTAGACCAGGCTATCAAGGCTTTAGACAGTCCCTTCAAACAGTGATGAATGTTCCTGGTATTCCATATGCTTTGTGATATCTGAGACTCTCAAGTACTACATTTTATCAGTGCAATATGCTTCAGTGGTTCTCATCATCACACAGTCTCAAAGTCAAAAAGCAACAAAACAACCTCTCCCCAAATACTTTTAAATGTGGTACTTTGACACAGTTGCCAGCATAAATTTTCCATTAGTGACAGCTCAGTTTTTCTTCCAAATCCACATATGTATCACTTTAAAATATTCATTCTTTTTATGACACGCAGAATTATGCAGCGAGTTACAGCATGTGAACACTCATAACCGGATTTAAAACATGTGAATGGATTTCATTGAGATATGTAGAACACTCGTAAGATATTTTTTTTTTTCATAATCCAAAGACGGTATCTCTTGAATAGTTTAAAAAAATTTCATTTAATTAGCCGATCAGAAGATATATTTGAGTCTCACTGATTAAGAATATTTTATTATTCATGTTAAAAGACTACTTGCTTAAGTATCTCCATTAACAACTCATCTAAATTTCGACTCCAAAGATACACTAGTTAAGCACACTTGTTTCCAAATCACTTATTGTCGATTATTTATTACCTCTTCAATATTATAGGTTTGCCTATCTTATTTCTATTTTTCTAGATATTATATAAAACTATCAGAAAATAAGTCCTGCTAACATGAAGTCTTATTTACTTGAATCACCACATCAGATAAAAGTTAGGTATTTCTCTTCAGAAAATATTTATTGCTGAGTTTTTGTGTTGATATTTTGAAAGTTATAAAGCTCAAAATCTTTCAGAAATTACTAAAAAAAAAAAAAAACCACTTCAATGTTCTTATAGTTTTGCAATTTCTACAAAACACTAGTAACCCATATAGATTCTAGAACACTGTATGATGAAAAACCTGTTTCCCTATCTACACTCTTATTTGGAACTCTCAGTAAATTAAATCAAGCATTTCCCTATACTCAAGGGAAGAGTAAGACCATAGGAAACTGAAAAAACAATACCCAATCCCTTTGTGTTGTCACTGGTGAGTTCCTTGAACTCTATATCTGTAAAAAAAAACCAAACCACAACAATAAAGAATTAGTTGTCTATCTTATTGTACATGCACAGTCACAGAGCTGGTCTACTGACTGTTATAAATGAAGATAAGGTAAAATAAGGATCCCTTCCTTCATTCTTAACATAAAAATGTAGCTCTACCAAGGCACACAAGAAGAAGCACACACAAAAAAAATTTTACTGTCAACATGAAATAATGAGAAATGGTTGCACACACAAAAAAATATCCTTATTATTTTTCTCTCCAAATGTATCATTGAACCACTGGAAGTTCTCCAGTATCAGGACTATTTCTATATCCTGTCTCATTCCAACTCTTCTTCTCTTACCTTTGACTGTAAGCTCTTTGGGGCAGGATTTTTTTCTTTTTTCTCTGTTTTTGCACAGCACAAAGACATTTGGATCTGAGGCTGGGCAATACGGTATTGCAAACACTCAGGAACAACACTTAATGTGAATTTAGGCTGAAGTAAAATTTTATAGAAATATTTTTTAATATTCATATATTCCCTACTATGGACGCAAGAATTTTACTGTTCAGAAGAAAAAAATCCAGTAAAGTTTGCTTCATTGCATTTATCAGATTACCATTGTATTATCTATGTAATAAACATGTCTACGTACGTAACAACGCAATCTATACTTGGCAGACTTGAAAATAGTAACCATGTGTCTTTAAACACAACTTTTAAAGGACTTGTTCCAGGAGAAATATACTATCTGAGTAAAAACAAAAGAATAAAAACTATTATTATTTTTGGATGATATTGTAAAAATAATTGAAGAACACTGTATTGAGCAGTAAACAAACCTGGGCAACATAAGGAAATTAAAACTAGAAAAATAAAATTGAATATAGCTGGAAGGCTGATTTACAAGTGATTTTGTCTTATAAAATAACCACAATCCTCCTATAAAAAGCTGGAGGTGCTAGTAAACAGTGAGTCCTATATAACCGTATAGCACAATATAGCAATCAAAGAGCCAACCGCTCCTAAGCGTATCCCAGCTACACCTCCAATGTGATAGCCTGTCTGCGATGTAATAACCAGTGTAATTTAATTTAAACTATGGCAGTCAGTTTGGGTACCTGCACCCCATTAAAAAACAAAATGGAGAGAAACTGAAAGCAATTCAGAGAACAGCTACTGAACTAATTAAAGAGTTGAAGGAATTGAGTTTTGTGTAAAGGTCAGGAGAGTTAAAAGTCAGTAGAAGGCTATGTGGCACCACTGAGAAAGAACTAAACTAACACAATAGTTTCACCAGTAATCCAGTGTGTAAACTTAGGCATATTTCCCTCCTCCTCCTTCTTCGCCTCCCTTTTCTTTTTCTTTTTTGGCCATTTGAATGTCTGCACAGATGTGGACAAACACTGAACTCATATGGGTTGCACAACAGCTGAATGGGAAACATCTCCAACCAGAAAGAGATTTAATGATACTGTGGTGGGGTGTCTAAGCTAACAAAGCCTTCTGGTGTCTTTATATTTACAGTCTCTCTGGCCCAACTGGATCATAATGTTTGGTTTTGTAAAACATATAAAAATATTTCAGACATCAGCAAAATAACAGCAAAAATAAATTTATCAAAATACCCATATAGAGTTATCTTCATCTGTCTCTATAGAGGGAACATAGCCAAAGAAGCATAACACGAAAATGTTATCACATCAGTAGATATCTTTGATACAGGCCTAAAACACAGCCCCAGTTTAGAAAATGACCCATTGGGGAGTATATTTTCAGATTAGTACTGTCCATGTCTTCATTTATTTTGGACACTCCAGTATCCAGCTATATGTCCCTGAGACATTACAGGTTCTGTAGACAGAATCAATCAGTGCAGCTATTACCTAACTAAAAACCATAGTGTGACAGCTAGTGCCAAGGGGAGTCCAGTTCAGGCTTCAAAGCTTTTAGGTTCAGGTAAATATTTTTGTGATAGCAAAAGCCAAGATCCCTGCTGCTGTGGCTATACTTTTACCAGTACTCATAACAGCTGGTTTAAATTAGCTTGAGTGTAAGATTTGAGAGGCCTTAAAATCTTGTCTGTATCAAGAATATCATCTTTCCAGTTGTCTCTTTCTGTATCTCTCAAATCAATTGCTCACCTTTCATTAATGACTACTTTCACTTATGTCTTCAACAGAAAATTCAAGGAGTTTCTGTTTCCTTTCATGAGCTGGAGAACCTCTGGCCTTATTTCTATAAATACGGGTTTTGAAATGCAGTGCTTATCTAATAAATCATGTAGAAATTGCTCCTTTGCTAATTAACACAAGTTGGATGGCTAAGAAAGTATTAATGGACTGCATGTAAACCCTTTGCATTACAATTATGCTAATGTTCTATGATGCATTTTTCTTATTTTCTTTTTAATTGTAGAGACATAGAACATAATCCTGTGAATATCGAAAATTGATGGTACTTATTATCAAACTGAACACTAGGCAATCTCCTTTCTGACTTCTAACATTTTATGCTGCCAGTATTTTTATTTTGTTTTGTTTTTTAAACAGCTGACTCTCGAGACTCACAGGCATGAGCAGCTCTAGAAAAAAATCCTCTCTTCCACTACTTGGCTGTGTATTTTAAATGATGCAGCCAGCATCCTCTCCCTACAGACATACACTGAGGCAAATGGGAAGACTCCTATGAGTCATGGTATAGTGCAGGCTAAGCCAGCCAGTCTTCCTTCACTTATTTCATACATTTTGCAATCAGAAATGTAGTTGCCATGCGCACAGCATGAGGACTACATAAAGATTTGCATCATACATACCTAGGAATGGCAAAAGCATAAACTCAACACTACTGTCTATGTCTGAAACTCATAGAAATTTTTCATGTTTATGCACAATGCTATACATAAACGTAATGCCTAAAAATTCATTCTCAAAACTGGAAACTTACAGAAGAGTGATGATAACATAACTGCAGATTAACCTTCCACTGAAGCTGTTAATTGTTAAGCAATACATTCCTATTTTCACTCTGTCAGCATTTCAAGGCTGTTTCCCTGTTTCGCCATTTGTATGCTTTTTCAAATCTGTAATTCTTAGGGTTTATTTCCATTGCAGAGACAAATCTGGCTGCTGCTCAGCTGCATTGCCAGCATCATCTGTACTTATCCAACACTACTGGGGCCAAAGATAGTAAAATAACCAGTCCCAGCAGCCCATTCTGGGGTATAGGCAAATTTCCGCAGAACGTTGGCTAACTGACATGTTATTCCTAATTTTTATCCTGTAATTCCTTGTCCATGCCCAGAGAGGCTGCCTAATTCCAACAAAATATTTGTGGGTAAGAACTAGTGGTTACCAGTTTCAAAATGCTATAGTCTAAGATAAGTGCAGCACTAGTATGGATGTCATACTTCAGCCTGTCTTTAAAATGTACTTAGCCTCTTTAAATTGCATGCGGCAGTGCAGACAGGTAAATACCTCACTATCCCTTAACACAGTTTTTACAGTTTTCACATTAAAATACTTGGAAAGTTTGCTGTGCTAGTTCAGGATTGCACCCAGGGTGCTCTGCCAGCAGGTACATTGGCCCACTGAATCTGCTGCGGACAGAACGTGTGGGGACATGCCCACACTTCTAGATCACAACACGCCTTAATGTAAACGTACCTTTAGCTTGACGTTCTAAACTAAAATGGTGGGGAAGTTGCTGGCACAGTTGAAACACAGCACTGGTGTGATTAGTTTATGTTCTGCCCTTCCAGTTCTGCCACAACGAACAGAAACTTCCGAAAGAAGCCTGTTAATACCTGAGAGCTGTAAAATTTTACAAGGCTGAAGCCGTATTTACTTTAGCTTGTCTATCAAAGCACAAATTACCATGAAAGCTTATGTGCAAATCCTTCTCTTCTTTGGGTGGCCATGACATAGACAAATAGCCTCTTTAAAACTAGTCAGCAAGTGAATCTAGAAGCCTTTTGTCGGCAAATAGAACAAAACATAGAAAATTAGTTTTAAATAACGAAAAGCCTACACGCTTACCTAAGCTTATTAATCTTACACTTCAATATAGCCTATCTATATAGGCTTTCCTTTGAGTTATGCTTCAGTTTGAATTTCTGTAGATCTCTGTCACTGGAGACTGTTTGCTCACTCCAAGGGACACCCCCTTTCCAGAAAGGCCAATCCTGCCCAGGTAAAGCAGAGGTCACTTTTTATATACGGTGATGGCTGCTGATACTGGCCTTAGATATGAAGTCCGTCTTTTGTCTCAAAGTTGTTTTCCATTAGCTCGTCCAACAAGGCTTGAGTGGCTGTCACTGACAGCTGAACCACTGAGCATTTACAGCTCGCAGTGGTGGCTCCTTGTCCTTGCAGCAGAGCATGCAGCAACTACCTTTTCTCTCTCTTTCCATCTTTTGTTTCCAGCCATGCTGCTGACAACACCACCACACACCTACTCTCAGAACTGATAATCATTTTCAAAAGTTCATACAGAAAGCTATTACAGGACCAATGACATTTGTATATTGTCTTCCTCCTATTAACATTATAGAGACTTCTACTATTTTAAAAGCAATGCCTTTCTGCAATTTAGCCAGAAAGTCCTTTTCATTTATTAAGACTAGAAGGACAAATAATCACAACTTCTATGTTCCTCAGATGAAGGTTCCTAATCGATGAATAAAAGACCTTCTGCAACAGATTATAGCTACATCTTGAAATAATTAATTAGAAAATTTATTTTTTTAATATATAAATAACCTGGGATTACTTATATTTTTGCTGTATTGAAATATGTGTAAAAGCTAATGTTTACTATTGTCAAAAAAACACGTTCTTTCAGGAGCTGAGAAGGCTTAAACCACTCCTGTTACTAAACTCCTGGGACAATCACTATGCATTAGTATTTTCAGTAACAACTAAACTTGATTTAAAGACATATGAATCCAAGGTCAAAATTTCAAAAATGGAAAGAATGGCCTCAGTGCACCAGTGTCACTGAAACTGAATAGCTAATCAGGAACCCAAACCTCATCACATGCACCTAACTTTGAAGCAACCCTCCACATCAGCAGACTCATCACCAAAAATGCCATCAACATACACTGCAGCAAATAAATCTTCCCTAGAATGAAAAATGTAAGATGTGCCTTTTCACAACTGGGATGAACACCTGACATACGAACGCATGGATCCTATGCATGCACACACACGCAGGGCACCGATGCTGTTATAAAACTATACAGGACAAAGTGAACAGACCTTCCAATTCCAGAATGAACTCATATGTGGAAACAGTAAAAGACAGGATATGCAGCTAATGGAAGAACAGTTTCCACAAAATATTTATTACATTTCAGATCACTTAAGTTCTTTCTCAGCAGAGACTTACCAAATACCTCCAAAAGATAAGCTTGGGAACTAAAACTCACAGCTTTGCCAGATAATAAAAATCATGGGCCTAAGAGTGACATATTATTATTTCTCTCACATCCTCTCCCCAGATAACTCCTCCATGTTCCACAGGTAATAATTATCTGTCTCTTTTCATCCCACAGAGCTAACAACTTGAATACTGCCAGCCTTGCTAGCAGCTTCTACTGTCCCACAGGTAAAAGAAAAAACCTACCATTGTTTCTCAAATTGTATATTAAGTGAACATAACTAAATTAAACAGAACAATTGTTTTCAATATGTAGTGGTTTAGTTCAGTTTTGAAGAAACAGTACCCAGGAACTGGTTTGCTTTTTCAACATCACTTGTTTGCAAAACTCAGACATACACACACCTGTTTTTCAAACCATCTATAATGAAGACCTATAAATATGCATGAACATATGTACATTACAATGTGCAAATATATATTTGTATATTTTACATATATATATGTAAAACCTCTTAATAAATCGTTCATAAAAACCTTGCCATACAAAACCATTATTTTCAAAGCTTATATTATCACACCTCACAAACACACACTGGTTTAATTAGGCAAGACGAGATAAGAAACATAAAAAGTTAGGACTGTGAACAATAAAGGCCTCCTCTCATCCATCCTTCTCCCTTACTCTGAGGAAGGACACCATACCCTTAGACTATTCTTGATACAGATTTGCCTCACCTATTTTAAACCTCCAGAGACCCAGATGCCCTACAGTTTTTTCAAGTATTTAGCTATGTCATATAGAAAGAGTTTTCTTGTCCAAAATCCTCAGTGTTATGAAGTATGATGAATATTTTTGTTCTATTTTTTATGATCTGGGAAACAGAAGCATCACTTCTCATAATTTTTCATATATTAGAATGGGGGTTTTTTGGCAATATTATTGACATATATACCTCGCAATCCTTCTATTCAGTACTAAGAAATCTTTTTTTGTCCTTATAATATCTGGTGCTGGCTATTGTTTGTCTCCTCTGGACAGCATCCAATTAATCTATTTCTTTCTTTAAGCCTAATGCCCAAGACCACGCAAAATACTTCTGTGACATCCAACCCACCAAAGGAAGCTCAGTAGCTATTCCCATGTGCTGCAGATGACATTCCTGTCTTCGTGTCCCAGGGCTATTTGCCCTTTTTTATACAAAAGAAATCACATAACTAATTAATTTCAATTTATTTCTTTTCTAACACCAGGATATATTTTGACACTACTGCTGCCTAAACATTTTGTACATAAATATTTGATTCCTCATTTCTAAGTTGTAATAGTTAGTATTTGTCTTTATTGAACTTCATCTTACTGATTTGAAAGCATTCTTCCAATTTATCAATCTCATTTTGAATCTGACACTAAGAAGTACTTAGTACTCTCTCCATAAAGCTGTAAAAATGCATTCTGTTCCAAACAATCTTTTTACCATTCTCTTGTTGCATCTAATTATACTAGTGGATCAAATGGAATATACAAACCTCTAAATTTAATGAAATCTGCGATTACAGTTGAGTTCATAGAACATACAGTTTCTAACTATTTTACATATGTTGTAATACCCTCATTTAATCTCTTATCAAAAGTGCTTATACAGCACTGGAAAAAGAACTGACATTTAAATACATATAAACATCAAATATAATTCAATATACAAATGAAAAAAAAAAACAAAACATTTGTAAAGGAAAAGAAGGTGAACTAATTCAGAATGCACCAATTATGGCAAAGAAAAACAGCTATGACTTTCTACAACATGGAAACACACTAAAAAAAAGTAGCAAGCAACACCCGATAAAGACAAAATGGCATGATAACCAAAAAAAACCCCAAAAAACCAACCAAAAAACCAACCAACCAAGCCACCACAAAAGATTTTCTTCACTCTGTAGTTCCTTGAAGAAGAAGAAATACATACTGTCTACAGGAAATTCTGCAAGTCTATCATTGTATCCACAATTAGGCATCAAAACAGCCTCCAAAGCAGACTTCTAAAGCACTTTGTATTACCTTTAGATTTTCAAATAAATAAATAAAAAAACATAGAAGTGAACAGGTCCACCCAAATTTTCTGAAAAAATAAAATCTATTGAGCTAGATAACTTTTTTTATTAAGGAAAAATAAATTTTAAAAAGAAAAATAAAATGCATGACAATTTTGCACAGCTTTGAATTTCTTTCATAACTGTATGGCTCCAGGCAGTGGTGGGACAGAAGAGGAGATAAGGACAGACAGAGGTAATTCATGAAGGACAACTGTCAATCACATCATTTCTAAGAAACAGAATATTGATCCAAGAAGGTGAGAAGGAAAAAGCGAAAGTGTAATAATTGAAGAAAGAAAATTAGCTGAATAAAAGGGTGTGGTAAAAGATTTTTGAACTGTACAAGGCAAGGATGGAGAACAGATAAGTAGCTATAATAATAAAAGAATGTATAGAAATATATAAAAAATGCTGCCTTCCCAGTGAGTGCAGTATACTGCAATAGACATTCCTCCACTCTAGATCCTATTCAACACATACAGTAAATAATAGCAACTTTGGTTCAAATCTCCCAAAACACCATTCAAAAATTATTCATTTATCTTCATCAAATCTCTAGAAGGTAACTACAGTTTGTACTGCTTTACAAATGGATTGACAGAAACAGTGTGACTTGTTCACAGTCTCACACAACAAATGTGGCAGGATGAAACTATTTCAAATCTCAGCCTTCATCATCTGTAATATCATCCTTCCCCTCCACTCTTCCAAGTATTTTCTTAAGATTGGCACTAACAACAACACCTACAGCAGAACATTCTTTTTTCATGATGTGCCCTCAACTGTGCCACTAGATATGCAGAGTAATACACTCCACTCCTTTTGGCATAAAAGACCTGCTGAGAAAATTCATTTATAGGTGTATAACTGAAGCTTGACAGTATTGAAATTAGATGCATATACATTCTGCCAGTTTTACTATGGATAAGCCAAACAGATTCCAAACACCCTAGCTCATATTCATGGGAAAACATAAGTTAACTCAATCAACAGTAGAATTAATTGCCTAAGAACAATTCATTGACACTGATCTTTGGCAGTCAACTTCAAATGCTTCCACCAATAGCCAATTTGTTTACTTGCTAAACTGAAGAAGGGGAGGCTTCAAAGGTTTCTATGTTAGGCATTTCAAAATTATTATAAATGATGCATTCTGTAACCACTGAATGAAACAGTTCTAGAATTAACAGTTCAAGTATTCCACAAGTTCAGAGGCAAAAAATTTGTTCCTCTGTGGGGAGCCATAAAGCAGTTAATACATAGAAATACATCAATACAGAAAAACCTATCAGTATGAAGAAGCAGTAAGTAAACTAACAAACAGTTTTCTAGGAAACACAGGTCCTATATTTGACGGATCGTTGATTCTTAATACTTCTCCATAAATCAGCACTTACTAATAAATGAGCAGTAAAGCCCCATCTATTGCCTTTAGAACTGGAAACTAGCATAACAGGCTGACACATGTTTACACCTACACAAACACAGGGAATTTTCCACTGCCACCACGCACTGAGCAGGGTGCAGTGATCAGCTGCTGCTGGGAAAGGAGCTGGTGCTGCACTGCAGTGCAGCAAACGAAAGCTGCCACTTTCATGTTTTGAAGCTGTTGCTTCTGAGGGCAAGGATGGATTGAGATATGCTACATACCTCTCTCAAACCCAGCCTGGGATTTTGGTAAGTTTTCCTAGCTCTCTTGATCGGAAAAAGAAAGAAAGAAAAAAAAAAAAAAAATGTACAGAGTCTAATAGGTAAAACACCCTTTCTGTCTGTCTGCAGAGAACATAACAGAATACTTTCAGAAGAATGTTTCTCCATATTAGCTTACCTTTGTAAACTCAGACAGAGAGAATCAGTGCTATTTCCCAGTGCAGAGCTAAAGCTAACTTAGGGAGAGATTTCCCATTTCTGAAAAATCTCTGAGATTTCAATATTATTCCCATTTTGAAATAAAATTTCAAACCAAAGCTATCTCTTTACAAACAAGACGTAGGAGCTACATAAGCATTGGAAAACTGGGGGAAAAAGCATGGTCCAAAGAAGATATGCACTTTGGCTTGAAAATCAGCTTCAAACCATCAGTTAGTGCATTAAGGATACATTTTTTACATACCAGTTTCTCCTTTGCACAGTGTTACAATCAAGTACATATTTAAGATAGCATATCCTGTTCTACTTGTCTCGAGATACAATAACAATGGAAGTCACACCAAGAGTCTTAAAGGTGAATGAGAATCATTTTTCCTGAACCTGGAAAAGTACTTCAGAATACCATACTTAAGGAAAACAATATTGCTAATTCAAGAACCTCCAAAGAAGTCACATATTGCCTGCTACTCCCCCAAAAGACTGATCCCCCAACTCATTACTCTTTCCATTCACAGAAGATAAAATTGTTCTGAGAGAAAGGTTAGTCTATTTCCTGACACTGCAGCTCTGCTCATCTTCTCTACCACTATGCATGTACAATAACTTAAGATTGAAAAATCAAATTTTTATGCACTCTAATGTGTACATATCTCTGGCTGCTTCACAGGAGTCTCCACTGACCCACTGTTCACCCTTAAGTTCAGAGAAATGCTGTTCATTTCCTATTACTGTCCTGACTCTTTGCCATCCTGTATCAGGGCTATTAAACAGAGCTCATATAATATTATATAATTAAGCAATAAAAACCTCCAAGTGTGGATCTTACATAGAGAAGGAAGCTCATGGGGCATCAAGAGGCAGGCAAGCTGTATGCTGCATCTGAAACCAAAGCTCTTGCCCAGTACTCTTTCCATTTCCACACATCTGGAAACAGCACGAGAACTTCTGCTAGTCAGCTCTATGGCAGATCCCCTACACACGCACACATGCAGTCCCGAGTCAGTAACAACAGCCTGCATCTCACCCATCCTCAAATACTCACTCCCTTCATTGCCTCAGCAGTGCTGAATTGCTAATCCACCCTCTTTCATCCTATACCTCTGTCACTGACCTCGGCTCCTCCCTTTCGCATACCTAAATCCATGCCCCGTGAGCCACCATCAGCACACATTGCCATTCTCATGTGACATGTACCTTTCAGCATTCCTTGCAGCTACCATCTTCTATTTCACATTTCTTATGCTGCAGGTAGTGCTTATAGGCACCTCTTACACTCAGGTTCTGCAGAAAATAATCTCCTGCCACTATACTACTCATATAATTCCAGGGTAAAGAGCTCATATTTGGAAAGAATGGTGAGACAGACCATGACATAAATTGGAACAAAAATCCCAAAATGTCTTCTCATTATGAATGAGGCAGATGTTTTGCTTGAAAACATAGTTCTGTCCTCACCAAAATCAATGTGGCTGACTATCCAAAACTGCTTTTAAAAATAAATTTTAGCCCCAAACCAACAACATCTGCCATTCCTAGTAAAGGACCAGAAGCTGTGCCCTTAGCTGAGGCAGCAGCTCGGGGCAAGGAAACATGTAAAAACAAACCTAAGTAGGTCCCAGAACTGAGGAGAAGGGAACTCCCCCCATGAACATCCCACCCTGCCCAGCAAAGACCTCAGGATGGTGATTGTGCAACTGTACCTACTGCAGGCTGGGAGAAGCCAACACCAACCCAAGGATACAAAAAGAGCCTGGAAAGGTGAGCACAACACCAGAAAAAAAAAAAAAAACAAAAAAAACCAAAACAACAACAAACCAAACTAGGGCGGGCTTTTTCTAAAACCCTTTCTATAACCATTTTAAGGGTCTTATTAATGACATAAGTATATTTTTGTAACTGGACTAATAACTCTTCCATTTTGTTTAGATACAAGCATGTTTGTGAAGATATTAATCAGACTAAGTTCTTGTATCTCTATATGTGGTACATGCTCTTTTGATGTAACAGGATGGTATTCTGAACAAAACCCATTATGACAGGAAGTTAGAATGGTTTTTATCTCACTGACTTTAGCAGGTAATGTGAAATAGTTGTTAATGCAAGTATAAGAAACAGTATATGATGGCATCTTTTTGTTATGTTTCTAGGAGACACATTTAATAAAGAAGGAAAGTGGAAGAATCACAATAGCACATATTTTCCCAAATCATGAGTCACACTAGTTGTAAGAATGTAATATAGAAAAAAAAAAAATCTTAAAGTGTAAGTAATGGAGGTTTCAAAAAAGGAAGGCAAATAATTAAATTTTAGAAAATACTACTGTTTACAAAGCTGCAAAAATTAACAGAGCTTCATTTCTTGGGTGTTTCTGTTTTGACAGCTGCTTGGAAGGAGGAACACATTTGGTTAAATTAGTTTGGCAGAACAAAAAAACACAGGAAAGAACATGATGATATCTAAATTAGTGTTTTCTTTAAAATATCCAGGTCTAAGTTCAGGGTCCGTATATTTAAAGTGCCTTAAAGATGTCTTATGTCTAGAGTTGTATCAATGTAGCAATTTATCCCTTGGTTTAATGATTCCAGTAGGAAGTCTCCCCATACCTTCACAAGACAAAATGATCCTCCAGATTAAACATTTATTTCAGAGTAGTATGAGTGCTTTTTGATCCTTACCTCTGCAAGCTCATTAGAAGACTAAAATAAGGTTTTAGCTCCTTCCAAGGTTTGACAGCCATCAATTTTAACTTTGGATTTCCTGTAACACTGAACATCTGATACCACAAATATCAATTGCTTGATGCCACATACTTTTTGTAGTCTTTGTTATGAAATAGACATGCCAGGGATGAAATGACTTTAAATCAGGGTACTATTATGTACCTTCTCACAACTATAAGTGACCATGAGAGGTGGCACAAAATGGATAATTGGGTCCATAGTGAGAACCAAGTCCAAATGAGGACACTTACTTGTTTTAAGCCAGCCAGCAGGTTAGATCTAGACTTTATCAACACACATGCCCTGTATACTATAAAGCACATGAACCAGCTTATAAGTGATGGGAAAAGAGCTACTGAGTTTGTTGCGTCTGGATTGCAAAACTTCAGAATACCACAAGGATACAAGACATCTGATAGACTTGAATTCATCTTGCAGCAAGATGAAGCCAGCAGCAAATATAACTGTATAAACCTGTCTACATTTAGCCTGCATCCAGGGCTAAACTGTAGCAGCTGCTCCACCACCCCATGTTCTCTCCTCGGGTGAGAAGGGGAATCGGGGGAAAAAAGGGAGAAGCCCCACGGGTTGAAACAAAAATGGATTTAATGAAATAACAAAACTAATACAAACACCAACATGAAGCGTACAAGATTATACTCAACATGGTCCTTAGGAGCAGCAGAAGGAGCAGGAAGCCAAAAGAGATGAGACCCAGAAAAAAGAACTCCCCACCCTCAGTGAACTCCCTTCTTTTATAATGAGCATGATGTCAGTGCTATGGGATACACCTGTGAGTCAGCTTGGGGCAGCTGCCCTGACTGAAACTCCCAGCTGACTTGGTTCTACCCATGGCCTGTGTGCTGGCTGGGCTGTGCCTCTGCTCCTGGGAAACCAGGACTAAACCCTTACTAGGAAAATTATGGGCAACTGAGACAGTACCTGGGGGGTTTTATTGCCATAGCACAGACTGTTCCACTGAAAATGAGGTGTGTCCCCTACCAAAAAAACTTCAGGGAACAAAGGAGCAATTTCATCTACAGTGCAAGTGATTTGCATGTCTACTTAAAAATATTTTTTTTCTTCTTTTTTCCTTACTTAAAAGTTCTGAATGTATTCTCTTGATTAGAAAGCTCTGCTGCCAATATTCATTCAGAATGCACAGAAAATTACCTACAGAGCCAGATGGGACAAAGTGTTCCTTTAGGTAAACCTTAAAAATAAAGGGGCTTCATAAGGCCATCATATGGACACACACAAACTGTCAGAGTTTTTCACACGTGGGATGCTGGCTTGAACTTTTCTTTGATATTAAAATTAAAGTTAACCAACAGAAATTACTTCCCCATAGTGAGTGGGGTTTTCCTGGCAGTCATAGACTGTTGTTGAAGGCAGCAGTTACTGCCAGGGACAGCAGCTGTACTGTGCCAGTGCTGTGTTCAATTTTATCATTTTTACTCCATTGTGTTGCTTGTTTTCACACTTCTAAAGGTATCTCTCTGTGCCAGATACTTTCATAATAAAAGCCTGACTACGATCAAAATCTTGAGGCCATTTCTTCATGAATTGCTCACAGTGGGCATAGCTTGACATTTGATGCATTTTAGAGGTTGCATCAGAACCAAGAGAATTCATTTTGGGACTTAGCTTCCTATTTCACTTCCTCTATGTGACAGGAGAAGACAAGTGTGGAAATGAGGGAGGGAAAAAAAAAAAAAAAAAAAAGAAGATGCAGGAATAAAGACCTCCTTCCAACAGTTGCTGAATTTAGACAGAAAGACAAACACCCTTTTATCCCAAAGAAAGTCACAAACTACAAATTTTAAAAGTTTAAAGTACAGAAGCTCAAAATCTTCCTTTAGACCTTGTTGCTTAACATATCTGATCTCATCATTTTTAGACAGTGAGAGAAAGCAAGAATAATTTTTAAAATTGCTGCTATTAACCCCACAGAACTCAACACATTTTCTGCAATACTAGGAGGTGTATCCTCATGTGAATTAAAAACATTAAGGAGAGATAGCAGACTGAGGTTCACAATGACATACAGAAGAGAAAACACTACCCAGCAGGTCATTCTATGAATAGCACAGTCCAGAAATACCTGGGGCATACTTTTCTATAAAAGCAAATACATACTTTCAGTCCACAGTCATAAGCAACATAAAAGACAGACACTGGAATGTGTGCCAAGTACCACACAAAACCCTACGAGTTCTGCAGTTTATCACACTGAAAACAACATATGCTTTATACAGTAACAAGAAACTGACTTTACATTTGTAACATTTTGTCACACTTTTGTCCAATAATCCATCTGTGATCCTCCTAATGCTTTATCACCTAATGCTTTATAAATTAATTTTAAAAGGCAAATTTGTAACTGATGAAGAGCTCTCAAACTCTTATTTAGGAAAAAAGTTCTATAAAACAAAAACAAAGGAGAAGTTGGTAAGTTTTCTGGGTAGAATTTACTGCATTAAAAAAAAATCAGGAAAAAAAAGGCTGTGACAAAAGTAAATATTTATTTTAAATAAGTATGTCTCATATGTGTATCCATATATATATATATATAAAAAAAATATAACTGCACACACTTAAACTGGTAACAGATTAGTTAAAAAAATAGAGCTCAATTATACTGTAAAAACAGAATCCACATAATGACTTTTGATTAAAAGACTAACTGTAAATTTACCCCTGCACTTTCTTCCTTATGTTACCCAGTTGTGTTTCCATGGTTACTCAATTTTAGAAATCACTGAGTCTTACCAGAACATGAATAATGAACATACTTCTTTATCAATACATTTTATGCAAAGATCAACCAGGCTAGATTTCTGAGTAGTACAAAGTAATTTTCCCTTCTTTTATTTTTGAAATTATTATTTAAATACTACGTCAAGCATACACATAAACAAAGCAAACAAGTGGAACAAAATGTCAAAGAAACTATAAATAAAACTGAGTTTGAACTTTAATTCTAATTTCAAATTTGAGTAATGACTTTCTCTTTTTTTAATGCATGTGTACATTCTTAAAAGTAAAGACGTTTTTGTTGGTTTCTAGTGCTGACATCAGAAAAGGAAAGGAGAGGGAGAGAGAAGTGTTTTGTGTTTGATTGAAGCATGGCTAATCCAAGCAACTACTCTTGATTGAAACTTCACTCTAGAGGCAAGCTATTATTTTCATTCTGTTGTTAAACACATTTAAATAAAAGTAGATTTGTTCAACTTCTTAGCTGAAATCTATACGTTGTAAGATGCGCATCAATACTAAGCTAACAGTTATCATGATACAGATGCATGGAGAGAACCCTTTTTTTATGAACCACTATTTTAAAGTATTACTCATTTTAAAAAATTCCTTCCATACTGAAGGGTAGTTGGGATAAAGAAAGAGGTAGAGACTACTTTTTGCTTTAAGTGGCAAAAAGACAGGGGTTAATTGTTTCCTCCTTTTCATTCACAACGGTATCACCTATATGAGTGTATTTATTTATACATTATTTTACAGGCAATAAAACCCAAACCTTTTAAGTGTAGTCTTCCAATGTAAGATATCTACATTTTCCTTTTAAGAAGACAGGCTTATTTACAACTCCAGTGATTGCAATTCCTGCATTATATCCTCACCATGGCTACCAAAATAGATAAAAAAGAAAATTATTGATAGCTGACTACAGAAAAATAAATGAAGAAAAATGTATTTTTTTTTTCAGTATTACACCAGAAACTGAAATACTAGAAAAAACAGGCCAAATGGCATGCCAATATTCAAAAATTATATATATATTTATAGTACTGAGTCTTCTAATTTATACTGTCTGTCAGAGGTACTCTATTACAATAACTTTTATATCTACCACAGTAACTTTTAAGTATTAGAATAAAATGGCTTTTCAGTAGTTCAGCTGTAGTTATATAAAAGTGGTGGTTAAATCACAGAATCATGGAATAATAGAATGGTTTAGGTTAGAAGAGACCTTTGAGTCACTATAACTCTTTGGACTTGGCCATTCAGCCAGCTCCTTATCCATCTAACACTCAAATTGTGAAACCCAATTCTCTTCCATTTAGAAACAAGGATATTATGGGGGACCATATCACAGGCCTTACAGAAGTCCAGGTAGATGACATTCATGGCTCTTCCCTTTTTCACTGATGCAGTTGCTACACTGTAGAAGACCACTAGATTAGTCAGGCATGATTTTCCCACGGTGAAGCCATGTCAGCTATCTCTGATCACCTCCTTGTCTTAAATATTTCAACTTGTCTTCAGGAAGATCTGCTCCATGATCTTACTGGGCATGGAGAGTGAGGCTGACTGGTCAGTAGTTCCCAGGGTCCTCCTTTTTATTCTCTCCAAAAATGGGCATGATGTTTCCCTTTTTCCAGTTACTGAGGACTTTGCCTGGCTGCCACAACTTTTGAAATAAGTTTAAGAGTGGCTTGGCAACTTTATCAGCCTTCCCTCATGACTCTGGGATGCATCTTGTTGGGTTCCATGGACTTAGGTACGCTCAAGTTGGTTTCAAACGAATCAGTTGTTCAAGGTGGTCTCAAATCTGATCATCTTATCAAATGGGAGGGACTTCATTCTCCCAGTCTCTGCCCTGAGGTTCAAGGGCTTGAGAGATGTAGAAAAACAGACTGCCATTGAAAACAGATTTAAAAAAATAATAATGCAAATATTTCTCAATTCCATCCACTGTCTGCAAAACAACAGCATATATTACTCACTCTGTTAAGAAAATCAGAATTGGTATCTTTTCAGCCACATGAGACTTGGATATCAAATTCTGAATAAAATTACCAAGAATGTACACTGAATCTCAGCCCCAAGCATCCCAAATAGCCAAATAAATAAAGGTCCAGGGTGCTAACTCAATTCCAGATAAACTTTTATCATCTCCCTATCACCATATTCAATTTGCAGTGCTTATTCACTCTCATTCTAGTCCCCAAAACTTTTAATATATTTGCATAAAAATGTAACACACTGATACAGGCTCAAAATACCACTGAATGAAATGTGCTAGGATTTTATCAACCTGAATCTGCCTCAAGGGTCAAGCTTACGTCCTGCTATCTAAGACAAAAATCAATTCTTACAGAAGGCAGAAATAGCTGACTGGGTCAAAAGTCAATTGATACTTCAAAGACTGGTTTTTTTGGTTGGTTGGGTTGGGTTTTTTCTGTTGGGTTTTTTTGTTGCTGTTGTTTGTGTTTGGTTCTTTCCCTGCCAACGCTTAGTTTGCACTTCAATAAAAAAGAAACTTGAAATTTTATTTCATTAATTCTCTTCAGAGATGTCAATGCTGGAAACTGTTATGAATCAGGATGCTCAGTCTCCAGCAGAGTGTTCCTTCAGTGTGACAAGCAAGAGAGACTCCAGCTTCCAAGGCAGCACTGCATTTTAAAGGGATGTATCTCCAAGGCCTTCCCGGATAACTTGTTTCAGCATTATCAGCTGACAAATTGTAGAATGAAATTAAGACTCTATTATACTCTACATAGGTTCAGTTGTAGCATGAGACTCATCACTGTGCTGGATGAACCAGAGCGCCACTGTCAACTCCATCACATGCAATGCACCGTCCCACCTCCCACTTACATAACTGCCTACAAACATGCATCAGGAACAAAGGAAAGAAGAGAAGGAAAGATGACTAATTACTTAACTGAGTTATTGGACAAAATCAGTTCCGGTCCACTGAACAGGGTATCCATGAGCAGGCACTGGCTGCGGGGCTACAGGCGCCTCTGCGAGGAGAGGCCTGGGCTTCCCTGTGCCGGACACAGCCGGTTCCAGCCAGCTTCAACCCACCCACCGCTGGGCACAGCTCAGCCCCTCTGTCAAGGTGGCAATGCCTCAGGGAAAATGTATTTAAGAAAGGCCAAAACCACCAGAGACCAGTGAAGAGTGCAGAGAAAAAGAGTGTGAGAAACAGCCCTGCAGACACCAAGGTCAGAAGAAGGAGGGGCAGGTGGTGCTCCAGGCACCAGAGCAGAGATTCCACTGCAGCCCCTGGAAAGGACCATGGAGGAGCAGGTGTTCATAGTGCAGCCCCACGGAGGACTCCCACACCAGAGCAGGTAGGTATTAACTAAGGAACTGTAAGCCCATAGAAAGCCCATGTTGGAGCAGGTTTGTCTGGAAGAACTGCAGACTATGGGAACGATCCATGCTGGAGCAGGGGAAAAGTATGAGGACAAAGGAACTTGAATTATAGCTTTCAGCTTCTGATTAAAAAAGTTACATATTTTTCTAAAAAAAACACCAAAAACCCATTCTGCATGTGATGTCAAAACTTGCAGGAAAAATACATTAGACAACGAGAAAACAGTACATAAAGAAAAACACAGGAGATCTCTAACTTACTGGACCAACTGCCCTGTACTGGCTTTTTACAAGAAGGGAAAGCAGTAAGGAATTAGAGGCTTTTGTAAAATGAACTTGGAAGGGGCTCATAGCACAAGAAAGGAAATAAGAACCATCAGCAAGTTCAACATACTGGGAAGGGAAAAATAATTTTTCTTCAACACTTATGACTGACAAGGGAAAGTACATTAAAACTAGTTAAAGATGTAATAAGGTCAGCTACAATTCCAACAGGGTACAAAAAGGAGTAAATTCCAAGAAACTAGTAGCTTACCACAAACTTCAACTGATCCCTCTAGGAAAATCACATCAAGTATTTCATGTTAACAAAAAAAAAAAAAAAAAGAAATAATTCAGTTTCATGTAATAAATAGTTTCATGGGAAGAATAAGGCTAAAATCAAGACGCTGAGCTTCAGGGCTTTTTTCGAAGTGGTCTTGATATTGTAGAAGGTCTGAGGGCAAAGGTGTGCTGATGACAGCTTCATTTTTCTATTAATTCATTTTTGGGTTTACTTTGCTTAAAATAATTTCTATTTTAAATCCCTTAAAAGGAGCTAATGGCACATTTTGTTCATCAGACAGAGATTTTTTTGGGGGGAGATTTTTTATAGCATAGTAACTGAAATACTAAACCAGGATGACTATTAAACCAAACTAAATGTAAAAATTTAGAAGAAATACACTTCAGTCTCTGCATACAGACTCATATGTAAATGTCAGTGACACCATGACCTTCCAGGTCCCATTATAAGTCTATCCTTCTTCAAAATGCTTTGTAAGCATCACTCTTCTGCATCTGGACCTCTGTTCTGGTCTTCCTCCCATACGTCTAAGATATCTGCAAGTATCAGTTTGAATATTTTGCTGCTTCTACTATACCCAGAGAACCAGTCTATCCATGACAAGCCCTGACTATAAAACAGTGGGCAACCAATGGGATGCTTTCCCATCCTTATTGGAAAGCAAATTTTTGTTTTGCTTTAGTTTTTTTTTAAAGTAAAAATGAGAGAGAAAAAAAAAAAAAAAAAAAAAAGAGCGCCACAGAATCGCCACAGAATCACCGAATGTTAGGGATTGGAAGGGACCTCAAAAGATCATCTAGTCCAATCCCCCTGCCAGAGCAGGAACACCTAGGTCAGGTCACACAGGAACGCATCCCGGCGGGTTTTGAATGTCTCCAGAGAAGGAGACTCCACAACCTCTCTGGGCAGCCTGTGCCAGTGTTCTGTTACCCTCACTGTGAAGTTCTTCCTCACATTTATGCGGAACCTCCTATGTTCCAGCTTGCACCCATTGCCCCTTGTCCTGTCATTGGATGTCACTGAGAAGAGCCTGGCTGCATCCTTATGACACTCACCCTTTACATATTTATAAACATTAAGGAGGTCACCCTTGAGTCTCCTCCAAGCTAAAGAGACCCAGCTCCCTCAGCCTTTCCTCATAAGGGAGATGGGAAAAGATGGGGAACATTCCAAACCCATGTATTTACAAAATATCTCAGTGTAGTCCAGTAATGGGCAGAAAATTGCATATATTTAATATGAGAAAGCATTGGCTTTAACATTGTTGATTTCAGACTAGAAGCCTTTAAAAGGTTTTTTGAGCCCGAGTATTAATACAGCCTCATCTACAGCCTCTCATCTGTCGAAACAGTATCTCAGCAAGGACACTTGGTACAATAGCAGTCCTTAGTGTTTATCCTCCTTGGTCTGTACCTCAGCGGGAGGCTAGGAGAAATAAAAGATGCTTTAAAGAGAAACAGTAAATTTAAAATCACTCATTTTTAAAAGATAAGTTTCTCTCCATGTTATTATTCTTCTGAGTAATACTGAAGTATTGAAAACACCATAACACCCACTTTCGTCACATCATTGATTACCTTAGTTTTTTGCATTATACATACATTTTGAATAGTAAGACCTATCTAGCCAATTTCTTTTTATTGTATGTTTTTATTTTATTCTGCTGGAAGACTTACACAGCCAGCCATTCACAGTCTAGGAGGTTCCTCCAGTGCATTGATGATAACTACTTAATGCAAACGGTGGATAAGCCGACTAGGAGAGGAGCGCTGCTGGATCTTGTACTTACCAACAAGGAGGGTCTTGTTGAAGCAGTGATGGTCGATGGCAGCCTTGGCTGCAGTGATCATGAGATGGTGGAGTTCAGGATCTTGTGTGGGAGGAATAGAGTACCAAGCAAGACCAGAACCCTGGACTTCCGCAGGGCCAACTTTAGCCTCCTTAATCAATTGTTAAGGGAAGTCCCATGGGACAGGGTGCTAGATGGTAAAGGGGCTCAAGATAGTTGGTCAACATTCAAGGACCACTTCTTGCAAGCTCAGGATCAGAGTGTCCCAATGGGTATGAAATCAAGTAAGGGAGCTAGGAGACCAGCGTGGTTAAACAAGGAACTGCTGGGCAAACTTAGGTGGAAAAAAAGAATTTATGGATCATGGAAAGAGGGGCTAGTCACTTGGGAGGAATATAGGACAGTTGTCAGAGGATGTAGAAAGGCAATTAGGAAAGCTAAGGCCTCCTTAGAACTTAACCTTGCAAGCCAGGTCAAGGACAATAGAAAGGGCTTTTTCAAATACATAGCTAATAAAACAAACACTAGAGGCAATATAGGCCCACTGATGAATGAGGGGGGTGCCCTAGAGACAGAGGATATAAAGAAGGCAGAGGTGCTGAATGCCTTCTTTGCCTCTGTCTTTACTCCTGCAGGCTTTCCCCAGGAGCCCCTGATCCCTGTAGCCCCGGAAGAAGTCAGGATAAAGGAGGAGTTTGCCTTGGTAGATGAGGATTGGGTTAGGGATCAGTTGAGCAATCTGGATATCCATAAATCGATGGGACCAGATGGAATGCACCCAAGGGTGCTGAGGGAGCTGGCAGAGGTCATTGCTAGGCCACTCTCCATCATCTTTGGTAAGTCATGGAGAACAGGAGAGATGCCTGAGGACTGGAGGATAGCAAATGTCACTCCAATCTATAAGAAGGGCAAGAAGGAGGACCCGGGTAACTATAGACCCGTCAGCCTCACCTCCATCCCTGGAAAGGTGATGGAACAGCTTGTTCTTGGCACGATCTCGAGGCACATCAAGGATGAGGGGGTCATTAAGAGCAGTCAACATGGTTTTACCAAGGGTAAGTCATGTTTGACCAACCTTATTGCCTTCTATGAGGAAATAACTAGGTGGATAGATGATGGTAGAGCGGTAGATGTGGTATATCTTGATTTCAGTAAAGCATTTGACACTGTCTCCCACAGCATCCTTGTAGATAAGCTGATAAAGTATGGGTTTAGTGATCAGGTAGTGAGGTGGATTATGAACTGGCTGAAGGGAAGAAGCCAGAGAGTTGTGGTTAATGGGACAGAGTCTAGTTGGAGGCCTGTGACTAGTGGAGTCCCTCAGGGGTCGGTACTGGGACCGGTGTTGTTTAATATCTTCATCAACGACTTGGATGAGGGTACAGAATGTATCCTCAGCAAGTTTGCTGATGACACCAAACTAGGAGGAATGGCTGACACACCAGAGGGTTGTGCTGCCATTCAACGAGACCTTGATAGGCTGGAGAGTTGGGCGGGGAGAAACTTAATGAATTTCAACAAGGGCAAGTGTAGAGTTTTGCATCTGGGGAAGAACAACCCCATGTACCAGTACAGGTTGGGAGCTGACCTGCTGGAGAGCAGTGTAGGGGAAAGGGACCTGGGGGTCCTGGTGGACAGCAGGATGACCATGAGCCAGCAATGTGCCCTTGTGGCCAAGAAGGCCAATGGCATCCTGGGGTGTATTAGAAAGGGAGTGGTTAGTAGGTCGAGAGAGGTTCTCCTTCCCCTCTATTCTGCCTTGGTGAGGCCACACCTGGAGTATTGTGTCCAGTTCTGGGCCCCCCAGTTCAAGAAGGACAGGGAACTGCTCGAGAGAGTCCAGCGTAGAGCCACAAAGATGATTAAGGGAGTGGAACATCTCCCTTATGAGGAAAGGCTGAGGGAGCTGGGTCTCTTTAGCTTGGAGAAGAGGAGACTGAGGGGGGACCTCATTAATGTTTATAAATATGTCAAGGGTGAGTGTCATGAGGATGGAGCCAGGCTCTTCTCAGTGACATCCAATGATAGGACAAGGGGCAATGGGTGTAAGCTGGAACATAGGAGGTTCCACATAAATGTGAGGAAGAATTTCTTCACAGTGAGGGTGACAGAACACTGGAACAGGCTGCCCAGGGAGGTTGTGGAGTCTCCTTCTCTGGAGACATTCAAAACCCGCCTGGACATGTTCCTGTGTGACCTGATCTAGGTATTCCTGCTCTGGCAGGGGGGTTGGACTAGATGATCTTTTAAGGTCCCTTCCAATCCCTAACATTCTGTGATTCTGTGATTCTGTGATTTTGTCCATCAGATGCTAGCCAATTTTTGCAGGTGAAATTTTAAGATTAACTAAAAGGTATTCCTCAATTATAACTGATATTTTTTAATGCTTTACCACACAGAAGCTTCTTGCTGACATCTGACTCAAGGTGACCATGTCCCTTCACAGCTTCACTAACCATCAATGATTCCAAACAGCTCTTGGTCTGCTCTACAAGAAGACAGAACTAAGTGCAACTGTAGAGTAAAAGCTTCTCTATTCTCACGGGTACTTGCTGTACTTATTAACAAGACACATGACAGGTTACTCATCATGTGTTGACTGGTGGAACTTAGTTACTAAATGTGTAAGAGAGCCAAGAATAGCCCTGTTTTCAGTAATAATGTTATTTATATATCACCTTGATATAAGTTTTAAGATGACATCTTTTCTTGCAGAGAAATACCTGTATTTCATGAGAAGTATGACAAGTACATACATAATCCATCTAAAAGCAAAGCATATTTGCAAGTCTATTTTAAAGATCAGAACTCACGCTTTGTTTATTACAACACACATTTGCAACATGAAGTGTTACCAGAAGAAGGTCTAACTCAAGGAAACAAGATTACTGTCACAAATTGGTTTGAAATATATGAATTTGTTTTGTTTACCCAAAATGAGCAGCATTAGTACTTACAAGTAAATACAAAATCTTATTATTTTCACTTGCTTCAACATCTGCTTGGGCCCCAAGAAAAATAGTGAACTATGCTAAATCTCTCTCCAATAATAGCAGGGTTTCTCATTAACAATTTCTTCTCACTGACTTTGAGACAGAGCAAAGTTCTAAGTGAAATGTCCTAATTATTAGAATCATGCAAAGATAGCTTCCATTTATGAAAATTAAATCATTTAACAACTTGTATATAGTTAATGAAGCATAATAAATATTAAACTAATGACATTGTAAGTCCACAGAAGATAACGTACCAAAGCAATTCATAGCCATCATTTGCTACTCAGACAAGTCTGAATTTTCACAAGAGTAGTCAACTTCCCAACCAGATATGAGGGATTTATTCTTAATATTATTGCTGGTGGAGGTTGTTTTTTCACGAAGTTTTAATTTTATTAGACAGCAATGTTTTAGACACCCTATGAATAGCTAGCAGTATGAAAGGAAAACTGGAAGACTAATAAAATTTATGATAAAACCTTATGATAAAATCACATAGAAACATCTGTTTACATAAGAAGAACAAAATGAGTGTTTTGCAGAAAAACATATACTAGACAGCCTTTGATTTTCTTATCAGTCTTACAGAGAAGCTAAGCCATTTTCAATTGAAATTAATAATGCAGTTTATCAGTGTTGGGCATTGTTTTATACACAGCAGGGAACCATCACCTGTCTACCTACAAATTATATACTTCAGTGTGAACAGAAACACTAAAAGTTTTCCTTCCCCTCCTTTCCCTTCCTCAAAGCCAGTGAGAATCAAGTCTCAACTGTCAGCCAGGAGGCACAGTGATGTTCTGCCACTTAGGAAAGCAGGTCCCTTGTCTTTGCTGTTTGCCAAAGGACACAGAAATGCTGCACCAGGTAGGAAACCAAATATCCATCTCAGCTTCAAGACACTGTGTTCCTGCCAGTGCAGAAACTGGATCTTCATTTCACATAAGCAGGCAGAGGCCATGTCCTCCAAAAACTTACACCCTTCCTATTGGCAAGAGGACACCGTGAAGCTCTGGCAGCATCACAGCAGACCTTGCTGCCTCCAAAACAACCAGCTGCAGCCCAGTCCCCGCAGCTGAGGAGACACAGCTGCCAGCCTGCAAGTGACAAGTCTGCCATGGCCCAAGAGCAGGAGCCGAAGCTCTCGTGGCTCAGAGCAAACAGTCTCCAGCAGTGCTCGGAGTAATCAAATCAGGCAATTCCTCGTCAGTGAAACTCCAGTGTTCATGGGGCCAAATTAATGAAAGCCTCAAAATGTTAATAAAGTTGGCACATGCTTAAAATCCTCATCTGGGAAATGTCACTTTTCTGATTCAGGTTATGAGACCAATGATGTAGCTCACATTAGTAAACTAATGTTCCTCCATGTGCATGGTATCCATTTAGTCATATAACAGTACAAAGAATCAAATAACCTTCTGTTTTGCAAAGGGTATGACATATCAAGCAAAATTAATATTTAAGAGGTTTTCTTACATAGAAAGGCTTTCAGATTGTATAGAACTTAGAAAACAAAATGCAAAAAAAACCTTTTAAGTAAAAAAAAGGTGACTAAAGAAAGACTTTGAAATATGCCTAATGTTTATATATGTATTAAAATATATGTACATAAATATAATATTTGATACATGACTTTGTATATTTTTTATAAATTCTATACAATTATAAGATTTATTTATGGTGATATAATTTATCATAGTGATGATTTGTAAGTTTATGTATGTATGTGATTTTTCCAATGAATGTGTACCTATTAAAGAAAAAAAAAAAGCATCCCCTTTCTGGAATTCTAACATCTTATTAAATGTTTCTGTTGCAAAGATATTTTTTTTTTTTTAAAAAGAGTAATGAAGTTTCCTTGTCTTCCCAAATATTGTGTCTTCATAGTATTACACTGGAAGTTATCTTGTCAGGAATTACTATGCAAAATCTTCATTTGAAATACCCAATCACAGAATGAGCATCAGTCCTCCGGTAATCACTTCCACCAATCTAGAAAGGCACAGCATTCACATATTAAAATAACAAAATCCCTGTCAAATTAGTTATGTATAGGTCCTGAAAGATATATAAGTACATGCACGCATACACAAATATTCATACAGACAATATTACTTGCACACCCTTCTAACACGCAGAGTCAGGCAGGAACTACATCTCTAAATACTTATAGAGAACTTCGCCTTAGATTGTACTCACTGTTTTTCAAACCAGCCAGAAAAGCAGAAAATTCAAGAAGTTTCTTGATGTTCTCTGAAATTTGCATACAAGCTCTAGAATCTCCCTGATAAATCCAATGCGACTTTGGTTCAAAAAATGCATTCTACTATTGCCTGTGAGTACCCAAATTGTGATTTAAATATATTCCACTGGCGTCTGTGACTCAAAAAGTGACTGCTGTCAGAACCAAAAGAATCTACTAAAATCAATGAAAATTTTGAGGAGAATATTTCTGTTCCTGCTTGTTGATTTCCTTCTGCCCAGGGCAGTGGTGGAGTCTCCACCCCTAGAGGTATTTAAGAAACACGTATATGAAGTGCTGAGGGACATGGTGTTGTGGTGAACCAGCACTGCTAGGTTAATGGTAAGACTTAATGATCTTAGAGGTCTTTTCCAACCAAGGCTGTTCTGTGATTCTCTTTTCTTATGGGGAGACAGGGGAAGAAAATGGCTGAAAGTGTTAAAATAAGTAACTCCTGGGCAAATGGTTTCCTCAGTAGTACAGTTTCCTTCATGCATGGTTGTCTTTGGCTCTTAGGAGCAGATTGGTAAATCTGTGCATCTACACAGACTGACAGATATGCTGTAGCATCAAAAATCTGCTGGATGATGTGATGCTGCCAGGAAGTGTTTTCTGTCCCAGGCTCAGAGAATACAAGGCCTACACAAGGAAATGCTTTTACTTGTCACATTCAGGAATGACGTCCAGTCATAACACAGCTAGGGAGGCAGCCAGAGGATGCTGTGCTCCAGCTATTTCTCTGGCATCTCCTTTACAGGAGTAGTAGAGAAGGAGGACTAGCATTGATTTACTGTATCTCTACAGCCACCTAGAGAAGATAAAATAGGGGACTATTCTGTGCTTACCATATTCCCTGCATGGAAGATGTTCAAATAGGGACTTTCATTCTCACTGCTGATCTTGGGATGAACTCACTGAAACAGCTTCCTCAAATGTCTTGTATGATGTCCTCCAGTTTTCTTTAGCAGTGTAAATATGAGCACTTCGGAATGGAAAATGAGAGCCATCTTACACAGATTTCCAGTGGCAACCTCGTAAGCTAAAAAATACGAATGCCACATTCCTGGCATCTGACATATAAAGTCATGCCGACTCTGCCAGAAAGGAAAAAAGGAAGTCAAGTAGCTAAAAAAATGTCTGGTTTCAAAATCATATGAGCCTGAAAATGACTCGTTTAGTTCCTGCAGTCACTGGACCATGTCCAGAAGAAAATAGATAGCTGTTTACAGTAATGCCACAACTCTTGAAAGCCTTTCTAAGACTGTCTTCTTTCCTCTTGATCAAAACTCTTGCCATGCTCTGCCTCCTTCCATGAGGATACTTATTCTTTTAGTAATGCTGCCAACAGTTACAAGATGTTCCATTCTTGGCTCTACAGCAAATATATTCACTTATTAATCAAAGGGAACAGTCTCCTCAGCACTCTGCTTTTCAGACCTACTGATTCTCGAACCAAAAAGATAAGGAAAGGAAAAAACTTCCTAGGAAGCTGTCAGAAGCCGGAAAGTAAGTGGCCACAAAAATGTTCAATAGGTTGCACTAATATTCTGAAAGTTTCCTGTTTGATGCGTGTGGATATGGTTTCCTCAGATTGAATTCCCTTTGATCTCTAAAAAAAAAATGAGTCAGAGAATATTACTCTGATGCAGAAATGTCAAGAGGAGTAGGAGGGGGAGGAGGAGTAAAACTGACTCATCTTGAGAGTTAGATTCAACAAACTCTAGATATATTATCCATCAAGAAGTCTCTAATCAAAATTATGAACAATAGATTGTGCCACATCTGAACTAGGCTGGATGCAAAGCCAGTAAAAGCACCAGTCTATTGTACTAAGAGAGGTGATTTTCACGTGTTTAGAGATGATATGGTTAATATAGCTTTCCATCTCCTACAGTTAGATGAGATGGTATGATAAGAGTAGTTTCAACACAAGAAAAGAAAAAAGGGAAGCTATTGATCCTGAAGAAAGGAAGGAAAGAATTGGTGGGAGGAATGCAGAAAGCTTACTGGTCAGAAAAAAACCCACAAGAACAAAACGACAATAACAAAAACCACCCAAACAAAAAAACAACCAACCAAAAAAAACCCACAACAAAACAAACCTCTATTCTGCCCACCTGCTGCATAGACTAAGACAAAACATTAGACACCAGCAATACTCCAGAAATATTTTTATGTCTGTTGTCAGTCCACGCCACACCATGACAGGTCCTTGTTTCCTGTAACAGTGCTACAGAGAGAACCAGAAGGATAATGATCACATTTCAAGTAATTAAACTCTGAAGGTCTTGGAGATCCCTAATGACCAAATACTTGCTCAAGATCAGGGCACAGACTATTTGCAAACTACAGGATGTTCAGTAGCTTCACATTCAGTCAGAGCTGACTAGTGCAACAGAAAGGCAAATGAGCTTTGAAAACCCACTGGCTCCTCTGACCAAGAATATCTTCCAAGAATACCTTGCTTTTCTGGACCCAGGAGACATTTGAATGTAAAGTGAGTGTAAAAGCAACTAAACCAGGAAAAGGCATTATTTCCTACATGTCTCCGACTCCAAATCCTTTACACCTGTTCTCATAACGAAATAAAACAAAGATAGCACATACATTAAAAAGTAACAGAAAAACATTTAATGAATAACAAACGGAAGCATCTAATAACAGCATAAAAAATGAGTTTGGCTTTGAAAGCTTGAAACATCTGTATCACATCCCACAAAACAAGTATCTTTTTCTTTTAATCCTCACACAAAGTTTGTCTCCTAAAACTAGGTACACATGTCAACAAATTCAAATAAAGTAGTTTAATTACTTCTGCTGGCACTAATTTATAGCCTGTAGATTCTTGCTAATTAAGAACTCTAATCACTGTTTCAATCTTCTCCATCATACTTCTATCACCTGGTGTGATTTGTACCTGCTGATTCCCTTCAGGCACTAAAGCCATATATCAGAAAGACATTTCCTAGGATAAAAGTAACTATGTAGCAGTTAAATGGAGGAGATTTATATGCTAAAACCTTATCGTTGCAAGTCTTAAACAAAGCGTCACAATTCTGATACTCTATAAAAAGCCAATGCTATGAAAAAGTCTGCAATTCAACTTGAAAAGATTTTCAACTTCTAAACCAAGATGACTTAAACCAGCTGGTTTTCATTGATTTACTAGTTTTCATTGAAACCAAAAATTCAAGAATAGCAAAAATCAAGAACACTAAGAACACCTATACCAAAAATCAAGAATACTAACTCTTAATTTGACAATGAAGCAAAGGAAAAGTTTAGCAATAAAAAAAAAAAAAAAACCAAATTTCAAAACGAACTTTTTTCCCTCTATTTATTCACTTTGTTAGTTTCTAGAAAATTCCAAACTTGCATAGTCCAGTTCAGAGAACTTAGTGTTTTTTTAAATATTACCATGATAAAACTTTGATAGTTTCTGCAGTAGTTCCCCAAAATTTTGCCTATATTGAAGCTTAAATGCACATTCATTTAAGCTCTGTATCTATGTTACTGTACTCCTGGAATAGTATGCACTGTATTTCATTCTCTGTAGCTATATTTCCATTTTCTCACAAGTATATCTGCTATTAAAAAAATAAATCTGTAATAATAAAAGTATAATAAATATAGATTTTGCAATAAAAATAAAGGATGTCCTAAAAGAGACCAACACCATCTTCTTTTGCTGAAATCCTTACGTTATTCTTATTTTTTGTGTGTGTAATGAAGGATTTTTAAGTCTTCTACACCTTTTATGATAAGGTAACATTTCAAATTCAATGTAATATGCAGTCCTTCTTACTCATAAGGAGTTTGAAACAAATGGAGGGGTGGTTTAAAACAGCTGGCATATGTTTAATAAACCTAATGCGAATTGTAATTTTTATGAAGCAAAAGCATAGAAACCACCTGAACAAATTATGCTGGAATAGGCCAAAATTAACACAAAAATCCTTCTTACTTTTGCCAGTCTTGATTTAATAAAAATATAAATTTTGTAAGTCTAGGTATTTTAAGAAAACATAGCAATTAAAAGGCAAAATGAAAAGCTTTGAATGTTAATAAACACACTAAATCTAAATTTCATTAGTGGAACTAAAACTGGTTTTGTTTAATTAGAACCAAAAGGTCTTCTAATGGCAATATTCTGTTGTGTTACAATTTATTATAGGACATTTTTTTTAAGGATCAAACACAAAAACCTAGATCTTCACATGTGCTGCAACAGGGCTTCCATAACAGTCATTTAAAACAAGCTGAAATATGAGATACTCACATTTAAATAAGTGTTAGTACACTTGGTAGAACTTTACTTTTCTCATTTACAAAATTTACATAATTCTACACTACTACATGTGGGTGGAGTAGGAGTTCAAAACAAATGAGTCAATATTTTTCTTCAGGAAAAATACCATTAGCAGAGCATTCATGAGCAATCATATAATCACAGGCAACTGTCCCAGACCCATAATATATGATGACAAACACTCTTTAAAGAAATAGCTCAGACGGAGAGAAAGCTCTCAGTATGAAAAAGCCAAGACGTTATTCAAAAAAACCCAATGAATTAAAGTAAAGCTTGACAACTTTCCTGCAACCAATTATAACGCAGTCCCCTCAGCTGTGAAATGAGATTATTAACATTCCTATTCTGCAAATCTTTAAATATTCTGCCTAGTCATACTTGAAGCTGTTGGTGTTGTTATCCTTTTAACTAAAATCTGCCTCAGTGGTTTCTGTTATATTCTGATGAAGAACAAGGAAGGCACACTAAAAACACAAATTCCCCTTATAATACATTGTAAGAGTTAATACTTTAGAACTGATTCAGTTAAATGACCAAAACTACTATTTATTCTTTACTATCTATTGTATGAGTGTTATGCATAAATGCCTACATAAAAAGGACAGAGAAGGCTAGTTTAACTAGATCATTTAAAGGTATAGAAATCCAATCTACTATAAAATTTCTAGCTCACTTTTTGCATGACAAATTTGGAGAACATCTTGCTGTCAAAATTATTTGGAACTTTTTACAGTAAATTGCCCCACTGTCTGACAGAAAGCATGCATAACTGCAGTGAGAATGATCGCTGAACTGAGTTCAATATAGATTCAGAAGTGACTGCACTTGTTTTAGTGAAGATACCTCACTACCACTCTTTAAACCACCAAGTCTTTGTGCCATGGTGTGGCAAATAGGAAACACTCAAAAAAAAATTCCCCAAATGGTAAAACAGTCTGGATATGAACCACCAAGTAACAGCTTACTCCTACAGTAAAAACAGAAGACCCTTCCCAAGCCTTACTTCTCTTTGTCATGCTTTTCTTTACAGACTTATCCCTCCCTCTGCAGCCCTGTAGCCCACTAAATGCCATATTGCTGCTGCTAGTGACAAGCCACACTGTCTTTGCAACTACCTTTACACAGCCTTGGGACTGACACCTGTCAGACTTGCTTTGTCTGAACTTGTCTTGGTCAAGATTATCAAGATTTTTCCTTTACTAGTACTCTTTCCCTTATTTTCTTTTCTTTTATTCTGTAATAATTAGATCTGGACTAAAAATAATTCTTTGATTAGACTGTTCAGATTTAAAATACACTAAAGTCAGTATTTTTCACATAATGTGTGTCCTTTTGAGCAATAACAAGACTAGGAATACAACACCTTCCCAAACTTATTTTCTGACTTGGTTGACATGACTGCAAGTCTTCCCTTTTTTTCCTACGCCTTCTCTTGTGCTTCTCAATAGTCAAGTTCCTGACCTCCAAATTACACCAAAAATAACTAACAGATTTGGAAGCTACATGCCACCAAACTGACCAGAGCATCCAACTAGTTAAATTGAGGTTACTCTGGCTTCCTTTATTCCTGCGACAGCGCAGTACTAGTCCTACTGAACTCCAAATTTCTCACGAACCCTTTCAATTTGTTTTGCCAATTACTAGACCTAGTACAAAGGATGCAGCCAGCAGTAGAACAAACCAGTTACCGGATTCTACTGCACACAGAAAAGTCAGTACATGGGTGATCGCTGGGGGTACAAACAAGTCAATCAGATTACACATAACAGACATCAACCCCAGCAACCCCAAGAATGATACAATATTGCCAACAATCGGTGGAACAAACAAAGCAACGAAGTCTCCCATGGCAGAGATGGGAGACAGCCAAGCCAATAGGCTGATAAGATAGGATAGAGGCAGCCACATACTGTTCTCACAGAGCCCACATTCACAAGCATCAAAACTGACAGAGCCCAGTTGCAGGGAGAGTCAGGAGGTCCTTCCTCAACAGGAAACTCCGCAAAGTGCATCCACCTCACAGAGAGACACTCCACCCTTCCTGCAAGTGGTCCCAGCTTTTATGCCCAAAGCAGGACACCTGGCACTCATTTACCCAATGCGGGGCACTTGAGGCTTGTTTACCCAAGGGCTTTTCCTGCAAGGCCGGCCGCACCTTGGAGGAAAGCCAAAAGGCAAACTCATCCCCTCCTTTTGAAGGGCTGTGGGAACCACCCATATGTCAACCTTAATTCAGGGCTGGGGGTTCAGACCCCAGCACTTCACAAGTGCAGCATATTTTGTCAAACTTAATGTTGATGAACATATAAATGTTCTAATTTTTTAGACAACAGATAATCTCTCTCTCTAAACACAACCCAGTTCCTCGCTCTGTACATTGGTCTCATCATTAATTGGGAGCCAAAAAATTTGACGTGGAACATGTCATTCAAACAGAGTCAGAGTCCCCCAGGAACAGACACGTACCATGCCACTGCCACCCACTGTTGTGAATCATAACATGTCATGATTACGAAGAAGTGCTGAAGACATGTGGGATGCCTCTTAACAGCAGGAAAAGTAGAATCTTTTCAATAGCCCCTCTGATTACTTTCATTAGAAATTAGTTTTGAGAAATTTCCACACCAACAGATGTCATGCGTTCCTGTAAATTAAAATTTTAACTCGTGACACCTTCGCTTAAATTCCACCTTCTAGCCTACCCTTCACATCACTCCTGTTTTATAGACTCATGTCAAAAGTGCTAACTAACTTGAGAGGACAGTATATACTATTAAAGAAAGAAAAAAAGGAGGCTTGTACAAATTAAACATGATCACAAGACAAGACCGTAAAGTAGAGGTAAGATTAAATATTACGAGCCTATTACCTATGAACTTTGGCCTGTATTTGCATATAGCTTTAAGGAAAAACACTGAAAGATAGTAGATTGATTTTCAGGGATGCTCTCATAACTCAGAGAAGCCGTGCAAGTCAAAATCATGAGTCTCCTCAACCTTGAGAGAGTTAACTATTGACTTCAATGCCTCTTTCTGGATATAAGTAATCAGATATAAATACTTACTTGTAGCTTTTGCCTGCTGCAACCCAGCTGAAGATATTTTTTGCAATTCCTGGTAGTCTCACAGGCTCTGCCCTGACCTGAGAGCACAGGTCTCAGGGCCTGGGTTCACCTTGACCGGAGATGGGCTGAGTTGGATACAGTGCCTGCCTCGAGGCCAAGTGCTTGTTGCCTTCCCTGCCTGAGCTCTGCCAGTGCCTCCACGGGAAGGGTTGGGAGACCCATGGGGTCCAACAAACAAAAGACCCTGGAGGGCTGAGCCTGAGGAAGGCTGTAGGGACACGCTCACACTCAGCTGGCAGCCGCCAGAAGGCAGGAGCATGGGAAGGACACTGAAATAATCAGGAGCAGACCCCAGTGCTGAGGAGGAAGGAGTCTGAGTGAGTTCAGAGGAGCACCACAGAGATGATCAGAGGGCTGGAGCACTTCTGCAATGAAGACATGCTGAGGGGGCTGGGGTTGTTCAGCCTGGAGAAGGCTCCAGGGAGACCTTATAGGACCTTCCAGTACCTGAAGGGGCCTACAAGAAAGCTGGAGAGGGACTTTTTACAAGGGCATGGAGTGATAGGACGAGGGATAATGGGACAACTGAAAGAGGCTACATTTATATTACATGTTAAGAAGAAATTCTTGCCTGTGAGGGTGGTGAGACACTGGAACAGGTTGCCCAGCGAAGTTGTGGATGCCCCATCCCTGGAAGTGTTCAAGGTCAGTATGAATGGAGCTTTGAGCAACCTGGACTACTGGGATGTGTCCCTGCACATGGCAGAGTGTTGGAACTAGATGATCTGACACATCCCTTCCAACCCAAACCATTCTATGATTCTATGAATTTTTCCTCTGTGCTGTTTTTTAATAACTTTAAATATTAATCCTCTGCACTAGATAATTTAACTACTTGACTCTCACTGAAGTAGTCATAGAAGTTTCTACCACAATAGTTTTATTTTCATGCTATCTAGATACATCCTGTGTTTAACAAAGACACTACTATTCAATATGTATAAACTTTGGAATGTAAATATTAAGATTTCTATTAACTGAAACTATTACCTGAAAGCACTAATCAATAGAAAAATACACATTGATGCATAGTCTATATGTGACACATCTACCCATAGACATGAATTCTCTCATCAGAACTAATCTCTAGACAACTTCTGTATTTTATGAAATGATTGATACGTTGCACATAAACACTGAAGGATCAGGGATCAAAATTGATTTCAGTCTCTTCACAAGACTGCTTGTATCACTAGGTTGAGACCTGGTGACCCTTGTACAGGATTTTTCTGTTTCAAAAATGCCTGAGTCCCTGGTTTCAATAGGGTTCAGCTTTTACAGGCACAAGGGGCGCCTTTAGTGGTTTAGTCACTCCTTCACAGTGGAGATTCAAAACTTCTCAGGCTGAGAAGTGTGAATAGTAAGTTGCTTTAAACTAGTATGCAGAGAGACAGAAATCCTTCCTCGAGAAGCTACCTGAAGGTCTGGTCATACACCTCAGATAAGTACTCCAGTGCAGGCATTAAAAAAAAAGGGAGGTGTCTGACATACAGCCTATACCTAGAACTCTCATTTTGGTCACATGTGCTGAGGCTTGATGAATTAACACATCTACTTAATCACTTTTACCACTGACTGTACAGAAATCCTGGTAAATCTAGCTTGCATAAACTACCTGACACCTTCTCTGTAGATGCTAAAGTGCCTACAAGGGTCTCATTCTTTCTCTTTCTGATTAGCCTTCTTCTGTTCCCAGATTTTCTTCAAATTGCCAGCACTGAAAACATACCTGATATTCAGGGCAGGATCAAATTATCAACTAAGCTGACCAAATTCAGATTTGTATTTTAACATAGTTCCACAGACATACAGACAGCTACGTGTCAACACTTCAGATGTCTTAGCCTGTAGAATGGCAACCCCTACAGAAGAAGAGGAAAAGAATAAAGCTAAGAGCAAAGTTTCCATAAATGAGAATTCCAAATATTATGTGTAAAAACTTCATTCCCTTTCCAGCTGTGAATGGGGAGGAGAGTACCAGGAGTTCAGCTGAGGAACTATTCCCCAGATCCTGACTTGTTATCAGACTCCCCCTTACGTGTAGTGAACCTAACTCTGCACATCTCATCTGAATCTTCTCATTTCCACAGAAGTAAAGGAACATTTCACTTCTACAGACATTAATTGTTGCTAGAATAGAAGGATGGAAGAGGTCTCCAAATACTTTGTTTCAACATAACTTTTACGAATGCTTTTTCCCTCTTCAATCTTCTTGCTCTATAAACAACTCCAGTTATTACACAGAAATGCCAGTAGCGGGTGTCCAAAACTTGCCGGTTTCAGTTTTGGAGAGAAATTTCAAAATAGCAAAGAAACAACAAGAATGAAACAAAGGCAGTAATTTCATTCATGTGCACACTGGCAAAAATAGGATGTAGCATCAGCATCGGGTCTGCCTGTCTTCAAATCTGAGAAGCTACACTGGTAAAGGTATGTATACATTTCCTATCTGATGACTATAACAGAAGGTGTAGGATATTTCTTTATTGAACTAAATGTTCAAGCCCCTAGAAACTGCAAGTCTCATTAAAAAACTGGACTTATTATCAGTCTCAAATGAAGTCTTTGTTAGAGGTTTTTATCCAAAGTCAGAAGTTGTCAAATTTCTAGAAAAAAATAAATAAATCTGCTACTTCTTGAGTCCTTTGTGAAATGTATTTTGGAAAAAAATAAAATTAAAAAATAATAATAATTAAAAAAAAAAGCAGTAGAAAAAACTCCCTGGGAAATCTAGAGTTTTTCACAAGTTTTTCAGATCCCTGGCATAAGCAGGAGACAAAGTTTGCAGTCAGGAAACTTCAACAGTATCTGATTATTGCCTCCCACTGCCACATGTATTGTTACTTGTCTATTTTTGCTGAGCAAGATGGGAAATGCAAACACTAATTTTCATGTGGAAAAAAAAACATAATATGCAATTTTTTTTATTTCTATGCAATGAAATAATGACTTCTAAAAGGGAAATTTAACATAGAGAGAGAGTTAATGCCTTCTAATAAAAAAAAAATATTGCAATAGCTTTGTTTTAAAACACCAAGAAAGACCTCCAAGAAAGTTTGAATGATTGCCCAGGGAATTTTCTTTACTTCTTACTAACCAATCAAAGAAATTAACGTAATGGGTTTCCCATCTTTTGTAGTATCTTTTCAGGCAGTCTTGTTTACTTTATTAAATTCCATTTATTTCAACAAAATTTCAAGACATAATGAATTTTCCAGCCTCACATTGGGAACAGAACCTTCTAGCTACGTCAGCTTCTTCTGAAATAGATACTATGCTGCATAAAAAGAACACTGAAAATTAAAAATCACATCATATCTTTAGAGAAGTATTTAGAGAGGAAACCCTGAGCTTCTTATGGAGAACTTCCCAAATCTTTCAGTATGGTCTTTATTTTCTATGATTTCTGATGATTTCCTTTCATAATATGCCCTGTCCTCATACCAGCAATATAAAAAATAGCTATTTTATGTACATGTCATAAGCTCTCTGTTAGTAAAGTACAGATATAATAAGTTATTGAATATTCTGACAAGCCCTCAGGAATGTATTCTGACTTTATAAATGCATGTTTTATTTTGGCAATGTAATGCCTATGTAATTAAGATAAATGAGATAATCAGGCACTTATATCACACTGAAACTTTAATTGTAGATATCACACAGCCCAATAACAAGTTCCTACTCCAAATGGAGCATACTAATAGATATATAAGAAGGTTCCCAAAACCCCAGTAGTAGTGCAGTCATGTGAACAGAAATATTGCAGCTCTTTATTGGTTTCACACTGTGAAAACCACTAACTTTCAATTTTGTGATGTTATTCAATGCAATTTGATCAGCTATTTTATGCCACTGTGCATAACAACAGCAAAAGATATAAGACAAGTAATAAAATAAGAATTTGTTAAAGTCAACTGCCTTGTCCCATTATAGAGATGATAGGCTGAGAAAAAGAGGCAGTTAAGTTAGACTTGGAATTGTCAGGCTCTATTAAGAGAAAGTAATTTTGCTCTGATTATGCCAATGAGAGCAAAAGGAATAAAGAATTAAACAAGACAGTATGTTTTAGAGTAGTTTAAAAAATATATAGTTACATAAAGAAAAAGAGTCAAAGAATAAATGTTGCATCAAATGACACTCCCTACAGAAACTGTATTCTTTTTATCAAGAGAAACTTCACTTTCGTAATTCATTCACTTTTAGTTCCTTCCATGTGATTCTGGAGACATGTTCCATGCTACTGACACACACTTTGCTTCCATTTTTCCTAATACATACTGGGTTTTGGTATCTCAGATACAAATTTATGTCTTCCTAGCAAAAAAAATTAAAAAATTTAATGGCATAACATGAATGTGTTTTCCATGTTTTATAGTTTCTGCTATTGATTAATATTTTTGGAATACTTTACGTAAAAATTTGCAATTCTGTATTGGCTTTAGATATGCACTAAAAGCAAATATATATGAAGTATAATTTCCAACTCTTCTGACTGCATTTTTGAAAATCTTTAAAACATCTGGAAAACACAAAGGGCAATGTATTTCGATTTTGTTTTTCAGCAAGTTAAAAGAAACCCAAAACAATCCAAGATCAGTAAAATGTTGAAACATCTCTGTATATAGTTATTACTGCTAAAACTACAATATTTAATTCCTGCAGTACTGGTCTAACATTATTTACTAATCAGTCTATGAATAGAAAATATCAGAGAAGTAACCCTCCATAAACTACCCTAACATTCAACTGGCAAAAAATGATTAGCAAGAGTCTGGCATTTTATTTAAAACAATTTAATATCAGTCTTCACCACAAATATCCTCTAGAGATACATTAAGTACCTCATGCTTTGAAATGCCTCTGACAGTTCCCTCAGACATTTACAGAAAGTAGCTCTCATAAAACAGTTTACAGCTGAAGAAGAGTTCATTTTTTTGTAAAGAGAAACATTTATTACATTATATGACACATATAACCAAAAGAAAATTTCAAATACCTAGGCTAAACTAAAATTAATGATGTTACACTACTAGAATCCATGTAAAAAAAAGTATTAAAAACATGTAATTTTATAAAAGTCAATTTATAACCGTCAAATCTACCCACAAACGCATTTAAACTATCAAAATAATATCAAAATCCACTTCCTATATTTGGATTTTGTCGGCGTAAGCAGAAATAATCCCCAGAGAGTGGCCTAGCAATGACATCCGCCAGCTCCCTCAGCACCCGTGGGTGCATCCCATCAGGACCCATGGGTTTATGGATGTTCAGGTTGCTTAACTGATCCCTAACCCAGTCCTCATCAACCAGGACCAACTCCTCCCCTATCCTGACTTCCTCTGGAGCCTCAGGGGTCCTGGGCTCCTCAGGACAGCCTCCAGCAGTATAGACAGAGGCAAAGTAGGCATTCAGTAACTCTGCCTTCTTTTTATCCTCTGTCACCAGGACACCCACCTCATTCACCAGTGGGCCTACATCACCTCTAGTGTTAGGTTTTATCTGCAATGTCTTTGAAGAAGCCCTTTCTGTTCTCCTTGACCTCTCTTGCAAGGTTTAATTCCATGGAGGCCTTGGCTTTCCTAGTTGCCTCCCTGCATCCTCTGACAACAGACTTATATTCCTCCCAAGTGGCCAGCCCCTCCTTCCATGATCTGTACATTCTCTTCTTCCACTTGAGTTTGCCCAGCAGTTCCCTGTTTAACCACGCAGGTCTCCTGGCACCCTTTCTTGACTTCCTGCCTGTTGGGATGCACTGAGCTTGAGCTCGGAAGAAGAGGTCCTTGAATGCTAACCAACTATCTTGGGCCCCTTTACCTTCAAGTACCCTGTCCCATGGGATTTCCCCTAGCAATTGCTTGAAAAGGCCAAAGTTGGCCCTACTGAAGTCCTGGGCTGTAGTTCTGCTAGGTATCCTTTTCCTGCCACACGAAATCCTGAACCCCACCATCTCATGGTCACTGCAACCAAGGCTACCCTCAACCTTCAGCACTTCAACCAGACCCTCCTTGTTCGTGAGAATAAGATCCAGCAGCGCTCCTCTCCTAGTTGGCTCATCCACCATTTGCATCAGGAAGTTATCATCAATGCACTGAAGGAACCTCCTGGACTGTGGATGCCTGGCTGAGTAAGCCTCCCAGCAAATATCAGGGTAGTTAAAGTCCCCCATGACAACCAGGGCCTGCATTTGCAAGACCGCTACCAGCTGCCTGTAGAAGGCCTCATCAACCTCCTCGTCCTGATCTGGTGGCCTGTAACAGACCCCCACAACAGTATCACCCATGCCAGCCTGCCCCTTAATTCGCACCCACAAGCTCTCAACTCTCTCCTGATCCGCCCCTGGACAGAACTCAATACACCCTAGTTGCTCCCTCACGTAAAGAGCAACTCCACCACCTCACCTCGCTGGCCTGTCTTTCCTGAAGAGGACATAGCCATCCATGGCCACATTCCAGTCATGCGAGCTGTCCCACTAAATCTCATGCAATACATCTCATTCAATAACACCCATTGATTGCTGTGTGTTCATAAGCCATGCTGTGTTTTTGTCTCAGCAGAATCTAATAATTTTCAGTAATGCATTAGCAGCAAAAAAAAATGGGTATGTCTCCAGGTGCCTTACAAGGGAAATTATGAAAAATGAGCATGCAATAAAACTCAGTATTTCTAAACCATATAGACAAACTGATCGAAGCTAAGTTTGCCAATGTTAATTTGACCTTCTGTTTCCCTTAGGAATTTGTACTTCTTTCAAAGAGAAGTAAACATAGCCACTTGGACTACTCAAAAAGGTCATGTATTTATGTTATGACAGGCATTGATTACACTATTTTGATAAGTCAGCTAATGAATAGCAGTAAAAACTAGCTTGCTGTGAAAGTCTGCCAAGATTCTATTTAGAAAACCACATCCAGATATACCAAAAACTCTTTACAGATTAATGAAAAGAAATATATATATATATTGGCAATATATTAATTATGCTTCACAACTAGATTTTCCAATTAAATGGAAACAAATGTTCTTTGCTTCACCACATATTCTCATTTTAGTTTTAAAAATAACTCCCTGTGTGAAAGGGAAATGGGAACTAGTAGAATTCCCTTAAGGAAAAAAAACAGCATTTTTGAATCTTATATTCAGAGGCTTGACTGATTATTCAAAAAATCTATGTACTATTACAATAGTACAAACATACCAAGTACATGCCATCTAACAGAGAGGTGTTCCTGTGGTTATGATCCAAATTATCCCAGTGACACCATGCCATTCCAAAATAAAGGTAAGTAAACTGTGAGAAGACAATTACATATTAACACTAATCAAAGAAGAAATAAAAGTGGCGTTCACTGGGGCTAAAATCTAATCCCAAATTTCTTGTCAAGAAAAACTATTTTTCTGATTTGCTTCTGGAAACAAAGATCCCAAGCATAGCACATCTTTTCAAGCTCTGGAACCTTTTATGCCTTTTTTCAGTATAGACTCTACTTCCAGTAGAGACTAGATATGTCCCTAAATCACACAAAAAACACCACTCATAATCCTGCATGGATGCAGTTCCTTGGCAGACATACAGTGCATCAACTAATTTTACATCATTACTCTAGAGACCAAAGTACTTTCCGGGACAGATTCAAAAGCGTGAACAAATGTAGGCATCACATGCATCCTGATACACACTTACTAATTTAATAAAGGAATTTTTAGTCATTCCTATGTAATTCCATGTATCTCTATGAAAAGGCAACACAGTTTGAAAGTACTGTCTGCTTCATAAAAATATTAAGTATTCACTTGTAAGGCAGACTGTATTATACATGAATTATGGTATCCTTTAACTCTTGAGGGCCACAGAAATGAAAGACTGATTTAGCAGAGCTTTTTATATTAATGTCAAACAATGGCATAATCTTCCTCTTGTTCTTCTTTACCTCCATCCTTATGCATTAATATCCACTTCACTTCTTTCTTTGTTCAGCCCTCCACTTAATACATACTTAACTCTATGGTCTGCACATACACTGCTCTCTAGGAATATCTTCAGAGGCAACCACCAGAGCAAATCTCCAGCTGTGAATACTGCCTAGTTGCAGAGCACCTGGAGGAGACTGCCCACCTCCAAGATTCAGCCTTGTCTGCAACCAGCACATCCTTAAAGCCCTGGAGAGAACACTATCCACTCACCCAATATGCTCCCCACCACAGCACGCGCAACTAACATAGTTTTTGGTCTGTACACATGAAGTTCTGGGGTCTGAACCCCGAGCCCTGAATTAAGGTTGACATATGGGTGGTTCCCACAGTCCTTTAAGGCACATAATATCTTTTCTGAGAAGGCGGCTGCATGTTACGGGAACAAGGAGGCTATGAACGTGCCTTTTGGCTTTCCTCCAGGATGCAGCCAACCTTGGAGGGAAAACCATTATGTAAAGAAGTGCCAGATGTCCCACTTTTGAGGATAAAAGCTGGGACCACCTGCAGAAAAATGGGGCGTCTATCTGCGAAGTGCATCCACTTCACAGAGTTTTCCTGTTGTGGGAAGGACCTCCTGACTCTCTCTGCAACAGGGACTCCCAGCAACAATAGACAGGACATGCAAGATCAGGTTTAGCACTTGCGATCTCAACCTCCGTGAGACCAGCATGTGGTTGCTTCCCTCCTATGTTGCTAGTTTCTTTACTTGGTTATCTCCCTTTTCTGCTGTGCCTTCTGCTATGGGAGGCTTCATTGCTTTATTTGTTCCCTCAGCTACCACCCATGCCCTGACTTTTTTGTGTTCATTAGAATTAGTTAATAAAGACTATTAGTTTGTTCTGCTGCTGGCTGCTTCCTTTGTGCTGGGCCTGATAATCGGCAAAACAACAAAGTATAGGTAGGTCAAGAACAGCACACCTGCGAAAAGCCTACGCTAAGTCTTGTAGGACTGGTGGCACCTCTGAAAGCACCAGTGACTTTCAGTAAAGACATATCTGAACCATTCTACTGAACCTATGAATATGAATGATGAATAAACACTCCACCATGAGACATTATTACTAGTATCATAGTCTTTTAGGCTATACTTCTAAGTAAGCAAAACAAGCACAGCCACAAATTCTAGGTGAACTTCATGCATTTCCCATGGTCCAGTGCTCCTTACACTTTCTTTGCTAGAAATGCACCTACCTGATACCATTAATTTCTCTCCTCACAAGCCAAAGAAAGAGTAAAATCAGAGGGCGACAGTTTCAACAGGCCTGTGTTGTATTTATTAGCTCTTCATAGACCTCCCATAGACAACTCACTTGCATATATTGTAGTTTAAGCTCTCAAAGAGTTACAATTAAGAAAAAATATATACAAACCTGAAAATGTATTGTGAAAATTAGTTCATTCATTGTAAAGTATTCTGAATTCTTCAAAAGAGAAATGCTGCAGAAAGATATTTTATTGCTAGGAAACCGTAACAGTCTACACAGGACAAATGTTGACAAAGGACAGAGAGGATTATGGCCTTAAAGTAAATCATTTTTATTTTATATCTTGGCACTTTTATGGACCTTATCACTGTAAGGTCTGAACAACTCACAAATACTAATTAACTGAGCCTGTTTAATTATTCTCCCTGCTTACACAAGGGAAACCATAGACCCAGTCCAATCTAAGTTCTCCTTTAACAACAGATGAGTCAGAAAGAAGGAAGGACAAAGCACAGTATGTAATGTTGATACTTACTGACCTAATACATTCTTCTAAGAAGGCCGTGCAAAACAGAGCAACCTCTACGTTATCTGAACTCATACACAAGGTCTCATGATGCCATACATGAAACATTTATAAGCCTCTCAGCAGTGGGTCCAAATGCTTTATACTATGTGCATAAACAATAAGGCTTAAACTTGTAGAACAAGCAATGTTAATATATTCAAGGCCCATTCCCCTAAACCCAAGACTCTTTCTTGAAACATGTGTAATAAAGAATCATGGATTTAAAAAAAACCACAAAACAAAACCCCACAGTATTATAGCTATAAATCCACCTATCAGATAATGCTATTTCTTCCTAATATCAAAACTACCCCAATCTGCCGGATTCTTCTTCTACATGCTTCACTGAAACTACAAAGTAAGCACTGGTGCAGTCATTCTCTTTCATTAAGCTGCTGAAAAAAAATCTGTAAGTGTACATAATATTAAAGTTATCAAGTGGACTACGACACTGCTTCAAGTCCTCAACCCTTCTGTCCTAGTCTTTGGGAAAAAAACAACCAAGAGATTTAGCCATATGAAAAATAGAGATTTTCTACCTGTAGAGGGAGATACGTTACTTAGGAGAAAAATTACATGGTATTTACTCAGCCAGTCAACTTGCATCTTCAGTGAAAGAGATCTCAGACTATTTAAAGAACATATCGGGTCTCATCTGCTTTTGGTTCTGGTTTGGGTTTGCAGCATTTGAAAGCCTAAGTCTCCTTCCTTTTTTCCACAGTGAGACTCTGATCCTACAGAGAAATAACTTTAGTGTAGTGCCAAACTGCAGCTAACAGTTCAACTAGGAGTAGGAATCAGTGATAAAATACCAGATACACTTTTTCTTCTTAAACACAGAATATATGGGCTTGTCGCAACTGTCCGTTTGAACACAGATGTTTCCTTTTCTCTGCTCTTTCTGACGTCCTTATTCAGCTATCCAAGGCAATAACAGTTTAACTGATCTGCCCATATCTTGCCTTTGTCTTTCGTTTAGCATGATATGTCTGCGTATTTTTAGGGCAGAGCCTTTGGTGACAGTAACATTGTTCCTATCAATCTGAAGACCATAACTAATGTAAAACATCATAACATATGAAATAATGTCAGGGAAGGATAGCTATGACAAGCTTGGAATTCAGTACTTACTAGGACAAAAAAAAAAAAAGGAGTACAAGGTTACTGACTGGATTTTTCTAAACATATTTTCAGTTTCAATGCAACAAAAAAGTTAATCACAAGTAGAGTTTCTAGGTGCCAGATACAGCTCAACTAAGCACTGAAGCAGGAACTGAGGGATTGATGCACGTCCTTGCAATACAGAAAGAGCTGTGAAGTAATTTTTCTATGAGATGACACAGCAGTGAGAATTCAACGCTACCTTTGCTAAAGCTCTAAGAAGCAGAAGACCTCTTCTTCCTCCCCCATCTTCCTGACGAGCCTCTGCCCATGCACAAAAAATGGTACTTCTTCATGAAACAAAAATATCAGCATGCTGGATGCTACTGTGCAGCCTTCTCACATACAAATCCCTATTTGAGCAGCATAAACTGGCACCCATCTCTCAACAAAATTTTCATGAAGTTTCATACTCTAGCTTTGGGGCGGGACTGTGTGCAGTCCTCAAAATACACTCTCACAGCAGGGCTACCCCCTGAGGTACAGTTATTGGAGTGCTGCAGGGCAGGACATGCAGCCCAACAAGAATCTTCCCCATACAGACACATAACTATGGCAAATGGTAAACCGATCATTTTGCTGCATTATTCTGGGTATTTTGAGCTGAAAGCCGGACAGGACACTCTTCCTACACCAAACTGTAGTGCAGAAAGGTGGCTGTTGTCCCCATATGTCCACCAACAATGGTTTCCTGCAATGGATATCTAAGAGAAGGATGAGCAATTACTAAGTTTTAGACAAAAGACTGTTCCTGCTCCTTGGTAATAACAATATTGAAGTTGTTTGTGATATCACTCCCCTCCTTTTTTTTCCAGTTCAGAAAATACTCCATTCCAAATTAGAAAACCCTCTTCTCAAAATGGGCCATTTACCTAAAAACCTATGTCCTTACCTTCCATTTAAATCAAACAGGTGCAAACCAAGTTATCTGCTGGTTTAATTTGGTTAGCAAGCATTTTCATCTGGCATTTTTTCCTGGAACTTAGTTTTTTAAACAATTTAAAAACAACAGGGCTCCCTCAGTTCTTAGACTGAATACCAATGGTAAAATAAGAAGGTGAAAACTTTGGCAACGTTCCATTCCAACAACTTCTAATCTTATTTCCATCTAATGGAAAGACAACTACCATTTCAGGTCCATACAGTGAAGTTGTCTGTGAGGTCTAGTTTAAAAAGATGATGACAAACTCTGCCTCACTCTGTCCAATTGGTTGCATTATGTGTAATTAGTATTTTGATCCAACATGAACCAATTAGATCTTGCTAATGGATAGTATCAGTATCTTCTAGATACTTTATGACATTGAATATCCTTGTTTACAGTATCTGACAAGGCAAAGGTAACTAAAAGAAGGCTGACAAGCTTCATATTTTCATATCACACGAGGACAGATCCTGTTATACTTCATGCGCATATTCACAGCTGGCACACTGTCAAGGGGCACTGTAATATGAATTAAGGTCAACATATGAATCACAGTGTCAGTGGGTGCACAGCTGGACTCTTAAAAACAGATGCAAAGGCTCATGTCTTCCTACCACTATATTCACAGATAACTGAATCTATTAGTTCAGACTTGCCAAAAAACCCCATCAAAATAGCAAGAATAACAACAAAGTGCCCTTCTTTGCCTGATACTGGCCTCTGTGAATACATTTTTTTTTTGGAAACAAAGAGTAAACAGGTATCATTCTCAGATATTCAATTTCAGATTTATGTACAGAAAGATCCTTCCCCATGTGCATCATCCTTCCCGTGTAGTATGGAAGAATCTGGGCTGTCAGTAATTCTTTCAGATTTTCCAGGCAACTGATGGTTTCTTTGCTTACATCTTAGCAGCTGCCCTGCCAGCCTGAGTCCCTGGCAGGCGGAGCACAAAGGCCATGAGAAGTGAACCTCTGTGGTTTAGAGCAGTAATCAAGGTCCTTGTCCCCTGTGTGGAACACCCTGGATACTTGGGTTCACTGGCACCAAAGTCAGCTTTTCTGTGACAGTTAAATGAAGGAGGATAATCTCAGTTTAATATCCTGGAGTCAGTCAGTATTTACTGTTCACCATCAAATAACAGGAATCCTCCAGGGGAGCTGAATCTCTAACCCTATTGATTTCATAGCAACAAAGTAGATTTACATGGGGCTTCTTTCACCTGCTGATGCTTTGCTGCAGACTACTGGCACGGCAGCACAGGTGCTGCAGAGACCCTCAGCAGCCTTCACTCTGGCTACCTGCTTCACTGGGAGCAGTGTGGCGCCCTGCCCTGAACTCCATCTGCTGGGGCATGGACAGGACAGGGACGGGCAGGGCACAGGGTGATGGCTGATCTCTGCTCTTCCATCAGGCAAAATGGAGCTGCCGAACTGAAGACCATCAGACAGTTCAGATTAAATTAACCTCCATCTCTGAAGGGCAGCCTTTCCCTCTTTCTGCTTGACCAGCAGTGTAAACATGCCAGCTGTATTCCAGACTTTGACTAAGTCTAGTGCTTTACAGACCTAATACATTGAGTATTTGGTAATATTTCTTATTTAAAAACTTGTCATTTGTGTTAATATCAGTTTCTTCTGACTGGAATTAGTTTACACTACATTGAAAACCGTATTCTATTGACACAGAAGCAGAGTAAATTGAGAAAATAAATGATATGTTGAAATAAATTACTTTTTTCCCTCTATTAAGCACGTTGAATTTAGGGAAAAAAAAAATATCCAGATGTACGACACAAACTGTGGAGCACGCTCTTCTTAACAGAAACAGACAAAATAATTGAATGAAAACATTTTAATTCTAAGTGGAAAAGGACTTAAATGTTCAAAAAAATTGAAGATAACAGCACAGTAATGATTATATAGAAACATCTATTTTCATACTTTTCTATTTTTGCATAATCACACCACTTAATAAAGCTCCAGAAAGATACCATGCACTGCAAATTTTAATTTATGCAGCATGTAATTCAGCTGTAGTTTGAGACAGCTTTACTTCTTAGAGGATTAGAGCACAGTATTATTTTAATGTTGCTCCACAAAGACATTAATTAAATGGTATAAAGATAAGTTCAAAGCTGGTTGAATTTCAGGCCAAGAAAGCTTTCTAGCTATCTTTTAAAATGTCTTTTGTAGACATTTATCAAATTCTGCAGGTTTGCTTGCTGAAACTGATAAATCTTATTTACGTTTGAGGAATTTTAACCCAGCCTGTTTGGTGACTCAGACGAGCAGTGTTTAGATCCGTTGCACAGCTCTCCAACCTGCGCAGAACTTCTTCCTTTGCGAACTCTTACTACTCCTGCCAGAATTAGTCTATGTATCCATTTTTTATGAGCCATGTTTGTGTTAGAGAAACACAAGCCAGAATCTTGTCAGCTGAACTCACTACTTGCTGTCTAAGCGCTGCTACTGCTGCAGCCACTGAGCAGAGTATTTTGATTCCAAGGATAAGATTTATAGCATCTCAAGTTAGTAAATAATGAAAAAGTCATAGCATATACAAATCACACTTGCAGGGTTTAAATTCGGTAACAGTTTTACTTTTTTTTTTTTCCTTCAAAGGTTTCAACAGAAAAAAACCTTATTTGAAAGGCATAAATATATCTCCAGCTTTTGCTGCAGTATTTGAGAAACATACATTACAGTAAAAAATCACAGTCTAAAATAGAAATCCTTAATCAGCGATTACTGTGAAGCAATGTAAATACTGATGTATTTACAGATGAAAGGAGGTCACAAAACTCAGCCAAAATACTCCATTTTCAGAAAACCACAATTCTAGTTTAGTTTGTTGTATTAAGAAACCCCTGTAAATTTACAGTCAGGTTATAGGCAGCTAGGGTACACTGCTTTCTCCAGTAAAATATGTAGTTCCATATAAATCACGTTTATAGTTTGCACTGTGCTGTAAATGTGTTAAATCTGTTCCTTTTAAAAGTGTATTAACAATTTTCAAAGGAAGATAGAAGATGCCATTTATAAAGCACAGACCTCCGAAATCCTCCTGAGGGCAAATGATACAATGAAAGGGCCAGCAGGAGGTAACGCTTTCATCACTCTCTGTGACACAAGGGACCAGGACAGAATTTTGAGGTCGGTCTATAGGATAAAGGACATACTGCATGAGAGAATTACAGATGGAAAACAGCTTACAGGAAAACAATGTTTTTTCTTTGCTCAGTGTAGTTCCTATGAGTTCGTAGCCCCAAATTCTGCAGTGAATTAGACATCTCTGGATCTCAAACCATCCAATTTGTGCTGGTGTTGAAAAAAATCAGAATTCTCTACTTGATACATGGTTTGGTTCAAAGCTATGCCATAGTTCACCTAAAGAATCATGAACCTCTGTTAACCTTTCAGTGAAATTAAGTCAGGCGAGCGGTTCCTATAAAAAACGGAAACTGGAGTTTCACACCATACAACTGGCCTAATCTTCCACTCCAAAGCCAGTAAAATGTTACTATTTGCAGCCACTTATGAGAGAAAGTTGAGATGCTCCTTCACAAATGAGAGAGGCGAGGAATATGAAACAATCCTCTCTAAGAAACAATATCTATTTGTGAATCTAGTTTCACCTATTCAATTGCTAAAAATGTTTCTGGGGGCGTTTTGTGGTGTTTTGTTTTTTTTTTTTAAATCAAAACAGATCTTTCATGACCAAATCCCAACACTTTTCTGTCGCAATTGATGTTTAAAAATTTCCACTTTATTCAGTAGGGTGCTTTGGGGCTCCTAAATTTAATGGGATTCTTAAAGTTCAAAAAAGAAATGCAAAACTCCAAAACTATTCCTTTCCTGCACCTTGATCATCTGTTTACAGTGAAAATACCTAAAAACACAAAACCAACTTAAATAGCCCACTTCCCTAATACACAGGAAAACATGCAGTCAAATTTGCAAGACACTAAGCTTTTATTTGTAGATGTAAAAGCCGTAGCAATTCCAAACTACATTTCTCAAACAGCAGGTATCAAAAAAGAAAACCAAAAAATTGTTGTGCAAGTGTCAGAGAAGAAATAACCCCATTAATTCTCCTATTGATACTCTTCCTAAACCAACTAAGCAGAAACCATCAGACATTTTGAGTGGTTTTAAAGCTACAAACAGATAGACAAAATACAGAGTATAAAATTAGAGGTGATTTATTAAATATTAATTGCCGTAGCTCAACTAACCACTATGTGTTCAGTTCTGTTTTAAAAAATAAAAATAAAAAAGAAGAACATGTTTTTCTAGTTTAATTATGAAGGCCTGAAATATTATTTTATATGGTAAAAGTCCTAAAAATACGAGCTAGCTACACAAACTTATATTATTTTTGGTCAAGTCTTCAGAGACGTAGGCACCAGTTTTAATTTGGAAATCTAACCTCTCAATGCCAGCTTAAACCCACACTAGATCTGAAATCTTGCTTTTTGGCTCAGTGCTTTTTTGTGTGAAAAATAAAATGTTGCTGCAAATGTAGTTACTGAATTCTTGTTATTGTACATCTAAATTAGAAGCTCAAAAGAATTCTGAGACACAAATTTCAAAGGCATTGTTAATACAGAGAAAGCTCAGAACACAACATAGGAAGAAACTGAATGCCTTTCTGATGATGTGTTTAACAGAAGTGGGATGAGAACAATGAAGTGGAAAGCCAAGTAGGCAGGAACTAAAAATAAATTATATGAAAAATTTGGGAATTTACTGGTTGGAAATGACAGAGGAGAAAAAAGGAGTAATACGATGAACTGATGACAGATTAACTGTACACTACCACCGTTATGAGGCTGTGAAAGAACAACTGCTATCCTGACAAATCAGAACAGGAGAGGTACTGCCAAACAGAGGGAGACAAGTACAAACATTAGTACTCAATGCCACTGCAAGACAATGAAAGTTCAGGTTCAAGCCACTCTGTGTGTGTGGAAAAGAAGTAATGACATGACTGAGAGAACTGCAAATACATATTATGAAGTAAAAATGGAAAAATAACTTTTTTTGTTTAATGTGGCAACACAAAGGCTTAGAAGGACTATGATCACAATTTCAGCAGGGATAAATGGAAGGAGGGAGAGAAATATAACAAAATAACAAATGCACACATGCTACAAATAAATTAAGGCTGAAAAAAAATCAGATCTCCAGTAACAAAAGCAATGAAATTGCAAAATAGCCCATGATCTGAGCAGTGGGGGTGAAAAATCCCACAAGCTCAGTTTATAGACAGAATATAATATAGTTGACTGTTATGGTCTGTGACTGAAGTTTAGGAGTTTAACTTGAAAAATTTAATTAGATGAATAGAGCTGGGAAGGGGAAAGAGAGAGAGCAAAAGTACCTGAACAACAGAACAGTTGCAGAACTGACCACAAGACAATAGGACCTACGTTGTTTAAGACTATTAACTTTTCTTTAATAAGGAAACATGTAATACATATATCTAGGGCTGAAGCAGCTTTATGCCAACAAAATCTGCAGTCTGCATGCTCAGAATTTACGGTTACTAACTGACAGGCATCAACTGTCTTTGGCTGGCTGATAGGGGTGTAACTATTCTCCATCTTCCACCTCTTGTTACAAACATTTGAAAAACAAAGTTCCTTAAAGCTAATGACATATAATGACAATAATAAGCATTTAGTCAGAATATACAAGTCCCTTGTATACTGCATTAATGAAATGTTCTCCACCTTCATATTCATGGTATATGTACACCTAATACCACAGAACATTTACTCAATTTACATGATGCTGAACATTACAGACATACAACTAAGAATGGTTTTGCCTGTACAGAGTATATAAAGCATGGGTTCCAAAACAAGTAAACTTTTCTTCACTTGTTTGAACTAAAGATTCAATAAGTATACTATTTATGTGGTCACAAAATTTCCTATTTGCATCCAAAATCCAGATTGCAGTTATTATATACAACTGAAAATCAAAAGCGTGTTCCATATACTATGATGTAAATGAACATGTATGCAAGCTCTCTTACAAGTACAGCACATCCACACTGCTGCAAGCAGTCACTCCTGCCACTAAAACAAAATTTGGTCAGACTACCATCCTCAAATATGTATTTAAGTCTGTCAAGCCTCGGAACTGTACGCAAGCTTCACAAAGCTCCAGGACAGCTGGGATTGTGATCCAACTGAAATACAAAGTAAAGCCTTCGTAGCGGAGGGGTGAGGGAAAGACAACTACTGTTTCACCAGCAAAGATTCATTGCACATATCTGTACACAGAGACCTTCTGAGATACTTGCAGAATTAAAAAACAGTACACACTGTTCTAGCTGGATAGGTTAGAAAAGAATTCTGGCTACTGATTTACCAGCAGCACATCATAGCGCTATCAAACGTCATTTCAGAAGAGAAATCTGCAAACTATGGAAATTATCCCACAGAAGGACAATAGGGGTTTCATTGACATAGCAGCCTGTCTTTTGCACACAGGAATACAAAGGGCACTTTGTATTACTGTGGTTTAAATGAATCGATATGTTTATATACGATTCAAGCATGACAATATCTAAAATATGAGCTACTCTATCACATTCACAAATACAGTAAAGTATTACTTTACTTGGGGGGATGTGACACGTATTGTTGTAACATCATAATAAGCAATACAGAAAGAGGAAAAAGCAGTTTAACAATGCACAGTTTTCTCCCTATTTCTACAATTTGTTTTAAGATTACTGTGTATAACTACGTATTTTCACTACTACTGAGCATCTCCTTCTGTGCAATACTACAAGGATTCCTTTATGTCATGGAAATACAATCCATTGATGTACATCAACTATGATGTCCCATGTCCAGTGTTTTTCAATGGCTGGACTATCAGGTGGAAGAAAGGAAGCTGGAAAGGAGATGAAAGCACTAGTTTACAAGTACCCTGTAGTGGTATAACACTGCCTTTTGAGAAGCATCCCAGGACACTTCACAAGTTCACATCCATGGACGACAACTTCATGCCTTTCTAAAACTTTCCAGTACTACTAAAACACAAGAAATTTATTGTACATAGCTCAGAGAAGGAGGACCTAACTGATACGTCAGTGATGACTTAGAGAAAGTTCAATATGGTTCAATTCAGGATTACTCCTCTTTCGCATTCCTTTTCTATCTTTCTGAAGAAGTGACATTTTCAGCAGCACAGTTCCTACTTCCACATCAAGCAGCACCGTATCAATCCTCCTGAGCACAGGACTCCAGTTCTCTTCAGCTGCCAGTCCAGATCAAGCTTGTTCAAGACCCTTTATCACATCTGGAAAGTAATGTGCACGGTCTTTAAAACACAAGTGTATCTCTGGCACATAATATGAAAAACAAATCAGTGTGTCAACGCATACTGGCGTTCTCGTGTTGCATTTATAATACTTTTAAGGGACTTTCTTACTGGCTGAGCTACAAAAGCAGATACAATGTCAAGGCCCTGTGGGCACTAATGTCCCTGCCTGGCACACCCTGCCCATGGCCCAGGACGCCATTCCAGCACCCCAGGGCTGCCAGCCCCCAGCCCAGCGATGCCATGGCAGGGCCGGTCCCCAGCTCCCCACAGCCCTGCCCAGCCATGGGCCCTGCTGAGCCAGGCCCACCAGCGGGCCCACGGCCTGGCCTCGGCCCATCCCTGTTCCCAGGCAGGTGCCCAATGCACAAGGCTGGAGCTGCCCTGGTGCCCCCCAGCTGCTCAGCTCCGGGCTGGGGCGGGATGGGCTCTGGCTGCCAGGTTCTGCCCGGATGGGTCTTCTAGGAGCCCCAACGCCCCCTGCATCCCAACCTCAAGAAGCCATCAGCCCTTACAGCGCCCTGACACACAAAAATGGAGAAGGAGGACATTAGTTCAGTGCATGCAGGGAATAGTTCCTAATCTTGCACTCTAACATAAAATTTAATTACTATATCTTCATAAAGAAATAAGTGATGTATTTGCCAAGACTTCTGAAAACAGAAACGCAAAGTTAGACTTTACAGAGTAGCAATTAGAGATGGATGATTTTCAAAAATATTCGAGATTGACAACAGCACCAACTGTGTGTCCTAAACACTTCCAAGAACCAAATGTTTACATAAAAATGGATCTAAAACCCGAGTTTTTATCCTCCTGTTTCCCAGTTTTCTCCCATTGGACAGAGGTTTGCCAGTAACCTCCTTCAAAACTGTCAGAAACCCTACTGCTGAAAAGCAAGGTGTGCTTCCTTGAATGTCTTCTCTACCTCAAATGAAGAGGAACTTGTCTATCTATAAAACAGGAAAAAAAATCAATAAAGATTATCCCTTACACATTTACCTTTCAGTACAGAGCAAAGCAACATGAGAAAGACATCAGTCGCAAAACTGTATGCACTGTTAGGAACTGCACTCCCAAGACTTATAGAAAGTCTTGGGCAACCATAGTAGGTGGTCAAGAGCTTTATGGATGCTACTCCTAAACAGCAACATGAATGGACTCTGCATTTAAAAATTCTGAAATATCATTCGATAGTAATTCTTGGCAAACTCTAAAACCACTAGTGGTCCATTGACCTGGAATATGTTGGAAAAGCAGAGAAAGAGCACCAACGGCAGTACCAGAAGCCATTTTATGCTGCAGTGATGTGGAGTAGGGGTCCCCAGGATGTCAGCACAGGATGATGGCAGAGGCAGGAGGTATAAACACAAACTGCAGTCAGTTACTGGTTATTGAAGGAATGTAGCCTTGGGAGTTCGGCAGAACCAGCATCACAAGGAAAATAAGAAACATGTATTACATATGTAAAACATCCTGGTATGAGGTGCAAACACAAAGGTAGCCATGAACAGGCTACAGCCCCCTCAAGGGCAGGACCCAAAGAAGAACAGTGAGGGAGAAGAATTGTCTCAGCACTGTCTCCCCAGTTAGGGGTGCCACACCTCATCGCTGATCCTCAGTGTCCCCAGCAGGTCCTCCCTCCTCTTTGGCAGGGAATGAACACTGCTTTTTGATTTGCTGTTCACCACATTCTGCAACTGCAACCCAGCAATCATACATAAAGTACTATCTTTACGATTTAACTGGGTTAAGTATGTTAGGATTTCAAAGGGCTCTGTGTGTGTGTGCATGCTTTCTGCTCCAGCCTTCCCACATGACAAAATGATTGATACAACACCAACCACTCAGAGTAAAGGCAGATATAATAGATGAGCGCAGCACGAAAATCCAGGAAAGCTGTAGAATTTCCATCATCAGACGTATTAAAGCAGAGCAGACTTCACAGTTTTGTTAGAGCTCCCATCTTTGGGAATTATAGAACTGGAAAAAGCAATAGTGAACACCTCAGCAGAGCTGGAGGTTATAGCAAACTCTACTGCTGATGCAATAGGGAGACTTCAGATCGAAATAGAATCCCCCAAGGCTGTGATGTTCCAAAATCGTATGGTGTTGGATCTAATAACAGCTCAAATGGGGGGAGTATGCACCCTGGTAAATAATAGTTGCTGCACCTATGTGGATGAATCGGGAAAGATAAGCAAAGATGTACACGCTATTTGGGAACAGGCAAGAATTTTACATGAAGTAACCAAGGATAATGTTGAGTGGTCAGATCATATTTGGGAAACTCTCACATCATGGTTACCAGGATTTGGATGGATCAAGCACCTGTTTGTAACAATATTAGTTATAATTGCATTACTAACACTTACCTGTGGAAGTAGCTATTGTATATTAATGTGTTGCCAATCAGGAGTTAAGAATTATGGTAAATTCATAGCACAACGGATGGAAAATGGGACAATTTAGAAATGTAAAAGAATTTACATATGATCAAGTGATAGGGGGGAATGATTATGGAAAAATGCTAACTTAAGCAATTGTGTACAGATTAGCGTATTTGCAGTAGGAAATATATACAGCTAGCAGCAAGAGGCTAATATAATAGTTGAAAAACTAACCAGCAAGGATAGAGTTTGGAGCTGCTAAACAGAAATGCTTAGTAAGATAAGGGAAGAACTGAGAGACTTGCCCTTGAAAGAGGGAGCAGTCAGGCCTGAGCGATCAAAGTGTTGGTTAAGGGGCCCCAAAGACAGCACTCCCTCAGGAAGGAGGGACTGATAAGAACCACAGTGCTAATTAAGGGGTCTTGGGAACCAGAACAGACCGGTCTGGAGGGATAAAGTAAGCAAAGGTAAAAAGGACATCGTGAGGAAGACCCGGAGCCTTCCTCCTGAAGACTCCAAAGATGACCACCAGGATGCACCGTGCAGGCACAACCGGGCGGAGCAAGAGGCGTGGAATATTATAATATATTATAATATAATAATATTATAATGATTTACCTCCCTGAGACCCTCCCAATGATGTAATCCTCATTCCCACCTGACAGAAACTTTTGAATATGCAACACCTTAGGCTGTAAAAAGAGCACACTCCTGGCCCCAGGGGGACTCGTTAGGAGGAGCGATCCCCCGAGCCCCCAGACCCACCATAAACAAACACCTGCTGCTGAAGATCCCCGACATCTTTACAGTTATTTTCAAGACACAGATTTTGCGCTAATCAGGTGTACTCAGTTCTGCTGTGGGCTTTCAACTTATTTTTTTATGATTCTATGTAAAAGAAAGGTTACTTAAAAAAAGATACCAATAATTGATTTAATAGGAAAGTAGACTTTGCAGCTGAAAAATGGTGGAATACTCTAGTGCTGTCTAGTGATAAATAGTTTCTGTTATTATATCTAACATATTCAAAAATGAGACCTATTTTTAAATCTAACATACTAGTATGGAACAATTATTCAAGCTGCAATACTCAACTGGATCAGTCATTAGCAAAAACTTCACCTTCAAAAGTTAAATAGCTCAGGCATTCCATGAGTCAAATGGTCATTGGCCATCATCAGTAGAGCCAGATCCAACACAACAATATTTAAAAAGCATGAGATTGTGACTGGGGGCAAACATTATTATTTCTTATGTAATTCTTAAACAGTATAAAATAAACAAGTAACAGTGAAAATAAAAACTAGCTGTTTGCTGAGACTTGAGATATGCAGTAAACAAACTAGTTAAATAACTGACCCTGCAAAATGCTCCATAAAAGTGATTTTCTCAGTTTGGCTGCACATGGACTTAGGAAGCTAACAGAGCAGTCCATAGCACTCAGAACTGGAGCTGACAATACTCATACAACACCCACTCTTCACTGGGTAAAAAACTGGCTGGTTGGTCAGGCACAAAGAGTTGTGGTGAATCAAGTTAAATCTAGTTGTCGGCCAGTCACAAGTGGTGTACCCCAGGGCTGAGTATTAGGGTCAGTTCTATTTAATATCTTTATCAATGATCTGGATGAGGGGATCGAGTGCACCCTCAGTAAGTTTACAGATGACACCAAGTTGGGTGGCAGTGTTGATCTGCTTGAAAGAGTGGCCGGAAAGCTGCCCGACTGAAAGAGACCCAAGGGTGCTGGTCAACAGCCAGCTGAATATGAGCCAGCAGTGTGCCCAGGTGGCTGAGAAGGCCAACAGCATCCTGGCCTGTATCAGAAATAGTGTGGCTAGCAGGACTAGGGAAGTGACTGTCCCCCTGTACTTGGCACTGATGAGGATGTACCTCGAATACTGTGTTCAGTTTTGTGCCCCTCACTACAAGAAGGACACTGAGCTGCTGGAGCGTGTCCAGAGAAGGGCAACGAAGCTGGTGAAGGGTCTGAAGCAGAAGTCTTGTGAGGAACGGTTGAGAGAACTGGGGTTGTTTAGACTGGAGAAGAGGACGCTGAGGGGAAACCTCATTGCTCTCTAAAATTACCTGAAAGGAGGCTGAAGCGAGGCAGGAGTCGGTCTCTTCTCCCAGGTAACAGTGATAGGACAAGGGGTAATGGCCTCAAGTTGCACCACGGGAGGTTTAGATTGGATATTAGGAAACATTTCTTCACTGCAAGGATTGTGAAGCACTGGAACAGGCTGCCGAGGGCAGTGGTTGAGACACCATCCCTAGAAGTATTTAAGAAACGTGTGTATGTGGTGCTTAAGGACACGGTTTTGTGGTGGACTTGGCAATGCATGATTAACAGTTGGGACCTGATGATCTTAAAGGTCTTTTTCCAACCAAAACAATCCTATGATTCTACAGTGCACAGCATTAAAACTGGCTTTCTAAAACAGAAAAAATGGATCTCACTATTAACTCTGTCTTGTGGTCTATTTACCAAAACTCTGTTTCATACAGAAAATATTATTGCTAAGTTTGTTCTAGAGAAAATAATTAGTGAATTAAATAAAATATAAAAGAAATTAAAGAGCAAAGACAAAATATACTGTCCACATATTTGAAAATCATCAATAATAAATGCACAGTTGCTAAACAACAATAGAGCTGCAACATATTCTTATACTGAAGAACTCCTATATGTTTTACTATTTTTTTAGGGAAAAAAAAAACAAACAATAATTATCTTAGGAACAACATAATTAGAAAGCTGATTGGAAAGGGTTCAGTTTGCATAACTTATCAATGCCTTCATATTTTAATATGTTTTGCACAAATGTAAACGATATGAGGCCAAACCACAAATGCACAGAATTATGCTCTCCCTTATTCACACAACTTGAGAAACACGTCATGCAAGTTAAGAGTTTCCTCAGTCTAATATATCAGCTTAGAACATTTTTGCAACCTACATGTTACTATGGCAACTTTTTGCTTTTTCAAAATGTAAATTCAGAGTGAGGCTTCAATACAAAGTATTTCCTTTGTGTTTGTACATAATATTTTCTCATATATGGATTCAGAATAGTATTTTTTACTTTAAATGGGTACAGTTTATATTAAAAGATGAAGCTGCTTTGAGAAGAAGTCACAGTTAGTAAGCACATCTCTGCTTAACCTTGACCACTGCAGGAAAAAGCAATCAAACAAATGAGTAGTTCTATGGCAAAGGTTTCTCTGTTTGGCTTTTATAATTATAAACTATTAGAAAATGAAAATATGCTGCAAATTGCAGTCCTTTTCTAGCTCTTTTTTACCGCTAGTTCCATTGAAATTTTACTGTGTTCTTTCCTCTTTTTCTTAAAAAAAAAAAAAAAAAAATAAAAAAAAGAAAAAGATTCCTCTGTTTCCTTAGGAAGAAAACTGCATTTTGATATGCCACTCTAGTACTGGACAGCTTTACTGAATTCAAGAACCTGCCTGTCACAAGATGCACAGGTGTCTGCAGTTCCCCTTATAGTGAATAGGAATTATATAAACCTTGAGACAGATCTGACATCTTCCACATCACGTCAGAAAGTCATAGCATTAGAATGAATCTGAGAGACAAGCTACTCCTTTTAATTTGACTTCTGTCATTTGTCTGCTGAAAAAGGGAGGTTTAAAAATCTCATCTTGTGAACTGAAAATAATTTTCAAACTCCTTATTAAAATACCTGTAACAAATAGAGACTTTACATTCATTTTATACCATAAAATTATTGTAAATTTTACACCATCAAAATATACAAGCTTAACTACATATAGAGTTGGTCTCCCCAGCATGGGCATCTAAGCAACCTGTATCTAGTGGAAGGTGTCCCTGCCCATGGCAGCCAGGTTGGAACTAGATGATCTTTAAGGTGCCTTCCAACCCAAACCATTCTATGATTCTATGATCTGTACTGGCTTCCTAAGGGATCAGTTGTCTGGAAGTTTGCAACTGAGTCATCTAGTGAAAAATTCCCATCTAACAAAGAGGAAGTAAACATAGAAAGGGCACAAATTCCTTGTTCATGTTAGTTCTCCACCAGTACCAGGAAAGAAAATTTTCAGACTGTACTGTAACAAAACTAAATCAGGATACTGGCAATTCTGTACCTAGTACACAACGCTCTAATTCCCAATGAACTAGATCATATGGCCAACCATATTCTAACCTAAAAATCAGCCTGGAAGAATTTTATGATGAGTAGGGGGACAGTCAAGGCTATACCTATGGTTATACAAGCACATAGGCAAAGCTCATATGGAATTTATTTCTAAGAGAGCCTAGAAACTAAAGAAGAAAATCACAATGTTCAGAATAATAAAAAATCCCTTGACCATGTCCTTTTTTACCCCTGTGCCCATGCATGTGTGCAGGATGAAGCTGCATTCACCTTGCAAAGTGTGCAAGACAGAAGGCAGAAGGAGCATGCTGGAAGTGGACAAAGACCACTGAAGAAAGGAGGCAATTCTAGCTGGAGAAAAGCATTAAGCCTGTGAAGAGACACTGAGGAGAAATGATAGTTCATAACTTCTGTTATTTTAACTACTTGCTCATGTATAATTTAACAATCCTTTTCTTATACTTCTGTGAACTGCGAGCGTCTCTAGATTTGTTAAGTGACTGCAAGAGTATGGTTCTGGCTCTAGGTAAGGCCTCAGTGCATAATTAAATATAAGCACATACTACTAACACTAATAATTCACTGAATTCAGTATGCAGTTACACAACAGACATAGATTTTGCATCTGTGGAACAAGGGAAAACCACTCATTTTCCCAGTAGCAAGACAGTGTCACCAGGAGCTGGAGTGCCTGAGTATAAGACAAGGAACTGCAAAACCTGCCCAGTGACATACATGCTTTAGTCAGCTGATTTGAAATGAGCTTCAGTAGAAGGTATCTTTCAATGTCATCTACCTCGCACATCTCACAGATAGGAAAGGATGCTTTCCCAAGTCAATAAACCCAGGCAAAAGTATGCCAAAGTAGCACCTCATGCTGCCCAACACAGCTGAAACTGGGACCTCAGTGAAAACAGCAAGAAGTTCACCATCAGTGTGAATGGAGACACAATTTAATTCCTAACATCGTGTACTCATCTTCTCTAATCGCATTGCTTCCTTCAACTTTCATACCTTACAGATTGCTTTCTGGCTGTTACCAGACAAAGTTTACTTAAAAGTGAAAAGCCGTGTCTGGCCTGCAAAATGCTTTTGCAAGGAAAGTACAACAAAAAGGAAAAACTGTTGCTAATTTATACACTAATCTTACAAGGTATTTTTAATAAATAATTAACACTACAAGTGATGTGTATATGTCACGACAAATTATTATTTGTCTAGTTATGAATTAACCAGCAATAATAATAAACCTGTTGGGCCTTGGCATGAAATTAGTAAGTGGACATGACCAAGAAAATGCTCAACCCACATGTTTTATCACACAATTTCTACTTGCAGACAATCAGAGTTCTTGGGTCTTCAGCCCACGTGAAAATCATGTCACTTAATACCTAATTAACTGGTAAAATACATTTTTATGTCTTTAGGGAAGACATTAAAAGCTTTTCTAAAATATTAATCAAAACAATGGAAAGGCGGAAAGATTCAAAAATGGGGCTGTTACTGTATACTACCAAAAAAATAACACGCAGCAAAAATATTTTTATCTTTAACAGCTTGACTGTAAGGCTCATCAGCATCCATTACAATTCTATAAAGTAAGTTAAGGCAGCATCTGGTACAATCTATATAGTTTTATAGCCAAGCATACAAAAATGCAAAAGCTAGAACAAAAGAGGAATCCAGAAGCACATCCATTTTTTTTAATGACTAAAGAATACTTTTACAGCATTAACAGATAGTGGGAACTGCCTATGCACAAGAAAAGGAAGCATCTCACAATCATTTTAGTTTATTCTCAATTAGTTCATAGCCATAAGCAAGGTGATGCCCAAGCAGTGACCGTTTCAAAAAACTGTTTGATTCTCTTGAGGCTAAATCTATTCCTAGATCCATAATGCGCATCTCCAAAATATGTATATCTCTGAATAATGAAGCAGTGCTTTGTTTTTTCTTCCTTACAGCCATAAACTTGTATTGAAAGAATCATGCAGAAAACCATGTAATTTAATACAATAAAAACTAGCAAGTACAAAAGATATCATATAACATCATCGTAATGATTAATTAGCATTCACCATGGAACGACATAAAATGTGTTTTTTTCACAAACTAGTGTAAAGGAGTAAAGAAATTTTAACTTACAATACCGTAACTTCTAAAAATGTTATTTCCTGTCTTTAAAGATATGTTAATGCTGCTCAAGGAGACAATAACTAGTACCCCGCTCTTCTACATCTCTAATTCGAAAAACTTTGTAGTGCGTAACTGTTCCAGAAACACAAACAAATTCCATACAGGACTTGCTCCAAGAACAAGTTGTGGAGTATGACTGTGTTTGGTTTCCGTGGCAAGGTTTTGTTAGTAGAGGGGCTAGAGGGGTGGCTTCTGTAAGTGGCTGCTAGAAGCTTCCTCTGTGTCCAACAGAGCCAATGCCAGAGGACCCACTGCTGGTCCAGGCCAAGCCCATCAGTGATGGTGGTAACGCCTCTGTGATAACATATTAAAGGAGGGGGAAACTGCTGCAGAACAGTAGCCAGGAGAAAGGAGTGAGAACATGTGAGAGAAACACCTGCAGACGCTGAGGTCAGTGAAGAAGGAGGGGGAGGAGATGTAGCCCATGGGAAGGACTTATATTGGAGAAGTTCATGGAGAACTGTCTCCCATGGGAGGGATCCCACATTGGAGCAGGGGAAGAGAATGAGGAGGAAGGAGTAGCAGAGACAGCATGTGGTGAACTGACCACAAGCCCCATTCCCTGTCCTGTGCTGCTCAGAGCGGGAGGAGGCAGAGAATTTGGGAGTGAAGTTGAGCCTGGGAAAAAGAGAGGGGTGGGGGAACAGTGTTTTAAGATTTGTTTTGGTTCCTCTGACCCTACTCTGTTTTTGATTGGCAACAAATTAATTTCCCCAAGTTCAGTTTTTGTGATGACAGTAATTGAATGATCTCTCTGTCCTTATCTCAATCCACAAGCCTTTCTGTCAGCATGATTTGCTATTTTTCCTTTTGCTACTGGATTTGAAACAATGCAGGCATCATAAAAACTGGACAGATTTGATGCATCAAGGTACACATCATTACATAGGGCAAACCTCATTGCTCTCTACAACTACCTGAAAGGAGGCTGTAGTAAGGCGGGGGTCGATCTCTTCTCCCAGGTAACAGTGATAGGATGAGGGGTAATGGCCTCAAGTTGTGCCAGGGGAGGTTTAGATTGGATATTAGGGAAAAAAAAAAAAATCACTGAAAGGGTTGTCAGGCACTGGCACAGGCTGCCCAGGGCCGTGTTGGACTCCCCATCCTTGGAGGTATTTAAGAAACGTGTAGATGAGGTGCTGAGGGACATGGTTTAGTGGTGGATTGGCAGTGTGAGGTTAATGGTTGGACCTGATGATCTTAGAGGTCTCTTCTAACCAAGGCTATTCTGTGATTCTGTGAACACAAGCTCTTAGTCACCCGTAGCACCAAACAGGCACAGACTGACAGAGAACCTCTGGAGCTGATTTGCAGTTCACCCTGTTGTGGGGCTGGTTCTGTGCTTCCCATACCAGACATCAGTGCAGCCATAGGGCCACCTGGAGGTAAGCCCTCCAGGTGCCAAGGTAACAAGAATGGACTGGCAGAGCTCAACTATCCTTTACCCAAATTCTCATCCAATAAGACATACCAGAAAATGAATGATACAAATATTCTACTTTCATTGCTTTTTGTATACGAAGGAGAATGAACAGAGCAAGGCCCTGTTTCAGAACACCTTCAAGTCCTGATGAGCTTGCAACATAAACAGCACTTTAACTATATGACTAATGAGATTTTCTGGGGTTTTTTTTTGTTTTGTTATTTTTTTTAAATTACACCTGCAACTCAAAAAGTGGCATAAATTAGCTAATGAAGCACTCAAAACACTGGTTGTTTTCTTGAGGTTTTATTTGTCCCCTGAATACTTTCAGATCCTAGTGTGTCTTCTCATGAGCCTGTTCATTTTAGCAGTCAACAAAAAACTGCCCTAAAGTCAGATGTTTAAATATCTTTCACCTTTCTAAATAAGTTTCATGTAACTGCACATTTTGGAGAATAAGACTTCAAGAAGTCACCTAGTCCACCTCTCTGTTTCAACCTGGCAATACTGTTCCCAATAGATAACATTTTAAGCTGAAAGTAAAACTCTCCTGTTTCACAACTTCCCGAGAATATCTATTCCAATGCTTAACTGTTCTTGCCGTTGGCAAGTCTTCCCTGATGCACAGCACAAATTTGCCTTGCTGAAATCTTTCCTAATAACTAACCTACATCTCCCTCAAACCAGTTTGCTCTCATTGCTTCTTGTAATCTTCCCACTTTCGAGAAGTGAGTAACTGTTACTTTTAAAGCAGAATTTTACCCACTGAAAACAACCATGCTAGTAATCTCATCTCTAAACTCAGTAACTCCAGTCTCTTCAGTACTTCTTTCTAGGTCATATCTTCTGAAATTGCAACTATTCCCATTGTTCTCCTGTGGATCCCCTTAATTTGCCCTACATCTTTCCTGATGTGTGACTACAATTAAACATCTAGACTTCGGAATACTACATAGCCTTGTGGCATGTTAGAAGGAAGCTGAGATCCAGAATACGCCGGTCTATTAGAAACACAATTATTCACCTGACAAATTAACACAACCTTCTACTTCCCTCCACACGGTCAAAAATAATAAATCACTCACATGAAAACACACATTAGTACATCATCTGCTTTTAGAAAATATTTCAATAGGTATTGATCCATTACATTATTTTTTTTCTGGTTATTTATATGTTAATTTGCTGTTTGGATATATTTCAAACACATTACTCATTGCTTTTCACAAGACTAACGACAATTAGTAGGAAGATCTATTGTTCTGACTAGCATTTACTTGTGAACTGATGTAGTGCCAAAGGTAAGATATAATGAATAGCCAGATTCATTATATTTTGCTGGATTTCTAGAACAGGCACAAAAAGCACATTTAGGCAAATAATCGGATTTTGTTATTAAACAGAACCTTCTATCGCTATGGGTTGTAAGTGACAACCAGATATAATTTCTGAGCAAAATAAATCTTTGCTGAAATCCAGATACTGGATGGAATAGATCCCTGGCTTGGACTTGTATGAACATACACTACAGTTGGCCAGTCATACTCGGCTGAGCCACTGATTCCAACTGGGGCACCTAAATATCACCAGAAAACAAACACTCTTGCTATCGTTAGTACAAAAAAAAATGTGTTGCCTCTTTTTTTTTCATATGATTATAAAAAGCTATTTTAAAATACATATGAGAAGATAATAATTTTACCTATATTTTGATTAATGAATTAAAGATATTTATGGCTTTTCTTACCAATATTATATTGAAATCTTGACCTTTAAATACACGCTTTTTTTCAATGACCCCTTTTAAATTAGTTTTTAAAAAATCTCAATTATGAGTGTCTTGTTTTTATCGCAGTTGTATATTTGATACAGTGTATGCCTGCTAAGAAACAAGAAAAATAAATATTAGTCAACAGATCTAAAAAGCATGTACTTTTGTATGATGTGACTCACATCAGCCTATAGTACTACCTCTAAGAACAGGCAGTGCCGATAAACGCTGAGAAAGGTAAATAATTCCTCACTTGTGCTCTTGGGGCACAAAACCAGGCAGTTATAAAAAGGCTACTGAAGATATGTTACTAATTCCTTTTCTCAAGTTGCTCAGTGGGGAAAAGTAGGGGGTTTTATACCATCTATGGTGCACTTCTCCCTGTGAAAACATATGCATCTTTCATTTTCATCACCCAAAACCAAAGACTATTTCAAAGCTACCTTCTATGGGTAGAAAAACTGTCAGACTCCCTCTCTTGTTATATCCCGGCACAGCAGATGCCACAGAGAGAACATCTTTCTCGCCTCCCTGAAAAGTACTGAGAACTTTTGTCTGCATAGCTTCCTTTCACTGCTACACTTCTCTAACCCTTATCTTAATATAGATGAAAATACCCAAACTTTTCAAATACAAAGCTATTTTATCTCTAAGCAGGACCTTGCCTCATTTTTCTTCAGTTCCAACATGCCACATACTAGCAAACAGCCACTGAACTGGGTCTTCTTAATTTTATTTATTTGCTATAAAACTACTTCAAAATGCAAACAACCCCCTCAGATTGGTTACCTTCCACATCTTCTTTCCATGTGCAGCATTTATTCAAGCTTAGCGTTTTTTAACTGCCAAATCTGTTTCCTAAATAGGAAGAGAAACCTTCCACTTCTGCACTGTGTGTCTCTCTCTAGCCTGATTTGCTGCTCTGATACCGTCCTTTACGTTTGCCTCTCCACAAACACCCCCCCAAAAAATGTGTAGAAGACAAACAGGAGAAAAGAATTGTACTACAGTACGTTACAGGTAACAAAACCCTCACAAGCAGGCAAATTTGCAGCTGGGACACACTGTCCTCGACTCAATTTTACTATATATAGGTAACATATGCAGCACATCTGGTACGCAAGGTATCTTACTGGTTTGAGACAGAGGTTAAGCATAAAAAGGCAAACTGGAAAAAACAACTCCGACATAAACTCCAACTTTTTTCGCACATTCTTAAGAGCAACTCTCTCACTTTAATTGTTTCAAGCCTTTCTGTTTTTTTTTTTAATGTTTAAGAAATATGAGAAAAATCAATGTTAAGACAGGCTGGTAATATTATCTGTCAGAGTAAGTCGCATTCAAATTCTTTCAAGGGAAATTTTGAGGAACAAAGTCTCAAAAAGTTTTAGGAGATAACAACTCCTTTCCTCAAAATGTTTTACACAGGAGTAAACATTAATTTTACCAACTTTATAAAGCTTTCAGGCTATATGAGCAGAAAGCTCTGAAAAAATTATCTTGGGTATACTATCAGTAGACATTTTCAAACACTAGCAAAGGAGTAGCAGAGTTGTTTGGGGTTACGCAGCTAAATAGAATCATGTTCCTTAATATTTTCAGTGACAAAATGTACATCTTCAAACCACAAAAATACGTATAAAGCTTTTTCCATACCTTTAGAGCAGGCTAAAATATTTAAACCTGTAAAAAGTGACAGAAGAAAGATATTAAGTATAAAACTTAACCAAGTAATGTCTCATAAAGCATTCTTTTAAAGAAAGTGTTGCAGTATTTTTTGCTATTTTGACATTAATTCCTCTAAACGTGTTTGACAGAGAAGCGCCAACAAAAGCGTAACCAGTAATTGCTAATTTTTGCCTAAGGCGGAAAAAAAATATAATTATGAAAAATTTGCTAACCAGATACCTTGTTCAAATATATAAGTATATACTAAATCTATACAAATGGTACTAAAATTCTGGTTTATAGCCATAATCTGGTTGTAACAGAAGTATGGGAATTCCCTTGTCTCTACTGAACTGCTGCAACAAATCAACAGAAAATCACCCTATTTTACAGAACTTACTGCTGAACTCAACAGATTCAGAATGTGGTTTTGAGATCTGAATATTCCAATCCTCTATACTTCAAGTAAGATTCTTGAGACTGAATCCATGTTTCTCGTAAGTCCCTCTCCAAACAAGACTCACATCACCCTCATCTCATAAACCATTGAAAATACTAAATCGCTGTTCATAGATAAGACACTCCAGTCTCTTAACGAGCAAAGCTTTAAAGCACACCCTGGGCTGTAACACACCCTGGCTGTGATACACACATGCCCTTCTGAAGCTACTCTCCCCAACTGCACTACTTTCCATGGGATTCAAAGACACATTTAGAAACTGTATCCCCTACCTTTCTACTAGGTGAAAAAGGCACTTGTCCTGGGGGCAAAGGAGCTCCCAGAATTAATGTGTGTAACATCAACTCAGTGTTTTTCAGTTCTCTTTGAATAAATGTGTTAAACAATAATAGATTACAAATTATTTAAAATCGGACATGAGCAGTCAATCCTTACTTTTGATTCTCAGTGGTGTACACAAAAAGTTTTAGATATTTCGATTTTTAACACCCCTTCATATTGACTGCAGCTGACCAGAGTATGTTAAACTGCTTTGCAGGAAGATCAGACAGGCATGGAACTGCAATAATACACCACAATCCCCTTTTCTGGGTTCACAGCTCTATTCACCTTTTAGAAACATTGAAGGGCGGATTGGACATAGGGGAATGGATTAGCCACAGGACGACCTGTATTTCCACACAAAAGCCTAAGTGTGGAAAAATGGCACCCTGTGTCACCCATTCTTCCCTTCCTAAAAAAAACATATTCATGAAAATAGACACTTAAACAGCTCTTTCCCACTCTTCTTAGAACAAGCATTCATTGTTTCTTAACACTATTTAAATGGCAGTAATGTAATGCTACTGCTAAACCGCCTTAGCTCAAAAATGTGTACAAAATATTTAAGAATTAAGACAGGGATACTTAGAGAAAAATCTAAGTTCAGAACAGGAATTAAAATGAAAAATTAAGCATGAAAACTCTCAGTTGACTGTTGCAGCACACAACCTCATATTTATGAATGTGACTGAAGGAGGATTTCGTTCTGGTAGTAAGTTTCAGCTGGATGTAATGAAAGTTCTACAGTCTATAGCCATGCAGTACAACTGAAATTATAAAAATAACTTCTGTTAATAGCTGATAAGAGTTTAACATGAGAGATAACATCTCTAACACCAAGTAAGTAAAAGGAAGAGGAATACAGAAAAAGATGTGGTAATTATACCATTTTGAGATGTCAGAAGTGAAGATTATGTCAGTTTTCTATTAAGACCTGCCTCCGGAAAAATAATAAGCAGTAAATATTAGAAAACATGCAAAAATGGAAAGAGTGTGCATTAATAAATTAAGTCAGACTTTAATTAATCGTACGTGCCATTCTTCTTAAATCAACTGTCTTGCATACAAAAGAGATGCTTGGTGTATAAGCTTGTACTGTCAAATTGTCTCAGGAGATATGTGCTACCAGCTAATCTGATCAAACTAGGCAAACTGGTGGCATACTTGTTTGTTCTTTGGGACTACAGGAAATTATCCTTCAGCACAAGAAATAATCAGACAAAAACATCCAAGAATTTAACTTACGAATTCAACCACACAGCTGAGTTACAAACAATGAGCCCATGTAGCTCAGCAGGCTCCGATGGGAAATGAATCTTTTTTGCAAGGAAAACAACAGTCTAGCAACATTATGTGCAATAGGACATACCATTCCTAAATTGTTATACTGTTTTAACGTAAAGGGCTAACTCTGATATCAGAAAAGAATTTCAAGCCTTCTGAAGGTAAGGTAACAACCACCGCACATGTATTCTTCTTTATACGTATGTACTTAGTAAACTAATGTGGTAGGCATATGGTTAAACGACTTGCTAGTCCTTTCCTCACATTTCTTTTCTTTGCTTTCCTACTGAAAATAATAAAAAAAAATAAACAGGTTTTAAAATGAAAAAGAAAGTAAATATATATCTGGCTTTTGCAAAAGGTTTACAACATATAGTTTAAATCTTCTGTTATCTATTTCTCTTTCTCTTAGACGCCTGCATTTGAATATATTATGCTTAAACCGACCTTTTTTTTTATTGGATATTTTAAAAGTTCTTCATAAAGAAAAAACTGAATTATACTATGTAGACTTTCAATCGATTTCACTCAACAATTCAGTGTCGTTATTGAAACTACAGGGAGGAATACATACACTGCTGAAGTAATTACACGGAAGGGGTCAAAATGCTGTTCTGGAGATTAGCACCCATGAGGAACAGGCTGACAAGTAGCCCAATGCACACAACCTGTATTTACAGTAAGTATACAGTTCTCAGTGTTAAATAAAGCAGAAATATTTTGTTCATAAGTATAAACAAGCATATGCAACTAAGTTATCCGAAAAGCTCTAGAGAGCCACTGCAGTCCACATTAAGAGTGGCTACAATTGCTGAAGGAGAAGAACGTAAAATGGGTTAAAGTCCTTGGTGTACGGCCATGGTTCCTGTTTTGCTATATTAATTTGCTAGCTTTCTACTCCTACAACACAAGAAGAAATATTTAAAGTGAAACAAAATGCTTCTTCCTTCATGGGTTATTTACAGTAACATAGGTCGCAAAATCAAGCAGTGAAAGACTGAAGAGGAAAAAAAAAAAAAAAAAGGAGCATAATGGCAAATACTGACAAAAAATAGCCTGAAATGAGTGGCAATATTTCATTCTGCAAAATCTCATTAGACAGAGACATATAAATACACTAGTCCAGGCATTTTAAAAGAACATTAAATAAGTGACTGTGTGGGAGGCATTGCACACAATGCAATCCAAGTATGGGTAGCTTCCTTAAAGGAGAAACCCCCGGCACTGGAAATAGCTGGATAACGCTTCTTAATTAACCAAACCCAGTAAATCAGTGTTTATGCATTTCAGAAAAGCTCTGTGAAAATGTACAGTCTCGTTCTTTTTTTTTGACTGACACTAAATTAAAACCCATAACGACACTTGAGTGGTTTCAAGGCTGTCGCTTTGCCCAGTCTTGGGAGAAACTTTGTCCCAGTCACGTAAAAGTTTTTTCCATGCTTTGCACTCCAAGCTGAACTGGACTGCTTCTGCAGCAGCTACCATCTCAACTCTATTACCATGCTGAAAGAGAATAAATGGGTTCATGGAGAGCCCCACACTGTTGTGTTATATTTGTTAACACTGCTTAAAGAACAGCACTGGGCTTTCCCATACACCACCAAATATAGATACATCTCTGAGGACTCACCCTTGAATCTCAGACTACTGTTTGCTTTACAAATAAGCAGTGGAATCATTATTTTAGCAGAGAGGTGGGGGGAGCAGGGGGGGAATAAAAGTAATTTCCTGAGGAAAGAAAACAAAACAAATAAAAAAAGAGCAATACAAGGGTTACTCCCCAAGAAAATTCCCCTATCCACTTAATTAAACAGACCTATTTCCACCCAATTCATGTAGGAAAAAAATAAAAAAGGAAGAAAGCCTGCCCCGCAATCCAGACTATTTTCTCCAGTAAATTGTAATCAAAATTTTCTGACCACAAGGTGGAAAAACAGGAGCTCTGAAACCATGCAAAGGCCTCTTTCAGTTCTGGGGCAGCGAGGAGAAGGCAGAGGCTGGATGCCCAGGGTTCGCTCTGCCCTGCCCTTTCCATAGTACTTGAGTGCCATCTATTGAAAACGTACTGAATAAGGAAGAGGGAAAAGACGCCTATTGATCTGGTTTAAAAATAATACGTTTACTTGTTAAGGGTATTTTGGTTTATTAATACTCCCATGATGACTACTGTTCTGTGGTCATCTGACAGCAACAAATATTTTCCATAGACTATAAATGCCCCATAAAGAAACGAGACACTGACTAGAACACCGAATACAAACAACATACACATTTTATATATACATATACATTTACCAAGAACGTAAGTCTACAGCTACCTATTATCGAAAGGAACAAAAATGAGAAGGCTTTAACAGAAAGGAAAAGCAGCGTGGAAGCACTGCTGTAAATAGAACATACTGGAAACAGTAAAAATAATTAAGGCACCTCGTAAAGACCTTAGCATTAAAGAAGAGGGTATGTAGACATGCAGATATAATTACCTTCTTTAAGAAACTGTGAGTGGATGACAAATATAAGAAAACAGCAGATCGCTGCTCCTGCTAGTGCCCATAAAGCTTTCAAGAGCTGCATCTCGGTCTGAAACTCAGTAAATACCCAGAAAGTCACACAATGAATTTCCACAGCGATGCATCAACGCTCTCCTCTGTGCGCCAGGCGCGGCGGCTCCCGGCAGGGACCGCACTCCCGCGCAGGGCGGGCGAGCCCGGGGCTGCGGAGGAGGGGCCGGCGCTTCACACCCCGCGCGGGGCCGGCGGCACCCGCACCGGCAGCGCCGCGCTGTCCCCGCCGAGGCAGCCGGCGCGGGGCCCCATGAATCAGCGCTCCGTCTCCGCGGGAGCCGAGCCGGCGGCGGGGGCAGGGAGGCCGGCAGCACCGGGCAGGGCTGCACAAACAGCGCCCGCTGCGCCGCGGGGCCGCCGCCGCCGCCCGCTCAGGGCGCGCCGCCGCCGGGCGGTGCGGGGGGCGCGGGGGCCGGGCCCACCCCGCCGAGGCTCCGCCGGAGCCGCTGCAGCATCGCCGGGCTGCGGGCGCCGCTCACTCCTTCCCTCGCTCGTCGGGCCGCTGCTCCGCTGCCACGGCTCGGGGAGGAGAAAGCGGGCGGGGAGGGGAGGGAGCCGGGGGGGGGGGGAGGGATCTCTCTTCACTGCAACTTCTCCCGGCTGGCGGCAATTTGTTGCACCCCCTCCTCCTCCCGCGGCTCGGAGATCCTCGCTGGTGCGGGGGGTGTCAGTTCATCCCGGCCGCTGGGCGGCTCTCGCAGGGACCGCCGGTTGCCCCTCGGGCTCGCACTGCCGCCGCCGCGGCTGCTCGGCCCCCGCAGCTCCCGCCGCCGCCTCGCCCGTCGCCCGCCCGCGGAGCGACCCCGTCCCGGCGGCGCTCCCCGGCGGCGGCCCCGCAACGCGCCCTCCGAGCGGCTGCGCCGGGCCACGGCCGGAGCGCGCTCAGCCTACGGGGTGATGCGGCCGCGGCGGGCGGCAGCCATCCCCACAGCACGCACCAGCGCAATGAAAGAATGCCATAAATCAATAAAAAAAAAACCTAAATAGGACCAAGGCTGTGGTTTTGCTGCTGCCCTCCCGCTCCGGGGGAAGGATCGCGCCGCGGCCGCCGCTGCCGTAGAGCACCCGGGCGGGTTGGGGCAGTGGGGGGAGCGGGGAGGTGCTGCGGTGCGGAGCCGCTCCGCGGGGGCTGCGCGCTCGGCCCCGCGTTGTGGGACGCGGTGCGGCCCGGGCCGGGGCTGACACACCGCGGCGCTGCGCGCCCGGGAGCCGCGGGCAGGACGGGCCTGCCCGGTGAGGGCGGGCGGCACCGGGCTCCGCGCCGCACCGGGGGCAGGGGCAGCTCTGCGCGCTGAAGCGCTGCGCGTACGTGGGCGGCGGAGGGGGCTCCCTCTGCCCGCGGAGCGGATCCGCGGCTCTCGCGGTCAAACAGCGCCGGCTGCCTCGCGCAACTTCCGCGAGGCGCGTGCGAGGCACCGCGCAGAGGAACCCTGCGGCAGGAGCGCGGCCCGAGGCCGGCGCGGGTGTCGCGGGGCGGGGGCGGCGGGCGCGCTGTGCGGGAGGCCGGGCACAGCAGAGCGGAGCGGGCAGCGGCGGTGCGGCTCGCAGCACCGCAGGGAGCTGCGAGCAGGAGGCGGCCGGGCGCTACAGCACGGCCCCGCGTCCTCCGCGCCGCGCAGCCCGGCCACAGCTGAAAGTCGCTGCGCGCCTCAGGCTGGCTGTAGGTGTGCTGCACCCGTGAGCAACGACGGCAACGCACCGGTGGCGGTGTCCCGGTTACCCGGGACAGACCTGAAAGCACATCCACAGTTCTGAGGATGTCAATGAAATGAGGGAATACTGGCACGACGAGAGCTTTGTTTTCATATCTCTTTGGTTACACGTTTGCTTTTATGTTATTTTTTGTAATGCTCAATACTTAAATATGTTCCTAATTTTATAAAACGGACGGGTTCCCAGATGCTTGGAAGGACATTAATAAAAGACTGGTATTTTCGTTGGGAAAACATCTCCCTTCTTGTTGATGATGTGTATTAAGTTCATCCCTGTGCTTTTGGGCTTCTCAGTCATAGCACAGAGAAACATTAAAACCAAGTATCTTTTGAATTTCAAACTTCATACAAATCCCTCTAAACCCATTTATTGCATTTACTGTATTTGAAGATTACAGCAATGCAATGTTAAAGCAATGTCATAGCTACACCAGAGATATTCCACTGTAAATCTTTCGTTCTGAAATGTCCACTTTGGTGAGAAATTGGCCATGCTTGGGCACAGTTCAAGTTGGGTTTTGTTTGTTTATTTGTCTTCTAGGTGAAAGAAAAAAAGTGTCAAGTACCTAAAGAAAAATCGCATAGTTTATACTTAAGCAAACACACCAAAAAAACCAACCAAACAAAAAAAAACCCTAAACCCTGGCATAGTAGCTTTTAAGTCCACAGATAAGTGGACTTTGAAAGTGTGTCAAAAGTTTATGCAGTCCAGGATAAGCAATATGTATCTCTCAGTTTGAACATGCTACGTTTGGAGAGAAATCCTGTGAAAACTTTTAGACGCAACTTTCGTTTTTGACTAAAAGCATGTGAAGAGCCGCTGTCAATGGGTCAGAATCCCGATTGCTTGCTCCTTTCGAGGTGCAAGATGACAGCCCTTCTTCCATTTTAAACTAGCCTGACTTCTTTGAGCTTCTCAATTAGACAAATAGTCCTGGGCTTCGATGGGCTTTGCCTCAGACCCTTTTGTAAATAAGACATCAGAATGCAGCACGGTGCTTCCCCGCCACAGGGGAGTCACTCTACATGCACACTAGTGTAAGTGGGAGCAAAATCTGGTTCAGCGCTCACACTGTACAGAGATATTTAGTCTCATAGCAACAAGGGATTCCAGAAGACTTCCCGTTTGAGAGGACAGTGGTACCTGGCAACGCCGCTTGCTGTACTAAATATGGTTCACTGTGGTTTTTGTGTTTTCTGAACTGCTTTGGACCTTTCCAATAGGGTGAGCTCTATTCAAAGATATCCATCTTCAATTTCTTCACTTGTCACCTGCATGAAGATTCATGAAATATGGAAGATATCTCAAGTTACCAGCCTAGTCTTCTCTGGAAGACTTTTCTGAATAGATTCCACTGACAAAAATTCCCCTTATCTTTCAGCCTATTAAGATTTGCATCCAGAGCTAACAGAGTAACACCTGTCAAACAACTTCTAAGCTGCTTAGGCCAAGAGGGATTTACAGAACTATCTCACTGTGAATTTTCATTTTTTTGCCAGAGCCCTGACCCCATACATCCCCAGCAATATAGAGGCTGTGGTCCCAGCAGTAGCTCCTGCTAGGGAACTCCACAGGAACTTTCCCAGTTGTCTTACAATGTTAAAGCAGGGATGCTCAGCACTTGAAAGCTGGTAAAGGATGGTGATGGCATTGGAAGACATTTCAAACACAGAAGATGGCTACAGCTGGGAAAAGCAGTGATGAAGTGAGGAGTGCATTTTCCTGATGATCAAGGAGAAAGAGCAAATGCATGTAAGTTCTTCTGAGTTCTTTTCGGGAAAGCAGCACAAAAATGAATTGCATAATTTCTAAATATACGTTCTCTTTCAGAAATACAGCTCATTTGTTCTTTTTACCAAAACTTCAATCTAGTTCTACAGAATTACTAAGACTGGAACTCTGTAGCAAAGATAGCAGCCTTTGCTCAGTTCTGGAGGTTTAAAAATATTATCTATACTCTGCATTTAATTCTGTGAAAAGATTCTACCAAACTTTAAAAGATTTATTCTTCACTACTGAGATATTTTATAAATAAAAACACGGTAAAATTCCAATCCTGTTGAGATTGTATTCCATATACCTGTAACTAAGCCCCTAGTATTTCCAATTGTGTTGAACGCCTTTTGCATGATTTTTATTTTTTTTTTCCATTCATGCAATAAAACTCAAAATTTTGCATGGCCAATATAGACCTAAAAGCAGTAGCACAAGAGATGACGTTAGCCCATTTTCACTAATTAATTTGGAAACTACTACTGGCTTTGAATCACAAAATATAGAGCAGATGATATCTATTATTAGGTTATCTAGATTAAACCTTTGCCAATGCCCACTGGATTTCATTTTTGTTACTTTTGAGTTACTCAGGCAATAGTCTGTCACCAGTCACTTGAGGCGATTATTCCAGCCCAGTGGTTCTTTCAGCTGGAATGCTGATGCTAAGTTTAACATTTTATTTTGTTGAAATTCACCCAGTTCATCCTTCACATATGCCTGAAGTGGCACTATAAGTCCTTTTCCATTTTGAATCTAACCAAAATAGATGAGAGATTGAATATATATATAAATACAGATGGATATATTTCCACCAATTAGTTTTTACAGCCTTTAAGTATTTTTTCGCACTGTTCTCTGCATTCCAATGGCTGGGTCACATTTCTTTGTTACTGGGCTAGTCACAACTGCAGTAGTCCTCAAAATTTTATTGCTGATCTTCAGCTGCTGCTGGGCAAGTGCCACTAGAGTAGAAATCAATCTTTAAAGAGATTCTGTTAATCTCTGGTTGGTGACATAGACATAAGAACCATAAGTGCACATCCATTTGATCATCTGAAAGTTTCACTTTGTTTTTTCTTCACTTATCCCATTACATGATATGTTAATGTGTTTTTAATAATTTTTGACAGACTAAACCCTGTTTCAAGGTCTTTATCCTTGTGGCAGATCCGTAAGAGGGATAGTGCAGCCTAAATATTTCAGAATAACCAGTGTATGCTTTCCTTGCTACACTGCGTTACGTCTGCCTAGAACTTCTGATGTATTTTTCTTTTTAAGTCATTTTGTTTCCTTCGGATTTTCAGTTGTATTATTTTACTGTTCTTGTCTTCTTCATATTGTCTTACTGACTTTTTATGCAGGTATGTTTTTCTTCCTCTTTTCTATTTCTAGAGAAAGAACTGTGTCAGCAGTTCATGTCATGCGGACAGTTGCCCACTGGGAGCTCATTGCACTTTCTCCCACACTGCAGTCACCAGTTGGTCATGGCTTTTGGCCACTGCTGACAAAGGTTGTATAGGAGCTGCCTAGGAAGTCAGCACTGATCCCTTGAACCCCTGGTAAATTCCCCCAAAACACACACCTGAACTGACACAACATACCAGCCACAGGTACTATGGGTAGTATGGTCAAACTATGTTACCATGCTCCTCCATCCATGTTGTACTCATGGACCATTTTCCTCATATCTGCTCATCAAGCAATCTTCCCTTATATAATTGAAATTTATAAACAGCTCGCTTCTGGAACGTTGCTTTTGTCCTCTTTCGTTTTACGTTATACACTCAACCTGTTACAGGGAGCACCTAGCTTTTCAGTAGCTGCTCTGACACATTTAACAGCACAATTATAGATGACTTGGTAACCACCCGTTGACTAAAAATAACCTAGCAACTGAAGACACGCTTAGGTATTTATACTTAGATATCCCAGAGGAACCCTTCACAGCTCCTGTAGCTGGGGAAAACATATGTATCTCACCAAATGTGGTAGGCTAGGAATCCTCAGGGGTGGGGGCGGAGGGACGTAGAGGAAGCGATAACATTGCACAGCTGAAAGATTTTCCAGACAACAGTCTGCCAGCTAATCCAACTCTTATCCAACTAGCTCTGCAATTAAGGTTTCCTGCTGAGAACAATGACAGCATTGTGACCTGGGGAATTTTCTATATAGAAAAACCCCAACACATCTGGGATTACAAAATTTAGAGCCTTAAAAACCCCAGTTCCTGCACTGATGGTACTTGCAACCAGTACAGATCCAAAGGAACTAGTGCCAGTATGCATATGAGAAAATATATGAGCTGTAATGAATGAGCTGCCAATGAGGAGGGAGCCAGGGCAGCATATCCTGTGTGAAGAACCTGCAGTGCTGAAACTCATTCTTGCCTTCCAGAGAGAGTATGGATTTTTTATTTATTTTTTTTAATGCAAGATGTACCAAGTTTTCACTCAACCTGTTCAGGAAGAAATATTCTAATGTCTGAAGAAAGAGGCAAATACTTCCAGGCAGTCGTTTTAATGATGTCATTTAACTTCTATGATACATGATTACATATGCTATGGCTGCCTATGGATAGTTTTATATATTTGCAGGGATAAAGAAACTCAGAATTAAATTGACAGAACCACATGTGTCTTAATGGAGACTTGTAATATTACAGTGTCTGTCTGCCCATCCTTTCCTGCTCCCATTTTTTTCTGGTTTGTTTATGGCCTTCATCTGTTCTTGTTTTCAAAATATGCCTTCATTCAGCTAAAAAGACACAAATAAGTAGCAGTTTACATCTAGGAGAAGATCTACTGATCTCAAAGAGAAAGTCTACAAGGTCTTAAGGGCCTTTCTGCTTGCCTCCAGTTGCAAGATTATCGCCTAGAAATGCTAATGAAGTGTTCAAAGTCAGGCTGGATGAGACTTTGAGAAACCTGATGTAGTGAAAGGTGTCCCTCCCTGTGGCAGGGGAGTTGGACTAGATGGTCTTTGAAAGTCCCTTCCAACTCAAACCATTCTATGATAATTGAGCCAGCAATGTGCCTTCCTGTGTGACCTGACCTAGGTGTTCCTGCTATGGCAGGGGGATTGGACTAGATGATCTTTTGAGGTCCCTTCCAATCCCTGACATTCTGTGATTCTGTGATTCTGTGATAATTGAGAGAGAGTACACACGTATTGAAACTCACATTTAAGACTGGTGGGCAAGGCATAGGCAAGGTATAGTTCCAACAACTACAGGGCTATTCACAAAAATCACAATGAAATTGAGAGGGCTTATCCTCATATTTTATTTTTTAGATATTTTTAAATCATCTAGATTTTTTTAACACAAACAGTTGTTTGCTCCTTTTTAGAAAAAAGGATTTGTATCATAATCAAGATGATTAAACACATGAAATTAACAGAATTTAATTATGATCCACAGTTTCCAGCATCAGTTCCTGAGGGTCTAGCCTAAATGCACAGAGCTAAAATGCTGTAACATTCAGTGAATAAGTTCTTAATTGAAAATGAGACCCATGCAGAAATCCACACCAAATAAGCAGTGATTCTACAAGTCAAGTCACAGCAAACCATTATAGCATGGCCAATAGCAGTGCTGTATGGAAAAGTTACAAAGCTAGTAAGTTTGAGGGTTTTCTTGTTTCCCCCCACCTTAGTGGAGGGGGAAAATAAGTGGAAATCCTACAGGAGTGAATTCTGCTATACTAACTCATACTCTCTGGTGACTTACTTCATCAATAAGCTCTATGATCTATAGCTTGAACTTTAACCAGAGAACTTTCCTTACATTTATTTAGCTGTTGAATTTCCACCTCAGAACCTGGATATCACAAAAGTTGATCAGAAGCTGAAGTCAGGCCACTTTTAATTCTTTCCATTAGTGATTCTTACTGTAGTAAGCAGAAAAGGGAGCTGCAGCAAAAATGGAGCATATTCAGAATCAAACCCAGCACCTCCACAGTTACTTATAACACGTTCTGAATATATGAGGAAGCGACAACGACTGCCTCTGTAACATTTGAGCATGGTGGGAAATATTACTGAGGGAAGAGGTAATTGTTGGTTGCTAATAAACTAGTGGAGGGGAAACATATTTTACAGACAAATGTTAAGCGCAGATGCTTTAAAAATTATTCAAAACCTCAAATAAACAGTTGGAAATTGTTACATGCACAAAATAAACAATTATTACATTTTAAATATAAATTAAAATGGGGTAACCACTATGGCGCTCTTGTGTTAAGCCTGAAAACTCTCATGTTTTCAAGAGATCTATACACCTGCATCAGACCGTGACATTAAAAGAGGCACAGAATCTTATATATTAAGTTTCTTCTGGGCCTGTGTTCAGGACTTCACTCCAAAACCTTGAATAAGTAAAGGAGAAAGTGTTTTTAAAATTTATAATCTTAAATCTTAGAGCACAATAATTTTACAAGCCATTCATATATAATATAGTCCACTAATTCTTGACAGTAAATGGGAAAAAAGTATTAGTCTCCAGCTTTTATTAGATATGGCCAGTTAATACTAAATGGTACAAGGCTTATTTTGTTCAGTAGGATGAAAATGGATTACTGCAAACTAATCTGAGATTTACTACTGGACTCCATGGAATTAACACACTGGAGGCTCATCTATGAACACCTGGGGTGGGATAATGGCAGGAACTGCAGATGAATATAACCTTCCCTTGCATGCACAACCTATTTATTAGTTGTTTGTCTGTTTGGTTTTGTGGGAAGTTTATTTCTTCTATTTACCAGCCACATCAGGCAGCCTATAGATTACTACAGTTAATGAAGTAGCCACTGTATAGTAGATTTTCACAAAACTTTTTGTGAGAAACAACCTCTGTGGTTTTGTTTTGAATTATGGTGTTACTATAGGAACCATTTTTTCTGGATGCTTACATTGTTTTAAAAGAGAAAGCTTTAATTACAGCATGAAATGGAGCATCTAAGATTTTGGCATTTAACAAAAAAAAACAGCTATTAAAATAGTACTGTTGGCACATAGGACAGTGACAGTGCACAGCCTGAACTGACTTCTTGAAAAATCCTGGAGACATTGTAGCTGATTCAGTCCAATTTCAGATGGATGAAACATTACAAAGAGCATTATACAAACATAGGAAGAGACAGAATATCTTTCTCTACAGCAGAATAAACACTCTCCCTGGACATTGCTTAACCTTAGATAGAGAAGGAATGAAATGGATCACAGACCCCTCTATGTGCCAGCTGCTGGGAGTTTTTAGCATCACACCTGCGCTGGGCTGTCCCGATCACCCTACTCATCAGCAGGCCTTCAAACAAGAGCCAAAAAGCTTTCTCTGATTTCTTCATTTACTGTACACTCAGTGAAAGCCCCACACCAACACCCCATGTGTATACTGTCCTTCATGCACAGGTTCAAGTTCACTAGCCTAGATGTTTTTAGTTGCCTGTGTACACATCCGAAAAGACAAATGAGTCATGATAACTGATTTCTCCTAACTGAACGAGAGAGCATAAGGTAATATATTGATAGTAGAGATGATACGGGAATCACAGCTTGAATGTGAGTTTAAGTCTTAAACTAGCATATTGGTTAAGCCATGCCCACAGAAACAGTTAGCTTTGACCCTAAAGTCACAGTAAAATCTGTGTATGGTTTACCTCACCAGTATACTAATATAATGGTAATATTATGACATTATATTAGTATAATATTATACATTGAATGGCTACTATAGAAGAAGTAGACACATCAGAAGTGGGGAATGATGAATTAAAGTTTTTATGGATGAATTACCATGTACGGATTAGATATTTAATTTTTTTAAGTACTTGTTACCTTTTTGGTTTTTTTACAGAAGTGTTTGTTTAGGTTTTTTAACTTTTCAGATGAAAACTGGTATAATCTATTCTGACAGTAACACACAGAATAATAAGTCAGTAACAGAGTTTATAAACTATATGCTCTCAATTCATGCCATAGTGCTTTGAGAATGTGTCAACACTCAGTGATTTCCTTACCCAGCTCAAAAGCATCTTGGAAGCACCCCGGGCAATGTCTCATATACAGCCATCGAGGGTTATCCGCTCCAAAATAGCTCTTATAATCTGAATGGAAGAACCATAAATGATTCAATTGAAATAACTTCTGAAAATGCAAAAGGAAATAAACACAGAATAAACTACAACATTAGGGGGTCTAACAGCCTACACACCTGAAGATTTAGAATTGAAGACTTAGGTGTTTTCCCTTACAGTCACCCTACTGTATGTAACAGCTACTGAACTTCACTGATTTTAGATTTTTTTTGCATCATTTTGGATATAAGTTGACCAAACACATCTAACTGCATCTGAACATAATTGAAACTTCGTAAAAAACTCTCTCCCTCTCCCTGTCTCTCTCCCTCTCCCTTTGAAAGAGGTTAAGTATTCATACTGTGTTAAACAAAAACTTAAAATCTAATGCCACCAAATGTTGAATCAAACAATCAGCTTGCTTTGCGGTTTTGGGGTTTTTTTTTCCCTTTATGAAGAAACAATGCCAGGGAAAAATATATTTTTTTCACAGAAAACTAATGGAATTCTATAAAACCAGGACAAATCAAACTCCCAAAACACACGATAATTACTTCTAGAAATGAAGGACTAGCAAAAGACAGTTTGCTAACTAGAATAATTGTTATGGTTAAAAAGGACATTTTAGTTTTATTTTGAATGCCAACCACAATTTGTATTGTTTTCTTCTCTTTCTCTACAGAAAAGAGATTTTTTTTCTTCCATTAGGAAAAACTAGGCTTTAAGATTTTTTTTCATAATTTCTTCAGAACATTATAGAAGAGATATGAGAAGCAGGTGTGTACTTTGTGTAGTAAACTGAAATATCAAATAGTATGAGCAAGATAACATCTAACTGTAAATTAAGTATAGCCTGAGGGATCAGCAAGGGAGAAGTTATTCTGTAGTACATCAACGTGTGCGACTGGCATCAATCCTGAAGACATGCCATAGGTATGAAGGTGTTTATCAATAATATCCTATCAAAGTAGATAGAATCAGTATATCACCAATGATATCCTACTGTGAGAAAAAGCTTCAATTTACTTTGCCATAAGGAAAAGGCCTTACCCTTTCCAGATTATGTACCCTGCTGCTTTTCATAGAGAAAAACATCCTCAAGAAGACAGTCATTAAAACACAGTCATGCAACTGTAATAGCTTGAGTAGGTTTAACTGTTTTCTTTTCCTTTTCGGGATATACTGGTGAAAATACGTATCTTCCTTTTGACAGACACAACATAGGACATAAAAATTTTAACAATAACTTGAATTTTCCACTGTCTGTGGTGCTTATCTCTTTTAATTGGCTGACTACAAGAACTGATTTTTGCAAACAGACATCTTTTAGTTTTTTTAAACTGTTTGTTTCAAGCTATATTAATCTTTATCATCCCAATTATTTTTTTATGTGTGATGCATACAGTGTATCAAAGAGGATTAGCTTGACACAAAATGTAAAATATTTCCTATTTTATAAGAAGATAAAAGTAATCCTTTGAGTTACATTTTTTCCCAAATATTTTGGTACAGATTTTATTCTCATTGCAAGTAGCCTACTGTGAAAACATGTTTGTACAGGAAATTTTTGTTAATGAAGGATTTGACTTAAATAATGACTAATAAAAAGAAACATGAAGAAAATTAAAGTTGCAAAGAGGTGTTATAGTATAAAACAACTGTGACAAAATGTTTCAGTAACAATTGTTAGTGATGCTTCATCTCCTTGACTTTACTGATACTTTTTATTCAGTGCTGCATCAAGTTATATTACAAAAGCTGGAATTCTGACTAAGAATTCTCTAATACAGGTCTCGCATTTACTGACAAACTGACAGAAAAGATGGTTGTACTGAATCTTTAGCTAAGCCCCAAAAACAGGAGGCTAGGAGCAGCCTGATGGTTGCGAATCCAAGTTAAGATTAGGCATTGATGCTTGTGGTTCCTTTTGAAGTAAGTTTGACAATGCTTTCATTTTTACTTCCCCTGTCCAAAGTAGTATGCTACATATGTGTAAAGCAGAGGATAATATCAACCCCATTCAATTCCCATAGAGAGAAAAAAAAATAAATGATAAAGCTCTCTTCTCCTGCATGGTGAGGAATTCGTCTTGAGAAGCCATCATCTTGAGAAGCATTTCCACTGTCACTCATACAGGAACTTTGTTAAAAGCAATTCTATTCGGTACCTATTCAAACAACAATAGTGGAGGGATGTGTTTCACAGCAAGCTGCAAATAAACAACACACAGTCCTATGAATCCCAGAACAAATGAGGACTATTTTCCTGTATATTTGCATCTTGTAATTGACTGTGGGCTTTCATTTCCTACAGTTGGGTATTTTTTAAGAACATGTTGTTTCTCTACATTTAGTATGGCAGGAGAGGACATAGTATCTCTTCCCTCCATTGGGACATTAATAGGGTCTCTGCCTTCTAATGATCTCCTATATTCGTACACCTTTAGAAACTTACATTTGTTACTTCTGTCTCTCTGAGAAATTTGGTTGAACTCAGCTCCCTAATTAAATTTTTACGTGGATGAATAACAGATATCTTGTTTCCTGAGCCTCAAAAACTGCAAAACACTCTTCAGGGACTGCTCACACTCTTCCAAATGCCTTAGTTCTATAATTTGTCTCCTGCCACTAGTTTCTACAAATAAAAACAACCAAGCCATAACAAAACAAAACCCTTTATGAAGTGTTTGCAGCACCTGTCTTTTCTATTCTCAACAAGTCCTCAGAAAGGCCTTGGGAATATTGGATAATCTTTTCCTTCTCCTCAGTGCTAGTGCTCTGAGCCCCATATTCAGATTTTAATACTGTACAGCACTCAGCCAGCTAAATTATCAAATCAAATTACAGTGGTTTACCAATTTACCTCCCATCAACTCTAAAGCAATACCTTGTTAACCTACCATAACTGTGTTGTGTGTCTGAACTGAACACATATGAGTGAAGGTTATTTCAGAAAGAAAGGACAGACTGGAAGAGCAGCTTATATCCACAAGGAAAAAAATAGGGTAGGCATTTGAGCAAACTGTTTAACTTTAAAGGCAATTAGGCAATGGAATGACTTGCCTGAGGAGATAGTTTAGGCAATGTAATGAGAAGTGCTTAAAATAGAATAAACTATTTGCAAGACAGATACAGATGTAAATAATCCTCCATGTTTTGAACTAGATGAATCAGAAGAGGTATCTTTTCTATTCAAATGTCTGACTATAAAAATTCTATTCTCTTTCCTTGGGAATAGCTTTCAAACTTACGAGTGTTTACACCTGGTCTGAATACTAAAGCAAATCTGCACTCCAAAAGGCAGTTTACCCTCACTGTATCATTATTAAGTAGATTTATTCATAACAAGCATCTATGAAAATCTTCCAGCAAAAAAAGGCCTTAGTCAGGAAGATGCACGTTGTTGCAAAAATGGATTGTTTCTCTAAGTGCCTATATAACCCCATCACTATAGTATCCAAGCACGTTACAAACATTAATGAATGTATTCTCACAACACCCCTGAGAGATAGAGATAGTATTATTAGCTAATGCACAAAGAGTAGCTTGTCCAAAGTCACACAGAAAGTCTGTGGCACAGCCAAGACTCAGAACTGTGATTTCCTGCCCACTGCCGTAACCCTGATTATATTCTCCTGTCCACATACAGCATTTCAAAATATGTTACATATAACCTCAGATCTTTACACAATAAGCTTTTCTGTTCAGTGGTAGACCCAACCATTGACATAATAAATAAAAATAACTTTGTTTATCGGGAAGCTTCATTATGGCAACAAATTTACAGGTTACTGAAACAATGACAGTTATATGGGCCATAGCTGGTTCTGATATACGAGAGCAGTGAAAGAGAATTCCCTGATCGTTACATTCAGAACAGGAGGCATCATATCCAAAACATGATTTTGATATTAAAATATTTTCCTTCAGATAATATAAAGTGTTATATTATACAGAGGAGTCTGGTTTTGAGGGTAAAAGTGGGGGCAAAAAACCTAGCTGTATTCCCTACATAATTCCTTTTGGATAAACTATTTTTGTAGTAAGACATACACAGTATTTTCAGTTTGAATGAGGTCAAATCTGAAGAAACAACTGCAGTTTGTATTTATCCCTAAATATCAGAGAACAGAATTTGGCTTAAAAATGTAATATTATCATTATGCAAAATATATCAATACATATAATTTTGCAGTCATTTAGATTCATTTCAATGAATTCAGAGATCTGATCAAATCACAGAATCACAGAATGGTACAAGTTGCAGGGGACATCCAAAGATCATCTAGTCCAATCCCCCTGCCAGAGCAGGAACACCTAGGTCAGGTCACACAGGAACATGTCCAGGTGGGTTTTGAATGTCTCCAGAGAAGGAGACTCCACAACCTCTCTGGGCAGCCTGTGCCAGTGTTCTGTTACCCTCACTGTGAAGAATTGTTTTCTTATGTTAAGATGGAACCTCCTGTGTTCCAGTTTATGCCTATTGCCCCTTGTCCTGTCACTGGACACCACCAAGAAGAGTCTGGCCCCGTCTTCTTGACACCTGCCCTTTTATAAGCATTAATGAGATCCCCCCTCAGCCTCCTCTTCTCCAAGCTAAATAGGCCCAGTTTCCTCAGCCTCTCCTCATATGGTAGACAATGATAACAGGATTCTGGTGAATCAGGAACACAGCAACTCTTCTTTCATTTTTGGAGGAGAGAAGCATTACATTTGTCCTGAAATGCTAAACAATTAGATAAAATAGGGGTGTCCTGGTTTCCAGGAACAGCCCCCCAGCCCAGCCATGCAGGCAGGCCATGAGTAGCCCCGAGTCAGCTGGGAGTTTCAGTCAGGGCAGCTGCCCCAAGCTGACTCACAGGTGTGTCCCATAGCACTGACATCAAGCTCATTAGAAAAGGACTCAGTTCACTGAGGCTAGGGAGTTTCTCTTTCTGGGGCTCTTCCTTCTTAGGCCTCCTATTCCTTCTGCTGTTCCCAAAGGTCAGGCTGAATATAACCTTGTATACTTTATGTCGGTGATTGTATTAGTTTAGTTATTTCATTAAATCCATTTAAACTTCAGTTCATAGGGCTTCTCCCTTTTCCCCCCAATTCACATTCGAAGCTGGGGAGTGGTCATTGTGTGGTAGAGCAACTGCTACAGTTTAGCCCTGGCTACAGGTTAAACATAGACAAAGGGATAACAGCATAAATAATGGAAAAGGGTGTGATGGCGTAGGTAGGTCACAAGGTAAATAATGATCTAAAAGATACAATTTTGTTGCAACAAAGTGAAATATAATTTTGGAATTCATTGACAGAAACAAAAGACAAGCAGTGTCTCCTGGACTTCACTCCTGAAGTTTCAACAACAGTATTATTCTCAGTTTGTGGCTTGATGTGTTAAAAAAGATGTAGATAGATTAGACATGTTTTTAATTAGAGCTACCAGTATAGCAAAGAGGATTTACATTAGATGCTAACTGAAAACAGCCCAGCTTTCAGGATGGTTAAGTGATGGAGCAGTTTATCATTGATGGGGAATCCACATCTCAACATGTGTTTAAGAGCAAGTTATATTATTTATTAGGGGCCATTCTAATTCACATAAGAGGATAGGCTAGACTGTGTCCTCAGATCCATTTCAGTCAAACACAGATTTATTCACTGTACAAATAGTACAAACTATTCAGATCACTTATTCTCCAAGAACTCCTATTCTAGAATCCCTTATTCCTTCCTTTTTCTCTCCTCTCTCCTCTTTCTCTCTTACTCTCCCTTTGTCTTTCCCATTTACATTCTTCTTCCTTCCCTCATCAGCTCGCTCTCTTTCTGTCTTTCTCTCTTTCTTCCCTTGTCTTTTCATCCCTCTCTCTGCTCTTTCTATATGCTTTTAAACTGCCACATCCCTAGTTGGACTGGAAATTCCGTAGGTGTCTACCTTTCAGAACCTTAGCATGTTAAGGAACATCCTATTCTGAGGGGACAGATACCTGTTCCCTGTAAAACTACATAAAGATCCAAATTTAGAAAATAACATGATTTAAGTTCCTATCATATCTTCACTACTGGACCAGAGAACTGGGTATTTCTGGGTAATTTTTATTGTAAATTTTATTACCATTGACTAATAGAAAAATTATGAAGATAGGCTATACATTAGCAAAATTATCAGATTAGAGAAACAGACTTGTGCTGCTAAAGAGCTTAGGTACCCTGTTAGGTTGCAGGAATAGCTTTTAATTTTCTGATTCTCCGAAGTCCAGGGCAAGGGTTTTTTGCATATTCCTGTAAGCTACCTGCTTACGTCTGCACATGCAAGAAAACTACTCTTATTCAATATAATGAATATAGACTGTTCTGTTTCATAAAAGCCAAACAAATGTGACATGAAAGACAACAAACTGGTGTCCTGTACCCTCACTTTGTCTCTTTTGATTTCTTTTGAGGCTACTGAAATAGGGACTTGATGGAGATAACCGGAATTGCACTCAAATAAAAGAATAATAGGATTATATAGGTCCCCAGGTGGGATGAAGTGTTTGAACAGTCAAACAGGAGTGGAGGAAATGTAAAAGACATAAAAACATCAACAAGTGTGTTTTCACATTGTGAAATGGTAGCTTACATAGCTGCTACTAAGGAGTATGGTCCCTTATACAAACAATTCATATTCACTGGAGTACAGTTTATTAGAATAACTACATTCATGTACAGTTTATAAGTTACTGTATAAAGGATTCATTAAAAAAAATGAACCATTTGCCAAGTCTAGAAGTGCACACATGGAGCAAAGTCCTCACTCAAAGAGAAAATGAACCTTTATCTAGAAGGTGGAGGAATCTGCAGGATGCTTTTCAGAAAATCTGAAAAGAAAGACTACTGAGGTGAAAGCGGCTAGCAGAGAGCCCACTTACAAGAGGTTAGCAAGGGCCCTCTGCTGTGAAGTTTGTGGAGTGCCTGACCAAACATTAATGAAGAAAGTCACAGGAATCCCATACTGAAAACTGCAAGTTAAGCTGTTAAATATGAACATATGGATCTATGCAAGCTGTAGGAGTCCCAGCTAGTTGTGATGGTTTAGACAATAGTACTTGTCGTTCCTCACATGAAGATCATATCAACGAAAGGATTTTTAGAATTGTATCAGTTAAAATGGATGGCTTCACTTAACAATGAACGACCACCATGAACATAACCAGCAAAGGGAATGATGATGACTCAGTGAACAAAAGAATCCTAAAGTGTTACTTGACCTTTGGTCATGAGCAGCACTGTGCTAATTGTACCAAGAGTTAACAGATTGTGAACAACGTAGAGGTAGGATCTTAGAGAATGGCACAAGCAAAGCAAATTCATTCCCTCTTGTGGAAGGTCTCACTTTCATTGCCTGCATCAATAATCTCCAGTCTGGCAAATTAATTCTATACGACAGTTGGAAATCTAGTTGAGGGGGAGTTTTTTGTTGTTCTTTTTTGTTTGGTTTGATTTGTTCTGTGTCTGTGTTTAGCTATGGGAAAAAGTGGAGTCTTACTGACTTTCACTCAGAAAACAAGACCCCAATAAGTGACAAAAGTCTGGGGAATTACTGGTGGTTATCACATAGAAGCTCAAAGTGAAAACATGTGACTGCCTCACATAGCCTCATTTTACCAGGAAACACAGATAATTTCTATTAATTTAATCGAATCAGAGAATAGGAGAGGTTAGAAGGAACCTCTGGAGATCACGTAGTCAAATCTCCTTGTTCAGAGCAGGATCAACAGGTGATGCAGGTTACTCAGGACTTTCTGTCAGGATGCGGATCACTGCAACCTTGGTGATCAACCTGTTCCAGTGTTAGAGTACCCGTGCAGTTAAAAAAAAAATAAAATCTTACATTTAAATGCAATTTCTTGTATTTCAATTTATGCCCATTGTCTCTTGTCCTGTCACAATAATTGAGGCAAAACTTAACCAAAATGGAAGAAATCAAAGTTGATAGCAAAACTTTATGTAAATAAAATTGTAAAGTCTTTCTTGGAAGGAAGGATACTTCATATCACACCTAGTATTAATTGCAGTGAATTAAAAAACAAATAATTGTGCTATCAGTAGTTAAAGAGTCATAATTATGTTCATACTCATGTGCAGCAATATAGGTATAATGACATAGTTCAGTCTACAGGAAGAAGTACCATAACAAAATAAATTGTGATAATCTCAGGAAAATAATGTCTATCCAGCTGTTTCCATGAAGATGGTGCTACTGTGTCTTGTCAGATACACCCTAAGGAAATCAGCGAGTAATTCAATCATAAGATGGGAACCCAGCTGGAACCCAACAGACACAGAACTATGCATCTCATATTCAAGTGCTAAGTATACAGACTACACTATTATGATCCAGTTTTCCATCTGCACCACAGTGGATTTGGACCAGCAAATAATTCAAATTGAAACAAAGAAATAGGATAAAGAAATAATGCAATAACATGATCTTTCTTCATGTCACTCCAGTTGCAATAAAAGCTACACAGTAAGTGGCTCCAAAGAAATGCTATTAAACCTGCACAAAGCATATTTTTACATTAAGTTTTATTGTAGTCTATCTGATTTTAATTGTAAACTGATGGATTTGGGTAAATTAAAACAAGTACTGAAGAAATTAAAATATATTCAAAAGAAGAAACTGAGCCCATAGTTCAATATGAGAACAAAAAAAAAAAAAAAAAGTTAGAAATAACCAGGATATTGTGAAATGATGTTATTGGGCTGGTCATCTACTTTCTCGGTTAAATTTTGCATTCCTTGTATTTGAGTTATCTTTGGTCTAGTTTTTTTGATCTTGCCTTTTGTGGTTGCATGAAAAGGTTCAGTATGTGCAGATAAGAATTTTCATAGAAATGCAAGAGGCATGCACTGGTGGGGAGCTCCTGGAAAGAGCTAAACTGGAATAAAATCTTCTGAAAGATAAAGACAGCTTAGAAAAGTCTGGTGCCTATCAGCTCCCAAACCTACTGTGAGACTTTGAGAAATGAGGTGAAGACTTTTCTGTTGTACTTACACTAGAAAAATAAACATTTTTAAGCCTGGAATATGCAAGAGCTACATTTTTATAGACTATAGTATGTTTAGTTATGGTGAGTATGTATAGTTATAGTATACCTCTGGTATTAAAACACAAGTTATAGGACCATCTTAATTTACGCATGTCTGATCCTGCCACTATTAGAGTAAGACATTTTTTGCTCTTTACCAAAATTTCATGGCTTGTGTTTAGGAATTTAATAAGTATGTTGTATTAAATATGGTGAGAATGAATGATTCAGATTCATAACATCCAAAATCTCAAGTCACATGACAGACAACAGTACATTCCTTGCAGTCAGGTAATGAAACTAACCAAAACAGGACCTTTGAACTATATTATTAAATATGTGCAGTTGACACGAGGTCAGCATTAAACTAGAGAACAACCATAAAACACCATTCCAGTTCAGTTGTGACTGGGATCTGCATTGTCTTTAATCCATATCATAATAAATAAAGTTATGACTGTCTCTGCAAATTAGGAAGGGGTTGCTTCCTTGGAGTTAGTGACACAGTCATAAATTCCTGGAGAAGTTAGTTCAGCAAATAATCATATAATGGGAAGCCAGAAGAACTTGGTTCTAACAAATAATACTTTTAAGTGGGGTCTTGCTTTTATTTCTGACATAGCAAATGGTTTCTAACAGAAACAAGTGTTCTTCAGCTTAACAGCAGCATGCAATACTGGCTAACATATGTATCTACCACGGCAAAGATACTGCTTCCATGGTCTTCCGTGTGCACAGAAATGATACTGCAGTCAACTCTACATGGATCTGGGCAATAAGCTAAATGGATAATGTGTTCTTGCTCCAAAACTTTATATAGCATTTGTCATATGTTCAGTATGAAAACTACCTGACTCCGTCCAAGAAACAGAGATTTTCATAACACTAACAAAAGTGTTACGAAAGGCTGCTAACAGTGAAGGTTTAGGACAATATTTTAAAGCAAGCATCATCATGACAATTTGACATCTTGTTCGTATGCCAGCTCCTAAAAGGCTGATATATTTAAGAGTAACTCTAGATTACATTCTTAACAGCGGCACTATTTCACTATGATAAGTATGGAGACTTTTTAAAGAAATGGGTAGGTGCTGAACTTATGGATATCATAACCAAACTACACAAGGATCAGCACTGCTTATTTGTCAGAGTTGGAAAATATTGTGTACTTTAGGATTATTTTTTTTTCCTGCTGCTTCTCATTCTGTTATTTAATAAACACCTTCTTCCTTATAAAGTGCATCTGACTTAGAACTGTACCTGCTATCTCTAGCGAAATATAAGCAGTTTCAGATTTGACAACCAAGGTGCAGAAGTGGTTCACCAAAATAGCTGAAAACGTTAAATTTCTTCTAAATGTACATCTGGTTTATGTTGCTTTTAAAGGTGATTTCTTAGATGTCTCTCTGCTTAGCCCAATTTTTTTTAATGGCTAGAAGATTAATAAAATACAATTCTGTGAAATCTAAGCAAGAATTTAAGAGTTCTATATTTCATCATTAAGATTTCTTAAATATACAGCTGGCATTTTGCATTAAATTCAAGTTTATCTCTGTAATGAGTGAATGGTTTTTGTTGTGGTTTTTTTTAATATCAGAGAATTGACTGAGTCTGAATTTAGGCAATATATTACTTTATGGAATGGTTAGGAATTGCAGCATTATTTAAAATTTGAAAAGACAAAGACATGAAACTTTAATTTAGAAGACTGTAACTATGGCACATGGAAAACAACATACTATTAGAAATACTTCAATAACTAATCCTTAATAAATAGTGATATCAGCAGAACTGCAACTTTCATTCAGGAATTTCAAATATGCAAGGCCAAATTCTGTTCTAAAATCTGTTTTTGTATTAGCTCCTGCTGAAGCTTAAGAGAAGGTGGGCCCATGTGCTAAGCAGAGAACCTGGTCACAGAAGGTGTGATAGATACTTAGTTTAAATTTGAGCTGAGACACTGACCACACTGTGAGCCACTTAAGGCCACAGACAGAGTTATTTGCAGAATTAGAATAGAATTCTTTCTTTCCCTGCCCATCAAGACATCATTCCTGGTCATTAATTAGATAGCTTTCTATAATTACAATTTAAAAAAACCCTTATTTGTACCTAACAAGCATATCCTCACATTTATGTGTTCCACTACTGAATTTAGTATTTATTCACAAGAATATTGATCATATCTACCTCTAGAGCAAGGTTTGTTTGAGGGGTTTGTTTGCTTGTCTTCTAAATTCAGGAATATACATCTAGCATATGAAAGTGAAAAGATCAATAGGTTTTTCAAAGTTTGTTCAAAATATCAGAGATTAAATTCCTAATGACTGAGTAAATGGGTTAAGGAAAATTAGAGCAAAGCATTAATTGTGTCTTTATAATTCTGCTGGTTTTGTTTTGTTCAATTAAAGCTTAATAGTTTTAACTTTTCATCAGTACTGAGTAATGTAACAGATTAAAGCCATACTGAATGACATCCCAAAACAAGGGATTTGCAGGGAAGCTGAGGGACAATGTCACATCATGCTATAAATTAATGCAACAAATTAAAAGGAAAGAAAAAGAGAAACAAAACAAAACAATACCCATTATCTTGGTTTGCTTCCTCTCCTAAGCATTAAAGTGAACTTTCAAAGGAAGGACTTTATCACAGCCCTCCTAAAGGACAGGTTTGTGTGACCTCAGAGGATGTAGTGTATTCCATCAGGAATAAGAAAACTACTGTTTTGTTTATAATCAGTAAGATTGATTATAAATGCTTTTTTAAAACCTTTTAACTCATCATTTCTCTATAATGGTTCTATCCCCCCGCACTCAGGTGATGGTTGAGGCAAGGCTTCAGTGCTGCCAGGAGCTGTCCTTTCAACACCACAACCCACCACACCACCCACACCTGTGGTACTACTCACACCCCTCCGATTAACTCCAGCAGTTAATCACCTCAGGAAACAAGAGAAGTGCTGCCATCGTTTCTGGACTCTAAAACTTATATGTTTAAAGGCACAAGTTAAACTATTCAAACTGAGATCTGAGTTACACATATGTAAATGTAGTCAGTTATAATGAATTAAAAACACTGATAATTTTATAAACTACTGTTCTTATAGGAGACAGCACAGAAATTCCTTTAAAACTATATTTGTTAAATCTCTATGTGTTTGAAAATCCTGAAAGAGTCTCAAAGCAAGAAACAATTTCAGTTCAAGAATTCCTTTAAAGAGCCAAGTAATTATACCAATCTCACATTATAAAAATTCATTGTTCATATAGGTGTAAGTGTAGATTTTCCTTCAAAAATCTTCTAGTGTCCATGTGACAGAAAATTCCTCCTCTATAAGCATGAATAAGATCATCTGCAGCAACATTATTAATGTGGTTCTTAGTGGATAGAAGAAAATGGAAACAAATATTGTTAGACTGTAAATCCACTCTTTTTTTTTCCCTTTTTCCTTTTTTTCCTTTGGGTCAACTGCGCACATACATGACAAGAAGAGATTTAAAATTTCAAGTTTAAAACCAGCACTAACTCCACATTAAGACTCAATCTTGACCATAGAAATAGTTCAAAAGTTATTGCTGCCTTCTGTTGAATGTTTATACCTATAAACACTCATGTGAATTTCAGATATAATTGAAGTATAATAGTAAGGAAAAAATTATGTTTACTGCCTGTTGATATAATGAAGAGATTGTTCATGCTGGAAAGTTCAGAACTCCACCTTGTGGTGATTATTTTAAAGTATATGTTGAAAACAACTGGGAGAAGAAAAGGAACACTGAGATGCAATCAGTGAAAGTCGGAGAAATTCAGGTCTGAACTATGGTGAATAAATTCTGTGGAGGGTCATTTGGAAAAGCTTGAAAATTCACTCAAGATATATGAGGCAAAGGAAAACCATGGAATGTTTTATTTATTTTGGGAACAAATCTGCAGAACAATGTAGTGTGTAATATTCACTCTGAAGACAGATAGGCTTCCATCAACGCTCCAACTTTTCTGTCAAGCCAAACAACTGAAAGTTAGTACACACATATATTTACAGTGACCACTCTCTGAGTTCCTTTAGCTTTCTCCTAGCAACAAATGCTAAGCATTCTGCTGGACTTTGTCTAAGGAAAACCAGACTGGCCATCTCCCACCACAGACTGCAACAAATAGCAGATGACCAAAAACACAAATTCCATCACTCAGTGTTCCTATACAAAGAGCAAATACTCTGATAGTAAAGTATCCATCCACTTTTATTACTAAAACAACAGGAAGGGAACAGAGGATCTAAGCCTCTGGAAATTTTCTCCAACTTAAAAAAAAAAATATCATAAAATTGGGCTGATGCACAGAAGCTGAAAAATGCACAGGCATGTATAAAAAAAAGTCTCAGGCACTACCATTTTCTTCCCATGGTTATAAAAAGAAAAAAAAAAAAGGAGGGCAAAAATGTTGTGCTTTAATTTTTTCTTCTACAATAGAAAAGGAGGCTTAAGGGTGATTGTCGACTGAGCAAGCTAATACAAGAAATTCCTGCAATTCTGTAGATGTAATGTTTGTTTATTTTGGGGTAAGCACAACAGATTTCAGGGATCCTTATTTCCTTTCACTATACTGCTGAGTTGTAATTGAGCATCATATGCTCGACTGCTGATGTGTCTTTGCAGAAAACATAAACTGAAATAGCTCAGCTATTAAAAAAATAAACCAAAATACTACAGTTTTATCTACTAATACTGTTTTGTTTGTTTAATTAGTTTAATTAATTAATTTACATGGAAAAATCACTATCATGCCACAGAAAGTCTTTCCTGAAGAAAAGACCAGTATTTGAACCCCTTCAGTCACACAAGTGTTTGAGGTAAAGAAACACTAATCTAGCCTGCCAGAGATCCTCAGCTTTTCAGTGTAAGTAGCAAACGCCCATTCCTGGCCAGACACGCTTTCATTACTGGAAGTATAAGTGTGTTGCAAGAGATTGGAATAGCTTTACATATCATCACATACAAACTGAAGGAGGAGACATCATTAACTATTCCTTTGTGTGCATGTCTAAGCCCTCATACATCATCGGGAGACTCCTGCAGAAGGAGGATACAGATAGCAAAGACACTCTTCTAATCTTGTTGCAGAAGACATCAGAAATAGAGTCATAAAAAAATGTTTTCCTGTGTTTAATGTACATCAATTCATTGTCCCCTAACAGCTCACACTAAAAACAGTGTCTGCATGCAAGTGCTGTGCACCCCTGGAGTAGATACTATTTCAGAAGACCACTGTGTAAAGCTTAAAAAAAACAAGGACCAAACCTTTTCCATAAGTAAATTAGTTCACATCTGTGCCATGAAACACCACGTGAATAGACTTATTAAAATTAATTCATTACTATAAATAAATGTACACAAAACAAACACACAGCACACCTATACACTGGTATGTATCTATCCTGACGTGAAACTAGTAGCAAAAACAGTAAATAGCTTGCTTATATGGGTTGCATACAATTATAAACAGTCAGGTCATGACAGAAAAAAAGTTACATCCACAGAATCACAGAATCACAGAATGTTAGGGATTGGAAGGGACCTCAAAAGATCATCTAGTCCAATCCCCCTGCCAGAGCAGGAATAACTAGATCAGGTCACACAGGAACGCATCCAGGCAGGTTTTGAATGTCTCCAGAGAAGGAGACTCCACAACCTCTCTGGGCAGCCTGTTCCAGTGCTCTGTTACCCTCACTGTGAAGAAGTTCTTCCTCACATTTATGCAGAACCTCCTATGTTCCAGCTTACACCCATTGCCCCTTGTCCTGTCATTGGATGTCACTGAGAAGAGCCTGGATCCATCCTCATGACACTCACCCTTTACATATTTATAAACATTAATAAGGTCACCCCTCAGTCTCCTCCAAGCTAAAGAGACCCAGCTCCCTCAGCCTTTCCTCATAAGGGAGATGTTCCACTCCCTTCATCATCTTTGTGGCTCTGCGCTGGACTCTCTCAAGCAGTTCCCTGTCCTTCTTGAACTGGGGGGCCCAGAACTGGACACAATACTCCAGATGTGGCCTCACCAGGGCAAAGTAGAGGGGGAAGAGAACCTTTCTCCACCTACTAACCACACCCCTTCTCATACACCCCAGGATGACATTGGCCTTCTTGGCCACAAGGGTACATTGCTGGCTCATGGTCATCCTGCTGTCCACCAGGACTCCCAGGTCCCTTTACCCTACGCGGCTCTCCAACAGGTCAGTTCCCAACTTATCCAAAGTCCCCATCCACCAAAGAAGAGCCGAATCTACAGAACAGCTATAAAGAATAGAAAGCTTTTATTAGTTTTTAGCATGGCTGCCTCTTCATGGTTGCTACAATTATACTGTGCTGCACAAACAAAGCAACAAGACTGAAGGCGTGCCAAATGAATGCAAGCAATTGCAACAGAACTCTGCAAGGCAATAAAGGTTTTAGTAAAAGGAATTAAATACTTATCTTCCTTTTGTTCCTGTAATGACCAATGTACCCTACCTTGAAGCAGCTTATTTAAAATTGACCTTAGTGTATGACTGTTGAAACTTCAAAGACATTAGGCAAAATGGGCAAGCACAAAAGCACATCATCCTATCACTTCTCCAAACTCCAGACATGTACATTTGCACTTTTATGTGCATCGCTAACCAAGGTCATAAAGGTTTCCTAGATTCCTTCTGCTTTCAGTCCCTTTTTTTCCCCATCAAGAAGTCCCCCTCTCTCAGCTACCCTCAGATTCCTACTGCCAACCCAGCCCAAAGCCCTCCTGACAACAGCAAAGAGACACAGGTTTTCTTTGGGACTTCCACATTTCTGCATCTTATGTTCTGAATTTCCAAGTTCAAAATTCACCAGAAATCCATGCATCTTTTCTACATTTTATGCAGCATTCTCTCTGGTGGTAAAGAATAGCAAGTAAAGCCTGATAGTGGGTTATTACGTTCTTGGCTATGATGGCTTTACATAGCTTGTAAATGTGTTCTTTTTATTTCATTATTTCAAATGCCCATTCTTAAGGATGGTTTATGTATGCACTGTGTCTGTGACAGTACTTACTTTTTATTACAATTTTTATGACACAATGAGTTCTGGAGAGAGAATCCACTGGCAATAACTTAGGGCCAATTTCTAAGTGAGAAATTCTTTCCTCAACAAACCGAGTCTGCATGCCTTTATCACTGCCAAATTCCTACACGATACAATAATCAGAGTTTATATAAGGGGTTGCTATCATTGGTGTAATTGGGTATGGAGTGTTTGTAATTACAGATTTTCACAGAATCACAGAATCAGAGAATAGCCTTGGTTGGAAGAGACCTCTAAGATCATCAGGTCCAACCATTAACCTGACACTGCCAATTCACCACTAAACCATGTCCCTCAGCACCACATCTACACATCTCTTAATACCTCCAGGGATGGTGACTCAACCACTGCCCTGGGCAGCCTGTTCCAGTGCTTGATAACCCTTTCAGTTAAGACATGTTTCCTAATATCCAGTCTAAACCTCCCCTGGCACAACTTGAGGCCATTACCCTTCGTCCTATCACTACTTACCCAGGAGAAGAGATCAGCCCCTGCCTCGCTTCAACCTCCTTTCAGGTAGTTGTAGAGAGCAGTAAGGTCTCCCCTCAGCCTCCTCTTCTCCAGACTGAACACCCCCAGTTCCCTCAGCTGTTCCTCATCAGACTTGTGCTCCAGACCCTTCACCAGCTTTGTTGCCCTTCTTTGGACAAGCTCCAGCTGCTCAGTGTCCTCCTTGTAGTGAGTGGCTCAAAACTGAACACAGTATTCAAGGTGCAGCCTCACCAGAGCTGAGTACAGGGGCACGATCACCTCCCTACTCCTGCTGGTCACACCGTTTCTGATACAGGCCAGGATGCCATTGGCCTTCTTGGCCACCTGGGCACACTGCTGGCTCATGTTCAGTCAGCTGTCAGCCAACACCCCCAGGTCCTTTTCTGCCGGCAGCTTTCCAGCCACTCTTCCCCAAGCCTGTAGCGCTGCATGGGGTTGTTGTGACTGAAGTGCAGGATCGGGCACTGAGCCCTGTTGAACCTCATACAATTGGCCTCAGCCTGTCAATCCAGCCTGTCCAGATCCCTCTGCAGAGCCTTCCTACCCTCAGGCAGATCAACGCTCTCACCCAACTTGGTGTCATCTACAAACTTACTGAGGGTGCACTCAATGCCCTCATCCAAGTCGTTGATAAAGATATTAAACAAGCTGGCCTCAGCATTGATCCCTGGGGAACACCACTTGTGACCGGCCTCCAACTGGATTTAACTCTATTCACCACAACCCAGCAAGATGTTTTTCCAGTTTCTCAGGGATTCCACTCATCTGCTAAGGACCAAGGAGCTCAGCCGAGCAGTGTCTAGGCACCTTCTACTGCACTCACCTCAAGTATTGCACCTGCTCTGGTACTGTCACTGGGTGACTCTGAGATGCTACCCTTCTCACTCACTTTTTGCAAAGCCCCCATTTGTGCTGTACACAGCACCATAAGCCAATATTACTGACAATCCCTTGCAGGAATAGGAAAAACTAGTAGTTAAATATAGTATAATTTACAGTAGAAATCCCACTCAAAATTTAAAACAAACCGCTCAAAACTAAACAAAAGGAAGTCGTGTAAGCAGAACTTTTGTTTCTTGAACAAAAGAAATTAACAAATTCTAAAAAGCAAATATATAAGAAAAGGATCTTAATAAGGCTTGTTCAATAAATTCCAAGCAGTGTTTCTGGTGAAATACATACTGCTTTTACTTGTACATTTTTAGAGAAAAAATATGGCTTTCTCAATGATCTTAAATTGCATTGTCTACTAAAGTTCTTCAGTAGTATCCTTGTTAGAATCTGTATATTCTGTTGTGAACTACAGCAAACCACAAAGCAAGACCACAACTTAGGACAACTAGCTATACCAACACATGGGTTATTTGCACACGGTTATTCACCATTCTCAGATAGTCAGGATAACTTTCCACAGTGATGAGATTTTGAGTCCAACACTTTCAATTTAATATCTGTAAGCATATACATGCAAAATTTGTTAGAACATATGTGGCACATCATATATTACGTTCATTTTCCAAAGACCAAATACTTCCAATTTATTAAATATTTCTGATATCACAGAATCACAGAATCACAGAATGTTAGGGATTGGAAGGGACCTTAAAAGATCATCTAGTCCAATCCCCCTGCCAGAGCAGGAATACCTAGATCAGGTCACACAGGAACATGTCCAGGCGGGTTTTGAATGTCTCCAGAGAAGGAGACTCCACAACCTCTCTAGGCAGCCTGTGCCAGTGTTCTGTTAGCCTCACTGGGAAGAAATTCTTCCTCACATTTATGTGGAACCTCCTATGTTCCAGCTTACACCCATTGCCCCTTGTCCTATCATTGGATGTCACTGAGAAGAGCCTGGCTCCATCCTCATGACACGCACCCTTTACCTATTTATAAACATTAATGAGGTCACCCCTCAGTCTCCTCTTCTCCAAGCTAAAGAGACCCAGCTCCCTCAGCCTTTCCTCATAAGGGAGATGTTCCACTCCCTTCATCATCTTTGTGACTCTACGCTGGACTCTCTCGAGCAGTTCCCTGTCCTTCTTGAACTGGGGGGCCCAGAACTGGACACAATACTCCAGATGTGGCCTCACCAAGGCAGAAGAGAGGGGAAGGAGAACCTCTCTTGACCTACTAACCACTCCCTTTCTAATACACCCAGGATGCCACAAGGGCACACTGCTGGCTCATGGTCATCCTCCTGCCCACCAGGACCCCCAGGTCCCTTTCTCCTACACTGCTCTCCAGCAGGTCAGCCCCCAACCTGTACTGGTACATGGGGTTGTTCTTCCCCAGATGCAAAACTCTACACTTGCCCTTGTTGAAATTCATTAAGTTTTTTCCCGCCCAACTCTCCAGCCTATCAAGGTCTCACTGAATGGCAGCACAACCCTCTGGTGTGTCAGCCATTCCTCCTAGTTTGGTGTCATCAGCAAACTTGCTGAGGATACATTCTGTACCCTCATCCAAGTCGTTGATGAAGATATTAAACAACACCGGTCCCAGTACCGACCCCTGAGGGACTCCACTAGTCACAGGCCTCCAACTAGACTCCGTCCCATTGACCACAACTCTCTGGCTTCTTCCCTTCAGCCAGTTCATAATCCACCTCACTACCTGATCACTAAACCCATACTTTATCAGCTTATCTACAAGGATGCTGTGGGAGACAGTGTCAAATGCTTTACTGAAATCAAGATAAACCACATCTACCGCTCTACCATCATCTATCCACCTAGTTATTTCCTCATAGAAGGCAATAAGGTTGGTCAAACATGACTTACCCTTGGTAAAACCATGTTGACTACTCTTAATGACCCCCTCATCCTTGATGTGCCTAGAGATCGTGCCAAGAACAAGCTGTTCCATCACCTTTCCAGGGATGGAGGTGAGGCTGACCGGTCTATAGTTACCCGGGTCCTCCTTCTTGCCCTTCTTATAGATTGGAGTGACATTTGCTATCCTCCAGTCCTCAGGCACCTCTCCTGTTCTCCATGACTTAGCAAAGATGATGGAGAGTGGCCTAGCAATGACCTCTGCCAGCTCCCTCAGCACCCTTGGGTGCATTCCATCTGGTCCCATCAATTTATGGATATCCAGAATGCTCAACTGATCCCTAACCCAATCCTCATCTACCAAGGCAAACTCCTCCTTTATCCTGACTTCTTCCGGGGCTACAGGGATCAGGGGCTCCTGGGGAAAGCCTGCAGGAGTAAAGACAGAGGCAAAGAAGGCATTCAGCACCTCTGCCTTCTTTATACCCTCTGTCTCTAGGGCACCCCACTCATTCATCAGTGGGCCTATATTGCCTCTAGTGTTTGTTTTATTAGCTATGTATTTGAAAAAGCCCTTTCTATTGTCCTTGACCTGGCTTGCAAGGTTAAGTTCTAAGGAGGCCTTAGCTTTCCTAATTGCCTTTCTACATCCTCTGACAACTGTCCTATATTCCTCCCAAGTGACTAGCCCCTCTTTCCATGATCCATAAATTCTTTTTTTCCACCTAAGTTTGCCCAGCAGTTCCTTGTTTAACCATGCTGGTCTCCTAGCTCCCTTACTTGATTTCATACCCATTGGGACGCTCTGATCCTGAGCTTGCAAGAAGCGGTCCTTGAATGTTGACCAACTATCTTGAGCCCCTTTACCATCTAGCACCCTGTCCCATGGGACAATTAACAATTGATTAAGGAGGCTAAAGTTGGCCCTGCGGAAGTCCAGGGTTCTGGTCTTGCTAGGTACTCTATTCCTCCCACACAGGATCCTAAACTCCACCATCTCATGATCACTGCAGCCAAGGCTGCCATCGACCATCACTGCTTCAACAAGACCCTCCTTGTTGGTAAGTACAAGATCCAGCAGCGCTCCTCTCCTAGTCAGCTTATCCACCATTTGCATTAAGTAGTTATCATCAATGCACTGGAGGAACCTCCTAGACTGTGAATGGCTGGCTGTGAAAGTCTTCCAGCAGATATCGGGGTAGTTAAAATCCCCCATGAGGACCAAGGCCTGTAGTTGTGAGGCTGCTTTCAGCTGCCTGTAGAAAGCCTCATCAACTCCCTCGTCCTCATCAGGAGGTCTGTAATAGACCCCCACAACTGTATCACCCCTGCCTGCCTGCCCCTTAATTCTTACCCACAGACTTTCAACTTGCCCCTCATCAGCCCCTGGAGAAAACTCAATACATTCAAGTTGCTCCCTCACATAAAGAGCAACTCCACCACCTCGCTTCACTGACCGATCTTTCCTAAAAATGACATAGCCATCCCTGACCACATTCCAGTCATGTGAGCTGTCCCACCATGTCTCTGTAATTGCCACCAGGTCATAACCTTTAGACCGCACACAGACCTCTAACTCCTCCTGTTTATTCCCCATACTGCGTGCATTGGTGTACAGGCATTTCAGGTAGCAAGTAGAGCGCACTGGTATATGGCTACAATCATAGGTACCTTTCCCTTCTGTGAAAAAATACAGGCAATAAAGCATAGCAACACATTGAACTACTACTCCTAAAGCAGCTTAATTCCAAATCTGGAAACATAGATGCTTTTCCTTTTAAAAGATGGTATCCCATCTGACCAACTTCTCACTTGGGTATGATCTCATTTCCAAGAAGCAGTAAGTATTCCTGCTTATGGATGACAACTTTAAATGACTGATACTGTAGATTGACTTTATTTAGACTTAAAAGAGCAATTACAGAAACCAACACACAGGTTAACTATGACTACATGTTTTGAAGTATTTCACAATTTTATATATATATATATATACATATATATATATACACACACACTCTATATGAATATACAAAGTTTTCTTTATAGAAATTTCAAGTATGTTTAAAACCAAGCCAAATTAAGTATCAACTGAATCCAAATATGATAATCAGATACTTTATTTGTTAATTTAGTAGTTTAATGTTGAAGTAAATTAAGAAAATAATAGTTTGTTTTAGATATCATATTTTGATTGCAAATAAAATAATTTGCCGTAATAATTATTATCTCTGGTTTCAGATATATGTTACAGATACATGAACTGTAATATTTTTTTTTAAATAAATGTAAATATCTCAACTGAATTTAAATTTCCATGAAAAATTAATTGCTCTTTTTCTTACTGGTTTGGTTAAACTAATAGCATTTACGTGAGAAAAACGTGGCAATATTAACTACAATGCTTTTTTTTGGTAGAAAATTACTGAGCATAGTACCACAAAGCCACATGTAATGCACAGAAAACCTTAATATTTCCAGGAAATGAGGAGGAGGTACCAGAACGTAATTTGAACGTGTCATGGGGAAGTGTAGTACCGATTGCTGCATTTATAGTAATTACAAAGGAATAAAAATCAGCAACTACAGACCTTCTCCAACATTTAAAATATACAAGGTGGAAGGATGAATCTACTTCTGAAAAATTGTTTTCTGGCTTTAGACAAATTCTTACAATCTTCTCAATTCTTGTCACTACCCTATTATTCCTAACTTCAAGTTATCCAAGATTTGCTCACAGGATTTTTTTAAGTTCCCAGCTCTGCAGTAAAAATAATAAGGCATAAAAAACCCCCATATACTCTGAAGGATAATTGTCATCAGTCAGTTGTGGAGGCACAATATAAGCATGACAACTGTTTCTAATTTGGTGCATGGCTCAAAGCAGATGCAAACATTCTGTTTGTGGTTGTTGGCAGAAGCAGGGTAATAGACAGTATCTAACATCTACTGCTGCTAGCAATGTGCCAAAACAGAATTTTGCTCAAAAAAATGTTACAATTCTCTTTGGAAATACAGAATCCAAGGGAAATCATGTTAGTAGAAAACAGCACTTACTCATAAAAAAATCTTCTGATTGTTTGGTTTATATTTATAAAAGGGTCATAAAAAATGCTTTATTCCCATTTCAATGATTTTTTAAAAAATCAATTTTCCACACTGCTTTAATCGCAGTGATACTGTGTTGGTGTCCAATAGCCACTATCTAAAATACCCACTGCAAAAGCACAGCCCTGAAGTGTAAAACAGAGGGAACTGTGGAGTTTTGTACAAAAAAAATATGAGTGAACGAACTAACAATAGAAGATAACTTGGGAAAAAATGGAATACAACTTCCCTGGTTTATATACGACTTTTACGTATTCCCATTATTTAGAAGAGCACTTTACTGTAAAAAAACAAGCAAACAAACAACGAAAAACTTTAGACAGAAAATCCTAATTCATATTTTCAGATAAGAAACTACAAGAAACTCAAATTCCTCCCACTATAGTACACAGCTCTTAACCATTCAGCTGAATTACAGGAAGACTATCAAGGTTTCACACCGTAAAATGGGAAGTGGCAGGCTAACGGCAACAGTGCTGAAGACAGGAAGCTTACAGAGCCCTGAACTCAGTATATAATGCCTTCTCAGGAAAGTTGTACAAATAGGGTAATGCAAGATGTGTACCCAGCTCCTAAGTCAGTACCAGAATATCTCTAGCATAGGTTACAACACTACAAATTGAGTACTCTGTTAATTGACACCTTTCTGATACGCATTTCTTGCCATTAGCCTACAGGCTCAAACACTGGCTGCTGGTTTATTTGCAAGGCATAGTCAGTAGTCCCTAGCAATAATGAGACATATACTACCATTTATCATGCAGACAGCAACTCGGCAAATATCAGTAGTTTTTAAAAGCAATTTCTGCTTACACCATCAATTCTCCTGCCCCATCAATTTATAGAGAACCTGGAAAGCAAGAAAAAATATAAGAAAATATCATGACAAATTGTGTAGGGGGATTATAAAAAGCAAAGTCTACTTACTTTGTGGTTATTAGCCTGGATAATTTTGCCTAATGTTTTGGGGCAGATGTTTTACAGAAATTTAAAAAAATATATTAATATAACCACCAAAACAGGGATCATTGTTAAATCATAAAATCATTTCTGAGCGGTAAGGGTTTTCAGCCTAGAATAGGGAAAATTTGGGGGTACGATGGTGGTTGACAAAATCATGGTGACTTAGGGGAAGTAAATAGGCATCAGCTACTCCTTCTCTCTTCTGATATAAGAACTCGGGAGTATCAAACAAAGCTAGCAGCAGTCATGCTCTAGGGAAACAAAAGTATGTGGTTCTCTGCATAAGCAGACCTGTGGAACACTTTGTGATGTTGTGGATGTATTCAAGAGAAGACAGGGCAAGTATGCAGAAGAAAGTTTCATTGAGAGTTACTAATGTGACAAATCACATCAGGTTCAGGAAAACTTATCTCAGAAAAGCTGGAAGAGTTGTACTGGGAATATATTATATATGCTTGTCCCGCTTTCACTCCCCCTGAGCACCGACCCGTGAGTGCTGTTGGATACAGAAGAGGAGATGGACCAGTGCATTGAACCCATATGGTCATTCTTAGGTTCTTACACTCTTGCTTAAAAACATCTATTTTGTTTGCAATAAATAAGGGAATGAAATAAAAAACCCACAACATTTTCCTTAACACTTTACACTTGCATGTTACCATTTCAATGGTGTCTATTCAACAGACACTATTTAAAGTACTCCTGTTTATCAGTATCAGTTTAGCATGGCCATGACATTTTGTCAGTGTATTTTCATTTTTATCGGAAATATGATCAGTGTCAAAATGGTCCATGTTGCAAGTCACTGACGTACTTCCTTACATTTCTTCTCACTATGTATTTTCAATAGGTCTCTGATGTCCCTATAGTGAAAGCCTGATTGCCATCAAAGCACAGCAGCATGGAAGCCAATGGTGATTTCATACTGGAGTGCTATACTCATGTCCTTTTGTGGCCTTTTGCAGTAAGCATCACACTAAAAAGAATTCTTGGCATTTAAAACCCAAGTCAATTTTTTACTGCTGCTTTCACTCACCTTTGATAAATTAAAAAAATAGAGACCTTAAAGCAGTTGTAGTCCAAGATCGGATGTTGGCTTACGGTATACTTCAAAAATTATGTTTAGCTGACTCTTGTCATTATGAATGCAATGAAAGTTCCAGGGTGGTGCACAAAGGGTGTAAATCAGTTCTCCAGTGCATAGATAAATCATTTGCTGTAATTTCAGGCATGCAATTTTGTATTATTGGAAATAACTAACATTGCTGGTATCTGTTCTCAGATTTAACTCTTTTCTGGTTTTGATTTGAATGCAGAAGTCCCTTCTGTGGAAGGCAGGTTTTAAGACATGCCATTTTTGTGCTTAGACTATCAGATTCTATCTACTTTCCAAGTTTTTAGCTATTGATGAATTTAGGTTGTGACGTTACCAAGACAGACATTTATTTCTTCACTGCTGTGCAATATGCAGCTTTTATTTTATTCTTACATTCACATCCTAGATTCCAAGAAATTTTACTTCTTAATTCTCCTGAGAAATATAAAATGGGTTTATGATTAGTCAAAGGTCTGTTAAGCAGTTTTAGTTCACTCATACATCCTCAAATTCAACAGATCATTTCCATGATTGAATAATTTACAGTACTTCAAAGAGAATTTATAAGATTTACACTTCACTTTCAAAGCATTAACAATACCTATAGATTGTTCTTAAAGAGAAAATACATTTCTGATTTCGACAAATGCCATGTTTTAATATAACATTTCCAGCATTTAATATGTTATGCTGCTAACATTTCTTTCAAACATAATGTTAATGCTTAAAAAATGCTGTAAAAATAATGTAAACGGCACTTATGGAAATTAGAACAAAGTTACGTTTTATGTCATACACTTACAGTAAATATGCATTGTAAAGATAAATGCATAAAGAATTTTCTTTCATAAAATGTCAGCTTTTGTTTTTAAAAAGAAAAGGTCACTTGGTATTTAAAATGTTTCTATGCATGCATTCTATACTTTGGATGGACAGAATGAATTCAAATAGATGTTTTCTAAAAGTTAACAAAAATATAAATAAATGTAAATAAATAAACTGACCCATATTTTGTATTTTCCCCAGTGATACAAGCCCCAGATAGAGCACCCCCAGACAGAGTGGCAGTCTGAAAATACATTGTTACATATGGCTAACAGTGTTAATCGTAAATGTTAAGTGCTTCAAAAATTGCTACAATTGAAAGTTTGTTGAAGACATTTGGGAATCCTTCTTCTTTAGTAAAACTAATTAACTTAGGAACATTAGACTTTCATAGTACAATAGAGGGAAATTTTATTATGAGGACGCTCTCCATAACAAGTTTATTTGGCAGTAGCAGGTGTTGGATGGTACCTATTCAAATAATTTTATTCTTTAAACAGATCATATATATCGTTCCTTTATGTGTCATAACGAATAAGCAATAAATCATGGAAATATGCTTCATTTTTTTATTATTTTGATTCATTTACACAGAGTGACTCAGAAGAAGAATCCAGAATAATTCTCCCTAAAACAAGATTTAAATATCGAAAATTTAATTAAATAAATTTATTTTTTAGTAAGGAATACTGTAATCTAACCTCATTAGGATATTTGCCCATACCCATATTTCTAAGGCAACAGATTCCTTTATATCCTTTGCTATCCTGGCTTAGGTCCACACTGCCTGGATGTCTCTGATCTGAAGATGAAAATATGAGACTTAGTAGAAACTGTATTGGTTGTCATACAACCCATCTTTGTGTTTACAGCATTCATACTCGAATTGTGAGCTGGGTTTCCATCTCTTAGAAATACTGAATCGCTGTCTCACAAGACTTCTGTAGTAATCACCATGTGTGAAATACTTCTATCTATTTTCTTGAAACTAGGCTACTGTGTAACCAGGAGAGCAAGCCACATTCTAAAATAATTCTAAAATAAATTCTAAAATATTAGTATTCTAAAATAATACTAGCTAAAAGTAGAAATGGGTTCATTTATTTAACATCTAATGTTAAATGGATATGCATTCACAGAACTGTATTTGGGACGAAATCTACAGCTCTAGCAAACTCATTGCTCATACCTTTAGACTAAAATGACATCTTTTCTACTTTCTGTCCTGGTACCATGACTATTGCGTCCCCTGTTGGCATACAGATTCAATTTCAAGAAGAATCAGTTTAAGTACTTTTATCTGCAACACCTGCAGGCTGGATATTAGACCACTTGCCAGAAATGCAGAATATTAAATTTAATCTCCTTTCCCCTACTAGACTATTTTAATCATTAGCTATTATGCAAAAGACTAGTGTTTTAAGTACTACCAATACCAAAGAAAAGTAGGCAGATAGGATCTTCAGTGTATGGGAAGCCATTTATGAAATTCTTCTGTGGACTCAGAAGGGAGCTGTCTAACTGAGAAAAACACAAACTGCCTACAAATCTTGAAAATATAGTTAATGAATGTGTTTTATATTATGCCATCTTCTAGAACTATTGACTGCAACGGACTCAGGTTGTTCAATAAGGGAAGTTGTAGATATGGACATTGAAAGTGGAAAGGGATTTGTCAAGTTCAATTTAATTTATTTAAAGAAGGAAAACATCATGAAAGAAAATGAAAAGAAAAGAAGAAATAAACCCATAGCTGATTTTAAATATAATCTACATGTCAGGAATTGCAAATACATTGGTGTAATATGAGGATAATAGGTTGTATTTCCAAGTGTTACATTTAAAACACTTAACAAGTTTAAAACAACTCAAGAAAGAAATTAAATTGTCAAAATTAATTACTTCTCCCAGCTATCCGTTAGACAAAATCAATATCTTTTTTCCGTAAGACCAGATCAGAGAAAAAACAGCAAAACACAACAAATGTATTTGCAATTATTTGTGAATTTCTCAGGGTTCTGAGTACACTTTCTGCTTCTGGGGTTCAACCACCTGTGCTCAAGTTGAGTCCTGGTATGGCACAGCTGCGTAACCTTTGGGCCAGACTACTGTGAGAAGCAGTCTTGGCTCCCAACTTGCCTTTCCTCATAGAGCAGCCCATTCCTGCTGCTCCCTTGTATTATTGATAATCACTGTTTTTTTTAAACTAAATCAGGGAATGGTTGCATATTCAGTCATTTTCTTTTCCTACATATTAGAAGACACCATAAAAACTAACAGGGTGATTAGGTTTGAAGGAATGCAATTACTTCTTCAGATTATTAGAAATAATAAATGGATTAATAACTAAAAGAACAAGTAAATAAGTTACAGTAAGTTAGAATCGAATGATACCGTGAAGGGATAGTTTAGAAATAATACTCAAATCAGATGTGAAATTCTAGAATTCAGGCTATTTGGGGGGGAAAAATAAAAAGTGTATTTCACTCAGCTGAGCATTTTGAACAGAAAATGTAGCTTGATAAAAGCAGTAATAATTCCGTTACTATTCAGCAAAAGTAGACTAACTGCCAATTCAGCAGCCACATTTAAACACACAAAATAAAAATTCAAGTAAAGTATGGGTAGTATCCTATGGATAGTATCCTATAATGCAATTCAGTGTTAAAGTTATTTTAAAGAAAAAAAATGAAAATGCAAACTCCTAAGACAGGTATGATAATATAATAAAAAGCATTGTTACTATGTAAGGTGCAAAGCTCACAGCTCCTCTTAGCATTGTCGTAAATGCAAAACATTTATGTTATTTCTAAAACAAGCATAGAATTTAAGAAAAGTTCATGGTTATCTAAACACTTCACCTTGAATTTAAGCATGATTGACATACATAACATTGGCTAATGACTGTTAAAATGACAGACTGAAGGAACTAGCTTGTTGGTTCTATGTATGACGGTTCTAACAGCAATGCAGGGTGCTTCAGCTACTACTGATTTGATGTGGAGTTAGTGACAGAGAATCAAATGGTGTAAATAAATCATAACTCAATCAGATTTGATGTAAAATATGAAATTATAATGAGATAAAATGAAAAAAAAAAAGTTATAAGTAGAGAGCTAGATGCAATTAAGGTCCTTGTCATAAAATTCGATTTTTACAGTCAGAGCATTTCTATAAATAAACTTCCTAAACTTCAGGAGAGCTAATGTACAAAAGAAAGACAATGCAAAGCATAATGTTTTTACTGTTCAACTCAGATAAAAGTAAATTGGTACAAACAGGATTAGTCTCACCAAACTTTCAGCTTTAAAAAGCTTAGGTGCGTAGCCTCAGCTGCTCATCTAGACTCCCTCTAACCTGCAAGGGAAGGTGGATGCCTGAGATGGTTTCACTCTATGTTTGACTCCTACATGAAGATGCTTACTTCTCTTCTCCAAGTTTAAGTTCAGCCTAGATGTTTAGCTGTGTTGCTGTACCTACAACGGTCTAAAAACATAGATGAAGCACAGTAGATAGAGATATAATATCTTTATTTTTAGAGGACTAGTATTGTAATGCATTGGCCATTGATTAGTATTGCAGCTGGTTGGTGTTATCATGCCTCTGCCTTCATACATTCTTCAGCTTAAGCTAGATCCCTGTTGGAAGCACCTAAAGATGAGGTGAGTCACTGAGTGAATGCACTGGTATGGAACTTCAAAACACCAAGGCACATACTTGCACTTATTCTAACTTTCAACAATAGCAAGAGATACTCAAGTATGATTGTCTGATATTGGAAACTTTCTCAAGAAAAATTAAATGTTTTCTTAAATTGTTTGTTCGTGCATGTTTTTGTGGATTGTCTAAACAGTTCGGTGCAGAAAGTAGCTCACAAGCACAGCCCACACTGCAATCTGTCAGAGTGGGATTTGTCCATGATCCAGCAGCTATTAAGTTATATTTGCAGAGAACTGCACCTGTGTTAATGAATCCTTCCTCTTACCTGATTCTCTAGACACTCAAAAGAGTAAAAAACTATGGGAACGGTGACATGTTTGGCTTTTTTTAAGATCAGGAAGTTTCCTTAAAATTGAAATGTCTGCTTACAGCAATAAGTGGTCATATTTTTCATGGCTAAATATTTATGCATTGTGTTGGGTTGACACTGGCTGGAAACCAGGTGCCCATCAAAGCCATTCTACCACACCCCCTCCTCAGCTGGACAGGGGGGAGAAAATATAATGAAAGGCTTGCAAGTTGAGATAAGGGCAGGGAGAACACTCAGTAATTACCACCATGGGCAAAACAGACTCGACTTGGGGAAATTAGTTTAATTTATTACCAACCAAATCAGAGTAGGATAATGAGAAATAAAATCGAACCTTAAAACATCTTTCCTCACCCCTCTCTTCTTCCCAGGCTCAACTTCATTTCCGATTTTTCTACCTCCTTCCACTCAGCAGCACAGGGGGATGGGGAATGGGGGTTGTGGTCAGTCCACCACACGTTCTCTCTGCCGCTCTTTCCTCCTCAGCGGGAGGACTCCTCACACTCTTCCCTGTTTCAGCGTGGGGTCCCTCCCATGGGAGACAGTCCTCCATGAACTTCTCCAAAGTGAGTCCTTCCCACAGGATGCAGTACTTCACAAAGTGTTCCAGTATGGGTCCCTTCCATGGGGTGCAGTCCTTCAGGAACAGACAGCTCTGGGGTGGGTCCCCTGCAGGGTCACAAGTCCTGCCAGCAAACCTGCTCCAGCATGGGGTCTCCACAGGCTCACAGCCTCCTTTGGGCATCCACCTGCTCCAGCAAGGGATTCTCCATCAGCTGCAGGTGGATATCTGCTCCACTGTGGACCTCCACAGGCTGCAGGGGGACAGCCTGCCTCACCGTGGTCTTCACCATGGGCTGCAGGGGAATCTCTGCTCCAGTGCCTGGAGCACCTCCTCCCCCTCCTTCTTCACTGACCTTCGTGTCTGCAGGGTTGTTGCTCACATATTCTCACTCCTTTCTCTGGCTGCTAGTGTTGCACTTTTTTTCCCTCCCTCTTAAATACATTATCACAGAGGCACTACTACTGTCACTGATGGGCTCAGCCGACTGGCATTGGCTCTGTCCGATATAGGGGAAGCTTCTAACAGCTTTGAATAGAAGCCACCCCTGTAGCCCCCTTGGCTACCAAAACCTTGCCATGTAAACCCAATACATGCATTCATCTACAACTGTATAGAATAAAAATAATATTTCTTAAATTTAAGCATCTATTTTATTTCCATCAAAGGAATATTATTAATTGAACAGCAAATATTTTCAAATTGTCAAAACACACTTAAGCAAAGAAAACCAGCTAAAATAAAGTATGCTTTTTTGAGTTCTTCTGTTTGGCTTTTGTGAATGTTTCAGATACCAGGAAGATCATTTTTCTATTTCCCTCTCAACATTACATTCTGTTCTTGAAAACTATACAGTTGAAGGGATGTTAAGTTACAAGGTAGAAAGAGATTCAAATTAAATTTCAGTGAAGTGATTTTGCCCTAGGAAATTCAAGATTTTTATTCAACTTAGTAAAAGTATATCCATGCAATCTGTCCACTTTTAATTCAAACAAACAGTTTACAGTTTCAGCTAAGAATGATCAAAACTGTTTTTACAGGGAAAAGAAATACTCCTTGGGCACATCCAAAGCATGCTTTTAGAACCCCTTTCAGAAGATCATAAGAAGTCATTCAAAATGTTCATTTTAAAAAAATATAATATATACATAAAAAATGCCTGCATAGATTATTCTTGAATCTGCAGATAAAAGAGCCAACTTAAACACATACAACTGTGATTGTATGAGGACAGCTGGTCAAATTCTAGAGCAATCATAATTTTGTGGTTTAATCTGTTAAGACAACAGTTTTTATTAATACTCATTTGTTGCTTGTGAGAAGTTGCTGACATAAATTGATGATTAAGCTGCTATGACCTTCACTGAACCTTAGTAATTCTCATTTGCATTCTCATTAAAGCTGGGTTTCAGTCTCATTTTTTCAAATGTGTAATACCATCCTACTCAAGCCTTTATAAAGTCTTCCTTAAGAGCAATTAACTGGTCTGATAAAAAATGTTTAATTTATATATATTAATGATAAGAAAATGTTTAAATGGATACAGATACCAGGTTAAAATATACACAATTACATATCCTTACATTGAAGCTTAAGGATAATTTTTTTTTTCTAAATCAAGAGAAATTAAGAGCAAAATACTGGGATAGTATTGAAAATGGCCATAGCATAGTTATAATTTGGGATAATATAAACTAGTTTGGTGTTCTTCTGTAATTTCAGTACTCCTATTTTATATATGTGTTTAAATATATTTAAGTATTTGATACGCTTTTGTGGTGGACAGTTAAGCTGAGCAGTGTGCCACAATTAATTTACTGAGCCTTTCTTTGTAAAGGAATGGATCTCTTCTCAAAAACAGATCAAAGACACAAGTTTAGTGATAAAGCCCTTGTCCTGATAGTTTTCTGTGTTTCAGAAAGAATCAGCAGTGGTGAGGCTCATGCAAGCACTGTACATTTCCTTCTCGAACATAGAGATTAACAGAATTATTTTTAAAGGGTCTTTGATGTTAGCAAGTAATAATTCTTTACAAAGGGGGTGATGTCATATATATATCAGAATATTTTTTGAATCTAAACAAGATTATTGCTCCATATATCTTGCAATGCACCAAATTCCTCCTTAGTAAAGTGTTTTCAAAACGGAACAGATAATTTTGTCTTCAGAAACTTAGCCTTTTCCATAAACTAAAACAATCTACATCTTGGTTTTAGTGGCATACTGATAAGTGAACTCTATGAAAAAATACATTCAGAGAGTCTCTGGTGTAGTAAAGAATACCAGTATTCTTAATTTTGATTTTATGTTACTTTCAAAGACAGAAAATCTGCAGGGTAATCAACTTACATGGACAATCAGTATTTAAACAGAGACAAATGTAATAGCTGTTTGCCAGGCCTACTTTGATATTCATCTTTAAAATTAACTTACATTCATTTTTAAGAATATAGAAGTATTTCTAGTATCTCTGTTAGTTTGATGGGCCTAGAGAAGGCAAATATAAACAACTTATTTTCAAAAAAAAATGTCTCTCTTTAAGGATTTAAAAAATAGGCAAGTGACTGAAATGTTCTTAAGTCTCTTTTAAATCAGCTCCTATAACAAAACTAAACCTTGAAAAAAATCACAATTAAAAAAACCCAAAACACAGCACAAACCTTAAATAGGTTCATTAATACATATTAGAACATCCTGAAACTATTTTAAGCATCATGTGCTCAATGAAAATGCTGATAGGGTATTTGAAATGATTGACCTAATTAAGCACATTAAATGTACTCAACAAATTCTAACTAATTCAATATCCATGACTGAGAAAAGTAAAAAGAGCTAAATGAGTAAGGCAACAGAAATGTGTACATCAATGATGCCTAAACTGGAATACACTGAAAAATACTATCTCCAGCCCCACAAACTTACACTAAAGTCCAAACAACTAGACACTAAATAATGACTTCACATTGTAACTTTAATTCATACATACTTTCAGAAGAATTAATGAAGCAACAGAAATCCATAACCAATGTCTCTGTAAATATAATCCAATTTACTTAATTAAGGAAAACTATCATGAAGCTGGCTATGTTTCTATGCCTAGGATGTTTTAAATCTTAATTATTTTTTTTCTGTCCAACACTGACAGTTTCAGGTTGGTTTTGAGCATTGCCCTTATCTGGATGGAGCCATATGAGTTATAATACCTATATTTAGACATGAGTTTTCTCCCTGGAACACAGCTATCCATATTATGCATCCTGACTCTCTACCAGAGCCCTTCCAGTAACCAGTTTTATCTTTCCTTTCACATCAGTCTCTTCATTTTGGGCAGCAGAAAGGAGAAATGTGGTATGGTAACATCATTAGTAGATACTGTAAAAATTTTCATGATATCCAACTTTTTCCCAGTAGGAACTCAAGAATAAACTTTTACAGTGAACAAAGAATGCAGTTATATATTTTCTGTTTCAAAACATTTCAGGAATAACCTTTCATTCTTTACCTTACTGAACTCCTTTCCTTGCTTTGAGTAGAGGAAGAATTTCTCTGACATCATCAAAGACCCTAGCAGACATGTCAAGTTGAGCAAATCCTACTTTGAAAACCCTTTCTGGAAAATATATTTTTAAAAATAACATGAAAATTTCTCATAAAACTTTACACATCATTTCTTGGACAGCAGTCCACTGCTTAGCACTGAGACATTTGGATGGTCACCTCTTGGAGGTTTTACGTCTTCTACTTGTGTCAAATAATTAAATCAAACTTCTTTCTTCAAAAAAAATCTAACACTTCATTATTATATTGGGGAACAGGCATTTAGGAAACCAAGATAAATTGATCACGATACCTGTGGTACCACTAGATTGTTTTTATCACATTGCATGTACTTTAACTTATATTCTATTGCCTATACAGACAGGTAAATTGAGAACATGTTAGCTAGTAAGAGTTCTCAGCAGTTCTAAATACCACCAGAACACAAAAGATTGAAACATTTTCACCTCGCATCTCTTCTTACCGTGAATCAGATATTATTTCATGTATTACTACAAATATCTTTGTGAAGACTTACTTTCAGACATTTATTAATATTGTCCTTTAAAGAATTCCCCATGATACTGCTATCGATGAATTATACTAGTTAATGTCCTCATTACATCTTGAACCTATTCATCATATTTTGAGATCAAAACCTTTATAGTTTCAAATTTTTTATCTTTTACAAATAAAGATTACAGTAATTAAAACAGTAAGTATGGCCTTAATATACCAACTATGGGAGATGCAAGAATGTTAATTCTATATTTATAGGATCTACTCCAGACCTGTTCAGGAGCTTTTCAGAACACTTGTACAGCCTATAAACAAGTTACTGAGCAATTATTTTGCTGTTTCAGGTTTATATTTGAGGTGATATGAAGGTCAATTCTTCATTTCGATCAACTTAAAAAAGAGCGAACAAGCTAGTCTGAGAGAGAACTCAGAAACTGCCTCATCTGATTAGTTCCTCATCCCATCCTCTGATAACCTTTCCTGTAAATATAAATACATAGTGATCATCTTCAAGAATTTCAGAAAGGTGAGCTGACGATCTAACTTTAGGCAGATTCCAAACAGAATACAGTACTGAATGGAAGAACATATAGACTGGTAAGGAAGTTTGTTTTATCTCATTACCCTTCCTTAATCAAGCCTAAGTTAGGTCACCTTCATCACAATAGGATACTAATCCTTTAGCTAATAAAACATCAACTACTACTAGTACATGATAATCTGTTCCAGAAATACTAGACCAAATATTCACAGGCATTTCTTTGACACTGATTCACACAAGCTACTACACAAAAAGTAAATTCCTAATGCTCTTCTGTCATCTAAAAGAAGTCTCATAAATAGTAAACATGATTTCATGAAATGTTCTGGCACTTCCAGGCTACAATACAATCTTCTGCCAGCTGTGAATATCTTCTGAGTAGAATGGAAGAAAATTATTTATATGGTTTCAGCAGAACTCTGATACTAATTTTCATAGAAATTTGACCCATGCTGTACCAGTCGTTAGGGTCTGTGTTGTATTTTTCTGATCATTAGTACAGCTAACCAAGAAATAGATATTTTGTCTAACAGGACAAAGCCGTGATAAAAATCTCTTCTTCATTACTCTATAGAAAATTAGACCCATCCTCTGCCACAGGCCTGACCACCCAGATTACTATCAATATTACTAAAGTTTGTAAATTTAGGCTAAAGGATAGATTCACCTCTCTAATATAAAGGTTTGGATAAAAATCCACAGGAACAGGTGTCTTTCTGACAGTGTGAATCTTCATATTTATTGAGAAAGCATATAATATGTCTGTATATTGATTAATTGACTATGACATTTTAAATTGTGCTATGTGTTTAAAACAGTGTTCCTGCATTTCATTGTTTTCTACTTTGCATTCACCTAACCTTGGATAGCAAGTCTGCTTGACTTGCTGTGCTTGAATACACTCATGCTAGGTGAAATTCAGTTACCTTCTTCTGTCTCGGTAAATCACCTTGTGGTTCTACACAAGACTGACCATACGGTCTTGGTGCATATATGTATCAGGTACCTTATAGCATCTGTTAAAAATGTAGCTTCTGTTAAAAATTTCTGGTTATATTTTCTTCATTCAAAGCTGCCAACAACTCATTATAATGCAGTATCAAAAATAAAAGAAGAATGCTGTAGGTCTGGCTATTTTCCCATTTTGCCTTTAACTTCCTTGAAACTCTTGAAAACTGGGGTTTGTTTAGCTTTTAATAATAGAAAAAAATGAAATAAAAAAATCTTTGTGTCAGCTGTTTTTCAGTTCTGACACATATAATATTTTTATTATCATAATGTCATTATTTTCCTCAAAAGAAAAGTTCCAAGGCCTGTATCAGCCAGAAAATGCACTGAACCACTAGTAAACTAGATGGACAGCAATTTGCTTCTTGCAGTCATACAGGATGTTGACAAAAAGATAAACCACCCTTCTGTCACTAAAACCAGGGAGAAGAAATACGATGTGTCTTCTAACTTGCAGTTAGAACATAACAGTTTTCATGAAGGTTAAACAACACTTCGACTCCCTCACCCTCATATTTTTCAGAGGTGAGAAACTGGGTCTATGTGAGCATCTACTTACTACTTACCCAGGTATCACACTGAGCAGAACTGCATTCGTATTTAGGTCACAAAGAATTTACCTTGCCTGAGGTTAATAGTACTAATTAGTAGTAGTACTAGCACGAGAAAGAAATAAACACTTAAAGACTGACATTATATCACTGTTCTATAACTGTTGTAAAGATGTATGGGATATGAGGCCATTTAGTTTAGGCAGCAGTATTCCTAAATATCTTGTGTCATTTCCATTCTGAATTACTTTTCTATTATAATTAAATTTCCTAGGTTAAGAGATGCAACTACACATTATAACGAATATATAATTTGCATATCCTAATATTTATTTTGTAGAAAGTCTTCATTTAAAAATAAATTGATTATGCAAATTACAATATACTGATATTCGGCAGTAATACATTATCATAGAGTACACTGAATAGTTTAATATAAGACTTCTTTCTCAGATACAAATATGATGCTTTAACAGTACAGAAATGCGGATGCATGCACAGAAAAGTTATGCATAACTGTGCAGCATTAAATTGCATTTTGTTGAGATCTTTGCATTCTATATTTTTGTTAAGTTTTATAGCTATAGATGATATTTGCATTATTAAAAGCTGCTAATGGCAAAAACGTTACATGAATGGTCCTTTTCTGAACAGTACTGAATGAGGGCTAAAGCAAGGACTACTTCCTAAATACAGACTGGCAGGCAATTATTCTTCAATAAAAGCTAAAAAAAATTCACTCAAGTATTCAGATGGAATCTGGTCACAATACTTGCAGAGGATATCTACCCATCATTAGAAAAGTGAATGGGCTATATTTATTGTAGAAGATTTTTAGTCAGGGAGTTCATCTTTAAGAACTCATTTCCTTTCATATTTTAAAGTTAAAAGCATGAGATAGATTGAATATTTACTGATATCCAGGCAATCTTGGTGAGTCAAATGAGTTTGAAAACCTACATTGCTAAGAGATTTGCAGCTGAATATACCCTATGGTTCAAACTAATGAGAGTTCAGTGCTGTCTGTGCTCTGAGGGATCTGGTCTTCCCAGATCAGTGACTGAGGCACACCAAGTTTTTAAGCTCGGGCCCAATTACCTCTCTTGTATACTGAGTTCATGTCAGCATTTTTTTAGAGACAAGGATTACTAAGAAAAAGATTAATAATCTCTAAGTAATAGAGTGATAAATCCTTTTAAATAATAAAAGTGACAACTATATGAATAAACTAGCCCTCATCTGGGGGAAAAAAAAAATCTAAAACCTTATAAAGTACTATTTTTACAGAATACATCTGTATTGCCAGTAAATAGATTCATCCAACTAGATTTAATGATTACCAAACATGCTGCAATATTTTCTTGATTTTATGTATTTTTAAGTTGGTGCCAAGTTTTTAATGGTTTAGAAGACAGTTTAGTAATGAAAGACACAAAATACTACAGGCTTATTTTTTGCTTATAGAATGTTTGTGCACACTTCATATATTATAGAAACTTTGAAAAATAAACCACAGGAAACACAGTTTAAAAATATCAATTCTGATTTATTCCTAAACTTCATATACTCTAGGCATGGATGTACTCATTTATCATTCAGAAGATGCCTTTCTTCTTTATTTAACTGCAAAACAAGTGGCAAGACACATAACTGGATAAACATTAAAGTAATGCCTGTACATGATTTACAAACCCTACAGGATAAGATATACATTGCAATCCTAAAACAAATAGGGAAAGGCGAAGTAATTTAGAACAGGAAATTCCTCAAACAAATTCATCCCTTCAGTTTTGATTCCACACCAGTTCTATACATGCCTATTTTCAAGCCAAGTTGATAGAATTCTCACAGAAACAGCTCAGAAGATTCCCATAGTAACTAGACTCAATGCAAATTTTGGACATGATTCAGCATTGATTTCTCATCAAAGTGAATGAGCCACAACAATCACTTTGGCCACGTTACGACCACTTCGGCCACATCAACCCCCAGCAGCACTACAGGCTTGAGGAACAGGGGCTCGAAAGCTGCCAGTCAGAGAGGGACCTGGGGTGTTGATTGACAGGCAACTGAACATGAGCCAGCAGTGTGCCCAAGTGGCCAAGAAAGCCAATGGAATCCTGGCTTGTATCAGGAACAGAGTGGACAGCAGGGGAAGGGAAGAGATCGTACCCCTGTACTCAGCACTGGTGAGGCTGCACCTCGAGTACTGTGTTCAGTTTTAGGCCCCTCACTACAAGAAGGACATTGAAATACTTGAGAGTGTCCAAAGAAGGGCAACAAAGCTGGTGAAGGGTCTCGAGCACAAGTCTGATGAGGAGTGGCTGAGGGAGCTGGGGTTGTTCAGTCTGGAGAAGAGGAGGCTGAGGGGAGACCTCATCACCCTCTACAACTACCTGAAAGCAGACTGTAGCGAGGTGGGAGTCAGTCTCTTTTCCCAAGTAACAAGCAATCGGACAAGAGGTAATGGCCTCAAGTTGCGCCAGGGAAGGTTTAGACTGGATATTAGGAAGAATTTCATCACAGAACAGGTTGTCAGCCATTGGAACGGGCTGCCCAGGGCAGTGGTGCAGTCCCCATCCCTGGAGGTGTTCACGAGTCGTGTTGTCATAGTGCTCAGGGGTATGGTGTAGTTGAGGACTGTCAGTGTTAGGTTGATGGTTGGACCAGATGATCTTCCAGGTCTTTTCCAACCTAGATGATTCTGTGATTCTATGAATATCCTAATCGAATTTTTATGCAAGACTAAATTGTTCAAGAATATTATGGAAGTCCTTTGTAGTTTAAATAAAAATTTTATTTTAATTGGTGGCACCGTAGTTATGTTTTCTATTTTTTAAATTATAAAGAGTAGGACAGTTAACAAATACTAAGGTATTCTTTAAAGGAAAAGAACTCAAAACATACTAAGAACACCATTTCTAGAAGGCTGTTCCAACAGCAGAAAGGAAAACTGTCTGTAGTAGTAAAAAAATAATATTGCTGCAATCCATGGCAATAAACTCCAATATATCTCATGAGATGTCCTTTTACAGAAAGATAGGAAGAAATTAACGTGGTGTTAAATATAATTAACAATTATTTCTCTTTCTTGCTTTAGTGTTCATTGTAATTAAACTGGAATCTTCCTTTGCAGCAGACTGTGTACTGAAACCAAACATCCTTCTTTGTGGGATATTAATGACCACATAATTAACTACAATAATTTCATGTAGGCTACTAATTAGCTATAGAGTACAATACTAGTAAGTGAACAAGTGCTTTCTGCTGAAAAGAAACCTAACTGTTCAAATCTCATAACTTCTCCCTATTTTCTTTTATTTTTGCAAGAACTATCATCTAATAGTCATCGATTTCTTACTGACCTTGATGCCTGAAGTCCTTAATATCCTCACTGATCACTCCTCTTTTAATAATTTTAAAATGCTGGTAAGTAAAATAATTTTCTAGATTACCACTTACTACTATATAATTTTTAAATTTTATTTACCTTCACTGGATCTCACTTCTACCTTTCAAACAAGAATTTCTTGCCCTCAATTGCAATGCTGTCACAAAATTAATTGTACCTTCCCCATCATATTATATCCAGCTTCTATGTTTTAGCTGCCAGTCACACTAAAGTGAAAAGTTAAGATTGTTCCACAGGTAAAGAATTCCCAGTCAGAACCTACGAAGCCAGTATCTCCTCCACTGTTAAGCTTCTCCTGCTGATACACACTGGCAGAAAATGAGCAATAAAAAGCTTAACAATCAAGTATTTCACACTACTTGTTTGTGCGAAAACCTCTAATTATCTTTGTTATCCACTCTCTTTTAGCTTATCTGTTATTTGTCATCTTCCAATATTTTAAGTTATTAGATGTTTGAGGTACTCCATTTGAATGGTGTCCTAACAAATGGAGTCTGAACTAATTGAATTATCCATTACCAGCCATTAATGCAATAAATACTAAATATATTATTACTGCCACAAGCGTGAAAAGTTATGTGCATTCCTTTATTGCCATGCCTCTATTTTAGAACCCTCGAGCAACAATTAGGGATATTTGAGGTAAATGAGGCACAAAATAACTACTGTGCCTTTCTGGCCTTAGTATAGAAATGTTGAAAAGCTGCTTAAAATGAGCCTTCTCATGAAAGAGGACAAATTCATGCCAGCAATGTCATTTTCCCATGCTACCTTAGAAAATGGCCCCTCTTTGACTGTTGGTCCAAGCAGCAGTGACTCACTATTTCTGAAACTTGAGGAAGGATGCTTTCTGGAAGTAGCACAAGCAGAAAGGCCACCACTACCTTCCTACTTAACATAGGGAGAGAGCAGCTTAGGAGGAGGTGCGCCATTCCCTTTACAGAGCTCCCTGCTGTGTTGACTCAGTTCTAAAAACCACAAACATGAATCAAAACATTAATATCTTGCTGAGAAATTAAGATTATAAAGAAGGTTGGTAAACTGTTTAGCATTAAATTCAGTATTTAATAAATACTATATTGTGTAAATATAAACACACACAAACTCTTGTCTCCTTCTGATCTTAATGAAAATATTTCCCCTCCCAGTTTCTTGCCTTTTCATCATTAGTTTAAAAACACCTATATGGGGCTTCTCAACTCAACATATTATTATATTATTCCTGAATTTTGATTTTTTTTTTTTGTTTTCTATGATTAATATTTTTGCTGTTTATGGTCACTAATAAAGGAAATTAGCACTTGTATGCATAATTTCTATTGGTGAAGTTTTTCACCTTATAGATGAAGCAGCATTATAAAATGAAATGTCACCAGCTATTTTAAGAATTGCCATCCAAGGTACAGTACAACTATGGCTAATTTAACTCAACGCTAAATGTGTATTAACTCAGGATCAGTCCAAAATTTAAGAAGAAAAGCTGACTATTAAGTTAACTGAAAATAGGAAGACGTTTAATGAAGAACATGAGAGAAACACTCCTTGGAATTACCAAAGTGACACAGGATAAATCTCATTTTCAGAATTGATCTAGGATACTTCCTGAATTTTAATGACTGAACTCACACAGCTCACAAAGACATAACCAAGATAACTTCAAAAATGGTACAATTAACACAGTCTCAGAAGCCAGACCTCAGCATAGCCTACACAGCAGATAAGTAGTTATCCAGCTTTTCAGACTCTGTAGTCTGCTCCAAGCGACGTGCAGCCACAGCAAAACCAGTAAAAGCTCTTCTCTTAGCCAGGTTAGAGCTAGCTTGTGCCTAGATGTAACCACAGGAAAATATGCAGGACCTCATCTGTAAGGAGATTCAGTGATATGGTTATACATCCTACAGTGACACAGTCCCCGGATAGACATTATTTGGAGCAAGGATAGAATCTGGCTTTCACCTGCTGCTTCTCTGCCTCAAAGACTCAACTCCATTTTGCATAGAGACACCGTTACCCCAAAAGAGGTGGAATAGTTCATCCCTTTCCTCTTCTGTGAAGTCTACGTTACAGGGCCACTGTTTGGAGCAGTTTTAGGTGGGCTTAAAAGCTCACTTCAAGGCAGAGGAGGACAATGAATGCAATCAGAGAGTATTTATTTAACATTAGATATTTAAGAAATAAACTATATCTTGTTTGGATCAAGGACAGTCATACAAGTACACAAACTCATATATTACCAAATTTACATTTAAAGGAATTATAATCATCCAGATAAAATGAACACAACCATGAGCCCCACATAGCTGAAAAGACAGGATGCAGGCTCAGGTAAAGGCTTGGTTCAAGTATGGATTATTTGTAGACCTGATACCAGTAGCTGTGTGAGTATAGTTGCACCATAGGACGTAAGAACTTTTCTTCCACGTCCTTATGGAGTAACCTGATATTCAAACAGATTAGCATTTCTTATCCTAAGCCACTACATTTTGAAGTTTAAAGATCTAATAGATTTTCTTCCAGATTAATAGCTTTGCTTCATGCCAGCTAAATTATTTTGTTTACCTGGCTAGTCTGAGTAGCCTGCCCGCCCCAATGTTGACTGCCCCAAGGAATCTGGATATTTCTGTTCTAAAGAGTTGCCTGACTTTTGTGAAAAAGTGTAGCAGCAGGTTAGAAAGAGCACTTCACATAACTGGTTTTTTACATTTCTAGGTGAGACAGTGCTATGGATTTAATGTAAAAGAAGCTGAGATGGGAATTACTCAAATAGGAACATAAATAAACAAAGTCATTTAAATAAGCCAGTTCTTTACAATAATGGGACCAGAAGATCTTTTTCATTTTAAATGAACATCTTAATCATTGGGAAATTTTGCTGCTAGGGTATTGGGAAGGGAGGGCAGTTTATGGTTTTTAGATCTGCCACTAAGTTACACCCATACACTCTTAAAGGCTATTTTCACTCAGCCTCTAAGAAAAACATTAACAGAAGTTACTACTGTGAATTACACATTTAGAACTCCTCTCTTTCCAGGTGGCTCAGATTTTTCTGCAGAGAGCACATTAGTGAAAGACGAAATTCCATGTACTCACAATTCAAAATATTGAAGTTCAAATATTGACTGTTCAAAAAGCAATATTTACACATCAAGTATTCCTGTATTTTCACCTAGTAACAACCTTTTTAATACAATATTTAGTAGTTGGAAAGGTTTAAGAAGATGCAGAAAAACAAGACCTGAGAAATTTAAAATACAGACAAAGGATGAAAAGTCATGTCTCAGTGAAGATCTAATCCAATAGTTCAAATTAAAAATCTAGTCCTAATCAAGTACTGCAAACATATTAATTTTATGGCAAATTGCATGCTTATTAAGAGATGCATATTTTTCAAATTGTTTTATGCAGACACATATGTGTGTGCTGTTTACCATACTTTCACAAGTAAAACATGCACAGCAGAAAGAAGAATCAGATAGAACATCTTGTAAACATACTTCAGAAATAAACAGAACACTGAAGTTTGAGGGTTCTCAAAGGGCAGGTGTTTTATACATCTCTGATTTTCAGAACACGTGCTACCATTTGCAAATTTGATGCTTTTCTTGGTCCACAAGTAAATATTTTGTACTTCATCAGTTCATGCCTTATTTCTATTATATTTTTATTTCCCCAATGATGAACTAAGTACAGAAAACGGGTCCATACTGCATCCTGCTGGCTATGAACACATGTCAGGCCTTCCATCTTACCCATAGCTCCAGCATGAAACTATGAGTTATGGACAAAGGTTTTATTTAGTGCATTCTTAGCATTCACTATCATTGTATACAGCTGAATCACTGGTATCCTGAGGCAGTGAAAAACCTCAGTCACCAACTCTTCGTACTGTTGTTGCACCACCATCTTCTGAAATACACAATGAACTTCTGATTCTCCTTAGCCCCAGGCTAGACTCATTACAAAGGTTGTTCTTTCTCTGCCCTACTTTCAGTCCACTTTATCATGCAGAGCTTAAAGCCCTTCTTCTAATTTATTTATTGGTATGAACACCAAAGAAGCTTTCTGTTATGATCTGCAACCATAGCTGCTTTTGAAATAGATTTTAAACTTGATAATCTGCTGAAACTCGTGGACATAGTACTTGAGAGTGTGTGAAAAATACTGATCAAGCCAAGGAGTGACTTCAAAATACGTATACTCAACAACAGAAGGTAAAATTAATAGAAAACATAGTGGCATAGTTGACATACCTATTGAATTCAGAATTCCATTTGCTTTCTAGCACAGCTAGTAAGTAAACTAATGCAGATGTTAATTATCTACTTACTCACACCACTGGCCCTGCAAGGTATCTGGAGATTGCAATTAGCAGACTTTCTCCCTGTAATTTTGTTGGTTGTTCCCAACAAAACTGAAAACAGAGAGAATTACGTTGAATGCATCCACTGAATACACACAAGAATCTGAAAATAATCATTCTCAAATAGGGACACTGACAAGTTTGGCAGTTCCACAAACGACAGTAAATGCCTACAACCACCCAAGCACAAGAAAAGGCGTGCTCTTTGTTCTTAGGGAATAGGAGGCTGTAACGAGGCAGGGGTCATCTCTTCTCCCGGGTAACAAGTGACAGGACGAGGGGTAATGGCCTCAAGTTGTGCCAGGGGAGGTTTAGATTGGATATAAGGAAAAAACCTTTCACTGAAAGGGTTGTCAGACATTGAAACAGGCTGCCCAGGGCAGTGGTGGAGTGCCCATCCCTGGAGGTATTTAAGAAGTGTGTAGATGAAGTGAAAAGGGACATGGTTCAGTGGTGAATTGGCAGTGTTAGGTTAATGGTTGGACTTGATGATCTTAGAGGTCTCTTCCAATCAAGGCTATTCTGTGATTCTATGATTTACCTATATGCAGTACTTAGCGCTGTCCAATAAAATGGTTAAACAAAACAAGTCACTTTGGGGGAATTAAAAAGGTCAAATTTTATATGATATTACAGAGAACATTTGTTTGAGGATGGAAGCATATTAAAACTTGCACTTTAAAAGCACAATCTGCAGCACTGTCACTGATTCTGAAAACATGAAATGTGAGACTTAACTAAACAATATCATTAGAAGTTATTAAAAAAACTTGTGTACCATTTTAAAAGACTACACAGGTGTGCAGCATAAATATATATATCTAAAAAGCTATAAAAGCTCAAAACTAAATCCAATCTTTATGACAGTTGTTTAAAAATGACAAAAAGCTCCTCCAAATGCTAAGTGTCTTAATAATAATTTCAGATGAAAAACACTATGAAAAATCTCTTGGCTAAATACTATCTTACCCTCACTCTTAGAGGCATTAACTGATGGTCTATGTGTTGAAATTTATGAATAGTATATTGCAGACATTTAGAATGTTTTGGTATAGAAAAAAAATGAGTCTTTTAAGAACTATGTGCTGCATTTGGCTGTTTTTCCTATTTCTTAATGACAATAAAGATAGAGCAATTTGACTTTTTTCAAAGATAAACAAAGGGAAAGACTTTCACATTCCAGACTCCTAGTTCTTTCTAAAAATGCATACTTAATTTTAAGTTATTCCAGCACCACAGCACTTTGCTAAAACATTAATGAAAAATTGAGGTCAAATTTGCAAAACCCATTAGTGAAAAAAATCCCAACTCAAAACATTTTAAAGCCACACAGCTAGCAAATTTTACGGTTTTTCGAAGTACTGTATTAGGAAAGATGTGAAAAAAAAGATTCACTAATCTGAATTAATTAAGTCACCATTATGAATTTCATATCCTAGTAAGACAACTTTTGGACCTGACTAAGCAATCTTAGGCAGATAACTGACCTCTTTCAGGCTTATGCTCCCTCTGTCTGAAGTCTAACACAACTGACTTTTGATTGCTGAAAGGTTTTGATTGCACACTGACTGGATATTCCACTTTCAGTTGCAATGGCACAAAAGCAGTCACGGCTGTGAGTTTTTCAGAGCTCTTTGTGGAATGATGCTGATAGATACTAAGATTGTTTCCAATTCACGTATTAAATATATGGTTTAGCCTGTGTTCTTCACATCCTTCCTTAAGCAATTGAAGACAGCTGGCACAAACTCGACCGCTTAAAATGTTGAGGGCTATCAGAGATGAGTGTTAGAACAGCTGGAAATTTCTGGGTTGTGTTTATAGCATGACTGGGGAATAAAGCTGGGATAGATGTAACCACGTCCACAGCTGACACAGTTTCCTTTGAGAAGCAGGATCTGGGAGTGGGCGAGATGGGATAATTTTGTCTGGGATAATCTCAGAGATTGTGTTTTTAGCAGAAGTGTGATCAAAGTCTTTGATTCTGAACCAACAGTGAGACCAGCTGAGCCACTGCCTCACTGCTCTTCTCAGAATCACAGAATCATCTAGGTTGAAAAAGACCTGGAAGATCATCTAATCCAACCATCAACTTAACACTGACAGTCCTCAACTACACCATACCCCTGAGCACTATGTCAACAAGACTCGTGAACACCTCCAGGGATGGGGACTGCACCACTGCCCTGGGCAGCCCGTTCCAATGGCTGACAACCTGTTCTGTGATGAAATTCTTCCTAATATCCAGTCTAAACCTCCCCTGGTGCAACTTGAGGCCATTACCTCTTGTCCTATTGCTTGTTACTTGGGAAAAGAGACTGACTCCCACCTCACTACAGTCTGCTTTCAGGTAGTTGTAGAGGGCGATGAGGTCTCCCTTCAGCCTCCTCTTCTCCAGACTAAACAACCCCAGCTCCCTCAGCCACTCCTCATCAGACTTGTGCTCGAGACCCTTCACCAGCTTTGTTGCCCTTCTTTGAACACTCTCAAGTATTTCAATATCCTTCTTGTAGTGAGGGGCCTAAAACTGAACACAGTACTCAAGGTGCAGCCTCACCAGTGCTGAGTACAGGGGTAAGACCTCCTGCCTTCCAAATCACTTCTCATCCAGGAATAGTGGCAAAATGAGAGCATGACCATAATGTCTAAAGTCAGATCCCAAATGACCAACATGATTAAACCTATTTTCTATCACTTTGTAATTTTTTACCCCTGAGAAATGGTACTATGTTAGTCATCACAATTAGGTAACAGCTCTTCCATTTGCATAGTACACAGAAAATAATGACATAAAGTATAAAGCAACAGAGGATCACTTCTCATAAATAAATTCATTATGTGGCAAGGTAGGTAAGTAGGTAGGTAGGTAAGTAGGCAGATAGATAGATAACAGTACTGCTGGATGCTGATAAGTAAAAAGAGGACTCAGTTACCCAGGCAGCAAAACAGAACAGAACCTAAGCCCTATTGCTGTTCATGAAAATTAGTGACATTTGCTTTTTCTGTATTCCAGTGTAAGCTGAACTTTAAAGGACAGTAACTCCATCTCTCTACCTCACATGCAAACATGAGTTCAGGTTCAAATAGTTTCTCTTTGTGAGTAATAAAACAGTTATACTCAGAGAAGTACACTTCAAAGAAATGAAGAACTGAAGTCTTCTAAAGGAGCATACCAGTGCAAGTCTTTGTTAAAAAACAATTAAAAAATAGAAAAGGGGCACTTATTCTATATACCGCTTGTCATTAACAAAAATGGGGGTTTAATTTGGTTCATCAGTTCAGAGTTGTGTAGTCTGTAAAAAAGGATAATGTAGGAGTTAAATAGCACCTCTGGGACAGTATCCTCGACAGCACTTAATACTGGTATAATTCTTCTACCATTAATATTTACTGGGACAAAAATTACAGGTGCTTTTTGAAACCACAGTTTCATCTCTAATCCTTTCTGCTTTGGACTTCATATCACTCCATAACAGTTAACATGCACATGTTAAACATGCACAGCTTAATAGAACGTTTTCTGCTCCTAGATGCACCACAGTCTTTTTACCTTTGAGACCTCACTTACCCCTTAAGATAGCTGAACACCACAGTAAAGACTGAACTTTTTTCATGTTAGATTCGATGGTAGAAACAAACAAAAAAAGAATCAGGCATATGAAAGAAGCAATACTGATTCTATTTTCTTGTGCTTATTTACACAATTTATATTGTATGAACCACCTGTTTCAGTGTTTCTGCTACTTGCAGGGTTGAAAATGATGTATTTTCTTGGTACATCACATGGCTGCTAGAGACTGCTTTCTCTTGAACCTGTAGGAGTTGACTACCATGAAAGAGAAGGTAAGGTATGTTACGCTGGTACTTTTTGCAGGTATCATATTCTCTAATGTACTTGGGGTTTGCGTCTTGTATGCTCAGGGCTTAATCAGACACAGGATTCTCAAGCAAGAAAAGGTTTTCCTCTTGACAGATGAGCAAAAAGTATTGGTTCTTCTGTTGTTCAGGACACAGTCTACTCTGGCTTCTTATTTAGGCAGTTCACCTAATAAAACTCTGTTTTACATGCCAGGATAAAACTTTACTTTTTGAGACTGACAGCCTTTGCAGTACCCAAATGCCTGTTGCTGTATTCTTATAGTACATTGTTGTGCTGCTTCATCATTTACCAGGTCTAAAGTTAATTTCAACATGTTGGGAAATGTTCTAAACTCTGCATGTGGTTTCGCTGACCCTCTGAGATAAATTTTTACAGCATTACTGGCTAAAATTACAGGAGAGCAAACCTGAAAACTGGCTTGGTGCCGTTCCTTTAATTTTTGTATTCTTATAATAAAACAATCTAAATTACTACTGTAAATTCAATGTTTCATTTCATTCTTGTTTCCAAAATATAAACATTCCCTGGGCTCAAACTCAGTTTGTACTGAAATAGATGTGAATGAACCTACATGCTCTAAAGATTCAGAAGAAAAGCTGTCAAGCCTACAGAAGCCTTACAAAGAGACTGAAAAAGAATCTTTAATGTTGGACACTTGGAACAAACTGCATTGCTATTACTGATAGGAGCAAAACTAAAAATATTACAATTTAATATTAGCCAAAGAGGGGAAAAAGAAAAAAGAAAAAAAGCTAAAAGTAAAAAGTAACAAGTAAAGTCCTGCCAAGAAACTGAATTATTTCCCTGGAAACAATTTAAAACGAATAAGGCATGGGCTATGACAGGGTTTTATTATTTTAATAATATTGTTTTAAAATGCAGTTTCATTATAATGTTAGAGGACATTTTAAAGACCATACAATTTATGAGCCAATGAGGCAACATGATCCTAATGTGGCTCCAGATACTTTGTTTCAGAAAAACACGACTTGCAGATTGCCATATGAAGTGCTGGGGTCTGAACCCCCAGCCCTGAATTAAGGTTGACATATGGGTGGTTCCCACAGCCCTTCAAAAGGAGGGGATGAGTTTGCCTTTTGGCTTTCCTCCAAGGTGCCGCTGGTCTTGCAGGGAAAGCCCTTGGGTAAACAAGCCCCAGGTGCCCCGCATTGGGTAAATAAGTGCCAGGTGTCCTGTTTGGGGATAAAAGCTGGGACCACTTGCAGGAAGGGTGGGGTGTCTGTCTGTGAGGTGGATGCACTTTGCAGTTTCCCAGTTGGGGAAGGACCTCCTGACTCTCCCTGCAACTGGGCCCCAGTCAGGTTTGGCACTTACAAACACAGGCTTTGTGGGAACAGTATGTGGCTGCCTCTATCCTATATTATCAGCCTCTTTGCTTGGCTGTCTTCCATCTCTTCTATGGGAGACTTTATTGCTTTGTTTGTCCCACCAGTTGTGGTCGTGCTGTGTCGTTCCTGGGGTCGTTGGGGTTGATGTCTGTCGTGTGTAACCTGATTGACTTGTTTGTACCCCCAGTGTGTACTGACCCTTTTGTGTGCAATAGAATCTGGTTACTGGTTTGTTCTACTGCTGGCTGCATCCTTTGTACTAGGCTTAGTAATTGGCAAAACACCATATGAATTTGTGTAGCAGATATTGAAACTGAATTGCAGAAATCCTAAAGAAAAAAAGATACCTTAACGATAAAAGGAGTTGTGGTAGGATATGCTCAGTTTTTTCCCCACTACTTTTTCCCAATATGGAGAAATCAGGCTACATTTTAGAAATTATAATCCATGGAGAGGTTAATAAAACAAATAGAAACAGGTTCTTCAAACTAATGTTAAATGTATGTGTTATGTATGCCACAACTATATTCTCCCTTCACAGTTCTGATCTATCAGTAATGGCACGGTAAGATATGAGGACAGGCTCTAAAATTATTCAATATTCCTTCAATTTTTTGTTATGTCTTTATTGCAAGCACTTCAATAACTTGGAGATGATGGAATTTCACTTTTCTGGAATTTGAAAGATTAGTCACATTTCCATTTGATCTGTGCTGTTTAAGGTACCCTCCTCAGCAAGCTTCCTCTGTATCAGATAATTCACAATACAGTGAATCTGCAAACTAGTGAATTATTAACAATTACAGTGATTCTACAGTTACAATTGTCATTCATTTGCATTGCTTTCTCTGTTTACTGTGAATTAAAAAATCTTGAATCAATCACTCAAATCAAAAATGGAACAATCAAATGCATTTAGGGCTCTGTCTCCAGGCTATCAAGATAATGGGGGTTTCAGTTCAGAAAGAGTAACCACAAACACCAAAATCAAGATCGTGTAACAAAAATAAAGGGCAAACTTTATTTAGTGTAAACTTTATTTCTTTTGGCAGATTGTACATATATACTAAAATGGTAATATTGCAATCTAGCCACAATCTACTCCTCATCACATCACAACAAGGAGTAATGACATCAAGTTGTGGCAGGGGAGGTTTAGATTAGATATTAGGAAAAATGTCTTCACTGAAATGGTTGTCAGGCATTGGAACAGGCTGCCCAGGGCAGTGGTCAAGTCTCCATTCCTGGAGGTGTTTGAGACGTAGATGCAGTGCTGAGGGACACGGTTTAGTGGTGAATTGCCAGTGCTAGGCTAATGGTTGGACTTAATGATCTTAGAGGTCTTTTCCAACCAAGGCTATTCTATGATTCTGTATCTCATTTACATATCAGTAATGGAATGAGTTCCCCTAGAAACTATCACAAACCAAATGAAGCAGGTGACTGGGAAAAGCCCGCAAGGATTTACCAAGGCAAGTCATGTGTAGACTAACCTGATCACCTTCTACAACCAAATCACATCTTCTGTCAACAGGGGGAGAGCAGTAGATGTTGTTTACCTGGACTTCAGTAAAGCGTTTGACACTGTTTTCCCCACAGCCTCCTCTTAGAAAAACTGGGATGAAACAGACTGGATGGGGGGGTCTGTGGGGCAGGGAAGCAATTCGCTAGCAAGAACAGTATGAAGTTTGACAATGACAAGTGTAAGGTCCTGCACATGGGACACAATAACCAAAGAGACCAGTACAGTCTGGGATTTGTGTGGCTGGGAAGCAGCCTTGCTGAAAGGGGTCTGGGGGTCTGGTGGACAAGCAGTTCAACGTGAGTCAGCAATGCACTGCTGCCCCAACAACGGCAAATCGGATCCTGAACTGCATCTGCCAGGGCACTGCTAGCAGAGATAGAGACAGGATCATCTCTACTCAGCATTTGTCAGGCTGTACCTGAAGTACTCTGTCCTGTTCTGGTCCCCACAGTTCAAGAAAGATGCAGACAGACTGGAGAGGGTTCGAAGGAGAGCCATGAAGATAATCAAAGGGCTGGAGCATCTGCCCGATGAGGAAAGACTGAAGGAGTTAAGGAGTTAGGTCTTTTCTTCCCAGAGAAAAGAAGGCCCATGGACCTCATCACAGTAAAGGGCACCTACAGAGACAACAGAGGCTCCCTCTCCTCTTCTAATGTGGAAATCAATATCAACATCTCCATTTTAAGATGGAAAACCTGAGAAAAAGAAATGACCTGACTATGCTTCAGTAGGTCACCAACAGAATTTCCCAACTAAAGAATGTTCAGTAATACACTTTTCAGGTAAACTTTGAAATAGCATTATAAAGGGATGATTTCCTCTGATTCATCTTCACTTCCTTCCAAATTCACAGATTTGGCCAGACCAATGCAAGAAGTCTGAAAATTTTTTTAGATTTCCAGTTCCCTGGGGAATCCATTTACTAAATAATTTTCTCTGTAGCTGACTCAGCTAAATAAAGATCTAAATATCTATGATATCCACATTAACAAGTGACAGACTTAGAAGTATTTAAAATGGGAAGAGGAAACAATTTGGTGGGGGTAATAAGATTTTCAAAATGAGGTAAATGAATCCAATACTCCATGTAGTAAGATGCTGTTTCAAACAGATGTGGAAAAGAACTTAATATAAACACAATGAATGCAAGATATAAACATGTCTGCAAGTAAGAGATAAATTTAAGGCTACTGGGGATGATTTTTTAATACATTTAATCTCAAAAAAATGTAGGAAAATGAATTTAGAAATGAATGTCCTTGATGCCTCCCCATTCAATTAGAGTTACTGTACAGGTAACCATTATTTATGATAAATATTTTTTAATGAATTTGTCTATATATGGAAGTACCACACATAACTGTTCCCATTACTGCAAAGCCATTTAAACTCTGTGGAATCTTCAAAGTTTGAGTGGAATGATACAAATGTTTACATGAAGCAGGGGGAACAGCCAAACTGATGTCAGCAAAAATGCATCCCCAGTAAGGGTCTGTAGGCATTTAACTATTTTAAAAGAAAAAATAGTAAATGAAAAGTTAATAACAAAATGTTTATAATGGAACACATAAATTGTTCAATATAAAAACCAAGGCAATCTGGTCTTTTAAAATAATTGATGTGAACTTTGCAATTGATGAACAGCATACTTACGGTTCTACTAAAAGCTATTTTTATTGGAAAACTATTTGTGATTTTATTCACTTAACAAACCTTACTCACTCATCATTCAAAAATCCCAAAGACAGATGCTTTCCATTATGTCCAGAAGAACTGAGAATTATTTTATTATATTATTTCAACAAATTTTTGTGATGTCATGTGTCCCATTTTCTTAGCAACTTTATTTTAAGGAGTAAATCCACAAATATCTATTATTGAATGTATTCTTTCTTTTATTACTGCAGCTATTTAAGCCAATAAAATAACTATTAAGCACTAGGTCAAGTGGAAAGTGTTTGCAAAAGCAATCATTCCCTAGTATAAGGAATGCCAGGCATTTGCTGTTTTGGATGTGTTGCAGGGTTAAGAATAGTGACAGCACATGAAATATTTAAAGAGTAAATATATTTATCTCTCATGTCAACTAATTGTATGAATTCACAGACTATTTAGACTTTGTAGCTACACATAGCTCAGTTAACTGAAGGAACAGTTTGAAATTAATTCATAAATATTTTAACAGTTATGAAATCTTTTGTGTCACTGATTTATTTTTTTTTTTACCTTTTCAGTCAGTTTTTAATAATACTAAATCATCACTCTATATCATGACCTACAGGACAAACAGACATTTCTGTTTTACCTGCTGTTCTGAAAAATACAGGGAAATGCATTTTACAGAGGAGGACAAAGCCTAAAAAGATAATGTCTTTTCCCCTGGCCCAGAGCCCTGTTTGTGCTTGATGGGAGTTTTGCTACTCCTGTCATTAATGGCATTAAAGACTAGAGGACTACTTCAATGATGCATAGCCCAGGCCAGGCCAGCCAAAGGTGCAGCTACATTACCTTGGCCCACAGAGGAGTCTCCTCTCTCCAAGGCTGGTGTTACCTGAACAATGTGCTCAAGCAGCGCTTAGTAGAGCAACAGTACTAAAGACCGGCAATAACTATATTAACAAAGATTCACAATCTTTCTTGCAATTTATAGGCTTTACTCACTGCAAAGGTAATGGACTATAATTCAAAAACATTCAAACTTTAAACCTGTATTTAAACAGTAATTATACCAATTAAACTATTCCACATTGGTTTTAATATCTGCCTTTTTTTTTCCTTCAGAGCAGCTGAGTATCTTGTGTGATCAAATACTAAACTCTGCAAAGAAGTCCACTAGCTCCAACCACAAATAACATTTTATAATTGTAGTTATTTTAATTTTGGGACATCACGTAATCTGTTAAACGCACAAGTTCAATAGGGCCTTTTGACTTTCAATATGCTGTAGCAAGTCATCTGCACATTAAATTTTGTGAAAACTTCGTAAAGCCACCATAAAAAATGAAAACTGCCTTTTTTAAAATCACATTTGCATGGAGATGTGTCCCTGTGGCTTCCTCATATCAGCTGCTAATGACAGAATGTACACCAGAGGTAAATGGAACTGAGCTACCCATCTGCATGCTTGAAACACAATTGTGCGCCAACAGCTAAGTACACATACAGAGATACACATATATAGATGTATAGAACATCAAGCTGCTTTGTCCTGGAAAAGAGTTTGCATGGTAGTAGTCCATGACTGTCATCTAAGTTAAAAACGCATCAATTGCAGCAGCATTTGCAACTTTGGGACTGAAAGCACAACTATCACATTGCTGTTGAAGCCCTGCCAAGATGAACATGTGTTGTCAGGGCAGACATCAGTGGAGAACAGAGTTTGACAAGCAAGCACTGATTCCACCCTCTTGGTGAGAATCATTTGCCAATTATGTGTTATCAGTCAAAGGAATTTCTAAATTACATAAATTAATTGCTAAATGTCAAAGAAAACCCAAAAAAACAACCCCCCCAAAAAAAAACCCAAAACAAAACATGTTTTTACCTGCAATTTACCTCGAGGTAGCCTTTTTTCACAGATTACACTAATATACAAGGAAGTATGGCCCAGATTAATATAGATTTGGATTAAGTTTAGATAGATAATGAAAGCAGGTTTTGATTGTATTCTGCTACACTAGTGTTCTAATTGTGTCTGTAATGTAAATAGGTCTGAAATACTTGCAATTAAAAAGTTGAAAGTACTGAAAAAAAAACCCACCTAAATTTTCATTTGATTATTTTCCATACTTAATCTATACTTTATGTATTTATGTTTTGTCCATGTCAAGTCTAGTTGGCATGTATCTATAAAAGTACATTTCCTAAACATCAGTATAGTCAAGCTCTAAATGAGTTCATTACCTATTGGCCTAATTCCACCAGTTTTTCATATAAGATCTTTCATTATGCATTGTTTAGAGCAAAGGTTTTAAAGTGAAATACACTTTCATCTTACATAAATACGTTTCCTTTACAACTAAATTTAAAGCTATCTTTCACAAGACATAAAACATTCTTAGCAAGTCACATTGAATTTCTAGAGTGAGAAGATCAACACCGCCAAGTCTCAACAACTCAGTAAGCGAGGGCCTGATGTCTAAACTTCCCCCCTTCATAGCTTTAGATTCACTAGTTTCTCCTAGAAGCTGTTTCACTCTGTTTCAAGCTGATTTGTTAATGTCCAAAGAATCCTTAAAACTCAAACAAATGATTTCTCAATAACTACTGTACTGTTTTTTGTCTATGTATAATCCCTGTTCAGTATCACTTTGCCCCAGAAAAATTGTGTGACTGTCTTTATAAAAGGCAGCATTTCAGATAAACTCAGACTGATACTTCTTCTATGAATTACAAAATACATTTTAAAATAAAGGTACTAAACAGAATATAGCATACAAGATTTGTGCTAAAGGAAGTATTCTCGTCCCATCAAACATCTAAAATGCAGGAGATAACGTGTCTCAATACTCAAATATTCTATTACACAGGTTGTAAGGCTAATTTTGCAAGCATAATTATTGTAATGACACTAAGCCAGTAGCAAACTGACCAGGTATAAAGCCCAGAGAGGTCCAGGTCTTAATTATGCAGATAAAGGTAGGCAGAAGACCAACACTGGCAGTTAAACTGGTAACGAGGGGCAATTTCATTCATTGTAGCCAGGTCTATGCAAAACACACTAGCAACTGTAGAGTTACTAAATAAATTGATGCATGCCCACAAGGAAGCTAATCAATGGGAAAGATTAGCACAGCATCATAATTTGGTACTGAATGCACAAGAACGGTACTTTCCAGGATAGAGGCATCTTTCCTGCCTACACACAACTTACTGGCTTCACCAGTGCTACTGCACATGAACAGTCTTCAGCTCTTCTGCCTGTTCTGTCTTACACCATTGCTTCTGGCTGTCTCTTAAGTCATTGGCCTACCTGCCAGGCAAGTGAGGATGATCTTAAGGGTGAAGTTGTGACCACAAATTAAGTTTTCTCACCTAAATTGACATGGACCCGTTGTAGTGAGTCCAGAGAAGAGCCACAGAGATGATCAGAGGACTGGAGCACCTCTCTTATGAAGAAAGGCTGAGGGAGTTGGGGTTGTTAAGCCTAGAGAAGAGAAGGCTCTGGGGAGACCTTATAGTGGTCTTCCAGTACCTGAAGGGGCCTATAAGAAAGCTGGGGAGGGACTTTTTACAAGGGCATGTAGCGATAGGATGAGGGGCAATGGCTTTAAACTGGAAGAGGGTAGATTTAGACTAGATATTAGGAAGAAATTCTTTACTGTGAGGGTGGTGAGACACTGGAACAGGTTGCCCAGGGAAGTTGTGGACACCCCCTCCCTGGATGTGTTTAACGCTAGGTTGGACAGGGCTTTGAGCAACCTGGTCTAGTGGGAGGTGTCCCTGCCTATGGCAGGGGGGTTGGAACTAAATGATCTTTAAGGTCCTGTCCAACCTGAACAATTCTATGAAATGAAGGCTTTCACAATATAGATATTTAAATACCTTACACATCTAGATTCAACTGATAGCCAGTGGAGAGAAAAGTATCCTTCTGGAAATGACACCAGTTCTCACAAGGTATGTCTGGGGAAGACTATGTGAATTGCCCTCAGAAGTGCCTGTTTCCTTTCATTAATTATAGAGGAAACATAGAGAATTAGCTCAGATGTAAACATCTGTACTGTGATTGAAATTATAGGTGAGAAGCAGCTTATCTGCACCTACATTTTGTCATTACAGTGTACATCATGTCTCTAGAATTGTCTAAAGAGGCCAAAGACCTCCAGGATCGTTTCGCCAGTGCAGGTAGTACAGAAGAGAGTTTTAATAAAGCTTGCTAAGAAGACAAATTAAGGCTTAGCATACAGAGAGTACCATATAGAGACAAGCTGATAAGATTCTAAAATCAGCCAGTCTGTAAAGCAGTGTGAGGAGACTTCCATAACTTGGCAAACAACACTGACAGCCCGAAGTTTTAACAGGCTGTAAGAAGAAAGGGATGAAAACAGCTTGTTTACAGCTTATCTTCTCCCTGAGAAGTAAATTTTGTCTCTCATAAGGTATTTCTCTATTAAAATTAGTTTTACATATATAATATCTGTGATTAATTATACTCCAGCAAAAACATATCTTTTTCAGTGATGAAGAACAAGCCAGTTTTTTATTATTCTACCACAACAGTTAAGTAGGAAACTAAATATGAAGAGTGTCTGACAAAGTATACGGTGCTGGATTGAGACTACCAACTGAGTCAACATTAAGCTCCTAATTACCATAACATAATTTTTAGAATTAAATCAGTAACTATAAATAATAAATAAATTATCCAAATTATCCCAATATCTATGTCATACTGCTAACATTTAAACCACTCGATCACCTCAGATTAAAAAATCCTGGTATTAGGGCATTAGTCCTGGTTTACCTGAAAAAAATTACTACAATTATTCTTAATATAATAAGACTTTTTCCAGAATATAAGGTCCATATGGGAATTATTTGGAAATAATTACAGAGTAATAACTTATTCTGGTCCATTTCCCTTCTATAGACAAAACTTTGTTTAATGTAATTCCACTGATTTAAGAAGAATTACTCTCAATTTTCCCCCAAGTGAAAGATGAGACTCAAACTCATTGTGTTCTGATCACCTTCATATATTACACCTACAAAATGGTCTTCAGTTACTAATCTTCATTGTCCCTGGACTTAGAGGTTCCATTCATCAAACTATAATCATCCAGTAGAGAAATTTTCAAAACATCCCTGGGTCTAAAGTAGAAGACATAACTTTATCCCTTTATAGCCTTTTCATTTTTTCCTAAATATGAATTCATCTCTGCACAAAATATGTATGAACTACATTCTTCAGTGCCAATTTGAAACATAAATGTGATCATCCCTCTTATCTAAGGGAAAAATAGGAGAAGGAATGGATGAATGTCATGTCAGAAAGATACACATTTTTGAGGAATCAAAAGAAACCATATTTGCTTCAAGGAGCTATTTTTTATGTACATTAGTAGGACACAGATTTATCAATCATTGTCTGCATCCATCTTGAAGACCTCCCTGAAATGCCTGACATTACACCTATCAGGTACTAAAATCAACCAGATTACATGATGGAGGGCTCAGAAGGTGAGGCATGTAAGAAATGTGTTTCCCTCCCAGGCAAGTAGATCAGCTAAATTGGAAGCAATGGCTTAGCTGTCACAGTACAAATTGTATCAAATCTGAACGGCTCCAGTTGATTTAAAAGGTCTAATGCGTGTCCATGAAATTCTTTAATCCAAAGTTCCATTTAATATATAGAAGGCATCTTAAATATTTATAATTAATAGTTATTTACTTAAAATTAAATAATGTCAAATGATGAACTTTACCCCATACGGGGGGTTGTTTGGGTTTTTTTAAGAAAAATAACTGAAGCGCCATGTAAAAATGGCCTATATGCAACGACAGTTAGCTGCCACTCATACCATTTCTGTGTCATAATGATTTACCTACATCAAAACTAATTTTAGGATTTACAAACCTTTTATTCCAACTGTCTATATCTACTTATTCCTGTGAAACATATTGCCATTCACATGAAAATTATGAAAAAAACTCAAGCATTCTGTGTTTAAATTCTATTTAAATCAAACCTATCATAGGTCAGTGCTCCCTATTGATTTCAGTTAGAGTAACCCTTGTTTATGTCAATTAAATGAGAGCAGAAACAAGCCCAATCAATAGCTACTAATCTTAAATAGCTCTGCAAGAAGTACTGGTATTTTAAAATAAAACACTGCCAAGATTTTGTTTGTGCACGTATGCGTGTACATTTAACTGCAAGAACCTGAATTTGGACTTTGACCTTTCTGTGTGATATCTCAGAGAAGTATGTAAAACATATCAGCAAGCTGCAGTCCTCAATTACATAAATTCCAGACAATGACAGAAAATAACGGTGTGTTAATAAATGGTTAATGCTTTAAAAGATACAGCATATTCACAAAGTGGTTGAAGTCACTGTACAGAGACAATCTTATGTCTTCCAATTTCTGAGCACTTGAAATGAGACATGAATAACATCGATGTAGTATATTTTAAGTTTATTTCTTATAGGAACAAAACTTAGATCATTGCTTTGAACGTCTGTTTTTCCATCAGCACACCTTAACTTTTTAGTCTTTTGGACAATTCCCGTGTATCTGAAAAACATTGTCCATTGCTTTCCTAGAAGTTTCATAAAAATTGGTCATAAGGTAGAGTGTCTTACTAAAAGCAAGATCCAGGAAGAACATAGCTCGTAACACACTGTTTGACAGCAACCAGCTGGCCAGTCAGATATGTGTGTTGGCCAACTGATCAATATATTAACAGCTCTAATTGAGCCACAGTATGTGCCTTCTCTTGCCTAGAGGTTTTCCCATAAGGCGAGGGCTATACTTATTGCAGTAGGAAGGAAGGAAAGATTAAGGATAAAGCACACAAATCCCTAAGAAACCAAGTGTCATTAGTTCCACTTCTCATGGAACAGTTTTCTACATACTTTGTATTAACTGCCATCAGAGAAACCAAATCCTAAAGCACTGGTGAAAGAATAAACAGGTATTTTCAACCTTTTTTTGTATTTACATACTAAGCGCACAGAATCCACAGAGGAAAAATCTCATTCTAACACCACACAATCAGGTTTTAAGCACAAGGGAAAATGGTGCTTTATCTTCATGCAGGGGCAATATGGGGTGCCCATGTATGTGTCTCCGTCACCTGCTTAAGTCATTCAGAGTCTGGTAGTAATGTATTCAGTTCTACAGACACATATGATTTCTTCTCTTGTCTCGCAGAAGGGAGAGCATAGCAAGCTTGGTGCAGCCCTAAGGCAACAACAGTGACTATGGAGTGAGAACAAGTGACACTTTCTCCCCAATTTATTTTTTTTTTTTTTGTGGGATAGAAGGAGATTGATTACTGTGATTTTTTTTCTGGTTGTGACAGTGGTAAGTTGGTTTGTTTATTTATTAGGAAAGACAGATAGTGTGTGCTTGTGCTTACAAATTCTTTTAAATGAGACCTGCTCAACACCACGAAAATTATTCAGTACCTGAAACTACACATCCAAAATCAGAGTCTCTCAAAAGAACCCAACACTTTTTCTTACAGTTACGCCTATCTGCACAGTGAAGAACAGAAAATTGGCCTTTCTGCTCCTAATCATTTTTTAGTATTACCTACTTTAAACTTTACTTATCTAATTGTTGATATAAAAGTATCACTGAAGCCTGATTATCATTTAATCAGGACAATTACATAAAACAATGCTGGCCTTAGCAATAGGAGATAGTTTAGGTACTATACAATTTACATAGAGCAGTAATTGCAGTTGTGTGAATTTTCTGCAGTGAAGATGAAGCAAATAAAGTCTTGTACAGGTTAAACAAAATAGTCTGCTTTGTAGTTTCATGAATGGCAAATATAAATCATGAGGACTACTAGAAACAAGACAAGCTGTTGGCATGGAAACATAACAGTTAAAAATTTCTCACGCTCTCTCAAAACATCAAATTTTGATAACCAGGTTGGGTTCCCTGCTTCTCATAGTAAACTATTTGGTGAAACAAGTGCTGGCATGCATCTTTGACAACACATCATCTTCAGTGGTTGAGCAAAGCCATATGTCTACACTGCACTGCAGTACAAGAGCAGAAGTTTCTCAAATTCCTTGGACAGCATAGTGGGGGAAAAACCATCAACATTATAATAAAAACCTCAGACTTTGGATGTCCTGTCATTTTTGACAAAGGTATCACTTGGGATTTACAGAAGCTCATCTACCCTTACCGTGCTCAAACATAAGTTAAATTCAGCTCCTTGTTTGCATATGGAATAACAACCATTTAAAATACTTTTCACTCTGAAGTTCCCAGCAGTGCACATTTCTGCTAGTCACACTTTTTCCTAAAAGGCAGTTATTGTATGAATTGTGGCCCTGACTAATTGGGAAAAAAAAAATTTCTTAGACCTGCACATCCGGATATACCAATACTTAATAATTTCAAGAGGAAAAATAAATTGGAAGACATTCCAAATAGACTGCCAGCACTGTTACAAATTGTCTTCTGCTTAGCTCAGCTATTTCACCTGCTCTCAGTGCTCTCTAGGTTTGGCTAAAATGAGAGTCCTCTGTGAAATTGGTCAGAGAAGTGTGCTTGCAAGCAGCACAATATTCTCCCATCAAATCTTTTATGAATGGCTGCTGTAGCAAAATGGAGACTAGCACAATACTTCAGATGAGGTCTGGTAATGAACATATCTATAATATACATGTATATTTTCTCCAGTTTAATTCTACCTCCAGAATCATCCCTAGGACAAAGCAGCTTGAACTGGGGATCAGTTAACTTGAAAATGAGAGAAAACCATTCAATTGTCTCTTCTTCTTACAAGAAAGCAGCAATGGTCTAGACAGAATAGGAAAGGGCTCTGCCACTGCAGATTCCGCAGAACTACTAAGGAATTATACATTATTTTAGTTTTTAGAGATGGAAAGAAAGTATCAGAATTTCACTAATAGGTAATTTATAGTTGAATACTGCTGGGTTTGCAGAGGTAGAAATATCTCCAGGACCTCAACATTTTATGATAATTCACAAGGAAAAAAATCCGTCTACTAAAGTGCAAATACAATAAAAATCCTTCAAGTCTACTGCTGATTAGCGAGTCTTAAAAATGCCTTATGAATTCAGAGTCAAGAATATATTTTTCTTTCCTTTTTTTTTTTTTTTTTCCTTTTGCAAAGCCAAATGTATGCCACACAGGAGTATTTTATTGTACAACAAATGATTTTCACATGCGTAAAAAACTGTGTTTAGCCCCAAACCTGGCTGTTGTATTTAAAGTTGGAGAAACAGATTTCATGTATACACCAAAACTGGTGGGAATCTTTTGCTACACAGCAGATGTCTGTGTGAAGGGCCCAAGTGTAGAAGGCAAGATTTCTCATCACTGCTTTTTCCCAAGGCTAGCATCCCGAACAGTACCGTGATACTGTAATTGAACAGTAGAAAAAGAAATGATATATTTGAATCCCTAAGAGAAGGGCTGCAACCAATCATTGTCTTTGGAAGAGAATGAAAACAACTGATGCACTTAAATGCGAATGACACTAGAAAAATACTTTTCTTTCCAACCCAAGGTCCATATATATCGTCATACTTGCAAGTAATGATCATAGAAATCTATGGACAAACTGCTTAGTAATTCTTACCCTAATCTGTAATCACATGAGAAAGCTAGACCAGAAAAAATATCTTCAGGCTTCCTTAGAATTTTATTCTCTTCAAATGCACGTGTAACTCAATCAATAGAAGTAATATATGCATCATATTATTAAGATAAAATAGATACTTCAGTAGTTTCAGCAGATGTTTTACTCCAGGAAGGAAGGATCTTTTTTGCAAGCTTGGCTGCTTAACATTTAAATGTAATGTTCCTGAAATGTATCTCGTCTTTATGAAGAAATAAAAAACCAGTAGAGCAACATAAAACTCTACTATACAACATGAGAATAGGATTAAAATTACTGTCAAAATATCTTTTTTTAATTTTTATTCTACATAGCCATCTAGCTTAACTTTTTAAAAACTGAAAACTAAGAATCTAGTATGTTGCAATTTACCTTCCATATTTGGAAAGGCTGAGAGATTGGAGCATTTTCCTTTCTCTCAGAAGAAAGCTCATTTGATTAGATGCTTAGCTGGGTTTTTGCCTGTAATATAATTAAAAAACACTGCAAAAGATGGGTATTACTATCTATTTTTACCCTGTATCTGGGGCTAAACTGTAGCCATAATGACCCCTTCCCAGCTGAGAAGGGTAATTGGGAAAAAGGGAGAAGCCCTACATGTTAAAATAGAAATGGATTTAATGAAATAATAAAACTAATATAAATGCCAACATAAAGTACAGAAGCTTATACTCAGCATGGTCCTTGAGAGGTGGAGAAGGAATAGGAAGTCAAGAGAGATGAGCCCCAGAAAGATGAACTCCCCACCCTCAGTGAACTCCCTCCTTTTATAATGAGCATGATTAAGTGCTACGGGATACATCTGTGAGTCAACTGCCCTGACTGAAAATCCCAGATGACTCAGGGCTACTCATGGCTTCCCCACCACCCACAACCCTATGGGTCTGTCCCTGTGAAACCAGGAGAATTACCTAATCTTGCTGCACAAATAAAACGTAAGTTAACATACAGGATGTTCAGCTAATACTTGCTACCACTTCAGTTTTCTAGGGATAAATGGTTAAGCCATAGTGATCACTGCACTAAACAGGTTCATGCCTAGGAAAAAAAAAATCAAAATAGATAAAATTTAAGACAAACTAAATATAATTATGCCATTTAAAAATGTCTATGTCAAAAAAGACTGTCTTGGTACATAATAGAAGACAACTCACTAAAAAATTGTTTGTTGTCAAAGCTTAAAAATAACTAAGTAACCAGAGAGAGGTCCAGGTTTACTACTAGCACAAGAATGCATAGCCTTACTGCAATATGGGATGTTGCATCCATCTTTCTGTAGCAGTAATGAATTTGGCTCACCCAGTTAGTACTGCTGTTAGGTAACAGTATGAAAACTAACATGAAAAAAATGTTTTGGGAAGGGAAAGCATCAAGAAACTCAACTCATGTTCCAACAGAAAAATTAAGGAAACAGCCAGACTGAGGCAAGTTGTATAGAACATACATCTTGTAGCTGAATAGTATCCTCTACTACAAGGCTTTTCAAAAAGCATGCCATTCCAACATGGCTTTACTGAAAACATCACTATTACAAAACTTTCTTCTTGCCACAACAATAAACAAAATTTATTGCCTATTTGAATTGTACTACCAGGCTAATACTGCAACAATGATAACTGCTTAGAAATTGGATATCATGTGACTCTGAAAGCCAGACATCTGAGTGAAAGCTTCTGCTTCTCATACATTTGCAAAACAAGCTTCATGGGCCAAATATGGAAAAGTATGGTAGGGAGGTCTGAACATATGTGCTCTGTGAATGTTTAGAGAAAGGACATGCCACTTTAATGAACTGCAAAGTGGTTCACCCCACGAGAAGGTAGATGAGCTCACACAGCCCTCTGTGTCATTTAATTCTCTTGGTTGCCAGAAGGAGAATTACCACATTCCTTTAACTTCATTTTCACCAAAACTCTTTATTCACTTTTTTTTCTTCAAAGTAAGAGTTTCAAAAAAACAAACAAACAAAAAATATTAATAGATCCCTGAAAGGGAATAACCAAATTTTTTTTTTCAGATAAAAATGAGCAAGGGACTAGGGGAAGACATTCCACCAAAAAAAAATCAACCCAAGACTGGTCTTTTAAATGGTATTTCAAGATCTAGCCTAATCCAAAAGAGACCACAAGCAATCTGTTCCCAGAATCTTTATTGCGTTCTTTGAAAATCTTTCTGTAAATAAACCTGCCTAAATTATTTAGATTAATTTGTCAGATTAAAGTTCTATTTTCATGAGATCTCGTATAAAGCTTTTACCAGCAAGTGATCACTTCTGGGACATTTCAGAAAATCTCCACATAAAAACCTTCAGTACTAAATGCATAAACTTCCCGACAGAAACATCCTCCATCCGCCTTTTGCCTCCATTCTTCTTAGAAATAGAAAAAAAAAGTTTAAGGAAGCTCTTCTCATCTGGTAAAATTATAGTTGCTATTATTAATCCTTCCTTACATTTTTTATTTTTAACAATAATTAGTTTACTAGCAAAAGATGAAAGACATGAAAATTTGCAAACAGTTGCACAGAAGTGTTTAGAAGGTATAAAAAAATGCATAATAAATTTACATAAAGCACATATCTTAAAATAGAAGAAAAATTGGAGAAATCCTGAATTACTGACTCTATTTGTCCCCAAGTCTTTTTGAGGCAGAGTTCTCACTGGGGTATGTTGAACTGTGCACCAGATTCAGAACACGATGACCTAATTTTATGTTATGCTGAACAATGTATGATTTCAGAAAAAGTCAGGTTTTTACAACTTTAGTTTTCACCTTTGAATAATAGGGGCAATGTTATTTTACATTACTAAAAGATGCTTCAGAGAAGTGAAATCTACATTATTTCTCTTCTCAGTTTTATGTTTTATACTTCAACTACCTCGTCATGGAAAAGGAAAGCCACAATCAATTCCATAATGAAATATGTGCTGTATTTTGCTATACATTGGCAACTCAATAAGACACTGCTATTGCCCTCTCCTGCTTTTCCTTCTTCTCTTCTCGCCCCTAAGGAATAGTCAGATGTCAGGGAAAAACACATTTATCTGACATCTTTGAAATTAGAAACATGGTGAGAAAATGTGAAGTATCCTATCTAAAGTGAAGGAAAAAGGCATTAGATATGTCTAATAGTGAAGCATGTGGACAGATCTACACAGGAAGCAGCAGAAACAGAAATACCACAAAGGAGATGAGTTATTGAATCATTTTGATTCAATGATCTAATACAAAAGCTAATGGATAAAAATGCTAACTCCAAACTGTAAATACGGGTGGTATCCATGTTATAATTTATATGTCATTATCTTTTTTTTTTTTCAACTCTAAAAAAAATATATCCAACAATAAATACAAAACTAGAACAAAAATTGTTGCCCCACAATTCCAGAGATATGATTTTATGCAAAATGATGTTGGTGATAACATCATTTAATGGGTGCCTGTTACAGGCTGCCTATAAGAAGAACAAGTGAATAAGGCCTTCTGCAGACAGCTGAAGTAGCTTCACATTTTCAGGCCCTGGACCTCATGGGCGACTTCCACCGCTCTGACATCTGCTGGAGGGACTACATAGCAGGTATAAGCAACCTAGGAGGCTCCTGCAGAGCACTAATGACAGCTTCCTAGGAGGCCTGCATGGATCAACAAAGAGCTCCTGGCAAAACTTGAACACAAAAAGGCTGTATACACAAGGTATAAGCAGGGACAAGTAAGACAGAGATGCTGTCTGAGCATGTGAGATGCAGTTAGGAAAGTCAGCCTGGTGCTGAATCTGGCAAAGGATGTCAAAGGCAACAAAAAAAGCTTCTGTAAGTACACTGGTGACATGTGAAAGACTAGGGGAAATGTGGGCCATCCTGAGAGACCTCATAGGCTGGAGAAATGGGCTGCCAGGAACTTCATGCAGCTCAAGGAAGTGAAAAGTCCTTGCCCCTGGGGAGGAACAACCCCATACACCAGTACACCCTGAGTGCCAGCCAGCTGGAAAACAGCTTGGCAGAAAAGGATCTGAGGGTCCCGGTGGACAGAAATTTGACCATGAGCCAGCAATGTGCCCCCTCGGCTGCATTAAGGGGATTGCTGCCAGCAGGTCAAGAGGGATGATTCTTCACCTCTACTCAGCAATGGAGAAGCCACACTTGGAATACTGGGCTCAATACACACAATATAAACAAAGTTTAAGGATCGTGCTGCTCTAGGGATATATTTGATTTTTCCATTTGATTAGAAAAGGTCCTTCAGAGCAGTGCTCCTTTAAGAAGCATTTAATCATTACATCTTTGAAATATTTACATATGCTAAATTTAGGTGGAGGGGTTTTTTTTCATAGAAATATCTTTTCAATCAAAAGGCTCTGATAGGGTTTTTTTAAACGCTTACCTTCTATTCAAAGTTTGTCAAACATAATTTAAAAAAACTTCTTAACTAGTGTATCTTTTTTTTTCTTTCAGTCAAGAACATTTCCTAAAAAAAAATGTACTTAAATTAATCTTCTCTACATAAAAATACCTTATTTCTCTACAAATATTATTCTGATGCTTCAATTTCATGGAGATATTGTATATATTACACATTGCTCAAGGAAACTCCTATAAAAATTAAATGGTAGACCTTATATCCTTTCCCATGACAGGACGGCCAGACTGCTATGGAAGAGATGCTTACTCACAGAATTACACAGGGGAGTGGAAGGAAGAGAACTTTTTGGTGATGCTGCTCTGTAAGTAGCTAATTACAGTTGGAATGTACAGAAAAGCATTTGCTATATCAAAACATTGAACAACACATTTCTGGCAGGGCCCTGGAGCTGTTCAAAATTGGCCAGCAGAACACTTGAAAAGAACCAGAATGGGAAAATTCTAAATAAAAGAAAAAAATCATGTTTTGACAAAGGCCTGGATGTTTTTTCTTCATAATTTCTATGGCCCTATGTTGGGCACCAATAAATCTGTCATGGTTTGGGACTGGGCTGGCCACTAAATGAATGACAGATGCTCTCTATTCACCCCTCTCCCTTCCTGGACAGGGCAAGGGAAAGAAGAAATAGGAGAGAGGCTTACAGGCTGGAAAAAAAAAACCTTAAAAATCTTTAATGAAAAAATAATAAGAAAAAGAAAAGATAGTAAAAAGAAAAACAATGAAATCTATACAAATATATAAAAAAAACAATATTGAACTTCCCTCCCAGTCTCATGCTTCCACTGACTACACTCACATCACCACTGCTGCTGCAAAGCAGCACTGGGAAGATCCCAGGCTGGGCTCCTGGACACAATGGCAGATGGGAACTGGACTGAGGAATGCACGGATCGGGATCAGAGACAGAAGAATGAACAGAGTCCTCCCAGGATGCCAGCCATAAAAAAAGAGACAAACCAGGACAGGTTTGTCCAGTGGTGCCTGCCAGTTGAACCTAGAGGCACACTAGATTTGCTGTGCAAATAAACTAATACATATCCCCTCTGAACAGCTGACAAAACTACTGGGCTTCGAGATGTCAAAACATAAATGGAGCATTTTGGTCTGATTGCTCTTTGCTTTCAGTCTCACTTCTGCTTATGCAAGATGGCTGCAAAATGCTAGCAATATTGAATTGTGGTTTTCTTATCACTGCTCTGCATGGTGCAAACGACATGTTCAACCATGGATATTCAAAAAGCTTTCAGATCAAAAAGTTTCACTTGTGTTGGAAAGTTTTAAGTTTTTTCTAGCCTATATATTTCATACTATACCAATAGCATCTTGAAGTACTGTTCAGAAAGGGTGTAGAAAAGTTTTCTTTGCTCTTCCCAGCTGCCAAGGCTTCTGCAATGCAGAAGGTCACAAATTACTTAGGAGAAATGGGCTCTATTATAGTCAGAGACAGGTGGCAGGTAGTTTTTAAATGTCTCTATTACCTTATTCTGCACCCTGTTCCTCAAAAGTCATCTTCAGTGAAGCAGTACTTCTCTTTAGCATTTGTATCTGAATATGTAGTTAGCAGACTTAATGTACCTCAGCACCTTCTCTTTCTGCTCGTCTACTAGTATTTCTGCATCCAAAAGGTAATACTAGTAAAATTTCCACAAAAAACAACTTTATCAAAAGACTGACCTCATTTGCTGGAACATTTAGGGAAACAATATGGATCTGATTGATTGGTTAATTTATTTTGTAACATTCATTGTACTGCAACATTCAAAGGTAGTTTTTAAATAACTTATTCTCTGCTGATTACTTGCTTTCTATTCTGTCTCCCCACTAATCCTTTGGCCCAGCTTTTTTTTTTTTTTTTCTTTCTTATGATCATAGATTCTTTCCTTATCATCACAGATTCTTGACATCATGATCAGAATTCAGAGAGCTTATTACAGAAAGCTTGTTATATGTAAAAAAATGTTCTTATTTTTGTTTAAGGGAAAAAGATTTTTAAAAACTACACTCATATTCAAATAGAACTTTATATAAGGAAGATAAAATTTTAGGATCATTTAGGGTATATCTCTAGGGCAATACATATTATTGTAATATTTAAAATAACTTCTATCTTTTAAACCAAACAAAAGTATTTTACAAATTTGTGACCAGAAGGCCATCTGTCCTTATATTATTGCCCAATAATTCATAGAAACTAAGATCACGTGTTTTAAAAAGCATCTTAAGTTACACTTTTATATTTATTTAAACAAGAACTTAACTTGCTTAAGTTAGTAGCCATCAAGGTTAATAAAATTTCTCATTCAGAGACATGCTAGACAGACTACTGATCTCAGATTTCAGCAAAGTGCTTTATGGAAAGCCCGGCAAACAAACACTATGTTCAGTACACAGACAATTTGGTGGCATGGTATGGCCTACTTAACATGAGAAGTGATTAGGTACTGTAATAATCCCTTCTGGTCTTCCCTCTATGAATAAGGAGTGTGTTTTCTAAAGATAAAAAAGAGGAAAAATACAAAATTTCACATTTGATAAATGTCCTCTACAGACTACATTTGGTCAACTTTTTCCTCTGCTGCTTCTCTTGCCACTTCTGCATTTCCAGCAGTACTAGCCTGAAATGATTAAGCCAGACCTCCAGTCTCTGATTTACTTGCTATGCCAAATATACCACCCAGTCTAAAATATTAAAGATAAGCAGCACTGCATGAGTAGTAATGTACTCCTCTCATAAAACACTAGTGGTTATGTAGAAGGCCTGAAAGAGCTTCTGCTACCATAAAGTTCTGGTTACAGCTGAAAATAGTGAATACTGAGATCTATTGCAGCTAACTTAACAGCTCAAACTAGTGAACAGGTTCTCATCAGCAACAGAATATGGATACAGTGGGAGGAATATGTAACTATTTAATGACACATAATCCTGTGTGGGATGAAAAACTTAAGATATGAAAAAGTTAGTCCAAATCTTCATTCGGAAGAAAAAATATTATTTAGAAAAGTATGCCCAAATACATCTCCCCTAATTTTAGACATTTAATTGGAATTTAAATTAGATACTGGGATTTTTCAAAAAATTAGAGGAGAGTGATAAGTTCTTTTTGGTGAAGATTATTAGTGAGATTTGCATGACTGCACTTCATCTCATGTTAGTGAGTTAGGAGCCTTTTGGATGAACCTTGACCTTCCAGATCCTTAGAGTAGATAATAAAGATTAATGGAGACCTTTATATTTTATCTTGGAGAACATTTCATTTCTTAGGAAGTTTCCAATAACCTAAATTTATTTGGCCCTCTAATTGCATGTCAAACAGACCATACCCATATGCCAATGAAAGAAGATGCATTCTAAAAAAACCCTTGAAATTGGAGTATTTTTCTATTATTAGTGCCATTATATACACTAAAAATATAAGAACAGCCACACAAACTAAAATTTCTCACCATTAGGTTGGGTTTTTGTGAAGTTTCCAATGTGAATGTTTTCCCTATCAAGCTTTAGAAGCTGGGCCTACATAGAAAGAATCTGTGGAAGCTGAACAGTGGAGAGTAAAAAAATAATAAGCTTAACTGAAAAGAGCAGTCTAGGAGAACAGTTATATCCAAATCCAGCTGGACATACTGGGGATCATCAGAGGACTTACCAACTTAAAGTACTAAAGTGAATCCTCAGCAAAGGTGAGGCAACACTAACATCGATAGTTACTTATTTTTACTCTTCTAAAGAATGATTCAACTGTTTTGTTTAGGCACAAATATGATTTTGCTGTCTCCCTGAAAGATCAGTCAGATTGATATTCTCATGGTTGAGTACTTAAGAGCCGTACAAACATTTTATTTTCTATACACTTACAGAATAAATTCAACAATTAGTCACAAACTCCTTGCATATGTCCTGCTTTCTGCTTCCATTTGAAAAAAGTATTTAATTAATCTTTGGCATGCACATTCATGGTAGGTTTTTTCCAGCATTCAAAGAATATTCTTTAAGTGATTAGTCTTCTTCTGATGAAAGGTCATGGCTGAGAAGTTCTCATTATATAAAAGAAACTAACAGAATGTGAAATGAACATACAGATGACATAATCCATATCATATACTGAAATCCAATTATCTGAAAAGGAGTAGAATGGTTGGGTAAACACCCAATTAAAAAATTGTTTTCCAAATTAGCAGTAAAATGGTCAAGAGAGCAGACTGTCAATCCCTTCTTTGCCATAGGGGTTTTTAATTTCCTTCAGCAAAACATTTAACTGAGACTTAACTGCAGCTACTTTAGCAGTCTAAGGGATATTTAGCTGACATTAGTTTTCTTGGTTCCATTAGGGGCCACCACAGAGACATCTCCAAAAAACTATTCATACTGTGACAAGATACATGACCAAAATAACAGGATAAATCATAGCTGGTTGCACCTCTTCTTTTCCATTAACTCTGGAGAAAGCCTAGGGAAATGGCTTAAATTGGAAACACATAGTTTTAGATGGATACAAATTGTCCGAATCCAATAAAACCTGTGACAGTTTAATATTTTTGGTTCTTTTCAGAATAAAAAACTGCGAGGACTTCCAGAATGGAAACCAAATAGCAAATAAACCAAAGCTACCTGTGGTACCTACATAAAGCTAAACAGAAGGACAATGATGAAAATGATGAAAAAAAGATGTCTCATTCACAGCTGGAATCTCCTGAGGTCATGATCTTTCTCCCAAAGAACAAAGGATGGGGTTCTTTTAAGAAAAGCCAAAGAGGATATCCATCACAGTGTTCACTGTTCACGCCATGGCTTAGTGCCTGGCAGCAGGAAACTAATTTCTTGTAAGTGAACAGTCCAAACAGACAGCCACATTGGTTAGGGCTACACCCTTTCTCTGACCTAAGGCAGGTAGGAATTCACCTGGTAAGATTCTGGAAAGATAGAAAGTGTAAATGGCTCCATAAATAATCAGGTAAGGCACCTAAAAGGGAGGAACTTCAGGTTCAATTCCTGCTTCAAGGCACAGGAAGGAATTGAATGCTTGTGTCTTCAAGGACCTTATGAGGTGGGACACCACATCAGCTTCCTCTGACCAGCCTGTAGTTTTAGGTACTGCATAATGCTATGGCTCACTCACCTAAGCAACTTTTATCACCTTTTCAAAAGAGAAACAAGAGCAAACACAAACACTGTGTTTAAATTACACTTACGTTGAGATATGCAAGCCCACTGCTCCCAAATTAGACATTACCAGTTTATAACACAGAAAGCATGGGCCCTGATCCTTTGAAAACCATCCAATAAAATCCAAGGTACCGCTTTTGGTCCCCAAGTCACCAAAGAAATATTAAAAAATAAAATTATAAGTAAGTAAGTAAATAAATAGTTAATTAATTAAATAAATAAAACTAAAAGGAGACTATTAGAGATTGTTATGTATCACACTGACATTTATTTCCATCACTAAGAATGAACAGATGAAAAAGTCAGCCTCAGACAGAACAGGAGGTAAGCAGGTATCAGAGTCCACACATTATAAGATTGAAACTGAATCTCCAACTGAGCATAAAAAATAATATTAACTACTACAGTATAACATAATAATTCTTTATGTTATGACTGCACCAAGTGAGCCTTCTAAAATTCTGCAAGTATATCTGCAGTAATAGTAACCAGAAGACCACTGTACATTGAGCAGTTAGCGATCCACACAACACATCTCTGTGTGCTGCTCTATGCTACACATAGAGCTGTGCCATCAGGCCTGTACTGTGCTGTGCACACCCCTTGGCCACAGGAGAAGCTTACCTCTGTGGTAACAGAGACTATAGGCAGCCCCCACCCAGTACTGATGACTACACCACCTGTTTGTCTTTTCACTCATCTAAAAACGCAGCAAGAGGTTCTCAAAAATCTGCTTAAGAGTGAACTACCTGCCCACCTTTTTAAAAAGTACACAATCCCTAGTATTTCCTTGTTTCTGGCACTATTTTTAAGAGCTTCATACCTAACATACTGGACTCTTTTAACAACGTCGCCATTTCTTACTTACTCACGCGACCAGGAATTACAATCTTCACCTACTTTTCACATTTGGTTAACAGAAGCACATGTCTATGAGGATTACAGACCCTCATTTAAATCATTCCAAGTTTGTTATGAGAGCTCATTTAAAGTAAAGTCTAGGTCAGGGTGAAAATCCCAGAAACCACAGTGCAATATACTCTCCTTTTAGCCATTCCAAACATAGCTACTGAATTGGAGAATAAAAAATATATATGTATTCCATTCTTACACACAAACCTCTTTTTCTCAAGTCCTGGCAGCTGAAACTACATGCATATCTGGGAGGAGTGGCGAAGTGTAAGAGAGTTAAGAAGGTCTGAACACAAAAATTCTTCCATCAAATTTGGTTCTTACATCTCTGTAAATTCCAACTAAGCCAAAGATTACAGGAAAATACTCCAGATGTCTAGTAAACACAGATCAGGCATTAACACATAAAACTCTCAAACTCTCTCCTAATAATTCCAGCAACTTCTATCCTCTCTAAAATATGCAGTGGCTTGGGGGCTGGGAGAAGACTTGGGCACTTTTTTTCCTGGAGCTGTGACTCCCATTGATCCTTTTTTTTTTTTTTTTTTTTTTTAAATTATTATTACCTACTCTATAAACAAGCACAACAAATAATTAGTATTCTTTATGTTAGGTTCTTAAAGATATATGTCCCTATCATAAGGGAAACATAGTCTATGAAAAGTGTGTTTACTCATCTTCATGGTAATTAAGCACTACTGAAGGTGCTATCAGAGAGCTTTCCTTGCCCTAGAACAACATAGCCACAGGGCAACATGTCACAATTGCAACTAGAGACCAACTGTAAGAGAAAAGATCATTATTTAGTTATCTGCACTGGACTGGGCTGGAAATGTAATGCTAAGTTTTTTCATGACCATCCAGTTCAAATTACTTATGCAGATTGTAATCGACACTGAATTCCTAGTTTGTTTTCATAAAAATGATGGTTTTTAAAAGTTAGACAGTCAAAATACAGAAGTATCAAATAAAGAAGAAAGAAAAACTCACAGAATATAAGAATTACTACAACGCCTTGAGAGCTCACTGTGAGACAAACCACAGTTCCAGTGAACAGTAGATCTCTGTAAATTTTCCGAAATGACACATTCAAGAAACAAAAGCAAAATAAAAGGAATCATCAGTTCAGCATTTAGGAAAAACACATTTGATAGTGTATTTTTAAATGAAATCTCCTCCTCCAATAAAAGTGCCATGTTGCAATCTTTTTAAGTCTATTCACAGTACACCAACTTGATCATCTCATTCTTCTCCTGCAAAAAACCCAGAGTACACATAATGACAGTGCAATCAACATTTAAATGAATTCACAAGACATTGTCTAATCTTGTAAAAACCAGGAAAGATGTAACAATAAGTAGCATAGAAATCCTCTTCACTATCCTGTACGGAGGAGCTTCCTAGAAGTGACTATCTCAAAGTTTGAAATGAAATTAATGAATAGAGACATAATGGAGATAAACAGCATTTACAACCTCATCCAGATTGATGCTGAGTCTCCTCATCTTCCACATCATTCATTATAAGGTGAAGGCACTTAGCAGGATTGGTATGCAAGACTGGTATGCAACTTTAATGTTTCATCCACACATCTTGCTATGTTTATTTCTAACTATACAATCACTTAAGAGAACCTAGAACACACTTTACTTTTCATTTTGAATAGGAACTGCACTTATTTTTTTGCAAACGCAAAAGCATTTGTTCAAAATAATAAAGTTATAGATTTTGTAGCCTCTTATTTTTATATGAAAAATGGATATATCAAAACTACTCATACTATTCATCTATCAAGATCCATGCAACTAAACTCTCCTCTAACAACATGAATAAAAATCCTTTAAGAAAAGGAGTATACTTTGCATCAAAGCCCTGAGAACCCAAAGTCTATCTGTTTGCATCAGAGAAAAGGATGCCAATCTAGCAGTCAGGATCTTTAGTCTTTATCATCCCCCAGTGAAACACTCAGACCTACTAGTTCCATTTAGGGAGCTGCTAACTGCATTGCCTCGGAGGAGCAGTTTCTAGGAAGTCAAGTTTCAAGCTTTGTAGAACTCATAAATCAGTATCAACTCCTTATATGATACTCTGACAGAAATGGGAAATGCCTCTACACTGTCGTTCCCCTTCCCTACATTAAGAGACTGTAGAGAGAAAATATTCCGTTTTAGTAATGTGCATATTATGCTGTGACTGTCATTCTTCATGCTAACTAACATTATTTCCCTCTGGTCTTCTCCGAATTTATTTTTTTATCTATAGTCTTACAGCTGAATTATAAATTCAGAAGAGTCTGAGAGTGGTCAGGTGGGAATTAGGGCTTGTCTCCCCAAAAAAGCAGTGGGATAATTAGCCCAGCTGAAGTGCATCTACACGAATGCATGCAGCATGGGCAACAAACAGGAGGAGCTGGAGGCCATGGTGCAGCATGAAAACTATGATTTAGTTGCCATCACAGAGATGTGGTGGGAGGACTTGCACAACTGGAGTACTGCAATTGATGGCTACCAACTTTTCAGAATGGATAGGCAAGGAAGGAGAGGTGGTGGGGTGGCACTCTATGTTAGAGACCAAATTGAATGCCTTGAACTCAAAAATGTGAATGACAGCGTGGAGTGTTTATGGGTAAGACTTAAGGGGAAGGCCAATAAAGCAGACATCTTGGTGGGAGTCTGTTATAGACCCCCCAACCAGGGTGGAGAGGCTGACAAAATATTCTCTAAGCAAGTGGCAGAGATCTCACGATCGCTCAATCTTGTTCTCATGGGGGACTTCAACCTCCCAGATGTCTGCTGGAAATATAACACGGCAGAGAGAGATCTGTCCCGGAGGTTCCTCCGTGTGGAAGACAACTTCCTAACACAGCTGATAAGGCAGCTAACTAGGGACAGCGCCTTACTGGACCTGCTGTTAACAGAGAAGGTCTTATGGGGGATGTAAAGGTTGGAGGTCGTCTTGGGCAGAGTGACCACGAAATGATAGTTCACAATTCTTGGAGAAACAAGGCAGGGAGCCAACAGAACTGCCACCCTGAACTTCCGAAAGGCAGACTTTGGCCTGCTTAGGAGCATGGTTGAGAGTGTCCCTTGGGAGGCAGTCCTGAAGGTCAAAGGTGCCCAGGGTGGCTGGGCATATTTCAAGGAGCAACTCTTAAAAGCTCAGGAGAAGCCCATCCCCAGGTCCCGAAAGACGAGCGGGCAGGGAAGAAGGCCAGCCTGGCTAAATAGAGAGCTTTGACTGGACCTCAGGAACAAAAAGGAAGTCTATGGCCTTTGGAAAAAGGGGTTAGCAACTTCTGAGGAGTACCAAAATGTAGTGAAGTTGAGCAAAAATTAGAAGGGACAAAGCTCAAGCGGAGCTCTACTTGGCCACTACAGTTAAGGACAATAAGAAGAGGTTCTTTCAGTACCTCAATAGAAGAAGGAAGACTAGGGAAAATGTTGGCCCACTGATGAATGAGGCAGGCACCCTGGTAGCGGAAGACACAGAAAAGGCAGAGGTACTGAATACCTTCTTTGCCTCAGTCTTCACTACTAAAGCGGTCTCTCATGAACCGTGGAGGCAAAAGGGAAGATCTGGAGAGACAAAGACTTTCCCTCGATAGAGGAAGACTGTGTTAGAGACCACTTGGCCAAACTGGACATCCGTAAGTCCATGGGCCCTGATGGGATGTACCCGTGAGTGCTGAGAGAGCTGGCAGATGTTATTGCTGGGCCACTCTTCATCATCTTTGAAAAGTCATGGAGAGCAGGAGAGGTGCCTGAAGACTGGAGGAAGGCCAACTTCACTCCAGTCTACAAAAAGGGCAAGAAGGAGACTCTGGGAACTACAGGCTGGTTAGTCTCACCTCCATCCCTGGGAAGGTGATGGAGCGACTCGTTCTGGAGGTCATCTCCAAACATGCTGAAGAACAGAAAGTTATTGGGAGTGGTCAACATGGATTTACCAAGGGTAAATCATGCTTGACCAATCTGCTAGCCTTCTATGATGTTATAACCAGTTGGCTGGATGAGGGGAGAGCAGCAGATGTCATCTACCTTGACTTCAGCAAGGCTTTTGACACTGTCTCACATAACATCCTGATTAAGAAACTCAGGAAGTGTGCGTTAGATGAGGGGATGGTGAGGTGGATCGAGAGCTGGCTGTGTAACCACTAGTGTCAGTGGTGTCCCCCAGGGGTCAATACTCAGTCCGGTCTTGTTCAACATATTCATCAATGACCTAGATGAGGGGACAGAGTGTATCCTCAGCCAGTTCACTGATGATACCAAGCTGGGAGGGGTGGCTGACACACCAGAGGGCTGTGCTGCCATCCAGTGGGACCTGGACAGGCTGAAGAGCTGGGCAGAGAAGAACCTCATGAGGTTCAATAAGGGCAAGTGTAGGGTGCTGCACCTGGGGAAGAAGAATGCCAGGCACCAGGATAGGTTAGGGGGGGACCTGCTGGAAAGCAGCTCTGAGGAGAAGGATCTGGGAGTCCTGGTAGACAGTAAATTACCCATGAGCCGGCAATGTGCCCTTGCCACCAAGAAGGCCAATGCCACCCTGAGCTGTACAGGGCAGTGTGTGGCCAGTAGGGCGAGGGAGGTCATTCTCTCCCTCTGCTCTGCCCTGGTGAGGCTGCAACTGGAATACTGCGTCCAGTTCTGGGCTCCCCAGTTGAAGAGAGACGGGGACCTACTGGAGAGAGTCCAGTGGAGGGCAACGAGGATGATCGGGGGACTGGAGCATCTTCCCTATAGGGAAAGGCTGAGAAAGCTGGAACTCTTTAGCCTGGAGAAGAGAAGGCTGAGGGGTGATTTAATTAATATTTATAAATACCTAAAGGGTGAGTTGAGGGAGGATGGAGCCAGACTCTTTTCATTGGTTCCCGGTGACAGGACGAGGGGTAACGGACACAACCTGGAACATAGGAGGTTCCACTTAAATATGAGGACGAATTTTTTTTCAGTGAGGGTGGCAGAGCACTGGAACAGGCTGCCCAGAGAGGTTGTGGAGTCTCCTTATCTGGAGATTTTCAAGACTCGCCTGGATGCAGTCCTGAGTGATGTGCTCTAGGGGATCCTGCTTTTAAGCAAGAAAGTTATCACAGAATCACAGAATCACAGAATGTTAGGGATTGGAAGGGACCTTAAAAGATCATCTAGTCAAACCCCCCTGCCAGAGCAGGAATACCTAGATCAGGTCACACAGGAACATGTCTAGTTGGACTAGATGATCGCTGGAGGCGCTTCCAACTCTGAATATTCTGTGATTCCATGAAATTCTCTGGAAGAAAATGTCTTTACTAAGATCTTGTTCAGTAACTAACATGAAATCAAGTTCCCATCCTATGACTGTTCCAATCCCACAACACATTTGGGCAAGGCAGACATTTAAATCTTTACCTCAAAGTGACACATTTGTCACTTTAGAAACACAAAATAGACAAACATTATTTTTCTTTCATTATAAAGAGAACTAAAGCTTAGGCTGTGTGTGGTGGCATAACACAAAGGCAATGGACTAGCTTATTCTACAGTATTTAGAACAGGAAGTGTTTCTCTCATGTAGTTTTCATTTTGCCTGTTGAAAACACACATGGTAGTTAGGGATTCGAGAGATGGTCACCACATCATGTACAGAAAATTTGTAGACTTTCCAGAGTGAAGTCTTGTGCTAGGCAATAGCAATTTGCTGTAACTTTATGAAGTCTAATCTTTACAAGGCTCCATCAATTTCACATAACAGTATGAAATTTAACAAGAGCAAGTGCTGGATTCTCCACCTGGGACAAGGTAATCCTGGTTATATGTACAAATTGGGAGACAAGAGGCTGGAGAGCAGCCCCACAGAAAGAGATCTCGGGGGCTGGGTTGATGGCAAGTCAAGTATGAGTCAACAGTGTGCCCTAGCAGCCAAGAGGACCAACCGTGTCCTGGGGTGCACCAAGTACAGCATAGCCAGCCAGTCAAGGGAGATGATTGTCCCACTCTACACTGCATTGGTGCAGCCCCACCTCGAGTACTGTGTGAGGTTTTGGGAACCTCAATATAGGGACATCAAACTATTAGAGTGTGTCCAGAGTAGGGTTACTGAGGTGGTGAAATCAAGGGCAAGACTTAGGAGGAGCAGCTGAGGTCACTCGGCTTGTTCAGCTTGGAGAAGAGAAGGCTGAGGGGTGATCTCATGGCAGTCTGCAACTTTCTCAAAAGTTGCAGCCAAGGAGGAGGTGCTGATCTCCTCTCTGGTTAGGACACAAGGAAATGGAATGAAGCTGTGTCAGCGGAAGTTCAGACTGGACGTTAGGAAAAGGTTCTTCACTGAGAGGGTGGTTGGTCACTGTAACAGGTTTCCGATGACCCCTGCACCAAGCCTGTCAAAGTTCAAGAAGCATCTGGACAATGCACTTAGTCATATGGCTTAATTTTAGGTAGTCCTGCGAGGAGCAAGGAGTTGGACTCTGTGATCTTCCCATTTGAGATTTTCTATGATTCACTTTCTACAGCTTTTTTATTTTTTTCCTTTATGCTGCAACTACCAACTTAATGCTTTTTCCCCATAAAATGAAAAGCCAATATCTGTAATGAATTATATTATTAAACCAGGAGAGCTATTTGTAGAATAGATACATGTAGTATAGGCTTAAGAACCATACTGAAAACATCATAAATAACAAGCTGTATATTATCAGTGTAATCTATTGGTTTTATTAAATTCTGCTTAGACATTGAGAAAGAAGAGGCTAAACTAGCCAAAGAGGATTAACGCCATAAGAAAGAAAAAAAAGGATTAATTTTAAAATGCTGGGAGAAAAATTAAATTGTTTAAGAAAAGGATATGATTCCATGGTTTGGTGAGCTGGTAGCCTGAATCACTGAAAAAGAAGTAATGGGGTCCTTGACTTGGAGTGCTGCATTTGTTTAACTAAATACCCTCTGCCCTGTGTCCTTGCAAAAATTCTAAACACAGAACTAAAAAGTTTCTAGCAGACAGCCAAGCTTATATATTCCTCAGAAGATCTCAGGTATCTTCATGTGTTTTTAGAGCTTATGCAGACAAAAAGTGGCAACGCATTTGGTAAAAGACAGCTCTGCACCAAATAATAAGTATCCTCCATCAGTGAATAAGGCTATTCACTTTATCAGGCTCTTAAAGAGAATTCTGCTGTACATCAATCAGTTCAGGTGGGATCAGCTTCCCCATTTCCTTGCCTGATTACTGTCTCCATGAGCGGAGGTACTCCTACTTAAAATGTTCATAGAAAGCACCACTGAGCCATGCTGCTTCTTCCATGAAGTCCACACATTACAGCACTGAACTGGTAGTTTGGTGAAGTTATAAATATATGCCATGCAAGAGCATCAGTTATAGCTTGTACATGCTGGGTTCTTCTAACATTTGTGACTAATACTGAATTAATACACAATATTTGCAGTTCTCATACAGTACAATAATGAATGCATAAATAGGCTCAGATCAGCAGACACTAACTCTCCACTTAGTTGAGACTGGCCTCATTAACTTCTATATGACTTTCTTATCAAGTCACATTGCAAGAGTAATTTATGTGTAACAAATTTATCATGGTATTTATTTCACTGTTCTCCTACTCTGTTTCTGCTAACTGGATATGATAAGAAAAGTCCTTAGTCCTATGCAGTGCTTTTATTAATACTCACAAAATGTTTTACAAAGAAGATTTAGTACTGTGATCTCCACTGCTATCAACAAGAAACTTACACACAGAAAGGTCAAGTGCCTTTTAAAGTATACTCAGCACACAAATCACTGAGCTAAGCTAACAGGACTCTTGAGTCTCAGTCCTGTACTATATTAATACAGCTATGTTCCTTCCCCTAGAGACAGAAAAAGCCAAAATCAGGTGGCAAATTACAAGTAACCACAGACAACCAATAATCCTTGAATAATCCAGTTTCAAAACCCTGAATTATTAGATTCATAGATCCCTTGTAAGCCTCTGAACTAATTAAAGCCTGACTGAGGAGCTAAGCGATCTTTAGCTCAAATCCTATGAATAGATTAGCTTGTGAACATAATGTATGCTGACTATTGATGTGCTATTTTGCTGTATAAGCACCAAGTGTAATTCAGCAAAACCCTACTGAAATTGTACATATAATAAATAGACCATCTTTACGAAGCTAAAGCTAATGTTAGGAGAAAGCATAAAGAAATGTGATTTTATCTCTTATTATACCAATGACAACATGAGACACTCTAATTGACAGAACACAGCCAGATAGTTCAAGGCTCCAAGGTATAAAGATCTGTGAATCTTTTCTCTGTTACTCCTCCATCATTTTTTAAACATTTTGAAAGAAATCTTGCAATGTAAGGTTTTCTAGAATTCTTAAAGTACTGTTAATTTTGCATGTTTTAACATAGAATACCCTGAATTCCTCTCTTGGAAATGATCTATAGTGTCTAGAGTACGTTAAACGTCCTTGAAGTTACCTGGAATCTCTCCATTTACAATGCAGGCAGCAGAGACCATTCATTAAACAGACTTGTATTTAAACTGCTTGTGTTAAGCAATAAAATGCTTGGGAAGCATTTATTTACCAAGAGGGTGGTGAAACACTGGAACAGGCTTCCTAGAGAGGTAGGTGATGCCCCAAGCCTGTCAGTGTTTAAGAGGCATTTGGACAATGCCCTTGATTACATGATTTCACTTTTGGTCAGCTCTGAATTGGCCAGGCCGATGAACTGATTGTTGTAGGTCTCCTCCAACTGAAATATTCAATTCTTCTCTCTTCTCTTCTCTGCTCTGCTCTTCGAAATATTCTTATCACAGCCCTTGGATGCTATTTGAATGGAATGTTCATCCTATGCCTGAGCTCCTTAAAACCCTCAGCACTTCATCAAAGAATAAGAGACTGTTTTTCTTAAGTAAAATTGGACTGAACCTAAGAACTCATTTTTAATAGTCACAGTCACTGGATTTCTGTCAATAACCAAGACTAGAGCCTCCCTTTGAGCCATTAAGTACCACCCAGCTTAAGTGTGAATTTGATGTAATGTGACAAGAACAACATCCATCTCTGCATAAATTCTTGGTCTTTCTTCTACATCCATTTTCTGTAGGGTTTACTGCACATTTGGAAAGAAATTACAACTATCAGGATGTCTGTCCGGAAAAGGCATCATTTTTCAGAAGAAGATGAAGCTAGAGCCAATTTGGACCACATCATAAACAGACCAGTGTTTGGGTTTGTCCCTTCCTCACGAGGAATCGTCTTTGCTGAGGATCCACTACAGAGCTTTCACGGTACAGAACCCAGGATCTGAGACAAAAATGAGCAGCAGCAGCAGGTTACATTGCTAGCTGTATTATATGCAATGAGTGGCATAGGAAAGAAGGGAATGTGTATTGCTCTTTAAAGCATATCTTCCCACTTGCCCAGATCTGCAATTCTGAACTCCATGTGGACACTCTTCCATATTCCTTCCTCCCCTCCTAAGAGAATCTGATGCCAAACAGAAACAACAGACTCCATCTGCCCAAGAAAGAGGGAAGAAAAATAAAAACTTAAGCCTCACAAAAGTGCAGCAGAAGGCCATCATTGCTACAGATTCTATTTTGAGCACTTATTCCACCTCTGTTTATAAGGCTTCTTCAGTGAAATAAACTAGTTACACAAGAAGTTCACTTTACATATTGGCCTCAACTTCCTGATTCCAAACAGCATCATCACTTCTCTGTTCTAGTCACAAATGCTATATCCTCTCATGCCTTCTCTTTGCTATTCTAAATACCTCCAGACTTTTTGTTCCTTCTCCATTTGGAGGTCCTGAGGGTATCTCCTAAGCATTGGTAGCATTAAGACTAGTCAGGCAAACTTTCACATTAAGAAAGTTTCTTTAAGCGAACTGTCTCCTTTTCTATAGAGCAAAAGAGAGGAAAAAATCTCATTTCTAAATACATAATGCAAGCATTATGTAGTTCAAATTTAAAAATTCAGGCCTCTGTTTCAATTATCGTAATTGTTCAGAGTTCTTCATGCCTATGTAAGAAACTAACAAACACTTCTGGCCTAATAGCTATGGCCCTGAAATTACACAGATGATGAAATATTTCTAAATCTCCATTAGAAGCTTAGATCACAAAGGTAGTTTAATGAAAGACTAGAATTAACCTCACTGAAATGCAAAATTATACTAGAAGACTCTTTATATTACACTAATAATGAGGTGAGATTATATAAGCTTTTGAGATAGCATACTGTTGGGTCCAATTTTTCAGCTGCACCTTGCAAAGATGAGAAGAAACACCTAACTATTATATCTCTGGTGCACTGCTAAGAAGTGCAACATACATATAGTTAAAGTGAACAAGAACAATAGGTCAGCATGATGAAACCCATGGGGAAAAAAGGCTAGGATATGTGGAGGCCTACAGAACACTAAAAAATATATATATCATCCCTTAAATGACCTTTGGAATCATGCCTTATATTGAAGGAAAAAAAAAACCCAACAAAGAGAGAGAAGGAAAAAGAAAGGAAAAAAAAGGAAACCAGATCTTTGGCAAAATAAGAGAGAAACATAAAAGTACAGGTAGAATTTGCAACTGCACTAATTTGAATCAAATCCTGGAAAGCTTTAAAAGGTTCCAAGAACTAGACTTTATAGAACTTTAGTGTAGAAATTCAACAATAATCTGACATCTGCTTTTTCTTCTGACACTTACTGTTACACCTTCAGATGTACATTCCATATATTGTTAACACCAAGAGATGAGAGAAAATTTAGGCCAACTGACCTCTATCACCTCTAAAGATTTACCACTAAATCATCCTATTATCGCCCAATAATCCTACAAAGTATCTCATGTAAGATAGGAACATCACTGACTTATTTGCAATACAAGAAGCAAGTTACTACACAAGATAAGGCTGGAGATTCATCTAGTCTAGCACCATGCTGCTGACAATGGTCACGTTCACCTTCCTCTAAGAGCAAATTCTGCTTCGAACACGTACAGAATACAAAGTCTATATGGAGGCCTCTCCATAGTCATCATAAGCCATAGATAGGCTTATCTTGTAAATCATAAGCTCTTATAAGTGTAATTTTATTTTTATTTTGTCTAGAATTAACTATGTTAATATTTTCCATGTAAAGAAATATTCATACTTTCAATTTTATCCATCTTTAACCTCCTTGATTCCTTGTTGCAGTAAATTGTATGGATTAACCATGTGCTAACTAAGAAAAGGATCATTTTATCAATTTTTAGTTTGGGTTTTTTTTTTTTCATTTTTGTTTTGTTCTTATTCATTCATTTTTGAATTATTAGCAAGGAAAGAGGAAGCTATATCTTCTATACAAAAACTGTAATCTTTATACCATTGTTGTGCTTTCCACCATCTAAACTCTCCACAGTGTAAGTCTGACCATCTTTGGACAATACACTGCCCACTTTTTCTGCTTACCTGTAATACATGATAAGCCCAGATCTACAAAAATATACCTGCAACTACTGTCCTATTGGATGCTAAATTCTCATTTATCTAATAAGAAATAGGAACCAAAACATATGAAGATTTGATTCTTTGTATTTTAGAAGATCAAAAAAGGAAAATAGTAATTGTATTTGTAATTCATCCCACTGAATGCAATTTGAAACAGATATCTGAGTTACAAACTGTAAATTCAAATAAATAAAAAGAAAGCAACTGCTAATAACAATGAACAGCCTGGAGCAATTCATGGTTTTTTTAATGACAAATAGAGTGAGTCTGACTATAATTTTAATCCCTCTGTCATATTTTTCTTTCATATTTAATAGATTATAACCATTTGTTGCTGTTTTTTAGTTACAGCTCTAAAGATGTATTAGGATATGACAGATCCAAGAAGCCATACTTTTAAATAAAACTTCTTCATCTTGTAAATAGTTGTTTAGAATTTCTGGCTTTAATCATCAGTTTAATGAAGTCTAATGCATCTGTTATTATCCTTTCCCTTTAATGTGGTAATGAGAATAAAAATATCATTAAGGGTGTTTGAAATAAAGGAATAAAAGCTGAAGACAAGGGAGAAAAGGAGATCTATACAGCAATACTACATCAATATATTGATGCAAATAGCTTTTCTGTAGGCAGCCACTATAAGACATACTCATTCTATGATTCCAAATTTATTCATAAACCTGCAGCCTCCCAAACTTGTTACAGAAATGTCTTATGTCCCATTGTGTTATGTACAAAACAAGTCGGAGTGAACTTGGTGCATCAAAATTATTTTTTAAAAGAAAATCAAGCTGTATTTTACTAAAAGCAAGTTGTCTGTGCGCTTTTGCACATTGCGATTGTGTTTTATCTAAATCAAGGTGACTCTACAGGCAAAATAAAATCTCATTAGTTTCCAGTAAGATGAAGAGAATGCTAACCGTACCACAGAATCACAGAATCACAGAATCCTAGGGGTTGGAAGGGACCTCAAAAGATCATCTAGTCCAACCCCCCTGCCAGAGCAGGGTCACCTAGAATACATCATACAGGAACGCATCCAGGAGGGTTTTGAATGTCTCCAGAGAAGGAGACTCCACAACCTCTCTGGGCAGCCTGTGCCAGTGTTCTGTTACCCTCACTGTGAAGAAGTTCTTCCTCATATTCACACGGAACCTCCTGTGCTCCAGTTGTATGTTAAATATCTACTTTCAAAAAGCTTCTTGTCTGAATTCTGTTACTTTTTTGTAGTTTTGCTATGTTAATGTACTATTGGGGAGAGGATAAAATCTTAATTTGAAGAAAAATGATGAATAAGATGAGGACACATATGCAACACACGCTTCTTAAGCAACAAAATAAATTATTTGTAGTGAAAGAATTTTCCTTTGAAGTTATCCTAAACTCAGAAGTTTCTACATGGTACGTTTCAAGGCATTATATAAAAATACTTTTCCTCTTGTCCAAAAAAAAAAAAAAAAAAAAGGCAGCATTTAGTTTTAAATTCACTTTGGATTTTTATAGCAAACGGGAAACCAATTTCTTGCATCTAGATAAGATCTTGCAAATAGATAAGATCTTGCAAATAGATAAACAGTTTTATTTTTCACCTTCTTAGATGAGGAAAAATCATATAAGCTATTTAACAAATAGCATGATCTTTGTTTCCCTTTCTTATCTAACACAGGAAAACGTGTAATATATCTTGTTATAAATTTCTGATCAATAAAAGAAAAAATCGGTTTTATCACAGGCCTATCACTTCCCATCACAGCAGTACAGCTTAAAAAAAACCCTAAAAATTCATACTATGCCCTCTTTGTTTCTTGACTAAAATATGATAGTGCTTCTATAACTTAACATCCTACAGTAAAGTTACTTGGTATTTTTTCAGCATGCTCAAAAATGAGTATAGGTTTAGAAAATAGTGACAGGAAAAAACCATGGGTTTTGTATATAAAGCATCAAGGGGGATATGATTAAGTCATTTTACTTTGATAGATGATATGAACCTGTTCAGAAGCTGCATCGGAAAGCTTATCTCATTGGTTTTCTCCTTGGACACTTTTAGCTGCACTGCTTGTTAAAGAGAAGACAGTATCTGGAGGTAGATCAGGAGGTAGATTCGTCTTGGCTATTGTGTTATTTCAGCTCATTGATGAGATCAATGAAATGCAGAAAATAAGATTTATTTAGTCTTTTATACTACAAAGAAGCAAAAGCTACCCAACTATCACATTATTTCCTCCCTACACTACCCCTTGAATCTCTTCCTAGATTTTTGCGATGAATGGTAATCCTTTAGTTATTAACTCCTACAGCTTATCATTTCCACTACAGAGAAGCTACACTTTTTCTTGAAGTCTAAGGGAATTTTGACTCTGGAGTAAAACTTAAAGTGCTGAGCAAAATAGGCAATGAACCTAAAGTAATCTTCACATATAACTAAGTCACCAATTTTTTTTCTAAAATGTGTGCGTTTGAAATAAGACACCATTTAGATTTCTACTCCATGCCTCATAAGCAGTTGAAAATAGCGTAATTTTTGTCAGAAACAGAAAATGAGTATGTAATGAATGCTAGTTTTCAGGAAAATATTGCTAAAAATTTTCAACATGTTTTCCCTTCTAATACACAGAGAATTGAATTTCATCATTTTTTTTCCACCTAAGCCTTTTGCTTGTTTCTCCTTTTGATGGAACAGTGGAGTAAAGTAGAGCATCAAGGTGGACAATTTTGAATAATTTATTCATGACTTCTTGGTTCCTATGAGTTGAGCACATGACATTACAAAATGACTCTTGGGTTGTCCTATACATGCAACGATAATCACAGAATCACAGAATGTTAAGGATTGGAAGGGACCTCAAAAGATCATCTAGTCCAATCCCCCTGCCAGAGCAGGAACACCTAGGTCAGGTCACACAGGAACATGTCCAGGCGGGTTTGGAATGTCTCCAGAGAAGGAGACTCCACAACCTCTCTGGACAGCCTGTGCCAGTGTTCTGTTACCCTCACTGGGAAGAAGTTCTTCCTCACATTTATGCGGAAACTCCTATGTTCCAGCTTGCACCCATTGCCCCTTGTCCTATCATTGGATGTCGCTGAGAAGAGCCCGGCTCCATCCTCATGACACTCACCCTTTACATATTTATAGACATTAATAAGGTCACCCCTCAGTCTCCTCCAAGTTAAAGAGACCCAGCTCCCTCAGCCTTTCCTCATAAGGGAGATGTTTCACTCCATCATCTTTGTGGCTCTGCACTGGACTCTCTCGAGCAGTTCCCTGTCCTTCTTGAACTGGGGGGCCCAGAACTGGACACAATATTCCAGATGCGGCCTCACCAGGGCAGAGTAGAGGGGGAGGAGAACCTCTCTCAAACTACTAACCACACCCCTTCTCATACACCCCAGGATGCCATTGGCCTTCTTGGCCACAAGGGCACATTGCTGGCTCATGGTCATCCTGCTGTCCACCAGGACCCCCAGGTCCCTTTCCCCTACACTGCTCTCCAGCAGATCAGCCCCCAACCTGTACTGGTACATGGGGTTGTTCTTCCCCCACATGCAAAACTCTACACTTGTCCTTGTTGAATTTCATTCAATTTCTCCCTGCCCAACTCTCCAGCTTGTCTAGGTCTCTCTGAATGGCAGATAATGGTAATTAGACATCTTGTAAATAATGAAAAGTTAAGCAACTCCTCCTTCCCTCCCCTTCACACAACAATTGGAGCCAAACGGTTGTTCAAGCTTGTTATGAACAATCTTGTTGTTATAGGGAGAACTATTCCATTCCAAGATTAGATATTAGCTTAAGCTGTCTTGGTACAACTGAATAAGCATGAGCCTGCAGATATACAAATGCTAAATCCACTGGCATTATAATTTCTTAAGAATTCAGAAACCTCCAAGCTTTTCTAGATGGTAAAGCATCCTACTACACATAAGTCTGTTTCACAGACATACTAAATCTGTTTATTTTGAGTAGAAGCAGCATTGTTCAAGTTAAGTTATGGTGTAATAAACAGATTAGGGCATTAGGCAACAGAATTGTTAAAAGTGAAAGATCCTCAAAGTGAATGGAAAGAAATGAATGCCAAATCCACTATTTCAAAAAGAAATGCAATGAAATTTAAACTAAATCTAGCTCAAAATAATTTACCTTTTGGCATCATAAATCAGTATTTTAAGTACTAGTTCAAAAACTAAATAACACTACAGGCTGAATGAAAAATTACCCTGCCTCTTTTGATTCAGTGTGAATTTTCAATTCTAAAGTAACCTGTAGTCATTTATTTAGGGCACCTTGTTAAAGTATTGCTTGTTACACCAAAGTGGAGACAGGAACTTCCAAGATTTTAGCTCGCTCCTGGAAATCTGACCGCATTTCATCTTATTTCTATTGTTCTCAATGGCAATTTGGCAATAATGCAAATGGGCTATATGTATCATTTTCTTTCACCTGTAAAGTTAAAATTCACAGGGAAAAGGTTCATCCACTACTCCTCTCTATTAGAGTTTAACTAATAAGAGGTTAGGTCCTATGCTGAACCTTGACACAGAACTCTCTTACTGTTATTGCATCAACTGGTATTATAAAGCAAAATCTTGCATCAAAAGTCAAAAAAACAGCTAGTGATCCCTCCTGAGTAGAGGCTTTATTATAATATAAAGCTGTCTAGAGCTGTGTTTCTGGCAGTACATATCAGCATTTCCATACCAAAGTACAAGGCCTGAAGACTAAGCACTTCTAAATTGTCTTTGAAGTGGTTCGATTTTTCGTAGGAACAGATTTTGAAGATACTACCAGAAACTGCAGAAACAAGGTTGGGGGTGGGAATGAGGGTTGCTTTCAAAAAGTTATTAAAATCTAGTGATTTATCGTCTCTTTAAATCAAAGGGACTTTATAGCTGCCCTGCTTAGCTTTAGAATATTGAAAAAAAAAAAAAAAAAAAAAAAAAGAAAGAAAGAAAAGAAAAAAGAAAATTTTTTACATTTAAACACCACTGACCTAAGTTTCTATCACTTCCTAAACTTGACCAATATTAAAAATTGAGTTAAATGTTGAGAAATCATAAAATATTCAGCCTACAATAGAAGACCTGGACACAAGAAGCTCAGGCATTCTGTTTAAGCCTAAGAGAATAGGAGAGAATACAAAGTGATGGTAGGTAAATGTCTCAAGGATACATATATCCCCATCTCTGGTCAAGAAAGATCTAAAGAAAGAGCTATCTTTGTGTCAATGGCAGAAGTATCAGATCTTAAGAAATTCAACAAAACAAACCAGTGAATATTCATGGGAAACAAGAACAGGTCGTCTTCTCCTAGCTGCACTGTTACGCAAATGTCTTAGAGATACATGTTCAAACCACATTTTAATGCAAAATAAGCTCTTTATTATATTTAGGCTGTGTGCTTGTCCTAACAGAAATGAATGAATATCACAATGTGCTCTTCAGATAGTATGAAAGTCAGAAAACCCAAATACATATGAAAACTTATTGCCTTGGGTTATCTACTGTGGACACAGATGCTCAGGATAAATAAATTATGCTAAGAGACTCCAGACTGCAGAAAAAGGCCAGGCTCGCATGTTCTCCTGCCACTGTCAGAGACAGAATACTAGACTAGTTGGACCCTTGGTCTGCATCAAGGGCGTTTCTTCAACTGTTACCTCTGAGTTCAATTTTCAAGTGTTACACCAAATGAGAACATTATCTTCTAGGTTTTAATACTCTATGGCATTCTATACCACTTAGGTATTTCCAGCACCTTTGAAGGAATAGAATTAATTGAGTGATGGTGTTTCAGACAATCTGAGGGATTAGAGATAACTATAGTAGGATTTTTCTGTTCTTTTTTTATTATTTATTTTTAGTGACTGACCCAACCCTTCTAATCAAGAGTATCAACGAACACATTTAGCATTCAATTTGCCATCTCTAACCTTATCTTGTACATATGACAGAACACCTGGAATTAAAAATAAAATATCTCCATAGTAAGTTATACTAATTCCTCCTCTCCTTCTGATGCTAGCCCTGTGGTTTCACTGCATGTATTCTTCTCTTTATCTAACAGTTTTGCGAGGTGGGAAACTTCTGTCTGTAGAACATAGGAGGTTCCGCATAAATGTGAGGAAGAACTTCTTCACAGTGAGGGTAACAGAGCAGTGGAACAGGCTGCCCAGAGAGGTTGTGGAGTCTCCTTCTCTGGAGACATTCAAAACCCATCTGGACATGTTCCTGTGTGACCTGATCTAGGTGTTCCTGCTCTGGCAGGGGGATTGGACTAGATGATCTTTTGAGGTCCCTTCCAATCCCTAATATTCTGTGATTCCATGATTCTGTGATTCCGTCTACTGTCGACAGTACTAGTTGCTGGGAAACACACTGCAGCAAACAATTATCCACTCACTATTTCAGTTTTCAAAAATGAACTTTGAAAAGAAAATTAGGCATCCAAACAGAAAAATACTACTTTGGTCTAGACTTAAATTACGAAGTGAAGACATATTTATACTAACAGTTGTAGTTGTTCTCTTGAGATTTGTGGATTTGCTTGTTTGGTTTTCGTAACATCAGCAGTGTTTCACCACACTATTTAACGAAACACAACTAGCAAAGTAAAGACTCCTTCAGTGAGAAAGCAAGTTTGGCATAGATACAACTTCTTAATTTGTCTGTCAATGCAATTTACTGATATGCTATAAGATTCAGTCCGCTACTGTGCACTACTCTTTTTCCCTCCTGCTTATATGTCTGTCATATTATCTTTCAAAAACAACCTCATTTTTCATAAATCAGGCTGGGTCTACTTGAAATCAGCATCGACTTGTTTGTAAAGAACTAGCTTCCACCGACTTTATTGGTTTACATTTGAATTACCTTGAGGCAGTATAAAGGGTAGAATTACGCAGTGTTTAATACTATATGCAATGTTTTGTTGTATCTTTCATATGAGTATTCCAAATCCTTTACAGGAAAATCAAGTACAAAGCCTAATTAAGAGAACAGAACTGATCAAAGAAACTAAAAGGTTAAGACAAGGGAGAAAAACTAGCTTGGGGGGGGGGAATAAAAAAAAAGCTAGCTATTTCAGTGTGCAAGTGTGAAAAAAATTTGGAATATACTCTGTTCCTTTCAGACTGAAAGGCTTTCCTTGATCAGGGCAGTAACACATTTTAGTAATACAACCCACTGGTTTTTGCTAATAACTAAAGATAGAAAGGGGCATGATTTCTTGCTGACTAGTATAACAAGGTCAAACTTCTCTGAAAAGGTCTTGCTGAATTTAATGCACAATCACATTCATGTACAATTTTAGGAGGGTTATATGAAACTAGGAAAGAATCTGAATACTGTTTTAGCATAATTTCTGAAGGGTTTAATTAGTTTTACCTCTATTAACATTTATAGGGCACGTCTGCAAAACATGGTGATTGATTTGTGGCAAATAGTTAGAAATGTAAACTTTTTACTTTGGTGTTATCGCATTTTTTACATGATTATGTTTTATTCTCTGTAGCTTTTTAACAACTTCTGTACTTCTTTACCACAATGATCTGAAAACTCACTAAAGATAAATGATTCTTTGACATGGCTAGAGATATCTGTAGTAGAAAAAGAGAAGACTTGTACTTTAGGACACCAGCTGCAAAGGAAAGCATTTTAGTAGAAGACTCCCTAAGAACTGCTTCATTTCACAGGTCTCTACAACATGTTATCTTCAGCTTTTCAAAGCAGTCATCACTGCCAAGTTTAATGGGGACTTGGGCAAAGATTTTCCATATAGTCCTTTACAAGTCCTATGAATCTCTGTGTAGGCTAAAACCATAAATTTCTTCAAATTACATTAACGGAACATTTCTTCTTGATGTTATTTTGCAGTGATTTCTAGGCAGGCAGAATTTGGCACTGTCTGCTTTCCTTTTATAGCTTACTCTGCATCCTTCTCTACTAAAGTTTGACCTCCAAATCTTATTCGGCTCTGTTCTAAACTACTTTAATCCATGCTCAAGGAAAAGAGCAGGTCTCTTTTCCAACCAAAAATGACTGGCTTGGTAGACAAAGGGAGAGCAATGGATATCATCTACTTGAAATTCAGTAAGGCTTTTAACAATGTCTCTCTTAAGATCATCACAGACATGCTGCTGAAGCTGGATGAACAGACAATGAGTTGGACTGAAAAACAGATGAATGGCCAGCCTCAGTGGGTTGTGATCAGTGGCACAAAGCCCAGTTGGAAGCCAGTAACTAGTGGTGTACCCCAGGGGTCAATAGTGGGTTCAGTCTTGTTTAACATCTTCACTAATGATCTGGATGATGGGGCAGAGTGTTCCCACAGCAAGTTTGCAGATGACACAAAAGTGGGAGGAGTGGCTGACATGCCAGAGGGTCCTGCTGCCATCCAGCGGGACCTCAACAGCCTGAAGAAATGGCCTGACAGGAACCTCATGAAGTTCAACAAGAACTGCACCAGTATATGCTGCACACTGATCAACTGGAAAGCAGCTTTGTAGAAAAGGACCTGGGGGTCCCTGGTAGGCCACAAGCTGACCATAAGCCAGCCATGTGCCCTTGCAGCAGAGAGGGCTAACAATGTCCTGAGATGCATTAGGAGGAGTATTGTCAACAGGTCAAGGGTGGTTCTCCTCCCCCTCTACTCAGCACTGGTGAGGCCACACCTGGAGTACTTTGTCCAGTTCTGGGCTCCTCAGTATAAGGCATGAACATACTGGAGTAAGTCCAGCAACAGGCCACGAAGATGATGAAGGGACTGACGCACCTCTCTTATGAGGAAAGGCTGACAGAGCTGGGCCTGTTAAGCCTAGGGAAGAGGAGGCTCATGGGGGATCTGATCAATGTATATAAACAGCTGAAGGAGGGGTGTAAAGAAGACGCAAAAAGAGAAAAGCTCCTTTCAGTGGTGCCCAGTGAGAGGACCAGAGGCAACTGGCACGAACAAACACAAGAGGTTCTCTCTGAACATCAGGAAACAGGTTTTTTTACTGTGAGGGTGACTGAGCACTGGCATAGTTTGCCCAGAGCGGTTCTAGAGTCTCCATCCTTGGAGATACTAAAAAACCATCTGGATATAATCATGGGCAACTAGCTCTGCGTTACCCTGCGTCAGGAGGGATGTTGGACGAGCCCAGAGGTCCATTCCAATATCAACCGTTCTGTGATTCTATGATTCTCTAACAGAGATTTGTGTGGTATATGACTGAAGCCCAGTGAAGGCACAGAACTCAACAAAAGTGTTCAAAGCAGAATAAAAAGTAAGGCAGAGGAATCCTATATATAATCAAACTGAAACATTAATTGCATCAGGCTTAGCTTTAGCTGATACTAATTATCCTCCCCTTAAATGAACATTAAATCCAATAAAATGAAGTTCTTTGCCATGTACCAATACCAACACACTTACTTGTTGGGTAACACATTATTTATGTCAAAACTTTGCTGAGACAAATGCCTTGATGTAAATGCTGATATAAATGTCCTGCTTGGCTTATTCACAGGAAATTGCTAAACCTGTGAAGCATATTGGTTTATCTTTCATCACATTGTTTCTCCATTTAGACACAAACAAGGGATCAAGGGTCTTTTCTGTTTAAATTAGTCTCCGTACTTTTTAACATTAACATTGTTAGACTGGCTGACAACTCATACTACTGACTTCACTACAACTAGAACTTCATGGACTACGGACTCCATTAGAAGAAATTTTGGGCTGAGGAAAATCATAGTCAATCATTGATAGCAGGCAAAGATAATTTCCCACTTCAACCACCTGAGGCTTTCCCTGCAAAAATTCCTAAGTAATGTTCATCTAGTCACAAGAAGAGATACTCACTGTTAACTCTACATTCTGCTAGTGGACTGAACAGATAGTTCTGATTAAGGCATAATTTACAGCAGTGTGGTGGTTTAGACCCTGCTGGGACCCGAGACCATGTTGCCGCTGCCCCTCCCCCACCCTCGGATGGGGATGGGACAGGGAGTGAAATACAAACCCCGGGGTTGAGATAAGGAAGATTTAATACAGCAATGTAACAACAACCCAAACAACAACAATAACCATAACAGTGCTAACAATGTACAGAACAAGAGCGGTACCGCAGGGACACAGCACGAGGGACAGACCCGGACAAAAGCCGCTCCTGCACTGCCCACACCTGGGCACCAGGACATGGCGTCAGCTTGGGATGGAATAGCCCGGCTGTAGCTCCCTCCCAGCTGCTGGGGAAAGTTAACCCCATCCTAGCCCAACCAGGACAAGCAGGAAGAAAGAAGCATATAAAATGATCAAGGTAATGACAGCCCATTATTCAGAATCCCCCACAAAATCAAGATACAGTTACTTTCATTTTGAGAATCTTTTGCAGTGCTTTTAACAGCACCGGGATATAGAGCAGATGTGAAGATAAAACATTATTCCATAATGCTTTATGATCATAAATCTCATTTGGGTGTTTCCACTCTCATTTAATTTTATATCAGTTCAGGCAATGGGACTGTATTTCCGTGAACTGCATCCCATTCACAAGACAATCTTCAGGAGGGAAATACTGTCAGTGTTTGAAAAGAGTTATTGGTATGACAAGGGTAACTATAATAGTGCTTTATGCTTTAGGGAGTAAAGTAACTCAGCTCTGGTTCATGGGCAGTAAGAGACTGTGGTGTGCTGTGTTATTCTGTAGCATTAGCCCTGCATGGCATTGCTAAAGAGAAATGGTGGCAAATATAACAGGAACTAGACTATTTGTTATTCCTTCCTCAACATCTGTTGCATAAAATGTAATTTGCTCATTTGTGCAAGCTGTGCTTCTTTAGAGGCAATCTCCAAATCCTTTTTTGGATGTACCTGCCCCAATTTGTACAATTCTAATGTGGCCAAAAATAGCCTGCATTTCAATTGCACATAATTTGAGAACACTGCAGTGAGCAACCTGTTTGTTTAAATTACATCAAAAAACAAAGCAACGCAGGGGTATGAGTGACCAAAGAGTCAGAAAAGAAGAATTTGAAGAGGGATTGTTTTTCTGGTTGGCTTTTTTCGAGAGTCAGAGCTCTCAGATCACCAGAAAGAATATTAAGGAAAGCAGTTAATATGTAGTTAAAGGAATCGTAATGCACATGAACATATGTTGTTTTACCTAATTTTGATCAACTTAAAAGTAAAAATGTCTTTATTCTTTCAGTTGGGTTTAACACACCATCTGGTTTAATTATTCCTTAGGTAGCACACTATAAAGTTAATAGTAACAGTATTGTTAAGCCAATCAGAAAGAACGTCTGATTTTTCACTAAGGATGTTTCTCTTAAACCCCTTGACTACGAGGTCAATGTAATAAGCTTTTGCATAAGTATAACGTTACTGGCAGTACTTGGCAGATGTTAGCTCAGAATTGTCACCTCTAGATTAGCTCAAATCTGCTTACTCAAAGTTTAGTCATAATCTGAAATGCTCCTTTAATTTAGAGTTTCAGACAGAATTTTAATTCTAAAATTATATAACTAGTTTTAAAATAGTTGAGAAGATATGATGACATTAAAACCACAAGATTGGCTGTTAAAAGGAAATAAACTGCAGTTTATAAAAGTCATGTTGATTAAGGAATCAAAATACTAAAATCAATCTTAGTCCTCATTTCAGCAAGGAAAGGTACGTCCAGTGAGACTTCTGAAATCCACTGCTTTGATCAACTAGGCAAGTGAAATACGGAGGGTTCATTATTCATTGTAAAACCAGAGGGAAGGTAGGGAATTAGGGATTCACTTCAGCATCTTTGAGCTGAAAAGTAATTTGAAGCAGTTTTGCATAATCCCAATTTTAGAGTCCTAGTGAAGTTCACCCTTCCACTGCTGCTGTCTTTCAACCGGACTTAATAACTGTTTAAAATCCTACTTTAAAACTACTTTGTGTTGTTTGTCTTTAAAACCATTATTCAGAAAAAAATGAATATTGTAACAAATTCTTACAGAACTGAACATTTTCCTATGACCCTGAAAAAAAATCTGTTTCCCTGAAGATGTTTCTGAACCAAGAGGAAAAAAAAAAACAAACCAAAACAAACAAAAAAAAGCAGAACAGAATTTCACTTCAATAGATGTGTAAGAAATACTTCAGGAAGGACATAAACACATAATATACTATTCTGAATTTAGCAAAAGATAGAAAGATTAGAATACATTATTGGTAGGAGAATGCTTGATATTCTCGTCATCATAGCATACATATTTCTATTTTCAAGTGTAGTATTACATGTTCTCATTCCCTATTCCAGATTTCAGCTATATATATATGATAAAGCATGTACATGATGATCATGAATTAACAGACTAGATATTAGTCATACTGAAAAAAAAATAATAATTTTTAGCAAACAGGTATTTTCCCAATTCTTATAATTTATTGCCTATTGCAGCTAGATACACTTTATGGCATAATACTGCTGTTCTAAATTACACCAGTTACAGTGGTATCTGGTGACCCCATGAAATACAAGAGGCAAAAAATAACTTCATTTCTCAGCCTGCACACTAAATGGAGTTAATGGAAATCATTTGTGGTTTACTAACTGCCCCCACATCTCATCCATCCAGGACTCCCTGAGCAGAAAACAACTGGGGCACAGGAGGGCTTTAGGAACAAGTGTCATATAACCTTGTGCTGTCCTTAGATTTCCCTAGGTATATATTTACAGCTACTGCTGTGATTATTGGGCTGAATGACTTGCTGATATAACCAAGTAAATTTGTTCCTATGTTTCAGTATAAATAAAAGAACTAAATTGTCCTGTAACCCATAAAATGATAAATAAAACTATATCAGACAACTTTGGGTACTCAAATGTGTTTCATGAACAGAACAAATGTTACCCAAAAGACAGGAATCTCTCCCAGGACTCATTTTGGGAAGCCCTAAGCATAAGTACATTTCCACTGGACATACAATATTGATGAATACAAGAAATTTCAGCTGTAACTCAAAACTTGAACTTAAAAAGTCTTATCAATCAGTCCAAAGGAGCTAATCAACAAGTAAAAGATATCAGGAGACAAGACAGTAATCCACAGGCAATTCCACAGTTTTAGTGCAGACTATTATCAGAAAGGGTAACCTCTCCCTTACCCCAGCCACATGCTCCTACACACCCTTATGCCAGCCATAGCACTCAAGGAAGCTGTCTGTCTGAAAACTGATTTGACCAAAAGAGAAAGAGGGAGAAAAAAAAAAATATCTAAGAAAAAATGAAAAGAAAAATGTGTTGGATGGGGATCATTTCCATGATCTGACTCTCAGTATGACAGGAGCTCAAAGTCATGGTGACTTGAAGTGATGTGAGAACCACAGGCTCAAGGGCAGATTGTTCCAATTTGTACTAAGTAAACACAAATACCCACATATAAGAACATTCAATAAATGTTGCTGGTTGGCTATTTATTGTATACAGTCACCTACACTATGAATCACTGGCAATCAGTAGTGACAGTGGTTTAGACCTCTTACAGCATCTGTCTTCTGCTTCAAGGTAATGGCAGCCTGTTCATGTTCCTTCTCAAATACTAATATGTGCCCTAGAAGTCACTTATTCATAATCCTTCTCCAAGACTGGCTTGTCCACAAGGGGCACAACCCACAGTCTGGGAAACACAATGTTAGGGGAATCAAGGCTACACTTCTGATGAGGTACTGTATAACTTTGGCACTTAATAGCTTAAATTAAAGTGAGAAGTTAAGTGATATAATGGATTAGTTGTTGGAAAAGAAAAAAAAAGGCAACACGGAAAAAAGCCAACACAGGAAAATGTTAACAGCTAGATAATAATAACTCACAAACACCTAACATTAAGGAGAGCAATATCATTAGATAAACAAAAGATTGGGATATCCTCGAGTCATCAAATCCAGTGCCTTGCTATCACAGACCCCTATGTATTAAAACTCTTTTTCTAAATCAACTAAATCCCACTTCCACTTAATCCTGACCTAACATTGTCCTTTTTTTTTTTTTTTTTTCCCTTTTCTGTTGTCTAGTCTCCTGATGTACCTTATTATATCTCTCAGTTGTTGTTTGACTAAGCAAGCTGAGCACTTTTAAAGCTCATTTCTGGAGTGGACATTCCATTCTTCTGAACATTCAACCACTTTTCCACCCAATTCAGTATGAGTTTCTGAATAAAGGGAATTATACATGGCTTTGCTGATGAAGTCTCAAAAATGCTGTCTATAGCAACATTAATACTTCTTTATTTTCTAATGCACCTTGGGGTCACACATCTTTTTCCCAATCCCAGTAATTATTCATAGCTATCTTGCAACTAACCAATATGCCAAGGATCTCTATTCCTGGAAGATGATAGATGAGCTCTCATTTTACTGCAGAATTTCATGCTGATAATTAATAAACACATGATGTTGTACTTCATCTAACTGTAGTTCGCTCCCTTTCTATTACTTAAGTCTTCAATATCACCCTCTGGTGTTATACTTTTTCTTATTCTTTGACATATCAGTAGGATTTTAAAATGCAAGCTAAATGAGATATGTGAACCTAAATATATTTGCTTCTTGAGGCATTAGATACAAGGCATTCTTTCATGTTACTTAGACCCTTGTCTGCAGTACAAAATAGCACGATGCCACAGTCAAATCATTTGTTAAAAAACAGTGAAACCAGCCAAACAACATATTCTACATACAGAGACTACAACAGCTATTTGATTTTATATGTAAAAAAAAATGATTAATGCTTTTCATTTAGCAGGAAACAGCTGTACTCCTAACTTTACTATCCGGAAAGCAGGACGAGAAGTAGCTGTTTAAAAAAACATATCATTTTTCTGAAAAATGGTTTCAACTTTGAGAATAATTGCTCTTGTCAGTAGGTTGTTAGGAAATTACCAGGAAAGCACTGAGATTAAATGTATTAAGATTCAGAAGATTTTTAGATAATTATCGATGTGAAAATATATTATAAATATCAACTGTTGGCCTGTTCACATGTATGAGCAGTCAAGAATACACAGTTTCACCTTAAAATAACTTCTCCAGTTACTCACACACTACAGCAGCTACCTAAATGTATCAGAAAGCTGTTGAAAAGGGGAGCCTTGAAGTATAAACAGAAAGTAACCACTTAATCCCTTTCTGTCATTCTCCCTCTTTTACTGCAAGTTCTAACATATTAATCAATGAAACAAAAGATCTTGAATTATTATTATTTTTGCCATAACTTTTCTAAGTGGAGAATTACATACCTGAGGAACAAAAGATGCACTGGGATTCAGTGAAGATTAAGTCTCACCCTATTCTTTCTGCTCCCATGTCAATCAAATGCAAGAAAATATTTATAGCTTTTCTATCATTTTAGTAAGTGTGCTGTTCTTTTGGAAAGGGGTCAAACCAATGATTTTCCTGTAGAGACTCTGACACTATATTTTTTCTGTAAATGCAGTTACAAGACTTTGATCTTGAGTTTTAATGTGCATGTATAGAAATGTAAATCACATTTACTTAGCTCAGAAAGCCTGTTCTTTTGATTAGGACTGCTGACCAGGTGTTAAAAGTATGAAACCATGTAACAGTCTGACACACCAGTGCTGGACATGTTCCCAGTTGCTGGCCAGAATCTGATCACCTTTTTCTAAGCAAAGCATTCAATAAAGTAGTAAAAAAATCCTCCTGTCTGACACCACCTGTCAGCTGGGCTTCAGACCAGGCCACTGGTCTGAGACAACACCTGTGGCTCTGCTGGATGACCTTCGCATTACAAGGAAAAGACAGTCATATCAATTCTAACAGACTTGGAAGCTTAGAATACTTTGGTATAGCTGATCTCCAGATACACCTACTTTCATCCCACAGACAGCTGCAGAGGACAAACAGTAACAGCCTGAAATGACCTGGGCCATTTTTCTCAGACGACAACTGCAGGATAATACGGGCGTTTCTTTTCTCTACCATCTTCAGATTCTCACTGTGATCACACTCCTCCTATTTACTCCTCATTGGGATCTAGATCTAGAGTGCGAGCAGCAGAACGTACAGACAGCATTCAACTCTACCCTGTGCCAAGTCTGAACACAAACTCTGTAAAAAGCTCCTATTCAAAGAGTAGGTGGCAAGAACTGAAGCCAGGAAGGACAAAATAATGCTGGAAGCTTGACAGAAGTGCTCAGAAAAAAACCAAACTTTCTCTAGAATCACGCCCATTTACAAATACATTTGTCTTTGTGCCACTAAATCAGGTCACAGTTTCAAAGACGTCATTTCTTCCTCATCTTTGGCTCAGACAGCCATGGCAGCAAAAATATCCCCCTGGCTTTCATCTAAGACTTACTAGAACTTAACTGCTTTTCAGGCATGGGTTTGTCCTGATGAAGCAGTCTCTCATATACACAGATTTGCACTGCATGTATGGAAGGAAGAGGGAACTGTGATTTTATGTGGAAATGAAGCTCCAAATGAGACAAAATTCAGAAGCCCATGCTCAACAACAGAAAATTTCCACTAAGCAATAAAAATGCATACAAATCTCAGTTCAAACTTTCAAAAGCCTACACTGGTCTGTGAGAGGAACTTCTAATGACATCGCCATTCCAAGAAAACAGTTACGTTTGTCATTCCTGACAATGAATTGTAAGACACAAAAATTTTATGATGGTATTAGCATCATTGTGATGCTAATTTCCACAAGATTAATGAAATAAAATGTAAACTCAATTTATTCAGATTAATTTACCCTCATTTTCTTCTTTTACACACAAAACAGAAAGACTTCTATAAACTAATTGAACTATTTATTCTACAAAAGAGAGAGAGGGACATACTTGTTGGCAGTGTTTTATGAACCTGAAAGGTAATGGGGCCCATAAAACTCCTTGACACTTGTTTTTGAGCTTCAGAAAATTAGAGTCTGTACCTCATACTTGAAGTGTCAAAAAGACTAGTTTCTTTTGCCTGGTTCATCTACCAGCCAAATTTGCCACTGACAAGAATTTGTTTCATAGATTTTTACTCCCTTTTCTTTAAAAAATAATAGTTTAAGTTCCTTTTATCAGAGGCAAAAATAACAGATGCATTACTCCTATCTTGCAAAAAAACATGCCACAACCACTCCTTTTCAATGTTATTGAAAACACACAAAGAAAATGCATTTATATTTAAAAACATGTGGTTAGTGTAAGATCAATATTCTTCATGGAAAACTGAGATTCATCTTACATAAATCTGCTTTTTCACATGTACAGAAACTAGTCTGGCAATGGAGAAAAAAATTCTCATAAAATGAGACTTATACTATGTATACATGTACTCTAATCAACACAGACAGAATAATTCTCCAAAAAAGTCACTGTACGAACAAAAGATACTAATTTCCAGTGTTTGTAGAAGTAACACATATAGATGAAGTTTTCAAATGTTATAGCACACTGAATTGAACAGAAAACTGAAGGACATTTTAAGTGACACCTCAAAACTACCTTTAGAAATCTATTTCCAAAAAAATGCGGTATACTTAATTTCAATGAAAGCAAAAAATACCAGAACTTTGATAGGTATTTTGACAGCATTTGCATGAATTTCACACGTGGAAGCTCTTCTTCCTTTGTTAGCTTCACTGGCTCAGACGCTCATGCAAATTTCCAATGTGTTGTTTCAACATTAGTCATCTTAAATTCAAGTTCAGGAAATTTAAAAAAAAAAAAAGAATGTCTTCTCTTTTCACTATTAATTCTCTTCCATTATCTGCAATTGATTTACAAGGAGTCTTTTCAACTGTTTACAGACAATAAATCAACCCTCATCATGTGCATTTAAACCTGCTCAAATTCCTTGTTCTCGGGAAATAAACATTATCATCCTTTTCCTGCAGTAATACCATCTGATAATATATGCAGGTTTTAAATGTATCAAGCAACATTCTTTCTGCCTGAGTATAGTCCCAATAACAGCTACTTTCAGTGTGAAAGAAAATACATTTTTATTGTTATCACTATTATATTTTATAGAGCTAAGCATTGTAACAATGGATGAACCTCCTGGCCAAGTTTTGTGTTAGTATGCACAGCAACTGAAAGAGTTAGCCAATACACATTCTACAAGATCTTCATTTTCCTGCCTCAGCTAAAATACTACCAGTGCTGGGAACTAACATTTTGACACTTTGTTAACAGCTTTAACTCCTCCACTATGGCAGCTCTTTTATTAAGCAAAGAGGCAGATGCAGATACTCTCACTTTAACCAGGTACAGCTTCCTGCCCAGCAGTAACATCTCAGACTCAGGTGCCTGTGGAAAAGATGAAGACAGACAAGGCTCGACCCAGAATCCACTACATGAAAGCAAGCATTCATCTCAGCTCTTAGTTTTCTTTCAATGATCTGCAACCATAGACAAATCTCATATCCTATAAACCAACAAAGCTATTTATCATACAGTCCTAGAAAGAACTACTGTTATCAATATTTAAATATTTAAGTCTCTTTACATAATTCTGGAGGAAAGACCCACAGAAGAAAAAAATAATACATTAATTTACTGATCAAACTACTTCTAAATAAACAAAATTCCTCCTCTTAAAAATTCCAGACAAGATTCAGATTAACCAATATGATACGTTTGTTTCCAGTGAAGCAAAACTAAAATTGATGTTCCAAAGTATCATGTAGTTTTCTCATACATGTATCACTGTGTTTGTACATCAATCAGTCCTAAAATGTAGGTAAGAGGAAAAGCAACCAACACATAAACAAGCCTCAGTGTAAACTTACAAGCTTTTATTTTTTAAGGACAGAATTTTCTCCAGTGGTTGGCCATCAAATCAGTTGTATCTGATCTGAAAGGCACTCTATTGACTTTAAAAGAAATGTCAAAATCTGCAAATCAAAGTTAGCATGTCAGCAAGCAAAATTCAAATTTTTACTTCCTCTATCAGTTCTTTAAATTCATACTTTTTGTTCCATCTAACTGATGTTTCCATATTACTTTCCAATTTTACTTCTTTTTAAAAAAAGGCGGGGGGGGGGGCGGGGGAGGAAATGTTACGTATTGATCATTTAAGTTCAGCTGCAGTGCTACATCCTGAGAATAGATACATGCATTATAGAATTATACACTGAGAAGAGCAAACCAGAAAGCAAAATAAGAACATGAAATGGTTGAAAGCATATTTTATAAATGCTGTTCTTTGCCTTTACAGAAGAGCTCTGAAATTTTCATTCCATATGCTTTATGTGACCATTTCTTTCAAACAAAGACCAAAATCAACTCACCCTGGTTTAAGTTCTACCTTCCACCAACTTTTAAGAGAGCTGTTCCTGTTCCACAACTGGAAAAATTTATATTATCCAGACAAAACATAGGTGTCCTTTGTCACACAAAACATACATGACCTGAGTAATATTAACATGCATCTGAAATTTAGACACCCCTGTCATGACAAATGATGTACACCCATCATACATACCAAGGCTCTCCAGATTTTAGCAACTTAAAATGTTTGTTCAAATTACATGCACTGAAACCAAAAGCATATTTTTTCTCAACAGTTCAGTTCTAACCCTACGATATAGTAGTATCTGTTGCTTTAATGCACTTTTAAAATAATTTAGAATGACAGAAGAAAAATTAAACTATAATTTCAGACGTAATTTATTCTCTGTGCACTGCCAGGTTACTAAATTCTAATAAAGTACTTAGATGCAAGCCTACAGTATGTTATATCACAGAGTTTATAATTGGGCTCAGAGAACCTGATGCATGTGGAAGAAAAACAACCAAGCCCAATTCTCAAATCTCTGCAGATACAGCAGCTGGGAGAAAAAGTCTCTACACATATATCAAGTTAATTTGTCCGAGAAGTCACTGGCAAACTGTGATTCACATAGCTGTACTTGTCAGGCTCAGTAACAGAAAAGCACTTCAGAAAGTGGGAAGACAAACAGTAGGGCCAATTCACCTGACCTTATATAAGAAAAACAAGGAAGTAAAACTGAAAATACAGAAAACTAATACTGGGACTCTATGACAACACAGAGCACCAAGTTCTAAAAAAAGTTCTCAGGAAGGAAATAGACATCACTTATTATAAGCAGTGAAACAAAAGGCCATGAAATGTATTGGGAATGTGCTCTACTAAGGTAATGTGGGAAATACTTTCTGGAGTTCTATGGATTTGGTCTTTGATGGAGACAAAAAATCCCCTACAAATTTCATGGAATTAACTAAAAAAATGAGATATGTAGTTGTTTCATTTTATTTCTCATCTGTGCTTATATTAAAATACCAAAGGGAAAATGTTACTTTCACTCTGAGGTTACATGAGGACTCTGAAGGACATCCCTTTCTTCTATATAGAGATATGTTATCTGAGAAAACATTAAGCAATAGTTCTTGGTATTACATATGTTCAATACGATGTCAGTCTTACGAAGTCGATGTACTATTTGTGCCAAAGCATATACTGGTCAACCTATATTCCTGTCAAATGTCAAAATCGAAAAAGATAAGTATTAAGCTGTTTCATAAGAATTACTTTTGAAATGTCACCAACTCAAGTATTACAAGTTCTTTTTAAATTAATTCCTTAGAATTGCACCTGAAATAACTCAAATCCATTTGTCATAATTACAAATGGCACTTCATGCAATTTGTTATCACCGTAAGTTTACAGTAGCACTTTAAAGAACTCTGCAAAAGGAGTCCATATAACACTCTAAACTGTTAAAAAGTCTCTTGGGTAAGGCATTGTAAAGATTATATTAGAAAATAATTAAATTTATAGACAGGATTTAGGTAGAGATCTCTAGTTACAGAGGCAGCACAACCAGATTTGGCATACTGTTGGACAAAAAATGTACATGAAGATATATACCACAGAAAAAGGCGAAAAGTGACAATATATTCCCTCAATAAAAACATACTGATAAAAGAATGAGGTATAGAAAGCAACAAATCTCTCCAGATGAAAAGGACTGTAAAAATAGCACTTACACCAAAGAATGTAGAATTGAAGGAACCACTCAGGTCATGAAGCCCAATACCCTACTAAATAACCATATAACGTAATTTTTTATCATACATAGATTTTATTTTCTAGGTGAGGAGAGCAGGAAGGACAGGAGGAGTTGAGCAGGGTGGCACTTCAATCTTCAGTGCAATTTTTATTTGCTCTTCTCTTCAGGGTAAGCAGTTTTAGTCTTTCTTACTCCTGCAGCCTCTTATATATGTATATATATTATTCACCTTCAAACCTTTTCTTACCTAAATCACTACTATATGAAAGTGATTCAAATTTATTATTCACACTATAAAAGGCTGCACAGTGCAAAAGTGTGTAGCATTGTTTCATTTGAGAGAGGCTTAAAAAATGAGAAAAAGAATGGTAAAACTGATAACTTCTTGTACGCTCATCTAAAATTCACCTAGTTTCCAACTTTTTTGGGACAGGCAGTATTTTTAGAGTGCCCAGAGCGTGAAAATACTGGCATTGAAACAGGAGAATTTACAGTAAGAGAAAACACATTGCAAAAAAATGTTCAGGATACAAGCTGTTTGCAAAGATGTCTTCAGAAGATCCCGGTAATTTATGCCAACTGCATCCCTCATTTTGTACAAATCCTTTGCTGCTGCAGTAGTTTAATACCTTGACCTACAGTCTTAATGAATCTGTATCACAAGTCTATTTTTCTACATTTTTTTTTCCCTACAGAAATACCGAACTAGTTATTTGGCATTACACATTTAAATATTAAGCGTGGGCCTCGAGAATAAAATGAGGAACATTCTAAAGATGCTGTAATGAAGGACTGGATTAATGTGATAACATATATGTTAAAATCTTAGCAAGTTGTCTAACCTGCTTTTTAGTCAACAAAAACAGTTGTAGCAGTGGATGTGGTCTATCTTGATTTCAGTAAAGTATTTGACACAGTCTGCCACAGCATCCTCGCAGCTAAACGGAGGAAGTGTGGTCTGGATGATCGGATAGTGAGGTGGTTTGTGAACTGGCTGAAGGAAAGAAGCCAGAGAGTTGTGGTCAGTGGGACGGAGTCTAGTTGGAGGCCTGTATCTAGTGGAGTCCCTCAGGGGTCGGTACTGGGACCAGTACTATTCAATATATTCATCAATGATTTGGAAGAGGGAATAGAGTACTCTGTCAGCAAGTTTGCTGATGACACCAAACTGGGAGGTGTGGCTGACACACCAGAAGGCTGTGCTGCCATTCAGAGAGACCTAGACAGGCTGGAGAGCTGGGCGGGGAGAAACTGAACGAAATATAACAAGGGCAAGTGTAGAGTTTTGCATCTGGGTAAGAACAGCCCCATGTGCCAGTGTAAGTTGGGGACTGACCTGTTGGAGAGCAGTGTAGGGGAAAGGGACCTGGGGGTCCTGGTGGACAGCAGGATGACCATGAGCCAGCAATGTGCCCTTGTGGCCAAGAAGGCCAATGGCATCCTGGGGTGTATAAGAAGGGGTGTGGTTAGGAGGTGGAGAGAGGTTCTCCTCCCCCTCTACTCTGCCCTAGTGAGGCCACATCTGGAATATTGTGTCCAGTTCTGGGCCCCACAGTTCAAGAAGGACAGGGAACTGCTTGAGAGAGTCTAGCAGAGAGCCACAAAGATGATTAAAGGAGTGGAACATCTCCCTTATGAGGAAAGGCTGAGGGAGCTGGGTCTCTTTAACTTGGAGGAGACTGAGGGGTGACCTTATTAATGTCTATAAATATGTAAAGGGTGAGTGTCATGAGGATGGAGCCGGGCTCTTCTCTGTGACATCCAATGATAGGACAAGGGGCAATGGTGCAAGCTGGAACATAGGAGGTTCCACATAAATGTGAGGAAGAACTTCTTCACAGTGAGGGTAACAGAGCACTGGCACAGGCTGTCCAGAGAGGTTGTGGAGTCTCCTTCTCTGGAGACATTCAAAACCCTCCTGGATGTGTTCCTGTGTGACCTGAGCTAGGTGTTCCTGCTCTGGCAGGGGGATTGGACAAGATGATCTTTTAAGGTCCCTTCCAATCCCTAACTTTCTGTGATTCTGTGACAAGCACTTCAGTAGTACAATTTACCTCAAACTACACCATGTATATAAAACAGGTCACGTGAACTGCACTGTAAAAATGTCTGCTTCCATTGACTTTAAAAGGAGATTATGGTAAATATAGATGACTACACTGCAGAAATCTAAAGGAAGATCAGTTCCTGAGTTCCAGAACATGTATGTATGTTTTTTTCTAGCTCGAGCTGATTATTTAAAAGGAAAACATATGTGAAAATTCTTTAAAATGATATCTTAAAAGAATCATTATTCCAAGAATCAGGAGATACAAAGACATGTTAGGTCGAATGCCTTATAGCAGGTAATTTCAGGGAAATTACCACCTTTAAGTAACATTCAGTGAGAACAATTTTTAAAGTGCCTCAGTTTTATTTTAAATATTGTTGTGCTTTTTACTGAGCAGATATATACACAAACATATAGATATTCCCATCTTAAAATGAGTGTTCAACAAAGCACTATTGACACTGTACACTGAAAGAGATCTAGAACACCTTTCTGATATTTTTCCATCAAATTATATTTAAGATTAACTCAGATTATCTTAGTTCAATTCAGAAAATAATTTTATATTTTTATGATTCAAGCCTATATACTATTTTGGAATTCATTCACTACACAAAAGTAATAGAAAAAGTCACATTGCTTTTACATTGCCCAGAAGAAAAGTGTCAGTGCAAAGTATAACTAAATAGAAAGTCAGTTTTGATTCAAAAATTGAGAAACTGGTGAACCCTTTAAGTAACACCAGAGAATGTTATCAGTAACAGGCAACCTCTCACAGCATCTAGCACACTCATATTTAGTTTAACTTAAAGCAAGAGAACAGAAGTCATAGAATGGTTTGGGTTTGAAGCGACCTTTGAAGTCCAACCCTCCTGCCATTGGCAAGGACACCTCCCACTAGATCAGGTTGCTCAAAACCCAATCCAACCTGGCCTTGAACACTGCCAGGGAGGGGGCAGCCACAGCTCCTCTGGGCAGTCTGTTCCAGCATCTCACCACTCTCATAAAAAATGTCTTCCTTATGTCCAACCTGATGCTACCTTCATTCAGTTTAAAACCATTGCCCCTTGTCCTGTCACTACAGGCTTTGCAAAACATCCCTCTCCATCTTTCTTATAAGATCCCTTCATATGTTGAAAGGCTGCAACAAGGTCTTCCCAGAGCCTTCTCTTCTCGAGGATGAAAAACCCCAGCTGTCTCAGCCTTTCTTCATAGGAGAGGCATTCCATACCTCTGATGTTTTTGTGGCCCTTCTCTGATTTGCCAGAAGTCACTGTTTCCACAGCATTCCGACATTTCTGCCTACAATTGAATCATTTAATGCAAAGTGCAAGGGCTTAACCTAAACCCACTTCTATCATCTAAGCTGTTCTGCCAAACTTTGCACTGGTGTAGTTCAATGGAAAATTAAATATTCCACTAAAAGGGATACTGACATCTGAGAGTACTAAAAGTGACACAGACATTTTGGGTTAATAGGATGTCATATTGTCAGCATATCATCTCTTAGAAGACATTAGTCAACATCAGAATCCTAAGAATCAGGAAAAAAAAAAAAAAGTTTTAAGAGCAAAGGTAAAAGCCACCATAAATTACACTGTGATTAACAAGAACGCAGTAAGAATTCCTTTTTATGTTTTGATAGACTTCAGAACTTAAAATTTCTTTTTCAGATGTACCAATTTCTCATTTCTGTAAGAATTAAGGACCTTTCTCTAGATTATGCAGCTCTGTCAGCTAACAGAACCAGCAGGTTCTACCACAGTGCTTGAATACAACTGGTCACTACAATTCTTCTCTACAACGAATGAAAAAATCAGGAATCAGTCCAACCAACATAACTCTGAAATGTTACCAATCTCCTAGGCATTCTGCTCTGGGCTTTTATTCAATTTTTGTGACACAAAATACAAACAGAGCACATCTGTTAACAATGTTCCGGAATTAACCTCCACACAAAACAAAATCAGAGACAGTCCCAGTTCTGGACCTTTAAAACACCAAACCGAACAATGGGATCATAGCTCAAATTGCTAGTTTCAGTCATGAACAAAGACAAAAGGAAGCTCTATTTGGCCAAGTAGGTGATTCTAAAAATATTGTAAGATTCTGCCCTGTTAAAACACTCCCCTGTTGGAAGGGCAGTGGTGGAGGGCTCTTAAAGAGAAGGATCAGTTGAAAGTATGTGTTAACTTGGGCTGCCAGAGAATGAGACAGAGAACATCAAAACTAAAACTAAGGCATATCAGCCTACAGCCTTGAAGGAAATTGTAACCACAGGAAAAATAGTAGCTAGAGGTCTCTCTAGATATAGTTCATGTTTTCTTCAACTGCAGCATATTGTTTGGCAAAATAAATAATATTTTGTTCTAGAGAAGGAACTTCCTTATTGCTGTGCTGAGACACAAGCACTTAAAAGATGTGCTAGGAGACACAAAACCATGGATGATACTGAGTAACTAGCTGCTGCTCAGGAAAGAACCAAAGGGATTGTTGCACAGAGACTCCTTTGAAAAATAATCAGTTATGCTCCTCACCCCAGAGTTAGACAAGATACTGTCATTATCTGAGATCGATCAAGTGTTTGAAGAAAGGTGTCCAAAGAAGCAGTCCATCCAGAGTTCAAAATAAGTCACAGGCCACAAAGTCTTTAGGTGATCAATAGATCACCACACGTATGCAAAGCCCTCTACCATTATATTTGTGATACCTGTACTGTAGCAAAGCCCATTTATTGAAAAAAGATGCACAAAATCTTTGAATTAAACCACTAAACCATAAATAATGGAAAACATACTCTAAATATGGTTCACATAGTTTCAATTAGTCACTGCATAACATTTTCCTATTTGCAGGACTAAGATAAAAGCATATCCATGAAGAGATGACTTCCCAAAACACCTCCAACAAGCAATTTTGCCAGCCATCTGTGCAAAAAGCAGTGTAACAGCCCTTTAAACAAAGGGAAAAAAAACCTAAACAAATCCCCAGCCCAACTGCAGAACAACATACCTGGTCAAGTAGGAGCCTAAGGATGAAAACATTCTGGTTTGAATTTAGCCACAAAGAACATGCAGAGCAGGAAGACTGTGGTCTACCTGCTATCTAGATTTGCCTGGTTTTGACACTTCTGTACATAGTTCAGTATCCAAGTGCATTTTTGAGATATTGACAACATTCAAAGCATACCCTTAACAAACATCATTTGGAATGCCAGATGCTGGACTAGATGTCGATATGTTTTTTTCATATAATAGCCTTATGCTTAGAACACTCACTAAGAAAGCACTAAATTGCATCTAAAAACCAAGAGATTTCATACCCCCAGCTTCTGGCAGAGAATAATGAGGGGGAAAATATCCACTCATAAGACTAATTTCAGTGAAGGACTTACTACTACTTCTTTAATGGAGTCACTAACCAAAGAAAGATTAATGGGGCCCCAGTAAAAGAAGATACAACCTAGCCCATGTTTGGGCTTCTCTGGAGCAATGGGGCTCTACTCCATGTTCCCAAAACTGTTTCCACAGTATATGGTATGAATACAGTACATTGCATAAACAGAGGTAAAAAAACAACTCAAAGAGGTCTCAGTCTCTCTCCTATCAACCCTGCTGAAAGGCATGGAATTCCACTGCCACATACGTAATCAAAAATACCAGTTTCTTTCTAGTTCTCCCTCCCTGTTTCCCATTATATCCACCTATATCAGCGATTATATTTGCAATGAAAGTAAAAGCAGAATTCAAATGCATTTGAGAAACTGTACATGGTGCTTACTTAGCCTTAAAGGGTTGAATTCACCATTAAAAGCAGTAAGAAGACATTTCTTACGTTGATGCCAACAACCTCTATGTAACACATCATCTGGACAGACTACAACATAACTGGTGAGGCAATCTCAACGTCAGTTTGGTACTCACATTGACAGGTAGTATGCTGTAGAGACCATTAAGTTCAAAGCACTGGTTTTAATTCAAAAAATGAACCTTCTTTAAAAGGAGCAGCTAGGATGTTATATAAAGAGATAAAATTTTAATATCTTGCTTTTCTTATTTAATGTCATAAAAGCATTATTTTTTATTTCTACACACAAACTAGACTGAAAAAAGTCTGAATAATGACAGTTGCTTTATATGTCACATTTATTCTCTCTGCAGAGATTGGGAAAAATATAAGCACAGTAATTCTTGCAGAAAACATAATAAAATAACAGATCAGTTTGGACAGATTTAAAAAATCTGTCTTTTTCATTTGTAAAAACTAGAAAAAGTGATTGGAATGATACACGATCAGAAACAGGAGCTGTAGGCCTTCATTCAGAGTTGACTTGTTTGTATCCAACCTAAATCAGCAGTGACCATTTATCATAGCCTGTGCCTGGTAATAATGGCAGCTTCTGTTGGAGAGGTGTCCAGGAGACTGTCACAGGTAATTGTCATCCCTGCTGGCAGTCTCAAATAGCGTAAGGGAACAGTGAGACTTAGAAACCATAGTAGCCTTCTGTCTTCTAGGCAGAAAGCAATTCCAGAACAAGATGACAACTTTTTTTCTCAAATGAGCAGTGTTCACCCAATAGGTAACAACAGGATCTCAATTTAAGGTGAGGTCAATATATTTTTCATGGGAATTTTCTGCATTTTGCATGCTACCATGCAAAATCTTGGAGACACTTTTTTTTTATTTATGCTAAGGGCTTGATTCTTCTGCTCAACAATTTTCACAGATTTAAATGGTAGACTGTAGAACCAGCCATTTAATAGAATCTATCAGTATCTCATCATTACAATTTTCTTATTTTGTATTCTGCAAGCAGAAGAAATGATGAATTAGGAGAACATCTCCTCTTTCCATTTCTGATTACTGTGGGAGAACTTGCGCTTACAATGCAGAACTGTAGAGTCATGGGAAATATTTTGCACTTTGTAGTTTTGGATTCCTTTTTCCTAGTACTATTTAGTCAGCTTCATATTGCTGTCTTCCATATACAATATTTAAAACAAGAAGGTAAATTTTCCAAGTACCATTCAGTTTTGGTAGTTACTTCGCAAAAACCCATTTGATTGCCCTTAGAAGTGTTACATTAACAGGACAACAAAACCTGTAATATCACAGGGGTCTACTCCCTATGTTTACAAAACAGTATAGAATAAGGAAAGCCAAAAGACCATAACAGCCACAACTCTGCTAAAGCTGAGTCATACGTTGTTTAAAAACACCATTTACATATAAAAAAGCACCTCAGTACTTACAGCAAAGCTCACTGAATAAATGCACTAAGAAATAAATAATCCTGAATCAAAACCATGTTATTTAGATTTCTGATGAAGCATGTAGCTATGATACCACAGAAAATTTCCGTAATTTGACCAAACTTTCTAACATAAAAAAATGTCACAGAAGGAGAAAAAAGCAATTTAATGTACCTTTACAACACAGAAACTGTAACTTAAAGAATTCAGTGTAGGTACTTCTCTCTGGTCTGCTACTGTTCATTAAACAAGTACGCTGAATGCATGTCTGAGATCCAAAAATGTCACGACTCCTCTAATTCTGAATTGCCATTGAAGGTGGTCACCCTCTACCAGGATAGCCTTCCGAGACTGTTTTTATATTTACTGAGGCTTCTGGTAAGTAAGCTAACTCCTTGGTTTTCACACCAAGGATCACAAACAGCCTATTTCTACTACTTCATTTTTGCCTTCTCCTGTTGAGAACCTACCAAATCAGACCATTTTTCTTTGGGAAGAGAATGTTAGATTATATTTATCTCTATAGCAACTAACTTAATTGATTTGATGCAGGTTTCTCTTCCACCATAGGATGGAGCCACTATCCCTAAGTATAATCTAAACATTTAAGAAAGAAAAAATTATCACTTTATCATTTTGTCATGTCAAAGAGAATATAATTTGGTTTCAGAAATTAAAGTATAAATGTAAGTCTAATGGTCTGTACATAAGCATCCAGAATGTGCTTTATAAATACACTTACCTGTCAAGTAGAATTCAGAATATGGTGTATACTGGTTGCTTCCAGTAATAGGTATGACTCTATTGTACAACAAATACTTTCTCAGAAATAAAAATTCACAAAGTAATTAGGGGAAGGGGAAGAAACATTCATATCATTGATTCAGGAATAAGCTGTGTCAGTCCAAGAGATTAAAAATGAAAATAAGTAAAGTAGGTCAAAAGTTTTATTTATAGTGCCAAAAAAAATGGAAATATGTAAAAGTTCTGCTTTTTTTTTTTTTTTTTTTGAGCTGCAGGGTTTCATGTCAATGCAGTAAAATGATACAGTGAGAGAGAATTAGACATGAGTTTCCTGTAATTACTTTAATAATATATTCACCTGAGTTGTTTTTTTGCAGAAGTCTGCTTGATATCAGAGATTTAAACTGGTATACTTCCATATACCTGAATATAAGGTGTATGGAAAAATACAGAACACCTTATGTTGTCAAGTTATTTTACTTCCTAAGTAATGTGGCAAGGCTGTTATTCTTAAAACATAACTGAGCCGACCCCCACCCCCAGTTATGCTTTTCTTCAAAAAATAAGGCATCAGATGAAAAAAAAGACTGAATAAATCCTAGATGATTTTTAAAAGAATTCATAAAATTTGCAGTACTACTGTACCTAGAAATAGATTCACTTTTTTTTCCTTGATTTTTAAACATCTTCACCCTTTCCACACAGCAAAAACATTTTTTTCAATTTTTCAAATACTACCACTAGAGAAAATGTTCATGGTGCTTCATTAACATTTGGAATTGCAGTTGTCAAATCAGTGAAACATTACATAAATGGTGGAGTGTTTTGACACTGCATATTTTAAGCTGCATGGTGCTTTTCAGCACTATATGGAATGAAGAGCGTACTACATGTTCGAGGAACACTGTCTACACTGACTGAGAGAACTAATGAGAAACTGGTCATTTAAGCACACCAGAAACTGCCTTCATATTATCGACTAACGTTTGCATTGTTCATCATCAGTAAATAATGCAAAAAATAAATAACGAAGAATATATAACAATTCACATGGACAGCTTCATTCCTTAGAACAGAACTTTGTCAAACCTCTCACGGTTCAGCATAAATAATTTTTTTCAGGTGACAGAGTTCACAGTTAACTCTTTGTGAGGCTATGCTGATGGAAGATAACTGCACAGAACTCATATCTTCTCATAAAAAGCCTGGGACCCTCCAGACATTTCTAGTACAGACTTAATAAAATACCTCCTATTACAAATATCCAGCTGAATTCCCTTCACACTTGAACCATTCATCCTATAATATGCATTTACTGAGTTACTTATCTCCCAGAATGCACATAAATTCTTTTAAATCTAAGTACGTTGTTTAGTATACCCTCCATATTAGCACATTGAATATGGCATTATGTACAAGATGAAATTATTTAAGTGTGGCCTGTTTGATATGATCTTTTATGTGATGAGTAATGCAAAATGTGCTAAATTACAAAAAATAATTACAAAATATGTTAAACTTTTTAGAATAAGCATCTTTCACTCTTGTCAGTACGAAGAGTCCCTGTAACATGTAAAAAAGTGAGTTAAAGGTTCTCTTAGACAATTACAATCTTGTTTCAGGAAAAAAAAAATCAACACTGAAAAATGGAGAATATAATACAGTTGGAGGGAATGGAATGGAGGGTTTAGAAATGCAGCAGGCATGCTCCTGAAAAACAGAATCCATTTCCTATTCACATCATAACATACACCTATTACAGCTCAACAAGACAAGGCTAGTGCAAAGTCTTTTGTGCTTTTAATTACAGACCACATTCAGCTCAGGTTGGGAAAATACAGTGTAGATTCATTTTGGCAAAATTGTGCATGTCCCTCCTGATAAATTACATATTTTTGTATTATTACAGAGAAATTGCTTTTTCTATTCTCTTTGAAAGATTCCCGCTCTGGTCCTATGGACTAACTTGCATTCCCCAGAAGTATGGGCAATGGGCATTAACTATATTTATATTACATAACTGCTTGAAAGTTACTCTTGCCAACAGCAAAAAGGAAAAAAAAAAAGAAAAAAAAAAAAAGGAAAAATACAGACCTTTAAAAGTATTAACAGACCAGGCACTTGATTCTTACAGATACCTTATCTGCAACTCAGCATGATTAATGCACAGTCTGTCAAGCCTGAAAAAGAATATACAAACCTCTACCAGTAACCTGTGCTGCAGCTCTAAAACTGATAGCATGGGCTTATCTGAGGGTATGCTAAGGAAGTGCCAGGCTGTTCCAATGCAATTTCACAGTCAGAGACTCACATATGATCCCGGTAATGTTAAGACATCTGTCGCTTGATTAAGTATGTGCTTCCTAAAGGAATGAACATAAGCAAAATAGCTCCTATTCATGGAAGGTGGACAGGAGTAGGAGAGTGTGTACGCAGAGGGAGAAATCTGGGAGAGAGGTGGTAACATCTGATAATAAACAGTCAAGAGTGGGTCACTGTCACTGCCACTGAAAAGTTTGTCCCTAAGATCCAAGAGATGTTTCTGTTTGGACTGGAAACTCCACATCTACAACCTGAGGACACCTCACGCTCCCGAGAAGCAGCAGCATTACAGTGTCAGTCTACCTGCTTTACCGCGGGGAGCGGGGGAGAAGCATCGAGGTGGGAAGTGTAAGGCACGGTACCTAAGCCTGCCAGCTTCGGGGCTCGGCCTCTGCCAGAAGCGTTACCCCGGGCGGGAAGTGCATGGATTTATGCCCAGCAAAAGCACCAGGACAAACATGTACTTACTGCAGTAAGCGATTAGGAGACTGGCCAGGATCATGATAACCCAGAAAGTTGAGGACATGCTTGGTAAGGCGTTGGCATCTTTCCTACTGCTTCTCCTGGGAGATGGAGCCATTGGAGCCACCTCCCCGGTGGGGGGAAAAGTCAGTCAGCTTCACCACCCAGCTCTCCTCTTGACTGATGGCCTTTCTCCACGGGTAATCCTCAAGGAAGGCATCTTCCAACAGCCCCGCTGGTTCCTCAGCAGCAACGCAGTCCTGTTGCCGAAGCCATTGTGCAGCCGGAACGCCAAGCAGGCTCTGAAGCGCTCAGGACCGGGGCGCAGTACCCGCAGCCAGCTGTCCCCTGTGGCTCTGCCACCTCACGACCTGGCGGGTCTCACTGGGACGCCTGGCGAGGTGCTGAGCTCCCGAGCTGTCCCACCAACAAGCCTCCTCTTATATTTTTTTCTTTCCTTTTTGAATCTGCAGAAGTTGTTTCTGGCTGTCCTTTCCCCCTCCGCGGGAGGCAGCCCCCGGCAGCCAGGCCCGGGCCCAGGCGGTGCTAGCGCGGGGAGGCCTCCGGCGCCCGCCCACCCGCCGCTCTAGGGCGACCCCCGCTCAGGCCGTCGCCACCGCCCAGCGCAGGGCAGCATAGCCGCGGGGGCAGCGGGAACGCAGGGGCGAGGGCACTCCGGCGACCACCGCCGCCCGCCCGCCGGGGAGGGCTCCGCCTGGCCGCTCCGCCGGGCGCCCCAGCCCAGCACCCGCGGAGGAGCGGGGTGCGGCGGTGCCCGCCAACGAGTGAGGACAGCGGCGGTGAGGGACAGCCCGGCCCGCCGGGCGGAGAGGCGCCCCGTCCCCCCCGGTGAGTCCAGCCTGATCTCCCCTCCCAGCCGGTCCTGCGGGCTCGACGGGGCGGAGGCGCGAGGGGCGGCCGGGTCCGCGGCGGGCGGGACACTTCACACGGAGGGCTGGCGGCCGGTCCCCTCCCCTCCGTGCGCCGCCAGCTCCGCGCTCAGGCTCTGCCGCTGGAGCAGCGCCGGCCCTTCAAGTAAAAAGCAGGCGGAGGAGGAGGAGGAGGGGACGGCGGTCACGCCCACAGGTGAAGAGCGCACGGAGCGGTTCTTCCCCCGGCGCCGCGCCACCTGCGCGTCCCCGCCGGAGCAGCGCTCCCGCCCGCCGGGCGCACATCGCCCCCGCACCTGCCCGCCGCCGGCGGCACCTCCCCCGGTGCGACACTGCGAGCGGCGGGTTAACCCTTGGCAGCGGGGAGCACCAGCCGCTGCGGCTGCTCCCAGCCTCGCCCGGGGGGGCCGGAGGGGGCCATGCGGCGGGCAGAGGCCGCGGGGCGGAGAGGGACGATCCCCGTGGCTGCGCAGGGGGGAGCCGGCTCTGGCCCCCGGCGCCTCCGCACGGCCTCCAGCGGGCAGGCGGCGCGGGGGAGCCGCCGGGCGGGGAGGGGAAGGGAAGGCAGGGGGGGCGGTGCCGGCCCGGAGGCCCTCGGGGAGGGTTCGCTCTGGGCTGAGGCAGGGTCTCGGCCCAGGGAACCCCTTCCCGTCCCCTCACCTGCACGGCGCGACTCCAGGTGCCACGGTGTGTTCCGCCTAGACACGGCCATAGGTGTGAATGGAGACACCCCTGCTGCGCCCGCCGGCGGTCCGTGCAGGGGCTGTTGGCACGTAGTTTCTGTCTCCGTAGTGGCAGGGACACATCGGTGTGAAACCCAGTTCAGAGGGCTCCAGTTCACCTGTGTGCCAGTAGCCTTTATGGTAACAATAAAAAGCGGGAGTGGTTTAAGAGGAACCAGGTAGCTGAGCTTTTCCATTCGGAGTATTCATAGCGATGTCCTCAAATTAATATTTCAGGTTCTGCAGAAGGTGATCACATTCCAAGTACAGGCAGGATTGGCAGACTGGAAGAGGAGCTTGGTCACAAAATGTCCCAGTCATCTCCTACTGTGTTTGGCTTGCATAATGAAAATACCGTGAAAAAGCTGATCCATATTCCTTCAGTAGCCCCAGGTTTGTCTGGTTGTTTGCCACTTGAATATCTGGACTTAGAATTGTATATGGAAGATGCATTATTTACAAGACAGGGCTGTAGGGACTTTTTAGTACACCTGCACTTGCTGAGATACTTGGAACTAAGTTCAATTTTGCATTATGAGGGCATTGCCACTGTAGTCTCTTTGATTTCAGATCTGTTTTTTCTAACAGACTATGTTGCATCCTGAAATGGTAGGGTAGTAGGCTGGTACATTCAGGTAAGTTTCACAGAGACAAAGCTTTAACTGTCATTTGGGTACGTGCACAACATACACTTCCAAGATGTGACTTTTCTTTCCCTTATTTTCACACTCACAGAATGGTCAGGGTTGGAAGAGAGCTCTGGAGAGCATCTAGTTCAATCTCTCTCCCAAAGCAGTTTCTCTTATAGCAGGATTCACAGGGCAGGTGGGTTTTGAATGTCTCCAAAAAAGACTCCACAAGCTCTCTGGGCAGCCTGTTCCAGTGCTCTGTCAGCCTCAGAGTAATGTTTTTCCTCATGTTCAGATGGAACTTCTGTGATCCAGTTTGTGCCCATTGGCCCTTGTCCTGTCACTGGGCACCACTGAAAAGAGTCCGACCCCATCCTCTTGACACCTGTCCTTTAGATATTTATAAGCATTAATGAGATCCGCCTCTAAGTCTTCTCTTCTCCATGCTAAACAAACCCAGGTCTCTCAGCCTTTCCTCTAAAGAGAAATGCTCCAGTCCCCTCATCATCTTCGTAGCCCTCCACGGGACTCTCTCCAGTAGTTCCTTGTCCCTGTTGAACTGGAGGGCCCAGAACTAGACACAGTACTACGGGTGAGGCCTCAGCAGGGCAGAGTAGATGGGGAGGATCACATCTCTCGACGTGCTGGCCACACTCTTCTTAATGTACCCCTTCTTGGCCACGAGAGCACATTGCTGGCTCATAGTGATCCTGTTGTCCACCAGTACCCCCAGGTCGTTCTCCTCAGAGCTGCTTTCCAGCAGGTCAACCTGTAACCCGTACTGGTGCATGGGGTTGTTCCTCCCTAGGTGCAGGACCCTACACTTGCCTTTGTAGAACTTCATTAGGTTCCTCTCTGCCCAGCTCTCCAGCCTGTCCAGGTCCCGCTGGATGGCAGCACAGCCTTCTGGTGTGTCAGCCACTCCTCCCAGTTTTGTATCATGAGCAAACTTGCTGAGAGTACACTCTGTCCCTTCATCCAGGTCATTGATGAATATGTCGAACAACACTGAATCCAGTACTGACCCCTGCGGAACACTGCTAGCTACAGGCCTCCAAATAGGCTGCGCCATTAATCACAGCCCTCTGAGCTCTGTCATTCAGCCAGTTCTCACCTCACTGTCCACTCATCTAACCTGCACTTCCTAAGATTCCCAATGAGGATGTTATGGGAGACAGTGTCAAAAGCCTTGCTCAATTCAAGATAGACAACATCCACGGCTCTCTCCTCATTTTCAGTGGGAATTGCTTCTCTATTGTGTTTAAAAACTAGAGTAGAGCCCAACTCCAGCATTAAGGCAACTTGCTAAGCTTTATTCTTCTCCCCTACATCATTTAAAAGAGCATTTTATTATTATTTTGTATTTAGAGACTAAATTTTTTTAACACCTTCTATCCCTGACTTATACACTAGATTTTCTTTGTTAGTCAATATAAATTCCCTAGCTCCTTTGGTATCCTGAAGTCTTAGTTCAGTTTGATGTTGTAAAGTACTACTGCATAATGAGTTTTTTTTTAAAAATAGGACTTTCAAATTTTCTACTCTCAGAACAAATGTAAATAAGTTATTAAGCAACAAAAATGCCTCAGCATGATATGCTGCTGTTTCATTGCAATTCCAGGACTAACATGTAAATTAAGTGGTTTTCTGTATGTATGAAAATGAATTTGATTTCGATTACAGATGCAAGTACTGAATGTGCAGCTGAATAACATGTTTTAACTACTACTAAAGAAAAAGCACAAGTATCTTGAAAAGAGATGTATAGTATGATGTATAGGTTAAGACACTTCAAAGCCACAGGGGATAGCTGCAATAGCATACAGGCTGCCATACCTTTCTGTGTAGTCCATAGAATTTTATATAGTAAATCTTACAGCTTACCCATTAAGATATGGTTATGCAAGAGGATTTCCCATGGAAATACATCCAGCTTTCAGTCTGAGGAGTGGGAGTCATGATTACTGTTCACCTAAATAAAGCCTGATGCAGAAACTGAAGTAATCCTTTGCTAGTTGTGAAAACTGGCATTCTTCACTTGAGACCAGGTTAATTCTTGTGTCAGGGAATGACTCAGTTGCTCAGAAAGTAAGGCACCACTCACTGAGAACAAGGACCCCTGAGCCTTTGTGTTTCCATCTACATCTGCCTGTAATAGTTTTACATAAGGCATTTTATATGAAGAAAGATTTTCAAACATTACATTCTGATTTGCTTGTCAAAGACAAGATAAGACTTAGAACCACTCTTGAAATATGTCATTTTAGGTCACTGCTGATTTGTTCCATGCATGTATGTTGGTCCCCAGTAATGGTCTGGCTGTTCTGCACTGTCTTGTATTGAAAAGTACCTCACCCTAGAGTGATACTACTCACAGAGTAAAATCCTACTCAATGAAAAAGTGGCAGAATGTGATCTTAAATTAATTTGCTTGCCTCTTTCTTGACATGTCCCCTTCACATTGATTTTTAAGGAAAATGTGCGAAGCTTCTGTTTTTAATGCCTCCCTCATCTCCCAAAAAATTCCCAGTATTCAGACCTTTGTGTGTGCAGAGGTGTAGAAACAATGATTAAACTCATGGACAGATGTTTGAAAGCAGACAAGAAAATAGAAATCTAAGTTAAAGGCTTTATATCAAAGTGAAATAAGCTTGTCAGAAATCAGATTTATTTCCATGCAATCAAAGACAAGGATGTCTGCTGTTGCTGTGGGAAGAGTAAGTATCTACAAGGAAATTAAAATAATATTTAAGCTATTTATTAAAATAGCTTGTGCCAACTGAAATTACAAGCAAAATGTTTCCGTTGACTGGAAACAGGCATAGTTTGAAACCTGTTGTATGCTGTATCTACATGTCAGACAGTTTGTCCATGATGTTTATACACACTGCTGCTTTCTGCTAGGACATTAGACGCATAAAGCCTGTGCACTGATTTTGATTTCTATCACAGGTGCAGCCTACAGAGGATAAATCCTAATGTTCATCTAGCATCAAGCATGTACATGGTAGAAGTAAGGTAGCATTGTTTAGATATTTACAGAGAGGTTTTTTGAGTGTGCTTATTTACCTTCAAAAGAGAAGGTTTAAGTAAACAGTGAGTAAATTCTATGGCACTACACTGATTCAGTGTACTTCCTAAAGAATTACCAACCAATATTCAAGCCACCAGCTGAGGTTTCACTTTAGATAATGTAAAATGCTTCAGTTGATTCTAAATAATGATTTTAAAGAAAGAACAGAATAATCTCTGTATGGATATTGTTTAGATCTGTAGATTTTGAGATAAATATGAGAATAATAGATGTAAAAGAATAGCATCAATAAAACTTCCTTTTTTTTTTTACAGTGTTAAAAAAAGGAATTACATAGAAGAGCTATGTAACATCACCTTGTTTCATCTCAGCAGAATTTTCAGAGGAAAAGCAAAGGAGCTTGATACAAAGAAAGTAAGTTCTTCAACTTTATTTAAACACTTGCGTTTTTAGCAAAGACTCTGTATGTCTCTTTATAACAACCTATAGCACCTCTTTAACAACCACAGCATGAGAAAAACTGCAAGGGAATTGCATTTTTTTCCATCTTCCTTGAGAAGAAGGGATCAGTGGAGACCAGTCAGGCGATACAGATTCATGGTTAAAGAAAAACATTTTTAGTTAAATTTTATGAGAAAATTTGGTACCTTTGTATTTACCAGTCTGAGGCCATGTTTGGAAAAAAGCTTTAATCTAGACACATACCATAGTGATTTTTTTAATACCTTGTTTAGTGCCCATAATATTGACCAGCTATGTAATAGGGAAGATGTTGCTATTGGTTCTCATTAAGCAGAAAATTGTTGTATTTGTGACCAAGAAAGAGGAAGGAAGAGAGACAGAGTGTGCAGATGCATGCTGATTTCATCATCAAATTGTAATTCAGAGAGTGAGTTCAGCCCTTCAATAACAGAAATCATGTTTGAGTGTACATGGCAGAGAAGTGCATATATCCGAAACTATGGAATCAGGAACTTAGTTCTCACTCAGTATTTCAGTAAAAGTATAAAGACAGATTTTGATACATGTACATGCAACAGGTGTTTTTGAAGGTCAGTAACAGTGAGGTCATTAAGAGCTGTCCACAATTCTCTTAATGCATAGTCAAAATATATGTAGAGGGAAACGACCATTCAGTGACCAAAGCTAAGTCATGTTGCTTTATTGCATCCTAGTGTTGATGTGGCAAGTGCTCTCACCAATGAGTGCTTTTATTGGTTATTACAAATCACAGAATCACAGAATCACAGAATCACAGAATCACAGAATGTTAGGGATTGGAAGGGACCTCAAAAGATCATCTAGTCCAATCCACAGCTATGATGTGTTGCTTGTAGACTGTGCCTTTTTACTGATCTTTCTTCAACAGATTCAAGCTACCAGTTAGTAGTGGGGGGTTTTTTAAGCCATAATTAATTTAGATGGATTTTTGTCTAACTTTAATTGCCTGCTAATGATATTATAGATATAGTTCAGTATAGATATAGTTTGAAAAACTGTGTTTTTGATTTAATATGAAAGCTTTCATAAGTTATGGGAAATCCTCACCCCATAAAACAAAATATGTAAAGTTATTCCGTGACAGCTATGTTAACCTATCCAATTATTTGCAAAGCCAAACATAAAAAAGTGAGAGTGACAGGGGAAATACGCTGCCAATACAAAACGTTTTTATACCTGTCTGTATAACTGATGTGTTGTCACAACATCCACATTGTCATTCTGACTGAATATTATTTACAGACTTTAAACTAAAATGCAGAAAAAACATGAAGGAGAAACACTTAAAGATGCATTTTAATTCCACGTTGTGTCAAAGGCAAATCTTCAGTTTTTAGAAAAAAATGGCACCAATATAGTATCCTATCAAAATATTTCTGCCATTTTTTTCAAGAAATCCTAGCTACAGATGACCAAGAGATTAAATGAACTTTTGTAAAATTACTGCATTCTCACTTAGATCCTTAAAATACTGAGATTTAAAAAAAACCCACACTTTACTGTTGATATGCAAGAAGCGTAAATATCAGAACTAAGGCTGGATTGTAATAAACTACAGCTCTTTGTAGCATGTACTAATACAATGTTTACTTTTATTATGTGGATGTGTAAGATTGTTTCTTTGCACTGAAATTCCTACAACTGATGTAGTAGATAAGTACATTTCTGTCACTTAGCAACCTTCACTCATTCGCCAAAAAAAAATTAGGGGTATCTCGAATGCTATTATTGAAAGTGTCTGCAGTTTAGTAAATTACCAAGTCATTCAGAAGTGAGTCATTACCTGAGCTACAGTGATGCAATATTCTGAACTTGACAGCAAGAACAGAAATAACTAACTTGCATACATGGATAATTTAGGAAGGTGAGTTATTTTAAAAAATCAGGAATGAAATTAGAACATGAAGCAGCAAACAAACCTGAAATAAATCCAAATATGGCAAATTATTTCCATTACAGTAAATAAATAAAGAATAAGAAGGATATGAAATCATAACTATGAGCAAATCTCTGTCTTGGAGATTAAATAAATTATCAATCAGATCTGTTGTGGGTTAGGTCTAGTTTCATTTAGTGTATTCAAGTGGAAGGGACACTGAATTCAGTACCTGTTTCAAAGTGTCCAGAAAAACCTGTTTTCGCTACACAAGCAATAACACATGCAATTCTTTTACAAAGAATCTAAAGCAAGGGAAGAATAAATTACTTGTTTGGTAACATTCCATTGTCTTTGTTTGCTCTGATTTCCTTTTATTAGTTTTCCTTCAGTGACATACCACGGTTTGATAACTTACACATCAGACAGCTGTTAAGAAGATTGTAGTCACAAAGACCTCATTTTTATTTTATTTATTTTTGTCACTCCTGGTCTTTTTTCAGTCCTGTATCAGTTAGTTTCCCTGCACCGAGTTCTCTAGAACAGACAAATAAAGGTATCCTATGCATGTCTGCATATACACTCAGCAACTACTCATTTCAGAGAAAAGGCATCATTGCAGGTCTGGCAGCTGCATGATCCTGTCTTTCAGGGAGTGTGCTCCAAAGCCACTTACGGATTTACTATGTAAAGCATTATTTCCATTGACATTTTAACACACACTAAAGAGGTGAGGGCATTGCACATAAAACTAACACTAGAGGCAATGTAGGCCCACTGGTGAATGAGGTGGGTGCCCTGGTGACAGAGGATAAAAAGAAGGCAGAGTTACTGAATGCCTACTTTGCCTCTGTCTATACTGCTGGAGGCTGTCCTGAGGAGCCCAGGACCCCTGTGGCCCCAGAGGAAGTCAGGATAGGGGAGGAGTTGGTCCTGGCTGATGAGGACTGGGTTAGGGATCAGTTAAGCAACCTGAACATCCATAAATCCATGGGTCCTGATGGGATGCACCCACGGGTGCTGAGGGAGCTGCTGGATGTCATTGCTAGGCCACTCTCCATCATCTTTGTTAAGTCGTGGGGAATGGGAGAGGTGCCTGAGGACTGGAGGAAAGCAAATGTCACTCCAGTCTTCAAAAAGGGCAAGAAGGAAGACCCAGGTAACTGTAGATCAGTCAGCCTCACCTCCATTCCTCGAAAGGTGATGGAACAACTTATCCTGGATGCTGTCTCTAGGCATGTCAAGGATAAGAGGGTCATTAGGGGCAGTCAACATGGCTTCACCAAGGGGAAGTCATGCTTGACCAACCTGATAGCCTTTTATGAGGACATAACCCTGTGGACAGATGATGGTAAAGCAGTGGATGTGGTCTGTCTTGATTTCGGTAAAGCATTTGACACAGTCTGCCACAGCATCCTCGCAGCTAAACTGAGGAAGTGTGGTCTGGATGATCGGATAGTGAGGTGGATTGTGAACTGGCTGAAGGAAAGAATCCAGAGAGTTGTGGTCAATGGGACAGGGTCTAGTTGGAGGCCTGTATCTAGTGGAGTCCCTCAGGGGTCAGTACTGGGACCAGCACTATTCAATATATTCATCAATGATTTGGAAGAGGGAATAGAGTGCTCTGTCAGCAAGTTTGCTGATGACACCAAGCTGGGAGGAGTGGCTGACACACCAGAAGGCTGTGCTGCCATTCAGAGAGACCTAGACAGGCTGGAGAGCTGGGCGGGGAGAAATTGAATGAAATATAACAAGGGCAAGTGTAGAGTCTTGCATGTGGGGAAGAACAACCCCATGTGCCAGTATAAGTTGGGGACTGACCTGTTGAAGAGCAGCGTAGGGGAAAGAGACCTGGGCATCCTGGTGGACAGCAGGATGACCATGAGCCAGCAATGTGCCCTTGTGGCCAAGAAGGCCAATGGCATCCTGGGGTGTATGAGAAGGGGTGTGGTTAGTAGTTTGAGAGAGGTTCTCCTCCCCCTCTACTCTGCCCTGGTGAGGCCACATCTGGAATATCGTGTCCAGTTCTGGGCCTCTCAGTTCAAGAAGGACAGGGAACTGCTTGAGAGTTCAGTGCAGAGCCACAAAGATGATGGAGGGAATGAAACATCTCCTTTATGAGGAAAGGCTGAGGGAGCTGGGTCTCTTTAGCTTGGAGAAGAGGAGACTGAGGGGTGACCTCATTAATGTCAATAAATATGTAAAGGGTGAGTGTCATGAGGATGGAGCCGGGCTCTTCTCAATGACATCCAATGATAGGACAAGGGGCAATGGGTACCAGCTGCAACATAGGAGGTTCCACATAAATGTGAGGAAGAACTTCACAGTGAGGGTGACAGAGCACTGGAACAGGCTGTCCAGAGAGGTTGTGGAGTCTCATTCTCTGGAGACATTCAAAACCCACCTGGATGTGTACCTGTGTGACCTGATCTAGATATTCCTGCTCTGGCAGGGGGATTGGACAAGATGATCTTTTGAAGTCCCTTCCAATCCCTAACTTTCTGTGATTCTGTGATATATGGCTAACTGTGTCTTCCTGCCATTTTCTGGAAATCTCACCACTTCTCAAACCTTGCTGTAGGAGAAGAAAGAGGTGGTGCTGTCAGGAGGTAGAGTACAGGGTTACATTCTGAGAGTTGACTTCTGTTGCTATCAAAGCCAATACATTTTCTGTACATCTTTTTGATAATTGTTTCAGTGTCTCTTATTGCCTTAGTTTCTGCTAGAACTATGAATCATTAATGGTTTTTCTGTAAAGATCTAGAGCTTTTTGATGAGATGTTCTGTTAAAGGTGAGGCAAGGCACAAACATTTTAGATATGTATTGTTAAGAACTCATCTCGATAGGGCAGTTAGTGCAATTGTGCTCTGCCTAAACTGGTACTTGAATTGTTAAATTCACCATACAGCAATATAGTTGATCGGTAAATAGCAGAAAGTTTCCCCAGGAACAAAAGAATCTTGACAAACTAAGCAAAGCTGCAGATTTAAGCTGCAATTTTCATCTAGAGCTGATAAGAGTTACTGACAATGTGGTTTGTTTGCATTCTCCCATTTGCCAGATCAACTATTGGCTCTTTAGATTAGAATTAAATGGTGTTTCTAGTATCATTTTGCTGTCTTTCAGACAGCAGCTAACTTTGTGTAACCAGGAAATCCCTCAAACAATTGCCTTCCTGAATGGAAATTAGAAGCTATTGGTTTGCTGTAAATCACAGCATATGAACTGCAGCTTATGAACCTGTTGGACTTTTTTTTGGAACAGCTGTCTCTTAAGTGATATGTTGAGGAGCAGACAGAAATTTCCAATGGCTTTTCTGGTCAGCTGAAATGTATGGTTTGTCATCAAACACATTCTTTCTATCTTCTAAAATAGGATTTTAGGTGTAAAGGGTATGAGTAGAAAGGGTACTAGAAGGTAGAAAATGTAGAAATTACATTTTCTTTGGAAGGCTCCAAAGGTGGATCAGTGATTTACTAGAGATCTTGCTGGTAAAAATGCTTTTCCTTTGGGATTTTTGGCTTTTTATTTTTTTTTCAGGGAGGCAGTGGGAGAGACAATAAGAGGTGGTGGAGTGGCAGAGAATTCTGAATTATGGAAGTTCTGCTTTTTCATTAGTCAGTGGACCTGTTTGATTCTGAAGGTGTCATCTCCATGTGCATCCTGCAAAATTGTGTCCATGCTGAAGGATGGCTTTGGAGACAAAGTTTTTCTGTCACAGAACTCTAAGCTCATGAGGTTCAAAAATGGGAAATGCAAAGTCCTACATCTGCAGAGGAATAACTCCATGTTTCAGTATGGACTGGGGGTCAACCATATAGAAAGCAGTTTTGCAGAAAAGGACCTTGGAGTCCTGGTGGACATCAAGGTAACCATGACCCAGCAATGAATGTGCTCTTGCAGCAAAGAAACCCAGCAGCTTCCTGTGCAACCTTAGGGAAAGCATTGCCGGCAGATCAAGGGAGGTGATCCTTTCCCTTTACTCAGCACTGGTGAGACATATCTGAAGTGCTGTCTCCCACGCTTGAGTGCAGCAAGAGGTAGCACAAGAGAGTCATGTCCATCTCTCTCTTTCCAGTACCAGAGAGATAAAGATATACTGGACACAGTGCAACAAAGGACTGTGAGGGTGATTAAAGAATTATAGCATCTCTTGTACAGGGGCAGGCTGAGACAGTTGGGATTGTTTATCCTCAAAAAAAAGAAGGATCAGGGAGGTGGATGAGCTCTTATCAATGGGTCTCGATAAGCAGAGACACTCTTCTCAATAAGGTACAGTGAAAGAACAAGATGCAATAGGCACAAATTGAAATTCCACTTAAACATAAGAAAAAATATTTTACTGTAAGGGCAACCATACACTGGTACACGTTGTACAGTGTCCATCCTTGGAGATACTCAAAACCTGTCTGGACAAGGTCCTGGGCAGCCTGCTGTAACTGAGCCTGCTTTAAGCAGGGAGGTTGTACTAGACAATCTCCAGAGGTCTTTAGCAACTTCAACTATTCTCTAAAAAGTAATTGAATAAACTAACTAAAAAAAAATTTTTAAAATTAATTAATTAATTAATTAAGCAATAAAAGTTAAATACTGTCTTGCCTCCTTTTAAGGTAGTTGGCTATTATCTAAGACTCTGAGTAATGTTTGTGCTTTCAGAGAACGTGATGAGGGCTAGGTACATCAGCACAGGATCTGAACATAAAGTTAGCAAATGGGTGCAGCTTAAGAAATAACTAGTAGATAGCCACTTGAAAATGCTGAGGATGAGGGTAACTCCTGTCCTCATTAGGACTCTAAATGGTTTTCTGTCCACCTGGATCTTTATTCCAGACCCTACTCCTGGACTTGTCACCTGTCAGACTTCCTTCTAACCAAGTATTGTTTTTAGAGGAGAATGAAGTGGTGGTGATAGGACAGATGCCACACCATGTCCTCAAGGCATCCTAGTCATTACAACCTTTGTTCAGGAGGTATGGGAGCTCAGTTAAGTTCTCTTCTCTGCTGTGGGCAAATCTGCATCAATCAAAGGTTCTATAATGGGGCACTTACAATCCCCTTGTTGAAAGAGTGTCACTGTACAAATAATAAATCAAGACTTGCCGGGCAAAAGGAGAAAGTATAAAAGTGAAACAGAATCTGTAGCTATTTATGTGGGTATTCACCTTGAGAGGAGACCAGTCTTTTCTTGCCTTATCCCAGGACAGTTTCTGTAATTTAAGTGAGTGTATAATGTGCTTAATTATGAAAAAGACAGGCCATTGAAGAAGATTGATGTTAGAAAACTTTGATTTACTTGGCCTTAGCTTCCATGCTTTGTCTGTGAATTGGATAATACCTTGTGTAAGTATGTAACTTTCATGGCAAATTTGATATCACATTGCATATAACGAGATTACCCATGAATTGACTTTCTGACATTGAATCAGTTTCCAAGCCACACATAGCTTTTCTTTCTGTACAGTTACATCTAGGACAGGTTCCATTAAATGAACCAAAAATAAAATTATTACATTAGCATTCACGACAATGATTTCTAACAAGATCAAAGAAATAATTACTATATTGTTATTTGCTTTTCTGAACTCTTTCTTTTGACTCACAGTCTTCTTCATCCTACCTGGACCAAGTTTTTTTCTCTTTTATTAACATAGACACTTAAGTAGGAAAGTGAGTTTACTGGAAAGAATAATTTTCTTACAAAAAATAATTTTCTGCTGTCCAAAACTTGTTTGCCTTCTCCCCTACACCTTCATTTTTTACCCTTCAAAATCTACAGGTTTCAAAATGAGAAGTCAGATGCTTCTTCACTGCATTTGGGATTATTACAATCCAAATTAAGCAGTGTTATAGAGTGCTTATGCCTAGCATTTCTGCATATAAACTGTACATGCATATAAACTACACTTGCTTTTTACACAGCAGCCATACCTAGCACTAGAGCCTCTGTGAGGAGCAGGAACAGGGACACACTGTGCTCTGCCACACCTGTGGCCCTGTGCCACTGGTGCCAGCCCTAATGGGGACCACCCCACCTCTGCCTCACCTTGGTGGGGTCCTGGAATTTCAGTGCAGGACGTGATGGGGATGAGGCGTGGGGACCTGGCATGGTGGCAGAAAGGGATAGCAGAGTCACAAGGCTTTAATAAGTGCTAATACTCCAAGTGTTCAGCTCATTAGACCTGGGTCATCAATACCCTAGAAAGACCTCTATGCCTAGGGCATCTTGGTTCTGCCTCCTGTTGGGCACACTAACAAAAAACTGGGAATATCGATTCTACAGGTCTCTGAGACACCACGTTGTTGCTCCCCTATGGAGCTCCATTACCTCCATCACGCCAATATCTTGCAATATTATCTCCAGTTGAATAGAACTGCTTTGTGTTTGGAATAGAGTGAGTCACACAGTCTGTTTTAGATACTGGACGGAGAAAATGGTGTGCAAAATTTTAAACATAATTGAGCTTAAAATGAGGAAACAATACACTTGTAAACAAGACCACTAATGAGCATTTTAATTCATTTTTATTCTTGTGCTGAGGTTATCAGGACAATAAGAGTGGAACCCAAACACATTTCTGTGTCTTCATGAATTAAGGCAATCAGTAGAATTCCTTGACAAGTTGCCAGCCCTCATCATTAGGGTCTTCTCTGATGCTCATTCCACAATGGATTTTTAAATTTCATTAGCTGTGTAAGCTGTCTTTGTCAGGCAGGAAGGACCTTAACAATGTCTTTATTAGTTATCTGGACATCACATGAAACTAACATGACACTTCAAGTCTGTTGTGAGTGCCCGTATGTCCATAGACTCGCTTTCAGACGTCTTAAGTGTTGGCATCTGATATACCACAAACTTTCAGTTATCTGTGTTACTTAAAATTGTATATGATGGTGCCCCTGTCCCCCTCAGAAAACACCTGCTATAACCAGAATTCCCTGCCACACAGAAAAACCTCTGTGCTTTATGATCTACAGAATATTTTAAGGAAGTAATAAGAAGCATTGGCTTTGAGAACAAACTGAGTAAAAATCTTACATATTTTAAAATGCTATTCTGAGAAGTTTTGAGGTATGAGAAGTGTACAGATTTTGACTGATCTGGATGTTCTTCAAAATTCAGAAGTGAAAAAAATTGGAGATAAAGTAATTGTTTTGGACAGGACATTTCAACGATGTCTTCTTAGGTGATTTCTGCTGCCTTATGATTAACTGTGGTGCTGGGTGAAGCTTTTCTACACAGTATTCTTTCCTTTCTGTCTTGTCAGTTTTAGTTCCAGTATAATTTTAAGAGATGGCTTTTGAATCATTAGACTTTCCACCTAATTGCAAAGCTATTACAGGCTTAATATGGCAAGAGCTGAGCATACATTTCTTTTAGTTTAATTGCAGTCCATCCACCTTAGCTTCTTTCTAAGCTACTTTTAAACTTAGATAACATTCTTTATGAGATTTCCCATAAACTAAAATGTCATTCTCGGAAACTGTGGTACTTTCCAAATGTGCAGAATCATACACATTTTTCTAAGGTGATTCTGACGCCAAATGGGAAGCAAAAGAGTAGATATCTTTTAAATAATGTCATAATAAGTTGTCATCTTATCTCTTTCAGGAAGATCTGGGAAGAATAATTTTGACAAAACATTTTTCATCAGAAAATGTTGACTTAGTGAAACCAAAGTTTTTCTCAGATATGTATATCTTTTCAATGAAAGTTTTATAATGAAGATTTTTTTCAGGTCCAAGATAGAACTTCTAATCAAATACTGACAAATCAAGATACACCTGCCTCTGTGGTCAGGACAAGTTAGGAGACCTAGGTTTCAATCTCTTACTTCAAGCTGCAGCAAGTAGCTGAGCCTGGGCCTGGCACTTTAAAAGTGACTGTTCTTAGTGCTTGAATGATGTTTTTCAGGGTAAATCTCTCTGTCTCCCTTAATGTCTCTTGAGAACTTTCTAAATATCTTAGTTTTTTGCCTACATGGAGGTAAAACTAATTAAAAAATGACAGCTATGTTTACTAAAATAAAATTATTTTGTTTTCAGATCAGTCTGCTTGTCAGAGTGCAAAAGAAGATGCTGTTTGGGTGTATTTAAATAGGAAGACTCATCGTATCTTTTAAACTCTGCATAGAGCTTCAGGTCATAGCTCTGTGTTGATTCATAACACATAGTTCTCCTTGATTTAAGTGGGATTATCTCTGTGGATACAGATATTAAGCTTGAGCATTTCTGTCCATTAAGCTTTCACAAAAAAAAATAAAATCTTTACTCTTAATACTAAAAAATTATTTACACCTGTCATTTCAATAGACAGTTTTATGCACATTCTATGTAGCAATCCAAATTCTCTGCTTACAATACTATACTAGTTCCTTCTTGCTTAGATTTTAGTTTCTAACTTTCCATATCACTATAAGATAAAAGAATTTAGGTTGGTCAAGGAATTAACCAAGTAGTTGAGGACTTAAAGTCCTCAAGTAGGTTCTAAATAATTAAGAGTCTTAACATCGCTGATAGCTTCTGTTACAACAGTGGACTAAGAACACAAGCTGCACAATATCATTTCTTCTAAATTAATCTGAGGCACTCAAAATTGTGTGAGATGACTGGAGCTGTTGGGTGGGCAGTTGTGCATATAAAAATATCACGAGATACATGACTTGAACATAATGTTTGTGAAACACCTTGGCTGTTAGGAATGAGTTACTAAAAAATAGCTATTTAGAATGAAATTAACTTTAATAACATGTGACATCCAAATCATTTATATTTTTTACAATAAAATAAGCGATGATATGATAATAATAGATAGTGCTACTGAACATACTTCTTTTGGTATATTTAAATAAAAGGAGTATTTATTTAGAAAATTTTGAAAAAGTATGAGTTGCCTTTTAGACTGGACTAGACATTATGTAGACCATGAGCTAAATGCTCTTTCCTTTTTATATTCCAAAATAAGTAGAGCTTCTTGACAATTACCTTTTTTAATGCATCATGGCTGAATGGGAATTGACTAGCAGTAATTGAGGTCTGTACATTCTGAAGCCTGGGATACTGAAATGAGGGAAAAGGTGATTTAGTGTAAAACTGTAACCTTATTAATTACTATTTAGCAGCCATCCATCCCAGATTCACTGAATTGCAGTAAGCAAATCCCTGTTTAGCCTTCTCCCAGTTTTCACTAAGGCTTTGGAGTGTTACATCTGCATATGATCAGAATTGTCTTACTTGGAAAAAGCATCTACCTTCTGCCTGTGCCCTGCTGGAATCCATGTTCTGACACAGTCACGTCAGGGTTCAAACTGCTAAGTACTCTCACAGTGTATCAAATACACATTATCAGAGGAGCTATTATGAAGTGTGATCATGTCCATATTCTTTCTAAAACCCATTATCACAATGTAGAAGCGTAAGTTGTTAGTTCTCACCTTTGGATAATAAACAAAGGATTATGGCCATTCATGCATGAAGCTTAAGTAACTTATATTCTAAACCTTTTTCTAGAAGAGCATCTTCAAATTCACCTTTCTTGCTTCCCTAGGAAATGAGTTTTACTGCACAGCAAACATTTTAAACTGAAGAGTAACTCTGCGACCAAAAAAGGTATTCTGCAGCAAAGAGTAGATTTAGGTCACTTCACTGTCAGGGCTTTTTTGTTTCTTTCTTCCTTTTCTTTTTTTTTTTTCCCTTTCTTTTTTTTACTTTTTTCCTTTCTCTTTTTTTCAGTAGTGGTTGTTTAAGGGAACTTTTACATGCAGCCCGAGATGCAAGTACTATGACACTTAATTTCTTTTAGTGACTCCATCTCTTAATTCATAGTTATCAAACAGCTAAAATAATTACACTCCCACCCAAGCACTTAGATACTCATTGATGAAAGATAGGATTTAAAAATGCATACATCAAAAGTGCAAACATCACAGTACTCGATGGCATTTCATTCTGAGATAAATTGATTATGAATATTGTTTGTAACAGTGTTGACCATATCAACATATAGATAATTAATTTTTGACTGTTCTCCAGTAGGCAGGCAAAGGGTGGCACACTGATTGTTTGATTCTTGCTGGATGTACTGGTTTTGGCTGAGATAGAGTTAAATTTCTTCATAGTAGCTTGTATGGGGCTATATTTTGGATTTGTGCTGAAAATAGTGTTGATAACACTGATGTTTTAGTTTTTGTTGAGCAGTGCTTACACAGTGTCAAGGACTTTTTGTGCTCCCCAGACTGTCCCACCAGCAAGTAGGCTGTGGGTGCATAAGAAGTTGGGAAGGAAGACAGCTGGGACAGCTGCTCCCAGCTGACTAAAGAGATATTCTGTACCATATGATGTTGTGCTCAGCAATAAAACTGGGGGGTGGAGGTGGATGGGGCTGCTGTTGCTCCGGAACTGGCTGAGCATCAGTCAGTGAGTGGTTGTTTTCTTTTGCATTGCTTGTTTTTCTTAGGTTTTATTTTCCTCCCTCTTTGTTGTTGTTTTTTCTTTACTTTTTTTTTTTTTTACCCTTAAAATTATTAAACTGTCTCTATCTCAGCCCACAAATTTCCTCACATTTACCCTTTGAATTCTCCCCCATCCCATTGCAGGGGAGCAAACAAGCACCTGTGTGGTGCTTAGTTGCAAGCTGGGGTTAAACCATGGCACTGGACTAGACACTACCTGTCAGTATACTCACTTCATTCATGACTGCATGGGTAGGAGGGAGGTAAGAAGGAAGGAGCAAAGAAGGAAAGAAAAATGAACCAAGTGAAAAGCATTTCCTTCTAAGACACTGGCAGCAGTGTGAGACTGCTGAGACTCTAAGGTGAATTTATATGAAGTTACAAATTCAACTTAATTTTTTTGAACACTTAGTAGGATTTGAACTTTAGCTACAAATTGCAGCATCCATTTGAATGTAAGGGTTCAATGGCCCTTGGTCATGTTGGTTGTGCCTATGCTTCTGTGAAGAACACAATGGCCATAGTGGCCATATTGTATTTCTTTATTGCCTTCCACCTGTGTAGATGGCAGCAGGTGAGTTCTCTCATGAAATTGACTAGTCAGTGACTGAACAATTGGTTTATTTCAGCTTGGTCCTAGTTTTGTGCACCCTTGGGCACAGAAAAATGTGCATGTTCTGGAGAAAGTATTCATTTGCACTTGTGACTCTACTTTTAGGTTCGCAGTTGACATTATAGGTAGGCCAGGTATTGAAGATACCTTTGGATACCTATACCTACTCTATCTGAGAAACTACGACAGTTGTCAGTAGTGAACAAATCTTCAGTGTGTTTTCTAGTCAGTCATTTTTTTACTTTGAATATTTCCATGTAGAAGCTGTCAGATCCTCTCAATTTCTTGTAGCATGTAATTAAAAACAATTTGGAAGGGATGTTTTCCTAAGGGAAGGAGAACATTATTCTAGAAACATGTCAGTCCAGCCAAATTCAGAGGGTTTGGCTGGCTTAATGACTGAGACTCAAGACTCACAGCATGAGAGCAGACTGGGATTTTTGCATTTAGGATTCCTTTAGTTTATTTTTTAACTTGCTCGTAATGCGTAAGTGTAGAGTTCATTGATAACAAAAATTGTTGGCAAACCTGTATTTGTACAGCTTCCTATTAGCCCAGCATTGTATGATGGACAGAAACCAGGAACATGTCTAAGGAACTGGGAAGGACTGGTATGAGTGAGCAGCATATGGGCTGCACTGTGCTATTAGGTCAGAAACAAGGTCCACACGTGTGTAACTGCTTAATAGACTCAGAACACGGGGAAGTTATTACTCAGATCAAGACGACATTAAAACAAGTGGAAATACATGGTTGGCTTCAGTCAAAACAGGTGTTTATTCAGTAAATGGAACTGGAACACTTTCTGAAAGAAAGTGATGTTTGTTTTTAAAAAGTTTTCTTTGATTTTCTGTGGAGTCACATAAATCCACCTCTGCAGGGATTTCACGTTTCAGAAGCTTTTGCTGTTCTGATGGGATGCTCACTTCATGCTTCCAACTCAAATGTTAGCAAGCAAGTGTTTGACTTTGACTTTTTCTATGATACAAAGTGTGGCAGGAAATGGCCCACTGCTATTATACAATCAATTTAATGGGTAGCTGCAGGGTGTTGGCATATCACAGCTTGTGACAGTGCTGACAAAGTAACAACACACACAGTGGCTGTCTTGGAAAAAGTACAAATGAGAGAGGAAGAAATGACCCAGAAGGGCATATAACATTTAATTTGTAAATAGGATCTTACAGTACAGGCAGTATTGTAAAACACATAATCTGAATCACTGTGAAAGCCTGCCCTGATATTCTTGTTCTGAATTGTTCTGTTCCAGATGCCACCTCTTTTTAGTCCAAAGGTCCAAAAAGTATGTTTTGCATATTACTCACATGTATGGGCACTTGCTAGTGAACATGAAGGCATAACAACTGTCTGGCTTTCTGCCAGAGCCCAAACAAAAGAATATCTAATGCACTGTCAAACAGCACACTATAGGGGATAAGCAAAGTGATGATCTGCCACTGGCTTCTGGCTCCTCCCTTATCATGCCAAACACCTTTTATAGGTGTCCAGACTCTTCCTTGCAGAAGGGAAGCCTGGATGACCATATCTGCTGGCACATACAAGAAATGAGATATGAAACAGCAACCACCTACAGCACAGTTTTACACATAACTCTTCTGATTATATTTTGTTTGCTTAAACCAAGTGCTTTAGTTGCTATGAAGAGGCTCAAGAACCTTCATCTGGTTAGTAGTCCTATTACAAGGTAATAGGCAAGAAAGAAGGAAAATGGAAAGAAAAATATCACATAATTGAGTAGACCAGGTTAACCTGGAAAAGCTGAAAGATATGATAAAGAAAAGGAAGAAATGGAATGCAAATGTGTAGCTTTTAGGGTAATGAGAGCTTAAGCTCCATTATGTTTCATTTCCCTGAAAAGGGAACCCTGGGTGAAATTTCGCTTCCATCAACAGGAAGAACTCTTTGAGAAAAAAGGTCATATTACAATTTAAATCCTATTAATATCACATATACATATTACACTTAAAAAGTTGGGTAGTTTTAGCTCAATAGCAAGGAAGATCATCAGGCTACATATATACTCTCAGACCGTGTAGACTGAACAGTTCAGTGGAAGGCAGTATTTTTTCTAGTTTTACTTACTGAATATTTGTTTATATTCTCAAACCTAAGTACAAATAACTTCTTGAGAATGAAACTAACCAATAAAGAGAGGTGACTGAGAACATGTTTGTTTACCTTCTTCTCCCAAATGTTCTTCAGAAGAACATAATACACTCTATTGATTCTGAAGACTAGCAAAAGTAAAGTTAGTTTTGTGAGAACCTCTCTAACAGAAGGCAATTTCCTTTCTTGACACTCTGAAGTCAGCCATTCCAATGACATTCACGCCCAAGAAACTATCATATTGTTACTCATTTTTTTCTAGTCACTGTGTGGCTACTTCAGATACGTTGGCACAAATGAGAGCAGCTACATTAGGAGCAGAAGTTCATTATATAGTCAACAGAGAGCACTAGACACTGCTTGGGGCCAGCTCAGAATGCTTATATTTAATTAAAATGGTATTCAATTAGTCACTATAATCAGTGGAGACTAGGTCACAGGTTTTATCATGCATTCTTTAACACTGGTGAATTCAACTGAGAACTAAATATTCTTTCTATTGGTTTCAAAGGTAGCCCACTTGTGACTAGATCAGACGTTATAGACATTTAAAGTATAGATGAGATGGACTTCTAAACCTCCTTCTTCAGCTCAGACAAGCAATAGTCAATACATTAACTCCTGAATTTGCAGCCAGGGGAGCCCACATTAATATACCCAGTCCTAACTACATGAAACAGTGTAGGTGACAGCTTTGATCTGTCTGCAGCTGTTCCCCTGCTAAGGAGTTTTAAGTTCTCCTTTAGCAAATGCTTTGATTGCCCTCAACACACATCCATTCTGGTAGTAATTTACCATAGAACCACAGTGAGAGTTAGAAACTCCAGGTCCAGGAAGAGCAGAAATAAGAATTGCACTGGGGAAAGGGTATTGTGGGGACATGATAACCCTGTTCTGCAGATCTGTTTGAGAATTTCAGTCTGTCTCATCTCGAAATTCTCAGACACTTACTCTTTTCCTAGTGCAGTATGCAGAATACAGGCTTGGTCTGTACCAATAATTGAACAGCCACTTGGACTTTGGACTTAATTTAAACCTTTTAATTTAAATGCATTGATAGGAGTGAAAAATAGAGTTAATATTCATGGGTCAGTAGAATTTATAAGAAATGATTGCCCTCAAAACCTTAGTTCATCTGTTGTCTCTTCTGAGAGACATAAAATGTCCGAAACCCATATGTAGTTCCTAGTGAAGTACCAACATTAGCTGGTGGTCCTACTTGGAACTACTCACCTTGAAAAGAAAATTAAAAAGCTTTTAGCCTGTTGTCCTTTTTTTTCTGAGGTGATTTAAAAAATTATTCCATAAATATTTTGACCAATTTGTTCCCATTGGAAAACTGTTCCAGAATCTCATCTGAATTGAATTTGCAATCTCAATATATTTATGGCAAGTCTATATTTAACTGCTTATACCTAAGCAGTTTAAAAAAAGTTATTTTTCCTCACTGTTTACCACCACCACATATTTACAGAGAGTAAAACTATCTTATCTCCACCTTAAATAAGCCATGTTTATGTATAATGCCATTTTAACTGTCTCTCCAGTTAGGAGGCTTTGCCAATTGAGATCACAGTGGTGTGAAATATTGTAAAAGTTTTTACTTCCATTAATGCTAATCCTATTTATAGTCCTGTGATATGTTTAGAGTATGATGATAGGGCACATGAATCATTTGCCAATGAAAAGCCATTGTTAACTGTACTGTACTTTAAATCCTAAACTTCATTATTAGCAGGACGTAAAATGTTGGAAGTGATGTTCAGAATTGAGGTACAGCAGTCTGGAAAATAAGATAAATTATCTAACTGAGAAAGTCACATATAAACTAAAATTAATCTGAAAAAGGAATAACTCTGAGTTGCTAGAACTCCATTCAAGTCATTGCAGCCATCTTCCTGTTCTAATGTTTCACAAGGCTCTTACTCAGTTTCTCTACAATGTTGATTTAAGTGCCACTTAAGAAGGTTTACCTTTTCGTACACACACTTACTGTGCTTCTGCCTACTCTGCTGATACATACAAGAGTGTGAGTGGATGTGACATACCGGCCAACAAGACATGAGGTTTGGGTTCAGTCCAGTGGAGTCTAGATAGAACACTCACACTCCATTTTGTAAAAAAAGTGGGATGTTGCATCTGACCTGCCTTGTAAAGCTCCTTGAAATGTAAGTGATGTTAGTTCTTGTATGCTACTCAGATCTCCTGAAAATTAGACAACCGCATAGTTTTAGGGTCTGTTGTGAGGTGGCAAACCAATAAACACAGTTCCGCCTCCTTCACTGATTTTGTTCTGTTATTGCATGAAATGAAAATAGTCAGGGTTGAGAACACTGTTGTAGATAAGTTTTTTGAAATCTTTGCTTTGAGAACTTAGCCTCTGTGGAGAAAAGAGGAACACAAACCCTCATGAGATTAGTGACTGCATGCATCCATTATGTCAGGGTGCCACAAGGACTAGCTGCTGCCTGGAGCTGAGTGCCAGGAGACACAGGGGATCTGCATGGCCCTCACTAGCCAGGGACCATTCCACAGCCCCCAGCCAGGGAGCAAGGCAGGCCAGGAGGGCAGCCAAGGGCAGCCCCAGACACCATCAAGCACCTCTATGGGGATGGGGAAGTCAGCCTTTGGGCTGGGCTCAGCTGTGGTGGAATTGGAGAGCCATACTCCTATAGCATCGCTGGGACAGAGACTGGCAGATCTGAGATGAGCTGAAATGGGATCCTGGACCTTTGGGCAGGGGTGGAAGGAGGTGGGATAGGGCCATTGAGGGCCGCTATTGCCCTCAGTGCTTTGACATTTAATGGCCCATATGTAAAACATAAAAGGTCAGTTTGTCTTTATCAGAAAGAATGACTACATGCTTCTTGATCTTCCAGGCTGATGACCTTTCTTTTCACATTGTTTCCACAACCATAAAAGAAACTGGCAAGGAAAAATAAACATTAATCTGAGGAGCCACTTTTTGATGTTCCCTACATATACTAATAAAAAAAAAAAGAAAAAAAAAAAAAAGAAGAAAAAAGAAAGTTGAAAATATACTCGGCAATCAATTTTTTAAAATAAACAAGTTAATTTCAAAATAAAGCACTATAGATTCTCAAAACTTCGAAAGTCAGAATATTGCACTTCTTACTTATCTCTTGCTGTTCAAGAATCAAATAACCCCCCCTATTTTATTTTACATGGAAATCTGTTGATGTGGGTTGTATTGCAAGTTGCTTAAAACAATGAGGTACATTGCCCACTGAATTATCTGTTTTGTAGTTTTTCTTGCAGAAGTTCACTGCTACACAAAAATACCTTTTTCTTATCAGGAATAGTATATCAAAGTGTCATGGGTGATCTATATATACTTGGCATAGCCGTTATCAGAGCATATATTTAAAATCTAAGTAATAAAACCCATCTGTTAACCTATTCATGACATTAGTTGTTCACAAATATAATAAATCAGGCTTTTTCATTTATGATTTCATTTCACAGCTGCATAAACATTACATCAAAAATCAACACATTTAAAACACTTAAGTAAAATAAGGGACAACTTACTGCCACAAAATGGCAAAGCATATGAGAACAGATAAATTTGAATTGTGAGCTAAGCAGTAAAAGAATCTCTCTTAATAAGGAATTACATATCTTTGGAGTTTAATTACAAAAGGGCTTGTCACTATAAGATTAATGATGAGCAGTTTTTCACTTCAAACGATTGCAGTTGAATTAAGATAGCACTATTATTCTTTGAGAGATAAGGTCAAGCAAATGAGGCAAAAGTGGTGAAAAAATGGAAAACCAAACTACCAAAATGAGAGAACATTCTGTAATAAGTCAGGACCTTAGAATGCATTACAAGGCTTATATTTACAAATTTTATAAAATGCTATGTAAAATATTGAAGTAACATGAAAAAACACTAAGAATTTTTATATGTTTTTTTTGTTAACCATGCAACACTGTGGGGTCTAGTACCATTTTCAGCAGTGTGAATTAAAAATAGCTTATACATTTGCATCTCTCCCTCTTTTCTGGAAATAGGAAAAACTTTTCTAGAATGCATGTATTGCTTTCTCAGTTAGGTATCATGTGCCAGCAGTCATGTGCAGTGCAGACATTTGACTGTACGGTAGGGATAAACTCTGAATTGTTGATTGTGAGGTTATTTTTTAATGCACAAGGTAGTATGGCCTTAGGAATCACTGTAGTTTGTCTCTGTACCTTGCTATACAAAGGCAGTAGCCCTTTCCCTTAGGGAAGAGACGTTTAAAGAAAGAAAATCTCAAAGGGTTGTTGTTATCACTTCTCTTATCTCAGAATCTGAGAAGAGGAAGTAGGTCCTTTAATTTTTATTTGCAACCTCTTTTCTGAAGTCTTTGCATTTGAGCAAGCAGATTCTCAAAATTATGGTACCTTTATTTGAATCAGTAACCATATTTTTCATGTGCTGTGCCTTAAACCCTTGGCCATAGAAGTAAACCACCTGAGGATGCTTACAGGGGAATTGGAAGTTAAATGCTCTATCCGCTAACCTTACTAGTGTAAAACCCTCCATTAGGCGTAGACTGGTTTACTTTAGATTTTTTTCCAAATTCTTTAGTAAGAGTTAAAATACAATTTAGCAAGAACCTAATAAGAGGGTTAAAGGGACCCTGATTTGTAATCACATTTCTTTTTAATATAACTTATAATTCAGTTTTCTGTGCTTAATATCATCAGAGGTCATCCTCTTCTACTCTTCTTACTAATCCTGGGGTTTTTTGTTGGGTTGTTTGGGTTTTTTTATCCTTGGTATTACAATGTCTGCAAAAATGCATAAATATATTTGCTTTATGTGGACTTTGTATCAACTTTTGCCGTTATTGCTTTGACCTCTTTTGATACCTTTGAAAGTCTCTGTTATCTTTATTTATGTGCCTGACAGATTTAGTGGCCTTCTATGATGGGGTTACGGTGTTGGTGGATAGGGGAAGAAGAACTGATGTCATCTACCTAGACTTGTGCAAAGCATTTAACAGTGTCTCGCATGACATCTTTGTCTCTAAATTGGAGAGACATGGACACTTGATGGATGGACCACTCAGTGGATAAGGAACTGGCTGGATGGTCACACTCAAAGAGTTGCGGTCAATGGCTTGATGTCCAAGGGGAGATCAGTGACAAGCGGAGTTCCTTAAGGGTCAGTATTGAGACCAATGCTGTTTAACATCTTTGTTGGTGATGTGGACAGTGGAATCAAATAAACCCTCAGCAAGTTTGCCAAAGACACCATGCCGTGTGCTGCAGTTGACAGGCTGGAGGGAAGGGATGCCATCCAGAGGGACCTTGACAGACTTAAGAGGTGGGCCCATGCAAACCATATAAATTTGACAAGACCATGTGCCAAGTCCTGCACCTGAATTGGGGCAATCCCAAGCACAAATAAAGGCTGGGAGGAGAATGGTTTGAGAACAGCCCTGTGGAAAAGGACTTGGGTGTGTTCATTGACAGAAAACTCAATGAAAGTCAACTGCATCCTGGGCTGCATCAAAGGAAATGTGACCAGTAGGTTGAGGGAGGTGATTGTCCCCCCCTACTCCGCCCTCATGAGACCCCACCTAGAGTACTGTGTTCAGCTCTGGGGCATCCAACAGAAGAAGTATATGGACCTGTTGGACTGAGTCCACAGGAGTGCCATGAAGATGATCAGGGTGCTGAAGAACCTCTCTTATGAAGACAGGCTGAGAGAGTTGGGGTTGTTCACCCTGGAGAAGAGAAGAATCCAGAGAGATCTTATGGCAACCTTCCGGTACCTAAAGAAAGCTGGAGAGGAACTTTTACAAGAGCATGTAGTGATAGGATGAGGGGTAACAGTTTTAAACTGAAAGAGGGTAGATTTAGGTTACATGTTAGGAAGAAATTCTTGACTGCTAGGGTGGTGACAAACTGGAACAAGTTGCCCAGGGAAGTTGTGGCTGACCCCTCCCTAGAAGTGTTCAAGGCCAGATCAGGTGGGGCTTTGAGCAGCCTGGTCTAGTGGGAGGTGTACCTGCCCATGGCAGGAGGGTTAGAACTAGTTGATCTTTAAGGCCCCTTCCAACTGAAACCATTCTGTGATTCTATGAAATAGGCATTTAAAACCTTGTAAAATACATGGTGAAATATGCCATGATTCTTCTTTTAGAAATCACATCAAAGGTTAGATATTTTGAGAAGGAATCAGGTTCTTCAGCTCATGAGGATAACTCGAAGAATAATAGTGTGAAGATTGTGATAAATATGTAGAAATGTTTTCTGTCTTTATTAATATATCTCTCTAAGAAAAAATCTCTAGGGAGAGAGCTTATACTTGGCTCTAGCTATATCCAGAAGCAAGCATAGGTAATGTATTAGAAATTTGCCTTGTTACCTCTCTTAATTCAGCACATAATCTCACATTGCTTTCAGCCTGTGAACTGAAGAAGCTATTTAGTCTTCCTGACTGCTGACAGAATAAGTTAATTAATAAACATGATTTTAGGTTTTAATTAAATAAATGTAATTTGGTGTAATCTGCAGGAGAACAATAGGGCTAGTTTTTCAGCCCACTTTGTTAATAAATTAGTTTGTCTAAGAGCTGGTGCTTATTCTGAGCTCTTCTGAATGTGAATCACTTATATAGACATTTAAAACAGAATCATCGTTCAAATTCTCATTATTTGAGAATAGCTGTTTCACACACTTGTTGAAAATAATGCATACACATTTTTACATGTAACTGCATATCAGGAAAACACAAACAAACCCTTCTTGTTCATTAATGTAATCTCCAAGAATAAACTGTATCTCTCAACAGGCATTATGTAAAATATAATATGTTTCCTTTTACATAAGAAAAAGAAAGAACACTTAAACCTTAAGTGATAATGAGTCAAACACTGAATCCCCAAGGATACTTGATGTGAAGACTCAATGAACAGTGCCAGGATACCACAGAGAATATAGCTTAAAGATTCAGCTAGACTAGCCTGATAGACTAATAACTATATAAAAAAAATCAATGTTTATTTATATATCTGTAAGCATTTCCACCAAGATTCAGCAATGTAAGAATCCAGATAGGAATTTTGTGATATAAATTGGTGCACAGTTAAATATGAGATTGTTGCTGTTCAAACTGATCCATTATGTGACAACATAAGTGGGATTCTTCTATAAAATGCTGTAGTTTGGGTTTGTTGAAAATGTTTCCAATTTACGTCCTCTCTTGTGACTGTGGTGGGGTACAACAAGTTCTGAAATGCAATTTCAAAAAACCTTCTTCTTATTAACAATTGTAATAAGTATTAAATAATAATTACTATTACTAGCAAAAGTATTATCAGTAATAGTAATCTGCCTGGCAGTGACAAATGTAATGTCAAATACATCAAAGACAGCTTCTGTAGAAAGCTGGTAATGTGACAAGAACTGTAATGTTCTCAGCATGCACACGCAGTTGTTATATTGTATGCTATATGATGCAACATGTTGCAAATCCCTGTGGCATCTTAAGAGTTTAAACTGGAAAAATGAACTTCAGAGAGATGTCCAAGAAGATCTGTTAGTCTTTGGTTAACTCGGGATATATTAAATAAGGAAAATACTTTCCACAGGAGGATGTCCTGAATGATGTGGTCCCGCCGTGGGGAGAGAGAAAGGGAGAACTGGGGATGCCAGGTATAAAGCAGTTTTAAATGTAGGCATAATAGAAGCTTAGGAAATAGTTTCTTTATCAAAATCTTTAAAATTGTGGCAGATGCACCCGCCCTGTTCCTGGACCCACCTTCTAATGGTGCTTTGTGTAGATAAACGGTGTGCTTTGTGTGGACAGCCTCTCCTGGCGCCAGGTTAACGGCCCCCTGCAGGGAGGGCACCTGGCTACTGAGAGCTGCCCACAGATCAGACTCGACATGGGTATAAATGGAGCCCTTCCGGAGAACCAGTTTGAGTTGGTCCTCCTCGGAGCAGCAGGTCTGCAGTCCGGGGATGCTCCCCTTGGATCGGGACACTGCCCAAGGAAACTCCCCGGGGCTGAGAGTCCTCAACATCCCCTCCTTGGTGAGTGAATATTTTTCCTGGACATCCTTGAGTGACCCCTCGCCCCTGTGGGTGAGTGATTGTATGTTTTGGGTATCCATGGGTGGGAAATTTACCCCCCTTTTGAGTTAGTGTGCACCTTTTTGAGTCATCTTTCTGATGTAAATTAATCCAGTTGTGTAGTAGCGTATTCCTGACTGACATCCAAACTTGTGTTTTACTTTTGGTCTGTCGGAGGGTTAAGTAGTTCTGTTCAAAATAAATCTTTATTTTTGAGTAACCACCCTGTCTGTGTGTGAGCACCTCCGCCTGGCACCCGGGCTCAGGGTTGGCTTGGGGCGTTGGAGTGTTTGAGGGGCTTCTCTGCAGATTGTGTGGGTGCCTTCACGACACAAGTCAAATACACTACTTCACAGAAAGAATGCCTATAGGACCTAAGAAACCCTGGGGTCAATAAGAGAAAGCCAAAGATGTGGCAGCAGTTTCTGTGTTCCTTGTTTATAAGGACACACACTTTGTTGCTTCTGTTTATCAATACCTTTTCTTATCAGCCCTCTAGACAATTGTTTAGGGTTTTTTGCAATCAATTGGCTAGCTTTTTCTATCTCCTCTGACTTTTTCCTGTCTCCTCTGATGTTAATCTGTGATGTGGAATGTTGTCAGGTGTTTCCAAAAGTCTAATTTGTACCGAGTGCTCTTCAGAGGGCTGATCTACTCCCTTACCGTTTCTTACCTGCATAGTATTACTGTTGGTAATTGTATGATGTCCTGTCTTTTTTGTTTGTTTTCTTGACTCCTGTAGGCATGTTTGTTACTTCCCCCCCCCTTATTTTCCCCAAATACACATGAAAAGTCTTTCATTAACATTTAAATATATTTAGACTTAATTTATTTGGTGTAGTTTGGATATGGTTTTGGCCATATGAAGTTTACTTAAATTATTGTTCTACAGAATCCCTCATATTTAAGGGGTTTTTTTATATGTGCTGAATCTAATAAATGTTTGAAAACTGTGCATGTGGAGAGCTGTTGTATAACATCAGTTTGAACATTTTTTTAGGGAATAGTTAAGATTTATACTGAGAGAGCAACAGCTTTTGCTAGCAACCTAATCATATGAAACGTTTGTTTTCTGGGGTAAGATAAGCCATAATTTTTTATTTAATAAACTATGTAAGAATGTGTACATTTTAATTTTGGTGATGACACTTCCTTTGTTTCTGTAACATGCTGAGCTGAATCACTCATTCGGTGTCTCCTATGTTAGGTAGGGAATCGTCAGTGTTTCAGTGAGTGAAGACAGCAATTATTTCAGGATCAGATTCACAGCATTTTGTTTGTTTTAGGGTTTTAGTAGCATTATATCACCAACAGCAAAGAACTGAATCAGATAAATAAAAACTAAGAGTGGCCCTGTGTCTTGACCCATTTCAGGCAAAGGGAGATTTGTTTTGATCCCAGAGGTGAAATTAAGACACAAATGAAGTCAAATGTCACAGGCTCTCTATGGTTTATTATAAAGTTGTGTGCACTTGAAAATTAAAGAGCAATAGGAAAGAAGGGGATATAAGAATAAGCAGTATTACGAGAGATGGAGGGTTGTCAGGAGCGATCTCCATCCCTCCTTTGTTTTCCTCTTGAAGACCTCCTTGTTGCTGGAGCAGGCGCACTGATATATCCTGTTTGTAGTATCCATGTGAATTGTCCTACTTATCTCCCTTCAGATACAGGAAGAGGGGTGCCGGGCACAGACAAAGTTGAGACATATCACTGAGTGTTGAGACATCCTGGCAGTGCTGAGATATCCTTTTCCATCTTTCTCCCAGAACATCGGTTTCTCACACCTTACTATGGCCCTGCATGTTCTTGCAGATCACAAGGTATACATGGGTTACTCCCATCATGCCTAGGGAGTTGAAGGGACCAGTATCACCATGAGGCTAGCATGCTCTCTCCCACACTAGTACATGGAGGGCAGATAAACTGCATCAGTAACAAAGAGTAGTGAAACCACCTACCTCCAGTGCATAGGGACAGCTAAGGCAATGCAGACAGACAGAAGATATTCTTGGTACAGAGCTAACACTAATCAAATCCACTCAAGGAAAATGAACCAATGACTCTGATTTTCTCTCCTAGATTGTAGCTTCTAGTCAAATCTTGTAGTATACCTGGTTTAGTGAAAATGTATTATTTCAGTATTATATTTAGAAATATGCATACTTCCCTGCCTCTTGCACATTATCTTGAAACCAAATCCTTTCTATTGCAAAATGAACAGTAAATAATAAACTAATTAAAGGTCATGAGAATAACTTGTGTCCTCATGGAGATCACTTGAAACACATAAACCCCAAAATCCTCTGCAGAAACAGTGTCTGAGGAGAGAACTGGCCTGTAAGTAAAAGGGCAAGTTATAATGTTCATCATTAAATATAATACAATATATAATTTCTGTTTTAAAAAGAAAGATATAATGCTATTCTGTGAGTAATATTCAATCCAAACTGTTATTTATCATGAAATCGCAAAGTAAAGATCTCTGGACATAGAGCAGAATAAAGAAATCTGGATTCTCATCCCTATGTATCAAATTTGTACCCTGCAAGACAAATAGTTGTCAATTCAAAAGCCTAGCATAGATCCTTGGCATGAGACACACTCTAACTCCTTTGGCTGATAAGCTACATTATATGTTTCTGTGAATGTAGTGGAGGTAAGTTTTAGTAAAGGAGAAGAGCTTGTGAGACAGCTAGCATGGCTGTGTGTGTACGTACCCGTGCACAGTGTAGACAGAACTGATGTGCATCAGAGAAGCCCTAAGGCCTACAGAAAGGAATCAGCTACTGTGAACTCAAAGTCTAGACAGCACCTAGCTGCTGCTTCTGAAGGCACCACAGTTGTAACCTTCATGATCCCACATAATCTGTGTAAAACAGGTGGTATTCCTATGAGGTCTGACACGGCCGTGTGTTCTTCACTAAGGCTGAGATATGTTTATGTTTAGATGGTATTTGAATCAGGTATCTTTTCTGCATATTGCTGCCTTTCTAAAAATGGTCTTACACCCTCATTTTACTTGTATTATTTTGAGGGTGAAAAAACCCAACTACAAAAACCCAGTATCCCTGTCCTTTCTATACAAATAATAATAATAACTAATACTAGTGCATGATAGGTGACCAATAATTGTTGGTTATTGAAGATAGCATTAATCAGTGGCTTGTAAGAAAATGGAAAAAAGTTCCAAGAGCATATTGTCTATAAATGGAAAGCCTCATTTACTAATTTATATTGAAATATTTTTGCTACATGCATTGCATTGCTAATGCATAGAAACCATACATTTTCTTTGCGTAGGGTGGTGTAAAGTTCTAATGACAATAATTCTGGATATACAGGTAGTACAACTCTCTTTAGCCCATAAATTTAGTAAACAGCAGAGTTTCTGAAAATATATATTGCAGATATAGAACTCCCTCTAGACAGAAAAGCAATATAGTAAAAATGAAGTTCTCCTTTTGCACAGTCATTTTATGAGACGATATATACCTCTTCTCATTCAATATATTCAAAACTGTGTCTTTCACTCTAAATCATCTGACATGGTATGACCAATATAAGTTATATTATTTTGAGATTATGTTAAATGAAATGCAAACCATGAGATAATCGTTAATTTAAAATCACTTAGTTTTTGAGGGTCAAATAAAAGTAATTCAGAAATTGAATCCCCAGTTTGAGCACGTATGTTATGTAAACTCTGATTTGTAAGTTTATAAAAAATGAAGTTAAAAGGTACAGATTTAAACAAACTTGTTTTAAAATACCCTGAAAAAGAATATACCCCATACATAGCAAATTTTCAGTATTTTTTTACTTTACATGTGATATAATTGATGTAAAAATGTTCTCTGAATTCAAGCTGCCCAAATACCATACTTTTCCCAGTCTTGCCCTAAGTCAAAACCATTAAACAATCTAAACACAAAATAATGAGAAGGATTTTGATGAAGTATGCTCTTTTTTTTTCTCTATAAAATAAGATCTATGTTAGATAGCCTGTGCCTTCAGGCTTTTTTCTTCACTCAGCTCCTCCTTTTTCCTTCTTATTTTATGGAAATACACTGGGAAGTAAGATAATAATATACTACACAGTCACAGTTGTGTACATACAGTGTTTCATTACAGCTCATATTGGAGATTAGCATATGGTTGGGCTTTCACATCTGTCATGCTTGTTTAGCTCCAAGCAGTGGAACAGGTTGCCCAGAGATACTGTGTAGTCTCTCTCCATACTTGCAAGTTTTCGAGACCTAACTGGATAAAACTCTGAGCAACCTGGTCTGATCTCACAGCTGACCCCGCTTTGAGCAGGAGGCTAAATGAATGACAAACCTCCTGGGGTCCCTTCTAGCCTGGATTATCCCACACTACTATGATTCTGAGTGAAGTCTGGAAGTTCTTCTGGGGCAAATTCACATAGTGAATACACTATGCATAGTGTACTCCAGTGCCATGCAGAGACACTAGAGAGACCTGTCTTTGGAGCAGTGTATTGTGCCAAGTGTGTGTGCCATAATGTGCCACTTTTGAGGATATATGAGCTGTTGATTTTTTAAGCCAATAAGAAATGACTTCATAATTTCTGAATTAAGTCTGTGATTTTAGCTGCCTTCCTCAAAGATACTTGAGACACTCAAAACTTGACACTGCTCATGAAAAATTGTTTTTTTCTCTTAAGTAGCACAGTATCAGTAACCACTGCTATGGTTGAAGGACCTACTTTAAACTTCTGAGGTGAAACCTGTGTGGGTAGGTGAAATCAAATTTTATTTAAGGATTCCAGTGTTTTTTCCTTATCTCTTTGATTTAGATTACTTCAGTACTGTATTAAGTTGCAATGCAGGTAATTTTGCATTTCAAAGGGGTCTTCATTTAAAAAATAGCAGTTTACTTTTACTCCTGGTTTTATGTCTGTGAATCACAAGCTACTGTATCTGTTAATGGCATTTGCCCATTCCGCCATTTTCCAGCTTCTCATCTTTCTTCCTTTCATGTCCACTGAAGCAGTGCCTTTGGCCACATTCCATCTCCATTCTTCATGCATAACTAAACAAGTTTTCTTTTTCTTACTACTGTTATGAGTAATTTCTTTTGTTCCATTATTTTCATTTACCTTCTGACCACATTGTTAAAAGAACTGCAATGAATTCCTCTGCTTTCTAATTCAAAATATAGTCTGTATTTATTTTGGTTTATAAATGCAATTCAACAGTGCTGGAAAGACTTAAAAGAAAGTAACCTCCTTTTGTTGCCGTTGCTGTTGTTGCCAAAATAATTTTCTGAACTACCATACAGTATTCACAGAAGTTTTCAATGACCAAAGCAAGGTGAAAAATCTACTATCACATAATATGGATAGAGAAACATCTGTTTCGAGAGATTCACCTCTAAATGATGACTTTTTACTGAAAGTCATGCCAGTCTAAGAGCACAGTGATAGTGTTATGATCTATCTTTGTATACTTCACATACATGTTGTGCTCATGACAAAAATAAAATCTCTTTTTGCTACCATCTTTTGTCTCATCTTGATCCTTATTCTTGTCAGAATTTGCAAGTAAAATAGGATTAAATACAGTAGTGTTCCCATGAAATCCTGGGCTGCTGTACTGTATGGCACTGGTATTTCCAGGAATGGCACTTCTGTTTTTTAACTCATTACTGAAGCAGTACAGCAACATAGTGGTAAACTGCTTTTTGTAGTGGAGCTCTTTTCTTATAGGAGAAAAATAAAGCCAGGCTCCTGATTACCCAAGAGCACTGAGAGGTACTTCAAAAAATATAGTTTCCATGAAGCAAATGTTTTATCTCAAAGGAATTTTTTAAGGTTTAGTGTAAGCAATTGTACACAATGCTAAAATTTACACTGATAACATTCATTTGAACATGTAATTTTAGAGTTGATATAAGCTGCTATATTTCGGATGTAGTATGTCAGAAAAACAATAATTTCTGTAGAAACCAGATTGTGGATACAGAAAAACACCAAATCTTTCAAAGAGCTGCATATTTCTAGACCAAGCTTCTCAAGTCAGTGGAAATAACTGCCACTGTGGAGATCTTGTTGACTTTATTGGTTGTATGTCCCAGTAAAGAGCTGGTTGCCTTAATATAATTCAAATTAGCTAAAGGTGGTGTGTAATCTATTAAAAAAGCCACCCTGCACTTAACCAACTGGCACTAGTCTAAATAAACACAAGCCTTAGCTTTTATTAGATGACCCTTTCAAATTTTTTTCTAATCAACAAGTATTGGCTTTCCTACATTACTTTCCCTATACCAGTGTGATTTGTAAATGAAAACTAACCATAGTACTTCAGTTGTTTTCTTTTTCCCCTGATCACTTTTCCTTTAAATGTGTGTTGTGGGTCTAATTTAAGCTGAATATTGGACACTGCTTGCAAAAATGAACTTACGCATAGCATTATCAACATGGGTGTCCTGTCATTGCATTTGTAGGTATACTTTTTCTTTGTTATAGGTTTAACTGATCTTAACTGCATTGCTAACTTCAGATTTCAAGGAACACACTGCCTGAAACCTGACACAAACAGGATGGAGAAGGCTGGGGAGGGACTTTTTACAAGAGCATGTAGTGATAGGATGAGGGGTAACAGTTTTAAACTGAAAGAGGGTAGATTTAGATTACATGTTAGGAAGAAATTCTTGACTGTGAGAGTGGTGAGACACTGGAACAGATTGCCCAGGGAAGTTGTGGCTGACCCCTCCCTGAAAGTGTTCAAGCCCAGATCAGGTGGGGCTTTGAGCAGCCTGGTCTAGTGGGAGGTGTCCCTGCACATGGCAGGGGGGGTTGGACCTAGATGATCATTATGGTCCCTTCCAGCCAAAACCATTCTATGATTCTGTGATGAGGTGCAGGGGTTTTTTTTTCCATTTTGGTGAGTACTATCGTTCTGTTCTGACAATTCAATAGTGATACACTGTTCTCCTAGCAAGAATTGTCCAGTGCTAGTTTGTTACCATGAACTCTGCTGTGGTCATGTGTAAAGACCAGTCAAGTCCACACTAAAATCGCTGCAAAGCCTGATTGATTAGATTTCTTCTGTGTTTTTTTTTTCTCTTTTAGCTTTTTATTTTTTTTATTATTTACTTCTTATTACTGAAAGCTTTGTGTCCCTGTTGGAGTGTCTTTGAAAATGGTTATTCTCACAAAATCATAGAATAATATAATAGGCTTAGTTGGAAAAGACCTCTAAGATCAGTAAGTCAAATGTTTCCTGGCAAACAATTTTTGACTCATAATTCTATGGAGGCCTAAGAATAATATCTTGGAGTCTCTAGAAGAATCAAATGAACAAGAAATATGTGTTAACTTCTTCAATAGAACTCTAAAACTGAAAAGATGAATATCCAGATATTGCACTTGGTCTTAAGAGCAGAGAAGTGCTTCTCTTATTGGGTATTTAACTAAGAAGTCAAAAAGCCACAGATGCTAAAGGCAGTTTCGTGCATTACCAGTTCCCACTTTGTAACCAGACACATTTGCTAATACATAGAGTATATTTCAGTACTAATCCTTAAGTAATCATGAGCTTAAACCCTTGAGGGAAGGGTCAGAGAGACTGAAGACTGGACTAGGTAAATAAAACCCTCTTCATTCAATTTCTAAATCTGATTCTGGAAGAATAAAACTGAATAAAGTAAAAGGAAAAAGTTTTTTTCATTGCTGGTGGAGAATATAGGTAATAGGATTGCCTGCACATTGGTTTCCAGTTACTCAATATCCTGACAATCTAACCTAATAGCAGAAAGACTGTGAAAGAAACATATTTCTGAAACAGTGTGAAACCCATTCTCACAGAATCTCAAGAGCTGGAGTTCACACTGTGGCCATAGATGCTATATAAAATCCTTGGGGACATCACTAGAGGACATTTTATCTTCTGGCTTTCAATCAGTCTTAAGTTCAATCTACACTATACTGTCAAGACATTGACGGCTGTATTTTTATTGATTTTTGAGTGACTGTTTTTGGGGTTATTTTTCTACCAAGGTCTACCCCTCTACCCCTCCCATCAATATAAATCCTTCAGCTGCAGATATTCTGTAAGGATTGTCACTCAGGTTTCATGACTCCAGATAGTATGCCAATTAGCAAAATGGAGTAAAATTGCATGTTTCCAGCCAAACTGCAGCCAAGAGCTGTAATAATTGTCCAGGTTTTAGAATCTGAATTTGACTAACTTTCTTCTTGTATAATTACATTGTTACACATTGCTCAATTTGCTAATTGACTACATAATTTGTCTGACATGCATATACACATTAATCAGTAGTCTTGCTATGCATTTGTCATAGACATACCTACAATGTTTGGTAATATCATGACCTAAAAGGTTATTTTGAACTGCAATTGTGTGTATGCATTTGTGCATATATGTATGTATGGTTTTCACGTAGTACAGACAGTTCCTTTGAACTGCAGGACTTTTGTTTTCACTAACCTATTAGTGTCAGCACGACCCAGCAGTGTTCAGCATTCCTCAACACAGAAAAAGTCCTAGCAACTTCCCTGCTTGTTGCTGTACATCACTTTTATGATTAGCTGGGCCCACATCTACAGCACAAGATGTGGCCCAGAAAAACAAGAAAGTAAAGGCTCTTTGCATTTTAGCTTTCTCCAGCTGCAGACTGCAGCTTTCAGAATTTGAATCAGGCACCTAAATGCCATCTAAATCCCACTTTTGTACACACTTCCTTTACTGGCTCAAACCCATAGTAAATTTGGCCTGAGATTTGCTCAGCAAATTAGAATATTAATAAATATTCTTAAAAGGATTGTTGAGGGCAAGAAAGGAAGCAGAGAAGGAAAAAGCAGAAGACAGGAAGATACGATGAAGAGCAAGGAATTCTGGGAGGCTGAGATTACATGACAAACAGTTCACAGGGAATGGGCGAGCATAGAGACAAAAGGTGAAGGGGCGCAAGACCAGAAAAGAGACACACAACAGAGGAGGAGAGTGGCAACAGGAGAGAGGAGACTGTTGCCTATACAGAGTCAAGCTTTATTTGTTTAAAAAGCTGAAATACATGAAGGCTGTTACATTTACAGGAGCTAAATGTTTGTTTGGAAACCAGAGTCTGTCTATGCCTCTGCCATTGAGTTTCACTATATCTGATAAATCACTTCAGTGACACTTTCTAAAGGTGCGTGCTCATAATAGTGTGAATATGTTGCACCTCAGTTACATCAATATAGACTGTTCACAGATGTAATTAAAGTTGATTTGCTGTGCTGTGAATATATGAAGATCCATTAATGTTAATAGTATGAAAAATGAGGTCATAGGTATTCCAACCACAGATTTTTTAATCTCAGTCCCTTGGTGTCTCGGTTCTCTCTCTCTAAAACGGTGTCCTGGTTTCCCAGGAATGGACCCATAGGCCAACCATGACAGGCAGGCCATGGGTAGCCCCAAGTTAGCTGGGAGTGTCAGTCAGGGCAGCTGACCTGAGCTGACTCACAGGTTTATCCCACACCACTTATATCAATTTCATTACAAAAGGAGGGAGTTTATGGAGGGTAGGGAGTTCCTCTTCTTGGATCTTTCTCCTTCTTGGCCTCCTGCTCCTTCTGCTGCTCCAAAGGACCAGGCTGAGTATAACCTTGTATACTTATGTTGGTGTTTGTATTAGTTTTGTTATTTCATTAGATCCATTTTTACTTCAACTTATGTGGATTCTTTCTTTTTTTTTTTCCCCCAATTCCCCTTCTCAGCTATGGAGGGGTTACTGGGTGGTAGAAAAACCGCTACAGTTTAGCTCTGGGTACAGGCTAAATGTAGACAAATGGTGACAGTACCTATACGTGAAAATGAATTTGTTAATATTTGTGAAGCAGTAACACAGTCTAGTGATAAGTGTTGTAGAAAAACTTATGGGGAAATTTAAGAATTCCTTCTCCAGACCAGGATTTTGATCGTATGAAGAAAGTAAAGAAGAGGGGTAGGGGAGGAGGCCACATAAGGGACAATGAGGAGAATGCAAAATATTCAACAATTGTGTGAAATGCACAGTGATCTTGTTGAGACTGGCATCCTAAGTAGAATAGAGGTAATTAGATAATGCATCACGAGGCATACATACAGTAAGACTGAATTAAGGTTACAGTTCGTACCTTTATTCTACTCACTTCAGGGCTTACCAGAAGTTAAAGCATGTTATTAAAGGCATTGTCCAATTGCCTCTTAAACACTGACAGGCTTGGTGTATCAAACTCTTCTCTAGGAAGCCTGTTCTGGTGCTTGATCACCCTCTTGGTAAATAAATGCTTCCTAATGTCCAGTCTAAACCTCCACAGTGCATCTTTGAACCATTCTCATGTGTCCTGTGTGTTATATACCATGACATCAGAAGATACAAATTAAAGTAAGATAAAATTAACCATCTTGATTTTCAGTTTCAATGTTTTAAGTCATCAAATTGACCGACATGTTGAGAATAAGATGAAAAACAGTTTTTCTGCCAAGACAGTTTGAATAACAGCTGTGTGCAGATAAACTGACACTACATGAAAGAAAGAGTAATAACAAGAAGAAACTAAAAGCACATGTCACAACAGTACTTAAAAATTATTGGATTACTTTTTTTAAAGAACAACAAGCACTGGAAGCGAAGATCAGAGCCCGTGTCTCTTCCTTCCACAGCAAGGGCTATAACTAGTGAGCTGTAGAGTAAAACTCTCTGTTTCAAGTCCAATAAGTCTTAAATTGTTTTCTGCAAAGAAACTGCCTTCAGCAGACTAGTTTGGTAATGGCACAATAACAGAGCAATTCAGAATAACATTTCTAGGAGTTAGAAGATGTGAATGGGGATCCTTAAAAAGAAGAAAATGATATCTAGAACTCTGTAGCACTAGACTAGTATGTTATCATGGAGCGATTCTGCTTCTTCAGTATGCGTTCTCCTTTTGTTTTGAATATTTATGCTGGTTTTACGGCTCCTAAAGGTCAAAGTGGCTCTTTCATGGAACACTGATTTCCTGGCAACTTGCTATTCTGTCTTGTAGCTACAGTCATGTCAGTTCATGGATTCTGTTCAGTTTCTGTGGAGGCATATGATGCACTGACTGAAATATATCATGTTATGGAATACAAACATATAGAATTTATAGATTTAATAAGTCTTTGTGTGGAGATATGTAGGTAACTTCATATAGAGTAAAAATTAAAATGTCTTGTCTAAAATATTTACAAATCCATACAGCATGAGGTTTTAAAAATACTACATGTCAATATCGTGCCCTTTGAAACAGAGCTCTTTGGGTATTGGGTTGAACTGAGTATCCGCATTTTTTTTCCACTGCAATCACTAGAATGAAGATGTGAATGCAACTGCGTAAGTGCTGTGAAACTGTCAAACAATTAACAAATCAACAAATTACCAAATTAAGAAACAAAACCTGTCAAATAAACCAGTCGGTAAACTGGAAAACTGACAAATTGGCAAATAGCTTGATAAGAAGGGAAACATGCTTGAAGTTTATTAGAAAGGGCAGCTTAGGTACTGTAGGTTGGGAAAATTCATTCAAGATCTTTCAAGCACTGCGTAGTTATCTTTCACTGAAGTGCTGTGAATGAGAAAAAGAGTAAAGTGTAAGACTAGGAATAGGGGCCTGGACATTCTATAATCAAATCATATGAGAATTAAATATTAGCCAATAACTTGGTAATCCTTGAACAAAAAGCTCCTACTTTCTTTACTGCACATAGCATTTTGATAAACATAAATACTTATCCCACACTTCAATATGTGATAGATAGCTAAATGATAGTCTGAATATCATAAGTAGCTCCTAAGTGAAGTGTGCAATGGTGTTTAGTAAAAGACTGCTTTAACGGAAAATCTAGCCCTCTGACAACAATCCTTGGGCACCATCCTGAGCCTACACAGTTTGGAGTTTGGAGATAATATGATTCATATCAACTTTTGTTTTAGGTTGCAAATTTTGTTTGATTGTTGGCCCATGTGATGGGTTGACATTGGCTCACTGCCAGGCACCCACCAAACCGTGCTCTCACTCCTCCTTCTCAGGAGGACAGCAAGAGAAAATAAGATAAAGGCTGCAGGCGAATCTCTGCTTGGAGGACAGAGCATCTTCTCCCTCTCCTTCTTCACTGACCTTGGTGTCTGCAGAGTTGTTTATCTCACTTTCTTCTTGCTCTGTTCTCTCACACAGCTGCTGCACGTTGTTTTTTACCCTTTCTTAAATATGCTGTCACGGTGACGAAATCAGCATTGCTGATGGGCTCAGCTTTGGCCAATGACAGGTCCATTTTGGAGCCGGCTGGAACTGGCGCTGTCTGGCATGGGGGCAGTCCCTGGCCTATTCTCACAGAAGCCACCACCCCCACTACTAAAACTTTGCCATGTAAACCCAATGTAGCCTAAAGTCACCCAGAAATCCCACCATAGCTGAGAAAATACTGCATGACTCAAGGCAGGTGTTTTCTCCAGGTACTGTATCACACCATGGCCTCTGGGTGCCTGATGCCCAGGGCTGAGGCTGCCCCCCAGAAGTCCTGCTCCTGGCTGGGGACTGGGACAGGCCCTGTCTGCTGGACCGTGCTGTACCAGTTGCCTTGTCCCCCTTGGCTGCTGTCTCCCTGAGCCGAGAGAGCAGCTAGCCTGTGCTGTGCCCTGACAGTTTGACATACTCAGTTTCTAAATCCAGAATAAGTTGAGGTGTTCCCTAAGCTGTTAAGTAAGGGCAGAGCTGGGCATGCACAAAAGTAGGATTTTAGTAAGCTAGACAATGTTAATTTTTGTAAAGGGTTTTTGTGGAATCCACTTGCCATGTGGGTTGGTAGCAAGCAACCCAAAGATAACTGGAAAATAATTTTAGATTAGGTCCCTCAGTTTCCTGTGAATTCTTCTTTAGGTGATTAAGACCTTGACTGGGTCTAAGTACTAACATATTGCTATTTTTCAATTTTTCTTTTTATGAAACTTAAAACTCTTGCTGGGGTTAAAGAAAGAGAGTCTGGTAAATGAGGAGATGCCAAGAATCAGGTGTGACAATCAGTTTATTTTCTGTCAGGTATGACACAAGTACAGGATGTGTACGATGATATTTGAGAACTGAATTATTTGATTTCCAAGTTTTCTGATTTTGACTTTACTATTTCTTAGAACTGGGTATTTAGAAGTGGGAGTTTAAACTGTTCTCTGTTGGACCATGCCACCATATAGATTGTATGCTCTGAGGCTACCATGCTGTGTCTAAACTGTGAGGAACCTTTAAGTGCTTCACTGCTCTTACTACTACGTGCACAACATGCCTGTGACAATTATGTGCTGTGTCACGACCTATGCATACATCATTCTTCTTACACCATAGTTTACATGGGAAAAAATGAGTGCAGAAGTCAAAAGGACATATGAAGAATTTCAACTGTTTTCTATATTGGTACCTGTCTTTCCATAACAGCATACTAACACAGAACCAGATTCCTGTCTTATCTGGATCAACAAAATCATAGAATCACAGAATGTTTTGGGTTGGAAGGGACCTCAAAGATCATCTAGTTCCAACCCCTCTCCCATGGGCAGGGACACTTCCCTCTAGAACAAGTTGCTCAAAGCCTCATCTAACCTGGCCTCACTTCCAGGGAGGGGGCAACCACAACTTCTCTGGGCAACCTGTTCCAGTGTCTCACCGCCCTCACAGTAAAGAATTTCTTCCTAATATCTAATCTAAATCTACCCTCTTCCAGTTTAAAGCCATTACTCCTCATCCTGTCACTACATGCCCTTGTAAAAAGTCCCTCCCCAGCTTTCTTGTAGGCCCATTCAGGTATTGGAAGACCACTATATGGTCTCCCTGGAGCCTTCTCTTCTCCAGGCTGAAAAACTCCCAACTCTCTCAGCCTGTCTTCAGAGGACACGTGCTCCAGCCCTCTGATCATCCTGGTGGCCCTCCTCTGGACTTGCTCCAACAGGTCCATGTCCTTCTTATGTTGGAAGCCCCGGAACTGGATGCAGAGTAGAGGGGGAGAATCATACCAGATGTTAAATGATCAAGACATTCTATGCAGTGAAAAGATAGGGATTAGCTCTATTTAATAGTATATAGTTTTCTTCAGCACTGGCATAAGTTTTGTCGAGGCTGCTATAACATATAAAACTGATGTGAGTTAAGGAACAATCACACCTATAAAACAGCCTGGGATAAAACTGTTTCAGATTTGCTTTAATGAGTTCTGTCTTTAGCAATTATGAGCTCTGATTTGGCATTGCACTTCTTGCAAGCTCAGGATCAGAGCGTCCCAATGGGTATGAAATCAAGTAAGGGAGCTAGGAGACCAGCGTGGTTAAACAAGGAACTGCTGGGCAAACTTAGGTGGAAAAAAAGAATTTATGGATCATGGAAAGAGGGGCTAGTCACTTGGGAGGAATATAGGACAGTTGTCAGAGGATGTAGAAAGGCAATTAGGAGAGCTAAGGCCTCCTTAGAACTTAACCTTGCAAGCCAGGTCAAGGACAATAGAAAGGGCTTTTTCAAATACATAGCTAATAAAACAAACACTAGAGGCAATATAGGCCCACTGATGAATGAGGTGGGTGCCCTAGAGACAGAGGACATAAAGAAGGCAGAGGTGCTGAATGCCTTCTTTGCCTCTGTCTTTACTCCTGCAGGCTTTCCCCAGGAGCCCCTGATCCCTGTAGCCCCAGAAGAAGTCAGGATAAAGTCAGGAGTTTGCCTCGGTAGATGAGGATTGGGTTAGGGATCAGCTGAGCAATCTGGATATCCATAAATCAATGGGACCAGATGGAATGCACCCAAGGGTGCTGAGGGAGCTGGCAGAGGTCATTGCTAGGCCACTCTCCATCATCTTCGGTAAGTCATGGACAACAGGAGAGGTGCCTGAGGACTGGAGGATAGCAAATGTCACTCCAATCTATAAGAAGGGCAAGAAGGAGGACCCGGGTAACTATAGACCGGTCAGCCTCACCTCCATCCCTGGAAAGGTGATGGAATAGCTTGTTCTTGGCACTATCTCTAGGCATATCAAGGATGAGGGGGTCATTAAGAGCAGTCAACATGGTTTTACCAAGGGTAAGTCATGTTTGACCAACCTTATTGCCTTCTATGAGGAAATAACTAGGTGGATAGATGATGGTAGAGCGGTAGATGTGGTTTATCTTGATTTCAGTAAAGCATTTGACACTGTCTCCCACAACATCCTCGTAGATAAGCTGATAAAGTATGGGTTTAGTGATCAGGTAGTGAGGTGGATTATGAACTGGCTGAAGGGAAGAAGCCAGAGAGTTGTGATCAATGGGACGGAGTCTAGTTGGAGGCCTGTGACTAGTGGAGTCCCTCAGGGGTCGGTACTGGGACCGGTGTTGTTCAATATCTTCATCAACGACTTGGATGAGGGTACAGAATGTATCCTCAGCAAGTTTGCTGATGACACCAAACTAGGAGGAGTGGCTGACACACCAGAGGGTTGTGCTGCCATTCAACGAGACCTTGATAGGCTGGAGAGTTGGGCGGGGAGAAACTTCATGAAATTCAACAAGGGCAAGTGTAGAGTTTTGCATCTGGGGAAGAACAACCCCATGTACCAGTACAGGTTGGGGGCTGACCTGCTGGACAGCAGTGTAGGGGAAAGGGACCTGGGGGTCCTGGTGGACAGCAGGATGACCATGAGCCAGCAATGTGCCCTTGTGGCCGAGAAGGCCAATGGCATCCTGGGGTGTATTAGAAAGGGGGTGGTTAGTATGTCAAGAGAGGTTCTCCTTCCCCTCTATTCTGCCTTGGTGAGGCCACATCTGGAGTATTGTGTCCAGTTCTGGGCCCCCCAGTTCAAGAAGGACAGGGAACTGCTTAAGAGAGTCCAGCGTAGAGCCACAAAGATGATGAAGGGAGTGGAACATCTCCCTTATGAGGAAAGGCTGAGGGAGCTGGGTCTCTTTAGCTTGGAGAAGAGGAGACTGAGGGGTGACCTCATTAATGTTTATAAATATGTCAAGGGTGCGTGTCATGAGGATGGAGCCAGGCTCTTCTCAGTGACATCCAGTGATAGGACAAGGGGCAATGGGTGCAAGCTGGAACATAGGAGGTTCCGCATAAATGTGAGGAAGAATTTCTTCACAGTGAGGGTAACAGAACACTGGCACAGGCTGCCCAGAGAGGTTGTGGAGTCTCCTTCTCTGGAGACATTCAAAACCCGCCTGGACATGTTCCTGTGTGAGCTGACCTAGGTGTTCCTGCTCTGGCAGGGGGATTGGACTAGATGATCTTTTAGGGTCCCTTCCAATCCCTAACATTCTGTGATTCTGTGATTCTGTGATTGCTATCCAATATCTCTCCTCAAAAGCATACATATTTAAAATAAATTTAAACTAGAGTAGAATACATTGTGTTCTTGTCAAGCACTTTATGTCCCGATAAGAGAATAAACTAATCATGAAGCATAAATGTTCAGCTACTCAAAAAGTATGACAGTTGAGACAGGGAAGGAAACAATATGATTATTGTTTCATTGGTGCACAACCAAGTGCTGAAAACTGGGATTTGGTCTTAGATGGGTGCCTGACTGTAATATTTAAATATTTTAGAATCGTGCTTGTTTGCAGCCTATCATCCTAAATAAATGTCTGTCCCGAGAGTCAGAACCTTCTTTCAATTGCTCCAGCAGGTATTTGGATTAATTATATTGAAGTAAATAAAAGCATTTTAGTTATTGCTTGTCTAATTGAAGTAACAGTCTTTAAGAAACAAGCTATAAATATAAAGAGAGTCTATTTTATGAAAAAGACAAAAAATGAATCTAAGTTTCAGTCCACAATTGCCCTTCTATGAAATTTTCTACTCTCAGATGATACTCAAAAAAAAAAAAAAAAAAAAAAATCATTATTAAATACATCTAGAGAAAATGCTTGTAATTTATGTACATAAATGCTTATCATAGTATTGTCATAGCATTAACCACAGGTATGAACTCTTCTCAGCTTCAGGAAGAGAAAAAACACAACCATATTGAAAAATCAACCACCGACTTATACACTTCTTTGAATAGAGATATACTCCTTTTCTTTTTTCTCAAAATCTTGTCACTCAATGGGGAAAAAAACATCAAATTTAAGGACCTAGCAAAAGTGCAAATAAGCATATTGACAGAACAGTAACCTGCATTTTGTCTTGGTACGGAGTCTTCATACTTGCTCCCTAACAAATCTTTAATGCAAATTATTGAAAACCTATTAGAGTAAAAATTCTGGAATATAACATTGTTTTCTGCTGTACGATAACCATTCTGCTTTTCAGAAACTCATTATCTTAGTTGAATTGTGACAGAGCTCCAACAAAACTACTCTTCTTGCATATTTTGGAAGAAGAGTGGGTACTGTTCACCTTTCTGAAACAAGATTCCTTGTACTTTTACTGAAAAAAGTATCAGAGGGAGAGAGATACACGACTCTACAGCCTTGTAGTATAATAACCAGGCCCAAGAAGAGGATGGCAATTCAGAAATAATCTGACATTCATGTTTTCTACTGGTTAGTGGTTAACAAAATACTGGCATTGCTCCATTTAATTGATGCTTTGTGTTTCAGACCCATTCCACATTAGTTCTCAGTTGTAGCACAGGGAGCACAGGTGCCTAACATAGCATTCTCTTCCAAGGTTCTGCTGTCTAAAAGTTTCAGCATCGAACTGTTAACTGAACAAATTCATTTTTGGATCTGACTTCTTCAGTAGAGAAAGAATATTTCTGCCTTTAAAACAAGAAGGCATACCTTATTCTTCATACTTACTTCACTCTTCATCAACTTTATCAACACCTCTGCAATAACTGAAATCGCTGGAATTTTTGCCTTTCATTTCAGTGGGAGAAGAAGGATGGTTTTGTTTGCAGTGATATCCAGAATTAGGTAGAACATTTTGCTTTTCAGCCAAATTGTTTCTCTGGGAGGTGTCCCAATTAAGCAAATACTCCAGTGAAGTGTGTCCCATTTAAATGGAGATGGTAGAACTTCATCCTTCATACAGTGTAAGAGTAACACATGCAACAGTTCAGTAATGTCAAAGAAACTGTTTGGTCTTTGAGATGGATAAAACAGTTTTATTCTCTTATTCAATTATCTTTTATTAGGTTAATTGGTTCAGAACTGAATATGCATTACTGACAGAAGTTTGCATATTTTCCAGTGTTTCCTTGACTGTAAGACCATGTTATTTGCCCTCTCTGCTAACTCTTTTGTGGTAGCTGCCAAGTAGTTATTGATGACTTACTTGAAGCTGCCATTGCAAGAACTGTAATGAATTGCTCTTTTGCAAGGTCGTATATCAACTGAAAGGTCTCCAGTTATAAAGACTGTTTAAATCTATCATTAACATACTAGGTTGCCTAAGAATCATGCCCTCTGTGCATTCTTACCCTCTGTCCTTTAACTTAAGGGCTTTCATTATTGTCAAAAACTATAGGAAAGTGCGTTTTGAAAAATCAGCATTGATAACTCCTGGTGATAAAAAAAGACGAACAGGTCACAGAAGAAAAGTATTGTGGAAACCTCAATTTGCATTATCGACTGCCGCTATCTCAGAAGACTCACTTTAAAGCAACCAACAGCTTTTTTTTTTTTTTTTTTTTTCATGGTAGCAATATGTAAATGAGGAGAGTATTGAGGTTATGCACTTGTTTCACTTCACACAAAGTTAAATGTCATTGTTCTGGATGTCAGGAAGAGCAGACAGGTACAAATTGTCCTTTTCACCTATTTACAGTCCTTGAGGATTTATATTTTAAGTGGCTTTAGAGTGTGCCAATGGCTACTATTGTACCTACAAGTTTTTACTTGTGATGGACTTCACCAACTGGAAAACTGTTAGATTTGATTATTACTTTCTTCTAGGGCTTCTCTGATTTACTAAATAAACAAACCCAATCAAACAAAAAAAGACCTCCCAAAACTTTATCTATCAGAAAAAGCAAATGAAAGCACTTTGAGAAACTGCCAGTATTCTTGCTTGAGCAATGACTCAAGGAATAAACTGTAGAATAATCATGGTAGTATAAAGCCTTTCTATTTTCCCACATTACTGTTGACTACTCTGGAAGTAAAAAGGAATATCAAGATGAAAGAGGCCATGGTAGGGAAGCAAACAGAATAAGCAGAATCTTTTTAAGGATGAATGGAAGGAAGACTGGACTGTTAGATTTCTGTTTTGAAAGAGTAACAAACTGTCATTCATATTGGCAGAAGCTGGTTATTGCAATGTTAATCCCATCCCTAGTGGCCTGTATACAGTAGCCTGTCTTCTGTTACTGAAAAAGTTTGCTCTATTTTTGCTCTCATAAGAGAATAGGATTCACATGTCTATGAATGATGGATGAAAGAAGAGGTAAAAATGGTGGGATTATAATGGGAGAAAAGGTGTTTTGGATTGCTGTAAATATCCTGGCTCTCAAAAGACTGTAGGACCAGATACTCTTAACTGTACACACTGTGTAGTCACAGGCACACTGGTAGAAAATACTATTTCCATACATAAGAAGTCAAACCCATGTGTGTTTCTGGCCCTTATCACAAAATCACAGAATGGTCAGGGTCGGAAGGGACCTCTGGAGATCATCTAGTCCAACTCTGCTGCTAAAGCAGGTTCGCCTAGAGCAGGTCATACAGGATATCATCCAGACAGGTTTTGCATGTGTCCAGAGAAGGAGACTCCACCATATCTCTGAGCAGTCTGTTCCAGTGCTCTGTTACCCTCAAAGTAAACACATTTTTCCTCATGTTCAGATGGAACTTCCTGTGTTCTGGTTTATGCCCATTGGCCCTTGTCCTGTCACTGAGCACCACTGAAAAGAGTCTGGCCCCATCTTCTTGTCATCCACTCTTTACATATTTGTAAGCGTTGTTAAGATCCCTGCTATGTCTTCTCTTATGCAGCTAACCAGATCCCAGTCTCTCTGCTTTTCCTCCTAAAAGAGATGCTCTAGTCCCCTCATCATCTTCATAGCCCTCTACTGGACTCCCTCCAGTAGTTCCTTATCTCTCTTGAACCAGGGAGTCCAGAACTGGACACAGGACTCCAGATGTGGCCTCACTAGGGCAGAGTAGAGGGGAAGGATCACCTCTCTCAACCTACTGGCCAGATTCTCAGTGCACCTTAGGATACCATTGGCCTTCTTGGCCACAAGGGCACATTGTTGGCTCATGGTTAACTTGTTGTCCACCAGGATTCCCAGGTTCCTATCTTCAGTGCTGCTTTCCAGCAGCGGAAAAAAAAAAAAGAAAAAAAAAAGTAAAAAACCCCCAGTAATTCCATGTCCAATTAGTGTCAAGAGCAGATATGAATTTTAGATGTTTAAGTAGCCAAAATAAAGTAGCAGGGTTTTCTTTACATAAATAAAGTTTCTAATTGTGATTTATTCTACATACTTTCTATAAATAGAAAGTAAACAGTAAGTTAACATGGAATTGTAAATATAATGTCTAGAAATCTTATAAAGAGCTAAACAAGAATTGGCCATTTAGTGTCATTTCTCTCTAGTGCAGTCTCTCAACTGAGCTGGATGGCACTAAGAGAAATGCTGTTATTTATGATATAAAAAAACATTGTCTAAACTCTTTCAAGTTACTAAAACTCCCAAGACTCATTTCATAAAACTGTTAGATTGCATACACTGGCTAAAATCCAATATATGTAATTATAGCTTTCTTGTATAAATTCTTCCCATAATTTCACTGAATGAGGTATACCTCTTTACCTGCTGTAGAATTCTGGAAAAGGTTGACATGCCTTGTTTTAGAATTCTTATAAGAAAAAGACAACAATGTTTTTTTCTGAGGCAGAATTAAATTTTATGGTAGCATAGATTAAGTATTGTATTTTCAAATTATGCCACAGACTGAAATGCTAGTCAATTTTGGTCCTATTTTCAGAAAGCATACATCAAAGAAAAGAACTATAGAAATGTCAAAGAATATTAAAAAAAACACGTACAAGCAGTAAATGCTTCTGAGCTTTTGCATTTGGAGTGCTGAAGAAGTTCTACAACTGAGATTATTTCAATTTTTTTTTTTTTTTAAATAAGCTAACCATCCTGAAAACAATTTTGTGAAATAAAATGTATTAGCTGACATTGGGTTATTTTTATTAAGAACAAAGCAAGTGTATAAGTAGTTTGTCAACAATGCTTTTTGAACATAGATTTTGTTATATTAAACTGAAGAGATGGCAAAATTGGTTAAAATATTTCAGTGGTCATGCGTTAATTATTAGTTACTGGCTAGCACATCTTCAGTGAAGATGGGTTCAGGAAAAAGTTTTAATACTTAAATTGTCACTTTCGTTCACTGCTAAGTGTTAACTTCCAGGGTGGAGTCCTGGTCTAGTTGGAGATGTCCCTGCTCATTGCAGGAGAGCTGAGTCAGATGATCTTTTAAAGTCTCTTCCAAGCCAAACCATTCTATGATTCTATGATCTAAGTAAACCACTGGGACACTTCTGAAGATTGTGAAGGAAGTGGACACCTCCAAATGATATCCCCAGCATGCAGAGCAGAGGCCAATATGTGTTTAGCAAATATGAAGTAAGTAGTGTTGAGATACATGTATGTTATCTGACTGTCCTTGAGGCAGAATTGTTTAACTCAGCTGTTAAGCAATAGATGTTTCTATTCGTGCGAGATCAACAACACATTGTTTCCTCGTGGTAGTTCAGTGATAACTACAAAGTCAAATAAAAAGGTTCACTACTTTCTGATGTAGCTAGTGACACTGATGACACCCATATAATGTGGACAGGATTTTCTGCTATTTCACAATTGCATGTCATAACCACTAGGCTATGGAAAAAGGATTACTGCTGTTTGCTTTCCTCCTGAACTTATGAAACTATTTATTTAGCAACATGGATTTGGTTCACACATCCGAACACCGGCTGAGGGAATTGGGGTTGTTTAGCCTGAAGGAGACTGAGAGACCTCATTGCTCTCTACAACTACCTAAAAGGAGGTTGTAGTGGGGCTGGTGTTGGTCTCTTCTCCCAAATTACTAATGATAGGATGAGAGGAAATGACCTCAAGTTGCGTCAGGGGAAGTTTAGATTGGATATTAGGAAGAAGTTCTTCCCTGAGAGGGTGGTTAGGCACTGGAACAGGCTGCCCAGGGAGGTGGTGGAGTCACTGTCCCTGGAGGTGTTCAAAAAACGAGTGGATGAAGCACTTGAGGCCATGGTCTAATGGTGTAGTGGTTGGGGAGATGATGGGATAAAGGTTGGACGTGATGATCCTGGAGGTCCTTTCCAACCATGGTGATTCTATGATTCTATGATTCTGTGATCTAACTCTGAAGTGTAAAGATGCTGAGCAACTCTTAACACTTTCATTTTTCAAGAGCCCACGGAGAATTTAAAGTTTGAAGATTACAAGCTTATTTGAGCATAATACGTATGTGGAAAACAGGTTATTTGGTAGCAGAGTGCTCTTCTAGGTACTAGACTAAAAGCAAATAAATTGTAGTATTAGGAAGTGTATTTAGATGAGAATTAAGATACTATTTTGAATAATGACAGCAATTAAATGGTGGAATAACATATGAAAAATTGCCTCTCTTGATAGCAAATTTAAAATAAAAATGGATGTTTCTCATTCATGATAAAATTTCAATGTATTTTATTCAAACAGAACAACTGATAAAGCCTGTTATACATGGGAAAAGACTGGATGTCTGTTAGGGTTACCTGAGGTTTTATAGCCTTTGACATCCCAATAACATTTAAATGAACAATGTTAGATTGTCTGTCTAGCGAGGGAAAAAAGAGTCATCGTTTTGTATCAGTTGGAGATCTGAACCAATGTAACACTGAAAGTAATTTGAAATTTTGTAATATAGCCAATTAAATAAATTATGGTACTTTTTCTGTTATTATAGAAGGACTTATGCCTGAAATTTTTCATACGCAAGATAAGAAAAGATAATAACAAGAGCAAAGGTTGATTTCAAAAGTATTGGAGTGAAAAAAGGTAGTGATAATGGAAATGAGTACTTTTTTGTAGTAATTTAAAAATCAAAGTGAATTAATGATACCGGTAAGAATACTAAGATCTCTATCACTATAGGACTTGCATTTTCCTGTTCCTTACCATTCAAGAGATCTGTAATGTATTAGATATCTCAAAGCTTATGTTTACAAAGGGGCAGAGAATCACAGTCAGTGTTTCAACTGTCCTGTAAACCTGTAGGACATGAACCATCTCCAATTCTGAATCATTATATCCATTTTAAGATACCACTTATCTCATTTGAGGGACAGAACCAGCTGTTGCAAATAGTAAGCCCTGTAAGGTTATATTTACATTAAAAAGTAGTACGGAATGATAGGTGCGTTTTTGTAGAGTGAAACAGTACTATGGACCTGATGTCCATTCTTTCTGCCTTTTGGTGAGTTTTACTTCAGCTGTAGTGTTCTCCTATGGATTTAGTGTCCATAGTAGTTGGAGTGCACTAGTTGCACTGCAGTAGTGCATCATCTAGTTCTGTTCACTCTGAAAGAAATCCTGCTTGTATCCTTTGAAGTTGTTTCTTGTTGTGAACCTGGTAGATGAGGATGATCAGGAAATTAACTTCAAAAATGCATCTAAACCATTAAATGCTAATAAACACTAATGAATGAAAACAGAGGTTATAGTTAGTATTATAAGTTATACAGCTTTAAGACAAGTACTTGCCAGACTGAAAAACTGAACAGCTGCAGAACTGTCTGCATCTTATCACATAGGTCTGTAGTGAGTATGGGTAAGATTTATTCTAGCTGAGCTACCTATACTAAAAATAATACATTTTCCAGGAATTCGAATCCTGCTTGAAATGCCTTCCTCTCCTCCACTGGATAATATTTACCAAGAGAGCTGTTATACCTAACAGTTGATACACCCAGATCTCCAATTGCAAAATGATGTGAAACAAACACTGCTTCCTGAGACACCCAAATAGATGCCTGATTGCAAACATCTCAGGTTAACCTGCAATAAAATTTGATTTAAATTCATGTTTTTTCAGAACAGATGCTGTGTTGTTCTCTCCACATTAATGTGTGTTATCACACATGGCACCAGCTAAACTTGCAGAAGAAAATAATTCTATTACAGTACAGGGTTAACTTTTCATTACAAAATCAGAATTACTCTTACTACAAGGAATAATGAAGCCCTACAGTTGCTCTTTACTTGGTCCAGTGACTGAACTAGCTTTGAGGGGAATTGCTGCTTTCTGTCCCAGTAAGTCTAGCTCCTCAATGGTGGCTTGGCTTTCCAAGGACATATCCTGGCTTCCTCTGTGTTTAAGAAAGCTTCACAGCATCTCTTACTTACCTGCTTTTACTTTTAACACAACTAGTTTACTTAAAATGTAAAAGATAGGCATTTTTGTCTCCCAGAGGGCTGCTTTGACACATGATCCTATTACTTATGTATTTAGTTTAGTATGTTCTTCTGAGCCTAAATGATCTTCTTGCCATTCACACTTTTGAGAGAGTCATAGCATTTTATAAATTGAATATCATAGAGAAAGTATTTATTGTGCATACATCTGATAAAGCTAACAGGCTGTGGTGTGTGACATGACAATTTTGACAGCAGGACAGTCTTTCCATTCACCCCGTCCTTCACTACTGGCCTTATCAGTTTGTTACTTTTTCAGCTGTGTTTGCTTTAAAGTAAAAAAAAACAACAACAACAACCCAAATCCACACAATACTCCTGTATCAAACTATGATAAAGTGATTTTTCTTCTCATCTATATTTTCCACAGACCAATATGTCTACCCCTTTTCTGAACAACAATTTTAAAAAGTTTTTTTCTGCATTTTTTCCTATTTCCTCTCCAAATCAAGAGAATTGGCAAGTCTAATGTGATTTTTGCACTGTGACTCAGCTCTGCAAAAAACAATCTCTGTAAAAACAAACAAAAAAAAAAACCCACAGCAAAATTAAAACCATTATCACTATGAAGTATACTGAAAAAAAATATGATTTTTAATCAAGAAAAAAGAAAAAAAGATGAGAAATTATACAGAAACTGGGTGTGGAAATAGTGGGATCAAATCCCATGTATGGGGTCCATAAAGTCTCATTTGTTTAAAAAGAATATATAAGTAATTACTGATGTATTCTATCTGATTATGTACTTAAATGAAAACACCTTCTATACTTATGAATATATATATACTTACTCTTTTTCTCTTTCCAAAACACTCCTCTTTCTATTAAGCAGAGTAGAAATAACTGCTGAATGTACTAGATGTAGCAAGTTCTCCAGCTGTTAAATTTTTTTTCATGATCATTCCTTAAGATTTCCTGTAGTAACTTATCTTTTGAATGAATAAAGTGCTATTAATTGTATTTATATGCTTTAAATGAAGTACATCTGATGTTTTTTACTGATGTTTTGCCAGCCAATTTACATTATAATGAATAAAATCCCAAGGATCTTACATATAGTGGAGAATTAATGTGGTCAATATGCAAGAACTTCATATGTATATTTGCATCTAAGATGTTGGATAATTATACAGACAATTAAGAAATCTGTAAAATTAATTAAAATTAGCATTTTATTAACCTGAATAGTAGTAAATCCAATGTCAGTTAGTGTATTCCACACAACAGAAGTTCTACTTTTATTTGACCATTTAAACTGGGGGGTCACCACATGACCAAACTGAAATCACTTTGAAAAATGGCATACATTTTTAGACAGTTGCATTTTGCCATAGTAAAACTTGTTGTTTGTTATATAATTTTATTGCATAACTTGTAACACAGGTTTTGTGATGAACTTAACATCTAAGTCAACAATTCTAATGCATATATGAAGTACCCAAACTGGTGCAGCTTCAAGGCTGTTATATAAGTGCTGCTGCATTCAAAATGGAGGTACTGTAAGCTGTTAGATGTCTTAGATAATATTTGCTGTGTAAAGGAGAACACTGTTTAAACACCAGTTTCCTGTGAAGAAAACTAATGCTGTGTTACAAAATGTCTGAATTCCGTATTTACTATGAACAGATGTTAACAGGAATACTCATTATATTAAGCTGCATTAATTAAATATTGACAGAACAACCTTAGTAGATGAATTTATTAAAACAGCGTGGGGCCTGATTAGCAATTAGTAGATTGATGTATTCATGGTTATTTGCATGTGACAGCAAACAATTAGACTGAAGAGAGAATAATTCAAGTTATCCTTTCCTACCATTTGAATCAGGAAATTTCCCACTGGATTAGTAAATTGAGTTAATGACTCCCTTAAATTGATCAAAAATTTGTGTTAATTATTACAACATTCTGTTACCACTGATTCTCTTAACAAATTTCCTGACAAAGAACCCCAACTTTTAATGCAGTTAGAGGTAACAGCCCCAAAATGACAAGTTGGGAAAAACTGAAAACAATTTGGAGAGTTCTCTTCCCTCTACAAAGCAGGTAGATAAGTTAGTCAAAGCAAAATAAGATTCCTTTATTACAGGAAAATATTGTTCTCTTAGTCTAAGAAAATTAGCACATCTATGCAGTTCTTTTTCTTTTTAATAACTTTAACCTTTCACAAGAAGTTTGAGAGGTTTCTGAATGGTGCTAGCTGTGATTCTAATCAAAATAATTGGATACTAGCTGTTTCACTGACTTAAGGAAGGTAGGTAGTCTTAACACATTGTTTCTTTGAAATAAACTGTTTCTTTCATTTAGAATGTCTCTGGAATGTGAATAATTATCTACTGTTAGTTTAAATTTGTTTTCACGACTTCTAAATGTAATAGATTGAATTGTTACAATTAGGTCATAGAAAAGTGGAGTATAAGCCTGTGATTATATGGTTAAGCAAAACTTTTAAATACCCTGCTTTATTGCTGTGCTCATGCATATGCGCAGGTATGCTCACGTCTTTGTTGTCTTCCAGAAGTGCCGGTTCAATGGTGAGTAAAGCAGTCAACACATACTGGCAATGTGCACCCAAAGTGCCAAGCCACAGTCTAGTGCTCTCTACTACAGGTCTTCCTATAGTGGCCCATAAAGTTGAAAGAAAGGTTGATGTGATGCACAGTCCTGGTCTATGGATAGTTGTATCTGAAGAGCAAAGTCTGAACACATCCCTCTTCACAGTGCACTGTTCCCAGTTCCCAAAAGCAGCATTTATTTAACTGAAGACCCTGGTCTATGATGACACTTCTGTAGGATTTCAGATCCAAGAATCTAAATGGTTGTAAGTTTGTTTCTAGGACAAGGCACAGGATCACTACTTTGTAATAGTTGGTGCTGAACCCCCTGCAGCTACAGTGTATGAAGTTAAAGAGTTTACTTCAGATCAGTCTGGATTCATTCTGGTCCCTTATACTGAATGTCACCACAATACACGTCTCAAATGTAACCAAAGGGCCAATGAATGCTTGACCCCTATGTTCCCTTTAGGTGTTAAAGAGCATTTGGTATCTACCTAGAGAGGAAAACTTCTCATTTGATTTCTACTTAGATAATTTTAGCTAGAGAACACTGAAACTTCTTCTGAACTGAAATGCTGTGTCGTAAGTAGGGACAGGTAGGCTACTTGCTAAAAACTTGTGCTATTGGTCCAAACTGAATTGTTAATGTAGTTGCAGTTTAACACAAACAAGGCACTCTGGAGCAGCTCCTTTCTCTTACTCTATTAATCAATAGTACCATGGCATTCATGTTCATAGAATTTCTTTTGACAGTATTTCATGTCTGGAGCTGACACTACTTACCCCCCATCGCTATCAGTGTCAAACTCTGTATCCGTAGAAACCATACCATCATCTTTTGGAAAGTACATATTCTATTTTTACTCATAGGTTAAAGTGTCATTAAAATGCAAAATTCTGCAGAAATTATTCTAAAAATCTGTCAAAGGTTCTATTAATCTATCCCTTACAACTTAACTAAGAAGTTTATTTTGCATACATAGGTGTGAAAAACAATGGAAGAAAATTACTGCAAACTTCTATTACATTCTGCAAGCGATTTCTGTAGGGAAAAATATCACTCATCCTCTAAAATCAGTTTTCAGAAGCCTGCACCAAAACCCAACATGAACAATTCTTTATGAATAAGCATTACTGGAATTATTTAATGTGCACTTACTTGAATCAGAGTGAATACACATTAGGTCATTGCAAAACAGGAATGCAAACTATGAGACTATAATGAGGATTTGTTTTTTTAGAAACTTTTTTTAACATTTGAGTAAAAATGCACACTAAATTCAATTTCTGAGTGTTGCTGGAGTAGTTACATAGTTGAGTCTGAGATGCGACTTCTGGGAATAATTTAGAGAAAGCATACCTAAGAAAAAGAGCTTTCTGTCAACTTAGTTTGTTAAAGGTGAAAGTGTCAATATTACATACTTTTATAAACTCCTTATGAACACTGTGTCAGATGTGCTCTGCTACATTACAGACTCAAGTTCTTTGCTTTAACCAGTATTTTATTGATAATTTTCACAGACTGATAAAGCTATGTCTTAAGTGAAGTTATGGGATTTTTTATCTCTTAATACTCCATTCGGTGAACTATTCCAGAATTCATCTTGTCTGAGAAATGTGATTCTACTTTCTGTCCTAGCTTAATTAATAGACAGATTATATTTTTATATTTTTTTTCCCTTAGTGCTGATATGATTTTTTGGTATGATGGGTTCTTCCTCACTGTTTATCACCTGCTGTATTTACAGGGTGAAATCATAGATGTAGGCAAAAGCCTTCTCTGGCTTTATTGAGCTAACCTGAGTAATCTGAGCTCTCAAATGTCTTTCAGTATCGTTCATTGTTTTAAGTCATTCTACTGTTTTTTCCCTGATTCTGTTCCAGTTTGAATTAATTTTCATTGAAGAAAGTGTCCACAATTGTCCAAATACTTCCCAGACAAGGTTTCCCCGAGAATCTTGTACAATTATACTAATACTTTCACAGTTTCACTGGCCTTGGTGTGACTTAAGTTGTTTAAAACAAAGAACCATAGAAAATCAGCATGGTACACTAACTGGACTAATAAATGGCCGAGTGACTACAGTTTAAATATGACCCTTAATAGAATCTTTGCCAGGCAAATATATTGTCAATATTGATCCCAACAAATCAATTACAAACTATATACTATTTAATATGTATCAATGACATGCACGATTTTTAGATAAGACAGTGCAGAAAATGCCTTAATAATGAAAATAATAGGTAAAATATACAGAATTATATGATTTATTCAATAAAATAGTCCCAACAAAACAGAATATTTCCAAATGGGCAACTAAAACTGGATATCCAGAACCGAAGAGGTTCAGAAGAATACATACAGAATGGGAATGTTTTTGTAAGAAATAATGAATCTTGTATGTGTAATTGTTGTGTAATAAATCAAACAATAATCTAGTGAGAGGCACAGGTTCAAAGAGTTGATATATTATGCAAATGTAGTTTCACCGAACTGCGTACAAGCATGTCAAGGTTTGGGGTTGGGCCAGCCACTAAATGGACGACAGATGCTCTCTATTCACCCCTCTCTCTTCCCAGACAGGGGAAGGGAAAGAAGAAAAGGGAGAGAGGGTTGGAAAAATAAAATGTAAGAGCCTTAATGAAACAATAACAATTAAAAAAAATAATAATGGAAGAAAAATAATGAAATATATACAGATATATACAAAATCAATATCGAGCTTCTCCCCTCCAATTGCACGCTTCCCCCGATGATGCTCATGTCACCACTGGTGCTGCAGAGCAGCTCTGGAAAGTTCCTGGGCTGGACTCCTGGACTGAGTAGCAGACAGGAACTGGATTCAGGAACACACAGATCAGGACGGAAGGCAGAAGAAATGGACAGAGTCCTCCTGGGACGCCAGCCATAGAAGAGGATTTGCCCCCCATGATCTCTCAGCTTTATACTGAACTTGATGTGTATGGGATGGAATGCTTTTCTGGTCAGTTTGGGTCACCTATCCTGGCTGCTCCTCTCCACAGGTGCCTCCCTTACACTAATGAGGCCCCAAGACAGTACAGAAGGAATTCAGCAGTGACCTTGGTTTCTGTAAGATTAAGTATAAGCAAGAGCCTTTCTTCACACCATTGTACTGTGAGCTCTGTACTACGTTAAGAGCAGACACTGTCTGAAAAACATGTTGTTAACTTCAGAAAGTGCAGTCTTAGAAGAGATTTAACTGAAAAATAAAATCACTGAAAGGAAAAATTGGTTCTGTTTTAGTCAAACCAGGACACAGGCATAACATTCTTTTGCAAGGAATCAAATACAGAGGTAATGAAGCCCAAGACATGAAACTTCAATGAGTCCAGATTAGAAATGATATTGTTTTAACTATGAAGATAGGAATTTCTAGAATAATTTCTTTACAACCATCATTAAATTGAAGTTATCATCAAACAGATTTATTCCCTAAAAGATGTTAAGTGATACTTTGCTATTGTCAGACATGTTTTCCTCCATTATACACATTTTTTTTTGGGTACAAAACAGTCTAACTGAACAGCCTGAGATAAATATCTGCTGCAGGTGCATAAGCCATCTGTGATCCACTCATCTCATTCAAGAACAATAGCTATAACTAAGTTCCACAGCCTATGAAATGTGTAATATAGAAGGACCACTACAGCTGGAGTAGCTCTTAGGAATTTAGCAACTGCTGTATTAAATATTCTCTTGGAATAAATTTAAAACCAGTTCAGGAACACTGTAGGAAAAAAAGAAAGCCAAGATTTAAAATGTACAAGACTGAAGTTGATACAGTAATCTCTAGCTAGAAGTGCTTTTCAGGAAGTAAAAATATCTACTGGTGCTTACTAGGGATATCACTACTTTTGCACACCTGTGCATTGCCATCTGGCATTTTATGACATTGAATTTCACTGTGTGAAAGATTTCTATTACTGTAATAATTAATTGCAGTATATCTATTTTTCTAAATGAAATTAAGCATACTCGTAAACACTGTAGGCAAGCCATTGAAATCTCCAAAGTTCAGATGTTGCACAATGCAAAACCAGTATCTTTTAAAATGATAATTAATTTCAGTGTATGTAATCAAATGGAAACTGCAAGTTACTCTCAGAATAAATTCATTATAAAAATGTATGTAGGTCAGGAAACACTCAAGCTGCCAAGAAAAACTTCCTCATGAGAATTAAATGGAACAGGCAAATATAGCTATTCATATTTGAATAACACCATTATATGTACATTTATACTCTGAAGCTACTGATTACCCAGTATTAAATTTGATTTTGAATAGAAAGATTGCAAAACTATTTACGCAAATATAGAAGAATGTCTGCATTCTTGCTCATTCACCAAACAATTATTTTGGTGGAAATCGTTGTTTGTCGTTATCTTAGTGCTCCACCTTTTCTTTAAACCATTGTTTCCAGTGCAGCAATTATGACTTAGCTAATGACTGATTTCAGGCCTTCCAAACTACAAACTGAAGGACTTAAGTAAAACCTGTGGAGATTACTGATTGTAATTTGCTTCTTTTTTTAAATACATGGATTTTTCTCTTTAAAAAAAAGCGGAGATAAATGAGCTGTTTCAAACTCAGTGTTTCTTTCACTTGTTAATGAAATCTATACAGCATTATCTGAAGATGTTTATAAGTTTGAAAATTCAGCATTAATTGTCCAAACATCAGCCAATTATTTTAGAACTCTTACATCAAACTTATCCAGATTTGTTGATTAAAAGATTTCTGGCTTCTATAGTTGCTGTTCAATGCGCTCTTAATTACTGCCCTGAAGCAAAGTAATCCAAAGTCCTCATAATATATGCATATACATACATATGTATAATCTGTCTTTTCCTCAGCTACAGAACAGAAATATTTATTGAATGATGTTATTATAATTTCTCCTATTTGTATCTGGTAATTAGCCATTGTTAATGGTTTGTTAAAAATTCTAACTATTCTCTCTAGCTCTGCTGGCCATTCATTTGTCTATGTTTTTCTTTATGAGCATTCTGCAAGTTTTAGCTTATAGCATACGCTAAGTATTATCAGTTTTCTCTTTACTGAATTTTTTAATTGTTGCTTTCTCTTTGCCTTTTAGGCAAAACTGTTTTCTAACAAAAACTGAGGCTTTTGGGGAATCCAGTCAAATCTTTTTAAGCAGCTCCCAAATATTGATTGTATTGTGCTGTTTATCTTCTCTGAGTGCAACTGGCTTATAATTGTTTTCCACTTTGTGAAATTGGCACCTCTAGAGTATAAAACAGCAACATATTACCACTTGGGATTTCAGTCTTTTGGCAAATGTAGACAAATTACAACCACTTGGAACTAATCAAGGACTAACTTTTCAGTTCTGTGATCTGCTCCCCTCTATTGCTTGGAATGGTGATTGTGGTAAAATTCAAGTCACAGAGTATGCAGGTTCCTGATTCCCCTTAGATGTAGCCCCTTTGAGTGATGTGCTCAAGGGGATCCTGCTTTTAAGGAGGGAAGTTGGACTAGATAATCTCTAGAGGTCCCTTCTAACACTGAAAATTCCGTGATTCCGTAGCAATTGTCTGATCTGTTTACAAATGGCAAAAAACAGCTTTGTACCAGTAACCCCAGGCTTTTAGCACAAACTGAAGTTCCTCATGGTGTTTTGTTTTTCTTTTTTTTTTTCTTTATGTTATTGAAAGTACTTAGTAAGCACATCTCTTTCCTAATGGGTTGTTGTGGTCTTTAACACACACCTTCTTTAGTACAGCTTGAGTTTTGTCCATTAGGATACCAATCTGTAAGTGTTCAAGAATATTTGGAGCTGAATTTTCAATGAACTGGAGATAAGGCCTTCCATTTCTTTTGTTTCTCATTTTGCCTATGTAAGATTTCCTAAGCAGGTTATAATTTGCGATTATCATGATTCTACCTACTAGCTTTCAGTGATACCAATGAGATTGAATTTATGCTCATAAATGAGCAGTGTATGAGCTCAGATTCTCCCAGTTTAGAAGCCAATGAATTGGCAGACATATATAGGAAATTAAATACTGCATTCTTTTCATGTATAATAGTAATTTAGTGAATTTTCTTCTTGACATCTTGATTCAGTGCTAAATGAGTGATTATTTTTTCTCTTTCTTCTTTTGTTGCTAGTTTAATGCCATGTTGACTCAATCAACCAGGTGTTCAGCTAGAAGATTTTTCCCCCTTTCACTGCAATAAAGCCCATTCAAAATTATATGCCACTCTTAAAATAAACCACAGCCCATTTACCAAAGCTCTCTATCTTGTTCTGTTCACTGATAGATGTTTGCTATCAGAATCTTCACTTCCAGGAGTGAAGATTCCAGGACACACTGTTGCCAAGTCAAGAGGAAAAGTCATTAGTTCATTTCAAATAAATCTTGATTTCTCGTGCTTTTATCTGTAGGGAAGATAAGTCCTTACTGCATCCTCACATGTTCCTTTATGGTATTATACAGAGCTAAAGACAGAGTGTAGGCTATTTACAGCAAAAGCAGAAAATCTTGAAGGTTTCCATGACCAGCTCCCGATTTTAAATAACAGAAATGTAGAATGAATTTATCCTTTGTTCCCTTGATCACAATTTCAATTTAGAGCAGAGTTACCAGCAAAGATGGAGACATTTATTATCTATTCTGAGATCACTTATACTGTGCAGAAGCAATCTCAGTGTTACTCATTACATAGTCTGAAATTAGCATGGACTTTTTTGTTTACATGTACAGGTTGGATGTGAACCATAATCACCCTAGTTATTACTGAAATTCAGTGTACTTTCTTGTCAAGCCATTTTTACCTTTGGATCAATAACAAGTTCTTTAGGACTAAGTCCAGTAAGCTCCATGATCCCCCATACTAATCTGTGGCAGCATGACTACCAGTCTGACAAGACATATCTTTATAGGACTTTCTGAGTGATATGCAGCTTTGAACAATAATGATACTTCAGTGAAATACTTCCACTTAAGATCAGTTGTCACTTTCTATTCTGTTCTGTTTATGCTGTCTTTATTTCTAATATCTCAAACGTAAGTGAAGCAGAGATTTGGTGTTATAGCTGTATGGGCTTTTTCGTATTTTTTCACACTTTTTTTAAACCTTTTTCTGGAGGAGAGTGGGGTGGGGAGAGTGGGGCTTTAGAGAACTGAAACAGCAGTTCACATTCTCCTTGTAGGTAAAGATTCTTGATTTTGATATCAAAAGATAAAATCTTAGGTCAAGCCCAGAAATGAACTCAAGCACCTTATTTCAAACTCCATTCCAGATTCTAAGGCAGAACGTGACTAAAATTTTGTTGGCATTTCTCATTTTTTATTTTATGTTTCTGTGAGCATACAAAGTTACAACTTTCTCACATCCATAACTAACATAATCTTGAATATCCTGAGGAGCCCTACACTCAGTTCATACCCATGAAACATTAAATTCTTCCTCAGTCCCCAAAAGGGCTTGTTACACATAGAATACTGTGCAAACACCTACAATACCCGTGTAAGTTTGTAGTACACTCCAAATGCAATGGGAGATTCTCCCTTTAAAAACACAACTATTGGAATTGGTTTGTTATAGGTGATATCCCTCTTACAGAAATGTCTATTTGTTAGCAAATTCATGAGTGTGAGGCCCAGAGTCAGTTGCTTCCTTTTCCTGAAGGAGACTTACCTCTCACTGATCAGGAAGGAGCCCTTCCCAAAAAAACCCTACACACTTTTCTTTGAAAGGTGAATATTGTCCGTTCTGTTAAGTCTCTACCATCAAACATGAGAAAAAAAGAATATTGGCTAAAACACCAACTCAAGAAGTGCTCTAGTGTGCTGCAATAGCCAGGTAGCTGAAGATGTGAGTAATCCACTTCAGAGACCAAAGTTAAGAATTTCTGTTCCTAATTATCTCTATTTAGTTAGCTTTATTCAGCGGCTTCTTGAGTGTGCTGATTTAGGATGTCTCTCAGCTTAGGCTGTTGATCCCTTGGGATAACACTGTAATTTAACTTTCTATGCAAACTATGGGGAATCTAAGGAAATAACATAAAGTTTTAGATCTCATTAAGGTGTTACATTGCCTACATCTATTAAATCTGACACTTAGAAGTCAGCACTGCTATTAACTGTGTTTTGAAGGCCTCACAGACTGTAAAAAGACTAATTGTATGACAAGTTGAAAGAGAGGATCTTAGGTTTGAAGAAAACTAAACTGAAAATAGAATTACATTGTTCCAAAAGAGCTAGGTCTCAGTTGCATTATTTTCTCTACTTGATTTCCGTTGCACCGTTTAAGCTGTTTAAGCCAACACATTACTTTATTTACAATGCATCACTACAATATTTATCATTCTAATCAAATCTGCAGCTGGTTTTCTTAACTGGAGATTCAGCTCCTTCATAAAAAGCACTGAGTCTTCTTAAATTTAAATATAGTGCTCAAGACAATGTGCTCATCAAAAAAAAACCCAAAAAAACATTCTGGTTCCATTTTAAGAGATGTGTTTGCTGCGTGTTAATGTTGAGTTCTGTAATGTTTTCCCTTAAAATATCATATAGACCGCATTTCGCTAGAAAATATGTCATAATGTTTTCTGATATTTTTAGATGAGCTAAAGTGTATATCTGTTCTTAATCTATTCCCTTTGCTGAGGCAATGTACATCATCAGCAGCATGTTTAACCAAATGGATTTTTTTTTTTCTTAGCAGATCAAACTGAGTTCTGCTGCAGGCACAGAACTTCCTATTTAAATGACAAATGTCTCTGCTTGCAATTTGGTAAGTCACTTATTGACTCTTTCATCTTGTGTAAACAAATAATCAGTCCATCACCACTATGGTGGGGAAAGTGGAAGAATAAAAAGAAAAAGGAATTTTTGGGAGTACTGCCAAATATTGCATTTCTTGGAATGAAAAACGACTTGTTTGCTCTTAATGTTGCCATTATACACAGACAGTAAACAGCAATGCTGAGGAAGAAAAGAAAAATCTACAAAGACTCTGTAATACCAAATATTTCTTCACAGTTAGAAGGCAGTGATATTTTCCTTTTTTCTCAAATGACAGCAGAGAAGTCCTGATTTTTGACTACATATTTTAAGCTTTTTTCACAATTAAATTCTGAGAACTGTTTATTTAAGAAATATTCAAATTGGTCTTTAAGTGTCCAAAGAGTTTAAATGTAATATCTTTTAGGTACCCCTTGAAAAGTCTCAGACATTTTGACAGGGATATTCTACAGTTTCTAAATGATTTATTTTTTAGGCAAAGTCTATATGTGTGCATATATATATATATAAAGGTAATGAATGTGAGACATCCCATATGTTTTATTGTTCCTGTTACTTTGTTTGCTTTCATAGTGAATTCTTATGAGGAAAATGAAAAATCAATGTAATCTAAAGAAAATGATGGCTGAGTGGTCTTTTTTTCCCATAAAACAGTGCTTTGAAATGTGTTATTGCTGAACAACTTTGACAAGGTAAATAAAAGCAGTGGAATTGCTAAAGCATATGGTGCTAATCAGTGTATGTAAAAGTAATCTTGGGGTGAGGTGGGTTCATAAGGAAGAAAACATATACTGCAGGTTTTAGCAACCTGCAGCTGCTATAGTTACAAAAATCAACTGCCTGCCTACACTGAAGAAAAAGCATTTCTATGTTAGATCCATGGAACTGCATTGGTAAATGTTGGTTTGGGATCTGGACAAGTAAGTTACTCCTTAACGTAGGGGGTTTTTTTTCTTATAAATATTTTATGGCTCCCCTAAACTAAAAAAAATGACACTTCATGAAGGCAGATGGAAGCTACATGTTACATCAAAATCTCCAAGATTCATATTCAGTGAAATTGCTGTGTTCTAAATTCAGCTATTACAGCTGTAATCAGAGTTGCTCAAAACAGTACAAGTGCACAGATATAAAGTTACAGATGAACTTCGCTCCCATCTGAGAAGAAAATCTGTATTCTTTAGAATCAATGTTTACATTTACAATTGAAAAGTCTTATACATTTGTCTTCTTTCACAACTAGACTGTATTGCAATGAAGAGATCTAGGGTAATGGAATGTATGTTTACCATAAAATAACAGAATTTTGCAGAATAAAAGTCATTGCTATTAAGTTTATTTACAATGCACAAGGAAACAAACCTGCATACCAAACACATTGTTAACTCACACTGCAAAAACTTTGTAGCAACATGAAAGATAAACTTTATCCATGTGGAGGATGAAAATGTATTTACATACAAGACCTGCAAGCATGTATCTACAGAGTGGTTAAACAAATGCTGTTAGAATACTCTATGTTAATCCTTTTTAATATCTTCATTTATATCTAGATTTAGAACTAGACCTCATCACTAGATAGGTATACTAATTACAGTAAGTGTTGGAATAATCATAAACGGTCATTTTTGACAGGGATATTTTACTTCTAGCTGAAAAAAAAACTGCACCTATTCCCCCCAATAACTTTGCTGTTCATTAAATAAATGTCTTAAATCAATCCTCAGCATTAATAACCTTTTGCATTTTCTTTCCTAAGTCTAATAGTGATTTTGCTGCCTATTTACGAATCTATTAGTATTCTTACTGGAAGTTTGTGTGGACTGATACAGGGACTAAGATGAGAGAAGAAAAATAAGGAAAAGTTATTATTTATTTTGATCAAAAAGAAATGCAACTTTGTAAAAACTGAAATTCACTGAATAAAGTCATGCTGCATCTTTAAAAGGTCTTAAATAATGTTGTACTTGCCTCTTCAGAATCAACAGGTATTTTTTCCCCTCTTTTAGTGAGAGGCATACGTTAATTCAAAGGAAAAGCAAATAAAATAAACTAATGGTTAAAAATTAACGTGGGGGCAACTTTTTCTGTCAGATGTACTGATATAAAATCAATGCTATCTCATTAGCTTCTTTCTTTACACTGTGTTTATCTTGGAATAGAGTAATATTTAGACCATAAGACCTGTTATAGCAATATAGCTCTATTGAAATGTGAATGATCCATCATGCTATCATAAGTTAGATCTGGAATATAGTCTTTGTTTTCATTCTTCTGTAGATACTTCTTACAAGGCTAAAGAGGCTAGAAAGAAAGTTATTTTGGTGTGTTTTGTAGTTGCTGCAGAAAGCCATAGTTAAACTAATCCGAAGATTCTGGTGTTTGCTGGGTGATGAAGCTAATCAAAATCTCACAGTTTTTGCTATCACTCAAGGACTCCTGGATAGAAAGTAATCTGTAGTTTAGGAATGCTGGAAGCCAAAAGTTGGACAGCCTACATAATGATTGACAGCTTGGGTATCTTATTTCAGTAAGGCTGAAACCTATCTCCCTCTGCCATAGCTGAATCACATGGGAGATTATATAACACGGGCCAAATCTTCAGTTTATTCATGCAAGCAGCCCACTAATGTGAGAGCCCAAATAAGTAAAAGCAGCAGCTAACTTCAGCAAGCATTTTTCTTCAAAAGGACCTTCAGCATCGTATGCCTCTAATGACTGTGAGCACTTTTTAATCAGGAAAGCTCTCCCAATAAATCTCAGTTAGGTGACTTGTGTGATTGAAGACTACTCATGCAAGTATCTACAAGGCTCCAAATCATGGGATGGAATTTAGAATGCAGAATAAATAAATGTATCTTGACTAACTGTCCAGTGTTAGTGTTCTAAGAGTTTGTGCTTGATCTTGCTTTTAAATAAATAAGATTTAAACATGGAGAAGGAATTTTAATTTTAAATCCTGGTCTAGTCAGTCCATCGGTAACCAGGCACAATTTGCATATTATATTCCTGCTTGAATAGGCTGTGTATTAGTCATGCTAGTTTTCCATGGGCATTTCGGTCATCAGAAAGAGTGGCAAGCTGCAGTGAAAACAGAAAGGAAAAGATAGCTAAAAGTGAAGGTTTTTGGTTATCATTTCCTTCACTGCATAACTAAAAGTGTTATGTATGAATAAAAAACACCTACTGCATTTAGACTCTGAAAGACTGTGGTGCTGTATTATAACCCATGAAATAAGATAGAATTTTTGCGTGAGATCTTAAAAACAGTTAAAGTTTAAAAACATCCCAAAAGGACTGAAATTCAGGAAGAATCATGTGCCTAACTCTCCTACACTACTTTGCAAATAATTTGCCTTAAGGCAATAATTAACTTGCAATAATACTGAATATTTAAGTTACAACTTCCTCAGCAGCAATCTGCAATGAAAAAGGTAGACTGAGAGGGCTGAAAAAGATACATGTGGATCAAAATGTTACTAATATCACTACTATATATTTTTGACAAGAGTTCAGAGAAATTACGTCCTATCATGCCGTTGAATGTTATTCCCTATTATTTATTATTCCAACATGCTGGCAGTAGTATTAACATTACTATAGTATTGGTGTAGCCCCTCTTAATGTATTTTCTGTCTTGATAACCTCAATATGTCTAGATATACAATCGACCTAAAATGTAGAAATTAAATAATTCATACTGTGTGCGGGGTTCACAGAATGTTACGGAGGGTATTGTTGCACTTTCATGATAGAAAAGAAATAATGGAAAACCTCTGAATGGTAGATCAGTAGTCATGATATATAACTTAATATTAAACTGAAATTCAGGCCAAAATAGGATGATTGCCCTACATTAATTACTCAGTCCCAAAGAGACAATAAAAGAACAACTAGCCCATCTTTTTGAAACCACCACCAAGACTGAACCTTTAAGAAAGGTTTCTCTCTAAGAACACTGAAGATCTGTAAGCAGGAGAATCACTCTTTGGTAGATACTGCTGAATATAGAAACATTAAACTCCCTGTTGGTAACAATTCTGAAGATGAGTTTATCTATAATTGAAAGCCAGATTGCTGTTGCTTTTTTCTCTGATGGATCTTTTAGTATTATTTATTACTGTATGTTTTAACTGAAATGCTTACTGCTCCTCTATTTGCTTTTTTGTATGTTTATTTATTAAAATCCTTTTATGTCTTTTCTCTCAGAAAAAAAAATATATTCAATGTCATGCTTTTTGAATGCAGAATTGCTTATTTCATTAAGAACCTGGGAGCCGAGTCTGATCATTTCCAAAGGAAGCCTTTAAGCGTATAATTATCACCCATTGCTGTGAGCTCACCAGGTACATTTAACTTCTTTTTTTTTTTTTAAAATATGTGGTGAGGCACTGACACTTCTTTTGTTAGCTGAGTATCTGTTTTTCTACTGTCAGTTCTCTCAATGGTCAAATCGTGTTAGTACGACATGTTAGTATGACTGGCAGCATTACAGTCAGACATAGTTGTCTCTTGAGTGCTAGCATTGAGCTTCCTGAGTCTCAATGTCTTCCACACAGGCGTGTTGCTTGTGTTACCTGGTATCATATTCTTTCCCTTTTCTTTCGTTTCCACCTCTCTGACTGTCTGTCTTTGGAGTTGTTTCTAGAACATATATCACCATGATGTCCATGACCTTTACTAACATTAATGAATTTTTGTTTACTGTAAGACTTTTCTGAGCATAGTGAGTCACGTAATGTCATACTGGTAGCCACATAAGGGGGTGAAGGGGGAAAAGAGGTTAAGTATATGTCAAAGATGCCTCGCTGAAGGAGGGACAGATTGAAATTCCAGTGTGATGAATATTCCTTATGTTTCCATATGCTTTGAGTTCATGTCTATGTGTACCTGACAGTTTTCAAAGATCTGTTTCTTGAATGACCCTGTTTAGGTTTGTTTGTTTGTTTGTTTCGTTTCCAGGAGCTTGTTACAGATTCCTTTTTCCTTGTTTTTAACCAGAAATATCCTAACTAAACATTTTGCAACACAGTTTACTGTGTTGGATAGCAGTTCTCACAGCTCTGCATAAGATTTGTGAGATTCAGAACAGCTGTTTTCTTTACATACCTTTCCTTTTATTTCTGATGACTTTTCCAACAAAAATATGAATTACTTCCAAAATAAGACTCTCATATTTTATTTTATGTCTGCAAAAGAAAGCTTTAAATGCATGCCCTGAAAACAAACAAGTAGAATTGTTTGAAATATTAGACTTACAATCTGCATATAGGAAAGTTTGCTTCATTTTGTTTTCCTGTTATTTTAAGACTTAGATGGGGGTAAAGTGACCCAAATCTTCTGGAGGATTGAAGGCAACACACAGAGAAAAAGTTTGGATTATATTGCAGTGTTGCCCTTCTGCGATTGCTTTGAGGGAGCTAGAGGCTTGAATTCTAAAGTCTTAGGTAAATCTTGTATTATGTTCTCAGCATAATATTATCTCTCCTGTCAGTTACTAACGTTCACTCAGAAGGGGTTAGCTGTACGTATAGGTTGTGACAACAAATTAGGAGTAATGAAACTTACCAGTATTGGTAAGCCAATGAAATGTAATGGTTCTGTACATGTTTTATGAATCTTCTTTTTGTTTAATTTTTTTTTTTAAATACATATATGTTCTTAAATTTTAGGAAATTAACACTTGTGGTAATAGACTTGACCAAAGAAACTTGAATAACAGAGAATGACATCCTTTAGGATATCCTGACACATTAAAATAGTTGTCCTGCTTGTAAAATGATATGTTCTGAAGTCCAGAACTTTCTTCAAAGTATCACATTTTGTTGTATAAGTCAATTATTTATTTACATATTGGTGAATTAATTTTAGGGAGCAGATGTTGCATAACAGGAAATTAAAACAATGTATATCTTAAAATACTAACCTATGTACTAATTTAATACTAATTTACTTCAATAGGGGGTTTGGATAATTTTGAGAAACAGTTTAAACCTCTAATCAGGGTTAGTAAGTGTCATGTTTTTAGAGAAATGTGAGATATGGTCAAGCTGCCAGTAGATTTCACACATTTGGGAGAGATAATTAGATACTTCTTCTCTAATTCCTCTTTGTGTGGGTTTTGGAAGTAAACACTCTTTTCTTGACCTCTCATATGCAACTGACCCTCACTTTGGCTGATACAGCCTTCTCACCTTTTGGGTTTCAGTTTACATGGAAACACTGTGCAGGAATGTCCACCATAAGAGCAGAAACAGAGATTAGTAACAAAAAAATCCCAGGATTCAGAATGTTCAAAATCACAAGTATAGGTGCAATCCCTGCCCACCTGAAATTTAATGGGATACTACATTTGTAGGAAATTCAGGAGGAAGAGGAAGAAGAGAGACAATAAATAAGCCCAACAAAATCCTTACTGAGGGATACTGCTTGGGAGAATGTTTATAGACATTCTGTGTGTTGTGTTGTCCAGACTGGTGTGAAACTGCCTGCATGATGATCCTCCACAGGACATTGCTATTCCAAGGTTCATAGAAACAGATAAACATTGGAAAGTTATAGGTGCTTGACCAGTTAACAGCCACTTTTCTGTTTTCCAGTAAGTAACAAGTATATATTCTTCTATCAGTGTTATTTTGACGATGAACCATGTTGTTCTTATTTTGTATGATATTGTTCTCTTAAACATCCACTGCATTATTCTGCCCCTTGATGTCACTATAAAAACAGGACACAAGTTTTAGTGAGACTTATAAAGTTCAAATGGGAGTGTAACCCTAGTCTTCCTAGGGTAAGAGCTTCTCCTGGATTTGCCTTGAACAGAAACATCAAGATAGCTCTGTTCATTGGGGGAGCAGAGCAAAGAGCACTATTTTGGCTAGAAGTATTTGCACTGTACCAGAAAGAGACAACCAGCAGCTAGCTTAGTTCAGACTTAGGGACTTGCTTCTCCAGCAACAAGGATGCAATGGTATGGCTTTTACACAGGGCTCAGGTCAGCAACTACTAAAGTGAAAGAGAGTGTAGGACATCTCCAGTCAGCAAACAAGCATTCAGAATTAATACGTTAAAGTCCTATGCATTATAAAATGAATAAGTATGTGTTCCCTTGACTTTTCTTCAGTATTCTGTTTCTATGATGATAAGTACATTTTTCGAAATTCATTGAATAGGCTTCTTTGTCAGCTTCTAAGCTTTGAATATCCTTTCATCATTAATGGCAGCATTATAGGGAAAGCTCTTAAATGGGCATGGCACTGTATTTATAAAAATATGCAGAGTCATGAGTTTAGGCATGTTCAGATATACATTTGAAAAATTATCTCTTTCATACAACAATAACAACTTTGCTGCAATATTGTTGTGCTCTGCATTTTAAATGTTGTGATCCTAGTTTCAGAGATATGCTGCATATCTTAAAAAAAAAAAAAAAAAGAAGAATCCATGAATTCTTAAGATGGCTGTCAAAAATAGATTCAGTATCAGAAAAGAAGGAAACTTTCCAACTGGTTTCTCCAGAAATTCCTTTTATGTTTGATGGATATGATCTCTGAAGGAGTAAAGGTACAAGAAAGAGCCACAATAGTAATTAGGATGACCTAGAGTTGTTGTTTGAGCAATATCTTACTCCCTGTTAGAATGTGATGATATAGGTAATCTCTTAAACTGCTGTTCTGGCATCAACAGCAAAGGCTAAATTGCTACTTGGTGAAATTGAATGTCACAGGGATTTTGTATGCATGAACATTACATATATTCTTCCTTCCAGACATACTGAAGGAATCTGAAATCCCAAAATTTCCAAGGATATAAATCCTTTTTTCCAACCTCTAAAAACCACCAAATCTCATAATTTTTGAAATATGCAGCCTTTTAAGTAGAACAACCTGTAGACCACTGAATAGAAATGTTACACTACATAGAATTATAAACTGAATAATATTTCAATATTCGCTCATGATAAGGGAATGGAAAAGTGTCATCACTTTTCGCATTTGTGGCAAATAATCTACTGATAAACCATAGCTTAGCCCTGAGAGACTTATTAGTCATTAACAAAGATCAACTATTTAAACAGATTTTTAGCATTTTATTCATTAATTGTTTTATTCTTTTTTAAAAAAATATAAATCTTGTGGTATTTTAATATATTCTAGCAATGAATTATGTGAGTACTCACAAGTCTACATTATTTTTTCTGTTTTCTGAGAAATTTATGATAACTTTATCAGATAAGTGACAGAGGTTTTTAGAAAACTACAAGTATCTAGTTCTTTAGAACATTAAATTAAAATACACTAAGATATGCCTGTATCAAGTTTTTCCATGGAGAAAAACACATGCCCTGATGAAAACTATTAAGGAACTAGCTCAAAGTTTTCTGTGATGAAGACTATGTTTTAAAAGGCACTAAGACAATTTGCCCACTTCCTTCTTCCAGTCAGATTTATTACCATGTTTTATATTTCTAGATAAATAAGATACTCATGAAACTCTTCTGAAAAAAAAAAAAAAATCTCTAAAGAGACACTCTTATAATGTAAACAAGAAGAAAATGTATATCCACGAATGGTAATGATACACTCTCAGCAGGTCACAAGCTACATTTTAAGAAACAATGATATGACAAATAATCTATGGCTAATATTTCAGAAAATATTTGCCCATGTTAAATCAGAATTTTTTAATAACTATGCTATCTTCCAACTAAAACAAAAAGTAGACAACAACGGCACAGCTGCATGTGAAAATGGAAAAGAACCTTTTAAAAAATACTTTGCGAGCAGTCTATCTACAGCAATTTGTGAACACTGTAGTTTATAACTGCTTCTTAATTTCCGTATCTCTGATATTGTAAGATGGGAAACAATTCTCCTTAAACTCTTTAATGTTTAACTGAACCTTAACTATGTAAATGTTAATATAAAATTTATAGCTCAAGACTGAGAAAGCCGAGAGGTGATATGAATGGATATGTACACTACTTAAATTCCTTTGGTATGTATAGACTTTTCTACCTCATGGTGGTTTTGGGGTTTTTTTTGTTTTGTTTTGTTTTGTTTTTAAATTATTTTTATTGTTATTTTTTAAAAAAAGAAGCTACAACATAATTTTGTACAGAGGGAATGAATATTTTCAGCTCAAAGTGAGAAATGCAGAACCTGAAAGTTTATGTTCAATGGTGCTTTACATGACTTTTATTACTCTTACCCACATGAACTCCATTTGTACCTCTTTTCTCATATTTCACTTTGTATTTAGAACATAATCAAAGAAAAATATAGTGCAACCCATAGAGATGGATTCTCCACTCTGATGAGCTGAATTTATGCTAGTGTAATTTTATAGGCTTTGTTATGGCAGCACAGGGAGTCAGGTTCACTGAGTTCTGTTTGGTTTCCATTAGAAACCATAAATCTTTTGCTAGTGCTAGAAAATCAGCCCGGGTCTCCACATTCAGTTCCAATTCACCATCACCTTTGCAAGTCAGAAAAGCTCTCTGAAATGAATGATGAATGAATCATTTTCTGTCAATCAGATGATAAGCTAGCTGTGCAAGTCCAATATGTATATATTTATCTCTCAGACCTTCATAGCTAACTTCCATAAAAAGTGAGACAAATAAAGAACCCGCAGATTCTTGATAACATACCTGACAACTAGAGAAGTTAAATTATTATAAAATATTTTTATTTTTAAAAATCAGGTTAGTGAAGAGGACAAGCATAGTCCTAGTTTCAATAACGTGGAAGTCTTTTACTATAGAGCCCCAGTGATGTCACAGCAGAGTGGGGATCAACTTGGGAACAGAGCGCTGCTCCTGCATGTAACCTTCATTTCAGGAGTTCAGCTGTCAGTGCTCCAAAACCCATTTTCTTAAAGCATGTTCATATGTCCTTGGCTCAGTTGGGAACAGTTAGCAGATGAAGAATTCACAAGGAAAATACTGGGGTGAGAAGATGCAAATCTCTAAGAAGAAAAGCAGCGAATCAGAAAAGAGCAAGTCAGCAACATGAAGGATCAACCCGCTCCAAGGAGCAGCGGAAATCAGCCTTTTCTATTCTAACAATGCTTGGCCAACTCAGCCTCATCACCTGTCTCACTGGGTAAGGTGAGTTTATAAATGCCTCACGTACTGGTATGCTTAAGTCCCAGCAAGCTACTGTGTTAACCAGCAAATAACTGCTATGTACTCTTGAGTTGTTTAGATCCTACTTGCAGAGTCTCTTTGCAAATGGCAGAAGATCCAGAAACTAAAATGACCTATGAGGGTGAGCCACAAGAGGCTAAGGATTCCCCTGAGTAGGTGTTCCCTAGGGAAAGAGTGAGTAAGGGAGAAGGATGTGGGCAAATTTGTTACCTGCTTTAAAGCCTGACCTGGGAAGCTAGTATAAATAAACCTCTGGAAGCTAACTTTAAATTCTCCTGCTGCCACATATTTTGGGTCTTCCCGCAGCTTCCACCTCTATATTGGTTGGATGATAAAAAAAAGAATACACTGCTTTAAATATCTCTTTCTATCTTTTGGTACTGCATCAGTTTCTTTTGGTACAGCATCAGTTCAATTTTTTTATCTAAGTCTTTCTGCTGATCATTTTTTCTAGGCATTTTTCATTTTTGTGCCTTTGTTCACAAATAGACTTTCTGTGAACATGGTGAGTATTCGATGCTTGCTGGACCCTTTACAGCTATTCAGCATCCACATGTTTCATAACCTTACCAGAAAGCTGTAAAAACATTATCTCCAGCTTTCCTTCTCACTATCCTCCCTTCTGTCATATAATCAAACATTCTTTGTATGGCTTTGTTCATGGCAGGGTTTCACAGAGTGATTCAAAAATGGATGACAGTTTTTAGGATGCTTGAATACACTTTACATTTACTTTCTTTTGTCTGTGTGATGCCTTGCACAAGTATTATCACTTTCTTTTTTCATTTCATCAGAAATAGAATAGTATGAAATTTTCTCCATTAACAATAATGCATGATTTTTTCTGCTTTATTGCAATCTTGGAGATTATAGATTACATCATCCAGATTCTTCTTGGTTGAACATTTCAAGTATTTCCTTTTTAATTTGTCTCCATTTCTGCAAATAAAAATATTAATTTCCTTAACTTTCTTGATTTACTGTATAGTTAAGACTAGCACCACAATTGCCTTTTTAAGTTCAATAGCTGTCATGCAGTACTAATAAAAAATCAGAAAGCATGCACTTTTGAAATGTCAGTTTATAAAAAACAGTAGGCATGCCCAGTGAGTCACATCCAGCAGTAATTCTTTTCTTTTCTTTTTTTTTTTGCTAATCTCTGAGCAGATAAATCTACAATTACCACTTGTAGAATTTTGTGTTTTTTCTTTCTGTAGATGTTTGAGAACTAATACATTATTCTGCATTTCTGTCAAGTTTCTTTTGTAATCTCTTCCCTCAGATGTCTTATATTTGAGTGTTTTGTTCTCTATATACGAGCTAACATCCACAAATATGGATTTTATAATTTATTTTGAAATTTCAGTATGAAATTCAAATTTACATTCTTACCCTCAGCCATATTCAATTAGCTTCTATCCATTTTATATTTTACATCATTCAAAAAGCATAAGAAAAATTTACAGGAAATTTTACTTATGATCCTGCTGCCTGTCATTTGATAAAATCCAGATCTTGTGAAGCAGAGCTCCAGATTAAATGTGGTTTGATAGCAAAAATCAAGGCTAAGTTTTAAGTTCATGCATTTCCTTTGTACATCTTATGTGTCACGCACCATTAACAACACGCTCAGTCCAGATAATTTGGAAGAACTTTGATATCTTCTGCTTAGCAGGAGAGGATTTTTAAGTATATTTTAGTATGTCCACTTTAAGGAGATGATAGGATAGTTCCCCTTCACAGCTATGACCTGTTTTCCATCCACTCTCTAGATACAAATGATAGCATATTTCATATAACTCTGCTCATTTAGATAAATTTTATTTTTCATTGCTCATGTCTGTAGATCCATTATTAGTTACAAGTTTTGTTGGGCTTTTTTTTTTTCCTCAAAACAGTTTAATAATTAGTTTGTCAAATTACAGAGGAATGCATGCCACTGTATCTTGAAACCTATCATCTGAAAAGTTGGAATTTGGGCACATACACATTTTAGGGAATATAATGACTTTTTCATAGCTTAAGTGTTGACAGAAGTCAAACACAAGAGCAACCCAACCATGGATGAAAGGAACTTGTTAAAAGGAAATATATTTTTTATTTTCATTAGGCAACTATTATAAAAGTTCACAAGAACAAAAGGAACAACTTCCCTAAATTGTTGTTATTTTAGTTTAAGAGATGTGAATACAGCAATACACAGGAATAACAGGATGGAGGAAAGTATAAAACCAGCCATAGGTTTTTTTCAGATTAGAAATAACTCTACAAAGAATATATACAAAATAATAACTAGCCAAACCCACATATTATGTTCTCAATGACCCTTCTGAAGGCTGCCTACACTGTTTTTCTATTCTGGAGGAAGATCTTACTTTCTGTATGTATGTTGATACTTACATACCCACAGTTTGCATTGCTTTAGTTTGTAAAACAAGCTCAAAAGGTGCAAACTTGGTTAAGTCTGAATAGAACTAAACTGAAAGATATGCTCTACTAGTGCACCATGAGGGAACTGATCTGAATAGCTGAAAAAAACATAAATAAAGCAGTAATAAAGCCTGTGTTTGCTTGTGTCTTATCTTTCTCTTCTTACCATCTCCCTGACAGGAAGTTTTACTAACAGGAAAAATGGAAGGTGCTTTGAAACTTGTCGTCATCATTCTGTCTTTCAGATAAATTTGTTGAGGTTAAATATTACAGCCCTACCAAAGATATTTTTAGCCAGTTGGTAAAAGTACTTATTTCTACTTTCCTTATGTCTGCCTATCAGTAGGTTTTGTTATCTTGTCTAGGAAATGAGTAAAATTGAACTTGATAATGGCCAATTCATTTATCTTCCTTTTTTTTCTTCTTTATTTTTTCTGGTGAGAGAGAACATATGTTAAACAGTTTAAAAATCTTGCTTTACAACTATTTAAAATAGCACCCACTATTAAAAAAAAAACAAACAACAAACATGCAAAGCAATTTGAAGCCTGAAGAGTGTGCAAATGAATAAGTGATGACCCATCATGGTGCTTAGGAACTAACTGTCTTTGCCTGAGCCATATTCCTCCAGCCAGTCTTGTTTCTGCTGTATCTTGCCTACAAACCCTTTTGCAGCCCTGTAAATACTGATTTTTTAAAGGTAGTGAGTAATTCACAGGTAAGCCTCAACAGCAACAACTATTGGATGCAAATCAGAAACAAAACTTAATGGTTGTATCTAGAATCTTAAGGAAAACTAGTGAGTATATTGATTACAAACAGTAAACCTTCATTGCTCAGTTAAGACAAAAACCCTCTCAAGAATCTGTAAAAAGCACAAGAAAACATGTAAACAAGAGACAAAACAAAACAAACAAAAGAAGGCTAATTAACCAAACCACTCCTTTTAGGAAATGGAGAAGTCATAAGTTATGTGCTAGGCTGTAATTAGAAAGTGTCTGTATTTTTCACTCATACAGCCATTCTGTGACCTTCCATTTAAGTCTTCCTCACCAAGCAGATGATTATTTGATTCATTTAATACAGAAGTGTTTCATATTTTATTAAGCAGAAGCAAAGACACTGTTATACAAAACTTTGACCATCTTTCTAATATGCTGCATTAGACTCAAAGTAATAGTTTTATGCTTCAAAGGAGGATGCATCCATGTTAGAAATTCACAGATTTCAAATTCATGGACAAGCAATAAAAGTGTTGCTAAAGCGTAAAAAAAGAGGCAGCTCCCATAGGTATCTGTCAGAAATTGGTAAAATTAAAGTAGGGCAGAACACAGTATTTGCATCTACTGACATTGTCTTATTTCAGTGTGATAGCCAAGTATCCATCAAAGATGAAAATTAAGTTGAGTATTGGCAATTCTGAACAATCCTATTTGTTTCCATGGAAGACCAAAATGAGACGGAGTTATTGTTTGTGGCTGTTATCTTCCTATTTACCTTAGGTATGGCTACTGGTAAAGGATATTACAAAGAGACAAAGCTAGCACTGGTCTCTGAAGATGCAGTATGGATGCTGTGTAATGCAACATGAAGTGGACTAATTAGGTACTTCAAGAAGCCTCAGAAACTGGGAACCCAGAGAAAGCAAGATCCTAGCACAGCTCCTCTCCCTCTGTTGCTGAGGACTGCCACCCAGAACTAGCTCATGTGACCCTTTGTAGAGCACACAGAGATAAACACTACTCCTTCATTGCACATCATTAGCCCTTTGTTCCTAGCTCATCTAGATAACACATAAGTAAGCTGCATGCATTCACACAGTCAATATAAACCTAAAACAATTCTCGAATATTTTAGTCATGTGTTGGCATTTACATGCCTAATTGCCTACAAACAGTAATTAGCAATAACTAATGTTATTGGTTCTATCACTACATGTTATGGGAAAATTAGAATCTGCTTTTGATCATTGTGACAGTTATTTCAAAAAAGTTACAATGTTTATTGCAGTAGGACAAACTTATTATTGGTAGACATCCAGAAGGGAAGAGATATACAGCAAAAAGTGAATACAGCAAAGCTCTTAGCATAGATTATACAGCCTGAAAGGAGACCATGTACTACATACAAAAACTACCCTCTTTTTTGAAGAAATCATGATGCCATAGAAGTAAGTAGTTTTAGAGGGGGGAAAGGATCTTTAATAAATGAAATTCAGTTGAACCACAGAGCAATAAGGTATATTCAATAAGCATTCAAATATTAAACTGATAAATGTAACTTCTTCTCAATCTTATACTCTAGATTTAATTAAAAGTTAAGTGTGAACTTTACAGTACAAGTGAGTGAAAGAAGCACAAAAATTGACTTTGAGAATATGATAGATGTGTGCTGTACAGTTACCTGTTAGTCCTGTAAATCTAATTACAGCAGAAGAGGAGATAGTCTGAATTCTTTGAGAAAAACATCTTCACTTGATGAAGTGGCACTTTCTCCCTCTCTCCTTCCTCCACTGGCTTTCTACTCTGTCAGATAGGAGGGAAATAGTTTCAAAACTGAAAAATTTACTGCGCAGAGAAATATTCATAGCACACAACATCGCTGCATGGATGTGTGGTTAACCTTTGATATGTAGTCATAAAACAGAAAGCTAATATTATAGAGGATTACATTTGGGGCTGATTAAAGTCAATGGCAAACATCCTATTGGTCTCAAAGAATAAGGGTTTTGACTGTGCATTCTATTTGGCATTTTAAGACCAAGATGCAGATTTATAATATCAGAAACCTTGGCTCTATCCTGGCACAAATCCAAAGTGTTGGCCATGTAGGGTATAAATGAGTTAATTTGCAAGTCCTTAGATATAAAACCATTTCAGACTCAAAAGGTCAGAACTTCAGAATGACAGAAGTGAACCATATGTCCCTTTTTTGGTAAAGAAATTCACTAAAGGTAAAATTACAATCCATTCTAAACATGGTGCGGCACATACCAACAAGCTGAAGCCAACTGTAAATTCTAGTAACTGAAAAGCAATGTTAAGAATTTTACTTTAGTAGTCAGCCACTGGTGTGGCAGAAAGACTGTTCAAACTTGTATTATGAATGTTCTTGCAATAAGAAAGGCCTATTTTAAAAGCCATTCCATAATTCCATTCCAGTGAGTGCAGCCACATATATCCTCTTAGGTCTTTAAAACTCCGCTAGCAACACCAGAACCACATGCTAGCAGCAAAGATGTCTATTCCATCTTTCAGAGGAGGAAGATGTAAAAGAAGTTTGCTAATGGCTAAATTCTTCCCACCTGCAGCTACAACACTCTTTTGGAAGGGATGTAGGAGAAAAACAACTTGCCTGCTCTGACTTCTGTCCAACAGTTGATGATCTTTCTGATTTCAACCATTATTTTCTCATTCATCAGTTCTTGCAAAAGCTTCAAAATGTTGCAGTTTTGGAATGTTGTTGATAAGAAGAATAGGAGTTATAGTACATTTATAAAGACTAGATTGGGGATCAGCAATCTCAACCCTGTTGTCACCTAAAAGTGACTGATTGACACCAGACATGACTGCAGTCAAGAGCACTTACTCTGCACACGATTAACATGTTGTAGTGTCGGTGACATGTGTGGCTTTAATGCTTGGGCAAACAGAGAAAGAGAAACCCAATGAAAGATGGCTTCCATCAGCCAGGAATGCCAAACAGCCACCAAAGAAAAGGAAGAGCTTAACATCTCATTGAAATAAACAACTATTTATCAGCAACTGCAGTGCAGATGTTGACTTCTAGTAGAACAAAAAATGGATCTGTATTCATCTGTGGAAAGGAAAAGCCTCAGTCTTATACAAAAGAAAAAACTCATTTTGTCCAAAAAATGGGACTTGGTGGGGTTTTTCTGTTTTGTTAGGGGAAAACTGGAGCAGATCCAACATTCTGAGGGAGGCAACACTGTCACAGCTCCATGCCCCCACATCCAACTGGTAGCAAGGCTGAACACACATTCCCAGTACACACATGCAGAGGTATAGAGAGCACAGATATACACCACATACTTACAGGTCTGACCACGCAGATCAAGACAACAAAGTCACAGAACACTCATATAAGCACAAACAGCATCAACAACCTCATCCTGCTCCCCTCTCTGGCTTTGCAGGATGAAGGTCTGCTAGTGGGAATATGCATATGTACAATGTGTGTGACCCCACAGCTGGGATCAGACATCCAGTCTGCCCAGGTGCTGGCAGCTGGACATATGAGCCTCTGAGTTCGTATGCATGCACACACACACAGAGCCAGCTGGGACCCCTCTGGTCCCTGATAGCCACCCGAACACCACCACTGTGGTCTCACTCTCAGAGACCCACTCATCCTCTGGCTCCCAGACCACCTCCCCTACTCTTTGGATCAACTGGGTTGATGTTCACTGGTGCGTACACAGTAATTTGCACACCCACACTTGCCCCAGTGGCCAGCACCATGGACACATGGGTCCCTGTGTCCCAAGGTCCCACTCCAGTTGCTGACAGCAGCATCCACTCACTGGAGTCTGCAGCTGATGGCACCACAGACACACAGATCCTCCAATCCATGGTCTGGCTGCAATCATACTCCCAGACACAAATACACACAGGAGTCCCTCATCCAAGATAAGGGTAAAAAAGGAATTTTAAAGGAATAAAAGTTATTTTCAAACCAGCACCTTTAAGTAAGCAGTTTTGGTAATTTCAAGTTTGTCTATTGCTATTCTCCAGTTCTCAAGTGTCAAAATGAACTCTCAGATACTGGAAAATACCAAAATGGACTGGGCAGAACCATAGTAAGTCTCAGTTTAAGTGGTATTTCACTTGGAACGTAGAAGATGTTAGCATTTAGGATCCAGTATTTTTCCTGTATGTTCAGAGTTGTAAGAAAAGAAAAAATAAATCTTTTCTAAGGAAAATTTTGTAAATTTGTAAATTTAAATTACCATTTACAAAAAATGTAAATGGAGTTTTGAATCAAATTTAGTCCCCAGAAGCCTGTACTTGCTTTTACTCCTGTCTGTCTTCTGTAGAGGAAAAGACTTGTATGTGCATGTTCTTAATCAGAGCCTATTTGTGAGTTTGAGGACCAAGTCTGACAAAACAAATTTGGTAAGTTGTAAATAAGAAAGAGCAATTTTAAATGTATTTTAGAATTTATTACATGTCACAGGACTTCCGAGATCCACTGTCTTCTGGATCAAGAACTGGAAGCCAGGTAAGATATCCCAGAACATCAACATTTAGGATAATGAACGGAGCTTTTAGCTTCTCTGTGGAAATTTTATTTCAGGTGAACTCAATCTTCCTCTGCACATATACTTTTGAAATAACTGGAGTACTGGTGTGTTCAATATTTATCCAACTTCTTGAGTGAAGTTTGAGTCGGTGTTACATTGTCCCATCCGCTCTGTGACTGGTATGTGAGTTACTTTGAAGTTGAGTTACATATGGGACTTCTGACAGGAAAGGACTGTAGTGCCACCATACCCAAAACCTTGTGCATACAAATATGGATATTTTGAAATCGCCAGTTTGGAAACAGAAAAGGTACTGGGAGTCACTGTTATCTTTCTCCTGCTTTATGAAAATTGTAAAAGGGAAGGCAGGATTTAGGGGAGAAGAAACTGAGTAGAATTTCAAACCCTGCCTCATCCACAAATTCCCTTCACAGTTCACTTCATCCACTCTATGGTGGTTCATCTCTTGTCTCCAAAATTAAGATTGTATTTCCCATCCTCATAATTTCACTGTGATCTTAAAATCTGTTAATGCTAAAGTGGTAAAGGAGGCAATGTTTACAAAGAGGAAAACATCAGTTGAAAAGTACAGTTGAACAGTGTGATGTGTTTATGCTAATAAAATAATGATGGTTATTAATGTTGGCCATGATTAAAGCAAAATCTATTATCCTGCTGTTTATGAAAATATTTTTATGGTTTTTATGCCCAACTCTAATACTGAGAACCTCATTAAGACAAAGATTTAAACTTGAAGGGAAATTCCAGACTGGTTGGATAAAATCCGCTCTTGGTATATCAGGACTTCTTTTAATAGCTATAGTCAAATGGGTGAATTCCTTCATGCTTCCTTCTAAATCCTTACATTTTATCAAGCCTGATGTGTTTATAGTTACTTTCCTATGTTTTATCCCTCTCCTAATTACAACTACGAATTTTGCTTTTCTTCAGCAATTAAGTGCAAAACCTGTTGATACATTTAATATGAATCCATGCTACTGAACTCAATTTTTATCTGTCAGTTATTCAGTATCTCAGGTAAAGATTACCCAGTCTTCCTGACTCCAACACAACCATCTCAAGTTTTATTTCAGCTTAACTACTGTAATACACATTTCTCTATAGTCATTCCCATTAGCCATCCTATTTTTGTCCCTGTGTTATAGAGTCTTGTTTATTGAAAACTGAGATGAAGTATTCATTTAATTTTTGAGCCTGACCCATACTATCTTTTAGACAATAGCCACTTTTAACACATTGCAACTCCACTTTTTTCCAATTTCCTAGAGAACCTTTTTCACTTCTTGTCATTTCCTTTGGAAGGTCTATCTCGGCTTTCAACAGTTCTGAATTTATGAATAAGAGTTAAGTGAGGTCTACCCTGTGAATAGTCCTATCCACCCACTGAGATATAGCCCTGACATTTATTTATCCACAGTACCTTTTCTGTGGCAAATCTAGTTGACAAAGACTCTTTTTACTCAGTATCCTTAACCTTCCATTGCCTCTTGTTTATTATCCTCTCAGTGCCACGTGCTCTCCATTACATCTTGAACAACAGGAATCTACAAATCATATTTATCAGAGGCCAGCTGAAAATAGCTTGGTAGTCACTTGTCCCTGGCTGCTGTGAACTGCGAACATCTTGGGTGAATCAGCACCATTTTCCATGCACACACATTCTACTAAAGCTTTCTCCACTATCTGATTTTGACTACAGCTGAGATGTACCCGTTTACTACTTATTTTTATTTAGCTGAACAAGACTCTTAAAAAAAAAAAAAAAAAAAGTAATAATAAAATAGACAACACTGTCCTTGAAACAATTTATGCAGGATTTCCAAAACTGAGGTGTCAAAGAAGAAACCAGCAAAGAGTGCCACTTGCTGCTGGATACCAGTGTCTACAGAAAACAGTAGTCACTGGAGTTATATCTAGCACAGATTTAGAAAAAGAAAGAAGGCAACCCAATATGGTCATAACAAGAGCAACACACAGTGATTGAGGTCTAAAAGGGTCTCATGCTGCTGTACAACAGGAGTACTTTCCTGTTCCAATGTTTGATAACCCTTTCAGTGAAGAAATTTTTCCTAATATCCAATCTAAACCTCCCCTGGTGCAACTTGAGGCCATTACCCCTCATCCTATCACTGTTACCTGGGAGAAGAGACTGAACCCTACCTCACTACAACCTCCTTTCAGGTAGTTGTAGAGAGCAATGAGGTCTCCCCTCAGCCTCCTCTTCTCCAGACTAAAGAACCCCAGTTCCCTCAGCTGCTACTCATACAACTTTTTCTCCAGGTCCTTCACCAGCTTCACTGCCCTTCTTTGGACACACTCCAGCAGCTCAGTGTCTTTTTTTGTAGTGAGGGGTCCAAAACAACACAGTATTCAAGGTGCAGCCTCACCAGAACTGAGTACAGAGGGACAATCACTTCCCTGCTCCTGCTGGTCACACCATTTCTGATACAATCCAGGATGCCGTTGGCCTTCTTGACCACTTGGGCACACTGCTGGCTCATGTTCAGTCAGCTGTCAACCAATACCCAATCTCCTTTCCTGCTGGGCAGGTTTCCAGCCACTCTTCCCCAAGCCTGTAGTGTTGCATGGGGTTGTTGTGACCCAAGCGCAGTATCTGGCACTTGGCCTTATCAAACCTCATACCATTGGCCTCAGCCCATCAATCCAGCCTGTCCAGACCTCTCTGCAGAGCCTCCCTACCCTCAGGCACTCCCACCCAACTTGGTGTCATCTGCAAACTTACTGAGGGTGCATTTAATCCCCTCATCCAGATCATTGATAAAGACATTAAACAAGATTGGCCCCAAAACTGATTCCTGGAGAACACCTCCTGTAAACGGCTGCAAGCTGGATTTAACTCCATTCACCACAACTCTCTGGGCCTGGCCAGCCAGTTTTTAACCCAGTGAAGAGCTCACCTGTCTAAGCCATGAGTCGCCAGCTTCTCTAAGAGAATGGTGTGGAAAACAGTGATGAAGGCTTTACTAAAGTCCAGGTAAAGAACATCTACAGCCTTTCCCTCATCCACACAAATACACATATCAAAAAAATGTGTGCCTTCCTTTTCCCTTCCTCTTCTAATGGAGCTTACTTACTTCAGCATTCAAACTGAACTAGTGCCACTTGGAGCACACATGCTGATGGTTTTCCTATTAGAAGAGTTCACATTTTTCAGCCCATCCAAGGGAGGTGACGTGAGCAGATTAAGACAAGGTGTTTGTTGCAGACATGAAGCTGTTCCATGTGCAGTAGAATGCTACATCCAGCTGTTCGTTTATTGTAGCCCTGTGCTGGAGCTGCAAGGCTGACGAGAAATGGAATCAGCAGGCAGTTGTTAGAACTGTGTTTTTAAAAGACAGGGGTGGTTGTTGAGTTGGAAGAGAGAATAAATTAGCCATTAGTTTTCCCACCTGTTCTTGTGCTAAATATTGGCACAAATAATTAGCCAGTTCAGAAATGCCAAGCAGCTGAGCACAGGAGGTTCAATCTAAGTGCTTTAAAGCGCTTCCTGGAGGTTGGTGTTCCTTCAGTAAGACAGAGGCCTTTAATGGGAATACTCTGAAGTACACTTAGTGTCAGGTATGTCTCTCAGTTCCTTCTCTTTATTAAGAAGGATTTCTTACTGCATAATTTTTTTGATTGGTTTGCTTGCTTGTTTGTTTTTTATTTGACTGCTTGTCAGATTCAAGAGACTTAAGGACCAGGGTTTCTTTCTTTTTATTTTTAATGAAACTTTGTATGAAGAGTATTAAAATTAAATTTGTATTTATTGAACACAAGAGAAGTTCAGAAAATAGCAGCAACCTTTTCCCCTCATAATTCCAAATGCTTTTAGTTATTCTTGCCAAGAAAAGTATTTAAACTTTTTTTCTCTGTTATTAATTGTGGTTTTGGTTTGTGTGTTTGGTTTTGTTGTTGTTTTTTTCCTACCAGTAACCATGAGCTAAATATCTGGAATAAGAACTGCTTCTGATCTGAGTCTTACTAGTCTACAGCAGAATTCTCCCTGTCTGTTACTATTTCAGTTTTGCGTTTGTTTTTAACAAAGAGTGAAACTGAGCAGCAGTCAGAACTATAGAGATTGTTTATTTTCCTCTTCCTGTCCTGAATTAAATAAAATTTTAACTGATTGAAATGTCATTGTGACAACACAGATGGTAATCCATGACCCAAACCACTCGACTGAAATGCAATTGTAAGTTTAGTAAGATATATGCTATTCATACCTTTCTAGCTTTTTTTTTCTAATAAACAAAAATCAAGCCTAGGTTGTTGTGTTGTGTTTTCTTTTTCCACTGATGTAAACTGACATCGTTTTGCATAAGCTATAAACGATCTCAGGAATTTATACAAATAGGCAGACCTCCAGTCTTAGTAACTTCAGAGAGTGATGTACTCTATTGCTTGCCTTCATTCAAACTGTGCAAAGCAGTCATTTGGTTGAGAAGACTTGTGTATCTAGTGCTACTCTTGAGAGAACCACGGGGGAGTTGCTTTGTTTTGCCATCTCTCTGTTGTGTCAGCTTCAAGTGTGCTGTTAACAAATGCCTCAGACCAAGGCACAAATATAAAGCTGCTAGATATTAGTGAACAAGGTTGGGAGAAAGGCAATCAGACTTGAACCAGAGGGGTTTTTTCCATTCCGTGCCGTAAGTGGCATACTTGGATTTGTCCTTCTAAGAGATACAGGAAGTTATTCATGTGTTCTGTTTGGATTTCCTGTTGGTTCATTTTTGGTGGTTTTTTTTTTTTGTTATGGTTATTTGGGGACCCTTTGCCCAGAAAGGAAAAATGTAATTTGCTTTTGTCCCCTTTGAATTACCTGCAGGAGTGGTTGTACTGCCATACAAATAGAGTGGTTGAAACAGGCCTTTGGGCATCAGGTGCACTGTTATTTAAGGAAGAGTCAGAAGCTTGTCATTTTCTGCGAAAATATCCTGCCTCCACTGGTTTAATTTCTCCTGGCAGTAAATGATACTAAGAAATAAGCCATTGGGGTAGTCATTATCAGGATTCATGCTGCTGCTTTCAATTTCTCTTTAGTTTTTCCCCCAGAACACCCCATAGCCTGACTAACAATTATTTTATATTTGCTGCAGTGTGGAGTATGTTCATCAATGCTTCAATTAGAAGTGCAAACCTATAATTACCATCTCCACAGCCAGAAAAATGTGAAGTTTCATTTGTGATGATGAATATGCAGCTCTTTTAAAAAGTTCCTCAGTGTATTATTAGAAAGCGAAGGAGAAAAAGAAACAGAGGGGGATTTGTCTGACATTTCCCCTAGGGAAAAGGCAGTTATATTGAGACATTTTTGTCCCTTTTAGTAGCAAAACATCAAAGACTTTTTACCTTTTCTTCAATGTACAGGACGAGCGTAGAGGCTACATGTAATCTACTTAAGATAACTTTAAAGAACATACTATTTATATCGATGAAAAGAATATTAACAGCGTTGATACGTGCATTTGTATGCTTTTGTAAAGAAAGTAAGAGCATCCCTCTGTGTAAAAGCACATTTAGATATTGGCTAGGATTAAGAAGGAGTTTTTATGTATTGAGGACTCTGAGTCTTGAGGTACACCTTAGAGATTCATAATACTGAAGTGAGTGGTCCAAAGGAAGAACTATACGTCAGAGACCTCTGGTCCCCTGATCCCACTTTCAGCTTAGAGCTTCCCTTCAAGAAGACTGCGTCATGTTTCTGCCACTCACTATTGCATCCTTGATTTTAGCTAGTCAGGATCCATTGCAAAATCTTTGTGCTTTTCTCTCTGATCTGTCTGCTGCCCAGGACACTGGTGGAGTCCCCATCCCTGGTGGTATTTAAGAGCCGTGTAGATGTGGTGCTGAGGGACATGGTCTAGCGGTGAATTGGCAGTGTTAGGTTAGTGGTTGGACTTGATCTTGGAGGTAATTTCCAACCAAGGCTATTACGTGAGTCTATGTGTGAAAATGCATTTCCTTTTTTGTAAAGGAAGGTACACAATTTTTGAAAAGTGAAGGAAGAGAGGATATATCATAAAATTTAGGCCTTTTTTTCAGCAACTGAGGAAAATAATGAAAGATAATGTGATATGAGGTCCTTTCCAGAATACCCATGGTATTATTTTTCCATAGTATCAGTCTATTTGTTACTTTGTGTATGATGGGACAGGACTCCAGGTAAAGTCTTTACATTAGATTTATCAGAACAAAAAACAATACATTTAACTTCGTAAAATAACTGGAAATGCAGAGATATCAAATAGAAATAAAACTGGTTTACAAATCAGCACATCTCTATCTGCCACATATCCTTGCAGAACAACTTTCTCCAGGGTTGCACTCAGGTGACAAAAAGCTCCAAAGTCTCCTCTAGGGCTTCCAGAAGTGTGTTTCTTTTTAGCATTTTGGAAGAGTGAGTCCTTGTTCCTTGAAGAGCTCCCCTCCACCCCAGGAGCTTTCTCTTCTACCTTGCCAGACAGTGCACTCGCTGTGCAGAGATCTAGTTACAGAGAAAGTGTTTGGGGTACCCTTACCTTAAGTAGTAATCCTATTTATCTTATTTATTTCATACTTTTCCTATTTTTTATATATATATTAAAATGTTATCCCATTTGTATATAATATCCTATTTATCTTATTTATAAGATCCAATTATGAGACTGAGAGCATCAAATCAAATACCACAGTTGAATGGATTACAACTATAATATCTTTTCAATCTAACTAAGCCTCCTCCCATTTATTGTCTTGAATAGAATCATAGCATCATAGAATCATAGCATCATAGAATCATAGCATCATAGAATCATAGAATAATTATGGTTGGAAGGGACCTCCAGGGTCATCAAGTCCAACCTTTATCCCATCATATTCCTAACCATTAAACCACTAGACCATGGCCTCAAGTGCCTCATCAGTCCTTTTTTTGAACACCTGCAGGGACGGCGACTCCACCACCTCCCTGGGCAGTCTGTTCCAGTGCCTAACCACCCTCTCAGTAAAGAACTTCTTCCTAAGATCCAACCTAAACTTCCCCTGACGCAACTTGAGGCCATTTTCTGTCGTCCTATCATTAGTCATTTGGGAGAAGAGACCAACACCAGCCTCACTGCAACCTCCTTTTAGGTAGCTGTAGAGAGCAATAAGGTCTCCTCTCAGTCTCCTCCTCTCCAGACTAAACAACCCCAGTTCCCTCAGCCGGTCTCCATAAGGCCTGTTTTCCAGACCTCTCACCAGCCTCGCTGCCCTTCTCTGGACTCACTCCAGCACCTCAATGTCCTTCTTACCATGTGGTGCCCAGAACTGGACACAGTACTCAAGTACAATCACCTCCCTGCTCCTGCTGGTCACCGTTTCTGATACAGGCCAGGATGCCATTGGCCTTCTTGGCCACCTGGGCACACTGCTGGCTCGTGTTCAGTCGGCTGTCAACCAACACCCCCAGGTCCTTTTCCGCCAGGCAGCTTTCCAGCCACTCTTCCCTAAGCCTGTAGTGTTGCATGGGGTTGTTGTGGCTGAAGTGCATTACCGGGCACTTACCCTTGTTAAACCTCATACAATTGGCCTCAGCCCATCGCTCCAGCCTGCCCAAATCTTGTTGCAGAGCCTCCCTACCCTTAGGCAGATCGACACTCCCGCTTAATTTTGTGTCATCTGCAAATTTACTGAGGGTGCATTCGATCCCCTCATCCAGGTCATCGATAAAGACATTAAACAAGACTGGCCCCAAGACCAAGCCCTGAGGGACACCGCTTGTGACCGGTCTCCATCTGGATTTAACTCCATTCACCACAACTCTCTGGGCTCGACCATCCAGACAGTTTTTAACCCAGTGAAGAGTCCACCTGTCTAGACCATGAGCCGCCAGCTTCTGCAGCAGAATGCTGTGGGAGACAGTGTCAAATGCCTTACTGAAGTCCAGGTAGACAACATCCACTGCTTTTCCCTCATCCACTAGGCGGGTCACCTGATCATAGGAGGAGATCAGGTTGGTTAAACAGGACTTGCCCTTCATGAACCCATGCTGGGTGGACCTGATTCCCCCGTTGTCTTTCACTTGCTGCATGATCTCCCCCAGGATGAACCTTTCCATAATCTTCCCTGGCACCGAGGTCAGGCTGACAGGCCTGTAGTTCCCCGGATCCTCCTTCCTGCCCTTCTTGTAGATGAGCCTCACACTGGCAAGTTTCCAGTCATCCAGGACCTCCCCCGATAACCAGGACTGCTGACAGATGATGGGGAGCGGCTTGGCAAGTTCCTCCGTCAGCTCCCTCAGCACTCTCAGATGGATCTCATCCGGTCCCATAGACTTATGGGTGTCTGATTGACTTAGCAGGTCCTTCACTACTATTTTCTGGATTACGAGGGGTTTATTCTGATCTCCATCCCAATCTTCCAGCTCAGGGAACTGAATTACCATGAGGATAACTGGTGTGACTGTTAAAGACCAATGCAAAGAAGGCATTAAGTACCTCAGCCTTTTCCTCATCCTTGGTAGCAATGTTCCTCCTCACATCCAATAAGGGATGGAGATTCTCCCTGCATCTTTTTTTTATTGTTAATATATTTGTAAAAACTCTTCTTATTATCTCTTGCAGCAGTGGCCAAGCTGAGTTCAAGCTGGGCTTCTGCCTCCCTAATGTTCTTCCTACACAGCCTAACTAAATCCCTATACTCTTCCCAAGTAGCCTGCCCCTTCTTCCAAAGGTGGTAGACTCTCTCCTTTCTCCTAAGTCCCAGTAGAAGCTCCCTGTTCAGCCAGGCCGGTTGTTTTCTCCCCCAGTTTGTCTTACGACACCTGGGGACAGCCTGCTCCTGCATCTCTAACAGTTTCTCCTTGAAAAGAGTCAATCCTTCCTGAACCCCTTTGCCCTCTAGGACTGTTCCCCAAGGGACTTTCTCCACCGGTGTTCTAAACAGGTTGAAATCTGCCCTTCGGAAGTCCATGGTGAGAGTTTTGCTGCCCCCCCTCCTAACTTGGCTAAGGATTGAGAACCGTATCATTTCATGATCGCTCAGCCCAAGACGGCCTCCGACCACCACATCACCTACCAGTCCTTCTGTGTTTGTGAATAACAGGTCTAACAAGGCACCTTCCCTGGTGGGCTCACTTACCAGCTGAGTCAGGAAGTTATCTTCCATGCACTCTAGGAACTTCTTGGATTGTTTTCTCTCTGCTGTGTTATATTTTCAGCAGATGTCTGGTAAGTTGAAGTCCCCCGCAAGAACAAGGGCTTGTGACTCTGCAGCTTCTGCCAGTTGTATACAGAACAGTTCATCGACCTCTTCATCCTGGTCAGGTGGCCTGTAGTAGACTCACAGCGGGATATCCACCTTGTTCGCCTTCCTCAACTTTATCCATAAACACTCGACTGGCTCATCACGCTTATTGATCTCCATACAGTCAAAACACTCCCTAATATAGAACGCCACCCCACTGCCCTTTCTACCTTGCCTATTCCTCCTGTAGAGCTTGTAGCCGTCCATTGCAGCACTCCACTCATGAGAGTCATCCCACCATGTTTCCGTGATGGCAACTACATCATAGTTGTCGTGCTGAACGATGGCTTCCAGCTCCTCCTGTTTGTTGCCCATGCTGTGTGCGTTGGTGTAGAAGCACTTGAGCCGGGCTGGCGACTTCCTTACCAACTGTGGTCTGCCTCCTTTGTGTTCAATTCTAGCAGGCCCAATTTTGTCCCCTCCCCCCTTCAAACCTAGTTTAAAGCCCTTTCAATGAGGCCAGCCGGCTCGTTTGCCATGCTTCTTTTTCCCCTCTGTGACAGATTAACTTCATCTGTTGCCCACAGACCCCGCATAGTATAAAGCTCCCCATGTGCAAAAACCCCAAAATTCTGTCTGTGGCACCAGCCTCTTAGCCACATGTTTATCAGGTGGGTCTTCCTTCCTTTAACAGTATTATTCTCTTCCACCAACGGAATTGAGGAGAACACCACCTGGGCTCCCGATCCCTCAAGTGATCTCCCCATGGCCCTGAAGTCTTTTTTAATTGTCTTCAGGCTCCTCTCACAAGCATCATCGCTACCAGCCTGGATAACTAGTAGTGGGTAGAAATCTGTTGGCCGTATCAGTCTAGGAAGTTTCTTAGTGATATCCCTGACCCTGGCCCCAGGGAGGCAGCAGACTTCCCTGTGGAGCGGATCCGGCCGGCATATGGGGTCCTCTGTTCCTCTCAGAAGGGAGTCACCAACTACAATTACCCTTCTCTTCTTCTTGTTAGAGCTGGTCCTAACTCGTGGGGGAGACCGACTTACCTTGGGTGACTCCTCTGATGGACCCTCATCTCCATTTTTGTCTGTTTGCCCCTCCAGATGTCCCTCCATTTCGAGAGCCCCATACCTGTTCTGCAAGGGTAGCCAGGAAGGGGAGGGAGGCCGGGAGGGGTTTTGCCTGCCTCGCTGAGCAGGGACCCGTTTCCATTCCCCCTCGCCTCTTAGATCTCCCTTGCCATCGGGTACAGGAAGAGGGAGGGGATCCGCTCTTTCTAGGGGAGCCTCCACCCACTGCCGTGTCCTCAAGGATGGTAGAATCTGATTCTGCCAGTCTACCTCCCTCGCACACTCCCTTATTGTCCTCAGCCTTTCTACCTCCTCCTTTAGCTCTGTCACCAGGCTGAGCAGATCATAAGATCATAAGAAGCTGTAGCATGTTCTAACTTGTCATGGTATCCTTCAGTCAACAAGCAATAAACGATGTTGCCAAATACAGAATTAAAGTGTTTGTACTTTTATCAATATGCTTAGTTGGAAAGGAAAAAAAAAATAATTTTTCTAGTTAAATAGCTTTCTCTGTAATAGTCATATGTATAGTTTTATATTATTAATATAATTTGGTTTATAAATCCTGAACTGTTGCTTCTCAAGTTACTGGTATGCGGTTAAAGGTATAAATTTATGTGGCTTATTACTGGGAGAACCAGCTTGGAAAAGTCTGCAGATGAAGATGGTGATTATTCTGTGATTATTGTCTGCCAAACCATCCATTCTCTGTAAATAATGTTAACAGAGCATGTTAGATCAGAGCTTTGCAGAAGCTAACAGTTCTATTTTGTAGTAATGTTTGAGGCTTTGACATTTGTTTGATCACAGACCAGAATACAAGATTTTGAAACTATTTAAGTGAAAATTATATTATCGATTTCATTGTGAGATTTTCCAGTTGGTAAGAGCATATATATAGCGTTACGGTTAGAGCACAGTCTTCAGACACACTCATAGCCATGACATTTGCATGGTGATTCAGAGATAATTTTCCACATGTCAATTTGTGCTGACAAGAGTGGTAATGTAAGTCAAGATCTCTCCCATGTTGCACAACACAACCTTTACCATGAAGTTGTAGAGCACTTAAGCATCTTGTGTTGTTTCAGCAAAGTCAGATTTCCCAACAAAAGTGAAAAATCATTGAAGCTAAAACCCTTAGACACTGATCTCACTGCACATTTAGATGACATTTTAAGCAGAAGTTTCTATCAGTTCTCTCATGCTATTTCAGCTGGATGGAGATATGTTTATTATTCACTTGAAAATTAGCTCAAACCTATGCAATTTCACTAAAACTTTATAAATAATATTAAATTTTTCTGTTCTTCCTGTACAACCATTTTTATTGCCTCTAGTACAGAAACAGCACAGCCTTTCACTTGATGGCACCTTATATGTAGAACACTTCTTCATAGTAACAGGCATCAATTAGAGCAACCATTTTAGTTGATCCAACTTGCAGTAGAAATTTGTGATGAGACAGATCAGTCCCACAGTTCATGGAGCAGCATTACTGTGAATTTCCTGCAGAGTGGGAGTAGATGAGTCAAAAGCATTGTGAGTGCAGATGACTGCATATTGAGCTGTAAACGTAGCTTAATTTTACCTTTATCAGTAACTTTTCCCCTTTTTCCTTTATTAAAGTAGCCAAAAATCAGACATTATGGAACAACAATTTTCACTTTCATAAAACCTCTCTTTCAGGGACAGATTCTTTTATATTAGAATAATCAGGTGCTTAAGATACAACAGTCCCTAGATGGAGCAGAAGAAACTGGTGGTAAGATCACAGAAGACTGTGGATTGTGTAGGAGTCTGCCATCAATAGGGAAACAGACAACTTAATTACTTGTTAGTGATCTAAAGGAAAAAATTATGCCAAACAAATTACAATAATAAATGATACAAAAGGAAAAGCCTTCACTATTGAGGAAAGGCGAAACATATTTCAGCTGAGAGTTGAGCCACGGAGTAGAGAGAACAGCTTTGATTATGATAATAGAAACAAATTCATGAGGAAGACCTATCAACATAGCCACTAAAAGCTACTGTATACTTTGCCAAATTAAAAGAAAGTACAAGATTTTTTTGGGTGACTATTCTGTTGCAACTAATTATTTTTAAGTTCCTAAATATGTTGTCTTTCAAGCCATAAATGAATCATAGATTCATGAAGTTACAGGGAAGTTTTCTTTTTGTTAGGTGATTTCAGAAATTTATATTTTGGAGTTCCTTGGAAATTCTTCTACTGTATTTAAAACAGCCACTGAGAAAAATGACTGACCATACAATTATATCTCATATCTGGAATATTGTGTCCAGTTCTGGGCCCCACAGTTCAAGAAGGACAGGGAACTGCTTGAGAGAGTCCAGCGCAGAGCCACAAAGATGATGAAGGGAGTGGAACATCTCCTTTATGAGGAAAGGCTGAGGGAGCTGGGTCTCTTTAGCTTGGAGAAGAGGAGACTGAGGGGTGACCTCATTAATGTTTATAAATATGTAAAGGGTGAGTGTCATGAGGATGCAGCCAGGCTCTTCTCAGTGACATCCAATGATAGGACAAGGGGCAATGGGTGCAAGCTGGAACATAGGAGGTTCCGCATAAATGTGAGGAAGAACTTCTTCCCAGTAAGGGTAACAGAACACTGGAACAGGCTGCCCAGAGAGGTTGTGGAGTCTCCTTCTCTGGAGACATTCAAAACATGCCTGGATGTGTTCCTGTGTGAGCTGACCTAGGTGTTCCTGCTCTGGCAGGGGGATTGGACTAGATGATCTTTTGAGGTCCCTTCTAATCCCTAACATTTTGCGATTCTGTGATATAAGAATTCCTATGTTACTAACTATTAAGAGCTTTTTCTTAGAAACTAAAGAATATGAAAGGTAGGATTTGCTATCTCTGATTAGAGAGCAGAACTGTCAGAGCACTTATTTTGCTTCTCAAGTTACATAATTTAATAAGCTTTCCCAGAAAAGACCTCTTAACATGCACAGGGTGTTATGTGCTAGTATTTATGTTGGTAGGTCAAGAAGTTCTGTCCTATGCAATAATCAGATGGCAATTTACAGTGGAGATAATTCTGTCATTGAGAAGTCTTGCTGTTGATCAAAAGATTATCCAATCTAAAAAGTCCAAGGAAGAGACAAAAGCATTATAAATACACATCAGTGTGAGTATTGTTTTAAGAATATCAGGTTTTTCTGGTCTTAAGTTGTTTATTAGTTTGCTAAATGTTCTTCGTCATTCACAACATGCTATTTGACTTAAGACATAGTTTACAAACTCAAATGATCTTTAAATACAAGAAAGTAATATTTCTGAGACTTCTTGTGGTGCTTAAAGGTTTTGCAGCGCTGATCCAGACTGAAATCTGCAGGGCCAGTGTTTCTAGCTGAACAACCTCACTACGAACAGACTGATGGCTTGAAGCACTAGATAGAGTCAGCATGTGATAGTTTGACAGTGTGAATTGTAATAAGGAAAAAGACACAAAAACACACAAGTATTTACTATGAATAAGATTTTTCTTGAGTCTTAAGGTCCTTCTGTTATCATCGTGATAGTCTGAAAAAAGTTTGACAAATTCTGAGTTCCTGGAATCTCTCAGCATCTATATATTTTTAGATTTATTAACATTTAGTCAGATAAGGCCTTCAGAGATCCCTTTTTTTCTTGAAGTATCTACGTCAATAGTGCATGGGCTGACAAGGATTTCCTTACCTGCTGTATTTTCCATGACGCAGATATTACAACTGAAGTGATGTTGCTACCAGAAAACTGCTTTACTGTTGTGCACAGCCTGCTACACCCAAATAAGAGTTAGAGAGAAGTGAGTGTGACTGGAATACAGGCAGGTGAGGACTAATAAAAATGCAGGCTTCCACCCTGTATGTTGCAACCACATATTGTAAAGTAACTGTGCTGAACTTTTGCATCAAAACTGTAGGAGAGACTCATTTTACATCTTGATGACCTATGTTTCCAGGAGGAAGCACCTCATATCATTATGCATAACTCAGCAGTTTTGAAACAAGCTGTAGAAGAGAAACCTAGGGTAATGAGGGGAGGAAGGACTACAGGGATTCAAGAGTTAGTATATTGGTGAAAATGCCGCTAAATATGCCTGCAGGCAGCGACAGCTCTAATGTTTTTGTGGGAGTTAATTAAAACTGAGTCAAAGGATGTAAAGTTCTGTCAGGGGCTAACTCCACTATTCCGGAATAAAATCTCCCCCTGCATGCAGTGCATGAGGAGACAGAAAGAGGTGGCCAAAGCACTGTGAAAAGTAAATTTTCATCCTATAGCTTATCGTTTATAGCAGAAGGAGGAGGGCAAGGTAACGAAACAGCAGTGTCAAAAGACACAAGAATAAAAGCCAGGCCTCAGATTCATAAGCATGATTTCCCAAATACTTTTTGACTTCTGAATGCTCCAGCTCCCCTTCAAATGTGTACAATTATCTTCCTTTGAAAAACAATACTATAATACTATACCAGCTCTTTAGAAGGAAATTCTACTTATCATTTCCTTGTAGCTAGAGGATGCAAGTCCTTTCCCTGACTTGCTCACTTTCTGCTGTCTCACTTTGATCCTCACATACTGGTCCTGAGTGAGGATTATGCATGTGACTGGATGATACAAAGCAGTCTTCCATGGTACGAATTTCCTTTGATTATTTTTCCAAAAACAGCTGAGTCACCAAAGAAAAGACAAATGCCAAAACAAGAATGTCTGTGAACTTGAGTCAAGTTAATAACTGCTGGAAAAAAACTTAGATAAAGCAGAGCTTTCTGTAATTTAGTAATTAATTATTATTTTGAATCCAAACCCATGTTTTGGAACAATCAGTTTTGAGCACTAAGAGAAAAGAGGGAGTGGAAGTGTAGACCCAGAGTGAATCCAGTGAATGTTCCTAATAAAGTCAGTAGCTGTATTGTTTGGAAGAAACTGGGTTAAAATACTTCCATATTTCTGATCCATAAAAAATATTTTCATAGGCAGTCTTGCTGCAGCTCTTAGTTCCAAACAGGCACCTCACTGCAGAAGAACAGCTGATACACTCTTCCCAATGGCTGAGCTGAAATGAACTCTACTCTTGCCTTTTCAACTCCTCATTTTATGGCCAACACTGATAACAGGTCAGAGAGAGAAAGGCTAAATGCAGTAGTTGTAGCTCATGACTTCCTAATAGCTGCAAGACCTGTATACTAGACCAGGAGAAGTTGTAAATTATTTTTGTGTTAGCCAAATTCTGGGCAGTTGCAGTGTCAATATTATTTAATGGCTTTAGATTAGCCACATCTTATCCTATCTCAGCCTTGCTCCTTATCTTTAGTGTCAAATGGTGTGAGTGGGAACTGTACTTGTATGAGAGGCTCATTAGTAGCCCTTTTTTGCATATAACAGATACAGGTATACAGGTTTTGCAGCCTCTTTTTTTATGGTAGGAGTACTTTGAATGGGAATGCTAGAGCTGGGACAAGAACCGGCCCTTACACATTTATTAAACCTTATTCAGATGCCTTAAACATATACAGTATATTTTATTTAAATATATTATAGCACTGTAAGCTCTTTCTGCAACCTTAGCTTTTCAATTTTTTCACACATTTTCTCTCTCACTTTAATTCAATATCCAGTGAAGCCTCACCTTCTTGGTAAATTGCCACCAGCTGACAGGTTTGTAAGTAACATCTCAGACTATTCCAGAGGAATAAACACAGGTGGGGTTAGGGAAGGGCTCTTTCTCCCTTTTCCCAAAATAAAATCATACTCTGTTTATCACATGCTGTAAGTAGGCACTTTAGGTCCAAGGAATGGCTTCAGCAGAAAAACAGATAGGCAGAAAGGCAAAAGATCAAGACAAACTCAATTAAAAATGAATAATACCTGTTCTTCTGTTAAGATCACTGTCACTGGTACGACAATCAAAAAACACCAACACATTGTCAGTGGTAGATGAGAGCTGGAAAAAACTTATACAATCTGTTACTCATGGCACAATGTCCACTTTTCCTCCCACTTTATATTTTCTATTAAATAAGTCACCAACGGACCCAAACTCTAGATGTAAAGAAGGAGTTTTTTGAGGCCTTGAAAATAGGAGATCGATAATTTCAAATTTAGGGAGTTTTTCTTCTAAAAATGAACATTTTAATTATCCATCAGAAGATTCATAGTTCCTCTTTATTTATTTATTTATAAAGTTTTTAATTTTTGCTTTTCTGAAAATGGCCCCGTACAGTCTAATGTGCTAAAGTTCAAAAACCTCTAGAATCCATTCCAGGGACATCTATGATTATGGTTGTACTGCACCGAATCTTTGATACTCAGATGTATGGACCATGCAACCTGGTATCATGTCATCTTCTGTGACAAGCTTCAGTTATCTCAGTGGAAGACACTAGAGGAAAGGTGGCAAATGAACAGGGCCATGGGGGAGACAGGGAGGGAGGGATCGCCAAGTATTTAGATCATGGTAATATTTAGTCTAGGAGTATGAAATCTTTGCTTAAATTGTCTTGTTCTTTCTGTTTTCTCTATAATTATGGATATTCTGGCCATCTGTAGAAACACTCAATTTCTGAATTATTTCAGTTTTTTCTTTGACATTCTTGTGTAATTGTGTTTTTCTGTCTAATCCTGAGCTGTATGAAGACAAATGTCCTATTTTCAGTTTCTGAATAGATCACTTCTATCAGCCGTTCTCTGTTTGTCATGCTATGCACACTTCTCAAAGGAAGTCCTCAGGGCCAGGTTAGCCAACTGCTCATATCGCTTATCTACAGGTGGATCTTCATAGCTAGTTTGGACTGCTAACAGCTCCTGTTCCCAAGAAGTCTTTGATAAACCTTTGTCATCAGTCTCCTTTGTGAATGCAATAAAGCAACCTCTAATTCCCTACTGAAGATGCCTCTATGACTTTCGCATAATGGCTTGGACGTAGCCTGCTGCAAGGTCAGATAACAAGTACAGGCAGACTCAGGCGAAGACTGAATTTACTCTGCGAAGTGTGGATATGGGTGTCACATGCTGGGCCATACACTGTAGGCAGTTTTGACAGTAGGAGAGCCCCAAAGCCAGCTAAGCAAGACAAAACCACCTGCCCTCCCTGTCTAGACCTTTCAATGGAGGTCATATTTTTGTCATTTTCCCTCTACTCTGGATTACTCATTACTAGTCTAAGAAAACCAATGGTAATGATAAACTTTACCTTTTTTGTTTTCAAAGAGATAAAGAAAAAAGGACAAGTTCAAAATTTTCTGTATAGATAATATTAGTGATTTTAAGAAAATCTTTACCTTTTTGCTCCATCAATCTCCATCAAAAGTGATTTATGGTCAGGAAGAATATTAAAGATTAGGGTTTGGCACAAGTCACTTGAACAAGTTCAGGCTTTGAAAAATGAGGTTTTGTAAATCCTAAACCTTTTAAATGTATGTTGTGTGAAACCAATAGAAATACCTCATTTTTAGTAAGAAAGCATAAAAAATAGTTTTCATAAGATTTATGTTAGGAAAACAGTCATGCTTGAAAAGTGTAGTTAGTCATGGTAGAAACAAGAATTTAAAAAGCTCTTTCAATGAACATACTATTTTTTACTTTTCCAAATTACTTATTTATTATCAGTTTTTCTGAGCCAGAAATAAAACGAACAAAATATTATGACTGCATTAGGACAGAAAGTCTCATTATGCTGCTTACTAAAACTTGGACTTGGACTCTACACCCGGATTGCTACATATGCTAAAAAATAAAATAGGAAAGAGTGGTATTTTTTTCTGCTTTTCCATCTTCCTCCAAACTTGAAGTATTTTAGTTTAAAGCTGACTCAGAACTTACACACTTCACAGCACTAACAATACAAAAGAATCATAGAATAGCCGTGGTTGGAAAAGACCCTTAAAATTATCAAGTCTAACCTTTAACCTAGCATTGTCAATTCACCACTAAACCATGTCCTTCAGCACCACATCTACATGTCTTTAAATATCTCCAGGGACAGGGACTCCACCACTTCCCTGGGAAGCCTGTTCCTGTGCTTGACAACCCTTCCAGTGAAGAAATTTTCCTTAATATCCAATCTAAATCTCCCCTGACACAACTTGAAACCTTTACCCCTCATCTTGTCACTAGTTAACTGGGAGAAGAGACTGACCCCCACCTCACTACAACCTCCTTTCAGGTAGTTGTAGAGAGCAATGAGGTCTCCCCTCAGCCTCCTCTTCTCCAGACTAAAGAACCCCAGTTCCCTCAGCTGCTCCTCATAAGACTTGTGCTCGAGAGCCTTCATCAGCTTCGTTGCCCTTTGAATGCATGAAGAACTTCAGCCTGTGGGAAGGACTTGTCTTGAAGAAGTTTGTGGAGGACTGTCTCACATGGGAGCTGTCTCATGCTGGAGTAGGGGAACAGCATGAGGAGGAAGGTGTGGCAGAGACAACATGTAATGAACTGACCACAAGCCCCACAGCCCATCTTCCTGTGCTACTTGGAGTGGGAGGATGTAGAGCATTTAGGAGTAAAGTTCAGCTTGGGAAGGACAGAGGGGTGGGGGGAAGGTGCTTTAAGATTTGGTTTTGTTTCTCATAACCCTTCTCCGATTTTGATTGGCAATAAATTAAATTAATTTCCCTGAGTTGAGGTTGTTTTGCCTGTGATGGTCTAGGGAGGTTCTCCTCCCCCTCTACTCTGACCTGGTGAGACCACACCTGGAATACTGTGTCCAGTTTTGGGTTCCCCAGTTCAGCAGAGACAGGGATCTACTGGAGAGAGTACAATGGAGAACCACAAGGATGATCAAGGGACTTGAACATCTCTCCTATGAAGATAGACAGAGAGAACTGGGGCTGTTTAGTCTCGAAAAAAGAAGGCCGAGAGGGGATCTTATTAATGTCTGAGCAGTGGGGGTCAAGAGGAAGATGCCAGTCTCTTCACAGTGGTGCCCAGTGATAGGTCAAGGTATAATGGATACAGGCTGGAACGTAGGAAGTTCCGCCTCTAACATGAGGGAAAACTACTTTACTGTGAGGGTGACGGAGCACTGGAACAGGCTGTCCAGAGAGATTGTGGAGTCTCCTTCTCTGGAGACTTTCAAAACCTGTCTGGATGTGTTTCTGTGTGGCCTACTCTAGGTGGTCCTGCTTTGACAGGGGGTTGGACTAGATGATCTCTAGAGATCCTTTCCAACCCCTAACATTTTATGATTCTATGATTTTATGATTGTCTTGATCCACAAGCCTTTCTGTTGATCTGTGGCTATTTGGTGCTACAGGTGATTAAGAGTCCAGGCAAACCAGAATGAAGTTCTGGCAAAAGATGGATTAGTTGCTATGGAGGGAGGCCCCGTAGAAGGCTTTGCAAACACTCTTGGGGAAGAGTCAGTAAAATACACTGAATTTCTTTAAAAAATGTGCCTCCCACAGATTTGCTTACCTTGTTCTACATTTACCATTTTTTTCACCTGCTGTGAAAGGGCAGCTATACAAGATCAGAAAAATGGGTTGTGTAGCTGAAAAGTTATTCAGTAACTTTTATGTTTCTGTATTTCTTGCCAGAAGGTGAACTTTTGGAAAATCCTTTCAAAAACATCCCAGCAAATATGAATATGTTTAGACCATGGTACATATCCAAGTGGAAAAAGAGACATTACTTCTGTTTTAGGCTAAAGAGCATCAAGCAGAACTTGGAACAAAGAAGCGCCTTGTGATTTATCAGGTCTGGCACTTTTTCTTCCCGTATCTAGAAATCCAAGGCACAATGCCTGGAGCAATACTTTCTAAAGGAATTTTCTTTTTTTAAAAAAAATCAAATTGAAACAGGTCTGATTATTTGATTTAATCAGAAATATCTCATCATTTTTCATTAAAAAAAAAAAAAAGAGTTCTACTCTCTTGTAGCACAGTTGAATCTTGTAATTTTTTCCTCTTCTCATTGGATAGAGTATTCTTCACATGTCAAATGTTATTAAGAATGTGGTATTCCTCCTAAACCTTTCCCCACTTTCAGAAGGTGACTACATTAATTTGATTAAATATTCTGTATGCATTTGTGTATGCTCACTGAGAAAAGACGCTATGTTAATGTGATATTTAATATTGTTCTAAGTAATAGAAGTAGGCTGCAGGGAGGAAAAAAAAGAAAAAAAAAACAACTTCTTTTGAATAATGATTGATGGCAGCACATGATGATACAGTAATTAATTTCCTGACTGGTAAAAACAAATCAATGTGTAATTTTAGATACTATTCTTCAACAGCAGGAGATATTTAAGGCTTGATCTTAGTCATGTAGTGCAGACAGAATTCCTACAGACTCTACAATTTCTGTGAAAGGGTCACAGCACTGGCCCTAACTAGAAAGTCTTGCAGAATTTTGTGTCAAAAGGAATCCCCGCCCCCAGTATTCAGTAACTACTTTTATCTGGGTAATTAATATACTTTCTGTAAATGACAAATAAATATGCTTGATTCAAGGGCTCCTCTGGAACTTTTGTGGCATTTAAGAAAACACTGACTCTTTCCTCCTTTAGAGAATAAGAAATTACCATAAAAGCCTAACATGTCCTTTAGTGCATCTGCCTGCTTGTGAAGGCAGGATAAATGTTCTTTCCCTTTTCTAGTATTAACTCTTCCTACTATTGACAGTACACGTTTAAATTCCTCCTCAAATACCTAGAAAGTTGCCACATTGCACAGACTAATCTTACCTCTTCAGTCACATAATTAATTTGTGGGGCAAGAGACTGAGTGATACAATTTCCTTGAGGTGGGTCAGGGTAAGGCTGCGATTAGAAGTGGATCCTTGGTTGTCATTTAATGCCTTGCTACTCTCTAGAGTCTCCCAGCCTTGACTAGAAGACCAATCTGAAAAGGCAGATTTATTGTTGTCCTTTTTTTTTGGTGCTATTTTTGTGGTTTTGTTTGAAGTTTTTTTAAGATCACTTATAGACTGGGTTTTTTTAGGTTAGGGTGCTTAGTAACACGCCTCAAAGCAAACATAAACACATTATTTCAGTCTCTCAGAGAATTCAACCCGATTTATTTCTCTTCCAGACTAAGTTACCAGTAAGTAAGTCATTCTTTCAGCTGAGAGAGGAATTTGGCCCCACTTTCCCACAGAAGGCTTATTTTGCTGCAGAGCTGCTTATGCCTCAGCCCTGGTAAAGTGAATCATAAAAACAGCTTCTTAATTAACTGTAGGATAAATTTCCAAAAGAACTCTAGGATCTGTGACTAGAAAAATCTCTAAGCAAACATCTGGATTAACTAAAGTCGAAAATATAGTCTGTTGCTTAAAAACTAATACAAAATGATCAGCTGATTAACTGGCAAAGCAGATATCTCAGGTGAATAATGGAACAAACCATCTACTGGCTGACAAACAAGATGACTGTGCTTTGTGGATAAATTGACACATATACAGAGTACTAATCCATGTCTGCTGTTTTAATTGACTTATGATAAAGTCTAACTCCAAATGTAAATAGCGCAGTTAAATCTAATCTGAGACACTGGCACTCAGGAAGCCAGTGCTTCAGCTCCTCTAAAAGTCTGTGCCAGGCAGAATACAGTTCCAACAGTGAATATGCAGATTAGGGAAGGCTTGAAAGGCAATCAGCTCATTTGTGGTAACAAGTTAAAAATCATCACCCCTACTAACTTTCAGCACAGGTTGCCACTGGCAAACAAAAGGAAGAGATGTGGCCAAGCGTAAAAAGGAACAGGATTCTTAACTAGGCTGCAGCAGAGTACAGTTTTCTTAGCTTAGTATTTACTTTGACAAAGCAGTTATTCTCATTCTACTTCAAAATAAAATATTTTATAGGTATATGACCGATCATTACCAGTAATGATTGGGAATTTCATATACAGCTTCAAAATAATATCTCTGTTTCAATGGGAAGTCATTCTTTCCTTTCAGTTACTAATGTCTGGCTGTTTGCCCTTACATAAACAGGTGGAGTTGATGAATATGCAATGAGAGAGGCGGAAGCTGCCCATTTCTCCTCAATATGGCCTCCTACTGCCCCATCCACCTGTTTTGAATTTACTTCCAGAATGCAGCATTTTTCACCATTTGCTGAAGTGCTTTCTAAGGGGAAATCTCCATCCTGACCACAATTTATCTTCCAGAGAATGCAGAATATGGATCCCCAAGCACACCATGCCGTTCTGTATTACTATAATTGTTAGTAATATAAAGTATTGCCCTACTGCACAGAGTAGTGTAAAGTCAAACTCCACTAATAAATACCATCAGTTGAAGTGTCAATATAGGAAAATCTAAACTGAAACAGCTTTGCCTGGGGTCTAGAGCATGTAACCCTTTTGCTGTCATATTCCTTACTAGTCGAATAAGTCCTTTCAAGGAAGCTTTATAGGTGAGCAAAATGGAACTATGCCTCTGAATTAATGTTGGATCAACATGAACGAAGGCTGTACAATGTAGCCCAAAAATAGCATGACAGAAAGGAAGTTAAATTAGAGGTACAATGTGTAACTAAAATGACCTAATTTAAATTTATATCATCAGACCAAACAGTATTTAGATTTCCAGTTACTGACTTTGTAAATTAGAACATTTAACTTGCAGTCTTACAAATCATTGTGGTTTAGTATGGCAAATGCTGTAGAGAGACAGAGATGGAATTTCATATCTGTATGTTTCAAACCAGGTGATTGTTACTTGACATGGGGCTATGGTACCTGTGCTACAGTTCAGGCTGACACAACGTCTGGCATCCAGAAGATTTTTTATTTATGGAATCATATAATAATTTAGGTTCAAAGGGACCTTCAGAGACCATCTTGTGTAACCCACTGCTCAAAGTAAGCGTACAAAGGTAAAAAGGTAAAAAGGAGGACTCTGGGAAATACTGACAAGTCAACCTAATCTTCATATCCAGAAGATAATGGAGCAGATCCTCCTGGGAGACATGTTGAAACCTGTCAAAAACAGGGAAGTGATCAGTGACAGCCAACATGGCTTCATGAAGGGAAAATCTTGTCTGACTGATCTTCTACAATGTGGTGACTGCATCAATGAATGAGGGAAGAGCCATGAATGTCATCTACCTGGACTTCTGTAGGACCTTTGATATGATACCCCACAACATTCTTATATTGGAGAGATACAGGTTTGATGGATGGACTGTTAGATGGATAAGGAATTGACTGGATGGTCATGTCCATGGAGTGGAAGGAGTCCAAGTCAATGGCTCAGTGTCCAAGTGGAAAACCAGTAATGAGCGGTGTTCCTCGAGAGTCCATACTGAGACTAATACTATCTAATATCTTAATTAATGACCTAGACAGGGCGATTGAGTGCACTCTCAGTAAATTTACAGATCACACCAAGCTGGGTAGTGCAGTTGATTCACTAATGGGAAGGGATGCCATCCAGAAGGACCTTGACAAGATTGAGGAATGGACTTATAAAAAACCTCATGAAGTTCATCAAGGCCAAGTGCAAGGCCCTGCACCTGGGTTGGGGCAATCCCCAATATCCATATAGAGGCTGGGTGATGAATGAATTGAGAGCATCTGTGTGGAAGATGTCTTGGTGATACTGGTGGATGCAAAACTGGACATGAGCCAGCAATATGCACTTGTAGCCCAGACAGCCAATCGTATCCTGGGCTGCATCACAAGAAGCATGGCCAGTACATTGAAGTGGATGATTCTCCCCCTCTAATCTGCTCTTGTGAGACCCCCTGGAGTGCTCTGTCCAGTTCTGGGTTCCCCAGTATAAGTCATGGACTTGATAGAGCGGGTCCAGAAGAGGGCCATGAAAATGATCAGAGAGCTGGAACATCTATCCTATGAAGAAAAGTTGAGAGAATTTGGATTGTTCAGCCTGGAGAAGAGAAGGATCCAGAGAGACCTTATCGTGGCCTTTCAATACTTCAAGGGATCCTATAAGAAAGATGGGGACAGGCTATTTAATAAGGCCTGTAGTGACAGGTCAATGGTAGATTAAAATTAGATATAAGGAAGAAATTTTTTGCAATGGGAGTGATGAAACACTGGAACAGGTTTCCCAGAGAAGCTGTGGATGCCCTATCCCTGGAAGTATTCAAGATCAGGTTGGATAGACCTTTGAGTAGCCTGATCTAGTGGAAGATGGCCCATGATAGGAGGCTGGACTAGGTGATTTTTAAATGTCCATTGGAGTCCAAATCCTTATAAGATTCCATGATTCTATGACCAACAGTGAAGAGTTTTCAGGATATTATGAGCTTTAATCCAGTACTACATAAATGATACTTCAGCTGACATCGTATCATCACTGTAACACATTATTGCAATAACATCAGTTGATCTTGGGGTGCATTCTACACACTGTAAGAGGATAGAAATGCTACATTTATACAAGTAATTTGCTATAAAAAAATTTCTAAAGCTGTTCAGGTTCATGTTGTTGGAAGTTGTTTTTAGGTGTGTGAACATACTGTACATTTGATCAAAATGAAGCTAATCTGGGGAACAGGACCTAGGACCATGGAGATCTACAACCAAATGCTGTAACATTTAGATCACAGTTACACTCCTCTTGCCTCTTCCTGTCTCCATGGCTTTTGTATTCCTGGCTGCCCAGTGTCCTAGCTTTAACAGCAGACACAGACCACATTTTTAGCTAAAAGAATCAATCTATGTGATGATTAGGGAACTCTCATTATGATTACTGACTCCAAGAGGTTATGAATGATCTAGAACCAATTTCCTACTTACAATATTAAACAAAGCTTAGGATGCTGGCCAGCACCTGCTGACATCAAAGTGCTTTGGTAGTTACTGGATAAGGATCTCTTGAAAATTTCTTCTTTCTGTTTTTTAGCTTGATGCTTAGGTCCTGACTAGAGCTAGATCTGTTTCCATGAAATAAAGAGAAAATTCTGGGGAGAAGAATGCACTTTTGCAAAATGTAGCCAAGAAATCAAATTTGAGGACAGGTAGTCTACAAGTACAACTCTAATTTTTTGTTTTGTTTTTTAGTGTTCAAAAAATGTCATCACGCCAATGTGCTGCACATATAGGTCAGAAATTTTCCTTGTTTACATGTTTGAACTTGGTGCAGAATGAGATAGTTGATGTGGTTGGAGAAGAAGGCAGGAAGGCCAGGACTGGCAGTGATGTATAAAAATGAGAACTAGAGGAAAAGAGCGAAAAGCTTGAGGGAAAGTGTGTGTGCTGAAAGAAAAAATCTTAAGTTTATAAAATGGACCAATAAATCCGTTAGAGTTGGAAGTGAGGAAATAAGCCTTGGAGGTTACAAAAAACTTTGCTACACTATGGTGTCATTCTTATTGAAATAATTGTGGTGAACCATGGGAAATTACCTTTGAACCATCCCATGAGATAATTTTTTGAAACTGTGGAAACCTGGGAGGATGCAACCCAGTATTAAATCAAAGCTGTAGTGGTTTTTTGAGTTCATTAAAGAAATATAAGTGAAATATTTTGAAGTTTATGAATTAATTTTTTGAATACTTTGTTCTCTTAGAGGAGATGGTAGCTTGATTATGTGTCTCAATTCATGATGAAAATAAATTTGAAAAAGAATAAAATATTTCCCAGAGGTTCTGTAGACTTAAATCCAGATCTTTAGTTATGGTCCTCATTAGACATGGAAAGAGTAGGAAGCCTGGTGCTGAGCAAAAGAGACTCATTTCTAGAGGATGGGTTGATCACCTTTAGTGAACATGTAGCGGTAAAGGGAAGCACGTTACTTTCACAGAATCACAAACCTGCCTAGGTTGGAAAAGACCTTTAAGATCATTGAGTTCAAGCATTAGCCTAACACTGACAGTCCTTGACTATACCATATCCCTGAGCACTGTGTCAATACGACTGCTAAGCACCTCCAGGGATGGGGACTGCACCACTGTCCTGAGCAGCCCGTTCCAATGTCTGACAACCTGTTCTGTGAAGAAATTCTTCCTAATATCCGGTCTAAACCTCCCCTGGTGCAACTTGAGGCGATTACCTCTTGTCCTATCACTTGTTACTTGGTTCAAAAGACTCATCTTCACCTCTCTACAAACTCCTTTCAGGTAGTTGTAGAGGGCTATGAGGTCTCCCCTTGGCCTCCTTTTTTCCAGGCTAAACAGCCCCAGTTCCCTCAGCCACTCCTCATCAGACTTGTGCTCCAGACCCTCCACCAGATTCTTTGCCCTTCTTTGGACATGCTCCAGTATTTCAACGTCCTTCTTGTAGTGAGGGGCCCAAAACTGAACACAGTACTCGAGGTGCAGCCTCACCAGTGCTGAGTACTGGGCAGACTATACTGTTAGTCACTTCCCTCCTCCTGCTGGCCACACTATTTCTGATACAAGACAGGACTCCATTGGCTTTCTTGGCCACTTATACACACTACTTTGAACTCATAGTTAGTTGCATGGGTTCAGCAACCTGGAAGCATATCTTTCTGGTCTAAAGGAAAACAGTAATGGAAGGCAGCTAGCTTTTGGGCAATTTGTGGAAAGCCTATGTCTAGGAGATGGATGAGGAATTTCATATCTGCACAAGTGCTGGAAATGTTTAGGTTTGTACTTAAACTTTGCAACTGCTATCAGTCTCTATTTAGAGCTGTATGTAGTTGTGCCACCTGCAGTTGTGACATTCCAGCTTGCGTTGTAATCTTCAGAGATAAAACTACACCAGGGAGAAAAAAAGTAGCAGATGGAGTCACGTCATTTACACTGAATACTGCGAGAGAGACAGCCAGATCATAGCAGATCAGGGGGAAAAATCCATTTTTGTCACTAAGCAGCAGAAGAAAAAATAAATCACAGATAGAAAGGGATTAATTTCTAAGGGACCAGCTATTAAATATAGCATGGAAATTGGACTCTATCAGAAGTTTGCAGAATTTAACTTGACAAACTATATGCAATAGTGAATTATTGCTTTAAACTCATAACCCAAGGCTGCAATGCAGGGATAGCGAAGGTAGAAATCAATTAATCAGCAATCTAGGCTGAGAACAATATTCACTTTTAGATGTCTGGTGAACAGAAGTAAGGCCATCAAAAGGACTTACATAAATTATAGGTTACTGGAGCACACAAATCTGTGAAGGTCTCAGTGTTAAATACAGGAATGGTGTAACAAGATAAATAACAAGTGTTTAATGATAGCAGAAAAACAATAATAACCTGCAATCAGATAGATAATAAATTATGGACAGATGGTAGTTGGAATCTGCAAATATTTCAATGTCCCATCTGTTTTCATCCATTGGTATAATTTTAAATTGGATTCCAAAAAAATGTTTTTATCCTCCCCTTTTATTTTTCAAAATTCATTATTAACATCATGTTGTGTGAACTTGTTTCATAGTTTGTTATGATACATCACCAACAGGCCTTCTTATTGTGAATTTGAAGCACTGGAAAAAAGCCATGGTAATTTTGGGTTTGCACATTTTTGTCTTAAAAAAATTCATAAAGTGAAACTTCCTCTGTAATTTTTATTGTAGAAAACATATTGGAAGTTTTACCTCAGTCAAGCAATGGTATGACTTTGAAAGTAAAGTAGGTTTTCCTGTCCAAATAAATACGTTGTATAAACATAGTAGATACCTTGACAAACAAAGAGCATTCAAGGATGAAGTCTATATTCACATTCATTTAGTGATGCTGTTAAATTACCAATAGATTTTTAACTTCATGGGTCATGAATGGAGAATAGGAATTTTTCTGACTTTTCTCAAAAGACCAAAGTGAAACTTGGTCTTTTTTATGTTTTTGCATACGTTGATGTTCTCAGCTTGAGGATGCTGAAAAATCTCTGTTAACCTGAATCTTATTTAAAAATAAAAGGAATAAACCCCACAAAAACTACTTTCTAAGGGTTTGTACAAGGGGATAAAACAGTAGGAGAGGGCACTTTCTTTATAATACGACTTTCCCTAGCAGGCAGAAGGAGAAGGAAAGAAAGTGAGAACTTCAGCTCATTTGAAGCAGGCTGTCCATCAAAGACATCTGCAGTTTCTCAGACACAACTATTCATCACCAACATCCTACTAGAGGAGAAAAGGGGTTTTATAAGTAAATTAATGAGCTTAATTCTCAAATCTGACAGAGCTTAGCCCCAGGTACCTGAGCTCTGAAATGGTGGTCTTACATTTAAGAGCCTTATGAAATTCTATCTTTTTGTAAAGTGCAGGTGGGGATTGGAAAAGGGAATTGCGAGGGCATCTGTTTTGTTCCTGTGATATTCAAGGATAACAGAAAATGTTAAGGGTCGGTTTTCTTTCATTTATGCATTCAGGCCAAACTAATATTTTAATGTCTTATTTAAATCAAGGCATATGAATTGCATACCATAGTGTTCTATATCCCATTGAGATCTTCATTGCCTCAGTGTTCCATGTTCTCCTTGTGCTTCAATTTCAAGGACTTTTTAACCTCAGGAAGAATTTATTATCTGACTTCCAGATGGAAAAGAAAAAAAAAGTCAGTTTCTTATAACACATCTAAAAGAATTATTAACTTTTCACATGTGAGACACAGAAAAATATCTATGGTGTTCATAAGCCAAAGAAATTCGGGTAGATTAACTAATTTATTTAATTGGGAGATTTAACTATATGTTAATAGATTTCTAACAGATTTGAACAAAGGCATCAAACAGTACAAAATAATCAGGAAGCAGAAGACAGTTGTGGTTTGGGGTTTTTTAGTTTACCCACTGACTTGGGGTTTTTTTTGAGAAAATAATGTGTTTAGGACTTCATGAATGATAGATAGGAATGAATGGTAGAGAACAATATTCTGAAGTGCTTCCGTTTGTATGATTTTTGCAAAAGCATCTCTGTTTGGTGAAAGTAGCGTTGTAGCTGTGTCCCAGAGTATTCAGGACAGTGAGACTTTTTTTCATGTCAGATCTGAGGAGCAGTTTCTCAATGGAATAACGAAACAAGTAATGAAGGAAAGTCATTGAGAAAGAATAAAAAAGCCACAAAACAAACCCACACTTATTCAGAGTTAGTTTAAAAGAAATCCAGTTATCTTTCCATATATTCACAAGATTCCACAATTCACAAGATGCAACTGTAGAAAACAAAAACGTCAGTAAAAACGTAGCCTAGACTTGCAAAGAGTTGCCAGAAACATAAAAGGAACTAGATCCCAGACGATGACTTATGTAAACCAGCGGTGAGATGTCAGGGAGACTTGTTTTGGAGAGCTTTTGATGAACCTGATAATAAAAGAGGTGAGTTAATTCTGAAGGCAATAGTTATATGATGTTCTGAATAATAAAAGATAGTAAGTTAATTTTAGGTTGGTCCAGAAATGGATTGGAAGAAGCCATTAGAATGTTTGGTGTAAGATAGTGAATCAGTCTCTTTCCCAGTTACATGTTTGATCTTCTGCAGCTGCCTAGTTTCAAAATCTATTCAGCTGAATTGTGTAATCTTGCTGAGTATTTAGGTTGTCATTATTATTAAGATATAATAATAATACATAGAGATTCGTGTTCCAGAGGTTCCAAATATTCTTCCTCTGAGAATATGCTGTATACCTCCCCCCTTTCAAAATATGCACAGGAAAGATTACTTTTTAAATAGTTCAGTTAACAATTTTGCATTATTTATAGTTAATAAGATATAACAGTAAGTATAAATGGCAAATGTCCACTGTGTTTTCTATTCTGTCCTCCTAACAGCTCTTTATTCCGTCAAAACTACAATTCTACTACAAAGATTCAGCCTATCTCTTAGAGCATTTCCCATCCTCTTAGGAACAAATATGGTCATACCCTGAAACCACAATACTGAAACAGATCATAGAGCTTTTCCAGATTTTTGACTCATGCTACAGCGCCTCTCCAGTAAGGCTGTGCAGCCTGTGTTACTTTCAGTTTCGTATGTTTCAAGCGTAAGTGCTGACTTAAGGCTCTGGATGTTTCAGTTCATGTCTCTGCACTATATTTTCATTTACCTATCTGTTTCCCTGCCATAATAGGCATCTGACTTGTGTGCATGTCAGTTCATCATATACACCTAATAGCATTAATTTGGTTTATTTCACCATAAGCTATATTATTTTTGTGTAGTTCTCCATTTCCCACCGTTCCTTCTCTGCGATACAAGTCTGCTTTCTGTCTCATTGTCTTTCAGTATAGGAAAGATTAGTTAGAATTTAACAGAAGATGTCAGTCTTTCTCCTTACCACCTTATTTAATGTCAGCTATTAAATCTTAATAAAGCTGATCTTACTTATATGAAGAATGTTTTCTTAAAATATTCTTTCATTTTTACCATAGTTCTAATTTTTGATGATGACAAACTTCCATTGACTACTTCAATACTGACACTTCCCTTTGACAAGTGGCTCTACGGCCATAGAAAGACCTATGATCATTCTTTTCAACTGAAAGAAATCTTTTAAATATTATTTTAAAATATCTTTTTCCGATTTAAGTTGTAAGCTGGACTCCTTCTGTGTATAGGTGAGCATCACATAAGTCTTGTTTAAAGTTTGTGTTTTACATAAAGAGGGCAAAGTTAAACCTTCTTTAACCTGCATTTTGATATTTTTTTTTTTTTTTTGTAAAAGCAAGCTTAGTAAATAGCAGGGTTTCGAGTCTCTTTGGGTTGGGATTTTTTTAATATATTTACCGTCAAAGATTTAGGTGCACTTCTATTCTTCTGATTTAAGGCTGTCATACAGTAATAATGATTGCACATATTCTGATATTTTTATAGTTCTACTTTTCAGATAAACTGGTAAAACAGTTGGTTGAATTCTATGGAATGTTATGTTGTAAATACAACAGTTTATTTTATTTCGGCTGCTGCAACATTCTAACAACAAGATTTGTTTGCTTTTGAAACTGTGGGAACAGGCAGAGACAGAATGGCATTTTAGTAGCACTTATATACTTTCCAATCCCATCATTTCAGAAGCTGAAAATGTATGAGAAATCAGTTCATTGACTAATACCATGTATTTATATTTTAGTCTATTTTATGTTTAAAAAAAAAAAAAGTCTGATACGTAATGATTTTGTTCCAGTCCTAGAAATGAATTACACTTTTATAGATATTAGTATTCAGGTCTTTAATTTATGTTTAAAATAGTAATCAATCCTCATTCTTTATGTAAAAATAGATAAATATAATTTCATCTTTTAACATATTAAACAGTGTTAAATTATTTCCCACTGACATTTTGAAGAGCCAAGTTTTTGGGAGCCAAATCTAGGCTTCAGTGCATTGCTCCATGCATGATACTTCTGGACTGTACCATGGCATCTCTTTCTTTTTTTCTAAAAAAAAAACTTTAAAGTAAAATCAAAATGTGCATAGGTGTTAAAGATTTCCATATAATGTGATCCTTATCAAGTAAAAATCAAATTTCCCTTCCAATTTATAAAAGAAGTAGTCAAGATAATCAACTTGTGCAAGTCGAGGTAGTTTTTGTGCTGTGCAGTGCTAAGATTCAAGATTCTTGGTCACAGAATATGATGGGCAGCAAATACATAAATAAGTTTACTAAGAGTTGATATGCAGATGTAATCTTCAGGCAGGGTTATAAATGGAAGACAGGGCCTCCTGGAGGAGATAGCACTCTATCTTGACCTGTTCTTAAACTTTTCCTGTATCTGGTATCAGTTGTTAATGGGCTAAATGAATACCTGGGCAGACATGGAGGACTGTTCTTCACTCCATTGATTTTTACCTTGGCAATGCAGCCAAGGTAAAAGCCAAAGTAATGAGTAGTCGCTGATGCCACAAGACCTGGAAAAGGCACTGATACGGTGGTAGCTGGATGGTTGACTGTCTCTCAGGGTGTTCTCTTGGTGGTCAGGGTAACCCCTCACCCTACTGCCAACTCCAACCTTTAGATAGCAAGAGGTTTGACGTGTGTGATATGGTCATAACAACTGGTCTGGTTTATTATTCTGCTCCAGCTGTGGTGGTCAAGCACAGGGCTGCTCCATAGGTACCCCGTGACAGCACCAGTCATGTAGTTACATGCTCCGTTGTCCTTTTTTCCACCTCTTGTCGCTCCTTTTCACTGGTGTTCTACCTCTCTTTCTCTGCCGTTGTCTCCTCCAAAATAAACATCCAGCCCTAGTTTTTCCTTATTTGCCCAAGCTGTGCTACAGCAATACCCAGATTCCATATTTCTGATAACATTACCCAGGTAACCTTATCCTTATATGTATTGCTCATACAGTTACCTGGCCATAGTTGGTCTTGAAAGACTGTACTCTCCAAAAGGTCCTCATCCTTTCCCTCCATGTACCTGCGAACTCCAAGTTTGATTGTCTCTCCCTTTGACCTATGAAATCCAGCCAACCCTTGTGGCACTAAGTGTAGCTTGCGTCAGCATGCCACTGGATTATTTGTTACATCCTGTAGTTTCACATCCAGTAGTTCTCCATGTCCAAGCCAGTTAGCTCAGCCTTGGGCCAGGGACAAGTCATTTGCCTGCAATCCTGACAGACCTCATTGCCATTTTTTCCCTAAATCAGTTTGTCAAAATGCTACTTAAGATCTTAAGTAGCTGATATTATTCTAGATATAATTGTTAATTTAATTGATTCCACCACCTTTCAAATTTAATAATAAATATTATAGTTGTAAGAACAGCATTTTGTTCTGTGAATAATGTCTTAGTTAAGGCCAGATCGCAAATTTCTGTTTCATACCAGAAGGGCTATATTTAATTCCAGTCAGTGGAATTATATTCATCAATGGAAGCATCTCAGGACTGACCATCCATGCACATCTGCTTTCTGCATTAGTTTACCAGTGTTGACCTATTGGATGTCAGTGGAGAAAATATCAATGGCAAACAAATGTGAAAACCACAAAAATTAGCATTCATGTAAGTATTGCTTTGTATTTGTATATGTGAATATTCATTCTGTGACCGTTCCCCCTTAGTTTTTCCCTTCAAACTGAGCAAGAAGAAGAACTGGTACATAAAAATAGGATAGGAAATAAATTATGAAAATATTCTATTAAATACACTTCATTCTAGCTCTTTGCCAGAATATCTTAAGCATGCTAAAGGATTACACAGGTTCAAAGGAAGCAGTAAAAGAGGAAAGTTACTAATTGCCTGGAAAAAACTTCTGGCTGAAGAGCAGCAAAGGGCTGAAGACTAGAACAGCTTAGTGAGAATATAAGTATCATACAGACCTTCCTGTTCCCTTCTCTGAAGGATCTACTGCTCACAGTTAGAAGCTGGGTACTGCCCCAGGCTGATCTTTGGTCTAAGACTGTTTACTACTTGTAATATTCATATGGTTTAGAAACAGTCTTCCTCCCTGAACATAAGCTTCCTTTTGTTGTTGTTTAAATAGTCTTTGAAATTCTCATTTAGGATGGTGTCTAGAGAAAGGATGTTCAGCCAGATAAACTGCCAGGTGGTGGTTGTTTTTCCCCCACCCCCCTCTACATTAATAATTGAGATCATTCAGATATGAGACAGGAAATGCAGCATGCAACTTACCTGAGCAATCATCACAAACAAGAGAGCTTGATTTCTGGAAAAATTACATTCCATGCAAAAAAAAACCCCTAAGGTTTTTAAAGGCATTGAAAACAAATTTGAAAAACAAACAAGCAGAGAAAATTGTGATCTGATTTCTGACAGGGGAAAAAAAAAAATGGAAAAATGATCAGAAAATTTGGAAAATACTTGTCAATCAAGAATCAAAATTAAATGACACAGACAAAATGAAAGATGCAACAATCTGATCTCTGTTGTTGAAAGACTTACAATACCTTTCAATCCTTTAAGTATCTGTAAAGTTCGTATTCATCAGTGTAACTTCTCTTTCTCAGATTTCTATTCATTTTAGTCATACTATATTTGAAACCCAAAAGCAACTGCAGCTTGCCTTACTTCTGATTAAGGATATGACTTATATTATAATTTAATTCTACCATATCACCATTTTAAAATAATCTTATTAACACTCTCAATATGCTTTTGCTCACAAGATATACTCTTATTTTGAGCAGCCCGTCTGCCAATGCAATTCAATGGGTCAACTTCAGAAGAACATTGGCATCAAAATAAGCAAGCTGAGATCTGTCCATGTTCGTATCTATGCAGATGGCACCTAAAAGATAAGGAGTTTTTTGTGAGCAAATGGATAGTTAGTCCTGTTTAAACCTTGCTCTCATGGCAGTGTTTCAAGACTAGCAAATTTAGCCATGTTCCTCAGAGAACAAGCTACCAAATGAGAGCCAAACTCCATGAAGGAAGTCTGCTAAACTGGCCTGTCATTGCTTCTTCAAGAAACATCCAGTGCTTGAAATCTCTTATCCATTTTGGATGTTTTTATATGCTCCATTTTAATTAAGCTGTGGGCTAGACACTGATATTATATAGTGTAGAACTGTCTTCTGTACTTCAGATTAGAAGTTTTTAATGCTCTCTGAATGCCTTAAAACCCAGTACAGATCTTCCATCCTTGTTAACACTCCACATCTTGTTTACTACATGCAACAAACCAAGACAGAGCAATTAAGCCTTGCATAAGTAACGATTAATTCTCCCTCTGACAGTGGCCAATAATGAACATTTAGCAAGACATGGATTTGTTGGAGAGGGTCCAGAGAAGGGCCACAAAAATAATCAGAGATATGGAACAGCTCTCCTATGAGGAAAGGCTAAAAGAAGAGAAGGCTTTGGGGACATCTTATAGTGGTGTTTCAGTACTTAAAAGAGACTTATAAGAAAAGGAGAGGACAGACATTTTAGTAGAGCCTGTAGCGACAGAACAAGGGGCAATAGTTTTAAACTAAAGGAGAGTAGATTCAGACTCAATATAAGGAAGAAATTTTTTGCAATGAGAGTGGTGAAACACTGGCACAGGTTGCCCAGAGAGGTGGTAGAGGTTCCATCCCTGGAAACATTCAAGGTCAGATTGGACAGGGCTCTGAGAAACTTGATCTAGTTGAAGATGTCCCTGCTCATTGCAAGGGAGTTGGACTAGATGACCTTTAAAGGTCCTTTCCAACCCAAACCATTCTATGATTCTGTGAATAAAGAAACACAAGCATTTATGGATATTTTCTATTCAAGATATTATTATATTTATATTAATTTTATATATGAATACAACATCTTATATATTACTATATTATATTAGAAAATAATATGTTGTATAATATATTAATAATATATTATTATGGATATTTTTCTATTCAATATATTCATCAACAACTTGGATGACGGAATAGAGCGCTCTGTCAGCAAGTTTGCTGATGACACAAAACTGGGAGGAGTGGCTGACACACCAGAAGGCTGTGCTGCCATTCAGAGAGACCTAGACAGGCTGGAGAGTTGGGTGGGGAGAAATTGAACAGAATATAACAAGGGCAAGTGTAGAGTCTTGCATGTGGGGAAGAACAATCCCATGTGCCAGTATAAGTTGGAGACTGACCTGTTGAAGAGCAGTGTAGGGGAAAGGGACCTGGTGGACAGCAGGATGACCATGAGCCAGCAATGTGTCCTTGTGGCCAAGAAGGCCAATGGCATCCTGGGGTGTATGAGAAGGGGTGTGGTTAGTAGTTTGAGAGAGGTTCTCCTCCCCCTCTACTCTGCCCTGGCGAGGCCGCATCTGGAGTATTGTGTCCAGTTCTGGGCCCCACAGTTCAAGAAGGACAGGGAACTGCTTGAGAGAGTCCAGCGCAGAGCCACAAAGATGATGAAGGGAGTGGAACATCTCCCTTATGAGGAAAGGCTGAGGGAGCTGGGTCTCTTTAGCTTGGAGAAGAGGAGACTGAGGGGTGACCTCATTAATGTTGATAAATACGTAAAGGGTGAGTGTCATGAGGATGGAGCCAGGCTCTTCTCAGTGACATCCAATGACAGGACAAGGGGCAACAGATGCAAGCTGGAATATAGGAGGTTACACATAGATGTGAGGAAGAACTTCTTCACAGTGAGCGTAACAGAGCACTGGCACAGGCTGCCCAGAGAGGTTGTGGAGTCTTCTTCTCTGGAGACATTCAAAACATGCCTGGATGTGTTCCTGTGTGACCTGATTTAGGTATTCCTGCTCTGGCAGGGGGATTGGACTGGATGATCTTTTGAGGTCCCTTCCAATCCTTAACATTCTGTGATTCTGTGATTCTCAAGCTGAAATATTTTGTGGTTCAAATTTGCACATACTGAAGATAATGTCTTTGGGTTTAATAATCTTGAATTATTTTCTAACAATTTATCTAATTCCTTTCTGAAGCCATGTAATCTTTCAGTAATCAGGCATCATGTGGAAAAGGATTCTATTACTTAAACATCATCCTGTGAAGGTGTGTTTCCTCTTGCTTATTTTGAAACTTCCACTTAGTTTAATTTGTTCACTTTTTCAAGTAGGAACGTCATACACTGTTCACCTATTGAGTGCTATTCATGGTTGTGTAGACTTTTATCACACCTGTTTTCCATGCTAAGGAGTCCTAGTCTATCTAGCTTTTCCTTCAATGAAGGCTATCTCTGGAATTAATCTTACCAGGTCAGTGGAATGCCAATATCCAGATGGTACCTTCTGGAAGTGTAATTTTCAGGCACTTCTAGTTCTTGTGAATCATGTTCTTTCTTCCCTCTCCCTATGCAATGACATTTCTATGTTCTTGTCCTGTCCTACTGCCTCTGCCTCATATGCAGCCTTCACATTCTGAGTTTTGAGGACTGTATAAGATGATTTCTGCTGGCTAACATCCTACCATCAACAGGATTATATAGATTATGACTCCCAGGGCAATCTCAGGACTAATAAACATCTTACTTTTGTGTATCAAATAGAGGTTTCAAGGATCTTTAAACAGTTTCATCTTTTGCTTCTGCTTAAAGAAAGCAGTCATTGGATGGAGCAAGCCCAAAGGAACAATGTGATACTCAGAGTACATAATTCTGCATCCTTTCAGACTTATTTTCACTGTGCAGAAGTGAAAACAGTCTCTTAATCTTTTTTTTTTTTTTTTTTTTTTTTTTTTTTTTTTTTAACACAGATCACTTCAAAACAAATCCTATTGATTAATCTGTCATGGCTTGACTTAAAAAGTTGCCTCTATACTATCTTGCCTGCAAACTGGCTCTCTGCTTTATCCTGAAAGAATAGTCACCTCTCACTGTTTCAGACTTCTTTTAAAACTGTGTGGATCTGTCAAACAGGAGGGAAAAAAGAAGGCTAAGTCCCTGCTGGGGAGTCCATCTGTCAGGTGGTGATGCTAAATTAACTTTCTATATAAAAGTAGAGCTTTTCTTCCCCAGTAAAGAGTAGTTTCTCTGAATTTTCAGACAAAATTTCAAATTTATTTTCCTTTCTGCATAACACTGAGACTAGTAGTTTTTTGATATTGCCATCTTTTGTTTTGTTTTAGATTGTATTTTGTTCTTTTATTATTTTTAAGGTGCCTGTGTGGTTTTCAAAACCTGTGGGCAGACATATGATGCTTCAGAAGTCAGACACCCAGTTCTGGAAGAGCAATTCATAGCATGCTAAACTAGGCATCAATGCTCTAGATACAGCTTATGCGGGACCATAAAGCTCTGACATGCAGCTCGTGTGAATTAGCAGCAAAGAGCATCTGAGACTCTCTTTCCAGCAGAGCTCAGGTATCTCCCTAGAGCAGAGGTTACATTCCTCTAGGACCAAGGTTCGGTCTGGCTGAGTCCTGACACTACTTCCAGCCCTCAAATACTCAGCATCTCCCTGGGTATGGGTTTCTGGCAGTTCTTACCCTTGCTCTTGTGGTTATTTAGTCTTTAATTCAGTGATATTTCCAATTTAAAATAGATGAAAGGCCCTGGGAGTTGATATTGATGAATAACTGTCTGAAATACTGAGTGTTTCAAGATCTGAAGGATGCAAGTCTTACTTTTCCTGAATTTGTTTCATGAACTTAGATTTCGAAGTTTCACCTTCAGTACCACTGCTCATCCAAAGGTTTTGCTGCACACCTGTCCAGCTGTTCTGAGAAATGTAGATGAATAGTAGGCAATCTTTACCTGTGACTTTAGATATCCACAGAACTAAAGAATTACATCCAGTGTTTCGCTTGTGTATAATATGGTTATCTATTTCAAAGCATTTCCTCTCCTTACTTTTATGACAGTTTGCCTTTTTATTATCTGAATTGTTATTCTATAGAGGTATTCATCTTTTTGCTAATTCTAAAGAAAAACAGAAGAATTACATCTGAGTTGTACTTATTCCCATCAACATAGCCGCTTTCTTTTTCTAGAGGGAAAAATTGAACTTCCAGAGATCCTATAGCTATAAAACTGCTGAAGCAAGGTCAGGTATTTCAATATGGAGATAAAATGTTAATAAATGGGGGTGATTGTCCCACACTGAGAAATTTATGCACTACATCAATATGGGATCACTCTCTTGTTGGTTAAATTCATCTAGTAATTTCTGACTATATTCATTGCCTAAGGATATATTTCTTTACGGCTGAATATCACTAGCTGTGCATTTTGATAGAAGAAATGCAGAATACAATTTATAACCTACACAATAATAAGTGAATAGAAAGTTGCCCCTTGGAAGAAATGCTACAGAGTACATAAAAATACAACATTCTGTTTCAACTACTTATGCTGAATAGTTTTAGGAGAAAGCCCAATTGGAATTCTAATGCCATTTTTGAGCTTCTTCATTCTTGCTGCTTTAAGAACATAAAACCCATGATGTATTGACAGACAAGGCAATGCAAGGTAAATATAGTGCCGCAAAAGACTTGAGATGATGAAAGTAAATTTTGAGAGCATGCACTTCTCTATATTTTGTACATTCCTAGATACACTGTTGTAATAAATATCTTTCCCATGGCACCTGTAATTAAAGGAACATGCAATTAAAATGACCATTGCCCCCCACAATTTACTATTTAAGTAGAAATCTCTCCAAGACCATTGGAGCTTTGGATTTCCAACAACAGTCTCTCCAAGAGCTCTGTGTGTTACAATGATGAAAGACCAAAAAAAAAAAATAAAAATTGCTTTTCTTGCAAATGTTTACGTAAAAATTATATTTCTAGAAACAAAGTTTAATTAAAAATAGATTTAATAGAAAAAGAATTTTGATGAGCTTAGTGATTCATACAACAAATAAAATAGTTCTGAAATGTCTAGGAAAAAACATAAGAAATCATGCTGCAACAATTGATTTGAGGAGGCTGTAGTGGCCAAACAATTTGACAAGAGTTCCTGAAGACTTGCTCAGAAAGAACTAAGAATAGCAAAAAAGGGCAATAATGATCCTTGGCTGCATGTAGAGGAAGTAGCAAGTAGGAGGATGTTTTCACCTCTTCCTACAGGTATGGGGAATACTACATGATTACTAGAGTACTACAGCTCTAATACCCTATTTTACAGTGGAAGGAAATGCTGGAAAATTGTAGAATGTCAGAAACATTCAAAGACAAAAAAAATAAAATAATGTTAACTGAGGGCCCTTGAGAGATCACTGTATTCATCTCAACAAAAAGAGGACTGAGAGATTATTTGGTCATAGTTTCTAACTACCTTCACAGGGAGAAAATACTGGATATTCAAGAACTTTAATCTAACAACAAATAACACAAAGGGAATGAAGGATGCAAGAATTCAGGCAGACAAAATGAAATTACTTATCAGACACATATTTTTGCATGCACGGTAAATATCCACGAAAGCAAAGCATGAAGACAAGGGTAGATTACACATATCTCAATGTCAACAAAGCCAGACTGAATGCTTTTGCAGAAAAACCCAGTCAGTGGGTAAAGTTGTGGCCTTGAAATCAAAATTACCTTACAGGATCTGCCCTAATCATTCCTGTCCTTAAAAACAATCCTTCTCACTCATTTGCAGCTCTGCCTTGCCTTATATAAAACTGACTGTTTTCTTTCTTGACTTTTAATTCATATGTTTTAAGTATTGCTGCTGTTCAAGACCCTATATGTACAGTGATAGATGCAAAAACAAGTTGCTCTCAAAATATGGCTGACTGGTACAGGCACTCAGTTCTTCAAATGGCAGTGAACTAGTACTAGGCTTCCAGTGCTCATGATATTCAAAGGCTGGTACATCCTAAACAATTCCTTTCATCCTTAACTCTTCCCCACCTCCTTCCTCTGTATCTCCTTATCTAACTGCCTACAAAGACCATATTTTAAAATTCAAATAATCATGTCACTGGAGATACCTTTGCATCTCTGACACCTCTAAATACTTTTCTTTACTCTTTGTCACAGACCCTGGATCATCGTCCCATTCCTGCCCTCCCTCACCTCCTCAGACTGGCTCTTTTTTAGTACTATCTTCTGTCCTCTTGTCTTTCTTCACCTCCACAGATGTCTCAAAAGACATCTTCATTACCATTAGCCATGGAAAGTTTGTATTTCCAGTTGCTTACAAAGTATTTGAAAATATAGTTGTATTTCCAGACTTGCTAGCAGTTACACAGAAAAAGAAAGAGAAAACACGTCTGCTTCTAAATGTCATGCCTTCACTATGTGAACAATGCATAGAGACACCAAGGCTATTTAAGTTTAGACCAGAGCTCCCTATTAGGTAGTAGACAGTAATACCTTTTAACAGTACTGCAGTGCAGAAGAATCAGTCAGTACCTAAATCATGTGAGACGTTTCTCCCAACATTAGTATTCTGGTGATTACACATAGCTATTTTTAAAGAAAATGTATGACAATGTACTGGATTTCCCTTCTATGTTCCTAAAACTCTCCTGTTAAACAGCTTCTCGGTATCTTCACCATCTAACCTGAGGCATGAGGAGATTATTATTTAATTAAGACAGCAGCATTACAATTAATAGCTCTTTGTGTCAGTCAAAGGAGACAACACAGCCAAATAGCTCCAGGCATCTAGCAGCTCCTCCTGTTAGACTAGCAAGCACACCTAATTCTTGATTTTTCTCAGATGCTGTTGGTGTTCCATTGTGATACTCACCTGATCATCTCATCCCTCAGATACAAACACTTCTGCTGTACTTCTGACTCTCTTAATTTGTTCCATCTCAGCTACCAGTTTGTAGATGTGTACCTTTCACCTCTCAGCTGTGACCTTCAGTACTGTCAGTTATGTATATTGTTTCCACATGTTTTTAATCTTCAGGATGGAAGAGACTGTAGCTTTGCTGTCTGGTCATGTTATCTTAGCAGTCTACCGCTTTAACCAATTATGAGCTCTTTGGAGTCAGCAGGTCATAGGAGTAACAGGACAAAAGCATTGTTCAATCTATAAGCCAGTGACTGTGCAGGACAGTGTTTCCTACCTGTCCTATTTAATTTCTCAACTTTAAAAGAGCTGAAAAACTTCTGCTGTCTGATGCAGCCATATTGCAAATCCAACAGTACCATCTGAACTGTCTTTCAGTCATTTTATTGGGCTGGGAGTATCCATGACTGATCTCTTGTTCTAAAATAATTCAAAGTCAAGTGCTTGTCTGCTTGCAGAAGGAGATCACCCAATACCTATTTTGGGATGCCACGTGGTGAAGACAGAACACTCCATTTAGCAATGGCAAAATGGACTGATGTGAGGGAGAGACTGAAGTTTTGGAAAGCTAAAAAAAAAAAATCCTTAAATGGGTGTTTTTGTGCCAAAGTGAAAACAAACCCCCAACCAGACAAAAAAAAAAACCCAAAACCTCTTCAGGTATTTTGTGTAATTGCACAGTTAAGGACCTTTTATAACTATAAAGATGTCATGCAGAAATTTTTCTGTATGCTGCATCACACTAGACCAGCATATCTGTCCATCTCAAGATTTGTTTTTCTGGCAGGTTTATGTGATTTCTGTAAAAAGCATTTATTGTTGCTGACAAATGGTCAGACTTCAATAAATTTTGTTAAAAAGTCGTAGTAGCTTTCATAGATGAATAAGGTTGATGTCCTGGTACATTACCATCTTGTACCTTTATTTGTAGAATAGATCCGAGATAAATACAGGGATTGACTTGACATAGATTACTTTTTTCTGAAGGAATTTTATTATCTGCTTCCTATATTACTCTGGGTGATTTTATTTGCAATTAAAGTTTCTGTATTATGTTAGATTTCAAATATATTTCTGCAAATGAAATACCTAAAATAGCAGTTAAATGCTCTTCCAAGATGTTTTAAGATTATCACCTGTGTTGTGTGTAATCTGACCCATACGCATATTTATGAAATATCTTTGTGGCAAACACAAGCGTCAGTTCTCTCTCTCTGTCAGAGCACAAAAGATGTATGAATCAAAGCTTCCACTTGCAGACAGACTCCTAAATCATATTTGAGCTTGTTTGCTTGAGTGGTGACTGGCTTAGTAGGAGCATTAAATGTGAGTACTGGGACATGTCAGAGTGTTGTCTTTATTTTCTGCAATACTTTATTGGGTTTTTTTCATAACTATTGTTGTGTCTTGCAAAGCAATTATTTTAGGCAAGCAGTTAAAGCTGTTTCACCTGTGCAGTACTGTGCAGCAAGTGCTCAAGGATCTTCTACACATTTCTGGGAAGGTTTTTATGTCAACTACATCTTCAATATGTTCTTAAATGGCTTGATGATTACATGTGTCCCATGTATTTGAATGCTTTTGTCATGGGTGGGATCTTAGGAGAATGAACTTGGTATGTGATCCTTGCATCCTTGACACCATTTTCCTCAGGGTCTGCATTCATCTGGGGCTGACAGTGTCATTATGTCATCATGTGGCTGTTTGAAATATCTACAAGTATTTCTTTACTCTTTTATTAAAACATTTTCTATATGAGTTTATTGCATGAGGTAAATGGATAATCTAGCTACTGTGTGGTGTTAGAAATTGCTCAGTTGAGCTGATTGTGTAATCTGACTTGGCAGGACCTGTCCTTGTTCTCAGTAAAAATGTTTTTATCAGCTTGTTAGTGCTGTATATCAACTAGTGTGCAGATAGGATGATGCTACCTCAGGATAAACTTGATACTCTCTTGTGAATGCTTGTTAATACAGAATTTCTTATCTGCCATTTCTCTTCCTAATTTTGATGAAACTGTTAACCCATGTGTTTGACTTTGTGATGTTTTCGTAACACCTTTTTCTGTGAATTCTATTTGGAGTTCCTCACTATTTTCTTCTTAGGCTGTTTTCAGCAAAAGCACTAAACATGAACATGCCATTCTTGGTATTTCCAGATCAGCACTTTTTTCCCCCCCTTCAGCTTTTTTATGTATTTTATCTGCTCTTCTCGTAGATGTAGAGGAGAAAAGGACCTGATTTTCATCAAAAACAATACTTTTCTTGGGTTAGAGTATTTCCTAATTATTAGGATATCATTCTAAGTGGAATATTTTCAGTTGGTTTCCAATAAAATTAGTTAATATTTCCAGGACTTCCTTGCTCACTGTGTGCAATAAAAGAGATACTTGTAGATCTTCTTCTCTGTTATCTTCTCCCAGCGCATTCACATGGATGTGGAAACCTTGTTTCTATTATTTCCAGTCTTCAGTAAGTTCACTGAGATAAAGTTAAGGATGTTTTCTAGGTACTTTTCATTTTTCTTTTGACTTTTATATGCTGACAGGGTTTCAAATAAAACAGAAAATCCTTGCTTTGTGTGGGCTATGGTCCCTTCTGACAACATGTTGTGCTGTCCTTTTTATATATCAGGAAGCCAGATTGTGACCAAGGATATAAAATTTAAAGTAGAGCTCGCTCTATTAGACACAAAGCACAATAGATTTATCAGACACACATAGTCCAAGATCCCTCTGGTAATTAGATATAATTGATTTATAATTAATTTAAACAGAATTTTAAGAGATGTAACTTCTGTAATTTTGAGTTGTCCCTTAAATTCAAGCCTGGGAGACCTATGTCTAAAGTTGTCTTTGGTGAGTTGGAAGTTTGTGGTCCTTTATATAGAATATAGTTAGAATACTCTTGTTCACTATCAGGATAATATTATAAAGATCTCTGTGAATGTCTTTAGTGATAAGCCCTACAGTATGTGAGGCTTTGTGGCTTTGATAAGTACAGCTTGTTGTTAAAGAACATATTTTGCCAGTGGGAAGCTATTCTACAAAAATCTACCAACATAGTAGAGAGGTTTAGTTATTTTTGCTCATATTTATACAGGTTTAAAATCCTCTACAAGGAAAACCATCAGGCAAATGAGAGCCAAGAAACCATCTCTGAAATTTGGAAAATCAAACAGCCTGTGAATCTGATTATAAGGATGGTATTTAAGATATCATTATATTCTATTTATTTCTCTCTGATTTTTTTCACCAGTCATAAAAAAAAAACAACGTCAAGAGAAAACCCCCCACAATTTAAGGTACAAAACTACCAAATTATTTAACAAAAGCAACAATTCTATGTTACTTTGATATGGATCTATACCTCCATCTTCTGATATTTCTTTCTGACATTAGCCTTTGGTCTCTGATGCATTTTAGAGTATAAAATTCTGACTATACGTTTTGATATACATGTTGGAAAAAGGTATTAGCTACTTTAGCCTTTACTTAGTCTTCTGCACAGCAGCCTCTCTGAGGAGCATGTTACTGTTTATTTCCAGTAAATCATTGTTCTTGTTGACGTGACATCATTTTTACTGGAAGGGCTGATTTTTTTTTTTTTGATTTCTTTAAGATATAATTTCTTTAAAGGTGATCCAGGATAATTTAAAATAAAGGGTCATTAACTCAAGACTTCTTTAGCTTGCCGCAATCTCTGCTGAGCATGCTTTTATTTCATATTTGAATCTTGAGTGAGGTGTATGTTAAAGAAAAGAGCTCTTGTTCTCTATCATGAACCTTTTTAAAACATCCCAACCTTCCCTTAATTCTCAGATCTGCAGTTTCTTAATAAAAGTTAATATTTCATGGATTCCCAAACTGATTTCTTTTGCATGCTACCACCTAAAATAGAAGCAGGTCTTCTGAGCACAGAGTCACTAGTAGAGAAAACATGTGAGGGATTGCTTTCCTAAATGTGCTATATAAAGTACCACATAATTTTGTTGTACAGTGTTGCTATTCTATTTTTATTTTTTTTAAATGGGTTATAAAACCAAGTTAACATAGGTATATAAAAGCAGCATGCTGATTCAGACCAAAGATCTAGTGGAAATAGGTAAGTCTCCAGGAAATGGATGCATGGGGAAGAAAAGATGAGGACAAATATATACAGTAATAGTCACAAAACCACTCCAGCTCTTCTCGGCTGTGGAAGATTCCTGAGTCTGCTGCAGTTATTTTTGGTGGAATGTCTCTTCTGGACATGGTTTCGTTGTGAATTGGCAGTGCTAGGTTAATGGTTAGACTTGATGACCTTAGGGGTCTTTTCCAACCAAAGCTATTCTATGATTTTATGATTCTAAGAAATAGTCTAGTCATCCTTTCAACTCAGAGAAATCATTTGCATTCGCAAAATTCTTTGGCAAGGAGTACTACAGTCTTACGTGCTGGGTGAGGAACTACCTTCTTTCCTAACAGAGAACATTTGGAATAACTAGAACATTGCATATTCAATTGATTATTTTATTTTTTTTTTAAATTTTATGCTATCGAGTACTTAGCTGATGCTTTCATAGAATGGTCTATAATAACCCCAAAGTGCTATTCGTCAGCTGAGAGTATCTCATTTTGTATATGAATCTAGGATTTCTTTTCCCTCTGTGTATCAATTGACACCTAACTGCACTGAATTTCATCTGCCATTTGTATATCCAGTTACTCAGTTTGTAAGATCCTTCACAATCTGCCATCACCCTTAGTATCTTGAATTACTTTGCATCATCAGAAGCACAGTAACTTTTTCAGTGTCCTTACCTGGCTATTTATGAAGGTTTGAATAGCACAGCACTCCACTACTTATCTCCCTGCATCACAGGGATTAACATTTCACTCCTGCTCTCCATTTCTGTTCTCTTAGCCATTTAGTCATTACATTTTTTCATATAAGGATCCCCTGCACTGATGTGATGGCTGCTTGTTTTCCTTAAGTGTCTGCAGTGACGATCATTGTGAAAAGTCTTTTGGAAATTCAGATAGGCTATGTTACATTAATCACTGCTCTCTCTTTGATTTTTGACTTCATCAAAGTGTATCAGTATATTTCTGGGGCTGAACTTCTTTTCACAGAAGTCTCTGGATTTCATTTTCACAAACATATTTACAGAGACACTCAGTAATTCAGGCTTTCCTATGCTCTGCTTTGCTTGATATGGAAGTTCTTTTTTGGACTTTTTTTTTTTTTTTTTCTGTTTTCTCTTAGGAACAAAATCACTGCTATTCTCTAGGGTTCATCTATTACGCTTTAAGTGAGAGGTTAGGTGATACATTTAGTAATTCATCTATTTGATCATTGAGTGCATTTGAATTCTTAGGCGAATACCACCTCGTTCTCATGAGCTGCTGTCATTCAGTTTGTCTCTTTGTGTATAACCACATCAGCTATTACTTCAGGTATAACCTCTCCTGTGTCCCTCTGTCCACAAACTTGTCGAGGGATGCCAGATGGGAACCTTCTCTGTTCCATTTACAGTGAAAATCAGTTAAAATAATATATTTAGCTTCTGCAGAATTATTTTGTCCTGAGTGCTCCTTTATATCTCAATGTGCTCTATACATCAGTAGAGAATACCTCTTTCACCCTTTGTTCCCAAAGGACAGCAAGAAGAGTATGAAAAGAGATTGATTTATTTAGCTAGATGACATAAGAACTGGGTTTTTTGGGGTCTTTCTGACTACTAAAATAATTATAAGAGTTTATCATCTGTAAGCTGTTAATGTGTACTAGGTTGATCATTTTTCCTGTCTTGGCATTTCTTCATAATCATATGACATCTTATTTTTATCAAATGCTGAGGTTCCAAGAGATCAGATGATTCCACAAGATTTTAACTATAGCAAATGCTATGAAACTTAAGATAAATTCACATGAACAAACAAAAAAGATAAAGTGATTCTTGCATACACTTATGTTGTTTTATGTTTCAATGTACCTCGAAATCTTTTAAATGTATTTTACTTAGATTATATTATACTGTTTTCAGATTAATCAATCTGAAATATTCCAACCTACCTTAAGAAACTATAGAGTAAGAATTTCTGAGAAAGATAACTGATATCACACTCACTGTTTATCTTGATCCTCAAATGCACATAGCTACTATTTTTGTCTGTAAATATTTATATGGATATCCATTTTGCAAACTGCTGTGCTGAATCTCCCAGCTTTTATCTCTTCCTCCTTGGCTACTTGTCATTAGCTTTCTGCTGGACTTGACTGCCCACAGCAGGGCTTATGAAAAGTATCATGTGTGTATCCCTCATTAGATTTAGTGCAAAATCTGCCACATTAGTTGACACTGCCATTGCAGATGGCATGAGCTAGCAGGAGTGAGCTCCACACATATATTCTTCATGGAATCACGGAATTGTCAGAGTTGGAAGGGACCTCCAGAGATCGTCTAGTCCAACTCCCCTGCTTTAAAGCAGGATCCCCTAGAGCACATCACTCAGGACTGCATCCAGGTGAGTCTTGAAAATCTCCAGAGAAGGAGACTCCACAACCTCTCTGGGCAGCCTGTGTCAGTGCTCTGTCACCCTCACCAAAAAGAAGTTTTTTCTCATGTTTGAATGGAAACTCCTATGTTCCAGCTTGTGCCCCTTACCTCTTGTCCTGTCACTGGGAACCACTGAAAAGAGTTTGGCCCCATCCTCCCTCAACCCACCCTTTAGGTATTTGTAAACATTAATTAAATCACCCCTCAGCCTTCTCTTCTCCAGGCTAAAGAGTCCCAGCTCTCTCAGCCTTTCCTCACAGGGGAGATGCTCCAATCCCCCAGTCATCCTCGCTGGCCTTCACTGGACTCTCTCCAGTAGGTCCCTGTCTCTCTTCAACTGGGGAGCCCAGAACTGGATGCAGTATTCCACTTGTGGCCTCGCCAGGGCAGAGTAGAGGGGTAGAATGACCTCTCTTGCCCTACTGGCCACACACTGCCTTGTACAGCCCAGGGTGGCATTGGCCTTTTTGGCAGCAAGGGCACATTGCTAGGTCATGGATAATTTACTGTCTACCAGGAGTCCCAGATCCTTCACCTCGAAACTGCTTTCCAGGAGGTCCCCCCTAACCTATACCGGTGCCTGGCATTCTTCTTCCCCAGGTGCAGCACCCTGTGATTGCCCCTCTTGAACCTCATGAGGTTCTTCTCTGCCCAGCTCTCCAGCCTGTCCAGGTTCCTCTGGATGGCAGCACAGCCCTCTGGTGTGTCACCACCCCTCCCAGCTTGGGATCATCGGCAAACTTGCTGAGGATACACTCTGTCCCCTCATCCAGGTCACTGATGAGTACGTTGAACAAGACTGGACCGAGTATTGAACCCTGGGGGAAATAACCTGCCTTGATCCCCATTTGCCACTGGTTTTTCTCCTTCCCAGTCCTGACTCAAGTCACAGAGGCCCATGAGACCTTGCTGGGGAGGACTGAGGCAAAGCAAGCAGGGAGCATCTCACATCTACCTACACCTGCTCTCAAATGCAGCAGTGGCCACATGTTGCCTTTGTTTCTTGTTTACCTGTTTCCCAAGTAATAAATATACACTATGGTGCCCCTGAATTGCCCCTCAAGTTTAGACTGATGTTCAGTCTAGACCATGGCTGTGCTTGATGGATGCTGTCCTTGAACAGCAGCTGTACTGGGCTCTGCCACCACACCTTGGCAGTTTATGCCACCAGTGTCACAGCTCTGTCTCCAGCAATAAGTGCTCCATGTGATCCTGCCTGTGCCCCTGGCTGAGAGTATCGCTATACATGGGGGCTGAAGCGCCCCAGCTGTGGCACCAGACAGGAGCACACTTGCTGTGAGGAAAACTTGTTTGCAAAAGCCTCAAAGCAGGGACAGGGCATGGGCAACAGTAACCTCAATGTTTTTCTTGCCCTACGACTACCCAACATAGATCAAAACAGCTGAATTTTCTTTACTGAAGAAATCCCTCCCCAGCTTGGAGAAATTAGATCCTTCCCTGTCACCTTCCTAACACTAGAGGCAATATAGGCAATATAGGCCCACTGATGAATGAGGTGGGTGCCCTAGAGACAGAGGATATAAAGAAGGCAGAGGTGCTGAATGCCTTCTTTGCCTCTGTCTTTACTCCTGCTGGCTTTCCCCAGGAGCCCCTGGTCCCTGTAGCCCCAGAAGAAGTCAGGATAAAGGAGGAGTTTGCCTTGGTAGATGAGGATTGGGTTAGGGATCAGTTGAGCAATCTGGATATCCATAAATCAATGGGACCAGATGGAATGCACCCAAGGGTGCTGAGGGAGCTGGCAGAGGTCATTGCTAGGCCACTCTCCATCATCTTTGGTAAGTCATGGAGAACAGGAGAGGTGCCTGAGGACTGGAGGATAGCAAATGTCACTCCAATCTATAAGAAGGGCAAGAAGGAGGACCCGGGTAACTATAGACCGGTCAGCCTCACCTCCATCCCTGGAAAGGCGATGGAATAGCTTGTTCTTGGCACTATCTCGAGGCATATCAAGGATGAGGGGGTCATTAAGAGCAGTCAACATGGTTTTACCAAGGGTAAGTCATGTTTGACCAACCTTATTGCCTTCTATGAGGAAATAACTAGGTGGATAGATGATGGTAGAGCGGTGGATGTGGCTTATCTTGATTTCAGTAAAGCATTTGACTGTCTCCCACAGCATCCTCTTAGATAAGTTGATAAAGTATGGGTTTGGTGATCAGGTAGTGAGGTGGATTGTGAACTGGCTGAAGGAAAGAAACCAGAGAGTTGTGATCAATGGGACGGAGTCTAGTTGGAGGCCTGTGACTAGTGGAGTCCCTCAGGGGTCGGTACTGGGACCGGTGTTGTTCAATATCTTCATCAACGACCTGGATGAGGGTACAGAATGTATCCTCAGCAAGTTTGCTGATGACACCAAACTGGGAGGAATGGCTGACACACCAGAGGGTTGTGCTGCCATTCAACGAGACCTTGATAGGCTGGAGAGTTGGGCGGGAAAAACTTAATGAAATTCAACAAAGGCAAGTGTAGAGTTTTGCATCTGGGGAAGAACAATCCCATGTACCAGTACAGGTTGGGGGCTGACCTGCTGGAGAGCAGTGTAGGGGAAAGGGACCTGGGGGTCCTGGTGGACAGCAGGATGACCATGAGCCAGCAATGTGCCCTTGTGGCCAAGAAGGCCAATAGCATCCTGGGGTGTATTAGAAAGGGAGTGGTTAGTAGGTCAAGAGAGGTTCTCCTTCCCCTCTATTCTGCCTTGGTGAGGCCCCATCTGGAGTATTGTGTCCAGTTCTGGGCCCCCAGTTCAAGAAGGACAGGGAACTACTGGAGAGAGTCCAGTGCAGAGCCACAAAGATGATGAAGGGAGTGGAACGTCTCCCTTATGAGGAAAGGCTGAGGGAGCTGGGTCTCTTTAGCTTGGAGAAGAGGAGACTGAGGGGTGACCTCATTAATGTTTATAAATATGTCAAGGGTGAGTGTCATGAGGATGGAGCCAGGCTCTTCTCAGTGACATCCAATGATAGGACAAGGGGCAATGGGTGCAAGCTGGAACATAGGAGGTTCCGCATAAATGTGAGGAAGAATTTCTTCACAGTGAGGGTAACAGAACACTGGCACAGGCTGCCCAGAGAGGTTGTGGAGTCTCCTTCTCTGGAGACATTCAAAACCCGCCTGGACATGTTTTTGTGTGACCTGACCTAGGTGTTCCTGCTCTGGCAGGGGGATTGGACTAGATGATCTTTTGAGGTCCCTTCCAATCCCTAACATTCTGTGATTCTGTGATTCGGTGAAATTAGATCCTTCCCTGTCACCTTCCTGGTGTGCTGCCTAATGACAGGATAAGGAATGGTGATTCTCATGCCCAACCTTTTTTTTAAATAAGAAAAATGCCACTGCTGGACATAAGTGTCTCTCCCGTGTTCAGAGGGGGAACATCAGTGATGTCTTTAGGCTGTTTCACAGCAGGTTCCCCTGGAGCCCCAGGGACACCTGGAGGAATCCCAGAGGGGGCAGAGAAAGCGACACTTTGGGATGGTCCTCTGCTGCTGAGCTGGGCAGTGCCCCTGGGATGAAGGGAGCTCATGGAGAGTGGGCAGCACTGCAGAGAGACAACCCTGCCCAGGAGCAGCTCCTCTGCAAAGTGCAGCAGGGCTGAGCGCACTGCCTGCATGCACCCAGGGGAGAGCAGCCAGTCAGAGACAGGGTAAAGAAGGTCTTGCGAGGAGGATGCTGAGAGCTCACTGAAGAGAAACATTCACAGCCCTGATACAGTAAGTCTCTGGCTGAATCTGCAGTTGCTGCAGGGATCTCTGAAAGCTGGCACAACCCACAGCCTATGGTATCTGTAAGTACAACTCCCACAGTGTCTCTATGTAGAGGAGAAGGACAACTTGTGGAGCAGGGCTTCGACAGGGCATCTCTGGGTGTGGTACAATGCAGAGAGGTTTGCTGGAGCAGCCTCCTAAAACTGTCACAGCCCTTGTCTAATATGACCTGTCAGGAAGGGGTTCAAGGATCCTATGGTGTCGAGAAGGATGTGTTCCAGAGCAGGGCATCACTGCTGCATCATCAAAGGGACAGACCATGATGACTGCCTTCTCCCAGGGACGTATGCAAAGGTGTGAAGCTGGGTGTGCAGCCAGGGGTGACCAGGAATGTCCTTCAGAGCAGGGTCCCTGCACCCCAGGGACTGTCTGCCGGGGCAGGAACTCTGCTGCCTGCCAGGGTCTGCACTTAGACTGCCTGGGGAGCTCCCCACAGCACTGTGGGGAGAAGCTGTGGGTGGAAGGAGTGACCCCCCGCAGGGCAGGACAGAGTCCTGCTGTTGAGAGAGTGCTGCATGTGCCAGGGCTGCTCACAGCTCTGGCTCACCCCCAGGTCGTTGGTGGAGGGTCCATTTGATGAAGGAAGCGCCCGGACACCCACCTGCCAGAGCAAGACGTGAATGGACTCCACGCTTGGCGTTGCTTCACTCATTAAACTGCCTTGATCGTGACCCACATGTTTACCTCCTTTTTTTATTAACAGGGCATAGGGTGCCCCCCTACACACCCACATACCCATAGAATCCATAGGACATAGAGGGCTCCCCCCATACACCCCCTGTTGAAGCAATTACCCTGCCTGCCTTTGGAGAGCTGTCCACCCAGCAGTCTCATCTGGCAGCGAAGTCCCAGACACTCAGGAGACCTGGCACCACACAGCAGCTCAGAGCACTGTGCTCTCTGCCCATGTCCTGAATGTTGTCCTACAATAAAGGCAAAGCTGCTCTGGCTCAGCTGCCCCATGCCCAGCGCTGCAGAGCCACCCACTCCTGCGTCGTGACAGCATCCACCTTGCCTAGCAAGACCATGAGGTGCTGCCTCCCATCCTGCGAGTCAGGAGTGGTTCATTTCAGAACAGCCTTGCACAGGGCTGGTGCTTTTTTCTCCTCCTTCTCACCGATGTGCATTAGGCCGTTGATGGGGAGCTCCAGAAACTCTGCACACGCCCTGGCCAGCTCCTCAAACTGCCAGAGGATGAACAGGGATGCTGCTTCTCACGTGTTGGGACAGCAGTAATGATCTGTGAGTCCCCAGACGCTGATGCAGTTCTCCAAGTGTGAGGAAGGGAGTGTGCAATTGGAGGAGCGCTCGATACTGGGTTTTTTATATATTTGTATATATTTCATTATTTTTCTTCTCATTATTGTTATTCTTTATTGTTATTGTTATTGTTTCATTAAAGCTGTTTTAGGGTTTTTTCCAACCCCTAAGTCTCTCTTCCTTCTTTCTCTTTCCCTGCTCCAGAAGGGAGAGTGGTCAAGAGAGCATCTGTCATCCATTTAGTGGTCAGTCCAGCCCCAAACCTTGACAATGATTCAGAACGCAGTTTTAACAGACTGGTATCCAATCATTATTAAGGAATAAAGTAAAGAAAAAGGTGATTTTGAAACAAAGTAGATGCAGAAATTATATAGTCAGTTCATATACTCACACTTAAATGGTGTCAAAGCTGACCATCAGTGGTATATGAGGCTGTAGCTGTCAAAAAGGCAGCTAAGCAGTATACATAGCCCCTGCTTAAGATCTAGCTACTGTGTTTCACTTCCCAAAACTTTCAAAGAACAATGGAGAATAAATACAGTACAAGTACTTACAGAGTAGTCATACCTAAAGCAGAAAAAGATCTCACAGATTTCCCCTGAATTTGTATCATTGTGTCATGTTACTATGGTAGTGTATAATACAAACATTATTCTTAGTGGGAGCGACTCATCAGGTTATCAGGAAACCAATATATAATAAAAATCCAGGAAGATGGTTTTGAAACCACATATTTGTATTGAGCATTCATTTTTTAAATCAAACCATGCTTCAGAAATAAAGTCTCAGACTTATCCATGTTAACATACCAGCTCTTAACATTTCTTCATGTTTACTTGAATGGTGAATGAACAAGAAGTCCATCTTTTGAAACTATTCAGATATTATCAGAGACCTTTGCTTTCTACCTGTTAGAGTGCATGTAGAATTATTTTCAGATTGACAGCATTCCAGTTACCTAAATGCAATTTGTGCACATGCATATATTAGAGAAAATTAAATACCATATGGTACTGAGCCAGTCACAATTTGTACTGCTTGAAAATAGCACACTTTTGAAGCCTGATGAAAAATTTTATGGGTTTTCTCTCTCGTTAATTTATGGAAAAATAGCTCTTAACCATTTATCCACAGAAGCACTGCCTAAGCTGTCGCTGTAAAAATTCACTGCAAGAACTATTTATAAGTAAATGACTGTTTATAAAATATAGAAGACCAATGAAAAAAGATTTTTCATCTTAAAATATATACAGCATTTAAAAAATTTATTTATTTTTTTAATTTCCTGGTCTGTCTGGGTGATGCTGTGTTTTTACTGCTCACGAACATCCCAAGCAAAGGAGGTAAATTGAGCTGTTCCTGCTACCCCTCAGACAAACTCATGTCACTGTGTATCAGAGGGATTTATGGTGAAGCAACTCATTTCCTGGCACAATTTCAGGATGGTGTTTGTGCCTTCTACTGGTCAGCCAATGCAGCAGTGTGGTGTTAGCCAGAGATTTTCTTTAAATTGATGGTAAAATAATCAGGCAATAGTGAAGCAGACTTGTTATGAATGTCTTGATAAAAAAAGTGTCCTTGGCTGTTTGTGTAAAATTTTAGAGTAAACTAATGTTTTGCACGAACAGTGACTTTTTGTTTTGAAAGCTGTAAACCACTGAAGCAGCAAATAGAGCATTTAATCTTTGTATTTTTGTGCACATCCATGCCCCATCTGAGACTGGAGGCTCCTTGTATGAGATAATGGTACATGTGATAAGAAAATCTGGAGAGATATTCTGTATCTCCTGAGACAAGCACAAAGCTCTTACAGCTTAGTGGCATTTCTCACTGATCTGAGCCAGCTGTTGCAGGTCTTTCTGTAGGTGAAAGAGGAAGAAAGCAAGTGCTATTATCCTTAATTAATACATGGAGAAAGTAGCACAGTGGTTACCTTGTTCATGAGCACACAGGAACCCTCTCAAGGCTCGTAACTGAGGCTTGGTTTTCCTGAGCCACTGCTTGTTACCAGCAGGACCATCCATTTCACAATGCAAACAGGCCAAAGATTCAGCAACTGCTTCAAAAGGTGGAGGAAATGGACTTTGATACTCTTTTAAAGAAGGTGGGCTTTTTCCCCTCTCCTTGTCCCTAGGGTTGATTAGAACTTCTCTCATTTCTCAGTCTTAGGCTGCTATTCATCGATGAAAGAGAGTCTATGCTTTCTGTTAGAAATGCTGTTTGTTTTTTCCTTTCTCTTCTTTATATAAGATGAATATGGACTATACTGAAAAGCCTGTTCTAAAAGTAAGTTGTAAATGTTGTGATATTTCTCACCTCTAAAAGCGTATATAAATGTCTATCTAATTAGAAACTTTCCTTTTGCTCCTTCACGAAGTCTGTTTGACTTGGCCTCATTTTCATAGTAAAAAAAAAAAAGATATAATTTTGTAATGGTAGAAGTACTGTATTTTGGAGCCCTAAATCAGAAGTATTGCATACTTCTTTTTTTTTTTTTTTTTGATTAGTCTAATTAAAATCATTGTATAAATTAAAAATAAAAGCTGTGGTCAACAAATACAAGGACTTCTACAATAAGTAAAACATATATTTATTTTACTGAGACTTTTTATTTTAGTAAATATATTTTGCCAGCAAAAGTTTTGTTCATCAGTTTGATGGACTAACCCACATAGAACAACATTTAAGAGAACCTTAGGGAGGCTAAGATTAAACATCATGGATCATTAAACAGGATCCATGTTTTCTGAGTAAAAAAAAAATAAAATTTTAATATATTCCCTGAGCCTACATATGTGTGCAACTGGATGTTACTGCTCTGCTATGTGTATCTTGCTGCTTTGTGGATCTAGGAAATGCTCCCTCACTACCTCTTTTAAAGGTCAGATTAAGGCTCTACCAGTTCTTATCTGGACTCTTTTGAATCCCTCTAAAGCATACAGTGCCTTGGGGTGTTTGTATGACAAAGTTGCTTTGGAAATGGGATGATGTGGGGTTCTCCTTGCAAGTCTACCAGGGCCACATTTAACCGAAAGCCTTGACACCTTTCAGGACACATGGATGATGTAAATTATAAAAAAAATATCTTAGCTTTGTGAAAAGTGTCTGACCACAGGTCAGGTCATCTGAAAATGCTTTTGTTTTTTCCATTAGGATGTAAACCAAGAGCTGGAATCGCTGAAGAATAAACTGCCTGTCTGCATCAGCAGGAGTCTGCATCTGCCAGTGAGTTTCTTGTAGCTCCCAGCTGTGGTGGAGCCTAAATTCTCCAGGCACCTCAGTTTTTGCTGTTGTAGATTCTTGTGCATGTAAAGATCTGCATTCATATCTGCTTGGGATATTCTATAGCTTAACAAAGATGTTCAGTTTAATGTTTAGCTCACAAGTGAGGTTCATCAGCCTTTCTGGTCAGGGACAAGACGTATTTCCACTTAAGTAAGCTGAGGAGCCAGATACAAAGAATGAGCATATGTTCTTTCTCCCCTGACCTGCATAAAGTGTAAACAAAGGAGACAATAAGGATGCATGTTCATAAACTGCATATGGGTTATAAACTACAGCAAGACTGGGGACCAGGTCTTCTTTTTTACCCTTTGTTTTCCTCCTTGCTGGTGAATTTCTTAGTGAATTACTCATTAGGTCATTCTAATTGACTTTCTTTCTTTCTTGTTTCAGCTTCTAAAGGATGGGCTGGGAGTTGTACCTGGAAGAAAATCTAATTTTTTTTTTTCCTTGCTGGACGTTGCCCCAAGAGGTGGGATATCGGGAATGGCAAACAAGGAATTGAGCTCTCTGTAGCTTCCTGGGATTGCTACAGTGTGAGCTACTATAAAAATAAGGGCTAGAACTTTATTCTCTGTTTGAGTATATACTAATACTTATATCTTGTTAATATCTAATATACATAGAGCACTCTTTGAGTTTTGAACAGACTGCTGCGATAAGAGCAGTTATTGTAATTTGCATTTTTACTGAGTCTTGTATACTATGTTATCTGATATAAAAAATGTCATCTATGCACCACACAAAAATATTTGGTATTGGCTGCCTTTCCAAGAATCTCGCCCACTGTGACAGTGAAAAACTATTTCTTCTTTTACATATATACACATTTTTTTTGAGTCGGTAAGTGAAGACATCCGTGTTTTTTCCCTTACAATGGCCAACAAGAGTACACAGTGTTACTCATTCTAGAATTTCCTACTAACAATGAGCTTATCCTGCTTCTCTTTCATTTTAGAGCAAGGTGAACTAACTAATGGACATAAATTTCGTGGCAGTTGGTCTCTCTCATCTCTATTCTGTGCAGTCTTGTTACACTCCTAGTTACACAAGTCCTAGTATTGAGCAAAGAAGAATTCACTGTATCTATGTAGCTAAGGATTCTTTTTCAAATCAATTGGTATCCTAAATATTTTTCTGTTGGTATTTCATTCAGTTCTGTTGCATCTCTCTGCCCTTAACCTGTAAAGCATTGCTCTAACAGTGCTTGTGGACCTGATCTGTCTTTGCTGTGCTCTGTACCAACTCTGAGAAAGCCTTCCAAGGTGATGTAGCCCACTTTGTTTTTTTATATCTTCTGTCAAATTGTTTTGGCCTATGTACTTTGTCACAGTGTCTGCAGCTTCATTTGTGCTTGGCTGAGTTCATGCTTTGCAAGACTTTGGTTTTCCAGTTGTCTTCCCGACTTTTTGGTCTCAAATGAAAATTACAGCTTAGTATTTTATTGTATTATTTATTCAACAAATTCCTATCCACAAACCTTTCCTCACATAACCAGACCTGTAGGACTGGCTCTTTAGCTTCTCGTTAGTCACTGATTTTTTTGTTATTTTAACCATTCTGTGCATTCTAGTTAAAACAAAAAACCCCAAACCCTCAAAGCTTTTTACCTAGCCTTATTGGTATGATTGCTTCTCCAGATATTTAGTCACAAATAATAGCTATAAATACTGTTGTCCACCCACTTTTGGCTTATGTGTTTAATTTCAGAGTGAGAGCTGGGCGGACAACCCCTTTGCCCCAGGGTCTCATGTCCATCTGAAAGAGTTGGTAAGATGGTAACTAGAAGATGTCACCTGAATTGTATCATTACTCCTGGGAGTGAAAAGGAGACACAGAGTTTTTCAGTCTCCATGGTTTTATACTGGTGTAATGAGCTGGAGAGCTCTGTAGTGTGCAGTGGAGAAATGTCATACTGTCAAGAGAGGGAATGGAAGATGACAAGCAGGCTAGGGAAAGAAGCTACAGCCAAACCGGAAGCATAGTATCCTTGTAAAATATCAAACAGTTACCAAAATGTCAATTAAATCACGTGCCACAATTATCAAAAGGGTTAACAATCAACCATACACTCAGCATATGTCTCAGCGGTGAAAATTGTTGGCAGCATGTATTGACAGAAGAAGTCAAAGCTTTCCACTGAAGTGAGGAGACACAGAAAACAAAGTGAGTTTTAATGCCCATATAGCTTTTGTGATTTGGATGAACTTGTTTTTTGTTCCCCCCTCCCCCAAGCTTTTATTTTCTGAATAAGAATGTAACGTTGCTTACTCAAGCTTTGTTTCAAAGAGCCTGGTGCTTGCCTCTCTTGAGGTGTGTTGTCATAGAGGTGTATTTACAGAAGATTGAGCCACACAGATCTGAATTTCATGATCTTTTCCTGTCCACCATCCTCAACATCATTCAGAAACTGTAATATTTTCCATGCATTCATCTCCTGATCTAAATATTGTCCCCTTGGTAATCTATATAGCTGATGGAAGCAGCAGACTGAGTTGTCAGCACAGTTTGCATCTCTGTTAAGAAATACAATTCTCTGTTGTTGCTCAAGGTCAGCATAGTCCTCCTCAAAGAGTTTTACAGAGGGAACAAGTGTCACTTGAGAGAATAGGAAGGCAGGTCAGTTGCTGGAGTACACATTTTTAGAAGCTTGGGTATGAAAGTCTTAACCTCGTTCCATAAATTACAATGTAGAATGTTCTCTGTGTTCTAAAATTGCACGTTTTATGTGAGGTCAATATTTCTACAAGGTTTTATAGTGAAACAAGTCTTTGAAGCACAACTTTATATTTTTTTTTAAATTTTTTTTAAATTTAAAAAAAAATAAAGGCATTCAGTAATTAGCCTGATATTGGTAAATACTTAAGGACTGTAGATTGAGGCAGTAGATACAGTAGATATTTTAAAATTCTTGTAAAGTAATAGTTTGCACTGTACTTTAGTAGCTACAATAGTCACAAAAAGTAGTGATTATAATAATGTCTGTAGAAAGGCTATCCTTTCAACCTTAAAAAAAAAGAATCACTTTACTGTCATTATGAAGCTATTCTCTAGAGTCATAGAGACTGAGGTGTTACAAAAAGGAATTACAAAAATTGTGTTAGTAGTAGTCATAGTACAATCATGTCTGAAATCAGTTCTGAAAGAGAAGGTTAAGAAGTGACAAAAGAATAGATTTATTTTAAAAGTAATAATTCGTTGAAGCTCCTCTACCTAGTGGAAAAGAACACAGCTTGTTCTTATGAAAATGAAAGCTGTAGATATTACAGTTAGAGAAAAGTTGAGATGGTATAACTTGAGAGATCTGCCTTTTTTCTTATTTTTCAGCCCTGATTGCTTTTTGATATGTTGTCTTGTGAACAGGGGCAAATAGTTTTGAGTAACTTGTGCAGTTCTTAATGGATTGAGTATGAAAACTTAAACATGCTGGTTTTGAGATGAACTAATACCAAATATTATAAGGCTACACATAGCAAAATAACTTAAAAAATTGAAGAAGGCACAGAATGTGGTTCTTCCTTAGGAGAAACTCCTCCATTCTGTTGTGACACTATTTTCAGTCTCATCATGCGCTGTCTAAAAGAAGAGACTGATTTTGCTTCTTTGCACACAACACTACTCTGAAACAACAACTGGCTGCTATAGGAGTAACTCTTAAAAAATTAATCAAGCTCAGTGATGAATAAGCAAACGCATATACCACCTAACCTGTAGGCACACAAAACTCAGGACAAACAGCTGTTTTGACATTTCTAGCTGGGAATCCTGCCCTCCACAAACATATTTGATGCTCAGACATGGTCTCTTGGCTGCTTACAGTTGTCCCCATCTGTCAGGATGGCACTGTGCCCACACACAAGGTGGTATGTCAGCTTCGCTAGGGCATAGGTGCCAAGTAAATTCTGCTGTTTGCAGTGCTTTGCATGTACTCATTCATCAGTAGGAAGCCTCTGCTCTGTCACAGCAAGGCTGCCTCTCAACATGACTCCCTACACTTGATTACACCTGTGGATGCTTTAGTATCTACAGAAGAATACTTACATAGTACAAACAAGAAAAATTGGCACACAGGAATGGATTTAGGAATCTGTATTGCACATACATTAAAAATCCATTGCTCCCTTCACCCCCGTCGTCCCCCTCCCCACCCCCCGATCCCATGAGAAAAAACAATTTTTCAATGTGAGGCAAAAATAAATTAGATTTTTGGAGGCAGATCACCTTCTGGCTCATCTTTCTAGTTTGAAGAGAATTATATTGGCATAGTTTATGTTATCATTATTAACACCTTCAATTCCTTCTCCTTGTTCTTCCCCTGCCCTTTACCCCAAAAAGAAAGAATTCTAGTTGTCAGCATGAACTCAGCTAAAATAGAAAATAAAACACAATGGAAAATGGTTGCTGAAATGAGGAAAGAGAACCATGACTCTTCTGTCTTATTGATTTTGTGGTGGTGAAACTGTATTTACCACAGTGGAATAATCCTTGCTTTATCCCACTGCATGAACTGTGAGGGCAGAGAAAAGCCAGGCACTTAAATTGAGTATTGTGCTTGACCAACGCTGTGAGCATGCTATGTATCTGAGAAAGCATAGGGATAGCTTCCTTAGCAATAAAGGACATAATCATCTGAAAGATGAGAAAATTGTGAGGCTGCAGTGATGTTACTGTAGCTTCTTCTTATAACAGTACACATAGCTGGTCTAGGGAAGAAGGCTGCACTGCCTGGGGGGAACTGAATTGTTCTGGGTTCTATCTATTATTGAAATTATTTGCTTTGATGAAAAGCTGAATGAACTGAATGAACTGAACTGTCCTTTCAAAGGACAGCTTTGTCTTTCAAAAACACTTCCTTTCATTTGCACGTAACTGGTTGTTCAGAGCAGTCAGAAACAGAAGTCTCCATCGTTCCTTTTATATCTTATAGATTTTAAATTTCACAGAGATATTTCCTGTAACAACGATGAGACTTTTAGCAACCTTACCAGCTGTGCAAAATTTCTACTTGTCTTTTCATCTCTTTTTGCCATATAACTACTCTGTGTATGTGTGACTCATCCCTCTGTGTTTCAGTCTTTTCAGTTTCTGCATGTTGCATTGAAAAACTCATATAACCTGAGTTTTCAGCTGCATTTACTCTTTTTTTCTAATAAGAAATGTAAATTCCAAATATCTATTATATTTTCAAAACCTCCAATGTCCTGATTAGTCATAAATGTCTTTAAAGAGGTCTTTTAAAAGCTAGAAATAATCACAGATTATTTAAAACCTTCCAGAATCACACCTTTCTGTTCTTATCTAGTTTTATCTACCCACTGACTCTAGTGAGACATGGAAATTGAGCAACTCAGAAAGATTTAATCCAGCTGAAAGATACATAAAATCACTTCTTAGTGTATTTATTCCCTCCCTTGACATTAAGTGTATGCTTTACTCTGCTTTTCTCACATGCATTTTTTTGCTTGGTGTATCTTATTTTTCTCTGTTTCTGTAACTCCCACTATATATATTCTTAGGCTTTACTTGTACTGTAGGAGAAGTATTACAAACATTGATATTTTCCTAAATATCTCTCAGTCCTCTGGTTCACAGTAGTGTTTGCCCATTTCTTTTTTCTTTTTTTTTTCTTTTTTTCCCTACTAAGTCATTCTACAACCCTTCAGCACTATATCATATTATTCTAACTACACAGTGTATCATTCTACCTCACCTGCCCTACCACTCTATCTCTTAGCGTCTTTGACAAATTATCACCATTATTTCCCTTCTAACTGTTCTTGTGCCATTCATCACCCATGACATTAAATAACTGCTCTTCTATCAAAATAATATACCTATATCATCTAGCCAAGTGAATATTCAACCATTTTCTATTAGAGATGGCCTGAGACTGACATATCTGTCCCACCTGGCTTTTCACTGATAAATGGATGAGCTGAGTTGTTATCAAAAAAAAAAAGTGTGATGAGGTTTGGGTTTCCTGTTAAAACATCCCTAAAATGATCTAATTTTCCTGCAAATGACAATCCATAGGTGCTTTAAAAGAGAAAACTTCATCATGAAAAATGTTGTCACTAATGTAAAGTATTAAGGGCATTTTAATTCAAGACTTTCACATGTGAAAGAATTAACTTCCACTTTTTTTTTTTTGCATGTGTATGTGTCTATTACAGTTTAATATTAGAAATGCTTGACATGTTGTAATCACACCAGTTTGCGAAATTGATCCATTTCCTTTAAGGCAACAACATTCCCTGTATTTAAAAGACAACTAGCTGAAATGGAGTATTTCACTACCACTCATACTAATAGTTCATATTACATTTTAACTGCAATTGGAAAAAATCCCTCCAAATTTCCCTAAGTTAGAAACATTGGCAGAAGTCATGTAGACCTTTTGAGCTGTGAAAATTGTGGTTTATGCTTTTTATTATTTTATGATTTTAAATGTCTGTATTGGCATTCAGTACACGTAATATATGTCACATTTCATTCATTAAAGAAACAGAATCATAGAATCACAGAGTGATAGGGGTTGGAAGGGACGTCTGAAGATCATCTAGTCCAACCCCCTGTAAAGCAGGATCCTAGAGTAGATCGCACAATCTGAAACTCTAATTTTGTCTGGAAATTGCATTGAAATGATGATATTAGACAGTTAGAACTTTCGGTCGGAGAATAAGTTGGGCTATGAGTACTCAAAGAAAAAACAGCTGTCTGTATTAAGGAAAAGTATTTTAGACTGAAAAACAAGATGCCGCACCAAGTATATAAACCAGGTGAAAAAGAAGGTTTTGTGACACTCAGCACCAAGGATCCTGATAATTAAACACTCTATTATGTTCTCTGTTACAGACATGCCATTCAACAGGCTTGGATGAAGGAGGAAAGTGGTGGTGAAACAACTAAAAGCCTCACTCATCCCAGATTAACAGACTCAACCCTTTGTTATTAGTATAAACCAATGTATCTTGACTTCCATTTGCTCAGGAGCACAGCTTCAACTGAAATTTTTCTTCTAAAGGCTAATGTACAGTGACAAGATTTGGACATTCTAGAGAATTCAGGTCTACTCAGGCCAAGCTGAGTCTACTTCTTCTACCTTTATCAAATGTCAGAAAAGTTTGCTCAGTTCGTGAGAGAAAGCTACCTCCAGAAGAAAATTTCAGATGTGGAACACAAATTCATGTATCCTTTTCTGCATCCCTGATTATGGGCTCATGTAATTTAAAGTAGAAAATTGCATATATTGGTTACATCATACTTAGAGTATTTGTCTGATTTCGGCTTTTCATTCAAGTGCAGGATGTCATAGAAAAGGGTTATTGCAACATTGGCTTTCAGCTAGCTAAAGTTTTTTACTGACTGTACCTCTAACTTCTTACCTTTCTAAAATAAACATTTCACCTTTGCTGAAGCTTAATGAATGTTGCCAAGAAACAAGAATACTTTTCCTTTCCTCTGTCCTGATTTCAGCCTAGCCAGTTTTTCAATTTTACAGCATCTCAATGAAATTCATGCAATTCAAATACAAACTTTGAGCACTCCTTTTGTATGTCATTGTCCATATGCCTTCTTGTAAACAGTAAGTGATTATTAATATTATTAATTAATTTATTTACCTGAGTTAATAAAGGCCAAATCTCTTACCTGTTCACAGTATAAAAAGAATATATTTCACCACTCTTCTCTTTTCCTTTTTTTTTTTTCTTTTTCTTTTTTCTTAGGCGATAAGAGAGAGGTCCTCTGGAAAAGAAAACCTGAACAGTGATTTTATTTTTGCTAGGCATTGCTATTGAAGGCCATCATGATACCACAGTGGGTTTTCATGTTCCTCTGAACAGTCTTGCACCTGATGACATGGAGTTATACAGCAAATATCAAAGCCTGTGTCCTCTCCTTGGTCACTGTTAATAGAGACACTCTAATCTCTGGAAACAGTATGGGTTATCTATGATTATGGTAATTTTTGCCCTAACAGATGTAAATGGAATGGCATTACTCCAAAAAATAGAGCTGATTGCCTCTTGCTGTTTTCCATGATTGATCTCTAGAAGCAAAAGATGAGTTTTCTTTCCCATCTTCATATGTGTGAAACAAGGTTCCAATTAGTATTGCATCATTGGGTGCGCGGTGAGGAAACTCTGTTTCCAGATGCACGTGTATTGTGTGTGAGAGAGTGGGGAGTTTCAGGCCATATCCAGGCCTTCTGCAGCTAACCTGACATGTCATCTGGCAGGAGAGAGTCTGCAGCCTCTTTTCTTTCTTGACATCCAGCTGGACCCCACCAACCTAGATGGGCAACCTAGACGGGCAATCACCTGTGCCAGCCTAATGAACCTAATGAACTAACTCTGCAACAGTTAACAACACTGCTAACTTTAGCTACAAAGGAGTAACATGTCAGCCCCCTCTCCCTGTAGTGGTTCATTTGCCACCTCCTTTCTCCTCTGCTATCAGGTATGTCAGAGCTGTTCCCTGCACTAGTGCTGTTCTGTTTCTCTTCTCTTTCCCAAAAGGGTATTTTGCTTCTCATATTAAACCTATTAGGCATCATTCAGAATCTGTGAATATTAAAAAAAAACCCAAACAAAACAAACCACCGATTTTTTTCTAACATTGCAAGAACTCTGAAAGATACTTCAAGTGCTAGGCACTAGGTTGTGAGGGGAGAGGGTTTACAGTCACATCTTCTATGGGTCTTTTTTTTATAAAGGAGGTATCCCTCTTAACTCTGTGTTGTGCCTCAACTAAGAAACTAGATTTTGGGTAAAAAACCCAAACAAACAACAAACCAGCCCAAGCTTTCCTCATATTTTTCCTTTTCCAACATACAAACCCCACCCTTTTCAAAGCATCTGGCACATCTACACAGACAGATGCAGATAGACCCAAATTCATTCTGCCCACCCTGCAAGCTGTCTGGCCTTACTCCAGCTCCCATCCAAAATCCATGTGGCTGTGATGGAGCATCACTGAGCCTGGACTAATAAACCCGACCTCTCAGGAGCTAAACACAACAACACCATGCTGCTAATGCAACTCTGCGGCTGCTGGCCTGAATGAAGCTGGCTGTAGGCTTGCTCAGAGCGTGAACAGAATAGATTCAAGTCTGCCTGTACTTCTGCTTAGAGATTTCTTTCATGTTTTCTCTTAGGTTCCTTTTTTACCAATACCCATCCAAATAAAAAAATTCCACTCTTTAACCCTTGGCACACCTTCATTCACATAATCTGGTGAATATTTTTACACATACACTTTTGTTTAGAGTCCTAGTAAGAAATAATCTGAAGTTGATTCTTATTCCAATTGCACCTTCAGATCATTACTATACAAATAACATAAATGTTAACAAATTTGCCTAACTATATTAAAAAAAAAACAGTATAAAAAGTTGGAATGAGGAAGGAGAAGATAGGTGATTTTGTTATCTAATTCTAATCATCCTAAGCATTTAATTTTGGATCCCAAATTGTTAGTCTCACACATCTTCCAAAAATTCCCCCACGCTCCCTGTTTCCATACTGTGGAGATAGAAAACCAGCAGAATAATGGAGGAGGTAAGGAATTAGAGGAGGTTTTAGTGACTGATGCATATTGTCTGTAGATCAATAACCCTGAAAACCCACAGCTGAGGCAGGGCTTGAGAAGATCTTAAAGTTATTATCCTGCTTTTGTTTTAAACAGGTGAGCTTTCGTAGATGCTACTACTCATGATAAATATGTGTTGAGGCCCTCAAAGTAGGCATGGGTTCATTTCCAGACAGAATTGTTTGGAGTTATATTTCCTGTATATTTTATTGTATTCACCAGTATGGGGAATCACATCAGTAACGACAGTAAATTTTGCTGTTCAAGCATAATGAATTTTTCTAACGGATTTGAGAGCTCTGTGTGCTCTTAAGACACAGCCCTTGTCTGATGGAATGCCTTCCAAAATAATTCTTTCTTATATGAACGGTGCTTAAAGTACTATCATAAGTCAGGATGTAAACTTAACCAAAGTTTATTTCCACAATATTTCAGGATTTAGTTTCTCTTTCATCTATTACCTGCTTCTGCAATGCTATGGAAAAAAAATAAGGTTAGATCTTGCTTGCTAATTTTGTCCCTGAACAGAATAAATATAAAGACTTAATGTCGGAGAAGAAAAAACAAAACAGAGAGAATTGAGACAGATGTGGTTGGAGGTAGGAATCTTTACATATCTAGTAAGATGACATGATATTAAGTGGGAGTGTCGATCTGCCTGGGGGTACGGAGGCTCTGCAGTGGGATTTGGACAGGCTGGAGAGATGGGCTGAGGGCAATTGTATGAGGTTTAACAAGGGAAGTGCCGGGTCATGCACTTCAGTCACAACAACCCCATGCAGCGCTACAGGCTTGGGGAAGAGTGGCTGGAAAGCTGTGTGGTGGAAAAGGACCTGGGGGTGTTGGTTAACAGCGACTGAACATGAGCCAGCAGTGTGCCCAGGTGGCCAAGAAGGCCAATGGCATCCTGGCCTGTATCAGAAACGGTGTGACCAGCAGGAGCAGGGAGGTGATCGTGCCCCTGTACTCGGCACTCGTGAGACCACACCTTGAGTGCTGTGTCCAGTTCTGGGCACCACAGGATAAGAAGGACATTGAGGTGCTGGGGCAAGTCTAGAGAGGGGCAACAAGGCTGGTGAGAGGTCTGGAAAACAGGCCTTATGGAGACTGGCTGAGGGAACTGGGGTTGTTTAGTCTGGAGAAGAGGAGACTGAGAGGAGACCCTATTGCCCTCTACAACTCCCTAAAAGGAGGTTGTAGTGAGGCTGGTGTTGGTCTCTTCTCCCAGATTACTAATGATAGGACGAGAGGAAATGGCCTCAAGTTGCATCAGGGGAAGTTTGGGTTGGATATTAGGAAGAAGTTCTTTACTGAGAGAGTGATTAGACATTGAAACAGGCTGCCAAGGGAGGTGGTGGAGTCGCCGTCCCTGGGGGTGTTTAAAAAAACGAGTGGATGAAGCACTTGAGGCCATGGTCTGTGGTTAGGGAGATGATGGGATGAAGGTTGGACTTGATAATCCTGGAGGTCCTTTCCAACCATAGTGATTCTATGATTCTATGATTGATTCTAATCAAGCTGGATATGGTTTGCTGTTTTGTGTAGTTTGTTTAACTGTGAATAGTAAGATTAAATATGCCAAATATGTAAAAGGCCTTTCACTAGTATCGAGGCCCTACGTCAAATCTTTTCAAGCTGACAGAACTGAAAAAATCTTTCATGTATTGCTGAAAAGTCACAGAATTAGAACCACATTCTTCTGTCTTCCCAGTGTGTGCTTGGCAAAGGTCGGCGGACTGCCTGAGTACCAGGTCAGAGTCGGTATACATCAGACAGACTGAAAGCCGCTCTGACTTCATCCTGCCTGCTGAGACACTGTTGGACTGTGGAAGTATGCTGCACTCTCTGTCCTTCCAGTGTACAATTATTTAAGAAGGTGAGCATGTTTTACAGCAGCCCCACTTCCATTTGATATTTTGGTGTCTAAAAGAATACGCACAGCAAAGACAGAAAGCTTGGGTTTGATACAAAACTCTTGTGTGAGCACTTCTCCAAGCCTTGCAAGCTACTTTATCTATTTCGTATAGAAAACACAAGTTTAGCTCCTACGTTTTCCTGCCAAGTGCTGTGGAAACCCAGTAATCTCTCAGTACTGTCTTCTGTAGAAATCACTTTCTTTGAGTCCCTTGCTTTTGCTCACAATCCCATATCTGTAACCAGAGCTGTTATGTTTTTCCACACCTGAAGGGCACATGTAGACAGCACTGTCATTCTCTATGATTTTTATTATAGAGTTAGAGAAACAAGAAAACAAGAAATAAATCAAGCAAAAACTCCCTGAAGGAGAGAGCGTATGTTTCTTCAGTCACGTACCACACCAGACCTGTGAATACAGCTGATTGATAGAAATACAGTATGTGGAAAATGAACTCACTTATATTTACCTAAAGCTGATTTCTTCACAGATATTTGAATTGTCTAAGTGATACATGAGACACACTGTACAACTGGCAGAACTTGTAATTTGCTTCAATTAATACAACTACATGCCTACCACTGAAGACAGAGAAAAAGAAGGAAATATTTGACCTCAGGTGTATCTTATTATATAGTTTTAAAGAGTAATTCTACACATGAAGAAATTAAATTAACCCACCTTAGATTGTAACACTATTATTCAGTTATATACGAATACCTTAATGAATATTTAGAAAGCTAAACACAAAAGCTAAGTGCTTGATCTCTGATACATAATCTATGCAAGACCTGAAAAGTTTGCAAAGATCAGCAACAGGGCTGAAGAAACAGAGTGAACACAGTGGAAGCTTAGGCACTAATGCAGTTGTGAGTTTGCCTTTGGGAATACTCTAATTCTAAGAGATTCTAATCTCTACAAGTACAAAGCATCCTTAGGCCCACAGGTTCATATTTCTACAACCTCATGCATTAAATGAGTTCCTTAATGCTAAATGAAAAGTACATCTCAAACAATGACATTTTTGCAAGATCTATTTAGTGCAAATAAATTCAAAGATTTTGCATTGCATGGAAAACGTAAATGTTTAGGTAGAGCTCTGTATTCAACAGGAACATGTGTGACCTTTGGCCATTGCAGTTTATAGACAGCTGTTTGGTATGCAGGAAGAAATTTCAATGGTAAAGTACACAACTAAATAAAATATTTAATATTTACCACACAGAAGATGAAAAAAATACAGACGTGCTAACATGCACGCACGTATGGGAATGGATTAAATGAAATTCTAAAAGCTTTCATTTCTATCTTTTAAACCTTTATAAACTGAAACATAAAAAACCAAGGGAGTAAGACAAAATATATGAATATGTGCAAAGAATACCTTGGATAGAAAAGAATTTCAATGACCTTCTGAGCATATTTTTCTTTTGTCAGCAGTAATATTACAGCATTGGTAGTTACATCTAATGAAATGAAGAAATTGAAAAAAAAAACCAAAAAAGAAAGAAGAATAACTATTCAGAGAACAAGAATAAAACAAATATCCAGGAATTATAAAAAATGTTTACCTGGTTAAAAGAAATAATCCTTTAAATGACATGGAGGATTATAAAGCTTTACTGAATTTTCTCATACTCTAGACAGTGAGATCCAGACATGACTGTTCAGAACTCATCAAGGTCAATAAAACAATCTGATAAGATGCTAAGAGTTCACCGAAAAGCTTGAGGGATGAACCCAAGTTTCACGTATAGCTGTTCTAAAACTCATAAAGAATATTGACTTTTTGGAGTTGGAGGCATACATGGAATTGGTCGACAGATTAGAACTTTTGAGGAAGAGAATCAGTCAATACCATGCAGAGATGAAGAAAATGCCCACAGAGATCCATCCCACAGACATAAGCAACATACTCTTGATGAAACATAGCAGTTTTCTTCTGCCAGAAAATTCTTTCTGATGTTGAGAGTGGGATGTGCTCAGCAGTCTCTCCTCTAGACACTGAACACTGCCCATGACTTGGCTTGGTGTTGTACAGTGCTGTAACCTGGACAGTAAATTGCAAAAAGCCTAGATAACACAAAAAATGAGAACTAGAAAAAGGGCAAAGACATGCTATGAAGAGGATCTGAATGAACATAGGCAGACTGCTCAGTTGCAGTCAAGAAAGAGTGCTAGAGGAATCCTTCTGATTGGCAACAATAAGGATTTGCGATGGAGAAGCAGTTGGAAGCCAGGAACGCTCTCTTAGGGCAGCTAAAATGAATCTAGACACTTATATAGAGACACTGGAATCTCTGCCCCTTGCATCTTATCTGAAAATCACAGAGGATATCAGACATTATTCACTGTTTTAAATAAAATGTGTGACTCAAAATAAAATATTTTGGCAGATTCTGAGTAAAATAAGGAGATCTGTATAAATGTTAGGATTAGTTTTAAGAAAATCCTCAGCCTACTCATAGGTTAGAATGTAGAAACTAGTCCCATATTTCTAATGTCTGAGGTGTATTAATTATTACAGCTTTATATATACATCCCTTAATCTCCATGATAATAACTAAAAGTGTACTAAATTACATGGCATTATATGAAGTTTCATCAAAGAAAATGCTCAGCGAAAGAGAGCCTTTTAAATGCTGTTACCACTAAATGTGATTAAAGTGTGATTTCTTCCAGCAGGACAGGTAAGAGCAGCAAATTGCCCACAGTACTTGCAAATTGAACAGAAAACCTACTTATTGACCACCTAAATTGTTTTAGAGTAGATTGATACATCTCAGTTATTTAGGTATATCAAGAGAACAAGCCTCTCATTTACAAGAGCTCACAAGTGATAACTACCTGGAACACAGAAAATAATCACAATATCAGTTCTCTACCCAACAGCATATAGGTTAGATAAAAGCATCTCTCTGGACAGCATAGCCAATAACTTGCAGCATGTAAAGTGTAGTATAAAAGCAATTTCTAAAGTTAGGGTCAAACTCTTCCACAGGAGGGTGACTGAACATGAAAAACAAGCAACACTTGACAGATGCATGCTAGGTAAAATCAAAAATTTATTTTTAAGAAGTAAGGAAGCATTTTGAAATTTTTGGAATCACAGGAAAAAAATAGCAACTTTGCTCTTGTTTTATTAGAAGAAAAAAGTTAAGCTTGTGACATTTCTGATTAGCACATTGGAAAACTAAGTCTGCCTGTGTCATGACATAATGCTAGGCATTCATAGCACAAAAGAAAACTCATTCTACCATCTGCTACAAAGCTTATCAAATTCAGAATGGTATTACATTATTAGCCAATCTGTTAAAGAAATCACCATTGTCCAACAAAGGGAAAAATTATTAGTTTTCAAAGCTGTATTTTGTCATTTAAACTAGGGCAGCAGTTGGGTTTTGTCTGAAATTGCAATTTAGATGATTCTTGTTCTAATTAAAATATCTGCACGAGGTACATAAGGAGTAAGCACCTGGAACACATTCCAAACATTTTATTTTTTTACTGCTGAAAGACTTAGATTCATTTAGCCTTGAATACAAAAAGCTTCAACTAGTATGTGAATGGATAGATAGACGATCTAATTGAAGATGTCCCTGCTCACTGCAGAGGGCGTTAGGCCAGATGACTTTTAAAGGTCTCTTCCAATCCAAACTGTTCTATGGATTGACGAATGAATGAATGGGATGAAATCTTTAGCCCTTCTCTGTGGCCTGACTACAGTGGACCCACTCACATCCATATGATTGAGAATATCTGAAGAGGCATGACAGACTGCGTGAGGAATTGTGAAAGACAACTAATGGCAAGACTGTTTTGCAAATAGTCCTTTGCAAACATCAATGTAAAAGATACCTTATACATGGTACAGCTGCCTGGGGCCAGAGAGGAAAGTTGCTTGATAGGGGCTTCAAGCATTTTAAGGAAGCCTTCATATTTAGCACAGTGGAGTTGTATCTCAAATTTCCTGTTTGAAAAGTGCAAATATATGTACTGCTTTGAAATGATAATAAATCAACATGCATATTTACTCTCATTCCTTAAGTTTTCACCGGCAGCAATGTTACAGACTGTAAGTTCTTTCTGCCACTAATACCTAATCACCCAGGCAATAATTTATACCTCAATATTGAGGTGAACACACCCTATCCAATACATCATTGCTGCAGACCTGTCACATATTTCATACACTTGTTGAAGGTTTAGGTCCCTGCCTGTGTTTTCAAGCTCACTTAGGCATTAGGATACTCTTTTCTCCTTTTTTGTCCTCTAGAAGTCTAACTCTTGAGTACAACAGAGACAGAGCAAGTGACCTTGCTTGAGAATTTTCTATAATAGCCACTTCAAGCTATAGAAGACAGACAAAAGTGACTAAGATAAAAATACTCTTTTGTGAATGTTGAATAAAAAATATCCTGGATTTCTGTATAGTAAATTGTTTACTACTTTTATTAATAATTATTGGACTTAAATCTTTCTCCTTTACATGTGGGAATGAGGGGTTTTATCTATATGTAAAAAGGCCTGAGTTTGGAGGACTGTGTTGCATACAGATGCACTTACCAACACTGTAGTAAAAGACAGATTTTGGGGTGAGATGTCTGTAGGACTTTCCTTAACATATGAATCCATGCAAGTAATTTCTATGGTAAAAGTGGTAGAAAATTTCTATTATATGTTTCCTGGATGTAAATTTATTATGGAGTTCTTAATGTATCAAGTTGCCATATAGAAGTGGCTCTGAATCTGTGATTGTCATATTAGTTTGAAAACATTTTTTATTCTACTAGCTTTTGAGTATGTCTATTATTACCTGACAACTCCTAAAGGTTGTATCACACTGAAAATATCAACACTTTTATTTTGACAGATGTGGCTTGTACATCCTTGGTTAAGATCTGTGACAACATTTAGAACATATGTGGAGAATGAATAGCAATTTCCTGGAATTTACTACCAATTCCAAATTACTAGTGTATCTATTACCTCCAAAACCAAGATTCATTGTTCAGATTACAAAGGTCCAATTCACAAGCCATTTTTGGGCAACTTCTGACATTAAGATATTCCTTAATCATTATAACCAGTTGAATCAATTGTATATACCAAAAAAAATCTTAGCTTTTTTATGTGAACTGGTAATCTAAAGCACTTGTATCATCTAAAGTCCTTGTATAACCATGACTTCAGAAAATAATATCATATTTTTATTGAGACACACCTGTGTGTTTTAATCTAAAGCTTCAACTGTAGAATTGCTAGAGTAATTCCCAAAACTTCTGTGCTACTATAAAATTGTGTTTAATTTGTGTGTGTGGAAATGCCTTTTCCCAAGAATTTTGTTGTATGTCTGTAACAACATCACTGCATGATTCATTTATTAATGAGAACATAGTGGCATAATTTCCCAGACGTCAGTCAGGTATTTTGTTTTTCTCTGTTTTAAACAGATTTATGTTGAGTACCTGAAGAATGTGAACTTCCCATCAGTGTAATCATAATGAGAAGCTTATAACAGCAGGTACTTTAATCATGTCACAGACAAATAAGTTTTGGAAGAAATGATACAATTACACTGATCAAATATATGAAACAGATCCAACAGCTTCACAATTTTAATCTATCAAAATTACAGTACTAAAATGAGCCAGAAAACCAGTTCTTCTGAAGCAACTGAAGTCAGATGAATCAAGAAATGTTTTAATGTGAGGAAGGTATTCTTGCTTTTTTCTATATATTTTGTATATTCTGTCTGTATATTCTGTACATTATATGTGTTTTCAAATTTTATTAGCTTTTTAAATCAAATATGTATCTTTTACACAGCAATCTTGACAACTGCAAGTTTGTCCCAGAACCTTTTTCATTTTAGTGATCTCTAGTTCAGAAATATTCACCTATATTTAATATTATAAGCAGAATTCTTTCAGTTTTCTTATTAGGAAGATCTTTTTCCTTTTCTTTTTAGGAAGATCATTCAGACAGGTTAGATTTATTCTCCATGTGGAATTTTGTGTCACAGGCAAAAGTTCTGAACTTTTGATTCTGAGCAATTAATGGCCATGATTAAGACTGGAAAGGAGAATTTTATTACAAAACTTGAATATCTTCAATCTGGTTCCATGTTCTGGGAAGAATATATGTTTTGTGGAAGTTTAAGTTTCTTTATCTCGTCTTTTATAACATTTCAGGTATAAAAGATTTACAGCCAACGTCTTAATTAACTAGAAAAGTAAGCAATATGTAACTTACAGGTGTGTTTTCTGGTGGGGGTCTACAAGTTATTGATCCCTGGTTCTTTTTCTTTTTTTTCCCCAATATAAATGAATGAATATAGTTGATGAACGTAATTCAAAGCACATAATCTTCTGACTTTATTGCAAAACAGGCAGTGCATCTTTATGTCAAATAAAAATGCACCAACATCATGATGCAACTGGAGCTCTGGTGACACTAAATTTCTGAACCAACATAGCTGTACCATGCACATTTATTTGCTCAGAAACTGCAAGTATACCAAGTTCAAATAAGATTTTCCTCTCACTAGATTTAAAAAGGACATGGTTGTGAAAAAAGGTTATCTGATTTCCTATTTGGAAGGTAGTGTTATTAAAATAAACTGTAGAGGTAAACAGAGAAGAGACTAGAAGAACAGTTATTCTGTATTCTGAAGTAGCTAAATCAAGATAAAATATGCTATATCAGTCTTGGTTTGTAACACACACTGTCAATAAGAAGAACTTTTAAAAAATGACATTGTCCAATGGAAAGGCTAGAAAATTTCAAAAGCCTTTCAAATAAATCGGTAACTATTAGGAAATTTATCTGTGTAACTTCTTTGTATGAATGACTGTTCTTGGTTCCTTAATCTGTTCAATGTTAGAAGAATTAAAAAGAAATCACAATTGAAGAGTTTATATTAATCTAATTGTAATGAAGCATTCAACAGTTTCAAATAAATTGATATTTTCTTTAGTGTCATGAGAAGACAGAGAATGAATAAAAGCTCTTTACATTCCTATCAGTACAGATGATCTAAAACTTTTTTCCCCATCTCACAGGAAATTCTGACTCTGTAAAGTTATTTATTTTTATCATTTGAACTCAAAAATTAAAGTGTAGATGTTTCTTACTGCAGAGAAATTTGGAAAAACTAGTCACTTGAACACTACTGTGTTTCATTTTCATGAGTTTGCATTCCCATGTGATAAAACCAGTATAACAAAAAATATCAAGAGATATTGTTTTCTCAAGATTTTTTCTTCTGATTATTTTTTTTCTTCAAATATTGAATTTTATTTTTTTTTCCCAGCAATTTAGTATGATTATAGGATCATGAGGAGCATTTTTGTTTGCTAATCAGGTACAGATCCTTCCAGTCAGTCAGTGGAATTTGTTGATGTCAGTGGAGGTTTTGCTATGTGAATCTAACTCAAGAAATTTGACTTCTAGATAGCTAGTCAACCTGAAATAATTTCAGAAAACACTCAGCTTTGCTCAGCTTGCATTTTAAGCTACATGAATACTTCAGTTGTAAAATATTTGCCCTGCTCTATTTCTTAGTTATCTCCAAATACTCTTAAAATAAAGAAGCTTGGCTTGTTTCCTTCTCACCTCAGTTTCCCCCACCTTGCTCAAATTGTTGATCAAACAGTTCATCTAAGGTTTTGCACAGCTACTGTGACTCCAGTGTCTGTAGCCACAGATGCAAATGCACGTGCTCCCATTATGCAAACTGAAGAGCTCATAGTGTCCATAGACACTTTTCCCATGAATGTAGTTGATAAGCACATCTTATTTAGGAGGGAATTGATTGCAAAGTCCTTTGAGGCTAGTTCTCTTAGTTCTTTAGTCCATGTGATTATTGCTCTCACAAAGCAACTGGAGGCTGCTGAAGTGTAAAATGAGTCTAATTCACCCCATAATTCTATTGCAGACTCTTCTTGTTTCTCCTATCTGTCAGGTTACTGGGGAAGAATTAATTTGTCCTAACCATTCTTCATGGTTATCAGAGGACTGGGTAAACTGTGTTGTTAGCTTTAGGTGCCACAGATGACTTGTCTTTTAGGAACAGCTGGTATTTGGAAAATGGCTTGTGAAAACTTTTGCTTTTAGAAAGGTGTTTTCTCTTTCTTTGTTGACTGTAATATGACAGATACATTATGCTATTCCAGTTCTCTGTTTTCTAGTAAGTTACCCTTTGTAATGTCATTTTGATGTTATGATGTAGACTCAGATTCAGCATGAGCTCTTCTGGGCTTCATTCTCCGGTGCAGCACACTAAGAGGTCTAACAGAAATGCTTTCTTCCCTACTTGAAGAGAAAAAGGAGAGAGAAGAACAGTTTCCGTGACTTGGACACAACATTCAATGACAAAAAAATCTGCCAGGAATGATCTTGAAAGCAGAAAGTTAAGATGCTTTGGTAGTCCTTTGAAGAAATATGGAAATTTGAATGACATCAGGATGGAAATTGCTACCACTAGATTTTGTGGTATTTGCTCCTATCTTTTGTACGCTGGTGTAGTTCTTGAGGTACTCAGCCAGAAAATGGCCTATCTACATTAAAGCCTCTGCTTAAACTTCAGGATGACAGCCATTTCTATCTGACCCTCAAAATTGTTGCTCTAACCAAGCTTATAAAATATTTTAAGTCAGACCTTACCATCCCTCCTATGAGAAATGAGTCTAGGGATGCAAGGAATAGGCTGAGAAGGAAAGAAACAGAAGGCAATCTGACTCTACTTGATTTTTTGTGGCACTCAGAAGGGAAAAGGTCCCCCGTCCCTTTTTTTTTTTCATACTTAAAATGCATACTGATTTCAAGAACTTGGGTTTCAAAAGGTTTTCTGCCTTTTCTGAGTGCTTTAGCCCATGTTAGTTAGATTGAAATGACTTCAGTGTCTTCCAAAAGAGTAGTGGGGGATATTCCATTTGAAGCAGTTATATAGCCTACTGATTTTCACAGAATCACAGAATGTTAGGGATTGAAAGAGACCTCAATAGATCACCTAGTCCAATCCCCCTGCCAGAGCAGGAACACCTAGGTCAGGTCACACAGGAACATGTCCAGGTGGGTTTTGAATGTCTCCAGAGAAGGAGACTCCACAACCTCTCTGGGCAGCCTGTGCCAGTGTTCTGTTACCCTCACTGGGAAGAAGTTCTTCCTCACATTCGTGAGGAACCTCCTATGTTCCAGCTTGCATCCATTGCCCCTTGTCCTATCATTGGATGTCACTGAGAAGAGCCTGGCTCCATCCTCATGACACTCACTCTTTACATATTTATAAACATTAATAAGGTCACCCCTCAGTCTCCTCTTCTCCAAGCTAAAGAGACCCAGCTCCCTCAGCCTTTCCTCAGAAGGGAGATGTTCCACTCCCTTCATCATCTTTGTGGCTCTGCGCAGGACTCTCTCAAGCAGTTCCCTGTCCTTCTTGAACTGGGGTGCCCAGAGCTGGACACAATACTCAGATGCAGCCTCACCAAGGCAGAGTAGAGGGGGAGAAGAACCTCTCACCACCTCCTAACCACACCCCTTCTAATACACCCCAGGATATCATTGGCCTTCTTGGCCACAAGGGCACATTGCTGGCTCATGGTCATCCTGCTGTCCACCAGGACCCCCAGGTCCCTTTCCCCTACACTGCTCTCCAGCAGCTCAGCCCCCAACCTGTACTGGTACATGGGGTTGTTCTTCCCCAGATGCAAAACTCTACACTTGCCCTTGTTATATTTCATTCAGTTTCTCCCTGCCCAACTCTCCAGCCTGTCTAGGTCTCTCTGAATGGCAGCACAGCCTTCTGGTGTGTCAGCCACTCCTCCCAGTTTTGTGTCATCAGCAAACTTGCTGACAGAGCACTCTATTCCCTCTTCCAAATCGTTGATGAATATATTGAATAGTACTGGTCCCAGTACCGACCCCTGAGGGACTCCACTAGATACATATAAGTTAACACAATTCAACTTTTTGTAAGATGTCCTGTACAAGAAAAAAAGCTTTTACAGAAAGTTTCAAAATCATTCTCTGGAGATATCAGTCCTTCTCCATTTACTCTAAATGAATCCTTGGGCAATCACACTCCTAGCTTTGGTTCCTGCTTAGAGGTCTAGTGGTCTAATGGTTAGGAATAGGATGGTATAAAGGTTGGACTTGATGACCCTGGAGGTCCCTTCCAACCATAATTATTCTATTCTGTATTGAATAGTGCTGGTCCCAGTACTGACCCCTGAGGGACTCCACTAGACACAGGTCTCCAACTAGACTCTCTCCCATTGACCACAACTCTCTGGCTTCTTTCCTTCAGCCAGTTCACAATCCACCTCACTATCCGATCATCCAGACCACACTTCCTCAGTTTAGCTGAAAGGATTCTGTGGGAGACCGTGTCAAATGCTTTACTGAAATCAAGATAAACCACATCCACTGCTTTACCATCATCTGTCCACCGGGTTATGTCCTCATAAAAGGCTATCAGGTTGGTCTAGCATGATTTCCCCTTGGTGAAGCCATGCTGACTGCTCCTAATGACCCTCTTATCCTTGATATGCCTAGAGACAGCACCCAGGATAAGTTGTTTCATCACCTTTCCAGGGATGGAGGTGAGGCTGACCAGTCTATAGTTACCCAGGTCTTCCTTCTTGCCCTTTTTGAAGACCGGAGTGACATTTGCGTTCCTCCAGTCCTCAGGCATCTCTCCCGTTCCCCACGACTTAACAAAGATGATGGAGAGTGGCCTAGCAATGACATCCACCAGCTCCCTCAGCACCCGTGGGTGCATCCCATCAGGACCCATGGATGTTCAGGTTGCTTAACTGATCCCTAACCCAGTCCTCATCAACCAGGACCAACTCCTCCTCTATCCTGACTTCCTCTGGAGCCACAGGGGTCCTGGGCTCCTCAGGACAGCCTCCAGCAGTATAGACAGAGGCAAAGTAGGCATTCAGTAACTCTGCCTTCTTATTATCCTCTGCCACCAGGGCAATTATGCCTGTGCATGTTGCTCCACCTGGGTGTTGATGAGGAACCAGCCTAGAACTTATGGGTCAGGATAAAAGGGAGGGCAGAGGCATTAGACATTATAGTGGCGGTCAGCTACCAGCCACTCAACCAGGAAGACTGCATGAGACCTACTATAGACAGATAGGGATAGCCTCATGTTCACAAGCCCCAGTCCTCACTGGGGACTTCAACCACCCTGGTATCCATTGGAGAGATAAACCAACATGTGGCATAAGCATTCCAAGAGATTCCTGGAATGCACTGATGATAAATTCCTTCTCCAAGTGATACAGGAGTCAATGAGGAGAGGTGTTATGCTGGATCTTGTTCTAACCAACAATGAGGGACTGGTGAGGAATATGAAAGTCAAGTGCAGCCTTGGCTGCAGTGACCATGAAATGAAGTTCAAGATCCTTAGGGCAGCAAGAAAGGCGCACAAATCAAAATGTATTTCTAAGTAAAAGGGTGGAGCAATTCAGGCTGACGTTTATATATCAAGAAAGCAGGGTGGGAGTGGCTCCAGAAGAGGGCCACGAAGATGATCAGAGGGCTGGAGCACCTCCGTTGTGAAGACAGACTGAGAGTTGGGTTTGTTAAGCCTGGAAAAGAGAAGGCTTTGGGGAGACTTTCTAGCACCTTCCAATACTTGAAAGGGCCTACAAGAAAACTGGAGAGGGACTTTTTACAAGGGAATGGAGTGACAGAATGATGCGTAACAGTTTTAAACTGAAAGAAGGTAGATTTAGATTAGATATTAAGAAGATATTCTTTACCATGAGGGTGGTGAGACACTGGAACAGGTTGCCCAGAGAAGTTGTGGATGCCCCCTCCCTGGCAGTGTTCAAGGCCAGGGTTGATGGGGCTTTGAGTAACCTAGTCTAGTGGGAGGTATCCCTGCCCATGGCAGGGCAGCTGGAACTATATGATCTTTAAGTTCCCTTCCAACTCAAACCATTCTATGATACAGTTCATGATAAGATTTTTTAAAGATACCAGGAGCATCTCTGTCCGGTCACTAGTCTGTAGACATACAAATGGAGCAAACGAACTGAGCAAACTATTTCGTCTTTTGCAAGTTTTAATGTGCCCCTACTCTCCAAGTAGAGAGTAGTTTCTCTGTTCATTGAAACGTGAAGTTAGACATAGTAGATTGTTCTCCTTTTCTAAACCTAATTGTAAGACAGTGCATAAATTAAGCAGATTGGATTCCACCCTAATTGTGCAACATTCACATTTGAACTATAGGTATCTCTATCATTTTCTGCACCTTTAGCTCTGTTAGAATAGCTCTGAAATTATTCTAGTAGCTTGAAACTTTTTTTGCTGATGCCTTTTCTTTCTTTTTTTGTTTTTCTTTAATGTGTGCATGTGCTGATTTTTGTTGTTCTTTCCTCCTTAGGAGTATATATTTAAATTTCCCTGCTGCCTCACGGTTCTCACACAATGTTTGCTTGATTGCATATTCTTTGTGGTTTCTTTTATTTGTTCTCTCTAGTGTGAGGTCCTGCAAGCAATGTTAATAGACCACCATCTCAAAAGGAATTTATGGGTAATTTTCTTTGGCACCTGAAAGGTTTATGATCAAAATATTAAATATGAATAGGAAACTGAACTAAATAAGTCACAGTTTAATTCTACAGATGTATGCTGATTTATTTATATGTAGATACAGCACTTGGAGATACCAGATTTACTTTGGATATTTCTGCTGACATAAATAAGCAGACAGCAATGTGCGAGAGACTCTTACATTCAGCTCACTTTCAGCACCATGTTCTTCCACAGTTTTTGATGAGGCTTTTGGGGACAGATCCAGAAACGTTTGTGATCTGTACCTGTCTGCAGTATTCAGACTATATTAGGAACTTTGTTTTGCCAAAGCAACACTTAAAGTATCGTTAGTGTGCCTCAGCAGGATAATCCAAATCACCTAAAACAGCAGTCTAGACTTTGTAAGTAGACAGTAGAGAGAGGTAAGCCCCTCTCAGGGTCTTTGACTGCATTGGTTAGCAAACTATTTCTTTCCCTTGACTCCTTGCAGCATACACACATACATCAGTGTTACCTGTACTGAGAACAGGGCAGCTTAGAGCCAGCCAAGAAATAGAAACCCCAGTCTCAGATGAAAGCCTGGAGAGTGCCCCTTGCCTGGAACACCTCATAAACTTTTTTGTTTGTAGTTGTTTTGTTGGTTTGGTTTTTTTCCCCCATGAAATATTACAGTAAATTATAGTAAAACATCTTTATTTTTGACCCTTTTTACACAAGTTGTAAAAAATTGGCAATACACAGAATTATCAAAAAAAAGTGATGATTTATTCCTTAGTAATGCAATTTAAATGCTTATTTTCACTTCAGGAACAACGATAAATACCACTGTTTCCCAGAGCTTATCTCCATATTCCTGCATTCTTACATATATAAAGGATTTTCTTACACTCATCGGTCCTCTCTGCCAGCTATTGGGCTTTCTCCTGCTCCATATTATTTTCTGTGTTATTTAGGTGATTTTCCAGTTTCATTCAGCACTTGACAGTCCTCTTATACTGCTTGTTTTTTATTCATACATGATGATGCACATAATGATTCTGACAAACCATTATCAGATATTTTTCTGCTGTTAACCTTGCTTGCTGTTCTTCCTTACACATCTCCTCTGTTTTAGTTGACTCTTTTCCTGGTGTGTGTAAACTATACTTCAAACTCTTTCTTACAACTAGTCTTTGTAGAGATCTCAGATGTCAGAAAGCTGAATTTTGTTTAGAAATTTTTAGCTTAGATTCTGTTAATTTCCAAGCATGTTCCTGTAAATAATGACAAACTAACATCATGCTCCAAAAGGCTCACTGCTTGTCAAGTTCTCTTTAATAATATATTATAAATATACTCTGGGGTCTATTTTAACTGTTCACAGACCTTCAAATAAAGCCGACATCCTTTACTATGATTTTTAAGAAAAAAAAATTGATGCTACTTTCTAAACTTAAGAAGTAATTTAAGGAGATATTGTTTTGGACTTGGTATTTCTTCTGAAAAGGAAAGTAAAACTATGATTGTGTATAGTTCACGTCGAGTACTAAAATATTCTGCAGTGAGTGAAACTACTAAATTTTTGATGCTTATTAATCTACTCTGTTGCTACCAACATTATATCCAAAGTAGAATTCAGCTTTTGGCTTTCTCTGTCACAGACACTTCCCTGTTGTGGATTTAGTTCATCTTAAAATGATGATCATGAATCTCAGTGGTGTTTGAGAGCTTTCAGTACTGATTAACAAAGGACTGTTGCTGTTCTGAAGTGCACTGAAGTATGTAATTAAAGATTTTTTTTTTTTTCCCAGATTGGAGCTGAGTTTTGAAATAAGAGTGGTTTGATTGAAAACTCAGCTTTGTGAAATGGTTGAGTTCTCCACCAGCTACAGCCAAGATCAAAAAACTGATGATAAAGTTAAAAGAGCTTAATAGGAGGACCTCAGTGCTGGCACTGCCTTTAAAATCATCCAAGGTCCTAAAATTTGTGATGACTGCACATTCATTTCAAATTTACATAAAAATATACAAATGTCTTGACTATGTTTATTCCCTGGGTAGACACCAAGCTGACCATAAGCTGGCAGTGCACCCTTGCAGCAAAGTAAGATAACAACCTCCTGTGCTGCATGAGGCAGAGAATTGACAGCAGGTCAAGGAAGGTGATCCTTCTCCTCTATTCAGCAGTGGTGAGACACATCTGGAGTGCTGTGACCATTCCTGAGCTTCCAGTAGAAAAAGGACATGAACATACTGGAGCTAGTTCAGCCAAGGACCACAAAGGTGATTAAGAACCTGGAGCATCTATCATATGAAGAGAGGCTGGGAGAGCTTGGACCGTTCAGCCTGGAGAAGAGAAGCCTTGGGGGGGATCTTACAGGTGTAAAAATAATTTGGGGGGCATTAATGAAGGTGGAGCAAGACTCTTCTCAGTGATATCCAGTGACAGGATAAGAGGCAATGGGCACGATTTGAAATATACAAGTTCCACATAAACACATGAATATATTTTATCTTTTTTTAATGGTAAATATGGTCAAAAACTGGTAGACTTTGCCCAGAGAGGTTGTGGAGTCTCTATCTTTGAATACATTCAAAACCTGACTGGACACTATCCTTAGCAACCCACTCCAGCTGACCTTCCTCTGAGTAGAGGTATTGGACCAAATGACCTCCAGAGATCTCTGACAACCTGAATGATCCTGTGATTCTATAATTCTGTGTGTTTGAGGCTACTACTGTGACTACAGTAGTTTTAATGGCTTCAGCTCTCCTGCTGCACCAGAAAGCTTCTTCATGTGACTCCCATGATGACATTACATGTTAAACATTCCTTCCAGCCTCAACAATGCTTGTGATTTATGTCAGTATCCATTCAAATTCTTTGTATCTCAGTATTTTTAATCTTCCTTATCCCGGTTTCCAAGGAACAGACCCATGGGCCAGCCATGGCAGGCAGACCATGAATAGCCCCAAGTCAGCTGGGAGTTTCAGTGATGGCAGCTGTCCCAAGCTGACTCACAGGTGTATCCCATAGCACTGACATCATGCTCATTATAAAAGGAGGGAGTTTACTAAGGGTAGGGAGTTCCTCTTTCTGGGGCTTCTCTGTCTTGGCCTTATACTCCCAAGGACTGAGCTGAGCATAAGCTTGTGTACTTTATGTTGGTGGTTGTATTAGTTTTGTTATTTCATTAAATCCATTTCTATCTGAACCCATGGAGTTTCTCCATTTTTTCCCCTACTCCTCTTGTAAGCTGGGGAGGGGTCATGGGGTAGTAGAACAACTGCTACAATCTAGCTTCAGATACAAGCTAAACCCAGACAGCATCATAGAAAGTTTTGCAGGGGAATTATAGTATTTAGTCTTCAGAGGAGAGAAAGACAAGAAAAAGTATATTTTTCTACCTTATATCATTGCAAACAAGGTCTTTCTTAAGCAAAATTCTACCTGTTACAGTAAGTCATCCATGGCAATAAGATAATCTTTTTACCTATAAGAGAACAACAGATTGTTAAGTCCATAGTTTCCTTCATGCCTGATATAAGCATCTTTGTTAAATTTCATACACTCTTTGCGACCAGTTACTAAAATATATATAGTTTAAAATATTCATTTCGGAGAAACCACATGGGATTGCAAGCAGATTTACACAAGTGCCCTTCAGAAAAGAAAAAAATATTACAAAAGGTGTAAATGCTGCAGTATTATCTCTGTAAATAATAAAGATGATACAAAGGAAGAAAGAAAAGATGATAAAATATTTTTTGTTGGCTGCATGTAGTCTCTTGGTGGAGAAGCTGATATTAGGTCTCAGTGGTGCAGTAATCTTTCTTTAAAATACAGAATATTCAGAAGCAATAAACTAAGTTACATTTTATCAGCTGAAGTTCTTAGTGCATGCTGATTCTGACTTGCACCTATTGACATAAAGTCAACAACATTCCTTAAAAGTGCCTATCCATTCATTTTCTGCTTTGTTCCTCCTGTTTAGGATTGGCAGTTCAATTGATGCTGTTCTGTGACAAGAGTCAACTCCCTGAGCTCTAATTTCTACTAGTGTTTAAGAAGTTACTTCCCAAACGTGTAAACTCCCTTTAATAGTGCAGGAAAATCAACTGCAAATAGCAAGTGATACACACTCATGACTAAATAACTTAAGATGGAAGGAAGAAATGTGCAGAAGAAGAGCTGTTATGTGATACTATTATATGACTTGAAGCAAACATCATAGTAAACAGTGTTACTAGTTGAAGTGAAGGCGAAGAAACTAAAACTTTCAGAGATGCGATGTAGTTTTCCTCGATGCTTGTAAAGAAATACTAATGAATAGAGCACGAAATTATTTTATGAGTAATAATTTGAATAAGGTAATTTTAGTGATTCTGTAGTGGTGGAATTTGATTTAAAACCCATTCCTTGCCTAAGAATTGGCTTGCAAATGATCATATTTCATTTTTAATGAGTGATATCTGTGTCTTATGTTTACAAGGCAGCTATCAGTAATGTACATGAAGTAATTTGGTACAGTTTCAGTAAATCCCAATAATTATAGAATCGACAGCTATGAGGCAGTAAAAGCCTACTTTAGTTGGAACATCACATCTGATAGGTTTCAGCCTTTCCAGTTCAATCACCTTTTTTTTATCTTTTTTACATTTTTGCTGATTGCTAATCTTGAAGAATCTGATTATTGCATAGCTGTTTATGGCTTCTCTTTCTACCCTTCTCTGTTTTTCTTTGTCACTAACTGGCTTTGTCTGAAAAAGCAGAAAAGACATTCTGAAAGACTAGAATATTCAGCCTCTGCCTACTACCAGATATTGATTACTTATATTTGCTAAGAGGAAAACAGTTATCAGTTCTGTAAAACTCTTCAAAGTACTATAAAAATCTTCAGCAATGTTTTACAAGATACTATCGTGGTTCTTCATATCACCCAATTTAGCTTCCTGGGAGTCCTGTTATTTCAGTTTAAGTATAAGGAGAAAGGGAAAGGACTGAAGGCTATGCTTACACTGACATTGTACCAGTCCTGAGAGTTGTCCCTGACCATTGGATAAGGTGATGGAGCTGGGCTAAACAAGAGGACTATGCTGTCCATTGCTCCAGTGTTGCTCCCAGAATGAAACTCATTTCAGAAGGGAGCCATGGCTATCAATCACATGACCTGCAATAAGGACAATTACAGTGAAACAAAAAGTAATGCAAGGTGGGATTATAAGTCTCTACAGGGCTTGTATTCTGAATTGTCTTTAGATAGGACCCCATCTCTTCTCACTGATCCTGAAGGAAATTTGGAGAAAAGAGGCAAGTCCTGTGTCTAAATATACTTGACATAGGCATGTCTGAGGTATTTTCCTGTAACCACTCCCAATCACTGTTATGAGAAGGGAAAAGAAAGTATGCTCAGCCTGCAGTGAATGTTGGCCTGTAAGAGCATCATTATTTCAATTAAAGCAATTCTAAGAAAAAGAAAAGGGAAAGTTGTTGTAGAGTTTCAGGTTGAGTGGGTACATAGAGAAAATGGATAATTAGCTCCCCTCCCCTGTTTTTTTGGTTTGGTTTTTTTTGACACTTGAGGCCAATTCTAGGACTTTGTAGTCCAAACATTGTGCAACTCAATAGAAAAAAGTACCTGCCTTCCAACCTCCTAATACAAACACCGCCAGTCTCATCCTTCTAAACTCCTTGCAAACAGTTACTAGTGCATCGACACATACTGCACTACTCATTCATCAGCTTGGCAGCATCTTATGTACCATGTTAATAATAAGATAATTTCACTATGTAACTGTATGGGATTTTAAAAACCTAACTGCAATATTTGCAATCATGTGATGAACTAAAATTACTACGGATTTCCATTTTTTTTTTTTTTCTTTCCTACATGCCTTTTTTCCCCCCCTCAAGAAGGATTATATTCTTACTAGAGTGAAAAGAAGATAACAGTTAGCATAAGAGTTTTATATTCCAGCACAGCCAGTGATTTCAGGTAGTAGTATGAGACAGGGTACAGGGGCTAGGCTAACAGGTGCAACCAATCTGAGCAATGTTACTCAAGAAGCTCATGAATTAATAGATAACATTTAGAGTAGGAACAAGGCCTTCCTAGAAGAGTTTTGGAAGATATTCCACAAATTCAGTATTAGCAAGATAAAATAATTTTATGTTGTTTATTAGGCAACAGTAAGGCAGTTTTCATCCTGCAAAGCATGAATGGCTCGAAATACACAGACAGTTCTAGCAGAAGGAGGTAAACATACAGGTTTTATACATGTTAGGATTCTCTTAAATATATTCTGCTCTAAATTTAAATTATTCTTTTTATTAAAAAGTTACATGTTTGTAGCTGTGAACCCAATAAGAGTATATATACACCCATCTGAAAGTCAATTTGTTATTTTTCGTTTCCTTTCTTTTTTTTTTTTCTTTTTTTTCCCACTGTTTCCTGTCCTATCCTACTTTCTCAGAACATCTTCCCTTTTCTGGCTTATTTTTCAACCTGATTCCTTAGAGAAACAAAGATTATGTGATTGTGCTGTTTGCCCACCAACCTGTGAACCAGCCTCTCACCTTAGAACACAGGCTAATTTCAATCATATTTGACAGAGCAATAGAAATCTCAAAGTTCCTGAGCTCTTACAACTTTCATATAATCACAGAATTGTTTTGGTTGGAAAAGACCTTCAAGATCATCAAGTCCAACCATTAACCTATCACTGCCAAGTCCACCACAAAAACATTTCCCTAAGTTTCATATCTAAATGTCACTTAAATACCTCCAGGAATGGTGACTCAACTGCTTCCTTGGGCAGCCTGTTCCAATGCCTGATAACCCTTCTAGTGAAGAAATTTTTCCTGATATCCAGTCTAAACCTCCCCTGGCACAACCTGTGGCTGTTTAAAGAGCACGCACACCGCACCATTCTCCTGTTGAGCAACATTACAAGATTAATGACTTCAACACCTATTTACTTGGCTGGCTAACCAGGAAAGGTTGGCCTTGCAATATAATCAGATCTTCAAGAAAAAAAATGGTACATGCTGCCTTTTGCTTACATGATAAAATGTGTAAAATGGGAGAGAAATGAGAAAATTGGTATGGTCTAGGGTACTCGTAGATGAAACCAGATATATTGCAGATAAAGTTCTGCAACATGGGCATCCTGTGAGAATTAAAATGGAGAGCTGCTGGAGTAATAGACAAAATAAGGTTGGGATGTTATAAGAGCTACTGAGCAGAGCTGAGTGCTTGAATGAAGTGACACCAGGGATAAAGGGCACTAAGCTCATAATTCCACAGTTAGTTGAATAGTTTGTTTTTACTTCTTTCCTTAATAAACTGTGGCCTGCCCTAGAGAGTACTTTTCTGTCATGTCATAACATTTTAATGAGTCATTACAGTGATTAATTCTGTCTATACTTTTTCTTCTCGAAAGTATCTTCTGTCCTCCTCTGTCTGATTGCTTTTTCAGGCTCTCAGAATCTCTTTCTGTATCAGAGTTGTGTGACTGATATTTTCACTTGGGGAAATACATAGATACTGAATTTTGAGGAGTATAACTTAATTTTGAAACTAACCTAATCAAAATTCAGAGCAAAATACCTTTTAAAAAAATAAGAAAATTAAGTGTTTTTGTGGAGATTTTTGTTGGTTTTTTTTTTTTTGGGGGGGGGGGTGGTGGTGGTGGTGGTGGTGGTGTTGCTTTTTAATGAATCTATTTGCTGAATTTAACTTGGATAAACTGTTCTAAAAAATGTACCCAGCTGCTTTAACTGTCTGCCTTAGTGCAAACATACAGAACAGTCATCCTTTTCCCATACAGTGTGTGTATGTGTGTCAATTATTGCTACAATTTGTATGCTGGTCTGTCCTGACCTTCACGTGACAGACAGTTAATAACTTGCATTACCGTCTCACCAGTACAGTCAGAGTCTATGCACAGTATCATCTCACTGGACTTGGTCTGCGTGTCAGCCTTGTTATGTCAGGACATACTCCCATCTTTGTTCAAATTCTTGGAGGCCACTCAGAGTAGTAGGTCCTGGACTCCTTGTGTTATACCTGAAGAAGAAAGCTACAATATTGCATAAAAGGCGAATGTGTCAGGTGGAAAGTTCAAAGCTAGAACAGTGTTTGTGCTCCCTGTGATGAAAAAGTAATACCCCCAAGAACATGGTCTCACTGATGATTTCCCTGGGGTACTATGTTTCTACATGGCTCCTAAACAAGGTCATGAAATGGCTGCAGTCTAGCCTCCCCAATATATGTTTCATCTGAGAGGAATTTCCTCCAGAAAGACAGCAGATTGAACCTCTTTGTGCATGTACAAAACTGTATTTATATTCGAGTGCTTATTACCAGAACATTAAGCTTACATGCTTAAAAAAACATCAACCCTAGAGAAAAGCAAACATACCAATCAGTATCTGCCCCCTATGGCATGCATTTATGCACCAGAGGAAGAAATGTTAATGGACAATCAGAGAATCCTCTAAGGCAGAGGAAGTACACTGAATGATCTCTCTTCTTAGGACTGCTGTGACAGCGATCTTTGAAAGCCAGAATCAGAGAGCCAAAGAGGAAAGGCACACTCTGCCTCGGTCCTTGGAGAAGTTCTAGGAATTCTTCCCTCTCTCATTTTTGGTTGCTTAAATCCACACTTCAAGGGATGTGCCAGACTTTGCTGCATGCTTTCTGTCTACAAAGGTTATTCTAGCTGGGCTTCTGGAGCAGTGAGCTTGCTAGCTCTAAAGAAAGATCTTGATACCTGGGTGAACTATAAAAGACCTGGTATGTCTCCTCATAAATCCTCACTGTAGTATGCAGATACTGACTTGCAGATCAGAACTTTCTCATGTTAGTGCTGGCAGACAGCAAGGATCAGTCCCCTCTAAGCCTTGCTCTGCTAAAAGCAGGGAAAAGAAAACAAGTTCACTCAAGGTTCATTCTTACCTTTCACTTGGAAGCATCAGAGTGTTAATGTAAGATGTTGTTACTCTTCTAGTAGGAAATGTCTGGTCACATTCTAGTTGAACCTAAAGGTTGTTTTGGTTGGGTTTTTTTTGTTGTTGTTTGTTTGGATTGGTGGTGGTTTTTTGATATTCGCATATTAGTCTACTGTTGGGAAGAACAGCACAGTTAAATTCTTCCAGAAGGCTATTATAGTGTTCTAATTTCATTTTGATTATCACCACAACTCCACCCCTCTATATTTCATCATAATGCTAACCATAATATCACACCCCCTCATGCTCTTCACTTGCCTATGGTAATAAGTACTTTCATCTTGATTGCTTGTAGTGCCTTTCCCTTCTGCCTTTGACTTTACATTTTCTCACTCTAGTAGACCCCATGTTCTTAGAACTCCCTGTAGCTCACTCTCAAGAGCCCACCTTCTCTTTCGTCCTTCGTAGTCTGATTGCCATGGGCTAAATTCTCAGAAAAGACAGGATACAGAGAAGACAATGTACACTGAGAGATAACTCTTGGTTGAGTTTCTGTTTTAAGGAGATTTATGTTTCATTTTTATTTATTCCTGCAGCAAAGTGGTAATTCTTCAAGAATAAGCAGATTAAAATGATTGGGAAAATGTGCCCTGAGACACAAACATTCATGTTTTTCATGTATGTCTATCTCCTTGCTTCTTGCTTTGATTTCATGCTCTGATTTTATATTTATGATTTTATGACAAAACTGCATGACTGTGAAACTGTTGATGCTCAACAATGAACTGGTACCTCTTAAAGAGCAGTGGTACAGATTGCTGTTTCGCTCTGGCACATGTCCACTCTATGGGCAGGCCTTAGCTTGCTGTGCTTGGATCCAGCCACTCAATTCCACACACTCCTGAGGTCTCACGTTGTCAATAGTGATGGTCACTGTTCACAGCACTATGACTTTCACTAACACACTTTCAGGATGGCTGTCACAGTTCTTCCAAAGATCTAGTGCTAGCATGTGTTCTGCATGGTCTATGGGAGTTCTGCTTTCCTAGTTGAAGGTAAAACGGGAACACAGTAGGAGAGCAAGAAATACACAAATTCCTTAAGCATACGTAGGCTTTGGGAAAAAAACTTCTGAGAAATCTGTGAAAGCCAAAATCCAGCTCTGAATAGATTCCTGCCTGTCTCATGCCACTCTTACTGATGATTGTCAGCTGCAAGTGGTATAATCTCTCTCATAGCATCTCTTTTTCAGTCTGATCTGATTATTCATGGCTATGAATTCACTTCTGGTCAAAAAAATAGTGTTCTTTAAAACTGCTAATTAATTAGGACTCCTCTGCAATATCCATGATGTTTTATACCCATTTTACACACGTGCAAGCAAAATAATTGTGCACTTCAAATAGTAGGATCAAGGCTTTTATTTTTCAAAAACAAAGCAAAAAAATCCTATGCTACTCATAGGAATTCTATTTTTCAGAGAACATCCTAGTCCTGAGAGTGTCACATATCCTTATTTTTTTATTACAATTGAAGTTTTCTGGCCTTTTCTAGGTAGTGTGCTGGAATATAGTCTTTGTGTATTTTCACTCTACAAAATGTGTCAGTAGATTATTAAGTAAGCAATCATAAAAAAAAAGGTAGTCTCAGAGATTTGAATTCTTCTTGTTGCTTCCATAGCTCAAAGCCAGGAACTTGCAAACAAGCAATAAAACCACTGAAAAGCAAAAAAGTCTGACATAAAAGAGAAAAATGAAGATGTATGGGAAAGTAGATGGTTATATGACCAAGTAAATGAATTCCATATAAGAAAAACAAATGAAACTGGGAGAATTGAAGAGAAGGTCCAAGATATGCATACCTTACAACAATCTTGGAAACAGTAAATGAGTTTTAAATCTTATTGTTTGTCATCCTATCACATATTTTTTTCCCTAAAATGTCTTTAAATGATGACAGCAAGCAGATCGATTTCAAAGTAACTTTATGATTCACTATTGAATACGTTATCTATGTTACATACAGAAACCTTGTGATGAAGTATGACTACCTGGCAGTAGCTATGACATTAGAAATTCTCCTCACGCTTGCCCACATACATGATTTCAGGATACCAAGTATGACATCTCATATCGTGAATGTGTAGTGCACTAAATTTCATTATAAACCATGAATGAGTTCCCCTGTACACAGTAAAAACACAAATAAAATAAATGCTTCTTTAAAGTATAACAACTCTGCAAGACATGGTCCCATGCTTTAGACAGAGAAATAATAGAGATGGAATCAAAAAGAACTGATAAAATTCATGAAGTTTGGATCACTATTGACTGCAGAGAGTAACTGGTTGTGACTTCTTGCTCTATAAATCCACTTCTAAACTGACAGCAACAGGAGATTGAAATTCTTCTTTTATACTTCAAATCTCTGTAGAGCAAATAAATTTTCTTATATTTTCCAAATAATGTACAAAAGGAGAATTAGGCTTCTCAGAATGGACTACTTAAAGTCATCATAAAGTTCAGCACTGGAAATTTCCTGATATCTACATTCTGTAATAGACATGCACTTTTCACTTATACACTATATGTTCCCCCTCGTCTGCCTTTTTTCTGGCCACATGGCTTGCCCTGCTGACTGCACCACAGCTCTTGTTCAGGAGAGGTTCAGGTTCTTAGCATACCCTTAGCATACCTGATGCTTACAGCAGCTTTCTTGGGAGACTCGTTTAAATAAAACATGATGATGAGGGAACAGAAACTAGGTATCTTGGTTTAGGGTAAGGGATTTAAGTAACAAACCATTAAATAAAAGATGGTCATTATTACCACCACCAACACTGTCTGAAAGACTTGAGCTGCTGTGTACCTGAAGGAGAACTTCAGTGCATGTCATGCAGGAGACCAGTGAGTGGCTGTGTCCCCAGTACGAGCATTTGTAAAGCCACAGTTAACAGCTTTAGTTGGACCACAGGTAATCCTGCAAAAGCAAAGACATGCCTGAATTACAAAGTCTGCATAGGAGACTACATTCTAGCAATACACAATTCTTCAGACACAATTTAATCAGTTCCTGGGGCTTAGCTATGTTTTTAGGTGCTTAAACACAAATTTACTTATGGTAACAGGAAAGATTGCAACCTCTAGAGGCGTTTCTGTGTGCTATAACGAGGATATAAAAATCTAACTTATCTCTTTCTAAGATATCTTTTTTTGCATCCACCTCTGTTCTCCAAAAGAAAGCAATGCCATACATTTGAGACTGAGGTTAAAAAAATATATGGGATACGTTCATCCTAAATTCCTACCTGTTCTTATATTTAATTTTCTTTCAATACCACCAAATACGTAGAGGACTAACTGCCCTAGAAGAGAACAGAGTGGGTTCATTTCTGGGAATTTAACAGCTCATCAAGGGTAATACAAACAGAAAGGGCACAAGTTAGTGTTTCATAAAGCTTCTTTGTGTATAGGTATGCCTTAGATCCCAAGAAATCTTGGTCTCCTCACAGAGCATCGCAGTGCACTTGTTGCAAAATAGCAGCTTGCTTAGTATGAATGCCTGCATCACAGATTCCAGAGATAGCTGAACACACTTATTTGTACATTTACTTGAAACTGTTGCATTACTGAAGCTGTTGGCCTTAGGTAATAGTAAGGGTCAGATTGGTGAAATCAGTATGTGAACTCGCTCTGCATTGCTCCGTATGCATACCCCAAGTTTCCCTATGAGTAATATGCAAAATTTCTGCCTGTCTCTCTACACCTTTAAAGGCAGCTAGAAAATAAACAAACAAAACCAGCTGTGTTTTGATAATTTTCTTGTTTTCTTGCATTTTTTTTAGACTACTAGGTGATAGCCTGAAAACTAAACCAATCTTCTTGCTCCTTCCACCATCACATAGTTTATTTTACTGCTAGTATTGTATTTTGAAGAGAAAGATTTTTTAATTCTTCATTACTGAGTTTCCAACATTAAAGGGTAATATTCAAAAGTCTGATATTTCTGAAGCACTCTAAACACTCTGGAAAGTACTTGTCTTGGCTCTTATACACCTTTGTTCAGAGCTTTGTCAAATGAGTCTGGAAAACAGATGAACATTCAAAAAGTTTCTCATTAAAAGAATAGTTCCTGGGTATTATATAAGAACTGCACATATTTCTTAGACAATAATTGAAATATGGTCTTGGTAAATGGTTCTAGCAGAGCCAAGAAGTTAACCAAGCCTCCTCAGTATCAACTTACTGGTTAATATTGGAAACATAGTCTTATTCTCTCTTATACAATATCCATTAGGGATGTATTACTCAAACTATATTTTCCTTTTCCTTTGAGAAAAACAGGTGAACCACAATCTTTAGAATTAAACATAACATTAGCAAGGCAATACTTACACTTTAACGAGAGAGGCAGACAACTCAGCCAAGTAATGGTGCTAACTGTGCTGCCACTTTGTAATAATCCCTCACCCTCATACAAATAAGTGGAAACTAGGACTGTATAAGAGTTAAAAACAAAGCAAAGAGTTTGCAGGCTAGTAAAAGTCTGAATGTGATCAATCTGTTTCAACATGCTGGAGACTCTGAATGCAAATGTTGAAGTATGAAATTAGATGATAAATGACAAAAAAGATTAGTCTGAAATATTTACTATCTGTGGTGCTAACAGTCATTCTATCTATATTAATTGGCACAGAGTCTTCTGTGCCAGATGGTCTATTGCAGAGAGTGAACATTATCCTCATGGATTTATCCAAATTATGTATTTGAGGTTTGGATGAAAGCATTTTACTTTTTTTGCTAGTTGAGCACTGAGAATTATGTTTGTCTTCTTAATGCTATTACTGCATATAGGAAATGATATGTCATCAATAAATATACATATAAAGATCTTGCTGGATTATAAGCAAAGACAGATATGATGGATTTTTTTGAAAATAGCTCTAAAAACTGGTGTTGTATTATTGCCAATATCTACCTCAGCTTTCAAAAATGAATTCTGATGACCTGTTCTAATGACAATAAACCAATTACTAGAGGGGAAAGTCACTGGTAAGTGAATTAGTTTACTATCTTCCCCAGATCTAGGTATTTTAGGGAAGACTCTGGCTAAAATACTGCCATAAACGTATTGTGTTTTGGCCTCATGCTAGTACGGGTGTTACAAGTTCCCCTCCACTACATATTGACTGCCTGAAGGTAAGCTGTGCCAGGGCTATCCTCATCCCCCAGGACCAGTGACACGGCAGCTCAGCTGAGACCCCTGACTGCCTCCAGCCTCGTGATACTGTGTCACTCATATCAAGAGCAAGTGCTGTTGGAGGAAGGTGCAAAGGAAGGGACTCTGTAATTCAACAAGAACATGTGGTAGGGAAGAGGGCTGGATGGATTACCACAAGGATGGTTGCTACTCAGACGGCCAAGACTCCAAAAATCTAGCTTTTCAGTCAATTATCTGATATCAGCCATACTGGGGTTGATAGATTGCTGACTTTTTAATGGTCTCACAAAAAAAGAAAAAGGGTCAGTTTGCTTGCTATTATATAGCTAAAAGCTTCCAACACAGACTTTTTATTAATTGCAATAGAAGAAAGATAAGGAGATCAAGAGCTGGAAGCTCTGCACAGCTAAAAGAGTGTGATAAAAGGTGGGATCATCTGTTCTACACACATACACACACACACACACAAAGGATATACCGCGGAGTATAAAATGAGATAGTCACATTGAAAGTAAAGGGATGAGAAACTAAAAAGAGAGAGACAGGTGGATGGGAAACAAGACAGAGCGGGATGCCTCCTGCCAGAGGAACTGCAGCGAACACAAACAAGAAGATAAGTGAAAAATTAAAACAAAATAAATGCTGTTTGTACAAGGAAAGTAAAAGGAAGATGACAGAGAAAAAGGGAGAAAAGTGTGGAAACAGATGATATGGGCATACACAGAATGGGAAAGGGAGGGAAGATTTAAAGCTGAAGGGGAAATAAGTAAAGGAACGGCAAAGACGTTTGTACTTGGTGCTTCTTTTTGCTCAAAAGAATTTTTCTCTGGTTTAGGAAAAAATAATGCCAGAAGACTAAAACCCTCAGACAAGTTGTCTAGCAAGAATTTTCCTTTGGAAGGAATATGAAATCCTGACAATTAGACCTTGACTGGAGCCTTCTCTTCAGCAGGTGAGCAGACTGTGGAGACAGTCAGTACTCTCTAGTCCATTTTTATCTAAAATAAATCAATTACATTTTGGAGACACTAGCAAAGCTTGCAGGAAAAGATTTTCACTGATCTTCTGACAGACAACTCTGTGATTAGAGTTCCAGGGGGAGTTAAGCTCATTGTGAATATTTAAACAAAAGAGTCATTGAATAGCTACAACTTGCTGCTTTCTACCCTCTCTTATGCTTACCTCAGAACATTCATCTGCTGCAGTAAGTGACTTAGGCTGGAAGGAGGTCAGCAAAGGCAAGAAATGTGAATGAACATTAACTGCCTGCTAAACAAAGTGATGATTCATGAATAAAAAACAGGCATGATTTTAAAGGTCACTAGACCCAGTTAAACTGCATGTCTAACTCTTGTGTATCTGGCACACACAATATGCAGAACTGCTATAGGGCAATTACTTGGGTATTCATCAGCATGAATAATTCTGGTCTCGTTTAGCACATAGATATATAAAATTGCATAAAGAAAGAGATATAGTCTCAGATCCATGGACAATGGTTTTATTACACAACTTCCACCTCTTACAGAAATTCTGGTGCTCTCTGTAGCTTCTAACCCTCTTAGGAGACATGAACTATTTCTAGAACCAAGCTCCAAAAAAATTCACCTTTGCAGCCTGGGGCTTAAGGATGTCTCTCTTTTCTGGCAAAGGCAGAGGTTTGTAAATTTACAGGAGGCACATAGGTGGCTTTTAGATGGCTTTCAGCTTGGTGCATTAATATGATTTTAGTATTTTATTCAGTAATGCTTTGTTATTTTAACTGAGATATTAATTACTTTTTCTCTTTTTTTTTTTTTTTTCTTCATTGCTGCTTTCATCTGTGGCACTTAGAATGCCAAGACAGATCGCCTCAAGAAAAATAAAAGGCATTATTATATTCTGTCTCTCTCAACATTTGTGCTTCCAACACATAATAAATATTCAGATGTGTTTTGTGTCATTAGCTAGAATGAGAAGACCGTCACTGAGAAAAAGACCTATTTAATAACAGCAGGGCCAAGGTTCCTTTAATATTATGGAGCTAAGCAATGCAATTTTTTCATCAAGGTCTTTAACAGAAGCCTGATATCCTGGGGTAGGGGTCTTATTGTGTGTGTGTTGTTGGGGTCCCTCCTTAGGCTCCTTCCCAGAACTTGTGAGAACAATATGCACATGACATTCATCCTTTCATGGATTGTAGAATATTACCTGTTAATAGGCCATATAAACCTCCTTGAAATCATACTTTACTTTTCGGTATCTCAAATGTATGGGGACAACCAAGGTCACATCCAAGGTGAGACTCCACTTCTCATCTCCTGGTAAGATTACAATCCTTCTTCTTCTTTAAATAAAGAAGGAGAAGGCACTCTTATAGTGAGCTCAGAAAAAATTACTGCAGGGCTTTCAAACCACGATAGCCTATTATTACATGCTTTAGTTTTGTTCCTTTGTTTGGGGAGGTAATGTGGATCACACGCATCCCAGAACCTAGCATTTGTTTGGTGGTTTACTAAATGAGTAATTTTCTCTTTCACTAGCCCCATCTGTAAAATGCAGATCTTGGTCATAGTAACAGCTCCTTGAAAAAATATCTTCAAGTGGTTCATAAAGAAAATTACATACCAGTCTATGTTAGGAATTAGTTAGAGCAGCCCTGAGGAGAAGAACTTACGGGTGTTGGTTGTTGAAAAGCTCAACATGACCTGGCAATGTGTGCTTGCGGCCCAGAAAGCCAACAGTATCCTGGGTTGCATCGAAAGAATTGTAGCTACCAGGTCGAGGAGGGTGATTCTGCCCCTCTGCTCTGCTCTTGTGGGACCCCAACTTGGAGTGCTGCGTCCAGTTCTGGGGCCCCCAACATAAGAGGGACGTGGACCTATTGTAGTGAGTCCAGAGGAGGACCATGAAGACAATCGCAGCGCTGGAGCACCTCTGCTGTGGGGAGGGGCTGGGAGAGTTGAGGTTGTTCAGTGTGAAGGCTCTGGGTAGACCTTCTATCACTTTCCAGTACCTGAAGGGTCCTACAAGAAAGCTGGAGAGGGACTTTTTATGGTTTTAAACTGAAAGAAGGTACATTTAGATTGGACATAAGTAATAAATTGTTTCTTGTGAGGGTGGTGAGAAACTGGAACAGGTTGCCCAGGGAAACTGTGGATGCCCTTGCGCTGGAAGTGTTCAAGGTCAAATTGGATGAGGCTTTGAGCAACCTGTTCTAATGGCAGGTGTCCCTGCCCATTGCAGGGAAGTTGGAAGTAAACGATCTTTGAGGTCTCTTCCAACCCAAAACAATTTGTATGGCTCAAAAATTACCGAGATACATTCCAAGTTAAATACTGAGTGGTACTGGTTTTGCTAATATTCAGTTATTTTCAAATGTTAGCCCTTTTTTCTTTTTCCTAATCAATGTATATGAAATATTTTATTTTGCAAATCAGTTACAATTTAAAGAAATTAAATATTTTAAAATGTTAACATAGTTTATTAGGACTATATATCATTCAATTATCATCCTTGAAAAATTTTTAATACTTCATGATCAGTGAAGTATTGTCTTTTCTTCTTTGTTAACAAAATATGATTCATATTTTTCTTTTCTCTTCTGATTGCCACTACTAGTTCAGGAAAGAAAGACCATCAAATTAATGGATATATCTTTATTGTACGTGCAGCTTAATTCAGCATGAAGCTCATACTCAAAAGCAAGGCTGAAAATTCAAATAGCAAGATCTAAATGTAGTACATATTTTTGTCCATGATTATACTGATCTAAAAATGAAGAAAATTACATATTTATAGGAAAAAAAACAAATCAAACCAAAATTTATTTTTCCTAGCCTTATTTTTTTTATCTTCCCTTCCCTTCTTCACTTGGCAAAATTCCTTTATGATACAAGATACTCTATTGCGTATATTTATCGCCCTGGAGAGAGACTGAAGAAAAAAAAAATGTGTGACAGATGTTAGTGACATTGTTTAATGCACTACTGGAACACATTCAGAAACTATGGTAATGAATATGATATAAAAAATCTATATAGAAGAGAATCCTGAAACCTTTCCTCTGAGAAAATGTTCGTTAATTTCAATTAGACTTTTACCTGGGTAATGATTAATATGAGTTGATTCCCAGATTATAGATATTTTTAGTGTATTTATTTTTAAATAAGCATAATACCATCATTATGTTATTTCTAAACTTTGTTCCCAAAAGCTTTCTACTTATTTGCTTTTAAAAAGTGAGTTTATTAAACAAAATGTACATGATAAATGGCAGCGTCACAGGTAATAAAAGCCCTGGAAGTGATACTAGCCAACAGCTAAATTAATAGGTATAATTCTTATTATCTATTCATACTACCTATTGGTCAAAATGTGGTCAGTGCAGTAGAATGGCTGTGCTAGGTCAGGCCTGAAGGGCCATCCAACTGAGAACTGTCTCTCTGGTTAGTCTGGAGACACAGTGGAAGGTATGATAAGTAAAAAAGTTTGGGTTTTGAGTTTTGTCTTTCTCCTAATTTCTCTCTTCTCTAGGGTGTCTTATCTCACCCTATGTGCTTCAGTTTTGTCCCATCTGGAAATAAATCCATATCTTTAACAATTTTTGTTGTTTTAATCATTTTGCTAATATTTTCCAACTCTAATACATCCTTTTGTACACAGGAGGACAATGGGACAGGGGCCAGAACTGCATGCGTTTAAAGGTCTTAATGATTTATTCAGCTGAGCATTATCTTGTTCTCTGTTTTGTTATCTTGCCTCCCCCTCTCCCCCCAACAGTTACTAACACTTGATTTGCTTTTTTTTTCCTGCTATTGAGCATAGGACTGACGTTTTCATGGAACTAACTCTCATTATCTCAATATCTTTCTTCTGAGTGATAATGCTTAGCTCAGAGCTCATCATTTTATATGTGAATTTGTGGGTTTTTTCCCTTGTACATCACTTCACATTTTTCTGCACTACATTTCATTTGCCATTTTATTGCCAAATCAGCCTCATAAGTTTCTGCAGCAATTCTTCACAGTCAGTCTGCATTTTTCCTATTCTGAACAATTCAGTATTAACAGCAAACTTTCCCAACTCCCTACAAAAAAAAGCCTTCCCCAAGACTTTCATGAAGACAATGAAAAGCACAAGTCCCACCTCAGTTTACTGTAAATTTCCATAGTGACCTCTCTGCTTGACAAGAATTAATATTTTACTCCTTTTTCTCTGCTTCCTGTCTCTTGATCAGATACTTTTGTCCATATAAAGTTTGCCAGCTGTGAAATAAACTGTAACTGCTCATTTTCTTAAAAGGCTTGAGAGATGGACATTGTCAAAAGTCTTCTGGAAATACAGATAGACCATATCAACTAAATCATCCTTATTTTCATGTTTGATGACTTTGTCAAAAAAACCCCACCAAAACATCTACACCAAAGACCTTCCCTCTACACAAGGCATGCTGATCTTTCCAAGTAATGTGCATTTATCCAGGTGTCCACTAATTCTGTTATACATACCTACTATGGAAGTCAAGCTGAGAGAATCTAGTTACCCCAGTCTCCCTAGAAAGCCTCTGATATACCATTTGTTGTGGCTATGGTGATGTGTTGAAAGATTTCAAAGAACATGGAAGAAACTCTGAAGACTCCAGGCGTTTTCCTGCCCAAAGCAAAATTTGAGTTGTTATAGATAGAAATGCAGTAAAAAGCAATAATTTACTGAATATTTTGATCAGTATGTAAATTTTAAAGATTTATTGATATCATGACATCTTAATTCTGAGTTGTTATTGAAAGAAAGTGGCCATGATTACTTTATTTTGTGCTGTACCCACATCCTACATGCTCTCCATTTATGGCACTTAATATACCAGGTAATGAACACCTATCGGATTTTTAGTTAAAGGTTTACAGATACTGTGATTATGAAGGTCATCTGGAAACAGGCATCTGGACACTTTAATAAGGTGGAATCATCTCTGGACAGGTAGTGGAGCAGGATTTCAAGCCTGAGTGTGTGTAGTCTTAAACATCTAAGCAGCTGGCCAGAGCTTTCACTCTGTCATTGAAAATCATATTAGGTGCTTATGAGCTAGTTTAGATCCTTCTCCAACATCCTTTAGTTTCAGAGTGGGAAGAGAAAACCATGCTCTCCATTCTGTCCCAGCATTTTGCTTTCATTAAGATACTATGATCAAACCATGATAGACCACCTATATCCACTTAGAAGACACAGCCTGAATGCTAAATTTCACGTACATCCTCAAAAACATCCATTTTCCCATTACTAGTAAACAGATGTGTGACATAGAAGGATCCCAGCCATACAGATTTTTATTTTTGCAAAAATTCCTGTTGAGTGTGCTGACATCTTGTGGCTGGATGTTTGAAATGTGCCATATGTGTGTCAAGGTGAGGTAATTACTGCACAGCACGCTGGGATCTTCAGTTCTTCTTAGAGAAATCAGTCAAAGGCCCCATGTTGAGGAACATCTTGAATTCGACTATGCAGGGTTGGCTCTTTTTCTTATTCCTGGGTTGAAATTCTTTTTTCACTTCAAACCTCATAATTTTGGGGGCAAAATGAGCACTCTCATGTACATTTGTTTCCTTCAAGTCACATAGTCATTAAATCTCTGCACCTAAGACAAAGGCCAGAGCTGTGAGTATGATAGTAATCGCAATACTGACATGTGCTCATCTTTGACTGGTTCTTGGCATTCTTTTGTGTCCAGATGTTGGCAGAAGGAGGGAGTGTTGCTCTTTTTTTTCCACAGTAAGCAGGATGGAGGGCGGCACTCCAGTTTTTTGGGATTTTGTTTGTTCTTTCTAAAAAATAAATCCCCTGCAAACCCTTTCTGTCTCATCCTTTTACTGTCTAGAGATGACTTCTGTCATTGGTGTCTTCTGGCTATTCTTTTTTTTTTGCACATACCTCCTCTTTTGTGTCTGTAGTATCCTTTCCACTCTCCCTATCTTTTAAAGCCTGTCTTCTTTCTTGTCTTCTTTTTCTCATTTTTTTTTTCTCACCCGTGTTCGAACTCCTTCAGCAGAGATTTTGTTGTGCCTGTCTGCAGCACAGCAGCTGATTCCACAAGAAAATTTACCAGCTTTGATACCTTCATTCTGCTGTGAGTGAAAAGGTGAGAAGCAGAGCTGGTGTGCATAGCTCAAAGGAACCTAATAACGCTTCTCAGTGTACTGTGATGATCATTTTCATGCTGAAGGCCCAGCAGACAGGAAGATGCAGGTGTCTGTAATGGAGAGACTTACAGCAGGTAATGCAGAACCAGCAGGTCTTTGGGGGTTTATAAGATGCTTCTGAGGACAAGGGGAGAGGTTCTGCAAGTAGTTGCTGTTAGGCATAAGTTCTTGCATCCACTGCTCTCAGTGTGAGAGGCTCTATGTATACAATCTGTCTCCCTCTGTTTATGTTCATGATTCATCTGTGCCTACATACTTTTATGAACAGTATGCTGCACTGTGTTATTAAACACAAAACTGTGTACATAGCTTCTGGGATTTGTATATATGTCTCATAAGAAGAAAGAAGGGTTTCAGTGAAATCCTGCCCATATGGCAGGTCAGCATGCATTAGTCTCCATTTTTCTGATGTGTCTGTTCTGAAGAACCATTCAGAGAATTTATCTAGCCAGCACTACAGGAAATTTCCAAGCAGGAGAGGACATATACACATATGCTTCATAGATATTTGATGAAGTTTTCAAAAAGGTGGTGTATCAGAAACTAGAAGAAAGGCAGTATGATCAAAGTATGCTGTAGGTTCAGCATATTCTCAATACAAGTGGAGAGCCTACAGATATCAACTTGTAAACAGTATTTATTGCAGATAGTGGAAATGGAAGAGAATTTGGTGACCTGAGAATGTTAATCTTTTTAGGCAATAATGAATTATTATGATTGAAAAGAGGAAAAGTCTTTATGCCTTCAGGAGATTTTCCAATGCAAATCTAGTAGTTACAATGCCAAAAGTTATTTGAGAAAATTAAGATATCAAGTTGTTTCTGAGCTTAACACAAGAATGAAAAAATGGGCCTTGGAATAAGTGTACACATCCCAGCAAAATTCTTATAACTCTTGAGACACTGAACTTGGGTACTTCCATTGCTGATTGATTGTATGATTAAGAACAAGCCTGTCTAACAGAAAAATACAGTCAAGTGAGAGGCAAAGAGAAAACCCAGTCCAGATCAGTTCTCTTGAATTGCTCTCTACAGTAAATACTACTCTTTTTTTTTCCTGGACTTTGTGATGAAGAACAAATTTTAAAACAAAGTATTTTTTTTTTATTTTATATTTGCATGGGTGTCAAAAGATCTAATCTGCAGCCCTGTTTGATCACAAGTGAATGTTAACCTCATTTCAAGGACTTTCCCAAGATCCATATATCAACTACTCTCCTTTAAAGATGTTTAGATAGGTGTCTTGTGGGATCAAAGTCATGCTTAGGCTTTCAGAAGCCTTTGTGCTGGGAAAACGAACTGTATGAGCACAGAAACTACAGTTCTGAAAGGTCATTTGTAGGCTTATCTGCTTAACTGCTGTGAAGTTTCTCTATTAAACCTTTTATTGGTTGTTTGCAAACTTTATCAACTAAAAATATCTACTTCATTTGTAACTCACAAAGTGTAAGAAAAGAAGAAAATGAGTCTTTCCCTTGCCAATATTTCATTGAGTACATTTTATTTCCTAAAATCTTTAGGCATTGTGCATTTGATTTAAAACATATTGTCTACCCTATTAAAATTCAATTCAAGGATTTAAAATGTATTTTTGGAAGTCATCAATCTAAAAAGAATAGTGGTTGAAACTTCCAGCACAGCCTCAAGAAATTTGTATTGCTATGAATAGTTACTGTGAGGCCATGCATGCTGGAGTGAAACCAGTCACAATCCAAGTTGTGCATCACCTGGTGAACTTTTCCTTATTGTAATCCTGTAGCACTGGCGAAAGATAGTTTTACGAACATTTTTCTGTTGTTTTATAACCCACCCTATTTAAGGATGTGTTGGATTTTCCTACATTTACAACACTGATAAGTGTAAATGCCACTTTTGTTCAAAGCGTTTTGGTCACACGATTCAGAGTATTCCTTTCTATTCTAAATCCTAACATGTTTCTGCTTCCACAAAATGCTAGTAAATTTTGTTCTGCTCTAGCTCTGATGGGATCTGGTGTCATCCAAGCCAAAGTTTCAAGGTGGATGCAAGATAAAAATATTTTAAAGCCCTCAAAGTACATATTTTCTTTAAATAAAAAGCAAACATTTAGTGATTCAAGTATAGAAGACTCAAGTAAGGAAAACTTGCTTGTGGATAAATCCTTTATCAACTGTCCTTGCTTTTCCCTACTCAATCATCTTCTGAGTGACATCAAATATATCTCAGAGTCTTCTGGACCCTAGGCAGCTTTCTTTCAGGAAAGATGTCTTCTGAAGTCTTTTTGCTACCTGCTGTCCACTGTAGTTGTAGAATGTTTCAAGCTCCTACTTGTGACTGTAATTGACTGTTTCAGCCATACCCCACTGTTTCTGAGAACCTCTGCCTTGAGTGTGCTCAGCAGCTCCTTCAGGGAAGGAAAAGTCTCCTTTCTTCTCCCAGAAGATTCTTTGTACCCAGCTGCTTTATTAAGGGAACATAAACAAAACTCCAAATGCACAATGAAGCAGGTACAAACAGGCACTATCACAAAAAAAAAGTGAAGATACATTTCTTTGCCAGTTAGTACCCACAAGACAAAGCAGGATGCAACTAGTATCAGGGAAGCCCATAGTACAAAGAGTTGTCATTGTGTGTGCCAATACAGATTGAATAAGGAAGGATCTCTGGAACCATCTTGTCTTTCAGAAGTTCTCTGAGCTTCCCTTGCACTCCGGGCAGTCTGATGGGTGTCAGTGCAATCTGACTGACTAAGAGCACTGGTGGGACATGCTACAAGAAATCAGTTTCCAAGCACAAGACGTTTTTTAAAGGTGCTATTTTCAAACCTTCACAGCTCAGCCAAATCAGACCCAATTTTCCCTGGAACACTTGAATGCACTATTTCTCAATCAGGAATAACTATCTGCCAAATTCTAATTTTCTAGGTTCAGCTGATTCATCAGTGCTGTTCTTCAGAAAGTAGTCATAAGGCAGTTTATAACAGAAGTCAATTTTAGTCTTCTTATATTCCAGATGACCAAAGAGTATTAATCCAAACACTGCAGAAAAAATAAACAAATTGCAAATTTAGACTAGGCTTAGAAAATTTTAATCTCCAAGGCAAACATATCAGGGTAGTATGAATAGGTGAAAAAAAAAAGGATTTTAGAAGGAAATATTTAGGAATCTAATGTTAGAATATGAACTGTAACAAACATTCATCAACCTGAAAACCAGTAACTTCATTCAAAGTATCTTTTCTTGGCACTATAAAATGTATTAAGTGTGGATAATCACAAAATTTGAAGTGGTTTTCCGACTAATGGGTTTACAAAGGATTCATTGCAGTAATTCTACAAATATAAAATTATTGTTTATGCCTCTCAATTCATAACCCAAAGGTTATTAGTCATGAACATTACTCCACATTGGTACATCAAAGTGATATGTTTGCCTGCCTAACAGTACATTTGATGCTGACAGACAAACTAGACTGATACTAGACTGACAGAAAAAATGGAAAGAAATGTTGTTTCTTGATGAAAATTCCTACAAGTGAGAATATTAACATCAGAAAACATGTCCTCAGATTTGCCCTTGGGTATGGCCTGGCTCAACTGCCTTTCCTTTGGAAAAGCAGGATAGAAAGAAAATTGTAGTTGGGTGAACTTGGCCAGCTGCCAGAGACCCACCCAGTCAGTCAAACTCCACCTTCTCAGTCAGGATGGGGGAGAAAATAAGACAGAAAATCTCATTCATGAGTCAAGATAAAAACAGGGAGATCACTTACCAATTGTCACCACGGACTTGGATAAAATTAACTTACTTAATTGATAATTAAAATACATTTGGAAAGTGAGAAACAAAGTCAAATTAAAACACCTCTCCCAACCCTCCTTTTTTCCCAGGCTCAACTTCACTCCTTTATTCCTAAATCCTCTACCTCCACCTTCCCCTATAGCACAGCACAGGGTGGATGGAGAATGGGGGGTTGCGGTCAGTCCGTAACAGTTTGTCTCTGCTCCACCCTCCTCCTCACACTTTTCACCTGTTCCAGCATGGATTCTTCCCATGGGCTGCAGTCCTTCAGGATAAACCTGCTTCATTGAATGTCTTCCCCAGGCCTCAGTTCCTGTCAGGAGAACCTGCTCCAGCATAGGCTGCATCATCCTTCAGGGCACAGACATCTGCTTTAGTGTAGTCTTCTACACAGGCTGTAGGGAATGTCTTTTCCACCATGGTGCATGAGCACCTCCTCTCCATCTCCTTCTTGACCTTGTTATTTGCCAGGATGTTTCTTACGCGTTTTTCTCCTCACTCCTCACTAACATTTAGCATTTTATCCTTTCTTAAACACCTTTTCACAGAGGTGCCGCCAGCATTGCTGATAGGCTCGGCTGTGTCCTGCAGTGGGTTCATTAGAGCTGATTGGAACCAGTTCTGTCCAATACGTGGCCAGCCCATGACCTCTTCTCACAGAGGCCACCTCTACAGCCTCCCCACTGCCAAAACCTTGCCATTGACACCCAGTAAAGAAATAAAAACAGCAGCATATCTTATTGCAAAGGTGGGCTCCTAGCACTGAAGTAAACTATGGACTACAGCAGTCTCTGTCCTGCTTCTTATTATGGACCTTGTACCTTTCTTGAGTAGCTGTAAGACATGTGCTATCTGCTCGCCTAGTGCATAAATTCTGCATTCTTGAAGGAGTATAAAGTGCTTAGATACTATGACAATGTAATACAGACAATGTGATTGGCAAAGTGAGATGCACCTATCCTGGTAAAGTCCATACTATGGAATATTAAGTAAGAAAATATTTCCTTTAATCTATGAGTTATTATTTTTAGTCTTTCCTGGAAAGATCAACCATTTTTTACAGTGTGTATTTCCCATCTCCTTGGCAACTACTGGTCGGACAAATCTGTGCTCTGAATATGTTTTATGACCACTCTTCATGTCAAACTGCTCAGAACTAATCTTAAAATACTAGCAAATAATTTTTTTTCTCAATCATGGAGTCTTGACATGAATTTTGAGTTGCTTGGAGAAATATACTTCTCCCATTCAAATTGCTTTATAAAAAACACCTAGAAACAAGTTTGCAATCTTAAAAAAAGGAAGGACAGAAAGTCTAATGTCAAAAGAACTTAAGAAAAATCAGTTATTGTCTGAAAGAAAATTCTTCTCTTTTTTTTTTTTTGAATAATACCTTGGTTTCTTGCTTCAATTCCTTCCAAGTTCTCCAAGTACTGAGAAGGCAGTGAAGATGCAGAGGGAGATGAAAAGAGTTATCATTCCTTTGTCTTGCCTTGCCTTGCCTTGCCTTGCCTTGCCTTGCCTTGCCTTCCCTTCCCTTCCCTTCCCTTCCCTTTTATTTATGATTGGAAGAAGGGAAAGTTGTTTTCTGAAGACACACATGAAATTAGATTCTGTTTGTGCTTCTGAATGAAAATCTTAGCTACATATCTGATAGCATTAGTAATGTCCCAGATTGAAATAGGTCTTTTTCTCTTCACAGAATTCTGGAGATCCTTAATTGTGAGACATTTTACTCCCTCTTTAGAAGCTTACTTTGCAAAGATTCATTCATTTGTTCCCATACCAAACTTCTGAGAGTCTAAGGAAGGTGTCCTTTCAGTGGAAGAGCATTTTCACTCATGAAATTGCAAGCAACTTCTGGACACGTATGAGTATATTTTCAGGAAAACCATAATTTCCTCTGAGACAATGAGGAAAGGAAGTAGGTCTATCTCCATACATAGGAGACACAAAACACTCTCTCATACAGTTTGAGTCTGTGATGAAGTAGAAATAACCTCACACAATGACAACTGAATTAAATCTATTGGAAGTAATTGGACTAAGTGGCTTCAGAAAGAGATGAGAATGTTTCAAGGAAGCTAGGGACATGTATGTAAACAGCCTACCAGATGGACTTCTCTCTTCTTGCTATGCATATCATCACTGGCCTTACATATGTTCTGTCTGGGAATAGAAATTTCTTCCTTCTAGTTGCTGTAAGAAGAGTGTTGGAACTCTGCTTTCTCCTGAGTTTCAGAATATGATAATGAACCTTTTCTGCTTGCTCTGAGGGACTCATATTTGAAGCAAGAGACAAGAGAGCTTTGAAAACTGTTCCCAGACCAGTACTATTGATATCTGGCCTGGTACCAATGAAGGCAGTCTTTCTGTGACTGGATCAACTACCTTGGCATGTATTTTTGCCTTTATGCCAGCTGGGAGCCACATTTCACTGTGCCTTGCACTTCATCTACACACTGGCAGAAGCCAGGTTTCCCTGCAGGCTGCTTAACCATCTTGGCATGGCTTTTGTCCAAATACTGGCTGGGAGCTGGTTCCTCTGTGGCCTTCTCAATTCTCTTGGCATGAACAATGCTCAGACACCAACTGAGAGCTCAGTTCCTGAAGCCTGCTGTTTCCATCTGCTAATTCTGATTGGCAACAAAAAGAGAGGGGCTATCCTTCAAACCACCTCAGACTTTTTTTTTTTTTCTTCTTTGGAAGTTTCTGAGGGGAAAATAATACTTGGGAGATAAAGAAACACTAAGTTAGACATTCTGTGAAACCTCTGTTCCAAAAAGAAATTAGAGGTCCAGCCTCTGTGTGTTTAGGTCAGTTCCACTCGGGTAATCAAGCTACAGCTGGCTGTAATTAATCTACAAAGAAATGAAGGACTAACCTATGGGATGCTTTGCTTCATCCGCTTCATATAGAAAATCCACAGTGATTTCTGTATGATACGCTTCTTACTTACAGGTGAGTTTTAGGCTCTTGCCTGATCTTTAAATCTCTTTCCTTTAATTGTTTTTGTAATTGCTGTTTGATTTGCCTGACATTATGATTGTCTACTCCTTTTCTTAGCCTTCAGTTGAATAACATTCTTGGATTCTTGACTATATTGCAGATTTATTTTTCCAGACTAGTGGAAAAATATTTCGGTTTTTTTGGTTCAGTCTAAATAGGTCTATATGGCTTTATTTAGCCTTAAGTGCTGAGTGCAAATGTCTGTGTCTTAAGCTACATTTCCATGAAGGGATATTGTCTGGATACATAGAAATCTGGAAGTTTCTTCCTGACAAATGACCTTAAGTCTAGATTCAAAGTGAAGGTCTATCTCTATCTGTATGGAGATGGAGAATGTTTATCTCCTACAAACTGTGACAGGATAAAGCTGAGATCATTCTCTCCATCTGCAGCTTAATGCACCAATGTGTCTCCAGTTCTGCTTATCCCAAATGATGAAAAATCCTGAGTCAGACATGAGAAATCGTGACACTTCTAAAAACTTATGACTATTAAGCATATATAAAAGTACATAGAAGCTGCAAATCTCAAATGTCCTTGGCATTTGGGAGGTGGAGATGTAGTGGGGCAGGAAGAAATGTAAAGAGAATGCTTATTACTGGGGATTATTTAACAGAGAAAATAGCTTTATAACCTCTTTACTTGAGATATCAATAGGCAGATTTGAACATTAATACCCCTCCTCTGACAAATGTCTTTATATTTTTCCTAAACTCCTTACTCGTCTTTATGCTGACTGTGAGTAAATACTTTAAAAATGTCTCAAGAGTAAAAGGCAGACATTAGATGACTTTAACTACCCCCAATTTTTATATTCCCTTGTATAACTGGTTAGGTCACATAGTCCTTGCCCTCTGCTTGGGTTTTATAGTAGGAAGATGCTACTCTGCCTATTACTCATTTTATGATCAAATAACTTGCTAATAACTTCAGAGGAATGTTAAACACATTATCTGAATGACAGTAATCTGCGGGCAGATAGTCACTTCCAAATGTACTTACAGTCTCTGGACCCACAGGGCCAAAGAGGGAGTTCGTAACTCCATCTGTAGCCTTTCAATTTGCATGCTGCTATTTTAAGATACTTTCTGGGCAATAAATTGCTGTAAAAAGGCATATTGAGAGAGAGGAGATAACTAGTGTCGTGTCAGTTATAGGAGGAGACAGTTTTGCACAGTCCCAGAATCACAGAATGGTTGAGCTTGGCAGGGACCTCTGGAGATCCTCTTGTCCAAGCTCCTTCCCAAGCAGGGCCACCTAGAGTCAGTGGCCCAGGACTGTGTTTAGACTTTTTTTTTAGTATCTCCAAGGATGGAGACTCCACAACCTCTCTGGGCAACTTGTGCCAGTGCTTGGTCACCATAACAGGGAAAAAGTGTTTCCTGATGTTCAGAGGGAAACTTCTGTGTTTGAGTTTGTGTCCCTTTCCTCTGGTCCTGTCACTGGGCAACATTGAAAGAAGCCTGGATCCGTCCTCTTTGCGTCCTCCCTTGATGTGTTTATGCACATTGATGAGATCTGCCCTGAGCCTTCTCTTCTCCAGGCTGAAAAATCCCAGCTCCATCAGCCTTATAGGAGAGATAATCTAGTGTCTTCATCTCTCTTGTGGCCTTTTGTTGAATTCTCTCCAGTATGTCCATGTCTTTCTCATACTGGGAAGCCAAGAACTGGACACAGCACACCAGCTTTGGCCTCACCAGTGCTGAGTAGAGAGGAAAGATCATCTCTCTTGACCTGCTGCCAGTACTTTTTCTAATGCAGCTGAGGATATCATTTGCCTTCTTTGCAGCAAAGGTACATTCCTGGCTCATGTTCAACTTTGTGTCTGCCAGGAACTCCAGGTCTGTTTTTGCAGAGCTACTTTCCAGCTGGGTGGCCCCCATCATGTACTGGTGTATAGGATTGTTCTTCCCCATGTACAGGACTTTGCACTTCCCCTTGTTTAGCTGCATAAGTTCCCATTGGCCCATTTCTTCAGCCTGTCAAGGTCCCTCTGGAGAGCAACATGACCCCCTGGTGTCACTCCTGCCAGTCACTCCTCCCAGTTTAGTGATGTCGGCACAGTTACTGAGGGTGCACTCTCCCCTGTCATCTAGATCATTAATGAAGATGTTAAACACAACTGTGCCAATCTGTAAATATTTAATGCTTTAATACTATGTTTAAAAATTAACTCCAATACCAGACGACATTTCTTACATTGTAATACTATTAATGATCTATAAATGGACAGAAGTTCATGCTAAAAGCTTTTTAACCGCAACTATACATAAAATATAGTTGAAAAAGTACCAACAAAACTGTCAGTGGTCTTTCACGAGTTTATCTGATTTGTGGAAGTGTAGTTTTAATCTGTCTTAAACAAACTTTCAAAAAATTAAAATGTAATAATTTTTAAATGCAATTATAAATACAAAATCATTAGAAGCATTTTAAAAGTTTAGATTATTTGGATCCATTATCCATGTAACTTACTTATTATTCATGGAGAAAGAAAAAGTGAATCCCTTAAGATGTAGGTTTTGCTTTGAAAAACAACCGTGTGAATGCGCTCTTTCTTACTCCATATCTTTATTTTCTTGGGGTATATCTTGCATACTTGGAGTACATCTTCCAAAATTACTTCTTACTACTGCCAGGGCTGTAGAACTAATACAGCTCTATAGGAATTGACTGATTTTCACACACTGACAGAATTGTTAATATTCTACTTAGTTTTTCAGAGCATGTAATATGATATGCAATAGTGGCAGCCCACAGGAAGGAAGAACATTTTCATGGTGTAACTAAAAATGTAATTTGGTGACCATGGGCTTGCATAGATGTAAATGAAGGCAGTAATCAGTCTGAAGAACCTTTATTATTGGCAGTGGTGCACAACTGAGAAAGAATTGAGTTCTGTTTTCAGAATCCATGTTGGTTTTACAGGATTGAAATAAAAAGGAAAAAAATGATTTTACTGTTATTCTTATCTAATTTGCCCTGAGAATTACAACATAAAAACATTTCCTGTATCACAACACAGTTCTACAATAAACTAGCATTGATTTTGATAGATTTCCATAGAACACATTTCAAAATGTCATTGGAATATAGGTGAAAACTGGTTTTCTGAATTTCTTGCAATGACCAATTTGTCTTTATTTAAATACAAAGGCAGTGGCTACTCAAAATTCCCTCTAGACGCAGTTAGGAACCCCGACAAAGCTGAAATAGTTTGACAGCAAAAATCATTCCCAAAACAAGACCAAAACTCAAACCACTGTTTTGCCACTCTTGTCTTCCAGTTCCTTATGTGTCAGCCTCTGCAGAATATGGATTTATTAATGTGGCTACAGAGACAGGCCAAAACAGCTTGCCCTTGTTTCAGTGGATTCCTTCCAGATATGTTTTCACAGATTTTCCAAAATACTAAATTGAATCATAATTCTGATAAATTCTCAAGTCGGGATAATTTTAAAGTGTAAATATTTGTGTAAAAAATATGCACTGTAAAAACTGGCAAAAGTAGTACTTTGAAGAAAAAATAGATCATATGTCAGCCAAACCAGGACAATCATATTATCCTAAAATCAGATTTTTAAAAGCTAAAACCAGCTTCTGACTTCTGGGATACTTATATTCTGAAATATATATTCAGCATTTAAGTAAACTACATACACTGTACACAAAAAACTGCAATGGTAAAATTTTAATTTTTTTAAAACGTTTGTGAGCCAGCCATCTAAGACTAGCTGGTTACACATAAACAGACATTCATTTTTCTTTCATTTATTCCATTTTCCAGTCCAACAATACCTAGAGAGGAAGGAAGCAGTGTACTGACAGCTATACAAAAAGATGGGTACTAGGAACCATTGAATGTTTCGATGGAATGTCTCTTTCCAACATCAGTATTTTACAAGGTATTAAAAATTATTGCAGCTGCTACTGTAAATAAATACTGAATTATAGAAATAGTAAAAATACAGTGTTAATAAAAAAACATTGTCAGCATGGATGGGATTTATTTCCTTTGTTTTTTCGTTCCTTCCTAAGGAACAATGTCATGAAGTACATATAAACATATATTGTGGGAAGATAAATACATCATTGTTTTCCAGTAGAGCATCTGTCTCCTTTAATATTTCTGCCACCTTTTAGCAATCCAGTCTTATGCCTAGGACTTTTTAGATAATAGAGACTGATCAGATTATTCTAGTACTTTTTACTTGTTAATGATTTTTAAAGTATTTATTCACTACTTTTCTGACTGAATATATATTTTTAATGAAAATTCGTATGCTACTAATCTCTGTTTTACTTAGTAGTAGAGGAAAAAACTAATTGGAACTATTAAAAAAGAAGTTGAGTGTGAATAGAAAAGATTCTCTGTGGAACACCTGTGCCAAGAAAATGTTTTTGTGTCAGTAAAACATTTAAAACCTCATTAAGCCTCAATCTCTTAAATAAGATAAAAGTTTCTGAAAGACCTTTCCAGGTTCTCAGAAGGGGGTGATTTCCAAAAATATATAGCTAGTGTCAGATTAAGTTCTTAAGGACTGACTTTTCAAACAGACTGCTAGGGATGTCTTCAATGACATTCAGTAAATTTTTTTTAAGTAGATGTTTTAGATTCAGATCTAGCAATAAACTTTTTATACATGTTCCTCAGTGCTCCATGCGAATTCTTTGCGAGGTTGGAGTCTTAGCCAAAGTTATTTGAAATCTTTTAAATTATGTACATTAGGTAGTGACTTGAAAACCTGACTACTTAAAGTGAGTACTGTCAGTATTTATCTTAAATAATGGCCAGACCATGATGTTTACATAGTTATTTTGCAACTAGTATTTTATTAAAGCTATGAACTGTTCTTCACGAAGTCACATATCATTCTAATATGAGGGTCCTATTGTGTGCAGAATTGTTTGTCCACACTCTATTTAGTTCCATAGTAATTGCAATAAACTCATTTCACTGTCAGAACAGTCCAAGGTATCCAGAGCCATGTCCTATACAACAAAATTTTTCAATCCAAAGGGACAAGGTCAGATTTAAAAAATTAAATTAATCTAATTAATCTTTAATCTAATTAAAACTAGATCAAGTCTAGATATAGTCCCTCCCAAGTTAACAACAGTGTTTTCAATTTGAATTAAAAGAATATTTTTAATTTTTCTTTTTATCCATTAATACTGTGATTATGTTTGCATGTATATTTTCACACTGAAAAAAGTATAGATTTCAGTATATTTTCACTGATATGGCTAATTTGCTAAGGATGACAATAAAAAATATTTGAGTAACGTACAGAGTTGACATTTAGAAAGATTTTTTTATAATTATATGGGTTTTTTATTATAAAAAAAACCAAAACAAAACCAAAGAAAACATTGTCACAGGCCTTGCTATATCATGGGTTAGTATGTATGATCGTGTGTGGACTTTAAATGAACCATAAGTGATTGTAAGCCACATAGAAGCTGAAAACAACAGATGTACACAGAGATGTTCTAACAGGGTTGAAGGGTGGTGCAAGATGAATAGTCCTATAAAATAATGAAGGTAAAGAAGGAAGACTTTTGTTATGTTCAACATGTACCAGTGTCCTATGACACAGGTGGAATAAAGAGATACAGATCAGGATATCTAGTATATAATTAGTTTGACTACTTTATAAAAAAAACCCTCAGAAACCTTCTAATACCATAGAATTATAGAATCATACAATAGTTTGGGTTGGAAAGGACATTAAAGATCAGTCTAGTCCAAACCCCCTGCCATGGGCAGGGACACCTCCCACTAGACCAGATTGCTTAAAGTCTCACCCAGCCTGGCCTTGAACACTCTCAGGGAGGGGGCAGCCACAGCTTCTCTGAGCAATCTGTTCCAGTGTCTCACCACCCTCACAGTCAAGAACTTCTTCCTAATATCTAATCTAAATCTACCCTCTTTCAGTTTAAAACTGTTACCCGTCATTCTATTGCTACATATATGCATTGGCATAGAGAAAGCTGCACAGCACTGTGCTTACTATCAGTACTGATGTTTCAACATTTTGTCTGTTAGATGATTAATTTGTGTGAGTCATGCCATGAAGACAACCAACTTAGCCCACTATTTGCCACTGAACCAAGTCTGTTTCTTTTGTCTGTTCTGCTGAGATGTGAATAGTGTTGAGGTCCCTAGCCAGTGGATGTACTGTTCCCAAGACCTATGAAATTACAGTACTTACAGAAAGAATGTCCTAAGCAGCAGAGATATTACAATGTTCAGCATTTTCATTAGTGATGTGTTTAAATAATTTTAATAAATATAATAAAGGAAATTACTGTTGAGAAAATTATCACAATTCCAAGTGCTCTTTAAAGACTAGAAAAATAGTCTAAAACAAATGAAAAATTGATAAAGGTACCTATGGAGATGTATAACTTGCAAAAATTTCCAAAGCATGACTAAACCCATATTTTTTTGTCATTTTGGATTTTTGAGGGTATTTCTAAAAAAAAAATGAATTGTTCACATTATTTACCTTTAATTATTTTTAAACACTATTTACTATTTATTTTTTTTTTGTATAAAAATATATGTATATGTACACTTCTATATGTATATGTAAGTGTAAATTACTTACTTTTGGAAAATGAGAGTTACGGTCGGTATTAGAGATGAAGTTGTGACATATGCAAGATGAAATGATTACTGTAACGGTGTTAGAAAATTACAGGTCAAAAGACTGGCTTTATGAATCAATACTGCCTTTAGAGTCAGACCAAGATTCAGAAGTAGTACTGTAGGCAGAAATTTCAATATTTGGTGCATCAGTATAAATAAAAAATTCTTATTTGTAGAAAGATACTTGCAAAATTAACAGCACATCCTTATGCATTTGCAATAATGTGTAGAGTTAACATATCCCATTATTTGCCTTGGCTATCCAAGAAAAGCAATTGCCTAATTTAATACATTCTTATATGAAATTACTTTATTTCAAATAAGAAAACATTCTGATGAACTGAATTGCATTGCTAATCTAATTTTAAACAGTTTTCTCAAAAATGTCTACTCTTAAATTTCAGAGGCCCCTTTTCCTTCTCTTCAGTTGAGATGACAATAGCTCCCCTCTGTCACAGAAGGGGATGAGAAGTAGTTGGCTACAGGCATAAGCATTCACTCTTCTGCTCTGGAAGATGCTATTTTTAAAAGTAGCTAATGTTCCCTGTTTGGTTTTTTTATACAACACTTTCTACCAGTCCTTCACTACTTTTGTGGTTCTGGACTGCAAACCCTGAACAGGTTGATCCTGGAAGAAATATGAGTGAGGGGATGGTAGACAAGAGCGGGTGTAATTATAGAATTGTGACACTTAGTTGTGGTGGTTTGATTTTGGTTTTTGGTTTGGTTTGTTTTTTAATGTTGATTTTAGATGTCTTAGAATCACAGAATTATAGAATGATAGAATAATTATGGTTGGAAGGGACCTCCAGGGCCATCAAGTCCATCCTTTATCCCATCATATTCCTAACTATTAAACCACTAGACCATGGCCTCAAGTGCCTCATCAACCCTTTTTTTGAACTCCCCCAGGGACGGTGACTCCACCACCTCCCTGGGCAGCCTGTTCCAATGTCTAACCACCCTCTCAGTAAAGAACTTCTTCCTAATATCCAACCCAAACTTCCCCTGACGCAACTTGAGGCCATTTCCTCTCGTCCTATCATTAGCAATTTGGGAGAAGAGACCAACACCAGCCTCACCACAACCTCCTTTTAGGTAGTTGTAGAGGGCAATGAGGTCTCCTCTCAGTCTCCTTCAGACTAAACAACCCCAGTTCCCTCAGCCAGTCTCCATAAGGCCTGTTTTCCAGACCTCTCACCAGCCTCGTTGCCCTTCTCTGGACTCACTCCAGCACCTCAGTGTCCTTCTTATCCTGTGGTGCCCAGAACTGGACACAGCACTCAAGGTGTGGTCTCACGAGTGCCAAGTCCAGGGGCACGATCACCTCCCTACTCCTACTGGTCACACCGTTTCTGATACAGGCCAGGATGCCATTGGCCTTCTTGGCCACCTGGGCACACTGCTGGCTCATGTTCAGTTGGCTGTCAACCCAGGTCCTTTTCTGCCAGGCAGCTTTCCAGCCACTCTTCCCCAAGCCTGTAGCGCTGCACGGGGTTGTTGTGACCGAAGTGCATGACCCGGCACTTCCCTTGTTAAACCTCATGCAATTGGCCTCAGCCCATTGCTCCAGCCTGTCCAAATCCCGCTGCAGAGCCTCCGTACCCCCAGGCAGATCGACACTCCCACTCAGTTTTGTGTCATCTGCAAATTTACTGAGGGTGCATTCGATCCCCTCAGCCAGGTCATTGATAAAGACATTAAAGAAGACTGGCCCCAAAACTGAGCCCTGAGGGACACCGCTTGTGACCGGTCTCCATCTGGATTTAACTCCATTCACCACAACTCTCTGGGCTCGGCCATCCAGCCAGTTTTTAACCCAGCAAAGAGTCCACCTGTCTAGACCATGAGCTGCCAGCTTCTGCAGCAGAATGCTGTGGGAAACAGTGTCAAATGCCTTACTGAAATCCAGGTAGACAACATCCACTGCTTTTCCCTCATCCACTAGGCGGGTCACCTTATCATAGAAGGAGATCAGGTTGGTTAAACAGGACTTGCCCTTTGTGAACCCATGCTGGGTGGACCTGATCCCCCTGTTGTCCTGCACTTGCCGCGTGATCTCCCCCAAGATGAACCATTCCATAATCTTCCCTGGCACCGAGGTCAGGCTGACAGGCCTGTAGTTCCCCAGATCCTCCTTCCTGCCCTTCTTGTAGATGGGCGTCACATTGGCAAATTTATAGAATAACATGAAAGGATCTAGGTGTATATTTCTCAGTAAAGCCCTTTGGTTTATGGCTCTGATGCCACTTTGGTCTTAAATAATCAGTTGAGAAATGAAAAAATAAAGTTGCTTAACGTGTGTTGTATACACATAATGTCGTGTATGGAAAAAAGTAGCACTTCCTATTCACGAGACTCCTTTCTGCTTTGGATTTAATTTCCTGGAGGCTGACAGAAGCTTTTGCCCAATGTACAGAAGAATTTTTTCTTTAGAGGTCCTTGTTAGAAGTACCATCCTGTACATCAGTACAGGGTTAAGCATAAAACCAGAATATTTCTTCTGTCAAAACTTACTAAAAAATAATGTTGTTAAGCCTCTGCATTATAAAGATATGTATTCTAAATAATACAATACGAAGCTAACCAGTTCTTATAATGATGTATCTGCATCAACTTTTAAACTTGAATCCAGTGAATATATTTTGAGCTCTGATGTATGTGTTTTTCTTAATTCTGTCTTTTGAACACCTCTCAAGAATATGTACAAAAGATGTATCATGGCATAGAGACCTTGAGTTTTAACAGCAGTAAAGTACACTTTTATCATAGTTGATGATGACACCTATGAGCTAAAAATGGAGTTATGTAACTGACAGCATATGAAGAGAACAAGAACAAGGGAAGGACTGTGAGAAGTCTTTAGGAAAATGAAACTGAAGTGTCACATCCTTTCATTTAGAAGAGATTTCTTCTATTAAATATAATTATTTTTCCTTCAAGTTTTGATGAAGATGAGGTTGCTAGGAAACTCATTCTGTTTTCAGCTGTGCCTGTGTAAATATGGCATAACCGATTTATGCTGATAAAGCTCCTGGACTGAAATAAGAACAGCTATGGAATAGTTTTGATGTTTGTTCATGAGTAACATAAAGAAACATGTTACAAAAGAGACAAAACTCAATGACCAGTTGTTGCCTCCTTGTCTCTGGGCAACATCTGGTACAAGCCATGAGAAATTAGATTTATGTCATCCTTGTAAATCCCTGATTCCTTTCCAGTAGAGCTGCATGAAGTTCTTGGCAATGAAACATACCTCCACTACTTGTATAATATCACTCCAGATTGCTTTGGAACCGTGAATCCATGTTTATGCCTCTTATGGATTGAATTCATCTGCCATTAATATTAGGAGAGAAGTGATTATTCCCTGTGTTGCAGGTTCTAAAGGAATGATGGTAAATATTATAGCTCTTCTTACACCTATACTGTCTATATCAGTACCTGAGTAAATGTTTACTTTTATGGCTCAGTGGACATATATTGCTTGTATAAACACTACTGTGACTGTAATACTCACAATGTATAGCCATGCAGTATTTTAGCATGAACTCACTGGATGATGATAATTACATGACACCTTTTGTATCTTAACACCACTGACCATATCAAATGTGTGGCCAACATGCTTTCACACAGACCCTAGGACCTATCCCAGCATATTTGTATAATAAATCCTTTCATCTCCATATTAAAATTCCTGCACAGCTATGCTGCCTATTGCTGCACTGGGGACATCAGATTAGGTCTGTAAACAGATTTTGTGCATCCAGATCTATCACAGGAAATAAAGACCCAAGCAATATGCTGATTTCTGTTATATCATTGACAATGATGGAAATACAGACTATCCTGATAGAAAAGCTGCTTCTGCCTTCCCCTCAGGAGATGTACTAGATCACAGCTTTGTACTAGATCAGTCTCCTCTTATTTGATCAGGGAAGACCAGCACTGACTGATCATTATAGACTGTCCTTCTCACCTGGTGTAAAAAGAGGTACATGATAAGAATAATCTTCAACAGGGGACCTTCTTCAGAACTTCCAAGCCTGTGCAACTCTCCTTCACTGGTTCACTTTTGTTTGGTTAATTTTTACCATAAGCAAAGAGGCCTGGACATGTTCCTGTGTGACCTGACCTAGGTGTTCCTGCTCTGGCAGGGGAATTGGACTAGATCATCTTTTGAGGTCCCTTCCAATCCCTAACATTCTGTGATTCTGTGATTCTGTGACTCTGAACAGAAAATATACATAACTTAAACATTTTTTTTAGAATTTCACTAAACACAGTAGTCTACTATATTAGATATTAGTTTATGTATACAGTAATAGTGTGACAAGAGATATGGAACTAAAATTCCAAGATGTATGTATGAAAAATCAATATTTTCTTCAGTTATATTTCCGGTGTAGATGATGATCAAGGCTGTGCCTTTCTGTACATCCAGCACTGTTAAGTCCAGGAACTCCACACCAGTTATTTGCACAAATGTAATGCTGGCTGATTGGAGACAATGGACCTGATTTGGAGATTGACCAGCTCCTAGCCACCTTTGCAAATAAGCATTTGACTGATTGTTACAGGAACTCTTCATGTGGGATTTTGGGCAGTTCTCAAGATTCTCCCAGACAGCTCCTGCTACGCCTAATCTAATTTATGTGTTGATTAACACCCTGGGCAGAAATTCCTAGAGGTTCCCAGGTAGTTGCTGCTGCATAAGTTATCAAATTGTACATAGATAAGACATTAAGAAACACTAAATATAAATAATTCCCAAAGATGAAGAAATTGTCTTTTGCAGGTTATAGAGATATTGAGTTGTTTTGCCTGCAGATAAAATAACTGATGGAGATGGATCATGCATGTTTTGAGGCAGTTGCATAGGAGAACAGCTGATTTGTCAAAACTTAGTAGAACAGTGGTTTGGAGAGTTGAAGATGTTAAATGGACCCTTGCAATGGAGGCTCCCATGACTGTCCCAACAGCAACTGACCATCCTGTTTGGGAGACCTAATTACCCCTCTAAGAATTACTCTATACCAAGATCAGAGTAATAATTTCTTTGGGAGAAGCACTCTGTCTGCCAGTGTTTGTGCAAGAGTAGATATGGGTCTGTGCTCTTTTTAAGAAAGGTTCCCCAAATAGATAGCCACACATTGCTCTACAATTCTATCAGCAGGGAAATGAGTCTTTGATTCTGTAGATCCTCACAGTGATGAGACAGTGACTACCTACCCTAAGTGTAAAACATATGCTACTTATGTATTACAAATCTTCCCAGTCTTAAATTGCAGACAGACTAGCACTTTTGTCTGTGAATAGGCAGAACATAAATGAAATCAGGGCACACATCTTTGCATGGGTAATGATCTGCATCCCTTGCTGCCTTTAGTCATGTAGTTCTCTACCCAGACAATCAGGCGACACAGGGAGTTCAATCAAAAATTGATGTTTTATATATGAGGATCACATTTGAGATGCCTGAAGGTGGAGATAGGTTTTTTTTTTTCCTTTTTTTCTTTTTTTTTTTTTTTAGAAAAACTGAAATTGAAGCTTAACTCCTCCTGGGAAGCAAAGTCTGCTTTCAATTAGCTGACTATGAGATACTATATCCTCAGGTGCAGCCTCAATGACAGTATCCCAAATGCCTTTTGAATCATCGTGTCGTGCTGTATCCTACAGCAGGGTGCTATGCAGGGCTGTCAAGACTATCCTAACTGCAGATCACTTTCACTTAGCCTGGCACAACCACAGGCACTGAGTCTGTCTTCTGTGATGGGATGATGTAATATTGTCTGCAAAATGCCTTTATACTCATGATTCTGGCTATAGAAACACTGCTTCCTTTCGCTGTTCCATATGTTGTTTATGTCCCTTCAGCACCTCCTAAACAAGGTTGAAAGCGCACAGCAGTCTAAGTCAACAAGAGCATGTGGTCTCTTCAGGTCTAGTGTTGGGCATGCCTTGCAGAAAACCTCTTGTGGCGAGAAAGTTCTCTCTCAATTAAAGAGAACCAAATGAAAACCAACAACAAAAACTCCCACTGCATGGAAGATTCCACAGAATCCATCTTTCATAAGGTCTTCTTCTATAAGAGATCTACTTTATGTTACCAGTACTGTCATTTTGTTGTATGTCCTAGGCACTCCCCTAAAGGTGGCTATAATGATGTGCCGAGGGGCTGTGAATCCGTAAGAACTTAGAACTTCAAACATGTTTATCCAAACAGGGACAAAGGGGAGACTGCTCCCATAACAAAAGTCACAGTGCTCAAAGTTTCCATGTCTCTTGGGTCTGAAGTCACATTCCAGACACAAATTTGTCCCTGGTATTGTGTGTCTCCTAGGTGATACACTGTTGGCTACTCTTCTGTTAGACAAGTTGTAGTCTGATGGGAAAAGTTTTTTCACACCAAGCTTGTCTAAGGTTTGTTTCTCGCTAAGAAAAATCTTTGGAGAGTTGAAGAAAGCAAATATCAAACCTTCCAGAAATTTTCAGGTGGGGCAAACAACACGGAACAGACACAGCAGTATAAACCTAGGGGATGCTCACATTTCAGTGTAAATGGCTATGTTGGCAAATCTATCTACAAAGGCAATATGATCTAATCCCTCACTAAAGACCTACATCAATCTCCTTCCCTGTCCCACACCAAATGGTACCAACAGTGCTCTTGAGATTTCTGCCCAGAAAAAGAAAGAGCTGGTCTTCTTGCACTGTGTAAGAAACACCACCCTGCATCGGTTCTGTATTTTGTCTCCTTATTTTATTCTATATGCTGAGTACCTCAAGCATGAGGAGATTGTAATGAATTTAATTCACTTGAAAGTGAAGTGGACACTTCAGTATTGGCTTATTGGCTATTCCAACTGTGCCATCATGCTATTCCTGATTGAATGTAAATGTAAACTGGAGGGACTACTGAAATAATGACAGGCTGCTCATGGAAGTCTAGACTAGTTTGAGTTGCTGCTACGTGTTATCTTAGCAATCAGTCCTTGTGACCAACAGTTCTGCATCTGATGATTTGCAAACAGATTGCTACACTGGATGCTGAAGCCATGGGAACTGTGAGAGAACATAAGATAATTACATCCCTGTTTCTGTCTCTGTGTCTGAAACATGCCCTACGTGATGAAACGAAGTTTCTGTTTCATCTAGTGTCTCAAAGGATACTCTTTCCCTCTGAACCAGAGTGACCCTGCCAAACCCCGAATCCCATGTTGCGCTTTGTCTGTGAACTGCAGAGGCCAAGAATGGATCAAACACCTCCTGGAGTTGCAGAGGTGTATGCATCATTCTTGCCTTTGTAAATGTGCCATACAAGTGTCCAACACTCAAGGAGTCTTGGGGGATCTGGGGGGCATGGAATGTGTGTGTGCGTGGGTAAACTACTACTTCACAGATACCATATCATCTAGTCCAGACTATGACATGTCTGTTAGTGCCAACCATGACTGTTTTTTCCCAGAGCCAATGCTGAGGGCAGAGAAGGGAGAGTTCCTTCTGAAACTCTTGCCTCATTGCAAAGAGTTAAACCCTGCTGGTCCCTGTCTCTTGACTGCCAGAGTCTGCTTCCTGCACCCACTTTTCATAGCAAATTTGGAGGAGCCACATCTGATAAAGAGCGTACCTTGTCTATGCTGCACCTAGTGTTGGGATTTGAGTTTTCTCTCTTCTCTCCTTCTCACGCGGGTTTCCTTGCCAAAAGGACAGCTTGCATATTGCAGAGCAAAGCTGTGGTGTGCATCACCATGCTGATGGTGTGGACAGTGCATGAATTAAGAGTTGAGTGCTAAATCAGAAGCATTTCAGTGTGACCAAGAGATACATCCTCTGTCATCAGGGAATTCCTAATTAACCTGCTTCAGCTGCCCTTACAAAAAAAGCTGTATGCAGTCTATGGACTTTATCCTAATTAGAGGTGTCTTGACGGTTCCTGCAATTAGTGTTATACCTGCTGAACATGCAATGGGACTTGGATGTTATAATGGCACCAATAAATTTGCATCTGTAAAGTGTGTATCAGTTGGTGGTGGTAGGGAGGCAGCTTTCAGAGTATATTCTTATTGTGTTGGACAAAGTGATTCTGTATATAGCAAGGATATAGGCTAAAGGGTGATTTATCTGACATATTTCTAAGGTTTACATTTTACTCTCTAACATTCAATCAGCACTTCAGCAGGAAGGGCACAAAGATGCAGGTAATTCAAGCAGGACTCTCAGAAGGTGTGAGAGCTGCTATAAAGGAAGTCCCTTTCAGATACTGAAAATGTCACAGATCTGAAGTAGGATTTCTTTTTTTTGTTGTTTTTTATTTGAAATCAAAGTCATATATATGTTCAGTTCCTTCTGTCAGTTTTTTCACTCTTTTCTTTCTTCTTTTTTTTTTTTTTTTTTTTTTTTTCCCCCCAAAGCACCACCAAGTGTCATCATTTTTTTGTACAAGATTTTCTGAAGTAAAGAATAGCTGATATTCAGAAAATGCTCGGCTGATGATTTCCGATAACCTAGTCTGTTTAAATGTCCCCTTGGTATGGGCACCTCTCCCTCACAAAAAAAAAAAAAGGCACTATTTCATTGTTTTAAAGGGTGGGACTTCATGAATAATAGATGGAGAAGGAGGGAAAGCAATAAAGGATATACACACACATTCAGGAAGACAAGAAGAGTAAAGAGGCACTGGGAATCAGAGTATCCACACTTTCTTTAAGCAACAGAAAGCTTCTTTTATTCAATGAGAAGACTGAAATGTGTAACAGCTGCTGTTGTTATGGTAAATGTCTAATGAGCAAGTTGGCAGATGCAGCAATGTTAATACTTGCTGCAACAGTGTCTTTGGTTGAATACAAGGCTCCTTATCCTGCTGATAACCAGGCTGCCACATTCTTCTCCACTTCTTAACTATCACCTCATCTTGGATGTTTTCTAACAACGTCTGTTTTTAACCTTCACCAAGATATAATGACATCAGCAGTTGTTGAAACCACTCTGTATTTTTTCTACATAAAATAATCTTGATTGCATGAATCAGAACTCTTACAGCTCTCCTAAGAATTGGAAGACTATGTATTTTTAAATAAATTAATAACTTTCCCTGCTTAGTGGAAAAAAAAGAGTTCTTTCTTGACAATCTGTGTTCTGTCAACAGCAACTCAAGCTGCTGTCACATGCTTGTAAAGTCCCAATTCTTAGACCATTCTGTGTTCAGTTCAGACCCTCATTCACTTCTGCCAGTTATCTCAGGTCTAGATGCACAATAGTATTCAAACACTTTAGTTAGATGTCAAATGGAATTGGGAATCTAAGAAGGTCCAAAGTACTCGAAATTTAATTTGCAGCTGTTCATATCAATTTGATGAATATACCAAAAACTTTTCCATCTGTGTTAGTGCTTCACTGCATTCCTTTTCATCAATTCTTCTCTGGTATTTCCAGAAATCTTCACATGTTCCAGCACCTTATCATTAAAAATTCTGATCAGTTAATATTTAGTCATTATTTCTAGAAAGAGTAGTAGTTAACCATCAGTAGAGAGAAATGGGATGGGAATTATGAGAAAGCCCATGTATAAAATTTATCATGTATTTATTATTGATATTTTCATTATTTAGCCTAACATTCTGCATTATCTGAAATGTAATCATTATTTAGCAACCTGTCATTCCTCCAATGTTTTTCTATCATTTTAAAAAGATAATTTTAATATTTAGCATTTTTAGCCATTGACGGCAAGAAAGTTTTTCAGCTGAGTGCATATTAAATCTGCAAAAGACAACTTACTCAATTTCCATGCAGAAAACAGGTACCTTTCTTCATTATGGCCTAAACCATTTTCTATTGTTTCTAGATACTCCATACTCACATAATAAAAATGTCTTAAGGAAGAAGACATTTTGTTGGTTTATTGCTTTGTTGCTTCATTGCTTAAGATACTCATTATTTATGAGAACTGATAAATCAGTCCTAAAACTTACTTTTTGAAATTTACATCTTTCTTGGGGCCAGGATAGTGAATTTCGTTGCAGTGAATGGTCTTATACAAAATCATAGTCACTACTAACATCCTGGAAATCATTTAGATAAGTCTAGTTTTGTCTGTATTCCTGTTCCCTCTTTGGGAAAATGCATAATTTAGATCAGGTTTCATTTAGGATTACTTTTATTCTGATTTTTCTTTTCCAAAAGTTTAAGATATCCTATGAGAAGATGTTATTTCTATGAGTACATTTGCCAGTAAACTCCTTTTCTAAATTATTTCTGGGAAGTGAATAAATGAGGGAAAAGGTCAATAGACCTAAATGTGTTTTGCAGCTGAGATACATGTTTATCAGAAATTCTTTTTACAGATACAGTAATTAACCAGATTTCTAATAATAATTCCTGCATTTACAACACTGTTCATCAAAAGAAACTAAAAGGTTTTATATAGATTATTTGCCTTATAGCAGAAAGTTTGCTGGAGTACCAGGAACAATTGAGTAAACCAGGTACAGAGATTCATGACTAACAAGACAGAAGAATAGTCAGGGTCAGCTCTGAGTCACAGTCTCTTGCTCCACAGTGGGGACAAAGCTCCTCTTTATAAGTTGTCCCATCTCCTGTCAGTGTGTTACCTTACAAGTTCCATCAGTGTTTCCATCTATTTACTCCAGTCTCTGGAGGAACAACAGCTTTGTTTTCATTTGTCAGCAGACCTTTTAAAAGGAGCAGCCTGAAAAAATGATAGTAATAAGGGTTTATTTAAGAAATCAGTTTTATCAACCATGAATGAGCAAAGATCCCTACAACCAGAAACTTCTGGTTTCATACTTTTGATTGCAGTTCCGACCTGACTTTATAGCTGAGTAAAGGTAATTATCAAGAGCATAAAAGAATTCAAATGCATTCAGTTCTTCTGGAAAATCAAACCATGAAGATCATTCTTGTGAAATCAATAATGAGCTGGACTTCTGTGCCATTGTCTACACAATGGCCTTTTATTTTCTTACAAGAGCTGTATAATTCTCAAAAGCTGCTGCTGTGTATTGCTTTTTCTTGCTGATCAAAGGTAGAGTCTGTACAGCATTTACAGTTTTAAAGGATCAGGTCCTGTTATAAAGGACTTTTTCCACTTTGATTAGCACAAGATACATTTATTAAATCACAGGAAAGCATTGTTAAAATAATATTGAGGGTATAAATACAATTAACAAAAGCCAAAGAAATAGTGATTTTTTTTTTCTTTCCGCATTATTCTTAACACGCTAAGATTTAAAGGTACTGCAGTCTTCAGGCGCACAATGAGTTATTATTTCTGTGCTAGACAGTAACTATTATTACTTCTTGGATGTAGTAAGGGATTGAAATTATTTCATAATATCACAGAAGTGTCGGTTGGAATCTCCTGCTTGAACCTGGGCTGTTGCCAGCAGTGCACAGGGGCAGCTGTGTCTGCATCTGGCAAAGTCTTCAGGATGCCCAGGAGAGGGATTTCACAGCCTCTCTGTGCAACTTATTCCAGTGAGGTACTACCCACCTAGTGACTTTTTGCTTCCAATGTCCAATCTTAATTTTCTAAGCTGCAGTTTGTTACCATCGCGACAATTGCATTGTCGGACATTGCTGCAAAGAGTTTGGCACTGTGATCATTTAAAAAAAAAAAAAGCCAAAAACCAACCAAACAAAAAACAAACCAAAAAGCAAACCAAACAAACCCACAAAAATTAAAATGTTCTAATCTGACTCTTCCCTGTCCAGGTTTTTCTAGTGTAGGCACTGACACATACCACGCACACCCTCCGCAAGAAAGCCTCTGTCATTAGTATTGCTCCCTTTTATGCTTTAATGATTTCATTCTTTGAGTGTCTTAGTTTTCAAATATTTAAATTAAAATAAATAGACCCTTTGTCTGGACATTTTAATTTCAGGGTTCACAAAGACTGTAAACAGAATGTTTCAATAATCCTGTGATCAGAAAACAGACCCAAAGATGCTGTTAACTGAAAGGAAGCAGGTAAAGGAAATAATGAAAAACAAATGCTACCATTGGTCACTGTATTTTCACTGTCCTCTTAGGATGCTGGAGATGATGGAAAGGTCACTGGCCCTCTTCCTTCTATGCCTCACTCAGGTTTTTTCCCTGCTCTTAGGCTATGTACTATGGTGAGTGACACAGTTTAGATAACTGAGACCTTTGCCTTGAACCTAAGTGGTAGATATCTAGTGCAGCAACTGCTTTAAAGCGGATGGTCATTTTCCTGTTTATTAATTAAAATGGATTCTTTATCTAAGGAAAATGTATTTTCCCTGGACAACTCTCCCTCTCCTTTGACTTGTCAGGGCAAGTGATGTGGATCTTTTGGTTTCCACAAGCACACTCCAAAGCCATCCAGAAACTGCTGAGATCATGAAGATGTTTGCCCTGATAGCAGAGGCTGAATATGATCTCTCAGAATCAGAGCATGACTAGGGGAGCCACAGGAGACCATAGTGTTTGATACATGGACAAATGTTCTTTTTTTGTTAAGCAGAACTAGTAAAGAATCCCTGAAAATTCAGCCTTTTTTTTTGTTTTATTTTTTTTCCTGAAAACAACCTGAATTAATACGGAGAGACAAATAGTAGCTCTGAAAACTAACCCAACAATTTAATTCAGGAATCAATCACATTTAAAGTTTTCAAAAACTAAATAACAGTAACTAAATAATAATACTGCTGTGATGCAGGGAATTGGTAATGATGGATATTAGAATATGGTTCTGGAGTAAATAGGCCTCCAAGCAAATGTAGAACTTCTTAGAAGTGCTGGATTGGTGTCTCTATTAAGGAGAATATATAAAGGAGCATTTAAAAAAATTACTGAGATTCCTCTTTGGCCTGAAGAAGGAGAAAGATTTTGTGTTATAAACCAAGATCTAAGATGATGTAGATATTCCTTCTGCTAAAACTGAATATTTAATATCCTACCATTTATTCTGTTTTCTTTCTGTTAAACACTTAAGAAATCTAATTTAATACATCACAAGCCAGGCAAGTCCCAAGTCATAAAGAGCAAAAATACATGCTTGGTTATTTATAGTGATGAAACAGATGAGTCCATTCTTGAATAAAAATGTAAACCACACTGCAGCAAGTCATAAAATACTCAAGAACTTGATAATTTAAAGGAAATTAATTGTAGAATATAAGACCTATGCAAATGTTTTAGCTGTAATACAATGTCTATAGCACAATGCTGAAATCTGTAGACACCGCAACAGAAAACATAAAGTATGAAAAGAAACCTTTGGGACTTGTAAAACAATACATTAAAATATGTTGATGTTATAAATAGTGCCATAGTTTAGCTTTACTGGCTTGAAAGAGGACTCCAGAGACTGGAACAGAAGACAAATCAAAATAGTTGGCCTCTTTTTCAAATCTATTGTGCTGCTATATTGGAAAGCACAATACTCCTTCATTAACAAATTTATGGCAACTATAATGCTTTGTGCACAGGAAGGGAAATGAAAGGTGTAGCAACTTAGACACATAAGTTTCTATATGAAGTGTAGGTCAGGAGGAAAACTGAGTTAATAATGGTGAACATTCCATTTTTGTTAGTTTATAAAGACTCATCAAATATAGGCCTGAATCTAGACAGTGCACCTAGGTGATGGAAGAGACATTGCTAGGATGGAATAAATAAGCTCCCAGCTTCCTGCACAAATCTTCAAGAATTCTTTGTTGAGGTTCTCCAGAAAATCCAGAACAGAGGTTCCCTCTTGGCGATTGTGTAAGTAGGAAGAGGTACAAGTGTGATTAAAACTGAGCAGAGAAGACTTGGAATAAAAGCTGGATACCTTCTGACATTAAATTTTACAAAATTCTACTTTTCTGAATTGTCTTATGTAACATGTAGCAAGATTTTTCATTTGCTTTTCTTTTTTAATTGCCTTTCAGGTTATATTTGGCGGCCCAATTTATTAAAATGTATGCACAAAAAGTTAGTGAGGTGGAAAGATTTTGCATATAAACTTCATTATATGAAGCTCTGCATGAACCCTGTGTTATTTATGTACAACTCTGCATAAGCAGCACATAACAGTTTATGTTCAGCTGTTGTCGCACAGGAAATTGTATGCAACTCCTGGCACATAAAGGTTTGTCTATTATAGCTTCTGGCATTTAAAGCTTTCACTGCCTAAAGGTTTTATCCCTCCTCTTCTACATAGAAATATACTTGGTAATTGTCTGGAAAAAAATTCTGTGAGCCATTTATCATTTCATGGATAATTCAGAAGTCCAGTCGTTTTAGTACCAGTGTTTTCTTCAGTGTGTTTGTATTGTTATCCCTGAGGTGTTCAAAATGGTAGGCAGAATATTTCACTCCCAAGCATGCATTTCTGATTACCCCTAACTTGTCTGGTTATGAATTTAGGAAAAAAATGTACTGAGGGCTGGTTTGGCAGACTGTGTGTTAGAATTATAGGTAAAGCTCCCACATCAGCTGTTAAGAATTGTCCCTGTCAGGTCCTGCTCCCCACTGCAGGTGTTTATCTCTAAAGAACTCTGCTTCTCATTCCCCTTCTGGTGGAGTGGTCTGCCTCTGACCTGACATAGGAGACCCTCTGCCTCTCCTTGGACTTAACCTCCACCCTCTCTGCCTCAGTTGTAGAAACAACTGATGCTTTCATCATCTTAAACACTTTTGAGGGATTTTCAAAGGTACCGAAACATTGCAGCTTCAAGTACTCCTGCCTTAACACAGCTGGTCATGAGCCTGCCACTTTCCAAGTGTGGCCACAGCAGCTCTCTCTTCTAAAGAACCAGGCTCTGGGCTTGAGCCTCTCTTTATATTATCTAGGTTTGTATACATCTGTCTTAAAAACCTGGAATCTTCTCCGACACCACTGTGCACATCAGTGGAATAGCATTCTTACCTTTGTACTGCAGACGGACACATTCCCTTTTCACCCCAATACAACAAAGATTTAACAACTTCAACACGTTGCTGAAGACAATGTATTTGTTTAGTGGTTGTGCAAGCTGATTAAAACACAAGAACAGCAGAATGACTAAAGAGTAATTATAAAACATGTCATGCTGCTGGTCTAGAAAAAAACCAACCAAACCCTAACAATGTAAACTGACTTTCCTTGTACTGAATTACACTATTTATTTTTTTCCTTTCGATTACTGCACAAAACTTTGTTAGACAGAGTTGTAAGATATTCATGCTGAATTTCAGAATTTTGTCCGTAACCTAATTTCTCCAGTAAATTGCTCACTTTTTAAGAAGTTGTAATAAGCATAGATTAAGAAGTGAGTTACACATTGTGTCTAGGGCAGAGCCAAAACAAAGCTTGTAGAAAAGATTACTGCTTACAGGCAGAAAATGCATGGCGTGTGTGATAAGAAAATCCTGCAAGGCTATTTTGATGAGCTGGAGAAGGCGAGTTTCAATGGCTTTGGTCTCAGTTTGATTCTATTACCCGTTCCAGATTTCTGGTGTAAAATGGGACTATGTCGTTAGTTTATCTGTTTACATTCACATTTTCTATCATAGATACTTTAGGTCTAGTAATATTTAAAGAGCTGCTGTCTGATTCAGAGCACCTTCCTTCAGTGAGTGGAGAGAGACAGGTCCACAGCCTCCACAGTATCTGAGGAGGCATTAATAAGGTGTTTGTCTCTCTCCACTGACTTGGTAAGGCTCCTGTATACTCAGGAGAGTGACTGAAAATCAATAGGGAATGGAATTCAGAGAAAAGAAGAAAGAAAAGAAGGAGGAAGGAGAAGGGGAAGACAACAGAGACCTCTAAGCAAAGAGAGTCCTGGATTTTAAACTGGCAGAGCTTGAACTGCTTCCCAGAAGTGCTCTAACTCCAGGGCTGCTACTCAGGCTGAGACTCACCAGTCCTTCCACTTAGGATTGGGCACTCCACAGGCAATTGCTGCTGCCAGATGTAACCTGGATGCCCTCAGTGGATTGGGCTTCACTCACTACAGCTGGATCCACGTGGAGTTTGGGCATGTTGTTGCTTACTGATGATGAGCTTTGTAGCTTTGATATTAGTTCCTGCTTGCACAGGATCTACATCTTTGCAGTCCAGTATTAAGTTGATGGCTAAATGTAGACCCTCGGAAGCTCTGTTTTCCCAGAATAGTTCACTGCTTGAGCCACTGCCTATGCTCAGGACTTTGAACCTATTTCTTGTTACTATACTACCTGCTCATGTTCCTCCAAGACTCTGCATGACTCAGTACAAAGCTTCATTTGTGTCTCAGTAGTGAAGAACAGTTGTATGACTGCATGTTGCTTTGAGGATTAGTCTGTAAATTACTACGAAGTGGGACCATGTGAAAATTTGAGTTCTTTTTTATTTTTTAATTTGGAAAATTTTTTTTTTTTTTAATTCCACATTTTTGAAAGGGATGTATAATTTTAAAGCACCTGCGATTTAGGATTTATCAAAGCTGATGCCACATCTTAATATTTTCTGCAATACTGGCAAAGTTTTATAAATAAAGTCTTAAGTTCAGAGATAAATGATTTTGCAGCTTTAGCTTATCCTGAATCTTGCCTACATGATAATCCACTTAAACCAATATCTGATATAGATGCTGCTAAATGGAATTAATAAAACGCGCTAACATGTAATTTTAGTGCAAAAAAATTAGACATATGCTTTATTTAGATTTAAATACATAATGATTTAGATAAGTACCATACATCACATGATCAATTTTTTCACAAAACTTTTTTAGAAATATAACTAAACTTGTCAGTCAATACGGATATAAAAATGTCAATATTCAATGCCTGCTGTATCACAGGTATACTGGGGTATGGAACAGCAGCTGAACAAGAGTTACTTCAGAAAACTGTGACAGTACTGAATTTTAAATTACTAAAGAGGTGACCTGACAAGTTTTAGATTATCTAACTTAAATATAAAATTTGAAATATATTTTCCATGAACAAAATGTGGAAAGTCATGAGATGATGTAATAAAATATGTCAATATTCTGCTTAAGATCTGGGACGTTTCCTCAAACTTATACACACGGTAATCAATGTATCTCCTTAATTTGAAACTTCCTAGTCTATTAGCTTCCCATTACTAAAGTATCAAATAAGCCTGAAATGCAATATCTTCCATAGTAAAGGATATATTCCCCAAATCTCTTAAACTTTAGATCAAATATGAACCAAGTGTAGTTTATTGCACACAGAAATGTTGTGTTGCTATTTATATTTGAAGTAACTGCTTCTTTAGCTCTGCTTGAGTGGATAAATGTAAAAGTCTAGAGAAAGCATCTCTGCTGTCAACAAAGTTAAAGGCATGTAAATAGTACAACTAGTACTGATAAACAAAAAGAATGAGGAGTTTGTTCTGTATAAGTCATAACCTTAATAGTAACAGGCAGCCACAACATTAATTCAGTGACTAATGCAATGACATTTCTATTTTTTCCATATATTCTCTTGCCATAGAATGCACAACGTAGATGTGGAGCTGCTATGCATACTAAGTTTTTTCATTCTCAAAATGTCACAGTTACATATGAACTTTCTACTTTCCTGTCTGGTAAGTAGTCTGCTCAATTTATGTGCTATGCTTCGTACAGTTCCAAGAAACTAAATTTGAACAGAAAAGGCAGATTCAATTTGTCTCTGTCAGACATGTGTTCTGTTTATACATTTGTATCCATGTTACAAAAGACTATAGTTGTTTTTTAAGAAAATACAGAAAGTCTCATTGTTGTTATCATGGTGCTCTGATGTTACAAGAGCAACCAGGCAATCAGTGTGCAAGGGGTGTCCACTAGCTTGGGAGCACCCCCCACATCTCTAAATTTATAATCCTCATGAAAGTATTTCTGAGCCCTATTTCCCTCTTATGCAAAGTGCAGAGCTAGTATCAAGCCTGGCACTACTACACAGTAAACCTAGAAGTGCTCACTGAAATACGTACGTTAGCAGAAAATATGCCACTCCTGTGCAGTAGTGTCCAATGAAAATTCCCACAAGCTAAACATCATTTGAACTGCCATTGGGCATACACATTACACTATGGTTGTAAAATGTTATTTAAGCAAAATAAGCAATAATTACACAGAAATTAATGGCAGTAAAACTGTTCATGACTTATCTGAAGCTTAGTGAGAACCCCAAATAATAATAATAGTTTTCAATTTCCAAATGATAATTTTCTGTAAATTTTGAAAGAGAAGATACTTTATCCTTACTGTCTAGATTTGTGATGGAGATAAGCATATTTATTTACAAAGGGATTAGGAGAAGTTACACATGACAGCAGAGGATGGACTATGCCCTCTACAACTACCTAAAAGGAGGTTGTAGTGAGGCTGGTATTGGTCTCTTGTCCCAAATCACTAATGATAGGACAAGAGGAAATGGCCTCAAGTTGTGTCAGGGGAAGTTTAGGTTGGATATTAGGAAGAAGTTCTTTACTGAGAGGGTGGTTAGACATTGGAATAGGCTGCCCAGGGAGGTGGTGGAGTTGCCACCCCTGGGGGAGTTCAAAAAACGGGTTGATGAGGCACTTGAGGCCATGGTCTAATGGTCTAGTGGTCAGGAATATGATGGGATAAAGGTTGGACTTGATGACCCTGGAGGTCCCTTCCAACCATAATTATTCTATGATTCTACGATTCTATGACTATAGAACAGTCCCTGTTACTGCTATGTCACATGTTCATGCCATATGTTCATGCACAATCCCAGCTGTACCCAGACATGTTTAAATTCAGGTTGTGACCCTGATGGCAGCTGAAGAGCACTCTCTAGAGCTCACAGGATCTGATGTGTCTGAGGAGACCTTCTACGTTATGTAAATAAACTATATTCACTGGTATACCCTGCCACCTGGCCAATATTAGTAGTTTAGTATAACTTAGCGCTTACTTTGTGTGTTTTCAACACCTGACCAAGTACTTCTGCAGAACAGGACATCAAGACAAGATAGACAATTTAGAAGGTCTGCCTTGAGACCAGAGTTAGCAAAACTTTGTGATGTGTTACAAACCTTAGTCACAGAGCCTAGTTCTTAAATACAATTTTTTTTCATTTTTGGTTTTTCATTAAACTAACCAGGATAGTATAATCTCTGTAGTCAGAAATAACAGACAGGTATACTGGCATTAATGGAAATTTTTCCACAAAAATACTTGAATCAATAGCTCTCTCTAGTTTCTATACCCTTACAAATCTCTTTCAGGTCACATAAACAGTCACAAGAAAGGTCATGCTAAACTGGAAACATAGAAATCTGGAAAGACTGGAGAGCCCAAGAACTCATTGAAAATCCCAGCCTGAATATTGTTTCCTGCTTTCCACTCATGACATTATTTCTAAGGTTTTACTTTAAGTAGTTTCTAGCTTCACACATGTTCACAACTTCTCTTGGTTGTTTCAAATGTAACTGATACAATGCTTACTCCTCCTTTATCATCATCTAAATATTTAAGGAAATAAGCTCAGCTAACTCTTTTGCTATCTTCCGAGAGGCTTAAAATTAGTTTTATAAAATGACTATAATACTTGTCCAACAAAACCAAATTTTGATTCACAAAGGTTTTAGAAATCTATATGGTAATAATAGTCCTTAAATACAGCAGTGAAAATGAGCACATTTATGATCTAGGTTTAGTTGTCACATAACTGCACAGACTTGTAAATGCAAGAATTAGACTCTTAAGAGAGTGTTATTGACATAAAGTATTTAGTATGTTTTATAGCAAATACAAAAACATTTCTCTTTTTTTTTTTTTTCTTTTTCACCAGAGCTAGCAGAAAGATTGTTTTAATGCCTTAGGCAAAATAATTGACAGTATGTCACTTAGTGGGAGGTTATGCAACAGCCCTGGAACAACCTTCAGTCTGCACTATAAGCCATTCAAGCACAAAAAAAAAAAAAAAGCCTCTAGGTCTGACAGAAAAGGAAGCACTTACCTTCTAGCTTTTACAAATGGTTGTAACAGGCAATAGAGGAAACACAAAGAATATTCATTATAAGAAGGGCAGTTAATGTTTTTGTTTCATTCTTCCCAGGCTTCAGTCATTGTTAGTTGCAGCTTTGCCACGTATGATATTCAAGAAATGCAGCCTGAATTAATTAAAGATGTGAATCTAAGCTTCATTGGTTAAACCATATTGAATCCATGTATTTGATTTAATCAAATTTACTTAAAAGAATTAACTCAATTCCCTAAATTAAGGCCATTTCACACACTATTTATTTTAAATTTTAAATTTATTATGTTACTGCATTTTCCTCAAAGATAGAATACAGAGTCACCCTTACAACATCCAAAAATATGTCTAGAACACTCAGAGCTGATCTGTTAAAAAATTGGTGTTTTAATTCTACAAGGAAAGGATCATCCTAATAATATAATTCTGTAGCTTCTCTGCTTCTGTTGTGACTGACACTTCAACCTGTGCAGAGTAAAGAATATCTGGTTTTAAGAATTAGTGACATTTTTTCCAGTATATCTTTAATTTTCATCTCAGTTACAGTAAAAATGTCAATTTACCATATGCCAACCAACTTGCCACAAAACCTCATTTTTTTGTATGCCTCCTTCATGTTTCAGTTTTAGCTGCCTCTTTCATGGTGCTCATTCTAATGCACCATGAAAATGATTTTACTGAGGACCTAATGGGTGGTTCCCCACTCTTCACTCTGGCCCCTCAGATGGCTGGCAATTTACTGAAAGCTCAGAAAGCTCAGAAATCAGCTTCTGGGCTTCACCGGTCCAACCAATCAAGTTTGTACTCTCTAAGGTACTCATGCCCCACAGAGATCCAGCAGAGAGGAAGTTATAATACACAGACCAGGCACTTAAATTGCACAGGACTATTGGACTCATGAAAATGAATAAGCTAAGCCTTAAAAGAAAAGCCTATCACAATTGAATGCCTTGAATGCCAGGTATTTAGTAAATAAATGCTTAGTTAGAGTAGTGTGGAAAGACTGAAGTTTTGATGCAGCTCAACAAAAGCTGAATGTCACACATGGCTGCTCATCCATTCCACAGCTCAGGCCACAGGTCAGTGGGAATTGTCTGTATCCCCTGTTTCTGCTTTGCTATGATTGGATTCATGTATATGGATATGCTAATTTTATTTCAAATGTTTATGTCTGTGTAAGCAAAACTTTCAACTTGTTAAGTGTGGATAAAACCTTTTCTGTTTTATCAGTGTGGAAGAACATTATATCTGTTACACCAGAGGCTAGGCTTTGCTCTTGAAAAGGCTTGGAAAACTCAGTTTCTAAGAACTTTGGAAGACTTGTGTTAATATGTGCTATCTTACCAGTCTCACTTATCTAGTGTGTTGCAAGTCTTAATTATTTGAATGGATTTGAATATGCTGACTAGAAAAAAAGTTTGTGGTTTAAAAAGATAATTCGGCACAATGGAAATGTGAAAGATAATGACTATACTGGAGGCTAGGGAAGAATTTTTGTTCTAGGTTTATAATAATGAGATTAAAATTCTTAATACCAGCTGCACTTCTACTCTAACATCACCACCATGATAGGCAGCTGAGCTCAGGTGTGGTAAAATCAGACATACTGAAACTACATGGGGTAAATTCCCTCAGTTACTTCAATGCACTTTAATATATTTTAACTTTCATTAGTCATTGGCTGAATTAACAGATTCACTGCAGTAACAATCAATTCCTTGTACACTCAGTCTGGTACATGTGTGGCTCCATGTGACTACTTACGGCTCCTTGTTCAGGCATTTTACAGAAAAAGGGAGAGTCACATGTGCTCTCCCCTCCTTGTTATTAAAATGTCTTCACTGCACTTCACCTTATTCTTAAATTTCAGTAACATCATTTAATATTGGTTTTGAGTATTTTTAAATATAATTGATTTGTTTTAAAGATGAGTCTTGTCTTCATGGAATGGTCTTTTAACATATACACAACATATTTAAAATAAATGAACATAAAAAACCTTTGTCAAAAAAAAGGTGAAACGTCATTAAAAATACATTCCTTGTTAGAGAAATTGCTGTATTGTTAAATCACTCTTTGAAAGTGCTACTTCTGTGACACTTTCTGGGAAGAACTGGTAGGATGTTGGAAGCTATGCAGTTGTCTTGTAAATCAATGATACATTTCTTACAATATGTATGTAAGCCTAAGGGGATAAGAGGTATTCCATGTTTCCTCCATTAATGTTTCCATCAGTGTTATTGTGCTTGTAGCACTGGTTACAACACTGTACCAGTACTCACAGGAAGAGCACTGTGTTTTGAGATTTTGGAAACAATGTTTTATAAAAGGCCTTATATAAATATAAAAAAAAAAAGAACTAACTGTAGCTTGCAAAGGAGACGGTAAAAAATTGAATGAAGCAAGAAAGCCTCTCAAACTATCTAGTAAAATAAATGCTGTGACTACACTATAAAGCCTTAAACTTGATCACCTTGATTCTGCTTTCTCTAACCATAATGTTAGGCTGTCTGCAATGCTACCAAGTTCAGTGTCTTAGTCTGGATTTACCACAAGTGCCACAGAATGTAAAGAAAAAGAGATCACAGAACCTTAAATTTAAAAACAGCTGTTTTTTCTGTCTCATTATAATCTAGAGACATACTATCAATTAGGTTATTTCAGAAAGTATTTTAAGAAAAAAAAAAAAAAAGTCCTAACTGATGTATGATGCATTTTGTGTTCTGGATTTTTATTTATTTTTTTTTTCTGAGATTGAATTTCTTTCAGGAAACAGAAAATATACTATAAAAACTTTGTGGAGAAGGAATGGAGGGTTTTTGCTAGGCATGTGCCATGGGACTGTGATACAGGATGACACTCTATGAAAATTAACTTAAGCTATTAGACTACCCAGTGAAATGGAAGTGGTTTTTTGGGCTTTCATGCAGCACAGCACTGCCTCTTAAGTTGTCTTCATTGATTGAAATAACTTGTCAGAAAACAGGAAACTCAGATAGCCATTAGTTACTGTAGGCGAGACTTTTAGTTGATTGTAGCTTTGAGCACGTGAAGTGAATACGATCAGTTATTTTGTAGGTAGCTGTTTCTGTCCCTGTGCCTTCAAGCTCTACCCAGTTGGCTGAGATGTAAACAGAAACCCCAAGGGGTACAATTTTTGAAGTAGATCTAAAGCAGCTTGGCTCACGCTGTTTCATGTAAGCTTTATTTTTGATCATGATGACATAGGTTAAAAATAGCTGGGATGTTTGTAGTGTTCATGAAATAGCAAATATTCTGGGTTTATCACTGTCAAAACTAGACAAACCAAGTATCCTCAGTCTGACAGCTGTGTTCCTGCTGTCATTATTGTGTGAACTGGTACTGCCGTGGAAGAAACTGGTAGTGACAGGAGAAAAACTTGCGTCTTGCCAGCCTATGCAACAAAAAAGGGATGAGCTGGCAAATTGATACACAGTAGTGTTCAGAAGGTGGCCACCTCATGGACTAAGGTGAATTGCAAATGCATAAAACTGAAAGTAACTTTGGAAAGAACTGGATTTTTGGGGCCTTGTTTGTCCTTTCTCTCCCTCTCTGCCCCCCTCTTCTTTCTTTCATTTCCTTTCTTTATTTTTTTCTCCATTTCTTTCTTTATTTATCTTTTGGTTTTTTCTTCATATCAGAATGAATTCCAACTTAGTATTCAGTACACTCTATAATAAATACAACATAAAGGAAAAGCAAGTCTGTGGAAAATTCAGAAAAATGTAATTGTCGAGGAAGGAAACTTGAATTAAAGAAAAAAAAAAAAAGAAAAGGAAAAAAGATAAAAGTATCATCCAGCTGGCAAAACTAAGAAAAGTTTTATTATATTAAAGTGCCATAATGTTATTTTGCCTGTGCTGGCCTCCTGCAATACTAGTAAAACTATATATATGCTTTTGCTTGTATTCAAGGATGCTAGATAGGCAGTTTAGGAAGACTGGGAGAAATATCCCTGAGATTTACTTAGCATGGTTGAAAAATTCTAAAAAGTTACTTCGCTCTATCATTTGGTGGGAGAAAACCAAGAAAATAATCTGAGAGTCATTAAGCAATGACATGTGTGTATAAGCAGATAATGAAATCCTGGCAGAAATTTTGTGGAATGTAACACTTACTTATATGATTTTAGCTGGAATTATTCCATTTCTTTGGCTTTGTACTTCAGGTGTAACAAAACAGAGGGAGTTCTAAGCTTTGCTCACAAAATGATAACAGCTATTTAAGAGAATATTACATTTTTGATATAGCTCTATGAAATTTCTTTGTACTTCTCTTCATAAATTAAGGGGAACAATGTGGCTTAGTCCTATTCATTTTAGCTGTAGATCCATTAAAAAAGAAACAACAAACAACAAACATCATGGTGCCAATGTATTATTTTTGTGAAGGATTTTTATGTTAATCATTTATAGTTCTCATGTATTTATAGGAAGTTAACCATGAAAGGTAATAGATACAATAAGATTTGAAATATTTTGGATGCCAAAGTAATACCAGTTCATAGCACACATAATTAAAAATAAAACAGGGCAGTTTATTAATTGGGAAGTTTAAATCTTAGTACAGTTTATTGATATTTCAGTCAGCTGTATTCTTTTCTTAGTTTCTTTTTCCCTCTTTCTGCAGAAATACAGAATCATAGAATCACCATCATGGTTGGAAAGGACCTCCAGGATTATCAGGTCCAACCTTTATCCCATCATCTCCCTAACCACTAGACCATTAGACGATGGCCTTGAGTGCTTCATCTGCTCATTTCTTGAACACCTCCAGAGACGGCAACTCCATCACCTCCCTGGGCAGCCTGTTCCAATGTCTAACCACACTCTCAGTAAAGAACTTATTCCTAATATCCAATCTAAACTTCCCCTGACGAAACTTGAGGCTATTTCCTCTCATCCTATCGTCAGTAATTTGGGAGAAGAGACCAACACCAGCCTCACTACAGCCTCCTTTTAGGTAGCTGTAGAGAGCAATAAGGTCTCCTCTCAGTCTCCTCCTCTCCAGACTAAACAACCCCAGTTCCCTCAGCCAGTCTCCATAAGGCCTGTTTTCCAGACCTCTCACCAGCCTCGTTGCCCTTCTCTGGACTCACTCCAGCACCTCAATGTCCTTCTTATCCTGTGGTGCCCAGAACTGGACACAGCACTCAAGGTGTGGTCTCACGAGTGCTGAGTACAGGGGCACGATCGCCTCCCTACTCCTGCTGGTCACACTGTTTCTGACACAGGCCAGGATGCCATTGGCCTTCTTGGCCACCTGGGCACACTGCTGGCTCCTGTTCAGTTGGCTGTCAACCAACACCCCCAGGTCCTTTTCTGCCAGACAGCTTTCCAGCCACTCTACCCCAAGCCTGTAGCGCTGCATGGGGTTGTTGTGGCTGAAGTGCATGACCTGGCACTTGCCTTTGTTAAAATTTATATGTTTGGCCTCAGCCCATCACTCCAGTCTGTCCAAATCCCGCTGCAGACCCTTCCTACCCTCAGGCAGATCAACACTCCCACTTAATTTCGTGTCATCTGCAAATTTACTGAGGGTGCATTCAATCCCCTCATCCAGGTCATCGATAAAGACATTAAACAAGACTGGCCGCAAAACTGAGCCCTGAGGGACACCGCTTGTGACCGGTCTCCATCTGGATTTAACTCCATTCCCCAGAACTCTCTAGGCTTGGCCATCCAGCCAGTTTTTAACCCAGCAAAGAGTCCACCTGTCTAGACCATGAGCTGCCAGCTTCTGCAGCAGAATGCTGTGGGAAGCAGTGTCAAATGCCTTCCTGAAGTCCAGGTAGACAACATCCACTGCTTTTCCCTCATCCACTAGGCGGGTCACCTGATCATAGAAGGAGATCAGGTTGGTTAAACAGGACTTGCCCTTTGTGAACCCATGCTGGGTGGACCTGATCCCCCTGTTGTCTTTCACTTGCTGCATGTTATCCCCCAATATGAATCGTTCCATAACCTTTCCTGGCACCGAGGTCAGGCTGACAGGCCTGTAGTTCCCCGGATCCTCCTTCCTGCCCTTCTTGTAGATGGGCACCACTTTGGCAAGTTTCCAGTCATCCAGGACCTCACCTGATAACCAGGACTGCTGACAGATGATGGAGAGCGGCTTGGCAAGTTCCTCCGCCAGCTCCCTCACCACTCTCGGGTGAATCTCATCCAGCCCCGTAGACTTATGGGTGTCCAATTGACTCAGCAAGTTCTTCACTACTATTTCCTGGATTACGAGGGGTTTATTCTGATCTCCATCCCAATCTTCCAGCTCAGGGAACTGAATACCATGAGGATAACTGGTCTGGCTGTTAAAGACAAAGCAAAGAAGGCATTAAGTACCTCAGCCTTTTCCTCATCCTTGGTAACAATGTTTCCCCTTGCATCCAGTCATAGATGGAGATTCTCCCTGGTTCTTTTTATATTGTTAATATATTTATAAAAACTCTTCTTATTATCTCTTGCAGCAGCAGCCAGGCTGAGTTCTATTTGAGCTTTTGCCCACCTAATGTTCTTTCTACACGACCTAACTAAATCCCTATACTCTTCCTGAGTAGCCTGCCCCTTCTTCCAAAGGTGGTAGACTCTTCTTTCTCTTAAGCCCCAGCAGAAGCTCCCTGTTCAGCCAGGCTGGTTGTTTCCCCCCCCCCAGTTTGTCTTATGATACATGGGGACAGCCTGCTCCTGTGTCGCTAAGCATTTCTTCTTGAAAAGAGTCCATCCTTCCTGAACCCCTTTGCCCTCTAGGACTGTTCCCTAAGGGACTTGTCTGCCCTTCGGAAGTCCATGGTGATAGTTTTGCTGCCCCCCCCCCCCCAACTTGGCTAAGGATCGAGAACTGTATCATTTCATGATCGCTCAGCCCAAGACGGCCTCCGACCACCACATCCCCTACCAGTCCTTCCTTGTTCATGAACAACAGGTCTAGCAAGGCACCTTCCCTGGTGGGCTCATTTAGCAGCTGAGTCAGGAAGTTATCTTCCATGCACTCTAGGAACTTCTTGGATTGTTTTCTCTCTGCTGTGTTATATTTCCAGCAGATGTCTGGTAGGTTGAAGTCCCCCACAAGAACAAGGACGTGCGATTTTGCAGCTCCTGCCAGTTGTCTATAAGATAGTTCGTAACAGGGCCAAATGTAACATGCAGAAGAGTTATGTTTTATTTGGAAGTTCTGCACCTACGTGTCCTTCCCTCCGTATGAGATGTGGTGTTGTTCTTACAACAAGACAGGGAAAACTCTGGTCTTCTATGGGTTAGGTAAAGAGCATCTCTAAAGATGACTGGCCCTTCCAGAAGAACAGACCAAAATCCTACAGACCCTGGAATACTCTCTTTCAGCTGCTTGTTAGAATATGCTGGAAGAGTGACTCAATCAGAATCACTGACCTGATTCCTCAAAATTCTTCTTTCTAGGTTTCTTTAACCATTTGTTCTTTTACTAAAGGGTCATTATAGGTACAAAAAAGATTTCTCATTAACTGTTACCTCTGAATATGGCAATTCCTGGCTTCTACAGTGCATATGTACTGTGTATACTAATTAAGGATATCTATATATTTTTTAAATTTAAAAGTACTTGTTAAATTCCCTGAGGCTTCACCAGGGAGGAGATACTCAGGTGTGTCTTTGAAACTTCTGACCAAAGAAATCTCTGAGGAAAAGAAATTGGCAAAAACATCAGCAGGCTTAGGTTGAGACCAGATGAAAGAGACAATAAATACCATTGCAAAGCTGGCTTAATTCCCACAGCAACATTTGGAAGCTATCAAGAAGACTTAATTGTTATCGGAGAAGAAAAAATAAATATTGAGGATAATGAAGAGAAATCCAGAATTCCAAGTGAGAATCAGCTGGGAGGATTTTAGAATAAAGAGATGAATTATAGTAGCAAAAAAAAAAAGGTGCTCTTTAATTGATCAGAAGAAAGGGAGGTTGAAGAGCAAGTCAGAAACATGAAGAACAGAGGAACAAAAATATATTCAATGAGTATTTTTTAAAATGTTGCAGGGAAATGGTCACATCTGGACGTTCTTTCTTTTCAGTGAAACTTTTATAGAAAAATTTGATTTTCCTAAAGAAACATTCAACATTCCAGCCAACAACCTATCCCTTGCCACAGAAAAAACCAAAAAAACTCAACAAAATTTTGGTGAAAATAATAAAGAGATTTTTAAAGTTTTGTCATACGGTAAATGATTTGATTCCAGTATCTAAATTTTTAAACTTTGTGCATTAATCAAATAAAGTTTCAAAAAGCAAGGAAAGAGTAAAATTAATTGCAATACGATACTGCAGAAGGATGTTATTCCATGAAATCTCACTATTACTATTCATCTTCATAGAAAATTGATTTAGAAGTCAATATTGAGGTAATATGTATTTATATTTCCAAGTGCTGTGTCCAATAAGAATAAAACTCTATGATCTTATATTTTCTAGCATTTGGTCAGTATTTGTAGAATAACCAGCATCACGATGTTAGCTGACTGGATATTTTTCAACTTCAATGTATTTTGATCATAGGATAATTTAACAGGGTAAATTCTGAGCTTGCTGTTATATTTTAATTCAGAGAATAATATAAATAAAACAACATGAAAAATTATCCTAAGGAATAAACTTTTGGGAATATCAATGTGATTTTCAAAATGTTTGTACATACATACATGTGTGTAAATATATATGGATTTGTACATTGCCCCATGCAGACATTTTCACCAATCAGTGAGGAAGTGTCCTGGTAACAAAAATTATGTCAGTTAATATCACTAGTTATCAAAGCTGCATTTGCAATGAAGTCAAAATTAAGATTAAAACAAAGACAACATTGAAATTATATATTTCATCAATTTAAATACATCTATGTGGAAAAGTAGTAGGGAAATCTTACAACATATCTGCAGACTCCTGTAGTTTATTGCAATTCTGGTAAGAAATAATAGTATTTCAAAATCCTCAAAGCTTACATAAGCTAATATATTTGCAATCAGTAGATTTGTAAAATATGATTCCTACCAGAACAAATAAAACTTTTAAGCTCCAAGTGTAGTGTAAATCATAATGGAAAGCCATTTATTGGTAAAATATACTACTTTAAGAAAGCATTGCCATAAACCTTTTTTATCTAGCCATGCTGTAAGTAGACCATGACAGGTAGAAGTGACAAATAAAATGCAGGTTCCACATTAAATTTGGAACTTTAATTTGCGGGTTTTTTTTAATTTCCATGTCATTCAACACTGTACAGTGCTGTCTTGTACTACCTCAGAGTGAGCTAGTACCTCTGCATGACCCAGGAGAGCACCATCCTGAAGTAATAAGCCTGGATTTCAGAAACAAAAATAATAAATCAAAGCTTGGCTTAGAACTGCTTTAAGTGTACTCTTTCAAAGTTCAGGCCTAGATGTTTGAGAGCTCACTAAATTATATCTGTGCAGCAGTGATCTAAGAGTCTATCCCAATTTGAGAAATTTAAGGAATAGGAGTTTAATCGGGGTTGTTCAAGCATAATGATGCTGGAAAGGCATAATAAGTTTATTCCATGCTAATGCAGTTATAAATTTACTGTCTGTAATAAGTAAAAATGCATGTTAGGTGGTGTCAGCAGTTCTTACAGACTCAGGGAGTGTCTGAATGAGGCACAGCACTTCTCTATGTGACAGATTAGCTTGTCCTCTTTAAAACATCAATGTTTTTTTTCTCCTGGCCCCATGTTTACAGCAGCTCTTTTCCAGCCCTAAACTGGTTGTTGTTCTCATCATAGGAACTGTGAGTAGACTACAAGAGTATAGGCTATTATTTTTTTTATTTTTTCAAATTTTAAAAATAAATAGAAATCTTGCAAAAATACGCAAAGGCTTAGTAAAGTTCCTTGCTGCACTTCCTCTCTGTCTATTTGCTATTAAAATGACCGTGGTTTAGGACTGAAACTCATAACTGAGGCTAGTGAATCTTGTGCTGGACAACTTCCCACTGCTGTTCACTGGAAGTGCAACACTTAAAGGGTCATATCTGCTGACTGCATGACTGGTTTATGCCACCTGGGCACAGACTCTGCCATCTAATCCATGAATCCTGAATATTTTAAGTAGATGTCTGACTATAATTCTGTAAATTAAACATTAGTCATTGCTGTTACTTTTCAAGGTGAATGTAAGCCACTGGAGTCAGCTCTGCCATGACTTTGATTTTGTGCTCTGTTTCTGTGAAGTGCTTGCATTCAGAGTGTAGGCTGTAGCCATCCATCTGCAGTCCTAGATTTATGGTACCTTCAGGCCCCTCATGCATGCTGAAAGGGCTAACCCACCTAATTTTCAAACCTGCAATTGTCAGGACTGCAGTCTCTGGGCTCCACATTGGGAGTCTGCCTTGTTCACCACAGCACATCCCTGATGTTCAGCATCTGAATTTCTGCTCTCTCAGGGGCAATGATGAGATTATTTTGTGGCCAGACTCCTCTCATTCAGTTTATTCAAATCAATAGTATTTCAGAGAAGGCACAAAAGGAGAACAGTTCCTGGAAGTTTCTGTATCCCAGGTCCTGGCTCTTATGGGATATTTGACCTCTTTGGGCCTTGCTGGAACAGCAACGCAGTGGGATGCCAGCAGTCAAGCAGATTTCTGAAGAAGACAGAAGTACAGAGTGGACCAAACCCGTGTGACACACAGCTGGTTCTGCTATTCACAGGCAAGGAATAACTGGTTGGAGAGGTAGTAATCAATAGCAGCCTTGACTGTAGTGACCTTGAAGCAGTGGAGCTCAGAATGTTAAGGGGAGTGATGAAAGAGAGGAGCAAGAATACTGACCCTGGACTTCAGGCAAGTATCCTTAGGTATATTCAGGAAACTTCTCGGTGGGATCATGTGGGAGGACACTGTCCCATTGCAAAATAAAAGAGGGGGTAGAAGCAGAACAGGCTACAGAGGAATAATTTAGAAACATTACCTAGGTATATAGGGATTGTGTCAGGAAAGCTAAAACTCATGGAGATACGGTGCTTGCAAGGAATGTAAAAAGCACCAAGAAAACTTCCTATGGCTACATTAGTAGAAAAACATAGAAAAGGAAAATGTGGGAACATTGCTGAATGGGGCAGGTGACAGATGAGGGACACAAACTAGACTGAATTACTTTGTTACACTTTTGCCTCACTTTTCATCAATGGGGTCTCCAAGGTCTCTGTGATTAATGAAAAGCTTGAAGGAGGGGAAGAACTATTAGCAGTGGATGAGGACGAAGGCTGGTGTTACCTGAAAAAAAATATGTCTATACGTGTCCATAGGTTGGGCTGTATCAAAGGATGCTGAGAGAACTGACCAATGTCCTTACAAGGCTGCTTTCTGTCATCTTTCAAGGGTAATGAAAATAGGGGGAAATTACTGATGACTGAGGAAAAGCACTCATCATCAAAAGGATCAAAAAAGAAAAGCAGGTGAGGTACAGCTGGGAAAATCATAAAGCAGTCCTCTTGGAGCACATCTCTAGGCACATGAAGGAGAAGAAGGCAACTGGGTTACTGAGGGTAAATCATGCCTGACCAATCTGGTTGCCTCTGTGATGAAATGACTGGGTTTTCAGCTGAGGGGAGAGTGAGGCATGCAATTTATATAAATTTCAGCAGGGCTTTCAACATGTTTTTCTACCATGTTCTTGCACACAAATTAGGAGACTCAAGGCTGGATGAGCGAACAAGCAATGGGTAAAAATCTAGTAGAACAATCAGGCTCAAAAAGTAGATGTTAATGAATCATACTCAAATTGGGTGCTGGTAATAAATAGAGTGCCAGAGAGGTCTAACCCTGGAAAACGGACAAACAGCATGTCCTGGCAGAAATGAAATCCAACAGTCTCCTGGGCTATATTAACATGAGCAGAGGTGGCAGATCAAGGGGAGGGATTGTCCTCCTCCACTCACCACTCATTTGACTGCATCTGAAGTACTGTGTCCAGTTTTTGCTCCCCGATACTAGACAGACAATGACAAACTATAGCAAGTTCAACGAAAGGCCGCCAAGATAGAGGAGGATTGAAGCACCTGCCCTGTGACGAGAACCAAAGCGAGCCTGGTGTCTTTAGCCTGTAGAAGAGAAGGCTTCAAGGAGTCTGAATAGCTTTGTCTCCAGTACCTATGTGGAGGTTATAGTCAAAACACAACCAGAGTCTTCACAGTGTTGCATGGAAAGAAGATAAGAAGCAATAGGTGTAAGCTGAAATAAGGTTCATACTGAACATAAGAAGAAACTTTTTCTTCAGAAGCAAGTAGTGGAAGCTTGGTTGCAAGCAGGATAACCAGAGAGGCTTTGTAGTTCCTGTCCATCCCTGGAGGTTTTCAAGACCCAACAGGATAAAACCCAGAACAATCTGATCTGATCACAGAGATTACCTTGTTTTGAGTAGGAAGTTGGACTACAAATCTGCTCAGGTACCTTCCACCCTAAATTATCACAAGATCTTGTCCTATGATTCCTTTATCCCAACACAAGCAACTGGTTATATGGCTGGGTGTGCACGAGCCTCCAACATAGTCATTCTTCCTCCCCTTGAATGCCCTAGTGGATTTGAACTTCTTGTACACTCTTTTTCAGGGCCTTTCTGTTCTTGTATGTTTAACTAGAGTGTTTCTATTCCACATCTATCTTGCCTTTTCATGTATGATCCTTTGTTTTTTTTCTCCTGCTGACATATCAAGCCTGATGCATATAAGCTCCAAGAAAAAAACCCCCATTATTTCAGCAGTGGGTTTTTATTACTGTCCCTAGTGTCTCTAGTTCTTGCAGAAGATCTGCTTTATCTTACCCTCTTAGTTGGGGCTGCTAGGAATATGTGGTCCATAAAGATAAATAAAATTAAAATGAAACATTATAACACAATGCCATAGCTTCTGTCTCTAATCATTGACATTATCATTATACACACCAGCTCCTGCAAAGATAACCTGATAAAATGGGTGACCTGATTAAGCACTTCCTGATTGAATAGAGTACTCCATATTACCAAGCCTTCCGTTGTGCTTCTGCATGCTGGGGGAATGATCTAAAAAAAGAGAACAAAGAGAAAAGAGCTGGAAAAACTTACTGTAGAGTTATGGCATATAAACTATGTACTTCCACCTAAATTAAGAGGAGTAGAAATACAGTTCTTCATGTAAGGAAGAAGTTAGGTTCACTTGCATATTGCAAAATCTTTTTCACTAATGGCTCCTTAGAGATCTCAATTATGCAGCAGTTAATACTAAATGCAAAATTTACTTAGAGAAGAGGGAGCAACTGCTAATATCATTGAAAGCAGGTAGAGAGATGGTATCAATTTACATTGTGAGTGCATCAAGGCATTGGAGCTGAATCCCAGGAGCAATGTCTTTCCATAACATTGAGGCAGCTCATATCAATACTGTACAAAAAGAAATACTTACTTGACTCTAGCACAAAGATAAGAGAACATGATTTGTAAGGACTGTGTCATAAGTTATACGTTAATAGGATGTCAGAGAACCTAGACACCAGGCTATTAGCACTTCCCAGTGAGGCTCATATGTTTTAAATCACTTGACAGACAAATCCTATGTGGTTGTGCATCTGGGAAGAACAGGTCTATAGGAGACTGGACTATTAGCTATATACACAGAATCAGCATCTGAATACTAGAAATAACCCAAATAGAATTCTTCACGTTATGAGACACTTAAATTGTTACTGTAACTGCCTCCTTAGTGTGAAGGACTAAGAAAAAATTGGCCTGGAAATACAAATCCACAAAATTAAGTGCAGCATCTGCACTCTTTACCCCTGGTAAGTATATAAGTTACTTCTGTTATTTCAAACAGTTTTGTGGTATACAGTACTTACTCTAAGAGGTTTAAAGAAATTTCATCATCCAGCTTTGTATATTTTTTTATATATACGTACCTATATATAGTTTGTTCAAGCTGCTGGAGCATCTAATATTGCTGGGTTATTGACACACATTATCTACTTGGAAGGAGAACATGGAGAGCAAAAACAGCACTGAAGAATAACAGAACTGGCAAAGTAGCTACCTAGGTGTCAAAGTATTAAAGGAGAATCAAAGATGTGGTATATGTTTCATTTGAAACTGTCCCTGGAAATGTCAAAATGATCATAAAACAAGTTCTTTAATTCCATGCTCTACAGGCATCAAGGATTAATGCATAAACACTTAAGACCTCATTCTGTTTTTACCCTCATGCCATGGCATACTGCACAGTCGCACAGTACTCACATTCCTTGTTCTAGTCATCTAATTTTGATACTCTGATTTGCTTTGATGCATGGACTTAGATTCCTTCATTCATTCATTAGGGGACTTTGGTACTTAATACCAGTCCTTCAAATTGCACCTTTTAGAGGACTAGACTAGATAATGTGAACACTGCATTTGCTGTATTTTCATGAATGGACATATGTTCCATTGCCCCAGTCTCACTACACTCCAAAAATATGAAAAGATAATCTTGAATGCAAAGCCAACACACATTCCTCCCAAAAATATACCATGACCCTTTCTTTTCTTGGGAAGGGATCACAGGTTCATGGGCAAGGAGATATTTGTAGAACTTCCAGCTGATGTTCGCTGGCAGCTAATGAGGGGACCAGAAATATGTGGTGAACTGTCAGGACCTCTACCTATAGAAAGAACCATTATCGGTCTTTTTCTACTATATTTAAGTCATGGATGGAGATTATTTGTTCTAAAATGTCCTGTGGAAAGTTAAATTTTGGCTGGAGGATATAGTTGCTGGAGACTGAGTTGTAATCACCAGCAGGGTAGCATGGTTGAGCATTCTAAGGTGCTGGATAAAGGTCCAGTCTCTTTGGTGGTGTGGGTTCAAATCCCACTGGTGCCATGAACAGTTTCTAGGGCTAAGTAATGCAGGGCACAAATATAAACTGGGAGAGGAGTGGCTGAAGAGCAGCCCTCCAGAAAGGGATCTAGGAGTGCTGGTCAACAGGAGGCTCAATAAGACCCAGCAGTGTGCCCTAGAAGCCAAGAGGGCAAACAACATCCTGGGGTGCATCGAACACCAAAGCAGTGATTGTCCTGCTATATTCAGTGTTGGTGCATCCCTACCTCATGTACTGTGTGCAGTTCTGGGCTCCACAATTTAAGAATAATGTGAAAGTCCTTGAATGCCTCCAGAAGAGGGCAATGGAGCTGGTGAAAGAGCTGGAAGGAATGTCCTGTGAGGAGTGGCTTAAGACTTCAGGTTTGTCTAGTTTGGAGAGAAAGACACTGTGAGGTGACCGCATTGCTCTCTACAGCTTCCTGAGGAGGGGAAGTGGAGAGAGAGGTGTTGATCTCTTCTCCCTGATACTCAATGATAGGACATATGGGAATGGTTCAAAGCTGCACCAGGGAAGTTATAGACTGGGCATTAGGAAACATTTCTTTACTGACAGGGTGGTCAAACACTGAAACAGGTTTTCTAGAGAAGGTGGTCAATGCACCAAATCTGTCAGTGTTTAAGAGACATTTGGACGATGTTATTAATAACATGCTTTAACTTTTGGTCAGCCCTGAATTGGTCAGGCAGTTGGAGCACATGATCATTGTAGGTGCCTTCCAAGTGAAGCAGTCTATGCTGGTCTGCTGTAGTCTAGTCTAACGTAATGTTGTTGTCTTCTCTCTTCACAATCAGCTGGACTGATCTTTCTGACCAGGTTGCATGTTGTACGGTCCACTACATTTTCATGACCCAGTGAATCTTTGGAGAGGCTGTTTGTTTTGGGAACTGATACCACCAGGGAAAATGGAGATACAAAGCAACTCAAGATATGCCTCCCATATATTCTTACAGTAGAAAGAGATATTTTTTTTTCAGCTAAGACTGGAGATATTTTGGCTCGGAAACCCTCACCTCCTGGCCCTGAAAAGTGAGTTTTGTCTTTATGTGTTTTAATACATTGATCAGTGCCCTTTGAGCTGTGCATTCAGTTAACATAGTAAACAGAACAATGGTTTTGAGCAAAACACAGGTTAAGACAATTTTGTTTCACCTTATTTCCCTTTTCAAGAAATTTCATTTTCTAGCCTTTCCTGATTTGTTTGTACTGTGTTTTGTTTCCTTGCTAAAGATGCAGTATAAGTAAAGTAGGATTTAGTGCTCACTCATCATTTAAAAATACTAGCATGACCTCCTTTATTTTTGGTGTTTTACCTAAGTGTGCACAGTAATAGGTGCTTCACAGTACTTCACACGGACTTTCAGGAAATACTGTCCTTTAAAGCAGCAGTACCCAATACTGCAATATGCTGAGGTTTGGTATGCATGTTGGTTATGTTCATTCTGTGTCATGAAAGTGCATGAACAGGTTGCTGCATTCCTTTGGCACGGGTAGCCTATACTGCATTTTGAGAGATGACACAATATTCATGGCTTGAATCTCAAAACCACACAGATTACTAATCCTAACTCTTAGGCACTTACAACTTTACTGCATGTTAAAGGTAGAAAAAGTGGAGGAAATTCTATGCAGATATACAATTAACAGCTAAAATCAAAACCTCTTGAAGATTTGCAAATTAAAGGAACAATAATAGGCCAGCAACAGCTTTATGTATTTCAAACCATAACTGGTGAAAGCTGTTGTTTTATGCATCTTAGCTTTTGACTTTATGAATAGTTAGGCCCAGTTCCATCTGGGCCTAACATTCTCAGTGTTTAAATATCATTCAACAGTTATAAAACTGTCTTAAAATATTCTTCTCTCACTGATTCTAAAAATATATTTATTTCTTCCTTTCTTTTTTTCTTTTTTTTCAATTTATAAATTTAAATATCAGTAGTACAACTCTACATTATGGGTTATTTGACCTGGAAGTATTTGATTGGAAAGTAGTTTCTTTTTGGATACTGTTCATCAACTTCTTTGAGATTCATAAAACTGATTTGCTGTTTATTCTGAAATTTTCAAAATGGTATGTATCTAGATCCCATACTTTTACCAGCTCAGGATATGCGGTAGCTACCTCTTAACTAGTCTGAAATGAAGTTTTATTTCTAACTCAAATTTCTGGCCATCACAGATCCATAAAATCAGAAAAAGAATTTGTGATCACCTAGCCTGACTTTCTATGTAACTTTATTGTACTGATTTCAGTTTAAGTGAGAATATTTCTCATAGGAAAAAAAATAGCCCAGATTTTCATATTTTTAACAACCTTTTGTAAACTTTTCTAGGGGTCAATGTCTTAATTTTAAAATTTTTGTGGTTTGAATTTCTAGACATTGAGTTCTGTTATAATTTGTTTTACCAGATTGAAAAACCTTTACTGATCAGATAGCTGTTTCCTACAGCAATGCCAGGAGAGAAATCCATAGAAGCTAACTTAGGCTGCAGAGGCAAATCCTCTCTAGATTTCTTCTGTTTTCAACAGAGTTGTTCTCAGAGGTAGTTTCATAACAGGACTGAGGCATTGGTCCAATAATCTTTTTACATTTATGACTGCATGATCCTAAAGTGATTAGCTTCGTGAATACTCCCACTCTCTTTTCCCCCAATACCATGATTAGTCTTGAGGCTTTTCTTTGGATCTTCTCCAACTTAAAAACCTACTTCTTGAGTTATGAATATGAGAACCAGATGTATTATATTAATAGAAGCTGAAATAGTGCCAAATGCAAAAGCAGAATAAGTCAGGTATTTTAATCAATATTTTAATTTATAAATTGATAGATTTTTGCATTAGTGGCCATATTCTCTGCTGATATTTACCTGATCATCCAGTATGATATCTGTGACCTACTTAGAGACAGTGCTTCCCAGGGCTTCACCTCTACGGCTCAGCATTCTTTGCTCCAAGATGTTGTATTTTTGTTTTTCTCTGTTAAAATATATACTGCTTGATAATGCATTGTTTAAAAATTAACATGGCATGCTTTCTGTTTCATTATTTATCATTCTTTGTTCATCTGCAACTTTATTGGTCCTTTTTTTTATTCCGAGTCTTTCAAGATGTTAAATAATGTATAGCCAATTAAAAGCTAATCCTACTGGACCTTAGTGAAAGCACAATCAATTGTGATTACCGGCTTAAAATTATTGTTTGAATCCTGTGATTTTTCAGTCCAGGTACTGTGTCCCATGTGGTTAGATACCACTTCAGCTTCTTAATCAGCTTTGCCATGTCATAGCAGGTAAATTAACTCCTAGAACACAAGTAAACCACATCATTAATGTTGTGGACTAACCCCAGTAGGTAACTTTTATTTTTTTTCTTTTCCCCTTAGTCTATGGGCCTCTTCTGTAAAATGTCTAAGAAGAGTCCATAAACTAAGAATTGAGTTCGTTTAGTCCATGATTTTGGGATCCATTTGTTATGGTGGTCACTGAGGACAAGAGAGGCGGTGTGTTCCATGGAGTTATTGGGTAACAAAGCTACCTCAGGTCAGATCACTGCTGCACTTGCACTGTTTCTTGTGAGGCTCATCCTCCATTGGTTCAGGGAGTTCCTGATAGAGTATTTCCTATAACATGCAACTAAATTCATGGGTTACAACAATTTAAAGTTATATCCATTACAATATCCATGCTCAATCTCTTTGAATCAGGCCATAGGTTTTAACATGTCAATGAACTTCTCTCCTTGCTCCTGTTCCAGAGTGGACTTATTCATGGGCCACAGTCTCTCCCAGGGTGTACCTGCTCCAGTGTGGCCTTAGCCATAGACACTATCTCTTAGACATGCACCTTCCATGTCAAGGCCTTAACTGTGGGCCACAGTCTCTTTAGAGGTAAACCTGCTGCAATGTGGACTTATCCACATCAACCGACACTTCAAGGTGTTCTGACATGGCCTGTCCATGGCCACACATGCTTCAAGGTGTACTTGCTCCAGCATGGACATAACCTTGCACCACACTCCTTACAGGAGTGCACCTGCTGCAGTGTGGGCATATCCGTGGACACAGACACTTTAAAGTGTTCCTGCTCCCATGTGTTATACACAGTGCTGCCAAAAATGCAGTGCAAAAAGTGCTTCCACATTTATTTGACCTTTAGAATAAACACCCTCAAATGAGTAACTACCTTGGTAAGAACAGTAACAAACTTTGAACAGGTGTTTAGGTCTCAATTATTTAATTTTCACTTAAATTGCTCCTAGGGAAATTAGTAGAAGATAGTAAATATTTTATAAAAATCCCTGAAGAATATTTTGTGTTTTGTGGATAAAAGTTGTGGATGAAAATTTGAAAGAGCAAGTTTTCAAATTCCAAAATCCAAAATAGATCAGGAACAATTTCTGTGCTCAGTGTGGTATTGTCCATTCAAGCTCATATAAGTGACATTATCGCCTGTAAGTAGCCGCTACACAAAGCAACTCTTTGATCCACAGCTGTCAAGGGAGCAACAGTAGGGGTTTTTATTTTTAAAGACTATATTATTGATCCAATTGATTTCAGAACAGCTTTCATAGCTTGGCAGAAGGCAGACAGTACTTAACAGAATATTGTCACAAGCATTCATAGAAATGATACAATACTTTTTCAATAAATTCCTTTTTAAAACTTTCAGACAAAGGTTCCTGAACTAATGTAGCATGATTTCTTTCAGGTACTGTTCCTGCAACATTTCCCTCTGTCAGCAGCACTGTTCTCTTTATTTCCTCCATGACTACCTCACTGCAATACCGCTACATCCTTCTCATTGCAGTTCTTTTCACCCAGTGCCTCCCAAGTTCCTGAATACATCCTTCTTGTGTGTCCACACAGATTACCAGATTTATAGTGACATCCATTTCTAAAGGTTGACTATCTTTTGACATGTGTAGAGTTATGATCAAAGTCTTGTTTATGGGCAAAGTAGAAGAAACCTTTATATATAAATAAAGTCATTAATTTATTGTTTGTATAACAGAACTCTTAAGAAAACAACAATCATTAGTCCAGAAATAATTGTTAAAGAAAGAATAATAATGAAGTTAAAATTGCTTAACACATGCTTCTTAGTTTCTACCCTTATTCCTGGTGTTATGCTCACCCTTCCTGTGCTCCTCTGGGTCCTAATATTGGTGGTTTTACCAGGGGTGGGGATTGGGGGTTATTGTGGAAAGTCAGTAGCATCTGGGCTCCTTTTCCACGGGTAATGTTATGTTGATGTTGACGGTTTCTTCTTCCTCCTTCAGTACCCACTCTGAGACATTTTTCTATGTTTGCTTAGATATTTTTACATCTTTCCCTTCATTCATTGGTTTGCAACTCCATATTACATCCAAACTTACTATGTATGATGCTTTTCTGTATAGTTGAGTATAAAATTTCTTTGTTCTCTTTGTTACCTCTAAAACCAGTTTTGTCCAGCTCCAGGTTCGCATCTCTGTAACAGATCATTGGTCAGTTACTTGCAGCTCTGGGATCCCCAGTGCCAAGGCTGTGCTCAGTCCCTTATCATCCCAGTCCTGCACTCCTCTATGCCACATCCTTCATCACCAGTTCTCAGACTGCTGCTCTTGTACCATCACTGTATTACACAAAATAATTGCTTACTACTGTTATTGATATAAGACTATGGTTGTACCATGCAAAAATAAACAAAAGTGTTAAAAGGAAAATATATCATAACAGATCAACAACCTGAGAGAGGAAAAGGTGCTGCAGATCCACACCCCTAGGTCTAACACATAACAAGGCTGAAAGTATATTGCCACTAAGTATGTGCACACTAAACACAGGTACACACTACATATATACCTGTCTGGCCACAGAAATAACAGACAGGCACATAGAGCGCTCACACAAATGCAGACACCAATGGCCTCATCCTGGTCCCCTCTCTGACTGAACGGGTTGGAGAGCTGTTAGTGGGAATATACATATATACACACACACACACACATAGTGAGTCGCTCCGGCAGCTGGCCTCTTACACTCAGCCTGCCCAGTTGTTGTCCCTGGATCATCACACACACACGTAGACTCCTCTGTCCCATAGCTGGCCCCCCTGTTCTGTCAGCCTTAGAGGCACACAGGCTCTCTCACACCCAGAGCTGGCCCTCAAGTGTCCACACACACCTTCATCCCAGGCCACTTCACCTTCCTGCTGGCTCGTTCAGCTGAATCTTCACTAGTGATTGCACACTAGCTCACACACCCACACTCACTCCACAAACCCCACACACCCACATGCATATGGAGTAAAGAGACCCTTACCAGAAAATAATTGAAGATGGAGTTTAATAAGGAGACAAGACAGACTGCAGTGATCAGACATAGCGCATGGCCAGACAAATGTACTGACCAGCCCCTGCTTACATTCATATGGGCCCTTCTCTTCCCTCATCCCTCTGTTTCCCATAGTTGTTTCTTCGCAAATCGCCTGAACACCTCCCTTTTCCCACCTTTGGTTCCTTCCCTAAACATACCTTAATAAACACCGTGCAGTCCAACCTGCTCTTTCCCTGTCTCCCATACTGTGTCGCACACCTCTTGGCAGCAATTCCCCTTAGTTCAAAAGGTGACACAGAGAAGTGGTCCAAATGACTCATAGTGACGGGTTTCTCACCTGAACAATGAGGCTGAGGTTCTGTTGGGAAGGGACCAGACTGGGCCTCACTCTTAGTCTTTAATTTGGTTTCCCTTTTGGAAAGATAGCAGGCCATTGTGGGCCTACTCTCTGGGTTTATAGAGGATTTTGATGGGCTGATGGCTCTTCAGCCTGGGAGCAGCCAGCAGGGCTCCTCCACCTGCCATTATGCCTCTGTGTTCCTTTGTGGGTGTGCAGGTGAGCTTTAATCACATAAGCTAGTAAAAAGTACAACCATAGACACCTGATCAATTAGAGAAATTACTATCATAGATAAAACAAGTGAAACAAAGCTGCAAGTGGGTCAAGAAAAGTTCAGACACAACAAGCTTGCCAGGCCTCAGTCCTGAGGTCTTGCAAGCTCCGCTGAGTGTACAAAGCTTACAGCCTGCAACTATCAATGGCTCTGCTGTATTAGAGGGCTCTGTGGTTACTGTTGACAGTTACCTGGTATGCTAGTATATTGGGTCTGACTGAGATGGAGTTAATTTTCCCCATAGTAACCCTCATAGTGCTGTGCTTTGTATACGTAGCTAGAAAAGTGTTGATAACACACCAGTGTTTTGGCTACTGCTGAGCAGTGCTGGCACAGCATCAAGGCTGCCTCTCCAACACTGCCCCCTCCCCAGTAGGCTGGGGGTGGGCAATATCTTGGGAGGGAACACAGCCAGGACAGCTGACCCAAACTGACCAAAGGCTTATTCCATACTATATGACATCTGCTCAGCAATAAAAGCTAAGAGAAAGGAGGAGGCGTGGGGGGCATTAGTTACTATGACATTTGGCTTCTGGAGCGGCCACTACACGTACTGAAGCCCTACTTCCCAGGAAGTGACTGGACATCATCTGCTGATGGGAAGTAGATAATAAATCTTTTATTTTCCTTTGCTTCCACTGCAGTCTTTGGTTTTGCTTTATTAAACTGCCTTTGTCTTGACCCATGAGTCTTTTTTACATCTAATTTTGTCTCCTGCCCGTCCTGCCAAGGAGAGGAATGATAGGGTGGCTTGACGGGCACCCAGTGTCCAGCCAAGGTCAATGCACCACAATTAGGTGACACTTCAGGTTCATTAGCTTTAGGCAACATGAGTCACAATGGCACATTTGGAAGCTGCGTTGCCGAATTTTTAAATGTACTTAAACTAGCTGGGTTAAAGCTAGCTCAAGCATGTGTGAAAAAACTGAGGTAAAATTATACATCTGAGTTGCTGGTTGGATGTCAATTTATGAGAAAGAAAGAATTGACATATCCTGTTAGACTGATCCTGTGAAATCTTGGTACTTTACCTTGAAAATACAGGGAGCAGGTAAACTGCCGGCATAAACTGGCAGAACTATACTGCAGTCACCTTTTCATTAACAGAGTCAATAAAATCAATGAAGCTGTGCCAAGTTAGCCTAGTAGGCAGCTTGGTTTGGGATGCTGAAATATACGACATATCAATGAACAACTAATCACCTTATTTAATAATGATGAATGGAAAAGTTGTTTCCAGCCATCGGTCAATTCCTTGAATAAATTAAAAATAGGCCATTTATTATTATTGCAATAATATACATATTAATTATTTAATCTGGCATTTTAGCATTTATTAGCTATTTGAATTCTTCCATTCAAAAGCATTTCTAGAAAGGATCACTTAAAAGAGAATAAGAGGGAGATAAATGACAGAATTCTCTGATTCATCTTCTGCCTAAGGAGCTTATAGGTCCCTTCACAATGTATTTTTTTATCTGTAACTTGTATGTGTATAAAACAAATAAATGCCTTTTCCAGTTAAGTTTTTTCTTCGTTTCCTACATGTTTTTCTTTGCAAACTTATAAAGCTATCAAGCAATATAAACCCAAGTGGAAAGAGGATCCTAGGTCTCAAAAATAGTAAACTCTTATAATGTTTGTGAACTTTTGTGTTGGGAGACACCCAATAAGTGTTACAAATCTTTTGAAGAGTAAGATATGAGTGCATTATTGGATATTGTGAAAACCACAGAGAATTCACATTTATAAATATCCCTGGTGAGCAAGAAAAAAATCTGTCAGAACTTGTAATCTTTCCTTTAGATGCTAAGGTCAGTCAGCCATACTGCACAAATGAGTAAAAAACTGGGCTTATTCTGTTGAGGTGGTCATGGAACTTCTAGTTCATGCGGATCAAAATCTGCATACTTACCCATTTTGGTCTTCATAAAATGAAACTTCCTTGAGTAGAGACTGAATGCCCAACAACTTGCTCTTCTCATATGAGTTTAGTAGTCTTCCAGATAAAGACCAGTCTTCATTTTGTCCTGCCTCAGCAATTTATTTATTCTATACAACAGCTTCTGCAAAAGTAAAGAATCTTGGTCTCCCATAGCCTGGCTGAAACTGATGGTCCATTTAGTTATCTTGTAGGAGGACCTCAACGGCATCACCTTCATTTTGAAAGACCTACAACGTTGTGAATTGTGACTTGAAGGATGTACCCCCATTAGTCCTAAGAAAAAAGAGTGATTTCTGTGGGATATCAAGATCTGAGATGTATCCATACCTCGTATCCCACCTTGTCTTTGGTGCTATAGCTTAATGCTGTACAGTCATAACCACTCCTCAGTCACAGGCAGGGGCAGTTTCTTTTATTCATATTTGGATCTCCATCTCCAGACAGGGAGAAGTATCTGGCCACAGTTGGAATTTTGCCACCGATTTCAAAAGGGGCAACATTTGTACTGGGTGTGGTGAGCAGAAATTGCTAAACTCAATTTCTGACTTACGAGATTGAGAGGCAATAAATTGGTTATGAAGAAGGAAAATCTATTCTATTTTTCTGTTCCATATGTGGAAAAATATAGTTCATTCTACCTTGCAGTAAAGAGGGAAGATTTTTCCTTTTTTCTGGTTTAATTATTCATTGCCTGTGGAAATTGTAACTCACAGAATCACAGAATCACAGAATGTTAGGGATTGGAACGGACCTCAAAAGATCATCTAGTCCAACCCCCCTGCAGGAGCAGGAATACCTAGATCAGGTATCTACCTGATACCTGATCAGGAATCTATCCTCTTTTAGTTTATAATCATTACCCCTTGTCCTATTGCAACAGGCCCTACTAAAAGTTTGTCCCCATCTTTCTTATAAGCCCCTTCTAAGTGTTGAAAGGCCACAATAAGGTCTCCCCAGGGCCTTCTTTTCTCCAGGCTGAAAAACTCCAACTCTCTCAGCCTTTCTTCAGAGGAGAGGTGTTCCAGCCGCCTGATCATTTTTTGTGGCCCTCCTCTGAACTTGCTCCAACAGGTCCATGTCTTTCCTGTGCTGAGGGCTTCAGAGCTGTGCACTACTCCAGGTGGGGTCTCGCCAGAGTGGAATAGAGGGGCAATCCAGAAATAAACTCATTTTTGAAATGGAATATGCATTTTGGAGTCAGGATGAGGAGGCAGTACTCAAAATCTTGCATACTAAATCAAAAATTCTGCAGTTAGAAGCAGTTTACGGTGAAGTAGAATCATTATCAATTTCACAGGATACAGATGATAATTCTGATGCCTCATTTGTGCTAGTTAACGTACTTTTCACTGTATAAAATTCTCCAACCAGGTTATAAGGTTTTGAAAGGTCAGTCCTCCCTTCTTAAAAAAAAAACTTACAAAAATTTAAATGAATTGTCATCACACTTGACAGTAATTGTCATTTTTACATCCAATTTTACTAAGGAAAAACACATACATGTTTTAGAAGAATTACCATATGTCCCATTTCTACCAATGGAAAGGCACTTCAAGACATTTTGTGGAAACTTTGGGCCAGGCTCACCAATAGACTCTGCCAATCCATACTAGACAATTAAGTGGTATGTTTAATCTGTTTTACCTCAGGAGAAGGCCTGTAAATCACACCCATTAGTTAATTAACAGGCCCATTAGTTGAACTGACACCAATTTAAGGGGTTGAGAAGACAGTTTTCCTTTCACTTGCACGTACTTTTCAAAGTCAGACTATGGTACACACATAATTAAACAACAATTTTTGCCATGGATTTTTGGGAACAAACTTTACCTCCAAGGCATAGACTTTGATTTACTAGGGTCAGTGCATAAGCTGCAAATCAAATCCTTAAATTTGATTCTGTCTGAGAGTAAGAGAGTGAAGGATATGAAGTAATGTACTTTTTATGTTGAATGCCTAGAGGAGACTGGAAGGTATATAAAGGAAAGAGCTTTCACTCACCCTCTTTTGACTTTATAAATTGCATTTTTTCTACCCTTTGAGCTTAAACCACTCTTGCCTAGGACTTAAACTTTTCAGGATTAAAGTGGAAATGTCTTAAATGCAGGGTGTTGTTAATTTTTGTATTTCTGCACAGTTTAGTCCTTCTTGAGATGTGTTTAAAAGTAGTTTTAATTCACTGGCTACCTCTTATCTCACTTTATCCCTTTATACATTCTCCTCAACAGGACTTATTTTAGTCAGCTACTTGTAGGACTTTGGGAAACTTCTAATATCTTTTGGTAAAATCTTTCAGGCAGTAACAGGTTGAGGAGAAACACATTTTGACAAATAAACCTGTAGTAGACGTTCCAGTTTTTTACAATTCATTTTATTTGATGATGCTGTCTATCATGTCCTTTAGAACAAACTGACATCTGGGCAACCAGTACAGATTGTATTCCAAATGAAATGGGAGCAGTCAGTGTCCAGATAAATAAGGACAAGGATGGGTAGGTATATACTGCCCTTGAAATAATTCAGGGTTTTGCAGCTGTTGTTAAAATTTCTACTGATTAACTTCAGTAAAATGACTGTACAGCATTGTGATCAATCTTCATATTTTGGAATCTTGTGACATGAAAAGCTATTTCAGAAAACAAAGCAAAAACTTATTGCAGAATTTTTCAGATTTTCTGTTTAATCAACTTAATTCAAGCTTTATAAATGTGATTTGGCTTGGCTTGCTCTTATGGTATGGCTATGGTAGATAAGTTTTGAAGTAACTAGTTCACAACATGGTACTGTGATATTGTTCTATTTCTAATTTTAGTGTATTTTCTCTGGTGGAATTATATACAAGTATGTACAGGGATGGTACAGAGAAAGGCATTTGGGAAATTTTTTATGAAAAAAAAGCTGATCAGTATTCAGTATTGTCAGGATGAGATCTGATTGCTCACATGGCATTCTTTCTGTAGTATGCCATCAGAACACATTCCTTCAGACTAGGTCTGGATTTAGATTAGATTATGAGAAAATTGCAGGCTATACTCAGAGATGATAGAAATATGCATAGCTCTAGCAAAAGTATATTGATTTACACAGGTTATGATTTTTCCTGTGCCTTTATTATAAAGTTAGCATACGTGGCACAGAAATCGCTTCGTGAAATAACTCTAACATCATATATTGTGGAAACTAACCTGATTGTATCTTTGTCTGTTTGTTTGCTTAATTAATTTAACAATTCTGCAGGAAGGAATGAAACCTTACCATCCCAAACAGGGGAGCTGTTAGTTCTGGAATAAATGATATTGCCAGTAAATACTTCTGGTAAAGTGAGCACCCTAGTGTGTGCTCTAAAAGAGAGCTTCATATTGACAAGATGTAATGTATGACAAGAGATTGCAATTTCTGTCCAATACCACATTCTCAAATATAGTGTGACCCATTTGAGTGAGAAATAATTTGGTCTTTATGCTATTTCCATCATGAAACTCTCTTCAAAAGAGACAAATTGTGATAAATTATGTATGGTGGTGTTCTCTTGTGATTGATGGCAGAGAAAATCAAGCTATTTCACATAGATTCTCACTGTCGAATTGAACTGGGCTTAGCAGAAATAAGACAAACATTTTACATTGAGTCATCCAGCCCTGTTACTCAGTCAAGATGCTCTGTTTTTAAGTTCCAGCCACCCCCATTACTCAACAGGATCCACTTCTTTCTTTCAGGGGACTGGTAATTAGCACAAGTACAGTTATTGTAAGCTAATTATATGTTCTAAAACTAATGTACTTATGTGAACCAGAGGGTAGCTTACCATGTGAGTATTTGATAAGCAAACAGGTGCTCGAAAGATTTAATGGGTTTGTAGCCATCTGTAGTGATTAATGATGTTTGAGAACTTCAGTGCAGCTCATAATATCATCATAAATGAACACTGGGATTTTTCAGTTCAAAACAAGAGTAAATGATTCTGAGATTTTCCTGCTCAAATCCCTTATGCTGACCATGGGACAGGGTACTTGAAGGTAAAGGGGTCCAAGATAGTTGGTTAGCATTCAAGGACCTCCTCTTCCAAGCTCAAGATCAGTGCATGCTGGGCAAACTCAAGGGGAAGAAGAGAATGTACAAATCATGAAAGGAGGGGCTGGCCACGTGGGAGGAATATAAGTCTGTTGTCAGAGGATGCAAGGAGGCAACTAGGAAAGCCAGGGCCTCCTTGGAATTAAACCTTGCAAGAAAGGTCAAGGACAACAGAAAGGGCTTCTTCAAAGACATTGCAGATAAAACTAACACTAGAGGTGATGTAGGCCCACTGGTGAATGAGGTGGGTGTCCTGGTGACAGAGGATAAAAAGAAGGCAGAGTTACTGAATGCCTACTTTGCCTCTGTCTATACTGCTGGAGGCTGTCCTGAGGAGCCCAGGACCCCTGAGGCTCCAGATGAAGTCAATATAGGGGAGGAGTTGGTCCTGGTTGATGAGGACTGGGTTAGGGATCAGTTAAGCAACCTGAACATCAATAAACCCATGGGTCCTGATGGGATGCACCCACGGGTGCTGAGGGAGCTGGTGGATGTCATTGCTAGGCCACTCTCCATCATCTTTGCTAAGTTGTGGGGAACGGGAGAGATACCTGAGGACTGGAGGAAAGCAAATGTCACTCTGGTCTTCAACAAGGGCAAGAAGGAAGACATGGGTAACTATAGATCAGTCAGCCTCACCTCCCTCCCTGGAAAGGTGATGACAACTTATCCTGGGTGCTGTCTCTAGGCATATCAAGGATAAGAGAGTCATTAGGGGCAGTCAGCATGGCTTCACCAAGGGGAAGTCATACTTGACCAACCTGAGAGCCTTTTATAAGGACATAACCTGGTGGACAGATGATGGTAAAGCAGTGGATGTGGTCTATCTTGATTTCAGTAAAGCATTTGACACAGTCTTCCACAGCATCCTCGCAGCTAAACTGAGGAAGTGTGGTCTGGATGATTGGATAGTGAGGTGGATTGTGAACTGGCTGAAGGAAAGAATCCAAAGAGTTGTGGTCAATGGGACAGAGTCTAGTTGGAGGCCTGTATCTAGTGGAGTCCCTCAGGGGTCAGTACTGGGACCAGCACTATTCAGTATATGCATCAATGACTTGGATGAGGGAATAGAGTGCTCTGTCAGCAAGTTTGCTGATGACACAAAACTGAGAGGAGTGGCTGACACCCCAGAAGGCTGTGCTGCCATTCAGAGAGACCTAGACAGGCTGGAGAGTTGGGCGGCGAGAAATTGAACGGAATATAACAAGGGCAAGCGTAGAGTCTTGCATGTGGGGAAGAACAATCCCATGTGCCAGTATAAGTTGGAGACTGACCTGCTGGAGAGCAGTGTAGGGGAAAGGGACCTGGGGGTCCTGGTGGACAGCAGGATGACCATGAGCCAACAATGTGCCCTTGTGGCCAAGAAGGCCAATGGCATCCTTGGGTGTATTAGAAGGGGTGTGGTTAGTAGGTGGAGAGAAGTTCTCCTCTCCCTCTACTCTGCCCTGGTGAGGCCACATCTGGAGTATTGTGTCCAGTTCTGGGCCCTCCAGTTCAAGAAGGACAGGGAACTGCTTGAGAGAGTCCAGCACAAAGCCACAAAGATGATGGAGGGAGTGGAACATCTCCTTTATGAGGAAAGGCTGAGGGAGCTGGGTCTCTTTAGCTTGGAGAAGAGGAGACTGAGGAGTGACCTTATTAATGTTTATAAATATGTAAAGGGTGAGTGTCATGAGGATGGAGCCAGCCTCTTCTCAGTGACACCCAATGATAGGACAAGGGGCAATGGGTGCAAGCTGGAACATAGGAGGTTCCGCATAAACGTGAGGAAAAACTTCTTCACAGTGAGAGTAACAGAACACTGGAACAGGCTGCCCAGAGAGGTTGTGGATTCTCCTTCTCTGGAGGCATTCAAAACCCGCCTGGATGTGTTCCTGTGTGATGTGATCTAGGTGTTCCTGCTCTGGCAGGGGGATTGGACTGGTTGATATTTGAGGTCCCTTCCAATCCCTAACATTCTGTGATTCTGTGATTTTGTGATACCCAGAGAGGTGGTAGAAACCCCATCCTTGGAAACATTCAAGGTCTGGTTGGACAGGACTCTGGGCAGCCTGAACTAGTTGAAGATGTCTGTGCTCATTACAAGGGGGGTTGGACTAGATAACCTGTAAAGGTCACTTCCAACCCAAACTATTCTATGTTTCTGTGAGTCTATTGATAGTAGTCTACCAAAAATCAGTGAATGTCCCCAGATTTTTCATGAACCATGTGCTTTTTATTTATTTATATCTCAAAAAAACACTATATTTGACTCTTAAATGAGACATTCTTGAGTTAGACTTGAACTGCTTCTGGCATTGCATGGTTTTGATATCCCAAAAATCTTAGGCAAACCACTGTGGGCAAGTGGACCCTGCTGTGTCAGTCTGTTAGGAAGATGTTATCTGCACAAAAAAATTGCTTTCAGTGCCGTGAGATATACAAAGGAATTTGAGAAAAGTAGGTCAAAATATTTGCCTTTCTGATGAGATGAACTCACCAGCTCTCCTTAGCAGCACATATCCTGTAGTTCCTCTGCTCTGCTCAGAGAAGTCTAGCTGAGGGTTGATGCTTTTTCCAGGTCTTTAAGCTCACTCTCACCAGCTTCAGCACTCTGTGATTTTTCCATTGCTTACGATTGCATTTTTTTTCCCATTATATCTTCCTTTAGATCATTCATATTACTTTCCTGTTTTTTTCAAGTATTATCACAATTGTATTATTTAAGTCTCGCTTTCCACCAATTTGAAAATGAGACACACAGACCTATTTACATTTTCCAGGCTGATTTTGCAGCCACCTGGGCTGGACAGTCTAATATTTTTAATGGCTTCTTAAATTCCAGAGGATATGATAAAATCTGCATGAAGATCCTATTACTGTAATAAAAAATTCAGTCCAGTAACCACAAAACCATTGTCTTGCAATGTACATCTTTTTAAGTGACACTTTTCATTTTGAACTTGCTGTATACATGAGAATGCATGCTTTTGTTAAAAACAAAACCACACTTCAGGCTTCCAGCTCTTCTGTGTTTTAGTGGTACATAATTAGGTGTTTTTATTTTAGGGGAGTGCATATGCTAAGGAATAACAAGAAAATGGATTAATTGTGCATTAATTGTGACTTTCATGAAGGTGTGAAGAAATATTACAAAATCATATGGGCGTAGGCAGAGATGTGTATGGCCACAACCTCAGAATGAATAGAGAATGTGCTAGATATCAAGCTTGGTATAAATTCACTACCCCACTTGCTGTGTATTGGATGCAGAAAGTCCAGATTAATGCCTTTGGTATTTTCACACTGGATTCAGTGAAGATGTATTGTTAAGTGCTTTGTGAAGAGCTTACCAAATATAATTCAGAATTTAAGATGTTGTTTAGAAAAAGTTTCTAGTTTCAAGATAACCTTCATAATGTAAATCAATCTGTAGGGCCTTTGCTGAATCTATAACAAGGCAGTCTAAAAAATGTCACCAAGAGATGTTAAATAATAACTCTTCTAACTGGCTTTAAAACAAAACAAAACAAAACAAAAAAGCAGGTCTTTACTATCAGCAAGAGACAGTTTCCCTGAAGACTGTTAAAGACATGTTTTACATGGCCTTTAGAGATTACTCTACAAAATTGTTTAATTTGCTCCAGCAAGAGTTTTCCTGTGAACTGACACCTGATAATCTCTTTGACCATGAAAAAGGACCTTTAGGATTTTGGTTTATCGCAGAACGTAAAGTTTAAAACCGCTCACACATTTCAATTATAGATGACTGCATGAACAGTTCTTCACAGCACCAGCTTAAAGATTTTCAGGAACAAGTAAATGTATAGCATAGCATTACAAGAGGCTGGAACATTTTCACCTGTGTGACATTTTGGCAAAATACACTGATTCACCAAAGCCCTAATGTTCCATAGAGACACAACTGTTTCCATAAAAATTGCACCTTGAAAGGTTTTGGTTCAAGGAAGAAGAAGGAGTAGGATATAGCTCAGTGTTTGGAGTACTGTCTTGAATGTTACAAGTGTAAATTTACGTCTCTGCATTGGGATTGAAATACTCTGCTGTGTTGTAAATACAGCAGTGGCCTGCACTCCTACCTGAGCAATCAGGTTACAAAACGTGATGCATGTAAACAATAGTAAAAGGATACATATAAAAAATAATACCTGTAATTCAGATAGTGTTACTTTTATTTCTAAAATGCTGTATATTGTAATCTTTCTGTTTGATTAGGTTCTGGTATTTTTTTAATCAAGAGCTGGCAAACAAAAACACTGGGTGTAATGATTGATGGCATCTCAGATCCTCAAATATTGTAATATTTCTCCTCCAGGAATTATTACAAGTAACTGGCATAACAACACACATAAAATCTAGCTTGTTTTGTCACCCTTTTCCAATTCAGCTGCACCAAATCTAATAAACCAAAATTACAACTATTCCACAGCTGATTGAATAAAATGTTCATGTAATGAAAGTGTCCAGTCTCATTCTCACTAGTCAGTGGAAGGTTTTAAGTCAAGACTATAAACTTAATGGAGAATGTGTTTTTCAAAGTACAGAGTTATTGATAAGCCTAAAAGAAAATGCTGTGTCTGAAGTAGTTAATTCACATAACTCTGAAATACATTTTTTTTAAAAAAACCAATATTTAAAAAACTTTATCCAGGCTACTGGATATGAAAAGTCAGAAAATACAATCCTTTCTGCAGACAGTTTATTATTAGGTAGAGCAAATCTGTAAACTATTGTAACAAGGAAAGAAAAAGCTCAGGGGTTCTGATTCATCCCACCTATCTCCAGGCATTGTGCTTAAAACAGAGCTAATGGATGTTCCCTGTACACTCAGCAAGTGGAGAGGAATCTCTGGGGACAGGTTCAGATTAAAGACAAGGTATTTTCCTATGGAGGTGTCTCTCTTTCTCACCGGTATCATAGATAAAGAACCTGTGGCAACCAAGGTCCTAATTTAGGAATGTCTGCCAGTCCCTAAAGTCAGGGAAGATGAAGCTGGTCCAGGATATGAGATAATAGATATTGAGCCAGACCATAGTGCTGGCTGTACAGGTGGAAGTAACGTCTTCATCATCCGATCTTGGATCATGCTGCAAGGTATCATGTAAAAAGTTTTACAAATATTATGAATTGGCAAAAATTACAAACGTGACCAGTTTTACAGAAAGCATGACCAGTATGAAAACATATACAAATGTATGTCCTGTTTGACAACAACTTGTAATCTTACTGCGTGATGTACAGTATCTTCAAGTCTTGTGGGAAGGAAGGGTTTGACTTGATGTTAAGTTACTCCAAATTATTTGGGGGCACAAAAATTAAAAGCTTTGCTTTAAGGGAGATTCTATAACATTGTTCACTACAACCCTTTGTCTAGGTGTATGATAATATCTCTAGAATCCATGTAAAAAAAGGGGAAGGTCTGTGATTGTCGCTGCCCTTTCCTTCCCCTCAGTGCTCGGATCTCTACATTTTGATGATTTATTGGACATATGTGGTTTCTATGCTTTTTTTTTCCAAATTATTCACCTTTTTCTACCTCTCTGTTCCATATGATTTATTTTGTCACTAGCTTCCCCATATTACTAATGTCGTCCATAACCATCCCAATTAAAGGACTGAGTCATGGACAGAAAAGTGGAAAAGGAAGGGGGGTTTCTATCCCCACATCCATAAACATTGTGTAGAGGCAATATCTCTACATATATTCACACCATCACTCCCTGCATTTTCAAGAAATAATTATTTCTCTTACTTTTGAATAATTGTCCTTTCTTAGGAACAAGATTATCCTCAGGTGTTAATTAATAAGGTAACACCAAAGATGGATATTTTCCTCTAGGATTTAAAAACATATTTTGAATACAAAGAGACTTGGGATGTTTATTCTTTTAAAAAATGCACTAGGAAAGTCCTAATGCTCTGCTGATTAATGATTTTCATCAGCCTTTAAATAAAACAAATAGTCTGCATCCTTTTCTCTTTTAACCTGTATGTATGCTTTGTATATACACACACATGCATACATCTGTATTACACTAATAGTTAAGTAGATAACAGGTATAATATCCTTATAATAATATAATTCCTGAAAATGTTTATTGCTTTGGAAACAACAGTTTGTGGAATGTACTTTTCTTATGTTTTTAATGGCTTAATTTTCTGAACATCATTTGCCCTCAGCCATGCAATATGATGTGCTCTTACTCTGAAACGCAATCAGGACAAGATCTCACTTAAGTACGAAGAATTTGTAGATATTTGATTTGATGCAGCCATGGTCAGATGGACTCAACTAGAGGCTTATGCCTTGTATGTGTGGAAACACTTTTATACTAACACAACTGACTCCAAAATACATTCAGCTAAAACCTGAGATTTTGAATTGCAGCTGCCTCTTATTGCTATCTGGTTTTCTCTTCTATTTTCAAGTAACATAACCATTAATGTTTAATGCAAATAACTAGTCAAAAAGATGAAGCAAATAAGAAAATACTAAATCTTCAGTGGATTAGGAAACACATTTTAACTTTCTATATTACTTGTCTCCTTTTTTTGGCAGCCAATTACACACATTCATGTTTTGTTTATGGAGGATACCCTTGGGGGGAAAAAAATCATACTCATACGTAAAGTATTTGGTGACTGCTAATTGAAAGAGGCACTGTTACTTTCTTGGAATTTCATTTCTGAGACAAAAGGAAAGAAGACAACTGACACCTTTTCAGAGCAAGATATGGAGGAATGTAGGAACTAGACAGGAAAAAGAAAAAGAAATAAAGAGGAGGACTATCATGAAGCTCAAGAATAAAGAATGTTCAGAAAAACACAGGTGAAACCTGACCAACATAAATCACACTTGAAAAGAAGAGAATAGTAGATCTTGTCCCTGTGTGGGAAGATTTATCCAGACTGAATGATAAAAATGAGAGCAACTCTTCCTAAAAGTGTGCCCTCACATTAAAATTCTTCTGATGAAGAGATGGAAGCTTCTGTTTACAATAATCTACTGCCGTAAAATGAGACTACTGAGGCCATTTTCTTTTTTCATCTTTAAGAAAGTGGATTTGCAGCATCCTGTAACAATTTATGCTGGTTTTGCAGTATTTTGGTTCTATACATTTACCAATTGCCAGAAGGAAGGATAACAATGTGTTGAGATTATTTTAAAATGACCTCTTATCCTGCTGCCTTCCACTGAAAAAGCAGAATAATCACATTTAAGGAAATATTTGATAGAAATTTACTAGAATAAACTTGAGTCTATTTGTCTGACCTGGCTTAAAACTTGATACAGGAAATCTAGCAGTTATCCCCTAAAATGCTGCTTTAGTTGTCATCTCTTCAATATAATCCATAGCTGAAGTATTTGTTGTCTGCCTGTTTTCATTTTACAGACTGTACCCTCTGCTTATGGCTTTATCAGAATGTAAAAGCTTGTTGAGTGAATTTTATCTGAGATAAATTCTGAAAAATTGATCCAGAATACTTAGCTGATTGGGTTTTACTTGTTAAAAACATTAATATAATGTAATACTTTTGCACTGTAATTATGTTTAGCTCTGAAAATAGGTTCCTTGCAGAGTAATAGGATTTTCATGAGACCTGTGCTGCTTAAGCTCTAGGTTCTTCGTCCTGGAATAATCTTGCAGCACGTTATGGAGATGTGAATGGGAATGGAACTGGGAAAGTATTGGAAAGGAGAGGAAAACCTTAATTTTACTTATTTCCTCACATACTCTCTTGCGGTTTTTCTCTTGTTTCTTTTCAACCATAATGAAAAAAAAAACCAAAAAAACAAATTAAAACATTTTCCTGCAGAAACTGCCTGTTCATGGGTTGGATGGACATACACTTTGCTGGGTTAAAAACTGCCTGGCTGCCCAGGCCCGAAGAGTTGTGGTGAATGGAGTTATACCCAGTTGGTGGCTGGTCATGAGTGGTAGGCTCAGTTTTGGGACCAGTTCTGTTTAATATCTTTATCAATGATCTGGATGAGGGGATCGAATGCACCCTCACTACATTTGCAGATGATACTAAGTTGGGTGAGAGTCTTGATCAGAAATAGCATGGCCAGCAAGACTAGTGAAGTGAGTGTTCCCATGTACTTGGCACTGGTGAGATCACCCCTTGAATACTGTTCAGTTTTGGGCCTCTCACTACAAGAAAGATAGTGAGGAGCTGGAGCATGTCCAAAGAAAGTTGAAGGCTCTCGAGCGCAAGTCTTATGAGAAGCAGCTAAGGGAACTGGGGCTGTTTAGTCTGGAGAAGAGAGATTGAGGGGAGACCTTATTGCTCTCTACCTGAAAGGAGGGTGTAGTGAGGTGAGGGTTGTTCTCTTCTCACAAGTAACAAGTGATAGGACGAAGATAATGGCCTCAAGTTGTTCCAGGGGAGGTTTAGATTGGATATTAGGAAAAATTTCTTCACTAAAAGGGTTACAAGGTATTGAAACAGGCTGCTCAGGGCAGTGGTGGAGTCCCCATCCCTGGAGGTATTTAAGAAATGTGTAGCCATGGGACTTAGCCAGGGTGGACTTGGCAGTGCTGGATTAATGGTTGGACTTGATGATCTTAAAGGTCTTTTCCAACCTAAATGATTCTATGATCCTATGATGACACAGGGAGAGAGAGAGAGAGAGAGAGAGAAAGGCACACTGACATTCCAGCAAAAGCTTATTTAAAAACACGTCATTGTATCTATGGCTGAAAGAAGTAGCATGACCGAAATGAAATACTTTTCTAAACCTTTCTTCTGTCCCTGTGGAGACAGAGATTGATTGAAATATACATAGCTATTTGTTCTGAAAGCATAGGAGAACCATCTGTTTCCAGTGACACTGTGGAATAGACCGCTGTTTCTAACACTAATAGAGTAGGAAATTAATATTAATTCAAGTGAGTACATCACATAAATGCACACGTCTTTCTATTGATGCCTCAGGGTCTGTTATCACATTCTTCAACCAGTAGTTCACCTGCAAAGTTCTTTGTGCACAGTCCCAGCTTTTCTAGACACAATTTTGAGAGACTGAGAAAATAACATCGGGCCTGAGAATCAGGTTAGACACAATAAAAATCACATGATTAAAAGAACTCATAAATGCAATCCATAACCATGTACATAATGATTATCCAGCAAAAAAAAAAATGTTATATGGATAGAACTCATACTGATCCTGCTATGTCTTCTCCTGACACGACATTCCAAGGATGTGTTAGCATTTTAACAGCGTTGTAAAATGCTACCATGACGTGGAAACTGTGAAGTTATCCCACAGTGAAATGATTTAACAGAATAGCAACAAAAATAAAAATAAAGGATAGTCACAATGCCTGGCAAACCTGTAAACTCCAGAGGCCTGCCTCCAGCAGTTCTGCAGCACTCTAAACAATACCATAAATAAAGGTAATTATCCAAATGATGTTATGAAGCTAAGTCAAACATGGCCCTGTGGAGAAGTCTCATGCAATTAAATGGGGGGAAAAACTGGAACTGTGTAGGAAGGAAATTTTTTACTCCATTTTGTAGGATATTATTCTTTATTAAAATCTCTACTGCAGTGCAGGAATTATATAGAAAACTGATCATTTTCTTTCAATAACCAAATGATTTCCTAAAGAGCATGCGGTGTTTTTCTGTAGTTGGAGTTTTTCCTGTTTTCTAGTCATAAAACACACAACAGTGCATTTGAATGACAGCTAATTGATACAAGCTAAAACCATAGCAAAGACAAAGCCATTCACAAAAGCTCACAGTTTGACTACAGTTTCTGACTTCTATGAAAATAACAGGCTGCCCTACTTCACTAGTATTTTATGTTAAATAAGAGGACTTGAGTCACACAGTGTGTTCACACATGGTGAGAGCATGCTCTATATGGTCTCTCAGTTTTGTCTTTATACATTACTTGAGAAATGTCAGGAGGGTAAAAACTAGTCAGAAAGTAATTCCTTTGCTGAGAGGACTTCTTACTGATGCAATATGTTGGTAAACATTATGATCTCCTTCCCCTTTCAGTTTCATACTGGAGACAGGAGTGCAGGGGTGATGGATTAGGGACGTCCCTGATGTCTACAATTGCTGCTGTGCAGCAGTCTAAAGACTCCAAGTTAATGCTAAAGCCAGAGGTGTATATCCTGACAGTAATAAACTTCCCTACACTCCAGGTGCTCACTCCTTTTTTGGTAAGGGATATTCTTTACCTCTATACTTTCAAGCATGAAATGAAAGTTAGTGAAAATCCACAGGTAAATACTTCTGAATGTCTTTATTGTCTTGCAATTGCCTTCAAGTAATACACTTAGAGACTGAAACACCAATAATTCGTCCTGCCTTATTGTACCCATTCTTAGAAGAGCTTTTAATGATTACATAAATTCCTTTGCTATAAGAGTTTCCATCACTTATTCTTAAAAACAGATTGTATTCAGCTTGGTTTGGGCTGATACTCTTTGTCCTTTTTTCCTTTTTAAATTCAGCCATCAGTCAACACCAGTATATATAATTTCCCCCTTGTCTTTGTAGTTCTTTAGACCTTGAATCGAGCTGAATGGAATAGACAAATTACTTGCAGGCATGATTCCCCTGGATATAATGGAGTTGCAAAAATTACGAGCTTGTCTTGATGAGAAATAATAGTGCACATCTGAGCATTGTTTTTCTAAGCACCTTCAATGCCAGTGTAGTTTGAGAGAAGCATAACCTCTCTAATGAGTGAAGCTTAAGACTTCAGATTTATGTGGTCACAGATTAAAAGTGGATGCCAACAGAATTACTACTCCATGTCTGCTGCAAATTGCATCAACAACAGATTGCTCTCGCTCTAGGATGGATGACTGGATGGCTCATGAAACAGCTCCTCATTACCCCACATTTCAGTCAGCTTGAAACGAACCATCTCAAATCTTTTTACCCTACTATGACATATCGAATACTGTGGAACTACAGGAGTTGCTTCCTAAAATGTTCAGCAAACTTTGACATAGGAATAATTGACTCCATTAGAGAGGCAGGATGAATGCTTGTCCAGTTTTAATCTACTGTCACATATGTATACAAACTTTAAGGATTCACTGTGATTGTCTATACTCCTTTACAGATTACTTTCCTGTCAGATGCAGATCTATGGTACCTGTTAAGAAGCCACATTCTGTGTGGTACAGGACACTACATTTGTATAATTTTAAGTCATGTTTCCTATGATGGTTTTACATTCTTGTTTATTTTGAAACCAGTGAAATAGAGATAAGTGATTGGTCCTGGAATGAAAATACTGAATCATTACAGCTGTTCAGTCTGTAATGCAGTAAGGGCAGGTTGCTTTTGCTCGGCATCATTTCAAAGACGACTGCCAAATACTGCTATCCTTAGATAATGACAGTCATGAAGTCACCCAGCATCAGTAACAGTCAAGACGCTCCAGTAAACACCATCACATAACAATAACTCCATTCTTCTCTGAGTTTAATTTAAAGATAAATTAATGTTTCTGAAAAGAGACAGGCAAAGCCTTAAAAAGTGAGAACTTGTGTTTATATAGAAAACAGCAACAGGGAAAACCTCCAATGTTTTCCAGTTTGAGTTGACTTTGTACTTGAAGAATGTGGGGTTAGTTTGGATTCCATGCCTACTTTTTTTTTGGCTTCTTTCCCCTTCCAGCAGGGATATCAATTGTGATAGCAGGCTAAGTAATAATTACTGTGATTTTTGAGAGCTATTAAACAGTCAGTGTCTGCCAAAAGCTGCAGTACACTGGTATCTTAGATACCAGAGCTATTTGACTGTACTTAGCATAGTATATGTCTCTGGGATTTTATGATGTGGTAACAGTTGGTGATTTGTGACTTACTAATAGCGACAACTGGATGTATGAAACCATTAGTTCATTTAGCATCAGCATGCCTATTACACATCATTCCAGCAACATGAATTGAAGACAGCTGTGCGCTGCTAAACAATTTTTAAAAACAGTTAAAAGTGTGGATGGTGACTTCTAATAAAAAAAATGTAGCTAGCATTAAAAAATAGAGTCATATTTTGTGAGACTTGAAAATTATTGTCTTAAAGAGTTTTTGAGAATATATGTCAGTTAAGGTCTTCATTATCAGCATGGTTCAATAAATATTTTTGTCTAGTAGTTCACTTTTGAAGAAATTATCTTTTAGTCATCCTGAAACTAATTAGTTTTGTTGTAAATATTTGTTTTTAATAAAACAAGTGGGTCATTTTAATCCATGTCCCTTATCTTCCATAGGGACATCTGAATCACACAGCTAGATACAGCATAGCCTCAGCTGCTTTCTCCTTCCTGGCTTGGGTAGCTGTTTTTTAAGCACAAGCAATTAGCCATTGGCAAAACAAAACATTTATTTTGAATAAGAAAACTGATTTACATATACAATAAATTGGATTTATATGGTTTACCACAAAAGTTCTGCATTCCTAATTCAAATAATTATGTTACTATATATGTACATAAGTATAAATCATTCACAATTATTTGCACAGTGCTAATGCCAGTTATCCAGACACCTGGAGATGTCTGCCTTATGTGCATAAATGTCAGTGAAATGGAGAACACTGTTTACTTTGGTATCTTTTTCTTAAAACCCAAGATATACTATACAACAAACATGTAAACCCTACTACATTTTAATCAATTTTTTGACGTCTTTTTTCAAAACTTTTTAGTGACAAAGTATAGTTCTTGATACATCAGCTAGAGCTGGCGTTTCTGGCAGGGAAAATAGCTTGTGTCTGCGGTATGTTGAATATTTTCCAATGACAGATCCCCAGTCACCACGGATGTGGTTGACATCTTGGAGAACTTCCAGATGAATGCACTGGAGGAACAAAGCAACAAGTTGCTGCAAAGTGCTGCAGAGGTTAGTTCCATCCTGTCAACAGCTACAGTCACATCGCATTTCATATAGAGATGGAGTTACTTAAAAGGTTCTTGACAGATTCCATGAAATATTTCTTTGTTTTGAAAAACTTGCAAAGTATATATGTATCTCTAGATAACATGTTATCATTTAAAGTCAGCAAAAATCCTCTACTGCAAACAAATTTGAAAAGAAAAATGCATATCACAAAAGTATTGTTTTTGTATTGTTGAGATAACTACATGGTTAGGCAATGTTAACAAGTATAGATTTGAATTTGTCTAGAGATATGGTGAGCTAGTCTTGGTTAATAGCCAAACTGCCACCCAGCTGCTCCCTCCTTCCCTCCTTCCCTCAACAGGATGAGGGATGAAAATAACAAAAAGCCCACAGGAGCAATAAAGCTCATGGGTAGAAATGATGACAGAGAAATTGTTTGCCAGTTACCATTGCAGACAAAATAGACTCAACCTGGGGAAAATGGACTTAATTTATTGCCAATTACAATGGATATTTTATCGTAGAATTGGGTAGTGAGAAACAAAAGACAAATATTAAAAAACCCTCTTGACTTCCTCAGGCTCAACTTCACTCCTTCACTCCAGACTCCTTTAACCCCCACTGGTGTGTGGTGTTACTCTCTGTGTCTTCTTCCTCTTCATGCTTTCCTGTGCTCAGGCACTATTCCATGGGCTGCAGTCCTGTCAGGGAAAATCAGGTCCAGGGTTTGTTTTCCATGGGCCACAGTTCCTTTGGGAATATCCATCTGCTCCAGAGTGGAGTCCTCCGTGTGCTGTAGGAAATACCTATTGCAGCACCTGGAGCACCTCCTCTGACCTTGATGTTCCCTCTGTTGTTTCTCACACTTTTTTTTTTTTTTTTTTTTTCCCCTTCTCCTCTGCCTGTGCCTCATTTTTTTCCCCTTTCTTAAATATGTTTTCACAGAGGCACCAACAACTTTGCTGATGGGTTCAGCTGTGATCTGCAGTTGGTGAGGCTGTGTCCGGCGCAGGGCAGCCCCTGATCCCTTCTTACAGAGGTAACCCCTCCATTCCCCCTTATACCAAAACCTTTTCATGGACACCCATGGAGAAAATATGAAAGACTCTGCATTCCTGCTAGGAATTGAAAAAGTTAGTACTTTGTTGTCATTATTTCGTATCTTCCACTTAGGTAATCAAAGAAGTGCTTAGGAGTCCAAGCCCTAGAAAACAAATAAATTTCTCTCTTTTCTCCCATGCTGCTTAACCAAATGAAATTCTCATCTTTCACCTTAATTATCTGCAGACTCAGAATTATTGTACTTGTGTAGACATACACCATCTTGAGCATACAACAGTGCTTAGATTTTACGGTTCACCATGTCTGCAGTTACTTCTCAACATAAATTCCACTAATAAGCATTTTCTCACTAAAGAAAAGTGTCAGCTCTTTGGTCCCACTATGTAATGGGCCCATAGTACCCCACATGTATATATTCCAGCTGCTAGAACTGGCTCAGAAACCTTTGCTAGCAGTTCTCCTGCACCAGGATGAAAATATTAGACACAGTTATCTTCTGGCTCCATGTCTGCTGAGATGAACCTGAGTGCTTCTTCATTTTCTGACCAATGTTAATCAATTAAATTGTATAAAGAAATGCAATTTGTTCTTTTAGAGTCCTAAGAGTACAGTAAAGCCTTCTGCTTCACCACACTGTCATGATTTCTGCAAAGCTTCAAAAAAAATGTCACCAGGATTCCTTACTGCCACACCACCACCACCACCAAAAGAATGTGTGACAGGCACAGAAAGGTGTGCTAATAACTGAGTTCCAAATGTAATCCTGAATTATTTATGGACTCTTGTAACAGAATTTATACCCTGAATACTGATGTCACAGCTTTTTGTAGTCTCAGGCTTCTTTGATATCATTACATAAAAGACAGGAGAGTAGAAACATTATCTCATGTTAATGTTGGATGCCCTTGTATTAGAATTCTGATATTTCTCTATGAGCATGGGAAGTGACCAATTCAGTAAAAACTAAGTTTCACATGCTGGAGACATCTTCAGATCAATTATATGTATTGTAGGTTAGAGTCTACCTCTACTCCTGCAGAATAAGCCCAGGAATAACAGGCTGTCACAAGAGGCTTCCACATAGACACTTCTATTCTGCCTGCTCTGGCTTAATCCCCTCTGGCCAGTACCTTACAGTGCTCCTTGTGAGATTTCTTATTGTGAAAAATATAAGAGGGGACATAGTAAGAGACTGGTGCTGGCGGGAACCAGGGAGGTAACATTAAGTCACGAAGAATGGAATAATCTCAGCCAGGTTTCTTTTTTTATGACAGAAGCAGGATTGTGTTGGATATGTGTAGAAAGACTTCTGAAAATCAGAAATAGGGAGAAACAGCCAGCTGCGTAGTTGAACACATGGGCTTTCCTAGCATTTGTCGTAAGCCCACATTATTAAAATATATTTTAAAAGTCAAAGTGTGATGCAGGGTGTGCACAAGTCTTTCAGACTTGATTAGGATTTATATATATATGGAATAATATTAATTGCCTAAATTTTTTTATCAATACGAGCTGATAGAATATTTTTTTTAGCTTATAAAACAAGAAGTAGTTCTTCATGTAGTTTCTCACACAATTAAAGCATACTGAGTAAGACTATGTTATCAAAATGCAGAAAGTATGCAGCTACAAGGAAGACAAGCCAAAGGTAGGCTTATCTTTGTATTGTCCCATTGTTTTAGTCTGTTGTAAAGGACAGGGTGGATTGTAGCATGATTTAAACTTTCTGGTTTCCTGAATCCCTTGCCCTGCAGAATCCTGAATTCATCAGTAATGTCCAGAACTTTCACAAGGGTTTACATCACAAATATCATAACACACCAAACCTTCTAGGGAGTCTGAGAAAAACTACCTTCTGTTTTCTCCTTCATTTTTTCCTGGCAGAATTCTCCCAGGGTTAAAAGGCTTCCTAGGGATCCATTTCTACCAGTCCAGAAATTAAACAGGAACTCATTTTGTCAGTCTACTTTTCAAATCACACGTGAAAATAATGTCAGTTCAGTATGAAAATATGACATGAGGACATACTGCATTTTATTTTCTTCTAGTCATTTGGATTCCTTATATAAAATCTGTTCAAGGTCACATATATTCGGTGATCTCAGTGAACAGTTTGTTAAATTCACCCATTACAGAGTCTAACAATAAATCAGGATTATTTTACATTGCTGGGTAGCTTTGTTATGAAAATGACCTGAACTATTTTAGGTCAAGGTTGAAGATATCAGGAAACTATGGTGGGTAGACTTATTAGGTATTCTGGTCACTGGTACTCTTCCATTTTTGATGACCTCAAAGAGCTTGCCACATGTACCTAAACACATTCTGGGAAGGAAAAAATACATGCTGCTTTACTGAACATTATGTTCCCCTCGAGCCAAGCAGGCCATATATATATATCATGTTTCTACTGAAGTTCATTTTTTACAACCATATTATAAACACTCAAAGTCATTTTATTTTGTTAATGAAAATACTGATACATTTCTAACAATGTGGAACTATAGCATGTTCCCACAGCCAAAACTCACAATAAAAATAGACATTTGAAAGAAAAGACACAGAAAGAAAGAAAAATACTAGTAAAAAAAGAAGTGCTTAAAATTAGGTCCCTGAGTTACTTTTAGACAGGGATTTAAGTGCCATAATGTCAGGGATTCAAATGCCTGCTGTTTCCATATGAGCTGTCTGAAATGCAGAGCCCTGTGTTGGAATCACAGGATCCATACACACTACACAGAACAGGTTATAGGTGACAGAACAGCCCCCAGAGACATCAGGCTGCTGAAAGGGGCTCTACTTACAACCACCCAGCAGGGACATACTGAGGACAGGATGGAGTGTTAACTGTTGTCCATCTTTATGGCTTACTTGTCTAATGGTTGCACCTCCTTCTGATCTCGCTTTCAAAGGAATGCAGCTGAGCCTTTCCTTTTTTCTGAAGGCTCAGACAGGACCTGCGCTTCTAAAACACAGCAGGCAGTGAGTGACAGTGATAGCTTTGCCGAGCTTGAACATTATACTTCACCAGTTGAAACATTACCCTGAAATAGGTGAGACCCAAGTTCATTTTCCCCTCCTGTTTGAAAGGATTGAAACCAACACTCCTCAGTGCCCTCCCCAGCAGGCTGCCCACACTCGTGACAGGGTGAGGCAGCAGCTGTCTTCAGAGCTATTGAGCTCTGCAGAAGGGAATGTACAACTTGCCCAGTAAAAGAGGGAAAGTAGAAACAGTGATGTATTTCTTCACAGAGTATAGAAGACACCCAGGAAAAGACAGTACTGGATCCAGATTCTGTTGTTAGGGCTGTTTGTATCACATTTTATCCAGTGATTTTTTCCATGAAATTACTGAGTCAATGTTAGCTTGAGTGATAATTTCATTGCTAGATATTCAGGGAAGATAATTTTGATTTTAATGAGAGTTGTTATAAATGTCAACAAGCACACGATTTAATACTTGTATGAGAAATTAAACAAATAACATAGATGTTTTTTCTGGAGGGGTCTACATCGCCTTACCTTGGTTCTGTGTGTCTCTTCTTTGGCAAGATGCACTACTGCCTCTGATGATACTTTGAAATGTTCATGAAATTCTAATATTACAGAACTTGCTTTGAGAGGCAAGTACAGTATCTCAGTGATATTGTAGCATGTAGCATAGGCCAAGTAAAGGAAAAATCAAGAATATATTCTTACACTTCTTTTAAAAAGACTTATTTTCCTTTCTATTAAAAAATGCAGTAGCACTGCAGATATTTATGTAGTGTAGAAAGAACAGAAATCCCAAAGCACTTTCCAATTATGAATATGTGATTTATATTTTATGGGCAAAAAGAATTATTTCCCCAAGCACATTGTTTTCTTTTATCTGTGGGTTTCCTTTAATCCTGTCAATAACCCAGCATGCATCTGCTTTCTGCTGATAGATTTTTGGGAAGATAATAGAAATAAGCATGCATGGTAGATAGAACTATTCATGGGTAACATAAAAATACCTGCTGTTCATCAAGATTCTGTTTGCTAATTAACAAGAAAAATTGGGCACGATAATTTTTCTGGTTTTTAACTGAAATAGTGGAACATAATAGCATGAAAAATAAAAATAACTTCTAAATTAAAGGTATAATGAAATGCTGGATTTACGTTTATGCTCTAAGGTGCACAAAACATTTACTTATTATTCATGGCTGAAAGGAGTATTTTAATATCTATATAGTTTTAAGTATTAAATTGTTCAGAAAGTTGCAACATACAGCATGATGCTATCCAAATTAAAATCATTTGGGGCAGGAATAAAATCATACCTAAACTTATACAGATAACAAATGAAGAAGGAGCTGAACTGATTTGATACACTTCAATTTCCATACACGTTATATGGTAGTTTGTAAATAATGTCCTCTTCCTTCCTATAAAGTGAAAAATCAGGTTATGGGGTTTGCAACTTGGTAAGGTTTGAAAGGAAGATTATAAGTTTGTTTCTTTATCAATAAGAAAACTTCTCAGCTGTAATAAAAATTTCTGTGGATATTTGTGCATTCTACTAGTCAAGACAAAGTAATATACCAATGCCATTTCCCTACTTTCCTGTGGGATTTTTGGGCAACTGCATCTCTATCCTTGTGGATTTAGATCCCTTCCCCTGAAGAATGTCAGAAGGATCCCATCACAAATGAGCAGGGGATAAATCTGCTTAAACATATGCCTGGCTGTGTTCCATCCATACAACTTCTCAAATTTCTGAGGCAGTATATACCAGGCTAGGATGCATACAACATTATCTAATGATTCAGTTTTATAGCAGCTATATATACTGAAGTCCCATTCAAGTGAGTGTGTGTGGCTAGGCACTGCACAGCTGGTCTCTGAGATTCAAATTCACCTCTCTCTTGCCTCTGTTTTTTCAACATTTTATGCTAGCAAATCTGGGATGTTTTGCTTGAGGAAGCTTTTCCCATACAAATTAGAATAACTCACAAAGTCACAATATCCTCTGATTCCTGGTTCCTGTCAAATATTCTCCTATCACAGACATTGCAAATCTATACAGTGAGTGATTCTCTTTTATTAACATTTCTAAGCATCAGAGTAATGTGTTTCAGAGCAACATACTGACAGTGCCTCAAGCGCAAGCACCCTGATGTCTTATAACATGAATTCTAGTATGCTTATGAAAAAACATTATGTGAATAGTAGAAAACTGGCCTGAGAACCAGAAGCCCCTATCAACCCCGTGCTCCATCACATAAGAAACTTTGAATAGAGAACTAACCTTTTTCATGGTGAAAATGGAGCAGTTGATCAGAAGCAGACCTTGAAAATGGACAGTGTAATGGTTTCTTGTTCTCTGAAGGCTTAACTACTAGAATTCTGTTTGCTTACTGTGATTATTAACGGGCTATTACTATTATGTGAAGTGGGTTTTTTTTAAGTTATAGGGTAACAAATATCTCAATTTAATGTAATTCAGTAAAATTTAATTGCGCTGTGTGTGCCTATTATTTGGAAAACCACAATAAACTTTTAGGTATAGTGAAGCTTAGAGCAGAAACCAAAGGTAGGTACTAGCTGCATTGGTTCTCTGCTATGTGGAGAAACCAGGAACTGTAAGATCATTACATTAAACACAGAGAATGTTGACAGTTTTAAGTATTGTTAAAGTCCAGTGTTAAGTTTTAATAGCAAAAAGTTTTAAGAAGAAGAAAAGTTTTAAGTTTTAAGAGCAAAATCCAAATTTGAAATTGAAGTTTGCAACACTATTTAGACCGATAACCAGACCAAAAAAGGTATGTGCATGGACATCTGTTCCTAAATATGAAGATTCTTTGGATCATTTAGGTTTGAAAAGCACAGCACCAGACTTAATCAACTTTAAAAAGACTAAGTACACATTGTAGTGACAATACTGAATGATTTCGTGGTCTATAAATGTCATCCTGAATTGCTGCACCCTTTTACTTAGAAGTACATTCTGATTTGTAATATAGCAGTAACATTCTTTACATGAAATTGTTAGACAAGTTTGCTTTTGAGTCGTGATGGGATTTCCATGTATGTGATACAGGGGATGAAGCATTTGCTTTTGAGGTGTATTGACCCAAAGCTGCCAAGCAGCACAGTAGTCAAACTGGTTTGTCAGGGTCTTTTCTTCTGCTCAAATATTAAAAATATAGCCTAATTTCTAAATGCTGTGTTATTGAGAACTATTTATATCTGCTTACATCTTTTTATTTAAGTTTATTACTCTACAAAAGCAATGGCTTTGCTTAAGGACAGTAGGATTTTTTACATATTTTCAAAAAACTTTCAAATCTATAATTCAAATCATTATTTCTTCATCGAACAGTCACTAAATTTGGAAATATAACTGGTTGTGAAATTATTCAACATAAAATTTTTACACACATATTTCTCCTTAGATTGTTTTTGTAGAAAAATATTGTATTTTCAGTAAAACTTTTATTATTTAAGATTTATTCATAATTATTAAACCAAAATTGAAAAACAATAATTTAAATCACATAAAACTATTTGTGTGAGTGGATAAACGAATATGGGAACCCCTTCTTTTATATTTCACAGTAGACATATAGGATTTTAGTTTAATACAAAGTTCTTAACAAGGTAGAATGACAAATTCAGAAAAAAAAAAAACAACAAAAAGCAAAAAAACCAAACAGCTTGGTAAATATGTTATGTTAAAAAAAGAAAAAAAAAAAAAAGTTTTCATTTTTAACTTTGAAGATGACAGATCTAGGTTCAAGACAAAAAATAAACAATTATTTTTTTTTCAGGTTGCCTAAAAAGAACAAATGCAGCAGAATTTCACATCAAATTTAAGACGGCTGATCATGATTTCTTCATAAAGCAAAGCAGCAAGAAACACAGGAAAAGTGAAGCTTGTATAGTATAGCATGTATAGTTTAAGCACATAGGGAAATAAACCAAACCATACCAAAATCTTAGACAAAATCTTAAAGGATGAGTCCTAAAAGTACAAGACTAACAATTGTGGATAAAGAAAATAAACCCTACAATTGTAATTCCACTTGCCAGCTAAATGGATTTTCTCATACTTTTTGTAAATAAGGAAATATCAGTTTAGAATTTCTATTTAAATGGCAGAAAGATTTGTTAACTGCTCAGGCCGAAAGCACAATTTTTTTCAGTTTAGATAATGTCTAAATTCTCAAATTACAGACAGTAAGATCAAAATGAAAACAAAATTGATTCATCTGGCACTACAGACTTCATTTATAGGGTATACCAAACTTCAAGGCCATATTCTGTATACACACACTTAAAGATAGTATTTTATCCCATCACTCCTCCAGTAGTGAGGATTATTTATTATGGCAGGAAAAAGCTTTAATACGAAAGGTAATCAAGCCAGTTCTAATAAGTTCTGCTTTTCTTTCCTTTCCTAAATTCAGTTTTGAACTACATATTCCAAGACAAGAAGCAGACTTTTTATGACTGGTTTATAACCATCTGAAATTATAGAGTTATAGAACAAAGGGCAATACAGCTCATATTTCAGTATTATGAGCAGAGCTATCACAATAACAATTTGAAAATTTGCAACTATTATCACTACACCTTGGATCAACATTTTCATTATCTTGTAACTTATTGTATCATTTTTGCATATTAATTATTATAAAAAGGTTTACAATGTGTGTTGCAATAACAAAACACTTCTACTGAATGAAACTGCAGTTTAATAAAAAAACAATTCCTTATATGCTATTAAAAATAAATCTATTTTAACCCTTTCACATATTTATAAAATGGACTTGCAATAGGAAAATAAGCACACACAGCATTGCCAAAAATTTCCTAACGTAAAAAAGTTTGTTTCTTCAAATATTATTCTGAAAAACTGGATTTTCTAATATGCATGGGAAATGCATTTTAAATACAGTTCCTAGAATACAACTGAAATGTTTTTAAGTATTTTAAAGAATGTTTGTCATATGTGTTACTTGTACTCTTTAACAAAGCTACTCAATCTTAGGACTAGCTTTAATCCAGAATGATCCTTAAATTCAATGCCTGGCATCCCTATTATCCTCAGAGGCAGCCAGAATTTGCTCTGAATTTAATATGTAATCTATCATTACTCTATGTATAAATCTTTTTCCTCAGAGCACATGATACTGTAGTCTTCTAGGATGCATTCATAACCATCCTCTATACCTGGCCTCCTCTCATGAGCTGCTGGCAAAGACCAGTGGAGTAGGTGGACACAGATGTATAGTGTCTTTCATTGTGGTAGGTAAGGTCATCTTAGTACAGTTGTATGTTTGAAATGCATGGCATACCAGGGTTTAGTTGCTCAGAGGTCTTAGAATAAACAGGCTGCTGGTGTTTCTGCGCACTATGGTTAGAAATGTATTTGGACTGAGATGTGCATAGAAGAGTAGATTCTAATAAGACTGCCTATTACTGAAAAAAAATTTGGATCCCATTTTTATAAGTTGTTTAGTGAATTTGTAAACTTCATTGTGCAGTGCAATTTAAAGTTATCTAATGCTAATAAAATAGAAGTCTAGCAGTTTATACTATCAAAGCACAAAATTTCTAAATTTTCAGTTTGGAATAAAATCCCAACTTTCACAAAGAATTTTCAAAAACCCCAACAAACTAAAGACAGTGGAAACACCAAGGTATCTACCTGACAGGATACTCCAGAGTAGTGAATGTGGGAAACTGTTCTAGTAAGCGGCAGAATGTGCCCCTAGGGAATGTAAGAGCTAGCTCTTAGCAGTGATGTAGCCTTCCTTGTCCTTTCCCATCGTAGAAAGTACAGTTTAACCAAGGACAAGGAAAATCACCTCCCAGTCCCATGCCTTCCTAATGCTCTCATCTACTCACACCTAATTTATGCAGACACAAGCACTGTAGAATGTGCAAAGCAGAGAACAATTGGCTATAATAGTTACATTTCTAAATATTTTCAGCACAGATGACATCAGAACAATCTGATAGGATGTTGTTTTATGTACTAACTGCAAATATATCCTAATGCTATACCCATAGGGTACTTAGATGAAACAGTAATTCATGCATTTTCTTCCTCTCCTCCATTAAAACGTTCAGCATTATGTAGATGTTATTTATTTATTCTTAAAGAACCCTTTACTTCACTAAAGGAAGAAATGTTCACTGTACCTAAAATAATTCTATTATTGTAGACATAAATCTAATTTCTCTAGCACATTTTTCTCAAATTCATTGAACTGATATTATCAACAAGTATGGTACAAACAGAAGCTAAAAATGTGAATTCACGTACCTGAAGCAGCTAACTTGCTTTCCATTTTCGCCTTCACTTGTTTTGATGTTTAACCTATAAGAATTTGAGCGAATTTGGTTTACAGCCAAATAATAAACTACTTAAATGTAAATGAATATTTCATTTAACATCATTTTTTTGTCCAGTCAACCAATTTGAACTCAGTTAAAGACATCTTACAATACCTTCTCATTCATGTTAACACAATCTGAAGTAAATTAATACATCATTAGTTTAAATATTCACATAGGATCTATAACAATAATCAGTAGAGCACTTATGGACATTAAAAAATAACAGATGCTATAAAATAGTCTAATATCTATTTTCTGTGCAGTGATTCAAGTATTTAGATTGATCAATGTCTTTTGTTTAAGTTTACAAATAGAACGTTGAAGCATTATAGCCCTTACATTTAATGTAAATACTTCTTAAATGTTCAGGATCGTTGAATCAAAAGAATGAAATTCTTGATGATTCACAGACCGAGATTTTGTTCTGTATTTTGAATTGTCAAGTTTCTTCATGGCTACTAATTTATCACGTCTTTCATTGCCAAGATAGGAACATCACTTTAGTTCTGTCATTTATTATATCACCCCTAAGGAGAATAAAAGAATTTGCAGGAACAATTAAGTAACAGAATGTTCTCTCATCCAAGGCTTATTTGGTCACAATATAAGAGATTAACTAAATGTGAAGATGTGAGAAATTGAAGCTGAACTGTGTTATACTAAGCTTGTGAGAAAGACCAGTGGATCAGAGGTCTATCACCCAGACATTTTCCTTGCAGAAAAGAGTGAAGTATAGAATACACAGCAAGATGAGAAGTGGGGCTGCAGTATTGCACCATGACAATTCAGCTGCTTAGTACAGAGAGGGTTACTCATGTTCTGATATCCTGTTTGTGTTATTTAGCTGTTAATTAGAGGTCTTATCAGTTACTGGAGGGAGAGAGGACAGCACCCTAGAGAAAGGAATTAGCCATACCTTTCCCAATAAATGGCATCTAGTTTTTCTTGTCTCTCTTATGTGAGAGAATTCTAAGCTGAAAATTTGGATCCATTCATCCCAAATACTCACAGATTCATTCTGTGTGATTGTGAGCTAACTCAAGGTGCAGCAACTTTGTGCTGCTCCCAAATAAAAATAATTATTTTAGGTATTTCTTGTATTGTTTTATTATTTAAAACCTCTTGCTTACATTGCTTTATATCCTACAGTGTTCCAGAGCCCAGTATAGGAAATAAGGAGAAAACAAGGAGTGAAAATCAGGTTTTGCTGCTACCATACCTATTCTACAGTTGAAGAGGCAGATATCTGTATGCTCTAGAAAATTTAATGAGTGTAGTATTTGCACACCATATAAGGAAGATATTTTGTTTTTCATATAGGAGATGTATTTAAACTTGGGGCACCACTGTTTGAAAATATTTAAGCAGCTTTGATGCCTGTATGAAATTTATGCTCATATTCTTCTGTGTGTATGGCCTAAAGTCCAAGATTTAGACACTGCCAAGATCTCTAAAGTAGTGATTTGCATACCACCAAACCCTGTGAATAACTAAATATTTTCTGAGAAGAGTGACAAAAGATACTGCTGAATAGTTTGGTACTCAACCTCACATTCTCTCACTCCTACTGCAGTTGGCTTTGTAAAGACTTCTGAAGCAAGCTCTCTCACAAAGGACACATGAAGGAAATCAAGGTTTGGGTGATGGGAAAGCAGAAGCATCATGATAACTTCTGAGGACTTTTGGCAATGACATGTGATTAAGGGACACTTGTCCCTACTCTGTCATTCGGTGCTGGTTTTAGAGAAAAAGGAGAAATGCTACAAACAGGGATCAGAATCCGAGTCTCATCTTCCTAGTTGGTGCCTCCTTTATCTACAGTTATGCCTATCTTTGCTAGCTTTCTCTCTCCGTTCTCAGAAATGTTGCATATGTTACTGCAGTGACATGCTTCAAGGTGTAGGTGTCATTTCTTCACACTTGTGGCAATTCTATTGCTATAAAAATTGGTTACAGAGATAGGTAATATATGAAATAGGTTTATGAAAGAAATAAACAGGAAACTGCAATGCCCAAACTTAAGAGCCCATACGTGTACATGAGTACACGTTTGGTTTACAAAGGTAGAGAAAATATGGACTTCTATAAATTTCCAAGTACCTGAGAGGAGGAGTTGTGGCTGAACTGGGTTGCTTGAATTCTGTGAAAATGCTGCTTTGGCTACCTATGAGATTTTGTGAATCTAAGCATAAATGAAATATGAAAATACGATCTATACCACACCAGCAAAAAGTTGCTGTAAGCAGTTCACAGAAGTCGCTGGCAAAGTCAGGTTAAGAATGACAACACTTGTAGTCCTTTAGGCAGCTAATGTAGACTGCACTGTTTAGAGTGCAACATGCTATTGGCACAGGATACTATGCTGACAGAAAACACTATTGAGCTTGCCAAGACAAACACTGTTAGCAATGCTGTACTCACAAGAGCAGAAGCTCAGAAGCTAGATGTTAGCCTGCCTGGAATATTTGTAAGACTACTTTTGACTAATGTGCTGAAGAAGGAGGCGGTAGTTAATTACCTTTAGTGCTTTTAAGAACCTTGCTATGCTTACCACATATTGTGAGCTGCAGTGACACTTGAAGTTGGTGGCTTAAAAAACCACAGCCTTCCAACAGTATTGTTTCTTAACACAGTACATCATGTAACAGAACAGTTGGGAGGTTTAGTAGCACTCAACAGTAAGTAAAACAACAAAAAAAAATTATGAAAAAAATAGGCGCTAAGAGCAAAAGGCATGCTTCTGACATTGCAATGGTCTTTCCTACAATCTCTTGCCACCTGCAGTATTTAGCAAGCAACCTCTCCTGCTAATATGAAATTTGGTAACAAAGGTGTCTCTGCATTAGACTACTGTCCAGTCTTTTGTGTTTATTCAAAACCATCCTGCTTTGAAGACTGACTGTGTAGTGGAAGATTATTAGCAACTGGGTTATTTTTTTTGTGTTGTAGCAGTATTACATGACTCTAAGAGATGTGTTAGAAGATAGACTTCATAGGTAGCACAGCTAGTATCTCTATATTTCCAGTCCCCTCAGAGGACAGCAGAAAAATCTCTTCTGCTGTGCTCTGATGTTTAGGGCCACTTTGTGTGAGGATTACAAAAACAAAGATCAGTGACAACAAAATAATAACACTCACTGAAAAAACCCACCAAACTCTAACAAATTAATCTGACAAGTTGTGATAGCCTTGCATTGATCTCTTCATCCTGACAGCTTGGAAGAAAGAAGGAGAGGTAGCATGTATGTCTTTCTCAGTTTTTGATCTTGTTACCAATATGGTCATAAACTGAAATTAAAATGATTTTTTATATCTTTTCTGGAAGATTTGATGAATCATAATTTCACCCATTTGCAGCAGTTTTGCCTTTAGGTAGCTTTGAATACAAACACTTTGTAAACACCATCTTTACATCACCTTTAGAATATTTTTGGTACAGCTTTAACAGCATAAGAGGTGATACACATACATGGGAAAACTACCTACAGTTTCTATTCAAGAGATCTCACCCAGTTAAACACACAACATAAATCCATTTCAAGTATTTTTATTGGTTAAGAAAATGAACAAACCTTTAGGTGAGACAGACCATTGGTGAATCCTTCAAAAGGCAATTTGTATTAAGAGAAGTTAAAGAAACAAAAGAAAAGTAAATCGAATTATCAGGGCAGCATAAAAAGGCTATGTTAGAAATTTTGCAAGAGATTCAGGTAGAAGGAAGGGTCGCGTGTTGATGTATCCAAAAAATATGTAGCATTGATATTTGGCTCTTTGTGCTTCAATTTTTTTCATCTCCTTTGAGAAAACTTGCTCTTCTACTCTGATTGTGAGGACAACATTGAGTAATATCTCAATCTTTCCAATTAGTCAGAATTTCAAATTCACATTCAGGACAGCCATAGCACATCCTCCAACACTGGTTACTCATCTGATAGGACTAAGAGGCAGTTTGTGAAGGAAAGCTGGAAAGAGGCAATGATATCATGGTATGACATGAAGAGGGATTCTCCTCCCTCTAAAAAGATGCTTGAAAAAAGTCTGATGATTCTCATTCAAGAAGTGCTTTGTTTCTCTCCATTGACTATATTTAAAGACCTGTCTTGGATGTTGAAATTTACGCTGTAAGCATCTAAATAAGAGATTTATCTTATTTCTGAACACAAATTAAAAACAGACAAGTTTTTCATCAGTAACAGGTTTTAGTTAACATCATTACGAAAACTGCCCCATTTTAAAATACATTGCAATTAAAAGTTTCCAGACAATCAAAGAGATATTATCAAAAGGCGTAAAGGTTGCCCATTTGCCTAACTTTTGAACTGTTTGAATTTTTGTCCTGTATTTCTTCAATGTCATACTAGTGATTCCGGCCTTTAGCATTCAAGAAGCAAATACATCTCTCAAAAGACTTCAATCATATCTGCCAGGGTCATGTAGACATTTCAGTACCTTACAATGTCTCAAATCACACTGAATACCTAATGTTTAGTGAGCTGAATTAATTCTTCTGTGACTACATGACGAAGTGGATAACAGAGAAAAAGGACGAATATTGTTACCAAAAGTGAAAGCGTGGGATTTTCCTTCCCTTTAAAAAGGTTAAAAGTATCTTCATGACTTAATACAGTAACTATTGTAATCCACTTTTTAAATAGATTGTCTTAAAACATCTGAAAAATAATATATATGAAGACAAATGTACTCTTTATTACATGCGGCAGTTAAGCATGCTTTTATATGTCTGAAATTGTGCCAGCAATATTTTATAAGGAAAAGGGAAGATTCCAGACCCTGGTCTGTGTATGAGTCTTTAAAGAAAGAGAGAACACTGAAAGAAGTGAGCAGTTGACTAAATGTCTGGGGTATTACAGTTCACCTGCAGCAGAAAGTCAGAGCAAAGAGATATAATTTGGAACTCTATTTAGGTGTAGACATGGTCATAGGTGAATAACTTCCTGTTTGAAGTCACTTCCAGAGACTGCCTGGCTTTTACATCTCTGATGATTTTTACCCATGAGATAACCACCTCCAGCACGATAGGAAGTCAAGCCTGGAATATGTTTTTAGGGTAAGTTTGGCTTTTAGAGTGTGGTTAGCAGTTCCAGTTTCACATGCATGAGTTAGTACCTGCAAACATTGCAGACCCCTGGTGGAACATTGTCTGTCTCTCAACCTCATGCAGGAGGTACCAGCTAAATCAGACTGAAAGAAGGAGCTCTCTGGACAGAGCCTGATCCAGTCTCCACTGGAGGCAAACGAAGAACTTCCAGGAGTTGAATCAGACCACAAGTAGAAGGAAGTCAAGCATTAAAAATAAGGAGTGAGTAGATCACAGAGTCAAAGCAACAATGTGGAAGGTGTGGTGATTCTGCAGTGCCTCCCCCATAGCACCAGGGTACTTTGGCACTAATTGGACACAAACTCTGACTTGATTGAGAAGTCTAGCATATTATCAGTGAAACAAATTGTTTCCCTCCACTAGTTGCTATAACAGATGCCTTATCTGGGTTGAACTTCAGCCAGCTGGGTAGCATCCAGGCCTCAACCTCTGCCAGACTGAAAAGAGCCAGAAGAAAGAAAATACTGTCTGGGCCAAAGAAAGAGAGGTACAATCTGAGAATTTCCCCAGATCCACAGATATACAGCTATTGACAAAAAGAGATTAGAACAGACTAAGTTACAGGATTGAACCCAGTGAGACTCCACAGTTCAATTTGCTTGAGATAGAAGGAGAGGCTGACTAGCAGTGTTCTACTTGAGAGGAAAAGAACAATACCAACTCGTGAATGGCATTTTGCCAAGTCTCACAGCCTTGTCAACAGTACCTCACAGCTAAATGTCATCAAAATCAAGTTGCATCACCAAGATATACAAGCTTCAATATAGCTGTCCTAGTGAAAATCAATGGTCATCTGGGTGGTTTCCTTTGTTTTGCCAGAATTTGCTCTTAAACATGTGAGGATCATACAAGAAGCCCTAAGTTTTCCCATATTCTATCCTCATTATTTTTTCACTGATATTTCCCAGAAAAGGCAGACTGAGCACCAGATACTGACTGGAAGGGTGAAAGCTATAAGGAATTCCAATCATTGCAGAAAGACTTCTAAGAAAATGCATACATAGGTTGCATGCTTTAATAAAAGACATGGCAGAAGTATTTTTCAAAGGCAGTACACAGAAGTGATAGACAATGAGTAGGGTGTATTTGACTACATAGTGGGCATTAAGATCTTAGTTGTCAACTACAGAAGACCTTGCATTGATATTCAGGACCAGTGAGTTTTACTGCTGAAATAATTCATTCTTGTGGGTTTTTTTGTAGAACGCCATTCAGCAGAACATTTAAACAGGTGGATTTTTACAAACATGAATCGTCACAGTTTGCAAAGCCTCTCATAGTTTGATACAAGATACAGACTTAAGTCCTTTGTTGAATTAAGGCTATAATGTTTCTGTACAAATCTACAACACAGGGTTTTGTACAGTATGAAACCACCTCGACTGTCAAGAGAATACCAGTTCATACTATGTGCTGGGATAGTGTAGCATTTTTATGTATTTAGTGGTTTCAATGTTCACCTTTTGAAAAATTTGTATTTACTAGATATGAAAATGTATGATTAGGTGACTGACACCCTGTCTCCTGACACTCTGCCCCTTGACTAGTTTTGGCAGTGTAGACAGACTGCAAACACCCTTTCCCTGCCCAAAAATGGCAGCACAGGCAGGACGCCGCCCACATTACTCATGTAGGATATTCTTCTCTCCAATCGCCTCACCACTGGTAGAGCCAGGGGAAGGCAAGACTCACCCACATTCAAAAGACACTTGCATGATTGACTGTTGCTGCCAGATGACCTGGACACCATGTGCCCTTGGCAGTCCACTGGAGCTATGGCATTGCTTATGATCCTGTGCTTGCTGTTGGTGATTGGGTGAGTTACCGTATGAGTCAGCAACAGCTCATCTTCCCTACTGCCCCAATAAAGCCTTGATTTATAATGTGTTTGTTTCAGACTCCGTTACTGTTCAGAGCACAGAGACATTTCTCCTTTGTCTAAAAGTATCATTCTACCATCAGTTTGACATTGTAATGTTAATTCACTAACACAATTTCTCAGGTATCTGTGGTAGTTGTATCTGGGTACCAAAGTATATATGTAAAGGTTTTATACATGTTTTTTCAATTTGTAAATATTTTGGATGCAATTTACCTAGGAATTCATATGCTTCTACTCTATGATTACAGTGGCTATTGTAAGCTTCATTGATGATGGGATGAGAAACGCAGACGAAAGCAGAATGGATGCCAAGACCCCTCAGCCAGATCTGATAGGCAGACTTGCTTTGCAATGTAACATTATATTTTTTATTTTGTCACTTGGTTAGTGTCATTTTACCCATTTTTAAAAATTTTATTTTAATGAAAATACTGAAATTCAAAATGACATGCCTACCTTCTTGGTCTTAATACAGTTAGATTTTTAAAATGAACAGAATAAAGATACATTTTTTAAAAATCTAGCACAAGACTTTGCTGTGAGACTCTCATGTTATGAACTAAAGACAATGGTGGTTGGCTTGAATTGAATGGTTATGAAAATACATATCGCAAAAAGCAGTAAACATACATTGCAAAACATAATTTTCATCTGGAAAGGACACTTTGTGATTGAGTATACCATCGGATAACCAATTCAGTAGCAACTACCAAAACAAATAACACCAAAGTCAAAAAAATTCCTCAAAATTCTGTCTGCAATACACTTAACAGTGATGCTGTTTTAGCCCACAGAGGATTAAAGTGTGAATAATATATAAGAATTCATGCCCTAAACACAAAAGCAAAAGAGAAGTCACTTTCCTATTTCATGTATTTTTTTTATATAAATTATTTCCCTTTGCCTGATTCCCCTCCCAAGTTAACTTAGAATAAAAAGTATTAAGAGGTGACAGAATAATGCTGCAGGGATTTAATTTCTGTTTGCTCTATGACATTAAACAAAGAAATTATATTTTTATGAGAGAATAAAAAAAAATCTTATGCTAAATTTGTATGTGAATTTCTGGTGTTTGGTAGAAGAATTAGAAATTTCTAGAACTCATTTTACACTCAAGTAGACCATGGACATAAAGCCACAAATGAGCAGGATTATTAAATTATAGAACATATAATATAATTGAGCATTTGGGTTGAAAAGGAGTTTCCCAAAAATGTCTCTTAGTTGACTTCCCAACTGAATTACTCTTTCATACAAAAGTAAATAAATGTTTATTTCTGGCAGACAGAGGGAAGACTAAATGAAAAAAAATCCCCAGACATTTGCTCCACTGACACAAAAAGTGAGACACAACGTCTTTGGGGTAGTTTATACAAAGCACAGTAAATGTCAAGGTACACATGCAGTTCTATAGACAGAATTAGATAGTAAAGGTCCCCTAAACGTCAATGCTCTTTATGCCTTCCATGTGTACCCTATTGAGAAAAAAACCTAACTAAACAAACAGCTTTTTCCATAAAAACACGTGAGACATTTATTACTGTCTACATGCCCTGGCATCACTCAATGGCTTTACTTGGTTTAATTTCCTCTTTCTCTTTCCATTCTTTCCTCCCTCTTTCTCCTGATGATTTAAGGCATCTTGACTATACAAATTTGGAGTGGTCTAATAAATGTGACCTGTAACAGGAAAACAAAGAATCAGCAAATTGTCTGTGCATTTCAATAGAGCAAATGTGTTTTAACATGGTCAAGACACAATTGAGCTTGATCTCTTCCAAGCTGCTAGCAGGATTCATTAAGGTGACACCTCTACAAATACCTAGCACTTAAGGTGTATGTAGCTGACCTCATGTTTTATATACAAGGTCAACAAGCATGCCTCCGTTTCAGCTACAATTAATTCTCCTTGTACCAGCTGCTCTTTGTGTGATAATCCTCTTGTCTCTTAAAATTAGTTTTTCAGTCTACTCTGAGCCCAGGCCTTCTTCCCCTTTATCCTTTGGTTCCTGCAATTTTGAGAGTCATCCAGAGCTGCCTGTATGTCCTGTTGACAACATTTCCTCTTCAAAGTATTGTTCCACTACCTTGGCACATGAAGATGTGGAGGAAGAAAAGGCATTTTAAATTTATGCTGGTACGTTGCACAGGGCACTGTGCAGAATAGCTAGTTAAGAAAACAAGCTAATGAAGTAGAATGAGAAAGAGGAAAGAAAACTTTATTGGCTGGTGAAGACCCTACCATTTTGTTCTTCTTGGCCTCTGCATGGATATAAACTATTTGTGAGAATCTTGATTGGTACTTCCAGCTCTCTGTACAGAATTGAGATTAGGCTGAACCCCTACTAAATCGTATTTCTCTATACAGACATTTAGTGTAAAGTAAGACGTGAAAATTATTTTCCAGTCTGTGAGGCGGCAGCAGCAGCGGCAGAAGTGGCAGCAGCGGCAACAGCGGCAAAACCGAGGTAAGACCGAGGTGGCGAGGGTTTGATGGGTTGTGCAGAGGGACTCCTGAGCCAGGGATCCCCCTCCTCGCAGCCCGAGCCCGAGCCCCAGCGGTTCCAGGCAGTCGGCGGCAGCCAATCAGGCGCGGCAGAGGTGCGGCCCCGAGCCGCGTGGGAGGTTTGTAAACGCCCCTGGGGAGCGCGGCAAACAGGAGAGGGCCAACAGGAGTGTGGCACGTCTGTGAGGGGGGCACGGCAGTTTGCACGGGGCAGTTCGAGCGAGCAGGGCATCGAGAAGGTGCCAAGGAGCTGTGAACTAGGGAAAGGAGTGAGGAGCTGAGGTGCTAACAACTGATTGCTGCAGAGATCAGCTCCTGGGGGCAGTCAGCACTGCAAGAACAATGGTCTCCACCAGGCAGAGGAAGGCCAAACTGGATGTGGAAGCCAGACAGATCTCCCAGGAAAGGAAGCAGTTGTGCAGGCAGCAGGGAATGCCACAGCATCCCCCTGGGAACAGGGGCTGTGTGCGCTGTGAGCAGGTGAATGATCTGCTCAGCCTGGTGATGGAGTTAAAGGAGGAGGTGGAAAGGCTGAGTGTGCGAGGGAGTGTGTGAGGGAGATAGACTTGTGGAGTCAGGTCCTACCATCTTTGAGGACAGGGCAGTGGGTGGAGGCTCCCTAGAAAGAGATGATCCCCTCCCTCTTCCTGTACCTGATGGCAAGGGAGATCTAAGAGGTGAGGGGGAATGGAAACAGGTCCCTGCTTGGCGAGGCAGGCGAAACCCCTCCCAGCCTCCCTCCCCTTTCCAGCTACCCTTGAAGAACAGGTATGGGGCTCTCAAAATGGAGGGACATTTGGAAGGGCAAACAGACAAAAATGGAGATGAGGGTCCATCAGAGGAGTCACCCAAGGTAAGTCGGTCTCCCCCACAAGTTAGGATCAGCTCTAACAAGAAGAAGAGAAGGGTAATTGTAGTTGGTGACTCCCTTCTGAGAGGAACAGAGGCCCCCATATGCCGGCCGGATCCGCTCCACAGGGAAGTCTGCTGCCTCCCTGGGGCCAGGGTCAGGGATATCACTAAGAAACTTCCCAGACTGATATGGCCAACAAATTACTACCCACTACTAGTTATCCAGGCTGGTAGCGATGATGCTTGTGAGAGGAGCCTGAAGACAATTAAAAAAGACTTCAGGGCTATGGGGAGATCACTTGAGGGATCGGGAGCCCAGGTGGTGTTCTCCTCAATTCCGTTGGTGGAAGAGAATAGTACTGTTAAAGGAAGGAAGACCCACCTGATAAACATGTGTCTGAGAGACTGGTGCCAGTTGAATGTTTATGGGTTAAGTTGAGGAAGGCGAACAGGGTGGATATCCTGCTGGGAGTCTACTACAGGCCACCTGACCAGGATGAAGAGGTCAATGAACTGTTCTCTAAACAACTGGCAGAAGCTGCAAAGTCGCAGGCCCTTGTTCTTGTGGGGGACTTCAACTTACCAGACGTCTGCTGGAAATATAACACAGCAGAGAGAAAACAATCCAAGAAGTTCCTAGAGTGCGTGGAAGATAACTTCCTGACTCAGCTGTTAAATGAGCCCACCAGGGAAGGTGCCTTGTTAGACCTGTTGTTCACGAACAGGGAAGGACTGGTAGGGGATGTGGTGGTCGGAGGCCATCTTGGGCTGAGTGATCATGAAATGATACAGTTCTCAATCCCTAGCCCAGTTAGGAGGGAGGCAGCAAAACTCTCACCATGGACTTCCGAAGGGCAAACTTCAACCTGTTTAAAATGCTGGTTGAGAAAGTCCCTTGGGGAACAGTCCTAGAGGGCAAAGGGGTTCAGGAAGGATGGACTCTTTTCAAGGAGAAACTGTTAGAGATGCAGGAGCAGACTGTCCCCAGGTGTCGTAAGACAAACTGGCGGGGAAAGTGACTGGCCTGGCTGAACAGGGAGCTCCTGCTGGGACTTAGGAGAAAGAAGAGTCTACCACCTTTGGAGGAAGGGGCAGGCTACTCGGGAAGAGTATAAGGATTTAGTTAGGTTGTGTAGGAAGAACATGAGGGAGGCAAAAGCTCAGCTTGAACTCAGCCTGGCCGCTGCTGCAAGAGATAAAAAGAAGAGTTTTTACAAATATATTAACAGTAAAAAAAGATGCAGGGGGAATCTCCATCCCTTATTGGATGTGAGGGGGAACCTTGTTACCAAGGATGAGGAAAAGGCTGAGGTACTTAATGCCTTCTTTGCCTCGGTCTTTAACGGCCACACCACTTATCCTCATGGTATTCAGTTCCCTGAGCTGGAAGGTTGGGATGGAGATCAGAATAAACCCCTCATAATCAGGGAAATAGTAGTGAAGGACCTGCTAAGTCAATCAGACACCCATAAGTCTATGGGACCGGATGAGATTCACCCGAGAGTGCTGAGGGGGCTGGTGGAGGAACTTGCCAAACCGCATTCCATCATCTGTCAGCAGTTCTGGTTATCGGGGGAGGTCCCGGACGACTGGAAACTTGCCAATGTGATGCCCATCTACAAGAAGGGCAGGAAGGAGGATCCGGGGAACTACAGGCCTGTCAGCCTGACCTCGGTGCCAGGGAAGATTATGGAAAGGTTCATCCTGGGGGAGATCATGCGGCCAGTGCAGGACAACAGGGGGAATCAGGTCCACCCAGCATGGGTTCACAAAGGGCAAGTCCTGTTTAACCAACCTGATCTTCTCCTACGATCAGGTGACCCGCCTAGTGGATGAGGGAAAACCAGTGGATGTTGTCTACCTGGGCTTCAGGAAGGCATTTGACACTGTTTCCCACAGCATTCTGCTGCAGAAGCTGGCAGCTCATGGTCTAGACAGGTGGACTCTTTGCTGGGTTAAAAACTGGCTGGATGGCCGAGCCCAGAGAGTTGTGGTGAATGGAGTTAAATCCAGATGGAGACCGGTCACAAGCGGTGTCCCTCAGGGCTTGGTCTTGGGGCCAGTCTTGTTTAATGTCTTTATCGATGACCTGGATGAGGGGATCGAATGCACCCTCAGTAAATTTGCAGATGACATGAAATTGAGTGGGAGTGTCGATCTGCCTGAGGGTAGGGAGGCTCTGCAGCGGGATTTGGACAGGCTGGAGTGATGGGCTGAGGCCAATTGTATGAGGTTTAACAAGGGTAAGTGCTGGGTCACGCACAACAGCCCCATGCAACACTACAGGCTTGGGGAAGAGTGGCTGGAAAGCTGCCTGGTGGAAAAGGACCTGGGGGTGTTTGTCGACAGCTGACTGAACATGAGCCAGCAGTGTGCCCAGGTGGCCAAGAAGGCCAATGGCATCCTGGCCTGTATCAGAAACGGTGTGACCAGCAGGAGTAGGGAGGTGATCGTGCCCCTGTACTCGGCACTCGTGAGATCACACCTTGAGTGCTGTGTCCAGTTCTGGGCACCACAGGATAAGAAGGACATTGAGGTGCTGGAGCGAGTCCAGAGAAGGGCAACGAGGCTGGTGAGAGGTCTGGAAAACAGGCCTTATGGAGACCGGCTGAGGGAACTGGGGTTGTTTAGTCTGGAGGAGACTGAGAGGAGACGTCATTGCCCTCTACAACTATCTAAAAGGAGGTTGTAGTGAGGCTGGTGTTGGTCTCTTCTCCCAAATTACTAATGATAGGACGAGAGGAAATGGCCTCAAGTTGCGTCAGGGGAAGTTTGGGTTGGATATTAGGAAGAAGTTCTTTCCTGAGAGGGTGGTTAGACATTGGAACAGGCTGCCCAGAGAGGAGGTCTATTTATCTCTGTGTTTGCTACAAATGTAGGAGGTTCCTCTTTTTAACATTGGCCTTTGTTTGTGTATGTGTGTGTTCTGATTGCGATCCTGAGGATGGGATTCAGATATAGCAGGGATTTTCATTTTTTGCAGCAAATCTCCTTACCGAGTGGAGTTCCTGCCTTTATCAGCTCTTGAGTCATCTACTTAACTGTTCTGATGATCCCGCCTCCCTGTGATGACAGTTCCCAATGGCTTTTGCTCTCATGTATGTCTTGTCAATCATTTATCCCAGGTGATTTCTTACACTTACCATGGGCTGCAACATTTTTAGTAAAGTCTGGTAAAGAGGTTAAAACAGCCAAGAACTGAGTTTTTCTTTTTGAACCACAACATGGGATGAAGCAGTATGAGGATGGCTCTGATGTTTCCTATCTGGCAAGGGTTCTACAAAGAAGGCTCAGTGCACTCCTGCTTTCACTGTACATTTCCAGTTCCTGTACTTCATGGCTCTAGGCTTGGGTCTGGTCTGTGCCCCATGCAACCTTGGTGCAACCAGGAAGAACTCAGTATCAGAAACGTCTGGTAGATTCAGTAGGTAAACATATTAATTGAAGGTCTGATTTCTGCAAACCCCACTAGTTGAACACTTAGGCATGATGTCATACATTCTTTTCCCCATCTACTTCTTTCTTCCTGATGTTTGGTACATATGCAGAGGCAGACTTTGAGTTGGGGTCATAACTTGCAACAAATGCACAATTCCTTACTCCAGACTCCTTTGCTGCCTTGACCAAAGGCAGAGACAAGTCCAGGAAGTCAGCTACTCTGCAGAGTAACTGACTTCTGATTCCCAGAAAAGGTGCATATGGGAACCCTCATCGCATCTTAGTTTCCTGCTCTAGAAATAAGAAACACATATCAGATGTCTTTTCACGGAATCATAGAATCATAGAATGGTTTGGGTTGGAAGGGATCTCAAAGCTCATCTCGTTCCAACCCCCCTGCCATGGGCAGGGACACCTCCCACTAGACCAGGTTGCTCAAAGCTGCATCCAACCTGTCCTTGAACACTTCCAGGGAGGGGTCAGGCACAAGTTCTCTGGCCAGCCTGTGCCAGTGTCTCACCACCCTCACAGTAAAGAATTTCTTCCTAGTATCTAATCTAAAGCTACCCTCTTTTAGTTTAAAACCATTATCCTTCATCCTATCACTACATGGCCTTGTAAAAAGTCCCTCTCTGGATTTCTTGTAGGACCCTGGAAGGGGCTCAAAGATGTCCCCAGAGTCTTCTCCAGGCTGAACACCCCCAACTCCCTCAGCCTGTCTTCATAGGAGAGGTGCTTCGGCCCTCTGATCATCTTTGTGACTGTCCTCTGGTCTTGCTCCAACAGGTTTGTGTCCTTCTTATGTAGGGGGCCCCAGAGCTGAACAGAGTACTCCAGTTGGGGTCTCACAAGAGTGGAGTAGAGGGGGAGAATCACTGCCCTTCACTTGCTGACCACGCTTCTTTTGATGCAGCCCAGGATACAGTTGGCTTTCTTGCCTGCAAGCACACATTTCTGGCTCATGTTGAGGTTTTCATCAAATGTGCATCCCCAAGTTCTTCTCCTCAGGGCGGCTCTCAATTTGCTCTCTGCCTAGCCTGTATTTGTGCTTAGGGTTGCCCAGACCCAGGTGTAGTACCGTGTGTGCATTCCAAAACCTGGAAGGCTGCTCCCAAATTACTCAAGTACCTAGATGGGTTTTCTAGCACCAAGTCTCTGAATCACTTCCTTGGTGCTCGCAGGTAGGACACAGGAACTACAGAGAAAATATCCTCCTGCAGAGGAAGTCAGAGGACAGGTCTAATACCCTAGGCGTCTAAAATAGTGATGGATTTTTAGGCAACTTCATTCCACTCCCAAACATGTTATAAAATGTATGTACAAGTTTTAAGGGGAAAGTATGGGATAAATCAAGAATAACCAGTTCTTTCTTGATTATATGAAAGCATAAAAAAAAATACTTGTGCTGTTTTTGTTAAATTGATTTTTTTTTTTTCCTTCAAAACAATCCAAATTAGATGGTAAAAAAAGTTGTGTAAAGCTGCTGAAACCTGCAGTATTTTTATTTTAAAAGTTTTTGAAAGCCATCTTTGATTTATAGTGGCTGAGACCTCCATTTTACGTCTTTCTTCAGAATCAGTTAAACCTTTGAATTAACACGAAGTGGAAGGCCAGGCCTGTCTCTGAGTTACAGGGCAACCAAAAAAATTAAGGTAATTAGATATTTTGAGGACAAAACTTCTAACACCGGCTTCTAATTTTGAGGATGTGGAACTTCAATATGGGCGAAAGACAATGAAATCTTACTTTTTGAATATAACTAACCGAAAGCCAAATTCCCAAGCTTAAAATATAGCTCTGGTAGATACACAGCTTTATAAAGTGGAACGCTCAGTCAGATTTAATTGCAATGTAACATGCACGTCAAATACTGTATCTGGTGAGTTTAAAAAAGTTCAATAATTTTTTGAGAAGTAAGACTATACATTGTTTTCACAGCCATAACAAAGTTAATCAGAATTCATAATTTAAAATATAAACCCAACAGTGGAAAAGTTGTGAAGGTTTATTCTTCCATGAATATTGTTCTTATCTATGTTTACATCCCTTATCTTCTCCTTTAAAGCAACAGTCATGACAAGGGATTTATAGATGTTTTTCTTATTTGTTATAAATCCTATGGACTAAATTCTCATTCAGTTAAATCTTTGGGATTATTCTGGTCTTGCCTAACTTCGTAGAGAGCAAAACCTGCCCTTGTGGACATAAAGCATCTTTTGCAAGTCTCATGTTACAATTTAAGAATTTAAGAATTGACTTAACTGTAATGTTAAATTAAGGGGTGGTTATAGATTTACTTTTAAATGTACATATAAGAGAAACACCTTCGAAATTCTAATGTGTTTTCACTCTGTAAACATACAGCATGTACTTATCTGCCTGCTCAACAGTGCTTCTTATCAATTTCACCAGGTGTAGAGCAGATAGCTAACAGCGAAAGTTTAGAAGCATCTCTAGAGTGAAAATAAAAACAAAATAGCTTTCCAAATTATCTAGCATCTTTTTCACAGATACTGGAAGATAATGATACTTGTGTAATTACTGCTTTTATCACTCAAAAAAAAAAAAAAAAAAGAGAATTATGTTGCAGAATCATTTGCAACTAATTCAAGTTTCTACCATAAGAAAACAGTCAGAAAATCTGCATGCAAATAGATTTATTTCGTAATAATGTAATGTAGTTAAATTCTTCCTGGCTTTCTTCTTCTGAAATAGCCAATGATGTCACTTAAAAAGTGTAATGACTACCTATATTTGAAATGTTTACTCATGTGAACAACATTATTATCTCTATTTTTTCAAGTACTCTATGAAGGTGAGTCTGTTCAGTTCAGGTTCTCTTTGCTCCGGATGTATAGAGGCATACTTTGTGTGCTTCACTTTACAAAGTACATGCATATGTTTTATCACAAGCAGAGCTTGAGGTTTGTGGTTTGGATTTATTTTATTGTTGTTATTTTTTAAAATTTCCACACAGCTTAAATATACTAAAGCTTTGGGGGACTGTTTTTCACCAGTTTTTATCAAAAGTGTCACACTGTTGGATTTCTGCTTCTTTTTTTTCGTTTTTGTTTTTCTTCTTTAAAGATTTATATGATTTCAGATAATGTATCTAATTTATTTTTACTTGGACAGAATGATGGTCTGCTACTAGTTGAAATTTTGAATTATAAATTTTGTCCTTCAGTTCTTAAAAAGAATAAAAATTCTGCTGAAAAAATCCAAAAAACAGTTGATACCAGAAACCAGATATTTCATCACTTCTAATTGGTAGCAAAATCATTCTGGAATCTTTCATATAGTTCCTATTGGCAAGAAAATTAATTTTACATAATCAAGCAGAACACCTGCTGTGTAAGAGGTCTGTCTTTCAGACCTACCTGGCAATATTGTTATGATATTATTAGCAGTAAAATGCTGTTTTAATCAGCAGCAAAAATATAGGATTCTTTTAAATGGTTCAGGTAAATAGTTACTGCAGTTATAAAATATTTTTTTTAGCATTTTTTTTAAGGAAACTCTGCTGTAGATAAGTGTGCCAATTTGAAAACATCTCATTGGTAATAATGGCCATGAAGATCATGTGCATTTAAAACATCTCAATTCAAGTACTTCTGACATGCAGAACAGTTACCTCAGGCAATAGTGCATTTATTGCTGCCCCAGCAGTAATGGCAGATTTGACTTGTCCTTTCCATTTTTTGTTAATTTTTCTCAGAAGGCTTCTACATCAGTCATTTTAATTAACTTGTGGATTAAACCTGGTGTACACATCTGCAGCCTGGGAGCAATTTCTTATTAAAATAACAGGCCTGCTGCTTTAGAGCTAAAATCTGTGGCACACCACACTTGTTCTGCCAGTCAGTCATGTAGATCTATGAGTTTGTATGAAAATGTAGATTCATAAGTATCTTAATAGACACACAGAAGAAACACTTGTTTCATAAACTGCAAGGACACATTAACCTGGTAACAAAAATATCCTCAAAAATATTTTTCAAACATACAACACAGAAGGTAAGTTTTTTAATAAGCTTTTATTATACATTTGTATAATAGACTATGGTTATGATGAAGGAGTTAGAATTTGCAGTGTTAACTCTTACATTCCATTGTGACTATTTCTGCTTTTTCACATTCTCTAAATCTCTACTCCCAAGTGGTACTTAGTACTTCTTTCATGGAAATCAGTGGAAATTGTAGCCACTGTCTGTATCCTAGGATTTATTTTAAAATAGCCTCATAAAAAGCCTCCTTATGATGCTGATTTCCGAAGACTGCACCTAAGTAACTTGTAAATGTCAAAGACATTGGCTCTGGAAGAGCTCTCATAACATAACTCTTGGAGTTCCACTTCGGAGTTAAGAGTGCTCATGACTTTGTATCACCAGACCTGAAATCAAGAAAATCTTGAACATCTATAATTAAAGCTAATGATAAATAATCAGCTGCTGTTGATGCAAAATGAAGAATTGTAACTCTGGAATTGTATCTGATAAACATATCCTAAAAACCAGCTAGGTCACAAAGATTTCTCATGAAACTTCTGTGGAAAATGCTTTACTGCTGAACGCACAGAAACTTCCAAATTTGTGTGCTTTAGTGAGTTAATAATCCAGTTATTTTTTCCACACCTCTAAGATGTATGATAACATTCATGCATTTTTGATGCCTATCTCCCATATATATATGGAGAGGAAATAGAGTATTCTGTTTTTTTTCTGTAACTTTGAGACAGGAGAGAAAAATTCTGGACCATGGCGGTTATTACCATATTTTTACTTGATTTGTGATATTGAGTATTACACACCTACCGCTGGAACAGTCAGTTGGAGGAAAAAAACATAAGAGGGTTCTGGTATTAAAAGAAGATGACATAAAAAAGTTAACATCTTATGCTAAGAACTCCCTACAGATTTTATTATTTATTTTTTTTTGTTAGTGGTGTACATAGACTGGGTAAGATATGGTCATTTGTTTTATGTGGTTAGTAAAAAGTCAGAAAGGGGCATTTTCCTATCAGAAGATCTTGGTCTTCTCTAGTCATCATTTAAAGGGTTTTGTATTTTATCCTTTTTTTTAATAGTTCCCTAAGACTCTGAGAATTCTCACAATTTTTACTTTTCAGCATTTTCTGTTATTCCAAAGAGTAATTGAAAATCCAAAGTATTATTGTTAGCAATTTAATCTTCGTTTAGGGCATTTAGGTTGTAGCCAGAGAGCTGCTGAGCCAGTAATGTAAATTTCAATTTGAATTTTAGGAAGATGAATGTAAGCCAAATTCCTTACCAACTGTTAATACTCCTTAAAATGTACTCTTCCTGCAATGCAGTTCAGGTCCCACAGCCCGTTAACAATTTGTCTCTGTAGCCTCTGATATTAGACTGCCTTGGCCTCTATATGTCCTCGTGGTGTGATAACATATCTTCTATCCAGTTAAATTGCCACAAACTCCTGTAATGCTTGCTAAATTACCAATCAAAAAACCAAAATAAAAACTAGTGTTTTGTTTGTAGGGGAGTTGCAAGCACTTCTGCCTCCATCTGAAACCAAGAGCAGAAGATGCTAAAACACAGCTCCAGAAACATGAAGTGTTTTGTGAGTGTTTTAAAGGCAAAGGGCAGAAAACACAAGTGTGGAAGTCATGTTTAAGTTCAGCTATTTTTTCTTACAACCTCAGAAAACTATTTATTTACATTTCTTGTGCTCTTCTTCACTGAAAAATTCATGTCAGCTGTCCTCTGTCCCAACCTTAATGTACTTGTCCAGGCATATTTAAACATAACTTTGTCCTTTAGATTTTTAAAATAAAAATGAAGATATTTATATAGGTTTCTTCAAAACTGGAAAAAAAATTACATTTGAATGAGAAATGTGTCACAGGAAACTATTACTTACATCATGCTGAATACAAGAGAGATGTCTGTATGTGGACTGCAAGTGAAGACAGTTATAAAAGGAGTGCTACAAATAGAAATAAAACCAGCATAGTACCACAGACGTAAAAGGTTACTGTCTTTTCATGATGTGAGGGAAATGGGATGACTAAGGAGATAAGAGCTTACAGGCAAAAGGAGAGGATGCAGGACAAAACCAAGGCAAATGCTCTGTGCTGTGAGGCAGTTCACCCAAAGAAAAGGAGGGAACAGGTTCCTGGCCTTCTGTCCACCTGTGAGATTCCCCAGAAGGAGCGAAGAACATGCCATATGGAAGTGTGAGAGCTGCTGTCTGAAGAGGGGAAATACTCTGCTACTGAGAGTGACTTGTGTGACATTATAAAATGACAAGACACCATATTGTAAAGATGTGCAAGTCCCACAGACTGTTGAACTGTTTATCCAGAGGCTGCGAGATGTCTCCTTATCCCATTTCCTCACAGGAAACCACGTCTATCTGCTGCCTGATAATTTCTTCTAGGGAGAGGATTCATAGAGGCCTGTTTACTCTAAAGTGTGTCAGCACTATTTTAGTGTCCTGGCATGTCTCTGACATACCCAACATGGAAATAGTAAACACACATTTCCACAAAAGTATGTGGCAAAATTCAAACATGAAAAGTAAATAAATGCCAGCTGTAGCAAATGCCATGCTACGCATATTGCACTATTCCTGAACACAAACTGTGGAAAGCACAAGATTATGAAAGCTAGGAAATTCAAAGTTAACATGCTCAGTCTATCCTTATGTTATTTGCTGCTTAAGTAATCACGGTATCATTACCACCAGGATTGCCACGAGCAAATTCAATCAATCAAAGTCACACAAAGGCTTTGAAACAATCTAATCAGTCCAAAGCTTCCACTGGAACATTTCCTCTACATGGCTTGAAATGTAAATGATTTCCCTTCTTTTAAGTAATATGCACTCCTGCTTTTGTCTTATAAAGCCTAAGGGGCAGGAAAAAGAAAAAACTGTATTATTTGAAATACAGATTAATAAACCACATGGCTTTAAGAGCTTGACAGCCTAAGTCATAACACAGGCAGAGAAGAGGAGAGGGAAAAAAAAGGGAAGAAGGTGTATAGCCGACCTGCCTGGGATATGTACATTGTGGAATAAGTGGGAGTAAAGTAAAAGAAAATAGAAATCCAATTTCTACTTGAGGTGGCTGGTGAATTTAGATCATATGTCTCTAAAGAGGAATTTTAAAAAAATATCATTTTTATTTTGTAATTTATGTACCAATAATCTCTGATCTGACATTCAGTTTCTAAGCAATAACTTTGGAAATTGGAGTGTAATAAGAAAAGCCAAGTTTAGGTATTTCTACTCAAAAACGTATTTAAATACATCATTGTGTTACCCTATAGAAATGTAAGTCTTGTCAAGACATTTGACTGATCACATAAAATGAAAAAAATTGCTTTTGGGAGACATGGATTTGAGCTCAGTGACAAATCTGATGGATAATAATGGACAGAGTCACAATTGTGTTTGTAACAAAGACAAGTTAAAGCTTTGTTAAGGATTTTCTTCTCCGTGAATGAAAAAACAGATGAAGTTTATATGAATCTAATAAATTGTCCCTGAAGACAACAGGCAGAATGCAGGGTGTTGGTTCAGTCTACAGATGAGTTCAGGTTGCTGTTGTTCTCCAAGATCATTCTTCCCTGGAAACCTTAACCTCTCATTGCAGGAGTTACTGCCCTCCTCAAAAGCTTTCCTTCAAATGTGACTTTTTCTATGGCACAGACTAGACTTTGCAAGACTAGTAGTGGTGTGACCATTATACAACTTCCCTGCTCTTGAAGTGCTTTTCTCCACTATTTATTAACCCACCTATTTGTAAGTAAAACAATGAGCTCTGATTCACCACCAAATAACATTTCATGGTGTTTAAAATAGAGACAAAGCCTAGAAATTGAAAGACACAGGACAATTTGTGGGTGAGAAAACAGAGCAGCTAAAGCTGTGTGAAATAGAGGTAAATAAATGGCTGTGTTTCAAACAATTATTTTGTTTCTGCCTGAGAGAAAGTGATGCAACCAAGAAAGACAGACGGCAAAACATAAATATTTGTGAGTTTGGTGTGATGGTTTGTTTTTTTCTGTGAACATTGCCAGGAGAGAGGTACTAGAATTATTTATTAACAAATCATTAACAGAGGAACAATAAGTATTCAATTGGCCAGGAGTCACATCCTGGACTGCTGTGTATCAGATGTTGTATCACCAGTGAACTGTCAACACCAGTAGCTGTAATAAACCATTGTCTATTCAGTGTGAATATGAGCTTGTATTCACGTCCAAATTCAGAACTCAATTTTACATCAAGCCTGAGCCCAGGGGACCTTGAGACATGATTCAAGGCCTGCTAGAAGGAAAGGAATTGGTTCTATATGTCTGCTTAGGATATCTCAATGTGAATCTATCTGTAGTGTACTTTTCCAGTCGTTAGGAAACTGCATCATAACTTGTGAAATCCTTTCCCCTTGGATAAGTCAAGTCAGACAGATGTTCTTGGTCATAATGGTCACATTCTTTGTAGTGATGGTGCACAGGCTGGTATCCTTGAATATGCCCACCAAATAAGCCCTGGTGTCAGGCCCATCATGGCCAAGCTTGGATGTGAAAGTGGGTCTTGAAGCACTGTGAGATCATACACACTACGTACTTGAGGAGCGGTTTGTTGCTTAACAGCTCAGTATACCTTCGGCAAGAGCAGATCTCACAAAGTACTACAGTGCAGGATGTGTGGCAACAAAGCTACACCACCAGTAACATGGTAAATTTTCAAGGCAGCTGTGGCAGCCAGGTACATGCAGGGAGATTTACCTTCAGTGAACTTGTGAAGAAATGTATTGTTTTGGTTCAAGCTTTTAGGAAAATAACTAAAGTAAACCTTTTGAGCAGTGTTGGACATGTTGCCTCATCTGCCACCACCTATCTCACATGCCTTTGCAGCAATGTCCCATGACACTCGACAGTCAAGTCAAAAATGAAGTCCCATGTAAAAGAATAGAGCTGACTGACAGGGCATGAAGAAGTTGTAATAGAGTTTGTTATTGTAAAGAATGAAATACACTGAAGTAGGTATATTCTACAGATTATGCAGTTTATGACTGTAGAGATCCAGGACAGAAAGTATATAGAGATTTCTGTTTTATCTAGGGAATGAATTAATTTTTCTTAATTGGCTCTTATCTCTGTGTTGAATTTTACTATCTTTTGGTGGAGAAAACATATGACATGATGTAACTAGCATTGAACATTGATCAGGTAGCTTCCTCTATCTCACTACAGAGAAAAGTGTGTAGTACAAAATACCTTATTTTCTGAGAGGTTTTTTGATATTATTCTCATTTCTAATTAGTTCTAGCTAATGTTCATAAATATGTGCATTATTATGCACTTGCTAGAACACTGTCAGAAAGTACACTTCATGCTTTGAAAGCTTGTGCTGGTGGAAAGTGTGGTTAAGATAAACACATTTCAGTCTGGGTATGCACCAGATCAAAGAGAGAAAAAGAAACACAGAGAGAAAAACAGGAAAAACAAATGTTTTGAAACAGGTACATTAGAAAATTTTAGTTGCAGATTTCCCAGTTGGAAAATACTGACACACATAGAAAAAAATGGAGCTAAGGGAATGATTATTTTGTCAAACAGTATGTGGCAGTCTGTGGAATGCAGGATACCTGCAAGGCCAGAACAGCAATGGCACATAAGGAGGACAAGTGTGAAAACAGAAAAGTCTCTTACTTGACATACAGAGTTTGCAGGCACAGCTAGCATCTAGGAAGCGAAGAATTTTTTTTTCTCCTCTGGCTTTGCTCATTCCTTTGAGGTTTTCAGTGCTGGTTTTGCCAGAGTTGTGCCACAGAATGTGTGAATTGGGAGTCAGATGCAAAATAATAATCCTTGCGTGTGTTCTGGTCTACTCTGTATTTGCTACTTTCATCATAAGTTAACTATTACCTATCTTTCCGATTTTCCTTGCTTATGGGTTCTCCACTCTGGTTTTACTGACTCCCCTTAGCTTAAGTCTGCACCCACTTCTTTCCTTTTCCTCCTGTGTTCTACTTTCCACTTTGGGGATTACTTTCCATCTCTTTATACCCATTTCTACTCATCCTTTGTTTGTTTTCACAGAATCACAGAATGTTAGGGATTGGAAGGGACCTCAAAAGATCATCTAGTCCAATCCCCCTGACAGAGCAGGAACACCTAGGTCACATCACACAGGAACACATCCAGGCGGGTTTTGAATGTCTCCAGAGAAGGAGAATCCACAACCTCTCTGGGCAGCCTGTTCTAGTGCTCTGTTACCCTCACTGGGAAGAAGTTCTTCCTCACATTTATGTGGAACCTCCTATGTTCTAGCTTACACCCATTGTCCCTTGTCCTATCATTGGATGTCACTGAGAAGAGCCTGGCTCCATCCTCATGACACGCACCCTTTACATATTTATAAACATTAATGAGGTCACCCCTCAGTCTCCTCTTCTCCAAGTTAAAGAGACCCAGCTCCCTCAGCCTTTCCTCATAAGGGAGATGTTCCACTCCCTTAATCATCTTTGTGGCTCTGTGCTGGACTCTCTCAAGCAGTTCCCTGTCCTTCTTGAACTGGGGGGCCCAGAACTGGACACAATACTCCAGATGTGGCCTCACCAAGGCAGAATAGAGGGGAAGGAGAACCTCTCTTGACCTACTAACCACTCCCTTTCTAATACACCCCAGGATGCCATTGCTCTTCTGGGCCATAAGGGCACATTGCTGGCTCATGGTCATCCTGCTGTCCACCAGGACCCCCAGGTCCCTTTCCCCTACACTGCTCTCCAGCAGGTCAGTCTCCAACTTATACTGGCACATGGGATTGTTCTTCCCCACATGCAAGACTCTACACTTGCCCTTGTTGAATTTCAGTAAGTTTTTCCCCGCCCAACTCTCCAGCCTATCAAGGTCTCGTTGAATGGCAGCACAACCCTCTGATGTGTCAGCCATTCCTCCTAGTTTCGTGTCATCAGCAAACTTGCTGAGGATACATTCTGTACCCTCATCCAAGTCGCTGATGAAGATATTAAACAACACCGGTCCCAGTACCGACCCCTGAGGGACTCCACTAGTCACAGGCCTCCAACTAGACTCCGTCCCATTAACCACAACTCTCTGGCTTCTTCCCTTCAGCCAGTTCATAATCCACCTCACTGCCTAATCACTAAACCCATACTTTATCAGCTTATCTACAAGGATGCTGTGGGAGACAGTGTCAAATGCTTTACTGAAATCAAGATAAACCACATCTACCTCTCTACCATCATCTATCTACCTAGTTATTTCCTCATAGAAGGTCTCCATGCTCTGTTTGTTTACCTGGAGGTCCTCCTGATTTGGGGCTCAAAGCAGTGGGCAGAGCAGGTGAAAGATGGCTAATACCTAATTCCTTCTGTTCTATACCTCTATTACTTTACTAACTGCTGGATTAGGAACTGCTGTAATTGGGCAATACACAGAGATGTCCAGGATTCTGTGTGAAGTACATCAAATGCTTTCTTATTAAAGAAAACCATCAAGTCCTTTTCTACATCCTACAAATTCCTTGTCTGCCTTCATCAGAGCTGTCTCTTTTTGTAGATTATATCTAAGTGTCCTAGCCAGAATAAGATTCTCATATAATTTACATATATTTTACATAATTTTACATAAAATTACACTTCTACATATAATTTGAAATATCAGGTATAATCTCCTATGCCTTTAGTTCTGTGCTCAAAGGCTGATTAAGTGAAAAGGATACCCTTTATTCCATTCATGATTCAGAATACCATTATCACACTCCCTGTTGGTAGTGGTGCCTCTGTTGTATGAGAGCTAAGATCAGTAATGACACCTTGCTTGTCAGTAATTCTTGACTGCTTGGACAAAGCTTCCTTGAAAAAGATCTGGTATGGAATTCACTTGCACTACAGATCTGGATAAACAAAATATTTACAACCCTTCAGTCACGTTGCAAATATTATTGTTATGCATAATTCTTTTATTTTGTTGTTCATGTTTTGTTCGAATAAAGTCTATATTCCGGGAAGAGAATGAGTGCCCTGATGCCAATCTAGCTAGAAAAAGTGTCACTGAAATCAGTGGGGTCTGTGCCAGCCAGCGCCTGGCCATGAAAGGTCAGAGCAAGATGAGATTTTAGGTGTTTGCTTTTCTCCTCTGCCCCTTCTCCCTCAGAAGACCGGTGACAGTGCATGGATGTGTACTAAGAATTAAGGGACGTAAAGGATAGCAGCCAGTGACTTGATCCAGCTAGGTGGCAAAAAAGAAGCAAGATGTTTAGATCAATAAAAGCAATCAATTAAATGACTAAGATATCACAGATGGCTAGATCAATTAAAGGCAATCAATTAAATAGCTGAGAGATCACAGATGGGTGGATAAACTAATAGTGCAAATAAATCAAATACTCAGGACGCTCAGGAGGAATATAACCTGAGAAGATAATCAGGGGGTGAGTGTCAGTGGGTGTAGGGTTTAGAGTGATGGCTGTGTGAAATCTGGTGCAGTTGTGAGAGTATGTGATGCTTTCTGCTCTACTCTGCAGTTATTACTTCCACACTTGTACCATGCTATCATTCAGCTCTCCTGCCAGTCTTAAATGTGTTGATGTTGATTTTTGCCCCTGGTGAGTATTTAACTTTGAGAACCTGTAGATATAGAGAACTTGAATATCAGTCTGCAAAGGCCATGTGAGTTCAGTAAAAATAATTTTGTCTTATTATAAATTCCCCTCTCAGGTGAATCTAATTAATCAAACAGAATTGACTGCTGACACTGTAAATCTACAAACTGGTTTTGTTTGTGTGTAGAGGTGTGTTATGTACAGACAACTTGAAGTGTAAGACCTTTGTCTGGCTTATATGAAAGAGATGGTGCCCCTCTGGAGTCACTCTTCCACATAATTCAGTTTATAATTCATCATACTGGTACAGAGGTAATAGTTCTGCAAAACCAACAACTCTAAAGAGAAAAGTATTGTTTGTTTTTAATTTTTTTTATTTCTTTCACAATTCTTTCATTCACTTCCTCAAATCAAATCCTACCAGTAACACTCCAAATGTAACTTGGTATAATCTGTGCAGCATTGTTAATTTGCATAGTACTGTTTAGTCTTGGGCAAATGTACTTATACATTTAAAAACAGATAAAAACAATAAAAGTAAGATCCATCTGTCTCCAGCTGGTTTGTTTTGTCCTACGGACACAGGATGAAATTATTTGAGAGCCCTGATACAGTGATTTTAGTATTTCTAAGTACCAGAATATTAAGAAATAGGCAATTGGCACTTACACGGAAGAGTGTCTTAAAAATGACCAGTGATTCTGTGCCAGCAAATTTAAATTATCTGATGTCTGTAAATATGGAGAGTCAAAAGTGAAAAACAGAACAACATGACCACTGATGGTGTGGTAAACTGAATGCGTAACTTAAGAGAATTTTTACAAGAGTGAATGAGGAAGTTTCACAGAATCACAGATTGTTAGGGATTGGAAGGGACCTCAAAAGATCATCTAGTCCAATCCCCCTGCCAGAGCAGGAACACCTAGGTCAGGTCACGCAGGAACATGTCCAGGTGGGTTTTGAATGTCTCCAGAGAAGGAGACTCCACAACCTCTCTGGGCAGCCTGTTCCAGTGTTCTGTTACCCTCACTGTGAAGAAATTCTTCCTCACATTTATGTGGAACCTCCTATGTTCCAGCTTACACCCACTGCCCCTTGTCCTATCATTGGATGTCACTGAGAAGAGCCTGGCTCCATCCTCATGACACTCACCCTTTACATATTTATAAACATTAATAAGTTTTAGGGCATTTTGAGCACTAGTTGGGTTGACAGAGGAATGAAGAGCTGGATCTTCCAACACTGATTCTAAGTAAACCCCCTTACTCCAAAAAAAGTATATCCCGTATTGAAACTGTCTTCATGGGGCACTGATTTCTGCAGTCTTCTCTGAGAAATTCAGGGCTTCCAATAGCGATGTTCAGCATTGTATAAAGAAGTAGAATGGAAGCATATTAACTACATTCAGCCCTGTGGCCCTACTCTTCGAGGAAGGGATATTTTTTATTATTTTTTTTCACCATAGAGAGGACATTTCTATATGTATTGTATTGGAATATTTGGATATTACTTCAATGAAAGACAAGCCAAATGAGATAGAGCACAAACATATTACCTTGCTGAATCTAAAAGCTCAGAAATCCTACCATTTGTGCTTGCTCTCTCATTTCCTTTTACATTCACTGAAGAAGTATTTCTGTGAAATAGCTCTATACTTTTCTTCTAACTACTTATAGCTACTATAAGAAATCTTTTCTGGATACTGTTAAAGATAATGGCTAAGATAAAAAGGTAAACCTCTTGCAGTCCTGCTCTGTACATGTCCAATCTGACTCTTTGCCATTTATTTAACAATAGTTATATAGCCTTGACATTTTCAAAGTCCTATACAAGCATAAACTAATTAATCTTTAGTTTGCCTTTGAGGTAAGTGAATCAGAATTCTCTCTTCTTTCACAGATATTACAGACAGAGCAGATGAAGTAAGTGAATAGCCTGAAGTCCTACAGAAAATTGGTGTCAAACCCAGCATTTTAACTTGAGCCCTCTTGGAAGAGAAAGTGCTTAACCCTGGAATGTTTCCACTTCCCCATGGCAATTCTCTGTGTGATGTTTTATATTTGCATTATTGACTGAGATGACTAATCTGAGCACAGAGAAGTTGCACAGCTGTTTGTCTACAGTATCTGTTATGTGCTTTTGAAGGGGCGCCAGAGGTTATAGTGGTATGAATGACCACTTCTGATGCTGTGTTTGTACACTGGACGTTATTTCTTGTTTGTGTATAGAATTCAAACCAAAATCTTCACTCTCCTCATTCCAGCATACTGGGAGATAGAGGAAGGCCCAATTCACCAGCTGCTACTGCTCTTGTAATTATCTTGCAAACAATAAAGAAATTATGCTCACACTGGTTGCTTTAATTCTACATATTCTTCTCTGCAGACAAAGCAGTATTTCCTTCATTGCTAGTATGGTGCACTACACATCACATGAAATATTTAAGGAATACATACCCATAAGGTAACACCTGCTTTGCTTCATGTTGTCTCAGTTTAAAAGCAGGAGATGCACTTTCCGACTCTGTCAATGTCGAGTCTGTTGCCACAATGAGCGTGCTGAAGAGAATTCTGACAGAAACATTCAATACGTTTGAGTCAATAAAAGAATACTGCTAGTATCTCATGTTTCCATTGAATGATAGTGATACAGAATGTGTATTGTTGCCAAATTATCTAAGGCTTTTAATTTGAAAATAGGAAAACTCAACTTGGTGTTTAAAGGTCAGGTTTGCTTTGCAGATGTAGGATAAGGCCGAATAGAAGAGCTCCAGTATTATATTAGATATTCTCACCTTATTTTTGGCTACGAGTAAGTATATCTATTTCTACTGGGAAAAAGGTGAGGACCACTCCATCACTTTATAGTGGTGTCAATAATTAAAGATAGCGTTTTAAAAACTTGGCAACAGCAGTCAGATTCTGATACTCTACCTCGTGCTAATTTACTCAGATATCAATAGAGTATCTGATAGTACTTCTTTATCTTTCCTCTCTTATATGTATTCCAGAAATGTCATACAGGCTGATATAGGGCCTCCAAACTGAAAAATTAATCTTTTAAAATTCTATCTTGTATCAATCAGAGAGAGCTCTTTGAAGCCATGTATTCAGATGCTAAAGGCATACTGAGTCTATAAAAACTAGAAAACAAACTTATTTTGGAAATTTGTGTGGTGTTTGCTTATATGTATTTAACATTTAGCAACTGATGTTCTTATTCCAGAATTTCTTGTTTATAGTAGTACTCATGTCTACAAGTATTCTCATTAAAATGAATGGCATTTCTTACAGAAATAACTTTTTTAGTCAACAGTTGACATTAATCTCTATTTATTAAAGCTAACTGATAGTACCAGTCTGACAGACTAGCAGACTCTTCCCTTTTGCCTTTATGTATCTGATTGTTTCTTTTTATTTCATTTTTCTTTGAAATCTCCAACCAAAATATGCAGGGACTACAAAATCATGCATGTAATTCTTCATCTGAATTATCTTAGTCTTACACAAATTTGGGAATGAGGGGTTTAAATAAACTTCCATGGAAACTTAGTTTCATTCTTACAGAAGTTAATGTTTCTTGATAATAAACTGTGAAATAAGGAGTGATTGGATAAAATACATCAAGGAATAGAGACACTGTGCCTGTACTGCTCTCAAGCTCCCTAGAAGCAATATCTCCAAAGTCTAAAATAAGAAATACATTCAGCAGTTCCAAGATAATCTGCTTTGCCAGACTGTACTCAAGGTCAAAATACCTCCATTTCTAGTTCCTTTATTAATTCGCATTTTCAGTAAGATTAAAATGTTTAGTGTAAAAATAATCTTGATACCTTTAAGGTAAATGAAATCTGTTTTTCAATGTTCAATAATTCTCTTTGTTCAGTCTTTTGAGATGATTAGCAACGTACTGAATAGCTGTATATGAAGTTACAGCCCAGTCACCAAGAGTCTCTTCACTCTTTTTTTAGCCAAGTAGTATTTTGCATTGTCTCTTTTTTTGCCTAAAAGCTATTTATTCTACTCAGAAATATCAACTGGCTCTGAGGATGGAACCACAGAGCTGTGAGTGAGACAATTCTGAGTTCATGAATAAACCACTAGGGAGGAAAAAGGTCCTCAAGAGAGAAATTTCAGGGAGAGGAGCTTACTGAAGGGCATAGAGAAATCTCTCAGAATCAGTTCAGAAATTTACTGTGGTTTTTTTGTTTACTTTTAGTGGTGGTTGCAGGTTTTTTTGCAGATGGCTCTAGTTACTGAGCTGCTTGTACATCCTTGCTTGTATAGATGGATCTTTTTTATTGGTCAGTGATTTGGCCCAGTGGTCATTCACTTGTCTCCAGATAGGATCTGAAGTGTGGAGATTGACTGAGAGGGACCCCATGTGGAGAGTGAGAAGCTTCTCACAGCTGTACTCAACACCATTTGGAAGAGGAAACTGAAGCTGGATTTGCCACATGAGTGGCCTAGAAAAATTGGTTTTTCTTTAGTCTTTATCACAAGACATGAACCAGGGAACATCAAATTAAATGACACTTTGTCTCTGTCTAGGGTGAAAAGTTTAAGTGCATTTTCATGGAGAAGAGAACAAAACTATGGAATTCATTTCCAGGGAATGTTGTAAATATAAAAATGTGAATAGAATCAGAAACAATTGGGCAAATTCAAAACAATTGCCTAAGATTAATAAATCCAAAGACATAACGTTGGCTTGGAAAATCCATCTGAAGATTTCAAAAATTGTCAAGGGATTATCAGTGGAAGAGCTATTCTGTAAATCTAGTTTCTTTCTAAAGTACCCATTCCTGCCTCCCATCAGAGAGAGGATGTGGGACACAGGCCTCTATCTGACTTCTTCCAATATACCTATTCTAGTCCTTGCTATTGTAACTAGTTAAGTCGGGAAATGTGACAAAAGGAAGTTACAGAGATGCATCTAAATTTTCTTGTCTTGTACAGTTTGGTTTAGATAGATTTGGCAGTATATCATAATGGCTTCAATCCTTACATTATTGTTGTGTACTCTCAATCATGAGTTGTCCAATTCTAAAATTAGGAAATCCAGCTTCCATTTTGATTGACAGTCTGGAATGGGCCACTCTATTGCAGAATAAAACTTAGCTAGGGCTTCTAACAGCCTTTGCAGTCAAATGTAAACTGCTTTTTGTTCACAAGTTCTTTTTAAAATGGTGATTCACTAGTGGTGAGAAACATTTCTTTTAAAATTATTTCTACTCTGAATTGCCTCCAGAGCATGAGTCCAGAGAGGAAAGATTAATATCTCTACTGTTTATAGGTTTGAAGATTACAGCAGTTCAGAGGTGCTTGGCTCTTCTGTAGCCAGAACGGTTGTTTACTTTATCTGTGCCCCATTCTCTCTTTCTGTTTCCAGTTCATTTTCTTTCATTTGTACAGAATCCTTCACTAAACCAGTCTGGGACAGGCTACAAAGTTGTGCCCTTTTGCACTTCACTCACGTGTTCATGGTCTAACACAATTCTTTTTATGGACAGGAGATTAACAACATACCCAGATGTGAAAAGAAACAGTTGTGAGAAATAAAGGTATGGTATCAGACCTGAGGTCAACCTCCACAATACTACTGCTATACAAAGACATCATATGTTGCTTACAAATAAAATCCAGAAAACCAGGACCTGTACTTAGCATATTAGCAAAGGAGGAACAGACGTTCATTCCATTATGTCCCAAAGACTAAAAATAGCTTTTGTTCATCTATTTCTTTTTATTCTGTTTGGGGAAAAAAAACAGTTTGAAGCCAATAAGACTAAAGACCCCTCAGCCTCCTGAGAGATGGGACTGCATAAAACAAGTATAATGCTGGGAACTTGTTTAACAGTGTTTTGCTTGAGCTATTTTCTTGAGCATTCCTTATGGTGAGGATTTAAGTAATTTAGAATTTTAAAAATTACAAAAATTTGTAAGGGACTAAAAAATTAGTCTGGGAACTCTCCTATTGCTGTTGGGGAAAGTGAAGAATGATGATTAGGTGGATCTCATCCTTGACTTTGCCAGAGTGCTTATATGAAATGCAAGACTTCTTTCACTAAAACGCCTGTTTCTATTTGTTAAATAATTATTTTTTCTCTTTGCATTTAAATCCCTCTCAGATCTTAATATCTTCTGTGCTGCTGAGTTTAAGGATCTAAACTGGGCATAGGTTTGACATTTTTACCAAGTCTGATATATTGATAATTCCCTTTATTTAGACACAGTTATATAAATACAGCAGTTATAGATTGCTGTATTGGAAAAAGATATGGGACTGAGAGTGACAATGATAGAGGCAGTTTCTTTGTTTTAACTGTATTTTTAGAACTATAATATTTGTGTATTGACAAGTCCTTATGTTTATGTATAGACTGACCTTGAACTGCATATAGTTATATAAAAATACTTCATTTTTTTTTCTTGAATTTTTATTTCCTGCCTATGGACTATAAATGTCTTTGTGAAGGACCAAACACATCAACCACTCTAAATATCTACTGTAGAATAACTGTACTGTATCCTCCCCTCTTTCTACTTTGTGATACTCACCACTGTGTTGTTACAACATGGATAAACACTACTGGTAAGCCCAGCAAAATCACATTCATATATTTCGGTATTATCTTACAGATGTAATTTTAAATTTATGCAAAATAATATAATTGTTTCAATTAATCTGCAGTGTTCTCGTGTAAATTCATGGGCAAGCTCCAAGTCTTTGTAAAGTCATGCCATAGTACTATGCTGTAGGAGGGTTTTAAGATGATTCTGGGTTCACAGTGAGGGTACATGTCCTCTTGGTGATGGTATCAAGCACTGTGACTGCTGTGTGAGTACAACTTGTTTAGATCTTAAATTCCCAGGTATCTAAACTTGTTTCTGCATATACTCAGAATTCCTGAAGTCTGGGATTTCTGACTCCCTTCTCCACAAACATAGTTCAGTCATTCACCACATCCTGCTTCTGGGTTTGGATTATTTGAGTTATGCACACAGAGACATGACAAGAAACCAAGGGTGCAGCTCAAAGTCATTAATGAAAAGATACAAATCTAATTCTGTCAGTGTCAGGGATCAGACAGTTCTCTTAGTAACTGCAAACTCAGTCTATTTCTAGATTCTGTCAAAAGACCCTTTTGCAGTTTTGTCTATTCATCTTAGAACTGTAAGAAGATTCAAAATTCCTACTTCAAATATTGTTATAGCTTGAGAGGGAAAATAGAAAATTCATTGTTCTCTTCTCCAACCTTTTTTTTTCCGGGGTCTGTGAGAAAGAAAATGCAAGAGCATAAAAGAAACCATATGAGGGTAGACCAAAGGTACCTTTACCTCAGTTTTCTATCTCCTATATTGAATGCAAGCAGGTATCCCAGAAAGACTATAGGAACAGGGCAAACAAATTTGATATCTTTTCTACATGTTCTTCTAACCTCCAACCATTCACACATTGGGGACTTTGTCAGTGTGGTATTGCTTCTCTTACTACTGTCTTAGGCTAGTCACCTAAAAGAAAGCCAAAAAGGAATCTGAAACAAGAGGAACCTTGGTTAAGTAAAAACTACAGCACTTCTCTTGGGCTTTTAAAGAATTTATAGTTCAAATTTTACCCAAATACTATCAGCTGTTCTTGTAGCTGCTCCTTTCACTCCCTGGGTCCTCATGTTCCTGACAGGATTCAGAGTCTATAGTGGAAGAGGACCTAGTACCCTATTACTCTATTCAACAGCAGAAAATACTTTGAACCCTGAAAGTTGCCCTTCCATTCCTTAGCTAAATATCTTAATGACTGCTTCATCATTTTTGAAACACTCTTAAACACATCACCACTGCACATTTATAATGAGTAGAGGAGAACAATATAAGCAAAAGTAACATCACAGAAATACCTAATGACATATATTAATGTTCAGAATCATATAACCATAGTGGAAACAGTAAAATGCTTCAAAGTTTATTAATCAGTGGCAGATTTTTAGAGAGAATTACAAATAATGTGTGAGAAGTATCAAGATTTCAGGAAAGAACAATACTAAACATCACTCAATAAGGAGCTGAAGACCAAGGAAAGGGAGAGAAGAAAAGAAGTCTGCACAGTGATTTCAAAAGACCTCAAGGCCATCTAGGTAAAGTAAACCAGAGTATCAAGCCAGAAATGGATAACGCAAAGTATAATAGAGAAGGCTAGAAGTAAATGAAGGCAGAAAATCAGACCCATGGAATATAAAAAAAAAAAAGAACTTGACAATTGACTGAATAGGACAGACAAACAAAATATACTGCAACGCTAATAAAGAGTGGCACAGAAAGCCATGCATGTAGAGCATGAAGCTGAACTCAGTGAAGCAGGACTTGAGAAGGTTGGACTGCTACAGAAGGGAGACAACATGATAAAAAAAAAAAAAGTTTAAAAAATACAAGGATTAATGGAATTATAGGGAAGAAGTTGAAGCAGTCTATAACTGGCATCACATAGCAATTCAGTAATTCATGAAAAGGAAGGGGAAGAAAAATGTAGTTATGATATAAATAAAACATTATGCTATGGAAGATGAAGGTCTGCAGGTGACAGCCATGCAAATTAATAAAATAAATTACTAGTTAAAAAACACTTGTGCAATAAATAGCCAGAGACCCTTCCGGTAAATTCAAACAAACTAGCTCTAAATGAACAAGATGATAAATGCATTTGCTCATGACGTTGACTTCTTTATCGTGTAGCTTTGATTAAAATGGCTTTTTCAATATAATAAAAAGCACGCTAACAGTTTGAATACTAAATTTAATACTATTTTTTCTATTTTAAATCTATCAAAATTGCATAAGTGAAAAATGCATTGAGATGTATAAAAAATTGCATGCAATATGTAGTTTCACACAAAGCTGGAAACTTCATGTACGAGGCCTCATCTGGAGTACTGTGTCCAGTTCTGGGCTCCCCAGTTCAAGAGGGACATGGAGCTACTGGAAAGGGCCCGGTGCAGGGCCACTAAGATGATCAAGGAATTGGAGCATCTACCATATAAGGAAAGGCTGAAGGAACTGGGTCTGTTTAGCTTGGAGAAGAGGAGGCTGAGGGGGGATCTCATTAATGCTCATAAATATCTCAGGGGCGGGTGTCAGGAAGACGAGGCCAGACTCTTCTCAGTGGTGTCCAGTGACAGGACAAGGGGCAATGGGCACAAACTGGAACACAGGAGGTTCAATCTTAACAGAAGAAAACACTTATTTACTGTGAGGATGACAGAGCACTGGAACAGGCTGCCCAGAGAGGTTGTGGATTCTCCTTCTCTGGAGACATTCAAAACCTGCCTGGACGTGTTCCTGTGTGGTCTACTCTAGGATCCTGCTCTAGCAGGGGGTTGGATTAGATGATCTTTGGAGGTCCCTTGCAACTTCTACTGTTCTGTGATTCGGTGATTCAGTCATTTATGAAAACTGTAGTGTAAATCTGATTCTTAACAATTCAGTTGCAAATGCCTGCTTTTATCTGCTTACTATAATTTGATTAACCATGTAGTATTTAATATATTTTCATAATATCATTAAGAAAACGTTATAGGAAGTTTTACAGAGGCAAAGTTGATACTAGAAAATTTGCCTTCACTCCACTGGGAGTCCTGAATAATTAGCCACAAGAACAGTGAGAAAAAACCATAATAACCTGAAATTAGAATGCTAATTGCTTCTTTAAAGTTCAGCATAAAACACAGGTGTGTAATTTATTACACATTGATCACAGAATGAAACACTAATAACCAGCAAAATCCTGATCTGTTTTGCCACAGTAAGTCATAGAAAGGATTACATGCAAAGCGAATATTGAGAGGACTAAGGAAACTTTCACAAAAAGGTACTTGAGTAAAACTTTTGAAAGACTGAAGAATTTGTTGGTATTCCAGTGACATGAGATGTTCATGTACCATGAATAATGAAGACACTTATTTCATGTTGCACCAATGTGCATTTTCATTTCTGTCAAGAAAAGAAACATAAGAAGCGATAGCACTTTCCATGGATGAAAATAGTTACATTCAATCACTTACATTTCTGGCCAGGTTTCAGGTCCTGATTATTTAGTCACCTCACATTGTTCTGCACATTGAGAGTGAATGGACATGGAATAATCTATGAAGAAATACTATTTTAAAATATTTTTTTCTTTAAAAATTGTTATCAATTTTATCCTCATTCCATAATATGGGTATAATTATTATCTGAAGCATTTTACCATTCTTACAGAACATGAACCTTTGCTCAAGTATTTTAAAAGTAGCACTTTCCTTGAATAGCATCTTGATGTTCATTTTTTGAAACTTACTGAAGGAAAGCTGAGCGTCAGGTACTTATTTACTGTGTGATTATCCTAATACAATATATAACTCATTGAAGCTGTGTTGTAATTGAGTAGGAAATAGTACTTCACTAAGGTTAGGGGGAAGAGAACTTCAGTTTCACTTCTCAGAAAATAGAAGTATTTCTAGTTGACCCCTCAAAACTAAAAAAAACCAACAAACAAAACAGAAGAAAATCTGACAAAGAGAAAACAGAAAATGTTTGAGAAAGGGCAAGCACTGAAAGCATAACAAGGCTTGAGTTCTGTTTAAACTACATGGCCTTCCCTATTCTCTGATCTTGATGTAGTGGGAATATTTGTTTCAATGAACCTGAGAGTTCTGCCATTAGGAGTGTAACTCTCTGAAGTACTGCATAGACTGAACATATCAGTAAGTGGAAAATCCAGATTCCTCAGGTTAAAGCACTATGAACATAATGACTGGTTTTCACGAAAAAAAAAAGAATTACAGAGGTGCAAAATTAGCTCTTTCAGCAAGTAGTGTGATAGCAATGAGGCAGTCTTACTTATGCCTAAGTGAAGTCTGACAGTCTGGGAGGGATTCAGAATAAAGAGTAGAAAAGTGTGAAGATAAAAGTATGAAGATGTACATCTCAAGAGAAAACTAAACTTATAAAAGATTATTGTAAACAAAATTTGATTCTGATAATATTTAAATAGGAAGCCTTATGTGGGAAGCTGGAATAAAAAAAAATCAAGGAGGATAGAAATTATTTCAGTGTAGCTAAGTGTCCTATTTATAAAAACCATATTGAAAATATGCAAAACTGATTAAAAAAATGTTAAAAATACACCTGAAAGAGGCTGTCTGTGGTGCTTCAAGCAAAGGGCATATAAAAAGCACCCTGAAGAGGTCAAGGAGGACATCTTTCATGCATATGACTCTACGGATTTTGAAGTTGTTATGAACATTTATTATTAAGATTTATTGACCCTTCTACACCTGAAAAGAGTGACTGCATTATGTAAGTTCCTAGTTACAAATTTTTAGTTAATAACTCTTTCCTGGAATTTCTCTTCTGAAGTGTTCTCCTTTCTTGATGTGAAGAGGATGAATGTGAATGTCTGTATTGCTTGACAGGATTTTTCTCCAATCATCCCTCCACAAGGAGAAACCTGAAAGAATTAAAATCCACTAAATGAGTTTAAAATTAACCTGTCTTCCTTCCAAGGATCTGTAAAAAAAAGGCTCTTCTTGCTTCTTAAAGAAAATATTAAAGTGAGTGGAAATAAAATTGGCAAACATGAATAAGAAATATGTATGCTCAAAAATATATAAATTTGAAAGAAAGCACTACTGTAAAGCACTCAAAAATTAACCTAAAAATAGTACTTCATAGCTCAAAAGAGTTGCAGATGTTCATGTTACCTAAAGCATTACAGAAAATTGAGGAGAAAAATTCTGAAACTTGTAGCTTTTGCTCCTGGATATATAGAAATAGCTGAGTCACTGGAAGAGATTGGCTGTTACAGAAATTTCCAGGTATGGAAGACTCCATCAGAGTATCCATGTGTGTTTCATTACCACAGCAACTTGCCATGTTTTTTTGCAGCCCAGCCATACCCTGGGCTGCATCAAAAGAAGTGTGGCCAGCAGGTTGAAAGAAGTGATTCTCCCTCTCTGTTCCGTCCTGGTGTAACCTCACCTGAAGTACAGTGTTTAGCTCTGGAGCCCTCAACATGAGAAGGACATGGACATGACGGAGCGAGTTCAGAGGGCCACAAAGATGATGAGAGCTGTAGCACCTCTGCTATGAAGACAGGCAGAGAGAGTTGGGGTTGTTTAGTTTGGAGAAGAGAAGGCTCTGGGGGGATCTGGAGATGGACTTTTTACAAGGGCATATAGTGATAGGATGAGGGGTAATGGTTTCAAACTGAAAGAGGGTAGATTTAGACTAGATATTAGGAAGAAATTCTTTCCTGTGAAGGTGGTGAGGCACTGGAACAGATTGTCCAGAGAAGTTGTGGATGTCCCCTCCTTGGAAGTGTTCAAGGCCAGGTTGGATGCAGCTTTGAGCAACCTGGTCTAGTGGGAGGTGTCCCTGCTCATGGCATGGTGATCTTTGAGGTCCCTTCTAACCCAAGCCATTCTATAACTCTGTGATTCTATGTTTTCATTTTCTGACTTTAGACCAGTAATAATTATGGGCCAGCTTCATCAATGGCTTCACCTTGTAAACCATAGTGAAGTCACTTGCAGAGTAAGTTAATGTTTATTTTGATAAAGTGATTATTTCAACTCAAGTTTGTTCTCATTCATTGAACTGTATATCATATTAGACATTAATTATTCCTGCTCAGATGTAAACACCTTTAACAGGTTGTTTGAAGTAGTGCCTTGCATTGTTTCTGTTATAGCTCTAAAGGACGCAGAAAGGCTATCGTCCTTCTCCACATTCTATATTCAGCACTTACCATGCATACCAAAGATAAGGACGAAGGACTACTCAAATGACACAGTTGTACAACTCGTACTGGCTGCCAGCTTGGAGAGCTGGAGTACAGTGCCAGTGGCTGAATCTTCCCACAATGCTTTGTATCAGCATCACGTGACTTCTTTTCTTCCTATCCTCCCCCTACCTGGATAAATAATGTATTACAATGGAGCTCAGGACATTAAGGGTTATTTTATTTCTTTTTTCTCATCTTAGTCTTTGAATGAATGTTGGGTAAAGCACATAGGCATTTACTTTGCTGTTTCCCCATCTGTGAAATAGAGAAAACATATTTCTTTCTAAAGTGACTTTTAAATAAGTTACAAAGATATAAAAATAGCAATATTCAGGGTGGGTCTTTTTAACAATTCTGATTTGAAAATGTTTTAAAATACCAGTGTGATTGATCACTTAGAAATTTCCCAGATTAATTTAAGGAGCTTAAATAACATAAGCAGGATGTATTTGTTAAGTTCTCTGCCCAGACAATGAAGCTACCAGAACAAAAGTATTTAGATTTTTACTTACCAAATGAAAGTATTCGATTAATAAGACTGAAGCAGAGACAGTCAGGAATCAAACGTTGCCTGGTAGGATCCCTAGTGTGAAGTGTTGTTTCCATCCTATCTTAGGTAATTTTCTTTATCCATACCTACTCACCTTTAGGGACATAACTGGAGGCTCTGCCTCCAGCCATTATTCTTTTATTAAATTGTGAATCTTTCTATGTGGCTGCTCTTGCCTGCTATTCTCTACCAAAGATAAAAGGGTCAATATATCCTCAAATAGTAACAAAAAATAAGCATCAGCTAGTAAATATTTCTGTCTCAGCTTCTCTAGAATTACTTTTTATCCATTAGTTTTAACACTATTTTATCTTACTTTGTTATTGTTAGAGGTGTGCAGTCCCTATATAAAACTCTGCTGATGACACCTCTGTTTTCTAGGACACAGTCAACTGAATAACAGACTCTAGGATCAAAATTAAACCTCATAATTAAATCTTGAGTACTTAGACCATTTAGGACAGTAACAAAGAAAACTTAGTTTAATGTTGAGTAACATACACACATTCGTGATTCAGCACAAACTGGGTAAGACCAAAATTCTAGACAAAAAACATTAAACTTGATTTGTGAAAACAGAAAAAGGAAGATAAATCAGCAGAGGAAGCTCTCTTCCATACCAGAGCTCAGTCACTTCAGATGTTCATCTCCAATCTGGGATCAACAGTATTGATCAAAGAGATGTGGTATTATTTCTTTTTTTAATATTTAGGTAAATTGACAGATATTTTTTTAAGGATACTTTATAAAAATATGTCCATGCATGACTTTGTAGTTTGAGTTAGAGCTATGACTCATGATGTGATTAGACCAGATTTTCACTTGTATTAAATATTGTATAGTTCTGTGGACTTCTGCTAGAAATATTGCCAAAAAACTTAGTGGGTTGTTCAAAGTGTGGTCAGCAGGTTCAGCTAGAGTTTCAGGAGGTGGATAAATTTTCTGATTTTCTACCTGTGACATGGATCTCAGTAGGTGTGTGATTTGTCTACAATAATAACCTATGAAAAAGAATCAATAGAAATAATTGTGATTACACGTCAGTTTCAATTTATGTATGAGTAACTCACAGAAAACTAATCACTCCTAAATTAAAGTAGGTATAATATTTTATCCTAGACATTAGAATTCAATAAACTTGAATTTTAGTCTTAGTAAGGCTAGATGTCTAATCTGATTTTCTATGTTTTGGTAGCTGGAAGACTAAATGCTTCTCTACACTTATTTAACATGAAAACAGAGGATGAAACAGACCTACATGGCCCTACTTGGTTGTTGGATTGTTGTCTAGGTCGGTCTAACATCTTCCAAATAATGAAGTTATTTATTATAGTAAAGACATAACAAGCCATTACTTGTTCAAGTCTATGATTTATGAAAACTTTGGAAAACTCAATATGAATTTTATTTTGAAGTTATCAAACAGTCATAAAGACAGTAGTTTATTTTCAAATGTATCTGAATTATTATAGAAAAATGAATGAAAGATAAGCTTATAAGGTGCCTAATAATTCTGACAATGTTTTATGAGTGGTGGTGAAGAGAATCATTACAGTATTTTAAATTTTAATTATATTTCAGGAAGATGGGAAGTAAAAGTCAACATTAATAGTATTTATTTCAGAACATTAAAATATCAACACTTCAAAACTTCTCATTGTTTTTCCTATAAACTAATATATTAATTTAATTTTTAATTGTTTTTGAAATAAGTTCTCTCCATACAGAAGGCCCGATTTAATGCTCTATACCAATTTGTGATCTATTGGTGAAATAGTTAACTTTAGATCAGAATGAAGGGTAACAAAATCTAACCCATGATGTCTTTGTTTTTCCAGACTTCACTGATGTTCGTTGCCTTCCCTTTTACTTTTCAGCATAAGGTCTACTAATTTCACAGGAACCTTTCCTATATTAAATACTCTGCTGTTGTTTAGATATGCTTCACTTAGATCTTCTCTCATAAACACTCCCTTGGTCCCTATTAATACTTCTTTTCTCCTGAATGTGTTTTGAGAAGTCCTTCTTATTCACCCTGACACATGACTGAATAACAATGCCATGTGCTACCCCAATCTTTTCCTTCTAAACTTGCTATTTATTTTACTTCTCTTTCCAGTTCTTCTACAGCATTTCAACAATTTCTTCCTACTGCAGTGCTTTTAAAACATTTTCAATCCTAAATTGCAGTTTCATAGAAGCAATTACATTTTCAACATTTCTTTAGGAACTGAATATGCACTGCATTTATATTACGGTATTTCAAGGTTTCAAATATTTTAAAGGTATTATGGTTAGAGGAAAATGCTGTTAGTACAGATACAACTATGCTAGTGTGAAAGATAACTCTCTAGCAGTCTATTTTTCTTTATTTTTATTTAAACAAATATATTTCCTCATAGTCATACCCTAAGGAGAAGACAACGAAAGTGTACTGCGATGGAGTGTTTCTACGTAGCTGTACTAAACCCAGTAAATATCTTCTGAATATAATGACAGGTTCAGTTTGGAAATATAGAATAGATGCATACAGAGGGAGTTTGTGTCATAAACACATGCTACTGTATGTAGTCTGGTCTATTAAAAAAAAACCAAACAACAACCCCCCCACCCTTCCAAAAACCAAAAAACTTTTTTCAAGGGATTGTTTATTAGTCCTGGGAATGAATCCTAACTTTTTAACAATGTATTATACAGCAATGTCAGCCGAAGAACTAATCCCCTACCCCCTTGAAAAAGATGACCAATGATCTTTTCTTACTTTTGTGCCTATCTTCATGAAGATCTCAAAGGATTTTTCATTCCTGTAGTTCTTTTTGCAAATGCTAGAATAGCATAGTTCTTATTTTCATCATTTTATGAAAAGTATACAAAATAAAATAAAACCCACTATCTTAAAAGATGAGAATAAGTCATCATCTCTCTACATTTTTAAAGGAATTATATGTATCAGACAAAACTTAATTACTATCTTAAAAAAACCTCTGCTAAAGTGAGAAGCTGTATGACAGAGAGAGAATGGAGTTAACTGTTACATAAAGTTTTTCTTAACACCATTCCCACTGGATAGTTCAGGTTTGAGATGGAACAGATGACTAGAGACTAGCAACAGTTAGACGTATTTAAGGAAGATAATCTATGTACAAATGTTTTTAATTTATATTTGTTGGAATTCTTTTTGGTTTGGTTTGGTGTTTTTTGTGATTGTCATTTGTTTTGATATACACTCATTTATTTAATTTAAAGGACTTTGCAACACGCAGAAAAATTACCTTGGGTTCTGGAAATTTTGTAGTCTATCTGTTCACTATCATTCCTCTTACAAGGGTCAGTCATATGCTGTACGCACTGCCAAAAAAAGGGCCAAAATGCACCTAACAGTATTTCTCTGACCTCAATGTAGATTTTTAATGAAAAAAGTGAAATCTTCTAAATTATAATTTGATATTATTTTATGTGTCTTTCTCTACTGAAAATCTTATTTAGGACTAGATAGGACTGTATGAGCAGATGAAGAAAACACTTTAGAGCTGTATAGTATCAAACAGTTTGGCTGAGGTGAAGTAAAGCTCTTAATTTTTTTTTTTTTTTTTTTTTACATTTGAGAATTCAATGTATTTGTATATCACATCTGAGTAGAAAAGATTTGCTAAGGACAACTTGAAGCCTGAAAAACTGGAATGTGGAAAGATATGGATGTTACTAAGAAGCCTTTATAATGGATCTGATTATAGATTCCAGGCTATTGCATGTATACCCACATAATATTAACCAGAAGCTGAAGTGTAAGAATTAAAAAAAAAAAGAATTCTTACTCAGATAATAATCCTAATGCTTCCCAAAAGACGTATGCAAAATATTGTGTGGTTTGGACTTATTTTAAATATATAGCTAAAAATTATGTTGATGGTAAGTAAAGGACAAACCTCTAAAGTATTAACCTCTCATTTCAAGAAATAAATTATTTTGATAAAAGATCTATAGTTACGCTGATTCAAAGAATTGTTGCAGAGAGTAACTTGTAGAGGGAAATTAATAATTTGTATTCAGAGCAATGAAACATGTGTATTAGTTCTTTGTTTTCAACTTAAAAGAGAAGGTCCTTATCTCCTTTACAGTGATATTTAGGAAGATTTAATAAACTAGTAATTACTTTGTTAATCATCGCTGTTTAACTGTAAGCATAAAATACATTTTTGCATTGTTCAAAGAACGTCAGGAAGAGATCTGTTACAAGTATACATTAACCTGAGACTTTTTTTCACGTGAAAAGTTTGCTTTAGTTTTTAATATCCTTTTAACGACATTTACAAATAGGAATAGAATTAAAGCAAAGAAGCATGTTAAAGATACAGCTTATATTATAAAAAAGCAGTATTTTTACAAATGTGAAGAATCAAAGTGATATTAATTCGCACAGATTTTTTTTTTGGTAGTGAATCGGTAAGAAGACTTTCATCTCAACATTTATATTCTTTCTGTAACAGCAGCCAGTATTAGACTTAAACATGTAAAGAAATTCAGTAAATCAACAATTTGTGGTCAAATGCTTTTGTTACGTAGGTTTCTTTTTAAAGATTTAAAAAAAAATCAATCTTTACAGATTCTTTCATATTGTCACTTACGTCTCATTTAAAATGTCGTATCACTTACTGTCATCTGTATGCATGAATACATACTAAAAATGACAAGCGCTCTTGGCAATTTATGAAGACATGTATTTTCTTTTCCGAATACACATTAAACAAGCTGAAGTAAACATTTTGACATCTAAAATGATTTAAAAAATCTTCATCTTGATAAAACTTCAGGTAGCTGTTTTTGATTCTGCAATATAAAGCAGAAGGTAGCGGTAAGTCTAATATCAGACATTTAATGCCATTTTTATAGGAATAAGGAAGTATACAGGCCCTTAGATTATAAACTTTGAAAGGACAAACTGTTATGAAACACAGGTCGTAAGCACCTGGCAGATTATGCTGGTAGAGCCAGTATAGCTCTTCCTTCAGCAACTGTGCAGAGACCTCCACTCTTCATAGAATCATAGAATCATAGAACCATAGAATGGTTTAGGTTGGAAGGGACCTCAAAGATCATCTAGTTCCAACCCCCCTGCCATGGCCAGAGGCATCTCCCACTAGACCAGGTTGCTCAAAGTCCCATCAGACATAATTCATACTACAATGTGAAGGAGATCACACAGCTCTCCATTTCTCAGGTACCTTCTCAAACATTACATAAATTTCCCCAAATTTCATTTTGTTGTTTATCATATCTTTTTTTGCAAAGAATATTCACCTTGATTATTCATCTAAATTCCTTCTGCTTGACTGATAATTTATGGCAATGTGTTAAAAATATTGATCCATTGTTTATTATCTAGATTATATGGAACTAACTTTATACTGTACTGGGTCTGGCTGAGCCGGAATTGATTTTCCCCTGTAGCAGCCCTCATGGTGCTGTGTTTTGTGCTGGCAGCTAGAAGGGTGTTGATAACACACTGGTGGTGTGGCTACTGGTGAGTAGTGCTTACACAGCACCAAGGCTCTTTCCAACATTTCCCCCCGGTGGGATGGGGTGGGCAGGATCTTGGGAGGGGACACAACCAGGACAGCTGACCTAAACTGACCAAAGGGATATTCCATGCCATATGATGTCTGCTCAAGTATAAAGCTGGGAAAAAGGAGGAAGGGGAGTGGGATCACGCTTGGTCCTCCAAGGCAACCGCTACGCGTATCGCAGCCCTGCTTCCTGAGGAGGCCCCACATCGCCTGCTGATGGGAAGTGGAGAATAAATCTGTTTTTCTTTTTTTTTGTTTCTGCACACGGACCTTGCTTTGCTTTGCTTGCATTAAAACTTATTTTGTTTTACCTACAAGGGTTGTTTTTTCCTGTCTTATTTTCTTTCCCCCTTTTTTCCCTGCTGAGAGAAGGTGTGGGGGAAAGTGATAGAGTGTCTTGGTGGACACGTGGCGTTTAGCCAAGGTTAAACCTCCACAGTTGTTTATCGTATCTTTTTTTGCAAAGAATATTCACATTGATTATGCATATAAATTCCATCTGCTTGACTGGTAATTTATGGCAATGTGCTAAAAATATTGATCCTTTGTTTATTATCTAGATTATATGGAACTAACTTAATAAAAGTTCCACTTGTACTAAGTAAAATTAATATGCAATTCATATGTAATTTTAAGTGTGAATAATGAACAAAACCTCTTCATTTCAATCCTATATCTTCAATGCCATGAATTAATAAATACTCATTGCTAGCACGAATGTTTGACAAATCTCAGTGATGCTATTCATGGAGGATCATCAAACATAATACACAGACATAAGCTAAATAGCGCAGGTATTGAATAATTTTTTGTATGAACCAAGAACAGACTGAACATCTCATAGTGCTCTTGCTAATCTTTCTATCTGTGGATATTTTGAGTTAAATAATTATATGTAGTTCAGTTGTAAAATATGCTTTTTTAATTACAGATCCATTATTAAAACTACTGTGTTTTTAAAATAAATACTTTTCATATGTAAATGTGTATAGGTAATTATTAAGTATTTCATGTATGATCTTAATCTCTGTAACCAGCAACAAAAATGGAATTTAAAAAATGATGAAATCTAAAATCTTCATTTTACAATTTGAGGCAAAAATAGACATGCATTGTCCTTTCCATGATTCATTTCTGTGAGTATTCAACAGAACATAAGAACAAATTTGCAAGAGTTACAAGAAAATATTACAGAGTTTAACTACCCTGTAAACTTGATTAAAATATCTGCTTATTAACATTTTACTTCTGTATTTATATTAATCAGAGTTCTTTTAAAAATATCTAGTTTAAATTGCCCCTTTTTTGTTATTAATATAAGCAAAGCAGGCTGAGGAGTCCTTTACTTTGTGTTGGTACAATCAAGAATAATAAACCTTGACACTAGTACTATACATTTATTCTGATATGGTTGTGTAAATGACTAAAAAAAAGCTGTTTTTAAAATACTTGCATCTTTCGTGAGAAAAGCCTACAGTTCTCCAAATCATGAAAAATCTCTTTTGTTCTTCTGTCACTGCCTGTCACTTTCTAAATGAAGGTGTAGTAGTACAAAGTATAAAAAGTCAAAATGATCAAAGCTTAGCAGCTAGTACCACAAATACCACCTAAAAATTCTATTAATATTTTTAAAGTTCATCTTAGACAGAAAATTCCTTTTCTTGTCATCTCTACTAGTCTTTATATCAGAATATTTAACTACTGCAAGTAACTGCAAACCCAGAACATGAGCTGTGGGCTGCAAAATCATATGCTATTTTAATTATGGGATGCAGGATGCTAGGTGCTTTTGTTAGAGGACAAAGACATAGCTGCTTTCCATTCAGCAAAATGTTTTCCCTCCCTACCTGTGTTTATATCTGCACTAAAATCTGACAGATTGTTTTTCATCTGGGCATGTACCTGCCTTACACTTGGATGGCAGGTGTGAGATAACACTGCAAGATCCTAACAAGAAGGAAATACATAGCTTAGACATGCTAGCCATTCTGGGGTCGCATAAGGAGATCTTGTCTCTGTGAGACCTTTGTTAGCAAAACTTGGAAACCACAACTATGTCATTCAACTGATACTTGCCCTCTAATCGAAAAGTCTTCATTGACCTCCTATGAATGTAGCCACACAGAGAGCCTTCCAGGCTGTGTATCATCAAGTTGGGTGCAATACTTCATCTCTGACCATGGATAATCTACCATTCTGGTGCCATATTCCTGGGCATGTGAGAGAAAACAATGTATTTTTACCCAGTTAGACATTAATGCATGCATAGAATTGTTCAGGAAGAGAGAACTGGAGACAGGTCAGATAACACTATAGTCAGGCAACTACTGAAGTCTGCTTTAGCTAAGGATTGATGACACTACTTAATGCTTATGGAGATGCAGAAACTCCCTTTCAGTGAAGCAAACATTAATTAATTCCATTAGCTCCAACATGAAGCAGTGCTTCTTTAGAATATATCATGTCCCTGTGATTAAGGTACCTGCCTGAGACATAAGAGAAATGACCTCAAATTCACTTTCTTCCTGCTTCAGGCCACAGATTTCAACTTTGATCCCCTAACTCACAGGTGAAGCTTTCACACGCTAAGGTTTTTTTCAGGAGAGCTCTCTTTCACTGGAACTATTCCATTTTTCATAAAATATTTTAACAACCCTGTGCAAGTGAAATGGCGCTATTCTTTGACAGTTTAGAATGTTTACTGTAAGGCCACTTTCTGGATAACTCCATCTGGATGGCTCACCTACGAGACCCTACATTTGACCAGTTCTCTCCTGTGATCTTTTGTAGTTTCTGATCAATCAAATTCCCCAGCTGCCAGACCTGGAAGGTATATAGACACCCAGCAGATAACAAAGGACATCAGGGTGTGAGACCCTTGTTATCCAGACCCTGCTCCAATGAAGGTGTAGAACTCCTTTCCAACATAGAAATGAAGGAAAACAGCCTTTTTCCTCTCCAGATGGGTGAAGAAGTCTTCCAGATGCAGTTCTGATCCAGCCATTTGTGGAGGAAAATGACTACCTTAACCTCAATGAATGTCCTTAATACTATCTTTTCAGAGAGAAGAAGAGGAGGAAAGCTCCATTTATCTCTTCAGGGAAAGGCAAGCCTTAGTTATCTTTGGCTTTTTTTACATCTGACTTGAAATATTTTATGTCTCATGGAATTTTATACATAGATGCGAACTGATTTTTTTATAGTTTCCTATTTCAGCAAGAAATAACAGAAGCAAACCACCACTGAAACCAAATATTTTTGTTCATTGCTTTTTTGAACAGATGCCAGTACTGAAAGCCAACTGAAAATTCATTTTTTTGTGTGTCTATATGCTGGCCCTAGATGAAGTAGAAGCTAAACCATTTACTGAGAGAATATTAAAACTGGTAATTTCCCCTTCAGTTATAAGCAAAAATTGTCTTCTGATCAATCTTTGTGCTTCGCATATAATCTATTAAGCAGAGATAATTTGTTTTCTTATACTAATGCTGAAATTAAATATAGTTTTCATAAAAGCTGGGCATCATTCAGAACTTTTGTAGTTAGCTCATACTGTGGATCTAACTGTCTAGAAATAGTTTTATGATCACACTTTCCCAAAAAATCTGTCTGGAAAAACATAATCTTAGTTCATATATCTTATTCTCACAGTGCTCTACATTTCATATAGGTTCTTCCTTAATTGGTTTTAATCCGAGATACTAAAATACGTTTTTAAGGTCATTTCTGCTAACACTCAGAACAAGTCGATGAATCAAATTTAGTATCACTCTTATCCTGTGTTTGCCATCTGTTTTTATATTCTTTGTTTGCTTAATTGGTTTCTTGATGCAAGACCAATATTCAGACTTCTAGTAAGTGGAAAATTCGTATAACTGAATGTATTAAAACAGAGATTGCTATGGATCTTTTCAGGAACTCCTTTCTGTTGACATGGACACATTCTGCAGTAGGCTTTCCAATTATTTTGAAACTATTGTTAGCATGAAAAGTAAATTATTAAAATTCAACATCTATTTTTCTTTACTCCAACCTTATCAGATCTCTTTTACATTTTAACTTAAAAATAAATTTGCTTAACAGTTCTTTAAAAAAATGAGTAACTTATGAATGAAAACCTGTGTAAGAGCTCTTGATCATGCTTTCTACCAGGAGTCAAGGTGCACTATCAAAAGTTTTACTAGAAATGTTTTGGAAACCTTTTTATATTCCCACAAATCACAGAATCACAGGATGGTTTTGGTTGGAAGAGATCTTAAAGATCATCTAGTCCGACCCCCTTGTCCTGGCCAGGGACACCTCCCACTAGACCACATTGCTCAAAGCTCCATCCAAGCTGGCCTTGAACACTTCCAGGGATGGAGCATCCACAACTTCTCTGGGCAACCTGTTCCAGTGCCTCACCACCCTCACAGGAAAGAATTTCTTGCTAACGTCTAATCTACATCTACCCTCTTTCAGTTTGAAACCATTCATTATCCCTCATCCTATCTCCATCTTTCTTGTAGGCTCCTTTGGGTATTAGAAGGCTGGTATAAGGTCTCTCCAGAGCCTTGTCTTCTCCAGGCTGAACAACCCCAGCTCTCTCTGCCTGTCTTCGTAGCAGAGGTGCTCCAGCCTTCTGATCATTTTTGTGGCCCTGCTCTGGTCTTTCATGTCCTTCTCATGTTAGGGACCCCATGCAATTATGATGGATGGTGCTTTGCAGCTTCACTATGGTAAACCCAGAATAGTATTTTACTTAATGCCACGAGTTTGAATCAGAATCATAGAACAGCCTTGGAAGGAAAAGATCTCTCAGATCACCAAGTCCAACTAGTAACTTTGCACTGACAAGTCACTGCTTAACTATGCCCCCCAGCACCACATCTACACATCTCTTAAATGCCTCCAGGGATGATATGTGTTGCCACATAAAATAAGGAGAAGCTTCAGGAAAGAAATTCATTTGCAGCACAACTGCTTCAAAGAATGCTATTTACTACCGTACTTTCATAGTTATACCATATCCCTGCTAAAGAAGCTCATTTTTCCATACAGGAACCAGAAGGTGATAAACCTAGATTTCAATGATTTTTCACTTGTCTCTCTTTTCTGCCTATCACCTAGTCAGCAAGGAAAGAACATTAAGTATATGATCTTTCCACCACCACATGCAGCTAACTGTGGAGTCAGAAAGCTTTAACACAACCAAGTGAAAAAACTGTGCCTAACTTTCCACTGAAAGAGCATCAGTGAAAGTTAGGATCAGGTCCACAGACTGTGCCAATTTTCCCGGGGTTTATTTAGGATTCTAATATTTTAATAATTTAAATAAAAGTATTCCATGTAATGATAAATCAGAAAATATCTGGGAGCAGATGGTCTTCTAATTGTATGTTAAGGAAATGCAAATAAACATCACCAACCATGCCAGGGCAGATATATGTGTAAAGTCTGTGGACAACACAAGGAGTCTGATGTGAAATGGGAGAATTAGATGGTAAGTATGAGAGTTCAGAGATATGCTCATATGGAGCTTATAGTGTGCAGAAAAGGGGAAACAACAAGGTGTGAGAGTATGTTTTCTTGTACACTGAAAGTATTTAGCATAAAACGTATGTGCCCCATTATTAGTCATAGCATTTTTTCTCAAAGCATTTTATTTTTTTCAGTCATTCTAGTATTCTCAGATAAATCTTCATAATGAACACTATGTGGCCGGTTGTTGTGAATTTCATATAAGGAGAAAATTGTCTTGAGATCACATATGGAATTGTCCCTCGGTCAGCTACAATTAAAAACAACTGAATAAGTAGTCTGTACTAGTAGACTCAGGAACTAACCAGGTGCCTTTTTCATATGTTAAAGATGCTTTAATTTTTATCTTTGTCTTTATGCTTTAGTTTTGTCCTTACAAGTAGTATTGGCAAGGACTGTTGGTATGCAACAAGGACTTTATAATAACAACTTTCTATTTTACTGCCAAAGTTATGAAAGCAGTAAGATAGACTTATAAAACTCACTTTGCACTCCAGTTTAACTAGGCTGCTGGGATATTGCTTCCTCTATTTTCTAGATCTTTTGCCAAGAATAAAGCTTTCCAAATTAATATAGATGTGGAGCACAGTATTTCAAAAGATAATAAACAAAAAATAATAGCAATACTGTTAAAAAAAATGAAACAGCAATTATTTAAATTCCATATTCTTAAGAAGATGAACACACTATCTGGCTTATGAAAATAATGTTATCGGGCAAACCAATAGGAAATGTGATGAGGGAGTATAGCCAGTCACTAGAAAGGGTGGAGATTCATTGTGGAGTTCATTCATTCATGTGGAGTTTGGGCGGCCAAGTCCCCAATGGACTTCAGAGGTTACTTCATTCTGTGCTTTGTGCTACAGTAGCAAGGTTTTTCCCTGTTCAGCCAAAAAAACGTCTTAGCTTGAGACCAGCCAGAATACAGAAGCAAATCATACTAGCACTCACATCTTTGAAGAGGACTGATTTTCCAACGTATACTGGAAAGTCATCTAACATGCACAGACAGGTCTGGGACAGAAAGTAAAGGTGTTTGCAGCTTTTTCATTTTGTAATAGAAATGTATGGGAGTTGCACATTAAGAAATGAGAGACCAGATTTTCTAGTTCCTGACAGTCATGAACCCTTTCTGAACTCCTATTTCCAACTCTGACCCAACGTATAGAGACAGGGGAAACAAGTGTCTACGGGATGTGAAGGCCTCAACTAAGAGCCCTTGCCCTGGTTTCACAGGAGCAGACCCATGGGCCAGCTATGGCAGGCAGGCCATGAGTAGCCCCAAGTCAGCTGGGAGTTTCAGTCAGGGCAGCTGCCCCAAGCTGAATCACAGGTGTATTCTATACCACTTACATCAAGCTCATTATAAAAGGAGGGAGTTCAGAAAGAGTGGAGAGTTTCTCTTCTTAAGGTTCCTCTTGCTTGGCTTTCTGCTCACAGGGACAGGGCTGAGTATAACTTTGTACACTTTGTATTAGTGATTGTATTAGTTTTGTTACTTCATAAAATCTATTTCTAGTTCAACCCACAGGGCTTCTCTAGTTTTTTCCTGATTCCCCTTAGCTGGGGCAGGGGCATTGGGTGGTAGAACAACTGCTACAGTTTAGTCCTGGGTACAGGCTAAAGAGAGACACCCTTATATCATGGTTTAGGCATCATTGTCTATTGTAGCTTATTCATTTCACATTCAGTGTTTTGTATAATCACTTTAGTGATTAATTGAAAGAACATTAATAAGGATGCAAGATGAAATAACAAGCTTCTATTGTCCTAGGTGATGTTTACCTACAAGGAACTACTATTCCATTGCAGTATTTTTCCTTTTGTCCCATGGGCTTCTGCAGTCTTGGCTCCAGAGGTTTGTTCTAGTCACATCCCAGACTCTGACTAGCATCACCTCTGTGCACTCCCCCAGCCAACAGAGTCTCACAGCCAGAGTTGGAAAATGGGCAAAGTTTTCAGTGCTGTTATTGCATTCATGTGGTGTGTTCACTCACTGATAGCACCTACCGTGAACACATCCAAATTAAGTACTGAGAGCAAAATGTCTATTGTGCTCCACCAAATCTTCTTATCTCCTTATTTCCTTGATTGCCACAAGGTATATTTCTAGGTGGGGCACTTCTGGTGATAAGGAGTGAGAAACGTGAGGAATGTTAACAATTGTTAAAATGTCCCATTATGGTGAAAAAGCTTTGCTGAAGATAGGGTACTTGAGTGTTGACTTTTGATTGGTCTCATTTCCTCAGATTTCATTCTGCATTTGAACTTCTTGCTCGAGTTTATTTTTGCTCATAAGTCATCACCAAGTCTAGACCACTGTAATAAATTGCTAAAAAAATAAACTGCCTGAATTTTATGAAAACTTTAATTGTATTTGTCTGATGGAACATTCTCCTTCTTTTCTTAAAAACATTTTGTCTTCCTAATACAATAGAAAGAACTAAGATGGCAGGTTCATTCTGCCAGAGAGTCCCAGGATTTTTTTTAAGTCTATACTAATTGTATGGTGCAGCCTGTTATGAGGAGATAAAAATGCAAAACAAATGGAAAACAAGTCAGTCTTTAATTTGACTTGAGAGATTGAAGAAGTGGTGACATCCCTGCCAGATTTGTGAAGAGAATTATTTACTGAAAGTGATAACTAGCTGAATTAATAGCCATCCAGTATCACCTGTTTAGACAAGAGTAAGAAAAAAAAAAAAGGTTTAGCAAGAGATGATTCATCACAAATAATTTAACTGACACATGAGAGGAAACATACAGATGCATAGTTCAGACTTATATAGCTTTATTATTCAAAATTTTTACTAATATTAAGGAAATTTGTGCCTAAGTATTGCAGAAATGAGATTTTTTGATTTTTATTTCCTTCCAAAGACTTCCACTTCTTTTATATGCTTAAGATTACTCTCTATGATCTCTGTATTTTTTTCTTTTAGATTCATATTACCATTTTCTTTTTTCAAGGTTAAATTTAGACTTAAACATGGAATGCACAACTATTTCATCAGCAGTTCTGTGAATACTGTTGGCAAAAATATTCACTCAGCCACCATTCAGCGAGAAAATACAGTTTTACTATTTAATTCCTTGAAAAGTGCCTTGGAACAGTACAATGTTTGTCTCACCTAAACATATTGGGGATGAAGCAATCAGTCGGTTGTCAAGTCACCTTACTTTGCCATTACATTATGTTGGCAGAGAAACAGAAATGAGCAACATTAAGGGCCATTATCTAGCTCTGTATTTTAAAATGTATTTTAAGAAGCTGGTGCAGCTTGTGGATTAACTTCCTACCATAGTCGCTCTAAGGAAATAAAGACTTAGGGAATTACAGAAGCTAAAATCATGCCTAAAAAGGAAAGCAGATAAAACCAAAATTTGACTAACTTTCCACTGTAATTAGAAATTTCTGCAACTTTTAAACTATCAGTGTGAGAGAATAACTTTATGCTTAAGAGCTAAACTAGGAGTAGATGGTGACAGTAGATCACTAAATTAAAAGGAACATGTTTGATTTAAAAATAAACATATATTAAAGCAACTGGATTTTTGCAGTCCTGAATGCAAAATTTACATTGCAAAATGTAGATGTAAACGAAGTAAAACATTTTCCAAAGGGGGTTTAATTTTAGTGTAGGCAGTGCCACTGGGTCACAGGCAAGTTAGTTTATGTGAGTATAGTGAGAATTTGTAAAGAGAAAAGGCAGTTGTGCAAGTATATTGTAATACAGATCATGCACTTCAGTATGCAATTTAATTATGGTCTGCCAGTGTGGTTTGTTGTTGGGGTTTTTTTAAGCACATGCAACTCAGGCTGCTGTGCAATCTTCCATTTGTTATGGGATTCACTGTGACACAAAATAATCAGGGAACTTTGATTCTAAGCTAGTGTGAGGGAAATACTAAGAGGTTTTGTTGTGGGGGGTTTTTTATTCCATTTACCAGTGAAAAATACAGGTCATGGCTCTTCTCTGTGTGACCTCTGGTAGTGAGTAAAATACCTTTTGCTTTCACATAGGTTCAATGAAGGGGAGGAAGACACTCTCTGTGTCATTTGCTATACTTCAGTAGCAAATTAATGGCCTGCTTTGTCACTCAGTGTCTGCAGCACCAACTTTGAAGGCCTTAGTGAGAGATGGGAAATAAAATGGTAAAAAAGGAGTACTTATACATTAGTTGTGCAGGAGCTGGGGTGAGAAAGCAGTATGAGAGTGAAAGAAGTATTAATCAGCTTTTACAGCAAACTCATTTATGCTCCCTCTTTTAATATAAAAGCCCTGTTCATGCATATTCGGCTTATGTTTATGGAGATGTAGAACTCATTATTGGTTGTCTGGTTAAATTGTATTTACCTCTATAAACTTCCACTCTCAGCTCCATAGTTTCATTTGTGTTAAATCTGCTGGGTTTTTTGTTGGGTTCTTTTTCAGTAAAAGAGGTGGAGTTTTCTGTTTGTAGGGTTTGGGTTTTTTTGGATGGGGTTTTATTTTAATACATCCATCATTTGATTAACAAAAGTATAAAGCAGTTGTTTTCTTTTCAACCTGCAGTTTGCAGCCCTCTCCTGATATTACTGCAGACCTAGGGGAAAAAAATAAAAAGGTGGGGAAAATGTATATGTGAAGTTGATAACCTTCCTTACACATCTGTCACACCAAATCCATCTTTTCCTCCCTCAGCTCCACAGTGTATCCTCATGCCACTCAAACACACACATGTCTCTTAAGGATCTCCTTTTACTCTGTACTTGTGTATGTCCAGTAATGTCCTTCCTGATAACACTTTTCCTCTCCTTCAGGACAGCTCCTTGAGCAGCAGCAGCCAAGTTACAACTCCCAACTCTTCAACTCTTTCCTTCCTCTGAACACTACTCAGTACTTCCTTCTTCCTTTTTTGAAATTTGCCATTTATTTAGTTCCCTCACCCCAAAATCATCTGATGCATATCCCCAAGGTTAGGCCTTATTTTTTCCAATTTCATCTGTTCAGTCACACTGGCTCTTTTCACCTTATCACCGACACCAATGGCCAAAACAGAGCTTCACTGCTAGCAGGCAAGAACCACAGAGAAACAGCTCCCCCAAATGGTGCAATAAACCTAAAAAAATACATGCTCACACACTCAAGCATACATTCTGATCTCTCTTGTCTGCAAACATGAAGGCTAAGAATACGACCTCGTTTTTCAAGTCTAATATTTTGCATGCTTACAGAGTTAGATTGACAATCATAATCCTAATGAAATGCAAAGCTCATACTGCATGTTCTTTCGAAGTAAGGAAACTGCCATAAATGCTGAGTTTACTGCTTTTTCAGACTTGTTCATATGGAGCCAAGGGGAGAGCACAAGAGACAAAAGCTGTATCTTTGGTTAAAAACATGCAGAAACTCTTAAGATTCTGGAACCAAAAGTCTTTTCCCGAGGAAAAGAAGACCTGCAATGGTGTTAATCTTGATACCATATTGTGGTGAGGAAGCAGTTTTCAGCAGAGACCATACAGCACATACGCATCCTAGAACATCTAATAATACCCCATGAAGGCACTGTGTAGGAAACAATAAAATGCTTCGGAGCTTCCTATGTCTTGCTTAGCTACCTCCTTATTTTAATCAGATAGTTGCTAGATTGTTTCTTTTGTTAAGGGGTTAAAATGAATTAAATCCTAACAGCAAAGTCAGCTCTGCCTCTTGCAAAGTTATCTTCTTGAAGGGAACTGTTTACTGCTTCATGAGAAAATTTTACATGAGAAAAGAAAATACATGTATGTTTTACTTTATATCACACTGTGATGTGTTTTGCTATCTATGTGGCTTATATGTTAAAAAAACCAAGAGTTTTTGTATTAAAAGCTTAACAAAGTTCCTTTTCAAGATTGCATGTTTCATGACTCCTTTCTCCATTATTTCATACTTTCCTAGGTGAAAGTAAAGCTGTTAGGTCAATAAATGTGAAAAGTCTGTTTGGACAGATGTTCGGTTTCTTGCTTTGTTCTTTTGTTCATTGTCAGCAGAAGAAAATAGCTAATAGCCCTGAACTTTTCAACCTCTGAAGGATGAAACTATGTGGTTCATGTAACTCTTCAGCACCTGAGTCATTCTTCTTTTCTGTGCTACCAAGGGCAGTCATTACAACTCCTCCCCATCTCTTTCTCTGTCTTTGCTACATCTTTGTTAAACTGTCAAGGATGTTTCAAAGCAATATAGTTCTTTTTTCTAACTTCAAAGTTTGCTAGTAGCAAACTGCACCAACACAATTCTTGCTTCTTTGTAAATACAACACAAGAGAATACAGTACAGTGACAGACAGTTAACCAATATATGCTTCTTTCATTCTTGTAATCAGGACTGGGGAACAGACATTATCTTTTAAGTCAAACTTTTTAAGCAGAAGGATAAAATTTTCAAATGTGTCAAAAGTCAAGTATTTAAATATATATTTTTTTATATCAAATTAAATGGCTGATTTCTCAGAGTTATGATACTTGCAAATTCTATTCAATTCAGTGTTTTATGCTATTCTAAGTGACTGATCCAAAGTAATGGATTTCCATGGGTTTGAGGTAAGATACAAGGTAAGGCTGTCTGAATGGATGCTCGACTTCGAATGCAGAACTGAGACAGAGAATTGGAGTAAAGATGACATTAGCATGCCTTACTTATAAGCACTCAAGTCTGAGAGAATAATTCAAAGGTGAAGTAGACCCACAAGTTCTTTGTAGAATATGTCAGATAAATTAGTCATGTGAGAATAGAATTCGAAATATCTATTAGGTAAGCTGGCCAAAACCCATCTCCAGAGAGAGGAAATCTGGAACTCATTAAATTACTCACTGATAGTCAACAAACTTTTACCAACCACGTTATGAACTACTATTCTGCTCAGCTCATTAATTTATTAAACCCTTGGGAGAAAGAAGTAGTAGGTTTTAACCTAAATGTAATTCAAAAGGAATCATCTGCAAAGAAAACACATCAAAATCTGAAATTCAAGTGGCTAGAAGAACCTACTTTGGTCCCCATGTTTCACACACATGCTGTGAAGTAGTGTAGCTGTAGCTGCAGAATCAGCGTGGATTTGTACCCCACTATCAAGAATTACAAAAACTATAAAAAGGCAGAAGGTATTATAAAAAGCATTTCAATTGAAGCCCAAAGTCATATGAAATGTACATGATGGTGAAACCGCAGCCACAGGAAAAAGCTCTAAGTGTTACCATGACAGTGTATAGCAATATTATGATTTGAAGTGTGATATCAACTTCACAAATAAGTGTGCAATCAGAATGTTTTAGTAAGCTATTCATCTGTGTAATTACTATATTCACATAGACTCAACTTATTTTCATTTTTAGGAGAATATTTTGGAAAATGCTAAGATATACAATACAACAGCTTTGAATTTGTTCTAGTTATTTTTCAAATATTGAACGTATCCCTCAAAAACCATTAATTTTGAAGTTATTCTGCAATAAACCAGTTTCTTTTTCTGAACACATTCACAAAGGACATCTTAAAACCACCAAATGAGCCCTTGGTATTAATTATTTTTAATATTGGTTATCCCATTCCGTGACAATAATGTCAGAATATGTGTTTGTATATGGTCAAGCTTACATTTTATACCAGCATATATTATATTTTCTTTTACCTATCAGATGTAGATATTGCGAATCAAGGAAAATACATTTGTGTTTCGTGAATGACACTATGAAGTAGTAAAGACTTACAGTTTAAAATGGGTGCTTAAGTCTATCTACACAGGAATTTGGGCATGTACGTTTCAAGTACCTGGCCTACCATATGCATAAGTTTTAGTTAAATCCTCAGAGGTCCCACACAGCATTCTACTGCCCCACCTTAAAATCTAGGAGTAATTAAGATCTTCTGCTAAAATTCCCCAAAAGTCTAGAGGGTTTTTTTTCCTACTTCTTTTTTTTCCTACTTAAATTTTGACATGCAAACCAGTTAAGTTTTGTCTACATAGCATATTTGATTACCATGTACCTAAACTAGATCCACAGTTACAAGCAATGTAAGGAAGTGGGGCAATTCACTCAAGTGTAAGTCACATTACTGTAGTCAATTTCAGACGATACATTTGAATATTGTGTGGAAGACAAGTCCATAGGAATGTGAGTTCTATCAGCATCTCCTAAGTCTGATATGATAGGTATTTTCAGGTCAAGAATCAGATTCCACAAGGAATAGAAACTGGGGTATCTTTTGCCCAGTAGTACCTTGAACTTCTGTACCCTGAGCAGAGCAGACCAGTATTCAGGTCCCTTTTCGGATAGACACAGTCTCATTCTGAAGCTCCCTTCCTTTTTGCTTTTCCACTTTGAAGTGACATACTTCAGATTTCAGATCTTGGCTATCATGAAATATTTTCTGGAGAGGCCAGTTACTTTTCCAGTGAGAGAGCCCTGGGAGACCAGGTTCATAATGCTGACCTTCCCACTCAACAGCCAACGTTGTCTTGAGTAAATCCTGACCTTCTTACCTCAGGGCACTTTCCTTAGAGCCATTCTACTCTGTTTCCATTTGTAAATGGCTGTGCGTAGTGACCAATGCTATTCACAAGTAATTTAGGCTCTTCAGCAATTGAAAGCTCAGGTTTTAGTACAAAAGGGACTCAGGTAGGCATGCTTAGTTTTAAGGCATATTAAACAGAATTTTTTTATAGTTTGAGGTGGGTTTTTTGGGAATTAAAATTTCATCTCTCAACATCAGAAGAAACTACTACAGCATTACGTTAGACCTCAAGCAAGTTCTTGCCAATGAATGGATTAGGGTAGAATAAATTTATTTGCTTACTGTGTCTGAATTAGTTCCATATGGAAAAGGCTGATAGGTTATTATTTCATCACAGATTTTCCATATTCAGAGTACATATAGGAACATATATTCTCTTTCTTCTCTGTTTGTTCTTCTTTTAAATAGAAAGGACTTCTAGATAGCTGTGAAATACCAGGAACAGTTGATCAACACAAACAGACTTTTTTAGAAAGGCCTTGGAAAACAGCAGTCCTAGGTATGCTCAACAAAACTAACATTCCTCACCATGATTGCATGACAAATGATTCAGTACTAAAAAGAGGGGATACTCAAGGCCATAAAACATCAAAAAGGTAGAAAGGACTGAGATGGATGAGTACGAATTACACTGATTCATGAATGCTAAGTTGCCCTTGGGCAGTGCTACCTCATGCAGCCAGCACTTATGCAGCTAATTAACTTTATGAAGGTAATTATTTTCACAAGGATGTACTGTTCTTGAACAATTCCTCCAATATTGGATATGCAAGGCTTTTCTTCAGACATTGAGAAAAAGGTTTTCATTTGCAATTGTTAATGTGTTCAATAAATAGTTATTTATCATAAAACTTTATTTATCATAAAACATAACATAAACCATATATATATATATGCATTATTATTCTTTTTTAACTGGGAGTGAGGTAAGAGTATCCTCACTTTATTCTGAAGTGTCTTCAAAATTAAATTAGAAAATTCAAAGTATTTCACAACTTAATTAAAGGATTTGTCAACAATAATATATTCATTGTATATTATAAAGATAGAAATAACAGTAAGAGCAACTATTATGTCACATGTTGGGCCGGGCCCCAGCTTGATCTACCTTGACAGCTTTTCCTGAGAAATGAGCCAGGTATTTGGTAAAGAGTTGAGAAAGGAGGATTAAAAAAGTTTGCATCCTTGTCTATGTTCCAAACCAAGGCAATCACAGAAGCAATAATTCAGTGCCCTAATCAAGAGATTGAAGAGCCATATTCCAGTTCACTCTCTTTAATCCTGCGTTATCTTGCTTTTGTCTTCTCTTCCCTTATTCTTTCCAACAACTTAAAATTATTTATTGCACAATGAAGCAGTTTCATTAGCATGAAGAAAAAGTAAGGTGGTGGAAGGGTTATTGTCTGCTGAAGACACTCTAAGGCAGATGTGTGAAGAAATCTCTTTAGGTGGAGAGGGAACTTGAGTCAGTCTTCGCAATATCCCTCTCCCACTAATGAGTGATCTAGACACTGAGTGATTATGCAAAAGGAAAATTCACACATGCAAAAGGAAAGGAATCTCCGAGATGTTTGTAATATGGCGGCTATGAGGAAAATTATCAGACAAACCCATGGAAGACATGTAAAAAAAAATAATGCCTGTTTTTATTATGATTTCTTGCTTTGAAATCAGCTATGCGCTGAGTGGTTTATTATTCTCAAGTCTGAGTCACTAGTCTGTATCAACAGTTTTTAGCAAAGTTAAATGTGGCAAGCTGTAGTGCCCATGGTAGTTAGGCGTTGCCTTAGGTAAAGTGACTGTAGATCTACAGTCATAATGTCTTCTGAAAGCAATAGAAATCAAAACTGTATGATCCACCTGCCCAAATATGTACCACACTTTGTATGGTGATTTGTAAATTTACCTATGAGCCTACAATTAGTAGCAATCAGGTCTAGAGCTTACTATCCTATGTAATAAAACCTGAACAATTTGAATCACTACTACACAAGTAGTGAAATGCGTACATTTGTTAAATATATTTATAACTTTATAACTCAGCAAAAAAGGAGAAACTCATAAAGTCACTCTGACTAATAGATTTAGTGGTTTTGATTTGTAGTGTGCTGTAGAAACATCCTCATTCTTGTAAAGCTAAGTGTTGGTAAAGATTATTTAGTAATAAAGAAAAGTAGTACTTTTCTTATTTCAAAAGGCCTATAAATTTTGAATTAAGGCATTCTTCAGCAGCAATGACCACTTGTAAAACTTCCATTAAACCTGAATATACTGATTCATTTCCAATGCACAGGAGCCAAAATGACTCCAGAGTTTCCTAACTTTAATCAGAAACAGCAGAATAAAAAGGGAAAGTCGGCAAGGAAGCAACCTCTACGTTTATGTTCAGTGAATCACTGTTCTGTATGTTAAGGAAATAAATCGAAGATGTAGTCTGGTCTTCACTCTAAGTTAACAAATCTCTTTGTTAACCAGTTACAGAATATTTCAGCTCTTCTTCAACAGCAGAGTCACTAAAATTGCACATGTGATTCTACAGTGTTTAAAGCCAAGTGTTGAAAGATCCAATTTTGCAGCACACTACACAGATGAATCTGCTTTCATACTTCTGTTTTATTAAGCACAATCTTTAATAAAGTTTTCTGTAGGTACAATAAAAAATAAAAAATTGTCCATGCTTGACAAAGTGCAAAGAATCGACAGGTAATGAGGGTATACCTTTTTAGTTAAATGACAAAGAGCTGCCCCACCAGTGTATTTCTATGCAACTTTTGTTTCCCCTCATCTCCTTCGTGTACATAGTACTAGATGAAAAATAGCACAAGAAAATTCTTGTCTCAGATTTCAGACAGTCTAATTCACATATGAATTTAAGTAGTCTGATTAAGCATTGTTTGTCCATTTTTTATGAAACTGCCTGAAGTGCCCCAACTCCATCTAGAATTTGTCCATGTGACTTGTCTTAGTGAATGGATCTCATTTACAGATGAGCCTGAGAGTGCTCATGTGATCCCCAAAACTAGTCTGTTTTCAGACTTGTGAAGGCTAGACTCTCTATGGAAACCACAGACTGGTTATTAATTAAGAGGATGAAAGAGGGACAATTGCTGTAAAACATTTTTAATATTCTATTAATAGTAGCCAGTAGTTTCTAATTTATTTTTAATTGAAACGTTAAAAAAGTTTATTTTATCCTTGCTCATCGTCTAATATTTCTCTATAAGTTGAATACTCTATTCACCATAGTACTGATACTGAGTGCTCACAATGCTTATACAAAGTCTAATTGAAAAAAATTACAGTGGAAGAAAAAGAATAGAGGACAAAGGAAAAGAAGACAGTCACTCATTAAGTGGAGGTGGTATTAAAGTCCTTCTCTTTTACTAGGTTTGCAAGGAAACATATCTTCCAGCCTTTCTGACTACAGAATGACACTTTAGAGGGTCTTGAGCAACACAGATAAAATACAGACACCTTCAGTGCTTTGACTTACTCAGGGCTATCACTAGCTGAAAATGCTGAAGGGTCATACAGCTCCATTTTCCTCCACATTGACTCTAGAAATGTATATTTCAGAGGATGACTGTCCTCTATGATAGAAGACTGATTAATTTGACAGGGTAGAGGGCAGAAATTTCTGTTCAAAAATGTCAACAGCTGTCAATAGGATTCTTTTGGTAGATTTTCATCCCTGTCTCTAGTGATGACACCTTGTTTAATTATATCCCATTCCAAAATATTTAATTAACAAAAAGTTTATTTTGGCAGTAGTCCTTTGTATGTTAGAAAATGCAAATGCCCAATGGTAGTGAAAAAACTACCATTGTCTTGTATGTAGTAGTAGCTTTTATATCAGAAATAAAATGCTGTGACTTGACATCGCTTTATTTTTTCCAAAAGGAATTTATCTCTTATGTCCTCTCCACAGGTGAAAAAGTGGGTTAAATAATGGCATATAATACAATGTAAAGGAATCCCCAATTATATTTCATTTAAAGCTGAGGAAATCTTTAGTGTTAATAATATTTTCCTCTGTGCCTTTTCTTAGTAAAATTTCACATGAACTAGTTTACAAAATATTTTCTCTTGTGTGATTTCCTCAGTAGAAAGCTGGTTTGATATCCCCAGTAGTGATACCCTGACAAAATATGTAGGGAAGGTGGTAAATCAGTCCAAGTTCTTACAATGTTACCTCCCTGCATAATTCTAGAGGATTTAAGAATGGCTCAGGTTTTCCAGCCGAAGATGTTGCAGGACGGGGAGGAAATGTTCAGAATTGCCTCTGGAAATTATCCTTACTTGCAATAAAACACTCAAGTAAGGTGGATTTCTGATGGCTAAATCCAAGAATGCTATCTTAATATCTCTCTGCTCAGAAAAGTGTTGTTTTCCTTTTTTCTATCTTAGCTCAGAAATTAGACTGTTCCTTCAGGACACAGTAGATCCCAACTACAAAGTTCTCTGCCTAATGGGAATCTGTCCAAGACTTTAATCTCCCAAAGGGGCCTACTGTCCCTGCCCAGTCACTCCCCCTACCCTTGGGCCCAGGAGCCTGGATCAGCTCAGCCTGGGGCCATCAGTCTCCAGTGATGCTGTAGTGATGCCTGGCTCCATATCCATCTTTCTGAACAGACCTCTGTAAGTAGCTCATCTCCTAAATGGATGCTGGGACATGCGTCATAGCTTGCCCTCTCTCCTGGACAGACCTTGGACCCACATTGCAGTCTGGCCTTCAGCCTGGTCAGGAGCACCTCATTTACTCCTGACTTGATCTCAGTACACAGGACTGTGTCCAGAGTCTGTGGGACTATACCCATTACTGAGGGTATGACCAGCTCTGGAATTACCCTAAGCCCTTCGTGAGCAGTCTGATGTCACTGCCCTGAAAGAATGAAACCTTTATGTTATTCTATGGTTTGCCCCCCATGTGCCACATGCTGGGTTTCTTTGTGTGGGTTTCTGCATCCGCCACCTCAACTGCTGAAGGTGTATCTCTGTGCAAAAGTGAAATTAAGTTTCATCAGAACAGAGAATCACAGAATCACAGAATCACAGAATGTTAGGGATTGGAAGGGACCTCAAAAGATCATCCAGTCCAATCCCCCTGACAGAGCAGGAACACCTAGGTCAGGTCACACAGGAACATGTCCAGGCGGGTTTTGAATGTCTCCAGAGAAGGAGACTCCACAACCTCTCTGGGCAGCCTGTTCCAGTGTTCTGTCACCCTCACTGTGAAGAAATTCTTCCTCACATTTATGTGAAACCTCCTATGTTCCAGCTTGCACCCATTGCCCCTTGTCCTGTCATTGGATGTCACTGAGAAGAGCCTGGCTCCATCCTCATGACACTCACCCTTTACATATTTATAGACATTAATAAGGTCACACCTCAGTCTCCTCTTCTCCAAGCTAAAGAGACCCAGCTCTCTCAGCCTTTCCTCATAAGGGAGAACCTACTGTTGAGGTGATATCTGAGCTCCAGTCTTTGCTCTGAAGTTCTTTTTGTGTTTTACAAGCAATGGTCATGAATAAAATTGATTAACTGTCTTTTATGTATTGCTTGATACTGGCAACTTCCTCCATTTCAAGGGGAATGTTTAATAAACCAGAAAGTCATGTTCTCATTTTCTTACTTTCCTTCTCATTTTCTTTTCTCTATCTCACGTAATCTTGAATTCTTTTTTATATAGAATCATCAAGTTGAGAGACAAACACCCCCTGCTGTTCCAAATAAACTATCTTGTTGATTATTGCATTTTCCAAGGAGGTGAGAGATGAGAGTTTGTATTCCCTGAGACAGAAACTGGCATTGACCCTAGGTCTCCACTGTTCTGGGGAAATGAGTTAGCTATTGAGGCATTTTATAAAAAGGACAGAGTAGATATGGCATCATCACTGACTGTGCTTGAAAGAAGGTCATCCTGCTTTGTTTCCATGAAACAATTAGTACCAGAACTAAGAAAGCCTGATTTTCTATGGATTTATCTTTTGTAACTGATTGACTCTGCAGTCTATGAAAATACAATTTCCGATTGAAGCTTTTCCTTTGATCGGGACATGTATATTAGAGAATAGTAACAAATAAAGAGCAGAGTTTATGCTGAAATCTTTTCCCTCAATCATAATGCTTCCAGAGACTCTAGCCTTCTGCCACCAGGTTTTTTAAACAAGTAAGAAAATTTGCAGGGTGTTGTTAGCAAGGCAGAGGTTAATTTTGTATTAATAACTCAAAAAGGCCAGGGACTGTTCTCTGGCCCTGAGGACAAAGGGTAGGGCACCTCTTGCATTCATGTATTTTTCACTCTCTTTCTTACCAGATTGCTTTGAGCTTGTCTATACTTCTTTGTTAACATGTTCTTGGTTTGTGGTATCACTTGAACTGTGCCTGGGGTTTGCCTGGAAAACAATTCCCTTGAGTAAAATTTTCCTAGGGCCTATTGTAACAGGCATAGTCATTGACCCATGTGGAGCTGTTGTTCTCTTTCAGACATAGCCATTGAGAAGAGAATACACATAAATAGTCTAATCGATAAGAAACTAGGCTAAAATAATAAATAAATAAATTAAATTATTAAACCTGGTGTCATCTGTATTTTAAAGAGACTTATAGAATCATAATGCAATGATTTTACTGAAAAAAGCACCATTGCACCTAGCACAAGTGGGATTTAAAGCATGAGGCCATTCTGTATGTTTCTCTGATAATAGTCCTGTATGGATTTTACACTCAAAATGATGCTGTGGGGAAAAAGGAAACATAACTTACATGTAGACTCAAGAACTTCTTGTCTTAATTTAAGTTTTAGCAGCCTAATGGAAATGCAATAAGCATTTGTATTATCAGTCCAGTTACACTGATACTATCACTTCTAATCCAAAGTTTCTAAAAATCTGCATTTATGATAGTTAAAATTCTTGTACAAAAATAGTCTGCCCCTTTGTGCTCACACTTTTACTGTCCCTCTGGGTGCTAATGTCTATGGCATTAGTCTTTCTCAAGAAAAATGAGAATAATGAATGAAAAGGGATGAGCCACTTGCATCCCTTATTCTTTACCACACAGCACACGATGTTGATGGAGTGGATTTCTTCTGCCTGCTCAGTCATGGATCTGCTTGGAGTAATTTTTATGTGTTCTTAAAAAGCCTAATTGGCCTTGCTTTCTTTCCTTTTTGGCTACAGTTTTGTTACACAGTGATTCATCAGTTTTGTTAGACCTGTGTCGTATATGGTTAGGTCATACTATTACAGAATCAGAATTAAGCAAAAGAAGTCCCTTCAGAAAAAGCACACAGCTACAGCAAAGAGCCCTCCTGAGTCTTCCCTTACACTTTCTAGTTTTCAAGTCACAGGTGAAACAGATCCATGAATACACATAACAATTATCATAAGTCCCAAGGCCTGAGTCAGATCATTATGAAGCCAGTAGCCTACTGTTAACAACGTTTTACTGACTAAGTGGCCTTTTAGTTAGCAGGCTGATATTAATTTTTTAACTCCATTTGTGGGTGCCTTATTCACCTTAGACTGTGCAAAGGATCCGAAACCAGAGTTTTGGATATCAGCAGAAGTTCAAGGCCTAAATATTGAGTATTCAGTGCTCATGTTTTGTTTTGTGACTACCTGTCTCTTAAGGGCTTTATAAGTTCACAGCTTTATTCACATCTGCAGTTAAATACATAATTTATACATGGAATAAAGTACGCTGATGTCATGCATGATTTTTTTCCCTGTTTTTCTGCTTGTGGGTTTTTGGTGGGTTTTTGTTTGTTTGTTTGTTTTAAAAGACAGAGTAGTGGGTGAAAAAATTACCAAGAAAAAAAACAGTACTTTAGGCCAAGTTTAGCCAACAGATTTCACTGAAATAAGTTATCGTGATTCGGTAACGAATTGCAGAGGTATGAGTCACACTAACTTTGCTGGAACTTCTCTCCAATAAATGACAAATAAATCATAGGAGTAGTTGTTGCATGGGAACACCTTTATGTATTTAGTATTCCATGATGCAATGAAAACTTGCAAATCATTAATTATAATTAATGAACACCCTTGGTCAATATTTGTGCTGTCTATTTGGACTGCCTTTCCTAAATTCCCTTGTGTGTGGATTATATAGTTTGGTCCAAAAGTTTTTTACTGTAACTAACCATGAGACAAAATAACAAAGCCGATATGATAATAATCTCATATGTCAACATTTACTTATCCTCTATTTATAAATCAACAGTTTCAATACAGTGACTTCAAAGAACTGACTCATTGTATGTCACTACTTTGTAGCTGCTAATTAGGATTTCTAAAAAATTAAAACTCAATTAAGTGCTCTCTCTGTATTGTTTTTCAATATATATAATGTATGCTTTCTTCTCAGAGACAGTAGTCATGAGTGGAGTAGAAGTGAGCTATGTGTTTTGACTACATATCTGTAATGCCATCTCTTTATTAGAGTGTGATACATACTAAATAGTAAAAAAAACCCTACTTAAAATCCAACATATTTTGTCATTCAGGTTTTTTTTCAAGGTTAGCCAAAGCCTGAGGTTTGTCTATCATACTGTATTAAAACTCTGTAATAATCTCCACTGTTATGATATCAATATTATTGCTACAGACCTGAATGAATATCAACAATAGCAACTAACACCACCCCATATCCCCCACCCTCAGTCTTGGGCTCTAAGTACTTGCATCAAAACTCTTTGGTATTAAAAACGAACTGTTCAGTTTGAAAATACTTCTAGAATACTTCTCACCACTTACGGTAAAATAAAGTAACATTTTAATGAGAGAATAGATACTATTGTTGCAAAAGAGAGCAGTTGGTCCTAAGGAAAACATGACTGAATGCAGGAAAAGGAATCCTAGCTGAAGAGTTAAAGGCATACTAGCTAAACTTTCAATTGAGTGTCAAGTAAGAACACATCCCTATAATTATTTTGTAGTAATAACAAGCAAGAATCTATCTACATTTAAATAATTGAAACATTATTTTTTCTTATTTGTTCAAATAACTGAAAATTACACCTGTGTGGATCACTTCCATCCCTTTATATACGGCTGAATCTGACCTCAGTATCTGAAGTCTTACTACTACAGTTATGTTATAGTTAGAATATATATAGACTATATAGTTAGACTATAAAATCAACATGGACAAGCTGAAAATAAATGTTTCTTTATTTTCAAAAAACTTTCTAGCAGCTGTATTTTTAAAGCATTGTAAGTTTTCTTCTTATTTGAACTTTTCATAGTAAATGTGTTTGTTTTAATGGAAGACACAGAGATAAAACCACGAAAAACTCAAAATAAGACCATTTACTCAGATCTCTTAATTTTAACAGAGATTAAGTGTGAAAGGTGTGGTTGTAGGTAAAAATGTTGCAGCTGATAAGTTCAGTCAATGCTCTCAGGTGAAAATCATGTACTATTGGAGAGTAAAAATTGTGTAGAACAGTGGCAACAGAAGGTGACTCAGTGGTTGCATTTGCACAGGTGGCATTAAAATATGCTCTGTGTCAACTATCTAAAACCTCAACCTGCTTTCATTAAACCTGATGGCAAAATTCCCATTGAATTCAGTGGGGGAAAGAACAAAGTTCTTACTGTGCCTTCAGAATAATTAATCTGTTCTTCAGTTCTCATGTAATATACATAGGCAGTCTATAGCTACAAAATGTCATATAATTAGTGTTTAGAAGAACACTTGCAAAAGTAGATCCTAATTTAACATCTAATAATTTGAAAAATATTGATAGTCCTTGTTTTTCTTTGATCATTTGTGTTTCATATACTGCTATTGACTATACGAATCACATTAGTTTAGGAAGTATTTTTGCTATTTTTAACATTAAGACAACATACTTCAAGTTGAATAAACCAATAAATTACTCTGGGGTTCCTAAGTCTATCAAAAAACAAGACACGCTATTATACATCATTAAAGAAGTAGAATAAATAATAATACATAAATTGCAAATTCAGATTGCATAAGTATTTTCAGAGCTCAGTTGTAACTCTTCGTTTGTCTAACCACACCCCAAATGAAACTTTGTTAGCAACAAGTACCAAAACTGTATCTGTAGTTACCTTTGTGTAATTTTTCAATGGAATAATCCAATGGAATTTGGCGTCATTCCATTGTCTTTTTTTGTCAGTATCAATCATTTTTCTGCCATTTCATCAAGGATTTAGGTATCCAATATTGCAAACTTTGTGTACTCTGCCTTACCAGTTATTATTGGTGATATCAAAGGGACCATCTATTTTACAAACCATTTTTATAAAGTACATACTTTTAAAATATTTTATGTTTGTCCTGTTTTTGTTGTTACACTGTGTGCCAAGAGCTATGAGATTTAATTTGTGAGTTGTATGAAAATCAAATTTGTCCTTTAGTATAATTTTGGGGCAGATGGGTTTCAGGGCTCTGCCTGTATGCACAACAGTACATATAAATCATTAATTCCTTGGGTTGTCCAGGAACTCTCCAGCCAGTCATCTGCATAAATGAATTAATGGACAGGCTTGAGACAATTGGGACTCTTGAAATCTGACTCATCAGTGACTGACTGATTGAACCTTCACAATGACTTATTTGACTAGTAGTTGCAGAACCCTCCAGATGGAAACTTCAGACAGTTTGGCAACTCCTGCTATGTCTAGTTCAATTTATATGACTAAATGTGTTGACTAAAATTCCGGGTGGAGTGTATGAAGGACTCACCTCAGTCATTCCTGCTACAGAACTGACTGAATTGTACCTAGATAAGACACTTGTAGTAGACAGAAACTCTTCCTGTAGAAGTGGTTTCATAGGACAGTCTTTCATATGTAGATCTTTAGGAGATGTTTTGTATGCATTTTATGTGTATCAACAATTATGTGTGTGATGGGCTAGTCATATAGGACATCAGGAGGTCTGATTCTCCATACAAGCATTACACGATACCAAGATCCCAATAAATCAAGCTTTCTTGCATTTTAACAAACACTGTGAGCATTAGAGTGCAACAACACTAATTATGAGTCAGTCACATAATAACAGGCATCTAATTTAAGATGCTTGAAATTATGCTGCTTGGCCTGAATCTGACTCTGCAGAAGATGCAGCTTTCCTCTTGGTACCATGCTATATTTGGCTGTCTCATGCTGTCTCAGTTTTTAAGTTTTCCTAAATGGCACTGATTTTGTTTAGACAGCAGTATAGAGCTCTTATTGTTTACTTTACAGATCTGGATGGTTCTTTATGCTCCACTGAATGCATTGTCTACATGTAGACTTCAAAATTTAAGTATATTAAATCCCACTACTCATGTCCAGTCAGTTGAATTGCTCTTTTACATTCCACTACCTCTTCTTTTGATATCCATTAACTAAAGTAGGATCTTATACATCTACATTTAGACACCTCAGCAACTTATACTTACTCCCATCTTTGATGCCTGGTACTCAGTGACTGAGAATCTACATGGGAGGAGGTTTTGTTATCTAACGGCTGTGCAACATAATAGAGAAAAATTGGTACTTTGATCCAACTACTGAAAACTGAAAAGAAATATGTATTAAAAATAATTTTACATTTTTAACATTAAGAACAGCTAATTATTGGAAGAGATTTTTTTTGAGAGGTCTTTAAATGAGAATTAAATACCTTTCTTGAAGACAAAAAATCTTATTTTAAATCTTCCTTCTTTAACTGTTTTGCTTAGAATAGCTTGTTGCTATGATTTTCCTCCCTTCATATTTTCTGCCAAGTATAAGTTAATTAAAGACCTAAAGCTTTTTCTTGTTGCTGTTTTGATGAGGATGTAGAAAACCTTTTGCTTCTCAAACTAAAGAGAAGGGAAAATAGTCTTGTCAATCTGGATAATGGTTTTGTATATTGATCAAACATATTCTTTATTAGATTTCTGAGACAAAAGACTGCAGTTTAATATCTGTCTAATGATTATTCTTATGTCAATCTGAGCAATGCTAATTAAACTGCAACTAACATTGTGATTGATATCTGTGTCGATTTCTTTTCCTCAGATGTTTTTGACAAGTTATCTTTCTGGCTGAAGTACTGGTACAAATTACTAGTACAGATTTATCATATCTTTAGAATCTTGTACTTTATGATTAAATGCCAGAATTTTTATACAGCAGTAAATAATGTGAACAAGAATATTCTGCCTCTGGTTGACATTTCGAAAGATTTGTCCTTTCTTTGGACCTGTCTAATCTTCTACATCTATTATCCTGGAGTTTTAATAGTACCCACATGTTGTGTCTGAACAGTGCCTAGGTGCACTCAAGCTCCATGACCAGATTTCTCAGGGTCCTTTGAGGAACATTGTATTCACGGCAATTGAATCAGTGAATAGAAGCTCCTGAAAAATGCATGTTGGAGTAATGTATTCCCTTATTAGGCTCTATTCAAGGATAAGTTCTGAAAATGTTCCTAAGTACTTAAAGCAGGACATTGGTGGTCTTCCTACACTGATGCAGCCTGATAGAAAATGTTCTTTGCAACCACCAAATTTCAAAAGCTGCTAAGACTTCAGGCTTGCCAAGGTTTGGCCTGAAAAAAACCCAACTCTAAATATCTCCATGTGGTAATTGCATACCTGTCCAGAATGATCTGGATGAGAGCTGCTGACTGCCCATCTGGACCTAGAACCTATACAGAGCAATATCCAGCAGTGGAACATCTGCATCATTTTAAATTTATGAGAACACTGGGTCTGTCACACTTCAAGATAATCTAGTTGGAGATGAAGAAAGAGATCAGGATGGATCGTCTATGTTTGCTTTATTACCACGTAGAAAAGAATCAAGATCCAGAGTATACAAAGGATACAAATGAGGGCATAAATTCAGCTGTAGCGTGGTGAGTCCTAGGTTCTCATCTCATTCAGGAATGCTTATCTGTTTTATAATCGGTGACCAGACAAAAAGCACTAAAACCAAACACAGGGACTTAAAGCCACCATCTTTTATGGGTGACTCCCTCCTGAGGGGAACAGAGGGCCCAATATGCTGTCCAGACCCACTTAATAGCAAAGTCTGCTGTCTCCCTGGAGCATGAGTTAAGGATGTGATAGACAAACTCCCCACCCTGGTGAAGTCTTCAAATTATTATCCACTTTTTGTATTTCAGGTAGGTAGTGATGATGTTGTTACTAGAAGCCCAAAATCAATTAAGTGAGATTTTAGGGCCCTGGAGAAGCTGCTTAAGGGATCAGGAGTGTAAGTGGTGTTCTCCTCTATCCCTTCCATGGCAGGGATGAATGAGGGAATTATCAGGAAGAGTAACCAGATTAATTCATGGCTCCAGGACTGGTGTTATCAGCAGAGCTTTGATTATTTAGATCACAGATTGACATACAAGTTATCTGGCCTGCTGGCAACGAATGGGATGCACATGTCACAGAGGGGAAAAAAGATTCTGGGGCAGGAGTTAGCAGTGCTCATTGATAGTTTTGGAGGGGGATGGAGATGTAACTGGGACTGCTATGAGTAAGCCCAAAGGAAGCATGCCAGAGCTTACAGGATGATGTGCTAGCGAGGATTCTTGCTATGTCCTCTCAGTGGAGTCAAGGGGTAGGCATGTAATGAGAAATGAAGAGGTAGGGGCAGTTGTCAATGTTTTAGAAGTCAGTGAAGCATCTGAGAAGTGTCTGGTGGGAAATGGGTCCCACACTCACAAAAAGGTGCTGGGATCATTAGCTCATCTGAAATGCATTTATACCAATGCACGGAGTACGAGCAACAAACAGCATGAGCTTGAAGCCATGATGAAACAGGAAAACTATGACATAGTGGCCATCACAGAAACGTGGTGGGACACCTCACACAACTGGAGTGCCGCAGTCAACGGCTACAAACTCTTTAGGTGGGATAGACAGGGAAGGAGAGGCGGTGGGGTGGCCCTGTATGTTAAGGATTGTTATGAATGCTAGGAACTTAAGTATAGTGATGATGAGGTTGAAAGTGTTTAGATCAGGTTGAGGGGCAAGGCCAATAAATCTGACATTGCTATGGGTGTCTGCTCTAGACCTCCCAACCAGAGCAGTGAGGTAGATGAAATATTCTATAAGCACTTAGGAGAAATCTTGAGGTCACTTGCTGTTGTTGTTATGGGGGACTTCAACTTCCCACGTATCTGCTGGAAATACAACACTGCAGAGAAGGAACAACCCAGGAGGTTCCTAGAAGGTGTAAGGGACAACTTCCTCACACAGCTGGTAAGTGAACTGACCAGGGAAGGTGAGCTGTTGGACCTCTTGTTTGTGAACAGAGAAGGACTGGTGGAGGATGTAGCAATTTGAGGCTGTCTAAGGAACAGTGACCACAAAGTTAAGTTCTCTGTTCTTCGGGATGTTAGGAGGGGGGCAACAATACTGACACTTTGGACTTTTGAAGGGCAGACTTCGACTTGTTTCAGAGGTCACTTGATAGAATCCCTTGGGAGTCAGTTTCGAAAGATGCAGGAGTCCAGAAAGGCTGGACATTTTTTAAGAAGGAAATATTAAAAGAGCAGGAGCACTTAAGACAAGTAGGCTACGAAGAAGACTGGTCTGGCTGAATACGGAGGTTTGGCTTAAAACCAGTGAAAAAAGGGGGTTTATGGCCTCTGGAAGAAGGGCTAGATGACTCCTAATGAGTATAAGAATGTTGTTAGGTCATGCAGAGAAATATTTAGAAGGTTGAAAACTCTACTTGAAGTTAATCTGGCTTTAGAGGTAAAGAGCAAAAAAAAAAAATTGCTATAAATACATTAACAATAAAAGAAAGGCCAGGGAGGGCCTCCATCCCCTGCTAGATTCAGAAGGACATATGGTAATAAAAGACAAGGAGAAGGCTGAGGTGCTTAAGGCCATCTTTGCCTCAGTTTTTAGCAATGGAAACACTTGCATTGGGGAAAGTCGCTCCTGCAAGCCAAGAGACAAGGGCCAGGAACACAGTGCCCCCCCTACAATTCAGGAGGAGATGGTCCATGACCTGCTGCTCAGCATCAATGTACATAAATCTATGGGGCCGGATGGGTTACATCCTTGAGTGCTGAGAGAATTGGCAGGGGTGCTCACCAGGCCACTGTCCATAATTTATCACCAGTCCTGGCTGACTGGGGAGATGCCAGAAGATTGGAGGTCAGCCAACACCCATATATAAGAAGGGACAGAAAGATGATCCAGGGAACTATAGGCCTGTCAGTTTGACTTCAGTACCAGGGAAGCTGATGGAGCAGATCATCCGGGGTTCCATTATGCAGCACATGCAGGACAACCATTTGATCAGGCCCAGTCAGCATGCGTTTGTTAAGGGCAGATCCTGTTTAACAAACCTGGTCTCCGTCTATGACAGGGTGACCCGCTTGTTGGATGAAGGTAAGGCTGTGGATGTTGTCTGTCTTAACTTTAGTAAGGCATTTGACACTGTTTCCCACAGCGTTCTATTAGAGAAATTGACTGCTCTTGGCTTGGATGGGCATACGCTTTCCTGGGTGAAAAACTGGTTAGACAGTCTAGTCCAAAGAGTTATGGTCAATGGATTTAAATCCAGTTTGGTGGCGAGTCACAAGTGGTGTCCTCCAGGGCTCAGTACTGGGGCCACTCCTGTTTAACATCTTCATCAATGATTTGGATGAGGGGATAGAGTGCACCCTTAGTAAATTTGCAGATGACACCAAGCTGGGTGGAAATGTCAGTCTGCTTGAGAGTAGGGAAGCTCTACAGAGAGCTCTAGATAGGCTGGATCGCTGTGCCAAAGCCAATTCCATAAGTTTTAGTAATGCCAAATGCCGGTTCCTGCCCTAAGGCCACAACAACCCCCAGCAGCACTACAGGCTTGTGGAGGAGTGGCTGGAGAGCTGCCAAGCAGAGAAAGACCTGAGGGTGTTGATTGACAGCCGACTGAACATGAGCCAGCAGTGTGCCCAGGTGGCCGAGAAGGCCAACAGCATCCTGGCCTGTATCAGAAACAGTATAGTCAGTAGGAGCAAGGAGGTGATCATTCCCTTGTATTCAGATTTGGTGAGGCTGCACCTCGAATACCGTGTCCAGTTTTGGGCCTCTCTCTACAAGAAGGATGTTGAGGTGCTGGAGAGGGCACAGAGTTAGGCTACCAAGCTAGTAAAGGGTTTGGAGCATATCTCATATGAGGGAAGGCTGAAGGATCTGGGGCTGTTTAGCCTTGAGAAAAGAAGGCTGAGGGGAGACCTTATTGCTCTCTACAGCTACCTGAACGGAAGTCGTAACGAGGTGGGAGTTGGTCTGTTTTCCCTAGTGACAAGTGATAGAACAAGAGAAAATGGCCTGAAGTAGGACCAGGGGAGGTTCAGGCTGGATATTAGGAAGAATTTCTTTGCTGAAAGGGTAGTCAGGCATTGGAACAGCCTGCCCAGGGAGGTGGTGGAGTCACCATCCCTAGAAGTGTTTGAAAGACGGGTAGATGTTGTGCTTGGGGACATGGTTTAGTGGTGTTGATAGGGCTAGGAATAAGACTGGACTTGATGATCTTGAAGGTCTCTTCCAGCCGAAACTATTCTGTGATTCTGTGATCTTATCTCATTTGAAATACATAATTATTACAGAACTAGGATCTTACCTACAGGATTTCTTTCTGCCATATTAGGTTTGTATAGTTTTTGTATAAAGACACAATCTGAAGTAAATGGAGCAAGTCTCTGACTCCTGTATTCCACTCTGAATAGTCTATTGCTTAAAGATTATAATTACCACAAAGAAATTTAAAACCATGTCCTTGAATCTTCTTGAACAGAGGGATGAATTCAGCTTCCAAATACAATTACATATGGACAATTATATGGCTTTTGGAATTGTTTGACATCTTTGTTTAGAAAAAGAGAGCTGTGAGATTTTCAAAGAAGGTCACCTCAACTTCCCTCACAAGAGGTGTGGGTTTTACACTATGTATTGCAAGAAAATTATTACCTCATGCTTCTCATTCAAGAATGTAAGTTCTGGACAGCTGTGTAATTTTGATACACTTCTGTACCTGTTGTTTCATGCTGGACAAAATAGTGCTGTAGGAAGTTCTCTGCTCTGAACAGTTTTTTTGAGTGCATTTATTGCACGTCTTCACTGTAGACAGATCCTATTTCTTTAATTCTGGTTGTTGATACAGACGTAAAAGAGAAAATAGAATCATAGAATAATTTAGGTCAGAAAAGACCTTTATGATCATCAAGTCCAACTGTTAACCAAGCAATGCCAAGTTCACCACTAAACCATGTCCCCAAGCATCACAACTACACGTCTTTGAAATGGCATCCTGGGGTGTTTGAGAAGGGGTGTGGTTAGTAGGTCAAGAGAGGTTCTCCTCCCCCTCTACTCTGCCCTGGTGAGGCCGCATCTAGAATATTGTGTCCAGTTCTGTGCCCCCCAGTTCAAGGAGGACAGGGAACTGCTTGAGAGAGTCCAGCGCAGAGCCACAAAGATGATGAAGGGAGTGGAACATCTCCCTTATGAGGAAAGGCTGAGGGAGCTGGGTCTCTTTAACTTGGAGAAGAGGAGACTGAGGGGTGACCTCATTCATGACTATAAATATTTAAAGGGTAAGTGTCATGAGGATGGAGCCAGGCTCTTCTCAGTGACATCCAATGATAAGACTAGGGACAATGGGTGCAAGCTGGAACATAGGAGGTTCCACATAAATATGAGGAAGAACTTCTTCACAGTGAGGGTAACAGAGCACTGGCACAGGCTGCCCAGAGAGGTTGTGGAGTCTCCTTCTCTGGAGACATTCAAAACCCGCCTGGACATGTTCCTGTGTGACCTGACCTAGGTGTTCCTGCTCTGTCAGGGGGACTGGACTAGATGATCTTTTGAGGTCCCTTCCAATCCCTACCATTCTGTGATTCTGTGTGATTCTGTGACTTGAAATACCTTCAGGGCTGGTGGCTCAGCCACTTCCCTGGGCAGCCTGTTCCAATGTTTGACAACCCTTATGTTTAGCCAGATTTGTTTTATCCCTTTCCCCCTTCAAATGTAGTTTAAATCTCTTTCAGTGAGCCCTATAAACTCCTGCACAAAAAGCTTTTCCCTCTTTGAGACAGGTGTATCACATCTGTCGTCAGAAAGCCTGTTGTCATGTAATCCAACCCATGATCAAAAAACTCAAAGTCCTCCTGATGATAACAGACTTGGAGCTGTGTATTGATCTGCTGGCTCTTCCTGTTTCTTCCTTCACGTATTTTAACGTCTTTAAGTCTTTAACATCTCTAAGTCTCTATCTACATGTCTTTTAAATAGCAAACAGGAAATAGTATCTGTTTCATAGGCATGTAAGTAATTTAAGAAATATATTCTAAAATGTCTTCAGAGTTTGAGATTGTTGATTAAGAACTTCAAGTACAGTCAGTTTATGTTAATATACATTTTTATGTGAACCTTTCTCTGGATTAAAAAATTTCTATGAAGGTAACATCTGCAGAAAAATACATTTATTCTTACTGTCTTATTATAACATGATTTTAATTTTTTTTTTTCATTTCTGTAGGTGTTATTTTGAAGTAACCAGGGTTTACATAATAACTTAATTCTGTTCTATCAATTTTTACAGCTGTCTTTCAAGACCTGTAATTTGATCTAGCAGTAAGAAAATGTTCTGAGTGGTTTCTTTTTATTTGCTGAAACAACAATTTGTCAGCAGGTTGAAAAGTTAGGATTCCATGTTCAGTCATTCCAGCATTCTGTGAATTGACTTTATCTCACTTAGAGTTTGAAGTTAATGCATGTGTATCCAAGACAAAAAATGATTAGTATGTGCAATTTTCACAAATTCTAAGTGCCTATCCATTTTCTTTTTTTTTTTAAAGTATAACTTACATTTGAATCTAATGGCACCAAACACAACAATTTCATAGATTCTACTATCAAGAAAGTCATGCTTCACAATTACATGATGGAAATGTGGTTATATCAATACATAACAATCATTTTGATTCGCTAACATGTAATGTAAGAGAAAAAGCAGCACGGTAAATGAAGAGGTCAACAGGGATTACTTATAAGAGTTCCTTCTGTTTTCAACTATTTTATAAAGACTCTAGAGATCTTCATATTCCTCTTAAATCATTTTTGTGAACTTTCTTTAAAGTATGCAATGAAAATTTCGGTAGTTGATATGTAAGGAGCATTTTTTCACTGTTTCTAAAGTAAAAACCTTGAGACAGGAAGGGGAGGAGTATATTTCCTTTCACATTTTGTGTAAAATAGCCATAGACTGTCTTCAAATATTTATTGATCTGTTCTGCTTCACATTTCCCACTTTCTACTAATGTGTATATTAAGTGTTTGCTGTTTCCACTACTACTTGTGACAATTTGACACTAGACTTAAAACCAGGAGAGCTGCTGGAATCTTCTCTTGAGTCAGCTGTTGTATTGCTTCATGTCCTTAGGCAATTGCCTTACCACAGCAGCAGCAAATTTTCTCCCATTGCATGTCTTGTTACCACTGAAAGTTTTGCCAGGTAGGTAGAGGCAAATCTTGTAGCTGCTCAGTGTGAAGTAAAAAGAATTAATGAGAACTAGCCAGGTCTGGTCTAGCTTAGGGGAGAGCAAAAGAGAGGTCTGAATGTAAAAATCAACAAAAGCATAGCCACAGCCCAAGCAGGGTCAGCTGAGCCTGTCCAGGATGTACAGGGGCAGCTGCCCCAAAAGAAGATTCAGCCAGCAGAGGACTGAAGTAGCCATGGAATTTCTTTTCCTATGCATGTTAAGCCAAAGCTGTTGGACATTGTCTTTGTGGGGAAGACTGAATTTCCATGGTTTTGGCCTGACCAGCTGTTTGACCAGGAATGACATAAATGTGAGTGTATGTGTGTGGGTTTTCCCTGTGAATTCCATGCATTTCTGCCTTGTAATTTGATCAGCAATGTTGAATAAATAATAAATTGAAGATAGTTTGTATCTAATTAGTTACTCCTTTGGGTGACAGAAGCTCATCGGAACAGGTGTGGTCTCCTACTATGTATGCATGTGATATCATGCTCATCATGCTGGAAGCCTCTAATCACTAATGCTTTACAATTAATGAGCAAGACTCAAGTGAGAGATTAATCCAGACAAAAATAATTTATCCTTTTACTAAATCTAGAATTTAGTAAAATTTTTATCTGATCTCACATACAATGACATTGATCATTGGGTAGAGGCAGAGGACCTGAATCTGACCACATTATCACTAACCTATGTTTATAAATGAAATTCTGGTCTTAAAATTCTTGATGTACTGTGTGTGGGCAGTGAAATCATAATTTTAATCTCCATGTAAAGTCCTTACTGAAAATGCATATAGGATGGGAAATCCACTGTTGTCCTGCTAAATCTACTGTTAATTCACTCTTACTTGACTCAGATATCCTTCCACTTCCAATTATTATTGATTATCAGTATCATTTGTTTAAGAAAAATTTTTCTGGATTTAATGCATTGAATGTTTTATTATGAACATAATATAAAAACAGAAAGAGTTAAAAAAATAGAATATTTTTTCATGAACATTTATTGTCTTTAAAATATTTTTTTTAATTTATTGAAAAAGCTTGAACTTATTTATAAACGTTATCTATTTATATGTTATATGCTTATGACCATATCAGTGAAAGAGAAAACTTTCAGAGGCTTCAGTGAAAAAATATTAAGCTGTTTCCTTCCTTCATTTCTGTAGACTTCTGTATCCTCTGCAAGTTCTGAAAACATATAGTATCCTAACAAATTTCTCACCTTCAGAATAATTTTCTGTATCCAATTTTATACCAAAATATTAACAGATTTGTCTTTATTTGGAAATTACCTCATATATCTGTTTCCTATTTTCCTGATCTGTGTATCATTTTATATATGATTTATTGCATTTTTCCCATGTGTGCACATAAGATTTTTTCCAGCTGCAGTGGATTTCCAAAATGCCTAGACAAGGTCATGTGTTTCCATGATTACATCAGCAGCCCTTTGGCTTGAGGAGTTCAAGATGGGCTCTGGTGGTGTGAGGGTTATGTCATTCAACTGACAGTATGTTGGTTGTTTCAGCAGCAAGAAAGGACTGTTGCAATTGAAAACAGTGAATCACCCAAAGGCCTGGAGTTATTCCACTTTGGAGTGACAGGAGGTTTAGGAAGACATTGTGTTCCAAATGTGAAAAATCCCAGAGTTTCTCTTTCCTTCAGCTCCATGGCTTGCAAGATTGTGAAGAATGGTCTATTCCTTGTCTAGCAAAACCTCTTTTTGTGATAACATGCCAGAATGAAAACAAGAATGAAGCAAGTTGGGTTTTTTTTTGTCTAATGCTGACATTTACCAGAAAACAAACAAATGGAATGGAGGAAGGGGGAGTGGGGGGAGAGGAAACTCGATAACAAGACACCCCAGATGAAAACACAGAACAACAAGAATACAAATGTAAGATAACAATGCCTGTTGGATACATATCTACCCATCTAGCTATTTATCAATATTTCTGGAACTATAGATTAGAAAAAAACACTGTTAAGCAGAAGTAATGCAAAATTACAATAATAACAAAAATGTTTAGACTCTACCCTCCTATTATCCTCAGGGCTATAGTTACTTATGTTTAAGAAGCACTCAAGAGCATTTTTTCTAAAACACTTGAGATGATTACCAATAGGTTTAGATTCCCAATTCATAGTGTCAGGGGAGGGAAAAAGCAAAACAGTTCCTGGCTTCAGACTAAGGTTTTGGGAATTCAGATGAGTGAAACGGAGAAGTCCTAGGAGCAGTTATTCACTTTATGTTGTACAGATAATGGCTAATGGCAGTAGTAATGCAGGGAGCTTTTCCCACTATTCTGTACAAAAAAAAGTTACGCAGCTCTCTATGTTGACTAATTTCAGTAGGATGCCTTTAAATTATGACAAAGTTCATTTTGTTAGCCTTTAATAGTCTCCCTTAGGACAGTTTGGTTTTGACTAGCAACAATATATGATCTCCCTTGTCAGGACATTCAATTTATCCTCAGATTAATTTAAATCTTCCCTTGTAATATAAAAAATTTTTATTTGTCATTGTCAATGTAACATCAATTATTTCTGGCTCTGCCCTCAATTTGGCTGCAAGAATCAGTCTCTTGGTACTGTTTAAAATCTTGTTAGGAATTTTAGGAAGGGATATTGGAGCAATCTAATGATAATTATTTTTGTCATTATCAGCTTGAGTAATCATGTAGCCTTTGTAATGAATTCTGATAATAGTGCTACCTTCTACAGGAATATCAGTTGTATAAACTAAAAAACATAAAATGTGAATTGGTTAGGAGTCTCTGAATATAGCATCTGAATTATCATATGTGGAAACTCTATAGTCATGAGAGTTAATTTTCTCATCTTTGTTTTGTATCTCATGAACATCAGAAGCCCATCTACTTTATTTCAGTATTTTTTACCTAGAATGAATTCTCTTAATAATTTTCTCTCTTTGTCAGAAGTTCTAATGCCATAGTTCCATAACTATTTAGCAAGTATTCTGATAATGACAATACTCACTCTTGCCCTCTCTTCAGACTCAGTATTGCTGATGAACACATTCCCTTCAGATGTGCCACTCCCTCTATCAGTTACTTTTTTTATATATGGATGTGACCATATGTGCTGACTTACTGAATTAGGAGCAGTACTGTAATATGTATGCAGGATAATGTTTGCCTTTATTAAAAAATCTCAGACATATGAACAAATACAAACTATGGACTCATTTGTACTGATACCTATACTAAAGAAAAGTTCAATGATTTCATTCTTTGCTCTACAGAATCTAATTTTAATAAAAATAGTTGGAACTAATGTATTCCTTGCCCACAGGGGCCCACAGTCTGCCAGCAAATGCAATTCTCCCACGAACCCCTCAAGCTTCCAATGTTGCAGGACACAGTCCTTGTAGTAAACAAGGTCACTGATTCTTAATAAACAGATTTTCAGCCCTGAAGGATCCTCACTTAATTAGTAAAAGTATAAATTAATAGTGTCTTTCTTTCTTTTTGTAAAACAAATATTTTGCTGGGAAGGAGAAGGTGATAAAACAGTAACTGAAATTCTGTGCATGTCACTAGGTGCAAATGGACTTACACCAATAGAAGCCCAAAAGAGGCTCACCCTAAAATTCAGGATCTATCCAAGCTGAGGACTTGAAGGGTCATGTTCTTGTGATACTGCTACATGAGAAGAAGTGGCAGCCAAATCTTTCTGGTGAGAGGATTAAGTCTGAACTGCATTTCACCTGTTTTCCCACAGCTCTCTTCTTCCAGTAAGCTTGGATGGGGTAACATGCTCTTAGTAACATGCTTTAAGTTTTGGTCAGCCCTGAATTGATCAGGCAGTTGAACTAGATGATCATTGTAGGTCCCTTCCAAGTGAAATAGTTCTGTTCTATTACTCTATTCTATTCTGTTCTATTCTATTCTATTCTATTCTATTCTATTCTATTCTATTCTATTCTATTCTATTCTATTCTATTCTATTCTATCCTATTCTTTTTTTCTTAAGTAGTGATTAATCTATATTTTGCTAGTGTTTATTTCTTGGGTTTATGTCTTGCTTCTAGTATCTCTTTAATTAATCTGTTTAGACTATTGGTAAGTGTTTAGTCTATGTTTATGACGTTCTTAATAAAATTAAGATTCCTTCATAATAATTTTAATCACCATATGCATCTTCATTTTAACACAGATCTAAGGATCCCAAATGAGTTAACTGACTTAGACAAACTGCCGCTAGTTTTTCTGCCGACAACGAGGTGTATGTACTCCTCAGCCCCCAAGGTAAGAAAGAAGTGAAGGATGCTGTGACTAATGGAATTTAATAGATTTGGATTTGACCTCAGTTTCTGTCTTCTCTGTCACCCTGTCTTCTGTTGAGTCTTCATGTCAGAGATGCTGTTCCTTGCTACATCTGTCACAGTGGGCTCCTTGGCCCCTTCATAGTGGCTGTCACTGAAAGGACATGCTATCAAAAGTGTTGAGAAAGACTTCATCTCTATGTTGCACAACTCAGTGATTTAGTGGGTTCAGCAATGTGACATGCTGAATCAGCTCTGCCACTGATGTTAGGAGTCTCTGACTACTTGGTGACTGTGTCTGGGTTGGTTGAAAGGGTTATGCTACATACGAGGAAAATAAGAATAGTCAAGTACAGTAGAACCACTTGCAGTGAAGTGGTATGAAAATCCCAAACAGCCTTAGAGCATTTCAACAAACTTTGTCATACAGTGATGTTTCTAGAAAATCTTCTGTCCAGATACTAAACCCTTTGAAATACATCAAATAATGTGTCTAGATAATGTAAATAATGGGGATTATGACTTTCCTCTCATCTCGGACAAAAGTAAAAATTAAGAAAAAAAAACTATCACTCATTGCTGCAGATTCTCTCAAATGGAAGTGCAAAATATTTATGCTAATAATTTTGTAGGTGCTTTACCTTGTACTACAAGTAATGCTGTAAAAGCACTTGAAAACGGAACAAGTTGATTTTTATGGCTATGGGACCCTTTTCAAGGACTGAAGACTGCTAAGTAAGGATGAGATTCACCTGGCCCAGTGGACAAAAGCATCTTTTCCAACTGGCTTACCAATCTGGTGAGGATAGATTTAAACTAGGAATAGCAGTGAAGGGAGATGACAAGCTTCAGTCAAGAAAGAAAACAGTGAACCAAGTTGGTAAGCAAAGTTTTTTGGTCAACCAAAATATTTCCACCTTGCAGTGGCTGGACAGATTACAGGGGTATGAAATGGCAGCAAAAGGAGTATATTCAGAGTGCCAGTGGCTGCCTTACTTTTCCCAGTTCCTTTCACAGAAGGACCACGTTGCTGCAGAGACATCACTGTGATCTACAGCAGGAAATTTCTCCATCTAACTCATGTTGGTTTGCCAACAAACAAATAAACACAGTATTTCTGATTTGGGGATTAAAATAGGGAAGGGAAGATGGAGGGTTTACTCTTTACTTTTTTGGTGAATAAATCATAAAGAACTCAAAACATCGTGCTTCTCACACAACAGGTTAAACTAGTTATACATGACTGATGTTATCCATATATAATTAAGTTATTTTCCAATGCTTTGGGATTATCTCACACAGATAACTGTCAAAAGTGAAGGATAATGTTTAGAAATATACTTTAGATCTTAAAAGAAAGCAGAAGATAATTGTGGTGGGTTGACCTTGGTTGGGCTTCCAGACTCCATCCTGCCTCTCTCACTACCCATCCTCAACAGGACGGAAGGAGAAAATAAGATGCAAAAGCTCATGGGTCAAGATAAAAACAGAGAGATCACTCACCAATTACTATCATGGGCAAAACAGATCAACTTGGGAAAAATTTTTCATGTATTGTCAAATAAAATAGATTTGCAAAATGAGAAACAAAAACTAAAATACAAAACCACAGACTTTTTCCAGGCCCAACTTCACTCCTTGCTCCTCATCTCTACCTTCCCCTTTTCCCTGAGCAGTCTAGGGGGCATGGGAATGAGCGGTTATGGTGAGACCACAACTGTTCTGCAAGGGTATTTTGCCCTTTTTTAAATCTGTTTTCCCAGAGACACCACCATCTTGGCTGCTGGGCTGAGCTGTGCCCTGTGGTGGGTGGGTTGGAGCTGGCTGGAACCAGCTGTGTTCGGCACGGGGCAGCCCCAGCCTCTCCTCACAGAGGCTGTCCTGCAGCCCTGCTGCCAGGCCTGGGCATGGACGTTCAATACAATAACGCAACATAAATAGGATAAAATGGGAGAGAAGTAGTTCATTATTATTATTACAAAACCATACTCACTAGTATGTTTTTGATGCACTATTGCATCATACTTTGAAAAATATTCTTGTACTTGCACAAGTACTATGTGATAATCACCCCAAATCAGGGGTGATTCCTACAATGGCTACGTTCTTCTCAAGTCAGCTGTGTACATTTAATGATCAACCCATTGTTCAGTCTCTCTGTGCCACTTAAAGAAAAAGGTGGTTAAAACTTTGTATCAAAGGTAATGATAAAATATTGGAAAGTATGTGATCTGCAGCCAGCATACGTTCTCCATGTAGACTTCAACTCATGGTGGTCTCTCGAGAAGCATATAATCACCAGCAAATTGAAGGATACAGGGTTCTTTAATTGCTTATTGTCAGTGCACAGAGGCTGTATTTCAGATCATGAACTTTAAGTACTCTATCCTTTTTTTGTTTCCTAATTACATCCATATGCATGAGAAAGGTACAGAGTCAAAATGAGCTTAGAAGTTGCAGTAATACTTTTGAATTACATATCATAAGTTTGGTTTTGTTCTAGGATTTTAGAAGTATAGATTATAGAAGCAGAATTTTAGAATTTCTAGGATTATAGAAGTATAGAAAGAGGATCCTGCCTTGTTGCCTTACAGGTTCAGCCCGTATCTCTGCTGGCATATTCTAGGTGAACTAGCACATCTTTTCTTTCTCTAGTCTTTGGGAAACTTTTCTATGTACTGTAACATTGTTGAGAGAAAGTTCTATATCCCAAGTAGTGTTTTCTGCTATGATTAAATTTAGCAGTAGTAATAAGTTGAAAGGTCCTAAAATAATGAACCTTTTCATCTGTGGATCTAAAAATGGGGAATTTTCCAGCTAGTGCATTGGAGTTGGGGTCATGTACTGAAACACAAGGCACTCATTGGTTTTGAGTCATTAAAAAACAAATGAAAGCAATAACTAAAACATGAAGTTTTTCAGACAGGCTACATTACATAGATGTCTGGAAATAAGAGTAATTCTTTATGCTCCACCTATTTTTCCTGCAGTTCAAAGCTCAGAGCTATTGAATCCCCATGGAAAAAGGTTGGTCTTGCCATTGAAGAAGGTTTCCTAACTTCTGAGACACAAAAAAAAAATAAAAATAAACATGCAGAGTTGAAATCCTGTTTCCAGTAAAGTCAAATCACCACTCTGAAAGCTGTAGTTTGGAGACAGTTTTTCAAATACAGCATCCAGAGTGTTTCATGCTAGTGCCTTCCTGTTAAGTAATACTGAAGTGAACCCTCTGTAGACATCTAAAGGATGAAGATTCTTAAAAAGAGTCACTTAAAAACTTAAAAGGAAGCTATCATGTTAATTACATAATTTTAAAATCTTTGGGTTTGCTTTTAGCCTGCTCTTAAACAAACCTTGAAAATAATGAGACACTTAAATTACATGTAAGATTAAGAATAAAACTTGTCTGCTTATTTCTTGGAGGGCTTTGGTCAAATTCTTATAAAATTACATTCCCAGCTCATGCTAGTTCAGATGAGTTACAACCAATAGAAAGCAAATAATAAAAATTACTTTGATAAATTTGGATAATAAACAAGACTTATAATTTAAGCATGTTCGTCAAAATTGAATACCTGCTGTTTGACTTGTTTAAAAGCTGGTTGAGTGATACAAATATTCTTCCAAGAAATAGTTTGATAAATATTTTATTGACAGGATCAGTATTAATGTACATCTACTTCATCAAAACTAGCCAATATCTATGGCATACAGGGAAAAAAAAAACCCAGTATTTTGCAGAATCACAGCCTAAAAACTCTGTGAGAGTCTAAGTGAAGATCTAATTTTTAGCAAAAACTCTTATTTCAGCAAAGCTCTTATTGTTCTGCTAGTTCTGCTACACCAAGGCACAGTAGCTCTAAACAGTAGGCCTTTCATTATTTCGATATATTGTGTTCTCAAAGATCAACATATTAGGGCAAAGTACAAGCCTGACATTGGCAAGGCCATTTGCAATCTCTTTCACCTTTTCTTTTCTAATGCAAGAACAATGCTAAGAGTAATGAAATTACTATCTTCAAAATCAGTTTATGGGAAATCCCATATTTCATTGATAATGATATTGGAATAATCGAAATTGTTGTTATTAAAATTCAGAGTATAACTGTAAATCAAAATGGAAACTTCACAAAGGAGACTTTTAGGACAGATGATGTCTTTCTACACTTATTGTGGTGATTCTCCAAAAGTTGTTATGATAGTCTTGCATAATTATTAATGCTTAAAATCACATGGTAAATCTGACTTTTTTTTTTCTCATTTGACTACTTTCTCATTCTTGGATAAAAGCAAGTAAGTTCTCTTCACTCTATTCACTGCACATGTGATTACTGACTCAGTTATGCTTATAACACCCTGCCTATAAAAAATACAAAACAGTCATAAGTTTTACTTAATGTGCAAGAAATGATCTCCAATTTATAGACAGGCTCCAAACTGCACAAACACAATGGTTACAAGAACTCTAAGTAACAATCAGTGTTGAAAAAACTCTTTCAATATAAATAAAACTATATTATTTGTGAATGTCTGTATGTTCCGCTTGATTATTTGACCTGTTCCCCTTAAAACCAGTCCTCCACTCAGAATGCTACTTGCTAGTAGAAATTTTGAAAACAAGCATTAAAGTGAGATGCTGTCCTTTTGGTAATTATGGCAATGAAAGAGCAAAAGGGAGTATCAGTAAAATGTTCATGTGTTCCACCATGCACTCAAGAGAATCTGTTATTCAAGTGAAATGACCATTTAATTTTCATTAAAGTAGATTATATACTATTAGTATTAACTATCTGATCCAAACATCTAAGTCCAGCTTTTAAAGTTAATTTTTTTTTTCTTAGCTGAAATAGCATGAATGTTTATTGTTCCTTGTTTAACTATTGGTTTCTAAAGTACAGAGAATAAGTGAAAAGAAAGTCTTTAGTGAGATACATTTGCAGAGCAATATTTTAACTGTTTGCAACATTTTTATTTCAGATATGTTTTACTTCACTGAATCAGTCAGTGGATATAAACAAAAATTTATTCACTATGAAGAATAGTGCATCTAATTTTACAAAAAATATTTTATATTCCTTGTGGAATATGGCCTATTGTGCATAGATGACTTGATCAGCATGCCGGAATGTTGCATTTCTTAAGAATATAGCTCAAAGGCAATTCATCAACAGTACTATTCGATTTGTTGCTTGCCTAGACATGGAGTTAGAATCTATATTACTTCAGATATAAACTTAATATTCTTATTTGCCCTTTCAATAACTTCTCGAGTTTTACCTCAAAAACCTAACAAGTATAATTTTCCACCTGAATTTCCTGCTGACTAGAAATAATCAAGCAATTTTATGTAATTTCTGTATAAGCGAACTACTGTATACTTTGGTCTTTATTGTTTGTTCTCTACCAAAAGCCCCATTTTAATGATGTCTCATGAGAGCTTCCTGAAAAAGAATTATTGCGCTGTTCCTATAACAGACTAAGGGAATTCATAATTATATATATATTGACAGCTATCATTATAAAACTATAGTTAACTTCTGATGTAAACTACATTTTTTGTTTTCATGTTATTCTTTTTTTCTTTGACTATGTAGAAAACTGACCTTACTTACCCATCTTGTCATCTGTTACCCCTCTTTTACTTTAGCAGTATGAATGTATGTGTGTTCTGTCTATACATACACATATATAGCTTGCTTCCAGGGTACATGTCTCTCTTGACAAGATATAGTATAAATAATTTATAGACAGAATTTATTGCAAGATAGAAATACGATGGTACGAAGTACAGAGAAGCACCTTCTATTCAGGGAAAAGCAATATAGTATCCAGTGTTGTAATAAAATGCATATTTTGTTAGGAAAGATATTTTATTGATTTATTTTTCACTGTGCATTGCAAGTTTTCTATAATTCATGTCCTGATTATTATTTTTTATATCATAGCTTAAGTTACCATAGGAGGAAATTAATTTTTCGCACTCTTACCTTTGATGTGAGTTGTCCTTAAATGAGTAAAATGACTGTACTTAACCATGTAATAATCCACCATTTGTGCTGAGTTAGCAAAGGGAAACAGAGTATCTCTTTAGACATCAGCCTGCTGGATGGCCTTCTCAAAAGGGAAATAAAAAATCACCTCGTTTCAAAATCACCTGCTTGAGATTGGCCTCCACATGCTACATCCCTCTGCAGTCAGATCCCAACAGCCATTTATCTCTGACACACCCCTGGTGCCAACATTCCCTGAGGGCAGAGAGAAACATTTAGCAATTCAGGGTGTTATTTCCTCTGTAGTTAGCAACCCCCTAGAGAGACTGGTTCACCTTTTTGCCTCACAGACCCTTGGGCATGGTGACCTGCTCATCGGTTTCTACTCCTGGAGGTATCTGAGCCCATGTCCTGCCTTCCAGGCAGATGCATATCTGCCTGAGAAATAGTCCCTTGTGAGTGGCTTGACTAAGATGCAGTTCCCAATAGCATTCCTCACCTCTTGAAAGACATCGCTTGTCCATTTTGATTAATAAAACGTGTTATTAATAACTATGAGTAATCAAACTACTACTTTTCATCTGTGAAAGGACAGGTAAGAGATATAGCATGTGTGCAATCTGACACATCAAGTATTTGCAGAACATAGAAATACTAAAATTGCGTAACCAAATTGAGTTTAAAGATACCCAGATGTTTAAATAAGTTACTACCCTACATAGGATTTATATTTGTATATAAGCAATAGATTTAGGTGAAGCTGGATGATTTCCGTGCAGATTTTGAAGTGTATCAGATCCACCATCTCTGTAACATTTTGCTAATTTGACTTAAATTATCACTCAGAAATAAAGGCAAACTAGTAATGGAACAGTAATTTTTTTCAGTGTTTAACTGAAATGAAATGAAGCAGACATGGAATGGAAGACATTTTTCAACAGGCATAAAAATAACATTTATAAAAAAAAATCTTTGGAAAATGAAGTTAAGCATTTGATTGATAAAAGGTGACACTTAGGTCAAAGATAAATTACAGGAGAGAAGTGATACTAGAGAGAAGAGGATCATGTTCCAGTTGGACTCGTATTCTGCCTTGCAAGAGAATGTGCTTGAGAGTTAAAGCACTGTTTATGCTCTTCAGTCTTATGTAGAAAGCAACAGTACGGTCTGATTGCATGCTTGGATTCAATTATGGAAGTTTCATGATATCACTTGGTGTGCTTTATTGCAGCTGGCTGCCCTAACTGTAAAACAGTAAAAAAACTTAACCCATCTACCACTTTTTTTGTTGTTGTAGTTTCTTACAGTGTATTAATTAGAACCTAAATTGTGTCATCACCAAAGTAAGTAGCACTGGGGTTTTGGTGCATTTCTGTTGATTACACATAGCCCAGTAGTCACAGTACATTTAGAAAGGGTGAACCGGGTTTTCAAATTATTCTTTCTGGTCTAGTAAGTTGCAGGGACTTGGCATTTATTACCAATACAACACCTTAAACACCATCCTATTGAGTGCAACTGGCTGGAACCCTTATGGCTGCCTAAATTTTAAAAAATACCTGCTATTCACAAAAATAGAGATTTCACATGCTATGGTTAGTTGTCCAAAGTACAAGGACAGAGCATTAAGCAGCCAGTCATGAATGATGTGTTTCCATCTCTCCATTTGTCTCATTCTTAATTCTCAAAAGAAACATTGGTTACATTGCCCTCAAGGTAATGGCTGAGAATCTTCTGCAGGTGTCTGTCTCTGAAAGGCAAGGATGTAAGCCCAGCCAATTCCCTGCTGTTCATCCCCATCTTGGCACTAAAGCTTGCTTCTTCAGAAGTCAAACTGTGCTGGAAACACAAGTCCCTGCAACTGTCAAGAGGAGTAGGATAGGGAGGTCTGCAGGAGAGAGGCCCTTTCAGCATCCCTATACTCTATAAAAATCTTGATTTTCACTGTTAGTTTGTATAATACTCGATTCATTAAGAGCACATGTTTTTAAGGGCTGTTTTTAGTCCACATGTTCACAACTTTCTTACATGGGAACTCTTTACTGTGTCCCAGAACTGCTCTGTATATTTCTTTTTCTTTTAATTTAAAAATTAATCCGAAGTAGAAAAGTTTGAAGCCTAGACCTCTCCCAGGCTTCTCAAGTTTATGAACTGTTAATGGAGTAATTGGAAATGAATATATTTTCAGGAGATGAGTTTCAGGGCCTATTATAGCACCTCTTCTGTCTGCAATCTGGAGCCTTACTCTGGGCAGAGGATATTGCCACACGAGACAGACAAACAGTCTAAATAGAAAGTCAGAAGTGCCTATAGGAAAATTAGAAGTCCAGGAACAACTTTGACTCACAGCATTGCCTCCTTTGTGGAAGGTCCAGAATATGTATTTTAACCGGTATATTGCTGTACAACTATGTATCAGTCAGCTGCAAACACCACTTATGCATACAAATATGTAGTATAAAATTTAATTAAAAGTACAATATCCATCAGAAAAATGCCATTTGCCTGAATTAAGATTGTACCATCTTAAATTAGCTACTGTATGCAAAGGCATTACCATACAGACCTAAATTGCAGAACTGCAAACTAATATTCACAGAACTCCACTTACATTCACTGCACAGAATATCTGCTCCCTTAATGAGCAAATAGTCAATATTTTGTTTTCTCCTCTTTGTTTGTTTAGAGGTTTCATAGCCCATTTACTGTGCACTGTCCAAACCCTGTTGACTGCAGAATTACGTTTTTGATTCAGAAAAAGCCTCTTCCTTGGTTCTTTGTTTACTCTTGTTTCAAAAACACTATTTCATCTCTGTAACATCCTGAAGAAAAGAAGGGACTTTATCTGCCATAGAAAGTTTGGTGTCAGTGACATTTGTCAGCCCTAATAATGAAACCTTTCTTTCAGTTCCTGCAGTCCTGTGCATTGTTATACACATTCAGACCTCTGACAACAAAAGTTGTACAGATTCTACAGAGAGTAAAGACATTACTCATGCAAAGTCAACCCTGGCACAGGATCAACACATTAATGGAACAAATGGTTCAGGAATTTCACAGAAGACAGTTGATGTGGACATATAAATCAGTGTTACCACAAAATACACTGGGACAAGACAGGAAAATGCACAATTGTAACTGGCCATTATCTAACTTTTGAGGATATCTTTGTTATGTAAAGAATGCATACTAATGCTGAATATATGTATACATCCGTTTTCCCACTATTTTAAAGAACAAATGGAAGAAAAGGTGAATGCCATCATAATACATCATATATTTACTTTCAGCCACATCAGGACTGAAATCTTTAGCTTCTGCTGCTTGAGGTAAATGGCATAACTCAGTGACAATATTAAGTTGTTGGGATTGGTGTGGGCCAATGCAGGAAGAAACAAGAATTTCTAAGGTTTTTGTTAACAGCTGAAGAATAATAGGACACAGGCTTTTTCGGGATCTGGGAGGACAACAACCTGGGGAGACCTTGACAGTCTTCTGTTCATCTGTACTTCCTATGTGAACATATCTGCAACCAGTTCCAGTCTTGATTAATTTAGTGCAAAATCCAACTTCATGTCTCAGCTTTTCTTGGCCTGTTCCAGTTCCAGTTGTCCTTCCTCACCCAAACTGTCTTTATTCTGACATTATGGAAATGAAATACACAATGAAAAATCATTTATTTCAACTTTCTTTGACAAAAACTTCAGTGAATTAACTCTTTATATTAAAAATTGAAAATTTTGGTTTTAGCAAAACTGACTTATTCTGCTTATTTATTTTAGTTCCAGATGGAGGCACACTCAACTGCAAGACTGGAAGCTTGTTCTAATATGTGGGACCATATATAACCTTGGGCAGTACACATAAGAGGTCTGTATAGTCCCCTAAACAAGTCTGTCCCTGATTAATAAAAGTGAATATCAGGAATTACAGCTTTACATGTTTTCATCTAAGCTGAAATAATGCATTAGTATTTGCAAGAATGTCAGATATTAGTACAACACACAGACACAGTTGACTATTGAAAAATGAGGTTCAAATAGCTGGTTAACGCATCACATTTTCAAAGCCAAGCCAGGTCTTCAGGATAAAGGTGGAAATTTCATTCAAAGTGTGAGCAAACCCCAGTTTATGACAGCTAATGATTACAGTACTTAACTTTGATATGGGAAAAGCAGATCTAAATGCAGATGTGAAACAAAGTAGGTAGGCATATGTACATGCCCCAAATCTTGGATGAATACTCTGTTTCTTTTGACTTTCTGTAAAAAAAACAGCCTTGGGTTTCATTTGGCCTCACTTCTGTCACTCTTCTACTACTTCCCTACATAGCTTCCTCCTTGCAGCTCTGAGCAAGCAATTCCCTGCCTGTTCGGCCATCCAGACTGTCTGCCTGCTGCAATATTTTCCAGTATCCTTTCTTCTGTGAAGCCTACGAATGGAATAAATTCAGATAACCATAGTACAAGGAGAAGGTGGGAGCACCTCTAAGGAGGAACGGTCATTGTTTCTGGCACAGCTCTAAACAGAAAATAGCACTGACTAATGCTGCCTTTTGTGAACATAAGGAGGCTTACGGGAATGTCATCTTGAACACTTTCGTCCTCTGACAGTGATGTATCGCTAATGAAGGAGTCCCTGTTGTGAGAGATCTTCCTCTGAGTATGCTGCCAAAGGTCATTCCCTTTCAGCTAATGTGCCTGTGGATATGCATCCATTGCTAGAGCTCTTAAGTTTCAAACCCACAGAGGAAACTTCTTTGTCTGTTTTAAACCGGTGTCTCAATTTCATCTTTAAAGAAACTTGTTCCTCATTCCCTGCCAGCTGTTGCCATCATTCAGCTAGACCTTTGCCCATGAGAAGCTGTAGAGAAAGGGAAGTGACCATGGTCAGACATAGATCTGATTGATTTTAAATTGGCACATGCTGTTATCTAGTAACTAAGTGGTCTGTTAAGGGTGATGTGCTCTGTGGGACAGAAAACTATGATGAGAAAGACAAAGGAGCAGAAATTGGAGCAGCAGGAAAATAAATAAGTATGTCTCTCAAGACTCTCATATTGGCTTTCACTTGGTTAAAATCTTCCCACGGGTATCACAGAAGTACACACATTCAGACATACACATGGATCCTATCTTTTCTTGTTTCAAGGAGATAAAACAGTTCAAAGCCAAGCTGCATAAACTAATCTTTTTCTCTGTCTGAGAACTTATGCTTCAACAAAAGACTACAAAACCATCCAAATTTAAATAGTTACTCCCTACGTATTCCTTAGCCTGCGACTGTATTTCTTCAAATATTGTAAAAATAAAAACAAGCCTGGAATGAGATAAAATGGCTTGAAGAGGAAACCAGGTGATTTAATTTCTGGAAAATGTGTGTTTGTGTGGGTTGCTGAACAAGCAAAAAGTACCAACAGGACAAAGACCAGGTGAAGAGACATCATTTCATTTACACAGAGGAAAATGCTGTTCTTTGTAAAGTGACTGTATTGTAAGTAAAAGCTATCTGTTTTTTGACGCATTGATTTGTACTGAAGCGATAGTGGTACTGTGCTGGTTTACTCCTAAACAAAAGACTCAGCATTCAGGTTTTATAGAAGAACATATCAACTCTTCCCTAAAATTCCTCATTCACACGTTGAGGACAGAACAAACTGTTTAAAAATTTGCAAGTTGAGGACAGAAGAAACCGTTTAAAAATTTGCAAGTAAATTCAGTAGTTAGTTCACAAATTAGAGTTAATTAAAAACTGAAAGAAACAGAACCCCTGTGCTGTCTGCCCATTGTTTTTCCTATATAGTATTACTTATGAATTAATACAATCTGTTGACTTTTCCACAAAGATTAAATTATTATCATTCTTTGCATAAACAACATTCCTAAAAAGTATGTTGGGATAAAGATAGCTATTGACATTCATTGTATTTAATGTCTGTGAGCATAGAAAGTACATTTATAAACAAGAATACAGTTAAATCTGAAGTGGTTATCTTTCTGTTGCTACAGAAAATTAATGCAATCAACTGACCTTGAGGACTACCTTGCATATAGATTACTCTTCACGTAGTTGCATATAAAAACATTCTATTGCTTTTAACAATGCAAAGGAAATTGGTCCCGTATGTTGAAAAGTTTTATTAGCGAACAACTAACAGAACAGTAGCTGCATTTTAAAGTGCTTGTGTCTACGTATTAGTTTGAGAAGCGTCCCCCTGGTACTGCATTTCTAAACAAAACCAGTGCTGGGGAAATAAAGCAGTAGATGAGAGAGCCTGTATTGTTCCTTAAGGGAATAATACATTCCTTTAAAAATCAGATGAGAGTACAGCAGAAGTTGCTGTAATGACTGTGATGCTGTCGTTCTGTGACATCATAAGAAAGTGGTGCTAAGGTCAAATCAGAGCCTTGATTGTACATAACTTTCTTAAGATATTGGGGTTTTCCTTAAACTTCAAATAATGAATTTCCTAGGTTTAAAGATTCATTTTCCAGTTATTGTAACTTGTATGAAAATTTTTTGACATTAAGACATTAATTTCTGCTCTTATCTTCACTTTCATTTTGAAACAATTTTTCTTTGCTCAGTGTTTTTGCCTGCAGTATTAGGTTCTGAAACTTAACTACAACAATCAATACTTTAATAACTTCAGTAAAGTCTATGTGAAGTATTCCTCTGGGCTTGATCAAAGTATTGTGATTAATTAAGCTGGGCATATAACCCACAGTGAAGATTTTTCTTTAGTTTATTATTTTTTAGTTGATGCAGTAGTTTATACAATAACTGTCCAATCTGGTTTAAGAACCTCAGAAATTTAACAGTGTTTTCGTTATAAAAGGCTGAAAAGCCCAAGATATGCAACACTTCTGTAAGCACAAAGTTTTAAGATGTCAGTGTCTTGGATTTTCAGACTATGTGGGGATTAGTTTTGCTCAGCTGTAAGATCTTATCTGGGTGCTTTGTGTATGACACTGCCCTCCTTTGGAGGGAAGAACAGTGTCTTAGTTCTGTGTTGTAATTTGGAAGTTACACATCTCTGCTAAGTAACAGCCAACACTTAAATTTATTTTTTAACTAAATCTGTGGAAGCTTTTGAGGAAGAAAGGTCTGATTTTTATCTCTGCTGTTGCTATGCAATTATTAACAATTATAATGTGCACAAGCACACTCAGAGTTTTATTGAAATGTCTATTTTATGCATATAATGAACTTTATTCAAGTGTGTGTGTGTGCACATACACGTATTTGCATGGGCTTATAATTGCTAAAAATCATTTTTATTGGCATAATCCAAAAATTTTAAACCTATGGAATTTATATGGACAATGGTATCAGCCAGTATCATTTATATTGCCTATGTTATACTTCATCACTACTGATTCAGAAAAACAGAGAGATACGGAAAAACAAAGCTGAGAGAGTTAATTTAGAAAACAATGTAGTACATTGTTCAAGGATAATGCAAATTAAATTTTTAAAGGATCATCATTATGTGAAAACAGCAAGAGTAAATATAATACAGTTAACAAGATCTGCTTAACTTGAAAATTATAAAAGAATACTGAAAATATTTAAACTGAATTCTTTAACACAAAGGTAGTGGAAAAATACCACACATAGATGAATAAGCAAGTAATTAACTGTTCAGAGTCTGTGTGATTTTCATAATAGGCTGCAATATTTTTCTGTATATGAGGTTCCTTAAAAATGCCAACAATTTTTGAGTAACTATCTTACAAACCATCATTAGTTATTATAAGCCCTACAAATGTTTATAAGGCTACAAATGGATGGAAATGCACTGCAGATATGCAAATATTTGTGGTAATTATTCAAAGCACAGGTTTTGCGGTGTTTCATTTCATCTTTAAAGTATTTTGTAAACACATTCTTTACCTACAGATTTATAATAATAATAATAATGATAATAACAACAACAATAATAATAAAAATAATAATAGTAACTTGATAAATAATGGTGAACATTTTTATCACTTCTTAAAATGTGATGAATTTTTTATACTTCCAAAAACTTAACCTATATATTTTAAAGAAACATTTTCAGTTATTGAAAGCTTAAAATTAGACCAAACAGCTTTGTTTGGCTTGTGTATTTATGTAAGTCTTACTCCCCTTCTGCTCAACCTGCTGCTCTGCTCTCGTGAGCCAGCGGGGCATTCAAACATGCGAACCATGCACGCAGCAGACTTCAATAGCAAGCACTGGAGAGCAGCTATTTTGAAGTAGAAGAGACTGGCTTCTGAGAGTTTCTGTGACCTATTAATGTTTTGTTTAGCTTTTATTTCTGGGCAATTGTTTCCAGGTGAAGCAAGAAAAATATTTTGAAAAATAAAGAAGGAGCAGTTGCAGGTGCTGCAGTGGAAAGCAAAGCTCTACCTTTCTGACTATTTTCTCCTTGTTTTGTATTTATCTTGTATTTTTATTGAAATAAAAGGAGCATAGAGGGCAGTAGCTCTTGAGGAAATACAGACATTACCTGCTTTTTCAGATTTTGTTTAAAGGGCATAGCCAGCAGCACGGGGAATGGTTTCAAAGGAAGCAGTCAGCTGACAAAGGGCATGGGGTGAATATTGTAGGTCTCTGCCATTATTTCTGTTCATCCTGGTTTTACTTACATAGAAATGAGAAAACGCAGGTCTCCTAAAGCTTGACTGATTCCAAACAATTTCAGGCATGAGAAGGAGCAATTCAGCCATACACAGATATGATTTTGATTGATTTAACCACTTCAACATGAAGAACATGCTATAAAAATACAGACTTCTCAAGTACCTTTCAAGATGTCACAGCATATACTAATGCTATTTTGACTTCTGAAGAATCTCATACATTTTTCCATGTCTTATCATTAATTTTCTCTTAGGACTCAAAATGCTGCATTTACAAAATGTTTTTGTCCAAATGTCATATTATAATATATTACACTGTTAACCTGTGGTGAATCAAGCCAAACCTTTTGACAGTCACAAATCCCTCTTCTACAGCTGGTTGAGAGATAGGATGGATTTTCTGTTGTGTACATGCAAATTGACATGTTGTGTCTCTAGGGATATGAACACCCTTCAGACTTGTCCTAAGAGCACCATGAGATATTACCTCACCTTTCCCTTCTCATCTACTCCTAGGGCTTTAAATACAACCTTAGCAGTGTGCTGAGCCTGGACTGGCAGGCATAGCTGATTTTTTTTTTTTCCCAAAGAGCAATATGTGCTTTGACAAGGTGATCAGTAAACTTGGGGGATTGTTGGGCAACCTTCTGTTTTTCAAACATCTGTGGACTCATTTCACTTGTAATTTCACATGTAATTTAATTTTTATGATTCTATCAAACACCTAAGGCCCAATCCATTTCCCTGCCTTTAAAAGTACCTCAGTGATTTATTTAGGATTTAAATCCTTCCCTTGGAATTGTAAAACATCATAAATATAATTCTAATCTGAACAAATATCCATTTTGTCATCTCATGTGAGCCAGGAGTGAAATTCCTAAGAAATATATACAGATAATTGAATTATAATTCAGTGAAAAACATGTTTCTCAATACTACTTTACTCAAATTTTTGCTGCATATAGATCTCTGAGCATGTCTGTATTAAAGAGTTATATCAACAGAACAAAATCTATCCAGTAACTGACCTAGCTGAGCTGGTAGAAAGCTTATAAGTACATTTAAGTGAAGTAATTTTCAATTTATGAAGAATTAAATCAATTTCAGCAACTGTTAAATGGTTTAGGTTGCACAAGTATATAATCAAATTATACTGATCCATGGGTTAGTGTGCCAACAGTAGGGGTTTGTATTGGTTTCACTTGATAAATATAAAATCTTTTCAGTAAATTTTAGGAATTCTTTAGATAATGGCTGAGCTAGAGTCTGTTTAAACATTACCCTTTAACATGGGAGAGACACAAAACAGGTCCCCAGTTTGGCTTTGCATATCCAATAAAGCCCAAACTTTGTTACTGTCTTTGCATTTTGCTTTGCACCTTGTAGGGTCATACACATCTGTGTAAAATGACTCTCTCCCATACTTTTAATATCACTTTGGAAAAGTGCAAAGCAGGTCAAAAAAACCCCAAACCAGGTAGCTGATATATCAGATATCTGAAGATAAAGAAGAAAGTAGTGACCTTGTTCTTTTTGTCACAGTAACAGAATGTTTGACCTTGGTACTTTGGGTTCTCATGGGATGAAAAGATTTTGGGTGCCTTAAGTTTACATTGAATGAAGTTTAAATAATAGAAAATTGATACAGACATTATAGTCTCTGAAGAAATAAGAGAAAATTATGAAAACTCATTGTGCCTTGAATATGCAAAGCATGAGTCCTTGACCTACTGAAATGAATCACACATTTTGCTCTGTTGGAAACTACCAGTAAAGCTTCTGGTTCAAGCATAATTGAAAGTATTTCTCCTTTCAAAATAAAGCCTTATATTGGTCCATATGAGCCAGCACCACATCTTCCAGAAAAATTCTTATGCTTCAAGCAACTGAGGAGGAGGAAAAGAAAATTTACTGTAAATCACCCAAGGGCTTAAATACAAGGGGCATACAAGAAGAATGATAGCACTTGACCTTCCATTTTCTATTGAGGAAAGACAACAATTTTGTAAATCATCCAGAATCCATTGACAAGTATCACTGTCAAAACATTTTCCAGTCCTGGATGTGCCAAACATACAGGAAATTTTTAAGCAAGTAAAGCAGTTCTTTCTCCCCAGTTTTGTGGACTGGTTAATAAAGGGAAATTTTCAGACTCATATTTCTCTATGAAATGGTTTTCTTTGTTTCAATATTAGATATGCCATCTGCCAGAGATTTATTTCAATTTTCATGAAGAGAAAATTCCACTCCCTTGGTAATCTGCCAAATATGTCTGGCATACATGAAATCAAAATCCAGCATGTGAAACAGTTCTCTTTAGTCAACTCCAAAACCTACCAGAATGAAAGATACAATGAAGGCACCAAAGCCAAACATATTTATGCTTTAATCTGGTCAGATTACAGACCATATGAACAGAAGTGAGAGGATAACTCCATTAATTTTATTGTGGGCACTGCTCTGAGATACAGGTCAAATTTCAACCCAAGCCCTCTGTATTAGGAATGTCCTCCATTTTTCACTGTGATCCCACAGTCATATGAATTGTCATACTCTGCTCCTGTTAACCACCTATTTTTCTTTTTTTTTTCTGTCTTAACATATATCAGAAGATGAATACCACAAAACTGAGGCAGTCCTGTAAACAGAAGAAAGGAGAAAGGTTTCTCCCCCAATTTAAGTGTAACAAACCCACGAGCACAGCCCTGATTTCCTGAATGCTGGTGATTTGTGACAGACATTTTCCTATATACCACAGGCTGAGTGAGGCAGGTGCTCTTCAGAAAGCTGGTCAGAAAAGTTTATTTTGAGTACTCTGTAATGCCTTTGGGATTTCATACCAACTTTTCTTGACTAAAGCATCAGCTCTACAGTATCATTTTCCTCTTATGGTAGTGCAGGTGCCCAGGTGGTATGAACGTGTCTGTGCACTGTATTGGGTGTCTGTGCCCAGGTGTTGGCAGTGGAAGGGGCTTCAGAAGTGGTCGCTGTGAGAAGAAACCAGGGGTTGCCCCATGCTGGACATGACTAGATCCAGACAGCTCCACAGGGGACCCACCACAGGACATGGATGACCCCTCTAGCCAAGCTGATGGCACTTCTGGAAAAAAGTATCTAAACTAGAAGATTATTTTCTCTGGACAGCTTTGAATTTTGATAATGCAGAACTTGTCACAACAGCTAATTGGTGTTAGTTGAACACTGAACTCTGCAGGCTAGACTCCTCTTTAAGTTACAAACTGGAAGCAGGAAGAAAAAATTCATCAAGGCTGTATGCTGAACTATTGATTACTGGCTTCATACTGTACAGTGATTTTGTTATTGCACTGAAACGAACTTACAGAAATCTCATTCAGGTCTTTCATGAAGATATGCTTCAATGACCAGAAAAAGACAACTTCTTGACTCTTTTACTTCCCTTTTTGTTCAAAATAACCTCTCATTCAATTTTGCTAATTGTGACACATATCTATAACACAGAGCCAAGTTAGAAAATGCTTTACAAGAGTTTGTATGTAGAAAGAGTGAGTAAAATGTCACCATGAGCAACTGCCGAAGACGTTGAACACTAATCTGCAGTATCCTAAAGGGCTTTGATACAGTGGGGGATTGTCTGCCACATTGATTTCACCACAGAGCTGTGCTGAGAGGGAAGTAGAGGACTGTACACTGTCGTTGAGTGTCATGATTTCCTATGGGGAAAAAAAAGTGATGTAGCCTTTATGAATAACAACAATACAATTTATTAGATTAGTGAACAAACTTCAATTTTTTTTTGTTCAAACTGTGGGATGACACCAAAAACATCTCCCTGCTTCTTTCATAGGGTGACATGTCTAAGGAGGAGGGAATGATGCGAAAGATATGAGTGAAGTTATTAAATAATTTTTTTTACTGTTTCAAGTTAATACATACTATGTATCAACAAACATTAAAAACACAGTTTAACATTTCAACTTTTTATTTTTATAATGGAATCCACAAGAGACCTTTAACATAACTTTTACAGGAATGGAATCAACACTCAAATCAAACTATGCTGGTTTTGGCTGGAATAGAGTTAATTTTCTTCATAGTAGCTACTATGAGATTATGGTCTGAATTTTTGCTGGAAACAGTGTTGATGACACAGAGATGTTTTCATTACAGCTGAGCAGTGCTTGCAGGGAGTCAAGGCTTTTTCTGCCTCACACCACCCCACGAGCTAGTAGGCTGAGGGTGCACAAGAAGCTGGGAAGGGACACAGATGGGACAGCCGACCCCAACTGACCAAAGGTATATTCCATACCATATGACGTCATGCTCAGCAATGAAATCTGGGGCAAGAAGGAGGCAGGTGGGGAACACTCCAACTGGTGGCGTTTGCCTTCCCAAGTAACTGTTATGGGTGATAGAGCCCTGCTTTCCTGAATAGGGCTGAACACCTGCCTGCCAGTGGGAAGCAGTGAATGAATTCTTTCTTTTTACTTACTTGCACATGTAAATTTTGCTTTACCTATTAAACTGTCTTTATTTCAACGCATAAGTGTTCTCACTTTTACTCTTCCGATTCTCTTCCCCATCCCACTGGGGAGGAGTGAGTGAGTGGCTGTGTGGTGCTTAGTTGCCAGCTGGAGTTAAAACATGACAGTGCCTTAGATGTTTTAGTACTTAGTTTTGCAATATGTAATTTTTAGCTGTTTTATAAAAACTTCAGTCTTAGTGCCCCATCATTAAAAGCAATTCTAATCAGCCTTGCAGAAAATAGCACTCTGAGCAGAAGGTAGATTTGGCTAGGCCATTAATGCTGCAGAAAAAAAATCTCAGACATACTGAAATGTATGGCTTAGAATCTTTTATTGAAGAGAGGGATCTGATTTATCATTTATCAAAAAAAAAAAAAAAAAAGAAAGAAAAAAATGGAGCAAGAATTGCTCCTTCTGAAACATGGCTGAAAGTCTCATTGTTGCAGTTGTCTGTCTTTTTTCCAGTAGTTCATGAAAGCTGTGAATGACCTGTTCATCCCACAGAGGTTTAGATTTCGGTGTCACAACCTCAGGCTTTTTTTGGTGAAAAAAAAAAAAGGATGGCCTCTGTATTTTGAATAGAACTCAGTTTTGTAATTGTTTTCATTGTGTGTATTGAGCACTAGACTAGAGGTTTCAAGTGAAGACAATTGGTCTGAGGCTCTTTCTCTGTTGAGGCATAGGATCAGTTCTGACCTGTTTTTTCTCTGAACAGGAGGCATGTCATGTTTCAAATGCAGAGAAAGAAAACTTAGGATAATTAGGGAACTGGAATATGGACTCTGACAAAGCAAGGTACCTCTTTATGGAAGTAATTGTTGTTTCGTGTTTTTGCATGTGAAAAATCCACAAAATAGCCATAATTAAAAGTATTCAATTACTTGCTGTTCAAATGAAAAGATATTTAAAAAAAAATTCTTCAAACAGGTAAAACATTTAAGGCTAAATAGAGGGATATTTTAATACCATGTCATTACTTATCTTTTGTGTTCTATTGTTAATAAGGGATAAAATAAAATGCATGGATAAGAGATACTTTGGATAACTTTCCAAGAACTGATTACTTTGGAGATATATTTTTATATTTCAAGTCATGTGTGTGAGTTCCATCAAATTCCCATAAAATTCCCAGTCCTCCCTAGCTATTTGACAACAAAAATGAGTTATATTACTATTAAAATTACAAAGGTCTCCTTTTTTGGCTGAACTAAATCAGTAAGATCAGTTAAAAGTACAAACAACAGAATTCTATAGATGTGTACTATTTAAAGACATTTGAATCCCTATCTTTATCTTTGCTGATGAGAATTAGAGATCTTTCAGTATTAAAGAATGTTAATGTGTATCAGAAACATTTTTTTCTAGGCCACATAATAAACATATATCATTTGAAATTATTTCCTTCCAAGCAATTTACCAACTAAGAATTATTCAAATAAATTATTTGGATAATAATTTCAAATAGTGAATAAATTAGAGAAAAATCATAGTGTGCTCATTGAAAATTCATGCACAGAATAGAGTAAAATTCATCAAATAAATTGCTAGCTATGAACTAATTGCTTAGCTTAAGGCCTAAGTAATATTTAAGATCTGTAACCAGAGTACTGAACAGTGCAGTTGAAAGAAATAAAATTTGCATCAAATAAATACTCAACAACTTTCTTACTTGATGATAGAAATGAGTTGCATTTCCTGAGTGCATACAAACAAATACATTTGGGGAAGTCTAATAATAGATTGCTGAGGTCATCCAAACCCTGTTATATTTCAATATTCTGTTCTCTTAAGAGACTATCTAATTTTTCTTGAATTAATCTTATTTGGGATAGGTGGGTCTTTTCCTGCATGTTCATCTTCTCCAATTTCACTTCTGTCCCCTTATTCTGAACCATATGTAGTCAGTACAAAACAGTACATGGAGTTGAAATCATTGACAAAGTTAAAGATTTTGTGCTCCTGAATTAATTTTTAACATCTCATTCTTCAGGCAGTATTAGTCTAGTTTGCTAGACTGATCTTGTAAGTTCTTTTTATTATCCTAGAATAAACTTATTCTTTCTCTGGTTTTCAATGCATTTATTTTCTCTCTGAGCCAAATTAAATAAAGTTTTCTGAATAAGTATAATTTAAAGATAGGAAACCCTAAGAGTTAGGAGGCAAAAGCACAGAGTCTCCTATGTGAAAGGCTAAATGACTGGAAGCATATGTGTTTGTAATGACCCAAACCCAGAAATGAATAACTGATGAAGTGTTCAATCAAGTTAAATAAAACTATTCTCTTTTCTGACAAAGAATAAAATGTTTTGGTTTGTGCTTTCATAGTTCTGCCCAAAATTCAGTCTTGATTGTTTTGTTTCTAATCAACATCCAAAAAGAAAAAAAAAAAAAGAAAAAAAAAGAAAATTTTTATTGAGACCCATAATTCCTACTTGGTAAAATTCAAACACAACCCCCCTCAGGTCTACCTGTCTCATCTTCCTGCAACATGAAGGGCTGGGGACTATAATAAAATACTGCTTAAGTTGTTCTAAAAGCCATCAGTCAGCTACAGTTGGATTTATGAACTTGATTTCAGTGCTGGAATTGCCCAAGCTAACATTAGATTAAAGAGTAACTAATGACAGTTCAGGGTGAAAAACATTGCCATGAAAAGACAATGAATAACCACTGGTCTGTATCCAGGAAAGGAAAGGCAAGAAACAACGAGGTAGGGCAGCTACTGGTTCATGAAGAGGGAACAAGGAACTGAAGTCAGTGAAGAATAAAGTACTGCCACGTTTCAGAAGGCAGGTTTAGTTACACAGCAGGTGTGAAGTTTAAAACACCATAAAGATTTTTAAAAATTGATTTATGCTTGTACTGAGTACTACTTAGATCTGCTTGCTGAAAGAAGCATGTGTGCACATATAGTTTTCATCAAACCCAACTTTAATAAAGAAAAAATTTCAGATCCTCATTTTATTCAAATATTTTTTACCTAATTTCACAGTGTAGTTACAAGCATTTCTAACATATAATATAACGCCATGTGCTTCTATCCTTACTCTGAAGAGAACAGTGCACGAACTCAATTATGCTCAATCATGCTCAATCTTAACAACATGACAACATGATCAGGTATTTTATGTAGTTCTTCATATTTTCTGATGTATTAAAGGGTTTAAGCATATGATTTCAAGAGAAATAAATGAAGTTTCAAGAACTCCTTCTCTTCTTGCCAGATTTGTCCAGGTTGCAAGAGAAAAGGAGGATCTCCCTTTATTGCTTTCAGTATGATTTTGATACCATTTGAACTGTATGATTGAACAGCTCCATTGCAGTCAAAGGAAGTATTTCAGATAAGTGGAGAAGAATCTGCACACTCACTGTCTTCTTATCTTCAGGCAACCCAATTTATATCTTTAATGTAGAAAACCTCCACTTTAGTTGTCACTGATAGTAGGTATGTCCAAATCTAGAAGTATAGATCACATTCACAGATCTCTACTTCAGTCCCCTCAAGGGAGTGGATTTCATCTGTTTCCCACATTTTACTTTTTTCTCTGCAGACCTTCTTAGAAATATTTGGTATCTGCAAATGACAAAAACCTTATTTCAACTCTCTTGTTGATGCTGTGTGCATTGGTTCAGAAATTTCTGTAACAGGAAATGAAGAGTTATTTCTGCACTGGAGTTTAGTCATAATTTGATTCTCATAAAACACTTTGATACTATTTTTACAGTCAAAGTCAAGAAGCAAAACTGGTCCTAAGGCCAGCTGGTCCTCACAAGCTCTTGTTCATATGAAGAAGGAGTGTTATTTAGGATCATAAGAGTTAGTGCATAAAGAAAGCCCTTTGACAAGTGTACCTCTTATTAAAATGTATTTTTTTTCCATATCTTTATATTTTAACATATTTCTGCTGCATAGATTAGTGTAAAATTATTAAAATAATACTTTAAAAATGCTTTACAATGTTAAGAAATTATCTTTTATTCCTTCCTCTCAGCATTATTTACTACATTGTCCTTTCTAATCAAGAGGACAGGCCAACAGCTTTCATACATCCCTCGAGAGAATCACAGACTCTAAGATTCACAAGATTCTCTCAATCTACAACACAGTAGTTTTATGTATGCGATCAAGCTCTTTGTCTTTTCTATCATTGTCATTATTCAGGTCTTGAACTGTGTGTTACCGAGGATGTCATTGCATTTTACTAAGCACATTTATGCTCAGAGTATAAAGCTGTTCCTCATAATTAGGCAAAATTCTCGTGTTTATCAAATTCTTCACCAAGAGTACCAGATTATTTGAATTTGCCCATTACTCTGTTTCTTTTGCAAGCCAGAAATCTCTCTCCTTATGGAAGGGAAAAAAACCCAACCAAACCCAACCAAAACCAACCAAAATTAATACCTTGCAGTATGTTCTTGAACACTGAAACTAGTATACTGTATTTTCTTACAGATCCTCACCTACATACAGTTTTCCTATATCCCCCAAGAAATCCCATGTTATTGTTTCTCCCTACAATACCTTATGTCCTCCTTTCTACTTATTGGGTGTATAACTGTTTTGTAACTTCACTTTCTGGCCAGTACTTTGCTCCATTCAACCAACAGGTAAACCAGAAGAGACAGTTACTGCATCATTTCCTACCATGTTGACTAATTTGGATTGTTCTTTACTCTGCTGCCTATGTTTATAATGCTTCTCAACATTTTGAGATCATTATTACTCTGTGACTGGCCAAAGAGATCATTAATTATTATGAGGAACAGAAGACTGCCACAGACAGAATACAGACACTTTTTTTCGTACTCTAGAAAGTCCTCTGCTTACACATGATGAACAAAAAATCCAAACCCACAAAAAAACCCAAAATATATCTAACACATGATACTTTTCTGAATTAAAAATTCTATTTCATAATTACATATTGGAAAATAAAGTGCTTTTTACAGGCACCTGAGAGTTATTAAGTGATAGCCAAGGGTTATCACTAAATAACATTACATAAAAGAAACAGATGCATAGACTCACTCAGGTTAGAAGGGATGTCAGGGATCTCTAGTCCAACTTCTTGCTTGAAGCTCTGAGGTCAGACCAGGTGGTCCAGTGCTGTATCCAGTCTGGTCTAGAAAACCTCCAAGGATGGAGAGAGACTGCATAACCTTCCTGGAGAGCCCGATTGTCCGCTTGGGGAATTTTTGGCAGTAGGTTCCTTCCCCTTTTCCCCCTAGGATGTCTCTTTTCCAGGCTGAACAAGCCCAGCTCACTTTGTCTCTTTTCACAGGGAAAGTGCTCCAGTACCTGACAAACATGAAGACACTCTGCTGAACTTGTACCAGTTTATTAATGTCTGTCTTGTGTTGGGAAGTCCCAAACGGGACACAGTAATCCAGATGCAGACTGAAAAGTGCTGAATAGAGGGAACTAATCACTTCACCTGATCTTCTGCTCTGCTTTGATCACAGGAAAAAAAACGTGTAGATGTCGAGAGGCTTTGGTGTCCCCAGGCATTAGTGAAGTCAGAAGCAAAGGGCACAGAAAACTGGTAAACTGCCTGTGGGCCTGCTGAATGGGTTTTGCTTTTCCACAAGGACCTGTAGATATAGATTGCATTGTGCCCTCTCTGTCATTGTCGCTTTCACCTCCACAGAAACACAGGAACTTTAATCCAGGTTTAAAAAAGCCTCAAAATGCCTCAAACAAAAATGGGTAGAGTTTAGCAAAGACAGTGTCTGCAATTATTTTAATTTAGTAGATGCTTACCTTTTTGATCCAGATGTTTACTATGCACCTTTAATTACAACCATAGTAACACTCAATAAAACATACTCTGTTCTCCGCATACACATTAGAGTGCACTGTGAGGGTAGATTTGCTCTCTGTCCATACAGTGACTTTATAGATCTATGATGTAATCATTATTTTGTATGTTTTCTGTTTGAAATACTATGAGGGCTGTGAATAATATTTGCATGACAGATGGTCATAAGGTGCATGCCCCAGGGAGTGTCATGATGGGTATTAGAGAAGGCAAGATCTACTTGGATAGTCTTGGAGGATTCCATACTATGGCTGGGAAAAAAAATGTGGTTCAGTCTTGTCCATAATATTTACTGGAAAAGATCTCTGATGTGAGTTGCCATCCAAAATGTTTCTGGAGTGATCTCTTCTAGTTAGCCTGAGACTAAACTTTGCCAGGGAGCATGTGAGCAGGCTTGGACTTCCTTCCTGGCTCTGCTCCAACAGTAGCTTGGATGTTGCTTAAAGCTCTGACTATGCCTGGAGATTACCCTTCTCTAGGTGCCCAAGTACACAGACGTAGATTCAACAGAGTGAGTTAGACTTTGTAGTGATTGGTCCTGTAAACCTTCAAGTTAGGTGGTAGGGATAGGACTGAAAATTACCTGAATTCCCTGTGCCCTGTAGCAGATAAGCAGGCTTCTATACTGACTTTCAGTCGGCTATGCATCACAGAATCACAGAATAGCCTTGATTGGAAAAGACCTCTAATATCATAAATCCAACCATTAGCTTAGCACTGCCTGTTCACCACTACACCATGTCCCTCAGCACTTCATGGCGTCAAAACCCAGTCATCCCTTCTAAAACCTGAGAAGATATCTCTGAGACCTTGTCTTTTGCAAGAATTTACAGTGATGTTTAGGTCTGAGGTTTAAAGACAATTCCTACAGTTTTTGGAAATGTTTGCCATACTGCAAGTTTTTCACTGTATAGTTAGGAATGTGAAATTTCCAAGTTTAAATGGAACACAAAGGAAAGTGCAAGGTTAGCAAGAGTAGCAGTTTGCTTTGCAAGAGAGTCCTGTTTCGATTTCCTGAATGCTTTAGCTTTACTTTGAATAGAATGCTGGGACAAGACACACAATCCCTGCATGCTGCTTTCCCATCTGTGTATAGTAAAAGAGCAATATGCTTGAAATGTAAGTGTTCAGTCCTTTAGTGTCTTGTGCTCTTCAGAGTCATGTAGAAAATGTAGTATGGTAAGTGCTATTGCATGATGAGGAATTCAATACTAAATATTTTTTCCATCATCAATTTACAAGGGGTTTTTGGGTTCATCGTGATTTAACCCCAGCGAGCAACTAAGTACCACACAGCCACTAGCTCACTCCTCTCTAGTGGGATGGAGGAGAGAATCTGCAGATAAAAAAGGAAAACTCAGAAGTTATGATCAAGACAGTTTAATAGGAAAGAAAAGAAATAAATAATAATAATAACAATGATAATAGACTATACAAAACAAGTGATGCACAATGCAACTGCACCTCACCCAGTGACTGATGCCCATCCCTGGGCAGCGATAACCATTTCCTGGCCAAATTACCCTTGTTTATATGTTAGGCATGACATCATATGTTATGGAATATACTTTGGACAGTTTGCATCAGCTGTCCTGGCTGTGCCCCCTCCCAGCTCCTTGTGAACCTTCAGCCTTCTTGCTGGCAAGCTATGAGAAGCTGAAAAGTCCTCAACTTGGTGCTTAGCAACAACTAAAACATCAGTGTGTTATCAACATTATTCTCATACTAAATCTGAAACACAGCACTAGGAAGAAAATTAACTATCCCAGCTGAAACTGGCACAGGGTTTTGGTTTTTTTCCCCCAGATATTAAAAATAGTTTAGTGTATACTTTATAATGGTTTTATAAAAAGGATGTTGATTTATCTTTCATAGTTGTATAATTAAATGCTTTATGTGTTCTTTTTTCTATATAAGTAGATAATGTTGCCATGGCATTATCTATATTTAGAACTGAAAATATTATATATAATCAGTATCTTTGTTATTTTACATACAGCAGTCTCAAAATTCATCTTCTCTTGGATACTTTCTTTCTCCTATAAAGTGCTTTTAGAGGAGGCTTTTAACATGCCTTTCAAAACTTGCTGAACAAATTTGCAAAATAAAGCCAAGCATTTTTCTGTTAAGTTTAACATACATACCCTTGAGAAAATTCTTAAATATTAGATAAAGAGATATTAATCCATTTAATTGTATGTAATATGTGTTTCCATATTTGTAACATGTCTACCTCATTGTACACAGTAAAACTTCAGGAAACTGATAGGTCTGATCTTTTCAGTCTCTTATAAAACACTTATAAAACTTAACAAGGAAGCATTACTTTGAATAGTTTCTAAGTGTTGATGACTGAAAACTATAGTCTGCAATGTTAGTTCTTCTCATTAAATACTATAAAGTGATTTTCATTTTTTTTTAATATATTGTGTAGTCCAACATTAAATGTAAACATACTTTTATAGAGTTGCTTATTTCTTTATTCTTTGAATCCTCTAATAAGAGTAAACTACAACGATTCTAAAAGTGCTGCACAAAGTTTGAAACAAGGAATCTTTTTTAGGTGAAAACTGCTTTTCTGTCAGTTTGTTCTGACCAGTTCAGATATGAGTTTGGAAAAAAAGAGGAAGCAACAAAAAGTTCTGTAAAGATATGTGAACTTTCTAAAATCAAACTCATTTGTTAACAACCACATAATAAACAAAAATTAGAAGACTGGAAGAAATTAAGAATAATTTAACAAAAAATGTTGCAAGTACTGATTTTTAAGTGAAAAAAAGTTTTGAGATGGTGGTTTAATACAACAGTGGCTGCATACACATGAAGAGAGGTTAGAAAGAACTGCCATTCGACCTGCTAGAATTGCATTGTGCATGAAAAAGGAACATAATCTGACAAAACTGAGTATCAAAAGTTACTAGCTTTTGAAGTACTGCAATTTATGACCTCTTTTTCAAATAATATTCTTGCCTTCCCTCCCCCCCACCCCCCCAAATAATTATATATATAATCCACCTTCATCTCAAGGACTGATATAAAAAGAAAAAATGAGATGTCACCTCAGCTTTATTTTCAAGTCATATAATTTCTCTTATTAAGACATGATTTATTTAAATAATGAAAAGAGCACCTGGAAATTGGTTTGTTTCCAGCTGAAATACGTTTCTTGTTCTTCTAGTAAGTAAATGCACTTCTGTGAAGAATGGCAATTATGCATAAATGGAAAAAAAAACAGTGGAATTCTCAAATTCTTATGTCTTCTACAGACATATATGCATACACCACCATCTTAAGAAAAATATTCTCAAACAAGGAGGGGTTTCTAAAATCAAATACTTTTGAAACTCAGCTTTGATTTTGATGACAGCAAGATCTGAAGCTTAATTTTCTGTCTTTTTATTACATCACGGAAATGTGTTTAAGTCAAGAAAGGCAGATTTGTAGACTACCATTACTTAAAAAGAATAAATGCAAGAGACATAACATAAAAATCTGTCAGGGACCAGTATTATGAAATCTTGAGTTGCAACAGCAAAATGTAAAATACTTTCTGTTCTCTCTGTTCATCTCAGCAAAAACTTTGATTTCTGATAGACAAAGAGAAGTAAAATATACAGAGCGCAGTAGATGTGTAGATAAAACATGACTTAAGACTTGGTTGATTGGTTGGTGTTGATTCTTTGTAATCTGCTTATTTACTAGCCTGACAATAGTCAGTCACAGAAGTTCATGACCAAACAAATCAACATTGCTGTTGTCTTTCAAATTGCTGAGATCCTTACTACTTTGGCTCAAAATCTAGCAATTCCTTGACAGGTTTTCAGCAAGATATTTTCACTTTTCCAGTCAAAACAATAACATTTTGTGGGCACTCCATGAAACTTTAAGTTCCATGTGACGAACAAGAGAGTAAATCAAGCACATAGGCTATTTACAAAATACTGTGTACAGTAAAAATATTACAAGTAAAGTAATGACTTTCACATCAATTCATGAACTAAGTGATAATCATTCTAAACTATTTGTATGACGTCTTTCTTTGTATCTATCTGTTAAATAAGTAAAACACTACATTGAGCATCCTGACTGAGTTTCTGGTGAAGGACAGGTGTAACTTGGGCTTAGGCACCTTTTAGGTAATGAGAGCTGAGCTGTAACATGAGAGTGTATCTGAAAGTCAGAACCAATAGATTTTGTAATTTCTTTCAAAGCTTTCTTTCTCACAGTCAATGCAAGCTTGAAAGAATCTTACAGCTTCCGTCTCCCGTTTAGTATATGGACATTATTTCTTCTTCACCAGTCCAGTGATTACCCTGTCTTGCTCTCTTTCTGATGGTAAATTGTCTTCTCATATCATTAGAAAACAAAACACTACTGCAGCTTAAACGGAATTTAGGCAATCTTGAACCTTACGTTAGTTCACTACACCTTAGGACACAATTAACTAGATGAATGATGAAGGAATGGTATGATTTTCCAGAGCATTCCCTGTGGGCTTAATTCTTTATCAGACACATGCACAATCCTGGTTGACCTCAGTGGAAAGAAGGTCAAATTAACACTAGAATTTCACATCTCTTTAATATCTCCGCCCTATATATTTTAAGACAACAGAAATTTGCTATCATTTGTGATGGAACTGATATCAAGACCTCAGGGAAAATTGTGTTTTTTCCACAAAATTACTACTGCGATGACAAAGTCGATTTCCAGACTACAGAGCAGTTTTACATAGATAGCCTGCTCCATAAAGAGGATTAAAACACTAGTAGATTCTTAACTATACGTGATTTCAGCAAGACTGCACTGATAGATCAATTCTTATTTAAATTTGCACTTAATCATAAATGTCTTAGCCTGCAAATAACATTTTGTTTAACACAGAATTTACCAAAGAAATAATTGATGTCTTCTAGTTTTGTTGTTATACTTCTCTTGGTTTTCTTGTGGAGATATCAACATAAATAATGAGATTCTTATCTTATATTGGTCATGATTAATAGAAGACAAAATATTACAAATTAACCAACATTTGATTTTTTTTGTAGTATTGCTTCAAATTATTAAAGCAAATGTTTCATTTATTATCTATGTCTTGGGAATAAAACTTCCAAGGAAAGGCAAATATGCACACACACATATGCAAATCTGACTCATGCTGAAATTATATTGCAGATATAATTTAAAATTATTGTAAACGCAGTGGCATATTTGGAGTATCTCAGTAAAATGATAAATAAATAAGTAATCATAAAGCACTAATGTTCCTATTCCAAACCAAGTCCAAGAAAAATAACTCATATAGCTTACTAAAAATATATGACTCTGTCTTACTCTAAATGCTTACTTGTCTAAAAAAACTTTATCTGGTCAGCATTTTCAAACAGAAAAGTATGTCATTCACAAAGTATGTTTGCAGAAACCTTTCAAAATCTCTGTGTCCTCCAAGGTTTCTGGGTTTTATTTTTCAATGTGACAATAGTAATTTAAAGAACTGAGTAAAAATAAAATTTAAAAACAAACCAAACTAAAACAAACACACTATTGGTACTATTTCCTTTTTTTGTTGTCTAGAATATACTACTTTTCTTGGTTCATTCTGACAAGATTTTTTCCCCCCAGTATTAGAAATTCATTTTAATTGCCAATTTAATTGATCAATTTACTTGTACATATTCTTTCTAGTTAGCGACAGGTTTGAACATAATAGCTTTCCAAAAATCTCCCAGTCTGTCTTCTGTGGTCCTAAGCACACACTGACATTTTTAGCAGCTGGTCTTCACAACCTTTTGCAATTCCTGCTATAGCTTCTTCTCCACACATAATTCTGTGAGATTGGTCCCAAATGTAAAGTAAAAAGTAAATCTTCTTCTGCAAGGATGCTCAGTGGTCTTTTATCCTTCTTGAATGTTCCCCTATCTTACCAAACTTTACTACTTGGGTAGCTGAAGTTCCTTTTTTTTCTCATTGGTTACTTGGATCTAAAAATTTAAATAAATTCCTATTCTGTATCCCTTTAAAATGTCTTTTCTTATCCAATAGTTAGAAGTAATTAATGTGCCCAAACAGTTGCAGCATATACATTGATGTTTGTGGTTATTGATTCCTGCATAAAGCTTATTCATTTTTTTCTTATGGTTTCAGCGCTGTGCACTTGTTGTGTGACACTTCCTAGCACTGCAATATCACAAGCAATCCCAATGGTTTAAAGAGGCATTCTAACTTGCTGCCTGGAGATTATCTTATGATATGCTAACATATCTGTTCAAAATCTATCCAAACCTGTGAATAGAACGATAATTCATACACACACCCCTTTCTTCAATAGCTGGTAGAACAAAAATATTTGCTTTGTCTTCCGACCAGCCTGATTTTCTTAATTGGCCAGAAAAGAAATTAATGGAAACAAAGAATTCCATCTGGAAATTGCTCCTGCTGTTTGTAAGTCATGTTTTACTCAAAAGCACATGAAGAACCACCTGTAAGGAATTTTGGTAATGTGAAAACTCTTTTAAGTCTGTATGTCAATGTAGTGAATAGGAAACCAATAACTGCCAAGGAATAAGGAGAAGGGGAAAGAGAAACATTTTGTGTAGAGAGGGATAACAAGTGTAAACAATGAAAGTATCCTGGCTAGGGTATGGTTTTGCTTTTATTGAGTTGAGTGCTTAAGCAGATATTTTTCTTTCTGATAGAAAGATATCTGATTATCTAAGGAACAGACCAAGTAGTATCCCTTCAAAAGAAGGATGCTGTATTATTTATTCAGGATGCTAAATGCCTAGTAACTTTACACCAGAAATTGCTAAATTATAGTCTTGAAACAAGAGTAATTTAAATTATAACTCTTCTTCATGATACACATTTTGGCATATGTAATTCACAATGCATCCCACAAACAATCTTTATATATCTTGATTTAAATTAGCAAAAGAACTCCCTCACTGAGTAATTATAAAACAAAGAATCAAAGAAGCTGTAAAACAGAGCATGCCATATTCCCTGAATGAGCTGAACAAAACTGCTGCAAAACTGGATGTAAAGAGAGTAGAGTGGCTGAAACCATCATTATTCCCCGGATATTACAAGGGGAGGGGTGGGCTAAGAAATGGCAAGCATATTGAGGAATGGAATAAAATTTTTAAAATTTGCATAGTGACATAAGGTAAAAAACTAAAGATGTGTAAATTCTTTATTAGTTCAGTTCCTCTTGTTTCTCATACAAATTGTAAAAAATGTAAGAAGTATTTGTGTATGTGCTGGATTAGTGGACAGAGAGAAGAATTGAAAACTGTCTGAACTGCCAGGTTCAAAGGACTGGGATCAACACAAAGTGCAGGCACTCACGATATAGTCCAGGGGTTAAGACTGGGGCCAATACTGTTTAACATCTTCATTAATGAGCTGGGTGACTGAACAAAGTGCACCCGCCCCAAGTTCATAGACGATACAAAATAGGGAGTAAGGAGTATGGCTGATTTGTTAGGACATCTTGCTGCCATTCAGAAGGACCTGGACAGGCTGGAAAATTGAACAGAGGGGAATTTAATGAAGTTCAACAGAGGGAAATGACTAGTTCTGTACCTGTGAAGCAATACCCCCATGCACCAGTACAGGCTAGGAGCCTGACGAACTGGAAAGCAGCTTGGCAGAGAAGGACCTTGGGGTCCTGGTGGAAACCAAGTTGAACAGGAGCCATCAATGTGTCCTTGGGGCAAAGAAGATCAGCAGCCTTCTGGGATGCAACAGGCAGAGTGTTCCTAGAAGGTCAACAGAGATGATCCTGAGAAGTTCTGTGGTCTCCTTACTTGGAGATACTTAAAACCTGAATGGACAATGTGCTGTGCAATCTGCTCTGGTGGGCACTGCTTTGAGCCTGGGGATACAATGAGATGGTCTTCAGAGGTCCCTACCAACTTCAGCTATTCTGAGATTGTGTGATTCCGTCTTTTGAATACTTATACATGTATTCCTTGGAAATACTGTGGAATGGCATTGTTATTACAGGAAGTTTGCTTTAACATGAAGGCTTTTTTTATGTTATTGAGTTTCTTCATACTTTGTGAGGAACTTTTGAGCAGTAAACTGGAGCAACAGTAGTCATATTAAAACTAAAATATTTTTAGATCACTTTTCATTGTCTATTCAAATCCTGATTGTTTTAATAGATTTTCTTTCCCTCTAGATTTATGGTAGGCCATTTGTAGAGGAGCAATAATCTACTTCCTTAATTCTGGAAATCAAATTGCTCTGCTTTGTTCTGCATAACAATGTTATTGAGACACTGTATAATTGAAAAATGTTTGGTGTTCCAGTTAACCCTGGCCTTGCAGCATGCACTTTTGAAACAGTGATTTATTTGCAAGAACCTCAGAGTCAGTAGACTAGACAAACATCCTGCATCTGGGTACCAAGATAAATAACATGACATGTTATATTTAGAAAATCATAAGCCAAGAGAAATATGAATAGGAGAGAGATAATGCAAACTATGGAACATGTAGGGTCACTGAGGAATTAGAGAGAAGGCAGGGAGATTTTTCTCATTGTCCTCCATGAATAAATCAATGTGCTGTAAGATCAAATATTTATTCTGTGACTGGCACTGCACATTCATTGTTTATGTACATCTGTATTGTTACTATTGTCAAATCATACAATGTATATTTTAGATAATTTAAGGTTGAACTGCAGTTTAAGAAGAATTTCTCAATGAGGCATAAACGCTTGATAAAATTGTTTACTATAGCAATAAAGCAGTAAGCTGGCATGTGTAGGAGGCTCTGGTGAATCCATGCCCCAAGTGTTTGGAAGTCAAGTATCTTTAAAAATGCTAGATTAGTACAAACACCTCAGTTATTCAAAGTAGCTAAGTACTTCCTTTACTTCAACCATGTGCTTAGCAGGGTTGCTAAATTGGAATGGGCTTATGCTTTTTCTGCATCTGATCATGACTTTTGTAATGTCTCTTCTGCATATATTTTACATTTTTTCTTTAGTAAAGAATATTTTAGAGCGTGCTAGTTTTAGTCTCTCTTTCCACCAAGGAAAACAGTTCTCAACAGAAAAGCAGTAAAAAAATATTAAGAAACCAGTTACAGTTCCCATACTAGTTATTGTTTTCTAACTTCCATTTTAATGTTTATCTTCCTTAACTAGATGCCATTTTCTTATCTCTAGCTTCCTGTTCAACAGCTGTTGGTAGTCTAACTGTCACCTCCACTTTTTGATGAGAAACTTAATTTTGCATATTCACCAATTCCAACTAAATGTTTACATAATAGCTTGCTACTAATGAAATTCCCTTCTCTTGGACTCTGCACTCTGATAGTGTCTCTTCACTTTCCCCTTGGTTGTCTCTTCTGCCATGCTCTGCTTGGCTGTATGCCTGGAAAGTATTTTCTGGTCAGATAGAACCTATCTCCAAACTCCCCAAAACACTCTGGGACAGGATATAATTCCTCCACTTCTTTTCCCAGTCAAAATAATCAGTATGGAATGTGCTCTATCATGCTCATAGCTTCACAATCCACCCATTGATTTTGCAGCTTTTTCCTCTTCTTCTCTGTCTTCTTCTTCTCTATCTCTATAAAAGTCTCTTCAACAGTGGTCTTACATTTATAAATAAACATACTGAAGTATGTGCAAGCTGTTTTTAATTCAGTATAGAGTTTACTCAATTTTCAAGCTCTTTCCAGTGAGGAATATTCTTTATAGCACAATGCAGAAGCATCTAAGCAGTTTGAAAGATATGTGAACATGAACTAACAAACTTGATTATGACACTCACGAGGACGGAGAAGAATAAGCTGTCTTCTGTTCCATTCTTACTGAAATTTCAAAAATATTTATTATCTTCTGTTATTTGTAACTTTCAGTACTGCTCACAAATGATTCAGCATTTCTCATTAATCAATTAAAAGACCATTCCTCTGGTTCTCATGTGCTCATTGGTTTTCTCATTTGGATGTCAGGAGAACAACTGGATTTGTCACCTCAAAAAGGAAAAGACCCAAGTTATGCAAGCTCTCAAGAAACCATCACAACAGTGGTTCAGTTCGCTGCTGTTTGGTTCTGCTGCTGTTCCCTGTGGCTTTCCCTTCTGAAGCTGTGTTTTGCAGATGGCTTTTAGTGGGAATTGTCTCTGATGATAGCAGATTGGACCTAAATCTCTTGTAGGGCTGAAAAGTACAGCACACGTTACAATTAGAGTGCCATAGCACACAACCTCCTCGTTAACTTTAGATGATAAAGTTATTTTTACAAGTACCATACACTTTTGAAAACATTTTCAGGATTTTAATATTTAAAGAGCACTTGGACTGTGACACATTAATATACTTTGAATTAGAAACTCATACAAATTTCATTAACTCTTGTCCTGTCAAAATGTTATCAACAATTATCTATTCTTTGATGCATGAGAAAGAGAAAACTTACACATGAACTTCTACACTCTAATGTTGTACTTCTACACAAACATGTAAATTGTCCTTTAAATGTCTATGGATGCACAGTAAAGACCTGAGTGTAATAGATTAGTGTAATCATCATTTAATAAATCTTGAGACAGAAATGTATTTAAGAACTGTAACTATTCTCAGTGAACTGTAATAAAATACTGCAACCTTAATTTTGTCTTTCTTTTTTTCTTTTATTTTTTTTCCCCTCTTGTGCTGGAGTGTAACACTTATCTTATGCAAGCATTTCTAAACTCCATGTTGTAAATACTCTGTCCCTGTCTGAAGTGGTACAGGAAATATGTGCCTTTACTTACAAATAATTCTCATGAAAAAAAAGAATGAGAAACTAGAAAATCTCAGTTTCAAAAACTGAGATACTTCTGCTAGCTCTGTAATAGATATTAAGAGCAGCTGTTTTCTCTACTTCTGTGGAAAGACACTATTAGAGGTAACCATTAGTGGTATGACTATTGAATAGGAAACATTTTGTAGTGTTTTTTCTGAGACAAAACTGACAGCTTAGAGTCAGACATGTCTGGCAAAGAAAAAAAGTGAGAGGTACTGCTGTAAAGGAGGTATTGTCTCCTACTCTGAGCTTAAAATATCAATGATAAGATCTCAGATGCCAAGACTCTGATTGTATCCTTCCCTGTTTTACTGTCTGTGCTTCAGTTTTACTGATGTGGAAGACAAACATGAGCCATCCTTTTGCCAGAAAGACTGAGTGTTCCGTGGGGAATCAAAGGAGGAGGAAAAATGCACTTAATATTTATTGTAAAGATAGTCATCTTATTCTTCAATACAGCTACTTGATATTATCTTGCATGCCTTCTAAGGCACCAGCCTAATTAAACTGGTGGATTTTCTCAGTCCTTGTGTGTGGTTCTTCTATATAAATTCCACAAGGAATTCTGTTCTGAAGAGTGGAAATTTTTACATATGTCACAACACTGTGCAGATGTACCAGCATAACATTTAGCTTATTGTTGCATAATATAAGAAGTTCATCTTATGTTCACCAGTATAAAAATAAAATATGAAATCATATTTGGCTATAGCATACGACTTCAGTGGAGAGCTGTTTGTCCCTTTGCATGGTATGCAGAAGGGCAATGGGTTGGTCTCTTGTAAAATACGATTTTCTCAGCCTTTCCTTTTAGGAAGTGCTGGCGAGGAAAACTAGAAGGAGGAGTCATTAAACAAAGCAACAGTTTAAGTGAATAGAACTGTGCTTTGGAGTGAATAACAAGTGAGAGAGCTTATGGGTAAGGATCACTGGATATACCAGCGTGGATTGTGTGACATTGTGGTACACTTCTGCTACAGAGTGCCTAATCAAGAAGAGGAAGTAGTGACTACTGACATCTGCTGGAACTCTCATTATTACTGGCCATGGTTCTCATGGAGGGCTTTACCATCCTGATGCTTTACCTTCCGTGCACTGCAAGAACAATTCTGGGGGGCACAGCAATATAGATTTCTGGAGAGCATCAAGGATTATTTCTTGACACAAGTGAGTGATCTGCAAGCTGGCAGGTGAAGGCTATTGGACATGCTATTTATGATTAAGGAGGGACCAATTCTTCTTTATTAAGGGTATTGAGGTCAACAGCAGATTTGACAGCAGGTACCAATGCTCCCAAGATAGGGGAGTTTAAGATCCTAATAGAAGTGAGCAAGATGAATAGTAACATCACAAACATGGACTTCAGGAGAGCAGATTTGAGCTTATCCAGGAATATGCTTGACAGCACCTCAATGGAAACTCCTCTGAAAAGCAAAGGTGCTCGGGGCAGCTTGTTCATATTCAGTAAAGACTCATCAAAGCACAAGAATCATCTGTTTTGATGTGCAGAAAGTCAAGCAACCAGGGCAGAAGGTCGGTACTGATGAAGACAGAATTCGTGATTAAGCTAAAATTCGAAAAAATGAAGTAAGCAGGGGGAGGAAGCAGGGATGTGATTCTTGGGAAGAACCTGTGCATGCAGGGGAGAAGTTAAGAAGGGCAAAGTTGATATGAAGTTGAAACCATGGAGAGATGAGAAAGACAAAAAAGGGCTTCCTTGTCAGCAAGAAGAGGCCTAAGAAAAATGTGAGGTGTTGAACCTGCTGACAGATCACATGTCAGAAGGTTGTCTTTGTCTCTTCTTTTGACAATTAAGGCCTGGCCTCAGGCATCTCAGGACCGTAAATGAGCTGTCAGAGTCAATATGAGGGATGAACTACCTGCACCAGCAGAAGACAGACGTAGGGGTAACTTAGCCAGAATTGATACATGGGACCAGAAGGGATGGATCTGAAGATGTTGAGTATAACTGGCTGATATAATGATGAGACTGTTCTTTCTCGTCTTCAAACAGTCATGTCAATTAGGAGAGGTTCATAATGACTGCCAAGGGCAAGAAGGATGATCTAGGAAACCATAGGCTTCAGTCTCAAGGAAGATTAGAGTAAATCCTCCTGGAATTAAGTTTGTGAATGACACCAGAATCAGGAGGTGGGGGAGAGTGTCAATAAACTGGAAGACAGGACTACGATTCAAAGACATTTTGACAGGCGGAGAAAGGGGTGAAAAAAAGCCTCACAATGTTCAATGAGACAAATGCCAAGTCATGCATCTGGGATGGAATAATCTCATGTAATGGTATTGTCTGGTGACTAACTGGCTAGGGAAGAGCTTTTCAGAAAAGGATCCAGTCAACATGATTTCAAATATGAGTCATCAGTATGTTGTTATAATGAGGATGACCAACTGCATAGTGGGCTGTATTAATATGAATATGACCAACAAGCTGAAAGATGTGATTATTTCCCTCTACTAAACACTTGTGAGATCACATCTAGAGTACTGTGTCTAGATTTGGGTTCCTCAGTACGAGAAAGTTATTGAAATATCAGTGTGAGTTCAACAGACAGATACCAGGAAGGTTAAGAGAATGGGGCACAATGTACAAGAGCTGTGGGAACTGGATTTGTTCAGTCCTAAAGGAAGATGAAAAGCAGATCTTATTTCTATCTACAGATACCTTCTGTAAGGATATGAAGAAGATCAGGCCAGTCTCTTCTTGGAGGTACATGAAGGGTCAGTAGACACAGGTTGCGGCAAGGGAAATTTCAATTCAATGTTAGGAACAAGTCTGCAGAATGTCAATAATCAAACACTGGAACAGGTTACTCAGAGAGGCTGTAACCTGGAATGTGCCTGGGTGAAAAATGATAAAACAGTATCCTCAAAGATGCTTATTAGAGGGTGTCTGCAGTAAACTCAAAAAGGACTCAGAGAGAGAAGGAAAATTTACTGCGCCTTTCTCTCTCCAAAGGGATGTTATGTAGCTTATGTGAGATTTTTAGCATTTAGCCTCAAGGGTACATAGTACATGTCTTATCTATTAATTAGAATGAGAGAATTTTTCTAGTCTTCAAATTCTTTAATAGGAGTACCATTCAACCAAAATAGTGTTTCTATGGCTAATATTGCAGTACAGCAGGTCAGCTGTTATCACAGGTAGACAGCTATGAAATGGCTACTGGGTAGGCTACTGGCTTATCAGAAAAGGTGGATTAATTATGAAAACCATTGTGAGTGTAGCAAAAGTTTGTTGTCTGTAATTCTGCATTACACAGATTTGCTTTTAACAAATACTGCGTTACTTCAATGTTCTGAATCAGAAAATTATTTTACCATATATTTCTCAGGAAATTCAGTTTTGCTCCAACAGAAACAGGACATGGAGGCTGCAGGGCAGTCCTAAGTCTAGGATAATTGCTATCCATATTTCTACCCTCAGTCTTACATCAGGCCAAATTTGGAGTGTTTCACATGGTGTTTTTAGAGTGAACTCAGATGCACCTGACGCTTTTTGGGTATGTCTACCTTCCATCATGTGCTTCCATATAACATAGCTACAGTCATGAAGGTGGTATTGGTTAGAAAAGGTGAATGAGGTCCTTCTGCACAAGTGCCATGATATTCTTACTGTAAGATATTGTCCTGGTTCCCCAGGCACAGACCCATGGGCCAGCCATGCAGGCAGGCCATGAGTAGCCCTGAGTCAGCTGAGAGTTCCAATCAGGTCAGCTGACTCACAGGTGTAACCCACACCACCTGGTCATGCTCATTGTAAAAGGAGGGAGTTCAGTGAGGGTGGAGTTCTGTCTCCTCTCCCTGAGGCTCCTTGTTGATGGCCCTCTGTTCCTGCCATCAGCATTGAGAACCAGGCTGAGTAGACCCTTTGTGCTTTGTCTTGATTGTTGTTTCTGTTTTGCCATTCTATTAAATCTGTCTATACTTCAGCTCACGGGCGTTTTCTTTTTTTTCCCCAACTCTCCTTCCCACCTGGGGAGGGAGTCTTGGGTCATATACTAACTGCTACAGTTTAGCCCTGAGTATTGGCTAAAAGTAGACAGATATTTAATCACCTCATCGGAATCTTTGTGCAGGCTACTGATGTGATTGAGATCCCAAAGAAACCTACAAAATTCAAAGTGCTTTAAGGACTTCAGTAATAGGCACATATTAGATCCCCCGTCTGGGGAGTGAGAAACAAGAACTGATGCAGTACTGTACTTTCAGAGTCCACCTTACAGCATGTTAATTTCCCCGTGCAAATGAGCCTTAATTTCCTTCAGCCCCTTGTAGCCTGCCGAGGAATGACACCACCAAGAAACAAGACATTCTAAATTAAGGAATGTAGCTGCTTCTCCATTGTCACTAAGAAAAATATCACTTTTATTTTCAGGCAAGACGGAACAGCAGATAATGTTGCTGAAATCAGAGTATGGTACTTGTCTTCTGTTTGGGAGTTCTAGTCAGTAAATTATGCCTTGTCAAGTAGCATAAATGTCTCATGACAACCATGTTAATTAATGTATTTGGTTTTCTTTTTTCCTTAAGAAACACAGAACCTTTAATGAAACAAAACTTGCATTTGTTTTCCAAATTACAAAAATTTACGTAATGTAAAGGTAGTGGGTTAAGGTTAATAGCAGCAGAGATTTTTGATTGCTTGACATTTTTTGTTATAAGTTCCTATTTTCAACTTGGCAGACTTTAACCATTTGGTTGCAATTTCCCATCTGCTGACTATCTGTTATACAGCACATTTTTTTTTAGAGAATTTCATCTGTTATGATCTAACAGGAACAAAGAAAGGATGTTATTCTATTCTCTTGGAAAGAGATGTTTGGATTACTTGTTGGTTTTTTTACACACTTGAAAAACAGTTTGGTTTATTTTTCTGGATATATTTATGAAAGCAGACCAGCTAGCCCACCCAAGTTTCTACTGGTGGTTTTGGTTTGTTTTATTTTTTGTCAGTGTGAAAATAAAAATAAAGAAGAGTCATTAAGAATAAAAGAAACAAAGCAGAAGGATGGGGACAGGTAATTAAAATTCAGAAAATAAACATGTATCCTAGCAGGCAGTTTGTGTCCTAATGGATACACAGGACATGGACAACAGAGCAAAACAAGCAGCCTTGTCCTCATTGAGAGAAGACAGGAAACTAACTCATCCTCAACGGACAATGAAGAATGGAGATAGTAGCAGCTTTGAGTTTTGAAAAGAAGGAAATGAACTATGATTTTGAAGAAATTATGCACTTAAAACCCCTAGCTCTGTTTTTCAAAAAACTTCCCAGTGTCAGCTAGCTCCATACAACTGGAAAAAAGCTCCTAGGAGTGACACTGTTTACTTTCACTTAGTCTACAGGTAGAGAACTACTGAACGAACCCATACTTGTGTTTTCAAATTTCTTTCTGTAATGACTTCAAGTACTTTCTCTTTGCACTATGGGAACCACCTTTCAATGAATTGTAATAAATTCACTTTTAAAAGTTTTATCTGTTAGGCATTTTTTGTCTCCTTTTGTATTTTTAAATAATTCAGAGTACGTCATAATAATAAAACTCTTCACATCTATATATCACCATGCATATTCCACATGTTAAGAAAAAGAAGTATATATACTTAGAAAATGGTCAAAGCTTCTAATTTAAGACAGTTGATCTAGAGTCCCGAGACATGAGAATATGATTCATCCAAAACTAACAAGATGATCTCTGTTATCTTATGCTTTGGACCTTTAACAGGATGCATAATGTCAAATAATGAAATGGAAAAAAGGTTTTCTATGCCAAATTGTACTGATTTTGGCTGGGATAAAGTTAATTTTCTTCATATTTGCTCACATGGTGCTATATTTTGGATTTTTGGCTAAAACAGTGCTGATAACACAGGGATGTTTTAATTACTGCTGAGCAGTGATTACACAGCATCAAAGCCTTCTCTGCTTCTCACATTGCCTCACTAGTGAATGGGTTGGGGGTACACAAGAAGTTGGGAGGGGACGCAGCTGGGACAACTGACACAACAGGCTAAAGGGATATCCCAGATGATATGACATCATGTTTAGCAACAAAAGCTGGAGAAAGAAGACGGAAAGGAGGACATTTAGAGTGACAGTGATAGTGTTTGTCTTCCCAAGCAGCCATTGTGTGTGATGGAGTCCTGCGTTCCTGGAGATGGCTGAACACCTGCCTGTCAGTAGGAAGTAGTGAATGAATTCCATGGTTTGTTTTGCTTACATGTGCAGCTTTTTCTTTACATTTTAACTTGTCTTCATCTCAACCCATGAGTTTTCTCACCTTCACCCTTCTGATTCTCTCCATGATCCCACTGCAGGGGCTTGAGTAAGCAGTTGTTTGGTGCGTAGCTATCTAACAGGGTTACCCCACAACACAAATGCACCTCAACTGACATTATTTTCACTAACATGCAAATCGGTAAGGCACTTACTATATCATCTACCATGGTATTATTGTGGTAGTACAACAGCACTAAACTACTGAATGATTTCTGAAGTTTCAATTAACCTGTAGTAACATAACAAAGGATTATACCTATTCAATAACTCAAGTGCTTATTTTTTGAATATGTGGTGTGTGGCCACCTTGTCTTCACTAGTCGATGTGGTACTTCTGTGATGAATATCTGTTAATATTGAGCTTCTGGTTTCCTAAGCAACAGTAACCAAGTAAAAGCTTTCAAAACCTTCTTTCTACTTGCTCAATGCTTTTGTGTAGAAATCATGACGGTTTTTTATTGTAAGGAACAGGACTCAGGTTGCTGTTGTTTGACTGTACTGACTACTGAGTTGCAAAAAAGCTGGAGGTTTCTGGATATAAAAACTGAAAGTATTTTCTTCAGTTTTTGGTTGAGGTTAGTATGTGTTGACTACTCTAATAAAAATTAAATGTTCATGCATAGATAAATATAGGTGTCAATGCAAAAACACTACTGAATTTGTAGTGGTTTTGGTTTTTTTCCAATCTAATGAAAGACTGCAAGCTAGTCTGCAGGATTTGAAGAATACTCTACCTGTTTGAGTTATTATTACCAAAGAAGACCTGAAGTTTGCAGTTAGGTTCTCACCAGTATTGTAGGGGTAATTGGGCTTGGATTCATACTTTATCACCCTCAGACAGAGCAGGAAGATGAAAATAGATGCTACTACCCAAACGGCTTCTCTATTATCTACTATAAACAAGACTGACACATTTTAATTTGTTCTTGCACACTGATTTTTATTTTTCAGATTGTGGTTAGAAACACATGGATTTTTATGTATTTTGGATAAAATAAGAGTTTTGCCTTCGTATCAATATTAAATAAAACAAAGAAAATATTTCTTTTTTAAAAAAAAGGAAAACGTTTATTACAACTAGAAATAAAATATTTTTTCTATGTTGTTCAATCTTTTTCCACAGTTCTTAAAATCTTATTTTTCATTTATGACAACTTTTATACAAGAAATATCGTTCAGTGAAAATATTTTGTTTAAACATTTTAAAAATAAAATATTGTCAAAAAATATTAAAGTTTATAGTTTTATACTTAAAACATCATGAAGACATTGGTTGACCTTTTTTATTTATTGAAAAGTTTTGTCTTTCCACTATGTTATCAAGTACTTTTGATCTTGTTAACACTGTAAAATTATTACCGAGGAAGCACAAATATCAAAAACTTTAGAGGCTATAGAATACAAACAAACATTGAACTAAAAACCCCCCTCATAATTCTTTGACTACTGTATAAGTGACATTATTTACTGTACCAAATGCATGGAAACTCAACTCTGGAGTTATTTCACATGTAGCCAACCTACTTGTGTCACTTAGAATAGTTTTACATACTACATTTTGTGGTAGAGACAAACATTGTTTTAACAGCATTCCTTTTCCTTTCAGCTCTGAAAAATTTAATGAGGAAAATCTCTGTTTGTCATTTTTGGGACAATATTCATGATTAAAATACTTATTCTTCTTTTAGGAGAACAGAAAAAGGACCTGAGATGAAAGAGACTGGCACTGTGATGTTCTGTCTGATTTGACCCATCTGAAAACATAAGAAAGAAAACACTTCTAAAGACCAGACTGTAGTGGATCTTGCTGGGATGGAACTAATTTTTTTTCACAATGGCCCATGTGGTACTGTGCTTCGAATTTGTGGTTAAAACAGTGTTTGTGGCACATTAATGTTTCAGCTGCTGCTGAAGAGTGCTTGCATAACACTGGGATTTTCTGTCTCCCAATCTGCCCTGCTCCACAGTTGGCTGATATCAATCCACTACACAGACAAAATATGTGATTAAAAAATATTTTGCTTATTTGTATACTTGCTTCTTACAGATAGACTGACAAAGTCTCAGTCAAATCAAGCACAAAGATTTGATAAAAGTTGCTTCAGGATTAAATTATTTAAAATAAGGGAGGGAATGTAGCTTACCTCTGGCCATAAATCAAAGAAATATTGGCATATGTAGAGAGATAGTTAATGGGGACTGCTAAATAAGTGTTTATATTTCAGCTCATTCTGGGCCTTAGATATCTAGCTCAGGATAACACATTATATACCTTCGTGCAATTGGAATCCAAAACTTGAGTTGTCTCCAAGCAGACCCACTGTTCTGAGCACTTAACCACAATATACGATCTTTCTGAAAAATAATTTAATGAATTCTGTCAGTTCAGAATTCTTTGTTGTAAACACAAATATTTTCTAATCCCGAAGTGGTGTATTTCACAGTATTGCAATGATGTTCCTAATAGAAGTTCCACAATGCTTTTGAATTTTTAGAAGCCAGAACAGTAGAACATGAGCAGGTGCTTTCTGGGAGTTGAATTTGAGGGGAAAAGCAAGATGGAAATAATGCAGGTTCATGATAACTTGCGTGGGTGGATTGATAGAAAATTGTATGACTATATAGAAGATCACATTGATCTTCACAAGTTTAAGCAAAGTTCAAAGAACATTGAAAATATGACCTCAAGAAATGAATTATGGGATTTAGAACTGCACCACCCATGTACCAAGCTTAGGTGGTCAGATAGTTATTTTTGCAGGATTTCAAGCAGTATATATTCTTTTTTGTCCTCTTGTTATTGACTGTGAATGCATTTATCACATAATCAAAATAAGAATGTCTTTTTCCACAACAGGTGTGTGTCCATTAATATGGAATGGATAGATGTATTTTGGTCATGTGACAGTGATTTTCTAAGTAATGTGACAGAGATGATATTTTAGAAACAAAATGGTAGAAGGTACACTTGGCCTTTCACAGACTCCTTCATGAAGTATCTCTAAGGAGATGTTATGCTTTACATCAGATGAATTGTTTTGGCAGGCCAGATCCAGATACCTGTGCTAGGCTGTGTGCCTAGCTAAATGATCCCATGTTTCATGTTGTATTTGAACATATTTCCTTCTGAGAGGAAGATATTTATGTCTCTCTTATTTAACAGCTTTTGATTCAGGAGTGTCATAATTCTGAATTGAAACTACTGAGTACCCGCTTAGGTTACTTATATGTTACTCCTTCCTGGCCACATGCAAGCTGAAGCTAAGGACTCAGAAGATATGATTTCTGCAACGGATTTTCAGAACAGAGAGCATACATTCAAGATCCTTTATGGGAGATCTGTTATTCCATTCTAATCAGACTAACATTTTCAGTCTTGTGCAGCAGTAACCTCAGCCAGTTTACAAATAACTGCCATTGATACCGCAGCTGATTCTTTGCCTGGTGAAGTTTTTTTATCATCTTTGGTTGAAATGAAAGAATGCCAACTGACAGAAGTATCACAGCTTCTAAATTTAAATATGACTTCAAAATAAATACTAAAAAAATGTCACATATTCCTTCTTAAAAAGAGAATCCATAAACTGGACTTTGAGTCATTATAATAATTATTATACATATAAAAAACTACCGCATGAAAATAGCTCATCAAGATAGTATTAATTGCTGTGCAGCTACAAATTCAAAGTCATGAAAGATAGACAACAATATAAAAAGCTTATCTTTCTTACAAAAGAATCTAAGATGGTTTTCTGTGCAAATATAAAATGATTTTTTTCTTTTCCTTATCTTACTTATTAATGGACTAAAAGATTATAACTGTTCTTTCAGAATACTATCACATTCATGATTGCTTTTCAGCTTTTAATGAATTTTCAAATTTATATCTGTATATGGATGTAGAGTTTTTTATTAATGTTTGTGCAGAGAGGAGCCATTTCACCTACATCAGCAATGTGTTTTTTTGTTGAAGATTTAAAGTATTTTTTTAAGTAAGAGGAAGAATATTATCAAAAAAGGAATTTACTAGGTCATCAAGTTCTTGCTATAGAATGTGTGAAACACATTCTTTTTATGTCTCAGATATTCACATAATTGCAGAATTGCAGAACAATTGTGGTTTAAAGGGACCTCTGGAAATCATCTGGTCCAAGTTCCCTGCTCTAGCAGAAACACCTAGAGCTGGTTTCCCAGTCCAGTGTCCAGATGTCTTTTGACTAACTGCAAGGATGGAGACTTCACAAGCTCTCTAGGCAACCTGCGACAGTGCTTAGTCACCCTAGCAGTCCTGTTGTTCACAGGGAATTTCTGCGTTTCAGTTTGTGCCCACTGTCTCTTGTCCTACCACTGTGCACCACTGAAAAGACCCTGGCTCCATCTTTTTTGCACCCTTCCTTCAGGTGTGTATTCCTTCACTCTTAATCACTTAAAAAAAAAAAAAAAGAATGTTATCAAAATATAGGCATGGCTCTTTTCTGCAATTTGTGTGACATCTGTACATACAATATTTCCCCTTAGTTATATAAAATAAAACCTGTTGGAGTTGAGAATATAATTTGGGAATTTAGAGTTCAGAATTCTGTAACTAGAACCAGATTCCAGTTTGACAGAGATTCTGGCAAGATGCTCAAGTTGATGAAAGTGTATATTCTACATTCTTCTGTGAAAATTTGGGATGAAGTGAGGAGAAGCAGAATATAACCCTGTTTGTGGGTTTTTTTTTTAAATTGTAAGTAGTATCCATGATAATCTTCAATTTGCTACGAAAATCTGCATTACGGAAATGCCATCAGTTATTTAAGAAGTTTTACTGAAAAAAAGTTCAGATGAGTGCTTTTCATGTCTATTCCTCTGGATAAGCTCTCCTTAAATGATTAAATGAAAAATTATTTATAAATATCTGCCTCTGTATTACACTGCCTGCCTAGATCACACAACAAGAATTAAAAGCTACCATACAAAACTGTTCTCCACAAATTAGTCTTCCCCAAGTCATAGTGTATTCAGAAGAGAAAGATGCGGCTTAATTTTCACACTATTTAAAAAAAAATAAAGATATTGTAGGTACTTTTCAGAGTTTCTAGCTAAGTACAGAATACATTGGAACAACATTGTGGGCTTCTACCCCAGGAAATGGGGCTTTTCACAGGAGTAATGATTATTCTTTTACAAAAAGGAAGATGACCTCACAAACTACAGACAAATCTCAGTGGTAAACACAGAATTGTCTTTTAAGCTACAGGTCAGCACCAACAAGAACATCTGCTCATGGTTCCCAGTCACAGAGAAAGGATTCCTATTCATATTCTGCATATCTGACAAGAGACCAGTGTGTTTTGCATCTAAATGTGTGAAATTCTGTTTCATGTTTTGTGATTATTGGTCACACAAGAGAATCTCTTCAGAATTGCACACTGGGGTCTGGTTGAACATTGAGCCCTTTGAGATGCTAACAAACTGCTAGTGGAAGTTATTAAGGGCTGGATACATTGTCAGACATTTAACACATTGTCCCATACTTTACTCATAAAGGAAAGCCCATTATAGTTAGAATCTAATTAAATCTGATTCTTTTATGAAATGACAACGAAACCTCAACTCCACAGAGGAAAGAGCTGTTCATTATTTGGATATTAAATACTTCAGCTGACAAAAGGGTTAAAAAGAAAATCTTAGAACTCCACATCTGAAATAATTAAAGGCATGATTTAAATCAAAGGTACTTACTTAAAGGTATGAAAATTAACTTAGAGTTAATTAATGGCTATTAATAAGTGAGACTAGTTTTTTCTAAATTTAGAGTTGAAATCTATAATTTTTTCTGTGTAACAACATGGTCTGATGTCATTATTGGACCTGAAAAGCTGTATTGTGTCTTCATCATCTTAGGTCAAGAGGAAGATATAGTATATTTTGAGTTCAAAAAATCTTTTAGTGAAATACCATGTTATTGCGAGCTATTATTCTTCTGACAGATGTCCTTTGGCATCTGTTTAATGTCTAATAGAAATATTGTCATCTTGCTACCTGATACCAAGGACAAGGTAAGGAAGAGGGATCTGGAAGCTGGATTTTCTGCATAGTCCTATTATACATACTTTGACAGCTGTTAGTGTAATTATTTCCTCTATACTCTATGATTTATCATGAATGCCATTGGGATGGTAGCCCCTCTGTAGAAGGTGTGACACCTGACACAAAGGAATCATGAGATGATGAGGTAAGGCAAGGCTGGACAGCTACACTGGTGGTGTCTGCCAGCATCTAAGTGTTTATATCTCTTCCAGAAAGTGAAGAAGAATTTTGAATAACTGCACAGAAAAACATTATGACACCTCTGTGGGAGCTGTACACTTGACTTTTTGAAAATATTCACAAAAAAGTGTGAATATGAAATATCAAATATGTATATAGAACCCTGTCATATAAACTAGGAATGATAAGGAAACGGCTAACAATGACGAGTGCTCCATGGGGGATTTAGGCATGAATATGGTAATATTACTATCAAAATTCCAACCAGCCAATTGGAAAATGGACTTTGAAAAACAGCATTCGTTCTGTGATAATTGCAGCTTAAATTCTTAACGCTCCAGTAGAATTCATACTCCATTAAAATAAGTGCTCTACAGAAGCAGACTTCAGAAGCCCAATCTATAAGAAACATAAGTAAAGAGGAGACTGAACTTAAATATGTGACTTTCCAAATGGTGTCACAATGGAGAGCTGCAAAGCAAGTGCAGTTGCTTAACTCTCTCTGCCAACCCAATTCTGGCTACATGAAGCCTCAGAACAGAACACTATACAAGAAGAGCATGCACACCTTTTGAAAATAATGTAACTTGTTTCCTGTGTGATCTCTATATGCACACAAGCATTGATTGTGCTGGGGGTATTTTGCACATTTTGCTCAACAAATATATCCTTCCCTATATTGACACTCAAAGGAAAATATTCTACTGTTAACAACTGTACTGAACAGATATGAATGGAAGTGTTCAGTTTTAGGATTATTTATCCAGATTTACACAGTAAAAAATTGGCTTGCCTATTTGTCTTTGCAGACACAAAAATGAGAAAGTTCATGTTTATTTTCTAGTGTCTTTTTTCCTGATGCTGTTGTTCCAAATATTGTCTTAGGCTGAAGAACACAAGATGGCAGGTTCCAAAGAAAATAATCTGTTTTTTGCACAGATGGGAGTCTGCCCAGTATCACGTCAAATCCTCAGCTTCTGGCATCTGCTTCTACCCAGACTTTTTATTTCAATTTTTTAAAGTAGTTGTTCCATAATAGGGTGGTATTCTAGTGAGACCTACTTACAAACTGTAACTTGGAGCTTTGAGAGTTTAAAATCTCCACCTGCTATTCAATTTCTTCTCTTTTAAACCTCATCAAACTTATTAGTCTAACAGAGATCTAATTAAAGTTCCTTGTGTGTTCATCCCGGCCGGCATATTTCAAATGACACTTTTGTGTGAATTGCTGACAAGTTTGTTCATTTTATATCAAAACTGCAATCTTCTTTTATATGTTCTGACATAGCATGTACAGACAAGAACTCGTCTTCACTGAGGCCATATTAATCTTTATAAAAAAAATTAAAATGTTTTGAGTTACTAAAGAAGGAAAAAAAAGTATGTTACACGTGTGAGAAATGGTTTGATTAAACAGACATTTGGGAGAAGTTTCGTCTGGCTTTGTATTATATGTCTACAAGGTAGACATCCACATCTGAGCTACTTGTCTGAAGTCTCTTTACAGTCAACACAAAGAAAAAGGCAATTTTGAGATGTTATTCTTCTTGTCACAAGGAAGACATTTAAATTGGGTCATATTAATTAAACTCTAAAAGTTCTGTTTCTCAGCATGGACAATAAAAGGAGTTTAGACAACTAGCTCAGAGGTAAATGTCTGCATTCCAGACCTCTAAAATTAGACAGGTGAAAATTCCATGTTCAAAAAGATGGAAAGGGAATCAAGTGATCAAATATATTGATTCTATCCACCCAGCATGCAGATTTTGCTAGTGCTCTTCTGTCAACTGGATTATGGTCTGAACCTACTCCCATCCATGTTAAGACAGTGTTAAAACTGCAACTTTTACAACAAACACTTTTGTTCTTGCTCTTTCAGGCAGCAGGAGTCAACTGAACATTTACAAGAAAATCCCATTTTCTTATCCAATAGTCTCTCATTTTCACATAGTTCCACTATTACTGGTTCTGATTCCTTCACTTGGGCAGAACAGTCAAAATGCAGGAAGAAGAATTATCAGTGTTTATATTAAAAATATTCCTTCTTTTGGGGGGGGAATAAAACTTTCCTTTAACTGACTATTCTGGCTGTTTAAAAATGTGATTAAGAATGATAGGTGGCGTCTTCTGCAAACAGGAAAAGAATAAAATTATCCAACTTTTTTTTTTTGCATTTTTGAGGGAAAACTGATCACATTTTTCTTTCCTCTTTTTCCATACCCACGCACATACAGATAAACTCTCACGGTCTGGGCTTAACTGACAGTAAGAAAAAAAAACCCACCTAAATCTTAAAAGATAGCAAACCTGTCACACAAAGCTGAAATCTCAGTTCCTTCCTGTCTCTCAAGAAGTTTTAGAGGGGTTTTCATCAGCATAGAATCAAATCCTCAGACTGAAAAAAGTGTCTAAACCTTGTCTTGACTCCATGGGAGCCATTAGGGCTGTGCTTCCACTTTTTATTCCACCACTCAAACACACCCTCACACATTTACATGCCATTTACATATCATTTAAGTGCCACAAGACTAGACAGAAGCAGTACTCATAAAATTCAAGATTTTTCTCTTCTTACTCTACTAGCCTCCTCACTTGCCAGATCAGTGAAAACATATCTAGACTGCGTGTATGCTAGCAGAAGAAAAGCAGGATGTGATGGAAAGTGAGTAGGAACTTTTCAGGTGAGAAATAGGGTGTGCATGGTAACAAAGGAGACAGAGACATCTCAGTATGTGGGGAATGATAGACTCCTAGCTGACCCTGAACTTGTTTGATTTGCTGCTCTAGCTAAATGCTCATAAATCTATGAGGCCCTACAGAATTCGTCCCAGGATACTGAAAGAGCTGGATGATGTCATGTAGGACCTCTCTCCATTATTTTTCAGCAGTCTTGGGAGTCTGGAGAGGTCCCTGTCAATTGAAAGCTGGTAAATGTTGTTCCAATTTTCAAGAAAGGTAAGAAGGAAGATCATGGTAATTACAGGTGTGTCAGTCTCACTTCAGTGCCTGGTGAAATTATGGAGAAATTTATTCCAAGAGTTATTGAAAAATACTTGAGAGACAATGCAGTCATTGGTCATATCCAACATGGGTTCAAGAGGGGAAAGTCCTGCTTAAACAACTCTAATTTCCTTTTATGACAGGGTCACTCGTCTAATAGATCAAGGGAAGCCAGTAGATGTGGGGTTTTTGAATTTTAGCTAAACTTTTGATACTGTCTCTCAGAGCATCCTTCTGGGCAAACTGTCCAGCATACAGCTAGGCAAGTCCATAATACACTGAGTGAGCAATTGGCTGACAGGTCGGGCTCAAAGATTATAGCAAATGGGTTTACACCAGGCTGGTGGCCAGTCACCAGGGGGGTTCCCTAGAGCTCAGTTTTAGGACCAGTATTCTTTAATGTACTTATAAATTACCTGGGTGATCTGGGTGAAGTAATTGAATGTATATTAAGTAAGATTTTCAATGATACTAAAGTAGGAGGAGCTGTGGACTCCCTTGAGGGTAGAGAAACCTTACAGAGAGATCTGGATAGACTGGAGTGATGAGCAATCATCAACCATATGAAATTTAACGAGAGCAAGTGAAAGTTTCTCTACGTGGGATGGGATAATCCTGATTACACGTACAAACTGGGGGACGAGAAGCTAGAGGGCAGCCTCATGGAAAGTGTGTCCTGGCAGACAAAAGGGCCAACCACGTCCTGGGGTGCATTAAACACAGCATAGCCAGCTGGTTGAGGGAGGTGATTGTTCCACTCTACACTGCACTGATGTGGCTCCACCTGATGTAACATGCACAGTTCATGGTATATAAGAAGGACATCAAACTATTAGAGTGCACCCAGAGGACGACCAAGATGGTGAAAAGCCTTGAGGGCAAGACTTATGAAGAGCAGCTGAGGTCACTTGGCTTGTTCAGCTTGGAGAAGGCTAAGGGGTGACCTAATGGCAGTCTGAAACTGTCTCAAGGGGGGCAGTGGAGGGGGAGGTGCTGATCTCTCTCTGGTGACCAGTGATAAGATACAAGGAAGTGGAATAAAACTGTGTCAGTGGAAATGCAGATTAGACATTAGGAAAAGGTTCTTCACCAAGAGGGTGGTTGGTCACTGGAACAGGCTCCCCAGGGAAGTGGTCACAGCATTAAGCCTGTCAGAGTTCAAGGAGCATCTGGATGATACTCTCAGTCATTGAGTGCAAGCAGGGACTTGTCAGTATGTTTTTCTGACCATGCCCTATGTCTGATCACTGCAGTCTGTCCTGTCTCCTTATTAAACTCCATCTTCAACTATTTTCCCATAAGGGGCTCTTCACTCCATCTGTGTGTGTGGCGGGGGCGGGGGGAAGTCCATGGTGCCAGGGACTGGAGTGAGTGTAGGTGTGTGATCACTAGTGAAGATCAAGCTGAATGAGCCAGCAGAAAGGTGAAGTGGCCTGGGATCAAGGGGGATGTACGGGAGCCTGAAGGCCAGCTCTGGGTGTGAGAACACTTGTATGTCTCTAAGGGTGACAGAACAGAGGGAGCAGCTATGGGACCGAGGAGTCCTTGACAGCTCTGTGTGTGTGTGCATGTATTTGTGTGTGTGATGGTCTGCACCAGCAACTGGAATGGGGCTGTGACCATGGGGGTTCATATGTCCAGGTGCCAGCAATTGGGGTGACTGGGATCCAGCAACAATGACTGGGCAGGATGGGTGTATAAATCCAGTAGCTGCCCCCGAATCTTGTACATGTATTTATATATATTCCCTCTAGCGGGCTCATGCTCAGCCACAGTTGGGAGCAGAATGAGGCCATTGGTGCTGTTTGTGTTTGTGTGATTGTTCTGTATGTCTGTTTGTTGTGTGGCCAGATGTGTAAATATATATGTATATATATATATATATATTCTATACAGTCTAAATTAACTATCAAGAATAGGCGCTCAGCCTTGCTATTGGAGAGACTGGAGGACTGAGCCAGACTAAGAGGAATTTGTGCCTTAGAGATGGCCACAGAAAACCAGAGCTGCACCGGAGGAGGTTCCCAACCATACCTGATCAGGTAATCCTAACAGCAAGAATTGTCTGAAACTATAAAAACATTTTCTGTGTGAATAGCTGTCACTGAAAAGCTGTCATTGAATGGATGATAGAATTTATGGTTGCTGAGTAAGTGTAGCCACTTAGTTACACAAGGAGACTGTCAGTCAAAAGTCCATTTTTCATTCATTGAATGACCCTAGGGAAGGTTTTTCAAATTGTGATTTAAGTTTGGTTATGTATAAGGTAGTTACTGACCTGTCTCATAGGAATACAATGAACTGATGTTGATAAAGAAGTTGGTAATCTTTGCAGGAAGGGTGACATCTCTGTATTGGATTAGAACAAAAGACAACGAGATTAGGTCTCATGCTTCCAAGAGGTTAACCACAAAACACCCACAGAATTTCAACAGGTTTTGGCTGTACAGCTTTAAAGTTATTGGAGTGTATTTCAGAGTGATCCAGGGTACTGTAAGAATGATTGAGAAACTTCACTGACTTCAGCAGTGAAAGCTGCTTATAGAAAGGGTATGTTGATTTTCATAGCCGTTTCACTATATCAAAATCAATTTGAATATCTAAAACCAATTTGAATATCAAATATATCTAAAACCATAACATGTAAACAGCATGTAAATCATGTAAAATCTGTGTACTTTACAATGTTTGAATAAAAAACCAAACAAAAATAAAAGAGGCACCACAGTGGAATGACTTAATTAGTGCATCATATAAGATAAGCCTGGAAATTTTTCTGCATAGTCTTTTTTTTAAAAAAAATTTCCATTTTGTGATACATCTTTTAATAGTTTTGAGGTAAATTTCAAAGAGGACAAAGAAAGCCCAAACAAGGAATCATTATGTCTCTTCCCTGGTTTAACACAGATTTCCAGCATAACTTTGCAAATTAAGTCTTTATTTATGTAACGACTATTAGCATAAAAATACCACTTCATTTTTGCATATGCTCTTACATTTTCCTTGACATCATTTTTGAAATAGAAAATATTTTAGAATCCTACTATCCAGTTTTTGAAGATGAAATAATTTTATATTAGGGGTTATAATGTATTTTTATTAATGTTTTTAATAAAGAATTTACTTTTCTGTTTCCTACTGTGACAGGTTATGACTCTCTTTGGATAATAAAAAGGACTGCCAGAAAAAGGATGGACTAAAAGCCAAAACTGAGTGATGCTTACACTGTACAAAGGAGACGGTTGGCAGGTCCTCAAGACCGATTATTTAAAATCTGTTTTCCAGAGGATCTGATAAGATGAATTTCCACAACCTAAAATGGACTTTACATAGAGATATCCCCAGACACTGCTCATAGTCAACAAATCAAACAGATCGGGGCTTTTATCAAATTTGATAATCTCTTTAAAAGATTTCCAAACATGTTTAAGCATTTTTGCAAGCCTTGTATAGTCTAACAACACATGACCTTCTCTTTCTACTCTTTTTCTTTTTAAAAAACTTAATTCAATTTGTCTGTTTAAAAGAACAATCTTGTAATTCAAAAGTGCCCCAAATTAGGAGTGCTCTGGGTCTCCAGCATCTGGAATCACTGTTTGTTCTGTAAGAGACAGTCAAATGATGAATGTCATGCAAAAGAGAAATTGCCAACTGTCAAATTACCTCTCAGATCATTTTTATACTGGGTTGTACAGTATTTTTGCATACTTGTCACATGGCCACATTGCCCATCTGTCAGTCTAACTTGTGGTAGTTTCCAATTAAATTTTAAACAGAGGTGAATACATTCTGTAAGTGGATGAGAGAGGCTCAACTTGAGGGGAAGGCAGGAAAAACTTGGCCATCGTCAGTCCCCACTGGAAACAAGTGACTGAGTAAGTGGAACCTGCAGTCAGCTGACCAGCCAGCATGCAGAAAGGCTGGACCCAGCCATGGCATACTTTGCCTCCTTGCCAGGTGACAGACCAAAACACTGTGAAGGACACTGGGGAGAGGAGCGGAAGCTGAGTGTAAATGCACAGGGAGCATGGGGGGACATGAAGGTACTGGTTAGGGGCACTGGTGTGAAGCATTATGAGAATCTTTTTCTGGGAAAATTTGGGTTATTGTTATGGGCTGGTCTAAGAGACAAAAGAACAGAAAATATAGAATATAGAGTTCTGCTCTTCATGGAAAAAATTTTGGGGTTTTGGGTTTTTGTTTTTTTGAAGACCATTGTTTCCCGTTTTCCTTCATGTGTAAACTTTGCAAACTGTTTGGTGCTATTGCTTATTAAATTGCACTGTATTTTCTACCTTCCGTGTTAGACTTCCTTCTCTCTGCATTGGCATAACTGAGATTGGTACTAAATATAGTAGAATTAATCAGTTATGCCAAAGATTTGGCTTAGTGTGCGTCTACCAGCCAGTGTACTGAAGAACTCCTAAAGCTGATACAGCTGCATGTCACAGCACAATGCAGAAATACTATCTTGTGTTTCAAAAACTGCTACCTTTGGGCTCCCTGCATCAAACTATGTCATGAGGCATAAACATGTACCATATTTTGAATCAAATTTTTTCTTAATTTTCTGATGCCCGAGCTCATTTTCTTATCATAGTCTTGTGACTGTAGAGCATGTAAAGGCATTTTTCTACTGTGCTGAAAAATAGGGAACTCATAATTGTGGAAAATAGCAGAATTAGAAAGTACTTCTGGTATATTACACAATAAAATCTTTTGATATAAACACTTCAGGTGGGCAGCTGCTTCTTTATAAGCTTACTTCTCAGAAGACGCTGTACTCCTTTCTCTTTGCAATTTTAGGATTGCTATTTAGTGAACTCATAAAAAGGCAGTTATAGTTATCTATAAGAAATATATTAGCAACCTGATTCCATTTCATAGTGCCCTAGTTGTCATACATCACAATTAATACTAATTGGCACACTTTTAGCAAGATTGTAAAATGTTAAAATAAGCATGCAGTATACAAACTTTCCCCCTAAGTAAATGCCTTTATCACCAAGGTAAGGAGTCCCTCTCCTCTCCCTCTCCCTCTCCTCTCCTCTCCTCTCCTCTCCTCTCCTCTCCTCTCCTCTCCTCTCCTCTCCTCTCCTCTCCTCTCCTCTCCTCTCCTCTCCTCTCCTCTCCTCTCCTCTCCTCTCCTCTCCTCTCCTCTCCTCTCCTCTCCTCTCCTCTCCTCTCCTCTCCTCTCCTCTCCTCTCCTCTCCTCTCCTCTCCTCTCCTCTCCTCTCCTCTCCTCTCCTCTCCTCTCCTCTCCTCTCCTCTCCTCTCCTCTCCTCTCCTCTCCTCTCCTCTCCTCTCCTCTCCTCTCCTCTCCTCTCCTCTCCTCTCCTCTCCTCTCCTCTCCTCTCCTCTCCTCTCCTCTCCTCTCCTCTCCTCTCCTCTCCTCTCCTCTCCTCTCCTCTCCTCTCCTCTCCTCTCCTCTCCTCTCCTCTCCTCTCCTCTCCTCTCCTCTCCTCTCCTCTCCTCTCCTCTCCTCTCCTCTCCTCTCCTCTCCTCTCCTCTCCTCTCCTCTCTCTCCTCTCCTCTCCTCTCCTCTCCTCTCCTCTCCTCTCCTCTCCTCTCCTCTCCTCTCCTCTCCTCTCCTCTCCTCTCCTCTCCTCTCCTCTCCTCTCCTCTCCTCTCCTCTCCTCTCCTCTCCTCTCCTCTCCTCTCCTCTCCTCTCCTCTCCTCTCCTCTCCTCTCCTCTCCTCTCCTCTCCTCTCCTCTCCTCTCCTCTCCTCTCCTCTCTTCTCCATAGAGTTTTTTTATACCTTTTTATGTACAGCAAATCACCTCCAAGATGTGGCCTGAAGTATCAGCTCCCTCCTGCTTTTCCTCCCATACAAAGATTAAGTACCAGTACTCAGTATTGACTACTGATTGTGATATTGCCTGGAGAGGTAGAATCTGTGGGGTTATATAATTACAGAGAAAAGAAGGAGTTAAAGCTTGAATCTTGCTTCATGATCATTTGGGGAGGGTGCCTTAAAGAGCAGGTTATTGTATAAAAAGCTGCACTTCTTTTCCTTAAAGGACAAAGATGAGTCATAACCAGTTGTCTGGAAAAAAACAGTGTGGGCTTACTTTCAAATTTATTACTTCCCTCTCATCAAAGAAACCTTCTTGCAGCCTTTGAGGGCTTGTCCTGCCTTCAGATCCCTACGACCAGTGCCTGCAGTGTGTGCCTGTTGCTTTGAACTGCCATCCTAGGTTTCCTAACACTTTATAGAGGGAGACTACTAAATACATTAACAATTCTTGATTCTGCACCAGAGTCTAGAAGATATATTTTGGGGTTTGTTTCTCCTAAATTTTATGGCTTTGAATGACCTAACTTTTGGTCCTCAGCTCAACTGACATAAAGACTGGGTGTAAACCCAGGACATTTCTCATCTTTCTTTAATTACTCAGTATCATCTTTATTATATTTTTTGATACAAATTGATTCTTTTTTTAATTTTAAGCAACAACACGTTTTTCCAGCCAGAAATTCTAAATAATTTATGGTTACAGAAAACGTGTAAACATGACCAAAGCAGAGAATTAAATCATTCAAATGCAAATCTCAGAAAGGCACATCTTATTTTCTGCTTCAGTTTCTACAGTAATAACAACACCTAGAGCTTGTAACTCTGAGTATCAGTGAAGAAAAATAAGTCCATTTCAAAATGGAGAAAATTCTGGACTTGAAATCTCCAGCAAACTTAGTACCGTGATTTATAGCACATTGAACTAAACTATAAAAAACAAAATAAGTAATTGTTCATCCATAATCCACAATACTTTAGAAATAAAGTAGGGCACTGCAAAGAACTTAATCCAGTGAGATATTGACATCTCGGCTCTTGTTCACTTCAGGTAGAAACTCATAATTAATATGCGACTGAAGAAATACAGTTCACAAACAAGAATTGGTCTTCAGCTACTAATTAAGTGCCTCATCCAACTGGATAGGATTTTCTACCACCAAAGCAATGGCTTTGGAGAAGTATAACAGCTGATTATTCTTGAGAAACCTGATGATGGGATTTATTGTTTCTGACAGCAGTGCTACCACTGCTGAAGCTACAAAAGATGGCAAATTCATTAATACATAGCATTAAGTCTTGATTGGGTTTACATTAAACGTATTTGGTCACGTTTGACCAGGGCACATTTACCATTCATTGTCAATAAAATTGTTACAGTGTTTCTGGCGTTCTAAATGTATTATAACTTTGTTTTGACATTACAACCCAACATACTCTCTGCAGGAAAGCTATTCCAGGAACACAAAAAAGTGTCCCAAAAATAATGATTTTTTTATATACTCTAGGTTCACCTGCCTACTCAGTCTCATGCCAATAAGGACCTCAATGAGAGCTCATCTTTGCAGAGGATCAGCCATTTGTTATATGTGTGCTGGCTGTTGTTTCAGTTTCATTGCTCTGTTAACGTGATTCAAAGGCACCTAACTAGAGAAAACCAAAACCAGAACAATTCTTCCCTTTTAAGTTTTTCTGTTAAAAAAAATATAATAAATAATTTAAATCATAGAATCATAGGATACTTATGGTTGAAAAATACCTTTAAGATCACCAAGTCCAACCATTAACCTAGCACTGCCAAGTCCACCACTAAACCATGTCCCTCAGCACCACATTTATGAAATACCTTTAGGGATGATGACTCAGCCATTTCCCTGGGCAGCTTGTTCTGTTGCCTGATAACCCTTTCAGTGAATAATTTTTTTCCTAATATCGAGTCTAAATCTCCTCTGGTGCAACTTGAGGACAATTTCTGTTGTCTTATCACTTGTTACTTGGGAGAAGAGACTGACACCCACTTTGCTACAGCATCCTTTCAGGTTGTTGTAGAGGTTACAACCTTTCAGGAGGTTGTACGTAAGTTATGATGAGGTCTCCCCTGAGCCTTCTTTTCTCCAGACTAAACAACCCCATTTCCCTCAGCCAGTCCTCATAAGACTTGTGCTCCAGACCCTTCACCAGCTTCTTTGCTCTTCTTTGGACACAGTCCAGCACCTCAGTGTCCTTCTTGTCGTGAGGGGCCCAAAACTGAAGGCAAAGATGTGTATAGCAGTGCATCAGTACTTGGCTACAACTCTGTCTCAACAGCAGAAATTTAAGAATATTTCCCACTTCGAAGTTTTGAAAAGCTTAATAACATTTGTGCTCTGGAAATAGATTTTAAGCTGTACAGATTCTCTGCTCTGGCTCTTAGTTCATCTTTTCATAACAAATGTTTTTAACAGAACAGTCAACCTTTATTCCTAAGCAGTTCACCTAGGCAAGGAGTAGCCATGAAAAATGTAAAGTGACATTGTGTTACTATCTAGCCAGCACACCGAATAATGGGCATCTCTCTGACTGAAGCAGTCACATATGTTTCATGGATCTTTTCACTGTTTAAACCCCCTGTGTTTAATTCAGACACAAAATTATGGGCAACAGTTTGTTTAGATTCAAGCATTAATCTGTGGTCAAATTGGCTTCAAGTGACATTTTCTAGATGGCTTACTGAAAAGACATCACAATCATTTCTTATCAGAGTAGAGCTAGTGGCAAGAGAAGCCATTAATTATGAGTAATTACCTTTCCTATTACTTTATTTTTTTCTTTTTTTCTTAAAGGTGGGTGAATCTCAAAAAAGTGTTAGTTCATAGAACCATGGATTCATAGAACAGTTTGGGTTGGAAGGGACGTTTAAAGGTTGCCTAGTTCAAGCCCCCCTGCAATGAGTAGCAACATCTTCAACTACATCAGGTTGCTCACAGACCCATCCAACCTGTCCTTGAATGTGTCCCGGGATGGGTCATCTGCCACCTTTCTGGGCAACCTGTGTGAAGTGCTGGCGTCTGAACCCCAAGCCCTGAATGAAGGTTGACATATGGGTGGTTCCCACAGCCCTTCAAAAGGAGGGGATGAGTTTACCTTTTGGCTTTCTCCAAGGTGCGGACGGCCTTGCAAGGAAAGCCCTTAGGTAAACAAGCCCCAGGTGCCCTGCATTTTGATAACGAGTGCCAGGTGTCCTGTTTTGGGGATAAAAGCTGGGCCCACTTGCAGGAAGGGTTGGAGAGTCTGTCTGTGGAGTGGACGCACTTCACAGAGTTTCCTGTTGGGGAAGGACCTCCTGACTCCTCATGCAACCGGATCGCAGTCAGGTCTGGCACGTACAAACGCGGGCTTTGTGGGGAGGCAACATGGGGTTACTTCTGTCATATGTAACCACCTTATTGTCTCGGTTGTCTCCCATTTTCTCCATGGGTTATCTTGTATCTCTGTTTGTTCCATCTGTTATGAGTGATACTATCTCATTCCTGGGGTTGCTGGGGTTGATATCTATTATCTGTGATCTATCTAACTTGTTTGTACCCCCGGCAATCCCCCGTATTCTGAGTCCTTTATGTGAAAGAGAACTTACTCACTGGATTGTTGTTCTGCTGCTGGCTGTGTCTTTTGTACTGGGCCTAGTAATTGGCAAAACACCTGTGCCAGTGTTTCACCACCCTCATCATAAAAAATTTATTTCTTAAACCTAGTCTAAACCTACCCCCTTTTAGTCTAAAACCATTACCCCTTGTATTACCTCTTATTGCTATAGGCCCTACTAAAAAGTCTATCCCCGACTTTCTTATAAGCCCCCTTTAAGTATAGAAAGGCTGCAATAAAGTCTCCCCAGAGCCTTCTCTTCTCCAGGCTCCAATAACTGAACAACTCCAACTCTCTCAGCCTTTCTTCAGAGGAGAGGTGTTCCAGGCCTCTGATCATTTTTATGGCTCTCCTCTGGACCCACGCCAGCAGGTCCATGTCTTCTGTGCTGAGGGCTCCAGAGCTGAACACAATACTGCATGTAGGGTCTTGCTAGAGTGGGGTAGAGGGGCAGAATCACCTCCCTCAGCCTTCCGGCCATGCTTCTTTTGATGCAGCGCAGGATACTGTTGGCCTTCTGGGCTGCTAGTGCACATTTCTGGCTCATGTCCAGCTTTTCATCTATCAGTACCCCCAAGTTCTTCTCCGCCGGGCTGCTCTCAAGTCCTCATCCCCCAGCCTGTATTGATACTGGGAGTTGCGCTGACCCATGTGCAGGACCTTTCACTTGGCGTTGTTGATCCTCCTGAGGTTCACTTGGGCCCAATTCTCAAGCTTGTCCAGGTCCCTCTGGATGCCACCCCTTCCCTCAGGTGTGTCAACCACACCACTCAGCTTGATGTTGTCTGCAAGCTTGCTGTGGGTGCATTTGATCCTACTGTCTGTGTCATTGATGAACATATTAAACAGTACTGGGTACCTTATGGACTCCTGAGGGACATCACTTGTCTCTCATCTCCATTTGTGCATTGTGCCATTGGGCACTACTCTCTGGACGCGACCATCCAACCAGTTCCTCATCCACCAAACGATCCACCCATCAAATCCATATCTCTCCAATTTAGAGAGAGGGATGTTGTGGGGGGCCCTGTCAAATGCCTTAAAAATGTCCAGATAGACTTCCCTTACCTCTTCCTTTGCCCACTGATGTAGTCACTCCATAGCAGAAGGCCACTAGGTTGGTCAGGCAGGACTTGACCTTGGTGAAGCTATGCTGACTGTCTTGAATCATCTCCCTGTTCTCCATGTGCCTTTGCATAGCTTCTAGAAGGATCTGTGCCATGATTTTCCCAGGCACACAAGAGAGGCTGACAGGTTGGTAGTTCCCAGGCTTCCCCTTTCTACCCTTTTTAAAAATGGTTGCAATGTTTCCTTTCTTCCAGTCACCAGGGACTTCACCTGACTGCCATGAATTTTCTAATATCATGGAGAGTGGCTTGGCAACTACATCAGCCAATTCCTTCAGGATTCTGAGATGCATCTCCTCAGGTCCCATATGCTTATGTATGTTCAGGTTTTTCAGCTGGTCATGAACCTGAACTTCTCTTACAGTGGGAGGGACTTCCCTCCCCCAGTCCCTTCCTTGCAGTCCATCTACTCGAAAGGTCTGGGAAGAGGAGCTGCCAGTGAAGACCAAGGCAAAAAGTTACTCAGTACCTCGATAATTTCTCTTTGTCTGTTGTTACCAGTTTGCCAGTCTTTTTCATAAGGGGATTTATGCTTTCTCTGACCTTCCTTTTAAGACTGACATACCTATAGAAGCCCTTGTTATTGTTTTTTGCACCCCTTGTCAAGTTCAGCTCCATCCACACCTTGACCTTCCTGACCCCATCCTTACACAATCGGGCAGCGTCCCTATACTCTTCCCAGGCTACCTGTCCCTGCTTGCATTGCGTATGTATTCCCTTCTTGCCCTTTAGTTTAACCTGTAGGTCTTGATTCATCCATGCTGATCTCTTGCCCATAGAATCCAGCACCCTTTTATATGTGGAACAATGGAAAAACAGTACAGTGTTTTAGAAAATGTGCTAGGACATTTTAAAGCAAACTGCCATTTCTATTCAGAAATGCTTTTAGAGGGGAAAAAACAGGTGTAGCAGATGGAGAAACCACTTTATGAAGCTCTTATAGTAAATGAAAAGCCTCGGAGCTATGCAAACCCTCTGGCAACACAGGGTTTCTATATTTACTCCATGAGCTTGTAGGTGCAATTGGTGTTACCAGAGAAGTTGACAAAGACACATCACACACAGTTAACCTTGTACTTTTGATTGGAATGAGCTCTGCGTAGTGGTTTGTTGCTGCCCCATCACCTCCTGAGAATTACATGGAGCTAAACCTTTTCTTCTGTACCAATATAAGAAATATTCTCTATTTTATGACAATGTCCTGGTTTGATTAAAACAGAATCAATTGAGCCAGCAATGTGCCCTTGTGGCCAAGAAGGCCAATGGCATCCTGGGGTGTATTAGAAAGGGGGTGGTTAGGAGGTGGTGAGAGGTTCTCCTTCCCCTCTATTCTGCCTTGGTGAGGCCACATCTGGAGTATTGTGTCCAGTTCTGGGCCCCCCAGTTCAAGAAGGACAGGGAACTACTTGAGAGAGTCCAGTGCAGAGCCACAAAGATGATTAAGGGAGTGGAACATCTCCCTTATGAGGAAAGGCTGAGGGAGCTGGGTCTCTTTAGCTTGGAGAAGAGGAGACTGAGGGGTGACCTTATTAATGTTTATAAATATGTAAAAGGTGAGTGTCATGAGGATGGAGCCAGGCTCTTCTCAGTGACATCCAATGATAGGACAAGGGGCAATGGGTACAAGCTGGAACATAGGAGGTTCCGCATAAATGTGAGGAAGAATTTCTTCACAGTGAGGGTAACAGAGCACTGGCACAGGCTGTCCAGAGAGGTTGTGGAATCTCCTTCTCTGGAGACATTCAAAACCTGCCTGGATGCGTTCCTGTGTGACCTGACCTAGGTGTTCCTGCTCTGGCAGGGAGATTGGACTAGATGATCTTTTGAGGTCCCTTTTCAATCCCTAACATTCTGTGATTCTGTAGTTTTTCCTTTCAGTGATTTTACTTTTCAGTTAAGTGATCTTCTAAGAATCCACTTTCTGAAGTTAACAACATGTTTTTCAGGCACTGTCTGCTCCTAGAAGTGATAACGCTTGATGTTTATAGTTAGCACTGAGCTCACAGCACAATGGTTTGCAGAATGGCTCTTGCTTATACTTATTCTTACAGAAACCAAGGTCACTGCTGAATTCCTTCTGTACTGCCTTGGGGTCTCATTAATGTAAGGCTGCAAAAGGGTTTCACCTGAGGGGACGAGCGGACAGGACAGGCAACCCAAACTGACCAATGAAGTATTGCACCCCATAAACATCAAGCTCAGTATAAAGCTGAGGGATCACAGGGAGCAAGCTCTCTCTTCTTCTACAGCCAGCCGGCATCCCGGGAGGACTCTCTTCATTTTTTCTCCTTTTGAATCCAATCTGTTCATTCCTGAATCCGGTTTCTGTCTGCCACCGAGTCCAGGAGCCCTGCTTGGGAGCTTCCCAGAGCTGCCCTGTAGCACCAGTGGTGATGCTAGCATCAATGGGGGGAGCACATGACTGGGGCAGGGCGGGGGAGAAGAAGCATGATATTGATTTTGTATATATTTCATTATTTCATTTTTTAAAAATATATTTTTTACCTTTTTATTGATATTGTTTCATTAAAGCTGTTCTAGTTTTTCCAAACCGTAAGTCTCTCTCCCTTTTCTTCTTTCCCTTTTCCTATCTGGGAAGAGAGTGGGGTTAACAGAGTGCATCTGCCAGCAGCCTAGTGGCCAGCCCAGCCCCAAACCCTGACACACTGCTGTGATATGCACATCATTTTCAAACAGTGTTTTATTTTCTGTCTTTTGTGGTGCTGTGAGAGTCAAGGACACAAAGTGTACTCTGGTTTGCTGCCTACAACTGAGCAGCTTAAGAATCTTTCTGAAACCAGCACCTATAAAATTCCTATTGCAGTAAAAGGGAGTCCTTTATAGACTTATAATTTTTTCTTGATAAGGAAAGCTAACCTCTGCTGTCCCTGCAATATGCCATTGTGCCACTCAACTATCATGTTTCTTTTTATACCCTAGGGCAGAGAGACTTGTTTATAAACGAGCAAAGATTTCTGAAGTGTCTTAAAACAATTTGTCATATTAGTCCCAAGGAGTATTCTTCCCATGCAGCATTGACTCAATTACTAACAAAAACACCTTCTACCTAATGTAATATATGCTTGGACATTGATGGAAATGGACAGATGCATTATTTAAGACAATGTTACTCTGTATGTAAATACTGTCTAATTCAGATGGAGTAGACACATAAGTTCTCTTGCAAAGGATCTCTGATGAAGAAGTGCCAGCTTTCTGTTGAAGTGGCATCAGATCAGACAAATGATATTCATCTTCCAGAGCAAGCAGTCCAGAATAAAGACTCAAAACACAATAACAGTTTAGGAATTAGAACCAGACTTGTAAATATGTCTGATTTCCACTCCCAGTTCAACTCTCAAACACCTTGAAGAATCATAGAATCATAGAAAAGCCTTGGTTGGAAGCGACCTCTAAGACCATCAAGTCCAACCATTAACCTAACACTGCCAATTCACCACTAAACCATGTCCCTTAGCACCTAATCTACATGTCTCTTAAATACCTCCAGGGATGGGGACTTGCCTGGTGTTTTCCATTATCAATGCTGTATGCTAACTTTGCATACTAAATTAGGCACCACACATTGTGAAGGATTTGAGTGTCAGAATTGACACTAGTAAGAGGGCTGAAAGCTTTATCTTTCTGAGAAACCAGTTGCTGAACAACATTGTATTGATTAGAAGTCTATCTTTTGGCACAGAAGTTCTGAAATGTTGTACTCAGTTTGCAAATAAGATGAAAGGTTACAAGCACTCTCCTGAAATTCATACTGTAATATTCAAGACAGCAATACTGAGGGTGTGCATTGTTAAAAACTACTGCATTTCAATCCATGGAGAGAGGTCATGTTTGATGGATTGATTCCTGTGTATAGTTTGTAAGGTACTTCGTGGTAGAAGTTTCTGTATAAATGTAAATTGCTCTATTGTTGTTATTATTATTATCTCCATAGGCATCTGCAAAGGAATGAAGAGAAAATACAGTAAATACATCCATCGTCCAGATTTTGTAAAACTGCCTTTCTCAGAACAAAGATGTGCAGGCCTAGCCCACATGTGTGGACCTAAGTACTGTCTGAATATCAAGCAAGCAGTCATCAATGACACACTGTCTATCTCATACATGTCCCATTCAGTCTGCCTGTACAGATGGGGCAGGTGGAAATTGTTAGCTGTGTTCTGAAATATCTCTTGAAAGGTACTATTTCAATCACAAACGTATTTATAGCAAAATTCAGGCTTAGTAGTGAAAATTGTTGGGTAGTCACAATCATGAACACAGCAGGGAAACAACGTGACAATTTCCTGAAACAGGGAGTAGTAAATTTTACAATGAGTCCAAGCATAACTTAACAGTTTTGCAGACAGTGATTTTGACAACTTGGTACTTTTTATATTTCAAATGGGTTTTTGTTATAAAAATGACACCTCAGATTCCACTAGCTTAAGACAGACTAATTTTGCTCCATTTTGCCTCTATACTTTAAGCCTGGTATTTTATTTAACATAGATACTGTGTTTTAATTAACTTTCCCATAAATATATTAACCATGACTTAAATGTTCTTAAAATTTCTTTAAAGGTGTTTTTTTTCTACCTTGTGGATTCCCTGAGGAGTTGACTGCAAAAACATGAAAGTCTCACTTCAATTAGAAATATTTTCAACTTCCACAACGTATATTAGTTCTCTTTTTATTTTTTTGGTTTTCACAATTTACTCAGCAAATGCTTTTACTCTTACAGACTTCTTTTCTTGACAGCTGCAACATCCATTTTGACTCGGGCAGTACATTTAATTGGGCTTTTTTCTTCTTCAGTGCAACTACACTCAGTGCTGCTCATCCTTGTCCTGTGTGATGTTTTAGTCAGTCAAAGCAAAGTCTTATCAACATGATAAGCAGTAAAACCTATAGGAAAGATTATACCACAAAGAACATGGGTTTTCTGGATTGTCTTGTCAGCTCCAGTACTGAACTAGCATTTGAACAATTAATTTCATTTTTCCCTTTGTTAAATGTGGATAACTTTACAATTGACATAAAGTATGCCACAGTTACAGACCTTAGTACATCTATACGCTGCCTCATTTACCTGAGTGTACTCCCTTGTGCATGAAGACTTTATGCAAATTCAAACTCTTATGGCTCCACTGGATTAGGATAAACTGTTGATCGATCAGTATTTCTCCAGCTGATTCTCTGTAAAAAAAATATCTTCCCCAAGAGATTCTATGTTTAGGGGGGATCAGAGTAGCCGGACAGCTTTTTAAATGAAATAAAAGATTTTTGAGCAAAGAAAGATCTAAGTACACACCGATATTATCTAAAATCTTGTTAGCCTCTTTTAGAGACCTACGCAACCCTTCCAGTTTTACTCACTCCTGGGCCCTGAGGTCTGAGAGTCAGTCTGGCTCCCTGCTTAAACGGTCATGCGATTTACAACCAGTCAAGCTGTAGAATTTCTCTTGACCCTTTAACAAGCTAGTCCAGTGAACTCAGCAGAGGACCAGAGGCAGAGAATATAAATGAACAGCTTTTGATTAGTCCTGGAGTTTTGGTGGACAGTTATTTATCTTCAGCCATTTGTTTGCCTGTGTCTTTGCTTCCAAATAGCCTTCTTGGCATTTTAATCAAACAAAGAGCATCCTAGTGATTAGGCTGTGCATGAAACGACTCCATTTCTGCTTTTATTAATATTACTGAATCTATTTATTCCTATAATTCATAGAATGTGGTCAATGGGAGCAAAATATTCTCTCTTTATGAAAATATCTGGCGAACACTGACTCTGAAAGCCTTATTTTTATTGTGAGAAACAAAAAAACCCAAACCTAAAAACTCAGTTAGGGTTAAATAAACAATATTTTTACATATTTTGAAACAAACATTAAGATGCACTTCAATAGTACTATTAGTGTGTCAGTGCATAATGAAAACCAATGTACCTGGTACATTTTTGTTACTAAAAAGAGAGTTAACAGTCAGCCATGTACCTATGAGAAAGCACTAATGGGTGGATTGGAAAAAACATCAGCATGGGATATTTATCATATTCCCTATCAAACTAAAAGGAAAATTAATTTATGAGTCTGACCTCTTTCTTATGTCTTCCTCTTAAGCACACCATATTTTGCTGCTATAATAGGCATTCTGTAGTGCTAGTATCCTGCTGGGGTTTGTACTCATGAAGAGAAAGAATGTGAAGAATAAAAACGTGATATGGAAATTTCCCAGTGTCTTAGTTTTGAATGTCATGGTCTATCTATACTGCACTACACGTTTTCCAGGGACCTCTATCTTTTCTTCTGGTATGCAGGATTGAATACTGTACATAGTCTAAAACTGAAAATGGAAAATATTTGTCCTATATTGGAAAGTATGGGGTACTAAATTTAATATCACCTGTCCACCTACAGGCATTCCAAGAAAGGTTTAATAACCTGAAATATGTATCCAAGTATATTTGTTAAGATTTAAAATTTGCAGAAGAAAGGAGAAAATACATTTAACGATCTTGTTAGGCTTATTAACTTCTGGAAGCAGAACTGTATTATTACTTTTCCGTATCCATATTAAAAGCAATTAGGAATGTGGAATATTATTTCACTAAATGCATTGTATATATTTATGAAAGAACACTGATGTTAAATTAAACAAATTTGTTAGCAAACTTTCAAATAAAACTACTAAGATTATTTAGTAAAAATAGGGGAAAAAAATCCACATATATTGTAAATGAATGCTAGAAAGAAAAATGTTCAATTAAATAGAGTTTCCCAAGACCTGGTAGAACCATAACTGAAACCAACTGAAATCAGCCTCAAAAATATGCTGTGTATGACAGATAGAGAAGGAAGAGTTATAAAATAATATAAGTATCACAGAAATTTTCCAGAAACTTCTACGTAAAACAAAATGCTTGCCTGTAGCAAATTAGTATTAATTTCTTTCTCTAATTTAACATTAAAATGTCTGGTATACTTTGTACAAAACATATATACCCTTTCGTTCTCCTGAAGAAGCTAAATACTGTGAAGATACAAATATAATTTGCAGCTTAAGAAGTATATGGTGCCTTGAATAAGTAAATAATGATACATTCATATACACATCGGAATGAAACATCACAAATGAGAATTTTCTTGTTAGGTACCAAACTATATAAGAGACATTTCATGTATACTGTGCCAAGCATGCCTCTACAGAGCCAATTTAGATTTTTGAGTCAAATGTGGCTGAAATATGGCTATTGTCTTGTCAGAAGTGTGCCTACTATTACAGAGATGAACACAGGATAAGCAGAAGATGCCTATGCTATGAAGATGGCAATTGGGATATTGATAGTCTGTAACTAGAAAGGCATGGCTGGAACAGGCAGTCTGACTGGGCTGGAAGTTTTCCATGTGAGCTATGTGCAATAGTTGTGCTAATCAATGCTTCATTTTACCTTTTTTCTCCTATCAAATACTATACTTTTTTACCTTAGCAAGGAATACAGGGGACATGTCTCTATGGGGCTACTAGTAGCCCATTGTTTCAGTCTGTAGTAGCTCGCCACAGTTCTTTCCCAGTTTGCAGTAGTGTGACATTTTCCTCCATTCTCTGCTGACAGAGTCCTTCCAGCAACCATTGCTCCTGTTATGCTCCTTTGAAAGTTTGTACCGTGTCCCTTTCTCTTGTCTGCTAGTACAACCACAGCACAACTCCAGGATCTCAGGGATGACTTACACCAATGAAAGCAGAACTCTGCATTAGCTGATCTTACAGCTGAAAAACAATGATGCTGTCTAAGATTTTCTTCTGAATATTGTGCTTTGGAGGGTGGGGGAAATCTTTCTGATTCAATTTAAGGAAAATAATAAAAATCAATCTTGTAAAGCAGTGAGAGGTTTTTTCTTTTGTTTGGTTCGGTTTTCTTTTTCTTGTTTGGGTTTATTTTTTTAATTATTATTATAATATTTTTTTAATAAACTTAAATCCAAAGAGACATATGTCTTTAAGTCTGGTTTCTGAGATCAATCATTTTCTACCAAAATGCTCCCTTGTTCAAAGTTGGTTAACATCAGATGCTTCTGAAAATAGACCTGTGCTGACCAATTATTGCTGTTATATAAGCTTTAGTACTCCTTTAAAGACTGAGCCTGTCAAGAATATAATTTGACAAGCTGAATCATACCAGCTCATATATGATGGATTTCAAAATAAATTGCATCTGACCATCTGCAAACAGCAGAAGAGCACATCTTTATGGAATTCCTCATGTGTTCACTTCTTTTTTTGCAAATATATTATTTTCTACTGTACTTCAAGAGATTTAATTTGACAAGGATACATCTTCTCTGTTATGAGTTTTAAAGTGTAGAAAAGCTGAATTACAGGAATTCTTTCCTAAAAGCACAGACTTGTGGTGGATTATGAAGAATCAAAATAAGTAATGATTTGCTATCTTTTCCTGATGGACAGGAATTTTTAAATACAGTGTTTTCCTTTCATCTGTACCGCTGTAGTGGACCAAGGTATGGGAATGGTTTCTCTTGAATCTGTAAACTCGAGTAATACTTTTACAAGCAGAATTCTTTTAGTTATTTTCCAGTAGATATAAAATATGTCCAGTTTAGTCCTTTTCTCCCCAGTAAGCTGATTTGATTTCCATGACTGTATAATACCCAATAAAAGCTTAGTTAAGATGGCTTTAGATTTAAAATAAAAGATAACTTAATGTTCCCTGTACAATCCAGGGGGACAGACTTTGCAATGGTCTAGCAGCATTTCTAAATGTCACAGAAACCATGGCAGGCTTATTCATATATTCTGGGAATCAATGTGTAGTAGGATCTGATTAATCCTATACTAGACCTCTATCTCTAGTCTCTCACATGGTTGGATGGGAGATGTGGAATGGCTATTGGAAAAATCTCTGCCTGAAAGAACCACAGAATGAGTTTCTGACCTTTGACTGAATATCTCTGACTTCATTTAAACACTGTTTTCCTCAAAACTATTAACATACTTTTCCTCAAATTGATGATCTTCTAAAAGAATTTTCGCACATTTTAATATGCATGTAGATACATTCTCAATATATGAAAATAACTAGTAAACATTTTCTGAACTGTTTCTGGAACTGACAAAAATAAATCCCCTAGATAACATATTTCAGATACTTGTACAGTTGTCTGCGAATGCACAAACTCCTGCTTTTGAAGATGAAGCAGACAGATTTCCCTGTGTGTGTAGGAGCACTTTTCTCTTTGACGGTGTCCTTTTTACCCATCAGAGAGTTATCCCGAACATTCTCCTCTGACTGCTGAACAGTTCTTTATACCCATTTCTTTATCAGTTTTACATGCTCCAATTTTCTTTACATATAGAGGAACATTCATGAACTTTTCCTAAGCTCTTAATATTTCCTGAATTATTGTTTAATTATGCTTCCCAATGACCTAAGAAAAATCTTTGCATTGTCTTCAAAAGATCTGGAGTGGCTAGTACTTCTACAGTTTGGAATAGAACTGTAAATTACCTGGATAATATCTGTAAATTCCCTATACAGTCAACAGAGAGAAACAGGGTTTTCCAGAGATGCCTAAAATGGGCCATGAGATCACTTCTTTATTTTACATTAGACACAATAATTTGTATTAGTTCTGTATTAGTTCTCCAGCAGGCTATTGGTTTCTCTGTAGATCAGCAAGGTTTAAAGTGAAATATTATGCATGAAAAATTTTAACACCAGAGGTAGGACTATACAACAAATAGCAATTAAACTGCTTGTTCTTTATCTCTCATGGCCTTTGAACCTGTCTGTCAAGTTATTCATTGAGTTGCATTTTGACAGTTTGTTTACATGTTAACAATATCGAATGGGACAGAAGAACTACTGGAAGTACTACATCAGTGGGCAAGGGAGAAGCTATGGATGTCATTTATCTGGACTTCTGCAAAGTATTTGACATGGTCCCCCACAACATCCCTCTCTCTAAATTGGAGAGATATGGATTTGATGGGTGGATCGTTTGGTGGATGAGGAATTGGTTGGATGGTCGCGTCCAGAGGGTAGTGCCCAATGGCACAATGCACAAATGGAGATGAGAGACAAGTGATGTCCCTCAGGAGTCCATAAGGTACCCAGTACTGTTTAATATGTTCATCAATGACACAGACAGTAGGATCAAATGCACCCACAGCAAGCTTGCAGACAACATCAAGCTGAGTGGTGTGGTTGACACACCTGAGGGAAGGGGTGGCATCCAGAGGGACCTGGACAAGCTTGAGAATTGGGCCCAAGTGAACCTCAGGAGGATCAACAACGCCACGTGAAAGGTCCTGCACATGGGTCGGCGCAACTCCCAGTATTAATACAGGCTGGGGGATGAGGACTTGAGAGCAGCCCAGCGGAGAAGAACTTGGGGGTACTGATGGATGAAAAGCTGGACATGAGCCAGAAATGTGCACTAGCAGCCCAGAAGGCCAACAGTATCCTGCGCTGCATCAAAAGAAGCATGGCCGGAAGGCTGAGGGAGGTGATTCTGCCCCTCTACCCCACTCTAGCAAGACCCTACATGCAGTATTGTGTTCAGCTCTGGAGCCCTCAGCACAGAAGACATGGACCTGCTGGAGTGGGTCCAGAGGAGAGCCATAAAAATGATCAGAGGCCTGGAACACCTCTCCTCTGAAGAAAGGCTGAGAGAGTTGGAGTTGTTCAGTTATTGGAGCCTGGAGAAGAGAAGGCTCTGGGGAGACTTTATTGCAGCCTTTCAATACTTAAAGGGGGCTTATAAGAAAGTCGGGAATAGACTTTTTAGTAGGGCCTATAGCAATAAGAGGTAATACAAGGGGTAATGGTTTTAGACTAAAAGGGGGTAGGTTTAGACTAGGTTTAAGAAATAAATTTTTTATGATGAGGGTGGTGAAACACTGGCACAGGTTGCCCAGAAAGGTGGCAGATGGCCCATCCCGGGACACATTCAAGGACAGTTTGGATGGGGCTGTGAGCAACCTGATGTAGTTGAAGATGTCGCTGCTCATTGCAGGGGGGCTTGAACTAGGCAACCTTTAAACGTCCCTTCCAGCCCAAGCTATTCTATGATTCCCTTTTTATATGGTTGCATGATTATATAATTTTGTAAATAAAGAAGTTCACATTATTTTAGTTTTATATTCTCTGTTTTACTCTATTTTCTGCTCACCAAACTATGTATTTGTTCTAAATTCTCAGTGTTGAACGGATATATGTTCTGAATAAAAAATACTGAATGAAATTAAACTAAATACTGTTTAAATCCAAATTGCAATCCCACCTCCTTTTAACCAAGCTTTGATTTGTATCCAGAATACCTCATATAGGTACACAGTATTTAAAATTCTCTGGTTTTATGTTATCAAGCAAAGTACTTTTTTTTTCTCCCCCAAATAGACCAATTTACACTTTACATTCAAGCCCTAGCCTATTCCCAGAGGCCTGTGGGCTGAGTCTCGAAGGTCCTTTCCAAATCCAGCTCTCCTGTGCTGTATTACAGAAGTCTACTGGGTAAGCTTTGGCATTGGATATCAACTGATTTTTAAATAGTAATAGTAATCTCCTTCTTCCAGACCTGTTTAGAATAAAACCTCAAGTTCTTATTCTCCACCACAGCAGCTGAATGATAATAAGGAAGGAGGCCAAAACTGACAGCTGAATCTTTCCATTCAGAATACTTCTAGTGTTTGTTTTGTTTGCTTTTTTAAAAAATGTAGAAGTCTTGTAAATTTTCAGCTGCCGTATAATATACTCTGATTTGCTGATAAGGGAGGTCCACTTCTGTGAAAAAAATAGTAGGCGTAGAAAAGTCTCCATTTATGCAAAACTATCTGAACAAGAAATGAGTGGAAAGTCTGCCTGTTTCTAATCCTGAAACTGTGTTAATGAGTCACCTGTCATTCTTACAGAGCACTGGACAAACCTTAAGGTGGAAGCCAAAAGCCAAACTGAGGTTTGGCCTGGAATCAGGTGACATGGTTCAGCTGAACTATTAGTGGGCACAGCCTACTTGTCTCTGAAATTTGAGCCTCAGCCATGTTTTGAACAAAGCAGTTACACTCCATCTCTATCCTCTGAAATCCTTTGAGAAAGGATTTTGAGAGACCTGCAGGATTCTCAGGGTGGAGACAATGCACCATCTGAAGCTTACACTCTCTCTCATTCTTCTGCTCTGGCTTCTGGAGTAGGCTGGCTGTTACTTACATGTGTAATCCCCACACAATATATGTTACTACTGAATCTGTAGCTACATCTCCCCAAAGTCAGTACAAGAAAAGAATGAAATATGGATGAAAGTAAAGTTGAAGGAGAGTCAACGTTAAATTGTAAATGATCTCTGCTGGCATGAGAAACAGCTTATAAGGCAAACGAAAATTATTCCAAGGAAAACAGAGACAACCTAGTTTGAAATTCCATTGTTAAAACAAATCTCAATCAATCAAATGATTAATTCTGCCTTCTCAATGTGTCAGTTACAAATGGCAACAACCAGAATCAATGGTATATAATTTGTCATCTCTTTGAAGGCTCAAAGATTGTTGATAGGCAAAATACCAATGAAGCTAACAATTGTTGGGTAAAACATGATTAATATTCTGCTCCATAATAATTTTCTTTCTTTAAACAAAGAAACACTGTTTCAATCAAATTACAGTTTTGTCCTTCCAAGGGCAAAATAAATCACCAGTGTGTTCAGATGTTCACAGAAATCTCCAAGTGGCTTTATTCACTTATACACATTTGATACTTCACATGCTGTGCTTTAGTAGCTGTAATAGATATTTCTGTCTGAACATACTTTCTATAGGTGTTTTATACAATATTGTGTAGTAGTAGGGTGCTTGCATATTAATATAACTGCATTTGGATCAATGGAAAACTGAACATGATAAACTAGGAAGACACTCTTAATTTCTCTATAATATTAGCATATGTAAAAAGTCTTTGTTAGCACATATGGGTTAAACTGTATTTGAAACTTTGAAATGTAGAATAAATTGAATTTTCATTAATCAAATATAATTCTGCTTGTTAATGCTGTATTAAATCTGGAATGTTATGGTATCTTTTGCAGCTTACCTGAGATTTATCCTGCTTTTATTTTTTTTTTTTCTTTTTAAGCAGTGGACTCTACAAATAGCAACTTCCACTATCTATCCCCAACTTTTGCTCATAATTTCCATTTCACATTTTTTAGATTCCTCTGAGCTTTTGGGGCCTGTGATATGCCTCTAGAAATCCTTTCAACAGTGATAAAAAAGAAACACTGCTGACAATTATATCAAGGGAAAGAACGATCTCTTGAGTCTACAGGTGAATCTTCAAAAATTTATTTCTGGTAGTGAAAGAAGTTGAAGACCAAGGTTGTTTAGGAGGGGCACAGTAGGGCACCTGCCCTTTTAATGTCCAGGGAGCCAGCGGCCAGGCAGCTGTGTTCAATTAACAACCCCAGATGGGAAAGGAGGCTATGACTGTAAAAAACAGCAAGGGTATATTAAAAAAAAAAAAAGGGAATAGCCTATGATACTGGCCTTGTATCAGAGTGGTTGCAGGGAGGATGTCTGTAGGTGTGATTGTATACAGTGAATAGGAGGTCTAACTTTTGAAGACTAGAAGATGTGAGTATTAGGAAACAACTTTGGTAGTATGATGTAGGGTATAACAAGATATTTTAATCAAGTATTTGTACCTGTGTAATGTATCTGATCTACTCATGGTAGCAGTAGGTTCTAGGATTTTAATCTGCAGTGGGCTTTACTGTATAACAAGCACACTTATGAATTAAAGGTTTGGTTTTGGTTGGGATTTTTTCTCAATTTTAATTTGAAATTAAACATGATGGAACATGCTAATTCTAAAATGCTACATTTTTCATTAACTTTAATTGAGAAAAGCAGTGAGCATGAATGTTTTTGTCTGCTACTGAAACTACGGACAAGCTACTAATCTTTATTTTTAATTTTAAATTAAATGCTGAAAGCTAGATGAAGGGTTGGGGAAGAGGTTTAAAATAAGTAAAAGGAACTTTGTTGTAGAAAGTGCTGATGAAGCTAAAATATTATCAACAGAGATTTGTTCCAAAGCAGTCTGATCCTAACAGGTCACTTGAAAGGTTTGGCTGTGGAAGGACTAGTTATACAATGAAACTTAGATATTTTTTTTTTTGTACTATGAGTAACTAGGGATATGATGCATTGTGGATTTAGCTTCTCCTCAACAGGATTCACATCAGTAGATTTGATACCTGCAAGACAGGAAGAATGGAATAAATATTAGAAAAAAAAAAAAACAACAAAGAAAAAGATGTTTCGAAAAAAATAATGAAAAGGCAGAGTCACATTATATTTTATTTGGAGCTTGCTATTTTCAGTGTGTCCGTAAAGCTATCCAGACTGTTAGAGCCAGTCTTCTGGAATCCTTCAAATGTACCATTTCATCATAACAATTAAGAGATTAACAACTACATAGCACCTTCAAACTGTCTTTAAATGCCCAGTTCTATAAACGGTTTGCTCCAAGCATACTTTTTATAGAACTGTATCAGAGCATAAATGAAGGAGTATTGGGGATGTTTTGTATAGTTTGGTCTTGCAAGGCCAGCAACCTCTATGTAACTATGGCAGTAATACCATGTAAGGCCAGGAGGACCTAGAAAACCATACCAGAAAAAACAAGACTTATGCCATAAAAACTAGAATGAGTATCAGAAATAATAGAATAGATATAGATGAAGCAAAAAAAACCCCTGGAACCAAGGGGGAAAACCGCATAAGTAATGGTTTGTTTATTTGGGATGACACTGTGGTGGAGAAAAGGATAGATTATAGACTTTAGCAATGTCCAGTAACTGCAGTTTCTCTTTTGTTTCTCTGTTTCTTTTCTTAAGCATTTTATATGTCAATAATTGTATCCTCACTTGTGATCTGTTTAAAAGAAACAGCAGAACAGTCTGTCAACCAATCACTCAGTTTGGAAAGTAAAATGATTTTGAATTTACTTTTCAAAGTGAACAGTCTAAAGAAACATAAAATGGGGTAGCTTTTAAGAGTGATTCAGTGATTCTCTGCAGTGCCTCCATAAATAAAACTTAACAGCTAAAACAAGAATAACAATGACAAAAAAAACCCAACAAACCAAAAGGAGGTTGTAGAGAGATGGGGATGAGGCTCTTTTACCAGGTAACAAGCGATAGGACAAGAGGTAATGGCCTCAAGTTGTGCCAGGGGAGGTTTAGACTGGATATTAGGAAGTATTTCTTCACAGAAAGGGTTGTCAGACATTGAAATGGGCTGCCTGGGGCAGTGGTAGAGTCCCCATCCCTGGAGTTGTTTAAGAGTCATGTTGACATAGTGCTCAGGGATATGGTGTAGTTGAGGACTGTCAGTGTTTGGTTAATGGTTGGACTTGATGGTATTCAAGGTCTTTTCCAACCTAGATGATGCTGTGATTCTGTGAAAACAAACCAAATTTGGGAAGACACTGAAATAGTGGCTTTTTGCCTCTGTTTATGTACTTGGCTGTTACAAAGTGGATTTATATTGTATAGGCAGAAGCTAATTAAACTCTAAGTACACAAAAAATTCTTCTAGAGCAAGTATTAACATTATTTCATTCCACTTCTTTTTAATAAGTGTTCTTGTATATAAAATACATAAATAAACGGATGACCTGAAAGTATTTAATATATTTTTGGTGTGTATAAGCTGACAGAACAAAATTATTTCAAATTTAGGTCAAATTTGCTCAGTAGTTTTGCCCAAAAAATAGAATCCATACAATCAGAAAGCATGAATAATGGCATCCAGCTCTATTCTTTTGACAGAAGTACAGAGCTTCTGCAAATATTTTTTTCTGACTATTGTCTGTATTCATGTTACTTGAAGCTGGAAGTAAGCAAAGGAATATGTTCTGGGTATAGGAGCTGTCTCTTCTCCTCACTTCTACCAGCTCTTTCAAAAAAATTGAAATAACAAAAGACTTTCTACTGAGGTGTTTCCCTAAAAGAGTATTACATTACTAATTCAACAGGTATTAAACAGAGATGTGACTCATGAAATGAATCAATGCTCCATGTGCTAATGTCATATAAGCAGTAAGGCTGACTGCTTGACCCACTAGTCTTTGGTTTTCTCAGCTTAGACTGAGACTGCCTGGAAGTTATCCCAAGCCTGTCCTCTTCCTCAGTGTGGTGCAGCAATACGAAGTGCTCAGCTCTGCTCACGCAGCTCCAGTCTGAGGCCTGATTTCTGAGCGATCAATGTGTTTACTTTGTTCCAACAACCCAGGCATCTTTTCGAGGCCACTGCATTTTCTTTCATTGACCTGACAGCTCTGTTTGAATTACTGGTGTGACACTCTAGGAACAAAAGCAGTACTCACTGAGGAGAAAGGAGGAAAAATTCCCTTCTAACTCTTACAGGACGATACAACTTGAATGAATAAAATCCCTGATCTGTACATAAGGGCTGTACTTGCTAACTGTGACAGGAGAAAAAAAGAAGAGCTATTGGTTTCAGTTTCCCAAAATAAATACTGTTTTTTTATAGAGGCTTCAGGAAAAGAATAGAGGAGCTAAAGATCATAAGACAGGTCACAGCATACTCCGGGAGACAAGCTATTAAAAACAATTCTGTCTTTCTGCAGTTTTTCCAGGTCATCTTCCCTTCACTCATTATAAGTAGTAATATTTACATGAAAATAGCATCATGGTTTCTTGGGAGTTTATCTGCTCTTTATAACTATTCTCTTGAGGTTATAATCCTGGTTTCTGTGGTAATTAGGTTTTCCACAAGTTTTCTGTGGTTCTTTCAAGGTGAGCATGGGCTAAAATGTAATCCAATAATAGCATCCCAATAGCATCATTAAGATCAAGTTTTTCCAGTACAGGAGCCTAAAATCATGTCTAAAGATATATGAGTCTATTATTATGTCCACGTGTAGACAGCCGTAAATTGACATATTTTTTTTTTAATTGCTGATGTAGGGAACTCATCTGTGTCAGAGGCTTAGCATTCCTGAAAATCCCATTACTTACCAATGTTTCTAAATCTAGCCAATTTTTTTTTTTTTTTTTTATTTAGACTGTGACCTACTTAAATAGGAGCTATAACAAGGCCACTCAATTGTAAATGAGAACCAGAGTACAATGGGAGGAATTAATCCATTTAATCCAGAAATATAAAGGTAATTCCAGCCTCATTTTGAAAATACTGATAATCTTACCTATCATCATTTTTTAACAAAAAACCCTAAATACAGAATGTCAGATAATTGAAGATTTGTGTCAAAGTTTTGTTGGGTTTTGATAATAGCTTGTCTTTCCATTTATTCCTGTATAGATGGGTTCTGTGACACTACCACCCACAAGAAAAAAGTTTATGGGTCATGTAGGTATAGCAGAATATTTGCTAGTTCAAAAAGCTAATCTAAAGTTATTGCATCATATACCTGTACCTTGATTTTCTTAATTTTAACGTGACTGACAGGAAAAATATCACAATGTCTTAAGTTTGTGTGGTTTCAAATGCCTGCCTTTGTTGCAAGTAGTATGCATCCATTGCATATGTATTATCAGTTTCTCATTCAAATCCAGAGTTTACAATAATCTTCACATCACCTTCCATGGCAGACATCATGGAAGAGTTATAGGTGAAGATTTTATTCATATTATTTATTTGTTTTTCAGTAACCTACCATGGCACGTAGGCAAAAATACTGTAAAGATAACCATACTGTCAGGCACAATTTTGACCACTTTTTCTGTTCTATACTGCTTGGCATTATTTAAGATATTCTGGGTCTAAATGTTGTAATGAAATATTCCTTCAGGGTGTCAGTTCTTTGGACATGAGTTACTTACATCATCAATGGTTTTGCACCAAAATCCATTATATAATCCATTATATAACACACCTGCCTGAGATTCATAAGAAGTACAGAGGCTGAATTTGACCTGCAGATTATCTTGGAAAAGAACATAATTAGGATAGCTCATTTGTAGCTCTGCCATATTATAAGACAGATGACATGATATAAAGAATGCTTTATTTATATCAAAAATTCAAAAGCTGTTTGAATCTGGTACCATTTCCATGTACAACACACATTTATTTTATATAAATGATCTGAAAAACTCATCCCTGAAAAATAAAAAGGAAAAGTCACCCTTCGTAAGAACATATAACCATTATTTAGCATGTGAAATATATATAAGGTTAAGTTAAAATAAAAAAGATATTAAGTAGAAAAAGAGCAATAAGACTATTCAGTAGCATAGTTAACTTTCTAACATTTTTTTTTCTATCACGCATCTGTTTGCTCTTTTTTCTTTCCTTAAACAGCTGCGCATTCCCTGATATTTTCCAAATGTTTTCTATCTGTCATGGTATATCAACTTTCTAAATTTGTTGGAAATTCTAGTCTACAGTAATTTTTTTCCTGCCATGACTTAACCTGTCAGTGAAAAATGTAGTAGTGCTTACAACGTCTGTGCAAAAAGCGTGATTAATTTTTTTCCAGTATACTTTTCTAAGTTTAATTAGAAAATCTAGAGACTTCAAAATTTAACCAGAAGAAAGTTATTTTTTTGGCATAAACTGTGAAGTGATTTTTTTTAATTGCAAATTTACTGTTACTATACCTGATCACCTCTATTATCTTCATCAAAATGTTATCAAATCATATTTTTAACTAAATATTCTTCACATTAGGATAGTTTGCAGTAATTAAACCAGTTATTTAACTTGCACAGTTATGGTAGGCACTTTATCTACCAGCTTCACTAGTAGATATCCACCCTAGACATCCAAGATGATCTCATCTCTGAAACTATAGGTACGTGCAGAAATCATTGTTGTCCAAACATGGAAATCCTTTAAAAGCAAAACCACCCTAGGATGGGGAAGGGAAGGAAGAAAACAGAGTATGCTCTGTTTTCCCCCACAGGGAGTCAGGATATGGTTGGAGTCTTTAAACAGATCCAGGGGCACATAAACCTGGTTCTCCTGGTTGAGGTTTTGCTAGAGAGCAGTCTAGTTGTCAGTTCCCTCCACAGACTGAGAAAAGAAGTAGACAGAGCAGGAAGCGTGAAGTACTTCAGAACCTCAGAGGATGAAGGTGGTTGTCTAGTCATAGGCTGATGCCCACGTTTTTAACTAGGAACAAGTTTCATTTTGCATCATTTTTCAAAAATTCTTGAGGAAAGACAAAAATCATATTAACTGGAAATGCTGTCACATGGAGAACATTAGGAGATTCGTTCATACACTGGAAAATACTAATAATTTTAGATAGAAATATAGAGCATAGAATCATTTAGGTTGGAACAGACCCTTAAAGATCATTGAGTCCAACTGTTAACCTAACACTGCTAAGGCTACCATTAAACTACATCCCTAAGATATCACATTGTTTTAACAAAAATGTGTGTGCAAGCAGTGTGAGAAAAGACGGAATTAAAAAAAAGGATTTGCAGAACACAGCTGAGGAAAGGAGAATCTCACAGCATTGCCTCTGCTATTGCACACAAGTATCTGCAACAATCACCTGGTAAGCAGTTTCAAAGTCATAAATACGCAAATCTTTCCAAGCCATACTTAACGAGCCAAACTACTTAAACTGGGTGATAATCCAACATGTTCCTGTGATATACTCCTGCTGGAGAGAGAGCCAGGACCTAAGTCATAGACATAAATATAGAATCATAGATATGTTAGTTGAAAGGGGACATTGAAGATCATCTAGTCCAGCCTCCACTGAAAGCAACACTATGTCTAACATAGATAGGTCAGATGTGACTTTGGTAACAGCATTTTTAAAACTCCTAGGGAAGGACTTTCCATCATCTGTCTCGTTAAACTCTTTCAGTACAGTACTATCTTCTTTATAAACTGTTGGGTTTTTTTTCACAATGTCTGACCTAAACCTCTCAAATCATAGTTTGTAGTCATTTGACACCACAGAAAAGAGTTTGGCTCTGTTATCTTTTAGCTACCATTCAAGTTGTTTCAAACAACTGTTGATTTCCCTTTGACTCCTTTTTTACTAGACTAAAGAAGTCCAGCTCAAATAGTTTCTCTTCAGAGATCATCTATGTGTATTGGTAGCCCTCTACACATGATATTTGGGCCCCTAGATGCAATATTTTAGGTGGGGTCTCACCACCAACAAGTAGACAGGATAACTCCCTTCAATCTGTTCACCATGCTCGTGTAGCCGATATGTATTCTGCTTCGCAATGAGTGCTCTGTTGGTTCTTATCTAATCCAACACTTGGTGTAACTCTTAATAACTTCTCAGACCATATGGAGTTATTTTGCCTCAGGTGAAATGGTGTTTTTTCTTACTCAACTTTCTTAGATTTCATTTAGCCTAATTTGCAAATTTATCAAGGTCCCTCTGGACTGAAGGGTCAGGCTCCCTTTAGCTTTGAGTCATCTGCAATTTTCTCCAAAAGCATCGTGTATCAACACCCAGACCACCTTTGAAGAAGCTGAACATTAGGGCTCTTTGGACTAACACAGTATTTTACTCTTTTCAGGTCACCAGATGAACACACCAACTGCTTTTTGAGCGTGGCAGTACAGTCGATTTTCAACTTACTAAACTGACTGCTCACTTAGTGCATACATGCACCTTACAAATAATAGCACTGAGGGAGATAGTGTGAAAATCCTTACTAAAACAGAGGTATGCCCTGTTCACACTTCATCCACCCAGTCAGCCAGAAACAACTTGCCTTTTCTAAATCCATGCTGTTTACTCCTGATTATTTCTTATCCTTCATTTACTTGGAAAGGGATTCCAAGAGGATGTGCCCCATTATCTTTCCAGGGAGTGAGGTGAAGTTGATCAGCTTGTAACTCCCTAGGTGCTCCATATCATCCACTTTTAAGATAGATATAATGTTAATATTTCCAGTTGCCAGGCCTCTTCTGATTGCCACAGTTTTCTGTACATGATAAACAGCTTTTTACAATTAGATTGTCCATCTCCTTCAACAGTCTCAGGTGAATCCCATCTGTTACCTCGGATCTAAACATGTCCAGCTGTTTTACAGGTGTAGAGTGCTGGAACTGAAGCAAGGTTGGTGCTGCAAGACATGATGAGACATGGAGACAAGGCTAGTGTAAAGTATTGTCCTTCTTTACCCATGTACAAAGGTGGGTGTTCTTGCACTACTTAAACACTTGGTGTAAAAAAAATTACTGCAGAATTTTGTGCCTTTCACAGGCTTGGTATTTAAATTCTTCATGTATATTGAATGTACAATGTAAATGATCAAAGGTATACAGAGCATCTTTTGAATGTAATAGGATTCATAGCTTTTCAGCAATTTACACAAGGTAGTTCTGAAGCCTTCAGATGAATCCCTGAAGTTTTCTTGTACTAATCCCTTGAAACCTACATTTTTATATCAGTCCTTTGTTGCTGATCACTTGCTCTTTTCTCAAAGTTTAGCCTTCAGGCTAGAGCCATAGCTAATAAAAACTGAAGTTTCCACTTTGTACAAATTGAGGGTCTGTTCCACAGTGTGATCATACATTTTCTGACTTGAAATGTAACCTGACTGTCTGTAATCAGTGACATTAAAATCATATAGCACTTTCTTATAACCCTGCTTATAGAATTCCCTATTGTATTTTCAAATTAAATGTCTTTTAGTTACCTGAAGTCTCCTCAGAATAACTTCATTTTTCTGATAAGGTTTCTACCTCAAAGTGCATACAGTCTTCCATATTTCTCAATCTTCCTACAAGCTAAATCTCCAGCCTCCATTTTCTGGGCACTTTACTCACTTCACTGTATTAAGACATGGTTTTTTTATGAATGAAGCTTCATCCTTTTGTAAGCACAAACAATTCTATTGCATTTCAGTAGGTCTAACCTTAGTCAGTCCAACACATGACAGAAAAAAAAAAACAAAGAAAAAACCCCAAACTCCCACAAAACAGGAAGATGAAGATCAGTAAAATTGAAGCACACAAAAAGTGGCTTGGGTTCTTTTTCAAGAATTGTTGTTAGTTGCCTGAAATCAAGAGTGTGCAAGCCATTTTATTGGTCTGAAGATCTACTGCATTCACAGTTACATCTTTTGCTGGAGACTTCATTCTATGCTGTGCAATGAAGAGCAAAAGAAAGGAGCTGGATTGTGTGTTCCTGTGACCAACCAACATATTCCCACAATGGAATAAGGCTCAAAGGAGATGAGCATAGGCATTGGGCTTTTGAAGCTCTGGGAAGAATATAGGGAGTAACCACAGCTGTTGAAAAGAAAGCTCAACACAAAGGGGACCTGAGCTAGCCGGGTGAAGTGCATATGTGGCTGAGCCCAACAGAGAGTATAAAAATGGAGGAACAGACAAAATGAACTTTGAAGAGAGCAAGAGGCTTGAGTTGGCTTCAGAACACAGATTCCTTCCGAGTGATTGGAGATGCCCAGCATCATGATGGTTGACATATAGAGATCAATAATAGCAATCATGTTTCTGTTGTGACTCAACTGTACATTGCAATTGTTATATTATGCCTGTATTCTGATTTCAGTACATTGCTGAATCACGATGCCATGCAGTATCAAATAGCCGCAAATAAGTAAACCTGGTTTTAAAATAACTAAAATCTCTTCATGTGGAATATCTAAAAGAACTTCATTAGAGAGGTTCTGGACTCTGGCAATTGCCAAAATGATTCTTGTTTGGCACTAACTTTTACCTCTAGATGTCCTAAAGTAGTTTGGCATTGGATGGTGTGTGGGACCTTAAAGACAGACCTAACATCTGAATCCCAGTACAGCTGAGGTACGAACTATTCAGTCTCAAAAAGAGGTCCTTCTGAGCATTCTTCTTAAACTAGGTATTTTGTCCCACTACATGTCTTTTGTGGTGCGCTGAAGACCAGAAACCTAACTCATCATCCAATGTTTCCAGGCTGCCTAGAATACAGTTTTATCAGAGCCTAAGAGAGCAGTAGCCCATCACAGAACTTTTGTATAAATTCAATATAATTTTCTCCTTGGCCACAACAGAACAAATCAATGCACAGGATCTGTCTGAGCAGGCTATGTCTTCCCATCCCTTGACCTTTTCTACTATCCAATCTTGTCTGCTTTGGTACTATTTTGAATCAACAATATTCAGGATCTGACAATTAAAAAACATGCAGATAGAGGAAAGTATAACAGGAACAGTTGTTGTTTAGGTACAATACAGTGTTTGTGTTGTATGGACCCCATACGGCACTCAATTTCTAATCTTTATAATTTCTGATGACAGCCCAAACAATGAGTGCTGTGACCAGCTACTGTTTTCCTGGTGCTGGCTTGTCCAGTCCCAAGTTACCTTACCTGAAAAATGACAATGAGCAAGAAAAGTTATTCTACAGTCTCTCACTCCTGGTTAATTTTACCCACATGCACATGTCAGAAATAGTCAGATGAGATGAGACAGCATAGTCAGGTTTTTGAGGAAGATGTTGAAGAACATTGTTAGCTCACCATGACAGCAACTTGGCAGCTGCCACCATTCCCTGGTATCTACCACAGGCTGACCTCATCCACCGTGTCTAGCCTAGATTCTCTACATAATTTATGTATCTGTATGTATGTGTAAAATTAGCCTCCTAAGAAAGAGTTCGTTGACTCATTCAAGTTTGGAGCTTGAAACAGAGCTTGCTTCCAGATACTTGCTCAAAAAGAAAGAGTAGAGTGGGAGCAGGGCTATGAGAGGCCTCATAGAGATGATAACTGACTATCTGCTCAGTAAGCATTATAGCTTGTCAGGCATAGAGCTAGTTACTGCTGACATAGCTCACAATTAATTCTGAAACATCTAGGAAAGAGGGGCTTCTTTGTCAAACTATATCACTAGAGAAAGGGTTATCAACTCTGTCTTCTGTGGAATCTCATAAAAGGCAAACTAGGTTTTTTTGCTATTAAGTGTCTATCTCCAGAGCTTGTTCTGAACAGCAACTGCTCTCTGAGTTCTGAATTCACTATTAAAGTGCTCTTCTTTCTAGGCTGTGAATACTTGCTGTTTGCTCACCAAAAATGGTCATAGTTTTCTCCTAGGTAATGATAACTATTTATTACTCTTGCTGGAATGTTTATCTTCAAAGAGCACAATTTTGAACTTAGAAAACTACATCCCTTCTGGAGGGCTCTGTGTCTGTTTCTATTCCTGCAAAAATCACAGCAAGAAGTAACATAGTTCTTCCATAACTTAGAATTTCCCAGGGAAGCTATACTGACATTATTGCATTCTATAATCTCTCTGCACTCACATAATTCCCAGGGATCTTTTTGATGGTTTCTGCTGTGTGAAGATTACAAAAGGAATATTGCCCAGGGTCAAGACATAGGGAATAGTCTGTTTCTAATAACTATTTATGTTCTGATTATCTTTTACATCATTGTCACTGTCATTGAAATCCTAAGAAGTCCAGGCAGCCTAAGAATACATGATTTATGTCATCTCATAATTTCAAGTGTAAATTAACACTATGATCATGATGCACCAACACACTTCTTTACCCTAGATACAATTTAATCTTAAAGATCAGCTACACTGCAGGTTTGTGCTCTTAGATACGCTGCCCTTGCAGGAGCACGTTCAGTATATTGAAATTCGTGAAGAATAAATTGGTAACTGAACATCTCTTACTATTTGGCAAAGGTCATGAAGGTTAACATTTATAGTGACCTTTGTAAACACAGTTCTACAGATTAAACATTTTGTGCTGCTGCCAAATGTATAAAACCACTGTGGCTTGAGCTTATATTCCATTACTCTTAAAAGTTGCCTCTTAATTACCATGAAACAATGTGTATGACAGTGTAAAAATCCAGTTTAGTAGGGTTTTTTTCAGATTAATAAAATCTCTCTGCTCTTGTGGTTCAATGTAAATTAGACTTGTCAAACAGCTGTCTGCATTTCCTTGCAGTTTATGAGACATTAACTTTCTCTTCCTTTCTGAAATCTGGAAACCTTTGTGAGGTGCTTAGAAAGCTTTACAGTAAAAAATAGAAACATTCATAAATTCGTACCTCTGTAGTCAAGTATCCTTTAGCAGTGGCACATGTGAATAGTTCATTAGGTCCTAGAAGCTTAATATCTGTTTAAAAATAAGGAAGGCACCCTGGAGGTTTGTCTGAATATCAAATTAGATAAACAAGCTGTTAAATCTGTTCTGTTTTTTAAGTCTTTCATTGGTTGACTTCCTAATGTATTTAATTTATTTTTCAAATTTAAGAACAGATATTGATACTCCTACAAACATTCTTTTAGTTGCCAATGTGAAATCCTACTGGGGGAGAACAAAATCTGTCAGATCCACTGTACAGTATGTGTGTGTTGTGCTCAAATATAAAACCACCTCACCAATTTACAGGGGAGAAGAAAGGGGTCTAAAAATTAGCCACAAGAATTCAAAACTCTAAAATTCAAGCTATCTTGCATGAATCAGTCATGGATAATTACCAGTTTTTGAAAAATACAGCTCCCATGAATATCTAAGTGTGAATTATAACTTTGAGTTAAAATTCAGTTGTTATATATTGCTATGTTTATATTAAATTCATGGAGATGTCAGAACAAGCAGACAATTATGATCAGGAAGAATTTTCCAGTACTGAATAATATAAGTAGTTCCTAACATGGGAGAGCATTCACCTCTCTTGCTCATCATGTACTATTGGCTTATGCCTGATATTATCCCGTCAAAGTCTGCAGTGGAACCAAATGTAAGTTGACACTGCAGTGGAAGAACCATGTCATAGAGGAACAGAATAAACCTATGTGTTTTCTAAAAGAAAATAAAGTCCCAGAAGTTGTGACAATAACTCCGACTATGACCTAGAAGTTTCTGATAATTACCAGTCCAGAATATTTGTAGATAATTGAAGTATTCTCTTGGATGAGAAATACATATAGTGGCAGATTTTATTGAGTCTTATGCTTGGGTATCTGAGTATCTGAATTTTTATTAAGCTAATTTGCAGATAAAGAGTAATCTCTTCTTGAAAATCCCTGGTTTTCATGGAATTTAGACATAAATGAGGAAATAATCATAGGCAAAATTTACACACACAACTCTAAATGAGCCTGAAGATGTATTTTTCTCCCTAACCATGTAATAATCATAAAAGAAAAAAAAATAAAAATTTTAAAATGAAAAATAAAATCCAGACACTTATACCAACCCACAATTTCGATTCAAGACCTCAGACTGTCTACACTCCCCAGAACAATGGGATAAATAGTACATCTGACACCTCTTACAAATGAGACACTGTCTCGTCTTTTCCCTCTGAATAATATTGGTCTTGTGTTGTATTATATCCTTTCCGTGTATTGCCTGTAGACCAAAACCATTAAATGACAGGTACAGTCAACTCCAAGAATATAATTACAGACTCCTTTAACTTCAGTTTTATTTGTTGAACACTTTCTTGAGAATACCTATAGCGGATCAGTCCAGACTCTTTTTTAGTCTACCTTGAATTAATCCTACCCCTGAATATGATGAATATTTAGGAAAAGGTTTGAATACATGATTCATATCATCCAATTGAGGTGCTAAAGGCTATGGTTTTATATTACAAAAAATTGAATGACAGTACTGAGCAACATTTCCAATCTAGCTCTTTCCAGCACCATGCTGTAACTAACTTCCTTACCTCTCGGTTGCTCTGATACTATCTTTCATGGGTTGAGTTGTGAACAAGACTCTGTAATTACTACAACTTTCAAAAAAAAAGAAGGAAAAAAAAAAAAGGCTCTTTTAAGCTCGATCACTCTCGATTTGATTTTGTCATGTTTTAACCCCAGCCAGCAACTAAACACCACACAGCTGCTCACTCACTCCCTGACAGTGGGACGTGGGAAAGAATCAAAAGGGTAAAAGTGAGAAAACACTTGTGTTGAGATAAAGATACTTTAACAGACAAAGCAAAGACCATGCACACAAGCAAAGCAAAACCAGGAATTCATTCACTACTTCCCATCTGCAGGTAGAGGTTCAGCCATCTCCAAGAGAGCAGGGCTTCATCATGCATAACAGCTACTTTGAAAGACAAACGTCATAACTCCAAATATCCCTTTTCCTTCTTCCCCCAACTTTTATTGCTAAGCATGACATCGTATGGTGTGGAATATCCCTTTGGTCAGTTGGAGTGAGCTGTCCCAGCTATGTCCTCTCACACCTTCTTGTGTACCTCCAGCCTCCTTGCTGTTGTGGTGGTGTGAGAAGTAGAAAAAGCCTTGACTACTAGGAGGCTTAGTTACTACAGAAAAAATTAAATCTCTCTCAGTCAAAACCAGTGCAGATTTCTAGCTCCAAACTACAAATGTTTGTGTAGGGCTCAGCTGAAGTGCACTTCACTATGGGGGTAGCAATGAGTAGCAAAGTATTGGGAGAGAAGGTGGGCCTACGAAGACATTATTTTTGCCAAATATTTTACATCATGAAAGTACAACCTTAATAATTTCAGGCTTCCTGTAGAACAAGAGAAAGAATATGTACTTCCAGAATTCAAATAAAAACTTTTTCTTTTTTTGCACAGGAACTTGTGTAAGGACTTAAGACAACACAAATGCCTAAAGTTAGACTGGTTGCATCTGGGACATGGAGACTAAGACACAGCAGATGTACACATTAAACCTTCTCTGTTATGCTCGCCCAAGTCTCAGTTGTCAGTGGTTTAGGGACCCTATGAATCTTTACATCTAGACGAGCCACAGATGGGCATTTCTTTTATTAGTTTGCCTAAGAGCCTCTTGACATACACATTTTTGAACTTCACATCTGAAATGAACTGTGTGTAAAAAAAATATTATTTCATTTAGTTTAGACCACTGCAAGACAACTTCGTTGGATACTTTTCAGTTTGCATGCTATGAAAAAAAATGAACTCGGTTTATTCATGCCATTTATGATTTTATAGACTGTTACCCAATATTCTGTTCCAGGTTGAAGAGTTGGTAATCTCTTCAATCCATCATCCTGTTCTGCCTTTTCTAATTCCACTGTACCTCTTTTGAGACTAGACAACCAGAATTTTATGCTGAATAGCACCCAGTACTTGAACACACTATCCATTTACACGGTAACCTAATCTCTTTTTCTGGTTTGCTTCATGTCCTGTTCCTTACAGTTCCCAGCTTTTTGTTTGCCAATGTGGCTGCTAAGACAGACTGAAAAGACATCGTTAAAGAATTGCTCACTTCAGTCTTTCTTTTCTGAGAGCCAGTAACTTATTGGGTGTGCCACTGCATATCTATCAATAAGGTGGAGGTTTTTCTCCTCTATGTATTACTTTACATTAGTTCATACACATTTAACTTATTCTGTTTTTACTTAGATCAGACAGTACCATGAAACTCTTTTCCAGCTCTTCAGTTTTAAATTAACTGTCTTCAATAATTTTCTACCATCTATAAATTTTTTACGTCACTATTCACTCCTTTATCCTTGATCATTTATCAATATGTTGAAGAGTTTAAATACTAGGCACATACCCCTGATGATGAGGAATTCCATAATGTTACCCTCAACTGAAAAATTATCATTTATTTATATTTTTTCCTCTAATTTAATAAGTCATTTATACATAAAAGGATCTCTTATTTTCCACAACAGTTTTCTTTCTCTCAGAATGTGACAGATAATCTTATCAAAAGCTTTCTGAAAATCAAGGTATGACATACTAACTAGGTCAGCTTTATTCACAGTTATTGACTGTTTCAGAGATTGCTAATGGATTTGTGAAGCATAATATTGACTGGTGAAAAAAATTTGGATCTTCTCTAAAATATCATACCTGTACTGATGTTACAATTTCAATTTTTGTGCCAGTTTCTACCAAGATATCTGTTATGCAAGCTAGATGAACTAGTTAGTGTTTTCCAATGTCTGTCCTGCGATTCTTTTCGAAGAACGTCATCACATTCTAGTCTTTTGCCACTGAAGGTCGACAATTTTAGATTTTAACTTTTTTTATATTTCTTGAATAAATACTCTTTGTCCTGGTGATTTGCTGCTGTTCAGCTTATGCATTGATTATTTGACTTACTGTGTTGAAAATTCAGTTTGAAACCTTTCCTCAACATTTAATGCCATAAATAATGCACCTGATGTGAGAACATCTGAGATCTCCTCTATAAAGACCATTGATGTAAATACTTTGTTTAAATTTATTGCAATGTCTTTGTCTTCCTGCTATTTTAAGCTTGATTACCTCTTTTCAGCTTCATGAAAATATTGTTATTTCTCATAGCTCTAGAAAAAATATTAGCTTTTAGGTCTCTGGTACTTTTCTAAAATGTTCTTAGGTATTACATATTAGATTTAAAATTAACTTCCTGTACAGTTACACACATATTATTTTTCTTCTCAAGACATTCTTTTGACATCTATTTATTTCTTTACCATCTTTGGAATTTTTTGAAAATATTGTGGGTTTATCCCATTTTCTTATACAGTTTATTTTGAGATGCCAATGTATGATATGCTTTTTCTCACACATGTTCAATCACTGTGTGTCCTGCAAGGATTTTGTTCTGCTAGCTGTGGCTTTTTTCTTTCTTTTTTTCTTTTTTATTCCTTTATTTTTTAGTTTTACTTATATACATATATTTATGGGTTTGTTGTTGTTCTGTGGCTTTTCTTTCCTATAAAACCCGTTAATTTATTTGACTGTGATCAGTGTTAGAATGGTGTTTTTACTGTTTCAAATCCTCTCCGCTACTTGGAACTAAATTAAGGATTGCTTCTCATCTCACAGGTTCTTTGACTTACAGCTTCAAGAATTAGTAACTTACAATACAACAAGTAATCCTTATTTTACAACCCTCTTTTCATGGTTTTTTCAGACTAAAATAGGGATAGGTCTTTTTTAGCAATCTGCAGTTATGAAGCAAATTTTAACCTCAATACTTCCTCAGGTGACTACTTGCCATTTCGTATTATACACTACTCTCTTTGAATTGATTCTCTTCTGTGTTATTCTGCACACAGGGACAAGCCTAGCCCCCATGTGTCTCTAATGAAGAAAACAGAGATACACAAGGGATGAATTTGTCCAATTATTTATCTTCATTTGAGAGTTTTCTTTTTTATTTAACTAGTTGCCATTGATTTTTCCACTTACTACTATTCTCAGTTTAATCTTTTGCCCTTTCAAGGTGAAGTTCCTTTGACTGAAAGCTCTCCCAGCTGAGTTTAAAAGGACTACTACTGACAGCAAATGAGGTTTTTCTGTGGCTCAATAGGAAACCCCAACACTTTCCAATACCTGGGTTATGAGTTCAATTCCCAGACAAAATAGATCCATCATGAATAATATCCTTGAGGTAATCTCTGTTGTGTGAGTTATCATGCCTCTTGCACAGTCCACTGAAGATTTTGGTTATGTGTCTTTTTGCCATAATCCCTTTCAAAATGTGTTCTTTTTTTCTTTTTTTTCCTAGCTCTGCATATTTAATTGCTGTACAGACCGTAACATGAAAAGATAAGGAGATATTCTTTCTCTGGAAACGTTAAACTGCAAACTGCTTGTTGAATAAAAATGTAAGCACCCATGAGGCCAAGTCTTGAAAGCTGTTCTGTACTTACAGAGTTTTGTGTCATGTCTAAGTACTATATTTATTAATACTTGCATTGCAGTATTCCCAAAGTAGCTTATGCTAAATGGTTGTATCACATTCTTTACAGGTTTAAATTTTGTTTATTTAGCTTGAAAATCTATTAAGTCCATCTATTGCTTCATAAGCAACATCTATTGAAATATTCAGATGGGAATTATTCATATTAATTTAACTAAATAAAGAAATCTATAAATATGTTTCTATGAGTGACCCATAAATGGAAGTCAAATTCTTCATTTTATGGATATATTTTTTTCTGTACAGACTCCACCTTTCATCTCCTTTCAAAAATTAGAACAAGGGAATTTGATGTAAGAATACTGAAAAAGATGATTTATTTTTTTTTAATGAGACCATTGTCTTGTGTTCTTGTAGCCCTTAAATAGGGAACATTCACAGATGAAAGGTATTAAAACTTACGAGTTTTTCTAGTTATTATCATTTGGTACTACACCAGATATTAAATGATCTTACCTGTAAAACTGCAATAAATCAATTAATGAGCAATTCAGCTAGAAGGCAGGACAAAGTACATCTTTAATTTCTAATGAAGCATTCACCTGACTTTTCTGGAAGCGTTTTTCTTTGTCTAGTCTCACTGAAAGCAGACGAAACTCATCACATGAGATTCCTTTACAGTCAGTCACTGGGGACACATTGGAATTCATTCCTTCAAAAAGGAAAAGGTGATTGTGATGTCCTTCCCACATAAAAAAATTATTCAAATGAGGAGATTTGGCCTAAATTGTGCCCATCAGTCAATCCCCAATACAAGTGTATAAACAGGAGATATTAGTGCCCTAAAAAATTAATATTTTCCCTTTGAAGCGCAAGGAATGTTCAGTTGTGATCTCATTATCAGACTGGGGAAGAGGACAGGGAACGCTCTTTTTCTATAGCATAGGACTGCAGTTAAAAACCCCCAATACCCAATCCAGTAATAAAGCACACCTGATGAAAATAAATTACATCCTTAAATAAAAAGCTGTCATGTTCTGTGCAAGATGTATTTTCTCAGCAAAGAACTAAGGAAGATATACTAAGCAGATAATTCTGTGATTTTGAAACATTTTTAATAAAATCAAAAATAACAAAAACAAAACCAAAAAAATTTAATGGCATTAAAACAATTTGATCACTCATATAAATTTTTTCAAATCATTTACTTCAGGGAAAAAAATAAATATTGGACATGAAAATTTTCATTATCCTTTTTTTTCATTTACAAAATTTCTTTCCTTTTTAATTAAACATTCTCAAATGCTCCAGATCACAGAAAACCACTTGGTTTTGTCTAATTTTTTTTTCATTTTAATTGCATAACATTTTATTCAATTTCTTGATTCTTTGAAAATTCGCACACACTTTACTTCAACCAAGAATATTTTTATTTGCTTGGAATTGCTACTCAACTAAAAATGTTAATGTCTTTAAATATTGCCTCAGTATTGTCAAAGTATGCACTACCAAACAAGACTCAAAGATTCCCAGATTTTAGCAGACAAAACATTCCATTCAAGCTACAGTACTTTCCTGAATTTCAAGAACGGCAACGATGTAGTCATTAATTTGCAAACTTATTTAGGAAATTGTGAACTCTAATAGTCCCCTCAGTCCTTTTGAGTTTCCCTCACTTTTTAAGACATGTTTTATTAGCCTATTTTGTGCAGATTAAATTGTTTGTATTTGAACATTACCTTCACTGTAAATTCACTCAGCAGGTTTCAGATTGCTTTTTGCTTGAGCAAACCAGTCTGCATTTTCTGTTGTTGAAACTCTTCTGTTTAATACCATCATTTTCACTTTCTTTGGTATCATCAGCCTACAAGTGGCTGTTTATTGGTTTTCCAATTCTTTTATCAGCTTGGACTCTTTTCTCGCAGCCAGCTTTCTCATAAATGGGTAGACCTTTGCCTTGTTTAGAATTATCTACGCAATCAGGAAATTCAGATTCTAGTAATATTTACAAAGGGATTAACTAAAACCTCATTTGAACTGCTTCTTCTTCTGCTTACATCTATTTTATAATTTTTCCATTTTTTTCATATATGTGACAAGGGAAGGATAAGCATAGCAGATATGCTCCAAAAACTAAATCTTAATTTTTACATGACTTCACATGTTGATTTTCAAGTTTCCACTATCTGAGAGAAAGCTTTTGTTAAGTGTTCCCTCACTGAAAAATACAGACAGGATTTATCAGGCATTTTCAGGCATTCAGACAAAAAGAAAAAAAAAAAAAAGGAAAAAAAAAAAACCCACAACCAACCTTTTGTGAGTATTAGTAAATGGTTGGATGCAATTCATATAACAAATATTTCTATGGAGATTGAAATGGAGAGCTTTGGCCCTAGACTGCAAGAAGCTGAGAGGAAAATTGAAAATACGGAGACAATGATGGATGCAAATAACACTACTCTAAACTGAATACTAGAAATAGACAAGTAGTGAGAAATAGACGACATGACTGAAAAAAAAATATAACTTTAGATTAAGGAATATATAACCTCAGACTAAGGAACTGACATTGCTAAATTATGTTGAAGGCATAGACAAGAGAAATAAAAAATCTGTATTTCCAACAAGTGTTATAAAGAAGATAAAGAAGAATTGGTTTAAGATCTTTTTTCAATATGTCAAAGAAAACTTTTGTGTGGGAAGACAAGACCTTGCTCAGAAAGAGTCTGGCCTAAAATGATCCAATGTTCTTTGATTTTTAGTACAAATCAAATCTATTTAAATATTTGAATCAATTCTCAAAAATAGGAAACTGCTGCAGAGTTCATTTTATGAATACCCTCTGCTTCTGTCATTCTGCTTTGCAAATTTATTTTATTTGTTTCTTATCTTTTTAGTTAGTGATCAAGACAGTTCACAAAAGCTATAAATAATAAATATGATGCATTCTTTATGTATGTTTCTGTGGATCATTGCTGCTTATTCATTTAGAGAGTTGAAATGAATAAAACAAGATTTATGCCATTGTTCATTGCAAGTGAAATTTGTATCCACAGAATTATCCATATTTTTAAAGGTTGCTTTTTAGTACTCTGATATTTTTCTAGATATTTGGGAGTGTTTACTAACCCTCATTCAGTAATTGCCATATGGCATAGACATCTGAGATATCTCTCACTCTGTTAATTATTTTCTTCTGTAGACAATAGCACTAACTTACTATTGCTTAAAATTATAACAGAGATATTCTCTTTGACTATGAGCACCTAATACATTTATATACCTAAGACCTGTATAAATCTTACTGGTCCTTCTCCATCCTTCTGTCCAAGTAGATCCAGTTTAGATTGTTATCAACCTTGCAAATTGTCTATTATGTAGGCTTTCCTTAACCTTCACAGTTGTGAACTCATCTGTTACCTGCCTATTGAGAACACTGCTGATTCATTTCCTTGGTCCATGAAATCCCTCTCTTTACACAAACTCCATAGATTCCTTGTCTCACGAACATGAATCTCATCTTTGTTTGCAAGGGCTTTCACTAGCCATCCATCAAGTACCATCTCTTCTTTACTACTGTCAGTTCTTAACCATGATGACATGTCCTTCATATACTTTCAAACACTCACAGTCAGGCTTTCTCTCACACTGTTCCTCGTGTTTAGGGAACACTTCCTCACAGCTACTTTATTAGTTTTCAAAAAATTCCTGAAAATTATGGCTGTTTAAGCTCACACAACTCCCTGTCAAGCTAACCGATATTTTTATAGTACTTTAATTCTCTGCACCTGTATTTTTATTTTTTCATTGGTTTCCTCTACTTTTATACTCAAGTTATAAATTCATTTGTAAGATGACATAGTCCACCTTTCTGATTAGATTATACCTATCCAATTGAGATATTGGTCCAGGTCTAATATTTCTCTAATAATACTTTTGGGTATAACCAAACTAAGTTCACTGACAGGATTAAAAACAATAATCCTATTCTGAATTTCTTATTGCATAAATTAACTCTACACTGATAACTAAAGATTATAAGAGATTTTAAAATGTCACCTGTTAGAAGCATTGTCGAATAATGAACATATTTATCTGTCAGTTACTGCTTCTAGCCAAAAAGTTTATTCTTAATCTTCAGAAAAATCACTGGCTAATTAGCGATGCAGGATTTTTTTTTTTGCCACCATGTTATCTCAGCAGATAATTTAAAAAATAAATTAATTAACCTTTCTAAAACACCTTTCTAAATAATCATGTCTTTTATAGTTTCATTAGCTATGGGGCCAACCATGTCCAAGCAATCATATTTAATTTCTCACATATTAATTTATAAAGGATAGTTTATTGCCTCATGCTCATTAGCAGTTACAAGCAGGACTCCTGCAGCAGGTTATGCCTCTTTTGTAATTAAACCACGTTAGTATAAAAAAAATGTAATGCAGATGTTTAACAGTGAGTTGTGATTTGTTGGAAGGCTAGTAAAATTTTTAAAACCTCATAAAGTGAAACACTTTGGCTGATACAGCTCTTTTCTTCCTTTATACTTTCCCACTTCATATCTCAGAGGCAGTAGGATGTAGTCATTTCAGAACTGGTGATGAATTTTGCTTCAAAGGAAAAAGTTATCTTATGCAAAGTGTTACATTGAGTTTTAACTCTACAGTAACTGTTATTTAGTATCTCAAAACAATTCACAGTGTTTTAGGATGTTTAAAAGAAGAATGTTAGTCTCTGAACATATTTTTTCTGCAAGAAAAAGTACCAAAGTACTTAAATTAAATAGAAAACCAAAGCTTCTATCTGTTCCAGCTCCCAGACAGATTAGAAAAGAACTTTTCATCACAGTCCCATGAAAACTGATCTCGAGAGATAATGAATCAAAAAACGTTAATTTTTATTTCATTTGATTGTGAAGCAATAAACTGTATTGCAGCATCTGTAGGACATTCTTGTAAAACTGGTTAGATCATTTAGTGAAATGGACTCAAGAAGTTCAGAATGACCTAAGCTCAGGGAGACAAAACATTAATGACTTCTCTCTATGTCTAAATTTCATGTAGTATTTGTAGCTTAGCTCTTTTAAAAAAACCACAAAACCCCCACCTCATTTTACAAATGCATATATACATTGCAGCCTGTCAAACAATGGATCTTGTTTGACCATCAGTACACTAAATTGAAGTTTCATGAAAAGAGCTACATCGAAGGCTGTGGACCCTCACTCAATGATCAAACAAATCATTTCAAAACATTTATGTCAACAGAAGCATGAAATAGCAAAGGCAAAAGCTGCAAAGGAAGATGAAAGAGGATGGAAGGTTTGTAATCACTTTGTGATTGGTTCAGTACTCTCTTCCATTTCTGTCTAAGACCCCCTGATGCCTGACTGCAGGTGGAAAGAGGTAAAACAATAAATTCCAGTAAAGGAATGAGGATGGTCCATGTATGCTTATTTTGATTTACAGCATCAATTTTGTTATAAAAGAATCTTTGTGCAGACTGCATGAAGATCTCAGAAGGTTTGATTGTATGGTATAGTCCGAATGACAGATTTGGGTTATTTTCCTTATTAGGCTGTGGTGATCAAACTCAGGGCTGCCTCACAGGTTGCCACAGAAAGCCCTAGTCAAGTGGTTACCTTGTCTTTCTTATCTTACATATTATTCATGTGGTTACCTATCTGCTCTTGGCCTTGCAAGACTGTAGTACACAAAAGGTCCCCAATGCCTCCCTCCAAGTATCTGTGCAACTTGCAGTTTCATGGTTTCTTATGTAACTCTATCACATGTGAAATCCTGCCAGGCCTTGTTGTGTGGTCTGTAGCTTTTGTCAGTGTTTCGCTATGTTATTTGTTATGACCAGAGGCTTCTAATGGCATATCCCATGGTGTTCCTGAAGTGAAACTCAGGATTAGGCCAGGGCCTCATTATGTTGCTTTCAGCCCCCAGTTTCAGGAAATGAAGCATTTAGGTATGGAAAAGTTAGAACCTGAAGCACTAAGCTTTCCTCACTGTGTAGCACATCAAAAGGTAGATGCAGGGGAAGACCATGCATGATCAGTGCATACCTGTGCATACCTGTTCTTTTCCACCCAGGTTTTCCATTGAGCCATTAGGGAAGGTCATCAGAGAAAATAGCTGAACTGGAAAAACATTCTCAGAGCTTTCCCCAGGTAATGAGATCAAAACATTCCAAATCCTGCTTTGTTTGGTAATATTCACTGTTCTAAAATACATACTTAAAATAATCAGAGAACAATAACCACGGGTCCAAATTCTGAGTTCATTTGCTTCTTACATCTTTTCTTTTTAACATTGATGTGAGTGTGTAATTTACACCACTGTGTGTGTCACCTCTAAATTTGACCTGAAGTTTCTGATCCCATAGGCAATAACATAAAAGGACTAAATTAAAGAAAATATACTCTATCACAGTTACCATATGTTGTTTACCAGAGTCAGAGCTAAGTGATCAAGGAAACTCTTGAGTATATCTAAACATGTGGGTAAGATTTATAGTGCTGCTGTGTACATATTTATTCCAGGTCTCTGTGATACATTGCATATTTAGCCAGATTATGATTACCTTCAGCGTATGTACTTGATCAGCAAACCTGCTGTATGATTCATTCCCTTATCTTGTTAATGTTGAGAGCATGGTTTTGGGTACTCAAATAGCAGTAAGAGGATGGCAAGTGAGGAAGTAAAGCCTGAAAAATCAGGTGTTGTCACCAGACAAAAGGGTGGTAAGATAAAAAAGAGCACTTGAAGTAAAAAGTTCAGAATATCGTTTTAGTATGGATTGAATGAAAATACGGAATTTCCTGAGGTACTAATAGGTAAAATTATGTGATGTTCCAGCTACTGAACTTATTACTAGACTTGGTCGTTTGAGAAAGCTTTAAAATAAGGAACCTTCTATTAAAAATGAAAGATCATCTGTCTGAAAATTAGCTCTAGTGATTTCACATCAAATCTCTCCCTGTCCTTATAGAGAGCTGAACTAATCGTGCTGTTTTTGACACACCATACAAATTCAGGTATACTGAATGGAGGTTATCTAACCAAAAACAGATGTCTTCAAAGGATACATCTACATCCATGCTAATCCTCTAAGGCCTCTTTGTAGTCAATAGTGAGACAAGGAGGTACTTCTAAGGCACTATTGATTTCTCCTAAGACTTATGTTCAAAATAGGTCAGCTGAATTGTACCCTGAAATTGCTTATTTCTCTCCCTTGACTCAAAAGTGAATGATTAGCTCAGGTTTGTCCACTGAAGATGTCTATAATACAGACATCTAAAGTCTGATTAAATGACTCATGTAACTTGTTATCACTAACGTCCTAAAAAAGGTACTTTGTTAATCCTTCTTATCAGGAACATTTTCTTCAAATGCTTTTTAGCCATGTGTAAGGATACTCTGCAAGCAGAACACATACAAGGGATATAGTTTAGTGGTGAATTGGCAGTGCTAGGATAATGGTTGGACTTGATGATCTTAGAAGTTTTTTCCAGCCAAGGCTATTCTATGATTCTGTGATTTAAAAGCGTAAAGCAAGTATTTATGAGCTAGCTCACACAAAAGACAGCTAGGATGGAAGCAGCAGCTAGTATAAGCAGTATTATGCTGTCTTTCTAAAAAAAAAAAACCTACTCAAAGGGTCTTTGCTGGCCACATAAAGGTTGGTCAGGAAGAAAATGATCATCCTCCACTGCTCTATGAAACACATGCTCAAGCTGCTGAGTTACCATTTTCTATCTAATTCTCCAGTTTTTTTTTTTCTTTATATTTTTATACCTTTCCATGGTGGTGTTTTCTCTCTTCAGTCCTTGAAAAGCTAATGAATGATCCCTGCTCTAACACCTGTATGTGTTTGACTTAACCTTTCCTACCTTGCATGATGTCACTGTATGAACTTTCTCATGAGTCCTTCTCACAACTGAACAATTTCTTCAGAGGTGTGAACTGAGGATACTCATCTGGGCTGTGCTAGATCTTCAACCCCTGGACCATACAGAGTAGAACCTACAGAATGGGATGGGACACATGGTAGGCAGGGTACAGAGTGGGCGACATTCATCTGTTCTTTGTAGAAAATTTGAATCGTTCATTGTTTGATGTTTGAAGGCAACACATCCTCACAAAGATATTAAATGACGGTTAACAACTGTCATTAAAACTGTCATAATTATACCTGTATGAATAAGTTATAAGACCCACAGAATAATTCTACAGAAGGGTAGGAGTTTAGGGTCATATCTGATGGACTGCTAAGAGTTAGAGCTACTACTCTGTTTAAGGTTAGTGACAACTAAGATGCCTGTGTAAAGCATAATTACATCTTACATTGAATTATTTGCCAACATTCTTATGAAAGTACAAAAAGTGCTCTCAATTCCCATTTTACTGACACATGCAATTATTCAAATTACATGATTGTTAAGTTGTAGTTTTTCAGTAAGCAATTCAGATATGAGCATGCTTAGTACTGGTTACTCATAAATTGCTGTTATTTAAAATGGGAATTACATTAACAGAATGTTTTAAGGGAATTTGGCTACTGTCAGGGTTAGGTCTTTATTCACTAAAACCTTTGGGATGATGAGCAGTTTCTTAAAATACCTGCTAATACAATATTCAAGGATCTTTCTAAATTTAAATCACAACTGTAGAAATCTGTAGAAATTACAGGCTTTTTAAAGATGTCCTCTTTATCAGAGAGTAAACTCAAGTTAGACTAACCCAGGCTGGTTTCCTAGTTTGGGTTTTGTGACTGATCTCACAGCTACATGTATCTGACGTTTTAAAAAAAAATATTATAATAAGGTCATATGAGGATATACTGGGCATTTTTCTAATATCAAATTGATTTTTGGTACACATTCTCTTTTTGCTTTCTTTATAAGTAAGTATGGTGTTGAACTGTGAATTTTAACAAGGCAGAGTGTTAAATCAGAATTACTGAGGCATTAAAATTCTGCATTCATTGATTTACTACATGTGCAGCTTAAGCCCAGCTTTCATCTATAGATAGTATAGAGAAGCATATAGACAAAAATAAAAGAAGGGAAAAAAGATGGACAGAAATGTTTTGTTTCTCATCTCAAAATGTCAAAGAACCTTGCTAGGCTGGCATTCTTTGGTCTTCTCTGTACCATGCAGTATGTATGAGTGTGTATGTATAGAGTATTTATACCATGCATGCCATATATTTTACTCACCATTATATATTTACTCAGAAATTTTTTTTTTATTTGTAGTGTATCACTGGGCTGGGAAAGAATACTTCTATGGAACTTTCTTGACCAATGGTAGGATTTATCTCACTTGATTTTTTTGCCACCTAAGAGTAACCAAAGTTATGCTAATTCTATGTGTAGGTAATGAAGATAAATAAACCTCTTTAAGAAGAAATTCTCCCCCTCTCCCTTTCCCTGCCTCTTTCGCTCCCTTTCTCCCATCCCCCGATGTCTAGTTTAGATTTTGGGTGGGATTTGTTTTACCAAACTTTAAGCATTTGAAATTTTGATATAAGCATGTGAGCTAGGTGCTCAGGTTTTCATTATAGTCAGGTTTGTTCTAGATGGTATCTAATGGAATTAAAGACAAACTGTAGATAAACCTCTCCTCACAGAAATTTTATCAGTCTTAGTGTAAAATGTCATTATTTTACCTAAAAATATTTTGTTCAAACATCCTGGCTTGACAAACTGTGCCAATTCAGAATTATACTTAGATTTCTGTTGAGGTTTTCCCAGGGACTAAAAAATGATAATTGCAGTTCCCTACTGATCAGTCTACTTGGCTTTTTGGCTGCTTCTCTGTAACAACTTATGGTGCTATATTTGCCTTTTTCCTGTCCATGGAGAGAAAGACAGCTTGATAAGTAATGAGGCGAAAAAAAAATTAAAATATCCAAATAATGTAAAGGATCACCTCCCACCACCAGACCAATGAACAGCCAGTCTCTGAGCAATGGCTACTGTGGAAGGACTCCCCATTCCCCCAGTTTTTACTGCTGAGCATGTAGTTATATAGTATATATTACCCCTTTGGTCAGTTTCAGTCAGCTATCCCAGCTGTGTCCCCTCCCAGCCTCTTGCCTATCTCCAGACAACTCACTGGAGGGGCAGGATGAGAAACGGAGAATGCTTTCATGCTGTGCAAGCACTGCTCAACAATAGCTAGAACACTGGTGTATTAACAGCACTGTTTTCATCACAAATCTAAGCCACAGCACCGTAAGGGCTGCTGTGAAGAAAATTAATTCCAGTCTAGGCTGACCCAGTACATCTTAAATGAAATTATGAATGAAAGTACTGGGCGTGATTCAGGTATGCAAACGTATGCATGTAGTTCCATGGTTGTCAGGTGTAACGCAAGATGTAATACAGGAAACTTATGGCCCTTGCAGTGACAGATATTCCAGGTCATCTGCAATGACATAGGACACCTATGTTTACCCAGAGTTGAAGTCCACCCATTACTGTTATGACACTAAAACCAGCTAATTTGGAAGATTTTATCATTTAGAGGAAGTTTTTCCTTAAGCATTAGGAATGCATTAAGCTCTAACAGGCAATTTTCCATCAGACTTTCTCACTTTAGTGTTGCACTAACTAGAACTTAGAAAACTCAAACTTTTGTGTAGTCAAAACCTTGAAGTAATAAGATGCAGCTACAGTGTATTATCATATCATTTGGAACAGATACATATTTTAGGATATGTAACAAAAGCAAGGTTCATCTTTATGGCTTCTGAGGCTTAGCAGCACTGGACCCATTATAATAGAGAAAACATAGTGACGATTGATTATCTGACTAAATTGTTAAAAATCTGAAAGCCAAGATCAGTTCATTCCATACAATATCTAGTCATGGTGAAACTGTCAAAAGAAGGAAATCTTGATGTACCGTAGGGGCCAGCCAGTAAAAGGACAATATTTACAAAGCAGTTGGTTTAAAAAAATCTTTTCAGTACATTCAAGTAGAAAAGAAAAAAATCATGATATTATTTCAAATAGACTCTGTGTTGCTAGTTTCGGAGATGACATTGAAAAAAGTCAAGGGAAAACTGGTGGGTTGCTTTGCAATACATAAAGCAAAAATAGTTTCATTATTCAGAGCTGACGTGATAGTCTTTTCTTGGTCTTATTCATATCTGGCAGGACAATTTTGGTGCTTCTTTGATTTTGCAGTGGGAAATGCAACTAGGTCACAGGATATAAAATTTCATTTACTTCTATCTTAAACAAATAACTTGTGTTTGATGGAAGTACATTTTCCAGGGAGAAATCCAGTTTTGACCTGAAGACGTCAAGAGATGAAAATTGTGCTGTTTCTCTTCATGTTATGTTCTAACGAGTTAACTATTCTGAGTTTTCCTTGAATTTATCTGACTTCACGCTTTGTTAGTTCTTGTTATGCTCTTGTCTGCTAGATAAAATAAGTCTTTTAATACATGGCTACTTTTTCTTGTGAAAGTGTTATGTCCTTAATTAAGTCACTTTTGTTTCTGTTTTTTTATCAGATAAATTATGGTCCGGACAACTGTCACTAGAAGGCCTTTTTATGTAGTTGAGAAAAAAATTAAATTCTATTCTCTACTCTTCTAATAATGACTTTTTTTTTTTTTAAAGAATAGCTACAGCACAGCTGTATGCATGATTCCATTAGTACTCGTATGACACATGCTCAATACAAACATTACCTTACTTACCCCATTTGTCCCTCTGTGAATGGCACTAGTCCTTTTTTACAAAGATATCATGCTGGTAAATCGCGTTATTCTGTTTTCAACTTCTTACTCACAAAACACTTTTCAGACTGATTGTTATGAAAGATACAGTTTTCCTTTCTGTAGGTGTAACATTCATTCCTGTTCCAAACCTCTGATTCCCCTTGTGGCTGTATTAAAATGAATTTGCATGGACCCAGCATACTGTTGTGTCTAACTACTCTCTGTTAAAAAATTCTATATTTCTGTGGCTTTTCCCTAGCTCTTGCCCATCCCAAGACTACTCAAAGGGCAGGGGATCAGGGTACATAGAGAATGAAGTAGAGAAAACCTTGATGCTATGCACTGCTCAGTAATAGCTAAAACATTGGTGTGTTATCTACACTGTTTCTGTTACAAATACAAAGCATAGCACCATATGGGATACTATGAGCAAAATGAACGTCATCCCAAGCAGACCCAGTGCTAGTTACTCTCAAAATACCTACAAAATCAGGCCAATAATGAGGCATTTACTTTTAACTTGGAAATCACTAATACGATACTTGCAGTCTGCAAACAGATCTCCCTCCCCGTATTTTGGCTTAATTATGGAAAGGATGCCCTCCCTGCAGCCATCTTCTTTTTCACAAGTCAAAGTGTTTTATAGCTATCTCACAAGAAAGAGAAAGTTTCAAAGCTGGAAATCATAGTTCTGTGCCAAGTATGATCCACTGTGACAAAGATTTTATGTAGCTTTATATTATGGCTCAGCAAGAATAAGAGAGCGAGATGCACCACACTTGCAGTGGTTGTCTTTGCCTGCAAAACAGCTTTACTGAAATCCCAGACAGTGGAACTGCTTCTGCCAAGTAATTTTTTTTTCAGCCTTAATGGTAACACAAAACACAGTTTTTAATATCCTGCAATTCATTTAATTTATATATATATATATATATTTTTATATATATATATATATACAAGATTAAATGGCTTGGATCTGACCCAATCTCTGCTGTCACAGGGAAAGAGCAATTACTTGTGGGCCATAACTGTCACACTGTGTTATCACATGGTGAACATGGACTGAGGAGGAAACACATAATCTCACTTGTTGAGGATTTGTGGTCTTCCAGCATAAGAGAAGCAACACCTTCAGACTGTGTCTATGTTTAGCCAGTACTCAGGGCTAAACTGTAGCAGTTAGTCCACCACCTGATGCTCCTTCCCCAGCTGAGAGGGAGAATTGGGAAAAAAGGCAGAAGTCCCATGAGCTGAAGAAGAAACAGATTTAATAGAATAACAAAACTGATAAAACAATCAACATAAAGCATAGAAGGTTCTACTCAGTCCAGTCCTTGATGTTGACAGCAAGAACAGAAGACCAAAAGGGAGGAGCCCCAGGGAGAGGAGGAACTCCACCCTCAGGGAGCTCCCTCCTTTTATAATGAGCATGATTAAGTGCTATGGGGTACACCTGTGAGTCAGCTGCCTGGATTGGATCTCTCAGCTGGCTCAGGGCTACTCATGGCCTGCCTGCATGGCTGGCCCATGGGTCTGTGCCTGGGGAACCAGGACACCATTCTGCCCCTTATCCCATACCATCTACATTATGCTGAATTTTCTGTAAATACTGAGAGCTAGCTAGAGGAGAAACATGCAAACAAGTCTAAATGCAAACAAGTGACAGAGGAATATATTTTCATATTTAGCATTGGTTGATATCTTATTATTCACATTTTTATTCAATGGGTTCCTAATTGTCTTTACAGTTATGTGTCTTCTAGGTCATACAAAAAGCAAGAAATAGGCACTTTGAGTGGTGTTTCATTTAAATTTAAAAGCTTTCTAATTACATCATTAGGAAGTAGAGAAGCGTTTAGTCTTAACCTATCCATTTTAGTAATCCATATGTAAGTCCTCATCATGACAGCATCTGAGTATCTTGTTATCTTATTCTAATCATTCTCACAACATTTTAAGGAGGTAGAACTGAGGCAAAAAGAGCTAAAGGCTAAAGCCATAAAGAATTGTGCTATATTCTTAAAGATAGCTTCCTTCTCTCTCTGTAGTAATCAAACGTGCATTTTTTAATTCTCAGAAATGTACATGATTGAACAGTCTATAGCTTATTCATGAAAATGCTGTGAAAGTATTGTCCTGTCTTATATAGAAGATGGAAGACTCATGGATCTCCTGGATCCATAGTTAGATGTAGGAGTTACTGTCTTTATCTGGGTTAGGGTAATGCAGACTTCTGATCTATGTTCTGTGGACTGTTCCCATGCTTAGCAGTAAAATTTAGTTGGATACAATTTCTTCCCTCTACTCATGTTTTGTATTAACCCAAGGCCATATAGTACTAAAGCTGACGAACTTGAGAGATTTCAGAAGTAATGTAGAAAACACATCTTTTTCAAGATTCTGAGAAATTATCTGGTTTCTAGTAAAGGATGCTTTCTGTATCTTGAGAAAACTGTATAACGGAAAGCCAGGAGACTTTTAAAGTTTGTGAACTAAGTTATGGTCTATATCGTTTAAAAGTGGCAATTAGCATAATAACACATACATTCAGAACGTAAATTAAATAATAGTGAAAATCAACTACTTATTTCCTAAATTTTGAAAATTTAATTAATTCAATAGTCATAGATGCTTTGAAATTCTTTCTGAGAATTCTACTTTTGTTTATTTCCAACATATTATTCGGAACTAATTATGAGTTTATTTGGAGGAAAGTGGTTTAGTGAACATTATAGGCATGATACTATTTAAAAACAAAATGTTTTCCTTACTTTTATGTTAAGGAAAATGCTGGAAAAGAATTAGAAATCACTCATGGAGAAATTTGGGCTTGACCATTCCCTAGCTTTTCATAAACTGAATAAAAGTTTATGGAAAATGAAAACTGAGACGTCTAGTTCCATGAGCAGTTTTCTTAAAATCAGTGATAATTAGGAATAAATGATAGCTAAAGCAACATTTAGTATGAATAGTTAACAATGAAACCACCTGGAAATGTCCTAAGTACAACTTACAGTAACTGGGTTATACCATGAACTTCCTCTGTATCTGCCGAACTGGGATATTTTCTGGTATACCTATTATGTAGCAAAAAGATTCTCCAAGAGTTCTTGACTCAAGATGTCTTGTCACTCAAAGGTGTTTTAGTGGGATCTCTGAACAGAAATTACAAGTGAAAGAATAATGAGGAAAGGAATGACAATGCAGTGACAAAATTTATATAGGCTGCAATGAATTTTTGAGTACGACTACAGTCTTCTGCTGAGAATAAACACAGGGATTAGCCTCAGATTGTGTCAGATTAATACTCATAGGCACTATATTTATTACTGAAATTTCAAGTAGTAAAGCCTGAAAAAACAATGCACAGGAGAAAACATATAAATAGAACTGCAGGACGCTTATGTATTTTTTCTGCCCTACAAAAAATGTGCCAGGAGGGTTAATTCTTCAAGTTTTCCATTTGCTTCAAACACTTTCTGGAGTCTTGTCTACATGGTACTTAACACAATGATTAAGCAAGCACCTAGTTGGCAATTATTTCTTCATTCTGAAACAAGTGCTTTGGACTAAAAGAGATTTAAACAGGTAATTACTAGGATTGATCTCATTACATCCTCCTTTTTAATGGCAAAATAGATGGTGTAAATATTTCAGAAATGGACTGTATTATAGATCAAAGGTAGCTATTAAGAAGTAGCTGCTTAAGTCCACGTAGATGCCTTCTCCAATTGTGCCATCTCTTTCAAATTTTGCAGAGGAATCCTGTGTTAGGGAAATTCATACAGCGGGTGCTTTGGGAGAAAGAGATCTGTCTGTCTTAGATGCCTGTCACCAAAGTATCAAGTGCTTAGGACTTGGTTAACAACCTATGGGGACAGGTTAAGTACTTCTGAAGAAACCAGAATAAATGTGGGGAAATGTAAACTGAGTGTTAGCCATGGCGCATACTCAGAAATGGGGGATGGAAAACCCACGTTCCTGTGTCTGTTAGCATAAATAGCTAATATTTTAGCTGAATATTTTAGCTGAGGCTGAATTTTAGCTGAGGCTGAATGTTTATTTCAGTCAGCTAACATCAACTCATGCAAATAAACAATTCTGAGGTAAAACTAAGATGTTCCAGAAAACATAATACTTCCACATGACTCTCTAAAATGTCCAGTTACCTGAGTTAATTAGAAGATGATGTAAACACTGTCTGCTTATAGAGCATATTGAACTCCACACTCATACCAGGTCATATTCATACTGACCTAAGCTTGCAGAAAGCAAAGTGTTAGCAACAGTACTACTTACATATTTAATACTGTAGTATATTTATACAATTACATGAATAGGAAACATCAAATTATGCATTGTGTTTGTGACAGGAATCTTGGATATCTGAGAGATCCAGTTATATATTTTCTTAAAAAAATATTACATGCTTCAGTTGCATCCTGTTTGAAGAAAGTACAGCCACTTATTGATAAAAATTACCTTTTATGGCAATTAGATAATGCTCAAAGTAAGCTTACAATGATTCCAAAATAGGATAAGTTTTCATAGATTTAATATTTGCTTTCCTATCCTTGCAACAAACTCATCAAAGTGTGCCTGTTTCTCACAAATAATTTAGAAGCCCACAGGTAGGTCATCGAGACCTTCATATTTTAGGCCATTACTTTACAATCCAGGTTCTCAAAGGTACCTCTGAAAAAGACACATTTTCTTTTTTTGTTTTGGGACAGGAAATTGTGTGTTGGCTATCCAGAATGATATACAAATTTGAGGGGGATTATACATCTGGTAAGTCTATAAAGTTTTGCTACGGTGCCTTGGGACTTCAGGCACGATAAAGGCTTGGCACTTCAAGTTTCAGTCTGCCATAGGAGCCTAAAGTTGAGCTAAAGCAAAAGCCCTAGAGAAAATATGTTTATACTGATGTGATTTCTGGAGTCTTTTTCTTCTTCCTGAGATCAGAACCCACGGATTTTTGAATCTGAGCCCCCTAAAAAAACTGGTTTTGCTAGTTCTTTCATGGTGCCTCAGACTGCCTTTAGTTCAACTGAAAAGAAGGTCTGGAGGGCTTGATTTTTGTGGCCAATACCTTGGAAAACATCTTAGTTGGAGTATGCAGAGTTCTAACCCTTACAGTAGGATACTGGTGGAAAAACTTTACTTCTATTCATACTGGACTGTGTTGCTGCCTATACTATATGATGCTCCATTTTAGAAGTAATCAGGGTGATGTAACTAATTTCTTTGTTTCATTTATTTTTCAAAAAGTAATTCCATTTAGCATTTGTACATTCATCTACTCTGCCTTCTATTTCAGAACCACTGCTTGTTATGTCTGCAGAACAAGGAGTTCTTAGTAGTCTGTGAAGGGCCATTTACGAATCTTCAACACAGATTCCACCAGAGTTTAGAATCTTCTGATTCAAGTGTCAGGAAGAACAATCTGGGGAATTAAAAGACAGTTTGACTCTCCTTGATCCTTGAGAGAGTGATGGAGCAAATCATCCAGGAAACAATTTCCAAACATATGATGGAAGGAAGGCAATGAGGAGTCATTAGCATGGATTAATGAAGGGAAAATCTTGCCTAACCAATCTGATAATCTAGTATGAAATTACTGGCTCAGTGGATGAGGGGAAAGCAACAGATGTTCTTTATGTCGACTAACAAGGCTTTCCTCAATGTCTACCATAACAGTCTTGTTGATAAACATAAAATACAGACTAGAGTGTCTGAATTGCCTGGCCCAAGGGTTGTTATTGGCACCATAAAGACCAGTTGGAAGCCAGTCAGCAGGTTTGTAAACAAAACTGGGAGAAGTGGCTGACAGACCAAATTCTACCATTCAGAAGGACCTCAACAAGCTGGAGAAATGAGCTGACAGGAAATTAATGAAGTTCAACAGAGGGAATTGTGAAGTCCTGCACCTAAGCAGTAATAACCCCATGCACCAGTACAGGCTGAGGAAACCTGACTGGAAAGCAGCTCTGCAGGAAAGGATTAGGGGGTTTGGTGGACAAACTGACCACAAGTCAGCTATGTGCCTGTGTGGCAAAGATGACTACCTGCCTGTTGGTCTGCAATAGGTTGCCAACAGGTTGAGGGAGGTGATCCTTCCCCTCTGCTCAGCCCTGGTGAGAAACACGTGGAGTGGTGTGTTCAGTGCTGGTCTTCTAGTATAAAAGAGACACAGATATACTGGAGCAAGTCCAGTGAAGGGCAAATGAAGGTCTCTGAGGGACTGGAACATCTGTCATAAGGTGAGAGGCTGAGAGAGATGGATTATTCAGCCTGGAGAAGAGAAGGTTTAGGGGGAATTTTATCCATGTATAAATGCTTGATGTGGGGATTAAAAATTAAAGAGCTAGACTCTTCTCAGTAGTTCCAAGGCATTGGACACACAAAAGCTTCCCAAATTAAATGAAGATTCATACTTTTCTTCGTACAATTTTCCCAGTTCTAGTCACACAAAAAGTTTTCCTAAGTGGGAGGTATTGGTTTTGTATGAAAGTTTGCTGCAAAAATGTCTTCTTGGCCTCTTTCCTCAGGTAACTATTCTAGATGGTTCTGTGTAGATAACAATAAAAATCAAAACTGAAGATCTCACTTGCATGGGACAGAGATTGATATGAAGTATCTGATGCTTTTAATTCAGATTTTCTCCTCAGTGGTAACTGAGCCTCCTCAGTCATTTTTCCTTAAAAGAGTGCCACAAATACACACAATGAAGTATTTTCATTTCTTTTGATTTAAATGGATCTTGATGCTACATCAGAGTGGATAACTTCTCAGGCACCAGGAAAACACCACCAAGCCGTCAAATGTAACCATAATATGAGGACATCTCTACCCTAATGTTCATGATCAAGAACTGTTGAGGCAAGGTGGGCTTTGCTTATCATTTCAGGATGAGAAGTAAAAATTAACAGCAAAAAAAGATTTGGGAGTTCTGGGGATCTGAGTTATTCCCACTCTGGCCTGGGGCAAGTGCAATCTGAGACACTCTCCAGAGAATCTGTTGAACACGAGTATGAGAAAGGATGAAAGACAGTAAAGATAAATGAAATGATAAATAAAATGTTATTTTGTTAAAGAGACTTTGTGGCATTTTCTCTTTTAACCTTCCTGGTCTCCTGTATTATGATCTGTGTGAAGTTACTGGAAGGAACATTTCTTAAACTTGCTTTAATAACCACTGGTTAAAGTGAGCTCATCACAACAATTTTGCAAAGACAGTTTTGTTGTAACTATATTCAAATTTAAAGACAAGAGGTTATTGCATTAATCCAGTCTAAGACTTCGCAGAAAAATAAATCCACTAAACTCATGCAAGACACTATGTTCCATATCATCTGCATTACATACATGAATTAAATATCTGGCACCAATGGAATTACAAGACTAATATGTAAGCTGGAGCAGCCATGGTTGTTTAAAGTTTAATACAGTCTAAATTGCAAGGTCATTTCCATAGTGATAAAAACAAAGTTTAAAAAAAACCCTAATGACTTTGTTTTTCTCACTTTGTGTCTATACAGCTATTAAAAATGCACTCAGTTATTTTTTATCTTTCTCATGCTAAAAGCAATTCTCTGGAATTTTTTCACAAAAAGGAAGAAAACATGATACTTATCTAAAATGTCAAAATGATTTATATAGTAAGTTTTGTGAAAACTTTCTGGATTTATTCATTACAAATGCCATTTCTAAATATGCAGGTTTCATATAATGTTTTTATTTCCTAAAAGATAAGTGAAACGCTTGAGGAAAGCTGCTTGTACATTTTGAAGAAATCTTTCATAACACGCACTATCTCAAAAGCAGAATATATTTAATATGTTGGTGATCATGAATCAAAGAGATGCAGCTTAGCTTATAGTAACTGTTAAATCTTCATATGCTTACCTAGAAATAATTTTAAAAATAGGCCTATGATTTAGAAAGTTTGAATTCTCTTTTCAAAGTAGACAGAGGGATGTGAACCTTTTCCATTCTTCAGCTAAAAATGTACAGGCTGTGTATTGAACACTTATGCAGAAAGGCTGTCCCTGCAGAGGTCTTCAAAGGCACCTATCTCTCCTGGTTATTCAGGGAATTAAAGATGATGTTTTCAGTAGTATCCTAAAATTTAGCCATAAGCTACATGCCTAAGTTAAAACACCTACATTTTAAAGTCTGAATACCGATAGAATGTTCTCAATTAATGTGTACATCTTACTACAAACTGAAATAATTAGATGAAAAACAGGAGTGTGCTTTTTCCTCTTTGTAGTATTGCTTTGCAATAATAAGCCTCTTCCTGTTTCCTTTGCAGCTTATTTGTGTACTAAGGCTATTTTTCCTTGGGGTGCTTTATCAGTATTAAGTGTAGCTCTTCAAGTAAATTTACTTTTGGCATATAGTACAGAGCTTGTACTTGCTATTCCCATTTGTGTTATAGTTGAAATAGAAGGATGCCTCATCTTAGCTCAATCTGTCACACACATACTACTGTTCATTCCTCCAGCTTCAGGGTAAAAATATTTTTGCAAGTAGCCCTCAGTTTGATACAGCTGCTGGGACTTAGCATGACTTCTCCCAATTATCTCCTATAAAGAACATTTGGCTAAAGACAATTTGTCAAGCACAGTTCAGGCTTTTGTGAGGATAACAAGTCCTTTCTTATAATTCTTAAAGTATTAGTTGACAGTTTTATATATATATATATATTATATATATATATATACAAAAAACAAACAGCATTGCCAAGGCCCTCAGCAACAATAACCTACATAACTGTGCTCATTTAATCTCTTTGGTTTCCAGGTCATGCACAACATCTCAAAAAGTTTCAAATTATTTCATATAGCTTAAAACTTTAGATAGTTTAGTCAGTTCTGTTAATTATCATATTGTTATGCCTTTCTCAGGCCAATGTAGATTTGTGGTTCTCTTCTGTTTGGAAAGTAAGTAGCAATAATCAAGCTTAAAGCAAGACCTTTTGTTATCCTACAACACATGCCTTCAAGAACTCCATTTTCTCAAGTTGTTTTCTCTTGCAGACATGGCCAAACATCCAGAGGACAAAAATGTCCCCAGGAATTAAGGAAAAATTTACTGAACTGTCTGAGAAAAACACATCAAATAATGTACTGAACTCCACACAATTTGTGGAGAGGCAGCTTCCTACCTTGGAGTAGAAATAAATATGCCTTAAAGATAAATCTAACTTTTCTCATTTAATTTTAGAGCCCTGAAGTAAAGATTCAGAACAGAGCAAAACAAGCAGGCCCAGAGGCATGGACCAAGGTCTGCTCACCAGTGTCAGGTCTAGAAGGTCATTGTGAGGCTACCACCACAGCAGGCAGGACCAGTCACCCTGTGAGCTCACTCTCCTGTCACTGACCCAGTAGCAGTAGACACTAAAGATTCAGGCACAAGAAGTGATTAAAACCACCTGTCCTTAGTAGACATTTTTCCAGTTCAGCCAATGATAAATTTATTCCCTGAAGTATAAATTGTCATATCCTTTTGAAGTAAAAGATTAAAAAGGAATTTGTGATTTACTTTTTACACAGTCTGCTATTTTCTCTATATTGACTGTTTCTCCTCTTACTTTTTAAAGCTCTAAATCAAGCATACCTTGCTCTTAGCTTCATTTTTGTGTGGAGACATGACTCTTCTCTCAAGTCATGCTGTTAATCCATCTCTGAATCCCCTTTGTATTGAGAGAGCTGATTCATTTTGGCCCAAGCTTATTTTCCAAAATGGCTATGTGTATAGTCCATGTAAGGTACCCTGTAACAATCTCTGAGATTACAAAAGCATGAATCCTAGTTGTAGTGTTCACAGCCAGAAGAAATCTTTGTGCTTGAAAGGGAAGACTGAGTCCTTCTGATTGACCTCTTCTTAGTGCCGTGAGTTTCCCACTCCTATGTTTGCTCTTTCTTCTTAGGAAGAAACAAGAGGGAAAAGCAGCTGTAGAGATTAATGATAGGATAAGTCCTACCTGTAGATAACAGCATGGAGGAGGATTTTTCATTGTTATACTCCACTCTGATCAGGTAAGTGACACGTAAGAACAACCTCAAGAAAAGAACAACAACAACAACAAGAAGAAAATAAGAAAGAAACCTGCTCAGTCTGCCCTTTCTGATGTCAATGGCAAGATTAATTTCAGAAATCACTTTCTAAATAAATGCTGGTAAAATGACAATTTGAAATACAGCGTAACCTTTCTCTTTTCATTAATCTGCATGTTGTGTAAAACACACTAAAAATTGGCAATTACTTTTCACCTCTCAACAAAGATTAAATATGAGAATGTTTTAGTGACAGCTCAAATTATTAAACTCTCATTTTTTAAAAAAAATAATGCATTACAGTGTGTATCATATTATCAAATATAAAAAATAATACAAATATAATTGTCAAAATCAATGAGCAATCATATTTTCATGAGTTATCCTTGGTATTTCAAATGTTTTTGTTTGTTCGCTAATTCAACAAACTTCAATTTATTTATCTTCCAGACACAAGTTGCCATGACTTGAAGAAGATGTTATAATTATTGTTATAATCAGTGTATTATTTAATAGACTACAAAATCTAGCATATGTTAGTGCTTATGCTGTCATTTGAGTAAGATTCCAGGTATGTTGTAAAATTAGACAGTTAATATCTGATCTAGAAATTAATATAAACAATGGATAAACAGAAACCTCACAAAGTTCAAGAAAAAGGAAATTCCAAGTCCTGTACATGAGGAGGAATAACCCTATGCATCAATTCACATAGGGGTCCAACCAGCTGGAAAGTAATTCTGTGAAGAGGGATTGGGGTCCTGGTGGACCACAAGCCAGCAATGCACCTTTGTGGAGAAGTCAGCCACTAGAAATCACTGACTTGAGTGAAGACAACAGTGTTAGTTACAAATGATGACTATCTCTAACACTTCTTACTGGCTATTAAATATCTCTGTTAAAACTATTAATCTGAATAAGCTGATAATGATCCTTTAATCAGAATAAATTCATAATGATAATTAAGGCATATCTAGTTTCATGGAGCCATTTCAAGTCAGCAGTAAACAACAAAAACTTCAATAAAATAGAAAAGGTTTCATAAAACAACCTCTTTTTGTAAAACTTAATATATGCATGACCAATAATACATCAAGAAGAAAAAGGCTCTAAGTATCCAACAAATAGAGTAGTGTTCATCTCTAAATCCTGTTAATTTCATGTCTTTTACAATTTGGTACCACAATACCATTCTAGAGTTTGTCGATTATTTATCTTATCTATCTTATGCATGCACTTACCACATTTTCTCTAGTATTATACAGCAGCTGAAAGTATTTTCTGATTTCTACAGACAGCCAGCTAACCTTCCACAGCGAGCTTATGTAAGTCTGTGCACTCTTCTGTGGATTCTTTGGAATCCTGTTTTCCTTGCTAGAAAGCTGCTCTTTTGCTCACTTGAGATGACAGAAAGCCTTAAAATATTGGAAATTGCTAAATATCAATAGACATGCAGAATTTCATAGTGCATTCTGCAAAATGTTCATGTATTGCATTACAAATGAGCAGCTGTTAATGTTTCTCTGTTCTTTCTTGTGTGAGAGGATATGATATAAAGTAGACACATATGGTGGCCACTGAAATTGTCCATAATTCTGTACATTCTAAAGGGATATAATAATGGGTATATTTCCTAACATTTTAGTATCTCTGTGTGCCACAGTTTAATTCTAATAAATCATTACATTATGTTGAATAACTCTATGATGTATATAATTCTCAGCTGGAGGAGATACCATCCAGGCTGTTTGTGAGAAGACAAAGCATGCGAGTTGGACAAACTACCCGAGAGGATGAGAAATAGAGGCTGGGAGGAAAGACAACTAAAGAGAAAGCAAAAGCATTCTTTGTATTATTTGGATTTAATATATATATATATATATGTAATACTAAAGTCATTGATATGTCATGTGTTTTTCAATATTCCATTTTTACTATGCAAAGGGATTAATCTAGTAGTCCGTCTTAATGTAAATAACAAGGAACACTAAAGTAATTCTGACAATTCAAATTGTTTATTGCAAATGTTGTCCAGCTACTTAAGAATAGAGTACACTTGCACTTTATTGTTTCTTTCTTTCTTTCTTTTTTTTAAAATTCTTATTATCTGAGACCTTGTTTCAGATCAGAGCCTGGGTTGCTTACTACTAGACTGAAGAGTCAACATTTTGCTACTTATCTGATTTGTCTTCCACTACAATGTGTTTCTGATGCAATAGAAAGTACTTAATTTCCATTACTATTCATTTTTTCATGTACTTCTGAAGAAATGAGTAGTTTCTTGCTCTTGTCTTGTATCACTTGTTCTAAGTGTTTAATTATGCAGATTTTAACTGATAAAATTACATAAAATTGTTGCAACAGCCTGAAGTAATAGAATCACTAAACAGTATTGTCTTTTTTTTTTAAGTTGCAGTTATTTGTTTCTAAAAATAGTTTACAAAAGAGGAGGAGAGAGGTTAGATAATTGTCTATGAGCCATTTTCCTCAAACCACCCACCCACCTGCTGATTATGCTGAAACCTACCACAGTTCTGCCTGTTGTCTTTGAACCATTGTGTTAGTTATTTTATGTTAAATGGGCATTAAAATGGCATTAGGCACACTTTAAACAAACATACATTAATTATTATTTTATAAAGTTTGTCAGATAATGAATGTATCTCATAAGTATGTTATTGTCATGAACAATATGTTCTGAGATATCTGTTTGAATACACAGCTAAAAACATCCTTTTAACCTGTTTAACAGATTAGTTACATATTAAATCCCATATTCATTATTTTTTAGTATTTCATTATTATTTATCTATAACAATTTGCTTATTAATGTTGAAGAAGGGGCACACAGCATAATTCTGCATGAATATTGATTTTCAATTATTTGTTATCTTTCTCTTTCACAAATATATTTCCTCTGAGCTTGCTTTCTATGAAAAACAGGAAAATGTTCCACTCTTCACCAAAATCTCTCCATTTAGTTCTTTCACTGCTCAGAATTAGATGGGATATTTAAAATTTTAACTGACGTATTTATTAAAACAATTGCTTTTCATATTCTGCCTGTTGAATTGTGTCTGCATTAAGACTCTTGTGAGTACTACCAGTGTAACCTTTGAGTATTTCATTTTTCCTGTAGCTATGACAAGTTCATGCAAATCTTGTTCTTTAGTGAAAATTTTCACAGGATCATGTAATACACAACACAAATTAAATACTTTCAAGTGCATTTAGAACTTTTAAGGTTAGTATTTTTCTTGGATTAATTGAAAAATCTTTTCCTTGTGAAAAGTCAAACATGCATGCAATGAGGATAGAAAGAAAAATGGAATGAAAACCTCAGAATTTATGATTGTTCAAAGCTGACCATGAAAAAGACTGATTCACCTGCCACTGGATTTTGTCCAGGTATGCAGGAAACGAAATAAGGGATACAAATTTCAGCCTCTGAACATAAACTAAGTATTTCCATTCCTCAGAGAAATTTGTATTAAAAGTTAAATCAAAACTCCATAATTATGAACTTTGTAGAAACTGAAAAAGACAATGACAGAATCCGTATCAATGTACAGACTAGTTACACCTAACTACTTTCACTGCTGTCCTGGTTTTAAAGGAACAGACCCACAAGCCAGGTGTATGAGTAGCCACGTGTCACCTGGGAGTTTCAGTCAGGGCAGCTGCCCCAAGTTGACTCACAGGTGTATCCCATAGCACTGACATCATGCTCATTATAAAAAGGGGGAGTTTACAAAAGGTGGATAGTTCCTCTTTCTGGGGCTCCTGCCTCTTGGTCTCCTGCTCTTTCTGCTGCTCCCAAGGACCAGACTGAGTAGAACTTTGTATACTTTATGTTGGTGATTGTATTAGTTTTGTTATTTCATTAAATCTGTTTCTATTTTAACCCACAGGGCTTCCCCCTCTTTTTTTGATTCCCCTTCTCAGCTGGGGAGGGGTCACCATTGGGGGATTGGACTAGATGATCTTTTGAGGTCCCTTCCAATCCCTAACATTCTGTGATTCTGTGATCAGGTGATAGAGCAACTGCTACAGTTTAGCCCTGGATAAAGGCACAACATAGACAACTGAGATGGGAGAAAATAACACTCTGAGTGGCCAATTGACTGAATTTATTTATGTTTCTGAGCCCTGATTTCATATTCTGAAGCCAGGTCTGACTTTCTTTGCTGTTTCGTCATTAATAAGCTTATTTTGCTTTGTTCATATAATAAATTTCTGAAAGAAAAGTGTATGAAGAGCTCATTAAAAGAACAAATAAATGTCACCAGACAAGGTTTCTTACACAAAATTTTCAATGAAAATATTATTCTGAACTGGACTAATGGCAAAGAAGTAGTTTAACAAATTAATTGTGAAGGTATGTTAAAAAACCCAAACAAGGAACTTCTACAGCTTTTTATCCCCTCTTTAAGGAATTTAAGGCAAAATGAACAGATAGTTAAATAATCTTTTGAAATGACCGACAGACACTAACCACTGAAATTCAATCAGTAGTCAGTGACTTGGCAGCTAATTATAAATAAAAAAGAAGAACCAGGTAAGGTAGTCCCCTTGGTTACCTACATGGTCCATCACTGATATCCTCAGAAAATAGAATTTTAAAGTCTTCCCCTCAGTGCTTTCCTATCTCTGCACATACAGTCTCGCTCTCTGGGTTAGGGTACCTCTCCCTCCAGCTGCTGCTAGAGTACTAACTGATGCATCTCACAGCAGCAGACAAGCAGCTGAGAGCAAACACAGCAGACATCACTCAGCTCACCTGGTCTGGCAGCATATAGATAAACATTTCTGAATCCTCTGTAAACCTACAGGAAAATGTTGATTATCTTTTCTGTACGAGTAATGCATACCTGGAAACTCTTCTTTTTTTGGTGTAATATTGAACAGAATTACTGAGCTGGTGGTGTGAAATTTTGCTTGCTGTTGCTGTACCTTGTTCCAATTATATTTTTTATTCTGTTAAATTAAAAGCTGATTGGTTGCTGAGTTATGATATAATATTTCACACCTTGCAAATTTAACAACACTCAGATCCCAGTGTTGTACCTGCTCATGCACAAGGTGTGAATTATAGCTTCATTACTCACACCCTGTCACTTCTTATTGTTCAAGGATTATATTGAGATCAAACAAAAAGATGAATTGGTTTTAAGTTTTCTTTCTGCCAATTAAAAGTCACTTTGAATGTTTCATAGTAATAGCTTGTCATCAAAAGAATAAATCATTTAAGAACAAACAATTTCTAATATAAATTAAAAGTGCACAATTGTTGGCACAAGAAGTACAAGATCAAAACCAGGATTCATCTTGGCTTACCGTGATCAACTCACTGATATTCCAGCTGCACAGACAGGTTTTTGAACACAGATTAGCACCTCCAATTGGCAGTTCACATCTGGCTGTCTGGAAATCTATCTGAATAATAACACTGAAATAACAATATCATAATATTACTCTGACTGAGAATTGATCACAGGTTCTAATTCTCTGTTTTGAAAGAAGCACAAGTAACTTGGAGAAAATATTTGAAGGAGTCTTTATGATTGGATGCTTATCACCTATTGAGAAAATATACGTTCAAATTGTTAGCATATTTTTCTTATTTGCTGGTGCTGTTCTCTAGCATTGCTGCTCTGAATACAAAGCTCCTTTGCTTTCTCTCTACAGTCTTTGCAATCTACTTGACACTGTAATATGTTTTCAAAAACTGACACAACCTCTTTGATTAGAAAGGGGGAATTATCATCAGTTCTGCTGAATTTGTTTTAACGTACAACTAGAAATCTGGAAATGTCAGACAGGAAAAAATGGAAATGTTTAAAACATACATGTTTTCAAAAGCTTCTCATTAATTTCAAGGTTGGAAGAAGGAACATGTTTCTGATTGTGCCAAGGACATAGTGCCTTCGCTCTTAAAAAAATAAAAAATGAGAAAAGTTCTCTAACCATTAAGAAAATAAGCTCTTGGAAAATACTACATAGTTTCCTTAATAAGTTTATTTCAAGATAATTTTATATGCCTTGCAAGTGTTAAAAAACCCTTTGGTAACATATCCTATTAGGATGTCATTAGAAAAATAAGCTATGAAAACTATAGTTTATTTTCTTTATAATCAGAAGGAAGGTGGTTTTTTGTTTGGTTGGTTTGTTTGTTTGGTTTGGTTTTTCGTTTTGTGGTTGGTTTTTTTTACGAAAGCCTTATGCAACTGTAGAATTAGAGACATAATAAAAATGTTATTCTCTTCAGGTTCTCCAAATTTAAAAGTCTCACAACATGTAACACAAGAAAAGTAGTAGCACATTTTGCACTGGATGAATCAGGGCTAAAATTGTCGTGTGTTCAAGCATCCAGCTCCACTGTGTGGCTAGATGGCTCATCTTGTGTTTGGAAACAAATCATACTCATTGAGTCACTGTGATTTTTCTCCTGTGTTTGAGATCTTGCTGTCCCCATGTGTACAGCCGTGATTTGCCTGCAGTCCAGGATCTGTACTCTGCTGTTCTCCTTCCTCTGTCCCCTTAGCATCTTAAACTGCAGTATTTTGTGGTTGCTGCACCCAAGAATGACACTCTTTATCATATCTTCAACAAGTTCTTCTTTGCTCATGAGTAGTAGTACGTGCCAGTACTGATGCAATAATGATATGACACACTTCTTACATCAAGAAATACAATTTTACATAATGTCCAGTGCCTGTGTTCAACATGACCATGCTTTGCTTGCTGCGTGGACAATAAAATGGAGAACAGTATTCCAGCATCAATTTTGTCACTTCTATGTAGAGGCAAAATCAGTTTTTAACTTCTTGATATTGCCCACTATGTATATACGTAGGTTGCATTAGGCCGTTTCACAGCAGCATTGTGCTAAAAGGTCATGCTGAGGCTATTAGCTACAATGATCCCTAAATCTTTCTATGAATCACTGCTTTCCAAGACAAAATGTTATTAGGGATTAATAATACTCATGCATCCTTCTCTGAGGTTAATTTCACATTTGCTGAAATACTGAAGCTTCTCTTTGGCTGACATTGAAGCTAGCAGGTTTCTTAGGCATCTTAAATCTCTCTCTGATTTTATTAGACTTAAATATATAACTCTCTTATTTACAGTACTAAGTCACATTCTCAGCTGATGTAAATCAATGTGACTTGCTGTTTACCTCAAATAATGATCTATTCCACACACAGCAACTGCTTAGATGAAGCACAGAGAAGACATCTATATGATATGAGGTATTTTCTAATTTACACATAATAATTCAAGATTAATATTAAACATTATATTGCAAAAAGTGAACTCTCAATTATTTGAAAAAATGAGAATTCATTTAGATGTCCTAATTGCATATAAATTAAAACCTGATTCTTTCAATCACAGTATTGAATACTCTGAGATATGTCATTGGCATAAAGCCATTATTCCTTCGAGATTTTCTTTATCCACTGGAGTGAATCCCCCTTCTCCTCAGTCCTACCCCCTTCCCCCATAAATACATACACATGTGTTCATTCTCAGCCAAAAGGTGGATCAAGTGTATATTCCCCAGCAGGCAGAACAAATTCAGGTATGTACTGCTCACCGCTTAATGACTGTATGCATACAATAGCCTTTAAAACACATTCTTGAGACAAAATACTATTTAAGATGAGACTCAGACTAGTGTACAAGAGGATTTAATTTCACTTGCAATCATTTTTTTTTCTTCTTTTCTGAAGACAGAAAGGCTGTTTGTGAAGCATCTACTGGCTGAATGTACTTATTTTCCTCTGCAAAACTGAATCAAAGCTGCCTTGTTCCACCATGAAGAGAACCAAAGGAAGTGAACCACGAGGATGTCTGTGGCATAGCCACAGCACTGTTGTATTTCTGAATGAGTGAGCGAGTGAGTTGAGAGGTGGAGGAAATGTTGAGGAAGAAATACGTCTTGGTACAGTTCATTCTTTGTGTTTGTGGATGGAGTCTGCTGTCAGATCCCGGGGCCAATAACATATGGAGAATGCAGGCAAGATTATTCCTATCATAACCTGCTGTTTTATTCAAATATGTATGCTTGGAGGCACAGAGAGGAAGAACAAATAGTGTCTCTTGCATGCATCTTTCCCAGTAGTCTCCCATTTTTATTGTTGCTGCTGTGCCACAGCCTAGATTTGATCCTTTATTATATTTATAATATTTATGAGCTTGCAGAAGCATGTCTGACTTTCTACAGATCCCCTAATGCCTGACAAATGACATCACCTTCTTTCCCCTTTCTCAAAGATTATGCTATTGTTGGTCTAAATCCTGATGTTTTTCTGAGTCTGATTAAACTTCTACAGGTAACTTGGAAGAAGCCACAGCATTAAAGTCAACGAGTCTGCTTGCAAAGAGGTTGTTATCTGGGTTACTGTCCACTTACCTTCCTGCATGTGAGCAAAGTTTCACTGAATTAATTCTGTACAAGATATCATTAAGCATTGCCCTATGCAGATCAATCCCTTAACAATATTTAGACAAATTTGTATAGCTATATTCAGAAATAATCACCATACGACTCGAAATCAATAACATTCATATCTTTCCAACATTTTCCATTAGTTTTCCTCAAATTAGCTCAATTTATTTTTCCTTCTTATCATGCCAAAAATTGCCTCAAATGCAGTTTTTCTGTGCTGCTAAAGCTGTTCAGTAGTTGTTTCACCATAGAGATCTATATACATTACAGAAAATTGAAAAGTTGTTCCTATATTTCAAGGAGGAAAGCCTTTGCTCACTGACCTGCAAATACTACAGAAAAATCTATTTTAAACGGAATGTTGATCCAAAGAAAGACTGTACCACATCACATAAAAAAGAAGCACTCATCATCCAATTATTAATTCTTTGCTAAAGTCAATCCATCTTGCTTTCTGCAGTTGTGCAGCAAACACAAAGAGCAACTGACTCTCTTGTTACCCATGGAATTAGGGTAAAATTATAGAAACAGTTATAATGCTAAATCCTGACCTTTCTGTTATAGGGCAAGACTGTTTTCTCATTATATGTATAACAGCAGGGATAAGATGACCCAATATGTTACCAGGGCCCCTGTTACAGACACAAGTAATGATAAAGAACGAATGAATAGATATAACACTTTCTGAATAAAAATGCCTGCTTCCTACTGTAAGAATCTTCAGGGCATGTTGCAGTAATGTGCTGTGGGAGCCACTTTTATGCTCTTCCAAGCAGGAACAAAATGTATTGTTACACCTTTTGCTGATTACAGCACATACACAAAGTGAGTGATGGGCACAGAGCATAAAATACATCCTGCATCAATGTACTGGGTTGTTTAAGGCCTCATTTCACAAGTGGAACATTTGTTTCCCATGTCTTTTTTTTCATGAAGGAAGACACAATACTAAGAAATGTTTTCCTCTCTCCATCATAACATCAATGGAACAAGAGACAAGACGCAAGACACTGTTATACCATGCTTGATTTGTTTTAAAGTGGGCATTTAAAAGTGCTTATGGTATTTTCATCATGTCAAAAATCTTTGTAAATAAAATTGAATATTTGGAAATTCATTTGTAGTTCACAGCATAAGTCTCAGACCTCCCTTATACATGAGCCATAGATGGGTGAAATGACAACCCATATAGGTGCAGAAACCAACAGATCTCGCTGTCCTGGCACCCTTGAGAGACTGTCCTGCTTGAACACTAGTTCAAAAGAAAGTGACTCAAATCAAGCATCAAAACAAAATAGCAGAGTCCTTATTTTTCATACTATTAAGTGGGAAGGGCAGTTGAAAATACAGTAATATAAAGATAAACAGAACCCAAAAGCTTTGAAAGAAAGAAGAAAATAATTCCACACCTCAGATATGTTTACTGGAGCTTATCGAGCTCTGCTAAGCTTCTCTATGTTTTCTTTCACTGAGCTGCCCTGACTATCCAACCAAGGAATAATCTTCAGTTTGGTGCATGTCATCATGCACAAATGCTTTCTAAATCCTGTCAAAAGAGGTGTTTGTTGACCCACTTTCAGAAAAAAAATACGTCTCTATGTGTGTGTAATAAACGTGTGTTTGTATTTTTTTAAGTCAGTAATGACTGCTCCAGAGAAACAAGCCATGAGAAATACGCTTCATTACAGTCATCGTAATCAGGATTTCAGGATGACGGCATGAAAGCTGAAGCTGTGACTTTTGAGGTATAGATGTGTTCTGCATTTAACCTTCTATTTTCTGTCCACAGATTTTTTTTTGTCACCTTTATTGTCATATGCAACCTTAAGTTTCTAGACAGACTGATGAAGATTGACAGATGTCTCAGAAAACTGCAGAGTGGGACATCTTTAGGAATGTCCCTTCCAGGCACATTCAACCTCATTTTAATTAAGATATCAAGATATATGGATATGTTCTGAATCACAAAGGCAAGCAGATTGACTGGGAAGCTGGAATGTGCTATTTATATATGCACATAGAATTTCTGTTTTTGAAAGCTGTACCTAGTGATTCCAAACATTTTCCTTAAGAATACAAGCCTGTCCATTCTGAAAATTTTTGAATAACAAGAAAACTAGCAACATCATAAAAATCACAGTTCCTGACAATATCCTTCTTCATGCCCTTTTTTTGTTCTCTTATTTGTCTTTTTTGTGTATGGGTAGCTAGCTTAAATGAAAGTTTAACAGACGCGTTATGCACTGTAAATGAAAAATTAATTCAGTGCTAAATCTTATGAAACCCAAAGCCTAATGAATTATAGGCTAGATAGTCATTTTAAACACATCTATATGTACTTGTGTACATATAGGAGGAGAATACTTATTTTCTGTGATTGTCATTCTTTTTCCCATGCAATCAACCATAACCATTAGCAGGTAGAAGTATTGCCTAAATTTTTCAAAACTGAATCAGGGTTTTAGATGCTTCCATTATGACATGTCTGAGAGGAGAGCTGATTTTTATGCAATAACTTTTTGTAATTTCATGGACAATATGCCTTGATAAGGAGTTTGGAGCTGAGACATTCAGAAGTTATTTTCTGAATTCTTGGAAACTAAGCGATATTTTTATTTCTCTAGCTTACCTCATTCAGAAATGCTCTCTTGAAAAATAAATATCTACTGAGCAACAGAGATGTATTTAAAGTTTTAAGTCAGGGAACAGAAGAAATAACAAGTATGTGATTAGCGTTTACACTCAGGCCTTCTAAAGAAGGTGAAGAACTGTGTTTAGACAAATGGGCTTGTCACTTCATCCCATCCTGATGTCTAGTTCACAGAATCACTGTGTTAACTGTGCCTGCAGAGAACACAGTGAAATGTCATGTTGGATGTTATATTTGAAAGATTTTGTGTAGGAATCCTTTAGCTAAGGAATCTGAAGACCATTCTATCTGTGCGAGAAGTGTGAAGGAAAAGATCTATTTCTGAATGCCTCGAAAGCAAAAAGATGGTGTGTTCTGGTTTTTATGTTTTTTCTGTAACTCAAAGAGCTGGAACTGCACAAGTATAATCTGGGCCTTGGGAATTCCACAGAACTTTGGTTACTGTTTTCAGTGAAGGCTCACTTTTGCTTTTTGTTTCTCTCCATGTCTGACTGTTAAGAAATTCCTGATACAGAATGCAGCAAATATTTTCAACTTCAGTCCTTGCTAACTCTTCAATAGTTATGTCTTCTTGCTTCAGAAAATGAATATACACAATGTTTTCATTTGTCTGTCTGACAAATATGCCTGAACGCTCAATAAATTATCTTTGAAATTAACCTGTCAGAGTAATCACGACACAAATATAATGATGAAACATTACTCTGCTTTAAAGACGAATTTCTGTAACAGTCATAACTGGCCTCTGGGGCGTTACTGATTGATGAAGCAACACTTTAATAGAAATTGAACTAATTTATGTGCAGGTCTACACAGAAAAAAACTACATATTCTACTATGTGCAGATTCATTTGGCTAACTGTCAACAAAATCATGAAGGCTGTAGACTTTGATTTGTGTTTGGTCCAGAGATGTGTTAAAATGGTATATATATTAACCTAGGATAGAATGAAAATATATGTGCACATATGTATCCTGTTTCTGCATTGTACATTATTTCTTTGTAATGTTCCACATCAAGATAAGAAGAACTTATTTGTCTTTGAAGATATCTGGTAACTAATTATTAAACTAAAAATAAAATTTTTATAGACCAACAAATTTTACATAGTGAAGAATGTATAAAACACATACTGCCAAATTCAAACCCAGAATTGTTTTTTCTCTAATTAGATGTTGACAACTTGTAAAGCTAATCCCTATTTCCTTGCCTGATTGTAAAGGTGTAGAAATTGTAATAATTCTAGCATACAATATCAGCTAGATGCCCTTGCCTTTTTTACTTCTTATAATATACTGGAGATTTTACAACATAGTGGAAGAAATCAAACAAGGATGCAAGGTCTTAAAATAATCCCGTGAAGTTTAACTTTCAAAATATGTTCCTTTCAAAAACTAAAAGTGAGAATTCATGGATTTGCAAATCATATAGTATAATGATATCTAGTCAGTTTATTTGTGGGTTTTTAGGCTTTCTTTTGAAGGATTTCCTTGTTGTTGTTTTTACAATTGCCTTGCAGTGTAAGACTATCTGCCAATCTAGGAGTACTTAATCTATAAACTGTTCATCTACTAGAAAGACAAGAAAGAACCTTGTGGGATTCTACTCTGGGCTGAGGTAAGACATGTCTTGGGCTCAGTAACTGTATTGACCAGCTCTCCACCTATACAAAGGAAGCCTGAAATGGCTTTTTCAGCTACAGAAGTCTGTGCTGCAAGACATGCATATCCTTTCACGTTATTTTCTTTTTATTATCACATCTTCTTTACCACTATTTTACCCTTTACACATTGGCTTTCAGTCAGATGGCCTAGATTCCTGATTGGCTCCAAATGCTGTTGTGTGACAATGCAGGAATTCTATGAGGATAATACAGAATGAGTGTTTTAATAACGTCATTACAATGTCTTAGAAGAATAGAGCTTTCTGCTCCTTCTGTTACTTAGCTGATAATTATTTCCTTAAATGACTTAAATATGTACACAACTCAAGTCTATTTGCCTAAAAAAAAAAAAAAAAAAAAGAAGATAAAAGATTGCTAACAAGTGATTTCTTACATACACATGCATGCATTTATATAATATACGAACACAATTCCAAAGAAGAGCACTTCATACGGGCAGGATGTTCCCGTTAGTGGTATATTACCACATTTAAGTATATGTGAAACAAAGTGTCAAAGGTAAGGCGAATTTATTTCCAACTCGGCTTTACAAAAGTCATACGGGTTCTTTAAGTGGTAGGGTTTTATTTCTAGGAGGAAAATATCAAATTTTTTTGTAGTATTGCAGAGAAAATGAAAAGACCTTTTAGCAGAATTTATTGAACAGAGCTCAATAAGGGTCATCCAATCAGTGTCTGAAAGATCTCTTCATCTACTTTAATTTATCCTGGAGTTCATCTCACTTGCTCCTATATAATACATTATTTAGTGGGAACACTGTGTACAGAATTACATAACTGTTTTCTATTTTACTCTAATGCTTTTTAAAGAAGCTATTATTTTCTGAGGAGAGGAAGAAGCATATATTAATTTTCCTATAATTACCATCACCAGTTCTTTAGACTCACAAGTGACCTTTTTTTTCCCTTTGATCAAAAGACTTTGAAATGCTCTGAAACTTTGAATTAAAGTTCTCTTCAGTTCAGACTGTATATTTTTGGAGTAAATTCATCCACCAGCATATTTTAAGAAAGAATCAGATGATAATTTGTTTGGGATGAGATAAGTTCGGTTTTTTGTTTGATTTTGGTTTGGGGCATACAACAGTGGCCCAATTATCTTTATTTTTATATCATAACCATTTCACAGAATTTAGGAACAAAATAATTAAGGCAAAATATTGTCTTTCCTAATTTCAAGAAATAAGCCACTGGGTATGGAGATTAATCAAATACTCTTAGTGTAAATTGTACATATACAGCAAAGCATATCAGACAAGCTATGTATCAGTTCAGTAGAAGGAACTAGTACTATATATTCCATCAAAATTTTTCAACTATTTCCACTTTCTTCCTCAGAATTTTGTCTTTTTGAACTCTCTGGCTTACAGATACACATGGTAGCTGAATTTATACACATTTTACAAAAGGTTCCCTCAATTTTTTGGAACAAGATTTTAAACCTGTCTTCTGTATTCTCTTTATTCTACTTCTCATTTTATGACCCTGATATCTTAGAAGTATGCTGGAAAAATCTGGGTCTGTCTTTAATTTTCAATATTGGCCATCCTGAAGCATTCTCCTTTGAACAGGTAAACACAGAGACTTACTAAAAACTTTCAGTTTCCCTGGCTTGGGAAATGGTGGCACGATAGTGATGGTGGTTTTCTCACACAGAGCCTTTTCTTACACAAATGTCTTCATGATAGAGACATTTGAAAACCCAGCAAAACATATTGTTTCCCTAATAGCTTCTTTCTCTTACTGCAGGAGCAGAGTGTTTCCATATCATATAGACTTTCCCTGTGCCATCTGAGCAGGGCTCTGTGTCAGCTGAGGAAGCATGGAGAGGGACAGGGCAAGGACACTGCTTGTTCGAGGCTCCTCTCTCAGTATGGATCCTTGCCTGGGTCAAATATGGAGAAAAGGCTGCAACATCACTTTTACTCTCTCTCTCCAGACAGTCTGAGGATGTGCATTTTTCCACAACATGTAAAGTCTCTGTAGAGTCTAGGGACTTTTCTTGAGTCCAGTGTGAGGATGAGTGGAAGGAAGTCTCCGTGTGTTTCCTATATTCTCCTCCCTACTTCCATGCAGCTATACAAAGGTTTAGCTTGTCCTTAACCTGGTAGATGTAGGTTACTTTTTCCTATGGCCTTTAGGCAGGCACTTTAACTGCTTTAGAGCCACAACAAGCAGTTTAAACTATGCAAATTTTTGATGAAGTAAATAAAGAGCAAACTCTTAAAACAAGACAAAATATTGTCTCCAAAAAAAATTAAAAAAAAAAAAAGAAATAGAATTTTATTCAAGCTGGGACTTGGACTGTTTTGCTCAATGTGTTTTCTGTGATGGGTGGATGCTGACTTTGCTGAAGAGTGGCCTCTTTCACACTATTAAAGAGAATTTTGCCAGCTCTGTGATCTGGATATTGCCTGCTCCAATCTGTTTGCCAAATCACACTATGAAATTTGAAACAGAAACCTAAATTAGTATGACAGAAGATGTCAGTATTATAAAAGGACAGCATTACACATCCTCATATTCCAGCCTGCTTGGGAAGCTGAAATTACATGAGTCTATCTATCTATATTTTTGCCATGCCCAAGCTTTTAAGGTACTCTTCTTTATAAATGGAGTCTGTAATGGGAAATGGGACTTGTCCTGTATGAAATCTCAGCCAGTACCTAGGCACAAAATATCAGGATGTACAGTTTTTTAAATTAAAAAAATCATTAAAAAATATAAACATGTTAAAATTACCCACTGCTGCATAAAACAAGTTAAAAATATACAGCATGCAGGTGTTTACGCTTTAAGGCATAAGTCAAACACTAAACCACCTGAGGTCAGAAATATATTTTCCCTCTGGGAAGTTGTGCATTATAGAATTTTTTTGACTTTTCTCGAAAACACTGGCTGTTACTTATCTTTCAGAAAAACAAACTGGACCAACTGAACTGTTGGTTTAAGCCAAAACAGCACTTCTGCAAATTCTGCAGCACTGGCAATTTTTGCCTTACATCAGAGGTATGACTTTCTCAAAGAAGCAGCACAATAAGAGCAGAAATACATCTTGGCATTTGCCTGTATAGCAGATTGCAGTGACCTATATTTGTCTTCTGCAGCCTATTCTCAGTAGCCTCCATAATGATCAAATTGATGGTTTAAAGGTATGGATCACTGGAAGTAATAAAATGTGATGTTTCCCTTGTATTTCAGCTTTGAAATGGTTGAGAATTTGTGGCACGTAGCCACCAAAAATACATCACAATAATTTTCTGAATTTAATGACGTGTGGTTATGTAATCACTCAAATATGCCTGTAGTAATCTTTTTAAAACTGATTGATTTTGACCTGAAGTTTTCTCTATGGTTTCTTCTGTATAAAACAGCACTTTAAAATGTTCTTCAACTTGATCTTTATGGTATACATTTTATTTTCATTTCCAATTTCCATTTCTTTTAAAATGGCAGGCACTTATTTAGTATCTTAGAGGGTTGCTTCTCAGGCACAAATTACACTACTGCGGTGTTACTGCAGTCACATCTCTTCCATTTAGTGCAATTCCTCACCAAGCCATGCTACACAGGCACAAGGGAGAGAGCTGACCTAATGAGCATCCATAAAAAAAAATTGACCTATGTCAAATACAACTGATAGAACACAGTGATTATCTCTGTAAAAGAGCCTAGAAGATTAGGATGCATTCAATATTTAGGAAATCTGCCTTTTTTCTAGTTCTTGATAGAAATAATTTTTGCAGTTCTGAGCAGTTATAAGTAATAAAAGTCCTAATTTTTAGTTGCATTCGTTTTTTAAGTCCCTGTCTGTCTTTTGTACAAAACTTATTTTACGTAAGCAGTACCAGCTGGCATACTGAAGTTTTCCATGTACTTCGTAATGCATATAGTCATGGGCTGGATTTGTAGACTTTTTACATAAAAGGAGGTCCTGTTACATGTAGTAAAACCCTGGAGGTAGGATTGTACATGCTTAAACTACAGTGTCAACTATAAATCTATATAATTCAAGATTTTATTTATTGCAACGCTCTTGGCGTGGGGAGGGGTGTTTAATAGCCAAACATACTTTACAAATCATGCCCTTCTGATGACCTAATGAATGAGTGTGCTCAGCAGATGCTAAAGTCCAAAGTTACATGGTGGATCTGGCAGCAAATTTAACTCCTGACAACTTTGCTATGATTTATTTAAAACTGAAACCCAAGCTTCTGATTCTGAAAATTACAAACCTACCAGATGAGATCTGGCATATTTTCCTGGTCTGTCTTGAACCCTTGCAAATATTCATGTCATCTGATGCTGTTACAAGTCAATAACACTCCAGGAAGTGTGTTTATTTTTATTAGATTCATTTCATCCCATATGTTCCCTTGCAGTTATTTCCACCTGTTGAGAGCCAGTCACATAGCACACACTTTAATTCAGACTAGATAAACTCCTTGCATGAAAGCCAGCCCTAGATATTTTAAACCTCTGAATCTGAGCTGTATGCTTGTTTGATTAAATGCAACTCTCCATGAGAAACTAGAGCTTTACACTTACTGTGAAAGGGAAAAGAAAGGATCTGTTGAATACTCCAGCATCAGCTGTTTGCTAAGAAAAGCTGTCACCCACAGGAAACTCCATACCACTATGGCTCAGTGTCCTTTCTTTTGTGAACTGAAAGGCTGTAAGGAGTGAGCCTGCTAAAATTATCTCTGGGTGAAACACTTCAGCATGACCAAGAAGAAACATGATGGTGCACAATGGGAGGTGAAGAAGACAATTTATATCATGACTAGAGTAATGGGAGAGGTAAAAGGGTCACAACAGGCCAGTAGAGGTGCTGATGCATATCACAATGACCAAAACGTCAGTTTTACAGAGATGAGGAGAAAACTGACCAGTGCATTATAGGCAGGTTGGTGAAATAATCCTGTTAGCAGTGGGTTTTCTGGGAAGAGAGAGAGTCGCCCAAGACCCTCTGCATAGAGGGATACAAGCACTGAAATCAGAAGCAAACTAAGCTGTAGGAATAAACACTTCTGACTATTGTGCCTTCTGCACTCCAGCTAGGACTGGGAGAAGGGGGTCTCTCTTGTTGAAAGTATATAGATGGTGCCCCATGTCCCTGCCCTTTTCCCCTGATTTTCATAACTCTATGAGAAAGTTTCTTTTGCTTCTTCAGTTCAACTGTTAGACCAGCATGCTCCAAATTCACAATTTTTTATATATTGTCTCTATCTTGGGGCAAATTCTGAGGAAGGTACCTGGAAAATATCTATAGTACAACTTTTCTAGGTGTCTGTTTTGTATTTTGGAGTGAAGGAGCTATTTCAGAGTGGGGGAACTATACAGTATCTGTATTTGTGTCTCTAGTTACCAATATGTTCTTCAAAAACTACAGATTTGTGTAAATAGCTTTGAAACTAAAGACTGACATATTTGTTTCATCTGAAGCAGAAGACTACATAATTATGAAGACATGAGTGCAGATTAGAAGATGACATAAGGATTATTGTCACGGTTTAAAATTTACCTACACCTGGATGAGAATTCAGTAATGATAACATAATAGCTCTTCACAGTAAGAAATACATTACTACAATGCTGTTCATCCATATTAATATTTCTTAGTAGAAACAATAATCTTTTTAGACATCATATAATGATAAGTTACAGGTGACACATTACCTCTTGCAGAACCTACTTCAAGCCAAAATAATTAACAATGCCACCAATAATACCTTGCACATAGTACCTTATTGTGGCAGTTTCAATACTGTGCTTCAGACTGGTGAAGTGGTTGGGGAAATATATGTTATCAAGTAATTTTTGTTCCACCTGTCTCTGTTTTTCCCTCCTGCCTGTCACAAATAAAAGGCAGCAAACTGAAGAAGTAAAAGCATGAAAATATTGATTCTACCTGTAGATGCAAAGGCTGAAATGGAATCTGTGTTAATTTGTGCTTGTGTTAACATTGATGTATTTAATACTGATGTATTGTTTGGGATACCTATGCGATAGAGGCAATCTTCTTCCTCCTGGCTGCAATCTGTAGCTCCTTCATTACAAAGTTAGGATAGAAATCTGAACATTCGCCTTAGGGAAAAAGGAATCAGCCCTCACAACTGCCTGAATCTCGGGAGGAAGGATCAACTGGAGTTTGTATGCTTGCATGTGATGTCCCCAGTTTGTCATATACACTGTTACTATACCTTCTGGCTGACTTCAGAGACTTCTAGTATGAGTACTGAGTTATATCATCTGGCTATTACTGTAATGTAGTATTCTTTTGTTCCAAGTTATTGTTTTCAAAATATCTCAATTTTTGGTAAATATTGCACACTTCAAAGTGTTTATTGACTACCTATGACCTTTCAGTCCCCTAAGGGGCAGACAGAAGTTTTGGGAGACTTCTTGCCAAGGAATCTTCAAGATCTTTTATGGAATCTCAGATCCTGAGTCCCAGTGGGACCCAGCAGTCAAATAGTTGCTTTTACAATACATTTTTGTAAGGGTATGTGGAAGAAGAGTGTCTGCTCTTTTAAGGACATCTGGTCAAGGACCTTTTTCAATCAGCAAGGGATAACAAGAAAGGGAGGAAGCCATAAACAAGAACATACAGGGACACAAACCTCATCGACAAACGATAAAGGAGGCAGTGACAACAACCAATCCTAGTTAGTCACACTAGTTGATGAGACTGCATGAGGGTGTGAGAATGTTTATTGCAGTGAGGTTGTCTGATTTGGGATCCTGTCAACTGGGAAACAAAGGGAAAAAAAGGAAAACCATAAACAAAATTATACAGAAACACAGACCTGACAAAACATGGAGATAATGACAAGAAACAAACCTCACCACTCACACTAACTGATGGATTATTGAGAAACTGCAGGTGCCACTTCCATGAAGATCAACCCAGACTTTGCAACTGCCAAGACTGTAAACGAGGAGGATTCCAGAGTGGGATGTGTGCGCTGCACTAGTCACCTCCCGTCTCTGCCAGCCCAAGAGGAGGAGGGAATTTGGCTGTCTGTGCTTGTGTTTTATGTGAGTCATCTATGTAGGTGCTGTTGAAGGCAGTGCCTTGTATGTGACAGCCTGTGTGACACACCGTGTCAGTGTCCTGCTTGTGTGACTATGTGTGTCTGTGTCTCAGGGGTATATGTTCAGCTTGACTACTGTTTGAACCTGTACCCAGGAAAGTGGCGGCTGTGTCACTCTCTTCCTGGGCAGAGACTCCAGGTCCCTAGGTCCTTGGGCTGGTCTCCAGCAGCCAGGCAGAAGGGGTCCTGGGCAGGAGCAGCTGAAGTGGACAGCTGGGCTCTAACTTCACTTAACAGTTCGGTCCATCAGCTGTGCTCCAGACATATGCTGGCACAGCCTCTCGGCTACTCTGGAGGTTTGGTGCATGTAACATAGTCAGTCCAGTGCCTAACTGATAGATGGTCCAGCCCTGCCTTGTACTCAGGCCCAAAATGCTTACCTGGGTGCAACCTTGCACATTCCTCCTCTGAACACACCGAAAAATAGTTCTTATGCTTTATCTTATGCCTTGACTACAGCAATTGTCCTCAGCATCTATTCAGTCCTATCACAGGGTTATGTCTTCCTTAAAAGAATGGCAATGATTTCATATCATTAATTACCTAAGCATATATGTCAACTCATTTTTTCTTTAATTACAGCCTCTCTTTGACTGACTGGATTACTTGTGATTCACAGGAGTCTTTGCCTTGTATGCCAGATGCTCAGAATTCCCACCACCTCCCAGAGGTCACTGACCTAAATATCAGTTTCTTTGCCTTTTGTTTAGAGTATGGAAAATGACAAGTTTCTCTGTGTTTATATGGCACCCAGCACAACTGAGTCCTGTTCCATTAAACACTCCTCTGGTGACTCAGTACAATTCAATTGCCCATTAACATTAATAACAACAAAGACAAAAGAATTCTACTGTAATTTTGAGTTTTCTTTTGGTTAAACAACTTAATATCTATTCCATTTTTATCATAACCTCAAGTTACGTCAGGGAAAGTTTAGGTTGGATATTAGGAAGCAGTTCTTTACTGAAAGGGTGGTTAGACATTGGAACAGGCTGCCCAGGGAGGTGGTGGAGTCACCGTCCCTGGAGGTGTTCAAAAAAAGGGTTGATGAGGCACCTGAGGCCATGGTCTGGTGGTTTAATGCTTAGGAATATGATGGGATGAAGGTTGGACTTGATGACCCTGGAGGTCCCTTCCAACCATAATTATTCTATGATTTTATGATTCTATGACACACAGGATCCCATAAAAAGAATATTTAAAGAAATTTTAAAAATTTAAACACAAAGTAAACAATGCATCACACAGGTGTACTCTTACTTTTCCTGATACTTTTAAAAATAACACATGAAGAGCATTACATCTACTGCATTGTACTTTACTCATTAATTTTCATACATTTTCGGTATTTTAGAAATCCTTTTGTGGCAAGCACACTGAAATAATTTTAGATTATTTCTGTTTCTCTTACATAAGTATTAAACATCATATTTTGTATAGTCAGTTTAGATAACTTACCACAGATTATCTCAATAAATAGAACATTAAAAGCAATGTGTTTGTTGGCATATAAAACTAGCAAAAGAAGAGTACTATTAATTTTTCATTTTTTTTTATCTACAGGAAGCAGCAATCCACAGTCTGTTCTTTAAAAATGGAAAACATTTAATTCCCCAAGATGTTTTCAAAGGCTTTTGCTGAACTCCAGTCACCTCTCTTTCATGTTTTTAAGTTTTGATACATTATAGTCGGACCACAAAAATCAGATATAATTTCATCTTGACTCTCTTCAACATAATTGCATATTTTTAGTAGAAAATTTAATCTTCTTTATCATCATACTCACCATTTAACTTAATGGATATGAGAATTAGTATTAGTATTAGTATTAGTATTGTAGTTCTCAAAAGATCCATTTCAGATTTAATATTATTGTAAGATTTCAAAATCATATGTGAAGATGTTCATGTCCTCAAATGTTTACAATCTAAAGCAACAATCAGGATTTTATACAATTGGATAGATGTAGTAGAAAACCATCACGTTCATCACGCAAACTTTAGTATAAAGGCCTATTCTGGTATCCTCATCATGCTTCAGTTTGAGAGGACTGGTTCAAAATTGGTCAAGAAAGCATAGGAAATCATCAAGTCAGGAACACCATCACCCCTTTCAAAGAGAAGTCAAATCTTTTAAATCACGTTTGGTGTGCAAAATGGGTGATATTCAGCACTGGAAGTTCACAGTGAACTTCAGAATGGAACCCCCGTAACAAGAATTTAGAATGATCGTATTGGTACAGATAAAACAGAAAATTTCTTCCACTAAAATGACCATCAAAAGCTGAGAAAAGTTTCAGCTACATTTTCAGTGTAAACGTATTATTTTCCATACATCCTTAAACTTCCTGAAAGGAAAATTTAGATAATGGTCTAACGAAAGTTGTTATCATTACTCATAGAACGTGTGGACATATATAAATGTTTTGGATAACCATGTACTGGTTTAGAATAAAATTTCACTGCTAAGCTTTCTACAATTCATCCATCCTTACCTGAACAATTATCCATTATATATGTTTGAAATGGATTTTCAAAAAATCCAGTAACTTACAACTTGTAAGAGTTTATTAGAAATACTCTCTGCAACTACTGCCTGTTAATGCAAATCTGTAATAACTTTTATTGGGAGTATCAAAACCCAGAAATTCCTGCTGTCTGACACTGGGAGGGGGGATGGAACAGGATATACAACACATGACACACAACACACGGCACATGACCCAACATCCAGCTGGAAAGTAGCTTGACAGAAAAGAACCTGCGGGTCTTGGTGGACACCAAGTTCGACATGAGCCAGCAATATGCCATTGCTGCAAAGCAGGCGAATGGTATCCTGGGCTTCATTAGACAAAGTATTGCCAGTAGGTTGAGGAAGGTGATCTTTCCCTTTTCTCAACGCTGGTCAGAGCTCACCAGGAGTACTGTGTCCAGTTCTGGGCCGCTCAGTGCAAGAAAGACATGGACATACTGGAAAGAGTCCAATGAAATGCCACAAAGGTGATTGAGCACTGGTACAGGCTGTCCAGGAAGGTTGTAGAGTCTCCATCCTTGAAGTTATTCAAAAGCTCTCTGGCCATGTACCCAGGCAACTGGCTCTAGGTCACCCTGCTTGAGCTGGTAAATGAACCGGATAACATTCAGGGGTCCCTTCCAGCCTCAGCCTTTCTGTGATTCTGTGGTGTTTGTGGTGAGGAATAAGGTTTTTGGGTTTTTTCCAATAGTCAGCACAGAGACCTTCCTTTATGCTATGTCTATAGAAATGCATTTGTTGAAAAAAACACTAAAAGTGCTTTCAGGATTCCCAGCATCTATATACTTGCTAAAAATGAAAAGCTTCTCCCTATTGTATTATTGCATGATACTAATGTGGTTTTGAATTTGAAGGTCCTACACATATATTTGACCTTAAACATGGAGTCAAGCATTTGTTGAATCATGAGAAGCATCCACTCAAAGTTAAGGGCACATGTAATTTCTTTGCCATTCAAAATGATAAATCAAACCAAAACAAACACTGTTATACCTTCTTTTGTTAGGAGCATCATCCTACAGTTTCTTTTGTGGACTGTGCCTGCAACTTGTCTTACTATTTCTGTATCTATTTCCACATACTGAAAAGCAATGACTGTCAAATACTCTTTATTCTCTGTAAACCTTTTTTTTTTTTTTGTATATACCTTACACTTCACCTGTGCATAAACTTCATTATGGAAGTTCATTGTGCATATATGCACTGTGCATATGTTAACACTGCAGGCAACTGGAGCAAGGAGTATGCCATTGCATAATTATTGTGAGAAATCGACAGTCTGGGAGACAGATGGAAAAGGATATCTCAGCATTTCCAGAATGTGTGGAAATATCACTCAAAATATCACTCAGTGATATGTCTCAACATTGTCTGTGCTTGGCACCACCCTTCCTGCAGCTGGAGTTGGACTATTGTGGGAAACCGACAGGCTCTGCATCCCCCATTCCTGCAGTTGGAGAGGGGCTATTGTGGAAAACTTCCAGGTTCAGCATCTCCCTTCCTGCATCTGAAGGGAGATAAGCAGGACCATTCACATGGATACTACCCACAAGATGTATCAGTGCGCCTGGTCCAGCAACAAGGAGGTCTTCAAGAGGAAAACAAAGGAGGGATGGAGGTCGCTCCTAACGACCCTCGAACGACCCCTGGAGTGATACCTGGTGCCTGCACTGGTAGGCTGGACGTATGCAAAGCAGCTTGTGGCAGAAACACCCTCTCAGAGTCAGTGGGTGGAGAAAGAGACTGTATCTAGCAACAACAGCTCACAATTAATTCGAAGATCTTCCCCACCAATCAACAATTGGACTTGCAAGATGTTGCTGGATCCGTGGTGGTAACCCCTCTCTTTCTGTTCTCTCTCTCATAATACTGCTTATTCTTATATCCCCTTCTTTCCTATCTCTCTTTAATTTTCAAGTGTACACAACTTTATAATAAACCATAGAGAGCCCGTGACATTTGACTTCATTTGTGTCTTAATTTCACCTCTGGGATAACAACGAATCTCCCTTGGCCCAAACTGGGTCAGGACAATTATTTTGACAGTTTTTCTTCAATATAGTGTATTACATATATGTTTTATCATCTGCATTGATTGTCAATTGATTTTTAAGGTGGTGATAAAAAGCTGAGGCCTGACTGCCCAAGAGAAACTGTCACACTCCTTTTTGATATCTCAAGAATGGCACTCAGTTTCCTCTGCTCTGAGAAAACTCGCAAGTGAAGACTCTTAAAAATACACTGCCTAACATTTTTCTGTGTGTGAAGCAGGGGAACTGAATAAAAAGGGATCACAGAATGCAAAGGATAAGTTTCATTTCAGTAGCTTGCAAGTTCTTTCACTGCTGCATCTATTTAACAGAAGTATAATTATCATTCTGCTCTTGAACCATCCTACAGAAATTTAAAAATAAATATGAATAGCTACATTCTTTGAAAGAATATCATGAAAACCTGAGGGGGATTATTTGAAAGATTTAATTCACTGGTATATTTATGGCCTTGTTCTATACTTTGACCATAAGCAGCAAGACTTCACCTTTACAATTTTCAGATGAATATTAACTGAAACAAATCAGAAATGAGGACGTTTTCACAAAGACAGGCCATTATGTCTCTCACTGGCTCTCTAGCTAGGTCATGCCTGTAACTCTTACTTTTTGGAGCCCTCTTTCAATCTCTTGGATGTTTCATTTTAAGTAAGATGGAGAATTATGTACTTGGTAGCTGCTGAAGGTCAAAGATAAATATGCAGAGCAGCAGAACATTGTGCAAATATCTAACTGTGCAAGCACTGTATATTTTAAAATAGATTTTCTGTGTCTCTCAGCTGCCTAGCTACATGAAAGTAGTTAAGACAGCAAAGAAAAACAGTTGACACTGACAATCCACACATTTAGCTTGAGCTACTGCACATGAAGAAGTACTTCTCCAATAGAAGCAAACACAAGCATCTGAACATTCAGTAAAGAGATGTTAAAAGTACCAAATAACCTTTGTAAGACACTAGTAAGCAATTCAAACATATCCTGAGGTATTGGAACTGACACCCTTCTACTTAAAAATTGATCCATTTGTTCAATAGCACAATGCATACAATTATATGATGAAGTTTGTGGGTATATGGCATAAGCCCTGAATCCTCTAATTGAACAAGTCCTGCTTAGTGTGCAAATGATCCAGTTTCAAAATGGTATGCATGTTGCCTAGTACTGGGAAACCACACTTCTTCAAATCTGACTTCCAGCACTAGGATTACTAAAACACTTATAATCTGCCCTCTAGAATTCTTCCATATGGAAAATTTCCATAACACTGTACAACACCAGGCATTTTATATGAATGTTTAGACTGGATTTTAGGAAATATTTCTTCACTGAAAGGTTGTCAAGCATTGGAACAGGCTGCCCAGGGTAGTGGTTGATTCACCATCCCTGGAGGTATTAAAAAGACATGTAGATGTGGCACTTAAGGACAGGGTTTAGTGGTGGACGTGGTAAAGTTAGGTTTATGGTTGGACTCTTAAACATCTTTTCCAACCTAAATAACTCTATGATTCTATAAAGCTGCTGAGAACATTTTAGAAATTCAGTGAAAACATAGGATAGTCACCCTTTGAGTACACAACAAAATAATTCAAATCTTTATTGCCTCTGTGGAACACAAGTTCTTTATAAACCCAAGACAAATTTTCCTACAGAGAAATGAAGGAAACCTCAGGTGTGATCACGATTTCCTAAATAAAAGATAAGACATTGAATACAAAATATGAAAAATACAGAATCCAAACTTGCACATAGTGAGACAAGTTAATAGTCCTTAATCACATTCCAGAATGTTTTGTATTCTTTTGGAGGTGGAGGTATATTTTACCCCCTCAAAAATCCTGCTATATGTGCTTATTTATTTTGAAATGAAATAACATCAAACCCATATCAATTTTTTTTTCTGAATTTTCAAAAATGTCATGGAAAGGCATTTTGATCCTTCTCTCAGATATGAGTAGGTGTGTAAGCACATGCTTGTGGTCACAGAAAGCTAAGAACAAAGTTTTATTATAAGTTTTTTTACATCTTTCAAAAATATACGGTCACTCTCAGCTCTCATCACAAATCAAATTATCACCATTTTCTGCTGAAGTTCTCAATGCTTTTAACTGCTCTGCATTCATTTACAGGGCATGGCAAAATGGTAGTATGCAATGGTCAGATACCCCATTACACTAGAACTTATAGGCAGGGAACTGGTGGGTTATATGCAGCAGGAGAGCATTACTCCTGTATTATATAGATATTTTTCTGTCATTTGCAGAACTTTGTATCCTCTGCAAATGCGAGACTAGTGAAAAGGAGATAGCGGAGAAGTTGACCCTTCTTTGCTCTATATTAGCAATGATATGGCAGAAGGAAGACAAAAGGAAACAACAACAACAACAAGATTAATCCTACAAGGCACAGAACTTTTGCCTGAAGTTCTTGAGTGCTCTTGTTAATCTCAGTTACAAGTGAAAGTGCTCAACAGCAGCGACAGAACTGGGTCTTTAAAGAACTCTAACAATGTAATAGGAAAGATTTGCGAGAGAAAAAATCATCTTCATAAATAGGAAAACAGCACATGAGATGGAAAGGACATGATATTTTGAGAACAATAGTGCCATTATAAGTGATGTCAATAAATAATATTAAAATGATGGAAGGGTAATGAAATATAATCAGGGCTCATAGCAGTAGTTTTTGTATGTATACAATAAAAGAGGTGTGTCCCATTGGAAGATCACTAATTATTAATAAACTGTAGCTGACTCTGCCTACAACACCCCAAATCCAAGGGCACTAATGAATTTAGATTAAAACTGAAAATATTGTTTCTTTTGTGAGGAAGATATAAACTGACAAAGGACATAATTCTCTTGCCACATCAGCTCTTCTCATGTTTGACTCTGATGACTAAATAGATCAGTTGCTTGTTTGTACTTCTGGCACTGGAACAAAGGCTGATGTTCAGTAATCCTGTAGAGCAGAGAATACAGACATATTTTACACATAACTATGAGTTGCCACACAATATCTTTTCCATGAAATTTTTCAGTATGTATCTCTAAGCTTTAGAACACATCATTTGTTGGAGATTTGAGATACGAAGAAAATCCTCACAATCTGTATTTAAAAGGAGAGATGGGTTGCAGGATAGAATTCAGCTGTGGGTCTCAATAAAGTCTTGAACGTTCACTCTGTGTAGGGAAAACAGCAAGGTAAATATCAGGGCATTTGATGTAAGTTTTCTATGTCTCTCACCTTTTTCACCCAAGGAAGCCTCACTCCTGTGAATAGAATAAAACTTGGATAAAGAGCTCATTGAACACTGCAATGAGCCTGGTTTTCTGGAATGGAAGAAAAAAATCACTCCCATGAATAGATCTTTTTCTAAGAAGGATTCAGGTTACTTCCCCGTTCCATCAAGCTAGCGAGTGTCACAGAATGAGTCAATTTGATCCAGGCAGTTGGGTTTCACATACATGACATACTTTAACCTTTCTTTGACTGAAAGGGACATATAGCAAGAAGTAGGTCCTTATTAGTCATTCAAGTGAATTTCAGACAAAAATATTCAGTATTCATAGAGACGTGTTAACAAGCTAACATGATACTTCTTTCGTTTCAGCAAGTAGGTACAGAGTAAAGCTGTTGCCTGCATTTGAAAAAATGAAACATAAACTTTTAATTTACAGAACATTTCAGTCTGATTCTCTTACCAATATTAGCCTGTGATGATTCCTAATCAAACCTCCCACAGGGTACAAATAAACCCATGATTTCAGCACACTGTGCATGTCTTCCTACAGACAGCAGTTGGAATGGAATCCACTTGTAATTGCTGAATATTTTGGGTGTCTTACATTTCTAATTCTAACCAGTTTGAGAAAGCATAAGAACAAGGTATTACAGAGCTGCAGATACATAGCCTAAATCATGTGGAGGCAACAACCGGAAACTGGTATCTAGTGATAGTTGCAGTCATTTGGGATTATTTATTATGTTAAAAATCCTAGCCACTTAATCCTACCATTTTAGGCCAAATTCATCTTGACCACTTTTAATTCTTACTTATTACTCACTTAATATATCTATCTACTTTCAACTATCTGTGTAGGTTCTTGTAGAGTCAATGGAGAGAAGACGGATAATCATACCTTACACTATACCTCACACTAGATGCTTAGTGCTTTAAAATCAGGTCTTTAACATGTCCCTCCATTCAAGGGTTTCTATTCTCTAAGTGATGTAAATATATTTCATGTGTCATTCTCTTCAATTGCTCACTGAATTATTATGCTTTCCTAATGTTATGCTTCCTTTTCTGGGAGCTGTGATTTGATCACAGCTAAGCAGAGGGATACTCAGTTATGTCGTATGACTGCATTTCAAGGGAATGTTTTTCAAAATCTGCTGCCAAAAATATTCTTCTGATACATTATTTCCTTTTTATAACTATGCTAAATTAAACAATTAGGGAGAAGTGGTTAACATGTAACCAAAAACTTGGCATGTTAAGCATATTAAATAGTAAGCTATCTGTTTCTTCAAATCATGCAATATTATTAAAATATTAGAGGAATAATAAAAAGCAATATTTATGTGACAGGAAGAAGAGTTAGGATATCACGGCATTTGTAGAAAATTTTTTCTTTAATTTAGAAAATTATAATTTTAGGAAATTTTTTAATTCTTTACTCTTCTTTTCTTCATCTGGATTCAAGTCTTTTCATCTATACCATTTCCAAAGGGATTTTGGTATATATTACTAAATATATTCCTTATAATTGATTTTTTTTAGTTTTCTCATGAATTAAATGCACTAAAAATAAATGCAGTTTTAAAGTTCGTATCTCATATTTAGATTAATTTCAGCATTTTGCTGAGATGTACAATTAATTTCAAAGGGTGAGCGTCAGGAGGATGCCAGTGGTGCCCGATAAGAGGACAAGGGGAAAAGGGCACAAACTGGAACACAGGAAGTTCCATCTGAACATTAAGAAAAACTTCACTTTGAGGGTGGCAGAGCACTGGCACAGGCTGCCAGAGATGTGGTGGAGTCTCCTTCTTTGGAGACATTCAAAACCTGTCTGGACGCGATCCTGTGTGATATACTCTAGGTGAACCTGCTCTAGCAGGGGGGTTGGATGAGATGATCTCCAGAGGTCCCTTCCAACCCCAAGCATTCTGTGATTCTATGATCTCCCCTTTCTGCATCTGTCTTTTTTTTGGTTTTACACCCTTCAGACTAGATATAGATTGAAGTTAATATTAATGTTCTGTGCTAATTTTGTGCCTTGAAGGAACTTAGCTCATTTCAAGTATTTTTGCATCATCAGAGGTATATGTTAACTGTTAATAATAACAAAAAAGAAATACATGAACGATTGTGAGTTCCTCATCAGGAATGTTTAATAACACAAACAGTAAACAGAATAAATTAATAGAGCTTGAAAATAGCAGCTTCAACAAGCAGATGGTTTAAACCATTGAAACAGACTTGTTATATTATGAAAATGCAAGAATAACAGAAGTCACAATTACTAAATTAATAAAATTAATCTGTTTCAAATATACTATCTTTAACATATTAGCACTGTTATTAATTTATTTATCAAACCAGCAATAACAATAGCAAGAGCAAGAACAATAATACAAATTGCCATCAAACCAGTCAATATACTTTACAAAGTCCAGGCACTCTATAGGATTGACCTCTATTACTTCAAGATTTCATATCATAGAATCCAGGTACAGGGAATTTCTTTAGCGTTTATGATCAGATTCTTTAATATCCAGCATTATCTCATGTATTGCATGTGAGGAGTAGAGGGAACTGCAGAGTACAATCCATCATGAGCTATATTATCATAATACTTAACCAATGTTGTTGCAGATGTTTGTTAAAACTTTCAGAAAGTCTTGTAGAATTATATATGATACCTGGAATATATGTCATGCTTTTTGTACCCCATGATTAATACACCTTTGTGAAATCTAATGAAGGTCAAATAAAGTAAGTTTCTTACACATTCACTTAAGGGTTGACATTATGTAGATTTATTGCAAAAATGGAGAAATTGGGATATTTCCGATTAATTAATCTGATCATCATCTATTATTACACAATTTGGAAGACATTAAATTACTTGTAATTATATTAAAATCATATAGACAATTACTTGCAGTCATAAAAACTCCACATATTTCCTCCTTTCCTATTACAGAGACATGTGTTTGTCATTTAGAGCTTAATTTGTTGCTGTTTTATTCCCTTTTTACAGTACTACAACTCTAATGAAATTAAATTACACACTATGCTTCAGCACAGTTCACAAACATGTGTCTAAATTTCAGCAATCAGGTAAATATCATGCTGAATCAGAACCTCTATTCCAAGAGTCTACTTAAACTCAAAGGTGTTCTTTAAACAAAAGCCCACTTTGGAAAAAGTACAAGCTAAAAGCATTGCATAGTATTGGATGCTGTCAGAATCAGAGTTTATCTCCTGCAGCCTAGGGGAAATCATTCGCTGTGACTTCCTGCCATACTTGCCCCCTTGCAGATCCTAACACATGCTTAGCCCAAGTTGTTAAGCACATTACACTGCTCACAAGAAATCTTTGAAGCATTGCCACATGTAGAAAAACAGTGTAAAATTGCATCAACCCATTTTTTTTTAAAATAAAAGCAATCTTTTGTGTAAGGAAGATACAAATTTAACAATCTGTGGCACAATCCAAGAGGCTGAGCAGTAAAGGCTGCATGAATTTACAAATGTGGCACAATGCAATTTAACCTTTAAGACTGAGGAAATTTAAACTACTTCTCATTTCATTATTATTTTTCATATTCCTAATAATTATTTAACACTTTCCCAGTTTTTCTTCTCCTACTTTCTCCCTCTGATGTAATTGAGTCCTGGATCTGAATTTTGCACATATATACAGACATGCAAAGAGACTCACAGTCATGATTCATTCTACCATGTGATGAGATTCTTTGTTATGTAAATTAAATGGTCTACTATTTTCAGCACTATTGTTATTTAACCGTTAGAAGCCTGAAAAAAAATAATCATACATTCTGTAGTTCAATACTTCTGCATAAAATGGACCCTGACTTGAGAACAGAAACAGAAAGATATCTGATTGGAACTGTAATTTTAAATTATCATGGATTCATATTATACTGCTGCCAAGGAACCAGACAGATTGACCATTTGGAGCATTTGCTTTGCCAGTCCAGCAATCTAGACATAAGAGCATTTAAACAATTCTCCCAACAAAAATCTAACTACAAAGGATTAAACTAGAATGGACCAATGTATGTGTATTTCAAGTAATAAGTCAGACTTGGGATTTTTTAAATTAAATAGCTGGGCCTGAGGTTTTTGGGGTTTTTTTTTTGGTTTTTTTTGTGATGCCAGGGGAGACTAAGGACTCCAGAACTACTTATCTAAATCTTTCCTTTATTTTATGAGTACTTTTACCTGAAACTTCTCTGTGTTCTGAGTACACATAAGAATTCCAAGGTACATATGGGAACTAGTTATCACTATCAAAATAATATAAATGGTAGAAGAAGGCCAAGCCCCGGTGGGCTGCGTGTAGTGGTCAAACACACACACACGTATGCAGGTGACCTACCTGAGGTCCTGAGGGCCTGCAGCAGTTCTGCCTTCCATTGACTAGTAGATTATGCAAGGATGCATTTGTAATACTTAAGTTCTGACATGAATCCAGATGACAAAAATAAATCAACTGTATTATCCACAGGAGCAAGAGGGATTTAGAAACAAAATTGACAAAGAAAGCTTTGACATGTAGAGCCGAAAGAGAATGGAAATTATCTTCTCATCACACATCAGCATAAGAAGAAGAGGAATAGTTGCACAGCTCAAAGTTGAAAAGGAACGTTTTATGTAATGTAATATATAGAAATGTAGACTCATAGAATCAGTTCCTCTGTCTGGGGATGGAAATGAGCCAACTAAGAGCTTATGGATGAAGATTAAAGAGAAGGACATAAGCAACGCAGGAGGTTCCTGGAATGTGTCGATGGCAACTTCCTCCTCCAAGTGATAGAGGACCCATTAAGGAGAAGTGCTCTGCTGGACCTCATACTCACCCACAAGGAGGGGCTCAGAGGGAATTTGAAGGTCAGAGACGTTCTCAGCTGCAGTGACTATGGGATAGTGGAGTTAAGGAAACCGAGGGAGGAAGACATGTAAAAAGCAAGCTCACAACCTTCAACTTCAGGAGAGTGGACTCTGGCCTTTTCAAAGATCTGCTGGGAAGAGTCCCTTGATATAAGACCCTGGATGGAAAATACACCCAAGAAATCTGATTAATATTCAAGGATCACCTCCTCTAAGCTCAAGAGCTGTTCATCCCAATGAGTCAGACAAAAATTTCAGGAGGCCTGCATGAATGAACAAAAAGCTGCTGATCAAATTCAGACACAAAAAAAAAGAATACAGATGATGGAAGCAAGGACGTGTAACCTGGAAAGGACAGGGAACTGCTTGAGAGAATCCAGCGCAGAGCCACAAAGATGATGAAAGGAGTGGAACATTTCCCTTATGAGGAAAGGCTGAGGGAGCTGGGTCTCTTTAGCTTGGAGGAGACTGAGGGGTGCCCTTACTAATGTCTATAAAGATGTAAAGGGTGAGTGTCATGAGGATGGAGCCAGGCTCTTCTCAGTGACATCCAATGATAGGACAAGGGGCAATGGGTACAAGCTGGAACATAGGAGGTTCTGCATAAATACGAGGAAGAACTTCTTCACAGTGAGGGTAACAGAGCACTGGCACAGGCTGCCCAGAGAGGTTGTGGAGTCTCCTTCTCTGGAGACATTCCAAACCCGCCTGGATGTGTTCCTGTGTGACCCGACCTAGGTGTTCCTGCTCTGGCAGGGGGATTGGACTAGATGATCTTTTGAGGTTCCTTCCAATCCCTAACATTCTGTGATTCTGTAATTATTATTATTATCTGAGCCTCCAGGAATGAAGTAAGGAAAGGTAAACTGGAATTGAATCTGGCAAGGGCTGACAAGAAGACAAGAATGTCTTCTATAAGTACATAGGTGACAAAAGGAAGGCTAGGGAAAATGTAGGCCCACTGCTGAGACAGGAGACCTGGATACACGGAACATGGAAAAGGCTATGGTATTGAATTCTTTCTTTGCTTCCATCTTTACTAGCAAGCCCAGCCTTCAGAGATCCCAAGTCCTAGAGACCAGGATAAAAGTCTGGAGCAAGGAAGACCTATACTTGGTAGAAGAGAATTGAGTCAGGGAACACTTAAGCAAACTGGATGTCCATGGGTCCATAGCTCCTGAGGGGACACATCCACAAGCACTGAGTTTGTTGGCTGATGTCATTACGAGGCCACCCTCTATAGTCTTTCACTGATCATAGTGGCTAGGAAGAGTAACAGAAGACTGAAAAAAAAACAAATGGCACTCCTCTCTTTGAGAAGGGCATGAAGGAGGATCCAGGGAACTACAAGCTGATCAGCCTCACCTTGATGCCTGAGAAGGTGATGGATCATCTGATACTGGAAATAATTTCCAGGCACATAGAAGGCAAGAAAATCGCCGGGAGTAGTCAGCATGGATTCACCAAAAAGAAGTCATGCTTGACCAACTTCTGTGATGAAACAACTGGCCTGCCAGATGAGGAGATTGCAGTAGATATTGTCTGCCTGGACTTCAGTAAGGCTTTATGCACTCTTTGCCGTAAGATCTTAATAGAAAAGCTGCAGATGTATGGACTAGATGAACAGACAGTGAGGTGGACTGAAATCTAACAAAATGGCCAGGCCCAAAGTATCATGATCAGTGGCACAAAGACTAGTTGGCGGCCAGTAACAAGTGGTGTAACCCAGAGGCCAATAGTGAGTTTGATCCTGTTCAACTTCTTGGAGAGTTTTGGAGGACAGCACTTGACCATGAGGCAGCAACATGTCCTTAGCAAAGATGGCCATCTGCTTGTTCCATTAAATTAAGCAGAACATTGTCAACATAAAGGGTCATGGTCCACAAGTTGAAACATGTGAACATCCATCTGAAAAATGCACTTTTTTACTGTAAGGGTGGTCAAATAATAGAACAGCTTGCCCAAAGAAGTTGTCTCCATGTATCCATTGATGAATACATTGAAAAAACAGCTGGACATGATCCTGGGAAACCTGCTTTAGCTGGCCCTGCTTGAGCAAGGTGGTTGGACTAGATGATCTCAAGAGGTGCCTTGCAAACTCAGTGATTCTGTGATTGTGTGATGATGTAAACCAGCTATCCAACCGTGTCTCTCCAATTTGGCTGTACATATATACCACAGGAGACTGTGCCAAAAATCTTGCTAAATTCAAAGTAAACCCCATCCACTGCTCTCCCCTCATCCATAGAGCTAGTCACCCCATCACAAAGTGCAATCAGGTCGGTTAGGTATGTCTTACCCTTGGTCTTGCTGGCTATCCCCTATCCGGTCCCTTGTGTGCTTGGACATGGCTTCTAGGAACGTTTATTTCTTAACATTCCTAGAGACTGAAGATAAATTGCTCATTACTCGCTTTCCTTTCTTCGGGGTGAACTTGATGTCTACATTTTTCTACCACCAGGAACCTTTTCCAGTCATCACAAACTCTTGAAAAATAGGCTCACAACTGTATCAGCCAACCTCTTCAGAACCCTTGAATTCATCTAGTCCTATGGACTTGTGTATGAGCATCTTGCTTAAGTGATTCCTAACTTAATCTTCCTCTAATGTGGGTAATACTTCACTCCTACAAATTATCACCAGCCACAGAAAACTGGGAATCTGAGGGTATACCTTAACAGTAAAAAAGTCATTTTTTTAAGAAATTGTAAGGAAAAGAAAATGAAGAAAACAAACTGGTGCACAGATTGTGTTTATTCTGCATGATTATACTATGCCATGTGAGAGTCATCACAGTAGTTAAAGAAGCTGTAAAGAATCTACATCCAAAAATGAATTTTTGTTGTAAAAGAATAAAAATAAATGCAACTAGTACAGTTAGTGGACTCACTGCATATCATACTTATTTTGGCATGCATCTCTTTAATTACATTATGCAAAACAAAGGTTATTACAGAGATGACAGATCTCTTATCCTTCAGCCTGTATTCTACTTCGCATAAATCATAGTGTACTTTTAAATGTTTAGAGACAAAGGTCTCCCAGGCAGTGATCATTTGTTATAACGTAAAGGAGAAAAAATCAAAATGATGAATTTTCTTTTAGTCTTTATTCTGCTATCATAATCACAATGTTCTAGTTATAGAATGTTCTGAGTAGAGCAGACAGTGTGGAGAGACATTCAGTTCTTTAATATATAAATTTGGATCTATTGATAATGGTCAAGAATATCACTTGGATGAAAATCCCTCCTTTGATAGCTCATTGCCAAATACAGATAATATGTCAAAAGGCTGAGAATAAGACTGAGAAATTAGCCTATCTAAAACTACTGGAATCTGGATCCATTTTTTTGTCTTCTGCTGTCATCCTGTTGCATACTCTTCCTTACTACTTTTTGTGAAGAAGCTTCATGAGCATTCTCAAGACTGAGTCACTTTAGGACTTCACATAAGTAGGCAGTATTTTTTCCAGGAATTAATTGGATAGAGAGTAGTTTTCATGCTTATTTCCATACAATTATGTATTTTAAGGCAGAGGTGGCTAAAGGAAAAAAAAAAAAAAGTCCTGCAGAAAATGAAATTTTCTTGTAATCAAAAATGTTTTGTAGGAATGTGTAATATTGATCACAAAATCAGTGTCGAAGGGAAAATTTTTGACTTTCTCATTCATACCACTAAGGTAAAAACATTTCAATTCACTAATGTCAAAATATTTTGTTTCATATATATTATTTCATATTCATTTTGTACCTGAGCATGCCTTTTAATTTTTCAGAATCAAATCTTTCATGTTTCTGAACAGCTCTTTCTAAAAAAAATTTCACACCACGCAAAAGTCTTAAGTTTGAGCTGTTGATTCCAATTTGCAACAAAGGAGGGTACAAAACCAGAAGTTTGAATTTCTTACTTGCTCTATTTACCATCAATTCATGCTTCACAAATATTTGGAAAAATATATATTTTTACATTTTTCTCAGCCAGCAGCAAGGAGAAATGCAGCCTTACTTTCATTCTCACTTCATCCTTCCCTGTACTCAAATTCCACCATTGCACAGACTTGTAGACGTACTAGAAATCCTCAGTCTTCAGCAGCTGTAACCTTTCATACCTGTCTAGTTGCCTAAAGTTTTCATAATGTACCTATTCCTGTGGGGTTTCTAAATAATTTTTGTCAGTTTCCCAGAGATCTACATTTAAATACAATTTGCTGGAAAGGGACTAACACTGTTTCATTCGTCCCTATAGTCAGGATTTTTGATATCATTCCAGGAAACCTTGCCACTGACAGATTGCTTATAGTTCTGGGAATAAAGTTCAGCTCCAGTACACTGGGTTTCCCAATACCTTAATGAAATTCCTGGAAGTGCCTTTTTTAGTTAGAAGAACTTAACAGAATGACATAAAACCAGGAAAATGCAAGCAACGTAGCTGAACTAGACATATTTTTGCAAGTGTTTCAAATTTCAGGGATGTAATATTGAGAATGTCTGCACATCAGTAGCTTTTCTTCTAAATCCAAAAGTGTATCTGAAAACAAAGATGTTACAGACTCATCCGACAGTCACAGAAATATTCAAGCCAATAACTTAGGTTTTTAGATGGATTATATCAACATTATCTGAAAATCTGCACACCTCAAAGGCTTATGTGATATATTCTCACCATGCTCATATAAGCTAACAAAATTCTGATTCACCACTTTGCTGTTGAGGTGCTAAAGCACAATGAGGTACTAAGCACTGGTCCCCCATTAAAGCATTTATGTACAATGGTATTCACTGTTCACAGCACATATCTCCTACATACTGGAAACTGAAGAAATCCGCATCAGCTTGAAAGCCGCTGATTCATCATAGGGCTCTAATATCTCGGGTGTGCACCCAAATATCGAGGCATTGCATAAAAAGTGGATACTCACCTGTTAAAATTTGCGATGCCAACTCCATTAGGAGTGCCTTAAGGATGGGTACTAGCTCATCTCTTGCTTGGAAGATACAGAGGAATGTCTGTGTTAAGGCTGAGGGTCACAGCTATTCAACATCTTCAAATATAGATGATTCCAGGCATAGTCTGGAAATTGCCATCAGGCACAGGAGCAATTTTATTCACTGCTTGATAAGTAAATGGATTAAGGTGCTGAACATGAGAATTCTCATCTGAGCCCTATCCAACTCATGTATCTGGTCAAATGCAACCTGTTGTGCATACTGTAAAGAAAAGATTTGAAGCAGTGTCTCTTGGGTCTGAAGAAAGTGTCTTCACACTGCTAGATCAGATATCCTAACAGCTTTTACATGCTGAATAGTTCTTCCATGGCAAAATACCTGCTGCCACCTGAAATATATTTCCAGAGGAGAATTCTGAAGAAATCAGATATCTGCAAAGTCAGTTCAGTGTGTAAAACTACACAGATGCATCCACAGAAACAAATCATTCCAGGGAGGGCTGCACGCCAGGAACATTAACTGAGACCATGCAAATAGGTTTGCCAAACCAAAAGCTCCAAGTAATTCAGTCACAGAGAGACGGGGAGTGAAAGACAGATTCTGATCCCAGGACACAGCTCTGGTCAATGGAAAGTTCTGAATAGGATATTTCTTCTGAAAAGGACTTCTGAAGTGGACTTTTTTATCAGCTCTTTAAAAAAATCAGGCATCCTCCTTCTCCTACAAAATGCCCGAAGTCCTACCTACATAATCATATTGCATTGATTCATAATTAGAAACTTTCTTTTGCAGTCATAGTAACTGCATGAGGGTTTTTTCTGTTCTCTATTGGTGTTATAAGCAAAGGCCAAAAATCTGTTGGGAAATTTTGAGGACAAATGAAACAGGTGAATAACTTCTCCAGCAGTACTTCACATCAGCCTCCACTGTTTCCACAACTCTTGCTCTAGGTGAGCTTTGTTGTATTCTGTCTATTTATATTTTTATTGAGCCTTGAATTCAGTACAGTAAAAGTCTGATGAAACTAGTTTTCTTTTTAAGAAGTAAAGTCAATGTTTTTATGCTTATTCTGGTATTTTACGTAGCCAGAGGAACCCTTAATAGATGTGCTAAATTCTTTAAAAAATGATGTTGGAAGATGTAAAGGAATGTTCATGAATAGGTAATTAAATTAAGAGACTATAACAATTTTAATTATATTTACCTTGCTAATCAGAGACATTGGGAGTTGCATCCATTTATTGAGAGCTTGACAGGTTTTATCTAAGAGCATTTTATAATTAAGACCATATATTAACTCCTTGGTTGAGGTAATAAATATTCCTAGATTATTTAACAGGGAAATAAAAGTCTGTTAGCCAGCTGAAAGCAGACAGAACATATCCTGGAGAAATAATTTCGTACAGGACAAACCCCTTCCCACCCTTCGCCTAATTAAACCTAAGGTTTAAAAGAGGACAAAATATCGTTGAACATTTTAGGTGGGAGGAAACAAGGACTAGAGAAAAATCCTTCCACAAATAATTTTAATCCAAATTAATATTAATTTTCTCTATTTTACAACATGTTTCTAGAAGCCCAACAGTTTCCGGAATCTAAAGAATAGTTGATGACTTTTTCAGGAAAAAAGAAGTCCCTTTTTTTTTATTTTTTTCTGATGTCCTCACTTGACACATACTCAGAAACATGACAACAGCTGACAGAGTCAGAGGTGCAAAAGTGCCTGATTCATTTACTTCTGTTGCAGGACAGAAATATACATGCAGGAAATCCACTTGTGTTCAACTCTGGACTAATGTTCAATTATTACCCACAGCCATGATGCACATCTTTGTAGAAATGAATTGTTTATTTTTAGTTGCCCAAATTCCATTCCAGAACAAAATTCCACACCTCATATAATCCCTCTTTTTTCTCTAGATCCCCTCATGCATTTCGCTATCACATATGATGACCATAAGGGCCATAGGAAAATACAGGGATCCTTGCAGAAATGGACCCCAGTTTACTGAACCAGATCCACACAGTACAAACCAGCTGTTTGCATGGAGATTACATTACTGTAATCTGTCCTCAGGGTGAGAGGACCCTGAATCCTCCTGTGATTTAAAGCAGCTGCTTTGAATTCTGGTGTCGGTGATATAAGTTAGGGATGTGACTCACTAGACTATTCTTCCCAGTACCAGTACCAAGTAACTAAAATAGCTCTTAGTCCTGATTCTTAATCTGAAAAACTGGAGTGCAAAGAAGAGAATATTCCACTGTCTCTGTGTAGTTTTTTTTTAATACTAAAAATCCTTTGTATTCTGGAAGTGGAAGTGTGATTGATTACAACTGGCCCTTTGTTACTCTCAACATGTTATTGAGCAAATTTTTGAGGCAGGCTCCCACACACTCCCACTGTTCTGGTACTTGCATCTCTCTGTCACAAAAGTAGCCGTACGTAAGGCATCCACAGTTTGAGCATAGCTACACACAGATGTTGACATGTGCATACAACATGAACGTTAAAATCTTAACAGTATTTCAAACAGCAGCAATGCTGAAGTGTCATCTTTAGCATTTTTAGCAGCTGCCCTTGAATGATATTTTTGCACTGTGTTCTCGCTAGAGTCCTTTCCAGTTGATTGCTTTCCCCCTGCTTCAAACACAGCACTCCATAGTATGCACCACTGAGAGATGAAATGGTGATATAAACACTAATACGTATGCTCTTCGATAGAGTAGTGCTCTAGGTATACAAATATGCCTTTCTAGCACAGATTTGAGGCTAATTAAATATCAGTTGTGTTGTAAAACACTCTCAGGATCATTCTGCCTTGAAGTGTTATCAAGATGTTTTAAAGCACTCAAAGTGGCACTAAACAGAGGAACATACACATTGAAACACTGTTCTCTTTTTCTCATTTTCTACTGAGGCCTTCTGATCATTTAATTTTTAGAAAGAAAGATTGCAGGGGGTATGCCTTCCTTGAAAACATTTTGCAGCTGTCCAGTTTCAACAGGCAAATTTTACTAAGATAAAAGTAGTAGAGTGGTGAACAAGCCGCAAAAGAGAAGTAGTAGTGTTAGAGCCTTGATAAGCATGTTGAGAAGATGATTATTAGTAGTTCACAAAAATCTTGCACATCTTCATACATCAGTGTTGTGAAGGGAAGTATTTTGCTAAGACTAATGAATCATTTGCAAAGCACGTGGAATGAAGTTTATGCCTTATTGGTAATGCATACATGAATTCTTTAGCACTCTTATTTTCATAGAAGATTGATAATTCAAGGATAAATGTGTTGCTTTAATATTGGTCTTCCCTCAGCATTCACTTAATAAAAACACAAATCATTGAGTGTTAGTACAACACAAGAAATAATTAAAACTGGTGAGTTTACCAATGGGAATATTGTCTGAGAGAATTTATACACGTAATATGGCCTATCAGAATCATAAAAATGCTTCAGAGTGAGAATGAAGATTTTATATGTGTCTGTATATTAAGGGGGAAAAAAAAAAGGTTAATTACATTGATAAGATATGTGTTTTCCACAGCAGTTTCTGGCCATTTCAAACCATTGTTTTTAAAGCAGAATCAAATTTTTAGAAAGCCATTACACTGCATTTTCATTTTCTGCTTTTACACTTTTGCCCTCTTTAATGCCCTGCCTACTTATCCTTTTTTTTTCCTTTCATTTAGCCAATAAAGACCCAGGATAATATTTTCAATCAAAAGCCATGGTGTTTGTGAGAGCAGAAAGGCAATCTTCTAAAAGAACTATATATCATCAGTGTTAATCTTGCAGAAAAATTATTATTCTACAGGATATTAATATGATAGGGGCAATAAACTCAGTAGAATTTTTCTAATTACCTTACATCTTTTGCATTCTGAATAATACTGTTTTCAAGACAAATGTCTTCTGTAAAAGAATAATGTTCTACCACATATCATTACAATCAATATCGTTTCCTTCTTTAAAATTCTACTTCTCATTAGGCTTAAACATTGTTTATACATGTTACTTATTTCTTACAACAAACTTTGCTTTATGAGGTTTAACAGAACCTTGAATAATAAAGTGAACCAATCCCCATACAGCTCTGTGATATTGTACAAACTTTATACCTTTCCTCTGGTCTTCTGTTTAAACAAAAAGGAATCCAAAAGATTCTTGCTTCCCCTCTACCTCTGTTAAGATAAATATCTCCCACAGGTGACATAGCAAGAAAAGTCAGTAAGTACAGTCCATGTAAGGAAGACACTTCAGGTGCCTTGCATGTCTCCTTCTTTCTTTCTTTCTTTCTTTCTTTCTTTCTTTCTTTCTTTCTTTCTTTCTTTCTTTCTTTCTTTCTTTCTTTCTTTCTTTCTTTCTTTCTTTCTTTCTTTCTTTCTTTCTTTCTTTCTTTCTTTCTTTCTTTCTTTCTTTCTTTCTTTCTTTCTTTCTTTCTTTCTTTCTTTCTTTCTTTCTTTCTTTCTTTCTTTCTTTCTTTCTTTCTTTCTTTCTTTCTTTCTTTCTTTCCTTTCTTTCTTTCTTTCTTTCTTTCTTTCTTTCTTTCTTCCTTCCTTCCTTCCTTCCTTCCTTCCTTCCTTCCTTCCTTCCTTCCTTCCTTCCTTCCTTCCTTCCTTCCTTCCTTCCTTCCTTCCTTCCTCCCTTCCTCCCTCCCTCCCTCCCTCCCTCCCTCCCTTCCTTCCTTCCTTCCTTCCTTCCTTCCTTCCTTCCTTCCTTCCTTCCTTCCTTCCTTCCTTCCTTCCTTCCTTCCTTCCTTCCTTCCTTCCTTCCTTTCATACAGATATTAATGAACAGACTGATACTCATGAAAGGACTGGCACATGTTCATCTCAGTATTTCCACCCTATAAGGAAGGACCATAAGTGAAAAAATGTAAAATAGCATGGCACTTTGGGACAAGGTTTAGTGGGCATGGTGATGTTGGGCTGACAGTTGGAATTGATGATCTTGAAGGTCCTTTCCAACCTTAATGATTCTATGATTATTTTTTTAGCATTTATGCATCAAATACACAGTGATATATTAATTTGAAGAAAAGTACCTGCTTCATATATGTGAATGATAGGTTTATGGTATAACATTAAAATATGGTATGCTTTGTATGCCATAGCCATGTCAAAGCCAGATGGATAGAATACTTCAGTCACACATTGCAAAACTATGTATGTTTTAATCCTCCTCCAATAAGAAGGCAATTCAATTTAGCACCACTATAATCTTCATACCACATTAAACCAGAGTGTTCAACATACACAGCAAAACTGAGATCAAGCTCAGGTAAAGAGAACCACTTGCAGGAATGAGGATTTTTCTCAAGATATAATGCTGGAGAGATCTTATTTGCTTCATCATGACTGGTATTAGTACATGTCCAATGTTAAACACCTGGTCAGTGTTCTACAGCTAGAATTGCTGTACTTTTAGTACCTCTTCATTGACTTGACTGATACACTATGCATGTGTAGACACAAAAGAAAGGTAAAGCTCTGCCATGGACAATTAACTATATTACTCTGCTTTTCATCCTATAGTAGCTATGTTATTTCACACTGTTCAAATGTTCTCAGGAACCTATCTTTTTGCCTTTTAAAAACATTTGGTCCTGTTATTTTTAAGCCCTTTTCATATTGAAATTGATTTCTAGTCATTAAGGCATTAATTCTTAAGTCATCCTGGATAGTTATGAGTATTCTTGCAACTATTTTACAGCTGAAAAAACTGAACTTAAGGCTCAGCTTAAGGTGAACAGTCTGAATTGCAGTAATGCTGTTACTCAAATATTACATTAGCTCCTGAAACCAGTGGGAAGTGTAAGTGCAACTTCTGAAAGGCCATAAGTGAGTTGCCGAAGGCTACAGAAGGAATCAGTATTTCATTACTTAGGGTGAGGTATAGCGAACCTTTACTCACAGGAAGATAAAACCTTACTGTTTTTTAATAATACATGGCTCACTTTCAGTATTTCTATCAGGAAATTTTGAAGTGCTGAACAAAGGGTGCCAGTGTGCCAGTGTAATTCTTCATATTCTCTAAATGATAAAGCCAAAAATCAAGAAAAGGCCATTCATGTGTTAGCTTACTCACCTGGCCAAAGGTGGACTACAGGTCCCTTGAATACTTTGACTATTACAAAGTACTGACGCCCTTAAAAAAACATCAGAGTAAGTAGTAAGACGATGACATTCAGGTTTATGCAGTGGCTCTCTTTGTAATACGTGTTTCTAGTCCTTTCTCACAGGTTTTTAAAAGACTTGATAATTACATGAAATCTTTATTAAATGTTTCCTTGTTAATCTATCATGTTACTTTAAATATTTCCCTAATGCAGTTGTATCCTATTAGTAACCAACTACCCTCATTCATTCAATAGAAAAAATGTTTTCTCGTATTGACAGTGTTTTTATTGAATTAGTGGAGATGATTAATGGTGGTGTAATTCAATGGAAGCAGCTACTCAAATGTTGTTTAGACATCCTAGCTTTGCAAGGGAACTTGTTCTAAATCATATTTGTTATTGCTCGACAACAAAACAGCCCAAATGTCAACATTTCTTGTAAATGTCCATATTCAAAATATGGTGCTTGTTATCTTTATATGTTGCAACTTACTTTATAATATACATAGAAGAAAAGCATGACAAAAGGTAGAGAAATTCACCCATTAAAATACTCCTTTTTGTCCCTGAGGATTTTCAGAGATTTTCATTGTCTGCTCAAGGATAGAGGTAATATCTTGGATAAGAGCAGCAGAGCAATGAAGCAGTTCTATTCAACTACATAACCATTTGTTCCATTTTCAAGGAAGGTGTGATGAAAAGCCTGTAGGCACATATTTGTTTAGCAGTTGTGTTTGGAGAGATGGAGAATTTTCCCTTGAATTCATTGTTAGCTAGGTCACTCAAGCATAGCTATTTTTTGTATCAAGGAATAGTCTCTTCAGCTGAAATCAGATATATTTTATTTCCTCAAACATGTTAAAAATGTTTCAGCAAATACAGTAATAATATTTCCAGTGGTTATTATAAATAATATAAAAATTTCATGAGTAAAAATTAGTTACATATCATCTGAACTCTGACAATAGACACTTAATATTAATTAATTTTTGCTCCCATCCCACCCCAAAATTAAGTCTACATAGAAAAATCAGATATTAACTTGATACTTCAAGATAAATTAATATATTTATTTTTATATTTATTAAGCCATATTTTATATTTATTAAGCCACTTGTAAATGAGTAAATATGGTGAGTTAAAAACAAAACACAAAATCAAAATGAAAACAGAAAATAAAAGCAGATATTAAATGTAGGTAAAAAAAATTACTACTCTCCTTTCCATTTTCCTTTGTTACACTCAGTTTCTGTCCTGTCATAAAAGGGACTGTTTCTGCCCTGTTTGGCCCTACCTTTCAGTGGTTTTAATAACATAGCATTGATGATTGTTGCATCAAAACTTCCTTATTTTTATACCAGGATAGCTGGAAAGCAGTTTCTCTCAGCTGCATTATTAAGTTTTCCATGGAAAATTTTGTGGACATGTGCCCATGTTTTAAAACTTTCTTCTGGCAACACTTTTCCCTCCCACCTTTCTAATCTTTTTAATGGCATATGAGCACTCAGTATTTTCTTCCAAAACCAGCAGACACAAATATGATTACAAGAACGCTAAAAATGAGCATCATGTCTAGAAAACACCTGGCACTTGCCTTTTTGTCATTCCTGGTTACAGTCCTGGATCTGTTTACTGCTGTCTGCTTTCCAGCCCTTTGACGTGTCTAGGGAATTAGACTTGTCAGATTTGTCTGAATCAGGCCTGTATTGCTCTAGTCTCATCCCCTGGGCCCTGTAAGTATGTCTGAAAAAGACCTGTTCTCCCTGCACTTTATAAGATGAGCAACTCGGATTTCTAGTGGGATACCTGACTGGAAATCTGGACCGCCACTATCAAAAGCAGATGTCTGTTAAGTCTGTCTAGTGATGGGCAAAGCACAACTAGTTAGAACAGAACAGCATTAAAGTACAAGGCACTTGGAGTTTCTCTCAAAGTTCCTGAGATACTGGGGGCTACTTTTTTTTTGCAAAGTGTACAATCATTTAGAGCCATGAAGAGACTGAAAATACGATCTTTCTGATCTGGTAGTTTTAACAAACTCTCTGAATGGGCATAGATGACATACACACTGTCTGGAAGTGGGTCCAAAACTTCACTTCTTTCCCTGCTTCCCAAGCTCTGACTCTAGTGATGCATAGCAATTAGCTAGTAATACTACTAAATGACCCAATTTTGTTCCTATGTTGTATGAATCTTTATTCAGATTGCTCTTATCCAGGCACTGATCAGCTGAAAGTCACTAGCGTCAGTGGAGAATGAAGGTAGAGCTGATTAATGCCAATGGATTACCAGAACATGAGACAGGGACATTTCCCAGTTCACTTGAGATTCTTCCCTGCTGTTTCATCAGAACAGTTATTCACGGAGTCATGATAAAAACCTGCATGAGTTTTGAAGTCTAATTATGAATGTAGGCAACAGAAGAGCAAAAGTTATTACATCTGGAACTGGAATCAGTGAATCATAGTTTTGAAGCAATCACATAGCTTTTGCACAAGCACTGCAGAGTCCGGTCAGTGGAGTCACTGTAAACATCTATCTCCTTAGAAAAGAGGAGCTTCATGTTTCATAACAATGTATATTTGTAGACTTATTCAGAGGGAAACCTGACAGACAAAAATATTCCCTGAGTTAAATTAGATTCAAATAAATAGAAAAGGATCAAAAAATATAACATGACTGTACTTAAAACAAAAGTAGAAGTGTCATTTCCAGGACAATTTCTTATATTCCAATGTACAAATTACTTCTTAGACGAGCAAATATACAATTACATGCATAACACTTCACATAGTGAGCTGAAAAGTTAAGTGTCTTATATTTATGTTTTTGATGACATAGAAATACATTTTCTTGACACTGACCTGTGATTTTCATAGTTCATCTTAAATTAGATTAGTCTTTTCTGAAACACCAGATGGTATTATTTATGCCGCTGTAAAACTTTGACAGAACCTTTACAGCTCTTATTTAAAAAAACATTTTAAGATGTGTAATTTCACTGCCTTAAGCAAGTCTGTTAAAAATTCAGTGAGCAGATAAGACTTTCAAATTTCATTTTATTAAATACTTCTTTTTTTTTTTTTTTTTTTTTTTTTTGAGTGGCACTGCATCTTTTTAAGAGATTCTTTCCCACTCAGTTTCAACCTTTGAACTGTTCTGCACATCTAGTATTATATAAACAAAAGACTACTCAAAGGGCAAGACAATCAGTCTTAGGCTACCTCTTTAAAAAATCAGCGCATCTCTTTTTGAATTTTCATAATGTACCACAGATATGTACAAGAAATAATGAAGCACAGTATTCTACTACGGTATGCCTCTGTTGGTAGATCTACCCTGGGACCTCATTAGTATGTGACTCTTTTGCAGCCAGTGAATATATATCTCAGAATGTTATAACTCTCTGAAAAACTAGGTAAAAGTAAGAGCTGAATATTGTTCTTTTTTTCTCATTCTTGTCAGTGGCAACAGAGCTAAATTTAAATTGGTCCTTGCTGATCCCCAGTCAATAAGATTAAAAAACCTTCTAAAAATAGCTTAGTACACATAAGTAACCTAATATGATATGACTTACACCCACTCAGTGACAATTCTCATAGCACTTACTAGACAAAATTGCATGGACAAGATGAACAAGACACTATATCATTAGAAGAAATTACTGTATGTGCTCAGACTAACACATGACTGGAATAAATTCCCCCTTCCCAGTCACTTCCCCAAATCTAAAATCTGGGAGAAACATAAACCATGAATTTGTAGAATAGAATCTTAAACTGACAGAGTGATTTAGGTCAGAAGGCATTTCTGCATGTCTTTAGCCCACCTTTCCCTCCTCTCTGCCCTCAAATTCAAAGCAGGGACTATTTACATCACATAGCTGGACTTTATCCAGCTGTGGTTTAACTGTCTCAAAGAATGGCAAATCTCTCTGTGCAAACAGTCCTTGTATTTGACCACCTGATGCTGGTCTTCTTTTCTACATGTTTAATCAGAATTTCCTTTTTTGAAACTTGTGACTATGGTTTTTGTCCTTTGTGTGTCTGCAAGATGCTCCCTCTCCTCTATAGTATTCCATTAAGTGGCTGTAGAGACTACTAAGTCCACCTTCAGTCTTTTCTTCTCCAGGCTAAGGGTAACAGAACACTGGAACAGGCTGCCCAGAGAGGTTGTGGAGTCTCCTTCTCTGGAGACATTCAAAACCCGCCTGGACATGTTCCTGTGTGACCTGATCTAGGTATTCCTGCTCTGGCAGGGGGATTGGACTAGATGATCTTTTGAGGTCCCTTCCAATCCCTAACATTCTGTGATTCTGCGATTCTGTGACTTCAGCTTCTGTGTTATACGTTCCACCCCCATGACCACCTTTGCTGTATCTGGGGACTCACTTCAGTATGTCCAGTCTTTCTTGCACTGGAGAGCCCAAAACTAGACTACAAATATAGCTAGCAGAATCTTTATGTCAGAAAACTTGTTCTGAGTCTGAAGATTTCTCTTCAGTAACTGAATCCAGTCCCTTTGATGTTGCTTGTCACCTACCATTACCATCAAAACTTGTTTATTTTGTCTGTAAAGAATCTTAGCCCTTATTCATCCATGTTAATCTAGATTGAAGACTCAGTTTTGCACAGGTTTTAGCAGAAGCATTTCAGGTAGGACCTTAAAACAAGAGTCAAATCCACTACCACCACCAAATCTTTCCTCTCCTATGTGCAAAAGGGCACACATGAAAGAGAGAAATTCCTATTATTTGGATCAGATATAAAGCTTAGGTCCCTATATTGGAAGATTATGCTCTGCATACAGTCAAAAGGGAGAAGTGCACTTTCACAGAAAGCTTGAAGTAGTATTTTCCCATGTTTTTGCTTAGGATCTTTGGAAAAACACTTGAATTACATGTTCTTACATAGATAGTGATGTCTAGTAAACCTCATAGTTACTGGAGAATGACTTTTTTTGCCAAATATTTACCAAAACCAGAGTTACAGTAGTCTCAAAATTATGAATATTCTGGCTGGAGAAAAAGTCAAACATACACAAATCTGGACTGAAACAAACTAACAAATTCAAAACATTCCACCATAGGAATATTTTTATCCTGCATGCCACCAATCAAGTATAGAAACTGTTTTATATCTTCCTCTTTCCAAAGGGCTTTAAACTATTCTCTGTGAGGAGAATCACAGAACCACAGAATGTTAGGGATTGGAAGGGACCTCAAAAGATCATCTAGTCCAATCCCCCTGCCAGAGCAGGAACACCTAGGTCAGATCACACAGGAACATGTCCAGGCGGGTTTTGAATGTCTCCAGAGAAGGAGACTCCACAACCTCTCTGGGCAGCCTGTGCCAGTGTTCTGTTACCCTCACGGGGAAGAAGTTCTTCCTCACATTTATGTGGAACCTCCTATGTTCCAGCTTGCACCCATTGCCCCTTGTCCTGTCATTGGATGTCACTGAGAAGAGCCTGGCTGCATCCTCATGACACTCACCTTTTACATATTTATAAACATTAATGAGGTCACCCCTCAGTCTCCTCCAAGCTAAAGAGACCCAGGTTCCTCAGCCTTTCCTCATAAGGGAGATGTTCCACTCCATCATCTTTGCGGCTCTGCGCTGGACTCTCTCAAGCAGTTCCCTGTCCTTCTTGAACTGGGGGGCCCAGAACTGGACACAATACTTCAGATGTGGCCTCACCAAGGCAGAATAGAGGGGAAGGAGAACTTCTCTTGACCTACTAACCACCCCTTTCTAATACACCCCAGGATGCCATTGGCCTTCTTGGCCACAAGGGCACATTGCTGGCTCATGGTCATCCTGCTGTCCACCAGGACCCCCAGGTCCCTTTCCCCTACACTGCTCTCCAGCAGGTCAGCCCCCAACCTGTACTGGTACATGGGGCTGTTCTTCCCCAGATGCAAAACTTTACACTTGCCCTTGTTGAATTTCATTAAGTTTCTCCCCGCCCAACTCTCCAGCCTATCAAGGTCTCGTTGAATGGCAGCACAACCCTCTGGTGTGTCAGCCACTCCTCCCAGTTTTGTGTCATCAGCAAACTTGCTGAGGATACATTCTGTACCCTCATCCAGGTCGTTGATGAACATATTGAACAACACCGGTCCCAGTACCGACCCCTGAGGGACTCCACTAGTCACAGGCCTCCAACTAGACTCCGTCCCATTAACCACAACTCTCTGGCTTCTTTCCTTCAGCCAGTTCACAATCCACCTCACTACATGATCACCAAGCCCATACTTTATCAGGTCATCTACAAGGATGCTGTGGGAGACAGTGTCAAATGCTTTACTGAAATCAAGATAAACCACATCTACCGCTCTACCATCATCTATCCACCTAGTTATTTCCTCATAGAAGGCAATAAGGTTGGTCAAACATGACTTACCCTTGGTAAAGCCATGTTGACTGCTCCTAATGACCCCTTCATCCTTGATATGCCTAGAGATAGTGCCAAGAACAAGCTGTTCCATCACCTTTCCAGGGATGGAGATGAGGCTGACCGGTCTATAGTTACCCGGGTCCTCCTTCTTGCCCTTCTTATAGATTGGAGTGACATTTGCTATCCTCCAGTTCTCAGGCACCTCTCCTGTTGTCCATGACTTACCAAAGATGATGGAGAGTGGCCTAGCAATGACCTCTGCCAGCTCCCTCAGCACCCTTGGGTGCATTCCATCTGGTCCCATCAATTTATGGATATCCAAAATGCTCAACTGATCCCTAACCCAATCCTCATCTACCGAGTCAAACTCCTCCTTTATCCTGACTTCTTCTGGGGCTACAGGGATCAGGGGCTCCTGGGGAAAGCCTGCAGGAGTAAAGACAGAGGCAAAGAAGGCATTCAGCACCTCTGCCTTCTTTATATCCTCTGTCTCTAGGGCACCCACCTCATTCATCAGTGGGCCTATATTGCCTCTAGTGTTTGTTTTATTAGCTATGTATTTGAAAAAGCCCTTTCTATTATCCTTGACCTGGCTTGCAAGGTTAAGTTCCAAGGAGGCCTTAGCTTTCCTAATTGCCTTTCTACATCCTCTGACAACTGTCCTGTATTCCTCCCAAGTGACTAGCCCCTCTTTCCATGATCCATAAATTCTTTTTTCCACCTAAGTTTGCCCAGCAGTTCCTTGTTTAACCATGCTGGTCTCCTAGCTCCCTTACTTGATTTCATACCCATTGGGACGCTCTGATCCTGAGCTTGCAAGAAGTGGTCCTTGAATGTTGACCAACTATCTTGAGCCCCTTTACCATCTAGCACCCTGTCCCATGGGACTTCCCTTAACAATTGATTGAGGAGGCTGAAGTTGGCCCTGCGGAAGTCCAGGGTTCTGGTCTTGCTTGGTACTCTATTCCTCCCACACAGGATCCTGAACTCCACCATCTCATGATCACTGCAGCCAAGGCTGCCATCGACCATCACTGCTTCAACAGGACCCTCCTTGTTGGTGAGTACAAGATCCAGCAGCGCTCCTCTCCTAGTCGCCTTATCCACCATTTGCATTAAGTAGTTATCATCAATGCACTGGAGGAACCTCCTAGACTGTGAATGGCTGGCTGTGTAAGTCTTCCAGCAGATATCGGGGTAGTTAAAATCCCCCATGAGGACCAAGGCCTGTAGTTGTGAGGCTGCTTTCAGCTGCCTGTAGAAAGCCTCATCAACTCCCTCGTCCTCATCAGGAGGTCTGTAATAGACCCCCACAACTGTATCGCCCATACCTGCCTGCCCCTTAATTCTTACCCACAGACTTTCAACTTGCCCCTCATCAGCCCCTGGAGAAAACTCAATACATTCAAGTTGCTCCCTCACATAAAGAGCAACTCCACCACCTCGCTTCACTGACCGATCTTTCCTAAAAATGACATAGCCATCCATGACCACATTCCAGTCATGTGAGCTGTCCCACCATGTCTCTGTAATTGCCACCAGGTCATAACCTTTAGACTGCACCCAGACCTCTAACTCCTCCTGTTTATTCCCCATACTGCGTGCATTGGTGTACAGGCATTTCAGAGAGCAAGCAGAGCGCACTGGTGGGACCCCTGGGAGGCAGGAGGCCTTGTGGTCAGGGCCTAAACATCTATCCCTTCTCTTCAATGATCGAAAATCCTCCCTAGACCACCTTCCTTCAGGCCCTAGCATATTGCTCTTGGGCTCGTCCCTAACAGACCCAGTTCTCTCCCCTTCCCCCTTCACATCTAGTGTAAAGCCCTCTCAATGAGCCCTGCTAACTCCTGCCCCAAAAGCCTTCTCCCCTTCTGGGACAAATGCATTCCACCTGCCACCATCAGGCCAGGTGTCTCATAGAGCAGCCCGTGATCAAAGAACCCAAAGCCCTGCCTTTGGCACCAGTTACGTAGCCATTCATTAATCTGTAAACTCTTCTTGCTTATCTCTTCACCCATTCTTGCAGGAGAAGTTTGTAAGCATCTGTGTACAAGGTACTCTGAGTTTCAAGGATGTGGAAGGACTTTAAGACAAGAATATACTCAATTTGTCGCCTTTGGAAATGATAACCTAGAAGAGGAGACTGACTCACCAGCCCAGTGAGTAAGTTGCCCATGCAACAGTATCAGAGCTCTGGGCCTCCAATCCCTGCTCCAGTGGCTGCTCATGGCTTATACAATTGCAGAGTGGTGATAAAAAACAGTGTCCTCTTGCCTGATAGCTATGTCACTCTTCAGAGTGATGAGTTTTAAAATCTCTTCAGGCAGAAGGAAAATTTAAAGTCTAGCTGTCCACATATTAGATCTATGCAAGAAACTGGATTTTTAACTCAGAGAGTCCTGCTACCAGTACCATGTTTTTCCACACTCTTAGCTTCAAAGTCCATCTAAAGAAAACCAGTTATTCACAAAAACAACCTCATATTACTAAATCACCTGAATATACCAGTGCTGGACCTGTCTATGGTTTATATCCCAAAATACAGTCTCAGTAGTTAGGTGTTTTAGTTGCTTTCCATTCAGTTCCTTCTCTAATTATTTCTCAGTTTTGGTCTTAAAAGCTAACTATGACAGGGAGGTGAGGAAAAAAACCCACATCAATAAACTAACGTCAAACTCTTTTTCACAAGAAACAGTAGTCTCCTCACACTTCACTGCTTTTACAGCCCTTATTAAGAGAACTGAGAATTCAGTCTGTTTGATTTATAATTGGAAATCATAAACTATAAGATTCACCTGCTGTTCATATGCACAAATGAAATGATACAAGGCATTTCATTACTCAACATAATAATTGACATAAACCAACTCTGGTATGCAGCATTCAGATCCCTAAGGTCCACTAACAAGTTGCTGTAACTACATGCAGCTGTAGAGGAAAAAAAAGGGAAAAAAACACAGCATTTTTCATATCACAGTTGTCTTGATTAATTCATGTCGGGGAAGCAGAGAAGTCCGCCTTGGGTTTTGTCCTGTCCTGTTACTGTAAAGTGAAGATGACTCCATTGGTGTTACAGTCTCACACGAGCCTGCAAATGGTACTAGAGAAGAAACAACAAAAAAGTAGCAACATTCCTTATCATAATATTATTAAGTGGTGGCTTTCTAAGGAAACCTCTTCTAGACCATTGTAGTCGATAGTTTATTTATGGTACAATGATAGGAGGAACATTCAAATAGTTGAACACAGAAAATTAAGCTGGCCAAGTACCGTGTTACAAAATGAATCTAAGTCATGTGTAGATACCTATGCATTCAGGTAGGTCTATGGAATGGTCTTTGCTAAAAAGTTCAACATTTATGTAATATTATTAATGTCATCTTTACATAATTCTCGTTATTTCTTTTACTAAATACTGGAAAGTACTGTCATTTCTGATACCACTCTGTAGTAAGATTGGATAAATGCTGACCTTTTTTAACCAACTGGTATACCTCAGATAAACATGAAAGTAAATGTAATGATGAAAAACCTTCCCTTTGTTGGAAGGAAATGTTAATGATTGCTTTTGTTATCTGTGTATCTAAACTCAGATTTGTCCAGTGACTTGTTTTTGTAAAGCAAAAAATTGTTCTTGACCTTTCAAACCACTGTGGCAAATGTGCTCTATAACCAGACGTGGGTCAATGACACTACGATAGAAAAAAGGTGACTGTCATTTACAAAGCTGTTTTACTTTTACACTTAACATGTTAGTGGTAAAATGAAACCAGGCTGTGACCTGAGGTCTGTATGTTTAAAGGCAGCTGAATATTTAGACCTAGCTGTCTCAAAAATTATTTTTATATACAGCAGCTTAAGAGAGAAAAAAACACTAAGAGCAACGAAAAGCATTCATTTTTAAAATAAAACTATGTATGTCTTAGGTGACAAAAAAGGGGTTCCTTTGTTTGTCCTTGTATTTTGATCTAAAATACTGTATTAAATATGCCCTAAAATATCTACGTTAGAACTCCTGAAAATAATCTGCTTTCTAGAAAAGAGGCATTTGAAATCTTTGCAGTGATTCATAGCCCATCTTGATGATACTCATAATGCCTAACGTTGCTTCTACCCAGACCACTCTGGCTAACCCCACCTACACTGGGGCTTTGTCACCTCAAACTCCTCTAGGCATTAAACAAGGACTGGATTACTTACTCCTCATCATGATCTAGTCCTCTACATAAAAGACATCTAAATTGCTCTTCTGTTGGTTTAAATCCACTGGGTTTTTCCTGTTATCATTGTAAATATAGGCTGTCAAAGTAGTATCTGACCAAGGACAAAACTTGTCTACATGTGCAGCAGTCCAGGCAAATGAGAAGAACATAGTAAACAAAGGTGTTGCAATTTCCATGTCCATATTCTGGTTACCATAGGTCCAAGGTCCCCCTGTTTAGGCATCTGTTTCTGCTTCCATTCACCACCTGGAAAATGTATGTTTTGGAAGAGACATAATTCCCCAGTGTCTCCTTTGTATGAAACACTATAGAGACAATCCCTGAATCTCTACAGCCACACACTTAATGCTAACTATCTCCTGTTAAGTATTTTGGGTATTGTTTGACAGCACACCTTCCACTGAAAAGCATTACAAGCAGAACTCCTGCTTCTCTGGAATATCAACCATCTATCTCCAACATCCTTTGGTGTTTCTTCCCACTCTTATTAAAATCACGAGTTCTACAGACCTGAAGGAGGGCAGGCATATTCTGTAACTGTGTCCTGCACCATAGCGGTACAGCCCAGAATATGTAAATAGATGAGGATTTTGAAAAACTGGTTTTCATTTTTCTTAATGTTTTTAATTTTATTGCCTAATTGTAGCTTTTCAACACTCACTGTAGATCAGGAATTTCATCACTTACAAATAACATAGCTAATGCATACCAGAAACATGACATGTTTCCAATTTCCTCACAGTTTTCAATTTCTGTCTTTCCAAAAGAATGGATTAAATGGCTTTATTCCTGCTGTATTGTGCATCAGCACACAGGGTTCTTTCACTGTCCCTACAAAGGCTGAAAACAAGAAACTAAAGTAATTCCTGGTGTTGTGTCATTGATTTCAGCAGAGTTGCTCCAGGAACACATTTGGCCCATCACCACGTAACTGCAGTTTGCAAAAACAGTCCTCAATGTTTCTAATATCAACACAACCACTGAAAAGTAAATTTAAACTGAAAAATTATGAATTATGTTGATTTCTCTAAGTAATTATCCCTGATAAATACTAAGTCATTCTAAGGACATTTGCTAGTCTATTTATTTATCACTTGATGATTAGGAGCAAATGGCATAACTATTAGAAAGCCTCCCCATTGCTAAATTACTTTTTACATTTTCATTCCAATTATTTTTTACTGTAATTGTTTCTGTCACTTCTCTTTATCCAGAAACAATGCCCTTATATCAGAAGTTTTAAAGGTGCAAAACAGACCAACAAACCAACCAACCAAATGAATACAAAATCCCTATCAAACTCTAAGTTTCCTAATGGCAAAGGCATCTTTCTCTTCTTTCACTTCACACATAACACTCCTACTACAAAGGTGTGATACAGCTAAGAGCTTCTTGTTGGCCTTGATTTTCTTATTTAGACAGAGTAAATGTAGTAGGATAAATTAATTTCTGACATTAAGTGGATTTCATGATTTTCCACTTGAAATATAAGACTTCCAAGGTACTTATGTAAATACTGGGTGGGTTGTGACTCTTCTGAAGAAATTAAAATTCTCTGTATTTGCTAGAAACCTTAGTTATCTAGCTGTTGTGAAATTGTGAAAGAAATGGGCTTTGGGAGAGTGCTTTTCTAGCAACTCACGCTTCAACTTCTTGTTGCACCTCATAAAGGTAACTGCTTTTCCTTTAAAGGTTTTATATTTTTAGGTTTGCTATGGATCTAAAGGTTTTTTGGTAGTACAACCAGTTACACGGCTGGCCATTACTGCTTAATTAATTTACTGGTCTGAATCTGCTACTGTCCTTAAAGGAAATGACATATTCTCATTATATCCTTCCATTATACTAAACATACTGCCATCATTTAGCTTATGTCTGGCTTTAATGACATTTAGTGACATTTCCTGTTACTGTTACAGTTAGTTATCTACTCATGGTCACAGTCTGCTTCTTTATATCTCTAGGGTGGTTTTAATAAAGCTGTATGGGGACAATGGCTCTATTAACACTTCTACATCAGTCTTAAGTGAACTGTACTAGAAGTCTGCAGAATTTTCCACTGTCCTATGTATATTTTTTGGATTTATTTATGCAGCATTCACTAGTATAATTTTCTTTGGAGTCATTGGGTAAGGATAGTTCTGCCATGTATACCAAATTTAACTGTTCTTCTCTGTAAGTGCAGCCTGCCTGAGAGAATATATTTTTACTGTTTGGTAATTATTTTTTAAAAATAGATTTCTTCTAAACTAGTAAAAAAACTGTAGAATTACAGAAACAGCAATGGCTGTTAAATTCAACAGTGCCTGCTTGCAAGATCCTGTCACAAAGTCATATTTGTCATTGAATCTTATTTGTTTATACAGACAAGCGCACAAACTTCTCCAACTGGTTTGATTTTTTGAAATTTTAAAGAGGGAAAGCTTTCCAAAAATAATTGAAAATCTAATAAGAAAGCTCTAAATACCAGTTTAAGCTTTGTATTTTTTTTTTCAAACTCACTTGAAAGTAAATGAAACAGTCAAAATAAGGATGAAGGTTCAACTAGATAAACTTGGAATTTATTAAGAGTCTTTTTCTCTAGACTGCACATGCAAAATAACTGAGCTATATTTGGCTAATTGTAGCTTAGGACTACCCGTGCTTTATCTCCCTAGCATTTATTAGCTGCCAGTAGTGCAAGGCACAATGAGACCCAGGGACAGGACAGTGGATTTTGTCTCAAGATACCCTGCTACTACGCCTGGCCTTGCTAAAGATCTCCTGTGTGATACAGAGTAAATTAGCCCACCTCTCTTTGTCCCATTGTCATGAGCACCATAAAGCATTTTAAGATCTAAAGATCTTTGAGTTATATGTTATTATCATTTATTATTTATTCTCTGCTCCTCTGCAAGAGATTTTTAAAGACATTCTGTATCAACTAACGCACATTTTTCTGAGGTAAGCAGTCCACAGTTGTCTGAAGAGTCAGGCTGTGAGTACAATGAGAGACAGCTTTTTTTCATCTTGTTTCCATAGAGTTCCTGCACAGAGAAGTTTCCTACATTAAAATTATAAGCTGATCAGGTACTCAAGTGTATGAATTTCCAACAAGGAAGAACAATCTCCCTGTTTATTTCTATGCATTTCTAGTGCATCATCATTCAAGGTTGATTATGAAGTGCTTGGCTAAGCTGAAACCTGTTTGAAGTTCATTCACATCAATTGCAACAATATGGTAATGCATGAACTAGTGCAGACTGGAAGCCATCTTCTACCAATAGCTGACCCGGTAAATGCTGTAATGCTGAATATGTTCTCTATCAGAAACATGCTGCAAATAGTCTTGGGGGGGAAAAAAAAAAAAAAAAAAGCTATTTCACTTTTTGTTTCCAGTGTTATTCCATACTGGATTTCAGATTTTCTTTGTCTGCCAGCCCCAGCTGTTGTTTCTATTAGCTTTCCTCAAAAGCTGGCAATGACACTGTGAGGCTCTTTCAGAGCTTTTTCTTCCACTCTTGAGTCCCACACAGCTGTAGCAAATGTGATGGGTTCTAGTTGTGTGACAGTTTAGTTAGCAACAGAAACAGTGCAAAACCTGGAGGGGTACCAAGAAAAATTTTCAAATCCATTCTGGTCCCTTTACTGACTTAAATGGATTTAAAATGGTACCTGGACTCAAGGATATGCCTCTAAACAGCCTCGTGCAAGAACTCAAATCCTTTTTGCTTGTGCTCCACCATCCAGATGACTGTTCTGGCATAATACAAAGCCCTCCAAGCAGGGCATATTACCTTGGATTTGGCATGATGCTGACTGCGGCTACAGGTTTTCCCTGACTTGGAAGGTGCGCTTGGAGCGCAGTCAGAATGAGCTTACGTTTGCCTGCAAATGAGCTGCAAACACTCCCCTGCCAGCCCCAAAGTTCCCCTGCAGATGGTTGCAGGCAGCCTGGTTGGTAAGGATCCTAGTGAAGGCAATTGCCAAGGGTGGAACTGCGAAAGAGTAGGGGACAAGCCTGCTGCAACCTGCACGACTAAGAAAGTGCTGCTACTTGCAGGCTGGCAGGCAGAGCGGCACCAAGTAAGGAGGGCAGAAGAGAAACTTAGCACAGAAATCGCTTTGGCACAACTCCTACTTGTATTAGAATTCACACTGCTGTACCTCATCTTTCTTCCTTGGGAAAAGCACTACTACCAAAGACAGGTCTTTCAGCTTATAGGCACACTACAGTCTGGGTTTCTTTTCTGCAATTATTACCTCTAGTGTCAGCTGCCACTTAATTCCAGTCATGCTGTTTGATTGTGCTGAAATCCATCATTAAGATCTTTAAAGTTCCAAGCACTTTCTTTATCCTCATCTCCTAGAAAGTTAAAAAGCAGCAAAGAAAATCAAATATTCTACTGCTCTTCCATAACAGCTGCAAATCTAGCATTTCCTGAAAGTTTGTTCTCATAATTTAAGAGACAATATTAAAAATGGGTAGAAAAGGAGAGGATGGATAGGAAAAGGCTTACAAGAGAGAAAAATTATTTTACAAGTAGTATACAAAGAACTGATGTTACCAGAAAAATTGGTTGCTTGTTCTGTTATAGAGACAGAATTATAGAAATAACAGATAAGAGAAAATAGCAAATGTGATACATTTCAGTAAGGATTTACTATCACTGGCAGAAAGCTGGAGTGTGAATAAGCCTATGAGGCCAGGTATTGGACTTCACTATTCATTCCAAAGTGGTATCACTTCTTCAGAGATTTCATGGCCAATAGTCCCTATTAAAAGAAAAAAAAAAAAAAAAAAAGAAAAAAAGAAAAAGAAAAAATTCAAAAAAAACCCCCTGAACAACCTAAACAAAAACAAACACGGAAACCAAAACAAAACAAATACAAACAAAAAAAATCCCAAACAAACACACACACTCATAATAACCCCAAACCAAATCAAAACCAAACTGAGACCAAACCAAACAGAGGTAAAGACTGAGTCCTACAGCACCAAATCCTGCCCTGGCAGGATTCTGCCCCAGGCCTTGATTACTATAACAGGCAAGGCTTGTCCATGGACATAAATATTATGATGAAATCTACCTAAAAGGAATTTAATTACGAACAAAAAATCTTAAAAATAGAAAAAGCAGAAAGAGAGCATTCACGTGTAGACTAACTATCTAATTATCCAGCTGTGACATAAAATCATCCCTGTGGACAGCAGATAACTGATAAGCTGCTTCTGCTTGACTGCTATTGTTTCATACTAAGAAAATGCAAAATCACTCACAGTTTTCATTATGAGCAATCGCTTTTCAGACCCAGTGTGAGGTCCTGACTCATCGTCAGCATTTTGTTTCCTGCAATTTCTGCTGTTTACATATGTAATTAGTAAATAAAATGTTGGTGCATTTAGTTGCTATAGAAACCATTATTTCTTTAGACTCTCCTGAGGATTCTGAGCAAATCTGCAGTAAGTTTGACCCAACTTTGTCAACTTTTCACAATCGTGAATTAAATAAGTTATGACTCCTGGGAAGAATGTTTGAATTTCTGTCTATGAGCAAAGTTCTATAAATCTACATAGTAATTTGTCCCCATAGACCAAATATAGTCTCAAGACCTTATAAATTATATCACCCAAAGGAATGTTATTAAGCTTTATTACATTACATGAAAACAATCAGTGTTTGTAATTTAAATGTGGTTTGCTCAAATTTCCTGCTAATTATAAAATAATGTAAAACACAGACAGTCAGTGGTTAGAATAAATAAGGTAAGGTTAAATGATAAGGAGAAGTCAGGGTTGGACGCAACTTCCCTGCAACGAACAATACAAGAATCCCAATAATAATGAAGGTATTTTATTTTTGTAGCACACTCCAACACTGTGAATTTTATATACATCTGGTCCACACCAACATTTGAGCAATAAGTTTTGCAAGAAGTTCCTAGTACTTTAAAAGTATATGTGATACATAAATGCGTATGTCAAAGTTTGTACAGTATACAAATATAATGCAATATGATGGGGAGGTTGACAGAGGAACTGATGGCTGTGAGAGTGATGGGGAAAGGCAGTTTAATGTGTAAACCACCAGCATGGACTGGAACACAGATATATCTCATTCTAAATGAATGTTTCAACCTACAGGTTAGAGAACCTTGCTCGCAACCAATAAATCCTCAGACACACTGATACAGCCTTAATTTGAGAGAATGAGAGCATCTCCCAGACCACTCTAACACTCACAGTGCCTAAATCAGTGCACACTTGCAAGATGTGTATTAGAGTACCAAAAAATTGAACTACTGAGAAACATAAGGAAGAACTGGGAGCTCCTTTCACTGTGGCCATGTACTGAATTTTTCTGCAACACCTGATCTCACAGAGAAGACCTCTTTGATAGTATTTCTTATGAAAAGTAGTGAGACTTTCACATGAGATAATCACAGAGCTGTTCAGTATGATAGTAAAAATAAGTCCAAATGTAGGCCCCTACAGAGTTAGTAACACCTGAAGAAGGGGCTGTACAGATATGACTGCCTCAGCTTGCATACTGCGTTGGGCACTCTGTACATCTCAGCCTGGATTTTGGAGCAGAATGCATGTCTTCCTCCTTATTTTGAAAGCAGAAATTTTTACATTTAGCCAGAAATAAGTATCAGTGTAAGTACCTGCAGAATCACAGTCTGCTTTTGTACAACCCCACCATATTATGGGCATGCAAACGTATTTAGGAGTGGTCAAGGTTCTTTAAGTAAAAGGACTGATGGATAGGCAATCCTGCTCCTGCAGGGGGATTGGACTAGATGATCTTTTGAGGACCCTTCCAATCCCTAACATTCTGTGATTCTGTGATAATGTCCTGCTGGACACTATTAATACATAATAAGTCATAACAATAAAAAGGAAAATGCCATCCTTACAAAAGCTTTGTCCTTTTCTCATTCTTCTGTCTTTTCTCTAAAATGAGATCTTGACAGAGAAGACTATTTGAGTATTGTTTTTAATGGGCTCTCATATATGCCATTATTAGGAAATGTAATGAAGTTCCTCCCCTGTGTCCATTTCACTTTTGTTTGTTTATTTTAGGGATGCAGAAGGGACTGAAATTTTTGGTCCTGTGAACTTTATAGAATAATGGATCATTTCCTCTAATTGTTTTCTCTTTTTTTTGTTGTTATTTACAAAGGAGGACAACTTAGTAGACATTCTGTAAAGGCCCAGGGATGTCATTATGTCTATTGCTATTCATAATTGGATATCTCCATGTAATTTAAAACTATTAATGAATAAAATATAAGAGTACTCTCTCCACACAAGTAAACAAAACATTTTTCACATTTTAGGGTTATTTCATCCCTTCAGAGAATGGTCGATATTTTTGGATAAAAATAACCATTGTGTTTCTTCAGGGTATTTAGTAACAAGGGTGACAGAAAAGGAAAGACAGGAAGAGTTCAAGGCATAATTAATTTTATATAAGAACAATCAGTATTTTTGAAGACTCAGTGATACTGCCAGAATACAGTATTTTAGAGCATGCACTTTTTTTAACATGACCTGCTACTATGAATATTCCCATTTGTTTCAGATGCTTTCATAACTGTCTTGCATATATCTTTACAACAATGCAGCAGCAAAATAAATTGTGTTCACCTGTGCTCATTTGTACAATGGCACTAAAATCTTCCTAAGACTATATCTGCCAACAGCAGGAAAAAACATGAAATACAGGGAGTATTCACATTTTCTAATGGCCAACTAGGATGTCTATGTCTGATACATATATTTTGACAAACAGTTACTGATATCAGCAAAATGGCACAATTTGGTTTAAGTCTCTGTGTGCCTTTAAGAAGCTTGCAGAGTGCTTTCCGCTTTTGCTTTAGAGACATCATTCACTTTTTCAGATCTGTTTACTCTTTCCACTTTCTTATTTTAAGACATCTATTTATTAGGTGTTAATATAATAATTTGATGAACTGAACCTAACAGAAGTAGTAGTGAGCAGAAACTTCATCATACAGCCTCAAAGCTTTACTGATCTGTAGTTGGAAACATGAAGAATGTAAAATTGGACAGAGGCAATGCTTGTAATCCTTCAATCATGGGTTAAATATGTGGCTTATTTCTTCATATATCAAAAATAGCTTAAAGCTATTCTATACTTAACTCCTGTGTTTCACTGCTTGAATAATTATACTGACAGGAAAAGATATACTGAAATTTTCCCCATGCCCTCCTGCAGTGTTCTCTCTACAGAGAAAAAATTATACCATCGAAGGCTTTCAGAGAAAATCTTCAGAAGCACATGAAAGTGTGTGTTGACTGGTCTGTGATGCCAGAGTTGTTCAAATCAATTGGAGAATATCTGGGAACAAGATCCCACATCAATTATAGGTTACTTGCTATTGAGTGGCACCAACAGAAGCATTCTTTGAAGAGATTTGAGTAGGTGTTGAAAGAAAAGGTGTAAATCCCTAACTCTTTTAGGGATTCAGAGATAAATACTTTAAATCTAAAAGGTGGCAGCTTTAAGACACAACTGTCTTCCCACAATTTCATGCATAATAACTACACACTGTCTGACACGAACCTCAATTTGCTCTTCCCGCTTACATGGGGCTGTGGATTCCACCAAGGATCAGCTTCAAGACTCAGGGTTACCCTGCCAAAGCTGTTTTGTACAACCCACAGCTTTTAAACACAAAGAAAAGGAAGTTGTACACGAAAAGCTCCCAAAACAGCATTTAGGAGAAAGTCTGTGATCACTGAAAGTGAATGGGAAAATAGTAAACAAGATTCCAAATGTAGGTAGGAATGCAATTATACAAAACTTTAAAATGAAGCTGGAAGGCTTCAAATTCCTATTCAAACAAGGGAAGTACGGGACGTACTTATATTAGAGCATGATGTCAATCTGAGTAGAATATAACTGTTGGGATGATCACTCATTAAAATAAATAATTATTTCATCCAGTAAGGCAAATTATATGAATCCCAAACCTGATACTTATGAGATACAAGCCAGGCATAACATTACTGAAATAATACCAAGGATTTTTGTATTTTACTAACAAGAATATATAGTTGTGGCACTTCTCTCTTCATAATTATAAAATACTTTCTATGAAAACTCTCTTTTTTTAATACTACAGCAATGCGACATGCCCCATTTCACATGTTCATATAATCTAGAGAAATATATAATGAAGAACTGAGATAGTAACTGACTTGAATAAAAAAAAGAAAAATCAAAGAAAAATCATAAAGATTCCAGCATGATACCAAATGAAAGTGTTTGGGGTTAGGTGTCTCCCAGTATGGGAGTTTAAGTCATTGCTCTGTTTTACTTTGTGGGGCACTTTGGTGTTATCTCTGATTGGACTTAATGAAGGAGTCGAACTGTGTGATCAAGTGCAAGGTAAGAAGATCTATTCATAAACAAAAGCCAAATATGTTTTTCTTTCTTTTGACTGTCGATTAGATGATTTTTTACCTTGCATTGCAGAGTAATTAATAAAATTAAAATACAGATTTTTTTCTTTTTTTAGTTAGCTTATTCATTTTTTGCAAATGAACAAGCCCAAGAAATAGGTCAAGGTATATTTTAACTGTAGGTATTGTTGAGGACAAACCAGGAATCCAAATGTACTGCTAGTCGTGGATGTTAAGGGTCCTGAGACAAATCACATCAACTCTAGGATCCTAAGTGGAAAGAAATGTCATCCACACTGCATTCTTGGGATGAAGTTAAATCTCTTGGTATTTTGTTTTCTTTCCTCCAACTTTCTCCTTCTGTATCTGTCTTCCTCTTTTCCTTCTTTTCCTTATTTGTCTCTTTGAGGAATTCTTTCTTAAAATAAAACCTCTCTCTTAAACTTTTATCATTAAAACAAAAAAACAAACATGCTTTCAAACCTCTTGCTTTTCATCTCATTTTTAGCTATATGCTGGTCTACCCAAGCTACATCTTTTTCTTTGTCTGTTACTATAAATAGGCTAATATAGACTAATATGTAGAATGCCATCATTTGAAGAAAAAAAACCCCAAACACAAAAATATAGAAAAGCACAGATTAATTTAATGGTGAGAATTCCTTGGTGGTTACTGTCCTGGTTCTCCAGGCACACAGAATCATAGAATCATAGAATCATTATGGTTGGAAAGGAACACCAGGATCATCAAGTCCAACCTTTATCCCGTCATCTCCATAATCACTAGACCATGGCCTCAAGTGCCTCATCAACCCATTTTTTGAACACCTCCAGGGATGATGACTCCACCACCTCCCTGGGCAGCCTGTTCCAGTGCCTAACCACCCTCTCAGTAAAGAACTTCTTCCTAATATCCAACCTAAACTTCTCCTGACACAACTTGAGGACATTTCGTCTCGTCCTATCATTAGTAATTTGGGAGAAGAGACCAACACCAACCTCACTACAACTTCCTTTTAGGTAGTTGTAGAGGGCAATGAGGTCTCTTCTCAGTCTTCTCTTCTCCAGACTGAACAGCCCCAGTTCCCTCAGCCGGTCTCCATAAGGCCTGTTTTCCAGACCTCTCACCAGCCTTGTTACCCTTCTCTGGACTCGCTTCAGCACCTCAATGTCCTTCTTATCCTGTGGTGCCCAGAACTGGACACAGTACTCAAGGTGTGGTCTCATGAGTGCCGAGAACAGGGGCACGATCACCTCCCTACTCCTGCTGGTCACACCGTTTCTGATACAGGCCAGGATGCCGTTGGCCTTCTTGGCCACCTGGGCACACTGCTGGCTCCTGTTCAGTCGGCTGTCAGCCAACACCCCCAGGTCCTTTTCCACCAGGCAGGTTTCCAGCCACTCTTCCCCAAGCCTGTAGCACTGCATGGGGTTGTTGTGGCTGAAGTGCATGACCTGGCACTTACCCTTGTTAAACCTCATACAATTGGCCTCAGCCCATCGCTCCAGCCTGTCCAAATCCCACTGCAGAGCCTCCCTACCCTCAGGCAGAGCGGCACTCCCACTTAGTTTTGTGTCACCTGCAAATTTACTGAGGGTGCATTCGATCCCCTCATCCAGGTCATTGATAAAGACATTAAACAAGACTGGCCCCAAGACCAAGCCCTGAGGGACACCGCTTGTGACCGGTCTCCATCTGGATTTAACTCCATTCACCACAACTCTCTGGGCTCGGCCATCCAGCCAGTTTTTAACCCAGCGCAGAGTCCACCTGTCTAGACCATGAGCCACCAGCTTCTGCAGCAGAATGCTGTGGGAGACAGTGTCAAATGCCTTACTGAAGTCCAGGTAGACAAGATCCACCACTTTTCCCTCATCCAGTAGGTGGGTCACCTGATCATAGAAGGAGATCAGGTTGGTTAAACAGGACTTGCCCTTCGTGAACCCATGCTGGGTGGACCTGATCCCCCTGTTGTCCTGAACTTGCCGCGTGATCTCCCCCAAGATGAACTGTTCCATAACTTTCCCTGGCACCGAGGTCAGGCTGACAGGCCTGTAGTTCCCCAGATCCTCCTTCCTGCCCTTCTTGTAGATGGGCATCACATTGGCAAGTTTCCAGTCATCCGGGACCTCCCCCGATAACCAGGACTGCTGACAGATGATGGAGAGTGTCTTGGCAAGTTTCTCTGCCAGCTCCCTCAGCACTCTCAGGTGGATCTCATCCGGCCCCATAGACTTATGGGTGTCTAATTGACTCAGCAGGTCCTTCACTACTATTTCCTGGATTACAAGGGGTTTATTCTGATCTCCATCCCAATCTTCCAGCTCAGGGAACTAAATTACCATGAGGATAACTGGTGTGACTGCTAAAGACTGAGGCAAAGAAGCCATTAAGTACCTCAGCCTTTTCCTCATCCTTGGTAACAGTGTTCCCCCTCACATCCAATAACGGATGGCGATTCTCCCTGGTCCTTTATTAATTAATATATTTGCAAAAACTCTTCTTTTTATCTGCCATGCAGGCAGGCCATGAGTAGCCCTGAGTCAGCTGGGAGATCCAATCAAGGCAGCTGACTCACAGGTGTATCCCATACCACCTCATCATGCTCATTATAAAAGGAGGGAGCTCAGTAAGGGTGGAGTTCCTCCTTTCCCTGATGCCCCTTGCTGGTGATGATCTGTTCCTGCTGTTGGCATTGACAACCAGGCTGAGTAGAACCTTCTATGCTTTATGTTAATTGTTCTTTCAGTTCTTTCTCCAACTCCTGTCTCTTTACCTTTTTTTTTCCCCGATTCTCCTTCCCTGATGGGGAGGGAGATTTGGGTGATATACTAACTGCTACAGTTTAGCCCTGAGTACTGGCTAACCATACACAGCTTATAGTAAACATTTTCAAGGTAGAAAGAATCCTCAATTTTCTATCTTTTCAAAATACTTTCTCAATGCCCTCTTTCAGACTACCTTAGACTGTATTAACTTTGATGTCATGAAGGTAAAAAAAATCACTTAAGCTATGCTACCTTCAGAAATTCAAATCTTTTTCACATGGAACATAACAACATTCAGCTAAATATCTTACAATTTAATATACTATTTTTTTTCCTCATTTTTACTTCATCATTCATTTATAAAGAAAGTAAATGATCCTCAGATCCATCTTCATATCTGAAAAAATACGTCTGATATATAAGAGTCTGTCTTTCTCAGGAGTCACTTCGATCTAGATGCATAAATATTAAGCTTAATTTACATAGAAATTACTGTTTCTTCCACAAATTTTATTTGATTTTAAGTTTTTGATCTCTAGTTATAAGTCGTCTTTCATTAGTTAGAGAGGTATCCTATCCATATTATGTTTCTCTAATACATTATTTCTATTGAATATATAAATTTCAGTAGCATCCAATGGCACCATCATTCATAGGTCTATCATCTGAAAAGGTTATAACAATGCAAGTCAAATATATGCAATTGTGGTAAGAAACTTAAAAATAAATATTTTCTTTTTAACAGTATTTGCATTATTCTATCTTTAATGTTTTATATTATTTGGATGAAAAAAAATGCTTCTTCAAAAGAAAAAATGTAACTACTGTCATTTCACTCCTGCTCATGTTAATTAGACTAATAATTTAGTGAACACAAGAGTTCATTGAATCACTTGCAGAGGTGATATGCAGCTTGTGCCACAGTCTAAATTTTATGAAATTATTAGATTCTTTCTTTCTATTTATTTCAAGTCAATGAAAGTTATCCAAAACTCAGCTGGAAACTACTGCTGAACCCCACATTTGGCACTCCTGTCACCCTCCTAGCAAGGAATAAAGACTTTCTTCTCTTTCAAACATCAATGGAAAGGAGTAACTTTTTGACTGGGAACAGTTTTAGTTTCAAGTCTGGGGTCATAGTAAGTTAAAGAATGATTAACTAGTACAATTAACTACTCATATTCAAAGTTACTTAGAGGAGACCAATTTTTACAATTACTGAAATTTATTTTCTTGGGGTTTTTTCCTGATATCGTGTTCCAGTATCTGTGTTTACTGGTGCCACATTTAATTTTTAACACTGAGATTCAGAAATGTTTCTATACCTGTTCTTTTGTTGCAGATATTTTCCTTGTGGAAGTGTTAATGGAGTTCAGAAAAACTGCCAAGAATTACCTCTTACTTTCAAGGTCACCTTTCCTGTGTGGAATAACTGGAATGGCTCAAAGCCCGTGGGACAGTACAAACAATTTTGCTAGTATTCTTGGCTGTTTACCAAAACAGAGCATTTGTTTTCTGTACCCAGAACTTTCCCAATAACAAATTATTTTCAGGCACGGCTTTTTATCAACACCAGAGAGAGAAATTAAAACATAAAGCTGCTGGTTATTAAATATGCCTATGGCCATACAGATCATCTTTCAAAGCATAGCTATCTTAAGGCAAGTACTTAGTGAACAATTTCAAAATTATTGTGACTAGTGGACTACATTATTCTCTTGTTCGTTGGTTTCTCAGCATATTGTCCCAGTAAACTGTGCCCTTATCAGCAGTCACGTTTGATTGCAGACTTCAAATTATCAATAGATAAATAGATAGATGGGTGAGACAGAGAAACACAAAGGTCTAAAACTATCTTTTTGAAAGCCTTGGACTTGTGGACAGTTCCAAAGCTCTAGCAGGGGGGTTAGACTAGATGACCTTTAGAGGTCCCTTCCAACTCCTACCATTCTGTGATTCTGTGTAATATGCAGCATAAAATAGGATATTTGTTTAAAGTCTCACTCAGTCTCCTCCAAGGCACTCTTCTCATGCATGACATGGTCTGGTGCATAGCTCTTCGTGAGCAGTGCTGTATCTACACACATCTGAGGTCACTTGCTTTCAATGTCAGCAATGAGCATGCAGCATGCAACAAACTTCAATCTTCTCTGCTTCTGATTTTTTCTCAAAATGACAATAATCTCACAACAGTTGTCCTAAAGGAGATTTTATTGCCTCACCCTTTGAAGTGATTTATAGCCTGGGAGACAGCTTCCTTTCTCCCCCCACATTCGCACAGACATACACACCACCAGTAGCCATTAATTTAAACTTCCAAACAGAATTTGAATTGAACAAAATATGTCTAACCTCCCAAATTGAAAAAAAAAACAAACCTAAAAATGAGCTCGTGTTTCAGTGTGTCATGGTTTCCCAGGAACAGCCCCACAACTCAGCCATGGCAGGCAGTCCCTAAGTAGATCTGAGTTAACTGGGAGTTTCAGTCAGGGCAGCTGACCCAAGCTGACTCACAGGTGTATCCCATACCACTTACATCAAGCTCATTGTAGAAGAAGGAAGTTTACTGATGGTGTGAAGTTCTTACTAAGTCTACCTTGTCTTAGCATGCTGCTCCTTCTGCCTCCCAAGGACTAGCTAAGGACCAGGCTGATTATAAACTTCTGCAGCTTATATTGGTGATTGCATTAGTTTTATTATTTAATTAAATCCCTTTAAACTTCAACTCATGGGGCTTAACCCTTTTTTCCTGATTCCCTTTCTCAGCTGAGGAGGGGTTGTCAGGTGATAGAGTGACTGCTACAGTTTAGCCCTGGATACAGGCTCAAAGTAGACACAGCACTAGTACCAAGGTGACTTTTTAAGTTCTGAAGAAGGATGTTCTATCTGCCTAACTTAGCACTTAAATGAACTAGATTTTCTTGTGAGTGCTTGAAAGACATCTGATGATATATCTGTTAATATTCAAGGAACTGAGATGATAACTTTCTTTGCCGAAGTGCTTTACTAGACACCTAAAATTTACATTTAAGGTGGATTCCTATGTTAGATTGGATATCATGTCTTTTTTTTCCCAATGTGAGGTGAGTGGAAATCAGGATACAATTCTGCAGCAAGATTTATAATGCATCCATCTAAGCAGTTGGTTGTTTATATGAAACAAATCTTTGAACAAAAGAATATCATAAAGCATTGATCTACTTTATCTTGTGGGGAAAGACTAAAGATTCAACTGTTGACTCTTTTTTTGATGGGGAGTTGCTGCCTTCTTTTTTTCTCAAGACTACAGAATAAAAGGTGCTTGTGAACAAGGACATATTGTTAACACAGATATTTAGACAGACTGCTGAGAACGAAAAGCTTCTAGAGCTGTTCCTCTTATATCTTGTCATTCTGCCACCTGAGAATGACAGTCAGATAGTATGCAGCAAGGAAATTTCACTTTGAAAACATCAGCAGCCCTTGTACATCTGTTAATTAAAGCAATCTGCCAGTGTTTCTCTCAGGCATGCAATGAATCAATGCTAAGCTAACGTGACACATTTTCACTGCTGCTGTAGTAGTATTGAAAGCAACACATTTATCAGGTGGCACGGATCTATACTTCCTTGTCTGATGAGGGGGTTTGATTGTCACACTAGCACTATCTGGTCTACGTATGACATACTGAAAATTTTCAATCTGTTTCAGTGAAGTTATAAGACAGCACATGGGCTACATGTTTCTCCTGGAATATTCAAGTACTATTTGTCTTGGATTTGGCTATCAGTAGTTTTGTTCTATATTGTTACAGAACTGGAGACCAAAAGTTGCTGGCAACAGATCTGCAACAAAAAGATTCCTCTATTTTGAAAATCTCCAGTCACAATGCAGGATTCATACAAATTTCTATTTCAGCTTTAAAGTAGGGCCTATGTTTCTGACACTTTTTTACTCTCAAGAACAAGAGCAGGTATAAAAAACTGCTGCCTTTCCCTGAAAGGCAAGAATATGACTTGAGGGACCTATATTAGGAGACTTTACTCCTTATTGTTAATCCTCAGAGAGCTCTGAACCAAGAGAAATTCAAGTTCAGCCTATTTCTCATAAAACTGCAAAGCATTGAATTAAGGAGAATGTTACTGGACAGTATTAATATAGAATACAGCATATAAACAAAAGTCAATGTGATATAAACATTACATAAAAAAACACATCTAGATAAAGATAGTTTAATAAACTGAACAGAATGACTGAATATAGAAGTTCTAAGATATTGGGAAACATTATGTCACGGCCCTTGGTGTACTGACCAGTTCTGCAATCTCTTCTCCAAGGTTAGCACTGACATGGGATAGCTGTGTAATCTTGGATCAGACTTTTGTGAAAACAAGCAAGGTTATGGGAAAGAGCTATAAGAAGTCTTGTGAAGCCCCAGTTCATTGGCTTAGGAACTGCTTTTAGTCACAGACCCTTGCCTGAGCTAAATTCTCCTATTCCCAATACCTTGCTGATTCTGACCTTGCTTTATTGAGGCTGGAAGTGAGACCTCAGCTGAGTTTGTTTGGAAGTCATTAGGCTTTTGTTTGACTCTGCTAATGTCAAACTTATCCTGATTCTCTTATGACGGTGCTGTGGGATTCTGTCTGTGATTGGTAGGGTGACTGACTGCCTTGCTGTCACTCTAATCTTCCAGTTGTTCTTTTGCAGAGCAACTTTTTCTTGCTGCTATCTGGTATGCTAAGATGTTGCCAGCCTGCTATGGATGATTCTCACAAAGGTTTCACATACCAAACTCTGTCTGTAGAAACAAAAAAGTTCTACCAGTGGGTGGAAAACCCCTCATGTACATGAAACTAGTGTGAGCAGAGTAGTGTCACAGGGCAAAGGCACTGTGTTAGTCTGCAAACGCTTAATGCGGAAGAGCATAGATACAGAAAGACAAGCAGCTGTATCTGATTTCATTACCTAATCTGTAGGAAGACAAGATCCAGCTTCAGTGTGATTTTTACCCTGTGGATAGTCTAATGTCAAAGGGAAAAAAGTATAATTACTTCTTCTGCAGTTTCATACCTATAGCCATTTTACATCGTTATTATGACCTCTCTTTCTGATCTAATTAGCCTAAAATCTTTCAACTATACATTGTAGCTTACAAAGTATTAAATTGACAATTTCTATAAGGCATCCTAAAATTCAATGAAAAATCTAGGAAGGCATACAAGCCATTCAGTCCTTGTTTGTACAGACTTTTTGCCTGAAGTTGAAGATCTGAGGAGACTCTGTCCTATGTTTGTACAACACCCGGCATCTCTTGACAAAGGCAGTCGCTGGGGGTCCTAGATGACACTTAGGCCAACGCCATATGATTAATGGAGAGAAACAGGCTCCACCAAACTAGTAACTTTTTGTAAGCACTGGAGGGGAGGATGGTGGTACAAAAACTTTTGACAATCTTTTCAGAGACCACAGAAGAAAAAAAAAGTGTGTAGTGGAATCTAACAGTCCATTGCAATACCTTTTACAGATAAATAAATAAATAACAAGCACAGATAGCCTGCTGCTCTAGCTCTACATTTTAAAATTAATTGTTTTTCTTTTATGTCTTGTCTGATATCTGTGCCTACTGAAAAGCATAAATCTGAAGCAACATGTTTTTAAACCAGTCAGCATGTTTGATGTGCTCTGAAACAATCACCCTTCACTTTGAACACTCCAGCTCAGACAGTGGTTCTTAGGTTGCTGCTTTTAAAGGAATGCAGACAGTGTCTTTTCCTTGAAATGAAATGATATAAAAATTCATGTGAATAATTCTTCTCCAATATGTAGCCAGAAACCTTTAGAGAAATAAGACCCTTAAAAAGTAAAGGTAATCCTCTTAAGAGATTTTACCTTTTATAAACTTCAAACATCATTTGCTTTCTATTGTTAATAGAAGTGCCAGCACACTTTGGCTACTCTTGCATCTAGCATAAATATAATTATCATAGATTGTTGTGCATATGTGGTAAAGGATGTCAGCACTTTGCACAAGAATATAATGTGACTTAAGGTGGATTTATAAAAATAACGTAAATACTGACAGTAGAAGGGAAAAAAGTCAATTCCTGTCACATCTTTGCAAAATGCCCTCATATGGTGAAATCTTAAAAGCTTGTAAACAATGGATCACCACTAGTATTTTGCCCGTGATACTGAGAGATGAACAAAAAAATAATCCTACAAAAATGAAACCTTACAATGAAATATGAAAACACCCATGTGGAAATATTTTGAATGTTTCAATTTAAAACCATAAGAGACAGATAATGCAAAATAAAAGATGTAAGTTAACTGACTTGATGGTGCTGGTTGTAGAAACCCTTCAGGACAACTATACTCATCACAGTGGATAGTGAAATTAAACTTTGGGATACAGCACAGATGTTCAATGACTTATTTGGGGATTCAAGTGAGCATGTGGTGTGTGAAATATTAATTTATAGATTAAAATCCCTGATTTGAAATCATGTGATTTACTACACTTGAGTCTAATGGGATGACTTCTTCTCTTTCCTCATTATAACAGTCAAAATTTAAATCATGACAATAAAAATATTAGAAATCTTAGAGTGGCAGAGCACTCTTGTTGAACACTTCATGTGGGTTTGCAAACATTTTTAGCATCTCAGTAAGGCTACTAAAACCAGTAGTTTTTCTAAAAGGCTACTTAGTGGCATTTAATGAGAAGTCTTTTTAAGTCTAGAATCTTAGTTTGTGTTAGGCAAGTGTGAGTAACCGACCCTCTGGGAGAAAGATATGTCAGCATTGCCAGTATGTCTCAACACTCAGTGATATGTCTCAACATTGTCTGTGCCTGACACCTGCCTTCCTGCAGCTGGGGAGGGGCTATTGTGGGAAACCATTAGGACCACTCCCTATTCCTGCATCTGAAGGGAGATAAGTAGGACAATTCACATGGATACTACCCACAAGATGTATCAGTGCGCCTGGTCCAGCAACAAGGAGGTCTTCAAGAGGAAAACAAAGGAGGGATGGAGATCGCTCCTAACGACCCTCGAACGACCCCTGGAGTGATATGCAAAGCAGCGTGTTGCAAAAACACCCACCCATTGTCAGTGGCTGAAGAAAGAGGCTATATCTAGCAACAACAGCTCACAACTTACCAGAGGAAGATCTTACTCCAGTCAACAACTGGACTTGCGAGACCTTGCTGGTGGTAACCCCCTCTCTCTGCTCTATCTCTCCTAATACTTATTCTTATATCCCTTTCTTTCCTATCGCTCTTTAATTTTCAAGTGCACACAACTTTATAATAAACTACAGAGAGTCTGTGACATTTGACCTCGTTTGTGTCTTAATTTCACCTCTGGGATCAAAACGAATCTCCCTTGGCCCAAACCAGGTCAAGACAGCAAGCCACAGAAATACTGTAAAGTCTTGAAAAATAAAAATATTATAACAGCATATTTTGAGTTCTCCATGTTCAATTTTTGGCTGCCTATTTGTGAATAGCTTTATTAATTCTATGGGAAATAGGAATGACTTACATTAAAAGATATATCTTTAAACTAAGTCCATGTTTCTGATGCGAAACCCAGTGTAAAGTTAGATGAGCTACCTGAGCAGTCACAATAAGAGACGCAAGAAAGCAGCAAAATAAAAAGTCCTGCATCTATGATGTTGTTGCTGAATTTTTCTCCTAATTTGGGTGATCAGTAAAATGCACTATTGAATCTTAAGTCAGAGAAAAAAAAAAAAAGTAGATTTCAGTAATTATTTCATTCATCTCAAAAAGTTCTAGATTACTTCCAAAAGTCTATTTTTAGTGTTCTGTGTAACGTAGTTGTAAATAAGTCAAGTAATAAGTTTGTTATGACCTGTTTTTTAGAAAATTAGAATACATTCTACCAGGACTTTCTGTAATACAACAAATATTCAGACTATATTTTACATGTAACATTATTTACTAAGTCATTGTTTATTTAATCAGAATATGAAGTGGAGTTAAATGTTTAATTTCTATCAGTGAAATTAAAAAGAAATTTCTGTTACCATACTTGGTATTTCTACATACAGCATTAGATTTAATATATTAGATAATTCATATTGTTATATTACTAATATAAAATTGATTTAAGGGAAAAAAATCTTCTGAGCCTTAAATTCAAATTTTAGAATTAAAATTTCAGAAGCTTGCTTGTGAATTAGTTTTGCACAGAAGTTAGAAAAACTTTTTTAATGTTGTTCTTTTTGTTTCCAAGTCTTAACTTTGTGTTTGCCAGCATCTGCAGGTTTACTGACTGGTCTTGCGAAAACAGATTAATCACTGTTGTGAGTGGTCCTCATCTGGCAAAGCTGGTGAAGGAAAAATAATGATTCTACTTCATTTCTCTTAGAGATGAGAACATTAATATGTTAACATTTCCTGACTCAAAAGTCCTGTCTAAAAGAAACTGAGCTCCCTCTTCAATGTCTGTTTGTTTAGAAGAAGTACTCAAACACTGAAGGAAGTTCTAGGAAAAATGGCAGTATCCAATAATTACAGATGTAATTTTAAGCAGATATCCAAGACTCAATATCCGAGTCTGACACAGTTCATTTTAAAATTAATTTCTGACATAGCTGAGATTAAGAGCTTCAGATATTTTCTCCTTCTAATTATAAAGGACTGAATAAAACATAGAAAACTATATTTTAATGTTGAGATGTTTAAAGATAAGGGAGGCACTCATATATTGTTGTTAAGGTGCAACGAAGACTACAGAAATAAATGCTACCAGTTAAGAGTAGTAAAGTCACTAGTCATTATAACTCCAGGAAACTAAGGTCATATATTAAATTTAAAGGAATCCAAATCACCTAAGTTATCAGAATTCATAACTGGAGGCCAGTATATCTAATAATGAATAACAGCCTTCTGTCTTTTCTCCATGTGAACAGAGTTTTGAAATATAGTGATCAATATCACATATGACATACTTTTTTACAGTGTGATGTTTTGTTGACATGCTAACCTATGTTATTTTCTCCAAAGCACTATTTCCAGTGCTGAAATGGAAATAGAAGGTGTATTGTTCTAACCTTATACCTATACTACTTTAAAAAAGTGGTTGGCAATGATTTAATAGCTCCTCATCCTTTGAGGAGCTTAACATCACCTTCCTTCCAGGCTTTCTGTAGTTATTGTCACATGACTATGGTTGCAAAAATGTCATATTTTTTTCTTTATTTCTTCTTCTACACAAATTACATTTAAGACTACAAAGGACAGCACTCTCCTGAAGACCTTCTGCAGGATGAAGACCTCTGGCAAGATAAATCCCTCTGTTAATCTCCCAGGTGTTCCATGACAGAGTCAGAGCCTCACACCTCTCTTCTGCTGTATCCCAAACTATGAAGAATTCAGCAGATGGAATCAAGAAGAGGTGAGTTATGCTGAAATCCTAAACGTAACCACAAAGGGATCTGCCAAAAGAAGTCAGGTCCAGGTCTGTTGGAAACAAAATTACTTCATTCCCCATTGCCATTCTGTGACTCAGGGCTTTTAGTCAGCCTGCTTGAGAGCTGGCTAATTGTAGAAGAATGGTATCAGGGATCAGCAAAACTCCAAAGATACAGATCCCTTCAAAAGCATGGACATTCCCACCTATTTCTTCACTGAGTATATGGATATAGTTTTGTCTGATGACTCTGACTTCATATGAATACTATATCAGCACTCTTGGAAACTCATAAAAATGATACATGCAAGTAACTGCCTGAAAATGAGATGGCACCCTTTTGGCTCTAATTTAGTCATCTTTTGTTTCTCTTTTTGCTCGTTATTCCTGCTGTTTGATTTGCTGTAGTAAGTTTGTTATGCTCACCTTGTTTACTTTCTTTTGGAAAGAACATTCCTTTTGCTAACTCAAATACTGAAAATTAAAAAAGAAATTATTTCTTGATATGTGTCCACCTCCTGGAGATATAAATATCATCATCAACATTTCACAGTTTTCTTTCCTAATGAATTCAAACCATCCTGGTATCTCACCCAAGCACTTAACTATATGGTGAAAGGCAAATGTTCGGCTTCTGGATCTTATTTCAGTAGAATCTTTCTGTCTTTTTGAAAAAGCTTAAAAAAAAAAAAAAAAAAAAAAAAAAAAAAAGAAAAAGAAAGAAGCAAGAGTAAGATAACATTTTCAAGGCAGCAAGTCTAGCAGCACTGGCCTAAAATGTTCATGCCGACTCACAAAATGTCAGCTTTTTGAGAATGGAAGGAAAAGCCAAAAAGTGGTATTGTCCTGTGGGCTTAAAATGATTTGTGGATTTAACTTTCATAGAAAAAGTTGTCAAAATGTGCAGCTCAGATTTTTAATACAAAGGAATGCAGTAAAAATAATAATAAAAAAAAGAGACATGGAATGCATCAGATTAGTATTCAAGTATTATCAGAAGTATTGAGTAGAACATTTTCAGAACAGAGTGACTTATTGGTATAATACAACTTCCATTATCTTCTTTTGTACTGACTCTCAACTTTATATTCAGTAACATTTCCTTTACTATTATTACATTAAATAATGTGGGATTTTTATAGCAAAATATAACCAAGAGAAAAATCTCAGAGTACCAACCACCTAGAGAGGCAAAGCAATTAAGTGATACATTTTACTTTCTAGTCTATATTTGAGAAAATATTTATTTGAGAAGGCAGCAAGATGCTTTTTATTTTTATTGCAATGAAGTGTCATGCAAAGCTGTGCTGCTGTATAAGTACATCTTCATAATTAAGAATATTATGCTTACATAAAGCCACAGATAGAAAAGACATGAAGCAAGCAGTTTATCATCAATATACTGAGAGAAGGGTGCTTTCATGCTTGTATCTTCAATTCCATAGCTGTCAGACGTGTAATTTCACCAGCAAAACATTGAAGGTCATTTTCTTTTTCCTCTTCCTTTTTACTTCAATTAGAAATGTTATCATTATTGGGTTCTTTTAATTTTCTTAGTCAGGCCAATTGACCTCAACATTACACACTTGCTGAACCAGGTTACCAACTAAATGACATCATGCAGGACAAAAGTTAACAATTGCAATATCCCATCAAAGAGTTGATATTTGCATTTAAAGTCATTTGAAACACAAATCTGAATTATTAACTAAGTCAGCAGAGTTAAATCCAGTCTGAATTCCCTCTTTAATTACTTGGATAAATGCCTTTGAGTCTTTTCAAGATATGAACATTCATTTACAAATCAAAGACATTTTTTTCTTAGTCCTCAGGCCACCATACCTTTTGAAGTTGATAGCCTCAAAATCTAGAGTAACAATTATTTCCAACAATATGGTATCAATACTACAGAAAATACTGGAAGCTAGAAAAGTTCTTATGGCTACCCATCTATTAGATACAGACTTAAACCCACTCTTAAATCTATTCAAATCCTGTTTCCTCACATTTTGACTAAGAATTTATGATGGTTATTCAGATTTCTCTTATTTTGCAGAGTCCAGGGAAACCAGTAATAAGAGGGCCATGGAAAAGTTAGTGAAAAACATTCAATGAATTGAAATAGACCCATCTTGCTACTTTTTAGGTAAAAGACAGTACAAACACTGCTCAGTGTGTACCATTCAGTTAAGCTGTTAGTATTGCTGTAATACAGCTTGTAACATACATAATTTGTAAATAAAACCCCTGAGTATGAAAACTATGAAAACACAATTTTATTTTCTGTTATTCTAAAAACATTTATATATATAACTTATCAACTTAAAATGTTGCACCAAGGCTTCAGCACGTGAATTTAAACTAGTATTTTTTTGAGCTGTGAATCCTTTGTAAGTCAATTATCTTACCAGTTAGAAAAGGACATGATGTGCTCACGTTATGATGATTTTTACTTTTGAAATGTCTCCCCCATATGTGAATTATGTGAAAATATATAAAGTAAGTGAATACAGGTAATGGTGTCTATCAGTTAATTAGGACTAGTTACTGCTTGTTGTACACAATGTAAAAAACATAAATCACTTTTCTGATTATTGCAAAATTGGAATATTTCAGGGTAGCCTCTTACCTCCTGGTGAGAGCAGGATTATTACATTTGTAGCAGGAGATAGGCTGATGCATACACATGGTTCATTCCAGTCATTGACATAGGAATGAGAATGATCATGTAAGCAAGACTTAGTCTTTCCTTATATTTAGGAGATTTTAATTAACATATCACATTGTTCCTTGAATAGTAAATAAATGGTGTTTTCAGTTCATAGAGGCTCATCAAGTTTCCACATTTGACAATGTGTTATAAATGTTTCAGTCATTTAAACAAAGCTGAGGAAAATAAATTTCAGCCATTGCTTTTTTTTATTATTCTTAAGATGACTTTACCCACTCTTCTACGAAGGTTATAAGGAATATTATAAGATATACATATCCCATCCCACTACCAGAAGTTATTTCACGTTCATGTAGGCACAAATGAACAGTAGTGACCTATGATACCAATGAAAACAAAACAGGTTATTTGACAGTGACAGTAAATGGATTTTTCAAAAGATGTCTTAGTTTTCCTGGAAATGATCCTGAAGAAGAAGAAACACTTCTGCCTTCAGGATCTGGAAAAGGAAGTGTCTACACTACTAGAATAGGACTGGGATGCTACATTCAAATTCTCTATTGATGTGTCATACATATTTGGACATGTTACCTCATCCTAATTTTTTTTCTCCTACTCTTCATTAGTTTAATCTTTTTATACTGTGAGCTCTATGGCAGGCATAGTTCCTCATGAAGTATGAAAAAGAGATTTCTTGGAGACTACTAGGTATAACTGGAATTGAACCGACAACTGGAATAGTAATTATTACTAAGTAAAGGATCTCGGGCTGCATCTGCATGGGCATTACTAGCAGAGACAGACATGCGATCATCACATTCTGCTCAGAGCTTGATGGACCACACCTCAAGTACCGTGTCCGGTTCTGGTTCCAAAAATTTAAAGAAGACATAAACTGACTGGAGAGGACCCAAAGGAGTGACATGAAGATAATCAAAGGGCTGGAGAAACTGCTCTGTGAGGAAAGACTGAAGAAGTTAGATCTTTTTTTCCTGGAGAAAGCTCAAGGGAGACCTTATCACAGTATTACAGTACTTAAAGGGTGGCTACAAAGGGGATGAAGGCTCTCCTCTCTCTTCACAAGGAACCACATGGAGAAGATGAGGGTCAATGGGTACCAGTTCCACTGGGAAGGGCTTCATCTTGATAGACAGAACTTTTCAACAGGGAGAAGAATCAATCACTGGAACATTGTAGAGTATTCATCACTTTAGGTTTTCAAGATGCAATTGGACAGGGTGCTAAATAATCAAGCTGTTGGAGTGGGTCCAAAGGAGGGCCACAAAGATGATCAGAGGGCTGGAGCACCTCTTCTATAAGGAAGACGAGCTGAGACAGTTGGGGCTATTCAGCCTGGAGAAGAGAAGGCTCTGGGGAGACCTTGTAGTGGCCTTCCAGTACCTGAAGGGGCCTACAAGAAAGCTGGAGAAGGACTTTTTACAAGGGCGTGTAGTGATAGGATGAAGGAAAATGACTTTAAACTTGATGAGGGGAGATTTAGATTAGGTATTAGGAAGAAATTCTTGACTGAGGGTGGTAAGACATTGGAACAGGTTGCCCAGAGAAGTTGTGGATCCCCCTTCCCTGATAGTGTTTAAGGCCAGGTTAGACAGGGCTTTGAGCAACCTGGTCTAGTGAGAGGTGTCCTTGCCCATGGCAGGGGAGTTGAAATTAGATGATCTTTAAGATCCCTTCCAACCCAAACCGTTTTATGATTCTATGATCCTAAAAATCAAGAAAAACGTCTGCTTTTCTTAGTCTCCTTCCTCCATTTTTCTTGGCCACAGTTGACTTGTATTTGTTAATTTCTTATCCTCCATGGCACAGCATGGAAACAATAATAAGGCTTTCTATAATGACAGCAAAAAAACATCATCTACATACTTAATCAAGTAGTAGGGGATAAAATATGATCACTTGGTTTGCAAAATATAGCTCATGGTATCCACAAGAGGTAAAATAAGTCCTTAAAGGTGTATTGTTGTTGATAAGAATTTACTGCTGTCATAACAGCAATTTTTATCTGCAGTTATGTTTACTGGATTATTTTAATTTTTTGTTAAAAATATAAACTACACTTCATCATAATCTCACCATTTAATGTGGATTTTGCTTTTTATTTGCAGCATGCTCTCTTTGTAAACTTCCTGCATGTTCATGCTTCTAGACCCCAGGAAATATCAGAGTTATGATACAGCACACAAAGTACGCCAAAAGAAATTATCTGTCCTAGATAAAAGCCTCTGGAGTGGATCTTGACCTTCCATTGACTGTTGTGCATAGGTGTGTTCTTGATTTAATGTAAAGGGCAACTGATGATGTGGATTAATTTATAGTATTAATTAAGACTAAATCCCAGGTTCATGTCACAAACCTGAGTTGCTACAGTCAGGAGTTTACAGGTTTCACTGGTTAAATAAACCAGTAGATACCTTCAGAGGTCATTTCAGCCCATTACAGTCTGATGTAACTTTCTGTAACTGTGGTACATTGTTTAGCAATATTAATCACAGTAATATGTTTCTAATATTTATACTTTAACATAGAGGTCTGCTGTTACCTCTTTAATATTATATCAACTTGTCTTCCACCAAAATCCCTTAATTCCACCGCAGGAAAAAAAAAGGAAAGAAGAAATAATCTCAAAGATTTCAAGATTTGGGGTTTTTATAGAACATAAATCATGAACATGCCATTTTAGTTTTAGAAAGAAATCCCCATATACTATCCATCAAAGTAATGTTGGCATCTAACAAGAACTAAGTGAAGTTAGAGATATTTAATATCCTTTAAAGATTTGCAGTTGTTGCATATAGAGTACTTCAGAATAGATTGTCAGATGACTGAGTTTTTTCTACAGCTGTAAGGGAAACATTTGAATCATGATTTAGATATTGTTGCAGGAGAGTGCAACAATCTGCTACTGATCTATCTCAAAGATACATACTGCTCTAAATAATCAAGAGTTGTTAGATAGGATAATGCCTTTGTTCCTGAATAGGTCTCCCAGTTTGTTGAGACTATCAGCATCCTGAGATATGGAAAAAACTTCTAGTGAATGTGAAAAAATCTGCAATGATGAGAAGTGATTTTAAAATACGGCTACCTACCATACCTCTACTGACTGACGGTAGAAATAAGCGATTTGGTATACTTACTCTATATTATTAGTATTTATCAGATTGCTCTTTGTGAAGTTATTCTTTTCCATTTGAAGCACTTTAGAAACTGATTAAACATGACAAATATTCTGCTTTACAGGTGAGGTATGAACTCTAGATTTAAAGTTACATTTCACTAGGCTTGACTAGGAGAGGCTTCTAAGCTATCTGGAATTATATATTTACCAGAAGTGCATGGTCTTTTTCAATTGCTAGAGAAGCAGCTCAACTAACCAACTAATTTCATATGCCAAATTTTCTCATGGCTAAAATTTGGCAGGAGGACTCCTAGCAACAAGAACTTTTTAACTTCTCTTTGCAGATTCCTTCATATATGTATTTGGATGTGTTTCTGTTTTTTTCCCCATCAACCTAAGTCTGCCTTACTGCTTTTTTTGTCAGCTGTTGAGTTCTTTAATATACAAGCCATTTCTTTTGTAGTGATACAGAAGTGACTTGTCAAATTATAAAGTCTTGTAAAGATTTGTAGTAGATCAAAAAGGAGAATAATCTTACGATCAGTGAAAAGTGATGACAGATGAAAATATGTAACTAGGAACTTTCGTAAACTATATTCTACTCTCAAGTCTGCATAGAACTTGAAGCCTAATTGTCTGTCTATTTAGGTCAAAGACTATACTTATTTTTTCTAACCTTCATTATGAATGATCTGTATTTTCCCGTTGTTTTTTACTGCAAAAATGAGTCATGCTGATTAATTACCTGGCAGAACCCATGCTTACCCAATGTATCCTAGCTTCCAAGATGTATCCTGATCAGTGTAAATGTTAGACTTTTAATGGCAAATCACAGCATGTGAGCCTGTCTAGAATTTTATTAGATTGCCATTAACATCATTCTCCAGCTCTGCTGAGTGTTTTAAAGAAGCAAAATATAAAAACTGTGCTTCAAATTTGGTTTAAAATTGAACATCATTAGATAGTATGGACGGAATTATCACAGTGTAAATTTTGCATGCATGAGTTAAAAGATTTTGGTGCCCACATTTTTACTTCTAGTTGTCCAAGCTCTTTAAAAATAATTTACCAGAAGGTAATTAACCATCTTCCTTTTTCTTTTGGGATTTACTTTCATACTGGAGATATTCCTAGCATCTTTTTTCAGTTTTTATTGTTCAGGTTATAATATGCATGGATTGCTATGGATACAAACAGTTCGATCTGTCTGTTAACCTCCAAAATACTTGAGAATCCCTGTAAGGGTCAAATCAAGAGAGGGGAAAGAGAATAATTAAACGTATACAGAACAGCTGCTAGTCTTTCCCTCTACACATTATTTAACTAGGTAAAAAAGAAGTGAAAACTATTTGCATATTTAATTTGAAAGTTAGTAAGTTAGTAAGCTTGTTCTCTCATTGAATAGTTGCAGCTAGATTTACTGACACTTCATTGTCCTCTGGCAACCAAAACAGGATACAAAAGCCTTCAATGACAGTATATCACAGTATAAAGTCCAAGAACAAACAAATCTCATATTCTGTTTCAGGATATTTATGTATATATGTATTCATTTAGGTGGGAGTGAACGAATCGTCATACATAGAGCTCATCTTCTAATCTCCGATATTCACAAAACTATTTCCACTATGACTTAATATGCAAAATATCCAGCAGTTCATGTTTTGGTTTATGCATAGTAATGTATTATGTCTGAATAAAACACAAATGATCAGATGTTTATACAGCCTTTATCCAAATAATATGAACTTCCTCTGTTCAAAATGGTTTAAAGTGCATTTATTACTATTTTATTATTAGTCTTATTTTAATATCTACCTGAACAAAGATATCTACACGTGAACAACTGTAGGCACCTTTTCATGCATAGAATTTCTGGCACCTGAAATTTTCCTTTAGACTGAAAGTGGGACACTAAGAAAAAAGCATTGTTATAGCTTGTGTTCATGGCACTACAAAGTGATCAGTATAAATGTAGAAATATCAGGTCTCTTGCAGATTATGTTCTGTGTACTCTGTAAGGTATTACTCACCTGGAAAACACAACAGGAAAGAGACATGGAATGAGATACAGGTTACAGCTGAAAAGGGATTTGATTTTTCTTGTTTCTGCATGTAGTTTCTAGCCCTAGTAAAGGTTTATCTTATGACACCCTTCAGATTTAGCAGAAAGATATGTTCAACAGAAAGGAACAGAGATATAGTGAAGTAATAAAAATGTAATAAATAGTGTTCCAGAAGTGATAGCACATTGTTCAATCCTTAACTCTCAGCAGCTTGGTTTCTGCTGCAGAAAGCATGAATATGCTGTAGGAAAAACCTAGAGCTACATGATCTAAGGTGTCTTCACCAGATTAAGTTCTTCATCCTGATTCCCAGAGACAAATAGGGTTTTTTTGACATGCAGGTCACCTATGAAACCAAAGAAAATAATACACACCTGCATATCTTTATATTCCTGGGTGTGAAAATTCCTCTACTATTAAAAAATACAAAGAAACAAACAGTTTTAAAAAGCCACAGGAGAAGATAAACTGGACAATCAGGACAAGAATGACTGGTAGAAATGGAAACACTAGATATATTAGTGGAGATGGTTACAGTGGAAGATAAAAACTTTCTATAAGCTATCTTTGAGAATCATTGAGTTCCTAGTAAAAGAGAAGTTTCTTGTGGCTGATGAATGCTCAGGACAACAGCAGACGATGAATTTGAGAGGTGAGGTGTATTTTCTTGAAGCTCTGGGTGTTCTTACTGCACTATCAGATGTCAACTTCATGTTCTCGTATTCTGCTTTAAATGAGATTTCCTATACCTACTGACATTTTTATTTTTTATAATAAAAAATAAATGAAATGAACTAAATAAATAACACACTCCGGTGCTATGCTTGTCATGTGTAATTTATTAAAATCCTGAAATTTAAACTAATTTTCTGATTTTTCGTATCCATCTGTCAGTTCATCCATTCATTTTTGCACCTTTCACTGTTATGATATTTGAGCACCTAGCATAAACTACAGAAAAAAAGTGATGTAAACCTGCTCTGAGGTGTGCCTAATCTTAGCTGATTTAACTTCCCAAATCCTTAAGGTTACATTTCTTAGTAGCAATATAAACTACTCTCTGGGATTTTCACTTTCACTGTAATTTTGTAGAATGACATCTTGCAGGCAGTTACATATTTATAGGAGAAGATTCAGTTCTATTTGAAAATATACCTTCTTGGACTTCTCTTAATTTTTTCACATTGTGAATAATCTGCTGTTTAAAATAATAAGACCTTTACAGGTTTAAAAAGACTAAATGAAGAACATTTAACCAATATATGCAAAAAAACCATAGCTTTTGAAAGAATGCAGACAATTTTTCCTACTGAAACTGTCTTACTACTCAATCTTTTGTACCTAGAACTTCTTGATAGACTTGAAATTATTAATTATTAAATATTTTCCAGAAAAATATATCTGTCAACCATACAAGTGACTAACCTGGGATGGCTGAAGTATGAAGACAAGAGATAATTGACTGTCAAAGTAACATCTGTTCTCCTTTTTCCCTTTGTTTGTAATTTTATACCTCATCTCCCAGTGACTCATCAGCTATAGGTTATTGGCTTTCCCCCTTTCCACATCTCTCTTTTTGAGACATCATTATTTTAGCCCCTGATTGAGCGAAAAATTGACGTAACGGTAAAGGGAGTGTATTCAACAGAGACCAAGAAAAACAAAAGAAGAAGAGAAAAAACCCTACACAAATCCTTCAGAGAAGCTGGTAATGGGGGATCAGTTAGACTTAGCCCTGATCTGTCTCCAAGTTAAAAAGCTGAAACATTCCAACATTTGTATTGCCGCAGTGCCAGTAAATAGTCACATCATTAGTGGTAATCAGAAGCTGCGGTTTGTCATTATTGTTATTAGAAGTGCACATCTGGAAGCTAGAGGAGAGCAACAGAGTATAAAGCAATGAAAGTCAACCCTAGGCTGTTATTTAGGTTCAAAACCTGAAGAAAGTTGGAAAGAGTTTGTAACACAGGAAGCTTTTTCGAGAAAAATTGCTTCCTTTTTTCTCCTCCTTGCTCCACTCTGCGCTGTGCCATCCATTAATTACAGATCCCTATGGCAGGACTGCATTCACTGTCTGTGGAGGGAGGCATGACTGTCTCTACCTGCTTGCTCTGAGAGGAGGATAAGTGATTGTTTACTGCTTCACACACAGCTCCATAACTCACACATGCACTGACAGAGGTCTTGTTGCTCATTACCATTCCCTCCATCTGTATGTTCTTCCAGTAACTGTCTGGTCCTTAAGTAACCGCTAAAGAAGTAATCTAGCAATCAGTCATATTGCAAATGTAATTTTGGGAAATGATGCCTTTCATGACATTTTTGAATGATACTTTTTTATTCATGGAACAAAATTAGACTCTGAGTTACTACTGACACAGTGAATCTTTTCCTATTACTCCTTCTTGCTATATAGACTTCTATTATTTTTTTGTATGGACCACATGGGACTAAATTCTAAAATTTATGGATACTGTATTTATAGTACACGTCAGTGAACAAGCGTCAGGAAACATCAGTTTTATAGGGAATTAAATGAGGTTGTTATAGCAAAATTTATTGTTTAATCCATGAAAGCTCCACAGACTTCAAAGGTTAGACCACCAAATAATAAAGATAGAACATCACAATCATAATCTCAATAAGCAGTATAACATGGCTATAAAACATAAATGAACAGAAAGTGACAAAAATATACAGGTATGTCTAATATAATTTCCAGTTCTATTAACTTTGTCTATGAATCTGGAATTCCATTACTGAATTATAGGTTGTCAGAAATAGATTTTAAGGTTTCCTTCCTTCCTTTCTACCTTTCCCTTCCATTTCCAGAGACCTAATTTGAAAACACACTCTTAATCTATACTGTCTTTGCAAAACAGAAGAGGTGGATCCTGTAGACCATGGAAATAAGAGCCACTCTGTCTGAACATGCAGAAAATACAGCCTCACAGCTTCCCAGCAAAATATATTGTGCTACTAAACGTCCTGTTCATTGCCCTCTATTCACCATAAGACTAGGGCTCTCTAACAGTATGTAAATAGATGTACAACTGACCAGGCCACAAGGGCAATTTGCAGCAAGGAAACAAAATGTAACATTAAATACTGTCATGTAGATTAATGTCCTGTTTTTTTTGAAAACAGTCACCTTACGAGCCAGCAAACTCCAGTGCTGTAAAATGTGGACTACTTCACTAATAATATGCAGTGCATTAAGTAGCTAAATCATAAATAAAGATAACTATGTCCTCTGGGGATATGCCAGCGCTCCAATTGTCTGTAGCTGCATTTACATTGTATTGTTGATTTACCCTGAGGACATTTTAAGGCTACATTCCCCAACCACAAATATTGTGTAGCTGTTTGAGTACTCAGTGGAGTATGGCAGTACCCCAGATGACATAGCAAGGCTTGCCATCTTGAGGGCGCCATGCTCTTAAAGGCATCTGTGAGGATACCCAACACAGAGTGTGGACAGTACATGCTCCTGGCTATTACTGTCTCCAGTACATCTAAACCTGCCCCCATGCCTGCCAAGCAGCACACCCACTCCTAAATAACTGCACCAGACTGAGTGGTCAGCATGCCCAAGTGATGCCTGTCAACCTAGAAACTCTATGACAGGTGTAGAATGGACCATGGCTACAAAACACCTGCCTCAACAGCCATGAATCTCCTGCTGAGGTATCTCATGGCCCATTGAGGACAGCCTTCACACTCTTTTCCATGTAGAAATGGTAGGTTACAAGAAAGGAATCTAGAATTCAAACGACCTGGATGAAGGGACAGAGTGTATCCTCAGCAAGTTTGCTGACGATACAAAGCTGTGAGGAGTGGCTGACATGCCAGAGGGCTGTGCTGCCATCCAGTAAGACCTGGAAAGGCTGGAGAGCTGGGCAGAAAGAAACTTAACGAAATTCAGTAAAAGCAAGTGTAGAGTCCTGGACCTGGGGAAGAACAGCTCCATGTATCCATACAGGCTGGGGGCTGAGCTGCTGTAGAGCAGGTTTGGGAAAAAGGACCTGGCAGTCCTAGTAGACAACAGGCTGGCCATGAGCCAGTGATGTGCCCTCACAGCGAAGAAGGCCAATGGTATCCTGGAGTGCATTAAGAGGAGTGTGGCCAGCAGGTCAAGGGAGGTTCTCCTCCCCCTCTACTCTGCCCTCGTAAGGCCTCATCTGGAGTACTGTGTCCAGTTCTGGGCTCCCCAGTTCAAGAGGGACATGGAGCTACTGGAAAGAGTCCAGCACAGGGCCACTAAGATGATGATGGGATTGGAGCACCTACCATATGAGGAGAGGCTGAGGGAACTGTTTAGCTTGGAGAAGAGGAGGCTGAGGGGAGATATCATTAATGCTTATAAATATCTAAAGGGTGGGTGTCAGGAAGACGGGGCCAGACTCTTCTCAGTTGTGTCCAGTGACAGGGCAAGTGGCAATGGGCACAAACTAGAACACAGGATTGGCACAAACTAGAACACAGGAGGTTCAATCTTAACAGAAGAAAACAATTCTTTACCATGAGCGTGACTGCCCAGAGAGGTTGTGGAGTCTCCATCTCTGGAGACATTTAAAACCCGTCTGGACGTGTTCCTATGTGATCTACTCTAGGATCCTGCTCTAGCAGGGAGGTTGATCTTTGGAGATCAGCCTTCCAATCCCTATCATTCTGTGATTCTGTGCACAACCTGTACGAGAAGACTCCTCCAGGGTGCAGACGTATAGTCAATAGAATCACAGGATCATCTAGGTTGGAAAAGACCTTGAAGATCATTAGGTCCAACCATCAACCTAACACTGACAGTCCTTGCTTACACCATAACCCTGAGCACTATGTCAACCTGACTCAAACACCTCCAGGGACTGGGACTCCACCACTGCCCTGGGCAGCCCATTCCATTGTCTAACCACCCGTTCTGTGAAGAAATTCTTCCTAATATCCAGTCTAAAGTTCCCTTGGTGCAACTTGAGGCCATTTCCTGTCATCCTATCACTTGTTACTTGTTTAAAGAGACTCATCCCCTCCTCTTTCCAGGTAGTTGTAGAGGGCAATGAGGTCTCCCCTCAGCCTCCTCTTCTCCAGACTAAACAACCCCAGCTCACTCAGCTGCTCCTCATCAGACTTGTGCTCCAGACCCTTCACCAGCTTCGTTGCCCTTCTTTGGACACGCTCAAGTATTTCAATGTCCTTTTTGTAGTGAGGGGCCTAAAACTAAACACAGTACTCGAGGTGCAGCCTTACCAGTGCTGAGTACAGGGGTAAGATCACTTCCCTGCTCCTGATACAAACCAAGATTCCATTGGCCTTCTTGGCTACTTGGGCACACTACTGGCTCGCGTTCACCTGGCCATATTGCAGCAACTGCCAACAGCACACCTTGGAAAGAATTTCAATGTAGTTGCTCGGTTAACAGTAACCTAAAAATAATAAAGAGAGAACTTCATATCACAGTTGATTTTAAATGCAGATATACTCACACAACATAATATCATCGAAAGTAGAAAAAGATGAAAATTGTCAGCTATACTATTTTGCCCAAATTGTTACACACCTAATGTGGCTTTAACCTGCACACGCTATGTTTCAGCCCTTCTGCTTTTGTATGTGCCAAAATTTTTAGGTAACTTTGTATCAGTTCAAGTTTTCTGATTAAGCAATTGCTTCCCCAAGCTTGTATTCAGATATTGCAGCAATAAGCAAGTTGGTGACACACAAGAGGACCTGAAGTACTGGGAGGTGACTGCTGCCTCTCAGTGATACACCCCAAGGCTGCCCAGTACTGAGGCACACCAAGCCTTGGAGACTGTCTCCCAGAATTACAGTTTTATTCATGAATCATAGAGAGATATATTCAAATATTTCTTGTGGAGGTATTCAACACACACATCTTCATGTTCTGAAAAACATCAAGATTTATATTGTGTCTCAGACTGCATATTAGTGAATCTGTTTTTTGTGTTGAATAAATATCAGTGTTTATATTGACAGAGCTGAGTATCTTCCTAGTATGGATAGAAGATTGAAATTATTCACAGCATCCTGCATTCTGCAAAATGCATGAAGGCTATAATGAAAAAATAATTTAATACAATAAAATTCTAAATTCGAAGGAGTATTAGTGATCTCAGTATTACAAACATAAAACATTTAAGTCATTGCTAGGACTATATCTTTTATGTGTAATGAAAAACTGTATTTCCTTTCTGTTGTATTTCCATCATGATTGTCACCTCTGTAAGCTATGAGATAATATGGTAACTAGTTAGAAAAGCAGCTGGTTGCATAAAATTTCTTGTATAGATGTTGTCTGAAAATGGTACAATGTGTACCCGGCATTATACAAGTTCTGTTGAAGCAGTTTAAATGCTGTCACTGTGGGAAAATTTAGAAACATGATTTCATTTTCAACTGTTATGGAAAACAATTATTTGATTCTTTCACCTTCTCTCAGGACTGCACAGGAGGGCAGATTTCTCTGCTATCAGCTCAGGAACTGTTGCCAGAGCAAGTATACCCTCAAGCCATGTGGCATGGCTGAGGAACCATGGAGAAGCTTTCATTTTCAGGTCTCTATGTCCATTCACAGCACCCTGTATCACCCTATCAATACTGACATCTCTACCATCAGCTACTGGAAAAAGAAAAAAAAAAGACAGAATTCTAACTTAAACCAGCACAGCATAAGTGTGTTTACCTAGCATTTTCTACTCCTAGATTTATGCCAGTATGTTACCTGCTGATGGATGATGCTTTTAGCCTGTTCAGAGATTCTGAGAGAGATGTTACTTGTAGTTGGAAAACCTGTAAAAATAAACTTATTTTGCCTTTATGCATCTGCTGTTACGAGATATCAAAAGGCAATCTGTCATACACCGTAGTAACAATTAGTTGTGTGAAAATTTATCTTTTTATAGAAAAATATAGAAAAGCAACTTAATAATTGAAAAGGGAAAATATTTGTTATTATAAACATACGAAATTCAGGACAAAGTAAAATGTAAAAAAAATAAAAATTATAAAACGTATTTACATCATACACATAATTTGTGTGATCTTGAGTTTAAACTATCAGGTTAAATTGACCCAGGGGCAAAAATTCAACACTGCTGTTCAACTTCAGCCTCAGTTTCTTCATAGCAAAGGCAAGAAGACATTTAATCCTTGCCTCCAAGGGACAAATAAGCTTCACATCTGTTATCATCATAAAAATCAGACAAATTTATTCTAATATAATCATGTCTTTTCATGCTGGTCTGCAACTGACACTAGAAATAAGCTTAGAAGGAAAAGATGGATGGATAGAGGAAAACAGAAATGGAGAAAAATTGGATTATAGAAAACCTAAGGAAGGAAATAACCTTAAAATGGCAGAAAAACAGTGGGGTAAAATAGACTCCTCAAGAGTATCAATAAATCTGGTTGAAAATTGCATCACAACTATTTAAATGCACACACATGCAAAGCCTTCTGATTTTCAATGATATCCTATACCAAAAGCATTCATTGTTTTAATGTCTGAGACATTTAAGGGTTTTGTTAAAATGTAAAGTACAAAGCACTTCTACATATTATTGGAAATTACTTTGCTAAATCCTTCAAGCTATGATGAGATACGTTTTGCTTTCCTCCTATTAACTAACACAACTTAGTGTTTTTTCTAAAAATAAAATTTCCTATTCGCATATTTTTACAAAAGGATTTTGTTGACATATTTTATTGTGCCCAGCATTTTATTTTAGCAAAACACAGGTATGAAACACTGTAGAAGCCATATTGGGCAAGAGAGAAACAGCAGACTATATACAGCGGGGTGTTGCTCTCTCCTGGCTTGTGACACAGACTGTGATTCATGATGCAAATGTTGCTGATCAAAAAGGCTTGCTAGTCTGCTTAAATTAACTGTCTTAGTTTGCTGCATTAAATTATTTAAAACTACTCTTTGCCCCAGGAGGTAAATACAAATCTCACCAGGAGTTCTCTCCTTCCTCTGCCCTCTTCCCCCTGACTTGTTATCCATTCAGGACACTTCTAGAAACAAAAGGGAAATAGATTCTTTAATTAAATAAATTGATTACTTATATTTCATTAGTTGGTGATCTTTGCAACTCACCTGCATAGGATGAAGGAGCTTTTCATGAAACAATGTAGGGAAAAAGACATGTCTAAAAATAGCTTCTTGAAACTCCCTAATTCAAAAGCAGACTGAAATTTAAGAAATCAAATTAAAGCTTAGCTCAGCTGTAAAACTGTAGTCTCCAGGGCAGATTTGCTCATACACGCTTTACCATCAGGATGCTCCAGATTCACAAATGCGCCAGCACATAGTCACACCTTCTCCATGAATATGGCCCTGTGCAGAGGCTACTCCCAGCCTTGGTATATCCACTTCCCATTTAGTTCACCACCTAGGGATAAGTGTGGTATGCCAAAAGCATGGACAGAGTGTTCCATTCTCAGACTCCTCCCAGATGCTGTAGCTTCCAAGCTGTTGTAAATAGAGCCAAAGCAAACACAGGTCTGCTCTCAGAAACAGAGCCATCCTGAAGCTAAGGACTATCCCTAACCTGACCCTATCCCAAACCTGAATGTATTTTTTAGAGTCATAACTTATAAGAGAAGTGAAAAGGAGAGTTCACGAGGTAGGTCTGAGAAGGATGCCCACATGAACTCTCAGATCCTAGACAATGAAACATTGGCTCAAAATCATGAATTACTTCTTAACATCCATGTCTGTACTGGTAGAAGAGGGTACCTGGTGAAACACAAGTCTGACATGATAGGGCAGAAGGGCTAGAGTAGAAGGGACACCTTTTTTTTTCTAACAGTCTCACTCATAAATCATTCCTTTTAAGGAGTGACTGAGGTGTATATTCTGGAAAGGGCAGAGCTTACACCTTCATGAGGAGACCTCTTACTTACTCAGGAGACCCCTTATTTCCCCCCTTACTCACTATGTTATTTTCATAGTTAAATACACAAGGTTTTATATAGTTAAAGCTTTTGAGCTCAAAGCTGGTGCTTTTGCTCTTCTTTGGGTTGAATTTAGGCAGATGCCTTTCTAAGTATTCGCAGGTGTGAGGTTCTCTTAGAAGCAATTGACACCTTCAGTGCAATTTTAGACTGTTTTTAGGAAAACGACTTCCCCTTCTTTTCAAAATAATTTTTGCAGAAACAAGTTAGGTGGATAGATGATGGTAGAGCGGTAGATGTGGTTTATCTTGATTTCAGTAAAGCATTTGACACTGTCTCCCACAGCATCCTTGTAGATAAGCTGATAAAGTATGGGTTTAGTGATCAGGTAGTGAGGTGGATTATGAACTGGCTGAAGGGAAGAAGCCAGAGAGTTGTGGTTAATGGGACGGAGTCTAGTTGGAGGCCTGTGACTAGTGGAGTCCCTCAGGGGTCGGTACTGGGACCGGTGTTGTTTAATATCTTCATCAACGACTTGGATGAGGGTACAGAATGTATCCTCAGCAAGTTTGCTGATGATACCAAACTAGGAGGAATGGCTGACACACCAGAGGGTTGTGCTGCCATTCAACGAGACCTTGATAGGCTGGAGAGTTGGGCGGGGAGAAACTTAATGAATTTCAACAAGGGCAAGTGTAGAGTTTTGCATCTGGGGAAGAACAACCCCATGTACCAGTACAGGTTGGGAGCTGACCTGCTGGAGAGCAGTGTAGGGGAAAGGGACCTGGGGGTCCTGGTGGACAGGAGGATGACCATGAGCCAGCAATGTGCCCTTGTGGCCAAGAAGGCCAATGGCATCCTGGGGTGTATTAGAAAGGGAGTGGTTAGTAGGTCGAGAGAGGTTCTCCTTCCCCTCTATTCTGCCTTGGTGAGGCCACACCTGGAGTATTGTGTCCAGTTCTGGGCCCCCCAGTTCAAGAAGGACAGGGAACTGCTCGAGAGAGTCCAGCGTAGAGCCACAAAGATGATTAAGGGAGTGGAACATCTCCCTTATGAGGAAAGGCTGAGGGAGCTGGGTCTCTTTAGCTTGGAGAAGAGGAGACTGAGGGGTGACCTCATTAATGTTTATAAATATGTAAAGGGTGCGTGTCATGAGGATGGAGCCAGGCTCTTCTCAGTGACATCCAATGATAGGACAAGGGGCAATGGGTGTAAGCTGGAACATAGGAGGTTCCACATAAATGTGAGGAAGAATTTCTTCACAGTGAGGGTGACAGAACACTGGAACAGGCTGCCCAGAGAGGTTGTGGAGTCTCCTTCTCTGGAGACATTCAAAACCCGCCTGGACATGTTCCTGTGTGACCTGATCTAGGTATTCCTGCTCTGGCAGGGGGGTTGGACTAGATGATCTTTTAAGGTCCCTTCCAATCCCTAACATTCTGTGATTCTGTGATTCTGTGAAGTTACTGGTTAGGAGTTCTCTCCTGATATGAGTACAAGATGGTCAGAAGATGTCGGATTTTCTTCCCAAGAGAAAACTCCTTTGATCTGGGGCAATTCCGCAAAGTATCACTCTGATATCTTCTGTATCAGAACACTCTCTTCAACAATTTAGCACAGTTAAATCAACAGATAGATCATGAAAGAAGATTAAAATACCCAACCCAGTCTTTCCTCAATGTTATATCCAATAACTCTTACAGGCGAACGTGTGCTTTCTCCTCCTCTCTCCATTTCAGCAATATTATTCTTCTTAGTTACATAAAAGCATTAGTTATGAAGACTGCTTTTTTTTACAATTGTTTTGAAGTACAGAATATCATATATCTGTACTGAGTGGTGTACTTGATCAAATTATTTTCTGTCTCATCACTTAACCATGGTTGTTTCAGATAAGTGACTCTTAAGGAAAGAGAGCTAAAAACCAGAAATTGTTCACAGAGTTTAGATCGTAAACTCATCTCTCAGCTACACAAATTACATCCTTACTTCAACAACTAAAAATATTGCAACTACCAGCGGCAGGTGGCACCTTTTTTTTTGACTCTCAGTGTATAGACTTCGGGTCAGTTATTCTGCCATGGGGTAGAGAGGGATGGGGAAGGAATCTATAATGTTCAGGGACAGCCTAGGGGCTGACATAATATAGGAGCTCCTCAAAAGCCACTGAGCTACTTCAGTCTTCTACAAGAGAAACACAAAATTACACCACACTATGAAAATCTAATTATCATACAAGCAAAGTTTTAAGTCAACAAAAAGAAATCTTTGTATAGAAATTTTAGTCCAAGACAAGTGACTGTTTCCATTTCCCACCTTCTTGACATCTCAGTCCCCCTGTTGTCTGGATCCTTCTGTGTTTGCACCTCATTCATTTCCCTAAGTTGATGACTGCCTTTTATTTTAAGAACTGTTTCTGGACATCTGATCTGATGTCAGATAGAAAGGGAACAGAACTGTGTAGGACTTCGTATTGAAAAACAAGATCCGTAAGAGAAGAAAGAACATCAAAGCTAGCCAAAGGAAACAAAACATTTGGATACAGTACAGTGAATGAAAGCACCAATACATGCAGTTGTGCCAGCTGCTGAAAGGTCTGTGAGTTAGCTACAGTGATATGAGCTGGAGGATCACATCTGGCACTCTTGCTGGGAGTGCTCTCACCCAGCATATATTGTAATGGACATTTGAGATGTTTAATTATATTGACAAGGCATGAACAGAAGGGACAAATACACAAACAGACACATAGCACTGAAATGGAAAATCTAGTCATTAAAGCAGAAAACATTATTTTGAAACAGCTCACGGACAGAGCAGGATCAGGTTGCTGCAAGCTTCAGAAACATACCGCCTCAGCTAAGAGACAGAAATCACAGACAGAAAGGTGAGATGGAGAAAGAAAACATATTTGTCATTGTTTCATACTAGACAGTGTTTGTTCTGGATTAATCAGTCTTATTTGGTCTGAATATTCAAAACATATGTCCTTCATTTTGATCTTTCAGACTGGCAGTCCCATGACATGGAAATTAACTTATAACAAAAGTTATCTGAGGTGAGCTATTTCTTTCTCCTGGTAATTCCAACAAGGTTTTGTTTATTTGTTTTGCCATATTTATTTTTTATCAAATAAGTGCTGGAAAGAGCAGCTTGTCTACAAAGATATCTGTGGGACTGGGACATTATGGGGGTGTGATAGGGAAGGACATGACTTAGATGAGTCTGCAGAAGGAATGGAAGATGCTTAGTGAACTGTGACTGCCTTGGAGTCATCTACTTGATCACTTGCCCACATATCAGTTGTTACAGCTGATGCACTTAAGTTCATTCTCCTTCTAGAGAGAGATTGTGCAAAAGGCTGTGTGCCAAGCTGTCTAAAGTACCAAATGCCAGCTCACAAACTCAACGCTGATTCAGTCTGTAATATAAAATTGTCTATCACATCAGCAAAAGGCTGAGATGAAAAAACCATATACATGCAAAATGCATTGCTCAGATTGAAAGAATTGCAATAATCTGACTTGAAGGCTCCTTGTCAGAACACCCTACAGTACTGAAAAAAAAATGAAATACATCTGGAAGAGATGCTTATAGTAACATTTCCAAAAAGCGTTTGATTTATTGATGTTCATGAGAGTGGAATGCCACTCTAGGTAGTGTTGATTGCAGAGTCTCTGAAGGGGTGCTGATGCAGCAATTTAATTTCTACTTTTTCCAGACCACCACTTCCTATGACTTTAAGGTTGGTAATATCTGTATTTGAGTTTTGCTTTCCATATCCTATCAGGCCTCCTGAGCCAACTAGGTTGGTAAAATAATATATTCCACTCACCATTTTGAAAATTTTAGCTCACCCATGAACATTTTTGACTATTCTAACAGAATAACCAAGGGAGTATATCATTATGCTCTGTATGGCCCTGTATTGATCATCTATGGGACACCTGACAGACAGGTTTCACAAACATTAGCTGGTAGACAGCGAATCATTCCAAGCTATCAGCTCTGCTTTGGTTTGTTGCTAGATTTGATCCTTCTGACACATTTTTTACTTCTGTTACTCCATTTTTTCCCCTCCGCAGCCTGTCAGCTCACCTTACTGTTGTATGTACATGCACTCACAGGCTTCTCATCACAATCTAAGTGCCTTTGTCCAGAAAACTATTTTTGCCGATTTAGGCTTCCATTCTTGGACTTGATGATCTTAGAGATCTCTTCCAACCAAGGCTATTCTGTGATTTCCATTTTCCATTCATTTTGCCTTACCTAGCTTCCAGTTCTTAAGATAGACAAGGCACAGAATGCTTCAAGATATCAGAAAATCCTGAAACAACTGTCTTTAACCAATCATTCCCCATGTTCATTTAGTCTTCTGACTCAAGAAGTAGCCCTTAAAGCCTCAGTGTGCTGTGTCCTGCTACCAGTTCCTGAAACCAATGGCAAGTACTTGCAAACAATTCTGACTGCATATCAGAGGAGCCATTTGCTGATCTGGGGGTCTTAGATTGTGCAAGACTACAGTAAATTTTCTCTATAAACACTGAAAACTGTAGTGTTCTGAACTAAGTTTGACCTGCACAGTAGCTCTCAAGGAAACCTTCAAAACAGGGCTACTTAGTCATTATAGATACTGTCTGAAACAATTGTCTGTCTTATACTGTCTGTCAGTTGTATTTTCTAAAAATCTTTTCCACAGAGCAGTGTATAGTTATTAGGATGGGAAGCAGCATAGAGCAACCAGAGAGATAAAAACAGAATATGAACTAGTTTTAATGTTTACACAGTTAAATCTTTTCCTCAATTGAAAAAAAAAAAAAAAAAAAAGTGGAGTAAACTATGGCAAAAGCATCCTTACAGCAAACACAAAACCATATTCTGCATCCATTATTTCTTGTAGAAGCAGTTAAAGTCTGATGTTGAGGAAATGGCATTTTTTCCCATCCAATTTCTCTGCAATTAAGGTTCCTGTCACACTCCCCAGGAGAAAGCACCAATATTTTCACATGGTTAACCACACTGGTTTTTGTAGTGAGAATGACATAAGGTTGTATTATGTATATGACAGTGAATTTACACTTATCTGGATAGTATCTAATTTTCTTATATTCTACTTCTAGTAGTATCTGCATTCAAATCATCTACTTAGAAGTGGTGAACTAATTAAAACACAATAACAGGAAAAAGCAACCTCCAAAACCCCCATGGCACTTGTGCAAAATTACAAACATTTAATTAATTTTGTTTGCAAGTATCAGTAATCAGGTGCATTATGGTTCTGCTGTTGTTCATTCAAGTAAGTGTCACATACACTGGAGCTGTCTGCCTGATTTCAAAGCATTTCTTTCAGAGTTCACAAACACTCTTTGTGTGACAGTGCAATTTTCAGATGAAAGTATGTGTGTGTATATATGTATATAGATGAATTTCATAAAAGTTCCTCATGTCTCTTGACTAATAATGGTTTTGAAAAATGACATGCAACCACTTTAAAAATAGAGTACTGATTATTTTTTTTTAACATTTCAATTTCACAGTGTCACAAACACAAACTTATCTCCCAATGGATAAAAGATATTTTCAAACTGTGAGATGCTTGGAGACATTTCTACAGCTCTGTGTATAAGTCTATATATTTTGTTTTTTCATAAAAGTCAAATACTCCCCACTACATATACTTTTTGAAAGCTGTACATATTTTATTTCATACGTACACTTGGCAGCCTAGTGGAAACACATATCTGGAGGTAAAACATAGGCATTGAAAATGGCAGAAGTATTTTTAGTTCTTGATTTCAATATGACTTACTGTTAAATCTGAAGCATTTGATAGACTTGTGTTGATTTTAATAAAAGGTTTCTGGATCCAAGGCAGACTCTTTTGTAGTTTCTAGTGAGGAACAGTGTCAGAAAGAGAGATGTTAAAAATTTGGCCTATTAGATACAGTTCCATTTCCTGAAAATGGTCAGAAAAGGTTGGGATTCTGTTGTGATACAGAATTCAAACATGTATTTAAATCCTGAGAACTATGGAATAAAAACCAACTTGCACAGTCACTTTCTTTTCTTTGGGAAACTAATTTTTTTTTTTCCTTCACATCCTTTCACTTTCTTTTTGCTATTTTTTAATCACACAAGAAACTACTAAATATGCTTCTGACTGCAGCTCAGAGAATTCAGGTATACTATAGACATTTAAGTGAACAGTTAATTTCATATTTAAATCAAAATGCATAAAGTAATGGTAAAAATTCATTTGTCATCATCGTTTGAGACAAACTATCATTTCGAATTGTAATTAATTCTAATGAAGAACATCTGGATTGATGAAATAATTTGAAATTCATTCAGAGGGTATCATTATTTAGAACTGGAGCTCAGTGCTAAAAATGACAGAATTAAGAGATTGGTCATCTAAGTGACTCTGCACATGAGGTGGTCATTTGAGAAAATTTCCAAGTACAAAAATAAGGACAAAGCAGAACAAAATCTAAAGCTGGTAGTCTAGGCTCAACTGAACATACTCATTCTCGATTCATCAGCTAGACCATAAACTTTCTCAAAACGACCACTGTTGTACTTAAGTTTACTTATAAAAAATATTACATGCACGAAACAGATGATGAAATCCCACATGTGGAAAAAGTAGACTTTAAATATATGTTCATCATCTGATCCATTATTTCCAAATGTACTATCAATTTATTACCTTTGAAAAAGAAAGATTTATTGACAAATGTTTTCTGGTAATTTCCAAATCTAAATATTTTTGTTGAAATTTTGTGCTGGGTTTTTAGATCACTGTTTTTTTAGAGCTCAGGACAAAAATGGTATTGTAAATGCTGCCAATTTTAATGAAGATTATGTATTGAAATGTTTACTTTGCTTTATCTGCGTATACCTTGCCTTCTATTTCCATAGCTCCATAGTAGAAATAACCTGAACATTGCAAATATTGAGGTTAGCTAAGGGAAAGTCTTTTCTGAGACAACAGATAATATTTAAATGTTATGAGGTTGTGTGTTATGATAATGAAATGAAGACAAACAGAAATATTGCTGCCATTACCTCCCTCTCTCTCTGTGCCAGACTAGGGAATGTCAGTAAAAGATAATCACTTCATGATCATTAAGGACAGCCAAAAGCAGCAATCCATTATTACTGCTAAAGTTCTTCCTACAAATTATTACATAATATTATCTGCAAGTTCCTAAACTTCAAACTCAAAAGCTGTGGCACAAGGTGAGCAGAATAAGGCAGTGCAGAAGTGAAGAGACTGGCTAGACAGTTTACTGACAGAAGCCTTTTTCAGTAATGGGCATCTTTTGTTAAAAATTATCCCACCTTTCAAATATCATATTCTTTCCTGAACAGAACCATATAAATTTTTCATTATGCAATTTCACTATTTGTTAGGGGTTTTTTTCTTACCAGACCTTTTTCACACCCAAAACTCTACAGACCCATAAAACTTTAGTGGCAGCAAATTTCCGAAGTGTTTTCAAAAGCAATCATTTTTTTCAACATAGCATATTAAATTATCTCACGAGTTATATCATTAGTGTACAAAACAGGGGGAAAAGTGAGGGAGCTTATGAGAGACTGAAAAAACAGTAAAGATGTCTGATTTGACATGTGAGAACCGGATAACTTGGGAGGTCTGAAGAGAGTTCAGTCATCCAGAAGTCTGATGTCCTTAATCCTTATCTGCTGTCACAATCCTGGAGGAGTCAATAACAGGACAGCTTGAAATCAAAGATGTCAGTGAGCAACTCTTCAAGAATAATGTCAGTAGTAAACTAAAGGGGAATATAGGAAATATTACTCTGAATCACATGTTGTCTGTCTACTCCAACACTATACTGTTACTGGAACTGACACTAGGTTACTATCATGTGAAGTAGACATAAAATTATATACACTCACTATCAGCATACCATTCTCACAAAACTGTGGGTGCCTTGTGACTGTCTTCTGCTTTGCAATGTGGGGTTTAGTTTCCTTCTGATACTTTTTTTTTTTAAATTGAAAAGAAAAAGATAATGACTTTCAAACTGTCATTCACATTCAGTGGCTACATCTATAAATAAGCACAAATGTTATAGAAAAATCAAGGCTTATCATATTCTCACATTTTAAAGCTGATATTATGCAACAGGGAAAATGTTATTATACTGCGACCCCTTTGCCAGAAATTGGAAGGCATAGATTTATCTCTTCAGGAAAACTCTGTTCATTGTACTTTTCCCCTTCTCCCCTACCTTACACATAACAGGTTTGAGATAAAGAGAATTATTTGTGTCACGCACCTGGGAATAGCCATCTTTCAGTGGAATCACTCACCTCTCACTGACATTGTCCAGGAAGTATGAAGAAGGCAAAGTTTTTGCCAGTCTTTTTTGAGCAAAGGACAGTTTGAGCTTGGGTGAAATTTTTGTAGGTTTCTCATTACTGAAATTAGAAGCTGCTTCTGCAAGACTTTCATTCTAATATAGTAATTCAGAGGTAATTATAAAACACAGAATGTTATCTTAAATGAGAAATCTAGTAGTCAAGGTATGAACAAAAACCCTTAAACCCCAAGACCAAGAACAAAATAGGAATAAATTATTTATAGCTTCTATCAAAGCTATGTTGCTTCTGATCCAAATATGCCCCAAGGCAACTTTGCTTCAAAACTGTAATGAGTAGGAGCCCTGGGGCAGGCAGGAGCACAGTGGGGCAGGGAGCAGAGCAGAACTATGTCACCACTGCAGTGGTACTACAGCAGGATCTAACCCTAACAATGCAGTATTCAGTTTCAGTTGCAGTGCTGTTATGACATCAGTGCATTGCAGGTCACCACTATAACTCTGGTAATGGTGGGGTTTTACTTCATAGCAAGACTTTCTGATTTCATAGCTCACTGTTCTATTTATCACTTTTTTACAACTCATGACTTGGATAAGAATTTTTTTTTTTTTCTGTAAACCTAGTCTATTTACAGACATTGATTGTGAAATTCTTGGTAATATCAGTAGTCAACGGGAAGTTGGCAGAAAGAAGTCAGATGGAAAATAAAAGCTGGGCAATGAAACTTTCGCTGCTAGGAGTCCAGGCTGCAGCATAGATTTGAATAATTTTAATAAAAATATGTTGGTATATTTTTCATAGAAATCTATATACCTCATGGAGATTTAGGGATTTTATCTACTATTTGTCCCCTCCAACCGTATTGCTTATGCACACATCCTCAACATCATATGACATGTACAAATTCACACTGCAGCTTTAATCTCACCTGTGCATATTTATTTGAGATCTGGTTCAGAAATATCTGTGAATAGATCCCAGACCAGATGAAAGATTGTATATTGAAGCAGTGCTCTTCAACAAACACACACCTGCTTTCTGCTGGGACTGAATGGAGCAACATCTCCCTTATGAGGAAAGGCTGAGGGAGCTGGGTCTCTTTAGCTTGGAGAAAAGGAGACTGAGGGGTGACCTCATTAATGTTTATAAATATGTAAAGGGTGAATGTCATGAGGATGGAGCCAGGCTCTTCTCAGTGACATCCAATGATAGGACAAGGGGCAATGGGTGTAAGCTGGAACATAGGAGGTTCCACATAAATGTGAGGAAGAATTTCTTCACAGTGAGGGTAACAGAACACTGGAACAGGCTGCCCAGAGAGGCTGTGGAGTCTCCTTCTCTGGAGACATTCCAAACCCGCCTGGACATGTTCCTGTGTGACCTGATCTAGGTATTCCTGCTCTGGCAGGGGGATTGGACTAGATGATCTTTTAAGGTCCCTTCCAATCCCTAACATTCTGTGATTCTGTGATTCTGTGATCAGGAGCCATTCTCTCACAAGGGAATTGGCAGTTGATGACTTGCTATTGAATTGCAGCACTCTAACAACAGATTGTGGTAAAAAGTGGATTCCTTCAAATTTGTCCCTGTACCATCCTTTTTTTTCCTTTTCTTTTACATCTTAGATATATTTTGATAGCAGTTTCAATAAAGCCATAGTATCAGCTGATTTTATTATGTCTTCCATACAAACACCTCCATTTTCTTGGTACCACTCTCACAGTGTTCTTGTTATGAATAGGACTTTTAAAGCCACCTTTTAGGTTTACATGTATAGTGCATAGTGCATACCGTTATTCCATTAAACATGCATACCACTTATCGTTTCCACTGTAAATCTATATGTTAGAGAGGCCATTATATTTTCTCCTATTTTCATTGTAAAGCTAACTTCAGAGTTAACATTCCAAATCAACACAGACTGATTAAAATAATCCTTAAGTGGATGTAAAATAATACTGCAGTAGGAAAACAACACAACAGCTTCTAGATTTGGAACTGAAAGCATCCCCCATATCATCATCTATTTACTGCACTAATCAGAAAATTTTCATACAAAATACTAATTCCTTTACAGAACGAATTTTAGCAGTAAAGGTTTCTTAGGTCCAGGAAAGAATTCATCAAAACCAGCTTGAGATCAAGAGCATTGTACTCGCTTTCTGAATAGCCAGTATTTCAGTGATTACAACGTCCATCTGGGACAGGTTCAAAATCTTGCTCCATCCGCTCAGACTAGGATACAGATGAGCCTACTCATCACTGTTGTTCAGACACAGTTCTCTACTTTTAAAAGTCCTGGTTTCATCCTACTGTTGAATATGAATGTTCTGGGAAAAGGAGGAAGGAAAATTTTATTTTTTGTACATTGTTATATTATGAGAGATGGTTAGTTAGAAATGCAGGAGACAAGGTGTGTCATGGGTAAAAAGACCATAGAAGCAGATTCCATTTGGAAGAATGTAATGGGATCCAGTATCCTTCCAGTAACCAGTGTTATAAAATGAAGTAATTCCCATGTTAACCAGTCCTGCATGGCCTAATTTCACCTTGAGTTGCACCAGTGCAGATGAACTGAATGCAGATAAGTTACATTAACATCATTAAGTAAAGGTCTGACATATGCAATAAAAATCTATATGCAAAAAATCCACTACACTGTGCAAACACCTGATTTAATGAGTTTTTTATGATGCCATTCTAATGGCATAACACAGTAAAATCCCAGTCACGTTGATTTTTTTTACCAATTTAAGTTGTCATGATATAAATCATCCAAAAGTTGCAACAAATAAATAATCACAAAGATGGTAATTTTTTCCCCCAATATAGTCCAAGGGAGTTGATCACCATGTCTTCTTTCACAGGGTCAGGACTGTGCAAGTAATACCCTATAAAGTGCTTTTGAAATGTGATAAATATTGCCTTGTAAATATCTACAAGCATTCCCCAGTTTTGCTTTATTTTGCCAATTACTGTCATAACAGAAATACTACTAAAACATAATTTTCTATAGCACTTTATTGGAGTGATTATTGCAGAGTGTACAGATCTTAAAACCCATCCACATCCTTCTTGATAAGCACATAAACAGAATCTTACTAAGTAGCCTATTTTGTCACACGTTATGCATATCTGAATGAGAAAGATTTTTGCTTTTTTTTTTTTTTCTTCTTTCTTGTGTCTGATATCCTAAATACCAAACTGGATATACGTAACCTTTGTAGATACACCAACTTGCTCTTTCATGATCTCATTTCTGACTTTTGTAAGATATTGATTTTATGTCATAGTGCAATGATAAGCCCTGTCTCTATGTGGCTGGTTGCATGCACTAGAGTTTATGCAATGGCTTCTTTAACCTGGCCTGAAAATTACCACTGCACAATTAAATCAGTTCTATTCCTTCATCTCTCCCTCCCCTTCTGAAGACACAGAAAGAGAGTAGGATTGTACATTCTCATTTGAAGTTGTAACTACCAAAACAAAGTCAGTAGCATTCTGAACCTCTGCTCTTTTGTGCTTTTTCTAGTCATTTATACTTTGGAATCTCTGCATATTCTGAAGAACATGTGCAGGCTTTACAGAACTGAACATTTGATAGCTGGCAGAATAGATGCAATAAGGTAGTAGATCCAGAGCAGAGGAAAATGAAATACTCCTGAGTTATTTTATTGAAATTTCAGTTCTTCTGAGTTTATAGTCATAGGCAGGGGTGGAATTTCAAAAATGCAATTTCAGGGTACTTTTATGGAGTTCCTCACTTGACTACTGAAAGCTGTAATCATCACAATAAAATCCTGGGATGAGGTGCCAGTATAGCATATCTTATGCCAGTGTAATAAGATATGTTCTACAAATAAGCTCTACTAGAATTGAACAGATTAATCCAGTCTGATCTAACAGCATTTCAGGTATTCACAGCAACCTCTGCATGTATCCAGTAATATTTTTTTTGTGTGTATTTAATAAATATCATATTTTATGATGGAGTGCAATATTTTATTCATTGGATTTTGATTCTACAGGATTATACGGGAAGACATTGACCGGTTCCTTAAGCAGAAAGAAACTGCTCAACAAAATGCAGCTGATGCTCTTTAGCTAAGTACATCACAAACAATGTTTCCCCCCTAGAGTTCTCTTCACTTCAGGATGCTGCGAAATAACTCATGGAAGCCTCAGACACCTAAAAGTTCAAAACCTCACAGAAGGTGCCAGATGAATTGTTGGAGTAGGTTTCTTGACTGCAAGATGCAGGTGGCAGGACCTTGTTTTCTTTTGTCTCTCTCACAGGGAAGAATATAACTTCAGCACTTACTAACCTAATTGTAACACTTCCTTTGAAGGTGATGGATTTGTGGAAGTTGATTTTGAAACAGTTATTTAAAGAGAAGCTGGACCCCTTCAAGCACAAAAAATTCTCGCATTTCAGTAGAAAAGAGCAAAGAAGACATGCATAATTAGATGGGAAAATCAAGATTAATGAATATGACAAAATCCCTCCTGATCCATAAGGCTTGTTTTTGTTTCCTACTGCTTTTTTTTAAGAAAGACACTTAGCATCATAACCAGTCTGCAAAAGGTGTTGTTATTTGAAATCTGCATGCTTTATATTACTTAATAGGGTAGGAGAGATGGGTGCAGAGCAAGAATGCACTCATTTGATCTTTCTATAGTGTTTGAAAGGTCTCAATTTTTCCAGAATAGTTACAAAATCAAGCAAGCAAGGAAGTATGTTGTACATCAGTGAACATTCTTTGGACTTAGATCAAAGACTTTGAATTTGCATGTGCCAAAATACACATTCTTTGAATGTACATGGCTTTCCAGACACTTACCCTAACCACTTTTGTTTTCAAAATTTGTAGTTGGAAGACTTGGCTGGTATACATTTTATACTTTTTTCCTAGGGCATTGATAAAGAGACTAAATGGAAGCGAGCCAAGACAAATAACTGGCATTAACCCATGAGGAAGAAAATTATCATCTGATTCAGAAGATTTTCCAATAGCTATACCTTTTGACATGCATAACTTTGTGTGTCTTTATTTCATTTAGTATATATCACATTGATATTGTATAGTAGTATTTTTAAACATGAATCACAGAGCTACAAAGCCACATACCTCTCTGGAACTTCTTACACCAATGGAATTTCTTCATTGGCACAGGTTTTAAGTACCTTTCCTAAATAAACTATTATTGAAGAAAGTTAATTGATATTAATGTTATTACTGTATCAACATTTTGTATTTAGGTAAGGGAATCCTACACAACCCAACAGGAGGCTGTGTCCAGAAGTGATGTAAGAGGCCCAGACCTATTGATATTTGAATCTTGCAGTTTTTCCTTATCAATATTAACATAATATTTTTCCCAATCTTTTATAGTTGCTCTTTCATCCTTAGACCAGTTAAAAAGCAAAAGCAGTGACTCAGAGGCCTTCTTAGCAAACTTTTGAAAAACTTCTGAATTTTTTTTTTCCATATTTACAAATATTTTGATTTAGGAGATGATGATTAACTTTCTCCACAGTTGTTGCTGAATGGAAACATTTTAACTTTTCAGTAGGATGTGTATAATATTGGCAGCAGGAAGAATTGGGATCAATATTTTTATATACGGTTCCTTAGTTAAAGAGTCTAAGTTTTGGAAATAAACATAACTGTGGCTCAGCCCGTCAACATATTATCCTACTTCCTAAAAAATACTTTAGCAATATTCAGGATTTTTCGGCCAAATCAGTAGCACTCACTGTCCTATAAACACCAAAGAAGCCTAAAGAAAAAACAAAAACAACAAAACAAATAAAAGGAGAAAAGCTCTCTTGATATAAATAATGATGTTCCAAAGAAATTCCAAATAACAGCTATCTAGTTAACTAAAGGTCCAAAGTCTCACTTTAATTCAGCATAGCATCCACTTCTCCAAAGCTCTGCTCACTCTTCCAGTCAGCATCTCAGGAGGTCAGAAGCACTTTTCTGCTGATGATTTCTTGCAGTCTAGATGCCCACAATACATAGTGCACAATTTTACATTGGAGATCCCAAAGGATCTCCTTGGACAGCTCTGGGCAGCTCTGGCTGAGCTCTTCTGTCTGCTGCAACTGAACCTTGGTTTTCACTCACAGTTCAAATGATTCTACTAGTGAGTTTAAAGGGACTCACTCACTCCATGATATATTCTTCACAGTACCTGTGTTTTGCTCAGGATATGGACAGATACGTTTTTGTATGACAACTGTTTATCTTTTCAGTCTTGTCCTACAGTAATACAAAATAAAGTTTGCTATCTTTCAGGGGAGAAAGATGAGAGCAAATTCGTGTGCTCATCACCTTAATTTTACTATATACTTTAAGCTTCTAAACTCTCTAATATTCACTACAGAGTGGAAGGGGTGGGATGTTTCTCAGCTCATCTCATGATTGTAATTATTTTCCTAATTTTTTTCCAATCTTTCCATATATGTTTGCAAAAGCTAAATATTTACCTTGAACATATAAGTTCCATTACAGATTTCAATAATGCTGTATAAAGAGGTAACGTCCCCGTACCAGTTTTATGCAGTATATGTAGGTATGGTTTTATTTCTCTGAGATCTAGTTCTCATATACTCCCCTCCTGTCAGTCTTGTTATTTAGACCATAATTAAAAAAAAAACAAAACAAACAAAAAAAGCATTTACAGGATAGAAACAAGTGACTACAGCTAGTTACAAAATGCACATATGACAGGATCTTAATCTTAAAATGAACCCAAACCAAAAAATTAATCATATACCTTCAAGTGATTGAATAGTCACAGAGTAAATGCTGACAACTTCTCATTCATTTTTTTCTCAGATACTGAAAAAGTGGTGTCATAAAGGAAACCTGACTTTTATCACATTCTCCAGCTAGATTTCATTAACACAAGTTAAGCACAGAATCTTTTCAGGTAAGATGTTAATGATAGTATTTCTTGAGAGAAGAAGAGTAATTTTAGCATCTACTGTGAGGAGAGTACTATAATGTATATTTTCACCATCATCCTTGCAGCTCCCATCTACTGACTGTCTATAATGTCTCTTGCTCTCACCCAAGCACATTGCTCCACAATGTAAAACTAACACAAGTAGAAAAAATATTTCTTACACAATGTGATACATTGGATCTATTAACTACTTTACACTTAGACTATGTTCTTGGCCAGAACTGTGGACTCTCCTCAACAAAATACAATGCCAGTGATTGAAGTTTCTTAACAATAGCACAGAAAATTCTAAGATATAGAGATATATTCCACATGGAAGGGTTTTATTTTTATTTTTTTTTTAAGAGACAGCACATGTTATGTAAGGCCTCAGAATCTGTGACATCTGCTACTACTGCAGCATATGTTGTACTAGGGTTACTTGAGGAGACATTATATTAGCATCATAATGTTTACTGATTAACAGCAATACATTATGCCTACTTGCTTGCCAGTTGCTCACCCTCACAGGAGTTCCATCAGAGATTTCTACAGTGATTCTAATGTTACTCAAGTTACTGCACTAATTGGGCCATACTTAGCTGTTGTACCAGCTCCTGAAATGCCATGCTATGTGAGGTCATTGATACATGGTAGGTATTACATGCATAGTCTATACAAACCTTGCAAAAATGTTTACTAATAAGACCACGTGGATGACACCATGTCAGGTTTAACAGAACTTTACTGTCCATGAAAGCAGCTTCTGGAATGACATTTAGACAAAACACCAATGGATATTGTATTTGCTCACAACATTGAGGTGCAGGAAGGAAAGTATTTAAGGAGAAAATTCATAGATGTTATGGGCAACATGAAAAAAATATAGGAAAATCAAATGTCTCTGATTTATCACAGAACTTTGTCACAGAGATTGCAGAAACAGCAACATTGTGCCCCTCTTCTCAGGTGGAGCCATTCACCTCCCCCCACATGAAAGACCCAGACCTCATTCTCAGGAAGTTAGCTATGGTAATTCAGATAGCATGCAATGGACAACACCATTCAGCCAGCACCAATTGGACCATCTTCCCTCTAAGCCATCACTCTTCCCTATTCTATGATTTATCCTTTATCCCTTTCTCAGTTATCCAGTTCCCCACCATTTCCCTATGACTGCTCCTCCAAAGGAGTCAGGAGACATCATAAAGGGAGACAGAAATAAGATCTTTCTATCAAAGCATCCTGTGCCTGAGACTCTTAATTTAGAAGAACATCTGACAGTCCCTGCTAAGCCATCCATCCAAGTGGATTTTTTTTATTAGTTTCCATATTAGACTAGTTGCCTTTCACTAGTTTCTTTAACTGACACAACACCACAGATGCAGCTATTCTAGTACTCTTGAGGACATGTTAATAGGTATAAAAACAAAGAAATGAGGATAAAAATCCACAAATAAGAAAAGTCAGGCTGAAGAACTAATATGGAAAAAAAAAAAAAAAAGAAAAAAAAAGAAAAAGATGAGTCAAGAGAGAAAAATATAAAGGGTTCAATAAGGAAAGGGAGAAGTATAGATAAAGAGCTGAGAGGAGGGGAAAGAAAGGGAAAAGAGGACTGAAATAGAACTGGAGAAGAATGAGGAAAAGAAGACAAGAGTCAGAGAAATACAATAGTAGAAAGGGGAAAGTGAAGTGAAAATGTGTGAAGAAAAGAAATAGCTCCATGTCAGAGACTCAAGTGAAAGGAACTGAGCTAAATAAATAAACAAATTGAAATAAGACAGCAAAGGCAAAAAGTCGTGAAAGTATACTGAGAAAACAAGGAGGCTGACAGTGAAAAGCACAAAAAATGAGAGCTATACCATACTATGATGAGTGGACATGAGAAGGTTTGAAATACAAATAACAGAAGAAATGGAGTTTTAATCCTGAGTCCACATATTTCTATCCCTATTACTAAAATACTGCCTGTTATCTAACACAAATGTGTAGTAAAGGCAGGAGTATGTTCATCAAACTTCGAGCATGAATAAAATAAAAGTGATTGCAGACATTGTAATCTTACTACCACTTCATTTTCTTCAGCTCTTGGGTGAGACAGCAGAATTACTGTGTATGTTACTTTAGTGGCTACACTCATCCTGGTATGTCACTACATTCTCATTGTTTAAAGCAGCTTTATGATGAGTGGCATATTTATAATGTTTTCCACATTAAGGTTTTTATTAAATGGCACATTAGGAAGAAAAATTCACATCAAAGGAATCTCCATTTTTAATGGTTTACTGCATCTTCTTTAATTTCCGGCTGCTATTTGGTTTAATGGAAGACTTTGATTCTTGAAAAATTTTGTGAAATAAACATCCTCCTAGAGCGAATGATCCTTGAACCAAACCCACCTAGAATAAATTCCATCATTTTCTGCTCTTCATACTTGTACACCTGGAGCCTGAATAGCCCTTTGTATATCTGATTCCTGTTCCTGAATTACAGGTACTTTTGATTTTCTGATTGTTCCCTTACTCTTCCCAAGCACCCAGTTTTGTACTATCCCATTTCCATAATCTGTGCTGTTCAACTGACTCATTTTCAGATAAGTCTAATAATGCAGGTACTGTTCCTTCACAGGTGATTTTTCTCCCCAGCTGCTGCAGACTTGCATTCATACTCCAGAATAACCCAGCATACTGCAAAGCCAGATATACTAGCTATCCATTCTGTTGCAACCAAATCCCTTAACTATTCCATGATACTTTACTCAAAAGGATGCAGCTTGTTCTGAAGAGCCTCTGTCTTATCTGATATGTGTGCAGAGTAGATGGCCAGAGTACTAAGCCTGGTAATGTATCCATCTGAGATGATTTAGCAGAATAGAGTTGCACCTAAAGAGATGCCTGCGCCTTCCTCACGTCCTCCACACACTTCGGTCACAACAACCCCATGCAATGCTACAGGCTTGGGGAAGAGTGGCTGGAAACCTGCCTGGGGGAAGAGGACCTGGGAGTGCTGGTCGACATGAGCCAGCAGTGTACTCAGGTGGCCAAGAAGGCCAATGACATCCTGGCCTGTATCAGAAACGGTGTGACCAGCAGGAGTAGGGAGATGATTGTCCCCCTGTACTCGGCTCTGGTGAGGCTGCACCTTGAATACTGTGTTCAGTTCTGGGCCACTCGCTACACGAAGGACACTGAGCTGCTGGAGCATGTCCAGAGAAGGGCACTGAAGCTGATGAAGGGTGTGGAACACAAGTCTGATAAAGAACAGCTGAGGGAACTGGGGGTGTTTAGTCTGGAGAAGAGGAGGCTGAGGGGAGACCTCATTGCTCTCTACAGCTCCCTGAAAGGAGGCTGTAGTGAGGTAGGGGTCGGTCTCTTCTCCCAAGTAACAAGTGATAGGATGAGGGGTAATGGCCTCAAATTGTGCCAGGGGAGGTTTAGAATAGATATTAGGAAAAATTTCTTCACTGAAACACTTGTCAATCATTGGAGTAGGCTGCCCAGGGCAGTGGTGGAGTCCCCATCCCTAGAGGTATTAAAGAGACATGTAGATGTGGTGCTGAGGGACAGACATGGTGAAGTGATGAATTGGCAGTGCTAGGTGTCATGGTTTGAGGCTGGGCTGGCCACTAAATGAATGGCGGATGCTCTCTGTTAATCCCTCTCCCGTCCCAGACAGGGAAAGGGAAAAAAGAAAAGGGAGAGAGACTTACGAGTTGGAAAAAAAACTAAAACAGCTTTAATGAAACTATAACATAAAAAGATATATATATATATATATATATAATAACAAGAAGAAAAATAATGAAATATTTACAAATATGTACAAAACCAGTATCGAGCTTCTCCCCCTGAATCACGTGCTCCCCCCAATAGTGCTCACGTCACCGCTGGCGCTGCAGAGCAGCTCTGGGAATATCTTAGGCTGGGCTCCTGGACGCAGCAGCAAACAGGAACTGGATTCAGGAACACGTGGATCGGGGGCAGACCAGGCAGAAGGGCAGCCCAGAGAAGAGGAAGTGGGCCTTGTCAGCCCTCTCAGCTTTATACTGAGCTTGATGTTTATGGGATGGAGTACTTAGTTGGTCAGTTTGGGTTGCCTGTCCTGTCTGCTCCTCCCCGCAAGTACAACCCTTTTGCACCCTGACACTAAGGGGGGCCCAAGGCAGTACTGAGAGAATTCAGCAGTGACCTTGTTTCTGTAAGATCAAGTGTAAGCAAGAGCCTTTCTGCACGCCATTGTACTGAGAGCTCAGCGCTAACTATAAACATTGAGCGCCATCACTTCTAGGAGCAGACAGTGTTGAAAAACATCTTGTTGACTTCAGAAAGTGCAGTCTTAGAAGATACTGAACTGAAAAGCAAAATCACTGAAAGGAAAAATTGATTCTGTTTTAGCCAAACCAGGACACTAGGTTAATGATCTGACTTGATGATCTTAGAGGTCCTTTCTAACCAAGGCTATTCTATGATTCTATGCTTCCTTACAATTAAATTTTGCCCTGACAATCCACAGTTAGGCAGAAGAAGGTTTAATGAAACAGTTGACAGCTGCAGGATGGTGGTAGCCTGAGCACTTGGCAAGCTGAAAGAAGGGTAGGGCTGCTTACAACACTGTTTTTATGCCAGTGTGGTCAACGCCATCTGTACTACCATGACCTGCTGTGACATAGCATAGTATCTGGGTCAGAATTTTCACCAAAAGTGAAAAAAACCCTCAATCACTTCTAGTTTAGACACACTGGGCAGGCAACTGGAAAATGTATCTGTCATTTCTGGGACAGATACAAGCAAGCTTCAGACTAAATGTCCACTGCCAATATAACCGAAGCAATATAAGGGGGAATTTGTTATACTGTTGCTGCCATAATTTTTACATTCTAATAACACCAAAATCAATTATGTCACTTTTGCCTCTCTGTGATTATTGTGCCTAAAAACCAGCATGAAATATTACCTTTGGTACTGAAAACATAAACTGCTACTGTCTTTTACGATCTCAGGCTCTATTTGCAAAAGTATTTAAAGGTGAATTCATATACTACCAAATTCTGTTTAAATCCTATCTGAAATTCCCTGCAGTTTAAGCTAATGGGGGAAAATTTTCTTTGATATGTTTCACTTTGATGGTATCATACATCAAAACATCACTAATCTGCATTCCACTTACTTGTGCATTTTATGAGTGGCCCAAAACTCCCTTCAGCTTCTTCCAGTCTCTCCTTTAAAGACTGAATACAATAGGATGAGGAGTAATGGTTTTAAACTGGAAGAGGGTAGATTTAGATTAGATATTAGGAAGAAATTGTTCACTGTATGACTTGTGAGACACTTGAACAGGTTGCCCAGAGAAGCTGTGGCTGCCCCTTCCCTGGCAGTGTTCAAGGCCAGGCTGGATGGGGCTTTGAGCAACCTGGTCTAATGGGAAGTGTCCCTGCTGATGGCAGGGGGGTTGAAACTAGATGATCTTTAAGGTCCCTTCCAACCCAAATCATTCTGTGAATCTATGATTCTATGAAAATTGCAAGAATTTGTCATAATAAAAACTTAAGGCTTATAGTCTGTGTTCCAGTATGCATATGAAAATTATCATACTCACTGCTGGAACTTCCGAGCAGAGAGATGTGTGTGATGATGAGGAAGACTGACAGGTTATGCTGACTTGTGTGTTTCCCAGTATGGTCCCTTTTCTTCTGTAGGTGTCCTCTTGATTGTAAACTACTCAGGGCAGAAAACATTTTTAGCATCATAGCATACATCAGATGTTTTGCTAGCACTTAACTAAAGAATAACAAAATCACTGATAATTATAGCCAAACTACAACTGTTAAAATGAATTAATGAAGCACTTGTGGATTAACTACCCTCTGGTTTTCATTATTTATTCACTTTGATGCTAATTTGCAGAATTCTTTAATTCACCATAACTGTCCCTATCATTAATGCAAATTAACAAGGTTCTACTGTAATGTAGACGTTGCTATCTTCCCTTGCATAGATGCACACAGTTCTTTAATTAAAACATGCTGTATTTTTTAAAATCAGATTATCAGGTATAATGGAAACAGAAAATGCAAACAAAGTACTCAGATGTTTAGATAAAAGCTAGGAGTATTGAGAATGACAGAGGTCATTCTTTTTGTGTTCAATAAAAATTAGTCAAATGAAAGAGAGAAATTTTAATGAGAAGGTAGGAGTAAATGTTGTCTTTTAGAAGCACTGCATTCTTGTGTGTCCATTGACGATCATTAACAAACCTCCAATCCACTTGTGGACAGATTATATAGTTGTATCTTACATACACTAAGGTAAGTTGCAGAAGTGAAAAACAGGAAACTAGATAAACACTACTTTATTACTTTTAATACAGAATAAATCATTTTTCATTCTTATCAGTCTAACTGCTCTTTTCTTAAAACATATCTGGTTTTTTTACTCATTGATAACAAAGTTTGCTGCATAGTTACTCAATAACAGCATTTTTTTTAAAAGAAAAAAGGAAGTGTTTTAAGACAAAATTCTACTTTCACAATAGAAATGTAAGAAACATAAGAAGAGGAATCAAAATAATGTGATAATTTTTTCTTCCTCTTGGTTTTATGTTCAATAGTTTTCATTTTCAGTGTCTTTCTGAATTTCAGACTTACGTATAGCTTAACAGATGATTTTGCTTTTATACAGAAATGAAGGCTGTCATGTCACAACATTCAGAAACTACACAATTTTCTGACTGAAAAGTGATATCTAGCTCACCCATTCTAGCTTTCATTTATATTGGCTTGACTTTGATGTATTTTCTAGTATTTGGGAGGAAAAACAAGAGTTGTAAAGTCTGTTCACAGTTGGACTTATTACACTATCACTCCCATCAAGATTAACTGAAGAGAAGAACTGCAACACATATGTCCATTAAGAAATTTCTCTCATCGGGTGTCTTCTGCTGTCATGTTAGCTTACTTTCAAGTTCCTGCTCAAGCCTAAATCTCCCAGTTGTCCAGAATGACTGCTTCTTGGCTCACACTTTTGCTCGACTGCAGAACAAAGCAACTGGATCCTCAGACAGATAGGCTGTCAAGGGACAGCATCAGAGGCTGGCTCGTGTTCAAGTCTCAGCTCTATAGGCTGTCTGGATGCAACAAACACTTGACTGACACAACAGGACTTGCTCATATCCCTCAGACCTGGCTAACCTATATGAGCCATATCTTGCTGTTGCAACTTTTCCAGATGGTGTGTAATGTGCCAGAAGCATCTGGATTTCTTTATTCATTTTGTTTCTGCACTGTTTCTGAAAGAAAATTAGCACCGTCACCTTGTTGAAGCTTTTGGTATGACAGCATGGTCAGCCCCCTGAAAAGGAAGAATGGCAGAGTGCTGTAGTCAGATAGAGAAGACTGTATAGACAGTATAAAATACTTCCCAGGGGGAGATGGTGTTTATTAAAGAGGACGGAAGGGGGAAGAATAAAAGGGAAAAGAACTGTAACACAAAAGATAAATGCTATTTTTAGGATTAATAAAAGGAATTCTCCAGGATAAAATTGATCCCAGAAAAGGAGAGAGCCCACACACTGCAGAACATATTTAACACAAAATGGAAGGAAGGCAGAAGGCTGAAGTGGAGGAACCACAGGTTGAATGAAAACAGGGAGAGGTAAGAAAGGAGTGATTGACTGTGGGAGAAGGAAGGGGAGAATATGGATGACGAAAGTGCATTGAGGAATTGTGTTTGCAGCCATGGAAGTCCAGCCTACAGAATTGGGACTTTTTTGTATGATGCATCTTGCTGCAATTTTATGCATTGTAACATAAACTCTCTTTCCTCTTCCTGGCTCTAGAAAGCACAGGCCAGATGGGTCCACAGTAATGTACTATATATATGCACCTACAAAGTTCTGCAGAGTTGCTCACTAGGTGTAGGATGTAGTGATAGCTGTACATATCGTTGCAGTCCTAGATCCCTTTAGACAAGGATCATTACACAAGTGTGATTCTTGGCCCTGCCTGAAGAGCCAGGGAAAGCATAACAAGTGAATCCTCTTTTGCCATCTGATCGGGGTACTGGATACTGTGATGACGTCACCTACTTGGATGCCATGATGCAGATATGAGCTGTAGCTGTCTGCCTGCTAGAAAGACCCATCAAAGTGTGAATCAAAGCCAGGTAGCTGGCTGATGAGATTGTATTGGGCTCAGAAAGCTGGGGTCAGCTCAGACTTACATTGTCAATACCACTAGGGTGATTTCAGGCCTGAAAATGGCTGCATATCCTAGCAGCAACCTTTATCCAGGAATTTTATCTTTTTTATGGGAAGCAAAAAAGTTGAGTGATAACAGAGTAGAATTAGAGCTGCCTCATGTAGTAAAACAATTTTGTCATGTAATGATCTTGGTTGAGGTAAAGCCTGCAGAAATAAGTTGTACAAAATGTAGCAGAAGAAGAGACAAATTTTTCCTAGAAGACCAAATATGTTTTTCATCTTAGTTCAATGAGGAGAAAAACCTCTGAGACACTGTCTTGCACTAAGACCTGAGTACTTTAATGTGTGGTGACAGGAAAGTACCTCTAACAGCAGGCTTGCACAGGCAGCACCAACAAGGATGCAAGCCTGGAGCTTCTACTTCAGGCCTTTGTGCCCTCATAAACAGAATGAACAGACACATCAGCCTATGTAAATAGACCTCATGTTATCCAGTGCTATGCTGAGTAGGGGTGGACTACACTAGCGATAGCAATCATGGTAATTAGAGGCAGGTGTGATCTATGGGGGAAAAAGCAAGCAGGTGGGAGGTCAAGTAATTTCTTTACTTGTGGAAAGGGATGTTGTCCTTTGTCAGAAAGTGTCTGCAAATGACAGCCAGTGAAAGAAATTTTGCAGGATAGATAATACAAGTTATGAAGGAATTAAAGAGAGGAAAACCTTTTAGAAATTTAAAAAAAAATATTACTATATGTCAAGTAGTTTATTTCTAAATTTTAGGAGCACTCATTATCTACCATCTGCAGACCTAAAAGCTGAATTTCTTCTGTTCTGAAGAGTTTTCTGAAACACCTTGGAGGAAAAGAGAGAATCTCCTATGCTAGGAAAGAGGATATTTAAATGAAAATTCAATTATTGTAATCTGATTTCTTTTTAAATAGAAATAAAAAATAATTGTAGACAATCACTATATGAACAGCTTTCAGAAATGATTGACGGCTCTTGCCTAGAAAATCTACTTACGTTTATATATTTTCTTTCCATTTGCAATCATATTTATGAAGTGATTAATTTTCTTCCTCTTGTCAATTTTTTTATCCTTCATGAGGTAAGTACAAAATTTAAATTTCATAAAGAATCCGTGTTAGAGTGACAAGGACCCCTAACCTGAAGCTCACAAATGAAGACAAAGAGGTGAAAGGGTCCTATTTTTCTCCGAATTTGTAGTTATTACTTGTGTATACCCTGTCGGGCTTCTCAGTTGATGTCAATCAGCAGCCTGCTACTGGTATAAGTAAAGCTGCACTAATTTGCACCCGTAGAGACTCAGGTTCACAATGTGTTAAATGTACTGGACTGGGAATGAGTGTGGTATTAGATTTGAATTCCAAATGAGCACAGCATCAATTTTTTCTTTCTTATCTGACAATTGGAAAGTTGGAGACGTTGTATGTGAAAAAGAATAACGTTTCATTTATTTTGAGCAGTTGACAGACATAACTGGAAGTCTGATATGATTAATACTTCAATCATAGGGCTTCAGTAAGTTAGTCCCAATAGATCCCCAACTCAAAGAGGGTGACAAGATACTGCTAACAGTTAAGTGACTTTTATTAGATAACAAATTCCATTTTTAGCTCTGTTTTACCAAGGAGCTTTTATAATGCATTAAACCCAAAAGAATTAGGGAAGTGTCTTACACACAAGTGAGTGCAGGGGAGGTAGTTGCAAGGGCTCGTGAATCTCATTTCCAACCAGAAGTACTCTGAGGTACTTACAAATTCATCTTTGCATTCATTTCCTTACCAACACCTTGAGACTTTTTCCTTTAGATAAGTATTCAGATATGTTTGGGTTAGATATTTTGTTTTTCTTTTCTAGGGCACCTGCAAAGGTGCTGCCACAGACCCAGCAGGGAAAAGCAGTAGTTTTAGAGAAATTCATAGAAGCTCAGCTGCAAAGTAGGTCCAATAACCATCACAAAGTCCTCCGTCCATTTTTCCTTTCATACCTGAAGCAGGAATATTCAGGTCCCTTTCCTCACTAGACTTAAAGACAAGGGGGTGTCTTTATGTTAATAGAAATTCAAAACTTGTAGAAAGGACTTGATTATGGATTCCCCCTTTTCTGTCTGAGCCAGCAGACAGAGAGCAGCCCAACTTACAAAAAACCATCATTCCAGGAATTATCCTTATTCAGAGAATACAGTTCCAAGAATAATTAACTATTGAAAATGTTATTTATTACTTATTTTACAGCAGTCTTATGGATAGGCATGTCAACTGACCTGATAAGCATGTTTGCTGTAGATCTAGAGCTGAGTGTTCAAGTCTTGCTCTGGCACTGTGCCAAAGGCAACCAGCTGTCATCTCAGCCATGAGGGGCTATCCAGTTATTCCCTGGAGACTTAGAGGCAGTAGCACAGGTGCTGACAACTCCATTTTTTTATGTGGCTTTCCTTTGTAGATTTGTATGCCTTTAGATAGGTTATCCAGGCTCTTAGATGCATAAAATAGAGAGGTTCTGGCTGTGATAAGAACCTTATTGAATTGAGCACTGTGCATGAATGTTATTAGAAACAGTCCCTGTTCAAAAAAGCTTTAGTCTAATTAGAGAAAATGGGGAGAATAACGAAGTATTTCTTAGGAATTGTGAGAAACTGAATGAAAAAAAACATATAGGGGAAAATAAAGGCATTGAAGTGAAGGCAGGTAATCTCCTGGCAAGAGGAAGTGGCAGAGTGCAACAACACTGAACGTGGTGGAACCACAGATGGTGAACCCTGCAGGGATGCAGAGTGGGAGGGATGCAGTCACAAGGACAGGTTATGGTGCCTTTCAGTGTAAGGTAAGGCCTTTTATGGATGGGAAATGGATGAGTAGGATGATACAGTGGTAAAGGTGGGATATAACAAGATTTAAGCTAAATGAGATATTGAGCTACATATGAGCAAAAATGAAATGACAGGTGTTAAGGAAGAAGTTTTGCAACAAATGAGGGAATGTTAAAAACTGTAAATCGCAAATTGTAGTCTGGAATAAAGGTAAGAAAAATGTCAGCCAGTATGGAAGAGGAAATTAAGACTGCAAGTTTTCTTTGGTTATATTTAGATCAAACTTCTAATGCTGTAAAAAGCAGAAATCTGCTCTATCACTTTACTAGTAATCCTGAAATATGTTGATTTTCCTTTTAAATTATTTTCATTCAGAATTTAATTGTTATAAATGACACTTTTGCTAAAAAGTCAATTAATCTACGTAATAATTGTGAACTTGCCTATTCTTCTTCCTACTTGGAGAGGATTTATTCTGCTTTCTCTGTCTATTTTAGCAATAATTTAATTTGAAGGCTATCTCCAAAGCATGCTGCTGGCTGCTGTTCATTATCTGATGGTGAATTGAGGATGTGGGTATTAGCTCCAAAGTGAGTTATGTTTAAGTTGTCTTAAACTGACAAAAGGGGTCAGATATGACAAAGTGGGGATTCTACACTTTAAATGTATAAAAATGTAGCTTACTCACATTTTGGTTGCAGTTTAGAATATTTTACCTCTTTTTTTCCGAGTTTCACTTCAGCCTTGGATTTCAGCTGATAAATCAATGCTGGTATACATTCCCCCACAAGTGCTTTTAATGTGCACTCTCTTTGAAAGTTAAACATTCTAGAAAATTGCTCAAGCACAATCTTGAAAGGTTAAACACAGCTTTGAAATCCTTCTCATGTTAGGCAAGGTTGTCATAAGCTTTCAGCATAATTGTAGAAAGGCCAAAACCTTGAAATTAGAAATGTGTTGTAATAACCAATTTCATTGCTATAGTCATGATAATCACTGTAATGATCCAAATATTCACCATAGTGTTCACAGAGATTTAAAATTCCGGCATGCATTATTTTTCAAGTCTTGTAGGCTATCTCATTTTCAAAGTTTCAGAAATATTCTTAGTTACAGAACAGATGAACAGTGTCTATTTGTCAGCACATCCTTTCTGTCTACTCACTGTGAGCAGCAACACATTCCTCTTGCTATAAAATGCCTTCTTTTTTAATGCTCAGTTAAATCAAATGAGCATGAGCTAAATATTTAATGCATATAGACTATCTGAGAAAATCTTTGTTTTAATCTTACAGCTGTTAATAGCTGCAAGGATAGATCTCATTTAAACATAAAATGCGAATGTATAGGACATGTATATTTATAGGAGCTCTCCCATTGTTTTCTCAACACACTGCTCAGCCTATACACATTACCTGTCTCCTCTGAAAATGCCAGTTGCCCCAAACTCTTTGATGTCCATTGACAGCAACTGTTAGTAAAGCAATTCACTGAGTGAGGATGAAGACAGTCTATACAGCCACTAGCAATAACACCAAGCACTGTTTCACTGCTCTGTGAAACATTTGCCAACCTAATATTCAGTTCTCCAATATCTCATACACTTCCATGCTTCCTTCTGCCTCTTGAGACAAACAGCAAACTCCTGACACCTGCTACTGAATCCTTTTCAGAAGTGTAGCACCCCAAACGGAGGCATGCTGTCGGGTTGAACAGAAATCCTGGAGGCTCTTAAGAAGTTCCTCACATCTAATTTTGACATTAATTTATATTTTCCTTATGTTAATCTGTAAGTATCTCAGTTTACCACAACTTACTGGTAAATAGCTATGACTTTGAAAATGTGTTAATATCAAAAAAGGGAGCTGTCCTAAAAAGCAAAGCAGAAAGAGGTCAAGGCATCTCCTGCAGTGAGACTACCGCTCACCAGGTCGCAGGGGCACTACTTGAAATACTCAAACTACTCTACAAATTGTAAGTACCACATACAGTATATTGCTATTAGGCTAGAAACACACCATAATAAATAGTGAAACAAATGGTGTTTGTTAATTTATCAGGATTAGGGAAGCATTTACTTTTCACTCATGAGACTACTAATAATCGTGTTGACTCAAAAAATTATAGTTAAAAGGAAGATATATTTAGAAATAATGTATGTAATTTCTGCATTGTGTACTTCAAATCCACAGAGAAGAACTACTAAATGAGGCAGTGAGCACCAACAATGGGATATTGTACAATTAGACAGCTCAGAGATTACCTCCAATGGACTTGATATACTGAGTTACTCACTTGCAAGATTAAGCAAAAGGTATAAGAGGGGAAATATAGCTATCACAAGATGATCACTTACACAGGTGAAATAGAGAACACCACAGCAATAGTAATGGTTGAAATCCCACAGGCGAGTGAAAAACATTATATGTGATAATGCGATACCTCTACTCTCTGGCATAGCTTTGTTATTACTGTTTCAGAGAAGAACTACCCAGTTATTCAGTTATACAGGGTAGCAATCTAGCTCATTGCTCCTGTTCAGCAGCCTGGTTTATATGAATTAAAAATCATTGAGCTGCTTTGTGACAGAGAAATAGCATTCTTCAAACAGTATGATCTGATAATTGAGCACATAATTTAAAGACACTATCATACCATGCACCAATCCAAATAAATTTTGACAAAAAAAAAAAAAAAAGATAAAAAATTATCAACTACAACAAAAATAAGAATATGCTTTCAAATCTGGATGTTTTACAAAGTAGCAGACCTCAGGAAAGGTGGAAGTTTCAGTTTTCAGTTTTGGCTTTCCTCCTCCATATTTTGCTGAGTTTTTCTCTTTATTTGTTGTCATTTTTATTCAAGGACAAGCAGATAAAAAATAAAGCGTTGTCCTATGCACTGGTAATTCGTGGTACACTGACACTTTCAGCATCAAGTTGTCTAAGTGTTCGTGTTTCATTCTATAAACTTACAAATTCAGTGATGTGTCCTTGCCTTCAGATCCTGTGCAAGCTTCTTGTATCCACCTTTATTTAAAACTATTAAAAATCTATATATCATTTTTTTTATATATGTATTTCCCTCAAAAAAACAAAAGTGGGACCTTCGCAACAACATGCCTAGTGAATTTTTGAGTCTCTTGCTTTTCCCTCTGTCTTCAAAAGGTTTCTCTCTGTTTAGAATAGGATTGTTACTGAAGGAGAACTTTCAAAAACATCCAAAATCCTTATAAATTGTCACTGTCAGCAAAAAGATATAAACTACTCCCCTTGAATATCACCAGGATTAGCACTAAAGCATTTCAAATTCAAATAGACAAGTAAGTACTGAAGCTGTAACTTTCCCTCAATATTTCAATTAATACCCAGTAAGAATTAATTCTTGATTTATCTAAGAGTAGTACATGAAAATAGATTTAAAACAAAGGAAAGTTTTAAGCTGGAAAGATGACGAAAGTAAGAGTTAGGGATGAAAAACCTCATTAGATGTGGTGTATAACACGCTATTAAGAGTGTGGGTTTTTCAGGTGACAGTTATTTTACAGATTACCACATCTGCCAAATTCCACTATAAAATTACCATGCACAGCATCCTTGTAAAGGAGATACAGAGTCTCAATGACTGCTGTTTAGCTCCGATTTCACACTGGTATAATTCCATATAGGCATTATGGATACAAGAGGAGGGGAGTAGTTATGAATGAAAGGCTGCAGATAATTTACAGAGGAGAAAAAACTTAAGCTTGAATGCAATAAAGAGGTAGAGACAGTTTAAAACCAAATACAGACATGAGGGAAAAAGGAAATCAGGGAAACAGCACAAGAAAAATGTAGTCCTTTTGGTCTGACACCTGTAGTCTACTTTTAAGTGTTTAAGATATTACTTTTCATTATGTTCACAAATGTGATTTAAATAATGAAGCATGAGTAATATGAGGCTCCCTGCTGCCTTGATCTGCTATTAAGTCTCTGCAAGAAAGCAAAGTGACACAGGCTAGCAAATCAGTGGTGTGAAAATTAATGGGCTTTCTCTATGCTGATCAACAGTTGCCCTCCCTCTACCAGTAGCTGATTTATGTTCACTTCAAGCACTTTAGAATTTTAGTTTCAGCAACCCCAACTTCATTTCTGTATATGGGAGTCTTACAACATTTGGTACAACTGCAAAAGAAATGTTTTAAATTAATATCACCTCCTTTCTTTCAACTTTTTCCATGTTGCCATTCCTTCAGATGCAGCCAATATAAACACATTTTAATAGTTCTATTAACATTGAAACCTTCTTAATCTTTTCTGACCTTCCTAGTGCTAGACTGTAAATCCAGATTCTTCATTTGCTTCAACACTCAAAAGCAGAAAGCAAACGCTAGTCCTATTTCCTAAATGACTAATATTTGGTGCACTTCAACAGTCAACCATATGAGAGAGTCTAGTGATAATTCAATATTATCTCGATTAGGTGTGACTGAAGTAAACAGATAAACTCAGTTTGAGAATGCACAGTAAATTCAGTGTAATTCAATAAAGTCTATATAGGTGAATATATTTTACTAGGTGTCAGATATCCAGCTGGACAAAACATTTACAATCAATTGCTTAAACAGGAAATACAGACTTACAGAAATAAAATATTTTATTCAAAGAAGCTACTTTTAATGTAGCTTTCTTTAGGAGAAGTTTGTTAGATCCAAGATTTAAAAAATAATAAAGCAATCAACCATGTCCTGAAGCTAACCAGGTAAAATATTCAATGTTTAAGCAAAGCACCTTAACAGTCAGAGTACATATCTTCTTTTTTTTTTCTCTCTCTCACACACACACATATACACTCTTACATAAGTGGACTAATTCTTCCCAAAGGACAGTTCCATCAAATAAACTTACAAAAGGCCTTCTTCTTGCCTAATCTTTAAGAAAGTCTAGTGTCATGAAGGATACAAAGTTGAATTCCCTGCTTTGAATGAGATAAGGAGAAGCAGAGAGATGTGATCAGGCCACCACAGAAGAAATCCTAATCCCTACTTCATACAGAGATGATAAATGTCTGTCTGTGTATGTGTGCACATATATAAGCACACTGACAAATGACAATGTTCATAAGGGTTTTCTTCCAAGAAAGCAGTGGTGTTTGGACACCCATCTGTATGCATATTCTAATGTTTGATACAGAATTCACTTTGCAATATTTTCATCGTGTATTATGTTATTGATTAAGTAAATTAACACAGCATTTTATCAATTTCTAATCATATCTAAATTGTCTGCCCCATACTGCTTCAATAAATGACGTGAGAAACACAATTAAGGTTCTTGTAGATATACAAGAATAAAAAAAAACCACACCATATATCTGAAAAAATAATTTTACTTCCCTCACGTTTCTCATAGTTCTATTAAGATGCTTAATTATCCAGATAGGAAGGATAATTTGTGTTCTATTTCTGAATCCAAAAATATTAAAATTTCATCATTAATATTTCTGACAGGAAAAAAATATATCACATTTGTTTTCTTATCCTCTATAATCTCCACTTTTTATTATAAAGAGAAATATTTCATTGATGGTAGAAGTTTAAATTGTTTTTAAAACATGCTTTTTCTTTCTGTGCAACAGTTATATGATCTAGACTGCTACCAGAATACTAAGTAAACCCAACTCTCTTTTAAATGTAAGAATTATAAATTGTGTAAAACTAACTTTATGATTGTAACTAGAACTTACTGTTTCAAGACTAAGATTCAGTGAAATCTTCAGACCTAATCTATAACAATTGCAACTACTACAATCAAGTGTTTTGTAATAAGACTGTAGTGTGAGAAGGGAAAATAAAATCTCCAAAGGGAAGAAACTGGAGCCAGGTAAATTCAAACCTGAAATTAAATGAAATGTATGCAACAGTGATAGCAGTTAACTGTCTGAACAATTTACAAGGGACCAGGGAAGCATGGGTTGTACTCTTTCTAGCTCTTCCCTTGTGCCCAATCCCTCCGTGCCCCCAATTTGCTGGAGTTAATGAAAAATATGAGCTTGACACAAGAATTACTAGGAAAACTCTCAAAAACCTGTCTGGAATATTTCTAAAGTGTATAATCTCAATGTACTCCTGTATTTTTAAAAAGCATGAAACTGTCAGTTGGAAAAGTAATTAGAATATCACGGAATCACGGAATCATGGAATATTCAGAGTTGGAAGGGACCTCCAGAGATCATCTAGTCCAGCTCCCCTGCCTCAAAGCAGGATTCCCTAGAGCACATCACTCAGGACTGCATCCAGGTGAGTCTTGAAAATCTCCAGATAAGGAGACTCCACAACCTCTCTGGGCAGCCTGTGCCAGTGCTCTGTCACCCTCACTGAAAAAAAGTTCTTCCTCATATTTATGTGGAACCTCCTATGCTCCAGCTTGTGTCTGTTACCCCTAGTCCCGTCACTGGGAACCACTGAATCCTCCCTCAACCCACCCTTTAGGTATTTGTAAACATTAATTAAATCATCCCTCAGACTTCTCCAGGCCAAAGAGTCCCAGCTCTCAGCCTTTCCTCATAGGGGAGATGCTCCAATCCCCCAGTCACCCTCATTGCCTTCTGCTGGACTCTCTCCAGTAGGTCCCTGTCTCTTTTCATCTTATAGGAAAATTAAGAAATAAATTATGAAATAGAATCTGAACAAATATAATACTTTATTTAATAACATAATTAATGTGCAGAATAAAAAACACCCAACAGCATTCACTTAACTAAACCTGGACATCTACCATGCAGAGGTCTGCAGTTAAGCTAGTTCCCTTGTAGTCAGTGAAATCAAATAGACATGCATACACTTAGCTTCATCTCTTCTTCAAGTAAACTTCTAAAATAAGTTGGATAGGCTGCATTCTTAAAGTGTTTCTTCTCTGTTGGTGATAGAAGAAGTCTAGGTGTCGAACTGATCTAGATACCCATTCAGCAGATCTCTGTGGTGTTGTTTTGCCTATCGTAAATACATGGAGGTAGTTCAGTCCTGACCGATGTTTACTGTTTTTTAAGACTGTAAGCATATTTGAGAGCACCTTAATCTCAGATTACTGTCTTTGTTGAATAAACCCTCCTTGAGTATGTTAGGTAGTAACAAACATAATAATAGACTACAGTGTTTCTTTCATGTTTAGCACAGAGCTGTTTTCTTTATTTTCTCTTGTCCCAATTGACTAGTACAGAAATTCCAGTTTCTCACAATAATTGTACAAGATACATGGATGTCTGACAAATGTTGTAATACTATTAAGATATCTAATATATCTCTTAATTTATTTATTCTGCACTTAGTGTAGCAGCAGTCTCTTGAATGTTGTAAGGTACACTTCTTTATTCTTGAATTCAGACCTCAAAGATGATTTGTACCTATTTTCTCTGTTATCCAGATAAGAGGTATCATATTCTGTGTAATAACCCAAATCTAGGAGTCATGTATATACCAATATATATTGAATTCGGAAGAAACAAGAGTAGATTCTTAGTCAACAGCTTTGTGAGTCATTAGCTTTATGTCATTTATCCCAACTACTAAAGCCATGTTTGTAATTCCAGACTATGTGGTGTAAAGAGTCTCAAAGCTGGTCAATGGACAGCTGAGTTATATATGTAATATATATATTACATCAATAATATTAATTACATCAATAATATTAATATATAAAATAAATAGGGTTCTATGAAACTTAAAATCAAAATAAAACAAAACCACACAAAACAAACAAACAAACTAAACCCTAAGACATGTAAGTATGGATTTAACGCTTAGAAAAAAATCTTTTTATTCTCCAACACTTTACTATCAGTAAATAAATATAACAATATTCATCTGTAAATTGTGGAGTTACTATGTAGTAGGATTTTTTCTGTAGACCGTTCATAGCTATAAAAATGATCTCTCTCTCTTGGTGCCTGCTGTATTCATCTTCTAAAGGCAGCTTCGTTTACTGTTAATACCTACAAGAATTTTATTTTTCCAATTCAGTAATGCAAAGACACCATTTTCCAATAACTGAATCTTTATGTAGACTTGTAAGGAACTTTGTATTAAGAAATGCTTAAGAAATGTTTAGGATAAACAATGCTGCCATATTTAGCATGGGATAAGAGTGGTATAAGCATACCTCTAGTCAGATAAGTGAGAAAATCATAGAAAACGGGCTAAGAGATTTGTATTCCTTGCAATACATAAGCAATTGCTCACGGCTAGTGACATGTTTCAAGCAGTTTGGAGTTCTGCCAAGATGATCCACTCTAATTGACTTCAGTTCATGATCAAAATCACAAAAAACATTGAAAATATCTTCAGAAACATTGAAAAAGATCATGTTGACAATGAGTGAGGGCTTTTGCCCAGTTACTACTTGCAGCTTAGAGCTCCATGGCTGTCACCCCTTGCTTCCAAAATTAGGTAAGTATTCTGAACCAGTGACTCCAGAAGAGTGATCAAGGAGGGCACAGGAACCTGATATATTCTTACAGGTAAATATTTGATAGACCACTTTTATGATAATATGAAAAAAATCCAAATGTGAAATTGGGGATGCCCGGACTAAAAGTGGGAAATGTTATTTCGCAACCTATTGAATAAATGTTAAGTATTTAATACAGCTTAAGCCTGTACAGAGTATTTCATAGTCTTTTAAAACTTCATTCATTCTAATTTTGTTTTAAAAGTCAATATGTCTTGCCTTTTGGAAAGTTTCTGTTTGACATCTCCCTGACTTTTGATCTTGACATTATCTTCTTTAGGGATATTTCAACTTTTTTACTTCATAAAATATCTCACAGATTGGAAATGAATAAGCAGTTCTTCTCCAGTTCATACCCAAAGATCAGAAATGGTTTTCATCTGCCTTTAAATATATAACATGCTCTTTTCAGAATTTCTTAGTTCCTTCAATCGTTGAATACCCCAATGTTCTTTGAGAAAGGATTATGCTGGAGTCCAGTCTCCTATAGAAGAAAAAAATTGTACCTGAGTCATTGTAAATTCTCAAACTAACGACTCTCTTCTCATTTCATAAGAAGTATAATCCTGCCTTTGAGTTTCTTTAATGTTTTTTTTCTTGATTATTTTACAGCTGCAACATGGAAGCCTCGTCATAAATAGCTTTGTCAGAAATAATGTTATGAAAATCAAAATCTCCTTTTTACCCACTGTGGTTAGGCTAATCCTAACCACATTATTATACCTGAAAATAAAAAATACGAAAAGGATTTTTTTCCATTAGTACATCATAATTCATTTGTGTTACATTTGTGTTTCGTTTGTGTCCCTCATTTGTTTCATAAACATTCAGTATCACTCTTGTAAAACCCTTTAAAACAATAATACTAATATTAATATTAGAAACATCAATGCAGAGAAAAATTGAAATGTGTTCATATAAACACAGAGTCTCAAGTTTGAAATGTATAGAACATTAAGTCCTCTCATGCTTCCAGAAGTGGTCCCTCAGAACCCTCAGAACTAAGACACTGCTCATTTACTCTGTAAACAAAAGGCTTAAGGCTGCAGACCTGCTGGCTGTCAGTCTATGAAAAATCCTTAAAAATATCTTTAGTAGGTGTAAGGTACAGGAAAGAAATAACATTTTCCTGATAAGGATTTTTTACATGAATTTTGATGTGACAAAATAAGAAAGAATTCAGCTTCCTTCCTTGACTGTTGCTGCTATTGTTTTGAGTTACATAATTATAGTACGCATAAGTCTAAACTGGATTATTTTAAAACTACTGAATACTCAACAAAAGCAAATAGTTAATGATATGAATTTCAGTACAGAAACAGTAACACTGTCAGGATTGTTTACTGTCATAAAAATAGAATGCATTTGGTGATTTTGATAAGGTTTTTCTGGTGGATGCTACAGTGAAGTCTGGCTTTCAGTTTGCAGTTACAGACATGTAACTGCATTCGTTTGTTGTTTCTTTTTCAGGTGAACCAAACAAAATGAAAGCTAGAGAGGAACTTTTTACAAGGACATGTGGTGATAAGATGAGGGGTAATGGTTTCAAATTGAAAGAGGGTAGGTTTAGATTAGATATTAGGAATAAATTATTCACTGTATGGGTGGTGAGAAACTGAAACAGTCTGCCTAGAGAAATTGTGGCTGCCCCCTCCTTGGAAGTGTTCAAGGCCAGGTTGGATGGGTCTTTGAGCAATCTAGTCTAGTGGGAGGTGTCCCTGCCCATGGCAGAAGGGTTGGAACTAGATCATCTTTAAGGTACCATCCAACCAAAACCATTCTATGATTCTATGATTGATTCTATGAAAATCTCAACAAGAATAAATTATAGAAATTAAGACACCTTTATTACTCATTCTGTTGGAAATTGCTCAACACTCAGGAGCTGTAAAAAGACAAGGTAAATGTAGATATTATTAATAAAACCACTGAAAAAAATAATGAGAAATTATTCATCATGTCAGTTGCATGAATATATTGTACATATGCTCTAGGATGTAATTCATTTTGCTCAACTTTTGCCACCAAAAAAAAAAAAGTTCAAAGTAAATACAATAAGTCACTTTATCCAAAAATGTCCAAGTTATGCATTTTTAGAGATGCCAATGGGTCTTCATCAATTAAACAAGAGCTCAGATGATGAATTGTGATTAAACATCTAACCTGTAAACAAGTACACCATCTTCCCTAGGAAAGATTAATTCTACCCCTGGGAAACTGCACATTGTTTTAAACTATGTATCTTAGAAGAAATACAGAAAAATTAGAAAATTATCAAGAACAGATATTCAAAATATATTTCCACATAGGAAAGACTGAATAGATTAGTTCTCCTTATTGGAAAAGAGACAATTGAGACAGGACATTACTATCTCATGTGTGGGTGAGAAAGCAGAATGCGGTATGATTATTCACTGTTTCCCATGCCACAGAAACCTGGCCATAACCAGTGAAATTATTTGACAACAGGCTCGACTCAGACAAAATATTGTCACAAAACGTTTTGTTGAATTGGAAAAGGGATTAGTTTGGTATATGGGGAAAAGCCCATCAGCAGCTATTAAAAATGAATCTTGTGCCTAACCTGCAGCTCAGAAGTTCTTAATCCTCATGATTGTCAGAAACTGATAGGATATAAAAGGAAAATTGCTTTATAATATTTTCCATTTTCCCTTAATCTTTCTATAAGATTTTTCTGGTTACTACTGCTGCAGACTAGCTATTGGGCTAGACAAACCTGCAGTCTGACCCTGCACAGCTGCTCCTACATCCTCAGACTGCAGAACCACGTTGCTTTTCTGATCAGAGGAAGACAGAAGGAATCCTAATGATATCAAATATAAAATCTTTACATAAATAATAAGTAAGGGTTGTATTATTCATGATTTTCTTTGTATTTACACTACAATGTTATCAATATTTTTGTAATTTTGGTTTCCAACTTAGGATATTTAAACTTATTTTCAGTATCATTCCTATCGTGGAACATTTCATGTTATTTGCAGTTCAGATTTATTGGACTTAACTTTGCTCCCATTTTATTCCCCCAAGTACAATACAAAACAATGTAGGAAGTCTGGTGTTGTAAAGTAGAATCTTACTTCTGAATTTCTAAACAGCTGGGGAATTTACATAAGGTGGAAAATTTTCCTCTTCGGATTTCACTTTGAATCATTGGCATACAGACTTGATTCACTCTACCCATGTTGCTTGAAATTCCATATGCTGAATAAGCACAAAATATTCAAGAGATCATGGTGGGTGTCCAAGGGGACAGTTCCACTTTTAGGTCTACTATACTTTGGTTTCGTCAATTGATAAAGACCAAGAAAAAATTTACTGCTGTACTGCCTGCACCCTTTCTGCCTTCCTCCGGGGTTTGGTGAGGGGCATTAGGGCTAGAGGGAGAGGGGGGATTTGAGTATGATTCATTTGGATTGTGAGTTGGGGCTTTTTTATGAAAGAAATCTACCGTGTCTAAGAGGTTAGAAAAGCAGCAGTTTTTAAAATCAAACAGCTTGCTTTCTTCAAGCCTTTTTTCCTTAGAGAAAGAAAAAAAAAATAAAAAGAGAACAGGAAAAAAGAGATAAAGAATTACACTGGCTTTTCATATTATTTCAGTTTTTAGTAAAGTAATCCTGAGGCAAATACTCAGAGAATATTCCTTTTCCTCACAGAAGAACAGCATTTATGTCTGAATCAGCTCCGAAGTTGTAGTGACTTCCTGCTGATTTTTTAATAGAGAAGGGAGCTGAAATCACTCTTCGTGAATAAAAAAACATAATAGGATAAGCATTTACTTTCCAGAAGAAACAAACAAACAGGCAGGTGGTTTGCAGGACTTTCCATTTGTAATGGTTTGTCCTCTGTAATACATCCTAAAGCTCAAGTGGCACCAAATCTCACCACAGTCAGAAGATATTATGCCAAAATTGTATACACTCAAGTCTTTCAACTTTTCTGAACTTACCCTTTTGCCTTTGAAATCCAAAGCTGATCTTCTACTAGCTTCAGTTGGAGCAGGATCTTCTGATTTGATGCTATCCTAGCTCAATTCTGGAATATTTCATTGTGGAGCACGTGCCAATGAGAAAAAAAAAGTCAGAGTCTGCTTGTCCAAAGGTAAAGCAGTGCCTGGAGCTGGCTCAGAATACACACAGAGGTTCTGCCTGGGCAGCATTCCGCATTTTACATGCAGTTGGAAGAGCTGCACATGCAATCCTAAGCATAATTTCTTCAGTGTTTTTATTTCTACTTGTCAACTGCTATTTTATCTCTGTTTGTTCCTCAGCTTCTTTCAGGTGGACAATTTGAAATATTTGTAGGAGAACTGTTCTTCCTTTTGTCAGGCTGGGGAAGTATGTAACTGTTACAAGTGTTCCGTTCAGGTTTGTACAGATGCTGTCCCTCTACTAACACCTTATTGCCAACAGGCATTTTCCTTCATCTTATGCCAGGGCTGCACATTAGATGAAACATTATTCATGCCATTTGTTTTACTGTTGGATTGTGTTTTATTTTCGTGTCAAAGGGGCACCTGAGAATAGCAGGCTTTACCAGGAATTTTCAGAAAGCAGCTATTGTCTTCATTTCATATTTGTACCTGAATACAAAACAGATATAAAAAATAAGCAAAATGTGGGCAAGGAGGCACACTGCATGATACATGTAAAGCTATACTGGACAAAGTCTTGGCAAATACAGCATAGTGTACCCTGGGGAACGCTTCAGTGCTAGCAGAGGAACAGCCTAGACAATTTATTAGATTTTATCCAGCCCTAGCCTCTATGACTCAGAAAGGCTTACTGCTCTTTAAAACTTACTGCCTGGCTAAGGAACTAGTCCTGGCAGCACATATACTGTATTGCTACCAAGCCAATTCTTGGTGATGTTTTCAACTCACTGGGGCTGCCTCACCTTGGGTGGTGGGGGTGACCCTGGAACCGGAGCACCTGCATCTGCCTGGGGGATACAGAGGGGCACCTGCACGGCCAGGAGGAATGGGGAGACTGGAGTGTGTGAGATGTCTCTATGCACATGTGTGTGTGTGTGTGTGTGTATGTACATGTACTAGAACCATTTGGGGTTACAAAAGTGTGTTCAAAATTTGTACATGTTTATTAACATCTGTGATGCATATTTTGGTTCTCTGTTATATTACTTATACTGGTCCTAAATCTGTGGTTCACTGAATGCCAGTTATTTTTGTGTCATTTCTAAATCAATAAAGCACTTTGATCCCGATTTGTTTTAAACTACAGAAATGGAGTATTTTTATCCTGCAGCAAGGACCGTAAACAGAAATGTGATATTTCCCTGAAATGCTGGTCCTGTGTTTATTGTTAAATTAGATAAGACCTGTTTAACACGCTTGATGTTGACTCTGATCAGTCACTGAAATTATTGCAGGAAGCTGGAGATTTACTTCAGCAGAATCTGACAAATGTGCTATGTTCTTCTATGGATAATGTTAAAATTAAATACCTCCACAGAGCAAAATCTGTCAGCAGCTTGCTGTCTAGTTCCATGCTCAGACCTTGTTTACTTGACCCAATTAATAAGACAGCCTGGCCTCAATAAAGGCCATGCTCTGAAGAATTACTCTTCTAATACTCTTCTTTTTAAACTCTTCTTTTTTTCTAATTTATACTTTCATTTTGCAGTCATTTTCAAATAATATTTGTTAATGCTTTAATGAATCTCTTTGCTGACTAGACAATACATTCATTTAAATATACATGAGTTCTACAGCATCTTCACCATGGTTCTGTTCTTACTGCAATTTAATATTACAGGCTGTTAACCAAAATAACTGATGCCAAAATAATGTTAGTATCCAGTCCAAAAGTTCAAACCAAAACCATTACTGTACCTTATGGTTATTCCCCAATTAACTGGAGCATCTTCTGCTTAAAAATCAGTACTGTAAACTATACATCAGTCGTGTACTTATGCTAAGCATATTACTGAAGCCTAATTTTTTTCTGCCTATATTCCTGCAAAGCGACATACTCAGCTTTTCCCTGTTCTCTCTCTCAATGACATCCTGGAGAAGATATCATTGGCTCCTCACCAAAACAACATTTTTTTCAGTAGAATCTTGTAGTTATGCAGTCTATAAGCCCACATTAAGCTATTTAAATTACAAATTCAAATCATTTAACTAGCAAGGATTTATTTAACACCTAACAGCATAACAATGTACATGTAGGTGCAATCTAGACCTCTGCTCTGGAGCAGGAGTGTGCATGCCCACCGGCTACAATAAATCGCTTATCTAGTTTGATTTTGTTCACTTCCAGCGAAGGACATTCTGTACTTTTTTTCATATTCAGTTCCATGCTTTAAAATTTCTCTCAATGAGTCTCCCTGACTAATTTTTGCAGAAACATACATTGTTCTCTTCCAGTATCCATTTTATAACATCTCTTTCACATGCAAGAGTTAGCACCTCTTCTCAGTCTTCCTTTTAAGGAAGAACAAACCAATTCTTTCAACTCATCTTGAAATTTCTTATCATATTTTTTGCTATCTTCTGGATTCTTTCCAAGATGTCTTTATCTTTCTTCAAACATATTTCTCAAAAAAATATATGTAAGATTTAATTAAATCTTTATCAATCCAGAACTATATATATCTTGAATACCTGGTTCTTGCTAAGACATCTTAGAATGTTCCCTTTTGTTTTTGCAAGGATATCACATTTTTGCATCAGACTGCAACATCCAGAACCACTTTTGCAATACTGTTGCTTAGTCAATTTTCTAATTCATTGTCTCTTAAAACATAATATTTCCCCTGTTTGTCCTGGATCTCAGCTTGTTTCTTTCAAGCCATCTCTTCAGTTTATTAAAACTATTTTGAATTATCATCCCTCTCCCCAAAACAGCTATTCTAGGTTTGGCTTATCAGTAAAGTGCATTATATTCTTTACTCCATACCTATTCCATTAATGAAAATGTCACATAGATCCAGACCCAGAACAGTCTTCTGCAAGGTTTTACCTGAAATGTGTTTGGGATGAGCAGTAAATAAATGACACTTCCTCCATAAGCAGAATTTTCCACCAAGATGTGTGTTCATTTAGTGATGTTTTCACACAGAACATACTTGTCCAATCAGTTTATGAAAATGTCACCTGGAACTGTGTGGCAACCTTTGCTGAACGTCAGCATATATCACATTTAGTGTTTCACCTGTCAGTCCAGTTAATCTATGAAGGCAATGTATTTAACGATCTTTCTCCACATTATTCCTCCAATACTCCATTAATATGTAGTCTCCATTCCTTCTGCTATAACCTGTCTAAGACACACAGAGAAGCTGAGGATTCATTGGGGTACCAAGGGAAACAAGAGAATTAAACAGGATGATCTAGAGCACACCTTCATATGTGCTCTGTTTGGGGGTAGTCTGAAATAAATGCAGTCATCTTTGATTCTCTGCAGTCCTGTGTGTGTCCTAATCACTAAACCAAAGACTCTCACGCTTACAGGCTCTTTCTGGACCTATTAGTACTTTGATTCTGCTTTGAATGTGGGCAGACTTCAAAGAAGGGATAAGTAACAAAGCAGTTTAATCCTGAAGTGGAGTAGTGAGAGAATGATATATGCTTGGAGGTCAATATTATGGGTTTTCAACACTGCAGAACTTAAATTCAGAGCCTTTTTTTCCTGGATTGTGCTTTAATTGCTAAGTTACTTCTAAAAGTGAGCTGGCAGCTCTTCAGTCTACATTTAGAAGCAGGAAGCAATAGCACCCTGATCTGAGAAAGCCAAAAGAATTGAACCTTTCAGGTAATAAAAGTAGATAGACTCACAGATCTGAATCCCCACCATGACTGATACTGAGCTGTTCAGCACCACTAAGACTGGCACATTTCTGTGCAAAATTGAAGGCAGATTGTTAGAAGCCTATGGAACTAACGTAGAAAAAAATTAACACATAGCACTTTAGTCAGTGTCTTTGGAAGTGCCTTTAGTGCTGCCTTATAAAGTATCTGAGAATAAATATTTTTTAATATCGTACTGAGCTTTGCTTTGCCACAGTTTGAGGCTGGGCCAGCCACTTTAGTGGTAGGTGCTTTCTATTAACCCCTCTCCCTTCCTACAGGGGAAGGGGAAGAAGAAAAGGGAGAGAGACTTACGGACTGTAAAAAAAACCTAAAACAACTTTAATGAAATAACAATAGAAATCAAATATAAGGAGAAGAAGAAGAAAAATAATGAAATATATGCAAATATATACAAAACAAATATTGCAGTTTTCCCTCAATCATGTGCTCCCCGCAATGATGCTCTTGGCACCACTGGTGCTGCAGGGCAGTTCTGGGAAGATCCTGGGCTGGACTCCTAGACAGCAGCAGATGGGAACTGGATTCAGGAACACACAGATTGGGATCAGGGAGTTAACTGAGAAGTAAAATCACTAAAAGGAGAATTGGTTCTGTTCTAATTCAAACTAGGACATGCTTATTTCTGTTTAAGAGCTCCTTTAACACCTAAAACCTGAGTTTGCACCATCCATTAACACTTCTTAAAATCAATGACAGAACTCTTAAGCAGGAGCAGACTCAAGGCATGATCTAAGCTTGTGCTATTTCTCTTGAAATATTTTTATTCATAAATCATTTTAAGATTTGATTCATGTTGAAAAGCTAGATAATTATCTAATGCATGAAGTTCATAATCATCTATATCTACCCTGCTTCAGCAGTTACATTAATCAGACAATAACTGTTGTGCAGCAGCTCAAATAACTCAGTAAATTTCATGAGGAGTTTACCTTCTCTTTTCTCTCCTAAATGCTGGGTAACAATTACTGTTTAGTACATGAATAGGGCTATACAGCAGGCAACACAACCTTATACACTTCAAGAATCACTTCTAATCAGCTTTTCCTTAATTTTTCCTGCTGTGTGGAAAACTAGTATATTTGTAGAATGATCGTGCCAATTTGTTAAATCACAACCTAAGTCTTAAATGGAGGCAATGGTCACAATCAGGGGCACAAATTTTAAAGAATTAGAGAATGAAAGCAATTATGACATGTCTGGCTGATTTCAGTTGTTATATTAGATCATTATAATAAATATGTTGTTAATTACTTGTTCTCAGCTTACCAAAACTAACTTTCTCTGCTTCTGGTGCTTCACAGTACTGTGAAGTTTAAATATCCTAACTGCATAAACATTTTAAATACTGAAGTTGTCCTTGTGTTTCCATGCTGCATTGCACCTGCCACACTGAAGATGCCCTCATAGCCAGAAAAGCAAGAACCAAACCTAGAAATTCAGAACTCAAAATGTGGAGCCATTTCAATAAAAAGGTGATATCGTTAATAATTTAAAGGTAAGCATAATCAGCTTTCATCAAATATTCTCTGAAACGTAAAGATTTACCAGCTCTTTAAAACAGAAACAGCTGGCTTGACAGTGTTGTCCTACATCACTAAAACAACAATGCCTACTGGTAAACCTTTCCCTTAAATTGTAGTTATATGATGCTACTGCTCTTTTTTAGATATCCATCAAAGCAAAATCTGTAATACTGTTTGGAACTTTTCAAATACCTTAAATTTAAGCTAAGTACACAAGCTTTCAAAGTGCTGGTCTAATCTTGCTAGTCTTCATTTGTGTGCAACACCTGGATAGTTTGAAAATGCTGTTTTCCATCTCTTCCAGGATTTGGGGGAATATACTTTGCAGCCATGGATAGAATTCTGATGTCTTGAGACAGCTGATAGGCAACAACTGGGTTTCAAAAAGGTGCCCCCATTGAATATTTAGCTGAACTAGAGTACAATTTCCCACGCAGTTACATATTGAGTAAACTTGTTCAAATCCCCTTTTAAGATGCTGCAGACTAATTATACCCTTTGTTTGTCTCTGCTCACTTTTCCAGTCAGACAGTAAAAGCACAATGTGAGGAATAAGTCAGATTATCTTCTTACAGTACCAGTTTCTGGTACTAAAATTAAACACCAGGTTCCCATAGGTGCACCACAGCATGCAAACTAAGTATTTAGGGTCCCATATTGTCAATAATGACCTAGGCACTTCTGGAAAGGCAGTCAGAAAGTTTGCCTCTTTAACACTTCTATATTTCTCTGGAGCTTAGACATTCAATGCACCCCATAACAGTAATCAAGCATTGGTCTGAGTGAGTCACAAAAGTTGCTTTTGCAATTAAAGAAGTGAAAATTACACTAATGGGTGTGACTCACCCATGATGAATTCCTCTAATCTAAAAGTCCTTTTTTTTTTCCCACTGCCTGCAAAGGAGCTGGGGAAAACGCATTTAGATGCAAACATCTGAACTTAGGTTCATCAGAAGTGGAGATGAAACACACGCTGCATGTCTCCTTCTCCTCAAGCTGTGAGCCCCGTTCTGTGGATTGACAACCCCATGAGCAAGGCCTTTTATTTTTTAAGAGGTGAGGACCAGCAATGCTTTGTAGCCTCCTGATTAGCATGTGCTGCTTTGTCTGTTATATCTTGGGCAGGAGCTGTAGCCACCAGGCTGTGGGCTTTGGCAGCCGTGTCTTTTCTCCTTCTGTTGAGGCTGCCCAGTTAGGCAGTCAGGAGTGCAAGAAATATAGACTTAAAGGGAAGCATGATTTAGTGTACTGATTGGGCACTCTAGAGCAAGGAGCAAGAAGCATTAATTTAATCTACTGATTAGGTACTCATCAGGGAGAAATATTAGATTGTGGTCCCTCCTCCCTTGATTCTTGATATTTTAATACTCTTTTCTAAATGAAAGCATTTAAAAAGTTCAGGAAACGACATATAGCAAACACCTATAACTTGTTCTATAGGTCTCAGCTCACTTCCACACAGCTCCCATTGTTCATAGCAGTTATCTTCACTGTAATTATGCTAAGATATTATAATAATCATATTGCAGCAACACAAACTTTTAAAAATACCCTTGTGACTTTTTACAAGTTCAGCCAGATTTTTTCAAGGCATTGAGTATTTGTTGTGTCTTCAAAATATGTTCAGATTCATTTAACATAGCTAATTATGAGCCACCTGAGGGGTTTACATAAACGCTTCATTGACCCTTCTGAAGTTAGTCCCATTAAACATGAATGAGTCCAAGCTGGACTTGTTACGTTGCTAGTTTTCTGAACTTTCCCAGTGGACACTTAAAAAAATATGCAGCTATTACACATTAAGAAGTGTCTGTCTTTGTGCAGGTCTGTTTCATTCTTTTTTTCCCTTTTTTTTTCCTTAAGATAGAATGAAAACAAACAAAGCTCAGAGCCTAGTCAGAACTTACCAAAATCTCTGCTTATTTTGCATTTTCTATTCCAGTAGTGTAAAAAACCTGTTCAAGAAAAAGACACAAAAGGAGTCAAAGTGCCTTTGGTAGCCATTAAAAGTACAATACAAATAAAGAATGCCAGCAACAACAAATTCTCCATGAGTTTGAAAAGTGTCTTGAAGCAAAGAAAACAATGTTTCAGCTCAAATTCCCATTAAAAGATGTCTATTGCAATTTGAACATTGGTCAGCTACTTCCACAAATCTCATGTGATTTCTTTCACTCAGCAACATGAAAAACAGCAAGTAGGATTCTAGTACATTACAGAATATGTTTATATCTATTTCTAGACAACAAAGGACTAATGCAAAAAAAAAAGAAATTAATTTGCTGCTTAAGAGCTTAAGAGCTTTCATGAATCAAAAGATGAACTCTTTAAGTAAAACCTGACTCTTAAGGAATATTTACACAAAGTACAATCTTCACTGTACTACAGAAAGAACAAGTATCTAACATTCCTTCTGTATCAGATGTAATTTACTATAAGCCATGGGGATTTTACCTACTGTTATTTTACTACATTAATAAATGACAACTGGCATTAAGTATCTAGTATTTTTCTAGTGAGTTTTATAGTAATAGACAATGAATGTAAAAACCACTTGGAAAATGAAAAGCCAAGCCCTCTAACAAGGAAAAGGTTGCAAAAAAAAGAGGAAAAATATTAGCTGTCGGGATTGCATTCTTATTGCTCTTGCCATTTGTAAGGGGCTTAAGTATAAGTGTTATTTTTCTGAAAAATATATGTAGATTATTATTATATATACACTTTTCCTTAATATTATTTTATTTTAAAAACCTAATTAAGTATTTATTAAACCAAAAGCCTTAAAATGGAATGTTTTAACAAAAGGACTAATTCTACTGTGAGTCAGTACCTGGAAATTGCAGAGCATTTCATGATATTGCACCTATATAAGAGAGAAGCAAATGTATTACAAATTACTTATTCTTTGTTCTCAGTGTTGTAGCTGCCACATTTTTTATCTCGCTCTAACCATTCAACAAGCTGTCTCAAAAAGTCCTAATAGACTTTGGCAATGAGCCACATTTAATACATGCTTAATTGAAGATCTTGGCCTAATCATTTGGTATGCCATACAGATGAATTTTAAGTAAAGTGTAAGTAACTGGGACTGTTATTATCTACAGAACAAATGCAAATGGATTATATAATGTATTTCTGTAATGCATGTATTTTGAGCCAGTAAAATGACCTTTGAAAATTACTGAGATATGTGAAAATGCCGTTTACTGTAATAGGAATCAGCAGAAGAAGGTGAACTGCAGGTAAGGTTTAATGCTTCTTAAATTTTAAAAATCTAGGCAACATTCAAAGCCTATGCTGTGAATATTTAATCACCTTTAGGAAATACATGCAAAAGTGTAAAGCTTTGTTGCCTTCACATTTAAACCAGCATGGTTTTCTATTTTAACAGTTTCTTATTAATACTACCTTGATTTCTAATCAGAAACAGAAGCAATTGCATGATATGAGATCTGTGAAATTATAATTTATTAGCACTACCTGAATACAAGGAGAGCTTTTCACAAGATACAACATTTTAAAAGTACAAAGTCACTGACTTGAGTATCTTACAGTTTAAAGAATAATACAACAGGCAATGAGATATTCGGAGACTCTGAGGCCATTTTGTGATAGATGTTCCACTAAACTGTAAAATTAAAATAGAATTTTCACTTAAAGTGCAGATGCTGGAAAATCTGACATGCCCACTTGTCAAACTTTCCACTTCTTTTGAGAACCTGATGAATTTTCCTAGGGTGAAGTTTTACATTTGTGCCTTTTTTTGACATGTGAAGTTGTTGTTGAGTTATTGATGAAACTTATTACCCAAGTAATTTTTTATTTCCACAAACGATTACAAGAATAAAATAGAATCATAGAATCATAAAATCACTATGGTTGGAAAGGACCTCTAGGATCATCAAGTCCAGCCTTCATCCCATCATCTCTCCAACCACTAGACCATTAGACCATGGCCTCAAGTGCCTCATCCACTCGTTATTTCAACACTTCCGGGGATGGCGACTCTGCCACCTCCCTGGGCAGTCTGTTCCAGTGCCTAACCACCCTCTCAGTAAAGAACTATTTCCTAAGATCCAATCTAAACTGCCCCTGACACAACTTGAGGCTAGTTCCCCTCGTCTTTTCATTAGTAATTTGGGAGAAGAGACCAACACCAGCCTCACTTCAACCTCCTTTTAGGTAGTTGTAGAGGGCAATGAGGTCTCCCCTCAGTCTCCTCTCCTCCAGACTAAACAACCCCAGTTCCCTCAGCCGGTCTCCATAAGGCCTGTTTTCCAGACCTCTCACCAGCCTCCTTGCCCTTCTCTGGACTCGCTCCAGCACCTCAATGTCCTTCTTATCCCATGGTGCCCAGAACTGGACACAGCACTCAAGGTGTGGTCTCACGAGTGCCGAGTACAGGGGCACGATCACCTCCCTACTCCTGCTGGTCACACCGTTTCTGATACAGGCCAGGATGCCGTTGGCCTTCTTGGCCACCTGGGCACACTGCTGGCTCCTGTTCAGTCAGCTGTCAACCAACACCCCCAGGTCCTTTTCCGCCAGGCAGCTTTCCAGCCACTCTTCCCCAAGCCTGTAGAGCTGCATGGGGTTGTTGTGGCCGAAGTGCATGACCTGGCACTTACCCTTGTTAAACCTCATACAATTGGTCTCAGCCCATCGTTCCAGCCTGTCCAAATCCCACTGCAGAGCCTCCGTACCCTCAGGCAGAGTGACACTCCCACTTAATTTCATGTCATCTGCAAATTTACTGAGGGTGCATTCGATCCCCTCATCCAGGTCATTGATAAAGACATTAAAGAAGACTGGCCCCAAGACCGAGTCCTGAGGGACACCGCTTGTGACCGGTCTCCATCTGGATTTAACTCCATTCACCACAGCTCTCTGGGCTCGGCCAGCCAGCCAGTTTTTAACCCAGCACAGAGTCCCCCTGTCTAAGCCATGAGCCGCCAGCTTCTGCAGCAGAATGCTGTGGGAAACAGTGTCAAATGCCTTACTGAAATCCAGGTAGACAACATCCACCGCTTTTCCCTCATCCATTAGGCGGGTCACCTGATCATAGAAGGAGATCAGGTTGGTTAAACAGGACTTGCCCTTCATGAACCCATGCTGGGTAGACCTGATCCCCCTGTTGTCCTGCACTGGCCACGTGATCTCCCCCAAGATGAACCATTCCATAACCTTCCCTGGCACCGAGGTCAGGCTGACAGGCCTGTAGTTCCCCAGATCCTCCTTCCTGCCCTTCTTGTAGATGGGCGTCACATTGGCAAGTTTCCAGTCATCCAGGACCTCCCCCGATAACCAGGACTGCTGACAGATGATGGAGAGCGGCTCAGCAAGTTCCTCTGCCAGCTCCCTCAGCACTCTCGGGTGGATCTCATCCAGCCCCGTAGACTTATGGGTGTCTAATTGGCTTAGCAGGTCCTTCACTACTATCTCCTGGATTACGAGGAGTTTATTCTGATCTCCATCCCAATCTTCCAGCTCAGGGAACTGAATACCATGAGGATAACTGGTCTGATTGCTAAAGACCGAGGCAAAGAAGGCATTAAGTACCTCAGCCTTTTCCTCATCCTTGGTAACAATGTTCCCCCTCACATCCAATAAAGGATGGAGATTCTCCCCGGTTCTTTTTTTATTGTTAATATATTTATAAAAACTCTTCTTATTTGTCTCTTGCAGATAGAAGGTATTCTCCCAGTCTCACATAGGACTAATGATGAAACCATGTGCAGTATTAATTAAGATTGCTATTAGGTTTTTTAAATTGTTATAACTGTGTAACCTGCCAGAAGAGGGACAAGGCCAACGGATGGAATGAACCTTGAAGAGTACTAATGTAAAAATATTCAGCCAATCATGTACAGAACATAACAGGCAGTTGGAAGCTAAGATGTATAGGAGACAGGATCTAAATAAAAGTCCATAAAGCACAGAGAGACCATGATTTGAGGACTGGCCTTTCACACATCCTTGGTCTCACTACCACAGCCCTTTATACAAAGGTATTCACTGCAAGTGAGCAGTTTCAAAAGTAAGCTTTGACTGGTATCCAGCAGTGGTCATTGTGAAGCCTCTATGCTGCAGATGTTTTACATTGGTCTAGAGTAACAGTGAATCATATTTTTAGTTAAAATGAAATGTTTTCAGGTTTGTATTATATATGTCTTTATTAGAAACACTTCATGTATGCATCTCCTGCAAGTTTCTTTTTATGCAATGGGGATTTTTTAGTAATCAGTAAAAATAAGGGGTTGCACTTAGTAAAATTGCTTCAAAGTGAAGATAAAATTGAAAAGATAGAGCAGAAATTGTGGAGTGAAAACATAAAAACCCCACGACATCATGTCCAAAGTTAACATCTCCAAAGTCGCCAGTTAGAATCTTAAGAATATAGCTTAATGAAATCCCAACTTTTCTCATTTACAGAGGGTAAATGAGCAGAAACATACAGAAATGAGTATTGAAGGCAACAAGACTTATGTTTGTTTGCCTTGTCATTACATGATGACAGTAGGAATTGGCATGAAAAACTAAACAACTTCTAAAATCAGCTTCACTGGAGGACACCTTTTAACTGTAGCGACAGGACTCTATGCAGTCTCTTCAGTGATAAGTCAAGATTTATTCCTACTTATGGCTGCCTTAGAAATTAGCAATGCTCTGAATTTCACTAGTGTATAATTTAAGGCCAAAAGGGAGCCTTTTGATCATCTGCTTTACCTTCTAGGGAGCCGCTTTGAGTTTTTTCATTACTTTAATATGCTTTCATATGTCTGTGTGCTGAGTACCTTCAAATCACAATGAAATTGTCAATGGAAGTTTCAGTTTCATAGATTTTAAGGCTAGAAAGGACCATTTCCATCATTTTGTCTGACTTCTTGCATATCACGAGCCATTCTTTTTACCAAGTGATTTCCAAATCAAGCACATGACTTCTGGTTGAGCTAGATAATATCTTCTGGAAAATAATTCAGTTTTGATTTCAAGTGCTAAAGATTCCACCATTATTCTCAGGAAAATGCCCCCATCACCCATCATTTCTAATTGCAGCTTATTTTTAGACATTAAGTTACACAGTGCTATATTATGTGAGTTTTTTGAATTTACTTAAGAGCCCCAAGGAAAGGTTGAGATGGTTTATTTTTTAATATTTTAGTAGGCATTCATCTATCAGGATTGAGTCTCTTCTTAATCTTCTTACCACTAGCATTCTTTGTGCTAAACTCATTCGATGACAATTCTTTGTTCCCCCCATCACTGCCACTTTCTTGCCCTTGAGAGCACTTTCCAATGTTTTCCTTTTAAAATCATTTTCGATCATAGGAGCATCTCTCTTTAAAAAAGTACATCCAGGAAAGAGGTAAAAAGTCCTTTTAATCTAATAATGTATATATTTGTAATGAAAGAAGCTGTGTGACAATACTAGATTTTGTTGAGATTCTTTGCACATATTCATATTTCACGCACATGCCTAAAATTATTCATACTTAGTTCAACATACATGAAAGAACAGTCTGGTCCAACAGTTTTTCAGAGCAAATAATGTCAACAGAATGATCCTAGAATGGTAATAACAGAAGAACAAAAGGTATTAGCAAGCTTTAGAGTGGGGTCTTCTACCTTTTAAACCATATGATGTTATTAATAATAGTATTGTTGTAATTCGAAAACAAAGAAAACCCTAATGCAGAACACTTGTTCAAATTCAGGATGAAATAAGCAGAAGAGATAGACACAGTATGTCCACAGTACTATATACACTTCAATCCAAAAGCAGTTTTGTATTGGAAAGTTTTATCCCACTATCGGATAACTTTGAAAATAATCTTTTTCACCACAACTATGTTGTAAAAACCTGCACTACAGTATAATATTGTATACCAATATAAAACCTTTTACATTTATATAACTGCATTTAAGTTTGAAGATCTTTTTCTATTTTAGAAAGGCTAAAATAGACAAATCCCTACTATGACAAACTAAGCCTAAGAGACACTGAAAAAATAACACAGTAGGCCACAACAGCAAGAGAGAGAAAAAGAAAAATACACAAAGAAACACAAACAGATTCTAGAAATTATGCTAAATCAGCCAAAAGGATACATATTGTAAATCCTCTTTCTTGAGCTACATGGTAATGTGAGGCTCTTCTTTGAAAACAAAACTATATGTAAAGACAGAAACAAGAGAACTATCAAATTTATCTCCTTAATCAATGGAGCTGCAAAGACTTATTCATTAACGTGGTGTTTGGACATGGCATGATAGATATTTGAAGTTGCGGTTGGGATGGTGTGAGCAACAGACCTTGTACTGACCTTCTGAACAAAGGCAATCTCACTGAGTACTCATAAGTATTCAAAATGTCTTATTAATATCAAAGTAATTCTGGACATCAAAGTTAAAATTAAAAAGGAAATAAATGATTCATATACCAAAATCACTAGAAATTATGCAGAGTAGCAACCACAGGACAATAAAAAAGACCACCTAAAAATAACCCAGAGTAGTGCCCCATGGTTAAACATAAATAAATAATGAGTGTTCTTTAAACCAATAAATACCAAAAACTGATGTCCATCCTATTATCAGATTCACAAATTAAGTAACCAATACACTAATGTTAATTTACATTTTTTATTTTTTTTTATAGCGTAGACATTGACAGATTAGCCTGATGAGCTCTGGGGCAGATCTTCACATCAGAGTACTGATTTAGAGGGCTTTCTCAGTGTTCCAAGTGCTAGAAGGAAAACAAAACCTGAACCTTACTTAGGGCAATGCCCCATAAATAAAAGGGAAAGAAGGGAAGCTCAGTGGAAGAGGATGAGACCTCATATTTTGATTTCCACTCCCAGGATGGTCTCTCTTTATTTTCCAGTCATATTCTCCCATAAATATACACATTGAACCTGTGCTGCCTTTTCCGTTCTGAGCAGGTGAGACCTGTGCTTGCAGTAGTCTGCTTCCTCCAGCGGGAGGGACCTGGACTCTTCTCCCTGCCACCCCTCAAAACACCCTGTAATTTTGGTGTGGTTATGGGGTTCAAGTCTCCTCAAAATGAACAGGACCATGAACACAGGCTTTTGGGATACTTCTGGCATTATTTTGTACCAGAAAAAAGAGATGACTTTTGTTACTCCTCTCAATTCCCCATACATCTTGGATTCCCACAGTGGCTTCTAGATGTCTTCAGAGATTCCTTCTCTTTTCCATTGTCTGCAACAGAATATGTTACTTCTACTGGGGCCATAGGTATGAGCATAATACCATTATTTAATTGCAAATAGTATTTGAATGTATTTTAATGAAAATTTTCAGTCTTTTGAGAAGATAAATACTAAATGCTAAAAAAAGCAAAGTAAGTGATTAAACAGCTTGTTTGTGTGATTGAACATAATAGCACTGATAGCATGAAACAATATGCCCTGTGATTAGAGCACATAACACTGTACTACCTTTTTTTTTCCCTGGAGACCACATTGACTCTTTGATAAGATTGAAGCTATTTCTCAAACAAATTGTGATCTTTTGTCTTGCTGTGAAAATGCTATTATAAAGTAAAAAAAATACTTGTACTGAACAAAAAACCCACTAAAGAATTAGTTTTGTTAGCAAAGGTTAAAGAGGCTTCTCACTGGCAACTGTGGAGAGCGTCAGCTCAGTATGTGCATGTCTATCTTGTCAAGCTGTTGGGTATTAATTCTGGGATATTTCAGTATATTGAGCTAGCTGAATTCTCTGTGCATTCTAAGGGAATAATCTACTCGTTTCAGATAATAGGAGAGTTTTTAAAAACTGAGTTTTGTCTGCAGAAATAGGAGGTTTTATTTCTCCAATTATGAAATGCTATAGTTGTACTTTGTATTAGAAAGGGAGATTTTATTCCCAGTGATCTTGACAGGATTCTTCTGTTTGCAGATTCCCTGATCTACTTGAAATGCTCATTATCATTTTTTCTTGGTATTGAAAATATGTTTAATGATGGTTTGCATATACAAGACAAAGAAAGGTAATTATTTATCAGACAATGTATTCTAAATAGTTTAATTTATGCTATGACACAGAACATTTATAATCTAACAATTATTATGCTTTGTTGTAAGGTGTAACTACAATTTATCCTGTGCTTAAAATATTGCTTTCATCCCTAAAAAATGTGAAATTAGAAATAAAAAAAATATTAGAAGAAGTTGCCTATCCTTTCAGGGAACTGAATAAAATTTCCTCTAACCATAGCAGTTATTATATCAGTTATTGATTTGTATTTGCCATTCATCTGCGTGCAGTCCAACTGACAAGGTAACTTGTGCTTTTTTTGTAAAGCCTATGTTTGTGACAGGTGTGTAGTGATTTGGAAAATACACAATATTATGGATATATACATTGCAATAGGCATGGAGAACATGGTTACTGGGGAAATCTTCTGGTTGATGGCGTCTTCCTCTTCTGAACTGCCTTTACTTTGATCTGACGTGTCTCATATTTAACCTCCCACAAATTCTACAAACCTCAGCTTCCTACAAGGTGTCTGCGAATGAGCTAAGGTTTCAAGGGTTGGGTTTGGTTGGGTTTTTTGTTGTTTTTTATCCTTTTATTAACACATTTAGTCACATGTTACACAGACATCTGCATTCTGATCCAATGTATGTTAAAAAATTTTGTTGTGTGATCAAATACAGATGGTGACCACAGTCATGATTGATAAAATTAATTAAAGACTGTTAATACAGTTACTGGATTTTATTTTTGCTTTATAATAAAAGCAACAAATTTTATTTTAGTAACTGTAAAAAAGGCATTGAAGCAACATTTCCAGTAATGTATTGCAATAAAAGCACTGCAAAATCATTTAAGTTTACCTTACAAAGCAATAAAAGCAAGTTACTAAATGATGAAAGAAGTAAGTGGACAGAAACATGTCCATATCTGAGTAGCTGACTAAGCAAACGGTAAAATTCAGGGGGAGGAGGTAGTTACGAAGGAAACTCAGATCTTCTTAATCCAGAAAAGTGGATTATATTCAAAAATATAAATGAAGTTTTACTAATTTGAATATTAGAACATAAAAAAAAAAAAGTGGCTGATATTGATCAAGGGTAAATGGAGTTCTATTCTTTTTGTCCTCTCATTCTATAAGGCATATAAAACAGGAGACTGGGAATTTTAGACCTGATAAGCATCATGGCTCATAAATGAGTGTATTTTCCTTCATTAACAGAAAAATGATTACCAAACTGTCTACATTTAGCCAGTACTCAGGGCTGAAATGTAGCAGTTATTCTCCCACCCTATGCTCCCTCCTCAGCTGAGAAGGAGAATCGAAGAAAAAAGGCAGAAGGCCTGTGAGTTGAAGTAGGAACAGACCTAACAGAATAACAAAACTGATACAACAATCAACATAAAGCATAGAAGGTTCTACTCAGCCCAGTCCTTAATATTGACAGCAACAACAGAAGACCTCAATGGAGGAATCCCAGGGAGATGAAGAGCTCCACCCTTGGTGAGGAACCTCCTTTTATAATGAGTATGATTAAGTGGTATGGGATGGACCTGTGAGCCAGCTGCCTTGATTGGATCTCCCAGCTAACTCGGGGCTCCTCACAGCCTGCCTGCATGGCTACCCATGGGTCTGTGCCTAGGAAACCAAGTCACCAAATAAAAACACATATTTGATTATTTAACTAGTGCAATTCTATATTACAGTCATTTAAAAAAATAAAAGCTAAATATTTTTATTGTGGGATATCTAGTCATGATTTCAATTAAATATCAAAAAGCAAAAAAATAATTTTCAGTCAGTTGCTAATAAAGTACGTATCAGAGCTGGTGGATGTGGATAGAAAGAGAGGACACTTTTGATTATATTTGGATGATCATGGTGACTGAGAGAGGTGCCTGAGAACTGGAGGAAAACTCCTGTCTTCAAGAAGTACACATAGGAGGGAACTACAGGCCAGACAGCCTCTCCTTGATCCCTGGAAAGGTGATAGAGCAGCTAATACTGGGAAAAATTTCCAGGCACATGAAAGACAAGAAGGTGATTTGGAACAGTCAGCATGACTTCACCAAGGTGAAATCATGTTTGACCAACCTGATAACCTTCTACAATGAATGGTCCGGCTTGGTAGACAAGGGGAGAGAAGTGGATATTGTGAACCTTGATTCCAGTAAGGCTTTCAACACTTCTTTCATGGCTTCTCTCTTTAGCTTCTCATAGACAAGGTGATAAATATGGGCTAGATGATAAGAAGTCAGTGAGGTGGACTGAAAACTGTGACTACAGTAATCCCTATGGCAAAATACTTCACTGCTGTGATAGTTTTGCCACTCACTGCTGTAAAACAAAAAAATCTGAAGTGCATTGACTCGACAAGACAAAAACATTTTATCACAACTATAACTGTTTTCCAGAAACTTTTTATGGAATTGAGGTAGATTTTCTTTGAGACACTACTGTCCAGTATGTATTTTACGATCTGAGAAGCTGGTTATTGACAATGGTTAATTTTTTGCCTTTTTCCCCTGATTAAACAGGCTTTATTTCATGCTCATTCTGGAAACCAATTAGCTGATGCATAGAATTAAAGAAAAAATTACACATATACACTAGTTCAAAAGTAGAGATTAAAAAAAAACAACGTAAAATTTAAACAGAAGAAAATTAAGTGTTTTTTCTTAAATAACATATGCCCAGACCTGAAATGGTGAGGTTAGCTGATGTAGTACTAAGGATTTATACTGAGAGACAGATTTATTCCCGTAGCAATAAGCAAAGTACAGATTCCAATCTAGTTTAAGAAAAAAAAAAAAGTAATGTGTTACTAGCAGAATCAGCTTTTCTAATTTCAAAAGCTGAGTAAAATTAGATTAAATAATTTTAAGGAAAAGCATTAGATGCATTCAATCTTTTAATGTTTCTTACTATTTAAGTTGATCTGCAAAAGGCTAAAAACAACATATACACAAATATCAAGCTATTAATAATGTTATCAAAGTTTAATTGTTAACTGTCTTTTCATTTAGCCTTCCTAAGGATCAAATCCATATTAACAATAGTTGCTAAGGAGAAACATAAAATTATCACATAGTAAACTACCACCTATTCTAACCATTTTATAATATGCTGTCTTCTTCATGACATTTTCCCAACATCATAAGCCATGTCTCTTGTACATCTTGGTCATAGTTTGCTGTAAATCCGTGGAATTTCAGGCTGTTAATGGCATTTGTAACATCAATGGAAAAAAACCTGAGATTTAATCAGATCATTACCACTTACACAAGAGACTTCTACAGCAGATCAAGTCTGACATTAGTAAAGATTTGAAAGTTAATAAAGTTTCTCTAAGCAAAACTGCTTTCATTATATATTTAACTTATTGGAGAAGCTGAATGGTTTTTGCTCCCTGTGTTTTCAGTAGTCTTGGTTGGGCATGAAAATAGTTATTTTCTTATTACTGTTTCCAAAATTTTAGCAAGTGGCATCATTTGACCCATGAGAATCTCCCAAGGTTGCAAAAGAAATTCTGGTTTACTGTATTTAGTTACAATGAAATTATTCATCTTCCTTTCACTGACTTAGGCCTCCATATTGGCATTATAGTGTTTCAGATTATAGTAGTATTTATTTATTAATTCTGAGAATTCCTTGTGCCTACATTTATTTCTGTAATGAGATATTTCCATATATCTAAGTACATAACGGATTTTATTGAAGGACATTTCATAAAGAAATGTTCTTAGGATATAAACATTCAGAGAATGTTTCTTTCTTGTGCTATATAGTCACAGTATCACACAAAAATCAGATTTAGTGGGAATGTCAAGACCCTTCTGAAGGCAAGGTCATCTATATGTGCCATTCCTGGAGTGGAACACACAGCCTTTCTGTGCTTTAGTCTGCTGATCATTAGATTTTTTTCCCTTCTCTGAGTCAGTCTTTCTTGCTGCATCTGAAGACACAGTCTGTCCTGCTCTCCTTGATCACAAGGAGCGCCGATGTTTTCTCTTTTCAACATTATTTAAGGTACCTGAAGGCATTTACCATTTTCCTTCTATATCTTTGCTGCAGTTTAAATAAATAATCCGATTTCTTTCAATCTTTTCTCTTAAATATTTTTTTCTATACTCTTGATCATTCTCTTTATTTTCCACTATAATCACTCTAAAGAGTACACTTTTTTCTCTAGTGCAACAGACAAATATTAGCATTATAAATCTTTGCCCCATTTTCCCCTCTAGCTCCCAGACGTCTCTTTTAAAACCTGTTTGTAAGCCTGCTGTTCCCGTACTGGTTTCATCTTGCAGATTATTTCTGCCTAAGTGCTGTACCTTGTATTTCATCCAATATTTTAGGCCATTTCTCCAATTTGTCAAGATCATTTAGAACTTTATTCCTGCCTCCCCCCTTGTGATGTCTCTCAGTTTCATGACATCTGCAAATTTAATAAGCGTATTTTCCATTTCAATTCAATTTCAGTTCAATTTGTTAATAAAAACATTGAACAGAACTAGACCCGTGACAGGACCCTGTATATTCCCACCTGACTCTTCCTTTTTTTTTGACAGTGAAATATTGCCAAGGACTCAGTGGCTACTGTTAGAAAAGCTGTATAACACCCACCTGGTAGTTTTCATCTGGACTACAATTCTAGAGTTTGCTTATGAGAATGTCACAAGAAACAATTTCAAATGCCCTATAAAAGTCAACATATGACACCTACTGCTTTTCCCTTGTTCACAGTTCCTGCAGTTCTGTCATGGAAGGAAATTAAGCAGCTTTGACATGATTTACTCTTGACAAATCAGTGCTGTCTGTTATTTATCTCCTTGCAATTTTCTAGGTGCTTAGAAATAGGTTTGATTATTTGGTCAAAATTTTTTCCAGGAAATGAAATCAAGCTAGAAGTTCTTTAATTTGGTGGCTTTTCTCTTTTTTATAGGTAGTCACAAAACCTGTACTTCTTCAGGTCTTCCACCATTTTATCTATGCTCCACAGTTTCTCAAATGTAACCTTCAAATGCAAAGGCAGCTGTGTTTCGGTACGTTGTACTTGTCAGCTGTAGTTACACCTTATCTTCCACCTCTAATCATACCCAGTGCAGAGTTTACGATTTTTAACGTAAGCATAAAAAATTACTATTGGTAACCAGAGGTTGACATTCCATATTAGGCTCTGCTTTTTTTCAGATAGACCGTCGCTTGTTTATATCGTGCCAGTCAAGCTGCTTAAGTGATTACTATCTTTTATTTCTGGCAAAATACTCTGGGAGTGCTTATTTTCGTCTTCAGTTGAAACTCTTTAAGACAATCTGGCTCACTGACTACATTGAGTTAGAAGGCACTCACATCATGATGTGAAGGAGAAAGCGATTAGCAGCTGGGAACAGGATAGGGGTCATTACCTCTGCAAGCAATGCAGCTGGAGAAGGAGGAAGGTATGTGTTCTAGCTTCAGTTTTCTTCTAGCTGAGAAAACCTAACGTTTCAAGAGATATTAGCACTTAACACTGGATTTTTCACTATCTTATTTTCCAAGATATCTTGTAGTCAGCTAATACATCCAGTTCTTTCTTTTCCCCTGCAGCTTCTGTCTAATCACCTGTTGAAAGCAGAGGAAATTTCACAGCTTTGTCCTCTACTGAATAATGTTATTTTTTCTCATCTGTCTGTATCTCCAGTTCTCAAGATTAACCAGTTCTTTCTACATGATATTATTACACCTACTACATTGAATTATTTTTTCTGGATGTGATTTCATATGCAACTATCATTAGCACATCATTATGGCTTTACAGGGACATTAATAAAAACTTTAAACACAATTTGACCTATGTTAAGTCCTTAAGGAATTTCGAAATGGAATAGTCTCCTTCAGCACAGTCTACCACAACCTCTCCTCTAGCTGTTGATTTACCCCTGTCATATTTTGTTTAGTAATTCTACCTTCTCAAGCTTTACTCATAATTTATGAGTAAATCTCAAGGATACATCTTTTAGGAATGATATAGAGAACATTGTTCTGATGTGAGACCCTGTGATAAGGCTGGGAATCACAAACTGAGGTACATCTATTTCTCTGACAAAGGCAAAGTGCTGTAGAAGTTATTTTTTAGCAACTCCCCTAACATCCTTATTTATTGTTACATCTTACGTCTCCTGGCATTAATTGCAGGGCTTTCACAGAAATTCAATGGGAGAAGAATCAGAATATCAAAGGTAAGATCTCCCACAAGCTGAAACTCTACATAGGAACATCTCTAGCACAATTTATTGGGCAAACACTAGAGACACTTAGGCAAGCTTTAAAGTCAATAAATTTGAACCAGGCTTTTCAAAGAAAGTCACAGAATGCTTGACATTTGAACTGGATAAGTAATTAGAAAAAAAAGACATTATAAGCTTCGGGCTCTGACATAGATTGGAAGGCCCCTTTATTATGATGTCTAATTTATTTGACTAATCCTAGAAATTTATACTCCATGGTGACAGGCACAGAAATTCACATATTATTTAATCCTTCTCTTTGTCTCATTGTAAATACAGTTCTTCGTAGGGAATTCTGTCTTAGGAAATGGCTTTCAGTGAATTTCAGGCAGCAGTACGAGGGGAAGAAAAAAAAAAAAAGCATTCTTGTCCAGTTCTTACTGCAATGATGGTCTCTATTGTGCAATAGCTTTGACAACCATGAACAAAATACTGTATGGAAACACATGAAAAACCCTTTAGATGTGGGGCAGTAACACCATTTCAAGGTTACACTTTTGAAAAAGGATGGCAGTTACACTTGAGGGATAGCCCTTCACAGCCCTATGTGGACTTAAGCACAGCTTTTCAGTGAAGGGTAAGCAACATGGTCAGTCCTGATGAGAAATGTTGAGAATTCACAGACTTAAATTCACCTGAGACAAAAACATAGGCACCACAATAGCCTATTTAATGTGGAACCAGAAAATAAAGTTGGGGCATATACAGTAAATACTCTGGGGATGGAAAACCATATACACAAAAGATATTGTGTCCTCATTATTCCAGAAAGCACCACTAGACTTTTGTGTTGGGTTATGTACATAACCTAGCTAGAGATTTCCTTATAAAGTAAGCTTTCAAGTTGTCTTGCCATTAGCTGACTGAACAGATGACCCATTCATTGTGATGCTTTCCTACATTCACAAAATCAGAATCACAGAATCACAGAATAGCCTTGTTTGGAAAAGACCTCTGAGATCAAGTCCGACCATTAACCCAGCACTGCCAATTCACCACTATACCATGTCCCTCAGCACCTCATCTACACAGCGCTGTAATCCCTCCAGGGCATACGCCATTGTCAAATCTAGTAAAGATAGTTTAGATTATGAACATAAATCCAAGCTTCAAGAACTGAAGCTAAGCCAATTTTTGTGCTGCTATTTCATTGGCACACAATCTAAATATTTTCATTGGGTTTGGCTCCTGCTTTTTAACTGGATGGTATTCAGGCTAATGCTCAGTTAGGAGATACATTTTCTTTAATAGTGGAGATGCCAACAAGCCACAGTTATCACAAGCAGAATTTAGCACAACAAGAGCTATTGTTTCTGGCTGTGGTATTTCTTTCTCCTTGGTATGAGAATTTTCTTAGCATAAAGTTAATTGCTAGCAGTGGATTCCCTCAGAAATGTTTTGCCAAGAAATTATCTGCATGTATCATTAATGAAGTCAGTGTTTCTGCATCGCTGTTCATAGAAAATATTCACATAAATAAGGCAATAAACCCAGGAGATTTTATCAAAGTAAATGTGCACAAGTACTTTTCTCTAGAAAAAGAAAGTTATAAAAATGTTGTTGCATTTCACTTTTTTTTTTTTAATTTTGCTCTCTGTTTTCCCAGTAGCTTTGTCTTGCTTCTCTCTACATCTTAATCTTTAGAAGTACATTTTTCATGATGAGTACCTGGCTCAGACTGAAATAAGCTGGAAAGGTTCAAAAGAAGTAGTTCAGCCTATTCTGAGAGTGAGATGAGGAAAAATTTTTTTTGCACATTAACTTTCTGGTCATTAAGCTTATTTATGGAGAACAGATTTTCACCATTCACATGAAAAACAGCTCTTGGTTAACCAAGTCATGAGCCTTTCAAAAATTCTCTGTTCATACATACCACACAGAAACATGTTAAAATTGACAGCAAAGATTAGCATATACTGAGCACACCCCAGCTCCTGACAGTGGCTGATATGTGTGACCATGTTGTGCAAAACAGGACTTTCTCTGAAAATCCTGCAGTAGGCCATAAGTGCTGGATAAGGACATATTTCCTGTCTCTTGTACTCTTAGTAATTCCAGAGATCTCACTTTTGCCAGTTCCATTACTTTCAGTAGTCAGCCTACCTGTTTCCGGGGTTAAATCAGTTGAATTCCACCTTGACAGTCTGTAATGACCAATCACTGCCAGATTTCCTCTCTAACACTAAGCAAATCATTTCAGTATTCACCAGCTAATAATGACTTTTATCCTGTAGTAAAATTACCCAGGAATAGCTACAGTGTTTTAAATACATATCTTAATCTGAATGTGTTCACACTGTAATTCCGAGTTCTTCTTCTTCAACATCCTCAAGGATGCACAGAATTGCTACATGCTCATGGGTGCACTTGACACTGGCTGGAACCAATTGAACCATAATAAAGTCTATACTCTTAAGTCAATGCTTTTCTTCACTCATCTGCATCTCAGTTTCTTGCAGATGATGCAGAGACTATGTTGCCCTCTTCAGTCCGGGTTATAAAGATGTTCTTCATTATTGTTTTAAAAAACACAGGTTCTGTGTTGCGAACAGCAAACAAATGACAAAAAAAAAGTAAATTTCTAATTCTGGATGCAGACTTTGAGTGGGTCAGGACCCACTCACTGAGAAATTCAGACAGCAGTACTATTTATTCACTGTCTCTCCTCTTAAAGACTATTAAGATATATAGGACAAAAGCTGCACAAGCAATTTCTTATTTTTTGAGTGGTTCATTCTGAAAATGTTAGCCACAGCACATTAAAAATCCTTTTCAGTCAACTTCCTTCATGGAGAAAGCAAGAAGCTGACAGGAGGTGTAAATTTGCATCTCATCCCAGCATGGTGCTGTCGATCAGCCAGAGCATGCTCGCAGAGCCAGGCACGCAGAGGCACTGCTTAGCATATACACAGCCTGTAGGAACAGGGAACTGATCTCAAGCCTCTTCCATTCTTATGATAGCAATCTAGACGTAAGCACTTTTGTCCACAGAGCAGTAAGAAACTCTTAACAGCAGCAAAACATTTGTGTCTGATTTTGGATAAAAGAAACTTAGATTACTCGGTTTCTTGACACACAGAATAGTTAAAAAAGATGGAGTTTCACAGATACCTTTACAGAGGCAAACTGAGTACATTGTTGTCTTGAACAGCTGCAGTGTAGTTTTATGATAAGCAATAAAATCAGTCTCATGGTGGTTAGTAAATCACTTCGAGATCTTTCTATTTGATAATTTTCTTACATCAAAACTGCCGCCTAACAGTAGCCAATGCTGTGAACCCATACACAACGATTTCAAGGATATGATTTCAAGGGACTTATTTTGCTTTACCTTCATGGTGACACACAGTTAAAATTTCACTTTAACATTCCAATTTACATTCCACCAGAAGTGGAGACAATATTCCAGATGCAGCCTCACCAGGACAGAGTAGAGGGGGAGAAGAACCTCTCTCCACCTACTAACCACACCCCTTCTAATACACCCCAGGATGCCATTGGCCTTCTTGGCCATAAGGGCACATTGCTGGCTCATGGTCATCCTGCTGTCCACCAGGACCCTTTCCCCTATGTTGCTCTCCAACAGGTCAGTCTCCAACTTAGACTGGCACATGAGGTTGTTCTTCCCCAGATGCAAGACTCTACACTTGCCCTTGTTATATTTCATTAAATTTCTGCCTGCCCAACTCTTCAGCCTGTCTAGGTCTCTCTGAATGGCAGCACAGCCTTCTGGTGTGTCAGCCACTCCTCCCAGTTTGGTGTCATCAGCAAACTTGCTGACAGACCACTCTATTCCTTCATCCGAATCATTGATGAATACATTGAATAGTACTGGTCCCAGTACCAACCCTTGAGGGACTCCACTAGATACAGGCCTCCAACTAGACTCTGTCCCATTGACCACAACTCTTTGGATTCTTTCCTTCAGCCAGTTCACAATCCACCTCACTACCTGATCACCAAACCCATACTTTATCAGCTTATCTACAAGGATGCTGTGGGAGACAGTGTCAAATGCTTTACTAAAATCAAGATAGACCACATCCACTGCTTTACAGTCATCTGTCCGCCGGGTTATGTCCTCATAAAAGGCTCTCAGATTGGTCTAGCATGACTTCCCCTTGGTGAAGCCATACTGACTGCCCCTAGTGGACCTCTTATTCCTGATATGCCTATAGACAGCACCAAGGATAAATTGTTCCATCACCTTTCCAGGGAGGGAGGTGAGGCTGACCGGTCTATAGTTACCCGGGTCCTCCTTCTTGCCCTTTTTGAAGACCGGAGTGACATTTGCTTTCCTCCAGTCCTCAGGCATCTCTCCTGTTCCCCTCGACTTAACAAAGATGATGGAGAGTGGCCTAGCAATGACATCCACCAGCTCCCTCAGCACCCGTGGGTGCATCCCATCAGGACCCATGGATTTATGGATGTTCAGGTTGTGTAACTGATCCCTAACCCAGTCCTCATCAACCAGGACCAGCTCCTCCCCTATCCTGACTTCCTCTGGAGCCTCAGGGGTCCTGGGCTCCTCAGGACAGCCTCCAGCAGTATAGACAAAGGCAAAGGAGGCATTCAGTGACACTGCCTCCTTTTTATCCTCTGTCACCAGGGCACCCACCTCATTCACCAGTGGGCCTACATCACCTCTAGTGTTAGGTTTTATCTGCAATGTATTTGAAGAAGCCCTTTCTGTTGTCCTTGACCTTTCTTGCAAGGTTTAATCCCAAGGAGGCTTTGGCTTTCCTAATTGCCTCCCTGCATCCTCTGACAACAGACTTATATTCCTCCCAAGTGGCCAGCCCCTCCTTTCATGATTTGTACATTTTCTTCTTCCCCTTGAGTTAGCCCAGAAGTTCCCTGTTTAACCATGCAGGTCTCCTGGCACCCTTTCTTGACTTCCTGCCTGCTGGGATGCACTGATCTTGAGCTCGGAAGAAGAGGTCCTTGAACGCTAACCAACTATCTTGGGCCCCTTTACCTTCAAGTACCCTGTCCCATGGGATTTCCTCTAGAAATTGCTTGAAAAGGCCAAAGTTGGCCCTACTGAAGTCCAGCATTGTATTTCTGCTAGGTATTCTATTCCTGCCACATGCCAGTACATAACTTTCTATCTATGTGATTAAAATAAAATCAAGCAATCAACAGTTTTTGTTAATAGTGATATTTCCTGCCTTTTAAAACTGAGTTCTGTCAGAATATGCTATAAGAAGACACAGATAGAACTTTCAAGTTATTTTTATTCTCATCAGAAGGTATCCAGAACATCAACATTCGTCACTAGAACAGAGTGTAAAATGTGTTTTTTTTCTCTAGAAGCACCCTCAGTAAAGTGAAGAGTAAACAAGACCACACTTTATAGATGCCCATCTCCTTCCATTTGTTGCAGCAAGTGTTGCAGTCCCAAGTCCATCAGTGGAAAATAAGAAAAAACGTGAAGAGAATTCATTATTACAGAAAAATTGACTGCCACAGAACTGAGATACTTCAGTAGTGTAATGTAATGTGATAACTACTTATCAATTTTGGGAAAATTCAGAAATGCACTTGAATGTGGCAAATCCATCTTTTTTGTCTATTATTCACATACATCTTTGTACACATACAGACACATAATTCTGATTGCAATAAAAGCTACCTAAAGCCTTAATATATTTTTAGTAGAACAACTGTTTAATTAAAAAAAATAAAAAATAATCCAGGGTTTACTTATAACACCTCAGTCCCCCCTCAAGCTGAATTCTAAGATATGAACTTAATCACTTGATTTTTCCCCTTTGATCTCATGAACCCTGCCGTCCTAGCTACATGCTGACCCTGTTCCATGATAAAAGTCTCCATGATACCTGTTCCACGAGCCAGCCTGTAACCCAGTCATCTGGGCACTCTGCTAGATATTCATTCCTCCCCTGGAGCAGCACTAGAAGTTCTGAAAAAAAACACCACCCTTTTAGGTGAAGCTTAAAGCAGACTGAGTCCTGAAATCTCAGCACATCTCTGGAGGAGTCCTTGAAGGACCTAAGAACAGAGAGGTCTCAGAGAGGTCTATTTCTGGTACCCTTGTTTCAACACAGCATACATGTCTAGATTGAATTAAGACTTTACCTATATAAATTTAGTCAATTCAGGATTTTTTTTTTTTTACGAAAATGTTGGAACTTCGGGTATCCCACCTCTCAAATCAAGTCAGTTGGACTTCCCTGGATTGCTTCTATGAGCAAAATCCCATGAATGCTCCCATCTCCCCTTGCTTGTTACTTCAGGTTTTTAGGAGTTTTATACTCTGTGGCACTGTATAGTTAACAGTCAGAGAGGTGTCTAGGTCACAATTTCTTGCTAGTGGAGTGGCTAGGTAAACCAGGCATTAGGGAGAGAAGGGTGTAAGGAAAATGAAGTCTCTCTGCCAGACTTCAATGCCTGCTGAAAACTACCTTGAGAAGTATGTGTCTGTGAAACTTGGATTCGCAGCTGAGCATTACTTTCATACTGTGCTGTTACCACCCTGTCTCTGAGTACAGACATCTGAAGGCACTTATCAGTCCTAAGTCATTTGATCCTGGAGATTGTACAGCCTCTCTGTTCAGACTGGGTCTGTGTCTATTCATCAACCTGAAAATGTCAAGGGCTTTGAAACCTTTCTCCACAAAAGTACCTGACAAGAAACTCCATCCCAACCTTTCCCTCTCTTTCCAAACACTGAGAATTCCTACATTAATTAATTGTACTTTCAATATGCTATGTCATCAACTTTCAAACAGTGAAGAAGTAGCTGAATTGATTAAATGGTTTGGAACTGAGCACCACTAATTTAAAAATGGCGTGTGTTTGAAGCAGTCCTTCATTGCAAACGTAGTGCTAACACCAAGATGATCTGGTGCTTGAACAAGATCACCTAATGACATTCTCATGAAGGATCATTTAGCTAGGGATGCATCTATGTGTCATCAGTTCAGACCACACTCCAGGAGTGTTATTGTGTTACTCACTGGTGCCATAAAGCAGGCTCTGAAGAGTTATGACCTTTCTTTCCTCAGCTACAGAGTCGTATTGCAGGCATCCCATATTGCAGGCAAAATCCTGACCTTCAGCTATTAGTGCTTTGCACAATCCTCAGCTGAACAGTGGTTACTGATATACCTTGATGTGATGTCTTCAGTGCCTGAGAAATTCTAAGAAGTATCAAATGCAGTCATGTATCTCCTAGCAACAGAGGCCATCATGAGCACATCAAGCTCATTTTCCAGTGGTTTCCTATGGAAGAAAGATATGGAACACAGATGTCCTGTGAATCTTTGCAGCAGAGCTTGTGAACAGAGTAGCATGCCCTGAAACTGATGAATCCGCATGGTAAAGCACATCACTCAGCAGACACCCCAGTTCTGGCACCACAGTAGCGTAATCGTATTCACATAGCAGAGCATCTGGATGAAACAGCCTTACTTTCCACATCAGGCCTCCCCCACTGATCTGCCTTTATACTGCTTTCTGTACAGAAGTGACAACAGATGAAATCCACACAGATACACCAATACCTTTACAGTAGCTGTATCTGCTTTAATAACTTTTGCCAAATGGAGTACGCACCAGATGCTGGATTGTCAGATGCGGTCCCTCATGAGAAGAAGTTTGGTGCTCATTCTACAAAATACATAATGAAGTTCAAGGTCTTGGCCCTATAGTGTTTTTTATGGTCTATGACAAAGATAGCAGAACAAAAATCTATAACTCAGAAATGAAAAGCAGCAGTGACAGCTCTAGTCTTCCAGTATAACAGAACGTTCGACTGCAGCAGTAAAATTCATCTATGCAGGTGATGTGTTTCTTAGAGGCTGATCCAGAAATGCACTCCCTACTCTCCCTACCCTCTCTACCTGCACCTTCCAGAAAAATGTGCCATCACTTATCTCATCTGCTGATGCCCCCAGTGCAGAGTGCGTTTCTTTTACCTTGCCCTCTCTAACATCACAAGGTGTAAATTTTTTAAAATAATGAGGTAAGAAAGGCTAAAACTCTAGGAAAGTAAGAGTCATTAATTTCTACTGTTACAACTGTGCTGTTCCGCCGGAAGAAGAAAGCACAGATGCATCTGTGTGTGACAGATGCATAGTTACAGTAATGAATAAGTCTCTGGAAGGTGTTTGGGCTCTTCGAGACTGAGAAATAACTTTATAAATGTAGATGGGATGGGATGGGATGGGATGGGATGGGATGGGATGGGATGGGATGGGGTAGGTTTGGTTTTCAGGTCTTTGACTTTCTTGCATATTCTTTGTGCTGCCATCTCCATTCTAAAGCAACACTATTCTTTGAAAGAAACGTAACTCTGCATGTGCTGAGAATCATGTTTATTCACAATTCCATTATTCACTGTTTTCAAGTAATTGACTCATTTCTCACATAAAGGTGTTTTTAAATGAAGGCATTCTGTACCTTAAATGTCCATGAAAGTTGAAAATAAACACAGGTAAGACAGCAACCAATCTTCAGGCCACTGATTGACATCTATGACTCTTGTGCTGAAATAATGTTATTCAGTCTGAAAGAAGCAAAATGTATCCCATAGGAATTTGGTAAAATATGTATGTTTATGTATCCCCACCTAAACAAACTTTGTTTGCTGGAATCCATGGGAAGCTGTTTTGAAGAGCTATTGATTTACCCATGATTTTCCATCACTCTTTTTGTATTTTACTTTAAATCTTAGGACATTTTCTTTTTTACGCTCTCAGAATTAATCATATGCCCTTTGCTGCCTGCGCAGAGCTGAGCCCACCTGAGCACAAGCCCTGAGCCCCCCATGCTTGGCATGCGGCTCTGGACTCCATACTGCTAATGTCTTCTTAATGTGCTTCTACTTGGGCACACTTTGGAGCACTGCTGGTTCTGCACATTTTCTATCTTGAAAGAGAATAATTGTGTTATCGTTTTAACTGAAATAGTAATATTCATTTTTAATTTGATGTTCTCAGACACAATTTCTTAGCAAAACAACTCTCAAAGAAGCTAGGAAGTAATTTGAAAAATTATTTGGAAAAAAAGAAGATCTCATTGAAGATCTCCTGAATCCTTTTGTTAACAATGAAGTTTCTCTATTATTTTTATATTTGTATGTATTCACACACATATGCACACTTTTAAATTGAAATTGATTTAAGGATGGTCTGTCAAGATATACACTACTTTAGTATGTGTATTTCTTACCATTTTTCCTATATCATATTTAACCAGGAAAGGACAGATGTTACCTTAAAAAACATATCCAGTAAATTTTTATATATAGCTCTCCTCCTTTTAGCCATTTTCTTAACACCATGCCAGCAAATACTTTTAAAAAGCTTGTTTTAGTCATTGCATACTCAAAGCTGTCAGCTAACTCTCTTTGGAGAGCAGCATCCATGTATTCTCACTGGCTGAGATTCTCAGCCCCTGTATTTAAAGAATGAGAGAATTCATGGTCTGATCTCATCCAAGGAGATGAAAGGGAAATGACAGTACGTAGTAATAGCAAGAAAAATGCTTAGGGAGCAAAATAGATTAGATTAAATTCCATTCCAGTACATTAAAATAGATGATAAAGCACTGAAGAAAGTGAGAAGTACCTAGATGAGAAAGAGTAATACAGGAAAAGAGGGATAGAAAGGGAAAGAGAAAGAACACTGTAAAAGGGGAGTAAGGAGAGAGAAGAAACACAAAGGCATAAATTAAATTGCGAAGAAATTCTTGAATAATACAGAAAATTTTAGTCCATTATGCAGGTATTAAGGAAAAAATTATTTGTAAACTAGTCCTGCAGAAAATGTGGTTACTGAACAGGAACAGAGAAAAAGACGTGGTCATAAGAGCTTCAGTGGTTGTTGTTTTGGAAATTGTAGTGGATATGCTTTATAAAATACTGAAAACTGTGAGTCCATGCTGCTCTGACTGCATATAATACACACACACAAAATGTGAATGATTTCCTTCGTTAGTTGAGAAAAGAGTGACACCCCAGTCCAAGCCTGACTCGACATTCCTTTAGGACAGCACATATCGTCTCTTTGAAAACGTGACAGTTACGCACTTCTGCCTCAAGAACATTGTGGTCCAGTTCCTTCTCTGCATGCGAACACACCTCCCAGATTTCTGGGCATGAAGGAAAGAATTCACTGTCCTTTTTTAAGCCAGTCAGGAGCTGTAACTCCAAATTGGCTGACTGTCTTATCTCTGGCTTCAGGATGAACCTATCTAAGTGTCAGAATCTTAAGCTGTTGAGAGAACTATCGATCAAATCTTTACAGTCAAAAGTCTTTAAATCACTCAAAATGCAAGAGAGGTTTCGGGACTTCCCAGGTGAAAACTAGAGCTTTGAATTGCTGTGAAAATGTTTTTAAGTGCAATCTCAATTTCTGTTCAAAAAGTCTCAGAAACAGAATGCACTAAAAAAAAAAGTTTTACTGGGCATTTTAATCTTCTTATTGTTTTGGTATTAAACAATGTTGAACACACCATGTAAATCATTACGAATCTATCCACCGAATACAGATGTCATTCTTAAACATGTCATTTGCATAGCAGCACTTCATTAATTATAGAGCTCCTGAATAATGAAAATAATTGTCAAATAATATATTAAATGGATAATGGCAAAAATAGGTAAAAAAATTTAAGTAACTCATACTAGTTGTTTTAGACATTTTTTCTCAACAAAAATCACAACAAATCAAAACTATTAACTTGGAACTGTAGTTAGAGCAGCAACCACACCTCTTTTTTAATATGGAAACTAAATTGTTAAGGTTTGTTTTTGTCTGGTTACATATGACAAAATTTTATAACTAAAAAAAATACATCAAAATCTTCATATTTAAAAAAAAAAAAAAAAAAGTTGTATTTATTCAAAAAGCCAATTGTAATAGTAGCCAAGGAAAGATTCGTTTTTTGTGATGTACACCTTTAAAAGCTGTGAAACTTTTACTTTCTGAAGCAATTTCACAAGCTGAGAAAGTCTCAGAAGAAAGTAAATGACCACATCTCCCATCCACTATGCTCAAATGGTGCAGTATTTGGCCAGATTCACATTCAAGTCTAAATAGTCAGATTGAACTTCTGGGAAGTGAGAGGTTACAGCACTTAACTCATGGCTATCAGCAGAGTACACAGGTTAATAATGGTTCACATGCTTCTCTGTTCTTCATCAATGTATGTTAGTACTGTTTATGTTGCAATTTCTTCTACATAGTCCCAATGTATTCAATAACCACCATTTGAGAGGATGTCTACTAACTGCAGCTAAGGATTTTTCAGCAGTAAGAGCTGAGGTGAAGTGCTTTATGAAGCACTCTTGAATTTATGGCTATATAGGTCAGATGTAAACACTTTCATGTTACCCAAACCCTCAGTCTTACAGGTTTTCTTTTTTTCCCAAAGACCTACACAATATAGCGAATGACATTGAACTCAGTGTGTCTACCTCAAAAGGATTAAGGTAATAATCCCATTTACTGAACTCTGAACACAATTTTCTCAGGGTTCTCTATGTCACAAATTCTATATCCTCTTTCTGCAACTCTGATTATACCAGATAAATATCATGGCCCACTGAGAATTTTTTAGCACTATTTCTTCCATATTTTATTACACATATTTTACTTATTTTATTATGAGTATGAATGTTACTCAATTTGAATATGCATAGGATAAATCTTTTCATTTGCATAATTCTCATAATTAGGCCATTGTTTCCAGTGATGGTAACTAGCCATCACTGTCATAGATGGACTTGATATCATTTTCCTTCTATTTGTAGTCGCAAGGAGGCTGGAAATGGAACATACTAACAGGAATACAATACGAGGACATTCATAGTCTTTGATACATGGAAGAGCTTCGGAACCAGCAAGTGCAGGAGGAAAAAACAGACCTGGTCAGATGGGAAAGATAAAGTCAAATGTGATACTGAATGGGGAGCAGAGGCTGAGAAGGTGAAAAACTGAAATTAGAAACTAGTGGCAGGAAACATTTCTGGGAGACATTTCTTCTCAGGAGCTGGTAAAAGGTGGAAATACAGTTGTAGGCAGGTGAAAACATTGCAACAGCAAAATTTTGCATGGGAGTGAGGCAAAACTGTGTGAACACAGAGGGTTCCTGTCTAAGAAAATAAAGCTCCCAAGGGTCTGAAAAAGCACTTTGTAATAAAGAAAATTTTTGCCTAGAAGATTACTGCCTTAGTTCCAGGAATGGAACAGAAGGGACACATGAATAACTGACCACAGGACAGCCAGTTAAGGCATGCCAGATGCCCCAGAATTGCTTCACACATGGATGCTCTTACTCTTCAGGTTATAGCAGGTAGTGAGACTTTGTAACTTTAATCTCTCAGGCAGGAGAAGGCATCTGAAATGTCTTATGGGAAGAATTTAAGAGAAATTCAGGACAACCTTGTCTACGTTGCTTAGGTACCTGAGATAACCACAGGCACAGAAGACCGGATGGAATGCACCCAAGGGCGCTGAGGGAGCTGGCAGAGGTCATTGCTAAGCCACTCTCCATCATCTTCGGTAAGTCATGGACAACAGGAGAGGTGCCTGAGGACTGGAGGATAGCAAATGTCACTCCAATCTATAAGAAGGGCAAGAAGGAGGACCCGGGTAACTATAGACCGGTCAGCCTCACCTCCATCCCTGGAAAGGTGATGGAACAGCTTGTTCTTGTCACTATCTCTAGGCACATCAAGGATGAGGGGGTTATTAAGAGCAGTCAACATGGTTTTACCAAGGGTAAGTCATGTTTGACCAACCTTATTGCCTTCTGTGAGGAAATAACTAGGTGGATAGATGATGGTAGAGCGGTAGATGTGGTTTATCTTGATTTCAGTAAAGCATTTGACACTGTCTCCCCCAGCATCCTTGTAGATAAGCTGATAAAGTATGGGTTTGGTGATCAGGTAGTGAGGTGGATTGTGAACTGGCTGAAGGAAAGAAGCCAGAGAGTTGTGATCAATGGGACAGAGTCTAGTTGGAGGCCTGTGACTAGTGGAGTCCCTCAGGGGTCGGTACTGGGACCGGTGTTGTTTAATATCTTCATCAACGACCTGGATGAGGGTACAGAATGTATCCTCAGCAAGTTTGCTGATGACACAAAACTAGGAGGAGTGGCTGACACACCAGAGAGACCTCGATAGGCTGGAGAGTTGGGCGGGGAGAAACTTAATGAAATTCAACAAGGGCAAGTGTAGAGTTTTGCATCTGGGGAAGAACAACCCCATGTACCAGTACAGCTTGGGGGCTAACCTGCTGGAGAGCAGTGTAGGGGAAAGGGACCTGGGGGTCCTGGTGGACAGCAGGATGACCATGAGCCAGCAATGTGCCCTTGTGGACAAGAGGGCCAATGGCATCCTGGGGCACATTAGAAAGGGGGTGGTTAGTAGGTCGAGAGAGGTTCTCCTCCCCCTCTATTCTGCCTTGGTGAGGCCACATCTGGAGTATTGTGTCCAGTTCTGGGCCCCCCAGTTCAAGGAGGACAGGGAACTGCTTGAGAGAGTCCAGCGCAGAGCCACAAAGATGATGAAGGGAGTGGAACATCTCCCTTATGAGGAAAGGCTGAGGGAGCTGGGTCTCTTTAGCTTGGAGGAGACTGAGGGGTGACCTCATTAATGTTTATAAATATGTCAAGGGTGAGTGTCATGAGGATGGAGCCAGGCTCTTCTCAGTGACATCCAATGATAGGACAAGGGGCAATGGGTGCAAGCTGGAACATAGGAGGTTCCACATAAATGTGAGGAAGAATTTCTTCACAGTGAGGGTAACAGAACACTGGCACAGGCTGCCCAGAGAGGTTGTGGAGTCTCCTTCTCTGGAGACATTCAAAACCCGCCTGGACATGTTCCTGTGTGACCTGATCTAGGTATTCCTGCTCTGGCAGGGGGATTGGACTAGATGTTCTTTTGAGGTCCCTTCCAATCCCTAACATTCTGTGATTCTGTGATCCTGCAAAAAATTTATCTCAAAGACAGGAGTCAAAAGCCCTAACTAGAGCCCTTTGAGATTCAAAAAGTACATGCCCCTGGGCCTAACCATGCTGATTTTCTGGTTTATATTTCTCCTAATATGCCTCCTTCTTGGTCTGAGTCTGGTATTTAGCATCCCTTTGGCCCCTGTCAGGCGTTCCCATATGTAATCTGTTAAAACATAGCCTATATGGTAATCTGAGACTGATGCACTTGTTTCCCATCTCTAGAAGTAGGATAGGCTAGCTCTCGAGGTGAACATGCTAAATATCTGGCTGAGAGAATGGGCTATGTGTGTAAACTCAAAAGAGGTTTCACAGAGAAGTCTTGCTGAATCCTCAAGGCAGACACCTAAGACAATTTGAGACATACCCATCCACGTCTTTTTAGTACCTAGCTGGTCATCTTGGACCTTATAACCTTCAGTGTTCTGGCACATGTGGGCTCAGGCTAAAGAAATTCACTGTCTTCTGTTGAATGTAAGTTAACCTGGGAGTATAATACATCCATATGAACTTCACTGTGGATGTGGCAGAACACTCTTAGTTGTTACTGTGCTGAGCATCACATACCACGAGAACGTTTGCCTGTCTGCTATCTTGCACAGGGTGTTAAGAAGATGCATTAATTAATTTTTATTAGTAATTCAGATACTTGAGTGAGGAGCACCACAGAAATATTAATGAGGAAATTAATTATTCTGCATAGATAGTAAAATTAGATGTGTTCAGCAAAGATGGCATGTGCTTGCTCACTTACCAGCAGTCAGAATACCAAATATTGATTAGTTGCCCATTAAATCTACACCATTCATTCTGAAAACTGCCTCTCTGCACCGAATCAGTTCTGTTCCTGGCATTATTGATCCCATCGTGCTGTAGGCACTTAATTGAGGTGCCTCCACTTTCCAGTTTTTCCAAGGTTAGTGGGATGAAACAGGCCACTCCAGGGACCATTCAGCTCCTGCAGTGGAAGAATCAGATGTGAAAGTTACCTGCCTCCTGACAGGCTATCAGCAAAACGTTGAAAAACTACACATGAATTTTAGATATTTTAGTAAGTGTCTAATTTAGGTAGGCTACATCATGGCATGTGTCACCTTGTAATTAAGAACTATCGTAAGACAAAGGGATCTTGAGACAAAGTTTAGATTACATTGACAATCTGAATTCAAGAATTTCTTAATTTTATGTGCTTCACTCTGCCTCCCACATAATGTTATTTTAACACTGGAGTGCTTTTTTTTTGTGGTATATTAAGGCTTATGTCAACTTTTCTGAATATTTTCTTTTGCTGTCACCTTAGCAGGACAATCAGAAAAAGACCAAGCTGAGCTGCATGTCGTTCAATCTAGTCACTGATTCCAGCAGTCTCATGCCTGTTAACATTTGTTGTGCACCACTATTCATTTCATGTCTCACCAGCTAAATACTCCCTTTTTCCCATATCAGTAAGTCTCCATTCATTTTGTTAGTGTCTATGTTTCCCTTTCAAACTCATTTAGAAACTCTTTTTGGAATTTCAGGTTTCACAGTCCAAAAATGTTTTCATTTTCATTCTGATTTGAATCTCCTTGTATTCCTCTTTTTCCTGTCTCCTTTCAGTGCTCTGCCTACTTGTGTCAGTGAGTTGAATGGACCTCTGAACAGTTCTTACTTAGAGATTAATTGGACAATGCAAGGAATGATATTCATCACAGAATCACAGAATGTTAAGGGTTGGAAGGAACCTCTGGAGATCATCTAGTCCAACCCACCTGCCAAAGCATGTTCACCTAGAGCAGATTGCACAGGATCATGTCCAGGATGGTTTTGAATGTCTTCAGAGACAGAGACTCCACCACCTCTCTGGGCAGCCTGTCCCAGTGCTTTGCTACCCTCAAAATAAAGGAATTCCTCCTCATGTTTAGACAGAACTTCCTATGTTCAAGTTTGTGCCTGTTGCCTCTTGTCCTGTCATTAGGCACCACTGAAGAAAAAGACTGACCCCATCCTCCTGACACCCAGCTTTTCAGTATTCATAAGCATTGATAAGATCCCTTCTTGGCCTTCTATTCTCCAGACTAAAAAGCCCCAAATCCCTCAGCCTTTCTTCATGAGAGATGTTCTAGTCTCCTAATCGTCTTCGCAGCCCTTTGCTGTACCCTCTCCAGCAGTTCCCTGTCTTCTTGAACCAGTGAGCCCAGAACTGGACACAGTACTCCAGATGAGGCCTCACCAGGGCAGAGTAGTGGGGGGAGGAGAACCTCCCTTGACCTGCTGGCCACACTTTTCTTGATGCACCCCAGGATGCCATTGGCCTTCTTGGCCACAAAGGCATATTGTTGGCTTCTAGTCATCCTGTTGTTCACTAGGACTCTCAGGTCTCTTTCCACAGAGCTACTTTTCAGCACGTCAGCCCCCAGCCTGTACTGATACATGGGATTATTCCCCTCTAGGTGCAGTACCCTACACTTGCCCTTGTTGAACTTCATAAGGTTACTCTCTGTCCAACTCTGCAGCTTGTCTAGATCTCACTGGATGGCAGCACGGCCTTCTGGTATGTCAGCTGCCCCTCCCAGTTTTACACCATCAGTAAACTTGTTGAGGGTACACTCTTCATCCAGTTCGTTGATGAATATGTTGAACAGGACTGGACCCAGGATTGACCTCTGGGGAACCCCACTTGTTACATACTTCCAATTAAACTCTGTGCCACTAATTACAACCCTCTGAGCTCTATCTTTCAGCCAGTTTTCAATCCACCCCACTGTCCATTCATCTAACCTGCACTTCCTAAGCTTGCCTATGAGGATGCCGTGGGAGACAGTGTCAAAAGCCTTGATGAAGTCAAGGCAGACAACATCTACTGCCCCTCTTTCATCTATCCATCCAGTCATGCCATCATAGAAGACTATCAGATTAGTCAGACACGTCCCATCGCTTCCCCCTTTTGAAACTTGTCATTAGCTTAAAAATAGCATTTAGTCAGACAGATATATAGACATAAAACTAAAATATTGTCGTTTCTTGTGGATTATTAATGCATGCTGAACTGCAGAAGCTGTTATCAGACAGCATATATCTGGACTCTCCCTCGCTCTTCCAACTGTTCATGACTGTAGTTGCCTCGACTTTCTGCCTAGATAATCAGGAAAAAAAAATTGGACCATTCTGGAGAGCAGCCCAGGCTATTCAAGAACTGGACCACTCTTTGGACATACCATTCTCTCCCTTTCTCTCCAGTAACTGTCACAAACATTGTGGGTAGACACTGTCCTAAGTTAGGCACCTGAGTCTCCTGCCTGAAGTTCATTATGAATGCACCAAAACCAAGGAAGGGTCTACAGTATTAATGAGTTTACTCTTGTCTCATTGAAATTTCATAGTCTTTCTTGTTCTCAAACCAAAGCCAGCAGAAAGCATAGCAGTGATTTTTTTATCACACTACTTGACAGATCACAAAGAAAATGCCTGGAATTATATAGGAAATATTTTGATGTTATTGCATGAGATCTAATTCAATGGATCTATCTAACCACTTAACTAAGCAAATTAGATATGACACAGGAAAGTAAAACATTCTTGAAGACAATGTGAAAGCTTCTCCTTGCTGCTAGTGGTGATGTTGAAGCAAATTAAGTTTGCAGAGTATTTAGCAGTGTCTTCTTTAAAACAAGACAAGATTACCCAGAGTAACTAATGATATTAAAAGAAAAAAATATAAATTGTGGAAAAGAGAAAAATTTTGGGATTTCTGACTACAACAAAGCCTGTAGAAAAGAGTTTAGAGGGCATGTTATTCCAAGTCCACTTACTTCTAGTTTCTTTGTACCTTTTGCTGAAGCATTTCATACAGCCCTTTTAGATTAGAGGATGCTGATCCACAAGGAAGTTGTTTCTGCTAATTTCTGTGACTCAGAAATTTATAAACTCATTGATGTGCTACTGATCCTCAAGTACTCATATAAAGTTCAACTGAATACAGGCATCTAGAATAGGACATAATTAAATAATTCTTCCTAAAAAAAAATGCAATACTATAAGCAGATTCTGAGCAATATTCAAAGTGAAACTCAACACTCAAAAGTTTTGTTTTTACAGACAAATCAGAAAGGCTGGACTTCAATATCTATAAGAATCTCTCCTGTTGAAGGTAAATAAGGAGTTCACATTACTAAGGAATGATAAAACTGAACTTTGTGTATGGCAGTTGTCATTGTTGATGGAATAAAGAGCTTGGCATATTTATTTACTTTTTGCAATCTTACTGAAATGCTGATTCTCTCATTATTAAACATGTTCCATCATTAATCTCTGAATTCCTGAGGTTGAACAGCAAGAGTGGATGCTAGCAAAATTAACAAGCTGTTGTAGTGTAGATACATATTACTTGCTGGCTCAGCCTTTCAGCTAAAATGCAAAGTAATAGTTCTCCTCTTTTTCATCCTGCACTCGTTGCTCAGTTTGTCTCCCTGCTTTGAAAATTAGTGATAGAAAAATGATCTTTAACAAATCCTGCTTGTCAATGACAAATAGACTGAAAAAGACTCAGTTTTTTTCCTGTTTGTACATCATAATATACATACAAAATAGGTAGAATTCATTATACTGGAAGCAACTGATAACATCTAAGAAATGACTGAATTCTCTTTGTGATTCCTCTGTTTGGTTAGAGTAAATTATAAAATTCTGCATTTAAGTTCATGAAGTTTTGTGAACTATTTTTTAAATTACAGTCAAACTGTAGATAATTTTACTCTGCCTACCTTCCACAAAGCACAGCTATTTCATAAAACATAACCAATTCTACTAAGTCATATTTTTTTCCCCTTGTGCTCACTATAACAGTCCAATGGAGACCTAAGCACGGTAAAGGAACAGATCTGATTCAGAAAGAAAAACTGGGAAGCTTCTAAAGTTGTAGACAGAGATGGCAAAAGAAAGAAAAAGCATGCAGCTATTCATCTGTTCATCTCTTCTTTTTTCTTTTTTCCAAAGGAGAGGTGAATGTCTTAGGTTTGTCTCCTGCCTAACTGCAAGGAGTGGGGAGAAGTTTTGCTTTAATTAAGAAGTTTCATGTTGAAACACAATGTGCTGGAGGAGAACAACATTTAGGAACTGGCTCACAGTTACGATTTATGAAGCAAATATAGGGACTAGGTTTTGTTTCTGGGAGATGGAGATCATAGCTCAACATGCTTGGAAATGCATGAGCTCTGAAGGCTTTGCAGGCGACAGGAACTTAAAAGCCTTTTAAGGAAAAGTAATGTGACTCATCAAACTTGAAAGATTATTTTTTCCATTTTATGTATAAGCACAAGTATTGGGTAAACAAAATTCTCACAGTAATTTCCAGTTGCAATTTATCACTAGGATTTCTCCTGCGTCTTAGAAAACTCTCCTTGCATCACTCTCAGTAGCATTCACAAAGACCACAGAGTTTGAATTTGCCACAGCCCCAGACAGTGTGTTTGACTATAAGTGAGTCTGGGTGCTTAACCTACCAAACATAAATTTTCAGAGAGCAATTATTAAAAGAATAATTGTAAAACAAATGCTTTCTCCATAAAATTTTCGTTTGAACCAGCTACTGATTTTCTCAATGTGTTAAAGCCAGGAGCACTTTGTAGAACAACAGTGGAAGTAAGCAACCATGGCCTCATTTTTAGTTATTAATTACTATTTAGGAAAAAAACCCATGCAACCCTCCAGATCAGTTTCTACTTATTTCTGGATGTTTTTAAATTGGATGCTGTCTCATTTTGTATCTGGATATGTGTATATGCAGTATTTAATATATATTATACGTTAGAGAAAGACACTAATATAGAAGTGGTAAATCAGGAAATACTCTCTTTGACATGTGTATTGTGAAGTGATCCTTAAGCATATATTCCCAGGCTTTTTCAAGTGACATTTAACACCATTATTACTGTGCTTGTTGGCTTTCATGTGCAAGAAAAGCAGAACCCACACAAGTCACATGAAAGACAAATAATGGCCATGACCAAATCTCCTGCAGGGTCTGTGCCTTCAAGAGTTTCTTCACAACGTGCTTCTGAAATGTGCATGCATTAAAAAAAGACATGAAAGAAAGTGCTGAACTCCACTCTATCAATGCTCAGAAGCCCACACAGTCCACATCCCAACACCAGCAACAATTTTACAAGATCCTGATACTAAACGTAAACTATTAAATCATCAAAGTTACTCTTTTCTTTTTTGTTTTTTTTTTCTTCAAATCAACAACAACTTCCCTTGACAATTTTTATTTGCCACAGAAGCACTTTGAGCTTGTTTTGCCAATCACTAGGCCTAGCACAAAGGACACAGCCAGCAGCAAAACAAACCAGTAACCAGATTCTATTGCACATAAGAAAGTCAGTGTATGGGTGATCGCTTGTATGGGGGTACAAACAAGTCAAACAGATCACACATAACAGACATTGACCCCAGGAACGACACAGCACGACCAATAATAGGTGGAATAAACAAAGAAACAAAGTCTCCCATAGAAGAGATGGGAGACAACCAAGTCAATAGGCTGACCATATAAGATAGAAGTAACCACATATTGTTCCCCCACAAAGCCCACATTTGCAAATGCAAAACCTGACTGGGGTCCAGTTGGGGGGAGAATCAGGAGGTCCTTCCCCAACAGGAAAACCCTGCAAAATGCATCTACCTCACACAGATAGACACTTGACCCTTCCTGCAAGTGGTCCCAGCTTTTATCCCCAAAGCAGGACACCTGGCACTCATTTACCCAATGTGGGGCACCTGGGGCTTGTTTACCCAAGGGCTTTCCCCACAAGGTCGGCCACACCTTGGAGGAAAGCCAAAAGGCAAACTTATCCCCTCCTTTTAAATCACCATGGGGACCACCCCTATGTCCTTTTCTTTAGATAAATACAATTATTTATCAGGTATATTTTATAAAGGATATGCATTTTAAATTTTATATATATACACATTACTGTTTATTAGCTATATATAGACCTATTTTTGTATATCAAACAAATCTGTTCTTATCGTGTTCTATTCTCATCCTGTCCATCTTTATCTATTAAAGAAGGCAAATAGACTATTAACAATGGATACAGTGATGTTTATATAAATAGTAATAATGGTTCTCAGAACAGATAAAACATTGTGTGTACCAGCATTATACATACTTGAAAAAAATAAGAGTTTAATCTCACTACGTCTTCCAAAGTTTGAGAAACCGTTTCCATTGCCTACAAACCAGGTATCTTCTTCATCCATTATAATAATTCTTGTTTCACTAGTTATTATAAATCCCCATGTGCATGTATAATTACATCTGTATGAGGAAAGATAATATTTAATCACTCACTCTGTAGACTGGAAGATAATATACAGTTTTTATAACTTATATTAAGAAGAAAAGCTAAGCTTTGTATAGTACCTAAACCATTTCTGTAACCTAGTTGATAATAACTCATGACAAAGGGTATTCCCTTCTAACAATAGACTGGATCTAGTTGCAGATGCCTGTACCATAGCAATTCATGTGCAGAGTTCATGAGGCAGCAACTACCTGCTGGAGGCAACTGTTCCTTTGTTAATGTGATGGGGCTAATGAAGACAATGATAACCTTTAAAATTTTTCATTTTTCCTGTGACACATATAACCTCCTGACACACTTTAGAAAATACCTTGAATATGGCAAAAACTATCATTATCTGACAGGGTAATGTTTTATGGGTCACCACTGAAACTAACTGATGGCAAATTGTCAGTAGTTTCTTTAATGCTCCTTCATGTAATTCTTCAGTATTGTGCTGTAAACCACTTTTACCATGTGTTTCCTCAACTCATCTATGCTTCCAATATAACAAAACCGTTCACTGTGTATGACATCCCTATAAATAATTAATTTTAACAACTTAAAGTACTCCATGTCAGTCTTTTGTCCCAAATTGAAGTTAAAAGAAACACGGACTAAATCTCAGGTTATAAAAGTACATTATTTCAAGAATGATAAAATATCCATATTGTTTTACTTTTATTCTGCTCATCTTTCAGTCTTATGAACATTGTCTTTTGAAGCTTGTCCCCTTGGCATTCATTCACCGAGTCACCGGCTGGGTATGTTAGAAGATCTGGCTCATTGCTTCCTCTCCAGATACAGAACATATCACCTCTGGGATATGTACAGATTCTATTAGTGCAGAGCCTCAGGCCTGACAATATCTTGCTGCAGTGATTGTCTCTTGTGAGTGAATAGTTACCCACACAGATTTAATTAACAGCAGCAGTAGAGTATTCACTGTTATAGAACCCTGTGGTAAATTACTAATCAGAACTCCAGGCACACTGGAGGGAATAGAAAGCTGAGGAAATTATGAGATCAGTTTTAAGCAATATGGAACAGGCATGAGCAACACGAGCACCATTTATATACAATAAATGCAGTGATGACCTGGGAGTAAGATGCCTAGAAGACTATCACTTAAATCTTCTCCAAGTTTCGCCAGTCAAGTATCAGGGGAGGCTGGGGAGGAGAGGGGGCAGAAATCTCAATTGTTTACATTAGTGGTTATTTTGACCTTAAATGGGGAAAATAATTTTTATTTGATTATGTTCTTAGCTATCAATGTCTAGCATTTCCTGAGTTACAGTGTAGGCAACTGCATGTAAAAAAATATGTAAGCAGGGCAGAGAAGTAAACAGCAGTGCTCTGGAGTAGAGATTAATTAAAATTACTTAAATCACAGACTTGGAATGGGTACCTTAGTCCTTTTATAGAGCTGCTGCTTTGGCACGTCTGAAATAGGCCCACCTGCTTAGTGCAATCAAGGTCACTGAAACACTCCAAAAGTGTATTTTCACTTATAGAGTGCCATTGGGACTGACTATATTGTGCTGTTAAGCTCTGAGGATAGTTTACCATGAGCAGAGCTCCAGTGGGAGACGACATATTCAGGAACTCCTAAAAGTTTCTGTGCAATTCCATCTGCCATAAGCAAATGCAAGTCATATAAAACACAAATTTGCACCTTTTCTGCCTCTAATGTTTATGCAAAACCATTGCAGTGTTTTGGAAAAAAAACCCAACAATCTCTCACTGGAGCAAGAAGCTTAAAGTTTTGGATCAATAATGGCTCTTATGTGAAGGAAAGTCTTCGTCCAACACATTCTCAGAGTACAAATTTCTTATGTATATTTTCCAAAACACAGGAAGAATTACAAGAACTTTGAATACTATGGATGATGAAGCACGGATAGAAAGTCCACTCTCCCTCTCTCTTTGTCTCCTAGATAGTACTTAAAAAACTGTTTCAGCTTTAAAATACTTCAGGTTGGTTCTCTACAAATGATTCTTCAAACATATACAAAAAAAGCAGCTCCCTGTTAGATATTCGGAAAATATTTATGCTTCAGGCTTTCAGTATCTATGAAACATGGGTTAGAGAAGAAAGAAATTCATAGCCCACATGTTGTACTCTGCAAGCTTACTTGATCCTTTGCTACTTAGAACTTCATCATATATATTCACAATGGGTAAATATATTACCTGTGTGTTCCTGCCAGAGCAACAAATTTTAAATTAGCAAAGGAGATTTTTAAAAGTTTAAGCTTTCAGTATTAAATTTCAGCATGTGTGCATCATCAATATGGAAAGGACCCAGTTTATCTTGTCTGTGAATACAATCACAGATTCAAAAATTGTCATGGTTTTGCAATGTAGTAAGTCAGTCTAAGCCACAACAGCTGACTGCAAGTGCTCTCGTTGCTAATGCAGAATATACTAATGTAGTCAACAGGGTGAGCTAATCTTTTCTTCTGTAACTCAAGTGGACAGCATGAGAAGACCGAATGGTCTCTTGCTTCAGATCAGTTTCTTGTTTCAGTTCAGTGTCTGACTAATCCCCAATAATTTCATTAGTTATTACACAGTTATACAGTAAGGGTGGAAAAATATGTTGGCTGTATTTCTGGAGAGTTGTTCTTTATCTCTGAATCAGGTTTCACACTTTGCTATCAGCTATGTTATTGCTCTTGTCTCCCACAGCTCTGCTGGGGTCTCATCTTCAACCCAACCTTTCCTTTATGGCTTCCATCTCTAGTACAACTTGTCATTGATTTCTTACTTCCCCTTTACACTAACAACTCTTTTTGATTTCTGACCCACTTAGAATTTTTTTGAACCAGGAGAGTAGGAAGACACCATGTGGATTCCTCAATAATTATAACTTTATCTCCTCATCCAGCCTAAGCATAAATATCACAAGATGTACCAAACTTATATGCAGCAGTAATATTTACTGATAAGAATAGTCCCTTTCACTTTCTGTTGAAGCTGAAAGACCATTAACATAAGTAAAGATTGCAAGGTCAGAACCCGACTTGGATCAGAATCTCCAGTTTTAACAAAACCTCCACATGCATCAAATACTCCACTTTTGTGGGGGAAAATAATGCAAATCTGTTCTTTTTTATTGCATAAAAATAACACAGAATGTGCATGGCATAACTTATTTTCACTTTATTTTTGCAAATTCAAAGCAAGGAGTAGGGTCCAAATCAAATAAATTACTCCAATTTCTTTAATTTTTTTTCCTGTTTAATGATGTTCCACATTTAGGTGACTCACCATAACCTTTAGTTGAGAATTAGTTAACCTTCATTTCTTCTTTGCTCATTAGGAATCAGTAGATGTTCAGCAAGAATCAAGAAAAAAAAAAAAAAGCCATAATATATTTTTCGTGGTTCACATGTTAGAAAGGCCTTTACAGGGACTAATGATTTTAAAATAAAACTAGGAGGGGGGTTGTGTGGGTTCCCCCAAGACTTTTGTGTTAATGGTGCACCACAGTACAAAGATAAAAGCATTCAAATTTGAGATGAAGCACAGCAAGTAGAGAGATTCAGCATGAATTTCAAATAGATATTCCTTGTGCTGGTGTGCTAATTAAAGTGCCTTTTTTTTTTTTTAAGTCTATTGAGATTATTATAAGACCCTGTTTAACCTGAATATATACCTAGTGAGTTAGGAAGAGAGAGCATATAAACAATAGCTATCAATGTTTAAGAGTTTTCATGACAGCACACTGAATCCAGCTGGAGTTTAGCTCCATAAGTAGCCCAAGGATGGTGCTGCTGAGTTGGAGGAGCTCGGGAACATCAGAGGTCATGTATTTGTGTCTAACAATCTGAGTTAGGGGCTTTCACAATTTCAGTGTTTCCTGGATTCTGTTTATGTTACAAATTTTTCACTAAACATCACTAAAAGACACTCATGTAACTTCTTTTGCTAAAAAAGGAGCACAGAGAAAATGAATACAGCAGTGGTAGACTGCGGCTAGATATACAATTACCAGATGAAAAGGCATGAGAAAACACAGAGTGAATCCTGATCAGTCTCTACCAGGTTGAGAAACAACCTGCTTTGGGATGCTTCTGTAGAAGATGGTTGTACAGCTAAAGTTAAAATTAAACTGAAATAGAAGGTAAAAGTCACAAGTACAATCCCTTCCCTTACTCAGTGGAAGGGGAGGTAATGTGACAGCTAGCCAACTAGAATTATTAGGCTGTGTGATAAAAGCTCATCTATACACCCACAAAGGAATAGAGACGGGGAGGTGGCGGGCCACAAGTAATGCCTTGCCCTGACTTCTCCCAGAATCATCACAGGAACCATCAGGCCATCAAAGGCCCATCTCCACAAACCCAGGCAGGACAATGGCAGGTGGGAACCCAAATAAAGGTCTCAGAGGTAGTGACACACTGTCTAAACCCTTCCTACGGCTGTTCCAGGACACCTTCAGCCCCATTCAGCTTCAGGTATGAAACCCATCTTCATGGGTCAACATCTGAGCACTTTTTGGACTGAGGGGGCCACTGAGGCATGAGACATCTTATGGGGAGTGGGGGAAGAACATTTGGAGATTGCACAAGACTTATTATGAGATGTTTAGGGGAGGAATTACAGGTGGGGAAAGAAAGGGATCAAGGTGGTTTGGGGAGGAAGAAGTGTGGGAAAATTAAGGGGGAAGAAGGAGTAGTTGTGTGTAAATAGTCTGCTGGTTGGTACACCTGTTTGGCCACACCCTGCAACTGATCAACACAGTCTGTCCTGTCTTCTTATTAAATTCCTTTCAGCTTTTTTCTGGATGAGGGACTCTCATGTGCCTGTGTATGTCTGAAGGTGTGAGTACAGCCAGACTGTTTGGAGGGTCTGAGTGTCTGTGATGCCACTGCAGACTCCAGTGAGTGGATGTTGATGCCAATAACTGGAGTGGAACCTCAGGTCACACGAACCCATGTGTCCATGGTGCCGGCCACTGAAGTAAGTGTAGGTTTGCAACTGAGTGTGTGAGCATCAACAAAGACCAAGACAGGTGAGTCAGTGAGTACGGGAGGTGGTCTGGGAGCCAGAGGGAGAGTGGGTCTCTAAGAGTGAGACCACAAGGGGTGGAGTGAGGAGTGATTACTGGGGATCAGGGGAGACCCATATGGCTCTTTGTGTGTGTACATGTGTGAGGGCATTTGTGCCAGCAGCTAGAGCAGGGCTGTGATGTCAGGGGGTTGTATGTCCAGCTGCCAACAACTGAGCAGACTGAGCTCCAGGGGAAGATACTGGGCAGGCTGGGCATGTGAGCCCAGCTGTGTGGGCATCCACGTTGTGTACATGCACATAAACGTATGCCCACTAGCAGACCTCCCTCCTGCTCAGCCCGAGAGGGGAGCAGGATGAGGCCATTGCTGTTTGTGCTGTCTGCATGTGAGTGCTCTGTGTCTCTCTCCATGTTGATCTGTACAGCCCATTGTATATATAACTCTATATACAGCCAGACTTGTTTGTGCATGTGCCTGGTGTGCATAGGGAATACACGCTCATCCTCACCACCAGCTGGACCTTGGGACATGGAGCTGTGACAGCTTTGCCTCTCTTGAGCTGCTGGATTTGGTCCTATTCCTCTAACAACAATATTTGCTTCCCTTTTACCTAGGGAAGGGAGTGCAGGACTGGAAATGACTAAATACCACTTGAACATATACAAGAAAGAATAAAGGCAGTAAAGAACAAAAAAATACATCTTATCTATTCATAAAACATAGTAACACTGACATGGCTTCCTAGAAATTCTGTATTGATGGGTTTTATAACATATTGTTGTGCTGCAGTAATCCCTTTCCTCTCCTCTGTCTGTCTGGGTCATAGTGAGGTGATAACTATAATCTCCTTTCATTTCAAGTTATTTTAACTGCTTGAAGAAGTTCTGCTAGAGATTTTCCTGTCCATCTTCTGGTGATGTTTTTTACCAGATTTTCCACAAGCAGCTCCTCCTCTTTCCTCTTCATTTTTTTCCCTGCAAAATTATTTTTACTAGGCCTTTGCTTTAGTCACATTGCCAAACCCTTCCAACCCCTCTCTTTGCACTGCTGCTAGTAGAGGCTCATGGGATCCAATTACTGCAGATCCTGCTTCTCTGTACTAGAGCTGTTAGTTCTGTGCACTGTATATGGTATCCATTGAATTCTACAGAGACATCTGAATTCAAAGGCTTGAATTCTTCATTCCGTTGCTGCTGTTTCAGTTTCACCTGTTTCACACTGTTCATGCTCTCAAGAACACAATATTTCTAAGAAGTTTCCTTTTTTTTTTTTCTTGGATCTACTAAGGTTGTTCTTGTCTTTCCAGGTTGTATTTTGGACTGTGATGCTAGCATGAGGGCAATTCTTTGGATTTCTGCTTCAGATTTTCTGTCTTTCATGGTAGTAGTACTGAGATACTTGAATAAGTCCCCTCATTCAACTTTCTTGCTTTTGATGTCTATTTCTTGTTCAGTGTCAGTAATCATCATTGTCATTACACTGCTCTTTTTTTCGTCCTGATCTCCATATCATACATCGTTGCAGGGCTGCCCAGCTTTGCCATTGTATTTGCACATCCTGGTCCCATTCCTCCTGTCAAATCTACATCATCTTCAAAGGATAGACTACCTATATTACTACCTCTAACTGGCAGCACTCCTTCAAAGTTTTCAGAGTCCTTTGACATAACATGTTCAAGGAAACAATTGAAGGGATGTGGCAATAGGAGACATCACTTTCTTACACCAGCTGTTATATGGAACTACTTACTCAGTGTGTTGCCTTCAAGGACTTTACTCCCTGCACTGTAATAAAGGATTTCAAGGGTTATCACTGTTCTTTTGCTAATGTCGAGTTTTTTTGTCATAGTCCATAGTGTTCCTTACCATACATGATTAAATGCTTTACTGAAGCCCGTGAAGTTGCAGTCTAGTTCCTTTTCATATTCTCAGCATTTTCTGTTCAATTTCTCAAGTTGAATGTCTAACTAGTGTACTTGGTGTCATTCTAAAACCTTCTTCTTCCTCCTCAGCTAATGTCTTTGACAGATCTGGTAGACATATGCTCATACTGTCAAGATCCCTTTTCGGCAAGTAATGCCCTGACAGTTGGTATGTGTGAAGCTTGTGAATTATCATAATAACAGTATCTCCCTTGCTTTTTCACAGAATCATCTAGGATGAAAAATATCTTGAAGATCTTCTAGTCCAGCCATCAACCTAACACTGACAGTCCTCATTTACACCATAACCCTGAGCACTATGTCAACCTGACAAACTCCTCCAGGGACTGGGACTCCACCACTGCCCTGGGCAGCGTGTTCCAATGTCTAACAATCCATTCTGTGAAGAATACTTCCTAATATCCAGGCTAAACCTCCCCTGGTGCAACTTGAGGCCATTACCAATTGTCCTATGGCTTGTTACTTCGTTAAAGAGACTCATCCCCACCTCTCTACAATCTCCTTCCAGGTAGTTGAAGAGGGTGATGAGGTCTCCCTTCAGTCTCCTCTTCTCCAGACTAAACAATCCCAGTTCCCTCAGCCACTCCTCATCAGACTTGTGCTCCAGACCCTTCACCAGCTTTGTTGCCCTTCTCTGGACACACTCCAGCAGCTCAATGTCCTTCCTGTAGTAAGGGGCCTAAAACCGAACACAGTATTCGAGGTGCAACCTCACCAGCGCTGAGTACAGGGGTAAGATCACTTCCCTGTCACTAGTGGCCACACTATTTCTTATACAAACCAGGATTCCATTGGCCTTCTTGGCCACTTGGGCACACTGCTGGCTCATGTTCAGCCAGCTGTCAAACAACACCCCCAGGTCCCTCTCAGACTGGCAGCTTTCCAGCCGCTCTTCCCCAAGTCTGTAGCGCTGCTGGGGGCTGTTGTGGACGAAGTGCAGAACCTGGCATTTGGCTTTATTGAAACTCACGCCTTTGGCCTTAGCCCATCGATCCAGCCTGTCCAAACCCCTCTGTAGAGCCTCCCTACCCTTGAGGAGATCAACACTCCCACCCAGCTTGGTGTCATCTGAAAGCTTACTGAGGGTGCACTCGATCCCCTCATCCAGATCATTGATAAAGTTGTTAAACGGGAGTGGCCCCAATACCAAGCCCTGGGGAACACCACTTGTGACCGGCTGCCAACTGGATTTAACTCCGTTCACCACAACTCTTTGGGCCCAGCCATCCAACCAGTTTTTTACCCAGCAAAGCATGTGCCCACCCAAGCCATAGGCAGCCAGTTTTGCCAGGAGAACGCTGTGAGAAACGGTGTCAAAGACCTTGCTAAAATCAAGGTAGATGACATCCACAGCCTTTTCCTCATCCAATAAGCAAGTCACCCTGTCGTAGAAGGAGATCAGGTTGGTCAAGCAGGACCTTTCACAAACCCATGCTGACTGGGCCTGATCATCTGATCATTTTTGCAAATGTTTAGCTTTTCCTGCTGTGGATTTTCCAAAGCTGTAATTTTCTGCACCTCATTTGACGACTCTAAGGATGAACAAATCCTCTCTGACTCTTGTTCAGTTGTTAAAGTGTTGAAGTTAAGTCAACATTTACTTTATAGTTACACAAGTCCTCACAGCAGGATTGCAGCCTGCCTGCAATTGTTTCTTTTTCTGAAGACACTAATTTTTGTCATGAAACATAAACACACTTCCTCATGGTCAAGCTGATGGTAAAATTTTTCCTCTTCCTCCTCCTTATATTCTGTTCCCTCTGCATCTGTATAATTTTAACTTTGTAGGATTGGTATGGATCAGTTTTATTCTTATTCTGAGAAGCTTTCTTATGGTTTTAATTTTCTAAGAAGTTTCCTAACCAGCCATCTTATGCTGCTAGATTTATCACACTGCATGAATTGTTCACATTCAATTTTTTATGTTGGCTGCTTAATTTTTTGATAGAATTTAATGTATTGATTTTTTTCTCCAATGGCATGCTTGGCATTCTCCTCTTGGCCAAGACCCATGAAAAATATGAAGATATCCTCCAAGGCCCTGTCTATGGGGTTGCTAATCACAATGATTACCAAGACATCTTAATGAGTGGTTTATCCTGTCTCTCTCTTGCTCTCCAAGATTAGATGCAATAACCCTATTGTCATAAATAGATGACTACCCAAAAAAAAAGTCTTCAGATTACCATTTTTCGTCCAGTGGTATCAGGGTCTTTCTTAGCAATGGAGAATAAGGTAGAGTTGAGATCAAAAGAAGCATACTGCCCTTGCAGAGGTATTTACCCTAAAATTTTTCTGGAAATATCTTGCAGAGCTTTAAAAAGACTCAGGTTCTATATCTTCCCATATAAATGATTAGAGCCTTCATAAAGTAAAAATGTTTAGTTGTTTCTTCCTATTTCAAGGTGCTGTTTGAAGTATGAAGAACTTTTCTCTTGACATAAGAAAGAATTTTTTTCCATCAAGAACAGTCATTAACTTGAACAACATCCCCAGGGATGTGGTAGAGTCCCCATCACTAAAGGTTTTCAAGATGCAATTGGAGAGGGTGTTAGATAATCTCATTTAGGTTCCGTTTCCATGAAACATTAGACCAGACGATCTTTTGAGGTTGCTTCCAACCTGGGCTATTGTATGATTCTATAATTCTAACATAAATAAAGCCTGTGAAAGAAAAATTTTTTGTTGCAGAGCAGCTAGTTACCACAGAATTCTGATGCTTTTATTTATAAAGAATTGCCATTTCCCAAATTAAAAGTGAGCCATGATATGAGAACTCAACTGGCTCATGTGCTTTCAGAATTATGAATATTAACTTGATGAGCTTCAGATTAAATTAATTTTTATGGGATTCAAATAAGAGGTATTATCCCTGCAGTCTTTCAAGAACATGGTTCTGTAATTTATTTTCTTACCTTGTACAGGGATTGCAAGTTACCACATACACCTCCTTGCCTCTGAGTAAGAGGCAGATTATGAAGAAAGAGAAAAGGTTAATTGGACAGCAATATGCCAAATATGTCTTACATGAGCAATAAGTTTTTCTATGTTCCTTTTTTTCAAGGTAAATATGAATTTATTGTGGTTTCCATTAATTTCATTATAAGTATTTTAAAGGTAATGGAAAACTTTGATCCTGTGAAGTGTATTTAATTTATTTTTACTGTCTTGGTTAAATGAAATAAATGTTTTCTTATTTACATAAATTATGGTTCAGAGGTTAATACACCTCTAAGAATAGTTAAGAATTCTGTACTTATTCTCACATGGTAAGAACTCTTCCAGGTTTAAATTAATTTTTTAAACTTCCCAAGTATGTAAGATTGTTTAAGCTATAATGTAATAGAACATTTTCTTCCCTTTGAATGTGATGGTGGCTTTTTAATCTTATTATGATACTACAGCTGTGCAAAAAAAGCAAACTGACAACAATTAGATAAAAAAATCTTCTTGGACAAGTAAACTGTGCTATAGGTATAACACTTTATAGAAGCCAGCCTTATATCCAGAAAAATCATGATTAGATTTTTATTGGTTAAAAGTTAGAATAAAGCCAGTAGTTGTGTTAAGTGGTAATGTTTGGTTCCTCTCCTGGAACTGGATTTTGGTTGGAAATGCAATGCAATAAGCTACAATAACAAAACAACTGTGATGATATGACAATAACTGCTGAAAAAATATTTGTTGCAAATGAGGTTAGCCAGAATGAATTATGCATGATCGATGTGAAAAGAAAATCATATGTACAGTAAAAATAAAACTGAAAAGGCACAAAGCAAAGAGGATTTTTGAGGACTCGAATCCACCAAGTCTGGACACTGTGTACCTCTTACTGTGAAGCTCGTAAAAAGGTAAACATATTCTGCTTTTAGCATTTTTAACTATGCTTAAGTAAATCTATTATTGTCTCCAATAATTTTAGTGAGACCAGTCAGGAAAAACTAAAAAAGCTAACTATACCTAATTGAGCTCTGTATAATCTTAATTTGATCTGACAGTTGAGAAACAGGAATCCTGGTGAGTAATGTAAATTTAAATTGTAGACTCTTGCTACTAGTGATGTGTAATATTATAGATACATTTGTTCATTTATTTTATTATTAGCTCTAATCACATTCAAGACCAAGGTCATTGACACAGTGATTACTAATACAAGTTCCTGTTATTTTGCACAGCCCATGCAAAATGATTGCATGTATATGAGAAAAAGTGTGCAAGGGCAAGGTGTGTTGTATAATTAGTTACTGTGAGGTGGGCAGAATGACTGTCTCCAAAGACATTTCTGGCCAAGCTTCACTCAGAATGTTCATTCACTCTAAGTAAAATAAACAGGTCTGAACTTATTGGGATTTTCTATTTACTGTCCAGTAAAACCTTATAGCTTCTGGGCTTTTATACAACTGAGATTTATAGCATCCATTTTCACTGTGCAGAGTCCTGGGATAATGTTAATAGATTACTAGTTTTGCCAATAAATCCCTCAGGGAGCAGAGAGAAATATCTGTTTCAGATGAGTTATTCAGAACTAAATCCACATCCCAAACGAAACATGGTACTTAGGCTTAAGAGAATCAGCTCTAAAAATGTAAATATATTTCTCTCCCAATTCCTAATAAAGAAAAACTATGGTTTTATGGAAAAACAAAACCCATGGCTCATGATAACTCCTAGAACTGGTAATCAAGGGCTGGGGGTTCATTTTCATGAAAGGTTTCTAGATTAATTTGCAAGGCCCAAAAAACATGTTACTCAGGGACTTTTCTACTTCAATCCAAGAGGACGGAAGGTCATGAGTGAGAAAGATAACAGGTTTCCAGGAATTCTAGGCAGAATATCAGGAGGGCTTGATTATCTAGGAGCATGGAAACCCATCTAAATAGCACAGGAAATAGTAAGAGAGAGGAGGAGAGGAATAAGCATAGAATCATAGAATGGTTTGGGTTGGAAAGGACCTCAGAAATCATCTAGTTCCAAACCCCCTGCCGTGGGCAGGGACACCTCCTAGTAGCCCAGGTTGGTCAAAGCCCCATCCAACCTGGCCTTGAACACTTCCAGGGAGGGGGCAGCCACAGCTTCCCTGGGCAGCCTGTGCCAGCGTCTCACCACCCTCACAGTAAATAATTTGTTCTTAATATATAATCTAAATCTACCTTCTTTCAGTTTAAAGACATTACCCCTCATCCTATCACTACATACTGTTGTATAAACAACCCCAATTCTCTCAGCCTGTCTTCAGAGGAGAGGTGCTCCAGCCCCCTGATCATCTTCGTGGCACTCCTCTGGACTTGCTCCAACAGGTCGATATCTTTCTTATGTTGGGGGCCCCAGAGCTGAACACAGTACTCCAGGTGGTGTTTCACAAGACTAGAGTAGAGGAGAAGAATCCCCTCCCTTCACCTACTGACCATGCTGGTTTTGATGCAGCCCAGGATGCAGTTAGCTTTCTGGGCTGAAAGCAGACATTGCTGCCTCATGTCCAGCTTTTCATCCACTAGCACCCTCAAGTCCTTTTTCTCAGAGCTGCTCTCAATCCATTCTTCATGGCAATCCATTCTTCATGGGCAATAAACAGGAGGAGCTGGAAGCCATCATTCAGCACGACAACTATGATGTAGTTGCCATCACGGAAACATGGTGGGATGACTCTCCCGAATGGAGTGCTGCAATGGATGGCTACAAGCTCTACAGGAGGAATAGGCAGGGCAGAAAGGGCAGTGGGGTGGTGCTCTATATTAGGGAGTGGTTTGAGTGTATGGAGATTGATAAGCATGATGAGCCAGTCGAATGTTTATGGATAAAGTTGAGGAAGGCGAATGAAGCAGATATCCTGCTGGGGGTCTACTACAGGCCACCTGACCAAGACAAAGAGGTCAATGAACTGTTCTGTAGACAACTGGCTGAAGGCGCAAAGTCGCAGGCCCTTGTTCTTGTGGGGGACTTCAACTTACCAGACATCTGCTGGAAATATAACACAGCAGAGAGAAAACAATCCAAGAAGTTCCTAGAGTGCGTGGAAGATAACTTCCTGACTCAGCTGGTAAGTGAGCCCACCAGGGAAGGTGCCTTGTTAGACCTGTTATTCACAAACACGGAAGGACTGGTAGGGCATGTGGTGGTTGGAGGCCATCTTGGGCTGAGCGATCATGAAATGATACGGCCCTCGATCCTTAGCCAAGTTAGGAGGGGGGGCAGCAAAACTCTCACCATGGACTTCGGAAGGGCAGACCAACCTGTTTAGAACACCGGTGGAGAAAGTCCCTCGGGGAACAGTCCTAGAGGGCAAAGGGGTTCAGGAAGGATGGACTCTTACCAAGAAGAAAGGGTTAGAGATGCAGGAGCAGGCTGTCCCCATATATCGTAAGACAAACTGGCAGGGAAAGTGACTGGCCTGGCTGAACAGGGAGCTTCTGCTGGGACTTAGGAGAAAGGAGAGAATCTACCACCTTTGGAAGAAGGGGCAGGCTATTCGGGAAGAGTATAAGGATTTAGTTAGTTTGTGTAGGAAGAATATTAGGGGGGGGAAAGCTCAGCTAGAACTCATCCTGGCCACTGCTGCAAGAGATAATGAGAAGAGTTTTTATAAATATATTAACAATAAAAAAAGATGCAGGTAGAATCTCCATCCCTTATTGGATGCAAGGGGGAACATTGTTACCAAGAATGAGGAAAAGGCTGAGGTACTTAATGCCTTCTTTGCTTCGGTCTTTAATGGCCAGACCAGTTCTCCTCATGGTATTCAATTCCCTGAGCTGGAAGATTGGGATGGAGATCAGAATAAACTCCTCGTAACCCAGGAAATAGTAGTGAAGGACCTGCTAAGTCAATCAGAGACCCATAAGTCTATGGGGCTGGATGAGATCCACCTGAGAGTGCTGAGGGAGCTGGTGGAGGAACTTGCCGAGCCGCTCTCCATCATCTGTCAGCAGTCCTGGTTATCGGGGGAGGTCCCAGATGACTGGAAACTTGCCAATGTGACGCCCATTTACAAGAAGGGCAGGAAGGAGGATCCGAGGAACTACAGGCCTGTCAGCCTGACCTTGGTAATGGGGAAGGTTATGGAATGGTTCATCTTGGGGGAGATCACGTGGCCAGTGCAGGACAACAGGGGGATCAGGTCTACCCAGCATGGGTAGAAGGGCATGAAGGGCAAGTCCTGTTTAACCAACCTGATCTCCTTCTATGATCAGGTGACCCGCCTAATGGATGAGGGAAAAGCGGTGGATGTTGTCTTCCTGGACTTCAGGAAGGCATTTGACACTGTTTCCCACAGCATTCTGCGGCAGAAGCTGGCGGCTCATGGTCTAGACAGGTGGACTCTTCGCTGGGTTAAAAACTGGCTGGATGGCCGAGCCCAGAGAGTTGTGGTGAATGGAGTTAAATCCAGATGGAGACCGGTCACAAGCGGTGTCCCTCAGGGCTCGGTCTTGGGGCCAGTCTTCTTTAATGTCTTTATCAATGACCTGGATGAGGGGATCAAATGCACCCTCAGTAAATCTGCAGATGACACAAAATTGAATGGGAGTGTTGATCTGCCTGAGGGTAGGGAGGCTCTGCAGTGGGATTTGGACAGGCTGGAACGATGGGCTGAGACCAATTGTATGAGGTTTAACAAGGGTAAGTGCTGGGTCATGCACAACAACCCCATGCAGCGCTACAGGCTTGGGGAAGAGTGGCTGGAAAGCTGCCTGGAGGAAAAGGACCTGGGGGTGTTGGTCGACAGCCGACTGAACACGAGCCAGCAGTGTGCCCAGGTGGCCAAGAAGGCCAATGGCATCCTGGCCTGTATCAGAAACGGTGTGACCAGCAGGAGTAGGGATGTGATCGTGCCCCTGTACTCGGCACTCATGAGACCACATCTTGAGTACTGTGTCCAGTTCTGGGCACCGCAGTATGGGAAGGACATTGGGGTGCTGGAGCGAGTCCAGAGAAGGGCAACGAGGCTGGTGAGAGGTCTGGAAAACAGGCCTTATGGAGACCGGCTGAGGGAACTGGGGTTGTTTAGTCTGGAGAAGAGGAGACTGAGAGGAAATGTCATTGCCCTCTACAACTACCTAAAAGGAGGTTGTAGTGAGGCTGGTGTTGGTCCCTTCTCCCAATCTGCTAATGACAGGATGAGAGGAAATGGCCTCATCTTACGTCAGGGGCAGTTTAGGTTGGATATTAGGAAGAAGTTCTTTACTGAGAGGGTGGTTAGGCACTGGAACAGGCTGCCCAGGGAGGTGGTGGAGTCGCCGTCCCTGAGGGTGTTCAAAAAACGGGTTGATGAGGCACTTGAGGCCATGGTCTAATGGTCTGATGGTTTGTAATATGATGGGATAAATGTTGGACTTGATGACCGTGGAGGTCCCTTCCAACCATAATGATTCTATGATTCTATGATTCATGCAGCCTGTACTTGTGCTTGGGATTTCCCTGTCCCAAGAGCAGGACCCTGCACTTGGCCTTGTTAACTTCATGCAGTTGGCATAGGCTCACCTCTCAGGCCTGTTAGGTCCCTCTGGTTGGCATCCCTTCCCTCTAGCATGTCAACCATCCCATACAGCTTGATGTCATTGGCAAATTTGCTGAGGGTGTATTTGATCGCACCATTCACGTCACCAACAAAAATGTTAAACAACACTGGTCCCAGTACTGACCCCTGAGTAACATCACTTGTCACTATCTCCACTTGGACATTGAGTCACTGACCACAACTCATTGAGTGTGACCATCCAACCAGTTCCTTATCCACCAAGTGATTCATCCATCAAGTCCATGCCTCTGCAATTTAAAGACAAGGATGTTGTGAGGGACAATGTCAAATGCTTTGCACAAGTTCAGGTAGATATCAGTTGCTCTTACCTTATCTATCAATGCTGTAACCCTGTTGTAGAAGCTCACCAAATATTTCAGGCATGATTTGACCTTAGTGAAGCTATGTTAGCTGTCACCAATCATGTCCTTATTTTCCATATACCTTAGCATAGTTTCCAGGAGGATCTGCTCCATGATCTTGCCAGGCACAGAGGTGAGCCTGACTCACCTGTACTTCCCCAGGTCTTCCTTTTTAACCTTTTTAAAAATGAGGATTATGTTTCCCCTTTCCCAGTCAGTGGGAACTTCCCCAGATTGCCGCAACTCCTCATATATGATGGATAGTGGCTTGGCAACTTCACCCACCAGCTCCCTCAGGACCCATGGATGCATCTCATTGGGTTCCATAGACTTGCGCACCTTCAGGTTCCTTAGATTATCTTGGACCTGATCTTCTCCTACAGTGATGGTACATTGGGTGGTTCTCCTACAGTGATAGAACAGTAGATGGTTCTTCATTCTCCCAGTTCCTACCTTTGCCTTCCGCAACTTGGGTCGTGTGGCTTCGGCACTTGCCGGTGAAGACTGAGGCAAAACAGAGAAGAGAGAAAAAGAGAAGCAGAGGGAGGGGGGACAATGAAGTTATTGGTCTTTACTTGGACCTCCTTTAGAGCCTAAGAAGAAGTCTGGAAGAAGGTGACACAAACTGCTATGCCTATTTCAGACTGGGTAGGAATGAAAAGCGTTCTTGTTTGCTAGATATGCAAGTGTCTTGCAGGCTACACTACTGTTTGTACATACTACAAATTTGTTTTCTTTGACACAGCATCACATTGCTGACGTATATTCAGCTTGCTAACTGCTATAACTCAAATCTTTTTTTCTGAAGAATTACTTCCTCATTCTTTAATTATGCAGATCATTCTTGTTTGAAAATTCTCTTTTTGCTAATAAATCTCATTCTTTTTTGACTTTAACTTCATTTTTTTCAATGTTTTTTTAAATTTTGCTTCAAAACCTCTTACATACTTTCATTACTGTTAGTGATCTATAGTTCCCTTGTTCTTTTTTTCTTCTCTTGTACATTTACTGTTTCTGTTCTTCCTCTATTTAATCCTCTGCGCAAGTTTTCCAGTAAACCAGGGAAAATACCTATTTTGAGTGAAAGAAAAAACTGACAATATTCTTGGAATTTGTAAAGAAAAATGAAAGCACTGCAAGTCAGAGCAAGAGCATAAAAACTAACTTAAAATTCTCCCTGCGGAAGTCTTATCTTTTTTCCACTGAGTATATAAGAAGCCTAGAAAATTAGCCTGCTGTCTCAGTCACTTAAGTTACTTGCCTGAAGTTAAGTGGTGTGGAGGCTGTTCTTCCTCCATTCCCACAACATTTATAATTAATCAACTGAAAATCAGTTCATGAGCAATTCACAGTAGAAAGAGATCAATTCACAAGGGAAGGTATCTGCAATCAGTAATCTAGGCTGCTTTAGCTAAATTTGTAGAATAAATTCTACACAATGAATTATTCCACTTGCTTTTCAACTAGTCTAACTTTCTTTAAGCTTTGATGTCATTTGCTGGCATCAATACTTTTAGTTAGCTGAACAGCTTTCCACAGTTTCTGCTAAACTCTTAAATCCAGATAGTTTGAACAATTCCATCATCTCTAGTAACAACTTTTGCCTATTCAAAAGACAGCAAAACTGCTGCTATTTTTGTATTATTGTATGTTAGCTTCAGTTCATGAGTGTGACTTGAACACTCCAAATGTAATACCACCCACAGATTTAGGAAAAAAAACAAATACTGCACTGTAATAAAAAAGTTAATAGAACCAGAATATCTTGGTAGAAAAACAGGAAGCATTATATTTCATTATATTTCTACACTCTTAGAAGTCTGAGTGCTCCTGCAGCAGTCATCATTAATCCGAACACAATGTGGTGCAAAACCTGTAAATATTACATAATCTTGCAAAATATTACTAAAAGTTCAGTTACCTGCAGTGCTCTCTTGCTTATGCTATCTATGGAAAAGTCATTAAGTAATATAGAGTCAGTTCGAGCCTTGGAGGTAACTCTTTCTAGTACTTCCTTTATGAATTTGTGTCTTAAAATAATGCAGCAATGTCAGGGTTAGCCTCAATGATTCCTATTTTTTGTTTATTTGTTTGTTTTAATTTTCATAAATTTCAATATCAGGTAATATTTTTCAAATTGTTATGTTTTACCTCTTATGGACATTTAAAAGAAGTCTTGATACATAATAGTCTCATGTAGTATTCCAGCTGCAGTCTTTCCACTAATAAATTATTTAATTGTCCAATTCACATGATGCTTAGACATTTCATTACAACTATCTTTTTGACTCATGACCTAAGAATATAAGCCTCAATATACTGAAAAGAAAAAACTGTATTAACTTTGGCAGGCTTTGTGTCACACCTATAGCAATTTAAAATGAACATGTTATAGAAACCATTCAATAAGGTTTTTGAACTCCTGTCTGACCCTTAAGGCCCATCTTTATGGCAGCTTATGAACTTCTAAAAGAGTAAACTTTCAAAGCAATCCATAGGAAGTACACACAAAACCCCTTTTATTTATGATGAAACTGTATGTGATTATTTTTCATGCATAGCTCCTAAAATTCATCCAAAAATGTCTTGATTGTATTGTATCTTCAAAGTGCATAGAAACAGAATTGAACTCACAAAGCTATTTGAAACTCAGGCCTTTATGATAAAAACGTAAAAATCCATCCTGGGTTATGTATTATACAGCAGAAAACTTAGGAAATAATCAAAGAGTTTGGTACTTATCTCCATAATCTTTATTCAACATTGTAGTTGCACTCAAATTTTTCCAGAAAGCACTGTTCAGCTACTAGGCACCAAAAGAGCCTCTGAAGAATTTAACAAATTTAGTAAAAAAAAATAAAATAAAATAAAAAATTAAGTCACTAATCCATTTGAAATAGATTCCTAGCTACAAGATAAGAAGAAAAGCCTTGTAACTTTCAGGATACGATAGCAAAGAAATGTAGTTTAGTTTTTCTAATTACCATGCTTCCATTTGTATGTGAAAACCAGGTTTTCAGTGTGAATAATACACGTAGTGCATGCTTTTAAGTATATTTTCTTTGCAATTTTTACTTTGTTTGAATGACTGTAAAGATCAGGTCCTATATATCATCCATATGCTGCTCAGAACAGAAATATTTCAGGAGTGTTAAAAGCTATACCAGTCTATGCTACCAGATCTAAAAATATAGTAATTTTGTCGACTGCAATTAATGTTTGTGAAAGCAATTTTACTTTATTTTTCTTATTTTACCCTGGCACCAGTTTTGATAAAAAACATAGACGTTGATATGACTTAGGTGTAACAGTGATTAATTTTCTAGTTCATGATAAGAAAATAGGTCTCTTTCACCAAGAGTGACAAACCAGAGTTGGAAGAAATTTTCAGGAAACAGAATTATTCTCAGCCTCCTATAAAGAAAAGTTAAAGTTTATATGAACTTGAAGACTGAGGTTTCTTCAAAATTCTAAACCATTCGGATTCAGCTATAGTTCAAAATTCAATAACTTTATATCAAGATATTACAAATCCACATGTACTTTTAGATAGTGTAATAGAATTAAAACCTATTTTATTAAATATCTTATTATGAGTCAGAATGGAGAAACTGCATACTTCAACCTCTGGCCTCAATATTTAAATTTTTACAGAGAAATATAGTTGTCTGATTCAGTCACCAAGAAGAATTTTCATAGAAAAAAGCATTAAAATTGTATTAGAGACAGCACAGTATTTTGCCTTTTCATCAGTTAGATCTGTCAGATTACAGCTTCATGCTCTGAAAGAACAGGGCAGTGAAATGCATTATAGAAACAGAGTACGCACTTCACCTTGTCTCTTCTGATTTATTTTTACTACATTCTTCTCCAGGTATTCTGTAGAGAATTGCATCTGACAGATGTGGAAAAACATTCAACAGCAAGTGTTTGCTAGGATACCTCTGCTGGTAAATACGAGACAAATATGCATATATGGATGTTTTCGGTTGAGAGCAGAAAAGGAACAGAAAATATTTTCTTAAAAAATATTTTCGTTGGTTACCGTTATGTTACTATGAACTTCAGCTAAAAAGCAGTGAAAATACTTGAAAAAATACTTAGTTACCTTCTGTTTAATTCAGTCTTTTGTTCTATTTTTTAGAAGTGTCATAGAGATTGTAAACTCCCAGACAAAAACTCTGGCTGCAACATGGAGATTGTTGACTGATGGGACCAGCATACGACAGAAAACACCGAGTTTCTCTAAAGCAACATTAACCCACCTATGATTTTCTTTATAGTCAAGGTAGGGGCAAACACTTACTCAGGCAACAAGCAAAAGTGACCTATTATAGAAACTTCATCAAAAAGGGAAGATAAAGATGGAGATGCAAAAAACTGTGAGAAGAGCAATCTCTCTAAGCCAGCAACTGATAGAACCTGGATTTGTGTGAAGTTTTCCCAGTGGAGCTCATGGAAGAGAAGAAATGAAGACTGGACACAGCCTTGGAAAGCAGAACAAAGTTCAGACAGCAATGACAAGATAAATGAAAGAGAGAAGGCAACGTAAAAACTGATGACCTGCATTTACCGAACAACAGAATATGAATGACAGATCAATAATCCAAAAAAAAGAATGACTATGAGAACATGGCAGGAGGATTAACTAGCTAGCTTAGGAACAGCTATGCTGCACTGGGCAGCAACTTGGAGAAACGTGCCGCAAGAAAAGATAGGATGACAGAAGAGAGAAGCCGCTAGTCCCTTAAGAGCAGAGATAATGGAGATAGCTATGAAAAATTGCCCGAGTATAGACAAAGACATTATACAGAAGAGAAGGCAAGATAGTCAACAGACAGGAAAAATAACTCAGAGTAGAGCTTTAAGATGAGAGGCAGCTTTTCATGACTGGGGAGTCCTTGGTAAGGACTAATGAACTTGTCAGTGCAACAGATCCAGGGTGGAGTTTGCCGGCAGCAAGCATGCACAGTATGAAGCTAGAGATGAAAAGGATTTTCAAAGAAACTGAGGGGGGGAGAAATACACAGGCATTGATTATTTTTCATGTCAGGACACTCCCCAGATTTCAAATGGAACAGATCAAGGGAATTACTCCAATCTGGAGCATCTATTGAGAGGCATGACCTCCTCAGACAATTTCCAGCAGAAGTATTCCAACGGCTGGAGAAGGACTCTAGTCTGTCATCCTCCTCTAGGACTGCTCCTCACAGGTAGATTATAGCAAACTCATCAGATATTTACACTGAAATAGGAGCAAGTATATTTTGTAATATGTAAGCACATACTATAGTGTATATTATACAACACAAACATGTATTTTGGTGAGATGTTAGTGCCACATGGTATTCTATTGAACACTGTTAATGATAATGAGAAAGAACAGAATTAGAATAAGAACAACAAAATAGATAAAGACAGACTCAAAAGAAAATTTCAAATATCTGTAAGAGAAGATGGGGCTCCAAGTAGACACTGAAGCACTATCTCACATCAATTTAATATTTTCACTAATACCCTTGGAAAGAAAAATGAAGGAATTTCACTTACTGATGCAAAACTAGCAGCATTGTGAGGATGGGAAAGATCAGATTCTTGTAATGGAAGAGCTCCATGACATTAAGGAATGAAATAACAGAAATATGGATGAAATTTAATGGCAGAAAGAAAAGGTCATTCATGCAGGGACTAATGCGAATTTCTTCTATAATCCAGGAGCTTCTCACTTGGAAACAATAAAGAAGGAAAATCAGCTGGATCTATTAATCTGTCACAGAATGTCTGTAAAACACCAATGTCATGCAACAATGGAAAAAGAGAATGTGATTCCAGATTATATAATGGAAGGTTACAGGCCATTCCTCAAAGACCTATGGTATCATTCTTATTGTCCTGATAGCAATACACCAGCAAGTGGTAGATTAAAGAGCAGATACAGCCATTTTCTAAATTAAATAGCCAATAGACTCATATTCTGAAAAATCATTAAACGTTGGCAGTTTAGCAAAAGCATTGTAGAACTGTTCATTATTATTATGCACTAAAACCAGATATCAAAGTCAGTGGCTGGTCCTCGTTATTCTGGTATAATACAGTTGCACAATATAATACGGGTTCAGTCCCAAGACAACTTACAATTGCAAGTTTAATCATGCAGATACTTACATACATTAATAATTGTATATTGCCATACTTTTAATATTTCATATTCCAAATTTTTGGGTTAATAACAATCCATTTAGTAATCAGAGAAAGACATTTAGAATAGGAATGTGAGCTGACAATGACATATTCAAATCCATGTTCCGAGTGAAATATATGATGATGGAAATGGCCTATTAAGAAGGCAGAGCAAACATAATGCTGCTACACGCATATTTATTTTTCTGTTTACTCAACTTGTTAATCTTGTCTTATGAAGTACAATCACTAAGAGATAACCTGGATTTCTAACCATTGCCAATCATTTATACAGTTGGTAGTCACTCAGCATGAACATGCAAGAATCTGTTGTGTAAAGGAATAACTCCCCCCTATATGTGAACTAATAATGAAGTTGCAAAGTTAATTGCCAAGAGGGTGTATAGCATAATCTGAAAGCTGGGCAGCTGGCACAGTAAGCACGTAGGTAAATGTAGGCCTTGAGAGGAACCACAATTTTTCGAACGGTAATACCAGTTTTCTGAGTAGTGAAGAGTGAAGACTCTGATCTTCTCACGGTTGTGTTGTGGTCAAGAACTAGAATCAGCTCCTTGAGTATTTTCCTTTGCAGCATAAGATTTATTATATATACTTCTTTCACCTAGACTGACCTGGTTTTAGCTTATAATTTTTCAAATAATATTCCTTGCAGCTTTACCCCATTGCAGAACGTTTCTTTAACAGGAAAGCAGGAAGAGAAGAAAGCAATCAGTAGGAAATCAGTATGAACTATCTATTTCATTTAAAATTGATCTTTCAGAAGGCTTAAAGATAAATTATATGAATAATTATTACAAGAATACTTCAGAGGAGATGGATAGAAAATTTATTGAAACAGGATAAAAGAAGATATGTTATTTTGTTAGGTGCACTCAAATACAGAAACAAAAAAGAAATAAACAACAAATTATTTGTATACTTTATTTGGATTATCTTCTCACAAGGGAAACACTTTCTCCTTAAGTTAGGCTATCATCATTTAATTGGTTTGCATAACTATGTCTCAAGCTACAAACTTTAAAATTCCAGGAATGTAAATTTCTATGAGAGTTTAGAACGCATGTAGACACTACTAAATGTTTCATTATTATTTAAAGACAAAACAAGTACTGCTGGCTTGTGGACACAGAATAAAATAGTATTTAGCAGTCCAATAAAGTTTTTGGTGGTTTTGAGTTTGTGTTTTGTTTTTTTCTTCTCTCGACACATTAGAGAGACTATACTGGCAATCATTTAAACTAAATGGATTAAATTTTGTACAAGCAGCCCCATAGTTATCAGCAAAATTGCATGAGTCACTAATCAGTGCAGAAGTTATTCTTGTTAATATCTTCTCCCAAACAAATTAAGGAGTTTTTGGTTATGTCTAAACTGAGGGACAAAGAAAAGTTTTCAGAGCAAGCCAAAACATGCCAGTACCTGCAACTCAAACTCTTTTATTTTCTAACAGTGGTTGTGCTGTTTGTGTTCTTGTGTTCAGATGGAAAAAGCATACATTACCCTGAAGACAAGCTGAGCTTTCTCTAGCTATTTAGGGTCCATGATACTGTGCATACAGACTACATGCAATGTGAAGAAGGGCTTGCACTAGGGTGCTGAATTGACTCTGACTTATTGACTCACTTATTAGTGGAGATAAAAACCTATTTTCTAGCGAGGGGCAACAGCTCCTACTGAGAGTGGACACTGTATTCAATAATGGCAAGCCAATGAAGATGTTGGCAACAGAAGTTAATCAGTTGTGAGGACTCTAATGGACATGAGAACTAAGAGGGCACTGTGTGCCAATATTGTCTGGCTAGGATAACAGAATCATTTGGTTATCCTAGCCTGAGAAATGCATTTTTAGAAATATAAATATATAAATTTATGGAGGCTACGTTTCTTTGGCTTGTTCTGGAATGGAGGAGTTTGCCTGGGATGAAACCTGACCCAAACCAGTGTAATATCCAGGAAAAATACTGATAAACTCCAACATCCCTCATTTGAGTATGGATTAAGCATGATTTCCCAAAGATATAGAACACAGCCACATTTTTAAGGGAATGGCAAAAACGTTTTACTCCTGACATGACCTCAGTCTTTTTTTCCTTACTTTCATCTGACTGTTGAAAGTTTCAAGCTTCTTTTCTAAAGCAAAGAAAAGAGATTTTTATAATAAAAGCTCTCACCACCAGTAAGTAAACCATAATACTTCTTTCACAATTTCAATATGATGCTATTTTAATACAAGAACTCCCAAAATATCTTGTGTGAAATAAGATTTTATTGAAAAATTACACTCAAGTAGTTTAAGTTTGGTAAAATTGCAGTGAAAGTACGAGAATCCGGTGTTCCAAATTTTCAAAATTTCAAATCCAGTTGAAAGTATCTCACAATTGGCTATAAACAAGGCAAATAATCAAGAATTATAGAAGTATTCCATCATAGTATTTCATTTAATAGTCTTTTAAATTATTACAAGATTGCAAAGCTATGAGGAGCTGGTGTAGCCACTGGAGTCATTGTTTTAGTGATTGTGAAACTGAGATATGAAGGACGTCAACGTGTATTATATACAGTACACATACATAAAGAATCCATTGAAAGCCAGATTTTAACTTACAACTGCTATGAGTGTGCAGTCAGATTACTTATATTGAAGGATAGGATGAACTAAAAGTAGCGTCTTCTCGTTACAATATTTATCTTAATCCATAATTTTTTAGGAAATAGATACCTTTTTAGTAGTGCATAAGTGATGACAAATATATGAAAACTTCTTCTAGGATTCTTACGCAAATATCTCTGACATTGATACATTTATGTGGCTTACTTTCTTTGCTTGTAGGAGCAGAAAGAATATAAAATTAAAAATATTTTACAAAATTATTTGAGAATTGATACAATATGAATGAAGCTAACGTAATTGTCATGAAAATATATTACAGGTAATCTATGTCTGTTCTCTTATAGACTGTATATTCATGGAATCATAGAATCATTTTTGTTGGAAAATACATAAGGAGTAGAACAGATATTTAACAACAGTGAGAGCAACAGGTACTTAGTAAGCTCTTAGCAACTCCTAAAGACAGGCATTTTCCTGGAGAAAGCAATGCAAAATGTACAGAGAAAGCAGTTGTTGAAGTGAGCAAGCATAACACAAACAGAAACATCATGTACATACAAAAGTGGATACCTCTTACCATTGGAAGTATTCACATGTCATATGAAAACTGGGAACAAGTAAAAATGACTAGAGATGACTCATATGCTTAAACTTGCCTTCTCATAACCAGTTGATATACTGCCAGAAAACATACATGGACAGCTCAATTTTGGAAGAGTAACAGTAACATTCAGTGGCCATTTAAGTTAGACCAAAACATGATATATATTCTCTTAAAGTCTCTGAAAGGGAACATGTGTTTCACTACTCATAGTATTGAGGACAAGATATCAACCTAATTCAGGTAAACCAATTTCTAACTATGTCTGTTAAAAATATTTTTAATGTGTTTGTCATGATTTTACATTACTGAAATTGTATTTTAATTTAAAGTACTACTAAAACATATATTTTAAAATAACCTAGTTTTACAGTTAACTTCCCAATCGGTGGGAAAGTTATGTTCAACTAGATTTTGCTTTATTGGTCCAGATGTCTGCCTGCTGGTGTATAGAGGAGGCAGACAATATTTTAACAGAGGCCCAGAGTAGGGTGTTGATAGAGGACTGGCTGAATCCTCTCCGGATCCCTTAGTAAGCATACACTGCAGTACAAAATATGTGCATATATATTCCAATAAAAATTAATCCTTGTGTATTTTGAGATATCTGTGAAGTACAAATGAAAGCAACATGTGCTAAAAAAAGCTTGCTTTCTGAGTGTCTGTTATCAATGTCACAGATGGGGATTTTCCCACGTTGAATAAAGAGAGTAGAACCCTCTACCTGTAGCCTATTGACATGTACCATGCAATTTTTCAAGGGTGCTCCCAGAAATTTGTTGTGTGCTTCAAGAACACAATAAAAGCAAAACAGAACAAGAGAAAACTATGATGAAAGTCTTATTCTAAGTTGTTCAAAGTAATATTTGAGAAACATCAGCTAACATCAGGTTAATGAACAGGCTCAGCCTGGAATGGACCTATTCCCTTCACCTCATCCTCTCTATTCCCAGATGGCATCAGAGAGGCTTCTGGTGAATCCACATTCACTTTCAGTAGATGCCTTTCACTGGGGAACCAAGGACATCCACCTTCCCTTAAGTATTCTACTCATTCTGTCGTAAAACACCAGCCTAATTCTGAAAAACATGGTTTTTAACAAACGACAGCATCCTCAAGAAGTACTTCTGCTCAGGGCACAGTTCTATCAAACCTTCACTTATGGACACAAGGCTAATCATTTCACCAAGAAGGTGAAAAAAGCAATGTCTTATTAAAGAATAAGGAAGTAGAAACACAGACTCAATGGCTATCTTTGTGTACCTCTCTGTGTAGAGTACCTCTACTTAGAGCCTTTGAACTTAGAATGGAAGGAGTCTCCATGCTGGGTCAGTTCACAGCTCTCTCTGCCTTAGTGTTTCAGCACTGACAGTGGTCACTACTTTAGATTCTTCAGAAGGGAAAAAAAACCTTAAAGGTGAAATCTTCAGACTCTGAACACCTATCCTGTGGCAATTCTGAATAGCTGTAAGGTAGCTGTGATTACAATACCCCTGACATAAAAATAAATAAATCTAAGTAACCGTAGGAAAGGCTTTTCTCTGCACACAGAAACTTGGTTTTTTCCTTCACAGAAACCTATTGGTCAATAGGAGACTATCTAACACTGTCAGCCTTTAATGTTACTGGAAGAATTTCCTGGATCACGTGTTGAAAGTTCATGGCAACTGATGTAAAAATGATGGCAGATCTGAAAGTTTGATAGCATCTGTATTTCAGCACTTAGTAAATACTAGAAACGCATGGACAAGAAGTTCTTTTCTGTAATAAGAAGTATGCAGAACCAATTTCACTTGTTAAAATATTAACTTAATAAATTTAGTCCTTAGAAAGACACAAAGTCAAATTAGGTCTGTAAGAACCTTGAGGATATTTTATTAATACAAAATCAATGGTTATTTGTCAAGGACCACTCAGACTGAAAGGAATGGACATCAGATGGAACATGGGAAAAGCTAGCTATAAGAAAAAAGTATTCTACCATGAGAATAATCAAACCCTGCAAGGCTGAGAAGTCTCCATCCTTATGGATATGCAAAACTGGACTGGAAATTGCCCTGAGCAATCTTATCTCGTTAGAGCAAGAGGCTGGATTAGATGACCTATGGAGTACCCTTCCAGCCTATGTGATTCTATGGTTCAATGATTTAATTTTCTTCTTCAATGTATAACCTGATACGTTTAACTGGGAGGGGAAAGGCATAGTGGTGCAATACCTCAGCTTTAGTAAAGCTCCTGTCATGTCACTAACCATCTAGGAAGTTACAGTTTTGATTAAACTATTGAAAGATAGAATTGGTGGAAATATTGAATTAAAAGATAGTCATCCAAAAGTAGCAATCAGAGGAGGAAAAGATGCTAAGTCAAGACAGTTAAGTGTCTGTCACAAGCCTGGTAGTTTTCAGTACTTTCTGTGAGATTGATAATCAATGAAATATTCTGTCTCCCTTAACAGTACTATGTAATAGAGCTAAACAGAAGAACCTTGTGGCTCTGAAAGGTTCATATGCACGGAGCAATCATGGAGCAAACCTCTGCTGGCTCTTGCCAGCTTAACTGTTTTCAGTGTGTGAGGAATTTCAAGGAATCATGGAGACACAGAATTGTCAGAGTTGGAAGGGACCTCTAGAGAGGGATTTCTAGAGAAGGATACTCCAGAAGTTTATTAAAACATATGGTATAAAAAGCACAAATCCAAGTGCCATTTGTATGCTTCTACAGAAGTACAATGATACCCACTTTCTTGTGTCTACTTCCAAATCTGTGACACAAGCATTTCTGTACTGGGTCTGGCTGAGCAGGAATTGATTTTCCCCTGTAGCAGCCCTCATGGTCCTGTGTTTTATGTTGGGAGCTAGAGGGGTGTTGATAACACACTGGTGTTGTGGCTACTGCTGAGTAGTGCTTACACAGCACCAAGGCTCTTTCCAACATTTCCCCCCGGTGGGATGGGGTGGGCAAGATCTTGGGAGGGGACACAACCAGGACAGCTGACCCAACCTGACCAAAGGGATATTCCATACCATATGATGTCTGCTCAAGTATAAAGCTGGGAAAAAGGAGGAAGGGGGGTGGGGTCACCCTTGGTCCTCCGAGGCAACCGCTACGCGTATCGCAGCCCTGCTTCCTGAGAAGGCCCCACATCGCCTGCTAATGGGAAGTAGAGAATAAATCTGTTTTCTTTTTTGTTTCTGCACACGGACCTAGCTTTGCTTTGCTTACATTAAACTGCTTTTGTTTTACCCACAAGGGTTGGTTTTTTTACCGTATTTTCTTTCCCCCTTTTTGCCCTGCTGAGAGAAGGACCAGGGGGAAAGTGACAGAGCGGCTTGGTGGGTACCTGACATTTAGCCAAGGTCAAACCACCACAGTCCTTTTTGGCGCCCAACATGGGGCAAGACAATGGCAGCTTTATATTAAGTGTGCTATAGCTGTAGCAGTTATTATGCAAAAGGCTCCTGTGCTGGTCACAGGTTTGTTGATTGTGCTGCTTATCTTTATTTTGCTAAGCTCGGGAACATGCTGAAAGAAATTAGAAACATCACGGGTGGTTTTATTCTGCAGGATCCCAAGGTACTTGTTCACCCTTATGTGAGCTATCTGACACTGTTCATTAGCACTGTTGGCCTATTGTGGGTTGTGTGGAGCTTGGTATCTTTTTGGTGTAAGAGAAGGAAACTTTTTGGTGAGCCATTACCAAAATGTGTCCTGAGGCTGCCTGTCCCTGGGTGACAAGGGGAGTGGAAGGATTTGGGCAGATTCCAAGGATGGTTATCACCTCCCACAGCCTGGGATCTTACCCCCCGAACAGGCAAGCAACCCTGCAAAATTGACACAACACCTGATAGAAGGGTGCCTTGCCTATCCCAGTGAAAATCAGCAACTTCTAGTGTTATACTGGGGCCTGGCCTATGCCTATCGAGCTGCAGTTCAGTACTCTCAGAGGACTGTGGTGGAGACAGGGACTCAACAACAGCAGAGATTGCCCCAGTAGTGAAAAAGAAACAGTGGACAAGGAGAACAACAGGCCCGTACCCTCGATTAGTAAGGGAGGAGAAAGAAGAGGAAAAGCTTGATCAAGAGGCTGGTCCTTCAACAAAGGGATTGGAAGAGGGGGTAACAGAACTCAAACAGGAGGCAGAAAGTACCCGGTCCCTGACCTCATCTGAACTGCGAGATCTGCAGAAAGACTACAGCTGCCATCCGGGTGAGTGGATTGCTGCCTGGCTGCTTTGGTGCTGGGATAATGGGGCTGATGCTCAACAACTGGAAGGTAAGGAAGCCCAGCAGCTGGGTTCCCTTGCTAGAAATCAAGGAATTGAAAGGGGAATTGGAAAAGAGCCAGTAATTTGGAGTCTGTGGAGACGGCTCCTTTCAAGTGTTAAAGCAAGATACCCTTATAAGGAAGATCTTATGGACAACTCCCCAGGGAAGTGGACTAATGCAGATGAAGGTGTCCAGTACCTGAGAGAATTAGCAGTGCTGGAAGTCATCTATGGTGATCCAGATAATGATGAAGCCCCTAAAAATCCAGAGGATGTGCTGTGCACTCAGGCCATGTGGAGGAAGGTGATTAGAAGTGCGCCATCATCATATTCTGCCAGTCTGGCCGCGATGTAATACCCAGAAATGGATGCGGGAGAAGGACTAGGACGTACACCGACTGTGGAGGCAGTCTCTTCCTGGCTTCAGAACTTTGAAGAGAGCCTTGGTACCTCCTCATCTCTACGGGAGAGCACCCTGGATGTCAGGAGCACCCCAAGAAATCGGTTCTCTTCAACCCCAGTCAGAGGGAAAGGGAACCCTAGGCGCATGACACATGGTGAACTTTGGTTCTTCTTACGTGACCAGGGGGAGGACATGAGGAAGTGGGATGGTCAACCCACCTTTAAGTTAGAAGCTCGTGTACATGAATTGCGAGGAAAGACGCCTGTCAAGAAGAAGACATCCAAGAAGGTTGTTAATGTAGCTGGTGTAAAACCACAAGAAGGTAATCAGCAATCTCCCAGATATAGGAAGACTGAGATCACCTCCCTTGACCTTGATGAAGGAATCTCTGTCCTGGCACGGCAAGGGTCAGACAGGGAATACTCTGACCAAGAGCAGGAATAGAGGGCCTCTGCCTCCAGCCAGGAGGAGGAAAGGGATGATCAAGTATATTGGACAGTGTGGATTCGATGGCCTGGCACATCAAATCCACAGAAGCACCAGGCTTTAGTCAACACCAGGACACAGTGTACATTGATACCATCAGGTTATACAGGGGCAGAACCCATCTGGGTCTCAGGAGTGACAGGGGGATGTCAAGAACTGTCAGTACTGGAGGCCAAGGTTAGCTTGACTGGGGACAAGTGGGAGAAACATCCCATTGTGACAGGCCCAGAAGCCCCTTGTATCTTGGGCATTGACTGTCTCAAGAGGGGGTACTTCAAAAAACCAAAGGGATACCAATGGGTGTGGCCAGTGTGAACACAGAGAAGATCAAACAGTTGTCTAATCTGCCTGGCCTCTCAGAAGATCCTTTTGTTGTGGGACTGCTGCCAGTTGAAGAACAACAGGTGCCAATTGCTATGAGGACCGTGCATCGACAGCAGTATCGCACAAACTGAGACTCGCCGGCTCCCATCCAAGAACTAATTCGTCGAAGCCAAGATGTCATCAGTAAGACACATTCACCTTTTAACAGTCCCATGTGGTCCAAACAGGCTCAAGAGCTACCGCCTGAGCTATCTTCTGAAGTGGCTCAAATCCCCTCATAAGCTGATAGTATTTCTTTTTCAGTCAGAGTGTAGTGGGCTTCTGATCCTCGATATCCCCGGCTCCAAAATCCTCATGGTCAACCTTGAGTTTCTCCTGGTATCTTCTGCCAGAGGCTCCATGTGAGGCCATGCTCCCCAGTTGCTGTGTAGAGTACATTTTTTACAGCTGGTCAATTGCCTGCTAATGGGAAGTAGAGAATAAATCTATTTTCTTTTTTGTTTCCGCGCATGGACTTTGCTTTGCTTTGCTTACATTAAAACTGTTTTTGTTTTACCCACAAGGGTTGTTTTTTCCTACCTTATCTTCTTTCCCCATTTTTGCCTTGCTGAGAGAAGGCGGGGGGCGGAAAGTGATAGAGCAGTTTGATGGGTACCTGGTGTTTAGCCAAGGTCAAACCACCAAAGTTCCTCTTAAAGTAGTGATGTCCAAACTACATTCTCAAAAGGATTTATCTGGATCTCATTATATAAGGCCTTGCACTGTTGCTGTAGTACTACTGCTATAATATCACACAATTGTTTGCTACATAAATATCCTGGTATGTCTCTTCCTCATTTTAAGGCATAGGAGATGGGAAGTGGCAGAGGCATACCTGAATATGGCTTATCCCTGGGTTTTATAATGGCTCCTGGAGGATGTCAGCATTCAACACAAACTAAAGCAGTTCTTAAGAAGTTCTAATTTCTGCTGGTAACCAGATGACACTCCTGTTAGTCCCAGATTCAGTTTTCTGGTCCCTCTCTTCTTAACTTGCACTAGCTATTTCTCAAACAGAAATGAAAATCAGGGTTCATATATGCCTGTTACACCCAATAGCAGTCATGTCATGTTTTTGTGATTAGCATCCCATGACATGTGTCACCTGTAGCTTCTTGTAACAAGGAGCTGGCAGCAACTCATTATCAACAGGAACCATATTAAAATACAGGACCACAATTCAAAAGCAATCACATTTCTCATATTTTTTGAAAAGTGATTGCAATGCCTTATGCATAAAATCACTTTTTATGCAGCCTCTTATCACCAGAATGTTTTTCAGATGCTGCAAAATCTCAGGGAAAATAGCTAACATCCACAAAACATAGTTTTTGTTCCTAATAGTGACATTCAGCACGGAATAATAGTTTGATATACACTTTAATCTCTTACGAACTGAACACACGGGTTCAACCACATCCTGCTTAAGAAGCCTCCTGTGATAGATTCTTTTTTATCTGCATGTTCAGAGTCACGCTTAGGCAGTTTAAAGTGTATGCCACAGAAAAACCCGTATCTCAGCAGATGTTGTGGGGAGGCTCAGCAACTAGGTGTGGTAGAGGGGTGTCAGGGCCATACTGGACCCTGCAGCACCTCGTGAGACTGGGCAGCTGTGCTGAGGGGCAGGGAGCAGGCAGGGCACACAGCAGGCAGATGCAGTTTCCTGGGGACAGGGAGGCTCTGAGTTTGCTGCCACTTGGAAGATCAGGAGGTAAGAACATGATGAAAAAGGGGAAAGTTGTAAAACATTTTTTTATTGTTATTTCTACACTAGATGCTACAATTATTCTTAGATTAAGTATTCATTTATGCTATGATTTTTTATTTAAACAAAATTAAGCTTTCTGAGTTAAAAGGCCTTTCAATATTTTGGGAGATTTGGTGGAATAAAAAGTTCTATAAAGATGCACTTCAGAACTCTGCCAGGCTCATGGCTCTGTCACAGTCACAGAGAAATTAACCTGATGAGCTGGGAAATATTGTTGCTTCCAATAAAGAACTGTATCATTAAAAGCACCACCATCAAGTAACTTTGATATCAACTTTGTACTTTGAACAGGATTTACTGCTATCGGGGAAAATAGAAACTGTGGAAGAACTCTTCACAGACAGGCTGTGAAACCTTGACCTTGTTGAAATCATTAACTTGAGGTTTGGAGTTTTTTAAAGATTATTTTGGTTCAGCTTTCCAAATGACTCTAATAAATAATTTAGAGATGAGAAGCTTTGCCTCAAAACACTTCAGCAGGTTTCACACTTTGTTTGAAGGCTAAATTACTTCCATCCTCTTTCACCAATTCTTACGTGACATCTGCTCATCTCCCTCTGTTTCAGGCAGTCCTTTCAACCTTCTCTCTGCCTTTTTCCTCACTGGGGATTCATGGCATCCATCCAACCCCTGCCAGGGTCTCTCTGTAAGGGCTCCCTTTCCCTACCAACAACCGCAAGCGCCTGACCCTCCCTTTCTGTGCTTTCCTTGCTTTTTCCTCATTTGCTTTGCTAAGGACTCTCTGTGCAGAAGTATGGCTGTACTAAGAAGATGACAGCAGCAAGAACTCCAATTGTCCTCCTTTCCCTTCTTTCTTATTTTTATATTTTTACCCTTATTTTACCTAAATCTGTGTTGATGCTTTAAAATTCACATTGATTCGGAAATTACCTTAGTGATGCAGTCAGAAAAAAAATAAATAAAATAAATAATAAAGTCATTATATTCCTCAGTCAACAATACACTTTGCCGGCACTTGTGTGAATATTTAGGAGATGAGATCAAAATAGTATCTTTGTTTCTCTACTGAATTCAAAAGAAATTATATTTATTTCATTTTACTCCAAAATTTTCTGTTAAAATCTGATTTCTTTTATCTCTTTCTTCTGTTTCCACTTTCTAGGGGAAAATAAACGAATTTTAGCAGTTCTTTAAGACATGTGAGATGTTATAAAAATGTTGCAATTTTCATTTCCTCTTGCCAGTTCACTGTTCTTAATTCCCTGCCTACAAAGGGTCCCTTCAAATGTGTGCAACTCTCGGGAGGCAGCACAGCAGATTAAATATAAAGCTTTGAGTGCGTGAACTATTTCTTTACATCACCTTTAGGCCACCCTGATTCTGGACAGCTGTGAGATCGAGTCATCCATCTCCAGCACAAGTTAGTATATTTCAGGGCAAAAGAAACACATCCCTGAAGGCTGGGCCTCCAGACCAGGATCTTTTCTCCTGTTCCTGTGCTCTTACTTAAGTGTGGAAACTGCTTCATGGTTTCATAAAGTTCTTTTTACATCACTGACACTACAACCTGGAGCCCTACATGGCAGCTGCCACTGGCCATGGACATTAAAGGACAGACAATACATGGAAATGACTGAAATTCTGTGGGCCATCACTTCTATGAGGAGCAGTTGCTTATCAAATATAAGGTATATACAACTGAAATCAATTGCTGTTACATTATCATGATGAAATGTTGAAACAGAAAAGTTGCTCTTGAATGTAATATGAATTTTTACACATGGAATTTTATTTAAATGGCTGTCTGAAATGTGAGATTTTTTATTATCTGCCTTTCCTTTATAGCATATTTTCACCATTCTAAATTTCCCTGGTGTTATTTTTAACAACCCTTGGTTTACATACACTTTCACTTCAAGACACAGTCTGAATATCTTAACAAACTTCTTTGCTAATTTATAATGGCATTACATAATTGAGTAAATTATGAAGAATTTATTCACTTTCCTGGCAGAATTTCATCCAATCAATGTAATTAGCATCTAATATCTTGCAAGTGAAGCTGACCTCCTGTAACCTGCCCATTTGCTGATCATGCAGTACTGTTACTTTCAACTTTGTCTAATTTCTAATTTCTATATGCTATCTTGTTATCCTACATTCCTTTTCTCTATACAGCTCTGAAACTATTTGATCTATCTACTGCTCAGTGGCCCATTTCTTGAATAAAATAAATCATTTTTTTACCAGAAGAGGCTCAGCCTTGTATTGCTAGCTGGTTCTTCCTCTGAGGCTGAACACTCATTGATGCTCTCATTTTCTTTGGGATGTAGTTTTAAAGTCTTTCTGTCAGATTTCACTTTGCAATGGACTGATTTGATCCAGAAGTTAATTGCATTGACATTAACCTGCTTTAACAAGCCTAAAGTATCAATAAATCATTTCTTTGGTGGCTGCACTTTTTCTGCTGCTTTATTGATATACTGCACCTGAACTGATAAATACGCTAAAAAAACATCTCTTTCTTCTAAGATACTTTTCATTGCCAATAATATCCTTCTAAAGAAAAGAAGGCAATGTTAATACAGAAGAATACATAAAAATATGTTAACCAGATTACTTCAGCTTTGCTATTCTTATCCCTTTTGAAAGATTCGGGTTTAGAATGACATTGCACTTAGGGGATGCAGTTTTAATCTGTTATGTAGTCTGACTGACAGACAAGACCAGCTACAGATGCATAATAAAATTTCTCTAAATAACCTGAAAATTCCTCTGGAGATATGATATCTTTCTCTTTTTGTTAGGTTTTTTTTGCCTTTCTCCTCCCCCAGTTCCAAATTTTTGTCTTTACATGTACCTTATGAACACATACTGAGTACACCTACGCAGCAACAACTTGTTTTACAGGAAGTCCAGAGCAAACATGTTATCTACTGTCTGTATTGAGTGACACTAGAATAAATTATCTGTTGCAATGTACTTCTCCATTTGAACTCAAACTTCAATGTAACATGTCTCTTCAATCAGCATTGGTTTCCATCAATAAATCAGTAGTACCTGTAAGTAAAAATTACTGTGAAATTTTAATTACTTCTTTGTCACTAAAATCGTGGCAAAGTGAGAAAGTAAGATGATGTAAATAACCTGTCAAGCAAAGATTTTATGCCTGTTCATAAGAATCTGTAAATTTACTCACACATAATTCTTCTCCAACTTAAATATAACCAAGAAAAAACAAATAACCAAACAAAGTAAATTAGCCTCATGCTGTTTATGATGCATACATGTGTACGTGGCATTAATTGTTGGACATGAAAAATCAGCTTTGAGAGACATGGATATTTCTGTATATCTGAAGAAAACCTGACTTTTCTATTTAAAAAGTAAAGATAAAAATATGAATTCAAAAATTATTTTGCTTAACTTATTAAAATGTAAGCTTTACACTGCAACCTAGTTTTGATAGAGGCAAGGCAATGAAATTCCATTTAGTATTTTTTCCACTGTAAGAATGAATGGTATTTTGTATTTAGAGAGGAGAAAAGAAAATAAAATTTGTGGCAGTAACCTTAATCAGTATACATGCATACGGTGAGCCCTTACTGTCTATTCTGTGAATATACGAACACTTGAATCTGTGGGTGTGTACTTGCAGAAGAAAGAAGAAGAAAAAGAAAAAAATATAGACACAAATTAGTGAGCGCACAACTTGAGTTCGCTGAGTAAACATATTAAATTTTCAAATACAAATCAAAACCAACTAATTTCCCTGCTCCTTATTTGGCCTGTGACTGAATCATTCTTTCAAGATGGTTTGCCACTGAGGAGAAAACTGTCAAGCTGTGGCAATCAGAGATCATTTCTTACCTTAGTCAAGAATGGAGGAACATAATCTCCACCTCGTAGAATCTAACAATCCATGTGACTACTGGCTTTTAATGTGCGATGAATAGTTTCAAGTCTGGTGGCAAGGACAGGGAATAATAGCATATCTAACAAAGTACAAATTTTCCAACATGCAAGCAGAAGCATGTGGTACCTTTAGTCAAAGGTCATTTTTAATGCAGCTAGCATACTGACTAGAAAAGATCACCGTAAACTGCTAGACTTTAGGGTATGATAACCTTTAAAGGAAAAATGAATCCATTTTCTAAACACTGCAGACAGAAAGTTCAAATGATAAGAATCACTTGTCAAAACTAATAAAGCAGGGCCATATCTAATATAAGTTTTAGCACTATATTTAGCATTTCAAATTTTAAACAATGTCTTAGTGAAACAGTAACATTATTTGTGCTGTGTATAACAGATTCAGAGAATGTTAGGGATTGGAAGGGACCTCAAAAGAACACCTAGTCCAATCCCCCTGCCAGAGCAGGAATACTGAGATCAGGTCACACAGGAATGCATCCAGGCGGGTTTTGAATGTCTCCAGAGAAGGAGACTCCACAACCTCTCTGGGCAGCCTGTGCCAGTGCTCTGTCACCCTCACTGGGAAGAAGTTCTTCCTCACATTTATGTGGAACCTCCTATCTTCCAGCTTGCACCCATTGCACCTAGTCCTATCATTGGATGTCACTGAGAAGAGCCTGGCTCCATCCTCATGACACTCACCCTTGACATATTTATAAACATTAATGAGGTCACCCCTCAGTCTCCTCCAAGTTAAAGAGACCCAGCTCCCTCAGCCTTTCCTCATGAGAGAGATGTTCCACTCCCTTCATCATCTTTGTGGCTCTGCGCTGGACTCACTCTTGAACTGAGGGGCCCAGAACTGGACACAATACTCCAGATGTGGTCTCACCAAGGCAGAGTAGAGGTGGAGGAGAACCTCTGTCGACCTACTAACCACACCCCTTCTAATATACTCCAGGATGCCATTGGCCTTCTTGGCCACAAGGGCACATTGCTGGCTCATGGTCATCCTGCTGTCCATCAGGACCCCCAGGTCCCTTTCAACTACACTGCTCTCCAACAGGTCAGTCCCCAACTTACACTGGCACATGGGGTTGTTCTTCCCCAGATGCAAGAACTCTACCCTTGCCCTTGTTATATTTCATTAAATTTCTGCCTGCCCAACTCTCCAGCCTGTCCAGGTCTCTCTGAATGGCAGCGCAGCCTTCTGGTGTGTCAGCCACTCCTCCCAGTTTGGTGTCATCAGCAAACTTCCTGACAGAGCACTCTATTCCCTCTTCCAAATCACTGATCATTGAATAGTACTGGTCCCAGTACCGACCCTTGAGGAACTCCACTAGATACAGGCCTCCAACTAGACTCTGTCCCATTGACCACAACTCTCTGGCTTCTTTCCTTCAGCCCGTTCACAATCCACCTCACTATCCGATCATCCAGACCACACTTCCTCAGTTTAGCTGCGAGGATGCTGTGGCACACTGTGTCAAATGCTTTACTGAAATCAAGACAGACCACATCCACTGCTTTACAGTTATCTGTCCACCAGGTTATGTCCTCATAAAAGGCTATCAGGTTGGTCTAGCATGACTTCCTCTTGGTGAAGCCGTACTGACTGCCCTTAATGACCCTCTTATCCTTGATACGCCTAGAGACAGCACCAAGGAGAAGTTGTTCCATCACCTTTCCAGGGATGGAGGTGAGGCTGACCGGTCTATAGTTACCTGGGTCTTCCTTCTTGCCCTTTTTTGAAGACCAGAGTGACATTTGCTTTCCTCCAGTTCTCAGGCACCTCTCCTGTTCCCCTCGACTTAACAAAGATGATGGAGAGTGGCCTAGCAATGACATCCACCAGCTCCCTCAGCACCCGCAGGTGCATCCCATGGAGACCTATCGATTTATGGATGTTCAGGTTGTGTAACTGATCCCTAACCCAGTCCTCATCAACCAGGACCAACTCCTCCTCTATCCTCACTTCCTCCGGAGCCTCAGGGGTCCTGGGCTCCTCAGGACAGCCTCCAGCAGTATAGACAAAGTAGGTATTCAGTGACACTGCCTCCTTTTTATCCTCTGTCACCAGGGCACCCACCTCATTCACCAGTGGGCCTACATCACCTCTAGTGTTAGTTTTATCTGCAATGTATTTGAAGTAGTCCTTTCTGTTGTCCTTGACCTTTCTTGTAAGGTTTAATGCCAAGGAGGCCTTGGCTTTCCTAGTTGCCTCCCTGCATCCTCTGACAACAGACTTATATTCCTCCCAAGTGGCCAGCCCCTCCTTCCATGATCTGTACATTCTCTTCTTCCCCTTTAGTTTGCCCAGCAGTTCCCTGTTTAACCATGCAGGTCTCAATGGGGAATGTACTCCATGTGCAAAAGGAAACCATAAACTTTCAGTCATTTTATACTAGGACAAGAGAAAAATAGCGTGAGTAAAGATAAAACATTCAGCAAGCTTCAAGCATCGGCTTCTCCACTGGCTTCATTGTAGTGCAACTCATTAGTACTCATTAGACACTCAAAAGTTAGATAACTAGTTTAAGGGTCTAAGATCACTATATAGACAAAGTAAAGTATTAGGAGCTTCCTGAAAGCAACTCATGTCATCCAAGTGTCTAAAATAGGAAGTGTTAAATAGCCGTCTCTCTCCATAGATATCAAAGGGAGCGAAGACAATTAGCTCATCCTTACATCAGGTGCCTCATTACAATGGTATTTTTCTCAAACTTAGATGTATGCTCAGAGTCATGAACTTAGATGAATATGACACTGCTCTGTAAAAACATTTTTGTACCATATGTGACAAAATTACACGGATATTCATTGTATGAATGTATTATTTAAGTATAATAGTAGGAGGCTGGAAGAATAAGAAAGGGAAAAATAAATCACAATAAATTATTTTTTGATTAAAATTTCAGGGTGATTAAAATGTGACAACAGTGTTTTTTTCACACAAGATCCTACCATCACACACAGCCAAATTTTCAAGCTTATTTTATCATAGTGGGGAAATAGCACATCAGCACGGCATTTAATAGTTAGATAGAGACTGTTCCCAAAGGGTGAAAAGGCCACTGCTGAGAAGCTTTACAAACTGATGGAAGGAAACAAAGGTGAGGATGTAAAAAACTATGTCAGTCTGCATCACTCTTGGGATTAGCTCAAATTATAATGTTCTATTCATATTAAAATGATGGTTTAAATTCCTTTTACTCCTACACTCAGTTTCATAGCTGCCATTAAGATTAAATTTTATGTTCATTTAAGAAGGTTGTCCAGTTACTATATTCATAACTGATGATAGGCCTGGCCTCTGGGAGCTAAGCATTCCTAAATCTAGCCAGAAATACTGGATAAGCATCACCAAAGCCCAGGGCATGGAGACCTGCAGCCTGGTGAAAGAGAGGGTCTTATCTTTCTTACCATGCCTTCAAGGCATGAGATGTTATGCCTGAGCATACATACTCAGACAGTGGCCTGAAGACCAATTAGTTCTGCAACAATTACATGAATGTATGCTGGTGAGTTTTTTTGAGGTAACAGCAAATTGGCATGGATGGAGTTCAGATTTTAACAGAACAATAACAGCAGAGGTGGTTCTTATAGCAATTCACCTTTCAAGACAAAGATTAGATCACCACTGGTCAAGATTTTGAAAATGGAGGAGAAGCTCAGCCATGCACCTAAGTAGATGAATGGGACTGTGTGAAGTCAAAAGTCATAGTCTTTTTATTTTATAGACTTCCTTGTGAGATCAAAAGAACAAACTGATTTATTCAATGAAATCCCTTATTGAACTCATACAATACTCATATTCTTTTAAAGAAATCACTGTTGAAAGGAAGGTAATTTGTGACTTCCTGGATTCATTTCCTTTCTACATTCTTCTACATAGGTTCATCTATTGTATTTTACAACATTAATGACTGACACACTCTAAGAAGGCATCAGTCTGCCTAATCCCTATATGCGTTCAAGAGACATGTAGATGAAGCGCCGAGAAACATGGTTTAGTGGTGAATTAGCAGTGCTAGTTCAGTGGTTGAGCTTGATGATATTAGAGGTCTTTTCCAACCAAGGCTACTCTAAGATCCTATGATTCAAATTTAAACTAGGCAAACAGGAACTCTCTCTAGAGGTCTTCAAAGATACCTACTGCTCACCATCTTCTATACACAAAAGTTAGGCACTGCTTTTTTACTCCTAGAAAAGCAGATGTGAAAAAAGAAGTATCTATATGACAGGGATTAGATCCCACTATTGGCTATCAGGAAAAGCATACTCTTTTTTTTTTTTTTTTTTTTTTTTAATTATAGCAACTTATTAAATACAACATCCTAAAATATTTGACTATACAGCATAGCTGTCTGACTTCTGACTGTGGTGATTGAGTTAGGGTGACTGAACACTGGACTAGACTGCCCAGAGAGGTTGTGGAGTGTTCATCTTTGGAGATATTCAAAACCCAGATGAACGTGGTGCTTTGCAGCTTTCTATAGATGATCCTGTTTTGAGCAGGGTAGTTGGACTAAACAATGTCCAAAAGTGTCTTCAGTTTCAGCTGTTCTATGATTCTGTGATTTTTTTATTCCTCCTGAATCACTTGACTGTGTTTCTACCTCTTATATGTGTTGTTTTCATGCCTGAGTTTAATCAGGAGCTCCTTGTTCATTCATGCAGACTTCCTGTCACTATGGCTTGATTTCCTGCTGGAGGAGGTGATTACCTTTTCAGAGTCTTTTTTCAAATTCAAGAGCTAGAGATGCTTGATTGTAATGAAAGTTTAAAACATGGAATAGAAAAGAGAAACCGCTGTTTAAATTGGAAAGACTGACATGAAGAACCTGAAAGATTTTCTTGGCTAATCAGGACATTTTTGTCTTAAAGTTTAACTAGAAACTCTTCACAAGTCATAGGTTTCTTTGTATGCAAGACTGTTTGGAAGTGGGGAGACGTGTTGGTATTCATTCAGAATTTTACAGGCTTCTGGGCGAAAACTGCGGAGGAAATGGTGCAAAGAGCTGGGAGGATTCATTCCTCCCAGCTTTCTAATCATGCTGAATGCATAAGATTGAGCTGAGGGATGCACAGATGAGCAGAGCTGGCATCAGGGATGTATTGACTACATTACATGACCACCTCTGCTTTTAACATACCATATAGGTGTAAAATCCAAACTGTATGTTAAGCATCAGCTAATCATCATGGATTACTCTTCCAGGGGAATTTTGAGTTCCAGTAACTCAGAGATCTAGGACAAAATTGCAGTAAGGCCATGTTGCCAACAGAGAGGATCTAGAAAATTTCTCCAAAAGATTCTGAAATCAGAAAGACTTTCTACTCCAGAAATATGAATTTTAGATAGGATAGTATCAGCTTTCTGACCTAGAAGAGAAATAAAATGCTCCCCTGTAGTCATACAAGCAAAGCAAAACAAAATTGAGGCTGTCTACTGCCTTCCACCAAGAAACTGTGCCACGATTGAGAGACGGGACTCAGCTTGATGCAAGCAAAATGTCTTTTTCTTGTGCGCAACCATTTCTTTATATATGCCCACATGAGCTGCATGTTCCAAACAGATTGGTCTTTTTGAACATACACTGTTTACACGGTTGTATCTGATTGGTCAGTGATACACGGTCACGCTAGCAACCTGATCTTGAGGGCAAAGTCGTTAAGGCCTATTAGGCATGGGGTCTGAAACTTGTTTCTCTCTGTGTTGTTCAGGTTTTCCTTTCCCATTGTTCATGGCCTACAAGTTCCAAGACATCCCCAACTATCAATTGAGCAGGCAGCACTAGGGGCTCTGCTCTCCAGGCCCCATCCCACAAAACTGAATCTTAAATGTACTAGAGATTTACAGCTCTCACATACCTAAGTTACCAGACTAACTCTTGAGCAAGAGCAGTAGGGTTTAGCATACTAACAGGAAACTTGACTTTGACTATTACCTGTTGTGACTCAGGAAGATAAAAAAAAAAAAAGACAAAAAAGAGAGCGATGTGACAGTTGCAGTATCTAGTTAGAAGATATTTTAATAGTATACTGTTCTTGCATATGAATAACAGCTAAAGTTATTCTGACACTATTTATAAGACACAATATAAACAAGTAGTGGTTTTTTTTCAATAATATGAATCAGGCCACATTTAATCCCTTAGAGTGGTATCCATCTGGCATAGCCTTGGATATCTGCAGTATAGACATGTTCATCTGCACTAGCCACCCTAAGATTTTTGAATGGTATGAACATTCTTTCTACTTATAATTTAGGGTATGTATATAGCTAGCTTCAATGTAGATTCCTACATTTGGTTAGCGGTATAGTCATAGACCGTGATAAGCTAGTTGACAGTAATGTCAATAAAGCATTATTTTTGAAATGGTGATAATAGCTTCCCAGCAATGCTTTGCAAATAGTCAAAAATTCACATTATCCACCCTGTAGATGCAACAAAAATGAATCCGTTTGAAGACAGAAGAAAATTACTCATCTTGAGCCAAGAAGTCTGCAGAAAGACAACTGTTATTACCTGGCTTCCAGTTTGGAGCTGACTTACAGAGAATATTTTCACCACCAAAGCAAACACTTAAGTGCCTGCTGACCACCATGACTACCCTCTCTGAGACCTTTCCTTAGCTACAATATAGCAACACAATTAGAGTGTAACTGTGTACTTTAAAACTAGCACTTCTATTTCACTTTTTCATGCAGTAGCTTATCACTAGCATTTTCTTTCTCAAGACATATAACAGTTAAATTATGTTAGTGCATTCTGTGGTTATCCAGGAAATATGTCTTAAATATGTGCAGAAGCAGAGAAGAAAGCCAGTAAGACATTATAACAAGGCATCAGTAAGACCAACTGCATTAATGACCTTCAGTAAAACTGAATATGACTTTCATAGATACACGTGAGAGTAAGAACATAAACAGACTTTTTGATCAAGCTGGGATTGTAATGAGTTTGGGTTATTCAAAAAGTGTATTCTTTCATGCTCTAATCCTGGGTTTACATTCCACAAAGTTTTTCACCTGTTTTTGCTTAAGAAAGATAATCCTGAACAAGCGATTGAATCTCTTGTTTTATTTGAAATATAAAGGAAATATGTATTTTTATGTAAAGATATATTCTTGTAAAAGAAGGGCTATTTGCAAGAAAGTCAAATAACTCTTCTTTTGCGGAGACTGACTGGAGACAATTTATCATATACTCATTCCATAGTACATATGTCTTCACAAATAATGCAGCCTGTCCTGCTGTCCCTTCTGACTATGCTGAAACCTTTAAACACAGGAACTGAGTAAAGCTACTTAAGAGATGTCTATCTGAGTCTCCAGATTGCCTGAAACAAGATGACTGGGGGTCTTAATTTCTAGCATCCACTAAGGTGTAGGGGTAGGACTCACCTCTCCAAATCTGGGCATCTGAAAGCAAGGTGTCTAGCCTAAAAAAGTCATCTTAGTCTTTCTATAGTAAATAGGGAGAGCTAGACATCTCTGGAGGATGATTCATCATACTCTAAGATAAACGTTTTATCTAGATAAGACACATCAACTTTGCGAGTGCTTCTGTCTCCAGTGATTATGGAGAGAGTCAACAGAGGAATTTTAGATTATATGCCTGAATGGCATATGGGAAAATGAAGGTGAAAGTAATTCCGCTCTGAAGGTACTCACTCTTTGCTCTACCTCACATTAGATGGCCTGCTATCTACAAAAGTCTCTTTTCTCACTACACAAGGTGTTGTTAATTGCACTGAATTGTACACTATTGTGCAAGATGTAACATTAGCAACAATCAAAGTCAGCAGTATGTCAGTCATACCTTAACTATTTCTGTGTAAAAGAGTCATTATGCACATATAAACTGTATATTTAAAAAAAAAAAAAGTTTAAAAGTTTATTTTAAAAAAGTTTATTTAAAAATAATAGGAAAAATAAATACAATAACAAAATCAGGTCCCTAACAAAATACTTTTTAGCTACCCATTTTCAGGCTATTTAGAATTTATCCTCTGTGTGTATGTATTTGTTATGTTAGCTATCAAGTGACTACTCAGACAAATCCTCACTGACAATGGTTTCGTATTAAGCTCATAACAACAAAAGCATTTGCTTCAAAGTTAAGTAAGATTAATGTTATCCTCTCCAATATGACAGAAATGCCATATTTTATCCCTTTTCAAGGCCTCTGCCACTTAGAATGTGCAGCATTTGCTTTAAAATAGTAACACTCTAAAGCATTGCCTTAAGTATGATCATTTGAGTATTACTGCCATAGATATTTCAGGTTCAGAAATGTGTCACATTCATTTATTCCTGCTACAATAGAAAGAAGCAATGTACCATCAGGAATAAGAGTTCATATAGAAGAGCAAAAGAATATTAAATACAAGTTGAAATTAAATTGCCTATTATGATTCAATGTACTCTCCCTGTTTTTCAGAGAAGATGTAGGTTAAGAAAGTCAGGAGAAACTGAGAAAAGCAAATACAATCTTTAACTAAAAATTTGCCTTGCAGAGCACAATTTACAAAACTGCTAAACTGCTTTTGAGAGATTTGGAAAAGTCAGAAGAGGGCTAGTAAGCAGAAATGCTAATAATTAAATGAATCCCATTCTTACTTAAAAGGATGTCAGGAATTAGACAGAAACAGTTAAAGAATTGTAAAAACTGACTAGTTGTCTGTCAGCAACCTGTCAGACTGCAAAGCTAAAACAGTGCTTCCAAGTTCTGAGGAAGATTAGCTGTCTGCCAACCCTGGATTTTGCCTTCAATAAGAACAACAGCACTGCTTCATTTTAGAAATCTTATTTTGTGAAGAAAGGTAGTGGTATGCTACTGAAACACAGATGGATGAACAAAAGATATGGATAAAAGCAAAGCTACTGTAATCATGTCAAATGAAGATATAGTTAGATATATCAAAAACTATCGTACAGACCATTCTCCCTAGGTTTTGTCTGTGAAGATGGTCTCCAGTGCTCTTGTGCTTTCTATAGGTGAACAGTTAGCTCACAATCCTTCCTAATATTATCAGAACAAGCAATAATTATCAATCTAAATGCATTGATTCAAGTAGCATTTTTGTATGATTTGAGATCACATGGAACCATTCCTATTGGTACAATGAACGTAAGTGTAGTAGCCACAAATAAACATATAGTTAAATGAAAGGTTTTCATCCAATCTCTGCAAAAGTGCAGTGCCAGGACAGTTTTCTAACTGAAGTAGTGTGCAAAAAATATAAATAGCTTGAAGATGGAGCACACTTGTTTTAGGAACAAGTGATTATATATGTGTTATATAACACTTTATATGATGCAATCACCTGAAATAGATTCACTGACATAACCAATCCATTCCATCCCTTGGCTCACTCAGACCACATACCGTTTTGTATGCTGCTCAAGTAAAGCTTTACAGTAGCCTGTTTTCCATACACTGGCACTTTCTTAGTTACACAGAGACTCCTAGGTTAATAGAGTAACTATATCCCTGTGTTCTTGGTATTTATGACACTATGTGTATGTGAGGGTTTACTGTGAGAGTGGTGACACACTGGCACAGGTTGCCCAGAGAAGTTGTGGATGCCTCCTTCTGGGAAGTGTTCAAGGCCAGGTTGGACAGGGCTTTGAGCAACCTGGTCTAATGGGAGGTGTCCCTGCCCATGGCAGGGGGTTGGAACTAGGTGATCTTTAAGGTCCCTTCCAACCCAAACCATTCTATGATTCTATGAGTAAGGATTTCTCTTTGGATTTCAGCTTCCTTTCTTTGGCTTAGATTCTCACCAAATAAATATGAATATTAGGTTGGTGGCTTCCTTGGAGATACATTGATGTACACCAGCAGAGGTATAAATCTATGCTCTTGTTTCCTCTTGCAAAAGTATAAGAAGTTTTTTAAAAGGAAACAATTTGGAGCTGAACATTTGCCATTACTCACTGTGCAACTAAGTAAATGTCCCATTATCCCTTGGAAGGGTTGCTATTGGTCACCTATTCCTTGGCAGGTAATGTCATGGGAAATTACTTCTTCCATTGTCTGCCTGTGCTTCTGGTGGTTTATTCACGGTCAATAGTTCTGGTGATCATTTCGCCACTTATATTTACTTCAGCCAGTGCTTTGACTTTCCTTTTTCTTAGGGGTATGCATATATCAATTTCTTGTTAACTCACGTCTGGAAGAAGTAATGCCACTTTTTGTTTACTAGGCTTTTCCACTTGTACCAGCTGCTATGAGATAGAGCAGAAATCCTGCTTAAAAGTTCTCCAATTATGCTTCATTATTTTATAACATTTTCAACAGCTGGATGCTTGATTACATGCACTACAGAGCAGAATTCTTTTCTCTCTTTTGGCAAGTGTGCAGCTGCAAATCTTGTGACTTTAGAATGGTATCCTAGAACACATTAATCATCCTTCTGAAGATTCCTATCAGCAATAGTGATGGAAAATAGCTGAGAATGAGCTATCCAACAAGTACATGATCGATTACATAAGTATTTTGAACATTATAATTTTCAGCACAAGTAGCTATACTGCTAGAAAGCTCCTAATGTTATGAATCAAATAATTTAATAACTATTGATTGTTCAATATTTATCATTGCAATTATTTTTACTAATAGAATTAAAGTGATAAGTTTCACAGAAACCAGTCTCAAAGTAGACCACACTTTGAAGGAAGCAAAAGCACATGTCCATAGAAAAGGCATTTTCAGTTTGTAGGACATGAAAGTGATATTTGATAAAGGTGTATATTTGCTATGATTCTGTGATTATTTTGTTATAGTTCATTTCAGTATAGACATGTGCCCATGAAAACATAATAATAAATTTTGGTTCTGATAAATAAAACTAATATATATTTAAAGTGTTAAAGGATAATTTTACTCATAAGAAAATTAAACCTCAAAAAATCTGAAAGACAAAGTACTCTTTAGTTTTAAAACTTATTCTGTCAGCTCCGTGAAATCTACACAGCTTTTTCTTTTTAGCTGAGGGGATGGGTTAAGGCAGTGTTAGAGGTGACCTATGCAATTTACTTGACTCAGTCGTTTTCTTTGCTGTGATAACTGAACATAAAAAACCCTGCTTCCCAGAGCACTGCAAACACACTTGGTCAGCTGGTACCCTAGGCAGATTATCAATATCTGGGCTGCATATGCCACACTATAAACACTGCACAGCTTTTAAATCACACAGGGAAGTTGCATATAAGGATTCTTCAGTAACTGCTTATTGTGATGGAGGCTGGCATGGAGTTGGAGACCTGGAGAATCTGTAGAAATTCAAAGATTTCTTTATTCACCTAATCTGCGAGGTGGGAATGCTCACTGTGTGAAATTTTGGACCTGCAACACTGTGAGTTGGACACTCTACCCAGTTAGAGTCCTTTAATGACAACCTTTCATGCACCTTACTTTTTCATCTATGGAAGTTGTTTACTGTTTTCAGTAGCTCGTCCTATTGAATTCCATACGTTTACCTCCAAGGCTGATATAAACTTATCTTTCCCCTGCATGGATCTTTGTATAATACCACAGCCAGAAGGAAGAGCAAAGAACGTTATTGCCAGGAGTTCTGTGTTCCTCATCTACCTGGTTGATGTAAGCTGAGGCAGCTCTAAGGATACAGCAGCCGCATTATTGGCTTACTGATAAAGGCAGAAGACTGTTTGGAGGGTTTGAGCTGATTTTATAACATTCATAGCACCCAGTATCACAAGGAAAAATGTCTAGGCAATGTCTCCCTCCACGTTCCCCCAAAAACCATGCAGATAAATCAGACTCCTACCTCAGACTCAGGGACACTCATTGAAAAGAAAGCTGGAAACAACTTCTGACAGAAATGTTGCTGTGCAGAAAGCATAATCAGTAAAATTATAAATCAAGAGAACTACATAAAAATGCATAATCTGGAAGCCTGATGAAATTACCAATGATTCTCTGTGGGGGATATGAGAACTCAGAATGGTGATGGTCAGATTATGAATAAGACTACAGTACCCCAAGAAAACACCTTCCAACACCTGTCAACTTGTGGATGTTAAAGAAACATTATTTCAGCAAAAATAGTTCAAAATCTATCTTAATTAAATATGTATATAAATAGAGAGAAAATTAAGGGTTCCTGGTGAAAGCCCCCTTGAGATTGAAAGGCATACATAATTTTAAAAAGACTGTTTAAGTTTGGGGGAATACACTGAGAGAAGGAAAAGAATAAGATTTATGGGAGTGACTACAAAGAAGGGATGATGATACTCAATGCCTTTCATTGGGTCTCATAGTTCTTTACTGACTTCTTACTTCTCAAAAGGGATTGAACCTAAAACTACTTTGTTGACAACTGCCTCTATCTTTCAAAAAATGAAATATCACTACACTAAAATGTAAGTGACCAATCAATCCTTAAAAATGAAAATGTTAACTAGTTTAGTAATAGTAGAACTACAGAAAAATGAATTTTATGTATTCAGTAATTTCCAGACAGTAAGGAAGATATAAAACAGAAGACACACAGAGTGAAAAAGAATAACTTTTCCAAGGAAGGCATAATATTTTCTGCTTAAGACAAACACTTTCTATGTATTTATTATCCCCAAACCATTTCTATCAGTGATTATAGATTAGTTTTGTAAAGAAGAAAGATTCATGAAGAGCAGTATAAATAAACAAGCAGTGGAAATGTATTTTTATAGGAGAAAAAAAAGTAAACAAAAAAATGACCTTGCCTGCCCTCCAACAGCACTTCCCATCGTGACAGCCATGCATTCCGTGACATCTCAGCCTGCCCCAGTGACTGCATCCTTCCCATACTTGCACACATGCTTACTCATTTTCTACCTTACTCTTCAACATCTTCCTCGCCTGCCATTACCATACTAAAATGTCTTGATATCACTGACTACGAAAAGTCCTTGACAATACAAGCTCTCTCCAGCCACCTTCTTATCACCCTTCCTTCTCATTGCTTACTAAATGTGCTATTCACAACCACAGTCTAGGTTTCCTCTTGTTCTAGTCTGTCTTAGGTGCTTTCCAACCTATCTTCTGGGCTTCATAACTGATTCAGATCTAGCCAAGGTCTGTGTCTGTCTCTTGTTAAACTTCGATTGCTTATTGAGGTGTGGACTGGTCTTGATTGTATTTTCACAGTACATTGTTTAAAGTCAGTGTGATATAAATAATATAGGAAAAACTGAATTAAGTTGATGGCTAAAATAAAGTGGTGCAAAGTAAACTGCTCCTTTCACTAGTAAAGATAACCAAATGCAACATAGGTACTTTCGTTTTGTGAAGAGTTACCCAGCTGATAGAGAAGAAACTGGACTGCCTTCTGTGACCAAGAAGCTGGTGTTCCTGAGAGTCCATTACAGGAAGAGAAATGTTAAACACCAGTGTCCTGTTTTCACAGAAACAGACCCATAGGCCAGCTGTGGCAGGCAGCTGGGAGTTTATCAGGGCAGCTAACCCAAACTGACTCACAGATGTATTCTATACAACTTCGATCAAGCTCATTATAAAAAGGGGGCAGTTTACTGTGGGTAGAGGGTTTCGTTTTCTGGGGCTCCTTCTTCTTGGTCCCCTGATTCTTCTGCTGAGCCCAAGGACTAGGCTGAGTATAAGCTTATATAATTTATGTTGGTGCTTGTATTATTTTTGTTATTTCATTAAATCTGTTTCTATTTCAACCCATGGGGTTTCTCCCCTTTTTCCCAATTCCCCTTCCCAGTGAGAGAGGGGACATCAGGTGGCAGGGCAACAGGCAAAATGTAGACAACTATTCACTCTAAAATAAGTTTCAGGAGTGCACAGAGCATTCTGGCCACTAAAGAGTAACCACTCAAACTTGTTAAAAGCATGAAGATTTTGCATCATGTCTCTTCAAACTCACAGAATCACAGAATGGTCGGGGTTGGAAGGGACCTCTGGAGATCATCTAGTCCAATGCCCCTGCTAAAGAAGATTCACCTAGAGCAGGTCTCACAGGATTGCGTCCAGGCAGGTTTTGAATGTCTCAAGAGAAGGAGACTCCACAACTTCTCTGGGCAGTCTGTTCCAGCACTCTGTCACCCTCAAAGTAAAGAAGTTCTTTTCCTTCTGTTCAGATGGAATTACTCTGTTCTAATTTGTGTCCACTGCCCCTTGTCCTATCACTGAAGAGTCTGGCCTCCTCCTCTCTGGAGTCCGCAACACAAGAAAGATATAGATCTGTTGGAGAGAGTCCAGAGGAGGGCTACCAAGATGGTTAGAGGCCTGGAACACCTCTGATATAAGGACAGGCTGAGAGAGCTAGGCTTGTTCAGCCTGGAAAAGAGAAGACTCTGGGGAGACCTCATAGCAGCTTTCCAGTACCTGAAGGGGGCCTACCAGAATGCTGGGGAGGGACTTTTTACAAGGGACTGTAATGATAAGACAAGGGGTAATGGGTGGAACCTGAGAGAGGGTAGGTTTAGACTATAAGGTAGAAGTTCCTTATCCTGAGGGTGGTGAGGCACTGGAACAGGTTGCCGAAGGAAGTTGTGGATGCTCCATCCCTGGAAGTGTTCAAAGCCAGGTTGGATGGAGCCTTGAGCAACCTGATCTAGTGGGAGGTGTTCTTGCCATGGCAGGGGGGTTGGAACTAGATGATCTTTGAGGTCCCTTCCAACCCAAACCATTCTATGATTTTATGACACCCACGCTTTAGATATGGGGCTCTCAAAATGGAGGGGCAAATAGAGGGGCAAACAGACCAAAATAGAGATGAGGGTCTATCAAAGGAGTCACTCAAGGCAAGTCGGTCTCCCCCACGAGTTAGGACCAGCTCTAACAAGAAGAAGAGAAGTGTAACTGTAGTTGGTGACTCCCTTCTGAGAGGAACAAAAGCCCCCATATGCCGGCCAGATCCGCTCCACAGGGAAGTCCGCTGCCTCCCTGGGGCCAGGGTCAGGGATATCACTAAGTAACTCCCTAGTCTCATCCGGCCTATGGACTACTACCCACTATTACTTATCCAAGTCGGTAGTGATGAGGTTTCTGAGAGGAACCTGAAGACAATTAAAAAAGACTCCAGGGCCATGGGGAGATCACTTGAGGGATCGGGAGCCCAGGTGGTGCTCTCCTCAATTCCTTTGGTGGAAGAGAGGAATACTGATAGAGGGAGGAAGCCCCACCTGATAAACAAGTGGCTAAGGGACTGGTGCCACAGACAAAATTTTGGGGTTTTCTCACATGGGGAGCTTTATACTATGCAGGGTCTGCGAGTGGCAGATGGAGCTAATCTGTCTCAGAGGGGAAAAAGAATCCTAGCAAATGAGCTGGCTGGCCTCACTGAAAGGGTTTTAAACTAGCTTTGAAGAGGGAAGGGGATAAAACTGGGCCAGCTAGAGTTGAACCAAAAGGTGGCAGACAACAGTTGGTAAGGAAGTCATGAGCCCGGCTCAAGTGCTTCTACATTAATGCACGCAGCATGGGCAATAAACAGGAGGAGCTGGAAGCCATCATTCAGCACGACAACTATGATGTAGTTGCCATCACGGAAACATGGTGGGATGACTCTCATGAGTGGAGTGCTGCAATGGATGGCTACAAGCTCTACAGGAGGAATAGGCAAGGTAGAAAGGGCAGTGGGGTGGTGCTCTATATTAGGGAGTGGTTTGAGTGTATGGAGATTGATAAGCGTGATGAGCCAGTCGAGTGTTTATGGATAAAGAGGAAGGCAAATGAAGCAGATATCCTGCTGGGGGTCTACTACAGGCCACCTGACCAAGACAAAGAGGTCAATGAACTGTTCTGTAGACAACCGGCTGAAGCTGCAAAGTCGCAGGCCCTTGTTCTCGTGGGGGACTTCAACTTACCAGACATCTGCTGGAAATATAACACAGCAGAGAGAAAACAATCCAAGAACTTCCTAGAGTGTGTGGAAGATAACTTCTTGACTCAGCTGATGAGTGAGCCCACCAGAGAAGGTGTCTTATTAGACCTGTTGTTCACAGAGAAGCACTGGTAGGAGATGTGGTGGTTGGAGGCCATCTTGGGCTGAGTGATCATGAATGATACAGTTCTCGATCCTTAGCCAAGTTAGGAGGGGGGCAGCAAAACTATCACCATGGGCTTCCGAAGGGGAGACTTCAACCTGTTTAAAACACTGGTTGAGAAAGTCCCTTGGGGAACAGTTCTAGAGGGCAAAGGCATTAAGGAAGGATGGACTCTTTTCAAGAAAAAACTGTTAGAGATGCAGGAGCAGGCTGTCCCCATATGTCGTAAGACAAACTGGCGGGGGAATCGACCGGCGTGGTTGAACAGGGAGCTCCTGCTGGGACTTAGGAGAAAGAAGAGAGTCTGCTACCATTGGAAGAAGGGGCAGGCTATTCGGGAAGAGTATAGGGATTTAGTTAGGTTGTGTAGGAAGAATATTAGGGAGGCAAAAGCTCAGCTAGAACTCAGCCTGGCCACTGCTGCAAGAGATAATAAAATGTGTTTTTACAAATATATTTACAGCAAAAAAAAGAACCAAGGACAATCTCCATCCTTTATTGGATGCGAGGGAGAACATTGTTACCAAGAATGAGGAAAAGGCTGAGGTACTTAATACCTTCTTTGCCTTGTCTTTAACAGTCAGACCAGTTCTCCTCATGGTATTCAGTTCCTTGAGCTGGAAGATTGGAATGGAGATCAGAATAAACTCCTCGTAACCCAGGAAATCGTAGTGAAGGACCTGCTGAGTCAATTAGACACCCATAAGTCTATGGGGCCGGATGAGATCCACCCGAGAGTGCTGAGGGAGCTGGCGGAGGAACTTGCTAAGCCACTCTCCATCATCTGTCAGCAGTCCTGGTTAATGGGTGAGGTCCCGGATGACTGGAAACTTGCCAATGTGACGCCCATCTACAAGAAGGGCAGGAAGGAGGATCCAGAGAACTACAGTCAGTCTGACCTCGGTGCCAGGGAAGATTATGGAATGGTTCATCTTGGGGGAGATCACGCGGCAAGTGCAGGACAACAGGGGGATCAGGTCTGCCCAGCATGGGTTCACGAAGGGCAAGTCCTGTTTAACCAACCTGATCTCCTTCTATGATCAGGTGACCCACCTAGTGGATGAGGGAAAAGCGGTGGATGTTGTCTACCTGGACTTCAGTAAGGCATTTGACACTGTTTCCCACAGCATTCTGCGGCAGAAGCTGGCGGCTCATGGCTTAGACAGGTGGACTCTTCGCTGGGTTAAAAACTGGCTGGATTGCTGAGCCCAGAGAGTTGTGGTGAGTGGAGTTAAATCCAGATGGAGACCGGTCACAAGCGGTGTCCCTCAGGGCTCAGTCTTGGGGCCAGTCTTCTTTAGTGTCTTTATCGATGACCTGGATGAGGGGATCGAATGCACCCTCAGTAAATTTGCAGATGACATGAAATTGAGTGGGAGTGTCGATCTGCCTGAGGGTAGGGAGGCTCTGCAGTGGGATTTGGACAGGCTGGAGGGATGGGCTGAGGCCAATTTTATGAGGTTTAACAAGGGTAAGTGCCAGGTCATGCACTTCAGCCACAACAACCCCGTGCAGCGCTACAGGCTTGGGGAAGAGTGGCTGGAAAGCTGCTTGGTAGAAAAGGTAGAAAGGGGCTACCCCTTGGTAGAAAAGGACCTGGGGGTGTTGGTTGACAGCTGACTGAACATGACCCAGCAGTGTGCCCAGGTGGCCAAGAAGGCCAATGGCATCCTGGCCTGTATCAAAAACGGTGTGACCAGCAGGAGTAGGGAGAGTGCCCCTGTTCTCGGCACTCAAGAGACCATCACCTTGAGTACTGTGTCCAGTTCTGGGCACCACAGGATAAGAAGGACACTGAGGTGCTGGAGCGAGTCCAGAGAAGGGCAAGGAGGCTGGTGAGAGGTCTGGAAAACAGGCCTTATGGAGACCGGCTGAGGGAACTGGGGTTGTTTAGTCTGGAGAAGAGGAGCCTGGAGGAGACCTCATTGCCCTCTGCAACTACCTAAAAGGAAGTTGTACTGAGGCTGGTGTTGGTCTCTTCTCCCAATTTGCTAATGACAGGATGAGAGGACATGTCGTCAAGTTGTGTCAGGGGCAGTTTAGGTTGGATATTAGGAAGAAGTTCTTTACTGAAAGGGTGGTTAGGCACTGGAATAGGCTGCCCAGGGAGGTGGTGGAGTCACAGTCCCTGGGGGTGTTCAAAAAAAGGGTTGATGAGGCATTTGAGGCCATGGTCTAATGGTCTAATGGGTAGGAATATGATGGGATAAAGGTTGGACTTGATGACCCTGGAGGTCCCTTCCAAGCATAATGATTCTATGATTCTATTCTATGATTCATAAGCATTGATAAGATCCCCTCTAAGTCTTCTCTTCTCCAGGTTAAACAGACAAAGGTCTCTCAGCCTTTCCTCATAAGAGAGATGCTCCCATCCCCTCGTCATCTTCACAGCCCTCCGCTGGACTCTCTCCAGTAGTTCCTTTTCTCACTTTAACCAATGAGCCCAGAATTGGACACAGTATTCCAGCTGTGGCCTCACTAGGACAGAGTAGAGGGCAAGGATCACCTCCCTCAACCTGCTGGTCACACTCTTCTTGAGTGCACTCCAGGGCACCATTGGTCTCCTTGGCTACAAGGGCATATTGCTGGCTCATGGTTAACTTGTCCCCGTACTGACTCCTGGCAAACACTGCTGGCCCCAGGCCTCCAACAAAACCCTGCTCTGTTGATCACAACCCTCTGAGTTCTGTCATTCAGCCAGCTCTCTATCTACTTCACTGTCCACTCATCTAACCCACACTTCCTAAGCTTACTATGGGAGACAGTGTCAAAAGCCTTGCTGAAGTTGAGGTAGAACATCCACTGCTCTCTCCTGATCTAGCCAAGTGTTTACACCATCACAGAAGGCTGTCAGATTGCTCAAGCATGATTTCCCCTTGGTGAATCCATGTTGACTACTCCTGATAACCTTTCCTTCCACAAGCTTAGAGACAATATCCAGAATGAGCTGTTCCATCACCTTTCCACGGATGGAGGTGAGGCTGACTGGCCTGTAGTTTCCAACATATAGGAGACAATCTTCTTCAAGACTAAAAGTAAATCTCTAGCCAAACTGTGACATTGTATGATCTATTACAATAACATGTAAAATGAATACTATGTAATATATAACGAACTTCATGTACACAATAACATATTTTCATTGTTACGATTGACTTAATGTAATGTGCTGGCAGAGTATTGTTAGCACAAAGAAACACTTTAATTTGGTGTTTTCCCAGTGACACTGGGTTTTAATCAAAGAAACATGGTCTTTGCAAGGGATATGATGGAGGAAGGTAAGCAGGTGGCAAAAGCCACCAAACATTCATTTGGCTACTGAGTTTATTTTCTGGAGGAATAAACCATATCATGATGTTTAACTCCCTTGTCTATTACAGATGATCCTTTAATACATATGAATATATTAGGCTTCACATATTTGCCTGCTTGTCCAGTTACAAATTTAAACCTGTTATTTTAATTATAAAGAAATCTTGTGGCACAGATAATTTTTGAGACAGTCATAGCACAGTGTTACAATGCAGTAATTACATTTCAAAGGGAACCTTTCACTGTCAATAAGAGTGTTAATCAATAATTAAGGTGTGAGGATGGGTAATGCAATAAGCCAAATTAGTTTCATAGCTGGTTGCTAATATTGATGTCTCAATTACAGGTAAAAAGTGAAAGCATTTTGAAAATGGTTTTCAATATGCTTTCAGCACTAAATTTTTAACGTATTATGAATATAAAACACCACTTTAGAGAAGAATATATGAACGAGTTGTTGTAGCTGGAAGAGGATTTTAATTACTATTCTTCATTTTTGTTTGTACTCTAAAGAACTGTTAAATACACTCAAGCATCAGCATCTGCAAGAACAGCAATAAGGATGAATTACACCAAAGGCAACTAATAATTTGAAAAATCGTATCCCACCTTTCCACCCAAGTTACATTTCATGTTCTGACAGTGATTACATAAAATTGTGAATGCAGAGTTCCAAGTAACAATATTATCACAGCTTGTGATGCTGAAAATCTCAGAGTATCAAGGCCTTCTGGTATGACTGCACTTCATTTATGTCTTTCATAAGGCAGACGTTGAACTAACACCCTAGTCACTAACAAACATGCAACAGTGTGAGAAAATTGCTAAGACTTCAGTGTTATAGAAATCAGTCTTCAAAAAGTTTTGCAAGAGGCTTGATCAGAAAAATGTCAGAACATACTGATTAAAAACAAAAAAACAAAACACAAACCAAAAATCCCCACAGAGACCTGCCCAGATCTTATTAAGGAATATGTGTACAGTATAGTAAGAGGTATTCTGGTTTATGTTTCTGAAAATGCCTTAATGGAATACACTGGTGAAGTAGAAATACATGAAAACAAAATTGTATTGCATTAAACTTCAGGAAAAAGAGTGCATGTTGTTCATTTAAAAGCACAATGCTCGAAAAAAAGCTTTCTCTGAGATTAAACTTATTTGAAATTTAAAATGGGAAACTGCAGATGTGAGAAGTCATGGATAGCATAAAAAAAAAGAAGTATCTAAAATCAATTGCTGTCATGTTCCTGTGGGTTACCTTCTTAGCAAGATCAGACAGCTAATTCAGATGTCAGGACATTTGCTTTAGCATCTGGTGTGTCCCATCTACTACCTTGGAATATAGAAACAGAGAATTTTATGAATGAAATAGGATTCACACTGGTAGACAGAAATAATATCTGCTTGTATGCTTTCAAAGCACCAGGAATATCAAATCATTTAGAAGGTCAACGTTCACCATTTAAAAAACTCATTTCAATATGCCTTGCTCTGAAAATGTTCCCTATAGCTCAGGACTGTAGTCTCATAACCTCATAACCTCAGTAACATGTAATTGCAATTTGTTTTTGAAAAGTCAGTCTCTCTGAATAACCTCAGACAGGCAGCCAGCAGGTCAGGGCCTCACCACCTCTAGCCAGGCAGCAAGACAGGGTTGTGGGGGCATCTTCCCCCACATCCCTAGGGGAAGGGAGTTGCTTTGGAGGGCAAACCTCTCAGAGGGGAAGATGCACTCAGGGCCCTTATACAAACATACATTGGTGATTTCAGTACAGCAGCAGCCAGTCAGTGCTGCTGGGACAGAAAAGTGGGATGGAGCTGCACTGCTCCAGGTGGAGCAGGGGCCACTGCGCAGAGGCCAGCTCCCTCCCAACATAGATGCGCATATATTTGCTGCTGTTGTACGTCTTCTTAAGTAATGTGACTTTCCAAGAAGTTTTGCTTTGTGGCCCTGTTATTGGGTTTTTTTCCCAGTCCTTGCAATGCCTTTTGGATTCTTTAGAATTACAGGATTGATATATAGAAGTTTCTGTGGGGGTAGATGACTAATATAAAGAATTCCATTGATGACATATGCAACCCTGTTTATAAATTAGTAGGCTTAATAAAGTTGTTATTCACCACAAATGGCTTCTTAATACCATGCAGTCTTCAGGGATTAAGAGAAAATCTGCTTTTCCATGGAACAGAGGCAGCAGCAGAATTTGAGATACCACAAATATATGCAGTAGCTTTAAGTAGATGGAATAATACTGAATTATTGATATATTTGCCATGAGTATTGAATACTTAATAGTAGTTAGTGCCTTCAGTCAAACAAACCAAATAATAGAAAAGTTTAACAATTTACACAGATGAACACTCTGTATGTAAAACTTCTACCAGTCCCATGTATTGATGCTGGGACACATTCTAGATCTATTATATGCTTCAGCTGTGAGAAAAATAAGAAAATGATGAAGAAATGACAACACATTTTAAAAATGTCAATACCTATGCAATGCATATAGATCTATCACATGGCAAAGGAGTGCTTACAGCAACGCTAAATGACACCTTGATGAGTGACTGGACAATAGCATACAGTCTCGTAAATGTGGCAATCTAGAAATGCTGGCATCTTATGCAAGATAGCTTTTTTTATCTTGCAAAATGATAGCTAAATTAAGTCAGACTGCTGTGGGAAAATTATTTTGGCTTTCCATTGCACACTTGAATTTAGGCCTTTCCATTACTGTAAATGCCGTAACACATAGTTACAGAGGTGAAATTCATAAAGCTGAAAAAAAAAATCAATAAATACTGAATCTGAATATAGCATAAGCAAGGAATAAACCTAAATTTGATGGTGCGAATTGTGTAAAGTAGTACTGGTTACTTCTACATGTCAACACAAGAGCAGGGTCTGGAAAATCCCAGTCTTTCTTCCTGTACGGTTGATCTTGGATGCTCAGTAGATACTCTGTGCACCATCCCTGGTAGTCAGTTTAGTTACTTTCTGACTCATTTTGTGTATTTGGCACCCTAGACTTTGGAAAGAATGTTCTGACATGCCAGAGGATATAATTTCAAGAGTACAGTACGGAAATTAAATAAAAGCTGTTCCTGGTTAACACTAATAGCAATAGTCTATAAAAATAAAAAACAGCTGAGGCCACCCTTATATATCTCTGGGGCCAGCAGGAAGACACATGCATCTCTAGAAGGTGAATGAAGCCATGTAAGATCTAACTATAACTCAAAATAGTCACCTTGGAGGGAAATAACTCCCTAAGTAGTGGTAGAGTTAACATCTTGTGCAGGTTCCAGTTTCTTCAATGGAAAAAAGGGAGGAGAAATGCACATTCAGAATTTGTGGAAGTTCCAAATTCAATGTTACTTATCAGAGCTCTAGGTGTATTTCTGGGCAAATGACCAGTTGGGAGCTGTATAAACAGTTAACTAGTCTGCTCATAATTTTTCTTCACTTACATAAATTATTGCAACATTTATTTACTAATCCCTATATTTGTTGTCAGAAAATTATTAGCAAAAAAAAATGTTAAAAATATTTTCTGCTTTGGATGTGATAATTTTACTGTGTTTTTGAAATGGTTTTTCACTGCACATAGTTGTTTATTTAACTCCCATTGTAAGACTGTAAGGAAGCATAAATTATGGCTTTTAGAAAGTTCACATGCAAAATTGCATTTTGCTCTGCTTGGAAAGTAATTGTCAAATTTGGTTCTGGATGACATTTTCATATATTTGCTCCAGGTTAAATGTACCATTGCCACATAAAAATCTGGACACGTTTCACAGCAAAATACCTCTTTCTGTCTACGAAAATCAGCTTCTGTGTTTGAAGAAGGCACCAAGCCACCTGGAAAACTTAAAAAAAAATATTGTATCTGGTATAGGCACACAGAATTTTTGTGTGCGCAGTGCAGATTTCTGCAAGCTTAATAACTGCTATTTTCACTGTAGTCATGAATTTAACACTTTCAAGATGAACTTCGATGTCAGTCTGTACTGACAGTCTATTGTCTTATGCTGAAACATTTAAAACTTCGTTTTGAGCATAAAATCAAAAGGAGAAAGCTAGCCTTTCACAAGCAAAAAATAGTATTAAGGGGAGATAATACATCTCCACAAGCTGTTCGTCAATTATTATTTCCCTTGTTTAGGGTGAGGATCCTACAATTGCACAAAGATGAAATACAGGATTTGATGCAAGGGCCATTCAAGTATTAAACAGGATTACATTTTATGTGATAAACAACAAATCTGTTCACTTGTTTGCTGGAAATAGTGTAAAGCCAATGCCTTTCCTAACTACATGAATATAAAATTTTGAGAACTGAATTTACTCCTTCATAATCCCTGAAATTTCAAAGAATAAACAAGCTAAAGCAAAATTTTCAAAGGACATTCATACTCTTACATGAATTGACATTATCAGTAAAATGATAAAGAGTATACAATTAGTTCCTGTACAACATGGAAAAGAAAACTTTACCTGTTCTGTCTTCCTAACCATGAAACATATCTGACTTTTAAGTAGTTTCCCCAAAGAAGTTGTTAACATTTTGTACATTCATGTAAAACAAAACTAATACATTGAGGACACAGTCAAGAGAGAAGATGCATCATCTACTACTTCTATTCCATCTCAAATACCCAAAGAGCTAGCCAAAACAGGCAGAGGCTTGATACAGCTAATTAAAGATGCAATGTAGACAAATACTCAGTATTGGATCCAATGAAAGATACTAAGCACGACAAGAATTTGGGGAATCTGAGCCCACAAATGAACACTCAACATACTGTCAAGTGCTTGGGAGGGTTGTACAGTGGGAAAGAACAGGGAGAGAAAATTGATCCACCAAGGAAGGTGATTTTTATGACTAGCACCTGCAGTTGTTTTGTCAGAGAGCTGAGACAGCTCACTGTTTTACTTTTTAAACAGGGAAGAAAAGAGAAGGCCATGTTATGGTCCACCTCTAATATAATTGCTTAAACAAGCAGGGTACCAACCCAAGAAGTGGGAGAAAAAATTACTTTTTCGCTACTGGAGAGGGAGATCTGTTGTGTACTTCAGAATATAATTCATACTCTCCTGAAATAATGCAGTCTGACCCCCAGGAATGGAGGCAGGAGTCAGGCACCTTGGTACTTATGCCAGAACAGTTCTAGGAATGTGCAGAAGGAAAAACATTGTGAGTAGAAGGAAAAAATTGTGAGCAGGGCATATCAAACTTTTAAAGCATTGTTGACAATATGTGGTTTAGTTCTGAAGACCCTGAAGCTCTGAAGCATGTCCCATTTCTTTTCTGCACACATCCAGGCAATGTAAAGGTGACAAACAACAGCATCTCTCTCATCCATTTCTGACATGATTATGAAACCTTGTCCATGGCTATCTGCCTTAGTCATAATGATCCAAATTTTGCCATGGGAGAGCAGAAGGTTGGAAATGGAAAGATGTAGATGTGAAATTCCGCAGGAAATGTATGGGTGAACCTGTTAGAGCCTATTTTGTGGTAAAATTTTAAAGGATTGAATATTTTGCACTTTACTGTGTTCAAGATGGGCTAAAAGGCTGCACCTGGGCAGCAAAGGGGAATGCTAACTCTGATTCCTCTGGCTATTGCAGTCTGGGTCAGGTTAAACCATTTCAGAAAAAGCAATGGGAGAGAGGACAGCATTTTCCCAACAAATATCTATGTATGTTCAGCCTGGAGACTGGTCTGCAGTAGAGGATGAGGCATGCAGGGATGTAGCAGTGTGCCTACAGCTCATGTGGAGAGTGGAAGATACTGCAAGTAGCAAAGAGCCTGCTCTACAGGGAGCATGTCCTCAGCCTAGCACAGCTGGAAAGTCTCTCCCACAGAGGCACAAATGTGTTTGAAAGAAATTAAATTGCTGAATTGTCAATACTGGAGGAAACAAACCTTATTGTAAGGACACAGGGGGCAGGGAGACAGCTCTTTTCCAGTATTAATTTTATCTTATTCAGAAGATCTGATTTTTCCATAATTTAAATTATTTTTCTTTTCTATATATTTCTGTTTAAATGAAGACTAGTTTTGAAGACTGGAAGTCATTGGTGTCTTCTAGTGTAAGACAGTAAGACTCATCTATCCTAACTAAATGAAGTTCAGTCAAATTAAGTTACTTTTGTACTCACCAGAAAGAAGTAAACCCTTCCTAAAGGTCATTCATCATAAACTTCAAGGATAAGTAAAATATATTGCCCTACAAAGCAAGTCTAGAGTGACAAGTTCACACTTGATAGCTAGCTCTTAGTGTCTAAAATTGGGTGCTACAACTCCTTCTCTTCTCATACTTCTAGTACTTTGTAATATTTTATATATGCATAAATGTAATACTTACATTTTTGAAGACTGTCATTGGTTATGTCTCACTGGTTATCTTAGCAAAAAATGTCAGACTAGTGATATCTTTTAAAGAAGAAACAAGCTTCTTTCTTATTCTATTGCACTCATTTTTTGAGGATGATTTTTTTCATTTGTAATACAAGCTGCCATCTTTTAATAGACATCATTAATAACATTGGATTTTGTGAAAATTGAATATACTAAAGTAGAAACCAAAAAAGTTCACACAGCAAGGGTATAATTGTATTACTCTAGTGCAATAGACATTAAATTCAAATTGAAAGTTAATATTTTCTAATGTCACAAGTAAGAATTTGTAGTATTATCTAATGCCAATTATGTTTATTCAGTCTAAATGCAGGAAATAAACCAAAATTGGTATCAAACAATCTAATGAACTCAGTGAAAAAATGACAAGCTTTAAAAATCTCCATCATAATGATGTGAGTCTTAACAGAATTCCTCTGATCCCTCAGCCATGCAAAGATGCAATAATGTTCGTAAGCACAGTAAAGTTGATTACTTTGCCTTATTAAATTTATATGTCATGGAATAGAGAACATGTACAAAGTGACTACATTTACAGAGTGCATATAATCCCAACAAAACCTGACGTTCATAAAAATCATAGAATCATAGAATCACTGTGGTTGGAAAGGATTTCCAGGATCATCAACTCCAACCTTTATCCCATCATCTCCCTCACCACTAGACCATAGCTTCAAGTGCTTCGTCTACTCATTTTTTAAACACCTCCAGGGACAGTGACTACACCACCTTCCTGGGCAGCCTATTCCAGTGCCTAACCACCCTCTCACTAAAGAACTTCTTCCTAATATCCAATGTAAACTGCCCCTGACATAACTTGACGACATGTCCTCTTGTGCTATATTTAGTAATTTGGGAGAAGAGACCAACACCAGCCTCAGTACAACCTCCTTTTAGGTAGTTGTAGAGGGCAATGACGTCTCCTCTCAGTCTCTTCTTCTCTAGACGAAACAACCCCAGTTCCCTCAGCCAGTCTCCATAAGGCCTGTTTTCCAGACCTCTCACCAGCCTCGGTGCCCTTCTCTGGACTCACTCCAGCACCTCAATGTCCTTCTTATCCTGTGGTGCCCAGAACTGGACACAGTACTCAAGGTGTGGTCTCACGAGTGCCGAGTACAGGGGCACGATCACCTCCCTACTCCTGCTGGTCACACCGTTTCTGATACAGGCCAGGATGCCATTGGCCTTCTTGGCCACCTGGGCACACTGCTGGCTCATGTTCAGTCGGCTGTCAACCAACACCCCCAGGTCCTTTTCCGCCAGGCAGCTTTCCAGCCACTCTTCCCCAAGCCTGTAGCGCTGCATGGGGTTGTTGTGGCTGAAGTGCATGACCTGGCACTTACCCTTGTTAAACCTCATACAATTGGCCTCAGCCCATCGCTCCAGCCTGTCCAAATCCCACTGCAGAGCCTCCCTACCCTCAGGCAGATCAACACTCCCACTCAATTTCGTGTCATCTGCAAATTTACTGAGGGTGCATTCGATCCCCTCATCCAGGTCATCGATAAAGACACTAAAGAAGACTGGCCCCAAGACTGAGCCCTGAGGGACACCGCTTGTGACCGGTCTCCATCTGGATTTAACTCCACTCACCACAACTCTCTGGACTCAGCCATCCAGCCAGTTTTTAACCCAGCGAAGAGTCCACCTGTCTAAGCCATGAGCCGCCAGCTTCTGCAGCAGAATGCTGTGGGAAACAGTGTCAAATGCCTTCCTGAAGTCCAGGTAGACAACATCCGCCGCTTTTCCCTCATCCACTAGGTGGGTCACCTGATCATAGAAGGAGATCAGTTTGGTTAAACAGGATTTGCCCATCGTGAACCCATGCTGGGTGGTCCTGATCCCCCTGTTGTCCTGCACTGGCCACGTGATCTCCCGCAAGATGAACCATTCCATAACCTTCCCCATTACTGAGGTCAGGCTGACAGGCCTGTAGTTCTCTGGATCCTCCTTCCTGCCCTTCTTGTAGATGGGCGTCACATTGGCAAGTTTCCAGTCATCCAGGACCTCACCAACATTAGATAGTAGTCTGATGGCCGTACCAGACTAGAGAGTTACTTAGTGATATCCCTGACCCTGGCCCCAGGGAGTCAGCAGACTTCCCTATGGAGTGGATCCGGCCAGCATATGGGGCCTTCGGTTCCTCTCAGAAGGGAGCTGCTGACTAAAATTACCCTCCTTTATTTCTTAGAGCTAGTCCTAATGTGTGTGGGAGACCGACTTACCTTGGGTGACTCCCCTGCTGGACCTTTGTCTCCATTGTCATATGTTTGTCCCTCAATTTCCAGAGTCCCATACCTGTTCTGTAAAGGTAGCCGGGAAGGGGAGGGAGGCCGGGAGGGGATTCACCTGCCTCGCAGAGCAGGTACCCATTTCCATTCCCCCTTGTTTCTTAGGCCCTCTCCTTTCACCTGATGACAAGGGAGGAGGGGATCCTCTCTTTCTCGCGGAGCCTCCACCCGCTGCCATGTCCTTCAAGGATGGCCTGGCTTCACTCCTCTAGTCTGTCTCCCTCTCACACTCCTTTATTGACCTCAGCCTTTCCACCTCCTTCTTTAGCTCAACCACCAGGCTGAGCAGATCATTCACCTGGTCACACCAGACACAGGTGTTATATCTGTCACACTCAGCTAGCAGTGTCAGACTTCGACACTCTCTGCAGCCACAGACCTGGACACCTGCCTGCTTCCACGAGACCTCTGGCTGGGTTGCCACCATCTTCCATACAGGAGCTTTGTCCAGGTCACAACCATCGCTGGTCCTGCTCATGTGACTGACTGCTCGACTGCAATGCCAGGGGCATTTAAGAATCTCCCGTGTGGTTCCTGGCCACACCTCTGCCACTCCTGATTGGTTGCCACAGACTTCCTGGTCCCACTGGGGCTCGGGCTACAAGTGGGGGGGTCCCTGGGCTCGGGAACCCCTCTGCACAGCACGATCAAACCCCCACCTCGGGCCCACCTCAGTCGCTGTCACCGTCACCGCCGCTGCCTCACTGACTATGAGCTGCAGCCATTTATTTCTTAAATGATTTCTTCTACCCAAGGCACACATAAAGCACCTTCCCAGAGCTATCAGTAAAATCATAGACTAGTTTTGGTTGGAAAAGACCTTTAAGATCATTGAGTCCAACCAGCAACCTAACACTGCCAATTCACCACTTTACCATGTCCCTCAGCACCACATCTACACGTCTCTTAATACCTCCAGGGATGGTGACTCCACCACTGCCCTGGGTAGCCTGTTCCAGTGCTTGACCACTCTTACAGTAAAGAAGTTTTTCCTAATAACCAATCTAAACCTCCCCTGGCACAACTTGAAGCCATTACACTTCATCCTAACACCAGTTACCTGGGAGAAGAGACTGACACCCAGTGCACTACACCTTCCTTTCAGGGAGCTGTAGAGAGCAATGAGGTCTCCCCTCAGCCTCCTCTTCTCCAGATTAAACAACCCCAGTTCCCTCAGCCGCTGTTCATCAGACTTGTTCTCCAGACCCTTCACCAGCTTCAATGCCCTTCTCTGGACATGCTGCAGCAGCTCAGTGTCCTTCTTGTAGTGAGGGGCCCAAAAGTGAACACAGTATTTGAGATGCAGCCTCACCAGAGCTGAGTACAGGAGAGCAGTCACCTCCCTAGTCCTGCTGGCCACACTATTTCTGATATAAGCCAGGATGCTGTTGGCCTTCTTGGCCACCTGGGCACACTGCTGGCTCATATTCAGTTAACTGTCGACCAATACCCTCAAGTCCTTTCCTGCCAGGCAGGTTTCCAGCCACTCTTCCCCAAGCCTGTAGTGTTGCATGGGTTTGTTGTGACCCAAGCTCAGGATCCGGAACTTGGTCTTGGCCCATCAATCCAGCCCATCCAGATCCCTCTTCAGAGCCTTCCCATCCTCAGGCAGATCAACACTCCCACCCAACTTGGTGTCATCTGCAAATTTACTGAGGGTGCACTCAATCCCCTCATCCAGATCACTGACAAATATCTTAAACGGGAGTGGCCCCAATACTGAACCATGAGGAACACCACTTGTGTTTGGCCTCCAACTGGATGTAACTTCATTCACCACAACTCTATGGGCCTGGCCAGCCAGCCAGTTTTTTACCCATTGAAGAGTACATCCATCCAAGCCATAAGCAGCCAGTTTCTCCAGGAGAATGCTGTGGAAAACAGTGTCAAAAGCTTTACTAGAGTCTAGGTAGACAACATCCACAGCTTTTGCCTTGTCCACTGAGTTTGTCACCTTGTCATAGAAGGAGATCTGGTCAGTCAAGAAGGACCTGCCTTTCATAAACCCATGCTGACTGGACCTGATTGCCTGGCTGACCTGTACATGCTGCATGATGGCACTCAAGATGATTTGTTCCATAACCTTCTCTGTCACCTAGGTCAGACTGACAGACCTGTAGTTCCCCAGATCCTCCTTCTGGCCTTTCTTGAAGATGGGCATTACATTTGCTATTATTTATGTGCATGTGTACTTGTGTGCTTTGAGCCCCACTTAGAAGGTACTTGAGACAAATTAAAGGCTTTTGTATTGAATCACTTTTTGCATTTTTTCATTTATCTAAATAAAGAGCTACCCTTCTAGCCTCAAAGAGGATTTCTTCTGTACTGAAAACATGTCTTCTTATAAGGAAATAAGAAAAGAAGATTGTCTAGCAGGAAATAGTGAGACTTGTTAGACTTCAGCATATGTTAAATAGATACATATGATTTATTTGCAATCCCTCAGCATTTGTTTTCTTCGCAGGTAAATGTGTCAGCTGGAAAATATCACAGTAGATTATAGAGCACAACAACAAAAGTTACTTGCCATTAATGAGGCAGCCTCAGAAGAGGTAAGGGCTAGTTCCCCATGGAGTAGCATCAACAAAGTTGCACTATAAAAAAGATATGAAAACACTACAACAGATATTTGATGACATGAATGTTGGGGGAAAAAGGAAATATTTTCAGTGGTAGAAAAATGACTTAGGAGGTGAAACAAAAGAATTGACTTGATGATCTGAAATCTCAAAACATGAATCCTTATATTGCACATTATGCCACTGTTTCCTTAAGAAAATAATCCCTCGGACTAAGGGAAGAAGGTTCGTTGCAGAGGTAGGAAATATGACAGTGGCAAACACTGTTTGCACATTTGAGAAAAGAATGGAACCCCCTTACAGACTAACAAGAATAACAACCTTTCATTCAATGAAGCCTCAAAAGATTTGAATCTGTCTTTTTGCTGGATGAAAGACTAGTGATATATACCTCCGAAGTAATGGGAAAAATAGAGAAGTAGTCATAGAAGAAAGATTACTGTGAGCATCTTGTAAATACAAAGATATACAGAGCCATCTCAATTATCCAAATCACTAGCTAGCCAAACTCTCAATTACTAAAAGCAAAATATGTTCCTTGAAGCGAGAAGAGCCAACTGAAGAACTAGGAGAAAGAACACCTTCTTGAATTTAAGAGTAGGCTATTATGCAGATGCCTCAGAGATGGGCTTTGGTATCATTTATTCCCCTGAGTCATGAAGAATTTTGATTTCATGCTGCAAAAAGAAAGACATTTTGTAAAAATCCAGGTCTGTCATTATACAAACAAGATATGGACTGTTCCTGGGAAGCTCTTTGTACCTGATGTTACTTGAACTTGCTTTTGTAATGACTGCGTAGATCACTAGATCTCCCCAAAGACCACATCTGCTGCTGTCAGAAGTTACCCAAGTCTGCAAAAGTCTAGCCGTACACAACAGTTAAGAAAAACTATGTTTTTTCTAATGTTTTTTGAGGTGGAAAGTTGAAATCCATGATGGGTATCACATAATGAAATAACTAATTGTATGAGATAAAAATTTCTTTACATTGTGTGTTGCAAAATGCTGAAAATAAGTCATCACACACAGAGTAGAAGACTTAAAGGAAGAGCAAAATAAATAAAGGCATTGAGTAATTATATGAATTATTTTATTTGTATGAATATTTTAGTCCTGTGGACACAAAGGGGACTGTTCGTATGCTCGCATATGGAGACAATCCTAGAGAACCCAAGCATGGTAGACTCCATAAATACAAGAGAAAACATGAAAGCGTCATTAAAATTATGTAGGTTCCCTAAGCCACCTTGATCCAAGGTTTACTAAGTTTATTTGAGTAGAGCAAGGAGGATTTTGCTGACAGGCTAAAGTCCATTTCAAAACTGATAGACTGCATAATAGAGTATATCAAGTAGCACTGTGTTAATACATTTTAAATGTCAACTAACATGCAGTGGCAGTGCAGAACGAATAATTATCAGAAATAATTATCATTTAAACATCTGACTCTCAGCAATATGCTCCTTTCCAGAGGGACAACCTCCTTTTCTGGCCATTGGATGTGATGGAAGCTCCAGATTCACCCCTGTCCTTCCCAACCCCCTCTTCCTTGAATACAGCCCAGAGGGTGTGCAAGACTACCTACATGTTGTATGTACCAGTTTTGAAACAACTACCAGTTTTAGAAAACTCTGACCATTTAAGCTGATTTACTTTCCCATTTCTATTAGTTTTTCTCCTAAAGGCTGTGCTTTCCAGCTGGGCATCCAATATGCTATACCCTTGTATGTAATTACTTTTGATGATCATAAATCAGTGATCAAAACTCAGACTATATTTTCTGTTTGGGGCTGTAAGAAACACACATCTGGTCTGCTAAAGCAGACCTATTGCTATTCAGTATCCCTCAGCAAAATAATTAATTAAATCATTAAATTCTGTTGCATTTCTTCTTGAACATTCCCTTCTTTTTTCTTCACAAATCAAAAGGAATTAATGGAAAGGAATATGTCACAGTTCAGATAAAAAAGAAAACAAAAGGAAAAAGACAGCAGCAGCCTTGAAAGTCATCCATCACAGTTTCTGAAGTGTCATAAGCTCTTTGAGTATTCTTTTTTTCCCTGTGTCAGTTTGCAGGCAGTGGCTCAGAGACCATTAGGGCTGGTAGAAAACTAGCTAGCTATCTGTCTTGTTTTAGAGCGAAGAAAACAGTAAAGATGGAAGAATAAGGATGACAGAAAGACTAAGAGTAGACACCTAGTTAAATAAAAAATTCAAGCATCAGTGATAGATGTTCTTGAATTCTCAAAGGTATTTAGATCTTTTCAAAAAGAACAAATGATATTGCACTGGAAACAACTAAAAACATGTGGATTCCTTTCTAGTATTCCTGTTACAGCTGCCAGAGATATTCTGATCTCAAAGTCAAAACCTTCTGAAGGTACCTGGGACAGAAAGAAAACCTGTCAATGCCTTTTTGTGTTCTACATAATGAGGCAGTCTAGATACCCATTTTGAAATAGTTCTGAAATTAAGAGTAAAAGCATTATTATAACAAACAGTTCCAGAATTACTGGGTGACAGGCAATTCACATGATGGACTTGCACTACAAAAGAACAAAAGGAGACAGTATTTGCTAAAACTGATCTCTGGTAGACAAACCTTATTCAACTGTGGTACCTTTATTGGAGTGTATAATTAATGAACAGTGAGTCTTTACACTTAGTTTGACAGTACAAGTTTAAGTAAATCAAAATTAACTACAATTAAGTACCCAGTGCATGTTCTAAATTAGAAAGAGATAATCTTAGACTTACAGTAAAATGTCCATCACAAGGAAGCAAAGACAGAGAAAAGTACTGAGAATTATAGACAGGTATATGAGATAAATAAGCTTTCTAAATATAACTGAGTAACTGAGTACTTTCTTGTGGATGAACAAGGGGAGGAATAATCCTCTCATCTGTTTGTAGTGTTTCAGGCAACAACTCTGACCTTCTTGCCTTGTTCTGTTTGGAAATGTCAAAGCAACTTCATAGCAATATGAGATTTAATTAATTAATTAATCAATCCTTTTTCAACAAGCATCTACAGTCAAGCAAAGCCTTTATTAAAGGATTACACAAGATTTGATACCTTTTTCTATATTTCTTGGACTCTTTTCTGGGAGAGGTAAAAAGGTTAAAATTCTTGCAAACAAAGACGGGGCAAAGAAAGTCCTTAGAGTACTCTGAGTAGTTTGAACTTACTTATCCACACTAAACTGTATTTTTCAGATTTTTTTGCTTTTTACTTTGAAAATCTCCTTTCATTTGCATTTAAAATCAGTTTTTAAATCAGGCTACATTATTAATAAACTTTGAAATTAATGCTGTAAATCAAGATATACCAGTTTATAAAACTGAAAGTTTACTTTGCAGGATGCTTTAGGAATATATCTATGATTTATGACAGGTGTGTTTTTAGTCTCCTCTGGCTTTCGTTTTGAGCTCAAATGAACACAAAATCAAAGCAAACATTCCCTGACCTTCTGCATTTCATCATCTACTGTCCTGTAAAAATAAGACAATTTACTCATTTCACCACACTTTGAATTAAAAATATAACTCAGCTTAAACCGTAGTGAACTTCTTTGTAAAACTTATTTTAAGTTTAAACTCAAGGGTATTTCAAGGGACATATAACTGGATATAATGCTGACCCACTATTTTGTTGCTTTACCTCAGATCAAGAAGTTATTATTTTTTTATTGGGAAAAAAGAAACTGACTTATTTCTGAGTGCAATTTTGAAAAATTAGCAGGTTTTGGATTCCTGAAAACAAGATATTGAGGGGTGGGTGCTCATACTTGCCGAAAATGACCTAAGTCTGAAACACAGTTTGAAGGCAAAGGGCCTGACTTTCCATGTCCTATAAAAATCTTGGATCACTCTCGTGCAAGTCAGAGGTAGCGCTGAGCTACCTAAATGGCCCTGCAGGTTCATTCCGTGAAGAAATATTTGTGTTCTCTACCTCCTCTCATACTTGTGCTCAAAAGATAGCCATGGAAAACATTGAACAACTAAGGCACTTCAATATGTCAGGGACCAGTAATTAGCAGGATAACAGACTGGGCCTTCACAAGGAGTAGTTCCTTGGTCTAATGTTGTGCCTGGATCCTTCTCAAGCATGTCTTTGCAGGTGGGAATTATCTGGGTAGATGTATCAGACTGAAGTGTGCATCAGCAAGAGAGCAGAAGCATACTTATGCACGAAGCAAATCCGTCTTGGTTTTACATACTCCTAAGCACATGCAGCAAATACCCATGAGTTTCACAGGAAGCTACAACAAAGGAGGAAAGGCATCGATGACACACAACAGATTGAAAAAAAGAAACAATAAAAAGGCTTTTTTTTTCATTTTTGTGCTAAAGCATAAAATGCATTGCAATGATAGAAGTATTCTTTTTCTCCAAAATTTGTCTCTTTCACTGACTTCTTCATTAAGAAACATATTTATTTCTAGAAACAATTTTCTTTGCCCAATTTCTTTCCGGCCTCACACTACATTTTTAAGAAATAGTCTAAATTCCATTAAAACCGCTCATTCTTATGATGTTAGATTTAGTATGCATGAAAGTCCACACACCTACCTCCCAATATTATCAAACTATTTCATTTTACCAAACGCAAATTATGTATTTTAAAGATATCCTCTAATTAAGTCCTTATTTTGTAATCTCCGATGATTCTTACTGAGTAAATAAGGATAAATGACTTAATACAACCTGCAATTAAGGCATTTTAAATGCCTAGAATTCACTATTTCATCTAATTATTCAATTATGTGATTAAGAAGCAGATTCTTGACCTGATGTCTCCAATTCTGTCAAGACCTAGAGAGGAATTAGTTTACAGATATTTGACCTTAGACATTCTACATAATTACGTACAAAATTCTCTATCAAATTTAACTCCTTTACATTTATGCTGTGAAGTGCATAATAATATGAAATACATGATAATAATACGAAATACATGATAATCTGAACATCAGTTATCTTTTTCTTCATTTTCTCACACGTTGACATTTTCCTCAGTTTTCATCATGTCCATGGCCTTTTCTGAAGTTATGATAAGTTATGAAGCTGAGATTATGATGCAAGTCTTCAGTTTTGGCTGTCTGAGCATAGTCTCATGACTTCATGTAAAGGTCTCTAGACGCAGTAGTACTGACGTAAAGATTTCTGACATTTCTTAAGGCATTTTTCTTTATATTCTAAAATACAGAATGGATAACACTATCAACACCAACAGAGATGCCTTTAGTGAAAAGATGAACATGGCAACAAGCTGCACATTGGCTTTTTTCTCTAATAATTTTGGTAAAATGTTGAATCAGAGCTACGCAAGAGAACACAAAGGGAGGAAGAAATCATCTGAACTCTTGCTTTTCTTTAGAACAAATGCTTCTATTCCTACATGATCCAGATCCCAGACCTCTCTGCTGCACAGAAAGCCCTAGCTGAGGTAATGTTTTTAGTAAATCCACCCTTCATAGAGACGTTTATTTTACTTACCTAAGAACTAAAAATTCCGGAATCAACATAATTTTCAGCCTGAAGAAAACAATTTCAAGTTATTTATAGATAATGAGCCACAGAAAAAAAACAAGAAGATATTCTTCTTTCTCACAGTTTATGTGGAAGCTGGAGCTCCATGAAGCCAAGGATGCAGAAGTCATGGGCCAGAAGAACAGTATGCAAGTGAGAGACAAACTTTTTATACTGGTTTATGTGTAGACCTGCAGGGTAAAGAACTTTGTTTTCTCACTTGCAGCATTTATACTTCCATGATCTTCCTGAACTCTTACAGAGCATCATACAACCCACAGATAAGAATAAAAGCAACATTATAAAACATAGAGCAGTTTATCTGCCCTATGATGCTGCAAAACAGTAGTGTAAAGATGTACAAATTTCTTGGAAGATTCAGAAGGTCCTAAGTTTAACAGGAAAATATTTAACAGAAATAATACTGCAGGACAAAACATTTGAAGTCACCAGATAATTATTAGGATTGTTATTGTTTATACATAATAGCCACCATAATGCTTTTTTCACTCTGTAATATTATCCATCAGTTCCTTTTCTTCTTGTACAGTCTGCTTTGCATATTCAAAAGCTTGGCCCCACTCCTACCCACTTTAGGTCAATGGGAGTTTAATGACTGCCTTGAATAACAGGATCAAGCCCATAATGGCTGTCAAGCTAACAAAAATATTTAATGCCTTTAAGTGAAATGGATGACCTTCTAACTTGCCCTCATGAAAAATGAAGCTGCTACTCCGATATACATACCATACATGCTCGTATCTTGAATTACCCTACAATTTTGCTCTATGTGGTATCCATCATTTGTCACATTATACTATTTTAAGTAGGCAACCTTGCAATCAATAGCATTAAACATCTTTCTTAGGAAGAAGTGCATTACACAATGAATCTCAGTCAAGCTGACAGAAGGGATGCTTAACTCTCACTCCCTCAGATACCTCTGGCCAAAGTTTTAAAACTGAAGCCAAAAGCTAGGCAGAGTAGTACAAAATTCAGATGACCTTATTTTCAGGAGGGCTTAGCAATCACAGCCTTTGGCATGCTCAGTGAACAGTGGGAGCTGCATTCTTATGACCTGACAGCCCTGAAAAGCAGTTGTCCAAATACAGATTTAGGCCCCTAACCTTAGTTGAATCATCTAGATGTTTTTGCTGTGGTGGCATAACTCAAGTGATTAGCATATATTGACATATACTATATTAATCTGCCTTTCAGTTGTCATACACTTAAGCAGATGGCTCCATATATATCATTTGTTTAATAATCCATACAGTATTGACCTTTCATTAATAGTTAACTACATGTGTTGGATAATAAATTAAATGACTGATAGCATACCTTATAGACAACATGGCAGATAAACTTTCAGATGACAGGTGATGTGTCAGCAATACCTAGTTCATTATGTGAGGCTATCCAATATTTTGGGGAAGTTTTAACTTTGCTTTATCTTTTGGATTGTCTAACCTTCAGAATTGGTATCCCTACCATTTTATTTTCACAGAAAATACATGCTTACATCATAATTCCATTTTAACAGAGTTTGCTTTCTTTGTTTCTCTGTCCATCCTGCCCAGTTCCCAATGAGTCTCAGCATTCAACACCTGTAAACCACCCCCAATTCAGGGTGCAAAAACGCTGCAGAAGAAAAATGTTTGAAGTTGGTAGTTGGAAAGTAGTCATGCCTTCAAAGCCACAACACAAACTGGAGCTTCAGAAACCCTGAAAAGTCTGTGCCAAAATTTCCCTTGTTGGTCAGAAGTTTATACGACAATTGCAAAGTAATAAAAAGAAAAGTGTAAAAGGGTGAGAATTACTTTTTTGCGGTTTCCAAAGCTGCAAAAGTATGTAAGTCTATGATGAGGTTAGCTTAGGGTGTTCCATAACATATGGTGAAAAGTAAATGAATGGGAGTGATCTGAGTATCACAGAATCACAGAATCACAGAATGTTAGGGATTGGAAGGGACCTTAAAAGATCATCTAGTCCAACCCCCCTGCCAGAGCAGGAATACCTAGATCAGGTCACACAGGAACATGTCCAGGCGGGTTTTGAATGTCTCCAGAGAAGGAGACTCCACAACCTCTCTGGGCAGCCTGTTCCAGTGTTCTGTCACCCTCACTGTGAAGAAATTCTTCCTCACATTTATGTGGAACCTCCTATGTTCCAGCTTACACCCATTGCCCCTTGTCCTATCATTGGATGTCACTGAGAAGAGCCTGGCTCCATCCTCGTGACACTCACCCTTGACATATTTATAAACATTAATGAGGTCCCCCCTCAGTCTCCTCTTCTCCAAGCTAAAGAGACCCAGCTCCCTCAGCCTTTCCTCATAAGGGAGATGTTCCACTCCCTTAATCATCTTTGTGGCTCTACGCTGGACTCTCTCGAGCAGTTCCCTGTCCTTCTTGAACTGGGGGGCCCAGAACTGGACACAATACTCCAGATGTGGCCTCACCAAGGCAGAATAGAGGGGAAGGAGAACCTCTCTCGACCTACTAACCACTCCCTTTCTAATACACCCCAGGATGCCATTGGCCTTCTTGGCCACAAGGGCACATTGCTGGCTCATGGTCATCCTGCTGTCCACCAGGACCCCCAGGTCCCTTTCCCCTACACTGCTCTCCAGCAGGTCAGCTCCCAACCTGTACTGGTACATGGGGTTGTTCTTCCCCAGATGCAAAACTCTACACTTGCCCTTGTTGAAATTCATTAAGTTTCTCCCCGCCCAACTCTCCAGCCTATCAAGGTCTCGTTGAATGGCAGCACAACCCTCTGGTGTGTCAGCCATTCCTCCTAGTTTGGTGTCATCAGCAAACTTGCTGAGGATACATTCTGTACCCTCATCCAAGTCGTTGATGAAGATATTAAACAACACCGGTCCCAGTACCGACCCCTGAGGGACTCCACTAGTCACAGGCCTCCAACTAGACTCCGTCCCATTAACCACAACTCTCTGGCTTCTTCCCTTCAGCCAGTTCGTAATCCACCTCACTACCTGAGCACTAAACCCATACTTTATCAGCTTATCTACAAGGATGCTGTGGGAGACAGTGCCAAATGCTTTACTGAAATCAAGATAAACCACATCTACCGCTCTACCATCATCTATCCACCTAGTTATTTCCTCATAGAAGGCAATAAGGTTGGTCAAACATGACTTACCCTTAGTAAAACCATGTTGACTGCTCTTAATGACCCCCTCATCCTTGATGTGCCTCGAGATCGTGCCAAGAACAAGCTGTTCCATCACCTTTCCAGGGATGGAGGTGAGGCTGACCAGTCTATAGTTACCCGGGTCCTCCTTCTTGCCCTTCTTATAGATTGGAGTGACATTTGCTATCCTCCAGTCCTCAGGCACCTCTCCTGTTCTCCATGACTTACTGAAGATGATGGAGAGTGGCCTAGCAATGACCTCTGCCAGCTCCCTCAGCACCCTTGGGTGCATTCCATCTGGTCCCATTGATTTATGGATATCCAGATTGCTCAACTGATCCCTAACCCAATCCTCATCTACCAAGGCAAACTCCTCCTTCATCCTGACTTCTTCTGGGGCTACAGGGATCAGGGGCTCCTGGGGAAAGCCTTTCTATTGTCCTTGACCTGGCTTGCAAGGTTAAGTTCTAAGGAGGCCTTAGCTTTCCTAATTGCCTTTCTACATCCTCTGACAACTGTCCTATATTCCTCCCAAGTGACTAGCCCCTCTTTCCATGATCCATAAATTCTTTTTTTCCACCTAAGTTTGCCCAGCAGTTCCTTGTTTAACCATGCTGGTCTCCTAGCTCCCTTACTTGATTTCATACCCATTGGGACACTCTGATCCTGAGCTTGCAAGAAGTGGTCCTTGAATGTTGACCAACTATCTTGAGCCCCTTTACCATCTAGCACCCTGTCCCATGGGACTTCCCTTAACAATTGATTAAGGAGGCTAAAGTTGGCCCTGCGGAAGTCCAGGGTTCTGGTCTTACTTGGTACTCTATTCCTCCCACACAAGATCCTGAACTCCACCATCTCATGATCACTGCAGCCAAGGCTGCCATCAACCATCACTGCTTCAACAAGACCCTCCTTGTTGGTAAGTACAAGATCCAGCAGCGGTCCTCTCCTAGTCGGCTTATCCACCATTTGCATTAAGTAATTATCATCAATGCACTGGAGGAACCTCCTAGACTGTGAATGGCTGGCTGTGAAAGTCTTCCAGCAGATATCGGGGTAGTTAAAATCCCCCATGAGGACCAAGGCCTGTAGTTGCGAGGCTGCTTTCAGCTGCCTGTAGAAAGCCTCATCAACTCCCTCGTCCTGATCAGGAGGTCTGTAATAGACCCCCACAGCTGTATCGCCCATGCCTGCCTGCCCCTTAATTCTTACCCACAGACTTTCAACTTGCCCCTCATCAGCCCCTGGAGAAAACTCAATACATTCAAGTTGCTCCCTCACATAAAGAGCAACTCCACCACCTCGCTTCACTGACCGATCTTTCCTAAAAACGACATAGCCATCCATGACCACATTCCAGTCATGTGAGCTGTCCCACCATGTCTCTGTAATTGCCACCAGGTCATAACCTTTAGAGCGCACACAGACCTCTAACTCCTCCTGTTTATTCCCCATACTGCGTGCATTGGTGTACAGGCATTTCAGGTAGCAAGCAGAGCGCACTGGTGGGACCCCTGGGAGGCAGGAGGCCTCGTGGTCAGGGCCTAAACATCTATCCCTTCTCTTCAATGATCGAAGTAGATGACAATCATTTTTTTTTGCATACTGTTTTACAGAAAATTATGCTGAACGTTTGGGAGTCAAAAGTAAAATTGGACAAGAAGTAGTCTTACTGTACTTATCTATTGTAAAACACTTCAATCAAAGCCTTTTTTTCTGTACTGAAATCTACCACAGTAACAATTCCCATATTTTATTCTAGCCCCATACAAAAGAAACAAAATCTACCATTATTCCACACATAGGTATTATTTAAGATTTGGATTATTCAAACTGAAATTCCAAAGTGCATACAAAAGATTACTTCTCTGGTGTCACACTTTTGACTAAAAATTTCCCCTGGTTTTCTGGATTGTGTTGGGTTTTTTATACAACTAGTAAGACTCATCTCCTATAGCTGTTGTCTACCTGAGAAGTAGGCAGAAAGCCTCAGTAAAATCCAAGCACTGTCTAACATTATTCACACTGCAGGTGCTGGAGACCTGAATGACTACCTGCCCCAGACTCTATTAAAGGATGAAGAAATACCTAATGGCTCATAGCTGACATCTGGAGAAACTATGTTTATAATCTCCCTTTTTTAATTTTCTCTTTTCAGTCATGACGAATGTCCAGTCAAAGACTAGCAATGGTATGGTATGATTTTCAAGAATCAAACTGTTGTGACATGCGTAACTAGATCGAGCTCATTACTATTGTACAGTACCAGATCTGGGATGTGCACAGCCTCCTTCTGCTCAGTTCTCGCCTGACCTGGGGCAGGTACCAGTAACAAGAATCACAGGACCTCAGGAAAGCAACTATATTTACTGTGTGGTATACTGGATCTAATGCCCAAAACCTCCCGGCAGGCAAGGGCCGTCTATAGTCCCTTAGATCTGCTCTCATGCTACTTTTGCTGTGATTTCAGAATACACAAAAAACAAAAAACCAAAACCAAAACAAAACCACGGACTAGTGGGAGAGCAGTGCTGCTCAGTCAAAAATCGTAGAGAAATATCTTCAGTAATGCAGACACCAGTTACCAACTTGAGATTTGCATTGAGTGAAGGTTCGCAACAGTGATATGAAAGCTGCCAAATCCCAGCTAGTTCAAATCCTTCTCAGCTCAGTTTGACAAGGACCTATCCACAGACAGCACAAAATCTCTGAGATGCACAGGCCCAAAACAAAGTTCATGTCCCTCTTTTATGTATGCCACAGACAGCTTCACATGCAGGGACTCCCTAAGGGCTCAAGGGTGACAGACGAAATACGCTTACCTTTGCCTTTTCTATACCCTACTCAGTCAGCAAAATCCAAGCGCAAGTCATGGTCCATCACCACAGAGGACTGAGTCACAAGCAGTAGGGGATGATGATCAAGGAAAGTTTTTGATAACTCTGTGAAAATAAAATCAATTTACAAGCTATTCAAAGACTTTTATTCTAGATTGCTAAAGAAACAGGAAGGCGGAGAATGCTGTATATGAACATAGAAACATATTCATGGTGATGTTACAGGTACAGAACTATGGAATATTTCATATGCATGAATGTGATAAGCCCATATCTGTCAGAGTAAAGGTTTGTTCCTTTTTCCTACTGAGATGGCTAACTTCTTGCAGCCTTCCCTATTTACATTTTAAATAATGAAACACCCACGAGTACCAGGCACTTTTCCATTGCTGCTCTGTGCAAAAAGAATATTAATAATGTTATTAATAATACTGGGAAGACTGCAATAAAATGTCTCTGTGCTGAAAACAAAGGAACATCTTGAAGAACTCAACAGATTTTCTGCTTTATGCAGGCTTGATAACACAAATATGATTAAAATGTTCTCTGCTAGTAGATTAGAAATGCCAATTTATGTAACAGAAATTGCCTAAAGTGTAGTCACATTTGTTTAAAGAGAGTGCATTCCCAGTCAGTTACCAAAGGCTTGCTTCATTACCTGGTCCTCAAATCCCTTCTCACTTAAGCTGCTACAAATCAGGATGGAATAAATGCTACTGTGGTTTTCACCAGTGGAGTCAGAAAATACAGAATCTATGGAGAATATAGGTCCCTGGTGCAGAACCAGAGATGTAATCTCGGCACTATGCCAGAAGCTGTAGTGCTAAGATTGAAGCTTGATTTGTCCTCTCATCAGCTGCAGATCATGTTGATCCCACTGCATCTTTGAAAACATGCTCACATGATCTAGTTATAAGTGGTGACAGGCACAATACATATGCTACACAGTGGACTGCACATACATTACAGGACTGAGGACTTATGGAAACAGCTGTTAACAGTGTTAATGTATTCTGACACCTTCATTTGGAGTGGAGGGGTTCACAGTTTTTTACATACTGCAGATTGCCATCAGGAAAATAACTAAAAGGACATATAAAATTCATGCTTCACAGTCTACATACAGCATTTTCTGTCTTTCCACAATGCTGGAGGACACATTAGCTCAGGATGTCAAAATAAATTTATGTCACCTCTGTATTTTGCCTGGTTTGAAGAAAAAAACATTTTAAAAGCCTGAATGGCAGCAGGAAAAGGTTCAGAGAATGTTTCAAATTTTATCTTCAACTTTTCCTGAATGGTTGTGTACAGTGAGAAGGGACAAGGTTTTATCTAGTGCAAGGATAGCTATCCTCACCTACTATCAACTGTTTTATAAGAACTTCTATAGGAGAGGTGGGAAAACAGGAATCAAACCCAGGAAAAGGGTAACAGTGCATGCAGTCCAGCAGTAAAATAGCAAAGAAAGCAGAAGAGGTGAAGGAGGAAAAACAAAGTGAAGCTGCCTGAAGGAGGAAGCTTGTTTTGTACGACAGACATGCATATTTCTGACTCACCTTGATATCTACAAATTGCCTTTCAAATAGCTGATTTTTCTTACTCATGGCTTTTCTTTCCTTTGATCCCATTCTTTATTTTTAGGGCTTCTAAAAAACAGCCACTAAGATTTATTACTGTGAATATGAGCCTGAATTAGACAATACTAATCCTGAATTCTTGAAAACCACTGGAGTCATATTTATACTTTGCTGTCTTCATAGTAATAGTTTTTAACACTTGTGGTGCAGAGTGTATCACAGGTTTAGATCAAATACTGCAAATATATAATTTATCAAGTTCTCTGTACAGACACTCACCATATATATATTTACATGAAGTACACAGCAGAAACACAGAGGAAAAAGGAGAAGGTATGGCCCATGATCTATTACTGCATCCTATGCATGCTGTTACAGCTGCTCTGCAGATTCTAACTTCAAAGCCACATTCAGTCTTTTCTCTTTTCCTCCTCTGAACCACAGTACATCCAGTGCACAAACCTGTTGTGTATTCAAGCCCTGGGGCTCAGAGCTTAGTGCCTTAGCCATTGAATTGAAATCAGTTTGGTTTTTTTCAGATCCCCCTGCAGAACAGGCAGAAAATATTCCAGAACCTGGTAAGGACACCATGTGCTTGAGACATGACATCAGATATCCCCAAGGGCTGAATAAAGCTTAAAATTCAGCTTTTCCTCTTCATGGACAAGTGCATAGTCCCGGTTCTAATGATCCTGCTCTAACAAGTACTATTCATAAAAAACTGAACAGGTTTAGCAGGAGAGAATAAAAACCACCAGAAATACAGGAGATGGAGTGACTTGAGAGACTTTTAAGATTCAGGAGACTGTAATTTAAGCCCTCATACCAAGTCAAGCATAGCACAGACAAGGTCCCAAAGCCACCCACATTCCAAGCAACTGCTACTCTGCTATTCAGCCTAAGCCTATTCATTGCTTCCTACATAGCTCGATTACCAATCCAGAGCCAAAAACCAGCAACCAGAACATCCTAATCCAGTTGGCCTTGGAGCATAGCAGGCCATTTGCTCCAGAGAACAAGGGCTAGGTGAGGCTACCACATCCTTTTCTCAGTTCCTCATGAGACAGTTCAAATGAATGAATAAACATTTGTAGGAGGTTTAAGGCTTTGAATCAGATAGCCAATAAATCCCACAAGGAGAAAACTAGCATTTTCAATGACTATCGGATTCCCCAGTCGTTTCAAAATTTGATTAAGTAGTGCTCACAAAAATAAAGGTACGCTAGCTGCTTCTATACAAGGGTTATGTCCCAGGCTGTGACAAACTGTACACCAATGGCCAGGGCCTTCAATGTGCAGCACTTTCTGAAATGTCTTCATGGGCAACATATGAGCATCTCCTAAGAAAACGAAAAAGGATTTCTCAAGAGAAACATACTGATGCAGGACAAGTATTTCTTACATCAATTCAGGGCTATTCAGAAGGAGAATGATAGTATACAAAAAGGAGGGGATTTTACACTGCAATAAAAAATGGAGTACACAGGTGATTGAGTGATATTGTTAAAAAACATATGAGGCTATGAAGCTCTTACAGGTAAATGTAACCAAAAACACCTGGGTGGGCTAACATTTCAAGTGGGAGCTGGGGGGAGGTGTTCCTGCAATCAGGTAAATATAAGTCTGAAAGACAAGCTATATATGACTGTGACCTGTATTTTTGGTCAAGGTTATCAATCAGGCTCGGTTAAAATACATGTAAAGACTGTAAACTGTTTCCAGAAATGCCTGAGAGTCCACTGCATATCTTAACAGCTCATCTGATTTAAGGACCAGAGAAATAGCCTTCTCCCCTAAACCACTGCAAACAATGCAATTCAGTGAAATATGTACAGTTCAGTGTATATGTTCAGTTCAGTGAAACGGTGTACAAGTCAGTTGCAAACCTTATGTGTTCTAACTGCTATGACGTGCAGTGAATTACATCTGTACATGACAGCATATACATATGGAATAACAGTGAAGACCCTAAGAATACCCTGAATGTATAGAATAATAATAAAAAGCTGCTTTAGGGACTGTTGCTTGCTGTTCAATGAAAACATTGGATTGGTGAATACCTGTTACAAAAGCTGTAAGTTTCACCACACTGAACACAAAGATTCACAGCCACAGATGAAGCATTAAAATCAACAACCCAGAGAAATATCTTCAAAGTGTGAGAAAGTCTTTTGGGTTCTCATAGAGTGCCTAATGACTTCATGTGAAGCACAGTAAGGTATAGGAATTTCTTTCTACCCACCTTATTGAAGAAGAAACTCTTTTGTATGACTGGGTCCAACATTCACAGCCATAAGTACTTTTTTTTCAGAAATATTTAATGTCTGTAAATATGTAGACATGGTAACTTTATAAAACATATAGGTGTGTATGTCTATGCACAGGAACACAAGCTGGGAAAAGGGAGCCTGTTTCCTTTCAGTGTGGTGAAAATAACAGCCTGACTGGATGCAGATTCATTTCCAAGTAGCAAAAAAGCTTCTCTGCAGTGTTAGTTAAATGGCTCTTATTGTGCCACCACGGACAAGCTACAAAGCTCTGAAAGTATAAAAAGCTCTGCTAACTTGTGTTAATTGAAGATGTTCACAATGCTTCTCCAAGCACTCAAAAAGGCAGCAATAGGTGCCAGAGAAAGTCCATTAAATAACACAAGAACCTGTAGTTACTCAGAGTTAATAATCTACCTTGTCAAAGAATAAAAGATGCCAGATATAATATAATGCAACAGAGAAAGAGCTTTGTAATAATAGTAGGTTTTTTTTAAAAAAAATTTTGTACATTATAAAATCAGATGGATTGTTATGATCATCTAATCTGACTTCCTGTATACCGAATACCATTAAAACTGATCCAGTCATCAAACTCACAACCTCCTGGTGAGCAGGAGTGCAGCTTTCTGAGAGACTTCAGGCTAGATTTAAAAACATCAGGAAGAAAATTCCTGATAATTAATGTTCTTTATGCTTTTTTTTTTTTCCTGTCTCTGATTAACTATGTCATCCTACTATGGGGTTTTTTTAATACATCAAGGGGACTTTTGCTTCTGAATTCTCTTCCTTGTTTAAGTACTTCTTGACCTTGGCAAAGATAAAATCAAATTTCTCTAACCTTATCTTAAGAGTAGACTTTCTAGGACTGATACTGCTCTTACAGCTTTTTTTCTAATTCTGTCCAAGATCTCAGCTTCTCTTTGAAATGTTTCAGGGGTCTGTGAGTTTCATTAATGCCAGAGAAGTAGGATAGCACCTTCTTATGTCTCTACTTGATGTTTTCCTGCCTTCTAATCAAAAGACCATGAACATTTTTAACAACTGCAGTATCCTGAAAATTCATTACGAGGAGATGAAGCACCATTTTTACAGAAGGGTGTTCAGGAAGACTCAAGGCCAAGAGTAGCAGGAACTGGCAGTGTGTTGCTCTTTCTGATACAGTATGTTAATCTACTCCTTTTCCCCATTTCTAAGCCTCCCTTTTCAAACTCTGTAATCACTCTGAAACATTTGGAGAAGTGTCCAAAGTGCATGCAATTTGGAAAATGGCTGTAACAGCTTTTCTGATGTAAGGCTGTAACTCAGTGCCATGGTCAAGACAGGCCTGTTTTCCTCCCTGATGCTCATATATTTTCTGCCTCTGGATTACTCTGAATATTCCCTTTTCCACACTTACATGCAACTCCATCATATTTAACACTTCTACTAGCAATTTTCTTTCCCTTCTACTGATGTGTAATTTCATCCAAAGGAAAAGTGTGTTTTTCTGAAATACCTCTCACATTGAGATCTCCAATGATCCCCAGCAACTTTCTGAGAGACACATTCTTTTTTATTTTTCTGTTCTTGTTCTTTTTTTTTTTTTTTTTTTTTGCAATTGCTAGTGTCTGGTTTTAACGTGTTGTTTCTTTTACTCAGTGTTGCTATCTCTTTACTTCAGCTTTTCTTTGCTTTTTCATTAAACGTTTAACGTTTCAAATTAACTTTGATCTCTGTGTGTCGTTTTTCCTGGATAGTAGCGCTTTTAATCTCTGTCTGCACCTTATTCTCCATTAAATTTCCAAACCTATGAATTGTTGCTCATCATATTTCTATTTTCCCCTCACTACTTCCAGTCATAGAGAATTTACACTGACTTACTACTTAAAATTCTCCAAGATTTTTGTCATTCTCAGCTCTTTGAGAAAAGCTGTTGATATTTTAGGTCTCTGTTTTGATCTCAGAGAAACTCCTGTAACTCCAAGCATCTTCAGTAGGAATCTGTAGGCATCTTTACTAATGAGTTTGACCTTCAGTCCACAAACTAAGTTAAAATATGTCCCAGTGCACCATGTAAGCTCTTTCCACTGTCATGTTATATCCATATATGAATTCATCTGTGTTGTGTCTAATTTTGGAACATGAGGAGCTACATCTTCTTGCAAGTTAGGCCTGTGAAACAACAGAAGAGCCATTCATTAAAAGATAAAAATTCAGGCAAAATCTTATTTAGAATGTCCAGAAATGTAAATAAAATATAAATAACAAACACATATAACTATACAGGATAATTCTTTTATTACTTTGCATTCTAAGGGTGTGGATGAATTTTGGACTAGCGAGAACATTAAAAGTTGAATTCTTCAGCCTAGGATCCACTGGGAGGTAGAAGAACTGCTCACAGACTTGATCATTTTTGAGACATGAAAACATTATTCTTATCCACAAAGCCCTCCAGTGATTAAAGGTGGGAGAAATATCTTTTGGGTATGCATACAGCGCTCTGTGTTGTAGCATCTGAGGGCAGGTCACCCTCCGATGCTAGCAGGTATTGAACACTGACCTGTGCACAATTTCAGACCCCTACCAGATAAATGTTTATGTATGTTTGATTTGCTTGTTCTCAGCTACGCATTATGTTCTTCAAAAAAAAAGAGGAGGTAACATGGCACTTCTCAGAAAAAGGGGAGATAGTTTTTTTCTGAGGAGCAGTGCATGTGTTCAGGTGGAGAACAGATGGATCAGTCAGTCCTCAGCCCTTGGAGGCAGTGGTAAGGGTCTTCATCAGGACCAGAAGGGACAGTGCAGAGTTTGCTGCAACACAGACAGTTTGAGTTGGCTGAGTGTAAGCCTGAATGCAAAGACTTGTAGCAGGCAGAGGAAATTGTTTATATGACATCTTTACTACTAGTCACTATGAGATTGTGCTACTTAAAAAGTGATCTAAGCTTGTATTATCAAACTTTGATGGCTTAAAGGCTTTTGTTTGGGTGCTGACTAGAGAGAAACATCTAAGTGGATCCCCTTCAAAGCTCTGGGCGGTTCAAGGTCCCTGCTGGAACACCTCTCCCTTTATCACTCTGCATGTTTTATTAGTGTGTGAGAGCATGTGAAGGAGGAGCTTCATGCCCAACAAGCTGGAAAAGATGGGTTAGAGAGAATTTAGGGTCTGGATTCTTATGTGTAAAAGTGATAAGGTGTCGGAGTCGGCGGGAGAACAAGTAACACGACCACCAAAGATGATCAGCAAGTCTCGTTTATTACAGCGGTTAGCACCTCTTTATACAGTTGTTAATTAGGTTCATACATATTGCAAAAGCTAAGCTCATCATTGGCTACTTCTCCCAATGCCAGCTCCTCCTGTTGTGCGCACTTGTGGTTACAGTTCTCAGGCCTACTTTTCCAATCTTTGGTTACTTTGACATACTACATTCTGTTATCGTTTAGTTTTCAGCAATAAGGTACTAGCAATGTAGCATGCAGGTTTGCAGGTCACTGACTGCACAAGCATAGGCATGGGCACATGCCCCGCATTCAATTTGTCTCACTGACATGAGGCCTCAGCCTCTCCTGACCTCCTTAAGAAGTTTTTCTGCTATGTGATGGCCTCCAATACTTGAGAGTCAGGACTATCTTTATTAACTTATCCAATCCAATGATTTCTCCAGGGAAATAACAGATTCACCAAAAACATTCAATATGGGGTCTGTACTGTTCAATATCTCTCCAGACAGCAGTAGAACTATTTTTGACAATTATCCAGTTTCAGACATGGCCTTAAATTATGTTTTCCTTGAAGAGAAAAACATTGTTTTATGCTAATTGTGACCATAAAACAAAGGGAAGGAACTATACTGTGAGAATGGATTCACATGCAAACATACTTTGAAAATAGAAGTGCTAGTTTATGGTTTACTGCATTAGCTAACTATGTACAATGCAGATTTTATAACAATGATATATTGAATTAATACAAATTTTCACAGGCTTGAATGAATTCTGTGCTGAATCAGGAAGACACTTCTTACTGTTTTCTAAAAGTAGCTGAGCTGCTGGTCTCTTCATCAAGAAGGCAATTAATACTCCTCTGATTGTTTCACACTATTAAGAAATATGCCATACATAAATAAACTCTTTTCAGTGACATAAGGATAATTTTACCCCATGTTATGTCTGTATTCTGAGACAGCTTGAATACAGATTGCTTGCGGTAATAACTGCATTTAAAGATAAACCTCTAAGAAAGTTTGTGCTAGCAATCATCACTTAATCTCCAAACCCATTTACTTTTGGAGGGATGATACAAATACTGTTTTTCAAATGCCACAGTTCAAGATTATTTCTCTTCAGAATAGACTCCAGAACTCAGATATCTATTTCTCTCAATGACATAATGAACATTCTTAGAATAAGCTCAATCTTTATGATGTCAGATAAAAGTTAGTTTGATTTAATTATGGTTTGGATTCCGGAGAGACTGAAATGAGTGCTAGCCATGAGTAAATCCTTTAAATTGTCAGATTATGCTTGTTTTGTTGACATCTTTAATAAATCAGATAGGATATTTACATTTTTATATTCAGAATGGAAACTATTGAATATTTAAGAGATCTGTGTTTGCACCTTACTGAAATTCTGTATTAGATAAATGAAGCAAAATCACCCATTCCATGTACCAAACCTGACTTTATAGTTCCCACATGAAGAGATATTGCACGGAGAAAATAATAGTGTCTTGGCTATACTTCTGGTTCTATAGTAACATTTCCTAAAAGTAAAATTGGTAACATTTATTTTTAAGAACAAAAGACAGATTAATCATAGTTTGACTAGGATATGAGCTCCTTTGAAATTATTACCACAGTAGCGCAGCCCTTGTAAATCTGCCCTTGATTTTTGCAGTGTTTATTACTCCTTCCAACCTAGTCACGTTTCCAAAAGAGTTGCTTTTAATAATAACAATAATTTCAACATAGTCCTCCCATTTTCCTCAATGTCTTGTTTACTTTTGAACACAAAACAGAAATACAATGAATTTAAAATAATGATTAATATTTTTTTTGTCTTCTTGGGTTAACATTTCTATTAATATAGGAGGAAATAAACCTCAAAAATACCATTTTGGTATTCAGTAAATCAAAAATTATTTTAGACACTAGATCACTTGATTTTGTTCATACAGGCTTTGAAATCAATTTAAGGGAACAAGCATTTATCTATGGTCACTTGGTAGGGACAAACATATATTTACATTGTCCAGACCATTGTAGTGTTCTGCTGGTATGGATCGTATATATCCATGATGTGCATCACACACAGCAGCACAGGATTTATTAGCCCATAACCTTCAGCACCTCATGAATACACAGCCCTATAATATGTACCTTATAATCTCTCTCTACTCATCTGTTTAGCAAATGGCATCATTCTGCTTACATTTCCTGTGTGAGAGGATCACCTTCTCATGCAGGTCTTTGGAGATTATTTACCACGTATTACTGGAGCATATTGTCTGTTGCCATTTTTCTAGTACCTGATGTTCAGAAAGCCTTGACATGATGTGGCTCTTCCTTCAGAAAAGGATTTAACTAAATCGGAAAGGCCTTTTCAGTGTACAATGGAAGTCCAGGGTGCTGGTCACTGCCAGATACCACCAAAGAATGTGAGAAATTAAAAGCTAGTAGCACTTCCAAAAAATGCTTTTCTCACCTCCAACAAAGGGGACATCATTAGACAAAGGTGATCATATCTAATAAGTTTTGATGGATTATTTCAATGTGCCCAGTTGCTTTTGAAAGCCATTAACATTCGTAAGATGCTGTATCAAGGCATTTTGCAGACAAATTACCAGCTGTTTGAAGAATGCCTGCTTTTCATTTACCTTGGACCTACCATTTTCTGACTTCATTTCATGCCCCCTTTTATCAAAAGAGTGTGATCAGTGACTGTCTACCCTCTAGTGTCAGTCACTCTTCATCATGCAGGCCTTCCTCACTTATCTCTTTTCTATCTAGAGGAGCCTGGGTCCATTTATTTCATTCTCATACTGAAGCTTTTAATTGCTGGAGCAATCAGCTCTACTTCAGCAGCCGGAAAAGGAGAACATCTTTGCTGGGGACATTTCCCAGGATCTCATGCTTTTGGTCACGGTCACAGCTCTCAGCAGTTCCCCTTTCCTTTTTCCTGAGGCCTAGGGGAGCAGTACCTATGTGAGGGAGAGTGCTGGGACACACAACATTTCCTGTCTATTAAAGGCTGTTCCCTTGCATGATCTCTGTCCATAGGGAGGTGTCATGGGCTCCTTGTCATGGCCTATGGAGGTATTCTTGCTGGAGGACTCTCTCAGGTAGGAAGAGTGAGACAGGGTGCACTGTTTGCAAGGTACACCCAGGGGAAGGAGTCATTGTCTGTTTCACAACCACATTTTCCTGCCAGCAGATCTACTTGCATTGTTCAAGCAGAAACTGAGATCAAACTGACAAGTCTGTTGTGTGGACATCCAGGACTAGACCCCCACAGAGAAACAGAAAGAGAACCAACATGACAGTGAGGATTAGCCAACCTCATTTCAAAATGTTACAGAAAGAGAAAATCACATAGACTAGCAGTTACATGACCTTTAAGCCAAGTATTTGCGCGTGACAAGATCTGTCTCCGAAGACCAAAAAAGCATTGACTTCTCCAGCGTGTCACAAGCTCTGTGGCTTCTCCAGGGGAAATGACCACCCATCGGTGAGCATATCTGTGTAGTTCCATTTGTACCTTAGTTTTGTCCACGGCCTATCTTGTTTTCACTCCCTCTGCCTTTTATCATCCTCAAGTTTTCAGAATCAGGATAGGAGACAGAAAACAGTGTTAAATGCTTTTAACTGCTCACACAGGATTAGGGCCACACAAAAAAACACAGATCTATGAGCTGATTAAAACCCTGTAAGAGGTAATTTGATAATTTTTCTAGTGTGATTACTCTTATTAAATGGGCAATGATTTATCTGTGGGTTTAGATAAGAAGAGTTTTCCCTACAATTCCTAAGAATTAAATGACAAAAATGGCTGTGCGGGGAAGGAACCCCTCCGTTAGATGTGGCCAAACAAGAAAGTTTCATCAGTTGCGTCAGAGCCAGTTACTTCCAAATACTTCTGATGAAGAGACCCATGCACTTAAAGCAGAAATCAAGAAGCCGATGGCCCCAGCAGCCTTTTTGCACTGAGGTTGCTAGTTTAAAGCAAGTTCCAGTCAAGAATAATTGAACTCAGTTCAAATTAGATTGTTGCTCCTTAGCTCTGTGAAATGAGGTAGATGATCACAGTCCGTTTCCCATTAGCCTAACTGTCTGCTTTCCTAAAACCACCTGCACAGCTGAAACTAATTGGTGCCCTCAATAGCAGTATCAACAGAGAGGATACAATTAAATAATAATGGATTATGAACTATATCCTCCCCCTAAAGACACTGGCAGTGAGGAAGTTTGCCTGGCTGGTGTTTGGAGTGGGGCTGCATTTACATCAGTGGGCTGCCCTTCAAGATCAGGTCACAAGCAGAAATGTAAGCTTATGCACAAATGAGCATTAATAAGGATCTATTTATTCAGCTAGAATATAGGCAAGCCTAGAGCAGTGGAAAACACATACTAGTCAATTTGAATTGGTGGGATCAACGTGATATGAGCCCTAGAGCTATCAAAAGGCCATCAGACACATATCTCATGAGGGACTCCTAAACTCCCTTTCCTCCAGGGACTCATGCAAAGTCAGTACACCGATAAAAAATGAATGGCACCGACTCACAGTGCAGCATATTTAGAGCAGGCTGAGAATACACTGACCCAGTGCTGCTGCTGGTAAGGGCAATCTCTGACCAAGAACTGGGCTGCTTTCACCAGTCACTGGGAGCCGGACAGCAGAAGGCTGGTGCACTTCTGGCAGAAAGAGTTCCTCTTCTAAGCTTTCACTGCTGTCATTACTGGAAAGGATTTATCCTAAAAACAAATTACACCTTGACCTAGAACACTGGTTCCAGCCTTACCCAAGACTGTTGTTTTCTCATTTTTCTCTTTTCACTGTTCTCCCAGGCTTCTGCTGCTGCCTTCCCACATCTCAGCTCTCCTAGGTACACGCAGCTCTGCTGTACCACACTGCCTCCGTTTGCTGCCTTCCTCAAAATGGGGTGCTCTTTGATGATTTCAGGATTCCTGCCATTGCCCTCTCACTCCCTTTTACCTTGAGATACCCCTGCCATCTCCTAGCCCTACAGCTGCCAGCTCAGCTGGTGGCGTAGGTGCTATCAGTGTCCAGAATGCACAAACAACCTCTCAGTAACCAAAACTTGCCCCCTCCATTTCATTAGCTTCTTCAGACAACTATCTTATACATAAAGAGCAGCACCTACAATGTAGTGTGTAGAGACTGGAGAGGGAAGGTGGCTGGTGAAGTTTGGTGAAGTTTGCACTCCACTCTTCAGTTGTAAGTGCTCAGCTCTGGCCAGTTGCATTCATCTTGCTCTCTGCTCCCCTGCACCTCAAAGAGCAGTGTGTATGAATGGCATGAGTATGTTATTCAAGGGCTGGATATTAAGGAATTGTTTTGTAAACCCACTAAAAATGCTATTACTGGCTTTTAGATATATGACCACCTATGCTCGCTGTTCCTTTCTAATATGGCAGTTTGTACTTTGAATTTCTAAAGGGTGCTTTTTTCTAAGGACTATAAAATGATTAACAGGCACCAACAAAGGAAACTTCATACCACAGCTAGGAGGAAGAGAAATAAAACTTTTCTGCTTGGGTAGCAATTTTTCCCTCAGTCCGGACCAGTTTGGAGCTCAGACCATCAACTTCAGAGACAGGACTGAATTCCAGGCATCTTTCCCTGAATTCTAACAGATATTAAACATTTGTCCCAGCTGTACTTGGTGTCTCAAAGGGGTTGATGCTCTGACACAGCAGAGAGAATCATTTGCTGTGTTGTTCTGCCGAGAAATAGTCCAAAGCATACTACTTTGCACTTCTTCAGATTTTCCTGTGTTTATTCAATAGAGAATTGCTACTTACTGACAACCTCTGTTCAATAACATAAAATATCTGTAACACAGCTGGAGTGATATGTGTCGATGTATTGACATACATAAGCCATGAAGTAGTTCAAAATAAATTGTAGAAAATGTAGAAAACAGCTTCTGATTCCAGATAATGACTATGCAAGACAATGTTTGCTCTCAGAGTGTTGATTTAAGATGCATCAGACGTGTGGCGCTCTCTAAGATGCACATAAAGGCCAGATTTCTCAGAAGTGGTTAGAGTGCACACCTGCTCCTGATGTCTCTTACAGTTTAATTTTCAGATGACTAATTTAGCAAACTGAACTGCTTTGAAAGCCCAGCCCTGGATGTGGATGATAAATTGATTTTAAACCCCCACTCTTTTTTATAAAAAGGAAAGATTGAGAGAAGAAGCCAAAGGTCAATTGCAAATTGATTTTACTTAAAAAGAAAAAAAAAAATCTGCACTTCTGAAGAGGCGGTGTATTAAACACCTGTAGACTTTCCCTCACATCCAATCCCTGATTATACCAGGATAGAGAGATTGTTAGAATAGTGAGTTTTCCAAAGCATAATTCTGCCCCTAATCATCATGCATTTAAAAAATTTTGAGTAGAAAATAAAATCGCCAAGCCAGAAAAAAAAACATTAAAAAATGCCTAGGCTTGCACATGAAAAATCCCCCAATTAAAAGTGAATGAGTCTACAACTGAATGCTCGTCCACATGATTTCCTTTTCAGCTGACAGTTTCTTTCATCTGCCCTGTAGTGAATGTAGATGGTATCCTCTGGGTGGATCCTTTAGGTGTTAGCAAAGAAATAAACAAAGGCATCAGCAATGCAAGTATGAGTCAGCTGTGACAATGTTCCTGATATTTGGAATTTTGCATGAGGAACAACCACTGATTTATTTCTCAAGGGTCATCAAAGATAGAGTCTGCAAGCAATAGCAACTTTCCTGCTGCTTTCTGTACATTTCCTGCAGCAGAGCAGAAAAAGAGACAGCATTCTAGATCCACTGTTCACTTTTTTCTTGAATTGCTTTATAGAGTAAAACCTTTCCTCTACCACCATTACCAAACTATTTTTCCCCAATCAACAGATGTGTGACTTCAGTCTAATCAGATCAGAATGGTTATGAGGATAAGTTATATTTACTAGTACTTTCATTTTCAAAAGTAAAAAATACTACTGGAATGACAGGCACATTTATACTGGCAACATAAAAAAGTGTATTTACAAGACTCCTTGTTTGCACCTCACAATAAAACATGAACAAAAAGACAGTGATATCTAAAACTAAGACTTACAGGACTGATTAAAGCAAATATATTTCATTTAAATGTATCTTTATTTGAGATCTCTCTAGGAGATCACACATCACTTTGCAACTATATTAGCAGCCTTTGTGAACTTCTTAACCAAAGAACAAAATCTACATGAAGCTTTCCCCAGCATCCAGATATTCATGTTTAATGAATCTATATATAATATTATTCACGCTGATCTTCACTTTGATTAAATTCCTTGTTTAAGAAAAATGCACTGCAGTCTAATTGTTCATTTAAATAAACCAGGAGACAGTGTAGCAAAAAAAAACCCTGATCAACTGTTTCAATTTAAAGGGCATGCAGTAAAACCATTAGAAGATAGATTCATGCATCTTTAAAACACATGGTAATAAATAAATTAAATCACCCAGAACAAATATAGTAGCTGCTTCACAGATAAATACAGAAACTTGGAAATATAAAGGATAAATCATTTCAACATAAAATAAAAAGCAAGCAAACAGTAAGACACAGTGAATTGTTGTCTTAGTCTTAAAAGCCTTATGTTTCCCACTGATGGTGCCTAAGCTTACTTGTGGTTTTTGGAGACAGAGTTTATATTCAGTTTTGGAAAATTCTTTCTCCTTTTCCTCTCTTCCCATTAGCATCTAAAATGTCATTTGTCAGTTGGCTTTCCCCTCACTTTATTGACCATTCTCATGGTAAAAGGAAGAAAGCTGAAAGATAATTAGATTTTGAGTCTGGGTGAGTAATTTTAAGAGCTTTGCAAGTCTGACTCCAGGATATATTTTATTTCAAACTCAGCTTTGTTCATTCAGTATAAAAGTCTGCATATTGCAAGACAGGATGGCTCAACTTCACAGGGTTATGGAAAGGCAAGGGGGTGACATATTCAGAGGTTAATTATATCAGCCTTAATTTGAGTTCCATCATCATAAATAAGTCTAAGTCAACAAATTTAAAGTTGACAAAACTTATCTTTCAGTAAGCTAAAGCAATGAATTGTTTAAAAAAATGCCAATTAACCGAAATTGATAGTAAAAAACCCATTTACACTAGTAAACACACAATTCAATTAAAAAAAAAAAAACCAACCAAACAAACAAAAAAAAGCCTCACCTTGTCAAAACTTACTGTAAAAATAATATATTTCCAATTTTGTCACAAATGAAGTACAAATTCATACCAAAAAATCTCAGTTTTTTTTATAAATATCAATTAGTAAAGATCATAATACTTCCTTAGAATATTACCATAAGACCCTGGGGTTTAGCATATCTTCTTTGTAATTGCTACAAATAGAAGGTAAAAGAGCAGAGAATCAACAACTTTGCCATAGAAAATGCTTACCCAGTGGGGTGGTGCTTTTCTGAGAAACCGCATGTTTTGTACAGAGTTACTGCTCATCTAAATTTGGCCATGACACGTAGCTGCCTCAGCCTCAGGTAGTGAATCAGCCTAAGGAAGGCACCTATTAACTAGCTATTTTAGTTGGAACAATTTTGATATCCTTCTATTTTGCAGTTACATGGAAGCAAATGTTTTGACAGTGCTGCAATACTAAGTCACAAACTGTGAGAAGTTAGAGAAAAAGAATTATCTTGCTGGATGTTCAAACTTTCTCCCTGCAGCTTATTAATTTCCTTCATCTGAACTGGACTGCAAGTTCCATGTACAAGCTGCAAAATACTAAATCCCCCTCAACATGCCTTGATTTTCCTGTTTATATTCATGTACACCACCTTGAATGTTTTTTCACATTCCTCAAAGCTTTCATTTTTCCTATGCTTATTAATTGCTATGAGGTCTTCAGTCTTCTTTCAGTACTTCTTCAAAACATCTAATCCTTTCTACATCCTCTAGACCTTTTATGACATTCTCATCTTCTCAGTTCTCTCAAGTCTTCTAGTAACAAAAAAGTATGATTCACATCTCTAAACTTTAGCTATGCAAAAGTTCAGCTGTCTAAACTGTTCACCCTTGAGTCAGTTCCACAGGCAGATCCATAGGGTGATGTGTCTGCTCTTAAGAGAGGGAGCTTATTTTCATGTGTCAATTAACTTTTAGATGTGTAAAGTTAGGCAAGATGGATACTACTCATAAGGCCTATATTTGACCATATCCAGCCCTTCACCCTTCTTGCACTCCATATTTGCAATTCTGGCTATAAAAGGGGACTATAAACCCACTATAGGGAAAGTTAGATGCCAAAATGTTTTCTTCATTTCCTGGGAGCATTTTTATGATGCACTTCTTTCGTATAAATAGCTCAATTTTCATTGCCTTGTTTTGCTCCAATATCAGGTTACAAATTCAAGTCTAATTTTCTGTCCTCTCCCTTCCCCAAGGTGTCTTTTAGCTTTATGGCTCTTTCCATCCCACTTAATATATGTTTTCCAGTTTATTTTCTTCTGCATGCTTTAATTCTCATTTCTGCCAGCAGAACCTCTTTTTACTGTATTGGAGCCCTTAGGCCTTTTTTCCATTTTTACCTTATGCCCCTTCACAATATAGCTCTTGTCCTTCAGAACACACTAAAGGGACTGCATATCTTGATCCTCTGGCTGAACTAGGTTTTCTCCTAATCAAGAAATTATGTGGGTTTGTCAAAATGCTCAGATGTTGTTGTTGGAAGGTGAAGGTTTTGATAGAAATTGTGATCAAAACCACTTTTACTGAAATGATCACATCTATCACAGGCAAGCAGGGCAGGGCAAAACATTACTGACCAGTTCCAATTCCTATTTATTTTTCAACAGCAGACTTGTTTATTTGCTGTAATATGCTAAAATTTCTAGTGACAGCTGGAATGTGGGTTTAGACAGCCTTTTCACTGAAAAGTTCATTTTTTCAACAGGGAATAGGAGAAATTGTTTTCCCTCACTCTGAAGAAAAAAGTTTTTAAGAAGACCAGATTTAAGAAAATCTAGATGTGGGAAAAGCAGAATTCTTTTTACAGCTTTCATCCTTCCTATCATCACAAGTTAGTTAGTCAAGACTATATATATATATATAAGTTGATAGTCTGCCTGCCATTTTGGAGTCCTTTGAAAAATCTGAAGAGCAAAAGGTCAGAATTATGTCCTATTGCATTCACAACTTCATGGTATTTCATATGTCAACTTTATGAAAAACATCAGGAATACTGTGAATTGCAATTTCTTATCATGGTATCACCATACACACAATACACAACACACAGACATGAGATCTGGAAATTATGGTATAACTATTGGCAATGTTGCTGGTTAACTATGGACCTCTGATGAACAGACAGTGTATGGTATTTAGCATACTATCTGTAGTATTTTACAGAAGGGATTAGCTTTTTTCCTCTCGCCAAATACCTGGTAGACATTTTATTTAAAAGAAAGTTCTGTTGGCTGTTTCAAATATATTTGAGTTGCAACAAATATTTCCCTAGCTCTTTCCAATCTACGTAATCTCTGCTGGTGCAAATCACAGAAAACCTTTGTATAGTCCAACTGTGAGATCTTACTTTATGCAAGAGGGATTTTCGTTCAGGTTTTGGATTTGAGGCTCAATACACTGCTAAAGGCAGGTGTCATAGACAAGTACTACACAATTTTCTGTTTTCAGCTTGGTCAATAAACTTCATGTTTAAGCTGGCCTCCATGGGATCCTTGTTCAAGACTTCCTAGGAGCAAAGGCTTACCTTTGAGAAATACTGATTACACTGTATTCTCTTTTCTCCCCTTATGCCCCAGAATCGAAGGCAAAGCTCCCATTTTGTGTGTCATCTCTCACCTATATAATCCTATAGTGAGGCAGGCAGTACCAATGTGTAGAAAGATGAACGTGATCATGAAGCAGAAAGTCCATGAGAAAATGGTTACAGAATTATAAATCTAAAGAAAGCATATGACTTAGAATCACAGGATCATAGAATAATTTGAATTGGAAGATACCTTTAAAGGTCATCTAGTTCAACTCCCTGGCAGTAAGCAGGGACATCTTCAACTAGATCAGGTTGCTCAGAGCCCCATCCAACCTGACTTTGTATGTTTCCAGGGATGGGACATTTACCACCTCTCTGGGCAACCTGTTCCAGTGTTTATAATCATAAAAAATTTCTTCCTTATATCTAGTCTGAATCTACGTTCTTTTAGTGTAAAACCATTACCCCTTGTCCTATTGCGACATGCTCTGCTAAAAGTTTGTCTCCATCTTTCTTATAGGCCCCCTTTAAGTACTGAAAGGCTGCAATAAGGTTTCCCCAGAGCCTTGTCTTCTCCAGGCTGAACAATCACAACTCTCTCAGCCTTTCCTTATAGGAGAGGTGCTCCATCCCTCTGATCATTTTTGTGGCCCTCCTCTAGACCTGCTCCAACAATTCTGTGTCAAACTTGTTTGTTTCTGCTCTTAACATTAACTTTTATTTTCTTTAAAAATGAAATTTAAACATTCTATTTAAAACAGGCAAGATGATTACCTCATTTAAGAACAAAGAATGGGAGAAATCAGCCAGCTCACAGAGTCCAGTTTCTCAAATTTCAGGCAGCCATGCAACAGCTACCCTGTTTTAAAGGTGTCTAAGAACATCTGTACCATGCACTGAGGGAAAAGAATTCTTCCCAACACCCTATCAGAAAGCCAAGCCTGAACCATGCCTTAGGTGAAAGCAGGAAGGATCTTGCTAATATCACAGGTCCCTACACATTAGCTGCTAAATAAAACCATTCATAGGGAGTCACATACTTACACTGCTAGACTGCTGCTAATTTAAATTCAGGAAAGAATTTCTTCCTGAGCTTTTACATGGCAACTGGTTTTCCACTAACTGTGTGATCAGGGCACATCAACCAGACATCCAAGGAAGTAATGCCATTAAAGGTACAATTTCACCTCATCTATGTCTATTTGATCACCTCCAAGGCTTCAGAGGACAGTAAATGTGGACCCCAGAAGCCAAATTACAGATCAAGGTAGGAATTTCTAACCAGTGCTGAATAGAAACTCAGCAACATGGATAAGATTGTATGATTTTCTGGCAATAGCCTTTCTAAGGGACCTCTTTGGGAATACTGGTGCACCATATATCTGAAAACTGTCACTGCAAACTTACGCCCTGGTTACAAATTACTTCTCAGGTTCCTATGACAAATCTCACTCTGAAATCTCCTACTTAATTATCTGATCCCTTTCCCAATCATATCACATTACTTTTAAAACAGCTTAAACTACTCTGTCCCCTCCCGCTTTGTCAGACAGTTCCAGAAACATACTTCTTGGACAGATAAGGAGCCTCCTTCCAATTTCCTCTCTAAATTTATTCATAGTCAATTTATAATCATTTGATCTTGTGCCAATACCATACTTTAACTTAAATAATAATTCTTCCTTGATATTTACCTCCATAGTGTGTCATTCATTCATTTAATTCAGTCAGTTTAAAATAATCTTAATAAATGTGGAAATGTTGTAGCTATAAAATGAAAATGCACTATGATGACCTTTACTAGAGTCTGGCACTAACTTGATCTTATTAAGTATCAGAAATGTTATAACAGATATTAAAGTGTAGTGACATTCCCACATTATGCAAATCTATCTGGACTAATTTAAATTCTTTTTGTCTTTCCTCCTCATTTTTCTATACAGCTTAGTTTTACAAATGGAGAAGTTTTAATATTTGTCCCGGTTTGAAAGACAGGTGTCTGCTAAGGAAGGCAGGAGCCCCCCTTGGAACAGAGAGATACAACCCCCTTCCCTCCGAATTGTTATAGAATTGAAATTAAGGGGCTTTCAGGCAAAGATATGAGGAAAATGGGAATAACAGTTTTTACTAATGTATACAACAAAACTATAATACAGAGAAACTGGTTACAGGCCCGATAGAGTCAGGGATACAACCTGGCCCCCTGCCGGGCAGGGTGCTGGTACCAGTCCGATCCAGTGGCAGCTGCAGTTCTCTCCGAAATGGTCCGGTTAAAGCGGTGGTCCGTAGGAAAAGAAAACAAAGTCTGAGCAATCCGATTTCGGTGGCAGCTGCAGTTCTCTTTTAAATGATCCCGTTGAAGCGGTGATCTTGTAGAAAAAGAAAACTGGTCCTCCTCCGAAAATCCGGCCGCGGTGCAGTCCCTGTCCTCTGGGATCCCAGCGGGTAAGGCCCCTCGCGCTGCTCCAAACCCCCAAAGTTATCTCCGGCGGGAATGCTTGGCTCCACCCCTCCCCCCCTGGCCGGAGCATCTCACACAGGGATGGTGAGTCCTGGGGCAAGGCACTGATGGGCGCATTAACAGAAGAATAGTCCCGAGGGGCGAGGCAAGGAACACCGGCGCCAGGCCTCAATGGCTCATGGTAATAGAATACATTGCAACCCAGGACAATATTAAGCCCAAATTTTTAGAGAGCCATTTCTATATTTGTGTCTGCAAATAAAAGACAGGAAAGTGTATGTTCAGACATAACATCAGTTATGCAACTGATCAGCTATTTCTGTAGTCCCTCTTTCGGGTAGATAATTATCATAGCTGTCTGTACAAATTAGTTACTTAAAGGTACACACATTTAGCACCTACTCAAAAGAGAAATGGAAATCTGGACCATGCAATTAATAATTCCGCCCAAATCTGTCAATGCTATTAATATGTTCAGAAGACTAAATACTCAGTGGCAAACTACTGACTTTCTGCTTTTTGCTTTCCCGTAGTTAGTGCACCTGCACTGAAAAATTTTGCCTATCACCTATACAATGAGTTCAACACATCACATATTTTACCTGTGCTTTTTGAAACACCAGTACTGTCAAGTTTGCATATAATCATGTACAGGAATTAAACTAGTAAAAGAGTTTAATGAAAAGATCTGTTCCTCTGTCGCAGAAGATAAGAAAACCTAGATTTCATGAAGATATGAACTGATGAGAAAGATTAAGGTTTTCTAATAAGTATGATGTCATTAATGCCATTGTTTGGCCTTGGAGTCAGAACAGAAATATGCATTGACAAGAAATTCTGGCCACATTGCAACCTTTGACTGTAATATTGCTCCTTGTACTGAGAGCAGAATAATGTGTATATTAAGACAACAAAACACATTCATCAGCATACATGACTTCTAGGATATCTTCACAGTGTCAGAGAGTCATAGGATGACTGAGGTTGGAAGGGACCTCTGCAGGTCATCTGGTCATCTGGTCCAACCTCCCTGCTCAAGCAGGGTGCCCATTACCAATTCCAGACAACTTTGATATCTCCAAGGATGAAGACTTCACAACATTCCTGGGCAATCTGTGCCACTGCTTGCTCACACTCACAGTAGAAAAAGGGTTTCCTGTGTTTCAGTTTGTGCTCATTGCTTCTTGTCCTGATCTTCATCCTCTTGCGCCAAAGCATACTCTTTGCAGCCTTGTGATTTCTAGCAGGTGTGAGGACAGACACTTGAGACTCTTTTAACGTCTGGTGAAAGGTGTGCTCTTTTCCGTATGCAGTGTTTCAATTTTCTCCATAGGCATGTCTCCCCAAGCTACGGGTGCGAGGCTGAGTATGACACTGCACTCCCCACAGTGTTACTGGCCACATGCCTTTGAGGTTCTACCAAGTTATGTTCATTGTGTCTAGCAGGCACTTTATATTTCTTCCTGTGTAAGAATATTGCTAGACCATAAACCATACACACAAATAGACCTTACTACCTTTTACTGGCAGAGAACATTCATGGAGGAAAAAAGAAGGTGCGCTTTGAAATGGAAAAGTTTTGTGTTAAGGACAAAAGAGTAGCACTCTAATCTATGTGATCCTCTGGCAGAGAAGTTATCATTTACTGTAAGTGGCCAAATGGTTAGGTGCGTAACATGGTAATGGTGAGACAGGAGATTGCTCTGGCATCAGCTGAGTTTTCTGCATACACATCCCATAGTTTCTCTTTGATAATAGAGAAGAAGTGCTTAATATGCATTTCAGAACAGGGATTGCCCATGCAGTACTGTACAAGACAACATTTTATAGACAGTTTAAGCCATTATTAGTACTCCATTGCAACATGGTATTTTCAGCTATTAAACATCAAACCACAATTTCAAAAACATAAATATGTGATTTTAATTATCAGGTTTTGTTCATAAGTGAGTCCATAAGTAAGTCACTATTTATAAATAAACCTGTATTTATTTACTTAGATGGAAAAGTATTATGTGACTTAATAAATTTACTCAACTAATTTCCACGAAAGCCTGGGGAATAAAGACCATTACATCCTTAACTCCCACAACAGCAAGCCATTCTGAACCTTAGAATTGCTGCATAGTTGGTTAATTACTCTTTACTTTGTCCTCAGCTACAAACAGTCAGCTCACAGTCAAGAGATTTGTGCGATGTATTACAGTTGCTGTGTATAGACATTCACCCATCCACGTTTGGTAACATTCAAAGCACTTTGCAGTATGTTAAAAATGATCTGTATTGACTTCCCTTCATTACACAAGCCATGAAGCATCCAAGATTTCCAAGATTTCTTGCAGAACAGTGTTGTACTTGCAGCTTTACCATCCTACAGGGATTTTACCATCATTTGTCTGCATTTACAGGTTTATAATTTCTGCACAAAAAATGTTGTCCTTAGTTGTCCTGAGAAATAAATAAACTGATGAGATATGCAGTACAGCTCTTTATCCTGGGGAATCCTAAAGTGTTTAATACATTTCTGATGGTTCTGTATAACATAATGGATCAGCTTTATTTAGACATAAAACGACATTGTGGCTTCCCATGTTTTCCCTCAAGCACAGTGATTCTAAATTTTTTCAATAATCATGATGTCCTTTCTGAAACTCATTCTCCTCTTCTAACTTCTCAGGATTAGATTCTTATTTACTAGAGGGGAAATGAGGGATGTTGATCAGCCCATGACACCAGCTTTGGAGGAACCCTGGCCATACTCTGAGAGCTACTTTATATGAATATCTCAGAGCACATTCCCAATAAGCACTTGTGAAATTGCTCCAGGAGACCATATTAATTTATTTTTTTTCCAAACAAAATGTCAGTGATAGTCATCCAGAACACTATCAAGCTGTCGTGTTTGCAACATGTTGTGAAAATATTTTCGTATTACCATTTCTTGGTATTTGAGTGAAGTAATAATATTATCACTTTCTTTGAAATCGCCACAGTATGTATTCTGTTTTGTTATTATTTAGATGAAATATATTACGTATAAGTTAAACATAAGTACATTGTTGAGGGTGCTTATATTTCCTTTTATTTTATCTGGCAAACAAAATCTTCTTTGTTGTAGCTTGATAATTCCTTTTTTTCAGATGATGCTCTCACATGAGAAGAATGCTTAAAACCTCATCCAGTTCTTAAAATGCACAATGGAAATGCTCTTACTCTTACTTTGAGGGAGAAAGAGAAGAGTCATTATAAAGCAAACTGTCTGTACTCTGGAAACTTTTTCTGAGCACAATAAGGCACTCAGGACAATTAAAAAAAAAAAAAAAAAAAAATAAAAAAAATCCTGACTGTAGATCTTTCCCTTGCCGTTAAATCTTTTAGGAGCAAACCCCAGCCAAATAGAGGAGTCCCAAGTCCAACCTCTACCTATGTTAATTTTCTTTTTGCTTCCTTTTGTTTTACTAGGTCCAAGATGTTTTTATTCAGTATAACTATTCTATTTATTTACATCCTTTAACATACTGTTCCAGGTACACAGAAGCACTCATGCTTTGGCAGGTACTGGCTCTGCCTTTATAACAAATCCTTCAGCTTTCACATCTGTATAGAAAAATTGAAGTAACACTTGAGTTGAAGGTTTACAGTTTAGTCTTTAAATGGTCAATTTTCACTGACCAAATCTCCCTCTAACATGAGCAATCAGTGCAACTGCTGATGTACCTGTTCATAACTTCAATTTCCTTCTGGATATCCTCACTGGCATGTATCCTCTTGGCAAGGTATACAAATTAATTCTGTTACAGTCTTTTGCACTGTAGTGGAATGCTTGAACAGGAATATGCTGGATTCTCATCAGATTGCTTTTCATAACTAATGTTATCTTTCTTGAGATGCTAGACAGCCTTCCAGCTTTTGCCAGTGTGTCAACAAAATGTGAAATGTTCAGTGCATTGCTGTAGTGCCTTTAGCTGTCCAAGTTTTCTCATAAGCTAGTGGCAAATCCAAACAAGAAAATTATGTCTCCATCACTTCTGTGTCCACAGTCTTGATTATAATGGCTGCAGTTAATGCATTTCCAACAGTTGCCAACTGCAGTTTGGGCCCTTGAACAATAACTAGAAGCAGCTCCATCTCTGCTTCCAAATATGCCAGAACTAGTCCTAGGAATTATTCCTTTGCATTTCTTCAGCTGTATCTGAAAGACAATGTCTAATACTGAAAATTCAGCAACATATGCTGTGCTACTATAAAAATTCTTTAAAAAAAAAAAAAAGAAAAAAAGAGCACACCACCAAAAAACCACATAAAAATAGGAGGTAAGACTAAAACTGACTGTAGTATGCTATTGTCAATGTCTTTTTCTCATCAGAAGCTTCAGCTGTTTATCACATTCATTCTATGTTTCTACACATTTTAATTCCAGGTTTCCTTATGGCATATGCAAGGTTACAAATAATGCTGTTTTAGCTTTCCTAGTGGTGTTTTAACATATTCCTGAAGCTCAACTACTGTTCTGATCCTTTTATGGAGGGAAAAAACCAAACAGAAATGTTGTTTTGAAGAGAAAGGTTGAAATGTTTGCTCTGAGCTTTATTTTAAAAATTATTTTATTTTAAAGTATAAGAATAGTCTCATGCAACAGTATGGGACTAACTGAATGGAAAGCAGATTTGCATAAAAGGACATGAAGGTCCTTATGGACAGCAGATTGAACATGGGCCAGCGATGTGCCCTTGCGGCAAAGCAGGCCAGCAGCCTCCTGGGCTGCATTAGGCAGAGCATCCTTCCCCTCTGCTCATTACTGGTGAGACATACCTGGGTATTACGTCCAGTATTGGGGTCCTCAGTGCAAGATAGACATGGACACACTGGAGTGCAATCAGCAAAGGGACATGAAGGTGATTAAGGGATTAGACTGTCTCTCATACAAGATGAGGCTGAGAGAGCTGGGACTGTTCAGCCTGGAGAAGAGAAGGCTCTGAGGGATCTTATCAATGTATATAAACACCTGATGGGGGAGCGTAAAGAGGACAGAGGCAGTGCCCAGTGACAGGACCAGAGGAAACAGCCACAAATGGACATACAGCAAATTACATGTAAACATAAGAAAAAGCTTTTTATTGTTAAGTTGGTCAAACATTAGAACAGGTTGCCCAGAGAGGTTTTGGAGTCTCCCCACCTGGAGATATTCAAAATATGTCCTGGACATGGCTCTGAGAAACCCTCTGTAGCTGATCCTGCTTTGAGCACAGGGCTTAGACTAGACGATATCCAGAGGTCTCTGTCGACTTCAGCCATCCAGTGATTTTGTAGTGTATAGCATGCTGAGTATAATACCCATTAACTTACTGACTCCTAATGAACACTGGTTTGTTGTTTACAATATGAGAGTGTAGTGGAGGGTCTGAAGGTAGCAAGATAGGGACATCAGTTTGCCATTTTCTTCTTGAAACTCCTATTAAACTACTAATTTGAAGAAAATTCTTATTAAAGTATGTTTTCTACGAAACTACATTTTTCTAATTGACAGAGAGGATATAGTGCCAAGTTTGAATAAATTACAAAATAACAGAACCACAGAATCATCTAGTTTGGAAAAGACCTTGAAGATCATCGAGTCCAACCATCAACTTAACACTGACAGTCCTCAACTACACCATACCCCTGAGCACTATGTCAACACGATTCTTAAACACCACCAGGGATGGGGACTCCATCACTGCCCTGGGCAGCCCGTTCCAATGTCTGACAACCTGTTCTGTGAAGAAATTCTTCCTAATATACAGTCTTAACCTTCTCTGGCGCAACTTGAGGCCATTACCTCTTGTCCTATTGCTTGTTACTTGGTTAAAGAGACTCATCCCCACCTCTCTAAAACATCCTTTCAGGTAGTTGTTGAGGGCGATGAGGTCTCCTCTTGGTTTCCTTTTTTCCAGGTTAAACAACCCCAGTTCCCTCAGCCACTCCTCATCAGACTTATGCTCCAGACCCTTCACCAGCTTTGTTGCCCTTCTTTGGACACACTCCAGCAGCTCAATGTCCTTCTTGTAGTGAGGGGCCCAAAACTGAACACAGTATTCGAGGTGCAGCCTCACTAGTGCTGAGGACAGGGTTAAGATCACTTCCCTGCCATTGCTGGCCATGCTATTTCTGATACAGGCCAGGATGCTGTTGGCCTTCTTGGCCACTTCGGCACACTGCTGGCTCATGTTCAGCCAGCTGTCAAACAACACCCCCAGGTCCCTCTCAGACTGGCAGCTTTCCAGCCGCTCTTCCCCAAGTCTGTAGCGCTGCTGGGGGTTGTGGTGGTCGAAGTGCAGAACCTGGCATCTGGACTTATTGAATCTCAGACAGTTGGCCTTAGCCCATCGATTCAGCCTGTCCAGATCCCTCTGTAGAGCCTCCCTACCCTTGAGCAGATCAACACTCCCACTCAGCTTGGTGTCATCTGAAAGCTTACTGAGGGTGCACTTGATCCCCTCATCCAGATCATCGATAAAGTTGTTAAATGGGAGTGGCCCCAATACCAAGCCCTGGGGAACACCACTTGTGACCGGCTGCCAACTGGATTTAACTCCGTTCACCACAACTCTTTGGGCCCGGCCATCCAACCAGTTTTTTACCCAGCAAAGCATGTGCCCACCCAAGCCATGAGCAGCCAGTTTTGCCAGGAGAACGCTGTGAGAAACGGTGTCAAAGACCTTACTAAAATCAAGGTAGATGACATCCACAGCCTTTTCCTCATCCAATAAGCAAGTCACCCTGTCGTAGAAGGAGATCAGGTTGGTCAAGCAGGACCTTTCACAAACCCATGCTGACTGGGCCTGATCATTTGGTTGTCCAGCATGTACTGTGTGATGATGCTCAGGATGATCTGCTCCATCAGCTTCCCTGGAACGAAAATCAAACTGACAGGCCTGTAATTTCCCACATCATCCTTCTGACCCTTCTTATGTATGGGTGTCACATTGGCCGATTTCCTATCTGTTGGGACCTCCCTGGTCAGCCAGGACTGCTGGTAAATGATGGAAAGCGGCTTAGTGAGCACTCCCGCCAGCTCCTTCAGCACCCTAGGGTGCATTCCATCCAGTCCCTCAGACTTGTGTATGCCTGTGTGGTGCACCAGGTCACTGACCATCTCCTCCTGGATTATGGGGGGATCGTTCTCCCTGTCTCTGTCTTCTAGCTGGGGAGGTTGGATTCCCTCAGTACAACTAGTCCTGTTACTGAAGACTGAGTCAAAGAAGGCGTGAAGCACCTCAACCTTTTCCTCATCGTTTGTTACCATGTTTCCTCCTTCATCTAGCAGGGGATGGAAGCTCTCTTTCTTTTACTGTTGATGTATTTATAGAAAGATTTCTTGTTATCTTTCACATTTGAAGCCAGATTAATTTCTAGTTGGGCTTTAGACCTTCTAATTTTCTCCCTGCATAGCCTCACAGCATCTTTGTAATCATTCTGAGTGGCTTGCCCCTTCTTCCAAAGCCCATAAACTCACCTTTTCTCTCTGAATTCCAGTCAAAACTCCCTGTTCAGCCAGGGTGGCCTTTTCTGCCACCGACTTCTCTTACAGCACCTGGGGACATCCTGCTCCTGTCCCTTTAAGACTTCCTTCTTGAAGACCATCCAGCCTTCCTGGACCCCTCAACCCTTCAGGACCATCTCCCAAGGGATTCTGTCAAGCAGCTGCCTAAACAAGTCAAAGTCAGCCTTTTGGAAGTCCAGAGTGGCAGTTCTGCTGCCCCCTCTCCTAGCCACTCTAAGAATGGAGAACTCTCATTTCACAATCACTGTGTCCTAGACAGCCTCCAACCACCACACCATCCACCACTTCTCCTCTGTTCACAAAGAGGAGGTCCAGCAGGGCACCTTCTCTGGTCGGTTCACTCACCAGCTGCATCAGAAAATTATCTTCCACACATTCCAGGAATCTCCAGGACTGGTCCCGTTCTGCTGTGTTTTATTTTCAGCAGATGTCTGCGAAGTTGAAGTCCCCCACAAGAACAAGGACAAGCAATCATGAGATTTCTCCCAGGTGCCTATGGAGTATTTCATCAGCCTCTCTGTCCTGGTTGGGTGATCTGTAATGGAGTCCCACTATGGCATCACCCTTGTCGGTCTTCCCCCTGATTCTAACACAAAGACACTCAAAGTTGTCTTCACTATACTTGTGTTCCAAGCATTTGTAACATTTCCTAACATACAGGGACACTCCTCTGCGTCTCCTTCCTTGTTTATCCCTTCTGATAGAGAGTAATAAATCTGAATTTAAATCCTTTGGCTTACAGCCCTACACAAGGATGTACATTGCATATAAAAGCCTCCACTGAACACTATCTTTTTCTTGTGGAACCATCCTCTGTTTTCTCATGGACATCTTCACCTGGATATTTCACTGTTTTGAAGTGGCTCTAGAATCACACTTTGTCTCTGCTTCACTCCACAAATTATGGGTTTGTGGGTGAGGAGGAGAGTTATTAGACATTTTTTGTGTGAAAGAGGACTAGAGAGCAATGAAGTTGTAAGGACAACTTAAACAGGAAAGGAAACAATGCTGGTTTTCTTTGATAAACTTGTTTTATGCACTGCCACTATAGATGTAATTACAGCACATTAGTACACATTACCTTAATTTCTATGGGAAGTTCTGTGCCAGATTAAAAGAAAGGTCAAAAAATAAATATTCTACTCCTATTGAGCCCAGCTCAGTTCTTTGGTCTTCATCAACAAACATTGCTACTGTTTTTAATAATATCATACGTCCTATTAATCTCTCTGTGATTTGCTCCATTCAATCTAGTTTTACAAATACATTACTTTATTAGCATATTATTCACCATGGAAATATCTGCTTATGTTATACCTTGTAGTGGAACGTAACATGACATGGATTTACCTCAGGGATTTTTATTCTCATTACTTCTACCTGTTTTTACAGCATGGGTGCCATCATGGTCTGCAAGCCTGTGAACAACAATGAGAATGAAATATAACAGCACCAGAGGCTGGATGGGCTGTAGCAAGACGTGTATCATGTGTTCAATGAAATTAAGTATCTTAAAATTTTGCTTTGTTTTTTTGTAAGGTTTTGACAGCAAGCAGTGTATCCTTTTCATCTCTTTATATTCTCATGCACTAAGAGACAGCATGGTGATTTCTTCATATCTCAGTATTAAGACAACATTTTGCACTGTAAAGGACTATTAACTACATTTCATTATAATCTTTTCCTAAGCACCATTAACATAATTAACAGCCTGTTAACCAAGGCATTAGACTTTCAACATCACATAATAAATTATAAGTCCACGGCTAGTAGAAGACCATTTCAAGAGAAACACTGCTCAGGAATACAAAAGCCAGAACTGTGAAAATCTGTTTGTTCAGTGGTGGAGAACTTCCAGTGTCTATTACAGAAGAACAAATGTCTGATTTAAATTGTTCCAAAAATGTACTTAAATGAATATTATGCTTAGGAGCTGCATTTCCACCAGCTAGACCTCCATCAAAATTGGTTAATTATTCTTTTAAAGACTACTTCCTTAAAGGACATAGTTTTGCTACAATAGCTATATATTGGGTCATTAACTATCCTTCAGCAACAATTATTTGATCTTATGATAAACTATTCAGAGAAGCTTCAAAGCAGAGAACAAAGATCTTGCTGGACATTAGGAAGCAGGTAAGGCAAACACTATCATGTCCACCCATCTTGAGATATCTTCTTTTGCGTAAATAATTTGCTAATACATAGTATCCTATGTTTCCTTGATATTGTTAAAATGAGTGCAGTAGCCAACAGCTGTAATTCTCATGCTGTGTTTGCCATGCAAGCCTTAAGTTTATGAATTTTAAATTCCTTCCCCCTCCATTTTAAAACACAACTACACTGCCACAATATAACAACATTAAAAGAACATAGTTCAAGACTCTTTCACATACATCAGTGCCTTTTCTTATTTGTCTAGGGAACTAACTGCTGTTAGACCAAATTAACTCACATGTTGTAACATACCTCACTCAGCCTTTGCCACAAGAGGTGCCACAACAGTTGCTGTGCCCTACTTAGGAAATCAGAACAGAAACAAGCAGCATAATGACATCATTACAGGAACATTAATAAACTGTTGACCACTTAGACCATTTTAGAAAAGTCTAGGGGCTACATGGCCACCAGAATGATTGCCACTATGTTATCACAATGCACTACAGAAAGGCAAACAGTTAATATAGCTCTGTAAATTTAAGATGAAGAACTGCACTGTCCTTTCTGAGCTTTCCAGTAGGCTCAGATCATGATTCTTCTGCAAGATACGAGTTGAAGAAATTATTTGTATCAAAAAATAAATAATTTGTCTTTAACCATCCTTTACTTTCCCAGTCATTAATCAATTCCTCTGTCAATCCAAAAATGAGCTGTTTTACATGAAAACTTTTTCTGCTCCTCTCCTGAGATGTCATGCTTCTCTGCTGTATGCCTTGCACTTTTTTTAGCCTGGTTAAGCAGTAAGCAAGCAAGCAAAATTACTAGATTTGCTAGGGCTTGGTTAGTTGGTTTCTTACAGTCAGTCAGTCAGTCAGTCTATGAGCAACCAAAGAATGAATGCAGAGACCAGCAACAAAATGAAGGAGTAAAAATAGAAAATGCTGCTTTGCTCTTTTAGTTGCTGAGTTTTCTTAAGCAGTCACACTCATGGTAGCGTCACACTCATGGTAGCTGACCATCACTTCGCTAAAAGCATGAAAAGGAACAAGAGTACATTTTGCTTCCAACCTCAGCTCAGGTCCCCTTACCCATGTTCTATACTCCTACTGCTGCTGCCATGGGCTACTTACACATCCACTTTTCCTCCAGAGGCTTTCATCCTTTCTTCATTGCCCAGTAAGGAACAAAGCTTTAGCTTCAAACCTGCAAGCCCCTCCTCAAAACTCACTTCTGTAATTATTATGGACTCTGAAGGTGTGACAGCATCTAGCATAACTGAGCAAAATTCTGATAACAGTCCTCAGCACCATCACAATAGCAAACCTAACTCATCCATGAACTAAGAACTACAGCCCAGGAAGAACATACAGCTAAAAAAATACTGTAATTTACCTCAGATTTGTTCTCAGGTATTTAAAAAAAAATAATACAAGAGAGTTAAGATACACAGAAAATGCAGTACTCTCAGCCATCACATTTCAAAGGGAGCCAGAGCACAACAAAGCTCCCAAAAGACTGCAGAGCAAGGAGCATTTCACATTACCAGGATCATGGATTTGCTATCATCTTTAGGGAAATCATGGAGATCCTAGCCGTGCATGCTCCCTGATGGTTGCAAGCTCATATAAACCTGCATCTTTGTCAGTTAAGCTCTTTCCTTGCTTTTAAAAAGCAGGGAGAGCTTTTAACATTTAAAGGGATTCAAGGAAGTAAAACTGTCTTCCTCTGTTTCAGTGTTTCTCAGTCTGAAGATCCCAAACATTTACTACACTTTCAGAAATCCTTCTTCAGAATGTCAATAGAGGATGTGAAGGAATAAAATGTGTAAGAACAGATGATTTTTGTGCTCAAACAACCTGACACTGGATACTGAAACTCCAAGGGGCTGGACCTACCTTCAAGTTTGCTCACGCAAACACTACTCAGTTCAACGCAAGGTACTATAATGACGTGATCTGAGGCATATCTCCTGAGACACAAGGCTATGGAGCAGAAAAGCCTTATGAAGAAGGGAAACCTTACGATGAAACTTATGTTTCTTGAGGTTTTTTGAGAATTTCTTCTTCCATCCATCTTCCTGATATGCAGTTCTAGGTGTTAGAATTAATACATGCTCCATTCCATCTCTAAGGATAAAACCCAGATTATTTAGCCTATATTTTTAGTACAACATAATGAACACACAGTTCTGCAGTATCTGCCTTGTAAATAACCACAAAAGCACTCATTCTTCAGATTTTCATCATAAATATTATTGTATCACTTCAGACCACTCATGTTCCCTGGAGACAAATAATTTGATCTAACAGGGAAAAGAATTTAAACATAAACCAGAGTTCATGCACAAAGGGGAAACTACTAAGGAAACCATATTTATGATCACTGTGTTCTGAGTAAATAGCTATTTGATACATTCTATAGAATGAAACAAATGCATCAGTTAGTTTGTTAACACTTATTGCACACATTTAATACTAAAAAATTTAATCCTTACTGAGGACAAAATATGTTTTGCCATTAACATTCAGCAAATCGGTTGAAAGCACATTAAAATATTCTTACACATCTTGACCTATAGAGATCTGTCGAAGTGGTCTATAAATCGTTGTTTCTTGATCATGATACTATGGTTACACCTTGCATTTCACTGATGTTATCAGTGGCTGAGACTGAGGTCAGCTCCAGAGCAGAAGAGTCTTGCTGGAAGCAATTCCCAGCTGAACTGGGTAATGCACAAGGACAGTGAGAAGCTATAATGATCAACACCAACACCGTGAGCTGCACTTTGAAGAGGCAGCAGGTCATTTAGGGTCTGATATCTCAAGAGTAGATGCTGACTGTGCCAAGGAACATAATTCCTGGGCAGGCCCGTCCATTGAGATGACAGCGGCCGTCACTCTGCTTCCTTAGGACTAGGCTAACATGGAGCAGGATGACTAACTCCCTCACCCCTGGGGACCACACAGTTCCCGGCAGCAATGTGCTGCTCCTACAGCCTTGTGCTGCTTGGGTTTGGTTTCTCTTTTCAACACCAAAGGATAAAAGTGATGCCACCTTTGACCCAGGGGACATTCTTCAGTGAGGGAGTGGGTATGAGGTAAACCCTCTCCTTCTCCCCCATGCAGGTCCCAGAGCAGAACCTGGCAGCAGCACTGGTTTGGTACCACTGCTTGGACATGCACTGCTCTAGCATCACCACGGGCTACTCAAACCCTCTGGAAAGTCCTGGAAGAGGGTTTCACTATGTTCCTGGGAATACATGCAGTTATTCAAAATCCAGCTTTATCATAACATAAAAAAACACAATCAACCAAAACAATTTTACTTGGTATCCTTTATGCTTCTGCAGTTCAAACATTGGAAGACAAAACTGCAGAATTCAATTTTCAAATGCTTTAACATATCATGACCTGGGGAACCCAACTCAGGTTTTTGAACATTTGAGTGTGCATGTGGTAGACAACAGGGCAGTGGCTTGGATTTTGCCACAGGGAAATTTGTGCTGATATTACCGAAACAGAAAATTCATTTGTGTGGAGGCAGTGCTGGGATGTTGTTAGAAGAAGCCAGGGGCTCTGACAGACCAGTAAGTGTGGCTGAGGGCATTATCACCCCATCTGTCCACCTCCCTTTTCTCTCCAAAGTCAGCATTCCCATAGCAGAGGCAAACATAACTGCTGCTCAACAAAGATCTCACTCTCATCAACGCTTCAAGCTGCAAAGCCACTCGACTGCTGCAGCAACAGAGCAGATCACGGCAGCTTCTGTCACCCTGTTCCAGGGTAGCAGCTCCCAGCAGCACGGGGCAGAGCAGAGATGAGGGTGGTAACACCTTGGATCATGGCTGCTCAGTCTGACAGAGCCCATCTGTCAAAACCGAAAGTGAGAAAGAGAGATAGATTACACAGGAACTGTGGTTGTATTAAGGGGATATGTAAAGTCACCTTTTCTGGGAAAAATTATGTAATTAAGTCAGTTACCATGCTTGGTATTTGTGCACAGTATCTGCAGCAACACATTCAATTAAAAATAAATAATAGAAAATAAATCTCAGCTGGAGCACTGCCTGGATAAGTGCCCAAGCAGGAAGGAGAGCTGCATTGTCTGAACAATTTATGTTTATGAGCAATTCATGAAACAGATTTTTCTGTTGATTCTGTACTTTTCACTGATAATTATGGAACGTTTTGGGGGGGAGGAACTGCCACTCTAATTGAAACAAATTTTCCACTCCAAACAAACATGAGGTAAAAATAACCCTGTATCTTATCAAATTTTTAAGGGGAGAAGAGTGATTAAAAATTCATTGTCTGTCTCTTATCTGTTCTGAGGTTTCTTCTGGTATTATAAATATGATTTATAGTACTTAAAAGTTCATATACTTTGAAGTCCCTACCTATTGCCAGATTGGATGAAAGAGACCCTTGCATAAAACACAGCTTTGACTGTCAATGCGAATTTTTAAACATTAGCGATCCGTGTAACGTAGAGCCTGGCACACACATTCCAGTTTTTCTACAAGATTTTTATGTAAACATGGGAAAGCCACATACCTCTCACTGCTGTGAGGGTAGGGAGTCATGGAAAGTCAATATAGTCCTTCCTTACCTCAACAGGATACTGAGAGGAGAAAATATGGAGAGTGGGCACGTCTTCACATACGGTTATATCTATAGTACTAAACTAAACAATGTCAAGGCACAAGTGAGTGCTGGTCTGCAACTCGCCATTCAGTTACACTATTACCACAGTTATTACCACAGTCCCTAACACTGGTTTTGGTTTTTCTGTCTCACACTTTGCCTTGGAAGGGCTCAGAAGTAGTAAAGGCAGGGACCTCTCTTCAATGGCAGCTTGGACGTGGCAGTCCCATTTTACAGCAGAAGGCGAGCAGAATTCCTTCTGGCTGGACACACACCATGCAGTGCCAGCTGGCCTCAAGACTGGAGACCTGCCCCTGCCTGTTTTATTTACTAGTATAGGCTTAGCCTGTAAAAACCTCTGATAAAGGGACATAGCTTCTGGTTACAGACAGTATAAAACTAGATTAATGGTAAGAGTCAAGCACATGCTGTTGTTTGTCAATTTGACCTGCAATTAGATCCACACAGACAGTTTCTTGGCTGAAGTCTCCAGAACATGAACAATGTCTTGCACATACAGCCATAGCCTTTGCAGAGTCTGATTCGTTGATACACGTTTTTCAAATTATTTTCTGTAACAACTAGAGTCAGGGTCAATGACCTGAAACTCAACAGCATGACCTCCATTTCTCTAGCAATGTATGTGCTGCTGCAAGGACCTCTCATACTTGCGCATTGGTGTGAGTTAGACAAGCCAGACTACCAAGGGGTCCTGCACAGGTGCAATCCAAATACATTGGACTGGGAAACACATGGAATGGAAAACCACTGTTGGAAGGCTGTTGGAAGAACTTTTGGTGAAAGATATGGTTGTGTAACAAAGCACTCCCCAAAGAGAGGAAGAGCAAAACTGGTTTAAAAAATTCCTCATGGAAAATTCTGCCCTACTTAAATCAAAGCACTTTTGCAGAAATGTTTCCATCTGTAGATTTTTACAAAAATAGTCTACTCATTTCTTTTTGATATAGCTGAAACATTTCATTTTGAGAAATCCAGAGTATTCTCCCTCACTGCTAGCGATACTGTGTTTTATTGCAGAGTATCTCAGAACTGACAGGCTGGGAGTTGCCTGAAGACAGCAACTGACTGTCCATCCCTCTGCTTTTTAAGTACAATCAGCTTAAAGACAGCATCCCTGGCAAAGTTTTGTCTAATCCAGCCTCAGAAGGGGTTTTTTCATTAATTTCATCCTGCTTAGCAGTCAAAAAGCTATTCTTAACACCTAACATAAATATACCTCATCATTTTGGAAACATTATAGAAAAATGTCATCAGTCACTCCCCTCTGTCTGCATATGTATAGTACACTATAGTAGGACAAACCACATCAAATCAAAGCATTTGGTCCTAATTGAATCAAATAACATGCATGTTACTAAAAAACAAAATAAATAAATAAATTTCTGTTTCCTAAATAATTTTTCAGAATGTTTTTCACAAGCGGGATCACAGTCAGATGTTCATTTCAGTTTGACACTAATGGACAATCAGAATTTCCTGCAGAATGACCATCCTCACTTCCAGCTCTGTGTTGTCTCTTTGTGATTAAATGTACAGAACTGCCTCAGTGGACACCTGCAATTGTAAGCAGAGGGAGTCCATAGGGTGCTTCTTCAGCTTTGTCTCAGCTGAAGACACTTTGGATGAGCTCTCAAGTATGTCCCAGGATGAGCAGGGAAGTGAGATCAGGAGGGACCACAAGAAAAGAATGTTGCAGGAAATTATTGAAGTCATCTTAAATCATGAAGATTTTATTACTATGCTGAAAGTAGGGGCAGTGAGAACAGCAGGGAACTCTGCAAATAGACCTGAATCTTGGCATGGGCAGATTTGCTATTTACGTGCTTGCAATATAGGACATAGCTGCCTTTTCCTTTTTGAGTATCCACTGGGAGTGCTACATTTCCCAAATTAATAAAAATCAAGAGTTAAGTTAAATGGCATAATAAATTCCAGACATTGATTTTTATGTTAGGAGTCATCTTTATGCAAAGCATAATGCATCATCCTAAATGTCACTCATTCAGTAATACTATTATAATGCTATTCCTTGGTGAGGGCCAGGAAAAAGTTGTCCAGGGCATTCAGCAACACTGTCACTATGTCGTTTTTTTTTGTCTACTGTGAAACCTGACTGTAAGAGATGTCATATATTGGTTGAGAGAATAACTGGGAGACAGTTGCTACAAGAGCTGTTTCAGTTGTGTGTGCTCAGGCACAAGTCACCTCTAACAATCAAATAAAAGCAAATGGGGAGCTTTGGGGACAGTAAAGGTTTTTGTAACTGGCACCTCTAAGCAATGCTGATGGAGCACTGAGTGTTTCACCACCAACTCCCAGAAGTGCATAAAGGGCTTGAAAATGGTGTTTGCAATGGTGTGGGTGAGCTTTCCAGAGGAGAAACATCCCTTTCCCAGCTCCACCCCGGCTCAGCCTAAGCAGGGACTAAGCAGACTCTGAGGGAAGACTGCCATCTACTGAACCACAGACCCTCGCTGGGCTGCCCACCCAAGCACGCCTTGCTGGGAGCTCCATGTGTTCCCACCTGCAGTCTTCCCTGCCCATGGGAGATGCCCTTACCCCTCTCCGACCTTCCTTAAATACAATGCCAGCAGTAGAAGTCTACAGAAATACAATCAAGGTACAGAAAGAGAAATCAAATCCCTCTTGTATTTCATGTTTTATAAAATACATTCTTTTTTATATAGCAAGAAAAATAATAGATAATCATACCTGTAGCAGTTGGGTTGTTCTGGGGGTGATTAACTCAAAGATGTAAACATCCACACCTCTCAGCAGCACTGCAAGGAACCATCCTTCTTCATAAAGAATAAGAAATTGATCTATCCTCTTCTAAGACTAGAAAGCATTACATCTCCTGAGCAACGTCCCTATTCATCAGAACAGTAACCTGCTGCTACATTATCTGGGCTGCAAAGGTGTTACAGTAGTTTTTCATTTCATTTTAATAAATTAGCTGCTTTGCTATTAACATGCTTCATGTTTAAGAGAGATAGTCACCAGCTCCGGAAGAATCAGAGCCAGACCGTTACATAAACTGTCCCAGAGTTCACTTAATTACTGCTGTGCCCAAGTGTTTAAATGAAACTTCCTCCTTCAGACATGCCCCATCAACACAGAGTGGAATCAATAAGGCTCATTTGAAGCAATTTACCCACCATCATCTATATTCCAGGCAGCGCCTGCATTCATCTGGGTAGTATTAGTTTATCATATGTCTCTGAAGTGTTTTCCTGTCGAACTTTCTCGTTCCATGCTCATACAGATGAATGAACAGTGCCAAAACCATTTCAATCTGGTTTATCTTTGCAGGAATTTCAGAGCTGGGGGTTGGAGGTGAGGGTGATTATCTAGGTCTGTGAGGGCCATGGAATAAGGACAGCATCTTTTCTGATTTACTTTAGCTGCTACTCAACCTTCAGCCAGATCACCCTAAATAAGAGAAAATGGCAATTTACTGCACCACCCCTACAGCCTTTACAGTCCTTTGCTCAGCCAAGGCAGTTACTTCCGAGTCTTTGTGCCACCTGAATGATATACTAAAAATGCATATTCCTTTTTTGCCTCACTACCTCAAATAACAGTGAGGAATTTGGGAAATGCAGTTGTAACTTCTCTGGGTATCAGTTTGTTATTGTTCCGTTACTCGTTCCTTTATTCAGCAGCTACAAAATATGCAGGACATCAGAGAGCTGAAATCATCTTTATCAGCAGTTTTAATCTGAAAGAAAGGGGCATCAGGCAATAAAAGAGACAAACTGAAGTTTCTTAGTAGTCTGCTTGACTCTCAGAAATCAGAGTGAAGGAGACGTCTGTTCCAAGCAACTATTTGAGAATTAACCTTTAAAGAAATCATTTGCTAGATTGAAAAGAAATGAGAATTCATCACTTATAAAGATGTGGCTCGGACTTGTTCCTATTCTTCTGGTGAGGCATTGCTCCCTTAAAGAGGCTTCCTTTGACTTTCAGATGACTAGCTATCTTTCAGTAATACAAATATGCTCAAACACACATTTACTAACAAGAGTTGTCTCCAGCCTCCAATCCAGACATCACAGGCTGTCCTACAGACTTAACACAATGCCAACTGAGTTGAAAGCTTCTTTGAATTTCAACAGCCTGTGGCCACATCAAGGAACAAGCAATTTCAGGTTTCCAGGAATTTCTGGACAAGAAGTATGATACAGCTGTATAATTATAGTGTAGCAATATGTAAAATATGCAACTAACTGAGGATTTCAAATGATTCTTGTAACTCAAACTGATGCATCTGCTTCCTATGCGGCTTGATTGTCAAGACTTGTGTCAATAAGATGGAGTGAAGCAGACAAGATAGCTGCTCCTGTCTATAATAAGAAAACAAGTACAGAATTGTTTCAGTGCCACAGAGACACTGCCAAGAGGGTCTCTTTCCATTGCATTAATGTACTCATAACAGTTACAGAGAGACTGGAGAGGCTTTTTGTTTGCTTGTCCCAGCTGTAGAATGCAATGTAACACTTCTGCTCACACCGTCATGTGCATGACTACTGAGAGGATAAAGGCTTCTTGGAAAGAACCCCCAAATTCCGCTGGAAGAAAATGCTGCCTTCATATCTCATCTAAGCATCTACATTCTGCAGTTAAGGTTACAGTAATCTGATCATTTTTTTCTGTTAAATTTCAAATGAGAAAGTCTATAGTTTTATTTTGTGCTGCTTTTCAGACTTTCCTTTTTTTTTTTTTCTTTGAAAATAGACTTTTGCTTCTTGAACTCCTTCACAAACCCAAGCATGAAAAGAGTTGAATATTGATTTTGATCTGAATGCACTCAATAGCAGACCCTGGACTTCCAAAGGTATCAGTGCAAAAACATCCTTGTGCTTGAGGCAAAAAAAGGAACCTCATTCAGAGGGAGATTCACTAAACCTTCTGCTCCTTTGTTTTAGAGAACTGGCTCTTTTTGGACTAGGAAACAAAAGTGAATAAATGCATAGTTAATAATGAGAAATCAATCATTATTTCCTTGCAACTTTGTATGGAAGAAGGCAGTGCACCTAGTTTGTGAGATTATCCTCTGCCTGTAACAATGAGACCAAAAAAAATCACCCCACAAAAGGTGTGCTTGACTGAGAGATTTAGTAGTAAGAGGGAGATCCTTCCAATTCCTGTGTTGGAGTTGTGAATCCCAGAAGTTCCCACAAACCAAACAGCTATGTGCAAGACAGGCAAGGAAACCTAATCACTTTATTATATAGAACTTATTCCAATGACAAAAAGCTAAAAGCGAATGAAAAGGAAACAAAGAGAAAGTCCATCACGTGGGATGCTGAATGCCCTTCCCTCCACGCGGTTCCCTGGCAGATAAGGATGCTTAACAGCTCATATGTTTCTTGGGTTTTGCCAGAGTTCGTATCTGGAACCTTTGAAAAAAATTAAACAACTTTTACATGCTAGTAGTATCAGCCCAGGACCTTTCCTGAGAATGAGATTCACTTTGAAAAACAATCACAAAACACCCACTGTTTGACAGTCCCTAAACACAGTAGGGTGCACTGAGAATAGAATGTCAGCTTTAATTTTAAATGTGTCTGATTTTCATTTCTTATATCATATTTTCCTGGCTATTTATATAGGATTCTTTTCATTTTTCTTTTGCTAGTGCCCTGATTTTTAATTTCTTTAATTCTTGTTAGGATACATGAGAGCTGATACTGTCACATCATAACGTCAAGCATTTACAAATAAATAAGCATTTATGGAATTAAAAACATTAAATTATGCAAATGTAGTTCAATAAATTGTGAAAAGATATATTATTCTCCACACCACATTACGTACATCTTCTTTAAAAAAGTGTTTTGCAACTGCTATTATGAGCTTGATAGAGCATAACACTTCCACTGGAACTACCACAGTTTAATTAAGTGATACCGTATGTATTCCAAGTATTTCTAAAATGAGTAGAATTTGCAATGGAAATGCGTATCAAAACAGCTATGTGACCAGTGCAATAGTCAGTTTTCAGAGCTGTATAGTAATGCCATCCAGAAAACATCAAAATGTTCCAAAAAAAAAAAAAAAAAAGGACACCATTTGTAGACATTATGCTGAAAGAAAAGGACCCAGTACATGCAGGGCCAAATGTCATTTGCCCACAGTCCTCGTTACTCCAAAAGGACTGGGTTGCCTGCAGCCTGCATTGCATCAAGTCCCATAAGACAATTCAGTTTTCATAGAGCCAGAGGAATTTTAACCAGCAGGAATGTGGATTTTAAAAATAGGGGCATTTTAGAAAGAAGTGGGTACTGATGTCAAAACAGCTTGTCTTCGAGGTAAGGTACGTAACAGTGAGGCCAACTCATACCTAGATGAAATGAATTTGGGAAATATTCTGAGTAGAGCATACTTTTTAAATTAGAGAAATCTACAAAACCAAGTGTACAAAAGGGTTTTTTTTTCAGCTGAAAATCCATGCACACTGCCCATACCTTTCAAAAGATATAGCCACCAGCATTTTTTAAAGCAAGGCTTGTGCCTGACTTAAACCTTAAAGTGGGTCTATTTCAGAAGAGATCTGGGCACTCAGTTTTACCAGTTTCAGCAAAGAAACTGAGAACAGGCAAACTAACCTGTTACTCTGGAAAATGTAGGTCATTATACATCTCCTCTGAAAGTTTAATTATATATACACAGATCTTAGCTAATCAGAGTTATATAGAAAGGCTGTGTAGGGTGACTCATTCCTTCCTCTGCATTGTGCTGGCAGAAAACAGAGCTGGTGGGGGCAGTGCCTTCCCTCTCTCAGTGCAATCTGGCAGCTGCAGTGGACTCTGGCCACTCCAAATTCTGGCAGGGAAACAGTCAGGGTGTGCCATGACCTCACTTTGTACAAGCCAGAAAGAGACAGTGGAAGTACTGCGGCAAGAAGTCGTTACGATTTTCTACAGGGCACAGATTCTGTTACCTAATTCTCTCCTCTTGGTACCCCCTAGATGTTTTTCCTGGCAGAGATTGAATACTTCATATAGTCATGTCCATTTTGACACAGCTTCTAAAAGGTGTACATTAGACCTGTATCTATGATAGATAAAAAAAGACCTTCCTAATCAGATTACAGATGCTGTGATAACCACAGTGCTCAATCATACAACTGTATATAAAATATCTAATGCTCCAAGAAGTAAAATTTTTCAGCATTATATTAAGGTTGCTAAAAATGAAGTATACTTCCTGAAACTTCTCTCTATATGTGAGAAGAGTAATGCTGTATTTATAGCAAAGACGATACTTCTACTAAATCTTTCAATCAACTAGGGATTGAAAGAATTGGCAAAATTCTTTTAATTGTTATTTAGTTGGCTGGCTTTTAACCACAGTTAAATTTTACAACAGTATTTCTCCCTCACCTTTCTTTTATTTGATATTGTGCCTGTCAATCTTGAACAGGAAGCTGCACAGAGAATTTTAAGTTAGTGTTTGTCTGATCATTCTGAACCTTGACATGGTGGCAAGTATGAGGAACTGGGGAAGGCATCTAAGAGAGAAAACATTACATTTATAACTGATGGAAGACAAGTTATCTGTTAACTCTCACCATGGGAGATTGCCGATCTTTAGTGGTTTGTTACCCTCACTGCACCAAAGACTGTTTTCCACCTACCAGTCCACAGAAGAAAATACGACTCTATGGCATAAGTATTCAATGTAAGGTCAGCTGTCTATGGAGGTGTGTTTACCTGGAGGTGCAGGACTATGCACAGACATCACCTGGAGAAGAAGCACATTTTGTCCTTGCCAGCTGTGTTCAGGAGGGGGTAAAGCAGAAAGTTTAAGCTTGCGATGAGGTTTACTGGGATATTTTGGCTCTCATGTACCATATTTGCAGTGGAATTCATCCAGTGATTGTAGGAGAAAATGTTGACCTTTTTCCCCAAACAATGATATGCAGGATGGAATTAATCTCACCTGGTTTTAACCATCTCAAATTTGGGCATTTACTTTAAGTAAGGTATAGATTCACTCTATATCCAACAGAAAGACTGAATAATCTCCAGACAGAGATTCTCCCATCCTAAAATAATTGGCAAAGATGACTAGTGTAGAGTGAGGTGATTTTCCCTATTAGGAGAACAAGTGGGAGGCAGGAGGATTTATATTCTGTTTTAATGATTTCATAAGGTACAAATCTTCACCATAAAAACTATTAAAAGAGGCCAGCTGGAAACATTCCCACTTAATATTTTAGTATGGATTTCCCCAAGAGGAAATGTTTCACCGCCACTTAAGAAATTTGAAAAATGCTTGTTCGAAAAGAAACATTAGGAGGAAATAAGTGTTTTTACGATGCATTCCACTAATACAATTGTTAAATAATGGGATAAAAAGCTTGACTGCACACAGGCGAAGGAGCACAGAGGCACAAAGGTAGGAGAGGAAGCTCACATTACACCCTACCCCACCTCATCACAGGTCCATCCCAGCCATCAGCCCATGAAAGGCCCATCTCCACACCCATGAAGGAGCACAGGGGCTCAAGGCAGGTGGAGGAGCCCCAGTAACTCAGTCAAAGAAACAGCCCCAGCCCAGCTTCTCCCAGGGCTGCTGCAGAAGAGCCTCAGCACCATGGGCTGGGGACACACATCACCATGAGGCAGTGGGAGCTGCTCTCCAGGTCACCTTTTGCACTGCCTAGAAGCATGGGACACACTGTGGGTTGCGGGGGAAGAGCATTTCAGGATTGCACAGGACTGATAATGGGATGCTTAGGGCAGGAACCAGAGGTGGGGAAAGGAAAGGATCAAGGTGATTTGAGGGGGAACATGCATAGGAAGATAGAGGACTGAAGGTCTGAAAGGAATTGGTCATGTATGAATGGGTGCTGGTAAGCACGCTCGTCTGACCATGCCCTGTGCAGATCAGTGCAGTCTGTCTTGTCTTGTTAAATGCCTTTCTAACTCCTTTCCTGGGTGTGGGACTCTAAGGTGGGCAAGTGGGTGAGTATGTGTGCATATGTCTGTGGGACTGAGGTGGAAGGAGGAGAGAGTAATGACCCAGACCAGCTCCTGCATAGACTGCGTGACTAAGACAAATCACTGGAGGGATGCACATTGTGTGTGTGTGAGTGTGTCAGTGCATGTGTGTGTAAGACAGTCTGTACCAGCAGCTGGAGTGAGGCTGCAGCCTTGGGGGCTCATATGTACAAGTGCCAGAAACCAGAGAGACTGGGACAGAGGGGCAGGACTGGGGCAGCTACTGGGTGTCAGAGCCAAGCTGCTGCAGAGATCCACATTGCACACATGTATGTATTTCTACCAGCAGACCTCTGTCCTGCTCAGCCAGAGAGGGGAATAGGATGGGGAAATAAAATTAACATTTTCAATTTTATTCAAAAAAGACATTTCAACTGACTCAAACAAACCGTGGAATTTTGCTTTAAAGAATAACTTCACACTGTTTTAAATGGTTTTTTCCTCCTGTTTTGAAGCACATTATTCCCTGTGATACTAAAGATATACTTCTGTTTATTGCCTCTAGAAAAACTTACTAGTACAGATTCTAAAAGTATGCCTTTCTTAAACTACAAGTTTGGGGAGTAATTCAGAAATCACACAGGGGAAATTTTATGGCCTCAGTAATGCAGTAGGACAGGTTAAATGATCATGATGTTCCCTTCTGGCCTTAAAATTTATTAACTTCCTCCCATTTTTTCTGTTGATAGGTTCAGTGATACTTTCCAACTACATAGCTCTCTGTGGATATTATATGGTAGCTGCATATAATTACTTCCATCTTCGAGCACGAAAAACTGAGATTCAGAGGACTTAAGTGACACAATCATCATGCAAGAGTGCACTAGAACCACATTAGGACTTAGATTTACTGACTGGCCATCCTACCTGTAGTCCATCAGCCTCCCAATCTCTGACAAGTTAGTTAAGTCCAGTGTTACTTTTTCTCCTCTTCAATAAAATAAAGGCAATAATACCTTCTTATTTCTATTTACCTATAAACTGCTGCCAAAGATGACTTCAGCTCATGTGGAATTCCTTCAGCTATTTCTAAACAAGCTACCTTGGGCAACATTAGCTGTGTAGCTGCATTAACGTGGAGCTTATTGCAAAATAATCACCTTAGCATTTAAAATACATATTCTGTCCCCTTTGCTGTCATACCTTGTCCTGGGTTGCAATGTATTCTATTACCATGAACCGTTGAAGCCTGGCGCCGGTGTTCCTTGCCCCCCCCCTGGGGACTATTCTTCTGTTAATGCGCCCATCAGGGCCTTGCCCCAGGACTCACCATCCCTGTGTGAGATGCTCCGGCCAGGGGGGGAGGGGTGGAGCCAAGCATTCCCGCCGGAGATAATTTGGCGGTTTGGAGCAGCGCGAGGGGCCTTACCCGCTGGGATCCCGGAGGACAGGGACTGCACCGCCGCCGGATTTTCGGAGGAGGACCAGTTTTCTTTTTCTACGGACCACCGCTTCATCAGGGCCATTTCGGAGAGAGCTGCAGCTGCCACTGGATCGGACTGGTACCAGCACCCTGCCCGGCAGGGGGCCAGGTTGTATCCCTGACTCTGTCAGGCCTGTAACCAGTTTCTCTGTATTATAGTTTTTTTGTATACATTAGTAAAAACTGTTATTCCCATTTCCTCATATCTTTGCCTGAAAGCCCCTTAATTTCAATTCTATAACAATTCGGAGGGAAGGGGGTTGTATTTTCTGTTCCAAGGGGGGCTCCTGCCTTCCTTAGCAGACACCTGTCTTTCAAACCCAGACATACCTGATACAATGTCATGAAACCTGTACCAAATGCCTGTACCAGGGTGGCTAGTTTAAAGCTGGCAGAGGCATTCCATGTGGATTCAAGAGATGACTACACACTATTACTGTGTACAGGTACCCCAAGTTCAGCTGTGAAGATCCACTGCATTTTTTTTGTTTAATGTACACCTGACATCTATACCCGGAAGCTCGTGGATTCTTCAGGAGATGCGATTGTAACTTGCATATGCACCAACATTATCTTTGATTGTCATTCTGGGTAAAAGTATTTACATTTTAAATGATGCATACTCATACAATATTTAATAATTATAACAAACACTCTTCCTAATAAATACTAGAGAGCAAAAACTCCTTAGAATTTGCAGTTTGAGATATAAAGTAAATTGGATTTTAATACTTAATTAAGTTGTTAAAAATTGAAGAACATTTTTTACTGCACATTTTAAAAATATATTTCATGTGTAAACTCTCAGAAGCAACTTAAAAAAATGTAATGGAAACACCTTGCAGCGGCTAGGTTTCTCCTCTCCAGCTGAATTCAAGGGCTGATTACAATGAGCTGTTTTCCACATCAGCTCTGTCCTTTTCTCCATTTTACTTGGTATCTACAGAAGTTTTAGGAAGAGGTGATAGGATAACATACACAGAATTGGATAGCACTATGCAGGCAACAAGGAGTACGATGAGCAGTTCTTTCAATCAGCAATCCCAGCAGCAGCCTGTAAACAATGCCTGAGTGAAGATGCAGAAATCAAAAGAACTGTGAAAATACACTAAAGAACTTGCCTTCTTCACAGCAATGCCAAATATGAATGGCATCCACCTCCCAAAAATGCATTGATCACACACGCAGCCCTGGACGATGTGACAAGGAGCACAGTTGTAAAACTGTCTTTCTGTCCTCCAGATAGAAGACTGTCATCTCTGCTTTGTAAATAAACCCGAGGTGCTCTTCAGTCTGCCTCGGTGCTACCAGGCATCTGAAATATTGCTAAGTCCCAGGCAGCAAACCTGCCTGCTAGCCTTCCTAGCTCCACACAGTCCCTTACACTTGTTAGGTCCATCTCTACTTCATATTAGCTGTGCATGCTCAGAAGTGCCTTTTGGGAGGAAATGTGTGTCCGCTTCCCTAACTGGGAACTCCTACTTCAATGAACAGGCATTTGACAACTGTCTAAATCCTCCAGAGATGACCAGAGATGTGACTAACTTCACATCGTATCCTTGTGATAACTTCCTGACTAATAGTCTAAACGTAACAGCTTTTACCATATCCTTCCTCAGGTGTCTCTTTTCCAAAGTCAAAAATACTAGCTTACTTATCTCTTCTTATATAGAAATCATCCTCTACCTCTAGTTACTTTTTCTGAGGGGTTTGGGGGAATTTATTTTTTTTTTTACGTGCCTCAAGTTCTATACTCTGCTGATGTTATCCTGAGATCTTTTTTAGTATATACTTGTACATTTTCTACAGACAGAGGAACACGTAGTGATTTCAATAATCAACGCAAATACAAAAACAAGTAACTTATACCCTGCTTTTAGTTTTCTTCTCTTTTATTTCTGGGGCGTTTTTTTCTTTTGTCTTCTTATTTGTGCTCGTTTTTCCTTTTAGTCTATGATCATTAGCTTCTATGGAGCGTACTGATCTGTAAGGGGGTTAACGTTTTGCAGTTCTCAGATACAAAACTCATACCAGAAGAGGCAAGGAACTGTCATCTTTCACCAGAAGTGGCAAAGTACAAAATATACCTGCTTGACTTAATTTTCTCCCGGAAAAATACTTTCACACACATCCTACTGCATTAACCTAGTTATTGGTCTTACAAACCGAGGAAATAAAAAACATGAAATTTACTATTTTTCCATTTTTAAGATTCTAATGTGCTTAATTTATGGAGATGTACATTCAGTTATATGAGAGAAGGAAAAAAATCCAGACCGGAGGAGGAGGAAGAAAGAAGATTCTGGGTTGTTTACACAATACTTAAAGCTTTTGTATACATATTACAGTTTCTTCCTTTTAATGAGGCAAGCTTGGGCTTTGCAAATTAATGATTCTGTGAAGTGTTTCACAAAGGGAGGAAATTAATGTGAAAAAAATACTGTGTTTCAACCAGTTTTTTGTTACCTGTACCGACATATGAAATCATGGCAAATTGGACCAAAGATCTGCTTAGAACTTATTCTGAGGAAGCAGGGAGAGGAATGGCACAAAGGATTTTGGCAAGTCCTAGTTGCTTGGGAAGACTGATAGCACACCCATCTGATAGAATTAGCACATGATGTAGCATAGAAACTTTGGTTGCCTCTTGTGACCAGGATTTTTGCCAGTTGTCTCCCCCTTTACCCACAGGGAGAAAAAAAATCTTCAGTATTAACATATTTATTGAATGAGGCACATAATTCTGTCTTTCACTATGCTCTGTTACTCATAAGACATAAGCTATTCTCAGAGTTCCCAGCTGAATGAGCTCTGAGCTTGTGGGAAAGGATTACAGAATTTTATTTGAAAAAAAACTAGTAGCTGCGTTTTGTGCTTGGTAAGATTACTGAAATCATAATATTTTCCTGTTTATGTATGGAGTAGATTTATACCAGTGTACATGGTAAAGGATTTCTCTGCCACTGGCAGAGAAGAATATCAGCTGGAGCATCTCCTAAGACTATGCACTCAAAGTACACCTATTATTACATACTGTAGACTTCCTCCACTGCATAAAACACAAGGCCTACATTTTCACATGTGCATAAACTAATGATAGCTGACTCGAATTCCAAATTAACATTGTGGAAACCAAGCACCAGGCACCAACCCATTTTCATGCAAGTATGCCAAAATGAGATTATATGCCCGAGACAAAATGGGATAAAAAGACCCTTAAAACCACTAATAATTCTGACTTAATCTATGATTGTTGTTCTTTTAAAATGGAGTTTAAAATTTGTGCAGTGTCTTTGATTTTCCCTTTTTGTTAAATCAAGCACAGTGTTTGCCAGTATGGAAAATCTGCCACATTGCACTAACATTTCGGGTCTACAAATACAGTTTAAAGATTGAGCAAGTGTACTTTTAACATGGGGATGGGAACTAATTTTTCTTTTGCTGTAATATATGGGGAAGCTGAAGGCAATTCACATTTTTGTGTGTCACTATAATAGTTTAAACTGAACTAATCATCCTTCTCCTTGCCTGTTTTTCAAGGGTATATAAAACCCCTGAGTGTGACACCAGCCCAGTAGAATTCAGGCGAAAATGGTACTGAGAGATGAGATTCATGGAGGAATCATTTAGTTCAGAAATTATAGTTTGGCAGGGTGGATTTAACTACACAGCACATTCCACAAGAAGATATTTCTATAGAAACCTCTACCTTTCTCTTGCCATGCCTTTTAATTAAGCCTGAAGCCTTACATGGCTGTAATCAATGTACACAAAATAAGTGAGCAGGCAGCTGCAAATACAACTGAGGGAAAGAAAGTATGTCATGGGTTTATAAACAAAGATGTGACAGATTTACTGGAGGGAAAATAAAATAGAAAGAGCAGAAAGAAAGATTACAACCCAACAGGATTCTCTGATTTTGCATTCTTCTTCTCTTCTACTTTCATTCTGCTAGAACATGGGATAGATGCCAGAGATGCATCAAACTGTCCAAGTATAATTTAAGTAGTCAGGGAACAGATGTTCACAACAGTTTCTGGTCAGTGCAGGGATTTTACTACCTGCCCACAAGCTTCTACCCGCTGTGAAAACTGTATTTCTTGAAGATGCACTATATCAAATTATAGCAAATTATGTGTATTCTGTAAGGTCAAATGACCCTGATCAACTAGCAATGTAAGACAGTATATCCTCCCTTCCTCTTATGCTCCCTTTCTTCCAAGACTGGATAGAAGTTACTTACACTGGCCACTATTATAAGACGGGCTTCAAGTGCTCAAATACTTTAGGAATTTGACTTTGAATGTTAGAGATTTCCTACAGTGTGAACAGGTGGTAGAATGCTGGAAACTGAAGGTGAGCAACAGTTCTCCTTCCCTTCTCCCTTGTACATGCCACAAAGGTCACTTACTCTAATCCACCTCTTACACTTTCAAAGGAAGAAGACAGTGTGCCAGCTCCAGAAACCTGCCAAAACTTTTTTACTTTTTTACTTTTTCCACAGAAAGTGAGAAAATGGTCATTTCTCTAAATTGATCATCAAGGTATATTGGTTCTTTTCACTTAGAAGAAAAGATAAATGAGCACATTGATGGTGTTTGAACATATCAGGATTTACATACATAAACCAGCATATTGACATGAGTGGAACTGGTAATAGAAAGAAGAAATTACTGAAACCTAGAAAATGGTGTCTGGTAGAATGCCAGTCAATAAATCGAAAATATGACTTCATCAGCACAAAACATTCACTGTGCATTAGGGATAAGTTTACACAGCAACAGCTGTAGCCCACATACACATACTTTTGCTAGCTTTACACAAGCCAACACCAGTGGCATAACTGTAGCTTAGTGGACCTTTGTATCTGAAGTTTTTCCCAGCTTCCCTGGAGCCCACACCAAGAATGTGCTATCATTGCATCACTGCCAGCAGAATCCAAGAAAGGTAATTTTAAGCTGGCTGAGGTTTGTCTAAACGTGCTGCAGTATGCTTATAGCCTCAATCTTCATTGCAGATGGAAGAATTCAAGTCTCCATCATCATAATGTACTTGTTGTATTTGGGGATATATTTGACTTGTTTTCCATACTTTTTTAAAGAAGGAAAATATTTCTAGACTAGGTCAGGCAGAACTTCCAGAAGAAGACAAAAGATTATATATTTTCTTGGGAAGCTTTTGTACATATTCTGGAAGAATAGGCTCAAAACACTGTAGGCTATGATGCATGAAAGAATCACAGCACAGAGAGATCTTAGAGGTAATGGAAAGCATTTCCTAAGACCAAAGTGCTCTCAGTAGTTTTTTTATAAGCTGGCATTAGAGTGTTAACTGCAGTAAAGCTTAGAAGCCAGAAATCATTGGCCAGAACACAATGGGCAGGGTAAAAGCTGTATGTAAAACTATTTGCCTTGGTTTTCTCTTCGATTCTGTGTTCCTTATATGCTTAGAGCTTTATTTTTAAAAGTGAAGTTCCGCTCAAATAAAATAAAACTTTACTAATTTTGAAAACTTTCTAGTCTCTTTGGAGAGCTGGCTTGGAGTCAAGCTGAGTATACTGACCTCACAGCTGTGGCCTCTTTGTGGCACCATCTTGGCTATCCAACAAAAAGCAAACAAGCTAAGCCTGATGGCCTACCTAGGCAAATAACACTTCTCTGTCAAGTGGCCAGGAATACTTATTGCAGCAGAGGTGAAAATATTTCTTTATCTCTTTTGCTTCTCTTTAGAACTCCACAGTATTTTCAAGCTTTCAAGAAAAAAAGATTGCATATTGGAAAACTTTGAAATTTTTATATACCCTTCACTGTAGTAGAGAAAAAGGTTGTACACTTGTTTCATAAATACTTAGCAAATTCTATATGAGCGGAAGGTCTCTTTTGTAAGTCCGCTATTTTGAATAGAAGGACAATATAATGTTTCTTCATGTCATGAGTGTCTATGTGGTACATATGTTCATTCATGTCTAGGAGATCTCTTAAAATAGGCCTGAAGCAAGTGTCCTGGTTGGATCTCCAGTCACTGTCATATCACATTAGTCCTCTGTGAAGAAATAAAATAAGAATGGTAAATAATACTCTCTGTATTTTTCCATCATCCTAAAAGCAACAATGAGAAACTGTTGTTCTTTTGCTTAAACCAAAGTTCCTGAAGTGACTTGGAAAGAAAAAATAGGGAATACACTAAGTAGGTTTTTTTTTTAAATTATGCACAAAAAAAAGAAAAAAAAATAATCTTCAAATATGCTGGCTAGGTAAATAAGAATAAAAGAAAACCTTAAAAAAAAAAGAGAGAAACAAAATGCTAAGCAGGATCTTTTTTTTTCCTGCTTAAAATGCACTAACACTCAGATGTTGTGTAAATGGTTCCATACCATCTGGTAGCTATGAGGAAAAAAGCAAAACATCATTTGTAGGTACTGTACTTCTCACATTTTGAATAATGTACCACAGTGTACTAATTGTCATAACACAATATACAAAGAATTTAAAGTGCAGCATGTTCCCTCTCATTCATATTTATGCTACATCGTTCAGTACTGCACTTATATTGTATGCAATTACTATTCTGTGTATTGCCTGGCTGTGTAGATTACATGAGATATACGAGAGAGAGAGAGAGAGAACAGATTATACAGAAATGACATACTTTCCACAACGCAGCCTTGTGTGGCTGGAAGTGTACCATGGATGGTAATCACAGCAACTCTTTCTTCCTCCATGCTGATACAGAGAGCCTGTCACCACCTTCTTTTGTGTTCCAGCACTGTCATAGACTGCAGTCTATCCTGTAAGCATTTCTACTGAATCCCTACAGACCTGTATGGATATCAGCAAGATCCAGCTCCCTCAGCCCTTGGCCAAAACCCAGCTCTAATAAGAATCAGCAGATCAGTTTAGGATGTGCCGTTCTCTCTCTGAGACAAGGCTGCATCCATTTACCTGCTATAGTGATGCTGAGCGTAGCCCCAGTATAGCTACATCTATATTGTGCTACATTCAGATGCAGGGAGATGTGTTTCTCTCATTGCCTTGCATGGTTATTATGGTGGTCACTGGAAGCACCGCTGTCTGTGGGAATGAGCCAGGAAGGAAGCAACAACAGTCTTTGTAGTAGCTTATGCAGAGTCTCGTGTTTGCAGCTCCCTGAGTTGCTGTTTTTGAAGCCAACCAGGACAGTAGCATAGCCCTCTGTTTCTTTGCAAGTACATGCCTGTTCTTGCACAGTTCCACTGACAAGAATTTAGAGATGGCAAGTAAAGGGCCATCTCAAGTAAATGGCTCGTGACCTAGAAATGGTGACAAGCAGGACCTTTCCAGGACTTGGTCCTGTCATAGTCTCAGAAACAAGATGGTAGCAAATTATTCCTTACAACCTCTTTAAGCAGCTCTCACATTTTTGCAAATCTCAGTCTCTAACAGATGTAGCTAATTTGGGGAGAAACTCCTGAAGATTTCTGTCTTCTTGGTTGACTTCCAGTAGACCTCCTTTTCCCTAAGGAAGGCATTAAAACTAACACAGCCAGACAAGCCGCATGTGTCAGCCAGTCTGGAATAGCTTTCCATACATATCTTCTCAGCCCACACCAACGCAATTAGTTATTTTAACCTTCTTTCTCTGAAAGTTTACATTATGGAAATGTCTTGCTCTATCAGTTGATGAAATGCACACGGTAGCATCTTCCCCAACAGACTCTTACGCCTTCTGTCATCACAGTTTTTCTCTCACCTCTCTCTCCTCCACCACATCCAAACTTCATGCCTACTCTTACTGTTTCCTCATCCACTATCCATCCTACATAGATATGCCCCCTTCTTCAGTTTAGAAGGGTTTTTCCTTCATTAAATGTGTGTGCTACCAGCTAGATTCAGCCACAGAGTGAAGCTGGCATCTTACAAGGTCCTGCCTCTGCCTTCTGTACGTCTTCATTATATTGAGAAATAAATTATCCTGTTAGTTACACTATTACATTTTAAGTTGACAAGTAAATCTTATTATAAAAGTGTAATGATACAATATGATATTTTATTCATGCATTTAGCCCTCTCTCTCTCTGACACTTAATTATATCTACTGCTGCATGGTGATCTGAAACATTAATTTGGCAAATTAACTAAAATTCTCCATAATAGACTGGTTTTCTGTCCTGCTTTTAAGGTTCTAGTTTACTGTATACTGAAATTACTTTAAACGTGTCCAGTGAACCTTTGAAGAGCAAAGGGCTTGATGGGAATGAAAAAAAAAAAAAAAAAAAGACTGTAAATTAAGTATTTCATTAAGAACTGTGCAGAGAATCAAATCTGAATTTGCGTATAGGTTGAGAAAAAAAGTTTTACAAAGACAGAAATGAGATCTTCCCTACCATGAACAACACCATACCCATGTATCTGCTCCACCACAGTACAGTGACCACATAACCAGAGTGCTATGCTATGGAACAGGGCAACTGAGGCTGCTTTTTGGCTTTTTATGGATCTTTAGCTCAGAGGACCTTCCTTCACATGCAGAGGTGCACACTACTGTGCATATGCATGCACATGGTGGCCAGGACTGTTGTGGCTAGATGCTCCACACCATGAAACCCTGAGGACCCCCAGGATTCAGTGTATGACATCCAGATTTTGCTTTTCAGGAAATTAGCATTCAGTCTGTGTTCAGGCTCCCTACAATTCCCCATCACCTTTATTCTCCCTGTTATCTTAACCGTAAGCCACTTACCTCATTGTAGGAGCAGACAGAGCAGGCAGTGACTGCACAGAGAGCCAAGGCCAGATATCCTGCAGGTAATTCAGACCTGGGATCCACTTAGGTAGTAACAGATCCATACGATGCTTCCCAAGAACTCTAGCAGGTCAACTCCAACACAACCATACAGGTATTCCAGCATATATAGATTGATATTTTTATTGGAGCATTACCTTAGCGACCATTCATCAGACAGAAATGCCAAGGCCCTAAATCTTGCAGTAGCACCATGTAAAACATGCAAAGCCCTATTCCACAGCTCTTCTCCCACCTGTCCCACAGGTGAACCATCCTAGTCTGCACCTTGAAAGAGCCCAGAAGTATTTGCAGGTGTAGGAGATCTACAGAGAAAAACCTGCATGGAGTTACAGCTCAAAGGGGAAGAGAAGTCAATTTGACATGTAAATCTTAATTTAAAAAAAAATAAATCTGAAACTGAGCAAAAAGATTTATAGCTCCCAAACTACCTGTAAATTGTGTTGATGAAACTGAGACAGTCTCTAAGCAAATAATATTCTCCCACACTGAAAACAAGCTTAACCCTGGTAATGTCCACTTTCAGTAAGGAACCCACAGACAATATAACAGGGACACTTTCGTTTTCATAGAGTGAACAAAACAAAAGACACAATTGCATCTCATAAACATGAAAGATGTCCACCCTCTTTAACTAATAAAGCTGACAAGTTTTCCCACCTAGTGTAAAGGAAAGTGGAATAAAAAAGGCTGAGCCTTTCCCTATGGTTATTAATAAGCCTAAGAACATTCCAGCAGAGTTACTGCACAAAATGTATAAGAGAGCTTAAGGGAGGGACTTTGCCACCCAGCTTTCGCTGAATATCAGCTGGAGGAGGATGACTAACTCTCCTGCACTCCTTTGAAAACCCTTGTGAAAAATATACTCACTCCATCACCTCAGTAAAATTTTGTTTTCTGCTTGCATATCACATATCCCATCAAAACTGGGACTTGCCACTTTAAACAGGAGACTTAGTACCAGTAAACATGTCTTTTCTAGCCTGACTTCAGCATGACTCTATTCATTAGTAATAAACTCTGAGAATAAATCTTTTTACTGCTGTACTTCTCTGCATGTTAGAAATTCACGTACAGATTTGGTGTAAGCAAGTCCAGCTTCCTCTGGAAGCTTAGGAGGCAAACTCTGCAATGACAGAACACTGTAAGTTATATGCGACTATAAAAACATTCAAATGACAAAATATATGTACTTGTTATTCAGAGAGAGTATCAAGACAGCAATTCCTGTTACACTTTTCAGAATAACTAAGCCTCTATAGCTGGGACAAAACATTCCAAAAATTTCAGATCTTACCAAAGGAAGTGACTAGGTTTTAATAGGAAATCAGTCCACAAGTTGTCTACTAGGAGCTCAATATTTCTTAAAGTCTAACTCCAATTCTGACCAATTCCACTGAAAATTTAAAAATGAGCTCATTAACTCTTTTGAAGGTCTATTCCTTAAGGAAAGCATGATAGGAGGACGTAAAGACTATAGATTATAGGCCTCTTGGCTGTTTTTTGTACTTCACCTCTTCCTTTTTTTCCTACTATCACTTATATCCTTATAAATTTAAGTAATTTCTTGTCCTCCATATTCACAAGCCTGTAAGCCACCATTTCACTCCAATTTCTGGAAAGGATGATATGGAGAGAAAAGCAATCTAAACTCATGACTTGACCTGTATGTGCATACCGCTTAAACATAAACAGCTTAAACATAAACTTGGATGGAAGTTTACCACATGGTACTTAGGCCATCTGCAGTACACAGGTACTCTGTAAGTCACAGCTATTTCCTTCAGCATGTAATATTTAGGAAAAATTCCTAAAAGTGGTGCTGCAATGCTATAAATGGCTTAGGTCCCCCTTAAGGGTCTAGCTCAGAGGCTCTCTGAAAATCAGCCACCCAATGGTTGGGAATAGATGTAAATTAGTCTTATCATATGGGAATAAATAATTGCTTCTTAATACAGTCTTCTTCCACTGATTGTCCATTAGGCAGTGGTCCTTTCTTCTTTAATGTTGCTATAAGAAGTATATTTAATTGAGGAGTAAAGGACTCCTTCTGAACACAATATTTCAACTAGAGAAAAATAACATGTTCAGTTCCTTGTAGTTAAACCCTCACCTCAGGCAAATATTAAGGACCAATTAGTTGCAATGTAGTTCTGAAAGAAGTCTTTAAAAGCACATATATGAACAGAACTTAAACTCTATCAGTAACAAGCAGAAAGAATTTTGTACAGTAATCATGATTTTATCTTTAGATAATTATATGAAACAAGCTTGTTCTTGAATCTGACCAGTTTGAACAACATATGTATGAAAAACACATTTTTGCTTAGTAACCAAGAAACATCATTCAAGAATCATGCAACAACTCAGAAATATATAGCATTATCTTCAGTAATTGACAAAATCAATATCATACTGCATGAGCTACCGTATCTGTTCCTGGGGGAACAACAAATTGAATCTACTTGGGAACAGTGTAGCACCCTAAACTTTCATAGAACTCCATTTGTCATGTATGATTTACCATTATGCTTTCATTTCATGATGCAAGTGTCACTTGTTGGTCTCATCCTCCTGTAGAAAGCAAATTGTTTTGATGAAGACCAACTGTATGAGCTGGGAAAAAAAAGCAGGCTGGTCATGGTATTTCAATTAAATGGAAAAGCATCCTACATGAATGCCATGAACGGTAACCTTCCCAATCGCAGAGTGTCTTAATTCAGTGACCCCAGAAGAGAAATGATCTCATCTCTGAGATTTATCTTAGGGATATCAAAATGTAAGTCACAGTGGAGAAAACCAAACACAAAGCATGTTTCAGCCCTCCTTGCACAGAGAAATAGACTTTAAAAGACAGCTCTTTATATTACCGATTGTATTATTGTGACAACAGCTGGAATTTTCCCTAATCCTTAACGCTGCCTTACCCTGTTAAGAACTCATTGTTATGTTATGTATTAACTCATGTTAAATACTGGAGAAATTGATAGATAGGAGCCCCTATGAATTACAATTCAATTGAAGCAAAATGCAAACAATGAGAAGGAATTGAGTAAGAAGGTTGGAAAAAATCCCCCAGTTATTATCTTGGAATATGAACTTTACAGAATTTTCTGTTTGCAGGGAAGAGATGAGGAAAGCGCAGTAGATAAATGACCTACCTTTGGGAACCTCTTCTATATAGGATTGATGACATGGAACAAAGACCACCATTGTCTGCAGAAGTGCTTAGACAAGTGTTGTCAAGAGCGAGGAACATTCACAAGAGAAATATGAAGGAGAAGCTATGATACCCCTTCAGGACAAGAACCTGTAATGCACCTTGACTGGTGTTTGAAGTTCTGTTTTCTGGATACTGAAATCACAAACTTCCGTAAAAGAGAACAAACTTACAATCTCCCCTCCAAATTTCTACTTTTTGTAAGTAGGGGTATAAATATAAACATTTCCTAAGAAATTAATGTCATGGAATCTGTTCCCTTTTGCAGACAGCTCAAAGAGATTTGAACTCCAAGTATCATACACTTCCTCAAAATCCCACTGGGTAACACCAGCTTTAGCAAATAAAGTGTTCTGGGTGAAGCTAGCACAGACATGTTATTCACATACATCTGATATATAGAGATGCCACATGTGATGTAAATCATTGCATTTAATAAGAAGTGTAACAACTCCTGCTCCCCCTCAGCCCCAGAATTCTCTTGAATGGAAAAATTCTATGTTCTCCAAAATGTGAACCTGTTGTGTTAGTATGGTATTAAATCAATATCTCTCTCTGATACCTTGTGCTGCTCAATTTGGTTTGGGTTTGGGTTGGGTTTTTTTTTTCCTGTTTTCCTATGTAAATAGTTGTTTAATTAAACAGATTTGATCATCACATAGGAATCCCTGTCTGGGTTTGAACCACTACTAATTCAAACACAGATCTTTAGACTTTTCATGTACTTTAAAAGTGTCTTTAAAAGTGTACTTTAAAAGATGTCTCATCAGAGCAACCAAGATTTGCAGGATGAATTTGAGTGTCCACATCAAAAAGAGGTAGCAGTAAAACAGAAGACTAATGCATATAAAAAAGACTGAACCAGCTGCTGGTTTATATTTTAGTTCAATACTTAATCTCTTCTGTACTGAAAGCTGTTAAATCTTTTCCCTTTATCATGATTTGTGAAAATTTCACTTATTAGTTGTACAGGTATTTTTCATGATTCCAGAAGAAATAGAACTGTCCATATGCTATGGCCATGCTGCAGTCTTCTGAGCTGCAATTTATTATTAATTTTTATATTCAAGATATCCTTCTGGATAACTGTCAGGAAGCATCAAGGGCTGGGCACTCAGTTCTGAGCTGAAATGGGGCCCCAAGATCCTGGACAGGGCGTACAAGTGGGGTCCTAGGTGAGGTATGGCGTGTTTGGGGCCCTGATACTAACAGTTTCAAAGGCTTTTCTCCCCTCGGGGGTAGCACATTATCTGGCACAAGAACACATGTGAAACTTGCTCTGTGTACTTGAGTCATCTTTCATCCCAAAGGGCATTGTTTCCTGGTCACTCCCAGGGAAAATTAAAATTTGTGAGGCTATCTAAGGTATTCTGTTAATAGCTTTGGTCCTTCTATTTTCCTTTCTTATTTTTTTCCTCTTGTTTTCCTCCCAAGACACACCTCCTAGACACGAAGTATTCTGATGAACTTGGTAGAGCTGAACTATTACATTCACTTTGAACTATTCAAAGAAATAAGAAAGATTTAAACCACTCACACCTCCAGGTTAATCACTCCACTACTTAACATGCAATTGGAAAAGTGGAGACAGTGTCATGATAGCCAAAATGGTGCATAGAGCCACAGCCATTTCAGCTTTCTGGCAACCACTTGGGCCCTGGTTTCAGTGATGGCTTCAGTGGGAAGGAGACGAAGAGCACTGCATAAACTGCTGAAGCAACGCGTCAAGCCTGTTTAGAAACAAACAGTTAGTGACCGGCTAGCAGAATTAGCAAGAATCAATCACACAGTAACTTCATTGGAAAAAGAAAATGAGAGTTAACAAGGGATGAGCTAAACAGTAGCTAAGGTGGAGAGGCAGACTGTCAGCAGGCTGGTGAGAAGCAGTTGATGGAGGATATTAGAGCCACTGGGGCAGAATTTTATCAAGTGTTTAAGCACAGGGGCACCATTAGTAGGTGGGTCTGAGCTAGAAAAACACTGCCACTCGAGTATGGGAACAACTCAGGTCAGTGCTGACTCCAGCAGAGCACAGCAAGGGGTTGATCATAGCTTTCTGGATGCAAGAAGAAATCTGATTAAGCCTTGGGTGGATAGATTTATATTTTTTAACTGCTCTGTCATCACAGAATCACAGAGTGGTAGGGGTTGGAAAGGACCTCGGAAAGATCATCTAGTCCAAACCCCCTGCCTTGCAGTAGAACATAGGTCAATAGACCTTACAACTTTTAGGGTCAGAAGGACTTTCATATTCGTCTTTCTGTGGCTTGACATGAAAACTTGTTTTTCCTGCTCAGTACAAGATAATTACATGATCCTACATCGATGTTTAATCCAGTTATTTCACCCACAGTATTTTCACCTGGTTTAAGAGACAGTAATCATGAAACTCTTAGAAGTATATATCCAAAGGATGACTTAGTCCTTCTACTAGTAAGAAAACAAAATGAAGATACCATGTATCTTAATGGCAAAGATACAGACTGCAACTTCCATTTACTTGCATTAAAATGTTTAATTGTTCTAATAACAGGTTCATTGGAAAACTTCTAATTCGGATCTATTATCTTCCTCATTAGAATTCCAGTGGCAGGGTGAGCACACAGGCTGATCATTATACAGGAGTTCATTATCAAAGTCTACCATAGATTGATTATCAATAAATGTTTTTCATTTCCTCAGAACCCTCACCTCAGTGCTCTTTTATTTATTATCCTTCCACCTTCTTTTCTTTATCTAATCAGCCTGTGTTGAATCAGCTGCTAAGCATTCAAGAGCAAATGGCTTCCTCAGCCTCGCAACCATTAAAAGTCCATAGGAGCTATCATTCAGACCAAATGTGTTATTGTTCCTTTAAAGATCCAGTACTCCTTTCATTTTTAAATACTGATGCATCAAGAGTGCAATAATACCAAATTATGACCAAATGCTATTACAGATAAATATAGAAAACACACTTCAAATACAGAAATTACCCTTCCGATCTAGGAAGACAGAGAGTGTATATGCTCATTGGTACACTCCTTCTTGCTAACCTCCTCGCAAGTATTGCCCATGCTGAATTTCTGCTGGGAGAGAGCAGAGCCCAAGAAGCAACCCAGGCAAGCTGGAACACACTAACTAGATGGCCAAGGTTCAGTTGCATGCAGCTGGGCTCTCTGGGTGCCTCTCTGATTAACAAGGTTGTGTTAGAAAACAACACATGGCATCTGAAATTCCTGCTCATTTGCAATCAGTGAAACTGAATTACTCAGACCTCCTCCAGGGCTGTGATTGGTAGGAAACTAGACAAAAACATGGGTAACGTTAAAGCACCATCGTTTGTACATGAAAGTTGTCAAAGTTTATATAAATAAATCGTAGAAAGAGGAAGCTCTGGGCATTCTTTTCAGTGGAAAATGGGAAAATAATTCTGGAGGTTGAAAGGAGGACCACAGAGCATCTCATGCTACTGAACAGAGCAAATACAGCGTGCATCACCTATTTGGGCTGAACATACCAGAGAGAACTGACATGACCGAAAAAAATTACTAATTCTGACAAAGTTCATTTATATGACAATCTAGTTACATCCTTTGAGTCTTAATCCTAGTAGGTGGACACAAAACTAGAGATATCTACCTCCCTCTACAAGCTAAAGAGGGAAAACCTAATTTCTGATCTACGATTACCACACCAACTATTTTTATGTACACACAGTGTAATACAGTGTGCAGTACAACATTACTCAGAGCTTTTGTACTTTGATCTTGATTTGAACAGCAGTGTAGGGGAAAGGGACCTGGGGGTCTTGGTGGACAGCAGGCTGACCATGAGCCAGCAATGTGCCCTTGTGGCCAAGAAGGCCAATGTCATCCTGGGGTGTATTAGAAAGGGAGTGGTTAGTAGGTCGAGAGAGGTTCTCCTCCCCCTCTACTCTGCCCTGGGGAGACCACATCTGGAATATTGTGTCCAGTTCTGGGCCCCCCAGTTCAAGAAGGACAGGGAACTGCTTGAGAGAGTCCAGCGCAGAGCCACAAAGATGATGAAGGGAGTGGATCATCTCCCTTATGAGGAAAGGCTGAGGGAGCTAGGTCTCTTTAGCTTGGAGAAGAGGAGACTGAGGGGTGACCTCATTAAAGTTTATAAATATGTAAGGGGTGAGTGTCATGAGGATGGAGCCAGGCTCTTCTCAGTGACATCCAATGATAGGACTAGGTGCAATGGGTGCAAGCTGGAACATAGAAGGTTCCGCATAAATGTGAGGAAGAACTTCTTCACAGTGAGGGTAACAGAGCACTGGCACAGGCTGCCCAGAGAGGTTGTGGAGTCTCCTTCTCTGGAGACATTCAAAACCCACCTGGACATGTTCCTGTGTGACCTGACCTAGGTGTTCCTGCTCTGGCAGGGGGATTGGACTAGATGATCTGTTGAGGTCCCTTCCAATCCCTAACATTCTGTGATTCTGTGATCTTACAACTGATGGGAGTTTAATGACTCAACTGATTTAACTGATAATGGTCCAAACTGCTCAAAACACACCTTGGTAAGAGAAATAAACTGACCGCAAGCCCTCGGTCATTTTGGGAAGAATATTTCGAGGAGCTCTGAGATGTATTCTCTGAAGTTTCCCAGCAGGCTCATGGGATGCTGTGATAGCCAGTTTACCGGGACCCTGATGTGCCATGTGGGCCATCCTTTGCTGGTGGAAGCCAGTGTCACTGGCACAGGGGAGCTTTGTTTCAACAGCTGATGCAGATGTTGCTCAATTTTGACTTGTGAGTGTAGTTTCAAAGTGGATGGGCTGGTGGTACCAGAGTGCTGGCTCCAAACAGGACAGCTATTTCATAACTTGGACAGCATGGCCATATGTCTGATGCCCTGCTGGAGTTTTACTCCTCAGTTTGAAAACAACAGTTCATGTGTTTTACCCTACATACCCCATTCTCAAGCAGGTTTTTTTATGACTAGCAGAAAGAAAAATCTGTAAAGACTGTACAGTACCTAACCGATGTGAGAGAAATACCTTTGGAAGTGGTACTATATCTATTAATGGTATTAATTTCAGAAAAGTTTCTTGGCAAGTGGCATCTTGCTGACTCTCGTCCCAAAGGCAGAAATTTTAAGGAGACAAAACTATTGTCTAACTGAAAGCTCTTTAAAACTTTCTATCTAAAATTATCTTCTGAACGCTGTCTTTCTAAAGTGACAGTCTCAGTTTTTGTCTCACCATTGACCTTTACCAGAACTGACCCTGTAACTCTGTATGTTTTCCTGCTGTAGATCTTCAGAAAGAAATTTCCTATCCATCTGGGAAGCTGTTCGTGTTCTTATATTTTGGACCACAAATCCAGATAGAGCAGGTGACAGCCTCAAATTATTTAACATTCTTAAGGAAAGAACTAGAGAGTCACATACAAGCATAAGAACAGAGAGAAGAAGGATCCTGTTTCAGAGAAGGTGCATATAATGAAATACTTTTTTTTTCAGTTCTTCTGTTTATATTTCGGTAAACCAGGGAGGCTTTTTGTAAACAGATGTTTTCTCAGCTTCTCATATAATATGTGAATAGCCTACATAATATTTTTTAGCCAAAATGTTGGTAAAATTTAACCAACATTAAATACACCTGGAGAAAAAGACCATAGGTAGTTTATATCAGCTGAAATAAGAACTGTGAACTATATAATCTAAAGCCTGAGGGCTCAAACTGATCAACGCTGGAAGCCAAGGAGGATTTACATACCCTTATATAACACTGTCTTTCTGTCTAGGTATTTTGTGGGCTTTTTCTGCCTTCTTTGACAAGCTAGTAGGCTTGATGAATCATTGTTTGTTTTCTGATTTGGTAATTCCCATGTTCTTATAAAGAAAATAACATATGACAAGGTCAAGAATATGAACACAATTATAAAAGAAGCTTGACAGATCAGATAAAACTTTTGAGGCACAAAGAGAAAAAAGTAAATAATGAGTTTGAGAACAGGCATCAGTGTGGATAGTAGGAATGCAAGTAGAAATAGACAGCTACAGTCCTGTAAAGACATAGCAGTCAGTTATTTGTCAACAACAGGAAAAAAGGAAGGGAGAAGTAGGCATCATTACCTGATAGCAATCTAAGTCATGAATGTTAAGGCATAAGACGTTTAGTTTGTTTGTTTTTAAAAAAAAAAACAAATTTAAATGAAAGAAAAAAAGAGGAACCAAATTCTGAGCTGGTGTAAATGAAAATAAATCAATATCGATGTCAGCTCACCTACAGGGCATGGTCCCTGCAAGGACCTGGTCTGGATACATCTCAATCAGTGTTCAAAACTGTGTTCAAGCCAAGGGCATGGGGTTCATCAGGAAAGGAAAGACTGGGATGACCAGATTCAGAATGGAGAAAAATAATCAGAAACAGAGTATCAGTATTCGTGTAAGCAGGGAATTCTTGAATGAAAAGCAATTTACAAGTGAGCAGAAGAAAACAAAATAAGATGATCTGAGGAACATCAAGTCTTTGGAACAAGAGGGGGAAAGTTCAATAAAAATTAAAACCTTTTGATATAGGTTACAGAAAATATAAAGGGATTTGGGCTGACAGTGAGAGACGGGAACAAGATGTAAAAGGCAGAGAAGAGCTGAGGTGGAAGAGACAGTATTGCAGTCCAGGTGCTGGGGTGGGACTGTGATGAATAGCATCTGGTTTGCAATTAGTATTTTTTATGTTCCTTTGAAACATCAAGGGCTGTGCAGCAGGTAGGAAGTCTAATTGTTTGCCTTACCTTGACCACTGGGCTTTGGCAAAAGAGGAATATTTTACAGACAGGGCATCCAATCCTTCTCTGACAACAACTGAACTTGCTCAGTGGGAAAAAGGCAGAGGAGAGCAGAGCTGGGCAGCTTGGAAGGAACTGACTTGGCAGGCAGGGAGCTGCTAAGGTGCAGAAACAGGTGGAGGGGAGCAGAAAACAAACATGTAGTCGGTCCAGAGCTAAAGAAAAGAGAATTTTCCAAGGTACCTGGTGGGATGGTGGAAGTTGATCTGCACTGGAAAGCTACTGAAATTTGCTAGGCTGAGAACAGGGCTGGAGAGAAAAACCTGTCCAGACAAGTACCACCGGTAGAAGGTTTACAGCCTTTTATTTTCACCTCTTCTTGAATTTCTCACTTTAAAAAAAAACCACAACCTTGCTCTTCTAATCTGTTCCAATAAAAAGCAGTGTTAGAAGTTCAGAGTATTCTGGTATTTTCACAGTAGCTGCTTCAAGAAAAAGAGGCAGACGGTGGCTTCTCTTCTTTCAAGCAGATTCTGGCCACCACTGTTACAGGGTGAAGACATTTTCAGTTCAATTTCTAGTCCCAGCACAGATTTTTTAGGTGATCTTGTGAAGTGGCCTTTTTATTTCTGCTTCAGTCCTGGTTTTCTGATATATAGATGGTATGTAGTCAGTGTATGAGAATAAACCCTTGCTTAATTCTGGAATTTGTACATATCCACATAAGTAGTAAGAAACTACCCTTGAGTATTCCTTAAGAATTTGTCCAGTTTGTCTCCTTTGACAGTGCTGCAAAATCTCTTAACAAAGTACAAAGATGTCCTAGCTTTTAGGTGTCATATAGTACAATATTAGTACTAGTGTAGGTATGCAAAATATAAATGATTAAACAAGTGGCAAAAAAAGGAAAGGAGGATATCAGTAGCTTAGTAAACCTGCAGTTGTTATGCATGTTTGTACCCTGCAGTAACAACATCAGAAACAAGAAGTGGCTGCTACTGTTTGGTGAGAGTCATAGTTCTGAATTCACTCCAAAACTTGGCAATAAACTTTTGTAATACAACAGCAGAAACTTGAAAACTTCCAGGGAGATTTTTAGATCAATCGGAAAACTTCATCCTTTAATGGAACTGGGATCTGACCCTAGGCTAGGTAGTCTACACAGTCTCAACTCAGCTACCATAAAGCTGCTTTGCAGCATTATCTCTTATATGTGTTTTCTTTAAAGAAGAACAGTCTAATTTTCCAGGGTTTATTCAGGTGAGTAGTCCCACTGTTTTCAGCAGGAATGCATGGGAAAATGAAGGGCCTCTGAGACTAGGATTAAATTTTAAGGTGAAGGGAGCATGGAGATGGGGTGGCTATAGCTTCGTTGTTTCTGCCAGTTGGAAGTGATGATTCCTGCAGGTACATGACCTTGGAAGCAGTGAAAGCAGGGGGGAAACAGTACCTGTCATGAGTTTACCAAAGTCTTGTGTCCTTCCCATTCTGAAAATCCAAAGGAAGAATTGCTGCTTCCCTCATGTTCCTATGCAAGAAAAACACTCACGGAGCTTTGCTCTGAGCTGTAAGTTATCTAGGAATTCCATTCCCTTTAGCAGAAAAGGGGGGGGGGGGAGGGGGGAGGGGAAGGGGAAGAAAAAGGTTAATTCCTAATCCCTCTAAATAAGAGCTACCACCAGCGTGCATGTCCTGTCTTACAGACCTGTTGCACTGGAAGACACCTAACCCTGAGACTGGAGGTTTGTCTGTGAGAATGCCTCTCCAGTCAAATGCAAAGGGTACATGACTGAATCATGATGCGGTTGTATTATTATAGACTGAATTGTGAAACCTAAACTGAATTTGCAGGAGCACTGCGAAGTAATGCACATCTTCAAAAGTCAACATAAATACTTATGAGCTAGTGATCACAATAGTGATACCTTCTGTTCAGTTGATAACTGGTACTAAGGCGAGAAAAACACCGGATGCCGACACATCATGGTGTGATTTAGCCATCCATGGAGGTGAAACAACTAGAGGTTGTTTCCTGTGTTGAAACAGTGTGGACACTTCTTAACCTATATTCTTGTAGTAGAGTTCAACCTGTTCAGTCACAAAATCGTTTAAGGAAGGAAAGCTGCTATTTATTTCATGATCTCCTCATGTAATCCCATTGCTTGAATGTCTCCAGCTCTGTTTTCATATGGATGCTGTTTAGGAAAGAATTCCAATAAGTAGGCTGAAGGAATGCAGCAAATTAGCATGTTAAGAAAAGTATCATAATGAATTACATGTATATTGCAGTAGGACCCACCGTATTCCTATTACCAGACAGCACCATGTCTGTTTTGTGATATTTTTTTCAGTTGAGCAGTTATAAACACAGGGAGTAAAATTTTTTAAAAGTGCACCTGTATTGCACCTATAAAACAGGCAATTTTGTGCCTAACAGGCCATACAAATGCACTCTCATGCTCTTGAGGATTTTCCGAGCACAAACATTATTATGGACCTAACTGAAATTGAAGTAACAAATGGTGCAGCCTGAAGCCATGGTTATCTATTTATAATACTAATCTTTCTCTGTTGAAAGCTGTATCCAACCCGTGACATGATTTCAAGGTAAAATTAAAGAAATGTGTTTCTTCATATGGAGTTTGGGTCGATGCAGTCAGAGTTGGCTGGCTGAAGGCTATTCTAAATCCTTTACTGCAGTCTGAATTTCCAGGGAAACACTGTACCTTGAACCCAATATCTGTGTGGCTGGAGAATGGAATAAAGAGGTCATAATAAATTGTGTTCCTCTATTAAGAGCTAAGAATCTATCAAGAAGTTGCAGCAAGTACCTTACTTTTTAATTATGTAAGATACCATCTTTAAACATAGAGAAAAACTTTGTTCATAACTTGTCCTTCTGACATAAAAATGTGCAGTATTGCTGGAATTCCAAGGTACGTTATTCTTAATGACCCATTTCAGGCCACAAGTTCACAAATGGTTTAAGATGGCATTTTCCAGCATTGCCACCAAGAAAAATGTCCTTCTGGCTTCCTCCACTTCTGCCCACTGCCAGCCGATTGGCAGAATGGCACAGGGAGCTGATACAAGCTAAGTATGAACTGGGGTGGGAATGGGGACAAACGGCTCACTGCACTATTGCATGAGAAATTTAAACACAAGGGTGAAGGCAATGAACTAGGAAGGTCAGGTAGAAGCTGTTGTGGAAGGGTGTACTGCAAGGCTGCCACTTTAAGCATCAGTGTCCACCCGTGGCACTAAGGCATGCAATTATACTGTTCTCTCCAAGAGATACTCAGTGCCCTCCTCCTTCCCTTCACCCACGAGAAATCTTCAATCACTGAGACGAGCAGTCTGGACATAGCCCTCACCATGTAAATGTGTGACTCAAGCATTTCTTAAATCATTTACAGATTCTCTCAAAACTACAGAGAAATTGTAATATACATCCTCCAGAGTTTCCTTTTGCACACTGAAAACTAGCCTATTTGCTTTAGAGATGTCCAAGCAAGACATCAGTTGTTTAGTGTTAGGTTCATATCAACTTTGTCCTAGGAACTTCTCTTCGGCTCTCCTGCAAGAGTAATTGGGAAATTATAACACAACTTTGGTCTAGTTTAAGAGTTGTGTGCAGTGTGGGCATGGTTTATGTTGCATCCTATGCTTCCATAGCAAAAGCAGTTCTACATCCTGAATTATAATCTGTTTAGAAAAGGCAGCAGTGAATGCTCTGTGGGCAATATTCATCACTTTGTCTCCCGTCCCAGTACACCAGAGCAACAGCTCTGCTATGGCATTGTATATCTAAAGAGGCAAAGCAGGATTTCTGATTACTGCTTTGATATATGTTCTATTTTACATTTTTTTTTAATGAAAATGAGTTCAGAAAAGAGCATCTCATTCTTCTGTGAGATGAAATAGGAGTGGGAGGTAATATTCATCAAAAGCTGATAGATGATGACATGCCTGTTTTGGAGTGGGCATTACCTAAGGAGAAAGGCCTCTGTTTCTCTAGGAGGGAAAGGGAAAAAATGTTCAGCGAAACAGAAAACCTGCATGATGATTTCATTATGTCAGGTCAGCGATCCAGTCAGATGGACTAGGGCAGTTAGTGCCAGCAAATCTTCTGGCTAAACCTATAAAGGAGGAGGTTACTCATCCTTCCAGGCCTTTAAAAATAACTACAGGCATTGTGGGTCCTTTTAAGCTTAGTTAAAGAGGGCAGATGTCCTTGCTGGTCACATATAGTTAGGTAACTTGTTGCCTGGAAACACATCCTCGTGGTTTAAGCACTATAAAGAGTCAAATAAAAAGCTGTCTTTGTTCCAAATTTTAAGTATTCTCTTGTTTTCATCTTTTGCCTTCTTTAAGGCAAACATCCTACATTTTGTAAATTAGCCATAAATAGACATTAAAATGAAATCCCTTAATGCTTCCCATAGTAAAAGTAAACAACGGTAGGAATGGCTACTGGAAACAGTGCAGCTAACTCAGCAGAGGTGTAAAGGAGTAAGTGTCCTTTTGTCCATCCCATCTTGGTTGACTGAGTAGCAGAAAGATGTGGAATAAAGGAAAGATCACTTTAAAGTGCCCAAGAGGTAAAAATGAGGAAAATAAAATAGTGGTGGAAAGCTATTAAGGGATCTGGCTGCAGGCAGCACACTTGTGTTTGCATAAGGGTTGTCCTTCAGACAGCTTCGTCAGCGTGCTTGACCCTTTATAGAACATTAGAGGCCCTGAGGCTCAATTTAACATAAAACCTGATCAAACACTGCATGTAATCTATGCCTACCCTGAAGTGAAGGGAAGTACTCCTGAGAAATGCTGCTTCTGAATCACAAACACCTCCGCCCAGATCACAAAGAGACAAGGGGCTCAGTATCACAGCCCTGATTTTAGGAACTTGGCTCCCTGTCTGAAGAGATGCCTCAGGAAAGGCTTGCAAAATAAACCTGCTAAAGGGGAAGCCAGTTATCTAGCCAAGAGGAGACAGAACAGGTTTTTCCTTTGCTCTCCCTCTTCTCCCTCCTTCCCATCTCCTCCCATATGGAGGCGCCTGCCTGAGATACTCACTGTCCAAGCTTTTTTCTTCCCTGAAAGCGGCAGACTTCATCTAGTCCTTTCATGCAGTTCCTTAGTGTTTATCTTACCTAGGATGCAGGCCATTTCATTTCCTTCATCTCTGCATATTTTGAAACACTGCAACTTCAGAACTACCTCCCCGGAGGAGACTTAACTGCTGGCCAGGCTGGGGACAGTCTGTCCCACATGTGTAAGATGTGTCACGGTGCAGCCATGGTTGTAAAACTAACAAAGGCACAAAGAGATCTTGCAGCAGTGAACCTGTATTGCTACCTTCACTGCAAGGGAACATGACAGGGAGAGGATGTGCTGCATTTCCAGTCCTGTAAAGCATTCTACAGCCCAGTTAGCATTTTACTCAGATACTGCATATTATATCAACAGTCCTCAAGAAATGACTGAAATCCAGGATTTTCTTTTCCCCTCTTTCAAGTGAGGATACCGATTTCTGAACCAGGCACTATGCTAAGAGCACGTCTAATGCACCAAGCATCCACACTGAGACAGATGGTACAGCAGCCACTCTGTGAAACCTGAAAGCACTCAGGTGTAACACAGATGCCAAGATGCTCGATATTGTCAAATATGAGGCATCTGTGAGCATGCACAGAGGCGAAGTTTCATGTTCCTACAGTATACAGGGTTATGCAGCAGCTGAGCAAAATGCTTTGGGATTAGGCATCAAATTGTACTTACGTCCTTCAGAGGGATATAGGATTTGATCTTCAAACCCATGAGCAGGATTATGGTTTGATACTTTGTCACTGCCCCATCTGGAGCCTGCCATTATGGCTCCCTCCGGGAACTCCTGTTTTTAACTTGTGGAATCTGCCACTATAAAAGAACTAAGCTCATTAAATTTGCAGGATTAGAAATCAGTCACACAGGACAGCAGTTTGTGGGCAATGGGTGGGCGTAGTGCAGCTTCCAAAGCAACAGAAAAGCCAACAAACTAGTTGCAATATAGGGAGATTAATTAGTAGCTATTAGCTTATTATCTGTCTTACTACGTGCTTCAGACTGGAATCCTGAATGGATTTGGGTATCCCTCTCACTCAGTACTGCCACATTTTATGCCCCAGACATGGACTCCCACTTCTGCATATGGGAGGAAATGAGTATCTGGGACTGGGACTGCTGCAGCAGCACTGCGAGTCGTGGGGACAGGGCAGCCAGCGAGAAAAAAAAGGAGATGCTGAAGTGAGACCTGTATCTGCAGTCATTCGTGCACGAAGGTACTACTGGCAAAATGAACTTCAGTGTCTGAAAACATTTTTGGGGTTAGGTACCTACATCAATCTTGATATACAGACAATCCTTTCACCTGTGGGTTTTTTGTTGTTGCTTGTACTTCATAGGATAAATTCAGGTAGGAAGGGACCTCAGGAGGTCTCTAGACCAAACTCCTGCTCAAAGCATGGTCAACTCCTAGGTCAGACCAGGTTACTCAGGGCTTTATCCAGTTGGGTCTTGAAAACCTAGAAGGATGAAGACTACAAACTCTCTGGGCAACCCATCCCACTGCTTCACAGTCCTCATGGGGAAAAAGATTTTCTATTTATCCCATCTAAACCTCTCTTCTTTCAGCTCATGCCTGCTTTCTCATCCTCGTTTCATGCCTCACTGTGCAGGGCCTGGCTCCACCTCCTCCATGCCTCCCTGTAGGTATCTGGGGTGGCTGTTCAGCCCATCAGAAGCTGGCCCTGATCCAGGCTGGATACCCCCAGTTCCCCCTGCCTCTCCCCACAGGGCAGGTACTGCAGTTCCCCACCATTGTGGTGGTCCTCAGCTGAGCTCACTCCTCATTGTCAGTCTTTGCCTGGGACTGGAGACTCAAATGTGCCTCCCCTCCTTCCTACAACACCCCCACTGGAAGATGCAAATACCTGGGAAATGGAAAACTCCTCTTCAGTGTTCTCTTTCCTTTGTGGAGACAGCTCCCAAGCCATATCCCAGTGCTCCTAAATGGGCTTCTATGTAACTGGTTCATTAGAATGGGAAGGTGTGTGCTCTGCAGTCACACCTGGCCCATGCAGCTGGGGGTGGAAGGTTAATTGAGCCACTGTGCCTGATTTTTACTTCCCAGACATTCAGAAAAAGAGGACGAAGAGTGAGTTTTTCCTGCTGCATTCATTTGTTTTAGCTTGAACAGCTGCTTCATTCCGTTGAGCTTTATCATTTCTCATCCAGAATGATTTTGAAAGTCACAGCTTCCATGGCTGTTTTGCATGGCTCTAAGCCTTAAGTTTCCTTGTTAAGATGAATTTCATTTTCCAACTATTGATCTTACTTTCTAAATTTTTCATTCTCTCTTTGAAGTTGCAGCCAAATAGAAATGTTCCTGCTACTGACTGTGATTTTCTCACATGAAAATTAAGCTCAGTGTATAGTGGTATGTAAAGGTAATGAAATCAGATCATCATTTGAAAAAAAACAAAGCCTTTACCAAGTAACTTTTATGAAATTATTCTCAGTTTTCCTATAGAATGGAGGACCATAATCTGTATTCCTGGTCTAGGTGTGGCACTACTCAGATGATAGAGATATTCTGATTCCATATAACTTCTTAATGATTTTGTTTACTCTCATAGATTTGCTTTCAACAGATTAATGATTGTTTTCTTTCGAGAGAAGACAATTCAATAATAATCCTTTTGGCTTTGAAACAAAAACTTACTGGATAGAACTGGTAACGTTAAGCTGAAATATTGCACAGAACAGAATTATAAATTAATGCCACATACACATATCTGAAATGCCTAAAATTCAGCTGAGATAATTGTTTGTACATTCACTGTGCTGTGAACATGAGGAAAGTATTTGGAGTCTGATGATGATCATTAGTCATCTATTAGATTAAGAGGTAGAAAATGTTGACTTCGTGGACCCACAGGACTTTAAATTAAATTTTCTCATCTTTTTAATCAGTGTAATCTTAATTATAAATTCATAAACAAGCTTACTGACCAAACTGCTCCATGCAAATTGGTTTTGTGCACAGCACCTCAGTTGCATGGGGGTGTTTGTCATAGAACTGAAGCGATGAGCAAGAGTAAAAAATGTTTTCTAGAAAAGGTTTTTTCATTCTATTTTATTGTAGTTTGGACAAACCTTGCTCCTTACAGAAGAGCCATGGTAAGACAGACTTTCTAGGCATCTAGTGAAAGCTCTGCAGCCTGATCCAGTACCTCCTGGATCCATCCTGAGGTGGATGTTTCAGTGTCCCATAGTTAGTGGGGAGCCTTAGAAATACCAACGCTCTTCCCAGAGAGCAGCTCAGGCCAACAGCAGCCTGAGGGCGGTGGAGGGTCTTGGAGCAGTGAATGGGGTGCCACCTGGAGCCTGACAATATCAGAGAATGGGCACAGTGATGTCTGAGGAGCATCTAGCTGCAGGATACACTCAGCACTCATAGAGCCTGATCCATGGTTGTGGATGGATGTCCTCTGCATAGTCACCTTGTGTTTCTGGAGCTTGGGAAGCAGGAGCAGTGGCTGCCAGCCCAGCCAGGCATCAGAGGGGTGACACTTCTGCTCATGCTACCCTGTGTCCCCTCCTGGGCCAGCAGTGGGGCAAGGAAGGGGCAGGCTCTGCCTTGCAGTGGGACAGTGAGAGTGTGTAGCTGGGGCTGAGAAGTGGGGGAGATAAATAAATCAGGCTCTAGGGCCCAAAGAGTGTAAGAGTCATACAGATGGCATCCCTAACTAGCAGGACTTAATGGCAAGAATTCTGGCTACCCTCTAGCACCCACTGGATTTCAGTTTTCAGCTCTTAGTTTTACATGGAAGGCACTCAGATTCCCCAGGGATGGAAAACAGTATAAAGCAAACAAACAATTATACATCATTTTCATCCGCTCCCAAGCATGTTAATCACTGTAAATGTTAATATAGCTGTTAATCCTCCATTTAATAATGAAAATGCCTGTCTCAAAGCCTGTCTGACTTTTGTCTGTAAGCTATGATACTACAATGCTCTGTCCATCCTTTGATCTTAGGCACAATGGAGCTTTGAAAAGCAGCAGAGTGTCTGAGCCTTGGAAAGCTCTTTGCTCATAGTGTTTCTGTCTGAACATCCCCACTTTTATTCTGCTCTCACAAACAAAAGTCCTGCCTTCTTTCCTCACCTCTTTGCATCTTTCATGACCTATTTCCCATGAAAACTTTGTTCTTTTCAGAATGATAACTAAGAAAAATTTTCAGTTTTCCTTAATTTCCTTTTTTTTTTTCCTTTCCCTGTTGATGCCATTGTGGTGACACGCTGAACTCAGACTCTGCTCTCAGCACTCTCTTCTCCCTCTGGCACAGTTTGTGCCACCCCTCTCCACCTTCCTGCATTCCCTCCTCTTTATGCTATTTGGTTTATGATCTCAATGTATATAACTGTTCTGTTTAGGAAAAAAAGATCACTTTTTCTTTTGATCCACTTCCAGTGCTCATTGTACTACCTCTTATCTCATTCCCTCTACAAAAGTAATTGTTAAGCCTCTCTTTTTCCAAGTATATGCCTTTTTTTGACTCAAAAATCACTGCTTCAGTGCCTTTTCTTGAGAAGTCTTTTATCAGTGCCGATACCTTTTGTCAACTCCCATCACATTTTCAATCTCCCTTTCCCTCAGTATGATCTCTGAAGAGATATGTTTTATTTTTCTTACCTCTCTTCTCCTCACTTCTCATTTCAACCAGGTTCTCATGTTACAAACAGTACAGTTGCTGTAATCCTTCACATTTTTGGACAAACTACACGTTTTGCCTTCTAAATATTAGTACGTTGAAATTTGTTTCATGTCTGCTGCTTCAATTTAAAAATGTCATGATTTTTTGCGCTGCAAAAATGAGTGATCCTGCAGGTAGCTACATTCACTCTCCACTAATCTTTGGACACAGTTTACGGTTTTCCCTTTTTAAAAATTGCCCGTGTTGTGATTTTCCTCATATTTGCAAGGTATTCATTCTCCAAACTAAAGATTCAGCATCTTTCTGACCCATAGCTTATTTTTATACCATTGTCCTGAGCCATTTAGAGCTCAGCTTTGCAGGATACTAAACATAATGCTGTATCAGAGCACTTAAACATTGATTTACTGTTCAGCACATGTGCAGTCCACTCCAGATGTAAGCATCTGTTCACAGATTTAAATTGAAGTATGAAATTAAGCTCTCAGGCGGACCAGGGTTCATGGCATCCAGAAGTGCTGCTCAGTACAGAACCGCATCCGTGTGGCACTGAGATCTCCAGAGCCAGATCTGAAGCACAACAGTTTTTGTTAACATTAGTGTGTCGGGACTTTTGCCCTGAAGTGCTACACATTCAATTTCAGTAAAACCCAAAATAATACTGGCAGAAAAACCCATGTGCCAATCAGCATGTTAAAAAGTAGATGTCTATAGATGCATCAAGCCACCTTACCAGTCTTCTGTTGAATAATTCCCCGATGCTATTCAACCACCGACCCAGATACTCCCCAAATTAAACCAGATTTCCTACACTACTGTTGCAATAATTTTAACATACACCCTAGATTGCTTTTCAGTACAATGGTCTGCTCCTTGTAACACAGGAGGAAATACAGTCTGAAATATAACTTTGGAAATGAATAGAGTCCAAGTAATTATAAAACTTGATATTGGAATATATTACAGCTATGAAAAGCATACCAGAGAAATTGGAATAAATTGAAAATGGGAAGGAGAGAGGATATTAAAATGACATAGAAAAATACAGTGCAGGGATCAAATTTACTAATGTGAATATCTGAACAAACTCAAAAGTGATACTGATACACATACTAAATGGTTAAGAGAATTTTATGAGGAAATGAAAAGAATTGTGTATCCCTACAAAGCTGTCTCATTTTCTGTTTACAAAAGCAGATGATTAGTGTCTTTTGGATATCAACCTTTTGCCATGCAAACTTGACAAGGAGTGATTGAGTTTCAGTAAGTTATCCCTAAAACAGGCTTTCTTGCACATTTATCTTATCTAATTGCTTTGCTATCTAGACTATTTCTGCAAATTTCATGAGGACTTTACATTTTTACTCTGGGTCAAGATATTAATTGAAGCTTTCTAAAGTATGTTCCCTTACTGAAAATATGAAATTAAAAAAAAAAAAAGAGAACCACACAAATTCTAAACCCACTTGTTCTATCTGTGTTTTAAATAATTCACTATCTTGCAAAAACTAAGTACTAAAAGCAAAATCTAAACTTCAGAAATATATGCCCAGTTTTACAGCACTTCAACAACACCAAAGCAACTGGAGATTGAATAATACATTTAAATAAAAATAATACTCTGGAAACCGGTTGCTTAAGAGCAGATTTTGGCTAACATTATTTTTAATCTTTTATAATTTCTAAAAGGAATGGAAGGTGAAGTATGTATTGTAGATTTAAAGAACTAAGATACAGGTGGATTAAGGGACTGGACTACTGATCACTGGTGGTTGAAACATTCATGTTAAAGTAACCCATAGAACCACGCATAGCTGACACTGACCTTGGAGTTACTGAAGTTACTGGAAGTTGCACTAATAAAATCTCCCAAGCACTTGGTGGTTTTGTACATCAGAAATTTAGATGTACAACTTAAGCATCTGACTCCAGGAAAATAAGAAGTGACTTCAGTATTGCGAGATTCTGCATTGGCCCCCTCCAGGTCTGGGTCCTAAGTGGCAGAAAAAGAGTGGCTGTGGCTGTGAGCTTCTTTAAAGGTCTCTTAAAATTATATTGACAGCTTGGGCACAGAGCTGACAGCTGAGTTAGGAGTGATAAGGGCCTGAAAGTCTCTTTTGTGGACTTTTTGGACATGCTCTAAATGCATGTGGCATCAGTAAGGTTCACAAGTTTAAAGCTAAAGGGATGCTGAGAAATCCATGGGCCCAGGGCCTGCAACAATCTTTTGGAAAGAGCTGTGGATGTTCAATCAAATAGCAGCGGTGGCCCAGCCCGCCCGCCCAGCTGCAGAGCTTGCAAGGGCAAGCTGAAGAAGCTTGTTAAGAAATGCTTCAAGCAAAACGAAACAGAGAAAATCATTGCAAGGAGAAAAGCAGAACACTTCAAACACAGCCTAAAATGATTATTCTGCAAATAAGTACTGCCTTCAATTTCAGTAAAAAATACCTGTTTGCATAAAGTCAGATGCCAAAAAGAGTAGTGCATACTTCAATGAGTAAAACAAGAGGAGAGACACCTTTGGAGTCACAGACCAGAGGAGCACAGCACAGCCTGGGAGGAAACTGCTTCGCAGCTCCATTTCCCTGCGCTGTCCTCACCAAAGCCCTCCTCTGCAGCTTCAGGCGACAGCTCAGCCTCATCGGGACTGGTTTTGGAGAAAAGGGTGCGCAGCCTGCCCCCGGAGGTCTCCCTTGTCCTCATCCCCAGGCTGCTGCCAGGGCTTGCAACAAACTTGCTGTCCTCGTGGGCAGCTGCAGCCACATCCACTGCCACAGCAATGCCTGGGGTGTGGGTGTAGGAGACCCAGCTTGACGTCCTTCCCTGGCCACAGTTACCTTCCTCAGAACCCATTTCAGCATTAAAAATGGGAACTCAGTCGTTCACGATAGGGAGCAGTTTAGGGAATATTTTGCCAAATTTCTTTGAAAAAAAAAACTTAGGTGAAATAATGATGCAAATGTAGATCAGCCAGCCTGTGTGACTGATTCCTTCTTCCCTTATAGCCACTTCCATTCCTCATTTCAGAGTGCAGCAGGACTTGAAAACAGGCAGGGGTCCTCTGTAGAGAGCAATGCTTTGGGTTTTGCAGCAACTCTGAGCACTCCAGCTTAGTCTCCAGCTCTTCCCTGCTATCTCCTCTGGAAACCCATGAGTGGAGGAGGCAATGGTCCTTCCCTGACATGCAGGTGATGCTCCTGTGGACTGCTGCAGACAGGAACCCCCCAGGCCTGGGCTCCATCACCCTGTCCGGTCCCATCCAAAGGAAGGGGGTTCCAGCTTGGCAGCCTTTCCCACAGGGCCTGTGGTGCTTCACCCCTGCCATCACAAAGTGGTTCTTCCATCTCCTGAGTAATGGCCACTACAGGAAGTGTTTTAGTACATACTTACAACTCTTTTATGAGGCTGTGGTTGCATTGACATTATACTTCCTCTCTTTGGATGGTTTAGTTTGTGAAACTGCCAGTAATGGAGGCCGCTCACTAGGAGTTGCTGAATTCTGTAGCCTGGTAGGGGCGAGGCTGACACTAATCCCTGTTCCCAGGGCCATCCCAAAGGGGCCAGGAGACCCACACTGCTTACTGGGGACACATGGAGTTCCAGAGGCCATTTGCACCAGACCTCCAGTAGCCAACACTCAGACCTTCTGGACTCTCCAGTGCCCATCTAGGGAGACTGTTTCCCTGACTGGGCTACTGGGGCTCCTCCTCCTGCCCTCCCTTGTGCCCTCATGTTCTTTCATGGATGTGTGGAGATGGGCTTTTATCGCCATAATTTAAAAACTCAAGTTAGTATCTGCACTTTGCGCTGAAATGAGAATTTTGACTATAATACTGGTGAGTACCTAAATTTTACTGGTATTCATGTGATCAGTAAAAAGATGTAGCTTTTAGGTATTTCTTCATATTTCCACACTGTTGCTTCAGATAGTCTGAGATTTATCAAAAAGGATTAAGGAAAAGATCATGCTGTTTCTGCAGCTGTTGCCTTATGTCTCTGTTTTCTCTGCTGCATGGCCATGTATCCCCCAAATCAGAAAGAGCTTCTCTTTTAGAGCAATTGAAAATCTTGGGAGTGAGAGATGTAAAGACACTGTGTGCCTTGTTTTATATTAGAGACATTTCCAGCTGAATCTTCTATTTCCATTTAGTAGGTCACTTACAAAGAAAAGAACATAAATTATTAATGGAAGACAATAGGTCTTTTTTTAAAAAACAAAAAGTCATCCCCGCTAGGCTCAGATCAGTGAAGTTACACCAGAGATTAGCTGTACCACAAGCAGGTTTTTTTACAGTCTACTTTGTACTGATCAAAATGTGTAAGAAAAATGTTAACCAAATTATTTCAGAAATTGCATCCTAGCTCATTACTGCAAGGCCAGAATCAACTTTCAGGCTTTTGTCATTCTTGCCAGTCTGAAGGTATACTTACTTCTACAACATAGAGGAAAAAAATAAAGTTCATGTATTCATGGTAGAAATTTTGTGTCATCAAATGTTATCTGTTCATGCTGGCATACGCTATAATTCTTAGATAATCACACCTTCAAATTGTATCAGTAAAAGCATTACCATGATTACTGGGGAAACATTTTTTGGAGGTAAAAACCCACTTTGAAATACATCTTACTGTAGCTTTCAACGTACAAATCTCAATGGGACTTAACGTAGCTCCAGTAAAGCCGGCAACATTTCTGGCAAATTCATGGGAAATGGGATCTGTCCCTTTGATATTAGACACCTCCTTTTCCTTCTCATCAGTATAGTTGAAAGTACTGAGTTTGTTTCCAATTATATTTTATTAAGCTCATATAATAAATTGGGCTTTTTAATTACTGAAATAGAAATACGAAAAGCAATCTGAAAAACAAAATTATTCTTTCTGCCAACAGAGGTGGAAGATAATTACTACCAGAGTAAAGTATTATTTGTAAAGGACACCAGGAGAGAAAGAGCTTTTCAGAGACACAAGTAGCAATTACATGCTAACCTCTCCAGGAATCTCCATGGCCACTGAGCACTGTCAATGCTTGTGTGAAAAATCCCCTCATTAAGGTATTTCAGCACCTCTCGTTAGCACTAAGATAGGTCATGACCTAGTTTGCAAAATAAAACACTAGAACTACACTGGCAATCCTGCATATGCAAGAGTTGACATCCATAGGTCTATGAAAGTCTAATGACTGAAAAAACCCACCACTGCTGCTGCTAGGTGAGCAGTGAAGGAAGCAGGTCTGTAAACAAGTTTTAATTGACTGTTATGTGACCTCTTCTATAGGTTCTGTGGTGTGCAGAAGCAGATAATTGCACTTACAACACAAAGTGTGCACTTGGAGTCTTGTCTTATGCTGCTGCTTTTGGTAGAAGATGATACTGACCATGGGAAGTGGCAGTAAAAACCACCCCTTTGTAGACAAACTTTAGATGCTACTCAATGGGAAGCCATGTGTGGATCTGAAGTGCAGGGATAAATTAGATTACAAGAGTTAGTGCAGGCTAAGTAATGAAAAACATGCAGAAGCACATTCTGCAGTTCTGAATCATTTTTCTGTCACAACTATCATTTTTATTAGCTAGAATACTAATTGAGGTTCTTTGCAGTTACTTCAGTTCATCTCATTATTAGCAGAAAATATATTAAATTGTGAATCGGAGCCTGTGGTGATCTCATGGAGGTAGGTTCATAATGAAGGACTAAAAATGCCCATTTCTGCAGCTATCTTTCATGGAGGTGCAGAGATAATTTACTGGGCTCTCACTAGAGATCTTCATCTTCTGAAGCTGACAGGTAAATGTTTACATGCGACAGAAAAACTGGAAAGGGTGGGAAGAATCACTTAATCACAGAATGTCAGGGATTGGAAGGGACCTCAAAAGATCATCTAGTCCAATCCCCCTGCCAGAGCAGGAACACCTAGGTCAGGTCACACAGGAACATGTCCAGGCGGGTTTTGAATGTCTCCAGAGAAGGAGACTCCACAACCTCTCTGGGCAGCCTGTGCCAGTGCTCTGTTACCCTCCCTGTGAAGAAGTTCTTCCTCATATTTATGTGGAACCTCCTATGTTCCAGCTTGCACCCATTGCCCCTAGTCCTGTCATTGGATGTCACTGAGAAGAGCCTGGCTCCATCCTCATGACACTCACCCTTTACATATTTATAATCAGTCTGTGAAGTTTCACTTAACATCCATTAGCATGGAGCAAGAACTTCTTTGGGCTAAAACTGTGTCTTCTAGATACGTATTAGGAGCCGAACCGTTCAGCACTCTCTTTGACAGTTTACTCTAAGAGACAATTCTGCTGTTGAAGATCTGAGCTCTGTTTCCTGTCTGAAGTTTTCCATCCTTAGTTCAAGGCACTGAATACTCACTGACTTCCTGTGCTACTTGAGAGACCTCTTAGGGACCAAACATGTTTTTCCTGGGGGGTGCTTACACACTGTGAGCACTGCTTCACCTCTCTGTCCTTTTTGATACAGCTAACCATAGCGATCTTTTTAAACTTGATACTATTAGGCTTGTTCTCCAGCCTCTAATAGTATTTGAAGTTCTTTTCAGCAGCCAATTCAATTTTTCAGTGTTTGTTGTTTGTTCAGCATTTGCCCTAGAGCTATTCATATGTATTTGATGAATTTACAGAGAGAAAACTCCTTCTCAGCTTCATTTCTGCTAGGTTAAGGAAACTGAGCTCCTGCCTTCTAAGGCAGACTTTCCACTTCTCCATCCTACTAGCCTTTTCCTGCACATATTCCACATGGAAATCCCTTTTCTTGGACAGGAGTGACTAGAAATATATACACATATTTTATTACTCATCTTTCCCCAGTGACAATGATTTTTCTTATGGCTTGCTCAGAATTCTCTGTTTTTTTTTCAGGAGCTGTTAAATACTAACAGTTGAGCCTCTGGACAACATTTTTTTTCCCCCAGCTTGAATTTTGTATTGTTCCCCCTGTCTTTGGCAGTAAATAAGTTCTGGAATATTCGAGGAATGCCTTTTTCAGTCATTCCCTTGTTGTCCATATCTGCTACCTGGTATCCAGTGATAACCAGCAATCCAAGCATGCTGCCTGTGCCAGCAAGCCCCACTGGCATATCAGACGGATGCGCCAGATAATGAATGGGACAGAACAGGGTTCTTCAGGGACTACAGAAACTCTGTTTCAACTGTCATTTAGCTACAAAGCTAAATAGAAACACATCCCTACCTCCAAAAGAATACCTGATAGTCATATTTATTCTCTCTCTGAGAAATCATAAACTAGTTCTTCCTGTTTAGCTTTGCTTATTCATGAAAAGAGGAATCATTTGCTCAAGGACTGAAAACCTTGAATCACCTCGGAACTCTAAATATCTGAGCCTCATGCTCCTCGCAGACACAAAGAAACATTTTTCTCCGGGTTCAACAACTGCATGCAGTAGCGAAAAAGTCTGAAAAATACACACGATATTCCTTGCCATAATTTTTTTCCAGCCATCTGCATTTGAAGGCAGTCAACTTATTATTCAGGGAATTAGTGCTGTGGGATGTCCCTGTTGGATAGCCAAGGTCATTCTGAAATGTGTGTGTGTCACCAACAGTGGCAGACTCAGGCATCCATGGTGCAAAGTTGAAATCATTCAGCATGACTTCCCAGACTGCACACATTAAGGAATCAATTTAGCTTTTGGCCTCCCTGCATTTAGCTGACTGGTAGCTACTTATGCAAACAATAAGAGCATCAGCCATCAAAACAATTGCTGAGTTCAACTGTATTTCATTGGAGTAAAATTGAGAGTCTTGCCAAAGGAATGAGAGCGATCAAGAAGATCTTGTTTTACCATTTCTGTTGATTGTCCTCTTCTAAACAAAGAGAATAAAATATAATTAATATAATAAATCAATTTTTCTGGTGAACACCTCTCTAAGTATTAACAGTAAACTAACCAGTTCTAAAGGACTGTCAGAAGAAAAAAAAAATCTTATAAATGCAATAGGAAGATGACATCTTGTATGACTGAAAGTCTCAGACTCCTGTTGCAAATTAATGTCTAAAGAGTCATGCTCAGCAAGTACAAGGACACCCTCCTGAACCTGTATTTTCAAATATCCTGTAGTATGACTTTGAAAGAATCCCTGCTGTGTAACATCTAGACTCAGTGCAAGACCAGCCACTGAGATCAATACAGACACTCCGAACCCTGCAATACTGATAGGCCATTGTAGCAATTCTAAAATCAATGGAGTATTTAATAAGATGTTAATGTAACTCTATTGAGACAAAGATAGTGAGCCCATCCTGCATTACATGCTTGTGACAGATTTTTGCAGAAGTGTTTTCAAGGGGATGAGGAAACCGGAATGACTTTGCTATAATCATCCACCTTCATCACCCAGCCTCAGGCAGTGACTTAACGCCAGTTCTCTACATCAAAGGCAGTATAAGAAGTTCCCATCCCATCCATCCTCCCCCACTGCAATTTCTTGCACCTGACAGTTGTGCGGGTATCTGTTGGGAAAATATTCTAAACTGGACCAGTAAAATGGCTGTGTTTTTAAAAACAAGAACCACCACAACAAAAACTGTTGCTCAAAAATAATTAACCTTGACCCTATTGCACCGGTGGTTTAGATCATGGTGAACAAGCAATCGCATTAGTGAGACTGAGGATGCCCTGAACTGCAGGATGAGCGTGGGAAGTCTTGCGCTCCAAGATAAAATCTTCACTGAAATATACCCTGAAGTGCATGTGACAAACATCCTCTTAGCCTACAGAGCCCTCGCTTATGGAGGGCTCATCAACCTGTCCTCTCTTACACCCTGGTTAGCTACTATGAGAAGCTGTTGGAGGATGCCACTATGCAGTACAAATTAAGATGCCAGCAGCACACTGATGGACTGGGGAAAACTTTGGTTGACATGCAGGAAAATCAGGACTTTTATTAAGTTTCCTAACCCACGGAAACTGTTGCTCCAAAGTGTTTCCATGATGTGGCATTGGTAGACAGTAATTTGAGACTGCAGAGGGAAAAAAGCAATGAATTTAAAAGAGAAAAAAAAAAAAGGTAGCAAAATTACGAAGTAACTCAAAATGGTAGATCCATATTATAATGGGTACTTCATGCTTTTTATCTCAAGAAACTGACAGCAAAGCATCTAGGTGAAAGGACAAAGCACTTGGGCTCCATATCTCCCTTCCAATCAATACCTGAAGCTGTGGAATTGCACACAGTCACCAAGAGGGAGATGATTTCTTTCTTTTTCACTCCTTCATGTTGCTTTCCTCCTTTCCTTTCTCCCTCCTGATCCTAGTCACTTTTATCTGTTCCCTGCAGTCTGCCAGCTTTCATTTGAGATGTTTTAAATTCCCTAATTCAGTAACTTTTTAACTTTTCAGGTTTTAGTCTTCTCTCGGGCACATTTAATTGGATGACAGAGTGGTCTGATGAATGGTAGATCCAACACAAAGCAAGCACTGCATAGCTAGAAACCACAGAAGTGGCTATGACTAACATCACATTTCTCATTGTTTGGCTCATGATGCTGCATGAAGCCATACACTGGCTACATAAACTCAGGTTCTTTTCAGTTGATGTCCTCAAGTTGTTTTCAGTGAGATATGATGTTGCAGTCAGTAGCCCTTCAAGATAATATTGAATTGTGGTCACATTCTTTGGGTCTTGATTTCAAGAATCTATACTTATCTACTGCTTGGCAATAATTAGAGACACTTTGGAAAAACAATCTTCTTTTGCCTGGCTGCTAGTATTAAATATTATTATATTCTTAAAGCTTGGCATAAAGTATCACTTTAAGACTGTTTTTAATAAAACATATCCATCTGCAATTATAAATCAAATAGCTTTATAATTAAAAGACATACTTGGCCCTTTTTATCTTGTGAAGGTTTGCGTGAAATTGGAACCTTGTTGTGGGTTTTCTTTACATAATTGAACCTTTTCACAAATGACTTCTTCATATCTCTTAATTAAAATCACAGATTGTAGAGCAGCTTTTTATTTAAAGAGCATACATTCATCAAAACAAATGACAGTCCAAATTGTCACTCAATTGTTGCATCTGTGTTTTTTTGTCACCTAGTTAGAGACATGAGAAGTAATGCAGAAGTGTAGATGAGATTTCATTCTTCTTCGCTGGTGTCACTCTTCCACCTATTCTCCAGGACAGCAGAAACAGCAGTTCCTTTGGAGCATTAGTGCCATTTGCAGCTCATTGATAACTTTCTACTAAACTAATGTTTTACCTGCTTTTCACCATTAAAAATGTTCATGCCTACATTAATAGATCCCTTCTCTTCTCCAGAGTCCTAAGAATCACTTGTCAAAGGCATTCTACTCAAATGCATGAATACATAATCCTCTTTCTTGGACAACATGTTAGTTTAAGTTATCTTTCTATCTCCTATCATTGTACTACTTAATTTCAGAGCAAATTCATTTTTATTCTGTCATAGTCTCCAGCCTTCTTATATTATGTCTGCATCATAGCATGGTGCAGTAAGCCTATGACAAAACATGAATTAATTTTTTGTGGCTGCAGGAAAAATCACGTGTTCTGTAGCCTGCAGTAACTGGGTGATCCTACTGGGACATCCTCATTGTCACTGCAGGATTTGAAGTGGCAGGTGTTTAGGTGTGATGCAGATTCATCCTTTCATATGCCTGCACTGCCTGACAGCATGAAGACAAATCCAAAGCTTCCAAAAGCCTGTAAAACTCTGATAATCCTGCTAAGATTTAGTTCAACTGTTCAAGAAAGAGATACGAGCAAGTATCTGCTGAGATTAGATAAAAAAAAAGAATTTCTTTTTTTTAAAAGATAAGCAAGTCTACTCTGAAGGAAGAAAGTCTGTAATTCACTTTAAGTACTATCCAAGGAGAAACTAATTCCTTTCAGATGCAGGGTCAAGTTTTATGTGAAGCCATCTTGACCTGTAATCAGTTTGGCTATGAATAAACATATGTGCTGTGAGGAACCATGGAGTGAAGATAAAATATGGTCACAAACACATCCCATCCAGCTCTCTTGGAGGTCTGTGGAAAGGCTGCCATTGATTTTGATGGGATTTGGATGCAATTCTGCCACTCAGCACAGGAGCTTTTATTCAGGACATTTCAGTTCTCTCAGTGTCAGAACAAATGCAGCCCACATTATTATCAGAAGAAACCGGAAAAGTTTGGTACTTCTGAAAATTAAGCTGGCAAATCTTTTAGAAAGATGTGTTACCTCCAAATGAGTCCTTCTTTACTGGTGTTCATCACCAGTTCAAGTGCTAGCTTAAATGGGAAAAGGGTTTGCAGCACAGCTAGAAAAATCAGGCAAAGATTTCATGAAGCTGGAAGTTGCTACTTTTGTCCTTCCATGAGTGGCACTTTGTTTAACACACGAATTCTGAGGCATTCATTGATGACAGCCATCACTAACCAGTGGATCCACTTTCCTAAAGTGGAGGGAACAAAAATATATAATTCCAGTTTGCAATGGCCAGTGCATTAACAAAAGAGTTCACTATTTCAGTGATTTCTATAACGATCAACATAATGTTGCAAATAGCTGTTTCTCAGACACATCAGCTATAAAACTGAATTCATTTCACAGTGCTGAGATCCACAGGCTAAGTTCTTCCTGGTGCATGACAGAGTAATAAAAAATTTAAAATCATACTTCTGAATGCTAGAGCAATGGAAAAGAAGAAAACAAAGAATAAAATATCATTTTCCATGACTTGAAGTATTTGAATTTAAACTAGACTGGACCAGAAGTTACAGGGAAGTTTTAGGACCTTTGAGGCAAGGATAGAAGCATCTATTTAAAGCAGGTCAAATAAGACAGTCATACTGATCCACTCTGTCCATAACAGCCTTGGACAGTAGATCAATGGCTGAGCATAACTATGACATTCTGTATAGCCTGTTGATAACCTTCTGTTACCTAAAAATTGTGTCAGAAGACATTCAGAACATGAAAGCAAAACTCATCATGGAAACAAGTCAATACCAGTGACTCTTTCCACTGAGCAGAAGCAAGGACCCCATAGACCCTTGTCAGTCAGACTGGTTTCCACTGGAATATTTATGGTTTTCAAACAGTTTATCCTCAGTCAACAGCAGGACAGACTCCTCTTGGCTGTACCCCAGCCACCAGACCGTACACAGCATTTGAAGCACACGACCTGGCGAGGCAGGAGTGATGGGGATCCCCTGGCCAAGCAGCCCAAGTGTGAGGTCCCATCTGGGCCACCCAGGACACTGTCAGGTCAGTGCAATGCCAGTTGTTAGTGGCACTGACACTCCTTGTTCCTTTATCATTTTTGCTTTCCTGCTGCATTTCAGACATTTTTCCTGACTAGTGTTAACCACTGAAGGACTCTTCTTGCTCTCAAACCTCTGCACTTCACTGCAGGGAATAAGCGTGAGGGTTCTGGTCAGCTGAGGAGGAACCTGCTTTCCTGTCCTTAGGATCACCACTCAGAAATGATGGAGCCCTGCAATTTTGCAAGTTACTCTGAAACTATTCTTAGCAAAGGATAGGTGCACTGGCTCTGGCTGAGCCGGAATTGATTTTCCCCTATTGCAGCCCTCATGGTGCTGTGTTTTGTGCTGGGAGCTAGAGGGGTGTTGATAACACACTGGTGTTGTGGCTGCTGCTGAGTAGTGCTTACACAGCACCAAGGCTCTTTCCAACATTTCCCCCCGGTGGGATGGGGTGGGCAAGATCTTGGGAGGGGACACAACCAGGACAGCTGACCTGACCTGACCAAAGGGATATTCCATACCATATGATGTCTGCTCAAGTATAAAGCTGGGAAAAAGGAGGAAGGGGGGTGGGGTCACCCTTGGTCCTCCGAGGCAACCGCTACGCGTATCACAGCCCTGCTTCCTGAGAAGGCCCCACATGGCCTGATAATGGGAAGCAGAGAATAAATCTGTTTTCTTTTTTGTTTCTGCGTGCGGACCTTGCTTTGCTTTGCTTACATTAAAACTGCTTTTGTTTTACCCACGAGGGTTGTTTTTTTCTATCTTATTTTCTTTCCTCCTTATTGCCCTGCTGAGAGACGGGGAGGGGAAAGTGATAGAGGGGCTTGGTGGGTACCTGGCATTTAGCCAAGGTCAAACCATCACAATAGGAAAAGCCAAAAACAAATCCATATACCAAATTCAAGCAGAACAACTCTGCTGCCTATAGGAACAGCTGGACAGAAATGAAGGGAAACTAAGCATGCCTCACACATGGCTGCTCTGTCAGCATGGTCCAGCTGAGAAGTTGCCAGTCACTACCAGCCCTTCTGTTGAGAACACTTTCATCAAAACTGATGGCCTCCATTTGTACTCTTGGATGAGGATGGGAATTTAGGGAATCCTGGTTTTTTTTACAACCCAGCTCCACCTTTGCTTGTAACTCAAATTCAGAACTCTCCCTGATTTATTGTTTATTACCTCAGGTAGAAATACCTTTACCTCCCTTACACAAAATCATTGCCTGTTACAACCACTTTGCAAAGGTGCAGCTTTCAGCTGACCACTGCTGACCAGAAGCAACCATGGCCGCCTAAGCCTTAATAAAGTGTTATATTATCATAAGGACTTTTCCAGGGATGTTACACAAAGGCAGGAATAAACTTTTTCACATGAAAACTTCAAGCTCTACACATATGTCCAACTTGTTAATCACATTTAATAGGATGTCACCACTGGACTGATACATGCAGCTTATTACCACAGCCAGTTTAGATAGATAGGATGGTAACCACCTCTGAGATGACAATGAATTTGAAGATCCTCATATCCTCTCTCCTACAAGCTTAACTTTAAAGGCTGACTTTGAAGACAACTAGAAATACTTTGATTTGAAAGCCACATGCTTTCATACTGTTGGAATGAAACACTGCAATATTTCAGTGGCACATTTTTAACCTTTTCACATGAGATTTTTCTTACAGTTCTGGATATAGTTTTTCAAAATATCAAAAAAATGATAGCAGGATGGCAGTTAAATTTCCTGGACTCTAAAATCAGACACTCAAATGATGGATTTTCTAGGAAGCACCTTTCAAACCATGCAAAAGTATAGATGATACAGCTATCTCAAGGCATGAAAGAAAGCAAACCTGTAGCCAAGCCATCTGAAGTAGTTGAGAGAAGAAAAGCTTTCAGTCATCCACACTGGGAAATTATAGTGCTTGGTTTTCACAAGGTACAGAGACACCTGCTTTGTTTGCTACTGAAAAATGGAATTTACGGTCTGTTTATGTGAAATAATGTACTTAAATTCATGAAATGTAGAAGATCTGAAGGGTTACTTTTCAAACAGCATTCTCTGTTGCCAGAAAGTTCTTACTGCAGAGCATAAGACACAGAAGTAAATGTAGTCTGTCTCAAGAGCCTGAAAGCTAAAGTGGCAGTGCTGACATACGAAACAGTGAATAATACAATGAAAGTAGTCTGCTTTTCTTCTAATATGAGCTTGGAGATGTCAGTGCTGGTACTCTTCAGAGTAATAACATTGTGCATTATTAAAGACAAGATCTCAACAGCTGCTTAATGTTAATATAAGACCCCTGAACATATTCTGAGAGACTCCTTGTCAGTCCAATACAGGCACTGCAATTTTAACTTACAGTATCATTACGCCTTCTCTTGTGCTTTGAGAGTTTATTTCCTGTTTTGTCAGGCAATCATTAATCTCTTCCCTTTAATAAAAAAAAATAAAATTTGAATGTTCAGAAATAACTCTTAATAGCTACCCACAGTTCTCTGTATCCTTATTTGAAGAAAAAGAAAGTTATTTTAGAGTCAGCTCTGTCCCTTTTCTACAGTCTCGGCATTCATATCCCATCTTCATTCTTCCTTGGGCAGAATTTCACTGTTCCTGTTTTCTGAGACTGAGCACTATTGGCAGCAGCTGTGAGTAGATTTCTGAAGAGCCTCATTGTCCTGGTTTCCCAGGAACAGACCCACGGGCCAGTCATGGCAAGCAGGCCTGAGTAGCCCTGAGACAGCTCGGAGTTTCAGTGATGGCAGCTGTCCCAAGCTGACTCACAGGTGTATCCCATAGCACTGACATCAAGCTCATTATAAAAGGAACGAGTTTACTGAGGGTGGGGAGTTTGTCTTTCTGGGGCTTTTCCCTGTTGGTCCTCTGCTGCTGATGATTCTAAGGATGAGACTGAGTATAACCTTGTATATTTTAAGTTGGTGTTTGTACTAGTTTTGTTATTTCATGAAAACTGTTTTAACTGCAGCCCATGGGGCTTCTCCCTTTTTTTCCCTGATTCCCCTTCTCAGCTGGGGAGGGCTCATCGGGTGGTAGAACAACTGCTACAATTTAGTCCCAGGTATAGGCTCAATGTAGACACTCATGAAGGATCTGAGTTTAAATTCTAGCTGTTAGCATTCTGTGTGCTAGCATATATTATAAACAACTATACGTTTTGTACAGATGTGTACAGGAATTCCAAAATAGCCAAGCTAACAACATTGAATAAGAACTCATGTGCTTTGTAACTATACATAATTAATGTCTTGTCATATAGCAGAGTCCATGTTTGTGGCAAGGTTTATCCACTGGCTCTGGAAGCAAGAAGTAAGAATTATGGTGTAAATTTTTAAACAAGATTTTTTTTAATACAAGATACACAAACTGAAGAGAGGAGACTGATTGCTGGAGAACACTTTACGTAAGGGGCTCAGCTTAAATGAGCACACAAGCCAGGACTTGAGAAAAATTCCTTTAGAGCAGATTTTGAAAGTCTAAAGACAAAAACATTTATATATAAATAAAAAGAGAAAATATGCAAACATTGTCCTAGTTGGAAAAACAAAGTGCCAACAAACAGTCAATAGAGGAAAGCACAGCAATAGTAAGGGGGGAGGAGCAGACAAAGACCACTCTAAAGACCAGGAAGAGCAGGGCAAGGGGAGATGAGCATCCTTAAAGTACCTTGAAAATAATCTCTGCTGTCCTCTTGTGCAAAACTGATTGTTTTCATCAAATGAAGATTATGTTGCTCTCTGCAGAGTCTGAAGAATAAATGCTGAGAGTTTTAACCATCTTTGTCTGCTGCATGAAGAGGACAGACTCTTGTTGCCCACGTGCTGGCTCGACCCTTTCCGTGGGTCCAACAGAACAGCAGCACTTCTTTTCTGACCAGTGGCAAAAGCCAAGCAGATAAAGACAGTCTGACTAGAAGGAATAACACTTTTCTTTAAGCTGTATGAACAAATCAGTAGAAGGAAAAGGCCTGAATACACTCAAAATGTGAGCATAGGTTACCTAGCAGCTGGCAGAAGATCAGATGTTTGTGACCTCTCCCACTCAGTGTCCTCTGGAGAGGGCTCTCAGCGTGTGTTTGAGCTAATCTAAATCAAGGTTGCTCTGGTCTCACTATCCTGCCCATTTCCAGCTTTTTATGCCCTTCTCTGTGACTGTAGCATAGGCACTCATTTGATTGCATAGTGAAATGGTTCAGAGAGATAGAAAAACTGAAAACTTACCATGAAACAAAATAATTAGCTTTCAGCCAAGTCAGTTCCCTGAACGGGATCAACATGAAGTCAGAGACACACCAGCACTAATGCAAGAGAGGGGATGGAGGTGTGCAGCCTTGGTCCACAGAGAAAGCACAGGTTACAGTTATCTTTTCCTAGATTGTCTTAAACTGCTGTGGAAGCACACCATGATGCCTCTCAGCAGATATCACAGGCTGCTTTGCAACCTCATAGATACACATTTGCCCCTTCTGGGTAATAGAAGTTTTTGGGGTTTTTTTTATAAACCAAGATGTTTTGTGTTTCTTCTTCCCCAGGCTGCCAACCTGATCGAAAGAGCACTTGTAGGTTTAATGAGAGTACTCTCCAATAGATAGTAGCAGCAAATCATTAGTGAACAGCATCAGTTCTGACAGAGCCACAGCTTTCAATATTCATTCTGTCTTTGAAGGTGATTTCCTACATCAAAGCTGAGAAAATATATTAATAAGAGAAAGGAAAAAAAATCCATTACAGTTTGGTTATATCTTTCATTTCAGTTATTCAGCTTACCTCTTGGTATAGATCTTCTTTCTGCTTGTATTATACATTTCAGTGCATTTCTCCATACACATAGTATTTGCATCATTTGGCAGAGAATATCAAAACCTAAATGATGATCAGACTTCCCAGACTGCTGGAAAGAGTCTGTTAACAAAAACACTTGCAGTTAAATCAGATCATATTAAATCAGCAACGTTCTTAGCCCTGAAACATAGTATTTTATTTACTGGCTCTTTGGTCTTCTCTTATCTCACAAGCCTGATCAGCTACCTATCTGATGGTTATGCTTTCTCCTCTCTTAACATCCTTGGCTTAATCCGTCTAGGTCAATTGTTCTTGACCCACTTTCTCCAAACTTATGATACTGCTTGGTACCCTCAGTCTACCTTACAACGTTGATGTAGGTTAACACTGGCTGGTCTCCAGCCTTTCTTTGCTGCAAACAAAAAAATGAATATTCCCATCCCTTATCTGGGAAGGACAGTTGCAGCTGTACTTCCAAGCTCAATTTTAACTGTATATTTGTGAAAGAATAGATGCTATATACAAATTCAAAGTGAATCTTTTGAAAAAATATCTATGGAAAACAGAACTAACACTAGGCAGGGCTGTGTTTGCCTACAGTCAATGAGCAACATAGTTTTCTGCTATTCTATTGTCCCAGTGCTGTGGGTTTTTTTGCACTGGATGCTATACTATTTCTTTGAGACTTCTCATAAGGCAGAATATATTTGACCGTGTTATGTAGCAATGTTTCCTGATTTTCTGGAAGAATTGGTCTGAATTACATGACATTATGCCATATAATGACAGCAAAAGGTGGCAAACTCTGCTACCACTAAAGCAGTTTCTAGACCAGGATAAACTGCAGTGGAGGAAGAGGACTTTGTGGCAGGTTATGACTGGAGGAACTTTTGTGAGGGATGGTCTTTTATCTGAGTGTCTAAAACTTCACCTTAATAGAGTGTTATTGTGTTGGGTGATTAAGGAGTTCAGCAGCAATGTCCAGGAATTCACAAAGAGCTTGTCATCAGATTTCAGACCAGCATCATTATGGTAGACCTGGTATCAGGTACACAGTGTAACTTCATAAGACAGTAAAATATGAAGGTAGTGTATCACACCTACAGAATAATCCTGGCCTCAACAACAAATCAGCTATTGCTACTGGTTCTACCCATTTTAGAATTTTTTAGAGAAAAACAACATAAGAGGAGTTGCTCCATCCCAAAGAATATGTGTTGATACACCAAAGCACGACTAACTACATTGTTAGGACTTCGTTGTAAGACTTCACATGCTCCACTGCATTCTCAACCAGCATTCCCTATTTAACAGATAAGGAATGAGTTTGGCAATTAGATTATTTCCATCAAATGCTCTCCTCTTTCAGCTATGTTGGTTGTCCTTTTGTTGTTTTATTGACCTCCATTTTCCAGGCCATTGCATTTCCAAACAGCAGTTTAAAGAAGCATTATCCCATTAAGGAAATAATTAGTTTGCAAATTTTAACATATTTGGGGCCTTACTGGTATCTGGTTGTGTTTCTTCTTGTGTTGATTTCTTTCAGGAGGTTTTGCTTGCTGTTTTAATTGATTGCTCTGGTTTATTAGGATAAGCACTGCCATAGAGAAGCAATGCCCAAGTACTAGACCACATTGTTCTGACATGCAATAATGCTGCTCCAGAGCCTGCTGGATTTTGGATGCTGAAAGAGAACTACTCGGAAATTTCGCTATGAGAGGCAATTGTCTTGTCCAAGAACAAGTGAGTTAAAATTCAAAAATGTGATATAAACACCATAGTTGAACTTTTAGGGTTTGGTCTTGTCTCTGTAAGGACTTTGGGATGGTCTCCCTACCACAGCAGGGAGACTGTTGCCTTGTGCAAAAAAATGAGGCAAGAGTGTGACTTTGCTTTTCTCTTTCATCACACCATTGGCCAATATCTGTCTTTGTAACCAAGAAACCACAGAAACTTTAATTGGGATTCATCCCTACACTATGCATGTGCTCTTTTTGTCTCCTTCCATTTCAATATTGAATCAAGTTGCAGAGACAAAATCTGGCCCTGTGGTATTACTCAAGGTGAACAGCTGAAGGATTCAGATAGCTATTCTCTGAATGAGTTTGCAGAGGCTAAGTAGCTAGATTAGGAGAGTACAGGTGGGAAAGCGATAAATACCATGATCAGAGGCATTTACAACAAGCTATGAGACTCTGCTTTGTGCTGTTTGTTGCTTTAGGCTGGGATTTTTAAATCCCAGTCTTTGTTGTTTTCCCAGCTTTGTTTGCTCAAGGCAAAGTGATTGTCAAATACCTCACACAGAGGCCCCTAATTCTGACTGGGACATTCAGTAATATACAACTTAAATGAGACACAGCACTACTAGGCAGAATTATGTCATTCTGGTCTTACTGCTGCTGGTATTTCACTAATTTTACCATATGGTCGATGTTTTCAGTATGCTATTTCCCTACACAGAGTTTCAGCCCATATGCCAAAGCGTAGCATGATATACACTAAAGACCACATTCTGACAGATTTGCTCCCCTACAATTGTGTCCTGTAAGATCTGACCAGTCCCCAAACAGCAACAGAAACAACATACTGGATTTTCCCGGTTCTGAAATCAGCATCATGGTAGGTTAAGCAAATTTTGTTTGACTGACCTGATGCTGAAGGAAAGCAAATAATTTCTGAAGACTGGTTTATCGTGTAACTATCTCTCTATGTCATAAGCTTTTAGAGTGCGGTTATTTTGTTATTCTTACGTTAGAGCTAGAGACTTCATTGCTACAATTTTCTTTTGTATGCTCAGAAATAATGGCTTGCTGCTCAGGAGCTAATTGCTGAGAGTGTGGCTTCTGGCTCTCTGCAATTGTAGGATAGATGCGCCCTCCCGTGTACCAGCTCTGAAGTGTTTTTACAGACACAGCTTTTGGAGACAAGAGACACATCTCCAGAGAGTAGGAAGCTATATTTTTTTTGACAAAACTTTGTCAAACAGCAACTCTGACAAAACTCTCTTTCAATCACCCACAATTTATTGATAACATTTTTAATTTGGAAGAAATGAAAAAGCTTAATCTTGTAAAAGAGATAGCAATAGAACTAGTGGGGCTGGCTCCCCCACCTGCCTTTTCTGCTTATGCAGTGAACCGAAGTCAGAAGAAACAAACGAGTGCATTCCCCAAGAGTTTTTGTTACTCCCAAGGATGGTCTGATAAGATTTTGTACATCCACCTTTCATAAAAGCAGTAAAATTCCTGTCAAATAGAGCAGGGTAAAGAAAGAAACATTTCAAGGTAACAGTTGCTTTGCATAAACTTCTTTGAAGGAGTGCAGCACTAGATATACATTTTAATTTCAGAGAAGCACTAGAGTTTAGCTAGAAACACTGAGAAATATTTTTTTTTTTACTTACTTCGATTTTGAAAGCATCATCCCGATCTAGTGGGAGGTGTCCCTGCCCATGGCAGGGGGGTTGGAACTACATAATCTTTGAGGTCCCTTCCAACCCAAACCATTCTGTGATCCCTGCATGAATTCACCACAAAATATTGAATCAAAATAGGGGCATTCAGTGTCTGTGTCCAACAAGGTAAATTACTGCATTTTTTTAAGAGTCTGTTTTTTCCTGATGTATTAGAGCATATCAGTAAATTGTAAGATGCTTGCATTACAGGGCTATAATACAGGAGTCTCTAACTGACCAAAAGTGTCTTTGTTGACAAGGAAAAGCTCCTGGACATTATTCTGGTTCAAAGGGCAGGACAGTTATGTCAGCTATTTCTTTATATGTTCCCTCAGAAATGGCATGGAGTAGGAGGGGGAGGTAATCCTATTGCCCATTCTCATGCAGCTGACTAGTCCATCTTAGCTCTTAGCACATCTGTACCCCAGAGGGACTCAGACCAGGACATAGGTTAGGGACTGTCAACTGTCTCCAGGTCTTTATCTCTTCATGGTCCCTGGAAGCAACCTAAATGATCAACTGAGTAATCTAGACAGCGAACTAGCTGCTTAAAATTAGGTACTGTGAGGAATACCTTTTTGGGTGACAACATAGCTGCTTCAAACTATGTTTTGCCTTCCCTCTTTCTTTGTACTGCTACCCAAGGCAGTACAAATGATGCTAGTATCTTTGTTTAGGTTAGAGATGTATTGGACTGCTTTCTTTTCAACTGATTATTGGGTCAGATTAATTTATGTCTTTTTTCCTTCTTTTTCCTTAAAAAAAAAGGTGTTTTTTTCTTTGGGTGGTTTTCAGGCTATTTCTCTTGATCTCCTATTGTAGGCTGGGAAATTCCAGTTGTACTTTGTTTCCATTGATCTATTTTACCTAGTCACCATAAATTTCAATCTTCTTCCTCTGCTGCATTTATTCCATCAGTTGTCTTAACTGTCAGTTTCTTTAATAGTCCTTGTTCATGTATGAGACTTTCATAGCTTTGAGCTACCTCATTTCTCTAGAGAGGAAATTAATTTGCACTTTCAACATATGCAACACTTAGTCTCCATTCAGACACTGGCAGCTCTTATGCTGTCGGGTGCCTCAGATCTATCAGGTTCTCTTTTTTTACCCAAATTTGTTTCTTTCCTTTAATAAAAAATAATCTCAGAACTGGAACCTGATTTCACATTCTGAAATTACACTTTCTTTCACTCAGGCCAACCAAGAAAAAAACCTACCAATTACTTCTGAAGTTAAAATCACTTGCTTTTCAATAAGCCAGAAGCTGATACTGTATCACTTCCTCACACTGCAGCTTCTGTTAGTATGCCTTAAAAGTCAGAAGGAAAAAAAAGCTTATAGACTTGACTCCATAAAAGTGGATTTTGAAATTTGTGCTATTACTAAATGCTCAAAAATATTTACAGTATTTAATATAAAGTTACCACATAATATGACACACTAGGAAGATGCTTTTACATTTCTTACTCTTAAGATCCAAAATCGGATTTGACAAAAAAAATCCAAAAGTACCTACAAATGTTTCCTAGAAGGTTTTTTTTCTTGAACATAGGTGACAGTAATTATTAGTCACCAAGAGATTGTCCAATATACATATTCTTATACATGCTGGGCCTCAGGATCACAAAATGATGCTGTTTGAAACCAAACTTCCATGCATTGTATCTGTATTAATCCATTCTGTACAGATATCAGCTATGGATGATACATGGATGAGTTTCATGGTACATTACTAACTACAGGGCCTATTACCTCTACCCATCATTTCCTCCACCCGCTTCTGGTACCTCCTAAGTTACATGAAAGTTGGGGTTGTCCTGCCTGTCAGAAAGGAGTCTGATAGGATCAGCATGAAGTGCTCAGAGCAGTCTAATAAACTGAAAGTAATAATTCAGAATGAAAAGGTGCATCTTCACAATGTTCCTGCTCAATAAAATTTGAGGTAGTTTCCCCTAGATCTATTCGATAATTTGATAGAGTGGCACTGCTGTCTTACATAAACTTTCTACATCAATATGTCGCAAGAAAGTCGTGTAAAATACAATCAATATATGCAAGTAGTAAGACAAAATATGAATGTTATTTGGTTGAGGAACAATGATCTAAAGTGGGCTAGTTGGGCTCTTTGATACAGGTTGGATAGTACGTAAAAAGGAAGAGTAAACCCTACCATTACTATTACTTTTCGTCAGACAGAATAGGAAATTATGCTCTATACATTTTACTTAGCAGCCTACAATTTTTATTTACGTAACAAGGGGTAGGAAGGTCCCAGTGCAAAGATCCCATTTTAAAATGAAGTAATTTGGCAACATGTTTTTTTTCCACTCATTTCAGTTTGCATGCAAGGATACTAAATTTTATCTCTGGCTGTGCTAGAGGGCTATAGTTTATATTTGCCATCTTTCCTGCTGTGAAGAAACAGCAAGCTAATGGGCTGAACCGCTATCTAGCTGGAGCTAAAGCATAGCTAAGTAAGGTTGATGTTACAGTACAGTAGCTGCAACAAACAAGTTAATGTGTCCTTCAGATTATATCTTATTTGGGCCATGTGAACATAAAATGTGAACTTCAAGTGTGCATTTTAGAAATGTCTCTGAGAGAATTTATGATTCTTTTAACGTATGTGCAGAAATGCTGTTTCAAGTTAAAATTGCTAACAGACACTTCAAACTACGAAAGTGATAATGCTGACATCTAGCCATGGGCTTGTCCCTCAGACTCCTTTAGTGCCAGCGGAGGGACAGAGAAACTTTCCAGGTGCCACTCACTTGGCATGGGTCAGAGGTCTGCGCAGAGGCAGGGGTAATGCCACCTGGAGGGACCCGTTTCTCTCCATTGACTAGAAAAGCAGTGTGTGCCATGCTCAGATGTAGCTGTCTACATTTCTGACATACTGCAGAACTGGGGAGATAATAACTTCCATAAATGCAACAAAGTGACTACTTAATCAACACAACTCTTATGTTGTCCACAGACACCCCCGTTAGGCCAATTATTTTGTGCTCGCTACTTTTCTTGGGGAATTCTTGCTAGATTTGGGCATCCTTTGCTGGCTACAATTGCTTTGAACTTGAATTGATCTGACAGTATATTTGATGTTATTTTCAGAGCATTTCCATAATGAATACAAGTTTCCACAAGCAAACAGGTGTCCCTGGATGGGGAAAGATGGAGATTTTTCTTATTATTCTTTTGCGGTTAACAGAAATAGTATTAGCCAGCATGATCTAAATTATCACAACTTTTACATCACAGAGGATGACTGCACATTCAGCCACAGGCTGGCTCTTACCATCAAAACATCCACATAGTTTCTTGGGTAGCCTCTGCACTGAGAATGTAATGGCTGTTTCAGCTAAAAGTGAAGATGTCTGACACCCAGTATTCTGACGACAGTGATGGAGAGGAATGTATGACTTTTTCAAACTTACATAAAACTTTCCACCGATGAAATAATAGCAAAATATATAGGAAAAAATGTAACAACAAAACCTTTTCTTTATTGATATGCCAACTTTATTCATTCTTGCATGCAAAAGCTGAATTATTTATTTGCGTGAGATAATATATTCTATTAGGTTGCAGCAAATACCTGTTGATACCTTAGGATAAATTTTACTTGGTCAGGTAGCTATAGGACTAAATTTTTTTTTCTAGATATACAGCCGGTTGTTAACTACAGTCTAAAAGTGGTTCTATAAGCACTGCTTTGAGCTGGAGTTACTGACTTATTTTTAGACCAAAAGTGATGAAAAATTGCCAAGTCTGATGAGTTGCCTTCATTGTTAAAGTGACATTTTATGAGTGAGATAGCCATCTAAGTATTGATAAGCCTGGGCATCTTGTTACCTCCTGTGAGCTGTCATGACAGCTACGTATTTTGTATTTCTACTGCTGTTAAAAGAGTGAACAGAATTGATTAAACGGGCTGGTACCAGAAACTGTTCACTAGAAATCTCAGCTCTTTCTGGAGGAGATGGAAATACATAAAAATAAATAACCTGCATTTCAAAAAGCTCTATGTTGGAGTCTGCATTCTGAGTTTGAGGATGAAGTTGTCCAAATACTCCAAGAGGTTCATTTCCTCACCTTTTTGGGAAATCAGAAATTAATGGGAATAAAACTCTTCTATTTTCCCTGTTTTTGTCTTTTTCTTCTCTTGCTCTTAAATTCAGAATTCTTTTATTCCCATGAGGAGGATCTCTGAGTAGGGACAGGTAAGTGACGGTTGGGTAAGAAATTTCTGGAATGAAGTGAATTGGGCCCCAAAATCCAGATCTCTCAGAAATGAAATCTCAGTTGTGAAGGATACACAACAGGAAGATGAAAGCCAATATGTACACTAAATCTTGATTAATCTGATAACAAAGGCAGACCAATAGGCATTGCAGTAGACTTCTGCTAGAAATTTTGTCCCCTTTTTTGACTTACGTTTCCAGATACTTCTGTATTAGGAACAAAATGAATGCCTGTATTGTATTCAGACTTGCAAGCTTGTGCCTGGAGCATGAGTTTCCAAAGATCTCCATATGTGCTAGTGGCAAATTCAGACTTCAGTTTTCTATTTTGAGGAAGCTTGATCACAAGCATAAATGTGGAAGTCCAGTTCAAACAGTTATTCTTTACTGACTGTGCACATTAATTCTCATCTGCAGGCTTGTAGGAAATTCTTTTGGCAAAAAAAAAGCCCAAGTTTCGGAGCACGTGTCTCTGAGAGGCTTTCTGTGTGCCACATCTCTCTTAGCCTCTCATTTCCTGACTCAAATGCGGAGTATGTACAGAAGACTTTGAAGTGTTGAAAGGTTCTTTGATATGATGCCATAGCAATTTGATATGGTGCCATAGCAATTTAATTATTTACTCCAGTGCTGCCTCAGCTACACTAAGCTTAAGGAATCAGATGGGATGCAAGATTTTAGCTTTAACTTATAAAAATGCACATGATCTGGATTTAAATTGCTCAGGAACTTCACTCTCCATCCTACAGTGATTAGAAGCACTCGAGCTGGAGTTCTTTCCCATGGTACAGTATCCTGCCTGGGTGATTGCTGGACTGGGACCTTTTCCACCTTGCCTCCTTTTCCCATCTCCAAAGAGTTTAAAGCACCAGAAAGCACTTACCTTCTTCCACACTCTGTTTTTAAGGAGGAAGCGACCTGAAGCGCAGATCAGATTTCTGGAAAGTCCTTTCTGTTGCACTTCACATTTATATCTGTGGGATATCTGCCCCAGACATAAGATAGATATCCAGGACGGCGTTCATACAAGAAACTCAACAAACCAATAGCTTTTGGCTATGTCTTCCAGCACATTCCTTGTGAGACCTCAGGACCTTTACTTTACCTTCTTGATGTCTTCTGCTTTTGAGAAAGTAATTTTAAAAATCTCCCCTTGATGATTTCCTGCAGGATCTTCAGAAGATTATAGCAGATGAAGAAACACAAATTTCATTCAAGATGAGAAACCAGCATGATTACAATTTATTGTCACTCAAGCATGTAACAGAAAGATTGCCCACTGAATCTCTATATTGGTTTTTCTCTGGATGTTGTGTGTACAGAGACGTTATTAACTTTGCCTTCCATATAACCACGCTAGTATGTTTTCTCACCAGACTCATCTGGATTATTGGAAATCTCCCACTAGCTTCCTTGACATAAGGGACGTGAGTTTCCCATAAGTACAGGACATCTCTCCTTGCTTGTTAATCTACTTAAATCACCCTTAAGTTTCCAGAGCTTGTTGACCCTTTTACTGTTTCTCACCATGGAGCTGAAGCTTCCTCTCCTTCCTCACCTTCAGAAACAGATGGAATTCTGTACCTCCTTTGTTTGCTTCGCCACAATTTGTTCCACCTGCCTGTCGGTTTAATTCTGCTATGGTGTCAAATTTATCCATCTTCATCTGCTTTTTGCAGAAAATGCTCAGTACCTTGCATGTATATGGTATATGCAGAGACATACTTTTGGAAGTAGTCTGTCTTACTAACTTGCAAAATCTACAAGATACAACGACAGAGAGCTGAAGGAACCTGAGAACAGAGGTTTTGCTACCACTTTTGCTCTTGTGATACATTTTGAGGCTGTACACACCAAAACCATGTTTTGATTTAGTATGCAATGTGCTTGATGAAAACAATGAAAAAAGCTTTCCACTTTATATAGCACTTCATAAATATGCATTTATTTCCTCATCTTCCATCAGTTTTACAGTTTCAACCAGTGCCTCAGTGTTAATATTTGTCAGAAGCATACAATGGATTTTCAGATACTTCTATTCTGTAGTTCTAAAGAGAAAAATAAATTCATGGGGCTTTCCATAAGGAACTGGGCCGAAAAAAAAAGAAACTAATTTCTTATAACATATTTCAGTTACATAAAATTTCAACTTACATTTCTATCCTACTCCATGTACTGTATTTACATAGTCAACTAATTCATTATCTACATTTTTCAAATACTGTAGTCATAAATCTTTTAATATTTTACATTGATTAAATTTTTATTACAGAAATTCTTTAACACACATTTTAGACACTACAATTTCAATATTTCACATGAATTCTAGGAGATTACTGCCCAGTTTCACTAGTGATATGTCAAGATGCTGCCTTCTAAAGAAAATACATATTACAAAGGAATTTTATAATATTCAGAATCTTGAATTTTGAAAAAAAGTACATGGGATGTAATAATTACAATGCTACTTCCTTTTCTATGTAATGTTTTGTTTGGAATCACAGTTTACCTGAGATGTAGAATTGTTAAATGTAAGGTGGTGGGGTTTTTTAATAAAATGAAATATTTAATGTAAGTCTTGAAGTACTGAAAATTTGAAATTTTACACATATGTTGGCCTTCTATTTAGTGAAAACTATTCCTATCTGTATAGATATATAAATGTTATTTACATATCTAGATAATATTTTTCCAGAAAAGTCTATATCTACATAAGTAAGCATTGTTATTATATTAGGAAACTTCCCACTATCCTTAAAAGCAATGTGCTCAACTACAATATTCAACTTCTGACACAGACACAATAGTAAATGTGACCTCTAATGGGAGTACTTTCTTCCAAGGAAAGTAAGAGGTACCTGTAGAATTTGGAAGACATGGCAGACAACTTATGTGGACTTGATGAAGGAGACGTTATATATCCAGTTCCATAAATATTATGCAGCAGCATCTGACACAGCAGACACCTTGAGTCAACTTTCCATGTTACATATAACTACGTAAATAACATTCTAATTAAAAAAAAAGTTATTTATAGAAAACCCTTACAACATTGTACATTTAATGCTGCGTGTCTTCTCTTGTTACAATAATATGCATTTCTATTAACAAATGATTGTTGATACTAAGTTTAAAGCAAGTGGTCACAAATTTCAGGTTTGTTTTATTCTGTTATTGGTAGACATTGTTAGGCACAATATGACATTCTTTGTAAACATAAATTTTGATACATTAGGCCATGAACTGAAGTTACATAAAACAGTGTAGGGACATTTAAGAAACACATATCCACTACATGCTCTAGGCACAAATGCAGCTATCTAGGAGGCCTGAACTTGTATCCATTGCAACTGAAAACACCAGCTGGCACCTGTGGAACAGAAATGCATCCTTATCACCAAATACTCCTGCTTCTGAATTAATTCAGTTTTTTCTCTTATATCAAAATTTTCATATAATTCTAAAATACAGATCTCAAACACATGTTGGTAAAAATGTATTTTAGTTTATTTATCCTGAAACACCTAATTATTATAAGGTCAGTGTCAAGAACTAAGGCCCCTAAAACAAGTAATGTCACACGTCTGGAAAGCTTTCTTCAAAATATGTATCTAAATATTTTTAAGAATTTGAAAATAATCTTCCACTAACAAGTCATAAGAGAAAAACCTCCTGAAGCTCTTTTCTTTCCTGAACTTAAAAGTGCACTACACTTTTTGTGCAACATTGTGTAACTTGAGAACTGAACTGAGGAATAAAAATTCTGAGCTTCCATTATATTGCTTATTGCAACTCTCACCCTTACTAACCTGTATTTGCAGGGTAGGCACAAATTAATATGAGTTATTTACAACCAATAGCGCAACTTCTTAATTCTTATCTGAAAAGATTTTGTGACAATAAATAGTGTACTTAAATTGTATAAGTTTTAAGAAATTATTCAGTATCCCATGATTATATGAAGAAACATTAACTTATAAAGTCATAGAGGATTTTTACTCTGCTAATGACGCAAGAATGATCTGAGTATATAGTTACTGTTACTGTTATTGTGAACTATCTTCTCGCCTCCTCTGAATAATCAGGAAAAAAAGATATTAAATTACTTAACGAATAAGCTTTGGAAGCATATATTTATTTTCCTTTTCTAACATGCTAGAAATGGAGAATAAGGCAACAACTTTGTAAACCAAGCTTCTTAATATGTTTCTTAAAAGTGCACTTTCATGCTGAAAAAATAAAACACCTTGAAAGAAAAGCTTTAATTACTTTGACAAGACCGCATCTTATCTTTCATTTGGTATTTTGAAACACTCCCAAATATACAGAGAGGGATTATTTTAGTGTTATAAATGATTCTTCAGCTTTAAGTAATTCCTTTGTATGGGTAAAAAGCTTCTACAGCATCCTGCAAGACGCAGTAATGTTTAGAAAATTCCACCAATTTTCATTGCAATCTTCTACATTGTTATATTATGGAAGTATTCTAACCTAATTCCATGGAAAAACAACAGATGGTGTGTGAATATCAGTGTCTTCTGAGTTATAACCAGACAGTCCTTCCTTTCTTGTGGTCTTTATGCCTAGGAAAAGTTCTTTTTTTCCACTCAAAGTAAGTAACTTTTACTGAGCAAAACTGGCTGATAAAGTCATGGCAGGTGACACTGAAGTAATGACAAAATTATTCCATAAGTAGTTTTAAGTCTCGGGTACATACAAAAATTACCCAACATAAATTAGACAGACTGTAATTCTCCTAATTGGAGAAGAGGAAAAAAGAAGGAAATTATGTGATAGACTTCTGAACTCATTTTTCATGCTGAGCAAAAAGGTTCACTTTTAAGTCCATTCAATATTTGACATCCTGCTTTGTCCATTTCTTTGGTATTCTGTTCTCATTCTGCAAATCTAACAGAATTTTAATGGTCATCTTAATTCAAATGAAAGAACAATGAGCTGAAAGCACAACCAGAACAACAGATGCCATAATACTGCAGAACACGTTGGTCTCAACAAATTCTGGCTCTTTGTGTTCATTTTTTGTAATGATTGGGGGCATCTGCAAATGCAAACTTCAGTCTGTAGGCCTCTGCTAGGAGTACACTAATTTCTTCATTTCCCCAGTGTACTGTGGGCAAATTTTGTAAAAATATCAGTAATTCCTAGATGGAGAGGAAAAAAAAAAGAAGAAATGAATATTTTTTTTCAAATACTGGTGTAATAGCAATGTATTACTATACAATGATTATTTATCAGTGATCACTTATGTAGCACCTCAGTATCCCAAACAAACCTGAGATCCCATTAGTTCTAGTGATTTTCTGTGATTTTTATAGAAATACTTGATATTCAATCTTTGAGTTCAGAAAGCAGCTATTAATTGTATATGAACTATGGTTATTTCCTAGTGTTGAGGAAAACAAAATTAAAAAAAAAAGAAAGGGCAGGTGAACTCACTTGCTCTGTAAATACTGTGAGTGAAAGAAAGCAACACCGCTCAAGTGTGTAAATTCTATGTACCCATACTTGCCCTTGTATGATTGTACCACTACTGGTGCCCTGATCATGGATGGAGACACCTTGTTGTACTCAGACAAACAAGATATCACACACAGTGTATCAGAATCACCCCACTAGACTTCTAAGAGGTACCTTAAATATTTTTATAACCTCTTTATACCAGGTGGTCAACAGGCAGACAGCTACAGATAAACCAAAGTCACTGACTACATTGCAGAAGTGCTAAAATTTTCTTCCTTAATGTCTTTTCACATACAAACATGAAGAATATCTGACTTCTGGTGCTGCTGCTTTCTAGGTATGCCTTGTATATAGTACAGCAAACAACAGTTAAATTTATTTCAACATTATTTATATAGCAATATGGATAAAATTCAAATCAATAAAAGTAATTTCGAATGATAATTTGAATTTAACTTGAAAAGGTCCTAGAATGTGGACTGCTTTTGAAGGGCATATATTTGACCACAGACCAGGATTGCAGGTCTATGTAGAACTGTGATGCACAGGATCAAATCCCACTGATTGCTCTTTGAAGGATTCCTCAAAAGGGTTACCTGAAAAATGTTTGCTTCCTATCCCATCACTGAATGGTCAAAAGGGCATTATATCTATCTGTGTTGTTGCCTGTCCGAAGTATTGTTGTGTTCCAGGGCATGGAGTTATACAATTCGTTATAAAAACTTCCCAGTAACTTCAGATGTTTTCCTCTTTCCTGATATTCTGGGGAGAAGTCTCTGACACTGATGCAAAGATAAGCAATTCAAATCCCATCTCAGTTCTTAGACCTGCTTTCCCACTGTTTTCTGGTTTCTTGTTCCAAAAGATTTTCCTACAGGTCAGTTTTTCCTCTCTTGTATTAGATTTAGGCAAAACTCATTTCCAAACTGCCAAAGCCCAGGAACAGAGGTAATAAGGAGCTCCCTGGGACAGTGCCTGTAGGTTCAGTTCTGATGACAGCACCAAAATCCATCATGAACCACAGCAGCACAAAGCTTCAAATCCTCATCTGTACTTGCCAGCTGTGAGAGGAGGACTCTTTGGAAGACCAACTACTACAAATTCTCTCCTGAGTTCAACGCAAATGACAACTTTATAAGGCTCATCTCTTGACCAAACTTGGCAAGTTAGTTTGTTTTTTTAAATAAATGGTGACCCAAAAGCCCAGAAATCCTCAAGCTTGATGTAAAAGCCTTCCCAGGCCAACTATTAAACTCACGCTTCAAACTTTCCAAACAGAAGATCACCTGGAGATCCTGCCTCATGCTTTTAATTGTTTTGACAAAAAGATTCCTTAAAATTTAGGCTGTGGCAAAGCAGCAAAAGGGAAATTTTTGGATGAGGTGCATCAGAACAAACTGAGTGTGGAATTTTATGATGGGAGTTATAAGGCAATCTTAGTTGTAACTGCAGTTGTTAAGCCTGCTTGTATCTTCTAGGTGCTCTATTTTTGCAGAAAAAATACAGACAATTTGTGCACATTTGTATATGTGCATATATTTGAGTATGTGCGTATGTATATTTTTGCATGAATATGCTTGTTAAGATTTGTTCTAAAGAGCGGGAATAAGTAAGCAGGAATACAATTAAAACCACAGTCATTATCCTGCTATAAATCAGAATCCCACATTATCATGTATAAGTACATAGTGAATTTTTTCTTCTTCATAACAGTGTTATTTTCCTTCCTTCCTCTTCTCCCTCCTCTGCACCTGCTTTCATGGAAGATGGCTGCAGGAGCTCTTAGCAAGGATTCTGTGATTTCAGGAAACAGCAAGGACCAGAAATGAACATTAAATGATTTTTCTTTTGTGTGTGAGAGAATTATTCTGGCTTCATCTATTTCATGGTCTTGCTATACTGGTTCTTGTAATATGAAACAAGAGAGGATAGAAATTGAGCAGTATATACTTAATTATGAATAACAAGTAGTAATACAACAGAGTTAGCATGAGAATGTCTCTATTACACTTGAGAGAGCACATTTTTAATAAAGTGTTATACAACTGCCAAAATTCCACTTTTAAAAAAATTTCTATCTACTTATTTGACAGTTATGCTGATAACTGTAATTAATAAATTAGCAGTGCAAAGTAGGAAAGTTGTGTGGAGGGATGATAAATGTCTACCTCCACTAAAGCTTTTTTTTCTTTAACAAAGTAACTTTCAACCAGCTCTATGACACAGCAGTTAATTCAATGAGTTTTATGAATGATTCATGTTGCTTGAGCAGTGTTTTGGTTTTCCTTTGGGCTGCTGTTCAAATGAATTTGGCCTAACCCAGTCGTCCAGACACTGGAGAACCGTGAGCCTTCTAGCAGACCTCAGCACTTGTACTTTGTAGAACATCACCTAATTGGATGTTGCAACCAATACCTTCCTGTACAGAAGGTACTGTTAAGCTATTCAACAGCTGGTGAACAAAAGCTAATGAAGGACCCATGGAGAACTAGACAAAACACATGATTTTTCTCCCAGGAAACACAGCACAAAAGTAGAAGAAATCGAGTGCTCCAGGCTTAAGGTTGAAAACTCAAAACATTCAACCTTACGCTCTCCACACTATAGTAAATGTCACGTGCAGCTCAAGTCTGAAATAGAACTATTGGTGAAGATCTAGTTTCATACTTCCATGATTAATTGCAAACTTATTAATAATTTTCATCAGAATCAAATATATAAATAAATGGCAGAGCAATCCATTGACCGTCCAACTCCATTTCTGTTTGAGTGGGCATTTTGCCACTGCTACCAAGGGAAAAGACTCACTCCTTAACTGCTCATCAATGTCTAAGACTGATACTCACTAGTGAATATATGCTGTAAATCCATAGTGAAATAACTGGCCAAAGACACACTACTTGAGTGACTTTTCTAAAGATAAGGCTTATCTTCCTACGATCTATTAAAGAGCTTCAAAACTGGCTCAGATAGAAATAAATCTTTTATCTTGTTAAAAATAAAGTAGAACTTGGCAAAAACCCTCCTAAAGAAAATTTAATTTTCTTTAAGTGCTAAAGAAAATCATACTGCAATTACTGCTGTCTGAATATGGAGCATTCTTCCAAAACAACAAAACAAAAAAAGCCTTCTAAACCCAAAAGAAACCCAAAAATTTAGCCTTTGTATTTGAAGAAACGTACAAACATATGCTACTTCGTATTTACAAGACCACATGACAAGTTTATCTAAAACTGCTCAATATATCATTTTACACTTATAAAAGAGCAATGATGACTACAAGTGACTCAAGAGTATTAATTTATTTTTAATCATTTTTCTCATTTTTTCTCCAACAGATAAAGCAGGAATCACTAGAATTCATGCATAAGTAAGGCATCCATGCTAACTGCTTAAATTCAATTTCCTATCCACATTCAGAATTAAAATGAGACATACCTTGAAATATGATGAATCATGAACTTGAATTAATATTTACCACAAAAAACCCAGTGGAATGAATTCCCCATTTGTGGAATAATTTTGTTAAATTAGAAAAAAACCCAAAGCAAACCAAAACCAACAACACAACAAATGCTCCCAACAAATTAATCCCTGTTTACTTTTGCCTCTGCTTACACTTTAAAGAAAAATAAGAGTATTTTCAAAGTGGTAAAAACCTTAGTATTGTAGGCAATGAAATGACAGCCTGATTTCTTTCTTGCCTCAGTCTTGATTGACCAGATTTGCCCTAAGAAATCACAAGTCTTTGTGCGCAGGAGCAACAGCTGGAGAAAGGTACCACCCACTGCAGAGAAGGATCAAGGTACTACTTAGATTTGCTCCTCCCTCCCCGACCAAGTACAAGTGGAGATTTCAGCATAGGCTGCAATAGATGTTATACCTGAAGAATGTGAGGAAACTGTTTTGGTTTTTTTAGATGTGAGAAGAGAAGACTATGGTAGGATCTAAGAACTGTTTTCCACTACATACAGTGATGGTTATAAAGAAGACAAAGGGGCCCAAGAGGCAATAGTAACAAGTTGAAGCTAAGCTGTCATAAGAATAAAACCCTTCACAACGGAGGTGCTTGAGCAGCTTCCCAGGGAGACCACAGAATCTATCCACTGGGATTTTCACAGCTCACCTGGAGAAGCACCTGAACAAGTGTCTCTAGCTCAGACGCTAGCCTGGTTTTCAGCAGCAGATTGCACTATGGACCTCCCTTCCACATGGCCGTCTTCCAGTATTATTTTTTTAAAGTATATGGACTTAATTAGAAAAGAAATCCAAAAGCACAACAAAAACCTGCTAAATACATTTACTCATTTGGTCCATTTCAGGAAATGATGTTTCCTAACAAGGAGAAAGATGCATTTTTTTTTAATCTGGAATGAAAGGACATAGGGGGCTGCTGTAGCAGTGCTGCTGGGTCATACTATGAATAAATTAAAAGTCTATACACCAAACTGCTTTCTTAGTATGGCAAAAGATCTAAATATTTTTAAAAATTTAATATCCGATCGTAAAGTATTTACTATCCTTTGTGCAAGATTTTTGGTTTATATTGATGCATTTAAACCACAATTCTGAAATAATTCTTCAGTATATTTGAAATTCAACATTTTTGTTAACAAAGAATCACTTTAATACAATTTCACGCATTGTATTTGCACTTCTTTAACTGCACTTGGATTTACATAAGACTCTACATATGAGCTTTTGTAGGATATGCTAAAGTATGCTAAACAACATTATATATCATACTCAACTATTCTACAATATATAAAGTATGTTTAAATACTTATGAGCAGCTGTATAGAATATACTTTTAAAGTATGTGAACTTTCACAATGTCATTTTCCTTAGATAAATTAACACATATTCAAGAACTATCCTATTCACCACGTAATCAAGACAAGTCAGTGGTAAACTTGCTGCAAGTGCTGTGGTATAGGAGTAACTTCAGAAGTGTGAGGACTATGTTTTAAACACCACATTAACAAGATCTGGGAGTAATCCTGCCTGCTAAGCAATGCCTGTTGTCAGATATAAAATTATTCTTGAGGGAAAAGACTCTTATCATGCAAGCTCCAATACATATATATAAAAGAAAATACCAGACTACAAGACAGGTGTCTCAAAAAGAACACGATTTTCAAAGTCCTTACTCTCAGTTTCTTCTAAAATCAAAATGCTCAAGGTCTTTTCCTTGTAAACTAAATAAAAACTGAGTACTAATAAAACTTCACAAAACACACTTTTAATAATTATTACAAAGTCATTAGTCTCTTTTTCCTCACTGAGATTGTAACCCAATGAAAACAAAAATAATCTCAGTCCATTGAACAATCTTAAAAACAAACAAAAAAAATCCCAGAAACAAAAGAAAGGAAATTTTACCATGTTTTGAAATCTGTTGATTAGCAAATCCCCTTATAGTATGAAGTCCACTATAATCCCTTTAATCTATACAGTTTTTAGCATAAGATTTGGCAATAGTATTAGTTATTTGGTCATGGTTATCTATAGATATTATGCTCTTTACTGGCACCCCCACTCTCACTCCTTATGTGGATCTTGAAGAAAGGAACATCAAAAACAATTACAGAACTAATAACACATTGATAGCTAATAAAACATAAAAATTTTATTCTAATGAGTAGAGCACAAAGGTCTCTTCTGTGACAATCAAAGGAATTTATTTACTTTGAAAACTCCGTTCAGACATTTTGTCTGTGTGAATAATTGACAAGAGTCAACTGCAGGTTTTTTTTAACAGAAGAAACTTAACAGAACATAAAAACCAGTAATAGAAGAGTGTTTTTATTTCTAGCTAATACAAACATGGCAATAACTAAAGTTAAAATCAAACTTGAACATACTGAGGAAATTAACGGATTTAGTTTTTAATGTCAAAACTGAGAACTGGTCTATTAATTTAACAAATAAAAGCAGTCCTAAAATACAGTATTTTTCTATGAGAGTTAATCCTTCCTGCTGCTAACTGCAATATAATTATGGTCTGAGTACTTCTGGTCTACCACAGCTCGATTTTGTACTGACAGGCAGAACCTGGAATTTTACTATAATTCATAATCATCAACTTTTCAATATTATGTTTTAGGATTGCATATACCTAAATGAAAGGTAAATTAACCTTACATATAATCTCATTATTTAATAAGGAGTTGCTAACAGGTGTATTTTGAACAAGTGCTGTAACTGTTACACATTGTGCACACATAGAAAACACAGCAAAATTTATGATGGCAATTTGATTAAACTGTTTCTTTAGTAGAGTTAATTGTACTTTCAAAAGTTGCACTTGAAATTTTAGAACACAGTGCTTACTTTTAAAGAACTAATGAAGTGCAATACTACTAAAATTTATTTACAGGAATTATTGAGACAAGCTAAGTAGGAAACCAGCTATTGCCAGAAAAAATGCCGATTTATCTTTTCAGATAACATGAACCAGAAATAAACCATACACATATATTCAAAGAATTTTAAATGGTTTTATGATTTTATGAATAATTGTATAATGTGGTGCTAGAGATAGCCAGAACTGGACAATCACAGAATCACAGAACGTTAGGGTTTGGAAGGGACCTCAAAAGATCATCTAGTCCAATCCCCCTGCCAGAGCAGGAACACCTAGGTCAGCTCACACAGGAACATGTCCAGGCGGGTTTTGAATGTCTCCAGAGAAGGAGACTCCACAACCTCTCTGGGCAGCCTGTTCCAGTGTTCTGTCACCCTCACTGGGAAGAAGTTTTTCCTCACATTTATGTGGAACCTCCTATGTTCCAGCTTGTACCCATTGCCCGTTGTCCTGTCATTGGATGTCACTGAGAATGCTTCAAAAATGTTTTTCCAACCAGATGTAACCACTATACAGGCAAAAGAAATACTTAATATAGGAATCATTTAATTCCTATATCCTTTACAGCATTCTTTTTCACTTGCTTGTATTTGGGATTGTCGAGTGTGAAGGAAAGGGTGGCATGGATGGCTAGGATCAAGGGGGTATCCCACCCGCGGACTTGGTCCCTCCCCTGCAATGCACCATGAAGCAGACAGACAGAAAGATGTGCCAGAGCTATTGCCTGGCTGAGACCCTGTAATAGCTGCAGTGGCCAGGCTGGTAATGTGCTGTGCAATGCTAATATCTAATCCTATTCCCAGATACTTAGGATGAAGGATATCCGCTGCTCTGGGACTCAGCCAAGCTCAGTCCAAATCCTCCCCCTTCCGCCTGCTATCAAAGTAGTAACAAATGTGCTGGCTGGTAACACGAAAGGAAAGGTCCAGCGCACACTGCAGAGCCTGGCTGACCTTGTTCAGATGCTTTAGAACTACTTTTGCCTTCTCTCTGCCCCTCACTGTTGATATGTAACGTGCCAAATAAGTAGAGCACCAGCTCTGAGAAGAGTTTTCTTTTCTTTCTTGAGTGCTGTTTTTCCTCTTTCAATGCACTCAGCAATATTCCCTATGCTGCTGCCACTTCTTATTTCTCCAGCTGTCCTAACCTGCTAAACGGAGCTGCAAATAATGAGCTGTACTTCTGGAGTGCAGTGCATCTTATTAATTACCTATGTCTCAGAGTCAGAGAAAACATTTCTTTCCTACTGGGGACAGCTGGAATTGAGAAAACTAAGATTTTAAAATCGAAAATAAAAGAGATAGTAGGAATAGGTCATCTATTGCAGCTTAAAAAATATTTGCTGCAGATAGAGGTTAAGAGGCTAAGTGGACCTGGATCCTTCAGCAGTACAGCTGATCTCCTGTGAGGCTTCCTGAGCACGGAAAGTTATAACTCGCAGTGTAGGCAGCGATGGCTGAGAGACCACAAAATGGTTCGGTTTGGATACTGGGTGCAATAACACCCTCCTTGTTCCTGATTATGGATGAACCTAAACTTTGAGAAGCAGAAGATGGAGAAATACTGGTTTATCTATGCAAAGTGGCAGGACCACTTAAGCCTGCACTGGACAGAGTCTGAAGGATTTAGCAGAGGTATGCTCTTGGCATCTCATAAATCAGTGTCACTCAAGAACTCCTACCTTGAACATAAAAGATCACACACTGTCTTGTGACAGTTTATAGGAAAATAACCCAACCAACCAACTAGAAAACCTGCAATATTTCCTGAAAGAGTCAACATTCAACTTCATAAATTCAATGCTAAATTTGATATTTTTCTTATACATTCCTTTATTGCGCATTACCTAAATTATGCTTCTAAAATATCTTGAAAGGGTTATTAATTCTTTCCAAAGAATTGCCTATTAAACAATAATTCTTGCTTATCTTAATTTAGGCTTTTCATACACCATGACATCTTAACCAACAGATCACAGTATACAGAGCTCAAACAGTATGCAACTAACTACAGAAAATAAAAGGTTATTCAGAGCTCTAACTAGACTTGTTGCATCTTAAAATGGATACTTTTAAAAAATATCTAAATAGGTTAAGGTTAATTTCTCCTGCTATCAGCTTACACTCAGCAACTCAAGTGCATAGTGATTCTCAACAAGTATATATTTTTTTATTATTTGAGTCAAGTATAGAATACATACATTCTTTGATTCAAATATACATTTCTTTAATTCTTCACTTCAATTGGATAATCTTCTGAAAACATACAGAAGTATCCTATTCTTATAAATAATTTCATATTCCTAATAAGAACTTCATAGAAACACACCTTAACATTCTGAAAATTAAAAGTTATGAAAACCTCATAGTTTTATCATTTCCCTTTCATGTTTTTCTTTTCATGACTACTGAAAAAGATTCCTGGACTCAGCATATCAAAACCAGTAAAATAGCAATTAAAGTCCTGTTTCATCCAGTATGGATCCCTTAAGCGAGTCATTAGCAACCTAAATTGCTAATTATAAAATACGAGGTTCTAAAGAACTATGTCAGAGAAGCTGTGCTCACTTAGTTGAAGAGAAGATTTACATCTTCATTTACACAGGTATGAAAATACAAAAATTAATATAGTAAAAAAGTACCTTAAAGGACCACATCTTAGCTGATATTGTAGGTAGTCTTATGTCCTTGCTCTCAAATGAAAACAACAAAAAAATAAATCAACAAGTAACCCCCATCCCTAAATTTTGAAATAGGAAACACATATGTGTGTTAGATCTTTTTCTTAATGAAATGTACTATCTACACGTTATTATCTATGAATTTATAAGACAAGGTTAAGGACATAGACTTTAAAACAAAGCAAGCATTGCTACAGAATTGAGATGTTCAACTCCATAAATAAACATCTTATTTTTGCAATACCTTTTTATTCTGAACTGTCTCAAAATGCTTCAAAATTACATGCGCATGAAACAGTAGTTAAGGTACTAATACAGAATATTCACCCTCAATAAGAAAGAAAGAAAAGGAAGTCGTCTTACTTGAACACTGATGTAAATTCATACTTAACTCAGCCAACCAAAACCAGTCTTGGGTTCTTCCTTACTTTTAAACTAGAGAAGACAGAACTTCCATTTTAAAAATCTCATATGAAAATTGAATATCTCAGAAAACATCCAGGAAGATTTCTCACTATCCCAATTGCTACAGCACAGAGCAGAATGGTCTTGAACCACTCTGACAATACTATTTGCCATATTGTTTTACAAAATATTGCTATGTTGCCAGTATTTGGAAATACTCATGAGTACTTATGCACTAAAATATAAATCGTAGCAACTAAATAATAACAATAAAAAACCCCAGGTGTATCACTTGTCACTAGCTTCATGCAAAAAGCAGCACATAAAGGAAAAGAGATGCAAATAACTGGAGTATAAAAAGTCATGAAGATCAGAAGTCATTCTATTATAAAAAAAAATTTCAAACAAACCCCATTCAAACATAGGACCTGTTGAACCAATCAAGACTGCAGCAATTACAGCAGAATGAATTGTAAATGAGTAAGTTACTACATTCTGTCATTTTTTCCCTGTAGTCAAGCAAGATCAAAATATTTGTACAGCAGATTCCAACAGAAAATTTACAATTCTGCCTCTCCACAAAGTCCATATGCTACCTACTCTTCTTGGTTTGATTTTCCTGACCATAATCTGGCAATGCACTTCAAGGGGAACTGTTTGCAGAGCTCCAAATTCACACATACTCCCCTCTCTCTGCAAAGACTTCTAAATTTTAACACTGTAGTATGGATAGCTAAAAGCTCATCAAAAAAGAAGAAAGAAAATCACAAAATATCAATTGAATATGATGAACCACAGGGACAAGAGTGTATAAAAATTTTATATCTTTCAGATTTAAAGCAATTAGAATGATTTGGCAAAAAGATATTTCACAATGTAAATTGTTCTGAGTAAAATCTCATCTTGTTTTAAGAGAAAGTATGTATTAAGGATTGCTGATACAAAATTGCCTGTATATATAACTTAAGTAGCACTGTCTGAGATACCCAATTTTTACATTCAATAAAGATGGCACAATGCAGTGGCTACTTAACTACTATATTTTTAGAACTAAAAAAAATCCCTAAACATAATTCAAACAAACATTCTCAGCATCCTAGGAACGTAGGACTGAAAGAGGCTATTTCCATTACTTTGTTCAATCACCCACAGCACATGAGGCCATATATAGGTGTTCTGATCTGAATGATCATTTGCCATTTCAAAACCCACAAAGCATTTGTGCACCTCCAGCAGACTGAAAGACATTAATACACAGAACTAACAACTTGGCAGTGGAACCACCTTCATGAAGGTATCACAATTAAAGGAAAGGACAAAGAACCTGTCCTATATCTTTACACTGGCAGGGAATCCAATAACTGAAAATTTCCAAGTTAATCTGAGAAGCCTCATGAAATCAATCAAAATTAATCCAAGATTCCCTTTAATTCTCAGGAGAACACCAGTGTTCACTTGAAGAAATCATCTAAGCTTCCTTGGTGAACAAAGCATGCAGGCACAAGAGCACAAGACAGGGATCATCCAACCTGCACAGGTTTTCTCAATGTACAACAAAAACAAAACCCCCAAATCCCTGTCCATTCCTTGACGCTTTAAGAAAAAAATGCATTTTCATGCATTTCCTTTGTACCTGTTAGATGAAAAGATGCATCAGTTGGAGAGAAGTTCCAAAATAACTTCCACAGACAGATCAGGCTTGATGGGGCTCTGAGCAACCTGATCTAGTAAAGATGTCCCTGCTCACTGCAGGGGGGTTGGACTAAATGACCCTTGAGGGTCCCTTCCAACCCAATACATTCTATGATTCTATGATAATCAGACTGAAGCTTTAATTCAAATTAACACAATATAATTCAATTGAATGCTATAAACTAAAGAATAAAAATATTCTAAAACAGTATAAATAATGCAAGAAACATGATTAACAATTGTGCTTAAGACATCTTTCAATCTCTGTTTGGGGACAAAAAGAAACCTAAGATAGGATTAATCTTACTATATCACACAATAACTAACAAATTTATCAAAGTTTGACATAACATAGATACTGCTCTTTACCTCCTGATATATTACAGGAGGTTTATCTAATGGTTTACAACTCAAAGTGGAACAATTTATAATCTTTTGATCTTTCACCAAAATTACATTCTAACTTAAGTCTTTACTCCCCCATTATGAAGCAATCCAAATGCATTCTAGAAGATAATCACACCTCCCCTCAAGTTTTTGTTTTACAAGGTTAAATAAGCCATATTTTTTTTAATACTCTCTTCTAGGGCTAGTTCTTATTTTCCCAGTCTACTGTTATTGTTAAACATAATTCTGAAGAGACTACATAAAAAACAAACACAATTCTCATGCAAGTCCCAGAGAGATGCAATTTTTCCAAAGCATATAGACAAAGAATATAATACTGGGACCATGGAAAAAGAAAAATTCTAAATGGAAGCCCTAAGGTACCTACAAATACCCTAAGGATGCAAGCCCTAGAATTCTAAGACAATTAAAATACTAATATATTTTATTTCTATAATATTTAACTGCCCTTCTTACATATCACTATACTCATAAAAATAGAAATCTACAATTTCCACTTTGGCCAAAAATAATTTGATATCAAATTTCTATATAAGATAATGAACGCCTCAACTTTCATGGAAAATATGAGTTTGCAAACCAATGGCTGAATACAGGATTTATTTTTTGCTTATCTACAAAGGAACAGCCTCCAGACACAAACATGAGAGAAGAACTGAATGTTTTTCCAGCACAGCAGGTGACAATCAGCTGGGTTAATCTTTTTCAACTGCTGATTTTGAAGATTTCCAAAATAAAAATCCTAAAAGTGCTTAGGCCATGAGGACCTCTTCTTGGTAATTCTAGTCCATACATGTAAGGAAATAATCAGGTTTACACTCTAAAACTTCACAAAAATATGTTAGTTGAAAGCAGTGTCCCCCTGTCATGATATCAATAACCAACAGAGCAGTTTGGCAGAGGAGCCAATGGTTTGACAATTCCTAAGTAGCTTCAGATTGATCATCAAAGAACAAGCAAGACAAAATCCTTGATTTTCCACTTTCCACTATGCAAAGACAAATCTTAGTAAAAACATGAAAAATCAATATGAAGAAATACTCTTCTCATAAAAGTAACTTTAGCATGTGACAGACATTAGTGTTACATAAACTAAATATTAATAATAGTTTGCCGTGTTTCTCCTGGGTGTAGCTTTCTCATACCAATCTGATTTTGTAAAAATTTAAATTACATTAAGAAAAGGTTTGTAGCCTTGTAGCTTTCACATTCAGAGAAAAGCCTCAAAAAAAAAAAAAAAAAAAAAAAATCTGAAATGTTTATCTAAAGATCCAAACCCACACATAAATGAAATAGGTTTTAAGGAAAACATTATACTCAAATTGATTTTCTTTGGTGAAATTGGCTTTTGACAAAATTATTTCTTTTTAAAAAACACACCCTGTGAATAAAATGCCATTTTTAAAAAATAAATGAACAAGACCAAAAGGTGTTCAAGAGTATGACCAAAACTGCAGTAACATTTATATACGAAAAATACTCTAGTGGTGCATTATGTGGTATTTACAGAAGTGTTTGATGGGTTGGTTTGCCCAGAGTGACTAAATCTCTCATCTGTTCCTTAGCAGGCAAATGAGAGGAGGAACTCCTGTATTTATCACAGTAATCTTCAAGAGAGGAAACTATACCATGACTTGGAAGACGTGGCCTTTTCTCACAGAAGAGAACAAAGACATCAGCTACGTGAAACATGGCTTTCAGAGGTATATTACTGGTGGCAATTTCAGTTCACTTTAATAGGTTTGCCTGTGACCTGGCAATTCAGAGACAGCTCCGTCCTATGCTCTGCTATCTTTTCCAAGGGGTGCTAATCTTTAAGAAAGGATGTGGCAGAGAACAACAGCTATTAAGGATTTCAGATGTCCCTGTTTAACCTGTTGTCCTATGCAGATCAACACCTGAAACTAAACACGCGTGTAAGAACTGTGATAAAAAACAAAACAAAACAAAACCAAAAGCCACAAAGCTTTGGTAAATCAGTTCCTGAGGACTGGATGCAACCATTGCTATTCACTCAGCTAATGGCAAGCAAATGTTACACTGCAGAAAATGAATTAAGATGGGATAAATGGAAGCTCTTGGTATATTTGCAAAGGGATGTCTAATGCAAAAAAAAATACTACAGAGAGCAAACAAATTGTCACGTGTAAAGATCTTGCTCTTTATGGCTGCTGAAAGAGCCAAATACGAGGCTATGATGGCAATAGTAAGTCTGCTATAATTGCATTTCTGGAAGAATTTTAAATCCAATTTGTTTACAAGTAGATGACAAAACAATAGGCATTTTAATTCTTGTTATTTTTACTGTCTTGCAGTTGCAATGAGACGATTTTGTTGTAAGACAGCAAAATCTACATGCGCCAGCATTTAGGAAACTATAGGAGAGAACAGAAGATTGAAAGAAAGAAAATTAATCCTCTTCCATCTGCTTGTCTCAAAGAAAGGCATATGTCACTTCATCCTATTATTCAGCTCATACTCCAAAAGCTTTTAGTTTCTCTTTGTTCTCTTATCAGTAGTTTTGATTGAGTTTGGTAGTCAAGTATACAGGCTCCTGTGATTTTAGTCTTCTCCAGGGTTACACACTGATAAAGCCAATAATTGACATTGTTATGCAGCAGTTTCTGCTGAAGAAATAAACAAGGAAAGAAAACAGTTTTCTTTGTAGAGAGATGTCTCCAGTGACAGCTGTGAATTACTAACTAAATGGAAGCCTTGCCAGTGCATTTAGTTTAGCAGGTCACTTAAATTGCTCAGGAAGAACAACAGTTTTTCCTTTGTTCATGAAAATTCTTTTTTATATTGAAATGGAGAAAACACAGAGATCTCTTTGTGGTATTTACTGAAAATAAATAAAAATAGTGGTTGATGAGAGAAAAATACCTTATAGTAATCAGTAAGTGCTTTTCCTGGAAACTTACAGGTGAATAAAATCAGATTGTGTGGAAGATTTGATTCAAAACTAGGATGGTAACAGCATCTCTGCAAAATAAAACAATAAAGCAAGGCTTATGGGAAACCTCTCCAGACAACTCACATCATGTCCTTCCCTTCCTTTAGCATGAATCAGATCGAAAGGAACTCTTCATAACACGTACAGATGAGAAGGGACCCCAATTTTGCAAGATGTTCCTCCCATCCTGCAAAATGCATTGCTGCACCTGTATGGAGTTTGGTCTCAGCATCCTTAGAGCTTTAAAGCTCTGAACAGAAAACATACATACATTTTCTGTTACTTCAGATAGGCTTCTAAGATAAGGAAGGACATAACTTACTGGCAGATCAAAATGAACTTGTTTCTAGAGTTCAATTATGTTATAACAACATCATGTTCATGATGACAAAACTTAAAAAATAGTAACAAAATAGGCAGTGATTGGTCAACAACTATTGAAGCCTTTTTAAACAAAATAGTGCTTTTTCTCTGAAACTAGGCTTTTCAGAGATCCACAATTTTAGAGTTAGATTTTACAATGGTGATGTGGTTCTAACACTGTGTGCTTTGTAGTTGGTAAGGAAAATTAAAAATTACTAGATATCAAAAATGTGAAGGTAAAACCATTATAGATGTTTTAGAAATGACGACTGCCATTTCGAAGTTGTACCCTAAGGCCAATTTATAGTCTAATTGCTTCAACAACTGTGAGAACTGTAGATGTTTTCTGTATCTATAAATAACAGCAATCATATCTGTCAGTAGGAGTATTTTTTGTCAGATATATAGCACAAATTTTGGGCTGATACCTGAAGTCATAGATGTTAAAAACCAGGAAAGATCATTATTCATCTTGGTCTAACGTCTTGTGTAGTTAATAGGAATTAAACTTAAACTTCCACCTCCCCCCTCTCAGGAAAAAAAGAGCAATTAGAAATCTTAAGAGCTGCAGAAATTCATTATTTATTTTGTTAGTGCCTTGGGATTTTTTTCCAACCAATTTCTCATATATTAATCGATTCACCTACTGATTTTCTTTTTGACAAATTAAATACTTCAAGCACTTCAGTCATCCTCTCTGAGCCCTCTCTACGTCTTTGACTTCAGACATCATAACTGGATGCAATGTTACATAAAAACGCCAAAAAACCTCTACTAAAAGGCAAAACAAGCTCTTACATTCATTATTTTAAGGATCCAATTACTCCCATGTGCCACAGCATCATTCTGGGGTCTCATATTGAGACAGCTGTCAGTAATGCCCTCTAAGATCTCTTCAGAAGCCATGCATTCCAGGATAGTCTCTCACTCCAGAGACATGACCTATTCTACTTATCCTGTATTTGCAAAAATTTTTCATTTGACTATATCAAAATACAGTTTGCCTGAAGAGGTCAACTGAACAAGTGATTCAAGATTGGTTTATATAACTGCTCTGTTCTCACTTTGACAGAATGTTAAATCTGTGTCATCCACAGATTTTTATTATCCGCTATTTTATTAGTGGAAATGCTGAATAGCATCATGCCAACTACTGACTCCTAAAGAAGCTCACTAGAAAAACCTCTTCTTGAACACAATTAAGTAAAAAATCTTTTTTTAGTCTTCCTGGTAGGACATCATATTATGTTTTTGTTGATACAGTTAAATGCTATTTAAAAATAAATAAATATACACACCCCCAGTATGAAATTGTTATCTTGCATGTTTACATCTATCAGCAAACATATAATACCACCAAATAATAAAATCTGGTTTCACTGTCTTGTCTGCTATCTAATGTAGATTAACTTTTCAGAAATAAAGACATAAATGAAGCTGTTAGGAATGACACTGAGAAAAAAAAATTTTCATATGTTCTTCTTAACTGATAGTAAGAAAATTGGATATGTAACTAGATAAATAATAATTATTAGAAAAATACCGGCTAAGTAAAGCTGATATAATTTAATATGTATAATTATATCTTTATTATCTTCATGAACATATTATTTTCTTCCCACGGAGTCTTCTGAGACACATAAACAAAAATTCTCACAGATACAGGAAGAATTTACATGTTACAAGCTTGCCATTAAAATCCATAAAAGAAAATAAAGATAAAGCTATTTTTGCAGATAATATGAGTAACTCTTATTATTGTTAATTGGACACACTATGGTCACTAGAAAACCACAGCCTCTTTATAGTATTATCCTCTGATACCTTGGAGCTTCCCTTGTTACAGTCTTCCTAAAAACTAGGAAAAGCCTTTAGACAGCACTCTCAAGTGTACAATGATGCCTACCCATGAAGAGAACAAATCCATCACTAAGAAGAGTTCTGACAAGCTGTAAGTGGTAGATATACTAAGAAAAAGCAACTAAGTATTAAAAATCTTCATGGAAGCAAGCTAAAAATATCCAAAATGATTTTAACTGCAATGGATTTCTTTCTGAAAAGAAAACATAAATAAAGGTAACAAAATGTCAAATTCTTTCATTACAGTTTCACAGCCATGACCTACACTGTATCACTTATTGGTAAGTGATCATGCTGCCACAGGGGAAAAGATAACACACTCAGCAAGACTGAAATAGGAGGAGCATCTTTGCAGCCCGAGAGAAGCATGAAGTCTGTCTAGTTACGATGACTGGAACCACTCCAACCCTAATGCTACTTCATTTACTTTCTAACATTCTGTTAAGATAGTGAAGTTGCAGTACAGATTTGGAAAGCCACAACAGGACACTGCTGATTCATGCTGTTAAATCCTGCTGTTATTACATTATATTTATGCTGCTATCACACTACTTTATGATTGGAGACTTCATTATGGTCAGAGCCAGAGCAGATGATGAACTACATGTCAAGAAGAAACAACACTTGCTTGCCTGCATTAAAATATATAAACCTTTTACTTCAGGTGAAATAAATTCTAGTGATAAAGAAGCATTACAAGTTTCAGATACAGTCACACAGAACTCTATTTCAATGACTATACAAACGTACAGGCATGTTTTGCCAAACGAAAGGTTTGGCTGTTAATGACAGAAGGACAGCAGTCAAGGTTGTAACAGAGTTCTTATTTTCCTCTGATCCAAAGAGCATCTTTAGCTGTGTCCTTTCTATTTTCAGGAACTCTGTGGTATGGATTTTTCTAGTGCTTCTTATAGTGCATCTTCAGCAACTATAATCAAATGATTTGAAAAAGACTCCCAGGAACCTGAACAGCAGGAAAAGATAATTAGTCATTCCCTTTTATAATTTCACCCTCTGGACCACTGACAACATTTTGTGTGAAAAGCTAAAACTTCGAAGCCTCTAGATTTTAATACCTGATCTGATGTCAAATGGGTGGCTCAGAACACTTCTGAAGAAACCAGTCACAGATGTCATCTCCATAAGACATAGATGATACATCATACAACTTAAAAAACTAAGAGAAGTATAAAACATTTCGAAACTGGTACATCTTCATCTAGTACATAATTTGACTCCTGCAAAGCATCAAAATCCTTGCCTTGAGTATGATTATGCTTCTAATTCAGAGTGAAGGGGCCAAGAAAGAAGACACATTAAAGCTCATCAGAGCACCACCTACAAACATGACCCGCCTGCAGTTTAGGCACAGTGACAGCTACTTTAGCTAGTCTTCAAACTGCAGCTAGGCTTTCAATGATTTTGACATTTATGCTGTCTCTTCTCCTTTGTCGCCTCCTTGTTCTCGGGGTAAAAATGACATTTTGCTAGCAGGAAACTTTCTTACATTCACAACATGACTGAATTTTAGTAACTAAAACAGCAGACTAAAACATACTCAAGGAAAGCAAGCCCAAACACCATGAACTGATTTTTTCGAAACTGAGTTTCTAAAACTCCTCTTATATTTTAGGGTCCTACTAATATCTTCGGAATCCCTTATACACTTAAGTAGGTTTTTACTGGAGTAAGTGATGTCAGTAATGAGAATGCACAGAATTCAAATGAGAGCTTAGTCAGGGAGACTCTTCTGTGAAAATAATGATTGACTATATACAATCATCTGATTGTATAAAGTATAAGGTATCATTACTATGTGGTCACTTTTCAAAACAGAACTGAAACATAGAGATTTGCCTATAAAAATATTATGAAATAGAGTAAGAGCTCAGATCTCACTTTCCAGTTGGTCCTTATTCCAATCACTAAACAACACTGTGCATTGCTCTCCTGCAGAAACTTCCTACCAAAAACTGGTACTTGAATTTCTAATTTTGATCAAATCTTTAAATAAATTCAGTCACGTCATTAGAGAGTTGTATTGGGTTTGTGTGGCAAGGTTTTGGTTGAGTGGGGGCTTCAGGAGTGGCTTCTGTGAGAAGCTGCTAGAAGCTTCCCCAGTGTCCAGCAGAGCCAATGACAGATGGCTCCAAGAAAGCCGCGCCGCTGGCCAAGGTCAAGCCCATCAGCCATGTAAGTTGCCTCTGTGATCACACATTTAAGAGAAAGGAGTGAGAATATGTGTGAGCAACAACCCTGCTGCCACCAAGGCAGTGAAGAAGGAGGGGGAGGAGGTGCCTCAGGCAGCGGAGCAGGGATTCCCCTGCAGCCCATGGTGAAGACCACGGTGAGGCAGGCTGTCCCTCTGCAGCCCATGGAGGTCAATGGTGGAGCAGATATCCATCTGCAACCCCTGGAGGACCCTGCGCCTGAGCAGGTGGATATGCTCAAAGGAGGCTGTGACCCCATGGAGAGCCCATCCTGGAGTGGGTTTGCTGACAGGACTTGTGACTCCTTGGGGGACCCACGCTGGAGCAGTCTGTTCCTGAAGGACTGTACTCCATGGAAGGGACACACACTGTAGCAGTTTCTGAAGAACTGTGTCCTCTGGAAGGATTCATGTTGGAGAAGTTCATGGAGGACTGTCTCCCGTGGGAGGGACCCCATACTGGAACAGGGGAAGAGTGTGAGAAGTCCTCCCCCTGAGGAGGAAAGAGCTGCAGAGAGAACGTGTGGTGGACTGACCACAGCCTCAATTCCCTGTCCCCCTGCACTGCTCAGGGAGTGAAGTTGAGCCTGGGAAAAAGGGAGAGGTGGGGGAAGGTGTTTTAAGATTAGTTTCTGTTTCTCATTACCCTATGTTATAAAATAGTTTCCCCAAGTTGAGTCTGTTTTGCCCATGACAGTAATTGCTGAGTGATCTTTCCCTGTCCTTAAGTCGACTCACAAGCCTTTTGTTACATTTTCTCTCCCTTGTCCAGCTAAGGAGGGGAGTGACAGAGCAACTTCGGTGGGCATCTGCTGTCCAAAGACGGGGCCAAACCATCACAAGAGAGTAATTTTAGGTATTGAATTTCTTTTGTTGACTATCTGGACTTTAGTTGCTCTGACATAAACTGGGATATTTTCCAATCTGTGTAATTTTGTGATATCTATTGAATTACTTAACATATTTTTATATCATGTCATTTTTCCTTAAATTAAATCTATATTTCTTCTGTGTCCAGTTCTCTCCCTGTTAAGTTTGTAGAAATGGGCGTTACAGAATAAATGTAAAACACCTTCCAATTTCATGTTTCCAGCATTAGTCATTTTGTCTAGGTCAACTTTCTCAATTCCATTGGTATTCATCACATCAATTTTAGCTGAATTAGTTCAGTATAATGTGTTGACACACTGATAATCTGGCACTGCTTTTCTACAGTAAATGTCCTCTATTATGTAGATATTTTTATCCTAAGGCTCAAATAGTTAAAACAGGCAACTTTACTGAAAATGAAATAATTCTGCAGTTAAGACAAACTCAATGTTTATGCTGAGAAATAAGTAATTATGATTGAACCATTCAAGATACAGCACAATTGTAATGTAGCAAAAATGAAATCTGGACTCATAAGAACGTCCAATGGAATTTGAAAGAACCAAAAATCCCCTCCAGTTCCAAGGAGTGTACTACTGTTCTGTGAAACAGGTGATAATTCAAACATCATGGTAAGTTACACATTATTTATGTTTTCAATACACAAATCATAGTTGGAAGATACACAGACGAATATGTTAAAAGTACAGTTGTGGGGCTTTTTACCAAAAAAAACACAGACAGTATTTTCTGGTTTAGATGTTTCTGGTTGGTTTTTGTTGTTGTTGTTTTTCAGGGCTTTTTGAACAAGAAAGGACATTCGATACCTTTGAAGTTTTGCCAGTCCTAAAATTTCTGGTTGTAATATCCTTTTCTGTTGGTAGAAAGTCTTATCTGTTTTGATACTCGCTTAAGATCAGCTAAAAGCAACACATTCAGAATGAAACACCAGTTTTTAAAAACAGGCATGATACCACAATATGGATGTAAAAATCTCAGCTCAGCTTTTTCATTTCATTTTCTATCAGCATCTTATTACGAAGTATTAATAATGACATGTGTTAGTCTGAACTATAAAATGGAAAGAGTAAAACCTTCACATCACAGTGATGTGTTTTTTTTTGTGATGTGTCAAATTACACTTGAATTGCTCTGCATATTTGCAATACATTTTTTGGATTTGAAGTCTATTTATTGAGCTTATATTTTATTGATTCTTAATGTGGACAAGTGAACAAACCTTGAAAAGAAGCATGATTGTATTTATATAACAGCAGCATGCCTCTGGATCCCCAAGGTCCTACTCAAAATATCCAGAAGACTATGCCTTTTTTATCTCTGTGTACAACTTAACTCTTCAACAGTAGCATTTACTAAAAATGGAGAGTTGAACTGGATGACAGTTACTTGCAATGTCTATTACACTGTTGTAAAATAACTATTACAGAATTTCATCTTAATTCTGTAATCACTTCTGAGTCTTCTATCGAGAAGTATAATTCAGCATAGGTTAAAATTATCTAGAGTGACCAAGACAGAAACTTGCAGAGTTTCTCACTATTAAATACTGATTTATTGCCATAGGTCCAGTGAGTGACACTGGAATAATTTCTGCTTTGTAGTTTACTCCAAGAACAACAGCACAAAATCCAGCATCAGTTAACCACTGCAACATTTTGTCCTTTCTAGTTTCAGAATATACAGAATTGGAAAAAAAAAAAAAAAGAAGTCAAAGGAAAATGTTGTTATCCATCATTAAATATCTTAACACGTGAATGCTTTAGGAACTCATTAGAATATATGGACCCGAAAACTAGAGTTTCTATAACAATGTTAATAATCTCCCATAAAACAACGATTACTCTACATTCAGTCCAGGTCAGTCTCATTCACTCCAAGAACTGCATTTGCAACTAATTTTTGTTCTATATCTGGGCCTATTTATTGAGTGTCATTCATTCTGCAAGGACAACCTTCAACAAAACCAATTAAGTAAGGGACATAAAGCCATTTTAAACATTTTCCTGCAATTAAACCAACAACACTAATGAAAACAATAGAGGAAGAAAAAGCACTTCATCTAGCACAAATTTCACTAAACAATTTCCATTAAAAAATTGAGAATTAATTCCTGAGGCAAACAGGAAAAGCTGACCAATGGCACTGTAAGGTTAATGGGATCAATATAATCACATTCAAAATATGCAATTTTCAGGGAGTATAATGAAATTAAGATTTTGGTAAACTGCAGAACTTTGCAGATATGTAACACTAGGTAGTCAGCTTTATAAGACTTAAGTGTTAGGATCCTACTTTTTATGGTACACAGAGTTTGAGAAAGAAATTATTTCTATGCCGCTGTTAATGGAATAATCTCCAATGTTCTACATTCAGGGAACTCTCCACGTCCTGTGTTTTTTGTAATCCTTTATATTTCCTTCTTCAAGAAACCGACTCTGAAGAGATTATTTTGGTAGATAGTCAGGGACCAAACGATATGTTGGTAATATCCTTTTTTAGACATTCAAGTCTTCAAGGAAGTCTTCAAAGAATCTTCAATATTCAAACCACTAAATGTACGCATTTAAAAGATTAATTCTAATTTCTGCCAGCGCCACGATCCTTTATAATTGAGCGAAATAAATATTTGTAGAGTGCAGGGTAAGATAAAAAATGACTGACTCACACTCATGTATTTCCACTGCATAAAAATGTAATTTGAAGTGACTTAATTTAGACCTGGCTTACAGGATTGGCTTTACTTCATTAAACCTTAAGCCTAACTACATAATGTAGCCCATTTTAAATCTAACCGGTCTCCATAACATGAATCATATCTACATAGAATATATGTACTGAACTATGCACGTGGTTAAATCTTTCTTTTGTTACTTAAAAGATTAATATTTGAAAAATAAGGGAGACAAATATTAGCTAATGTACTATACAATTGATTTGGCAAATATAAATGACTGCTAATTTTGTTATATACTTGGTTTACTTTTTTTGAAGAACACAGAAAAACATTAGTTACAACTTGGTACTACTAATAAATGTTATTACTATCTCAACTGTCAAATGCACTAAATCTATTGTAAAAAATTTTAGTCTGCATGAAAGAAGGGGCAGAAGTTATTGAATTGCTGCATATTACACATGAAATCCAAGCACAAACCTGCACTTCCAGTGCTCACATTCAAACTTTTTAATTTGACGCATCATCTAAAACTGCAACATGTTCCCTGTCTATCACAACAAACTATTGAAATAGTAACTAATTTGGAACTAACTGAAGACCACTGTTCAAATGCAATTTTGCAAATTGCATGAACATTTATGTGGTGGAAATAAGAAAGTATTAACTATCACTATATCCCCTCTTGAAGATTTTTTTAATAGTAAACAAATATGGAAGTATTATGCACTCATACTTGTGTGTAATGAATCAAGATATGTCTCCAAATTGTTCTGATGAGTGACGTAAGATTTCTTAAGATCTTTGTTCTTCAAGCATACTTACCATTTACTTGAAAAAAAAAATGTAGCTGGCAATAACTGAAAAACAATTCTTGGTATTCCTCTTACCTCCTACACATTTCCTCTAGAAATAGCCACTGCAGTTTTTATAGTGATGTACCTTATTCCCTTTTAGATGTTCTCAATCAATGAGCTGGGGAAGAAGGCACTTGTTACTATGTCCCCGTACCTTGACTTTCAGATTTGTCAGAATAATAAATGACTTGGTAAAAGTCATGTGCCTTGATATTACATTTAAAACAGGTTAGGGTAGAAATGAAAATAAAATCACTAAATCTCAACACTTGAATAATTACAAGTACAGTTACAAATATTTATAAAAGATGAGAAAAAAAATTTATTCCACTTATATCAATATCAAAACCTGAAGACGCTCTTCCTGTTTCTTACCACCATGGATTCACCTTTCTACTTTTCATGCTGCATTCCCAAGATGAGAAATCCTGCTGATAGAGAATGCTGGCCCTGTAGACCCAGTCTCTTTCAGCAAGAATTTTGAAAATTTCTTTCTGTTTTACCAATCCTATTTCAGTATAAATTTTTATTTGTTTTTAAGAAAAACCCCAATATTCTCTAGAGTAGAGTAGAAGACGGGTCTGTTAAAAACTAGACCAAGATCTTCCAAGGTAAATTATGCCTGCAGTAATTAGATATTTACCTCTTCCCACAAGCAGCTAAATCTACTATCCAAGGACTTCTTTTTTCGCTCAATTGCTTTGGAGAGAGCAAGGCTTAGTTTTCACTGACACCTGCAATTTATCTGATAATAATAGACTAGCTCATAACACAGAGTAACTTCCGAGTTTCAGCAGTAAATATATATATATTCTAGCTACTTGCAATTCAATATCGTTGTACTATAACTTGCTATTTTACTATGTACAAACCGTTCCAAATATTTAGAGGAGCAACCACAGCTTCTGGGAGAGGGAGATAGATGGAAAGAGGGCAACAGAAACAGATATGCAGATTACAAATTCAGATACAGAACCCAAAACTTACCTGTATTACTGGAGGCAAGTTAAACATTATTTTTAAAAATAAGTCACACATGAGCAATATATTATTACTGTGAACTCTTGGCCTAAAAACTCAAGCAAAAGAAAGAAAAATAGGTGAATTTAGGTATAAAAATATGCACATTGCTAGCTGAACAAAAAATAAATCAAAAGTGAGGTTTTGTTTGGGTTTGTTTGGTTTTTTTTTTAAGATTTCTATTCTCAGCTTTGCACATTTAAAGTCAAGCTGTTGAGGAAAAACTATGTATAAAATAGCAAAAATAGGTCTACAGTCTCATCAGAAGAAGGATCACAGAAAGTCACACTGAAGCTTCAGAGATAAGAAAGAGTAGTATTAGGAGTTTTAGTACCTTTTTCATGCTTCTTAAACCATTTTTAGTGTACTATATAAACTGGTCAGCATCTTCCACTAACTTTCTAGACAAAGGGTAACTCCTTCTCCTGGTACAAGGCAAGCACCACTAGTTTATTAAGGTGGAAAGAAGGACAATGTACAGTCTGTCCTTTGTATTTCAGTTTAATATTCATATTTAATATTAAGATTTTGCAATAATAATTTCTGTGGGACCTAACTTGTATTTCTAAGACTGTATGAGGAAATGTCTCTGCGTCTAATTCATGATACACTCACATGTGGAGATTAAGTCAAGAAATTAATGATAATCAAAAGATGTAGAAGCTTTTGTCTAAGTTTTGTAGGCTTGTTAACAGAACAGTTAAATTGAGATTGCAAAAGCTGAATTTGGGACCAATGGACACCTGACGTTTCTTCCCCTATAAGACTATATTTAGGTACAACTTTTACCACTCACCTCATTCTCTGTTGATTAAGCTCTGTGCATGCAAAAATAATGCCTGTAATTTCCTATTGGCTTTTCTGATAATAAATTATTTAACAGTGCTCACTCCCAGTTGTCTACTACCAGCACATGGAGATAAAGGAGGAACTGCTTTAGATTACTTGATATGATGTTCAAAGTCTAAAACAGCAGAGCATCTAGTTTCTTGCAACACATGACAATATATTGAATGTCTTCCAAAAGTGCTCACAGCAGGGAATAAAATCACAGCAGTGTTAGTAGTCAGACTCTTTACAGCTAGAAAGATTTCCATGTTCACAGTTCTTAACTCTTTATAGGCTTTGGTACATTCACACAAAAGACCCTGTCAGCTTCCATACATGGAAGAGTGAGGGTGCAGGATTCAGAACTACAAAATCATCTAATCATAGAGCTTATAGAGAAGGGTAAAGATTCTTCTGTTCAGAAAACTAATCCATTTAGAAACATTACTGTTGTGGGTTTTTTTAAATTGACAAATATTTATTTTTACTGCAGTAGGAATGGGAATTTGGGAATTGAACTTCTAGCGCAGTACACACCAAGAATCTAAATTAACAATATATGCAGTAGTTATGCCTCATATAATATGAAATGAGAAATCCTGTACTTTAATGAGGAAAAAGTAACTATTTAAAAACTTGCATGACAAACTAGGAAAAAGATCACAAAAGATTAAAGAAACCTGTATTACTGTAGTTGAGCATAAATTGATTTTTAAAATCAGGTTTCTGGTATATGACATGTTTCTACAGTAGATAATCACTAGAAGGATATTCATATTAAACTTTTTAAACTAAAACCTGCTACTCATGCAGGCAGTAGTATGGACTGAATTTGTCTTCCTAGCATCTTGTTATTCAGTTGCCTCTGTAATCATCTACTAAATCCATTTATTATTTTTTTAATGTGACATTAGGCCTGAAGTAACACAAGCAGGTAACCTTTACATGCCAAGGGTTCACTCATAAAAACAGAGCATTATTCCTCTATTTCAGGGAAAAACAGAAAGCTTCAGGTACTTTGAAATCTAATAGGCAGAAAACAGACCACAGATAGAAACAATTGCCTTCGCACCTCAAAAAATGCTGACAAATGTGAGGAAAACAACTAAACAGCAAGCTCATCTGTTAAATGAGACTAGAAATACTAGTAGTGTATTCCTAATATAAATCAGAAGATATTAACCTGGGCCTTCTCTTCTCTGACGTGAAAGGAAGGGGCAAAGTACTCAAGTGAGCTGAGGTTTAGAAGAGTGTAGGTAGTAGTGAACCTTCTAACCCTGCATTGATTCTAATTAAATGATTGTTAAAGATGGAAGGAAAGGCAAAACAAACCAAAGGTGTTGACAGGCTCATTCCATCTCTTAGCTAAAGATGTACTTTAGAATCACCCGGTATCTGACTTTCATTCAAATGCAGGCACTGTGAAATATTTCACTATCCTCTGAAAAAGGCATCCATCTTAAAACTAACATACACAAAACCTAAGATTTAATCTAAGAATAAACCTGGCAACAACTTCATAAGGCATAAACATTTACATAAGTAATAACACTAACCTTAATTTCCTTAAAAATTTGTTGATCATATAATGTAGAAAGATGGTGGTTCATTATAATTTGTTCTAACATTAGGTTGCAGTACTTCACCATGATTAAACATTTGAAGAAAACCAAGAGCAGTTATCTAAATTTTAATAGGACAGACAATTGTCCACATATTCCTTTTGGTGATGAGGTCAATAACGCCTACCCCTTAGTATTTATATAAAATAATGATTAAAGAATCATATTTTAAAAATTATATAAATTATAAGAAAGGACAGTCACTACCCCAAAGATTTTATGGCTCAAGTATAAACCAAGAGACAACAAATTCACAGAAAAGTAAAAAGAAGCAATACAAAAGTAGTCAATAGGACTGTAAGTGCTATTAACAGACTCAAGCCTACCTGTCAAATCTCTCTGGGGACTGCAGAGAAACAGAATTTATGGAATCACAGGATTTACACAAGGATTTAGAGGAAAGTAACTCAGTATCTGCATTAGGTGCTCCATTTAAGTAAGACAGTCAGCCTGGGGGCTACCACAGATACTTTCTTGCAAACTTAAGTGCGTGATGAGGCTGTCATGACTGGCTGATAAACTGGCAGTCAGCATCTCAACACTGAATATGAGATGACATGTAAGGTGTCAGCATTAGTTCTTCAAAGGCCCCGAAAGAGAAAGCATCTAAGTTTTCCTTGGTGTTATAAAGGAAAGGGAGCTAAAGGAATGCAAAGCAAGAAAAAATGATAGACTGAAAAATTACCTTTACAGCTTCTTTGCAGTCTGGGTGAATATAAATGAAGCAAAAATGCATTTGTCAGAGCCAAAGAAAAGGACATTTCAGTAATAAAGATGTGAGTTGGTGACAGTATGGGTGAAAATGTCTATCAGACAGACAGAAAAGCCTGTATCCTAGAATCATGAAGAAGAAAAAATCTGCAAGACATCTATCCTTACAACAAGATATTATATATCTTTATAGCTCAGCTATGTCAATAAAATGGTAATTTACCTAAACTGAAAATTTGAACTAAATCTCTAATATCTAGTGGTCAAACCAGTATCAGGCCAACATCACTATTAGCTTATATTCAGTTTTATAGCTGAATCTAGTCCCTTAAGTCGTGTTTCCCTACAAACCTTCCAGCTATCCTGTACACGACACCATTAAACTCAACAGCCATATTTGCTATTAATATTTTAATTCTGAATATGCTGAAAACCATGCTTAAATATTTCATCACTTAACAGCATCAACCATTGACATCTCTCAAGAATCTGGGAGTATTTTGGAATTATGGCTGTAGTTCGGAAAATGAATAATAGTAAGTCAAAGTCCAAGACATGCTGATGAATAGAAAGGTCCTCATTACTTGCATCTTTAAATACTTAAGCTTAGATAGTAGAAATTAAATGAATTTCGTATTTCACATTCACACTGCAAGTCATACTTTATCACATTTTTAAAAAGTTGTATTTTTATCTATATTAAACTTACTACTTTTTTTTCTTTTTTTAATCTGACACTAGTATGGAACCAGTGAATTAACACTGAACATTTATACCATCCATAGAAACATCATAAGCCAAGAATGACCCATCTGATACTATAAAACACCACACAGGTTACAAAGGAAAATCTGAGCCAGGATTAAAAGGTCTTCCATTTACTGCCTTCCCATCACCTTCTCTGTTCCCCCACAGGTGAAGTAAAAACTGTTAATCTGAAATATGAATAGAGCTACAGAGCTACCCAAACTCACTTTCTGTATCTGGGTTTGTGGAGCATCCTATGTAGGTAAAGTGGACTCTCTCTCTCTAGAAGTGAGTACCATGAGAGACTAACAAGCTCTAACTAAACCACTATCATTTTTTTCAGCAATATTAACCTTTGTATTATACATGAGCATGAAACATTTAAAATGTCTATCTGAAAACATGCCACTATAGTTTCACTGCTGGTCAAAAAGTGACTCTGAAAAATTTCAAAATCACATGTAATAATTTTTGTCCTCGCTACATAGCATTACTTCACACAGCTCACTGCATTACATAGCAAATTTCAAAATGTGATCTAAGCTTACTAGAAAGGTTATCGATACCTTTATTGAGCAAAAATGTTAAAAATGATGAACTCCCGGCAAAATAAAAAAGTTTGACATTTTCCCCTTCCCCAGCTTCCCAAAATCAAATGTTTTCTCTTGGGACGCTGCACTTTGAAATAGTTGTCCTTCATTCACCATTGTACTGTATTTTACAGTAGTCAGACAGGAACAATTTTTAAGAACATGGACAACTGGCATGGAATAATCTGTGGAAAGTCAAGAGGTGACAGTTTTCATAAAGAAGAGACATAGGACAAATTCCACAAATAGCACTGTAAATTGCTCTAGATTTACATACAAAGCATTACCTTTCTCCTCACTTGTCTATTGCAACAACTTATTCTAACCTGCAAATCTGATGTTTCAGAAGTGGTCTACACGACATCTTGTCAAAAAGATGGCAGTAAGAACAGTAACTTGTTCAAACAGATTAAAATGAACACAACTTCTATCATGACTTAATTATCATCTTACAGTGAGAAAATTATTCTGTTCTTTCAAGCATGAAAAATACAGGACTAGCATGAACACGGTTTTACATGCTTCTGTTACAGACTTACATATACATGATTATTTATAAACATATATACAGTATATACATTATTATTATTTCAATATCTGGAGGCCTGAACTGGTTTCTTCCTCTATTTCCCTATCAAAACTTATTTCTTTTGATGTAATAACCCTTAATTCTACAGTTGCAAACCAAGTACCAAGTAGTTTTCAGGTTTCATCACTCTCTAGCATTAGTCTAGCAAGCCTAGCTCCTTCCATTGCAAAATTTCTTTCTCTGGTACACAACAATACAGAACAAAAAAAAGCCCACAAAACCAAAACACACACAGATTTTTCTGTAATAAGGAATCATTAACATGCACAGCTGAACATTTGGTATATAAGTCAATTAATCTGTTCATATGAGGAAGAGTAAACATCACATACTTTTACTGATAGCTTAGGTTGCAGCAAAACATATTTTAAGAGACTAGAAATAAATATCTTATGAGCAAAAATTATTTCCTATCATCATCCAGGCTGTAACATTACTGATAATATACTTCTCCAACTAATAAGAAAAAAGTACTGCAAAACCAAGACCTTTAAAATTCCCCTTTCAAAACCTGCTCAGTGTCTCATCTGGCATATAACCACATCTGATGTTCTGGAGAAATTATTCTGTCTAAAAATTCCTGTGAGGTTTTTAACTCTACCGAAAGAGGTCAAACAGACATGTAAAAGAAAAGTGTGAGTTTTCACTGACAGTACTAAAGAACCAGACTCTCTGAGTGACAATTAGGAGATACTTGCCTTATCTGTGTTATATGCAGAAAAACAAATGCAATGCACGCTATATGCAAGAGAAATGACTGGATGCATGTTTCGATAATTCTTGAGGTAATCTACAGAACACAAATTTTCAGTACAAAATGTACTATGACTTCTCAATAATGCAATCAGAGTACTCCAACAGCATGTACTGAACTTCCCAATTCCAGTGTAGTTTAAACGCCTATTACTTGAGCTACTACTTTGAAGACTAGGCAATGGTCTACAGTTATTATTAACAACATGGAAGAAGTGGGGTTTTAGTCTTGCCTGTGGGAAAGAAGTATCATTTGGGGAATTGATAACACTTTAGTTTAGTCATTTTAAAAGGTCATGTTACACAATAAAGAAGGCCAAGCCTTTTAGTGATAACATATGATAGTGATAAAACTAGCACTAGTCTACAGATCCTCAAAATTACCAATTGCATTTCTACGTTGTAAGCAAGCTAAAGCAGTCTGATATTTGTGTTCCAGAGTGATCCTGATTTATATACTTCATAGTCTATTTACATAGCCTATAAAGAAATTAAACCATAAAGAAATACCTTATTTATTAAATAAGTAAACAAACCTGAACATATGTAAGGAGAACAAAGCAAATCTTCATAGTACTGTACCTTGGGATTATTATTTACTTTAAACATAGTTGAAATAGATTCAGTAGAGAGGGGAAAATTACAAACTTTGGTGCAAGAAATCAACAGGAAAAAAATAATAGAAAGGATTAACAGTGAACAATTGTGATTGAGAGGCATGGCTGCCAATATTAAAGTTGTTTTTGACAAAATACCATAACTCGAGAAAATTTGACAGTGTTAGCTGGTAGTATAAATTAAAGCTGTTATGTTGTTGTGCCCTTAGGCATTTATTTATTGCAAAGTTAGGCAATGACAGTTAAAGTGGTCTGAATAAATCGTTTTATGAAGAAAGATAAAACAGATTGAAGTGATACACAAATTTACACAATGGTTCATTTGTACAGGGCAACAGAGTTCAGTCAGATGGACAGAAAATAAGCTGGTAACAGGCCATTTCCCTGGGGCAGGCAATGGTGAAGCTTTGCAGCATGGTTTGTTTACTGTCAGCCTGTAAACAGGACTTCAATGCCTTTCAGGCATTGCATGTGAATCACAGGGTAAAATTCAATATAAAATATTTCTACGAAAGTGAACTATCCCCAGTTTATAAAGATAACTGAACTTCTATGGGGTATGCAAATGATTTGCCTATTTACCATATTCAAATCCCATTCCAAACGACTCCCTGAGATGCTCTTTGATGGAAAAAAGTAAGGTTTTGAAACGTAGGATCCTGAAGTAAATACTTATAGGCCTTTTAATTCCTTCTAAAAAGCAGACTCCTTATTTTAAAAGACTGCTTTGCCTAGCTTTTCTGAAAGAATGAACATCACCTTGTTAGAGTGTGCTGTTACATTATACAGATGAGAAATTATAAATAAAACACGCTCCAGTGATGCACTGAAGAAAAAAAAAAAAAAAAAAAAAAAATTAAAAATCCAGTTAACTTTCCAGAAAATCTCTTTGCGGAATATCAAGGCTCTACTTGTAACATCTCCAGAAAAAATCATCTTCTCAATGTCTGTCTCAGTCAAAACATCATTTATTTTCCAAAGCAGACAAAGAAAATACATCTCCTGCTGCCTATAGTCCATCACTGATGGTCAAACAGTTTTGGAGCAACTCTAACAAACAGTCAGGCATCGTCAGTCTTGCTGCAACTGCTACTATGTTGTCAGAAATTCATTCCCAAGTAACACTAGTAAGCTCAATTTAATAAATATCACCCTGTGTTTGAAAAATATCCCCTTCACTTACTTGAAAATCTTTCTCTTCCAGGATCTCTTTCCTCCACCTGACAAGGAAGGCAGCACAGACGTACAAGTGGAAGTGAGAAAACCCCTCTGGTTCAGACTAGAAAAAATAAAAATAAATCATAATTTCAATACACAAATAATAATCAGCATATACCCCAAATATTTTTTTATGGCATTCACTACTAAGTAGAAACATCAGCTAAATCTCTCTCTCTTCATATCACAAATATGTACACATTTCGTCTATGCCAAACTTATTCACAGCTATTATCTGTAATGGGAATTAAGGTGAGGTAGGCATTTCTCATGTTTAAGTTCATTCTTTACAGATGTGTTTCTTCCATTTCTGACATTTCCATTAGTTTATATCTGGCATGAAATACTGTACTATCTAGCTCAATATTGTGGTGTGAATATCGAGCTTAATAATGGAGATGAAGCACACATACCTTCCTTTGATACTAGTAGCTTTTTCATTATAAATTCTGTCAGAGGAAATTATTAATCATTTTAAAAACACACAACTTGGTCCACATTTGACCGAATTAGAGGTTTTTACTCAAGGAAAAGAATCTATTCTGTGTACCACAAAACATTTACAACTCAGATTTGTATTCCGATCTGCAGTTCAAGTCAGCAGATTCAGTCACTTCATAAAACTCTCCCTAGAAATTAAGATTTTATAATTATATACCTAAGGGTTTAAAAAAAATTGTGATCGTACTTTTAAAAGACTTCACTAAGTTTTCATGTATTAAATTAATCTTAGATTTTACCTTCTATACCACTGAGAACTGAAAAAATAATTATATTTAATTATTAATGTGATGACTGTGAACTAATGCTACATATAATCTCATTAAAATAACATTTAAAAATAATAATTATAAAATTAAGCTACATAATCTAACAAATGTAGGGATACTTAGATGCTGATTTATAAGATCTTATTGTAGCGCTTCAAAAGTATATCAATTATTTTTCATATTCTCTACTGCTCATTTCAAACCTGCAGTTTACCCTTTAGAAAAATACGGTGTTCTAATCAAGTAAAGTGAACTGAAACAACTTATGTAAAATATACCATGATAAAATAACTATCTTATTGCTATTTAACCTAGAAGAGCACAGTATTTAAAAATTTTCCAAATAATATTTGTAACAGTGCTATCACAAGTAGAGAAAGAAAAATATTCTCCTACTACTACTTTTCCTTCTCCTCTGCCCTTAACTGATAGAAATGCAGATTGTACTACAAGGGGTTGGTACAAACATCACATTAGCAGCTACAGAAACTGCAGATCATCCTTGACTCTGACCACCAAATTGGTACGAGTCAAGAAAAGAGATAATGCCAATTATCTGCAGAGAAGTTTTAAGTTTAAACGTGTAGTTGGAACTGAATACAGGAATTAATTTTGGAACCAAGAAAAGGAGATTCTGATTATAAAATCCTATGATATTTTTCCTACTCCAGGAAAACGGTCTACTTGAATAACATGACTTGAATAACATTGTAAAATTCCAGGACAGACAATGCATATGGTAATTTTAACTAGACTTTTCTCTAGAGTTTGTCTTAATCAGAAAATCAAAGTTAAGTCCAATTCACAATATTAAAGTTAGAGTTTTACAGAATCGTGTACTCACTACCACCCTCCTGAAAAATCCACATCTCTAGTGTTGGCATTTCTCTTGGCATGGAAAGTTAACATATATAAAAGCATAAAGTGGTATCTCAAGAAGATATACTTAAATAAAGAAAAACAACTCAAAAAAAAATGCAGAAAGCCAATTCTAAGAAAACAACCTTCTTTCAACTTTATTGTGTAAATAAATTTACAGAACATGTAGTATTTTTTTTAATTCAGCTTTTGATAATATTTTATAACATTTGTATCTCTAAAATGAGAATTATTTTTTTTTAAAATTAAGTATAGGAATTGTGTTCTTTAATATGGTGTTCTATTTTTAGTCTGCACTGAACTACCATCAATTTCTTACTTTTAACACGAATTTTAAAAATGTCCTTTCAAGTAGTAGCCCTTAATCATACATGAAAAGTTTGTATTCCTTTGGAATACACAACAATCTCATAAAAGTGACAACCTTTCTTCAGACTTGGAAGGCAACAGGGTAGTAATGTCCAATGAAAATAGACTAAGTCAAGAGTCTGTACAAGAAAATATCAACACATTTTCCAGAAGCCCGTTTTGAAATATGTGCTGTCACTGGTGAAGACTTTCTGGTGTAGTAAGAACCAGCTCAGTTCACCATTACCTGATGAACTATGATCTGTGTTTAGATCTAATTCAAAGAATGGGTTACTGAAGAGCACGGCATCAGCCTGAGCATTTGCAACCAAACTGGAAAGCAGGGAAGAAGAAAAATGATGGTTATGGGTTGGAGGCAAATAAATCTGGACTGAGATTGCTGAACAGATAAAGAAAAGTACAGAAACACTGCTAAGGGTAGATTAAGAAAGACTATTTTTTCAGATGAAGAAGTAGGAAGACTGAATAGTCTGTAGGTAGGAAAATTTCATTTTAAAAAATAATTCTTAATTAGGATATTTTACATAATTGCATTATTTGTTTGCAATTGTATTGTTTGTAATCCAAAATATTGGATTATTTGTTATCCTACCTGAATATAATCAAGGTTTACATTTCTTTAATTACATGATATGATGAAGAAAGAGCGAACTGAAAGGAACTTGGTTTGGTATTAATATATATTAATCCTCCTTTCTTCTCCTCCACCTCCAACATTACATAAGTTCTTGAAAAACACAGAAGAGCAGGAGAGAGGATTAAAGAACTTTGTCTGAAAGTAGCATTTTAACTTTCAAAGTCAATTTGCAGTAGCTGTTGGCAAAACTGTTTATTTTGCTCTCTCATACATTGACTCACAAAACAGTATTATGTAGGTTGTCAAATTAGATCATTATTCTTTTTTTTTCGCATAATAACCTAAGATTCTGGTTTTAAATCCAAGAATTCCTTCTATTATCACATAAGAAAGAAAATTCCTCCATAGGCAGAAAGTCAAAATAAGTGGCTTAAAAAAAATTAAAAACAAACAACCCCAGAACTGCAATCTTGGAAATTGAAAATGTTTTTGAGGAATTACAGAAAAAAACATCTGGAAGTATATAAGAACCTGTACTTTTTCTTGAGATTTTTCTGTTTAACCTTTTTTTTTTTTTTTTTCCGCAATACAATTTTCCTCAGCTCTTTTAAATGAAAACAAATAGGTTTAAATATGCAATTCATTAGAGAAAAAATGCACATCCCCCTATAGATTTAAAAATTCATCATGTTTCAGAGATAAGTTTAGGCTACAAAGTATTTCCAATGGATAGTTTTAGACAGTTTTGGAAATTGAGTAAAGCAGCTAATGCATAATTGCCTTTTCTAACACCTGCTACCTATTATACTTTTCCATTTGTAGCTTTTGAAGTTACAAACAGTTTGATCTCTAAATGTACAGAAATGCAGACTACCAGCTAAAAGCTATTTAAAATCAAATATAAACAATGACCTTGATTTAAATATTTTAGCAGAAGATCTCAAGACAGATGTACAACCTTCCAGAAGACTTATTCTGAACATACTACAGACGACTCAGAGCACATTATCGAAGAACTATCTGTCATTATCAATAAAAATCATTTACACTGCTAACATCACAAACATCGCATTGCTCTGCAAATGCTAGATCTCCTCTGCAGCTGAAATGAAAGGCATTCTTTATATTGCACTCCCCAAACTTCTTGAATTAGGCAATCACTGAAAGAATGCAAATTTTGTTGTATGACGAGACTGATTATTGTCTAGTCAATGATTAGTCTAACCTGCCTTCCATACCCTGGATACTTCAGCATTTAGGGAGGGTAATATCTCATGGTGGTGTTTTTGTTGATAAGAGTAAATACAATACGTGACTATTTTTTAAATACTCAGAATGATTAAAGCTATAAAGCTGTGCCAGGGTTAGGTATTAAAGCACCACATTTTGCACGCAAATAATGGCTCAGACACAAGGACTTCCAAACACTTTATGATTACAGATGAATAAAGCAACTTTAAAGTAACTCTGTTTTTACTGTATTACAAAGAACAGATAATTAAGCTGTAAAGCGGCTTAAGTAATTTTTCCAAAATTATCCAAGCAATCTATGAGAGAAAAAGAGAAAGAAGCCAGTGCAGGTTCATCATGGAAATAGGAATCTGTAGGCTGCTCCTCCAAGATTTGCCTTTTCTGTCAGCCAGGACCTACAACTTTCTAGGCACAGACTCAATCCACTGTCAAAACTGAGACTCAGAGTTCCAGTCTGAGAAGAAACACAACATGAGCTCACCAGGGTGAGGTCCATCAGGGTAACTACACTGCCACCAAGAATGACCAACAGCAGATGACTAAGACTATAAGAGTGCAAGCACATAGCAGTACCTCCCCAGAATACTCTTCCAACTTTCAGTGATTTCACGCTCAGAGATGTCCTTACACAAGCTGTAGAATATGTTCATTTAATCGTTGTTAAAGAATTTGTCTTATCTGCCCAAAGCTTTTTGTAACTGTAAGCTTTTCCTCATAATCACAAAGTCCTGTGGCAAAGAATTCCAAAACGTAAGTGTATGCTATATGGCATGTCTGTTTTAAACCCAACACCTGCTACTTTAATTCAAAGCTGTTCAGTTACCGCATTGAAACAGAGTATGAACAATCACTTTCTATTCACTTTCTTCAGTCCATTTATCTTTCCTTCTCTTTTGCAGACTAGATTTTTTTTTTCTATTCCACCATTCCTCACATACCGGTTCCACCATCTTTGCTCAGCCTTCTTACGCTGAAGTCTTGTACTTTTCTGATTTTGAAATAAGGTCCAAACTGTATACAGCACGTAAGATGTAGAATGAACATAACTTTCATAGCTGCATAATAATATTTTGTTCTCTTTTCCTTTCCTAGTAATTCCTAGCTTTTGATTTTTTTTTTTCTTTTTCTTTCTTGATTGCTACTGAGCTCTTATTTTCCTCTTGCACTTCAGTGTAGAAAGCTAACCTCAAGCCCATATTTATGCTGGTAAAGTTAGGATTGTTCCAAACACACACACAGAATATTGCTGTAAATCCATCCAGGCAGAATTTCACCTGTTACTCTACTGCCTGGTTGACTACAGCAACATGAAGTCCTGCAACACCTTGCTGTCAACGTTTCACCTTTATTGCTTTCAGTAACATGGTGGTGTCGGCAAACTTTGCTGTCCCACTTACTCCTGTATCCCTTTACCAATCACTTCAGCAGAAACAGCTAAAGCCTCATCACAAATTGTAAAAGAATTACATATGATTTCCTCTAATTTTGAAACCTGCCTGCTTATTCCTACCATCTGTTTTCTATCTTTCAGACAGTTATTATCCACACAAAGGCATTCCTTTTGATTCCACAGCTGTGTTTTTTCCTTAATAACTTTTTCACTGTTTTCAGCAATCTCAATAGGATACATTAACCTGGTGCATATGTTCACTGGCTCTTAAAGCTTTGCAAGGTGCGATTTCTCATTATAAAAATCACAATACTTTCTTAAAATGTCATATTTATTAATAGTGAAAAAATATTATGATTAAATTTAGAGAACACTGCGCTGAAGTCACCTAAATCTTGGGATTCTAAAAGATACTGGAATGCTTTGAGGATTGCAACTTTTTCATTGTACTCAACAGCCTACCAACTCATGTAAGATCATAACCTACTCCTGCCAGCCAGTTTGAGTCAGTTATATAATTAAATTTTGATTATTCTGTGGTGCTAAAAATATAAATTTTAGTCATGATAAATGTTAAAAAGTATTTTACAATTTTATGTAAAAATACCTATTAAAAACATTTATTTTGGTTGAGTTAGTGCATTTTGGATTGTCTTCTATCCCTGTTTTTGTTTCACCAGGACTATTCCCAAGGGGATGATCCTAAAAGCAGTAAGTGACCAACAGCACTTGGCTACGCTGAATCTAACCTGACAAGAAACATAGCAACAAAGTTGGACTATTTATGCTTAAAGAAAAAAAATTCAAACCAGAAAACCACCTTGCTTATAGATAAGGCCTATAAGTAGCTGTTTCTAATGTTAATATCCAACATTTAATATAAAAATTTATGGGTTGGTTTGATCTTTGCATTAAAACCAAATATAATTCGAACACATGTCACAGCACTTCAAAAATCTGTAAGAGAAACTAACATTTTCAGGCTACAAGAGCAAGCTATAAGTGTCTGGCACAGCCAAAACACCATGCAAAAATTTTCATATCAACCCTTATAAGTCCCTTATAGAAAAGCTATTTTAAAAAAAGCCTTTACAAGAACTGTTTTCATATGTCCTATTTCTGCTAGGAATGTTCAAAAAACTTATTTATCTTACAATGTCCTATTACATTTGGCATATTTATGCTGAAAACTAGGTGAGGAACAATTTTCGTAACAATTTAGTAGTTGGTCTCTCTGATCTAGTCAACAACAACTTGCCAACAGTTCTCAAAAGATGGCTTACAATATAAACTCCCACTGTGAAATCCCAGCCACAAGGAACACATACCATTGCTGGATTTTTTTTTTTCATCAATGTCTTGCCTTGTTCAAATGCCCCATATGGCCCACAAAAATCATGGTAAAACTATTAATCAATATCAAATATAAATGGACAGTATTGATAATTACTATTTACTTCATTTATCCAGTCTCCCATTAATCATTTAAGAAGCATCTTTCATATAACTTCCCATATCAGCTTGTATTTTGAGAACAGAGTTTAAATTACTGTCCTCTTCACTTGCTAAAATGTTCAACTCAAATAGAATAAAAACAAGCTATCTTCAAGCATGTATTTGACTTTTTTGCCCTACCTTTTCCAGAATAAACTGTAGTGAAAAAAATTCAATGTTTCTCATTTCGTTTATTTAAAGAATTCATCATGAAGTTTTTAAAGAGTTCATCATGACTAGGATGTTAAGTGGATTCTCACTTCACATCCAATACTGAAATATGGTTCTCTTTTATAGTTATTTTTCTCCTCATGGGTGGTGATTCACTACCTTTAAGTACATGAAAGTTGCTACATCTTAGCAAAGGAATAGAGCTTCTTATGCAACTCCCTTATACACCTTTCTTGCTGAATTGGGTATGTACAGAAGAAAGTGGAGCAAGGCAGTTTTCTTGGAGAATGCCTGTGATACAAATGCAAGGTGATGCTGAAATCTACACAGGGAGACTAATTACATTTTGCAACACTTATTTCCAACAATTCTTTGAAAAGAACATATATAAACACAGAAGAATTACACATAGTGAAATTATCCAAAAGCTTATTGATTTCTTTTCTGTAATTTTCCATGTTAAAAGCCTCTTCTCATCTGCAGTGAAGAGTGACCATTAGTTCTTCTTTGTACTTACTGGAGAAAATATTACTTAATCTGCTGCTTTGAATTTATACAAAGCAGAAGGCAAATAAATTCCATTTTACCTACTAGTTATGGCTAGGCAGAACATGGCAAGAACAGGGATGTGGCAATGTGAGCATGAATTCTACCCGTGATAGTCAATCACTGTGATTTTAGCGAACTACAAAGAACACAATGGTGAGGGATGAGATAAAAAAATCCAATTCAATATATATATTTATGGCTCCTCGAGTAGAAAAAAAAAAAATACTTTCTGCAAGTTTTTCTTCCATGTAAGTATTTAAGATCAAAAACTCCCAACTTGTTTGGAGATGAGAACAGCAGAACCAGCAGCAAGAACTAATGGAACTACTCCAGGCTGGTTTCAGTGCATTAACAAATAACAGCCACATAACATTATAAGTCCTCATCAGTAACAGTGGATAATTTACACTGTTTAGGTTTTAGAGAGTGGGTGATTACTTAGAGCTATATTTTCTTTCGTTCACCATACTTAATGTATTAAAGAACAAAGTATTTCTGTTAGTCATTAATATGGTTCCTAATTATCTTACCAAGCCATGGTGCAGTGTAATGTCTTAAAGTAGAGAATCTCTATGTAATTAACACTGAACATCACTATGAAACACAAGCATACAATGTATTTTATTTCTTGTGTGAGTAAAAACACACACTTCCCTACACCCCTTAGTCCTCAGTATTTTCCTCAGAAAAAAGCTTAGGCAGTCAGATCACACAACATGCAACAGGATATATGAACATGACACTACTACCACAGAATCACAGAACAGCCTTGGTTAGAAAAGACCTCTAAGATCATCAAGACTAACAATCTTTTCAAAAATATACGCATGCTTCAAAAGTCTAACCCTCTGGTTACTTCCCAGAAAATTTAATTTTGCATCTTTAGTTTACTCAGATGTCACCCACTGTAACTTAAAATCCCTCTTGCATGAGAGAAGTTATGGAAGTACTGAGTGAGATGTTATGGAAAGGCTGAAGAGCAGTAAGATGAGGATAAAAACAAGACAGACTAGTTGCTCCCCCCACCCCCAGTACAAATAAAGTCAAAGAAAACACTTTTTAAAAGCTGCAGGTTGTTTCTTTATTAATAGATTACATGGCAGATTAGAGTGAAAACTTAAAGACAAAGTACTTTCAAATGCATGCACGTTTGGGAAACAAAAATTTATTTCTCATCTTTGTTTTATCTACACTCAATGACAGAAAGAATATTAGTGCAAAGATCTCTTCCATTTTCAGTTAGGCTTAAAGTTGGGTTTCAATTATTCAGACATGATTGTCCAGCTGAAAAGAAATTTGTTTTGAAGTTTCCTTCTAATTAAGACCCTATTCATTCTATCTAAAATCATTAATTTAATTTGAACTTAAACATTTAAATTACTTCCCAAGTAGTGACTTGACACCAATTAGTTACCCAAAAATGTGGTGGAAAAAAGCAAAGCTGTATCACACTGAAACCAAAACTGCTTTTATTCACAGAATTCCACTTAAAGCTATGATTTACCTTAAAAAGCACAAAGTAAATACAGATCATTAGTAAAAATATGCTAAAACTAATTTAATTCTGAAGAACTTTGCTGTAAGGCAAAATATTGTCACATACATGTTAACTTGCTTTAAGCAGACTACTGATTTGAAACAAGGACAGGCACCATTGATTAAAAAAGTATATGGTAACTTTTCCACTGTGAGCAGAACTTCAGCAGACCATGTGAATCAAACCCAGATTATACTTCAATAACCTGCTTCTAAAAGGCAAATGAGCACAAATAAGCAGTATGACTAGTATTTACTGAAGTAATTCCTTATTTCACCTTTTGAATTTCTAAACTATTTACCTCATGTATCATTTTAATTATTTTTGCAGTTCATTCCCAGAGAATCTTGATGCTGCAAAATTAATTAATGGACATAACAGAAAAACTGTCAGCATTGTTTAAATATAATTTCAGCACTGGCCTCATTTACATGTATCCTTTTATTCTAAACAATGGGACTGCTGCATTTTTCATATGAAATTGTTAGTTCATTAAAAAGAGAACAATTATATCCTTTTCTGCAGATATTCATCACTTATCACATTTTGCTGAAATACATAAACCATGCTCAAGACAACAACTACAGCTTTTAGCCCCTGGATTTCAAAAATACTGAAATAGTTGTATAATAGCTGTATAATTGTTTGATTATTTGGCTTTAGCTTTATCATATTATTAGTTTTAATAAAAGTTATTAAATCAATTATTCAAAGTAGACCTATAGAAAGTAAAAGGTGTTAGCTTAACACCACAAATGAAAAAAAGCATTTGAATAACTGTACAAATACATGTCATATTTATACTGAAAAACAAAACCAACATCTAAAGAACAGTATTAAAACCCAATAGCTGCTTATTCCAACTTCTCAGCAAATAACAAGAATATGGTTACTGATACTCTGCCAACATGTAATTCAAAGACATCCCCTCATTCAGGATGAGGATATGTTTCAGGCTACATATGTCTCTTCCAGATATGGAGGCTTTTTGATATGTGTACTTTCTGGACAAAAGGTGGTATTTTGATTGCAATGCACGCTTAAATTAAATATTATTAGTCATTTGAGTAAAGTGTATTAAGTAATCCAATAAAGATACTACTGAATTCTTGTCCAGTAAACAGAAACTCTACAATCCTCAAATTCCCACATGTGTAAACTAAAGGGATGATTACAACAGTGTAATATGTAAATGCTTTTAAGATTTCATATTAGACTCTGAACATAAAACAACATTTATACCAAAACCTTGTGTGGTCTAAGAAACACCTATTTTCTTCTTAATAGTAACAGCAACTAAATTTTCAAGCAAACTATTTCAATGACTTTTTCCTTCTTTCAAGGAACAGACCATAAGAACTGAGAATGAACAAATACAGGTATCACATTCAGTCACATGTTTTCTAATAAGTGATGGTGTTAACTAAGAAGATAAGTGGTCAGGCTAGTGGAAACAGATATACCAAAAAGGTATTTAGTAATAAGCACGAGCTATCACCTCCCTTTCCTATTTTCCAAGCTAATCTTCCCAAGCTTAGTCACGACAGGCAAGTCATGACACACAGTCAAGAACACCACCCAAGTTTCTAACAAAACCATTATAAAGATACTCAGGATACACCATTAGGTTTTTTTTGTCCCCTTCTCTCATCATTAAACCACATTACATTCTACAAACTAGCCACAAAACCTTTAATTTCTGATAGCCAGTATTCCTCTAGAGACTATGAAAAAGTTGGAAATGGTATTTTCCTCCCCTTACTGGCCTGCAAAAATCTTAACACTTATTCATGAAAATACTGCTTCCTTGCACAGCAACACTATCTGAATGACTGTCTACCTAGGGATGGCAATGTGGCTAAATGTTCAATCTTGTCTCATGACGATGACCTAATTGCACCAAGGCTTTTGTGACCATATGACTCCTAAACAACATTCCTTGGCCTGCATAATTTACATATCATTTAGCTTCATTAAAACTAACATACTAATAATGCCACAGAAACTAAAGTAGGCAGCTGCTGAATGCAGTATCTTCACTGATTAAAGAGAAGAAAAAGCACAACATCTGAAAACATTATGTATCTGCTCTTCAGTTATGTACAGCACAAAGCCTCTGTAGTCGTGATTCTGTGAAACTGCAGGTTTATAAAAGGTCTGATGTCAACAGCAACTGAAAAGCCAACACCATTACTCATTCCAAGCATCTGAAAATTGCTAGTAGCTCAATATCACATCTGGAAATGTTAATAATGTATATATTTTAATTAAATGCATTAGATACTTGGTAGCTATCACCAGGAGCCTGATCTTGTCTGCAGAAATAAGATAAGTTGCTTCTTACCTAAACAGTTAACAAAAGACTCACCAAGCTAATCCAAAAAACACTCTTCAGAACACTTCGATGCCCATCCACCAACTGGTCAGCACAGAAATAGAATCACAGAATCACAGAATGTTAGGGATTAGAAGGGACCTCAAAAGATCATCTAGTCCAATCCCCCTGCCAGAGCAGGAACACCTAGGTCAGGTCACACAGGAACATGTCCAGGCAGGTTTTGAATGTCTCCAGAGAAGGAGACTCCACAACCTCTCTGGGCAGCCTGTGCCAGTGCTCTGTTACCCTCACTGTGAAGAAGTTCTTCCTCACATTTATGCGGAACCTCCTATGTTCCAGCTTACACCCATTGCCCCTTGTCCTATCACTGGACGTCACTGAGAAGAGCCTGGCTCCATCCTCATGACACTCACCCTTGACATATTTATCAACATTAATGAGGTCACCCCTCAGTCTCCTCTTCTCCAAGCTAAAGAGACCCAGCTCCCTCAGCCTTTCCTCATAAGGGAGATGTTCCACTCCCTTCATCATCTTTGTGGCTCTGCACTGGACTCTCTCAAGCAGTTCTCTGTCCTTCTTGAACTGGGGGGCCCACAACTGGACACAATATTCCAGATGTGGCTACACCAGGGCAGAGTAGAGGGGGAGGAGAACCTCTCTCAACCTACTAACCACACCCCTTCTAATACACACCAGGATGCCATTGGCCTTCTTGGTCACAAGGGCACATTGCTGGCTCATGGTCATCCTGCTGTCCACCAGGACCCCCAGGTCCCTTTCCCCTACGCTGCTCTCCAACAGGTCAGTCTCCAACTTAGACTGGCACATGGGGTTGTTCTTCCCCACATGCAAGACTCTACACTTGCCCTTGTTATATTTCATTAAATTTTTCCCTGCCCATCTCTCCAGCCTGTCCAGGTCTCTCTGAATGGCAGCACAGCCTTCTGGTGTATCAGCCACTCCTCCCAGTTTGGTGTCATCAGCAAACTTGCTGACAGAGCACTCTATTCCCTCTTCCAAATCACTGATGAATATATTGAATAGTACTGGTCCCAGTACGGATCCCTGAGGGACTCTACTAGATACAGGCCTCCAACTAGACTCTCTCCCATTGACCACAACTCTCCGACTTCTTTTCTTCAGCCAGTTCACAATCCACCTCACTATCCAAATCATCCAGACCACACTTCCTCAGTTTGGCTGCGAGGATGCTGTGGCAGACTGTGTTAAATGCTTTACTGAAATCAAGATAAACCACATCCACTGCTTTACAGTCATCTGTCCACCGGGTATGTCCTCATAAAAGGCTATCAGGTTGGTCAAGCATGACTTCCCTTGGTGAAGCCATGCTGACTGCCCCTAATGGCCCTCTTATCCTTGATATGCCTAGAGACAGCATCAAGGATAAGTTGTTCCATCACCTTTCCAGGGAGGGAGGTGAGGCTGACCAGTCTATAGTTACGTGGGTCTTCCTTCTTGCCCTTTTTGAAGACCGGAGTGACATTTGCTTTCGTCCAGTCCTCAGGCACCTCTCCCGTTCCCCACGACTTACCAAAGATGATGGAGAGTGGCCTAGCAATGACATCCGCCAGCTCCCTCAGCACCCGCGGGTGCATCCCATCAGGACCCATGGATTTATGGATGTTCAGGTTGCTTAACTGATCCCTAACCCAGTCCTCATCAACCAGGACAAACTCCTCCTCTATCCTGACTTCCTCTGGAGCCTCAGGGGTCCTGGGCTCCTCAGGACAGCCTCCAGCAGTATAGACAGAGGCAAAGTAGGCATTCAGTAACTCTGTCTTCTTTTTATCCTCTGTCACCAGGACACCCACCTCATTCACTAGTGGGCCTACACTGCCTCTAGTGTTAGGTTTTATCTGCAATGCATTTGAAGAAGCCCTTTCTGTTGTCCTTGACCTTTCTTGCAAGGTTTAATCCCAAGGAGGCTTTGGCTTTCCTAGTTGCCTCCCTGCATCCTCTGACAACAGACTTATATTCCTCCCGAGTGGCCAGCCCCTCCTTCCGTGATTTGTACATTCTCTTCTTCCCTTTGAGTTTGCCCAGCAGTTCCCTGTTTAACCATGCAGGTCTCCTGGCACCCTTTCTTGACTTCCTGCCTGCTGGGATGCACTGAGCTTGAGCTCGGAAGAAGAGGTCCTTGAACGCTAACCAACTATCTTGGGCCCCTTTACCTTCAAGTACCCTGTCCCATGGGATTTCCCCTAGCAATTGCTTGAAAAGGCCAAAGTTGGCCCTACTGAAGTCCAGGATTGTAGTTCTGCTAGGTATTCTATTCCTGCCACACGAGACCCTGAACTCCACCATCTCATGGTCACTGCAACCAAGGCTACCCTCAACTTTCAGCGCTTCAACCAGACCCTCCTTGTTCGTGAGAATAAGATCCAGCAGCGCTCCTCTCCTAGCTGGCTCATCCACCATTTCCATCAGGAAGTTATCATCAATGCACTGAAGGAACCTCCTGGACTGTGGATGGATGGCTGAGTAAGCCTCCCAGCAAATATCAGGGTAGTTAAAGACCCCCATGACAACCAGGGCCTGCATTTGTGAGACCGCTATCAGCTGCCTGTAGAAGGCCTCATCAACCTCCTCACCCTGATCCGGTGGCCTGTAATAGACCCCCACAACAGTATCACCCATGCCAGCCTGCCCCTTAATTCGCACCCACAAGCTCTCAACTCCCTCCTGATCCACCCCTGGACAGAACTCAATACACCCTAGTTGCTCCCTCACGTAAAGAGCAACTCCACCACCTCACCTCGCTGGCCTGTCTTTCCTGAAGAGGACATAGCCATCCATGGCCACATTCCAGTCATGCCAAGCTGTCCCACCAGGTCTCTGTAATCACCACTAGAATAACAGTGATGACTGGGTACAACTTTGCTGAACTCTGATCAGAATGAGAAACTACATCCACTAAATGTAACTGATTTAGTAAACATATTTCCTGTGAATAACACCACTGTTCTGAAGATGTTAACATCTCAATGGATGTCACAGCCTGCTAAGTACTTAAATATCTCTCAGGACACTGAATCAAGGTAAGTTTTTTGATTTGACTCTTCTCAAAATGCTGAAAATCAAAACCTGGTGGACAGCAGAACAATCAAGTCAAATTCTGCACTAATAATCAGTATTCACACTGGATGACTGACTGAAGACAGCAGCATGAAACAAAAGACTTACGTGGGAATGGCAACATCTGTAGAGTTGTTGCAAACTGCTTTATCAAGGTTCTCTGGACATTAACTCTGATGCTGCTACTCTTATCTCTGAGAACTGAAAGATCTGTCTTGACCCTAAAAAGCCCTGAGCAATTATGAGACAGTAATAATCTCATACTTTTCTCCAGCTCAGGTGAATCAGACACTAATTATCAATGCTTTCCTACGTATATAGATTGCAACCATTTTGTTGAGAAAAACTTCTACGAGAATATCCTACAGTAGTGTAAATGAAGAAAAAAGTTGCAGATAGTGGGACAAATTTTAAGATATTACCTGCATACAACATTATTAATTATAATATTGCCAAGAACACAAGGTATTTTTCTGGATAACCTCACTCCATCACAGATACAGCACAGATGAGTAGCTTGAAAAGCCCTTGCTCTACAACAGCTTCTTCCATACTACCAGACTGAGGTGACCACTACAGCTTCATGTTTTTCCCATTTGACATGGTATCACCAGAGTTTGAAGTTTAAGTTATTCAAATCTCTTACTGCTGTCAACACCTGGCTTACTTTTTTCTTTCCATCAGCATTTGTGAGCATCTCTCCACTAATCCATGTCAACATTTAAAGGGCTAAGTCTTCAGTACCAATATCTTGAGATGCTTCAACCAACCAACCAAGTGAGCAAGAGTGCCCTAATCACTACCTTCATGGCCTTAACCATGGGAGCACAGCTTTGATCCAAACAAAAGCTTCCTTGATGAATTTTTTGGCTGAACGTAGAATCTTCAGCTGAAATTCACAGTTAACATCTAGTATAGCACTTCTGCAAATACCTTAATCAAGAACTATTGATCAAATAATTTAAAAGCAGAATATTTGTTCTGCTGAAACAACCTGGGCATGGCATACTGCATTGGATTCCTAAACATCACTCCAAATTATCAAATGCATTTTACAATTTATTGTATTCAAGCCTTCAAAAGAGTGCCTTCTGAGGTTAAGTGACTGCATTTGGTTTTTACTATTATAAAAGAAAAAAAATACTTTCATACAATTTTCTTCAAAACTCTGTTTTATTGTTTCTTGTTACAACTTAAGAAAAATCAGAAAAGATCACGCTGCCAGGCTTCAGGATGAGTTTTATGTATGAATGTGAAAGGAACAAATATTTAGCAAAATGACAATCCAGCCTCAAGAAAATTACAACGGAAACCAAACAAAACACTATCTACCCAAGTCGTAAACCAAAATAATAGACTTATCTATTCATAGATGTCATCACAACGTAATTTTTTACTGCATCTGTCCTTCAGCTTTACAATATTTTTCAAGTTAAACAGATTTTTTTGCACACGATACAGCTTACAGCAATGAAGACTCTAAACTTTTAGACTTTAAAATCTGACTAGAATATACCCCAAAATGTTGGAAAAAAGGATGTCAATTTTATGTTTGAATGTACAGCTTAAGTCATTGCCAATGTTAAAACATTGGGTATAATATCTTGGGTATAATTTAAGCTGCAAATACAGCTTTATTTGGTATATAGCTACAAGATTTTTGACAGTTTACTCATCCCCAGGTACTTTGTGTACACTGGTATTCCTCAATTCCCAAACACTGTAAATTAATATCGAAATGGTAAAGAATGTAGAAAAATAAAACAGGTTTACTGCAATTAGATTTTCTATACCATAAAAAAAATGCATGCAGAGATTTTATGATGGCAAATACTGATCATCTAACACCATTTTTGAAAACTGTTTTCTGTACATGTTACTTTTAAGGGTGGTATTAAAAACTTATCAGTATAAAAGCTCTGCTATCATGGAATGGCTCTGTGGAAAGTTGAAGCTCACCATATACTGACAATGTCTGTAGCTCATCCCAGTCAAAATGGAGGCAGTACAGTGCTATTTTGGAAGAAGTATGCACTAACCAACCAATGTGCATTGCAAAATGAGCTGCAAAGCAAAGAAATAAACTCACGTGAAGTTCTAATAAAGATTTACACACTGAAGAGACTCCCAGAGCCATGCAGACACTGCTTGTTCAGGCACAGGGATAGAAATAGTGGTGTCAATAAACTGATTCCAGAGGTTTTACAATTCTCAGGAATAGCGATGAGCTACTGAAGATGGATCCTGAACACCTTTCAAGAATCTGCATTTGTCATGTAACTTTCAGACAGCAAGGACTCTATCATGAACATTTCTAGGGCATTTATTTTTTACGTTACAATAAAGCGTGGCTAGTCTTAGAAGGCTGAGAAAAACCTCTGCATCCCTGGGGTCTTAAATTATAAACCAAATTAATACTCATTTCTGAAAAACAAGGTGCTGCTACTATGGAAACAGGTGGGAAGGAAAGGTTGTCATGTGCTGCTCACTGAGAGCCTGCACAGATCCAAACCGCAGAGTTCTGTTTCTCTAACAGGTACAGGACCAGAGACAGAGAATTTAAAACAAAAACAAAAACAAAAACAAAAAAAAAGCCATAGCGTAGTTACAATAAAAGAAACAAAGAATGCATGTGTAATGAAATGGGACTCAATAGCACAGAGGAAGGGAACCTGCAAGTCAGAAAACCTCTTTACCACATCCCTAATTTACATATCAGGTATTCAGAGATTATATTAATAATCTCACTTAAAAAAACCCAAATACTGCAATCATACAAACATTTAGTCTGCACTCAAATATTTAACTTCAAAAAGTGATATGGCATCACGCAACAAAATGTATTTCAAATTACATCTTATAGAAAACTCAACAAAATCAAAGTTTTTAATTATGAAAATATTTTCATAAAAACAAGTGTTGGATTATTTAAAAGGAAAACAACAGTAAATCACCCCCCTAAAATAAATTTTTCCTGAACTATTAAAATGAAGTTAAAACATACCTAGGAGACAACTTCCCTCTATCTGCAATCTAAGCTTTAAAAAAGTATCATTAGTGAAAGTTGTTTATACCTTTCAGAAAGGACAGATTGATTTGTTTTCCCACTAACACACTGCTTTTCTGCAGGTTTGATAAATTACTATAAATAAAGAAAGAATCTAGTTAGAAAGAAGAAAAATCTGTTTATTAACAAACAGGAAGACTACTAGAACTTAAAGCTTCAATCATGAAAATGTTACTGCTAATTTGGTGGAAAGGTATTTGAATGTGGAAGAATTTTTTTCAGCTACAAGAGAATTTATTAAAGGATAATCAAAAGATATAGTTTTTGTTGATCTGTTTTGTATTTAATAATTTATACAAAACTTTCAAAACATCTGTCGTCTATTTATGGAAGGAAAATTGAACGGTATACTGTTGACATCATCTGGAAATTTTCATCCATAACTTTTTGCAATAGAGATTAAAAAAAAGAATTGACAATATTTAAATGAAAAAGAAAGCACAGGCCTTTGAACTGTTATCTTTATTGCCCTATCTACTAGAGCATGCTTCCCCTCCAAAATAAACTATTTATTTCTGCCTAGATTACAAAAAACTGCTGTATAGCTTTTTATATCCATTTAGCTTATTCAAGGTATTATTACTAAGTCACTACATAAAACTTGCATTTTCAATATTATTTATTGTGTTTCATAAAAGTTCCATTAGAAACAAATTCAGAGCAAATATAAGTTGGAGGCATCATTCCCATTTATTACTTTTCATAATACCTTTTTCATTCAGAGGTATCAACACAATCTATGGAATTATTGCCATTGTTCTCAAAGACAGATAAAGGACAAAAACACAGCATAGTGTCTAATTATTGTCATATATCAAAAATAATGGAATATATATTAAAAGTTATTAATGTACACTGCATTGCATCATATGGATATTTATGATGATCCGATTTGAGACTATTGTGTAAGATTGTCAGTTTGACATAAGTTTTCATTTTGTGTGGGTTATATTCCTTTTCAAAAACAGACACCAGGAGGTCAGGATGATGCCTCTGAAGGAAAAGTGAGATCCCTTAAGAGCTTCCCTTCAGAGCAACTGAGGACACCTATGAAGGAAAGTTCCACTGACCACAATGAAGACCAGAAGAAAAATTACAGCAAAGAACTTGGGGCCTGCACCAACCAGAGCCAGAAAAACTGATGAGAGGATCAGGAAGCAAACAGAGTTTGATGAAAGGAATCTTGTAGAGGCCAGAGAGGGCTCCAAGGAGCTTACGAGAATTCAGAAAGTCATAAAGGGCACAGCTACTACAGTGTTTCGGTTTGGATTGCAAGCATTCTTTTGAAATACATTCTCACGTATATTCATGTATTGAATCATGGCTTGCATTGCAGAGTTTCTCTCCACAGATTCACTCCTATTGCACTGTACTATTTGTCAATGCAGACATTCAAATATTAGACACCAAACCTGGAAGCAAACCCACCCTACAAAGATGCACTGAACAGACTAGAGCTGCCTAGAAATTCCTTTTACTTCTGCTCTCTTGTAAATAGAAAAACTTTTGTGACAAGTAAAGAAACTAATTATTCTAATCTACTTAACAAAAAACAGCCTTTAAACTATTCAAAAAGCCTTTCTGGAATGCTTTCAAGTGAATGAGGAAGAGCTGTGTTAACCTACCTCCAAGCTCAAGTTAACCTGAGGTTTTACTGAGTATCCAGAGTCCTGTCAGAGGTAGTACAAGTAGTTAAGAACTATCATCTTGCACATAAGAGACTTTCTGCGAAGTTTTTGTATCTTCTATTTCCATCATCACTTACAAACATAACAGAAAAAAAATGAGAGTCGAACTGGGAATTTGACGTAATCTTTCCCCATATACTCTCTGCAAGAAAAGACAATCAGACACAAAGTATTTCAGCTTCAAAAACGTTCAAACTAAACCACAGAAGAGTCTGTGATTTTATCTCAGCCATCTGCTTCATTTATAAGCAAAGAATGTTCAATATACTGCAATAAATTCAAAGCCTTATATCTGCCTCCTGTCACAAGAAAAATGAGAATGTTGCAGTGCAAAAGATGGGGAAAAATGTGAATTTCCATTAATTCCTGAAGTGGCCAAACATCTTTTGACTCCAGACTAAAACAGAATACAATGGCCAATTTTCTTTATTCTGATATTCAGAACCAGAGAAATAATACAGCCAGAGCTCCAATTACCACTTAAAAATGACGGTTTCTCAGAACTTGGTAAACATTTATCACATAATTCTTAACACTCAGAAGTCAAATGGATACCACCATCTTCCCTCTAGAAGAGGAAAGCACAGTTAATTCATAATTATTAACACACGCTCTCTTTCATTATTGACTCTCTATAAGAAAGCATGGACATGCACAATTGCTAGCCCAGCCTCCAGCAGTAATGGTATTCATCAGTAATCTTCTTGTGAGCCTTTACAGTGGCCCTACTACTTGACTTCAATCAGCTGTAAAGCTCCTTTATTCTGTTATCACATCAGTGTGAGGGAATGAATGCCAAGGATTGAATGCCCTCCTAAAGGAGCACAGTCGTGCTGTTAGAATAGCAATGAGCTTCATCTGACACTGCTCAACACATTCTTTCACACTCCTTCACTCCTGCAGAGGAATGCATGCATGACAAAAATAAATGTCTGTTGAGTGCAAATGCTAAGAAACATATCTACAGAATAATATACTAAATAGAGCATATCACAGTTTGATAGAAAGAGCTGGAAGTTGATATAAAGGATGCAATTAATAGACTTAACTGGCAGCAGTTGTGTTCCATTTGTTAGAAGAAAGGGATAGGCGGAATAATTATTCAACTAGTGAGAAAGATGTTCAGAATTTCAGTACAGAACGTCTCATCTGCTAACACTCAGTTCTCCTTAAGGTCTTATTTTTGCTGATGCAAGGACCTGAGCATAGACTTGTTCTTGCTCAGAGAACCAGATGCAAAGATGGATTACTGTAAATATTTTAAGTTTAATATTTTGGTAGTTCAGCTCGTTTCCTCCCTGTACAGTTTACTGCTGTGCACATTGCTTTAGCCAGAACAAGGGGTTCAGCCTGATAAGAAATCTCTATTAGTGTGTCCCCAGAATTCAGACTATTATATTGACAAAGTTATCAGACAACTCAGGCAGGAAACTGAACTGTCATTCATAATTTAAATATTGTTTTTTGAGACTGATTCAAGAGTTTATTTGCTTTTATTTTTGTAATTTCAAATACATTACCAACACTTCACCACAACAATAAGCTGTGCTTTAGCAGGAAGAACAAACAAAAGTATGCCTTTCTAGCTCAAGTATACTGGTAGATTTTCAGCAATATATTATAAAATGCTTTGCTAAAATTTATATTTCAACAGTTATTTATGATAAACTCCACTTTCTGACCAGCTCTAAAACAATGTTCTTCCTCTGGAAAGTTTATTTCTACTAAATATTTTAAAAATATTTCCATCAAAACTTATTTTTATGATACTGAAAAATGTACACAAGCTTGCAAATATAAAGTGGCCGAAAGGAGGAAAGACATCAGAAAGCTTGGCAAACTAAAGGCAGAAACTATTCTAATAAAAATCATTCTTTTTCAGGACATTCTCTTTCAAATCAAGAGCAGGCTGCAAGTCCATTCATTCTGTAAATCTTATACTTAATCTCAAAACCAACGTGTTTATGCTTCTATTTCCTTACATCCACTAAGATATTCTGATTTTTCCCTCTCAGTTAAAATTTTTATATACAAAAAAAATAATCTTCCTTGTATGTGATCTTATTTAAATTCCTGTGCTGTTCCGTTAAGGATGAAGAGAAAGGATGGTGCTGTAGACTGTGAAATGCCTTTGTGTTATTTGACCAGAAGCAGATTATTTCAATAGTACACTACATACTACAGTACATTTTAGAGCAAACAGTGAAATCTCTCTGCTGTGAAGTATCTGTCAGCATCAAATCCTACTTGGAGAAGCAGAAAACAACCTTTGTGCCCCTTCTCAGGAATAAGGCATAGATGTGGCAAGTGAATGAGGCTTCTGAGCATTGTTTTGAGAATGTAACTGACATCTCAGCATACTGGAGATACGTTAAAACTGCGAGACTCAACTGATGACATTTTCTTGAGGAGCTACAATGGTCCAGTGATATAAACAGCAACTTTTCCAGTAGGAATGTTTTAAATATTGTCTCCTGCACCTCTCAGTCATGCTTGTGAAAAGATCAAAACTCAGGATGGAGCTCTACAAAACACTTTCCCCAATGAAAGTACATAGGTAAAATTGCATCTTCAGCAGTGCTAGACTTCCGTGTATCATATTTTGGTGACACTCTTTCCCAGTAATGTAAGGAAAAGAGGCCATCGATAGAAATCAGTAAAGAGGGGATTTTTAAGTATAGGTAAGCAACAAAAACTTATCATAACTATTATACTAATTTTATCCTAACAAATAGTTATTAGCATGTGCAGGCAGTAAAAGTGAATCACATCACATGTGGAAAGGTGTCAGAAATGACTGCTTCCAACAAGGCCAGCCAGTCATCCCCTGCCTGCTCTCACAATAGCGCAACACGAACTGCCCAGCTCCCTATGCCTTGCTTAAGCTTAAGTATGTCTAACAATCCAGAAAGCTAAATTAGAACAGGATTCTCCTCACAGCCATGGAGGAAAAGGAAGGAACTGAATGGCAGCTGAGATAACACATGTCCAAACTCCCCACTGATAGGAGATCAAGAAAGCACTCATAGCTCACACTTGGTTTCAGTAAATAACATTACTGAAAAGAACCAGGCTGTGCCAAAGGTAGATTGCAAGACACATGCTTGATGAGGTAAAGACCTCTCGAGGTTGTTAACACCCTGTTTTTACACAACATTAATGAACTCCTGGGCATCAGTTTCAGGATTAAGCATGAGATTAATCTTGCAGTAAATGCCATGTGCTTTAGCAAAGACTTCTTCAGGAAGCATACTTCTGCATGTGTTCAACCTCAAACTTCCAAGAACTCTTTCTAAATGTGAAGTTTTCTGAATTAGGATTTATTTGTATGCCTGAAACCAATGAAGCTGAATAAGGATAAAATGAAAAAAAAAAACAGAAAGTGATGGCAAATAGAGTTAAAACAAGTATATCTAAAGTATACTAGGATAAAATGACACTTAAACACACCTTTTTCCTTTTATCATTTATTTTCCCCTTCCATTGAAATCCTCAGTCCAACTGAGAAAATAAATTGTTTTCAATTTAAATAATTTGCCAATTAAAAATAAAGCTAATTACACTTGACTGAATTTTAATACTAAAAAGATCCATAAATAATATTAAAATATGTAAATAGAATTATCTCAAATAATGCTATAGCTGCTCTTATTTTCTAGTTATTTCCAGATGGTAAAAAAGTTTTTTTGAATTCTTACCAAACTCCCTCTAAAAAAAAAAAATCTCAAAAAAATCTCAATTTTAGTCAGTAGGAAAAAAAACCAACCACAAACTCACACCAAAATTAGAAATTAATCTCTTACAATGAACCTCTGTTTTTAAGTATGACTTAATCTACAGGTTGAAAGATCATCACACAGGAAGATGATGTGTACTTTGTATGAAACACTGCTAATCACCTATCCTCAAAAAGTATTTTTGATTGAAATACTATATTAAAAGGTCTACAAAATATGTACCTTAACTCTTTTTAAAGTATCAGCTATACTTGAACTATGTTTTAATAATTGTTGATGAGCAACAAACACGATACAGGTTCACCTGCTCATTTCTCACAGCTACATACCAGCTTGCCAGTTAAACCTTTCTGAATATTTTCATTTCTGAATCCTTTTCACTTTGACTGTGATCCCTGCTTATTTCTGCTAAGGAAAAGGCACAAAAGGCTTACGAGTTTCAAACACTTAATGGGTTTATGAAGAAGAATGTTGTAAGAAGGATTGCTCTGACAGTTTGATTAGATTAACACAATCAATCAGTTTCAACAATATATGCTGTCCTTAGAAATACAGGTACTGCAACTTCCTTAGTAGATGCTATACCATTTAAATTGAACAGCACTAATATCACATCTTTCCAATGCAAATTTCCATGGAAAATGAACTGAAACACACTGAATAAGGATGATGGCATTTGTAAACACACCAAAAACACACCAAAAGAGTAAATTAGCAAAACCGAAACATAACTACCTGTACGCTTGTCTGTGAAGATGTAGTTATATTTTAAAAATATACATGGAATTTCTAAATAGTTTACATGTATGGAAATAACATGAAAATTTTTTGAATTCTTGAAGTACATAGGAAAAAATTACTAAGTCACAAACTGAAATATTTATAACATAGCTTGTAAATAAAGTGTACTCTATATTTTATAGCCACATATTATGCTGTAAAATACGAATATAAAATGCTGTAGTTCTGCCTTCTACTAGAAATATCCATAGAGTTCAAAATATGAAACAACTGACCAAGCATGTCTGGCAACTGTTAAGAGGTCTGATTCAAAGAACTGCAGAAAAATAAACGATCTATTATAATTTTCCCTTCTTGAATTTGTTGTTCTGGCATTCATAACATCATCTAAACATTGCTTCATTCCTCCTCCTACTGATTTTTACTAAATGTTATATTTTAAAATATGATTCATACTCCACCTCTCCTGTTCCCCATGACTTAACATCATTAAACTCATCTAGGTGAAAACTAACTCAACAGAGAAAAGTTACATCATCTCAAAGCAAGAGTGAAATCACAGCGAAGACGGACAGTTCAGCATGCCAGGAAACCTTCAACAGCTCACTTATCAGAAAGATATTCAACCTCAGCATTCTAGATGATTCAGCTCATTGTGGGGCAGGAAAACATGACATCAATGTAAGGAAAGTTGTAATATAGGACTATGGCATATGTGGAAGCAAAGGCAGAAAAATGTGTTAGTGGTTGTTTCATTCAGATGTCTCAAGCATCAAAGGTAGATGACTATCTTTCAATTACTCGCAAGAAAATTCCTTTTTGAAAAGCATGTGATAAATTCTCAGTGATAAATTCTCAGTTCCTGACTTCCCAATCTGCAAAGGCCTAACAGATGTGAAGCAGCTACTCTTAATACATACTTGTTTAAATTATGTCTAATATAAATCACAGAATAATTTAAATCGGAAAAGACCTCATGAAATTATACAAGATCATCCAGTCTAATCAGCCTGCTAAAGCAGGGTCACCTAGAGCAGCTTGTCTAGGACCATGTCCATCTGACTTCTGAATATCTCCAAGGATGAGCACCCCAAAAGTTAGGCAATCTGTGCTGGTGTTTGATAACCTTCACAGGACAAAAGTGTCTTCTTGCATTCAGACAGAATTCTATGTGTTTCAATTTGTGCCCATTACCTCCTCTCCTGTCACTGGGCACTGCTGAGAACTTTTACAAATATAAACATAATTCAGAGACTAAGGGAATATTGCATGGGCATTAGAGATAGCAATTTTAAAACCACCTTTGAAATTACCAAAAAGCATTATGAAAGTCTGATATGTACAGAATCTAAAAGATGCACAAAATAACAGAGCATATGGATGTAAGAAAGGCAATTTTCCTTTCTCTCTTTGTATAACAACATGATTCTCTTTCAGACTTTGGTCTTTAAGAATAATATTAATTTTAATAAAGCCCTCTTCAGTGACTTTGAAAGAAGCTAAGAAGCAAAACAAACTATTTTCTAGACTGTATCTAACAGACAGTTATCATCCTATAGAGTCATGCATCAAGATCCTGATCAATAAAGCACTTTAGAGTACATGCTTAATTAACTTAATTCATGAGTTGTTCAATTCAAGTCAGTGAGCTTACTCACATTCTTTAAGTTAAGCATAAGAGCAAGTACTTTATCTCATCCTCTCTGCATTCAAAATCAACTTCCATTTAGCCACTGAAAAATTACCGTCTCTTTCAATAGTACTGGAAGCTGCCTTAAGAACTTGAACCTAGAAAAACCTACAGGCTTCACTATGCATATCAATGAGTATTGATTTTGCATGGGTTTTGCATGTCTAAACACCTTCCTCATAAAACAGCATGTCTACACATCTTTTTCTTTCTTTTATTTTCCACACTGAATCCTCCTTGATGTCAATGAAAGCTACCAAAGAAAAATGGACAAAACCTGGCAATACAGAAATATATTTGCAATACACATACTAACATCAAAAACAGTTGATCTAGTGGCCCAGAATTTCACACAACGAAGTCCTTTAGAATACTAGGAAAGGAATTTTAACTCACTTTTTGCAAAAACTCAGAGAACTTGCATTTTGAGATTAAGACTTCTAAATTTGTCTACAAGCATGCTGTGCACTTAAGCGACACAGATAATGAAGATGTAGTCAATATGTTTAATGGAGCCTAAAAAAGGGTTCAGCTGACCAGCCACGCTTAGCCCTAACTAATCTTTCTCAAGGCTCCACTGAGTTTATTCACTGGGTCTCTATCAGCTATCATGGAAGCTTAGATATCCGACACAGCAATACACACACACAAACTTACAGCAAGACACCTATATTTCTGCATTTATATTTCAAACTGAACCCCACCTCCACTGTTCACAGTAAGCCCACAGGTAGGAAAGTCAGAGACTAGGAACCTCAGAGCTGCAGATCTGACAGACCTCTAAACCCAGGTACTGATGGTACTAAACCATGTACTGATGAGCAATATGCAAACCCATTCAAAGGCCTGCATTTGTGCTAGATGGTAATGTCAACTTTTATGGGGAGTCATATTTAAAGTAACTCATACAGGCAGCTACTGTCAGTTTTATAATTGCTCATGTAAGTGCATATTTCTTGGAGCAAAGGTTAACACCACTATAACAGGTATTTACTCCCAAGAAGTAACCTGATACACATCTCTCATGGTCTCCAAACCACCACGCTGTACCACAGAATTCAAGTAGCGAAAGTTCTAAGGTTGATTCCTCCTGCAAGGACTCGGCAGAATGCAAAAATAAAGACAGGGCTAAGCAGATAAGATGTATTAAGTGATATGGCTAAGATCCCAGTTAGGAGAGGTAAAGGCAGAGGTATAAAGCTGATTTTATTCAATGGAGGACAGAAGTTAACTTTTCTTAAAATCCTTGTCAAGGCAAAACATACAAGACAGATTGGGTGAAGGTGAGGATATATAACTGAAGATCTCAGTGTGGGATCTGAGTGTGCATACTGGTCTGTGCAAGACTGTAGTCCGGCTCAAAATTAGGACCTGCTTAGTCCACTTTCACTGGGAATTTGGGATTCCTGTCTCTCAATAATAAACTGCAAAATAAATTGGAACAACTAAAACTAGACTTGGATGTTGAACAGAAGAGTAGCAATTATATATACGTATCATTATAGTTCCACAAATAGCATTTGGCTTGCTTCTTTTCTAGGAGAAAACCTGACAGCTTACAAAAATGTGAATGAGTGTATATTAAGGTCATACTGAAAAGCTAAATTATTAAGAAACTTGGTTTTTCTCCACTGTGCACATAATCCTAATGCACACTAAGGACTGTACATGAAGTTATAAATACAGTTCAAGGTAAAGCAGTCCAGTTCTATTTTTGACCAAAATTCTTACCTTCTTTTCTTTCAGTTTTATATTATTTCAGATTGCGGTTAGCACAAGATAAACAATAAGAGGTCACTGACTTCGGTGCTATACCACTGAAATATAATTGCCTGCCACAATCAACTCCTAATAAGCACAATTCTTGTCAGTGGGAGGTTGCCTTGGCAACAAGTTATCCCAGAAGATAACTTTCCACGCGGTACAAGGTGATAGTCAGTTGTATGACAAAGATTTGAAAAGTACAAAAACTTTCCAATTGCTCAAGTTGAAGGGAAGCTTTATGTATCAGGAGTCTACTGACATAAGGGAAAATAATGACTTGCTGAACACAAAAAGATCTAGAAACTTCCAAAGAAATGCAGAGTTGGAATAAGGACATTTTGTTTAAACAGGAACATGTTTATACTGCCAGTCTTGCAAGCAGAAGTCCTGCTCTCATGTGTTCAGATCTTCCTACGGTGTCTAAGAACTAAATTTGATTTAAGTCATACTTTCAGATTTACTTTTAAAGAAAACAATGTGAAAAGGTGTTCTTGAATTATAGTGAAAGTGGGTGAGATCAAGGTTGGGTTCAGGAGACAGAAGGACGATGAATTGCACCTCTCAGGTAGGAAGCTAAAAAAAAAATATCCCAAAGAGAAAACAAGAGGAGGCAGAATCAAAGGGAGAGAGGCATAACTGGAGCACAGGCTCCAGAGGACACTGATGCTTCTTAATCCAGGAACTGTTTTCTCTGACAGTATATGTCAGGTGGACAAGAAGAGTCACTACCAAGACACACAGTATTTTTACCTTTATTTCCTAAGAAAATTAAACTTTCACAATCATATTTTATGTCTGGGTAGGAAAGGTTCTATCCCACTACATCTGTCTCCCCTACTCCAGAAACATTTAACCCACTGGCCAGTTTCCATCAATTTGACAAATGCCGACAAATCTTAAAGACATGATCCTACCCATGTGTTAGTAACTGGATATTAAATATTCAGATGTCCACACTCTTTTAACAAGGTCACTATGCAAGACTAAAATTCAGTTGTTGTCAAACAAGAAAGTGTTCATGAATTAAAAGGATAAAAATAACAGAATAGCATCTGTGTTGCTCACTAAATTACTAAGTAGTCTTGAAAAAGAATAGTTTGGTAGAGATGCAAAATTATTCAGGATAGCTTTTACTGGTAAAAATAAAACTGTCTGCAAAAAGTAGCAGAAAGCTGTCATGTCACTGAATAATAAAATTGCAAATGAAATTCATTTTGGATATACACACCAAGGGAAAAACACTGGAAAGCATACACACCTGATGTTGTCCTTGACATCAACGACTAAGACAGACAACCTGGACTAACTACGAACAGTCAGCCTGAAAGCACTCATATTCAAGAGCAGAAAAGGCATGAGAAATTACAAACAATATAGATTCACAGAGTGAGATGACGTTTATGGTAGGCTTATCTCTTGAAGACGTTTCCATTTAGTATATGGGAGAAATAAAATTTACAGTAAAATATAAAGACTACAGAGAAGAAAGATAAGCACATAAAGTGTATGAAATGGCTTCTACAAGAACAGATACTTTCAGCTTGGAAAAGGGCTGACTGCATGGAGAGACAGAAAACAGTTTTAACGCAGGTGATGGGGGAAAAAGTGAATAAAAAAATGGTTTGACACAATTTCTTATAATCAAATAAATAAGTGGAAGTTAACTCAAAAGAAACTTTTGTTAAATCAAAGGAGGAGAATTTCTTTTCACACCGCATAAAGAAATTCCAAAACATCACAGTCATAGGATGTGTTAAATAGTATATTTTAAAACACTTCGACACATATTTAATAATAGTCAATTGGCACTTTTAAAAAAAAGTGTAACAGAGGTATAATAATGCTTCTGAGTAGTACAAGATTGGACAGTATATACCTTCCCCAGTTTTTTGCTCACTCTAAATATTTGTTCTTGTCAACAAAAATGGACATCATTTAAATGTCCAATCCTAATCTCACTGAAGTCAATGGAACAACTGCAACAAATTTTGAGAGACGGAATGCAGTCCTAGCAACTCCAGACAGCAACAGTTATCTATTGCACTAAGAAATATGTAACAGTAGACTACTTAAGTGTGCTGTCAGTCCCTGGAAAACTCCCTGTTGCAGTTCATGAGAAAATGGAGCCTTCTCGGACAATGACCAAACTGGAATTCAAGCTGGAGACTGCACAATATTTATCTTTTCACAGCAAACAGAGGAAGAAGTTCAGCTCAGTGAGACAAGGCCTTATTACAGCTTTGATGGGAAGAGGGGAAGACAAAGGAGACAAATGATATTTTTGTTTCCTGTGAAAACGTCATCATCAGGATCCTCTCTTTCAAAAGAAGCTGCTGTTCTCTAATTCTTGGGAGGGGAGGGGGGCCATCCACCATCTCCCTAAATTTCTGCAGGAAATGGGGGAGCCAGAAGGCACTCCCAGTGCAGACATGAAAGAAGTCAACAGTCTTGCCTGTCTTCCCATTCCTTCCATATGACGGAATCTGACTGTCCCAAATATCCGGACCCTCCTCTGGCACCACTCTTCTGCTGTTCCCAAATCACGCCACACACTGGGACTAGAGCTACTTGTAAAGAGTGCCTTGCAAAATGCCCCAGCCCTTCACAAGAGCAATAACGTCGGTAGAATCTGAGCAAAAGCTCTCACATCAGCAGTGTAGGGATGGCTGTAGTCCCTGCTGTGGCTAAGATTACATTGCAACATGATCAGTTCTCCTTCTCTCTGAACTTATGTTGCAGTTAAAGGCATTTCTCTTTACAGTAGTTCATTAAGAGGAAAGACAATATAAGCACATCATGAGTAGCCACGAAAATAGCAGAAGGCATAGGTCTGGAAATCTAAGGAGAATCCCCACGTTTTCTTACTTCCCTGTTATAGGACACATGAGGTAGCAAAAGCAAGCCTAGTAACAGCATCATCAGCCTTTGAGTACAGTGAGGAAAGCAGTTAACCATCTATCCAGGCCCTTATAATTATTAGAATTGGTCCTTCCATCCATATCTGAAAAGATAAATTTCTTTCAAAAATAAGATCTCTTATTACATTTCTGCCTTTACTAATTTTTACATCTCTTTCAAATCCAACATCACAGGTCCATCCATAGCTAGACCCCTGAAAAAATTCTTGACCAATGTACCTCTAAATGACATTTTTGCCTATAGCAGGCTTTACAGATAAAATATGAATTAGCTGGATTAAGTAAGAGCTTTTACACAATTTTAGCACATTGACGAGACTAAGTCCCAAATGCAGTGCTAGATTTATCATGGTAGAAAAACCTTCAGCAGTTAGAAATATGCAGCAATAGCAAGAAAAATTTTTCAGAATGAGAGAAATCAGCTACAGCAAATCATTTAAATAGCTCAATCTTTCAGTTTACCTGAAAGATTTTACAAAGCATAAATATTTTCCACTGGAAGAAAATGTCAAGTAATAAAAGGCATAAACACTAATAACAAACTTTATAATGAGACAAAAGAGGTAAAAAGAACCTCAGATAGAAGCAACAGTCAAATTTAATTCAGAAATTTGTTGAAAATGAATAACCAAATAAAACCTGTGAGGATACGACTTCTCAGGAAAGATCATAGAATCACAGAATAATTATGGTTGGAAGGGACCTCCAGGGTCAAGTCCAACCTTTATCCCATCATATTCCTAACCATTAAACCACTAGACCATGGCCTCAAGTGCCTCATCAACCTGTTTTCTGAACACCCCCAGGGACAGCGACTCCACCACCTCCCTGGCCAGCCTGTTCCAATGTCTAACCACCCTTTCAGTAAAGAACTTCTTCCTAAGATCCAATCTAAACTGCACCTGACACAACTTCAGGCCATTTCCTCTCATCCTGTCATTAGTCATTTGGGAGAAGAGACCAACACCAGCATCACTGCAACCTCCTTTTAGGTAGTTGTAGAGGGCAATGAGGTCTCCTCTCAGTCTCCTCTTCTCCAGACTAAACAACCCCAGTTCCCTCAGCCGGTCTCCATAAGGCCTGTTTTCCAGACCTCTCACCAGCCTCGGTGCCCTTCTCTGGACTCCAGCACCTCAATGTCCTTCTTATCCTGTGGTGCCCAGAACTGAACACAGTACTCAAGGTCTGGTCTCACGAGTGCCGAGTACAGGGGCATGATCACCTCCCTACTCCTGCTGGTCACACCGTTTCTGATACAGGCCAGGATGCCATTGGCCTTCTTGGCCACCTGGGCACACTGCTGGCTCATGTTCAGTCGGCTGTCAACCAACACCCCCAGGTCCTTTTCCGCCAGGCAGCTTTCCAGCCACTCTTCCCCAAGCCTGTAGCGCTGCATGGGGTTGCTGTGACTGAAGTGCATGACCCGGCACTTACCCTTGTTAAACCTCATACAATTGGCCTCAGCCCATCCCTCCAGCCTGTCCAAATCCCACTGCAGAGCCTCCCTACCCTCAGGCAGATCAACACTCCCACTCAATTTCACGTCATCTGCAAATTTACTGAGGGTGCATTCGATCCCCTCATCCAGGTCATTGATAAAGACATTAAAGAAGACTGGCCCCAAAACTGAGCCCTGAGGGACACCGCTTGTGACTGGTCTCCATCTGGATTTAACTCCACTCACCACAACTCTCTGGACTCAGCCATCCAGCCAGTTTTTAACCCAGTGCAGAGTCCACCTGTCTAAGCCATGAGCCGCCAGCTTCTGCAGCAGAATGCTGTGGGAAACAGTGTCAAATGCCTTACTGAAATCCAGGTATTCAACATCCAGCACTTTTCCCTCATCCACTAGGCAGGTCACCTGATCGTAGGAGGAGATCAGGTTGGTTAAACAGGACTTGCCCTTTGTGAACCCATGCTGGGTAGACCTGATCCCCCTGTTGTCCTGCACTTGCCATGTGATCTCCCCCAAGATGAACCTTTCCATAACCTTCCCTGGCACCGAGGTCAGGCTGACAGGCCTGTAGCTCCCTGGATCCTCCTTCCTGCCCTTCTTGTAGATGGGTGTCACATTGGCAAGTTTCCAGTCATCCAGGACCTCCCCTGATAACCAGGACTGCTGATAGATCATGGAGCGCGGCTCAGCAAGTTTCTCTGCCAGCTCCTTCAGCACTCTCGGGTGGATCTCATCTGGCCCCATAGACTTATGGGTGTCTAATTGACTTAGCAGGTCCTTCACTACTATTTCCTGGATAACAAGGGGATTATTCTGATCTCCATCCCAATCTTCCAACTCAGGGAACTGAATACCATGAGGATAACGGGGTCTGGCCGTTAAAGACTGAGGCAAAGAAGGTATTAAGTACCTCAGCCTTTTCCTCATCCTTGGTAACAGTGTGCCCCCTCGCATCCAATAAGGGATGGAGATTCCCCCTGCATCTTTTTTTATTGCTAATATATTTGTAAAAACTCTTCTTATTGTCTCTTGCGGCAGTGGCCAGGCTGAGTTCAAGCTGGGCTTTTGCCCCCCTAATGTTCTTCCTACACAACCTAAGTAAATCCCTATACTTTTCCTGAGTAGCCTGCCCCTTCTTCCAAAGGTGGTAGACTCTCTTCTTTCGCCTAAGGCCCAGCAGAAGCATCCTGTTCAGCCATGCCGGTCGCTTTCCTCGCCAGTTTGTCTTACGACACCTGGGGACAGCCTGCTCCTGCATCTCTAACAGTTTCTCCTTGAAAAGAGTCCATCCTCCCTGAACCCCTTTGCCCTCTAGGACTGTTCCCCAAGGGACTTTCTCAACCAGTGTTTTAAACAGGTTGAAGTCTCCCCTTCGGAAGTCCATGGTGAAAGTTTTGCTGCCCCCCTCCTAACTTGGCTAAGGATCGAGAACTGTATCATTTCATGATCGCTCAGCCCAAGACGGCCTCCGACCACCACATCCCCTACCAGTCCTTCCCTGTTCGTGAATAACAGGTCTAACAAGGCACCTTCCCTGGTGGGCTCACTTACCAGCTGAGTCAGGAAGTTATCTTCCACGCACTCTACGAACTTCTTGGATTGTTTTCTCTCTGCTGTGCTATATTTCCAGCAGATGACTGGTAAGTTGAAGTCCCCCACAAAGTTGATTAACAGTAGAAGTGATAGCTCTCTCATTTCTTAACATTTTCTTATCAGATTTGGATACCATTCTACAAAACACACTTCACTGAAACAATTTACTGGACTCAATAAATGAAAAGCAATCAATTCTTAACCCTCTATTAGAGGTCTGGGTAGATGGTCTAAGTGGACATTCTGGCATTAAAGTGTATGTAATTAACTAAACATTGCTACATAACCAGCAGACATAGAGACACTGATATTTAAAGATGTTATGTCTCTTTGAGAGATAAATTACGAGTTATTTTCATACTTACTAAACTAATTCAACTGAAAATTCTTATGAAATGTAAATTTTTTATTTTTTTTTCACCATTAGCTTCAACAACAAAGAGAGTACATAACAGTATATCATTTAAATACATAGTTAAAAATTGCAACCAGAAGCTACTGGAACATCAAGTAACAGAACTAAGAATGGGTAAACAGTTTTTCTCTGATACCAATTCCTTCACTTGACAGACAGGCAAGAAATTGTTGAAGAAAAACAATTACCTCAACTACGGGTCAGTAACATAAGGAGTTTTGTCTGGAGTAATAATAAGACAGAAGACATGACAGAAGGATGAATGCTGAGAACTGGAAACTGGAAGCTAGTATTGGATTGAGCAGTTAAGCAGACGGGCAACAAGAAGCCTGGAACTCAAAATCTAAGGAGGACATTGATTAAGCACAATTCAATGTTTTGCTCCTCTGAATAGACAGAATGAAGTATCGACAACAGCTCATGCTTTGAGTGAGTGTTCATTTTAGTACTATAAATTATCATCACACCAAGTGCTTGGATTCGAAGGGCAAGAAGACTGAACACATTAAATGTTTCTAAGTGGTAATGATCAGTGAAGGCTTTTTCTCTTATTATTGTGATTCTCAGATGGTACTAAAACAAAAGGTTCAAGAAAAAAAGACACAAAAACATACTGGCATGTCCAAAACACACTAGCAGAGCTACGGAGGTTTAAAAAAGTACTTACTTGGTATGTGTCCCATAACCTGATGGTACATTGTAACGGGACTTCTCTCATCAGCAGGTTATTCATCCAACGGAACGCAAACTGCAAGTATTTCACCTCATGCTGATCCAAGTGTCTATGAACTTGTTCTGAAGACAGAATAAACAGACAATTTACTGCAACTTTTCTGAAGTCCTTAAGTATCAAATGCACTGTTTGAAAAAATAAAGTAACTCTTTGACCCCAAGCAAATAAAATGTTGTGCATGCAAATGCAAATGCATTAAAATCCCCAAAATAGAAATGACTAGTTAAACAGTACACTGGATTTATTTTTCTGCCTCTAGATAGCTTAAACAAGCACTCTCAGTTATGTTATTTTAGTTTAGGGTCAGAGCTTTATAGTATATCACCAAAAATATACCAGGTTATAATGTGAAATGATTAGATACATATATCCTCACTAGTTTCTTAGGCTACAAGTTATTTTGGAAAAGACTACAAGAAACATGGTTTGCAAATAGCATAATGGCTTCCAAAAATAAAGTGTGGGTAATGACAAGAAGACAACATTAAATTAACAAGGAAACGAAATGTAAGGAAACTATATGTAAAGGCTGCATTCACTTGAGACCAAAAAAAAAAGTGAGACTAATGTGTAGGAAATACAGTGATCAAATTTAAATAATTACATCTTAAATAATTTCTTGGTATAACAAATAAATACAAATAAAAACCAGTACAAATCAATGGTTTCTAAAGCAGTACTTGCACACACTATGTTTATTGTGGCATATTTACTATCTGAAAGCTGTTATAATCACTTACATGGGTTATTGCTAGAGCTAATAGAACTAATCTACTATGTGGCTCTTTTATGTTTAGCAGAATTTCCTCCAAAAGGATCACAGACATTCTGTTAACATTCTGTCAACAGACTCAAGTATGACGTTGGCATGGTGTAAATGATTATTACTGCAGAAATGCTAATGTCTTATTTTGGATACATATATGACAAAAAGTCTTTGTTAAATCCTAAATAAGACTTTGCTACTGTCTGTCTTTATACAAATACATCCCTGGGAGATTTTGCTACCCAGATCATCCTTCATCCACATTCAGAGGTGTATTATTAGCTAAGACAATGAGTAGTACATACTGATCTTTCAATTTCACATTTCTCAAAGATCTAAAAAGGTACTAAAATACTAAATGAACAAAAACACAAAAAAGGAAATACCCCAAGAGTATGGCAGCACTGTTACAGGAAACATTACCTAAATAGACTGACACTATTCAAATAAATTTTTTTACTCATGATGTATTTTGTGGCTATAGAAGTGTGTCAGCCAATATGACGCGGTTGTTTCAATATGAAAGCAAGAAATAGAAATTTTTTTAGATTTTTTAAAAAATCAATTGTGAGCTTTTTTTGAAAATAAGACAAGTCACAACATACTACGCCAAAGGTCCACCTATCACAACAACCCATCTCCAATGATGTCTAAAAATAAAAACCCATGGAAATGTATAAAGCACCAGTATTTCCCCGTAGCAATTCTCAGCCTCTATTTATCTGTGGCTGAAACGCTCTTCGGCAGACCTGGAATCTGTGTTCCTAAAGTCATGCCCTTCTGTTAGATAAATACAGACAAATACAGAAAACTGTTTATGCACATCCTAAAACTATCTGTTACTTCTTCAGAGAACTTTGTAAATTGTAGCTATATATAAAGATGTGTGAGTCTTTAAAAGATTCGTTTCATTTCTACATATAATAGTAACTAGGAAATTAAATACTTCTGCTATATCATTGACTGAACTGCTAGTATGGGATGTGAAAAGGTAGAGAACAAGGGTGGAGAAGTAATGATCTTGTGCTCTCTTCAGAAATCTCATTAAATCCTGGAATAATCTCTCTCCTTCTCTATCATTATGTGTATAGGAAAAGTACTATAGCATTACCATTGTATATTTTACCTACATATTGTCAATATTTCTAAAATTACATGAAAACTCTGTGATGGATTTTCCATTACCCATAATACCTCAGCCTTCCAGTCTCAAGACCCTGTGACTAATCTTCCTTCCTCTACAAACCTAGTATCTTTCCATCACCTTCACACCATTCTTTCCCAGGCTTTCTGCAAAATTCATCAGCTTCCCCAGATGGGAGAGACAACAGCCAATATAAAGGCCAGTCCTGAGCTCTGCATGAAGTGAGGAACTTGAACAAGTTGCAGTGAGTATCTAGGCAGCACTCACAACACCTACCTGTGGGGCTTATTACTCTGCAGCCCTTCCTCAGCAGTATTGCTAATCTAGGTCACTTTTTTAAAAAAAAACATAATCAACAAGTGAACTTTATAAAAGTCGTGAACTTCTGCACAGCGGAGACTTTTCTCATTCTTTAAAATGCTGATGAAGCAAGTCCTCAGCTTGAAAAGTTATTGGAAGAAGACAAACATGGTAATCACATATCACAGAATGTCAGGGATTGGAAGGGACCTCAAAAGATCATCCAGTCCAATCCCCCTGCTGGATTCTAATACATCCCAGACCCAAAGTCTTCAGCTGCTCCTCACAGGACATTGCTTCCAGCCCTTTCACCAGCTTTGTTGCCCTCCTCTGAACACATTCAAGAGCCTTCACATCCTTCCTAAATTGTGAGGCCCAGACCTGCACACAGTACTAAGGCTGCACCAACACTCAATGCAGCAGGATAATCACCTCTTTTGACTGGCTGCTTATACTGTGTTTGATGCACCTCAGGATGCAGCTTGCCCTCTTGTGTGCTGGGGCACACTGCTCACTCATACTGAGCCTGCTGTCGACAAGCACCCCCAGACCCCTTGCAGAAAGGCTGTTCTCCAGCCACTCCTCTCTCAATCTATACTTGTGCCCTTGTGCCCTGCATAACACCATTACAGGTGCAGAATCCCACATTTATTCTTGTTAATTTTTCAAACATTAAATAAATCATTGATGATTTCCCAGTGCTCCAGTCTATCCAGACCCCTCTGCAAGGCCTCCTGTCCCTGTAGAGAGTCAACAGCACCTCCCAGTTTGGTATCATCAGCAAACTTCCTAAAGGTGCAAATAACTCCTGCATCCAGATCACTGATAAATATATTGAACAGAACTGGCCCTACAATTGAACCCCGAGGAACACTGTTAGTGACTGTTCACCAGCCAGATGCAATCTCATTGATCATAACCCTCTGAGCTCTGCCGTTCAGTCAGTTCTTCTCACAGCATATCATTATTAGGTTATTCAGAACAAATACAAATTTACTACTGTGTGTCTGCCTTTGCTGTAGGAAGATTTAGCTCCAAGTCAGATATACTGAAGTGAGATGCTATGTTAAATTTATTTTTTAAATGTCACATTTGGATACCTATATTGCAGACTACTATAATTAGATAATCCACTACATCAAGCAGGATGCTATCAAGCAGGATGCAAAAAAAAGTCAATTTTATTTCTAACTGAAGTTACTAACTTGCAAACAACTCTTGTTCTTCACAGAGAAAAAAAATAATTCATTTGTTTGCTTGCAGCCATTAAAAGTGATGAAGAACAATAAATTGCACCAGTGATATTTCAACTACAGTTGTTAGCAGGCATAATGAATTTCTTGAAAGTTGCCTTCTAGTCTAAATAAGTTGAAAAGTAGACTACTAAACTCTGTGCATCACATACAATTGATGCAAGACTGGAACAGAAGATACATTGACTAAAAAAGCTAATTCTTCCTACTCTGTAAGTAATCATAAGTAGAGACTATTTTGCTGATAAAGGTAATTTGGACAGTCATCATCTATATTTAAATTTTCTATTTCAATGAAAGTAAGTATGTGTGTGCAATGAACAAGCAAGATACATAATTACTGTCAGCTTTCAGATTTCAAGTATTTTATAAGAAACACTTCTACTGTCAGCTTTTTATTCTGTTTTACTGATTTCAGAATAAAAGTTGTATGTGACTACAGAATCACAATCTACAGCCACAGGTAAGGACAGAAATAATCTGTACCAAAGCACGACTTAACTGTTCCCCTAACTGGGGGTTACTGTCAGGACAAGTGCATAGGAAAGTTTGCATATAAGCAAAGAGGAACCTCAAAGTAATAGTAAAATTATGTGTGAATTGCCAAATTACAGTTGCACAGCATGGTGCCACCACATTCCCTTGTATTACTCATTACTCCAGAATATTAACCTATTGGTGTTGACCTTTATTTAAAGACTCCTATCAGCCCTAGCAATCTTTTCTGATGGTTGACTTTAGACCTCGTTTTGACACTTTCGGAAATTATTTAAGTTCATTTTTTACTCGTATTTCATACCCTGGGCACTTAACTTTTAACTCCATTTTATCAATACTGTACACATATTCCATCATAAATACAAAAAGCACTAATTGTTAAACATTATCTGAAATGCAGTTAAGCTGAGATCCTCTGATAAATAGTCCTTTTAGTTCAACAAAAGGAAGAAAAGTGTGTATTTCTCATGAAGAGCCACATAATTCTTCTTGAAAAGTGTACACTAGCTACAGGAGTAATTCCTCTGGTACCAACCCAAAATGAATGGTAAAATAATGAGCCAACTTTTGCCACAGAAGCTTATTGGCACTGTCTTTTACACACAGAGTGAGGTTTGTGCATTGCTCCTTAACATGAAAACATACTATAAAAATAAGCTAGCACTCCTGTTTTTCAGGGGCACTCTAGCAGGATTTTCTTCTTTCTGGACCATGCCAATGAAGGCAAGCATTATAGACTAATCATTCAGAGGCAAACATAATGGAAGACAAGATGAAGAAAGCAAACAGCACGAAGCACCAACATTTCAGATAAGTTCCCCATCTACTACAGATGAGAATGTCTTCTGTGTAACTCTGTTTTTTAATTAGTCACCTCGTTATTTTAAAAACAACTGACATTGCAAAGTAAAAAATAAACATCATAATCTACAAACTTCAATTAACACAGGCAATAAGAAAGCATGACACCCAGAAGAACCCTTGTTTCAAAACTTAAGGCCTTTTAATTTTGAAATACATAAAGTCTCTTGAAGAATTAACACAGGAGTCTGGCTTTCTTCTAGTTCTCTAATGACTCTTTTTGGAAGGTTCTCTGTATGAAAACACAAATCTGACAAGAACTTAAGACAAACAAAAAATTTCTGTGGCAGTTAATAAACCTGTGGAGGAACCTAGTAGAGACAGAACTACTATGCATAGCTAAGAATTACTTCAGAGATACACAGGGTTTTCAGTCACTATTTTATTCATGTTTTCTTCCCTCAACTCTTGCTGTTAAATACAACTTCACATCTATCCAGACACCTTTAAAAAAAATGATTAACAGACCAGCGTGATCCAAATTTCTCCTCATGTCTTCTCTCCACCTGTAAGAAAGATAAAAATCCAGCAGGTTTTCAGCTGCAGAATTTGACCGAATTTGTTCTTTTCCTTCGGAAGCAGTTCTGAAAAAATTTATCAGCTGAATTTAAAATCCAGACATCTTTCATTCCATCCTTACGGAACAACCATCCTTTTGATTGCATCAGTCCCCATATGAATATAGTCATCCATGCTTGTCTTCCACCATTTTGCAGCACATTTTGCTCCAGTCTAGACTCTCAGACAGTTGACTAACATGGAGTAGTTCATGCAACTTCATTCATTCATTTAGGGACTCCAAAACCAACATATCCACCACCGGCTCATGTGTACCATCCATTCAGTCAATGAAGTAACAAAGTGTGGAAATATTTTCTACTACATCGAGATTCTTTAAACATTTCCATTTCCTTAAAATTGTAGCTCCCATATACTGATCCTTGCTGTCCAAAAGAAAGAACTTTGTCATGAGTAAATGACTGCTTTCTTTTAGAGGACTCTATCTATTGAAAGCAAATTTTGTATTTCATTCTCTCTTCCTGAATCACTCTGTGTTGTTCAAAGCCAGTGTGTTTATAGGAGACAAAGATAAGAGTTTGGAGTAAAATCTCAACATCAAATGTTGTCAGATGCAGATTAAGGTTTACAACTTCCCAACCTGAATTAAAGTCTGAACAAAAGTAAATATCTCAAAACTACAGCTTGGCAATGATTTATTATTAGTTATGTATATAATTTTTTATTATTATACATTAATAACTAAAACTTCCTCATGACTAAGACATTCAAAAGATCATAAATGTGCACTTGAAGACAAGATCTCATTATGATACACAATTCTGTTTCAAATAATGGTAGGCATCTGAGTAAAAGATTAACATGCTGATTATACCTTGTTCCAGAATTAGTTTGCTTTTGTTATCTGGCTGAAATCATCCATTGTAAGAATTATCATAAAAGCATTTAAAAAAAATAAATTGAAAAGTCCTATACAAAATGAAAAGATGACTGGCATAAACCCAGAAATATTACCAAATTATATTTTCCTCTTGGCCTACAAATTAGAGATAATGGTCTACTTGAATTTAGCTTTCTAAATGTACAGCTAGTAGCTACGACTGGGAAATATCTTCTTAATACACAAAGGATACAGCCAATACTCCAATACTAAAAAGCCCAAGACACTGATCCCATAGCAAATTAAGAAAATACTAGAAGATGGAGAGGGAAGGAAGGGAGGGAAGAGGTAGTTGCCTCAGTGCATCAAATGCAAGTAACATTTCTGTGGTATTCACTGCAAAATGGAGGAAACTACTAGGCAAAACAGTAGCAATCAAGGAAGATCTACTGTTCCAGTTAAAAGTTAAAAATACATCCTGTGTTTCAAGGCAGAGCTTTAACTTAATCTTCAAAGTGCAGCATACAACAGTGAGAAATATGTTCGATAAGACACTTCTACTTTCAGGTAGCAGTCTCTGGACTTCTGTAGCCTATTACACCAAATTTCATTTGCCATGAAAACAGTAAGTTTTGGCTATTTAGAAGTTAAAGTGTCTACAGAGGCCAGGAATTTAAAAATGATTTTATGGTTCATCTCAACTCTTGCTAAGATCTCTGAACTCTGTAATAGCATACAAATATAATCCCCACAGTAAAAGAGAAAAATAGGATTTAAGAGATATTAAATAATTATAATGCCCAGTGAGCAGTACTTAAGAGTGGACTGAAGTGTAATACAGTAATTACAACCATAAAATGAGATAAAAAATAACTACTGGTGAGATAAATAAGATGACTTTGTTAAAAAGAAAAAAGCTTTATGGCACAATTTAATTAAAACAATTACAAAATGCTTAAAAGACTTTTAATCACTTCAACACCAAACTGACATATAAAGATGATCCAAGAGAGAAGGCCCTTATCAATCACTAATTTTCAACAGCAGCAGTAAGGTCTAAATAAATTCTTTTTCCATTTCCAATTCAAAATGCTTCCGCATGGTTAAAGAATACCTGTCTTTTCAACTATTACAAGTAGAGGGTTTTTTTCCAGATACTTCCACACAATCGTAGTTCAAAACTATATGTGTCTGTAAAATGTTTTACTATATAATTAAACATGAACATAATTTTGCACATATAATTAAGTATTCTTTAACTGTACTTTCAAATAAAAAATCATTAGCACGATTGAATATGCAACAAAGATTGAGCAAAAGTCAGGTATTACCACAGCTTCATCATCATTTCATTGTATGAACGCAGAAAATTCAAATTAAACAACAAATTAATCTAAATCAATCACGTCATATTGAACAGATCACAGAATCACAGAATGTTAGGGATTGGAAGGGACCTCAAAAGATCATCTAGTCCAATCCCCCTGCCAGAGCAGGAACACCTAGGTCAGGTCACACAGGAACATGTCCAGGCGGGTTTTCAATGTCTCCAGAGACAGTCCTCAGGCACCTCTCCTGTTGTCCTTGACTTACCAAAGATGATGGAGAGTGGCCTAGCAATGACCTCTGCCAGCTCCCTCAGCACCCTTGGGTGCATTCCGTCTGGTCCCATTGATTTATGGATATCCAGATTGCTCAACTGATCCCTAACCCAATCCTCATCTACCGAGGCAAACCCCTCCTTTATCCTGACTTCTTCTGGTGCTACAGGGATCAGGGGCTCCTGGGGAAAGCCTGCAGGAGTAAAGACAGAGGCAAAGAACTGGAGGATAGCAAATGTCACTCCAATCTATAAGAAGGGCAAGAAGGAGGACCCGGGTAACTATAGACCGGTCAGCCTCACCTCCATCCCTGGAAAGGTGATGGAACAGCTTGTTCTTGGCACTATCTCTAGGCACATCAAGAATGAGGGGGTCATTAAGAGCAGGCAACATGGTTTTACCAAGGGTAAGTCATGTTTGACCAACCTTATTGTCTTCTATGAGGAAATAACTAGGTGGATAGATGATGGTAGAGCGGTAGATGTGGTTTATCTTGATTTCAGTAAAGCATTTGACACTGTCTCCCACAGCATCCTCATAGATAAGCTGATAAAGTATGGGTTTAGTGCTCAGGTAGTGAGGTGGATTATGAACTGGCTGAAGGGAAGAAGCCAGAGAGTTGTGGTCAATGGGACAGAGTCTAGTTGGAGGCCTGTGACTAGTGGAGTCCCTCAGGGGTCGGTACTGGGACCGGTGTTGTTCAATATCTTCATTAACGACTTGGATGAGGGTACAGAATGTATCCTCAGCAAGTTTGCTGATGACACCAAACTAGGAGGAATGGCTGACACACCAGAGGGTTGTGCTGCCATTCAACGAGACCTTGATAGGCTGGAGAGTTGGGCGGGGAAAAACTTAATGAATTTCAACAAGGGCAAGTGTAGAGTTTTGCATCTGGGGAAGAACAACTCCATGTACCAGTACAGGCTGGGGGCTAACCTGCTGGAGAACAGTGTAGGGGAAAGGGACCTGGGGGTCCTGGTGGACAGCAGGATGACCATGAGCCAGCAATGTGCTCTTATGGCCCAGAAGAGCAATGGCATCCTGGGGTGTATTAGAAGGGGTGTGGTTAGTAGATCGAGAGAGGTTCTCCTTCCCCTCTACTCTGCCCTGGTGTGGCCACATCTGGAGTATTGTGTCCAGTTGTGGGCCCCCCAGTTCAAGAAGGACAGGGAACTGCTTGAGAGAGTCCAGCACAGAGCCACAAAGATGATTAAGGGAGTGGAACATCTCCCTTATGAGGAAAGGCTGAGGGAGCTGGGTCTCTTTAGCTTGGAGAAGAGGAGACTGAGGGGTGACCTCATTAATGTTGATAAATATGTAAGGGGTGAGTGTCATGAGGATGGAGCCAGGCTCTTCTCAGTGACATCCAATGATGGGACTAGGTGCAATGGGTGCAAGCTGGAAGATAGGAGGTTCCACATAAATGTGAGGAAGAACTTCTTCCCAGTGAGGGTAACAGAGCCCTGGCACAGGCTGCCCAGAGAGGTTGTGGAGTCTCCTTCTCTGGAGACATTCAAAACCCGCCTGGACATGTTCCTGTGTGACCTGATCTAGGTGTTCCTGCTCTGGCAGGGGGACTGGACTAGACGATCTTTTGAGGTCCCTTCCAATCCCTAACATTCTGTGATTCTGTGAAAGAAGAAGGCATTCAGCACCTCTGCCTTCTTTATATCCTCTGTCTCTAGGGCACCCACCTCATTCATCAGTGGGCCTATATTGCCTCTAGTGTTTGTTTTATTAGCTATGTATTTGAAAAAGCCCTTTCTATTGTCCTTGACCTGGCTTGCAAGGTTAAGTTCTAAAGGAGGCCTTAGCTTTCCTAATTGCCTTTCTACATCCTCTGACAACTGTCCTATATTCCTCCCAAGTGACTAGCCCCTCTTTCCATGATCCATAAATTCTTTTTTTCCACCTAAGTTTGCCCAGCAGTTCCTTGTTTAACCATGATCACCTGTTCTGTGAGACATATTAGTCGTGGTTGACATTTTGTCTTTTTGAGATTCAGATTCTCCTGAAGTAAAAAGCAAAACAACTTTTCGCTGCAGTTTAAAAACTTCGGTCAGCAGAGAAATCAAATGTCTTTCAGAAACTACAGAAGTATCAAAATTACTCCATAGTTATCTCTAAGTATTTTTGGGCTTAACTCATATAAAATTAAGATCTGCACAGAACAACAAAGTGTTTGCGTTTGAAGCACTGGACAGTTCTATGGGAACAGGCATCATCTTATTTTGGGATGAGAACTTGCTGAATGCCAAACACCAATACAACATTCAGAGGAGTAACTGTAGGAATCCCAAGTGAAGTCTGGACATTTAAAACTTTAGCAGCCCAGAGAGAACACGCAGGTCTTAAATCAACATGGACATTAGAAAGGACCATTCCACCAGCACTAACTCTATTCTAATGAAGGATGTTTTATAAGTATTTCAAATTAAATAAGAAACCATAACTTGATACATAAATACCAAGAATTATATCAACCAACCTTTTAGACCTATCTACAACAAATATTTCAAAGCATGAGAAGTACATGAAATGGTGCAATTAAAAAAGCTCTTTTACTGTGGATAAACAAAAATACATATAAAAGTAAACATTTTTTATTGACTGTTTCATGAAGAGTTTGACCTGCATATATATACACACAACACATATATACACACACGAGATTCGTATTTTAAATTTAAATGTGCATATATAACAAAATATATGTGAAGTATAAATTTAAGGCCATGAAATTCAAGTACTTTATTAGAAGTCCTTACTTGTCTACAGTTCTGTAAATAATGCCACAACTGACCCACCAAGACATTTGTAACCCAAGACAGAAATAAGTAAATAAAGTAGGATTAGTATAATCAAGATTAATTTGTTCAAAACACTAAAGCAAAACACATTACCTAATTTCTATTTCATTGAAGTGAAACAAACATTTGCAATATGGCAGCAATAAAAAAAAAAAAAATAGGACTTGTAAAATCCTTAATAACATGTTTTTAAAAGGTGAAAGAATATTTTAACTGCACCTATGCATAAGTAAAAATATTTTCTCAAACAATACTATTTAGTACTTAATAAAACAATCATTCTTTAAAATAATTGTAATGTAAAAACTTTAATTTTTCACTAAAAATACCTTCCTTTCTCTGGATTTGTTTTTTAAATATTTAAATGGAAATAAAGCAGAAATTGTCCCAATTAAAATATTATATGTAAGAATATGTAGTAACTCTCCAAAATAGATGGCCAGAAGATACATTCACAGTGGATACAGCAAGAATACCGAAATACTACTGAACCTTTGAAAAAAGTAGCTGAATTCTAAATTAAATTCCTTATAGGAAAATCAAAATGCAACACTATGTACTGAGGTATTTTTCCATTATTTCTATTTTCAAAAGAAGGGGAGTGGGAGGAATATATACAGCAAGAGAAAGGGCTTTTTCCCTTTTTAATAGTTTTTATTTTTATTGCATTTTATTTTGTCGTTTCTTGTTAATAAGATTCAAGGACCAATTCTACAGTAAGATTGGTGATTACCAGTGCAACAATCTGAAATGCTAATAACACAAAATTCGTTTAACTACAAAAAAATGTAAGCACAGATCAGGGTGTGCAGAACACAGATGCAAATCCCAGGAGTTGTTCTATAAAAGATGTAGAAAAAGATCTTCCCAAACTTACTGTCACAGAAGATGCATAATTTTTATACTGTAATGCTAATGAGAAGCTGGCAAAGAAAAATAAATTTATAATAGGTTACATAACTTTTTTTCTAGAACTGCCTTCTTGCTAATTTAGAGAGAACGCCATGCAATTTTAACATCTTCTATCAATGCTTATAGAAAGCCAAGGCTTATATCTACAAATGCTCAGTCTTCTCCAAATGGCTATCTCAAACTCTAATGTAATTACCAGATGTCTTACAGTAAACTGAAGAAGCTGAGACTCTCCCAAGCACGAAACCAGCCCAATGCTAAACATCTGTAAATTCTGGAAACAAAAATCCTTAATTCATTTTGGCATTCTTACACCGTGTTTCTTTGCTTTCAAGTCTAAATGAAGCAAAAGTGGATGACAGCGTGCCACACGTGTGACCTTTTACAAACCATGAGAGGTGGTTCATGATTTAGAGCAGAAAAGCTCTACTGACATTACAGGAAGCAGTAAAGATAACTGTTTATAAAAGATTCTTTATATTATTGAGCTATCTATTGATCCTCTATCTCAATATTTTTTTATAATTCCTAGAACAATCTGAATGATGATGACAAGGAGATAAATAAGATTAAATAATATTTTACCTTCAAATTCCATCTGCTCTATAACAACATTCTATTAACAAACTCGAAAATTCCATTAAACATATGATTCATCAAAATTATTTTCTGGAGTTTAAGCAGACAGATTATGATTAAATTAACTGAGTAGCTTGGCTGTTTGAAGTCTACTGCAATGTTCTGCAGTGTACGCACAAGGACAGTTACTGACAGAAGTTGTGATCCATAATGCTGGGTTAATGAAGGTTATTTGAATCACTAACATAATGCATTAGCAGTCTCCAAAGGGCAAGCATCACTTTTCATACACTGGCAATCCATTACTATTAGTAAACAAGCTGTACAAGCTTCATCCACTGACGCAGTTACTTATTACAGCGAGATTCTCTTCACTATGCAGTTACCCAGCGTCAAGAAAATAATGTGGCACAGTAGCAACAGGATTATATTCTTCCACAATAACCTTAATTAGCATGTAGGATATTCACACTACACATAGATCGTGAGATTTCTTTTTTAAAAACAAAGTTACTGAATTCACATCAACCATACATTTGCGTTTAGATACAGTATAGCAGACCTGGTAAAAAGATAAAAAGACAAAAGTAAAAATAAGTGGAGAAGAGTAAAGACAAAACCATTTAATCAAACCATGTCATTACTCCATGAAAAAGCCAACCAGGTCAGGATCCCTTACTTGAGGCATCCGAAAGTTTATGAAATGACAGCAGAACACATCCACCATTGCCTATCTTACAACTAAAGTTTAATTTTAATCTTACATGTACATTGGTGTATTTTTATGGCGAAAGAAAGTCAGTCAATAAACAGCCTTCTAGACAAAAAGAAACAGCCCTAAAATATTGAAAAATGCATATATTTTACTGTCCAAAATTTAACTGGACGGCTGCATTATAAGAGTTGTGATCAGCAGTACAAAGTCCAATTGACAGCTAATTACTAATGGCATCCATCTGGGACCAATACTGTGCAACACCTTCTTAACAACTAATGATGGCATAGAGCAGACTGACTATGTTTGTGGATGATACCCAAATTGGAAGGAGAGGTTTACATGTTGAAAGTCAGGGCTACGATTTGGAGGGAACCTTGGCAGGCTAAAGGAATGGCTGACAGAAACCTCCTGAAGTTCAGAAGAGGCAAACATTCTGTATCTGGGATGGAATAGTCTCATCTAACAGCACTGATCAGCCACCAACAGGCTGGAAAGCAGCTCTGCCAAAGGAGGATTTGGGGGTCCTGGTGGACAATAGGCTGTAGCCAAGTCAGCAGTGTGTCCTTGCAGAAAGGAAGGTCGGCTATATACTGGGCTTTCTAAGCAAGAGAAAAACCAAGAGGTCAGGAGAAGTGATTCTTCCTCTGTATTCACCACTTGTGAGAACATATCTGCAGCATTATGTAGAACTCTGGGACAATGGCATAAAAGAGCAAGTCCAGTGGAGGGCAACCAACACAGTTAAGAAACTGGAGCACTTTACACATGAAAGGAGGCTGACAGAACTGGACAAGTTCAGTCTTGAAAAGAAAAGACTATGAACAGCTGCTACTACCTAATGAGAAGATGGAGAGAAGATAGAGCTAGATTCTTCTCAGAGGTACAGAGATAAAAGCAGTGGATACCAGTTCCATAAATTAAAATTCTAATTATTTATATTTTTTAAAAAAATAGTATCACAATGACTGCAGTCAAACCCTTGAACAGTCCTGTCCAAGGAGGCTGCTGAATCTTCATCTCTGCAGTTAGCCAAAACTCAGCAGGGCAAGACTCTACACAGCCTGGTCTAAATTGGCTCTGTACCCTTAGATAGACACTCAGGTTGGAAAACTGACTTCCAGAGGCCCCATTCCGCTTAAACAGTTCTACATTTCCATAATGTCAATTACATCCAAATCTTACTGGCTTCTTTTTCAAATTGCAATAACAGCTTTTTAACGTGCTTCATAGTTTCTACATGTAATGCAATTTCCTTCACTCTGGAGCATTATAATCCCCATTATTTTTTAAAGTAGTTTCCTTTAACTTCTTTTCAACATATGCTACAGGTATGTCATATGGACCACACGCTCTGTAAAATAAATCTGCTATAAGATGACCAATTCCTTAAAGTTAGGATTTTGCTTTGCTTTCTCGAACTATACCACTCAAAACAAGGAAACCATCCTCTGCTACTCAGTCATATAAACAATATAGAGTTAACCTTAAATTAAGATGTTACTTTTTAAGTATTTGGGACAGTGTGAAAAAACAAACATTAAGTAGCAAACACTCATGATGTCGACTAAAAGCTAGCAGAAAAAATTTCTAGTGTTGAAAAGGTACCCATCTTCATGTTTAGAAAAATCTTGGCAGTTATCTACAGTCACAGACACCAATAGAAAAATCTGACATAACGTACAGCTCACATACATTGTATTGGTTGCCTCTTTTACTATACACTATACAATATAGATCAAAACACATTGAAGAAAAACACATTTAGAAACACAAACAATTACAATTTCTGATGCAGGACTACTTCAACACTGTCCTATTACATATAGACCTATAAAGACATATCAAAATTACTTTAAATCAGATAAAATGCAAGAACTCACACTTTAATTTCAGTTCCAAAGGCTGGTAAAGGACAGTTTAAGAACACGCATTTATTTGCTACAACTGGGTGTCTCTTTTTTTTTTTTTAATTTAAGTGTAAAAATTTAACAATATTTCCCAAACCTAACCACTGAGAAGTTATTTAACTACAACCTTAAAGCACTGAAGGCATAAATAAGCCTTCAGCATTTCTTTCTTCCTTAGAAACTAAACAGTATTGTATTATAGTTAATATTTTTATTAAACAAAACCATAAGGTTATCAGAATGATATTTTTCATTTTAAAACCTTGGTTAAGGATTTTTTAATATAAATGTTCATCAACAAAGTTCAAGAAATTTATAAGCATTATAATTATGCACTTTACTTAATAGACAATCATTTGCTTCTTTAAGTTACTGAAATACAAACACCAATATTGAGATAAGCATAAAATGACATATAAGAAGTCACACTGCAAGCAGTCAAATTATTTTTGAAGTAACAACATACATGGTTTTAAAAATATTTTCATATAAATATTTTGCTACCCTATATACAGAAGTATCCCCTTATATTTTTCATATTAATTTCATGTTAAACAAAAAAAACCACATCTACAACAAAAATGTTTAGATACGTTTACATTGATAATGTAATATTACATAGACATTTTTTTCCTGCCTTTAGTTTCTGATCATTAAAAATACTGTAAAATCCTAAAAGGGCACAAAGAGCACTATCAAATATTCAGGATGTAAATACGTGCAGGCCAAACCAAAATCTGCTATGGTAAGCACTGGCAAAATAAAAACTCACAGTATATGTAAATGAAAAAATGGAATTAATCTTTCCATGAAGATTATCAAATATTGAGCTACACAAGAAATACTTTTCTATCTCATCACGGACAGGCTAGTGCTGCAAATATATGCCTGGTTCTGCTTGGCAACATTTTGTTAATACTCTATTCATTAATTTAACTAACTATCAAGAGAGTATGTTTAGAATGGGCACGCATTATCTCTTGCATTTCATTTAATTAAACTCTGTTCTAGCAATATGACAGTCAGCATTTCATGAAGGGAATTATTTTAAGGATGAAGGTAGAAAATATTTCAAAGTGCCCTGCTAAAACATGAAAGCATAATCTAAAACTACCCCTGCACACACTGTAATTTATCTATAATATTAAAGATGTTATTTCCAGAGTTCATAATTAATTGGATTCCACAGAGAAATTATTCAGGCATTCCAGATAGCAAAATGATGCACAAAGGCACAAAACATAGTGCCGAAGGACAACCATAAACAACTACTGTGACTTGCCTGAATTACAACAATCATTGAGCTTAATGTGAAGTGAACACTGGCTGCCTTTTGTATGCGGCCATTACTCTGCTGCAAAGAAATTGCCATTGAATTTTGATTATATTGCCTTAATAAAAAGTAATGAAAGTGGCTCACGCTCTAGTGGCTTTCTTTTAAATGATACACGACAGTGATCTTGCAAAGGCCAGTGTGCCACAAATTGAGTATGACATCTCATCTGAGGAAGGCGATGTTACCCCACCATTGTAGGTAACAGCTGTGGTGTTGGCTTGACTTCTTACAAACATTTTAACTAAACACTTTCAATGAAACTTCAGTTAAAAATTAGGTTAGCTTTTAAGACTTACCATCAATCCGACTAACAAGTTCTTCCAACATTTTCACTTTCTTTTGAATTCCTGGCTGTGCAAACGTGTAGTTATCCTGAAGAACAGACCATATACAAGTATAAGTTTTTGGGGAAAAAAGAAAAGTTTCTTTTCCTTCAATCTTATTTCAATCCACGTGTTTTTCTATGTTTTCTTAAGGTGTTTGTGTTCTGTTTTTACATTTGCTAGGTCTGTTTCTTTAGTAAAGTAGTAAATCATCACATTGTATAGTCCAACTTCAAGTCCCTGTCTCTAACAATATACCCTAAAGCTATTACTGCATCAATTGCTCTCTACTTGCTGATCTAGTGCCCCTGAAGTTACAGCTTTATTGCAGAAGTCCAACCAGCTTTAAAAGGCTGTCATCTTGAATGCCAAAATATGCCATGTTATGGTGATTTTTTTTCTCATAAATTTACAGTTTTATCACAAATAATGTAGGAAATATAAAAATTAAGACCCTAATCAGTGACAGGATAAGAATTTGATCTTTAGAAGTTCAGAATAATACCTTCCAGCAGCATAAGAAATCAAAAGTCTATTTCAATGGAGTCATGACTGTTTTGAACCCAAGGTTACAGTTAATATCATGAATCAAAATCTAACACACAAGCTATATAGCTAAAATGGCAGGATATTTGTATGTATTTGTCTGAATGCATTAACTCTAACTGGATTTTTTATTTTTTGTCTTGCAGCTCTATAATATAGACTGTAGTTTGAATTAATGAGAAAGAGAGAGATATCTCTACTTTAATGCCAGAGTGATCAACCTTTTTAAATAAAGACAACCTCTAAATACACAGCAATATTTCTGAATACTTGGTTGACAACCCCTCCACTCAACTCATTTTGTTATAGTTTTCCATACAGAGAAACTAAAGAAAAGAAGATTACTAATATATATTTTAAAAGAAAGCTGCAATGTAAAATCATTTTCATGCAACCACTGCGTACACAGAAAAACAGGGTAAGGGATTTTTTGTCTCAACTGCTATAGTTTGAATAGCCCTTTATGAAAACAAATTGGAGAGCTGAGCAACTATCCCAAAAAGCATTCAAAAAAAAATTTCACTGATGTTGGAATGTTAACTTTTCTTGACTTGATTTCAAATTTTACATTGACCTTAAAAAGATGAATATCAGTTCATTTTTATGTATCTTGAGAAATTTTCCTTTTATTTAGAAAGGACTATATTTACATGTGTTTTTTTTTTTAAATTTCGAAATTGAATTGCGATGCAATCTCCAAATTCTGTAAAACTGTCATACAAAAGTACACTAATAATCCTGTTGGTTATAGTACATCAGCCAACAACAGTGACTTGCAGTATCAAAGTATTATGTGCTCTGATCACTTGTAACTGACCACAGTAGTAGCTACTTAAAAAATTACAGCAAAGCTCTCTACTGGCCTAGCAATAGCCCTTTCATGGTATTTGATACTAGAAATGAATGTACAAACCAAAGCAGTGTTGATGAGGAAGCAAGGATAATCCCCTCCCTGGAAGTGTTCAAGGCCAGGCTGGATGGGGCTTTGAGCAGCCTGGTCTAGTGGGAGGTGTCCCTGCCCATGGCAGGGGGGTTAGAACTAGATGATCTTTAAGGTCCCTTCCAACTTGTTTAGGTTCTGTGATTCTATAACAACTCAGAATTTCAGAATTTTCCACAGGAATCACCAATTAAAATAGGCAACTATTTTATCTTGTTCGCTTTGTCTCTCAAACAGAACAAGAGCAACCTCAATAATGCAACAAAGCATCAAAATTGAATGAAGGGAAAGTCTCATAAAGAACTCAAATCTGCTATCATCTTATTTTGGGGACAAAGAAACTATCCTATGCACCAGGACAATACCTGTTATACAAGTCTGACACACTCCTGTATTAGTTATGTATCATATCCATATAGTATCTTTAGGAAATAGCATATTCATTTTCTTTACAGAACTTACTCTACCAATGAAAACTAATTTAGTTTTTTTAAATGTTACACAGAGTGGTAGGGGTTGGAAGGGACCTCCGAAAACCATCTAGTCCAACCTCCCTGCTAGAGCAGGATCCTAGAGTAGATCACACAGGAACACATTCAGATGGGTTTAAATGTCTCCAGAGACGGAGACTCCACAACCTCTCTGGGCAGCCTGTATACTTTATTTATTTATTTAAAATTAACTGGTATTTCTAAAAGTAGTACTGTACTCAGAGTACATCAATATGGTACTCAATTATTTAAACTATAACAGATCCTCTGTAAAAGTACTGTCACATATTTAACACTGAGAGCCAACACAGAGCTAAAACACTACTACTACATCATTAGTGTCTGCCCAGGTAGTGAAACTCCCAACTGTGATGTATAAATCTGAAACAGTTTTCTTTCTTAAAGCATCATTTACTCCATACATGCCTGGAAATGCAATCCAAAACTGCCATCTTAGATTTGAAAACAAATAAGTTAGCTCTTCACTATATTTGATCTTCTGCCTATTCATTTATTTTTCTGTTCATTATTTCAGCTGCAAAGGAACACAGCTGGGAGTCACTCTTCTACTTGTGCTGACTCATCTAACTGGAAAGATCTTTGTTGGTACCTCCAATCCTCTCTTCTAATTAAACTACACTGCACATATTCCCTCCGATGACACTTGTAATTGACTTTCTGGAGTTTGTGAAACTACGAGAAGGACACTGTAAACATTAAAAAGTATTCTATTATCTATTATTCTTGCTCCTTTTGTGCTTACAGGTGGAAGAAAAAGCTAGTTAAACAGTTAAAGAAAAGAACATGTTGAACTCACGAAATTAATGAATTATTTCTCAGGGCAATATAGAAGTACAACGGTTAAGATTTTAATTTCTCTACCATACAACTTAATTCATGATACCAGCTTTGAAATTTGACTCCACTTTACTCCCAAATCTTCTGCCTGCTCCCTACCAAGTGGTGCAGGGGGATGGGGAATGGGGGTGGTCAGTTCACAACATATCTGCCACTCCCATGGGTCATACATCCTGCCAGAAAGTCTGCTCCTGCACAGTCTCCTCCCCACAGGGCCACAGGTCCTGTCAGGAGCCTGCTCCAGCACGGGCTCTCCATGGGTTCACAAGTTTCCTTCAGGCATCCACCTGCTCCAGCATGGGCTCCTCCAGGGGTTGCAGATGGATATCTGCTCCACTGTGGACCTACATGGGCTGCAGGGGAACAGCCTGCCTCACCATGGTCTTCATCATGGGCTGCAGGGGAATCCCTGCTCCAGTGCCTGGAGCACCTCCTCTTCACCCTCCTTCACTGACTTTTATGTCTACAGCATTGTTTCTCTCACTTTTTCTCACTCCTCTCTCACACCTGCTGTGCAGTGTTTTTTACCCTCTCTTAAATATGTTACCACAGAGGCAACATCACTGATGGGCTCTGCCTTGGCTATTGACAGGTCCATCTTGGAGACGGCTGGAACCGGCTCTGTCCAATATGGGGCCTCTTGTCACAGAAGACACCCTTGCAGCTCCCATGCTTATCAAAACCTTGCCATATAAACCAAATACAAGTTCTCTGCTAACTTGTGCAGAAAGAAGCGTTCCAGTATTCAACTCTCCTGCCTAATCCTCCTCAGAGTTGTGGACCCTCACAGGAAGGTTTCATTACTCATCCTGCAAATTTTTGTAATATTTCCTCATTTGTGTAACTTTGACCATCACTATTAAGCAAAAGACAAACTCTGAAAAAGTCCTAAGTAACTAAAAACAGGCATATCTTGCCCCAACAGATCTTCAGCAAACAGCTATACATGAAATGCCTTATATTTCTAACCACTGTTCTTGACACTTACTAGTAAGTATTTACGTATGACAAAGTATGCATTAATACAGCAGAATCTATGATGAACTCATGCATGGGAGTGCAATACCTAAATTCCTTGATGTTCTGCTCAGATAGCTGCTAACACACTTTCAGTGAACGATGCTAACCTACTTCATAGCTGAATGGTTATAATACCTAGTTCAGACTCCAACACATAATTAGTTTCACCTTTAAATACAGAAGGTTAAGACTTTATAATGTCACAAGTGCTCAAGACTTGCTTCAGACTCAAATCTGTGTTACTAGTCTGTACTTACTCTACATGCTAGAATAACCACCTCGCTGCCCTGCAATTAAAGTAGGATTGGCAGGACTTCCCCTCAAAAAATAGTAATTATAACTTAAACTAAATTGCCTTCGCTAAACATGCAAGTATTAGGTAATTACATTTTTTTAAGGTTAGAGAACTTCTGAATATGAGAAACTTGATTAGAAAGTGAAATTAAAGAAAAAATGCACTGAAATTTAACTGGGACTATCCTCCCGTGCCCACAAAAAGAAGGGCAAGGCACAGGGGAGCAGGGAGAGAGATCACAGTTTCTAAAAACATGATGAACCACTGGGTATCAAGTCCCATCCATTTTGCTAGCTCTATTCCAAATTCTCACAGTACGATATAACTTGGAAAGGTATTTACCTTGAAAAGTAAGTTCTAAACTAACATTTTCTGTGGATACACTGAGAAAGTGACATTGAGTGAACTAAGGGTGGTCCTACTTACATTCCTAACATCCCCTAAATGTTGCAGTATCTACACCTTACACTTCTGGCATTTTTTGTTTGTCTATCAGGAACAAAATATCAAAGTAGATTCTAGTATTTTCAGCGATATTTATCAATGAGATTCTTATTATTCTCTGGTGCATATTGTAACAAATATACACCATTTCTGATCACCACATGCAGCCGCAGTACTGACAGTTTTCTGTTCAAAATATTACTAACTTATGACAGAGTGTTAAACAGAACACAGATGCGCTTTAAGTGTGTGTTAAACATACTTCCAAAGCAACTGTCTTGTAAGTTCAACATATCTCCATGTTATTTTATTTTTAAATGTCTTCCAAAATATTACAAGTACTTCATAACAATGAGTCCATAATAAATCTGAAAATCTTTCTTTGTGACTTCAATTATTTCAATTACAGGTGGAAAAAAGGAACATAAATAGCATTTGTGAATGTCATCTGGTGTATAAGTACAAAGACAGTTATTAAGCATACACAGAAGGTATCAAACATATAGTGTGTATTATGTATAAATAAGTATTTTATTAATTATATATAACAAATTTGTAAGTATAAGTAATATATACACATATATCCTTCTGTGTGCATAAATAAACAGATATAAATATACTTTATATATTCACACACACACAAATGAAAACATGCTACATCAATTTTTTTACTCATTCCTTAGGAAGTATTTTCAAGTTTCAAAACACAACTTTTCTTAACTACACATCAGAAATCTTAACATTTTAGATCCTTTGCCCTTCCATGACAATTTACATTATTTAAAAATACACAGAAGTAATTTCAGAGCATTAAAAATTGTCTCCCAGGGTCAGAAAACGAAACAAGTTTGCAACTCTCCAAGCTAAGAACCTTGTGAAACAATGCCCTCTGAATGATACAGAGCCTTACTGCACTACTTCATGTATTGCACATATGAGCTTTACTACAATTCTTATCAGGAATACTTTCTATTTTTAAAATTCAGACTTTGCAGGCTTTAGGTAAACAAAGTCCCCCATCATCTTCTTTAAATAGGTGATGACAGTATAATTTTAAGAGAGGAAGAAAGCTGAAGAGGAAAGGAAAACAACCTTTTATGTCATCATGGAAGAAATAGAGCCAGCCAAATTGGAAAGAAAAAATACTGTCAATAATTTGACAATAATGACTGTAGCCAAGCACAAGTATAAGCACAGTGCTGCTCACCTTTTCAGGTCTCAAGCTGTTCACCAACAATGTACTGATGAAAATTTCAGAATCATTTACCAAAGCAAATGGAAAGTTTTGACAGAGTCTTCATGTGTTGTTTGCTTGTTTTTAATAAAGTTTTATCAACCAGATCACAGCTTTTAAATACAAAAGATACATTAACCAATCTGTGTATGGCATACCTGGATGCCTACTTGCTCTACTAATATACATTTAAGAAATCATATACATCAGTTCAGGTATGTTCCATGTATATTATCACATGAACCAAAAGACTACTAAGAAAAGCTTTCTGATACTGTATATATTCGTCATTATGTCAGAAAGTGATCTTCTCAATTTTATTTTTAAACTCATTGAAGTACTTCATTCACGTATTTGTGACTCCTCTAAGGAAACTTCTATTAAAAATCTTGGTTCACTTTGCTCTCAAAGTTATGTGAAAAGGTGGGGACAGGTGGGATGGAAGCACGAAACTTAGATCATGATAGCCAACATATAACTTAACACTGTCAATGGCTGGCACAGTTTACAAATAATGTTTCTCAAAGCTGGAAATTATAATTAAAATTCAATCTTAAAGACAGTTCAGGAGAAAGAGGGAGCGCACGTGCATAAGAACACACACAACAGCTGGAGCATGCTGTTCACATGTATTCCATAGCATGTTCCAAAATTACTCTGAGATACTTCCTCTAAAAGAAAAGATCTTTCAACCTTTGTAATTAAGTCTGATTTTTAAAAACCCAAAATTTCCTAAGCGGTAAGATAGAGACGTACAAAGGGTTGCAGCCCAAGATTTTCTACATGAAAAACAGTATCTGTTTTCCTACAAAACAGGATAGAAAAAGAAATATCTTATTAAGAAGTAGGTACTGATTCTTGTGTTATAATAGTATCCATAGTCTCAGAATCAAAGACTCAATCTTCTACTAGGCTATGTAATCAAACCTCAGTTACTGTAATTTATAATACATCCAGCTGGGTAAAACAAAGTAACGATAAAAGCAGAGCTCAGAGTATATTTTTGGATAATGGTGTAGGCCAGACAACAGTTCAAATCTGGGTAAGAGCTAGAAATCATAAATATGGACACTTACAATCCCAAACATTGATGCTGTAAATTTTAGGTACAAGAAAATATTTTTATTCTGAAGCACGCTGATAGCACTGTATATTTCATTTAAAACACAGAAAGCAATGCCTCATATATAAGTACCCAGAATCAATTACTAACAGCTTTTTTCTCTTCCTGAAAATTTTACTCTCAGCGACAGACTAGAAATTGCATTATTGCCTTCCAAAGAGACACAGGTTCCTTAACAGCTTCTGAAGACACTTAAGCTGAAGAAAAACTACAGCCCTCTGGAAAAAACCCTAGCGATGCTGTCAATTTTCTACTACCTGAAGTCCCAACAAAGCCTTATTGTTACAAACTTAAAGCTGGCTACTGGGCCCAAGTAAAGGACCACCTTGTTTTTTCCTCTTTTAAGAGCAGTCAGAAGCTAATGACTACAGGGGATAAGAAGAAAATAAGCCCACAGTGATCTGCTTGAAGCATTCTTTCAGTTGCCAGTTTGCACAGCTGAGACTTCCCTAACTCAAGGAGGCATCTTTGAAGTTTGGTTGAAGAAAAATCTAAACCACTTTAATTACAAACTGTTCAGGTTCTAAACCCATGTAAAACACTCTTCATCCTTTGAGAAATAGCCTCACAGCTTAGTTACTCAACCACTCTTTTCTTTATGCCCATTACTCCGCAGTATTATGAAATGCTACATAGGCCTTGCATCAGAAGAGCTGAAAAACAACTACTTCCTATTCACCTGCTTCATTCAGCTCATCATTTTAAATACTTCCATTACATTCCTCCACTTGCTTAAGTCATCCAAGCTGAAGAACTTAATCCATCACCCAGAAATTGTTCCATACCTTTGATCACACTTATCTTGCTCCATTATTACTTTTTTTAACTTTCAATCCATCATTTCAAAATGGGGATTGACAGAACAAATCAGAACAGCATACAGCACACCCAGCACAAGCTCATTTTATGTTTTAAAAGTAACAAAAGGACATTTTCTCTTTCGAGGACTACTGATATAAACCTTTCTCCTCCCTATGTGGTAACAGGCAATGTTTCTGCCATGGATGCTTAGCTTCTTTATGACCTTCTGGTGAAGGACTTGATCAAAATGCATTTTGGAAATGCAATTAAACCTGTACGGTTGTTCACAGGCTCACTGATTCCTTCCAAAGCTGACAGACTAACACTGCTTTACAGGAGTTACAAAAAATACTGAATAATATGGGGTTTTATCCTTTGACCATTAATTCTGTTTATTTCTACACTTTCTGCAAACTTTCCTGATATGCATGTCTGATTGTCCGTGCTCTCCTGAATATCTTTGAAACCATTTTCAAAATCTGATGTCATATCCATTCCATTCCTCTCATAGCAAAGCAGTTTTGAGCATTGATCTTGTCCACCCATTACCAGAGACCCTTAAATGATTTAATCACAGATATATTTCAAACTGAGCAGAGTTAGTGACTGCCTCTGAGATTTTCACTGGGCATCCTGATACACAGTTTCCTAGTGATACATTCAGTCTTCTCAAACTAATGGAGACGAATCTAAGTCCTCCAGTGACTAACAAGCCACTAGAAATTTCAGGAAAGTTCCAAAAATTCTCTTGTGGACAGACACTAGTCCAAACTCATCAATTTTCATGTAACGCTTATTGTTGTGGCATACCCCTGCTATACAGTTCAGTGATATCAAAAGCAATAGATTTAAGTGCAATTCTTCTAAATCAATGTATGATTTATACTTTGCAAAGTAGACACTGATGCTATATGGTTCTGGCTCATTGTTAATGATAGTCTCAGTGTAGACACATTTGAAGGATTATTTACTCAAAAAATCTAAAAAATATTGACATTTTTAATCAAGAGTTTTAAAATGTACTTTGAAACAATCTGTCTGAGGCCAGCTCAAAAAAAACTATAATACAGTCCTCAGCTGCTCAGGCTAAATCTGCTCAAAGCCATACAGGAAGACCATAGCAGATATGCTTTTTTTTACATTAACTATTCCAACGTTTGAACAGATAATAGAAGACATGCTTTAATTACTGTCACATTAAACAAACAAGACTAATGTAACAATTGTTTTAATTACATTCCAACAGCTCGTAGTTACAACTCCACTGTCTGAGTTTGTTTATTAACTTCCTAGTGTTGTTCAATAAAATGTATTTTTTTTCTTCAGGTACTAATAGAGTCTTCAAAGAACTCTATGAAGAGAAGGTTCAAAGAGGACTTTGAAGATCTGAAGGTCCTTTGGAAAAGGAAAAGTCACACAGAAGGACACAATACTGCATGTGTTTCACCCTCAAAAAAAATCTGCCCTTAATAGTATTCATTCTTACCAGTAATTTACGTATATTCTCTGTAGGAACTTTCTCTTGACTTGAGAATGGTAAAACCTGCTTACAGAAAAAATTCTAGACTCCTTTTAGTCTGAATTTTCATTTCCTTCACTCTAAGTTTAAAACACCATAGAACAGTGTTTCTTCCAACAGATTATACAAGAAAAATAGAAGCAGACATCTGAGCATGACTACAGAAAGGATTCTGGATAGAAGTACCTGTTGTGGCCACACTTACGTTTCAGAATATTTGAGTCTCACATATGACATGCAGATAGATTAACAGAGAAGGAACATTTAGGGGTATCATTTGATAAGTGATTACTAAAAATGAAGTTGTCCATTTCTCATTAGAAGAAAAGCCATTCTAGAATCCTGAACAGGCACAAACGCCTGCTTTAATTGCAGAACGTATTTCTTATTAAGTTTCTCGTGTTTATGACTTTCCATTCAATATCTAAATTGGAAAAACTGGATATTTGAATTTTAAATTGTTTGTAATTTAGAAATAGCTTTATGAAAGACAAAGATAACGAAAAGAATAAGAGTAATCCCAAGCTATTGTTTATTCATCAGAACAGAAGTCTCCAACAATAAGTTCACTTTTGGCGAGACAAAGCAATCTGATTGCAGTCATCAGCAGTTACCCCTATAATTATACATATTATCATTCACGAAGTTTTATATACCACTTGCACTTGAATTCTAAAATAAAAGTGTTACTTTTATAAGTGTCTTAAAACACAACTCTGATCAAGCAATCCATTGTTTTTCCTTAGAATAGTTATAGCTTCAAGAAAAAAAACCAACATGTTTTGCCATTCTGAGGATCCAACTTGGACAAGACACTAGCATAAAATGAACAGTCTGGATTCCTGCAAATTACTGAACAGTTATTACCATATAGAAGTTCTCTCTCACAGATGGAGCTAAAGCGATAATAGCTGCAGGAACAGACACTGAGCATGAATATGCAGCTCAAATGTTAAGAGAACTACCTACAGAAATAGCTACCGCTACCATTTCTGACAATTCCTGACAGGACCTCCACATTTCTAAAACATGTATTTCTGGCTGGCATTAGGATCTGTTTATACAGAAATTGGAGCACGACTGAAGTACTGTCTTTCACCATCAGCTGTACAATGTTAGTGGAGATTCTGAAGACTGGGAGACAGTTATATCATATATTACATTTTCCCTGAATGCATCACATTTGCAGTGACATGTTCAGCCGAGGAAGGGGGAAAAGAAGGACTACTGTCTCCATTTAGCTAAACTTACCAGAAGCGCTGGGCTGACACATACCCAGAAATCCTAGAGAAGCTATCATTGCATTTGCACAGGTAGTCCCTGCAGTACCTGGGATACAGAAACTCGACTCGAGCATGAAAGAACACATGCAACAGACATGCAGTTCACGTGACAAGAGACAGATAAGAGACAGATGGAGACACGTACAATACATACTCCTTGTATCTGTCTGCCTTGTCTAACAAACTCACGTTCTTGGACAACAGATCTGCAATTTATCATAACCTTAAACTAGTTACCCAAATGAACTGCAGACATAATCAAGAAAATTGTCTTGCAAGAGTTTAATGAAACGCTAAAAAGAAAGCTGTCTTCTACCAATTTTTTCCTTAAAAAAAACAAACCTCTGGAAGGTCCTGTGAAGGTTTTTCAGAAAAGCTAGCATCAGGTGTTTTTGTACATACATCTCAACATCTGAGCTGCATATTCATGCTATTTATCTGTTCCCGCAGACCTCTGAAAGGCTTTCCAAGCAGCGCTCCAGCCACTCATAATTCAGACTTGAGGCACACAATAGCAACAACTTCCATAACTCCAGAGCAAGAAAGAACTTTGTAGGATTCCCTTTGCCGACCATACATCTTGCTATTTGATCAGCCACAGAAATAGTTAATATATACCCCAGTATACTCCAGTCCCTGGAAATGAATTCTCTCTCTTCTATTCTAAAAATTCCTGGGCTCTGATAAAATCAATGTGAACTTCTTACTTGAATGCTAACAAGACTCTGATGAAGAAAGTGTTATAAAGGATGATTTACTAATTAAATAGCTAGTTATGAGATATATGGGAATGTCTACTTAATTAAGTGGAAAAAATAGTTGTGGGGTAAGTTCTAGTTTTCCCACGTGCACAGCCATTATTCCTGCAGGTGAAAAAGTAAAAACACTCATGCATCAACTACAGTTTAAAAGAGTTCTAAAACTAACCAACTTTATCATGAGCATGGTGCACTGACATCTGAAACATTTTATCTTTTGATTGTTCAACTTGAAACACAAGAAAAAATAGCTTCAAAAATTAACCAGCTATAAAAAAATAGAAATACATGATTCTTATTCATAATGGGAATGCATCAATACCATTACATAGATTACAAATGTGAAATTATCAACTAAAGTGTTGAAAATAATCAAGAATAGTGACCTTATTTAGACATATTTTGCACATAGCCACACAAGCCCACAGAAACAGGTTTTCATAAATCAGCATTAGAGCATCTTGCAAGAACACAGACTTGAGACAAACTGGCTGGGGAGGAGTTTTATGGAAAAGGATCTGGAAGTCTGAACAGACAGCAAGCTCAGACAGAGATAGTGGTATGCCCTGACGGCAAAGGTGGCCAGCAGCCTCACAGGCTAGTGATTACACCCACTTAACACTCATTGTAAAATCACTAAGGTTGGCAGGGACCTCTGGAGACCATCTAAGTCCAACTCCTGCCCAAAGCAGTGTCACCTGGAACAAGCTGCTCAAGGCCATGTGCAGTCAAGTTTTGACCTCAAGGATGAAGACTCTACAACCCCTCTGACCAAACAGCTCCAGAGTTCAATCACTTTAAGTAAAGAAATCTTTACAGTAATGTTTGAAAATAATTTATTTTATTTCAAGTCCACATCTAGAATACGACATTCAGTTTTAGGGACCTCAATACAAGAAAAACATGAATAAACTGGAACAAGGGAAAAATGTCATCAAGATGCTCAGAGGTATGAAGCACATGCCCTATGAGAGGCTGTGGGAACTGAGGTTGTTCAGCCTGAAGAAAAGGAGGCTTCAGAGGTACCTAACAGCAGCCTGCTAAAACCTATGTTATCAAGAAGACAGACCTCCGTTTCTAATAGTGGGATGGATAAGAGACAAGCACCATAAACAAATAAGAAGTGTTCCATCTGGCTATAGGGAGAAACTTTTTCAACATGAGGACAATCAAGCACCAGAACAGGTTAACCCCCAGAGACTACTGTGTAGTCTTGACCCAACTGGACAAAGCCCTGAGCAGCTCAATTTAATCCTGCTTTGAGCAGAACATTGGACTAGATGGCCTGTAGAGGCCTCTTCCTACCAGAATTATCCTACGTTCTTATGATTTTAGAAGTTCTCATTTGTTTTCCTGAAATAAGAAAAATTGCAGCGAGGTACAGTGTTTCTGGGATAACAGCTAAAGAAGAAGTTTGCAGCACATAGTCATGAATCACTGAAAAGGAAAACTAATACAACATATTATCATCCAAAATTGACTGCTATGAGACAGTATATACAGCTATAGATTACAAGATTAACTGTTGTTTTAGAGACAGACAAATGTATATTTAAAAAAAACTCCTAGAATTTTTATTTAAATCATTTTTTTAAAAATTTCAATCATATCGTGATGAGACATATAGGAACCTATAACTAGAGAACACAAACTGAGAAAGAAGATGCAAAGTTATCTGAGAACACAAAATAGATTATCATGCGATATCAAACATCAACTACTGGAAAAGTTCTGCAAAACTCCCTAAATTGAACCAAAGATGTATTTGCATAGAAACCCCTAGATCACCAAAATTTATCCAAGACTGGTAGGCCAACATCAAATGGAAGTCTATATTGACAAATAAATTAATGGAAATATGATGCAGAGATGCTCAGATTCTAGTTATCAATCAATACACATCACATTCATCTAAAATCCTTGTACAGTTTATTCAGACATCTCAGACAAAGTATCAGTAATCATACATGAGTCTTACAACATATTTTCACAGAAAAAAAAAAAAAAAGGAAATGTAATAGCACTAATAGTGTTTGGGATTCTCCTTTGGGTTTGTGTTTCTATGTTGTCTGGTTTTGTGGCTTTGTGAGAAAGAAGGGGTTTTTCCTGGTTGGCTGTAAAGACATTCCACTATCTATAGAAGACCACATGGAAAACACCAAGGGAGGAGTAAGGACTAATTTAACAACTATTTTCAAGAAACAATCAGCAATGACTTTCTTGAGAAGCAGAGAGGTTTAAGTGGACCATCTAGACTACTGCATATTGGCTACAAGCCAATATAGTAAATTAAGAATTTACAGCCATTAAAGTAAATCTATGCCTCAGCTGTCATGATCCTGCCTTGACCCTACTCATTTCTACTTATTTCTTTGCTGTGCTATCTATTCAAGGTGTTAAGCCTTTAAACCAACCGGTGGTTTTTTGTTTTATGTGTTGTCAGGTGGTTTCAGCTCTGTGAATCAGCTCACAACAGGCAGCACTCCACAAGGGATAGACAAGAATGAGCATTCAGGTGCAGACAGGAGCACCAAATTATTACCATCTAATGTAAATCAGCTTATCCAATTTGGGCCATGATTTGATTCTAAGTTTAATGATTCCAGATCCTAACTTGTCCATCCTCATCTAGTTCTTGCCTTCCACCAGTGGATTTGGTCATTGTGAATCAAGAATGCAAGTCAGTTAGAATCAAACAACAGTCTGGGTTGGAAGGAACCTTTAAAATTCATCTAGTCCAACACCCTGCCATGTGTAGGGACATCTTTCACTACATCAGGCTGCTTAAAGCCACATCCAACCTGACCTTAAACACTTCCAGGGATGGAGCATCCACAACTTCTCTGGGGTCCATCACAATTAAAAAAATGTATTCCTTATGTCCAATCTAAATGTACTCGCTTTCAGATTAAAACCATTGCCCCTTGTCCTGTCACTACAGACTCAGGCAAAAAGTCTCTCTCCATCCTTCTTATAAGCCTCCTTTAAGTACTAAAAGGCTGCAATAAGGTTGCCCCAGAGTCTTCTCCAGGCTCAACAGCCCCAACTCTACCAGTCTTTCCTCACAGGACATGTCTTCCAGCCCTCTGATCATATTCATGGCCCTCCTCTGGACCCACTCTAACAGGTCCATGTCTTTCTTGTGCTGGGGATCCCTGAACCAGATGCAGTACTCCAGGTGGGATTCTCCAGTAGATGGGCAAAATCACCTCCCTCCACCTGCTGGCCACACTTATGCAGCCCAGGATATAGTTGGCTTTCTGGGCTGTGAGCACACATTGCCGGCTCATGTCCACTATTTCATCTACCAGTACTCTCAGGTCCTTCTCCACAGGGATGCTCCCAATCCCTTCATCCTTCAGTCTGTACTGATATTGGGGATTGCCCTGATCCAGGTGCAGGACCTTGCATTTGGCCTTGTTGAACTTCAAGAAGTTCAGATGGGACCGCTCCTCAAGCCTGTCAAGGTCCCTCCAGATGGCATCCCTACTCTAAAATAATCTTTATTCTCTGTGTTTTTTCTTACCCCCTTCTTTTCAATGAGATAATTTCTTATCAGGTTAGTTCTCCCAACCAACTCAACTTGCAACTACATGACTGTTCTATCTGACAAGTAAAGCGGTGTCAACACAGAAAGGAACTGAAACAGGACAACAGGAGAGGAAAAAAAAAAAAAACAACAACAACAAAAAAAAACAAACAACAAACAAGCAAACCATTTCAGCAGCATTCTGCAATTGCACTGAATTAACTGTAACATTATTAGTCACACCACTAGCATAATCTTTCAAGCCTGCTTTTGATAGATGAGTGTATCCTTGAATACACCCAATTGATAACCATCTAATTTATATAAGAGCTTAAATTTTCATCCATGCAGTTTAATTCCATTACAATTAGTTTCAATATTTTGTTTATCAGTACTTGATAGTTTTGTATGAAAACAGAATTTTAAGGAGAAATGATATAATCTTTGAACTTCCTTTTCTAGAAAAAAAAAGAGAAGCAGGCCTGTGACAGAAGATGTTCCAGAAACAGGTAAAACAGTTGAAGGGCTTGCATTTCTTTACCTAGCTTTCTTCCTTTCAAGTAGATTTCAAGTTCTCACTTTTATTTTCTGTAAAAGTTTTCACATATTTTTGCTATATGGCCAAATATTTTAAAATATAGTAGTTCTGGGAGACTGAAATACACAAACCAGCATTTTTTACAGGAATCAACATGAGAAGACTATGTTTTTCAACAATACTACCCAAAACACAGAGCTACTACTCATTTGACTCTTAACCAGGAGAAATACACTTAAAACACCTTTAAATAAGTTAAAGACTCAATTTTGTAACAATTTTTTTAAAATGTAACTCTCTTACAAGTTTAAATTCACAATACGCCTTAGCCAACATGCCTTCGCCAAACATTAATATTAAAATATACATCATAGGCAAGAATATATTAAAGCATTTTTAAAAATACTAAGCCCCATAAGGAAAGAAATATCCACTAAAAAAAGCAATCAAAACAAGAAATCTGGAAAACATCCATTTTGTTTCACTGAGTACAGTTTCAATTCCTAGGAATTTTTATTGTTATTTACCATTTATGATGATTCATTAATGACTGGAGGATAACCATTTCCCATACACATATGTTCAACCTCCAGGGTCTTTTCTACATTAAAACTACTTGGAGAAACAAACCCTCCAATTTCTTAAGCATTTGTCCAAAGCATTTCAGAACCAATAAAGTTACATGGGACCTATTAAAAGGACTGAATCTAAGTACAGTAGAAGCATTTGTTCATCACCTCATCCTCTAAGAGAATGTTAGGAATAAATCAACCAAAGTTTTGCTATCCCTGTAACAATTTCTAGTGTCACCAAAACAATACTGAAACAATTTCACAGAAAAGATACTCTACACTATACAAGTAGATCATTTGAAAGCAGGAAATAATCAGAAAGAGAAGGTATGAACATAAAAAAGAAAAGAAGCAGCAGCAATCTGCTAAATATTTGTAATCGTATTTTATTTTCTAATCAGTTCACTGAAAGCAGCAAATGAACCCTGACTGCAAACATCTGCCTACCAAACATCACTAAAAACAATTCTTTGTTGCCAGTGCAAAATAGAAATCATTACCTTTGAGAAACTTTCACATTTCTAGCAAAGGTCAATTTTGGTCCCACTGTAACCCAGGCATTCATAATGACTAGTATTTTAGTGCATATACTCTGAGTTTACAAAATCAGATTATTTTTACTTTCTAGCAAAATCCATATTGCTTATCTCAAATGACATTGATCTGAAAAAACAGGTATGAGATAAATATTATTTGATGCCTGCTGCAACACAAAGCCTCTAAAATTTAACTCAGGTAACTTCTTTTTAAACTGAGAATTCCAAAGTTTATACTTTACAGAGTATCAGCACTGCAGCATAAAGTGTTTTAATACACTAAATATCAAATACAGACATTTGGACTCCCATTTAATTTATGGTAGATAATATGGATTCCTGCTTCACCTAAATACAAGATGTTCAGCTACATATTTACTGTTTCTTGTAGATCCTTCTAATCTTCATTAACTTATGCTGATGAACACAAACAAACACAGAAATCCACTATTCTTAGTCTGCAACTTCCTGCATTTAGCAGAAAATTGTGCTCACATTTAGAGCTTCTCCACATGGAAAAAATCAAACAGTGAAGTAGCGTAAGTACCAAGATTTAAATGGAAGTTTTAAAAATATGAAGATAATGTCAGGAACTATTAAGACAGCAATTGTTTATAGGTTCCTATATTAATGACTTGAATAAATAAGCCAGCTCTTCATCACTTCAGTGAGACCATTTTAGTTGGAGATGAGCAAACATTCTCTGTGCTTGGTGACTGAGGTGCACAACATGACTCCAGAACTGGAGATATCAGCTCTGCTCTAAAACATCACACTATAATGAAACATGCAGACATTCTGATGAAAAGAGGTTGCACAGTTTTATTTTCCTTTTCCTTTCTTAATACTATGTCAAACTTTCAGCAGATTTCTCCAGTGGGGAAGTCTACTTATCCCCTGTTTTGCATAGATGTACTCTTTCTCAACAGCCTTAAAGTAGTTCAAGGCCATGGCATTAATGAGTTATCTCCACTACTTACAGACAGGAAAAATCAATTCACCTGAATTCCATCAAGCAACTTGCTCATGCACCAGTAACTGTCAGCTTCTATGTTCTGCAGCACTTCTTCAGGCAGACTGGAAACATCAAAATTTTCCACTTCTTCTTCTTCTGTTTCAGGAAAAGAGAGAGAAAGACAAGTCAGCGAAGTGCACGGAATAAATAAAGCAAGGATAAGAAAAATAACTGAAAAGACAGACAACCACCACTTATCTTCCAGTCAGACTGGAACTTCAAAGCACATTTACTTTAACAGGGACTAAATGAATCATTTAGTGCTCAGCAGTGTTATCTAATGGCTTTAAATGTTAATGAATACTTAATTTCTTGCAGACTGTGAAGAGCTCAAATCATGCCTGGTTAACTAGAATTAATATATAATAAATTACTTCATTCTAAACAATTCACACCTGAAAGATGATCATCAGAAGCACTTTGAGAGCCATCAAGGAACAATCTCTGCAGAACATGTCTATATTTGTATTATATATAGCCAAATACATTACCAGTCTTGACAGGAGGAAAAGAAAAAAAAAAAAAAAAAAAAAACAAAAATCACAACAACAACAACAACAAAAAAATACTTCTTAGAAAACCAGTCAAATTTCTTTAGAAAGCCAACTACAACTTCTCAAGGAGGATTTGCTTTTCAGGTGAGCATCTGAAAATCAAACAAAAAGAAACACATGATTCCCATTGCCCCACCCCCAAAAAAACCCCCTGTGATTCTCAATACTGGAAAAGCACAGAACCCCAGTGATGTCTAATTCATGGAAACTGAGTCTCTCTGTTGTCACAAGACAAGTGTGTTGTCACATTTCACTATGAACTGAAATTTTACCACTTAAGCCACACTGTTTTAAACTATGGCACCTGAAACAATCCACTTTGAAAAGAACACACAACATGCTACCTTTCCAGCTAACTCCCACAGCTCCCATACAGCTCCAGAAGAGAGGTTAACATGAGCTGGGAATGCTCTGAGTAAATACTGTAGCTTCCCTCTAGCAGCAGCTCACAGTGTCTTACTGTATCAAGATAAGAATCAAAGAAGGATCTTTCCCAGCCCCTCCTCAAGGAGGGGGAGGTACAGAAGAGGTGTTGGATTCTACTTAAACAGAGTATGACATATCAGAGAAGGAATTTCCTCCATTACTCAATTGCAAGCTAACACAGAATAAACAGTAAAAAAAAAACAGGAATATGTGTATCTTAAAACTCCTCTATTATATGTTACATAGCTTTGCAGCATGTCATTACAGAAGCTTAAGTACATCTTTAGGTTATCACATGTGATTAAGCTACCTTAAAGCACTCATTTGTCAGTTGGAAATAAGCATGAGCGTTACACCTGTTATAATTTTCACATATCAGTGATTTTAACACTTCTCGTAGACACTGGTAGCAAGGTGTTAGCAAAGCATTCTGGTTTACACCAGTGTATACATACAGGTGTGCATCTTCCAAAGGATCATTGGGTTTGGGTTGTGAAATATTCAAAGCTGTAGGATAAGATTAGGTTGTGCTAACAAAACATTAGTTAAGATACTGGGAAATCTGGTAAGTAAAATATGGGATTGCAGCAGAGACTGCATAAAATAAAAGCACATGATCTCAGAGGTGGCAGGATGTAAACAATGCACCAGTAGTGACTTACTGGTTATTAAAGGAATGCCACTGTTGCTTTGGAGTAGAGTTTTAAAAACTCAGTTTCTAAAAAAAACCCCCGCAAAACTCAAACATCAAAAAACAAGTATCCAACATATTTTAAATACCCTATATAATAAACACTGATATAACCCTTGCAAAACAATGAAGAGAAGTCAGCAGCATATTCCTCCCAGCAATAAGGAGGACAGACCCCCCAGAAACCATGTATCATGCTCCTCTCCCAGCTATGGACAACAAATTCTCACAATACTCAGTGAAAAATGTGGGTTACATAGGCAGTAATTGGGATGTAACACTCCCCTCCAACATCTTTCTGTTCAGTTTCCATCACTCTCTCTGTTAGACTCCTCTCGTTGAAGACAGCTTCTAGAACAAACTTGGGCTCATTTCACTTATTAAATCTAACCCCTTCAGAAAAAGCATGTTAAGAGAAAAGCCTAGTATAATATAAAAGGTAAAAGTTTTTTCATGGTAAAAACACTTGAATACAATGGAGATAACAAGAAATGACTGAAGGCAAACAGACCAACTTTAAGAAAAAATGCAAAGCATCTAGCAATGAAAGAAACTAACAAGCTTCTCTACTTGGACAAGTAGAGAAGGTGATGTACATTTGGCAAAATTAATCCAAATTGAAATGGTAGTTCCACAGCAAAAAAGGAAGACAACAGAAAGGTCCCTCACAGTCCAGAACAAGTAGCAAGTTGTTATTAATGTCAACATGTCCTTTACTAAGTCCACTAACAGAAGAATTACTAAGAGTACTCACAAGACTTACAAAAAGACTGAAAAATTTAGACTTAACATGAACAAAAAAGCCAATTTAAGATGACAACTGTCATGCGAATCTGTGAAAAAAAAAATTAATATTAAATACCTACTTACTCTACCTCCAACCTGATGTGCCTTGAGATCTTAAAACAAGAAAACCTCTCAGTTTTCAGAGAAGGCCTTTTTAACAGTTCAGAACTGAAAATTAAGGATGAATATTCCAAAAAATTTAGAAGGGAAAGATATTTCCAGACAGGAAAGATGAATGATGTAACCTCTACAGCAGGAATAATTTTTTTGTATATCCTATACATGTTATATGACAAAAACATCTTACAATTACACTGTTTATGTTTATTATATATTCATAAACCAGTGCTGCAGTGGAAAAAAAACTCTAGTTAATATTTTTAATTTTCATTTTAATATTTTAAACAGAAAAAAAAAAAAAAAAAAAGGGTAACCCATTTGCTGTCTGCCTCACAATGTCTACAGAAAAAACAATAAATTAACCAGAGTGCATCATATTTATACAAAACACAAACATATATTGAACTTTATTCCCCCTGAAAGAAGGAGTCTTCAGGTCCTCCTTCACTAAACACTTGCTGAAAGAATGAGATTACTTCTACTTACCTAGTGTATTTGTTTGCAAATTTCCTGCCTTTGAGCACCTTTTCTTTTCATGCTACTGCTATCACATTTCTGAACAAAAAGGAAGTTATAAACCCCAGCACAGCACAGTAACTCTTCTACAGGCGGGCATGAAAAGATAACAAATGAAAAGACTTTTTATCTTCTCTTTCTCATCTTTCTTACCTCTTTTGTCCTTCTCTTTCAAAATCTACCATTTCACGCTATATTCACATATCAGGACTTAAAGAATAGAATCACTATGGTTGGAAAGGACCTCCAGGATCATCAAGTTCAACCTTTATCTCATAATCTCCCTAACCATTAGACCACTAGACCATGGCCTCAAGTCCTTCATCCACTCGTTTTTTAAACACCTCCAGAGACGGCAACTCCACCACCTCCCTGGCCAGCCTGTTCCAATGTCTAACCACCCTCTCAGTAAAGAACTGCTTCCTAATATCCGATCTGAACTGCCCTTGACGCAACTTGAGGCCATTTCCTCTCGTCCTATCATTAGTAATTTGGAAGAAGAGACAAACACCAGCCTCACTACAACCTCTTTTTAGGTAGTTGTAGAGGGCAATGACGTCTCCTCTCAGTCTCCTCTTCTCCAGACTAAACAACCCCAGTTCCTTCAGCCAGTCTTCATAAGGCCTGTTTTCCAGACCTCTCACCAGCCTCAGTACCCTTCTCCGGACTCGCTCCAGCATCTCAATGTCCTTCCCATACTGTGGTGCTCATAACCAGACAACATTCACCTGGACTTCAGTAAGGCATTTGACACTGTTTCCCACAGCATTCTGCTGCAGAAGCTGGCAGCTCATGGCTTAGACAGGTGGACTCTGCACTTGGTTAAAAACTGGCTGGATGGCCAAGCCCAGAGAGTTGTGGTGAATGGAGTTAAATCCAGATGGAGACCGGTCACAAGAGGTGTCCCTCAGGGCTTGGTCCTGGGGCCAGTCTTGTTTAATGTCTTTATCGATGACCTGGATGAGGGGATCGAATGCACCCTCAGTAAATTTGCAGATGAGACAAAATTGAGTGGGAGTGTCGATCTGCCTGAGGGTAGGGAGGCTCTGCAAGCGGGATTTGGACAGGCTGGAGTTTGGACTTAAAGCAACAAAAAAGCTGAAAATATACCTAAGCATTGAAGGTGGGTGTCTTCATCTCCTGTCACAGCCAACACAGAAAAACAAGTAGTGACCGAGTATTAGCTATCTTGTTCTAAAGTAGTTCTTGTCCTAAGTGTTCTATAAATACATCAGATGAATCACATCTAGAGAAAATCTTGTTTCTCAGTATTAACTATAATTTGAACTTAAAAGGATTCTCTCGGATTGTAGACCTTTAAACCACGGAAATCTAAACTTAGCCAAAAAAAACCTTTAAACACCCATCAAAAGACTTCCCATCCTGTGACCAAATTACCTGCAACAAGTAAAAATGACAGGCTGTGAGAAAACAACAGCAGTTTGAGAAGCAAGGCGGAATCAACTAGGACAGCAAAGACACCCCAGTGTTAATATTTTGGAAAAAGAAGATTCTAATTCTTCTAGTAAGGAAGGATCAGCAAATTAGAATTTTTTTTTTTTTTTTCCCCCCTTACGTAGAATATAACTTTTAAGAAACATCTTCCAATGGTTCCAACCACTTTTCATCACAGGTATGTCCACCAAGCACAAAGAGGATGTTGGGACAGGCCCTTTTGAAAAGAACATAGGTTTGATGTAAATTCACTATTTTAAGTAGAATTCTCATTACTTCACAGGAAAAAAAAAAAAAAAAAAAAAATTATTAGAGATGGAAAGGCAACTGTTATCAAGTTCCTTCTGCTCTAGTTTGGGTGATCCTATAAAAAGATGTAGGCAGCACTTAGGAACCATCCAATTCTTTCACTAAAAGAATCCATAATGTTGCAGAGCTGCAAGCTCAACCAATACAGAAATAAAAATAGCATTTTTAGGAAGTACTCATATAGCTTTCTTGTTCTCTGTCTCCCTTTGAAAAGACATCCAAGAACATTATGCTTTTCTGTGGCGTATACTGACTGATCCCTAGTATTTGCATAAGGTTCTTAAACATAAAATGAGTATTAAGGATTTTTATATGTTCTTTAAATACATAGAGCTACTTCTAGTCCAATTTTCATTCCCTTTGTGCTTCTCATGCAATGTCATCTCCTGTAATGTCAAATAATAAAGTTTTGAAATACAAAAAAAGTCTCAAATGTGCAAGACAACTCAATTGTATTTCAATTATACACTAGCAGTATTTACCTTATGTACAACTGCCTCAAACTTAAGCTTAACTAAACTCTGCAATCAAATGTTTCAAAGAGTAAATCTAATTACATAGTTGATCTAATGAAAAATGTATTTTAATAGATCTCTAAGTAGTATGTTTTTGTATCTGTTTTATTAACCAGTACTTTTTGATTTAAATGTGGTGTTTGCTGAACAAGGAACTAAACTGTAAAAGCCATCTAGAGAATAAATCTAATAAAGAAGGCACTGCATCACAAAAGCCACCCAACAAGCAAGCACTTATGATGTGCAATGGTTTCTGCTGCATCAACGCACCTTAACTTGCTACACTTTATCAAGGAAGTTCAAAACTGACTCTGAATATCTAAATGACGGTTTTCCACACTACAGCCAAAATTAAAAAAGGGCATCCATTTTCATGGCAAGCTCCAATTAAGGAACATCTGATTGGCAGAATAACATGCAAAATAACAGTTTACATATTTAATATTTATTCATGCAGGCACATAGTGCAAAGTCCTTCTTTTAGAACACAGTTTTAAGAGAAAAAGCGATCAAGCTCCATGTCACCTCTTCCTTTTTTCCCTTTTTTTTGGTCTATTTAGAAGAATAAACACACTAGAGATGTTTAGAAGAGAAAGAGCAGAAGGGATTTCAGCACAAACAACAGAAGAAGCAAAAATAACCATCTCAAAAGTACATGAGATTATTTCAATTTAAGACTTGTGCTTGAAAACTAGAATTTCCAATTCTGTTTAAGGTAAGTTAAAAATTATTTTCAATGAGTAAAATCTGAATGGACAGTAATATAAAAGTTAAATAACAAGAATAACAGGAGAAACAGCAGGCCAACATGTACATGTATCAATATCTGGGGGAAAAAAAAAAAAAAAAAGATCCCTGCATAAAATTTCCTGATTACAAAGTCTCACAGGAATGTTTCTCATTTTCTTCAGTTTCCTGTGGAGATCTTCGTGTTATCTATGTAATTGTAGAAGACAGGAAAATAGTTGCCTGGAGGAAAACTGCTGTCGCCTGGTGTCAGTGACATGCTGATTTGAATATGTGTGTTGCTGTAAGCATGGTATTAGCTGTTCTTCACCCATTCCCAGTGTATGTTTCTGAAACTTCCCACAGTGCAAAGAGAATGGGTAACTTTTTGTGAACAGCTTTAACTGGATCCACTCCCAAAGGCAGAGATACAAGGATAAAATGAAAAATTAAAAGGTTATTACTTAGAACTACTTATAGATTATTTTTCCAGTGACAGTAGAAAATAAGCATGCTTAACAGAGGGTAATGGCTTGTCTCCACTCAAATTAAGTCCATATGTGATCTTTGTCTTTTAGATACACTTGATTTCTTATAAAAAATGCTTGAATGTCACCTTTTTGGTACAGATCATATCAAAAACATCTGTCATTACAGACAGATGAAATCACACAATACAATTTTTTTGCATTAAAGAACCAGAAAAATAAATTTCACAAGTAATTTTATATATGAAGAAATCACATCCTGAAATAGAACTAAAATACTGAAAACACATGACATAAATCCACTTTAATAATGATACTGCTAGGAACTAGTAGCCCTCTCAATGCATCCCAACAGCCATCTGTGTCCAACTGTTTTCAAATGTAACCAACAAAAAGGCAACCTGCATTCAGAACTTCTCTAAACCTGTAACTTACACCAATACTCAACCTTTACAAAGTGGGAAAGAAATTAATGTAACTTGATAGCTTTACTACTTCATAAAACTAAGCAAGCTCAATAAAAATCAGAATTAAATAAAGCATACGTTCTTTTAAAGGAAACTAACTTTAATGAAACAATTGGCTTATTAATGTTTTAATTTTAGCTTTTTATCTTGAAAAGGTGTCTCAGCATTCAGAACCAGGCAAAACTCAGATGAATTCACTGAAGTGGCAGGTAGGGGGACAAAATGGAGGTGATAGAAGAAAGATCCAGGGCCGAAGCCCAAAACAGATTGTAAAACAATAAATAATTTTTGGTTGTTTTTACATACACCCAATATACAAAATACATATAAACATTAGAAGATGTTCTGAGAATTAACCTTTTAAATTTTTCTTTTTTTTTTTTTTGCACTAATTTGTACAAATCAATTTCTCATCTAAAGTATAAAAAGTTTTACCATATACTTCAAGATCAAATTATGTAGCTCTTGCAGAGGTGCAAGGAAGTAATTCTGACTGTACATGCACAAGTACTTCTCTGTATAAGTTTAATTTGTTGTAATCTACTACAGATATTCTAGCTTCAGATAGACCTAACCTAAAAGTTATCAGGTAAGGATACAAACTACAAAACTATACACATATGACTGCATGCAGAGCTGCACAGTAATATTACCACATCTAGATGATCTTCCATATTCCACTTCAAACTCAGTTTTCAAAAAGCCTTATGAAACAGCTGTTCAGTCACTGCTGCACTAAGGCAATGTTTTTCTAAAGAGATCAGGACATAATAGAGCATTTAAATGTAAATTATTTCAGTAACAATTACCTAATTAAATATGTACATAACCACATCAATATCTCTCATTGAAAAAATCCTAATTATGTATTTATCTGATCGAAAGAGCTTTTGAGCTGTTACAGATTAATCACCAAAGTAAAAACTTTCTTTTTGATACTGCAGTCACAAAGGTAAAATTAAAAAGAACTCAATCATCTCATCAATCCAGGCTTAGGTAAACACGACCTTATTGAATTTCAAATATTCCCCTATTACCAGTCAAGTAGTCAAGTTCTCACATACACAAAGTATCATTGACTTGTCTGTTTTAACACTGCTAATAATCTTACTCTTGTTTTCAGTTGATCTGCCACAATTTCATTAAGATGCAATAGGAAGCAAGATAAGTATCTTCATACATCAGTGCAAGAATAACGCTTTAAACGTTAATCATTTTACTTTATTAATATTAATTCTCTAATTTTATTGCACATGGAGAATGTTATAATCTCGTTTGACCTGGAGAACAAGGTAAATCACCATCTCCAAAAACACTGTAAGCTTAAATACTTAGATTTAATTTTTATGCTCATCAAAATTAACATATGACCCTGCAAGCACTCTCAATTTATTCTGTCACAAAAGAGTAAATACTTTATATAATTATTATTATTGAATTCCAGGTTCTGCATAAGAGTAACCAGTAAATCATCGTGAGCCTTCCTTTAGTGGGTCTACATGCTTGCCAGTAAGATTTTCTATCAAGTTTTTACTAGACCAGGTTTTAATGGCAATTTTTTTCCCCCCATATTAAGTAGTCCAGATTTTTCCTTAATTCCTATTCTGCAGACTGAGATTACCACTCAATTCAGATGCGAGAAAGATGAAAAACATCTTTACTATTTCAACAACTGTGGTACAAAAGAAAGCTAAGTAAACCACAGAACTTGCATAATGCCAGATACAAGACTGGCAATCTCTTACACAGGTGAGAAAACTGGCCAGTAAAAACAGTTTACATTTAGGAAAAAAGGTATAAGCCAAATCCTTCAGTATGGCATTACTGTGAAACAGGAGGCTTCAAAACTTACAAGACAACAACTCTTCTTGGAAACGTATTTTAGCAACAAGGAAAAAGACAATGTTCAGCACAAATTCTTCTAGGAGTAATCACTTCAATAGGTTTGCTGCTGTCAACCAAAACAGATTGCCAGGGAGAAGTAGTGCATGTGATACCAAATTATGAGAACAGTAATTAGCATCCAATATGCATGATGAGCACAGGATGCTGATGAGCTTTTTCTTAGAATGCCTGATAAGGGAGTTTCCTGAGAAATCCAAAAGGTGCTAAGAGAATAGGAAATGAAAGATTAAAGGTTGAACATGTCTCCCAAACCACATTTTTAATTATCTAGTTTGTGCTTATCATTTAAATTTTAAAGCATCAAGCATATGTATGCCCATACACACAAACACACAGAGCACAAAACAGCAAGAATGAGATAAAAGTAAATCATATTGTGCCCAAACAAGTCTAAAGCAAGGCTCAGGAACACAGGCCTTGCCTGTGTCAAGGTATGGGATTGACTGTATTCTTTAAAATGGAAGAGCCTTCAAAAAGAATCTATAAATGAATGTAGATTTTTAAAGTAATTATTTATTGGACAGGGAAAAAAATTCAACTGCATTTAAGGCCAAAATGTATTTAAAAGATAAAAAAAACAGTCCATATTGGCTATTAGGAAAAATTTCTTCACTAAAAGGGTTATCAGGCACTGGCACAGGCTGCCCGGGGCAGTGGTGGAGTCCCCATCCCTGGAGGGATTTAAGAGCCATGTAGATGAGGTGCTGAGAGACACGGTGTAGTGGTGACTTGACAGTGCTGGGTTAATGGTTGGACTTGATGTTCTTAGAGATCTCTTCCAACCAAAGCTATTCTATGACTTTAAAGGTAGTGTCTTTAAATTACAGTTGTAATGTAATGAACTTTTATCTCCATTATTTACAGATAGAACACGCAAATCAGTTCAGAAATGTCTTTGCTGACAATACAATTCATAAGTCAATTTTTTTGAAAAAGTTTTTTATCAAAACTAATGTGCTATAAAAGCATTAAATATTTTCTGTTTCTGTGAAATAAAGCAATTAAAACATATAGAATATTTTAAAAAAAAAAAAAACAAACAACTTGGTTTTTTTCCTTTTTTTGGTCGTTGCGCTGAAATAATTAGTTTTGCACTTCTGCTTTATAATTTGTTTTCCGCTGCTTAAAGTAGAAAATAAACAATTTTAGATTTCCCAAATTAAACACAAAAATCCCCATGCTGATGAAAAAGCCCAATTACTTTATGATTACTATTATTAAAAAAGGCTTGCATTTAAACCACAAGCAAAGCCTATTCAAATTAAAGTTTCAGCATACAAATTTCTGAATTTGAATTGGTTTTCAATCAGTAACTAACCATACAATCTCACTGCAAATAAGACAAAAATGCTGTGTACAACTATGTTTAAAGCACTGATTCATGCAATTTGAATATCTCTTAGATCTTGAGATGCTACTAATCTACACAAGAATATTTGAATGTTACGTTCCTGACATTTGTACAGTATGTTATTGTTGCTTAAGTAATTCTTTCTTTTAGCTCTTCTTCCTATGAGTTACTTCGTAATAAACACACAAAGTTGTGATATTTGGATGTCAAAAGCCATTGAAGTAATTTCCCAGTCTGTTGGAAAGCATGCTTGAGAAGATTTAGATCTGAAAGTATAACCACCTCCGTGCTGCTTCACTATAGAAAGATGATCATTAATTATAACGATATAGAAACCATGGGGAAGAGTAAAAGAAATGCAAAAGCCAGAACTAAAATATGCAGCTCCCTTTGGAATACATGTCTCTCCCACAGTTACATAAATTGTAATTAACTTTCTCTTCCTTCAAAATTCTTTCATTTTTATACCTGCAGAAATCTTCCGGTTTCTCTGCAATTTCATTTTACTGCTATTACCATTATTCAAATCTTGTTTTCCATTTATTCCTATGACCCAATATTTCTAGTTTGTAGTTTCAAACAAAATACCTTCACTAACCTCTCATGACGTCCTCACAGTATAAGTCTATTGTTTTCTTAATTGTCTTCAAAAATGAGACAACATAAACCACAGAAGGTATTTAAAACTTAACAGAAAGGTACTATTTTTTAAAAGTGACATTCGCATCATCAAATTAATTTAATTTTTAAAATTCTGTGACTATGCATTAAGCATCATGAAAAAACGTGTCTTCTTTAGACAGTTGTGTTTAAAAATTTAGAAATAAATACACGGATGCAAACCAAACTTTTATAATGGATAATGAAAATCCATATCAGTAATCACATTTATACACTTAAATACATCCTCCTATGCACTATATTTTTTCATTAGCAGAAGTTTTTTTAAAATATACCGGGAAAAAAAATCCTTTTTCCTCAAGTCCTCTTTCACATACCTTAGAGAAAAAAAAAAAACAACTAAAATGAAAACAAACTGGAGAGCTAGAAGTAAATACTTGAATACAAAAAGAGAAATCTGAGTTAGCTGAAAACCTCAAATGCTTAAAATCAATAGAAAAGACTAGTATTGACATATTTATTCTGATTAGTAATTACAAAAGTTTTGAGCTTGCTTTTTCTTATGAGTGTAAAACAATATTTAATACAGCGCACAGTTAGATACATATCTGAAAGCCAGAAAGAAATCCATATGAAGCATCTAAACTACTCAACTGTCCACGTTTAGCTAGTATTCAGGGCTAAACTGTCGCAGTTAGTCCACCACCTGATGCTCCTTCCCCAGTTGAGATGGAAAATTGGGGAAAAAAAGGCAGAAGACCCGTCAGTTAAAGTAGAAACAGATTTAATAGAATAACAATATTGATACAACAACCAACATTAAGTATAGAAGTTTCTACTCAGCCCAGCCCTTGATGTTGACAACAGGAGCAGGAGACCAAGTGGGAAGACCCCAGGAAGAGGAACTCCACCCTCAGTGAACTCCCTTCTTTAATAATGAACATGATTAAGTGCTATGGGATACACCTGTGAGTCAGCTTGGGGCAGCTGCCTTGATTGGATCTCCCAGCTGACTCGGGGCTACTCATGGCCTGCCTGCATGGCTGGCCCATGGGTCTGTGCCTGGGAAACCAGGACACCAACACACTTGAAGTAAAACACAAGCAAGATCATGGATCACCATCTGAAGAACAGTATAAAAATCACAGAATGGTTTGGGTTGGAAGGGACCTTAAAGACCATCTAGTTCCAACACCCCTGCAATAAGCAGGGACATCTTTCACCAGATCAGGTTGCTCAGAGCCCCATCCAACCTGGCCTTGAACACTTCCAGGGAGGAGGCATCCACAGCTTCTCTGGGCAACCTGTGCCAGTGTCTCACCACCCTCACAGTAAACATTTCTTTAAAAGGAAAAAAACCAAAATAAAATAAAATAAAAATCACATCGCCAGTGGAGCAATTGTTATGACCTCAAAGGTTTTTTTGGAAAGCATGGAAATGCCTGGTAGTAGTAAAGCAATGTGAAACAAACTTTGAGGAAGAACAGAGACAGCAGAGACAACCTGCAGGCTAAGTAGTAATTCTGCTCACCAGGCAGCAGAAACAGAAGATGAACTAGTATAATTATGCTACACCTCAGCATTTTTCTAACTTGTGCATTTAATAACAATATAAAATTAAATTCAACTACAATGTCTTGAAGACTTCTTCTAGTAAAACACAGAAGGCAACATGGTGAGTAACTCAAACTGGATGAATCCCTCAGTGAGCTGAAACCTGATAGCCAGAAAAATAAATCAAAAAACCACAACAGTCAAAAAAGCAAGGCAGGGTTTGTAGGATGGATATGTGCCTTGTCACACCAACTGATTTATTAGGGAGAAGAACACAAGACTAGTTTACACACAAAAAAGCTGCTTTCATGGTCTATAAAGAGATACTACCACATTACAGAAACATTATTTTCATTTTGTTAGAAAACTTTGATTAGTCCCACTTGACCTCAGAAATATCTCTTATCGATTTAGGGATTTGTTCTGTACATCACTTACAGTAAAATTTCAGAAGGATTCCTCTAATTCTGTCCTTAAGACAGGGTCTGGAAACTTTCTTCACAGGAAACATCTAATGAAAGAATCCACACAGCTCCCCTGCTATGGGGTGACATTTCAAAGGACTTCACACCTCTGTCAGACTTTTTGACTTTGATAGGCTTCCTGGCACTGATCTGATTGAATAAATTTTTATTAGTAGCTTTAGGGTCCCTAACTGGCTGTTCCTCTAAAATGTAAAACAAGTCATCTAAAAGGAGACTTAGCTTCCTGGGCTTATAAACTCTTTTCCGTTCTTCACATTTTGATTCTGCTTTTCAAAGAAGTCTTCACACCACAGCTTTACTACTAATAATAAATGGAGGCTGGGTCATCCATTGTAACATACTGATCACTATTCTCAACATACTCTATAATGTGCAAAGATTAAAAAAGTAACACAGCTAAAGCAGTTTAAGAGCTACCTGGCATTAAACAGATAACTCGCTTCTCCCTCCTTCCCCAACATGCTCCTGTCCCCACACCAGCACTTGATGTTCATCTCTGATCCTCGAGATGAGAGCAGAAAGTTAAATTATTCATTTTATTATGGGGATAGTTTCCTGCCAGTTAAACTGAACTGATCCACTGTGACAGAGAAAAGTCAATGCTGACCAAAGAGAGAAGACAGGAATGCATGTTTGGGGTTGGAAAAGAGAAAGCAAAGCTACACATTTTGACAGCAGCAAGCCCTGATTTAGCTGTGTGATCTAAGCACATGGCAAGCAAACCCTTTTCTGTCCAACTAAACTTGATTAAGAAATACTTAAATATCTAGCTCCACTGTTAAGTTTAAAGAGCAGTGCAATGAAGCTACAACAGGCAGGGTACATCAACCTCCTGAAACAGCAAATGGGATCTGGAAGAAGTTGAATTCTACAGCACATAAGAATCTACTTCACACAGTTCCAAGCTCTTACTAAAAATCAAATACATCAATGAGAAAAATATATACAGCAATATACCATCACCCAACTACACGAGTTACTTGTAGATGTGTGCTCAGCTGCTCATTATTAACACCTTCTCAAGGCAACTATGCTCCAAGAAATGCCAGTAGCACCAAGTGGGTTGGTAGAATTACCTAAAAATCCACTTATTAAATAAGTAAATCACCTCATTTTCGTCAAAGCAGACTAAGAAACAGCTCATGCAGACACATCTACTCATATATTAGATATTGAATGCTACCATTGACTTCCAGTAGGTCAAACACCTAGGGAAAAAGAGTAGGGAACAAACTTTATCGCTAGCAAGCGACACACAAAGTGCATGCAGGGGTAAAGCTTAATTGCATTCATCAGGACTTTTAATATTATTACTAATTGAAAAATAGCCCATAATTGAAATAGTTACATAACTCTAAGCCAGAACAAAGTGCTCACTACAGGATTAATCAAACTACAACCGAAAAATTGATATTCCAGCAAGTCATGCTGAAAGACAAAGATGGATTTGGCCAGGTAAATAATTAAAATAAATACCCAAACATAAAAGGATCAAAATATTAAAAACAATTTATAGTTCATTGACCGCCTATTAATCAGTTCTCTCCATTCCACAAGTCCTGCAGGCACATTTGCTCTCCTTCATGCTCTCTCATTCCCTAGCCATTCATAAACTAAGCATGAGATGTCCTCTTAATACTATCCACATTTTCCCTACAGTTGTTTGCAATGTCTCCAAATGTACTGCTTTATTAACCGACCCTAGACACAGCTCTATATCATTGCAAGCACTGCTAGCTGACAAACAATTCAAACAATTCACTGCTAGTTATTTTCACATGGATACTCCTCCTTGATTAAAGTGAATACAAGGATGTAAAATAGTAATTTCTTTGCCCAATTAGGCCTGAAAAAAATATATTACATATAAATAAAGAAAATTGCTCAGACATTGTGAATGGTTCATTTTTCTTAAGTGAGACATACATAAAACTAAACGAACAATTTAAAAATATAATCTAGCCAAGTGCTTCAAAAGAATGTATGGATTTTGTTAAAGTACTAAAATTTAGGTGTATATTTTTATCTCCTTTGATGCAATGTAATTTACCTGGAGGAACTTTGGCATTTTTTCATTACAGCAACTCAAAAATATTTAAATGAATGAAAAAAAAAAATAACAACCTACTGAATTACAGAATGCTATGCGTGTCTTTTAAAGTGATTACAAATTCTCAGGTTATGCTGCTTCTTCCCAATGATCAATTACAATAGGACTATGAATATCAGAGTCTAAAAATTGTAGTGACTTAAAAATGAGGCAATTAGTACTTTCCACACAAAAAGAACTGTTGAATTCCAACTGAGCAATCTGACAGTTAGTACAGAACAGAAAATATTAAGAGGAAATGAGACCTATAAAACTGCCTCAGGAAGCTCCTAAATTAAGTAGAACAAGTCAAGTCATAAGAAACAAACAATAAAATACAATTTAGTTCCACAAAATCTATTTAATAATGAGTCAGGAAATACCCTGTTAGGGCTCTCTTTCAGCACCTATCATTTCTAGCTGCTTTCCCACTGCAGTCAAAAATCACATAAGTACCAAGTCCTCAGCACTGTGGACAGGCACAACACAGGTCTCTGCTTACTTGGGGGCTACCGTCACCTTTTCCATGGAGCAAAGCAGGAATCATTAATGTGTAAGACCAAATACAAATGCTGTTTATCTTACTCATCACAGTCCTCCCTCTCTTCAGCTACTCTGCAGCACCTTCAAAATACTTTCACTGGACAACAGATTGGCACACCAATAGGGTGAGAGTTGGGGAACACATTCCTAACAACTGCAAAAGTGGATGGCGGTTACCTTAAAGCAAACTAAGATAACGCTGAACAATTGCTGCATCATGTTATAGTTAGTATATGCACACATACATGTAAGTGTTTTTCTAATATGTGAAAGCAAAGAGTGCTTTAAAGAATTGACAGGTAAGTCAAAAGTTTCAGAGCACTGAGCAGCTCACGTATGTTGCAGATCTTTTACACAGAAATGCAGATGACGTTTTCTGTTTTAACGTAGAAGACGGAATTGCGTTTTCAGTATTTTCAAGACTTGAATTCAAGAGTCCTCGGTAAGCTTTCTTCAATCCTTGCCCATCCAAATAACACAGATAATATTCTATTCAATTATCAAATAATGTTTCATAGACTACTATTTACGTTTTTGAGAATTTCAGTCACCTTCACTGATATAAGTACTGCTATAAAAAGGGAAATTATTGAGAAACAGCACTGAAATACATCTTTCTATGTGGAAAGTACATTATTGGTGATTCACACTAAGGAGAGAAATTTTAATGTGATGAAACAAAATATGTGGCACAGAATTTTTGTATAACAGAAGTGTTTTAAACTATTTTGAATAGGTTTTCATGCATAGGTTTTACGATGGTTTTTAAAAATGAGGAAATATTTTCTTAATACTTTTACAACTTGCAAGAAAAAGTTAAAAGTGTCAGTTATGCATCATATCAGTGTTTTTATGCAAATTTAATTTGTGTTTCACAAATCATTTCCAATAAATGTGTTAGTAAAAACTTATTAATACAGTATTGTTCAAAAAGATGCATTTATTTAAACAAAGAAAAGCATTAAAACAGTAGAAGCTTGTTCCAAAGTGCAATGCCAAAAATATCAGAAAAGGTCAAGTGTATACAACAACTGCAAATAAAATCTTTTCCTATCTCAAACTGAAGAAATCCCTCATATTCCTGAGCATTCTGTCCTGGGAGATTTTCCTGTATTTCTTTCCTGGTAAACCAGAAGACACCAAGGATGATTCTACCAGTCTCCAACCACATGAACGGCCCGGGAGAGAGAGAAGCATCCAGTCAATCCAGTTCTAGCTCCTTGCTCATCTTCCATTTTATCAAAAGAAATTGTCATTCCTTCAGTTTCACTCAGTTCCTTCTAAGTACAGTAACTACAAATACGTTGCATCTTTTCCACTTCATCTCCTCCAAACCCCAATGCATAAGTCCTATTCATAATTCTCCAAGGACTAGTGAATTGGTGGAACTTAGTAAGAAAGATCTAGGTGTCTAGACAGCAAGATTAATTATCGCAGATTATTTCACATACTGCAGCACTCAAGTTTTCCACTTGGTCTTGTAAAGGAAATAATATATGCTAAACAAAATTTTACCTTCTAACTCTAAGTATGAGCAGAATTTTCTAGCAGCTCTCTGGAGTCAGTGGGTTGATACGCTTTGCTGTCCGGCTTACTGCCTCATCATTCAGAAGTTCATTTTTATGTACATTCTAAATACATTTACTTTTGACATAAAAATTACAACTATCTTTCCGAAAAAAAGAAATCTCTGCTAAACTGACAACTTTTTCATATTTTATCAACACTGCAGAATTATCTCAAATACAGCCATGAGACAATGCTCTGAGGTATTACTCCAATTATACTATGAAAATAACAATTCTAGATTCAGCATTCAACAAACTACAGAAAAAAAACAAAATTAATAGTTTTAAATTTAATTATTTGTATCAGATATGCTGAAAAGGAAGGAAAGAAGGCAATAACCAGTATGAAATCTCACTTCAAGGACAGGAAGACTTCCTGTGACACATCAGATGAAATGGAAAGAAATGTAAAAGAGGGAGCTATAGACAGACAATGGCTTTTCCAGGACGGAAGATGCATTACGTTCTCATAGTAACACTAGTCTTGGACTAAATCCCATCCCAATCCCATTAGGATTTGGGCCTGTATCAATTGGCAGTATCAATTTAAAAAACACTAGGTAACAGAAGTTGCATTTAATGCCTTCTACAAAAGGATTTAAGATCACAAGAAAAATACAAGGGTAAGACCCCTCTTTCCAAAGTTTTCAGTTCATGAGTTCTTGTAAACATTCTCAAGTTGTCTCAAGCTCCTCTATTGCTAGAAGATGGCAGACAGTATCTCAATCACCATTTCAGTCTTCAGCAGCCCCATTTTTCTTGACATCCCTTATCTGACATAAAATGACAAACTGCTACGATAGTGTTCATTTTCTGCCCTTGACTTCCATCTAACTCCTCATGTTCTCTTGATCCAACATTGCTAATGGTCTTAAAGTGATTTCACACAGCCACTCCACTTCACAATGGCCTGACATCCTTATTATGATGGTGTTTCTCTTGAGCTTTCATATCTCTGAATAGTGAATAAGTCCAGGTCCTCTATGTGGTTCTAGATACATACACAAGGCCCAGTGAATTACTGAAATGCAGATGTAGTGAAGTGTAGTTGACTCGATGAGCAAGAAACCTCAATCAACTGTGCAGCACAAGTTAATAATTGGAAACAATGGAGATCAACAGGAACTCAGAGCAACAGGAAGGGGTATAAAGACGGCAACATGTACAGCAACTTGAAATAGGACTTGCAACCCCGTGCAAAATTTCCTTGTCCACATTGAGTCAGCAAACAGCGAGCAGTCACATGGTATATCTTATCTCATTAAGAAAAACACTTCTGGAATTGTATCCATATGGACATGATTCATTTCAACACAAACTAAAATGCTACAAAGACACAGCTTTCATGCAAACTGCCCTGACAGTGATTAGCATTTGTTCTGACAACACACAACACTCCTATGTCATGTGGGAGGTCAGAAGTAAGCACAAAATAGTTTTTCTGTACCAGTAATGTTTGAAATTCAAAAGAAGCTGTTATATTATGGCAGAACAAGCTTACAGGTCTCTAGCATTTTTCAGGAAAAAAAAAAAAAAGAAAATATTGAGACTGACCCACACAATCACCTGCTATAAGAAACCTAAGGTTTAAATTCCTCCTTCTCCTAATTTAGACTAGAAATCCTAATCTGAATCTACTACATTCCAGCAGGGCCAGTACCTATCCCCTCTGAAATTTTCTTTAATTTTCTTTAATTCTTTGTGCCTCTCCTGGCTTCATTCGACAACCAAATTTCATCTTGCTGAAAACGTTACAGTATTCTGTTTTTATTGCACAGTAGGGAACTAATGAGACATTACCAAATTACACTTTCATCACACACTGCTGGAAAGGTTGAAAGAATGCTCTCAACATTTAACATACTCAATTCCTACATTCAGTCACTCAACCTATTCTATATGTGTGAACCTACGTGCTAAAATTAGGTTATGTCAATCCATACTAAATCATCAAAACATCTATGACTTCAGTCCTCTCAGGACCCACAAACCTACTTTTTGGCATTCAGATTTGAATGAAAAAAATGTTACCAGGCAAGTAAATTATCACTTCCATACATGTCATTTATATCTTCAAAAGTTCTTTGACAAAACTTTTTCAAATGATTTGGTTTTAGCACAGCAGAAAGACCCCCCACCCCATTACTAAAATAAATGTCACACACTTGTTATGCAAGATTAAAGATTAGGGGCTCCCTCAACTGCCATAAAACTAAGATAAAAGTGGCTCTCCTCCCACCAAAATATTTGACAAAACTGCAACTATGTGTAAACATTATCAGGATATACCATCAGATGATTTCATCAACACAGATTTATTATTACTGCCATGGTTAATAATATGAATTTATTATTCGTCTTTCATCATCTTTTAGAACCTTTTTTTTTTTTTTTAATTATAGAAAGAACCTAAAATAAAAGGCATTATCACTTTCAATGGCACAAATCAGGACCCAAGTGACTCAAAAATGCAACACAAAGGTGTCAGTTAAATTGAGAAAAATACACAAATCAATAGTTAAAAGAAAGCAATAAAGCAATTTCAGATGCAAACTGATATAAAGTAAAAATCTAAGGTAACTACAGAGAATTACTAGAGTAAGTATTAAATACACTTACAGCTTACACATTTTTCCTGCAAAACTGCAGTTCTGCGTTTATTTCCATCTAAATTATTTAAGCACAACTCATACTCTGAGTTTTGAATCCTTCTATAATTTTATTCCAAATCTCAGGATTCTTGAGGTACTTCATAAATTTCACATCCTGGTTTCAAGTTTAAGTACAATGCACACTCTTATTCATTCTAACTTGAATGCACCACTCAGTGTGACTTCAATATATTAGAAAGACTCTCATCAAAAAGCTATTTAAAGAAAAATCTTCCAAAGTTTTTACAGGTTACTGAGGGAAATAACTGCTGTTAGCACTTAGTCAGGACCACTACTAATTGAAGAAAATACCTTCACTTCAGTATTTTCCTTACTATATAGATATTAGCTTTTAAATGAGCTTCTAGAATAGAGTTTTCTGAATTTCATACATTTTCAGCGGCAAAATATCTTTTACAGCTGTTAGTTTTTTTAGATTTGCCTTTCTTCACTGGACACTTACTGGAATAGTTACACTCTCTGATATGAAAATACTGACAAACTGGCAAACACATTAACAATCACCAGGGTCTCAAAATGTAAGTTGGTGGTAAAGACAAACTTATTTACCATATTAATTAAATGGTCTATTTAACATGGAATATCAATTCTCTAATCACACCTCATTTGAACTTCTTATTTCAATTAACAACCCTAAAGTCCTCTAGAGACCCTACTGTTCTAGGATCATTAAGAACATTTCCATTATCTGTCAAATGAGGGAATAAAAGAGAGAAACTGAAAGTACTCTCAGGAGTGGGCCTCTACCCTACTTAAAAGATGATCAGGGAGAAAGCAGCAGTAGTTCTCATTAGTTGCTTAGCAATGAAATGTCCTCCCAAGAAACAAAAAAAGAACAAAGCAACAGAGGTGTTGCCATGCAAATGAGTAAATGGATAGTCTATCATCCACTCAAGGATAATCTGTCCTTCATTAAACCTAATCAAATCTGGATTAAGACACCAATAGGTATCTTGCATAAAGAAAGTAGGAAGAATCCGCTATATACACAGCCTCACTGAAGTAGTTGGACAACGAGTTGCTCAAGTTTACATATAAGCATTGTATATTTTCATTGCATGTGTGTATAAGTAGAAATGGAAGGAAAACAGTTTTAATTCAAGTCAGACATACATTGTCCATTTTTACTGTTTAACCTTACCTTTTATATCCATAGTTCCTACCAAAATATTAATGAATTATTGTTCATAATTAGCCATACTCTTAAAGTTTTAAAAAGCCTTAAATACTAATTAATAAATTTAAGACATAAATGGTGTACCAGTAATAGATAAGCATTTAACTAATAAAAGAGTTTGACAAATAAAAAGGTTTTCAAAAAGTATACTTATATACAAGCCACAAACTCAACAAATAGAGCTCTTTATGCTACCATTGTTACTAGCATTGCAAGTCCCAGTAGAGCAGGGTTCTTAACTAGAGAAAGTTGAGTTCTGCCACCTTAATTTTCAGATCCTAATTGCAGGTAGCCATTCTTTCAGCCACAGACACAGTTTAATAGGTTCTCTCCACTTCCATTTCCCCACCACTCATTTAAAGGTTTCCTTGTATCATGGTGGGTTTTTTTTTTTGTTTTGGTGTGGGTTTTTTGTTGACTGGTTGGGTTTTTTCCAAAACACCTGCTCATTTCACACATAAAATTTAAAGTTCTCACAAAAAAACATGAACTAGAAGAAATAGAAAAAGGAAGAATAAAACCACCTATGAAGGAAAAAGCATCAGGAATGGTGAACGCTTCTTGACTAGGAATCGAGATGAAAGCAAACGCTAGATTGTGCTCCTTTCCCCTGCTTTCAGATCTGACAAACAAGAACTTTGCAACTTCTGCAATGGGTTTTGGTTGGCCGGCTTTTGTTGGCAGGGAAGGGGAGGTTTGTTTGGAATAAAAACCTGAAAGATTCCTCAGCTCTACTGACTACTTACATAAAATCTGATTGTTTCTCAGTATACATTTAAAGACAAATATATAGATTTATAATTACAAAAATTTATGACAAAATTAACATATCAAATTATGCTCTGATTAGCTAATCCAAATCATTATTCAGATTAAAATGAAGATGCTGTTCCAAAACCAGTACCAATTCATAATTCAGTGTTAAGACAGATCTTACCTATATATTCACAAACGAAGACTACAAAAAATGGAGTAACAAGATCATTTATGCCCTGAACATATCCACTGGCTGGATGACGTATTGCCCAGATAAACAAAATTCTTTCAAAGATCTGAAAAAGAGTTAAAGAAACTAGTAAGATAATTTATCAAGTGATGAGCACATTTTAAACAATACACATGCATACAAAAGCATAAATGAACACGGGTATTCATAATCAACTTCCAGTGCTAAGTAAACATCTCTGTTCTTGAAAAGAAAGTATTTTCAGGGTATTACCTGTTAGACATTAAAACCAACCTAGTATATAACTCGGTTACTGTCATTAAAACAAAGGAGCACTTATTCACTGGAGCTTTTCCAAAAATATAAAATTCCTCTTTCCTCAAGAGAAATATTAAATCACTTTCCCATCTTTTTTACCTCTATGAAATAAGTAATTTAATCAATAGAGTATTCTATTTATTCCTAAATAACAGAAAGAAGTACTTCATATAGCTTAGATTTTTTAATAACATGCCCACAAAAAAGAGATCTTTCCTAATACTGCAGAGTGAGATTTTAGGCTTCAGAAGCATGTATATTAGTAAACAAAAAAATCTGAAAAATAAATCAGGAAACACAGAAATGAGGCAACTGCCTGCCACACCACATAACCTCACCCTCTCAACTCTGTAAATGGTACCTTGCTTAGGATCTGCAAAAGCTCCCAAGGCCACAACAGATCTGATGATGGGAAGGACAGCATGAGAAGAGTATAGAGCACAGAAAGTGCAGAACTTATCTCTGACACAATTTACATCTGTGACAACCTGCATTTCCTCTCAATTTCTTGCTTCTGAAAGTGCTACATATATCTAAAACACTGCAAATAAGCAGCAGAGTGAAAGTTGCTATGTGCTTTGCCCTAATTACAGATACTCAATCAGGTATAATCTTCTGAAGGAAAAGAACATTTGCTCTTTTCCTGGAAGGTCTGCCCAAGAAGCCAGAATGCAGAGGCAGGTAAGAAGAGCAAAGAAAGGAGAGCTCAAACCAAAGGACTGTGTCGCTCTTAAGATCAGGCCTCAACACTAACAAAAAAGGAGACTTAATAAGATCGCAAAGTTTGCTGCAACCCCAGAAGTCAATGAATGCTCAGGCTTCAAGAAAGCCCATAAAATACCTGCTCTGAAAGGACACAATAGGGAAAGGAATTTTAGTTTATGAAGCCTTTATTATTTCTATTCAATCTCACTTCAAGTTTTTGCTGGATTAGGAAGTTGACTATTCTAATTCCATTTTAAATAAAATTTTATTCTTTAGTTTGAAAGTCCTCTTGCAGCCATTTTCAAGGAAAGGTCTAGGTATATACGACTCACATCCGATTGACTGAGATTCCCATCACAGGCTTCCACATGATCTACCTGAAGCTGAAACACATTTGTACCTTTTGCTTTGAAGACAAGTCCCAAATACTAACATCTACCTTTCTCCCACAGGTTTTCTTTTGACAATCTACTATCTTTAATCTCCAGGTTTTATGTTTCCCTGGCATGCTGAAAAACCACAGAGCGAGGGAGACTTTCATCCACAATTAGTTTGAAAACCTTTGGTGGGCACTGAAACACAAGCCTTAACACAGCTCATGTCTGATCCATTACAGCTACAGTTTAGATTCAGTTTTTGCTCAGTGTGATTTGAGTTTTGGGGCACGGTTTAGGCAGAAAAGGAAGTATTCATTTAATAAGTTCTCCAAAAAAGCTTTGTTTTCGTTAGTCAAGATGTTTATTTCTTCAGCTATAAATTCTTCTTTGTGCTAGTTCTGTCACCTCAAGTTTTTTAATATGCACTCTATATTAAACTGAAAAAATACCAACCTCTACTCATCAAACAATAGCCAGTGGAGTTTCACTGTCTATCGGCAACTGTATAAAGAACTTAAGTTCTGCCATTTAGAGCTTGCTTTTACATTTTACGTAATTATACCTTTATGAAATTACAGGGGTTTATGTCATATTTTTACTATTACTGGAAAACTGCAAATCTATCTGGATTAATTAGCTCTTAGCCATCCTTCCTGCTTCTGTCAGCTGCCACTTCTAGTTTCAGTAACACTAGTTTTTCACTATTATCAGCATTATCATTCTGTGATTCGCTTCAAATAAAGGATATGTTTAACATAGTACAAATACAAGTAACTTTCTTGAAAACAAATATTAGATATAGGTGACTAGAAAAGTCTACTTAAATAGCAATTGCTGAACATGAAATAGTGTTATGTACTAGGCTAAACAAAAAACTCTTTGTGTGATGTTGTTACAAAATATGCATGTAGTGAGAAACAAAAAAAAAACAACAGTAATTCAAGGAGTAAAAGCTATCAAAATACTCACTGTAAAAATTATAAAAATAGTCCTACTCAGGAAGGTGTGTCTCAAGTTGAACCACCCCAAAATTTGCGCCACCAACCCTTCCCTTTCCTTAGTACCTGATTATACACATAGTTTGCATTGCAAATTGAGATGCCTATGGATTTCAAAGTATTTTTAAAATCGAGGTATGAAAACTAAGATGGGGGTTTTTGTGGTTGTGGGTTTTTCTAATATTATTGAGCACCAAGGATCACTCCTGACTGGCATACCAGCTTTAATATCCTAAAATGCATTCAATCAGCAATTCAAACAAACAGGCACAGAAATACTGTTTTCAATTTCCTACCCATTCATAGAGTTTCATTTACTGTTCTGAATTGAAAAAAAAAACAATGAGCACTGAATACCTGAAAGGCAGACTGATTTAAGTTTCTATACAGCACTCATCACTGTGTTCAAATAGTACTCATTAAAAAGGTCACTTTCCCAAAAGATTTCCTCCTTGAATTCCAAACTAGCAACAGAAACTGGAATTACTTTTGTACTATGAACCACTACATCTCATGAGATGTCATTACCAATCAATTATCCTCTGAATTTAACTCTCACTCATGATAACAGTTAAGAGCTATACTCATAAAGATAAGAATTCCTTGGCTAAAAATGCACATTTTTCATTTCTTGTGGGTTTTGCCACCTTGGAGGAACTCCAAAACTCTCAAACCTTTCATCATGACAACTTCTGAGAATTTGCTTTCTGTTTCACTTAACCTAAAACAAATAAAAAGAAATAGGGACAACTATTTTTAAATCGTGCTGTTTCCTTGAAATTACTTCTCCAACATAATGCAAGCAAAGATGAAAAACAGTCATGTACTATCCATTTCATCAACACAGTTAAAGATAAAACTGAAATTTATAATAAATAACAGACTATTCCAATGTCAACTAAGAAAAGTTATTAAACTTACACTTACAGATGTTAGTCTTAAAAATAAACTTGACTGAACTACATGTGGGAAGACCTCCAACTCTTCTCAGTCCTTTACGTCCTTGCCTCAACTTTACCTTCTCCCCTCCAGGATGTATATGACTCCCATGAAAAAAAAATCCCACACTTTAAACTGATTTAAAAAGAAGCATATAATAATGAGTTATTTCCACACATCAGATTCAAAATATCTTTTTCTAAAATGAATCACTTCATTACAGAAATCTAATTTCAAGTTCAGATAAGAAATTAAACAAGCTTTATTAACTCTAATGAAAAGCCTTTTGGGAGCAGAAGCTCACATACCACTAAGAGGAGGAACAAAAATCCTGGAATAGTGACATTTAGAAATTGAAGTCAGAAAACATTGTGAGGCTTATACACATGTTGTTTCTAGTGTTTTGACTAGCAATTTTTTTCATCTGTCACCTACAAGCTCTTTACCTCATTCTAAGTAACATTCTTCCTAGTAGTAGTATCAGTATTCTAAACCTCTGCAGCATCAAAAATGAGTATGTACAAAAACCATCATAATATTCTAGAATAAGTCTTGCACACTATGATCCCCTTTGAAAACCTGTCTACTCCAACTCCTCTTCATAGCTCTTGCTATCTCACCTTAAAAAAGGGGAAGTGATGGTTGCTCACTTAAGAGCAGCAACATCTTTCCTCCCCAGAAGGGCATGAGCTCTGGGAACAGTGCAAGGCCCCTGCCTGCACTGAGGCTCTGGGAGTAGGAAGGGATCCCCTGTGAGGATAAGGAGTTAGGCTGTGCTAGGGTAGGGTTCCATAGACCCAGAAAGGGAGAAGAAGAAACAAAGAAGTTGGATGTTATGACTCTTGCATCATCATTTGTCTTTCTTTATAAGATGTCATCACTAGTCTTTCTTTATAAGATGACACCAAGCAAGTTGGGCTTGGCTTTCTTGGATAAGACAGACAGCAGAGCCAAGGTGATATGCAAGCCACCTCTCCCAGTACCCCACACATCTAGTCAGATCAGCGAAGCTCTAAACAAACACATCTAACACAAAGATCCTGTGACTTCAGGATACTGATGGATCAGTAACAATTAGATCTTTATCACTTCTTTATAACACAAATATTTCCTAGATTTTCCCTTATCCCACTGACTGCTACTAGTCACCCTCCTCACATTCTTACTATCCTGTACCTCAAAGACCACTCACCCCCAGCTAACAGAGTGCCTACATTTAGCCAGTACCCAGGGCTAAACTGCAGCAGTTCTACCACCCAGTGCCCCTTCCCCAGCTGAGAAGGGGAATCAGGTAAAAAAGGGAGAAACCCCATGGGTTGAAGTAGAAACAGATTTAATGAAATAACAAACTGATACAATCACCCATATAAAGTATACAAGGTTCTACTCAGCCTGGTCCTTGAGGTCAACAGCAAAAAGAGAAGGCCAGGAAGAAGGCGCCCCAAGAATAGAAACTTCACCCTCAGTGAAATCCCTCCTTTTATAATGAGCATGATTAAGTGCTATGGGACACACCTGTGAGTCAGCTGCCTTGATTGGATCTCCCAGCTGGCTCAGGGCTACTCACGGCCTGCCTGCATGGCTGGGCCATGGGTCTGGGCCTGGTGAACCAGGACACGGAGTATTATTAAAATACACCTTTTTTTTTTAAAAAAAAAAAAAATGTTAATCAGCTATCACATCTTGCTCCTCCAAGCTTTCTATCATTTTTTCATCCATTTCCTTACTACTCACTAGGGAAGAAAAATGGGTTTGGAGTAGGAAAGTTGGATGGGACAGAGTATGGACAGGGATACTTTGTTTTTCCTTGGGGTGGGGGGTTCTTGTGTTGTTTTTTGTTTTCAACAAGGAAGACGCAGCACTCTAGCTGTACAATGCATTGATCACATTGATGAGAAGTATGTCCATCTACTTATGTGGCTCAATTATGCTTGTTACGTGGCTCAACTTACTAAACATGAAAACTACAGAAACATAAGCATGACCATCAATCAGGGATACTGGGCTGTATACAACAGACTAATTTAAGGAGTAATTCTATGTTACTTGCAAGAGCAATCACAGCTTCTAAACATATTTTAAATCCAAACTTTTCATTTTAAGACAGTCTTTAAGATGCACATGTCCAATGGACTATTAGAAAAAATACCTTTGGACAAGTTTGACAAAAAACAATAGATATACACAATGTTGATTTTATGAAAAAAATATTTGCAAATGAGATTTCAGTAAATCACATTACATGAATGTGCTACCTGAGCAATGTAATCTGCCAAAAGAAAATTAAAAGCATCACTTTTAACGATCCCACAAAATTAACTGAAATCACATTTCAAACTCGCACTTCACTGCACGATATTTGCTACTGAAGTTCTATTGACATATCAGATTTTAATTAGTAAGAAGTTACCTAGACACAGTATTTCCTTTTTCTTTTAATTACTCCCAAGCAATAATAAGAGAAGTGTTTTATTCTGGGAGTGTCCACAAGTTCTGAAGTTGACTGTCAGCATTTAACAAGTTTATTTTTAGTTTAGTTATAATTCAGCTATTAAAAATGTAATTATTAAAAAAATCTCCTTTCAACTGTGACTGCTTGAAAAAATATGGCACTACTATCTTTTTTTCACATTAATATACTCTCCAAATTCCAAAATCAACTCTTTAGCTCTAAGTTAACTATTCAAGCAAAAAAGGATTGAAACTATCCTGTTACTCTAATTCTTTCAAATGTCTTATTAGAGGATGCTTTTGCTTATTATAGGATGCTTTTTTAGTATTTAACAAAAATACACATTTCATATGTTAGAAAAGCTTGACCGTATGTTCTTTAGTTATCAATACTAGTTCACTAACATTTTTAACTGGATTATGAAAAAAGCAGATATTCATGGTAAATACCAAGTTGTGGTCCTACGAACTCTTATCAAGTTTGCATCTAGTCTAAAGAAATGTATTAACCATCTCTTAAGAGCAATCATATAAAAATATCTTGTCTCATGCATAATCAAATAAACAAAAGACAAAACTAGTCCAAGATCTTACAGGTTTCTATTTCTATCTGACCACTTAATTGTTTTACTAAGTAACACTTCACATATTCTCCCAAAGACTGTCTTTCTTAGTATCATTTTTATTAACCTACTTGACTTCTCATCCAGATAATCTGGTTAAAAGAAAGGACATTCAATGTATTCTATAGGAGATGTTTACCTGGAATTTCTATTTCAAAGTTGTTTTTATAATTGTTCAGGTAATTTAGAAATACATACACCGTCTAGCAGTCATTCTGGAAGAAATGCTTTTACTTTTCAATCTCCCTTTAAAAAACAAGAACATACATAGATTCTTACACTAGAGAAGTTAAAAAGCTTGAAATTTCTCCTTCACTAATACACAGGGCCAAAAAAAAACCAATATCATTTTGGCATAAGTTCACCCAAACTAAGAACTGCAAAACCAGAATTGTACATCTGAACTACAGTCAAACAATCTTCACTGAAACCCTTAGAACAGTTTAATCATGAAACACAAGGAAACAAAAAAAAACACCACCAAAAAAGCCACCACTATGTTGAATGCAAATACATCTTTAGAATAATTCAAGATACTATCGCTGATACAGTTCAAGTATTTCTTTCCTCTCAGAAGTATTTGAGAGTTCTTCTTTCTGCAGCCATTTTTTCATGAAATAATATTCCCCTCCAATTTAATTTACTGGCTCATTTCTAGCTACAACACTGACACTGATCTTGCCCTTCTTGTCCCAGTATTTTTCTTAATTTACTCTTTGATTTATCCCTGGAAAAAAACCTGGCAAAACACCACTGTGCAGGTAGCAGACAGAAAGCAGTGTTCTTATACCATTTTCTTTCAAATAAAAAAAGTAATGGGCTATTTCTTCAAACCAACTTCTCCAACACATGTGGAGGAGCATTTACATTAAACAAATAATTGCATTTAAGTTCTCATATCATCCAATAAACTATCAGAAGATGTTTTATGTGGCTCTATAATCACACTAATAGAACCTAGATGGAAGTACATTTGAATATCTATCTAGAACCATCAGAAAGGAGAAGGAATTGAAGAATCAACAGAAATAGTTGAAAGAGGATGAGTCATACCATCTATACTATTTATGACCTATATACTTAAAGAAAAGTCCCTGTGGGATTCAATTACCCAACAATATAGACCAATTTGATTAACATATTTATCATTGACTGATGTATATCTATTGCAGTAGTAAAATTATTTAAATAGTATACTAAAGATATAAAACTGACAAAGAAACAAAATCAAATAAGAAAGACCAATCATGCTACAGATTCACCAAGAGAATTTCCCAAGTGGAAGACTACTTCCAGACCTTGAATTATGTTGACAAATACATAGAACCACGCGAACTATGCTCTGGATTACTTCAAAAACACATTATTAACAAAATATATAAAAACAAAAAAAAAAACAAAAAAAAAAAAAAAAGAAAAGAAAAGAAAAAAAAACCCAAACCAACTCAAAGGCACAAGACCGAAGAGAAAACTGGCAGATTTGATACAGGAGATTAACGAGATGCCTTTCCTTTTACTATGAATATTTATAATGTTAGTCTATACTTTTTATAATGTTAGTCTATACTTACCGCCATTTTTTGGGCTTTAAGCTAGTGCCGAAGTCAAAATAGCAAGTGTTGTCAAAGTTATTAATAACCCTTGCAGTGCTATCACATCCATTAATAAATGATTTAAAAAAAAAAAAAAAAAAAAAAAAAGAAATTGTAGATATCATTCTTACCTCTGTTACTTTGGGCTGAAGTCTTAAAACTTCAGGACTCATGCGTGGGATATCGATATGGATCTAATTAGACAGAAAGAATAATACTGTAGAAGGAACCAACAGTACACTTTTTAAACAACACAATAGTTAAACCTATGGTTTTATAGTATTAGTTATAACCCCATTGTATCACTGATTTTGGAATAACATGGATTTACTGTATTTCAAAACATATGGCCAAATCCTTAAGTTATATTTAATATATCAATAAGGCAAAATTAAAAAGACACATATACTTTGTTTTCACATTCTAGTACCCATATATCACATTTTGATTGTTAGCGAATCATAGTTATATTGGCAATTACCTCAAGGTAATTCTGAGTAAATACATACTACTACTTCTGTAAAGTCATATTCTATTGACACTACCATATATACTTCTTGCTACTAAAGATCAGGCTTGAAGCTGAAAAAGATCTCAGTCGATTCTGTCCTAAGGAAGGCTGAAGTAGGATTGCTTAGTCGATACTTAGTGATACTAACAATTCATTTTAATACAAAACTTGAAGAAAAAGTTATCTGCTTATCTGGGTGGGCAAGAAAGTTTGACACACCTATGTTTATTGCATATCACATACGGTTTCAACTTCTTCAGCAGAAGTATGGAGCCAGTAAGAAACAGTCACTGCTATACTTTCCCTGTACCACCCCCATGAATTTGAAGGAAGGTCTGAGCAGAAGATGAAAGATTTGAAAAAACTCTACTATTCTTAAACAGAAAACCATGGCAGCACCAAAAGGCAGCACCCCATGGCCTGACTAAGGCTGACATTAAAAGAAATCCACTATTTTGAATTTCAGATCAAAATACTTGATATTTTTGCTTCTGAAATTTAGGAAAACAATTTATTAGAGAGTTGTCTATCAAGATTAAAGAAATAAAGAAAAACAGTAGCAAACTTCAAAAATGATCTCTTCAAGGTCTTCAGTAGCTCTCCTGCAGGTATAAGTCACTTTAATAGGTGTTGTTCTACCTGTCTGTAGGTATCTTGATGATTTTCATCATTTCTGGAATCATAGTATTGTTCAACAAATGCAAAATATTCTTTGCGTTTTCTTTGTAAAGTGCTTTCTCTTCGGTCCACATTTGCAGGAAGATAGCCCTGAAAAAAACAGTGAAATGAAAAGGATATTACTCTTCACCTTACAAAAAGCACTGCTGGCATCTGAGTACATGTGACAGGAAAGCTAATAAACTGATGCAGTGCCATGCAGTCCTACGTGGATCTGAAAACTCTTTTAGTAAATCAGTTTCCTAATCATTCCAACTGATACCAAAGTTGAGATACAAACAGCTTACTAAAACCAGGTTTTGGTGGACTTCGGTTGATTTTTGAGAAAAAGTTTCAAGTTTTTCCACTTTTAAATGCATAGTATCTCAGGATTATACATTGCTGCATGGAGTACAGAATATATCTGAATGGTTCTTCAGTGAACTCATTCATGTATGTCTGAAATATGCCAATCTTCAAAAAAAAATAAATAAATTCCATTCTAATTTTCTTCTTTTGTCCAGTTTGATCCCCATTTCTGGCATCTCAGTCTATTTTCCATTTAAAAAAAAAAAAGCTCAAGTTACTATTTCAGCATTTTACAAAAGGAAATATCATTAATGTTATTAAATGTTTAGTTTTATATATAAAGTATACTTATTAGAAACACCATTACTCATACAACCAGCTACCAATAAGGTTCCTGAACATACAGAAATAATTAACATTTTCTTGTATGCAGTTTGATTTCAAGCGATCAACCCCAATATTCCATAACAGTGCAAAAAAGCAAGGTAGTTCATATTCACATACGGGGCAGTCCTGAAAAAATGCTTTGTATAAGAATCATGCTAAAGATAGACAACTTTGAAAGAGATCCAGACATCCAAGACAATATAAGAAAAATCTAATAACTGTATTATTCAGTAGTCAAGTCAAATTAAAATATTTCTTGCCAATATTGCAAAAGATCTCCTTCCACCATACTAATGGTAATTAGTAAGACAGACAAGTCAAATTTATGTCAGGTTTAAGCTTCCTTAAAAAAAAAAACAACACCTAACATCAAAAAATCCTATACTAGAAGTGCAGCATATACTTGCACTTCTACTATGAGCTGTAGCCATCACAAGTAGCTAATAAGATGCTGTGCATTTAACCACAAAGCCAACTTTTTTATACAGCCCTAACTACTACAAGCAAAAATGGAAGGGGTAAACCTAACATGCTAATATTGCTAATTATACAATAAAATTAAGCAGTCTAAGAATAAGTATACAGGTTCCGTCACTCTTCTGCAACAATCCAACATCATACCCCATTGCTATAACTTCTGTTTTGCTCAACATTTAGGGAAAAAGAAAAAAATACACACCATGCTACAACATCAATAGATTTTTGAAAATACCTGGAACCATTAAAACCATTCTAAATGTTATTCCCATATAGTTTAATTTCTTAGTTTAAGACAACAGAGTAAGTACAAACCATATTACACTCCAGATACTTTAAGAGGTACTTGCTTTGGCAAAAATGTGTCTTTTAAGATATACTGACTTGGGTCTGATGCCAGGTACTTTAAATCACACCAGCTTAACTTCTGCCTCAGGACTCAGTCTGACATTTAATATCCTGTCCCAGTGTTTTGCATTAAGTTAAATATTGAATTCTGCCTCCCGTTTATTCGGAACAGTTGGATTTTTTTTTTTTTTTTCCTCTAGGATATCTTCTTTTCATTAAAAAAGAATTCATTTGTGTGATCAAATGTGATTGTTCGAAGGATACCAATATTTTCTCAGCAAGTCTCTTTGCCATTATTCAGTTTCAAAGACTGAAGTAATCTTTCAATTGGACATGTCTTGTTTCCTGTTCACTTTACAAATTAGGTTTTATTTTTAAAAGTTGGAAAGGCTTGCAACATATCATCAGGGAATAAATTGGTGGAGAGTTTAATCCATTTATTCATTAATTTTCTCCAAAGGTTTTTGCAACCATATCTTTAGTTTTCTTATTCAGAAGAAAAGCAAACCTGAATAGTTCTGCTTGCTGTTTAGGAACAGAATACCTAACATTTTTCCCACATTTTAGAAATAAATCATGCAATTTTTTTGTATACTCTTACCAGTAGACATGCATGACATCAACAGCTCCTAGGCATTATACTGATTTTCATATGGTTTCCCTTTGAAACTGTATTCATCAAACATGTTAACATTATTCAGTACATAGTCAGAAGGTTAATATCTCGACTGTTCAATTTTTTAAATCAAATTTTAAAAATTTCAACTTCAAAGCTAATTTTACAAACAAGACAATCACCTTCTGCTTCAGATACAACCAATTGCACTCAGTTCCCAAAATAAGTCATGATTTGGTCTTTTCAACACTTCTGAGTAATTCCAAAACAGACACATCCAGCCTTAGTTTAGCTCTAAACTATGTTTTGGTTTCTTTGGTTTTCTGGTCTTTTTTGGTTCTGTAACTGGTCTTTAACCAGAACAGTTTTGCTTTGGCATACTGATTTTCTCAATAGCTCCCAGTGCACCTTATAGCACAAAAGATTATCACATTACCCCTTCTAACCTGGGACATACATTACCTGTAGGCAGCATATTTGAACAACTAACGTGACATAAAAATTAATTGCCATTAGAAAAAAGCATCACAGAGTTTATGACCACAAATACTCAAAGCACCTTTTGCTCCTCACTTTGGAAAGAAGATGAAACAAGCTGCTGCCTTACAGTATAGAAAAGTAATGATTACTAAATGACTTGCCATTGTGTTTCTAAAACGTATTAACTGAGGATCACTTAGCAACTAAGAAATCATGACAAGAATTATAAAAGAAAAGCTAGGAACTTTAAAACTATTTATTTTTAAAATTATTTTTTAAATATTTTTAAAATATATTAAGGAAAAAAAAACACCACACACCACACCTTTTAGAAGTCTCTTTCTCAAAAAAATTAAAAAAAAATCCACTTAATTCTGAAAGTAAAAACAAAATAACCTGAAAACAGTTTCGTTTCAGGGGTACGTCAAGACAGCACAGTCAAAGATAAGAATCAGACTGGAATGGATTCTGAACTGGAGCAATTAGAACAACAGAACACGGGAACTCTACACTTAAGAATTTCTCTAGACTAGGAATCTCGGGAATACTAAACTAACATCAACATGTGGAATGAAGATGAAGATCATGAAATCCTATGCTCTTACCTGAAGTAAGAAAGTGACTCCAGTTAACTTTTGTAGAATTCTAATTCTGTAAAGCTCAGTGCCAGTCCTCTGCTTAAGAACTTAACCTATACTTATGCTTTAGCTTACTGTGTTTCAAAGTCAATTTTAAGTTAGCCATGATTTTATTTACTCTCAGTGTTGTAAAACAGGCATCCTAAACTTCAAGAGAAAAAAAAAAAGAAGAAGAAAGAAATGTTCTTTCTCATTAATAAAATCTCAGACGACAACTTTGGAAACAGAATTAAAACAAATTGTACACTGCATGTTTAACTTCCATTGCAGCAGGATATTTGAATATCCACTATTAAGAAGCTGCATTTAGCATTAGAAGGAACTAAGCTGCAAATTTAGCAGAACTCATCAGCAAGAGAGACTCTTTCAGTCAGTGGAAATCAGTCTCAATCTGAAGTAAATACTTTGCATTCTCTGCTGAAGTATTCTATAAAAAGCAAAGCTATTTAAGTCTACTCTGAAAAATTCAATAGTGTCAAACTGTTGTGTGTATAACTCAGAATTTTAAACAGTTCTTAAATGCATGAAGATCTGCTCATAAAGTGTCTTTCACAGCCTCTGGAGAGTACATAGCAGAGGATTTTTCACTCCTTTTTAATACAAACATCTTCACAAGTTCTTCTCCCAACCACACGCAGACAAAGAACAGCTAAAATGCACAACTGCTTGCCACTGCAAGTATTATAGTTGAAAAGATTGACATGAATAACACTCCTAAGTGTATTTTTGCAGAAGAACCTTTCTAAATACAGTACAAACACAGATTTAAAACAAAAAATCCAGTTCTGTAACACCAAACCCAGCGAATCTCAGATTCCTACAAGCTTGTCTCTGATACCCGACTGAAACACCTCCATGTGCTGTTCCACGGTAATTCAGTCAGCCTGTTCCCAAAGTACTGCATTGCAAAATCCTCGGACCACTGGTCAAAGCTCGGAGAGCTCAGCCAGTCAAAACCTCACACTACAAAAAAGTGATTAGCTTTTTAATTAGCTTGTCTCCCTGAACTGACTCATAGGTCTGACAGGAGAGTCAACACAACCAGGTAACTGACCACAGTGGTTCCAGATTCATTCCTCTTAAACCACTATAGAAAAATCAGCCAAAAACCCCATAAGATCCCATCACAGCTTTTCCTCAATACAGTGTTAACCCTTCTCTGTAGTTACATTAATCTGAAGTCAGAATGAAGACTTTTGTAGGCCACCAATAGGCTTTCTTTCCTCTATTATGTACCTATTTTCAAGAAAACTGTAAGAATGTACTTGTCTTTGAACTCTCCTACCCTTCCATCAAAATTGGTTGAAAGAGGCCACAGTTATCACATAAGCCTTTCTTTCATAAAAAGCCATGCTGAAAAATAAAGATACACAGCTGACATGGTTTACTACTACTTCTCATTTGCCTCCTTTCAGTTTGACAAATTAATCATGAAATTGAGCAAAAGAACAGAACTTTCATTACAATTCAGCAACAAGATACAATGTCTTCAAGTATCACTGATGGACTACAACTCGAGCAAAATTATTTGCAATGCTTGAGAAAACTATTGCTACAAAATGCAAAGGAAGAAGGAAAAAAAATACAACTTACTGAAAGAAGCTTCCACGCAATTGGACGAATGCGTTTGGGAATGCCAGACCAACTCAATTTCCGTAATTCTTCTATTAAGAGAGAAGAACTTCATGAGAACAAAGGAAACTATTATCAATTAATATACATATATTCAAAACAGTACAAAGTTGTTTAAAACAATGATCATGTATAAAGTCCAGTGAAATCAAAATTATATGGCAGTTATAAGCAATTAATAAAATACTAGATAGTTACTATCCACAGGGATACCTGTGTTAATAGGTACTGAATAAGGTAACTTTCTGAAGTATTTCTCAGCATTACTTCTTAGTATATTTTCCTTATTAATATGCAAGAGACACTCAGACTCATTGTGTAATATGCTTACACAGATTCTAATTCAAAATGAGATTTGCAGTTACAGAAAAAGAATGATACTTTATGTCAAACTCTGGAATTAAATCCCATGTCATATTTTCAATTCTTCATGTTTTACTCCCCTCCCTTGAAAGCTGCTTGTCAGATACCATACCCAGCTAATCCAATCTGTGAGACTTCACACATTTTTTGAGAAAACTGTTTATCACATGAAAAAAAATGATAGCAGAATCATGGAAAATGTAAAGACAAAAGATGCTCAACCACCTCCATAAGAAACAATCTTTTTATCAGATATCTACTTGTAGATCTTTCTCTTCTTACTCCAAGTAGAAAATACAGGTTGAAACTGCACAAGGTTAACTTGTCATCCTGCTAAAGAAAACAGAACAACTAAATTCTACACTTTACTTTGTATTTACTTATTCCAATTATATATATATTTGAATTTACTATGTATATCTCAGCAAATTTGGTCTCTATCATATGCATATATTTTCCAAATTCTACACTTCAAGTTTAAAAACATTCTGTCTACCTACCCACATCAAGAAAACAAAGCACAGAAGAAAGAAATTAGAACAAGAATTTTCCAAACGGATACCACAACTGACTGTCCTTGGCCATTTACAGAACAAAATTGTCTTTATTTTTGGTTAAGACAAGGACTCATATTAGCAACATCTGTCTCCATCCTCCCACCTCCACTCTCCTCCTACTACTCTGAAAGAAAAGTGCATCTATAATACCAAGAAATGCAAATCATCATGTCAGATGTGATAGTAAGACCAGTTGTTCTCCAGGTACCCAGTCCCCTGAGCAGGAAGGCAGAGACAGGAAACAGAATGAAGCCCCCATAATCCAAAGAGGAATGGTTAGCAACCTGCTACACCACTTAGACACACAAAAACCCATGGGGCCAGACGGGATCCACCCAAGGGTACTGAGGGAGCTGGCAGAAGTGCTCACTAGCCCACTTCCCATCATTTATCAGCAGTCCTGGCTAACTGGGATGGTCCTAGGGTACTGGAGGGGAGCAAATGTGACGTCGATCTACAAGAAAGGCCAGAAGGAGGATCTGGGGAACTACAGGTCCATCAGTCTGACCTCGGTGCCAGGGAAGGTTACGGAGCAGATCATCTTGAGTGCCATCATGCGGAACATACAGGACACCAGGTGATCAGGCCCAGTCAGCATGGGTTATGAAATGCAGGTCCTGCTTGACTGACCTGATCTCCTTCTGTGACAAGGTGACCCACCTAGCAGATGAGGAAAAGGCTGTGGATGTTGTCTACCTAGTCACTGTCCCTGGAGTTATTTAAAAGACTGTAGGTATGGTGCTGAGGGACATGGTTCAGTGGTGACTTGGCAGTGTTAGGGTTAATGGCTGGACTTGATAATCTTAATTAAAGGTCTTTTCCAACCAAAACAATTCTATGAGTCTGTGTTATCATAAAGTATTTTTTACACACATTTACAACTAAAGCAGTTGTAACATATTAGAGTCTAAGCAAAACACAAGCAGTAGCACCATATGCCTTCAGAAAGCACTAAGAAGCTCACAGTACTTCTGACCATTAAATATGCATGGGTGGAAGAAGCACAAAAGCATGTTTGTACACATAATTCCTAGGAATTTGGTGGTATCCCAATAAATTCCTCCCTTATTTTTCATCTTAAGGAGTTGATGGGCACTGGAAGACTATAGGATGAGCAAAAGATCAGTAAAATTAGAAAAATGTTGTAATACTAGAATTAAGTGAGAACTGAAGTCTCAAAGAAACAATAAAAGCAGAACTTGTACAGACTATAAACAGTGATTAAAAGAGAAGGTAAACTTTAAATTGAACTACATATCACAGGCTGGCACAACAAATATAATTCATCATGAGTGTGCTGTCACTGCAAACACAAGAGATTCAACGGGAAAGATGTAACAAGCTACTAAAATTCTCTGATATTAAGTAAGCGACTCCTGAATTTCACTGATACTAAATAGGAAATGGCACCCAGGATTTGCCCATTCACGATAAAAACCTAGGCTTGGGCAGAGATGCCTTAAGTGCAACAGCAGAGACACGTGTGGCTGCTGATACACTGAGGACAGAAACCAAAAAGCAGTTCTAAACTCAGAGCTATGGGATGTCATGAACAATGGAAAAAAGACACGAGCGGATTCTGAAGAAAACCCAAGAACATACATGACAAAAAAATCCCCATGCTCTGCCATGGCACAAAAATTCCACTTACTCTTAAGTAACAAATTTAAATCTGAAGATACAAACTATGCAAAGGAATTGGAATATAGCTTATTCTAGTAAAACTTTCTACGCAGCTGAGCTTTCCTTCTATGTTCAGTATGAAACAAAAACAGTTTTGACAAAGAGAATTTAAATTATAGAACTATTTCAAATGAAGCTTCTACTTCTAGGCTAAATATAAGCAACTACTCATAGGACTCAACTAAGGAGTCATTCTTCAAAAATCAAAGAGAAAGAGACAGTAATGTTTTATTTTGGCAAGTTTCAAGAGAAATCAGTTTTCACTCCTGATGTGATTCTGCAAGGAGCATACATTTGCTTTAACCAGGGACAGCTTGGGCTGTTGCCCAGTTCCAAACAACAACATACATATCTTATCGGACTGGGTTTCAAAGGACTGCTCTTTCTGGAAGAAAACCTCAGCACTGGACATGGAAGTAAAAAAGTACACCAAGGACAAAACATCTTTCTTTTACAACATAACACTTATTTGAAACAAGTCTGACTAATTCTCCATAATGCAGAATTTGGGAATGAATACCTCCCTACATTCTTTTTATGTTCCTCTGCCAGAGCTTTATTCTGTCTGGGTACTCTTTCTATACCTAGATTGTCTACTAGACCTACAGAACCTTTGGCAATGCTCCATCTCCCAATATATTTGAGAAAAACCATTTGACACTCATTTTTATACCTTTTGCACATTGTTTCTCAAACTCTCTTTCAGAAGTGCTTCCATGTATTAGCCTGACAGGATCTAGATTCTGTTCTGCTCTCCTTATTTGACACAGAACTTCACCTTTTGGATTGTATTTAATAACCTCTATTCTGTTGTCATGTCATACAGGATCCTTCTGAACTTTCTCAAGGCTTTTGTTTCTGTTTTTGCTTTCGTAAGTGATACGGTAATTGTTTTCAGTATGTAAATAACAGATAGATGATTGCATATCTGAGAAAACTCAATTCCATTCCAACTCACTAGCCCTGGGTATGTGATAATTCCAATTCTGGAATCACAGTCCTCCAAAATTCCAGGACCTCTGACTACTCCAAAAATCATATTAAAATTCTGGTCCTAACTTTTCACTATCATGAGCTCAACTAGCATTGTGCCATGAACAAACAGCACACATTACAGTTGCAAGAGGCTATGCAAGAATTCTTACCAGACGTAATAGCAAGCTTTCATGATTACCAATCCAGAAGCACACAGTCTGACCCTTGCACATCACTATTGTTAAAGCATCAATTCGTGTTATGCTTTCCTCTGATGGTTCAATACCAAAAGAAGAAAGAAAACCAAGACCCCTGCCCTTCCCAATAACAATTATAAAAGCAGAAAAGTCACTCCTAGAAGACTTAGTCTAACACCAGTATAGCATAAAATAAAAATGCTTCTGGTGACAAGAGAGACAAGAACAAGAAGAAGTACAGACATAGAGTACCATTTTAGATATATGTAAAAGATTGTCAGTGAAGCTAAATCCTAATAATACTGTTAAAATGCATTAATTGTACATGTACGTTTTACTTGAAATACATGCGTAACTTTTACAGCAAGTATATTTATTACTGGTTTTAAGATGAGCTTTATTCTTAAGGGACCCACCAAATCACTTTGTAAAATCAAATGATAACATGTAATTGAAATACTTATGTTCAAGTTCTCAGGTTACCTTGAGACGAGTCTTAATTAAAAAAAAAAAAAAAAGCTGAGGGGGTGAAATCATTCCGACTTTATCTGCAAATTATAATACCAAGTTCTAGTCTGTAAGTTACCACAGTATCGCATTTTATCCAATCTTCACTGGCTTTTCTTTCAAACACCTGGTTCTTCCCTTTTCCTCCCATGTTTCTTACTGAATATTTAACTTCCCACTGACAAGTGCTAAGTATATTCATATTCTACAATACCTTGTAAAAGAAAATCCATTTAAGGCTGAATTTTCTTCATATAACACATGATAAAAAGACTTAAAAAAAAAAAAATTCCATACTGGGTCAGTACATAACACACAGCATGCTCAAGGGAGCAAACAGAAACTCATTTGTTGAGAACACAAAGGAACTAGGAAAAACATACAGAATGCCTGACAGAGCTCAGAAACTTGACTTAAGATAAAATAAATCCACCGAGATGTCATGCAAAGAAAAAACTATTTGATTACACCGCTAAAAACAGATACTTCCCAAGAAACAGAAGTAAATAAGACGCTTGACAAAACACTCTTAGAAAAAAAGGTATGATATTGATGCTCTTACGAACAGCCTTGACATGACAAAAATCAGGACAAGATGTCAGCTGGCACAACATCCCACACTGAATCCTTCCTGTCATCCAAGAAAGGAAAATGCCTTGTGGTTATCTGCATACGCCCAAGCGTCCAACCTTGAGAGCTGCCACCAGCCCCATGTGGCTCCTGACAGTGGTAGAAGCGCAAAACCCAGAACCCATCTCAGAGCTCCACAGAGACTGGATAGCTCTCACCTACATCCACCGATGCTACATCTTCACAGAGAGGAGGCAGAGTGACAGAGAGGCTGGAAAAAGAAGCACTACTTTTCTAACTTCTGTCAGATTCTCAATATAGAAATTCCTTCTTTCCCTGAAAATTTTTTGCTTTTTTTCCCCTCCCTAACATGTATGACTATGCCAATCGATTCGCAAAACAAGAGGGTGAATGCCAATTAATGGAACATGATGTCAAAAATAACTTGCTAAACTAAAAGACAAAGCCTCATGATGCAGATGGAGCTGTACGCATACCCAAACACTCTTGGTACTCTTGGCTGTTTGACTCTTACAGTTAATCCTTGAAGATCAAGTTCTTTATTTTATTTCAATATAATGTTTAGTATAACACCCAAAAAAACCCTAAATTATATTATATACTATATATTATAGCACTTAATATAAACCTAATATATATTACTTGCTGTTAATACACAATCTATAAGCCTTCTCTGATTGCTTTCCAACAAGTGAAAGTATAACTAGGGACTTACTCTCATCATTAACACCTAAGCTCTACTCTTATCCCAGGTCAACTTAAGGAAGGAAGATCAGCAGAATATAAAAGAATCATCAAAACAAAACTTTGTCTGTACAACATCAAACGCAGAAAAAGCACTCAGTGGTCAAAATGAAGAGTCTAGGTGCAGTTTGTACTTAATTTCAGAAACATTTTTATTCATCTTTTATTGTTAATAATTAAGGCAAAGAAGGAATACAAAATCCGATTTACTTGATATTACTTATTTAAGGGAAACATTCCTAGAACACCTATACAAATGCAACTGTAACTCAGGAAAACAGAAGAATTTTTATTAACCACTGATTTCCACTACACTGACTTCTGTAATTGTTTACAAAGCAGTAGGAATAGCTAATGTTTTACACCAAAAAGGCTGAATCTTACTTTGCCTTCCAAAGAAATGCTCAGCTGAACTTCTCCGCTTTCTTATCTTGTGTTTCCATTCACAACAGTGTCTTGGCCAAGCTGATATATCTTCACAATATTTGAGGTTTTTGATTTTTGTTTGGGGTTTTGTTTGGGTTTTTTAATATTCACAGAATTTCTATACCCATGATGGCACGGACATGCCTTTTTTCCCCTCAAATTAGACCCTGGCTATTACTGTTCTCAATTTTGATTTTAATAAAACCAAACAGGAAATAATTATATTAGGAGCAAATAAAAAACAAATCTAAAGCTATCACATTTCTGCTGTGTCGGGTAAAAACAGACTCCAACCACAAGGTAAATATATTATTTTTTATGCATAGAGTGTAGCAGCATAGGTCTGAATGTTTCAAACACTGAAACCGTTGCCTTGTCAAACCCTGTATGTCTCTCCCATAGTTTGTAACACTTTAAATCAAGGCATCGGAAGAAATCCATCCTCAACCAAGACTTTGAGAGTACCAAGGAAATGTACCTGCACTTATATTTTAAGCTTGTCCTCTATTTCATATCTCATTAACCATTAAAGTATTTGTCATTGGTTGAAAAGTAACATTGTCCCTAGTCAAAGCATAATTTCAATTTATAGTCATCATACTAACTCTTTCGCCTTGTAGACTTCCCAGGGAATTAGATGCCCTAGTTATAAGCTGGAGAACACGCTCCCCAGCACAGAATTTCTACAAAGGTCTTTTAATGCCACTTACAAATCAGACACATATTTTCAGTCAAGGAATTACTACAAAATTATTCTTGCTTCAATATAATTAATGTTTCCTTAAAATTCTAGAACAATTATTTTGAAAATGAGCAGTTGTAAAACATTATCACAGACATGATCGCTTGCTAAAAATATGAGCACAGAATCAAGGTTAACCTACTGATTCAGAGCTGAAATTAGTCACATCCAAGAGCAGTATTTGTAAAGCCTTGTCTATAAACTTTGTCCCAAATTGAAAAGATACTTTCTGAAGCAATACTTTGAACCCCAATTGCTACTCTGACTTTCAGTTGTCTCATTATTTTACGTAATTCTGTGACCAATCAAAATATTTATAAACCCCCATAGACTTCAGATCAAAAACATTTCCATTTGCTAGCACCAGCCAACTGTCACTTTTGCTTAGGAAGACAGCTTTTTTTTTTTCCCCAGAAACAATGGTGGGTTAGGATATCTTATTATGAAGGGATAATGTACTTAAATGCTTCAAATTGATATAATTCTTTTATCTGGTTTACTACAATATATTCAGAGACACATTTCCTCTCTCTGAAGAAGAAAAAGTTTAAATCACTTAGTCTAAAAGAAATCTTAGAACAGTATCCTTTTACTGCAGTAGACTGAAAGATTCTTCATATTCCATAAAAGTTTCACAGAGCATTCTACAAAGAAAACACGCCATCAACCCCACAAGCTACTACTACAGCTATTACCCATTACACCCAAAACACACAAGGGGAAACAACCAAGTCTACAAGTATTTTTCTTGGAACTACAAGCTCATCATCCTATCAGTTACAAATAAATAAAAAATAAGACAAGAAATATTAAAGGAGTTGAAAATTTCTCTGTATGCATTATTCGTTTTTCATATAGCTGTTATTTCATTGAGATTACTGCAAATGGCTACACGGAGTGATGGCTTGCATGAACGATAGATATGATAAACTAGATTTACATGTTTTATGTTCCTATAATAAATATACCTTGGATAATTTAACTATACCAAGCTGGAAAATTCTTTCAAGAGGACAGATTCACAGAACTGCAGCTCCCCCAACAGCATGTTACAATTCAGGCAGTATGTAAAGAAAATAGATTTAATAGAGGACTTGTTATTACTATGGCAACCACAGCAACTGGTTTCCAAAATGAATAATAGCTCTGTTAGGCACTTCATTACAATTTTTTTTCAAGCAAACACTGCCCTTAATCTTCTCAATGGAAGAGTTATTCTGAAAGCATGCAGAAAACAGAAGATAAAGTCCAATGCAATGTTGTAAATACAGGGTAACACCCTTTTGAGAACCTTTGCTAGAAAAGCACAGGAAAGCACACTTTGCCCGCTATTTCACACAGCAAGTCAGAGAAGCAGAAGTAAATTAGGTTGGTGTTTGAAGGTATGAGAAAGCAAGCGAACAGAAAATTAGGAAAACTAAGGCAAAAGGAAGACTAATAAAGCTGACAAGAAAGAACTGTAACAAGTGAAGGCAACAATGTAAATTACAAAAATAAGTAACAGAACAACTAGGCCGGCAGAAGATGTTAAATAGCATTACAGTTTTTCATAGTTTCTTGCAACATTCGATTTCTCTGCATCAACTGTTTTTATTTTTACCTTAAAGCCATTCAAACATCTCTAATAAACTTCCCAAGCAGAACTAAGATATTCCTCTATACAGAAATAGAGAAAACAGGAAATACCACTTACAGTACCAGTTAAAGGAGAGAATTTTCCCCATTTACTTAGAAATAACAGACAGTATTTATTTCTCCTGTTTGGGCAGAAAATGGATTTTTTGAAATCTGTTGACCAATCACAAGAAATACCCAGTTAAGTGAATAGCCAAGTAATAATTATTTACTTTTGGACAAGGTCAGCTGTATTCCATCCCTCCATTCCTTTTTTTTTTTTAAAAAAAAAAATCATATGCATTTGGAACAGATAACCAAGGCATAAATTTACTTATTATAATATTAAAGCTTCATGTTATTAAGACTCCTAAAAAAAAAAAAAAAAAAACCACAAAAACTAAGTAAACCAATTTTTTAAAAAACCACACTATTGCTATCTACATTCAAAAATGCAATCTAACTGACACTGATCCTTCATAGTGAAACTATAGTTCAAGAAAGGCACAACTAAAATAATCAGGATTAACAGATACGTGTCTAGATTACTGAACCAAAAAAAAATCATGCAATTATGCACAAGGGTTAGTACTACAGAGCTTCCCCCCCATTAACAAACAAAACAAAACCAGTGAGTCTACCTACAACATACATTTCTTTACCACATAAGAAAAGCAAAATATTTCCTTTGTTTTTATAATTTCCGTCACTATCTTTGCTTAGAAGAAAAGCTGCTGATAAACTCCATGATGGTACAGAGTAAAGAGGATTCTGATCAGGCAAAGAATTTCACACGGAATACACCTAACAAGCCACAGTTCTGCTCTTGAATCGCTTCCTTCCAAATGCATTCAAAGTTGAGCTTGGGAAAGTCAAATGAAAAAGCAAGCCATCTTGCAAAATGAACAAACTTACTTGGTCATCCAAAATAGCTTACAGATCACCTTTCAACTACTGAATTTGGCTCTTTCTGTTCACATTAACATAGTGAATTCTATGGCACTTTCAGGCATACAACATCTAGTCCTTCCTGCTCTAAGGAGAGCTAATGCCTGCCAATCAACTCAGAGTGAGAGACTACTGCGGCTGTAGTGCATTCCTCCCAAATGTTTCATGGATTTGAAAAGACAGGAAAGAAGGCAGAATTTTAGCTTGTGGACAAATACTAAGGGAGGTGAAGTTGACCTTAGCTCACAGTTGGCAAAAACATGAAAAGTTTACTAAAAAGCTTTAAAGACTGCTCCAATACCAAGCAAACTAGTTAAAAATATCACCACTTATTATGCAACACCATGACTAATATGTCAATCAAATATCTTTACAAAAGAACAGGAATACATCCTCCAGACACAAACTACGCAAAATCCTCTCAAAATTGTTTCAAAAACTTATTATCATCTAGCTACAATGAAAAATAATAAATTAATAGCTTTAAATTGAAATATCCCACTAAAGCACTAATCAAAATAAATGCTGTTTATTACGTCAAACCACAAATTAGGGGATCAAGCCGTAGAAAATAGGGAGCCAAAATATTAATCCTGCAAAAAGCAATTAATATAAGGAATCATTTCTGGATATTGAGCACTGATTTCTTTCAGAAGATTTTTAATTTAAAAAAAAAAAAAAAGATGATCCAAATCCTACTGGTAGAGTACTGGCCTTTTTTTATTAGTATTGTTTATTAGATGAAAAGGCAAGCATGTTTCGCAGATAACAAGCTAACTGAAACAGAACAGGCATCACAGAGGACACCTTTCGGTGGTAACAGTTTGAAAAGATAGGTATAACTAATGGCATGTCACACGAAGCAGTAGTAGGGCACATGTTCACTTTATACTAGATATCAATGAACTGAAAGAAGAATAAGCATCAACATGATCAACTGCAGATAATTCAAAACTGCACAGGGCAATAAAACTCTCAATGATGTGGATGGACGAGGAGCACAGAGAAATCACTGCGCAGTTCAGTGCAGATTAATGAGGCTGGGAACAAAATTAATCAAGTTCATTTCAATTAATGCATTTTGCAAAGTTACTGAAACTTTTCCATAACACCAGTTTGGCAAACAGTTTTAAAGGACAAAGACTGCTTTTACAGACCACTGTACTTATGAACCATGAAGAAAAGATAATTGCTACGCTTAATCAGGTTTAATATACAACTAGCATGTATAAACAATTATAAGCACAAAGAAGAAAATCCTACTTTTCAAGTTGCTGCAACAATACAGATGACCACTGTGATGGGGAAAAAAGTCATATGAAGTTTTCTCTTTCTAGATTTCGTTCCTAGAGGATCACCCTAGCACTCTTTTATTATAGTAAACAGAGGCAATCAGATATTGTTCTGATATAATCTGAGATTACACCATTTGGAATTTCTGTACAATTACGTAATTAACTTTTGCCATCAGATTAATCAAAGGTTCAGCTATTCTTTACATATTCTGTAAGACTTCACAACATTATCATCTGCTACTTCCACAGCAAAGGACTGGCTAAGATACAGCACCCCCTCAACAGTTTGTGGTGCTCTCCGCAAAGGTTTTATTTTTAGAGATTTTGATAGAATGAGTAAGAGAAATAGACAAGTTCCAAAAAAATACAATGGAACAGAGCTTTTGAAGGTGAACACAGGATAGAGCAATATGAGTACATTAAGACAGGAACGCTTTACCATTTCCATGGGTGCTTTTACAGGACCTTCTATTACTTTTACCAAGGTAGTATGCTAAAACTTCAATATGTTATTTTGTTCAACTTGGAATACATTGTGACTAAGTGGAAAGAAAAGTCACCTTGACACACAGAACAACTTTACATCTGAATAAACCAGTTGTTTTGACTTTGAAAAGTTTGCTATACATGTGCTACGTCGCAAAGCAGTAGCATTACAGTGAAGCAGTAGCATTACAATGTTATGAAGCTTTATTAAATCAAAAGAACCAAGTACACCAAGCTTACTGTTGGTGCTTGTTTGATTTAAATAAACACGTTTCTGACATCCAATTACATACTCATTAGCCATACATGTGTAAAAAAAGCAGAAAATTAGCTGATTTGGAGATAAAGAGGGAGTTAAAGAAGTGCTTTAATAAGCTATTCTTTAAATTGATATTACAAAACCCATCATACATCTGCTATGCTGAGGTTACAAGTATGAGATGACTTGTCTGTTGTTATAAGTCAGTCTGATTTTATCAACATAGTTTGCCTACATTGTGTTTGCAAAGCAAACAGCTCCCTAAAACTTTGTACAAGACTACTTAAAAACATAACTCTAAGAAATTTAATAGAATTAAACTTTAATAGGAAACTGGATAGCAGTACTATCCCTTCTAAATTTGTAAACAGTGATCTGTTAAAGGAAAGAGAAACTTCTCAGAGACACTCTCCCTTCATTGCTTTAAGTCCCATTCCCTCCTCTTAAAGGAACCAATTGTTTGCAAAAGATTCTGCCATCACAGAGCCCATTCTCATTCAGTAACCCAGGGTCCATTACAAGGAAAGACAAGGCCTGAAATGAAGTAGATCTACATGAAATTGACTGCAAGGCAAGCATATGCACAGGTTGATTGCACACAACAAAGAGCTTAAATTGTTCTCCCTGAAGAACCTGGCATGCAGCACCAGGAGTGGGAGGCAAACACATAGGCCTTACAGTCTACTCTACAGTTTTCTACTCAACACATCTGTTCTGCTATCTCCAGTCCTATCCTGCTTCCTGAGTTTGCACCCAGCTTACCTCAATACAATCTAACTGACAGGGGTCAGTCCTTAAGCCGTTCTCCAATCAAAACTGTTTCCTACAACACGCTCCTTCTACCAGCCCACATTTCTTGCCGTAAAATGGCTCAGCTTGCTTAGCAGCTTTCATTTTGTAATTTTAACTTCATATTATCTCGCTATTCTTTGTATTATATTGCTCCTTAAAGGTATATTGTCAGGACTCTTGAATACCTCTTTCCTGCAGCACAAATTATATACCTAGAAGTAACATTTCTGTAAGAACTGTTTTCATATAGCTAACTACTCTTGACATCCAATTCACATTACACTTTCCCCATTTATATTAGACGTAATAACAGCATAGCAATAGTCAAATAAAAAGTGCCAAATGGAAATAAATCATATTATTTGCATCTGTTTATCATGCAAACAACAAAAATTCCTGCAGGACAGGGAAGTGTGTTACAAGGGCTTACAGGAAGACTCAGAACAAGGGCAATTATAAATTACAACAGTGAGTTTATTAGTTCAGCTCTACTAAACATTAAAAAAAAATTGAGTTAAGGGCACTTTTGAGCCATGAAAATGGACTCTTCATTCATAAATAAGAGCTAAGTAACCTAAAAGAATTAATTCTTTACTACTCTGAGAATTCTGGGGTGGGGTTTTTTTTCTTCCTTTACTAGTTTGTGTTCTCAGATTGTGCCTTGCTCTAGTAACTAGTTGTGTATGTTAACATCTCCTGGATAAAACTCTACACAGAAACTTTTGAGAGTGGCTCTGTCATTTTATCTGCAATATTTACCAGTGGATTCATATCCCAATTGCAGACTATATCTGGTATATTATTTTGCTCAGTGTATAATTGGATGGGGTTGATAGAACCTACCTGCTTCCACAACTTCACAATATCCGACCTATGGGCCAAACCCAACTCCAAAATCTATTAGTGGACTTCAATGGCTAAAATAATCTTCACTTCCAAATTTATATGCATAACCCAACTTTTTGAGAGCTTTCTTGTGGAAGAACACACTCTTTCACAACCTCTAGTTGATATACAAGACTAACATTGCATTTTACACAGTCTTTATAGGATAATAATTAATCCAGTCTGACTGAGAGGACTCATTTGTATTGTCATTTGTATTGTGTTCTTAGTCTATGTTGATTTCCTTCGTTATGTAAGAAAAAAGCCTCAAGTTGAAAGCGTGCATGACTGTTTCAGTTCCACATACGAACTTATTTTTATATTGCTTTGAAAGGACTTGTCGTATAATCTCTTTCAACAATAGGCAAAACGATATCAAGAAAACAAAGTCAGGAGAAATACTTTATTTCTGCTACTACTTCCAAGCAAAACCAACATTGCTACAATGTCGCCAAGACTACTCACTAATTCAATTCATCATGACAAACAAAACTCAACCATCTGCAGATCTAACACAAAACAAAGACCAACATTTACCACACCACCACACACACACACAGAGCGAGCCAGCTGCAACATAATAGCTACCTGTCCCTCCATTACTCACTACAAGTCTTAGCTCAGAGCCTGTTACCTAGTTCTACCTTAAGTCCATTTTCAGTATTACTCTGAAGAAAAAAAACCCATACAACAGAAAGAATCATCACACAGAACCCACAACAGTTTCCCAGGCTACTACTTTCATTGTACATCAGGAACCCTTTCTAAACACAGTCTTCACTGTAACATGGAGCTAAACCAAACATCTCCCAAAAATGCAAACACACATACACACCCCAGATTCTAATGAACATATGGTCATACGCATACACGTTTGCGTATGTACATATGCATACACACATTTTCACTAATACGTGCATATAATGTAGTCCATGCACTACCATCACATACGATCTACTACTAATAGCTTCATGATCATCAAGAGTTTATGTGTCATCAACAAAGAGTTCATTTCTTTCACTTAGAAAAATTATGAATTATTTACAGACATAGTAGGAAATGCTACTGGATATATCCTAGATACAAAAGTCAAAATGTTTGTATGACAAAAACTAAAACTGGACTTAAAATTCTAACTCACATAACTTCAAATTCGATACTAATTACAGTTTGTACAGCAAAAGACAGAACAGGAATAGAAAGGGTATTATTTAGTGCTATCTACAAGAATATTGAGAGCTTATTAGATATAAGAGCAACATACTCAAATTTCATGTTACTATGTATATTTCTGTGTGAGATTCAGAAAGTTAAATAGCAGGAAAAAACAGACTCAATTTGTTTAAATAATATTGATTAAACTCTCACCACAGCCAGGGTGACTGCACTCCTAATAGGAGTGGTAATTTTCTTTCACTCTCTTCCAAAAGTATTTTACTTTACTCCCTAAACTTGATTTACTGGAAAAGTATTCCCATCTAATTAGAGAGTGAAAGTGAAATAGATAGGTTTAAATTAAACTTTGTCTTCCCTCTGACTTTATATAACCTTATATAACAGATTTCTACCATTACAACTTTCTTAAAAGTTATATGAGCTTTCATGCCAGTCACAATCACATAGCTCATAACATCTGACTGATCAAAGAGAGAGAAAGTGACAATTATAATTTTCAAGCTTATATAAAATACATGATTTAATGCCTCAGAGTTTATTCACAGTTGCATTCTATAAGAATGTCCTATAACTCACTGAAGTGTTAAGTCTCATCTAGTTCATATTGTTTCCACAATTCTACTTTGCTAGCATCAATCTTACATTAAGACACAGCACAGAAAAAAGCCACAACTTTGCCTATATCATACTGAAGAAGTCTCATGACAACTACAGGGCAGGAATGCATCAATTTGAGAACTGCAAACATGCAGTTTCTACTTCCTTCCATAAGAGTTTCCTGTAGATATCTTCCAGAATGGCTTAACAAAGTCATTTTCTTTATTAATTATTTTGGCATACACTGCTACTTCTAAGTGACCGGCCAAGTTCTCCAAACGCAGTGTACTACTTCTACTTGCTCCAGATAGTCACTTGGGATACAAAGCCGTTCAATTCTGTGATACCCTCTTACCACTTGTATTTACTATTCAGCTGTTACAATCCAGTGCACAAAGGGAACAGTCAAGTTATCTGACAACACATTAGTTTTCAAATTAACATGTTGCCAGCGTTCACGGATGAGACACAGGACTACTGTGTCAGTCTGTGAACATGAAGAATGCTCACTGAGTAGACAAGCAATAATACTTCCACGCCTCATTGTTTTTCACATTCATATTTCTAAGCATGAGAATCATTCTTATAGCACATGCTGCTCCATTATCAGTATTAACACTAAACACAACTAAATATACTTTGTTTTTTTCTCCAGAGATTAGTCCAGTAGGAAGAAATCACGTGAGAAAGAAAAGAATGAGAAGTCATCTAACACCCTACATATTAGTCAGATGTATGCAAATTGCATATTACAAGCATGAATTTGATGAACATTCAACTATATTCTTTCTTTTGTGAGACCAATTCTAAATGTTGAAAGGATTAGACCCTAACCAAACCATCAGGCAGAACAGTACATCAAACAGGAAAATGTTATAGTTAAAGAATAATTTACAAGTAATTCATAGCTCCTATAAGGAATACTCACCAAGATCTGTATTGGGGCCAGCAAGTAGCTGCCTAAATTTGTCTAATCGGGATGCTTCTCTTTCAGTTAACACAGGAGTAACCGAGGTATTATAGTCTGCCATTCCACTCACCAAGGGAGGTGTAGAAGTTTGTGGAAGGGACTGTGATCTCTGCATGGAAGAATTTTCACTAGCATTATCTGAAGGGAAAAAGCATAACAGTTAGCCTCAGCTAGTGAGAAGGCTACTAATAACTTGAATTTAATTTGTAAATTTAAAATAGAATTACACTTTGAAAAAATGTAAGGTCAAGTATAGCACAATTTAGACTTAAAATTATCTTGATTATACCAGGAGGAGCATTCCTCTTCCAAATGGTATTCCACAATTAAAACACGTGAATTAGAGATTAGAATAACAGCAAGGCTAATAGATTTCTAAAATCTCTGTGCTACTGAAAGCTCCTTCTATCCCCCACACCATTCTTAAAAAAAAATTAAAAAAAAACCAAACAAAATAAAGCAACAAAACAGAAAACCAAAACACACCAGGAAATCATTGTAATTGGGTACCTTAAAGTTCATCGTCAGTTTATACATGTTTTATGTATAAGCTTCCCCAGTTCACATGCTTTTCTCAAGCTTTTCAGTATACTTTACACAGCATCATTTTAATAACAACTTTTCACAACAGTAGGAATACTATTCATTGCATACATCTTGGTGCAGTTAACAATTAAAATACATTCAATAGCACAACTTCCTCCCAAAACTGGGGATGTATTAAGGCCAAAAAGTTGAATTATTCTTCCCTCTCCCACGTATTTCTCACAGACGTACCTTACAGTTTAGTACAGCATGCAGTATCTCCCTCAAATCAATAAATATTGATAATATTTTCTTGTGGTATTAAGAAAAGGTTGGGAAGGGGCTAATGTCCTAAAGGGTAAACATTGTAGCTCTCCTTACTTGATATTCAACATCTTTTTTATTTCTTAACATACCTGATGAACTCGATGTATGACCTTCACTGACTGATTTAACAAGCCTATTATCACCACATGCAACTGACGTGAGCTCTTCAGATTCTACATGTTTTTCTTCCTGTAGATATTCTTCCTGAAATTTATGCTGTTCTTGTAACTTGCTGTGATTCTGAATTACTTTGTGAGCCGTTTCCATGACCACTTCTGTATTTAAGTTCTCAGCAGCTATTGCTAAGAGTTCATCATCATCATCCCCAAGATCCCAAGCATCACTTGTGTTACTTTCAAATTCTTGGAAGGTGCTGACTTTCTTTAGTTTCACTGGAGTTGTAGGTGGCTTTGAACCTGGTTTGATCAAGCTGTTCAAAAATAAACAAACAATATTTAGAGAACTAGTGATGGAGTAAGTAAAACACTATAGACAGGGCCAAAAAACACGCTTGACATTATACAGGCAGAAAATATTTCTCTCTCTCCACTCAGGTTACTACTGTATCTACTCATAATAGAGCTGAGTATGTCTGAGAAAAAAGGCAGGTAAAAACTGACTCCTCTTGGCTTTGAATAGAAGCTGAGCAAATCCTTCCTTTACTTGTCTTAAAAAAAAACAAAAAACAAAAAACAATAAAACCTTGAAAAAAAAAAACAAAAACAAAGCAATAAAAAACAACTCCACAAAAACAAATAAAAGGAATACTACTGGAATAGTTTATAAGATAGACAGGATAAACTGCACTTCTCTTGCTTCATGAACTTCTGTAAAGATTTCAGGCCTTTCAATGTAATTGCTGCATAACAACACAGATGCAGTAATCAAGTCATCAGGCCTGCTCTGAATCCATCATAAGTAATCCCATAATACAATCACTGTCACAAACAAATCAAGTCTCACCTTAAAACTCATTAGATCTATCATTCCTACCCATACAGGCACTCCAGCTCAGATTTGCTTCAGAACTTTGTTCCTCTTATTGGCAGGATATTTCCTCTAGTTACTAGTCTAAGTGTACTCTGATCAGCTCCTAATCCTTTGTCCCTCTGTCAACACGCAGTAGAGAGAGATGAACCAAGTATCCCCTCCTAGCTTGGCACTTGTTCTTACTCAGTTTCGAGATGTGATTGCTCTGCCCTTCAGACTCCAGCTAATTAAGGCTTGCAAGAGTTTCCCAGTCTGCTCTCAGAAAAAAAAAGAAAAAGTCACTGCCATTAACTTAATTGCCTTTTCTGACCATCCCTGTCTTTCCACCTGTGCTAGCTTAACTTTTTTCTGTTAAGACAAGGCAGCCAGAATTGAAGAAAAAAGAAAAAGTTCTCTCAGTCTTCATACAACGTCAGTAGTATTTCTGTTAGACATTACAGGGAATATCTTTCCTAGCACATGCTACAGTACTAACACTTTTGCCCAACTTGTCTTCATTGTCTAAAACAGCAAAGTGTTTCTCCTTCTCTGTCATTATTTCAAGCAATGAGCTTCTAGTTTCTGTTGCTGGGGCTCACTTTATAACTCCAGTTTTTGAACCAATTCACCTCATTCCTTTTTCTTCAGTCCTCAAGGTCACATATTTGAATTGCCTTCAACTCTGGAAATTAAGAAATTAACTAACATGTTTAATTTTGTGTCATTTCAAACCAGTCCTTGAAACACTACCATAAGTACGAACTCCTTCCAAGCCAATACTTTTCCTTCTAATGTTACTTTTTGTCCTTACTGCTTTGGACCATTCATTTCATTGGTCATATGATTTTCCCAAAATTCTCACATACACCAACATTTTAACAGCAATGTTGGTTTCAAAAGATCTGTGAAATTTACCAAACCAGAAACAACTTTGTTCTTGACAAACCTCAACACAAACTGTCTTGGAGGAAGGAAAAAAAAAAGACAATACAGCAAAATATAAAAAGCAGAAGCTGTCAGAATGCAGCATTTTGCTAAATACTTTCGCCATAACGAGATAGGAAAATCATCCACTTGCATTAGATGTGGGTTATCAGCATGAAATTTATTTGGTTACTAACTATGTTTAACATAATGTTGCCACTTTTATGTATATTCTGTTCCGATATCCAATAATCATGATCTAAGGCAATAAACTTTTAAATCACTGCAAAATATGTTCTACCTATTTGTCATCTAACTCACAAGCAAAACACCCACCTTTGCCTCAAAATAATCTACACCACAACCTAACTCTTTTCTCTTACAGACAGACAAATAAAGCCAGTCTATCGACAGGAAGATACATGCAAGAAAGCTGCTTACACCCGAGCTGTAAACTTTATCTCCTAAATTAAGACTATTATTTACCATACAATTTCCAATGTATAAGGCACTGCAAACAGATAATAAAAGTTGGCAATCTATGTTAGTTAAGACCTGAACAGCTGATTTGTTGCTCCCAATATGGTAAGCATCAGGAAGTCACAACAGAGAAGTTAGAACAGAGAAGTCAAGATTATGACAAAAACTGAAAAAAGGAAGATTAACAATAAGCTCTTTTTCTTCCCTGTTGGCTTCAAAGGAGATAAGACAGAGGAGATCCAAACTACTTTGAATATTTAAACATTAGGTTAACTTACGTTCCGTGCAATAATGGATCAAAAGGTGGATGCTGAGCTCCATACACGTGTTGAATACTAAAAGAAAAGAAAAACAGTTATCACAAAAATAACAAAAAAAATTTGGGTTTTTTTCTGTGAATTAAATAGACAGTCAATAACAAACAGAACCAAGACGTTCCCTGTTTCAAAGAATACCACATACCACTAAAATAATGAAGCTGAAATTGAAGTATATACTAGAAAGTAAGCTAATGAAAATCCCAGATTTGCCATACAGGTGCTCTTTTGAAGGCCTAGGCTAACATAGGCTGACTTATTTTTCTTACAAGGAATTAAAACAAGAAAAAAGTTAACTCCACAGTGTAAGAAGCTACACTCCTTTTAAATTCTCTCTCTTTTCTGATTTATCATTTCTTCATTTATGTCTTGGAAAAAAAAAAAATCTCAAGGAAACAGCTACAAAGACTGCATCTTCTATGTACCCTTCTTAAAATCTAATCAGTCAATTCTTAAACATTACTAAAGCACAAGGCTGACATACTTAAAGAAGACTGCAAAAGACGGCATGTTAGGGAGTAAAAGCCATGGGAATATCAAAACTATTATTTGAAATAAACAAGCTTCCAAAGACAGATTTATCCACTGCAATCCCTAACATTAAAAAACAGCACGTTTCTATGTGAATCATAAGACTCTCTACAAACTCAAAGTTCATTTCCTCCTAGTTTTCAGCTATAAAATTATTTTATAAGTATAAAAACTCCACAGAAAATGCATCAAGATTTACATGTGGCTTCATAATGGAAGTTATTACTACTAAACTCCTGATTGCAAGAGGAGGAAATCATATGCAACATTAAAATCTACCTAAACCTGTACTAAAAAACATATAAAAGGATACAAATATGCCCTCATGACAAATCAAAACCAATCTCCAGACCATAAATATAATTAAGTCCAATGTTATAAACTTGAGATAGAACCAACTCAGAAAGACTCCACATACTTTAAGTGAGGCTTAACTTATACTACAGGGGCAATATTAACAGTTGAGAAGTTCACGAAGTTCACGCTAGCGATAAATGAGGGTGATGGTTTATAAACTCTCTCAACTCTTATGTAATTCCATACAAATCAAAAAGTCAATCCAACACAACTGTACACCATATGCTTCTCGGTGAAGTCTCTGCGCTCTCCTGCTCTACACTCACATGAAGGTCAGGTGTCACTTTGCATTTTGGCATACAGACAGAATCCACCTTTTCCTTTGGACATTCCATGAATGGCCATGATGGGAACCCACCAACTATAAAGCAACAACAACTCTCTCCATGCCATGAAAAAAAGAAAAGAAAGGAAAAAAAGAAAAAGGCACATTCTCCACAATGTCCTTGGTTTTCCACATGCCTGCAGCTGCCTGCAAATTAATTAACTGCAACTATTCATAGATCCTGTGCAATCAAGGAGGGTCAAGAGCATTTTACCTCCAAAGGGCTCAGCAAAGTTACAAAATAAGTTCAGAGAGACAAGAACAGCTGCACTGAAAGAATTACTTTATAACTAGAGAAACAAACCCACTACCAGTCAGTGCTCACAGGAGCTGAAAATGGAAGAAGTTAAATGATGAGCAGGATTATTTTGCTGAACTCAGGTGAATGGTATGAAGTACAGAGTTTCTGTTCTCCGAGAACCAAGAATACACATTCTCAAAGCAACAACGCAGGAAACTGAATTACTGTACTGTAAGAACAGTTTAGGGATGGTACCAAAGAATGTTACTGCCAAATAATCATCTGAACACACGTTCCGGGCCTAACATAATGGTCAAAAGAATTACTGTGACTTTGGGGGTGTATTCCCAAACATGTCGTTTGACACAACGACCGAGCCTGCTGTTGACGCTTCAGGAAGGAAGTTGAGAAGCTGATGACACTTTGAACTATCAAGCTGAAACTAAGATATGGATGCATGCCTGCGGATTGCACTTCCCTGCGCAGCACTTAAAACCATGTAACTTGTACCACAGCCCTACGCCTACGCAGTGGCCGACCGGACGGGCTCCCTGCAGCGGGCACGGGGTCGCCTGAGCTCAGTGGCCGGGGCAGCAGGACCAGGGTGCCGGGGCGGCACTGGTCCCCAGCACCGCGGGGCCGTGGGCTCGCCCCGCCGGCCTGCCGTGCACCTGGCGGCGGGACCGCCCCGCGGAGAGCCTCCGCCGCGGGCCCCGACCTTCCCGCGGCCCCTTCTCACCTGCCCGGCACCTTCGCGCCGCTCCGCTTCCAGAACTGCTTCCTGCCCCCGTCGCTCGCCATGGCGGCTGTCACCTCATCCCCCTCCCCGCGGCGCGGCTCGCGGCCCCGGCCCCTTCCCTCAGACTTCACTCTCCCCCATTCCCTTCCACAGGAACGGGAATGAACGCTGCCATCTTGGGACCGGGAAACAACCTCGCTCTTCATTCGCCCCCAAGGCAGCCCGGATGTTTCAGCCAACCAGAAGTGAGAGTGCTGCCGGGTGGGTCAGGTTGGGCCAATCGCAGAGAGGGAGCGATGGCAGGGCGCGATCTTGGGGCAGAGCGCGGCGCGCTGGCGTCTTCGTCCGTGTTCGTCACGGAGGCCGTGCCGCGGGGGGGAGGCTGGGCTTGCCGGCTTGGGCGGGCCGAGGTGCGGCGGGCAGAGGAGCGGCGAGAAAGCAGCTGGCAGTGGCCGGGCCCGGTGGACCGGTGCAGGGAGCCTTGGCCGGGCCCTGCTGCCACCGGGCTAACCCAGCATGAGGCCGCCGGCTCCTCTCCCATTCCCTCCCCCCGCCTTGTGGTGTGTGAGGTATCAGCCCGGGATGACACAGGGGCCCGCCCTTGGTTCCCGTCTGTGGTTAACTGAAGTATTCCTGTAGAGTCAGGTTTTACTTCATGGTACTCCGAGAATGATGTTTTCAGGCTTTAATCCTTTTTGATTTCACCATAAAGAGTAATTCAGAATACTCTTTAGAAAGAAATGCAAAACTTGCTATGTCAGTGGAAGAACACATTAATTGAAGATAAGAGGATGGATTTCAAACAGATTAACACTGTCTTATAACAAAATACATCAGATTTTTTTCCTCTTTATTTTTTTACAGTTTTTTACCCAGTTACCTGGGGGGGGGAGATGACACACGATTTTAATCTTTGTCAGCTTTAAAGTTCTGAATATTGGACTCATCCAATCATTGCATCCACTTCATTTGTTTGCTTTGAGATGATACAAGGTTTAGCATCTTTATAACCTATCTATAGTGTTCTCAGAAATTCTGATCCAAGGATACATCACTTCTGCAAACAAAATAGGTATAGTTTTAAGTTACTGTTTGGAGTATGGCTCCTGAGAAAACATGCTGACTTACAGAGTTTTTTGCTGCATCCTAATGCAAGACTAATTTAATATGTCAAAGATTATTCAGGCAACGTTCTGCCATAATAAATTAAAAAACTGGCATGTAGTACAAGATCTGACCTGCAACACAACATTTATACTTTAGTATGTATTTCATGTGTAAGTTATTTACAAAAAAAAAAAAAGTTTTCTCCCTGCTTTGGGATTTACTTTAGCAGTTACCTTCTAAGAACTGATAAAATGTTTCACAGATCTTGCTAGATCATGGTCCATGAGCAAAAGCTGTGTGTCCCAGTAATTTCAATGCTACTTATAGATAAATATGCTATATATAGTATCATCTTCTCTGCAGTTATCTTTTAAGTAGGATCCCTCTCACAGATTCTGGACCTGTGAGCTTTTTGTAATGCATCATGACTTTGAGTATCGGCAGCTTTAACAGAAACATAATGTAAAAGGAACTACGTCTATTAGCTAAAGTGAAAATGAAACCTGCAATATCATGAGTGGATCTTTGCTTGGTCTTTGATAAATTTAAATTAGTTCTCTTGCTGTTAGAATACAAAAATGAGATACTTTCAATTGTGACAGTCAAAAGAGTGATAAATCCACAAAAGATACATTCTATCATTAGCATTAATATGGATGTTGAAACTATGTTTTCGTTTTATTTGTTCATTGTTATTTGTCAAACAGAAACTTAATGAGATTTAGCCTAGATAGCCTGAACCATTTGTCATCCTTGTAAAAGTTGACCTGAATCCTGAAGTAATGCCATTTAACTTTCATGTCAGTCTGGTGCAGCCATGTGGAACTTCTGGTTCATTTTAGAAGTGGAGGTTTTACTGAATTACATAATAAAGTCAGTACAAAGTACTGTGTTTAGTTTTCATTATATTCAGTATATGTTATGGTGTACTTAAGGTTTTTTGTGTGGTGCAGAATTTTCTACAGGAAACAAATAGCGGTTGCATTGATTTGTTCACATGAATAGGTCTGACCTGCAAATGGGGCTACATTTGTGTCAAGAAGAGCTGGAAATACACAGCCACAAAATCTCTGCCTGCTACTGTGGAGAGCTGCTGCCAGTTTCGACCTTGGACTGAAGTCATCTGCAGCTAGAAAGGGCTCTCTGCATTGTTGACTTTCAAGGCAAGGGTACTATTTTCATTCCCTTTCCATTAGTTTTTATATTTTTTCCTTATTCCATATTCTATTTTATCCCTGACACAAACCTCTGTTGCCAAGATTCTGGGGACAGAAGGGGTTTGGAAGGAGAAACTTTTCACAACCCCATCATGTAATTTAGCTACAATTCTTTATGCCCATCACTTAAGGTGATCCAACCACAAAAAGCATGGCCTTGAAAAGGACATATAAAATGGCATTAATAGAGTATCATGAGGAGGTAAGTTCACATCTATTCAGTACTTGAAAGGAGAAGGTGTTCTAAACATGTATTTTACCAGTGTTCCTGCTTAATTTTTTGGTTACAGAAATGTAACCAAAATGGGCTGCTGAGGGCCTTCACAGATTCCATGTTAACCTCTTCATTGTGTTTGAGAAGGAGATCTGCCAGTGTTCAGGTGCTGCCATTCAAGGACTATAACAACACTGCAGTCACCACTGGGACTCATCTACTGCAGCTGATTAGCATAGTCTTCAAACACTCCCAGGAATCTAAACTTATTTAGATTAAACTTGGGAAATTGGTTAATGTTGAGTTGTGCTTAACTGTAGTTACACTGCTTCAAACATCCAAACTAGCTATTTGAAAGTCTGTGCAGCTGTATTAACTAAGTTCTGCCCTACTGGGATTGCAGTGTAAACTCGCAGTAGTATTTCATTTACCACTTGCGTGGGAATTTTTGTTATTTCAGAGCAAGAAGAAATATCAAAAAGCCTACTGTGGTATTTGTTTTGTTTCCTGCAAAGTTGGATGCAAAAATTTATAGTTAGGAAGAGGTGTTTTGCCAGCACAGGCAGATAATGTATTGAGCTAATGAGAGGTTCGTGGGCTGTGGACTTTTCTTTTTCCTTTTTCCTCTTTTCTCTTTTTTCCCTTTTTCTCTCTTTTCTCATCTTACTTGCACCTTTTTTTTTTTCTTTTTCCTTTTTTTTCTTTGCTTTTATTTTCCTTGGGCATTTTTCAGAATGAAGTCACTGTCAATGTTACTGAGGATGCCCAGTAAGTTTTTGTATGTTCTAAAATGTAGAAATGTAGCCATGTTCTTGGCTGATCAAAATTAGGAGTGTTGTAGCTTACACTAGCAATGTTTTGAACAAAGTAGGCACTGAGATGTTTATTTAGTATGATAGCTGGTGATATATATATGTAGGTGTTTCAGTGGACATTCAGTAATACCAATTTGTTTTTCAGCTCATATGTTCTAGAGAGCTTCTGCTTATATAGCTGTGCTGGTGTGGTTCCACAGGTAGACTTTTCTATGGAGGTGCAGTGTATTTTGGGAAAAGAAGCTTTTTCTGATGATTCATGGGAACGTATAGATTGATGCTAAACATAATTAACTAAGCTGACAACAGCACTCCCCTGGTAACTTAGCTACACTCACACCATGAGGATTTGCTGATAAAAGTTGTGTAAGCTAGGGAGTGTGCTTGTTCATGCCTATCCTTACATCGCTGTGTCAGCAACACCCTGTAATGTAGGTGAAACTGCGAGGTGTGGTTTAAACTGACTTATTCTACAAGCTAATAAGACTATGGTTCTCTGTACACATTTTTTTGTTTGCTTTAATCAATAAGAAAAAAAAAATAAAGCTGAATTCAAATGAGTCATTTTCACATTGAAACATTAGTTTCTGCACATGTTTTTTTCACTGCTTTAACAAACTGGTGCAGTGCTTCTGAATGCAGCACACAGGGCTTTCTGTGGTGGCTGATCACTGTTTCTGTTTCGTCCACGTGCGTGCCTTTCTATCAAGCCATTATATCCATCTACTTTATTGTAAATATCATGGAAGAAGCAGTTCTTTAAAATAAAATTGAGCAAAGGGAGTGAAGTTGCCAAGCAAGCTAACCCAAAACCAGCATTCTGCACAAAAACAAAAGGGTAGCAGAAACAGAGTTCCACTTATACTAGGGAAGACAGCAGTCCTGGAGGGCACAGTACTTAGTGACAAAAAGATACAGGGCAAGGTAAGATAAATGGGAGAAGCAGTCATGTAGAACCATGGAAGAAAGAACAAAGGGATGTTAAAGAAGAGGGATAGCCAGTAGCTAGATTGAAAGAGGTTAGACATGGTCCAGCAAATCACATTGTCACAACAGCTCTTTCAGTGCAGTGCAATTTTTCTCCAGAAAATTGGAGAGGCAAAAAGGGGTAAGGAATCAACATGAGAAAGTAATGGGCAGGAGGAGTCATCACTGCAGATGAGCAGTCATCATTGCATTTTGTACCTAGGTCTCTGTAAGTGGCCTTCCCTATTGCACATGAATTGAACAAGATTCTGAAAATAAGAGTGGACTTGCCAATAGACACTTAGGCTGGTAGTGCGCATGTGTGGAACTCACATTCTGTATTCAGTAACAGTGAAAAAACCCTGTGAAACAGAAAAAAGCATAAATATTTACTGTATCTGGGTAAATGTCTTTGTCTTTTATTTCTTCTTCTAGAAGAGTGGTCAATGTGAGTAGTTTTCAAAAGCTTTCATTCACTAAAATATTAGTAACAGTGTTCACGTTTACATTTCATGCATTTTTAGGTGAAGGGTTTTTGTTTTCTTTTTATTTGTGTCACAGCATCAACTGATAATCTGACACCATTGGCTGGGCGTAGCCTGGAACAGCACTCTGTGTCCAAGGAATGCTTGCTCACCAGCAGTCCAGTGGATGGGACTGCTCTTTCCTGAAGTCTGATCCAACGTGCAGTTGAGGCTTAAATGACTCAGAGGAGGAAGGACGCTTTGTAAGTGGAAGTCTTGGGTAGAAGACAGAGAGGTTGGCAAAAGCAACAGGTCCTCTTTCTAGTTCTCTGAAATTTCACCTTATTTTGCCTCCAGTGAAGGTTTAAACATAGCATTGCAGCATGACAGAACTTCAAACACAGAGAAATAAATCAATGCATGTTTGACTCTGAGCCATGATAGTTCTGTTCGTTGCTGATAGAAATCTATTTTTGTAAAATTCTACAAATCAAATCAGTTTCTAAACTTCACATTTAAGTTGCTATCAGAACAAGGTGAAAAGCAAAATCATTGGGGCATTAGTTGATTTTACCTGGCTTGATGAGGAAGTAGGCAATACCATTTATCTAAAGTTAGTAAGAGTAGGCAATTCCTTGGAACAGATACAGAAGCACTATTTTTTTGTCCAAAGTCAAAACAAATAGCAAAACTGTCTACTATTGCTTTAATCTAAAAATTGGATGTGAAATAGGGCAGAATGTAAAAGATGGGTGTTTGCAGCTTTTCTTCTGAATCTACAATGGCTTTTTTTCTTTTTTTTAAATTATCATCTATAATTAACTGGAGTACAAAACCAGATTTGGGCATGTAATGTGAGAGTGAATAGGGTCCTCAGATCCCTCAGGTTTATTTTTTGGAATAGCCATACTCATCTTGCTAAGTGGTCTCACTTTTTTTTTTCTTCCTTTCAAAGTTTGTATTACTGAATTTTTCAGAGAAAGTACCTGAAACAAAGTGTCTTGAAACTCTAAGAAGGAATTTAACAGCAAATTTAGGTGCTTTAGTTCAACCTCTCAGTTTTGGTCATTTCTGTTCTAATGGACAGCTTCATCTCAAATTTCAGGAGAGAAGTATTCCTCAGCATTATTTGCTTTGTTGTTATCCTGCTGCTGCTGTGACTGCTGATACTGACCTGCTCTGCCCTGTGGTTTGTAACAGTCTCTGGTGAATTTGTATGTAGATGTTTGAGCCTTCTTCAGTGTTGGAAACCCCCAGACCTACAAAAGTCTTTAAAAGACATGTTCCCTTTAGTTCATTCTCTGGCCAGTCTGTATTTCTTCTCCTGTTTGATCCACTGTTCTCAGAAGATGTATTCAACATGGAGACATTGCATTTGGCATGCCACTAGCATCAATCATGTCCTTGGCCCCTCCCATTTTTTGGTCAAAAAAAGCTATTTAGAACTGAATCTTTAACTCCTTCCATGTATTTAAGAAGAATATAGAGATAATACTGCACAGAAATTTTGATGGATTATCTTCAGCAGATATTTTCAGGTGTTAAAACACAAGCAGCTGTGCATTAATTGGAATCTACAGTTTATCTTGAGAGCATACATTTGTTTTCTGACAGTATTCATGACTGCCAGCTGCCGGGTTTGGTTGAGTTGGGTTTTTTTGCTCTAGTCTTGTGTTTGACTATCCAGCTCCATCACCAGTGTTTTTTGAAGTTCCTTTTATGGTTTCTCCTTAGATCTCTATATCTACTTTAAGTCTACCACAGACTTCTCTCTTCATGCCTCAGAGCCACTGCTAGTGTCTTTTTAATGTCATTTGTGTCTGTGAGAGATTAGTTTTTGGTGGTGTTTCTTGAGGATAGCAAAGCCTTTACCATGCTATTCAACCCAATTTCTCTCTCAATTAATTTTTCTTTGATCCAAATGTATATTAGAAGGTAATTAAGTTTCACTGTTTGCTTTTTAATCCATTTCTGAATTTCTCTGCATACCAGTAGAAATGTACACTGAAACTGAAAACAGCCTTCTTCCCTTCTTTTTTAGTGTTCCATATATTTTTAGTATTGAAATCCTATTAATACAGTTTCTGTAGAAAAGGATTAGTGGTAGAGTGAGTTCAGGTAGTGTAAGGTGAATGACAAATACAGGATAGAATATAAATCCACAATTGGCCTTGCAGTGTGTTGCATAGATGTAATTTCCAAAAATATCTTCAGTATAATTCATTATATTTATTATTCAAGTGAGTTATATCAAAACCATGTTTTCTTGTCCTTAAAGAGGTATGGAATTTGCTATTTTAGAGGTATATCGGGTCTCATTAACTGTTCTTTATTACTTGAATTTTTTATTGCTGGTTTTGTGGTTTGTGTATGCTCTTGTTTGAATGAGAGCAAATGTAAACACAAGTGATGAGTATAATGAAAATATTGCAGTTGGAGTTTTAGTTACAGGATCCTTCCAGCATGACTTTCAACAGAAGAGTTACTGAATGCTCCTGCAGTAATGCTGTTGGCTGAGCCACCCATTTTACTAGTAAGAGTTCTGGGAAGGTTTATGATTTAGGAACAGAGGGGCTGAGAGCTTGGTGAAAGAGACGTAAACAAAATTATATTGAAAATAAAATGAGAGTAACTCCAGATATTTGGGTGAAAATATATGATAAAGGTAACAAAGTATTTTGTATGTTTGCTTTAAAGTGTTGCTGCTCCATATTCAAGAGGTATACTCTGTTAGTGGATTTACAAAGTCCTCATTAGCTGTGTTCCCAAATTTAAGACTGTTGGTGGAGTTGGGAAAAAAATCAAAACCTGAATAGTTTTTTTCTTTTTAGACTTTGTTACTTTTGAGAAAGAGGTATGAATAGTACAAGTTTTTCAGCTAAGGGGAAAAAAGAAAACTCAGACTAAGAAGTGAGAATGAAGTATTTTGCTATTCATATCATTTTCTTGAATAACACAGCATGTAGCACTGTGTTGTAAAGTAATAAAAGAAAGAACAGCTTAGCTTCTAAACCTTGAAATGAAAATTTGCAATTTCGTTTGAATGGTCTTGACAGTTGTTTTAGGACTGGCAATCTTAGTGCAAGAAATGAACTAAGAATACTGACGTAAAACCACCAGAGAGTCCCTGAGTTTTGAAGAGAAAATGATAAGGCAATCACAGGCAGCTCCTCAGAAGTTAAAGCCATTTTAAATAGAGAGAGCTCGAAGGATTAATCCCTTCTACTGAAATCCTGAAGTATAGTGGTAATAATTCTAGTATGCATGGTCATTAAAATAAGATTTCACAAGTAGCCAGAGGACATAAATACGTTATGCATCATTTTTCAAAAATCTCTCTAACTTTGAAAATCAGCCATAGGCTGCAGAACAGGAACAATATTGAAATACTAATGATGCTTGAAAACTTCTGTGTTTTCTCCTTTTTGGCTTTGTTTTGTGAGTGGAAAGATTTACTCAAGGAGGTAGTATCTTATAGTAGACTAACTAATGTAGCCAAAGGAAGAACAGATAGTTTTCTACCAGACAAACCTTTGTCTCTTTTTTCACACACCCTTAATAAAAAGGCAAGAATTCTTTGTTACTGAAAAATAAAGCTTTATAAGTACTGCATGACAACTTTAAAATCATAGTTCATGTCACACCGTATTCTTATTCCCACATTAATAATACTGTAATTTTTAATGTTATTAGTGTCAAGCTGATCCCATACTATCTTTGTTGTCTATGATTTATATTAATTTGTATGTGGTACCCTTCTGTTTGTACCAGTTCTCAGATAATGCTAGCCAACCTTCTAGAGTGTAAATCAGCAATTGCATCATTGGGTAGGAGATGTAGGAGCTTCTCCATAAACTTAGTTCTTAAAATTAAGACAGGATGTCTTGCTGAAAAATATGCTATACTTCAGCTACAATTCATTGGGCTTGATTGAGGTTTTTACTGTGTGAAAAATCTATGTTCTTTGTGCAGAAAATCAGAGGAGATGATCATAACAGTCCCTTGGGCTGTACAACCTATAAATTGTTCTCAAAGCTATTCTGTTTTGAATTTCTTCTTATTATTCATCTCTCTTTTGGCTTGTATTACTTAAATTCTCTAGACTAGAGAAACAGTTACATTACATTGTTTTAGTCATGGCATATGTGTATATGTATATATGTGAATGGACATTAGATACAGATGCTTAATCTTATAGAGAAATCAAATTCAAATCTGGTTTTGTTGGAGTATCACCAAGAATAGTGGGCTTTTCTTCTTTGTGGCAAGAGGAAATCTGATGGAATAAATTTATTTAAATTACTGTGTCTAAAAATGAGCTTTCCTATGTTTGTGTAGGTGAAGAAAGGGGATCACTTTTGCATAGTCTTAGTCCAGCTAAGGTCTAAACTGCTGTCTCGAAGTGTGCTCTGTCTCTCTTCACTGTCAAGTCAGGAGAGTTGGCTCGTTCTGTAACACAGCTCATGAGATGGGGTCTGTATTGGGGCCTTTTCCTTAGGCATAAGTAACTCAGGCAATTTCTTCATAGCTCTTAAATAATTACCCAGTTGACATGTGAACACATGGGACCAGTGAAGGAATAAATCACCACAGCAGCAGCTATATGAGTTTTTTATGGTATTCCAGTTTTCTGTCTGCTACACATTGCACAATAGAAGAAAATGTCCACTTTATTTCAGTGCTAAGAGTTGACAGTATGCTCAAAATCAGTAAAATTAATGAGAAAATTATTATGGTAGAGAAATAGCAGTCAGTTTTCATCTAGTGCTTAGAAATGATGGATCTAGGGTAAAATTGCCTTCCTTAGGCTTTGGGTTTGGCCATGATGTTTTTCATAGCACCCTTGTTGTTCAATAACCTTTCATTATCTAACTTAGTTTAGGAAATCTGTTGTGTTACATAAGCTGAGTTGAAGCTTACATGCTTTTGTTTTCACTCGTCTCAAGATGTGAAAGAAGCATTTATATTAATAAATTCTTATTTGCATTTGGGTTCTCCTTTGTTGAAGGCAAAGGACTATTCATCAGCACTCTGCATCTTGTTGTTCTTTTCAGTGTGCTTAAGCATGTCTGGAGAGGGGTTGAGGTGCCCTTGGCTCCACTGGAAACATTATGTCATCATCTCAACAAGATGTTGTAATGCCAGGAAAGGATCAATACTTTGATGAGGAGCTGCTGGTTCAAAACCACATTGTTGTTTGATAAAGGACCACTTGGAACACTTTTCAAAACATTTCCCGTGGTAAGAAGCTCTAGGGACTTGATTTGTCTCTCTGCCTAGGAAACTGAGTTGATTCATCTGTAAATACATGCCTCTCAACCTCAGATAACAAGAAGAATTGCACCTTCTGCCCACTTTAGGCTTCAGCCTTTCAGTTGTTTCAATAGTATACTGTCTTTGTGAAGGAAGTACTTCACATGCCAACAATTAATTCAGTGAGGAAGGGAGGAAAAGGTTTTCCTTGTTCCTGCTGCTGATACCAGGCAAGGCCAGCATTTAGTTGTTATGAAGGCCAAGCCCTGGAAGCACTGCGTTGCATGGGGTGCAGGGGCTGGCAGCCCCACAGGAGCTTGGTTTTGAAAGGGTGATGTGCTGCTGTCCTTCCATCCACCCCCAGTCAGCTTCCCTGCCAGGCTGCAGTGCCAGTGCTGTCAACCCTGTGGGCCTCAGGGTCTCCAGCTGAGACAAACCAGGACAGCCACATGCCTCTGGGTCATTGTGTTGTGAAAGGCAGGACAGCCGGAGCTTAAGGGGTCTCTGCTGAAACAAGCTCAGCTCTCCACTGAGAAACAGGTCTCGGAAGAGATTAGAGTTGTTCAGGGTGCTAAACCAACATCACTTTGGATAATATTACTAGTATACAATGATCAGGGATTATGCAACTGGCAAGTGAAATGGATTAAAAGGAAAAGGGCTGGCCAAGCCGTTTAGACAGTCAGAGATGGCTTTAGCAGAAAGGCTGTACAGGAGTCCTGTAGCTCCATATGAACACCCTGTCAGCTGAGGGGAAAACACCATCTTGCTAGATATTGCAGCTTCATTTAACCCTCCTTTTGGCTCAGGTCCTAAGTAATCCAATTTGAGGCTTTATATGCCCAAAGGAAAGGAATTATTTTCTGAAGGTTTTTTCATTTTTCATTGAAGAGGAAAATAATGACTCCAATAACATTAAGAAATGTGGAAGAGGAAAAAGGCAGGATTCAGCATCTTTTCATGATACATAGATGTACATATCACTTCTTACTTAATTGTCTGTCTATACTATGGTTGATAAAAGCTCAGTATCTAGTGCAGTTCTGAATGATTTTGAATCATTTGTATAGAGGCAATTTGGTCATTGATGTTATCATAGTAAGCAGATATTTTCCTTGATAGAAGGCAAACTTAACAGTGTCGAATCACTTCTATCATACTTGTTCAGGTCTAATTTGTCAAAAATGCTCCTGGTTCTTCTGTGTGTTCTGCGGTGCTGAAAATCTTGAAGAATTAATGTCCATTCTAGCTCAGTTTAACTGTTACATACCACTACTGAAATGTTGATTATAACATTTGATTGTAAAAGCTTCAGAATTATTGACAGAAACATTGCTTCATCTAATTTTCTTTAAACCTAAACAATGCAGAACCTGCTTGCCATCAGAAACTATGGCATTCTCTACATCTGGAAGGCAAGAGCAGCCTGAATACTTATTTCACCTTAAAAGAATTGCTCGATGTTTGTTCGCTGTTTTGTTTCTTTCAACAGTGAAGCCATATGACCTTTTCCTCTGGCGGAAAAAACAGGCAAGCAACTTTGTCAGTGCTGTTGAGAAAAGCCTTTCATAGCATCCGTCAGCTCCCGCAAACTTCAGTGGGATTGTTCATCTCTTTGATACCAAGGAAAATGGATCAATATCTGAGAGATCTTTTGTAGGCCTAGGAGTCCTGGAGAAAACAGCCAGCAATAGGTGTCTGTGGTTCTCTGAATGTTTATTCTTCCAAGCAGCCTTTTTTTCTGTTGCCACCTGCTCACCTCACCTGCATTGCTATAGATTTTTCCCTGGCAGGCAGGCCTCAATATGCACATACACAGTGCCTGGAAGAAACTGAACCTAGGTGGTAAGGTTTCCTGCTGCTCTGAGAAACACTGATTTTTATAAAGAGTTCAGATACAGATATTATGGATTCTAAGGACTGTAACCTTAAACACAGATGTTTTTCTCTGAAATAGTGTAACTTCTGTATCAGCCATAAGAAAGAATAGCCTTGTGTGCTTTGGAGAGAGGACTGGGCTTAATGACTTGGTCCTTTTCTGTTACAGTTAGTCTGCTCAATTTGTCCTCTATTATGCAATAAAATGAACTCATTGTAGCATCACTGTTTAAGTGGCTCTCACTGTCATTTCATACAGGATCAATGCTTTTTTGTCATCTGAGCAGGCAAAAATAAAAATTCCTCTTATTATTTCACATATGAAAGTAATCATCAAAGCCCAATGTCTTGGTTTCAGTTTTCTGTTGACCAAGTATTAGACTTTCAACCTATGATTTTTCCTATTGAAGGAAGCACACAGCTCAGGAGTGTCTTCCCACTTGCAGAGGAGGATCCAGGGAATGCTTTCCTTGTCACCAGCGTTTCCATTGTATACACTACAATAAACGGAGTTTTGCAGTTACTGATAATTCCTCTTTGAGAAAGAGCATGCAGTTTCCTCTGTGGTTGCTATTAATACCTCATTATGAGATTACAATCAGAGGTCTCCCTGGACTCTGCCAGCAAAACATCTGTTGGAGTAGATGTGTTGGTACTGCTCAGTGCTGTAATGTTTTGGTAATCTCATTCTTGAAGATCAAGTCAATTATCTTTTGCAGCATGTCCAGGTGTCAGTCATCTGACAGAAGACCAAAGAGTTCTGGCGTGATATTTGAACCTCACCTTTTTCATGTCAGCATGACCACTGGGCTGCTAATATGAATCTACCACTTTGATAGTAGCGTTAGTGTATGAGGAGGCAAAGTCTGTTTATTACAGTAACTGCAACATTGACAACATTAAGATTATCATTGAAAATGTTAACATGGGAAAGGAGAAGATCGTACTCAGAAGTGTTGCCCTTATATATAGATGGATAAATGAATGGTGGAATTCTGCTTGAGATGAGTAAAAAATTCTGCATGTTTATTTATCTGTTTTTAAGGGGGGTTTTGTCAGTTCATGTCTTCCCTATACACACTTTTCAGAGATTTAGTAAAAGAATATTGACTTAAAAAAGGATTCTTCCTAATACCAGTGCTACGTTAGCTGTGCCCGTACAAACCCATACAAAAGCCGCTTGAACGGCAGTAGTAAATACTGTGCCAAATATATTCAGCTGTTTACTTTTGAGCTAAGCAGTGCTGCAGGGATCTTGGCATATGGCTCCCACTATTTGAAATCTGAGGAAATTCCCACTGGGTCTGAGACCAAACACTTTCTTGCAGCCACTTGGTAGGCTTTTACTACTTCGTTTTTTTAAAAGGCTGATGGTTAGCAGCCTCTCGCTGCTCAGGAATCCAGCTGAGCTGCTTCACAGAGTGCTGTTCAGCTTGCCTTGGTTGCAAACACAATTCAGCCACTCCCAGCTGTGTTCTGCCCACTTACAGCAATGATTAATTTCTTCCCAAGACTTCAGTATAAAAGTCATCTGCACTGAGTGATGTGCAATGCTTCTGTGCTTCTTTGCTACATTTTTAATATCAAGGTAGTGAATGATTGTTTTTTCACAGTAGAATTTTTAGAAATATCATCTCTTACATTCCTGTTTTTATTGTAGTGGCCCTATAGAAGCAGGCTGTAACAAATCTGTAACTGAAAATTGTATTTTTATGTAAGAGGCAGCTTTTAATATCTTTAAACAGTACATACTACATATTGATTAATATACATAATATATTAATTAAAAAGTGTTCATAAAGTCTGATTAAAAACTGCTTTCCGTCTTGATTATTAATTTTTCACCAGTTTGATCTTTCCAATATGTGTTTATTGTAAGCAGAGCTCAAGGCATTATAGGGGTTAACAAGTGATAATGCTAGTAAAGGGTGAAAAAGTTGATTGTAGACTGCAAAGTTGGTAGGCCCAGCACTTTCTACATTTGTTCAAAATGATTATGGGTGCCAAAGGTAGCATTCCCACACCTTCTCATGGCAACTGCACTGCTGCAATTCAGACTAGTGCCCAACCATATAGAAAGGTCAACTGCACTGCAGCCTGAGAAATGAGGAAGTATGATGAATGAAAAACATTCATGTTGAACATCCTAGAATATGGTAATAAAGAAAACTTCTGTAATTGAAACATGTTCCAACAAGCTGTGAAACTATTCTTAAAGTTTTATCGTTTTGTATCCAGCAGAAAAATCTTATAATCTGTTGAATGTCCACTGATTTGAGGAAAGCTTTCAGCCACTCAGAAGTGAGCTGGATTTTGAAGCATGATGGAAGGACCTGGCTGTCTGAGAGAGCTTCCCTCAGGTGCTGTAAAGGTCAACGGAATTCCAAGCCAACCATTTCCCCACAACAAATAGTAGCAAATGAGATTGCATTTTAGGGACTGCATTGATCGTGCTGTTTTGTGCATTTGTGCTAGGCAGTGCCCTAAAACAATCAACACCGTTTACTCCTGAACTATTCCAGGCTACAAAAGCTCATGCAGGATTTGATCATTCATTAGTAGCCTGCTTAGTTTGCAGGCTGATTTTCTGTCTCTACTATCAGCTTCCGAATACTGATGTCTCCAAAGAAAACAAAATACTATGTGCTAAAGAGGAAAATACATTATGCCTTCCAAATTCATTAGTAGAAATAAACTTGAAATTTTATGTGTTTATCCAGCTTAGCTATTGCATCAGCATGAAAGTAGCTTCTTCACCACATTAAAGTGACACAGCACTTCTGTGCTTACTGTGCTCCTGGATGAGTCAGAGATTTTGCATAGAAAATGCATCCACCTATGGATTTCCACTCATGGAAAGCTGCCATGAGAGAATTCTGTGTACCTGCTCTTAATGAAATATGATGACTTTTTGGCTTTAGCTGGATTGATTGAATCATTATTGAGTCATTAATAATGATGTCCCAGCAGCACTGGGCAGTAGGTGTGGTTTTGATAGAATATACATAAGTGACCACGCAATTCCTGTACGGTTTCTGGATTCCTAAACCAAAAAGAAGAGTCTTCTGCATGGGGTTAGAATTAGCTACAGTTGTTAGCATGTTAATACCGACCTCCTTATGGCAACAGCATCTTTGACTCTGTGACTATGATAATGATGAACATGATTCTGATTTCACAAAACTGCCATTTCACTAGCTACCCATTATGTCTTTCAATAAAAAATAGATATGTAAAGAATCAGAGCTTCTATAATGTTTATATAAAGTGCTGTAGAAGATCATTTGTAGATGTGGACAAATAAGCAGTATGTGTTGTATTATTGTCGGATTGGGGAAGAACAATTCACAGATAAATTACACAGCCAAATACTGATGCTGTAGAGGGTGTCTCTGTAGATTCAATCCCAGACTGGTGAATACAAGATTTACTTAGGCCTGATAATAGCTTCACAGAATCACAGAATATTAGGGATTGGAAGGGACCTCAAAAGATCATCTAGTCCAATCCTCCTGCCAGAGCAGGAATACCTAGGTCAGGTCACACAGGAACATGTCCAGGCAGGTTTTGAGTGTCTCCAGAGAAGGAGAATCCACAGCCTCTCTGGACAGCCTGTTCCAGTGCTCTGTTACCCTCACTGGGAAGAAGTTCTTCCTCACATTTATGTGGAACCTCCTATGTTCCAGCTTGCATCCGTTGCCCCTTGTCCTATCATTGGATGTCACTGAGAAGAGCCTGGCTCCATCCTCATGACATTCACCCTTTACATATTTATAGACATTAATAAGGTCACCCCTCAGTCTCCTCCAATCCAAGCTAAAGAGACCCAGCTCCCTCAGCCTTTCCTCATAAGGGAGATGTTCCACTCCCTTCATCATCTTTGTGGCTCTGTGCTGGACTCTCTCAAGCAGTTCCCTGTCCTTCTTGAACTGTGGGGCCCAGAACTGGACACAGTACTCCAGATGTGGTGGAAGAGAACCTCTCTCGACCTACACACCACCCCCTTTCTAATACACCCCAGGATGCCATTGGCCTTCTTGGCCACAAGGGCACATCGTTGGCTCATGGTCATCCTGCTGTCCATCAGGACCCCCAGGTCCCTTTCCCCTACGCTGCTCTCCAACAGGTCAGTCTCCAACTTAGACTGGCACCTGGGTTGTTCTTCCCCACATGCAAGACTCTACACTTGCCCTTGTTGTATTTCATTAAATTTTTCCCTGCCCATCTCTCCAGCCTGTCCAGGTCTCTCTGAATGGCAGCACAGCCTTCTGGTGTGTCAGCCACTCCTCCCAGTTTGGTGTCATCAGCAAACTTGCTGACAGAGAACTCTGTGCCATCTTCCAAATCATCATTGAATAGTACTGGTCCCAGTACCGACCCCTGAGGGACTCCACTAGTCACAGGCCTCCAACTAGACTCTCTCCCATTGACCACAACTCTCTGGCTTCTTTCCTTCAGCCAGTTCACAATCCACCTCACTATCCAATCATCCAGACCACACTTCCTCAGTTTAGCTGTGAGGATGCTGTGGGAGACTGTGTCAAATGCTTTACTGAAATCAAGATAAACCACATCCACTGCTTTACAGTCATCTGTCCACCGGGTATGTCCTCATAAAAGGCTATCAGGTTGGTCTAGCATGATTTCCCCTTGGTGAAACCATGCTGACTGCCCCTAGTGGCCCTCTTATCTTTGATATGCCTAGAGACAGCACCCAGGATAAGTTGTTCCATCACCTTTCCAGGGATGGAGGTGAGGCTGACTGATCTACAGTTACCTGGGTCTTCCTTCTTGCCCTTTTTTGAAGACCAGAGTGACATTTGCTTTCCTCCAGTCCTCAGGCACCTCTCCTCTTCCCCTCGACTTAACAAAGATGATGGAGAGTGGCCTAGCAATGACATCCGCCAGCTCCCTCAGCACCCGTGGGTGCATCCCATCAGGACCCATGGATTTATGGATGTTCAGGTTGCTTAACTGATCCCTAACGCAGTCCTCATCAATCAGGACCAACTCCTCCCCTATCCTGACTTCCTCTGGAGCCTCAGGGGTCCTGGGCTCCTCAGGACAGCCGCCAGCAGTATAGACAGAGGCAAAGTAGGCATTCAGTAACTCTGCCTTCTTTTTATCCTCTGTCACCAGGTCACCCACCTCATTCACCAGTGGGCCTACATTGCCTCTAGTGTTACGTTTTATCTGCAATGTATTTGAAGAAGCCCTTTCTGTTGTCCTTGACCTTTCTTGCAAGGTTTAATCCCAAGGAGGCTTTGGCTTTCCTAGTTGCCTCCCTGCATCCTCTGACAACAGACTTATATTCCTCCCAAGTGGCCAGCCCCTCCTTCCACGATTTGTACATTCTCTTCTTCCCCTTGAGTTTGCCCAGCAGTTCCCTGTTTAACCATGAAGGTCTCCTGGCACCCTTTCTTGACTTCCTGCCTGTTGAGATGCACTGAGCTTGAGCTCGGAAGAAGAGGTCCTTGAACGCTAACCAACTGTCTTGGGCCCCTTTACCTTCAAGTACCCTGTCCCATGGGATTTCCCCTAGCAATTGCTTGAAAAGGCCAAAGTTGGCCCTACTAATGTCCAGGGTTGTAGTTCTGCTAGGTATTCTATTCCTGTCACACGAGATCCTGAACTCCACCATCTCATGGTCACTGCAGCCAAGGCTGCCATCGACCTTCAGCGCTTCAACCAGACCCTCCTTGTTCGTGAGAATAAGCTCCAGCAGCGCTCCTCTCCTAGTTGGCTCATCCACCATTTGCATCAGGAAGTTATCATCAATGCACTGAAGGAACCTCCTGGACTGTGGATGGATGGCTGAGTAAGCCTCCCAGCAAATATCAGGGTAGTTAAAGACCCCCATGACAACCAGGGCCTGCATTTGTGAGACTGCTGTCAGCTGCCTGTAGAAGGCCTCATCAACCTCCTCACCCTGATCCGGTGGCCTGTAATAGACCCCCACAACTGTATCACCCATGCCAGCCTGACCCTTAATTCACACCCACAAGCTCTCAACTCCCTCCTGATCTGCCCCTGGACAGAACTCAATACACCCTAGTTGCTCCCTCACGTAAAGAGCAACTCCACCACCTCGCCTCGCTGGCCTGTCTTTCCTGAAGAGGACATAGCCATCCATGACCACATTCCACTCATGCGAGCTGTCCCGCCAGGTCTCTGTAATTGCCACCAGATCATAACCCCCTGACTGAACACAGATTTCTCACTTCACCTTTACAAAACTGTTAAAAAACAGGGTATTTTAATTTAGTGGTTAACAAAATGTTTCTATTAGCTGCTGTCTCTTGAAGGTACTCATATATCACCTTAAGGCCCTTATAACTCAACCATCACTTTGCTTGAAATCTGTTAGTTTTTTTGAATACTTGTACTATAGCAGGAACTTGAAACGCAGTCATGAAACTATGAAAGATCAGATAGCAGCCATCAACTCTGAGTTGCTCTAACCCCTTTGATACAAAGGAGGTATCTTTTGCCAGTGCCAATGAAGATTTGGAGCCTGGAAATTCCTCAGGTGGTGTATAAAGGCAACTAAAAGCAGGAGAATTTTGTGGGGTTTTCTTTACAAGGTAATATTTTCTAGACCATGGAAGCTGTTTCACCAAGCAGTGAAGGTGATAAACTATAAAAGTTGTCTAGCCTAGTGACCCTGGGAGAAATTTTTTTAGAGAGAATAAGTTTTAAACATGCAGTGTTTCTCATTCTACATTAGCAACTTGGTTCAGAGCAGTAATGCAGTTTTGAAGCAAATACCATGATGGTCTCCATTTACTGTGTATTAGTTTAGTTCTTGGAACAACTGTGGTACCCCTGAAACAGATTCTGTTTGGAAGGAAACTAAATCAGAAACATTGCTCCAGAAGTGCTGCAGTGCTCTTCAGGAGCAATAGGTTCCTAACGTGTGGACTATACCACCGAAAGGTCTTCCAGTTTATGCCTGTCACTTCTCCCTTAGCATTGAACCACCTATGTAGTGGAGATGTTTGACCCAGGAAACTGACCGACTGAGCCTCCTGAGCCTCATATAACGGAGTTGTAAATGAGCCTTACAGAATCACAGAACAGCCTTGGTTGGAAGAGACCTTTAAGATCATCAAGTCAAACCATTAACCTAAAACTGCCAAGTCACCACTAAACCATGTCCCTTAGCACTTCATCTACACACTTCTTAAATACCTCCAGGGATGGAGACTCCAGCACTGCCCTGGGCAGCCTGTTCCAATGTCTGACAACCCTTTCAGTGAAAAATTTTTTCGTAGTATCTAATCTAAACCTCCCCTGGCACAACTTGAAGCCATTACCCCTCGTCCTATCACTACTTACCCAGGAGAAGAGACCAGAACGCACCTCACTACCCCCTCCTTTCAGGTAGTTGTAGAGAGCAATGAGGTCTCCCCTCAGCCTCCTCTTCTCCAGACTGAACACCCCCAGCTCCCCCAGCCGCTCCTCATCTGACTTGTGCTTGTCGTCCGTGCTGTGAGTGTTTGTCTAATCAACCACACACAACATTGCTTATCTTCTGAAACAGTGCATTGTGAGTAAGGGGTTTGCGTTGGTAAAAAAGGGAAGATGTAGATTTTTATCTCCTCCTACCCTTGTCCTGTTTGTAGTTGGGCACTGTTGACTTCTGTTAAACCTACAGTTGCATTTCTGTTTTTTACTGAGACATCCATAGCACACTTCTCTATTTCTCTCTCACCACTTCATGTTCTATCCCGCAGTGTTTCAAAATGCTTCCTTCCAAAACCAGAATGATTTGTGATATTGAGATTATCATCCATCTGGTATAGTGAGTGAGTCACACATGCTTTCTCAGTAGCCAGTGGTTGCTGGCTGTGAAAGACACACATAACATCACATTAGCTTCTGTCCTAAGAATTCTAGTCAGTCTCAAAATTTGCTAAAAAAAGCAAGAGGAATGAAATGTTGTACAAATCCACTTTAGACTGAGTATTTATTTCAACTCAATACTACTTCTCTGGTTTCTATTATATTTATTGTTTTGGCCCTTCATAAGTTTATTGTATGCCCATCCTACTGTGACAGAGAAGGAATTTTCTCAGAGCTAAACCTAGTATGAATGTGTTATTAGTTCCAAGTCTCATTATTGCATTTCCTTTTCTAATCAAGGCAAAGAATATGCCATTAACAATGTAATCGCTTTTCCTGTTGACTTGCTCTTATAGATACAACCGTAAAAGCAATTGGTTTGAATGGTTCCTTTGCAGTCAAGTTCTTTTTTGAAACATTGATTATTCCTAATTGTCATTTCTTAGCCACAGTGATTTAGAGTTATGTCTTTCAGAGTCATGATTTTCACAAAACTATTTGCATTAAACTGTCTGGAGATAGTTTTGAGGTGATTGATTTTTCAAAGCATTGCACTGAAGTTTGATTCATAGTTCTGACTAAATGAGCTGGTTGACTAAAACACTGTGCAATCTTTTGAAAGTGTATCACTTTTATCAAAATCTAAGAGTTCTATAAATTGTATTTAGAATGACATGTAGACAAGTCAGCTCTAAATATGTTTCCAATAAAATGATGTGCTCCAAATTAGTCAGTCATTGCCACCTGGCAAGACAAACAGATTACAAATGTTTATCAGGTTATACCTCAGTCTTTGAATTTTCCTTTCAGTATATTCAGAACTATCTCCAGGATGACTGGCATCCATTTGAACAACTATGAAGTCAGGTAAGGAAAGTTCCTTAAATATATTTGTTTGCTAGAATTAAATATTTAACATCAGTTGTGAACAGATCCCCTTTGTTCACCATTGCCCTCTTTTTTGGGTAGCTGTGACTGATTTTTTTAATTCTGTTCTTAGCTTTCCATTTAATTTTGATGCCAGAAAATCAAAAAGAGAGGACGCTACTTCAAGTCAATGTGTATGCTGAGATGACAAAAGGCATAGTGCAGAAATAGATCTGCTTTTTTGATTTTATGCAAAGTATTGGTGCATATTTGCATTCTAGTATCACTGATTCAGACAACTTCATACCAGCTGTCATCATATCCACAACAGTAGTCAGCGGAAAAACAATCAAAGTGAAAATTACTCTATTCAGACAAACTGCTGCAATCCATCTTTGATCTAATGATTCAGAATCTCAGGCTTTGAAAGAGAATTTCACCTGCATTTCCAAGCATTTACGTTAGGTTAATACTGTACTTTAAAAATATTGTGCTAACCACAGAAAGTAACATTGTTAATTAAATCACATGCATTAATACAAACCAGTTTCAAAGAGACAATTCACTGGCATTTAAAGACAAAAAGAAATCTTTCCTTCTTCTACCTTAAATCCACAAACACAACTTTGAAAGATTCTACAACCAGGTCTTTGACTTTGCAAAGGTAGATGTTATCAAAATATAAATTTATCCACCTGTGAACTTTCCAATTATATAATGAATCAAAAACAAGACTGATGAGACTGTGTCCAAAGACTGATAAGACTGAGAAAAACTATGTGGTTTTTTTTTCATATACTGTTATATTTTCTGAATTAATTTTGTTCTGATAAACGTATTGTGTAGGATTGCTTTTTTTCTGCTGAAACTGAAACAGTGGGATTGTTTGAATTAAAATATGGAACTATAAATCTTGAGTATAGATCATGAATTTTTCAAAAATGGACTTTCAGGAAAGTCAAGTTTGTGGTCTAATGTTACTTAATTTCAAAATGGCAGTATTCACAAGAGTTGAATGCATCGATTGTTTTTTATAGTTTAGCCAAATGTCTTTGCCCTTCTGAGCATCCTTCTTCATCATATAATAACTCTGCTATGTTGTACATAGTGTATAGTAACTCTGCTATCTTTTACAAGTACATATCTTGTACATGTCTTAGAACATCATTGCTCTTGTAAGAAGATGGACTTCAAGATCCATCTTTAACTGTAATTATTCATAGTCTTGTATAGGTACTGAAAAAAGCATCAGCTTGTGAATTTCAGGTCAAAAGTAGATGCTTTCCAAGAAGACTTGTGTGAATATTTGTGTTTCAGGGTACACTTGATAGGTGAGAAGTTCCCAAGGACACAAATAGATTAAAGCGTTGAAGAAACTTCCAAATGTCAAGAAAGCAACAGAAGGACTCTTTGGTAACTGGCGATTAGACATTTCACGAGCTTCTGAGTGAGCTCAATCTACCTGTGGCCACAGACACATGATTACCCTTTTAGTGAGAAGTGACACATCAGTATAATTTCCTCAGAGATACCAAAAAAAAAAACCAAAACAAAAAAAAAACAAGTTAATATAAATTAGGTTTATGTTTCATCTGATTCAGTATATGTCAGCTAGAGTTTTAATCCTGGCAGCTACAGAGAGTTTAAAACTTTTTTAAAGAACATAGATTCTTCACAGAAACGTTCTGATTTCTGTATTGTTTATGGATTTCCAAGTTACTAACATTGGGAGGTTACAGATATGCCCACTGATTCTTGGAAATGAAGAAGTGATTTGAGTCTCTTGGATGACATTGCTGTTCAGATAATTTCTACGTTACTTTATCTTGTTTTGGTTTGTTTTAGGATGAAAGAGACCATAGGTGGTGCTTCCAGAGATGCTTCCATGGCTGTCTAGTACTTTATCTGTTTTTATATGCTATGTTGATTAGGTCAGCTAAGCATATCTTAGGTAATGGACTCCTAAGTCTGGAGTGTCATGATAAATAATGGGGGTGTGCTTCTCACATCTGCTTATTTGCTCATTTTGATAATCTGATTATTTTTATTTAGTCCCTGTGTTAAGGATATCCAGAACTGAAGGAAGTAAATAGTATTTTCCAATATAATGGTTTCTATACTGAGATTGTTTTATTTTCAAATCACTTCATTAGTCGACTACTTTTAATCTTACACTCCACATTTTCCTCTTCTGTTGCAGAGAATCTTGCTTCTGGTTTGGTTTACGTTCTCTTTGGAAAGGGACTGTTTCTACTGCCTCCATAGTCTGTGTGATTTTTTTCTAAGCTCTCTTTTACCTGGATGTAGTTGAACGAAAGGGGGGTCTCACAGCTCCTCGGGGACTCCAGTTCAGGCTAATAATTGAAATAGGAATAAGGATCTAAACAAAGAAATACGAATCAATAGTTCTGTGTATATCTGTAGGTGGGAGCTCTGACAGCTTGAAACAAATCATATTTAGTATTTTTCACAGTGATAGGTAGTTTATGCAGAGAATATGGAGGTAGATTGGAGCTTTGGAAGAAAGGAAGGATTTTGTAAGCTTCCATGGTTCAGAAGCAGCATGCAGTATTTCCCTTCACAAGAAAACAAAGTATCTCCTGCATCCCTTTCCACATCTGCAGTATGTCAACAACTTTCAGTTACCTTTTGGCTTAAGTGAATAAAGGGCTGCAATCATCCTTTCTGACAAATCTTTAAAACTGCTCCTTTTCCAGATCATTTCCGATAATAACTGTAATTTAAACTTTTATGATAAAAGCATAGAAGCATTTTAAAATACCTCAGGTATTTTTCTAGAGAAGGTGATGTCATTCTTTCCATCAGCAGCAAGAATATTCCACTCATACTTCAGTCTTTGTTTGCTGATAAGTAGAAAAGTAATTAGAACATTAGTCAGTATTTTGATATTTAAAATGAATTATTTTCCTCTGTTCTATTAACTTGGTCAGTTAGTTTCCATTTTCCAGAAGTATTTCAATTGCCAAATTTGGCCTTTGGGTGTATTTACACTGTTCTAATGGGACTGGTGTTTGTGTACTTGAGAACAGAATTTGATTTATGTGTAAGTATTTCAGTTTCCCTGAGATGCACTGAGATAAAAAATTTTGATAATTCTCAAGCAGCTGGCTAAAAACTTTCTTGGGGCTTTTTCTCCATAGAAGAAAAAGAATACTTTGTAGTCATCAATGGGCGGTAAAAAAATAAAAGTATGCAGAATAAGTAAAAACCCTTCCTTGATTTTGGTGCCTGTTTTAAATTCTTGAGCAATGAGATTTAAATTTCAGTTCTGCACTAGCTGTCATTTGGACATATGTGTTTAAGGGACATATTAGGAACATCTTCACTGATCTTGAACTTTCTTTTCTTCTGTCAGTGGGACTGAGCACCATTGCAGATGCTCCCTGGGACATGGAGGAGTCCTTGAGCCCAGAGACGTCTCCCTGGGAACAGAGCGCATAGCAGCTGAAGGGCGCTATCCCACATCTGTGACAAGCTGTGTTTTCCAGAGTTCTCCGTAAAAATCTGTGATTCCCTCTTACTTCCACACAGAACTGAGTAGAGTGGCAAAAACATGGTGGAATATGATCCTTTTATTTCCAGTGCACTTATTTTGGATATTTGGCTTTCACTTTGGTTATGATATTTTACATTTTTTCCCTTTAGATCTTCTACTCTCTCAGATACGGTTGGATATACAGTACTTTCTCCTTCTGCCAGGGTACTACAAGGATATGCTTCATTTTCACTGTGGAAAAAACTGGTTACAGGGTCCTAATAAAGGGGTACACTTCCAAAAGTTTTGGAAGAGAGGCAGATTATTACTTTGTGATTTAGCTCAATTTTGTAATGATTTAAATGAATATTTTGGTAATGCAGGTCATGCTGGAGAATACCTGTCTTGTCCTGTTGATCAAAAATATGTACCTGCTTACAAGTATTCCTTAACTGATTGCTATACTATCATGTGATGATCCTGTTCAGTACAACATAAGATTGCTAGGAGTAAGTACTTTGTACAGAATCACAGAAATTTTGGGGTTGGAAGAGACCTTTAATGGTCATCTAGTCCAACTTTCCTGCCACGGGCAGGGACATCTTTCACTAGATTGCGTTGCTTAAAGCCATGTCCAGCTTGACCTTGAACACTTCCAGGGATGGAACATCCACACCTTCTCTGGGCAACCTGTTGTAGTATCTCACCACTCTCATTGTAAAAAATTTCTTCCTTATATCTAATCTAAATCTACCCTCTTTCAGTTTAAAACCCTTGTCCTATCACTACAGACCCAGGTAAAAAGTCTCTCTCTCTCTTTCTTATAAACCCTCTTAACCTATTGAAAAGCTGCAATAAGGTCTCCCCACAGTCTTCACCAGGCTGAACAACCCCAACTCTCTCAGCTTCTCCTCATAGGAGAGGTCTTCCAGCCCTCTGGCCATTTTTGTGGCCCTCCTCTGGACTTACTCTAGCAGCTCCATGTCTTTCCCATGCTGAGGACATAGAGCTGGATGCAGTACTGCAGATGGGGTGTCACCAGAGAGGAGGGGCAGAATCACCTCCCTGGTCCTGCTGGCCACACTACTTTTCATACAGCCCAGGATATAGTTGGCTTTCTGGGCTGCAAGCACACATGTCCAGCTCATGTACAAATTTTCATCTACCAGCGTACCTAAGTCCTTCTCCTCTGGGCTGCTTACAATTCCTTCAGTCTGTTCTGATCCTGGTCATTGCCCCAACTCAAGGGCAGGACCTTGCACTTGGCCTTGTTGAACCTCATGAGTGTCACGTGAGCCCACTCCTCAAGCCTGCCAGGGTCCCTCCAGATGGCATCCCTTTCCTCAAGAAAAACAACTGCACCACTAAGCTGGGTGTCATCCAAGATGAATGACCTATTATTAAATCAGATACTTGGGAGAGAAAGTTGGCTTTAAAAGTTATGTTGTTTTCTAGATAGGTAATAAATGGGTCATAGACATAAACCTTGTAAGTTGTGTCACCTTCCTGCATTCTTCCCGTTTGATGCTGTGAATTGTAATTGCTACACAACATATTGTTCCCAAGTTAACTACAATTGCAGCCCTTCCTGTGGCCTCTGTGGACCTGTGAACAAAGAGAGGTGCTTTTACAACCCTGCCATTTCTCAGGGTGGTGCCCTGTGATTAGCCGTCTTTAGCACCAAGATTTTAGGCTATAAATCCTGCAGTTTACTGGCATTGCTGCATCTGCAGTTCCGTCCCCTCAGTGGTAATTAAAGGCTCATGTAATAAGCAGTAAAACAGTAATTGACATGTGTGTGCTTTAGACTGTCAAGTCAGTCACCCTTTAGAAATCCCTTCTCTCTCAGTCTCTCTCTCTTCAGGAGACTACCAGAGAGTGCTAGAGCAGACCAAACGCAGCACTGGTAACAATTCCTGCGAGGCATTCCTGTAGTAGCATGGAGGATCCCAAATCATGGACCAAAAGACTGTTACACTGAAACAGTGTGCAAGGAAGAAATAAGTGGCTTCTCCTTATCTAAACAAATAAGAAATGTGGATGGGGAATGCTATTCCTGCTAGTGATGCTAGTACACCTTTGTGTAAACCAAAGAATATTTTATCTGTTCTGTGTTTTACATCTGAAGGCTTTAGCCTTAACTAAGCCAAAAAGCGTTGTCAAATTAAAAAGACATTCTTATGCTGAATATTGATTCAGGTGACTGTAGACTATAAAAGATTAGATCTAATTTGCCCAGTGGAGAATTGTTAAATAAATACCCTTGTGTAATTTTTTTAAGAATACAGTTTTATATTAGTGATCTGTTAGCTCCTGTAGCAAGTCTGAGGGGTCAACACCGAAAGAGCCTCCATTGCAGTGTATTATCAGCATTAGGCTGTGGTTTCCACAGAGCTGTTCTGGCTTGCAGAAGTGATTACAAATAATGGAAATGTGCTAGATATGGTACAGCCCGAAACAAAATGGACATTCCTGGCCCAGGGATCTTCTCATCCAAGTGTAAGAGCAATTGATAACAGATGATGGAGCTGGCAAAATGCAAAGAACCAGTGAGATGCTAACAACTGGTCACCAGTGGATTTGGCAGACTAATGCTCACAACAGACTTCTGCAGCAAACAAACTTTACTTCAAGCCTCAATATAAAGAGCTTTACAGGTGTTTGTGGAGGGAAGGATTCAAAAATGTAAAGGGCAATGCAACCGACAGAAACAAAGTGTTGCTTGAAATTGTGAGTGTGGCACACCTTGGTATTTCCAACAATGAAGTTGGCAACATCACGTTTTTCAAAGCCAGAGGAAAGGGTGTTGCAATAATTGAGACACACAATGACAAGGATTCGTGACGCAGGAAGACTGTTTTGAACATGTTGGATGACAGTGTCTCATGTGTCTTCAGAAACTGAAATGTGAGTACACTGCAAGGTTCAGAGCAAGCTCGAGTGCAGAAGCTTTTTAGCCCTGCGCTGGCTCTGAGAAAAGCCAGCTGGAGTGTCTGTATCATCCCCATGAAGCAGAGAACTGGCCCCGGGCTGGACCCACGTCAAAAAAGAGCAGAGACATTTTTCTCTGACCTCTCTAGGAATATTCAGAACCAGTAGGTCTGAAGTGAGGTCAGAGGCGAAGCTGGGCGGGATGCTGATGGTTATAGTGATGAGGCTCAGGAACACAACGGAGGACCTGAAAGGCAGCAACGAATTAAGAGTTTAATCAGTGAGTTACTGTCAGCATCTTTAAGGCAAAAGGTTTTTTAGGGGAAAGAAGGCAAGGTTGGATGGTGAGGCTCGTGGTACTCATTAGATTTTCACTGACTCGATGAGGAGAGTTCGTCGCACCGAGCGGGGTGCTCGATCCTCCCGCCGAAGCACGAGAACAACCCGCACACGTCATGGCGTGCACCCCGGGTCCTCTGCGCGGAGCCGTGCCCCGTGCTGCCGGTCCCGGGGCGCAGGCTGGGCCCGCGGGCCGCCGCGCACATGGCTCCCGCCGGCGGCGGGCAAGACAAAGCGGGACGGGGGCCGGGCCGAGCCCTCCGCCTCTCTGCGCCCCGGCCCGCCCCCGCAGGCCCCGCCCCGCGGCGCTGCCGTAGTCGCTGACGCCGCGGCCCGCCGGGGGCACAGGCCGGCTGGCGGCGGGCGAGGGGCGCCGTTACCTGCTGGGGTCGCCCCCCCGTTCCGCTAGGCTATGCGGTAGCGGGCTGCGGCGGGCCTGGGCTCCCGGCGGCCATGGAGCAGCTCCGGGGCGGCCGGCGGCCCCGGCTGGTTTCGTCGCTGGGGCTGGGGCAGCGCTCCTGGGAGGTCACCTTAGACGAGGAGCGGCTGGCCTGGCGCGACCCCCGCCCGCTGCGCCGCGGTGAGTGGAGCGCCGGGTCGGGCCGTGGTGGGCGGCCGGTAGCGCACCTGCCGCGGCCTCGCGGCGGGCCGGGGCCGGCTGAGGGGCCGCCTCTTCCCAGCGGCGGGGGAAGGGCGGCTTCGGGCACGGGTGCCGGCTGGGGCGGCCTGTAGGCAGCCCGGTCTCACGGCGGCGGCCGCTCGTCGGCTCCGAGTGCTGTGTCGGCGCTGGGTGTTCCGTGCCTGGGCGCCTCTCCGCCCCGCAGAGGCAGGGCACAGTCGGCGTGGCCGGTGTCCGCAGCAGAAGTCGCCTCCGGGGTTCAGAGTCCCAGGGTGACGGGCGGAGGGCGGTTTAGGCACCGGGGGGACACCGGCGAGGATGGCGCGGCGGCGGGATTGTCACCGGCACGCAGCCGGCCGCGCTGAGCCCCCGGCCGGTCCCTGGTTGGTCCCTTCGGAACAAAGCTGCCAGGTGCCCGGGGTGAGCGCAGCCGCGCCCCGTGTTTCGGGGCGCAGTTGGGGCCCTGGAGCGTGGCTGCGGTAACCCGGGCAGGGAACGCGTCCCGCGGCTGGGTGGGGAGAGCGCGGAGCTGCTCCGCCGGACCCCCTCGTGTTCCGGCACTGGGAGCAGGCACCAGCGCGTAGGTGGTGATGTTGTAGCCCAGTTAATCGTAGCAGGACATCGTAGAGTTACAGAACTTTAAAAGCAACTTTTTTATTTTTAGCTACGTGACTTAGTTGTGGTTAAAAAACACTTTGATACTGAAGCAGCATTTCAGGCAGGTTTGGGGTTTTGGTTTTTTTCAAATTAGTTTTGTGAAGGGCTCCATGGAAATTTCCAAAGGAAGTTTAACTTTGATGTCTTACTGTTTTGGCAATATCTAATCCAGGCCGATAGTTTGTAATGTGGTAACAAACGTGTTTACAGTTCCCCCTTTGTTAATTAGAACAGTGCCGATTTACAAAACTGCAGGTGGGAGAGGTTACGGTGGAAAATAAGTGACAAATTTCAGAATAGCTTATGAAATGTCTCTACATACAGTCTATCAAGCTTTCTGTTGCACTTTAGGTGGTATATTGTCATATTGTTTGACCTTGGGATTTTTAGACAGTATTTATTCCCATTATTAATATAGCCCTATTATCATGGTACGTGAACATCTCAAAATGTGTAATGTCCTTCTTTTCACAGCAGCTTCTGTAGAGTGGAAAACTGCTGTCATCCTCATTTTAGAGGCTGGAGGACCTCAGACAGAGAGAAGCTAATAATAGAAAGGTTGACTAGAACTTTATCTGAGAGAGGTTTGAATATAGATGTCTCCAGTCCCAGGCAAGTTCCAAATTTAAATGGTTAACTAGTTCGTCCCTTTTTACCATATACCTGTCTTAAATAGTTTCCTGATTTTATCATAACACCTTATTGGACCTGAGGCTTTTTGAAAAAAAGCAAGGGAAAAATACTCAAAAAGAATTGTAAGAATTTGACGTTGTAGTTTACATAACAGAATTGGTTTTAAGTATGTCTCTTCTATTCCCGATAACATAAAACCGGAGTTTTTTATCTTTCCTCTGCTATCATGTGCATACAATTTGATGTAATCTAGTTTTTATCAGTAGTACTGATGGGAAAAGAATTTCAAAATTCCTGAACTTACTGCAGATGTGCAGCTGAATGAACTTAAGACTTTGAAGACAAATCTGTTCTTTAATTCTGCTGAGCTTAATATGTTGGTGTGAAAAATAAACTGTGTACTTTTCGTAATGAAATAAAATGGATCTGGAGAAAGGTATCTGGATCTTAAATTTAAATGTAGAGTTTCAAAGCCTTTTGGTACAGTTGCTCACACTAGGTAAAGTAGGCCTTGCTTTTGGAGATAATTTTGTTGAATTGTGTAAAATCCTACTTAAAATGCCTTTGCAGAGTTACCAGTTGACTGATCTGTAGGCCAGAGCAAGCTCCATGGGAGCTCCATTCTACTGTATGATAAATTCCTGTAGACCATGCAAGAGGGCCACAAAATCACACAAGCTCTCTTGTTGGCACTCTGAAGTTTACAACTGCTTACAGTTGCAAGTTTTTTTACAACTTTTTAAGTTGTAAGTTTTCTCAACCTGCTCTTGGTGGGCTCGAGTATGAACCTTTCCTGAAGCCTGTTCCAAAGTGGATGTCATAATGGTGGGAATGGTCGAAGGATAGTGAGACGCAGTAAACTAGACTGGTTTTGAGGCAGTTCCTGAAGCAGTACCCAGTTGGAGATTGCTTAGGAGGCAAATCTACTTACTGAGTGTGGCTGCTGTCCTATAACATAGCTATTTACAAGATTGTGGAAAATACGACATGGAATCAGAAGAGACAAGGGAGGGCAGGAGAAGGAAAAGAAATGCCTAAGTGTTCTGGAGGCACGGGTATAATCTGTGTAGAGAGCAATACAATAGATGGTGTACCTCCTTTTCTTAACACCCCAATTCATTTGTTTCCCACACTTATGCTTTAATACCATCACAGTTTTATATTATTGCTGCCTGGTTGTCTTAAAGTTCTTTTAAGACCTGGGATGCCTCATCATGTTCTCTACAATTATTTTGGAAATATGAGCAGCATACATGACAGTCTATAAATAGACTTCATAATATGGAAGATGGTTAGTTAGAAGCATATAATTTCAGAGGAGTTGCTTGACCAAGATTGGTATCTTTCTATCATTTAGGCCTTGACTACGTGACCTCTGTGCATTATGCCTAAATACAGACTTAATTATGTGGTATGCAAGTGCTGTATTTCTGTTTAATAGGTAGGAATTACAGTGAAATAGTTGTCTTTAAACTGGAAAAACTCAGGGAGGGCTGCTTATTTTCTGAGTGTTTATTACTGTCTTGGATTTACATAAGTAAAAATGATTTGATGTGTGTTATGTCAGGGTTTTCAGACTTTGACAGGTAAGGAACTAGAGCTATAGTTAGGTCTATTGTAGAAGTGTTGGAATATCTACCCTCTCCCCATTACATCCAAATTCAGGAACAGATAGGAAGCAACAGAGACTGTGTCCTATTGTCCAGGAAAATAAAGTTTTATGGAATATGGAGAGATTGTTGTGTTTTTTTCTCATCTTTATGCAGTTATATTAAAAATATAGAGATGTTTAAAACCCATTCTGTCAAAATGCATTTTGTGAATAAAGAAGTATTAATTCAGAAGAATTATTTTTAATGCTATCATTGAAGATGCCAACAATAATAAAAACATAAAATGTTTGTTCAAGACATGGTATGTTTTTAAAACCTTAAATCCTGAACACTGTTTACTTTCCTTCCTACTGTTAGACCTTGTTAACACCATTGCATTTTCAAGTTCTGTCTTCAGTGTCATGAGGTTCCCATTTCCTGTTCTTTGGTTGGCTAGGCTTGTTTGAACTTAGGGGGAGAAGTTTTATCTGAAATTTTTCATGTGTCTATGTAACTTTTAGCTACGCACCTCTGTTACTTTTAGCTATGCACCTTTTTTCTCCTAGGCATGCCTTCATCACTAGATGTACTAAAGAACATTATTTTTCAACCTTGTAACACTTCACCATGAGATTTAGTAGATCTCCTAAGCTGGGCAGATCAGTTGTTTTGTTATTTTCTCGCGTTGATGACACAGTCAGATTTTTCTGAAGTAACAAGTGATAAAACTTTGTGTACCAAATTTTGTAGCAGATTATATATTGTGCATATGTACTTACAGGTACTTGAGAAATATTGGCTAAGATTGTCATGCCTAGTACTAAGGGATTACACAGAATGAGATTCTCTTGTTGTTTTTCTGGGTTTTTTTTAATTGTAAGGCGGTTATCAAACTGGTCACTGGACTGCATGCCTTCACTTACTGTGTGCACTTTTCTTTTAACCCTTGTATTTCTCCCTTCAGAATACTCCCTTGGTGTGTCTTTTCCAGCTTTCCTCCCAAAACAACTGCTTGTAGAAGCCTCAGTACTGATGTTCACAAGACCGATGCCATTCTGCTGTTATGGATTCTAAAGAATGTTCAGTTTGATAAACACAGTACCAAGACAGCAGAGGTGGACCTGCTTGGAACCAAGTCCTGTCCAGCACCGGTAGCGTGTTGGCATATCCGTAGTCAAGGTCATTTTCATCAGTTATTCCCAGCTGGCAATGGGCACATGTAGAAGTCTGAACCATGTTTTTCTCTAGGCGGTTCCGCTGACTACATTGAACCAGATGTTTCTGTGACTTTTCCAGAGTTTTGAATTAAATCTTGTAGTCATGACAACTTTTTTTCTTCTACTTCCTCCAGGATGTGAATTCTCTAATTCTGCTCTGTATCCCTAACCACCATGTTCTCTTGCTCAGGTCTTTATTAGACACAGCTTCCTGTAGTGCATGGTCATTATAATGCAATGTACCTTCTGATAGGAAACTTGTTTTCTTGTTTTAGGTGGAGGTAGAGCTTAAACTGAGGGCAAGATAATTTACCATTCATGTGGTCTGTAACAGTAAATTAGTTTTCAAAGTGACTAAAAGAATACTTTTTCTTTAAATCTGCACCCAACTTTTTAGTTCTTAGTATTTTTAAGTCACAAGAGTATACTAATAATTTAAATTAATTCTGAATGCCACTGCATCTGTGGGCCTGAGCTGAACTTTAAGAATAAACCAAGTGCTGTGATCAGCAATGTTTTTATGCTTTTGCACATGTCTGTGTTGCTTTGAGCTAACACACTTCTGAGGGAGGAATTTGGCCTGTAGGGTGTGTGGCTGGCAGTGATGAATGAACAGACCTTGACTGAGGTTCTCAGTGAGTTCACTTATAAACTCAGGAAGCGTTCTGTGGGAGTGGCAGACAACGATGAGACCAAAAAGCCTTTCTTAACACAGAAGAATACACTTCATGACTGATGGCTACAGTTTTCACAAAGAAAGCCCACTGTTAGTGTGCTTCCCTTGTTTGGTTGTTTTTCTCCTGCTTGCTTAATGTTAAGAAAATTGATATGTACTTCAGTATTTCTGAACTTGAAATTCAGTCTCATGAATCCAGATGTGTATGTTGAAGTAGTCATGGTATTTTGCCTGGAATTTTGTTTAGGAACTATTGTGTGCAACTTTGTTGAGTATATTGTACTGATCCAAGTGAAATTGTTTGTTTGGTGTGGTCTGAGCCTATAGGTCAACATTTTTCATTAATGTTGGTCTAATAGTGCTGCTGTAAGTACCAATATTTTTTTTTGCTAATGTGGCAGTAAGTTTTGTCCATGTTTTGGGAGAAACTCATAAAGGTGAAGGCCTTTGAGTGAACACCTTTATGCCAAATATGTGAACGAAATGGCCCTTGCTACTTGGTAATAGGGTAAATGCTACAAAAGTAGATGTGGGAAAGGACTATAATTAGTACATACATGAACCTTGTTGACCTCTCAAAAGAAGGCGGGATAGACCTTCTACTTATGGGGTGAGTTTTGGTGATGAAATGGCAGATGAGGGTGGTGGGCTTATAGGAGCAGGACTGTGCTGCTTGTATTGAAGGTCTCTCTGATTTCTTTGCAACAGAAACTTTTCACTTCTGGGGAAAAGGGGGAAGGGTAGGACTAAGTAGTTGATTTACTTTCTGATTAAACTATATATTGTATAACACTAAGTCAGATAGTGATACTGTCATGTTTGGATGATAGAAATTCTTGAGCTCTATTCAAACACAAATGCCACTGCATTCAGATTTGTTTTTTTAAGCTGTAGGGAATGTTCTGAATAACATGTTTATATTTGAGACAGCTTTGCATCTTTCTGGCCCCCTGCAATTACTTTATTAGGTATTGTGTGGTTTTGACTGCCTTAAGATTGGATTGTATTTATCAGGGCACTAGAGTTGCTTAATGCTTGTACAGTGCCAAGTTGTACTGAGGGCCAAAATCAGCACAGTTGGTATTCACAGAACAGAAACTTCTCAAACTTTTACCAAACCCAAAGATTTACAGAGGGAAGATGGGAATCACGCTGTTCTTTGCTTTTGTTTTGTTCCTTTTATTTTCCCCAGGAATCTGTTTTTTCAAACATGTAACTCCTGTGGCTCAAGATAAAAAAAGTGCCCATCTATAACAAAAACATTTACTCTTTGCTTTTTTTTCCACATCTGTGAAGAGATTTGCATGGAATCAAGCAGAAATGCTTTCAGTGTTATAGATTTGGAAGTACTTTTTCATCTGTTTACTATCTGTACATTTGGACAGCTTTATTACATAGAAAATGCCTAATAAAGCAATGACTTCTGTTGCTGCTTCTGGCATACATGCTAATAAGTATCCAGTATGTAAAACTATTTCCCAAAATGTTCATTGGAGCTTTGTTCTTTAAATTTCGATCCAAGTATAACTTGTGAGTTTTCTAAGATATCTGTGAGCAACAACTAAATGAGTTACAACTTAAGTGCAATCTTTCTAAGTGCCACGAGCCTTTTTTCATATTGACTTATGCATAGCCAGTAGAGAAATGAAAAATAAAAGCAGTTCTGGGAAAGAAAGGTTAAAGAACATGCTCCTTTCCCTTAATTTATTGTTTCATCGCTGTTCTGTATTTTTTTTTTTCCTTGGATAGATGATCATATTGAGATCATCCCATAGCAGATCTTCTCTCTGAATGTTGTTACTGTCCAATATTAAATACTCCATGTAGTCTTACGTGTATGTGTATATCTCTGCTGTTGGATCTTTATAAACACATTATGTGACTGCTACATTTCCCCACTATGCCTTAAATACAGTAAATGCAATTATTATAAGCCAGAATTTATTTTGTAAGTAGTTAAAACATTCAAATACAGCTAGAATCCTAGAAGACTTCAGTGTAAAGTTTGCATGCTACATTTCTTTGGAATCAAGCTAAAAACCTCTGATAAAATCCTTAAACAATTATAAATCAAGGCAATTAATAAAATTCCAGTAAAGGAAAAAACCCTTGTGTGTGTAATCCATGACATGTCAATAGACGTGACAATAGGTAACAACTCCGTTGATTGAAACAAATAAATAGGACAGGGGAACAAAAGAAAAAAGAACTAGTGGCTAATGAATTGTAGTCGTCACTTTGAAGAGCTCAGGATAACTTTATTTTGCATTCCTCACCACCACCATGGTACTTACGCAAATTAGTGAGAAAGTTGAAATGTAGGGTAAAATCCAGCAGCAACAGTATTAGTGTATTTTATATGTTTAGTATCGCTTTGTATCTCTGTATATATCTATCTATATACGAGAGAAACAAGTATATTAAAATAATATAATCTCATATAATAAATATAATATAATCTTATGTATTTAAATGTTTTATATGTGTATACACAAAGAATTTGCTTATACATAAATACAAAGCAGGGATTTTCAGTTCCACTTTTTTTTGAGGTAAGGTAAAAGCACAAAAGTTTTGACGTCAGTAATAAAGATGAGAAAATCCTCAATTTGACTGCTGTTAAGAAGACTGAGAAGCTGTTGAGAGACTATAAGAGAAGAAAGGGTGAGAGTGGAGGTAATTCTTTCATAGCAAGAGGCCTTTCATTCTGAAAAACAATAGTTTCGAAGTTGATACAAGGAAAATATATTCAACAGTGCATAAACATAACATCTAGAATTTGCTTCTTAGGAGATCCTGAAGTTTAAAAGCTTAGTGGGATTTAAAGTCTTCAGAATTCATATGAATGCCCTTCTTTCATAACACAGCTGCTTACTTGAGAATAACAAATAGCCTCTGTAGTCTCTCTGCACTAGATTTAGTTGCACAGTCTTTGAAATAGCTTGTGCTGTTCACTGTCAAATATATGGACTAGGCATCTTTGTAGGGGCAATTTATTACTCTGAAATCAATGTTTCTGGATTTTGGCTTCATGCAAAAATGCTCTTGTACTCAAAATACCTAATTTCTGAGAAATCATAGATATTTAAAATATTATTTGGGGTAGTTCATAGTAGTTTTGGATTATGTGCATTGTGTAAAAGCAAAGAAAATTGGCAATATTCAGCAAATTTCTACTTATGCTCTTGGTTGTGCTTATTGAGCAACTACTCGTATGTCTATATCTTACTATGCATAGAAAAAATCACTCTGGTGTTGGTTTAAGGTGTTAATGTGTAACATCTTGTGTTCATACAGAGACCTGTTTTGTACCAGTTTCTGAGGTCATTGCTGTAGAAGAAACTGAACTTAACAAGAAACAGTGTAATATTGGCAAATGGCAAAAAATGGCAGCGCCGCATGCTTTCACAGGTAAGGCAAATACAGTGTCAGGATGCTTGTGCGGATTACTTTATTGGAGGTACTTTAGGGCAGACTCAAAAGGAACTCTCACTTTTTTAATCAGAAATTGTGTGTTCAAAAAAAGACCAAAACGTCTCCCCACACCCCAACAAAAAAAAAAACAAACCCAAAAAAGCCCAACCAAAAAACCCCCCACATAAAAAAAAAAAAAAAAAAAATCCCACCAAAAATCTGCAAATTTACATTTAAAGATCCTTATTTTGGAAAATAAAAACCCTCCTTTAAGAACACTTGCTGTGTTTAGTTCTTTAATTAAGTTCCTAACTCAGGTCTTGGATATCTGCTGAATGACTCTGCAGCAGGACACTTGCTTTCTACTACTTGACTAGAAAATGAAGAGAGGCTGGAAGAATGAGTCCTACATGTTTGGGTTTTTAAAAATTATCCATAACCATCAGAATGTGTGCATGTAAAGGTTCTTTTTATTATTGAATGAATTATTAAAGTGCCAGAAAAAAATTTCTTTCTATTTTGGGGAAAGAGTGGTGCATTCTATGCTGGAAAGCTGGGGCAAATTGCTCTCATGCCAGGATTTTATATTGTGTAGTACTTCCTTCACATTTAGTCCTTCCAGGACAATGACTGGTGACACTGTAGATGGAAAGGTGAGGTTGATTCTTGTCTCACCAGCCTAGTTCTTAACACACAAGAAAACTCTAAATCTTTTTTCTCAATTTCAGCTTTATGGAATTAAATTCACCCAGTTGGTTAAACAGGAACTGATGTGAGTGGTTTGCTTATTCTCTTAAGCTTGTGGCATTTTGTATTATGTAGACATTGCAGACTTTAATACAGATAATATACAAGATAAGTGAACTTTTGTATGTGTAATCAGTTTATGGAAAATGGATTGTATTTGGTTTAAAAAGAAGTTTATGTTTGGGTGTCTGCCATAAAGTGAGGATCTAGAGGAAGTGCTTTCATTTATGTTTTCATTTTGACTTTTTACAAATGTCCTGTTTGCACTCTGAATGCTGCTGTCACTTGCAGAAATGTGTAGTGGGGGTTAATTACCACTTTTTCCCAAAGGTAGGTGTATTGGAGATCTCTCTGAAATGCATTTGTCATTTTACAGAACTGTATCATTGTGCCTTTTTTAAATTATTTTTTTATTTAAATAGTGCATTATGTGAAGAAAGCCCGAAATCACCGTTGGGAGTGCAGTGATGTGACTTTTTGGTGTGTTGATGAGCACTTGTGTAATCAGTGGGTACAGGCGCTGAAAGAATTACTTGAAACACAGAGTAAGTTTGACTAAACTAGTAACATCTGCAGCATCATGTTACAGGATTGTATGTCAGTTAATATTATTTTGATGTATCTGGGTTTTTTAACTCTTAAGAGCAGCATATGCTCGAAAGTTGAGGGAGCTGAGAGTTGAAGTGTCTCATTCTTCTTACCACTGCTTCTGTATCTCATGTGTTTGCTAAGTTGTACTGAGGGTTTAATCAGTCGGGACTGATAGATATCTTATAGTTTTGCCCAGATGTAAATTATTTTTGCAGAATAGGGACATTAGAAGCTTAGCAGAGGCTTTAAATGACAGTACCTTTGGAGAAAGTAAAGGGCGGATATAAGCTCAAAGATCTGAGGTACTTTAGAGATCTGAGTATAAGCATTGTAGCAGTTCTAAGATTTATGGCTGGCTTTTTGTGTGTCTGTCTCACCTTTCCAGTCTCTCTCATCAACAATGCGCCTGATGTAGTAAGAGTTTCCATTAATCATTCCTGGGACTCTTGGACACCTACTTCTTGAAAGGCTAAAAGTAATTTTTCAGGAGTTAGTCCTGAAAGAGGTCCCTTGATAGATGTCAGGGATTGGCAGGCACAGAGCAACTCGATGACGGAAGGGAGGCCAAGGATGACCATAGCACAGGCAGTGTCCTCGCCATCCAGGGTGCAGTCCCACTATATCTGAGCAGGGTGGGCAGAGCAGGATGGGGATAGTAGCAGGTCCCATTTACATCCAAAACAAGGTAAAGTAATCAAGTCCATCCAGGGAGGCCAGAGAGGAGCAGCAGGAAGTGGAGCTGGAGGCATGACTGGAGATAAGCTACCTACAGCATAGATCTGAGGTCCGTCTGAGACACAGAGCTGGAGAAGGGACTGGAAGTACTAGAAGTACACCTATGATGCAACTCAAGCAAGTGCTTAAGGCTCACAGAATTCAAATGGATATTTAATGAAAAATGTTCTTCTGAATAGGCATTGGAAGCGTGCATCTTACTAATGTTTTTGGTTTGTATGTTACCTAAGATATCTGACTTCCAATAAAATAATTTTTAAAATAGGGTTTGTGTACCTATTCAGTACACCTGTGAGAGATGTGGCCTGGTAGTCATCTCCATTTGAGTGCATGTGTTCATTCTATTGGTAACAACTATTCCAGAAAAGGTCAACAGGTTCTCAGGGTGAATGGTGCTTTGGGTGTGTGGCAGGTTTAAACTGTTCAAACAGTCTAGAATCATAGAATGTTTTGAGCTGGAAGGGACCATAAAGATCATCTAGTTCCCCCCACCATGGGCAGGGACACTTCCCACTAGATCAGGTTGTTCAAAGCCCAAAGTCTTATTTAGGTGAATTTATTATGCAGGTGTGCTGATCTAATAACCCTGTTCATTTTTTCCTTTTAAAATAAGAATTTAGATTGCTATCTGAGGAAGTGCAAATGTTGTAACAGGTCTTTGTGTTCTATACAAAAAAGGAAGACTCTCTAGGTGCAACAAGCATTACCATTTTGTGTATCTGTTAGTACAGAGGTGTAATAATTGTTTTCATTGCCACCACTAATGTGAGTCACAGAATCACAGAATGTTAGGGATTGGAAGGGACCTCAAAAGATCATCTAGTCCAATCCCCCTGCCAGAGCAGGAACACCTGGGTCAGGTCACACAGGGACATATCCATAAATAATTGAACAGTCTTGAGACAGTAATATCAAAGGTGTTTTCTTGGGGGAAGGGGTTACACTATAGGGGAAGCACTTGCTGTGCAGCATGTCGTTTTGTGAGGTATTCTTACTGTATCTGTCACAGAGAGGAAATGTGTTTTAATTATGTTACCAAAGCAAGAACATTTTAAAAATAAAATAATGTAAAAGTATTTCTATGTATGCTTTCACTCACAAGTGGCTTTCATGTTCCTGCCCTTGGTTTGTCTTTTGTCTTGGATGCCTATGATACTCATGTCATTTAGAGGGAAGTTACTGCAAGAATAATACGCATAAGAATGTGAGACTTGGAGTCAGATGACATGATTCTGAATTTCACCTGCTGTCTTACTACCAATTTGTTCAATACTGTCAATGTCATCAGTATAATAAAGAGGATAGATGAAACAGTTTTTTATAGTTCTTTGATAAAGAGTTAGAGTTACAGGAGTTAATAAAGAGTTACGAAAGGCTTGTATGCTGTGCTCACTTTGATGCTTACAGGTTTGGTTTTCTGTAGCTTGTTGAATTTTTGTTTTGTGTACAGAAGCAGTGTACTACAATATTTTTCCTTACTGCAGAGTGTAGACCAAAGCAGTTGCTTGTGTATATTAACCCATATGGAGGAAAACGACAGGGGAAGCAGATTTATGAAGAGAAAGTTTCTCCACTCTTCAGTCTGGCTTCTATCTCCACTGATGTTGTTAGTGAGTAATGAATATTTTAATTTCTTAATAAGTAAGATATGAACTGTTTAAAAACATGTCTGCATAGCTTAAACTCTTTCTGTTACTTTCTTTTTCTTATTAAGGAAATGGAACTAGGTTGTAGAGAGGGAATGTTTTCTAATTAAAGCATGGATAGCCAAATGAATGATGACCTTGTATAAACTTTTTTATAATTGTATATTATATACCATTTTGTAATAGTAATTTTTAATGTGTTTATTTCTTTATAGTAACTGAACGTGCTAACCATGCTAAGGACAATTTATTTGAAGTTGATATTAATAAATATGATGGGTAAGTAACTTCACTTGCCTTTTTATTTTTCTAGCCGATATATTCTGTAACCTCTCTGGTCTTGTCTCTAACTTCAGATAGTAACCTTCATTGCTGATACATTTATTGCAACAGGTGAAAGTTCTGGGGTATATTCCTTTCCATAGGAAATCGACATTTAGGAGTACCAAAGAAAAATTGAACTGTTTCAGTAAACCAGTTCAGCACACAGTATGTTCAAGTGTAGTGTAACAATGTTTGCATGAGATTTGTGTTCAAAAGATCAATATAAGATTAATTTTGGTCATCCAGAAGTTGAACATTCTGTGATAGCTCAAAAGCTACCCTGAAATGTTTTGTAGAATAGGTGATCTTGATATTCACGTGAGTACAGAACACTTGCATCAGTGGTGTTCAGCCAGTATATAAAAACCATGAACCGTTTAGAAACGTTTTGGATAGCTTCTCTTGCGATGTAGGGCTCTTCAAATAACAGCTACATGATTTGGCTTTATTTGTGTGTGTTCTGTTGTGGAATTAATGTTTTAAAGAAGACAAAACTGAATGGTGAAATTGCATTCCATTATTAAATCTGCTGTAGAAGCTGAACAGTTTATAAGCTAGTCATTCCAGTTTCTGATTCATGACATAGAACAAGTTACACGACTGGAAAATCATGAATATGTATGCAGAACTTGTGCAGATAAGCTCTTGTAACTACAGTATTTTAAAATAGCATCTTGTGCTTGTTGACAGGTACATTTAAACTGGTAAGTTGCAAAAATACAGTTTCTATCTTTTCAGAGTACTTTTTCGAGGTGTGCAGATCTATATGCTTTGAATAAATAGAGTGAGGACATAATGCTGACAAACTGTGGTAGTAAGAAACTATATTCTGTCAAGGTTTGGGGCTGAGCCAGCCACTAAACGGATGACAGATGCTCTGTATTCACCCCTTTCCCTTCCTGGACACGGGAAGGGAAAGAAGAAAAGGGAGAGAGACTTACAGGCTGGAAAAAAATTAAACAACTAGAACAGCTTTAGAGAAACTATAACAGTAAGAAAAAAAGATGATAATAATAATGAGAAGAAAAACAATGAAATATATACAAAACCAGTATCAAGTTTTCCTCCCCATTGCATGCTCTCCCTGATGATACTCACATCACCACTGGTGCTGCAGAGCAGCTCTGGCAAGATGCCAGGCTGGGCTCCTGGACACAGCAGTGGCAGATGGGAACTGGATTCAGGAATGCATGGATTAGGATCAGAGACAGAAGAATGGACAGAGTCCTCCCAGGGTGCCAGCCATGGAAGAAGAGGAGGGCTTGCCCCTCATGATCCCTCGGCTTTTTATACTGAGCTTGATGTTTATGGGGTGGAGTACTTCTTTGGTCAGTTTGGGTCACTTGTCCTGTAGGCTCCTCCCTGCAGGTGCAACCCTTTTGCACCTTTACACTAACGAGGCCCCAAGGCAGCACCGAAGGGATTTGACAGTGGCCTTGGTTTCTGTAACATAAGCAAGAGCCTTTCTGCACACCATTGTACTGAAAGGAAAAATTGGTTCTGTTTTAGTCAAACCAGGATAATTCACAGGCGAAGTTTCTAGACTTCACCTGCTTTAAAATGAGTTGACTTTAAGCAGTTTTGACTGTGCTGGCATTTTTCTTAATTCTGCACAAGTGCAAGGAAGAGAAACTGGGATCCTAGAAAAACCTAGTTTAAGATTTTTCCTTTTAGTTTGACTTAACTGATTTGAAATAGATAATACTGACAGTTGGTGAAATTCCAGTGCAGAGCAGGAGAGCAAAGCAAGTGAGCCCATGTCCACTCCTAGCAAATTGGTTTTTACAACAACTGTCAGTGACCAATTGTAATGATACTTAAAGTGTTTTTTGGCAGATTCTAACAGTCTCTTATTATAGATTTTTTTTTTTTTTTTTTTTCTTTTCTCTCTCTAACATGACTGAGCTAAACAACCGGCAGAGAACTGCATCTTTTTAAAATCTTATTATTCTATTCCCAGGCTGGGCATTAATGGCAGTTAACTTGCAAATGGCAAGCTGTCTTTCCAAGCCTGGTTTTGTCCATCATGTACAAGTCTGTTTCTGTGGTGAACAGTGATGTTAGGAAGGAGTTCATGTATTAATACTACTTTTTGAATAACAGATCACATGGTTATATAAAAGATTTTTTTAAATGGTTGAAGCACATAAATAGGTGTGTGACTGACTCTTCTCACATATAGGAAAAGCTGCTTTGAATTCCTACATCTAGTGGTTATTCACCTGTCCTCTTAGATTGGTTCTGATAATTGGCTCCCTTCATTCAGTGATGAGGTTCTTCATTTAATCTTCACATTCCTATTTGACAAAGCCATGTGTGTAATTTTGGAGCTCAATATGGGATTCTTAACTGCTTCACTGTTTTCCAAGCGTGTTTACTTGAGACAGCTTGTCTGTTTCCTGTTTGTTCTTCCCATTTCTCCCCTTATAAGAATTTCTTCTGGTGAGTGTACTAATCTGATAGCTCAGTGAAAGAACAGCTTCTCTCTAAAGACAGTTGCTTGAAATATTCATTCCATTGCAATATAGCAGGGTTTTGTACATTGTGTAGAAACTAGAGCATGCTGTTTCAGGTAGTGACCATATTGTTCAGGTAGTGACCATGCTTAGAATATCTGACACATATTAATCAGTATGCTTCCTTATCCATATGCCTGTTGCACAAGCCTTTATAAAGTTGTTTCAAGTTGTTTTTTTTCGTAGTTCTTGAATTAGTTGACAGAATGGTTGAGAATAGAAGGGACCATAGATCTTTTAAAACTCATTTGTCTTGTGGACTTGCTTCTCCTAAAGTCCTTTAGCATATGTTGGAGGCCTGTGACTAGTGGAGTCCCTCAGGGGTCGGTACTGGGACCGGTGTTGTTTAATATCTTCATCAGTGACTTGGATGAGGGTACAGAATGTATCCTCAGCAAGTTTGCTGATGACACCAAACTAGGAGGAATGGCTGACACACCAGAGGGTTGTGCTGCCATTCAACGAGACCTTGATAGGCTGGAGAGTTGGGCGGGAAAAAACTTAATGAAATTCAACAAGGGCAAGTGTAGAGTTTTGCATCTGGGGAAGAACAACCCCATGTACCAGTACAGGTTGGGGGCTGACCTGCTGGAGAGCAGTGTAGGGGAAAGGGACTTGGGGGTCCTGGTGGACAGCAGGATGACCATGAGCCAGCAATGTGCCCTTGTGGCCAAGAAGGCCAATGGCATCCTGGGGCGTATTAGAAAGGGAGTGGTTAGTAGGTCAAGAGAGGTTCTCCTTCCCCTCTCTTCTGCCTTGGTGAGGCCACATCTGGAGTATTGTGTCCAGTTGTGGGCCCCCCAGTTCAAGAAGGACAGGGAACTACTTGAGACAGTCCAGCGTAGAGCCACAAAGATGATGAAGGGAGTGGAACATCTCCCTTATGAGGAAAGGCTGAGGGAGCTGGGTCTCTTTAGCTTGGAGAAGAGAAGACTGAGGGGTGACCTCATTAATGTTTATAAATATGTCAAGGGTGAGTGTCATGAGGATGGAGCCAGGCTCTTCTCGGTGACATCCAATGATAGGACAAGGGGCAATGGGTGTAAGGTGGAACATAGGAGGTTCCACATAAATGTGAGGAAGAATTTCTTCACAGTGAGGGTAACAGAACACTGGCACAGGCTGCCCAGAGAGGTTGTGGAGTCTCCTTCTCTGGAGACATTGAAAACCCGCCTGGACATGTTCCTGTGTGACCTGACCTAGGTGTTCCTGCTCTGGCAGGGGGATTGGACTAGATGATCTTTTGAGGTCCCTTCCAATCCCTAACATTCTGTGATTCTGTGATACGTAGTTTACTGTTAATCTGTCTAAACAGTGAAAGGACTAGTCCATTAGAGAAATAAACCCAAAATGCAATATCTGTTGCTGACTATGGAAGAGTAAATATTAGTTTACACATTGGAAATTGTTGCTATAGATAACAGTAAATATTCCTAAACAGGTATGCTGGGGACTACATGCGTAACTTTGGATTTGTCATGTGTATTTGAATTAGGTTTTCAGTTCAAGAATGTTTATGCTTTTAGAGTTCAGGGTGTGCAGTTGATTATTTTGCATGAAGTGTATGCTGCTGTAAAATAAGTCTTTTACTTCCTAGTATTTGCTTGGCTGTGGACTTTCTGCTGAGCTTAAACATACTGAGGATCTGTGTAGCTGCATCAGCTCTGACCTGAATTAAGTTTGCAAAACAAAGTTTTGCACCTGGTAACATTTAGAACTCTGTTTCATTATGAATGGTTATGTAGATATACATGACTTATGTCTGTTTGATGGTCTCTCGGCATGTTCAGAAGAGCATGCAAGCATGTACTTTTCTGGTTTTTGACTTTCATATAATGTATATCCCTATTAAATTTATGGAGTAAATTATACTTCTCTGTGAAGCCACAAGTATGAACTTACTTTTCCCTTTTTAGTAAAGGTACCCTATTTACATTTTGTTTACTTAGAAAGCTGTATGTACAGTCCTGTTCAGTGTTTTCCTTGTATAGTGAATTTGCACTGATATTTGTCTGTCTGCACACAGCAAAAGAGGATAACATTTTTTTTAGGTTGCATTCCAACATTTTGTTCTACCATCACAGATGTGTCTAGGTGCATTTGCAGTTGTGTCGCTTAATTATTTTTTCTGCTTTTTGTTAATTGCCAAGTTGGCTGTGGACAGTTATGTTCTGTAAAAATGGAGGATGAGAATAGAACTATTTTTGATGTGCCCAGTGCATGCCCTAAGTAGAACACTTGCTGTGTTGTTTATTGACTGTTAGTGTGCATTCTAATTTGTGTTTCCTGGCAGTGTTGTTTGTGTTGGTGGGGACGGCATGTTCAGTGAAGTGATGCATGGTCTCATTGGAAGAATGCAGAAGGACTCTGGCATAGACCAAAATAATCCCAAAGCACCATTAGTCCAGTGCAATATAAGGATTGGCATAATTCCTGCTGGTAAGAAAGGGTTAACTTTCAGTTTACTTTATTGATTTATTCTTGAAATTTCTTCTTATTCGAATAACTTCTTGAATTTAGGCCTAAGCGTACAATCTGAGCAATGATATGCGGTAAAGACAGCTAAAGCTGATGGTACACCTCTGTAATTATTGATCATATGCAATTTCATTTGGGAAGGGTACTTCGTAAGGGAAATCAAATTGTAATGTGCAACTTTAGAATTTAGTTACTACTTTTTTCTTTTTTTTGGTGACTTACTGTGTATTAATACAAGATAAGATGCTGACAGCAATACCTTTGCCCATCTGAGTGCTGTTAAAACTAGTGTCCCAGGTGTTACCTCACCCTGCCTAGTTGGTTCTCATGATTCCTTCAGAAGTGGCCTTACAAGATGACTCTCTCTTCCAGGGCTGGATTCAGTGTTGCAACTCTTTAATAGTATCTGCAATTTTAAGGACTCTTGAGGCAAGGCAGATGGACAGATCAGTGTCTTTCCTATGCTGTTCTCTCTTTATTGTCAGATGCTTGAGATATGAATTAAAGAACTGGGTTATGAAATAAACATTATGAGCTTCTGACCAGAACTGAAACAGAGACTTTATGAGAAATTTCAGCTCAGGTTATAAAAATACACCAAGTGAAATAGTATATTTGTACTCTCAGGCTTTAGGTGACAGATTTTATACTCATTATATCGTTGTGAAGAATGTATCTAAACCCAAATGGTCTGAATTGTTGTTTGGAAGAAGCTTAACCCTTTTTGCCTGCAGTACAGTAAGAGTTAGATATCTAGAAGCTGCAATGTGAATATCCCCTTATGGTTTTTCATTTTCCATGTTAGCTAGCACACTAAGGGTTCTGTGTAACACAATTACTATGTTCAAGTATATTCTGTTTTTATTTGTTAAAGCTTTGTATTAAAATCAGTTTGTATTATAAATTTAAGAATAGAATTTGAAGTGTTCTACCCTTCAGTTGCCTTATTTGGGCAAATTTCTTGTACTTAAGAGTTTTTGCTTACATGGTTGGTTTCAGAAGACTTTGCCTACTGGTGGTGTTAGTGACCATAAGAAGATGCAATTTGAAAAATAGGACCTCAATATTAAGAGCTATTTCTTTGTCCTTAGGAAATTAATTATAAGCATGTTAAAATTGAAGGACTAATCTTGTTTTTTCAATGGTTTCTTAATGCATTGTTTTCCAATTGCAACCAAAAAGTGATCTTCACTGATATTTTAATATTGCTAACATGTATCAAGTTACTTTATTCTCTTATATGCTTTAGTGTTTGTTGTGCTTTGTCCATTGGAGCTGTTTGCTATTTGAATGTATATTGCATGCTCTATTCCTTGAACTAACATGATGTACAGCCTTGTAATCAGTGCTATCATTCAGATATTTTCTCCAAGTTATTATTCAGGTCCCTCAAAAATTATTTGTAATGGTATATAAGGAAGCTGGCCTTGAAGTGCTGTTAATTAAGTGTTTGGAAACACAGAGGATAATACATATCTTGATCATTTTCTATATTGTGCAATATTGAAAATGATCCCTTACTGAAAATATGGGAAAGTGCTTATTTACTGAAAAGGGGAGTCAAATCACTGAACAAATCTTAAACCTTTCTTAACATGTCTAGCCATTACAGGGACCTTAAATTGTGTATGAAATAGCCAAACACATGCATTGCAGGTTGGTCAGGGAGGCAGCAAGAGGTTTTTTTTCTAGCCCTTGGTGAAGGTGTTCTTTGTTCATCTTTGCTTGCTGTAAGTAAGCTGACCATGTATTGACCCAAACAGATCCCCTAGTTCCCAGACTAGTGGAAGAAGTCTGTTACAAAACGAGGGGATCCTTAAAAAAACTTTTTTATTTTTTAAAAAACTAAACTGACAGTCCTAAAAATACAATAAGTCAAAAGGAATAATGAAATACAAATCTTGCATCTAGAAAAACCTCTCCATGATGCTCTTTTTGGTTCTTTATAACCAACCTTCTTTTAAAAAATACTAAGAAATCATTAATAGATATTGAAAACAAACACTACTTATAGTTTAGAGATCAAGTTCTAAAGCTCTGTGTGTCTTCTGATATATGGAGACAGTTTACTCGATGAGGACAGGAGCCTGGGGTAAGGTGACACTGAATCAGTGGTTTTGCCTTTTTATCGTTTAGCTCCTAATGTCAAGCTGTGTTAACAGAAACATGGCAGGTTGTGGTTTGTGGCTGGGATTAAACAGTGTCTGTACTTGGACTATCAATTCAGCAGACTTAATCTTTGCTCAGAAGCTGTCAATTTATCTGTACACAGGTTTGAAACTACAAATGAGAGAGATTTTAATGCCAAAACACTTTCTTCTATATGACTACTTTTGGGTAATTAGTTTTATCTCATAGGCAGGACCCCTTTGTACAGGCTATTCTTTTAATGTTGGATGTTACTTGTAAATCATGGTTCTAACGTCTGGAGCAAGCCCCAGCTTGGCTCATTTGTTTGAACAGATGTGTTTGGTTTGAGACAGTCTCTTTCCTTAGTGTGTCTTCTGGTTGAAAAATATCATTCTTATCCTTTATGGTACATTTTTATGAAATAGCTTTTTTAATTGAAATGAATAAAGGCTTTTACTCAAATGGCAGTTTTAACTTTAGAATTTCTCTTAGTTGCAGCCATTCTTCGAATCTGCCAGTGTAAATTGACTTATCACTGTTGTAAACAGATTTGATGTTAAGAGGACTTAGAGGTTGTAGCAACATGACAAAATTTCACTGCAATATGCTTAAGTACAAGTCAGCGCACGTACAAGAACCAGCCATGGTTTCTGACTGCACTCAGAGTACTAGTACGTCTCCATGGAACTTAAAAACAGAATAATTTCTTTCATAACATGTGGCACTGAGGTTTCATCCACATATTTTAGTGCTAAAATTATACCCTCTGGAGTAAGCCAAAGTAATTTGTTCTTCTTACTAAACCTGACATCGCACAGGAGGACAAAGCTGTCACCCGCTGTCGGAGGACTCTTTAGTAAAAGAGCACGGATTAGATTAAATACTCTTATGATCTCAGCAGGTAGAAAAAAAAATAATCCTACTTCACTCTGTGCTGTGGCTTAATATCAGTGTGTTCATTCTTCCAAAAACCAGGTCTGCCGGCCTCCCCTGGGGACAGAGGAAAAATCTTCTAAGTGCTAGGGAAGATTGAGTAAAATGTGGATACAAAGTGTTAATTGCTATAGTGATTTAGGCTTCTGTGTATCCAGTTCCATCTTGCTTTTATTGTGGTCAAGGTATGAACCCTGTAATGTCTAGGATTAAAGTATGTAGTATGATTATAATCAACATGTTGACGTATAGCTCTAGAAGTTAAGAATGCTAAAGACAACAGAGGCTTCTTATGTGAAGGTAGTATAGAAAAATGGTCGAAGATTCATTTACAAACTTAAACAAATGCAAGTAAAATCATGAAGCATGACTGGACCCTATACTACTTTCATCTAGGCTGTAAAATTTCTCTTTGAAAATATGTTAAAGCATAGCGTAAAAAGCTGCCCAATTCTTTTTTTAAGTTACTCCAAGTGATGCGTCCACAGCCTTCTCTGTTCCAATATTTGTGATATTTAATGATCTTTGCAGTTTAGTTAGCATCTCATTTCAAGGTTCAGTATGTCCAGTTTGAAATCTGAAGTGCAATGTATTGTGTTCCGCCTTCAGCATTTTAAATCCATTGTACTTCTGGAAATGACAGTCTTAGAGCTAAATACTGCGTTTAATATGGTGGGGTTGCTATGAAGGCAGTAGCTAAGTCAAGATTACTTTTCCCTGTGAATTTAATTTCATCTCTGAAATTTGCCATTATTGTATTAATACATTTTTGTTGTACTGTGGTACTGAAGTTCTGGAGAAGTAATTATATAACAAAAAAAAGAAAAAAAAAAAAGAAAAAGAAAAAAAAAACCAAACAAAAAACCCCAAACAAAACCAAAACCGAAATCTTTCTGAACTGTTCCTTTTTAAGCCAGTCTGCCATTCTGTTAAACTTGGTTTCTGGATGCAGAAAGAAAGGTGTATAACACTCTGAGTAGGAACATGACTGTATGCCAAAACCATCCATCTCTCCCTGTAACAGTAGCTTCTCCCCTTACTTTTGAATGTGTCAGATCATTGTCATGTGAAAAATTACTTTCCAGAGAAGTCACCATCTAGACTCTTCAAAATACTAGATGCTGCTTGACCAAGAGTATGCAGTTACTCTGTCATTAGCATGACTCAGCTGCTATTTCATCCATGAGGTGACTGTACAGATTGTGACTTCACAAAAATGCTACAAATACTACACTGAAGTTGTTATTCTACCTCTTTGCAGTACAGAATCCTGTTGCCATACTGATTTGTCTCTGAGGATTCTGTGTGTGCTGTGGAAACATCTGCCCCTCTCAAGGGTACCTCACATGGAGCAATGCTCATGAGCACCGAGAGTATTTCTATTTCTTTATTAAAATTCACTCTTTTCTATAGGATCAGCATTTGTCTGATTGTTGCTTCTGTCATCTGCTTAGCTTACTATTTCCAGTTCTTGAAATTTTTTTTTGTTTTCCATCAATAACAGCACAAAAATTAATATGTACAGCTCACAGCATGCATGTGTTTTGATTTAAGAACACTTAGTTGTAAGTTGGTAGTGTAATCATTTTTCAGATGATTAATTCTAGCACTTTTTTTGGTCCACAGAATCACTGGCATGAGCTCTTCCACACAACCAGTAAATCATCTGTTTTTCTTTATCACTTTGGTGATTCTGTGACCAATTTAAAGCTTGTGAGGTGGTGTCTGAGCACTTGTCTTCATGACTTGTCTAGTCACAAATATTCAGCAATATTTGCATGCAAAGGGGAAAGCTGTAGTGTACTCTGCAAAATGCAGTCCATTGCTTTGGTTTCTTTAATCTTGCTTTAGCAAAGATGTTTTATGGGGAGTACATACTCTTTAATATTTTAAATACGTATCTTGATAATTTATCCTTCTGATTAATTAAAAGGGAGGATTTAACCATTTTTAAATCATTAAATTTATTTTTAAAAATTCAATGTTTAAATTTGCGGAGGGAAAGAACATAGAACAACTTGCCCATTTAACAGCTATGTAGCTGTATGATACCTCCTAATAACCTAATAGCAAATGAATTTTTGAGGAAAACAAAACAGGGCTCTAGTATAAATATTGTATAGTAAAGGTTTAAAGTAAAGATAATTATTTTAACAAAGACTGGTTGATGTGCCCTCTACACACTTAGTAATTTTTAGTAGGCTCTTAATATCAAAATACCTGGCATGAGAGCTTTCTTTAGCTGGGAGATTTCAGACATTTAGATTGGGCTTCAGCTGTCTACATATGGTGATATGCTGCTACCGTCGTTGAAATGTTCTAGCCCTATGCAAGTCAACTATTGTACTAGAGTAGCAGTTGGAAGCCAAGCAGAGTAATTGCAGCACTTGAACACTAGTTGGTGTCATTTTAGTTAGTGGAGTTGCTCTCCTTAGGCTGAATTTCAATTTGAAATTAATACTCAAATTTTCATGCTTGCATTTAGGTGTCTAGGTGAGATGGGCATCTAAACTCATGTTATACCCAGGGGGCATCTGGTCAATATGGTCAGTATAGCCTGTAGATCTTGTGTTAGATCGGCCTGTCTTGTGCAGATGTCATTTCCTACGGCCGTGCAAATGGGGCCTGTGTGTGAATACGTTGAATTAGGGCTGAGTTAACAAGCCATCCAACTACTTTCTTCACATTTGCATGTACTGTTGTGCAACCCATAAAAACCTCTTTTATTTTCCTTCACTCAGGCTGTCACCCTTAAAAATCCCCTAAGAAGATCTGGCAGAGTATGTATGTAATTCTTCTGTTGGTTTAACCACAACAAATAACATCCACCATAACATTAGTCACGAGTCTGCTCTATGAAAGCTGCTTGCCCAAATGGAGTGCTCTGGCAATTCTAAACTATTAATCAAGGAATATTAGTCAAGCTATCTTTACATTCTAATCTTGCTTTCTGTATTGGTTTCATACTGATGAAATAAGCCAGGTTTTGGTGGGGTTTGTACGTACATCTCCTGAGAGTGCTGTTTCAGAAGTAGTAGATTCCAAATCTATTCAAGGCCAAATCTAATGGTCTAGAATTCCTGTTTGGTTTTTAAGTATTCAAAGAGATTCAAATCCTTAGTTACTATGAATATTTTTGTGACCTTTAAACAAGTACCGTTCAGTTCATGCTTGGTGTGGTGTTATGACCAGTTGTATTCTCTTGGAATGTATGTAAGGAATGATACTGGATTTGTTGCTCCATACTGCAGGCTCTGAGGGAAAAAAGCAACAATATTTTACTGTTTGTAGTTGGTATTCCACTGGCATGTCTGAGAAAGAGGGATGATTTGACAGTTGGTAAACACTGTTGCTGTCTTTCCCAGACTCCCATTTTAGAATCTCAGAATTAATTCCAGACTTCAGATCTAATTTTAGCCCTCCCTTGCTAGTTAATTAATAGAAAATAAAATAAGTCCTACAAAATTCCCCAACAGGTAAACCAGCTTTTAATTGACTACAGAAGAGTATAGGGAGACAAGCCTCGAATGTGAATAGCTTGCATGAGTTGCCCTCTTCTCCTCCCATCTGTAGTGTAAGACTACTTGGAAGCTGTTTACATCGAGACAAATGTGACTAACGTAATTCTAGCAGCAGAATACAGACAGACCTTGAAGAAATGAGAAAGATTGGATGAAACTTTAGGCTAGTACATTAAGCAATAAAAGTTCAGATCAGGTCTTTTAGTGGCTATTTTTTTGTTTGTTTGTATTTCTTTTCAAAGGTACGGACAGTTTTCTGCCTAACTGAAATTCAGGAGTGTAGGAGGCAAAATGAAACTGAAAAAATTGGCAGTAAAGCATAGCTTCAGTATCTGAGCTTTACTTAATGTTTTCTGCTATAAAACTCCAAATGTGGCATAACATCATCTGTGTACCTTGTCTGCTATGATACTGAGAGAAATTAGAGTCACGTTTCCCATGCAGCATCACATACCTGTAATGGGCACTTGCACACTCTTGAACCTCAGCTTTGTAGAGAGTGATCTCTTTAGTCACACTGTTTGTTTTGTTCTGCAGTTCTGTTATATTCCCTTTAATTGGTTCTTGGAGCTGCTGCTTGTTAACTGTGGCATTTGTTCACTGCTTCTGTGTGTCATTTGCTTGATAGAAGCTTCTCTCACGACCTTCACTGGTTGGGAGGTGGTATCCATTTCCTGAGAAGTGAGTTGGAGGGAAAGTTATTTTCTTTGCTCCTATTGATAACTGTATATTCCGTGACTGCTTTCAAAGTGAGAAAGAACCTGAACTGGATTTTAAATAGTGATTGGTCATTCTTCCATTTTTAGTTTCCTGTTTCGATTTGGTTAGGCCTCAGAAATGCAGTACTCTGAGCTCTTCTACATCTAGTGTGTCAGTAGCAAATCTGAGAATATATATGCAGACTAAGTAAGTTTTTGTTTTCAGATATCCAGCCTTGGCTTTTAAAGGAGTTCTATTTTAGGGAAGGGATGGGAGAAACTATAAGATAAATTTGGAGTTAAGATACTGTAACAAAAATGCTTCTGTACATCTGGTCCTGACTTTCAGGTCCCAGCTGCAGAGTAGGATTCAGAACCCTACATTAGGCTCCTAGGTTGTTTTTTATAGGGATCAGGGAGAACTACCTGTCTCTAAACAGCACCAAAAATACTGAGTGGACATACTGAGGGGTAGCCTGAAGGTAGTTAGCAACAAAGACAGAATATAGGTGAAATTTATAGCTTCCACACTTTCTTCTTGTGGGTATTTTGCTCAAGACTGTAAAGGCACATCTCTATTCACTTTGCTCCCCTATCTATAAACTAATTCCTGAAAGCAAGTGTTTACTAATTTTCAAATAATAGAACTGAGCAAGAATTCCTGGTTTAAGATGCAGCTGGAGGAGGAAGGGATGTGGACAATCTGGAATTTAGATCACTCCCCCAAAAAAACCAAAACAGGAGACCGGTTAACTTTTTTTCATGGGATCTCAATAAGTAAGAAATCTTAAGCAAAGGTGAATCAGCATAGGCCTGCCTTCCTCTCCATCCTTAGTTGATATAAAAGCTATAATGTAATCCTGAAATTTTTAATGTGAATTAACTTACTTCCCTTGAGTAACTGCTTATATTTATTGTTTACATAGTGAATATCTTTGTACTTTGTATGGAGAAAAATAAAATCCACTAATTGGGAGGAAAAATAAAGTACATTTTAAATCATAATATTTGTATCCTTATATTTGCTTTGTTCCATAAAATAGAAAGGGGCAGGCAAAAGGAACATAATGCTTTTATCTGGAGGACCATGCCAATAATACTTGTTTTGAAAAGATATGAGTTAATCTCTTAATTAATATTTTTCAGGATCAACAGATTGCATATGCTATTCAACTGTTGGCATTTCTGATCCAGTAACATCGGCTCTTCATATTATTGTAGGTGGGTGGTCACAGTTTGCTGTCTTGTTATGAAGATGATTAAAATAGTCAAAAATAGTAATTCCAATTAGTTCTTTCTATGTTTGTGAAATATGATCTGAACATAATAACTAAGTTGAAATAAGAAGTTTTTGTCTGGGATTTAAGTCCCTGATTTGAAATACAGGAGGTTAAAAATGAATTACGTTCTCTAATTCATTGTTTTCAAAGGATCATAAAGTTTTGAAATTCCTATCTGGTGCTTAAGTTTTCATACATTCTGGCATGCTTTTGAAAGTAATAATAAAACATAATAAGCAGTTTAAGTTGTTGGACTACATATCTCTCAAGAGAAAGCTATGACAAGTGCACGTACACTTGAATACTGGTATTTTGTACAAGATGCCCAATTTTCCTGTGCAATTTGATGCTTCTGTGCCAAATTAGAAGTATAGCTTCTGCTTGACTGGAATTAGCTGATAATTACCTATTTTTACCATGTTTAAGTCATATATTTGAGGAGGAACTAGGAAGAAAAACCATTATGCTTCAGTAGATGCTTCTTGATATGTTGTCATCAGTAGGGATGGTGATACTGCCACTTCTCAAAGTCTTCTAGTAATAGAGTCCCTGAACTGCACAGGGACTGAAAGAGACAGCTTGGCATATTCAGTGCATTGTGATTTGTGATGTCCATCTTATCTGCCACATATTGAAGAATCATAGTCACCTGGTTCTTGATACTGAATTTGAAAAATTGTGCAAGATACTCTTCAGTTATAATGATGTTGCATAAGCATAAAGGATAGAATTTCCAAATGACAATTATCATTTGACATTATCAGTTCTTATTGAGTGCTTAACAGTTGTGGTTTTAGGAGCTGGTGTTGCAAAGCTTTACACATGTGCTTCTCTGTTACTAACTTGTGGTTAAATCTGTTCAGCAAATGTAGAGTTTGGGCCATTGGACTGGGATTAGCGAGAGAGAGATGGACTTAGCATATCATATTATTTTAGCTGAATTATTAAATATGTATATATACACATGTATTTATACTTTTAAGAGTGTTTCTCACGTAAAGGGTTCTTCACAGTAGTCGGTGGTGGAAGGATGAGAGACAATGGGCATGAAATAAAACAGAAGAAAAAAGAAAAAAAACAAGCAAAGAAACAACACCCACTAAAATCCACCACCACTCCAAAGCTTGCACTATGAGGGCATCAGAGAGATGATGTACTCTCTGTTCTTAGGGATTTTCAGGACTTGTCTAGATAAGCCTTGAATAACCCGATCTGATCTCATAGCTGAACCTACTGTGAGTGGGAGGTTTGATGAGAAACCTCCTAAGGGTCCTTCCAGTTTGAATTATCCTCTGATAGTACGACTTACAGAGTTAATTAGTATCCAGTAGACATATGTGTACTACATTGATGTCTTCTATAGCATCCCCTCCCTACTGCTACATGGTAAATGAATGTAAATTCTTCATTATATATTTTTAGCATACTGACCTTTCTTCTCTCTGAGTGCTTACTGCTTTTAAAATGTTAAGTTAAATTAGCATTAAAAAATATTTTTCTGTGTGGATAAGAAATACATATGGATATATGACATACATATGTTATCATATAAATAGAACATATTTTTTTTTAAAAAAAATCTGTAATGTTAAAGTTACTATCATGTTTGCAGCTGCAAACAAAACAAGCCTTAATAGATCCTTGCACTTCTAATCTTCATAGGTGACTGTCAGCCTTTGGATGTCTCTTCAGTATATCACAACAACACGTTTTTGAAGTATGCTGTGTCGTTGCTGGGTTATGGATTTTATGGAGATATATTAAAAGATAGTGAAAAGAAGCGGTGGATGGGTCCGATGAGATATGACTACTCAGGTAACTTGTGTAGTTACTACATTCTTTTATCAGCGTGTGAATATATTGGAGTAGTTGGTGTGCTCTCTGCAAACTAAGCTTCTCTGGAGCTCTTAAACATAAGAGGCAGACTGAACCTGATTTTAAACTTTGGTAGCAAGTATATTGGATCACATTATGTAAAGCCCCATAACTTGGGGGATAACATTAACAGTGTGCTCATTAAAATTGAGCTGAATTTGACTACGTAGCGCAGTTAATAAATTAACTGATAATTAATATTTTAAGTATTTTATGAGCTTTATAAAGAACTAAAAAGTTTAGATTGTGCTATTATAAATGATGTTGGAAGCAATCCTAATTCAAATTTGTTTAATAACCTTTTTTTAGTAATAAAGTTGCTAGCGCTGTCCTGTGTTGTTAATAGAAATGTGTTGCTGTAAGTCACCTAGTGATAGCTGCCTAAAAAATATCTCTTCTGTGATAATCATTTTTACTTTCTTTTCAGTCAGAGATGGCTTGGACATGAGGTTGTTGGAAGGAATTGTTAATTTTGTTCTTCCAGCACTAGTGATAGGGAAAGCTGAGTGGTTTAGCCTAGTTAGCTAGTATTTGGACAAATCCTATGCTACTGGAAGGTACTTTTTGGCTTATTTGATTTGTGTTATGGAAAGAAATACAAAAGCCAAATTTAAGTAGTATAGGCTAATTTTAAGATTCAGCAGTGATGTACAGCTAAATTTTTTTTACTTGGCTCTTAAAGATGTCAAGGAAAGTAATGGTACTATTGGCAAATGTTAAAAAGTTGAGGGGGTTATTTCGTTGTCCTTTATAGTCTAAAACATAACACAAAGAGCTGTGGGCTTGAGGAGAGAAACTATTGTTTTGCAGTCCTTGGAGAAGGGAAGAGAGGAACAATCAAGGGATGTATGCAGAGGTGTTCGCAATGTGGATTTATAATGACTTAATGCTGCTTAATACCTTTTTTATGTAGGCTTCAAGACTTTTCTTTCTCATCATTACTATGAAGGAACAATTTCTTTTCAACCAGCAAAACACACACTGGGATCTCCACGAGATAAAGATAGCTGCAGAACGGGGTAGGCTAATGTTTATCTCTGGATATTTTACATGAACTATTTTAAATGGCCTGTAAATAAATAGAAGTGACAGAAGTGTTGTTTTAAACATCAAAACATGTACTCTGAAAGAGACAAGCTTTTGACTCATTAAAGAGAACACCTCGTTTTATCAGGTCAGTAAACAAAAATTTAATAAAATTTTGTTAGCTGGTGTCCCCTGCCCCGCGCCCCCATCCCCCCCCCCCCCCCCCCCCCCCCCCCGCAGTTTTAAAAGAAACAAAATAGTACAGTACCTAGTTACAAGATGCTGGGGATACTATGCTGTGCTATTGCTAATAAATGAAAAGTCTGGATGCCTCATAGCTTTTCCAAAAGGAAATAATTAATGAAAAATTCTCAAATGTTCACATGATAATTGGATCTAGCAATTTTAACAATTGTTTTAGTGCCATGACAGCAGCTGCTGTGACTTGTCCTGAGAATAGGTCCTTTGAGGAACCAGCCTTTTTAGTCTTTTTTTTTTTTTTTTTTAATAGACTGTTACTATGCTGTATACATTCTGTGTGATATTCTTCATTAGTTTCTCCAGTCAGGGGCCTACCTTAATCTCCTTCTTCCTTTCTCTTTGCTTTCACTTGCTTGAAGTTATGCAGTAGTATTTGCTATTCTTCTTTATATATGAAGCTATCAGAGATATAGTAGTTGTCACACCAGCAAACAGCACAGCAGCATACAGAGGAGCCAGAAACTACATGGAATTTATTGAGACACTAGGTGGAATTTATTGAGACTCTGCTGTAATAATGCTGTGATATGCTACAGATCATGGTCTCCAGCACTAGCTGAAGCAATGCTCTTGATCCATTAGGTGTCTTGATGCAGGGGAAGCTCAAGGGGGAGAAAGCTGTCAACCAGGTCTCAGTCAGGGAGAAAAGAGTGGCGCCTCACAGGTGTTTTCATACATCCCAGTAACTGCTGGGAGAGCAGTAGGTCTGGGCATAAGCAATCTAGGAGAATCCTGGAGTGTAGTGATGACAGTGATCATGCAGATGATTGACAGGTTGACTAGGAGAAATGCTCTGCTGGTTTTGTTACAGAAAAGGAAAGTTTGGGATGTGATGGTTGAGGGCAGTCTTGGCAGCTGTGACTGCAAGATTGTGGAGTTTAAAATACTGAGAGAAGCAAGCAAGACAAAAAGTAGAATTGCAACCATGAACTTCAGGAGAGCAGATTTTGATTTATTTGGGAATTGTGGCAAGATCCCGCAGGAGACTGCCCTGGAGGACAAAGAGGCTCAGCAGAGTTGGTTGGTACCTCCTCAGAACATAAGAACTGTCCATTCTGATATGCAAAAACTTGAGTAAACATAATAGAAACCAATGTGGTTGAGCAAGGATCTCAGAAGAAAATGGAAGTGGAATGAGTTACTTTGGAGGAACACAGAGACATTGCCTAAACATGCAAGAATGGAACTGAGTAAGCGAAAGCTCAGGTGGAGTTGACATCAGTGAGGAATATGAAGGGTGTTACATGTTACAAAGGGATTATATAGATAAACAAATCGTAACAAAAGGCTAAGGGAACTGTGGGCCTGCTGCTTAGTGGTATGGGTGAACCTACTGATAAAATATATGGAAAAGGCTGGGAAATACCTCATTTTCCCCAGTTTTCACTGATGTAGTCTGTTCCCAGGTCATACAAGTTCCCAGGCCCATGGATGAGGGGGAAACAGTGGATATTACATACCTTGACTTTAACAAAGGCTTTGATTCTGTTTCCTGTAGTGTTCTTAAAACCAAATTAATGAGGTGTGGACAAGGTAAGCTGATGGGTAGAAAACTGGCTAGACTACCTAGAAAGGTTTTGAATACCAGGTCCAGCTAGCAGCCAAATACTAATGGTGTCCCTTGGGAATCCATGCTGTGGTAATACTGTGCAACATCTTTATTAATGACTGAGGTGATGGCAGAGAGTGCAGTCTCAGCAGTTTTATGGATGATACCAGATTGTAAGGAGTGGTTTACATGGTGAAAGTCAGGGCTCTGCTATTCAGAGAGACCTTGGTGGGCCGAAGAAATGGCTGATAAGAACCTCCTGAAGTTCAGGAGAGGCAAATGTCACGTATCTGGTGTGGAGTAGTCCCATGCAACAGTACTGACTGGCTGCTGGCTGGAAGGCAGCTCTGCTGAAAAGAACTTCAGGATCCTGGTGGACGACAGCTGTACCCAAATCAGCAGTGTGTCCTTGCAGCAAGGAATGCCCAACCGTATATTGGGCTTTATAAGCAAAAGAGAAGCCAACAGATCAAGAGAAGTGATTCTTCCCCTGTAGTCAGCACTTGTGAGATGAAGGACTGGTTCCCATATCTCTCATTCACTGTTAGAACAGTCAAACATTGGAACAGGTTTCCCGGAGGTCTTGGGGACTCTACCCTTGCAGATATTCAAAACTTGATTGAACAAGACACTCAACATCCTGATCCTGTAAGACCTGCTCTGAACGGAGGTTTGGACCACGTCAGAGGTCCCTTCCAACTTATGTGGTCTTATGGCTCTATGATGCTCTTATTTCTGACATCCAGTAATCTTCAGCAGTGCGCTTAAGTACCTATACTGCATGCCACATTAGGGTTGTCAGTGCCATGCTGCATCTTGTGGAGGAAGGTCTTGTACTGATTGGGTAAAACAAAAAAGTTGAACTGAATAATAGTTTTGTTTTCAGGAACTGAATAGTATTTTTGTTTTCAGATGTTACATTTGCAAGAAAAGTGAGCAACAGCTGGCAGAACAGCACAAGGAATGTGGATTAAAACATGAAGGTAATTTGTCATAAAAAGTGAGATGGTGTAGTATTATAAAAATTTTTATTTTTCAGAATATACCAGTTTGAGTGGGGAGGGGGTAGTTAACATTGTGAGTTACTAGGTAATCCATTGTTTCTTTTAAGAAAAATACATGTAAATATGGGAAATATGTAAGGTATCTCCTCCATCTAAACCTCAGAAAATTATTTTAAAGTTATACCAATTATTTGTATATTTCAAGAGTTGAGTTTCTTTTCTTTAGGTAAGATATATTCTGTGAGCTCGGACTGTGTTCATTCTGTGAGAAGAACTTAACTGATAAACTGTGAGGCAGTATAGAAGGAATTAAGATAACTATTAGAATAGATCAGGATTGAAAATTTGTGTTTGTTAGCACAGAAGTCACCCTATGTAAAGCTGTTTATTAAATAAATATGAGGCAGTGAACTTGGACAATTAACTGATCTAGTGGACTTAAGTATTTCTGTACAATACACCATCAATACTCAGTAGAACTGATAAATGAGACTTCTATTTCTCAAGTTATGGTATTCTTATTCTTTTTTCCCCCCACATTCCAACCCCTGTACACACTTCCATGGATGTAAATATCCTAGATTCTGTGCAGTCCTCCTCTTGGTTGTGTCTTTTTTCTAACTGCTACATCCTAGTGGGAAGCACTGATATCGATACACTTGTTTCGCCTATGCTCTCAGTTCCTCATCTTGGGTAAACCCCTCTTAAACAGCAGGCAGCTTTCCCATGGGTGCTTGCTTATTCTTTTACTCTTTTTTTTTTTAACTTGTAGAATCCAGTGCATAAAACCATAATTTTCTTGACACAAACATTGGTCCTTATGACCTAGATTATTACAATTATTTTGCACAGTATCTGTGCCAGGTTCTAGACATGTATTAGCAAAAAAGAGTTTCATCATACTGTAGAGATTCATTGGTAGCATAAAGACTGTATATAGATTTCGATGCCAACTTGAATTCCTGTTACATATGCTTATATATATATATAGTGATTTCATCCCAGCTACTGCTTTCAGATCTTTGATATAATCAACAGATGGCCAGATGGGAGTATTTCTTGAGCTGTTTTAATTTATGCCCAGATTCACTTAAGGAAATTGTTTTACATAGTATTTTCTTAGGAGCTAAATCTGATACTTGGGTTTTTTAGTAAGAAAACATCTGTCTTTTTGAGAAATAACTGTAGTCAGAAATTGTCAACCTTTTTGTTTGTGGAGTTTTTTTGTTTGGGAGGGGGCAGGGTTTGGGGTTTTTTGTGTTTGGGTGGGTGAGGGGTCTTTGGGGTGTGTTTTGGTTTTTTTGTTATTAAATCTGCGGTTTTGTTAGCTTTGATCCACCAAAGGCAGAAAAAAGCTACAGGTTAGTGAGCAATCAAGATTGCTTTAGCCAGCATTGCACAAGACATTAAGCAGCTGATTATGCAGGATGTTGTTTACTTAAATCCATTTCACTTCTGGTAGCTGGCTTTCTTTGCAGTCCAGTCTCTTATTCATGCAGTATTGGTAAGCAAACAATAACAATTAGCTTTCCAATAAGAAGGATTTTAAATGGTCACCTCAGATAAGCTTTTTACGGCAGGGTGTATTGGCTGACTCTTTCATTGTGCCTACTTGGTTTATGTACAGTTCAGATAAGTTTAGGAGGATGCTTGCATTGGCTGTCACTGAACATATTTCTTTGTATTGTGCAGAAGTGTATGTGGACGGGCCCAGTAAACTTCGAGTGTTAGTACTTCACGCTGATTTCAGCAACTTGCAGTATATATACACAATAGATAGTTGAAATGAGTGCTGTTTATGCTCTCACTGCTTATGATTGCTCTATTGTATGAAAGGACGAGGTGACAGGATGAGGGGTAACGAGCAGAAGCTGAAACGTAGAAGGTTCCATTTAAATAGGAGAAAAAAAACTTACTTTCAGTGAGGGTGACAGAGCACTGGCACAGGCTGCCCAGAGAGGTTGTGGAGTCTCCTTCTCTGGAGATTTTCAAGACTCACCTGGATGCAGTCCTGGGTGATGTGCTCTAGGGGATCCTGCTTTAAGCAGGGGAGTTGGACTAGATGATCTCTGGAGGTCCCTTCCAACTCTGACAATTCCGTGATTCCATGAAAGATATTTTGGGTGAATAATTTGTGATATTACAGTGATACACCCTGCAGAATGGTTATGAAAACAATTGATCATTCACAATGTGATAAATAGCCTTACTGTTCTTACTTGAACAGTGAAGCTGTTTTTGAGCAACATGCTGAAATTTATACTGAATGGTACTTTTTCACCAGGTGAAAACAATCTATTCCAGTAACTTGTATAAGCATTCTATCTTAAGCAATTAGAGACTTATTTATTACAGTGAGCATACTTCAAAAGTTGACACATGTTTAGCCACACAATAGACTAAATTATCAATGTTTCTCAGATAAACAACAAAAGGATTTATCAGTAAAAGGTGATATTTTCATTTTGTTATTTTTATATCAGAAAATGCCTGGTTTTCTTGTAAATAAGCACTTGTATCGTTCTGGATGCAGATGTTTCCAGTTCAAATAGTTTCTTATGTTCTGTTCAGTTACCTTCATCTCAGAGCAGGGCCTTGTTGTTTGCCTGCAGCCTGAGCAAAGTCATTCTGTAGTTTTACATTTAAGTCTTTCTTATCTCTTTTAAGATACACATTTTGAATCTGATTTAAATTATTTCTTTCTGTAATGTCCTGTTTGAAAGCAAAATAAAAAAAACAGCAGTAAAGCAAGCAATACTAAAACCACTCTGGCAAATGATGTGAAAATGTTGAATTCAAGAGCTGCATTTTTTCTTATCACCAATTTGCGTATCAGGAGACAGAGAGGATACTCTAGATGGAAAAAGAATAAAGTTTTTAGTTTCCTTTAAATATTTTGTCACTTTGTAATACTACTTTATTTTTCCTGGAATTCTGTTTATCTGGTTTTTTTTTTCTTTTAGTTCTGTTACTAAAGAGTAGGTGGTAAGAAGTTCCAATGAAAAAAAATTCAAAGCAGCAAGAAAAGGTCGAACAACTACAACTACAGAATACTTCCCAAACACTTTTTCTTTTCTTTCCCACCCCACCCCCCCTTCTTTTTTTGGTGTATAAAGCTTGGAAGAGGTCAATTAAAAATGAATGCATCATAGATGTTAGGTCTGAAGTTACCTAGACAGTTGTGATAATGATTCTCTATAGTAAATATGAAGTTACTAAAAGGTAAAGTAAAAAATATCAGAATTTCAGGACGTCAAATATATAGCATAAATGTAATCTATGGTAGCTTGAAAGAAGCACCCTGAAAATAACTATAAGTTAACCCAAATGTGGGAAACTGAACAGTGTTCATCTTCTAAGTCTGTACTGGTTAATACGCCTCAAAACTTCTACCTTGCTGTGATTCGATGATCAAACTTTAACAGGCTTATATAAACAAACCTTATCATTTTTTTGTTCATTCCTTAATTTTACCCTCATCAATAATGGCACTTCTCTCCTGGATTCCAGTCCTAGAACCACATGTATCTCCATAGACTGTTCTGCAGTCATTACTTCTGTGGAGTTGTTCATTTGAAATACATGAGTCCCCTTATATTGGGAGGAGAAAAGAAGTGTTATGGCTGCTTGATGGCTTTTTCTTATTGTAATGAGGAAGGCAGTTATGTATAATCTAAAAATGCAAAGATGTTTTTTATCTCTTTTTTTTTATCCATATTCAGGAAAATAAAGTTTAGATGACAACTCTGTGCAGTGCCTGTCAGTTTCTTTGTTCCAGAAAATTCTTATACCTCTTGGTAGTGTTGGTGCTGTTATACATTTAAGTTCAGTCTACGTCTAACCTCTAACAGAACAGTTTCATGTTGTTGAAAACAGACTTACATATCGTGTTCTAGAAATCTCTGAAGATATATGTACTGGAAAGTTCATCTCTGTTAGTAGTATTCATCTTCAGACATTTGGGTTTGGGGTGGAAACAGACTCGTGATCTGCTGCCTGCTGGTCCTTGCTGAACTCTAAGTCATCTCTTCTTCTTTGGTCTTTTTTTTTTTTTATAAATATAGTTTGTGACATTAAAGCACAAGAGGAATATTGATTTAGAAACCAAGTACTGAACCACTGTCTTTGCATCATTGTTTTTTTAAGATTTTAGATTATGTTGAAGACCAAGAATAATTTTTTTTAAAGTTAAAAACACCCCTGAACTTTCACGCTCCAAGAGTCGTAACTTGCCTCTATCTTCTCCCTGCCTAAGGTGGTGTGAGTTTACCCAAATAGCATTGATCCTGAATTTGATGTGCGTATGTCAGAAATGAGGAATTTTAGTAGATAATTATAGTCTGTGAAAGGAGAAAGCAATTTCCTCTGTTATCATATAAAAAATAGACTTTTTTAAAATACAGTTTTAGATATTTATTGACAGTGCATGGATTTGCCCAGCAAAAAACTTTTAAGTTGACTAGAATGATTGCTTTTTAGTGTTTTTGTGAGTGGATCAAACAATAACCTATCTCCATGCCTTTATTGATGTGTTCCAGAAGATGAAGAAGAATGGAAGGTTATTAAAGGGAAATTTCTAGCCATCAATGCAGTAAATATGAGCTGTGCCTGTCCACGGAGTCCAAAAGGTCTTTCACCAGCGGCTCATTTGGCAGATGGTTCAGCTGACCTCATTCTAATTCGTAAATGCTCCAGATTTGATTTTCTGCGGTATCTTGTCAGACATACAAACCACGATGATCAGGTGTGTATTCTCTTTGACAGTGAATTCTCCAGAGTCACTCAAAGTTGTAAATATTGATATTCTTGTATGACAAAAAGAGCATCTACAAAGCAGTTTCAGTTAGTTTGTTTGGTTTTTTAGATAAAGTCTATACATTTTGGGTGATCTCAGCATGTGTGCCATTAAAAAAAAAACCCACACAAAAACAAACAAACAGAAACCCCACAACATTTTAGCTAAGTCAAGTCTTTGGCCATAGCATTCTAACAGAATTCCAGTTTTGCTAATTGAATTCTGATTCATAACATTTGCCATATATTTGCTGTTTGCACAATATTTGAAGTGATTTTACCACAATCGTGCGCTCATTTATTTGTCATGAAAAACTGCTCACATAAGTATAACATAGCTGAGGCAGAAGATGCAGTGAAGAATAATAAATAAATTTTTGTAAACTGTATAAAAATGTGGTTTAGAAGAAAGTTACCAGAACTGCAGATTGATTGTAAACTTCAGGCTTTTAGCAGAACTTTAGTGCATATATGTGACCAGGCTTTACGCATTTCACTTCAAAATTATTCCTTGCATATGTGGTAGCTGTCAGGGTAACTACAAGGGAAGATTCATCACTACTTTGGATTGTAGTATCTGTTGAAACCAGAGCTCTGTCTCTGAATACACACATTTTATATTTGTCACAATCTGGTGGTATTAACGTGTTCTGGAAATTATCTGAACAATGAACTAACGTCATATCTAGTTATAGAAGCAAAAATAAATCTCACTTGTTTATGATGCTATTCTTCCTCCTCTGTAGAAGAATTAGTATAGATTCTATATTGTAGATATCTATAGATTTCCTGTATTTCCTCATTACCATTTGCTGGGACAGTCTCTTTGTGTGTGTGTTCCTCCTTCCAGCTATTCTCAGTCTCCTTCTCTTTACTCCTTCCGCTCGTTCTCACTGGTCCCCTGGGGTTTTTTATTGTTTGAAGCCTTCCCTGGCTATCTTTCACATTGGCTTCTACACTTACCAAGAGACTACATCCTGCTTAGGCTTGAGACATGAGAGCATTCATGGGTGTGTCTGTGCAGCCGTAGATACCAGTTTTTGCAACTAAGCTGTCTGGACTAGTACGCTGCTTAGTGAGCTTCATTGTATCCATGAGCCACTGCTTCCTAGTGGAAAGTTTGACAGCTTCAGTTTGTTCATGGTTAAAAGCCTGGGGAGCTTCAAACCTAGGAGTTCCCTTCGACTCTGATGTGTCAGAGAGGAGCCTGAAGGCAATTAAAGAAAGACTTCAGGGCCCTGGGGAGATCACTTGAGGGATCGGGAGCCCAGGTGGTGTTCTCCTCAATCCCTTCAGTGCCAGGGAAGAATACTGACAGAGGAAGGAAGACCCACCTGATAAACATGTGGCTGAGAGGCTGGTGCCACAGACAGAATTTTGGGTTTTTTGAACATGGGGAGCTTTGTGCTGCATGGGGTCTGTGCGAGGCAGATGGACTTAATCATCTCAAAGTGGGAAAAGAATCCTGGTGTAAGAGCTGGCTGGGCTCATTGAAAGGGCTTTAAACTAGGTTCGAAGGGGGAAGGGGGTACAACTGGGCCTGCTAGAGTTGAGCCTAAGGGTGGCAGGCCGTGGTTGGGAATGAAGTCGTTAGCCCGGCTTAAGTGCCTCTACACTAATGCACGCAGCATGGGCAACAAACAGGAGGAGCTGGAAGCCATTGTGCAGCATGACAGCTATGATGTAGTAACCATCACGGAAACATGGTGGGATGACTCTCATGAGTGGAGTGCTGCAATGGATGGCTATAAGCTCTACAGGAGGAACAGGCGAGGTAGAAAGAGCGGTGGGGTCCTTGTTCTTGTGGGGGACTTCAACTTACCAGACATTTGCTGGAAATATAACACAGCAGAGAGGAAACAGTCCAAGAAGTTCCTGGCGTGCATGGAAGATAACTTCCTGACTCGGCTGGTAAGTGAGCCCAACAGGGAAGGTGCCTTGTTAGACCTGTTGTTCACAAACAGAGAAGGACTGGTAGGTGATGTGGTGGTCGGAGGCTGTCTTGGGCTAAGCAACCATGAAATAGGATTGAAAACTGTACCTAGTCACGTTAGGAGGGGGGGCAGCAAAACTATCACCATGGACTTCCGAAGGGCAGACTTCAACCTGTTTAAAACACTGGTTGAGAAAGTCCCTTGGGGAACAGTTCTAGAGGGCAAAGGGGTTCAGGAAGGATGGACTCTTTTCAAGGAGAAACTGTTAGAGATGCAGGAGCAGGCTGTCCCCAGGTGTTGTAAGACAAACTGGCGAGGAAAATGACCGGCCTGGCTGAACAGGGAGCTTCTGCTGAGACTTAGGAAAAGGAAGAGTGTCTACCACCTTTGGAAGAAGGGGCAGGCTACTCAGGAAGAGTATAGGGATTTACTTAGGTTGTGTAGGAAGAACATTAGGGGGGCAAAAGCCCAGCTTGAACTCAGCCTGGCCACTGCCGCAAGAGATAATAAGAAGAGTTTTTACAAATATATTAACAATAAAAAAAGAACCAGGGAGAATCTCCATCCTTTATTGGATGCAAGGGGGAACACTGTTATCAAGGATGAGGAAAAGGCTGAGGTACTTAATGCCTTCTTTGCTTCGGTCTTTAACAGCCAGACCAGTTATCCTCATGGTATTCCATCCCCTGAGCTGGAAGATTGGGATGGAGATAAGAATAAACCCCTCGTAATCCAGAAAATAGTAGTGAAGGACCTGCTGAGTCAGTTAGACACCCATAAGTCTATGGGACCGGATGAGATTCACCCGAGAGTGCTGAGGGAGCTGGTGGAGGAACTTGCCAAGCCGCTTTCCATCATCTGTCAGCAGTCCTGGTTATCAGGGGAGGTCCTGGATGACTGGAAACTTGCCAATGTGACACCCATCTACAAGAAGGGCAGGAAGGAGGATCTGGGGAACTACAGGCCTGTCAGCCTGACCTCGGTGCGAGGGAAGGTTATGGAATGGTTCATCTTGGGGGAGATCACATGGCAAGTGCAGGACAACAGGGGGATCAGGTCCACCCAGCATGGGTTCACGAAGGGCAAGTCCTGTTTAACCAACCTGATCTCCTCCTCCGATCAGGTGACCCGCCTAGTGGATGAGGGAAAAGCAGTGGATGTTGTCTACCTGGACTTCAGTAAGGCATTTGACACTGCTTCCCACAGCATTCTGCTGCAGAAGCTGGTGGCTCATGGTCTAGACAGGTGGACTCTTCACTGGGTTAAAAACTGGCTGGATGGCCGAGCCCGGAGAGTTGTGGTGAATGGAGTTAAATCCAGATGGAGACCGGTCACAAGCGGTGTCCCTCAGGGCTCAGTTTTGGGGCCAGTCTTGTTTAATGTCTTTGTCAATGACCTGGATGAGGGGATCGAATGCACCCTCAGTAAATTTGCAGATGATGTGAAATTAAGTGGGAGTGTCGATCTGCCTGAGGGTAGGGAGGCTCTGCAGTGGGATTTGGACAGGCTGGAGAAATGGGCTGAGGCCAATTGCATGAGGTTTAACAAGGGTAAGTGCTGGGTCATGCACTTGGGTCACAACAACCCCGTGCAGCGCTACAGGCTTGGGGAAGAGTGGCTGGAAAGCTGCCTGGCGGAAAAGGACCTGGGGGTGTTGGTTGACAGCCGACTGAACAGGAGCCAGCAGTGTGCCCAGGTGGCCAAGAAGGCCAATGGCATCCTGGCCTGTGTCAGAAACGGTGTGACCAGCAGGAGCAGGGAGGTGATCGTGCCCCTGTACTCGGCACTCGTGAAACCACACCTTGAGTACTGTGTCCAGTTCTGGGTACCACAGGATAAGAAGGACATTGAGGTGCTGGAGTCCAGAGAAGGGCACCGAGGCTGGTGAGAGGTGTGGAAAACAGGCCTTATGGAGACCGGCTGAGGGAACTGGGGTTGTTTAGTCTGGAGAAGAAGAGACTGAGAGGAGACCTCCTTGCCCTCTACAACTACCTAAAAGGAGGTTGCAGTGAGGCTGGTGTTGGTCTCTTCTCCCAAATTACTAATGATAGGACGAGAGGAAATGGCCTCAAGTTGTGTCAGGGGCAGTTTAGGTTGGATCTTATGAAGAAGTTCTTTACCGAGAGGGTGGTTAGACATTGGAACAGGCTGCCCAGGGAGGTGGTGGAGTCGCCATCCATGGAGGTGTTCAAAAAAACGAGTGGATGAAGCACTTGAGGCCATGGTCTGTGGTTAGGGAGATGATGGGATAAATGTTGGATTTGGTGATCCTGGAGGTCCCTTCCAACCATGGTGATTCTATGATTTTTGTGATTGCCACTGTGGCTATTCCCTTCCAGTGCTTCCCAACTGTTTCTGGGATATGTTGGTTTTGCAGTATAGATTAAATGCCAGGTTGTACATAAGGCCTCACCTCAGATTAGCATCTACCATAATAGTGGGAAACCATGTTTGAAAATTTAAGAAAATGTGAAAAGAAAAAGGAAGAAAAGAATGACTGTACATTAATACAGACTGGTTTATGGGTAAACTGTTTTTGTTCGCTTTTGCTTCCTTGCCATCCCCTTCCCTTAGATGCACACAAATATACTCTGTTGCCTTTGCTAAATGACACGTCTGTATTTATTACAGCTTGCTAAATGTTTAAGTCCATATCAGTTAAGTTGCTTTCAGAGCAGGTGGGGAGTACCTTCTAATTTGATTGTTCCTTTCATTTACAAAGTCTCTTTTAAAGCATTTGTGCGATTTTGTAGTGTTAATCTGCAGCCTGTGTTAATAAGAGCAATCTTCTAATTGTCCTACTTTTTCTAGCTAAATTAACTAGTTAAAATTACTTTTATTTTTCTGGAATGTAATAATATTGTCCTCTATTCTTATTTTCGTGTACATCCAGCTCTGTGATGTGTTCACGGTGCCATTGAATTTTCACCTTCAAAGCATTGTTCCAAACGTAGAAGCAGAAGGCTTTCAGAAAAGCCCACGTCTTGAGGACTGCAGCTGAACTGGTCCTGAGGATAGTATAAATATCTAATCCAAACCTTTTTGACTTTGATTCCATGTCATAAGTTTTTACAGGGTATTTTTAATAGCTTTTATGCCCCATTTACTCATAATCTCAGAACCTGTTACCTGATTATCTGTAAAATGGCAGTATTGCAGCTACTTGAAGAGGACCATTGAAAAGTGAGGTTCCATTTTCGCTTTATTGTTTCTGACTTGTGTGGGTTTTTTAAAAACAAAAATCACTTTATGCTTCAGGTAAGCTTCTGTAGAAAATTGGAATGGACAGACTTTCTTGAATACCAAATGTTGCATGCTGAGTTGCTTTACACATCAAATGCATTTAATTAGTTGTAATCAACTGTTTCAGTTTATTTTTTTTCTTTGTAGTTTGACTTCTCATTTGTAGATGTTTATCGGGTGAAGAGTTTTCAATTTACATCAAAGCTTTTGGAAGACAACGAAAGCAATGTCACAGACATACGAAAAAAACGTTTTGGCCAGTTCTGTAGAGATCATCCAGCTTGTTGCTGTAATATTGCTAATAGCACCTGGAATTGTGATGGAGAAACTCTGGACAGTTCAGCGATTGAAGTGAGGTAAGCATCAATTTTTCTCTTCACGTACCAGAAAACATATTAAGCCTTTTCCCGGATTTTAAATATGCTCATGAAGATACCCCTGAAAAGGTGCCCCCACATAGCAAATTTCAGTCTTCAGATAATAAACTTTTTTTGTTACGTTTTTGGGTCCTTTCCAGAGAATACTCCAACAATATATATTGTAAATGATCACTCTGACCAAGATAGATGGATGGGCCCTACATTTGTTGTCTGACTTCTTAGGAACTAATACTAAGTGCTTGAAGTGCTGAAGCTGAAGGGTGGTGTTGGAAGGATTCTTTTTAAATTAGTAGAGTACCTCATTACTCTGAGCACTAGCTTTTCCTATTAAGCTGAAGCTTAAGGAGACATCTTTGTTTTACAGAACTACTGAGTATGTCCCAAACTTTGGGTTTGTTGACACACAGCAGAGTCTAATCTCCAGCCTTGGCATATGGAGAAAGACGTTTGCAGTTGTGTAAATAATGAAATTGGAAGGGAATAGAGTTTTTGGTTTTGTTGGGTTCTTTCCCTTAGTTGTTTGGTTTTGTTTGGTTTTAGAACAAAAGGAACTAAAAATACAATACAAAGTATTTACATGCAATTGTTCCATTAGAAGATAATCACTTAGCAGTCCAAAGTGATTTTTATAAATAGTGTATACTGTATAAGATCAGCTCATCTAAGTGCCCCATAGAACTTTTTGTGTGCAAATAAGGAGTAACAGGAGTGCTGGATACATAAAAGCATCCAGCCTTCTTTGCAGGGGAGGATTGTATCAAGAATGAGATTGCAGTTCTTGTAGTCTGGAGCAAGGAACTTTGTCCAACTGTTTGAAATTCATGGATTATTGGAATTAAATATGTAGTACCTATTTATTTCTTACTGATTTCCATGTTTTTCAGGGTCCACTGCCAGTTAATGAAACTATTTGCAAGGGGAATTGAGGAAAACTGTAAAGATGCAGCTGCCTACAGCCAGAGTAGCATTGAACAATTGCTATAGACATTGTTCCTCCAATGGGGAGAAGAAAAAATAAAAGCTCAAGGAAATTGAGTAAATGTGCATTTTAGTCAAATTGACAAGTATTTTAAAATCTTTCTTTTTTTTTTTTTTGACAGCTTCAGTATAATTTGAAACATTTTATTGCGTTGTGTCATGTTTTCAAAAAACATTGTAATCATTAGAATATAACTTGGAGCAATGTAATCTAAGTTATGTTAGAAAGAGAAGATTAGTGTGTATATATGTGTGTATATGTATGTATTCTTATAAATTCTCTGTGCTTTTCTAGAGAGCTAATTTAGGAGTTGTGCTGCAATAATACCTAAATGTTATAAATCATTGGACTTTCCATTGTCATCAAACTGAGATGTCAAGACAAGATATCTTCAGTGTCTGAGAAGATGTTTTCTGCTGGGAGTGTTATATAGTTGCCTATGGATTAAATGCTGGACAACAGTATTGTGGGTTTTTTTGAGGTTTTATGGGGGTTTTTTTAGTGAAATCTCTCACTTGGTAGTTCTGACTATACCTTGCAACTTATCAATGCAATTTAAACACACATTCCTGGCTTTAAGTAATAACAATAAGAGTTTAGAAATACTTTGAAAAATAAAAGCACACATGTATACAGATCATACTTTATCCTATAAATTCTATTTATAAAGGCTTCCTTGAGTGATGCTTTTTAGGATTATGAGGGGTTTTATGACTGTTTAGATGATACCAAATACCACACACTGCAACTGAAATGTCTTGCAAGCAACTTGCAGGGATGTTCATATAATACAAAGAAGGCACAGGCAAAGGAAAATAACAATATCTTCTGAAACACCAGCAAGTTGTTTTGGGTTTTATAAAAAAAAAAAAATCTAAAATTAACATATGAAAAGCTTCCCTCTTTAGTACACAATTCTTTGGAGATTCTGCTGCATAGATTAAAATGTCTTTGCAAAAATAAGATGTTGGAATGTTAAGTTTAAAAATATGAATTGATGATTGAAAGTTTTTTTTAAAAAATAATGTTTATTTTACTGAATATGAAACAATAGTTTGTTTTGTGAAGACAAGGGAAAAAACTGGCATCTGATAAATCATAAACTCGCTGTGCTGATTTTTTTTTGTAGCAAAAAACATTGGACTATCATGTATAGCTACAGAGTGATTATTTGTGTGTGTATTTGTGTATTGTGATGCACACGTTGTCTGTAGAATTGGGGCTAAATTTTGCTTTTCTCCTACATATTTATTCCTGTTTGGGAATCGGAATTTAGCCCCTACTCTCTCCTGTCTTTTCTTAAGTGTGTAGTTTTCTTTAAAACTCATTGCATCTGAGGATTTTTTTTGCGTCTCAACAGCTAATGATTCTCTATTCATGTTTATTTATTGGCACTTCTGTCATTCAGCTTGTATTCGTTTCATGTCTCCTGGTGTGCTATATATTTTCTACAAAGTATTATTCATACTGCTCTACATGACAAAAAATGCTTGCAAATTATATTTGCTTAAAGTACAGTCATACGAAGTTTAGGATCTGTTTTTCATTATATTGTATGTCGGGGAAATACTTGAATACTTTTCCAAAAGTACTGCTGTTTACTTTCCTTATTGATGCAATGAGTTGACATGTTGTTTTTTTCAGACATTTGTAACATGTATACTGTGTTTTTAAAGCTATGTTGAATAAGTTAAATAGTACTTTCGACCTAAGAACCTCATTGAAAACAAGATTATGCAGTTCTACAAATGCAAGTATTTTTTGAAAGTGTCATTTGTTTAAAAAGTTACACAGTTATTTTGGTCTATACATTGGTCTGTACATTTTGGTCTATACTTTCTTGTGAAAGAACCCAGACTTCAGGTTACTGTAACTCTTGTGCAGTATATGATGGTGCACACTCGACTCACCAACAGATGGGGCATTTATGAGGCATTACAGCTCACATTCTCTTACATGAGAACAGAGGTAAATACTAACCAGCTTTTCCCAGTAGTGTAGTTTACTAGCAAGTCATGAGACCGTTACTTGAAAAATGGAGAATTAATCTAGTTGTGAATGTATATACAGATGCTTTGAGTATTTTTAATATCTGAAACTGAGTGCTTGGTGTTTCTAAAGAAAGGCACAGTGAAGGCTCCCCTTCTGAGAAACTAACCACTGGAAAAGGAGGAAGGATTGTTCTGTAGTATGGTAATGAACTATAAAGTAAATAACAAAAGTGTAACATAATAAAATGGAAAGTTCTTAGGTAATAGAAAAGCTGCGTAGTTGCAATTGAGTAATTTTATTTGTAGCATATTATACTAGCAAAGCACCATATGTGAGTTGTATGACGTACAGTTTATTTTTAAGAAAAGAGCTGCATAAGTAATGGCTGCTTACATTTTAATTCTAGGGGTTTTTATTCTGAATGTAGTCCCAGTACGGAAATTATGTATAGGAAAAAAAAGTTTGATTTTTTAAATTTTTTCACAATCTTGCTGGCTTCATGATTAGACAATGTGTTCTGTTCTATGATGCTAGGGCATTTCATTGAAAAAATAAAATTACATCGTACAGCAATACAGTGGTTCTCTTCTTTCTACAACTTGATTTGAAAAAAATCTATTGGCAGATTTCTACCAAACAGAGGTGGTGAGCTCAGTGTAACCAACATGAGCAAATTAAATCAGGTGAAGTAATTAATAAGCGTTGGGTTGGCCACAGCTTTGTAGCAAGTGTGAGTGTAGACAAACACTGAGTGAAGAAAAGCAACTAGTGAAGCTGGACTTCTGTTAAAACTAAGCAATTCTACCATGATAAACTGGAGGGGGTAGGGGAAGAGGAAACTTAGTAATGTAAGTATTTAGAGTTACTGATTTTGGAAAAAATCTAAACAACACAAAGTTAAAGAAAACTAGTGTTCCAAGAGGTATGAAATATATAATATACTCTAAATAGTAAATACTATGTAGTAAATTGATGGGTTTTTACAATTTAATTGCAGCAATTGCTATGGATGCAGTACATATTCTGATAAGAAATAAAATGTTTCTTGTAGATGAACAGTGGGCACAGTAGGAGAACACACTTTTTAGCCCTGTGGAGATTTCTGCATTTGAGGTGCATTGGGTTTAGGTGGCAAGGTTTTGGTAGCTGGGAGGACTGTATGGGTGGCTTCTGTGAGAAGACACCAGAAGCTGTCCCTGTGTTGCACAGAGCTAGTTCCATCTGGCTCCAAGACGGACCAGCTGGTGGCCAAAGCTGAGCCCATCAGTGATGTTGGTAGCACTTCTGTGATAATGTATTTAAGAAAGGGTAAAAAAACTGCATAGCAGCTGTGTGAGAGAGGAGTGGGGGAGAGGGAAGAGAGAAAAAGCCCTGCAGACAGAGGTCAGTGAAGAAGCAGGGGGAAGAGGTGCTCCAGGCACTGAAGCAGAGAAGCTTGTGGAGAAGACCACAGAGACACAGGTTGTCCCCTTGCAGCCCATGGAGGTCCACAGTGGAGCAGATATCCACCTGCAGCCCATGAAGGACCCCATGCCAGAGCAGATGCATGTGCCCTGAAGGAAGCTGCAGCCCATGGAGACCCCATGCTGGAGCAAGTTTCCTGGCAGGAGCTGCAAGATGGGGAAAGGAGAGCGTACAGGAGCCGGGTTTCTGTCAGGAACTGTGGCCCGTGCAGAACTCAAGTGGGAGAAATCCATGAAGGACGATGGAGTAGGAGAGACAAAGTGTTATGAACTGACCACAACCCTCATTTCCCATCCCTTGCACAGCTCTAAGTAGAGGGAGGAGGTAGAAGAGTCAGGAGTAAAGTTGGACCTGGGAAGAAGGAGCGGAGGAGGAAGGAGAGGAGAAGGTGGGTTTAGATTTGTTTTTATTTCTATGTCTCTGCTCTACTCTGTATTAATGGGCAATAAATTAATCTTCCCCAAGTTGAGTCTGTTTTGCCCCTGACTGCAATTGCTGAGTGATCTCCCTGTCCTTATCTTGAGATTTTCATCTTATTTTCTTCTGCTGAGGAGGAGGGACGGAGTGGCTGGGTGGGCACCTGGTGGCTTCTTGTAAGTAAGCTATGGTTATTCATCAAGAGGAAAATGGTATGTAGAACCAGAAATTTCTCTGAACACCTTTGTCTTGCAATTCAAGTATTATTTCCCTAGAACTCCTGCCTTAATCTCTATGAAGTAAATGAGTAATAGAAAGTCATCATTTTTATTCTCATTAGTCACATTGCTCTTATTTCAAATTTTCAACAGGATAGTTAAGCACGTTTAATAGATTCTAACCGGTGTTTAAGTTGCAGTAAATGAATTCTGTCCATAATAAAGCAACAGTCTCCCCAGACTTCTGTCTTACCCACTGACAAGAACATGACATACATCTTGCAAAGGCTTATGCACGTTCTTAATTAGTGTGTGACTAGTCCCATTAATTAGAAGGGGGTGGGGCATTTGTTCTGCAATCAGTCATGCCTTTCAAATCCTCTACAATGAGAGGATTAACAATTTTTTTTTTATTCCATTTCCTACAATTTAGAAATAATTCCTAACATGTACAGACTGAAATTGCCAACAAGAGGTTGTCTTCAAAAGATGTTTGCTCCTTTAAGACTCTCACACGTCTGAAAGGGTGATTTGCCCTTGTTGGTAGTTATTTCACCTAGAGAGCAGTTCTGTGCCTCATTCACAGGAATCCTCTGGCAATAAATAAAACAAGTATTTTTATTTTTTTCTCTCTTTATTTTGCATGTAGAGAAGGCTTCAATAGTGTAGAACAGGAAAAAATACATAAGGGGAAAAATAATTATTCATAAAGGAAAAATACTGAATAGCATAAGTAATGCAAATTAAAAAAATCCGTGGAGACGAAATCCTGGAAAGGATGAAAGAGAACAAGTGCAAAACAAATTTTAAAAAGGAGAAAAATAAAAGAAGAAATAGGAAAACAAAATACAGATTATTTTATTTTTTAAAAAATTTATTTGGCTGGAAAGCATTGCCCAATCATGTATACTTTAACTGCACAGTAAAGCTGGTACTGAAGGTTTGGGTAGATTGCCAGAAGTTTGACTGTTTACAAGTGGTAGACACAATAAAAGCTTTATCACTGTTGTGAAGACATATTTTTAAAAAAGTGTTGGGTCGGCCTATATCTCTGCTCAGAAATTTCAGCAAAAGAGCAGTGTCACTAGAAGAGGTTTTAAAGATTTATAAAAGCAACTTCTTGTAGCAACGTGCAGTATTCTGGAATGGCTGTTGAGTTTAATTTGCCAAGTATTTATTGTTCACGTTAATATTTAGCAACTGTATTTTAGGAAAGGGAAGACTGAGCAGCAGAAAGGAGTGCTGGGTTAGTACTTCAGTGGTGCTATGGTTAAGGTGGTGGGATAGTAATTCACACCAGTTACGGGTCTGCCCCACAGACCTTGTCACGTCAGGGAAAGTTCCCACAGAAAATGATTGCATACAGAAATACCTGTGCAGCTCCTGGTAGATGTTTGTTTCAGAGCTTTCAGTGATGTATATTCTGCAAAGCAGTTTAGCTGTCAGGACAGATTGCTCAAAGATTTTTATAGCTGGGAAACTTTGGTTACTTGTTTAACTGAATCTCCCTTGCTGTGTTCACGCATGCTTGCTCTGTCCTCGGTGGGCGCAGCGAACAGCTCATTCCCTTCAGGGAAATTCCCTACCTATGGGGTTCCCTCTAAGTCTTCTGTTCTTTGCCTAAAGAGTATTAATATTCAGACAGGCAAGCAAAATAAAACAGAACATATCAATATCAAGAAAAGATGCTTCAAGCTGATTTCTGTTTACCACCAAAGAAGGGACTCGATAGAAAGCAAGCTGGTATTGACAGGGTTGCTCCAAAAGAGGAATGGCTATCTGCACAAAGTCTTCAATCAAATCAGGTACTGTTAGTTCCTAGATATGATGTGTTCACAGAACGCTGTCTAAAGCTCTAATGGATGCATTTAGAGGAGATATCTCCCCTCAGCAATACCTATCAGAGAAATAAGGGTTACCATGCTCGTAGGTTCTGCCCCACCCCAAGCCCAAGAATTAACCCAAAAAAATAAGCAGCTTTCAGGTGGCTGGAGCCTCCCATTTCCACTTCATCTCATAATGCTGGAATTTTCTAGAGAAAACAGGCAAAACCTGAACACCTTAGCATTGCTGTAGCTGCAATTTCCTAGTAAACGCTTTCAGAAAAATCCTCAACACATCAGCAGAAGGATCAGGCAAGAGTAAACATAGGCGTATTCTTTCACCAGAATGGCAGATTGTGTTGTTTGTTCTCTGCTGTGTGTAGGAAAAGCTTTGAGCTAACAAAAGAATTTGTATTTTTTCCTACATAAATGGTGTACAGACTCAGTGGAGGAAGGTGAGGCAGGGAGGAAGCACAAGCCTGCTGCTGTTGGTGCTCAGAGGAGTCCATCCTGAGGCTGTTAACACTGGGAACAGCAGTCAGTAACACTTCCTCTGGAGGGACTAGTGCAGAAGAGAGATGAGGTGAGCAGGAATATCAAAAGATCTGTGGCTGTGCAGACTCAGCAGCCCAAATTCAGCCTCCCAGTCAACAAAACATTGCACTGCACCTGTGTAAATTGCTCAAATTTGGGGACTGAAGGCCATTGCTGTCTGCCCTGCCTTTGTTTGTTGCAGGAAATTTCACTGGTCTGGGATAAATCTGTCCTGTGACACTGCTGTGAAAAAGCACAGCAGGAATTTATTAGCAAAGTAGACTGTGTTCAGTTTTTTCACTGGAGCTAAAAGAAAGGAAAAAGGAGGTGAGGAGGTGTTCCTGCCCATGACAGGGGGGTTAGAACTAGATGACCTTTGAGGTCCCTTCCAAACCAAAGCATTCTATGATTCTATGAAACGGTTGTTGATTCACCCTGACCCTTCCTGAAAGAACTTGACACTATGCGTCTTACATTACACATGCAAGGGGAGTGGGAGGCTACTGCTGCTTGTACTCATTTCTACCAGGGTTTCTGATTTCTGCCTTCCAACAAAGGCTACTGAGATACCAGAATTCCTTTCTCCACTTGGCATGTTTGGGGGCTAAGGAAATTAATGTTATACCCTTTCAAAAGCACCAATAGCTGTATTTGAATTCCCTTCAGTTTCAGGGCACAGTATACATCCATCAGAGGTGAGAGCCAGAACTTCCTGTGGAGTGGCAAATGCCTCCTTATGTTCTTAGTGCAAGGCAGTGGTGAAAGGAACTACAGTTACTGTGGTTTTAATGTTTCTCCTAAAACCACTTGGGTGGGAATGCATCTCTGCTGTCTTCAAAAAGACAGGGAAGCACATGTCAGGTCATGATGACCCCTTCAGTGCCCTTTCTGCTCACATCAACTAATGACTTAGACAGTACCAACAGACTGTGGGCCATGTGAAGGTGCAACCAGAAGACATCCATCAGGAAACAAGGTTGCCTTCATCTTTGAGCTAAGGCCACAGACATTTTAGCAAACTAGGAGGTGTTATTGATGATTGTGCAGTTGTTGTCTCTCATGCATGATGAAATGTGTGCTGGGAAACTCTGGTATGTACCAAGAGCAAGATGTGGGTATTCTCCACAGCTGTGCAGGCAACACTGATGAGCAGGAGCAGCCAGTAGTCATCAGGAGCCCTGATGTGAAGTACACCTCGTAAAGGACGATAGGTTAGGACGTGTGCCTCATTGATGGCCCTGACACAAGTCATGCACTGCCTCCAGAATGCAGAAGTGACACTGAGCAACAGCCAACAGGGAGCAAACAAAACAGGTTATACAAAATAGAGGAGGTGATAGAGACTGTGTTAATGATATCTATAATGGACTTGCTGACTGTAAAATGCTATGCAACAGTTGCAGGGACTGAGCAGAGCCAGTGATTGTCCCACTCTACACTGCATTGGTGCAGCCCCACCTCGAGTACTGTGTAAGGTTTTGGGAACCTCAATATAGGGACATCAAACTATTAGAGTGTGTCCAGAGGAGGGTTACTGAGGTGGTGAAATCAAGGGCAAGATTTAGGAGGAGCAGCTGAGGTCATTCGGCTTGTTCAGCTTGGAGAAGAGAAGGCTGAGGGGTGACCTCATGGCAGTCTGCAGCTCTCTCAAGAGTTTCAGCCGTGGAGAAGGTGCTGATCTCTCCGGTGACACAAGGAAATGGAATGAAGCTGTGTCAGGAGAACTTCAGACTGGACATTAGGAAAAGGTTCTTCACCAAGAGGGTGGTTGGTCACTGGAACAGGCTCCACAGGGAAGTGGTCACAGCACCAAGCCTGTCAGAGTTCAAGGAGCATCTGGATGACACTCTTAGTCATATGGTTTAGTTTTAGGTAGTCTTGCAAGAAGCAGGGAGTTGGGCTTGATGATTGTAGAACCATAGAATGGGTGGGAAGGGACCTTAAAGATCACCAAGTTCTAAACCCCCTGCCATGGGCAGGGACACGTCCCACTAGCCTAGCTTGCTTAAAGCCCCATCCAACCTGCCTTTATGGGTGCCTTCCAACTTGAGGTATTCTACAATTCTATGAGCTCACTGGAGGCAATGCCCACTCACTTAGCTGAGAGTGAAGGCCTTGAAACAAGTGCACTGTCACTCCAGATTTTGTGGTAGCTATTGGCCAAAGGTCTAAAAATTAACCACTGGTAGACAGTTATGCTAAGCCAGGAAGGTAGAAAGGTCCTGATGCACACCTCAGATCTCTAAAACATAGCAAGCCTGATCTCCTGAGTGGTGGCCTCCAGCAACTTAGCCATCCTCCCTTGTTTAGAAAATCTCTAAGGCAGCATGACTCCTGAGACACACTGGGGCATTTAGTGTAGTGACTGCCCTACCTAAATCTGTTTGCAGCTTCTGTTTGCTCTTTTGCCCTTCACTCCTCTCATGAGTAACAGCCTATTAGAACCTACTGATGAGCAGGAAGAATATCAATGCTGAGTTACCACGTCAGGACCTTTTATATAGGGCAGTGAGGTCTATGTGGTGCAGAAGAGTTAAGATAGAGGAGCAGAGTCTTGTCCTTTGGGTTTGTGTCACGCGCCTGGCAACACGGATGTAGCATGGAGAGGCCCACTGTCGTGAAGCAGCCATCAGGAGTGACTGAAGAGCAGCTCTACCGATGCTGCCCCAGTGTTACAGCATATTTGTAACTGCGAGTATTTGGGAGTAATTTGACATGACAAAATAATTGTGACAAAGGTGTATTTTCAAGACCTCTTCATGCAGGTCCGCTGGAGGAGTTGCTCAACTCTAAATAAAAATCTCAGGCACATTCTTGGATGTAGTCTGAGACCTGTAAATAACATTGGATATTTTGTTGTAACCTCATTTTCCTCGGTTCAGTCACCTGTCAAGGTCTTGTTTTCCAGTCTTGGCTGACACTGCCATCGCAGTGGTGTCAGTACAGAGAAGGCTCACTAACACTGAGGGATGTTCAACATCTGTAAACGGCACAGTGTTTCGACCGTGGCTGATCGACCTACGTTAGAGCACTGTCAAGAGAGAAAAGGCTCAATGCACATTAAACCTAAAGGATAATGCTTGAAAATGACATAACTAGAGAAAATTGCAAGCACACAAGATTTGCCTTTGGGTGGAAGCAGATTATTTTGCATAGAAATACAACAGGATGGAGACAACAGATCCTCTGCCTATTGCTCTCTGGTGTGCACCTTGATTGAATCTCTCAACCTGCAGTCTACAGTTACCGTATTGGAGATATTGCCACTAAATTTCAATAAGGAAAGAAATATAGCTTTGTTTTGGTTTTGAAGTCTTTGTATCACAAATCAGTGCATATAATCCAGGAAAAGAGAAAACTATTTTTCAGTAAAGCATCAAACAATGCCTTTACATGCAGTTATATATATACGTGTCACTTGTTTTCTCCACACCCAAAGCTGCAGTGGAGAGTTCTAAAGTTTAAATCATTTTATGGTAAGAAACTCCCTGGTATGCTGTTTAATAATTCTGCATATTAATGTAAATAATTTTTTATCTACCTTACTGCACTAAGGGCTAGTCAATGTTTTAAGTCTGACTTGGTCCTGCAGCTCCCTCTACTGAAAATTGCTTCTCTTGAAAATAACTCTACATTTCCAAATACAGCATTCATTTTTAAGGTAGTCTTGCAAATCTGTTTTCTATGGTTCCCTCCTGATGAGATCTGCAGTATGCTGCAGTTCAAATTACATGTTACTTCCCACTGGTAATTTGTACTTTTAATTTCCTTTACAAGAGCCAATGTAATCAAACAGTGATAGAAGCTGCACAGTTGTTTTTTGTCCCAAACAACTGAACAATTTGAACAATATCTTCATTAAAAAATATAGATCAAATAGGAGAAAAGTATAATTGTAAAATTTAGAGTCTGGGACGCTGACTAGATCTGGTGTTGCCTTTCCTCTCCCTGCCAGTTCCTGGCTCTCGGTCCCAGCCCTGTTTGCTTTTTATGGCCGTGGCAGCATTTCTGAGTGCTCCTCTTCTCCTCCAGCATTTCTCCTTGCTTAGCCAGTGTATCCTGGCACATGCCCTCAGCACTGCTAGTTTTTCTCTTCCTCCCTTCCTCGCTGCTATCCTGACCTCTTACGATTCCCATTCCTTTCTTTTACTGGCTCCTTCTTGAGTTCAAGTATGGTACCTGCAGTCCTGGACTGATGACATTTCTCTCTGTTCCATTGATCTCCTTTGCTCCAGCTTTGGTTCTCCCTCAGTCTGGCTGCCTACTGCTCCACACATGGGCTATCAAGCTCTTCTCTATGTTATTTCTCTCCTGGAACTTTTCTGCTTGATTTTGGGATGCAGATTTACATCTGAAACAAGGGATTTATTTATACACCTCTGAGAAGAGATATTTGGCATCTGGGCATGTCCTTGGACACCCAAGTGGTTTATCTTAGGGTATATTCAAGCTGTACTGATCAGCTTTGGTTTTTTGGCTTTGTGAGTGTTTTTCTGCCTGAGTGTTTGAAAATTCTCCAAAACTCCTTTTATCAAGGGAAAATATTGATGTATAATGAATGAATGACAATAGCAATAGGAAATTATTATTTGTTACGTGGAATTCAATTACAAATAAGTGCATATTCTCCAAGGAAGCATTTAAAAGCCAAGGCTACGTAACATCACCATCGGGGTAACGCACTTTCATATTCATATTTCTTTTCTGTCTAAAAGACTTGGTTAAAAAAACATGTCGCTATGAACAGTGAGCTTTTCTTACTTATTCCTACATTAAAAGGCATCTCCAAGGAAACAGAAGTACTGTGTGGTGCTGTTAAGATGTTAGCTCCCTCTCTTAACCTTCCAACAGCCATCTTTATTGAAAGCCTTTTAAAAAAAATTATTTCTTTAGCATGTACAGGTGTGGACAATATAAATGTCAATCTTTATGCTCTACATATTTTCTCTTGTATAGCAGAGCAATGATATATGTGTAAAAGCAATTTTGCAGAAAATAGGATAGAGTGATTTCAGTGCAAACCTTCAAGCATTTACTGCTATGAGCTGGCTTGTTTACAATGGGATCCATAAGCCACACAACACTTGATTGAAGTGCATCCTTATGTTTGTAACTGGATTTCATCAGAAACCATAAGCTATAAAAAGGAAAATGGCTGTTCCTTTGGCCAAAAGGGCTGTGTAGCCAGTGCTGTGCATGGAAGTCTTTTAAATTCAGGAGTATTAAGATCCCTGGGGTCTGCAGTGGAAAATGATGAGAGAGAACACAACACTATCAAAAAGGGAGCAGGAGAAGTACTGATCCCTCTGCCCTGCGGGGAGCAGTAGGGGAGTGATACATCTCAAAGCACAAACGGAAGCCAGAACTTTACATGTTTGTGTACCCCGGGTCATATTAAAGGCTTCGCCAGTGGCATGTTGATTACAAAATCCGAACCAACTGCACTTTGGAGCCTTTAGCATGGCACCATTCCTCTTCAACAACCTTACATAAAGGTTTTGAAAGTCAGCTGCTCCCCAACAGAGCCTTTGGAGGTAAGTACAATGCTGAAGAGGGTTTCCTTCTCTTCTGAAGGGCAAAGGGACAAGACATGGGTGGCAGGTCAGCTACATCCCCGTGCAACGCTACAGGCTTGGGGAAGAGTGGCTGAAAAGCTGCCGGGCGGAAAAGGACCTGGGGGTGTTGGTTGACAGCTGACTGAACATGAGCCAGCAGTGTGCCCAGGTGGCCAAGAAGGCCAATGGCATCCTGGCCTGTATCAGAAACGGTGTGACCAGCAGGAGCAGGGAGGTGATCGTGCCCCTGTACTCGGCACTCGTGAAACCACACCTTGAGTACTGTGTCCAGTTCTGGGCACCACAGGATAAGAAGGACATTGAGGTGCTGGAGCGAGTCCAGAGAAGGGCAGCGAGGCTGGTGAGAGGTCTGGAAAACAGGCCTTATGGAGACCGGCTGAGGGAACTGGGATTGTTTAACCTGAAGAAGAAGAGACTGAGAGGAGACCTCCTTGCCCTCTACAGCTGCCTAAAAGGAGGTTGCAGTGAGGCTGGTGTTGGTCTCTTCTCCCAAATGACTAATGATAGGACGAGAGGAAATGGCCTCAAGTTGCATCAGGGGCAGTTTAGGTTGGATATTAGGAAGAATTTCTTTACTGAGAGGGTGGTTAGACATTGGAACAGGCTGCCCAGGGAGGTGGTGGAGTTGCCGTCCCTGGGGGTGTTCAAAAAACAGGTTGATGAGGCACTTGAGGCCATGGTCTAATGGTCTAATGGTTAGGAATATGATGGGATAAATGTTGGACTTGATGACCCTGGAGGTCCCTTCCAACCATAATTATTCTATGATTCTATGATCCTCAGCTGATAGAAATCACCTCCTTTGATTTTTAATACAGCCACATCACTTTACTGTAGGTGAAGATTGGCTGCTCTGCTTAGCTGATATGTGCTTAATCCAAGCACATTTCAGGATGTATTTCACCAAAACTATGAACAGGCTTTGCATCCATGGTGTGACCTCTGGAATTTTCCGTCAACTCTAGCAAAGAAATAACATTTTATTCTACTTCAGCATACTCTGAACCAGAGGAACTAGACTAATAAGAGTGCTAGGTTCATTTCCAGATGGGTCTCAAGTAAGGCAAATTTGCATTTTCTGTTGAATACACAAGGCCATCTAAACAGAGAAGAGGAGGAGATGGTGTATTGACATTATGTAAAGGCAGCATATCAGTTTAAAGGGTTCTGTTTGCCTAGAAGAGTGTGGAGACTATTTAATTACCTGTCTAGGGTTGACAAAGATAAACACCTTGTTATTATTCTATGTATTTGCTTGTAACTCAATTAAGTTTGTGTACTTAATTGTATCACCAATATGAAGAAGCAAGTGTTAAGGTGTTTGAAAGCTACAGGAAATGAGATGTCCCTCAAGAAACATGAAAGGTCAGGGAGTAGAAAAAGCAAGGAAGCATAAAATTATGGCATTGGTATTCAGCTAAGATCAGAAGTGAAGGGCTGTGTTATCTGAATTCCCAATTGTAAGGTTGAATTGAGGAGTTAACAGAAAAAGTGTGGACTTACTAAGCAGAGCGACACAGCACAGCAGCGTGAACTAAATCAAACACGTCTAGCTATTCTGACAGTGCTGAAGGAGAGCTTATGTTATCAAGTTATTTCAGTTACATTGAATCATCCCTGACATATCTACAATATTTGCTGTCTTCTGTGTACAACACTCTTGAATGATGACATTTAATGCTTGGCACTAAGCGATCAGCCTATTTCATTTTTCTGCTTCCCCATGTTAATTTTGCCATTAGAAGTACAGAAACAACAAAGGAGGTGAGTTTTTTTTTTTTTTTTTAATTGCACAGGGCTGTCAGATCATCTCCCTTCCTGTCCCTTTTAACATGCTATTTAGCATGGATTATGACTGTGTATATTATATAAGCCAAATTGGTTAGCCCCACTTTCACCTGATGCACATTAGCCTTAACGTCTTGCATAGCAAACACAGAGGAGTAGGCTGTATTTCCCTGTGGAGATGCTCTCTCCGTGATCCTACCCTTCAGACAGCAGCATCAGGAGGGTGAGATGATCCCAGCTCACTAACACCATGGCAAAGAGACAAGGAGTGATGCAACAGCAAAGTACAGCCACATGTTGCCCCTGTCGTACAGCCCCACAGCGGGCCAGCCAGTGGTGGCCAATGTCCCATAATTACACCTTGAGCTGTCATTTGAGAAGCAGGCTCAGAAGAGTAAGTCATTAGATGACTTCTTACTGTTTCTGACTATTATTTTCCCTCTTTCTGCAGAATCAAGTGTTCTCATTGGTGCAAGTCTGAGGGGGCAGAAAGCAGGCAGGGGACATCACTTGGCCACATCTGGTGGGAGATGGCACTTCTACGATGCTATGACAGCAGAGAACTGAGGGAAATGACCTTCCCTGCTTCTCCCCTGCCATTACAATGTCTCCATCTCATCTTCCTTTTGACACACCTGACAATATAAACATGTTCTTTGCAACCCCAGGAGACTTCCCCAGCTGCAATTTATCATTGAAATAGTTTGATTAAATTTAATTTTGCTCTTTATAACTTTTTTCTTAAATTACCTCAGCACTTTGAGTGAATACTGTTTCTTTTTTTTTTAATCCATCTGACAGCTGATTGTTTAGAGGTTTTTTTACAGCATCTGACACAGCTGACACCACTGTTCTTATCATAAATATCTGCCACATTAGTTTGAAGCCGTGATTAAAGCTGCTCCGTATTCTGCTGGCAAGGCAGCTGGACCTGCACGAATTACGATAATAACCACAGAAGCTCCTTCCTGAGAAGAGTGCTGTTTCTGTAGCCGTGTCAGACAAGTGCTGCCTTTTAAGAATGATTGCTCAGCTCTAAATGACAATTTTGGCTTTCTTTTAGAAAAGTTATTTATTTTCCTGTGATTTTAACTAAAGAACACTATCATCCCTAGAGAACAATTTTGTTTTTCAGCACCAGAGCAATTACTTTCAGCTGTATCAAGCTTCTGATGTTTAAAAGCCTGTGTGGTTTCATGGGTTTAAAAAATGCGTTCTCTTAAGGACTCCTAAGCTAGTTTCTCTATGGCTTTCACCAGTCCCACCATCTCAGAAGCAGATAGCTACCTATCATCTGGCCACCACTCCCTTACCATGGGCTGTTTGTGAGAAAATATGTAGGTAACCATGAGATGGTTATACTCTCTGGTATACTCTCTGGTTGAATCGGGAGATGAATGTATATGGTTATGATTATATCATTAGGACAGCAGAATTTTGTCTGCAAAAGCTAGTACAGGACAATAATCACAGAGTCACAGAACAGCCTCAGCTGGAAAGGACTGTTTTGCTAATTACTAGGCCTAGTACAAAGGACACAGCCAGCAGTAGAACAAACCAGTGACCAGGTTCTATTGCACACAAAAGGGTCAGTACATGGGTGATCGCTGGGGGTACAAACAAGTCAATCAGGTTACACATAACAGACATCAACCCCAGTGACCCCAAGAATGACACAGCATGACCAACAACCAGTGAACAAACAAAGCAATCAAGTCTCCCATATAAGAGATGGGAGCCAGCCAAGCCAAGACGCTAATAACATAGGACAGAGGCAAACTCATGTTGTTCCCACAGAGCCCATGTTTACAATCACCAAACCTGACTGGGGCCCACTTACAGGGAGAGTCAGAAGCTCCTTCCCCAACAGGGAAACTCTGCAAAGTGCATCCACCTCACAGATAGACACCCCACTCTTCCTGCAAGTGGTCCCATGTTTTATCCCCAACGCAGGACACCTGGCACTCATTTACCCAAGCACTTTCACTGCAAGGTCAGCTACACCTTGGAGGAAAGCCAAAAGGCAAACTCATCCCCTCCTTTTGAAGATCTGTGGGAACCACCCATATGTCAATCTTGATTCAGGGCTCAGGGTTCAGACCTCAGCACTTCAGGGACCCAGATCCTTCAGTTGTTCCTCAAAGGGCAGGTTCTCCAGCCTTTTGATCATCTTCATGGCCCTCCTTGGGATCCTCTCCAGTCTACCCCTGTCTTTCTTGAATTGTGGGGACCCAAAGTGGATGCAGCACTCCAGAAGTGGCCTGACAAGTGCTGGAGGGAGTCAAAGAGCCCACAGGAGGGCAGCAGGCAGAGAAATTACAAATTCAGCAGGAGCTGAAGAGTTTCTGCCATGCACAGAGGCAAGATACCTCTGGCTGGCAGCAGCTTGTCTCTCTGAGAAGCAACATCTTCCATCTTCCAGTTCTGCAAATTTCTACCAGCCAGCTTCCCCTGCGCTTGGGTAGGCTGCTAGGGGACCACCATGGTGGCAGAACTCTGGCATGTCTGGGAGAACCCCTGCACCTTCTAAGCAAAGAGTAATGGCATAGCTCCTCTCCCTGTAGTCGGCACAGAGCATGAGCTTTAGTGCTGCACTGCCCAGAGCAAGGAGGTAAGCACTGAGATCTTTGTTGGCCACGTTGTGTGTGGCTGTGGCCACTGTATAGGAAGCATATATATCCAGCACCAGTCCCTGATGCTGGAGTAAGGAGAGCAGGACCACACAGCTGGAGGCAAAATGCCCTGTCAGTGGCAGAGCATGCACCTGCACTGAGAGTTGATTACTGACATGAATCAGGATTGTATTAATGAACAATCCACTGAGGGGAAGTCTTAAAAGTGCAGCTCATAAGAGCAAAACATGTATATATCCAGATCAATCTATAATTCATACTTACCAGAGGCATTGTGACATTCAGTTCTTGCCATACTGAATAATTTATATATTCTCCGTGCTAGCAGTAAATAATGTACATGAAACATACCCTCCACAAAACAGTACTAAATGTGTAAGACCATGATATTGCCATCTTCTCATGCCAATATCTGAAAAAAACCCAACCAAAACCCCCAAAACTGGAATGGTAAACAATGACAAAGCAAAAAAAATAATAAAACATTTGTAATTACAGGCTTTCAGACAAAACAACTGGTCACCAGCTAGAGTCAACATTCATAGCTTGCATTCTGTTGCAAATCAATTTATTGCCATGTCTTCCCATCCTTTAGCAGTATCGCACTTCAGCGTAAGCCCCCCAGTGAGCCTGGTCCACAGGCCCAGATGGCTCACCCAGGTGGTGTCCTTAGCACTGGAGTCCACAGGTCTTGCCATAGAGGCTGCTTTCTTTGAGTCTGGTGCTCAGCTAAAATCTCAGTCATCATTGCCCTAATCTGTTCGGATCATTTGGATTAAAAAGTATCGGATAAAAAAAAAAACCAACAAATGTTTTGAGCAAATAAAATCAATTGGTGTAAATAAGTTGGTTGCATGTGCTGAGAGGGATTCATTGCACTGGGAAGAGCACCAAGGCTGTGAGGCAGGGCGACAGTGTATGCTCCATGTGGGGCTGGCCAGGGAAGGGTGGTAACCTGGGCTGGGGAGCAGAAGGAGGGGACTGTATCTGGGGCCACACAGAGCAGGAGACAGATGACAGATCCAGAATGCAGGCTGTTGTACTTGGCCTGGTGCATTTATCACTAGTAACCGCTCAGAAGATCTAAAGGAGCAGACTTGGACCTGGCAGACGACTCTCTGGGTGATAAATCCTCTCCCAGGTCTCATGGACAAGACCTGCATCAAAAACCTCAGGCCAAGCAGAGCATGTGCATTACGCAGTGTCTTTGCGATGGCCTTTAGACAGGCTGTCAGTAGAAGTGCTGTTACGATCTCTCCCGAGATGTCTGTGAAACCTCCCATAAGTATTCTGGCCACTGGCTCTTTTCCATGCATGCCCAGGCTGATGACTAGTATCAGTTAGCGTGTGGTCTGCAGGGAAATATGTGAACATGCTCTGCAAGTACATCAATCAATTCATTTTTTCACTTACCTTCTAATACAAGGCCTAAATTAGATCGTGAGTTCCTTCTCATCCCATTAACCTGAGGCTGAGGGATGGAAAGGACCTGTGAGCCAGTCCCATGGTGCTGTTTCTGCCTTTAGATACCATGACAGCAGTGGCCAATTGCTGTGAGCAGCTGTACTGCACACACACACACTACTGCCAAATCCTGCTGATGCCTCCGGTTCTGCGGCAGTCAGCCCCAGGCTTCTGTCGCTGAGGCAGTCTGAGCAACAGCCACAACTTCTTTTTCTTCTCCACCATTAGGTCCTTCCATATGTACCTTCTCAGTCCTTGGCTTCTCACCTCCTCCAAGCCCTTCAATGTGGCACTTGCTACTTGCTGGGGACATGGGCAGGCTGGCTTGTGTGTGGGAGTGCAGGGCAAGCTGAGCTGACCATCTCCCATGAGTTCTGGCCTGGAGGGATCCACAGGCTGTGCAGGTGGGTTTTTTGTGTGCCTGGGAAGTCAAATGTATGGAAGCATCTGCCAAAAGTGGAAAAAGCTCCAGTGTGGTCTGTGGTGGCAGAATATTTATGATATGGCATGGATGGGGGAAGGCTTGCTGGAGATGCAACTGAGTTTGGGTAAAAAGCTCTTGTGTGACTTGCTGCATCTAGGGGTGCTGCTGAGGAGGACTTCTGCCTCCCTGCACTCTTTTGTGGGTAGTACCTGTGAGGAGCAAGGAGATGAGGATGGGAAGCTTTTTACTTACTCTGTAACCCCTTACTTACCTCTGACTTACTCCAGGAGAGTTAAAGCCCACAGCCTGGGCACGATCCCACCTCTTTCCAGTGGTAGGCTGAAAACATGGAAATTACAGCATTGAGGAAGCACAGGGTTCCTGGGTTCCAACTGATGGATAACTGCAGCTCAGCTTTCAGGCCTGTGATCAGCCCTTTTTCCATCCATGCCGTGCACCTTCACTGCCTGATGGGCACTTGTGCAATGCAGGAGCAGGTCTGTGTGTCGAGCTGGAGAAAGGCAGGGGACGAGAGTGCCGGGTGATGGACTGCATCGCCTCTCAGGCATGAGTGTGCTAGCTAGCAAATGAGCCTAAATGGGGCTGAGCTGCTTAAATGACTGCCTAGACATCTGAGGTGTTATTAGCAATGCAGGGGAATTAGATCTGTGGTCTGGGGCAATTGCATCCTAACTAAATGTAGGCTCATACCCAGAGGGAGAAATTTACTCTACTTTGGGAGCCTGAACTAGGGCAGATGAGACATAGTCACTGGGTCCATGTACAATGAATAAGACTCTCAATACATTCAATCATTTTTCTCTTTGTCTTTTATTCCAGAACAGTCAGTCTTTACTATTGTTTTAATTTTCTTGCATTACTTAAGAAAGTAATTGATGTACAGAGTAGGTTGCTTGTGATATTTTTTCACTGCCAATATGGCTTGATGAAATGGCTATGAAAGCTCGCCCATAGCTCGAAGAGCAGCAGGAGGCCAAAAGCTGTGGCTCGGAGGTGCTGCCTGCCCCAGCTGTGCCTTAGGAAGGTACCAGCATCAGCCTGGCACATACCTAGCCTGGGGCCAAAGTCTGCCCTTGGAAGGAACACAGCAGAATTATATTCTCTCAAAAATATTACAAATATCACAGGCTTTTATTGATTCTGTGAGTTCTTATAAATCGGGCAAATAATTCTATTTCTAATACAGTCTATGATGACTTAAGGGGACCAAGCCATTTGAAGGCAAAAGGGTCAGGATTTTCCTCTTTGTTTGAGGGTATATTAGGTAATTTCAGACCATCAATTCTCAATACTTTGTTTCTGTTCTTAAAAAACATTTCATGTGAGTGCTTTGACCTCACAAACCAGATGTCGGTATTACTCCCTGCAGCTTCATGGGGGGGTGGAGGACTGCTGTTTTCTGTGATTATTGTAGGAGTTTATTACTTGAGTACAGTTCCTGTCTGGCTAATGCACATTTTCTCCACAGCCATTGCTTTCAAAGCAGCTTTTTAATTTGTTCCCCGTCCTTAAACCCTGTGCTCAAAGGTTTTTGTTTATTCTTTCTGTCTCCCACTGGCTGTTCAGGCCAGTTCTCAAAATGAAGACAAGCACCTCACTGGACATAGGCTGCACTGGACATAAAAGTGTCCAGCTGTGGGCTGTGTTCTGTAAGAAACATCATTTAAATTAGTCAAGAAAACAGGAAAACCTGTCAACCTGTCATCATTCCTTTTTTTTTTTTTTTTTGGTTCTTTCTAAATACTTTCAAGTGACACGTCATGGAACAAAGCAATAATTATAAAATGACACACTATTATAATAACAAAGCAACAAATATTTATGTTTAATTAAAAGTAACAAAGGAAGGATTAGGATATAGGAGTCATCTAAAACAACAGCTGGGATGCTGTTTGCAGCAGCTGGATGTGGTGCACTGTTCCTCTCCCAGCATGAGATCTTCAGAAGGTGCTGGGGTGGGGATTGCAAGGGCCTCTCTGAGCTCACTCTGGGAGGGAGATATAAATATATTGGCAGACACAATTAAAACCAACAAATGTTTATGCTTCTTAGTTAGGCTGTAGAACACTTATCACCAACCTCCTCCAATGCTTGCTTTTGAAAACCAATTATTCTGAGAGGGCTTTTAATGTGGCTTTTTTGCAGCTTACTAAAATCCTTATAGCTTCTTTAGTAAGTCTGCTGGCTTGAGAACCCAGTAACATAAGAAAGCTCACATAAAGTATAAAAAGTAGACAGCTAGCAAAAGTATTTCAAAGAGAGCAACGACCTTGAGCTGGCTTCAACCCACGCATTCCCTCTTGGCAACTGGGGACATCCCCCGTCGTGACAGTGAGCATATTATAGAGGCTTGTAAAGGGAATCACATTGGTATTGTGATTCAACCGTGCATTGCAACTGCTATATTTTGCTAAGTGTAACTTACATTTTTACTGTGTTTTCAGGATATTTTGTATCAGTCTACTAAATCAGAAATCCTGTGTAACATCTTCAAATAAGTCACTTTGACATTAAGCATTGCACCCTCCACCCATGGCATATCCAAAAGAAGCTGGTCAGAGAGTACTGGACTCCAACAGTCTTGTTCAATAATAAGACTATAAAAGATATTTTATAATTATGTTGTTCAGAAGTTTACATGGCTTTGACTTTTGTCAGATAGTTTCTCATCAGAGAAACTTAACTAAATCCTAGCAGCAATGACAACTGGCAACTCTAATTACACTTGACAGAATACAAGACAGTGTTTTCTCTTCTTACCAGATGCTTCCACTGCTGCGGGCTCCCTCATTTACTAATTCCTGCCCCTGGTAGAACTTATTAAGACACACACCTGTCATTTGGGACATCACAAGTATCTGTCAAGACATGTAAAGTGTAGCAACATGCAGCAGAAGTGCCAGCATAAACAGCCTCTCTCTGTCACAGAAGACTACCTTCAGAAGTGAGGAGTTACACAGGGTAGACGGCTGTCACTAAGGTGATGTGATGGCTCTGCAGCGGAGGCAGTCTGAGGGTCACATCTGAAAAAGTGTCAGGGTGCATCCCTGTCCAAGCGCTTTAGGGCTGATGTGCTCCTCTGATCTTCACACACTCATTTCTGTGCCTTAGCCGCCCAAGTGGTCTCTCTGCCTCATGCTTGATTAAGTAGCGGAGGCAGACAGGATGATCTGATGATCGCTGTGGTACGATACCCCAAGGTAGACGGCTCGATGTTTCTGTTCCAGATAAATAACAACATAATGTCAGCATGCACAGATGTATTTTCCCATTTTTGTTTGATGTAGGGATTTTTGTTTAATATCACATTAGTTTGCCTTCAATGTATAGGAGGAACCGACTTAATTTTTGCTTCTGGGGACAGGGAAGGCAGAGTACTAAAAGTGCTCAATGGGGGAAAGGAAACACACCGTATTTCAATGATCCTAGAACAATATTCCTGATGTGGAGCAAGATCATAAGTATAAGAAAAGGCTGTACACTGATAAGGAGGTTAGTAGTGAGACACTGGCAAATTAAAATGTCACATTATTGGGAAAAAACCAGCAATGCCTCACCTGTTGATTGATCTCTGGTTCTGACTAACATACACCACTGTAAAATATTTTCCACTTGTCCCAGCTGCTATCTACTGCTAGTGCTTACTAATGAATTCTGGAAAGCATTGAGGTGTGCAGGTCTTCAGAGCAAGTTTGCCTGGTTTTCTGTGAGTTTGTGTGAGTACAAATCCACTGTGATCTAACCAGGGAAGAAGCACATGTGCTGGCGCCCTCTTTATATGGAATGATAATTTGAGATACCTAGAAGAGCAGCTTAGCAATTTTGTGTTGTCTGGGGAAGCAACATCAGTGCATCTTCTCTTGTTTATGTGCTGCTGGCACAAATCAGGAGGTTTATGCTCAGTTTCATTCCTGTGGTTGTGAGAACTAAGTCAGTCTGTGAGCTTGGTTCCGAGAAACAACCAACCAATGAGAAAGCAAAATTAAAACAACCTACTTAGAAAGTTATGGAGAGATTTTGATAGTCTAGGAGGTATATTTTTCATATCTTCCCATGCCAAGAGCTTTCATGATTACTAGTCCAGATATTTGGAGCCCAGAGTAGCTTTAACATTTCAAAATAGGTTTTATATGCTTAAAAATAATTCATACTTTAATGGTCAGATATCTCAAAGCCTTCTAGACCTGGGAGACTGGTAATTTTTCCTTTCCATTTCTAGTCATACCAAATATAGTATATATGGGGCATTAAAGTTCTGACATTTCTCGACAAAGAAAATTTGTCACTGTATCATCACTGATTTTTATCTTTCCAGTAGCTCACACAGGTGTCATTTTAGAAGAAACTCCATGTCTGAAATGAAAAAAAAGGAAATACTAGCTACAGGGAATTGTTCCCATTTGAGGACTGTTGAAATAAATCCTAGGTGATTGGGTTTGAGAAGCAAATAAAGTGGTCAAGGGTGTGTGATAAATTCAAATATAAGGTATCACTGTAATTTAACATACCACTTCAAAATGTGCCGCTATGTATCATCAGTCAGAGGTCTGTGTGTGAGTTCAGCTGATTGAGTCTCAGAGGACTGGAAGAGGGAACAAATGCAAAACTTGACAGAGGACGATTGTGGGCAGATTGATCTCAAGCAGCTGAGCAGGAGGTCCTCCTTCCCCATGTCCAAAGTCCCCAGGTCTTGCTTTCTCCATGACACTGACCTCTCAGGGCACAGAACCAGGGCCATGTCAGTGCTCTGTCTGTCCCCTCAGCACACCGGTTCCAGGGCACTCAGCACAAAAAATAAGCTGGATTTCTACAGCACTCACTTTCTTCCTCCAGCCACTTTGCTAATTTTTGCTAATAGCCTCAGCAGTCAGGCAGGGTTTGAGTAACTATTAATTAGTCATCACAGCAGTGCCAAAAGGGTTTATGGGTCAGGACTTCAGAAGACTGCACAACACAGTCCCTGTCCCAAGTCACACCCAAGAGAACTCAGTTGCTGTATTGATTATTTGTTTACCCTGCTAGTATGTGCTTCTACTGTGGAACTGAAAAAGATGATACATATGGGCTTTCTTACCCACCAGCTGATGCAGATTTCCAGGGATGGTCATGGTGAAATGGGAAAAATTACTTTTTTGTGATAGCTTTTATTTTGAGTGCTAAATGAATACAGAATACATCTAGGTTTCTAACTTTGGGTAATGAGATTACTAAGTTGTTATGATACTAAATAAGTTAACATTTAGAATGTGAGTATGTAATATTGAACAGTCATTTCTCCGGACTTTTTCACATGTAAATACAGCCCAGCCCCTGGTGCCTTTGTTTTATCTATGTCAACATACTTCTTTTAATGATAATGTGCTCCATAATTTGTTCTCCCACTGGTTTACATTTCCTATAGCTAGTATTTCAAACACATAACAGCACTGTAGAGCTTAGGCGATTATTTCCAATGTCTGAGCGTATTTATCAAGCGGAATCAAGTACTGATCGTCTGTAAAAAAGGTCTCAGCATTCCTTCACATTTTCTGGCCGGCTGAGTGGGGAGGTAGTTCATTCTTATCAGTGAATTGAAAGTTGGGCTTGTATTCCTGTTTTTAGACAAAACAGACGTTGTGGTTGCAGGTTCATAACAAAATCTAGTCATACTGCCTGCTTTTCACAATGGCTGCCACTGATTTATTTGGCTGCTCTGTTTCTAAATTTGGCATGCCATGTTTTTATCGTGTTTAGATCAAAAGATTTAGTGTGAAAGGAGGTAACTACTTTGTATGACAAAGAATATTCTAAGGTTTTAAGACTAAGTACTTAATACTTTTTTGTTCATTTCTTTTTTAGCTGTATGTCAGCTAACTCAGCCAGATCAAATTTCTAGTCACCTAAGCACCTCTTGACAGGAGTATCCTGCTGCTTTCAAGGATGAAAATTTACTTCCCAGCATGATTTAGCCAGGTCCAGCATCACACCAGTACTAACAACCAGTGCTGGCTCTGCACTTCAGCCTTCACTGGTGAGGTTCTTATTGCCAGAGGGTTTTAAAGGATTGGGAAATTGTTGCAGACTCGTGACACTCTAATGTAGCAAATGTGTATTACTACCTCCATTTTGCAGATGAAAGACACAAAATTAGAGAGAAATAGGAAATTAACCCAAAACCTTACTGGATAACCTGTGGGGAGACCATCAGTCTCTGTCCTGATCTCCTTACTCTGTCATAAACACAGATCCGTCATTTCCATTTATTTCAAAGATGTGTTTGTACTATTTCTACTGCTGCTAATACCACTGTTTCAGCAGATGCTCTGCTTCACTGATGGAGGAAAGTGTTTTGTCTCCAAAGTTTTTCCCCTCTGTCATGTATGTTGCAACACAGAGGACTTTTTGGGAAAAAAATGCTATCTCAGAATAGGTGTAACCAAACCCTTGGGTCATTCACAAACACAAACTTTTATTTCTATAATGTGCATTCCAGGTGATATTTTATCACATATTTCCCCTGAATAAACTTCTGTGTAGCAGACTATTTTCAGGAATGGAGCATGAGAAGTATTAACACAGAGAACTCACGGAAAACTTTAAATTAACATTTTTATACTGATTTCCTGAGATTTGTTTCTTGTTTTGTGAGTATGTAACCACATGTTAAGAGGCGAGGGAATGCATAAGAAGGAACCAGAAGGCACAGCAGAGCAGCTCGCAGCTGGGAGATGTCTATCAGCCATGGAGTACCTGGGGAGTCGAGAGGCAAGGATGCTCAGCGCCTCCCAAGCACGGCTCTCCTTGGCTGCATAAGGACTGTGCTGCCACCACTCAACCTTGAGTGAGGTCCACAGGCATATATGACATATATTCCACTCAATTACCTAATGCTTAAGCTGCAGATTCATCCTTTTCAGCCAGTAAGTGCTTGACTCTGTCTCCCCCTCCCTGTTGGTGGCACAGGGCTGGGGGTGATGGGGGCCATGGCGAGGAAAGTGGTCAAGCCAACCACCACCAGAGGGACTGGGTAAACCAAAAGCTAGAAGTACTCAGAGAGTCACTTCTGTATTCTCCATCCATTACACCATCATGTGATGTGTCCAGTCTGCTTTTAAATCGTTTTAGAGATGTGACTTCTAACACTTTTCTTGGGAAGCTATTTCACAGTCTATTAGACATCCTTGTTAAAATTTTGGCTGGATAGTCAACTCAAATCGCCGTTTGCTCAGTTTCCTACCTTTATATGCAATTATACCCCTGAGAAGTGCTCTAAACAATCTCCCTAATGCCTCGTTGTTTGTACCATTCAAGCACATGTAAACAGTTATAGCAGTTTTGTACACTGTATGGGGAATCTTAAAATATTTAGCTCTTACTGTCTTCCTCCATGAATCAGCTGCTATAGCCCTTATGTTAGGCATTTTCTTCTTCTTAAAGTTCTTTATAATTTGTCATCATCTTCCTAGGTAGGCTGGTGCTCAGGCCTGCGTGCAAGCTATAATTTGTACAACAAAGATTTCATATTCACAATGTTTCCAGGCTGCACACAGTTTTAAATTCCGCTCAGTGCCCGAATTTCACCAGTAATTGTATCTTTTTTTTTCCAAAATCTTATAGAGAAAGAGAAGTGAGCAGCTTTTCAGTTTAATTAGTTTCATTTCTGACAGCTTTAATGTGCAATGCTGTAAAGAGCTGTAAGGTTAAAAGATTTTCCTGGGGTCCATAGAACTGCCAAGTAAAATAAATAAATTTTGATTATAAAACAGAAGCAACGTTATATGGGATATTAATTTTTTTTCCTTCTTTTGTTTTCTTAAAGCACAGAACTGCTCATTTTAGAGTATAAAATAGGAACATGGGTTTGTCATCCTAGCTCCTAAAATAAACCATATATAAACGTATTCATAGTACCATCCAGATATTTTTCACGACAGCATGACAGTCAGATATCACAGGCAAGATGCTGTCTGTTGGTACTCAGAACACTCATTGTCACTGCATGGTAGGAGCTCTTTCTGCGTAACAAAATGCATAAGGACTCTACACATGCTACTTTGGTAGAAAATTCTTCTGGGAATCAATAAATGACACATTTTATTGGGGGGGGAGGGAGGGAAGAACATGAATTGATAACAGTACCTAATTCCAATATCTTAATAGGCCTATTCTTAATGTGAGAAACTGTATGAAAACAATAAATGTAGTTCCAAAACCAAACTTTGGAAATGAACCTAATTGTGCTAAAAATGAACCACACCAACATCCTATAGACTTGAGAATGGTTTATGACAGTCAGGATGAAAATAAACTAGGATGATTCTGCATAATTATTAATAATAATGATGATGAATACAATAATAGTAATAACAGTAATAATCAGAACAAACTTATGCAGAAGCTCGCCAGGACCTGGGCTCCACAGTGCTAAACAAATACAAAATCGTTGTCATATACTTATCACAAGATCACCTGCACTCTCCAATTTCTCACAAAAAGGATAGCTACTTTTTTTCCTTCAAGTGAGCAGCGTTTTTGAAGTTCTCTAAGCACAGCTGGTGTCATATCCATCTTCTCCCCTCATTCAGTACAGTAAGATAAAAAAATGAACAAGCATGTGAGGAAAAAATATATGAAAAGCATAGATGATATCTTTTTATGAATAGCGTAGTAGAAACCAATTTTTGAAAGACATCTCTTTATTATCTCTTCCTGCTGTACTTTCACTTGAGGATATTTCCACCTCTGACCTTTTCAGCACAGTTTTACTCTCCTCAATATTCATTTTCTGGTGTCTAGTTTCCATCTTGCTGCTGATTGACACCCCAAAATCTAAAACACTGCCTACAAATTCCATCTCACTTAGAGCTACTGAACTGTGTTAATTTAGTGACCTTCCCCCTTTCACCCAAACTCTTCTTCATTGGAATGAAGCAGGTCACTGTGGAAGGCTGAAGCTTTCTTCAGCAGTCCTTTAAATTAGCCATGTACTACACAATGGGAGCTTGCTGTAGATTGCATCAAGATCTGAGCTGCTTCTGTGAGAAAGTGAGAGGGAACTGCAATTTCAGGAGACGGTCTGATTAAAGCAGATGAGCCTTTCATCTCTGTTTTGATGCTTGCTTTCAGATCACAGTGCACTAGACTGCTGTGGAAAGCATCTGAGCCAAAGAGACCCAAGCACCTCTAAGGTAAGAGGTAAGGATGACTTTAAAGAGGAAAAGAATAATATATTTTTTTAATTCTTTCAAATGGAGAAAAATAAGCTTTGATTTTTATTTTTTTCTTAGTTTTAATTTTTTGGAAAGGAGAGGGGCAAAATATTGAAATGGGACCACAACTCATAAGCCCAATAAGACATTCATAAAGGCCATGTTTTCAAGGTATGTTACAAAACAGACCCACCTACAACTCTTCTCTTTGCATGACTGTCACAGATGGGTCGTACCTGCATACAAACTACCAGAATCTATACATAGGAAGACAAATATCTAAATGGCCCAACATGGGCCCCTTCCAAATGGGATTTACCTGAAGGCCTTTCTCCTGGTGTTTCTTTTGAATACTTCTGAACGTGAAAAGCAACTCATTAACAAGAATCATCCTCAATGTGTAGCAGTCATAGGCAGAAGGTTGCTGACAGCTCCTAGTACAGTGGTGGAAGCAGCAGCAATGCAATGCAACTGTTTTTCCTAAATGATGAGGAGTAAGACTGGATTATGGCAGGATCTGGTGTTCCTTGATACTTGGGTTGGCTAATTTGAATGGAATAAAAATTCAGCCATTTCTACAGATGGAAGATATTGAAGCAGTTTTTCTTCCCCTGGAAATTCTTTATGTCATATTTTAGCGAATTTACTTTGGCAAAATTCTTGCTTCCTTGTGCTTTCCGTAAACTCTCCAGTTATTAAATCTGATGCAGGTGTTCACATTTCAATAGCTGTTTTGTTCTATATCAAGTCTTATATCTTACGCAGCAGTGTCAAACTCAAAAGCCTTTCCACAGTGCATGAAGCAATTTGATGACTATCTGTCTGTCACATTCACCCTGTCCATGTTTCTCCAAAGATGTCTGTGATGCAGCACGTACATTACATCCCTGCAGCTGCTGGGGTACATGGTGGCTGGCAGTGTCAAGTGCCGGGAAGGGTCCAGGGGATGGGAAGAGGTGTCCCTTCCCCATCCGTTTGGAGGAAGAGACCTTATGTCAACATCTCAACACTTTAGTTCCACATCCACAAGTGAATCCAAATTTCACTGAATCTTAGATATGAGCTGCCAGTAGACAGAAATGTTTTCACAAACATATATACATTGGATAGATCAGAACTAGCATCATGTTCACCAGTCAACAACTCCTCCAAAACAGTGCATCAATTGCAACTAAAAGCTAACTAAAAGGAACATTTAAGATGTTCAAATACTTAGAAGGAAATATCCTGCTCCAAAAAGTCTGTGAGGGTTTAACCCCTTGAATTTTGTGCAAGATTGGAATTAAAGAAACATGAATAATGTCTTATCTAAGAAGTTGTAGAAAAGGTGAATCTATAGGTGAGAACTAAGATTAAAATACTCTGATATGAAGATTTTGTCTAATATGCAATCTGTGTTCTTTCCAGCACTGTTTACATCCTAATCTTTACCGCAGAAAAATTAGCATTGGAGAAAGGCCTCATGATCCACCAAGACAGACACTGAGAAAATAATAACCATTAATTCAGGAAATGAATTGGCCTGTAATTCATCACAACTTCTCAGCTCCAGCTAGTTAAGAGAACTCTATAGTTCAGTCCTCTTTTTTTTGCTGCTTACTTTTCATTAATGTAACTTCTATTTCACTTCAAATCCTTCAGGGTGTGTTTAGCAAATGAATGCTTTACGTACAGGTGTAACCCAGAATGGCCAGGAGCTCTCCTGTAATTAGCTCTACTAGCATGACTGTGCATTTTAATGGGAATACTTGACTGCTCTTCCTCCACTTCTGAGAGGTGGCCTTCATATGCAGTTTTTGCAGATAAGGAGACAAAAAAAAAAAAAAAAATTTAAAAAAACTCCTATGTTTTCTCTTTATCTTAGCATATTTTTTGTATTTAGTCTGGCTACCATGTTTCTAACAATCTCCAAAGTATTCTGTGATTGAGTTCCAGTGTTTAGTACTGCCATGGGACCAAGGAACAAATATACCAGGGAAAAAGGGAGCTCAGTTTGTGCCAGTTTTCCCAGTAAAGATCTGTTTTCCAGATTCTGCCAAGGGACGGTGCTGGTGGCAGTGATTAACACACACTCACAGAAACAGATGTGGTTGCTGTTTGGCAGGCATGCACCTCCCTGTCAGCATGCACAGCACTGGTAACCCCAAGGCTAGTGTGCTTCCCGTAGCACTCCATGGGTGTCTGGAGCTGCTAGCAAGGAGCAAAGCCCAGCCCTCATCAAACGCACCGTGTATTTCAAACATACACAGCATGCTAAGTTGCTGGGAGAAATCAGCATCAGTGGGTGGTGCAATACTGTATATTTTAATGAAAATTTACTCTCTTACTGAGTTTGTGGAAGCGATCAAGAAAAACGGGGTAGAACCAGCTTGTCAGTAGGCTTTCACCTCCCAGCAGCTAACACGAAGCTAACAGAAATTTAAACAGTTGCTCCTTCTGGAACTGCAGTTGCTTGGAGAGATAGATGCAAAAATGCTTGACAGATAACACTGTCAGTGCTAATGAGCACGGCTGCCCTGAGCTGGAAGAGCAAAGTGCTGGAGCCAACAGTCCCCAGGAAGTCACGGGGCTGGAATAAAGCCTGGATAGTCCAGGCTGTGCTTTGCTGTTAGCTTTGCATCTTCAGAAAGTAACCTCTCTGTGCTGCAGAAAGGCAGCTGCTGTGGGTTAAAGGTGCTGTCAAACCCTGCAGAAGAGGCAGCAATGTCCCCCACAGCAGCGAGACCTAGACCAGGTACACACCGACTACCTGAAGCATGGAGCAGTCCATGTCTCTGACACCCAGCGTAGCCGGTGGTGCTGTGCAGCACAGCAAAAGGCTTCACAAGGCTTTGTCAGCCATCCTCCATATCCATCAGTCTGTCCTAAGCCCATGTTTAGCTTTAAGGGCATAACTTAGCCACTCAGTGCTGGAGGAAGGCAAGGAAGCCACTAAGGGTTTGGCCATCCTCTTCGAGAAGGGAGAATCAGACCCACACACATGAAATGCAAATCTTCCTTACTTGGCCAGCTGCCCTCTGACTTGCTTACAGAGTATGGTGGGAGCGTAGGCAGGGTGCAGGGTGGCTAATGGTGCCTAATGCAGTGTCCTTTGGGATTGCTTTGAGGGCAGAGTCTCTCCCCACTTCAGAGCTTTGTCCTCATGCCTATTGTCTCTGCTCAGCCCTGACCTGCTCTGTGCCACCGGCTTGCTGGACAGTACCATACTGTGACTCTGGTTGTACTTTGCCATGCAGGGTAACTACCGTGATTTAGGAAACTGACTCCTATGCTGGGTCTGACATGTGGCAAAGCAATGAAGTACTTCTCATTATTGTTGTCCATGGGGTTGTCTCACAGGTCCAGCCTATTACCTAACATATGTCTTTAAGAGCACACAGACGCAGGCACCAGCAAAATAGCTTTCAGCTCAACCTGGGCCTTCTCCCCAGGAACTCAATAATCCTGATTAGTTGATACTGCAGACAGACTTCCCTTACTTGTCAAACAAGCTCTGACGCTTAATGAAATGAACAAATCCACTTCCAGCCTCAAAGGGGAGTTTAACTTGCTGTTTCTTTAAATTAAGCCTGCATTGCCTCAAACCTCTATTGAAGTGTCAGCAGGTATATTCCAAAAATGACATCTGTAAAAATGACTGCCTTCCCCTCCTGCTGTTCTCTGTTCACCCATGTAGAATCTAATTACGAAAAATAAAGTTATCTGCTAATAATGGTGATCTAATCTCTTTTCTGAGATCTGGCAATCTGCAGGGCTGGCTTTAACAACCTGGGTGATTACAACTCAGTGAAGTACCAAAACATGCAGCAGAACCACACTTTGCCCAATCTACTACTTTGCTCCAGGCTAGTCATCAAAAGCAAAGATTTACATTGTGCCACTGTCCAGTCTTGTAACAAAAAAAATTCCTAGATTATTTTTATTTCTTATTTCTGTGAAAATTAATCACATAATGTGCTGCTATATCTCAAACCTGTCTTTATTTGAAGGGCCATGTCCATTTTTCAATTGTTCTTATATTGGTGACACCTTAATAATAATTACAGCGAACATCAGCCTCAGGAAGCATTAGTATGAGCAATTGGAGGAAGGAGGAAGGTGAGGTGTTTTCTCCCACTGGCACATGAATGATGTACATACATAATTTCCACAAACGCTTAAGGATTGTTCTTGTATGTCTGTTCCCCCTGCAGAGATGAGACATGCTGTCTGACACTCATGTGTCTTCAATTGCAAGAGCAGTGGTTTCATTTATAGAAAGCAGGAACAAACAAAACCCAGCAGGTGCACTGGGAGGCTTAAGTCAGACAAATCTCCAAGGAGGGCTTTCTGCAGGCAGGTTTGATGCATGCATCTTAGACACGGCGCTGCCATGAGAAGATGCGCATCTTTCAGCGAAACTGTTCAGGTTTGGAATATATTTCACCCCAATTAAATGCCCTTCGCCTGTTTCCTGTGGGAGATGTGCCACCCTGAACACCCACAGCACCGCTCTGCCCCTCTCTTCTCAGGGAGGCTTGCAATACTGCTTTCCATGAGATTGTGTTAGAAATCTCTCAAAATAAACTAAACCTCCTCATCAGGTTTATTAAATTAGAGAGAGGGGTGGTGAACACGCAGATGTGGGAAGGTGTAATGCATCCTTACATCCTCCCTGCCCGCAATGTGCCCAGTGCCAGCTGTCCCAGCTGCCCAAGATGCTGTAACAGCACTCAGAGGTGTCTGCTGGTGGGACCCTCCCTGCACTGGGGCCGTGGTTATCTCCTGGGGGGTCTGGAGTGGCAAAACCCTCTTCTGGGCTCAGCATGGAGCCACTCTGTGCTGCACAGGTCCCACTACTGTAACGGGGATGAGAAACTCATTTTTCAAGAAGTTTACTTTCTTTGTAGCTTGGTTGGGTTTTTTTCCTTTTCCATCAAACAAAAACTACATCTTCACTCCAAGTGAAATGGAAACTCAGTGAATATCCCTTTCCTGAAGAAGCATAAATCTAGGAGCGATTTTGTGTGTTCAGAGATTTCTGTTCTGAGGATGCTTGGTATCTTGCTGAAGTGTTTTCTAGCTGTATACACATTTTAGTTTATAACTTTCTTTAGTTCTGATATATTCTGTAGTTATATTTTGCAAGGTAATCCGAAGACTTTTGGGTATGAGGTCTAGTTATACATTTCTGCTCTTCATAAACAATTTAATGATATATGGCAGATAGTACAAAGAGATGATCATTTCAATAACTAAATTATCTGAAGAAGGCTGTCTTACACTACTCTTGCCTGACACCTTAGAACAGTTTTTAAGAGGAAAATTTATTCTTATTTGAAAAGACTAAAACATTGTATTGTAGGAAATGTAAATCAATCTGTCTTTCAATTTACTGAATGCTATAAAACTCTATAGCTCTCCTCATTCCTGGTTTTTAAAATACCAGGCAGTAAGAAAAGTGAGAAACAAATGGCAGCTATGAAACGATGACATTGCTGAGGCTTTGGTGCTACCCAGGGCTTCTCAGCATGTAAAGCTGAAGTAAGGGAGTAGCTCAGAGATGCTTTCAGCACCCCGTACCTCAGCCCACTGGCAGAAGGCAGCGCTCAACAGTGACATGGGCACCACCTGAGCTCGAAAGCAGGAGGCAGAGCTCGTCCAAGAGCAGGTAAAGCCAACAGAGACCTCCAGAGCAAAGCCGGCTGCTGGGAAACTGCAGCACGAACTGCAGAATCAGCTGACACTGAGAAGACAGACGACCAAGTAGGTAGTCTGCCTGGCCACTCAGCATCTCCCCAAATACAACAGACCCAGGCTGGAGGTATGATGTCCTTTGGATACAAAATGAAAAATCCATCAGTACTGCAGCTGCAATCAGCAGAATAAATTTACTGATAACACTTTATGGTGCAGTGTAGAAAATAAAAACTATCCCCCCCCCTGAAAAATGGATATATTGCAATTTTCCTTTAATAGATATGGAATGCAGCTTGGAGAAAGTTTATCGGAGGGCTGAACTGCTTGGCAAAACCAGATGCACAGATTTAAATAAAATTATTTTCAGGCATTTATGGGGATGATAGCTATTCGAGTATGAAAAAAAAATTGATACAGTAGCAAAATACGCTAATCTGAATGGATCCTGCTTTCCCATATGTATTGAGAATCTATCTGAGATTACTTGAGTAATCCTTAAAAATTGCTTGGGTGTTGTGCTTTGAATAAATACAGGACTTTTCTCTGCTGATTTGTGTTCATCATATCCTGGATAAGAAAGATCATGTTGTTCTGGCTGATTTGTGTGATTTAAAGTTTTAAATTCAAAGCACACATACAAACCCATCTTTTTTAATGGAGGTTTTAACTGAAATAAATATCTTAAAATCAGCTAACAAAGGGATCATCTCCTGTGAGTGAATATTAAAGTTACATCAATAGCAGCGTATGTATGACCATCAAATATCTTCCTAGAGATGAAGTACTGTGCTGTGCACATCCTCCTGTCCAAGAACCACAGAATGGCTAAGGCTGGAAGTGACATCTTGAGGTTATCTGATTCAACTCCGTGCTCAAGCAGGGACATCTAGAGCAGGTTGCCCAGGCCCATGGCCAGACAGCTTTTGAATATCTCAAAGGATGGAGACTCCACAACCTCCCTGGGCAATCTGTGCCAGTGCTTGATCACCCCCACTGTGAAAAAGTGTTTCCTGATGCTCAGAGGGACCATCCTGTGTTTCAGTTTGTGCTCATTGCCTCTGGTCCTGTCACTGCACACCACTGAGAAGAGCCCGGCTCCGTCTTCTTTGTGCCCACAGGTGTTTATATACATCAAGGAGATCCCCTCAAGCCCTCTCTTCTCCCAGCTGAAGGGTCCCAGCTCTCTGACCCTTTCCCTGTAGGAGAGACAATCCAGTCCCTTCATCATCTTCATGCCTTTCGTTGGACACTCCTGTGTGTCCAGGTCTCTCTTGTACTGGGGAGCCCAAAACTGGACATAGGACTCCAAATGTGGCCTCACAAGTGCTGAATAAAGCAGAAGGATCACCTTCCTCAACCTACTGGCAAATGTAGCCTGGGATACCATTAACCTTCTTTGCAGTGAGAGTATATATCTGGCTCATATTGAGCTTGGTGTCCACAAAGGACCCCAGGTCCACCAAGCTGCTTTCCAGCTGGGTGGCCCTGGTACATACTGATGCCTGCCATTGTTCCTCCTCAGGTGCAGGACTTTGTGCCACCTTGTTGAATTTCATGAGGTTCACTCCAGCCCATTTCTCTAGCCTGTCAAGGTCCTTCTGGGTGGCAGCACATCCCTCTGGCATATCAGCCACTCCTCCCAGTGTTGGGTCATCAGCAAACTTGCTGAGGGTAGACTTTGTCCCATTATCCAAATCATTCATGAAGATATTGAACAGGATCGAACACACTGTTGACCTCTGTGGCACACCACAGGTGACTGACTTCCAAGTGGACTTTGTGCTACTGATCACCACAGCCCAAGCCTTACCATTCAGCCAGTTTTCAACCAACTTTCTGTCTGCTTATCCAGCCCATTCCTCATCAGCTTCTTTACGAGGGTCTTACAGCAGACAGTGTTCAAAGTCCAGGTCGACATATCCACTGCTCTCCCCTCATCTACCTACCAGGCCAGTCATTTCATCACAGAAGGTTACCATATTGGTCAAGCATGACTTTCTCTTGGCAAATCTACACTGACAGCTCCCACTGTCATTGGAGATTTTGTCTCCTACATTTTCTCATACTGGGCTATGAGCCTTGTCTTTGGATATATTCTCATTTGCAACAGTACATACCACTGACATGAAACTTTTTACTAGTCTTGTACTACTGTTGATACTGTGTATTTCTTCTCATTTTCTTTATGTGGTCTTCATTTGTGATGGCATTCCAGTTTCAGTCATCATTTCTTGTAGCTGTTTTATGTAGCCAGCTACTTCAGAAAGAAAAGTGTTTATAATCAGTTTATTTAAGACACTACAGCAATATATGTGGCAATAAAGACTAATAAAATTAATGAAATGGATCTTGGGTTGAATTACAACTGCCCAAGTGTCAATGGATTGGTACTCAGTTTAGATCTATGCTGTTGCAACACAAGATGGATACAGGTCTCCTCTCAAACTATCTGTTTATGGGGCTGGCATTTACAGCTAGATGACAACTGCAGTTTATAAACTCATAACCAACACCAGGGGTTTTTTACAGTCTTTAATTTCACTTCTGCTTTCTGTGTGGCTTATTGCTGTACAGTTTGTGTATTTTGCTTTCATTGTTCCCTGCCTGCTTTTTTCCAGACTGAATCTCGGTTTATTGTCTACTTATATCTCTAAATTCTGCAGGTCCCTTTTTATTATTTTGCCATCTATCCTGGGTTTTGCAACACCTTACAATTTAGTATGATCTGTAAATTTAATTAATGTCATGTTTGACAAAGACCATAAGGAGCCAAGTCAATTACACAGTCAAAAAAGAAAAAAGGAAACCTTTGTTATGCTACAAATGCTCTGCTAAAAATGCCACTCTATAAGGAAATGTTATACATTTCTTGACCTTCATAGATGTAATTTCAAAGCAGCCTAGATGATTTACCCATGTCATTTGTGTCATTTTAAAATTTAAAATATATTATTAACAAAATAAATAACAAAGAAATGAAAAATAGCAACTTAATTCCTTTCTATGTAACTGAAAGGTGCTGGACAGGGTTAGACAAACATTCATAGTACACATTTTGCTATGGCATCCAAATTAAAGCTACCATAGTGTTACTTAAGCAGAATTGCCTCAAATTGGTTCACACATTAAGGGCAAATGCAGGCAGCCAATTAATAATTGATTCTATTTAGAATGTCGGCTTTTTTTTTTTTTTTCCTTAGTATTTCCAATGTGTGTCATGTATATAACGCAATTGTGTGATTCTTCAGCCAGTATGACAACATTTGTGCAAAGTCTATAATTTTCTGTCATTATTATCTCTTGGCTATTATAATGCTGGTAGGAATTAGAGCAGAGCAACCTCCATCATTTGACTAGGAACAACAGCAATTACTACTTTGGTCTCTGAGGTTAGAACAGATAAATTGAGCTAGATAATTATTACCATTTCTCAAATTCATCATTAGTTCTAACTGCATTTCTAATGCAAAAGGCCAGATTATTGGGCCTGACCACGATAGCTGCTCCTGACTTACCCTACAGAAACATTACTAAGATCACTCCCTTTTTAATCAGGCCTCTTGTTCTTGAGGAGTTCCACCTGAGATACACTAATAGGCATTAACTTTTATGAAGTAATTCAAAACTTTGAAAACCCATTCTGAATGTTCAGCCTGAGCATCTGATTTTCAAGCAAGGCTGCTCTCCATTGGCAGAGAAGAAAAAGGGAAAAGTTTACTCCTCCAAAAAATGAATCCCACATAAAAGATATGCAGAATTAAATTTTGTTAATGAAAGTAAGTGAACTAAGATGAGTAATTTAGCAAGTTGTGAATGTGCCTTGTCCCACTGAAATCAATGTCTTTCCCATAAATTCAGAGTGCATGCAAATCTCTTCACAGAAATGTTGATTTTATATCCTTGGTTTAACCCATAATTAGTTGTTTTTAGCTTTTAAGGATTTGTTTCCTCAACCTTTTTTGCCTGTAACTATATTCCAGACCCCAATGTCTTACTGATGGAGCGATGCAAATCCATGAGTGTGAGGGAAGACCAGCTAAGTGCTGGGAGCCAAGCAAGGTCAGGGCACTGGTGAGCTGTCTCGGGAGCCTGAACTCCTGTAGCTGCTCATGTCAATGCAAGTAAGGGCTGTTGGACAGGACGTAAAGAAAATCCCTTCCATACTGTCAAGGGTGCCACGAGTCACATCTAAGACTTTAGTGGCTTGATCCAGTTGCTTGAACACAGGTACCCAGTGCCATGCAAAAAACCCAAGGGTCTGGGGAACATCCATATGGGGCCCATGGGGATAACACAAGATCTCTTTTCCCTTACAGATTTGTGCTTCTCTGCGGGGTCAGCTGAATGGTCTAAGGTGGACACCCAAGGGTACCACAAAGGGCATTCGATGACTGTTTTTACAGCTCTGAGTAGTGCTTCAGACACCAAAGTGCCTGCAAAGATTCAGAGCATTCAGGCACATTAATTTTACACTTTTGGTAAATGTTTTATCCTATTTTTTAGAGAGAGAGAGCTGACACAGACATAGAATTAGCAAATTGTCCTAATCGATACAAGCGCCTACCATCAGCTTAAAAAACACTAGGCGTTCATTATGAGACACTGCAAACACATCACTCAGACGTCTCCTCAGCAGAAGCACTGTGCTCTGCTCAGCTCCCAGCCCACACACTCTCCCTCCCTCCATCTCACCTTTCAGTCAGCAGCAGCCGCTTTTGTGAGATGCTCGTCATTTCACAGTTTCAAGTTTCTGACTTGAAGTTCTGTCCTTCAAACTCTTAAATGAAGTGATGGCTAATTTCTGCTCTCACCCAGCTCGCGTAAATGGCACTTCTTCCAAAACTATTTGAGGAGATTTCTGCTGGGCTTTGACTTATGAATGTTTATCAGCCTCTCATGGAAGGTAGTACAGGTGCTGGGGCAGGGGGGAGAGAGGTTACCTAGGATGTGTCAGGGGGGAAGCATTTAGAAAATTATAGCACAGTGGTCTCCAGGAAAGGAGGTAACTCGTGGGAAATATAAAGTTAAATGGTACAGATGAGAGAGAGGGGGAGACAGAGTGAAACCCATGAAAGTTGGGTGCTGACTTTATCATGTGGAAGGCGTTCAGATGCTGTGGTGATAGACATGATAATCAGGGAAGGTCAGAGAAAGCTGTAAACTAAACCAAGGTTTTTTGCAGGTGCAATGTGCTCTGTAGGGTCCTGGAGGGCTCTGGTGTGTTCAGAGGCTGGAGGAACACCTGGGGACAGGAGATGGCGAGAGGCTGGGTGACACCTGTCAATGGGCACACACAGGGCGCAAAACCAAGCACTTATTTCTTCCCTTCATACACAGGCACAACACACATGAGAGAGAATAGAAAAATTGGTGTGTTACAGAGTAGCCTGATGAAAACTCTGCAGCTGTCACTCAATGTTCTCTCTGCTCAGAGATTCACTGGCTGTGGTCAGCAGTTGTGCTGAGCCACTGCGACATGTGAGGGGGGTGCAGGCAAAGTTCAGCACAAGCTGAGTTAAATGTGTTTTCAGAAATGCATATCTAGGTCTAGTGCAGGCAGAGCCACGGAAATGTTACGTGACCTGCCCAGGTCTTCGGGTCTGACATGTGGAAGGAAGACAAGGTCCTGAAAGCCTCATCCCTCCCTGCCACCTGCAGAGAAATCAAAAATTATTGGAAATCATTTATGCACTGAGAGAGCTGGCTTGTTGGATTTTATAGGTAACAATAATATTTTAGCTTTTCTAATTACAAGTAGTAATTAGGCAGCTGGACCAGATCATCGTTAGAGTACAAACACCTGCTTGTGTGCTTCCAGCTGTTCTCCAATGGAATTATTAACAAATATGTTACATAGACAATTTCCAGGCATTTCAAGATCACCACCATTTTATTTCTCATCTCTTCTGAAGAACATGGTCTGCTCTAGAGTTTACTCAGAGAAAGAAAGCAAGTTCCTAGGCAATGATAGCATTTAAGAATTCCGTAGCCTGCCTTTCTTTTGTGTAATCACCTTTCACTCCTGACGGTAAATAACAGGAAAAGGAGACAGAGGTAGCAGATAAAGAAACAACAGATTTATTCAAATGGATGAAGGTGGTTTATTCATTCTTAAATGAGAGAGAATGTCAAAAGTCTGCTGTAAATCTGAATGTCAAAATTGCTCAGAGCTCAGTCTACATCCCCAGCAGCAGCAAGCTTTCTGTGCTGTTTTCTGACACTTACAAAGCTATTCACACATATTTCTAAGCAAAGGTTGCAGTCACCTATTATCCTGTTTATTCCAGAAGTGCTCAGGGGCTGGCTGAAAGCAGAGCCCTGTTATGCAGGGCTTTGTACAGACAAAGCCTCTGAGACAGCCACTGCCTTGCTGGCTTTACTCAGCTATTGTTTTGCTGAAATGCAATTTAAAATTTGATGTGGTTCTTCTGGCTATTAACAAGGGGAGAAAATACTGTTTATTGATCTGTGTCAGTTTGTCAGATGGGTTTAGGGCAAGTAAATACAAAGGTTTAGGGCAAGTAAATACAAATTAAGCTACATATTTTTATGCATTTAGGACAAATGTTTAGTTAAAGCCAATAACTGACGGGAGACTCTCAGTTCAGTTGAGGTTGGAAGCATTTATTTGGGAAGCTTCAAGTGGGGAGGTGTTGGAGGTGATGGGAAGGGATGGTGGTGTTCAACCCTATGCCTGAATGACTCTCCATTTCTTCTGCCCCAGAAAGAGCTCCAGTACATCTCACGTGAAATCTCTGCAAATCAATGCTTCACTGAAATACAAATATTTTTCTACTCTTTTTTTTCACTGAGACCAGGAGTTCTGGTACCAGCAATGAGGCTGAAGGTAAACAAGGTCAGTGTGACTAGATCCCACCTCTCTGACATGCCTCCCAGAATCACAGAATCACAGAATCACAGAATGTTAGGGATTGGAAGGGACCTTAAAAGATCATCTAGTCCAACCCCCCTGCCAGAGCAGGAACACCTAGGTCAGGTCACACAGGAACATGTCCAGGCGGGTTTTGAATGTCTCCAGAGAAGGAGACTCCACAACCTCTCTGGGCAGCCTGTTCCAGTGTTCTGTCACCCTCACTGTGAAGAAATTCTTCCTCACCTTTCAGAGACGGTCCCGTGTGTTTCCCTGAAAGCAACAATCCCATGTGCCAGCAGGAATGACAACATCTATCTCACACTATTTTTAGACCAGGTCCTTTGGCATTGGTGGCAAAGGAGATAGATAGGATAGAGGCACATGGGCAGACTGACCTTCCCGAGGTTTACACTGTGGGCTCTCTTGCACTGACAGACACCCAGCACTGGGAGACCCCAGCTCAGAGCAGAGCCTGCTGTGGGCTCAACAAGCTACTTTCTCAAAGGAACCCAGGAGCCCGTGGCTGCCAAACTCCACTAGCAGCACAGGGCTGGTGGAGGCCATCAGGAGCTCAGCTGAACTTCATCCAGACCTCAGAAGCGAGTGTTGAGAAGCAGGAATCTGAGTTTTGCTATTTTATTGAGGCAGAAGTTGCAAGCACAGAGAGACATTGTGAAGGACAGGGTATTTTCCATGTTGCTTTCAACTCTGCTGGTTTTATGCAATGATTTTTCTGCTGTATGACTACATAGAATTTAAAACAAGAATAATTTTCATAACTGAGTGTAAAACGGGCTGGGGAAAGCATCCAAAGAGTCTTTTTGCTATACAGTTTCAGGCATAACTGGGTGATGGAGGTTCCAATTCACCACCTGAATGTGGTATTCCTTTAATTAGGGAGAGAAAGAACCCAAACTTCCACCATTCAAACACCTTTTCACTTTTAATGTCATTTTCTTACCTGCTCTCTTTACACTCACCATGCCCTATCATTTCTTCACATTAGCCTTTCTCTTCATGTGTTGAGGGGTGCCCATCCCACTCAGGGGGTGCAGTGCAGCTCGAGCTGCAGGTATCAGCCCTGGGGACATGGACATGAGGATCACATCAGATGTGAAAGCTGGTTACTGGGTGTGAACTTTTCTCTTGGGAAAGGTGCCAAGTATCCCTCCCCAAGCAATGTAGTGTGCTGGGGACTCATGCTAGGTTCTCTTGGCACCTGGGACCTTACCTCGCTTTTAGCAGAAAAAGTGGGGACAGACTGGCAGTGCTACAGCAAATGGGTAGAAAACAGACCTCAAAACCCCCTGCTAAACATATTTGTCAGGAGCACTTTATCATCTGTCAGACTGCAGGAAGAGAGCACTGAGGCAGCCTAATCAACTCGGGAAACATATCTACAGAGTTGCCAGACAGTAACGGCCATCACTTCCAACTAGCTGAAGGCACATCCCCATGGGATCTCCTAGCCAAGCAAATGTAAGACACTAATTCTGGTAATGTAGACCCAGGGCACAAATAAGAAAGTTTCTCTTGGTTTGGTGGGCAGGGTACAGGGGTGAATGATATGCCTGTGCTGGGTTGGCTGCGGCTGTTCTCAGCCATGGACAAATCATTCCTCTTCTCTACTTCATAAGCAAGAATGAGACTTAAGGTGTCTGTGTATCAATATTGACCAGGACACTGCAGGAGAGGCAATGTTTAGGATGACAAATCTCACTACAAATCATCACTTTTCATTACTTCTTGAAATATCTGCCAATGACACAGTATCGTGTTATGGCTTCTTAAAATTTCTACCACGCAACTTCTGGTACAACAGTGACCCTGGCAAGTTTGTCAGACAGGAGGATTTTGTTCAATAACTTTCTCCTGTGTATCAGTTTGTCATGAAACGTTGAACATGTGTTGTTTAATGTCAAGCAGAAGCACAGCTTGGATACTGCTTATGCTCCTTCACCATTTTCCTTCTCATCAAAGCCTGCTCATTTCCTCAGCAAGTGTTCATTTCACCCATGTGCTTGCAATAAGGATCAAGAAAAATCTACCCATTCTAACAAAACCTCTTGGGAAAAAACAACACAATTATAATTTTATGACTGATGAATTTAAAATGACCCCAGGAGAAGTTGCTGGCAACATCAAAAGGAAAACTGGGATGTGTGATGACTTTTTGTTTACCTGCCTTTGCAAAGTGTGTTGGGATACATCCTCTAGCAGAGGTACCATCTCCTTTGGGATTATGAAGGAGAGATGCTAAACATTCACTTCAGGTTTAATAGAGACTGAAGCTTTTTCCAGGTAGTGGATCTCATATATATATATGTATATATATATAGTACTTGTCTGTAGCCACCAGAAGCTATGATTTCTGTACTTGTGGGATTTCTGCATGTTTTTCTTTCTCCAGAATAAGGGAAAGTAAAAATGTTTTTACTTTGTGAGATGCAGGAATACAAGCATCTGTGACACTGGTGAAAGATGAGTTCTAAATAAAACCGTCTCAGAACCAGATTGGGATAATCATGACAAGGGAAGATTTTTCCTTTCTAATAACAAATGGCAACCAGATTAAGACATCAGGTCACCTATGCCCAGAGTACTTACTCAAGTCTTTCATTTACTAAAGTTCAACTGGCAGCAAAGCCCTCTCTGAGTTATTTTGATGTCTTCAGTATTAATCCTTATGGCATGCAGTAAATATTATTTTTTTGTAAATGCAGTTCACATTATTTACCCACCAAAAATATTCAAACCACAGTTCTGGCAGTCTGCAAAGTGTATTCGGGTCATGTGATAAATTTATCTTCCAAAAACATCTGTGCTTAAATTGCCCACTAAGGTTACGCAGGCTTCTTCCTATCCAACGACTTTCACAAATTGCTTTCTTGCATTAAAAAACTAAAACCACAGAAATGCTGATTATTCTAAATCCAAAAGACATAGTGAAAACACATTCTGCAAAATGACAATTAGGCAGTAGAGCTTTATTTATAGTTGTGAAATAAACATCAGTTAATCATCACCAGGAGCACCAATTTCTAACCTCCTTTTAGGTGAGATTTCAGATGCCTAACTCATTATCAGTTTTCAGCAATGCCTGCTCATCAGCAGCAGTCACATTAGATAAAATACAATGCATACGATATGGCAGTAATTAAATCATACTCCAGGGAAGAGATAACAGTGAATTATAAGATATCTTGAGAAGTGATAATAATTACTCCATAGGGGTTCTATTCTATTAGGGTTTGAATACTTTTAAGACTTCGTAGGAAAGACTTAATTTGAAAAGAAACTGCTAAGGATGAAAGTAAACAAAAGCTAAGTGCTGTTAGTTTTATCTGTCACACACATCTCTGGCACTATTTCAGCTCTTTTGCTTTAACTTTAGCCCCAGAGTGCTTTAGCTTGCCTTCAGAAATCACAGTATTATTCACCAAAATTGAAGCAGACACGTGAGTCTATTTAATTGACTGTGGCTTGATAGCTCCTACATAAATGAGAAGTTTGACCAAAGCCAAAACCTCAGCCAAAGACAGAAGCTCCACCAGGGAGTGGAGTGAGGAGTCCGATATCTAGAAAGGGGATCTAAAATCAGAGAGCTATAAAGAGCAAGGAAAATCCAGAGTCTGGGAGATGGAAGCAGAGGCCAAAGATGACATTTCCCGATAAAATTTAAGTTATTCTAATCTGGGAAAAGGATGGGACTTGTCTTGAGTCCCAGCTCTATGGAACAGCACTGAATCTCTAAGAGCTGCTCCTGCATTCATCGCGTCAGTAGGAATTAAGGGTCTCATCCTGCTCCATTAGTGTCAATGATTTGGGGGTTTAATATCCTCTTGGTTTCCTTCAAAGTAACACTAAATGCTTAAGGAATGATCGTTACATGAAAATTAGATAAGACATTCTTATTCGTGTCATTTATGCAATGTTCTAATATATAGCAACTGCACTAGATTCATATCAGTATTGGATATTTCATATGAAGTGTACAATGAATGTGAAAGAAAAAATACATGTGTCTTTTGTCAGTGTTTATTGGAATGAATTTGAGAAGCTCAGATCTTACCATGCCTCATTTGATCTTTTTCATAGAGTCTTTTTCTAGCAGAGAAACCAGACTTGGCTGTTTCAAAGCCCTTAACATATTTGCCACCTTTTCTTTCTCTGGTACAATGGACAATTTGCTACAGTTACTGCACAACTCTTGGACAAACACCTTGTGATCCTGGCAATTCACTACCACTAATTCTGTCAGTTTAGTTCAAAATCACCTCAATTCACATTTCAATATGAGATGATATCCCTTCCTGATAAACTTGGATGTAAATAATGTATTTTGCTCTTCTGCTGTGTCATCACTTACCCTGAATGAAAGTCCTTTTACACTTGGCTTATCCGTCAAGCCCTCTAATTTTGCAGTTGGTCAAGGGTAAATGGTGAAAGTAAGTTAGCACAGATAGTCCCAAAAACGTGCAAGAAGCATTGTTCCAATTATTTGCTTTCCAGCTTTATGAAGTAATGCATTTCTGTGGGACTCATTGTACATAATTTAACTGCATTTTCAACTTATAAAGACCTGTTAACTTGAAACTATACCATCTCCTCATGAAGAATTAAACTCACCTAACACTCTTTTATAACAAATGCAAATAGAGAGAAACTTACAATGAAAGAAAACATAGTAGAGCCCAAACAGGATTGAATATTGGATATTAAAGTAATAAAAATTCCACGCTATGCTTTTTTAAGAATATGAAAGCAATACAGTGCACCTTTTTCTGAAGCTCTCCTCAGGAGACAAGTGTTTTGTAAATCACATTCCTCTGATGATACAGCAGCATTTCACATTGCTGGCAGCCAGGCTGGATCTGGCTTATTAATATTGCATGATAATAGGTAAACTCTAAAATGAGCACACTGTTATACAGGTATAACTCTATGCAAGTTACTGGCACCCATAATGTTTGTGAGATAGCACCAACTATGCTATAATGCTGTGACACTTGCCAAGTAATGGACATCAAACAAGTCTAGGTAGATGAGAAACAGCTATGGGGCAAAGCAGGGGACAGCACCCATCATAACTGAGGTGTCAGCCAAATGCTCTTACTTCCACTGTGAGCATGTTGATGCTGACTGCAGATCTACGTGCACTAGTGGTGCCAGCACTTAAGCTTCTGCTTAGCTCTACAGCTGCACTAGGCAGTCTTCTGACAACTCTAATGAGAGACACAAGCATCAGACATGCTGCTAGAAAGGCAGAGCCATGTACATGCTTATGCCAGGTGTTGTTGACTCTCCAGGCATGTACTTCTCTCAAAGAGTCCTCCGTTGCCTTCTAAAAAATGTATTTTATTTTTTTAAAGTTAGCAGTGCTGTTCTCTAGGCTCATGTGTAATTCCAAACTGTTGTAGCTATGTTAGATGCCACACCATCAAAATGCATTTGCACTGGACAGAGATGGTTACTGGCTGGCCCACACAGAAAATGATGAAGCATTTAAACTCTGAGGAGATGAACAAGTCGTTTCATGCCTTAAACCAACACGAGAGAAGAACCAGGAAAGTATGGTCATAGCAAATGCTGAATGGCTTATACAGAAGTACGCACAGAGGCTGAGGTTTGTTCCTCATACTTCATGGGGCTGCTCGTTTAATGACTCTGTTTAGAAGCAGAAGTATCAAAATGCAGAGAGAAATCCATTGCTTGAATATTTTTTTTTACTCAGAAAGCATCAAAAGAAAACCTGATGAAAGCAGCACAGATAAATGTCTGTAATATTACCCTGACTGATCTCCTTCTGAATCACCAACATACACATTATGCACTATCTGAGTACACCCTTGTGCCTTGAATAGATCTAATATATATTAGTACATACTTCCAGAGTGTTGAATCTGATTTTTCCCTCGTGTTTTTTTCATTGAATACATACTTTCCCTCAAATGATATTGAGGTTGCATTCACTGTTCTGGAAAAATCCCCAGATCAGCAGAGCTGGGGACTGTAGGGAGTGTTGACTGCACGCTCTCAGCAGAGCATGTTTGCCTGGGTGTCCCCTACACGTGCTGTACATGAATGGATTAATCATTCAATCATTTAAGAAACTCTTAAATGAACTTGCTACTCAGGAACTTCATATTTTGAGGGGGTTTGTGGATGGTACATGCACTAACGCATTATTCTTTTTTCAGATATGAGGCGTCATGTGGCAGCACTGATATGGGGAGTACGTAAATCTTCACTTGCCCATGAAATCTCCATCATCTATTACCAGTGACTCCATACTGCTGGTCCCTGTTTTCCCTATTTTCAAACATTCTTGTAATTTATAAACTTCGGTCTATCTCAATTCTCAGTACCACTCCTGGACATCTGAATTGCCTATAAGCAACTGGCCACCGTTCAGTCCTAGCAGCCAGCTGTCTACAGCTCTTCTTTTGTTCGTTTTGTATTAACCTTGGTAGTACACATGGTTCACAGCCATGGTGGCCATCCAGCATGGACCTGTTGCCCCAGCTGAGGCAGGTCCTGGGGCACTGGTCTCCTGCTCTGGCCTGCAGCTCAGTGGGGAGCCCAACTTGCTCCATTTCTTCATCCCTCCACAACGCCCTAAGAAATAAACCTGGGCTGTCAATGAGAACCTCTGTGCAATATTGAGGGGTGGAAAAAAAACCAAGCCCATGCATATACATCACATCAGCTTTCACCCCAGCAGTAGGCAGCAGGATGGAGACCACCGGGATGGACTCAGCAAATTTAACACATGAGGTGGTCTGAGATTACTCCTTCATTAGCAAGGTCAGCCCTGGCTTTCCATACCCTCTTCCAGAGTGCATGTAAATGGCATCTCTCCCCAGTCCTCCCCTCATAGAGGTGCCAAAGTCTGTCCCTTCAAGTCACTTCATGTGCCATCACCAGACAAGCTGTGTAACAAGCATTACCATCAGTGCTGCTCTGTGCTCAGGCAGCCTCCCAGGCAGGGTGCTTCCCCAGCATGCCCAGGGCTCTGGTGGGCTCCTCAAATCCCAGTTCCCCTTGCAAAAGGATTAGAAATTTCAGTTGAGCATTTGCTCTGTGACCCAAGCTTCCTCCTCCACATTTCTCCCTATATTCATCTCCCTTCATCTAAAAGCAAAATGAGCATCACTGGAAAGGCACTTGCATTCAGGTGAATGTGCTGGATTGCTCTGGGATGCATAGGCTGTCAGTCAAAGGTTAATGAGGCTTGTTGGCCAAAACACCCACTATTTAGCCCATTTCTGGGGCCACATTCTCTCACATGGCTGCAGCCCAGCCTGGTGCAGCATCTGCCTCTGCCCTTGCCCGTTTGCCCATGTGGGAAGCAGAGACTGCACCTTTCTGCCCGGCCAGTGGCAGGCAGGGCTTTGCCTCCTGCCCCATCCCCAGGGGGAGCTCTGCCTGTCAGAGATTGCAGAGATTTCGAGTCCAGTCCTCAGCCGAACATCACCCTGCAGAGCGTCCAGGGGTCTGATGGGCTGTTCCTGCCACCACCATTCATTAGAAGACAAACTATTAGTCAAAAAGCAAAACCTGAACACCCTATCTCTAAAATTTCATCATTTACCCTAGGTTCAAATTTCACGTTTTAATCTTCTCCCACACAAGATAATTTCAGCCAGGCAGAAGCAATGTCTTTTTATTTCTGTTGCAAAGTTGCTGGAACACTTTCAAGATCTGGGAAATAATGACAGTGAGGGTTAGCGCTGGGGCAGGCAGCCAGCTGGGCAGGCAGCAGTTTGCTGCAGTACCTGTGCAAACAAAGGAGCGTGGACCCATGGCTGAGGCTAGGACAAACCTGTCTCCAAACCTGCTCAGCTTGTGCCCTGCATGGGATCATGGGGATCTTTATTTTGTCATTCCGCAATGGAGTTTTCCCAGCCATAAAATGAGGATAAATGACGTTTTTGCAAATGTCTGGCAACACATACATAAACAGTGCTCAGGATTCTTGGCCCTCCCCTGCACTTGATTAACACGGATTTTAATGGCTGCATTAACACATGTTCCACTGCCTCACTCCTGCTCTCCAATGCCTTCATGGACTGTCTTCCCAGAGTAACATTTCCTACAATCTCCTTTTGAAAAGAAAGCTCCTGTCTTTTGAGGGAGGTGTAGAAAGGTTCACGGGTTGCTGCAGTCACTCCCATCCCCATGTCCCACCCCAGGTTCTCCACACCACCAACAGCTTGTTCAAACCCAGCAATACCAACTGAGTGCATTTCTTCACAGTGCTACGCTTCCAACGAAGGCTTTTTATCAAGCCTACAAGATTCAAAACTGCAAGACCCTGAATTTCATAGTCATTTGCAGCATCAGAAGCTGCTAATGGCCCATAAAATTTAGCAACTTCTCCATAAGCTGCTGGTTAATGAAAAATCGGTTAAATTGTTCACAGAGCAGCTGGCACCATGCCCTCTGATTCACAGGATGCTTTCCCTGGCAAAGGTTACATTAACCACGCTGGGGAAGCAGGGAGAGGAGTTGGGGTGGTTTGCTGGAGGCTGTGGCTTTTCCCAGGCAGGATGGGGACAGAGGACCCCCACATCAATGGGATGGGGCACAGGACCCTCAGGCCTGCCACGTGGGACAGGACCCTTTCAGCCACGGTGCTGAGCGCTCTCTGGCACTGCTCTGGTAGAGGTGCCCAAGCAGCTGATGCCGGTGCTAGGATTAAAGCCAGGCTGTGTGATAGCAGTTAGCAAGGCAGTTTGGTTTGTTGAGATGGATGCATACTCAGTGAATCCCTATTCTAATTTTTAATTGAAACCATAAGGCAGAGCTGACTTTCCCCTCTCTGGGAAAGGTGGGCAATGGAGAGTCCCTGCCTGCACGTTTCTGCAGTTCTTTGCATGACGGAGGCCAACACAAAAGGACGCCACAGCACTTAGCCGGCCTCCTGCAAAGACTATATTTGCCTTTTTCTGCCCCTGCTGCTGCTGTTGTTGCCTCTCACAGCAACTGCTGCTGTAACTTGTGACAGTTCCACATGAAACACTCTCTGCCCTGCATTTGGATGCAACACCCTGGCTGCAGTACATAGCCAGGATTTGGCATCTGCACTGAGGAAGCGGTCTGATGTCAGCCCAAATTAACGCAGCTCACCACGCTGACATTGTGAGGCCTCAACTGTCAATGCTGGCATTTATGAAGCTGTGTATTTTAACTAATTAGGCACTCACAGCCCAGCTGGTGCAACCCATCCATCTTACAAACATTGGATGTTTTTGCACTGGCATATGCTACAATAATGAGAATCAATGTTGCTAATGACTTTGCACAGCCCATTTTTCAGTCACCTTTGCAAATCCACATTATGCAGGGAATGCACAGAGGAGAAAACACTGGCATTGAAATGCCAAAGGTGCATTTCTGCAGGACGAACCCCCACCTTGCCTGTCTCTGGCATGGCTGGAGCACTGTGGAAGAGGAGCTGCTCCCCCCAAAGCAGCTATGCAACTCTGAGAAAGCAATTTCTACTACAGGTACTAGAACAGATGAGATTTCCAGGGTGAAAGCCCTTAAACATGTTTCACTGAATTCCCTCAGAGTCAGTCTTTCTTTTCCTTTGTCAAGCTTTCAAGTTTCCTCTGTTGGTGAGTAGCTGCCCCTTTTTCTCACCCCAACCTCCGAGTTAAAGCTGTCCTCTTTCCATGGTAGGAGAGCAGATCCAGGGCCAGCTAGTCGGGCGGCAAGGATAAGGATGCTGGCTACCTTTCAGCAATAGGGGCTTGGAAAAGCAGCAGCTGCCTGCAGCAGTCGAGAAAAGAGAATTCTTTCCTTTGCTTTCAAAAGCACCATCCCCTCCTTGAGAGATATACCAGATGTTCTGATTAAGGCAGTTCAACTGCAGGGTTTTAAAGCATCTTCCACCTGCTTCCTGCAAGCTCCTCTCCATGGGCAAGAGTAGCTCTAATTAAAAATTCCCTCCTGATGTGAGGACCCTCCCTCACCTTTCCAGAAATCAGTGTTGTACAGGCAGCCTCCCAGGACTGCTCTGCAGAGGATGACTCCTCTCCCTTTTGTTTTTTTCTCCCCTGCAGTGAAAATCAAAATTTAGGGGACTTGAAACCTGGGCAGTGTGGGACAGGAGAGCTCCTCCCCAAAGCTCTCCCTCCAGCACTGACCACCATTCAGAAATCCCTCTGCCTTCCCTCAGGTGGTGCCTGTCTAGATCTTTTCAGCCATCACTACATCCTGGGAGTGCTCTCAGCTTGTAGGAAGAAGCCTGAAGCCCCGTAACTCTTCACCATCCAATGCACAGCCTAACTCCTCAGCACAGAGACTTCATGGCAGTCCCCACCTCACAGCAAAGCACCACACTCAGGTGGGGGCTCTTCAGAGACCAGGGTCTCACTCTAGCTGTTCTCTGTTTGGGCTGACTCTGTAGGGACCAGGCTGTGGAGGGCACCAAAATGTAGCATGAGAGCAAGGGAGGTAGACAACCCAGGTGCAAAATTTGCTGGTACAAAACTCAGGCTGCTCTTGCCTTCTTAGGGACTTCCGTGCTCTGGCACTGTCAGGCAGAAAAGCTCTAGCCCTTCTCTCCTGAAGAGCCCCACAGCTCATATATATGAATAAACAGATATAGAGGGTCCTACCCATCTTGCTGAAATAAGTATTTATACTGAGTCAGAGCATGCAGGGGGCCCACCCCGTAAAGCCATCCATGTCCATCAGACCCTTTTTTCACATATTCCAACAGAAATGAGACCCGAGTTTGCTTTAGTGATGCTGTGCAGACCCTGGCTCTTGGCCTCTGAAGGTACCCCCACCTCACAGAGGAATTCAGCAGGATCAGTAAGATGCCATCCCTGGCTTTGAACCCCATCACTGCCAGAAGCCACAGCCAGGCAGCCCCTTGCCTCCAGGCACATTCGCTGGTGTCTAATCATTTTTATTTCCCTTGGCGGGCAGACTTCCTCGAGCTGCCCACCAGCTGCTGGTGCAGCCTCACCCCTCCTTGAAAAGGCCAAGATAGAAAATCTTCTTAAGTGAATCCTCTGCTGATAAGTGATACTCAGATGATGGGATTAATATTTTCCCTATTTTAGAGCCACTCAAGCATGCAGGTGAATATATGCCCATTTAGCATGTTTTTGAGCAGTAAATATGCTTTCCACCCTCAAAGGCCTTCTCTGTCTTTTAACCCTCCCAGGATGACTGGGTGCAAGCCTGAGATTTTGCAGTCACAGGACTCGGCAGAGCCAATCCCCATAGTAACAGGCATCCATGCATGAATCCAGAACTGCAGCATTCAGTCTGGGCACATATTCAGCACCAGGGTATACACATGCATAAGTATATACAAAATTAATCTGTGCTTGCTCAGCAAATACAGTATGTGCACAAGACAGGTAAATGCTGGTAAAAATGTGACCTCCCCCCAGAACATAACCCTTTAAAATGGGACCCGCTATAAGCTTACCATTAATTTTCATCGAAGGGCTACAAAACTGTGCAGCTAGCACCACTTACTGGCAAAGCTACAGACTCAGACATTTAACAATTTTACTTTGCAAGCATCTTGCACAGTAACTCTGAACACAAATCTTAGCACTAGTGTATGAATAAAATAATTCAATGTAGGACATAATCTCTCAGTTGCCCTGCTGAAAAAAAGATAAAGAAAAAGAAAAAAGAAAGAAACAGAACTTTCTCTCTAAAACAGCCTCCGAAGAGCTTCCAGTAACAACAGTTCTTGCAATAGAGAGCTATAATCTTTGACTCAATCCGTTATATCCCTGTATGATGGTAACACTTCTATTTTCAGTCCTGCCTCTACCGCAATGGACAAAAATCAATGGCCAGCTTGAAAGCAAGGCAGACGGGTCTGCATCTTTTCTTTCTATACTTCAAAGGGGTGGTGTGCATCACTCAGATGCACATATATTTATATGTATGTGTGTATGTGTGTCTTCATCTGCCAGGGCCATGGATGGGCAACTCCGGCCTCAAGTTGCATCAGGGGAAGTTTAGATTGGATCTTAGGAAGAAGTTCTTTACTGAAAGAGTGGTTAGGCACTGGAACAGGGAGGTGGTGGAGTTGCCATCCCTGGAGATGTTTTAAAAATGAGTGGATGAAGCACTTGAGGCCATGGTCTAATGGTCTGTGGTTAGGGAGATGATGGGATAAAGGTTGGACTTGATGATCCTGGAGGTCCTTTCCAACCATGGTGATTCTATGATTCTGTGACTCTATGATTTTTAAAACCCCAAGAAAATCAACCCCATTTGGAGACATTCTCCTTCCCTGAACCGTTCCTCATGATCGATGAGCTGATGAGTGGCTTCATGGTCCCAGCTGTGGGGCAGATGCCTTCAAAGTTATTCACATTCCTTTAATTATGGCCAATGGTTTCTGCCACCCTCTAAGCTGTCTCCTCCTTTGGTAGCTGTGATTTATCTGGGAAACAAAGCATCAGTTCAGAGGCACTGTGGTGACTTCAACTTGAAGGTCCCTGTACTGCACTTGGCTGCATCTCTGACTGCTTTACAAACATCTCCTACCCCACGCTGTCTGTCCTGGACTCATTAATTTAAATTCAGAAAAACAGGGTAGTAGAGGGGGAAAAGGTTTAAGCTTCGTGAAAGCTTCTGCTTAGGACAGAACTTACCCCAGTTTTATGAGCTTTTAGGTAGCAGCTGTACATGCTGTTTTAGACCAACATCCATAAAGGTGGTCTGCAGCCACCAGCTCTCCAGGCTGGCTGGACCTCTGTGCCCCATTCGTGCTGACCATGCGAGGCATAGTGCAAGTGTCATTTTTTTTATTCCCTAACTGGAGAGGGGTTTTAGATGCCTGATCTCCAATGAACATGAAAATGTCACATTTTAGAGCCTTGTGGTTTCAAAGGATCATCTTGAAAAAGATTCATTAATTAGTTACACTGGCAGTCTCTTTAATTAGGCGTTGCCGAGTACCTTCAGTCTTTGTGATCTTTAGTGTTCTTAGCTTGTTGTACTTTATTTACATATTTTTTGGACACGTACGCAATTCCTAATTAACACTGTAGATTCTACTTCAGCTATTTCAAGATGTTACGTACTGTAGATCTTCAGACGTGTTTACTGGATGTCTGCTGAATTTAAATTACTCCTTTAATCAGACCAGAAAACCTGCATCCTTTTTTGGGGGGTACAAGAACACCCACTAGAGACATCCAGGGAAAGGTAATCCAGTTTCCAGGAGGTTTCAGTATGGGAACAAATGAGAGATGGTTACAAAATGAAACCTTTCAAAAGGCATTTCTGTCAGGAATTTTAAAAAGAGAATGTGACTGCAGGGAAATCCTTGTGACAGCAGGCTGCCAAAGGCACATCCCTACCAGGGTGGTCTGTGGGAGAGAGCTGAACAGCTCGGATCGTGTTGGGATTTCAGGAGACTCAGGCAAGCACAATGTTTCCTAAAGGAAGTGGAAGCTTTGTAACCTAACAGAAGGGCAAGCATCCATGTATCAGGCACGAGCCACAGCCCTCAAATGATAAATCTTAGCAGGGAGGAACTTGAAGAAATAAGGGGTGCTCCTCTAGTTTTGTGGCATTCCCCTGTATTGAACTAAGCAGTCCTTTAAAGAAAGGCTCTTCTTTTCTTGGAGCTGTGTCCCTCCTCTGCATCAGTTTGGCCAGATGCATTTTTGTTACTGCCTCCACCCTGATATCCAGTTTCTATCTGCTCAATTTCTATTTTTAGAGGCAGTAGAGAGGACGTTTTGCAGAGGACAGTCCTGCACAGACAGAGAACTGGAAGCGAGGGTGAGAATATTATGACTTCTCACTGTCTGTCTTACCTGATCCTAACAAAACTCTCTTTTATCCTTGCTAGCTTACTCTGATCTATCTGCCCCAATGTTATCCATCTCTGGATACTCTCTGGTCTTTACATGTATTGGTAACAGTGATCAATATACAACAATAACAGCATTTTTCTGAAAAGTCTGTGCTCATTATTTCTCAACACTTACTTCCAATACTTTCTCCAGATTTAACCTTGTCTTTCTTAGGGGCTTATTTCCTACTCATGTAAGGCTTAAGCGTGTACCTTACATTGGCTGGCTACTGCCCTTACACTAACAGATAATCATATAAATAAAATGGATGAATATTTCTGCGCCACCTCCACAGCTTACACCACCCCAGTTCATAAGTGCATTAATAAAGTCTGGTGAATAGTCCCAGCAAAAGCACTTTCCTTTATCCTCAGAGATAAGAGAAAGAAGGAGAATATGAATAAGTTGTGCAAATGACAAATCCTGCCCAGACATTTACGCAGAACAGAGCTGGAAGGTCTGGACCTGGCAGTCTCCTCATTGCTGAAAGAAACAAGATCCTGATTAGTGCAGGGAGGTAAGATGTCTGACAGGCCAATGTCTTCTTGCCCTTTTCCCACAGTAAGAGATGCTGTGATCCCCCCTCAGGTTACTGGGGTAAGTCAGCACCACTGGGGCTGCGGTACTCCACAATTAATCATGCTGAGGCAGTTCTCCCTCTGACTTGTTAGCCATAAAATAAAGCTCTTTACTGCAGCAAATCTTTTAAATTCTGTCAAAAAAAAAAAAGAAAAAGGAACTGTGCTCAGGCTTCTCACACATACACACAGAGTTGCACCTGGCAGTCACTTGGCAGAAAAGAAAATAATGGCGTAGGATGCAAATGCTGTAGGGAAGGGGCCATCCTTTTATCTTGGTCTTTCTGCTGTGTCCTATGTTAGGAACCGTGGTCTGTGAGTACAATGATAATGCAAATATGTAAAAAATGGTGACAGGAGTAATAAGAATATTTTTTTCCCTGGCACATGTAAACATGAGGGCTTGGCAGCTGACACTGCTGCCTTCAGTGAAGAGTGCTTCTCTGGCTTGGGCTGGCTCTGTGAAACCAAAGCAAGGTCCTGTTTGAGTCAGATACATCTTTTCTCAGAAACATCAAAATCTGGGGTGGCAAAGACTGTTACAGCTGAGTGCTCTTGCTCAGCCATCACCTCTCTCTAGGTGGAGTTAGGTGCTGGAGTTGGCTTCAATTTCTTCACTGTGGTGAAAAGCCTTCACATCCTGAAAGTCTTCAGAGGAATACAGCGGAGTTTTGTGCCTCTGAATGTCCTTCCTCCTGGAGAAAGGAGCACTGCATCTCCCATGCTCTCTGGAGATCCTGTAGAGGTTTTCCAGCTGCTAAAAGACAAAGACAGGGGAGGAAGAAAGGCAAATCATTGCTGACCAGCCTGACTGCCTCTGTGTGCTGCAATGTCTAGCTCTGTGCTCAGGGGGGATAGTGGGTGTTGACTTTAGCAGAGCTTTCAACATGCTATGCCGTAGAGAGTAACCTTATAGCCAGGCAAAGAGGGTATAGGCTAGATGGATGGACAAGAAGGGACATAAAAACTGGCTGGACTATTGGGCTCAAAGGACAGTGACTAGCGTTTCAGTGTCTACACAGGAGCCAGTCGTGGGTGGTTCTCCTCAGGAACCGATACTGGGGCTGGTACTGTGTGACACCTTCATCAGTGACCTGACTGATGGGAGGGGATGCACTCTCAGCAAGGTGACACTGAATTAGGAGGCAGGCAGGTATGCAGAAGGATAAGGAGGACATTCAGAGCAGCCTCAACAAACTGGAAGGGTCCAAGTATGAATAAACTGAAGGAAGTCCAGCACAGGGCCACTGAGATGGTTAAGATTTGGGAGCGCATTATGCATGAGAGGAATCTGAGGAAGCAGGATTAATTTAGCCTTGAGAAGAGCAGGCCAAGGGGGACTGCACTGCTGCCCTGCCCTGCCTGAGCTGGAAGTACTGGCTTCCAATACCATAGAGGAGACAAATCCAGGTTCTTCCCAGTGATACACAGATAACTCACACAGGTTGCAGAAAAAGAAATTTACAGTGAGAACGGTTACACATCAGAAGAGGATGCCCAAACTGATTTAGAGTCTCCACTTGTGGAAATGTTCAAAGCTCAGCTGGGCAAGACCCTGAGCAACCTGCTCTCCTTTGACACTTGCTCCATTCTGAGACCTCCAGAGGTCCCTTCCAACCTAAATCATTCTATATGATTTTTTTGAACTGATTTACCCTTTCCATTAGAAATAATTATTTAATCAAATGACAGGACAGGCCTGTAGCATCTGAGTACTGGATGTACTTCATGGGATGACAGCAGCCTAACAGGGAGTGCGGTGGTTGTACTGCCAAGCTTTCACACAGCTCCATCTCATGGTAAAGAACATCACTCTAGCTTAGTCACTAGTAAGTGCCACTAAACATAAACCTGTGTAAAGATGATACATAGTAGTGGATCTCAGAAGACAGCTTCTCCCCATAAAATCTGCACATGACACATTGTCACAAGAGTTGTATATGAAGACAATGGTAAACCTTTTTTTCAGACTGATAAACTACACAGATTGTCCTGCAGAGCTGAAGTTTTATTTAGTTGGTTATCAGCATCCTACAGTCTTGGGAAAACTCAGCTGATACTAAATATGTCATACTGCAGCATATATAAAGCGCAGCTCTCTAGCTTGTGTTTACATTATAGTGCTCATAATTGTCACTGGAGGAGAGGACCACTGGAAAAATTAACCAGCTGTATCAAGATGAGACCCATTACTTTAACATGTAGAGAGCTGCATATTTTAGAGCATACTCAAGGTAGCCAAGTATTGCTAAACGAAAGGATGTTTTTGATCACAGGAGCATACACCTCAGCAAGCAGTGTGGCTGCCCAGGTCCTTACTAGCTGGTTTCTTCAGTGACACCACACTGCCTATTGGTTCTCCTTAAGGAAAATGAAGTCAGTGACATAGGGTCAAATTTCTTCAAGTGAAGATGTGGTTGAACTACAACCGTCTTCAGGAATCTCATTTCTCTGATGTTTATTTTCTTAGAAGGGTTTCCCTTAACTACTTCATCATATTTAGTGCAAGAAGAGATCTCCCCAGAGAAATGTGGGTTCTCCAGGGGTGATGAGATTTTCCTCCACTAATCCTGGACCAGATCAAAATCTTCACAGCTCCATAGGCAACAGTCTAAAGGCTATTGCTCTGCAGAAAGAGATTCAGCCCATCCTCCTCAAAGGGCAAGAAGTTCCAGCTACTCTCCCAAAGATTTGTTTAAAACTACCTGTAAAATAAATATGACTTTAAGCTGTCAGACCCATAGGTACTAAATCAAGAAAGAGGACAGCCACTGCTAAGAAAAGTGATTTTACGATCTGTGAAAATATTGTCTGCAGTGGGAAACAGAACGTGTTGCTTAATTGTTGTGCTCTCCACTCCTTAATTGTGCCATTGCCAGCTGCCTGCTGCCACCAGTCTGGTGGCCTGTCCCTGCTGTGACCACTGTGCCTTCTCTGCCATGGCCCAAAACATCACCATGGTTTCAAAATAGGGATGCAGGACATCAGGGGAGCTGCTCTTGTGCTAATCTTCCAGGATTCCTGTTGTTAGTGGTAAGAGAGAGGGTGAATACGAGTGCAGTTGCTGCCATAGGGGCACAGTGATGAATTCTTGTGCTGCTATAAATGTCTTGGACACTGGGGGCAATTGGGAGAGGTGGCTCCAAGGGGAGGAATGCATTTAGCATCTGAAATGCAATATGAAGCAATACGGTCAGAGAAGTTAGTGCCCTAATCACATTACTGTGTGCTAGAGCTTCTGGGGAGTTATTTAAAATGACTTGGGATTGCAGCTGAGAAAAGCAGCTCTGGCGGAGTAGCCTGAGGAAGAGACTGTGTGTCATGGCTGTCAACCTTCTCCTCTTCTACCACGAGAAAAAAAGAAATAACACCCCGAAATAAGCACAGCTGCCAGGAGCATCTGTCTGCAGGACAAATGTGACCCAGGTGCCACTACCTGTGCAGTGACCAGCTACCTTCACCCTCCCCAACGCATTGGGGGCTGCGGGGTTGTGAAAGGCAGAGGTTGGCAGGAGCTGCTGATGGCTGGACACCCCTGAGCCTCCAGTTTCCAGTGCTTCAACAATATGGATAGAGAAGGGACGAGTCCCCACTGAGCCCTCTCCATCACAGCTGCTATCATCACACCATGGAAAAGGACCAGGTATTCCAGGTCCCAGTGACTGCTCTCGGGGCTTCTCAGCTGCTGTGAAGTCTTCTGGCAGGAGTTTAACACACCCTCTCCTCTGTCCAGAGAGGAAGGATGTTCTGGAGTTAAGGGAAGCTCTGTGCTCACTTTTACATTTTGGATCTGTTCAATCTGTGACCCGGAGCAGACTTTCAGAGGTTCCTCTGGGCCCTGGTTTCGCTGTTTCTGAAATAGAGGTGACACTATTTTTGACTTACAATGCTGAATGTCTGTGCAAGTGTAACGGCTTTGAGATATTCAGATGGCAGGGGAAAGAAAGATGTTATTTTTACTAGACTTCAATATCACTGTAAAGATCTTATAAAACAGGCACCAGGAAAGTAAGACCAAGAATATTTTCTTTCTAGACGTTACGTTACAGAGCAATTTTGCTGCCCACCAATACTGACACCCATGAATGTTTACTAGGCAAGGATGGCCAGCTGGGAGTGCCCTAAACTGGTCAGGAGATTTGGATCGCTCCTGGTTGTTCCCTTGAGCTGCTGAAGGCACAGGCAACCCTGTATTTTTCCTGGGACATTATAGGATCAGTAAATCAAGTACAGACTATTTATCTATTATTATTTACTAAGAGCATTTCAGAGCTCCACACACTGACATACACAAAAGGGTGTAGCACAACCTCAGACTTCCCTAGTGTTTAAATAACAGCAACTGTCTTAACAGAAGACTAAAGCATCCCTTACCACCGCACCATACCATACCCTATCATACCTCAGAAGATACATTACCATTCATGCTGCTACAGTCTTTCTGGGTCTGCAAGGGCATCAAGATGCAGCCCACTCGAGTGAGCAGGGAGCCCTGGGTTATGCTGGTATAATGTGGTATTTCTAGCAGTGCATTTTTATCTATTTTACAATATTCTCAGTGCATAGCTTACTTCTTTCAGGCTCTGTAAATCCCTGATGGTTGTAAAAACAGAGGAGAGAGCAGAATTATTTATAAACAGAGATATTATTAGGAACAAAATTCATGAGAACGACATTACGAGTAGGAAATCTGGGGCTGAAGGAGCGCTTCCTGCCACGGGGACCTGATTTGACTGTTCGTCTCCCAGAGGGACTCTCCCGATGTGAGCACTTGCAAGTTCATCCCTTGAGATGATGAAAACTAAACCAGACAGTGAGAAATCCTGGAAAATATATATTTTTATACAGTATTTCTCTCCTTCTGGGGAATGATATCCAAACCTCCTGGGGACATCTGCCTTGTGCCCTGGAGCAGTGACAGGGATGGCCAGCGGCACTGCACACGCCTGTTCTTTGCCGACCCCCAGCCCTGGGGACAGACTGGCTGCAATGAGAGAGGAGTCAGCATTCAAAGATAACCACTGCCGTTCACTACATCACCAGGCGGGTTGAGATATCAAGTCACCATGGATGCATTTTTCAGACAGCAAACCTCCCGCTGGTTATTTCCCAAGGAAACTGTATTCCCCATAGGATCCCCAGTACTCATAGGACACTTCTCAGTTTGAGAGGGGGTTATTTAAATTCCAGTGTGATGTCTGTAGCTACTAGAAAGCAGGAGGAAATTGAGTATGAAGCACATTTTTCCTAGTAACTCAGAAACAGAGATTAACTAGTTCAAGGTCTGGTGAATCCCAAAGAAAAGGCAACACATTGAAAGCCTGACTATTGCTTTTGATGGAAGTTTGTATGAAAATGAGTTTGCGACCTGTAAGAAAAACAAATAATACTGAAGTTATTGTTATCGTATACTTCCATCCATATACTGATAAAGCTTATGTGAAACAAGTCGAATAGTTTATCATCAGTGCAATCCCATAGTCTTCTCCCAATATTCATAGCCAATATACTCCTAAATAGATTCCTAAGCTTGTCTGCAGCAAAATCAGCCTCTGCTCTTCACAGCCAGTTATTGTCCCTGTCCTTCAACTGCTGATTCAGGTGCACTAAGCAGGAAGGTTATTTCAGTTTGTGTTCAGTTGCCAGCAGGAGAGCAGGTTTCTGGGAAGTGGCCATGCTCTGAACTGTGCTATCGATTCACCTTGATGCTGGGCTTGCGCGCCAGGCGCTGCTCCCTGCCACTCAGGGACACAGCGTCCTGGGGGGGGGACAGGGCATCTGACCTTGGTACGCTCTGCAACGGTCAGCCTTGACATAACATGCAAAGCCTTTCATTTCTATTAGCATGTAGTCATGAGCATGCCATCGTTTACACTTTTCAGAAGATGTCATCAAATATTGGGGAGCACTTCTGCAGCCGGGTAATTGAATTCAGAGCAACTCACTCCTGAATGGAAAATTAATAACTTGGCAGCCTCAGACTTTACCTTCATTAACTCTTTCACTAACACTCAAGAAACAGTCCTCTTAATTTTTATGAAATAAAGAAGCCTCTTAGGACTTTTAAGAATTATGTTGCTTGTGCATCTTCTCAGTTTATATTCATATCACACTCTTATCTATATTTCATATCCAGCATATTTGTCCTAGAGATGTCCTAAAACACCTGCCTTTCACTCTAAGATGAACTACACCACTCACAGTAAACACTATTTGCAGAACGCAGAGACACCATCCATCTAACATGGATAATTTCACCATGGCCTGACCATACAGAAATTCATAGAAAAAAGTCATGAGCCGTGTTGGATTAATAGATGAAGTGGGCAAATACACCTGAGTTGCCATTAACACAGTTACTGCATTGTCAGTGTTGTCACTAATGCCATGGTAGGTAAGTTGTTCCCCATCATAACATCTCTTCAGGACAAATAAACAATCTGAGTGTAAAAAAAAGCCCAAACTCTCCCAGCTCTTACGCCAGAAGAAAGTTCATAGAAACTTAAGGAGTTTTCTATGAAAAATTGCTTAAAGCTCTTCTCTCAGCATTCAGAAAGGTCCTACAGTCTTGCTAAGCATCATTTTTCTTCTACTCTGAACAATTAGAGCTGGTGTAGTAAAGGCACACGGCAAATAATAAGTAGAAATATGTAGAAGGGTAGTAAAATAGAAATTACTTGATTCATTCTCTTGGAATTTATTTCCAACATTTACAGCAAACTGAATAATCAAGTGAGTAAAGCTGTACTTCAGACTCAGTATAAATCCAGCACTAATCTGATTATAGAAATAATTCTTTTGCAGGAGGAGGTAATATGTTGACTGAGATACAAAACCTGAATATTCTGGGAAACAGAAACATAGCACAAGAAAGCATATATCTGTGCTACAGAATAATTACAGGGAAGCATATAACACAAAAAAAAAATCCACCTCCCCTTTCTGAAAAAACAAACATGCAAACTGAGTATGAAATGGGAGTAAATCCTGTTTGTCTGAGCAGTATCACAGCAGGAACTCCAGAGAAAATGGGTGACATTGTTGCCTTTGCTGAGTGATCACGCAGCCAGAGATGCCCTGCAGCATCCAGTGCACCACGCTGCAAGATTGCCCCTTATGGCTTCTGCAATGATAAAGGAGAACTATGCAAAACTCAGCAGTTTTTGCTTATAGGATTTCATGTCCTTTTGATTTAGCATTTTCGATGGAATTTTTTTCTGACTTCTGTTTTAAGAAACCTCAGACCTCATGCAAAACTGCCTTCAGAGACATGGATTTGGGTCAGTCCTAGCTGGGGTGAAAACCCCAGGGGGCAGTGGGCTGGTAAGGGGAGAGGTGTCACTCCTCTCAGCTGAGCAACTTCCATCCCAGGGTGAACGGTGCACTTCGGCTTGGGGCACAAAGCCAGATCCCATTGGTGGCCTTCAGCTTAGGGTGTGAAAGCAGGCCCCGTTGGATGCCTTTTCTGCACATTCCACACTGCCCTGTGGGCAAGCAGGTCCACCTGCTCTGGAGGATGCCATCCCTCCAGCCATACTTTCCAAAAGCTTCTGACTTGGGATGTTTGGCCACCGCCTCACACTTAGTCTGAAAAGCTGTGGGTGGCAGCAGCACCCTCACAGTGTAAACCTGCCATTGGCACATGCTGGGCAGTGAAAGAAAGAAACAGTGACAGCAAGAAACAGTGACAGCTTTGAAAATGCCAGCATGGGCAGACCATGCCTTCTTGTCTTGTGCGCAAAAGAAAGAGTCTGCCTGCTGGGACCCTTTGTTCAATGCTTCCTTCAATCTTATACTTACTGTATATTCTGTCAATTTAAGCATATATATAAATACTCTCTTTGCCCTCAGTCCCAGTTCTTTTCAGTCACGCCAGTGCTGTGAATCACAAAAGCCCTATTTGCAGGCTAGGAATTGCTACAAAGGGGCAGGGGTTGATAAGGAAAGTCCAACCCTTGGCAGTTCAGTAAGGCATGGTGTGGTGTGGCTCACCTGCCTGGCCCAAGCTCTGCTGCATTACCTCTGCATGAGGCACAGCTTGGCTCTAATGTATGCTGAAAAACACTCCTTAGACACCTACCGAGAGAGCATCACAGACCAAAGAATAGGAAATGTGAAAAACAAATCAGAAAGAGGATAGCTCAGATCGTGGGTCTGCCAGCTGACAAGGAGGCAGCGGAACTGGTGGGAGCATGTAAGCTTAAAACCTCAACCCAGTTAGACACTGATGGACACGGAGCAATCTCCAGAGAAATTGAAATGGTTGGATGGATGGCAGCATCACTTTGAGACTCCCAGTCTCACTACCAATTTTTCTCAGCCCAGAAAAAGAGGAGAAAGTAATACAATTGAATAGAGGAGACTGCATTCATTAAAGCATTTCTATATCTGTTCTGCATTTTTCAGACCTGAAGGAAATTTCTGTCAGGGCAATCTGAGACTTTTGGAAAGTATATCTCATCTAATGGTGGAAACGAGGCTGTAATTTCACAGTAAGTCAGGATCTGATTATCTTGTATTAAATGTGATTTAACCTAAATTATCTCATTAAATGTTCTTCTTGTTATTGCCCATTGTCGAAGAACAGCAGATATCTGGGGCATTGCTAGATGGTTCCCTAGGAAGAACTCAGTGATGCAGAAAATCTGTATATTTTTAGTGTAATGTGTTTTAATGACACATTTATAGTGGTCCTTGAGTACAGGATTACAGCACATAAGCCAGGCTTGTTTGCCTGTTTGCTTCCTTCTTTCTGTCTCATCCCACACCTGCCTGGCAGGGACCACCTCTGCCTCAGGAACTGACTCCAGTCACAGACCCTCTTCAGAAACACTATCCACAGCTGTCAGGAATCAGTATTACCAAAATTAATCATCCACAGCATGACTTTCCAAGGCATTTAGATTTTTGCTTACCTGTCAAGGAACCAAACTGTAGTTTACCCTAAATTCAAATACTATCTAAAACTTCAAGAGGTCTCTACTTTGAGTTAACACCTGTGGGTTTTAATGACACCTAACAGACAAGATAGGAGACATCCATTAAATATTCTTGCAAAATGTTTTCCTATACATCACTGAATATCCTAAAGGTTATTTAGACTGTGATTAACTAATTTTCAGTTTTGTTGACCTCCCCAATACAAAGGCAATGTCTGTTCATGGCTAGGAACTAAATAGGGGTTTATTTTAAACTCTCAGAGTTTTCTTATGTCTTTTATATTACTCGGAATATATCTGTTGTGGCTGGGGTTAAACTCCATCTGAACTGTGCAAGAAAATACACTGCAACAAAAATAATGAATGTTTCACTGTAAAAAAGTTTAAAACCTGTTTGGGGCCAGGTAGCATCTGCCTGGTTTATCCTGCCTCGTACCTGCTCACCCAAAGAAGAGCAAGCTGGGAAGAACTGAATTGCTGCAGCAGTGATGTCCTCCCTCTCAGGAGGGTCAATGGGGCCACCACCCTCCTTTACACAAGTTCCAAAGCTTAGTGAGTTTGCAGAGCATCCACAGGAAGGATGCACATTAAATTTGTGGTTTATGTCTGTTGACGTTAGTCCTGCTTTGGGCTGGCTCCCTGGGAAAATACCTGTCCCAGGCCCTGTGCTTCATCCCATTGGGATGGTCAGCTAAGCGCTGGACACTCTCTGGCAGCCCACGTAGCCCTGGGCAGCTCCCTGATGTGGTCTCCAGGGCAATGAGGAGAGGGCACAGGGCTGTGAAAGTCAACCTGGCATCAGTCAGAATCAGCTCTCAAGGCAAGGACGAGGATATTTCCCCCATGATCCTCCAGAAGCAGGCACTAACCCAGAGCCAAAACCACTCACCTATAAGGGGCATGGCTGTTTGGACCTCAAAAATCAGACACCACCAGAAGCCGAAAGGGGAAAGCAAGCTAAGCCCCACAGCAACTTGGAAAGGAGGTTTTCAGTGTCCTGCAGTGACCTGTCTCCCAAAACCAAGGCTTGCTGCACGTGACTTACACAAATGTTTCAAGTCCTCATTAAAGCCTGGTAGACAGTTCTCCCAAACATCATCAAAGCAGCTCACAGCCTCTAGTGTGTGCAAGAGATGCAAGGGTTAGCTTGGTGGGATTATTTATACTTCTTTATAAACAGGTCAGAAAAGTAAAAAACCAACAGCTGCAAAGCCTCCCATGACAGTAAGTGAGCTAAACAATTCATTACATTACGGTTTTATATTTATACAGCTCTGCTGCAGTACCACAAAGAGGAAGGATAAAAAGCAACTCATATAATACACATGTTAATAGTCCACAAGTTCCAAAAAGGAAAAAAATAAAGGGGGGATAACATTGCCAGAGCACAGACAGGAAAGGTCAAGGTAGATCAAGTTGCTAGCAATCACTGAACACAAAAGAAGCTCTATAGAAATTTGTATTTAAAGAAGAATAAAACAACAATAAAGAATTTGAATGAAAACCAGGTGAGCATTTCATTCCCCTGAATGAAAAGTGCTTTTCAAATATGTTTTTCCTCAGATAAAAAGAAGAGAGAGAGAAAAGAAGTGATGCCCCGGCAAAACCACAGCAGAGCTCAGAGCGCAGCGCTGGCTCCTGGGATAAACACTGAAGTTTAGCAGGACAGGGGGCTGAATCCTGACACCTTTCTCACCTTTCCCTGCAACTTGTGCCCACATTCATTTTTGAATAAGTTATAGAAAGCATCAACGGATAAAAGCAGAAGGATGGAGACTTGCTGTTAAGTCATCAGGACAACCTCTGCCCGTCTCATCTTTTCCAACCTGATTTTGCAGGGCAGTGTCCAAACCAGCATCATTGCTATTCACCTCACGGCTGCACTTCAGAACTTTCACCTGCAAATGAGATTACAAATGCAATCATTAGTACAGATTCCCCAAGAAGCTTTCACAGTATTACAATTAGATTTCCCATTCTAGCAGCATCTAAATCAATATGATATGATTAGTTACTCTTGTGGATTACATGCTGCTGTACAAAACCTTCACACACAGAAATCTGGGTAATTTAATCAGGCAGTAATGGATTCTGGGAATGCTCCCACTGTCTAGAAACTTAAAATCATTCTATCTCTATAATAATTTGCCATTATGCACCTGAAGCTAAATTGCCTGACATACCTGACAGTGGACAGCAGTGATTAAAACAGGTCACATCTCATCAGCAAAAGTGAAAACTCCTGCTGAATTCACTTTGAAAACTGAATTTGAGGGAGGACAAAAAAAAAATCACCTTTAGTTGTGCTTCCTGGGCTATAACTTAAGTTTTGAGCTGTCTCTTTAAATATGTCTATATGTGTATTTGTGTGTGTGTGAGAGAGAGAGACAGAGTACAAGCACCATCCATTTCTCATCATTTTAGTCAAGGCAAGAGGAATATATGAACTAATGCTCCTGGGGAAATGCAGCCGACCAAGGCAGAAATGAGCACATAATTTTATTCCTCTGAAGGTGCTCAGCACTGCTGAGCAAGGTATTGGGAAGGAGGAATCTTTCTGGAAGGATCTTGAAAGCAAGGAGTCCTCAGCTGCCACTGTCAGCAGCTCACAGGCGAGCACGATGCTGCACGGCAGCACCTGGACTGCTGATAGCTGCTTTTCAGGAAAGAATTTGCACCTCATGTTTCCCTGGCTTGGGTAAACACCTCTGTGCTGCAGCAGCTTTCTCCTGTAGCCATCCTGGAATTGCAAACAACCCTGAAAATCAAACCACTGTGCTCAGGGCTGCAAGGGGCGGCTCACAGCAGCTCGGGGAAAACACACAAACCTGCACACAGAAGAACAGATACAGCTTCATTTGAAAAACTAGGCCTGCATATTTTTAGGCAGACAATACTCAGAAATGTGCTGCTGCTCATCATTTATCCTACTGACGTGCAATAGATTATGCCTGGAAAAATACAAGATGTTATGTTACTCTTCAGGACATTTCTTTTTCTTACAGCGTTGTCCCATTCAAATCTTCCTGACCCATGGTGCCTGGGGACTCCTGCTTTTGAGAAGTACTTTTCCTACAGTAAATTGATATTTCAGATAGCCAGCTGGCAAGAAAGGAAAGAAAAACAGCCATCCATGGAAACTTTCCTAGGCAATAATTGCCAACGATCTCTGCCCTCATTATAATACTCTACATAGCTCGCCATAAAAAAAAGCCCCATGATGCACATATACTTTTCACCTCTATATTCTCCATAACAGTCTTGGTTATATTACTCTGTTCACATATGCTAACCAGCAGCAGGTGGTTAATCTCCACCTTTTTTAGGGTACATCATGACCTGCGTGTGCTGAGCCAGGCACTGTGTGCTACAGGGCTCCTCAGTGCCCAGAGGCATTGCATCACCAGCAGCTCCAGCACACCGTACCCTGCTGCACCACCAAAACCCCACTGGCACGACCGGGCATATTAGACCTCCTGACAAGAGTCTGTTGGATAAATCTCTTCTTAATTCCCTGTTGGAGTCACTGAAGGAATTCCGTGGAGGTCATTAATCAAAGGAATTGGTGCAGGGGGCATTTGGGCAGGGGGAGGCGGGCACTGCCAGGCACCCGGTCGTGACCACCCACCCACCAATCCTCTGCACCCCGCAGCTCACTGCCAAAGGAAGGGGCTGACATTTATTGCAGGCCAGAGATTGGACCCCTGCATTACTATTAATAAACAATAAAGCTATTAAGGCATATTAAAGCTTGGTAATGAACTTGTCAAAATGGATGATCTATAAATCAATATAAACTGCAGTGACAGGCAGTAATTGAATTCCAGTGTTCCCTCAGCACATGCTAAATATGAAGGGACATGACACGCTGAAAATAAAGTAGGAAAGCTGAAAATTGATAGCATTAACATTCTCCTGGTGAAACATGGCGTCACTTTGGCCCCCTTAATGAGGGTCAAACTGTGAATACATGTTGACTTCTTCTTTTAAAACAAGAAAATAGCTACATAAATCTGAGACTTCCCAAATTAGAAATGGCTGCTCAAAAAGTTCACAGCTGCTCGGGAAGTGGTTGCCACAGAGCGGCATATGCAGCTCTCCTCCAATGGGTTCATTAGCAGGGCTTGTTGCTTTACTTGGGTAGTGAGAACGATGGGGTTTGTGCAATCCGGAAAGTCTCTGAAGTTGATTCATCAGTTTTCATCTTCCATAAAGGACCAGCAAAAGCCCATTGGGCGGGAGAAGTTAATGGCAGCATGCTGACAGGCTCTGGGTGGCTACATATCTTTCAAATTCAAATATAACAAGCCAGACCTCGAATATCAGCAGAGGACGAGACAGTCAGAATGGAAAGAAATTGGTGAAGTCACAGCAAGCCTTTTAATGGAGATTGAAATGACAGCAAATAAACCATGACAGCTTCTGTGGATGAAATCAGGGCCTCATTTTTTATTTTCTCTTGATGTGCTCCACTCAGTGAAGAATAATCCAGCCTTTCTTACTTGATTTTTGTAACAGAGCCCTATGCCACCAGAGTTCAGAAACTGCTGAAATGGAGGGTCTGGACATGTTCCTGAGGACTGTTTTGTCTGTGCCATCTTGCTCACAAGCAGAGAGTACTGGTGATCAAAAATCACAAGGGATATTTGCATTTCAAGGGTCCTGTGCACAGAGGGAAAGCTGGAAACAAATATATACATGGTTGTCTATGTGATAAGTGATGACCCACTAATAAGGTCCCAAAAGGTTGAGAGCAGCAGAGCTGGGACAAGGGCTGGTCACCAGTGCAGAATCAGTGCAATAGCTAAAGACCACCTGGCATGCTTGGCTTGGCCACCACCAGGCTAAAACTGCTGCTTACCATGGAAAAAGTTCCTAACAAGAGGTAAAACTTAATTAGGGCCACTCCACTCCATTTTGCCCCAAATACAGCCCATGTTTGGAAGAGCAACAGGATGAGAGGAGCATTTTTTCACACAAAAATTAAAAGAGAAAAAAACCTGTAAGGAACAGATCAAGGAGGCCAGTGTTTTCTGTTTAAATATAATTTACACATTGAGATCAGCCAAGACTCATTTGACCTAACTGATGTGCAGTTCTGCCTTCAGATTTTCTGAGCATGTACCAATGTAACATGAAAGGTTAAGGGAGCCACTGAAAGAAAACCTAATACCTTTAAAGCCGATTTGTAGAAATGCAAGATATCTATCATCCGTACCTGGCATGGGGACATTAGTCTGACAAAGCAGGTCTCAAACAAAGCTGTTTTGCCTGCACAGATGCAGAGGGCTGCAGGTGCCAGTATCCAGCATCCCTGCCAGATCCTGTGCATCATTTCTCCCCATCCCATCCTAAACTCTTCTGTGAGGAGCCACATTTTAGCTACCTGTGCCTTTAAACTGTCAGAAGCTGGGAAGCATGATGTACAGTAATAGTACTGGCTTTAATCAACAGGACAGCACTGACACATTGCCCATTGAAACAGATGAATTTGCCTTGACTTTTCCCTGCATTTGCACCATTCTTAATTTTTCTCATGTGGAGTTTTTTTAACTGTCGTTTAAAAGGTGTGAATTTAGTCAAATGCATTGCTGATTAGCTCAGTATTATAATGGTGCTTCATGGACACCTATTGCTTGTATGTCACAGCTCTCCAAATTCCCATTATGCTATTAATCTAGATTTTATGGTACTTCAGAACTGAAGTATTAAAAAAACATGATGTAAGTGGAAAAAATCACAGTGGCAATTTACCAAAGACCTCGTATGGGGTATTATGTAAACAACAAAAAACAAAACAAAGGAGCCTGTTTGCAAAATCCAGAGTGAGCCTTTTGGCCTGCGAGAACAAGGGAAAAACAAATACAACATGGCAATAGCTGCCTTTCCAACACCATCTACAGCGTGTTACCATGCTGGGTTCAGGGCTATGCACTTGCTCTTCAGTGCAGATGGAAGACAATGGCAGCCCAAAGATAAATGAACAGAAGGTACATGAGACCACCTGGCATTGATTTAACAAAATCCAGACCTCTCCACTCAGGTTTCTTTAGCATATGTGGGGGAAGTGAAGCAGCCCATTGTGATCATGCTAATGCTCACGTGAGCTAATACTCACGCCATGCTCAGTGAAGGGTTTTGTACCATAAGAGAAATCTTTACTCCCCAAAGACTTCTTACACCCCCAGGGATGCTACAACATAAGCATCTCAGTCACTGCTGTAATTGGTGTACCATTCTTGTGAGCATTCAGCCCAGCAAAATCATACTAGACCTATTTTGCTCCAGCAAAATAGCACACAAGCCTGCCCCTCAGAGTCAGGGGGCAGAGAGATGCTCCACTAGCCCTGCACTGTTGTGAACAAGCTCCTCATTCATGTGCCCTTGGCAGCATTCCTTGCCTGGGGCCAGGAAAGGGAAACAGTAGAAAGAAAAATGGTTTAAGATGAAGTGACCAATGTTCAGAAGAAGTCTTACAAAGGAGCATAATAAATCTGTCTCTGCTTCATCTGCACTTGGAATGAATCCAGGAAACAAGTTATATTTTTACAGGAATGCACCACCTCATTTTGTTATGAAATAATCATCTCCTTGCACTGCACTAGGAAGGGGTTTCCCTGAGGGATCTCGGGAGCGAGGCAGTTATTAGGAACTGGTCCAAAAGCTGTAGCTGTAGCTCCCTGGGCAAAGAGCTTTCCCCTTCTATCAGCCCTAACCCAAACCCTAACCCATTTCTAACCCTTACTCTACATTTACCCCTAATCCGAATCCTTCTCTAGCCTTTTCTTTCAGTATTGCTTAAGGACTGATTATCCACCAACTGTATTCTCTGTAATTCCTGGCCAATGCCCAGCACCAGCTCTGACTCCTGGGCCAAACACACTTTTGGCTTGAAAATACAAAACTCAAAAAAGATACTTTGCTCGAAGTGCCTAAAATGGACCCTGACAAAAGAAAAATAGAAGATACCCAGGAACAAACTGCCAAAGCACATTTCTGGTTGTCCCTAGCCTCATTATTCTTCACTTGTTTACTAAGAACAGCAACGTTTGGTGCCACTGGTCTCTGGAGGTTGTCAAACCAGAGCCTGCTAATTGGTCACCTACGAGATGACCCAGGTGCAGAGAAATGGTATAAGGCTGCTTTCACCGTCTGCATGGCTGCTCCTGCATATCAAAGACCTACTGACAAAAGCAAGATCTTTGGTTCCTGCCAGCAGAAAGCAATTGCAATCTTATTGTTCCCTGGACATGGGGACAAATAGCTATTTACTGTGAACTGCAGACTCATTGTAAGAAATTAAATCCTTTTGGTGGTTGTGAGTGTAAATACGTGTCTCTTCTTCTGATGAGGCTTACAGATTCCAAGAATTGCTTCCTGCTTTACATTTTGGGTGAGCAGCCAGCTCCGAATTTGAAAAACTTACAACTTGAAGTGAAAAGCACCTTTCCCTTCCTCTCCAAGGAAGGGGGAAAGCAGGCTGAGTCCAACTGTGGCAAAACCCTTGGGAGGATGTGCAGAGCCATCTTCTTGATTACATAATGTCTCTGCAAGCCCTTTGCCATTAAAATATGATTAAAAGCAGTGGCCAGGAGGAGTTCACCTTTAGAAAATGACACTTACAAGAAATCACTTCCCAAACAGATAGTTGCCTGAGTCCCTAAGATGAGGAAGAGGTTTGATGGATGAGAAGGCTGTATTAAAATGTCTCCTCACATAAGAAAACAGAACAAGAGCAATCATCAGAATTTATCAGCCAGAGAGAAGCAGAGTGTCTTCTTGGCACTAAAGGGACCAGATACACTAAATCAAAACCAGAACACAGGCTCACAAAAGAAAGAGACAAATATCTCTGCCATATAAATACTATATAAATGAACCTTCTGGAATGGGGATCTTCTTTAAGACACACAATAGTGACATCTGAGAAAGACAATGAATCAAAGCAGAGCTCCAAGTTGGTATCAATGCTGGAACTGCAGCAATTCATGGAGGATAATGGCCCACCTGCCAACCATGCTTGGGAGTTACAGATTTCTTATTTTTTATCTACTTCTTTGCAAAATCCCAGCTCCTTGTAACATCTGAATCAACACCCATGTATTTGAATTTCACCTATTTTGAATATATTCTGCACCAAAATGGAGTCCAGGCTCATCAAACGCCTGTCTTCCAAGGGCAACAGGAGCCTCCTGGTGAAAATAGGAGTGATCTCTGGTTCAGGGTGAGCTGTGTCTCAGGAAGCTACAGCTATATCCACAGCATGTCCTGAAGCAAAATAATGGTACACTGCCATCGTAACCCCAGAAAATACGCTCGGAAAGTAAGCAGTGCCTTGAGACTGCCAAGCAGGGTGCTCACGTGGACCAGCCTCCCCACTTCCCTGCCATGCGTGCAGGCAGTTCTGATGGGGCAGCCATCCGCATCACTCACTGCTCTCTCAAATTAAAATACATTACGGTCCTCACACTGAGTTCTGCAGGAAGGCAGTTTGAATGTGGTTCTTTGTTAATACACGTATTATTCACTTCAATACTATAAATAAGCCTACGCAGATGAGCTTCAAAGGTTGGACACTTGCTGGGGGTAAATATTCACACTATGTTCTAAGGTTCCCCATTTTCTAAGGTTAGTGTCTTTGGATATGGCTCTTCCTGAAAGGTTTTAACATCTCTATTTTGATTGTATGCCAAATAGAAAAGCAGGACAGTAAATTGTCATTTATGAAGATAAATTGAGTCTTAAATCAAATCAGACTTTGGCCCAAACATGACTTTTGCATGGTTGCTGAATATTAACCCATGTAAAGCATAAAACATGACTTCAGTTTCCTAATAGAGAGATACAGGCTATGTGGAGCTCCCCTGGGTGTAGAGGGGCAGAAAGGAGTAATGCAAGAACTAAGATTTTACAACAGCTACCTGGGTGAAACATATAAGGAAAGAAGGGCTTAGTACCACTTCATGTTAGAATAAGCTCTGTGAGCATGCAGGCATTGCTGGGAGAGGTCAAATACAAACCTCTGCTTGGGAATGGGCAAACTGGCACCCACTGTAGCATCTATATTAACCTCAACCCCAGTTCTGATTAGCCTTTTTCCCCCTCCCTGGAAGAGCACTCTGCAAATAGCATCAGGCCTGACCTACTTCTGCCTGCTTAGCTGCAAATTTCAGTTATCATGATTGGAGCCTTTCCATGCTGGGTTTCCTCCACCAAAATGTCAGACTTTTCTTCCTCACTCCTGAGAAGCATTAAACAAGCCCAAGGTCCCAAAACATATTCCTCTCAACTGGGGAGGAGAGGGAGGGACGGGCTGTGGAGCGGGCTCGCACCCTGCACACTGCAGCTCCTTGCTGCCGGGGTGTTCACAGCATCAAACAAGCAGCACTGGCAGAAAAGAGTGACGTTTGCAAGGCAAGACTTATACATCTGGGTGAACGCAGCCTGCTTTTCGCTGACAGGGGTTGGCTTTGTAAAGAGACATTGAAACTTGAACAACATGCTTGACAGCACATTTATGCAGTGAGGAGTATTATACAAATGCCATAGGCTTTGAAGGCTGTGAAGAGCCGGAGTGAACAGGTAAGGTCATCAGCTAACTCAAGAAAAAGCATTATTGCTGCAGCTCAAAAGCATTGTTGTTTTTACTGCTGAGCTCTGCTTTCTGAGCAAGAATACTCAGCTAGCCGAACACAAAAAGTTTTGTCACTCAGTTCTTCCAAGGATACGTGTCACCTCTTTGTCCCAGTCATTAGGTATTAGGCTGCAACTAATATAGTCGTTTGGGGAGTTAGGATAAGATAATGAATTATTTAGTTTTAGAAGTTTGTATTTCATCTCTGTGACTTAGCATTTCTTAACAGGACTTTTTTTATCCCTCTACAGACGTACAAATTAACATCAAATTTAAATGGAGCAGTAACATTGTCATCCTAGCCAGAAGTAAGCCAAACCTCCAACTGTGTATCTCCGTGATGTAGAAATAGCTGCATTATATTAATATTAGGAACTTTCCTATTAATAAATAACACAGAAGAGAAAAAAGACTTGTCCTAAGTGAAATGCCTTAACTGAAAAATTCCAGCAAGGTCCAGTTCCTCAGCCCTTTATTGTCCTTTATTATTACCACTCCCTAATGAAAGTGGTAATACAAGCGCAGAACTTCAGCAGGATGCATTTTTATGCTATACCATGTACAGTGTTATATTCAATGCTCCATTCTTGCCAGGAGCATGAGGTCCAGTTTAAATTTTTCCCCACAACTAAACTGGTGCCAGGAGAACCAAAGACAACTGTAAATGTGTGGAGTTGCAGTGTTCTTTCAATATATTGATTCTAGTATCAATATATACAGAACCTACTATTTATCCTAACTCTCTTTAGTTTTGTACCATAATATGTTTATAAATCAACACATAGAAACTCTTATTAAGCAGATGGCAGAGTCTGGTCTTGGTTTGATGAAGTAGTTGAAAAGCAAAGATGATTCGTCTTTGAAAATTATAGCGGATTTCTCTAAAGATTTTGAGATTTCCTTATGTTGCAGCAAAATTCACTAGTGCCTGGATTTTATACAATCCCATGCAAGAAGATTAAGAGATGATGAAGAAATTGCTCATTCAGACAGAAGACAGAATGTGTAATTTGTTACTTGGGAGTCTTGGGAAAGCTTTTGCTGAGGCCACTACTGCAAAAACAACAAAATCATGGTGGCCACAGATTTGACACACAAACTACATCTGAGTAACGAAAGTACATATTTACACACTGTTTACACATGAATCCTTGATTGCACCCTTGAAAATCAGTGGAGCACTTCAACTGCTATAGCTATGTATAAAAGGGCTGAATAATTTTATGGCCAGCAATAATAGCATTTTTACTTTTGCAAATAAAGGAAACTTGTGTCAAGCAGAAAGATGATTGCCACAGGCATTAAGAAGAAATGAGCACACTCATATATGTGTAGCAGTGTGTGTTCAACCAGGTTCATAACGCTTAGATGAATATATCATTAAATTTTCTGCTAATATTCAATTTCACTTTAATTTCCTCCAAGTGAGATCCACTTTGCTAGATCCTAGAAGCCGGGGGTGCACTGCCACCCTGAGTGGTTATATCCCAGCACTGATGGAGAAGCTTGCAGGCCACTGAAGGCCATTATAGACAAAGATTGTTGGATTTAGACACTTCTCTGTCTCCCCTTGGCTTCTATAGGGAGCAAAGCGACTTCAGAGGGAGATGCAGGACACCTAACACTACCCCTGCTACGAAGGATGTAGGGAACCAATGTGAGGTCTGAGGGAACCCCACCCACCCCTCAAGTCCTCTTCTCAACAGGGCGCAAAGCAGGATGGTGTGTTAGCCTTGTTCCCTGGAAAGTGGGAGGTTCTTGGGTCTATCATATTGACAAGGATTGAACCATTGTTCAGTAATATGTCCTAAATAGAGAATACCTATTAGAGGGACTTGGATCGTGCAGGGATATTAGAGAGTCATTTAATGAGGCACTAGGACACATTAAAAAGCCTTAAAAATATCAGCCAGGAATGTCTCAGGTGGACCTGATTCTGCCTTGGCAAGGGAGAAGGACTGAGCAACTCCTGAGGTGTCAGTCTGGGCTCTGCCCCTATTTCTAAGCATGGGATTCAGTTCACAGGTCATGTCCGTTGAGTAACTGAGTCCTGGCTCCTCACTCTGGACCTCAGTGGAGCCATCTAACCCTGTACTTTGCTCTTCTAACTCCCCTTGTTTGTCTGTCACTGATCTTCTCTAAAGTTGTGTTTGAAGGAGCAGGAACCTATAGTGAGTTGCTGCAAATTGACTTAGAAGACATCACACTTAGCACCACTTTGCCAGTAGAAATACCTAGGAGTACAGCACAGGACATAAACACACTCAGGACATTTCTCTCTGACGGTATTAACTCGGATAAGGATGTCTCCAGTCCAGAGAGAATGTATTTCTCTTTCTCAGACCAAAATAAACAGCATTTTGAGGGCTTTGCGTACTTTACAGGAATTAGATATACTACACCATAATCCCTGTTATGCTGCACAGGGCCTCTGCAGCACTTTGGATGTGTGTGTCTGTAAATCAGATGCTCCAGAAAGCAGAAGAGGAGGATATCTCCACTGATACTACATGGCATGGGAGGCACGGTTCCTTGCGTGACAGTAGCGTGGTGGGATGGCTGAGTGCTGTGTCACCAGACATTCAGCAGCAGCTTCTTAAGCAGCTTTTGCCATTTGGAATTATGTCCCTTCCCAAACAGGCTATGTTCTTTCTTTCCTGCCACTCCAGCTGCAGCTGGCATGCTTCAGTGAAGCCAGTGGAAAAAATATATAGTTGTTTCCTCTGCTCTCCTGCACCTGGAGCTCTACCAGGCCAGGGGAGCAGATCCACATGCTCCCTTCACATGTCCAGAGGATGGTAACTGAACTTTATCAAGGGTTATACAGGAGCTGAACTTTAAACTGAAATGTCTTCCCAGGCTTGCTCCAGCACCTGTAGAAGGTCACAGCAGAGTAGCTAGTGACTCCCTTGGCAAGGGGCTCCGTCCCTACAGCTTAGATAATCTGTTGCTTTTCCTAAGAGGACAGCACAAGGCCACTAGTTTAAGTGACTTGACTCAGCTGCTCACATACAGAAAGAATTAATTTGCAGTGGCTGTAAAGCAGCAGGACAGCCAGGTGCAATCATGAATCTCGGCAGCTCTTCATATTTATATTAGGCCCTTTGCAGCTGCTCTAGAGGCGCCTCACTAACTCAGAACTTCCCCTGAATACCAAGTGGCTATGGCTACATGCAATGCACTGTCCCTCTTCTTGAGAACACACACATAGCAGAAAAAAAGGTAAAACAATCAAAGGAAGCAGTTGGAAAGTTTTTCCAACTTTTCCAAAGTTTCTTCAAAGTTTTTTGGAAAAAAAGAGGGGTAAGCGATTCTTCTCCTGCAGGAGCAGTGTGAGCGGATGGAATAGCCTAGACTAGGTCTCTTCTGCAGTCAGGTCAGGGCTGTCATATATCAAGGACCAGGACAGCCCATTTTGTAACCCCCAGGAGCTGGCAACCTTGGCTTTAATTCAATGCTAGTAGACAGCTATGTGTTTACATCTGTATACACATACATGCATGCAAATGAGACACACCAACAGAAAAACTTTTACATGGATCTGGACATGCTCCTTCACTGAGCAAGAGTATAGGGATGGGATATCAGCTGCATCAACTTCTCAGTTTTGGATCCAGCCTCTCCCTATAACTTTGTTGCTTGCTGAACTGCTAACACGAGTAAGACTGCCTGGCTGAGGTGACTGATGAACCGCTCCCCAAATGGCTGGCCACATTTTGTGCCAAGACTTATGTAATTTGGGTTATGGACTGCACTTGTGCACCTTCACCTATGCTTATGTTCCACTACCTTCTAGGTACATATGGACTACAGGTGGCTTTAATGCATTCCTGCATCTGTTAATCCCTGTTTGCTTGCCATATGGTAGCACACATGGGTATGAAGGAGTCTGCCTGCCAGGCACTTAGGCACTTTGTCCACATGTAGGTGGGGACTGAGAAGATGAGCTGACCTTTCCCTCACTTAAAATCCATCTCCTGATTACAAGTGGTTAAAAAGTTTGCACCATAAGGTTTTGGCAGGATGTATTGTTTTCCTTAGAAGTTTCACAAGGAGATTTGGCATGAAGGGGGCATTTCTTAAAATTAGACAGGTGTGTGGCTCTGGTTTGGTATGCGAAACACCCAGGCTCAAGCCTCTGCTTGGCAGCATCTTCAGTGAAAAGCTGTGTGCAAAGCAGGGTGCTCAGCATGGACCTCTTCCAGGAGGGAGGACTCCAGTGCGCAGCACAATCCAGCGCCATGCTACTGTCACTAATACACCCCACATTTTGGTGTGCAACAGAACACCCAAAACACTTTAAAAGATGGTAAAAATGGCCCCTGGTTAAATGTGCCCTGAGTGAACTCTCTGCCCTTCCTCATGCTGCAGGATGGGCTCAGGAGACCTGGTGGGGACCCTGGTCCTACCAGACCAGGCTCCAGACCAGAGGTCTACAGTCACCTGAACCATCCCAGACAATTAAGGTGGTCCAGCTGCACTTTAAAACCTGTCTGAAGGGATCTGGGGAAGAAGACACAGGCTGTAAGCTGTTAGCAGAGGGATGGATGCCTGGATGCAGAACTAAGCAGCATGAACCAGCTCGAAGCGGATCCATGTATGTAAGTTTATCTAAGACTCAGAAAAGCTGAAGAAAAGTTCAGTGTCACAGAGTCAGGGAGAGCAGCAGCCAACATTACTGAAAAGCAAACAAGCAATAAATAGAGTAGCTACTGATTCTGTGCCCTGGAGCCACAGTGCCAGCCTGGCTGGCCTTGGCCAGGAGCCTGAAGAGATGCTGGGTGCAAGCTGTATCACTCTCACTCCTTGACTCTCTGTATTCTCACTTTCAGTACTTAACTAGATGCTCTATATCGACATGATGGTGCATTCCTTCACCCGCATACACTTCTTGGGTGCGCTTTGTATCGAGAAGCTTATACTCCCTTGAAGGAGCGTAAGAAAGTCAAATTACATGTTTGTCCCTCCAACATTCTGCATGTGTATCCTCCCCTGTTGCTATAATGATATTCAACTATGGCACAGAACTGGAGGACTGCTTTTAATTTGAGTGAAAGAGAAGTGCATTATCCCATAGCCTCAAGGGACCTATGCTCTCCAAGCCTATCCCACCCACATGAGCTGGTGTACCCAGCCCTGCTCTCCTCCTTCTAAACCTCCATCTATTTTATCCAATGGTTTAAGACATCTCTGAAACTTTGTGAATATATTTATTCAATAAATGGCAAAATAAACCTCAACAGCCTGCAGAGATCTGGAATTTCACTAAGTAGGTGTAAAGAGGAGAGAAAGGGAAGTGTGAGTGTTTTGATGCTTGGCCTCAAATTCTTGTTGTAGTGCAAATCCCCTGCTTAACTAACTTGTGTCATCTGTACTTTTCAGCTCCACCTGTGCAATCATTTGCAGAAACATTATTAGCTGTTTGATTTTTTTCCCTAGTTTGCTTCCATAGCAACATCCATCAGGGATAGAACAGCAGGAGCATATGGGGAAGTTACAAAGCACATTTTCTACAAGAAAAGGAAGCCAAAGCATTTAACAGACAGCACTTGGTTTTCCCTTAGTAACTGAAAATCCAAAACACCTCTCTTGTTTCAGTATGTCCTAGTATTAATTAGGCTGCTTAACAATGTACCAGTGCAAGCTGGAAGTAACACTTGAGTTGTCTTTAATTAATCAAGGTACTGGAACACTTCTTTGCAATTTAAGCTTATTGCCAAAACACAATCTTGTTACATTTTTGTGTGCGCATGGTTTACAAGCCAGGCTCGGAGCTGTTAGGCACCCTTTGACATGCTAAATATTGTGGAAGAATTTTTGCATAAAGTTCCAAAGAGAAATGCAGGAGCTGAAAATTATCTGTTTGAATAGTTTGAAATCCGTCACCAAGGAATAGCTAGAAACTGTCAGGTTAATTTTAGAATAAGTATGTAAAAAATAAAATAAAAGCATATCTCCTGCTTAGTCATTTCTCTCCATGCCAGTAGCAACCTATATACCATGCACACCAGTATTTTATTAATGAAAACTGTACTCGTGTTCCCCTTTAGTTTAAAATACAGCCCTTGAAGCTCAATATGAGGAAAAAGAAACAGTACCTCCCTACTCCCCAGTCTATGAGGGAAAGATGGAAAACAATTTGCAGCATATCAATGTTGGAAAAAGCTAACAGGTGAAATAAAATAAGACAGACAGCCATCTCTTTACCTCTCCCTGAAACACTGAGAATTGTTAGGCCTTTTTAGTAAATCAAACACTCCGCTTTTCTCTTGGCTAGATCCATGTTTCTGCCACTGCGTGCTTGAAAATGAGATGTTGACGTTTTGGGGGATGTTGTATACTGCGCAAGCATAAACCTGACAGGGAGACTGATGAGACTGCAGCATAGGATGTTGGTGGAGACCGAACTACTGGTGTCTGGACAAACACCCTGGAAGATGTTGCACTGAGCAGAGATGCCTCCTGCTGGCAGGCTGTCATTTGTCCCCAGTGTTTATGCTAGCTCAGAAGTGTGGCCAGTGCTGGATGTAGGATGAGACATACCATAATCCTCCTGGAGCCAGAGAAACTGAGAAACGTTGTGAAATATAGCTACAGTTTCATCTTTCTTCTTTCCATCTTTCCCTATCAATTCCTTGCTTGCCTTCATCCTGTATCCAAATCATTGCCTGCTTCACATATGCCACTTCAGCCTCCCCCAGCTTTGTCTCCCCATCTCCTATCGTCTTTCTTTTGTGGCTCCTTCTCCGCCTGGTCCATTTGTTCACTGCTGTCCATATGTGCCATCCTTCAGAATCAGCTCTGCTCCATCCAAACCTCCTGCCAGTGCAACTGCCCTTTCTGCAACCAGTTTAATGATTCTTTCTGCCTCTGCCACCTGAAACACTTCAGCCCCTTCCCATCTCTGTACGTCCTCACCTCCTCCTACAGCCTCCTTTTCCCCGGCAGTCAGTCCCCATCTGAACCCTGACTTGTCTCCACCACCCCAGTGCCACCTTCTCACCTCCATGCAGCCCTTGCGCCGCCCAGACAGCTCTCCCTCCGTCCCTTCACCTGGTAAGGGCAGAGCAGGAAGAAGAGCAGGAGATGTCTCCCACTACAGCAGAGAATAGTAAAAACTGCTCACACATTTCCAACAGATCTGGAACCCTCCTACCACTCGTCGCCTGCACAAGGACATTTTGCAAATCTGAGCTGGAGACTGGTGCCCTGCCCTGCTGCCTTCACCAGCTCTGCAACCAGAGCAGGCTGCAGCACTGGGATACTTAAAATCCCAGTAAAAAAATCAAAATTTGCCGAGAAGCTCGAACTCTGGCCTTGGACAGCTATAGAGGAATACTGGTTGCTTGAGGTCCTGGCCAGACTGAATGAATAGACTCAGAGCTCTTTGGGTACTTTTATCTCTGAACCTAGCCAGAGGTTGCTCTTTATTTGTGCTAAAGTTTTGCTCTTTGAAACAGGCAAACTGACTTTATCTGCTTTATACTCTCATGTCCCAGGTTGCATGGGTTTGCTGTAAAGGAACCAACTCTGCCATTATGTAGCTGTGTAAAAATAACCCACCTCCCTATTTACAGCCACAAGTAAAACAGTGAGGAACATGAAAAGTTAATTGCACTGGCTGTAACTCAGCCAGATTCAAATTATCGACATTTTTGGGGGGTGCCAGTGTTTCTTTAAAAAATAAATCAACCCACCCCTGATTGTGAAGGAAGAACTAATTTCCTGCCATTTGATCAGTTGCTTAAATTTAAAGTGGGAACCTTTGAGTGACTGTGTATGCAAAGAACAGTCCTGCCTGATGAGAGAGGGGTTAAGGCTGCCTAGAGGACCAGCCCTTCTTTAACACTGGTCCTCTGATATTACAGCAGATCTCTCAAATCTAGTTTCTATTAAGGGTGGCACAGGCAGAATCTATCCACCTAGAAGTTATCAAACACAAAATAAACAGGAAAGCAATATTTCTCTCCCTTTATTTAAAAAGCACCTGCTGCATCAACTAAGTTATAGCCCAGATAGAACTTGAAAAATAAGAGCTGGCAGAGACTAAATTGGAGAAACAACATTTCAGTTGGTCCTTCTACAGGAGTGACTCTTGTTGGACTAACTGTGAGGATGGACAGAGCCAGGCTCTCCCCACTTCTCAGCTTTCAGAGGCAGCTCTTCTAGTAAATCCCGGCCAAGGAGTGCTGTTGGCCAGCCCTTAGCAGAAACAAAGCCAGCAAAGCACCAAGCAGACGAGAGCAGGGAGGCTGAGGCAGCCAAGGCTGGGTAATGTGGCATTAGGCAGGATTCCTCTGTGTGTCTGAAGGCATTACATGGAAGAGAGAAATCAAATTGGTTTTGCTCCAAATAAGACCCAGAATTTTTGCTGCTCCAGAGGCATTGTGGCCAGCATCTTTTAGTTCCTACCTCTGCTAGTGGTGATTTTTTATTTCTTAATGTGAGTAATATGTCATTTATATATATATATAATGTAAATGCTACTTAAATATATATAATGTAATTACAGACAAGCTCTGGAGAGCAAATGAAGCCCATCTTTTGCTTACTACAGAGCCACAGAAATGGAAGAGCCAATAGGACTTCATTATTAGAAAATTAGAATAAGAATAATGACATTATTACAATCATATTATTTCACTGCCATCATTATCTGTACTTTTAACTCCTGAAGTATGCTAAATGCTCTGCAGAAAACCACAGGGCTAAATTCAGACTGTCAACTCTAAGCATAGGATTCAGCTCCAGACTAAATCAAGGTGCCACCATTTAAGCTGTGTGTTTAAACTCATATTACACTCAACGGGAGCCTAGTTAATAGAGTCAGTGGAGCACAAAGAGTGATTCAGCTCCCTCTAGCAAAGTCACCTCTAGAGTGATTCAGTTACCCAAACATAGACATCAGGTACATTTTGAGATCCTGTAGGCACCTTGTTGGCACCCCAGCAGTGATCTCACAGGCTTGCTGCCTTATTCGCCAGCCTAAGCAAGTGTATCTAGTATCTGGGAACAGCTAGGATCACACAAACAGCTACGTTTGGGCGTCCTCAATAGCTGGGAGGACAATTTGCTCTCAGGGCTCAACTGACTGTATTGGGTTGCCCAAACAGAGGCTTCTAGTGATATTTGAGATGCCCAAGAATTTTTTTCCTCAAATACAGTGGCTACACCAGAAGGGCACAGCCACCCTGTGTTGCATCTGCCAGCCTGGTGAAGTTGTGTCAGATAAATGAATAAATAAAAGAACATCTCCAAGTGCCCCCCCTTAACACAGACACATAAATCTCACCTTCCACTGCCTGTCCTGGGGGTGGAACTCCCTAAGCCCTAGTGTGGATCTGTGTCTCATAGAGCTCCCTAAGCTTAATGGAGTCAGATGCTCCAGGGTATCCATCCGCCAGGGCCTGCAGAAGACCCCGTCGTCCTGGACCAGTTTATGCAACAAAACTGACTCCACTCTGGTGTCGAAGACAAATGTTCTGAATGCTGAAGTGTCATACTAAAGCTGAAGTGTTTTAGTGTCCAACCCTCCTGCTCAAGCAGGCCACCTAGACACAGTTGTTCAAGGTCCAAGTTAATATGAGATTACCGTAGGATTGTAACGGATAGGCCTGAGATTTGTCAGCATGAACATGAGTAAATGAAACTGGACAAGTGGAGTCTTTCGGGGATCATTCACAACCTGAGGAGAACCGCTCTCAGAAGACAAAGGAAGGACTGGGAGGAACAAGGGTGCAGTTAGGGTACAATTAAAGGACAAGACTCAACTCCTTCATTGAGTCTAGAGAATGGTGTATAAGAAAGTGGGGTCAAGAAGCAGGGGAGACAAGTGTCAGCTTTATGAAGTAGGAAAATCAGATCATTGCTTACGCTTTAGGAAGAGAGAGGCAGGGAGGGCAGGAGATTAAGGCTGAGAGAGAATCTGCAAAACACGTGAGTCCACAGCAGCAGCTGAGCGAGGGGTCAGGTAAACAGGACTGGGGGCATCTGCAGGTAAGCACCAGGGTCAGGGGTGAGACTGGGGTTCATCCTCTGGATTCAAAGGACACCAATCCTGTTAAGAAGAGTATGTGGTCTGCATTTTTTTGCCAATAAAAAAAGAGAAAGGATTGTGAAAAAGAAGTACTTGCTTTATTCATGCAAATAAATCCCAAACCCTCAAATGTTCACTTTGTAATGGTGTAAACTCACCCTCTGTAACCATTATAAATCCCCTCTGAGGCAAGCTATTTTTAATATTTTAAAGAACTCTGCAAGGATTAAATAAGGATTTAGTGCTTTCACCTATTCATTGCTGCATTCATTTCCTTTCCTCTCTGTGTATGTGACAGCGATGCTTTCTATTCCTCTGCTCTGAAAATTAGCCTCCCCAAATACTGACATGCTTAACAGCTGTTGTTCCTCAATTTGCACAAAAATGGAGTATTATTCCATAATGCTGCATAATTTGCCAACTCTTACACCTCCACATTCCTGAAATCTTTTTCTCTGCATCAGAAGGTATTTGCATACTTAGGTCATATCTAGCCTCCTTATGAAAACCAAATGCAAACTATGCCTGTTTGTTTCTTAATATATCAGCAGTCTGAAGTTCCTGTTATCTCAGCTGGTTGCAAAAAAACCCTCTCAGCCACAGACCTTGTCGAAGTGCCTGATATGGCCACTGCTGGAAGCATTGTCATCCCCATCCCTGCTGGGAAAAGCCAGTGAGAAATTTTGGAATTTGCCCTGGGGGAAAATGCCCTGTGAACACCATATGTTCAGACATCAAAGCAGCACGGTCACGCAAATGTGTGACTCCTGCCACAGTGGTGTCACCATAGCTGTAGGTGCTCAGGTCCAAGCAGAGGTCCACAGGGCATAGCACCACAGCAGGAGGCAATGTCCTCTCTTCCCAGCACCCACAACCCAGGGTGATGGCTGCTGCTTTGTGCATCATGCTGCTGGTTAGAGGACTGAGCTGGGTTGGAGGAGAGCAGCTGCTCCAAGCCTTTGGTTGAGTTTAGAGATGTGGGCCCTATTCCTGAAGCTACCTGCACCTTATGCTGTACCATAGTCATGTGTTTAATTGTCACAGGCAGCAATATGTTCCTAGGAGCCCTTGCTTAGGTCTGATCACATCTTAACAATGGGTCTGGTGAAAGGTGTGGCTTCATTGAGCTGCCTAGGGGGCACAAATGTTCACAAATTATCTGCCAGGCCCTATCCACAGCCAGGAGATGCAGGCAGAGGGTGGCAGGGGCATGGGATGAGAGCTGGGGCACTGCTTGGATGCCACAGTGCAATGCTGGGTTTCTGCCTGTAGCCCAATATCTTCCATGTGGCACTAGTGCTCTTTGCATGGTCTTACCATTGGAGAAACCCAGTCAGGATCTTCTGGTGTCAGAATTTCCTCCCCTTTTGTCATGGACATGCTCCTATTGATATAGCCTGCTATGTCTCTCAGGAAGATGCTTGCACCACCTGAAGCCTACTTCAGCTCATCGCTGAGCCACCATAGGTGTGTCTGTCTCCAGCCCTGTCTCTGGCTCATGGACAGGATCTGCTGCTGCCACCCCCCAGCTCTGCTCACCTGCTCAGGGGCTGTGGGATGGTGCCCAGCAGTGAGGGCATGGCCCACACCAGGGTCCCCCACAGTTCAACCCCTCAGAGAACAGCCCTCTCACTCTCCAGAGGCTGGAGCTGGTGGTGGTACCCAAAAGCCCATCATCCTCAGACCCCAATGTACCCGAACGCTTCACACACAGCAGTTACAAGACTGCACATTCTCCTCCTCGTCTTCCTGCAAAACCAGATGAAAATACTGTTTTTTCCTCTTAGTTTGTCACAATACATTGGACTGTGGCCACCTCAGCCATCTCCACAGCCAGTAACTGCTGCTTGGTCCAGTCTCTTGCTCATTCGTGGGACACTGCAGCAGAAGCAGATGCGATGCTCTCCCCTGCAGAATCATGCTGGATGCGGGGCTGCAAAGGACCAGTCATCTCATGTGATAATTGTGTCCCACCATGCCACCTGTGGGCTGAGGTGCCTCCTTGTGTCAGGCAGCAGAGCTGAGCACTCTGTCCCACACACAGAAAATACTGTGGTTGTGACAAGGGATAAAAGAAGTCTCATGCAGTTCAACTCACTTCATTTTTCAGTCTTCATAAAGTGCCAGAATTGAATTTCCAGATACACCACTCCACCGTGGAACTGACTGAGAGATCTAATGCTTCAAGAACATATTTTCTTTCTTTCTTGTTCAGATGCAGATGAAAACTTACAAGAACAACTATTCTCATGGGATTTTTGCCCAGAAGTGGTAGAAATCTCAGGAAAACAGTTCATTTTGTAACATCTCTGAATTTCCTGTTCAAAAATCTCATGAGGATATTTCCAGGACAGTTGAATTTAAAGCTGAGTGCTACCTAGGTTAAGTCTCAAATCCAAGTGAATCCACATAAATTTATATTTTTTTTCCCCTCCTTTTTAATAGTGATGTGGGCTACTGAAAGAGAGCAGCACTCCCTGCTCTAGCCTTACTGCTTGGACCTGTGCTATCAGGACATTTAGGCGCAAATGAAATCAAACCAACCACAGGGTAAGCACGGCATAGGGCTGACTCCCCAGCAGCACATGGTGGGGTAGGGGCAGTTCATCAGGTGGCTTCCTTTATTCAGTCCTGATTTTTCACAGCTCCACGGCCGTGCCGTCATTATACCCAGTTGGTAAAAAAGCAGCACGCTGGCCCATCACAGCTCCTGGCTTTCTGTCTGCATCTCACTGCAGCTCAAATATAGCATTCTTCAAAAACAAAACCAACAAAAGCATAGCCACCATGTATTTTAAGTTATCCCACCACCACTACATGTCAGGAGAAAGACACTGGGGTTTGCTGATATTGCCACAGGGTCAGCCAGTACTCAGGGCTAAACCATAGCAGTTAGTATATCACTGAAGACTCCCTCCCCGGATGGGAAGGAGAATTGAGGAAAAAAAGGAAAAAGCCCAGGAGCTGAAGTATAGACAGTTTTAATAGAATGACAAAACAGAGAACAATGATCAACACAAAACAAAGGGTTCTGCTCAGCCTGGTTCAATGCTGACAGCAGGAACAGAGCACCATCAACAAGGAGCCTCAGGGAGAGGTGGAAAAACCCCACCCCCTCACTGAGCTCCCTCCTTTTACAATGAGCATGACTAGGTGGTATGGGTTACACCTGTGAGTCAGCTGCCCTGATTGGAACTCTCAGCTGGCTCGGGGCTACTCATGGCCTGCCTGCCATGGCTGGCCCATGCGTCTGTGCCTGGGGAACAAGGACAGGAGTTTCCTGCAGGATTTGATCATCTCCCTGCCTGCCTGTGGCACGAAGGGTGCTGGCACATGGTCACACACACAATGATGCATAGGCAGCATCTGTAGCTGATAGTGCATATTGGCTCTAATGGTGAAAGTTAGAGGAGGAGAAATAAGAAGAAAAGAGAGGAAAAAGAAAAAGGAAAAGGGAAAGAGAGGGTGCATAAGGACCTTTGCAGTCCAGTAACATTTGGCTTGGAGACTGTGATGGGTAAAATGTCTTGGAAAAAAAGAATTGGAAGGGGAAGACCAGAGTGTAGGAAAGTGCAAGGGAGGGAAAGGGACAGGCTACAGGAGGAAAGGAGAGTGAACAGACCTGAAGAGCAGTGCTCTGTGGCTGAGGAACCCACCTGTCCTGGCTCAGTGCCTGTGAAAGTCCTCGCAAGGTGGACTAATACATTCACAAGCAAGAGACAGGGATGAGAGAGAAAGGTGGAAACAGTGGATTTGATAAATTTGGTCTTCCAATCCTACTCTAAGGAGAGCTTAATGAGACTGTGAGCAGCACCCTGGGAAGTAACTTCCCTGGGTCTCCCACTGCTGAAACTGCATCTGAAAGTGCCTCCAGTAATCTCAGCGAGCTGCACTGCAAAATAACCAGGGACAAATACATCATATCCCAGCCACAGATACGAAGAGGAATTTGTGGTTTAGCACTGCAAAATCTGATTCCTTTGGACAGACACAGTGCAAAATTCCCCATGTCTACCTCTCCTTGCTCCCTCTGTAGAATATTTAGACTTCAGGTCAGGACCTGCTTCTCGGAAGGGGCATGTACAGCATGTACAACACCAAGGGCTCTTGGTATTATTAGGTGCCTCTGTGTAATAGTGTGGTTTCATTAAGGAAGAATAATGGTATCAGACAGACACCTCCAATCCTATTTAGCAGAACAAAACCAATGACTCTCAGTTGGGCAAAAGAGCAGTATCAAATCGCTGTTTCATTGAGGCAGACTGGCAGGGAACCCCCTCCTTTGGTGCTCCCAAGAGCCCAAAGGTTATGGAGAAGTTTCAGAGATCTGCCTGCAGCCTCCACCTGCAATCAGTACTTTTATTTCAAAGACAGATCTTGTCTCTGTGCCATTTTCTAGAGCTGTCAGGTAATCACAGCTGTTTGTGCTCTCCCAACAGGTTTCATGGCTACAAGGCTTCAAAATGAAACAGCCAGGAAATGAGGTGTTTCTCTGGAGAAGACATGTGTTGACTAAACAGTTTAAGATTTTTACTCACAGTGGAAGTAAAATGGATTGTGTGTACCTGTCCAGTCCAAAGGCCGCTCCAGTTTAACAGAAATACAAAACCACTGCCCTGTGCAAAAAGGAAAGGTTACAGAAATCTCACAGAGGGCATGAAAGCTAAAAGGTCAGACTCACCAAAACTTTAGGAAACCAAAGCTGCTGTGAAATCCCACAGAAGACAGATTCCTGCAGTGTAACTTGTAGAAAATATTTCCCTGGTTCTTTTGACAGAGCAGGTGAAAAATGCAAAATAACTTCAGTTAGGGTGTAGACTCCTTTGGCACCTAATAGGATCTGGCCTTGCCATCACCTGTGCCTGGAAGGTGGGCATGCTGCTTGGAAGCTGTATGGAAAGAAGCATGAGATGAGGTCAACTGGCAGCAATGGTTCCTGAAATCTTCTCTTAAATCTCTGAGCACGTCTGTCTCCTTCCTAACTGCTCTGGGAGGCCAAGCTGTGACCCAGGGAGTTTGACATATGGAAGTAAGGAGGTATTCTCTGCCTGTTCAAGCCCAAGTGTATTGTCTGGAGCTATCAACCAGATGAGCAGCCAATGACATTTGATGAACTGCTCTCTAAGGTGCTACACCGTGGACATGATGGAGTCTGGTTTTCAGCCTTGAGGTCTTTAAAAGACAGAAATTTCCTGCATGAAGGTAAACAGCACAGTGACAATCCGGGAAAAGGGAAGATGGGAAACTCATTTGTCATACTGGAGATGTCTGCATGGTAGAGGGCTGCATCTGAGCTAGTCACACCAAGGCTTCCTTTATAGCAATCGGGAGAAAGAGGCAGGTTTAGGACAGAGTGGCATTTGGATCTTTCCAGATCTGCCTTACAGTTCTGGCCATTCAAGTGTCTGTGTGGTCAGACGATTCGTGCCTGGCATGTCTAAAGCTTTAAGCAATGGTCTGATTTCCTGCTTTCTCCTACAGCTGTAAACCAGGAGTTTCTCCAATGGTCTCCTGGGAGTCCCTTGGCACAGTCAGAGAGGTTAATCAGACCCTGTAGCCAGGATCTTGCAAAATTCAGAACAAGGTGCAAGGAAAAGCAAAACCAGAGCTGTGCTCATATTTGTGTAGTCAAGATTTGTCTTGACAGGGAAAACCAGGTTTAAAATACAGTAGAAACAGACCAACTGAAAAACACTTAGAAAAAAACCCCGATGCATTACTTGCACTTGATGTATTTTAAATGTCTGAGAGTAATGAACTGGCACCTCGCTCAAATGGAAACAAAAGAGGAAAAGGTCTCACACAAGGGGAACAGAGGGTGGAGAGGGACTAATCTTGATGCATATGTTGTTCTCTGATTGTAAATCTTCTTCACACTGCTGTGGGTTAACACTTCCTCCATGCAAATGGCGTTACTCTGAAAGGGGTTTATTTATGTTCATATAAAATAAAAACTTCTGTTGCCCAGAACAGATGAAAGAAAATTAAACTAGGTCTGACACAGCCTGCTGGAAATACCAAGAAGAGAAAACATAAGGCGACCTCAGTGATAATTTTACCTTTTCATTACAAACAGTTACCAGCACCTTCCTGGGATGCACATGCTGCATACAAGCTGTGTTTTCTGGGAATGGCTGGGCATGGCCATGGGTTTGAGGGTAGTATGCTAGAAGCTGGGAAAAAGCAATGAAGAAGCAATAAGGAAAAAGACCACTTGTTCATTAAAGCCTTCAGCTCACTGCTCAGCAATTTAATCAGCAAAGAGAGTATGCACAGCTCACCCTTACAGTGCCTTTGTAACTCCAGAGCACTTGTGGGAATTAGGAAAAAAAAAAGTACTCCACTAGATAAATGTTTACTGCCTTTTCTCTCCCCTAACCCAGGTGGCTCCAGGCGGTGGGGAGCCCATACCGATCTGTAACCTATATGTCAGGGTCTCAGCTGGCTTCTCCCTCCCTTGCCTCAGCAGCTCAGCAAGGCTCAGCGCTATCTGCTCGCGGAGGCAGCGGCCTATTTGATAGAACTGGTCCCCACTGCACACAGTGGCCAGGTGCCGCCACAGCTCGTTGGAGCTCTCCATGTCACTCTGTCTAGGCTTTTCTGCCATTATCCTCCCACAGCCCCCGGGGATATGATTAATTCATGGAGCGTCACTGAAGGCATCTTTCTGTGGCATATGGAGTTAAAGTGTCCTCTTCACAGAGCTGCCTGGGGACAACTGTGGAATTTATACAGACAATCCCACTAGGTAGTCAATCTTGTAAAAGCACTGATATTACAAAGTAAATACAAGTGATCTATTTGTTTAAGGTTATTACTGTGACCGACAGGGTATTAAAACAATCTTTCTACTGACAAAAGATATCAGGCCTGCAGTCCCATTTGATGTTCCTAGGCATGCTTTTTCTTCTTTCTTAGCCACTGAGCTTTGGGGTGTTCATCACATTTGACTGATATGGAGATGGGAGCACACTGCATAACCAGTCCATTGAAATTCAATTCAGATATGGGCTTAAATTATAAAAAGAAACCTTAGCTAGTAATAACACTTTGATGTGCAGATGCATAAAAGTTTTAACTTCTACTTTCTTCTGAAACAAATCCGCTTCCAGTCATGCTATTTGATTCATATTTTATCTTTTAATACATCCAAAGCACGAATATTAAACATTGCCCTCTGTGGTCAGGAAAATTACAGTGGGTGCCATATGAAGGCTTCCATTTCATCCTTTTGTCAAGTTTGTATATGGACGCTTCCCCGTGACAAGAATATACTGCTCAGTGTTCAGAAAAAAAGGTCAGTCCCTTTATATCTGGCATCTTTTCAAAAGCATACCATTTCCTTTGGAACTGGAAGGACATTGACTTCCCAGTTGCATTTTATATTCTGGCAGCAGACAGACCTACGGAAGTCCTGGACACAGAGAGCATCCGGACAGGTTTTCCTCTGCTCTGTGCTTTGTAGCCCTTGCCACACTCTCCTGGCTTCTTTCTATGCCAAAGCATGCCATCCTACACAACTACCTGCTTTGCTTATTTATTTATTTTCGCTGGAAGAGGTATTACCATTCACTCACCCACGCCCATGCCCACCTCATTTTCTTCCTTGGCATCTCACAGGATCCACAGCTTGTGCAAAACTCTTTGCCCTCGCAATCCCCAAGCCTAGCACTAACCCTAAACTTATCAGAACAATCATTGCAGGATCACAGAATCACAGAATGTTAGGGATTGGAAGGGACCTCAAAAGATCATCTAGTCCAATCCCCCTGCCAGAGCAGGAATACCTAAATCAGGTCACACAGGAAATTAGTTGTAACCTAACTATTAATTCATATATTCATGCGAGAATCAAGCTTCATTTTAACTTTATGGCTATTGCAGAATCCTGTAAATAACATGCCAGTCCTGCACTTCACTACCTCTAGCCATTGACCCCAGTTCTATCTTCAAACCCAGCCCAGCAATACCTCTATGCATCTACAATTAAATGTGAGGGATTCCATCATACTGGCACTGACCTTGTTCTAGGAATGATGACTCCTGTAGGATTGAGGAATAAACATAGCTTATCACTGTCTAGAAGACATTTGCCCAGGTTTGATCTCTTGTTTTTGTATTTCATGCTTCCCCTCATGATGCTAACCCACACCATGTCTTTAATCCTAAAGGTCTCAGGGTTTTGTTAGGATTACTATGTTAAATGTGAGGAAGGGACTGAAAAGCTAGATTTATGTTTCATGTCTTCAAAAGCTAGGGTGAAGACCTGTGCCCACAGGAGTGCTGCTTTCCTGCCTAGCAATACCATTTGCGCCAGAAATATGCAACAGTACATGCTAGCCCACGGGAGCCTCACAGGGCTGCCAGTGCACAACCCTCCTCAGGGCCTTAATTCCTAGTTTTTAAGCTGGCCTCAGCTTTAAGCCAGAGACACAACCTGAAGAAGGTGCATCCCAGAGGAACCAGCCCTCAGTCTGACCCATCAGAACCTCTAGATGTCACCCCCAGCTCTGTGTGCAGGCAGCATCTGAGCCAGCCAACTCCATCCAATGCCCAGCCAAGGACTGGGCTAACAATTAAACAACGTGGTCAATCACACATCTTGGCTCTGTTGAGTTTACTAGCATAAATACAGCCAGAGATAGGGTAATAAATATGGGCCCAAGATCAAAAAGTACGTTCTTCCTCCCACTCTGCCTCTGTCTTAACTGTAATGCCGTAAACAATAACTTTGCTAGATAAAATACAAGTCATTCAACCCTCAGGCACCAGTTTTGATTCTAGTATGGAGCATTTGGCAGAGTACAATGCAGATAATAAATGATTCATTTTCCAGGTCTCTGTTATAAATGTTATTGCTGGAAATTAAGTTCTAAGACTGAAAAGATAAAACTAGATAATTGCAGAACAGTTTAGATGATAAAGGATGCCTGACCTCTGGTCCTACCTCCTGCTCAAAGCAGGGCCAGCTTCAAAGCAGAGCACATAGCCCTGAGTCTTGCCCAAGAAGAGACTCTACAACTGATTTGGTTACCCTGTTCCAGTACATAACCATTCTCTTTCAAAAATGCTGTCCTCCTGTCAAGTTGATTTTTCTCGTGCTACAGCCTGTGAGAACCAGTTCTTGTCCTTTTGTTCTGCATCTCTGAGATGCAGTTGGATTTATCATCTCTATGACCACCCCCAGAGATGGCAATTACACCCCCCCCTCAGCTTTCTCTTCTCAAGAGTAAACAAGTCCAGCCTCTCAGCTCTACCTTATATGTCACGTGCTTGAACTTCTTAACTATCTGTCTTAACTATCTTAGTGGCTTTTCCACAGGACTCCCTTCATCTCTGTTGTAGCAGATAGGCCCAAAAGTAGATGCAGAATCCAGAAGTGGCCTCACAAGTGCTGGTGCAGCCCAGGGTGTGGCTGGTCTCCCCAGCTGCAAGGGTGCAGTACTTGCTCAGGCTGTTACCTACCAGCATCCCCAGGTCTTTCTCTGCCTGCTCTGTTGCACTTGTCTGTGCTAAACTTCATGAGTTTCCTGTTAGTCCACTCTTCTGACTTTTCAAGGCCCCTCTGAATGGCAGCCCTGTCTTCCAGTCATGAGCCACACCTCCCAGTCTGGTGTTACCCATGTCTGTACCCACTTCAGTAATGAGCCCTGAGGGATGCCAACTTTAATTATCAGTTAGGCTTTGAGCAATTGACTGCACTTTGACCCAGACAGGCCAGGTAGTTTTTCACCCACCTTGTAGTTGGTCCTCTCAAGGATCAAAAAAGCCAGATACCTGCATGGGACCATGCCTGCTGCCTGTTTTCCACCCTGCTGCCCTCAATGTGGGCTGTGTGTGGGCCTCTGAGGCTTGCTCTAGTCGTAGGGTTTTTAGCTTCAGCTAAAGCTAGAGCTGAGGTCCCCAGGAGCTGGACAAGTAGGCTTCCTGGTGACTTTGGGGGAGGCCATCAGGGTTAAGGGGAAGGCCACTAGGTGCTGGGATTAACATATGTTGGATTTTTTCTGAGAAAATGACCTCACATATTGCAGTGCATAAATGAATTAGAATTGCGGTTTGGGGTTGCACAGCTACGTGTTGGTGGGCTGTGATGAGGTGTTAGCTGGTAGACTTTAAGTGGGGACCTCATGAGCCAATGAATTAGCCTAACCGAAAGCCTGGAGTGACTGCAGGCAGGAATGAAGGCTGGTATGAAATGAGGCCAGTAGATCAGAGGTATTTCTAAGCTTGATACTAGCACAGCATGTTGTGCAGTGATCATTTAAAAAAAGTATTTTTCAGCCCCTGATTTCTAAACCCTACCCCATATCTGTCTATGTCATCCCCTAACAAATGATGAAATGCAATCAGCCCTAAAGCAGATTAGTCATCCCAGTGAGCACCACTCCTCATCTCAGCAAACAGGCCTTGTAGGACACAGGAATGGCCCAGGCATTTCACCCACAGGAATCCCACGTTTGTTAAATGACTCGCTACAATGTGCATGACACCAGTGGCACCAAACCCAACCAAAGCCTGCATATTTTGCAGGACTCATTACTGTACTAGTTTTCCATCCCTGGACTTCCCAGGCTCTAATGCAAACCTAACTGTGAACCCAGTAGCAGCATGTCTAGTTCAATGAACTGCAAGACAGAGTCTGTTGGCACCATCCTTCTTGGAGACTCTGATGGCAGAAAGAATCCCTAATTTTTCAACACCTGGTTTCCCGTGCCTCACTGAACCATGTAGCTAGGTGAACTATGTGGTATATGATATGTACATAAGGATATGACCTTGAGCTACGTGATCTAGCTTTGAAGTTGAAGCTAACTTCGCAGTTGGCCCTGCCTTGGTTGTAGGGTTGAGGCAGATGTCCCCAGACAACCCTACCAGCCTTAACTCTGTGGGTCTACACACAAATTCAGTTGGTGCAAACCTCTCACCTGAGTTTTATAATATCAGCCAAGAAGCCAGTTTATGCAGACCTTTATCTACCTGACTGTAATGCCAATGTCAGCCTTAGTAGCGCTGCCTGGTCCAGGCCTGTGGTAGAATTAACCCATACTATTTTCCCAGGCTGACATTTGAATCCTGTGGGCTTCAAAAGATTCTCGGTAAATTTCTATATCTACACGAGGAAGGAAAGAGAAGACATTTTTTGCTTTCATGTCATAACCCTTTCATTTACTTTTTCTAGAGCTTTCTGAAACCCTTTTCTGTATGTTTCTGGCTTCCTAAGGGTCCCTTGGCTGTCTGTGTTCAACCTTTCCTCCTGGGCTCAGTCCATCCCCCATATATTTTTCCACTGCTGACAGAGGGAAAGGCACTGATCCCTCTGCCCAGCCTTGTGTGTGATGGCTCCCTGTCCCCTGTCACTGCACGTGCCACAATCCTCTGAGCCACACTGCTGCTCTCTGCCTCTTTGCCCTTACCCAAGATACAGAAGCATATACTACTGGCTTTACATCTGTGCCTCTCCTTTTTGAGAAGGTCAAGGCTTTAATTTTTTCTCAAAGTTCTCATCTTCTTTTCTTGAGAATGAGAGTAAGGTGAACCTTCATTGTGGCTTTCTAAAACCAGATACCTATTATAGCATTAACACATCATTTGAAGAACCAGGTGAAAACATTGGAAGTTAAAGTCACCTCCAATTTAACAGTAAGTGAGACTGGGATGTCTCCAATTTAATTTGCTCTTTTGGTGCTGCACCTTTTAATGGAAGAAATTTTTCCCCTTCAGAGCAAAATCAGCTCCTGCTTCTGCCAAAATTCAGCCTGGTAAAGAGCTGGGTCACTGCTGGGTCTTAGCTCCAGGGGAATGAGGACTTGCACAGTGCCCGTGTTGAGGACCAAGGGACATGGCAAGTGGGAAAGCCCAGGAAGGGTTTGGAGGTCCCGCAGCCCCAATGTGTCCCTGGGCATAGCCCATTGAAAAGCAGCACACTGGCCAGGGGGATCCCAAATGCATCTTGGTCACAGCCGTTCAGGTCCTTTGCCCTCTGCAGCATAATCCCTCGTTTACTCCTGAATGTACGAAATCAGGTTTGTCCAGGCGGATGGTCAGTGGCAGGTATCTAACCCACCAGCTACTCATTCCAAACTGCAGCTGTGGCTCAGGTTAATTTTCCTGCCAAGTCTTAACTGTAATTTAAATTTCCTACACTATTTAAGCTGAGCAATCTGTACTTCAGATCTCTTGAGCATTAATAGAACAGTTACAAGAAGTTTTGGGATAAAAGGTTAAGCCCATAAAAATATGCAACTCATTTATAAAAATAACTCCATCAGGTTTTTCACAGACTATAAAGACAAAGGTGTTAATTTGTGCATTCGTAATAACCTCGGGACTGCCAGTGGTAGAAGTCACAGGAGTAGCCCCTCTTTGGGAGTCTGCTTCCCCAGAATTTCAAAATCTGTAGCTAACCCATGGGCTTCACAGCAGTGTCAGTGTGGCATTTTTTACTTCACAGCCGGGGAAGCAGCTTGGGAGACCAAGAGATATCCTTGGCCACCTCAGGGTGGCTTTTTGGAGCTCAGCCCCTCCTACAAGGCTCAGCACATGAGCCTCTCCCCCAGCACGACCACAGTGCACGAATTTCCCAGTGAGATTGTCCCTCTTAGCAGGATGGGCTATTTCAAAGAAGCCATGTTCTCCACTACCTGGAGATGCTTTTTGCAGGGTCACAGGGACAATCTCTCCATTTCGCTTGACCATGGCAGTGCCACCTGTGGGAGATATTTCAGGGCACGTCAGACACCTGAAGCACCCTCGATGTGTTCTGTCAGCTGGAATGACTCGGTTTGTGTCCCCTACGACTGAGGGCATCACTGGGGCTAGCTCAGGTACAGCCACTTGTCATTGTGGGCAACCTGAGTAGGGTAGGAGGAACCTGTTCTTGTGTATCTCCCCTCTCAGTGGGCAGAGCCAAGTGTTACCAGATGAATCCAACTGAACACAGTTAAAATATTCCACAGTCATTTATTTTAAGAGTAACTTTGTTATTAGCGGCTCCTATTTGGGATGAAGTTGTGAAAATGCTGAAGTGTGTTAGCTGCCCAGCAGACATACAAAACCAGTGGGGTCTGGAGACAACTTTTAAGCTTTATTAAAAACCCAGATCTTTTGCTATTGCTGTAAAATACTATGAAAAATGTTTATGTAGTTCCTCAGGAGCTCACAAATTATTTTAAAATAAATCAGCTTAAAATAAACCCAATAATTCCTTGTTATACGTGATACCATATTCATCCTCATATAAGCAGCTTTTCTCACTAAGCATTAGCTTGTATTTGCCTATCAATTTTAGAAAGCCTGGTTTCTCTCCATCTAGCAGCCTTTAAAGTCTTTTCCTCTAGAGCATTTGCTGTTCAGTCAGGTAAATGCAAGGCAAGCATCCTCCTGGCTCGTTACCACTGATTACCCAGCTCTGGCTTGTTTTTCTCCCCTGCTTGTTCTGCAGGCCTGGCCTTTTCTGGGAACTGCCGTCATTCCTCACGTCAGCACAGCACAGGGAAGCTGTTTAAAAACACTTCCTTTGGAGGGGGGTAAAAGGATGCTGTGTGGGTGTTGCTTGTGGAACATGACGCTACTCCAGGAACAGCATGCAGCAGCCCTGAGGTTGGCTTCAAATGTGCAGACCGCGCACTTTACTAAAAAGTTTTCAAATTTACATCAACATTGTGCGAATCCATGTTGCTATGAGCAGTGACAACCGGCGTCAGGGGTTTCTTGCTTGTTCAATGCCTTCATCACATGCTACAGCCCCACTAAGCTCCAAGCTATTTATTTAGCTTTACTCTGATGTAACTAACATCTATGGCTGGTCCAATGTTATTCGGTCTTACCCATCACAAACTACACTTACACAGAAATCCCCTGTCAAACCAATAGCTTAACGAAAGAGTGCTGTGTCCTCCCCAGCCCACCCAGGGAGAAGGGACAGATGCCCATTGCCCACAGCCCTGTGGCTGCTGCCCTGGGGATGCAAGTGTCGTCAGATGGGAAGAAACTGTTGCTGGTGCCAGTAGGAGCTTGAGCAGCTCACAGGAAAACATTAACTCATTCAAACAACCATAATTTCATACAAGATAGCTCACCATAGTCTGGATATCCTCTTAGACGTATTTTTTTTCTTCCTATTGGTGTTAAAAATGAGAGCAGATGCAGGACAGTGCTTCAAGCATACACTCTGCGAATAGTAGTAATAACAGTACTTAGCCTTTCTGTAGTGGCTTTTCATCTGCAGATTTCAGAGCACTCCCACAAAAGGACATTACTAGCATTCTCTGTGTTCTCCTGAAAGGAAAAAGGACATGACCAAGCTCACCAGCACATCCCACCAGCATCCCACAGCTGTCAGATCTCGTGCTGGCCTCCCCACAACTTGCCCTGATGTGCATGACCTGCACTGGGTTTCTTCTCACTACCTGCCTTCCCCAGGTGCCTACCAGCATGGGGACCAATGCTAAGTAGGTGGGAGCAGACTCTGGGTGTGAGCCACTGTCAGGGACTCAGTGTTGGGTGGTGCAGGGAAAGGGCTCTCTCCAGGTAAGAGTGTCTTCCCAGCGTCTTAAGATGGGCTCTGCCTGAAGAGCTGTTTCTCTGCCTCCTGCTGGTAAAAAAGGAAACAGTCAATTAGCACCATGTTAATAAAACAGACATCCAGGTTTGTTTGCTTTTTTTTTATAAATGCGCAGTACGCACACATTAAAAAAGACCTGTACAGAGGAGAAAAAGAGTAACCCTGTTGCTCTTTTCTATGTGAGGAGCAAGGGATGCTCTCATAGCTTCTTTCATGCATCCTTTCAGCAACCTTGTACACTGGTAGGTTATGCAAACACTGCCGGGAGAGGGACGGTCATGTTGCAGTGAGTTATGTACCTGCCTGCAGCTCTTTCACATGGACCTGGAATCTGCTGCAAGCTCAGATTCCAGACAGTGAAATGCTGGAGAGCCCAACCATTGCTGATGTTTAAAATCATTTTAAACCGGTACTGAATGAGCAAACAGCAGCAGGGAGCCCGTGGCAGCTGCAGGAAGAGGATCTGGCCTTTCTTTACAGGGAAAAAACGCATCTTCTGTGTTTCTTCCTCATGCGCTGAGAACACAGTACAACACCAGGATTTCCATGAAGGTAGAGGCTTTGTGTATTGTTGAGGCAAGGATGTGAATTTAAAAGAGAAATATGATTGATCTGGAAATGCTGCACTGTTTTGTTTAAAAGTGTGTTTTCCAGCCCTCTGCCACAGCCATGGAGGACTGCCACTGTTAACTCCTTCAGTACCAAACCCAATAGGCATCTTGACAAGGAACAACTTGCCATAGCTTAAAAACTATTCAGAGGTAGCAAGGTCTGCCTGATCTCTCAGCTCCAGCTTTTCTGTGGTACGATCATTTCCCTAGCAGCGTGGTCATAAGTGCTCCCCCTGCAAGGTACCGGGAAGCTTCAGTTCCCTTGGGGAGTGAAAGTGGGGGCTCAGCATCCTGAACAATAAGGCCATCAGACTTTCCATTTGCAGAAGAATTTAACATGACAAGTTAACAAAAATGAGATTTATTTTTTTTTTTTTTAATGTCAGCCTTCTATTATCTGCCAGAAAATGCAAGGAAAACATATTATTCAAGCCAGACAAGTATTTAGTGCCAATATTTTCTCCTTTTACATCTGTCACCTGCAAGTCAACACTTCAACTGAACTTGAAACCAGGAGAAAGTAGAGAGACACAGGAAGGTGACGTGGCAGGTGCTTTCAGCTATTTCTAGATGAAAAGACTCTTTCCTCAGATGGAGGTCTTTTAATCTCTCTTAGAATTGGGCAGCCTCAGAAATATTACAAACAATGTATATTGTGCACCTGTGGAAAAAAACTTGGTGTATCAGTGCAGATGTCCAGTCAGTTTTGCAACAGCTCTCACATGAATGCGCAAAGACCAGTTAGCCAGGAAAGCATGTGGGTTTGATGCCTGGGAGGAAGATATGGAGGCTGAGAAGATGGTCACCTCTACAGAAATGAGACAGAAGAGTCCCTGCAAGAAGCCACTGAGGGTTTCTGATTCAGCAGGGAGCTGATGTGGCTGCTAAACCTGCCACAAGAAATTCAGCACAGTGGGAGACAGGAAGCAGACGGTGCTCCCTGTCCCAGGAAAATGGTCTCTCTGCTTCCCTGGAGGGATGGCTCGGGGAAAGGACCCTCTGCTGCCAGCATCCTCCAGCCCCACAGTCCTGCCTGCCACCCAGGACAGGGTCCCTGAACCCTGGGCTCCACCAAGGCATCAGCACTGCCACGAACAGGCTACTGCCAGCACCAGAAAAGGCTATGGAGTCTTTGATTTATTTGCAAAGAGCTGAGGACCTTGTGAATGGCATTATGAAATTACTAGAGGTGGAGAGAGTGGAAGGGGGAATTAGCAACATACTCTGGTGTGCTGCATTTCTGTATATGTCCAGTAAAGAAATTCTTGCCCAAAGATCTCTGAGGCTCAGTGTCCTTTGGTCCTCTCAGAGTAGCATGTCTGAAGCTCTACCAACCTTCCCTGACCCACAGATCACAGCAGCTTTCCCAAGCTTCCTGCTCCCCAGGCTCTTCTGACTGCATGGGTCTGTCCACGTTTCGCCTGTCCAGTTGCAGATGGAGGACATCACACCATTAATTGCGTGACGACAGGATAAGTGCTCATTTCTCACTGCTCTTCAGACTCCACAGAAGATGAAGCATTTTACATATTCTTGATTAGATGAATAATCCACCAAAGGCAATCTTCATTAATATTCCATGTACATAAGTATTATTAAAACACAGGGCTGGCTTGTCCACACATACAAATTTCTTAGTGTTAAATCATGGAATTATAATACTTAATGATGTCAGAAACAAAAAAGTTAGTCTGGCAACAAACCATCAGACAAGTACTGCAGACCTTTTAGAACTATTGCTTGGTTGTTAAGGTTTATTTTTAACTCTAACCACAATGTCTGGAAACCACAGACTGAAGATTTCTTATCATCATTGTGAATAAACACAGTGAGTGGGAGGGAGAGAAAAGCACCAGGGCTTGGTAAAAATAGTTGCATTTCCTGGTGAAATTTTCAAATGCAGGCAAGAGAACGCTTAAATAGGATGGCCATGTTTGTGAGCATGGGACAGGGTGAGTTGAAAGCACAAGTCCTGTCACACAGCACTCTACCACCATCCGTAGTTGTGGCTTCTTCCATTTCACACTTCCCGGGCTGCTGATTAAGTTGTCCTTCATCTGAGCAAAGTTTAGGTGCATCCTTGTATTCTGTCTCAGTGAAGATTTGTATGTGACAAAAGGATTAATTTTGAAACTTGTTTCAGAGCAAGTGACAGGGGGATTAAAATCCAAGCAGAGCATAAACATACAAGGTTAGCATCATCAAAATGAAATTACTTTCTCCTTATTGTTCTTTATAGACTGCATATTGACCATGAAAGTGAACTGTTTTCTGTAGCATGTTCAATTGACTTCGGGAAACTTCCTTAAATCAAATTGGAAATGTTTTGAGGTTTCTCAGGAGAATAAATGAGAAATAAATAGCAAAGCAGCATTTCACTGAAGTGTCTAGTCACCAGTCATCATTAGATCTGACAGACAGAACAAGATGTTTAGAAAACTTATTGAATATGGTCTGTTATCTAGCTATGTACCAAGGCTTTTATCTGATACATCTCTTGTTTTCTTTATATAAAAAGAACTCTGGTGTACTTGCAACAAAAATATCTGTTTAATCTAAGGACCTTGTTGTCTACAGTATGTTGTTTCTGAACACTAAACAATTTATTTTATGACAACATAGTTCTCTCTGTTTTAATATTGCTGTGAAAAATTAGGAACATTGCAGTTTGTCTGGTGAAGGGCAGACAAAAGTCTGCTCTTATTTATGCTTGAATAAATCTAAAACAACTGTTGACTTAAGTTGCTCATGTAGATACCCACTGCTGTACCGGAGGAGAAACTCATCCACAGAATGCTCATTTTTTTCCATCATGGCTGTCCCTGCATGGCTGAGCCCAGGGTCCTGATGGATAATGTATAAACACTTTGTAAAAATCATTGTCCTCCAGACTAGATCTTTAGCTTTGCTCTGACCCTAGCTCCAGCCCTTCTCTGCTACATTACAGAGACTCAGAAACTTCAGAAACCTTTTCCCTAGGTAGGGACTTACAGGCCATGACCAAGGCACTTAAGCTTCTTCTGGATAAATTATATTGAGCTCTTGGCACTCGCTAAGCTTTTCCTGACTTCAAATCATTCTTGCAGTACTTTTCTGAATCCATTCCAATTTATCAGCATACTCTTTGAACTGGGGCTATCCAAGAAGTGGTCAGTTTGTTCCAGTAATGCTCTTGCTAATGCCTCACAGAGTGATAATTTCTCTTCCCGCCTCTCATCAGTATTTTCCTCCCATGCAGCCAAGGATTGCTTTAGCACTTTCGCCACTTGGCTAGACTGGGAGCCCATCAGCAGTCAGCTATTCACCGTGAAACAATTTCTTGGCCGTTGCTTGCTGAAATACAGTCCTGAGTCCTATCACTGGTACCTGCATAAAAATACTCCAGTATACACAGTTCTGTCTCCATCAATTCAGCCCAGCATTAAAAGACACATTATTCAATGAAGTACAGACTGCTGTGCCATTAGATGGCTCTGAAGGGCTGCCCTTTATCACCTGCCCCCCTGCTTTTGTGCAGCCAGGTCCCATAGGGTGTATTTGCACCCTGGCTGTGGAGGACATGGATGAGAACAGGACCATGAGCAGGCACTTTGTGAAATCCAGGGGAATATGCTCCACTGGGAGACCGATTTCTCAGGTATAATTACTTTCTGAGATCTGTCCATTAGCTGATTTCCAAGCCTTTTGATAGGGGTTTTTATTGCCTTGTGTACAGAAACGGGTATTTTTTTTAACAGAGTGTCATCATTATCAAATGAAATGCCTTACGGTGTCGAGTTTGGCAATGCTGTTACTTTTATCAGTCAAACTGCATCTCAAAGAAAAAGCAATATCAAGTTCAACAAAAATACCGCTCTGCACTCATTTGCCTATGCATACAAAAAAGCAATCAATCTGCAAAACCTCAGCAAATAAGAAAATATATTCAGTTATTTAAATTTTCAAAGAAAAAAATCTTTAGTTCATCCGCTTTGCAATATTCCTGAAAACAGAATGGATTTTACTCCTTCCTGATATTCAGCAACTCCCATAACATCTGAGACAGCTAATTTCACTCTCAAGCCATTTAAAGCAGATGGATTATAGTCATGCACAAAACTCTCTAATGAATAAGTAAAACTACAGTTACTTATTATATTATATAATAGCCATTTGTAAAGAACTGATCATTGAAGCAGTTGAAGTTTTCAGTTTCTCTCTGCCTTGCTTTATTTAATTGCCTTTGTCTGCCTCGGTTTTCTTGTGCATTTACTGCCATCCAGTGCTTCTGTGAGATATGACTCCACCATCCACTGGTAAGAGCTAACCCAAAGCGATATTCAGTTCCTAACAAATTCACTGACCTCATTTGCAGAAGTACTACAGGTATTTTACAGCAATAAGCTAGCGCATCGCTCCGCTGTAGCAGTGTTTGGAAATGATGCTGTATCTGACTGTGCTGACAGGTTTGTAATGATGGGACTACAGTGTTGGAGGGGGCAGATTTGAGCTGAGGTTTTGCAGATGTCAAAGAGAAAAGGTTTCATGATGAGTACTTTAGATAATGGTTTGCTTTGTTTTTAAGATGTTCTGCTTCCCTGAAAGATAAAGCTCCATACTTGAAAAGCATCCAACTTACCAGGATGACTACTTTTTTTTTTTTTCTGGACAAAAATCCAGTTCATAAGATCTGCACAGGTTTATACAATGTCTAAGAAAGCTAAAGTAGTAAAGATTTCAATTTTAAAAGATCCATATTTTTCATATTTTCATGAAATGTCGGATGGCTTTCATAATGAACACTCCTTATAGCAAAAAAAAAACCAAAACAAACCCAAAAAACTTTTACTTTCATATTTTACTAAGTCTGAATGTCTTAATTCTGAAAGGAATAAATCATCTAGGTCTTCAGAAAGGCCAAAACTGTTACTTTGGATCTCACGAGGAGATAGGCAGAAGATGGAGCAGGTAAAATGAGATGTTTAGAGCTGTGATCCGGGGAGTCAGGCTCAGCCTTGAGCCTGTCCATGACATTCAGGCCATGGTTTCGAAGCTCTGTATGTATTCCTTGGTTTGGATGGGTACGAGATACCTAAAGAGCTTTATGTATCCAGCCATATTATTTTTACTTCCAGGGTTTACCAGTTAGTAGCATTTTCCTTATTGCAATGATATAATATATTGTGGTGAAAATTTACTTAAGAAGAAATGTATATTTGTGTATTTAAACTGATGTCTAGTTTGCCATTGTATGGTATGTAAGTAAGCCAGAACTTGCAGTATACAGCAATTTTAACCACTTTTTTTTTTTTTTTTTTCAGTGTGGGGAGGTCAAACACTGGAACAGGCTGCCCAGAGAGGTTGCAGAGTTTCCATCCTAGGAGATATTCAAAACCTGACTGGACATGTCCTGAGCAACCTGCTGCGACTGACCCTGCTCTGAGCAGGGGATGGACTAGACAGTCTCCAGAGGTGCTTCCAGCCTCAGTGATTTGTGGTTGCATGGTAGAATATATAGACTTGTCCTGAAACAAAATATTACATAGGTGCAGGAAAATATCGTACACCAACTCTAGTCAAAATTGTAGCCAAACAGTTTAAATAAGTTCATGAGCGAACTGCTTTTCACTTTCTATTATGATAATGAACCTCTAACGACAGAGCAACCCATAATAGCATCCATAAATATCACATAATTTAACTTCCACTGTACTAAAATGTTCAAGCACATGCTTAAGTATCAGAATAATCCTACTGTGATCGATACTCAGACTTAGGCTAAGCGTGTGTTAGACGAACACATAAGCTTTACCTCTTTTAGCACATCCACTGCTCTTGTATCTATATTGCAGAATATGGAGCTGGCTAATAAAAGGCAAAACAAAGTTTTATGGATACTAGAAGGTGGTGTGTGTCCAGGTGAGACAGAAGTGAAGTGTGAGACTGAGAGTCCAAAGAAAGGAAAACCTGGCCCAGAAAAGAATTCCTGGTACAATCATAAATTCCCATGTAAAATTTGAGCACATGCATTTCAGCTACTCCACATGTCCCAGGTCAGGTTGTCCTCAGGCTGGAAATATAGGGGATTCATGCTTCTACAGCTGTATCCAACCAGGAAGGCTGGCATACCTGAAGCCCCTCAGTTTTCTTGACCACCTGGTCCTTGTCCGGCACAGCACCCCAGAGGTCACCCCATTCCCAGAAGTAAATGTCCAATCAGGCACAGTGCCCCATGAACACCAAAGTCTTCATCTCCCCATACCATGAATCCACCATACATGTTCACCTGTCCCAGACTTCCCTATATCCTTGAACAGAAGAAAAAAAGCCTGCACAGCTCTCCCCTGCGCGATGTGAATACCCATGCACCACACACACCTGAGCAGCACTACCATTCTGCTGCTGGGTGTTCTTTGCTTAGTTTCTCTCCCACAGCAGCAGGAGGCTGTGAGGAACTGCAGAATGTAATTGTTTCAGTGTCAGATTTTGTGCTACAGTGTTATATTTTACTTTAAAAATCAAGTTAATTAAAAATCTTTGCCTCAATTAATCTCCATGTCTTAGAGAATTTCAACTGAACCTTTAAAAAAATCCCCTTTATCATTATTTCTAATTTTGCATTTCAGGATGTTGATTAAAGAGGTTTAATCTGATTCACGTTGGTTTTTTTAGTTGATTCCAACTCTAGATGGTTTTATGTCCTTCAAATGCCTTAAAAAGTGATGGCAGGGAAATGCAGATCCATTCTAATAACAAAAACTGTCCTGAAGACTTCCACCCTCATCTAAAGCAAAACACCAAAAGCACAAAAATCTCAGACAGGACTTTGCATAGAACCTGCATAAGAGACTTGAACCATGGGGAGAAAACCATAGGTTTTAAATCCTCAGCAGAAAACAAAACTTATTACTGGATTTTTTAATAATTACCTCTCCCTATGGCTTAAAAAATGTAACAGACACAAAAGAGCAATGGCTTTAGGTCTGTGATTCCTCAGGGTAGGAGGGAGTTTGTTTGTTGGTCTGGCTTCTTTTTTAAACAAAAGGTTGAGTCGATCCTATGGCTGGATCCACCAGCAGCTCTTCCCCCCACGTGGACCCATGTACATCTAAACAATGCTCTTAATTCTAGTCCAGTCCCAGACTGTCCTGAACAGAAATACTGAGATCCAAATGAGCTTTGATATTGCTCTGTCCACAGCTCTAAATGGAATACTGATCATCTAAGCCTATTTAAAAATACTGAGAAGAATATGTAATACACTGAATGCTGAAATCACATTCAAACCACAGAAAATAAGTTTGCTTTTGAAGCAGCAGAAGAATGGGCTTGGCTTTTCTACAGATGTCTCTGAAATGCAGCGAAGAAAGACCCCTTCACCTTTTCTGAACACTGATATCTCTACAAGACTGTTTGATACATCACTTCTTCCAAAGATTCATCCAACCTGTTCCCAGATGCCTGCACTATTGGTGTCTCAGCTCCCTGTTTCACCATGGCCTCTTCTGTTATTCATACTGCTGGGTTTGTCACAGTTTCTAACCTAGCCAGTCTCATGCTTAACTTTTCCTGCAGTCTCAGAAATCTGGACCTTATACATCTGCTGACATGAAAGTATTTACAGGCTCTGGTGCTACCCCAGTGACAAGACCCTTCCTGTGCTGCATCATACCTGGTTTCTTCAGGAGATCCTCCTCACATTACTCAGATTTCAAACTCTCCTTGGTTTGTGTTTTTCCTATGCTTTTAGAAACTCCTTGAATTGCATCAGTCCCTCTCTCTGGATTTTTAATTTTGTTTCTGGATCCAAGATGAGTGTTAGCAGATAAACATGTGGTGGGTGCTCCGTAGCCTTGGCAGACCTCGGCATTAAAACAAGCGAAGGAAAGGAAAAGAAACCTTGCTTTGACTTCAGCCATGAACTCTAATGCATATTTTCTGTGTGATTGCACCCAGAAATCTCTTTAGTCATTTCACAGTCCCTGATTAGCCATAAATCCTGCCAAACCTAAAAATATTAATTAGGCCCCATCTAATGTAAAGAGTCAACACAGCTTCTGAAAGTAACAGAGAAAAGGTAAATTCATCACACAGAAAAGCAGTGGCTTGCACGAGTCTCCTTTTTCAAGCTGGGAATTTGATGCCATTACCAAACAAGTTTATAAAGCTCATCAGGAGCTTTCTATTAAAGGGATTTTTTTTGATTTAGCATGACTGTGGGTAAATGATGGGAGACATAGTTCCACCAAAACCACAATTCCTGGGCCCTCACCTCTTCATATGTTCTCAGGAGGCTGACAAGGATCTACGGAGGTAAATGAGAGAAAGCAAAGTAGGTAGCTGCTGAACTGGCATTCCTTCCCCAGGACTTTGGCTATGAGGTAGCAGAGCCTGAAGGCTAATGCCACAGGGGAAAACGGGAGCAAAGAGGACGTAAACTGATCCCTCCACAGGCTGCAGCTTTAGAGACAAGCATGTGTTGTAGATCATAGTTAGAAGCAAAAACATCTAGGTGTTTCCAAATTAGAAAGTGTTTTTTGAACAATTTGTTCAGATTTTTATGTGTATTCATGTGAATATTCCAGCCTGCATCCGGACAAAACAACAAATGTTGAAGAACTCATTTTTCCCCTGGGATGAAAAACCTAATTTCTACTTGGCTGTAGAAAATAAACAATGTGCAGCAGCTTAGAGGCTTAATTAAAAGCAGACTATACCTGTGGTCAGAACTGGCAAACATTGACTTCTTAATGGCTTCTGTGAGCAATCAAAAAAAAAAACAACCAAAAACCAAAACCTACTTGACTTTACAGTATAAGGAGAAATGCAATTCTGAAGAGCAGCCGGGCTTTGGGACCCTGACCTTTGCTGATGGCACCCTTGGAGATAAACAAGACTAAGGCAAGCACTTTAGTGATATACAGGATGGAAAATATTACCTTAATGAGATGCATTTTACAAAGCTGTGTGTTTTTACTACAAGGCCGTGATTAAGATCTAATGAAAAACAGAAACAGAAGTGCTTTTGAGACAGTGGAAACAAAATTCATTACCAGCACTGGTGGAACAGCAAAGGGATCTAAGGCGGTTTCCCAGCACTCATTGTGCAGACAGGGAGCTGCTGCAAAGAGATACAGCTGGCCATCCCCTGGGACATGCAGTAATGCTCAGGAGGATTTTAAAGAAATTACACTAAAACCTGCAGAGTTTAATTTTATTTTAATGGATTGTTTATCGTGAACCTTCTAAGAAAACTCTTACTTTAAGGGCTGGCGCACAAGTAAATAGAAAGCCATCACTGCAGAGCTGAACAGGATTCAGCTGTCCTTAATACACGCTCCAATAAGAAGAAATAATTAATAGCCTTGAACAGGATAGTGGATGAACAGAACACAATTCCCATCCAACTCTCATCCTTGCCACTGCTCTAAAACACACTCTAAGACTCATTCCATTTGTGTGAATGGTTTCTAAATGGCCCGTTTGTTTAAAAGGCCCTTTTTGCTGTGCTGAATCTCCCTGCTAATAAGAGTCACATTTCACATTAATAGTAGTGCTGCAGCCAGCAGACCCCCTGCAAGCATAGCGCTCATCCCTGCTGCCTTCACTGCCTTGCAATGAATTTATTCCACATTGATTCATTACTAGGGAGAAGATGCAATAGCAAATTTCTTTCAAGTCTTGCTGACTTGTTCATCTGTTAGGCAAATAAACAGAGGGGGGGAAGCTGGTTAATTTGGTAAGAGGAAGGCTTTCCTCATTGAAACATCACAGGCGATAAATAACCATTCAGTGGGTTTTCATTTATTCCCCTGATTATTCCATGTCTGTAACACAGAGAATTCATCTGGTGTTATTTTTAAATGAAGAAAATATATATATAATCATTTGTACAGAAGTCACATGGGGGAAGTCTAAGATGTTTGCAAAGAAAGATTATAATGGAAAATAAAACACAAGCAATTTATTACTGACTTTAATCCTTTTTCTTCTTTTGTTTAGACAAGCTCATTACAGAAGGACAACTGAACGCCTGCGGTAGCTGCCTTCACTCACAGGCCTCTGATGAGCAATCAGCACTGTGTGCTGAAGCGTGAATTTTATACGTGTACAGAAATTCACAGTTCAACAAATTCCCCAGATCAACCTGGAGATGGAATAACAACAGAATTAGATGTGTTATTACAGATAGTGACCCAACACCTTCATTCTTCATCTTTCATTTCCCTTTCCCTTTGCCTGCATCCAAAATGACAAGCTGAATCTGCCTTCGCTCAGTCACTTCTGTGATGAGGTGTTTGATGAAATTTCTGCAGGACAAAAATATTATTGCTTCCTTTTTAATTTTGATGTTGTTTTTCTTACGTTGTTATTCACATGGAAGCCACATACAGATGGAAGAGCTAAAGGAAAACGTCACATTGTACAGGCTTTGAATTAAAATAAAGTTCTTGCATCCCAGTTGGGTGACCAAGGATACAACAAGATCCCCATTTTCAGGTGTAAAAAAAGAATTTGGCCCTGAATAGCAGGTGAAACTTTTATATTTCAGTTCAAACTTTTTTCTTAACTGGAAAATGAAAGGGGCTTTTAGATTTCAGGTGTCTCATAAAAATACTCATAGTAATTTTACTTTAATAACCCCTGTCTGTGATACCTGGGACTTCAGAATCCTCCTCTCACCTCATAAAGTCCTAAGTCGAAGTAACATCAGTGACACCAGCAGCACTTTATCTTTTTTATTTTATTTTGTTACCTTTACTCTTCCCCTTCTCCTTTCCTCCCCCAGCTGGGCAATACTGTTAATATTTTTGGTCACTAAAATCTCTTTTATGTCATACATATTCCATTAAACAAGGTATTTTGGAGCTATGTCCTTGATGTATGAGCTTAGTAAGGATGAATTTGTAATGGACCCAGTTTGTAGGGAAATGGCACTGTAGGGTGCACCCATCCCTGGGTCAGACCTTTTTTCACACCCCACTTGCTGCTCGCCAAGAGATGATGGCTGTCACCTGCCTGTGCCAACCACATCTCACTGGTTCGGCATCCAGTATCATCTGTTCCCATACAAGGCCTGTCAGCAGGGTGGGAGCATCCTTCCAGATGCTGGAGGGCATCACAGCTCCTGCTGGCATCAATAATCAAAGCCACCCTGTGCAATTATTCTTATGGATAAGAAACACATTTACTTTGTTCACTAAAGAGATACATTATTGTATCTTGAAACAGTCCCCAAAAGACTCAAAGAAATGAAGGTGTGTATGGACAGCGCCAGCTTCCCCAACTGGTGCTGCTTGAAGGCTCCCCTCCTGCTTCTGCCCCCGCTACCTGCCCAGTGGATTGTCCTCCATGCTCTCCTCCACAGCCATCAGGCCTGTGTAGCTCCCCAGGCACTTTGCAGGCCATCACTAGCAATGACTTTCACTCTTTTAAAGTCCCCATATGTCCTGACAGTCAGAGAGGTGTTGTATAGTGAGTGACAGGGTTTTCTCCTTGTCCTCTCCCCTTTTGAGCCCTGCAGTTGAGGTCTCCTTCAGCCCCATTCCACATCTCCTAATTAGCTCCTAATTCAAAGCTCCTGTCCCACAAGCACAGCATCACCTCTGAGGTTCTTCATTTGAAGTGTCAAGGCTGGTGGCACATGGAGCCCCACCACTCGGCTTTATGGCTGTAAGCACTTCAGGGTTCAAAAAGTCTGGGAACCAGGTTAACATGTTCAGAGGTTTCCCTTCCCTGGGACCACCACTGTGGGGCTAGATTCATCACAGAACACATGTTTGATGTCGCACCAGTGATGGAAGATGTCCCTGAAGGTATTTTAATTAGTTCAAGCTGGCTTATTCTACCATAGGGGATCACAAAGGTCCTGTAGCTTTATCGTCACAGAGCTCTGAGCTGATGTGTCTGATGGCAGCCTACATCAGCTCTGTTTGACATAAAATCATTAGCAAGACATAAAAATTGAAAATAAATCAGGCTACTATTGACCAGGCTTTGGCTGTTTCCTAATCTCATGAAACACACAGAAATAGCTATGCTAATGACATTGTTATGAATCCAGTTTTCTTGCTCAGCATTACCATTTTAAAGTCGCTTAAATGGACTAGTAATCACCATAGCAACAAAGCAGCAGTCAGGAGGACTACTGTCAAGAGAATTTGGTGTCTTAAAAGGGAATATGTTTTTTTACATCTTTTCACTAAAACCTGAGTTTCTTCTTATTCAGAACCTGATAACAGATCAGAAAGAAACAGGAAAAAACATATGAACATTCTCATGAAAGCACGGAATATCCCCAAATCTACACTTCTTATTTATTGATGCAAAGTTTAAGGGGCGTAAATAGAGAAGCAAGTAGGAATTAGTACATCAGGAAGGATCTAAGTATGCGTTGGGGTAAAGAACGCGTTCCATTAGCAAAAAGGCAATGTTGTACCTGGGAAAGCAAATAACTGAGATCTGGAAGAAGACCACAGTGTTTTGCGTTAACTCAGGCTTCAGTTTAGTGTTTTTTATAATGACTTTTCCTGCTTCTGCCTCCTCCTTCCATTGGTAAACACTCACAGACTCTTAAAATGACCTGTCATGGTATACATCAAAGTCTAACGTTATTTTGTTTCTTAGACACTGGCAACCACAGCTAATTGTATTAAAGATGAGATTTAAAAGATTTTTTAAAAGTGTGTGCTGCTGCCTGGCTTAAAAAGTTTTGATCTGTCTACAAAAAATAATGACACTGAAACAGCTATCATTGTCTGTTGTCTCTTTCCTGCCCTTCTCTGTTTCTAGAAGACTTGATAGGTCTCAGGAAGAAGCAACTTGGGTCAAATAGATCACGGAATCACAGAGTCATCTAGGCTGGAAAAGACCTTGAGGATCATCTAGCCCAACCATCAACCTAACACTGACAGTCCTCAACTACACCGTATCCCTGAGCACTACGTCAAGCCAGCTCTTAAATATCTCCAGGGATAAAACAAAACTGTTTAAAAATCCCTCTTTTTCTTTTTTTTTTTTTTTTTTACATATTGAATCATATCTGCACATATCTGACAAACTGTCTGGGTTAAAAAACCTGAGCCAGCTGCCATTGAGTCAGACTGCTGGGATGTTCCTCTGCTGCAAGCCCTTCCCCAGTGCATGGCAGCAGGGCCAGAGGCTCTGGGTCCTGGGCTGAGTGAGAAGCAGGGGGGAAGCCAGAGGTGAGTTTCTCCTTGGCCAAATCCTACCCCCTACTTAGGTTATCTTGCCAAGCCACTGACCACTGCAGGGCTCTGGGCTTCCCAAAAAGACAGCTAGCTCTTCCTCCCCAAAATGCCTGACAGCAGTAGTTCTATTTAGGCATGAAACAGGCAAAATAGAGAGCAGGTACAGACAAGATGCCTGTCTGTGCCCAGAGATCATTTAGCAGCCTTACAGGACAGGGGATCTGCAGTGTACAGTCCTTTCGGACCCCATGACAAGGCAGCGGTGAGCATTTTCTGCTCTGGAGGGGCTCTCCCTTGGTGTGCCGCAGTGCCACGCAGCACGGGGACCGTGCCCCGACAGCCAAGGCATGAGGCGGGTGGACCCTACGGGGGCTGGAGCCCAGGAGCAGGCTGCCGGTGGAGGACAGGCTGGGGGAACGACAGACAGCTGCTCCCAGGCACACCGGTCAGCCAGTTACCGATAAAACACCACAGACATCGCACCCTGAAAGGCAGAGACCTTTTCTCAGCTAATTCCAGTCTGTTCACCTCACCAGATCCTAAAGAACCCACACTCGTCCTGAGGGAGATGAGGCCACTCCGTCCCTCCCCACCCTGCCTCCAGCTGCCAGACTTCTGCACTGAAATTATATTACTCCAGCTTTTGGCTTCCATCTTGGTACCAAAACATGGGAACTGTTTTGGTACACACAAAAAACTGGGGACCTGAAATGGGGAGAGCTGCCGGAGCGTGACGGCTGGGCAGGGGCCAAGGGCATGGAAAAAGGCAGCCTACCTTCACATGAAGGCACCTGCTGTGCAAAGAAAGGCGAGACTTTGGCCCGCGTGTCAGCACACACAGCTACACACCCACAGGCACAGACGCGGAAAGGAGAGGGCAGAACTGAAAAGCAGCATGGATTTAAAAAACCCAACAAATAAATCCTTTTTTTAATTTCAATTTAACAACACCCAAGATCCTTAGTTGTGATTTTTGCAAGGAGAAGGCAGTGCCCCGCAGATGCCAAGTCTTCTGCTCCTCCTGCGTGGGTGCTCTGAGAGCCGTCCCCACCTGCCCCCACTTCCAAGAGGGAGCATCCCACCTCAGCACAGCACTTCCCCATGTGCTGGGCACTGCCAGCAGAGCCGCAGCCCCCAAGACAGCGTGCTCAAACAGAAAGCCCACCACCTCTCCCAGCCCCCATAAACCATCCCTGCTCTGATGGCAATGATCCGAAAGATTAGATGAGCATCTACCGCCCCCTCCTCACCTTCTTTTTGCCAGCTCTGGTTGCAGTTTTGAGAGGAGCAGGGGAAAAGTCATCACTTGAGGGAATCGGATACAGCAGATTAAATGTAGCTCTAACAGCAGCACGCTGACTCTCTAAATATTTGTGCGATCAGGTGTTGTGCAGAGTTAACTTGCATACAGAGACATTAATTTCAGCTCAGTTTCTTTGCGTTTTTCTTTAATACTACAAACTCAGGACCAGCCTTTAATGTTTACCCAGTCTATATGCAAAAGTTACATCCGAAATCTGATGGACACTGCAAAACCTGAGAAGGGGAATATAGAGGCAATTGTATATACCGGATCTGTTATGGGCACCAAAGCTGACCAGATCCAAGGGCAGCTAAGTCAGCCTGGAACAGCTGCCTGTACTGGAAAGGGAGACGCACACTGCTCTTCTCCTTGCTCGCAGGTCCTCTGCTGGGTTTCTGCCATTTTAGGAAGGTCTGGTGAGGCCAACAGGTCATAAGGTAGGTGGCAGGAGGCAGGGAGCTCTTTGGTGTGAAAGGCTTCACTAAGCAGTCCATGTTGTCAGGAGTATAAATAACAAAACTACTCAAAAATTAGGAATAAATCTTAGGCATGACCTGGTAGAGCAGTATGCCCAGATTGTTTGCTGAGGCCATACATGATTCTTGTGTGTGTTTATTTTCCCCAAAAGTCACCAAATGCAACTGATGTTCACCACAGTGACCTTGCGTGAAGACCACAGTGGTCACATTTGAAAATGGCCATTAAGGCCATATAATAAATTCACATTCTTCATATAAACATTCTTTACACACTTTTTGGTACATTTAAAAGCAGAGTCTCAACACATTTACATGTCTCTGAAGAAAGCATTTCCTTTCCTTTTCCAAAAAGCCTTTCTGAACTCTGCTCAGCCACAGATGGTGGGGGGAGCACCCACTGCCATCCTAAGGCTGATTTTGGACTCAAAGCTGCCTGTCCACAGCATCCCATCTGTCCTCCCTTGCAGCACACACCATTGCAGTCCTGTATCACCTAGACCAAGTCCAGGGCTTAATTTCCCTCCGCTGTGCTTTGCTTTCCTTGGAAAGTGCCCAGAGCCACTCATCTTGCAGAAGGATTTGAGCACAGACACAGATGCCACCACTCCATGAGCTATACAGTCGGGGTTGCTTATTTTGGGAAGTTGTAGGGGTCAACACACCATGAGAAACAATGTGAAGCTCCGTCTATGAGCAGGAACAGAGTTTTCTGAGGCATCTTCCCTGCCAGGGGAGCACTGTGAGCAACAACAATGCCCTGTAGAGCTTTGGAAACTTTCCTAGAGCATGTCCACTAACCAACAGTATTCAGATGTTTCCTGCAAGCATCCAAAACACAGGGTGTTGCAAGAAAAACCCATCTGAACACAGGAAACCCTTGCATTAATATACTAAACCCCACTCCCTGAAAGTATTAGTATATATATATATATATATATATATATACACACTCCACAAAGAAATGTCCAATGGAGGTTGCCACAGGACCCACCTCCAGCTTTTCCCACATAGCATCTAGGAGATTTAATCTTTTCCCCAACCTTTTTTGCAAAGAGCTTCTTTTGGTCCCAAATGCTTCTCATACAGATCGCATTTCTGCAAATTTATAGACTTTCATTACATTTTTAAGGATTTGGGGGCTTAGAAACAGATCATGTGACTCATTCCTGTTGTGTGGCTAGTTAACACTTGTGAGTGGCTAATCACATTTCTGGTCAGAGAAGGTAATTTTTCAAAAAGCAAAACCAACACTGAATGCAGTTGTTTGGTTCACAGACTTTATACTAGGAGTAGTCCTTCCCAAATACTTATCTGACTTAAAAAAACTGCAGGGAGGATTTTCAGAAGTTCTCACTGATGTAGCTGAGAGGGTAAAAACTTCATGCCCTGTGCAGAGGAGATGCCTCAGCTAACAGTAGCTTAGATTCAAACAGTCCTTCCCAAATGCCATTTTGCAGCAGGCAGCTACATCTATGTTTATTCCCCTGCAGACACATATTTTGCTGGACTGAGGATTGCACCAGTAAAACTGGCTTTGTCAAGAAGAGATTGTCTGCTCTAAAGAACTTGCTCAACAGTTACAAGAAGCATCCTCTCCCTTCAGTTGTGCAGATAATGAGGAGAAAAGACATGACACATCAGCATAAGAAAATGGAAGCCACCGCGTAATCCAAACCAGCAGTTATTTAGCTCCAATTTACACAAAATGGAAGATGCAACAGGTGGAGCCAGCTTTAGTGAACTTGTGACATATGCATCAGGACACAGTCTGCCAGTAGTTCTAAATAATCAGGACTGAAAGTATGTGGGTATTTTTGTCAGAGGAAGAAAAGTGGAGCAATGCTGAAGCAGAAAACCACAACTAGGAGGAAACGGGAAAGTTCTGAAGTCAAAAATTGAGTAGTCACACAGATGGCAAACCAGAAATTTGGGCAGTTTAGGAATGAAAAAAGAGCAACTTCTCTTTGGACATAATTCAGCTTGAACTTTCAGCTGGAATATAAGGTAAATGCCAGCCACAAATTACTAAATGAAGTAGGGATGAAGAGAAATTTCTTATCCAGGCACGCAAGTGTTAGTAGGATTCTATCCATTCACATGAGATTATTCAGAGATGAAATAAAGAACAAGGGATAAAGAAAATGGATGCAGTAGGCTGAATGGGCCAAGTGGGTTTGGAGGAAAGTTTGTATATGCACATGAGGAGAAGCAAGAATCATAAAGGAAAACACTTACAGAGAATTAAGGGGGGGTGAAGCATAAGGCAGAGGCTACAGAATAACAAAAGTTAGTAGTTAATAGAAAAATAGAGTGAAAAAGGAAGACTGAAGGATGCCATTCTCCACATATAACTACTTTCCATGAAAAATGTCAAAGATGGAGCTTCAATTGAAGATGCAAAAGCAGAGATTTTGCCTAATTCACATCTCAAATAAGCTGTGAAGCTCACAAAGTACAGGGAAAAGCCAGGTATTTAAACACAGGAGGAAGTATTTATCTTCCCCTCATCTTCCCCGTCTCCCAACCAAACGCAACTTGGCCAAATACAGCAGCAGTGCAGGCTAAATACCGTATCAAAGACACATTCAGAACAACTACATCCTTGAGGCACTGCATGACGCTTACTTAACTTCTAGGGTGTCCACAGTCCAGTGCAGACATTGCTGCTGCAAGGGACTGTTCCCTTTCCAATGCCCTGACTTCACTAACACAGAAAAGGAACCCCTCACACCTTTAGTTCCTTTTTCTCATGAGGCAGGAAGAAAATGTGAAGGTCTGAGAGGAGCCAATACTTTGCGAGTGAAACATTTAGCTTATCCTAAGACTTTAAACAGAGGAATTTAGTGAATCCATGGATTCAGTATTGAACTTGGACTTTAAGATTACTTAAACGTAATTGCAAAGAAAACCCCTCAGCTTGTCCAAGCTGAATGATGTAACTGTTGTTTACCCTTCCACCTAGTACTGCACAAAGCCATGCTTGTACCTGCTTGTCCACACTAAGCCAGTGTGTGCTGGGGGTGCCCTGCAGACCACCACTGGCAGGAAGGCAGGTCAACAGCTCATTCCACTCAGTTCTATTACTTTCACAGGCTGCTAAAGCGACCTTGAGAAAGCAAGTGCTGTTACCAGGAAGACTGTCCCCTCCTTACAAATGTGATGCAGTTCAGGGCCAAGATGAGACTTGCAGGCTCCACACTCTCCTTCCACGGTTGAGCATTCTGTGAGTGCTGCTGCAGATGCAACTCATCTTGTACAAATATTTAACGAAAAATGCATTCAAGTAGTACAAGTCGGAAGTTAAGTATTCTCAGGACACATAAAATACCAGCTTAAAAGCACCACTTCATTGCCAGATGCGTCGTGGCCACGGTGAAAAAACTAAGTATCAAAATAAATAGAGCAGCACACATTCATGACTGGGGGATCTGTTGCAGACTGATCAATTTCAGCTGAGCAAAGCACAGGAAACAGTACTGTAGAGGCGAACAAATGGGTGTGGATCAGATGACCAGGCAGCTCGCTCCTGGTATAGCACTCCTGACCGCAGAGGGCGGCCTGCGCACCCAGTGAGGCCGTGCCGGGCAGCGAGCCGCCCTGGCACACACCCCGCCATTCATCCCCCACAGCATCACCGGTCACACAGAGCCAAAGGCTCAGCAGTGAGGTACGGGTCAGAGTGATCGATGAGCCGAAGTGACCGCAGGTGCTGCACAACAGCCACATCTGGATGTGAAATGCCTCTGCTGAGCACACCTCTGGGGTGGGAAAGGGCTTATTCTTACCTCCAGCGCCCACCCATAGCACAGTCTGCAGCTATTTGTTTTGTAGAGGAGCTCTAGTGGATATGAGTTTGACTCCTACCAACAGCCTCACGTCACCCATGCCCTCCTGCAGTGGCAGCATCTCAGAAATCACTGGTTGCTTTTCATCCCTTAAATTAACTGTATGATTACAAAGTGACAGATGTACCTACAGACAAAGACCTAATCAAAAATATACATATGCTCCTCAATACATTAACAGGATTATTTAAAATCAAAGCATGTTCCTTGGGCTTCAAAAGCACTAATAAACAAAACCCACCCGCCTTCCCCCCAGTGATGGACTTGAGATGGCTATGAATCTGCCAAGAAGCACTAACTCACCTCATCTCAATAAATGAGGTGTAGTTTTGATAGGTAAGTTATTAAAGTTTGTAAAACTTCTTAGCACAAAGCATTTTTAGGTTTATTTAAATAAAAATTATAATTTATACAAGACTTTTTAAACAAACAAGATTTTCTTAAAAAATGTACAGGGCAAATCATTTCATTATTTCAATTCCTTATACAGTATAAGTCTTTTGTCAAACAAAAGTTACACTGATAATGAATTATTTACAACTTCAAAATATAGACTCAAACTTCAGACATAAAAATTTAACATCCATTATATTTCAATGATTAGTAGAAATTAAACATCTGCCAAAATGTACAGAAACCCATAAAAACTACCAGTGTTTTTAATACAAGTTTAAGTAGCAAAAAAAAAAAGTACATCCTTTCATCTCTTCACGATTGGGTAAAATCTCTTTTCTTCTTAGTCTGCAAGAACAAGAGGAGGGTTTTGCTGCTGGCATCCTGTGGGATGTTGCTACTAATAAATAGCTTGTTTCATTCAATCTTGCCTCACAAAAGCTACAGTGCATGGAAAGGCATGATTTCATATTTCAGCTTTTTTTGCCTTTTGAATTTAAATTTCACTGATAAAGAATTAAAGCAGTCAGTTTTCATCTCCCCCCTTTTTTTTTTTGTCTTTAAAAGGGACTCAAACTAACCAATGCTCTTCTGAAGAAGTTACATCCAATTACAGGTGAATGATCCAGCAATGAACCACAGACAACAACAGAATTGCAAATATAAACAGCAAACAGACAGACAGAATGACAAGAACATCACTTTCTGCTATTAGAAAGTAGCACTTTACACTAAGTGGTAGGACCCAGCCTGTTACTGAAGTTCAGCAGGCTACACTGCAAAACCAGTAGGGAGAGAGGAATTTCAGATGAGAGCATCAGTGTAATTATACAAGTCAAGTATATATTTACTCACTCTCCATCCTCTCCTGCCCTCCAAACCCGGAAGGGCACAGCAGGAGGAAACCACGAGTAAACACAAGGTTACCTTCTAGTGTCTCTGAAGTCACGTATGCCACAGGAGCAGTTATGTAGCAGGAACCTGGACAACCCAATGTAAAGTGAACTTTGCAAACTATGTACACAGATGTTTGTCAGTTATATTACAACTCTATTGTCTAGAAAAAATCCAGTCTGTTTTCTGTATATTAGAATGAAGCCATGTTGCATTGCAGTTTGCGCTAGGTTTACGGCTTTAAGAATCACTAACTTTTAAGTTCACACTGTTAAAGTGCAGATTAATTTCAAACATCAACATATTTGATTTTATAAGAAGTTTCTAATTTCTTTGTCCAGAAAAAAAGCTTTAAGAGAATATCGTAAGCATGGGGCATTTCAGTCTGAGAAAAGGATAATGTTTTCTTTTCTCCCTCTCTGAAGCCTAGGTATGGTTAATTATCCTGGCACCATCCACATAGGACCTGTAGCTCCTCCAGGAACCAGAATCTGGGACAACCCTATATACTAGGGTCAACCCGTGAAGGGTGGGAGGGGGAGGAGGTAATAAGTGCAAGTCAACTGATTCCCTACTGAAACTGCTGTTATGATCAGACTGAAGGTATAAATTACACCTGAAAAATGATATAAAAATAAGAAAAAGAGCATGCTCTCTGTAAAAAATATAGTTTTCTGTTTCTTCAAAAAAAAGGATAACTTTAAAGACACCCAAGGGATTTTTTCTTAAGACAAAATGAATGAATCTGATTAAGATTTATGTAACATTAAGGTATTTTAATGCCTATTTGTTAGCCACCCTTACTATTCAATGAAGCTTCTAGAAAGGAAAGCCAAATGATAATACACAGCAACTGCAAAAAGAGATTAACTGATTTTAAAGTAGGTTTGATAAGAAAAATTAAAGATCAAGGATTTTCACTTAAACATAAAACCTGAATGTGTAAAGTGAAGAAACCGTAACCGTCAAGCTACATCCGCATTACATGGTGGCAAAACGGATTTCCCACCAGCTTCACTTATATTTTAAGTTTGCAGGCCCCGAGTTATCTGACACCTAAGGCGGTGTTAGAAACGCACCCTTTTTTCAGGTCATGTCAAGACATGCTGAAGTGCTACTCTAAAGGGAGAACTCAGAAACAGCATTTTAGCCATTATGGTGGATTCTCCCCAGCTCTTGTTCACATTTCCACCCAGGGCAGAGTTTTACCCCATCAGTGTTTCACTTTAACCAACCAACCACAGTATTCAACAGTATTGCTTCATATGAAGTTCATAGTAAGTTCTTGATACCATACCTCCTCATGGCCAGACTGAAATAAGGTTTGTACAGTTTGTCTGCCACCTTCTTCATTTGTTGAGAGACTTTAATTAAAACCTGTGCTAAGAATTAAATACCCTTTGGTGTTGGTCTCACTTCTCCCTCCTTCATTTTACCCCTTTCTCTAGAAAGAAAAAAAGATCCTGTTTAAAAAAAAAGATTTAAAAAATCCATGAAATTAAGTCCCATTTTTCCATAAGAATTTGTACCTCCATTGCTTTTTTTGGGGGACATTCATATAATGTCTGGAGACACCCATACTACTCAACTTAAAAGACACAGCAAAGGAAAAGATATACTGGTAGGCTCGGCATAACTCCCATTGTGCTTTCATGAAAATACAAATAAAATTCTAAACCTCTCAGATGGGTGCTATTATATAGAGTATAAAAGCTTTCTAATATTAAAGACAAAGGTCAATATGTGCTTTGCTACTAGAAGGGCCTGAGAGAGTTTAGAGAAGGAGCAGAGCCTTCCTGTTTAACCTGGCAGTTGGGTTTAATTTTTACTGAAATTTAATTTTGCAAGGGGAAAGACAGCAACATACCAGTGCCCCTCAAATTATCCTTTGAGAAGAAACGAGTGCTTTCAGCTGCTATATTATAATGTTATTTTATTACAAGGTAACTCAAGAGAAAACCCAAATTAAAAAAAAAAAAAAGAATAAAAAGTCATGTCTCAGTTTAGTTTAACTATTTCCACCTCCCCAACACAAAAAGCCTGCAAGTCTTTAATGCATTAACATAAAAACACCTTGTACATACATCATGTACAACAGTTGAGCCCTTCTATGACAAGTATCTATAGAAATACAAATATACGATGCCTAACATTTTAGGAACAACATTTTGGTGCCCTCTTTTATAAAAAGTATCTGCCTGCCTTCCTTCCTCTTACTTTGGTTAATTAGGAAAGGAAGATATAGTTACGAACTTTCTCCTCCAATTCACTGTATAAGCAATTTATATGTCTACGCAGGAAAAATTGAACCTAACCAAACTGGTAAAATATCCTTTTGCAATGCAAGAATTAGCAAGGAGGAGATATTTTAAGTGCAGTTATAAATAAATACTAAGATGATAATACTGTCTTGGTGTTGCTATCAGTTTTAATGAAGAACCCAATTAAGATTTCTGAGCTGAAGAAAGAGATTTCAGGCTGCTGCAGTCATCATTCTTGCATCTTACGGAAAAATAACTAAGACAAATGGACAAATATATCCCCAGTGATATTGGTATTTCACTTCATTCATGAATCAGTTTTCCAAGTATCTTCTCAGCTTTTAATGTCAGTAAATAAACATTAAAAGTGCTTAATGTGCAAGGCGAATAGTGATGATAGCACTTTCACTGTTTTGTTTCATTTTGTTTTTTGTTTTCTTTTTTTTACAAAAACCTTAAAAACAAACATGAAGGCATATATAAAATACAATTGATTTATGTAACGGACAGAATATAAACCACCAGACAAGAAAAATTATTGCAAAATAGATGAAGATGTTCATTTTTTTTTCACTACCAAGTTGTAAAATAAGAAAGTTTCCTTTAGATCTTCTCAGATAAGGTACTAGCTCTCACTGCTTGATGATGCTGAGGTTATTTTCACATACTGGTTGAAAATTGTCTCAAAAGCTTCATCTCTGTGTACCATGGCACCAAACACCAAAGGCTAAAAACCAGAAAAAAAGATCATGTCAGTCCAGAAAAAAAAAGTCTTTCTCTAGCTATAGTTTTGGCCAACCCAATAGGAACAGAAGATGAACCGTACTCAAAGTACATTAATAAAGACATAAAAATCCTTTTCTCTACTAAATCCTTGGATATATGGCAGACTTTCTAAGATTTTTTTCACTTCTCCAGCTCCTTCTTGAAAAAAACATGGCATAAAATGCACCTGCACAGAGTATTCGCAATGGAGAACACTTCCAGCTCTCTTTCCTCTCCATTTGCTCAGTGCATGATATTTTCCTGATTGACCTCTGCCTCCGTTAAAGTTTTCTAAAAATCTTTATCAGTGCCTCTTCATTTCAGCTCATAGAATTTATTTTGGTAGATGAACATTTTTCAACCTCGTAATTAAGAAGCACTTCTCAATATCAAACAATGAGCAGAAAGCCTGGTACAGCAATCCTGTGACTTGGAGAAAAGTTATTCATAGGTGATTAGTTTAAATTAAGGTTATAATTTGTTAAGAAAAGCTTCAGTAGCCCAAAGAGTATTTGAAGTTTAGAGAATCTTAAATCTTTAGCACCATAAGACTGAAACAAGAAAACTGCATCTGAGGGTCAGGCCCTTCCACCCCAAAGCCTCCTTACCCACAGACATTCTCAAGCCATCAGCTTTTCATTCCAGACTGCACACCAGAGCAGCCCCCATGCTCCTGATGAAGGATGCTAAGGGAATGGTCAATGGAGGTAATAAAATAATAGAGCAGAAAGGATGGAGCCAATCTTAAGTGTTATAGTAAAATATTTCAGATACAGTGGAACAGTCTAACGGCTTAAATCATTAAAATTCTGAAGCTAAATATACTGAATAATAGACAAGTGAATTAAAAGAAGAAAAAAAAAAAAAAGAAAAAAGAGCCAAACACTAGTGTAAGGGGAAAAAAAAACAACCTTTATCCTGGTGCCAGCCAGAGAAGGAAGACAAAAAGGGCATGAAGTCAAGCACAGCAATACAGATCCAGCCAGCTACTTACTTTTTGTGTAGATGGTGTTGATACAGCAATACCCATCCCCGATCCCGGGAGAACAGAGAGCACTTTATACTGAAAAGAAAAAAAAAATACCACAGACCAAAGATATCTTATGTGCTGAACAACTGCAAAAGGTGCTGAGAAGGTTACACAGCTCGTCACTGGTGTATCCTCCCAGACACACCTGAAGTATTTCTATTACAAACGAGAACAGGCCAGGCGCTGTTCTCTGACCCCAAAGCCACCGTGCACAGCATCACTCACACAGCAAGAGCCTGTCTCCTCTTCCTCCCACACACCGTGGCACCCAGTCTGCCTGCCAGCACTGGCCCTGGCCCCAAACCGAGCACCCTGCTCCCGCTACGGTGGGAGCTGGCCCAGCCACGATGCCAGGGACCATGCCAGCAGCTGGATGGTGCGGGCAGGTAGTGCATCCCGGCCCTACGTGTATACGCTTATGGTATGCGAGAGTGTGCCTGTCACCTAGAGCCTTCCCAAGAAGTATAGGAGCAGCAAGCAGAGCAGAAAAAGCTTCTTTTTCAAAATTAAGTAGACAAAGCGGGTACGTATAGGTTGTTGGGTTTTTTTTAAAAAGAAGTCCGTAATGCTAAGAAGGAATACAGTTGGCTGAACGAGGGAATATCCCCAAGGGGGAAGAGACCTTGAGTCTAGCCTGTGTCTCCCACCCCAAATAAAACCAGGAGCAATACATTTTTATGCGTGGCTGCATGACCCTGTCTCATCTTCAGTAAAATCTATACAGATGCAAAAGGACCTTTATGGCACTAAAGGCCTACTAAACAATGAGCCAGCATCTCTTCAAATATGATGCTTAAAATCCATGAATTATTAATCCCAATGGGAATGTTCAAGTTATGCATAAGATGTCTGCTTTACACACATGTGATATAAATAGAAGAAGTTAATTTGAAAATCCAGAGGTGCCTAAGCAGTGGACACGAGGCTGAGGTATTTCTTTGCAGAGCATGACTTAATCTGTGGCACTCACAGCCACAGGATGTAGCAGAAAGCAGGGGTGTCTGCGTTTAAGAGTAGGACAAGTTCAGAGAGAGTAACAAAACATGACAGTAAATGCCATATAGAGTGATGCATGGCATCACTTCTTCAGTGATAAAACAGAGGTGGGTGTTGGTCTCTTCTCACAAGTTGCAACCAATAGGACAATAGGAAATGGTGTCAAAGTACGCCAGGGAGGTTTAAGTTAGACATTAGGAAAAACCTCTGCACTCTAAGGATTATCAAAGAGTGTAACAGGCTGCCCAGGGAAGTGGTTGAATCACCATCCTTGGATGCATTTAAAAGCCATCTAGATACGGTGCTCAGAGACATGGTTTATAAGTGGGCCTGGCAGAGTTAGATAATGGTTGGACTTGATGATCTTAAAGGTCTTTTCCAACCATAACAATTCTATGATTCTACAAAAGCCATTGGTGACTGTGGGCTAATAAAATTCAACCAGAGGAAGGACCACACTGCACTTGCCATGCTTCCAACCATCTACTTCTTGCCTCTGTTAGTGATGGCATCCCAACTAGATGAAACTCCAGCCTGATCCAATCTGGCTGTTCTAATGATTGACCTTTCTCCACTGTCAATAACCCCTCTTCTCTCTGAGGCATCTACTTCTAAGGTGGTGCATCTACAGCTATCAACACCCAAACTGAAGTTAGTAGTATAAAATTCCTGCTAAAAATAAATCTTCTTAAAGCCTACACAGCTCTAGCCAACGTAGGAGTTCAGAAATAACAGAACTTTAATTTTAAAATAATTCAGAAGTGTAAGGGCTTAGTAAACTACTTTGTTTTTATACTCAAAGTGAGCTTGCTTGTGCTGAGCTCAAATGGCTAAACAAGCAGTTCTGGAAAATATTCCTGATCAAAGAACTACATTTTACTTATAAGAATTATCAGTGGCATGCTTCTTTGAAATAACATAAGCAGAAAAGCAAAACGTGACCAGCTGAACAGAAAACCAGCTTTCTCCTCTATTTGCAACACAAACCAGACATACCTTCTGAATATCTGTTATATCGGTTAGCTTTATAACTTTATTTCTTTTAGATGAGCCAGATTTGGAGCTTTCAAAACACAAGTAACTGAAAACAAGGAAAGAAAAGGTTTATTTTGATACAGTATTCTAAATCAGAGCTCTCAATATCCCTCCCGTCACTTCTTTGAAATCTCACAGGTTAAAATCAGCTTCAAAAAAGTGGCACAGAATACACAATTCAGTTATGGCTTCTAATTAAGTGCAAATATTTGTAAATTCTAGCAACTGGCTATCGTGTCTGAAAGCCCATAACATACGGAATGTGCAAACACACATGAAAACCCCTGTATTTATATTACTGCACTGAATGGTTAAAACCTGACAAGTATTTTAAAGACACAGGGATATATATCCTTAAACAGCTGAAATACCCAATCTCAAAAGGCTTATAAATCTTTTACCATCCTAAAAGAAGATTAATGGAAAACACTGCATTAGTTTCATGTTATTGTGATGCAGATAAAAGCTCAGATTTCTAAACACTGGAGAGTGGTCTCCATCACTAGGTGACATTGCATACAGATGAGCTTTACTTCCATTCATTACCCTCCAAAGGAATTTCAGTGCAAGACCCAAACAGTAGTGACGACCCAGGAAGGCTGGGGGTGTGTGGAAGTAAGGATTAAAAAAAAAAAAAATAAAAATCAAGTACTAGTTTTGAAAAGAAGGCTTGAATTTCTATTTTCTTATTGTTGCACATTGTTTCAAGGAAGCTATACATTCAATTTGCTTTAAAAAAAGAAACTAAGAGTATTTGCCAAATAACAATTAATCACAACTCTTCAAATACACTTCGCTTTTGGGTTTTTTTAGTATGTATAGTTAGTGTATCACGCACATCAAGAACTGCAGCTACTAACAAGTGACTACACAGAGCTACTCTCCATTCCTATGCAAGCCTTTCCAAGGCAAAATCACATTTGTTAAGCGTTACCATACTCCAGATTCAGCTCCCCCTCTCCTATGGTGCTTTCTTGATGTTTTTTGAAGCACCATGAAAACACATTTTTGCTTCAAAACATTGTTCAAGGACCACTTTTAGATTCAAATTTTTTGATGTCTGTTGCATTTCCCTCCTAAGAAATGTGTGGAGTGCAATGACTCACTTTTCTGTGACATAAAGAATTCCATTCCTGATGTAGTCTGTAGGCATCTTCCTATCCCTGTTAATCAAGCAACAGCGCCAGCCATTTTCACACACTGAAAAAGTCATAACAAAAAAATCTTACTTTACGAAAAAGAGACAGGCATTAACCCGATTTCCTTATAAGCCAGCAGAAAACACTGAAAATTAAACTTTAGATACCTAAAACTAGAAGTGTTTACAACAAAAAGCCTAAAAGAGGTGTTTTTAGACATAACACCTGTTTTAACACTGGTTTCAAAACCAAAACCACCCACACAATTATTCCCTTTAACTTGCCTACTCCATTTGCATTACCACAAAATGAACACCAGGCTGCGCATTCTTTCAAAGAACTGTAAGGATGTGAAATGAAAAGAGTCCATCTCCATTCATCCTAATTTAAAGCAAGTCTTTTTAATTAAAAGCTTATACCAGTATATTGCACAGAAAGGGAACTGAACTTTAAACCATCCTTGGCATTTTAGAAAATACTCTACTAATGTAGCCTCCCTTTTGCATAATACCTGCCAAAGGACGCTCATTTTCCGACAGGTTAAAAACTTCATGGAAATTCCCCCTCTTGGTGGTATGAAAACGACTTGTGTCTTCATCTTTGCTTATTCCAGTTGGGGCGCTTGCACCCACATAACTTCTGGATGCTGCTGTTTGAAGCTGCAGAAAAAATAAACACGATTCCAAAATTTGAACAGCAACATTTAAGCTGTGCTCTTAAAAATAACTTGGCTAACTATTCTTCCTAAAAAAAATAAATAATTCTGTAACGCAACAATTTTCATTAACTACTTCAATGAAGTTAACTTTGGACTATTGCACTATACTATTGCTATAGCACAAAACTCTAATGTGCTATCTGAAGACCACCTTTCAAAGAGCTGCCCTTTGACAGAGGCCCTTTGCAGGGGTGAAAGCACATGTGCTAGACATACCTATCTTAAAACACTATTTTTCTACAGTAAAGGGTGTATCTGGTTAGATACAGCTAAGTCACTGCACACAGCTCCAAGTTGGGAGTGGGTTAATATATTATCAATACTTGGCTTGTCTACAAGAGACAGACCAAGCACAAAATATCACTGCACAAAGTAAATTTAGAAAGAAAAAAGAGCAAATAAAGAAAAAGTCATACAAAACTGCATCGGCTCATTAGGAACACATATGCTGAAACTGAAAGGAAGTTGTCCATGCTACGATCCATACCTTTTCATGCCCTGACAGCTAGCAGGAAAAGAAACAAACAACACAAATGTGACAGTGACAAAAGAAAAAAAGTGAAGTCTATTTAACAGTATAATACATAGAATAAAACATGAACTGAGCGAGGCTGCAAGATCTCGCTCACAAACCAAGAGACTACACACAATGAATGCAATTAAAAAAAGAAGAGTTATCAGTGGTTAGAGCACACCAATTTATTCAGGTTGAGTTAGAGCCACTGATCTTTCCTTTGCTTTGAAGATGCACTGAATTTTGAGAGCACTGACATGTGAAATAAAATCAGAATGGTTGACAGCATCCTTAGGGGGGGAAAAGAGGTAGTATGGAGTTCTCAAACACTAAGTCTTGAGTAAAAACTACTTTTAAACAGAGCTCCTGAACCACCGGAGACTGCCCTACCCAACAAGCCTTGCTTCCGGAAGGACGGCAGGCAGTTTCTTTTGGGATGCTTGCTTGCATTTGGTTTTCCACCTCGGTGGGACACCACACCATTCCAAAGGCTGGCTTTTGTCATCGAAGCATTAACAGCTCTGTTCTTATCCTACCATACACATGCAGTTAAACAACTGGCAAACCGACAACGTGCAAGCTCAGGACAAAGCACTTCTTCTGTAAAGGCCTGATGCTGTTGGAGGCCAACCAGCCTCCACTGCTTTTTTTTGCACATAAGTTGGCAACACTCAACACTTTGTAGGATTTAGCGCTAACAAAAGAAATCCAAAGCAAATGAAAAAACACGCACTGCAATCGCTGACTAGAAACCAGACTGACAAAACAGGCATGACAGAGGGTATTTACCATCCAGCTTTTAGGGTAACTGTAATGCAACGATGCCTCGGGGGAAAAGAATAAAGGAAGTTGGCATGGAAAGCAAATAGCTGACAATAACTGTACTCTTGCTCCAGTTACTGCCCCTCTGCTGTGCCCTTAGCCATCATTGAACCCCGGGAATCAAGGAAAGTAATAGCTTCTCTACCAATTTGTGTGCAGATGAATTTTTGGAAGGCTTTCTTGGACAAGTTATTTGGCTCCATATGGACATAACCAGGTGAAGCTCCGTGACCCAAAACATGCACAAGGTCAGGGCAAGAGGTCTAATGCTTTTTGTGCTGGAATGAGGATCATTCCTGGTCTCTGCTACACTCCTTCCTACCGATTTGTTACATAGAGATTTTAAAAAGGTGTTTAAACTTCACTACGACATCCCATTCAGTGGCTGAAGATGTGAGAAAGTTCTGTCTTTACTTCCAGTCCTTCCTAAAACAGGCAAGTGTCTCTTCTACCCTTAAAAGAGGCAGTCAATTTATCCATAGCCAGACTTGAGACAACCTATGGTCGATTACTAAAAGAAAAAGCATTGCATCTGATTTTTATAAGCCTTAAATCTAACTGGAAGTGGTTGGATTTGTGATGCTAAAACGTCATCAACAACCCGGAGGTAAGAATAGCTGGAGGCAGGAATACCTGGAGGTATTTTCCTTTTCACTTGACACGTCATCAGCTTTTGACACACAACCTTTACCTACCAGATACCGTTGCCAGGATTGTTCTCTAAGGACACAGGGTCAGAGTGGTGGCATAGGCAATGCATATTGCATTGTATCTAGGTTTACAGTGTCTTGTATGCTGTTTAATAAGAAGCCAAAGCAAACACACATATACTGGCACTACGTGCTTTTGGGCTCTGCATTTTCTATTAAAAAAATGAAAAACCTATTTGTTTTTTACCTTTTTGTACAAAACCCCCCCTTTTTTTAAATGCTACTAAGTTCCCAGAAATCTCTCAAGGGGTAAGAAAATTTGTCTAAAATTATTGAGACCAAGTTAATGTTTCCAAAGACATTTGGAAGCAGATAATGCAGACCTGCACATCCTTTCCAGACAGACAGGCCACACCTGTCAAGTCAGACACAGTAGTACTAAAACCCTGGTCTACTTGTCAAAATTTAAGCCATAAGGAAAAGCCATAAGGGATAATTACTCTTTAAGTTTATGGATTCAAGTTCAGCAACTCAGAGCCTTTCCACCTCTAAGGCAGATTAGAGAGACCCAGGAAGAAGCTGCCACAACCACCACAGTATCTGAATGATAACCTGTAAGCTCCAGAGGCACAGAAACTTTGAAGCTCATCTTCTGCAGGCAAGAGAAATATAGGGTACAGACAGCACTGTCCAAGCACTCATTCATCTCTCTCATCCCTTGGAAAATAGGAGCAAAAGACTCACTTGCTGTCAGAGACTCTCTTTCTCTTACACTTCCTTCTGAAATACTCAGATTATGCTGCAGTTACTTGACCACCAGCTGCACCGTCACCCCCAGAACCCTATATTTCTTCTTCACAGGTTAACAACTGAAGATTCATGTATTTATCTCTTTTGCTCTCCAGTTGCTGAATTATTCTTAAGTGCTGCACATTTCAGTCAGGGAGCTTATAACAGTACTCAGATACTCAAGGAATACAATTAGATATTGTGATAAAAGGCATTAAGCAAATACAAAAATGGGATTACACTGAAGTTAAATACAACTATTTTTATTTTTAAACTAATAAACACTGATAAATCCAGGGACATGGAAAAGCGTGACCTGCTTTTCAGCTATCATGTTAGGCCCTGAAACAATTCGCAAAGATACACAAAAGACAACACTTAAAGATTTAACTATGAGATTTTAACAAAAGAAAAATTTACTGTTTGGGTACCAACACAGTGAAAAGTCATTTATCACCACTATGTTAAAAGGTGATCTAATAGAAATAACCATACGACATAATGCCTAAATCTGTAAACTACTTTATTACCTCTGTTAATGCTTATCCCATTAGTACAGTGGATATTACACTCAAGCCTTTTTTAATTTATTTTTTTAACTAACTGTTCTTCAATCTGCATAAACAGCTGAATTTCCACTGAAAAAGAATGTCTGAAAACAGAGAAGGGGAACACAAAAAGCCTAAATTTTGACAATAAATTCACACAGAACGTATGTTACAGAAATTTATATGAATACGGATGGTGTTATTTTTGTGCATTTAGTTTCATATAATTGCCAGTATATATATATTTATATACATATTTTGATAAGAGATGCCTTTGTTCCAAGAAACGAAATCCATATAAAAACTCTGTGGATTGTGAAAATAATTTTTAAAAAATTAGAACTAACATTGACTGTTACGATTTAAATCACCTTCCTTTTAATGTGCTCTAGTCACTGTGGAAAAGGGAAAGGGAGAAAGGGATCTGATTTTCAGATACTGAGAACAGAGGGACAAGAAGATTTATTACCCTTACCCGTCTCGACACTGTAGCATTAGATCTTTCTTTGAGCTGAGGATCTGTCGGGAGACTTGTCCAGATGATATAAGGAGTATCATACTTAGCTCTTAGTCGGGGGCAACGTTTGAAGATAAAATCAATAAGGAAAAACTTGATTCCAGCATAGAGTCCTGGAAAAAAGGTCACTTTAGTAGGCATGCTGAAAGACCACTAAGAACATCATTGTTTTGATCATGTTTTAACAAATTAATAAATGAAACCAAATTCTGTATCTTCAGTCATAGTGCTAAACCATTCTCTTGGTTTTAATACTTTGATTCTTCTTCCAAAGGCAGAAAATTATTTTTCTTTTCCTCTGCTGCCCAGATTCCTTCCTCCCCACCCCCAGTTCTTTTAAACCACTTATATAAATCCTTATTATGCAGCAGAACATTAAAGTAATTCAAACACACATTCTATATTACCAGAAGATTTCTGAAAACAATATACTTCCAAACCAGAAAACACGTCAGAGCACTGAGCTCTGCAGCTCCTTGCAAGAATTTAAATGGCAACAGAGGGCTCTCACGTACTACATTAAACTCTGTCTTTCAGTCCTGTACGTCCTCTTATCTTATACAAGATATTTCCTTGTATTCTGCCAGAATAAAAAGGGCGTGAAATACTCTCTCAAAACTTCACTGAACACAATTCAGATCTCTTTCTAAGAATCAGAGTAAAAAAATTAATTCCTGACAGATCTAATTCAATTGCCACACCAAGCAAACCTACATTTACGTTCAAGCTAACACAGTTTGAATTTCAGTGCCACTAAAAGTAATACTCATTTGATCATATAATTACTTTAATGAAAAAAAAGAGAATTTTTGGTTCACAGAAATGTGGCTTCATATCTTAGAGAAAAGACGGTCTCATACTATAACAAATACCCTTTTCGCAGTTCTCAGTTGAGTTTAAGTATCTGCAACTTCACCTACAGTAATCTGTTCACTGTGTCCAGCCTATCCGCCAACTTTTACAAGTAGTCTCATTAACCCATTCATTTTTTTCCAGCTCTGTCATCTTTGTGCCTTCTATGTGGTCCCACATATTTAATTTGCAATGATGTATGAACAAAAAACCCCAAAACTTAGAACTTCCTTGAAGCCTTACAGCTGAGAGTCTAATGACCTGTGCTAACAGCTCATCATAAACTTCCCCTCTTCAAGGAGTAAACGCATTTTCTAGTCTTTTTCTACTATACAATGTATCCAGAGATGGTTTTCAAAACCATTTTGAAAATACATATGACAAACGATGCCAAGCACAACGAAAATACTTTAAAACACTGCATTATTTATTAATGCAGGGTTTTCTTTGTTAAACTTTAAAGTTCTCCTCTAAAGATCACATTAAGTTTTAACACATTAAGCCTAGACTGTAAAGGGTCAATTATTTATTGTGTTTACCCATTCCAAGCCCAATAATCCTGTAGGGCAAAAAGCAGGATGCAATAAAAGCTGCCCATAGAGTAATGTAGAGCTTCTGGGTTATTTCTGGCTGTACCCACATGAACAAGCTGAAAACAAAAAAAGAAACAAAATTTTATTATTAGTGTTCCAGACATTTGTCTAATTTTAAAAGGAAAAAAAGACTCACATCAGATAACTTACTTTTTAATTTTTTCCAGTATGTCTGCCATCTTGCCAAAAAGGTTCTGCATAACAAGCAAGAGAATTAAAACCAAATCCTGCATTATTTTGGGGTTTTTTTTGTCCACATAATAGAAACCAGCAGAGTTCTCTTACTCTCTTGGTAATAAGCAATTACCAGAAGTTATATCTTTAACTCATTTTTAGCCAGTTATGTACTTCACATCTGGGTAAATACAGAACAAAACACCTAACACCTTGTCCTGTAACTCATGACTGATTGTTAGAAGTGAAGAAGCTATCTGACACTAATGTCACAGCTGGAAACTGTTTACATCACTGCAAACATTTTAAATTAAGCTGTCAACCTAAGAGTTAAGAGCTTCTGTCAGTAGGTAACAAAATGGGAAGTTTCTTTACACATTTTGAGCACTGAAATCTCAGGAAGCGGTTACCGAGTTCATCAAATGTTGGACTCTTAGCTTCTTTAAAATCACACCACCACTAGGTGTTTATGATATACACTTCAAGTTACTAGATTCCATGTACTTCCAATAACTGTTGATGCAAACAGATCCCTGCTCAGGACTAAGAGGGTTATTCATCCACCTTCTCTAACCAACTCCTGCTGCTACAGCACCTGCAAATGTCATCTTCCCAATAAATTTCTAAAGGTGTTCATATGAACATATGCACCACCACCAGCAGAAGGAAGGAGATGATTGTACACAGTTGATAAAGGTAAGCCACTTGCAGCAGTGACACATCGTTAGGCAGGGCCTAAGACTGCAGTTCAAGTGGAAGGTGGAGTCACTCAGATGCTAGGATAACTCACCAAACTGATGGAGCTGGGAAAAAAATCTCCCCTCACCCGCTCCGCACAAGCAGCAGATTTCAGGGCTGTGGGGGGCGGCTGTGCAAACTGTTGAATTAACACAGCTAAACAGACAGTTGAAGGAACAGGGTCTCTTACACCAGTTTTGCAACTAGCAGATTTGGGATATGGATCCATACTCCAGTACACTGGTGAGATTCACCACCTGATCTACACCATCAGAAGCTCATTTGCATGTATTAGGGGAAAAACTGTCAGAAGCTGTTTCTGTTCCCCTTCAGACTTCACTCAGAGCTGTGACTGGAGAATCTAAACCAGTTCTTTGAAGCATCATGCCATTTCAGAAGCTCCAGGCATCTTATTGACATTGCTTATAAGTAAAGATCCCTATGCAAGGAAAGCATTGCTTGTATAAAAGTGTTTGTTTTCACATGCTGCATAACAAAGTACTTTGAGCACTTGGACTGCAAACCTCCTTGTTCTAAGGAAGCAGCCAGAGAGGTTCAAGAGCAGCACAGTACCTGCGCCTTCTGAGCCACATCTAGAACAAGCTGAAACTTTTCAGACACGGTCAGGTCCTCTTTTGGGGGTTCCTTGGGCAAGAAAGACAACCCATTAATTTTCAGCAGTATTTTACAAAATTCCTCATGACAACATGATCCCTCAACATTCTTTACAATAGTCCTCTCACTTTAAACAGCTTCTAAATTTGCCACATTCCTCCCTTGTTTCAGATCTACTGCTTATGCCCTTCATTCCTGGTTATCTTTAGTTATTAATGCTCTTCCTCCGTGGTATATGCAAACATAGTAATATCAGGCTGTGAAAGACACAGTCTTTGGAGCAGCACGGTTTCAATGGCTTTCAGTCTATGACCACACGCTAAAATTGACCTACTTCTGGTCTAGCACAGAAATGTCATTTTTTTTTTAAAAAATAATTTACATCTATAACTTTATTTATTTACTTAAATAGATTATTGGCCATTTAAGAGTAACAAAATTATCCTGGAAGCAAGGCCTCACTATACCTTAGTAAAAGGTTTGAAATTCAAAGAAGTCCATCTTACATCAATACTTACAATACTTCCTGCTTAGAGCAGGATATGAAAATATTTGTTTTAAAAATGTTACAAAGAAAACAGAATGCAAGGCTTCCTGAAGATCCCACAGGATCTAATTTGTCCCAAGCTGGCATATTAACATTTATTCCAGAAATGTCATTCAAGTTTGGAATACTTTATGATGATACACCCAAACCTAGTCCTTGTTAGTGAAGATTTCTAAATTTGAAGAGAAAGAATAAAGCTGTAGTGTCTTCATTTGCACCTCACTCTTCCTTCCTTTTATAGCTACCCACATAAACACAGAGGAAAGTTTTGAAGGTGCACCTTTTAAAGTAGGCAAGCGAGTCAAACCAATCAGACTTACCATGGGTTCAGAAACTTCAGGCACAATGCTCCACTGTATTCTCCAGCCCCTAGAAGTTATGGAAATAGTTAAAGAGAGCAAGTACTTCTCCACCTGCCAACATGGATTATTTGTAAGAGGTTAAAAAGTAGTTTTCTGCAACAAGCACTTACGGCTTAAACCAAAAAAATTTAAAATCCCCAAATCAACAAAGAACGCAAAGTAACAAAAGCACCAGTGGCCAACCACAGACAGCTTTAAAAGTACATACATTAAAATACGTATTAGCTAGGTAGATACTATGCAGAATCACTGCTTCTGGGTTTTACAACAAAAGTGAACTGTGTGCACAGAGTAAATAATAAGGAATATTTTTTCTTCGTTTTTTATGTGAATAAAATTATATCAACTTATTCTGGAACCTATTTGCTAATGGTAATTTTCAAATAGAGTGTCAGACAGTAAGTATGAATTAAGAAATCAGAAAATTGTTTTAGAATACCAACATTAAGATCCTCCCTGCCATTTTAGAAAACACCATCAGCTGAAAATAGCATTTTTAAAAGATCCTCTTAGTACAGAAAATGTACTTTTTTGGAAAAAAAAAAAAAAAAAAAAAGGAAGCCTTAATTTTTACTAGACACTGAATATACAAATGGAAGACACTTTGGATAGAGTATGCCAAAGGCCACTGAAAATGGCAAAATTGCAATTTAGGCCTAGGTGAAAATGCTCTCCAAAGAAAAGTAACAGGGTTCAATATTTAAGGTGGTGTTCTTCAACTACTCTAAATACTGCAGAATATTTTTATTTTAGAATTTTAAGGTGTTGACGTATTTGCCTGAGAACACGCAGCATCATTTAGGATACCCAAGTCACAGGAAATGAAGATAATTCCTTAGAATAGTCAGAAATTATAGAAATTGAGAAAAGAAATTAAGGATACTAGAGTTTGCATTTCACTTTGTTAAACTTAACTCAAAACATTAAAAAAGGTAACAGTTTACAACTAAGTGCAAGAATAAAAAACATCTTTCAAGCAAAGCATTACATGAGAATAATCTAATATTTAAGTAAATACCTGGCTATGAGGTAATTTAGGGACAACCTCAAAATTGCTAAAAATAAGAACATAGGAATGGCCCAGCCATGCCATACAGCATTCATGTAAATCTGCAGATTAAGGAGAAAAAAAAAAGAGATGTGGATTACAAACTGGAGTACAGTGAGCTGTATGAAATATCATTTCCCACTGTACTGTTGAGTTCAGAATCATACGACTCAGATCACAAAAGTTAATAAATTTTAGCCATCCCGTGACAGACAGCAGCACTGCATTCATGAACGTAAAGTCAAAACTACAAGAGTGAACTAAACTTCCAGAGATGACACTTAAATAGTGCTTAGCTACTTGCAAGAGTGAATATTTCCAACACTGCAATTACATGAAGGTACAGAAAAAGAATTAGTAAAACTTAAAGTTTATGAATCTGTAACATGACCATGATGGCTTTAAATAGAAAAGGGCAGATTTAGGTTAGATGTAAGGAAAAAGTTTTTCAATATGAGGGTGGTGGATCACTGGAACAGGTTGCCCAGGGAAGTAGTGGAGGCCCCATCCCTGGAGACGTTCAGGGTCAGGCTTGATGGGGCTCTGAGCAACCTGATCTAGTAAAGATGTCCCTGCTCACTGCAGGGGGGTTGGACCAGATGACCCTTGAGGGTCCCTTCCAACCCAGTACAGTCTATGATTCTATGATATGGTCTGATCTCACCTAGATCAGTTGAAGCAATGGTATACTTGAAGATTGCCTTACAGGGCAATGGGATAAACTCTCACTGTATTATTTCAGGTCAACTAAATCTCAAATTTTTACCAAGCTCAAAAAGATTGCAGGAAAACAGGACTTATTTTACCTAACAAATACAGACACAAAGTGCTTCAAAAGATACTCTGTCGCGTTCCCAGCGTCTGAAAATACAGAGACAACAGCCTCTCTGCCAACAGACATGAGGCTTTTCACTGATAACCCCCAAATGAAGCATTGCTTCAGCCCAAAGCTTTCTGAGCAACAGCTAAAGTTCCTTCTTTCAGCTTTTATCTGAAAAATGGGTTTGTCAGGAGAGGCAAAAGGAGAATCAGTAGATTAGGAGAAGTGGAACACACAGGGCACTGGGAGAGGGAAATGTCCTCCTCAATATTCCTTCAGCTGTGCCATGCAAAATAGCATTAAATAAGGCACTATAACTTACAGGTAGTGGTCATTTAATGAAAAGGTGTGTGACATTTTCACCAAACAGGTTCATCCAGCTACAACTACCAGTAATAATTTCCTTTGATATAGAAATATTTCAAATACACCAAGACCAAAACAATTTACACCATTTAGTTAACAACTAGAAGGAAAAGAAATCAAAACTCTACTGAATAGTTATGTCACTTTGTGGCATGCAAACCTCCGTACGTAACACAGGAATGCTGCAATTTAGCTCATAGACCCGATGTTTGCACACTGAATGATACTCAAATCAAGGGATTCATCTCTCATCAATAAGTATGATGCTAACAACTGGCAAAGAGCACTGATGGTGAACAGTAGCTTCTTATCAAATATAGCTGCTGTCAGCACTTCAGCCCCACACAACAAAAGATTTTGCAGAGGCTGAAGTAATCATCAAATTACAGGACTGGGAGACAGGAACAAGAAATGAGAGAACAATGCCCAGACTGTTACAAGATATTTTAACAGTGACAAAACTATGCTACAATTAACTCAGAATACACAATTTCAGTGGCTTTGAAATATGACAACTGCTGGTATTTTGTGTTAAATGAAATTATACTATTTGATTTTTCTTAAACTGTAGTACAACCCTTACTCAGATATGGCAATTTCAATGAATTTGAATAAATAATACATTTTAAAAGTTCTTACTGCTCCTGGAGGAATAGGATGACTTACAATAAAGGCAATAGCAGAAGTGTAGATAGAATACCAGTCTGATAAGGCAGAGAGATTCTTCACAAAATTAGTAACAGGTTTGGCACCTCTCTCTAAACAGAAGTGGAGAAAAAACAACTGTTAGAAGTAGCTGGCAGTGGTTAAATAACTTGTGAATGACAAAAAAAACAAATTAGAAAATTAATAGGAATATTCAAGACATAATGATTAAAAGGTTTATCCAAATTAAGAAAAAATAAATCCATCAATGTAGCTGAACAAAGTTAAGGAATGCATTTTCAAAAACTAGCGTTATTCAAGACAAAGCCAACAACAGTATCCTGTACCAGGTACCCTGGATGATGATAGCAGTCTGTTCTGAGCCTTGCTTACTACCCCAAAGACCTCCGCACAGGTCAGTCCGTCCCGCTGTAAAACAAGGTAACTCAGCCTGACTGGACGCCAAGCCACCAGGGAACAACTTGCAGCTGGTTGACCAAGCTAGCTTAAAACCAGGCTACATTTCTGCAGGAGTCTATCCACTGGTAGCACTTTGCTGTTTAACACTCCTCAGCCAGACATGGGACCTAGCTGCCTGAGGAAGCCAGTCCATCTCCCACCTCTGCAGACCTTTGCTCTCCCTGTCACTACACAAGAGACAAACCTGTGCCGGGAGAGGCATCACTCCCAAATGCCAGCCAGACGGAGCGAGAGGAGCTCTTCCTCAGCTCCCTAAAAACCACTTCTCATTTACCCTTCCCTATCCTCTAAGCTCTTTTACTACTTGGGCAAACTAGCTAGGGGACACAACAAAACAGGAGACGGCTGCTGCAAGACCACCTTTGCTTCATCTGCTGAGACACACAAGTTTTGCCTTCCCTGCTGAGAAGACTGAAGACTCTGTTTGCACAGGAGTCCCCAGGAGTACCCACCTTTCTTTACAGGACAGATCACAACTTTGAAAACTTTCCTCAAGACAGCCTGGGACTTGCTGTCCTAGTTTGTTTGGCTTGAAATTCAGCTATCCTTCATACATTCCCTATGGGAGGTAATTAACCAACTGGGTCTAGATTTCCTTGAGCATCAGTGGCCCAAACAAAGCAGCAGATGAAGTGGAAGGAGCTCAAGGCACGGGAGTTCATGGACTCTAGTTCTGCTCCACATCCTACACCAAACCTGCAGGAAAGGTCAACACCTGGAACCTGCTGGCAATAACAGGGGTCTTGAGAGCAACCAAGGGTCTTGGGAGCTCCAGGCACACCATCAGGCACCTAGATTTTGTGGCTCTTTCAGTGGAAGTTAAGGACCACTCAAAGCTTAAGCTTAATACTGCTTTTTTTTAAAGCTATTCTGAAGGCAATGCACATCCACCACAGAGAACAGGTCACAAGTATTCTCCCCAATGAATTTAGAGTCAATGCCAGTATTAGAATAAGGAGAACAAAACTGACTGTAAATGGAGATTACAGACCCTTATTTAAACTTCACCTTCTCCCCTACAATAACCTAACAACTTGGAACACAAATCAGCCTTTTTTTTTTCAGGCTAGCAATTCTTTGCTGCACAGAACTTTTGGGCTTAACTACTTTGTTTAACCTGCCATCTTGGATCCTCCAGCTTCCAAAAGAATTTATCAGCTATCCAAGAGAAAGAAATGCAAGACACACTCAGGATATGCATCGTCCAACCCCTCCTTCTTTGAAAGCATAAACTAATAGACTAGCAAGCAAACTACAAGCAGCTCAGGCATAAGTGTACAAGCACTATTACTTCTTCCATTGGACAAATACTCTGTTCTCACTCATTACATGCTTACACACTTTAATTAACATTACATTCTTAGTTCAGAGATACCCTACGTAATTCAAGATTAAAGGCAAGTGGCATTCTACCACTGCTTCTCTAAGTTACTTTGAGCTCCAAACACTAATTCAGGATTTCAAAATAATTTCTGCTTATGAACTGGCAGAAGTATTTCAAAACACTGCATTTTAAAATGGAGCAATCCTCCCAGTAGGATTACTAAGAACTATTTTTACTTCCAGAAAATTAAAATACTGCTAAGTACTTACTTAATCTTCTCATATTTTCAGTCAACCTGAAAAATAATGGATAAAAACAACTTGTTAAATAGGCAAGTAGTGCACAGTTGTGTACCTTTGGTCCCTGAAATCACAGTTGTAAATTAGATGTTTGTGCATAAAGCTTCATTCTTGCCTGTTATGAAATGTGTTTCTAATAACTATTACAGCCTACCTTGCATCAAACCAAAAATTGAAATGTAAGAACTCTCCAGCCTAACTAAGATTTTGTCCACAGTCTGAGAGACATATGAGGGGACCTGGTAAATATTATAACTCTTATTCTACCTCAGACAGCAGATAAACTTCAAATTTGGCTAAAGCATTCACAAACCTTTTGAGATGGTTCTGTATTTTCAGCTTTATTACTTTTTATGCAAACACTTGCTCAAACCATGTAAAAGGTTGTAAAAACAATAAGAGAGAGGTGGGGGGAAAGCCATTTGTAATGAAGACAACAGTTTCTCACAATCACGTTATTTACCTTACCTTCTAGCACTAAGTGGCTCTTCCGTTTCCACTGTATTCTCTTCTGGCTGAAACCTGAAGTCTTCAACATACTCCCCAAATTTGTCACAAAACCACTTCTGGAGTCTCGAACAGACCGTGTGACTACGCTTATCTATAAAAAAGAAGCACTATCAGGATAATACTAGAAGACACCTTCATACAAATCCTGTCCCTGTTCCTGCACACCAATGCTTTGTTGGGAAGCAGGCTTCATGCAGCTTTCCTGTCCTTCATCAGCACTCCTTGCAGAAACTCACTAAGCAACTTACTTCTGCCATTGCACAGAAACCCTGACTGCACTAAGCTGTTAAAATAAGACTGAAGGTGACTCCTGCTTTGCTCTAAGGATGGCACATGAAGCATCTTATTACCAGAAGTACAGAGATTACTTAAAGATCCTAACAAATGAGAATTTTTAGCAAACACTGTAAAAACATTTTCTGGTTAAGAAGTTCCTGTAAACAAAAGACTGACATAAATCTCAGTGCTCCTATTCTGCTGAAAGGTCACCTTGAGAAAAGCAAGCATAAAGCAAAACTGAGCAGAGAGCAGGGCAGCCACCTTGCAGCCACAGAAATTTGACAGGAAAGGGAGGTGGAAACTTAAGATTCTGTAAGAGACATTTTTGCTACCACTTTCCACCCATTTATAGGCTGTTCAACAGCCTAAGTGATTATCTCAGTCAAAAGGTGTGGGGACGAAAGCTTAAATATACTGAAAAATTGAGAATCTGCCTGTTACCGTAGCTTTTTCAGAAATAACTATATAATTGAATTCATAATAAGCAGCAGCTTAAGAAATGTAGATGATGGTGGAGACACCCAAAAAATCAGTAACTCTTAAGCTTATTCCTTCTATTGAATGTCTTGTCTTTTAAAAAAAAAATAAAATGAAGAAACGATACGGTTAACAGCATAAAAGAGCTTTTGCAGTTGAAAACAAAATAGAACATGTTTTCTATGTATTGCACTTGTTTTCTGGTAAGTCAAGGATCAGCAAGGCATGCAAGAATGATGAAGTCAGGCAACAGGTTTCATTACATTCCTGAAGGCTTTATGATACAAAATGAATTCCTTGTTTATGTGTGCGAAGTCAACCACAAAAAGTAAATGCAGAATCATGTACAGAGAGGTAAGAAGCTGCTCAAATGGTCTTTCATATTCAGCACCTTTAAAAGCCTGCCTAAGGATCCAGAAAGATTTTCAGCAATGCTTGACCTTCTAAAGATCAAACAAAAGGGGTAAAAATATCCAGCTGAATCAAACTGCTAGTGGAAATCTGACCGAGATTACCTGTTCCATTGGCTTGCGCCTGTGGCTTTGCAGGTTGCTGAGCTGCCGGCACCTCCTCCGCCCTACAAAGAAAACAGAAACAACGAGAAGTGCTACAGATGAAGAATTTTTTTTCCCTTTTAGGTAAAGGGAGCACCAGAACCTCCACAGTTTCCATAGCTGAGATAACAACAACCACAACAGGAGAAAATCAAACTTACACCCTTCCACAAGATTCAGAATATGCATTGCACATTGCACTCAGGATGCAGGCCTGGAAGGAGAAGTGTGGATTAGCCATTTCCTGTCACTGACAGCCCAATTTCATTTTACAACTACTAAATAATTTAGCACCAAATTTGTTGCATTACTTATGGCTTTGCATTGTATAATCATTGCAATGCCTGCCAGGAAAACTCTTCAGAGCCCCGACTTCTCCCACAGTAGTACATGAAAAGGGATTCCGTTTTGCAAGTTGGTAACTGTAATACTAGAACAGAACCACGATTTAATCCATAAACCTTGAATTCTGCCATCATTACTAGAGTCAAAATCCACTCATCTTCACAATGAGAGGAACAGGTGTCAAGAATATTTTAAAATGTTATGCTGTAAGCTCCTAAAATGCAAAGATACCAATCAATTTTAAAAGCATCTTTTTAAAAACTTGCAAAATTTAAATAATAGTCTGAAAAACTGAGACAAAAATGTTCTAAAAATATACGGCAAGTAGGAGGCATCGTTGGTCTCATCTTTCAAGATGAGTCAAGAATAATATTCTCATCCATTAAGATTGAACAGATTTTGGAAAATACAAATGCTTTTGCCATTCTGCACAAGTGCAAGGCTTCAAATTACATTTGCAACTGCCAACCTGTCTTGAGAACACTTTAGGCTTCAGTCCAAAAGTCTTCAGCCATCCATGTAGCTATCCCACAGAAAGATTTCTCTAATGAAGCAGCAGCTTTGACAACATAACACCAGCCGCAGAAAGCTTTACTTGACAGGGAGTTGTATGATTGAAAAGATTACTGCTTGAAACAAAAACATGTCGGTTGTGTGATTTCATTATCACCCATTTATCAGACAATACAGGTGCTTTCAAATGTTCCCCGCACCTCTCACTCCTCAGGAAAGGAACCAAGTGGGACACTGGTCAGCGAGAGTGGGAAGAGGGATCCCACTGTTCTGGGCAGACTGCAGCAATATAGATGGATATATAGTGTTCTCTCTTGCTGTTCCTCTAGAACGAACATTAGGAAAGATCTCACTGTACTGTCTGCACACAGAAAAGGCCATTATGAATTGTGCAGTCTGAACAAGTATGAAAAACTACAGAACTAATTACCTCCCTTCCTTCCTAAGCACTCCACATAGTTAACGAGCTTTCCACATTCTCGTTCATTTCCAAAAGGAACATTTAGAAATAATTTAATGATTTAAAATTGTAACTGGACATCTATCAGCGTGCAGTAGCTGAGTTAAATGGTTTCTACTTTCAAAGCCACTTGTTTTCACACCTCTTTAGGACTTTTTCTCATGGCTTCTGTATTTGCAGCAACTCGTCTTTTCAAAAGCCACCTGAAATTCCACCATTTTATTTTTTTTCTAGCTAAACTTTAAATTTTGGTTTTGTGCTATTTTTCCTCAGTTTTTACACAAACCACATGTTTCCAACCTAAAACCTCCTTGTCTCCTTACTCTTTCCCCCACACCCTTACATCTCCTTCATTTCCAACTCTGTTGCTCTAAACACAGACAGCAATTACTGTGATCAGCTTTTCACAAACTATTATATAGCAGTGTCTTGTTTTCCTCTATCAGCACATCAGACTGTTACACCACATAGGTGGGCACTTTCATCCTCAATCTGTCACTGCCACCAAGTTTCACTGAAGCTGAAGACACATTTTGGAAGAAAGGAGATAGTCATTCATAAGCAGGTTCACACAGGCAGGAGCCAGTTACTCAACCTGCTCCAGTCATGTGAAGGCACTGGAGGGGTGTCACATCTGAACAGCTCCAACAACAGAGCCAAGGTGGGATACCACCACCACCAGCTGTCAGAGCCTTCAGGCTGGGTCTTCCTTTGACATGCTGCGATGTATTTTCAAAAGCAGCACAGCGTCATTACTCCCCATGTTTCTTGGGAAAAAAAATCAAAATCTCATCAAGAAGCAGTTCTGGCAAGCAGCCTCACTGGGTTCCAACAGGAGCACATGATGGTTTGGCTTTGGCCCTTCTTGGTGCTTTCTGCTTCATTTTTTTTGGCAATAACTTACTTGCCATCTGCCTGTTACTCCTCTCCTGACCTTTACGAATCATCAGGTAAATGACAGCTCATTACTGCACCTGTGAATCAGGTTATAATTAGCCACTTCAGACAGATTTGGGCCAGGAAGCTCAGAGTTCATTCTTTAGGCTTGCACAACCACTGGGAAGCTCAATCCCAAAACCAGGTCACGTTGAACCAACCAGGACATCAAGATCACTGACAGAGGGGAAGAATCACCTTTCATGCCAGACATCTGTTAAAAGGATGGAAAACATAAATGGTCCCCAGAACAATGCAAAAGGCTGTGTTTCTGTGTGGGTTTCCTAACTGTAGCCTGCACTAAAGAAAACAAGATGTGTGAATTCCTCTGGGACCATGCTTTCCACCCAGAAAACAGGGTATGATTGGTAACGTCAACAGATCCTCAACCTGACACTAGGTTGTGTTTATGCAACTAGAGATTGCACCCATTTAAAAGCACAGGCTGACCAAAACCGGTAAGAGCAACTACAGCCAATGGAGAAGACAAACACAAATGTGACAATGTTTATTTTTTTAACATATACCGAAGTCAGGGAGGCATGACTGTTAGAGCTGTTCACGACTAGCAGACGTGTAGCATTCAAAAATGACCAGCACACACTGATGCAGCATCCACTTGATGCTGCCCCACAACAGCACCACAGGATTATTTTTGTAGCTATAAGTATGACATAAAAGTGGAGGGAACCCTGACACCGAAGGCCATTTACCTTAACTAAACATTTTGGGTTTGTGCATCTTTGGCCTTGAACACATCTGTGAGTTGAGTCATGTGTGAATCAACAGACTCCAACAATGGGGTGAAGATCACTGCACACAACAGGTCCAGTCGCTGCCAGGATGTTCTCAGATATATTAAAAGCAATTTTCCTACAGGCCAACTCCGAGTACTGAGTTCACAAGTAACTCATCATCATTCTTTTGACAGCTGTTGTGGAAGCCAGTCAAGGCTGTTAGATCTTTCTTACTGCTCAAAGCAATGTGAATGCGCTTGCACTCCCATCAAAATCACTTTGCAACCTCAGAAATGCAAAAATAAGCAAAAAGGAGGTGTTTTTATAGCCTAGATTAAAGACTAATCTTTCGAGTATACGCTGCTTCTTAGTTTGAGGAGCTGTCACAAAACTGAGTTACAACATTTTCGTATGTTTTCCATCTCCTTCCCATTGAAAATACACCAAACATTTCAGAAGCCTTTGTCCACCTCACCAGATATTCCCACATTTTACATGGCTAGTGTCCTAAACTGGTAGTTTTAGAAACAAAATAAAAGGTTTCAGAAGAAATATCACCAACCCAAAGTTGTACAAGATCTAAATGTTTGTCGGCAGAAAAAAAAAACAACCAACAACCCCTCCCCCCCTTTTCACAGGAGAAACTTTACAAGCAGCAGCCTGTCACCAAATCTACTAAGTTAAAAATAAAGGCACGCGCGAAGTTCATCCAGCCAGGCATGTCAGCAATCACGTATGTACGTCAGCAGCCACAGCACAGCAGCTGGGAAAGAAACTTTTCACCCGGGTCTCAGGTCCTTGCTACCTGTGTGGAGTCCCAGCCTGACAGGGACCCTTCCAGGAGGGAGCACTTCCAGCCTCCAGAGCAAGCTCAAGCTGAGGTATCTTCTCAACAGACAAATTCAGCCATGCTCAAAACATTGTGTGAGAGAAAATGTCATTTATCTAGAGCCAGGAAGAATTAACCAAGATAAGTGGTACAAAAGGAATGGTAGCTTATGCAGAAGCATAGTCTATTTTTTCCTCTTCAAAACAGCTCAAAATGATACTAATGAAAAGGTCTGCATAAGTCACAGCTTGCTGGCAGTTGCTGTTGCAAAATTTCTTTCTTTTTGTTATTTTTCTTTTCTGTGCGATAGAGCTAGCTCACAATTTGTAAAATAAGGCAGCAATAGCTCACAATTTACATTAAACAAGCACTGCTCACACAGACTATTCAAAATTATTTACGCGTTGTTCCACTAGCAAAATGTCATAAGCTTCAGCTGTTGTACCAAGTGCTGGGCTGTCCCAAAGTGAACCTATGAAAAACCAGCTGAGGCCACCATGTTTCTGAATCCTCAGACGTACAGAAAACGAACACCATGACAAACAGAACCACTAAATATCCTCTTCTTTCTGTCCTCCCTCTTCCCTGTGAACAATTCAATGAAAGAAGTTCATGCTCTTCACAAAAAAAAAAAAATAAAAAATCTAGACTGTTAGCTCATTTTCTCCTTGTTGAGCACTTTGCAGAATTTATTTATACAGCTACATATATTGATCTACTTCACAAACACTTTTCAATGCAGCAACTATTAAAATAATTTATTCCTTCTTACACCACAGGAGGATTTGGTTTTCATTAGTAGTTCACTTCTGTAAGGAAAAAGGAGAGTACATGCAAACATGTTTATATGCATATCTATTTAAAGATCATACGAAAAATTAGGTAAGAAGCAGGGCAAATTTGGTTTTGTTGACATAAGCAGAGATGACTTTCTGTAGTAACTTTGCTTAATAAAATTAAGTTGCCATTAGGCGTAACTTTGGCCTACTATGTATTTGATTGTGTCAGCCAACGCTTCACCTGTTGTCCTAATAAAAGTATTCTAGAAAGTCTACAGCAAAGTGCAGAGATAAAAAGTAGTGAAAAAGAATTTTACACAATGGAGCACAAGTTAAGGAAAAACTGTAGGCAATCTGATTTTTTTATTTCTGGGTAGAAACTGGGAAAGTCTTAAAAGTCTTTTTTTGTTGTCATCTCACATACACCCAACTGTCCCAAAAAGGCTGGAATATTAGCAAGACTAGTTAGAAAAAGACTCGGATAAAGGGGATAATTGGTTGAACGTAATCCTCAAATGCAATACCCAAGCTAAAAGGGCTAGTGTAATCCCCAGGATATCTAAATGGGAATACAGCGTTGAAGCAGACAGGTCACGCTACCTTAATTTAGCAATGGCATGCCTGCTAGAGATCTGCTGTTGTCCACAATCCAACAGGACACAGACGTTGACATAATATTCACAAAGACCTTCAAACTCTTTTTCCTATTAAACACACGTACTTGTAAGTTGCAGTGGGCCATATCGGACCCTGGGCCATCCTCGTTACTCTGAAATAGGGCAAGATGCACGGGTACCTTCCTGCAGAGAAAGGTTGCTCCTCATTCTTCTCCAGGACTCCTCGCAATGAGGGGGTCACTCTTCCCCTTCTCTAGGTGTGACCTAGAGCCCAGGTATGCCTGCTCTCGGGAGAGAGCCTAAAGGCCTGTGCCAGCATTAATGGAATAACCTGTACCATGCTCAAAGACAAGCATGTGGAATTTGCATCTCAAATGACTAATTTAATGCAGCAAGTCAAAGACAAGGTATCCTGAAGACTCAACTTTGTCTACCAACAGCAAAAACAATACTTATTGCTTTGTACTGCTGTTACGGAGCTAAGAGATGTTCTCAGCATGGGGATGGGTCCCAGTCTGTCCTCTCCCACTGTCCGCAGTAGCCCACTCAACCAGGCAACATCAGATTAGACACAAAATGGAAGTTACATGTACACGGAGCTGGGCCAACCAGCATAGGAAATAAAAATGCACTCCCACTTCCCAGCCATAAAAGCAACTGTAAAACATCAGGAAAAAAACAACCCCCAGAGCAGGGATGTCCAGATCAGTGCATAGTCATGGGGCTGGCTTGGAAACAAGACTCCTCCTCAAAGACCTCAGATAGCCCTCCTAAGCGCACAACTTGCTGCCCAGGTCAAGACTGCACATGGATCTACCTTGCATAGAACCATCAGTGTGAAACATCAACCAAAAAACCCCGCTGTACTGGGTACTGAGGATAAGAGGGAAGGCCTAATTTATCTTCTATATAAGGACTGTCTCTGTAGCTTCCAGTGGTAGATAGTTCCAGCACACTCAAGAGGGGGTTAAATTCATGAATAATAGGTCTGCAGACAGATAAGGAACTGAAAAGGCAGCAATGTACTTTCTGATACCCCTAAATACCATGTTTGTGGATGCTTATGAGTAGCAGCTGAGGGAACTGGGGTTGTTTAGCCTGGAGAAGAGGAGGCTCAGGTGAGACCTCATTGCTCTCTACAACTACCTGAAAGGAGGTTGTAGTGAGGTGGGCATCAGTCTCTTTTCCCAGGTAATAAGTGATAGAACAAGGGGTAATGGCCTCAAGTTGTGCCAGGGGAGGTTTATACCGGATATTAGGAAACATTTCTTCACTGAAAGGGTTATCGCCAGATAACCCTTTGGAACAGGCTGCCCAGGGCAGTGGTGGAGTCCCCATGCCTGGAGGTATTTAAAAGATCTGTAGATGTGGTGCTGAGGGATCCGGTTTAGTGGTGGAATTGGCAATGTTAGGTTGGACTCAATGATCTTAAGTTCTTTTCCAACCTAAATGATTCTATGATTCTATAGGAGTGGGAGGTAAACAGACGACAGAAAGCAACTAGGCTGACATGGTTCCTATAAATGGCGTCTATTTCCATTGCTACAGAATACCCGTGAATGGAGACTGCTGGACTGACCAAAAAGGCATTTTTACACTCAGAATGAGTACAGAAGGAAGCAGCAGGCTGGGAACAGTTTGTATGTTGTTGGAAAACCTCATACGCAAGCAAAAAGTTTTGCCTGTTTGTTCTTGCTTGTCACCTCTAAGTAATTGGCAGCACTTATCACACACAATTGCCAGCTCAGCCTGCACTATCTCCTGATGACAGTAGTTGATGGTGAACCACAAATCCTACTTCTCAGCCAAGTAATCCTAGCTGCTGCTGATGAAGATAACACAGGCAGCTATGTATGCAAGTGGTCTAGACCACCAAGGCCACCAAGCAGCTGCTATGGTCTTAAGACCTAAAGTCCTTGCAGCCATGTAGATTAATGAGAGACAACATCAAACGTGATGCTTAGCAGGATCAAGGTGGTTGTCCTCAGCACTGAAAGGACTTAGGGGTATAGGGAGGCATGTTTTCATTTATCATTATAGTGGCAAGGAAGTCTCAAACTCCAGTCAGTCCCACAGATTTAGCATTGTGCTATGGTACTGGAATGTCCTTGCTGCTGCTAGAATAGGAGTAACAAGGATGGGGCAGACCGGAGATGACACAGGTTTTGAGGAGGCAAAGCATATGCAATGTCATGGCAAAGGCTTTGGCATTCAGTAGCACATGGTGAACGCCGATAGCTCCAGGTAAGTGAGATCCCAGAGGGAGGACATCAGAGACAGGGAAATGAAGAATATCCCAACTAGGGTGTCAGGGCACCTCTGTAGCTAGGGCAGTATGCATGGTCAAGTAACTCAGGCGTACGCAGGTGTACAAGATGTACTTCTACAGGAAAACAGACAGCTTCTCTCTGTGAGCTACTAATTTATTTTTAACAGGGCTTATGCTGGAAATGGATGCTTTTGCCAGAACTCCTCAGAGACAGTCAGAGATCTTAAGGGGCTTTCAGCTTCACAGTGAAGATATTTATCTCACCTTGCTTTGGATATTTCTCTTACCTTGCTTTAAGTACTTCATTGACCTTTTGTTCTAGTTCTATTCTCCTCTGCCGTTCCTTTTCTAGCTCCTGCCTTAACGTTTCAGCATTTGTTTCTTCTCTCAGCTTCCTGAGCTCCTCCTCTGTTAATTAAGGAAGAAGAAAAAGATTTAGTTACCCTGAAGTATTTCTCTAAGAAAATTAAAACCTAATTATGACAGATTAGGTGTTTGGTTTTTTATATCTGTGCTATACCAAATATATTCACCAGAAAAAACAAGTAATCAAGGGCTTTAAAGACTTCATAAAAAGCACACAGCTTTATCATGTACAAAATGTTTAGTTACAATTATTAAAGCACAGAGAAAAACAACTTTAAAGTTTTATTTTCAAGATGCGATGCACCAAAAATAAGCCCTTGATACAAGCTATATTTATCTAAACAAAATGTGACATACCCTTCATTCCCCAAGAAATAATCAGCAGGAAAAGATGTCTATTGCTAAATCCAGTGGTTATAAGAATAAAAAAAACCCAAACAACAAAAATATCAGTTTTCTTCCCCCATGCCTATGAGTAGGAAAAAACCCAACAAACCATATACTCACATAAAGTTACATATGCCATATAACCCTCCGTCCATCAATTTCTGGCACTCCTGTATTTTTAGATAAGTCAGGTGGCCCCACTATGGACCTGAGTATCTTACAGTTTTAAGAAGTGGTTATGAAACAAGGAACTAAGTTCAGATTTTTACCTTTTTCCACGGTTACACTGTGCCCTACTAACTTTCATGTAATAATTCATATATCAATATATACATACATACAGAAACACATTTACACACTCTCACAACTGTTTTCATGGGAACTTCGTATCAGCTATGTGTATGGCTTCTTTTTGGTGGCTAATTAGCATTATTTTTTTGTCACCAACAGTATCCTTGTTCATGACCTTTTTTTTTACTCTAGAGCTACAATAGGATCACTATCACATTTCCCAGATAGGTATGTAAGAGGCACGATTAAAAGAATACTGGAAACACCTTTTTTCTTTTCTTATTTTTAAACAAAATAAAATTACTCTACATTTGGTCTCTGGGTTGGTTTTTAAGCTCAGTCTCGACAATAAATAGCAGAACAGCATGTGTATTTCAAGATTACGGCAAACCAGAACAGAAAATACTTGCAATTCCACTATCAACAGAGACACGGGGGTTCAGGCTTTACATAGTTTTAAAGGATTCATATATTATGTTCTACTCTCCAGCAACCTCTTTGGTTTCTTTTCACATATTGCCCTGTATACCTTTGATAATCAGATAATTTTGACATCTGAGCCTCTCTGACTCCAGTCATTATGTGTTTTGAGGTCTCAAGCCCTACTGCAAGTATCCAGAAGAACTGATAAACTCTCCCCACTCTGCAGGGATCCGTTGTGCAGTATCTCCAATCATTTTATCCACCATGTAAGTTAAGCGGTAGTAGATTATCTATGTTCCTGCAGCAGTACAAGGTTTAGAGTACAGAATCAGGAAAGATGGGGAAAAGATTCATGAATCAAGAGGATAGTACAATGTGATGGCTTCCACTGTGCAGCTACAGGCTGAGCTCCACCAAACTGAAAGGAGTGCTGTCATCTCACCACGGATACTTTGTTAGTGACCCCAGAATTAAGAGCTGAAGCACAGAAACCAAATTATCCTTCAGCAACCAAAACTGAAATTTATTCCTGAGGGCAGGGCAGGGAACTTTCACTGTTGCAGCAGGTATTGTCTCTCCTGTAAATAAATAGAAACATACAGACATAAGGGCACACCTATAGTAGAGCTGTTTGTCCTAGGTGTCCACAAGGAATTTTAAACCCAACAAGAAAACTACGTTTGGAATTACCTTACCCTACTTTCAGGGCTTGACTTGTTCCAGAACAAGAGTGTGCACACAGCCAAGGGGAAACATCTGTTGCACTTCAAATGCACTGAAGCTTGTACAATAACATGAAGATATCACAAAAAGTTCCAAAGCTTGATGGGGGTGTTATCTTCTCAAGTCCATTTAAGGGAAAAACTTCTTCATAAAGCACATTTTTTTAATTTTAAAAGAGGAAGTGACTATGCATTTTGTGTACATAAGAAAACCACAAGTAGCATAAATTAACCTCAATGCCCTTGAAAGTCTACTCAGATCTTCCAGCTTCCTTAATTCCAGTTGTTCTGATTGCACCACATCTTGTTCTACTAAAAACAAAACCAAACCCCCAGAAACACGGCCACTAAGAGGACAAGCAGTGCCAGCGATGCAGAATTTCCTTATGCAAAGAGGCAGCGTTAAAGGGTACACAACAAACAAGGGAGAACTATAAAATAAAATAAAATAAAATAAAAAATACAGCATCTCATCATTAGAGATTGCCACAGCTCCACATTTCACAGCATTTCCTAACTTTCAAGTGTATGACTTTGCAATTTAAATCCACTACGACTGCTCTGGCCCCTCCAGCTCCTTAAAGCAGCGTTTATTGCTACTTTGGCAGCAGTGTGGTCTCACATTGTAAAACCTCCATGTTTGGTTAGTTAAATACTGTACGTTTGCTAAGCAACAGAAACCACAGGGGGCGGGAAGAAAAGTGTTCTTCCTTACTCTCTCCCCTGAAATAAGCTACAATTTGGCCAAGCTGAACTGAACTTACAGAGGACATTTCTCTAGCCCTCAGGGCTCCTCCTGCAGAACGAGTGAAGCTGGCTACAAAGAGCAGAGGTCACAGACCTTTAAGAAGAACCCATAAGAACATGTCACCACGGAAGTTTCATCTACCATGCTATCGGCTACTGAGTTTTACAGATGAGTATCCTCCTTGGCAATGAGAACAGAGTGCTCCTTGGATTTCATCTTCAGACAGTCAAAACTCAAACATCCGCCCCCCTCCACACACATCCAAAAGGGTAAAGCAGAAAAGGTCAAGCTTCAGGTCTAAGATTAATCCATAATTTCCCTCCCAGGCATATCAAACACAGCTCCCTATCTCCTGCTGGGCAAGAAACATTAAAATATTACAACTGGCTCAGTGCTCATGTCTTAACTGGACATGCAGGTGGTGTGAGAAGCCATAAAGGTGACCTGGTTAGATGGGAAAAAATCACTGAACAGAAGAAAATGTCTACTGAAATACTGGCAGAGAAAATGCCAGCCAGACTTGGAACTAGTCCTGGGAACCAGAGGCATCCTTGAGAAGTGCAGCTGGCCTCTTTCAAGTACACAGCTGGGTATCTAGAGACCAAAGACATCCTGAGGTAACACTGAAAAGAGCAAAAACAAGGAACTGTAGCAGTAACTTATCATCTGAAAAGGTAAAAAACAGTCTAGAAAAAGGAGAAAATATCCTGAGAAAGTAAGAATTGGTAACTGCCACTGGTTGTTCTATCTGCAACAACAGGAAAAATGGTCTGGGAAAATATAAATAGACTTGAAAACAAAACATCAACATCTATTGGCTATTCCAGGTGAAAAATCAAATTTAACAGCATCTATTTGCTGCTTGAAGTGGTGGTGTCCTACGCCTCCTTATTTCTCTATGATATAAAAATGACTTAATTTTTACTCAAAATGGAGCTTCTTTCTCCAAGAGCTTCCTGTGCTGCACGCACCCTTCCTTTCCTAAATAGGTTAAGCTCTCTGCACAAACTTTCTTGGACCCCCGCCAGGGAGGGTTTGGTCTTTCTCTCACTTCTGGGATAGTGGGGTCCCCCTCTGAGATTGGTCTGTCCTCTGCTCTGGGATGATTTGGCCCATTCTGAGATCTGCCTAATAAGCTTGCTACTGGTATTACTGTAAACATATGTCTATATGTGCATATAAATAATGTATCATAATTACATCTGCTGCTATATTATTGATAAGTTTGCTTCACTAGTAATAAGTCTGTAGTAACTTGTAATAGTATATACCTACTTGATTGCTGCCATACTATTGATTGCTGCCAATAATTTGTAACAGCTTTATATATTGATTTTTTTTTCATCCATATATTCGATTTATCAATCACATGTAGTTGCTAGTGGTGATTTCTGTGGTATTTGTGACAATCTGTAATAAAGAAATTTAGAGTAAAAAGCCTCTGTGTCCTTTTGTATTACAGAATCCTATCAACCCTCAGTCACAATCTCTATATACCTGTAGGCTGACTAACCCTTCAGGTTGTGACAGCTGGAATGACCCTGAAAAAATGCTTTAAAATCTCTCTAGCAAAGTCAACTTGTGCAGAAAAGCAGGATGGTATCTGGATGCCATCATAACATAACTGTCATACCTAAACTCTATGGATTTGACTATTTAAATCTAAAGATTTAACATTTCAAAAAGTTTAGTTGATATCACGTAATTGCTAAAGGACAAGCTACCGAGCATTTTGTTGCATCATCATATGGCATCAGCCACTACAGCAACAAAAATTTCAGTTTGCCCCTAAAAATACACTAGCTTGTATGAAATGCTTTGATAAAAAGCTCTCAAATGCCAAAGTATTTAGATCAGGTGAGACTGAACAGCATCTGAGCAGTATTTAGAAAAGAAAGATGCTACATCAGGCTGGGAAGGCAAGCCAGCAGGTTGGATTTCTAGTTCAAAACGTGCAGCAAAGCAGATGTGTCCCTTAATGCGGGGATTGGAGGTGGATTAGGGAGCCTCCCAGTAGCTGTTTTACATAACAGCATTCCCTTGCAGGCCTACAGGTATGCTGCAAAATCTACGCCCCCTGGGACAAAGTGACCAAAAATTTCTTTCAGAGCATAGCTAGAGGCTGAAGAACACTGTTTCAAGCTACCAAATCAGTTTAGTGTTAAATCTAAGGAGGCCAAGTTAAAAACTAGAAATGCCAAAAAGCGTACAGGCACAGTCATATCTACATGGGGAAACACGAGTACTTAACAAGACAGAAATAACCCTTCTGCTTCTATGTTAATTATGGCAAATCTCCCTACCTTTTGAACATTACCAGAGTTCAAGTATGTTGTTTAACTGGTACTAAAGGCACTAAATCCCAATAACACACCGTCAAACTGGATCTCACCAGCGGTGCCAACAGAGCCAGACATCAGAAGCTGTCTCCAGCGCAGAGAGTTTGAACCCTTACCAGACTCCCAGCTTCTACAGAAAGCTGAAATTAAGTTTATCCCAAGTAAACCAACTGTATGACATTACTAACAATATGTTAGGAATCTGAAAACATGCCTATTTTCATCATCATAGACACTGAAGAGCTTTTAGTCTTTATCTTAAATACCAGCTGCAAATGGCAGTGCTGTGAGAGACATGGAACAGCTACACCACTTCTGATAAAGCAAAGACATACGGAGAATGCTGGCTGACCAACAAGCAGTGATGGAGAAAGGACCCACAACAGAAATCACTAACCTGGGGTTTTTTTTCCTGTTTACAGTTATTTTGTAACTCATGTTCTCCCCTGGAAACAAGTTCACATTTCATATCTATAACTGGATACAGATCAGTTGTGTACTATCTGTTACCTGTTCTTCTAATCTCTGACCCTCCTTTCCCAGGGCTTATGTTCTTTCCACCAGTGACTTGAGAACCACAGAGACTGCCAAAGACTTACCACAAATCTATCCAAAAGACTTCAGATAAAACATTAGCCTTTGATCCCACACATTGCAAGACATTCTACTCCTTTGCATGCTAGATACTTGGGAAAGAAAAGGGCTTGCCTAAGCCATTGCTCTAGCAGCTCCACTTTATTACTTGTCCTTTCTTCTTCAAGTCACCTGTTAAGTTCATGTCCTCTTTTCCTGCTTGGACTTCTACACTTCACTTGGGAAGCACAAAGCTCATCTGCTCAGGTGAAATATTCTTAGCATTTTGAGAAGGAAAAAATGTAGAAACCTCCCTTCTCGAGCCTCAAACTCCAGGCTGTCTAACCCTTCCTTCATCTTGAGTGGTAAGATGGTCACTTCTGAACCAGATACCAGCCTTCTTGTTCTTCATAGCTCTTCCAGAGCTGGCCAGTGAGTGGTCTGGAAAGTCACCTCAGCAGATAGACAGCAGCAACAGTGAGAAGAAGGTGGAGATGCAGCCCAACTATGGCATTATCCGATTACAGTTTTAGAAATTCCTTCCTACTACAACAATACCAGATACTATTACCAAGATGATTCAGTACAACACTGTAAACCGACTGCATTTTAAGCGAGAGGTTTTCTCACTGTTTTTTTTCCAGACACTGTCCTCACGTTCTTCACTGGAACAGTAAGAATCCACATTATTTTGACTTTAAGTCCAGACACACTTTTATGCCAACAGATTAAAGCCAACCTATGTTCCTACTCTGTATTTTTATTTTTCTATTCCCTTTAATTCAGAAAAGCCATAAGTGAACTTGGTGAGCCATAATGATGGGTTTCAGTATCGTTGATGCCTCTTTTGCCAAGTGCTTCCTCAGAATTTGTTTTAGTAACTATTTATGTGGAGTCCACATTATACCATTTAGTTTTGTAAAAAAAAAAAGTAGATTAAGGGGAAGTCTTGTTAAACTGAAGGAAGAAGCTCTCAGACTTTGTCTAACTCAAGAGGTGATTCTTTATGACAAGTCAGGCACAGACAAGAGTTGGGTTTTTTTCCCTTTATCTTGCCACAGGTATTTTGTGAAGCAACACTGAGGAGGAGAAGTGACATATATGAATATCTAGCAGCTACATCAAGTGAAATGAAAGAGTTACTGAGCCCACCATCCCCTTTGGTGATGGTCAGGATGAGGTGCTCTTCCACTGGCATAAGAAAAGGGACTTGTGGCAGTACTCTCTCAACCACCACCTCCTCACAGTGCAGGGACCTCCTCGGCCAGGCATGCTGCATGGCACTAAGGAGAGGAACAGCAGCCAGTGTTACAGCACCACAGAGAGGACTACACAAAAACTATTCCCAGTACATTGTGATTACAGTTTCCTCTTTTTAAGAGCACAGTTCAAGGTGCCAGTGGAAGCACCAGCTACTTAGAAGGAATCAAGCCATCTACAAACCCTGATTCAACTCCATAACCTTTACCAGTTAGTGTCATAGTGAAATTCCCCACAGCAAGAGTGAACTTCCATCATATTTTTTGTATCATTCAACAACTTATTTATTTAGTGGTGAGGCGTCCTAGGTGAGCAAAGAAACCTTTGTATAGAATCAAGAGTAAGTGAAAAAAAAAAAACTAAAATAAACAAAACATCCCAAATCAAACACCTCACACGATCTACTACTATATAGTGATCAAAACGCATTGTCCAGACATTCAGCTCCACAACTAATCCTCAGTGAAGTCTCTTTCCTCCTTCCTCAAAAACTTCCTTTTTTATTGTTCCAAAAGACCCATCTTGAAATACTTCTTCAGCTGATCTTTGCTCAGCTACACTGTGTAGAAGAAAATAATGCTAAAAACATACGAAGATTTCTTTTTAACTCAATCAGTCATAAGGACGAAAAGTAAGACATCCAAATGCTAATCAGTTAAGGGGAAAAAAAAAAAAAACAAAACCCAAAACAAGTCACCAAAGAAGGAAAACTTAAGGAAGAACTATTCTGGGTTTTTTTTTTTGCATTTGAGAACACCTTGCTCAGTCAATTTAATGGTTTTCCCTTGTGGTCAGGTCTCTTGCTTGTTTGCATGAGTCTTTCATACAGAAAAATGGGGGGGAAAAGATTTTCTAATTGGTGTCATAAAAAGCCAAAAAAATAGACAGAAACATTAATGATTAACTACATTTATTGAGTGCATATCCTTTCCTCCTCCCTACCCCATTTCACACAGGCATTTTTGTAGAGTGGAGAAATGAAGCAGTTGAATATAAAAAATGTATTTTCACAATAACCTTTCTCCAGCTCAGTCTGTTTTACCTGCACACATCAAAAGGAAGTGACCTGTCATATTCAGAAACAGTCATGTCAATTTACCTCAAAAAATCCCCTAACATAGCTTTGGCAGCTAAAGAATCCCTCTTTTTTTCGTTTCCATCATTCTGTTGTGCCTCTCTTTGCTCTTTCAAAGGCAGAGCTCCTGCTTCAGTTCTTACAATAAGCACAGCTTTTGAGGACCAATTTTTGAGTCTCTTTGCATACGCCTACAGGGTGGGGAGTGGTGTGGGTTCTCTCTATGTTGACAGGAAATAAGCCAACTCTGATCCAGAAGCAGTGAAGGGAAGGCTGAGTCTGAACCATCATCCTGCTTCTCAGTGCAATTAACATTCCTCTGGTACTATTTTCCTCACCTCAATAGCAGAGTCTCATGTGAAGTGTTCTTCTGTTTCATGTGATGAGGGAGATTGGTTTACAAAGCACATAATATTTGACAAGGTCTTCTTCCTCTGTGCAAACTGATCTGCTCTCCTCTCCCACCATTCTGGTTATGTTCCACTTCGAGTGGGTGAGGTTAGAAAGAACTAAGATGTCATTACTATGGTATGTACAAAACAATTATGCTAACAACCAGTTAGTAACTTTACATTTACATATAGCGTTTTCAGTGGAGCTTTGTTGTGTTGTAACAGACACAGGATCATTTCCCCTTCATTAGAGAAGGATTTTAAATTAAACTTCCTGAAAATATGCAAACTATATTAAAAATCAATAGCTTACTGAGGCAGATTCTCTTTCTCAAAACATCAAGTGGGAAGTTTTCTATTGCTAGATACACTTTTGCCAGCTTAAAAGTCATGGAAAGTACTGCTGCTCTATGAATTTTCAGAAATTTCAGAGACTAAAAATGCCAGAAGAGTTGCAGAATCCATCTAAAATGAAGGGAGCTGCAAAAATTTTGTCATTATTGCAGGAACTGTTTTCACTCCGTGGTTTTGGCAGAAGTGAAACAGGCTATAAATGTTGAAATAACGTCTGGTTTGTGAACAGCAGCAGGCTCTTCCAAGGCTTTTGTGAATGGCAGGTTGCACATGGGGCTCCCAAAATCTCCAACCCAGTTACACAAAAGGGGCAGGCACAGCAGTACTGACCATTGCCCTGCCTGAGCTTTCACACTGACTGCAATTCATGAAGTCAAGCTGGGCACGCAAAAGAGGCAGAAGCAAGAGCACACTCCGCCTACATAACACCATGGGTAGGTGGCATCTGCTTGAGCCAGGGGAGGAGCTAAAACAATAGGTCTCTATCAGCACAGTGTTGCACTTGGGTTAATGTGTCCCAGGAAAAGGCAATGTGATGGCACACGATCCTCCTGGGCTGGGCCCTCCAGCGTTTTGGCACGTCCTTGCCACCACTGTCTGCATGCTTTGTCCAGTGACGAGAGCACACTGCACAAGCTGGGCCAAGAACAAGGACCACGCAGGGCTGGAGTTGCACCCTTTCCCCCTCCCCTGGTCTCAGGAAGGTTGTGCACTTGGAAGCCAAGCTGAGAGCAAGCAAGAGCACAGCCCATCCTCCACCAGTCAGAGCGGAGTCCTCACAGACGAGACACAGAGGTCTGAATCCTCCCTCATCTGTATTGAGGCCTCCTAAGCCCCGGACAAGTGGTCGAACCTGCTCATGATCGTATCTTCTGACAATGTTTCCAGGAGAACTGAGCCAGAGCTTTGGAGGGTTTTTTTTTCTCCAGGAAGGCTAGATATGAATTCAATATACACAGTGCACCATGTAAGCATCTCCAGGTATAAGCAAAACCTTTCCTCTATAAACTTTTCCCAGTTTTAAGGGAAGCCCCTCAGTCAGAAGTCAGACCCAGAAAAACTTCTAAACAAATCAGTTACTGCAAAGCAAGTGAGAGCAGCTCTGGTGAACAGACAGCTCTGGAGCAAAGCCTGGGCTCATGTCTTTTTGCTGCAGCTTCTCTGAGTGCCCAGGAAAAACATTCAAGAAGATTCCCTACCAATCGTCTTATGCAAACCACAGTCCTGAGGAACACAGGGGCAAGGGACACATGCAGATCTCCCAGGAACGCGCTGTTAGTGTCTGGGTGTCCAGGATTTTAAGCTGAAATAAAAGAGGCTTGGGGGAAGGAGTAAAGGGCTGGGAGAAGTCCAGGGTATGCTCCACTGCCACAGCAGCCTCGACACTCACCAGCATCAGCACGCTTTAGGAGCTCATGCTGCAGCATCAGGTTGGACCATTTGGGTGGTATTTGAGTGCTTCAGATATACACAGGAGCTACTTACTCTCTTATCAGGGTCTTCACCTGCTACACAAATCAAGTCTTAATTCTGCTTCAAGATTTCTGAACCAAAGGTGACCACAGGCTGTCGGGTCAGTAACGAGACAGCAAAACCAATGCAGTGAAACTATTCCTCTGCCCTTTGTTAGCTCTGCTACTGCAGCCGGTGTTTGACCCTCACATCAGAAGAAACTACACCAAGGGTGTTCTGACACCCTTGTTGGTAACTGGACTCTAACTCAGCTTCACAGTCAATTTCTTGCGTACAATTACTTTTGCATCTTTGAGGAGGTATTAGCATTTCTGTACAGAACAGGACTTGGTAGTACAGGTCTTTTGCTGGTCACAACCACCACCACATGCTTCACCTCTAAGGTTTACCACTTTCTAACACCCCAGATCTGCCTGAGGACCACCTACGATTTGCTAGAGCTCTACTTTCATGAGATTCATACTCTGCTAGGTAGCTCTTCTTACAAAGAATCATTAAGTCACTTATACCAAAAAGCAGAAGCCAGAGAAAACGCTGTGGAATTAGTCACATACATGGTTAAAAAAGTCACATGAGCATGAGGAGTGTGGGGAAGTAAGTGGAAATTTCAATGGGAAAGAAGCACAATTGCGACTTCCTTTGCAATGTTGGTATAAAATTCGTAACTGAAACCAGCAGTTTTGTAAGCCCCTCGAGACTCCTGCCACAGCCTGCTGTACAGAGTGGAATGCAAAACCAATGTGGGAGAGGACTTTATTTCCTCCTGAAGCTTTTCACACTCACGTGGCATTCTGTTGATTTACCAACTCATGACTAACCCTCTTCTCTTAGAGTCACCTGTTTACTCCTAGCTGCTGCTATCACCACCTCCTCTTCCCTGAGCAGCTAAAATTAGCATTGGAAAAGTTGAACATCCTTGAATGAGAATTAGCTAATACTTCATGTAAACCATAGCATGCAGGTGTTCTTACAGAGCACCTTGTAGCACAGGGACCAGAGTGCTGACATCTGCAGAACTGCCCTCCATAAGCAGCCACAGACAGTAATAGAAAAAAAAGCAGAACGTTTACCTCGGTGAAGTACAAACCCAGACGGGTATTTCCTATCATTTTCTCTTTCAAATGCAAAAGCAGCAAGCACATTTTTATTTCTTGTTTAGATACAACTAGGTTTTGAAAGGGAAGCACTAAAACCACTACAAATCTTAGTATATGAATCTAGCTGCCCCAGTTGAGTAGTTGCTTTCCCAATCTGAACCCTCAGCTAGCACCAAGGCAGCATTCACAGTATTTTTCAAGGTGAGGTTGGATGGGGCTTTGAGTAACCTGCATGAAAGATGTCCCTGCCCATGGCAGGGGGGTTGACAAGATGATCTTTAAAGGTCCCTTCCAACCCAAACCATTCTATGATTCTATGATTAAAAACAAGGTTATAGTAATACACAAAATCCTTTAGAAATAGATGATTCTAATGGCAACAGCTCCAAGACAAAGCTTTTTCCATTCACATGAATTCAGACTTCCAGCAAAATAAGCTCTTTGCACTTTCATTCAGCGGGCATTCAAGCCTTATTCTGCAGGAATCCACCTCAATACTGCAGTGTCGCCAGGTCCAACACATGCACATTTTCAGCATTCCTGTACTACTTCTCAGAAGAAGATACGGGATTACAGAGATTAAGACCATTCCCGCACAGACAGAAAAAGCAACTTTAGTCCTTTTGGCTGGAAGAGTCAGATGATCCCTCCCATGCTTAAGACATCATTATCCAAGATCCCTTCCTCCGCATGCCTCATCCTCCTGTCAGTCTGCAGCTTAAACCCCTCACATTTCCAGTCACATTGTATTTGCATTTACAGCTATGCAACATGCTAAGCAACTCCTCTCCATCGTCACATCTCCGGATGTTTAGATTATCTCTTTGCTAAGGAAAGATGCTTTCCCTTTACAGACAACAGCTTGTCTCCAGTAACTATTTGCTCCAGCTTTCCTCTGCAGCTTGTAGAGGCTACAGATAGTTTGGGATGTGTTTCACCAAAACCACTACTGAGCCAAACTACACCTTTTACTTGTGCCTACTAATGGCTGAACAGAGTTTGCTCTTCCTTTAGTCAGGTACTTGCAACTACAAACCCACACTGACTTGTAGCTGTGTTGTGTACATGTACACTATACACAAAACATAATTGGGAGGAAATCTCTCCTCTTCAAACCTCCTGGCTAATAACACACCTATACAAATAAGAGGTACAGAAGAGGCAAAAATAAAGTTACAGGATCAGGCTGATACCAGTTAGTAACCCAACACATTAAAAAGCATATTCATGGAACCTTAAATATTCTCCCCACATACTAGCAATTGCTTAGATTTTTGCACATCTAGCTCGAGGAAATGGAGCAAGAGGAAGTGGCAAACGGTTTATGTAAAAATACAATTATAGCAAGGTGTCCTTAAGGAATTCCATAAATAAAAATAGTATGCAAATACAGCTGAGTGACTAGCCTTAAAAAACACCTACTGCAGCAATAGGATTTAAAAAAAAAAAAATGATGAGGCTTTCTTCCAAGGGCAAATTGAGGTAAACAAACTGTACAGTTCAAGAATGTTTTTCTGCTCACCATTAGTTCACTTCTGGGAAGAAAAAAATTAATGAGGCATTTCTAGTATAAAGAAAACTCAAACACTAACTCAAAGTGAAGAAAGAAGAAAATAGAAGAATACAGGAACCATATCCAAAAAGTGAGCTCCTACTTTCCTCCAACTGACAAATATTTGCATATTTCAGCCCAAAATTTTGAATGGAGTGTAGGGGAATAAAGGATAAGCTTTACTGCGCTTATTTGTCTACCAGTTTATAATTCTTTCTCTTGTTTTCATGTACAGAGTTACAACTAAATTACCAGGACAACTCTATAATTAATTGCAGCTACAGCAAACCTCAGGCTTTGGAGAAGAGCTCTTGACCTAGCAGCAAGGGCTGGAGACACACAGGACTGACCCACACCCCCCAGCTGAAGTACCCCATTGGCCTGAACCTCCAACCATCTGCCCAACATTTACGCAAAAGGGTGAGCTTCATTAGCCTTTACCTTGGAGTTTGCTACAAAGGTCTGTGCAAAGTAAAAAGATTCAGCTATAAGTAACATAGTTGATCAGAAGGTTTTCAAACTACAGCAAGAACCTGACGACTAAAAATATTCACAAATACTCATAAAAATGTGTGTCCCATGTAGTTACTGTAAGCACATACTGAGAATGCATTCACCAGCCATGGAAGCATTTGGGAACCTTATCATGTTTTTATAGCAAAAAGCATGTCCTACTTCAAATCAAAAATCAGTTCTGGGAAGTCCAACTGTTCCTGTTACACATCAGGTTACATCAGGAAATCACAGATGTCCCATCTAGTTTAAAAAACAATGTGATAACAGGAGCTTAAGCAATATGTCTCTGGGGATGGAAAAAGTACATGGGTTACTGCACAGTTAAATGAGAATTCAAATAAATCACTGAACCCAACAAGGCAAGTCAAACAGAGCCTTCAGTTTTTGCTTGACATTCCAATCATGATACCTCTTCCAGATATCAGTGGAAGCTGACAGCAGCTCGCTATAAATTCTTGCCCAGTCTTCTTTAGCAGGCCTCCCTCTCATACACAGAGGGGAAAAAATATCAAAGAAATATTGTCAAATGATAAACAAGTCACGGAAAATTAATTCCAAATCCTTGAGATTATGCTGAAGATAATCTAACAACAAAACTTGTGTTTTATAATCTAGAAATTGAATAGAATCTATAGCCTTGTTATTTCTATACCTCATAAAATACCTGACAAGCTTTGAACATACAGAAACAACACTCATGTTCTGAAGTTCAAATATAATCCACTAAAATGACCACTTTAGGAAGAAACTGAGCAAGAACTCTCATTGATTTAACAGAGATTTCTACTTCTATAAAGGTGAAGGAATGCTTGTCTTCCATTTTTCTACTTGTAACTATCTTAACTTACAAGATCTGCTGAGATAAAATCCCGAAACTCTTAGGGGTGCCTCTAGCCATGAATGACAATTTTGTCTCATACACACACACACACATGTATCTACATATACATAAACCCAAACAAGCAATACTTAAAATCTACAGGTACTCCTATCTGTATTTCTTACACCACTTACCAGTAATTCATACAGCGTTAAGAGAAATGTTTTAAGACATATTATGTGTTGAAACAGCTGACACAGAAATGCATTGGTCACTCCTCCAGAAATCTCACAACTACTACTAGGCAAAAAAACCACCTATTGCAACCACATTAAGGTTGAATTAATTCTAAAATAACTACAGATGTCAACATCAAGACTTCAACTAAGCAGCTTTTGTCATGTAGAGAGGCATGTTATGAGGAATGCAATGAGGAAAAAAAATATCCAAGTGACCCAGAAACCCTGGGAATGCTTTTAAGTTCCTCCTACGGAAGTGTCAGCCCACGTGCTGGCTGCACATCAGGACACCACAGAATTCTGATGCCAACTTTTGCCGTTTAGAGAAGTCTTATTTCAGCAGGCTTAAGCTATTCCTTTCCACAGAGCATTAATTTTATACTTACGTAAAAAGTGTTTTTCCAGTAAGGCTATTTCCAGGTGACCTTTGATCTCATTCAGTCTGTCTGACTCTGTCCTGTTAAAGTCCTGGACTCCTGAAGCCATGATGATGGTCCCTGGACCAGCCTATAAGAAAACCAGAACACACTGACAGCTCAGACGCACATTTTTTCGGTCATTTAAATACATCAACTTACTTCTAGAGCAGTAAAGAAACAGCCACATGACACGTGCAAGTATCGACAACTCTGTATGCCTCTTACTCAGCATTAAATTACAAAAATAAATGAGCTAATGAAATGCACAGCACCTCTCTCACATGAGTTTACAGAATTGAAGTGTTAGGGTCTGAACCCCCAGCCCTGAATTAAGGTTGACATATGGGTGGTTCCTACAGTCCTTTAAAAGGAGGGGATGAGTTTGCCTTCTGGCTTTCCTCCAAGGTGTGGCCGACCTTGTAGGGAAAGACCTTGGGTAAACAAGCCCCAGGTGCCCTGCATTGGGTAAATGAGTGCCAGGTGTCCTGCTTTGGGGTTAAAAGCTGGGACCACTTGCAGGAAGGGTGGAGTGTCTGTCTGTGAGGTGGATGCACTTTGCAGAGTTTCCCTGTTGGGGAAGGACCTCCTGACTCTCCCTGCAAATGGGCCGGGTCAGGTTTGGTGCTTGTGAATGCAGGCTCTGTGAGAACAATATGTGGCTGCCTCTATCCTATATTATCAGCCTCTTGGCTTGGCTGTCTCCCATCTCTGCCATGGGAGGCTTTATTGCTTTGTTTGTTCCACCAGATGTTGGTCATGCTGTGTCATTCCTGGGGTTGTTGGGGTTGCTGTCTGTTATGTGTAACCTGATTGACTTGTTTGTACCCCCAGTGATCACCCATGTACTGACCTTTTTGTATACAATAGAATCTGGTTACTGGTTTGACCTACTGCTGGCTGTGTCCTTTGTACTAGGCCTAGTAATTGGCAAAACAAGAATGCACTTCTGCAGACCTCGGGGAATTAAAGAAAACAATGGTATTTTTTCCTCTCCTTACCAGTTCTGCTGCATTATTATTTAGCCTTTTTTTCTGCTGATTTAAAAAGCACATTTACACCATCTCTTCTTCCCTACAGTAGGCTACTTTACATATAAAATTGAGAAACTAGCAAAACTAATACTTCTCTAGATACTTACTGAGCTATCAGAAAACACATATTGTATATTTTAATATCCATTTATGGAATGTGTAAATCTGAAGACCACGGTCTCTTGGCAAGGAAGGAGTCCCCCACTCCCCTACCTCCAGCCCAGCCACTACTGCTGAAGGATGTCGCCGGTGCCCAGCTGGCCCCTGGCAGGCCGGGGGGGTGAAGGTCAGATTTACGAGCTCCCCTCAAGTGAACTTGGCACTGGAAATACTTGCACAATGCAATAATTAAAGAACAATTTGATTAGATAGGAAGAGCAGTGGCAACCACCACCACCATGAAGTGAGCACAGAACCCCAAGCCCACATTGCAGAAGGCAGGAGATGGTCTTTCTCTCACAAAGTGGGCATTTTCAGAGAGCAGGGGAAAATGTGGGTGAGGGTACCTCCTGGGTAATGGTTGTCCAGGCACTGAGTGCAGTCCCCACTAGGTACAAAAAGCCTATCAATAAGAATTACAGGACCTTCTCCAAACGGCTTATACTCAAAATCAAAGTCCTAGATTACAGAAGCCTACATCTAAGAAATGATCTCAAGACAAGAACAGATTTATTTACCTATCCTAACCATTCCCCCACCCCTTGTTTGAGCCCTGAAAACATACAGGAACTGTATTGCTTTCAAAAGTCAGCTTGCATACATTTAACCATGGCAGCTTAAATTACATACATATAAACTCGACTAATCTGCAAGAGAGTTAATTAAAATACATTTTCTGTCTTTTAGGAAAGATGTGCAGAAAGCTCACTGACAGCAAAGTACTTCCACTGCTGGGAATGCTATGCACTTTTAAGATGAACCAATGTGGAGGTTGGAGGTACCTATTAAACATCTGTTTTCTTGCTTGAGCTGAACAGCTGCTGAGTTTAAGCCTCAGAATTTGTCTGTACAGGCAAATTACCGCTCTGTAGGCATTTACTGCACAGCGTTTACCTGGCACCAACTCCCCACCTGGGCTTGTTCCATACAGTGCCAAGCAGAAATGCTATTTCCAGTCCCAAAAGCAACACACACCCACACAGCACTCTGCCAACGCTACTGGCCCTGATGAGAAGCAGAAGCCGTTAGCTTAGCAGCAGCCCTGTGCTGCTTCCCATTTTGGAGTCGGCACGAACCACGGCACAGCAGAGACAGACCCCAGAGCAGTCCTCACTCAGGGAGCTGCAGTACAGCATCCTCCTCCTCATGCTCCACATTTCCTGCTCACACCTGCCTTTAGCCAGAGAGGTGCAGTAAGACATGCCATTTGCAACCGCTCCAGACACTGCTGCAGAGTTACAGCTACCTGTTTTCAGATAAGCATGGGAAATCTGTGCTGATTTCTTACATATAGAGCAGTGTTGTATTTATTTACACTGTAAGATTTAGTGTTATCACTTGACAAACACTTGGTGAGCCCCAAGGAGGATGGTGTGGCTGAAGTAGAACAGCAGCACCCTTAAAACACACTCTACAGGCAGGTGCAAGGAAAGCATTATTAAAATACAGATCTGCCTAGGCATTAAAGCATGGCCTTTATATACAATAGTATATCCACATCTCGTAAAAAGGGACAATCTCTGCTCCCAGCACACAAGAGTTCATACGCAGCTGTCTAAAGAAACAGTGCCACTGTTTAAAAATAAATAAATAGATAAATAAATAAAACCACATACAGGTCAAAGAGCAAGATACTGCACTCATCAGAAATGTACCCAGGCTCTGCCCACCAGCCCAGCGCTTAGACAGCACCTGGCTCCTGCCCAACCAGTCCCCAACCCCTCACACTGCAGCAGGGACAGGAGCACAGAGACTGAGGTGAGGAAGGCGAGGAAGAAGAAAGGGGCAAATATTCAATACTGAAGATATTGAAGACGAGAACACAGATACTCATTGAAGATACTCAATATATTTCACCCAGAGATGAGCTACATTTCAGAAATCCACCTAGAGAACCCACTCCACTTTTGATTCTTCAGAGATGCCCAGGATACCTTGGAGGTGCATAGCACTGGGGACAGTGACACGAGTTAATAGGACTCATTCTGAAAGTTTCCAAATGTGTATAACTGCTAAAGCATTGCATCCAAGAAGTCTGACATCAGTCGATGGTTTAAAAATCAGGAGATACACATGATTAACCACAAAAGGTTACAATGACCTAAGAGAAAAAAAGGAAAACAAAATGAACTAAGTTAAAATGAAAGGCTGCTTGCTAAGAAGGACCAAGGAGCTTGCTAAGCTAGGAGCAAGATGGTGTAATTATTATGTAATAATAAAACGGTGTAACCAGAGTAGTAAAATGCACAGCAATACAAGTTTGGTGGAAAATAAACCACCCAATTTCCAAAATTAGTGACATTATATGTATTAATGAATACAGTTTAGAAGGGTTCAGAAAACTGAGCATGTCCACGACTGTGATATGGGAGACATTTAAGCAGATGGTTCTTTTGTCCCAGAACTTTTTTCCCCACACCAAAACACACTGTTCTGCCAAGAGGTGTTAACGGGCTAAAAAGATAAGAAATAAGGCCGATACATTTGCTGGAGGTCAACTGCCTGCCTCTGAATTCATAAAGTAGCTCTGTCTGAAGTTAGAGCAACTGATTCAACTCACAAATTAACAAAAAATTTTCTTGTATTAATTTCAGTGTTAATTGGGTAAAGATTTCTCCTTTCTGTTGCCTCTGACTCGGGCTGGGTTAACTACATACACTGTACTGTACAGATGCCCTTTCTTGCTTCTGACTCACAGTAAAAGCCTTGAAGGCTTCCACAGATTTCTGCTTTTCCTTCTGCCTCTCTGGCTTTGACAGCATTTGACACAGGAGCCCTCTTAAAACGTTGGCAACCACTATTACTTAGTTAAGACCATGCACGAGGCTTGGTGGTGCCTAGGAAGCCAGCAAAATGCTGGAGTTGAGCGTAGAGTCAGAGGCAGAGAGGTTAAAGGAAGATTTATGATGACAACAGATTGCCTCTAACCCACTACCAGAGTTCAGCATTGCTGCTCCAAGCCACATCCATCTCCGCATCTGAAAAACCACACCTCCCCACAAATGTGTTATTCGAGCCATCTGCAGTTCAGGCTTTTCATAACAGCACCTCCCAACCTGAGAGTTCTCCCCAGACCCCCTTCATCCTGTGAGCCCTGGGATTTTGTTCTGTGGGCTGAACACAACTGCCACTGTTGCTGTAGAGCCACAGAAAAGGTCTCTGCCACTCCTTAAACAAGCAGACGTGGACAGCACATCTTCAGCATTGCACAGGAACATAACTGGCCAACTCCCTCCTTTCATTCTACATGCACAACATCATACATTGATGATTTTTCTCCAGGAATACCCAACAAAACGCTGGTCTCATTTCCAAGTTTATGACTGACTTAGAAAGGAGCAGTTCTGAAACACAAGGAATGGGGAGCAGCAGGGACACCATGTGCTAAGCCCAGGGCCATAACCACCAAAAGCCTTCACTAATGGAACAAACTACAGAGCTTGTCTAGAGAGGTCGTAGCCTCCCGAGTTTCTCAACTGACACTTCATGTGCATTTTCTTACTTCAAATTACGAAAGGGTTTTCTGTGGCTGCTGCATTTACCTGCTGTAAGGAAAGGGAAAACCCAACAACACTGCTCAAGAATGAAAGCATCTGCATGAATAGTTAATCCTTAGTAGCTATTCTTGGAAGCATACCCACATTGGCAAGCTCCTAAAACACAGCTATATTTTACATAAATTTTTAAAAAATCTAGTGCTAGCCAGGTTTAGAGACTTTAATATCTTAATTGTAAGGTTTGCATCATGCTTTATGCCTTCCAAGCATCATGTTTTATACCTTCCAATCACTGAAAATGAGGTGACCGATACAGAAGTGTTTAAGGTTTTGATTGACAAGTTTCAGGAAAAGCCAAACTGTACTGAAACAGCAATTAAATTAATGTTTTCTCTATCACAATAAGTCAGATTTAATCCTAGCACGCTGGCAGGGAACTTGCATAAGTAGATTAGACTGCTTTCAGTATGAGATGCCAGGTACGAGAGTGTTTCGACTTGTAATTCTCGCTGCCAGGTTAGTGCAGAAGCTCCACGAGTTTAAACACAAAATTGTTCTTTCCACCCTCTGCTGAAGGGGACATGATCCTCCTCTGCATTGAGTTCATTCATACAGCTGTACATAGTACTGAGCGTTTTCTCCCTTTTATAAAAACGGGACATTTGTCACATTAAGAGTACATGAATTCATCCATAGCACAAAACGACAAGACATAAGTTAAAGTGAGGCAAATCAAGCTAGAATTGGCAAATACAAGGGCTGTCTACGATTTTCAGGGCACAGTCCCCCCCTTCCCTGAACATTTGCATCTTACCAAATCAAGTTGCCGGAGCAACGTTGTAAGGTTTTTTTAGGTGCAGAATTGTGATCTATGAGGAAGGAACCCACGTTGCATCTACAGAACAGGGAACTATAACGGCATTGAATAAAGGGGACTTTAATTACCAAGGAAGCAACACTGCCTGAATTTCCAATGTCACAAGAAGACAAATGCTAATATGTTCACTGTTAGGAAGTAGGAATGGACCCCGGTTACCCCCTCTACCTATTTCATGATTGTGGTGTTTTTACAAAACAATGTAGAAATAACAGTGCTACATAGAGTGCTTAATGTCCTTGCTTTGAAAAAAAACACCAACCACCTATGGTAAAGAGAAAAGGAAAAAATCTGGGAAGCCATTCAAGAACTGAAAGAGATGCTTTACAAATAATTAATTTGTTAACCAACAAAAGACCCATGAAAGTACCTGCTATCCAAGACATACCTGGTAATCAGAGCACTTAAATGAGAGGGGAAAAAGTACCCACACAAACAAACAGCCAGCCTGTAAACTGAGAATAAACTAATTCAAATTAAGAAACCTTTAGAACAAAAAGTCTCAGAAACAACTGAGAATTCAAAGGAAAAGAACAAATCCTTCCAACCCCAGGCCCCTCCTAACAGGAGTGAGCTGTGTTTATGCAAACATGAGTTAGGATGTTTACTACTGAACTAAATAGGTAAAGCTCAGGGTTCCAAGCCTAAGAATGTAAGATGACCTCATCTGGCCATCCTTTCTGTCCTTCCATGGGGTGTAAATTTTGCACGTGCTACTTCAGCAAGACATCAAGTGTTGGAACTAAGTCCAGCTGCTGGCCTGGGACTGAATGTACACTTCACTTGTTGGAGATGTGCAACAGAGACTTTTCTTTTCGGATGGTCAGGGCTCTGCAATCACAAGCTTTTATGACAAGGCTTTTCACTCTAAAACCTCCCTTTGTGGCAAGTTTTTGCATATGCTTGTCAAGTTCAGACGCATACACAAAGAAGAGGCACCTAATGTGCACATTTCTAAGTGCACTACGTACCCTTGAGGCACAGTACAGAAGGGCCTTTCATGCATATGACTGTGCTGTACTGTTCTAATAGAGATCTTTCTTTAATGGCTCTGTAATGATTAATGCACCAGACTGGAGGGGAAAAAAAAGCGGGGGGGGGAAAATAGAGAAGGGCAGAGCTGAAGCCTTTGTCAAGGGAATGGCTGACAGTAGAGTCAAGAGATATCTATGTATTGAAGATGCAGATAAGGGAACCAGGACTCAAATTTTGCATGACTGTGCTCAGTTCCAAGACACACCACTCTTGCTCTTTCAATCCTGTCAGTTCCGTACTCAGATTTTAGTACAAACGGTGAAGTAACAGAAGTGGAAGCATAGTACAGCTCACATCTATCTGAAAAGACCTGCAGCCTAACTTCAGTTTATGCACAAGACCTTCATTGACTTTTGTATGCTTTCAACAGCTTCAACAGTACTAAACAAGCAGAAACCAAGAAGACTTGGTCTTCTCATGATTAACATAATAAAAGTAAAATACTAAGTTGCTTACAAAGCCCATAAAAGAAAATCACCCTCTACAAGCAATTTAAGATACGAGTTTTAGTCACTGAATTAAAAACAATTCAGGCACAATTCAACCATATGATCTTAATAAGAAACGGAGACATAATTCAGAATCCCCCTGTTCACACAATCTCAGCCACTATTTTAATACTGACTTAAACATACAAGCATTACTTTCTTTACTCCGGGCACCTCTGCAGCACAGGGGATTATTTCTTCTCCCTTCATTTTATGGATGGGCAGCAGTGCTTAGCGGGCAGATGTCTGTGAGAGCCAAGTGCTGATCCCCCAAACTTCCCACCTGAAATTTATCCCTTACATGTCACACCTCCTTCCTCATCCCAGTTTGCTTATTTTGCTCATATCTGTAATACAGCTGCTGTTCTCAGGCTGTTCCAGCATCTCACTGGAATTGGACCTCCCAAAAATCAGGAGCAGGTCAAAACAACAAGTCTGATCCTGTTGCTCCCTGTTTTTAAAGAACTATACTCACTGTATCCCAAGGACTTAGATCACAACAGCCTATTTAAGAGTATGCAATCAGCCAGAAAGCAAAATGTTTCTCTTTAAATTACCTTCTCGGCACACAGAGCTCAACAATTCGAGAAAACAGAGACCATCACTGCAGATGTGTAGCTGTAAGGCTTTGTAACTAGTGAAACCTCTAGGTTTACCTCTCCATTCCCTCAGCCATACCATCCTGAAGCTACTATACTCCTAAAGAAATACAGAAAACCGAATCTAGGGTTTAAGACAGGTCTTTCTGTAGCCTCTAGCTCTGCCATCTAGATCCTTCTGACTGGATACAACAGGTATTCCCTGCTTTCCACACATAAATATAATGCCTTAAGTTTAATGAAAATAAGCCAGTATTTACCCACAAAACCCTTGGAAAATACCATGTTGGAAGGGCAGCAGCACAGAGTAATCCCAATATACACAATACGTACATCTTAAAAAAATGACAGATGTCTTCAGTAGAATCAGAGCAAAGGAAAGGCACTCAACAGACCCTCCTTGCCTGAGGAGCTTGAGAATTTGCATACAATAGACTTTTTGTGACCAAAAAATGCTCTGTCATTACCACTTGTTTGTTCCATGTCATAGGTCTGGCAAAAGAGCTCCATATAAGGAGGACTGTATGTGATACCATACAAGTCCACTTAAATTTAAAAAAAAACGAACAGTTACAGAACAGGATTCACACTGCCAACAACCCTGAAGGAGATGCTTAACCATATACCGTTTGAAGATTTTTAATTTAACACTTGTGGTGAACAAGCCCTGTGCTTCTAGAATTGAGCTTTCAGGCAAAAGCCTCACCACATTCTGGGGACAAAAACTGCACAATGAGTTTTCCAAATAGGGTGGTATAAATTCTGACTTCCATGTCACATTCTAGAATACAGTTAAATGGACAAATCGTAATTTAGATTGTAGTACTCCAAGCTCAAGGATCCACAGTCATTTTTAATAGTTTAAAAGGGATTTATTTATTTTTTTATCCAATATTCAGCTTGTCCTGAAACAGTGCCTTTTAAAGAGGTGGGTCTGTTTGGGTGCTTCTGCTTACAAGCACCAAAAGGTTTTAGTACCTGAAGGGTCTTTCTCACCTTCTGCATAGGTTTATACCAGCTCTACAGCATAGAAGCATTACTGGATACAACACTGCAGTGAAGAACAAGAGGGTCACCTCTAACTCTAATGCAGCTACCAGAAGTCTTGTCTACAGTCCTGGCCAGTGCCATTTGAGCAGACCTGAGCTCCTCACACTGAAGTTTTTCTTTCAGATCTGTTCATCAGTAATTCAACAAAACAAATAAACCCCAGACAACATTCAGAAGCACATCCAAGGTTAACAAACTCATCAACCCACAACATTTAAAATCAACAGTAGAGACAGGGAACTCTAATACTAAGAAATTAATTGATCTTTCCACAAAATGAAAGCCTATTACTGGAAGATTCCTTCCTAGTCCACAAATCTCCAACTGCTAAATCAGAAACACAGGGATAAAGAATTACTAATTTTTGTTATTTTTCTTCCTGACAACTATGTAACATAATACAATACTTAAATCAACTACTTACAAGGTCTCTCAGCTCTTCATTGTCTCGAGTTGATGTTCGAGGTATTCTCACCGGGATTTCATCTCCACATTCAGTGTCTGAAGCATTTGGAGACTCTGCTAAATCAAGGAACTCATCTCTCTTGTGACCTCTGAACCTTATTTTGTCCAACTTCTTTAGCATGTTCAGCACTGCACTTTTCTGCTTTACCTTAACATGACGGTTGGAGTCTCTGCAAGAAACAAGACATCAAAAGAACTTTAGAAAGCTTGCAATAAACCTAAATACACACATTTTAATCACTAGCTACTTCTAATCATCTTCCAAGGCCCTTCCTGCCACTGGAGGGAAAACACCCTGCAGCTTAGCTTTTTAACAGGCATTTTTTTCCACAGCACAACAGGTGCATGGTTTGGTTTTCAGTAGTTAATGATTTACCATCTTCCCACACTATTACGGCCTCTTTCTCATGGCTACTTTTAAGGCAAGTCAGACTGGGCACAAGCTAACAACCTGCACTGCAACGAAAGATTAGGAAGTTATTTCCTAACAGGTTACTTGAAACAGAAAAAAAGTTCACATTCTTCAGCTTCCTGATGTTTCTAATCAAAGACATGAAAATTCACTAAGCTTCACAATTAATCTTTAAATTCCCAGAAAAACTGGAGCAAAAGGGTAGGGAACGTACTGTTTCAAGCTATGAAAATAGAAAGTACCAAGGATTTACTGAAGAAAGCCACCAGACAGATCCATGCAGAACATCCTACCGAACACCAGAGACTGTTGGAGCCAACCATAAACCATGTTCTGATGCACTGCCAAAATCCTTAAAATTACCACTACTGACAGTCTTGTATATCCTTTGCTAGATTTCTATTACTTCCTTTGAGAGGAGGCAAAGAAGAATGACTTTATTAGTGATGCATTCACATTTTTTTAGAACTGGCATGACCAAAACTTCATTGTAATAGAAACAGAGCAGCAGTATTTTTGCAGAAGTTGCAGGTGTGATGGCATTCAGAGGAACAAGAAATGCCCAGGACATTTCACTTCCAGAGACAGTATTTGACATGAGCAATACTTAAATTACAAATCACAAATCATACTGGGAGAAACATTTGGCTTTTTAAAATACAAAGGAGGAAAGCTGAATTAATGTGTGTAAACTCATTGTAATGGTAGCTTTCCAAGACACTGCACAGTGTAATTACTGATTTAAACTAGACCTGCCGAATCAATCTCATTCAACGTATCACACTGCACCAAAGGTCCCAGCACCATCTTTTTTTTTAAATTCCTTGATCCTGCCACTCCAGCAAGCTACCTCTCTGATATTTTATAACAAACGAGCCACAATTTTCCCTCCTACAAGCTCTGTTCCTCCACACTGAGTGTTCTACTTGGAGGGTACCGCAATGCTCTCCCAAACGGACTTTTGCGGTGCTAAAAATTTATTTTGAGGCACTTGTTACTATTCTTTTTTCCCTATGATCAGTGCTGCCCTTCTCTTCATTAAAAAACATGCTTAGCTTCATGGCACATCATCCCAGGCACTGGTGTGAGATGAAAAACCAAAGGCATATCTAGACATGTGTCACTTCAGGAGTATAAATAAAGAGAAGAAAGAACAGCCTTCTACCACTGGCTCACACAGCCTTTGCACTTAAGGCAATTCTCACCTCGTAACACAAACCTGTTTTCAACAGAGCTCTTCGTCTTTCCGTATGGATTCTCCGCTTACCCTAACACTTCGGTGGTGACTATTCACACTAAGTTCAAACCAGATAGTTCCCTTCAAAACCTGTCTTAGTTTGCACCTCTGCCAAGGTTTATTAGCACCCTTCACTTAAACACAGAAGTTTGAAACTAATACAAATCCCCTATAATGCAGCTGGCAAAAAAACCCCCACAAAATTCTTCCTTTATCAGAGATAAAGGCTGCAGTCTTGTGTTTAATATTTCACTTGAAGAGAATCACTTGTGGTAACTCACACCGTGGTTATTTTTTATGAACAGCTTTTCTTTGAAGTTCTATAACTTGTCAAAGATAAGTTTAAAATAGAAATACTTTTTGCTCTTTCATTGACTATTTGATGAAGAAACTTGTCAGCTATCACATCCAGAAATATCTCTAGGCCCTACTATTAATAGCAACTAGAGAACAAATGCCATCAGGGAAGTTTAAACCTCTGATAAGCACCAGCACAACTGTAACACACTCCCTCCCATCTCAGAGATCTCCATCTATGTTCAACCAGCTTTACATACCGTCTAAGTCAGACCTACAGCAAAGCACTTGCAAACCAAACCCCGTTTGTTCATCACCCATGCTGTCACTGCTAATGATACAGCTATACGAAGAAATAATAAGGACGGTAGAGTGCCATCCCTTTTCCGGTTGGCACTCATCAGCCCATGCCAACAAAGGACAAGCATGCATCCCAAGTAGTTTCCGTCCCTCTTAGGGATAGAGCAGTTAACTCAAAGCTGCAAAAGAGCATTGCTCTCTTGGGTGGAATCAGGAGTCTGCTCTGTTTTGCTGTTAAAGTCATGATTGTCCACTGCTCCCCTGAGATCAGGGCTGGATCTGGACCTCTTTTTTAGCCTGGCATAAACAGCACTTCAATGGACATTTCAAGATCCAAATTCAGTTTTCCCCTTAGGGTGGATTCACATTCACCTACCTCACAAAAGAAGTTAGAAGCAACAAAAATATCTCAAGACAAAGCGAACTCCAACTTCTACACTTCAAGCTTTGCTTTCAGGCAACGAAGAATGAAAGACCCACAAAGCTGGTGAAAAGGCCCAACAGTGGGCTGGGACATCACCTGGGAACATGAAGTCCTAAACTCCAGCCTTTTCCTAGGTTCATACACTTCAGCCCTAACAATGGAATAACCTGGCCAAGAGATAAAACCATGAACGCATTTATGGTATTTTTACTACCCCTTAAGTGTGTTACCACTTGGTCTTTGGAAAATGCAAACCTTTCTCTAAAACACCAACAGACACTTCACTCAACAGAGTCAGCTTAAATGCTGTAACACACAGGCTAGCAAAAAGAGGTGTCATCAGTGCCAGTACTTTTAAAGTATTATTCAGTAGGTTGACCATTAAAAGAAGAAATAGTAAAGAATCACATACCTAGGCATTTTGAAGTGTTTAAGTACAAGAAGCTGTTATATAAAAATATTGTCTCAGTTATAATTTAAGAATAGTGCGATCATTTTGTCTAAAAATTGTTTGAGAGCGCCAGGCTCCCAGACTACTTACAGTTACATTAGATTAACCTCAGCAAAAAACTGAGCTTGCCAACAAGCTCCTATAGAAACTCACTGCCTGGCACCCAGCCAAATGCATGATCTAAGACAGGCTTTTTATGTCAGCAGCCTGTTCTTGCAACTAGCAACTTTTTTTTTTTAGATAAAGATCAATAAATACGGCAACATTTCAGCAGTTTCAGGCTCACTAGAAAAAAAGGCTTCTCGGAGATTGTATTCCAAGTGGCTTGGGTCAAATTTAGACAAGCTTGAGGCAGGTTTCGTAAAAAGCAAGACCAGAATCTTACCTAGAATTAGCTTTGTTGTAAAGTACAATAACCAAATTTCAAAACCACTTCCTTCACCATGGTGGCTATTCATCCCCTCTCCCAACTACCCATCCACATCCTGGCCTCAGCTGGTTGGACTCTAAGTTTCAGGCTGTTTCTAGTAATTCCTCACACCAGCAACACCAAAACCAACATGCAGTTTTGTACATGCAGAGCTCAGAGCATGAATGTAGACCTGCATCTCCCTCTGCTTTCAAGCTAACCGTAAACAAAAATTATGAAATTATAATAAAAATGCAACTACTTTAACTCTGTGCGCTGTAAACACACTCATTTTCCAACTCTGTCATACATGTGACAATAACTGTTCTCACTACCATGCCACAAACAAACCATAAATAAGAATTAAGATTGGTATTATGCTTGCAAATTATTGACTTGAGCAAAATAAAATCAAATCCATCGTCCCCAATCAAGTTTATTTCTGCATACAAACACCCTATCATTAATAAAAGCAACAGTTGATCTTTCCCACATTCAGTGCTGTAACAGATAGTGCCGCAGAGCACAGTAAGGCAGATGCTGACTTTGCAGGTCTGATTTAGGTCCAACTTTGTTGCACCTCAGCCAGATCTAATAATACTAGCAGGTCCTCTGGCTTAATATAGAAAGGATATCTTACGTTAACATGCTTTCAAATAAGGCTATTCAGGCACCCAGATTTTTCAGGAAGGTGGCTTTTATTTCTCTTGTTGCAGTAGCAAAGGTCAAACCAGCAAAACTCAACAGCAACCTCTAAAAATTACCCTGAAGTCCTAAACTATCTAGTAAAAAAACAGGCAACAGTTTATATATATAGGGCTTGACTAGTGAAAAAGGTCTCTATTTTCCACACTTTAAAACAAACAAAAAACCCCCAAACCCTAAAATAATTTTTAAAAGTGTTTTCTTTTAATCGCCATTAATATCTAGTTGCTAAAGAAAATCCTTCAAGGCTGAAGTTGTATTCCTTTTACAGAGGGCCAAAGAGATGACTTTATTTGGAATGAATACAAAACCACTTAACTCCCAAAAAACTGTCAGCCTTTCAGCTTAAATCAAGACCCAAACCCGCAAATATACATACATCTACATTTCAGATTTATACTAAGTAGAGAAAAACCCAGTTTGGGATGCAGAAGGGAGGAGAGAACTCGGGGAAGGGCAGCGCTCAGTGCACTCCTGCTGTCTGAAACCTGCCTTAACTCACCCCAAACTCTCCTAGAAGTGGCTTACAGGTTTTGCTTTTCTGTTGTTGCATCTAGTTTTAACAGAAGAATATTCTGAACCAGAGTATGTGGCCTGGTAAATCAGGCAGACATTAAACAGCTAAATCTTCATGCGTGCTTTGTCAGAGAAAGGACTTTGCTTCACAATAAGGCAATTCAGTTTTCTGTAGCTGTTAGCAAAACACAAAACACAAAGTCAAAGAGCATCGCCTCAGCAAGCATTCATCCAGAGCATGGGGAAGAAAACAACGAAAAAAACCCATTAAAACAACATGGATTAATTTAATCTCAGGTCAAAAAGGCCACACTAGACTATGACACAGCAAAGTAACCTCTAAAGCACTTGTGTTCCTTTTGCTAGAAAAACGGCATTTTAGAAAGCTGAAGACAACACTGGAGTTGAAGCAAATCTAACACAGCCCTAGTTCTCCTGGCAGGGCGGTTGGAACTAGATGATCTTTAAGGTCCCTTCCAACCCAAACCATCCTATGATTCTAATCTTTACAACCCATCTCCTTCAACTTCTCCTTTCAGTCTCAAAACGTCTTTCTGCAGAAGTCTGAGGTAAGAGCTTGGGTATCTCAGAAGAGCCAGGCTGTGTGTGGTTGAACAAATACAGACATGGTGTCAACACCAGAATGTTTCAGTCTTACCGTGATGTTTTGCCAACTAGTAGGCCCAGTACAAAAGACACAGCCAGCAGCAGAACAACAATCCAGTGAGCAAGTTCTATTTCACATAAAGGACTCAGAATATAGGGGATTGCCGGGGGTACAAACAAGTAAGATAGACCACAAATAATAGATATCAACCCCAGCGACCCCAGGAATGACATAGTATCACTCATAATAGATGGAACAAGCAGAGACACAAGGTAACCCACGGAGAAAATGGGAAACAACCAAGACAATAAGGTGGTTACATATGATAGAAGTAACCCCATGTTGCCTCCCCACAAAGCCTGCGTTTGTACGTGCCAGACCTGACTGCGATCCAGCTGCATGAGGAACCAGGAGGTCCTTCCCCAACAGGAAACTCTGTGAAGTGCATCCACTTCACAGACAGACTCTCCAACCCTTCCCGCAAGTGGTCCCAGCTTTTATCCCCAAACAGGACTACTGGCACTCGTTGTCAAAATGCAGGGCACTTGGGGCTTGTTCACCCAAGGGCTCTCCTTGCAAGGCCGGCCGCACCTTGGAGGAAAGCCAAAAGGCAAACTCATCCCCTCCTTTTGAAGGGCTGTGGGAACCACCCATATGTCAACCTTAATTCAGGGCTTGGGGTTCAGACCCCAACACTTCACGTGAGGAAAAGACGTGCAAATTGAGAGAGTGGAAAGTATCAGGATTACATTAGGGATTCATTACTTCTGCATATTATCCTGAAAGAGTTGACAGGAGAGCAGGAACACAAGAAGGTACACTCAGGTCATCCACACACCACCTGATACTGAAAACAAAGCCCGGAGTGTTTTCTGAACATGTCTAACTAAAACTGGAAACTTGAGCTAATACATCTAAGCCGACAACAGATTCATGGTCCAGCTCTATATACTGCTCTGTGCAAAAAGTTCCCTCTTGCTCCATCATTTTTTCCCCTCAATTTCTCATTGTAATGGACAGAATCTCATCTCAAGTCACTGTCTGAACATTTTGTACTTATTAATATTTAAGAAACTAACCAGAGAAAGATCAACTGACTGTGCTTGAGAGCTCCTTTGTCTGCTCAGCTTTTCTTCCCCATGTGCAAACACTTCTCCAAAGCTGCTCTCCAGAAGGCTTACATCTGTGAAGAACACCAAACCTTACCCACAGTGTCTCTACTTGAGCAACAAGGAGTGGGTTTGTATAGATGAAGTTGGAATCTTTCAAGAAAACTCTACATTAAGACTGCACAACTCACTTAAGCAAGCAGAAGGGACACAAACGTCACTCAACGCAGCCCTCTCGTGAACAGCACCAACGTGAGATTTCAATCACTCAGAAGTATACAATATGTGAAGTTCTCTGTATAGAATGTTGCTATCATTTCTCACTGGAAACCAAGAAACGGCAATACTTTGGGCCAAACATCCAGCTGGACTGGCCAAGAGCAGCTTACAAACGCTCGCTAAAAGTCACGAGCATTGCGCAAGGGCCCTCAGTTTCTGACATCAGCGCAGGGCTTGACCTTCAGAGCTGAGCTCTCCACATGCTCAACCCGTCACAGGTTCATCCTGAAATTAGTCACCGCCTTAGCATCACAGTCTGGTAAAGTCTTCTTCCAATTACGTCACCCTTGGCCCCAGGGTCACAATATGATGTAACACATACACAGAGCATACTCCTTTCTGGTTTTGAGTAACACCTATTAAAAGCTCCCAACCCTTTGAGGGTCAGGAGTCCTTAAAACTCTGTGAGTACACTAGACTAGATATGGATAGACTAGAGGGATAGACTTTGTTAGGTTTTTTTTTCATGAGAGATGAAGCTATCAGGCTACCTATGCTGTGGAGAAATATTATGCTTACTAATTCAGGTTTATGTTTCCTTTGAGTTTAAAGAGAGATGAACAAAGAAAAGACTCACCAGAATCATCTCCTCTGCATTACAGATTGCTGGCAGAAGCAACACTCAATTAACACAGGCCGGAAATGAGCAGGAAGTTACGCTTCAGCGTTGCAGGCTTAATTAGATGCAGCTATTAATTAAGCATCAACTTTGAAACAATTTAAATTGTCCACTGGCTGGGAGGAGGAGGGGAGGGGAAAAAAAAGTGGATAGCTGTGTAACATGCCCTATGGTACAACACGGAGACTGGAGACAGAAGTTCCACATACCAATCTTGACTGGCAGTGGTGAGGTTGTCACAGCAACCATAATACAGCTTCATGAATATGCATTATGCTAAAATCTATTTTTTGTCCTAAAAGAGACTAAGGTGTCATTCAGCTCACAACATGAAGCTGCCTGGGAGACGGATCGGGGCTGTGCAATAAAAGTCACTTGTCTTCAAAACCTTCTGCTTGGCTGCTGCAGCCAAAAGGGGCTGGGGGGAGAGGGGAGACACAGAACATGGTGGCATGGGGCTGTAGAACTCTCTTCCACACCTGCCTCAGCCAGAGGGTACTTCAGACATATTTGGCAAACATTTTAAGGCAGAGGCTCCCAAAATGAGCTGCCCATTCCCTGCAAAGTTTCAGACCTGTGCAAGTCATCAGCCTTAGACCTGGGGACAGGCCCTTCAGCAAGCCAGAGGAGGAGTGACCCTCCACGGCAAGACAGAGGGGGAGCTTCTCCCACTTCCAGGGACAACACCCAGCCAGCTGAAACTGGGGGGCTTTGTCTTGATCACCCCTGGAAAACTGTGGGTGGAGGGGCTCACAAAAAACCCTCCGAACAATACACATGTACCTACACAGGTCACACACCAGTGAAGACGACAGTGACTATTTCAGCTGAGGAGCTGTGGGAGTTGTACTTGGTACTCAGTCCCACACTTAACATCGCACTGGAAACATCACACCTCCAAACACACACCCCTTCCGCAAACACGCTGACGCCCTACACACCTCTGTCTCTCTCATCATGAAACCTAAAATTAACAAGCTTTGTTAAATAAATTCCTCTATAAACTGATAAACTGGAAATTTTAACTCCCAAAACAGGAAGATAAAGCTCATTTTTTTCTCAAGACGCCTGTGTGGAAAAAAAGTGAAACATTCATTATGCCATCTGAAGAGCAGCACCAAAAAACCCTGCAAGAGAAGGACTCTGACTGCAGAGGGGGGCTCAAGCAGCATGCACGGACTGAAGGAGCCACCAGTTCAAGCCATGGGGCAGCAAGTAGTTGCTCAGCACTGATGTTTGCCAGCTACTCTGCCTGGCAGATGTCCTGTGAAAGGGGTGGCACGTTGCTACAGTGATAAAAGCCCACCACCCTCCAGGTAAAGCCCTCCCTTCCCAGTCACCCACCGTCCCCCCTGCTGCATACCCATCCCCATCCCAGATGAGCCTGAAGTCCTCTTGATTACAGGCTGACACCAAAGGGAGCAACCCTGTTCATTTCTGCCATGGCCTTCATTTCACTTGACCACTCATGCAGTTTATCAGCTCATTGCTGATACAACTAATTTTTGTGTTTGTTTTCTGGCATGGTCAGTCTAATCGGAGCAGACAGATATGGAGCTACACTCCTGGTTGCAGAAGCAATTAGAGCTGTCATGCCTCCCTCACAGAAAATGTTTCTGGTTGTGGGCAGAGGGAGAAAGCATCCTTTTACAGCAGCCACCTGCACTTAAATCAGGTTAAACAACTGCAAAGGCTCACTCTGACACTGTTTATGAAGCTGCCATGAGGCACAGTTCAGAAATCAGTCCTATGCCAGAGCTTCAGCCTCTTCTCTGAAGAACAGGGGAAGAGCTTGTCACAGCTCAGCATGGACAAAAGGCTTTTTTCTGCTTCCTCTGAATTTCTTCTACTAGTCAGGGCAGCTGAGGGCAAAGAGGGGAAGATGAACGACACCAGCTCAGCAATGGCCTCCATATACAAGGCAGCTCTGGCAGCTCAGACCTGGCTGGGCTTCAACCAAATAAGAAGCTGTGGCACAGGGGAAGCACTGCCATAAGCCAACACCACAACTTCTGCCTGTAAAAACAAAGGGACATTGGGGTGATGGATGGGGGGGACGGATGGGATGTGACTGACACAGGGCAAGATCAGCCTATCACTGCATATATGTCCTTTTCCAGTGTTCAAACAGAAGCGTAGGAAGCCTAGCTTCATGTAGCACTGAGCTGGCCTTTTACATTCTGCTTTAACGTAAACATTTAAAATCTGAAGTATACCTACTAGCATGGAACATCTTATTCAGATTAATAAGTGTATTATGGAAGGTCATTACTGTTCAGGAAGTGTAAGGCTTGCCAGCCCTGAAGAATTTTCATTCTATTCCTTCAAGTTAAAAAAGTGCAACTTACTGAGACCAATGCAGTTACACATGTTCAATGCCGACTGTGCTTTTCATAATCTCACCTGCATGTTTATCATCTTCAGATGATAAATACAGATAAACCAGAGAATGGACGTACTGCTAAAAAAATTCCTCATCATGTCTTATGAGGAGCAGCTGAGGGAACTGGGGGTGTTTAGTCTGCAGAAGAGGAGGCTGAGAGGAGACCTCATTGCTCTCTACAGCGCCCTGAAAGGAGGTTGTAGTGAGGCAGGGGTCGGTCTCTTCTCCCAAGTAACAAGTGATAGGACGAGGGGTAATGGCCTCAAGTTGTGCCAGGGGAGGTTTAGACTGGATATTAGGAAACATGTCTTAACTGAAAGGGTTATCAAGCACTGGAACAGGCTGCCCAGGGCAGTGGTGGAGTCCCGATCCCTGGAGGAACTTAAAAGACCTGTAGATGTGGTGCTGAGGGACATGGTTTAGTGGTGGACTTGGCAATGATGGGTTAATAGTTGGACTCAATGACCTTAAAGATCTTATCAACCTAAACGATTCTATGATTCTATGACAGCGTGAAGTATTGTGTAAATACTCACACACATACATGAAAGGCTACTGTGTGAAAGACTGCTATGCTGCACAACACACGAAGGAGGGATTTATCAGAATTACACAAAGGAGTAAGGGAGAAACAGCAAGTTTCATACAGTAAGTCTGGCTTTGGGCATGAGCTTCATTTCTGGCACTGTCTGTACTGCACAGCCACTTGTAAAAGCTATGTAAACTATTCCTTGAAATCTTATCACAGAGTGAAAAGATCAAGGTCAGGCTCCCACCATGAACGTGGCAGAAATGTGAACACCAGCTCCACTCAAAGAGAGCCTCCCTCATCCCACCCATGTAACCTGTCAAAAGATGAGAGGGATATTTTTCTCCACATAGCAAAGTTAGGAAATAGCAGGGGAAGTTGCGTGACATAGGAAAGCACCAAACATGTCCCTTAGGTATCATGGACCTCCCCTCCATGTCTTCAGAGCTTAACCCTTTACATAAATCCACCTGCAATGTTGGTACATTTGCTATTAAGAGATGAATCACAACACCCAAAAGACAGTTTTGATTTCTCATCTGCAATTACTTGTTTAAATAATTTGACTATTTAACTGACTTAACATAGTGAAATGCCAGGCTTAAGGCTGAAAAGCTCTGCTGTTCAAGATATCTCCACAACAGAAGCAAACCCCTGTTCCCTCACATTTCACACTGCATCATTCCCTCAGTAGACAGAATATCTGCTCCATGCCCCCACGCTTATAATGGTAATCCTGAATTAAAACAAACAAACAAAACAAAACAAAACACAAGCTGGTATAGCTACACCAGGCAGCAGAGTATCTAACCCTATGAGAAACTAGAAGGGCCATAAGGAACATAATCACATTCCTGCAAGTTAACCCTTCTATTTAGTAAACTGCCTGGGTATTCCACCATCGCTGCAGATCCTTCATTTCACAAGTTGATTTCAACATGCTTTGGACAACAAAATTAAGTGGAAATCTTTGCTATTAAACCTGATTCTTCCAAGAAGCACTTGAAGTCTGGGCATCTCCTGCACGCTCTTTCCCAGTAATCTCTGTACATAATACCAACTGCTGTTAAAAAAGCCAATTTTGGCAACACCTCTAACTGTTCCAAGTAGAGGACAGAAGACAGACCCCAGTCAAGCCCATGAAAAGGATGCCATATGCATGTAGCAGATGTTACTGGTAAAACATACAACCGGTGGAGAAGTACAAATGTGAGGCTGAGCAGAGGTTGTCCCCTCACCCCACCAGCAGTTATAGATGGGGGACAACATGGATCTATACTGGGAAAGGGAACAACCTCAAAAAGAATGATGGAGCCTGTGGATCAGACACTCATAGGGAAATACATGGGAGAAAAAAGAAAAAAGGAAAAAAAAAAAAAGAAAAAAGAAAAAGGGAAACAAGAAAAAAGGCGTTACTCCAGTTAAGTTTCCCATGCATTCTTGTCTTTTCTCCCAAACTTTATTAGTTCATGCAACCAATTCCATTTTGCAAACAAAACCAAAATAACTCATCACTCAAAACACTCACCGCTGCCACAGATGAACTCCAGCCAGCAACAGTAACCCACTTGTCTCCAGACCCAGGCAGAACGGCTCAGCTCTCCACCTTTGGCAGCCTGGCACACGCAGCTGTGTGCAGGACCACGAGAGCAGGAAAGACGGAGATATACAGCCAAAATTGCTATGAGCAATTCCGAGGCTTCCTTAAAGCATGCGTAGAGTTGAGAAAAACTAAACAAAAAATTGCATAATTTCAAGAAAACACAGAAATGATGCATTACATAAGACTGTAAGGAAGGTACAAAGCCTCTTCCTAACAAGTAAACGAGCCAGCTGAGGCTATTACCATAAACTAGCCCAGTTCTTACTGATTTGGCCATATTTGTAGGAAATTAACACTTTAATAGTGCTTGTTATATCCTATTGCCTCATAATTGCAGATGACAAAAAAAAAAAATATACACAGGAGTTAGCAACTACATTTTTGAAGCTGCTTGAACCAAATGGAACAAGGTATCTTAGAGCAATTCTTTAAATAAACCAGAGCACACCAAGGTACCCAGCTCCCCTCCTCTACAAGGGCGAGCCTGCTGTTGTCAGCAGCACTGAAGCGTAGTTACGTGCTAAGTGCCATTTCTCCCAAGAGGAGACAGCTTCTGGCTTGACAGAGCTGCATTAGGAAGGTTTCCACTGTGTTTCAACACCAGATGTACTGGACACAAGGAAGAGGCAGAAAAAACAACTCTGCCAGTTTGGTTTTTTGATCCTAAACATGAATCCAGTGGTGTTTGCACTTAACGGATCAGCTCTTATTAACCAAGCCTGTACAAGCACCCTGATCTACCATACTTATTGCATGCTCTATTTCAAAACAAAGTATTTTCTTGTCTCAAAATGTCACAAATACACAGTGAAGCCTGTCAGGCTGCTAAAATTATATAAACCCAATGACAGTAAATAGCAACCTGGCACACCGCTGAGCCTTCAGACTTGAAATAGATTTAAATTAACATAAAGATAGCAGGACAGAGAGTTCAGTAACGAAGTGAAGAAGCCAAGAGAAAAGAAGTAAGATTATTTCAGTCATCATTTCAATCAGATCAAGCAACTTAAAATCCAGCTACAGGATGGCATTTACGTCTGCCTCTAAGACTGGGATGAGGGCCAGAACTACACGACTTGAGCTGATGCGTTTATGTCACAATGACACTTCACTTAGCAATGATAAAGGACCAAAGGTCAAAGTACTTTTGAGAAAAAGAGATATATACACACAGTATGTCTTTCTGAGCAGTTATGGCTGGGGTGGGGAAGGAAGGGGCAGGGAGCGTTATTCCTCACACATACCCACCCGTCCCACCATAAAACCAGTTCAGCTGTGCCCATTTCAAAGCTTCCTAAGTTCACAAAGGAGATTTCTGTAAAGATCTTTCTTCGTCCAGCCACTCCTAAGAAATGATTTGTTTTTCAAGTCAAAATCAGAGAGGAGCCAGTGGTGCCTCATGGCACAATTGAGAGGTAACATCACCAGCTGAAGAATAGAGACCACCCCTACACCTCCAAAACGCCTCCTGAAAACTACCCTAAAAAATCTGGGGGAAGGAGTAGAAATTATGGCAGAGAGCAACCAATTACCAGTCCAACTCCAAGTCTGGTTTGGGGATACCGAGCCTTTTGTTTACACAAATGTTTTAACAGACACAGTCTCTCAAAGTCATGGAAGCTTAGAATTCCGAGATTTTTTGCATTAATGACAGAAGCATGCTGAAGGCTGCAGGACATGATTGAACCACCAGCTAGCTCTGAACTCCCCTGAACCTTTGATTAGCTTATATAATTACTATTGATGTAAAACCAAAACAAAACACTATAAAAAAACATTATACCACATTACTCTTGAGTATTTTAGGGATTCCAAAAGGCTCCCATCTGTGCCCAAAAGTAAACTACAGACCATTGAATTTGCCGAGAGGAAAAAAAAAAAGAAAAAAAAAAAAAAAAGATGACATATTTGAATTTCTTTGTTGTAGGCATCTGGGGCCTTCATCCAGCTGCAGGATCTAAACTTGAGCAGAGACCTGGACGGCTGTAAGTGGGAGTCTGTTCTAAGCCAGACCTAAGTCCTGGAAGATGAGATGACAAGAAACAGGGACAGGCTGTCTTTAGGGCAAAAATAAAAGCTGTAAATACACAATAAAGGGACAGTTCATATCCTACCAATGCTCCTGCCAGACCCTTCTATTTACTGCATAGTATCAAATCTTCAGAAACTAAACAGCAGTTTTAATCAAGGACTGTTCTGGGGTTTTATTGCTGCACTCAACTTTGATGCCCCACTGCATTCCAGAGGTGCCAGGCCCCCAAGAGCGGTATTACAACATGCAGAACAGAAAACACGCCCTGCTACAACTTCTCCTTCAGAGGAGTCAGCCACACAAGCCTGAAGACATGGAAGCAAGATTTTCTGAAGTAGAGTACTAACTTCCAGTAAGTGGGAAGGTTTCTCGTACCCAGAAATCATGACAAACAGTAAGATGGGAAAGTTGGGCCCAGTTTGTGTATAACCAGTCCTAAGGCCTCTGATTTAGAGCTCACACAGCTACAAAAAAAAAAAAAAAAAAAAGTCTTTGGATTTGATATATAAGCTAACAGGGCTATGTAAGTTATGAAGAAGAGGTCAGACCACTTCACACTAGTGTTCCTACACGAGGGTGCGTACAGGGGCACATGGGGGATGGAAAAAGCTGTCTCCTTTCAGGAATGATAGGAATATTGAACCTGACACAATTGAATAGCTTCAAATAAAGGTGTTTTCTTTAGCAGATCGGCTACCAGGAAAGCTTCCTTTCTGCCCTGACAGGCAGAGCGCTCTGCTCTCCCTCAAACCCAGTGACAATATTCACATTACCATTTATGATTGCATTTCGCAAAAAACTTTTAATTGAATCTACTGGTTAATCTTTATTTAAAAAGAAAAGTAAGTTATTTCAAATTATTATAAACTTGTAAGAAAGAAAATCTGCATGTTTGTACCTAATCTACTTCAAAAGCTGGCGTCTGGCATTTCCTCCGCGGTTTGGAAACACCAGTGATGCATCTGCTTCCTCAACATGGTTTCTCATCTCCCATTTCAGATAACAACCAATTTGTGGTCAGACAGTTATCTTCAGGGTCCAACCCCTTTTTAGCGTTTCCAGTAAGTATATCTGTCCTTACCTACTTTTCTTCTGACTTTTACTGCATTCTTGTATTAACTTCATAGTAATTGAATCGCTGAACTAAAAAAGCTCTAGGAAACACCAGTCTATGTAACTACCACCACTTGGTTCAGCTGGAGCTTTTGAAAAGGGAGGGGAAAGTAAAAAAAGCAAATCACCACCTTTAAAGCAAACAGACACTCATATTTGTGTCAGTTCATGCAGTGTTTCCAAAACTCATCTAATACAATTGTTCACCAGTTAAATACACAGATGAAATTTTTTGTGCAGTGAGTGAGGTCTGCAGTAATTTCATATTGGCTCTCAGATATTAGGATGAACTTTTAGCCAGCTGAGAAGAAAGCCACCTTCTGGGTAAGATAAACAGATGTAGTTTGCTTCAGACAATAAAGAATACAAACTGCATGGAAAGATTTTCCATGATTTAACAAAGACAATAAATTGTCACCAACAGTAGACTAATGAGTCACAGACAACAGCTTAATACTTAAAGCTTGTCTCTAAAGAAAAAAAAAATATTTATGCAATTTCAAAGTCTTAACAACAAAACAGAAAATGAGTTCCGAATAGATCCCAGTTTCCAACCAGGATAGCTGTATGCATCCAAGTGAAATCCAAAGCGGACACCACACACAGCCAGGCTACGATTCCACCAGGAAAACCAGACTGAAAATGCCAGTCATTGCTTCTCATTCAAAAAGCATATGCTGTCCCTTCTCTATCAGAGGACTGCTGAGGGCCAGACAGCTTCACCAGGCAAATTCAAACTGCTAAGCAAAGTGAGCCCCACACTCCTCCTGTAAAATATTCCAAGAAATGGCATTTTGTGCTTCACTTGTTTTCAATGCACGTTGTAGAGGGATAAGTGATCCAGCATTAGAGGAAATTGTTGTTGGCAGAGCCCTCAAACTGGGGAAAGGTTGCTACTGGAAGAAACAGGAAAGAAGCAGAAGTAGCTTTAGAAAACATGTATTTGCTGTAAAAATGTTCCCTAATAGAGTTTTCTGGGGAAGTCAGAACTATCTCACTTTGGCTGGTTATTCCCAAACTGCAAGTAAAAATAAGAGCTGCTGAATGTGCATACATTCATCAGTCCCATAACTAACTCCACTGGGGAAGGAAGGAGAAATCTTTCCAAATAGGTTCAGACCCTTTTATAAGCATCAAAAGCTTTATATTCAAGAACATTTCTCTGAAACAAAACAGGCCCAGCTTCAGATAATCTAGAAGAGACCACAGTCCTCATTTCTGCAGTGTTCTGCAAACTCTTAGACGTTATTTTTTATGACTGCAAGTTTCCAGGAAGCTCTTGCAGCTGAAGAAAATCTTGGGAGCACAGCACCCTGTATCAGCTACCAGTTCTCTTAAAGGATCCGTGTGTCCAGCCAGATGCTCCGTGGCTTGTTGGGAAGGGCATTCCTCATTGCACAATCCCAGGTGATCCCACAGAGCTGGTGAGACCATACAGGGTTTTACATAAAACCAAGCCTCACTGTATTTTCATACAAAAGGTGATCTCAGACACTCAGCACTATCTTTTGGGTTGCTTTGTAGATTAGCCTGTAGAGGAGTGTGAACACCTTGGATAAAAGCAGTGCAGAGTGCAAAGAATTATAAAGTTAATCAAACTGGAATAATGCCTAGAAGTGGTTTAATGCTTTGAAAAGTCAGACTACATAAATAACGTTAAACAGACTCCACTTATTCCTACTCCTTCCGATGACATGATCCTTGCAAGCTGATGCAAGACTTAGTAGCCTACGGAGTTGGTTTTTACTATTATCTGATGATCACAGTCCAAAGTCACCCTAATATTAGTCACACGAGGATGCTTTGGACGTTTTGCTGCTCTCAAGTCCCACGCTTCACAGCTACCTTTACCCCACACAAACAGGATGGCAGCTGCTGGGAATCGAACCTCTTGGCTATACGCAAGAGGAAACAACCAGGATTTTCAAGGATGGTACACGCAGACAGCTCCCTCAGCATTACTCCCTGTCTCACAAGGGAAGAGGTGACAAAGAGGGAAGATGAAGAAAGCCGTAAACCCAAAAGTGAGTTCAGAGATAAGATCACAGACTAAAGATCATCCTGCAGCTTCATTTTGAATCAGGTAGCTAAAGTTGTGTTCAGGTTGTGTTCAACAGTTGTTCATTTTATGAAATGCTCAGAGCCCAGGCTACTGGTCCCTTTGGCCCCAGAACAGGGTTATGGATCTTTTCAGACTGGCCTCTTCTATGCCGCTCAGACCTCCAAGACTCGAATCAGGCATGCCACCCTCTCCAGCCTACCCGGAAAGCGTAAACTCACCCAGTTTCTGGCAGCACGTTGCCCGTGGAACAAACCCTAATACTGGCAGGAGGAGTGTCTGGGAAAGCAGTTTGTGCCCAAAGCACATAACTCTATGTCTCCCTAGACTCAGATCTGGAGTAAATCACAGTAAATTACAGGGTTTAGACACTCGCATCAGTCCTAACATAACTAGGAGGGACCCTGAAGCTGTACAGCTACAGACATCAGCTGCCTCTACGAAAAGCAAGATGGAAAAAAGATATCCTTGTCAGGCTCATAACACAGTATTATGGACTAAGCATAGCCTTCAAACTACATTTTAAGAGATCCTTCGCTAGAGGCTTCACGTTTTCCCATCCCTATGGCTGTGATGCTGCTTAAATACTGCTGACGGTTATAAATCCACACACCTCTCTGTAGCCCTGCTACATTTCCCCATGAATTACAACATGCTGTTAACCTTGAAAAGTGCATCAAGTAATTTAAAAATGCAGTTACTGTGCACACCTGGGAATGCAGAGATGAGATTCAGAGAGGGGAAGAAAAACACACAAACCATTTCCTGAATGTAGAGGGAACGTGGAGCCTCAGGTAGTAAAATCTGCAGTGAGAGGCTGGAGGACGTCTTTTCTGAAGGTAGCTCTAGACCCAAAACTCTTTTACGAAGTTGTCTTTTGCATACACATTTCTAACTTGAAGAAGTCACTTTTCAAAATTTAAGCTAATGATAAACTTCAGGTTATGAAATAAACACTGTTTTGAGCATCTAAAGATGCTTGTGTGTCCTTCATTGAGAAACCTGGTACTAATTTTCAGTCTCCAAGAGCTGGTTGGTTTCCAAACCAGTGAATTTGAAGTGTTCTGTATAAAAGTAACCTAATACCTGAAATGAATATTGAAGGAACAAGTGACTTTTACAACATAGTAAAAAATGCCAAGTTATCAGTAATGCCAGATACTAATACAAACTGCTGACAGTCCTATTGAGAGATCTGATAAGACAGTTTTAGCAGTTGGAAACTAATTGCACTCAGTTACTAATTGCATACATCAGGCCAGCATGGAATGCATGGCTTTGTTCTCTTTAATTAAGATAAGTATAGACCTCTCATGTTGTGCAGTTACTTTCAGGGGAGTACTATAAAAATTAAAAATGCATCTATTAACCACTGTATTGAACTTACAGAAGGCAAGCAACTGTTAACTGCTTTTTCCACGTAAATTTGCCATATTGTTTAAGAACCTTAAAAAAACATCTTAACCAACTACACACACTGAGAAATACAGGACTAGAAACTCAATGGTCAAGAAACGAGTGTCCCTTCCCACAGAGTTTGATGAGACTCCCAAGGGTAAAGCAGTATTTTGTGCTTTATGCCTTGTTCTCCTCTCTCCCTCCCATCCATGAGCAGTGTTACCAGCATTACACTAACACTTTTATTCTGCACCTGAAGTGTTGACCTAAAAATAAAAACTCTGTTTACAAATTCTGACTCCTGACTTACTCATACAAGCATACAAAACAGATGTGGTAGAATAGGGAAGCATCTGAACTTCACTTGGTTTCGTTGATAGACAGATGCTTACCTTCAGGCATGTTTCAAGGGAAATACAGTGATGTAGAAATTGCCTGTGGAGCACGGCAGGGCAGGGCAGCCCTGATGGAGTACAACGCAGCGTGGGATGGCGGCTGGAGAACCAAACCAGCCCACAGCAAGGATGTGCCCTCACAAACATAAGCAAGCATTCACCCAAAACTGAAATGAGCTGCTTCAGCCAGCAGTCCGTGTGAACACACCCCAAGAAACACACATACCTGTGACTCGGCATCTAATGACTACACTTATTAGGCACGCGTGGCCAGCAAACTTAGTCATAAATCCCTTCATCACAGGTCAAAAGAGCTGTCAAGGCCTGCACTGATGGGATCCAGAAAACACTGAAGCATTTGGAGTTTTTTTAACAGGAACATCAGTTCCTGTGGAAGAGCAAAAGTACTCAGAGAAGCTGCATTAGTGACTTACAGCACGAAAGTGAACTCTCAGACCTGCATCCCAAGAAAACATGCTCAAAATTTACTTGAGAAGTTTCTTTTTTTTCACAGCATAGTGGGAAATATGAGGGCAGAGCTGGAGTACTGTGTCCACGTCTGGGCACTCCAGTACAGAAGAGACATGGACATACTGGAGAGAGTCCAACAAAAGGCTACAAAGGGATGGAGCATCGGTCCTGTGAAGGAAGGCTGTGAGAGCTGGGACTGTTCAGACAGGAGAAGAGAAGGCCCAGTGGGGTGGGATATTTCACCCAGTCATAGAATCATCAAGGTACACTGATCTGAAGGGAGGATGTAAAGAACACGTAGCCAGGCTCCTCTCAGTGGTGCCCAGTGACAGGACCAGAGGCAATTGGCACAAAATGAAACACAGGAGGTTCCCTCTGAACATCAGGAAACACTTTTTCACTGTGAGGGTGACTGAGCACTGACATTGCCCAGACAGGCTGTGGAGTCTCCGCCCTTGGATATATTCAAAAGCTGTCTGGACATAGGCCTGTGCTTTAGATGGTCCGGCTTGAGCAGGGGGCTGGATGAGATGACCTCCAGAGGTGCCTTCCAAACTCAACCATTCTGTGATTCTATGAAATAAAAAGACTAGTTCTCTTCAGTCACTAATGAGACTCCTAGAACAAGTTTTACAGTAAGTGTGATGCATTCTTGGTAACTTACTTATCTAGAACAGGTGATGTGTTCTTCACAGACCACCACAAAGAACTTGTCTTATTGACTTGGGATTTGTAAGAAGCTGCAACTAAACAGAATTTCAGTTTCCATTAAGATGCAGATGTAGCTTTTAAACTAAGAGAGACAATTTTAAGTATTCTCAAGGCATGTTTAGAAAATACTACCAGTAGGTTTTTTTTTCCTCACTTACACAGGCAAGTATTAAACACATATGGTGACCCAACACGCAAATAGAAAGGATTTTTCAAACACAGCTGTATACATTTGGAATCTTTACCTTACACTATTCCCAGAAGCAAAAAACCTGCATCTTCAATTATTTAAGCACCTCTGAAGATTTGGTCTTGTATGTCATGAAATTAAATTTACTTCTGCCAGAGTGTGCATCAGGAGAAAGAATTGATTGTTAAAGAGAAGAGGGGAAAACCAGCAAGAGCACTCCTAACCACAAATATGGTATTTTTGGTTTGCATCCGATAACTGCTCTCTCAGTTTAGTCAAGGCAAGAAGATTTACTGTGCAAAAGAAACTGTACTATTAAGGTAAAGAAAAAACATCCAGAACTTACTTTCTGTGAAGACTGCAGAGCCTGTTAATATTTATGAAGTCTGAAGTGGCTTCAAAGACTCCTTACTTCATTTTCTTATGTCATAATGAAAAGCAGCACTAAGTCATTAAATTTTAAGGTGAGTTCATGACTAAACTATAACTGTTTTAATAAATTCTGACCTCCTAGGAAAAGGCCTAACTTCTTTGTTTTATTGTGCGTGTGCATCTTTGTGACTTCCATTTCAATGACAATGACCATAAGATGAAAAGATAAAACTTGCATTTGTTCAGAAACTTGAAAGATCAAAACACATAAACCTTGGAAGTACTCAACATCATTACCCAAAAGCTACATTTGATGGCTGTATTTCTGCACATAGATTATTTCATGGATTAACCTGCCACTGTGCAAGGCCAGGGACGTGGGCAGAGAGAGAGAATCTCTTCTGGAAGACCCCGATTGAGCACATACTGTCAAAAGCTTTCCTTCTGATCAAACTCTGTGTCATAAAAATAACCCGTTAGAGGAAGTCATCTCTCCTCCTAGCACGGATGCTGCCATGCAGATATTATTTAGCTGAGAAAAAACCTATGTAGGAAGAAAAGGAAACGGTGTTACAGGATGAAGCTAGAAAATTGCGTACTTTATTTGGGACTGACAGGTTTGGACAAGAGAGGCTCATATTCGGGATGGCTGATTTTTCTGCCCTTAATACTGGAGTATTTTGGTAATAAGTGGGGCTTTGGGGACTTCAGAGCTAGAGAGTATCACTAATAAGCCTGATGAATACTGGGGGTAAGGAGAGGGAGGAAGAGATTCAGACAGGCCACTGAAGAGCTACATAGCTTTAACCCAAAAAATTCAGCAAGGTACATGTTTGCCCTTGACTCAAACATTCCTGAATAGCATTTATTTTCCAGACCTAAAAGAAACAAAACATCAGGAAATGTGATCCGTTACCTCTTAAATAAGATTATATTCAAAACTGTTAATGGGACCATATGTTTCACAAAACACAGTCTCTTATCTTCAAGAATCCCTATGGATTTGGTGGTGACTGAGTCAAAATACAAAGCATGATTTTCAGCAGACAAAATGAGGTGAAATGGAGTCTTTGTTAATTTTCCAACAGATCTGTTAGCCTTTTGGGGGTTAAACAGTTAATGCTCCTCCTTAGCTTTGAAGTCTCTGTATTAAGTAGTGAATACTCAAGTATCAGAACAATGCTGAAGACACAACATATACATGTAGTATCACACGTATATACGTCGTATGTATCCACACACAACGTTCCATACCCTAGAAGTCTACCTGACCATTAACAGCAGCACTAACCACTTCTCTCACACTGCAGAAGTTCCCTTACTAAAATAAAATATTAGAATTGATTGGGTTTTTTATCCAGGTCTCAAACAATATTGAAACTCTCTGACATCACTCTTACAATGAACATGAGTTCCTACAAGCTTGGAATATCACGTGCCTGGAGAAGGGGAGGCCCAGGGGAGAGCTTCTGCACTGGCTACCTGCTGTAAACCACTGAGAATTAGTTTCCAGCCAGGAAGACAGCAGGGCTGCATGCCAGCCCTCCGACTTTGCCTCCTCAATCAGGATCTCCCCTCTGCCAGTCTCTCTGAAACCAGGTCTCACCGAAGAGTGAAGAGCAGAGCCAGGACAGGCTTTTCCCAGCTGCTGCCCTGAATTCCTCCCTCCCTCCACAGGCACTGACGTCAGGTCCCCAAGCCACAGCGATGCTGGCAAGGCAGGCCAGGAGGGAGGTCAAAGTCTGGGCGATGCCTTCACCCAGAGCAGAAGCTGTACAGCGCCAAGGAGCGGAACATGTACACCCAAGCAGTAGCAGCCTCCCTCTGCCACTCAACAGTCACCCCCTGACCCAGGATGTGCTGAGCAGACCAGGTCTCACTAGTGCCACCGTTAAAAGAGAAAAAAACCCAAATCCATGAGTCTGGCACTTTAGCTCAGGTTAGTCCCACCTGCCACCGTCTGAAACTGTCTCCAAGAGCTTACCTGCAGAGCTGGAAACACGACATGGCTCATCATCAACTCGGTCTGGCATCTCAGGCCAAAACCACCTTTATTATGGCGGAGGGATGAGCCAAACATACTTGTGGCCACCATATGAAAAACAGGGAAACATAATTCACATTTTCAGGGGATTTTGCGCAATTTGGTATCATAACACCATCAATTAATTTTGTATTTTTTCAGTTTCACAGCTAGTAGCTTAAATGTCAGCTTCAGGAGAACGCAGACTAGGACTAAAAAAAGCCCTCCCTTTTTGAATAACTAGATACTTTATTAAATATTTCCCCTCCCTACCCACATCTCAACCACCACTGGAAACATGATAGTCGAGAACTCGTCCATCGTTCATTCCACATTCACACAAGTTACACAGTCCCACATCTATTCAACCTAAAACTCTGCAGCTGCAGTAGCGAAGCATGACACGCGAACATGACAAAAAGCTGTCATTTTCCCATTCGCCCCATATGTGCGTTTAAGGCCCACAATGACCCACAGAAGCACGCAAGATGCCCACCCAGTACGTGGTTACCTATCGGACCTTTCCTGAAAGAGCCCAGGTTGGCAGCCTGGACTGTACCACAGCCATTGACCCGGCACCACGACTCTGCCAGGCGCTCGGTCTCCTTGACAGTAAGCTCTCGGGCAGCATTTCTCTGCTCCTGCCGCTCCCACACTCCCCTGCCCCACCGCCGCACACCAGACGCCTCCAGACACCGCATGCTTTGGGGCCCGGTGCACTGCAGGCTACCATTTAATATAAACATGTGGCCAGCCCCCGATTAAGCCAGGCTGACCCAAAGCTCAAGAAGCAAACTTCACAACACAGACAACGTTCCCAGGTGTTATTCCCAAACCAGATGTCACCCCGGTCGGGGGTCAAGCAGAGGTGAAGGAGGGGTGGGATGCGGCCCGCGCAGCTCCCCGCGGCGGGGGGGGATCCCCGCAAGCGGCTGTGGGAAACCCTGCCGCGGTCACAGCCAAGTGCGGGGCGGCGCGGAGACGAGGAGCGGGTCTGGGGCAGCGTACCGGCAGCTAGAACGCGGTCCCCGGGACACCGCCACCTCGGGGGACAGGCCAGGAGGAGACGTGACCTTCCCCGGGCCCTCCGCCACCCCACCCCGGCGGTGTGTGCCCCTTGGCTCCGCCTCACCCGGACCGTGGCGGTGATCCGCGCCGGTCCCCGCGGCCCAGGACGGCTGCTCCGTGCCGGCAGGGGGGCAGCCGGACACCTCCAGCCCCACGGGGACGGCCTCCCGCTTCCCGCAAACGGATGAGGCAGGCCCCGAAGGGCTGAGCCACCCGCCGAGCTCCCCGGTGGCTCCTCCCGCACCCCCCGGTCCGCCCCCGCCGCTTCGGGAGCGCCGAACAAAAGGCGAGGGAGGGAAGGGGGGAGTGCAGCGCTCCCAGGGGTGCCCGTCCCGGGCGGGGGGGCTCTGCCCTGCCCGGCCCGGCGGGAGACACGGCGCCCCGCACGCAGCCCTGCCCCGTCCGTGCCCCAGCCCGCGGGGACAGCGCTCCCCGCCGCCCCGGCCCGGGAAGGTCGGCGCCACGCTGGAGGCGGAAAGGCTCGGACAAAAAAAAAAAAAAAAAAAAAAAAAAAAAAAAAAAAATATTATAATTTCGCCCCGTAGAGCGGCCCGGCGGGCACTCACCCTGCTCGTAAATCGGAGCAAACTCTCATTCACGCTCCCCGCGGTGCCCAGGCCGCCGGAGACAGGCGGCGCGCCGAGAGCTCCGGTCGCTGAGCCGCGCTGGGCCGGGCCGCCCGCTCAGCGCCGGGCCGCCCGCTCAGCCCCTGCCCGCCGCGGGCGAGGGCGGCAGCAGGTGCCCGTCCGCCGCCGCCGAGGCCGTGCCGAGCGCCCTTGCGCAGCCGCCGCCGCAGCGCCCCAGCCGCTCACCGGGGCCGCGCTGCGCGCCCGCCCCGCCCCCAGCGGCCCCGCGGCGGGGAGCCCGCAGAGGCGGGGGCGGGCGGGGCGGCCGATGGGCGGCCGCAGGAGCGCGGCGGCGGCGGCGCAGAGCGAGGCTCCCGCCGGCCGCAGCCCGGTCCCAGCGCCCCGCGGCCGGCGGCGGAGGCGGGTCCCGCGGTCCGCCCGGCGCGGCGCCCGCAGGCTCTGCGCGGAGCGGCAACGAGCGGCCCCCGGCCCCGCCGCAGTGCACCTGCCCCGCGCCGGCGCCCGGAGCTCGCCTGCGAAGGAGTCCAGACACTAGCAGGCAAGACCCTCCATAGCGTGCTGGCTGCTGCTGGTGCGGTCTGTGCTGCCCTCCGCGCTGCACGGCTCTGCGGCGGGGCTGCGCTCTGCTGTGCGCTGCGCCGCCCGTACCGTGCCGCCGGGCGCGGGCTCGGGGCGTGCGTTGTGGCCGGACCCGAGCCCGGCAGCAGCGGGGGCTCCCTTGTGCCCAGGGCTCGGCGCAGACACGGCGGCAGCCTTGCCTGTGCTTTGCTGCCGTCGCTAGGGATCGGGTCGTGGAGCTGATCGCGCCCCGGTGAACCGTAGCACATGGCCGAGCCCGGGGAGGGCGGCGGCAGGGCGGGGGGCGGCGGGCTGTGCTGGGCCAGGCCCGCGGGGAAGGGGCCGTCCCTGCGGACAGACGGACACCCTGTGTCACGGTGTGCTCGCTGTTTAGGAAGCCTGCGGGGCTGTGTTCCAGCGCTCCCGCACCGCTGGCTGTGGCACTGGTACCCTGGTGCCTTTTGCATTGCCCGAGACACAGGGGCGCGTGCCGCCACGAACCCTTCACTCCTCGTTCCCCCGCGGTCTGCGTTTGGCGCTGCGGGGCCGCCGCGCACCGTGAGCAACGTTATGCGATTCTGCAATAGATCTGTCCACCCCAGCGCGTGCCCCTGGCGCAGCCAGGACGGGCCGTGGTTTGCTGTCCCCCGGTGTCCCCCGGGCAGGGTGGCCCTGGCCGCATCCTTCGCCCCAGCAGGTTTGGCCCTTGGCACTGTGACATGCGCTCGCCAGCATCCTCGTACTTCACATCCCCTCGTGCCCTTTGCGTGCTGCCTGCGGGACGCTTCATTGTTAGCGACCAAGGATTTATGAATCGAAAGATGGGGGAGTGCAGCCGTGCGGAGGCTGAGTCAGACTGTGGAACAGGAAAGCCAAGCAAGAGCGTGCAATTGCATATCACATTTACAAACACGGTTTCATTCATCTCCATGTGTTTCTCCTGTTACTACTAATAAAGCTCTGGTTCCTCAGACTGATGCTACCCTGGGAGCACTGATTTTCCTGGGTTTGTTACTCTATAGCCTCCACAGTGGTTTTGTTACAGTGTGCTGGTTTCCCGATTATGTTGTTACTACATTGAACACATGTTAATAACAGAATCTGATAATATGAATGTGTTTCCCACACCCTTCTCTTTTGTCCCTATTATTCAATCTGCAAAGGAGTGACAGTTCATTTACCAGCAGCATTTTTTTCCCTTTATACTGGTAAGATTTCCTAGTTATAAAACTAACAAACAAACAAAAAAATCCTTTTTCCTGAGCGTGTACCCCTGTTTGCTTCCTCTTCCTTTCCTTATCCTTCTAACGATACCCAACTCCATGACAGTAATTTCAGAGCTGCAGGAAAATTAGCTTTGTCTACTGAAATATTTCTACAGAAGCCTCTATACACAAAGGGAGCCAGAGAGCAAGGTCTGCTTGAGGCGGAATGGTGTCTAGGCTTTCCTTCCCTAGCAGGGAGGTATAACTGTGGAGTGTACAGTAATTAATTTAATCCAACGTTGGGAGGGAAGAAGGGGGATTGTATTGGAAAAAATAGGGGTTTTTTAAAGTTTCAGGTGTAAGATCTAAGTGGCGATTTCGATGACCTTCATGATTTCTATTTTAGACAAAAGACAGCAACCTAGTACAGTGGTATCATTTGTCTGTGCCTGGCCTCAGCCTTTGTTGTCCTTGGGTTTAGCCTGTCACATCCCAGGGCTTGACTGTCCCTTGTCGAGGCAGCAGCACCTCTCCCCCATGACTTGCAGAAGTGCTGCTCTGGCAGGTGATTCTTTTTCTCCAACTGCTTATTTCACATCTGCACTGTGCAAGGTCTTCCCTTCTTAGGACCCTCCACGCCTCTCTTTGTGTCTTATTTATGCTTCAGTATTTCTGTCTTGCCAAACATTGTGCTGGTTACTTTACCTTCCCCCTTCTCTCTGCTTTGTATCCACCCACACCTTTTGTTGCCTTTCATATATCCTCTCCTTCTTCCATCTTTTAATTTCTTTTATTCTGTCCTGGTTTTTATACCTTTCTGTCTCCTTTCTGACATCTCACTTCAGTTCACTGCCTTACTCTACCTTTCTCTTGACATTTTTTCTCCATGCTGTTCATTTGGTCATTATCCTCCTCCATCCTTTCTCCTGACTTATATTTACATATATATAATTTATTTATATATTTATATATATAAATATATATATTTTATATATATATATTTTTTTATATATATTTACATATATATAATATCCTATGATCCTATTGCATCCCTTTCTCAGCACCTGAAATACGCTGCTCCTGCCCATCCTCAGACACATGTATTGGGTAGACTGAAGAATTAAGTATGTGGGAATTGGTACTCAGTTCAGAAGTGGACTCGAGCAAGCAGCTTGCTCAGGCTGCTCTGTGAACAGAGAAGTTACTGTGCTCCCACCGACAGTATCAGCTGAGGTTTGTAAGCCCCCTGGACCCAAGCAACTTACGGCATTTTCTTTGCATTTCTAAATTTCTGATTTTTGGTAATGAAAAGTCTATAGTATTAGATAAGAGTCTTGGCCATCTATTTGAATTATCCCTTGAATCCTGGACTGATCCAAAATAAGATCCCACAAAATGCTTTTCTTTTTTTGCCGATTGTTTTGTTTTATACATTTGTTAAGCCACTTTTGTGCAGCTGTTGGGAGAGAAATGCTTTTCTCCTCGTTGGAGCTAAGCTCTGCCTCTGAAAAGGGTTCTCTGTGGGGCGAGGCTGGGATCTTGGCTCTGCAGCTTGCCTTTTTTTCTGGAGCCAGAGGGAGAGGAGAGAGCTGTGACTGTAGGATCATATGCATTGGGTGGGAGATGAAAGAATAGATGCATAACCCAAAAATGCTACATTAACTTCAGGGGGTGGGGGTGGAGTTATTTAATAATATTTCCCCTTGACTATCACTGACTACAAACAGTATCACTGGGAATCAAGGGCAAATATTAGATTTTGCTATTTAAATGAGAGTCTTAGTTTAAAAAAATCAGATTTAATAATTAAACTAATTTTTTTTTTTCTTTCAAAAAGCATACTACTGACTGGCTGGAATGAAAACAGCTCCATCCCACGGATTCCACCTCCGTTTTCTGGCAGCTTACCTGACTCATAGAGAGAGTGGGAGATTTTGTATGCCACCTACATCAACTCAACATTTTCCTTTGTGGTGAGAGTTAATCATCACCCTTGTCATATTATTTCACCGACCCTCTTGAAGACGTGATCTGTCAGGGGGTATTGTTTATCTTTCAAACCAGCCTTAAAACTTCTTATGGAATAGAATTGTTTTTTTTTCTCAGTTTGGTGAAAATACACAGATGGTCCATTGCAGTAAGGTTTTCTGTGTTATTTGTTAGAAACTGGTGCTTACCCCAGGATCAGGGAAGAGAGAGTTTCTGTTTGCAGAGGACTCATCTCTGACATGAGGTGTGCCACCTGGAGTGTTGAGATTCATCAGCTGAAGTTAGAGGACCATCCCCCAGGTCATCATTGCAGGAGGTGTGTGCCAATGAAGAAACTGTGGGGTTGTAGCCACCATGATCAAGGATTTAAGAAGGCAGAGTTTTGTCAGCAAAGACAGTGTTTACATGAGACCAACACACAGAGCCAGGAAAAATGCATATGCTTTTGGGCACAGAAAAATCTCGCCTTATAACCCATTTGTATAACCTGTGTGACTCTGTCTTTTGGGACAAGAGGGACTGTATGTACGAGACTGGTATTTGTCAAGCAGAAAATACTACATGAAAGAAGACAGGAAAATAGGAATGAGAACAGAACACAAAGGTGGCCATACAATAAATACAGTGTGTGTAGGGGCAATGGAGGAAGGGGTAGGAGGAGCTGAAAGTGCCCCTCTGGAGAGGTTACTGGGAAGTACAAAGAGTTGCCCTGGAAAGTGAGGGGAATCTTGAGCAGAAAAGTGTGTGACATTTTTGCAGAAGAAATTCTTGAGATGAGGTACTGGGAGGACAGAGAGGAGGGAACAGCTGAATCTGCTCTGGAGCTCAGCACTTAAAGAGGAAACTGTAGTGGCAACAAGGGACAGAGAAAGCATTTGGTAACAGTTTCCTCATTTCTCTGTCACAAGGGCAGACAGAGTCAAGGAATGGGAGGGAAAGTGGAAAACCAAAAGAACTGAAGTGAACTGTGGACAAATGTGGGTGGAGGAAGGGTAGGGAAACTGCTGCTGTGTTGACAGAAAGGGAGAAGTCCTCTCTGGGCCCTCTGTGGACCTGGAAAATGACTGAGCAACAAGTGGGGTACTACAGGACAGGAGGCAAGGAACATGCCATCAGGAATGAGCTGTCTGGCTGTACCCAGTATAAATGTGGGTTATTTCCATTTTTGATGCGTATAAGCCTTAAAATGCATTGCAGATAGAGCAGCTCTGCCCTGAAGATATGGATGCTGCTGCTGTCTCACCTTTCCTGTCACACCTTCTTATTTCTCCCATGCCAGAATTAATCCTGTATTCTCTTCTTTCCTGCACTGTGGGTTCTCAGCCCAGCTCTGATCATCATGCTTACCGATTGCGCCTGCCTGATAACTGGGGCACAACTCAAGATAAGGACTCGGGAGTCACCCGCAAAGATGTGCTTCTTGAAGCAGAGGTAGTAACGAGCTCTGCAGAGGGTGCGTGCTGAGAGAGGCACTGGCAGGGAGGAAGAAGAGCAAAGGATGAGCACTTCATCTGAGGAAGAAACAAGCTGGGAGACCGTAGCTGTGGGGAAACTAAAGGTGTGGAAGCCGCAGGAGGAAGGAGAGTGTAGGAGGATGGAGCCACAGATGGTTAAAAATAACAGCGTGGTGCAGATAATGTGGCATTACACTGGCGTTTTAAACCTGCTGCCTTTGAAAACCCTTCTGTGTTTTGAAGAGCAAGCCTTGCATTTCATTGTTCTAATTGCTACTGACCAGCCAGGTCCGCTGGCATTTTTGGGGGTGGTCATTTTGTCCAGAAGTCCCCATTTTCTTCACTGCTGGTCTAGTGGCTGCAACTGAATCTTCAGCAGAGACCTCTTTGCACCCATGCCTGATGTAAATGTTGATGTATCCTTAATTATGTTTTGATTTTTCTGGAAGGGAGATGGCCTGGTTTTAGCTTGTATCGGTATTGTGACTAGCACACTAAGTCCATGTGATATAATGATGCTATTACAAATCAGAGCTAAATTAAAACGCCATTCACAGGCAATTTGTACAATGTGGAATTTGGGCATGGGCTAACCTGGCCTGAAAGCCATTGTTTTTCAATGTTTCTGAAGAACTGCAAGCTTTTCAACCCCGTGGCTGTTCAAAGTACTGTGTTAATCTCTGTACAAATATCACATGTTGGACCAAGTGGCAGCAAACCTGCTGGGGCTTTGAACCTCCTGGCACTTGTAATGGGTGTGAGAGAAAGAAGGAAGGAACTGGAAAGAAAAGAATAAAGGAAAAAGAAGTGCGAAGTGAAGGACCTTGGTGCATTTTGATAACAGTTCTTCGTCAGCACAGCAGTGTAGAACAGAAGGGCATTGTCTGGTTAATGTAGAGCAGTTACTTGCTATTGCCGGAACCATATCCTAGAAATCTTTTTTTTAAAAAAAATATCAGGTTTTGTCTTTGAACTATGGAAGGTATGGGTTTCTTCATCTTTGTCCCCTCCTCTGTTGCCTTAATCCTCTGGCTTCCAAGTAAGGATGCAAGTGAGGATCCTTCTTGTTTCCAGCATAAATTTATCTATGAACATTTTAAAACAGTTTATTGTCAGTTCTTGTGCCAGAGTTGACTTTTAGCTTCAATAACTCTTGTGTCCTTAGTGCTCACCCCTGTCTGTCCCTGGAGAGTATCCAGCTCCCCTCCTCAGTGGACCTTTGCCATGCTGTCCCAGCCATGCTTTTCTCCTCCTCTCCTTCCATCCCTCAGGCTCCCCCTTTTCCTGCTTTGTACAGAAGGTGACCTCTAACGCTCAGAGGACTCTCCCTCTGCCTGTGGTAATGTGATCTAGTGGCTGCAGCAGAGGAAGGTGTCAGCAGTCCTGGATCATATTCCCAATCCGGTTATTGGATGATGTGATATATGGGGAAGGACATTTATCTTTGTTTCCCCACAGGCTCCAGTAAGAGTCACGCATCTCCATTTTACAGTAAAATTGCTATTACCATGTCAAATTAATTATTAATACACACATTACAATATTTTCAGTATCCTGTAACGATGAAATCTGACTCTGTGCCACTCGCTGCCCTTTAGCTCGTGGCAGGGCATGCAGTCCTTTTGGATGTACCTGGGTGGTACCCATGGCACCTGCCGTTACACTCCATGTTCCCAGGCACCCCTGGTTTACAGCTGAGGTAAAGCAGCTTTCACATATTCCTGACTTTTTCATTAATTACATGCTTTCCACTGATTTTTTAAAATAATTTTCAGGACTTGCTGAAATGTCAGTAATGTAACTGGGGAATGATGACTGAAGTTAAAGGCTCTCATGTAGGAGGCGTGTTGATCATGACTGATTGCAGCTGCATGTGTCATGCCCTTGCCTGGCTCTTTCTCCCCATGTAAGGGGAGAGTTGGTGATGCTGCCCAGGTCTGTTGAGCATACGTGCATTAGACCTGTATACATCGCATGAAGGTTGTTAAAAAGTTTTGCTGGGCTTATTTCACCATTTTACTATCTGTGGTAATTGTTCCTTTGTGATGTAACCATCACATCACTCTTAAAAGCCTTAATGTTCTTAGTCTGATCTTCAGTCTAATTTGGGAACATAACTTACTACTTCGGCATGGTTTTATATCCATACGTATTATTCCCAGGCAAAGTGGTACGGCCAGAGTAAACAATCCCTGCTTTTGTTGCTTTTTGCTGCACAAATTATCTGTAGCACTGGAAAAGGTCACAGAAACCTACTGAAACCTGGGGGTGGGCCATGTGGGAGGAAGAGGTGCCACATGTGTCTTTGTTGGTTTCCCACAAAATTCCTGCCTTAATTCAGAAGCAGCCCCCATCTCCTGGGACTGCTTCTTCTCCCTCTCTCACCCACTCTCCCCTTATGGCCTGGGGTTGTTGGGCTGTAGCTTCTCTCATATTTTTGGTGATGGCTGAATTAGCACAGTTTTGATAGATGCCTTTTTCAGCACTGATGAAAATAGTCTAGACCTTTGATAATTCTTCGTTACTCCATAAAATCCTTAAAAATAGTTTGCTTAAATGCCATAGCAGTTCTTTAGGCTTATTATCATTACTAATTTAGAGACCACGGCTCCATTGTAGGAGGAGTTATTTAGATGTAGCAGACTCACTGAGTTTACGGTCTTCTGCTTCTCCAGAGAATTTGAAATGATGAGGTTAAAGACCAAGTGATTTTCATTTTTGATATGGCACAGAGCAATTTATTTTGAATCTGCACTTTTTATTTTCAATAGCGTAGGGTGTCATGGAATAACATCTTTCTGATGTGTAACGGGTCGTTAGTATTACAGACCAGTTACCTATGATTTTTATTCTCGCACTCATCTCCAATACTCTGTACTTTGCAAATCACAAAGAAGGTAAGTAGAGCTTGTGATGCTGCCAAGTAGCTGAGCTGCTGTGATGTCTTGCTTGCTTTTCCTGCCCAGCAGGGTTACTCCAAGTCACTTGGAGATCATCTGCCTGTACGTGGTTAGCAGGCTGTGACCTCTCCCTGCCTTCAGAGCAACTTTGCTGAGTTAGTCCAAGGACAAAGCTAAACTCTGCACCAAGAGACAGAATTGTTGCTGACAGGTTGACTGCCAGTGTGTCCAGTTGAGCTGAAGTGGGATATGAAGGGAACAGTGGCCCGTTGCTTGAGGAATGGAGTCATGACAGAAGCAGCAGATTCCAGTGTCTGTGAAACTTGGGGAGAAAGCTTGTGCTGAAGTTTATGTTGTATTAAGGTTTTGACGTAGTGATAAAACCCCAGGAAGGGAGTGAGCCTGGTTGGGTTCTCTGTCATATTAAGGGCTTTCTAAGGATGGCTGCCATAATACAGGTTTCTCTTAAACACTGGCACTCTGTGGGAGAGCTGACTGGAGTGTAATTGTAGCAGATGCTGGTACTGGCTGTACTCTCGTAAACATTTAACAGGTATTGATCTACAGAAAACGTCATTTCTCCTTTTTGCATTTATTAGATCCTGTTGGTCAAGGATCAGAAATATTCCAAAGCAGGTAGATAATGAGTGCTCTTATAAAGAACAGATAAAAGTCATGCTAGAGCTTTTTTAAGTACTCAGTTGTTTATTCACAGTAACAAAACCTTGATAAAATGGGGAGTCTGATTTTTTTGAAGTACTGAACGTCCTGGATTCCAGTGGAAATCAATGGCAGCTTTTGGTGCTCAGCATCTCTAAACATTGTATTTGTGGTTTCAGACCCAGGTTAAACCCCCGTTGACTTCAAGCACTCCTTTAATCAGAGTAAGGACAGCAGTATTTAGTCTCCTGACAGTAGTTCTTCTTGCAGCACTGTGTCTCTGTTGCTCTGCTTGACTTGTGGATAAGATTTTCTTTTCTTTAAAAATTTAATGTATCTTCTCTGCAGAGGGCTGTGATCTGGGGTCCTGCTCCTTACTTTGTATGTAAGCATCTCTGATTGATACCCCCCGCAACCCTGAGAAGTTCTTGCAGCTTGGGCAAAAGTAGCACAAGAAATTACAGCTCTTGCTGGTGATGAAAAATGTGTTTTCCTAAAATCACAAATGGAAATGCTAGAAAAGAAAAGAAAAGAGAAAAGATTACTGTAGGGAGTATCCTGTACTGAACTCCCAGGCAATGTGTTAACACAAGCCATGATAAGGATCAGCCAAAGAGCTGAGTCTATCTCAGTGCTTTGTTCTGCTCGTATTTCTTCTGAAGAAATCTAAAGATCACTTTGAACATAGTGTATCTGTGTCAGGGAGTGAGTTTGTAGCATTTATTTCTATGTTAAGGAGGAGGGGACTCTTCAGTTTTAATATATTTTCATGGTCCAATATGCAAGCATGAATCTCTTCACTAGAAGAACTGCATAAGTGTATCCCAGGTTAAAAGTTAGCCATTTAAATGATAACTTTACAGGAGCAATCACATAAAATGCAGCAAAGCATGTGGGATCGGGGATGGGGCCTTATTATTGTTACTGGATTAGCTGGGAGGAGACCTGGGATCCCCAAACTGATCTCTGCATCTCTCCACCATTGGAAGAAATCAGGCATTTCAGACTACTTTACCTTATTCTAGGAAATTCTTCTCCTTGTTACTTCAAAGCAAATATTACCTCATTGTCACATGCTAGAAAACATACCAAGATAAAAATGCTTTCCAGTCCAAAATATGACTATCAGTTTTTGCACATGAGGCAGCATCACCGATGTCTCACGGTGACTCATCACACTTCTGATCTGCTTTACTACCTAAGGCAGAGCTCGCGACCAATAACCATAAAATATCTGCTTGTTTTCTCAGCTATTTCTATTTAATGGCACCTGTTGGATGAGCAAATTCTTGTTTAATAACTTCCAAGTAAATGGCCATACGTTATCAAAGGGAGGGGATTTGCAGTTTGTAGTTTGCAGAAATATACTGTTTCAACAACAGTTATTTGCTGACATCTGGTAATTTGTAAATTGTATTTACCAGGTCTGCTGCCTGTGCAGCATTTCAGAGTAGATGAAGCCCTTAGAAAGCCTTTTCCTTTTGGTGGGAACATTCACTAATTTTATAGAATGATAGAATCATAGAATGTTTTTATGGTATGGGGATTTACCAGGGATGCCACAGAGCTCATCACAGCAAGGACAGCTTTTGATAGGAAAAAGAAGGAAAAAATCCAAGCGCTATTTCCAGGCCTGCATGAGGAGAGGTTCAAAAGGCCAGCTAATAGTCCACCCATTGTCACCCATGCACACCACTGGGACCAGCTTGGCACTGGTCTTGCAGACTCAGCAGCAAGGCCAAAAATGAACAAAAATGCTGTGGGAGCTTCCCTGCCTGTCTGCCCATCATTATATCAGGCTTGGGAAAAACAGAGACAGCATCAGGCTTCCTGTGGGATTTCTCAGCAGGGCTCCTTTCCCATCTCAGATCTGAGAGACTGTGGTGATTTGTATCTTTGAATATGTTTTCAGTTCATTTTCCTTTTAATGATGCTGAAGAAAGGGGTGTCAACACAAAGGAAGATATATCTGTCACTTTGCACCGCTTTGGCTTCTAGCAACACGCAGGCTGCTGCTTGGAACTGGCTAGAAAAAATACTGTGGTTGGTTTTGTGGTTGGTTTTCTGAGGAAGGAAGAAAATGCCAGCCCTGATAACTGATTGACTCAGAACATACAAAGCCATGAAGAAAAATATGTGCCCAAGGAGTTTCATCAAAAACCTGAAACTTTCCAAATGTCACCACAATGCTTCAGAGTGCATCCTTTCTCATGGCCATACCCTGTGTCCCAGGAACCTTGGTGGCTTGGACCTGGAGATGAGCAGCATCTGCCCTCCTTAGAGGTCCTTGTGGGAGTCTCTGGCTGGCGTGTCCTGTGGGAAATGACTATCGGGGCCACACAGCTCATAAAGCATGTTGTAGGCGAGAGGTACTCAGCTTCGGCCTCCAAGAGTCACAGAATGGCTGAGGCTGGAGGTGCCTCTGGAGAACACTTAGTCCACCCCATGCTCAGAGCAGGGTCAGCTGCTGTGGTTGCTCAGAGCCACATCCAGTTGTATTTTGACTATATCCAAGGATGGAAACCCTGCAGCCTTTCTGAGCATCCTGTGCCAGTGCTTGGTCACCATCACAGTAGAGAAGTCAATCATGATGGCAATGCTTCCAAACACATTAGTTCTATGAACTAATTATTAACCTCTTCACGTTTTGTCTTTTCTGTTTTGTTTTGGGGTGGTTTTTTCTAGTTGTTTTGTTTTGTTTTCATGGGAAAAAAAAAAAGAAATGCAAGTATTTTCATAAAAAGAAACCATTTTTTTAAAGGTCACCTAGTTTACCTTCAACAAATTCTCCACATGGACACTTCCCATGGAATAATCCCACTACTTCTGTCTTCATACCAGAGCAGCACCTGTGGATTGCATTGCACTGTTGACAGAAGGGTTGGTGATACTGTCAACCATTATTAACATTATTTATTTAGTACCTGGAAAACGCAGTCAGCCTGTTCCCAAAGAAAGTGTTATTTACCTGTGAAACAGTAGGCTGCAAAGAAGTGGGTGGAGGGAAGCAAGGACACCAAAGCTTTTGTGCTAATCTCTGAACTTCAGCATCGTTGCTTCCCTCGTAGTGGCTGTATATGGGAGAAGAGCAGGATCCTGGCTGCGCTACCCAAGGACATTAGCTGGTCAAATGGATGGAGGTTTCCTGTAGGTGTGACCTTTTCTGGAGACACATGAAGTCACTCTGGTGCCTGTTGGGCACTGTATTCATTTTTTAAAAGCTGCAGTACAAGTGCTCTTAACAATTAAGACATATTTTAGAAGGACACACTTTTTAAGAAGACTAAAAAATAGTAATTTACATTTTTCAGTTGTGGTGTTTTTCAGTCAGGAAATTAGCTCAAGAGAATAAGAAGCAAGTACACAGTTATTTCTTCTCTTGGAAAAATGCCTTTCCATTGAAAAGACATATTTTCAAGTCTGCAAACAAGAGCAGTAGGGGATTTCTTTACCTAGTATTGCTTCCCAAGTAGAGAAAGAAAGGAAGAAAAATCATGGTTTCACCAGAGGAAGAAAATGTTGAAGGGGACAGGTGTCAGAGTTTTGAAGGGTGTCCAGGGGTTTCAGGGCAGTTCAGCACTTGCCTTTCCAAGTACCTCCACTGAGAGGAACTCCCAGGAAAATGAAGAAAGGGGTTGAAGTGGCAGAGTCAAGCACATAGCACATGAAAATCATCTCTTTGGAGATTTTAAAGAACAGGTAAGGAATTCTTCCTCATGTTCAGGTGGAACTTCCTGTGTCCCAGTTTGTGCCCATTGCCCCTTGTCCTGTCGCTGGGCACCACTGAAGAGAATCTGGCCCCATAAAGGGGGGAAGCAAAGGAAACCTGAACTGGTGTCTGAGGCCTCATAAAGGCAAAACTTCCATTAATGGCAAGGAAGAAACTGCTTTACCTGAGTGAAAACTCAGTGCTAAGGACACTGGTGCCAACTTCTGCTTCTAGCTGGACAGATGTTTTGGAGGGTTGTGGTGGGAACGCTGCCTTCCCACTCCCTAGCATCCTGAGCAGAGCCATCCTGCCCTTGCAGCTGGGCATACACCTACTTGAAATGCTCAGCATTGCCCTTTGCCCAACACCTGCCAGACCAGCATCGGTGTCTCACAGGGTAAAACAGCCAGCAGCAGCCCTGGTGCTTGCTGCAGGCAGAAAGCACCATCTCACACCCTGAAGATTTGAAGCCGTGGAGGTTTCTTGCATGGTTTAGAAGCAGGAGCTTCCAAGACATGGACATGTAAATCCAGCCTCAGTGTTAAAGACATCTGCTCCCACAGGGAGCAACCAGGAACTTCTTACAGGCTTGGCTGCCGCGCCTGCTGCTGTGTCTGTCTTGGATTGCAGATGTGGGCAACAGTGGAGAAACCAGGCCAGGATGGAGGGTGGCATCTCATGCCTTCCGAAGGAGGTGAGGCAGGGCTGAACATGCAGCCATTGCTCTGGCACAGGTACCATTTGCATCTCTGATGCTCTGTGTGTGCCGACCATATGTTACAGCCCAGCTTTCTCCCTCCTGTTTACTTCTATCCATTTTCCCATGTGCCATCAGTACTGAAGCTCTTTTTTTCTCTTCTAGCCTCTCTTGGCCAGCAGACTGTAATTCCTAGGTCATCTTCAGAGGAGGCACAGAGCAGTAAAAGCCCAAGCCATGGGATGATGCTGGAAGCTGATTCTCCAGCAAAGCCTGGGGAAGCCTTGCCTTTCAAGGGAGCACTCAAAGTGTCCTTTGAAACACAAAACCATTTGCCAGGTTATGGCATGGTTATTCCCTTGACCCACGTAGTAAAGCACATGTAAATTTGTAGTGTAGGGGAGGCACCCAGTTTTATGATGGGTTTACATATTGTCTTGTTACTGCAGTTGTGGATGACAGGAGTCAGCTGCAGGTCAGGGCTCGGCAGGTTGTGGCCCAATGAAGAAAAACTCTGAGAGAGGATCATGCATCTTTGATGTAAACTGGCCAGCAGAGACTCGCTCTCCTGAAAGCAGAAACCACCAAACAATTTCAGTCCATGTAGCTTCTGTCCATCAACATGTAGTCCAAAAGCACTTTGATTTTTTCCTCCTATCCACATTCCTGTTTCTCTGACAGGTGATTCCTGTCACTTCCTCTGAGCTTTTCTGCTCTCTGGTGTTTCTGCTAGGTAACATGAATAGTGAGAGATTCCCATAGCTCACCTATATGATTTTTATCTTCCACTGTAATACATGGTGCAAAACAATACCCACAGAAATGCAACCACCCTCAAAATAAATTTTTACTATCTATCTGCAGAAAAAAAGTCCATTGGAGATTGCAATAACTGTATAAAATTATTTTGACCAGTCTCATATAAAGGTGGCTTCAGTGATACCTAGCAACAGTCTCCAGCCCATTCCAGCAAGATTTAATTTAATCCATGCTGCAGTTCGTTAGTGTTTTCTTTGGAACTGCAATGTTCTTCTCAGAAATATGTTCACCCTCCAGTCCATATTTACTAAGCAGATGCTAACTAGGCTTGGGTTCAGCAATGTTTACAAGGCTGGGTTAAGGAGATTTAAACAGAAAACAACAAAAAAACCCATACACAAATGAGAGCAGTTCTCGCTGACAGTTCACAAATGCTTGCACAGGGTCATGGGGTGCTTGTCTCAGACTCACAGATGTTGCTTATCTCTGACTCAGACTCTCTCATCTTTTGGTAAAACTATACTGTAGAAGAAAAAAAATAACTTGATTTTTGGTGTTCTTTCTGAGCAGCCCAAAGACCCAGAGGAAGAGCTCTCAGGATGCCAGAGCCAGCAAAGTCCACCTCTGCCCCTAAAAAGGGCTCCAAGAAAGCCGTGACAAAGACGCAGAAGAAGGGCGATAAGAAGCGACACAAGAGCAGGAAAGAGAGCTACTCCATCTACGTCTACAAGGTGCTGAAGCAGGTCCACCCCGACACCGGCATCTCCTCCAAGGCCATGGGCATCATGAACTCCTTCGTCAACGACATCTTTGAGCGCATCGCTGGAGAAGCGTCCCGCCTGGCCCATTACAACAAGCGCTCCACCATCACCTCCCGGGAGATTCAGACAGCTGTGCGCCTGCTGCTCCCAGGAGAGCTGGCCAAGCATGCCGTCTCAGAGGGCACTAAGGCTGTCACCAAGTATACGAGCTCCAAGTAGCCGGATGCCACCTCTCCAATGGGACCATCAAGCACCGAATGCTCCGTGCAAGCACAGGTAGGCAGCCACTGTCCGGATAAACGTCACAGCTATTATCCACAGCAATTTACAGCCTTGGGACAGGCATGAGAAGCTGTCTGGTGAAAGAGGAGATGGTGATCTTGACGTCAGCTGATTTTCATAGTCTGTTGGGGACACGAGACAGGTTCTGCGGGGCTGGTGCAGGAGACCTCTGCTTTCACATCTCATCCAAAGGACCGACTGACTGCAGTACATCCAAACTCTCCTCTGTGCTTGGCAAGCGTGCATGTTTGGCGCTGGCGGGGGAGGCTGGCAGTGCTGGCCAACATGGAGACACCGTCTCTGAAGTCTTCCTGTTTGGCTGTTTTCTCACAGTCATCTGAAACGGGCACCGAGGAATCAGCACAGGCATCCTCTCCCTTGTAGCCTGGATCCGTCCTGGTGTACGGCGGCACAGCCCACCCCATGCTGGCAGAAGTGGCATTGGCAACTACCGGGCACAGGCTGTAGAATAAAATCCATCTTGATTCAACAGCTATCTGTACTTGACAGCCTGTTTTAAAGAGCAAGCCTGGCAGGCAGGCAGATGCCCGGGATGATACCAAGTGCTGTTCCTCCTCGTTGCTCCTGATGGATGAGCCATCGAGCAGGCTGAGGGTGCCGGCGCTGGAGCTGCCCGCTGCCTCCCACCTTGTGTCAATGCGGACACATGGACAAGGGGGAATGTTGGGGCTGGGTCACTGCCTCCACTGGCTGCTGCTTTGCCTGCTTTAGGACTTGCTGTGGTGTGCAAGATGTTGCTAATTCTGCTGCTTTTCAGAGACTTTTGCTGCCTTACTGCTGCCTGGGGGCTCCCTTCCACCATAAGCATGGACAAGATGGGGTGGTGCCCACGGGGGTCCCCTCTCCTGCAAGCGCTGGGGTGGTGCAGGACAGACAGCACAGAGATGTCAGGAAGGGACTGAGGATTTGGGAAGGCATCTGGAGTGGGAGCAGAGGTGGGGTCTGGGGGAGAGGCAGGCTTCCCACAGACATCATTGTGGGCAGCTCACCTGGCCCTGCCTTGGCCCTCCTTTAATCACCAGTTAGAAAGCAAAAGCAAAAACTGGGATTGGGTAGATCTATAGGGACACTTGCCTGCATCCCAGTGATTTTTAAAGATTAAACTACTTCAGGTACTCCCCATGTCTTCTCAAAGTCCACAGTAAGATGAGCAATAATGAAATCCTGATAAAAGCCATAGAGATTAGTGGAGGAACGTCTTGCTTACAGGTTTATCTTGCCCAAACTGCTGGATAGCAGAAAAGCATGTGCAGAACTGGTGTGAAGTTGAAGCTTCCTACTCAAAACACAAAATTAGCTAACATTTAAAAAATGTTAATGTTTAAAAAATAGGCAGTAGCGCTCAGATAAAAATTATTCATGGCTAAAATGACAGCTGCTTTCTGCAGCTTCATCTGTAAATAAAAAGGACAGTAAAGACACGGGATGCAGAACTAAGTGCAGGCTCTCCCCAAACTCCAAGACCTTACTTTTAGTTGAAAGGTAAATTATACCCCGAAATAGCAGCCTTGCTGTACATCTCTCACTTTCCCCTACGTCTATCCTGTTTCTTTACTCTTTGAGAGTGGTGGGGACCCATGACAAATTTATGTTGGTTTTGGAGCTGTAGGACTCTGCAGCTCCAGAAGATTCAGTTATTTCTTGGTTTTATAACAGTGTTGCAGTCATTTTTCAGTTGGTCTGAGGAAAGGACTGTGTAGACCTGCTCAACCAAGAGCACCTCAGAAACGCACGAGCAGGGTGGGGTCTCGTAGTCTCTGTGCAAGAGCAAAGGTCAAGTTGCATATGGGCTGCTCCCATCCCCCTGCCTTGAGCACCCCACACCCAAAAAGGGGCTTTCTTCCCAGACTTTGCACACAGTCATGTTTCATACCCTAATGCCAGCAGGAATCCCTAGTGATATCTTCCAGAAAGAGCAAAAGTGGCTCCCCAAGTGTCAGCACCCACAAGGAGCAGCTCTCAGCAGCAGTACCTGTCTGTACTCAGTAGCATTGGTAACCCAGACCAGTTGGCCAGGACACTTTGTAGGTGACATCTTAGCACTTCCTTTTGTTTTTCAATCAAATAGTCAAAATCGGATACCAAAGATGAAGATGTACCTGCAGTGGGCCTAGAGCCACAGTCCTTGGCCCCTCTCCTACTAGAACTCAGCGGATGATGCAGAAGGGGAATATAGGGAGTGAAGGGCTGGCAGTGCTGGAGGTTTCTCCTCCCGTCCCTATGAGCTGCCAGTCAGCTCAAATGAGGCGTTGTCCCTCCAGGGCCGCCTGGGCAGCTTGGGGAACCAGGGACAAGGCTGGGCACTCGGACAAGAGCTGCTGGCCCCATGCATGTAACAGTACTGGTCTCGTTTTCTTTTGCCACTGTTGCTACTCTTCATTTTTGAAGATTGTTTCAGAGAGAGGATAAAAGGCAATTTAAGGCTATAAAAATACTTGAAGGCTTAAAGAGGATTTTTGTATTGTCTAAAGCTGAGTGACTGAGATAGGTCATGTCCATCCATTTATAGTTTAGGCAGTTGTTTCACGTATCATTTACTCTTTCCTCTCCCTTTGTATCATTTCTTTACTCAGCCCTGACAATGTAGAGCTCAGGATTGAGGAACTGATCCAGGTTAAAATGAACCTTTTTTTTCTTTTTTTTTTTTCCTCTTGCAGGCTTTGTTTTAACCCAGTTCTGGTGGTTGCTCTGATCCTGATCTGTCACTGTTGTATAGACACTTGTGCCACCCTTGCAGTCCCCCACAAGCAGTTTCTCTCACAGTCCTGATGCTGGAAATCAGACACATCCCCATTTCTGCAGATCCCAGAGGACTCTAGTGTTACACAAAGGAAAGGGAGCAGATTGGGAAGGGCACTCTGCTCCCATGCAGCCATGCAGCTGTGGTGGTTGGAGGCTCCTTGTTCAGCAGGCAAACAGTATGTGAGGCAGCCTGCCCTTCACGCAGCTGCCTGCTGCTGTGCAGGAGCATGCTCACAGCAGTTTAATGGGAATTATTTTGACTGTGAGGAGCTTGGACTGAGCCTTAATAGTAGAGGCAATAGAAAATGGACTAAAAGTTCAAGCATCAATTGTGCAGTCAGCAATCTGAGGTGTAACATATTCCACAGCTCCCTAGTAAGGGGATATGCTGCGGAAGAGAAGTTCTCCACCTGAGGTTCTGTGCTTTTAAAAAATGTTATTTCCAGGTCTGGAATTGATAAAATATTTTTTAAATGAAGATAATATACCAAGACCCACTGTCCCTACCTGATTACTGCAATCCCAGAAGCATCTCTGGGCCATTTCTGTGTTCTGCCAATTAAAAAAAAAACAAACTCAGCTGCAGATTGAAAGTTGGAAAAGGAAGCTGAAAAAGAGTAATACAGCCTTGGTATTAACCTCCTATTAACCCCATGAACATCACTGCACTGAGTTGTTTGTTTTCATGTACAATTTGAGAGATATTTTAGCTGCTCTAGATTTACTCTTGATTTTCCACTCTGCTTCCCTGGAAGAGCTTAAAGTCCATTGCCCTTCACGGCAGAGCTCAGCCTACAGAAGAACTGAGTGACCACATGCACGGAGATTTGCTCTTGCTCAAGACAGACAGTTCTTTAGTCAAGCACAGGGAAAACAAGAGTAAAAAACAAGTGTGGAGGACAAATGCCTGTCCTGGACACCACTGTGTGCCCTGGGAAGGGATGCCTGAGCTGAGACCACTGAGGAGCCCTGCCCAGGGAAGCCACGTGGCTGTGTACCCTTCTGCCCTGGTGACAGGCAGCCATGTAGAGGTATCCTCAAGTCCTGGCCACGCCTGGAGCCAAGCTTGGCATTGCCTCTGCACAGCCCTGAGCATTTGTCCCATTGTAGCATTTCCTGATGGTTTACATCCAGACCAAATTTTTTACAGGGAAAAGAAGAATGTGAACTAAATCACAAAAATCACTTGCTGCCAGAATTTCGAGAGTTCCCCAGGACCAGCACCTGGGAAGCAATGGCTCATGCTTACTCTCCATGCATGGTATCTTGTGGGCTTATGTACGCAGTTTTTCTGACAGTAACTGTTACATCAAGTATGTTCTATGTTACATTACTGCTGTTTTATGACCTATCTTACTGCTGATTTCTGTTAAATGTATAAATAAAATGTAAATGCCAACCTGTTGAAAGTCAGGTGAGACCCAGCTGTCAAGATGTCTTTGCTTCTTCCATATCATGGAGGTCCCCCAAGCCCTACATTTCTCTTTCTCCATCATATTTCCTCCAGACCCAGGGTGAGAGCAGCCCCCCTTCCAGCAGAGATGGAGCCTGGCTGGTCCCAGCAGAGGGTCAGTCAAAAACCAGAACAGTCCCTCACTGAGGGGATGTCACAGGCTGCCACCATGAGTCCTCACGGGGTGTCATTGACCCCAAACATTAGTGCAATATGAGCACGTATGTGTTTTCAAGCCCTCCCAGCGCACTTGCCCTGGGCAGAGATGAGCCTGCAACCTGTCTTGGGGTGCGCTCTGCCTGGCACCCATCCTTTAACCCACAAGGGACAACACTTTTGACTTGCACAGACTGAGCACTGTGAGATTCTGCAGCTGGTAAAGTATTTCATACACATTCATAATTACCATGTATCTGAATTAACTATTGCTGCCATTAGAAACACCTTTTCTTGGGCTTTGAGAAGTTTGTAGGCAACAACCCTGGAATAAGATGTAGCATCTGAAAACCCCAGGAAGGAAAAGATCTTCCTTTTAAAGAATGATTGGTAAATACACTCATCTGCTGGACATCAATGTCATAATGCACTCACTGGAGTGGGAAGTGCCTGTGCTGTGCTAGGCGCAGTGTGCTGGAGAAACAAGCTAAGACTTCCAATACAGCATATAACAGCAACCGAAGCTAAAAAGGTTTAGAATCTCTCTAAAGACAGACTCATAAGCTTAATGTAATTGGGGAAAAGCAGTATTTGGAGAAAAAAAACCAAAACAACCCATATAACTAACTGATCTGAAGTATTTATTTCCAAAGAAATAAATTTATTTATTTCCAAAGAAATAAATTCTGCTACTCCAGATGCTGAATTCCATTTTGATACTCCTTTGCAGAGCAGCACCCACAATGCACTTTTGTAACAGAGCTGACACGAGGGCCTCGTGAAAACACAAACCAGGGAACAAAAGGTAGAGCATAGCCTATGGTAAGCTCCTTCAGGATGTTGGGAGATAACTAGTTTGGTTTTTTTAGTTATTCAGTTATTATTTAGTTATTATTGACTGGTTATTCAAAGACCATTAGGTGGACTCAGGTGCTATGTGGCTAAGGCTGTTAGCAGAATGAGATACAAGAATTCAGGAGCATCAAAAGAAAATATGAGAGAACAAGGCTTAAAATAAGTTAAAAGGAGCAGCATTTCATGCACCACGCAGTCCACCTATTGAGCCCTTCACCAGCAGAGGCTGGAGATGTTACAGGTTAGTTCAAAAACAAATTAAAGGAAGAGAAATCCATTGAAAGTTGGTAAACACATATAAACTATGTTGACAGTGATTAGAGGCTGGGAGAATAGGAAGAGGACATTACTTTATGTGTCTGTCCTATTCCTACAGTCTTCCTTGCCTTGCCTGTTCTCTTGTGGCCACTGCTGGAAGTGAGATTTTGGGCTGGATGCACCAAAATGCTGATCTGGGTTATCTGCATAAATTCATATAGTGTCTGCCTTGTACTACCCATGAACTGTGGAGGGGTTGGGGAAGTTTTCTTAGGCCTCTGTAGCTTAGAAGAAAGCATAAAAGAAAGCTTGTAATCCTCCTTTCCTACATGGCTCCTGCACTTGCCTTGATGGTTATGTGGATTGTGTTAGTCTGAGTTACATGAAAGATGTAAGAGATGTTTTGTTTCTAAAATAGTTTTAGTTAATAAACACAGATGGTGCGAGAGAGAGGAATGGAGCTTTTGCTTTTTCTTATAAAGGAAATCTGCTCTCAAAAACATTTCTCATTTTCTCCCTTGAAACATAAATTCACGTGTCTATAAGGTGACAAAGTCACACTCCTGTAGAGACTTACATTGAGTTTGCTATGTTGTGGCTTCTCATTGATTATTTGTGTAGATCCAGCTTCTGTGCACCTCTCCAATTTATTGCCCACTGAGCCTCCTCCTATGCAGGTGTGGGAGAGCTTTCTTTATACAAAGTACATCCATATTTTCCAACACTGGAGAAAGTGTCCAGCACAACTTTCTAAATAAACCTAGAGATGCTTCTGACCTAACCTGCCCCACGGACTAGGACACACCTTGGTGGATACCAGGCTGCCTCTGAAAAACAGTTACAGACAGGAGAGCCATCAGTGCTGTCCATACAAGCACTCAGTCTCCTCTCTTCACCTGAGACTGTTTGGGAAAACCAACAGAAGGAAGGAACATAAGTGCACCACATCCAATTTCACTAAAATGAAGGAAATTTGAGGCTCCTATTGCCATTTACTATCTTCTTTTTGTAGGCTTTCTGTTTCTGTGGAGTGCTGCATTATTCAAGGGTTCCCAGGAAGCCTAGTCTTGCAGGCACTGATGGAAACAGGCTATTGCTCCATCTCAATAAAACCTGCCCTTGCAGGAAGCTTTCTGAGGCGTGGCTCAGCCCTAGGAAAGTGGGAAGCCTGCAATGGCAGGGGCTGCTGGTAGATGGTTGCTTTCATTGAGAGGTTACTTTGTTGGGGTGAGTGTTTATCCCACAGCTACTTCTTCCTGTCATCAAGGTAATAAAAAGTCACACCCAAGTGCTGACTTTGGAGGTGCAGCATCCTCCCCTCTCTTCTCACAAACTGCCTGCAATGCCATGGCTGTACAGTCACAGCCGTGTGAACTTGCGTTAAGCCTGCACTGACTTGCACTCTGTCCCAAACCGCAGGTTTGAGTGGAAAACTCAGTGGGAGAGCAATGTAAGAAAACACAGATTTATCCCCCCACCCCATTTGCAGCTGGCATTATGGTGAGAGGATCTAGACATCTCTCCCCGCAGCTGATCTCAGCTAACAAAAGCTGGCTCCAGGGGGTCCACCAGCAGCCCCTGGCCACTTAGCAGGAGAGAGCCACAGCTCTTTTTAGCCTGGATGATTCAGCACAAAGAAGCCTTTATAGCTCAGCAGCAGGCACCTCGCGCCTCTTCTCATCACGCCTCTTCTCAAGTTTTAAATACAAGAGGACAAGAGTTCTTACAAACCCCTGATTCTGTCAATTCCCTGAACATATGCCTGTAATGCTGGTTCTGGCATTTAAGCATCTTTAAATGGAAAAGATAGAGCTCTTAGGAATCACAGGACGCCACATGCACCATCTCTCTTTCACATCTTCCCTGGCATAAGCTAATCACCACTTGTGATATTCTGCGTTTGTAGGGCAGGATACTGAGTAACACTGAACAGCAGCAGAAGAAGGGTTGATGCAAGCAGCTGCGCACCATGAAGGGTGAACAGGAGGTCCTCTGTGCCGAAGGGTACCACAGCAACCAAGAGCCCAGCCATATTTCAGAGAGCTTACAAGTGCAGAGATGGCAAGAAGAATTTTAATAACAAAAGGCTGAATAGATGCAAGTTTGCAAGCAACAGGAGCTCACTGCTTTATAGCAAAGTTACAGCAGTTCCAAAGGAACAGCAGGAAGGAGCCTTATCCCACCCTGCCAGCTGCAGCAGGGCCTGCAGCATCCTCAGAAACAGCCCAGCCCTGCTGGCCCTGGCAAGGAGCCTCTGAGAGGTATAGGCAGAAAATAAATTAATGCTGTAAGTCCCCTGTTCACATCAATGAAAAGTCAGTTTGGACTGTTCAGAAAGGAATACACACTTTTTAAAAGTTTTCCATGGTTTATTTTTTGTTTGTAGTTACCATTTGGGTACATTTTTCATGTTTTCTTCAGAATCTCAGAGCTTAGCCTGGCTGTGGATAACTTTAACATCAAGCTATGCTCCTGCCAAGGCTTGAGTAGGCAACAGCTCTGGAAGTGACCTGAAAAAATATGAAGGCAACCTAAATACCTGCAGTTTTGCTTCTGGGTACAAAGATGCCAAAGCATCTGTGCCTGTGCAAGGCTGAACAGCTTTGTACTGATACTTAACCCTGATGTTCTTCCAATTTCCCTCTAGCAAGCTGTCTTAGAAAAAGGAAGAGCACTGAACCACTGCTCACTTAATCCTATAGCTCAGAAAACAAAAATCCCCGATTTTCCTTCCTCTGTTTGCATGAGTAGGACAGGGGGCTTGAAACAAGGCCACCTGCTATTAGGAGGAGCACAGGAACTGTGGGCTGTAGCCACCTGCTTCCCAGCTCACAACCCCTCACTCTGCAATTACTCCTATTCCTGACCTGGGGCATGCCTTTCTACCCCTTCTGCTGAGGTTGTGCACTATTTGGAAAGAAGAAAACAGGGAAGATGCATGAGGGAGGAAGCAAGTGTTTTTGAAGTAAGGAGCAACAGGTCAGCACCCTAAAAACCATTTGCTATTATCCCTTAAATGCTTAATGAAAAAGGTGCAAGTGACTTGGAGCAGGAGTCCATTCCCCACAGAGTACCATCTCCTCCAGGCTCAGCATCAGGCACACTTTCACTTCCTAATATTTTTGGACAAAGGGTCAATTTAGGAGGGGGGCAACAATGAGGACTCCTTGGAACTTAGCACAGTGGTATAATTTAAATCTTACACATATCTCTCTAACACAGCTAAGTACATGCAGGTGGGTAGAAATCCAAACTCCACTTCTCATTCTAGATTCAAAAGAGAAGTTGTCTTCTTAGCTGGGTCTGAAGATCCAAGCACTAGTAATAGTAGCATCTGTTGTTGTTGTTAACAACCTTTATAGAAGCACTTTGGCCTGTCCCTGAAGGGAATTTAACAGAGAATCCCTTGGTATTATTTCAGTACTGAGAATAGTGTCCTCTCCCTATCTTGGTTATGTGGAGTTCCTGCACTTGTCAGATGAAGACCGACCCAAAAGTGGTAGCAGCAATATCAGACAGTCTTCTCAGTCCCCTGGAATCAGCCAGGTACAAGGTTTGACCAAGTATCATAAAAGATTTATCGGCAGACATGCAGTTGAGGTGACATCTCTCACCACTTGCGGGATTTCATGGCACAGCACAGGTCAGGTTGTGTTTCCATGTGCAAGGCTGCTCTTCTCTGAGGACTCACAATCGAGATCATTAATAACCTCATTAATGTTTATAAATATGTAAAGGGTGAGTGTCATGAGGATGGAGCCAGGCTCTTCTCAGTGACATCCAATGACAGGACAAGGGGCAATGGGTGCATGCTGGAACATAGGAGGTTCCACATAAATGTGAGGAAAAACTTCTTCACAGTGAGGGTGACAGAGCACTGGCACAGGCTGCCCAGAGAGGTTGTGGAGTCTCCTTCTCTGGAGACATTCAAAACCCGCCTGGACATGTTCCTGTGTGACCTGACCTAGGTGTTCCTGCTCTGGCAGGGGGATTGGGCTAGATGATCTTTTGAGGTCCCTTCCAAACCCTAACATTCTGTGAGTCTGTGAGATTTAAGATGTGGATGTGTATTGTCTAAACCACACCAAGTGTTATATCCTGCATGTCTTGCTAAAGGCCCAGTCGCTGTGCTCAGTAAGCTCTGGTATAAGACCCTACTTAGATTTTCAGGTTATGATTGAGATTTTACTAAGAACTGAATTTATTTTTATCACAGTGGAAAAAGTCCTTTTTCATCTTCTGGGACTCAGTTGTGTCCTTCAAGTCAGCCAGCTAAGATACCACTACCAGAGTGCTGAGTCACACAGCCAAAGATGGGAGCACCTTGTCCTTACAGAAATGGGTGTGATATCATCTGAGGCTTAAACTCTGAGCTGAAACAGTGCCCGGGCCGTGCTGACAAGGTGAGTCAGAGACAGGCCTTGGGCACAGCAAGTACACTTAACAAATACACTCACCTGCAATACAGCCCAAGCCCTAACCCTGAAGGACAACACACACAGAGCTCCTTCCAGCAGCTCCTGTATGAGCTGGCTTAAACCTGCTGCTGACAGTTATTTTCATTCTTGTAGATAACAATAAGCTGTAGATACAGCAAGGCAGTATTTGGTATAAATCGGTTCCTTGAAACCCAGCCAACTTGTCTCAGGGCTGAAATAAAACTGAAAAGAGTAAGTCATCCATCCCAATAATTTTATTTTTATTTCAGCAGTGCTAAAATAATTTAAATGAGAGCAGGTCTTGACAGCAAAAAAAACAGCTTTTGTGCCAGAGAGCCTGCTTGCAGGCAGAGGGACAGGCTGGCAGGACAGCAAGGGCACGGCAAGGAGGAGCATGCCACGGGACCCTGCCAGGCTCTGGGGGAGCAGAAGGTGAGTGCCTATCCCTGGCTCTGCTGCCCTGACCCTCAGCAACACTTTGCAATCTTCTCAGCCTTCAGCAGGTCCCAGCGGTAACCTGTTGATGAGGTACAGCCTACACATGCACCAGGCTCATGGTGAGAGGCTGTGACACCACCATGTGCAGCCATTTGTAGGTGACTTTGGATAGCGAAGATTCATGCCTGATGTTTTGGTTTTCTAGGCAAAACTAGCCCTATAGGGTGTTGTCTGTGACCTCAACTCCCATATATCATGGTCTGCAGTGGCAGCAGGCTGTGGGCAGGAGCCAGCAGGCAGGGGGTGCTGTCTGAGCCAGAGGGAGCATGGGGCTAAACCCAGCCACCTTTAACTTAGACTTTACAGATGCTCCTCTCTGACTGAGCATTGAGAATCCCAGCATATTGAGGAAGTTTTCAGAGGACACCAGTGATGTCCTCCATTTCATTTTCTGCAGGTCTCTAATGATTTCCAAAGACGTGCATTGCATCCCTCGTTGCAGCCTGCTCAGTCAACATAAAACGACAGTGCCAGTATCTTCTTTATCCTACTTTGTCCTTCACAGCTTTCCAACTTCTCCAGCCAAGTGCTGGCCTTGTCAGGTGTCTGTCCTTTCTGAAAAGCATCCTCAAGCCTCTCCCTCTTTCTTCTGCCCTTCACTGCAGGTGGCTTTGGCCAGCTGTTATCTAACAGGCATTTAGGTACCATTTCCCCTCTCTGAGCCCTGTTCTCCAGAAGCAGACTAGACTTGAAGAAATGAGATTATCTGTCTCAAAGCCCCTCACCACAAAGCACAGGTGAAAAGGCCTCAGAGGATCACTCAGCACTGTGCTGTGAGGGAGGTGGCTGAGCACTCTCAGTGCAATTGAAAGGGGGGTTTGCAGTCCTCACACACCCTGGCAGCTGCAAAAACCCAGTACTGAGGAACTCACTGAGCTTTGCTTTATTCTGCTCTGCCTGGATGATTAGTGCAGCTGCTGGTATCACTCATCACTGGAGCAAAGAGCAATTTCCGTGCTGCCAGCCAGCCAACCTGCACTATGATGAAGTGACCTATACCCCAGGCATACACATTTCTCTCATTTTACAATGGATGGAGTCTGAAAACCTTCCTTGGAGACCAGTATCCCAAATTAGGCAAGTTTGTAGTAGGTAGGATGTGGCAGAGGGGGAACACAGACCCACAAAGGGTCCATCCAGCCCTTTGCCTCCCCCAGGTTGTCACATCCATGACCCTCCCACCAACAGTTGTACGTAGGCTAACTGTTCATCACAGCAGGCTGCTGTGCTGAGGGATGCTGAACCATATCTGGTGCAGCTCATCATGCTAGAGGCTAGCACAGACATGTTCTCTCCACAGACCTGATGTTCACCAGAGCTGGGGATGTACCCCAGCCAAAAGCCCTTCCAGGCTTCCCTTTATTGTCTTTGTGTATTTTAAGGCAGAATCTCTGCCTGAGCCACCTCTCAGCAGGGTTTATCAGGAAGCGACATGACAGGCACTCATCCCGTGCCCTCTTGGGCAGTGAGAGCCCCTTCAAAAGATTATGCCTGTGGCTCTGCTCTCCTTTGACTACTCAAAGGCTGCTTTGCCTTCACCACTGGAAACTTCTTGCTGCAGGGAAAAACTCAGCACTTTTTTCTGAATCCTACAGAGAACAAGACAAATCGACCTGTGGGGAAAAAAATAATCATAGAGTGTGCAAGTTTTGGAGGCAGCTTTCACAGACACTTGACATTAGTCATGCACGTCTATCCTGCCTGCAGCCGCTGCCAAAACAAACGTTTTCTGCCCTTCCCAAATCTGCTGTGGAAGAAGTCATCTCTTTGCTGCTACGAGATGGTGAGCACAGGCAGGAGCCTGCAAATAGCCTTGGACTTCAGGAGCTTCAGCTTTACCTGCCTGTGGCATAGGGTTGCAACCAAAAGAAAATCCCAAAGCCACCTGACTGGGCTTCTCTTGCACTAAGGCATGTCAGAAGAGGCACAAAACTGGGCAAATTTGACCACCAGCTTCTCAGGTACTCAGTTCATGCCTATAGTCAGTGCTCATGGAGTGGCCCATGCACCTGTTTTGCCAATTACTAGGCCTAGTACAAAGGACACAGCCAGCAGTAGAACAAACCAGTAACCAGATTCTATTGTATACAAAAAGGTCAGTACATGGGTGATCACTGGGGGTACAAACAAGTCAATCAGGTTACACATAACAGACATCAACCCCAACAACCCCAGGAATGACACAACACGACCAACAACTGGTGGAACAAACAAAGCAAAGTCTCCCATAGAAGATAGAGGAGATAACCAAGGCAAGAGGCTGATAACATAGGATAGAGGCAGCCACATACGGTTCCCACAGAGCCCATGTTTGTAAGTACTGAACCTGACCCGGCCCATTTGCAGGGAGAGTCAGGAGGTCCTTCCCCAACAGGAAACTCTGTAAAGTGCATCCACCTCACAGACAGACACTCCACCCTTCCTGCAAGTGTCCCAGCTTTTATCCCCAAACAGGACACCTGGCACTTGTTATCAAAATGCAGGGCACTTGGGGCTTGTTTACCCAAGGGCTCTCCTTGCAAGACCGGCCACACCTTGGAGGAAAGCCAAAAGGCAAACTCATCCCCTCCTTTTGAAGGGCTGTGGGAACCACCCATATGTCAACCTTAATTCAGGGCTTGGGGTTCAGACCCCAGCACTTCAGCACCCCCTTCCGTCTTCTGGTTAGAAATAAAACAGGCAAATCATCCTTCCTCTCACCCTGCATCCTGTAAGAGGGGATAAGAACAGATCCCTGAAGCTTATGGAGGGCAGTTAAATATCACCATAGACTGACAGAACATTGTATTCAGCCATCTCCACTCTCCCTCCAGTGTTTCTTCTGCCTAACAGCACTGATGAAATCCACGGTGCTAACGTGGGTGTATTCCCATGGGCATACTCTACAGCAGTTTTGATTCCATTGCAGGGTGGGTGTTAGCTTCACCCAGTGTCACCATTTTGGAGGCGGGAGTGTAGGTTCTCTCCTCAACTGATGTCTCAGAGATGCCCTGAGGCAGACAAATCTGTGTACTTGCACAGAGGACATGGGAGGATTAGGGACAGTTATCTGAAGCCTGCATCTCTTCTCCTGATGCTGAAGGGCTTATTACCATTGTGTACCACTTATTACAGTGTGGCAGGGGCAGAAGATGGCCCCATTTGAGTTTCGCTTCCCTGGGTTAGCAGAGCAGGACATGTTCCTCCTGTGTTTAGACCCCAGAGATATGGGTCCCTTTGATTCTTCTTGCAATTCATATCCCATACTTTGCAACTTATTTCATAACGTACTTGTGGGAACAGAACCTGACATGCCATATCTCTCCCTAAAACTAATGTGGTCCTACTACAGTGGGAATTTGGGGAATTAGTACCACTTAATTGCACAGTCCTTGGAGCAGTATGAATCTTCCTCGTATGCGGTTTGGAAGAGTCACAAGCTCATGACAAATATTTGTTCTCTTTAATTATGTGCAGCAAGGGAGGACAGCCCAGCTCCCTCCAGCTTTCCTCCTCCATCACTCTGACAGCTTCAATGCTACCTGCTCTTGGAGCAAAGCAGATACAGAAATAAAATTCACACTGGCCCTGCTGGTCACATCATTTCTGCTACAAGCCAAGATGCTGTTGGCCTTCTTGGCCACCTGGGCACACTCCTGGCTCATATTCAGCCAGCTGTTGACCAGCACCCTCAGGTCCTTTTCTGCCAGGCAGCTTTCCAGCCACTCTTCCCCAAGCCTGTAACTTTGCATGGGGTTGTTGTGACCCAAGTGCAGAACCCAGCATTTGGCCTTATTGAACCTCATACAATTGGCTTCAGCCCATCAATCCAGCCTGTCCAGATCCCTCTTCAGAGCCTTCCCACCCTCAGGCAGATCGACACTCCCACCCAACTTGGTGTCATCTGCAAACTTACTGAAGGTACACTCAATCCCCTCATCCAGATCATTGATGAAGATGTAAAACAGAACTAGTCCCAGTACTGAGCCCTGGAGAACACCACTTGTGGCAGGCCACCAACTGGGTTTAACTCCATTTACCACAACTCTTTGGGCCCAGTCATCCACTCAATTTCATACCCAGTGAAGTAACATTTCTTGCCTTCTTACCTTCACTTGCCTTTTTGAAGGTGTACCCCTAGCAAATGGGTCAAGTGAAGCAGGGAAGTAATATGTTATTTCTGATCACTGAAGGATTTCTAGATGTTGTGGAGCTCAGAGGCATCACTGCAGTTCTTCCAAAGTCAGACAGAACAGAAGGGAGCAGGGCTGTAACTGCTGTCAGTTGTGAAACACTCCATGAGCTGAAGGCAAAGCCATATTTGATAGCTGCAGAGTAAATACCCAGTCCATCTATCCAGCTCATTTAGGCATCTATGGAAAGAATTCTGGTGTAGCTACACATGAAAAAAGCTTACCAGCAGTGAGCACATGGACATCAGCCCTTTTCTGAAGCAGGAATGGTTTGTTGTAACACACATGCTGTCTGCACACAGAAAGCTCATCTGAGCAGAGCAAGGGCACTTCCCCATCACTGAAGTGTTTGACGTCAGGTTGGACAGGGCTTTGAGCAATCTGATGTAGTGGTAGATGTTTCTGTCTGTGGCAGGGGGGCTGAACTAGATCTTTGAAGGACCTTTCCAACCCAAACCATTCTGCGGGAGCAAAGGCAACTGCATCTCTACACTGCTGACTCAGTGGCTACCACACAGGACCCTCACAACTTGACATCACATTCAAGGGCTTAAAAATAAGGTTTTGACACGAAGCTGCATAGCTCCAGACCCATGCTAGGCCTGTCCATGCTCAGGGTACCACAGCTGGAGGTCTGTGTCACAGCTCTCATTTGGGGTTGTGCCCACTTCCAGGGAGCAAGTCCTCAGGCTCTTCAGGTCTTTTCCTGAGGCTCAGTTAATCTCAGTCCAGAAAAGCTGAAAAAAATCCTTCTGGTCTTTCCTCCAGGCTGCCTTTCCTGTACATTGCTGTTATTCTTCTACCACCTTTCCTCCAGGCCCCCCATCCCTCACAAGCCTGCCTCACTGCTGAAAATCCCCGAGGCTCCAGGAACAACCCTGCAGGCTCTCACTGCTTCACCCTGCTCCTCGCCTGTCAAGGACCTCTGCAGCACTCTCCCCAGCCTCACAGGCTCTCCCAAAAATGGCTCCTACTCCCCAGGAGCTCTTCTCTTCATCATCATCATGTTCACCCCTCTCCTTCATCTAAGACAGATTAAACCTCTCCTTTGATCAAAGCCCAAAAGTGCTGGATCATGCTGCTACTGAACCCACTTTTCAGACTAATCAAATTTCAGCTGTAAGTGGTAAATCCCATTATCTCATCTCTGGCTCTATCAGCCAAAGGGTCTTATAACTGTCTCCTTGGAAAAACAGAGCTTCCCACTCATGTCAGGAGAAGCAAGCACCAATGATCCCTCTTCCATTTTGAGGAGGAAGGGGCTTCCTCTGACATGTAATGAAGCTTGTACAGAAGATAGCTCAAAAATGGATAAAATCACATCACTCCAGGACATGGGGCCCCAGGTGTTCATCTTCACCCAAGTCTTGGCCTGCACCACTATGCTACTTCTGAAGCAGCATCCTTATCCTGGGGATATGATTAGGTGCAGGCTATTATTTTTGCATTACTAAATATTCAACAAAAGCTAAAATTAAAGCAGCATGCTCTTTGGAACTGGGCTGGACAGGCCAAGGCATTGTCAGCTCTACATCTCATGCTGTCTGACACTCAGCCTCTTGCCTATGGTCCTCCTGCTCTGCCTGGCACCACTGGCTCACAGGACCCTTCTCTGGCTCACTCCCATTGAGTTATCAGATGAAAAAGAAGTTTCTGCTCTTGTTGTGTAGCTCTCAGATGGTGAAAAAAGAGGTTCAATGCATTAAATTTGAATCTGTTTGAATTTTGGGTTGCTGAGAGAGATTTCCTAGCACCTATAGCCAGACCCCATCCTGATGCAGTTGAATGTCCTTACAAGAAAGCTCTGTTAGTAGAGAGAAATCCAACACCTCTTCTACCATCAGCAGCCAGCTGAGTGGAGTCCTCCCCTCCTGAGCCCCAGCACTGCTGCAAGGGAGGCAGGGAAAATCACCCTCCAGGGGCCACAGGAAGGTGTGTACCACTGCTCCCCCTTGCCACCACCCTCTGCCCAGGGCCCTTGAGACAGCCCAAAATGTGTCATCTTATATTACTAATTTATAACAGAGTTCCAGTCATTTATATTCAGTCATGTTCATATAAAATTAATAGTCAGAGGCATTATTTTGCATGTATCAAACTCTGCTCCTCTGATAGATTTTAGGAAACCTGCAAGCATATCACTTCACTTTTCACATCACTCCTAAACTCAAAATCCTATGACATCTGAAAATATTTAAAATATCTATCAATCAGTTTCACTGAATTGAAACATTGATGTACTCTAATGGCAACTTTAATACACTTAAATCTTTCTTGGGTTTTTGTAGTTTGGTTTGTTGGGGATTTTTTTGACTGTTGAATGAGCAGTTCTGTATGATGGAATTACGAGGGAGATCTGAACATCTACAAGCCTGTTCCTCTAAGACAGACATGGATTATGAGCAGTCTCATTCAAGCTTAAACATGCACAGTCTCTAGTGTAACAGGGTCCTGATCCACACCAGGGGCTCCACTGAGCTGCTGCAACGCAAATAACAATAGGCACAGCTGATGTATAAGGTCAAGAAAATATTTGTCTTTGAAAGATCAGGATTGATGTTGTTCCTGCACAGAAAAAAAATGACTCAAATTTTGTCCTTGGTAGCCCAATAAAAAGATGTGCAGATGTGGTGCTTAGGGACATGGTTTAGTGATGACGTGGTCGTGCTAGGTTAATGGTTGGACTTAATCATAGAATCATTTTGGTTGGAAAAGACCTTTAAGATCATAAAGTCCAACTGTTAACCTAGCACTGCCAAGTCACCACTAAATCACATCCCTCAGCACCACATCTATACATCTCAAATACCTCCAGGGATGGTGACTTCCCTGGCCAGACTGTTCCAATATCTGACAACCCTTTCAGTGAAGAAATTTTTCCTAATATCCAATCTAAACCTCCCCTAGTGCAACTTGAGGCCATTTCCTCTCATCCTATCACTTGTTACGTGGGAGAAGAGACTTGACACCCACCTCACTGCAACCTCCTATCGGGTAGCTGTAGAGGGCAATAAAGTCTCCCCTTATAGGACTTTTCCAGCCAAAATGATTCTATGATTCTATAACTTACATTTGGTTATGTTTCTCCTCCTTAAAATTAACCTCTGAAAACTCATGAAAACACCATGAATATAATATAGAAACTGATGTGTATATTTAATATTTAATACCTTTGAGTTTCGTGCTAAGATTTGCCCCCCTCTTTTAATGATTCTTTTCATAAGGCCAGATTTTAAAAGACCGATTTAGAAAACTCTTAATAGGCAAATTAAGTTTTCGTGTGACAAAGAATAGACTCCTTCTAGAGAGCTTCACTGGATGCTCTCTGAGAGAGCTAACACTTATACTCCACTGTTCTTATCATTGTCTTAAAAGGTAGAGCAACTCTACCATGATTAATTTTTCATGTGTTGGGTAGGAATGGATAATTAGAGAGTGCTTTATACCCATTGTCTGCAACTGCTTTCTAATTAACTAATTGACTACAGGGCTAATGAGATCCAAAATTAATTTTTATATTTGAATGTGGTCAGACCTATTTTAAGACCATGAAGACAGATTGGCCAGAAGCTTTCATTTGGTGTTAATCAGACCCGTGTTTTGGAAATACTGTTATATTATGGCCTAGGTGGCTATTTTGCAACGGCTTTTGCCTCTACCTGGTGGCTGGAAGATGAACTGCATGATTCCTAGTTTGGTGGGAGACGGGAAGTCTTTGGGGATAAGAATATACATAGAAACATGAAAAATACTCTAAGCTATCACTATCTACGGACTAATATTTTTCCCCCATTCCATAGTCAGATGAAGAAACTATTGGAAGGGGTTGTGGTGTAGATATGTGAATAAATATGATACATTCATCACAGTTAGCATCAGCAGTCATGACACACATACCTAAGTGTTCTTTGAGAGCATCAACAAGCAAGTGCCAGCAGACAAGCAAAAGCCAGTAGAGAGTCAATTCGATTTTCAAAAGGCATTGGGGAAATCCTTCAACAACACCTCATAAAGTAGCAGCCATGGAGTAAGAGAAGGTATCTTTGTGTGAGCAAGCAATTGGCAAAAAACAAGAATACATGAGCAATATTTACAGGGAAGGGGAGTCCTACACTGACATGTGCTGCAGCTGCTCTCAGCAACTGATTTCTAAAAAGTCTGCAGAAGGTGGTGAATAATATGGATAACCAGTAAAATCAGTCCACTGTACACAGCTGTGCAAAGTTGTAAGGATGAAAGTTACTTCAGCAGTTGTAAAAGGGTTTCAAAATACACAGTAAAATAGCAGATGAAATTTTCTGATAAAAGGTGGATAAGTTTAAGTGAAAACTATTAGCAAACCCAAATCAAACTTTCAATATGTGGAGATACAACCTGAATCAGCTATTGCAAATCAAAACACAATGTACAGTTCTGGGTCCCCATCTCAAGGCAAGTATAATGGAAAAAACAGTTACAGAAAAAATACAGACATTAATCCTGAAAATAAGTAATTGGGGGTGGGAGGACTATGATGGCTGCCCATGAATTCCTGAGCGATACGAAGAAAGGCAGCACTATCTAAAGGAGTCTGAGACCCCAAGCAAGTGGCAGATGCTAAAAGGAGGGACGGGATTTCCCACACAACATGTGCTGAAGCTGCACAACAGGATGCCAAAGCTTACACAGTTCACAAAGCAATCAGCCAAATTTCTGGAAGAAAAATCCATTTGGCACTATTGAAAATCAAGGTGTCATTTCTGGTCAGCAAGTCTTTGGACCACAAATGGTTGCAGTGAGAAAGCACTTTCAGGAAGCACCAGTACCTGTTTATCCTCTTCTTATGACCTGCCTGCAGGACCCATTACACACCACCACCAGAAACAGGGTGTCTACATCATTTAGCCCATGTCCAGGGCTAAACTGTAGCAGTTGCTCTAACACCTGATGTCCCCTCCCCAGCTGGAAAGGGGAATCAGGGAAAAAAGGGAGAAGCCCCATGAGTTGAAGGAGAAACAGATTTAATGAAATAACAAACCTAATACAAACACCGACATAAAGAATACAAGGTTATATTCAGCCTTGTCCTTAAGAACAGCAGAAGGAGCAGGAGACCAAAAGAGAGGAGCCCCAGAAAAAGGAACTCCCCACCTTCAATAAGCTCCCTCCTTTTATAGTAAGCTTGATGTCAGTGCTATGGGATACACCTGTGAGTCAGCTGCCCTGACTGAAACTCCCAGCTGACTCGGGGCTACTCATGGCCTGCCTTCATGGCTGGCCCAGGGGTCTGTTCCTGGGAAACCAGGACACAGGGTAACAAGCCAGGCAGCCCTTTGGCCTGCTTATTCTTGATTTTTATGCATCACTCACATCCAGTAACTTCCACATTTGAGAAAGACCCCAAAGGCTACTAAGCTTTTGCTGGAGCACATCTCATCTTCCACTAGATTACATTTAAAACCTCAGCAGGAGCTGTTTATCTACAGAGTCCATAATAGGAATGGAGAAAGATAGCCAGAAAAGCCTGAGCTAAATGTGAAAGAGGGCTAAAATCTTCTCTATTACTAAGTCCGTAGAAGTGCTACACTGAGAAACTGCAACATACTCCCATACTACATGTACTTAAGGGGGCTGTATAGCATGCATAGGTGATCTTAATTCTGGCATACTTTAACTCTTGAGAGCTTGACTTTGTAAAGGAGGTAATGTTTATTTAATTTTGTCTGGGTTTGAGTGAATAATTACTATAAATCATTTATAAAATCAGCGACTCTTTACATTTGTACTCATTTTGAGACGACTTTCCTTTATCAGACCCAGTGTGGTTCACGCTGCCTGCTCTGTTCCTGCACAGGCACAGATACCAGCCTGCTGGAGGGTCCTGTCTGCCTGCATCTTTTGGTCAGATTGTGTCTCAGCTCCCGCACAGTGAAACCCAGAACGTGGTCCATGGTTAGCATTGGTGCTTGGCGGATCTGAGAGATACTGAGCACCTGCTGCCGTGGCCACCTCACCTGTGGGCATAGTCCTCACTGCATGGCCTGCCTCCAGCAGCACCAAGAGTGAAAAGACAGGTCTGTGTGGCTTTCAGACACGCTGATGGGTGTGAAGTGCTGGGGTCTGAACCCCAAGCCCTGAATTAAGGTTGACATATGGGTGGTTCCCACAGCCCTTCAAAAGGAGGGGATGAGTTTGCCTTTTGGCTTTCCTCCAAGGTGTGGCCGGCCTTGTAGGGAAAGCCCTTGGGTAAATGAGTGCCAGGTGTCCTGCTTTGGGCATAAAAGCTGGGACCACTTGCAGGAGGGGTGGGGTATCTATCTGTGAGGTGGATGCATTTTACAGAGTTTCCCTGTTAGGGAAGGAGCTTCTGACTCTCCCTGTAAATGGGCCCCAGTCAGGTTTGGCATTTGCAAACACGGGCTTTGTGGGAACAGTATGTGGCTGCCTCTGTCCTATGTTATTAGCCTCTTGGCTTGGTTGTCTCCCATCTCTTCTAAGGGAGACTCTGCTTTGTTTGTTCCACCAGTTGTTGGTTGTGTTCCTGGGGTCGTTGGGGTTGATGTCTGTTATGTGTAACCTGATTGACTTGTTTGTACCCCCAGTGATCACCCATGTACTGACCTTTTTGTGTGCAATAGAACATGGTTACTGGTTTGTTCTACTGCTGGCTGCATCCTTTGTACTAGGCCTAGTAATTGGCAAAACATGGGTGCCAGCTAGACTCTTGTAATGACAGTTCTAATAACAGTAATACAGTGGCAGACCAGCCCAAGCAAGGAAGCTGGGCTCAGACCTGCCAGCAGACAACATGTCAGCTATGATTATCACATCCTGGCATATCTTACTTAGCAAAACTGTCAGCAGATAATTCAGCAATCTAAATGAACACCACTGGTGAGGCCTGCCGGGGAGGTCCATGCAGCACTCTCTGTTTGATGTGCCAGCTGCTTCTGATCAAGTGCTGCAGTGCTGCAAGCTCATACCCCAAAGCAGTTCAAGTTGTTGGGATTCAGACTCTAAGGGAGAGAGTAAAGCACAGAAAAATGCTTAATTAGGTGCCACATCTCTTGAATCACTCCTTCATCACCTCTGCACATCCGCAGGAAGCCTCTGTGTCCGTACCCCCATGATGAAGAGCAGGGACGAGGCAGATACTGGGCAGCTCTTCTGGCACTTCCAGTTTTCACTGTCTTGGTGTCACAGGAAGACAGGCTGGCTTGGCACAGGCTGACTACAAACCACTGACAACCATCCCGAGGAGTTCAGTACCAGGTTGGAAGCCTGCCAAGCAAGTTCCTGTCCACAGTAGGCCAAATTCTGCTTTCAGTTGTTCTGATGATTTAAGAGGATTTTCTGGATCAGGCTGAGTTTGGTTCCGTTAGCTAGAGCAGTATACCAGGGCAGGTAGAGGAGCAGAGATTTTGCTCTGAGCTCATTCATGGCTGGCATGTTCAACCTCATCAAAACCTAAACCTTGCTCACCAGAAGTAGCAAGGAAACTGAGGCAAAGAAACACTCTGAAAAATAATGAGCAGAAAACCTGAGAAACAGCACATCCCCCCACTGTAAGGGACCAGAAAAAGTCTGCAGAGCTCACCTGAGAAGAGAGGTTACACTGGGTGTACTCTAATAGCCACCAAGTTCCTACTTAATGGGTTAGCAAGGCTGACCCCTTATGTATTTTAGAGAAATGCTGTCTTAGGGGTGAGCAAACCATCTGATGAAAAGTTGCAGTATATGAGAAAAGCAAGGACTTTTCAAGAGAGCCATATGACAGAGCAACAGATGGGGACCATGGATTAGGACAGGGAGCAATCTTGGCTATTAGAAGAAGAGGCAGGTACAGGGCAATATGCCTTCACCAGCCCTGCTATTCCCAGGTGCTTTGGCATCTGAAGGGCATATGCAACACGCAGTTGGGTGAGAAAGCAAAGGGAGAATTGGAAAATTCCCTCTTACAAACAGAAGGCTTCCCTTCATCCCCTTTTCCAAGAAGCAACCCAGTAGTGCCCAGCAATTTCCACCCTTGAGAAATCCAGCATCCCAGTGCTACATCTGATGAATAACCCAGGACCCTTCTCTGCCCCTGCCTGTGCTGATAGCATGGTTTGCAGGTTAAAATTTTCAGAATAAGCCAATTTTGACAACCTTTTTCATCAGCAATAGTGGCAGCTGCAGGAATATTTTTAGTTCCAAGTCTCTCAGCCTCCTCATAGTTCAGAAAATACTTCTTTTTTTTTGCCCTGTGGGTGGAAATGGAGACTAGCGCTTCCTAATGTTACAGTGATGTTCCCTGAATGAGTAGAAGTGGTGGCAGTGAGAGTCCCAATACTTCACCCATGACCTGTAAAAGCCAAAGGCACCTTTGCATTTTCCTAATGTGACAGGCAGAATGTCTAGAGATCTTCTGAGAGGACATTTTGCACCTGAAAATGTATTTTGTGCCCCTGAGGACAAAGAAATCATCAAGACAGCATTTATAGCTGTAGGTCAGGTCTGGAGAAGCAGGCAGGGTGCATATGCGGCCATTTTAGATCTGCAGAGCCCTGTGCTGTTCATCCCAGAACTGCTGCTGGGGCAAGAGCGATGGTGGGATTTGAAACCAGAGCCACTTTGTAAGAAACCGTCTTGTGTGGCTCTTGTTACCCAGGGGACTGTGGGAGCTGTGTCTGTTGGTACAGGGAAAAATGTCTTGGCAGCAGCGGTGGGGATGGAGTACAAGCCTGACAGCCTAATGACCTTCCCACTCCCCAGACTGTGTAACTGGTGATTATTTTTGTCCCTTTTCCTGACTGCAGGCTAGAATATCTGAAGATAAGGGTGTTCTAGGGAATTCCAGGAGGAATAAGAAATGACCCCTGGCCATACCTGAGCAAGAAACCAGATCCCCTTGTTTCCACACAGTGCATCCTCCCGCAGCTGCGGCAGAGCTGCCAGTGAGGCTGCTGTGTGCAGAGGGGCTCCAGTCACTGCAAACAGGCTTGACCAATTTAACTTAAAAGCAGAATTTGGAATGTTTCCCAGATTATAATTACCTATATATAAATATGATAATTATGCTACCTAACCAAGATCTCAGAGCACAAAGTTGACAAGTGATGACAACTAAATTCATTAAGAGTGCAAATGTTCTTCCTCTCTTTTATGAAACAATATTGAGTGATCCCTGAAGAAATCCAGCAACCAGAGATGTGATCTGCTAGTAAGTTCTGAGCCTGGTGAAGGCTGGTGGAGAGGCAGGACAACCGATCATACTCCAGAAGAGCCTTGGTGCTACATAGCTAGCAGAGGAGCAGAGAAACGGACAGTTAAAACACTGGACTTCTTTGCAAATATAATATGTTTCATCCATGTGAAGTGAAACTTAACTTTTCATTTAATTTATACTGGGAAATAAGTCAAGGCAGGGGCTATTCTTTGGCACAGCGGCCAAATGGTAGGGCATGGCTTGCACTCAGAGAAAAGCTCTTTTGGTTTTCCTGACATACGTGGGCTAACCATGTCCGAATTTCTCACTGGGCATGGTCCCAGTGTTGTGCTAAGCCCAGCCTGGCACGGGCTGACCCAGGGGGTGAGCTGGCATGGGGCAAAGCTCAGCTGGAGAGCACGGCAGCAGTGCAGTGCGCCAGTCCTGCACCAGCACTCGGGCATGACCCCTCTGCAGAGCCTGCAGGAGGACATGATGCCTGTGTACCCATCCCAGAGCCAGAGAAAGCCTAAAATGGGGCCCCTTGCAGTCTTATTGATGGTTTTGAAAGCAATTTGGTGTACTGGCTTTTCAAACACACTCTATTTTTTCACATTCAGAGGTGCCAAGCCCTAGGGATGATGACAAATGCTCCAAATATGTGACATGAGGCATCTACAAGAAAAAAATTACTCTTCCTAGGCCTCTTGGGAGTAGCTGAAAAGTGGTGGTCGTGCACGGTGTGCTCCCAGCCCAGGGCTAGAAACCAGGACAGTATCATCCGATCAAACTCTAGGTATGAAATAACACCAAGAAAGAGGAGGAAATAGTGATAGCCATAATACCTCATCTGCAAAAGACACAGTGATTAAGTGAGATATTGAACACCTACATCACCTTCTTGGTCTCTTTGCTGAGACAGTCACAAAGCCTCGAACCCCACCATTATCCAAGCAGCCTGCTACCCTGAGTTCCTATTCTCATATTAAGCATTTCAGTTGACGTTTTTATTTTTCCAACAGGTCAACTAATCCCCTGCCTGTAGGTGTTTCATTACAGCTGTGTGCTTCCTCCCGTAAGAGTCTGAAATACCTTGTCTAGGAATGTAATTGAACTTCTGGAAAAGGAACGGTTTAGACCAAAGTCACAGTGTCCTTGCTTTCCCTCTGCCTTCATGCCCATCCACCAGAAGCTCTTTGAATATTCTTTCATAAGCAGCTGAAAGAATTTCCCTCAATTTTTTCCTGTGCAAAGGTTGTTGTGTCTGAGGAGCCCATGTAGATGTTACAAAAGTAGCCAGGATTGTTGAATTTGATGATATCAAATCTAATCAGCTTCTGGAGGGGTGAAGAATCTTGTGGCGCTGAGCGAGTGGGCGATATAATGGCAGATGATGCTTGGTGCTGATAAGCACAAAGTAATGGAGACTGGAGGAAAAAACCTAATCCTGTCTCTATGTAAACCATAAGGAGTTCAGAAAATATTAGCCCACTCTTGAAAAAATATTTTGGAGCCATTAAAATTCCTGGAAAATCACATTCTCATACTAAATAGGTTTCAAAAGAATAGAGAGAGCTTAAGGAATTACTAGGGGAGAAACTGGAGCAGGCTGGAGTCTAACAACACATTACAAATATCCAGATGTAGTCACCACAGAGCAGTTACTGATGGTGGTACAAGAACAGTACCCCCATACTCCCATGTAAATGCAGAGCATGTCTACTCCGTGAGCATACTGTGCCATCCTGCAGAAGGCTGCTCCATAGCCTGAAACTTCTCTATCCATACTTGAACCCTACTACTCAATCTACTCATCTTCCGTGTCACCTCCTTGCTCCACATATTCTTATACCACCATCAGTAACTGCTCCTCAGAGACTACACCTGGATAGTGTAATGTGTTGTTAGACTCCAGCCCGCTCCAGTCCCTAACTTGTCTCTTAGCCAAGCTAGCTGTGTCTCTCTTTTGCATACTTTTCTTATTAATTAGTCCCCCTAATCCCCTGATTAAATAACAGAAGCTGGCAAAGCAAGGAAACCTGTCCTTCTGCACCTTTATTTTGATGAGCTGGCAGCAAACTTCCAGCAAACTCTCCTGAACCTCTTGGGCAAAGCCATGAGAGCTGATTTTTTTATCTGTACAACACAGGGTGAGACCCTGTCAGAGAGAAAGGGCAAGTCCTGCTAAACAAACGGTAAAACATAATTCCCAAGGGTTTGTTTTTCACTCAGTACCTCTGTTAATGTATAGGCGAGAACTGAAAAGTGAAGAAAATCACATGAATCTATAGACTTGGGCTTTCCACTCTGCTTGGAGTAGAGCAGAGTAGAGCTTGAACTGGAGCATTAGTCTGGGTTTTCATACACTAGTTTGTTCCAGAATTTATTACAGAGCTTGTTAGTTTGTACGACTACATTTCCAGTGCAGTAGCCTCTGCATCACTTTTCCCATAAATAAAAGTCAAGCCATATTCAGCCTTTATTTGCTCTTAGCCACTGTGCAAGTTTTGGGCATGAAATTTGCTCTTCTATTGGTTTATTTGTCTCTTTGCGTGTTGCAACTAGTTGAGCCTTTAGCTAACATAAGTGAGGAGGGGAAAAAATAACCAAACCAATTTAGAGTGAGGAAATTCACAGGCAGTGTTTGAGAAGGGTGGAGCTGAGCTCCTTAGGGTAAATTATAAAGGGATGGTATTAAGTCTAAGGAAATAAACAAGTTCCAACACTGAATCGCTGCTATCTCCACTGAGGATTTTAAAAGAAGCAACTGTATGATTGGCTACACCAAACTTGCTCTCTAAGAGCTCTGAATTGTTTCTCCTGTTACTGCACAAGAGAAGCTACATACAGCCAAGAAGCCTTGGTACATCAGTCCTGCAGTAAGGATCCCAGCGTTTTGAAATTCATTCTTGGCTTTTAGAATAATGAATGTTAGCAATAAAAGTCTTTTCTGAAACGTTTCCAAACTCCTGTGGTTCCTGCAGTAGGTGAAGGTTCAAGTATCACCTTACGGAGCTCAACCTAATTCTTCTATTCTTAAAATAAACTCAGATGAAATGTGGAAAAAAAAAGTAACGACTTTTACTCGTTTGGGCTTTCTTGGGTTGGAAGTGGAACAGATTCATCTGGGAATTAGAAGTCCAAATGCCTGTTCACAGAGCAACTCATCATGCCTCTTTGTAGTGATTAGAGCAGTTATCTAAAATCCTGGCTTTATCCAACTTAAATTCACTGGGGTAACACTGGGACCTGGCTCTGGTCCTCGTACCGGTTTGGCACACTGCTGTGGGTGCTTCAGGCAGACAGAGACCCCCTCTGCTGTACCCAGCCCCAGAGAACCAGGGACGAGTCAGTCTGCAGCAGTCCAGGGCCCCCACCTGCCTCCCGCCACGGGCAGGGGGAGCAACATCAGGGCGAGGCTCATTTGCCAGACTGAGGAATTCCTCTTAGCTTGGCTCTCTCTTTTGTTGTTAGACTTTGTCTGGGATCCCAGAAGACTGCTCTCTGCTGCTGTGTGCTCCCAGACAATGAAGAGGCCCAGCCTTGAGGGTAGGATGTAACAGCAATCAGCACAGGGAGCCTGAAAAATAGAGGGTTATTTGTTATTTGGTTGGTTGGGATTTTTTGCATGTCTAAAATGTTGTTAGCTTAATTGAAATGATGGATAATAAATAACGTTCCCCTCCAGAACTCACTTTTGTTCACTTCGAATGTATGGCACAAAACTTACAGTTTCTTTCCAGGTGCTGGAAAATTGGAAGGCTGAGGAATAAAGTGTGGTTAAAGGCTGCTTTACTGCCTACTGTTGTGGTTTCTCAGATTATTCTCTCAAAGCATTACTTTAGCAGGAATAGATCACTGGTGCATTTGTGAAGTAAATGCAGTGATGAATACACATTACATGTATCAATTTATGTATAACACTATGTATGTAGAGATCCCATACAAGATATAATTGGCATTACATGGACGTCTAAATTTGAGGATAATTTTTTTACTTATGTATAACCTACCTCCCCAGCAGGAGTTTAGAAGATAAAACCACCGGTTGGTGGGGTGGGGGACACACTGCATAACACCTTTTTGTGATATATTTCACAAATCCAGTGACAAAAAGCTTTTCACAGCTCTTATTCTTTAAAAAAAAAAAGTGAACTATTTGTAACATGGCGTTATGGAGCATGAATTTTTAAGCCTTTCCTTAAAGTATGGATGGGCCGAGATGAGAAGAAACATATCAGATAAACAAGACAAAATTAACTGAAAATAGCAAGTCATACGAACAGAAATAGGATGGAGGATTTTGTGTAATTATGCACATAATTGGTTTCATACAGATGCCTTTACAATATCTTCCCTTTCCGGATTCACTATGTTGCCTCTTGTTGCAGTAAAATGGGAAGAAAAAAAAGTCTAAACTGTTTTTTCTTGTGGATGTATTTTACCTAAAAAAACTGTGGAAATGTGTACTTGGATCTCACTTTTTAAAAGCCATAGAAAAGCTTGTTTTTCAAAAGGTGGCCATTAAGCATTGCAGCAAGATAATGTAGAGAGGTGAGAAAAATATGGCCTTTAGGGGTTTATTATGCAGATCACAAGTTAGTATTGATATGATTTAAGGCAGCTACAGAGTGAGCTGCCTGATTTCTGGAGTATAAAACAGATCACCACATCCACTCAAACTTGATAAAGGGGAGGTTATGTTTAAAATTTTTTTAACCTATTTCTTTCCTCTTCCTCTTTATGTACTATCTTTTTCATCAGAGGATCTGAAAAGCCAACTAAGCTTTTAAATTCCATTTTTTAAAAAATCATCTAATTGAGTAAAGCTGAATCAGCTAAACATCTTCCAAAACTGCAATTTATAAAGCTTTTTTTTTCTTTTCCCCTGACAGACATCTTGGCAATAATCCAGGTGGAGGGGTTTTGTTTCCCTTGCAATAATGCAGTTCCGGGGATGAAAGCAGTTGAAAGAATCTGTTTGTTTCACAGTCTTCTCGTAAGTGCCGAAGAGGCCGAACTGACAGTAACAGATAGCTCTAAGAGTTGCCTTCCAGCTCCTACAATGCACAATGTTTTGCAAAGTCCCACCCAGAAACCTTTGTCGGCTTATTGCTGGCCCGGCGCCCCCCGGTCTTCTCTGTACGTAAAGCTCTTGTACACAGGATCCCTGTAGATGAGTACTGGTGTTTGGTATGATGGTATGATGGTTGGAGAGAGGTGGGGGTCGGTCCCAGGTAACAGTGATAGGATGAAGGGTAATGGCCTCAAGTTGTGCCAGGGTAAGTTTAGGCTGGATATTAGGAAAAATGTCTTCACTGAAAGGGTTATCAGGCATTGGAACAGGCTGCCCAGGGCAGTGGTGGTGTCTCCATCCCTGGAGGGATTTCAGAGCTGTGTAGATGAGGTGCTGAGGGACATGGGGTCGTGGTGAAATGGCAGTGCTGGGTTAATGGTTGGACTTGATGATCTCAGAGGTCTTTTCCAATCAAAGCTATTCTGTGATTCTGTGACGCCAGGAGCACTGAAGGTGGGTGTAACAGACCTCCTTCCCCCGGCAGGCTGCTCCCGTGTCCTTCTCGCCGTTCCCACCAGAGGACACTGCAGCCGCAGGGATGAAGGCTCAGCCCGGGCGCACCGCTGCAACGCACGCATTGCAAAGAAAAAAAAAAAAAAAAGGTAAAGCTATATAAAGCATAAATTCATAGAACTGACATTATAATCACCAGCACAACATTTACATGCGGGGTTTGGCTTCGCTTCTTCTCACAAACCACTTAAGTTTGCATCATCTTGTCTGTAGTTATTTGCAGTTGGCCCAAAGAAATCTCAAATTGCAGCTCCCCATCGTCCCCGCTGGCGGGCAGGGTCCAGAGGCGAGCGGGCAGCAAAGCCCCGCGGCAGGCACGTGGTGCTGATTTTGCCCCCAAAAGTAACTACTTTTTTCCCCCCCTTTTCCTAGGCAGAATAAAAATAAACGAATTAAAATTCAGTGAGTTTGACTTTGTTCTGGACGACGGATCGGCGGCGACAGGTGGCTTCACCGCGGGGACGCGCAGCGCCCTCCCGGGCCGTGCCCGGCGGGGGGAGCGGGCGGACCCGTGCTCCAGCCGCCCGCGGGGCCGGGGGTGGCCGCCGAGAGGCGCCGGGCGCCGGGGCAGGAGCCCCGCGGGGACAGACTCGGCCCCCGCCGCCGCCCGGGAGGGGCCGGGCGGGGCCGCCGGGAAACCCCGCCCCGGGCAGCGCCCGCCGCGCTCCGCGCAGAGTGCGCCGCTCAGCGCCGCCGCGGGACCGAGCGGGGCGGCAGCGACGGGACGGGACGGAGCGGAGCGGGACGGAACAGAACGGACGGACGGACGGACGGGGCGGCTCCGCCGTGTCGGGATCCGCCGCCCGTGCCCGGCCCCGCCGCGGGGGCACTCCGGTACTCCATTTGCTGCCGTTGTGGTTTTTTTCGCGGAGAGGAGCAGCAGGTTTATGCTAATCGCCCTCTCGGGAGCGGCGGGGGGAGCAGCAGCAGCAGGAGGAGGCGAGGAGCCATTTTGAACTCACTTCAAAGTTTAAGGTGGAAAAGTTGGAGCTCTCCAGCGCGCTGCCCGCGGACGGGGCCGGGACGCGGGGCTCGGGTCGGGCAGGGGGGCCGAGCCGGCGGCTGATGGATGAGGGCGGGCGGGCAGCCCGGCGGGTGGATGGGTTGTGCGGCAGCGCTCTGCCCGGCACCGCTGCCCGCTGAGCCCCGGAGATGCTGCGGCTGTCCGCCGCCGCCTGCGTGTCCTGGGCCGCGCTGCTCTGCGCCCTGGCGCCGGCGGGCGGCGGGGAGCTGCGCCCGCCCCGCGCCGCCCCGCTCCTCCACCTGCGCCCCGGGGCCGCGGGGCGCCGCGACACCGCCGAGCCGCCGGCACTGCCGCCCGCCGGGCGCCTGAGGGCGGCGGGTACCGCGCCGCGCCGCGCTCCGCCCGCCGAGCCCCGCGATCCCCGCGGCGGCGGGCCGTGCCCCAGGCGCGCCCGGCAGCGGGCGGCCGCCGAGTCCCGCGGAGCTGCCACCGGCTGCGCCGCCCCGGCGGCTGAGGGGGGCGGCGGGCGGCGCGGGGCGCGGCGGCCGCGCAGCCCCAACAGCCCCCCGCAGTTTCAGCTGCCCAGCTACCAGGTCTCCATCCCCGAGAACGAGCCGGCCGGCACGGCGGTCATCGCGCTGCGGGCCCAGGACCCCGACGAGGGGGAAGCCGGCCGCCTGGCGTACTCCATGGAAGCGCTCTTCGACGAGCGCTCCAACGACTACTTCTCCATCGACGCTGAGACGGGCGGCGTGGTCACCACTCGCAGCCTCGACCGGGAGACGAAGGACACCCATGTGCTGAAGGTGACCGCCTCTGACCACGGCTCCCCGCGCCGCCGCTCGGCCACCACCTATCTGACGGTGACCGTGAGCGACACCAACGACCACGAGCCGGTGTTCGAGCAGCCCGAGTACCGGGAGAGCATCCGGGAGAACTTGGAGGTGGGTTACGAGGTGCTGACCATCCGCGCCACCGACGGCGATGCCCCGGCCAACGCCAACATGCTTTACCGCCTGCTGGAGCCAGGAGCTGGTGACGGGGTCTTTGAGATTGACCCGCGCTCCGGGGTTGTGAGGACCCGCGCCCCAGTGGACCGCGAGGAGGTCTCTGAGTACCATCTGGTGGTGGAAGCCAATGACCAGGGCAAGGATCCAGGACCACGCAGCGCCACGGCCATGGTGCACATCACTGTAGAGGATGAGAACGACAACTACCCTCAGTTCAGTGAGAAGCGCTACCTGGTCCAGGTGCCAGAGGATGCCCCGGTGAACAGCCAGATACTGCAGGTGCAGGCCACAGATCGGGACCGGGGCAGCAATGCCCAGGTGCACTACAGCATTGTGAGTGGCAACCTGAAAGGCCAGTTCTACATCCACTCTTTCTCTGGTGCCATTGACCTGATTAACCCTCTGGATTATGAGACTATTCGGGAGTACACGCTCCGGATCAAAGCCCAGGATGGCGGCAGGCCTCCCTTGATCAACTCTAGTGGCATGGTGTCGGTGCAGGTTGTGGACGTGAATGACAATGCCCCCATCTTTGTGAGCACTCCCTTCCAGGCCACGGTGCTGGAGAACGTTCCTCTGGGCTACTCTGTGCTGCATATCCAAGCTGTGGATGCTGACTCTGGGGAGAACGCCCGCCTGGAGTACAAACTCATAGAGATGGCACCATCCACCGGAGGTGCCCCTGTAGCGGGTGACTCTGGGTTCCCTTTTCAGATCAACAACAGCACAGGGTGGATCACAGTGGCTGCAGAGCTGGACCGAGAGACTCTGGAGAACTATCACTTCGGGGTGGAGGCCAGGGACCATGGTGTGCCGGTCATGACCTCCTCAGCCAGTGTGTCCATCACTGTCCTGGATGTGAACGACAACAACCCCACCTTCACAGAGAAGGTGTATCATCTCAGACTGAACGAGGACGCGGCTGTGGGCAGCAGTGTCCTCACCCTGACGGCAGTGGACAGGGACGTTAACAGCGTTGTGACTTACCAGATCACCAGTGGCAACACCAGGAACCGTTTTGCCATCACCAGTCAGAGTGGAGGGGGACTGATCACACTGGCCTTGCCCCTGGATTACAAGCAGGAAAGGCAGTATGTGCTTACAGTCACTGCCTCTGACGGCACTCGCTTTGACACCGTCCAGGTTTTTATCAATGTCACAGATGCCAACACGCACCGCCCGGTCTTTCAGAGCTCCCACTACACAGTGAGCGTCAGCGAGGACAAGCCCATCGGTACCTCTATTGTCACGATCAGTGCCACCGATGAAGACACGGGGGAGAATGCGAGAATTACTTACATTTTGGATGATAACATCCCCCAGTTCCGCATCGACCCTGACACAGGCACCATCACCACCCTGATGGAGCTGGACTATGAGGACCAGGCCTCTTACACGTTGGCCATTACAGCCCACGACAACGGCATCCCCCAGAAATCAGACACCACCTACGTCGAGATCCTCATCCTGGATGCCAATGACAACGCGCCCCGCTTCCTGCGCGACCGCTACCAGGGCTCGGTTTTCGAGGATGTGCCGCTCTCCACCAGCGTCCTGCAGCTGTCTGCCACCGACCGTGACTCAGGCCTCAACGGTCGTCTGCTCTACACGTTCCAGGGTGGTGACGATGGAGATGGAGACTTCTACATCGAACCCACTTCTGGAGTGATACGCACACTGCGCAAGCTGGACCGCGAGAATGTGGCTGTCTACAGCCTGCGGGCCTTTGCTGTGGACAGGGGCAGCCCGCCGCTGAAAGCCTCTGTGGATATCCAAGTGACTGTGCTGGACATCAACGACAACCCCCCTGTCTTTGAGAAGGATGAATTTGACATCTTTGTGGAGGAAAACAGCCCCGTGGGCTCTATTGTGGCCCGGATCAGTGCAGCTGACCCCGACGAGGGGACCAATGCACAAATCATGTACCAAATCGTAGAGGGGAACATCCCTGAGGTCTTCCAACTAGACTTGCTCAATGGAGACCTCACAGCCCTAATGGACCTGGATTACGAGAGCCGGACGGAGTATGTGATCGTGGTGCAGGCCACTTCAGCCCCTCTTGTGAGCCGGGCAACAGTGCATATCCGCCTCCTGGACCAAAATGATAATCCACCCGTGCTGCAGGACTTCCAGATCCTCTTCAATAACTATGTGACCAACAAGTCCAACAGCTTCCCCTCCGGCGTGATTGGCAAGATCCCAGCTCATGACCCTGATGTGTCTGACAGCCTGGCCTACACCTTTGTGCAAGGCAATGAATTGAACTTGCTCCTTTTGGACTCTGCCACTGGGGAACTCAAACTCAGTCGCGATCTGGACAACAATAGACCCCTGGAAGCCCTTATGAAAGTGTCCGTCTCAGGTAAGCAAGCGTTCGAGGTTCGTGAAGTGTGTAATTCTGCTTGTCAGACCAGTACGAGGGCATGGGCAGAAATAACCCATTTGCAGTTTTCTGCGCAGCTTTGGGTTTCCTTAGACAGCAATTTATTTGTGAAAATTTTGGAGAGGAACCACAAAAATGTGTCAAGCCCATGTGTGAAGTGGTGCGCTGAAGTTGTTTAGTAAACGTGGATCACAAGAGTAAATAAATATGAGTGTGTGTGGAAGGGTATATACTCCCTCAGATGAGGAGAGACCTTGGCTGCAGTTTTTCTGATGTGGTTGCATACAGGTAGTAAATGATGTAACTTGCAAAGGTGTAGGGAATGCACATGTATCTGTTATGCCATCTCCCCTCCCTTTTTTTTTTCCTCTTGAAAGAAGTGGAGATTTGGTACCTCTGCTTTTTTAACAACAAAACATGTTTATTGCATTCTGCGTGCCGGGAGCTTTGGCTGGAAGGTCCTTGGACCTCAGACCAGTGCTCTGCTGGTGTGATCCAGGTGGATGTGACGCTGGTGTTGCTGTGCTGGTTTGCATTGTTGGTGTGTGTTCCTGTGGGAGATGGCAACTCTGAAAGCAATCAGTTATGGCTGCGTAATAGCTGTGCAATGCTGCTGATTGCACCGGAGTTGCTTTACTAGAGGTAGGGGCAGATACTGGCCAAATGCAGCCCCAAAATCAGTGCTGTTGCAGGGAGAGAGAGGAGGGGAGAGGGAGGGGTGCTATGCCATCAGCTTCCTTGGAGAACTTGTGTCTCTGTGCGTGAAGACTGTTCGGTGTCATCCAATATATACTTTTATATGAGCACATGCTCTTAGGATATTACTCTTTTTCTGCTCAGTTGCTTGTTTATCATGGAATTACTTTTTATGCCTCTACTTGTGGCATCAATCATGCAATGAGTAATTTCCTCTGCAGGTGCCACTCTATAAAGTTTACTGTGGACCTGATCCCATGCTTCTGTTGACTTTCCAAAGTTTAACCAGATACATTCTTCACTGCCTCTCTGTGCAACCCAAAACTAATATTTGTATTCTTTCTGGAAAAAAAAAAAAAAGCTGGAAATACTAGGTACGTGACTTTGGGAGACTCTTCAGACGGTCGTATTAAAAAAAGTAATAATCAAACTGTGGCATAGTTCTGGTGGTGCTTGTTTTACTGTAAGTAGTCATGGTGTGCAGCAGGGCCTGGGGCAGCGAGCCATGCTCTCCCCTGTGTTTGCAGGCTTGAGATCCTTTTTGCTTCAGGAAAATGAAAGTGATATTAACTAAGCTGACTTAATTTACTGCGGTGTGTCACCTGACAAGTCACTCCTGGTTCTTCCAAAATGCTGGGGGGCAGCTAATGTGGTAAAGTAGCTCAGAAATGCCGTTTCCCTGTCCTGTGAGGACTTGCAGAAAAAACAGAGAATTGGCTTGTGACCTTAAAGAAAAACATTTGGATTAAGGTGCTGGTGATTGCATGGTCACTGTCTGTCTGAACCAGTAGCTCTTTATCTGGTAGCAGAAGATAAGAACTCATCTTGCTCCAAGAAGCTTGGAAAAGCTGTTTCGTTAGACTAGACAAAGTGCGTTCAGAACAGAAAAAATAAGTGCTGTGAACTATTCCTTTCTCAATCTAATGATGTAGTCAGTTTAAGTGGATGAAATCTCAGGTAGGAATAAAGACCTCTGTTTTCTTAAGTAACAGGAGCTTGATCATTCTTCCAGCGTCGTTTTCATGTTTGGTGACGGTGTGAACCTTGAAACTACTGTGATCAAAACTGGCTGTCTGCTGCATGTCTTGAGATATTTGAAAGATTAAAGCTTTTTATGGGCAGGATTTTAAAATAATTTTGACAATCACTGAACTCCATTTGATGTTAATTTGGAGAAGTTTGCTGCTTGGAAATTGGGAGGGCAGAGTTTGGCAGTGTCTGTCCAGGAAAGTCTCACCTGCCTGCTTTCTCTGGTTTATCTGATCCAGTCTTGTAAAAAAAAAAAAAAAAGACAGAGAAGAAGCTCAGACAGAAGTACTCCACAGGGTTATCTCTAAGTGTTGCAAAATACTTGCAAATCATCTGCTAAAATGACCTGCCAGTTAACTGAAAAACGTGTCTGTGGAGTAGCCATTAACCTCTCAACCCAGACAAACATGAAGTCCTGCCTCACTCACAGCTGCTCTTCAGGCCAGGGAAGGACTGGAGCTCTTTATGAGCTTGGGGAATTTGATCTATCTAGGAGCTGGAAGTAACATTGCTGCTATAAAAATCTGACTTCCACCTAGTGCCATGTTGTGCTGCGGAGGCGTGCGAGTGTGTGCAGTGCTCGTGAGGAGACGTGCTACTCAATTGAATTGAGATTTTGATATGTGGCTAAGACCAGCATTCTTTCATTTGGCTTGGGGATTACTCAAATAAGCATGGTCATTTTGGCCTTCTGCATATAAACAAAACTTAAAGAATCATGAAAACCAAGCAAATGGAGAGAACTGGTTTTGTAAAACCAGAGAGTGGCACACTTGGTGTTTCAAACTTTAACAGCATAAGCATCATCAGAAGCACCATGGGACAGTGGGACAGTGGGCACTGGGGTTGGGGGCAGCCCTGGACAGTGGGACAGTGGGCACTGGGGTTGGGGGCAGCCCTGGGCAGTGGAACAGTGGGCACTGGGGTTGGGGGCAGCCCTGGACAGTGGGACAGTGGGCACTGGGGTTGGGGGCAGCCCTGGGCAGTGGGACGGTGGGCAGCCCTGGGCAGGCTTGGCGCCTGCGTGGCTCTGCCTGCACCCTGGTGCTGCCGTGCCTGCATGGCTCTGCCTGCACAGCTGGTCAGGAACCCACCCAAGCGGAGGAGGGAGGAATGTGGGTGGTGTGGATATTAGCATTTCGCTTTGGATCAGGAGGGAGCTTTTGAAGTCAGTCTCCTTTGAAGTGAATCTTCCTGGGTGCCCCTCTGCCTGTGCCTGTCTCGTGGTGCCATCTGAGTGAACAAACTGGGTGAAACTAACCCAGATGTGCTCCCAGGGTCCCTTAAAAAGACATGTTCTCCTTTTTCCGTTGTACTTTCAAGGCTTTCCTACTGAAAGGCAGAGCTTGGCTGTATATTTCCATGCTTCCACGTTGTGTTGTTAGGTCTATGTTGTTTTAGAAACTGGGGTGAAGTCTGGACCCTGCTGAAATCCTGCCCTTGCTTTCCAGGGGGGCAAAATTTTACTCTGGGCTTCTGAAACAAGTGGTCAAGAGTTGATCAGTCTGTATTTTCTTAGTGTTACTAATATATACGTGGCTTAAATTGACAAGATCATTGAAAACAATTTCTTTTTGTCCACAGTGGTGTTCACAGTAATGTTAAATTGGGATTTATTTGGTCAAGTCACGTTGTGGTTGCCCTTGTTAAACATTGTACCATGGTCCCCGCCAGTGCTGAGGGGGAAGGCTGGTGCTAGCCTCAACTTCGTGCAAATGTTGCACAAGTCTGTCTTCGTGTCACATTGCAGACACTGCTGGCACCTGCTTGGCTGTGCTGCCCAAGCAGTCCCACTTATCATCATCAGCAGCTCCCTGGCATACTACAGATGTGTGTGCAAATTCTTCTGGGAACCCAGCCTCATTCACCAGTGCCGACAAAACCCAACCTGACTGTGTGCTACAGCTTTTGAGTAGTCCAGATACATGTAAAATATCATGGCATAACATACAATTTTGGAAAGGTAATGCTCCTCAGGAGGGCTGGTTTTCACAGGGAGGGATAGATACCCCAGAGATGCCAGCTCAAGTATCACTTTTACATTTCTTTAGCTTTTAATCTCCATTGGCATTCAGTGAGATTATTGACTGTCAGCAAATAGGAATAAAGATAGAGCTCGTTTGTGCTGCAATAAACATGGGATTTTTATTCAAGGCTTGTTAAAGGATCTTCATTATTATTGTAATGTAAAAGTAATTATGCTAATGAACTTGCATCACCAGCTCTGTGCTTTCTCCATCCAGTGTAACAGAAGATGCAGTACTTTGGTTTAGCCCTTGTGATAAGGTCAGGCCCCAGCTGTCCTGAGGTGCAAGGCATTGGGGGGTTATTTGTGTGCATGGAGAAGGTCTGAGACTAAATGTAATAAAGAAACTCGAGAGAAAGGCATCTCTGTAAGCACAGGGACACCTTTGGGCACATGAGGTGAGCACGGGGTGACTGCTCAGGATGTGGGCCAGGCACCTTGGCAGCGTCGAGGTGCCCCTGCCTTTGAGGGCTGGGGAGGTCAGGGCTGCTGGGGGCTTTGTGAGTTTTGGGGGGCAGATCCGCAGGGCGACTGGTTCTTTTAGGGGTGATGCTCATGGCTGCCTTCAGGGACTTGCTTTCAGGGTCAGCAAGGGGCAGTTAGCACCCAAACTGCTCTCTGTGGCCCTCTCCCAAGGAAACACATTCCGGCTGGCAGCTAGGGTGGGATCCCTGCAGATTATACAATTAGGAGATGATGGAAACAGGCAGATGGTGCGAGGCTCCTCTCTCCGTCTCCCTCCCTCCCTCCCTCTGAGTGGGATGAGGTGTGTCAGCATGCCGCATGGCTGACGGGCTTTTGCACACTGGTGTTCCTGGGGACCTTGGGCACTTGCACATTGCATGTGCATCCTGCACTAAGGCGAGCCAAGGGAAAACAGAGTCTCAAAAGCTGCAAAGACCAAGGAGGCAGCCATGAGGGACGTCATTTAGAAAGATGGTGTGATACTGCAAGCTGTGGGATTGCTTCTCCAGACGTTACTTGGTGTTTTGAGTGGGGCTGAAATGAAGTATGACCCATAATAGTTAGAAGTGATGGTTTTGAACACCTACGTTTATTTTCCTAAAATAGCAAATCAAGAGTAGTGCCCATCATTTTAAAGTTAGGGTAGCTCCTGGATCTAATGTTGCTACTTAAATCCTTTATTGAATCCATGTATGTTCTATATTCTATTTTATTCTGTAGTTGAGATGCATTTTAAATGTGCATCCCTCCAGCCTGCAGGAATGTGACTTTCCCTTTTCATCTGTCTGATCTGTTCCAGCTCATAAAAAGCTGTGGCTGCTTTGTTGCTTTCCAGTGTGATTCCTTCCACTTCATCCCTGGATTTCATGGGCGTAGTGTATTTTTGTTTTAAAAGACAGGAAAACATCTATGGCTACGAGAGGAAAATATTTAGTGGAAGGCTGACTGACCAAATAACTTTTTACTGAGATAAAAGATATCTTCTGCAAGTAAATAAATAAAATAGGGAGTTATCTGCAGTGCAAGCTACTGTAAATAAGCAATTTCTTTGCTAAAAAGGTGATCCCTAGTAATTGAAAAAAAAAATAATGTTTACCACAGCCCACTTTAAAAAGTAAACAAGATGTTTCATCTCAGATAAAAGCTACTTTGTCAGTCAGCTTCACTCAGAAGATGCTACTATGTGAGGTAGCCATCCATAAAAATGTTTGTTTCTGTCTGTGTGCAGTGCAGACCGTATATTCCCATTTTTTGTTACGCGGTTTGCAACAAGGTATTTCTACCTTAGTATGTGTTGGTGGTTGAAGCATACACAGATGGCACTTCTTAACCTCATCCCACAAAGTGGAACTTTGAACCATAAATAACAGAGGTCACAATTGGTTCCTGGAATAAAAAAAAAATAGTGTATATCAAAGCCCTACATGAACCCTAACTCAGCAATGCTGTTTAAAAACTCCAGGGCGTGTTTGTGTTTGCAGCATCTTGTGAAGATTTCTGTACAAGCTATTGGGTTGCCTTGATTGAGAGGGTATGTGAAATCGCTTACTGAGATTGCAGGGAGTTTTGGCTGGTTTTGTACACATTTCGCTCAGTGTACCGATAATTTTATTATTTTTTTTTATTACCTAAATGTTGATGCTTTTCTCAGTGATTTCTGGGAAAGAGGGAGACTTTAGGATAACAAGGAGAAGAGACAAGAACAAGAAGACTGAAGATATGAGAGGGAGAAAGATCTTACAGGTTTTACTTGATAATCAAGTCCCAAGGGATAAAAATTGTATTTAGAGAAGTAGGATGGTGGGATTACCTGGAAAACTTTTTTCCCCCTATTTTCAAATTATTTGCAAATGAGGAGGTACTTGCAATAACCATTTTTAAATTGGATTAGTAATTGGTTTATATTTTTTGATTACTTTTTAAGCTTCAGGGTGTATTAATGAATTGGTTTCTTTGGTGTATTCCCATGTGATTTGCTTCCCTCTTAGAAGTCACTGAAGTGCTCTTACTTCTGACTTGCACTTGTGGGTTGGGAAGAATCCTCTTTTGTTCTGTTGTTCTGGTCACACGTTTCCTGGCAGTTCAGAATTGGTGTAAGCTGGGACTGTGGAGCCTGCTGCAAACTGCCAAATACAGAGTAAACATTGAATTGTTGTCAAGGGTAATGACAAAAGAACCCTTTGTTTAGAATACAGGAATGGTTTTCTAGATTTGGATGTTAGGATGATAGTAAACCCGCAGTACAATTAGTGGTGGGGAACGTAGGTGATGTGAAGCAGTGGAGTTTTATACTTCATTATCTCCAGCATCCCAAGCACTACCTGAGGAAGCAGCTGGCTGCTGATAAAGTGTATAATTTTACATCTGCTCACTGAATGGCCTGTTTTCCTTCAGTATATATACTTGGTATCTTGAAACTTCCTTTCACTGTTGACTGCCATCTTTGAGCTGAATGGATTTTCTCAGACATCCCATGACTGAGGAAAGTAATGCTGTTTTTTAAAGTAGGACATTAGGTGAAGGTAGGTAGTGTCCTCACCACTATCTTCTAGTAGGGCTCTTGCTGGCGGGACCCTTAGCAGATGCTTGGATGGGAACCCAAGCATTCTCACATTCCCACCAGTCTGGTCAGAGTGTGGACCTGGTGTCTCTCAGCATCTTCAAGAAAGGGTTGGGGAGACTATCCATGGTCTGCTGCCTCCTCCTCGAGGTGTGCTGCAGGTCTGCCAGACACCCCTGTAGCTGATGGGTAGTCTCCAGCATTTTGGCTGGCTGGGTGCTCAGGGTTCATGGGTTCAGGGGCATGTGATAGCATGCAACACCTATGACAGTGTTTACAGTTCAGCCAGATGCGTAGCTGCTGCATATGTGGGCATAGCTGAGCTTGCTTTTGTCTGGTTATTTTGGGTACAGACAGCAGTGATTGCACCATAGCACAGCTTCAGCTTGCAATTTCACTGGGCCCCTCGATTCCCTCATGGGTCAGGTGAGGCTGATGCAAAGACTGGGAATGTGACTGCTCTAAAAGTTGGGAGCAGAATTACTTTCTGGGCAGGAAACAAACAAACACGAAGCAGAAAGCTCTTCTAAACCTACGTGCTACAAATACCTTTTCAATATTTAGCAGCGTAGGCAACACTAGCTGTTACACTCATGCATGGAAGATGAGTAAGGGGAGCATCAAATGTCAGACACGAGATCTACGGTCTCCATCCCTTCTCCCTCTTTTGTAAGCCCTCAGGATTTTGAGAGCCAGCTAGTGGGGACAGACTGACTACATTTGAGTGCTTGAGAGAACAACACAACTTACATGCTTACCTCGGTGTTGCCTAATTGGCTGGATTTGGGCAACCGTCTCTCTAGGCTTCCTTTGGCACACTTACTTGTGTTTCCAAAAATATCTACAGAGAGTATCTAGGAAACATAGGTAGGTTAGAAGAGCTGAAGATACTCAGATCAGATGTAGTGATCCTTTTTGGCAATCTTCCATGTTACAGTCTTTCTCTCCTGGTTTCTGTGGGAATGATGATATTTTTTGGTAAAATAGTACTCCAACAATTCTGACATCTAGTTTGCCATTTAGGAAACAAGTATGGCAGAGCTGCCTTTTGTTAATGACAGGCTATTTTGTTGTCTACTCCTTTTTTAAAAGACTGGCCAAAAGATCGCATAAATGAGAGTACAGAACAGGTTGATGAGGGGCTCAGTTCTTCAAAGCCTTGTTCTCAGTGATTGTCCACTTGAAAGCAAGAACATCTGAAACCCGATTAAATTCAGTTTTGCTGGTTTGCATTTCTGTGACAAGTGACAGATTTATTATTTTTCCCCCCAGCACAGCTCTTTTTCCAGTTGAAAAACAGTTAACTATTTATAGTTGTAACACAGGTTTCCAAAAGGGGCAGGATGTAATCTTCATGGAAAGTTTTGAAATTTGCCATTGAGTGATCTCTTGTTTTTTTGATAAGGATTTGCCTAACACCTTTTTTTTTTAAGACTTGGGTGCATACATTTTGGTTAAGATTTCATTGCAATGTGTTGATTTTGTTGGATTGAAACACCATAATCAAAGGTACAGCTTGTCTCTTAGTGTCAGATTTGTATCACCTTCCATGATCTGCCCAAGTGTGGTGGTTTGACCTTGGCTAAATGCCAGGTACCCACCAAGTCGCTCTGTCACTTTCCTCTCCCTCCCCCCCTTCTCTCAGCAGGGCAAAAAGGGGGAAAGAAAATAAGATAGGAAAAAACAACCCTTGTGGATAAAACAAAAGCAGTTTTAATGTAAGCAAAGCAAAGCAAGGTCCGTGTGCAGAAGCAAAAAAGAAAACAGATTTATTCTCCACTTCCCATTAGCAGGCGATGTGGGGCCTTCTCAGGAAGCAGGGCTGTGATACGCATAGCGGTTGCCTCGGAGGACCAAGGGTGACCCCACCCACTTCCTCCTTTTTCCCAGCTTTATACTTGAGCAGACATCATATGGTATGGAATATCCCTTTGGTCAGGTCAGGTCAGCTGTCCTGGTTGTGTCCCCTCCCAAGATCTTGCCCACCCCATCCCACTGGGGGGAAATGTTGGAAAGAGCCTTGGTGCTGTGTAAGCACTACTCAGCAGTAGCCACAACACCAGTGTGTTATCAACACCCCTCTAGCTCCCAGCACAAAACACAGCACCATGAGGGCTGCTGTAGGGGAAAATCAATTCCGGCTCAGCCAGACCCAGTACACCAAGAAATTTGGTATCTCTTCAAAGGTGGTCACTTATGTTGGAGCCATGATTGGCTGATAGGCAGGAGGGCTGTGGACTGGAGATGCCCATCTCACCCACTGATTAAAGAGGGAACAGAAATGACTGACTGGGCTAATTGCCTTGTTGTTAGGTGGCTGAAGTTCAGTGGGATGAATCCACCCTGAATGTATGTGCCAGGACGGAAGGATTTGTTTTCTTTTGTAGCAGTGATTGTACTTATTTCTGTTACAGCAAGCTACCTGTAGTAACAGGCTTAGCAGACTAGATGGAAAGGATGGGGGAGGCTATAATTTGCAAACAGGAAAATGTTTTGTCATGAATAAAGTTAGGAGTGAATAAAGTTAGGAGAGACTTTTAAATATTGTCAAGAGTTTGAGTGAGTGAAGGGGGAAAGTATGCTTTTATGGGGATTTGGCATTCAACAAAGAAATGCAATTTTAAAATACTTCAGAAAGATGATCTTTACACACTTGAAAAAAAGCAATTGGACAGAAAAGTAGGATTTGCTGGAGAGAAAGGAAGACTTTCGGACTTTGTTTCAACAAGTCGTTAATGCTGCTAAGCTGTAACCGCCTTCGTATTTATTCCAGTATTTACACTTGACAAGCACAAAAAAAGCAAGTAAATGAAAAGGTAAACCTGTAATAAATCCTCAGGGGACCACATAATAAACATAGACATGTTACGCTTATCAAACACAAAGGAAAGTAATCTGTTTTCAACACCATTGCTGAATACGTGATAGATGCTGCGTTCCTTTGGGTCTTCAGCACTTTTGGAAATGGTGCATCTGGTCAAAGTATGTCGGTGCTTTTTGAAGGAGAGAGAAGGAGACGCCATTGTTAACAACCATGGTCAACACAGCCTCTCCTGCCTGCTGTGGAGTTGGTCAGCTAGATCCAGTTGCAGGGGGAAGCAAAAGCATCTAGACCCCACTAAAAGGGGCAAAGTAGGGACTATGTTATCAGACTGGAGTTTCACAGACATGATGGCCAGCACCTAGCAGTCTGTCTTTGCTGTTAAAACCGCATGGGCTGTTAGGCTTGGAAGCAAATGTACTGAAGGTGATTCTCTGTAGCTGCCATGCCACTGGAGCATGCACCGTGGGTACAAAATGCTACTGGACCAGTTGAGTTTGCTCTTTCCTTTCACTAGCTCCAGATTGGACTCCTTCACCCCATTGAAAACTGATGTTAGCAAGTCATTAAGTTTATTGGATTGAATTTCTATCATAGCTCTTTTGTACTATCCGGGAACCAGCCCAGCCTCTCATTTACTTGTGTGGTTGCAACAGTGTTCATGCTGGGTCTGATTCGAAAGGAGACCCTTTAACATCCAAGCTGTGATTTTTAATGTTTTTAATTTATTTATTTAGCTGTCTGAATTTAGTTTAAATCATGTAAAAGCTGTCCCACACTAGTGCATTGCTTGTTTTAGCAGCATGTGATTGCCAGCCACCAGCCACTGCAGGCATAGCTCAGCATGGCTAGGAAGAGGTGTTTGGCACCTTTCACAGCTTAGGTCCAGGAGAGGACTTATATCTAACCATCAAATGCCACAGTGCCTCAGTTCCAGGTGCCCATTCCCTGAGGCGGTATCCTGTTTTAGGCAGTTAAGTGTCCTATAAAGTGGGAGTACTTGAAATACCTTCCCGCTACAGCTTGGGCACTTCACTCAGCATAGCGATCAGGACTCTTAGCAAGGGCAGAGATGGGCTGGGCTCCAGCCCTTGATCTCGAAGCTCTTGCTGTGCTTTACATTGAAGAGGAGCCAAATAAGGTACAGAAGCCACTGTGAGACTCATATTTCCCATTTCTTAGGTAAATGCCATATGCTGCAGGGTCATGCTCGCACTTGCAGGGCACTGGAGAGGATGCTTTCTCGCTGACATTCATGTATGTGGGCACCTCTGCTTCAGCTGTACAGCAGTGCAGGCAGTCTGGCTTTGACCCTCAGCTGCTGGATTTTGTTTAGGCTGTAATAAAGCTGGATCATGAACCTTTCAGGCTATGTCAGGACTAGGTCAGTTCTGGCTGTTGCCAAGGACTTAGCTCTTCCCACCTGGGAACTCAAAGGCAAAATAAACAAGAATCCCAGGGATTTCCAGGGAGTACTTTCCTATTGATCGGAGATGATTTGTTTGTCTTCTAGCTTTAACTATTTGTAAATGTGTTTTTCTCTTGTGTGGGGCAGCCCCCAGATGGGCTGAAGGGTCAGCTGTGGAAAGATTCACAGACTCAGACTTAAATTGCACTGCTAAATATACAGAGTTCAGCTCATCTTCGCCTACTGTTTAATCCTCTTTCTCACTGCAGTTAGCCGTAATGATAGACTTGCTAGTAATTATGAACATGTTGCCGCTCGTCGCTTGGATCCTGTGGCTTTTCCCGCAATGTGCTTGTTGACGCTACAAGTAGCCGACGTTGTCCTGACCCATACAGTAAAGGTCTCTTGGCAGCAGTGACTGGGTTACCTATCCCATCAGTTGACTTGGTTTCCCTTCTCACGGGGTGTATGTCTGATGTTGTCCTCCTTTTATTGACACAGTGTAATTTAGCAATGTGTGCTTTGCTTGATGAGCTCTCCATCTGGCAGATAATTGCCTGCTAGTTTAAATCCCATCTTAACTTCAGTTTCTTGAGATGAAACCTGCTGGTGCCTTCTGGTTGGTTTTGCAGGCTGCTTGCAAAGGGATTCATTACAAGCTAAAGCAATGTGGACAGATTTCTGTGAGTTTTTTTGAATGTTAGGTAACCCTGGTTAACTTTTAGGTTACTTAGCTTTAGCTTACTAAGCTACCCAGCATTATTCTGCATTGAGGTTGGCAATTTAACACTTGAGTTTGTTGACCAAGCTGCTGACAGCAGGTGCTGTTTGTTTGCACTGGTTATGCAAAGTGGAAACCCTGGGGATGTTTTAGAACCTGGTGGGTGCTGAAAGCTTGTTACACAAAACACGCTGGTGTTCCTCTTTCCTTCTTGCTTGTCTTCTTCTCCCTTCATGTTCACTGGATCTGTTTGCCGTGTGTTGTTTTGCAGCGAGGTGCTGCATCTGCTGAGTTTGCCTGCTGCAAGTTTGTACAGGGCCGTGCGCAGCAGAGACCTTGCGGGGGCTGCTTTTGTAATACCTGCCGTAAATGATTAGGATAACACCAGACATGGACTGACCGACAGCCAGATACAGATGGTGGTGCTGGGGACCACCCCAGTCCCAAGGATTGGTGTGTCTAACGGGCACTGGGACCTGACTGGAGGTTGCCCACCAGGCATGGTGCTTGCCAATAGTGTGGCAGCATCCTTTCTCACTGCCTTCCCCTCTTGCCTTTAGGGAGGCAGGATGGCTTTCTCATCTACCCCTCACCCTCTTCTGACCGCTGTGCTGTTTCTTGCTATTAGATGGGTGCATTGGCCCAAGGTGAGTGGCAGGGTCCATTCCTGCCAGGGATGCCCCCTAAGATGCTCCTGGTGAACTGGTGACACCGCCCAGGCAGCCCTCGTACTTCCAGTGGCCATTCTGGGGTTGGGACCTCAGTGGTGCTGTCTGTTTGGTGCAGTTTCCAGGGGTTTGGCAGGCGCAATTCTTTGACCCTGTCCTTGCACAGAGGCCATGGCATGAGGTGGTGACAGCCTCACAGAGGTTTTGCTGCCTGGCACGGCAGCCGCAGGATGGCTGTGGCCAGCACCTGGTCACAGGGCACACTGTGCACTGAGTGTTGGTGCTTGTTGTCTTTGCAGTCTGTGGGAGCAACAGCTGTACCTATGAACTGGGAATTTGGCCCTGTTTGGATATAAATGGTGACTTTGGGTTTTTTTCTATCCCTTGTGACAAGTTGCAGTCACTGGCTGGTTCCTTCACGCACTGGTCCCCTAATAACTCAGCTAATAGCGGTGTCTGGGACATTATTCAGCATTAAGCGGCTTTAAACTAAGACGTTCCTATTTACTACCAACAGCATTGATGGACATGACCGGTTAATAGCAATAAACTTGGGCAAGAACTGAGAAACAAGGATATTTTTTTTATTGTATGCAGCGACCATGTTTGTTTTGTATGAATGCGTTTTACAAACTGTTGTATAGTCTGCTTTTAAAAGATGTCCCTTGCCAAATGGTTGAGAATTTCTTAAGCTGAGATGATTGATTTACTCCTTGGCTCAGCCAGCGTGTATCAGGCAGTGCTGAAGCTGAGGTGCTGAGATGATCAGATAAAATTCCATGCCACCAGTAGCAGTTGAGCTTCCATCCCTTTTTTCTCTTGGGGGAAAGTCCTCCAGGAGAGGCCATTTCGCCTGCTCTGAGGTGACGTCAGTGATTCCCTGGCTTTTTGCTCTGAGTCTCCTTGATCAGACTTCAGCTGTCAAAAGGTCCTGTTACTATTTTCAAGGCCTAAAGGAAACGTAAAGTGACAACTTCGATGGCCGATTTGAAAGCTTTCTCTGACTGGGAAGCATCCCATGGGGTAAACAGCTTCACTCACACTCTACACATCCCATACGGATCATACAGGATGGCATTTTATTGGGTTAGTGCCGGGTAAAGTTGGGGTATTGTGCATTTTCAGGTGTTTAAATGAACTTACATAAAAGACTAATGATAAGAAAAGACTAATTAAATTTTTTTCCTGTGCTGAAACTGAATTTTAAAGAAATCAGTCAGAGATTTCAGCAGTTGTGAAATTCATGGTGGTGTTCTTTGCACTGTAGAGCCTTTGTGCTTACTGCTGTAGTCATATTACACAACATTGCCTAATACCCAGGAAGGCGTATTCCTGGCTCATTCAGCAGGTAAGGCTCCCTCAGGGTCACTGAATCCCTCCATGTGCTCAGCAGAGAGCTCAGCCTGATGATTTTACAGCCACGCGTCTGCGTTCGCATTTCCAGTGCTTTTTCCTTTTTTGCAGTCATTTTCCCTTTTACAGTACAGTGGCTATTAAAAGCAGGGCTCTGACTGGTTTTGTGACCAGTGTCATCCCTCCCCGCTTCCCACTCCTGGCATCCAGTGGCTAAATTGCTGATGGTCCATCCTGCGGATGGGTTTTTCTCTGTGGAACAGCTGCTTCATCTTTGTGGTGTAATGGAGAAATGCTCAGGTCCTGGGACTTGAGCTCACAGCTGAGAGCTGGTCCTCTAGTAAATGAGATGCTGATCCACTAGAGCATCAGCATAATTTAATCACATTTGCAAAGCACAAGAATTAATAACCCCACACTAAGAAACTGCCACTGCTTCTGTTCCTTGTTAGACATCTTAATTAACTTTTTTTCCATTTCTGTTCTTCATTGTTTCATAGCATTTACATTTCTCTACGATAATTTATGAGTCATGAAATCTCTTGGAACAAGTCAGCCTCCGTGTGACGGTGTTTCAGCACCTCTTGCACTTCCTTCGGTTGGATTGTGTGTTGCTGCTTGTTTAGAGGCAGCTCTGCTGCTTCCCCGAGGAAAGCAAGATAGTGTTACTTGGGTGTGACGTGCCAGGACCACTCTTTGGAGATGGGCCCTCCACCTACTTAGGTGGTATTTAAAGTGCTTGTCAAATACTGGGATGGGGCATTATTTCATTTTCTGAAATGACAGTATTTGGGTGACTTTTCTTGTCCAGACACTGTCTATGTGCTTGAGTTGGTTCAGAAAGATGGAAGCAACAGACCAGTCGAAAAACAGGTTGGCACATGGGGCTTCCACTGCAGGGCTTTGTTAAGTGGAATGGGTTTATTAAAGAGTGAGATATTACATGCTGCTGTACAAGGCACTGATGTATCTCATGTCTGTACTATTCTGATAGTTCCTAGTCAAGAAAAGTTAATTTATATTGTAAAGAGGACAGGTTGGGGAACAGAGAATCCATTTCACTGGAGGTGTCATTTTTGGTAGAAGATTGCATCTTTCGTATTGCAAAATGAAAACTAAAGAGGACTATGATTGCGACTTACCTCTTGGAAGTACTTATGGAAAATAAGAGCAGGGTAGTTTAAAGGAAAAATAATCTGTAGATGAACCATCTCTGAATAAATTTAGGTGGGATGTTAGAAGACAGTTTGAAACCTTTCGGGAAGCAAATTTCTGGAACAACCTCCCTGTGAAGGGATCCGAAGAAGCGTAGCTGGGTGTAAGATAAAGCTTGATAAATTAATGAACACTTGATAATTTATGAGTAGTGTTATGTATATGCAACACACTTCCTTGAGAAGCTTCCTTGAATGGAAAATTGAATTTATGATGGGAAAATTCTTTCCCGTTGCCTTTTTCCAGAACTTAAACATACATATGAACGAGTTGCGAATGCATTAGCCCTTTGAACTGCCTGAGCTTGTGTAAGCTGTTGCATGTTGGTAACAGCATTGCTATCTTCTCCTACACTTGGTATCAAGAGAAGATAAAGCATCCACAAGGCAGCATGGTTCAACAGATAAATGAATGGGGCTGGAAGTTATTCACAAATGTGACAGGCTGCAAGTTGCAGCAAATCTGAGCCAATCTTGCTTCTGGCTGTTATAGTCTTACCTTTCCCAGCATCAGTTTGACCTTCTATTGGGCTGTTTCTATGCACCAAGTTTCTTAAAAAGCCAACCTGCCATTAAAAAAAAAAAAAAAAAAAGCCCAACCAACCAAAATCAACAACTTTCTGATTTAGAATGAAGAAGCAGCTCAGTGCATCAAACAAGTACCAGAGATATCAGAGACAGTGCAGGGGAGAATGAAAGTTGATAAAAAGCCAAACTACCAATGAAAAAATAACCAAACAAAAAACTTCTAACTTGGTATGAGGCAACAGTTCAGCGCAGTGAGAGATGAGTGCTGGTGCAAAGGAGGAGAGACTGTGGCAGCCAGCCCTTATACTAGTTCAGGACTGCTGTGCATTCACAGCCAAAGTCTGAAGAAAAATACTGACTTTCATTGTATTTTTTTTGAGTAGGATTTCCATTGCTTTGTGCTGGAACAGTTCAGCACATGGTTGGACAGATACCAGGGATGGTGTAAAGGAGACAGCAGTAATTATGTGGGCTTAGGCTCTGCCCTTAGCTTGGTGGATTTTCTGCTGCCTCTTGGAGAACATTGTGTATGTTTGCCCATGCTTGTGTTTTGTCCCTTCTGAAAGTCCTTTCAACACATGAACAGGTTATGCTCTCCTTCCCTTAGGTCTGTGTTACCACATTGACTCAAAACTAAGGGGAAAATTTGTTCCAATGCTCTTTGCATGATAATTAACACCTAACCCACATAGGCAAGTATGTCAGCACTCGCCACTCTCTTCTGTGGGTACAAAACTCCCAGCTTTCATTTGTGTGAAGTTCTGCCACCCCTACAGCTTGAACCTACCACAGATTTTGTGATGCAAAATGCAGCTGCATTGCTCACATCAAAACCATAGGAGATTTACTAAACATGTTTTAAAACACCTACCTTGGAAACACACAAAGTGCAAGAAATGTTCTAATAAATGAATGCAAAAATAAACAACTCTCCCTGTAGATTGCTGCCTTTCTAGGTTTGTTAATTAAAACAATAACATTTTTTTTTGTTTAAAAAGGTAAAAGTTCTCTGGTAATAAGGATTTTGCATTGAGAAAGTGTACGTATTTATGAGCTCTGGCTCAATCCTTTGAATTATCTAGGCACTACTGTAACCGATAAGTGAATGCTGATAACCCCGTTAATATTTCAAGGACGCTTTGCAACTGTAGGGGAGCAGTCAGTAACTATCACATTCCTTTGCATTGCAGGACAGGTTTTTTATTTGCTATCTTAATGGTGTTATATACATACATTTTTTTCAAGCTCTATTCACCTTGTCTCACAGCAGCTCCTTGGCAAGCAGCCTCATAAACTCTTTAAGATGCTTCTTACAGTGGCTGGGCTCATTGCCTGCCCTGGTGTGGCTGTGATTTGGATTGCAAATTCCTGATCCGAACAAAGAGGGGGAATAGAAAAGGCTGGTCTCTGGCCTCTCTCACACTTTAGGAAACCTTGCTGGCTTCAGAGGATTGTACTCATAACTCCAGCTACACTTCAGAAAAATAAAAGTTCTGTCTTTGCAAAGCCAAGTGCAGCTGCAGCAGGGGCCATGTTGCTAAAGGAGGGAGAGAGGTGGCTGAAGGGAGGCTGCTGCTGGGATTTCAGGCATCATCTTATCTAGAGCTACCTGAAACCTTGTCCACACTTGCTCCCTTTTTCTCTTTACCCGCACTTTGTCTCCTCAGAACTGCAGGGCTGAAAATCAGTGATTTTTGGAAAAGACAGAAGGTGGGAAAAAAACCTGGATGGAGACAAACGGTGTGTGCAGGGTGTGTTCCCTCCCTGTGCTCGCCAGCTGCACCCAAAGGCCTTACAGTCTGCAGAGCAGCTTGCTGTAATTGCTTTCACGAGACAGTATCAACTAGGTAGGATTTGGCTTGTACTGGCTTGTGTTTGGTGAGGAGCAGAGGAGATGAGTCAAACTAAACAGGGTGACTCATCAAAATTGGGCCCATAGGATGGTTCGTGTGTGTATAAAAATGCTTAGAGTTGGGAAATGGGCTGTCATGGTCATGAAATCATTGTATCCCTTTGGTTTGCAGCTCTTCAGAGCTGTTGGAGAAGACCCATAAAGTTCATGTCAGCCATAGTCAGAGCAAAAGGTGTCTGTGCTTGGCTGATACCTGACTGCTCAGGGGCTCTGGGCAGGCACACTAGTGTCACTGCGAGGCATCTGCTGAGACTGAACTCATGTACTTGCACCTGGGGTTCCCTTTTTTGCCATCTTCCATCATTGAAGGTGACCACAAAAGCTCAAACCACTCGTTTGTGTGGAAACCTGTATGGAGGACTGTGCACAGTAGGTAGTGCTGGGCTAAATGCCCTGTAATTATGTGTGGCAATTGCTGCCCTGAAGACAGGCTTGTGTAGCACAACGAGGAAGGCTGCTTTCATGTCTCCTGAGCTGTGTTTTGATTTGACACCATCCTTCCTCTTACTCTTCTCTTGGGCGTCCTAGTGTTAAAAATACTCACTGCCTGCTGAGACCTCCACCTCTCTTGTGGTATAAAGTCACAGGTCTTCATCTTAACACGCTCAGAGGAGCCAGGTGGAGGCAGAGAGAGTGTGGCCAGATGGACACCAGGATCTCCCTGCTCCTCTCCCTGGGATTTATCAGAAGAAATTCAGTCAGGGACACTTTCCTCCTGCACAAGAAACCCTCTTCACGAGGCGAGCTAGAAGGCAGACCGAGCTGCAAAGCCCCGGGAGGAGGACCTGGTTTACCTGCAGATGAGGGGACCAGGGGACGCAGAGCCGGTGCGGCAGCCGGGAGCTGCTTTGAGGCCGAGCACCACGCTCAGTGGGAAGGAGCCCCAGGGCTCCCTCACACCCATCTCTGCAGGCAGGAACAGCCTCTCATAAAACATTGTCTTGAATATCATATGCACAAAACCAGCCCCTGGGAAAAGCTGGTGCTCGCCAGAGAAGTTTTTTGGGTGTATCCTGCTCCGCGAGCAAGTTACGATTTCTGTGAGGTACAACACACCCTTTTTGGATGTGTTTCTTAGTCAAAAAGTACCCTGACTTCCTTCTCTTTCAGGAGAAGCTAGTCTGGAGGAGAGGCAGGTAAACAGGGACAGAGGATCTCTGGGCATGGCTCATTTTGGGGCTGGGAGGCCACACAGGTCTGGGGTTTAGCTGGGCTGCCTGATGCGGTGCCATATGTAGTTAATTAAGGTATACCTTCCAATTAGCCTAAGTGGGCCTTTTATTGATGTGTGAGATCAATGAGCCCTACTGCCATACACAGATAGCAGAAAATAGTCTGGATGATTTTAGCCACTGTTTTGCATGTTTAAGTAATTTAAAGTTAGAAAAGGCTTGCCCTGCTAATGTTTACAGAAGCTCATTAAGGACGGCAGGGAAGCCTGCCTGCCCTGGAGGCTAAATGGCAGAGCCTGGCTGGGCCGGCACAGCTCCCTCTGCCATCCCTGCATGATCAAGATCCATCCCTGCATGACCAAGATCCATCCCTGCAAGTGAGCCAGCCTGGCAGGGCACTACTGCACCGGCCAAAAACTGCACCAGCTCCAGCACTGACGCTGCTGCAGGTGATCGTATGTGGTGCCTTGTTTTCTTTACTGCCATAAGCATCACCTCTCAGACCTGCTAAATTATGAGGCTAAAGGGATGCGTAAGCCAGTATCCCCACTCTAGCTCTGCCTGGTAACAAATAAGAAAAGCATGTGAGAAACAGGACAAGTATGGACTGGTCCTTCTCTTCTTGCACTGTCTGAGCTCCCAGCGGGCAGATGTTTAAGGGCTTTTGGGGCTACAGGCTTCCCCTGGATCATGGTGTTGACTTGCCATGGGGCAAGTCAGTGCTACTATCCGTGGCTCCCTCATCTCTCAATTTTCTTAATCCCTCTCTGAGGTTGCTACTATCCCCAGTGCCTGACGTCCCCACTCAGATGCACAAACTTGAAGAAATTGTTTTCTGTTAAAATATGTTGCCTGATATTTTCACTGGGTGATCTTTAGTTTTCATATTGTAAGGAACAGGGATTATTTATTCCTAGTCCCCCTTCTTGTGTGATTTTATATTTTCTAGTCATGCCTCCCCTTAGCCATCTGTCTTCCCATTCTACAAGGAGTGCTCCTAGTCTTGTAACATCCTGTGAAGATAGTTTCTCCAGATGTGCCTGACTTACCCAGGACAGTGTAAATTAAAGCATCCCACTGTAAATGGGTGTATTTATGCCCAAACCATTTCCAAGGAAAGGCCAAGTTACAGAGGTGGTAACTGCCTGCAGTGTTCTCAGGTGCTTTGAGCTTTGTTTTTTTCTGCAAAATTTTTACTGTGTTTACATCATTCTTAAAACTCCTTTGCGAAACTTGCAAAGCTTTGGCTGTAGAAACACCCGCCCCTGGATGGCTGCTGCTGGTGGCTGCTTGCTACTGTCTGAAAAGCAGTGGGGTGCCCCATCTAGTTTTTTGTTATTCTCTTTGCTCATCCCTCTAACTGAGGTGTTTGGAATACGGCTAATACCCAATTCAATAGACAATGCTAGCTATACTACCTCCTCACTCATGTTAGAGCAAAGCTTAGTCATATATTTCAGAGAAGAATAAAGAACCAGGTGCAACAAATGTATTTTTACATTTTTATTTGTATTTGTTGGCAGCCTTTTAGCCTGCAGATTGCCAACACAAATGCAGGCAGGAGAGCTGTGCTGAGCTGCGTTCACTCTCCTCCCCACGCTGCAGGTGATAGCTGTGACCTGGGCTGGGTTTCTTGTCAAAGTTAAGATGTTTATCCCCATTTGACTTTTGATTCTATTCGTGCCCGTCTCCAGGTAATTGCTGGTTGTGGAAACAACCAAGACAAGGGAGGGGCAGGAGATACCCATCACTTCAGGGTCTCTGCTCGCCTTAAACCAGCGCGTGCATGTCACACCTGCCGAGCTGACCCCTGCGCTGGTGGCAGCACTGGGAACAGGGTCCCTCATGGCTCTCTCATCCCTATGGGAAGAGATTGACTCAAGCTAAACATTTCACCCTATTTGCCAGTTATCTATTTGTATATATATATATGGATACTTTTGCTATTATATCCACATTAGTTTTGAGTACATCTGAACCTGATACTTTATTTGCTATAAAGTAGCAATTGCCTTTGAATCGCTAAGGAAAATCCTCGTATTTTCCTTTAACAATTAATTCTGCCTTCCTGGTCAGGATTTTGCTTTGAGGTGGGACAGGTGTGGCTGTCTGGTTTGTTAGACCCCTTTCTCAGCCCCTTGTGATAGAAAGACCAAGCTAAGTGTATGTGGCCATATATTTTTACAAGAGCTCTTTCCACAAAAATCAGAACATGCTGAGTTTCTTCACTAAGCTAAAATCGGTTCAGGAAAGAAGATTTCTGTAGTCTTCAAAAAAACACCAAAGCAGTGAGAGTATTATCTAGATAGCGTAAGGAGTTCAGAGCTTTGGGGGCCTTGTGCTGCTGGGAGAGACTCTTCACGAGGACCCTATCTCCAGCTTGCTGGAGAACAGCTGTACCCAAAATCGGAGCTCAGAACTTGCCTCGAGGCTAATGATCTTGGATGCGTATTATTTTTAGCTGTTAGGTTCAAATTTGTCTCTATTTACCAATTTAAAAAAAGACAAAAACCATAAAATCTTCAGCAACATTGTTCAAAGGACTTCAAAAGGAAAGTGTTTGCTGTTTTCTTGTGTTTGTGTTTGTAGAGCATAGGGTCTTGGTCTTGAGCCCATTTTGGATTATAAATCACTATAATAGCCTGAGAAAAGCCAGCAGCTCTGCTTTGCCTTGCACTCAAGTATGATAGAGCATTTGCTTTATTTATTTTTTTTAAGTTTTCCATATATGTTTTTGACTCCACTTTTAGTAGGTGAGACTTAACCAGAATCTTACTGGCAGTGTGTCGGTCACAGCTGATTGAGCAGGGAATTATTAACCCAGCATAAGCGCTAGCATGAGGATTACTGGAAAGTTTCTGCCTGTGTCAGCTTTAAGTGAACTGTGTTACGACAAAAGCTGTGGAAAGTTCAAATTGCTTGAGATCGTGCCAAAGGACTATCAGTGGTCTTTTGTTAGACGCTGACCACCTCAGGCAGGGCTCACAAAGAGAGCCTATTTTGTTTAAACTGAGCAGTGCTAGCTCTGTTCTCCAGAGCTGCAGCCTAGCTGCCTTCCCCTACATCAGTGTCTGGGATATTAAAACCGATTATCGGTGTCTCTCCAAAAGCCTCTCAGAGGGAACCTGGCAGCAGTATGGCTCGGGTCTTCCCAGCTTTAATGGGAACTTCCTGCAAAGCTCCTGTAGTCTTGTAGACTACCTCCATCTTTAAGTGAATCCTTAAACTTGGTTTTGACCAAATACTACTGGCTGACCCCTCAATATGGCTGGCACCTGGGTCATCAGTGCTGAACTGGATACCTGCTGATGTTGAGCACTGCCAGGTTCATACATCATTGAAATAGAGCAATATGTTGGACCCTGGACAGTCCAGGTGAGGCTCTGCGTCTTTTCTTAAGCAATGAAAAGCTGTGATGGAGACATCTGCAAGTCCGCTTGTGTGGTTGAGGTCTGGGGAACAGGTCCCCATGGCCACCAGTTCTCACTGTTGCTGAGAGATGCCCTCTCCACTGCACATTCTCCTTTGAACAGCCTATGTTGTTCTGAGGGATCTCAGACATTGCAGCGCCGTAGTGGTGGAACAGAAGAGCCTGAAATGTCATCAGCTGCACTGAGGAGCAGGGTCTTCAGTGCATTGTGGGCAAACCTTTCTTATCAAATTGAACAGGAGCTGGGAGGCTAGACAACCTCTGTTTCTCATACTGTCATTTGAAGTATCCTCCACTGTAGAAATTGTGTCCTTGATGCCAATATATACAACATCTGGATTTTAGATCATTTCAGGAGGAGCTTGTCTGGGCTGCCAAACCCTTGGAGACAGAAGAAGTGGTGATACCAGCAGAACCAGGAACTGTTCTTCACTGTCAGCTAAAGAGCACCCTCCAGGAACATGGAGGATGTTGAAACCTGTTGTACCCTGTGATGTAAAACATCCAAGTGGTGCCTGCCAGAGGCTGGTTACAGGGCAGAGCAGTGGGGACTGGAGGGGTTTCCATCAGTTCACTGCTGCTCGCATCTACCAAAGCCGTATGTTGCCAGTGGCTGCCCTGAGTGTGTGACTGCAGCTTTCCCACGTGTTCCTGGAGGATGCCAAGAGAGGACCAGCTGGAGAGCTGCACACCCTTGTTGCCTGTGGATCTTGGTGCTCTGTGGGTAGAGTATCCTGACACAAGTCTCTGAACTTGAACATATTTTGTTGAAATAGCCTGGTTGGTGGCACTATGCCATCAAAATTCATGACTTTTGGCTTCTTTTGCCTTTTTGCCTCGTTTCTAGATTGATTGACCTGTGGAGGTGTTGCCTTCTGGGCTGATTTTTTTCCGTCACTGTCAGCACACCGGTGGGGCTGTGCCTGACTTTCTGCACCTGGTGCCTCCGTTGACTTTGATGGATGCACAAGTTTGTCACTGTTCAAGCTACTCCCAGTCCTGGAGGACTAGACAAGGACCAGCCGTTGTCTTAGCTGAGACACAATGTCATCTATGTACGGGAGCTATAGATAGCTCAGGGCTAAATGTATGCTCACATAGCTCTGCTGCCCTCGGAGCAAAAGGCTGCATTTTGGGAAAGGAATTTGTGGCTCTCATAACTCAGCAGAGAGCAGCATCGCCAGTCCTGCTCCGCCGGCATGTCCTGCCCACTCCCAGAGGCGCTCACTGAACGGCCTTTTTTGCTCAGTCTGGGGGGCTGTGGACACACAGCCTTAACTGGGTGTTGTGCCTTGAAGTGGGATCAGGCTGCCAGTCCCTTTACTGATGCGTTTTTTCTGACAAAGGTTATTTTCATTAGCCAAATGTATAAGCCTTCATAAATGTTTCATAGAAAAATTCCTCAGATCCCTTGGCTGAACACTTTGGAGCTTAGTTTCTTTTCTCTGATGACAGCGTGGCAGAGACACAAGTATTACCCTGTCCTTGGTGGTTTATATGCTCTGAGAGTTATAAATATCCTTATATTGCAGCATTTTTCATGTTTACTATGTGTCTGTATGTGATCATAACCCAGTGTATCACTGCAACTGTTTTTGAGGTCAAAATATTGAAATTTTAACCTGTAAATAGTGGCAGTAGCATGAGACAAGGTCTTGTATTAGTTTGACCCTTTTAATGGCTTTCTGAAGCAACAGATCCCAGTGAGAGTCACAGGCAGAGAGATGAAGGTGTATATGGATACTTCCAGAAACAGAGGTGTTTCTGCAATGCCTTTATTTGTTCTGTTCTCTTCTAACATCTTCTAGGGAAGAAGGCTCAGTGCAGTAGTTGTACTCTTAGCAAGTCAGAGGCCACTCTGCAGGAGTATGTTCTACTCAGACACGCCTTACATAAAACTACCTCCCTTCTTTTAACCGTTGTATGTTGTATAACATTGAAACCCTCTTTTTTTGGTTGCATACCTACGTATGTGAAGAACACCACTGCAGTAAAAGCCAACAATTCTTGCAACATGTTGTTACAGCCGTCAGCCGCCAATGTGGGCAGTTGTTTGAGTTGTGTGTAGCCTTTCCATCCCCCAGATTCAATAGCAACAGCTGCTGGGGCTTTTGTGCCGGCTACGATTGCAAAACCATTCTCTGCCTGTTTCTTCCCGTGCTGATTTGCCACCCCTGCAGGAGGCTGCGTGCGAGCTCTGGGTAGTGAGACCATTTGTACAGTGAGGCTCCAAAATCCTCCATTTGCACTCCAACATCTGCCACTGATTTACTGCGAGCTGTTTTAGCTGTGCCACATAACCTGTGTTAATTTATTCCCCTGTGAAAGTAGCAATGGGTCAGAAATCAGAGCAGAAAATGAGCTCGCTGGAACCTGGGTGGGTGCAAATCCTCACTGCAAGGGAAAACCAGGCAGCCACATGGCTGCAAACCATCCCGCAGGAATGCAGTGCCCGTATGGGGCTGCACTAATGTGCCTCTGAATTGACACTGGGTTGGAAGTGCGCTGTGAATATTGAAGAGTCTCTTTTATCGTATTCCCCATGAGGTAATTCTTATGGAATAACATCAAATCACTGATGAAAGGGAAACCCTTTATTTGCGTATTGTAGAGAGAGATGGCAATATAGTGCCATCTGTAAACATGAGTTGCGAGAAATAGCTGCGTTTGATGGAGTCATAGCAGAGACACAGCAGATAATGACTGACAAATGTTAAAGGCTCTTTATTGTGGATTGAAATGAAATGCAGATTTGGAGAGGGTACCTCATGTTCTCCATTTCTGTCCCTATGCAGTGCATCCCTATCGGTTTGCAAACTCCCGAGGTACCAAAACCGTTAGACCTCAGAATGCCCATGTTTTACACAAATGATGCTTATGCCAGATTGTTTTGTTCTTTTTTTTTTCTTGTTCTCTCTTACTGTTTTTTCCCTTCATAGCAGTAATCTTTTGGCCAGCAATAATGCAAAATTCCCAATTCTTTTCAAAAGCTGATGTTTGCCAAAACAGTAACCTCATAGATTATCTTCTTGTCAGTAAGGCTTTTAACCACAGTTTTGGCAGAGCCTTGAAACATGCCCTTTCTCAGGAAAGAGTTGTCTGGGCTAGAAAAGCATTGGCATTAAAAAGAGGTTGTCATAGTGATTGAAACCTCCTCATAGACATTCCTCAGGAAAAGTAGGCTGCAAGATGCACCTTTGTAGTCCCTTTTTAAAGTAAGGGACCCTTTAAATTGAAGAGCCTATTTCATTGTCTAAATGCAGATTTCTGTCACTTGTAAAACAATAGGACTCTGGAGTGCTGTTTGTGTATCAATGCTTATTTTAATTACTTTCTACAAGAAATGGCTCAATGAGAATTAAGTTTCAATTTCTTGCTATTGCAAGGCTCCAGGTTTTTTAGGTCTAAACCAGGATCACAGCTTGGTTCACTAGATTAATAGGAAAAGATTCAAGGAAGACACTCAAACTGAGCCCTGAATGACCGGCTCTGAGCAGGCTTGAAAAGCACAGCCTGGGAAATCTGTCCTTGTCGATGTTCTGTCCTTTGCCTGAAAAGACCTAAAAAAGGTCAGGACTTCACTATTACCTCCCAAGCAGGCAGATCCACACGTGTGACCAGTGCATTTCAGTCTGTACAGAACTGTGTACATATAAAAAAAGAGAGAATTGAGAACACGAACAAATTATTTTTATACTAAATTTAGAAGTACAGCATTTAGTCAGTATAGTTTTTTATATATAGATGTAAATATTGATTTCAATCACTTTTATGTCTGTATTATATGTCTGTTTACCAAAATCAGATGAAGAAGCACGTGTTTCCAGGATATATTCTTCACTGCAAAGGAAAATGAAATATATGCTGGATGATCTGGGCAAAGATCGGAAGGCAATTAAACTAGAAATTAAATATGTGCAGGGGACGGGGTGAGGTTGTAGAATTCTCCTGGGGATTATATATTTCAGTGCTCGAAGTCTCTGGATATGCCTTATTCCATACAGTTAAGTTCAATTCTTTGATAACACATGCACACAAAAGGAATATTAATTAGATGAAACCGAAACTCATGGCTAGCCCAGAGCCATCTGTTAGAAACCCGCTTTTTTTTACCTGGCTGCCCAACAAGAAAGGTCTAATCCTGAGACATTCAGAGACAGTGGCAGAATGAGAGGTGTTGATGTGAGCTGCACTGGATTTCAATGCCTACTCCTGCAACAAAATTAACCCCAAATTCCAATCCTGTTGGGATTAAAGGAGGAGACAAAGAAAGAGACCTTTGGGAAGATCTTGTTATTTCTGGAAGTACCCAAAGCCCTGCTGGGAACGGGGCCTAATGAGAACCTATTATTGTTTGTATTGTTCTCTCTGAAGTCAAAGGGACTTCTGCAATCGACTTGAAAGGAGCAGGACCTGGGAGCCATTTATTTCACTTTTATCCCCTGTGTGAGAGTTCATCTGTTCCGAAATAGTGACTTTGGGGTTTGTCGGCATGGGAAAATCCATCTGAACGAGAAAAGGGCTGGTTTTTATATTGCATCAGGGTGTGTGGGGAACTGGGCAAAGCTGCGAGGTAGTTTAAAGCTATCTCACAGTGGGTGCATCTACATTACCATGTTAGTTCAGATCACAAGCGAGCTTTTGAAGCAGAGCTGCTGATCATTCCCACTTACTCCGCTTCAGTGTGCATCATTCAGTGTGCAGGCAGTCACCTGGGAGCACACAAAATGGGCTCCTCTCAGACGAAACTAGTCCAGAGGATGCACTTAGACCTCTCTGTCAGCCAGTTCCTGGGACTGAACCAGGGGAGGCCAGACCAGGAACTCCTGAAATGCCTACAGAGAGGTTGTCAGCCCCCACGCTCTCACTTTACAGATCCTATTGCACTGACATATCTACATCACGTGCCTGTGCTCTGCCACAGCAGCCTGGAGGGGAATACATGCTCCACCCTGAGTTTCCCCCTTGTCCATCCTTGCCCGACTGTCAAGTTGTAGCCTGGAGCAAGTCTACAGGGTCTCATCGGGTGGGGAAAATCCAGAAGAGGGTCACCAAGACCTTTGATAGCAGGAGACAGGTTTTGTCATTTCAGCACACAGCGGTGCTCGCCCAGCGTCTGCCTTCTCTTGCTCTTGGGGTGCTGCAGCAGGTGCTGGGTTACTGTTTTCATAAAAAGGCTTTTTCTTTCATGTAAGCAGCTGATTTTAAATGCTTAAGAAATATTCCTGGGCTAATTGAAATATGTTTAGTAATATGGTTGAACTTGGGAGTTACACCTGGCAAAGCAATTGCTACAGGTGATCTGTGGTTGAAACAATGCTATGAACACTTTTTTGTCTGCCCTTTCTTCTTGAAAGCCCTGAAGTTAAGGAGGACTAAAATCTGGATTCAATTCAGAATTTCGTGGCTGAATTTCATCTTACGTGTTACTTTCCACATGAGAAATTGCTGTAAATGCTCATTCAGAAATCCTTTAGGAAGAATAGTAAAGGCATTTGGAGAAATTTGCTTTAATATTCGCTTTACGTCGACTCCCACCAGCTACAGGTGTCTCTCCAGCTGCAGTTTCAGCTTGGCGACTTTCCTGGTCTGCCTTCCCTGGGGTTTGTTTCATGCTGCAGCCTTTCATCCCCGTTCCCAGCCGGGCCAGCGTTAGGGACCTGGCGGAAGCACTGGGTACGCGCCTTTGTCCACGAGTTACTCATCAACCGGAGGGGCCAGCGGGGCTCGAGGGACACCAGGTTGCTGTGGTTACCAGTGGCATCGCGCTCCGCTTGTAAATGCGATCTTTGACCGTAGCCACTGCTCTGGAGGAATTTTCACAGCTCCCAGAGAGGACAAAACTCTGGGAGTTGAGATGTAATAGGTTATCTGATATGAGGCGGATGAAGCACAGGCTTGTTCTGCGGGAAAGCAAATCCCTCTGCCTCACAATGAGGGAAACTTTGGAAGATTTTAAAATTTCAGTGTATTCCCTTGCAGCTATGATCTTGTTATTTTCTTTCACCTCGATATAAGGGTCATGGATGGCTGTAGGGCTTTGGTCACTGGCCGTTTGCAGAGGTATAAGGTCACTCAAAATTGATCTTGTGCCTGTGTGTTTGCAGCAAGAAAATTTTAATGAGCCTTTCATCGGCAGTAGCCAGATCCTATCTGCTCCAGGGTATCATTCATCTGGCCCCAGCAGAATTAACGCGTTGAATGCCCTGAGCTAGTGGCTGAACTTAGAGGAGCTCAAAACTTTGTCTGTGAAGCCACAGCAACAAAACTGCGGCTGAACTGTAAGTTTCTCCAGGATCTCACAATAAATGTGTTTTAGCCTGAAAGCTTGTGGTCACTTGCCTGTGGGAGGCTGTTCTCAGTCGGGACTTTTTAAATTTTGTTCCTATCTGCTGCAAAAAGATATGTCACTGGATAACAGCAATGGAGGCCAGAGCACTGGAGACATGATAATATTGCTTCATTTACCATTGTACCTTGTCTTACATTCACTATTACGTTACTCTCTTTTTTTTTCAGAGGAGTTTGTATCCGTAGATCGTATGTGTCTATTCCATATTGCACCGTTATTTACTTGAATTACTTAAAACGTTTAGTTCCAGGCATGGGTTTAACAGGGAGGGAGCTGGTGCTCCCCAGCACTGCCCTGGCCTGCAAGGGGTGTCAGTGCTGGGATTGCCCCCCCTTACTGGGACTGTGCTCCCGTCCTCGCTGCTTCAGAAGGTCACTCTGAGCTCTGCTTAGGATTTTAGGAGCAGTCCTTGCTCCTTACCACTGCTAGTACATCCCTGGAGTTCAGGTCTTCACTGCCTTTATTCTGTCAGTGCTTATATGGAAAATACACCGGTGCCTGTACAGTTAATGAAAACACCCGAGAAACTACTGCCTGCCCGAGTTCAAAATCTGGGTGATGGCTCTGGGCAGATCCGCAGCCCTTATAGCGGGTAGGTGGCAGCTTACTGCCGACAGCCGAGGTGCTGCCCCTGGGTCAGAGGAGGAGAAGAGGTGACAGTGGTGCAGTGGCACGCTGTGTTGACTCCTGGCCCTGCGGAGGGGTGAACAGCTGGACAGTTTTGGATGGCGTCAGGAGCAAACCCAAAGGAATTAATGCAGTTAAACCTCTATCCAGTTTTTGCTTCGTTCCCTCTTTGCTTCTGTGGGAAGTTTCCAAACCAGGTATGATTCAGTGGGGCCCGACAATATGAGTTTATGAAGATGCTCTCCTTGCGCCACATCGGGAGCTGCAGCCGCAGAGCTGGAGGGGAGCTGCGAGGGGAGACGTCCCAGGCAGATGTGCAGGTAAAGGCAGTCAGGGTGGCATGGCAGGCAGGGGCTGCGTGCTGCTGTGGGATTACAGCCCCAAATGGAGATGATAGGCCAGATACAATTTCACCAGGGCTTGTTCTGTGGCATAAAGGGTTCTTTTTAGTGCAGCCAGGAATCCATGAGCCTTAGTCACATCATGCAGGGTGTCCTGCCTTACTCCATGGGTCTGTTCCCAGTGGGGAGGTGAGCAGGATTTGCCTGCTAGGGTGACCACAGCCTCTCCAGCACAACCAGTGTTACTTGGGTCATCAAACATATTGAAGAGATTTGAGTAGTCTGGGGTATGATGCCTTAGAGCCTGGAAAATTGCAGTGCTATGATGACATTTTTGTGAGGTGTTTGACTTTACAGGAATTATTTTGCCTCTTTCTTGCAGTTTTTGAACATCTATACTGTTTTTAAAGATGGAAATCCCCCACATCTTCTGCTTCAATACAATGAGAAAGCAATTCCTTTCCTGTATTGTGCATGTTATAATACGGTCTATGTGTGCCCTCTTGTTCCTGTAATTTCACATCACTCTGGACTAGGAGTTTGAGAACATGTCCTGGTTTCCCAGGACCAGACCCATGGGCCAGCCATGCAGGCAGGCCATGAGTAGTCCCAAATCAGCTGGGAGATCCAATCAAGGCAGCTGACTCACAGGTGTATCCCATACCACCTCATCGTGCTCATTATAAAAGGGGGGAGTTTACTGGGGGAGGGGGGTTGTTCCTCTTCCGGGGACTTCACCCTCTTGGCCTTCTAGTTCCTGCTCCTAAGGACAAAGTTGAGTATAAGCTTCTCTATGTTGGTGATTGTATTAGTTTTTTAATTTAATTAAATCTGTTCCTACTTCAACCCTTGAGGTGTCTACCTTTTTTCCCCGTTTCCCTTTTACAGCTGGGGAGGGGTCATTGAGTGGTAGAACAACTGCTACAGTCTCGGGTACAGGCTAAACATAGAACAATTATTCATTACTTTAGTGGAAAGAGCACCCAAAATACCCAAGTTTTATATCATCAAAATTAAAATAGTAGGTATTAGGCAATGCCACTCTTATGTTAGTAGCTTTGTCTGCATTAGAGGAAGTCCATCGTATGAAAAACCTTTTATCTGTGCGTAAAAGTATCTTGAAACGATACATAATCTTGCCAAATTACATTTGAGTGGTCCTTCTGCTGTGAGAGGTAAATACTAATTTAATTTCACTTGTTGACGGAACTTTTTTAGTTCTCATGTAGATACCAACGGCTTATAATGAGTTGTGCCATCACACACCATTGCAGAAAGTGGACTCCAGTGCAGACTCTCAAAATAAATTGCTTTGAGAAACTGTCATCAAAGAGACTATTGCAATTAGACAATTTAGAACAGTGCTAATGAGGATAAATTTGCAGGGATACACGGCATGATTCAATGTGGCCAGCAGTGATGGCCTCTGCTGTTCCTGCCTAAAATATTAGAATGCATGTAATTTGGTTGCAAGCAATAAAAGAGTATTCAGGTGTAGACAGGTCAACTCACTGTAGAGCACAGAGACACAGAAGACTATTATAATAATTTTCATGTCTAAAAATTCTGTCTATCCCTCATAAACACCTCTCCAGGCATGGATACTGCAAATTCTTCCCTGGGTTAGCTGTCCTCTCTTCCCTTGAGCAATTTCATTAACTTCACTCTTAACTGCCTGGGTAGGAAGAGGTTTACAAGATCAGGTCAACAGTTTGACTTCCTTTCCCACAGGGTGCTAAAGTTTATTATAACAAACTGATTTTTGCCATTTTCAATTAATTTTTAAGAGGCTGGACTATTTTTGGTAAGCAGTCTAGACCCTGTTGTTTGTACTGTCTGTATGGATTTTACCTGCCTGGGGATCTTGTGACGTTTCTTCTGTTGAGATCGATTCTTATTAGAATCTTTATTTTGGTAAAAGCCATACACTTGCAGTGATTTGCATACCTAAGCTGCTGAGGTCATTTGTACAGTACCAGTAGGTTTCTGTGGCTTGTGTATTTGTCTCCCTGTCGGATTAAGCATTCTTGCTGTGCCATCAGGAACATCTGTCAGTCTTCTGCGCTGTCTGGCAGCTTCATTAAGGATCTCAAACGCACGTAAACACCTTGAGGTTGGGGCTGCCTCTGACTTTTCTCTTGCCCGATGCAGTGCATTTAGCCAGTGCTTAACCAGCTACAGTTATGAGTAATAATGGCACAGATACTATGTAAGTACTCATAAAAAGCAGAAAATTAATCATCTCATTTTGAAGTGTTTGGAAACTAGCCTCTCCCACAAAGGCCGTTGGGTTAGGTAGAACTCAGACTTTTCCATGTCCAGCTTTTAATGTCCAGAATGTCCTTTTTACTTAAATAAGGCCAAATTATTCCGCTGGCTGTTGTTATTGCAGGACGTTCCCAGGTTCTGTTCTGCACTGTGGTTTATTGGTGGAAAGGTATTTGAGGGCCTGGTAATTTTGTTTATTTAGTTGGAGGTTTTTTGTGTGTGATTGCTTGAGGGAATCAATGATTTACTTTGTTTCTCTTAATTTTAATTTATACTTGCATCATAAGTTGTTGGACACATCAGAGGCACAGTTTGCTCTTGGTCCCTGCACTTCAAGTGCCATTTCCAATGTCAGCCATATGAAAAAGAAAGCAAATAAAGGTAGTAGACATAATCCTTCCTCAGGGTACAGTAACTTTTGAAAAGGTGCACTGATGGAATATGCCGTCTAATCAGAAGATACATTGAGGAGAGGATGAGACCTTCACTGCAGGGGTAGGAAAGCAGAGGTCTGGGGCTGGTGGTCACTGGGGTCTTGGCTGCAGGGGAGCAGGATACCCAGCGCTGTGCATCAGGTAGAGCTGCCCTGAAATACAAGATCTCCTTTTCCTGTTGGGGTGGGATTTGTTGTTTTTTGGAATGCAACTTCTTTGGGCTGAGCATAATTCAAATAATCTGTGATTGATAGCTGTTACTAGTGCTTTTCAGCTACAGTTCAGGGGTGGTGTGAAGAGAGGGCAGCCAGGAGCCAGATCTGCCCCATCTGGGGTGGATCTTTTCCATCTATATGCAGGACCTGTGCTTCAGAAATGATGCAAAGAGTTTTTCAAGTGGATGAGTTCTGTATTTTTCCCTGAAAATCATATGCAATGTCAGGTGTAGTTTACCTAAAATACCTACTTCTTAGGGTTGTTTTTGCTACAGAAATTATGTTCTGTTTTCTGACTTGGCTTAAACAATTCACTTCAGAATCAAAAAGATGAGGGACTTCTATAATCCTTTTGCAAATTTGCTGAGGTCAACAGAGTTTTTCTTCTTGAGCCCTGTGAGCTGACCTTACAGAAAATATGGGTGCCTTCTCTTGACTGATTTCCCACAGGGTAGGTGACATGCACTGGTTAAGTGCAGTTAAAATAAAACAAAAGCCTTCTTCCCGTGAATTGAGATCCCAAATACTCTCCTAAATTTCCTTCCTGTGCTAACATAGCTCTTGCTAACTGGGGTCCCAGTGCACCCTCATGGGACTTCTCTCTTTCCCATTGGATGTGGATGGTTATCTAGCTTGAAGGATCCTTATGTGTACCCAATCACAGAAGACAAAGGACTGTAGCATAGCTCACAGGAGAGTTTTGTTGTTTCACTATAGATTTATGTCAGTCTGTTTTCCATAGCATGCAGTTGACCCAGTTATAAATAGTGTACAGGCTTGCATTTCCTCTGTATTTTTCTGTATAAATTATCTCTCTGTATATATTCCTGAATGTATCAGTATCTATATATATTTCTCTTATAAAAACTTTAAAATTCCATAGAGTTTTTCAAGGCAATGACATAAGCTATGTTGTTATTAAAAGACATGAACATGTCTTTTAATCTTGTTCTTATATTTAGCCCAAATTACAGTGAGCAGAGTGATTTAGTAGGGCTTTGAGGATGTAATGAGTGCATTAGCAATCTTAAAAAATCAGTGAATCAAATACTGACTCATGCACAATGACTCTGCTGAGTTGGACTGTTGGATTTCACAGAGCCAGCAATTCATGAAGTCTCTGAATTATTGGCTTTCCAGAAACTCCTTTTTCCTTTTCAAATACATGTCAAAATTACTAATAGTTAAAAAGTTGTTTTCATTCTATATATCATATTGTAAAATCATTTTGGTAACTGTAGACTCCTAGTTAGTATTTTCCTGTCCTTTCCTAGTAAAATTGATGTTTAAATTTCTGGGAGATTTGCATTGCCACAAATCACTGTCCAGCCTCAAAGGGCCGCAGGTGCCTCCTGCACCTAGACTGTGCATCTCCTCCTCCCTCCAAGCTGCTTTTCACTCCTCAAGCAGCCATGGCACGATCAGGATGGCCAAACAGGTTCCTTAGCCAGAGGAGAGTACTGGAGACAACATTTCCATATTTCTTTTTTTTCCTGGCATGAAACTCATGCAAGCAAGCACACTTACTGGTTTTCTTAATGGCCTGACACCTGGAGCTCTCCCATTTCACTGGAATCTCTTTCCCATTTTAGGAAACGTTGTTTTCTAGAGAAGCTTCAGGAGCCTTCAGTTCCCAGTGTCATTTAATGGCTTAATTTTATAGCACAAGTAGTAAGATACCAATGTGTATTTTTATTTGGATAAACCTCCTTGTTCTTTTTGAGGCTTAGCTCCTGATTTTTTAATACATGGCATTGGGGAAAAAATATCATAAACATTCAAATGCTTTTGTAAATGAAGTCTTTGGGCTGCAAGCAGGGAGAGCTAATATTCTTACATTAGCATGGAAGCGCCTTAGGCCTTTCTTCTTTCTCCTTTATTGATACCATCTGAAGCATCTTTAGAATCAGCTTCTAGATTCATTAAGTCTGGATTTATATGGGTGAGACATTGCAATTAGCCATCACACTCAGTTTACATCAGTCCAGCTGCCACCTCTCTACGTGGAAATCTGTAGAATTACGCGAGTATCACTGCAAGTGTACATCCCCTTACAGCAAGCACTGTTAAGGTCAGGTTTGAGCATGGCAGGCTGAGTGGTACCTAGCAAATTTGGTCATCACTAGAGCGTTACTGTGCTGTGCTGCAGTGCCTCTTCTCCATATACAGCGTGAGCTGGGTTAACCCTGGCTGTGAAGCTCCTCTGACAATTTGAAGTACTGCTGTTACAGCTCATGGGACTTGCACATCCTAATCCTTTGGATCACTTTGAGCATCTTAGACTAAATTTAAAAAAAAAAAAAAAAAAAAAGGGTGAAAAAAACAGTGTTAAGCTAATGTTAAGGGTCTAACTTAAGCTCTCAGAAAACAAGAGGATTTGGCATCATTATCTCTGCCTGTTGTTCCTGGGTATTACTGCTATTGTGATCCATTGTAAGAAAGACTCCAACCTGCGTGAGACTGAGAGCTTGGGTGAAAAAGAAAAAGAAACACTTTAATGAGCAAACATTTAATAGCTTTAATATAAGATTTCCCAACCTGCCGCAATTTCATTTTAAAATCACGTGTTATTATGAAAAAGCCCTACTCTGACAGTTGTGCCATGTTTTAATAGAGTCCTAGGGCCTAATTCTGCCATGTTTGCATTAAGCAACACTTTGTTCCAGGAGCAGTAATATGGCAATTAACAGGAGTACGTTACTGCACACCATGAGTAAGCATGGGATTTAATTACCTGGTGGAAGATCCTCATTAGTGTGAAAAGAAATATTGAGCTTTCCGAAGTCTAATACCTGAAGTTTAACAAAACTACATAAAACATTTTTCTATCTAAAAGACAAGAGTATTCATTGAGCATCAGGAACTCTGTGTAAAAATATGATGGGAAAAGTTGGCCACAGGTCTGGAAGAGGTGCAGTATGGGCTGGAGCCTGCCCTGTTCCCAGGGATGGGAATTTTTTCTTTGACTTGATGGAGGGCAAGATAAAGATTGATCTGCTGAGCTCTGAGAGACTAGTTAAACAACTCTGGTGTTGGTCACATTCTCATGGTAAGTGTATGGAATAAATGTGCAAGTACTTCAACAAGTAAGTGCCTCTATAAATTAACACTGATAAATTAACTAACCTAATCCTTTACTGTAAATAATGTCTGTTGCACACCATGTTTTAGCATGCTAGAGTCTGAAGAGATTTGTAACACACAAGCAGAGTGTACACTCTGATGAGGGAGAGCAGCACCTTACTTTAGGGGATCTTAACTGAGCATTAATCGGTATATGCTTTTTTAGAAAATTTCTCCTCTCAAGTCTATTTTCATACAACGCACTAATTGCCTTCCTTCAGATTTTCCTTTGGGGTAGTGGCAAGTCCCTGATGACAAAACTCGTCTTGGTGTGTTGTGTTTGCAGGTAGCTCAAAGGAGGGCGTTATATACCGTAGAGTTTGTTCTCATAAGATGAACATAAAGATAAATTCACTTGTTGCTCACATGGGTTTTTTGTTTGTTCTTCATTGGCTGTCTTGGTTTTTTGTTTGAAAGATGTTTTGCTGCCCTGTATATTTCTCTATGGTTTCTTGCTATAAAGCAGTCAAGCTGAACTATTAGCTTACATCTCTTCTGACTCTGGAGATGTGTCTTCTCAGGTGATGTTTTTGAAGTTGGAAGCCAGGGCAGCAGGTGGTGTTGGTGTGTGCTCACACAGACCTAGACTGGCTCTGACCAAGACAGCTGCTGGGTGTAGAAGTAGTATAGCCTTGGTGTGGCAGTTACATTGACCTCAGGTCAGGAGACCCACAGAAAGCAAACCTGGGAGAGACAAGATGAACAGGGATGATAGGGTGGAGGTTTTGGCCTGAGATGGAAGAGTGCTCTCTCCTTAAAAAGAAAAAAAAAAATTATGTGTGGTTTGCTTCTGTTAATGGAACTCATTTGGTGCACTGGAAAAGACTTAGAGCAGCAGCATTAGCCAACAGCATTTAACAGTTTCTCTTCTAATAGAGTTGGCTTCATGAGGTGAGGAATCAGGATCTGCCTCCTTTCCTCACTGAGTCGTTTCTGGTTTGCAGACCAGCCTGGTTGCCTATGTTGTCTTCTCCACTTGACTGTATTGCAGCTAGGATTGTAGCACATGCCTGGAAATGCTATGGCAGGATATGAGTGCATGAAGATGGGGACCACCATCAGCCATCCAGCATTAGAGTCACCCTTGCTTCCCAGGTGACATGTAGAGAGGGTTACACAATGTTCTGTTCATTGCCTGAAAATTTTGTGTGACTAAGGAAGTACATAATCTGCAGTCTGTTTATTCATAAATACCAGCCCATTAATTTTGTTTAACTTCTCTAACTTTATCTGCAGTACTGTAGAATATAAATGCTTATAGATGCTATGCCTTTTTGGATAGTGTTTTTATCGGGTTCTTACCTTGACTTTCAGAGAAACGCAGAGAAAAAATGTACTCATAATTAACCACATCACAGCTGTTCAGATGACTTACTGCCTGACTTGCAGATGCAGTTGGATTTCTATGCAGTGTTGATGTGTTTGCTTTACAGTATATATGACCAAATTTGTGCGTAAGGTTGCTGGAATACAGTAGACACCAAGTCTACAGTATCTTCTGCATAATGCAACTGTCATGCAGAAGTTTAATTCCCTGTGCTGCAGAAATATCTCAGGTGGTTTTTGCTCCCACACAAGGGAAACAGATTTCTTATTTCATTACTTTTGCACTCCCCAAAGTATTGAGTGAGGACTCTGTATCAGGCAGCATTGAAATGTTGAAAAGTAAAAAATAATGGAAGGACAAAAATATGTCCCCCTTGAGATCAGGATTCTCCCCCTACTAAAGTAAAGAGAGAAAGAATTAATCCATTAATTCCCTTTTAAAACTTCTGTCTATTAAAATAGGATTATTTGCACATCATAATACAGGAAGTTATCTAAAGACTTTAGTGATGTGCCTTGTACTGCTTTCAGTTTTCAACAGATCTCTTTTCATCCTTTGCATTTTGCTGTTTTGATGAGTAAGTGTTTTCTCTGGAAGGTGATGAGTGAAAACTATGCGTTTTGGCCGAGCACGTTGCTCTGGTGGATGGATGGCCCCGGGGTGGCTTGTCAAGTAGGTGCCCGTTGCTCCTGAGGTGTTGGTTGGGAGCTGCTTGGAGGAAAAACACTGCCTGACTTCTCATCCTGGTGGCAGCCATGCTGCTTTGGAGAATCCAGCAGTAAAAGAGCATGGTTTACGCTCCTTTGAGTAAGAGCTTGATTGTACAAGCCTTACTTCATCAGATTTGTCTTCTTAGACCGAGATCAGAAGCCGTGGCAGAGCGTTTCTCTGAGCAGTACCTCTTACAAAGGCAGACCTGGGCTGACTCCTCTGGCATGGGCTGTAGCTCCTTGCAGTTCAGGCCTTGCAGTGAGATTCCTTAGAGCTGCAAAAGTTTCTAGAATCAACAGACTAGATGAACATAAAAGGGTTTAATATGGAGACTTACAAACATTCTGTATTGCACGTGAAGAGAGATATTTCAGAACTAAAGTGACCACAAACGGCATATGTTGTATACTCTTAGAGCCACATATCAGTCCCCCAGCTGTGGCACGTGGGGCAGTGTAACCGTCTCCTCATTGTCTTCACCTCCAGATGTTAGCCCTCTTTTTCCTCTTTTTTTTGTGCGGCTTTTATAAACCTTTGGACAGGAGTGCATTCTTGGTGTTGTTGGGTTTTTGGGGGGGAAGCAATTCCATGCATTCTTAGCTTTGGGAAGTGATCGGGCAGAAAGGCATGAGCTAATGTTGGAAGATTTAGCATTGTTCCACCAGAAAAGGGACACAAGACCTTAAACAACTACTGGCTGTGTAAGCCCAGAAAGTTATTTTACGTAGGGTTATTTAAGCCTGAAATAGAAGTAGTGACAGCCTTGCAAGCTGGAGAGGTGCACTTCTGTTTAAAACTACAGACATTATATACTTGCATGTTGATTTTGATGCTGCAATAATGGAAAAAAAAGTGTAAAAAGGAGGAATTTCCTTTCTGGAAAAATATTAAGACTGTGAAGGTTTAATACATCAAAATACTCGGTACTTTGTTCAGTCCAGTAGGTCTTTCTTTGTGTTCTTAGCAATGGTCTTCTCCAGCCTAGGATTTCAGTTCATTTATGTTCTGTCTTAGTGAATGAAGAACTCCCTTTCTGTGATGCTAAGAGAAAGAAAACAGACCTAGATTCCTCTTTTATTAGATCCAAAAATCAGTTACTGGACATCTGATCGTATGTTCCTGAGTCATTCACATATTGCATTCAAGCCCCTTTTTGTTATACTGCATATACTGTGTAGGAGAAATTGATTAACTTAAATACAATAGTTGTAAAAGGAGTATGTGAAGTGCTGTCTCAAATTCATTCTCTTCCGAAAGCACTGGCAAATCAGATAGCAAATTAAAACAATTTACTGTCTTATGAATACAGTAAGAATTATGTACAAAGTGATCACACTTCTAGGTTTTCTTGGACAAGTCTCCTTTCTTGTCCTGGCAGTTTTGTCCAGGCAGAAAAACAGGACTGTGCCTATATGAAAGCGTGTATGTCAGGCCCTCAGGTATGTACTTTAACTGTATGAAAATTTTGCCTAAGGGGGTATTTGATAATTAGGCTAATTAAAAGTAAGCACTAGGGCAAATTCACTAAAGATATTTATGGATGTTGTTTCTCTGTATAAACAGAAAGAAACAGGAGCAAAAAAACATACAGAAGTGATTGTAAATGGTGAACCTGACTGTAATGTACAGCTCTTAGATTTGCTTTTTTCCTCTTGCTTTAAGCAGTCACTGGACATATCCATACAACAGTGATGCAGAATGACCCACCTTCCACATTTGTTTGCTATGTCAGAAGAGCTACTTAAAAGGCTGAAAGCTTTATTTTGTGTCCTTCAGACCTGAACCAGAACAGTAACTAGCACAGCTGCTGCTTTGGCTTTAAAGATAACACTACTGTGAAGACTTGTCTGGTTTTAGGTACATAGCTTTCTGGATGATAGTCTTTTGAAGTTTGTGATGGACTACTTTGTACAAACACAGGCATGAAGTGTTTCCAGCCCTGGGTCATGATAAAGCCTCTTTAAAAGAAATGAAGCAGTGTATTTTGTTCTGGTTCACAAAAGTGGTATTGAATAACATAGTGAAAACCTGTGCTGCTTAGTGAATCAGGAGAGAAACAGCCTGGCCCTGGAGGGAAGAGAGTCATGATGTACAGAGTCTTGAGAAGGTGAGGTCCCAGGGCCTTTGGGTTTATACTCCAAAAAAAAAATGAAGTATATTTTATTTTGGAGACAAGTCAGTCTAATTCCAACTTCCTTTAAACAAGAACCATGGGCAGAGTCAGGAGCTGGCTATGAAGCAAAGCAGCCCCCCAAGGTGGGAGGGTGAGGGCTGTGGGAGGTGGGAGGGAAAGAAAAAGGCTGGTAGTTGTGGGAAGCTGGTGGTGTTGGACGCACTTGCTTAATCCTAACGGCTTTCCCTTTTCCCTTTTCCCTTTTCCCTTTTCCCTTTTCCCTTTTCCCTTTTCCCTTTTCCCTTTTCCCTTTTCCCTTTTCCCTTTTCCCTTTTCCTTTCCTCTCTAGAGTTCCCTCCCAGCCCTCCTGGGTAAGAAATACTTGGTACACTGGACCTGGCAAAATGTCCATCTGAAGATGTAGAGATTGCTGTTCACAGCTTTAACAAGAGAGGGAATAAGTGGAAGGGGAGAGTGGGAGGAGAGGAATGTGTGATGGGTCTTGGAATGTCTTGTGTTTCCCAGCATGCCAGGGACCTGGGAATTAAACTCACTGCTTGGAAGATATGACTGCCAACAGATATGACTGTTTGTCTTCATGCCATCCATATATATATATCTTTATCTCTGTGTGTATGTCTATCCATGTAATATATAGTCGTATATTGGGATTTTATTTGCAATGCAACTTCCAGTTCTGTAAAGAGACTGCTGAGTGAGAAACGGCCTATATTGTTAAATAATTGCTCAGTAGCATTTGAACTAGATGGAAAATAGCAAACAAAAATACTTCGAGTTAAAAAAAACCCACAACACCAAACACAAAACCCCACTTCATTCCTATAAATGAAAAATGATCATATTCAGCATCTGCAGCTAGAGGAGGTTCAACTTCAAACCTGAAAGTGGAAACTCCTTAAAATGAAGAAGTTGGGGAAATGAACATCCAGTTTTAGAGATTTCCGCTTTAATACTCTAAGAAAGGTGAAGACATTTGTCTTCTTGCAGTACACATACATGTGTGTCTGTTTTCAGGCACGGTAGTATAAACCTCATCAGAACCACCGGGATTACTTCATGTTGGCATCCATGAATGTGAGAATATTTGGATTGTGATCTTGATGTTTTACCTTCTCACCTGGACCCAAAATCCACAGGGAAAGCACACTGATATTTTCCTTTGAAAGTGTGAATTCACAAGGGAAAAAAATGAATGCATGGAACAGTATCATTAAAGTTGAAAGCTAAAGAGAAATTATGCAAAGTCCTAAAATGCAGATCCTTAGGCTCAAGTCTGCTTCCATTATAGCTAATGCCAAAACTCCTATTGTTTTCACTGGGAGCTGGATTAAGACTTTTATTGATATCATGCCAGTTTGAATTCCTTCTCTTGATCTTGACAATCACTTTTTCCATTGCAGTTCCATTAGAGGTTTAAAACACAGTATAATAAAAATTAGTGAAAAAATAACTTAATGCACCTAAATTATTATGCAAATGCTACAAATTTAAACTCATTCACATCATTGCAGTTCTCTCTTTATGCTGAACAACAGAATCTAAACTTTATTCTTTTCACTTGCTAATCAATTTTTAGTTAACTTTTTTTCCAGGGGTTTCTGGAGTATCAAAATTATTGAAAATAATTGGTCTTTCAGTTGTTTTACAGTTAGTACTTGGAGAATTAAAGAATGAAACTGAATATGCAGGTTGTATTTTAATAAAACAATTTATTATTCAGTGGCCTTTGTGGAGTGTGCCGGGCAGCGCACAGCCCCAAACCGATGGAGACCAGTCCAGGTCACAGAACTGGTGTCTGTATTTTGGCAGCAACTGCAATTGCTGTTATTGAGTCTCCACAAGGAAGCAAAAATAAGACTGAACTATCTTTTTTTTCCCCCGGAGAAGTTGCTGCAGCAGAGGTTTGGGAGCAGGGGTGGTGCAGAGGCTGCTGGTGTCAGAGGATCCTGGGTCAGCTACATCTTGTCTTCATTTGCTTTGGCCTTCTTTCGAAGACTGAGGTGAAGGTGTTTATTTCAGGACCATATGTACATCTAAATATATAGTCCTTAGACAGTCTATATCAATGTAGTAAATTCAGTCACAGATCACCTCAATATGGTGACCTTCAGTATTACGTATTTACATTTATATGTATTTACAATTATATTTACAATGTGTTTACAATTCTGAAAGATTGGAAGCTTGATTTTTAAAGACTGTTGGCTTAGAATTTGCCTGTAGAAATAAACAGGTATTAACTGGAGCTGCTGTTGGCTTTCAGTGTGCAACTTTGGTTTCATTCAGGCTGATCATGATTTATTTTTATTTATATGGTCTTGGTATGAATTTGAAGATATGATACAAAGATATGATTTGAAGAAAATTGATATACTGTGTCTAAAATGTTTATGGTGGGGAACCAAAGCATTTTCTTCGATTTTTGGCTGTGAGTCTCCATGATGGGAGTTCATTTGCCTCCAGCTTCTGCATAGGATAGCTGTAGGAGCATTGCTTTACTGTTTTACCACTTCATTTGGCAAACATTACAGACAATGAAAGACGGTTTGAAAAATGGCTGTATTTTTCAGATTTGAAAGAGCTTTTGTGAATAGATCAGCCCTTTGTCCACCGTCAATATGTGGTACAGCTTTCATATTACACTACGTAATAGTGTCTGATGCAGACAAGGGAAGTTCTGCAAGTGCCAGCTCCCTGCGAGCTACCAGGATCTGAGTCTGGACATTTACACCACTTAATTATGTTATAAGGGTCTTCAGATACTGCACACAGAAACTGAATAAATAGTGATATGGTAAGAGGCATCATTCCCTCTTCTGTACATAAGGACACACAAGCATTAGATGCACAGTCTCAAGTCAGTCCTGACAATCTGTGGCTCCCTATGAAGCTCAGGCTGGTATGTATGCTGGTTAATGAAGCAGATATATGTGGCCTTCAAAACTTTTTTTGCTGCTCCTATGACAGGGCAGGTTTTTTAACAGGAACAATGTGGGGCTAGGGAGCCTGTCACGTTCACCCAGTTCTGGTCTGTGGTTGCTCTTAGGGAGCATAAACATGTTCATGCATTTTCCCTGTGTGGTTGAACCAGGAAAAGAAGAGTAGATTAGATAAAACCAGTTAATGGAAATAATAGTTACACCTTATACCTAGGTTTTTCCCCTTCTTTCCATACATTTTAGTCTATACACATTTCGAGGAGAGTGAGAATTGCCAAAAGGAACGAGTGCCTTCTGGAGATGATGAAACTTGAATTTGGTAGCCTGATGAGGGCTGGGAGCTGGGGGGTGCAGCCTTCACAGGCGCCAGACTGGGTAGGCTAGTCCACATGCAAATCCCAGTTTGAACTGTAAAAGCACATTTGGGATGGGTCTTGTTGGGATGGGTGTTCCAGATAATTCTGATATTCCCAGGGCACTTGTATTACTGTTTCAGCATTGGGTTGAGACTCAGAGCTAGGCTAGCTTTACTGCTAGGGATGCCAAGTTCTCTCTTCAGTAACAATCATGTAGACTCCATCAAATTTGATGGAGTTCCTTCATGTTGGCATCTTTGGGGGCAAGGACAGTGATGTTTTAGCTTCCCACTAGACTTCAAATACACGAATAAAAAGGGACTGATTTCTTTTGCCTTGCTACAAACCATCCAGATTTGTGTGAGTTTTGGAGGCCCAAGTCTTTCGTTCATCTTGCAGGAAGCATGGTGTAAAGCTGCTCTGCGCAAGCTCTCGCGCTCCCTTGCTTTGCAACAGCTCTGTTTGCCTGCTCACAGGTGGGCAGGTGTGCCTGGAAAATGTGCACTGAACAGATGTAGTTTCATTTTTCAAGGATCTTCTAATGCTCCACCCAAAAGCTGCTGATAAAATTGTGTTTTCCCTGCAGATTTAGAAAGATCTCTCAGGTCCTCTTTTAAGTAAATTAACATTATTTATTAGCATGTGATGACAAATCTTAGGTGTTGCACAGTGTTGGAGTCACTTTGGCACCTGTGGCTGGAGGGGCAGCTCCTGCCTGACAGCCCTTTTGGGCAGCAAATAGTAATGCCCCAGTACCATGTACCCAGGCCCAAACAATGTTAACTCTCTAAGTTTCTAAGAGGCTTTTGGTATTTTTTCACTTGCTACACACACACATATATGAAAATCTGTTTTATGACTGTTGTAGGTTTATGGGCTGTGTGAAGGGATTTCATTAAGGAGGGATGCCAGGGGGAAGAAGTGATCCAGATTGGTGCAGCCGCAAGGACAGAAGCAGATCCATTGCCAGCGGATTTCTGCTTTCTCCTTTTAAAAGAAACTTTGTGGCCATTGTGGAGTGTTACCTGCCTACAAAAGAATCCCCTAGTCCCTTATACTCCCTGTGAGGCCTCTCAGGTGGGTGAGCACAAGCTTAGTAGAAGAGAACAGCTCAAATAGAGATCAGGTGATTGTTTGGATAGTAATATTTTTTTATCCTTTTCTTCACAAAAGGCTTCATGAAGGTGTGGGTTATGTGTTAACAGCTGAAGTCAAGTAGTGATAGGTGAATCGTTTCTCTCTATTTACACAACACAAGAAGGCTGTGTTTTTGGAATAGTCTGTGTAAGGACTGTAAAAAAAAAAAATGTCTCCACCCTTCACAAACAAAGGCTTTATGGGAAAGGCCATTTGCCATGTGTAGAGCAGAGAAAAAGAAAAAAAAATAAGGTAAAAGTACCCTGTTCCTGATGGAAATGAGAATCCTGTCCTTCCCGTCCCTGTTTGCAAACACCCCTCTGGTGCCTCCATGAGCTGTGCAGAGCTGAATACAAAGGAGAAAGGAAAACTGGGGAAACAGTCTGCACATCAACCACCTCCCAGAGCAGTGTGTTTCTGAAGCAGGTTTGAGTAGGGGGTAATGCCGTTTGGCTCCTCTGTGAGCTCCTCAGCATAGATTGCTGATGGGGCACGCTGTTTCTGCAGGCTGATGCTTGGCTGTGCCTCACCGATGCCCTGAAGATACCCATTCCCATGCTAGTTAGTCACCAGTCTTACATTTCGTACACGTTGGCTACTGCTTCCCGAGCAACCAGAGGTGCACCACAACCAGGTTGCAACAAGACCTGTTAAAATGTTGAAAGGTTAGAAAGCAGCAAGTGAGATTTTCAGCACATCAAAAAAATCTTGTAAACTTTTCATCTCCAAATTTTTAATGGACACTTTCAGTGTGTGTGTGTGTTTCTAAGAAAAAAATTACTTGAGGAGATCTAGAAGTATAAATTCCACTGTAATTTCAGTTGGGAGGGAGGATAAGATGAGGCTTCTCTCCAGCGTTTTTGAAATTGTGCAGTAGGACACAAGACCTGGTAATGATTTTTCCAGTTGCTTACTTTTATTTTTTATTGAATTGGGATCTCAGTTCTTAGCAAACAGGCTATCTAAGCTCTACATCAGCTGCAGTTGCAGGTCTGCCCCACATCAAACAAAATCCCAGAAAAGTGAGTTTTTCTTTTTGTGTCCATGCAGAGCAGAGGAACACTTGGTTGTCTTCTTCCTTTCACTGAAAAGGCTCTGCAGTAAAGGATTCATTTGCAGAACACAAGGCTATTTGAAGTCTCTTAGTCTCCTGTTTCTGAAATAGCGCTCTGCAAAACAGCACAGAGAGACCATTTGGTGCACTTCGGAAACTGTATAGTGTTTTCAATTTAACATTTGGTGTTAAGATTGTTTTTTGGTGCTCAGAGAAGTCAAGTAGCCCCAAAACCACGGACGTTGCTTCCACAAATCTTATGTAGAGGGGACTCTAAAAAGTGTTGGCTGTGGCAGTGCTCAGCAGCCTGCAGTGTGCCAGAAGCAGTACATGGGCAGCATTGAGTGACGTGGCATGGGGCAGGCGATGGGGAGCAGAGTGGGAGCTGCTGCTGTGGTGGCCCCATGCCCTGCCTGAGGACACTGGTATGTGGGACATTTTAGCAACGTTTAGTGCTGGGGTATAAAAGAACTGAGCAGCCCGAGATGGGAGCGTTGGAGGCAAGGAGTGAGGGGCAGTTTAGGAATGGACTGTGCCTCCTAATAATGATTAACTCAGATTCCAAACTAGAAGGAAAATCTGCAAGTTGTTTAATTTTCTTTTTTTAATCCTTTTTTTTTGCATGCTGATGTAAATGGTAGAATTATGATAATCAGCCAGATAAGCTGGGGTGGCAAATGAAATGGCCGTTATACAGGAAAGGACATTACATTGGCATTCCTGTTTCCAGCTGAAATATGTTCAGCATATCTTTTTATTGTTTAAATTGCCCAGTTGCTGTGTTCTGTGAAGGTATTATTTTACTTAGTTTGTTATTCTGTAATTTGCAATGTGAACTTTAAGCTGGTACCAAAAGGTCAGCTCACAAGTATTTTCTAATTTTTTAGTTATTTAACTTTACTTTTAAGAAGGCTTTCAGTGACCAACATTTGTAATTTAACTGTGCTAATTCCGTATGTCCTGTAAAAAACCTATTGAAATTCACTGAATAAAATGAGAAAGAAACATAGGGTAATGATCAATAAAATTTATCAGGAGCAAGATGCCACTGGCTTGCCCAAACCTAAACACTATTGATCACTGGATCTGCAGCATGTTAGCCCTTGCAGAAGCAGCTTGTCCAAGAACTTGCTTGGTTTCTCTTGGCAAAGGCAGTCTCTGATGTGAGGAGGAAGAACATCCCCTGGGTGCCAGCGTTGAAGGGCTTCCACCCCCTGCACCAGCCTGCGTTAATCTAGTGGAGACAGATCGATGTACTTCTCCCAGCATGTTTTTAAAATGTTGCTAAAACCTTTCAAATGCTAGTCTGTACAAGTTAACTGGCTGAATTTTCTCCCTTTTCAGTGCTGTAGGAAGGCATGCGGTGTGCATCTGAGCTTTACCTGACCTCGGCTCGTTGCTCTGCTTTGGAGCAATATGGGAATAACAGACAATATACATTCTTTCTCACAAACGTGTTTTTTTCCATACTCCTCCTTGAGTGAGCTTATGCCAGAAGTTGCTGAGGTGTTAGGAAGCCGGTAATTTGCTCACTTACAGCTCCACAAAAGATACCATTTTTTTCTATGGTTCTTACCATCTAAAGGCAAATATAATTAAGGGATTGAGTCAGTTTACAAATAGGTCATGGATCATGTAATAAACTGCAATAGTTGACATGCATGGAGGCTTTTTCTCCCAAATGTTGTTTATGAAAGGCACCTGGCAAAGGCAGTGAGACAAAAACTGCTGTAGGCTCCTTTTCTGGGCAGCACTCAGCTCCCCAGCTCCTCCTCTCTCCTCAGCGCATCTTTTGAAGCTCTCTTTTAGTGTTTTCGTGTATGTACATGTGCTACACTCAAAGTGGTGCAGTAGTTGATTTTCTTGTATGGAGAACTGTGGGACTTTAATTGCTGGGCTGGTTTTAATGGGTTTCCCCTGAATGCTGGCTGTCCCCTGAGGAGCCTGCAGCACATGTCTGTGACTTCAGCCGTTGTCCAGGGCTTGGTGGAGCTGCACAGGGTGGGTGTCCCAGGTCAGATGCAATGTCCTGCCAGGCTGTCAGATGTCCTGCAGGACAGTCACCTTCATCAGGTCAGTGTGGAAACCCTCAGCTGTCTTCAGCAGCACAGACCTTTGTGCATTGCAGCCCCAAATTAACCTCTGGAACAGCTGTAGGTGCATGTATGGTCTTGCTCTTGGCAGGCAAACAGCAGTATGTCAAAGCACCATAGCTGTTGTAGTCAAGAAAGGGTCAGGATACAGCCTATGCTTGAAGTGGCCAGTAAATTAACCATCAGGTTTTTCTTATTTTGGTCTGCTGTGGATTGCAGCCCATTCTTGTACCAGAATCATTTATTCCAGTCAGAGGCAGCTGATCTGAACTAAAAAAACCTCTTGCTTGAGGTAAAATGCATATTGTCTCTTCGTTACCCACACCAGACTGGTGAGAAAAAAACGAAGGCGGGGGAGACAGCAAAAAAAACAGATCAGGAGAAGAGTTGAAAGACCTGGGGCTGAGCTGAAGCCTCCTCTGTGTTCAGTTTTTCTCCTGTATCTTGTGTGCTCAGAGGTATGATTAGTTGGATTCAGGAGAAAGAAAATAAGTGTTAGCCAAGAATGACTCGGAGATGAGCTTCTCCGAAGCTGGCAGTGTTGGGTTGCAAAGTTGTGGTTCAGCCCTGTTGGTAAGGAGGCAAGGACAGGGCCAAACAGGATGGAAGCTGCATCCTGTGGGGATCTTCGAGGAACAATAGCATCTTTCATGCTTCACAGTTATAAAGTGCATGAATCAACTCACCTGAGGCAGGAGAAGTCAGGAGAAGCTGACATCAGCCGCAGGAGCCGAGTCACTCATTCCTTTGGGGTTAGTGCATTTCCCGACTGATCCAGTCTGTGCTCCGGAAGCTGTCCCTCCCTCTCTCCCAATACGAGCTGGGGACAGATGTTTCTTACACTTTTTTTGTTGTGTTGGGTGACCTGCCGCTCCCGCAGATCCCAGCATGCAGGAGCCCAGTGAGAGACCCAGGTGGATGCTTCTGTTGCTGGACATAACGCTTGGCAAGAGACATTGTGTCATGGCCTTGGTGGCATCCTCACCTGGGTGTGGTGCCCTGCACCACACAGGGTGTTGAGGACAGTCCTACCCCATGCAGTGTGAGGACAGCCCTGCTTGCCCTCCCAACGAGCAGCTGGGAATCAGCGTGCAGGGCTTGGCTTTTTGGATAGTCCATGTGAAGTCCCACAGTCACATTTGAGAGGCCACCTTTTTTTCCCAAAAGGTTTCTATAGTTGGAATTTTAGTGCAAAAGGTCCCAGACTGACTGAGATGGGATTGAATCTATCCACAAGAGAACTCCTTGGTAGAAATTGTCCCCAACCCTACACTGCATGAATTGGTGTTTGAGACACCATTAAAAGGCAGAGAGAAGCCAAGTTAGTTAAACTAATTTAATCTTTGTCTTTTGCTGCAGCACTCAACCTCGTGTCAAAGACTTGTATTAATAGGATTATTCGGTTGTCAGATGGAAGCTGGAGACAGTCATCCCAGATGTGCACGCCTGGTTTGAAGGCCTGTTTATCTTGTTGGTGTCAGTTCTTGGCCTCTTATCAAAGGGACTCTCACGCACATCACCTTTCAGCTCCTTGCTCTCAGCTGTGCAGAAGAGCAGTATACTTAAACAATTTCCAGCTAGTAAGCCAATGTTTGTCATTTTTTTCCTCTGGGGCAGTGGCATCAAGAAGAACAGGCTCCTGAACTTGTCAGGTAGAGGTAGGATGGATGAAGGTTTCTCCTGGCTGAAGATCATTGCGAGGGCTACTGTGCAGTGTATTTCTGAGCACACGGTGCCTGTTGGAGCCTTCTGGGTGACTGCTATTTGCTTTAAGGTAGAAGAACACTTCTTTGTTCTGGCGACTGTGGCATGTAACTCCTTGAAAAACAGCAGAATGTGGTGTTGCTCTTGGTGGGCATCATTTTAAAAGACCCTTTCCTGGTAAAATGCAGCTTAAAATCTGAAGCCGTTACCAGCTGGCTTGAGAGGTGACCTTAAAGAGAGAACTTAAAAAATAGATTATTTTTTTAAAAGTATTTACTCTATTTCTAACTTTTTCAATGGACAACTAGTGCTTCTGGATTCATTTACATGAAACACTTGTATTTTTTTGTCACAGTCATCAAGAAGTGAAACCAACTATTTCCTACCTCTAAAGTGTATAATAAACATCGTTTGGTACCTGTCACTGTGTCACCAGGCTAAATACAGGCATATGTCTTTCTGAAAACAGCTATAATATAATAAATACGGGAGTTTAAATCTCCATCGTTTGCTGGAAGGGAAAGCTTGTCCTTTCCTGAGGCACGTTGAGGAGGGGCCGTTTAATTGAGCTGAACAAACTGATATGTGGGGCACCATGCTGTGTGTGGGGAGCTGCCAGAGGAAGAGCCACACTGGCCTACGGGGTAGCTGGGTTGGCTGGGAAACCTGTACTCGGCGTGGAGTCCCGGCTTGAAATGTCGAATGTGCATTCTCCAGATGACTTCATGGAGTGTGAAGAGCCAAGCCGACATGCTGCACTGCAGCTGGCAGCGAGAGACAGGAATTAAACCAGAGGAGGTGACAGTTTAAGTAGGTGTGGTGTGCCTGGTTAGATGGGCACATGCAGCTGTGGCAGGCTTAACATTCTGTGGCTACCTCTGAGTTCAGGAGGACTGGAAGTTACTTCTGCAATTCAAATAAAATCACTCTAAAGATACTCAACTTTTATGGTGTATCATTAAAATCAGCAACTAGTCTATGTAGGAAAAATGCAACCAATGAAGTTTCTCTTAGGTTAACTTGTGTCATGTTTGAATCCTGCAGGTAGTAGCATCACTAAAGATTTTCTTGTTGTATTCAGCAAATCACTTTTAAATATGCTGGCTGCTGTGTTCATCACTAGTACTGAGCCTATCATGTTGTTGCATCACCAGCTTGTTCGTGCTTTAATTTGTGAGACCTCTCAAGTCTCTTTTCTTGTAATTAGATTCTATTATTTCTGTATCACAGAACTGTTCTATAACTCTGCTAGCAGAAAACAAAGATATTTTTGTTACAGTGTGTGAAAATGCGTAGATTATTGAAATTTCTTACCTCTTTGCATGGTGTGAAGAGCCAAGTCAGTTTATATTGTGCTGTGATCTCTTCCCAGTGTCCAGCTTGGGTTACCTCTTACAGTTACTTTGGTTTTCGTCCCATTTATTCACTCTGATAATGTTTCACCTCCTTATTCTTCTGCATTATCCTGGGGTTGTTTTTTTGTTAGCAATGACTAGCATTGCATCACCCCTCCACCTCTGTCTCTGTTCTCTCTCTCCATTGCAGATCCAAGAATCATTGTTCTCTGTTTAGTGATGTTGCCTAGGTCACAAATTGCATCATTTATTAACGTTTTTACCATAGCTTGCTTGTTTCCCATACACTCTACACTGTGTGTGCCAGTATTAATGTGTCTGTCACCAAGTGCTTATGTATCACTCTTTTAATTAGTATTTTCACTTTTGATGGATTTATAAGCCATAAAAAGGTCCAACGGAGAGTTGGATTTGCAGAGTCATGTATTCAGCCATTCCAGAAAACCATTCAGCCATTGCAGAAAACCTGGATTACATAGACCTGAGGGGTACTTGTGCATTAGAAAGATGTTTAGATACTGCAGGGCTGACAGCAGCAGAGGCAAACACCAGCCATCAGTGTACGGCATGTGGTTTAGCTTCTTGTAGCATGTATTGTGGCATACAATTGAGAAATGTGAATATATATTTAGGAAGTAAGAAAAATGGTTTATCTTTTCTTTTACACTGTATGCTGACGCCAGTGATGAGACCCCCTAGCCAAGTGTCTCCCCTGTTTTTTTCCACTTATCTTTTTTCCAGCTCTTCTAAGTTGTCAGCTGTGAACACAGAGAGGTTAGCACCCTCTTTGCTTAAGACCATTTAATCTTAGGACTAACCTTTCATCGCAGAAAGCACCCGAGAGCCCTGCCAATGCAGGTCGGTTTCTGCAGCACTCCTGCTTCCTTTGGCTGCTGTGCGGTGTCTGCTGACCTGCGGTGGGTACCAGAGCAATCTCAGAGAGGGCTTCCCCTTGGGTTTTCTAGTCTCGCATTTCTAATGTGATCTTATTAAGCATTGACTTGCCCACTGCTCCTCTCATTAGTTTTCACCTGGAAACAGTGACTCAGAAAATTCACCTGTACTCCTGAGGTTATTTTCTCTCCATACATTTATTGTATTAATCCCATTTTAGCTCCCAGAAGGCAGCATAGCGTCTTGTTCTCCTTGTTACAGATCATGGATCTGGTTCTTTACTATGAAGCTACCAGTCACTGTCACTTACTTTCATCCCTGTCTCATGTTTGCTTCTTGACTGTGAGTTTGGAGAGTTTTGGGTATGTGTCTCCTTGTCCATGCAGTGATGTCTGTGGGAGCTGCAGCTCAGTCAGCCTGAACAGTCCCTAAGCCCATGCAGTAGATTCTCCACAAGCATATGGCCTGAGACCACAGATCCTTTTCTGCAGAGACTCCTCTGCTGTCTTACTGTTACCTTCTTGTATGTTAGCAGCCTGCTGAGAGCCAGAGCAAGATATACAAACTCAGAACAGACTTTTCCACCCTTTAGGGCTGAGGAAAGAGATGGTAAAAGTTTGCCAGGCTCACTCAGGGTAAGGGGTGGTGGAAGGGCAAGGCCGGTAGTCAGATGACAGTGCATTTACATCTCCGTTTGCAGCTGGGACCTTTCTTTATTCGCATTAGCGTGTGAAGAAGGCATCAGTGACTGAAGCCCCTTTCCCATAAGAGCCTCAGAAGAGAAATTTACAGTGAGAATAGGAGGGAGGACTTGGTGGCCACTCTGAGAGGTGGGGGAAGGGGCAGACAACTGGAAGTAGATGAAACATAGGGGAAATCCAATATTGGGAGATGGAGCTGCACTGTGTTGGCAGAGCAGATGTTAAGTGGCAGTGCATCATGAGTAGAGGCAGCAGAATGACCATAGTGGTGGAGAAACCTCAATGCCCCATGCCTACAGTGAAATGTTAGCTCTTAACCACAGTTCCCTGGGTCATGAGCTTCCTATGAGCCACTGCACTTCCAGAGCACTGCACTGCTTTGAGGACTAAATTTGCTTTTATTGGTGTGCCAGATCTCCTTTCCCATCTCCTTTGAGCTCTTGTACGGAGGACTTCCTACAGTTCCCAGTTTTCTGCTTTGCAAGCTCTGCAAGTCTTTCTGCATCTGCTGCAATAGAATCATCTGCTCCAGACAAGGGCTGACAAAACCTGAGCCCACACTCGTAATGTGGGCACTGAACAAAAAATAATACGTAGTCACCCTTGAATGATTAATTTTCATATGTGCATTCATAGTTTTCTCCTTCTTGTGCTTCTGTGCCCCACTTCTGTACTGTTGACAATTTGCATTTGAAGTAGTTGACTTCAGTATTAGTAGACGTTTTGTGGCAGTTTGGGATGCCAAACTGGACCCTGTTCACCTCCCCAAACATGCATCTGCCTCCCTGCCCTGCTTTGCAAACCTAGCAGCTGAGTAGAGGGGTTTTAGCCTCTCTAGACAGGGCTTTCAGAAACAGACTTTAATTAAAGGTGCAGGATGGAGCTCAGTGATCACTTCTGATTACTGATTCAAATGCTTTAAGAAGAGAAATTAGAGCAATGGCATATTAAGAGGTGGGTTCTCATGTCTTAACATCTCAAGCAGTTCAGTCTTTTTAAAGTGATTTGGCCAAATTCTGCCTTCTGGCACCTGCGTGCAAATCTGGAGTAAACCCAGGACACTAAAGGTGTTGCAGGGCAGAATGGTTACTTTTCTCCTTTGGGTAGGGACTGCTTTGAGTTCAGTGCTGCTGAGTGCATTACTCTCTAGTCAGAGGAGAGAGGGAAGCACTGTATTTATTTTACAGTGATAGGTGGTAATAGAGAACTGTTCTATCTTTCAGGCTTGTACGACCTTTTTGTCACATTATTTCTTACTATGTTACTCAGCTTCTGCTGGTAACTTGGGATTACTGTTTGCTATTTTCTAGGATGGTATAACTATTCAAATCCCACCACTTACACAGCAGTGCACAGCATGCACTGAGTGACATCTGTACTTTTAAAGTAATTACAGAAACAACATTATTTGATTGGCGGTTGTGAAAGAGAGGTACAAGATGCGCTCAGAGACTTAAGGAGCCTCCCTGTATTTCCACTGTCTCCAAAGCATCCTGCATTTCCTATACCACTCAGTCAGTAAAACGCAGCAGATGTTAAATGATGCTGTATATTAACAAATTGGAATATCCTATCTATTGGCCTTGAGGAGTGTCTGGATATGAGTTGTGGATCTGTACAAAAAAAACCCTAAGCAAACAAATTCTGCTTACTAGTGTGGATGTAAGGAAAAAAAAGTATATTAGGTTGATAAAATATTCCCAGTTTTTGGGTGCTGACTTAACCACCTGTTACAGCATTTTCTGAAGCCTCAGGTTACCACTGTAGAAACAATGTGCAGGAGATGTCTTGAGCCAGCTGAGAAAGCGAGTTGAGAGAGGTCATTTTACAGAACTTGAGCTGGTTTTGAGAGCCAGTTGCCCAGCACGGGAGCCTGGTGTCACAGCACAGGTTCCTGTTCACGAGAGCCTCTATCAAAGACAAATGTGGAAGGAGTTAGCCATTAAACACAGAGCTGGCAGCAGTCCTGGAGCAAGGGCATGGAGCTGGATTTCCATAAGAGCAGACTGTGAAACATGCTCTTTACTAAGCAGATCTCTGCAAAAGAGGCAAAGACAAATTGGTAATTTTTTTCAGGGCTAGAATATTTTATTTGGAGCTTGAACATTCTTTGAAATTTTACTACTTTTTTTTTTACTTTTAATTATACATCCATCCTCAATGAGAAGGATAGGGTTTTTTTAATGAAACTGTAGTAGAAGGTAAGTTTGGCAACTGGGGAGGCTCTTTTAAATTTTACTGTAATAAAATTGGAGTAAGTTAGAGGTTGTGAAGGCTGGAGTCTGGCCTAACACACCCCACCCCGTAGGCTCCATGCCTGTGAACAGTTGTCCCCCCCAGAAACGCACTGTTGGAGTTTGCTTCTGCTTTGCTGTTCAGCGTAGCTCACCCGCGTGAACTGTCCTGCTCCACCTCCACCTCCTTGTAGCTACAAATGCAGCAGTCAGTTTTGGCTGGGAAGGCAGGAAGGAAAAAAGGGCCATTCTGCCCTTCTCTGGGGCAATTCTGTGTTCCTGTGGGGAAATTGGAGGAAGAGCTGCTTCCACCCCTGGTTAGCAGCCACCGCAGTGAGCTGTAACAGGGATAGCCTGAGCTGGAGGTCAAGAGCAGGGACTCTATATGGTCATTCTTGCCAGTACAGGTTTGAGTTATGTATAGACATCAAAAACATATATATGGGGTGGCAGAAATTATCTAAATCATTCCCAATGAAAGGTTCACTGGCATGGATATGTTTCTGTTAATTTATATTGGTTTCAGTGACACAATATTGGAAGGCTTCTGGTAGAAAAGTTTTTTCTCCACTAGATGCTTTCTGCAGATGTTGCAGCTAGCTGTTGTGGTACTTTGGTGTGCATGTTGCTCTGTGTTTGTTTGACATGAGGAATGATGTCAGTGTGACAAATTGTGGAGCTGGGCTGGGTGACAGCTGGGTATCACCGCTGGCCACCACGCTGCCCCCAGCCCTCCTGCCTGGGCTGCCTCTGACCTGGAGCGTGCCGAAGCCTCTCTCTTCCCAGCACACATTTACAGGAATTCTTTCCACTCAGGTTGCCCCATGCTGTGCTGCTGCTGCCTGCACTGCTCAGACACCCCAGCAGCCTATAAACCTCTCCTGATCCTGGTTGCAGCTGCTTTGCCTTTCTCTCCATCACCAGCTGTCATGTTCAGAGAGAAATACTTCTTTATTCCATGCAAATACTGAACCTCTGCTTCCCTTTCGCAAGAGTCCACCTGTGAGACATTCAAGGAAATTAATGTTTTGGGCAGCCAGTGCTGTGAGGTCCTGCAGCTGTGGACCACCATGGGTAGGATCTGGCCACCTCGGACATCAGCGAGTTTCTTGCAGGCTGAGAGGAAGAAGGGTTTCTGGTGTGCCCTGCAGAGAGGAGGAGTGGGTCTCCTCACAGGCCCACGGGACATTTGCAGGGGTTGTTAATCCAGTGCAGGGGCTGCAGGTGCTATAACTGGGTGCTCTGTCAGCCTTTAGAAAGCTCCTTCATGAAGATGCTCAGCACTGGCCAAGTACAGTAACATCAGCCTAAATCTAAACAGGGCTGAAGAGGTTTTTGAAAACTGAAGAAATTTTAGAAAAATACCTAAAATACACTTTTCTTCCGAGAACTAACTATATTGCTGGATTGAGGCCATGGTGTAAGCCTAGCTTTATCAGTGGAGAGAGAGAACAAGTGACTGCATTCAAGGGCACAGTCCAGAGAGCTGATGTCCAGTCTGTACAGATGGCCCTGGAGCTCAAGTGGTGAAAAAGTGTGCTCTGGACACTGAAACAGCAAATCCTTTCTACTAATTAAGCTTCAGCAGTTATCTGAGCTCTGGGGAAATGACTCCACAGTCTGAAGCATCCTGCAGGAATTCAGATAAGCTCTTTGCAGAGAAAATCCTGATTTACAGGCAGCTGCTTTTCACAGTGTGTAGTACAACATTTTAAAAAGGATTTTTTAAAAACAGAATTAGTGTTTATACTCAGGGATAATATTTATCCCATATTGCGTGCATATAAATGGCTGACACGAGGGTTTGGTATGTTTTATGGAAAGGTGATAGGACCTCTACTAATACTTGGTGAAATCTCACCCTTCTGACTCAGAGGTTTCTTGGGAAGCCACACTCTCTTGGAGTCATACCAAAGTACAGTCTGAGAACTCGGACTTAAGGCTTCATGTCCAACAGTCCCATAATGCTCAGGCTGTGCTGATATCAGTGGGACTATATGGGTAAGGATTCCTAGAATGAGGATTTTCATGTTTTTTCTGAATGATTTACAGTTTAAGGCTCAGCGTTAGTGGTGAGAGTTTTTGAGGATATTTTACATAAGCTCAGTGTTTTGCATTTTTCAATGAAATACAACTAAAACAGTGAAAAATAATGCCTTCAAATATATTAATAGCAATTTCCTGCTACTGTAATGAAGGAAAGACATAAGTTCATTAGAATTTGTAGAAAATGCAAACAGCCTTGAGAAAACTTAGTGTACAATGAAGCTTTTTTCCATGGATAGTTCATTCCATGGGAGTCAAAAAGTGCTTCTTCCATAGCACCATTAAGGTCGCCATATGTTGAGCTTTCATGGGATGTGTCCTCTTTTCCACCTGGAAATTTTGCCTTGGTTGAAAAAGGCGGCTTTGCTACTGGATGTCAAGATGTCCAGTGGTCTGGTAGAAGCAATAGTTCCAATGGGGTGCCTGGAAATGGTGGATGAATCTTCACTGTCCGGTAAAACTTCGTGTTGTGCATGATGCAGGTGGCACGGGGTGTCATCCTGCCCTGCTGAGGTGGTGGCTGGGTGGTGGGCATGTGCCTACTGAGTATTAGCGCTCACCCGTAGTGAGCCTTTGCTTGCTGGTTGGACACTCTAGGCTCACCAAATACTGCTTCTCTGGATTGTCTGCAGCCTTGGTAGAGTAGGAAGGAAAGAACCATCACCCAGAAGAGAAAGACAGTCAGCTTGTCCTTGGCCAGAAGCATGTAACTGCTGGGCAGAGTCTAGCCTGGCACGCTCCTGGTGATGCCCTGCTAACACTGTGGTAAGATCAAGGATGTCTTGAGAGCACCCGTGTTTTCCTCTGTTATCCAGTGTAGTAAATTCCTTTAAAAATAATCTTTTGCTTGTGGAAATTGTTGGGTAGCCTTATATTAGTTCTAGAATGCAAAATACCTGTTTCACTCGAGACCTGTGTCTTACGGAGTGTTTGGCTGAAAATTTTATCTGATTCTCAAGTGAATCATGTTGTTCTGTATCCATTTCTATAGCTCAGCTGACTGGAAATCATTAGATAAGCATTTGAGATCACTGTATTTTTTCTGAAGATCAATGTCGTTTCTGCATTTTGCCAGTGGCTCCAAGTCATTCATGTTACCCACTTTAATCTGTCATAACTTGACCTACCCTTTCTCTGCATCATCTTCCCGAGATGACGTACAGCGATGGGAGTCAAGCTCCTTCATTCCCCTGATTTTTGTCTATGGCACTGCTTTTCTCTTTGGGAAAGTTTTGCAGAGAAAAATACTCACTGCAGGTTCAGGACTATTGAAACAGGAAACAAGTGCTTTGTCCTTTTTGATTCGTGTCCAGCATACTAGTTTTAACGGCAGGGATCCAAGAATAATCTTCTAAGTTGACCGTGCGGCCAAAAATACGATGATCTCATTGCCAGTGGCAAGTGACACGTAGATGGTTAGCTAAGCAAAGTTCTTTTTTATTTTTACATTGCATTTTTAAAAGATTGTGTGAGTTGTCTGTCAACAGAGAATCTGGACAAAGCGCATAGAATTTTTTCTGTAAATATTGCCAGTGTCCGGTGAGTCTTTCCCAAAACTACCAAAGTTTGGTAAGGGTGTTTTTGCTAGTTTATTTTATCTTGCTGATCTTGTTTATTTATTTATTTAAGTCATATGATGCAAGCAAATATTTTTAATTTCCATTTCTTACTTGCTTAAGTTTTATTTCCTCAAGTTTCTTGCTTATTTTCTTCTTATTCTGCTTAACTCAGCAGAGCTCAGTTAACAGAAAAGATTAGCGAAACTGGTCAGTTGAAAACCTAGTAAGAAAAAAGAAAAGCTGTTCCCTTTGAAAACAAAAATAGGGGAAAACACGATATTTTGTTGAAGAAAGTATTTTCATTCTGGGGATTTCTAATGGAGTCAACTTAATTGAAAGTCTAAATTCTTCATACTATGGGAGATGAGTATATTTTGTGTTGGATCCCAGTGAATGGACCCTGATGCTCCCCATCACTGCTCTTGATTTTGATTTACTTCTTATTAAAAACTCTTAAACATTGATTGAACTTGAGAGAGAAAGAAAGGAGTTATAAAGGCTCGGAAATGCATGACGTGTGTTACAGGTAGGACATCCATATCCCAGTTATTGCTCCTTTCAACAAATTTGATGTGAACTGAAGCAGCATGAGGGGGTTACCCTGCTTGTGTGGGTCCCTTGTGTTCCAGAGTGTTCGACTCTTCTGGCGCCGAAGGAGCAGCTGAACCAACCTTTCCTGCACCTCGTGCATGTGGAAGCTGACACACAGCTGTTACTGTTTGTCCTTCCCTAGATGGATAGCCCTCTGTTTTTCCCTTGTATTAATTTGCAAATGGTCTTATGACTGAAAGAAAACTGAAGAAAAATAAATGTATGCCTGAGAACCCTCTTAGTTTCCTGAGCTGTGCTTCGGAAGAGCACAAGCACAGTCAGCACCCTGTTGAGCTACCACAGCTGAATTTTTCTGGTGGTTTTTCTGTTTCAGGGAGATGGACAGGTTTCAGCATTGCCCAGTATATCAGAAACTGTTCAGCAGATACGTAGATGTTTTGGAAGTTGACTGTAAACAGAAATGACATCGGAAAAACATGACCATCTTTTTTTCATTGTTCCCTCCTTTGTTTTCCAGTCAAGATAGCAAACCTGAACTCCATTCAGCGGGAAGTGTCCCTACCATTTCACTGTGGGTCACAGCACGGAGCAGAGCATATCTCCAGGCAAAAGGAACATGGGAATATGGAGACATTTAAAAAAATAAATGGGACAGATTTCACTTTGCTGGCACTGTTTTGAAAGGATTCGTTTGAGGCTACTAATACGCAGAACGGGTGCAAACACTGAGGCAGAAACACTATTTCCTTATCACTGCTCCTGGTTTTGAAACTGCCAGGCTCTCACCCAACTCTTCCCACCCGCCTTGCCATCCCAAAAATAGTTTTTATCCATTCCTGCTTTGAAACTGCAAAGAGATTTGGGCAGAGCCCTGGCTTGCCTGAGGAAATTCTTGCTTTAATCAGACCAAGTGAGTAAAAATGTTTGCAGGGGATGCATAGCTAGAAGAAGAATGGAGGCTTTTGTGGGGACCCATCAGTTGCTCCCCCAGCAGCGCAGCCAGGCACCCCGAGCAGGGACTCTCTCTTTTGAAGTGGGTAGTGATGTGAAAGCGTGTCTCGGGGTAAACGCACTGCTGTTATCTTACTCTGTACAAAGTACATTTACTTGGAGACCGTGCCCTGCATGGAGATTAATGCCGGAGCATCCCGTGACTGCAGTTTCGTTCGTCTGGTGCTTTCATCAGTCTTCAAGAAACCTGTTTCAAGTCCTGTATACAACAGGTCCCAGCTGGGAAGGTAGAGGTGCCCATGAATAGCCCTTTGGCTGTGGGGTGAGTAGGTGACTGGGCTTCCCGTGCCCAGGCTTTGTGCACCCTGATGCTCGTTGGCATCTCCCCCTGCCCAGCAGTGCCATCCCTGCCACTGTGGCCACTGTTGTGGTGCTCTGGGAGATGTGGCTGTGGGCAATGAGAGCCTGCTGGGAAACTGTCTCTTAGCTATGGACATTTAACTATGCATTTCATTAGAATTAAAATGCAAATTATATTAAAATCCTCTTCCTTTAAAGTTTAGAGAGACTTAAAAATTATCACAGTAATTAGGCAATTGTTTTGATTATACATGAAATGAGATCAAGCTTCATGGGAGCCCCCAGCAAGTCAGTCTATGAGTCTGTCTGGTGTAGCCATCTGGAGTGGGGTGTTTCACCTCAACAGGTCCGATGAGTGCCATAAAGATGTGCAGTTGCTGTGGACATTAGCATGAAATGGAAACCTGCCTCTTCAGCTGGAGTTTGAGCTGCATCGCAGGGTGTGTGCCAGCCGTGTAGTGGCCGTGGGGTGGGCTCCTGGGCTGTGCACCCCCTGCAAGGACCTGTGCAGCTCAGAGCAGGTGATGCTGGGCAAGGAGCTGGCCCAAGCCACGACTCTGGGGCAGGCTGAGCCCCACTGCTGAGCACGGCTGGGCAGGGGAGTCTTGCTGGTCCTTGCCTACAAGGAAAACCAGCTGAGGTACATGGAGATGTGCAGAGCCTGGGAAGGAAAATCCTTCCCAGTTTGCATTTTTGCTATCAGGGAAATCTCATCAGTGAAATGGTCCGGAAGGAGCTGGTTATTAGCGTGCTCATGCCATCATCCCACATATTGTACTTCCTTCTAAGTGTCCTTCATCCTTGTGCTTTCTGCTCAGGACAGATACTTGTTTCCACCTGCCCACCTTGCCACTGCTACATCCCTGCCAGCTTCCCCTGCCTGCGTCTCATCCCCCACAGCAGTTATACCCCGTGTGCACCAGGTACCTGAAGAGCAGGAGGCGATGCTGTGGGAGAGTGTTCTGGGAAGTTAGGCATCTTTTCAGCCTCGCTGCAGTCAGAATTCAAGAGTGATTATTCCTGCCAGCAGATCCAACTTACCTTACTTCCCACCCTCTGGAAATATTCCCCCAGACTAGTGTTATCAACCCATTAAAACATTACAAAATTCTCAGCTTGCAGGTGCTGGTTTCAGAGAAGCTGATGGCAATCTTGTACATTGTTGAGCAATCCAGTTGGCATCAATTTGTTCTTAATCCCCTGTACACGCTGCAAACTGAAATAAGGTTTTTTCTTTTCAGTGTTGTATATACAAAGTAAATAATTCTGAACAGCACAGGCTATGTTAAAGATAACGATGCCAAAATTAGTTTGTTTCTCTTGTACACATCAGAAATTTTATTTTCTCCTCCCACAGCTTGGAGTTGTTTTAGCTGTCTGATTTAGCTGGTGCCACTCTGGCTGCTGCCAAAGGGGACTGCAGAGTGAGAACTGCTGCAAGTCACAAGCCCCAAGTCCTACTGCCCACCTTCCCCAGGTGTCCCAGATACCCACCTCTGTCATGATGAAGAGATGACTCATCTTGCAAAGAGAAGTACATGAAAATTTGACTTGAAGTGTTTTTAAGTATCTGCAGGCTGTGAGCATTAGAGGTGGCTTTGCCTGGAAGTGTCTGGTTAGACTTGTTGGGATCCTGTGCCTTGCACTGACCCTGATATCATTTCACAAGTGCTGATGTGGCTAACACTGCCATGGGGCAGGGCAGTGGCAGGGCACAAGCTGGCATAGCCACAACCCAGGTACATACCCCATGTCATGGGTGGGCCGGGGCAGAGCCCTCAGGTGCTCTGAGCTGCTGCAGAGGCAGCAGGATGGTGCTGGAGGCAATGTGGTTTAGAGGGAGGTGGTTGCTGGTGCAGTCATACATAGGCATTCTTTCCCAGCATGGACCATTGCCCGTTCTTGGGTAATCTTCCAGCCTTGGACTAGTTAATCCCAGATACTTTTTTTTCCTCCCAAAGATGTGTTTTCCCCAGGACACTCCTCTCCCTTGTAGCTCAGCCAGGACTGAGCCCCCATTGCCAGTGTCCTTGCAGACTCCCTGTGGCTCAGCTGCCTTCTGTTTTACCTTGCCCTGTGATCTAAAATCCTGCCATAACACCATGTAACACGTCTTTCTCTTCCCTGTTCTGTGACCCTTCTGAACCCTCTTTTTCTCAAAGGATGCCAGGCAGCATTGGCCAGTGTTTTCAAAGCTGAGCATTTGCAGAAGGGGGGCTGCAGCTGCTCATCCTTCCTGGAAATTTGGAGATGTCAAGGTATGGGTTTAGACATCTGATTTCAGAAAAACCCTTACAATCTTTACAACTCATGCTGGGCAGTCCATGTTGTGTGTTCTACTGTCCACATGCTTGCCCTGCTCGTTCCTCATCTTTTGTTTTCTGCTCTCGCTGTCTTGATTTTCAGCCCTTGGTCTTTTCCTGGGCAGACTATTGCTCTTGTTTGGGGCTGCTGGTTTGAGAGTGAAGCTCTGCACGAGTGCACTGGCAAGCACTCAGGGAATTAGGCTCTAGGCCTAATTTTGGCCAGGAGCAAAGCCCACTGAAGTCCATGAGACTTTTCCTGTTGACATAATGAGCTTTGGAGCAGACCTGGGCTTCAGCATTCTTTGGAGCAGTGGTTTCAATGTGAACCTTTGGCACTGTGTGAATAGTAGATATTTATTTTTATATATCCTTTCCAAAGCCCACAACTTGTGTTGGCAGTCAGTGCTCCTAAATGCGTGTAGCTGGGACTGGCAGCCTGAAACGAAGGGACAAAAGCAATAACATAAGCTTCATGTGGCTGAGGGGAATCATTTCTATGTTATTTCATATAACTTGATATAAAGAAGGAGTTGCTTGTCAGCGGCATTTCCAATCCTGAAGCTGGAGGCTTGAAGGCTGTCGTAGAACCCATTAGTGCCTAAGAAATTATGTTATACACAATACATTTATATTTTTCCAAAGGAATGTATTTCTCATGGATGTTAGTTTTCTGTTAGTGGACCATTTAATATCACTTTTCTTTAGCAAAAGAGAAACTTATACTTTCGTCAGCTCTTCTCAGGTATTGCCTACAGTCTCCATTTCTGCGAGCTGGTGCTACTTATGTGTCACAGCCACCCAAGTAGTGGAGAGGATGGCATCGTCATCATTAAATCAAGGCTTAGTACTGGCCCGGATTTGTATTAACTCCCATATGCAAAGATATGGCTGGAAACAATGAGGGATGAAGGTTTGATCATTCAAAGGCGTGTTGCCAAGTGATGGCTGCTACTTATGGGCATGCGTGTTTGAGCGGGGAAGAGCAAGAGGTTATTTGAACCTATGGGGTGTCCTTATTCTGTGTTTTGCTACCCAAGGAGTTAGCATAGCTGATGTAAACTCTGACATCTGTTATTTCCAGTTGCATTATAAAGCAGAGTTCAAATACATTTGGGTTGGGATATCAATGAAAGAAAGCTCTGATGCTAAAGTATTTTTATAAAACATGCAGCTTTCATAATTAGCCCTAAGACTTTTGTATGTAATAAGCCAAAAAAGTGTTAATTTTTTTAATTCTGCCAACTTAAAAAACAAATAAAAGAACTTTTCTGGCTAGGTGCTGCCATTGCCAAATGTGTATTTCAGTTAAACGTCACTGTGTTTACATTTCTAGATAATAAAATTCTTTGGTTTATGGAGTGCCAGAAGATAGAAAGCCGAGATTAAAGTCTCAGGTTTGATTTGGTTTCTCGTAAAGTAAAGCTAATCATGAAACAATGACTATTTAATCAATTCTTAGTTATTTGTGTATTTTAGAGGGGTTCGAGCTTTTGTCAGTCTTACTGTCTTTTCTTTTATTTATAGTATGTCAGGGTAGGTGGTTGCTATTAAGTCTGTTTGGTGGAAGATGAAGAAGAGTAGTTCTTTTTTTAAGAAGCCTGTTCAGCGAAGACAATGACACAAAAGATAACAGTCTGCTTTGATTTCTACCTTCTCGAGATTTCTTTTGTAGAAAGCGTACATAAAATAGTCTTGCCAGGATACGAATTCAGTGTGCAGGGACTGCATTTGTAACAAACACCTCCTGTGTGCCTGCCTGGCCATCCGGAATCCTCTTTGTCCATTCACTGATGTGTTAGTCATTAAGAGTCTTTTGTTTTAATCTTTTCACCTTGTTTTTGATAAACTTGGCTGCAACAGCTTTTGAAAGAATCTTTTATGATTTGCTCAGGATGTTTATGTTGCCTTTATTACCCCAGGATCTCAGTGTTTCAGCATCTGCACCCAGTGCTCCACAACATACGTGAGTGCCATTGTCCTGACTTTACAGAAGAGGAACTTGAAGGCAGAGTGACAAAAGCCATTGGTACAAGGGTTTTAGGAGCCAACCCTGCAAAAGGACAGGTTGAACCCGATCTTCCTCCTTGGTCTGTCCCATTCTCCTTTCCCCGCCTGTCCAGGTGGCAGTGGCTTGGGCTGCTAAGATCTGGGCTGTCTGCTCAAGCCACTCTTAGCAGGATGCCTTGAGTCCCATCTGCCAGCATGGCTTGTGTTTTTGGTGCTCCTTCAGGAAGACTCCTGCATCCCACTGGTTTGCTGAAGCCAAGCAGATGCTGGCTGTGAGAACCGGTGACAGCTGAGCCTTGCATACGTGTATTCATCTATACAAAGGTCTTCTCCAAAGAGTAAAGCATAGCCAGAGTTTCTCCTGTGTAGCATCACGTGAAGGGTGTTTCACACCCCTGACCGAAGCCATTTTGTATCTGCCAAAACATGATAGGGACTTTTTATAGCTATGTCATAAGACCTTTGAAAAATCAGATTGTTAGAGCCTATTTAGCAGAATAACAGTTTGGTTGTGCGTGTGTATCGAATAGCTGCATATGGTAGGCATGTCAGAGAGTGAAAGGCTGTGAAGTTATTACCACCCCATAAAATAGTACTTCCTAATATTATTTTTCTGACATTTCTGGCAGTAAACATTTGAAGCTTTCATGAGGTTTCTCACTTGTGAATCTCAAAATGCATATATTATTGTGTATTTAGGGCTTAATTCAATTCCCAATAAAGGACGGAATTTCCACTTCCTTTATTGCACTTGTTCCAGCCCTCAAAATGAATGTTGTCTGTTGAAAGTAGAATAGATACTAATTTGGTCCCATAAAACCACAGATTGTTTCAACTTTCCATGAATTTCTGAATGAATAGATGATCAGATCCAATGATGCTGCTCTCAGAATCGCTGGTGACATGAAAGAGACACTTGTCCAGCCAGCTGTATAGCCCTGCTGATCTTTTGTTGCCTATAGTAGACATACTCAGCTCCTTTTTACTCTCTTTTTATTTTAATGCTCTGCAACAGAGCTGCACAAAGTCAAACTGGCTTTTAAAACACGACTTCGTTTTGCACCTACAGGTCTGTGCCTGGTTTTCTTTTGTGCTGCCTGTGGAACAAGGAGGCTGTGTAGTATCTGACACCGGGCTTTTTCCAGTGATTTATTAACTGTGTCAGAATAGCTGTTGTGAATGCTGGGAAGCTCTCGCATATTGTGACAGTTGATATTGATTATGACAGTTTGCAGGCTCTAGTGCGTTGTTAGACAGTGGATCGTATTTTGCATTCTTACTATACATACCATAGGCTATAGATCATAGTGTTTTCTTAAGAAAAGGACCCATTGTCCAGTGTTGTCGCTGGTATGAGACAACTTCTGTAGCATATTGTGCAACAAATAGCAAAATAGTTCAAGCATCCTATGGGACAGGCAGGCAAATACCAATTGCTTTAGGGGAAAAAAAAGTGAATAGTTTGTTCTGCTTCTGGCCTTTCAGGGGAATGAGCCGTGCAGTTGACAGAAGTGGGTAAACTAGTCTTATGAAAATGCAGTGCTTCCTGGTTTGTCCGTTGGCCACAAATCCAGAGACTGCACAGGAGGAGGGTGATTTTGGCTACCCATCATTTTTGAAGGTTGCTTAGGGTCTTGGTAGAGGCTGAAACTACACGTTTCTAGAATGTGAGGAAGAGGACATAAAGATTTCTGCAAGCTCTGGAGAAAGCTTCTGTGAGTGGCACATCAAACAGATCACCCCAAATAATGACCTCTTCTGACTGTTTGGTTTTAGCTAGGCAATAGTAAAGTAGCACACAGGAGAAAAGATTTTTCTGTTTGCTTAAAAACTACTTCAGTGTGGAAAAAAGTCAATAGCTAAGCTTTTACAGAAAACCCGATCAGGAGGAGGAAGTCAAAAGCCATTTGGTTAATTATGCTGGCGTAATTTACTATATTGCTACCATGTTATTGGAGGAAAAATCTTTCAACAATGCATTTCTTTTTAAGACAGAAGAGCGCTTGAGGTGTAGTGGTGACAGTGAATATGAAAGGAGCCATTCTGATTTTTCTGTTTGTGAAAGTTCTTCTGTAAGAGACCATAATGGGCCATACACTTTCACTTAGAGATAGTAAACCTTAGGAAAGTGACCTTTAGCAATCCTTGCCATTAGAATTTTCATCTCGCACTGGGTTTAGATTGATTCAATTGCAGTTTCGGCTGCAATTTTACATTGATGTGATTCAAAATCCATTTCCGCATGTACCTTATGGTTTAATTGAAATAAATGTAATGGCATGTCACTTCTGAAATTATTTCTGGGATACTTTGAGCCAAGACTGGCTCTGAGCTGGGACCTAGGGGAACTGGATTCAGTTCTTAACCCTGCTGTGGGCCTGATATTGGCCACTCAAACCAATGAACTCACCCCCCATTTCTGGCTGTTTATTTACACTATGAGATCTTTGAGAAGGAGCATTTCCTATCAGAAGCCAGTCTTGATCTCTCCTGGGATTTCTAGATGCTGCTGTAATACGAACCATATTTTCTGTAATGCTACCTATATTTTCTTAATGAGTCCTTAGTGTTAGCAAGGAGACAGAATTAAACTAAGTGGTTTGATTTTAGTGATGATGCAACTCCCTATTCCATACTCACATTGAATTAGCACTCAGTATGTCATAATTACGTTTCACAATGATTGCATGCTCTAGAGTTTGTATATTCACAGCACTACTGTAAGCCTCAGGGTGTACTGAGATTTTACAATGCTATCTCTCAGTCCAGTGTCAGGTATTAGTGCTATATTTGTACATTTACGGGTTTTATTGTAGAACATCCACAGCAATATCAGAAATGCTTCAAAGGAAGGATAAAATGGAAGAGTTCTAAAATGTTTGTGTATTGCTACGGATGTATTTTATTAGATTTTTTTCCCTAATTTTCATAAAGTGTTTTGACACAGGTGTGAGAACTGGAGAAGTTCAGGTGTTCAAATGTGAAGACATGTTTCCTTAGGTGACTTTTATCTAAAGCTCTGTCTCTGCATAGTTCTGACTCCTTAAGCCTGACACGATGCCTGGAGAAGATAATTTTGGTGGTGTGCTGTGTAAAGCGACAGCTTCCCAGCACCAGTTGTAGACTAGCAGTGACTTGTATGAAGATCCATTCAGTTGGTATCCTATGAGACTCTTTCCCCTTGGCTTCCCCCTGGCCATCCTGGGGCTCTCAGGCTGTCCATTTGCTTACTAGCCCTTGACAGTTGTTTGACTGGGATGTTCTGCAGGTGTTCTGGGTTCTTCGACATGTCTCTGGTCCTTTGAGTTGCAATCCTTAAGATATTTTGGTTTACTTTCCTGGGTAAAGCTATTGGTAATCCCTGCAGAAGGTGGATACATTTCCCTCTCCCATCCTGGTGCCTTGAAATGTCCTGCAGGTCTGTTTTGTTTCCAAGAGACCATGGGAGCCTCCTTTTCTGTAGGTTGAAGCCCACCCTCTGACATTGCTGTTATCTTTCTCTCTTCCCTTCAGATGGTGTCCACAGTGTCACAGCAGTCTGCACTCTGCGCGTCACCATCATCACGGACGACATGCTCACCAACAGTATCACAGTGCGGCTGGAGAACATGTCGCAGGAGAGGTTCCTTTCTCCCCTCCTGTCCCTGTTCGTGGAGGGGGTGGCGACAGTGCTCTCTACTGCCAAGGATGGCATCTTTGTTTTCAACATCCAAAATGACACAGACGTCAGCTCCAATATTCTGAACGTGACCTTCTCAGCTTTGCTGCCTGGTGGCATTCGAAACAAATTCTTCCCCTCTGAGGACCTGCAGGAGCAGATCTACCTCAATAGGACCCTGCTGACCACGATTTCCACACAGAGGGTGCTGCCCTTTGATGACAACATCTGCTTACGTGAGCCCTGTGAGAACTACATGAAGTGTGTCTCTGTCCTGAAGTTCGACAGCTCGGCCCCGTTCATCAGCTCCAATACTGTCCTGTTCCGCCCCATCCACCCCATCAACGGGCTGCGGTGCCGATGTCCCCCGGGCTTCACGGGTGACTACTGTGAGACAGAGGTTGACCTCTGCTACTCCAACCCCTGCGGGAGCAACGGGCTGTGCCGGAGCCGAGAAGGGGGCTACACTTGCGAATGCTACGAGGACTACACTGGTATGTGTTTATCTTATCTTTGACCCATGATTTATATGTTAGACCATAAGCCAGGCCAGCTCTGTGTCAAGCTGAAATTGCTGACATTCTTAGTCAAAGGGAGAAAAACTGCTGGCACTGTCTTATGGTCGGGAGAAGGCTTGTGAGCGTCACATGTCACTTAGGGTAAGTCCCGTGCCACTTAGAGTAAGTCAGTCCTGTATCTTAGTGCACACATGGTGGGAGGAACCGTGCATTGCTTCAGGCTGTGAGTGGGGCCAACAGCTGCTGAAGCAACTCACATTGTGTGAATTTCTTCTCAAAATGCTTTATGCAAACATATTTCTTCTATCTGGAAGGAAGAAGGTGGGATACATCCTCTGGTTTGTGGTTTTGCATGTTAACACCTTCCTGGCCCCTTAGCAGTCCCCTTGTACCAGGGTATAGTAGGGCTGCATGGCCTCAGCAGGAGGTTGTCAACAAGCACAGATCATGAGGATGGTTTCTGGTCCCAAGAAACTGCAATAGTACAGATTTATGGAAAGTACTGAAAGTCAGCTCCAGTTTGTATGTGTCCAGATAAACTCCAGCAGGACGTGGCTGCTTCCAGGCCTGTCTCCAGCAGCCTGCTGAGGAACGTACTTTGGCTCATCATGGACTTGACAGCTAATAAAGATCAAAGTGCTGCTTCTTAAATACTCTTGAGAAGTTATGGAAGAATATTAGCTGAATGTTTTCTGGTGCTTCAGTAAAGTCAGTGGGATTATTTATGTATTTGAAATTGCACACACAGTTAAGCGTGCTGCCACCTGTAATTTATGCTGACAGCTCCAGCAATGTCTTCTGTGACCCCCACAGACAAGAGGGGGCTGTTCGCAACGCTGCCTCTCACTCCTGAAGTTATAAAAAATTGAAAATATAAATTATTTAAGTATCCATATAGAAAAAATCTAGATTATATGTGTGTCTTCTCGGCTGGATCCAGCCCTCGAGGCAGAAGGGTTTTCCTTCAGTTTCTGTGGCTTTTGGCTCAGGGCTGTAATTAAAAATGTGACAGTGGAAGGAGACAGAAGTCAGTGAGTAGGGACATAGTAACAGCAAGTGAGCTGGGCTTTTCCCCAGCAAGGGGGACAGGAGATGCTCCCCAAGATCAGAGCAGGGCTTAGGGCAGCAGCACCTTTCTAAGGAAAAGCTGCCAGGATTTCACCAGTCAGGCAAAAAGTTTGAATAGAGCTGTAAGATGGTTGGGATATTTGGTCTTTGTTGACAAGTGATTTTCCTGGCAGGCTTCTCCTGAATGACTTCCACAGTGAGACACATTATGAAGTCCATTAACATACAGCTAATGCAAAATACATGCGGCATTGTGCATCACGAAATAGATTTTATGACCAGTTGATTTCATTTAACATGTTTATGTACTGTTATACTGTAAAAAGGAATAGTTAGAAGTAGGAAGTTTAATTAAATAAAGATATGCATATAAATAGAGTTAATTCATCCATGTCCTAGGTTTTGGAATGACATGCATTCCTACATCACATTTTGAGGGTCTCTTGCTAGAAATCGTCAGGAAAAAAAAGGCTGAAAGTTATTTCAAAATGAAAGAGAATAATTTTATATTAATAATTGATGAACATATTTAATAATTAACACTGTAGTCAGAACAGACATGGTACATTTTAGAGGAGAGGCACCATATTATTCATACACAAAGATTTGATCTGTAACTGTCTTTTCAGTGCATAGTTGTTGAGCTAATTTTTAACTGTCCTGCTGCCAGGATATTAAAGTGATCAGAAGTTAAGGAATGAGCACTACTTGTAGCCTTGACATCTTTAGGTTTCAGGATTAATGACGCTTCAGTGAAACACTTTATTCTTTGGAAGAACAGTTCAAGTCCTGATTGCAGTCAGGTTGGCCAGGGGAAAACACACCCAACTGTGATCAAGATGGCTCTGGAATTCCTTATCCTGTAGATTGATACAAATATTATAAGTATTTCTGTTTTATTGCTGAATGAATGCAGTAGAAATTTAGTATCTCCTCTGTGGTTGACTTATGTTACATTAGTGCCTTTAGGTTCTCTGTTGCATGAGAATGTTTTTTCCGTCAAATATGACACAGTTACCCACTTGTGGAGGTCATTAGTTGGTTGATTTTCATCCCCTTTACAGAACAAGGTGGAAAATGTTATCAACAACTAATCTGTTACCAGAACTATTTTATGAGGATGCATTATTGAATCTTGTCCCAATCTCCCTTAAGAACTTTTATTTTACCCATGATTTTTGTTCTTTCTTTAAATACATTCATATCCATTTGTAAGTTCACTTTATCTGTTAATCATGATACTGTGTTTTCTGCTTGTATAGAAGTATTTATTGTTTACAACAATCCAGATTTTATATCTTATTTCAAATTTAAACAGCATAGATTGGTTTCAATAGCAGCAGTGTGTATTGGCTCATGGAATGCAGCCATCATAAATTGGAATAAGCAAAGAATTGCTAAGGCTGAAACCTGGGACATCCTGGTATTACTGGAATGTTACTGTGGTAGTAACGCAGTGTAGTAACATACCACTATGAGGTACTTGTGAATGTTTGAATTAATTGTAAAAGATGGCATATGAATGGTAATAGTCAATGAAATGCAGCCTGCTCTGGGAGTGCTTGTGTTTCCATTTCCCAGTTAAGGGCCTATGTAGAAAAAGAATTACAAGAAAATACTAAGATCTGTCATCTCTCTGGGGAGCTATGCTGCAACTTGATGAGAAATCACTACACAATCATAACTCTGTACTGAATCTATCTGACTGGTCATCTGTTAAAAATATAGCGTTTATTTCCTGTAGAAGATAATTATGTCCTATCTTAACCTGATGGAATTTCCCCCTGTTTTTCCACCTCACTTTGAAGCCTTCCATTTGTTTTGATGTAATTGTTAGTCATTTATACATGATGAAAGTTCCTCTGTCTTCAGGAGTCTTCTGTTACAGGCACAAGAGTAAACTGAGCTTCTACAAGATATTTCTGAAACCCAATTACTGGCTAGTTTGGGGTGATTTGAAATTAGCTTCACTTCCTGTGATATAAGCACATGAGTGAAGAAGGACATATATTTTTAATAATTTTTTTTTTCAGAGTAGTGACCCCTTTAACTTCTTTTCTTTGTATACAAATTAGTGTAGAGAAGTGAACAATGTTTACACTAACAGTTGTGCCATTGATGGCAGGCAGCTATATGCATGGCTAAAGGGTTAAAAGGATGTAATTTAAATTAAGCAAACAAACTTAATTAACTTGAACACTGTGGAAAGCCTGTGTAATTTTTCCAGCTTTATTTCATGTGTCCTTGAGTGCTGCAGAAGCAGCTGAGATGAACTATAGGTGAAGGCTTGGACAGAGGTGGAATTGTCTGTACTCCCCAGGGGCAAACCCCTGAAGAGCAAACACATTGTGTTTTTGCGGCATGGTTGCACTGGTTTTGGTGTCACAGCGGTTCCTGAAAGAGCCCTGATGAGCTTCCAGCCCCATCCTTTTGCCTTCTGTAGGACATACCACTGAGGCCATAAGTTGCCTCCTCTTTGGCTTTGAATTACCACACTTCCTGCCCTGCAGGTGCCTCCTGCCAGTGCTGGGTCCTCCTGCAGCTCTCACCACAGTTCCATGCCCGTGGTCCTTCTGCTCAGCAGCCGCCACAACCACTCTCTTCTGCAGCCATGCTCCCAAAAAGAATAAAATATAATTTTCACAGAACAAAAGTACTCCAAGGGGGTGAAAATAAAATAAAAGCCCCTGAAATGAGGAAGAGGTTTAATGTTCTCACAGTTCTCCTTAGCACAGGGCATTCTCTCTGCCTCCTGTGTGACCTAACTCCTAGCAAAGAGCAATTTCTAGGGAAAAAGATCATGAGAGAATTCCCTATATCCTCTGCATCTCTCCTTGGATTTCACTTCAGAGAGGGGAGAAATCTTAAGTGCTTGTAAATCTTCTAGTAATCAAATACGGCAATTAGAGATCTTTTACATGTTTTACATTTTTCCTCCTAATTTATTTTTGTGATACCATATTGACATGAGGAATCACAACATCTAACTTGGCCGCCCTGAATTCTGACTTTGTGTCATGAGAAGGTAATTATAGCTGTTTTAACAGCATCGTGCCAGAAGTCCCTGTTCATTTTGTTTAATAAGTTCTCAGCGTTTGGCTCTTGAAAGCATATGGCAGTAAAAGTAAATGTGAAGATCTGCTTCTGTTATCTTTACTTATATCCATTCTTCAGATAGAAATTTCCCAGCTCAATCTGATACTGGATTCTCATTTTTCAGGCCAGAGAGATTTATTTGGGAGAATTTCAGCTTTCAAGTAGAGAAATCTGGCAGCCAGGATAGCCGTAATGAGTGTTTTATCTTGGGTGAGAGGGTCTGAAATTCCACTCTCAGTTACACTTCTGCACTCCTCTGGAGCCGTGGGATCACAGGTGTGTAACAGCCAAAATCCTGTGCAGCAAACCTTCATTTGATTCCTCGAGGCTCCTTACTGCATCTTTAGCTCCTTGTTTAGCTTATGAAAGGCCATGGTTTTACCACGGCAAGGCTGAACAAAGGTTATTCTCACAAGGTTGTGGGGCTTTGCGAGGACTTTCAAACAACTGTGACCAAGTTTGTCCTTGCCACAAAACACCAAATAAGAAATTCTCTTGTTCCCAAACACACCTGTAAGTGTAGGGTTATTGTCCAGAGTATGAGACAACTCTGGACAACTATGAGACAACTTTGTGGGTCATCTCTCTGATACCTCATTCAAATGTTAAGGCGATGCAATGAAGGTACTAAAATGTTGTGTATCATTGCTGCCTTAACAGTGTCCCTTAGTCCAGGTCTTCAAAGTTATGCTGCTGGATTCCAGGTGCATTTATTTAATAAACATACAAAATCAGTGGCAAGGTCTAATACTGTTAAAAATATTATATTCATTTTCAAGAATTTAATTACAACTATTAGGGCACTGGGTGATTTGTACCATTTTCAGAATTTAAAGGCTGGATCTTTTCCCATTCTCAAAAGTCTGAACAGTTTTTAATGAAGTTTTTCTGCTGATTCTGGATGCAGGAAAAGTCGAGTGCTGACTATCAGCCTTTTAGTAACCTTCATTATTTCTTGGTGCCTCAGAGGAGAATACTTGGTTGCCTTTCCTTGCAGTTTCTGTATGGCAGTGCTTTGAGAAAGCTTATGTAGAGTGGTTGCACCCCAGTGAAAGTCTGTATCATGTTGTAGGTCTAGAAATTTTTCTTCTTTTTCAGCAGTGCTGTGCCATGTTGTTGTTTTGATGTTTGTAGTGAGACCAGGTCTTTATAACTACAACAGTTTCTCTTTGATTGCTGTGGGACAGTCACTCTTTGCAGCTGAGGTAAGTTTTTCACATCTGATGGAGAGATAAATGATTGTTTGCTTATAAGATCCTTCACAAATAGTACTCCTTAGTTTTGTTCCCTTCACAGATCTACCAGCACAGTCTTTTCCATCAATCTTCAGCTTTCTCTGTCTCATCAGCATGAAATTTCTGTGAGGAAAGCCCTCTTCTGCCTCTGTGGAATAAGCAGGCACCTCCATTGGTGTAGGCGTGGCAAGCTGTGTCCCTGGCTGGCAGCAGCTGCATACAGACAGGTACCTCTGTTTCCTCTCAGTCCGTGGCCCCTCCAGGGGCTTGCAGTGCTTGTGTGGCTGGCGAGGACCCTTTAAGCAGTGCAGTGGATGGTCCAGAAGCAGAGCTTAACTCCTCCAAACATTTTTTCAGAGCATGACTGGTGCAAAAGCTGGAAAATCCTATCATTTTCTCTTTTTATGATCTTCACCACTCAGCTATGTACTGTGAGACGCAGTGTCTCATAAATCTTACCCCTGAGTGCTTTGAAGTTTCCCCGTATGACCATTGCATTTCCCCATGCCAAAAAGCAGTGAAACCCAGATGTCCTCTCATGAGCTGACTTGATATCTAAACAGATAGGGAACCCATACAACCTATTGTTTGCAATTAGCCATGGATAGTAAGTCTTTCATTGCCTCTTGAGCAGTACATAATGCATTGAAGAGCACAGCAGTCAATTGTGGTATTTGTTTTCCTTTCTCTCCTTTTAGTGTGATGTCCATTTTGTCATGAATTCCTGAAAATAGGTATTAGGTTTGGATATTCAGATTAAGAGGTATCACCTGGCAAAATTCTTACTTTTGATTCTATATATATTGTGAGAGAACTAGGACTTCAGATCATTACCAGCTGTACCTGTACAAAACACTTTTCATCTAAAGATAGCTGTGGATGCTGCAAAAGTTACCAACAGCAAAGGAGAGGCCTCTGAGACCCTCCTTTGAGCAAGAGGGTGTTGTCCCCCTCACCAAAGGGATGGGAAGCTGAGGCACAGCATCTTCATCTCTTTGAGGTCACAGAAAAGCTGTCAGGGGCAAGTCCAGGGCAACTGAGGCAACTCTTCTGCGCCATTCCTGGGCTGCCCACGGCTGGAAACCGGGGGGAGATCCCCATGGAAGACATTTATTTCCTTAAACAGACTCTCAGCAGAAACCTGCGTGCCCACTGTCCTGCTGTGTTTAACTCGGAGATTTACTGAGCATATTAAAATAGGTCCTTGCTAGTTTTTGTGACAAGCCTCAATGTTAATGTGTGCTCTGATGGGGACAGCATGCCACAGCCTTATGGCTAGACCCAAGTGATGCTACGTTGTACCTGGGGCTATGACCCAGGCTAGTGTATGACTGCTTGCTCCAGAAGAGAACTGAAACAATAAAAACAGGGTAAAGTTACATTTTTATATAACACTGTCAAAAGCTGAAGTCTATTAAACTTTTAAATATTGTCATGTTTCTGTGGATTATATTTCTGTCCGTGTCACCGAGTCACAGGAGATGAATGCCGAAAATCTGGAATTTATATCAGATTCACAGGACTCACTGAAGAGGTCTACCACTATTACAGGTGGATTTTTATTTGCAGGATGTGTCCTTCAGATGATCTTCAACTGATGCTTACTTGTCAGGATGCAAAAAGGTTTTTCTAGTTGTATTACTGTGGTGTATTTGTCGACAGTTTACTTCTCAAACGTTGTAAATGTCCTGCAGCCTTCACATCAATCTGCGCCTTTTCCTAAACCCGAGGGGTTTTATCACATTACCCTCATCCTGATGTGCATAAACTAGCTACTGTTTAAAGACTGAAAGTTTTCCCAGTCATGTACAAACCCTCCCTTGCCCCCCACCCTGAGATGCTCCACGTGGGATGATCTTTGATTCAACTGCTCCAAGTGCCGGGGGTTTGGACGCCTCTTCTGGAGCCTCCTGTCTTATCCTCCTTGCCTGTGGAAATACTTTCACTGATCAAAGTCCTTTGCTGTCATGTGGAAACCTAGCTACAGATTTAATGTTGTGTTTGTTCTTTTTAATTAGTTTTAGAATGGTTTGACAAGACTTCTGTTCTTACTGGGCGCTCCCACAGTGCTTTGTAAAAGCAAGCAGCAGATCACACACCACTATAACCACTTAGCCCTGGTTTCAGAAGCTACCTTAGAAATTCTTCTCCAATATACTTATGAATTCAGCTCTTCCAAACAGTTCAGGGTCTAGGAGATCCTCCTTACTGATTACAGCTTGCCTTCTTTTGCTTCTCCTTAAGATGACTGTGTGGCTGGCCTGTTCTCTTCATTTACCCACTGCCTTTATTTGTCACCTGCAGAGTTTATCACTGATGATTTTACACTTTCCCTCCCATTGTTGATAATTTCAAGTAGCATATAGCTAGAATTCAGCGTCCAAAGAACTTGAGCAATAACCTGTTTGAGGATGGTTCCATGCTTACAATTGCATTTTTACTCCTACTTGCTATTAATACCATTGAAGTCTGTTAAATTACATTACAATATGAGGAGAAGGTAGGTTGTTAATTGTGGGCTGTACAGTATGAAGTCAGGGAGCCTGCAGACAGGCCTGCGAGCGCACACTGCAGCATCGTGACATTGCTGCTGTTGAACAAGTGCTGCCCCAGCTCTTATACAATGTTGGTGTTTAATATTGAGCCCTGGTGGCCAGGTATAATCATAGGATCACAGGATGGTTTGGGCTGGAAGGCATCTTTGAAGATCATCCAGTCCAACTCCCTGCCATGACTAACATTGCCTTCAGTCTCTTTCATTGAAGTCAAATCTCATTAAATCCCTGATGTGAAAATAACACATTTGACCCTGAAGCCGTGCCAGGCAAAGCTCGTGTTTGTCCAGCAGCTGGCTTTACATGAGCAAGGCAGACTGCTAACCCAGTGTGGGTACCTGCCTACCTCTGTCACCTGACCTCTCCTTCCCACCTCTTGGCAAGAGAATGTCCTACGTGTATGAACTTATTGGTTAGTGGTGTTCAGTGTGAGAGAGATGTGTTTTGATCACCTTGGGTTTCCTGCTGGCACTCTGGTTAACAACAGACCACTCTCAGTTTAGGATTCCCTTTGTTCTGGCGTGTGTGAAATCTTTTTTATTGTCTTTAGCGTGTTGTAGTTTTTGTGAATTATCTTGCTCCATTAATTTTCAGCAGTTTTTAGGCTGTTGACTGGTACTCCTAGTTTTATATTGATAGGATTTCTGTTACCACACCTAAATGGGAGTCACAATTCTCCCAGGCTTTTTGAAAAACTTTGTTATAATGCATTATCTTCATTGGTATAGCTAAAAAAAAAAATAAAATGTGGAAGGTGGAGCATAATTACACAAAGTGGAGCTATTTGATATAATTTTGTAGGTACAAGTAAAACCCTTCCTCACTGACATAGCTAAATTCCCACACACTGTCATAATTGTGAACATATATATGCATTACAGAACATTGATCTGAGAGAAAGTACACACACTGAGGTTTGTTTTAAGTATTTTAATAGCAGTTTATTAAACAATGGCCAACTTCTCTGTGACCATACTTTTGTGTTTTTATTAATTTAGCCAACTTGAGCCTTGTGTAATATAAGACTTTTTTTCTTTCTTTTTTTTTTTTAAATGTCAGATAGGTAGCTAGATAAAAGTTTAAATTGCATGTAAGCCACACAAACGCATTCTAATACATCAAAACATATACTTGCTAAGTGCCAAAATAGCCCATATATTATACTACTCTTTAAGTGGGTTTTTTTGCCAATGGCTAGGTGTGTTGGTTGTTTTTTTCTTTCTGAAAACAAATCAGATAGGGAAAAGGGAGAAGAGAGAGGAGGAGAAAAAACCCAAACAACTTGCCTTTAAGTTATTTGTGGGGAAGATAAAATCATGAGAGAGTATTTTTTCCAATATGCCTCATGTTCTGGAAAGCCCCTCACAATTTTCACAGTGGATCAGAGGTGAAGGCTAAAAAAAGGAATTCGAGGAAGGCTGCAATTAAATATTTTAGATCTTCTAGAACAAAAAAAAATATTAACTTCCAAGAAACAATGTAACGGGGCTCCTTTATTCCTGGCTGTAAATACAAAACTGGGATACAAAACTGGGAAGCCCCCTTACAATTCAGTAAGACTGAATTATGAAAAACATTGGATTTCTGTACATATTTATAATTCCCAAGTTAGGCATCTTTATTTTCCTAGTAGATGAGCAACAGGAAAGTGGCAGGAAGGGCTATTGGGTGCAGAGATGAGGGTATCAGGATGATGTGCTGTTAAGGAGGAAAAAACTATTAAGTAGTTTCTTGTGTGTATGTTCTTTGTATTTTGACGATTGAAAGTTTCGACAGTTGAGCACCAGACTGAGGCACTTGGCCTTGAACATCAAGATAATTACAGTTTTCCAATACAGTTGTGCAGAGCATAGTGGGAACCACAGCTTCATTGTTGCTGCAAATGCTCTTTTGTTTAGAGCATCATGGTTCAGTGCCTGCATCCCAGTCCCTGCTCCTCCTGGGGCTGGTTTTGTTCTGCGACCCGCACTGTACGGTGCCCCCGAGTCACAGCTTCCCAAGCAGTCATCAGCCTGAATTTTCAGTTTCTAAAAATCAACATGAAGATACTTTACTTCAGGCTGTCTCTCAAATTCTCCATAGCTGAGCGAATGAGAGATACTATACAGTATTTTCCAATATAATAACTAAAAATCATATTTTAGTTAGATGAAACCACCCAGCTTCAAGGGGTCAGCACACTGATGTGCATATTGTAAGAAACATTATGAAGATGAGTGTCCTATATTGAAAATTAAACACAATCTACATGACACAGTAAAGTATATCTCACAAGATAGTAATCATTTAAAGTGACTTTAAAATGAAACCATATTTTACACAAAGGCTGAATTTTAATCTACTAAACTGTTGTAACAGGAGTTAAGTACAAGTTGTGGAAGCTGACTGGATTCATTTTTGATGAGTTGGTTTAAAAACTTTAAAAAAAAAATGTAACTTTTAAATTTCTACCTATTCCGCAGATATAAAAATACATTGATTTTGAGATTGTGTGAGTTGTGTGAGACATTACAATGGCTTTTTCAAAAGTAATTAAGAAAAAGTCGGCTTCACTGATTAAGGTGCTTTTTGTTTTCAATTTATGTTTACTGACCTGTGTAGGAAATATTTTTGAGACTACCAAAACATAAGATTATGGGATTATCTTTTTGACCCTAATCCTTTTAGTTTGACAAGCAAAGGGGCATTTTTGATTTTTTCAAAATTTGCCTTCGATGTATTACAATGGAAATTTGATGAGTATCGGAGTATTTTTGCCAGTTCTATCTACTCCATCAAGCAAAACCTCTGAACTCATACAATCCATAATAAAGACAGTTATACAGTACTTTTAAGTATAACTTTCTTCTAACCTAGGACTTCTCATATAAAATGAAAATATAAAGCTCTGAAAATCCAGCCTCCTAAAATGTAATTACAATAGTAGATTTACTTTAAGCGTGTTTTTCATTTGCTTTATTAATATTTTATGGGTACTCTTCAGTTATTCACACTAATTGGCCATTATGCTGCTTTTTACCAAAGCTTCTGAGACTACCTAGGATGCTAAAGAGCATGATTTGGTTGGAGGTCTGCCTATTTTTAAATGCCATCATTTTTTACCATAGTGTTGGATTACACAGAAGATGTGAGAGTGAGATTTTCCTGTAAAAAGTTCTGATTTATGGAAAACACAAAATGTAGGCTCTCACCAATCTTCCTTTAATGGAAGTGTGGGAAGTTAGCTGCTTGTGCAGTTATTCCCAGAGGGCTGCTGGGGACCAGGGCAGATTCTTCTGTGCTTTGTCTCTTGTTCTGAGCCAAAGCATCAAGTCTGTATCAGCTACATGGAGCAAATTAAACAGACTCTGAGTGGAATAAGGGCTGGACTCTTCTAAAGAAAACAGTGATGTTTGCCACTGAAAGGGAGACCTCGAGATCTCCTTTTTCCCATATTCCTGAGCCCATTTCTTGCTGTGGTCAGAAATAGCTGTGGTCAGATATTTGCAGGTATGGTCCCTTTTTCAACTGTTTCAAGATGTTAGCTTGCTCAAAAATAAGTGCTAGAGCTTTGCCCTTCCCTACAAATTTGGGAACTGGGAGTTGCAGCCCTTTGGTATCCTTCTCTGTGGAAAGCAGCTCAGGGAAAACAGGCTGAAAGTGAGAGGGATGCCTGACGGTGCCTGAAAGCACGTCTGGTTTTCCAGCTCCTGAGTTCCTGTTGATAAAAGATGTTATTGCACACACACCCCTGGCACAGCCACCACACCTTGCCTGCTTTCCTCATTTGTGTAAATAGTTGAATATATTTTGAAAATCCCAGTGTGAGGCCACAATGACCTATGGAACAATAGCCTTGGGGAATTAACGGTGCCAGTGGTGGCATTCAGTGCCTAGTAAAAATTGCAACTTTGTGTGATGGAACAGTCTTTTTTGTCATCTGAGCGGAGGCACACAGAGTCTATGAGTGTCCTTTATTTTTCTCACTGCTACACATGGAAGCAGGTGAGAACTAGGCACGGCAGCTGGTTCCCATGCTGACGTGTCTGCAGGTGCGCAAGGATGCAAATACGGACCAGACTGGAAAGACTGTCCCTAAGGGAATGTGTCCTGCAAGCTGCAGTGGCTGTTCCAGCCTTCGGTTCCTTTCATGTGCCCCTCCTCAAGTAACTCTCCTGGAGATGAATCAAGGGGCATAGAGAGCAGACTGAAAAAACAACAATGTGTCAGATGTATATATAGTAAAGGTAGAGGGTGATTTTTTTCTCTTAAAAATAAGCGGAGGGAGGGATATTTGTCTGTAAATGAATGTAAGAGGTGTGTTTTGTTCTTACACCTCCAGGTTTCTCATTGGTTTTAAAGTGGGATTTTTAGGAAGAGATTTATTCCAAGTATGACATAATGCAAATTGCAGACACAATGGCATAATCTAATTTGGGTTTTATCTTTAACATCTACAGTAATGTTTTTCCCCTACTAAATACATCCAGAGATAAAGCTTAGGCTTTTGAAAGGCACTGTTTCATCACCGTATCTTACCCCAAGTAAGTGCAATTTGCATTATGATAAACTGTCTTACATATAAACCTGCCACAGAACTCAACATAAATGGGAAATTTTGGTGTGTTTCTTTTTTATCTTGCGTAGATTTGTGCTGTGTGTAGTCCTGGATGAGAGACAGAACCTAAGAAGATCTCTAAAGCTTTAACTTACAGCTCAAATGCAGAGATGACACCTTGCAAGGGCACTGTACATTCCAACAAATGGTTCAATAATTTACAGAGCTTAGAAATAGTAGTAAAATCAGCCAAAAGTAAAGATTAAGACAATAAGAAATTAGCCTTTACATACTATAGAGCAAAAATCGTTGGTAAGTAGCTGTGGCAGGCTGAAGGCATGGATTTTTATTTCCTGTTCTCCTCCATCACATCTAATACATTCCAAAAGAGTGATATTCCTCAACATTTCCTCAGAAGACCGAGGGTGGTTATGTCCAGTGCCATGGGAGCAGCCAACAGGGAGAAGCCACATACATTGTGTGCACCTCTTTTTTACTGTAGTGTCTGGCTCTTTGCTCATCAGAGTGTTATAGGAAATGAAATTGCAATACTTACAATAAGTATTGGTAGCCACTGCTAGCCTCATTGCTGGAAGGTGAAAGGGCAAGCTGTCTACTGTAGACAGAGTGGAAGCTTAATGACTGAGAATTTTTAATCCTCAATAAATACATGAGGAAGAGAGCACAAGTGTTAAATACTCAATTTTGTCTTTTGTCTGTGCTCTGTTCCTGTCAGCACTGGTAGAAGTTGCATGGGAGGACAAGGTCCAGTGACCATTCAAATTGTGCATATATCATCTTGAGAACATGCTCATAATTTCTGGAATCCACAGACTTAATTCATTTCTCCAACAGATGTGCCCCAAATATCACTAATCCTCCTCAGTATTGTTTCTTTTTTCCCCCCCCAATTATTCCTTCTCATTTAAATGCAAAACCACAGAGAAACCCAAATCCCAAATCATCCATCCATTTACCCATCCATCCCTGCAGGGTGTCTTTTGTTTTGCTTTGTTTTGTGACCAGAGAAGGGGAGGAGCCGAGAAGAGGAGCATCTTTGCTCATGCTGATGCTGTGTGTAGGATCTTGATTTCGGACTGCCAAGCGGCTGTTTCAGTGGCTGTTCTGCATGTGCAGTGCATCAGCGGGCACAGCCTGAAGCAGCTGGAGAGGTGGAGACCTGAGCTTTCCCTGCTCTTGCTTTTGTAAAATACAGTTTAGCTTGGTTGCTAGTGGAGAAGCATCAGGAGGTAGGGTGGAGGTCTCTCCTTTCCCTTGCCTCTTTGGCCGGGGGAGTTTTTCTTTGTGGTCCTTCTCTTCCTAGGAGCTTGCAGGGCTCTGGAGCAGCTGGGATGCAGATGCTGTCACCAAGCACCCCAGTGGGAAGAAGAGCTGGGAAGGGTTGAGTAGCATCTTCCTTGTTGGGGTGGGAGTGGGAATGGGAGCTCTCTGAGTAGTTGTTTTCAGTCATGTGTTTCAGGCTGGAATTTGACCACCAAGAACTCTAATGCCTTGGGGCCAGCAGATGCCACCCACAGCTTCAGAGGCAAATAAAAAAAAAAAGGCCTCCCATGTTCATTATTCTGGAGCATCTCATGATTAAAGATCCCATGACCTTTATTTAGCCCAGTCTCATGATTTTTGGAAGTCTGATTTGTGAGTTATCAGGGATGCCCAGGGTCAACTTCATGGCACTAGTGGTCCTGCATCCTCTCTTCCCACCATCTCAGAGCTTAGTGCTTATGTTCACAGAAAAATTAAACCAGATCCAGTGATGAAAGAGTGGTTTCCTGAGTATCTTCTTATAAGATCATTTTCTATCTATCACCTCAGACAGCTAATTGGCAAGCTACATACATATATAGTGTGAAAGGAATGGTTTTGTTGTTGTTTTGCTTTGTGCTTTAAATTCAGGTTACTATCTTGCAAATACATCTTGTTAAATCTGGAAGCGTTAGCAACTTAAGTTATGAAGGGCAGCTGTCAATACAAGTCAGCGGGAGTTAGTCCTGAACAGAGTGAGTATGTGTGCTGTGTGCTTGTGTGTGTTTATACATTTATGTATTATTTTACTTTAGCCTGTTTCTCATAGTCTACCTTCATAGTATAAATAGCAGCAAAAGGAGCAAAAAGCAAAAGGGAGGATGGAGACCTCAAAGTGGACCTTAAGCTGGTGCTTCTCCCTGTAAAAGGGTTGGGGCTGATTCTAGTTTTCCCAGATCAGTCCCAATTCTAAAAACATGAATTAATAGGTAAAAGGAAATACCTAAGTATGTTTTCAAAATTGAATGTTTAGTAGCAGCGTAATGTAGAAGCCTCATGAAGTGATGACCATCAGTGTCAGTATTAAGTCTAATGAGTGCGCCTGCACAGCCTCTCTGAAGTGATAGTAGAAGTTTGGCCATTGATTTCTAAGGCACACAGTTTTTATCGCTGCTCTTCACATAACACTTCTGAGTTATCTGCATAGAATAGTACAGGAAGATAATCATCCCTTAATTAATCACAGTCACTAGTATACCAGTGGCTTCTAACTTCTATTTGTCCAGCTTCTCCATCATTCAGAATGACTTGGTTACTTTTTCTGGGTTACTGCCAACTTCTTTCATAAAACCAGAAGATTTTTGTTTGTTTGTATAATGTGTCATTGGTAAGTGGCATTTGCTGGGAGGTAAGATTAACTTCTCCCATTTGGTTCTGAGGGTAGGCTCATGCACCACAGAGCTACTGAAGTAATGAATTTCCCTTTATGGGCAAAATCCAATACTTATCTTTGTTGTTTGACTTGCATCTATGTTTTAGGCAAATTTTCCTGCAGTACATCCCTGCACAGTCAGGGGAGAGAGGTGGGTAGCTACTGAAGGTGTTGATCCAGTTCACCAAGTCAAGCATGAGCTACTGCACTCATACAAGAGCTATCTAAAATGGCTTACAGCTGTATTTCCATAACAGTTAAAGCTTTCTAAGACCTTTCCTTCGTTCTTATTCCTGGATGCATGGTCCTGCCTCCTTCCCTTGTGCCTGCTGTGCTATTCATCCCATCAGTCCTAGGAGGGACCTAATCAGAAGATCACTAACCCTACAAGAAAGAAATGAATGGTGTTTTGCTATCTTAGCTCCACAAATCAGTCAAGAGCAGGATAACACAAATGCCAACACAAGGGAGGGAGAGGAAAGTGCAATGAGTTTGGGTAAAGGAGGGGGCTGCTCCCACTCAGCCTAAACTATGGTGAAACTACCCCTGAAGTGGGTGCACTGGATCCCAACCTCTTTATCTCTTGTCCCAGTAAAGATTTCCAGGCTGATTCTGCAGCTAATTTAACAACCTTCTTATTACTTAGCGCACTGGTTGTTTTAGTACCAATTGTCATTTAAGGTTAGTAGCAGTTTAGTTACTACAGGAAAAGGAGGATTGATTTTCCCATAATGTGCAAGACAGCACATACATTTTTAATGACAGTTGGTTCTTTATTAGGGCAATGGGTCAATGGGAATTCTTTGAAGAATTTAGTTGCCCTATTTCTTGGTGTTTCTCCTTCCCGCTTTTAAGTGCATAATTTTAGGCTGGCTGCTTAAATCAGCTTCTCAAGCTGCTTTCCATTCTGGTGAAGCAGCTACAAACACGGAGGACAAGATTAATATGTATCTGGAGCAAATGGCAGGATGGAGGAAAGGAGGGAAGAATCAGCTGAAGTCAAACAGTTACAGATCCTGAGTGAAAAATTGACATGTTTCTAGAGAAACTGGAAAAAAAGAAACAAGAACCATCAGTGCAGGTCCACTGCTTCATGTAAATATATGTAGTATTAATGTAGTATTTCAGTTGAAAATAATCAGAGAATAGTAAGAATTTTTGAGGGCTAGTCCCTAAAAAGGATATTGTAGAAGCATGTTGCTGTAAACTGAAGCATAGAGTAATTCTGTATTTATTCCAATGCCATCATGTTGTTTCCAGCAAGTTTTCCAGCATTATGCATTGTCTGTCATTGCAAGGTCAAGCAACTCACCAGCAAAACCACAGTCAGGTTTCTGCAGAGACTGGCTCATGGATGCATGCCAGTGTGCTAATTGAAACTCATAATGTTCAGCTCACACTTTTGCAATTGTGAGATTATATTTTTGTTTTTCAAATAGCTTATTTGTCATTATTTTCACTCTTTTTATCATCCATTATTGTTTACTCATTAAACTCTTCCATTACTTTATTTGGAATGGGTCAGAGGAAGACCAGATCTTCTAGCCAGTCTTTTGCTTTGCCTGTTCTTGTTGTGTTACACCTGATACCAGGGTGTCCTCACATACATGAAATCAATAGGAGAAGTTTTAGGTTTAATATATTCATAAAGTTAGTCTAAAATTGAAAAAGAGATACTTGATGGTTGAGAGTAGGAAGCAGTATCAAAAGCAACTATCTTTGCCTCTGTCTTTACTCCTGCAGGCTTTCCCCAGGAGCCCCTGATCCCTGTAGCCCCAGAAGAAGTCAGGATAAAGGAGGAGTTCGCCTCGGTAGATGAGGATTGGGTTAGGGATCAGTTGAGCAATCTGGATATCCATAAATCGATGGGACCAGATGGAATGCACCCAAGGGTGCTGAGGGAGCTGGCAGAGGTCATTGCTAGGCCACTCTCCATCATCTTTGGTAAGTCATGGAGAACAGGAGAGGTGCCTGAGGACTGGAGGATAGCAAATGTCACTCCAATCTATAAGAAGGGCAAGAGGGAGGACCCAGGTAAATATAGACCGGTCAGCCTCACCTCCATCCCTGGAAAGGTGATGGAACAGCTTGTTCTTGGCACTATCTCTAGGCATATCAAGGATGAGGGGGTCATTAAGAGCAGTCAACATGGTTTTACCAAGGGTAAGTCATGTTTGACCAACCTTATTGCCTTCTATGAGGAAATAACTAGGTGGATAGATGATCGTAGAGCGGTGGATGTGGTTTATCTTGATTTCAGTAAAGCATTTGGCACTGTCTCCCACAGCATCCTTGTAGATAAGCTGGTAAAGTATGGGTTTGGTGATCAGGTAGTGAGGTGGATTGTGAACTGGCTGAAGAGAAGAAGCCAGAGTGTTGTGGTCAATGGTACGGAGTCTAGTTGGAGGCCTGTGACTAGTGGAGTCCCTCAGGGGTCGGTACTGGGACCGGTGTTGTTCAATATCTTCACCAACGACCTGGATGAGGGTACAGAATGTATCCTCAGCAAGTTTGCTGATGACACCAAACTGGGAGGAGTGGCTGACACACCAGAGGGCTGTGCTCCCGTTCAACGAGACCTCGATAGGCTGGAGAGTTGGGCAGGGAAAAACTTAATGAAATTCAACAAGGGCAAGTGTAGAGTTTTGCATCTGGGGAAGAACAACCCCATGTACCAGTACAGGTTGGGGGCTGACCTGCTGGTGAGCAGTGTAGGGGAAAGGGACCTGGGAGTTCTGGTGGACAGGAGGATGACCATGAGCCAGCAATGTGCCCTTGTGGCCAAGAGGGCCAATGGCATCCTGGGGTGTATTAGAAAGGGTGTGGTTAGTAGGTCAAGAGAGGTTCTCCTTCCCCTCTATTCTGCCTTGGTGAGGCCACATCTGGAGTATTGTGTCCAGTTCTGGGCCCCACAGTTCAAGAAGGACAGGGAACTACTTGAGAGAGTCCAGTGCAGAGCCACAAAGATGATGAAGGGAGTGGAACATCTCCCTTATGAGGAAAGGCTGAGGGAGCTGGGTCTCTTTAGCTTGGAGGAGACTGAGGGGTGACCTCATTAATGTTTATAAATATGTCAAGGGTGAGTGTCATGAGGATGGAGCCAGGCTCTTCTCAGTGACATCCAATGATAGGACAAGGGGCAATGGGTGCAAGCTGGAACATAGGAGGTTCCACATAAATGTGAGGAAGAATTTCTTCACAGTGAGGGTAACAGAACACTGGCACAGGCTGCCCAGAGAGGTTGTGGAGTCTCCTTCTCTGGAGACATTCAAAACCCGCCTGGACATGTTCCTGTGTTACCTGACCTAGGTGTTCCTGCTCTGGCAGGGGGATTGGACTAGATGATCTTTTGAGGTCCCTTCCAGTCCCTAACATTCTGTGATTCTGTGATTGTGATCTCAAGGGCTTTTAAACCAGGAAGCACTACATAAAGGGCTGTGTGAAAGCCACAGGACTTGTAACTTTAAGAATCATCAGTATTAATTGAGGGCATAAAAGATCAGCTACTGTCCTGTAACAGTAAACCTTCTGCTGGCTAGGGCCAGAATTTTTTCAAAGCCCAGGAATCTGCTGGCAGATAGCAGTCAGCTGTGGCCTTTGTTATCTGACAGTGCATGCTTTAGATTTAGCAGCTGGAGGGACTAAACTTCACATCTCCTGCTTGGAGTTCACAGAGTTGTGATATATAAGTAGTTTTTTAAGTGATTCCTAAAATGCTGACCAGCATGAAAACTGAAATTATAATATCCAAGGAAATGCTGTGAGGAGCAAAGGGGAGTTTCATGGGCTGGGTGAGGGGGTGAGCCATGCCAGCATCACCAGGATCACAGACAGACCCCAGGCTGTGTGCAGCGGCCATCTGGGCTGTGCTTTTATCGTCCCAGCCCCTCCAGCCCCTGGCTGCACAGCAGCTCTCCCTCCTTTCTGTACTATTTTTTCCCGGTGGACTGTGAGACACCCCCTCCAGCAGTGTGTCCCAGCCCTCCGACCTTCAGCCCAAGCGGGCACACAGGCGCTTTTCATCCCAAAGGCTGGCAAATGTAGATCCCTTCCTCTTCAGCTCCACAAGTAGCTCTTCCCTTAGGGCCTTCTGTCTCTGGCTCTGGTCAGCAACCAGCCCATCCTTCAAGTCCATGCAGACTTCAGTTCAAATTTTGAGGGCGCTTTTTAGTCCATGCTTCAAAGGTCCCGCAGGGCAGTGCTGTGGGACAGCAATGTGTCTGGGATGAGGTGGCCACCCTTGGAAGTGACAAACCCAAGAGCCATGCAGAGGTGTATTGTGTGACCAGAAGGGATTAGGTGCTGCTGATCAGATGACTCAGATGGCTACTTCATAAAGCCAAAATGCCACATTTCTAAATAAATTCAGGCACTCTTTTTTTACTTTTGGAAAAAAAAGGTAAATAGGGATTTATGAAGTTTTTTGGTAGATCTTTGTGCCTTGAAGCACAGTGATGCATTGGAGTTACTGTAGAGATTTCAAAACCACTACTTTAATGTATTTTGGTAAATATAGATAAAATATGAAAATTCAACATCAAAGAATATGCACCAAATACAGTTCTCATTTACATTACAGACTAAAGAGAATTCAGAATAATTTTAGTAACTGGGACATCAGTGATGCTACAGCTGAATGATTATAGAACAAAGGATCTTATTTGAAGTTGAACTACACTCTTTTAAATTACTTCTTTAAAGCATCATAATGAAAAGTAATAAACATAATTCAATAGAACTTTTATGTAAGTGTTCTTTTCTCTTAAATAGTTTTATGCCTGTATAGGTAATTAAACAAATGGACTATACGTTCTTGTTATGTCACAGAATTAATACAGAACTGTGAGTGACTTCCATCTTAGGTTTTTATATTTGGCCTCAGTATTGCCATGGCATGTTCACGGTGTGCTACAGTGCCAGGAATCTCTCCTTTTAGCTCACTCCTTTTTCTCCCTGTGTATTTAAGCCTGTATGTTATTTGCTTTTGCCAAATATATCGTTCTGTTTTCAGAAAGCCTTGAAGATTACATTCCTCACTGAGTTAGAGAGTTGTTTCACAAAATATCCTACTACTTTTTTTAAAGCAACAAAAATGTGTTTATTCTTTCTATAGGAACTGTTTTTCCATTTTTTTGAGTGTTTTGGAACATAAGATGTGTGTGTGTTAAAGGGGATTGGCTGTGCTTATGCAGCGGATCATCAATAAGTGCTTTCTGTCGTGTCCTCTGGGTGCATCTGATGTGGGTGTGTGCTTTGTTTAGCATATCCAGTATACTGAGAGAATTTTCTGTCTTGAATGATATATACAGTTTCTCCCAAAATAAACATATGGTAGAGCATTTTAAAGTATCAAGGAAGGTGTGTTCACATAGTCACAATTAGTAAATGGAAACAGGAAGATATTTATCAAGTGGTTTTCACAGCATTTCATCTTAATATGTTGAAGTGAGAATATAGGAACATCAGTGCTGAATCAGAAAAGCTCTAAACACAGGCTTGGAGTTGAACTCTCAGCTGTATGGTTTATTGCTTCAGAGGTTTTGGCTTGCACTCTCTCTAGGATGACAGGAAAGGTTTACTCCATAATTTCTTAACTATAAGAATTATTATTATAGAGCTCCCCTGTGCTTTGTATTATATCCTTTTTAAATATACTGAAACACCACAGTATATTGTTCACCAGGAGATGCCCACAAATGTGTCCACTGGGAGACAGTTGTACAGTGGCTCCACTCGTTGTGGGGAGCACAGAGCAGGACCGGAGATCAGTCCTCCGGGACTGAACCCACCCGCACGGGCCATGCATGATTACAGCACTCTTGTGTTTGCTCCTGCATTTTGCCATCGTACATTGCACCTGCCTGGTGATGTTGATGTGAGAGGAGAAAGCCAGCAAAGTTGGAGAGCTGAAACAGCCAGACTGTCCACCTCACATTGTCTCAGAGATCACAGCTTCTGGGGCAGTGGCTGAACCAGCTGGAAACCATTGCAGTTTACAGCCTGGCATAGACAAGAGGTGCAGATCCAGGTCTGGATGCAGCAAATACTGGCAGCTGCCGCCTGCCACGCGGTGCAGGTAGCTTTGGCGTGGGAACCTGCGGGAGCAGGGCTGCGGGGGCAGCGACTGGAGCAAAACTTACTGTTTAAATTTGCCTTTGTTTGTGAGTCACTGCCCACAGCTCCTGCTGCTTTTACTTTCCTCCAGGAATGTATCCACACGATTTTAACTGTGCTTGAATTAAGGTAATTGTATAATCTGGTAGCAAGTAATCATGCAAATACCAAACTATTGCAAATGTATTCATTCCTTCAGCTGGCTGTGTTCAGTAGTTTTGCTCTACATTTATTTGTCAGACATCGTTACTAGGTAAAATTCAACTATATATACCATCTTCAGTTTCTCTGATTAGTTTTACATGTGGGATCGAAACACGCTTCATACCTTAGGAAGACACATGCCAAAGCATAAATATGAACTAATTAATTCACATAGAGGATTTACCTTTCTGTGCAGTGATTAATTCAGCAGCTGCTTTTGTCCCAACCACAGCAGATTTTTTAAAGTGAATATGTACTGTACATTATTTCTTTAAATTGTAATTCACTCTCAGTTTTTGGGTGGATGCAGGAAAAACTACGGTGTACATACAAAGCAAGACAGCTCCTTCTTTAGTATTGCATTTAACACATCTTAATACAGAATTCTGAGTTGAATAAAGACAAAGCATTTGGGGGGAAAGCAGCTTCAGTGTGCAGTACGCAGAATCTGTAACTTCTGCAGAGAGTTACTGTGCCCATCTCTGAAGGGTTCAGAAAGTGACTGTCACCTGCAGGATCCATGGATGAAGGTGGAAGCAATACATATGTCATTGTCATCCTGTTTCTTCTTTCTATAAACATTTTGCAAGCATAGTTGCGAGCTCAGCCATGCCCTGCTGCTGCCATGGGCAGCAAAGCCGAATTCCTCTCAAGGTGAAGTGCAAACACTTAGTTGTTTGCGCAATTTCCAACTCATAGTGAAATGCCAGAACAACTTACACGTATTTGGTTGACAGGGAGTGCGCAAGTTTTTAACTGGTGCTGTTACCTCAGTATGTTACCATACAGATCTATCACTAGTTTTATGTTATCACTGAGTCTGGAAGCAGCCAAGGAATCTTAAAACCAGGGACCAACGTTGTTGAACATTTGCAAGAGGATTTCTCAGAAAATCTCATCCCTCACCCCTCTGAAAATTCAGACTTCAAAGATGATGCAGCACCTTTAACCCCCTTCAATTACAGGCTCATACCTTGATTGTGGAGGGGATCAGGTGCAGAAGTTTGGAGCTCAACCTTTAGCAGAAACACTTGTGTAGCTGAGTGTCACAGCTTGCTGCTGGGGTGAGGTGTCACCTTCCCTGACATCTGGTTCTCCCCTTGCAGGAGAGTACTGCGAAGTGAACGCGCGCTCCGGCCGCTGTGCACCAGGGGTGTGTAAGAACGGAGGAACCTGTGTGAACCTGCTTATCGGGGGCTTCAAGTGTGAGTGTCCCCCGGGCGAATACGAGCGGCCATACTGTGAGATGACCACCCGGAGCTTCCCCCCGCAGTCCTTCATCACCTTCAAGGGACTGCGACAGCGCTTCCACTTCACCGTCTCGCTCATGTAAGTCCCAATGGGGAAGGGCTGTGCGGCTGGTGGCTTCTCTGCTTGAGCTTGGGGGAGTGTTTGCTAAATATTGTCATCAACCAAATTACCTACATGTAGAGGTCACTCTGGGGATTTCTGACCATGACTCCTGTGAGTGGGGCGCAATTGTGTTGTTTGAAAGCACTTATTGCCTGCCCTGCTGAAGGTGCCACTGAGGTGCCAACTCCCCACCTTCCTCTGCTGCAGCGCGGGGTGATGGCGAGGCGAGAGGGGAGACCAGGGCCTCTCTGACCACCTCTCAACAGCCCTCAGCCGGAGAGGCGTGAGGGTGAGTGGTGGATTTGCCGTCTCTTGAGCATGTCAGGTGTTTTTCTAGCAGCATTTGTGGCCTCCTGACTTCCAGGCACAAGCTACGAGTTTATGCTGCTTGTTTACGAGCACTCCTCCCCTCCCCTGTTCCCTGGCCTGTGAGAGGACCTGGTCTTCCCAGGCCATGGCTGAGTGCAGGCAGGTCCTCCTCCGGTCCTTGCTCTCTGCTGGTTCCCAGCCGTGGCCTTGGGACAACCCCAGCTGTCCCAGCTCCTGGCCTCACTCCCCTTGTCCTTCACACCCAGCTCCTTCTGGTCCCATTCTGGCTGCCAGACACAACAGGCCTTGTCCCCATCCCACCTGCCTCCACATCCCCGCATTGGACAGTCTTTTCCAGGGCTAGCTGTCACTTGTCCCATGAGGGCACTTGAGGAGCTCTTGGAGCGAGGGGAGCGATGGTGGCAGCTGCACTGTGCGGGCCAGGGCTCTCCTCCCCTGGCTCACACATCCTGGGGGAAAAAGTCTTCTGGGGAAGACTTTCTGGGTCAGGCCATAGCATAGGGCTCGCCTGCTGCGTAGCCAGAGCCCCAGATGCGCACACAAGTCTTCTCCAGAGAAGGTGCAGGTTTGCAGCTTTCCCATGGTTTAGCCTGTCAGGAATGACCTTTGGTTCTCCCTCACGGTTGACTGTGAGTAAACAGCACAAAATGTGTTAAGCTTGACCCCAGAGGGCAAGGCTTTGTTAATAGGTTCAACAGCCGAAGCAACAGGCACGTTTGTGTGTCTGTCCAGAGAAAGTGCTGAAGGAGGACACCATCAGGTGCACGTCCCACCTAGCACCCAGTTACCTGGTGTTTTACATCTGGCAGGAGCCAGGCAGCTTCTTTCCATTTTATCCTTCACCTACCTTAATCCCATGGTCTACAGTTTTACGGAATCTTGACATTTTGGTTAAATCAGAAAGCGCAGTTGCAGTTTGTGCACGAGCCGAGGCAAGGAAGAGATGTGCCTGTGAAGATCGTTTTAGAGCATGAGATCTAAGTACACGGAAAGCTGAGGAGAAAAAGGCTCTGTTGGACATGTCAGACCTACAGTGAGTGCAAACAAAGGAGCAGTCTGGGCTGGCTGCCAGCATAAATTACCTGCACTACCCTTGGCTTGTCCCCACAGCCTTCTGGTGTCATTTTTCAGGCTTTCGGGAGGGGATCTTTGACTTGTAGGGTGCTTCAAGTTAAGGTGACTCAAATACTCTGTGCAGGGGTTATTGAGAAACAGCAAACTACTCTAGCAAGGTAGTGCTTACACTAGGGTTTCTTCACCAACTTTAAAGCCAAGATGGAATATTTAGTCATGACCTAAACAGTGCTCAGTCCACTCAGTGTGATTATAAAAGGCCTGGACCATCATGGGGTTCATCCCACACTGTCTGGGATAACCACATATTTGACTTTTCATACCTTTGAAAAAAAAAGTTCACTTTTTTTTCCCACTTATTTCTTTAGCTTTAATTATCCTTCAGTGTAGGTAGAAAACATTATGTGAGGGTAAGCAAGAATTAGCAGTTTGACTAGACAATGATTTGCTGTTACATATTTTGTGATTTGAAAGTATTTGTAAAATCCCAGGGTGTCTAGCTTCCCTCGGCCTCAAGTGACTCATGACCCACTCATGGCAAAGAGCAGGAAGTTTGCATTGTCCAGTCTCATAACTAAAATGTGATTTTTTAAAAAAAGTATTTAGGTTACTGACCAGGCGTGACTTTCTGCTCTCAACATCATACGTCTTCCTTGCTTCCTTCCAACACTTGCTATTCCTTCACTCCAAGAGACACTGTCAATATAGAGGTTTTCTCACTATTTGTTCAAAAATTATTTGCCTTTTACTTCTTTGATATTGTTTTATATTATGTTAAATAAATTTAGAAATAAGATGTATTTCAAAACTGATTAAAAGTAATCAAAACAGTAATATAATTTTTTATGGACTATAATTTATATTCTCTGAAGTTTGCATTTTGTTGGAAACGTCAAAATTTTGACTTCTGTTTTTTGAACCAGAACAATTCATTCTCCTTCAAAAATGTTTAAAAATATATGGAATAAAAATTCCCATTTTCAAATAGCTCAGATTCAAGCTCCTGATTCTGAAAGGTCTCTAGTCTGTGTGATCCACAACATACATATGTCTGACAAACAACTTTTGTTAAAAAATATTCTTTGGTTTTGAAATTATTTGTTTCAAATTCCAGACCTTGATGTTCTAAAATACTGCTTCTTTCACATTCTCTGAATGCAGGTTTTGTTGCATCGCATGAGTGTCTTGCTAGTAGACATGACATAACAGGCACAAGAATAATTTCTTCTGTCTGTGGAAGGCAGTTTTCATTAGCTGTGTTCAGCATTTGTTTCATTTTTAGGAAAAGTGGGTTGATTTAAATCAGGCATATTTCCCAAAGTTCAAGATACAGAATCAAACTACACTGCCATTTGGAAACACAAGGAATTCCCACGGGTTCTCTCTCTTTCTCTCTTTCTCTCTTTATATGATATTAATCTCTGTAAAAATGTTTATTTAAAGTGTAGTACATTTTTTTTTTTTTGCATTTCTAAGTAGATGAAAGCTGTGTGTAAATCCCCAAAGGTAACAGAATTCAATTAAAAATTATAAAATACACACAACACACAGAAATTCGCAAAAAAAAAAAGTTCTGTGCTGGCAAAAAAACCCACAGACTTTTTTAAAAGTGAGGTCACCTCTCTTTCTGCAGGAAAGGTGTGTGATACATCCCATATTAGAAGCACAAGAAAAATGAAACCAAAAAACACCTATTGGCGCTGATTTAGTGGAATCATTTAAGTGTTTATTTTACTTTCTCCAGTTGACTGATCTGTTGATTGATGAACCCTGATTGTCTACATGGCTTTATTAAAGTAACTCTTATCTTTCCTTTTCCCTCGCCCCCCCATGAGGTCTTTTTAATCAGTTGAGGACTCTCCTTGTGCCCTGTAGCATTTAGACAGCAAGCAGGCAGCAAGTGTCCCCTCTTTGATGTGAAAATGCTTTCTAGATTTTGGACTGTTTGCAAAGTGTAGTAAGTGCTACTGTTTAGTGAGTGCCAGATACTCACACTGCATTGTGCATCTGCCTAATTTCACCCTTTGTGAGGGTCAGCATCCGCAGCAGATATCTGCAGAGTGGATTTCTGTGATTTCCTCTGTTGATTGTGAAAGAAGAGATTTATCTTGCCACTGGCTCAGTTTTATAATTTTCTGTCTGAAGAAGGATGCAAAGACTTGCTTTTCTGCTAACTATAGTGCTGCCTTTCTTCTGGGCAACTTGACCACCAGTCTTTAATTCATAATCCATTAAGCATGAACTAACCCCTCATCTCTACGTTCTAGGTTTGCAACCAGGGAGAGGAATGCACTCCTCCTCTACAACGGGCGTTTTAACGAGAAGCACGACTTCATTGCCTTGGAGATCATCGAGGAGCAGATCCAGCTCACATTCTCTGCAGGTGAGGTGTCACTCTGGTTGAGCATTTCTGCTTGCGGTCAGAGGATCCTCTCAAGCTGTTTGGAAATGCACTTTAATGATTTTATATGGCTATTTGTTGCCTCATTAATTGAGTAACCGGCTGACATTGTACAGTGAACAACTGATGCAGGGTGTTGTAAAGTACTCCAGATTGTAACGGTTTGTGGTGGTAACACTTGCTGTCGTAGGCAGGAGCTCGTCAACATATCAGTTATAAAAGCCAGAGTTTATGACTACTATAAAAGATTGGTGCTAGCCTGAAAGTTGGGCTCTGAGCCAATGTTTGCTTAAATGAGACTTCATTTTATCACACTGTGATAAACGTGTGTTTATGCATTTTTACACTGCACCATCAGTGAAACTAGGTGCGTACATGTTGTCTAACAAATACATGCAAGCTAAAGAGAAAGCTAGGAGACAAGTGAAAACTGCCGGTTGTCCATCAGGGAGTGGTGAGGAGCAGTGTTGTTGCTGGAATCCACTGCTATGCAGTAGAAGCTGTAACCCACAAGAAATTTAGAACTAAGCTGCCTGCTCATTGCTACGGCGGGCTATGAAACAAGAGATGGAGGCTTTGGCATTTCTGCGCTAGGCCACAGTCAGCATCTTTTGGTGCTGGTGTGAGCACAGAGAGGGGAAGGCAAGTGAAGCTCAGGGTTGCATGTATCCCTGGCACTGTGGCCTTGTCCCAGGGGAGCTATTTCCTCCAGAAAATCAGCCCTGGCAGTGGCAAAGCTCTTCCTGGCAAAAGTGTGATCAGAATAAACCCTGACTAGCGGAGGGGTGTTTCCCGAGTTAAAAAAGTCCAAGTTTCAACCAAAAACTCATGCCCAGCATGCTAATTTCCATGAGAGGGGTAGCAGGTGAAGCTGTTAGCATGCAGCTGTACAGCATGGTTGGAGCATGTTGCAGCCACCAGCAATCAACTCCTGGACTTCAGCAGGCTCGCTGAGGCTCTTGGAGTCCCTCTTGGTGGAGTACTTGCATTCTTGCTTCAGCCCAAGAGCAGGTCTGTGACATCAGTGGGAAGGCTTTGGTGGCTTTACTAAATCTCAGCACAGTGGACAACCTCTCGTCACAGGTTTAGGGGAGTTTTCCATTGGGACAGAAACTAATATCTGAGAAGGGCTGTTGTGGGGTAGGTCAAGTGGGGTTACGTGTAGGTCAAGTGAGACATTCGTACCTCTGTACCGGGCATGTAACTCAGGAAATAGCCCTATTATTTCCCGTTATCCATACTCAGAATAGACATGTGGGTTCTACTCAACTCTTATTTTATTTTCGTGAAAATAGAGAAGTTGCAAGCAGTAAAGCAGTGGAAGCAGAGGCGCAGCCCACACTGGTGTTGCATACTTGTAACCAGTGATGGTCACTGCTGTTATACCCCATGGTAAATCCTATGTGACCCCACTGATTTACCAGCACTGTGCGTATCTGGGCCCTTTGGGTTGAAGATATCCGGTTTCATTTCCCTTTATTATGTCAAAGATGTCCAAATTAGATTTTAAGGCAGGCTTTTGAATGGATTAGTGTAATAAAATAATATGCTGCAGTCAGAGAGATGTGCTTTCTTCTGTAGGTCTGCTCCGCCTGTCTAAACTTGAATCAAATCGCTTGGAAGGCACCCTGAGGATGAATGAGAAAAAATAAATTCTACTTGCACTTATATGCATTTAAATGTGGAGGAACTCTTTTAAAATACGTGAAACTAAATTTAGATTTGCACTGCTGCACCTGAGAGCAGGTCTGGTCCTGTATATTGTGAATGGTATTTTCTTTGGAAGGAGTATGGTTTATGTTTTATAGTTTTAAGTGGCTTTTAATGAACAGTACAAGTTTTGGACATCTGATCTGACTGTTTTACCTGTCACAACAACTTTTTCACAGTAAGCAAAGTAAAAGGATTGAAGACTGTTGATCTTTTGCAGAAACTTGCTAGCTGAATAAAAAACCCTAGTTTTTACCACAGATTTTCATCACTAAAATGATAAAAAACATCACAGCAAGATATCAAATGTGCTGAGCTGAAATCTGTATTGTTTAAATAACAGAAATAGACAGGATGGGAGTTAAAAAAGAGTAGGGACAAAGTAATAATACTTCACATAGGGAAAAGTATTTGTTAAGCTCAACAATGCTATGAACTTTGTTAGCTTATGGGAGGGAGTTATTTTCCCGTGATTTATCATGTATAATTTTCCAACTGTTAAAAAAAAAAACAAAGAAAGAGAAAGGAAAAAAAAAGTCGAAACCTAGCAATCCCTTCTCCGTGCCAGGCCTTTTATGTACTTTTAACACGAATGTTTATTTTGCAGCTACCACGGAACAGATATGCCTGGTTACTGAGTTGGTTTTGCTGACTCAGACCTGACTTAAAAGCTTCAGCTTTCCAGTTGCGATGGCAAGGACTTACTTTCAAATTTAACTACTGAAAGGCTGCCAATAATTTCGTCAATCACTGGTAAAATTTGACCAGGACCAAAAGTACCATCCATGGGTTTTGTACTAGAGTACTTTTGGATTTCACTTTCTTAGCTCTGACAAGAGCTGGCTTCCCTTCAATGACAAAATATCCCAGCATGATACCTGTCATATTAAAAAAAAACCCTCCAAGTGCTGCTTTTGGCAGAAAAATTCACATACATTTTGGCCATTTCAGCAATAGCTGTATCTACCCAATGCATCTGCTACCGCGTTCTACAGAAGCATAATAAAAAATAACATTCACCTGAATATGCCAGAAGCTATTTTTGTATTTCTGCACCAAAATAGTTCCACAAAATTGGAGATATTTACTGTATCGCAGGACAAAAACCCAAATTGTTCCATGATGAAGTAATTGGCTGCATCCTGTGCCAGATGAGGGTCTCTCTGTGTTTTGGTTTAGTGCAGAGCAGAGTTTGCAGTGATGTTGACTTATTTTTTCCCTTCTGCCTGCCCTTGCAGGGGAGACAACCACAATGGTGGCACCGTTCGTTCCAGGAGGGGTCAGCGATGGGCAGTGGCACTCTGTCCAGGTGCAGTACTACAATAAGGTAAGACTAATTGTGTTGGTGATACCCCTACTATTTGTAAAGTAATAGAGGTGTGGATCATCTAGCTCTGATCTGATGTATGCAGGTAACCTGAATTTTACTTATTTAACCAGGCATGTTGCTACAGCTGTGCACCAATGGCACTGGTCTTTCTCACCTTGCCTTGGACAAAAATTCCCTCTGAGAGCTTTTGAATTTTGTCTCAGGAAGGCAAAATCAGATTTAGTATGTCCTTTGCAGAAGTACTACCACGGAAACCTTCAGGTACTTGGAACTATTTTGGGTTTCAGTTCTTTAAACCCTCACAAGTGTCAGTCTATCTAAAACAGTTGATTCACTGATTTGATCTTTTTAAAGAATTGTGCAGTGCAGGCACCTTCAGTGTAGTAACTACAAACCACTAGTGTAGAATTTTCTGAAGCAAAGCAAAATTCTTCCCCATAACTGTCTTTTCTTGTGTAAAGTGACCAGTATAGCCAGTGCAAGCTCCTCAGGTTTGGAAAATTTGCTTATTAAATGCTTGACACTTTTCAGTAATCAAGGGCTATATTACTAAATTTTTTTTTTAGTCTGCTATATAAAAAGATACGGAAGAGAAATGCAAAAAGCATCGTTACACGCAGCCCATGGCCCAAAGGGGTGGGCTCTGGGGTCCGTGTCCCACAGCTGCACCCTTGGTAGCTGTCAGGAGCAGGTTCACTTTGACTGAACCAAAGGCGGGGGCTTTGTGCAAACCAGCCGTTTCATGATGAACCAAAAAGTGGACTTTTGGTGTGTATGATGTCACTGTTTACAGGTAGATATCAGAGCTCTTCTATAATCTAAACAAAAAATTAGACAATTCATTTAGTTACTGAGAAGCGTTGCTTTTAAGTCTGACATGATAGCATTATGGGGGATAGCATAAGGAAACAGAGGAGCATTGTTGGCTGTTAAAAGGGAAACAGGATACTGGTGTAGGAAGCTGAATGGAAGATGAAGGATTAATATGATCAGCAAGTTCTGTATTTCCCAGCGCTGCATCCTTTCATCACAGTTTGTGTGGCAGTTTGAATGGAAGGATTAACATTTTCCTTGGACCCTTAGATAGGGTCTCCTAGCCTAAGAATATTTTATTGAGGAAATAAAAAACATTTTTATTAACTATTTTATTTTAAAAAATAATTTAAAAATTTTCTAAGTTTTGTACTTAATATACTCTCTGCTATCTGGAGCACAGAGAAACAGAAGCGAAACTTGGTGTGTCGCCGTACATGCATCTGTGGACACTGTGAGGCTCTTCCTTACACACTGCCACACACTGTGTTTCCACAGTCTGCGTATTTCTTAGTGAATCACTTCAGCAGAGTACGCAGCACTCTGGTACTGGGCACAGGCACAGGGACAGCCACTGGAGTGGCTCGCTGAAGCACTGCTGAGCAGATAAGGGGCCTGGGCAGCCCCAAGACATTCTTTAAAAGGCAAAGAGATCTGACATATATGTTAAAAATAAACCCCTGCCTTATTTTCAGGGCTTGCTGCTGTTCAAGCAGACCTGGTAGGTGAGCCATGTTAGCAGCTGTTTTTTTCTGATCGTTAACACGTGCACCTTGTCATCATTTTCTTCTTCGGCCCCAGTTTTTCAATGGGGAATGAGGCAGTCCCTGCTGCATAGGAGGAAACTCGGGAGAGAGGGAGAGCAGAGGGGCTGTGCCAGGAAACACTGCTGACTTCACTGCCTTTGCCACTCACATGACATAAAAGTGATGAAAAGCAGGGTCACTGTGTGGAGAGCAGCACTGTGCCCTTTGCTGTCCATGTTAGACACTGAGGTCATCACCTTCCCCTTATCAGTATTTGTTCCAGAATGGTTAAATTTGGGCTGGCAGAGGGGAGCTCACAATATTGACCAAACAGCAAAAGTAAGGTCTGTTAACCTATATGTATTTAGCGTTTTCTCAGTTCTTCCCAGTACGTCTGAGAAGTGGATACATCACACCAGCACTGTGGCGGTGAAAGGAGGAGCAGGTACTGCGGAGCAGTGGCAGCTGGAGGCAGCCCTGCAGGTCTGCCCACCTGGCTGCCCACCGTGCTCCACAGCAGGGTTAAGCCTTCGCCTCGACTGGTATTTGTTTGTAAAGCAGTTCCTTGGCTACTTCATGCTTTAAAAAGCTGGAAGAAAAGTTCCTGTGAGTAGGTTGAAAAGACAGAGATAATTTAGGGATTTGAGTTGTGCCAAGATAAATGGGATGCTGTGTCTAAACTTGACACAGCTAAAACATGTTTGAATAACAGAGTACGCAAAACGCATGAGTTAAATTGTGCATTCATACTATTTTGCAGGTACTGCGTCTTTCTGCTCTTTCCAGAATCCTACTGCAGTGTCAGGTCCTCATCCCATCACTACTCAGCCCTTTGCTCCATTCAGATGCTGCACAGCCTTTCTGAGCAGGCACAGCTCCCCTGAGCCATCTCCCTCCTCCCTGCCTCTGGCTCTTGTTTGATCCCCACCTTCGGCCCCTTCTGGAGTCCTCTCCCTCCTCTCTGCAGTCAGCTCACTCTAGCATTTTGCAGCAGCACCCTGTCCCTGGTGGTGGGACCACAGGTGCTGCCTCCACCAGCATCTTTACAGGGCTCTTTGTCCCTTCTTTTGTTCAGCTGCTTGCCAAGAAAGCTTCTGGTCTTTGCCCATTTTTAGTCGTCTCTTCCAATGCTGTCCATGGGAAATGTGTAATCCATCATCCCAGATACCCACAGAGATCCATTTTATTCATCTGTGTCTCACATTAAAAAGCCCTTAAAGAGATGTTTATACCTGCTCTTTCTTATCCCTCACTCGAGTTTCATCTTTCTCCATCTGCCTTTTGCTCCATCAGCAGGTTTTCTTTTATTTAATAAATACGATCACCTTTGCTTGTTCATTTGTCAGTCCCTTCCTGTGTCACTTCTGTGCTTTTTTTTGCACAGCAAAACCCATCCAGACATTTTGATGCTCCCACAGCTGAATAGTGCCAAGCTGCTTGTCCTGCTACTGGATTCATCATGGCTGTGCCCATCCTCTTTCTACCCATGGCTGTGTCCTTGGGCAGTGACAGGCTTCTTTGAGATGGATTCTTTCCTCCTGCCTTCAAAACGTGAGACGCGTTATGATGCAGGTTGAAATAAACAGCCTGTATGTTTAGCCTGTACCTGGAGCTAAACTCTAGCAGTTGTTCTACCACCCAATGACCCCTCCCCAGCTGAGAAGGGGAATCAGGGGAAAAAGGGAGAAGCCCCATGGGCTGAAGTAGAAACAGATTTAATGAAATTTAAAAAAAAGCCTAATACAGCCACCAACATAAAGTATACAAGGTTATACTCAGCCTCATCCTTAGGAGCAGAAGATGAAGAGAGAAGAGCCCTAGTGAACTCCCTCCTTTTATAATGAGCATGATCAAGTGCTATGGGATACACCTGTGAGTCAGCTTGGGGCAGCTGCCTTGACTGGATCTCCCAGCTGACTCGGGGCTACACGTGGCCTGCCTGCATGGCTGGGCCATGGGTCTGTGCCTGGGAGAACAGGACAGTGGGGTCTGGTACTCTCTTAGCTTCATCCTTCTTTCCCATGTCCTTTCTTTGTTAACCTTCTTTAAAGTGTCTTTTTAAAAAACTAAAGTAGAAATTGTTCAGATTATTTCCTTCTTTTCACATTTGTACAGCATCTAGGAAGGAAAAACGGGTTCAAGTATTCTTTGGAGCTTTCAGCTAATGCTGTAATTCACATAAGGAGTATTAGCTTTCATCACAGCTGAGGTTAATTTTTCATCTTTAGTTTTTGAGGAGAATGACTACCAGGCTTTGATACATAGTCTAAATCACTTCAGTCCAAAGCAAATTTTAGTTGATGATTTTTCACAGCTCTAAAAGCTGTTCCTGCAATCTGAGTTGATCATGGTCAGGTACAAGCAAAGGCTGAGTGTTTTTTGGCATCTGCAGCTCTGTGAACGGTATTTGGCTGAGCATTGCTGGAATTTGAACTCCAGGAGTGCGTGACTTGGATGTGGGGGGCAACTCTGATGGGAAACTTCTGTAGCAGCTATTTCCTTAACGTGACATGTGGTTCTGCAGCATCCTGGTGACACTGCCACCCTGTGCAAAGTCAGCTTGGTAATAACCATGAAATAAGAAGCAAGTATAGAAGTGACTCCTGTAAATTATTTTCTGTACTCAACTCGGAAGCGATGTGTTGATGAAAAATGTTGTTTTATAATTAACTCCTTATCATGAGGTCCCCTGCCGCTTAGGGACAAACACTGAAGCCTCATTGGCAAGAGGTGAGCCCAGAGCCAGCTTTGTGCCACCATGTTTGCAGAGGAGCATCAAACCAGTTCTCTGTCAGCTCCAGTACTTAATGCTTTCTTACAAATCCTGGTACGTGCAGGCACTGTAAAACATTGCAGTAATGAAATGGATTGTATCAGGGGAGGAAGGAAAGCAATGTCATTTCATTTACCATATAGTGATGGAAATGGATGCTTCCTCCCCTGGTGACAGTTGACATACTTGATTTCAGTGGAAGTGCCTAAGGGAAGCACATGAGCGTTGTACTAAGGAAGTGCTGGCTCTGTATTGGATTTCTGGAAGGGAGAACACCAAAGGGAAGGAATTAGTAGCTGTAAGAGAGCAGAAGTGAACTAGGAGTATTTTATAACCATTCTCTAGTTTCAGTTATATATTAAAAGTCTTGTCAGCTACCCAGTTGCAAGGTATCAGTTTGCCGACATCAAGGGGAAAGCAAGGAGGAAAGCTACTCATTGACTTTGTTAGCTCAAACAAATTACCTTCTGGGATCCTGGTCTTGCAGCCGTTAAAATCAGTGGAAGGTATGAAATTAAAGGTGGCCTGCATATGACCTGCTTTCTCAGGGGGTATATGTATTAATAAGAAATTCAGAAGAAATGGATTTTTTTTTATTATTTTGGAATGCAAATAAAACTGATAAAAAATATCCCTAACTACTGCTTGTTCACAGGATAGCTGATGTAAGGGGCAGCAGCAATGTCAGCTGCCCTCTTTGCCTTGGTTATGTGCTTCCTTTCCCCATTGAGAGAAGGCAGTCAGCCTCTGATGGAGTTTGGTCCTTATCCTTTGGCTCTCCTGAGCCTGACGGAATGAGTAACAGTCAATAGGTCAGTGCTGGTGCTTGTTTGGAATAGGATTAAAACCACCAGGATGTTTGATGGGAACGATGCTTAGTATCAGTAGTATCACATGAACTATCTGACATTCATTGCACATACAGGATCATATGTGATTATAAGCAGTGCTTGGGACAGGAGATTTTAGTGATCCCAGCAGTGGCTGATGTTTTTAATTAAGTGAAAACTTGAAGCCACTCTCCCAAACTTCTGATAGAAATGCAATTTTATTCAGAATTTGAGATATACCATCAAATTTATGTTAATGTTTTACCTGACTCATTACCTCAGGGTAGAATTCATCATTTGGCACAAGATAAAAATGGTTTTTGTATGGACATGTTCCTTTAATTATAGAGGGCATGTACATGTATATTTATATACTGTGTGTCTTATATGTTACTTATACATGTATGACATCAAAGTTGCTGAAGTACTTACTGTTCTGTAGGTGGGAGTTCCTTCTGCATCTGTTTAAGGGAGCAGAGGATCATTTTACCTAAATGACAGAAAACCTGAGAAGGTCAGAGAGAAACATGCTATCGCTGATGTGCAGTCCAGTACTTCAGGGGCATGGGATGAACAAATCCCTGGATGATTCACAGAATGACTCACAAAAGTCACGACTGTAAGACCTGGGGCAGTGTGTGTGCGTAGGTTCCTCCTCCATGGGCAGGAGGTGCAAAAATTATGAGTGCCCTGGAGAGTGTCCCAGCTGTCCTGATCACTTGAGCCTGCAGGCTCCTAGGTTGAGATATTCAGGACAAATGTTACCCTTTTTCCATAACTGGGCTAAGATTTCTTCTCATATCTGATAATCAATAGTAAACTGCCATTCGTTCACTCCTTCCTTGCATGTCATCAGACTGAAAAGTACTGTGGTTGTTATTGCAGAAGCTTGACTGTCTTGGGAGTAGCCCACCCTTCTACAACAGTTACAGTTAGCAGGGACCTGCTGCTTTCCATCCCTGTGCGTTTCCCACCCAGCAGAGCCCAGACCTGTCTTTAGCATGAAAACAGCCGCCAGAGAGAACAGGCAAATTCTTCAGTTAGAGATAAAGTTAAAAGAAATGGGGGCTGCTTAGAGCTGATCTTCGGTGTGTTGTGAATTCAAAGCGCATTGCTATGCGCATTGCGCTAAATCAGACTCACATACGGTTTCAGTAATCTTCTGCCTGTGGTAAGTGATGGTTTCTCTTGAGTTAACTGGCCTTCATCTGGGGCAAGCTGGAGCTTGAGTATCACCAAAGTCTGAGCTAATGCTGCAGATATTTAGCTCTCAGCCCACTCACACACTAGAATTTGCCAGTACCTTTCCTTCTCGGAGAGCTTGGGTTTATCCCTCCCCCACTGGCTGAAAGCTCTTTCCAGGTGCCAAAACACCCTCTGTTTCAGTGCCAAGACCTACGCTGTAATTGATTTTCCATACCTTGGGTGCATGTTGCAGCTCTCCCCTTGTGCTGGCTCAGCCGGTGGGCAGGAGGACGGCTTTCTCCCTTGCCTGTGTGTTCCTCGGCCAAAGCTGATCCCAAAGGGTTATTTGACTGTGCCTGTACAGCTGTGCAACAGCATCATCAGAGTTTACCATTTTGAGTCTGCGTCTACAAATCCTCCATACCGTGGGTCACCACTAGTGCTCCACAGACTAATTGTCAGTGCTGGGTGGTAACATATGTCTGGGCAAAAACAACCAGCTTCATATCTGGGGAGACCTCAACAAGCCCCAGTTTCTCCTGTGGTCTAAGTGACAGCTCTCCAGTGCTGCTGGGCAGAGCTTACATGCCCCACTGGGCTTCAAACAGAACTGGGGACAGCTGAGGGTCTTAAGGACAATGTGGAGTTGGTACTGCTGCCAGCCCAGATAGGCATGGGACAGAGGAACAGATCCTGCCTGCACTCACCTAGGACTCAGGGGAAAATGTGGAAGGAGAGACAGGATCAGGGAGGAAAAGATAAGAAGAAAAAAGCAGCCCAAATCTAGGTCAGGGCTTCATTTGTTGCTGTTTCTGTAGTTAGGCAATATGTTGGTCAGAAGGAGGAATGTCGTATGGAGCTGTGTGCAGCTAGGCTTGACAGTAGGGCTCTCCTGTGACCATGCAGAGATCAGGCTTCAGCAAACACCAGGCTCACCATTTTTGGGAAACTCTTGCCCCCTTCCAGTGCCCATCCTTCCTCATGCTGCTCCCCACCGTGTCAGCACCCCTGGCCAGCTGTGGCCATCACTGCTGTCCCCATCAACCTCAGTTTCCCTGTGTCCTCATGCAGGGTTCAAAGTGAGCTCCACATGGGCTGGAAAAATCAAGGCCTTCAGTGGAGGCTTCCCAAGTAACTGTTACACGTACTGGAGCTCTGCTTTCCTGGAGACAGCTGAACACTTGCCTGCCAGTGGGAAGTAGTGAATGAACTTGTTTTGCTTTGCTTGTGTGCACAGCTTTTGCTTTGCCTGTTAAACTGTCTTTATCTCAACCCACGAGTTTTCTCTCTTTCACCAGATTCTCCCTCCCATCCCACTGTGGGGCAGTAAGCGAGCAGCTGAGTGGGGTTTAGCTGCCCAGCAGGGTTAAACCATGACTCTAAGCAAGAAATAAACACTTTACAACAGGCGTAGTATTTAACAGCTTCAGGATAAAGACTTTCTAAAATGGACAGGAGCAAAGGCCTTGAGATAAAAATTGCAGTGTTTACCTGTCCATCTCCAAGATGTAAAGGGAAGGTTGTTGGGTTTTGTGTTTTTTCCCCCTATTTTATAAATGAAAAAGAAAAGTTAAGCCAGTTTCTTTGCTTGAAAGGCTTTTCTGCACAGGTGTCTTGCAGGCTTCCAGTCCAATTGCAGCTTCTGGTCTAGCGAAAGAAGAGTGGGTGAATGTATGGGCTTGATAGAAAGGCTGGTGAACCCATTGAGCTCCCAAGGGAGACGTGAGTGGTGAAGCAGCAGTCTCATGGGGCAGCTGCAGAGGTGGTGGGAACAGGGAGTGTACAGCAGCCACCAAGGCCCACCACCACATGTGCAAAAGCATGGCACAAGCTTGCCTTGGGCACATGATGTGTCTTGCAGGAGTACACCTTACTCATACAGAGCACCTGCTTCAGCTGACCACTCTTGGGTTCAGTCTTGTACAACCCCTGCATTTTCTCATCCTCTTAAACACGTTATACCTGCCACTCATTAGCACAGTTACTGTTAGGATTATCTTTATAGCAAATCTCTAACATTCATTACTGCCTTTGTTTTACTAGAGCCTCTGGTTTGCTTCTGGGAGCCCTTGTTGTGCAACTGCCTAGCAGCGGCCAGAGGCAGAACACTTCTGAAGGAGCTGAGGATACATATGCAAAATTTCCCTTTTAAAAACTCAGGTCCACCCTGTTCTTCCACCTAGGAGCTAGCTGGGACCACATTTCATCCACCCACTAGTCACTGGAGGGGTGACACAGCTGTACCCTAAAAGTCAAGACCTACAGGGCTGCATACTGGTGTGCTTGTGGGCACCTGGAAGCTTGGTGGCCACTTGCGTTCCCCTGCTGTGGACAGGCAGGACCTGCCTGTTAATCCAAACCCTTTGCATAAGCACAAGCGGCACGGGCAGTTGTACACAGTGGGAGTGGTGCTGGTCTGCGTTGGAGAGGTTAATGTAGCACTTTGTTTTGAAAAGGATGGGATGAAATACAGCAACCTCTGATGCTCTGCTGCGGAGACTAGCACAAGCCCTGCTGGTTACGACAGACGTGCCCCTGCGCTGGGTGCCTGTGGAGCTGACAGATAGGTTATCGTGTTTCCTTCTCAAAACACAGACCCTCTCTAATGATGGCAAATTCATCCGTTATGGAAACGTACTTATTCTTTGTTCAGGACCAATAATTGATCTCACCCCTTTGTCTTTGGGGGGAAAAAAAAAAAGAAAAGCAGATGTCAACATTTTATTGACACTCAGATTGTGACAACTGTGCCAAAAGACATGGATAACACTGGTTACTGCTTTCTCTTCTATAAAGGGGACTAATTCATGTTAGAAGTTCTGGATTCATGGCACCCTGTCCCCCCAGGATCAACAGGCAAACAGGAACATCACGCAGCTGCTCAGCGCAGCTCCCCTGTGCCACCCTGCCACCGCACTGCCCCTCTGGCAGGAGGCTCCCGTTCCAGCACAAAAGCCTTGTTTGCTTGGCCCTCGGTCTCCCTGCCCAGCCTGCCAACGAGGCTGCCAGTGCCGCGGGTGATTTATGAGGCAGGCACATGCCTGCAGCTGAATAGGGATTGGCAGCTCCTTGGAGAAAAGCCACATAGCTGCCACCAGCTAGGCATAACTTTTAGTCATTGGACCCAAGGTGAAAGACTTTGCCCTGAAAGTATCCAGGACACCATCCAGTATCATTTACTTCTTAATCTGAATGGTCATGAAAAGTGGCTGGCAATTAAATTCTTAGATAGGTGTTACACCCTGTGCTGGGGAGCACCTCTTGCACCGGGGCATGGTTGCCCCTGCTGTGTGCTGTGTTTTGTAGCTCGGTTGGAAAAGACAGACCCCAACAGAAGTCAAATCGCTGGAAATGCAATTAGTAATAAAGGCTGGGTATGGCTTATGCAAATGTCTATCTCTCATGACATCTGAGCAGACGTAATTGCGATCTGAGGGAGAACTTCTGAAGTTAATCCTCTTGGTGGCTTCCAGACTAATTTGTTAAGGGATTGAGGGAGATTTTTTAAATAAACAATGCAGTTGTTGAAGATTATGATAATGCCACTGTTGATCAGATGTGGGCCCCACCAGACCTGGGATTTTGCTGGCTCAGAGTGACTTGCTGTGTTTACAACATCCGTCATCAGCCCAGGCCTGCTCTAGCGTTGCCTGGCATTATCTGGTAAAGAAAAATGCAGTGTTAAGCAAATAGTGGGGGGAAAGTACTGTAAATGTCATTCAGTTAGGAACAACCTACTTCTCTGGGCATATTTTTCCAGGAAAAGACCACATTTTTGTGGATCTGCATTTCCAAATCTAAATTAATAATACCTCTAAGAAATGCCAACATAGCTTTTAAAGGCTCTCTCAAGTGTGCAAGGCAGAAAGCATGTTAAAATTTAGTGCTTCCTCTTAAAAAAAAAAAACAACATGTATTCTTACTTAAGATTTAGCCATATTTCTAATTTTATCATGTCCTTATCACCCATCTCATTGTGAATATTTAACATTTAATAGGCCAGTGGTGGCACAGCCAGGAGGAGGCAGTGGACAGTGCTAACTTCCAGCAGAGCAATGATGGTATACTTCACCAGATCGTCAGTTTGTGCTGGATGGCTTTCCTTCTATGGCATTTTCATAGGATCAAAAGTTCTGCCATAGCTTAAGCACAGGGAAACTTGCAGGACACCGAAAGCACAGGGAGCGTGTCTGCAGTCGAGTCGTTAGCTCTGGTTTTGAGAAGGACTTATCTGTGGTTACTTGTGTAAGTGTGGGTCTTCTTCACAGAGAAAGTTGCTGGGGTTTCTTGGGTTATACGAGGAAGAAAGGCAATTAAAGTTAAAAAGTCACTTTCTTTGCTAGCCACAACCAAAATTTTTAACCAGCATTCCGAGGGACATACATGTTTCATTTGCGTTTCAGCTCAAGAGGTCAAGGAGTTTTTACTGGATATGCTGGCTTTGGCTGTGATAGAGTTAATTTCCCCAACACTGGGTTACCAATATTGTTGGCCAGATGCAGGCTGTGATAGTTTTTTCACGACTTTCTCACAAGAACAAAAGTTACTGTATCAACAGATTACTGTGATTTCTGGTGGGCAGGCTTATGGACTTGTGAAGCATGTGGTAGGTAGTGCTGGAGACACATGTACAATATGAGGGTATGAGGAATTTGTAGCTATGCGTTTGTAGTATTTATCTATACTGTGTATTTTTGGTGCTGGTGGGCATGGTCATTTAAAAAAAATTAGCAATTAAAATTACAGGCAGCTAAAAGAAGGGGAAAAAATTAGATTTTCCATTGCTGAATGCATGCCAGGGTTTCACATTTAAAGTTCAAAATGTTGTTGTAGTCAAACACATAAAATACGTTCCTCGTGTCTGAATGCAAAACGTGTCATTTCCTACATGCTCAGAACTCAATTTTTAAAATGCCACGAGAAACGGTAATCTCTGCAAAAATAGTTCAGTTTATGAGTCACTTCCTGGCATTCTGACTGAAGATTCAGAGGCTCCCGCCCTTGCTGAGTCCCAATTCTTCCTCTTCTACCCAAATCCAGAGGATCATCAATGAAAGTCCTAGTCTAGATAAGACCATAGATTTGATACATAGAAAATGAAGCTCATCATATTCTGAATAGAAACAATACACAATATCATTAATAATGAAGGTACGTAATCTGCACAATAATCTGTTCTGATGGTATCACTGGCTTTTTAAATCTTTAAATCAGTTCAGTATTTCCCTTTATAAAGGAAAATTTTAGCTCAGGTGTAAGCCATGTTATTGAGGCAGGACTCACTGGGTGATGTTGTGTGGTTGTATAAGGCAAAAGGCCGATTGGATGATAACATGAGTCCTTTCCATCCCTAAAATGTGGCAGGATCCTGTGATAACCCATCTCGAGCTCCAGACTCAATATTGAAGGTGAGAAGCCCAGAGCCAGGAGGACAGAAGTGTTGCTGCACATTTTCCCTGCTCTTCTACTGCATCTACCACAACTATTTACATTCCTAACATCTTGTGAAAACCACTGAAGGACTGCCTGGCTAATATTTACTTTTTCCTGGTCCTGCTCAGATGTGGTTGGAGAGCCCTTGCAGGTGGCAGTGGGTGTAACCTCAGCAACTGATCTGCCCTTGCAGACCAGGCACACTTTAGCCTGGACTTTAAAAGCCCCTCCCTGCAATTCCACCAATACTTATTCATGCAGATTTCAATTAGTAATAATTGGTTTTGTTGATTTTTTATTTTTTTTTTTTTCTGGTAGAGGGTAAGTGCAAAGTGATTGATATCTGAGAAAGGAAATCAGGATTTGGCGGTGGAGCAACATTCCATTGTCTTGACACAAAATAACAAATAACTCTAACTTGCCTCTAAATCTGTGTCTTGGGAAATGAAAGTGTAAAGCAGCGAAAGTCATTTGGAGGTCATTGAGATGCAAAGTGTGTCCTGCTTCCCAGGCCCGAGTTGCTCAGCTCTCAGTGAGGAATCTCTCAGGCAGCTGGGTAAGAGAGGGCAAGAACATATCCAGTGCCTGGCTCTTTCTGTCCCCTACCTGCTTTTGGAAGTGTTCTTGCAGAGTTTGCAAACACCACCTGCAAACACTCGTTATTGTGGTGGTGATTTTATATGCAAATATAAACTGTAACTTTGCAGAAACCGTCCCGGGGTTTTCGCTCTGCGAGTGACAGTAGGGACTATGTCATGTCAAAACCAATCCGAGCCCTTGCTCTTCTGAAAGCCTCATTCTATGCAAGGCTGCTCAGCGCTTACTTCTCTTGCTCCTCCCAGGTTTTAAAAAGCTTGACTGGTTTACTTGCAGTTACAGCACTGCCATTTCTAGGTCTGCACCCACCCCACACCTGAGGTGGGTCTTGGATGTGTAACTTTCATCATAGTGTGGGGCTCTCGGGTTACCCTGGGGAACCTGGCATGCAGCAGTGCTCCTTGAGCCCAGGTTCACTCAAGCCATCTAGCATCTTCACACTGCAAAATTCCTTGAGAGTTTAACAGCACCTTCCAAAATGGTGATTTTCAGTTCCTTCTGAAGGCTAATTTGATGCAAGAGACCTCCATGAGAGCTGGCAGAGTCTGAGTGGCCACTGGCTTGCCGTAAGGCCCTGAGGACTAGGACAGTGCTCGAAGGCTGTGCTGTGCAGCAAAGCCTGACAGGGCTTCTGCAAAGCCAGCAGAGTCATTGAAATGGCGCCTCAGGAATTTGGTGCGAGTTCTTTGAAGCACACTGTTATCTCCATTTAGTCACACAGTAAATCTACAGTAGCTCCGTAATTTGCAGTAACTTTTCAGGTATTTAGCATCTGTCTGTGTAGTGAGGGGAAGCAGCACTTTGCAGTCACCTGGCCATGCAAGGGTCTGTGTATCAGGAGACCCTCGCAAGGATCCAGCCACTGGGGAGATAGCCCATAGAGCTGTGTGGGATTCCTGGACTTTATAGGCCAAATTATGTCCCCATCACCCACACTGAGCAGCAGTTTGCTTGGCAAGGTGTCAGCAGGGATGAGTCCAAGGAGGAGTTAGTTGCTATGAATGTGTCACATTGTGCTGTTCCTAGGTATTTCTTGGATTCTAACAGCAGTAATATTTGCATCCTGGATGGAAAATTAAGTTGTAACTCATGCAAGATTTATATAAAGCTGAAAATATTTGAGAGTGGTACTTTGGCAGATAGATAGGGACAAATGGCAAAGAGAGAAGGGTTTGCTGAACTGGGAGAGGAGTGCGTGTGAAGGAGAACAAGGATGCTTCCCCAGCATCCTTCATGTGCTCTCCTCTCTCAGTTCTCCAAGGATGCTGGAAGAGCATCCTTGTTGGTGCAAGGGTCAGTGGAAGGGAAGGAAGCAGCAAAATAGGCAAAAAAAAAAAGGATTGAGAGGGCAGGGAGAAGGCCCACCAGCCACAGGGGTGGATCAGAGGGAAGGAGAGGGCTGCAGAGGGCAGATGAGAGCATCTGCAGCAGCAGAGCACCTTGGTGAGTGGTGTCTCCCAGAGGAAAGCTGGATGTTGTCTTGAGGAGTGGGCATGGTCTCTCTGCAGTCAAAACAGGTCCTTCTTGCTATGTCACTGATTTAGGGTCGAAGAGCTGAGAAGCATCTGGGAATAGAAATTTGAGGATAAAATCCATTTGCAGGCAAGGAAGACTCATTCTTCCCATCAGCAGCCTTTGCCAAAATTAGTCAAATCCAAGAATATATCTTTTGCAGAAGCTGAATGGTATTTGTGAAGATACTGGTCATGCTCTGTGGAGGAAAGGAGCATGTCTGGATGCCATGTATGTGTAACCATGGCTTTTCACAGCCTCAGCATGCTGTTGCCACATGGTGGGACAGAAGGGCAGCTCCTCATCTCTACAATTCAGGCAGCGCCATTCACATGTGCCAAATAGCTGTGCCAAAAAGCCTCCTGCTTTGAATATCAAAGTTTAGCCTCTGGATGCCGCCGTGGAGGAGATAACGAATCAAGCTAGTAAAACTGGCTTGACTTTGTGGCCCAGCCTGGATCCTGATGATCCTTGTTTCAGGGAGTTTGTCTAGGAAAAGGAACTGGTCTGGTGGCTTTTCAGGATTTGCATTTTTGACTCACCGATGGGAAGCTTTTGGTTTTCCTTTTCATTGTCACAGACTCTCATGTTTCTCTACCAGCTCGAGCCAAGTTTGTATAAAGAAATGCCATTAAAATATTCAGGGAATAAAGGGGATACATACATCAAAGGAGCAAGGGGTTTATGTGAAATGATTTGTCCTGCCTTTCCCTAGTGACTAATCAGGATGTGTAAAAGATTCTCAGTTCTTCACATGGCCTTATTTTAAAGGTACTCTGGAAAGCTGTAGGGGAAAACTTTAAAAAGTAAAGATTAACATTAATGGTTTCTCTAATCTGGCCTAATTTGGAGTTTCCCAATTGATCAGAATGGTCTGCAAGTCCATGCCACAGTGCTAAGTTTCTCCAGCATTTCCTTGTTTCTCCCCCTGGGATTGCCCACACAGTGCTTTCCCCGTTTGTTTTTTCTTGTTTATTTATTTATTTTCCTCGCGGTGGGTCAGGCTCCGGCTGCTTGCCCAGGGAGACCCCTGTGGCCGCTGGCCCTTAATGAGCTTTTTGACCACTGAAGCAGCACAGCATTGCCTGGGAATCGGAGGGGGTTTCTCCCTTCCCCGCATCAGACAGCAGAGCAGAGGCCAGTGGGTTAACGAAGGAGCCAGGGTGGCTGGCAGGCTGCCTAATGAGCGCCAGGGAATCGGTGAGGGGGGACCCCAGCAGCGGCCGGAGCCCCAGCAGCAGCCTCCAGTGGGACCTGATGCAAGTTACTCCATTTTCCCCATTATTACTGTAGCTGGAAGCATTAGAAAGGAAAGAGTCCCAAAGGGTGTGAACGTGAGGCGTTTTCCACCCTGCACTTTTGGGGGTGGCGGGGTCTGAACCAGCCCATTAACAATGCAGAGGAGTGTTTTTTTTCTATTAAAAATAACTAGGAAACAGATTCTCTTCAACCTTTAACCACTCCAAGTAGTCAATAAATCATTAGGTACTGATTAACAAAAACAGAAGGGTAACTTATTGTCTGGTAAGCAAACTCTTGGAAGCTCTGAAAGGCTGGCACTGACTTCAGGATGGCTTTTCTTTTTACACATTTGCACTTACTAAAAAGACAAACAAGTCAAGCTCTGCATATTAAGCTATGCTACACAAAGCATTTTGCTAGAACACCAACTTTCTAAAATAGGTGGATTTTTTAATGTGTATGGTGAGCTGAGCAAATGTGGTATTTACAATGTGTGACGTTTTATCTGTCCCCCAAGAAAACAGATCTCCTTGTATGAAGCATAATGAGGTGGGTTTTGTCTCATCTACAAAAGTTCCCGGTTTGTGTTCTCCAAGTCTTGGCCATACTTACAGTCTACTGCTGAATTGTCTCCTCAACTCCTTCAAAAGACTCAATGGGGTGGCTAAAGCAGGCGGAAGTCCTCATGGCTGAGGTTCAGGCTGGAGCGCAGAGCTTTCAGTTTGAGTTCAGGGAATACCCATGACGTTGGAACATTCTTCCATGGCTGACCAAAGCCACTCTCCCTCTTTCCATATGTACAAAAAGTGGCAATTTTTTATCTAAGAATGGAAGTTCAGAAAAGGTGTTTCTGGTAGAGGAAATGTTTGTGGGACCTTTGAAAAAGCCCTGTTATCTTGCAGATTAACTAATAGAAGGGTTAGATCCAGGAATCTCAGTGTCACCACTGCTTCTCGTTGACTAAACTAACATTTGCACTTCATAGTATTACTATTACATGAACAGAATCTAGTCTAGTTTAATTCAAAATAAGTCTACCAAGTATTGGACTATGTGCTTAAAACTCTTCAGCAATTTTGCATCATGACTTTTGAAAACAGTGGTATTTATAATGTAAAAAGGTAATGCTGAAATATTTAAGACAAGGCTTCCTTTGTCCATTAATGTGTATGTCTTTTCCGTTCACTGTGCATTGTTAGACCATCTGTGTCTTTAATAAGTAACTGTGTGGGCTCCCACAGTTTAAGTATTTAGTTAAAAATAATAGAGGATCCAAATGAAACTGAGATACATGAGAATATCCATGTCTGATGTTTTAAGTGGATTGGGAGTAAATTTATGCAGATTTGTAAACTGTAAGCAGATGTGTTTTGATAACTTTTTCTCTTCTATCTCGTCTCCATTTATAAAACACGAGTTCCCAGATTAAGCTTCTTAGGGTTTTACATGCACCTGAGAGAATCTACATGTGATTAAGTTGTGGGGAGAAGTCCAAACAGTTCCTTGCTCTGTATTTGAGTTTCAAGAAAATCAGATTTGGCATAAAACACCTTCATGGTGTCGTTCTCTCACTGCAACCTGAGAAAATCACTGCAGGTGGCTAAAGGGAGTTACGTGCACCTTTGTTGCTTGAGAAGGTCACTCCTCCAGGTCGCCACGGAGAACAGTAGATGAGTCTCACTGTTGACTCCACTTGGAAAGGGAGCTGCGATTTTCAAAAGACATCCTGGGAGACTGTCGTTCCTGCAGTCACAGGCTGCCTGTGTCTCTGGACAAGGGAGAATGCCATGGATTAGACATGAGATTTGAGATTGTTCACCCACAGATCAGAACCACTAGTCTCCTTCATGAAAGCTCACGGAGGCAAAGTTAATTTTCAAAACATTGTGTACAATTTTAGGTAGTAATTGCCATTATTTGAGGAACATAAATGTGGTTCATCTTGTTTTACAGACAGAGAGAAGGGTAGGTGGCTTCTGGTCTTATGTGTGGATCCTGAGTCAGGGCTGCTTCTTTCTCTTCCCAAGTGATTCTGCATGCCATTATAATGACAAAACATACGGGTCAGTACAACGAACACAGCATGCTTTAATATGGGGTGCACAGAATGTTTGAAGAATCACTAAGTGATGGTGATAATACACTGCGACACTCAGGGCTGCTTTTTGTTTCTCCTTTTTTCCTGAGCTGAGGATGAATCCACTTCTTTCCTAGTTTGTTTAAGGGAGACGAAGTTCTTTCTCTGCCAGTTTGGTGCCTCTTCTTGCTACTCACTTTTACAGCATGTGGTCTTTGAAGTTTGAATCCCAACCTCTTTCTGAACAAGCACTAAGTAAAAAGTCAGCCTTTAGGGTTAGGCAGCGTAAGGTAAATTTTCAGCCCCATGAGCCGGAACTCAGTTACATGACTTGCATTGCCATTAATGGGAGTCATGCTGGTAAATTCCTGTACACCACATTTCACATTTACTCATGAGTACAGAATTGGCACAGCTAATGAAACTTGCCCTTCGGGTAGCTTGGTGTTTCAGGAGATGGGTCTGACAGGCAGAAAGGACTCCTAAGTACCCAGATGAAAGTGTGCCTTTTAACTCCTTGAACGTATTTCCAGAAAATAATAGTGGGAATTAATGCGTAGTTATGTTAGCTGTTCCTAATGTTGGAGATCGGTCTTGCTCCAGTAGGAGCAGTGCCTGAAATGTAAATATGTGTGCTGTCATTTAGTGTTGGCAGTTTGCTTTCTTGTGTATTTTTCAAGTACTACTTACTGTTATTTATTTTCCTTCAAATGCAGACTAGTCCTCTGCTAACTCCAGCTTCTATAATCACAAACAAACGAGGTTCTTTTGTATAATTTTCACCACTGCTACTTTCCCAAAGATGACCCCTTCTGTGGCTGAGCATCACTTGGTCATTACCAGTCTATGTTACTCATGGGCATCTTATACTCATTTGTCCTTGTGGTGGTTGTTGGTTTTGTTGATTTATTCTTCATTGCAGTGATAGCATCTTTGTGTTTCCACCAAACCCTTCCCCAGCCTTTACTGGGCTAAACACGCCAAGTCCGTTTTGTCTGGTTTTTAAAGTAGGCTTCCAATTGCTCTGGCTGTGGTTCTGTGCATCTGCTCTAGTTGGAAGTTGTTTTTAATGAATGAAATCAAAATTGCCCATAGTATTCTATCCTGTTCAGTGTCATAAAATTTCCCTCATACCCATCTTCTCAGCAACCCACTGTTGAATTGCCTTTTTTACCTTTTAGTCACACCATGGTTCATAATTGGTTTGTAGTCAATTAATAGAGGGTTTTTTTCTTATTTTTCGTCATTTATAGCTGATGGTCTCTGAGCTTGCAATAGGAATTCTTGTCATTAGATCCCAAGTTTCATGTTGTGTGGTTAATTCTCTTTCTAGCACTCAACTGTTCAAAGTGGTTCTTTTTTTAATGCACGATGCTCTAAATAGCCTTTGCATCACTAGCAAACTATATTTAGTATTAATCAAAATACTAAATGAATAAAATCAGTTTCATGATTCAATTCTGAAGGAACTCCTAACTTAGGCTCCCTCCCTCTCCCAGTCTTTATTTTACAGTATTTCAGTTATGAAGTATTCACTACACTAGGTGCTGAGATGGGTAGTGTAGTATTTGCCTGAGAGAAAAAAAGAGTCTGTGTCACATTAAATCATTCAGAAAATCTCTTTCCTTTCCCAGCAACATATTCTTCCATTTTGGGAAAAGCCTGTTCTGTCAAATGAGCCTTTTTACATGGTCAGAAAATCACTACGTGTTTGAACTAAGACTGGTTTGAACTGGCAGTAGGTCTCTTTTCATTCACTGGAATATTCCAATTCTTCTTCATCTACTTACGGTTCTGTTAGGTCATCCGAGCCAAAGAGATGCCAGAGATCTGCGCTGCAATGAACAGTCAACATCTAGAGAAACACTTCGCAGTTTCTGTGTTAAATAACAGTTAAAAAAAAAAAAATCAGTTTACCACTGCAGCTAGTTGACTGTGAGGGAGCAGCTGCAAACTTCTGGGTCTCATCAGGTTGCAGTCTTGATTAACACTGGGCAGATCCCCCCTGCTGCGAGAATAAATACCCTGCCTTTGTCAAGGCTCCCATGTAAGAAACAATAGGTTGCTTCAGTGAAGCACAAGAACGTAAATGTTAATCGAATCATTCCTTCAAATGAATAGAAGTAGCACCCAGAATGTAAACATTTTAATTTTGGAAGGGAAGGTCTGCCTGTCAGCTGGTTAATTTTCTATGATTTTTTTCATTTACTTTGAAAAGCTGCTCACTAACATTGCCATCATTGCATACAATAACATTTTCAGCACTGCAAATATCTATGCTTCCTGTCTTTCCAAGCTAGGCATTGGCAAAGTCCAGGGAGTATCGGAAAAAATAAAATCTGCCTTAATATCACTCAATAGAGGTCAAAACCTTATACTGTACAACTGCCAAACTATGTGATCACATTAGTTCTTGGTAGAGGAAATGGAAAATACTTTCCAACTGGAATTGACACCAGGAAACATCTTTGAAAAATGTTTTTTATACATTGGGATAATTACCCTTAGAAATAAATCCGTGTCTCTTTACAGATGATGAAAGTGGCTTTAGGTATTTTAACAAATTTATGTGTGTACAAGCGAAACAGAAAGAATAGGCGTTTATCCCCTTACTGCTTCCTTGTTTGCTGTACAAATAAGGGATTTCAGTACGCAGTTGAGCAATATATGTTATAGTGAGCACACAGCAAACTATGGTGTGATGCTCAGCCATCTTCTGTTTTCATATGGTTACAAGCATTGTTGATGAACACATCATAAAAATATCCCTTGGATTTCAGTTGTGCTGCTTGTCTGTTCAGATCCTGGTGACTTCACTCCTGTGGGGCGTCCCTTTGCCCATAGAGGAACAGCAGCAAACCCAGTGGAGTTAAGCTCATTACTTCTCCTGTACCCATAAACTCCTCAGAGTGGTAGATTAGGACTCTGTAGCTCGCTACAAACACTAAACATGGAAAATAGTTTTCTTACAGAATTCACTAGTTCTTCACTGAGGCTGCTGTGCTGCTGTTTATACGTGAACCCTTTTTTAGTAGTTGTGATGCACTTCTCCACTGGAGGAATCTGTCTCTTGAGTTTCTGCATAGCAGATGTCATCTCCTGTCAGTCACACTGGGGTACATCTCCTCAGTTACGAAATTAGTGGAGAGGAAAGATGTGTTTGTGGTGAGGCACAGAAGTATGGTGGTTGGGGCTGGATTCCCAGTGGTCCCATAGGCTTTCCGGTCTGTCGGGATCACTGAATTTCCCCAGTTGTTGGTAGGTGCTGAAGTGGGGAGAATGAAAACTGCCAGCAGAGTGATTAGCAGAGTGAGTCAGTAACAGTGGAGGTGGGAAGCTGAGTGTGAAAATTCTAGTTTTGTGGCCCACGTTCACCAGGGCACATTGTGATTGGGTGGGCAGGAGTTTCCTACTGCCCGGGTGAAGCTAGAGATGAGAGAAAACTGAGGCATTTATTGCCACTCTAAAAGACACTTCCTTCCCACCTTCTGTGCAACACCCATGGTATCAGTCTGCATGCCTGGACCAAAGCTGCTGCATGAGCAGGCTCAGATCCATCCATTATTTTTGATTGTCCAACTCCACAGATCACTGGTCTCTATTCTCTCCTCTGAGTAGAAACCAGCCAGCTCAGCAATGGCCAGTGGTTTTCCATGCCCTCCATCTTGTAGCTGGAACAAGCAGTCTTCATTTAAACTCCCTCCCTGTCGTCACAAAACCTTTCATTACAGCCTTTATAGGAACCTGCACTCAGTTTCTGGTGGCTCTGACAGAGTACCCACATCTGAGAAAATTTGATTTAAGCCTTTAACCTCACTTGTGATATTGCATCATTTTATAGTTTTCTGTCTTTGGGCAGAAACAGTGTTAAAATTCAAGTGACTTCACTCACTTGACGTGAAGAGTTGCAAAATGAGCAGAATTTATTAGAGTTTGCTGTGCAGAAGTAAGAAAACACCTCTTTGAAGTGACTCAGGCTAAAGTGGTTCAGCAGCGGAAAAGACCAAAGCCACTTCTGACCATTCTGTGTATCACACTGGGCATGTGTGGACTCTCTTTGAAGTCACCAATTGGGTTTTTTTCTTGCCTAAATGTCATAGGTCAATTTAACTTCTACTGTTTTGTTTACATATCCTATTTTAGTCCCCTTTGGGGGGCAGGAAGTATGTTTTTGACTTGACTGAACCAGCATTAAACCCCATGTGTATGTAGCACTGTATGACATATGCCATTTGTTTCTTAAAGCCCAACATTGGGCGATTAGGAATTCCTCATGGGCCTTCTGGAGAGAAGGTGGCAGTGGTGACTGTGGATGACTGTGACACAGCAGTGGCTGTGCGCTTCGGGAGCCTCATTGGAAACTACACCTGCGCTGCCCAGGGGACTCAGACCGGCTCAAAGAAGTAAGAATTCCCCATATTTGCATTTTCCACTCATTCTTTTCTTCCAGGGGAGGGTCAACAGTATGTGATTAACCACTAAGCAAATTAAATTGGAAAAACAGATGTGATTTAACAAGAAAAAGTAATAAAGTTTAGTTTGGTAGGTGGAATTTGTTGGAGGTTGCTCCAAGTGTCAGTGTACGGGGTGGAATGCACAGAGTTTTGTGTAGATACAGACATAGGCCTGAATTCCTTGTAAAATTCAAAAAAAAAAAAGGGCTTGGAGGTCAGTGTGGATAGCCCCCCAAAAGCATCTACTCAGTATGCAAATGTAGAGAGAAGGGCAAATAAGACGTTAGACTTCATTAACAAAGAGAATGACTGAACATCGTCTTACTTCCATCATTTAAGTTAGAAGTCCTATCTTAAAAAGGAGATAGAAATAAAGGAGATACAGAAATTCACCGAAAATCATTATATATGAAAAAAACTTGTGAGGAAAGACCGGAAAATATTAGTACTTTTGAGTTTAAAGAGACAGCAAGCAATGTAGCAGGGGTATAAAATAATGAGTGACAGCAGAAAGGACGTTGAGATACACATACTGCTCTAAAATCCCAAGAGAAGGGTGCATCATAAAAATTAGATCTTATTCAAACTGACCAGATGATATACTTTTCACACAGTTTGGAGTCATTCAGTGGAACCTGCATCCACTAAATGTTATTAAGACTAAGATTTTCAGAGGATTTAAAAAAAGGTTGACACTGTATAATAATTAAGTCGGTGGATCGCAGAATCATTGTTGGTTGGAAAAGGTTTGAAAAAGACCTTTAAGATCATCAAGTCCAACCATTATCTTAACACTGCCAAGTCACCATCAAACCATGTCCCTCAGCACCACATCTACACATTTTTAAAATACCTTCAGGGATGGGGACTGAACCACTTCTCTGGGCAGCCTGTTCCAGTGCCTGACAACCCTTTCAGTGAAGAAATGTTTCTTAATATTGAATCTAAACCTCCCCTGGCACAACTTGAGGCTGTTTCCTCTCATCCTATCCCTTATTACTTGGGAAAAGAGTCCGACCCTGCTTTCAGGTAGTTGTTGAGAGTGGTAAGGTCTCCCCAAAACATACAGCATCTCAACGCTTGTGCTGAGGAGCATAAGCCAACCCCTGACTGGATTCAGAAAGAAGTGTCCTGCAGCTGCACATTTTTCCATAATTTCATTTTCTTCGTATTGGCCACTGTTACGGACAGGTCATTGAATTAGTTGTGTGTATGACAGCTCCTAAGTTAAAATTTACAGTCTTTATGGAAGATCCCTTGATTACAAGATCTGGAAGTACTGATGTAGGGAGGCAAGTGCATGGCAACATGGGTAAACTACACAGCTCAAATGTGCTTATGGAATCAGTAAGATAAAGAACAAAACAAGACAAACTATATGCAAGAAAAAATGACGAGCATTTCTTTGTTTCTTCAGATCTTTGGACCTGACTGGCCCTCTCCTCCTTGGTGGTGTCCCAAACTTGCCTGAAGATTTCCCAGTGCATAACAGACAGTTTGTTGGCTGCATGAGGAACCTCTCTATTGACAGCAAGCCAATCGACATGGCTAGTTTCATCGCCAATAATGGCACTCTGCCAGGTACCACCTCAAGAGCCAACACAAGAAAACTCTGCCATAGCTCTGTGTGTAACAGGTCTTAGGATGTTGAAGGGGCTGGCACTGGGAGGAACCTCAGGAAAGGGCAGGGGATGGAGGGGTCTGAAACATCCCCTGTCCCTGTTAGCACTGCTGAGTACAAAGCGTTTGTCTCAGGCTGTGTGGCAGGGGCATTGCGCTGCCACCACGTCACCGGCACGGCTGCATCCAGACCTTGTTTGTTTGAGCAAGGTGTAGTCCGTGTCTGTGCCAGGGACTCACACAATAGCCTGTGGCACAGCACACGCTTACAGGATTAAGTGACACACAGAAGAAGACCAGGCTTGTTTAGACCTTCTGCATTGCTATGAGTTTCACCCAGTAATACACTGATAAACGAACTTTTCATCTTTATTTTTTTTAACTTTTAAATGTCACTTTGCTCTGAAAGCCCATGGGATTACCTCATGAAAAAGACGACCTTTTAAATGACTTTTTAATAAATTATGTTTGTTCTGCAAAGCCAGTTTTTCAGTCCTCCAAATCTGAAACCTGCTTCATGAAGCAGCCTGTTGGAGGTTCTGATTTGGTTTCCAGTCCCTGGATCCCTGATCAAGATTAGTTCTGGTGTACAAAATATTCTTATCATCATAAAACTGGCTCTTAGATGCAAGAATGGCAAGTCCCTTCCTTCCGCGCTGCTGAAGGTCTGTGTAAGAGCTAAATTGCAGATCTTAGATATGTTGTGTTGATAACGGATTAAGAAGGGAGTCATAGCATACACTTCAAAATGCTGTTTTGTCTTGGAGCCCTTTTTTTAACAGTTACGTCTCAAATACTAGTTAAACACAAGTTTTTATCTTATGGAAATATACATCAGGAGGCCATGCACTGTTTTCTTTAGGATGGATATTTTTTTTTCCTCATTTGGAAACATGTTTCCATACAGTTTAAAACAATAATGTGTAGTAGTATTACTCCATTGTGTAACACTGCACATTGGCTTTCCCTGGTTAGTGTTTCAGTTAGATGACAGTAAATTGTGAACAATGGTGCTGAGTTATAGTACCAGTCTATCTGCCTGTCTGCAGCAGTGGATGCCAGGGTAAGACTATAAAAACAGGACAAGCATGCAGTGGTGTTTCCCCAAAATTTTCTCTTAGTGACTATACTTAAGAGCCATTGATATATTTGTCTTTATGAGTTTGACACTTCCTCAGCTCACGTAAACTTTTGCCATCCACATTTTGCTTCACTGAATTCAAGGATATTAGAAAAACCAAACAAACCTATAATGCTCATGTCTTCTTTCTACATAAAAACTGAGATACAATCATTCAGAGCCTTTTTCTTGTTAAAACTGTGCAAAGTAACTGTTTTCCTGAATTGCAGGCTGTGCAGCGCAGAGGAACTATTGTGAAACCAACTGGTGCCAGAATGGAGGCACGTGTGTCAACAAGTGGAACACGTACATCTGTGAGTGCCCCGTACGCTACGGAGGGAAAAACTGCGAGCAAGGTAGGGTGCAAAGACCTCTTCATGTATAGTCACGTCTGCACATTTCATTACTCGTCATTAACATCTCATAACACGTATGTCAAACTGCAGTGCTTAAGGAATAGGTAACTGAAGTTTGCAGTTAAGACTAAAAGTCATACATTATCTATTTGAAATAGTTTTAGAGATCACCCATATAGTGAATACGATAGCTGGCATACTGTCATGAGTAACAGCAGCTTTCATCGATATGCTACATAAGCAAAGTAGTTCCATAGAACTTGGCAGTATTTAGTGATTTGCTTATAGTAAAAGTGCCTGATCCTAAGCCCCTTTAAGTCAGTGGAAAGAATCCCACTGACTTTATTGGGCTTTGACTCAAACCAGGGATGAATGTGCAGTTTTAATCACCGCTTTCTTGGCAAGAAGGCCTTCTCTGCTGAGTGCAAGCACTTCCAGTTTTATTGGGTTTTTCTTTGATTGAACACAATGTGCATATATGTGTAAAACCTCATTAATAAAGGATGAGGAAGGAGCAGCAGGTGTGTTTTATAGGGCATGAAGAACTTGCAGTTAGTTTTTTCCGAAGGAAGCAAAGAGTCATAGAATCATAGACTGTACTGGGTTGGAAGGGACCCTCAAGGGTCATCTAGTCCAACCCCCCTGCAGTGAGCAGGAACATCTTTACTAGATCAGGTTGCTCAGAGCCCCATCAAGCCTGACCTTGAATGTCTCCAGGGATGGGGCCTCCACTGCCTCCCTGGGCAACCTGTTCCAGTGATCCACCACCCTCATATTGAAAAACTTTTTCCTTACATCTAACCTAAATCTACCCTTTTCTAGTTTAAAGCCATTCCGCCTTGTACTATTGCTACATGCCCTCGTGAACAGTCCCTCCCCTGCTTTTTTATAGGCACCTTTCACGTATTGGAAGGTCGCTATAAGGTCTCCCCGGAGCCTTCTCTGGTCGTCTGCATGAGGGGTCCCGTGGAGTCAGTGCAGCAGGGGGCTGCCCACTGTAAGGTGGCACTTCCATGTCTAGGGGAGGGTTGCTCATTTGGAGTCTTCCTGAAGGCTTCCAAAGGAAAACCTGCTTAAACTAGGCATGGCTTTCCTAGAAACAGAAGGTCAAATTCTGGCCTCTGGTGCAGATGTGGCAAGTCTTTGTTTCCGTTATCCCCCTTTGACGCTTAGCCCAGAATAGTTTGCAGTGTGATCATAGATTGTATTCTTTTGATATATCTACCCCAAACCAGACATTCTTGATTACTCTTAGCAGGACGTGGACTCTGGAATAGCAGGTGACCAAGCTGAGGTGCACACACCAGAGATTTGCAAACTACTTCAGCACAGTATACCTCAGTCTGCACCAGATCTAGGTGGTGGCAACTGCTCTCTCCTCACCTGAGAAACAGCAGTCTAGGAGGAGAGGACACGTAGTTAAGTTTCTGGCTTGGAAATAAAGGTCTGCAGGATGAGGAACAGGGAAAGGAATGATGGAGACCTCTTCCTATGTTCCATCTCACTCAGAGCCCAGAGCTTCTCTTACTGCCCCTAGCAAGGTACCTGCTTTCTATAACAGTTCCTCAAATATTTTGAGCTCCCCAGGTCTGTATGAAGATCTAACTTTTCTATGTGTCTCATGTCAAGTATCTTTGTCAGTGAAGCTCTGGTGTTTTCTTCATGATAGGCTGGTCTCTGTGGTACAAATCCACGCTGATGTCTCCTGAGAGAGTGCCAGGGCCTAACTCTGGTGTGACCTGTGCTGGGGTAAATGGGGAGTAGTGCTGTCACATGCAAAGGCTATCCTTCCCTCTGTCTTTATCTTAGTTCTGAAATGGAATTTCAAAATTTCATCAAATTTGTGTTTTATTCATCATTTTCTTATCCCAAACTCAAGACCAAAGCATGAAGTTTGGGAGTAGAAAATCACCTCAGAACTGCCCTGTAGCCATCATTGGAAATTAATTTTAAGTTCAGGTAATACAGACATTGACAATCATGGCACCACTGTCTAGCCCCACCCCATCGGTCTCCTCTGCCTCCAGTGCTGTGCATTCCTGCATGTCCCCTTTGTCATTTGGTAACCCTGTGTTCTTGCTGATGCCTCAGTTTGTGGGGTTTTTTTATAGTTTGAGGACAGTAAGGCTACCTACTTCTTTGATGATATTTGTGGGGCAAAGTGTCCCTAAGGAAAAATTACAAGCCAAGAAAGAAAGGAATTTTCCTGAAATGTGACCAGAGATTTCAGGAGCCTGAAGTTAAAGTCAGGAGGAATCACCAATAGACAATACTCCTGGCTTTCAGGTTGCTCATTTGAGTGCTCAGATATGATCCTAACAGCATTAGCTATTATTAGGCAGCTGTTTTTTTAAAAAGCCTCAGCTAGAATATTTGCATTCTTGTGTAGGAGTGATTGGCTGATGTATTTCTTCATCCTTTTCACAATGCCGAATCTGCTTTAGTCTCACAGAGGACAAAGACTTTGGCAGGTTAAAACCCATCTTTTTTGATTGCCCCCTGCTCTTCAGAAACTCTGGGATCTGGTCTCCGCTGGTGAGAATGAGGTGTTTTACCTTCACCGCCTTCCTAGGACCTGCTAACTCACCATCTGGCAGCTCCTGTCTCCCTCTGCTGACATATAGAAGGGAGATAAAATTAGGGAAAAATTAGTTTCACCTTTGTTGTAGTTTAATTCTTTTAAAAATTGAGATATTACAATGCTGTGAAGAAGATCTAGCAGCTGTGCCCAACTTACTCTTGGATGGATAATGTCATTACACTAGCCTTGGACTGAACAGCACAGGTTTACACCAAAACATAAACTGTCATATGTCCTACAGCTAAACTACAGGTGTCATACCGATGTTGGCAGTGTATTTCCCCAGGCCCGCTGTCTCCACAGTGAATAGCCCTCATGTCTTTCTGATGGCCTTTTAAATGTAAGAGCCTCTTGAAAGATACACAGGCAGCACTTCAAAGTGACAAACCCTGAGAAAACCATTAGTTTGCATCGCTGCATCGCCAATGGCAGGGAGATGCTCTGTGTGTGCACTTGCTTCTATGGTGACAGGGGTGGTCAGGTCCCATCTGGGTACATTGGATTTTGCCACCAGCCCCTCCATGGAGATCCCTGGTCCCAGGTGTGGGGAAGGGCTGGGGCAGAGGAGGGAGGTCAGAGGGGGCTGACAGATGGGAATTTCTGTTTTAGTAGCAGGGGAAGGTGCACCCTGGCCCCGGGGAAGGGAGGGGAGTTGGGAGGAGGTGTGGGAAGGGAATGGTATTTGCAGGCACAGAAAGTCACAACCAGTGAGAAAAGGAAGAAGGTGACAGCTAATTGCCATGCCAGTCCAGTTCTCCCAGGAGCTTGCAAGCATTCCCAGCCTCCAGCAGGTGGGAAGCCCTCAAGGTTTGCATCCTGGCTTCGTCCTCCAGAGGCAGGCAGACTTAAAAATCTTAGCAACGGTCTAGAAAACCACTAGCAAAGAAGTTGAAAGTTGACGTCATTGTGAGGGTCAGCAGGGTAGAAGAGGAAGGAGAGGGCTAACTTTTGCATGTGTGGAGCAGAAGGAGGAAATTATACTACTAAACACCAATGTCCTGGTTACTTTTACACTGATGTGGTATAGTGCAAGCTGATGAATTGTGCCCTGAGCCAGACAGCCAGAGCTCAAGCACTGGATTCAAGTTTTAAGCAAGCTGGGTACATCTGTGTCTGGTGGCAAATCATTTTAAATTGCTGCTTGGGTTTCAGGAGCAAGCTAAGCTTCAGTTGTTCCACCCTATGCCCCCACTTGTGTTCGTGGAGGACTAAGTATCACTGCAAAGGTGACATCACAGCCTGGAGCAGGAAGGAGAAGAGTTGCCCTTTGGGGCTGCCTGCACATACCCCTGGGTGGGGTGGTTGAGTAACTACACCTTAGAGAAGGGCAAATCAGGTTACACCTCTGGGTTGGCTAGTGGCAGTCCATTAGTCACTGACATCTTGTTTCTCATAAATAGGGAGCTGAAGGGCTTGCATTTTCACCCAGCCCCTGTGCTCCCACCCACACAGCCGTTCCCTTTATAGAGATGAGCAAGGCAGACACATATCAGAATTTGGGGTTTGGATTTTCTCGTCTGTAAAGTGCAACTTCACATCAACCTGACTCCATCATCTGCTGCGGTGTCATCCCTCCACCTTTTTCTAAGTACTTGTTTTATAGTAATGTGCGTGCATTTGTATGTACATGTTCTCTCCTACTACAAGAAAGTCCAGAAGAGACAGCAGTTATGGCAGTGTGGAGCAGAAGGGGAAGGAAACTGTTAAGCTTTTCATCTCAGTGACCATCCACAATGGGCCCAGCACACGATGAGATACTAGGCTGGGGGGTTGTACCCAGTCTCTAAGGCCTGCTTTCACGTGCAGAAAGCTGCCATGAACTTCACCAGCATGTCTGTGAAATGAGGATATCAGGCAGGAGCTGCCTGCAGATCCCACTACAAGGTGTCACACATGGTAGAGGTGCCATATGAAGTGCTGCAAATAGCACAGAGCTAGCACAGCTTAATTTGTGCTTCTAGTCAGTGGGATCAACTAATCCATGGTACTGTAGCTCCTGTTACCTGAGGTAACTGCTTTAAAAGTCCAAAGTGTGGGTGTTACCCTATTTTCCATGAGCAAAGTGCTTTCCACGGAAGGCTGTCATCAGTGTCTCCCTGTAGGAGCTGTGTTTGTGCAAGGTTAGATAGGAGGGCAACTCTTCAGCTGTCACCTCCGGATATTTAAGGCGGATGATTTAGGCAATTCCACACAAGCTTTCTCCCTGTGAAAAGGCTGCGTAGCTGAGACAGCTAAATAATCTGGCCCTGCAGTATTTATAATTAATTAATATTTCCTGTTTCCTCATAGGCTTTTTCTCTAAGTTTAATCTGTTAATTAGAAGCAAGTAATAAAGGATATGTTGAAAACATATGCAGCAACTGTTGCCCTCTTACTTCCTTCTTTGTCCACCCACTCATCAGCAGAACTGTTATCAGTAGAGATGCTGAACTTACCTTTCTAGGAACATCTCTCACCTGAGTAATGCCGTAACAGTGTGGAGGTGCTGCCTTTGAGTGCAGGCACTGAGACAAGGTGCCTGCCCCACAACAAGGGTGGGTCATGAATTTACAGTATTATTAGCTCCTTCATAAGTAACTCCCCTAGACTGGCTCTTACTCCATAGTGTATTACAAATAGCTCAGTGGAAGAGGGATTAGCTGCCTCGTGCCATCATTGTAGCATAGTGTCATTTCTCCTCTTAACCTTTGTCCTGAAGGATATCAACTGTTTCTCTTCTGTCTTTTGATTTACAGCAATGCCTTCTCCTCAGCGTTTCAGCGGTGAAAGCATTATCATTTGGAGTGACCTCGACATTACCATCTCTGTGCCGTGGTACATTGGGTTGATGTTCAGAACCCGGAAAGTCAATGGCATGTTAATGCAAGCCAATGCTGGGGCTGCATCCAAGATCAACATTCAGGTAAAAATGTGCCTGCCTTTGGTTAGAAAAGAAATAAGAAATTCTCCCCCATTAGTAGATATGGCTACTTGAACTACATAGCTTCATCCACCCAGCTAAATGCACATCAATAAATACAAATGATTTCTTCAGCCTTTTACAAAGATCAAAAGATCAATGATAAAAAGATCATTGTAAAATTCAGATTCATTGGTTTAAGATTTTTTTTTTAAACAGAGGGAGTAGTGTGCATTAATACTGATGCAAAAAATGTGTCTCTTTATTGTTTTGGGGTTGTTTTATCAGTGCAGTAAGTTAGAGTCTGAATGTCCGAAGTTATACAAGGAGTTATGGCAAGTGTTCCCTTTTTTACTGTTTGAGCTTTTTGCCCTTTTGGCTTGTCGTAGGAAATATTATTACCTTTCCCTCTTCCCCTTTCCATATCAAATACAAATATGTGGCAAAAAATATATATTTATTTATTTTTCACCAGATACTGAACAACTATGTTCAGTTTGAAGTGTACAGTGGCCTGAGCCAGGTTGCTAGTTTGAAGATGAGCCAGTCGCGAGTCAGTGACGGGGAATGGCATCATTTATTAATAGAGCTGAAGAGTGCTAAAGATGGTAAAGACATCAAGTACCTCGCTGTCATGTCCTTGGACTATGGGATGTACCAGGTAAAGCAACATCATAACTTTGCCACTAAACACTACAGAAATGTTTTTAGGAGAAAGCAGGATAAAGGACTGTGGACAAATACTTATGCTATGAGCCATGTTCTGTAGTGATTTGTGCCTAGTGAAGTTATACTGATTTATTAAGACTGATGATATCTTATGAACAGGTCTGCAAAAAGCCACATTCTCATGTCTAGCTCCTCTCTACTTTGATATTTTTTCTGTAATCAACTGTCAGCTGCTGCTTCACTCCATTGCTACAGAAGGTAGTCTGGCTGTGTCACTGAAGTGCTGGGGTCTGAACCCCCAGCCCTGAATTAAGATTTACATATGGGTGGTTCCCACAGTCCTTCAAAAGGAGGGGATGAGTTTGCCTTTTGGCTTTCCTCCATGGTGCGGCCAGCCTTGTAAGGAAAGCTCTTGGGTAAATGAGTGCCAGGTGTCCTGCTTTGGGGATAAAAGCTGGGACCACTTGCAGGAGGGGTGGGGTATCTATCTGTGAGGTGGATGCATTTTACAGAGTTTCCCTGTTGGGGAAGGACCTCCTGACTCTCCCTGCAACTGGGCTCCAGTCCGGTTTGGCATTTGCAAACACAGGCTTTGTGGGAGAAAGATATGGGGCTACTTCTATCCTATATGATCAGCCTATTGACTTGGTTGTCTCCTATCTCTTCTGTGGGAGACTTTGTTTCTTTGTTTATTCCACCAGTTGTTGGTCGTGCTGTGTCATTCCTGGGGCTGCTGGGGCTGATGTCTAATATGTGTGTCTATTATGTGTGACTTGTTTGTACCCCCAGCGATCACCCATGTACTGACATTTTTATGTGCAATAGAATCTGGTTACTGGCTCATTCTACTGCTGGCTGCATCCTTTGTGCTAGGCCTTTTTTGCCAATTTTTGCCAATTTTTGCCAATTTTTGCCAATTTTTGCCAATTTTTGCCAATTTTTGCCAATTTTTGCCAATTTTTGCCAATTTTTGCCAATTACTATTGGCAAAACAGTCGCAGGGGATGACAGTGCTTCTTACTGACTGTCCTTTTCCTCAACAGAGCACTGTGCAGATTGGAAATCAGCTGCCTGGACTGAAAATGAAAAGCATCATTGTGGGAGGTGTCTCTGGAGACCAAGTCTCTGTTCAGCAGGGATTTTATGGCTGTATGCAGGTATGAAATGAAAAGTATAGCAACATACTTGAACTTTTAAGAGAATACCTATGTGAAAATGTGGACTTTTCTTTTTCACCCATCCCTGAGCATTTCTGTTCCCTCTATCAAAATATCTTAGAATCAAAATAGTAAAGACCACCCACTTTTCCAGGTACAGACCTGGTCTCACAGGGGAACAGCATTTGAAAAAAAAACTGGGTTTGGCTCACCAGGTGGTGTTTCTCTTAGATGTATCCTCAAGGATTAATGGAAGTAGTGAAATGCATAGTACTGTATTCTGAATGAAGACTCTAATTTAAAAATAATTGTCTTTTGTCACCAGGGAGTAAGAATGGGAGAGACATCTACAAATATAGCTACACTCAACATGAAACAGGCTATGAAGATCAATGTGAAGGAGGGTTGTGAAGTGGATAACCCTTGTGATTCCAACCCATGTCCCCAGCACAGCTACTGCAGTGACGACTGGGACAGCTACTCTTGTGTCTGTGACCCAGGTAACCCAGTTACCATCGCATGCACTCATCCAGGAGCTGGATCGCATCTTCACACACTGCTGCAGGAGCAGCAGCAGCATGCTTGCAAAGTGCTCATCTTCTGATTCTTCCTCTTCCAATCATTATTATCTTTCTCAGTCTTACTGTAGCACCCTTGAAACTGTGGTCATGGACCTAAGGATCATTTGTTCTAGGCAACATACCAACCAAAGAAAGATGGTCTCTGGTCCAAAAGGCTCTTTCTGTTCCCTTCTTCTTTTCTTTTTGTCTGTTTTCTTTCTCTTTTTGTCTTTCCCAGCTGTTTCTGCTGTTGAATTTCAGTCTCACACCGTGCATCCTAATCAAGATACTTTGAATTTGTTTCTCTGTTTTGGTGCACGTAGCCAGCACATGCTGTCAGCACCCAGCACAGTCACCTCCCATATACACAGGGAGAGAATACAAAACTATTTGTAACACATGCCCTGAATATAAAAATGGGAAGCAAAGGCACAAGGATGCCTCAAGCATGTTAACAGACTGTTGAAAAGAACAGTCCACTATCATTTTGCTGGGAGGGAAAAGAGCACCTTCTTTCTGACAGTATCTCAGGGGGGATCTACTGGTTATTGAAGATGTGTTATTAGTGTATAAACTTCAAATAGATGGTCTTTTGGAGACATACAAATCGTAAATTACAATGGTTGCTGTAATTTTATGACATTGTTTCCCCAGGGTACTTTGGAAGAGACTGTGTAGATGTATGTAACTTGAACCCATGTGAGCATGTCTCCACGTGCGTGCACAAACCTAGCTCATCCCATGGCTACACCTGTGAATGTGGACAAAGCTACTATGGACAGTACTGCGAGAGCAAGTAAGAGAATTATTTTTGTTCTCAGTTTCTCAGTCTTTCGAGGTAGCTCTGCTCCTAAGGCTTGCTGCTTCCTTTTCTGCTTTGGTTAGCTTTCCTGTTACAGTTGGAGACCAGACAAACTTCTGTATATTCACAGGCTGCTTCTCTTCATCAGCAGCTCAGGGGCTCAACCAATTGTGCTGCATTACACAGCACTGCATCTCACCTGTACCTTGTGGTGGGCTCGGCTTGAGTTTGCTCTGCATCTCTCCTTCAGCTTCCTCAGCACACAGAGAGTGATGCACCCAGCTAGGTGGCCTGTGGCCAGATAAAAATGGCTTTGCAGTTTGGGTCCAGTCCCTGGGCTGGCAAAAAGCCATCTCTTCTGTCCAGTCTGGGAGGCCTATGTCCTGTTGCTGTGTGGGACAAACGTGCTGATTCCCTCGTCACCAGCTTTCTGGTCTCAGATAAGCATTCAGCAGCTGGCCCTATCCCAGAGACGGCACTTTGATTTACTGTAGTACAGGCCATTCATGATGTGCAGTGCATTTGTCTGCCCATTTAGGAATAGCTGATGTGATGTTTTCTTCCCTTTGAAAACCACAAACTTCTTCCTCTGCCATTTGTTGTGTGGACTTGCAAATGTTGGCCGGGCTGTTGTCAGATTAATCTTTCATTCCTCTGGATGAGCGACACAGAGATGTTGTCCCTTGTTGTTATCTGCTGACATCATGTCAAGTACAGCATTGTGGTTTTTCATATTATGAAGCATAGAAGTACAGACTTGGCAATTACTGTAAACAAAATTCGGCATGGTCTTTGAAACAGACGGCAAACAGCTTTTCTTTCCTAAAACGAGCAGCAGGGAGGGGATTCCTTGTTCATTATACTGATAACAGAATCAGCAGTGTCATCCTTCAGACTGTTGCTTGACAAAGACTTCCAGCTAGCAGAGACCCCGGTCACTGCCCAGGCCCCTTCTCAGAGCTCTCCTTGCCAGCACTAATGTTGGAGCATCTGTGGGACAGACGTGCTCAGAAGCTCACCAAGAAGAAATAGAACCAGTGAAAATGAGGGTTATCATTCAGCAGGGGTGAATTTGGGGTTGCTGAACAGCCCGCAACAAGTTGTGCGGCTCGCCTTACAGTCTGAATCATAGTCTTTGATTCACAGTCTGGATCAAAGCTGCCACCATTCCCTCTTCCATGGCCCCAACCAGGTGTCCTCCTCTTCCCCTGTGACAGACCAGGGCTTTTCAGACCCTGTGGTGAGCTGGCTGAGAAAGCCAGGTTGGCTGGAAGTAGTGACTTTTCTTTATAGGGTGAGCTTGCGGCAAGCTTTGCACCTGAACTGGTGTTCTTGCAGGTTGGAGAAGCACTGCTGCCCACAGCAGGGCTGGGACAGGAACTTGTGGGGATGTGGGGGTGGAATATAAAGTGTTGGAGACCTGTACCCCAAGGTTGTTTGTGGTGGTAGGCAAACCAGGGCACGGGCTTAGAATCACCTGCAGTTGCCGAAGCTGTTGAAGTGCTGCACAGCCTGACAGAGCCTGTCTGGCCTGCCCCAGCCAGCACTTTCCCTAGCAGGGGACTGGGGGTGGTGGGACCAGGACTGTTTCCACTAGGGATTGTGGGCCCTGTTACCCTCTCCCAGAGGAAAGAGCACTTTATTTGCTCATAGAGATGTGTACTTTTTATAAAGAGGAGCTGGTCATGAAAATACTTAGAGAAGCATTCCCTCTAGGGTTTCGTAGCACTGATACTCTTTGTTTTCTGTTATTACAGTGTATATACGTTTATATATGTATTAATTGTTGGCTGCTGCAGTGAGATACATTACACTCTATAAGCTGACAGAGTTGAGTGCAGATTTGACCCAAAGCTCTTTTTTTCCCCCAGCTTTTTAGATGAAGCTTGAAGAACTTTCTTTCAATTTATTTTCTTTCACAGGACCGACCTGCCTTGTCCCAGAGGCTGGTGGGGAAATCCCATCTGTGGCCCTTGTAATTGTGAGACTAGTAAAGGGTTTGACTCTGATTGCAATAAGACCAATGGAGAATGCCGCTGCAAGGTAAGCAAAAGAAACCAGTATTAAGTGAAAATTTCTTTAGTTTAAAGAGTAACTATGCCACTAATAGCTGCAAGTGAGTATCTGAGACAAAGTACACACAGTTGTGCTTTGTATCATATATATATATGTGCACAGTATAGTTAATCTTTACCTAAAACATTCTGCTGGCACCGCCCTTCACAAAATCGTACTGTGCGGTTCTTATCTTATTTGCGTTTGGAAAGCAAAACTGAGAGGATGAAAGCCTGGCTCTGATCTCTCTGAAGTGCAGCCTGGTTTATCGGGGGAGATCAGACCTGGGTGCAGAGGAGTGCCGGTGGTGTTTTGTGTATCTCAGTGAGTAATAACCATGAAACAGCTCAGGCCAGCTGGGTGAAGCTCTCCCCTGTGCAATGGCCACCAAAAGGCCAAGCAGCTGGAGAGCAGTAAATAATATGAAAGGCTAAATGCTTTCCTCAGTGCCAGCTCTGTCGAGTTTAATAGGAATTTGCCATGGATGGGCAGGGACGGACGGGGGACGCAGAAAGGGAGGTGCCTCCCTCCTGAATGTTTTACAAAGGACTTCTCACAGTAGGTTTTACAATAGGCTTGAATGACATCAGAGGAGCTCGGCCTGTGCAGACCAGCAGCAGTGAATCTGGCCCCATACTCCTTTCCAAAATGCCAGCAGGACACACAGCAACTGTTGCGTTAAATTGAGCCAGTGGGGTGCCAGCACCATGCTCTTGTGTAATCACATAACGCCTCAGATCAAAAGCATTTACAGATGTGATTTGAATACGTGATCATTGGTTGCTCTCCACCCTGTACATGAAACACAAGTGGACGGTGCAAGTTTCCTTACTGGCTTGTTCATGCCATACAAGAGTGGACTTGCAAAGCAGAGAAAGCTGCAAATCCTCCATGAATACATTTGCTGGACACTGGCAACAAGTACACGAGGAGTAATATGGGCCCTCCATCCCCACTGGAAATGGTGATCCAAACCCATGGTCTCTGCAGCACAGGGCAGCCCAGCCATCCCCCTGGCATTCAGCTCTGGCTCTCTGCATTATGTGGGCTGACACAGCGCACTTCCCATAGCTATTACATTTTCTGTTAATAGTAATATCATTATTATCTCACGCTTTGCAAAACTAGCCCTTTTATGGTGTACATGCTGCTAGAGCAGGATTTCACAAATGCAAGCGATTTGGAATGTAAGTCAAATAGCTCATATATCTATTGTTTTGTTTTTTTCTAGACAAATTACTACAGGCCCCAGAGCAGTGACACCTGCTACCCCTGCGACTGCTTCCCGTCCGGCTCCCACACGCGTGCCTGTGACATGGAGACAGGGCAGTGTCCTTGCAAACCTGGCGTCATAGGGCGGCAGTGCAACCGCTGCGACAACCCATTTGCTGAAGTTACCATGAAGGGCTGTGAAGGTATCTCCTGTCCAGCAAGTGCTGCTGATCAGCTGGGCTGTAGTTGCAGGATCAGAGCTCCCAGCAGTGGCAGGTGGAGGGCGCACAGCGGTGGGCATGCAGCTGCATCCTGAGGTGCATGTGAGCCTGCTGGAGTGACTCCAACAGGGCAATGGGAGCTGCAGCAACTTAAACATGCACCCCTCCTCCTAAGTCTGTGCCAGTATGACTCATGGGGGCTGGGGAAAAATAAAAAAGCTCATATTTCTCTAATTTTCATCAAATGGAAATACAGCAAGCTTGGGGGGGAGAGCAAAAGACCAATCCCAATTTTACGTGAAACCTGAGTTCATCTGCCAGTGCAGCATTGTATTACTGTGCTGCAGCTGAAGAGGTGGGCGAGAGCCCTTGGGCCTTCTCCCTGCAGAGGCTGTGCTGTGTGCTTAGTGCCCTCTGCCTTTTTTCCCTGTCTTGCCCATCCTGCCTTTCCTCTCACCCACCCTCCTCCTGTGATCAGCACAAAGCTGCTGCAGCAGCCATCTCACCACAGTGTGTGGGTGAAATGAGGGAGAAACATTTTCCCACAATAAAGGAGGAGGCAGAGATAGGCAGAGCCAAAATGCAGAGCCCCATAATCATCCTGAGCTTTCCTCTGTCTGTACCTGTCTGCCCACACTGCTGGATAAGGAGCAGCTGATGGGTTACAATTTGGAAGACACTGCGGAGGACAGGTATCCTGACAGGGCTTGGGAATTACAGGAAGGTCCTTCAGGCAGGCTGAAATATCTCCTTGTTGTGATTTTTATCTTGTAAGAAAAAATGCATTGTTTTTTTTTCTGCTTTCAGTAATTTATAATGGGTGTCCCAAAGCTTTCGAGGCTGGTATCTGGTGGCCACAGACTAAGTTTGGCCAGCCAGCTGCTGTGCCGTGTCCTAAGGGATCTGTGGGTAAGTTACCTGGGTAAACCATTAACTATTTTATCTACATGCCTGTTTGAGTGGGAAAAAAGAGAAAAAAACGGGTACATAGGGAATGGCGTTAATTCATTGAGTCTAGATCAGAGCATAGCTCATGCATGTCACAAGCATGAAAGTTTACCTAGCTAAAACTCAAGAACTGTTAAAATACATTGCTAATAGTGGCAAAAAGAACTACGAAAGTTCAGCAGATAAACAGACAAAGAACAGAAATTCTGTATCTGTATTTTCAAAAAAGTAGAGTCCAATTTTCTGTTGACTCTATCAAGCAATTTTTACACGTGAAACTTTTAGTTTCTTGTGACTTATACATGATCTTTAGCAATACAGCTCCTCTGGGCAAAGATAAAGTTAGGAAAATCATTCACATGAGGATTGCTTTACTAGTGTTGCAGGCTAATTAAGGTAAGTGTTACAACAGAACTTGTGTTTTTGCACCCAACATCTTTTCTCTAACCCATTAGTCGGATGGCTGAAAAATGCATTTCATGGAGCACATCAACTGTGTCATTTTGTACTGCAAGTGAACAACAATCTGCTTTTTCACGTGCGTCCCTGAAAATATTTATCTGGTGGAATACTAAAGCAGATTTTTGAAAACTGAGTTCACAGTCTTTTCCAGAGTCCCTTCTGTGGGAAATGAAACCTCAGCCTCATTTCTGGGCTCTCTGCTGTGAGCAGTCCTCAGGCTCAACAAGTTGTAAATGGTTATGTGACTTCCCCAAATATTAACGGGAGGAGGTCACGGCCTGTAGGTGTGCAGAAGATTTGTGGTCATCCAGGCTCCTGTTCTGAGGGTTTTAGGACATATTTTAAAAAAAAAAAAAAAAGTTAAGAATATTTACATTATTAAACTATATAAGGTTGAATTAAAGTAAGTTTTTGCACTAAATTTGAGCTGTCCTTGTGGTTGACCCCAGTGTCTCTTCTAGCAAATAGGCTAGCAGGCAAGGGTACTTGTAGGAGTTGCACATTTTAAGTTAATTTTATGGAAAGTTCAAAAAAAGTAAGCTTGATAGTAATGAATATTCAGACTAGGAACCTGAGGCTTAATTGTATTCACCTAATCATGGAAGAGAAATAATATAATTAGATATTGTACAATTAAATAGAATTCTTATTTAGGTATTGGTAATTAAATAGCTTAGACACTTGCAGTACGTATCCAATCCAACTTAACTAGCACAATGTAAATTTTGAATTTGATAACTTGCATTTCACTGTGAAGGATTAACAGCCAAGAGCCACATTTTAAAATTATTTGACAAATAGTACAAAATAATAGGCTAAATTAAATGGTATGCTGCTCACAGACCATTCACAAGTGGCAAAAGGCAATAACGTGTCGGCTGAAGTGTTTACCGTGTGCTGCATGTGAAGGTGCTAGCATGCTTTGACATGCAGGCAGCATTTGTCTGGCAGGTCTTCCTATATAGGCTATTGCACAGAAATCTGAGCAGGGACATGTTTTCATAAATATTTAGGAAGTGCACAGTCTTTCTCAAATTTGATATAAATAAATTGGTGAATTAATTAAGGAACAGTAGGGCAGTGAGGCTGAGAGCAGTTGGGCAAATCTGAAGCTTGCCTCACTTTTCCCTAAAGCCTAGGATAAAATGATTCATGAAGATTAGTAGGTTTTAACTTTCCTCAGACAGGAATTCCAGTCTGGAAAGTGAAATATGTGCATATCTCTAGAAAGTCTAGGAAATTTGAAGCCTATAAAGATTCATCCAGCACAATTCAAAGCATTATTTACCATTAACACTTTGTTTCCTTCAGGAAACGCAGTTCGCCATTGTAACATTGAAAAGGGCTGGCTGCCTCCTGAGCTTTTCAACTGCACCACCAGCACTTTTGTGGATCTAAAAATCATGGTAAGCTCTGTTTTCTCATTTTTGCCTTTATTTTATAAATTATCATCAGTTGAGACTCCAGTTTGATATCCCTGCACTCCATCTTTTGACTGAGTCCTTGAACACCCCCCTCATTTCCCATCAGGACCCTTGTGCTTTTCTGGCTCTCAGTTACATTTTCCATTGAATTGTCCAGTCCGCTCTTTCTGAAGACAAACACCATTTTGATCAAACAGCTCCTTTGTGTTAAAAATCCCTAAACGATCATTGTCTTTGTAACTAGAATGAAAAAAATAAAAGCATTATTGGGTTTTTTTTCCTTCTTGCGTGTGATTCAGAATGAGAAGTTACACCACAATGAGACCAAGTTGGATGGAGACAAAACCATACGGATCGTGAGAGCGCTGCAGAATGCCACCAAATACACACACAGTTTATATGGCAATGATGTGAGGACAGCTTACCAGATGATGATGCGGGTCCTCAAGTTCGAGAGCCAGCAGCAAGGGTTTGACTTGGCAGCCACGAGGGATGTGGAATTCAATGAAGTAAGATACTGTATACTGTGCTGAGCCTTTACAGTTCCCAGCAAAAGTTTTATGGCAATGGATAATTAAATTTGTCTTTGACAGAGGAGGAGGGAATATCATGTAATTGCTTAATCTGTTTCACAGTTTAGAATGGGAAGTTGGTTATGTGTGTGTGCATGCACACATAATAAATATCATCATAATAACAACCAAAAGCAAAATTCCCCCAAATGAAAAAATGGTCCAGTTGATGTGTTATTACTGAATAAAATAGCTTTGTGTACCATGGCACAGGTGAGTCCAAGCTAATACATCCTGCTGGACTTGTGCTAGCAGACCCAGAGCTTGGGTACCAGTGCAGGAATGCTAGAATAACCCTCCATGGGACAAGACTGGCCTCTGTGCTGGCCAAAGGTGGTCTGGCTGCCTTTGAAGGTGCACTACGCCCAGCTCACTGCTCACAGTACTTGAGGAGGACCAGCCAGGTGAGGCAGACTTTGAGATGAACTTGGAGACCCTGTGCAAGGCCAAGCTGCACCAGGAGAGGACGTCCCTGGGGAGTTGGGAGCAGGAAGAAATGTGGCTGAGAAAATTCCTCACTGTCTTGGGCTGTACAGTCAACAGAGAGCAGAGAACTTCTGAAATGTTTAACATTTTAGGTGCACCAGCTTTTAAGAGACTGAATTTTCCCTTTCCTAAGGAGACACTGTGCTGACAAACTTGTACCTGCAGGCTGTGGAGTGAATAAATTCCCCCATTCAGATCTTGAGAAGGAACTTCATTTTTAGCATGTTTTGTTAAGTAAAAAGAAGAACAACAAGAAAAAAAATGGTTTGGAAACCTCTGCTTTAATTTATTATTCTCCCACTTGGCACTGAAACTCATACAGATGATGTTTTCAAGAACTCCCTAAATATTTTTAGCATAGATCAGGAATTTGGAAACTAATCAGTAAAGCTCATGAGAAAAAGGAGTTAACATCCTAGGCTGTGGGAGCACAAGAAGAGAAGGAATTTTTTTTTTTATAGTCTCAGGTAGAAGCCTGAAAAATAGATAATAAAAAAACATAAATAATATTCAGAGACACTGAGGAGGCCTGGTACCAAGTACAGCATGTGTCTCCTGTGTTCCTGGGGAACTGTGTAGTGCTTCTCACCTTAGATGAAGGTAGTCCTACTGGCAACCTCTTTTATCTCAGATACAGGCTTGCAGCCTCAGACAGTACTTAGAGAATATAGCATCTTCCCTGTCTGCTTCTAAGTGAAGCCTAAATATTTGCCTTGGCTATTTTAGAGTTTGAGGTGATTAATTTCTAACATCAATTATGCACATTCTACCTTAGTTAGGAATCAGGTTTTGACACAACAGTGTAGTTCATATGTACACTAAGATTAAAAACTTCGTAGCACATTTCCCATTTAAGCCATTTAGCACTCTCTTTTGGGGTCTTTTTCCACTCAGCCTGAGGGTCCCTTTACATATTCTCTTAAGAAAGGGCACAAGGGGTAGGTCCTCAGCTAGAACTTCCTTTTTAACGCCATTTATAAGCAACATAAAAATGGGAGGAGAACAACATGTTTTCAGATTTATGTTTCTCAAGTTTGTATATGCAAGTTAATATTCACTCTTCTCATTCTTCACCATGCAAGTTGTCCTAGTTATCCAGGAATCAACAGCAACAACAACAAAATCAAGAGAAAGCAGTATTGCTATCCATGGCTTGCTTTGGCTTTTTAACATATCACTTTATTTTGATTTCTCTTGGGGAGTTCTTCAGTGTACATACCAAATACTGCTTTTCTTGTCTCTCATCTCTCTGAGACGAAGAAAACAGTTAGGTTTTCCTTCTGCATTTTCTTACTAGGTTTCCTGTTATAAGGTGGAAAGAAAGTAGGCAGTTCTCTTACAGCCTCCCATTTCAGCTTACTTTGCTTATAACAAGTTTGGAGAGTTTTGCTTTATGTAACAAAAAGCCCAGGGTAAGTAACATGTGCATATTTTCATATGGCTGCAGTAGAACATGCCTGCCTTAAAATATTTAATTATACACTCACCTGAGGCATTAATGTCAATCATTTTCAGTATTTCTCACTTGAAACCCAGTGCTTTGTTTGCTTCATAATTTAGGCTTGTACTTTGTTTCTCAGAATATCATCAAAGTGGGTAGTGCTCTACTGGACCCCAGCAATAAGGAGCACTGGGAGCAAATTCAGCGGACAGAGGGTGGCACCGCTCACCTGCTGAGGCACTATGAGGAATATTTCAACAACGTGGCCCAGAACATGAAGAAAACCTACATGAGACCTTTTGTCATTGTTGCTGCTAACATGAGTGAGTATCAGTGTTGAAAACTCCTTTTTTATATTAGAGCTTTAAAAATGTGCCAGACAGAGGTGCTAGCTATTTGTTTTAGTAGTACCCACTGGGAAACAACACACTTGGATTTTCTAATCTAGTCAGTGCATTCATTTCAAGTCAGTTGGGCCGTATCTCTCAGTTGCCATGGTGGCCTCCTGGGAGATATCTGATGTGTTTTACCTCTGGGACTCCCTTTCACTGCTCTGTGTGGCATTTTGTTGCAGCCACAGTATTGTACAGATGGTAGGAAGGACAAAGTTGGTGTGTAAAGGTAATGCCTTTTGAGACCACCTAGTATAGTTGAACATAGTAGATCACATTTTTGAAAGAATCACACCACCACCACCTGAAGAATTACTACAGTACAAAATAACCCTGCTGCTATTGATCATACACCTCTGATTTTCACATGCTTTACTAGCCTGGAACTTTTCCAGAAAATCATCTTCTGTCGAAATTCCTGTGCTGAAAGGTATTTTCTCACAATCACCCAGCCAAACCTTCAAACACTCTTCCATCATCAGAGCAAAATCCGTGGGGTCCAAAATACCCATAAAATCATAGAATCGGTTTGGTTGGAAAAGACATTTAAGATCGAGTCCAATCGTTAACCTAACACTGCCAAGCTCACCACTAGGCCATGTCCCTAAGCATCACATCTACACATATTTAAAATCCCTTCAGGGATGGTGACTCCACCACTGCCCTGGGCAGCCTGTTCCAATGCCTGATAACCCTTTCCATGAAGAATTTTTCCTAATATCCAACAACATCCTAATGGCACAACTTGAGACCATTTCCTCTCATCCTAGTGCTTGTTCCTTAGGAAAGACACTGACCTCCACCTCGCTGCAACCTCCTTTCAGGTAGTTGTAGAGAGCAAAGAGGTCTTCCCTCAGCCTTCTCTTCTCCAGAATAAATAACCCCAGTTCCCTCAGCTGCTCCTCATTAGGCTTCTGCTCCAGACCCATCACCAGCTTCGTTGCCCTTCTTTGGACACACTCCAGCAGCTCAGTGTCCTTCTTGTAGTAAAGGTCCCAAAACTGAACACAATATTCAAGGTGCAGCCTCACCAGAGCTGAGTACAGGGGCACGATCACCTCCCTAGTCCTGCTGGCCACACTATTTCTAATACAAGCCAGGATTCTGTTGGCCTTCTTGGCCACCTGGGCACACTGCTGGCTCCTGTTCAGTCAGCTGTCAACCAACACCCCCAGGTCCTTTTCCGCCAGGCAGGTTTCCAGCCTCTCTTCCCCAAGCCTGTAGCATTGCATGGGGTTGTTGTGATCCAAGTGCAGGATCCAGCACTGATCCCTGTTGAACTTCATACAATTGGCCTCAGCCCATCACTCCAGCCTGTCCAGATCCCTCTGCAGATCCTTCCTACCCTTAGACAGATCAACACTCCCACCCAACTTGGTGTCTTCTGCAAACTTACTGAGGGTACACTCAATCCCCTCATACAGATAATTAATAAAGATATTAAACTGAACTGGCCCCAATACTGAGCCATGGGAACACCACTTCTGACCAGTTATGGGTCAAAACTGAGAAGGAAACATCAGACATACCCAGACACATTCCCTACCTATCACAGTAAATGCCTCCTCTGACTAGCAAACAGCAGCTCCTGCCCTTGCGGGACTGTGCTATACTTCACAGATGTCCCTGTGGTATACATGCAAGTGAAGCACAGCAACTGCAGCCTCTTCAGCCTCTTTCCCCAGGTACCAACAGTCTGAGCTGATGAGTTGTTGGGTGATAGTTCTGGTCTGAGTGGGAGGTGATTCTAAGTTGGGTGACCTTCAGATGTTCCTCCCAAGTAGCACTGCTATCTGATTTTTCTTTCAGAGGTGGTGTAAATTGTTATCAACCTGGACTTGTATTTAGCTTTTCAAGCTGCTGCTTTTATGTCAGATCCGAAGAAGGGCTCATGTGCCAAAAAGCTTGTCTTACTTTCCCAAATACACCCATTGGTATAAGAAGTGAATTAACCTTTGCCTAGAAACCTTGTCCTGAGAGTGCTTCATGTCCACAGTCACAGGGACATAAAAAGCAAAGTCATGAGACAGTCAAGCTAGACATTTACAAAGTCCTGCATCAACTCCAGGGGAGAAGGATTATTGCTGAACTAAATCAAAGTGAAATACTTTGATTTCTGTTTAATAAACCAAAACCGAAATATTTCCTTTTGGTTCAGGACTGTCAGAATCAAAATATTTTTATCTTCACACTCAGAAAAATATATGTTCAATATTTTAGCCAAACTGAACTGAGATGAAAACAAAAACCAGAATTTCTAGCAGGTTGTAAATCCTGATTTTTTTTGACCAGCTCTTCGTGAGTAAAAACGCATGAACTTGGGAGTGATGAAGCAGCTCTGGCCTGAAAGGGGTCTGTTTTCTTTTGAACCGTTTTTCCAGGTGAACATGGTGTTAATGGGGTTTTATAATGGCTCATCTGGGAGTTATTTAGAGACTAGGAAAGGAATTGGAATTTGCAGATCTTAACTTGGATATTTCTTCATATAGAAACTTGCAATGGATCACAGCTTTTGGTGTAGGGTTACCCCCAGGACTTCCAGCTTCTCACTTTTATTAGAACATCTAAATTGGCACTCAATGACTTCTATTAAATGGAAAAGTTCAAGCCAACTCAGCTGCTTTTGAATATTTTGGCAGTTGGACAACAGGCAGAGCTGATGAGGTGAGCCAGAGAGGAACTGCTAGAGTAGAGGAAGGAGAACCGAAGGACTAAGGAGTAGTCCCAAGTAAAATCCAGGTTTTCTTTGCTGAGCTGACTTTGCAGTTTAACAGATGGAGAACTACCTTCCTGAAGCAGCAGATGTAGCCTTCTCTACAAGCAACAAGTCTGAAACTGAAACATGCCACTTCAGTATTTCCAATGTTTGCAGTAGTGTTTCCTAGTATGAGATACTGTCTTGTGAATTCCTTTCTGCTGCAAAATAAATTCATAACTTGAGAAATGTAACATAATACTGACATATAAGCTTTTAGTTGTCATTTAAGGTATTAATGAGAGAAATTCAAATTTGTGTTTTGGGGTTTAAATGTCTTCTCTGCATTGTGCAGATATTTTAACCTTACAATCTTGTTTCATTTTGTTGCAATATCATATTTGAAAGCATTGAAGTTAATTTTATGGGAAACTTTTTTTCCCCCAGTTATTGCTGTTGACATCTTTGACAAGTCTAATTTCACGGGAGCTAGAATACCACGATTTCATGAGATTAAAGAAGATTATCCAAAAGATCTGGAGTCATCTGTCGTCTTCCCTGATACTTTGTTCAGACCTTCAGACAGGAAAGGTAAAACCTTTCTGTTGCCCTTCGGAGGGCAGTTTTGACTATCTCCCAAGGAGCATGATTAATCCTTGCAAAGCGGGGTGGTACTAGGGTGAGAGCGGGGTGACCATCTACACAGGCAAACATTATTTAGGGATGGAGCAGCTGTGCATAGTTCTGAGGCATTTTGCCTGCCGGCAGCAACAGGAGCATGGTGGGCTACCTAACTGGCTGTACCTGTCTGTCAGGTCTCGCTCGAGGCCCCTCAATGCGAGAGAAATGCTCTGCCTCTGTTCCCACCAGGATAGGATGGGACAGCTGCCTGGAGCCTGCAGCCCCACAGCCACCTTACCCCAGTCCCTGCAGAGATAGAGGGAGACAGTGTGAGAGATGGAGAATCCAAATCTGGGAGCAGAACAGTGTCATCAGAACTAGACAGCAAATAAAAAGTCTTGAGCTGCACAGGGAGATGGGTGATGAGGGAGAATACTTGGGGAAGAACCTGCTTCCCAGTGTCTCTGAAGTACTCCAAGATTGCTGAGAGGAACCACAACTTACCCTGAGCAAGGGAAGAGAAAGAGGGTAACCCAAAGAGCAGTAATTATGTTTGTACCATGTCTGAATATCCTCTGAATGGGGAAATAGTAACATTTGTGAAAATAGCACATAATAATTAATAAGATAAGGCAACTTTATGACTTTTTCTTCAGAAATGGGGCATCTGCTTGTATGACTTGTATTTTTTCTCTAAGAAAAAAAGGGAATGTGAATTTTAAGCGATACCTCCAAAACTGAAAGCTCATTATATGACAGAATTATCAGGGAGAAATCCCATGTGACCAATTGGTGTATTCATAAAACTAGCTCTGCCACATATAAAAGTACATGTGATTTAATAGCATGCATTTAATGTTCTCCTTAAGTCATGCACAGAGCACTTACATACTTACATATCTTCTGTCTTAAAAATGGCTTGTTTTCTAGCTAGACTAAATGGTTATTCATGGTTCGATGGTTAATTGATTACCAGCTGTATAACTGTGAAATGTGCTAAAATTTCATTAAAAAAAACAAATATAACATTAATGTTATAAGCCTAGAGTTGTAACAACAATAACATTTCTGTATCTTTGCAACGCAAAATTAACAGTTTAAATCGTAACTCAGATGTTGTGTGGAAAAAATGTAATATTTCTGTTAATTCCATAGCAGTGCCTACAATGAAACCTTCAAATCAAAAATTATCCTCTAAAGTGAACATTGATGCACTAAGCCCTGGGAGTGCTTTTGCAAAGAGAAGGAAGCGACACCCAGATGACTTAATACATCATACCATTGCCATGGTCATTATATACCGATCCCTGGGACACCTCCTGCCTGAAAACTATGATCCTGACCGAAGGAGCTTGAGGTAAACTTCAGACATGTTTGTGAATTGTGCAGGTCCCTTCCTCCATTTGCTCTGAGTGTGCAGGAGAGACAGAACTGCTTTTATAGTGACCAAATGTCATCTGTGCTGTAGTTGTCACCACTGTACTGTCTCGTCCTCCTCTGGCACACTGTGGGAGAATAACCATGTCAGTAGCACCAGCAGCTTTTGGAAACACAGCTATTGCAAGGCTGATGGAAGCAACTGGAAGTCTTCTATTTGCAGAACCTACCAAATCAGTGCTTTGCACTTTAATATTTAGAACACTGTGTAATTTTTCTCCGTTTGCAGATTGCCAAATCGCCCTATTATTAACACACCTGTAGTGAGCACAGCCATTCACAGTGACGGGGAGCTTCCTCCCAACCTGGTGGAAAAGCCCATTATAGTGGAGTATGCCATGCTGGAAACGGAGGAGAGAACGAAGCCTGTCTGTGTCTTCTGGAATCACTCTATCACGTATGTCTCCTGCTTGCTTTAGGGCTGTGTGTGGCAACTGTCTCAGTAGCAGAGAAGTTCTGTCCAGGAAGATAATTCTGGATGTAAACCCTTTTTGCTCAGTTTATTCAACTGGCGACTGATTTCTGGTGGAATAGAGCCACGTAGCCATTTCCCACCAACCTCAGAAAAATGAAAATAATCATCATAACTCCTCAAACAAGGGATTAGCTGTGTGGTTTCTAACAAACACAGTGCCATCATGTCTTTCTGCTGGGTTTATTTTCAACCAGCAATAATAAATCTCACAATTTCCTTGTATTTGCTTATGCTTTTTGCCCGCAGATGTATATCTGGACAGACATAGTCTGACTCCAGTGCCTGAATTCATGGCTCATCTGAGGTCCCTAAGTCATGACTCTCATTGCCCCATGCCCTCTTTTTAGGAGAGCATCTCCAGGAAATGATTCATTTCTTAGATGGGCTGAATCTTCTGTTATACTCCAGTGACTGTGGACAGAGTACATGGCAAGCAGACACCCACCCTTGATGCCTCAGTCAGGACCAATGCAAAAAATTACAAAACAAGTTGTAAGAAGGAGGACTGAGGTTTTGCAGATAAAATTATATGAGTAAAGATATAAATTTTTGAATCTCAAATTTTTGAATAAAAAGTCAACTCAAAGGCAGTTGCACTGATAAGAAGCAACTTACTTGTTCCATCCATTACTATGGATTTGCTTTCATTTGTTTTAGTGAAAAAATAGAGGGAGAGGAAATACCTTCTTTGGGACGTTAGACCTCTTCCAGTTGTTAGGAAGCAATCTTAATACATAAGGAGAACATAAAGAGAGAGTATTTGAATCTCTAGGAAGAAAGTGTGAGGGTAAAGATAAAATATTCTGAAAATGGCTTATGTATTAATGTCTTTTGTATTCAGGAAAGTTAAAGGTACAGACATATTTTTCTTGAAAATCTGAAAAATTTTAAGAACCATGTATGTTGGTGAGTGTTTTGTTGGGTTTATGGCATTGTGGAAACAGCACGGTCCTGTTGGAGATATTTCAACAGTGTGGATAAAACAAAGGAAAATGTGTTGAGAGGTAACTACATGCTCTACCCATTATCATTTCACGATATTGTAACTATTGTATATATAATACAATTTTCAACCATAAAACCAGGTGTATAGTGAGAGGATGATATATATTGTCTGCCCAGAATAAGAGGAATAGCTGTTACTTGTTTCCTAATAGCCCAAAACTCTAGTAAACCTATGAAAAATCCATTAAAAGGCAATATCCTGTGCTGGAAATAAAAGAGCAAACTAACCTAGGAAATGTTTGCCTTCAAGTCAAAAGCTTCAGGATATTATGTCATTGAAAGGGTCGGAAAGGCAACAGAAATCTGTTATTTTTGTCAGTAATAAACTACTCCATTTGCATGCATGTAAAGTAGTGTATTTGCTTGTATGTACAGAGAATTCTGCCAATTATGAGGGAATGGCAAGTTCTTTTTCATAAATTTTTAAACATTGTATGGGCTTGAATAACTCATTAGCTCTAAAGTGATTCATCTGTTAGCTATTTGCTGGCAACTTCAATGGCATTGTTGTCTGTGTTACATCTTCCTACAGCCACAGTTGAAAAGCAGCTTTTAAACTGCATGTAATGAAAGAGGTTTTTAAACGTGAGTACTTTTCAAGAGAAAGAGACATTAAAACTGTTTAACAAATATTTTATCGCTGAATGAAAAAGATGTCCTGTCATGTCTAATTAAAAACTCTTTCAGTAGCTACAAGACTACTTTTATTACTCATTAACTTCAGAATAGAATAATTGACATTGATACAAAACAATTTCTGAAGTCACTGGAGTTAACCAGTGCTGCACAGGGAATAACTTTTAAGGGAGCAATTCCTCAATGTTAATACAAGAGATCTGATAGGAAATAATGTTTACTGGTTTTAACCTTTTCTTTTTAGAGGAACAATATGACGAAATCACATTACTGCTGAAACATATTTCATATAAGTGCTCTACAAGCAGTGTCTAGGTCTAGGGAAATAGAGATAACTCAAAAACTTACATCTCTGTGTTTTAGGTATTTACCTTTGTGTCATCCAGTTTGCTCTATGCAATCACTTTCCTATATTGCTTATGTGGTCACTGACCCAAAAGCAAATTTTAAATTTTTTTTTAAACTCGAAATAGATCAGAATCTGCTTCAACTGAAGGCTTTTTAAGTTGATGATACTCTTTTAGGCAGATGACAGCTATAAATATTTCTGTCTTGGTACTTACAGTCCTTTCTGATTGCAGAGCAAGGGCTGCCCTGAAGAGCAACAGCAGTGGGAGGTGAGGGGAGATAAGAGGATGACCCTTAGAAATGCCTTTTTTCCCCACAGGGTTGGCGGGACAGGTGCCTGGTCCTCGAGAGGATGTGAGCTGTTTTCTAGAAACCAGAGCCATATCGCTTGCCAGTGCAACCATATAACCAGCTTTGCTGTCCTGATGGACATTTCGAAACGAGAAGTACGTGGTGTCACGCTTATGATTTTTGAGGGCTTTGGTTTTCGAGGGCTTTGGTTCAGAGCTTGAGCTTGAGCTTTGTCCATGACTCAGAGCATCATCAGCAGATCAATCCCATGTTACAGTGTGTCAGGAGTGCATTTCCCCGTGCCTGACAGAACCTGACACTGAGTTTGCTGAAAGGAGCTTCTTAGTCAGTGCACCCTCTGGGTGCTGCCCATACACACTCAACATGTTGAGTGACATAGGAGGTGGCATTGTCCACTCCTGTTGGTCCTAAAGTAAATCTGTACATTGGGTGAGTAGAAATGAAAACATTGACACTGCAAGTAGTAGATTTGATTGGAGGAAAGGGAAGGAAAAATTCACAGAGGTCCTGTGAATCTGTCTTTCTACAGAATGGGGAGGTGCTTCCTCTGAAGATTGTCACTTACACAACCGTATCTATCTCACTGGTGGCTTTGCTGATCACCTTCATACTGCTGGTCCTGATCCGCACACTACGTTCCAACTTGCACAGTATCCACAAAAACCTGGTGGCTGCCCTGTTCTTCTCTGAACTGGTTTTTCTTATTGGAATCAATCAGACTGAAAACCCGGTAAGAGTTATTCCATGCTTATTGCTAGAGTTGTTGTCAGGCTTTAAATCATGGGTTCATACTGCAACTTTTACCTGCTCCCATCTGTGTGACTTTCTCTTCCTTTTTACTTCTGCTTGACCTCAAAACCATTTGAAAATCATCAGACTTTTAGTATATTCTTGTGCATTTTACATGATTAGTAACAATGCCAGGAGATAGGACTATATCTTATTTTCAGAGAATATATAACAGCAGCCCTGTTGAAGGCTTATCCCAGGAACTGAACCCTGAATACTGATTTCTTCCTTCCTGTCCATCAGTATGTTTTCTGTCTTGCTTTCTCTGTTCAGTAGGAGGCTCTCCAGTTTCTCCAGCAGGTACCTCACAAGCCCAAATGGCTCCCAGTGTTGACTGCTAGGTTGTCAACTCTGTATTGCTGTGCAGGTGCTAAAATGCATGTTGCACACCCACCATGGCCATTTGGGAGAAGCCACTTGCCAGGCATGGGACAGCTTACTACGTCCAAGAATCAGTAGGAAACCTGTTGCTTTGCTTTGTGCCTTCCAGCCACAGTGTTGGCTTTAGCCCATCTTATCTGTCGCCAAAGCTTAGTGCAGGCACCTCCAGCATTGTGCACGTCATGAAACGCAAGCCATGAATGAACTGAATACAAGATGTACGCCACACATGAAATGTGTATGTTCTGTACCTAGGACCTCATTGCTGTCTTAACTATGTAGCATTATATGTAGTATTGATGCTAATTCTTAGTAGCACCCATCTCAAAAGTCATGGTTACCATGCAGTCAGGTAGGAGTCAAGCAGGGAAGGGTTCCAGGACAGCCAAGCTTCACAGTCACCTTTACCAGTCAGTAAACAGATGGGGGATGACATGCAATAAAAAGTATGTCCTTAACAGATATGGAGAATATTCAAAATGTCAGTGCAGGGATTATCTGAACACTGTGAAGAAAATTTATATTCTAGAAATCCTTTACATTTTTCAATCTAAATTTTGAGAGGGAAGTACAATCTTGAGATGTAAACACCAATTTGACCACACTGATTCCACATTGTCTCGCTTATAAAAATTGTCTTCTTTGGAAGCCTTTGGTCAATAGTATTCCTTTTGGAAAACTAAATAAAATTATGCTGCTTAAATTTTTCAATTTCTAAGGTTCAGGTTGTTCTGTTGCCTTTTTTCTGGGCTCTCTTACCCACTTTACCTTTTGGAAAATTGTGAATGCTAAACTGGAAGAAGCTGTCCAGCTGGTATTGTCACTTCCAGTGCTATATCCCAATATTTCCCTGCACCAGGAACTCCAGTTATCTGCTGCTATGGTGAAGTCTTCTGCAGTGACCTGCCCTCTGGAATATGGTCTTATGTCATGTGTGACCCTTGTTGTCTTTGATTCATAGTATACGAGTTTGCATATTAAAATAATGAACTCACCTTTCCAATTGATCCATAGCACTCGGTGTAACTTGCTCTTTTCCATGCCTTCTTGGGCACACCACACATTTTTCACTGCATTTCACTAGCGGGGAGTTTACTCTCTTTCAGTTCTCTGACATGAATACTGAGGAGCAGGGGGCCAAGCCCACATCCCTGCGGGATCTTACCAAAAATTACACTGTAAATGATGGCTCCTCATTTCCAGATTCCTTTCATAGTATCATGAAGCACCCAGCAAAGTTTTATAAGAGTAGTAAACCAGTTCATTACAGCAATACCACAAATAATAATGGTTGTACTTGGTGAGATTGTTCTCTTTCTCTCCTTCTCATTTTTGTGCTTTGGGGCTCATAGTGTAATCATGTCCTGTACTTTTACCAGGACTAGGTGTAACACCCCAAACCTTTAACCCACTTGCAAAGATTTTTAAGTTACAGAATATATTTCATACAGCAGAAAGCCACTCCTTGTAGCCTACCCAATCAATTTGAGAAGTTAGGAGGGCTGTAAGCCATGTCTGCTTGAGACAATTATTCATCTGTCTGTATGGAATGAGAGTTGTCTAACGAGTCATGCACTGATGAACATAAAGAGGGAAAGAATGCTGAAGCACAAATAATGCTGTGCTGCTTGGCACCCAGCCTGGCTTTTATGGGTTTCTGTAAATTAACAGTCACATTTCTGGGCGAGGTTTTAATCTTTCCCTGGACTATTGATAGAAAGTGATTTATTTTCTTTTTTTCTTACCTGAAAAAGGTAATGTTCAGGGCAGCAGTCTACTAACATGCATGTGCCAGTAAGAACGAAAAAAGCCCTGCTTACATAGAGGGAAGAAAGGTCTTTTATTTGGTGAGCTACGTTTTCAATACCACTTGGTGTTACAATAAAGCTGATGCAGTAAGTGAATCCAGAAAGTTGGCGGTCTTTGTACGATTCCTTCACTCAGCAAAGTTAAACAAGAAAACTTAAGTCTTTGAGCATTATTGCATGAAAAAACACTAAAAAGTCATGCCAAAACCTGAAGGCAGGGTCAGTGCTGCACAGGAACAAAAAGACCAAAAACACAATGTAAAACATTTTGAAATAAAAATCGGATGGTTATAAAAAATGCTCTTAATGCAAGCTTATCAAGAGATCGTTGACAAAATCCCTTGCTTCTGAAAGGAGAAGGTTAATTGCAGATTTCGATTCAGGTGTCGGATGCTTGTGGTCATTCCCGTTTTCACTCATCAAACTGTTAAGTTGGGAGGAACAGCTTGTTAACAGATATTACAGAAATGCAAGTCTGTGAAGGCCAGAGGTTTCAAGGTGGCCTTTTGGTCACAAAGATGACTTCAGCTACTGTTTTGCCCAGTGTAGCTGTTTCTCCTAGTCATACTAAGGATTCAGTCTCTTTGGTTTCAGCAGGTCCTACATTTTTGGTGTTCTCAGCCTGGCCAGAACTGAGTGGTCCACCTTGTACTGCTGACACAGGATAAAACCCAAATCCAGACCTGGGACTGGAAGCTCCAGATCCCCTTGTTCCTAGCTGAAGACATGAACTACCTTGCCAGCACTAGGCTGCTTTCTGCTTGTCCTCATGTCTTCTGTTCCTGACTGCCAGTAGCAAGGCTTAAAGAGGAAGGGTAGAACAGCATTTCTGGATCCAGAATATACTACAGCCTGGTGGTTAGGGCAGTTTGCTGCAGTGAACAAGAAGGGGATTAACGCCCCCTGCTCAAGCCAGGTAGGGCCTAGAAGCCACTCTCCCACTTTGTAGCTAAATACCCTGATTTTGACATTAGATAAAAGGTTTATTCTACCTTTTGGATTTATCTGCAGAGTAGGTGGTGATCTGCTTCTGCCTGCATCACTTTAGTCTAGTGATAATGGCCAGGCATCCTCCATGACTTCTTGAAGTATAGATGTGCAAGGTCTGCATGTTCATCAGTGAAGGGCAAAGCTGCAAGGACAAGAGAGACAACCACTACCTTACCACATGGATGCATCCCTGCCTTGGCTTCTCAATTTATTTCATTAAAAAAGAGTCCCAGAAAAGGAGCTGTAGATGGAATAGACCTATTTAGACCTATGACACAGTCACGCAAGGCCAAAATGGTCTGCTGATCTTGTGCTCGATCATAAGATCACATCAACTGTTGCCTGTTTGTGAGACAGACATTTCCTTTAACTGATAAGAAAATTCCTCAAAGAAAGGCTGGATTTCTTTCGTTGAGGTCTGTAGATCATCTGTTGCTCATGTTCAGCACTTTTACTTTTCCTGGGCTGAATCTTCATGGATTTCTGTGCCCAGAAGTGAAGTTTCTCAGAGCAAGAAGGGCTTTCTCGGGCAATGGTCCTAAACTGAAGACCTAAGATCTGTCTCACACCTGTCCTCCACCTCTGCCAAACACAAGGAGAGTTTCTTTGTACTTTTTTTATCTATTAATGTCAGGCACAAAACATAACATAGCCTACTTTAAGACAAAACAAAACTGTACCAAAATAGCACACTTCCTTGGAGAGAGATATCTCTCTTTGAAAAGAATGAAGTAGCAGAAAAACCCATAGGATGGCCCTTGATGTGGAAATGGGTGATGCTGAGTCAATGCAGAGCTGAAGGTGGCTGTTCTAGGTAGCACTTTGTTGGCTTTGCAGTAAGACCAGTTTAGCTGATACAGTTAAACATCCTGTGGCTGAATTCAGTGTAGTGGCATTGTGCAGGTGAGACTCATACAAGAGGGTGTACAGACTCCGTAGGAGCAGCCCCACCTCCTACTCTGCACCAGGAGAAAGAGTCAGGAGCTCTGCCAGCCCTGCCCCTCCTGTGAACAGAAGGAATTCAGTCAGAATAGCCAAAATCCTCACCTGTGCAGCAAAAATGCACAGAGAAATTAACCACATAACATGGAGGGCAAGGGCAGTGATCAAAACCATGTTGGGTTGACAGGATAAAGGTGGACCAGCCTCAGAACAGGCCACATTTTTATTTTTATTTTTTAAAAAAAAAAGCTTTCACAACCTGATCAACTTTCTGAAACTCTAAAAACTTAATTAATGGCAGTATATGTGTTATGCCAAAACCTTTTTATTACACTTGCCTTTGTCTGCACAGGGGAGCTGGTGACTCACCAGGTTGTGATTCAGAAAAGCAACTCTAATTTCCCTGCCCTTTCCCTTCTGCAGTTTGTGTGCACTGTGATAGCCATCCTCCTGCATTATTTCTACATGAGCACCTTTGCGTGGATGTTTGTGGAGCAGCTCCACATCTATCGAATGCTGACTGAAGTGAGGAACATCAACTTCGGGCACATGCGGTTTTACTACGTCGTTGGCTGGGGCATTCCTGCCATCATAACAGGTACCCTCAACCACCCCAAAACAGCTTCATTTCCCTTCCCTGCCATCCTCACTGGCCAAATTCAGGAAAGTTACCCCATTCAAGAAAGCTATGGGTACACTTGACTGCTGGTATCACTTCAGTGTTTTACCGAACAAAGGCAACTCCAAATCATATCTAGCAGAAGTCAGCCTGAATTTGGCAGATCTGTGCACCAAATGTCTGTTGCCCCAGTTGAAGTGATACTGAGGGGTCTACAATAACATAAACATAATCGCACCTAGATTAAAACAGGACTTGATAACATTGCTTGGGAATAACAGTATTTTTATTTTAATAACTTTGTCTGTAGCTTTCAGAAATTTTCCTTCCCTGTGCTGGTACCTTGGGATATGGACACATGATCTCTTGGGGAGGCAGCTGCAGTGGCTTCGGTGCCCATAGAGCATTACTGCCTTTCACTGGACGTTCCTGTTGCCTACCCTTGACCAGCAGTAAATGCTCCCTGAAGGGGATTTCAGCAGTTCTGTTTTACTTGGCATAAAAACAAACTGGGAGTACTCAAGCAGCCTTTTACTTCATTTCAGATACAAAGGCAATAACTTCCCAGTTGGGGAAAAGTAATGAAAAGCTGGAGGCAGTAATCTTTTAAACTGTTCTAGAGTGATCCACAGGAGCACATCCATCTCCACCCTCACCATGCCTATTTTTGCAATCAGACATTTCCAGTGCTACCCTAAGCACATGGTGCTGCATTAATTCAGGCAGACAGCTCCTCAGGAAATGCACTTTGCAGAACAGTTGGAGCAGGGTTTTTTGGTTCAACTATTTCAGTATGTATCTCTTGCCAATTGGGAAATCAGATCACAGGCAGACAGTTAACTTTCATCCAATTACTTTTATTTTTACAGATAGCAATACACTGTCAGCAACAGCAGAAGTTTAGGTGTCTCTCAGATCAAACAAATAGCTATCACAGTTATACATTTGGAAAAATACTGTGGAACAAGTTAGAATTTTAAAAATATACGTGATCGTTTTCTATGTGACTTAAGAAAGTGTAATACAGAAACATAATGTAGGTTAGTACACGTTAGCTTTCATTCTAGAGTGCTGGTAGGTTTTTTCCATATCACCTTGTGCATGAATAATTTCTGCTTCTATCAATTTGTCCAGAACACAGTGGAAGGTACAGCCCAGAAGGCTCTACCACTCGAGACATCTCTCTGACATTTTAAATAGAAATCGTCTTTGAATTTCTAAAGCATTTGAGACCTGTGTAACTTTTATCACCACATACTGGACTACTGCAAGGTATTTAGGAGTGTTTAGGTGCCATCAGATAGTTGGCAGCATCATTTTTGGTAGAAAAGAAATATTATCATTAAATAGCCGTAAACAATTTGCTTTTCAGAAGACATAACTCTTTAGAAGAACTTTGTCAGAAGGATTTTCTGTTTCATGTTTAGTTTCTCTCCTGAATTTTAAATTAATTCAGACCTTCTCAACAGTAGTATTGTACGATCTAAATATTACAAGTACACTATTTTTACGTTTTTCTACTTCAATATTGTTCTCTGTGATATGGAACTATTTTGCACTTTTAAAAGTATGAGTTATGGTTCCAGGTTGTCTTCTGTAATTTAAACTCTGAATCTACTGAATCTGCAGTTCATTTAAATGAAAAGTCAGATCTCTATTACTGAGCAAGTCAGAGAATTTTGTGAAATGAAGGATGAAGAAAACTAAGCGTTTAGTTTGCCCTTCCAGGTTTAAAAATGATCTGGAGAGAAAATTATTTCATCATAAATAGCACAATGTGGGATTTATTGCCCCTGTAGAACTGTGTTACTGTACATATTTTAAATAAGCTTATTTTAGGAATACAAAATTTAAATATCTGAACAGTAAAAAGGTTCTAACTTCATACAATGATCTTAAATGCAATGTCTTTTAAATTACTTTATGAGAGAAGGATTGTGTATGTTTCTTAATAGTGGAAAAGTCCAGATATGGGAAAGAATTTTAGTCTTAGACATCCAAAGGACTTTTTTGTTTTATTTGAAGGATAAATATCTAGCCCATTTCACCTTTATCATAGCTATCCTGAAAAAAAAACCCAACAAAAAAACCCCCTACAGTATAAGTGGCTTTATTCTGTTTTGTTTATTTATGTTTTCTGTTTTCCATGCTCAAACTAACATGACATTCACACAGAATCACAGAATCACAGAATGTTAGGGATTGGAAGGGACCTCAAAAGATCACAGAATCACAGAATGTTAGGGTTTGGAAGGGACCTCAAAAGATCATCTAGTCCAATCCCCCTGCCGGAGCAGGAACACCTAGGTCAGGTCACACAGGAACACATCCAGGTGGGTTTTGAATGTCTCCAGAGAAGGAGACTCCACAACCTCTCTGGGCAGCCTGTGCCAGTGTTCTGTTACCCTCACTGTGAAGTTCTTCCTCACATTTATGCGGAACCTCCTATGTTCCAGCTTGCACCCATTGCCCCTTGTCCTATCATTGGATGTCACTGAGAAGAGCCTGGCTCCATCCTCATCACACTCACCCTTTACATATTTATAAACATTAATGAGGTCACCCCTCAGTCTCCTCTTCTCAAAGCTAAAGAGACCCAGCTCCCTCAGCCTTTCCTCATAAGGGAGATGTTCCACTCCCTTCATCATCTTTGTGGCTCTGCGCTGGACTCTCTCAAGTAGTTCCCTGTCCTTCTGGAACTGTGGGGCCCAGAACTGGACACAATACTCCAGATGTGGCCTCACCAAGGCAGAATAGAGGGGAAGGAGAACCTCTCTTGACCTACTAAGCAAAAAATTCATTTAAAAAATTCATTTAAAAAATTCATTTAAAGCGGGGACGTAATGGTCCTAAGGCTTCTGTGATGGGACCAGGCTGCTTGCAGAGGGGAACCTTGACCTTTGGGGAGGGGAAAATACTTAGCAAAATTTTTACATAGGGATCACTCCAGCAGAGAAAAAACCACATTGAATCACAGCATAGAAAACGAAATTGCCCTGAAGTTGGGAGGATCCTGCTCTAGCAGGTGGGCTGGACTAGATGGTCTTCAGAGGTCTCTTCCAACCCCTACCATTCTGTGATTCTGTGTGAAAAGAAGGCTTACAGGCATCAAAAGAGTGCGGATCTGGAATATTCCTCCATGGGGAGTGATAGTGGTACATTTTAAATTTGCTTTAAGCTTGCTCATTTTCAAATGTAGTTTGATCCATATACAAGAGGGATTTTGTGACTTCCTTGCCTCAGGAGCTAAAGGCTGGATTTGGCATCCAGCAAGACTCCTCTGGTTCTGTGTGTCTTTGTGGCAACATGCTAACCAGTTGGCATATGTGTGCTGTAACTGCTTTGCCATAGAGACTGCAGTGCTCATGTTGGAACAGGTTCTTGCATTGCTGTAAAACCAATACCCCGCAGAAAATGGCACTTTCTAAATCTGCTATTTGCTGTGAATACTGAGCGAGGTGATGAATCAGGAGAGAAGTGAGGCTGACCCACAGTTGCCTGAGTCACACGCATATGCTGAGCCTGCAGGAGCGCAGAAGGTTCAAAATGTGGCCGCTCTGGCAGCACCTCCACATGGCGTGCTCTTGACATGCTCCCGGGTTGGATGCTGATCCCGTAGGATGCTCAGCTCAGTTACAGGACCAGCCCCAGTTTCTGCCAATGTCAGTGAGCTATCATGCCACCCACACGCTTAGTCTGCTCAGGAAGACCAGGTTGCAGCATTTAATTGATGCGTCAAAATGATTCTTTATATTACATGGCATTGTTTTAATTCTGCCTTTGGGTAAAGTGTTATTTCACATATTGTAGACTCCAGTAAAATTTGAACCACGTACCTGAAGACTGCAATTCACCCCATTTGTTTACTGGAGAACTTTAGGGTAGGATTTTAAGAGTGAAAAAATGTTGCTGTCTGCCTATTACTTTTAGAGCCAGATGTTTGGTCAAAATGTAGTTTAAGTCCCACTAATGGGGAAATCAAGTCCTGGGAAACAGGCTGTGTCTGTAGAATTACATCTGTATAAAATACTTTATGGTCCCTTAATCATTTATGGCTAATTCTTTCTGGATGGCAACTACTGAAGGGGGTGGTGGAAGGGCCAATGGAGCAGGGAGGCAGACCAGTCCTATCTCATTCCACACTTCACAGAAAACAGATCCAATATCCACTGCTTTGCCAAATAGCCAGTTTAATTTTCATAGACCGTAGGCTTGTACCAGATGTGAATATTGGCGGTGGGCCAGCTTTAAGCAGTGAGAGTGAAACACAGCTTCCTCTCCCTTTCTCAGTGTCTTTTCATCAAAGCACACGGGCTTCATTTAAGAAAAAGGCTTTTATTAATGCACATGAATTCTCCTTGCAGAGAGCAGCACTGCCATCAGCCTTGGCCCCCTGTTTGAGTCAGGACATACGCTCAACGCAATAGGTGCCCCCAATGCCCAGACAACATGCTGTAGCCATTTACCATATGTCATTGGCCATAGGCCTCAGAGGGATCAGTTTCTGTTTCTTAAAGAAGGAAGACCTCTGCAGTATTTTGCAGGTCAAAGGCAGCAATCCCAGTCTGTCGCCATATGGGCAAGGTGTAGGTCACCAAATCAGACAGCACTGTAAATCAGCAGGTGGAGGTTGGACTGAGAGACTCTCCGGGAATTGTCTAGGCTTTGAAAAATAAAACAATAAAAAAGTGTGTTCTTAAATCAGTTGCCTTGAGGGCATTAGCAAACTCCATTTCAAAGAATGCTGAAAGCAAGGTGAGGTACCTGGGATGGCAGCTCAAAATGAATCCCACCTGAGCTCAAGTGGTTAACTCCCATGAGTTCTCAGGTTCTTTTGTCTCTGGTGTTATTTTTGTGACAGTAAGCTCACAGCAGTTAAGAATGCAGGTTTTTTGTAGTATAGACATCTCCTCAGTTATGATTCATGTCATTCTGCTGCATAGGCTTATTGAAATTCCTCAACATGTCACTCACCCTCAAGGCTTCATCACACTGTGTATGACTATAAAACTGTACTAAAACAGAATTAATTTGGGACTTGCATTTATTGTCATTCTTATGCAGCTGAACTTTGTTCTGCTAGGCAAAACTCATAGTATCATTTGATGTGGAATGACCAGCCTATAGGTTTTGATTTACAAAAGTTTTATTTCAATATTTGCCTTGATTTTGACTTCCCAGACTGTCCTGTTGAACACATTTTGCCATTATCATTTTGTTTGTCAGACAGTGATTTGAAAATGTACCTGGTTATATCAAAGATCTCAGCAGCACCTTTCTGATGTACTTTCTCTTCATTTTGTGACCCAGGGCTTGCTGTTGGTCTGGATCCACAAGGCTATGGGAACCCCGATTTCTGCTGGTTGTCTGTTCATGACACCCTTATCTGGAGTTTCGCTGGGCCAATCGTAATTGTTGTAGTGGTGAGTATGGTGGAGTTGGCATCCTGAGCTCTCTCTTCCTTACTACTATCTTTTCTTTTATGTTTTGTCAACCAGTAGTCATAACATGAAGCATCTGTATTCTTTACATTGTACTGATGTACTTGAGCTTGCGTCTCTTGCTTAAATAGGTAAGACATGAGCTAAGCTCTTGGAAATCAGAGAGCTGCTTGCCAGTGTGAAGACTGCTTGTGGAGCAAGGCTGTATGGCCAGAAACCTATTTATTTTTCCCATTTGCTTTGTTCCATGTTTGAAGAGTAGCCATAACAAGTCCCTTCATCCAGAAGTCCTAAAGAAATATTAAATAATTCAAATTTCAGAAGTTTGAAAGAATTAGCTGATGTTTAACTTGTCCCTTAAAACATCCCTCAGTAACAGGGCACCAGAAGATACATATCCATGGTATGACTGTATACCAAGTCTGGTCTCCTCATCTCAAAAAGTATGGAGTAGACCTGGAGGTGGTGTAGACTGGGGTTACAAGTCATCAGAGACATGGAACAGACCCCACTGGAGGAGCAACTAAGTGCACTAGGAACCATCAGCCTAGAGAAGAGAAAGCTGCAGAGAAGGGGATAGGGAAGAGCTTGTAATAGCATGGTGGCCTGGAGAATATGTCCGTGGAGCCAGCCATTCAGTGTCTTTTCCAACAGAATTAGTCATAGGAAGTGGCAGATTCAGAACAAACAGGATGAGCTACATTGTCGCTCTACAGGGAGTTGAGTTAGAAACTCATAGAAACAAGACAATGGCAGTGGTAAAGTTCTGCATTGTTTGAGAAAGTAACCGGTCATATTCCCAGCATCGATATTCACAATGAATTATTAAGTACAAATGCACCACCCCACCTAGTACATCCCAGCTCTGGAATCAGTGGAGGCTGAAGGAGTATTCAGAGGACTTATCGCTATATGCTTGCTCTGTTACTATATTCTGCTTTGGCCCAAGTGAGACAAGATGCTGGGCTGAGTGGACTCTGGTCTGCACAAGGACAGCCATTCTTGACTTTCTATGTTTCTCTCAAGCTCTTTGCATAGGGCCATCTTACTAGGTTTCATCCAGATCAAGTCCCAGGATGTTCTTGACTATGTTGGCTTGAAACGAGATGAATCCTGGAACTTTGAGATGTGTAAATTGAAGGAAAAATATTCTTGGCACCACAGACCATTTTAGGATAAAAATTACATTGTCATTGAAAACTGAGCCTAACAACTTTATAGAAGGAATCCATGCTGTTACTTCGTTTTCCCTTTCAGACAAACACTGTCATCTTTATACTGGCAATGAAAGCATCATGCAGACGAAGGCAACGTTCATTTGAAAAAACTGGAGTCATGTAAGTTTGGCTTCAAAAACCTGTAGAAAAAGTTCTGACTAGGAATAATAAAGGAATTGAATTGCCTAAAAGCAAGTTTTGGGGTGGGAAATAAGTAAGATATTTGGAGGAGACAGTCAGCATTGGTAGAGGTGACTGGAACTGCATCACTAGTACCTGTTCCTGGGGTTCCCTTGAAGGCTCTGTAAAACCTCCAGCATGGTGCTCTGCACCATCACAAAGAGTAGGCTGAAGAAGGGAGAGGGAAAGGTCTGGTCTTTCATCATACTCTCTACTACGCTGTCACTTCACCTCCAATCATGGCACGCCGTGGCAGACACAGTTTTGGGTCTACCGTGCTTGCCCATGTCTCAGAAAGGTCTCCCCTCACAAGTGCCTGGGTGCCCAGCCGTGTCCTAGGAGAGACCTGTTGAGGTTCCCGTGCTGAGGGCCAGCCTCCCCACATCCTGCTCCCTGTGGGACGAGCAGAAAGCCTCGCAAGCTGCAACGTGTCGCCTTCCCGAGCTGCTGTGGCAGCCTGTTCCCATTAACGTCTGTTTTGCCCAAAGCTCAGAATTTACCTGTGAACTGAAATGCGATTAGCTAGTGGCAAAACAGCCCCTTTGTGGGTTTTTTTTTTCAAATAGGGAGCTCTATGAGATTTCAGAAGGCTGCTTCTAGCTATTTATTCAGCCCTGGCTGTTGGGTAATTTTTTTAAGTTTCTTTTTTAAATCTCCCTAAACAAATGGAGTATAATTGCTACTTAATGGCAGCTATTTTGCTCATAATGCAAAACTTCTGCCACTAGACTGGTGACCATCTTTTGAAACTGTCTATGGAAATAATTTTTTTAGCAAACAAATTCCCCTGAGTGCCTTCAGTCCAAAACCTTGGGCTGTAATGTTGAAAAGGAACATGAGAGTGAACTCAACAAACAGAAATGAGACGGACGTGGCCAATTACCACCCAGATCTCTTCCTCAGAGTCAACAAGGCTGAACAGCATGGGCTTGGCAAGCAGCCTGGTTTGTTTGAAGAAAACCTTGGAAACGAACTTGAAAAGAAAACACCTTTTTTTTACCTGCATATGCTAAGTCACTTAGTGCAATGAGAAGGTTGGGAACTCAAAGATGGTGAACACTGCCCTAATTTTCCCAAAGGTCCTTCCCATTTGGTGAATTACTGGGCGCGTGGCACCACCCATGCAGAGAAGTTAGGCTGTTCTCTTCTATCCTGTTGGCTGCAAATGCCCGTCTGTGTTTGCTTTACAGCTCTGTGCTGCGAACAGCATTCCTGCTCTTGCTGCTCATCAGTGCCACGTGGCTGCTGGGACTGATGGCGGTGAACAGCGATGTCATGACGTTTCACTATCTCTTTGCCATTTTCAGCTGCCTGCAGGTAAGTTGGGTGGTGTCTTGTCTGTGGCAGACCTTGGTGACTACATTGCTGCTCTCAGCCCTCTGAAAACCTGCTAAATATGAGCTCACTTAAAAACATAGATGTCAAGTACAGATTTTGCTCTCTTTTCTCAAAAAGACGGTTCTTTTCACCAAAACTGTAACTTTAATTGCATCTCTCACTTTTAGTCGTTCTAAAGTGCTCTACTATTGTAACTTCTGACAGATAAATAACAGAAGGCAATTATACTTCTGTCTTTTCTAGCGACAAAAATCTTTGTTACTGTCTTTTGCCTGCTCATTGTGTAACAGTTGTTCTGTTGCTATGGCAAATAAGCAACTGTTTTATTCCACCCAGAGTGGATGGCTCCAAGTTCAAGGCTTTCACAAATTAAATTATTGTTTAAGGAAATGAGCCAAATAATGATTTTCAAATACAGCTTGTTGCATTAGGGCTTTACTGGGTTGTCTGTCCTAGTGTGCACACTTGAAGATTAAAGTTACAGAACATAGTTATTTGTAGGAGATCTGGCATGGAAGTAGTCATGAAGCTTCATGTTAGTCACAACCTGAATGTGACCAAGGATGGCCATAACTGTCATGGCAAGAGCCTGCAGTATTAAAACAGCTACTTCTAGCAGGCTGCTGTTGTCAGCTGTAGCACAAAAGCCACAAATTGCAACCAAAGAGGAAAAGAAGTCTGATGGGTCTCCTCCAGAGATGACTATCTATGCCCTGGAAGCACACCAGATAGGCCAGCCTGGAGCAAGGTTATTTTGCCACAGCAACTGGTGTGCTCTGAAATAAATTCACCTACTCAGGCTGTAAAACCAGGCTTCCACAACCCTAAAATATAGTTAAATTAAATATAAACCTGATGAGAAGGAGGAACGTCAGCAGCTGGAATTCTCCAGGCTTGCCCAGAGAGGCACAGTGGTATGTGGCATTACACATCATTGCCTTCTTTGAACTTGTGTTTTTGAGGAGACGTTTATGTGAATTTTATTAATGAATAATCCCAAAGTGCTAATGCCAGCTAAGGTCGTATTTGATTGAATGTTTAGAAAGTGAGCTTGAAGTTTAAAGTTTCTCTAAGTCAATTGCTTTGGCTGAAATCATGAAATGCAGGCATCTTGTGATGTTGGTACAGCTGCAGCTTCATGAGTGATTGGCTTCTATATACTATATCTCCAACTAAAATTGATAACAATTTGGCAGCTATGTGAATTCCCTCAGAGCAAATACATCTGAAGGCATACACGTGTCCCCTGCCCCCAGTGAAAGCTGTTCACATGTGTTCCTGGCAGCCAACAAATGCCCAGTTCAGAGGATTTCAGCGATTTTCCCACTAGGAGGTACTGCTGAACCAAGGAACTTATGGGCCAAAAGTTGGGACCTCTCTGTCCCAGTATCTCTCCATGTTTCACAAGGATTTCTAAAGTTCTCTAAGCAACAGTATTAAGGACCACAGAAGTTCCCCATTTCCAGAGGTTTTCACTAAAGGCTATGACATATTTTATGTGCTGCTATTGATTTTGTCTCATCATCATGTAAATGCTCTAAAATCTTAATGCAAGTACAAACCTGAAACTCCCTGCAGTGTCTTGTAGTGGGACATTGCACTGAGGTCCCCATTAGATATTTTGAGAAGAACATTTCCTTGCGAACAACGAGGGAGGGTGGCACCTACCACAAGCTCTACTCTCTAAATCCTGGAGGAACACATTGTTGTATGTATTTTCCCAGGCACATTTGAACATGGAAGCAAATTATGAATAAGGCCTAGGGGATCGATCAATGCCATTTCAGTCAAAAACAGAAAATAGTCCTATTGAAATCATGGACTACAAACTAGAATTCAGGGGTTATTTCAAAAAGGCTGTTCTCTAATATCTGTTTGTATTTGCAGTTTGGTAGTAACGAATCATTTGGATTTATTCTTCCTCTCTCTAAAATGATTCAGGGGCTGTTCATTTTCTTCTTCCACTGCGTATTTAACAAAGAAGTCAGGAAGCACTTGAAGAACACTTTAACTGGAAAGAAACCTCTTCCAGATGATTCCACAGCAACAAGAGCTACATTATTAACTGTAAGGAACAAACACTGGGAAAAAACATTCTCTTGCTGATAGAAGTTACCTAAATACACTTACAGGCGGCTTGTCTGTCACAAAGTGAATTGTCTGATTGATTTCGGTGACTTGTACAAAGATTACTGATGCCCTCTCTCAAAAGTTTTGATTATTGTTTTAATTAGCACTTTGAGAGGAAATATTTTTTTTCCTCATCATCAAAAAACACTTGGTTCCTTCAAATCTTCTAACGCACTTGTGGCTAACATGGGTTTTTGGTAGGATCATTCACTATTGCTTTGTGTCTTTTTTTCAGCGATCTCTGAACTGTAACAACACATACATAGAAGAGCCAAATATGTACCGCACAACTATTGGGGAATCCACCGTCTCCCTAGAAAGCACCGTCAGGTCAGCCAAGAGCCACAATAGCTACCTTGCTTATATTCTCAGGTAATCAGGTGGCAGGTGCATGGCTTTCAGGTGCTTGCCTTTCCCTTTTCATTGCTGTTGTGGAAAACTGAAATGTTTTGGTTCGAATGATACTTGTTTTATGTCTTAACAGTTCTGTTTTATGTGACTGTCATTTTCTTCCATGCATTTTCTTTTGCATGCATCTTCAGTGGGGAGTTCCAAGAGTGCAGTGGTTAACATAACTGTTGGGTTAACTATATGGGCTGTGCTGTTTGCCTGTTAAAATTCAGTCATGTCTCAAGGGTGGGTTAGCTTATTAACTCAGGCTTTTTCAGAGTGTGATTCTTTGTGGCCAAAGGCAGACAGCTACACTAGGATAACCTATGTCTTGCTGTAAAAGTGACCACATTGACAGTCAAGCACAGGCTGGCTGGCGTCCACTGCAGCTGTCTGTGTTTGACCAGAAGAATCTCATCTGCATGTCTGCCTTGTTAAGAAGAGAGAAGTGACCAAGAAAGTTGTCCCCTGTTTTTGTTCTCTAAGGGATGAGGCTGCTCATAAGCTCAGTGGATCCTCAAGTCAAGCAAGGGCTGGCCAAACTGAAGCAGATTCCTCCATTTTTCATAGGAATCCATCAAAATCCAATGGTAAGAATTTTTTCTAAATGCTTTAACCCAGTTGTGCACCTTTTTCTTCTCAGCACTTTTTTCAAAGGTTTCTGTAATAGGAAGAATAGTTAGTCTGACTTAGTGTGTCTGATTCTCATTATGCTCTTGTCATAACGAGCTATGCAGTGGCCGCTTTACTAGGGAATCCTGGAATGGAAATATCATATATCTGCTTCTTGTGAGGGTTTGGATTTAATCTGACAGCTGTCACAGCTGTTGACAGTTTCAGGCGTCCCCTTTTTTTCTCACAAATTATGTGCTGTTGCTCTTGATTTTTAATTGGAGATCTTTTAACGTTTGAGACCTTGAGGCAATATCCTCTTTCAGTGCTGTGTCTTTTGCACAATAAAATGAGAAGTGTCTCTTGCCCAACTTCCTTTCATTTGGGGTCTTGATGTTAAATTTTCTTGCCTTGTAGCAGATTTTAAGAGTGCATTTGCAGATTCTTGATCTTTCTAGGTACCTTGCTTTGCCTGTGTGTTGTGTTCACTGAGATCCTGTAGAGTTACTGTTCTGCATATTGAATGGAGTAAAAAGTGTCCCCATTCGGTTCTGTACCTCCCATGCACATAAAAGGTCCTGCCCCCTAGCTGAGCCAAGCAGTTGTGCCTCCCATAATTACTCGAATGGATGCCACAGTCCTTGTGAATTAATCCCATGTACGCTTACAGGTGTAAAGAGTTCATCCCTGGCATGGTCCAAACCAGACACTTGCCTTTCCTTTCTCCTTGTGTGTTTGTCAGATAGATTTGTTCAACTCCTGTCTGCACTCTCATCACTGTGTTTCTCCTTTCCACATTTGTAGAGCACGATTCAGACTCTGACAGCGAACTGTCCCTCGATGAACACAGCAGCTCTTACGCCTCCTCCCATTCATCAGACAGCGAAGAAGATGGGCTAGAGCCGGAGAAAAAGTGGAACACGTCCGCTTCCAAAAATAATGAACGTGGCCCATTCCACAGCACACCCAAAGGTACTCCCAGTGCCAGGGGAGAGCAGTGGGCTTATTCCATTCTTTAAAATAGCTTTAGAGTAGATGAAACAATTTTGCCAGACTAGCAATACAATTGAGACAGCGTCCCTACCACCGTGCCTTGCATTTTCTTATTCCCAAGGGCTTGTTCACAGAGGTGACTGAGTGCAGGTAAAAGGATACCTGAGCAAATCTGAAACTCACAGTGTCAGACAGACAGCAGTCAGTGGGTTTGCAGACAGGTGCTACACAGCCAGGCAAGTCTCATACAAAGGAACAGAAGAAGAGGAAGGACATGGTTATTTTGAGGGCAGGGAAAAAAAATACCTGCCTCTCCTCATGCAATACAGGCATATGGATTTACAGGGGCTGGGGAGGTCATGGACCTGAAGAGAGAGAGATCATTGGCCATTGATATCAATACTGTATGGCAGAGTGCAGGCACTTAAAGGTGTAGTTCATCTTGTCCTAAAATTAAGCCAGCTTAGAGTGACTCATGTCCAGGCTGTGTGCTGGTGCCCTGCACAGGTGCCGCACAAGGTGCCTCAAGTGCTCTTCCCCCCGGGGAGCTGGCAGGATCACCAGCCCTGGAGAGCTGAGAGAGCAGGTTTGACTCACACCTCTCAGTAATGGAGCCAGCAACCTTGCTCTGGGAAGGGTTTGTATACTCTGCCATCCTACCAGGCATGTTTTGTCTGTGTTGGTACACCCGAAGGGCAGTGCAGTCCAGCAAGGATCATCCAAAGCATTGCTCTGGTTTAACACGCAACTCCTCCCCAGTCACAGGGAACAAGACTGGCTGGGCAGCAGCTGAGAAAACCTATCAAAAGTGATTTTCGAGCTAGTGTTCTTTTGCATTGCAGTCGATACCCTTCCCAATCATGTGAAACCCTATTGGCCCACAGAGTGTGTAACGGCCAGTGACAGCGAGGACCCCAGTGGGAAACAGAAACTCAAAGTCGAGACCAAGGTCAACGTAGAGCTTCACAGGGAAAACCAGGTGAACCACAGCAACAAAGTGTCCCAGGACATGGAGAACGAAGGGCAGCAGAAGGAGAACAGACCTCTGTCCCACCAGAATAACCAGCAGCCGGAGCAGAGGAAAGGTAGCATGGCCAACTCAGACTCACAGCTGGACTGGGAGACCCAGGGGGATTATTGAGCATTAATTAGTTCATATGGTAGCTCTGTCAGGGAAGAGCACTTTCCAAATGGCTCCAACCTGTATAGCCAGGGATGCTATGGGAAGCTAGTAGGTGGCTGCTGAAGTCTAATATTTTGATCTTGAAATAAAGTGACAAACTAGAATTCTGATTAAGAAATATGAAATGTCACTTCTTGGATGTGTTCACCTTGATAAATGAAATTATTTATAAGTTTCAAGATTCTTATTATTCCCTCTTTTCTGTAACAGGCATCTTAAAAAATAAAGTCACCTACCCTCCTCCACTGGTGGAGAAGAATATGAAGAATCGACTGCGAGAAAAGCTGTCAGATTACAATCAGGCCACGATCTCATCCAGGACTGCTTCCCTGGGGACAAATGATGGGGTCCGCACTCCCTCGGACTCAGGGGTGACAGTAAAAAACGTTCGGAGGGAGCAGTCTCGAGACCAGCTGAATGGCATGGCCATGAACGTCCACGTGGGAACAGGACATGCTGACACCTCAGACTCAGAGTAAGTGCCACATCAGGATGCCCTGGAAAACCTCCTGTGGCTCTGGCTTCTTCGTCCTCTTTCCAGCCCCAAACTCCCACTGAGCAAGGATTTCACTTGGTGACTGGAGCAAAGTCCTTCACCAGTGACTGTCCTGAGCGCTTGTCCATAGCATGTCCGCAATCTATGGTGTTTCACTGGTGAGAAGGCCAAAACCATAAGCAATGTGCCATGACAGACACCTGTCACTGGTCACTCTGGTGTGCTCTGAATTGGCAAGCTGATGTGTTATTGGCACAGTGGGGATGAGAGCAACCTAGCTCTTACCCCATCCCCTTGCTGTGGGACTTGTTGCGCTTGGTCACAGAGAACTAGGCTTCCATGTCCACACAAATTATCTGTCCCCTCCCTGCCTGGTGAGCTGCTGAGATCATTGCCTTCCCCAGCCCATCACCAGGACAAGGATGGGCTTTTTCTGCTCCCTCATGCTGCCTCACATCCAGAATGGCTCAGCAATGCCCACCCATGGCCCCAGGAGCCATGTGTGCCCTCAGAGGTGTTCTGCTGAGGGCTATTCTCTGCCCCCATGCCCTCACCTTCATCCCTGCCTTGGACCATGGGAACAGTTGTTTTTCCTCTGTTTTTCACCTGTCCTTCCCTTTTGCAGCAGGGAGAGTGGGGGCATTAGGGACCTATCACTAATGGGGTACAGTTAATTAAATGTGGCCAGTACCAGGCACCCAAGGAGAAAGGTAGGTGCAGGGCAAACATGGAGCAGCACTTCCTGATACGTGTCCAGTAAGACCAACAAGAGCTGTTGTGGGTGTCTGGCACCAGCATGGAAGAGGGTGGGAAGGGGCAAGGCCCCTGTGGAGAGGATCCCTGAGGAAGCCCCATGTTTTGGGGGGAAAGGTGCTAGGCTGAGGGGAGCATGGGGTGGTCATCCAGCTGGGCGGAGGGAAACAATTCCTGGGGCCTGAGATCCAAAGGCTGCAGAAGAAGGGCCTTGTCAAGCTCTGACCCTAAGTTACCAGGTGCACAATTCCCACTCGCTACATGGCGATCAGTATGTGGATTTGCCATTGTAAGCTAAATCAAACATTAACAAAAGGCTGAGAGAACTTTGAGCTAAAGGGTGTTCTCAGAAACCTCATTACTCATTGTAATTGTCGCATTTAAAAAAAGGACAACAGCCATACATAAAGTCTGTGCAAATATTTTATACAGTCTTCCTTGTATTAACACAAATAATAGTCTTATTCTTTCTCCAAACCAAGAGAAGATTTTTTATCCAACTTTGACTCTGACATTGTCCCACGATGTTTTAGACACCCATCTCAGACTATTCTCAGCTCACTGTGAAAGTACATCTTCAGGTTGCTGGGAACTGGCTGTTGAAATATATCCTGGTTAGCCAGGAAACAGAGGTGCCTTTAACAAGCAATAACTGTTTGGTGCTACCAGTGATACGTTCATCACTGGAGAATAACTAGCCAGCTTGTAGGAAGCAACTGTTTTATCTCCATACGTTTTGTGTACCATAGAACTCTGCTGTTGGACAGCAGAATGCACGAATCTATCTGAAATGCCAGGTTTCTAACAGCTTGTAAGATTTATGTGTGAACCTCATGTCTTCATCTAAGCATTAGCCAAATACAAGCCCTCTGTAGAGCTTCCTCTAGAGAGCACATCTCTTGTGTACCACCTGGAATTGTTTCTCCCAGCTGGTCTTCCCCTCCAGGGCAGTATCGCCCTTGCAAGCGTTGGATTGGCCAGGCTGGTAACTTGACGGAGCATGAGCCCTTACTGAAAAGGATTAGGTGGTTTCAGGTGGAGCGGTTTGCCTATGCCTTTTTAACCCTAAGCCTGCATGATTACTTCTTCTCACTAACAGAGGCAGTAATGAAACTTCAATTTGAACCATCAGGAAACTGTAATCGCTGCTGCGCAGTTCTGGACTCCTCGCCATGGGGTTGCTGCCTGCCCACCTCAGACTTCGTCAGACTGGCCACGTAGCAAGGAGGATGAGGTGGGCTTTGATTCCCTCACAGTTTCACTTTATGGCAGACTCCTGACCGCTTGCGACGGAGACAGTGCCGGGATGCGCCTGCGATAATGCTGCTGTGTGGTACGCTCTGCACAGCATGAATCCATGCCAAAACGCATGGAAACAGTCATGGGGATATAATGCGAGGGGCAGATGCCTGCTTGCACTACAGACAATGCTTCAGGGGTTGCTTATTAGTGGGGAGAACCAAGGAAAAACACATTGTTGCAGTGGACCTACAGTAAGTCGATCCATCAGCCGTAAGACAAGCACCAGGAGACATCTCTTGTGGAGTTTTGTTTGGCTATAGTGTGAACCCTTTGGCTTGCTGGGCTCTAGGGAGGAATATCTCAACAAGTGTCCTTTTGTTTCTATGCCAGCATCTCTATCCACCCCTCTATGGAGGCATTGTCTTAAGAAAAAAATAAAATCCTTTATATATATATAAAAAGTGTAGATACTTTTATATATTTTGTATGGTGTTGCTAAAGAAAAAGTTCCTTTTTATATTTTACATTTATACTGATCTTCTTAATTTGATAATAGGAAATCGATTAAAAAGTTTTGATATTTTTTATATGAACATTGCACAATTTTACTTGAATTTGGCATTTGATAAAGTAACTGTGGTTTGCATGGAAGCCACCTTAAGATGCAATGAAGTTTTCAAAGTAATACAGTAAAGATTACATTGAAATCCATTACTCTATACGTTTTGCTGACAGATTTTGAAACACTTCAAGGAGACGGTATATTTTTTTCATAACCTCTTCTAAACCCCACAAAAATTGTTCTATTTTTTCATTTCTTGGTGTTTTGACCTCTTCTCTCAAGTGCACTGAAATGTTCAGCAGCTGAACTTCAGGACTAAAAATAAGTCATATCTTCATCTAAGATTTCAACACAGTCCTTGTCTGGAAGAAGTCAAATCAATATTTCCCTTACCAAGAACGAGAAAACAAGTGGTGTCACTCTGTGGGTAGGTTTTGACTTTGGTCTGGCTCTGTGACAAACCAGTGCTCTGCATGTCCCAAGAAGTGGGTCCTCCTCCTGTGGGGCAAGTTCTGCCTCAGGTGCAGTATTTTATTTTACTGTTAATTTCTTTCCCCCTGGAGTCAGCACGTTGCTAATCAAAGCAGAAATACGAATCTTTAAGGATCTGGAAATCAGCTCTTTGACAAAACCCGCCTTCTTGATGTTTCAAAAAGCACATGGAAGGCTTAAGGTTACACCTTCCCCACAAAATATGCTGGTTTCACAACTGTAGGAACGTTAAGTATGGCCTGGCCACTGTCTTCACCTTCCTGCAGTGTTTAGAAGAAAAGGAAAAATAAGATGTGAAAAAGTTTGCGTCCAACAGCATGGGGCAGAGCTCTGCTGGTGCTTCCCTGTGGTGGGAATGCATGACTGAAAGGGCGGCAGTAGTGTGGCTGTGACCAAGGCTTTCAGGAGCCTTTCTCTGCCACCAAGGCTTTCAGGAGCTCCTTGCTTGCTGCAGCAGCCCTTTTGGGAAAATACTGGCTTTCTTTTATGTAACTGTGTGTGTGAAAGGGAAAAACAGAAGATCAGGCTAAGTAAAATGCAGGAGTTAAGGAAAAAAATGAAATAATATATACTGTAACCTTGGTTTCATTGTATTCCTATGCATTTTCAAAGTATGGAGGAGGCCTTTGGAAGGGGAGGGGGAGGAAGGATGCTGTTCCTTTAAAAATTATGCAACATACTGTGTGACATTTTCTGACTGAAAAAAGTTTTGAATGTTTTAAGGGTCTGGCACTCGGCTGTGTGCTCAGGCATTGTGTATAACCCACGCTAGTTGTTTTTACATCTGTGTATGTATATTTTGTCCCAGTGAGATGTAGGTAGTTTTTATTTTGATCAGAACTGTTGCAGTAAATGAGGGTCAGTTGCATTAATGGCAAAAAATTAAAACCTTTTTTTACGAGTTTTTAAAAGCTTTATGGCAGATTAGACACTGGAGGTTGGTTTTTTTTTAACAAATGTATATTTATTAATGTGCAGAACACTGGAATTGCAGCACAGATGAAAGGAGAATTTACAATAAATTAAGAAAATTTTTTTGGATTTGTGTTCTTCCTCTGGTGGTTTATTTTAAGAGCAGTACAGATGCTGAGGGTCCAAATGGCATTTCCCAGGGCTTAGAAAGTAGGAAGAGGGGGAACATACAGGTACCCATCACTCTCACCGAGGGAGCAGAGGCTGTAAAGCATCAGCTGCCAGCACTGCTCCCTGCGGGATGCTTGCAGCCCCGGGTGTCTCATGGGGGTTTGCTCCAGGTGGACACACACACACCTCTCTGCTTTCAGCCCAATGCCCTTTGCTTGTACAGGGTACCACCACATGCATTGCCCTTTGCTCCAAACCCACAGCATTTCTCACACCTGGGAAATGGTCTGTGGAAGGAAAACACCCTCCGCTAACCCAGACTGAAGCAGACCACCAGGAAAGCACTGGGTTTAGAAAACACAGTTGGAGAGGAAGTAGAGGAGGTGAGGCAGCCAGCTTAGCCCATGCAAGCCTGCAATGAGGACATTTTTTGAACTTTCTTGGCTACATTCTTGGCTTTCTCAAGCCAACTAAGGCCAAGCCATGGTCTTGCTCACTCTGTACTTTTCAGGCTGTTGTGTAAGTCTTCATTCGTACGTCTCAGGAGGCATAGCAGTGACCTGCGCAATAGAAGTATTTAACAGGATCGTCTGGCCAGCTTTCCCATAAGTGTTTCTAAACATTAAGCAATAAACTGGGAGGGTGTGACATTAGGGGGAGGATCCTGGTTACTGTCATCATTTAGGGGCAAAATCAACGACAGTACCTTGAATTTGTGGACAGCTCTGCCAAAACTTGCCATTAAACAAACTCAAGCAATTAGCCCAAAGGGAAACTGTCTTAAATTCTATTGTACAAGTTCATTTTTTACTGAAACACTAATACTTGAATTTGTTCTCAACTGTTAGTTCACTTTACTGTGGAAACACATAAATAAGCCTCAGGCTTTCACATGAGCAGGATAGTTACGGGACAGACCAGTTCCATGATCCTGTCTGCAGTAACAGGCATCAGCAGATGTTTAGGAAAAGAGGATTATCAGCCACACGTTACATGGTGAGGTGGCCTCAGCAGCGTCCACAGCCTCCAGCACGCTGCAGCTCAGGGCTCTCCAGTGGGAGGGCTTGTGCTTCTCTCCAGCAGCCCGTTGTTTCCTCCACTAACATGTCCTGTTGTGTTTTGGACCTACATAAACTGGTACACAGTGGGTTGCCTGATTTGGTCACAAGCAGCAAGAAAAAGTTCTTACCTTCAGATTCATTCCTGTCCCCTGTGATGGACACCTTTGCTGCCTGCACCACAAGAGGCAGTGAGCAACTGTTTCCCAGTCGCCTTCTCCGGGTCAAAGAGGAAGACAGGCTCCATCCTAGAGCACTTGGGTTGACTCTTTCCACCTGAACAGCTCAGATCTCTGTAATTGTTCCTTGCGTAGAAATGCTGCCGTATCTCTTAGCCTTCCTTCTTGCCCTTCTTCAACCCCTTCCCAGATCTGATGTAGCCTTTCTACCTGACCTCGGTACCAGGGAAGGTTATGGAATGGTTCATCTTGGGGGACATCACGTGGCAAGTGCAGGACAACAGGGGGATCAGGTCCACCCAGCATGGGTTCACGAAGGGCAAGTCCTGTTTAACCAGTCTGATCTTCTATGATCAGGTGACCCGCCTAGTGGATGAGGGAAAAGCAGTGGATGTTGTCTACCTGGACTTCAGTAAGGCATTTGACACTGTTTCCCACAGCATTCTGCTGGAGAAGCTGGCGGCTCATGGCTTAGACAGGTGGACTCTTCACTGGGTTAAAAACTGGCTGGATGGCTGAGCCCAGAGAGTTGTGGTGAATGGAGTTAAATCCAGATGGAGACCGGTCACAAGCGGTGTCCCTCAGGGCTCAGTTTTGGGGCCAGTCTTGTTTAATGTCTTTGTCAATGACTTGGATGAGGGGATTGAATGCACCCTCAGTAAATTTGCAGATGACACAAAATTGAGTGGGAGTGTTGATCTGCCTAAGGGTAGGGAGTCTCTGCAGTGGGATTTGGACAGGCTGGAGCGATGGGCTGAGGCCAATTGTATGAGGTTCAACAAAGGCAAGTGCCGGGTCCTGCACTTTGGTCACAACAACCCCATGCAGCGCTACAGGCTTGGGGAAGAGTGGCTGGAAAGCTGCCTGGCGGAAAAGGACCTGGGGGTGTTGGTTGACAGCCAACTGAACAGGAGCCAGCAGTGTGCCCAGGTGGCCAAGAAGGCCAATGGCATCCTGGCCTGTATCAGAAACGGTGTGACCAGCAGGAGTAGGGAGGTGATCGTGCCCCTGTACTCGGCACTTGTGAGACCACACCTTGAGTACTGTGTCCAGTTCTGGGCACCACAGGATAAGAAGGACATTGAGGTGCTGGAACGAGTTCAGAGAAGGGCAACGAGGCTGGTGAGAGGTCTGGAAAACAGGCCTTATGGAGACCGGCTGGGGGAACTGGGTTTGTTTAGCCTGGAGAAGAGGAGACTGAGAGGAGACCTCATTGCCCTCTACAACTACCTAAAAGGTTGTAGTGAGGCTGGTGTTGGTCTCTTCTCCCAAATTGCTAATGACAGGACGAGAGAAAATGGCCTCAAGTTACGTCAGGGGCAGTTTAGGTTGGATCTTAGGAAGAAGTTGTTTACTGAGAGTGTGGTTAGGCACTGGAACAGGCTGCCCAGGGAGGTGGTGGAGTCGCCGTCTCTGGAGGTGTTCAAAAAAACGAGTGGATGAAGCACTTGAGGCCTAAGCACTTGAGTAGCCTAAGCGATCACGTAGCCCTGCTGCTCCAACAAGCCAGGGTACTTGGAGATTTGTCTAATATTCTTAAAAATCTAAATGACAATTCCAGTACATCTGCCAATAGCCTGTAATAGCACTTTTAGCATGACGAGTTAGTTTGTCCATATCCTTATGTCATGCTGAGACACACAGCTTGCTCAGCTGCAGAGGATGCCAAAGTCTAGGGGGGATTCATAGAAAGGAGATCCTTCAGCAGCCCTAGTGAGGTGTTCTCATCATCTACACTGTCAGTGTGAGTCAGTCTGGGGTGCCTTTAGGCCCCACAGGCTCTTCTGCTGAGCTGCTGCCTCACCTTTATGCTCCTGTTTGCACATATGCAGCTCACTTTTCCTTCCTGTAAGCAGCAGTTTGCGCTGGACTCATTTTCCGTTTTAGTCTCTTGATTTTTTGATCCATTCTCCAGTTTCTCATTTTGGATTTTATTCCTGCCCATGAGGATGCCTGGAGTCCTTTGGCAGCATTTGCAGCCTTTACAAGCTACCTTTTATTTCACCATTCAAACCATGAATTAAAACATGAAATAAAACTAAGCCCAAGAGGGCTCTTGTAAAACTTCCCTTCTTGTCAAGCAAGTTTTGCACCTTTCTCATATTGATTATCACCAGCCCTCACTGAGTGTCTTGCATATGAGAATTCAGTGTGGGACAGTATCAAAAGCCTTACCGAAGACATGTCCCATCTGCTGCTGCTCTGTTATCCAACATGCCAGGTGCCGTATTAAAGAAGAGAATTAGATTAGTCTGACGTGTGTGTTGCAAAGAGACTGTGTTAACTCATTACTGTGTTCTAAATACTTAAAAGTATCTGTAAGTGCCCCTGGGATCTCCCTGGGGCTCTGGTGTGACCCGCTACTGGGCTGATGTCACCCCCTGCTCTCCCATCCCCTCTTGGCCAGACACCTGCTGCTGCCATCCCTCCACCCCAAGAGCACCATGAATAGGGTATCTGCTCCTTCGAACTCAGGTATTACATACTCCGAGCATATTGCCTTTATTTGAAGTGAGGAGGTGGGGCTCAGATAGATGTCTCTCTGAACTGGAGCTTCTTGAAGGCAGCCAAGGCTGCTGCAAGACTTCAGCCTCTCTGCTGGGTCAGGAGACACAGCAGAGGTGGAGTGGGACTGAGCTGCCCCTTATAGAGAGGACTGTGCTTAAGTTGGGAGGTGCCCTGTCCCTCTGACAGCTACCATGTGTCCCAGTGGCATCCTCATCCAAAACATGGAACTGCACCATGCCCAGCGTGGCCTAAGGCTTCCGGACCCCATCCTGACCTTCGCAAAGCCATTATTTTACATCACATCCACTCATGAATTAACCCAAATCTCCAGCTTTCCAGGCGCTGCTATTAAAATAGCGGCAGTGTGTCCAGTTGGGTGGCTTCCAGTACTAGTTTCCTATGGGCTGGAGTTCCCCCCACCCTGGTAAATATAATGACTTGCAAAAACACCGGCCCCTTGGGCTAACATGTAGGAAACCCTCTTGCTTTTGGTTCTTTGACAACAGGTCTTTGTAAGTCCATCTTGAATGATCTTGTTCACATGTTAAGCCTTTCCGAGAGAGGAATGTAGGGTTGGATCTATGTTTTTGTTAGATAGATAGTCAGATGCTCGAGGGAATAATGAGAATGTGAAGTCCAGTGCATGTATAAACAGGGCAACTGAAGCACTGGGTCCCTGTGTATGATGTTTTTAAATGCAGTGAAAGTATAAAGTACGAGTGATTCCAGCAACAGCTCTGCTGGGCGAGAAGCAGAGGAACAGGTCTCCCCCCAAACCCCCACAAGCAGATGGTTCCCAGTCACTGTTTCCTCTGTGTGGGCAAATCATGGACATGGACATGGCTGGTGGGGCAAGGGAAGACCTTAGAGAAGCACTGGCAGGGAGAGCCCACACTGGTGCTTGCCAGTGAGTGCATTCCCCCCCACAGTCCACCAGCACCACACAGCTGTGGCAGGAATAAAAGGGTGATAAAAACACAGCGGTGAGACAAGCTCCACGTGCGACGCACCAGATCGTCCTCAGCCAGGCAGAGCATTGGCAAGAGGGGAAGGTTCCAGCTGGGCTCCCACGGGGACGGCAATCCCAAGGGAGCTTCTGCAGCCCACAGCTCCTGCACCAAGCTGCTGGGTGCTGCAGGAACATCACCCGACACCAGCAAAACTCTCAGCACTTGCGAGGGCTCGCCAATACCAAGTGGAGGGTTTGCAGTGGAAAGGCAAACAGGTGGGCTCTGCAATGGCACAAATACTCAGAAATTAAAAAAAAAACACAACACATTTATGGCACATGGCAATTCACCAATAATAAAATAGCTGTGCTGGAACGAGCTCCCTGAAGGTACAAAGAGATAAGAGCACTCTTCAATCAAAACAGCTGCATTTCCCCTGCATGCTCATCAGATTAAAAAAAAAAAAAAAAGAACCTGCAGCAGTAATTTTATTAGTTATAAAAGCAGATCCCAAAAGGCCAGCATTTTTTGAGGTGGGAAAGAATACCTGCTTTTAAAAGAAATAAATATCCCTTTCACCTGGATTCACTCCAGGCGGTCCCTTCAGGTTAGGAACATCACACTGAATCCAGTACAGAACAGCAGCAGCTGCGGTTGGGAGTCAGCAAAGTGAACAAGTTGCCAGGTGAAGCAGTAAATCATGCCTTGACTTTGAGAAAAATCGGTACATTTTATTACATGTTTCAATTTTCTGGATAAAACAAGTGAGAACGCCTGGAATGGTTAACTCTTTCATTTCCAGCTGCACAGGGAACAGGTTTTAGGGATGGAAAGGGTCAGGGAAAGCTCTGCTGTCTTGGGGTTAGCGTTAGGGATTAGGATTACAGTTAGGGGTTAGGGTTTGTTGCGCTGGCACAAAATGGCCAAATTGATCGGAGTGAGCGGGCGATCGGGAGGGACCAAGCTGCCACGCCCACCAAAGCACACCTGACACGTGTCTCTTCTCCATGGGGCTGTCCAAGAGAAAACACTTTCCTGACATCTCATCTAGGTTATGCCAAGCACAAACCAAAAGCAGCTTGTATATTTTCTTTCTTGCTCACTCGAGTGACGTGCCAGCTTTCCAAGCAGCCCTCTGCCCCATGTGTAGCTTCCCTGTGGACAATGTTCTGTGGCAGAGCCAGTGCCATCACAACTGAGGTGACCCCAAAGGGGTTTCTGTTGACACCAGTTCCTCTCACTGGAGCAGACCGCCAACTGAGCGCTCCTGTTCCTCCTCACGGAGCGTTTAGCTTGCCTCCATGAGTGATGCGTATACATGCCATGCATCCCTTGGGATTTGCTGCAGGCACCATCCATGTTCAACCTGCCTCCCTCTAACTGGAGACCAGCCTTGCCTCCTCTGGGCTGGGTTTTCATGGCAGGTGCCCAATACAGCAGCATTAGCTACAGGGATGAGTTACAGCTGATGCCCATTGCAGTTAGGGGGTTAGATAGTCGAGGCAAGCAGCACACGAGCAGACTTGCCTGCTCTGATTCCCAGGATCAGAGAGTATTTACATGTCCCTCCTGATCTGTCAGTGATGCTCAGTTTCTGGATTCAGACAGAAGGTAACTTGCACGGAGCCACCCTAAAAGTCATCAGTCTCAAATCCTCCTCTTAGTAGCAAATTCTCTTGCATTTTCTATAATCAAAGCACTGCTGTTGTATCGAGGTGCAGAGGAGACACACTACATGGGGACAGTCTCTGCTTCATGAAATGGCCATGTGGCTTAAATAAAGTTCAACACTTGGCTACTAATCAGTTCACAGAGATTTTTCTTCTGCTGTCTCCTTCACCCTAAGAGCGAGGTGTACAACTAACTCAGTGTAAAAATCTCATACCATAAACCACCTTGTTTAATATTTAAAACCAGTGTAGGCTATTCTGATTTGTTTCTGTAGCTACTACAACAGTAATAACAAAAGTAATAAGAATAGAGCATGAAGTGATCTTTGATTTAAAAGCCATGCCTGAAACCTTTCAAACTTGACATTAATTAATTGCAGTTTTACTACATACAGCAAATTTCCTAGAAGAGTTCCTCTGCCATGGAGCTGGCTGGCGTGACACAACCTGTAGAGTCCTTCATGTACTCCCAAAAACAATGATAGATAAAAATGTGTGAAGAGTAGAAAAACCCACCATAAGTAACTAGTTTAAAATAAAAACTACCTCTAATCCAGCATCAAACCTAAATCCACCAGACGCCTCATAGCTAGGAATCTCATTTTTGTATACCAGCCCTTTTTATGGTTATAATCCATCCTTCTTTGATGTTTATAATTTTATACAAAGCCTCATCCAGCGTAACGAAGCCAAACCAGACGGGCTGTTTGTCAGCTGGCAGGAGCTGCAGCAGGGCTGGGGATGCAGCCTGTGAGATGTACAGATTGCCAGAGATCTCTGCTACTACTCATCCTTTTTTCACATGCAAATTTCCCTGAAGTCTTTCAAATAAGAGAAGAAATGTTACACTGCTAGCTCTAACTCCTCAGTCTCTCCTGCTGCCTTGCAGTGAGCCATGGGCACAGCCCAGGATTTTCCTGCTGTGATGGTGTTCGTCAGCCCTGGAGAAGGCAGCAGACTGGGAGACAGAGAGGGAACCTCTGCAGCACCTCCCCCAGGGGAGAGGAGCCCATGGGGCATCTTCCCTGTTCCAGAAGATCTAGATGAACCTCTTGTCCCTGTCCTGACCAAATTCCATTAAAATCAGAAGAGAACTGGATGCACAGAGGGATGAAATAGCTGGCTCCCATTAAGTCAATGTTACATACCTCTGAGTCTCCTCTTTCCTACCTAGGGGCTTTCTCAGAGCAAAAGAAAGAAAAGAATTTGCCGTTTGACCAAGAGTCCCACCTTAAGTTTGGCAGGACAACCCAGCTGGCCCATCCACCAGCTAGAGCTGCTGCGTGACAGCTACCACTAACACCGCTTGCAGAGCACATCCAGCTCATTGCAACCCCAGAGACACAAACCCAGGAGCCCTGCAGGAATGCAAAGCACCAGAGGAATTTCCACCATGAGCCTCCACAGTACTACTGGAGAAATCCAGGATGGAGCAGTCAGGTCACTTTTCTCTTGAAACTTCTTGCTGGAAGTAAGTCTCCTGTTGCTTTTCCCCGCAGGAACAGATGTGCTGTAATTACAAGGCTGGTGTTTCCCTGGGAGCATCCTCCAAAGCTGGTACTACGGAATGGGAATGGTGCCACTGAGTTATCAAAGTCTGGAGCGGGGCAGTTCCTTGGGCAAATCTCATTTCCCCATGTAGGGTCTAATTCAGGGGAAACTCTCCATATATGTCATCGTCTCAAGGACCTTTACATTTTCAGAGCAAGTCTGAATCTCTTTTGTTTTGAAGAAGTTACTCTGTATGCTGTAAAATTGCATAGAATGAGGAGTCCATTAACATTTTCCATTCTCAAGGTTCTCTGGCTGGTGCTATGCATTTAGCAAAAGGCAAGACATGTTAGAAAATAAAAAATCCCAGGTATCCAGCAAAGCAAACACAGAAATTATTGTTCATTAGACCCCTCACACACCCGAAGAAGTGTAAGAATCTGATGCTTGTTAAACAAACAAACAAACAAACAAACAAATAAATAAATTAAAAATCTCCTTTTTACCTCCAGCCATTCAAGAGCTCAATGAAGTTTCAGAGTCACCATGAAAGCAAATGACCAGCATATTCAGGCAGGACCTGAACTCCAGATAAAAACCATGTGTTTGCCCTGCTGCTGGGGCTGTCCCTGACCTGGCTGGTACCGTGATCACTGGAAGCTCTAAAAAGCTGCTGCTTCTCAGCCAGCTCATCGGTGTGCTGAAAGGACAGTGAGGCGTTGTCCCTTCCTTGAGCAAACCCACCGAGTGACAATTCTTCCAATGTACTGGCTCAGCAAAAATATAAAAAAAGGCGAAAAAAATCCACCACAGTTCTGAATGCACTGACTGCTGTTCCTACAGGCATCACCTCCCAACCCTGAACTGTGCAGGGCTGAGAGAGATGAACGTGATGTCCTGGTGCCTCCTGGTGCTGAAGCTGGAAATGGCACTTAGCTTTGCTGCATCATCTGAGCATGCCACACTGGGGTGATTATCACATTTATGATGGATAATTTCATTGTGTTTAATTAATTAAAGCATGTAAATACATAAAAATGCAGAGAAAGCATTTTAAAAATGCTAATCACAAACTGTGTGTGGTTTCAAGTATGTTCCTCATCAGTAGGACATCCTTGTCACCGATCTCCACCTACTGTCACCATCATCTGCCAAGGGTGCGTGCTATCATGATGCTTGTTATCACCCACATTTTCCCAGGCCAGAAGGGCAGCACTTGTTCCCTCATCCATTCTTCTCCCCGTGAAGTTCATTTCTCACATGGAAAGTACTTATTTTTTGTTTCCGAGTTGTTTGGGTTTGGGGCTTTTTTGGCCTTGGGAGTAGTCAGGGCTGTTGGTTTTGCTTTGCTTGGAGAAATTAAATAGTCTGGACTTCTCTGAAGAAACCAGGATCGAAGGCATTTGGAGAAATCTGCAGTTTCAACCTGACTTCCCCTGATCCATGCTCATCCTTACTGACAGATCAGTTGGCTCCAACCTCCCCAGCCCACCTGCAATGTTTTTACCTTAGCAACACGCCACATCAGCTTTTCACAATTACCTCCTTCCCTTGAACAGCCTCTTGCCTTCAGAAGCTTCCTCCTGGCTTCCAGCTCATCAAACCTCTGGAGATGCTGAAGAAATGCTTATTAGTTGCAGGACCAACAGGCAGGAGATGGAAGGGCATCATCTCTGGTGGCATCTCCCACTTAGACTGGCTTACAGCTGTGGCAAAACATCAGTCTTTTTGGGGGGTGGGGGGTGAGCAGTACCATAAATGTGACATAAAAGTCACATGCTTATGGAGAGCAATCAGGAGACTCACTTTCCTATGCATCCTCCATATTATGTGAAAGAAAAAAAAAAAAAGACTTCATAAAAACAACATGTCAGCTCTGTTCCCCATGGTTTCCAGCTAAAGAGAAAGCATGTGAACACTGAATTTTGAAGTAGGAGGATGAAAGCTTCTTTCAGTTCTAGAAGCCAATGTGAACACTCAGAGCCAATGCTTTTACTGCTGGACCATAAATACTGAGCTGCCGCCGTGTGAGTGAAGAAACACCTCACCTCTCCAAAGAAGCTATCCAGGGGAAAACAGAATCAGAGGACAACCCTGCTCTCCTTGCATGGGGACAGCCCTGTCCTCCAGCTCTATGGGACCAGCTGGAGGCGGGGAGGCTGCCGAGGAGGAACAAAACCAGGAGAGCAATTAAAACAGGTTTCACACAAGCACTTTTGGAATAAGGCTGTGCTTGGAGTGAAATTTTTCAGCCATCATACACTCAGCAACACAGAATTCAAACAGATTCACAGGGTACAACAGAGATTTCAGTTCAGTCCCAGCCGTTAGCTGACATGAGTCATGGTTTTTCAGTTACATGATCCAAATCTTGTTATCATGTTCTCTACTTTCAAAGGGAAAAGTCCTTTTTTAAATAGTTATTCACTTGAGTCTTTGAAACCAAGTATTTCAAGACCTGAAAAGCTTAATGGCAACTTGAAAGTGAAATCAGCTGCTTGCAATTTGTTGCCCAAAGTGAGAGAAAAATGACAAAAACATGTAAATCAAATGAATTTTAAATAATGTCCATGCTGATCTTTTGCAGTAAACAAGATAATTCACCTGCCAATCAGCCACTCTTACCTAGTTGAAGCCTCACCTTGGTGGAATTCCAGCCTTGGCAAAGGCTGTGTGAGAAACGGTGTCGGTGATGGTTCCCAGTGGGAAGTGTGGCTGCCTGACCCCAATCACTGACCTCCCCATTCCCAAGCCATTACAGCTGTGCCCCTCTGCATTTCACAACCATTCTGCACTGGTCCAGGCTGGGCTGCAAGCCCTAGGCAGGCTGGAGTAGGGGATTCAGGCGCTGTTCTCAACCCAACGCTCTCTCATGCTGGCCGGGTGGGACTGGTGTTATTGAAACCACCATCTTCTTTACAAATGCATTCAGAAATGGTGATGGTGCTGCTCATCTTGTATGTAACAGCTAGATTCAGCAGTAGAAACATGTCTCTATAGGCTCCTCTGCCAGACTCCCCTGAGAGGCTGTGCCCCTGTGAAGGACAGAATAACATTCCCTTTGCCAGAGACCCTGTGCAGGAGAGGAGCAAGTATCTCATGCAGGAGGAAAGTAGTTAAGACCCTTAACCAGGAGCAACACATGAGATGGAAAGAGAAATGTACCACCCCCTCTGAACAGTACAGGTTATTTGGAAATGCTGGTTTAAACATGTGAGCTTTGTGTTGCTAGACATGTGCAATCTGAAGAACTTCTTCACAGTGAGGGTAACAGAGCACTGGCACAGGCTGCCCAGAGAGGTTGTGGAGTCTCCTTCTCTGGAGACATTCAAAACCTGCCTGGATGTGTTCCTGTGTGACCTGACCTAGGTGTTCCTGCTCTGGCAGGGGGACTGGACTAGATGATCTTTTGAGGTCCCTTCCAACCCCTAACATTCTGTGATTCTGTGATCCCATGCAAGAAGCTATTTGCAATTTGAACTTCACAAGTGCCTACTAATTCCTAGCTCCCCACAGTACAGTGAGGTCCACTGGAAGCAATAGCAGCAATTGCTTTATCATGTCAAAGCTCTTTGCTCATCATCACAGCATGAAGCTGAGCTGCACTGAAACCAAGAAGCCTCCATCCTTCTCAGACAACAAGTCTCTACTAAACAAACACCATCTGTACTCACCTCTTCCTCAGATGAGATTTCTTCAGTAGAACCATGAGGTTCAGCTCTAATGATAAATGCAAAGTCCCTGAGCATCAAAAGTGAATTAAACCATTGCTGGAGAGCTTTTCAGCAAAGAGCAGCATGTTAGCTTAGGAATTTTCTACGTTAGCTATCCTGCATTGCTGCTCTATCCAATTTTAAGAATACTTAAAGAAAAAGAGGGAAGTGAAGCATTAATTAAAAAGCCTCCATCCTACAAGAGCTGTAACATCTGCATGTTGTACCCCATGCCAGCAGCACTGGCTAGACTTCCCTGCTACAAGGCACTGGCTCAGTGGCTCTCTACAAACCTGGGATCTCGTTGCCAGAACTCCTAAATTCACTGTAATTAGGTGAAAAGTGCTTATTACTTCTGCTCTGAGTGTGCCTTACCCAAGGGAGCAGCCTGAGTCCCCTGGGCTTGGGATGTGCCCAGCATTGTACCACCAATCCAGCAGCAAAGCCTTCCCAGGGATAATGCACTGGGAGGATCTGTGCTCCTCAGAATGGGATTTATAAAAAGCAAGCTCACCTGACAGAGATAAAAATTAAAAAAAAAAAAAAAAAAGCTGAGGACAGGTGAAAAAAGTCCTTTTCCCTTTGAAGGTTAAGGAAATGCACCCCGGCTGTACGGAAACACATCCGCCTGCTTGAATGAGCCGTTCCCCAGAGTTCAGTGCCTTCTGCCTGTGCTCATAGCCAGCAAAACTTTACACAGGCAGTAAAGCAGAGCTCAAACCACCCAGCAGCTCCACTGGCCACTGAAGTAATGCTCACACCCAGAAAACAATGAGTAACAACTAAGCCTGTAGGGCAGGATAAACATTTTCTTGCAAAAAGATAGCATATTGTGGGATTTTTTGTTGTCCTTGAAGTACTTGCAAGGCCTATTCAAATTTATCAAGTATTTTTTTGCCTAGAAAACTTTTTCAGAGCAAGTGAGTTTAAAACCAGGATGATGGGAACCAGTTGTACGGATCTTTGTTCCTTCAACCTGACCTCCAAGCAGTTTGATTCCTCAGTGTCCCCGTGCTGATGTGATTTCAGTGGGTTTGGGCCAGCCCAGAAGCAGACATTATTAGGCAGCTCTGAGAACTTACCTTGTGAGTGCTTGAATAAGTCCAGGGGTCACAGATGGCCATACAATAGCCAAATTTTGGAGTGTTACAGCCAAAACAATGTACAAATTTAAATCCTCAGAGGCACATAGGAAAGGAAACACTGCCTGGTAGAAAAGGAGGTAAGGACTCATTACACAAGAGAAATGTTAATGGTTGGAAACTACTAGTGTCAAACAGCCTTAAGCTGAAAATTACCAGCTGGGGGTATCACTGGTTCTGCAGTCATTTACCAACTCCACAGAGCTGACTTCCATTTCCAGGTGGTGGCAATCACAACAGTATCTACTCAGCAACTTTAGGACTTCAAAAAACAATAACTCATTTTTTTTTAAAGAATATGAGGATGTTAACAGTGACCTCAACTCAGACTAAGCTCCTGAGGGAGGGTGCAGCCCCCCAACCCTAGCAGAGCTGGGCTCCTTGCCTGCAGGAGTTGGGCACTGTGGAGGGTCTCTCACCAAGAGCTGTGGCAGGAGACCAGCAGCTAAGGCAGCAGAATGATCCAGGCAGGAGAGACCTTGGAAACACCAAAACAGACAGAAGTGGCCACTGTAGGTGCCCCTCTGAAGTGCCCATACACTACACATGCAGCATGGGGAACACGCAAGAGGAGTTAGAGGTCTGCATGCAGTTGCAGAGGTCAGTCTCATTGGGATCACAAAGACATGGTGGGACAGCTCACACAGCCAAAGTGCTGCCAGGGATGGGTACAGGCTCACCAGTAAGGATAGGCTGGGAAGGTGGGAATGTCATCCTGGATGTGAGGGAGCAGCAGGACAGCATGGAGCTCTGGCTGGGGGTGGACAATGAGGCAGGTGCGAGCACATGGATTGGAGGGGCGACCTGCATGGGTGACATTGATGTGGGTGTCTGCTACAGCAAGATCACTGAAAGAAGCCTCAAGTTTGTAGGCCCTGGTCCTCACGGAAGACTTAAACCACTCCAATACCTGCTGAAGAGACAAGACTGAAAGGCACAAGCAGTCCACGTCTCAGAAGTGCTGAAAACTTCCTAACACATATATGGAAGAATTGATGAGTGGCAACTGGGGCATCCATCATATAAGGAGAAGCTGAGAGAGCTGGGACTGTTCAGCCTTGAGGAAAGAAGATTCAGGGGGATCTTATCAGTGCAGATTGTCCAGTCTCCATCCTTGGATATAGTCAAAACCTGACAACACAGCCCGCAGCAACCTGCTCAAGTTGCCCCTACTCTGAGCACTGGAGCTGGACTAGATCATCTCCAGAGGTCCTCGACAACCTCTGCAATTCTACAAATTTTTAAAAAGTGAATTTTGAAGGCACAGAAATGGCTATGTCCTTTTTCATGTCCTCACAGCTGAACCTGCCTCTACCAGCACAGTATCGAACAACAAACATACCTGAGAGTGTTGTGAGATGAAGTAATAAAACCACACTAGTGTAACACAAAACATTTGTGAAGATTTTAATCGGGACATTTATTGGAAAATTCAGATGAGGAAAAGATGGAGAGCATTAATTCCACATTTTGCAAAAAGTTTCATGAAAGTTAAGTAAATCATCAGGAAAAACACATAAAAGTCACAACCAGGACCCATAACACAACTAACCTAACACAAATCAGGAGCTGATGTGAAGCACGAATAGTCTTCACAGTTAACCTGCATATGGATAGACACTCTGAAGACAGACTTCTAAATTGAATTGATTTTGGCACTAGTGAAAAAGGATGGCTTTCTTCCTCATTCGAATAGATCTACTGTCAAAGAAATAAGTAAGATTTTAACTTTTTTTTCAGGGCTCCCTGAACTGTGTTTGACTTTGCCAGACTAGCAGGTAGACACTGAAGTGTCTTCTCCCTCTTCTATTTCCACACCTTGAAGAAAAGAGACTACCTTTAACTTTTCTTACAAGAAGGAATAAAAGGAATTCTTAGTATGTCCTAAGACAACAGAAAAGGACAGAAGGGTACACGTAATCCAAGCCTTCAGATGTGCTGAAAAGATTATTCACAGTACAGCTTTCCTACTGCCTAAACTGGATGCAAATCTCTAAATTCTACACCCATGTGAAAGGTCCTGCTCCTGCACAGCTGTTCTCTGGGGACAGTTACCTCCTACTATCACGCTGAAAGACAGAAAGTCATTTTTTGTTGACTTGCTGTAATAAAGTTTTATCATAAGCTTAGTGTGTTCTCGACACACACAGAGTCCTTGTAACTGAGAGTAATATGGACAGGGGTATTCAGCACTTCCTAATACCACTCCATTTTGACACATGGCATGATCCAAGATCCTGTTATTATCGGGTCTATGTTAAGTTAGCTACATAATATGGAAATATGAATTTGCATTTTGCTGAATCATGACAATGCATTCTCTTCTCCAGAAGACAAAACAAACAGCCTCTGCCCTCGGTAGGTAACAAAAAAAAAAAAAAAGAGTCAGTTGTGTGAAAAAATTAACTATCACCATTGTTTTTAAGCCCCTAGATATGCAATTCTGAAATACATAAACATCCGAAACCACAATTTAATACATCTTAAGAATCTAAAGCATTTCTTATAAAACTCTATCAAATGAAAAATAAATATCTGTTGCTCAGAATTCATTCAAGACGCTGAACTTAAACATCATTCACTCCTTTTCCAGAGGACAAACACACATCGAAGCACAAACATACATCTACTGTAAAACAATGTATTTTGTTATGCAGGGACAGGTATCTTGAAGTAAGAAAATAAGTATTTCACTATGCATAAAAGACATTTATGATATCAGATATGATTTTTATATTAAAATCCTTGTATGTGTAACTGCTACTACAGAACAACCTTAAGACATCCCTTGATACAAATTAACATAAACATCACCAACCGCTCCAGTAAAATGGTACCAAACTGGCTTTAGTTTTAAACCCGTTTGGTGCCAACAGTCAAGAGCTGGGACTCAATGTGAGTGACCTTTAGAATATACAGATCAACAAAAAATACGTTTATTATTGTTTTTATTATTCTCAGGCACCAAATTCTCCAGAGTCCTTCAATAAACAAATCCATTTGTTATGTTACTGGTTCTGTCTTGTCAATCTCTTCCTTCTTTGGACCCTCCTCTCGGTTTTTGCCCTGTTGCATGGTATACACTGATGGGCCCATCCTTAGGATCTTCCCACTGCCCAAGCACTCATCACCCTTGTAGAACACGGCAAACTAGGAGATAAACACAGGAAGAGTCTTTTCAGCAGCTGCAAACGGCATGGTGAGCAACTGCAGGCTATGCAAGACCTGCAGGACACTGAGCGTATGCATTTGTATTTGCTCTGACCAAATCTCAAAAAAAAACCCCAAAAACAAAAACCACAAAGGATTTGTTGGCTCACATGAGTGCAAATATAAGCATCTTAGGGGAAATCCCTTCATGATCTTCGTCTTCTCACCTCAGATCACTTCTGTCAGGTGTATCTCTGTTACAAACAGTCCTCAAGACAATTTGCCACCTGATGTGTTTGAAGGGCCCCCAAGTTTTGGGGAGGAAGAAAGAAGGTAAAGAGTATGCTGGGAGAGGTCATGCAGAAGGTGTTTGAGAACCACTAGTTTACAATGTGATGGAGTACCTTTATAGTGGTAGTGTTAAAAGGCATCACTACACAGTACTCCTCAACACTGTTCCAGGACAAAGAAATTCATTGGATACAGATCCTCACTAAACAAATTTGAACACTAAAACCATATTAAGCAGCCAGTAACCAAACTAATGCCTTTTAAAATCTATTTCATGAACACAAGATTCCATTTCTGCATGTACAATTGATTATCAGAGATGTTTTCATATATTTCTAAAACTTGTAAGCCAGTTTCTCAGACTATATGGATAACAACACACCATTTAAAACTAGAAACAACCTCCTTCAAAACAGCTGGTGAATAGCCAAAATAGAGCTAACTGCTCTCACATGCAAATGAATTAACTATTTTGCTCCAGCTAATAAAAACACTACTCTGTTTTATTAGCTGGATAAGCCAAAACACACAAAAATTGGAAGAAAATCACTTCTAAACTTACCTGCCCAGGTGTGATAGCTCTTGCTGGCTTCACTAGCGTCACCCACACACTCCCGTCTTGGTTTAGGGTCAACACACAAGGCACTAGAGCAAAAAACAGACAAACACTTGCCAGTTAATCCTTATGTTCACATTAAAAAAGAAAAACCTTCATCACTAGGTTAAACAGATGTAAGTCAAGATACTACTACACAGAACTGTTTTATAAAGACACTACAGAAACAGAAAGGCAAGCCAAAACAACAGTTTCTGCTGAACACACTACCACAGTCACACAAACTGAGTAAAACAAAAACCAAAACAAGGTCTGATTACCCAGTGCCATCTGGTGAAGAAACCTGAAATGACATTCCATCATTTTCTCTCTAATGAGCTCTGCAGGAGGTTCCTCTGCTATCCAGTGCACTCGGTTTGTCCGCAGTAGGTCTCTGTACAGAGCAGGGTGATCTGTTGATGGTGCCTTAAAATACAACATTTATTTAACACTGATGTTTTTTGCCAAAGTAAAGCATGAAATACAGAAGAAGGATCAAGCCACATCAAAATGAAGGCACAATAAGTAAGAAAGGTAGCATTTATTAGCACTTAATCAGTTTCCAGGTGGAAGCCGTCAGTGAAAAAAATAGGTTAAAGCAAGCCCGAATTATTTCTCAGTCTTTTACACCTCAGTCATGTCAGTTCTTTTTCCTCCACACATATTTCTGCCTTCTTCAGGGATCTGCTGCCCTCCTTATCCTACCTCAACAAGTTGCCACCTCCCTCTTCACCAGTTTCTTGACACAACACCTCCCCAACACAGGCATTGCGCACACACACAACCTTACTGCAGGGCATTAAAAAAAACAATCTTAGTGGTCCTGCCTGTTTCCTCTCATCTCTCATTTGATCATAATTTCCCCCCCCCAGGCATATCAACAAGTAGCAGAACACCTCATTATAATCACATCAGTATCAAACAAGAATAACAACTGCATGAACAGCAAGAATCATTAACAGTGCTAGCAAGCTGCAGAACTTCCAGTCATCTCATATGATTAGTCATTAGCACACCAACTATTTGCAGTATTATATATATATATTCTGCCTGAGCTTTCAAAATAAAACTGTATTACTGGCTACTGCTTCTTTTACTAGAAAAAGAAAGTAGTGATTCAGAGCAAACCAAGACAATACACATTTTATAGACTGTGTCATAATAACTATAATAAAAACCTCATGTTTTACGGTAGAGAAAGAGAGATCAGTAAATTGGCTGATTCTTTTCAGTATTTGCCCTTTGTTTAGAAAAGTTAGTTCTACGCCAAAATCTAAATCCATTTTCTACTCAAGAAAAGCCAGTTTGGACAAGATGTTTCAAATCTGCTGACTGATACTGCACCAGTTGGTTCTTGTTTCCCCCAAGAGGAAAGCCAAGAATTCTGCCCAGGTTAGAATCACATTCCATATAGCAGGAGTCACAAAATGTTTGCATTAGTCACTTGCAATACCACTGTTAATTAACTCACCACAAAGACATCTCCAGTGCTGACATCTTTGTCTACAACAAACCAAGCATCCTTCAGGCCTGCCAGTCTAGCCCTCTGGCCTATTGTGTAGAGGAACCAACCTAAAGAAATAAGAAAATGTAATACTGCCAGCGTAATCTTTTACTTTCAGAAAAATCTGTTAAAATCATATCCCAAAACTTTACCACTAAACAAAGAATAATGAACCACGTTGTCTTAGAGAAGTGTGCAAATTACAAACTAAATAACACCTTGAAAGTTCTCATTTGAACCTGAAGCAGATGATTTCAAACTAATCCATTTCAAATGTGGTATTCTTAGGTTTTATGAAAGACAAACATTTCTTTATTTCAGCTTCAACTTGTGGTTTTGCTACCACCCAGTCTTACCAGTTTCTCTTACTTTTATGTACCAGTAGAACATCCTATTTCCATCAATTATCTGGGAGGGGAACTCAGTTCTGGCAGCTAGAACTGAGAATAGCAAAGGAAGGACACACAGAAGGAAAGGAAAAGGTAAGCTGCCCATGTTTAGTGATGTCCTGCTGTGTGTCACTGAGGTGTATGGTGGATTTTGTCTGCAAAGTTTTGGTACTAAAGAATCTGGAACTGAAGCACAGTCATTTTGGAAGAATTAAATGGTCTCTTGATATTAAATTAATGACCACTTAGCATCAGCAGAGTAACCCTAATAATTATCATTTACTTTCTTGCAACATGGAACAAAATCAAGAATCAGTTGCTGTTCAAGGCTTTACTATTGTATAAAGCAAGTTTTCCACAACGATTAGAGTTACCAAACTGGGAAAAACCTGTAGATTGCTCTGGAATTTCACAAAATTTGTCCCCTCAAATATAAGCAGTATAGTTCTATTTATATAAAAGCAGTTATTAAGGTGGGTTAGCCAATTACCTTTGTGTGTTCCCATCACCTTCTTATCTTCAATGGAAACAAAGTTACCTGGTTGAGGTTCTAAATACTACCAAATAGGAAGAGATTGTTTAAGTTACATGGTCAAAAAAAACCCTCAGTATATTTCAAGTTCTGTCACTACATTCTCTTGAAGTTGGAAAACAACTTTTCAAGAAGCAAACTCTGCCCAAGCAGCTTACTGCCTCTTCTCTGATGCTGCTTTAGAGGGATAACTAGGAAGGGCAGCACCTATCAGCAGTAATTCTGGGCTTCGTTCTGCCCCCATCCTCACTTATGCCAGGGGACAGTAGGATTCAGCCATTTGCCCCCCTCACATCCCAACCACTCATCAGAGCCTGGCAGGCACAGGAATGCAAGTTCACTCACTCCTTTTGCTACAGAAAGTGACTGGCAGGAGACTTCCTACAGGCTGTTGGCATTAGCTTCTGGGTAGGCTTGGGACTGCAAAGGGAGATGGGACATTGCTACTTAGTGTGGGCCACAAGCTGTTGGAGATTTTTCTGTAGATTATGTTATAAATTACTACTGAAAACCAGAACAGAACATAAAGATAGTCATAGATTTCATGTTGCTCACCTCAAGAAGGAAATTTTCAAAGTTTCTTTCACCAATGAAACAGATCCCCATACTCTGAAAAGGAAAAGTGGTATTGAGTCCATAAAAGCAGAGAAAAACATTTGAAATAATGTCTATTAATAATCTGTCCAAGATTATTTTTTTCACTCCTATGTATTCCAAACTACGCTGAGCATCTCATAAAAGAAATAAAACCACAACATCTGCTCCAACATAGGTAAACTAATTCCATACAGTTGCAGTGAGAGAGAGCCGTAAGCACAGAAGAGAAGTAACAAGAAATAGAACACATTCAATAAATAAATACATTAACCTTGGTGAATATATTGTATGTATGTTAAAAACAGGAGACTCTTTCACATTCAAGTACAAGAGTAACAAACTATACTGTAATGGTACATCTCTTGGAAAAAAACTTTCAAAACCAAACAGGCTTTTCTTCTCTTTTCAGTTACTGCCTACGTTCTTCAAACACCCATTTACAGTGGATGAATATAAACATTAAAAGCGATCAAGACAGCATCTGCAATACAATTGCTGCCTGCATTCCATTCTTTTTAGGATCAACTCACGAAGTGTCAGTTCTCAGAGAAACAGAACTTTTTTTTTGAAAGAGTAACTGTGGTAAAACAGTATGACCCAATTTCTATAAAGACATACTGGAAAACAATTACAGTGAGGAAGCCTTTAAAAGCTACGCAAATTAAAGACCAAAGGCTTCTCACCTCCTGTGACAGAGAATGCTTTCCTTAAGGCTCACAGCTTCCTAACACATCCACCTTCACCTTAGCTCATCTGAGATACAATTGCAGCCAAATCACCTGCAAGCTAAAATACACAACTAGCCACAAGTTCATAAAAGTACTTTTAAGCAAGTAGACAGCTAAAAACTGCTTCCCAACTTATTCTATTATGGTGCTCGGAAACAGATGAGTTGTCACAGCTTAAAGTTCAAAAAGTTCAGGAAAGTATTTGAGAGAGAAATACAAATCAAAAGAGTTTAAGTGTTACCATGCCTCTTTTTTCTTTAGCACATGATGAAGGCCATGTTCTGCTGCTATCTTCTTTACAAAACTTTTTGTTAAATCCCCTAAAGGGAAAATGGTTTTCTTCAAAGCATCCTGCGAGATCTGACTTAGAAAGAAGGTCTGGTCCTTAAAGAGGTCAGCCCCTTGAAGGAGCTTCACAGCTGCAAAGCACAGAACACATAAAGCATGTCAACATAATCCCCTTTCATAGTTCAACTTCCTTCAGTATTTTAGTTGACAGTCAACATTGCAGTTTTATTATTTCCAAACACAGGTTAAAGACAGTACTTTTCAGGTTTTTCAAAATCTAATTGAAAATGTTTGGGTATTTTCTCACCACTAAAAAGATCCTGATTTTATACAATGCAGAATCTTACAGAGTCTTACGTTGCCTCATCTATTACAATATTGCACGTGTCATTAGCAAGAACATCAACAGCATGAAAAACAAAAACAACGTTCACATTTCATGTGAAAGAGAGAATGAAGTAGCTCAAGAATATACTGGTCTTCAAAAAGACAATTTAGTTTTGCCCTGAAATCATGCTGCTATAAAGCAATGATTTAAATGATCAGTAGAGTTATTCCAAATGACCAGATAGGACAGTTTGACTTTTGTCTTTAAAATAGATGAAGTCTCCTGATTGCCAAGATGAAACAAAATTGGTATTGTTTTTCAGTCATGTTCTATCCACTCTCTTTAAGAGCCAGTACCTCTGCTGTTATACAAACTCTACTTACGTGTTTCTTGACTCAAACAAACACAAACTACAGGCCAATAGTTCAGTCACAACTAACATAAAATCTCAGTAACAACAAAGCAAACCTGTTTAGAACATCACAAAACACTACAACAGTGAATCACAGCCTGTCACAAGTACAGACTGTTGGTCTGGCTGGGGCTATTTCAACTTTCCAGAAACAAAATTAAAACAAAGAAACAAAAAAGCCCCTTTAAGTCCAGAACAAACAAATGAAAGCAGAGAAGCTGCAACACAAATACATCACTGTGGCAGCTTTGCGTAGTGGTAGTTCGCAAGTTTCTTTCCCTTTGGGTATAGTATGCTTCTCATTATACATTAGAGCTTCATCTGAGTCACTTTACTGCCTTATGGCCCACTGCAGAGCTGTTTGGGAACTTTCTACATTGCCATCCAAGCTATTGCAGTGCTATGCAGACATACCCCAAATAGCACCCATCAAGCTATTTTTGATACTGATAACAAGAGAACCACTGTAGTGCTGAGATCAACCTCTGATTAATTACAGCCACAGGCAGGCTTTTAAAGTGAAGAGAAAAACCTGCACTGCTGCTCCTAGCACCTTTGCTGACCTAAGACATGCCTTAAAAATGTCTGCACATGCTGCACTTGCACTTTTCAATTGCCATGTAGGCAGAACCTTGAGCTACCTGGGAAAACCAGGCTCCTATAGGAGAACAGAGAAATAAGGCAGAATGGTTGAATTAGTGAATGAGAACCTGGGTTTTTTTTTCAGTAAAATAATATACAGTCCAATTACTGTATAAGAGTAATCCTTAATTTTAATGTTTCAAAGCCTTAATTCTAAAATTCCATCTAAGCATATCCCCATAATGAGTTCTATACTATACACTGAATAGCCAAAGAACACATTCCCTAAAACAGAAGAAACATGAAAAAAGAAAATTCTACGTAAGTCACAGAAATACTTGATAAAGATTTCTTGAAATACTTTTCCAGGGTATAGAAGATAGCCCTGTCTCCTTAATCCACATTACAGCTCCTCCTGAATGTTGATTACTACTGTACCTGGATTAGAACTCTTAAAATAGAAAATGTAATACTTGACTAGTCAGGTTACCTTTCAGTAATGTAAATCCCCTGTTTTGCACAATCAACCTTCTACAAAGGCTGAGGTTTAAATGGTAATCATTGTGTGCAAGGTAACAAACTTCCCTGCTTCTGCGACACCAAATATGGTTTAAATTTCTCTTACATATCTAGGATGAAATATGAAATGAAGAAACTACTTACTATTTCTAACTTCAAAACGGTTCCTGAAAAGCCTTTGAGGTCTTTTAATATGTTTCTGTTGAAACACTTCCTCATCCTCTAGTGAGGTCCTAGCATAATGCCCAGTAGCAATTGCATCTGCTCCTATCAGGAAAAAAAAACAAAACACCACAAAGGCACATACTTGAATTTCACAGTTTAAAACAGGATTATAAACATCCAGGAAGAAAAGCAGAAAGCAATGAAGGGAGAAAACCTATAGAGAAGTCTTATACTGACAATAATCATGCTCCAGCTATTCAAATAATGTAAACTATTCATCAGCATGTCAGCACTTGTGTTTTACAACAGGACTTGTGCTTTAAGGACCACCTAAAAATTTAAAATCTAATGGTCAGGTCAATGTATGTCCCTGAATTAAATCTGTTCCTACATATGAGCACCCTAATCTAGTGGAAGACGTCCCTGCCCTTGGCTGGGGGGTTGGACTAGAGGATCTTGAAAGGTCCTTTCCAATCTGAACCATTATATGATTCTATACATAAAAGCAAACTTAAAACCAAACACTTTGCAAATATTGAAATACTACCACAGAGACATGTGAGTTAGGCATGCATATGAACTCACATTTTTCCCCACCTTTTCAAGGATTTGTACCCTTAAAGCATTTCTACGGCACATACTCTGTACTGACACACTTGAAAATGCCTTACCAAGGTTATCCATAGCATAGTGGAGAAAGTAGTTGAATTTGATGTGCTTGTTACACACAATATCAGGATTAGGAGTCCTTCCCAATTCATACTCTTTCAAAAGGTCGCTGTAAAATAGTCAAATTTATATCCACATTATTAACACTGCATAATACTACACAAGACTGAATGGTCTGTTTAAACGTGAGAACTGGAGAGCCAGCCATACTGAGCGTTTAATGTAAGAAATAAAATGCCCGTAAGATTTTAACCTGTAAAAACAATGCTTGGAAGATTTTCTTCACAGTGCATTGAGGTCATGGTCAAATGATCACTCACAATCTTGTTGCTGTGTTTTACTAAATCAGTGCTCCCTCAGGGGAGACATGGCTGCCCCCGTGCACATCCTACTCATCTCTTACAAAACAGCTACTGTCAGAATTAAACAACCCTGTTTAATTTTTCCAAGCGATGGTGCAGTGGAGTACATACCAGGAGTTACTGTGTCTCAGCTGAATGGACAATAACTTAACCTGCAAGAATTAAGAAGTCACAGGGCTTAATCTTACGGATATTTTTCCTGTCTTCTTTTTTTTCCTTCAAGAAATTCAAGTAGTTTCTCAAAGTCATGTTGTAGTTTTACATTGTTGCATGACTGAAGTGCTTAGCATTATTTGCTTGAAGACATTTGAAATAATAACTAGTGAAATTAAACCAGCACACAGTGATGCACTGAGATACCAAAGCCCTGATCACTGCATTACTTTGCTTGTCCTCAGTAGTCAGTGAAGTCAAGAGGAACAGAGAGTATAGACTGGATTTAAAAGAACACCAGCAACCCTAGTATTTGGTTTTGCTTTTCACCATCTGAAACAATCAACTGCTTCTTCCTTACTGTGTTATATATTACATTCATAAATAGAAAACAAAGCAATGTATCTTATGTTTGCTCTGAATCCAACAATTCATGCTAATAATTAAATCATCTGGGTCTACCCACAGCTGCTTCCCTCTTGCTGGCCCAGCACCATACTCTCACGACAACACAGTACTGCTTTGTGAACACTGCAGCAGTACAGTGGAAGCTTCATAAAAGACTCAGGATAAAGCCAGACTCATATCAGCTCAGAACTTCAAGTGAAGCACAGAACCAGAGCACAGGCAATGAAGGATGCCCACAGAATCTCCCTCTGATGTAAAGTTCTGAAACAGACTTTGCACAAACCATGGGAAAGGCAAGACCTGGAACAGTTCTCTTGATAAAAGGTGGTTTTTGATGAATAACCCTTTAAAAAGAGATCTAGAGGAGGAGTAAATTCCAGGACAGTGATGACAGTAAAGAAAAAAGGATTCTGAAACGAACCAAGACACTTGCAAAAGCTTGGGAACACTGTACTAATAAATGATGAGAAGCAAAAGAAAAGCCGATTTTCCATGATCTTTGATTCACTGTCATTTACAGACACCCCACACCCCTCCAGAGTTCTGGTAACATTTACTCGTTCTCTCACACTAAAACGGAGTGAATTTTCCCAGAACGGGGCTGTTTTCTTCACTGACTGTACAAAAGTTTAATGCTCAACCTGATGCCATTTCAACAAGATGTAGAAGTTGCATGGCCAGGCCACACTTCAGTACTTTCTGAGTCAAGGTAATGACAGCACTACTTGGGGGGGATGATGAAGATCCGGGAACAACTTTTATGTACTTAGGTCGAATGCATAAAAGATAAATTATGTTGTTATACCAATGCTTCCCTTCTCCTGCCTCCCACGAAAAACTCTCAGCTTTTCCTATGTAGAACTTTCTTCCCTTAAAGTGGAACAAACTCACAGAAAATCCAGACACCTTTTCACAATAACGTGGTGCCACAGTAACACCCTGAAAGACCACCCATTTTAAACGTGTCTGTACCTGAATACTTCATTCCAGTACTCTTTCACGTAGGAAACCTGGTGAAAAGGGATGCCAAGCTTCTGACAAACCCGGTAAGCATCCTCACAATCTCTGTCAACGGAGCACGCTCCCTGCTCGTCCAGCGGGTCCCAGTTCTTCATAAAGACGCCTGTCACCTGGTAGCCTGCGAAACGAAGGGGAAAAAAGTGAAATTCTTACAGCATGGACCCAAAACCTGTGGTTTTTCAGGGGTAACTGCTCCCTTCGGAAGCAAACACCCGCTGAGCTTCCCCGCACGGCTGCCGCGTGACTGCGTTCCACCGCCAGTGACCAACACCGAGCCGAGCGCTTCTGGCAGCCGCACGCGGCGGTGCCTCCCACCCTCCGCCGCCGCTGCCCCCCGAGGTGCCCGGCTCCCGGAGGTGCCCTGCCCCGGGGGTGGCGCCGGCCGGGCCGCAGTGCCGAGCGGGTGCGGAGGGCAGTCGTCCCGTGCGCCCCGCCACGGACCCACCTCGGCGGCGCAGCAGCAGGGCGGCCACGGCGCTGTCCACCCCGCCGGACACGGCGCAGGCCACGCGGCGCCCAGCGGCCAGCATCGTCCCCGGGCCGGCCCCTTCCGGCGGCCGCGGCACGGGGCGGGGCGGGGCGGCGCTCAACGGCGCTCGGGGGAAACGCGCCGCCCCTCGCGGGTTCCGGGACGGGGCCGCCCTTTCCCTGAAGGCAGCACCGCCAGCAGCGGGAGCGCGTACGGCGGCACGCACCGCGGGGAGCTGCGGGTGCTGGTCCCTCCGCCCCTGCCCGGTTCAGTGCCACGCAGCCGGGCTGCCCCTCCCGCAGGGACACGGGGTCGGGCCGATGGCCGCAGGACGGTCGGGCAAGGGGAGGCAGCGCCCTGTTAAACCAACCAGAAAAGGGTGGAAACCTCAGAAGACGTTTCTGGCCCCAGCCCTGCCCCCTTGAGGCCAACCAGCACCATCGAACACGTTCTCCAAGCGAGAGCCCGGTGCCTGTCCGTGAGCAACAGGACAGCAAAGTGAACTGGACAGAGGAAGACCCAGAAGAAAGCATTAGCCTCCATTTGATTGCTTCGTGTTCATTATCTTTTAATCAGCGAAAGGTTATGGCACCTGGCTCCAGCTGTTCCTACTGAGCAGTGCATCCTGCACTAACCCCACTTCAAGCATCTCCAGCTGTTTGAGCAGCTGACTTGTACTTTGAAGGCTGGAACTGGCCTTAGTTGAAGGCAGATCAAGCTGTCAACAGAGTGTCTGAACTCCAATAAATCCTTAGGCTAGGCAGTAGAGGTGGTGAAGCCCAGAAGTACTGACCTGGCCAGGTGCCCGCTCTAGGACCACACATTTGGGTGCTTTGACTGACAGATGACTCCTGCTTGATCAGAAGTTGTCACAGCCATGCTCAGAACCAGGATTTAGATCTCCTGCCTGCAAAAGCATACATTCACAAAGTGTGATTCTCAAGGCTTGGCTCTCCTGCAAGCCTTTGAAGTATAGGGCTTTTTTTTTTTTAAAAAAAAAATAAAAATCACAAAACAAATACATCAGTCAAAAAAATCCCACAACTTTTTTCTAAATATTTCCCTCTGTTTCAATTTAGAAACTCATTTCTCCCCCCCTTTAAAGACTAGTTGAGAACCTGGCTTGAGTACAGCTTTTAACTGCACAGCAGTGGCTGAAATAAAACTTCAGTAAATGCTTTGGTTGAAGAAGTCCTCTTGCTTTTCACAGAAGGAAAGCATAATGCTTCCATGATTTTATGATTCATATTTGGCAGGAGCAGGTAGCATGGTTTCCTCTGGATCAGAAGAGTCTTCACAATCTGGCAAAAAGCCTTCATTCAGAGCTGAGCCTGACACTGGAGTAACCACAGAAAAGGCAGCTGTGCTGGGTAGGCAAGTGCAGCAGCCTTATTCAGGATCAAAATGTTTGACAAACTCCTCTGAACACTTCTTCCTTCTTAAACACTTAAGAGTCTCCAATTTCCACATTTGGAATACAGACAGCTGAAAATCCATTCCCATCACTTGGTAAACTTTCATAAATAAATTGAGGTAGCACATACCTGGCAGAAGTCTCATCTCCAGGACAGGCTTGTTCCTTCTGTATTTATGGGCTCCTACTGTGTGCATTTTCATTTCCATTCACCTCCCTGAATTTAAAATCTCCATGTATTATCCAAGGGTGGCAAATTCAGATAAGAAAGCATTTTTCTCTTCTTTGAGGGTGAGAAAGTTCAAGTTTAGCCTTCAAATATGAAGACTAAATCTAGGCAGTAGCAAGCTGTGGCTTTCTCCTTTGAACCACACACATTCAGCTATTCCACTAGCACTCAACAGTAAAATGTTTATTTACAACCTTCCTACACTTTTGTATGAAAAAAACACCCTCAAGTCCCTTAGCTTAACTTTCATCAACATTTATTAGTAAGACATTAAAATAGTATAAAGTAGCAACCTTTTATTACAGGTGTTGATTAGACAACAGGTTAATAACCAATTCCTTTATTTTAAATTAAATCTTCATTGATTCCTTATCCCCTATGTGCAAAGTACAGTTGGTAGGAACTGGTAGGCTTCCAATACAGAGGATATCCCTTTTTGCCTTAGAGCAACACAGCTTAAACAGATCCATTGCAACATACCCATGAGCAGAACCATTAATCAGATTGTTTGACTATGTTAAGACTGAGAATTCTATCATGTTAAAGCAGTTTGGATAATCTGTAGCCATCTTCAAAAAACTCTGAGTGAAGAATAACACCAAAACATTTTAAAGATCACAGATGCCAACAATTCTTCATTTCACTTTAAGTTCATAACTTGAGTAGAGGAGAATCCAGATTTTCTTTGTTTTCATCAGGACTCAGAGTGATAAGAGGTGAACTCAAGTCAATTAGCTGAAAGAAAAACAGTAAAATTTAGGTATTGTAGTCATATTGTACATAACTACTAGCAGCAGTCTCCATTAACATAGTCTTCTCATGTACTGTTTTTGTTTAGGATTCCTATTAGTATCCAGAAGACAGATACCAGCACCACACTCTAGCTTTTAGATTCAGGTTTTTAAACATCTAGCTCATTCTTAGACAGGCACAAGCTTCCCACAAGGTGGTTATTGCCCATACTCACCTTAAAATCCTAAAAGGCTTTTCTAAATTTCACTACTATGCATAGTCAACTGACACTGTCATCCAGGCAGGGCAGAGCACTTCTGAACTCCTCTGAACAGACTTCTGTGATCCTTTCTTGAGATACTCTGAAGGACTCTCATATTAAATTGATCCCAACTACAAAGGCTACATCCTCACAGTTACCACCATTCATCTGACAATATCTAAAAGGCATCTACCCTCAAACCACTAGTGTAAAAAACCCAAAAAACCCAGAAATTGCTTGTCAAATTTAGAGTACATTCCAACACACATCTTTCAACTAAGGAGGTGATTAGGAAGAGTTAAACAGGAGACAGCCTTACTTTTTTATTTTTCCCTGAAAATGAGCTGCTGCTGCCAAGAACTGAGAATTTGCAAGAAAAGGAAAACAAGGGTCAGCATCCCTACTCTGACAAAGACAGCACTCACTTCCTGCTTTAGAACAGTTCTGTTCTTTACCAGCTGCTTTCTTTCTCCATCCTCCTCCTTTTCGTATTTGCAGACTGCTCACTAAGCTCTAGTTCAGAGCACATGGTTTGATTTTAAACTTTATATTCACTTTATTTAATAGCACCTTAGTATGTAGTACCATATCGATCACATTGAGCTAATATTAAACAATTCCTACAGTATTGTGGAGCTGCTCTGCAGACAAATATGTGCAGCCAGTTGACATTTTTCTGCTAGTACATTTGCACCGGAAGACTTGAATATAACTTACCTTTACCTGCCCTGCGAGTATAGGCTTTAGAGGAGTAATCTTCACTTCTGGAGTATTGAAAAGGTCAATCAGAGGTCTACTTTCACATTCCAAGGCATGTGGGAGAGACTTGTCTACTGCAATATCTACCAATAAGGCCTTAAAATAAAAAAAAGACAGTTCAGGTTCTCTCCTCTGTTCTCCATGGTTCCTGCATAAACATTTACAGCTGTATAAGCTAAATTGACTGCCTAATAATCACAGGACAGGTGTAATTTACAGGTATTTTTCATGCAAGGTAGTTTACACAGTGTAAAAGTATCAGCTCTTGCTCTGCCAATGGCTAGCATCACAAATAGGAAAAATGCAGTGAAACAAAGCAGAAGAGCTCCTTGGGGCCTAAAACAATTTTTCCACTTAAAAGCAGAGTTAAGTCAAATTTAAAACTGAAGAGTAATAACTCTCCAATATTTAAATGACAATTATTGTGCAATGATATTTTAGCCACAAACTATTCTGTAGAGCTCCAAACTTCAGTTTTGCTTTTATCCAGTTTACTACTCTATGCATGTGCTAAGCAATTCTGTAACAGATACTTTGTTTCATCAAATAAGTTAAGGAAAATATTGATGCAATAACACCAAGTAATTAATCAGATTATTCTACACCTGAATATTTGTAAATCAGTAGTCACTTTGACAGGTTAATATTTCAGAACTACCAGTTCCATCCTTTCTCCTTAATGCCAGTGGAGTGCCAGCTTTCAATAGGAAGCCAATAGATTCTTGGGAGAGGGTAAAAGCATTCACTGGGCTAAGCACATGACACTTAACTAAGCTTACTGCTACACAGGCTTTGTGGTTTAATCCTCATTTGTATACAGATTTGCACTGCTCTTAGGTGACTGAGTTTAGCTACAGCAGTGTGTTTTTATGTGGTTTGTTTTTTTAAAAAACTTTTTTGCAACAGGAACTGTCCTGTGACACTGCTTTTCAAATCAAATCCACAAGGATTTCACTTATCCAGAAGTGGAAATTTAATATGAAATCCACAGGCATTTAACTGTTCTGCTTTGAGATGGGAACGAATTTACTGGAAACACTGAACAGATGTACTAAAAATAAACACTAGAGGGTGCACACGCTGAGAGTTAATCCATTTTGACTTCATGCATGCTGAAGTGGTTTTCCTACTTACCTCTCATCTTGAAATAGTTTTCAAGCAGTTTACTTAATAGTTCTGTAGAAAAATGTATTGTCATTTCTTACCTCAGTTTGTTTCTCTTCAGTGAGTTGATTTTGTACTTCAGCCTCTTTTAATTCATTTTCTACTACTTCTGTTTCTTCTGGTGAGAAGTTAAGTGCAAGAGGCAGCAGAGGTGGAAGAGATATATCATCTTCTGAAGAAGATACCAGTGCCTTACTATCTTTTGTCTGTTTAGAACTAGGGAAAAGAACATCAGCAATACTTGAGTTCTTTAATCAGCATGAACTACTAAAGGCAGACAAGCCAATGCCCTAACCTCATTTCTTCTTTTTTACCCCAAGATTTAATGACCAAAACACTTCCCATATTTTCATCTGAAACTAGTAACCTGCAAAATACAAGTTACTTCATGGTTCAATAAATTTATAGCCTACTCATCAAAAAAAAAAAAAAAAAAAGAGCTAATGACACACTGATGAATATAATCTTAAATTGATATCTACATGCAGTCTAAACCTTGCACATGGGATTTTGGTTTTCTTAAACTTAGAAGAAACAACTATCAAACATGTACTGATATTGCAGAGCACTGAGCAACCCACTTCAGTCCCTGCTGAGGGGAAGTATTGACACCAGCTGGAGGACCAGAGGTCCTAATCTGATTAGTACAATAGTCATTGTAGAGAGGAACTGTTTCCTTGAGAGAAAATGCTATTTTGGACAGTTAGTCTAACTAACATGACATAGGAAGAGTTTTCTAGCCATGAATCATCCCTGCTTTAATACTGTTCATCTCCATCAACCATGAAGCAAGCCTGCATACATATATATGGCACTTGTGAGATGATGTTGGGCTGATAATATGAAGACAACATTATTTTCATTCAAAAGCATAATTAATAGTGTAGGATTCACCCATTCTGCAACTAATTATTTCAAATGAAACATAGTTGACTGAACTTCAGTTTCTGAGCAGGTTTACCTAAATCCTTGGCTTGGCTGATGCTTTAACAAAGTCTAATTTTACAGAAGCATTGACAACAGTATAAAATGAAGAGTAATATGTATTTTAACCAGCTACTTCCCTTATCAGAAGGCAATAGCAAAATAACACCAATGCTAAATCTGTTTTCAGTCAGAGCATCAGATAGAAGTTGTCCACTAGCACAAGACAAATATCTTCCTATTAGAGATAATTCTTTAATGTCAGATATTGACTCACCTGAGCAAGATTTATATTTTACTAGTCACAAGATACAAATCTTTATTGGGCCTGTACAGCATCTATGCTCAAATGCTTTATTCTAACATTTAGCAGAGGTCCTTGAAACCTGAATGTCATCATTAAAATTCATTTAGAGGTACTTTGCCTGCAATATTCATTTTATATATGGTGGTTTCTGTTTTACCAAACTGTAAATGTCGTCTTGGTGCAAGAGCCGCGACTCTGATGAACAGATGCAGCATGTGGAGAAAACGCCGTTCTTGGTCCAGTTTTAGGACTCACTGCTGGAAGCCTGGAGATACGACAAACAGATGCAGGTAAGCCAGACCGTTTCAGACTGGCAGGAGTCATGGAGACAGACCTCTCAGGAAAACGAGAATTCTGAAAGGTCCCATCTTCTAAGGATTTCACAGGAGTGCTGACTGCCAGGGCCCTAAAAAAAGGAACATGCATTAACCAAAAGCTTCTAGAAGCAGTTTGAACAGTCTGAATAGTTTTTAAAAGATTGTTGCAACACCCAATCATGTTGTATTCTAAGCAGCATGCCTCAGTACATTCAATTTTCAGTTAAAGCCTACCTTCCAAGTGTGCCACAAAATGATAATCCAAGAGATGGTGTTGCTTTTGGTGCTGATTTGTTTGGTGTTATATCTAAAGAGAAAAGTTCTGTTAATTGCTATCCACGTTCATTTTAATTTTTTTATAACAGACATTTCAGTGAAAATACTAATTCCTTCCAAGAGATAGGTAGAAATGTAGTGAAACAAATAAGCATTCAAGGTAATGTTTGCTTTTAATAGCCAAGCTAGAAGACAGGTCATGCAAAGTATGTGTTTACCTTCAGTCTTCACTGGGCCCTTAGTTTGACTTGTAGGAACAGACAAAAACCTAGCCTTGGGCTTTGGACACAGGCTTCCTTTTGTTGCACTTCCACCTTTATTCTGCTGACATAGCTTCTGCAGATCGGGAAAAGAGCTCAGCCTCTGAATTCCATTGCCTATGGCCTCAGATGATGTTGCAGAAGCTGAAGATTTATCCAAGCTTACAGCACTAGGTATTTTGGGAGTACTAGTTGATCTTGCTCGATTCCTGGATTTCTCAGTATTGGCATCCTGCAGAGAGGACACTCTGGTAGGTCTGACAAAGGAGAGCCTGTTTGTATTAGATGAAAGCTTAGAGCCACTCTCACTAGCTTTTGAAGACGTGCTTGATTTTCCTGAAATAGACAGTTAAGTTATATTTCCAAATCATCACTTATTGATAAGTTTTTGACTAAGCAGAATAATTATGCTTACACAGAAAGAAAAACAGCAATTTACAGCATTTAAATTTATGTTCAAACAGCTCAAGTTTAAGAACACCCACAGCTATTGAAAACTTACTCCCTGAATTCTCCTGCAATTTTGTCTGTTTTACAAAGTCTCCTCGCCAAATTCCTGAATTACTGCAATCAAGTCAAAGAATATTCCTCAACAAATGCCAAGACAGCTTGCAGATTCAAGTTACATTTTCAGTATTTTCTCCCAGCATAGTTGGCTCTGTTCCCTTAAACAGGCATTCAAGAAAGCAATAGCTCAAGTTACACTGATTAACATCACAGGCTGAACTACCCCACAAGTGCTTTTCTCAGTTTCCTATATGGTTCTTACTTTTAGTCTGTAGGCTACTTTCATTAATAGAATCTTGACTAGACACTTCTAGTGTATAAAGTAATTCTTAAGCTATAATTTTTACTGATATATTATCCATCCAGAAACAAAGTACAAAAAAAAAATTGCAATAACTTATCTTGATAGATCTACAAGAACTGTGGTGCTAACATCTGTCAGTATTTTTAGGAGACTTTTCCTGATTCTTTGAGGCTTACTGAAAGGGTCAAATTGATGTCCTCATTATAGTATAAGCCTCTTGGTTTTATTCAGTTATCTCCCCAGACTTTTTTTCCTTCAGTTTGAGTAAAGCTCATCCTTTTATTAGGCTTACAGAATCTCAGAACTTGGAACTAGGCCTTCCACCTTCCTTCCGTATTTCAGTTGGTTTGTGTTTGGGTTTTTTTTTTTAATTGAAGTTAAACAAGCTTACAGCATTCAGAAGCTCACAAACTTGGCTATAGAAATCATGCACAAAAAAACCCCACGCTTCCTGAAGCATTGCTTACCTTCTAGCTGTGTCAGACCCTTGCATGTAGGCATCAGGTTTACATGAATCTAGGTTTTACAAGTGATAGAAGTCTACAATTTATCTTTAGTCCACAAGGATTTATTGGACTAGCCTACAAAATTTTATTCTCCAGTCAAAACTTTTCTGACTGCTTGTATGTACTAGACACCATTAAGACATATCCAAACCCACAGTCCAAGACACGCTTAGCTACTTCAAAATTGATTTGTGGCACAAATCTATAATAAGAGTGATTACCATTTTTTCCTATGCAAGAAATGGGTAAACTTGAATTCAGTCTTGTGTTTGTGCTGGAAACTGATAACGATGATGAAGTAGTCTTTCTTGCAAGACCACTGGCCACACCAGGAAGTTTCAGTTGTGTCATCTTCTTTAAGCCAGGCTGAATCAGAGAATATAGTTTAATCAAAAGCAAAAAAAATGTCTAACATTATTTTGCCAATCTTCTTGTATAGGTTTCGATTTGTGAATTTAGAGAAGCTCCTTCCTCAGATTACAGTTTTAAAACCAAATTTTCTTAGAAATAGTTCATTATATCTCGGTTATTATACAGAACTAGTACGTCATATCTAGTAGGTGGACTGTTATTTTTATTCCTGCCATAAACTTGAGTATAGTCTTAAAGGGATAAAAGAATAAAAGAAGTGACTGCAGGCAGCAGTACATGCTGGACATCAACCAGCTGAAAGCAGCTTTGCAGAAAAGGCCCATGGGAGTGCTGGCAGACAAGTTGAACATGAGCCAGCAATGTGCCCTTGCAGCAAAGAATGGTAATAGTGTCCTGGGCTGCATTAGGAGTGTTGGCAGCAGGTTGAGGGAGATGATCCTTCACCTCTGCTCACCACTGGAGAGGCCACACCTGAAGATCTGCATCCAGTTCCTAGCTCCCCAGTATGAAAGCCATTTGGAGCTACTAGAAAGAGTTCAGCAAAGGACCATTAAGATGATTAAGGGATCAGAGCATCTTCCATCTGAGGGAAGGCTTAGAGAGCTGGGTCTGCTCAGCCTAGAGAAGGCTCAAGATGGATCTCGTCAATATATACCAATATCTGACAGCATCCAATGGTGCCCAGTGACAGGACCAGAAGCAATGGCCACAGACTGAAACACAGGAGGTCCTGCCTCTGAGCATCAGGAAACACTTTTTTACTGAGAGGGTCACTGAGCACTGGCACAAGTTGCCCAGGGAGGCTGTCAAGTCTCCATGTTTGGAGATATTCAAAAGCTGTCTGGACACAGGCCTGGGCAACCAACTCTAGGCAGCCCTGCTTGAGCAGGGCATTGGGCTAGATGACCTCAAGTGGTCCCTTCCAACATCAACCATTCTGTGATTCTGTGAAGTGGCATGCAGCACAGAAGTAGGTGTCTAAAGCTTCAAAATGACTCCTGACAGCTATATTCTACTTTCATACAAGTTATGGCAACCTCTTCATGTGGTATAGTTAACTACACATATCAAAAACTTTGTTTCTTACAGAAAATTGCTGATCACTTACCTGGAGCTAGTGCTTTAAAGCAAAGGTAATGCTTGTTAACCCAACACATTTATAGTTGCTCTTTAGTATGTTCATTGTGTTATAGACTTAGAACATACATTCATGAGCAGCAATTATAGAACAGCAACTACTTTTCCTTAAAACCATTTACACAACAATATAGCATTAAATTAGAAAGTAAACTATACTCAGTTTTTTCTTTTTACCAGAACATCACAAAAATTATTTTTGTATTAAGAATGCTTGCCATTACCTTACTCTGTGCAGGAAGGGCTTTTTTGTCTAGTGCTGAGGAACTTCCACTGAATGAAAAATCAAAGACATCTGAAGTAACACTCGATTTATCAGAAATCAGATCTTCAGATGATCCCATGCTGTTCAAGTCTGGTTTCGTAGAAATACTAGTGTGTTTTCCTGGTTTGAGCTACAAATTTCAGTGCAACATTTTAAACGCTACTACTGTTTCTAGAAACCACTATAAAGCTTCTTACACAAATTGATTTTTGTTAAGAAATCAAGACAACAGTCAACGAAGAAACCTTTGAATCCAGTCAAGTCCTTAGTCTTTCAACTAATATAGTTTAAAGTTAGTCTAGTGAGTGCATTTGCTAAGTACTAGAATGTGCGTGAACCGAAATATTGGACATCAACCTAAAGACAGTTCTGCAAAAACAATTCACCAGCATAAATTTCATATAACCATGTTCACCTACATACTGTAACAGCTGTTCCTTACAACTATGAGATCTGCATTTAATTCGTATTCTTTTGCACTACTCTGGCTTTCCAGAAAAATGAGACATTACAACAGTAGACCGCATCATCCAAACTGTCTGTTCAGGCAGTGGGGTAGAATTTGGCTAGTTAAAGCATTAAGGCTGTGCCTTTTCTTATAGCACCCAAAATCAAGCAGAGACTTATACCACACAGGAATCAAAGGGTCACCTATTTTCTATAGGAGATGGTTCCTAAGGAGCCAATAGCACATTTTCAGTAGAATCTGAAGCATATACTGGAGCCTACGCCATAAGGTGTAGAGCAATAAAATCCAGACGATATTCTATCTAGAGACTGGGATCTGTGCACACAAGATTACTGACAACTGTTTCCTTGCTATCCTAGAACACATTTTCAGTTGGTCACATAGCCACATCCTAAATATAATACCATTAATCAGTGCTTTTAATGATTGAGACAAGTTGGGGACAGAACTACAGCTAAAAGATTTTCCTGTCCTATCCAAATAATTGTGGGTTTCCCCCAACCCCTCTCCTCCATTGGCAAGAGTTAACAGCTATTTTTGCACATTAAGTCACTAAGAACAGTGCAGTAATTTTACCAGCAACAAAACAGTGTTTAAAACAGTAGCCAAGAATGATGGTATTCACAAAACCAGAATACAATGGAGAAGAAATTTGCCTGCAGATGCTCTGCATTGTCATAATAGACAAACTAGTTGGCTGTTATACCATCTGTCCTGACTTTTCTTGTTCATATATAATAAAGTTTCCTGTCTAGGGATCTTATGAGGTAGAAGAAACATCAGAAGATTAAAGATCACTTTTAAAAATAAAAACTTGTAGACAGTTTAAACATTCCTATCATACACAAAGGCCATGCTTAAAGAAAAAAATGTTGCCCACAAGCTGTCTTTACCTTTTCAATAGTCAACAAACTTTCATCATCTGACAAACGTTTATCCGATTCCTTCTGAAAACAAGGTGGCAGCTGACATGCAGCACTATCTTGCACACAGTATGTCTCCCTTCTAACAGCTCTGGGATTTTGCTCTATATTCTGGTTCATTGGTATTTTCAAATTTGAGTTTGAGTCCTCCATGAATTTTTCTATAATCTTGTTTCCACATTCTTCTGATTGGCTTATTTTAGCCTGTTCATTCTTCTTAGCAGTCTCTATTTGCAGTGCTAACAAATGAGCTTCTTTGAAAATTTCCACAAATTTATCTCCTGTGAGTGGGCTCCACATGACTTCATCATGAGAAGCAGGCACACTCTTTTCTTCAGCACTTATTTTTTCTTCAATATTGACAGCAATACATTTTTCTTTGTGTCCCAAAGGTCCAACAAAAACTTCATCTTCCTTTCCACTACAAAGAAAAATAAGTCAGCCCAGCATTTTATGTGTCCATTCTAAAGGTATATTTACCTGTAGACCCTTCACTTACCTTGCTGGAGAGAGCGAAAGGTCAAAATCAAACTGTTCATCAGTCAGAAGAGGAGAGTCTGAAACTGTAACAACATGGATTTTGTCACAGTGGGGATTTGCAATAAAAATGATTTAACAATTTGCTGCAGCTGATGTCAGATGACAATGAAAATTCTGGATACCAAATTTAAATAATTAAAACGTGTTTTAGGTCAAACAAACTGAAGATACAGCTGTGAATATGATCATAATTGTGATAGATGTCCAAATATCATTAAATACCTCAATGCTAATTTCTAAGCATCCATAATAGGAACATGGGATCCGGCTGTGGGAAAGAGTATCGGCAGCCTCCAATAAAAAAAGTGAGAATATATAATCTAGAGCTATAGGACAATGCAGTTGTCCTTTCAGTCAGTTCTTTTCCAGTTCAGACCACCACAGGAGAGTAACAGGAGCCCATGAGAAAGATTAGTTTCCCTAATAGCTATTATACATAATAAATATTAATTGAATCTGCAGCAGACAGATCAGGACAAAGGAGTAGCTCAGATTAGATATGTAGAATAGAGGTTGATGACATCAGGTCACTATTATACATGCTGCAGCACCAGTGCTCCACAAGCTTTTGAAGAAGCTTGTAAGTCTGTGGTGGTTTGACCTTGGCTAAATGCCAGGTACCCACCAAGTCGCTCTCTTTCCCCTCCCTCCCCCCTTTTTCTCAGCAGGGCAAAAAGGGGGAAAGAAAGTAAGATAGAAGAAAACAACCCTTTTGGGTAAAACAAAGGGGTTTTAATGTAAGCAAAGTAAGGTCCATGCGCGGAAGCAAAAAAAAAAAAAAACAAAAGAGATTTATTCTCTACTTCCCCTTAGCAGGTGATGTGGGGCCTTCTCAGGAAGCAGGGCTGTGATACACATAGCGGTTGCCTCGGAGGACCAAGGGTGACCCCACCCCCCTTCTTCCCAGCTTTATACTTGAGCAGACATTATATAGTTTGGAATATCCCTTTGGTCAGGTTGGGTCAGCTGTCCTGGTTGTGTCCCCTCCCAAGATCTTGCCCACCCCATCCCACCGGGGGGAAATGTTGGAAAGAGCCTTGGTGCTGTGTAAGCACTACTCACCAGTAGCCACAACACCAGTGTGTTATCAACACCCCTCTAGCTCCCAGCATAAAACACAGGACCATGAGGGCTGCTATAGGGGAAAATCAATTCTGGCTCAGCCAGACCCAGTACAGTCTGAGAGTAGCAACAGCAGCACATGCAAAGAAACAACTACATGAAACAAGATACAAAGCAGATACAGGTCTACTAATCTGAACTGTCTTGACTTTAAATAAGCAATACATCGGGTAGAAAATATCCTGACGTGTTCTCCACCTACCATTGCTCATGCGAGTATCCAGTTTTTCTTCAATCACATGACTTGAGCAATGTGCTGCCATTTTTTTTCCTTCCTCCATAGTGTCTGGAAAATACAGTTAGCTATGCGGTAAGTTTAAAAAACCAACAAGGTCATAGAATTTTATGATACTGCCAAATTAGCAAGGAGGTAAACATTCCCTTTGAAGACTTTTATGTGTTATGTTTAGGGACAGCTACATGGTTCATGGGGTGTCACACATCTCACCATCCTCCCTTGAAACACGCTGTCATCTGAGACTATGTATGTGCCAAGTGTTGCAACCTCTAAAAAGCCTTCAAATACAGCAGTAATGCCTAGGATTTCTAAAATTCCTTAACACAAACTGTGTTCAGCAACTAAACTCCTTATATGAGCACAGCTGCAAAGGGCAGCACAGCTGGACAGTTGCAGGAGAATATTGCCGTCCGACAGGCTAAACAAAACCCATTTTTACAGCACTAATTCGAGACTGGCATAACTGACACTCATCAAATCTCTGCTCCGCAGAGGAAAGTTATGCTGTGCTTAAGACAGCGCCGTTCACTTGAGGTCAGAAGCCCATCAAATACTGTGGCCTACCTGTGAGCAAAGGTCGGCTCGTCCCTACGTTTGCACAGCCCACTGAGGCTGTGCCGAGAGACCCCCAGACAAAGCCCCTCATGCGGTACGGCCAGGCCGAAGGGATCAACGCCGAGCACGGCCCTACCAGGACTGGTCACAGGGCAGCTAAGCAAAGCCCACCGGAGCCGAGTGGGCTTCCCAAACACACCCGGGCGAGAAGAAGCTCCCTGGCGTGCATGGAGCCCGTGAGGGGCGAGGAACCACCGGTGGGCCTGCAGACCTCCAACCGCACCACCTCAGGCGAGCTCGCGTAGGTCTCTCCCCCCCCTCCTCCTCCTCCCACTGCAACGACCCCTCTACAGCCAGACCTCGGGGAAAGGCCTCCGGACATCAGACCGCGACGCCGGGGAAGCGGCTGGGACCGCCGAGGGCCACGCGCCGGCAGCCGCTGCCGCCCGCACAGCCGCACTCACCTCCGCGGGGCCGCCAGCACGAGCCGCCCCAGCGCCGCCACCTGCACGTTTGAGCGCGCTCCCTGCTCACGTGACGCGCGCCGCGCGCTCTCATTGGCCAGTTCGAACGATACCGACGCGGCCCCTCCTCCCCCGGGGGACGCTGGGGCGTGTAGTTAGCCGGGGTGCCCCAACGGCCGCGTGTCGCCGCCGGGCCGCGCCCCAGCCTGGGGCCCGCCCCACACCCGGGGCCTCACCCACTCACCGGGACCAGTTTGTAACAGAGTCAATAGATGTGATTACTGGTAGAGCCAGAGAACGGCTTCCTGAGTATCACTGATTAGCGCAAAATCGGCGTCTTGTCTTGAAAATAACTGTAAAGATGACGGGGAACTTCAGCAGCGGGTGTTCGTTTATGGTGGGTCCGGGGGCTCGGGGGATCGCTCCTCCTAACGAGTCCCCCTGGGGCCAGGAGTGTGCTCTTTTTACAGCCTAAAGTGTTGCATATTCATAAGTTTACGTCAGGTGGGAATGAGGATTACATCATTGGGAGGGTCTCAGGGAGGTAAATCATTATAATATTCCACGCCTCTTGCTCTGCCCGGTTGTGCCTGCACGGTGCATCCTGGTGGTCATCTTTGGGGTCTTCAGGAGGAAGGCTCCGGGTCTTCCTCGCGGTGTCCTTTTCACCTTTGCTTGCTTTGCACATCCAGACCGGTCTCTTCTGGTCTCTGGGACCCCTTAATTAGCACTGTGGTTCTTATCAGTCCCTCCTTCCTGAGGGAGTGCTGTCTTTGGGGCCCCTTAACCAACACTTTGATCGCTCAGGCCTGACTGCTCCCTCTTTCAAGGCCAAGTCTCTCAGTTCTTCCCTTATCTTACTAAGCATTTCTGTTTGGCAGCTCCAAACTCTTCATCCTTGCTGGTTAGTTTTTCAACTCTAAGCTATTACATTAGCTTCTTTCTGCTAGCTGTATATATTTCCTACTGCAAATACACTAATCTGTACACAATTGCTTAAGTTAGCATTTTTCCATAATTGCCACAGCACCCAGGGCCATCAGAGGCTGCCCAGAAGGCTGCTGCAGGTTCGTGTGGGGTGGCAGGATGGCTGCCAGCAGCCATGTCTGAGGCCACGGCCCCTCCTGCTCTATTGGCCTCACAGGCCAGACCGGTCCTTTGGCGCTTTCTATGCCTCAAATGCAGTTTCCAGCCTTGCTGTTTCATCCCTGCTGCTTGTTGCTGCAGAGCTGGGTGTGCCTGGCTGACCTAGAAGTGGTGGTGGTGGCAGCAACCACCTGGGAAAGCCGCTTGGAGTGCCTGGGCATTACTGAAGGACTCAGCTTCATGGCCCTGCTGCAGTGCAGGGCGTCAGCGGACCGCTGGCACCGCTGCCATGACGATTATGGTGGAGGATGAAGATCAGCTCCTTTTGTTTCCTCCACACCTTGCTGGACATGATTGTCCCAGTAACTTAACTGCACCAAAAGGCATAGGTACCCGCTCCTAGGCTGACATAAGGAGTATCGAGTTCTGGATATAAGTCCCAGCTACTGCCAGTTAATATAGGCGGACCAGTAGAATAGTTTTAAAAGTAAACTCATGTCAATAAGAAACACCAGGAAAACACCGCTCTTCCACATTTCTTCTGACGTTTAATGCTGTGCAGAGCTTAGGGTTTTCTCCTAATAAATGCATGGCCTTGGGAATTGTAGTTGAGTAATGTATTCTGTTCTGAGTATTTCAGGGTGACTGGAATTTAGCAGCCGAGTAAGAATGGTTAATCATGACCTGCAGATTTTCATATAGACAAAATATTTTGTAACCCTTTCTCTACTTGGCCACTTACATTTTGGTGTTTTCATGGAGCTTTGCAAGCAGTATATGTGCAACTTTAGTATATAGCAAGTATCCTGTGTATCGGCTAATACATTTCTAAATGCGACAAATAGGCTACTAGGCTGAGTAATAACATGCTCACCTCCCATCTTTTCTCCCTCCCCATCACCCCAGTAGTCCCTCCTGGCTGGCAGTGGTCTGTCAGGTGAGGAAGTGTCAGGCTTTGTTGCTCGTAAAACAGGCCAGTGCTCATTATTACAGTCTTCCAGATTTTTATCTCAGGATTTCATACCTGTTGCCTTTGGTGTTTTTCTCATGGGTCCTTGAATTACTGTTACTGATGTAACCATTTCAGTTCTACATTTTTACAGTTCTTCTCTTGCATTTATTTAGCCTATAGAATGTCTCACTAGTAGATCAACAGCATTTATTTTTTTTTTTCAGTAAGTTGAGCAAGATTCCATGGCTGTATTAGCAAAACTGGACCATGCATATTATATACGATAATTTTCTGTAAAGGAAATTATGGTAGAAGAATAAAAGTTGGGAGATCTCAAGAGTGTATTACATGACCAAAAATCAACAATCTCACACTTTTGAGGTGAGGCTTGCACATACTTACATTTGCTTAGTTCAGTCAAAAAGTGAAAACATGAGTAAGAAACAGAAAAAACAAGATGAAACTAATGGAGAAAGGGGCAAATAGGCTGTAAAGTGCTACTGAAGAACTGAAGTAGAAAAAATGTGTAAAAAGCCTTGGAAACATACAGGAAAAAATCAGTGTACAGCTTTTATTGCAGCATCTACCACTCTATATGTTATTTAAGAAAACAATCCAAAAGTTGTAATCCTGTAGTCTCAGGATCATGGTCTGAAAAAGCTAGAAGTGTTTCAAGCCAGTGATTTTTTACTGATGTCCAAATGTCTTCCTCCAAGACTTTGTAATATTTCTATTTTTCTATATTTAATATATTGCTAATAATGAAGAATGATATGATGTTCTTGGTAGCTCCCCTGGTTCCCGTTACAGAGTTTTGCTCAGGTAACCATTAGAAATAAACACCACATGCACTTTCATTGAAATGCACACTGACATACCAGTCTTGTAACAAGTTTACTTAAAGGAAGTAGAGACTCAATCAGTTTCCATTGAATGGTCACAGTGTCAATGAAATTAAACTAGCTCTTTTTATAAATGTTATTTATAGCAAAAAAGTTTTAAGACTGCTGAGAGTATGAGTCAAGAAGCTCAGTCTTAATTTTCTGGAGTGTGATATACCAAGACATATTTGGAAATTGCTAATTGTTTTACTAAAACTAAAGGAACCAGTTTTATTTATTTAAAAACATAGAAGCTATGTGAGAGAAAGGCAAACGTCTTTGGAAATGCACCAGAACTACAAGTTCAGATTTGTCTTAATAGACAATAAGCTTAAGGTAACAGTTAAATGAGAAATAAGGTTATTTTAAATTTTTTGGCAGTTTAAAGATGATGCAAGAAGGTGTTTCCATTTTGTTTTGGGAAAGAAGGACTTTGATCTGCTTTTCTAAACTAGAAATTTAAATGTGTTTATTGATGAGCCCTACAAATAGTTGCTGGAACACTGGATTTATTATAGTAAAGCCACCATTAACCCAGCTGATCATACCATGCCCGACTTTTGGGAGAACTTCTGCATCGGCACAGCCTCTCGTTAATTAATGGCTCTAGGTGGTCAGAGAAGAATAGGATGTATGTGACTTTATTACTAACCCTGTCTAAATGTTTGCTTTCACGCTGATATACTGCTTATTGACTGCTTATTGAATATGGTTGGGTTATAAAAGTCAACAGATTATTAAAGAAGGCACCTACTTTTTCATAAAAATATTTGAATATTAGAGCATATCTAAGTTATGGTAGCTTGAAATTTCACTCCAGGAAAGTTAAACCACATTACAGCTGTAGAAAGGAACTAATTTTTACCCCAGAACAGCCTGTGATCTAATAGAAAGAAGTTCCAAGTTACAGCTCATACTGCATTTTTCATCACCAGCACCCTCCATCTGTGCATTACTTGTGTTGCTATGACTTTGGCAACACTTTAGCAGTGAACTACTGTTTATAAGAAGGGATCCCAGCAGCTAAAAGAAGCCAGTCATTGGGATTACTCATTACTTGCCTTGTGAGCTGCTCCAGGAAATTTCTTCAAGACTGATGTCAAAATGAGTTTTAGAAAACTAGTAATTTGAGAACTTGGATTGACACATATCAAGTGCTTCCAGATTAGTGTTGGTCAAGTTGATGGTCTTGGAAGAAAGATTCATTTTGTTGGTACTGAGTGAAGATTTTCCTCTTTTTTGTGAGGAAACAAGAGGATTAAAAAGGACAACTTTTTCCTCTCTGCAAGAAGAAATCTGCTTCGCTGGGAACATAATCACCAAGACACCATGAATGCTTCCAGGAGGTAAGGTGTGCATACTGCATGTCTCCCAGGTAGGAATAGCAGAACAAACAGCAAACTGACAGGGAGAATACTCTTCTTGTGGTCTTCACATTATGCTGGCAGATGATCACGAACTATGTTACTTGATTTGCAGTCACACAAGAAAGGTAGCCCTTGTCCTACTACAAATGTTAAACGTGTATTTCTATTTCTGCAGCTACTTTCTGTAAAATCTCAGCTGCAGAACTTGTGCTTTATTGATGAATTCCCTTTGCAGATTGCACTTCCTAGTCTTTCATTTTTAACAAATCAGTTTTGACAGCTCTCTTCCAAGTGTGCATAAGTATATAAATATAATCTGTGTGTAAAAGCTTTTTACTCATAAGCTCTATCTGCAGTAACATATTTGGTAACTCGTACACTTCCATGGTAACAGCAGGAATATGTATAAAACAGAGCGGTCATACATCTAATACATCAGACCCTTTCCTAAGGTATATGAACATCACAGGCTGATCTCCTTTTGGTGTTCAACTTCACATGGAATTGTGGACGTTCAACATTTTTTTTTTCTAAGAAAAATTAAAAAAAAGCAGTAGCAATCCCACTGGGGCTTAGCATTTTCAGTGGAGATAACAATAACTGGAGGTCAGTTACCATAGTCTAACACTGATAGTTTCAAACCATTTGGGAAAGGTGGCAAAGCAATGTAAAACGTTTCTGCAGAGAATCCCACACATATGCTTTGTGTAGTCGCTCCTGATTGGTATCTTTGGCTAATGAGTACCTTGACACAGGTTGCCGAGGGAAGTCCCCTCTGAAAAGCAGAGATAGAAACACATTATCAGAGCAGGATGGGAAGCTTGCATAGCACATGCTGCGCTTGTTCCCATGGATTAAACTTTTGGAAACTGGTAATATTTTTTTAAACCTTTCCACTTTCATAATATTGCAGAATGAAAGGGTATGTTTTTTCTCATACAACTGATCTGTATCAACAGTGAAGTGTGAGAGCACTGTGTGTCCTCTAGCAAGCCCATACCCAGTCTCTCTGCCTGTCAGTGGGAGAGAAATACCAAATGGCTGGTAAATGTTTTGCATTTCCAATTATGGAAATTACTTTGTTAGCCCCATACAGTTTGAAGAACTCTTTCCCAAATCTAGCCAATGATACAATGCACACTCTGGACTTCATTATAAACACTATTGAACTGTTAATAAAAAAGAATCATTTTTAATCTTAATCTTGCTTTTTGTTATGGCAGGATACATTCTCTCCGTGCTCACAGACAGAAAACCAGTGGGAACAGAAGTCAGAACTGGCACAGCCCCTCTGGGTTCAAGCACCAGCATGGAGATGATCTTGCTACAGTCCATACCCTTTACACAGTGATTGTCATGATCCTTCTAATGGCAATTTGGGGAGCCTGGGCAAGAAAGGATTCATCCTTATAGCAGTAATGTGCTTTCTTTGTCAAGTATGTAAAGGAATATTTGTGTTGATTATCCATACCCAGAAGGCATAAAAAATAGTCTTGGCATATTACAGTTTACTTGAAACTGCTTAAACTGTTGCTCCTTGTGGAACTGAATCTGTGAAGCAATTTAATAGGCAACGTACAGAACAAGACTTTGTGAATAACATATACCTGTGTGCACTGTACACATTTATATGACCCTTCGCATAAATATGCGAATAACTTTAAGCACAATAGGCTAGCAAGAAGAAGAGTTCAACTTATGTTTTTATCAGTCAGTGTTTTGTATATCCACCCCAGCTATCCCTTTGTGAACTTAAGTTGTGCAGTCTTTCCTTCTGCTACGATTACCTGTCCCAATCCATAGTAAAACATACCCTATGAGCAGGCGAATAATCTGCCATGACACAACAACATAGGAAAAAATAATCAATAAAACCAGCTATTCTGCAGGCAAAGGAAGACCTCTGAACAAGCCAAATTCTGATCTCCATTGCTGAAGAGACTTTATATGGGACTTGCATCTGCATATTTTTAACTTACAGTAATGCCTTTGTAAACTCAGGAATAAAACCACGAAATAAAATCTGTTTGTAAGCACCCCTTGTTGCAGAACCAACTGGCTCAGTCTTCAGTCTTGTACCGATATATTCGATTCATCTTCAACCACTGCTGCTTTTCCATAATTCACTAATACCTCATGGCAGTACCAACCTCTATATATACCAGCCCATCCTTCATGGGGGAACATTCCATACTCCCACTTTTTTTTCACCGAAGTAACTCCACCCAGAAAACCTGCACGCTTTCTGGAAATACAGCCTGTTGGTAATCTCTGTTAAACTGTTAATTGTATGGTTGCCTGCTCCTGGTGAGCTCAGGTTAGTGGACTGACAGTTATGACGGGCAGTGGTTGTTGGGAACAATAGTCCAAGCCTTTGGAACTTAAACCCCAAGTTTCAGTATTGCCTAAACTAACAAATAGTATCCTAGTAAACAAAGAACTTCAAGACATGTTGAACACTTTAGGAACAGGCAGATACATGTTTGTAATTACGTAGTACCCGTAGACAAGACAATTCTTATAAGTATCGTATACCCCATTTTGGGATCCATCCATCATCAGGAGGGGTACAGAAACTGAAATGTTTCTGAGAAGACCTACATGGTGTACCTCAAGGAGTGTCTACAAAGTACAGTGTAGCACCAGTGATAACTGTGTCAGCTCTCAACAGGCAGCTGTAGGTGCTGGAATCAGTGTTCCTGTGTCTATGCAGCACTCTGACAGTGTTACCGGACTTAGCCTTGTTAAGGTACCACCTCATAAATGCTTTAACATGGGAACAAAGTTTTGATGATGCTCTCTGCAGAACAGCACACAAAGGAATAATGATAATAGATTAGCACATTAAATACATTGTCATAGGACGTAGGGACCCCAGTGATAAACCATGTATCATGAACTAATATTACAAGTGAAAGCAAAAGGATGCTCCCTTGCAGGAGGAAGCTTTGACAACAGGTCAAAGAGTAGTACTGAATAATCATTTATTTTGAAAATGATGAAGGGAGCTTGCCCTAGCTGAAGGAGGCACAGGAGGCCTGAAGGTGCTGCTCTGAAAACACATGGCAAGAGAGTAAGCCTAGGAGACCAATGCAGGCTTTGGAAGTACAAGCAGACAGGTAAAAGCATGGGATGACAGAAGAGAGTATGCCAGTGAACAGAGCTGGGGAGTGGCACACAGGTAACGGTGAGGGGGATTCACTCCTGGAACTGGTCACCGACAGCTAACAGATTTTTCCTTTGCTTAAGATTCTGTAAATCAGATTGGCTATTTGTTCTAACATATGTAGCTTTTAGAATCACACATATTGCTAATATCAAACACGCAGTTCAGAGATGCACAGGCTGCAGCTCATAAATTGAGCTGAAGGCTTGGGAACCTTTAATGCCAACAGCAATAGCCCGTTGGCTTTACTGCACATTACAACGTCATTCTAAGAGATGGCTTGGTACAGTCTATTCCCTACCTAAAAAAAAAAGAAAAAGCTAGAACTCACTACACATCATACTTTTGGATTTAGTTGTTAAATTTATAAATCCTGCAGGTATAATCCTGTCCCTGAAGCACTGAGGATCCAAATACGGCATTGAAAATGCTTCAGCTTCCTCTCTTTCACCTTATGACAGAGGAGATGAGATATGGAAGTTCAGAGGAGACAGCAGCAGAACATTAAATGTTTTGAAAAACTTGTCTTTTCTGCTTAAACTTTTGCTTTGCTGGAAAACAACAAAGGTTGATTTAACAGCTTCATTATAGACCCAAATTTACTAATTTTTAATGTGTTCAGAAAGACAAGTGTAACTTTGCAGGGTCAACAAAATCTACATTTATTACCAGTTTTTGTAAATAATTTGTTTAACTTAGATAATGCAACTAAGACTAGGAGAAACCTGTGGTCTTGCAGGGCAATGGCATAGTCTTCACTGCCAACGGACCGAAATCATCTGCCTGACTGAATGATACTATGATGGCTTCAGCTCCCCAGATCATTTCCAGTAAATCCACTCATGAAAATAGCTCGTTCGGGTCTCACAGTAAATCACAATTTCATAACTTAACTCATGTTAACAGTAACAAACTATTTACTGTTTCTACACCAATGAAATAGACTGACAAGAATCAGAAACTTGAAACCCAAGTTTGGAACCTGTGTAGCAATTGTTAAGGAACAATCTTTTTATTAATATTTCTCTTCTATTAAACAGACCAGACTGATGTTTTACACATGTTCAAAAAAGGCTGCGGTTTAAGCATACCTGTCTGCTATTATTTTAAGCTACCAAAACAATGTCAGCAGTTCAACCAGCAAATCTGATGACATACTCCATGTACTAACTGGACTGTCAGAAAAGGAAAATAAGTCTTTTATTTTACATGGTCACACATGTTGATGTTATGCACGTTTTATTTCAAATGACTTGAGCCCTTCCAAGCTCCGGTTTTCCTACTGCCTCTGTGCCCTTCAGAAAGGATGATCCATTCTGTAAAACCACCTTTAAATCAAGGAATCAGCACAGCCATTTCTCCCATTTCTCATTTCTTTTGATAAACCTTGTAATTCCCTTGGTACTTGTATATCTTTTGCCATTGATTCGGTTGGTAAGAAAAGGATGGTATTTGTACTACTGTGTTTTAACTGAAGGAAGAATTAAGCAAAAATCAAAATGCAAAACAGAAGGTAGGGATTTCCGTATTAAATACAGAAACACAGACAATGCTAGGCCTATATGTCAGTTTGCTGGTCTGTTTACTGTAGCAGATAACATTTCAATTCTAACTCAGACTTGCCTCTTCCCCCAAAATATATTTTGTTTTCCCAAACACTATGTGTATGAATCTGGGGCATACTCTCCCAAATATCTTGTAAGTATACAAATTGTAATACCTCAGAGAATGTTTTGAATAATAAAGCCAAAAATGCAGACAGCTATCCAGTTTTATACACATCCCAGAAAAACAATACAGCATTACAATGACAAACAGTATGGATTTCTACCCAATTAGGACAGTAATGTTTCTTAAACAGGATGCCTGCATGTGATTAAATGATACTGATGCAGGGATCTGGTGACTATTGGAAATCAATATTCTTTTTAGTTCCCTTTCACAGCCTTTCCTAACACTGGTTCAACAAAATGAGTTCACTGTTTCAGGACACTACTTAAGTTATATTGACATCTTAAGTGAGCAATCTATGTTGCAAATTTCTCTGCGAGTTCTCTACCAGGAACCACAACACAACACACATAATTCAGTGTTAAAAGTAAAAGTACCTCTCATTATCCTTTGACACCAAGACTGAAGCACCACAGCAACACACCAGTGCCTCAGCATTACGCTGCATCTGATGACATCGGATTGTCAGGTGCTAACACCATCATAGCATCATCCATACTGACCTTATTCATTGTTGATGCCCCTGCTCCACTGTCCCCATCACTGTCTGCCACGGTGCCCCTCCTGCCCCTTCCTGTTCCCAAAGGGTGGACAGCGACTCTATCCCATTAGCAGAAAGAGGGAGGCACTGCTGATAGTTTATGGAAACTTTCCTTTTTCTAAGTCCCCCAGCAATATTTCGTGCCACAGAGACACCTTTTCCGGCAGTAGTATTGTTAAAAGGATATCATCCATCAGGGGTGCCAAAACAAAACAAATCAGGGGAGGGTTAATAAAAATGATTTACAATGTTTGAATCCTATCTGGGACTAGCAAAACATCTGATGAAAGAGAAAAGTAAGTACAGATTTCCAAGCCTTCTGGTTATGATCAACTTACGGTACTGGCAAAAGTGATTTTTTCCTTTTGTTAAGAAAATGGACAGAAATGCCAATGGCAAATTCTGCCTCGCATGGCAGAACTGCTCTCTGTGCTTAGAACACAGATTACCCCCATATCCAAGTCTCCTCATTTATAGTTAAAGCTCAGATATCATCAAACTACTCAATACTACACTACTTTCTGTGAAAAGCAGGACGAATTGCAATTAAATGTTTTTACATCTTAAAAAAAGCCCTCTTTCCTTCAAAAAAATTTATTTCTACATTTTCATAAAACATCTTTTGTTGACATTCTGCAAACAATACTGTCCAATAAGGTGCCTATTTTTTCTTCCTGTGGAGTAATTTTGTACATCTGCAGAAAAAAAACAAACAATAAAAATATAAATACTGTATAAGGAGGAAAAAAATGATCACATATCTTCTAAAAACATGTACACAAGAAAAGATTTCCCCCTCTCTCCCACTTTTTACATTGGAAATTCCTATCTTGTCATGACTGCAAGACAAAATTGGGACTGAGGAACCAAGCAAATTCTGAAACTGCAAGATATAAAGGAAAGCCAAGAAACTGAATGACAGCAGCACTTTTAGCTCCACGTGTTCTGTGCAATTATTCAAATATGAATAACAATTTTATTCATATGTATCCCATAATTGATAGACATAATCAAGATGATTTAAATTACTTGAATTTTATCAAGTGAAACACATATGCTTCAAGATACCAATCAAGCGTACGGTAATCTGTTAAGAGCACACGTGCCCTAACACAGCTCCTAGCAACTAATCAACACATTTTTATTTAGCCGCCCATGCTGGAACTATTTATGTGTTTAAGATTATGAAACTGTTCCAGACTGAAAGTTTATTTTTAATTAATGGATATTTGCCTGAGAAAACAGGACACAAAAGTGCCTGAATGGTAGGCAGCAGTCTGGAATTTATTTTTATGTTTCTACATCCTGAAAATGTTAAGAATTTGAAGACTTAAAATTTGTGATGTCAGGGTGTGACAACTAGAAGCTTTTCAAGTAAAAAAACTGTAAGAAATAATCAAGGTTCACTTAAAACAAGTTTCCAGGTGTGCTAAAGAAACACAAACCTTAAGTTAATTATGTCCATTGGTACTTCATCAGACAACTAATAAACTTTCCTTTTTCTCTATCCCAGTCATCTCTTTTGGCTACATACCTTTTTAACTTTGGCAATGTCTGTTAGTTGGGGGAGTTCATCTAGAGAAACCTGTTGCCCTTCTACTTGAGATGTTATATCTTCCAGATTTACAGTTTTCTTTTTGTCCGCAACCAGAACAACGAGTACGGCCGTGTCACTGTCTGAAATGCCAAACTTTTTAAATGCATCTGAAATCTAAGAAAAGATGAAAAATATAAAAATATTATGAGTCACTTTCTCACTACATATAAGCCACCTTTTCAGTCACTGGGTCAAATAAACCAAGAGTATAAATTGACACATGCTTTACATTAATGGAATTCTGACAAGCTACAAGAGATAACAGCATATTAGTGTTATTAAAAATAACAGCAACTTCTGTTAGTAGTCACGTAAACAGTTAAGTGAATATGTATATTTATTTTGGCTGCATGGATCTTAAAAAGTTTCTCTGGAAAAAAAAAAAAAAGAAGACATTTGTTCAGTAAAACTCACGCTGTTGTTTGGTGAAAGGCTGAAAATAATTTCTGCGTAGAGAGTTCTGGTCTTCATTTTACCTATCTTGTGTAGATGAACTGCTTTGTTGGCTGCCACAAGAATTTGAAAAGGATCTACGATCTGTAAAACACAACAGAAGAAGTTAAACAGAAATTTAATGTACTATTTTGAGCTCTGAAAAAATCCTGAGAACTTAATCTGGAATTGTAGAAGAGAGCAAAACAGTATTCTGCTAGCTATTTTAGCAGTTCTTGCTCTTCCTAAGTCAATGTGACTGTTTCCTGTGTGGGGTAATACTTGACGTAAAGATTACACTCTTACAATCAGTTTACTGAAATATTTTCAAAAAAGAATCACAATAATAAAACTTCTGTCAGTAAACTGCCGGATTAGATTCTTATTTTTCCTCTTCCCTAACCACAGCTTTGCTAATTCTAACAAAACACTAGATTCAGAAACTAGTTATGGGTTTAAATGAGAAGACTCCCAGTAGTAGGTTTTTGACAGCATTAAGCAATTAGTACTACATTTTACAGATGGAAGGAGATTTAAATAACTCCACCAAGTAGGATGCAAAGTGAATCAAGACGACAGTTGTCTAGGCTGGTCCTGCCAAGGCTCGCTCTTTTACCCAGGCAAACCCTTGCCCTGTACGACACTGCAATGACATCAGAGGGGCATCAGAGCAGTTAAAGCGAGGTACAGCAGCTCGTGTGGTGGGGTTACAGACACGGGCCGTTCCTCACAGTCCCACAGATTTCCACACTGCCTCCACGCTGTGACGCGGCGGAACAGGACGGCACACGCATCCACTCACCAGCGCAGGGTTTATTAACGCGCCTTCGATGGATCCTTCCATGGCCTTTTTTCTGAGAGCGGCGGCATTTCTGAGGTGGCTGAAGAGGAGGAGGGTCACGCTGCAGCCCGGGAACAGCTCCAGGCGGTGCGTGAGAGCCATCCCGCCCCGGGAGCTCCACCGGCCCTGCAGCGTTACACAAAGACAAACCCACCCTTGCCTCGTATCAAACACAATTTTAATAACGTGTAACCATTCGTATACGGTTTTCAGTGCTTCTCAGAGGAAGACCCACGCGCGCAGGCCGCAGGCAGGCCGCACCTCCCGCCCCGCCGCTCTCCTCACCCCTTCCCGCCCGGCAGCGGCCGCACTGACGGGACCCGCGCTGGAGCCCTTCTACCCGCTCTCCCGGCCGCCACCGTGTCCCCCCCGCCGCCACAGCGTCCCACAGCGTCCCACAGCCCCTCACCGCCGCCTCACAGCGCCTTAGCCGCGGCCCGGCGCCGCCAGGCCCCTCCTCCCTGGGCCCGGCCCTCCCCGGAAGGGCGGCCCCTTCTCAGCAGCGCGGTGGCGGCATGGAGCGGGCTGAGGCCTACGGTTTCTCCGCCGCTATGAGCGGCGCCTTCCTACTGTCGTGCCTGCTCTTCGCGGCCATCAACCGCCGCCAGCGCGGGCCCTACATGGACGAGGCCTTCCACGTCCCCCAGGCGCAGGCCTACTGCCACGGCCGCTTCCTCGAGGTGTGCGGGGGGGCCGGCCCCGCTCCTGCTTTCCCGTCAGGATCGGCGGTTCCTATAAACACACCGTGGGCGCTCGGTATAAGGGAGTCATTTGTGATCGTTGTTGTCCCGAGCGCTGGTGTCTGCTTTCTGTTGCGTGGGGGTGCAGTAGTGCGCCGGTCGGAGCGCTCAGACATTTCTGTAAAAATGCCTGAAACTCAAAACATCCAGGCTAACAAAGTGGGGCGGGTGGGAATGTCCTGTCATAGCCTGTTGGGTGTCTCTGGTCTGTAACGCTGGTCTCTCCCCTTTCCAGTGGGACCCCATGATCACCACGCTGCCGGGCCTGTACCTGGTGTCGGTGGGCACGGTGAAGCCCACGGCGTGGCTCTTCGGCTGGACGGGAAGCGTGATGTGCTCCCCAGGGATGCTCAGGTTTATTAACCTCCTCTTCAGTGCTGGGAACTTCTATTTACTGTATTTACTTCTGTTCAAGATCCATCAGAAGAATAAGGTATGGTCAAAATAGAATAATTTTATGCACTTATACATGGCTCTGTGTGTGTTCCCTTCACTGTATGTGTGAGCTCTTGCCAGTTTTGTGTAACTGCAAGTACTGTTACCAGTTTTGCCAAGGAGGCACATTCCTTTTCTCTACGTTTTTTAGATATCTTTCTTCTCTCTCAGGGTGCAGTTCTGAAAAAATTTACTCTTGTGCATAACTATAAGTAGTCCCACTGAAATGAAAGTTAAAGCTAGTATGCATATAGACTTAATATCCAAAGGTCTGAATGCTCATCTAGTTGGAATTGCTTAAGAGTCTCCACAAAGCTTCAACCAGTGAATTCTGAGTGAAGCCCTGTGAGCTGTGTTTAAACTAAAATGTGTTATTTAGAAAGATACCAGGTTTGATGTCATCATTTAGAACCGGAAAATCATCCAAGGTGGAAAGAACTGAATACTGGTTCAGATTGGAAGGGACCTTAGGAAGTCTGCCCTCCAGCTCAAAGCAGGCCAGCCCTGAGATCAGACCACCTTGCTCAGGGCTGGAGCCTGGAAAACTCTCCAAGGATAGAGAGTGACTGCACAGCCTTGAGGAGCGTGGCTCCCATTACCTGTTGACATCCTCACAGGTATTGGTAGGCTGCTATTCGGTCCCCTTAAGCCATCTATTTTCCAGGCTGAAGAAGGCCAGTTCCCTCAGCCTCTACTCTCAGGACAGGTGCTTCAGCCCTCAACTGTCTTGGTGGCCCTTTGCTATTGCTCTGGTTTACTAGTGCCTTTTTTGTATCATAGGGTACAAAATTTGATGTGGTATTCAAGGTGCAGCCTAACAGGTAGAGTAAAGAGGGGTAATCACTTTCGTTGATCTGCTCTTGTTAATGCTGCCCAGGAGGCTGTTGCTGCAGCTTAGTGCCAGGGCATGCTGTTGGCTCATGTTCACCTTGATATCTGCCAAGAGCTCCAGGTCCATTTCCACAGAGCAGCAGGTCCTCAGTTACTCTGTGCCCAGCCTGTATTGTGGAGATTTCTTCCTTTCCAGGTGCAGACATTTGCATTTGTCCTGTTGAATTTCATGATATTTCTGTTGTCCCATTCCTCCAGCCTGTCTAAGTCAGTCAGTGGCAGCTCTGGTCTTTAGCATATTGCCTGGTCCTCCCAGTTTAGTGTCATTCTGCAGACTTGATGGGAGTGTACTCTTGCTGCCTTCAAGTCGTTGATAAAGGTGTTAAACAGGACAGGTCCCAGTACAGATCCCTGCAATACTCTGGTTGTTACACTCACCTTTGGATGGAGTGTGACCAGTTGACCAGCCAGCCAGTTTTTACTTGTCTGGCTGTTCACCCATCCAGACCATAACAGTTCAACTTGGATACAAGAATATTGTATGTTTAAAGAGGTGGAGCATCCACCACTGTAGTAGGTAAATTGTTGCAGTGGTTAATGGCCTATTTGAAATCTCTCACCTTAGTTTAGTTTCACTTTTAACCATAAGAAAATGTTTTCCTGTTCCCTGATAAGTGAAGGATTCCTTTACTTTAAAGAAAATTTTTTCTGATGTATTTTCTTACAGGAGACTCTTGATGTTAAGCACATAAGACTATATAGAATTGGGTCATATTCAGTAAATTGTTTCCACATTCAAAACACTTTTAATTTTATGCTTGGAGGTGCAAATGTAAGAAAACAAAAGTCTTCACTACAGTAGTCTAAGCATTAGAAAATGTATAGTTGGCACTGCTTTGAACTCAGCATTTTCTCTAGTCTTTTCTGTAAGGTGGTGACTGGCTGTTCCACCCCACACTACGTCACTCAGAAACATCGTGCAACATATGTTCATCTTGTGGATTACATTGCATCAGGTAGTGAGTGGGATAATTGGGAGGAGTTGTTAACTGCATGGTCTCCTACCTTCTTTAAAGTTTCTTTTCTAACTAACTCGTAAATTGTAATGAAGATAAACAATAAAAGCTGCACCAAATATTAGAAACTTGGAACTGGCTGCTCTGTGGACTGGTGTCAAAAGAGGCAATAGTAGAAGCACAGAATGCACAGAAAGCACAGAATTCTGCTGTCTCACAAATAAACAAAATCTGATGATGAGATTACAGGGGCATAAAACATTGAAATTTTTTCTTCTTTTGCCCATTAGTGCAGCTCTTTTATCCTAGATATGGGAGCAGTTAATACTCCCACAATGATTTTAATGCCACAAACATGTGAACACCTGATGTATGAAAGAAGTTGGTGAATTTCATTGCCATGTTTTTAACTCACCTGCAGTAATGTTCCGTACTTTCATTGGTCTTTTAACACTTTGTAGTATGACACACTGTATGAACATAGCAGGAGGTAAAAAAAAATATAGCATGCGTGCTTGTGCAGTAGTGGAACCAAAGAGCATAAAAGATGTTATATTGTGTTAATGGAATTCTCAAGAATGATACCCTTTATTTGCTTATTTGTTTGGGTTTTTTTAAACTTTTATTGGACATTGCTAACTACATTTTTCTGCTTCTTCTCTAGGCCGTGTCTGGTTTCCAGAGAATCTTGTCTACATTAACTCTTGCAATGTTTCCCACCCTTTATTTTTTTACATTCCTTTATTATACGGACCCAGGATCAGTATTTTTTACTCTCTTTGCCTATTTAATGTGTCTTTATGGTAACCATAAAACTTCAGCTCTGCTTGGATTTTGTGGCTTCATGTTTCGTCAGACAAATATTGTATGGACAGTTTTTTGTGCTGGAAATGTTGTGGCAGAGAAGCTGAATGAAGCCTGGAAGACAGAGTTACAGAAAAAGAAAGATGAAAAGCTTTCTTCCAGGAAAGGATCATTTTCAGATTTGATCAGAATATTGCAGTTTCTTACTGAATATCTCCTATCACCTAAAAACTTAATTACCCTTACTGCTTTAACTTGGCCATACATCATATTAGTGACTGTGTTCTTTGGTTTTGTCTTCATCAATGGTGGAATAGTTGTTGGTGACAGAAGTAGCCATGAAGCCTGTTTGCACTTTCCTCAACTGTTCTATTTTCTGTCATTTACTGTCTTTTTTTCATTCCCTCATTTATTGACCCCTACAAAAATCAGGAAATTCCTTCTGTCACTACGAAAGCACCCTGTGCAGTACAGCTTAGTTGCTGTCATCTCTTTGTTCCTGATCTGGAAATTTACCTATGCTCATAAGTATTTGCTAGCAGATAACAGACATTATACATTCTATGTCTGGAGAAAAATCTTCCAAAGACACGAGCTTGTAAAATATGTATTAGTTCCAGTGTATATGTTTGCTGGCTGGAGTTTTGTTGATACACTAAAATCAAAATCAGTATTCTGGATTTTAATGTATTTTGTATGTTTATTAGCAGTCACAGTTCCTCAAAAATTGCTAGAATTTCGTTACTTTATTTTGCCATTCTTAATATATAGGCTCAATATTCCATTTCCATCTCTATATAGACAACTCCTGGAGCTGGCTTTTTATATTGTTGTGAATGCTGTAACTTTTTATCTTTTTCTAAACAAAACATTCCAATGGCCAAATAGTGATGAAATCCAGAGGTTTATGTGGTGACTTTTTTCTTTTCTTTCCCCTGACACTTTCATACCGCTAGGAAAACCCACTTCTGTTTCAGGCCTGTGGACTCTGGAATGAAGCAATATGTTTTGCATTACGTAAGGACTTTTTTCCCCAGTTGGAATTGGGGAAGTAAGCTGTTTGCTTATATTCTTGCAATTAAATGTGGGATCCAGTATGTTGTAATGTGAAAATATTCCGTATATTGAATTTATGAGCTCCTGGAATTAACAAATTTGATATGAGAGGAAATTTGAGAACACCTTTCTGTAATTATTGTGAGGTAAGGGAGATGTTTACAGTCATTTTTCATTATAATAAAATATTATATAACACGCCCTTGAAGGTATAGCAGTTTATAAGTATGTTTCAGAGGTTTCTCTTTAAAACAAAGTATTTCTGTGTTTAACCATTTTGTTGGCTCTGGGTGCATATTTACTCTTTGGGTCAGGCTGCTTCCATCTAGGTTTGCTAGTGGTCAAGGTACGAACCACTAGTAAAGTATAATGTTTTCAAAACCTCCTTACATCCCACTGATTTTTTTTATGTGGGTGTTGGTTTTTTGTTGGTTTTTTTTTGTCAAAAAAAGGCATTAGTTTTACAAGCAGAATGTAGGCTCTTAAATCATTAGAGCACTTTGAAAATTTTGTTTCAAACTGACATTTAGAAAATACAGTGGAGGCTGTGTGCATGTACCTTCTTTGGGGGAATAGATGTTATTGTACAACAAAAGATTAATTGCAGTTGATAATGTGGCCTATTAGAAGGGGAGTAATTTATGTATGTCAGACTGAAACATGTTGTTACGCAGTGGAATGCAGTCTAATGAATACCCTTGTAAATAATCAGGCTTTTACATCCCGAGGTTCTGAGTTCACAGGTTTGTATTGAAGTAGGATATGAGTGCACTTCCAAGTTGAACTGAATGTTTCTAAGGTCTTTGGCATGTAATCTTGAAGAAATACTAATGGCATTACTGAATTGTTCTTTTAAATGTTTTCCATGTATAGACAAATCTAATGGAACTAGAGAGTACGTATTTTGTTTTACAAAGGTAAAATACAATGTGTGTATATATATTTTTGTAGGAAAAAACCATCTAGTGCATTATCATCAGAATAAAGGAAGGCTGAATGGTTCCTGTCAGTAAATGACTAATTAGACTCAAAAATATTAGGTTGCCTGAAGTTAACTACTAAGCAATTTTATAACTATAACTAAATTATGTGTCAAGGTGGGATCCAAAACTTCACATACTGTGTAGCAACTTTAAGTTCTTTATTGTTTTGTAATGAAAATACCACAGCCAAATCTATGCAAACACACCGTATTATTGCCACTCCAGTCACTCTCAAATGGAATTGTTTCTCAAAAGGTGAGTACCGTGGAGTTAATACTCACATCAGTAGTTATTTTTCTTCTTTTACAGTACTCAGGTCAATGTCCTGGTTCTGATCCCTTCCCTGTACTAACACTATGGAGAGTGTGATTAACTCCTATTCTCCTGTCCAGTGTCTTTGCAACCCAGTTTCTTCTAAGGAGACCTTAAATCCCCTCTTCAATGAGTAGGTTTATTTGTATAGAATTTAAGAAGTTTGCCAGGTCACCGTTTGCTTCTTGGCCTGTTGCCAGTATGGTAATTTGTTGATGATGTGTGTACGGTAGGGAAAACCACTTTCGATCACTCCGTATTTATATATATAAGTTGAATCACAGAGTCACAAAATGGTTGGGGTTGGAAGGGACCTCTGGATATGATCTAGTCAAACCCCCCTGCCAGAGCAGGTTCACCCACAGCAGGTTGCACAGGAACACATCCAGACAGGTTTTAAATGTCTCCAGAGAAGGAGACTCCACCACCTGTCTGGGGAGCCTGTTCCAATGCTCTGTTACCCTCAAAGGCAGTTCTTGCCCCTGAAGGGACAAGAGAAACCCAAAACAGGTTTCTTCTCAAAAATCCAGCATAATTCTTGCAGAGTCCAGGATGCAGTGTTGTGATTTTGGTGGGACAGATTTGGGGGGCTGGGTCTTGCATGCCTTCTGCTTCCAATTTTGTTTTTGTATACCATGCTAGTAAAAATGCAAACAAGGTAAAGAGCATATGCATGTTTTAGTACAATTTAATTTGTGTCCTGAAATTTTAGTACTGAGTTGAAATGGTAACCTGGGAAGGGATGAGGCTCTGGCTAGAATTCCAAGTTGTCTTCTAGATCTGTTTCCCAGCTTTATGTAGGGGAGCAAGTGTTCATTCGCTTGACAAGATGCAAAAATTCCTGTACTTACATAGTCCACAGGTGTTTTGTTTTGTCCAGGATGTCTATTGATACTGGTATCTGAATGCCTTAGATTATCAAGGCTGTTAAGAGATCTCCAGTGTTTATGCTTCCTACTTACTCTTAACAGAGATCGCAGCTGTGTTTCAAGTGAAAAGAACCCAGTTTATATATATACAGTTTTAATGTGTTTCTTTTGTAAAGAAAATTGAATGCAAAATCTCCCCCCAAATTTAGAGCACAATACCTTTCTAATGAGCTCTATATCACAAAGCGCTAGAAAAATTACATGTAGAGAAATGTCTGTGAACTGTTGGGGTTTTTTTAACTAACATTATAAAATGGCATAATATTTTATCATGGGATTTATCAGTATACTTAGATGTTTTAGGAGTACAGTTATTCTGAACGCATTTTGCTAATTTAGAAGCAAACTGGATTGATATAAGTTTAAAATTAAGAGGAAAGTCCATGAATTACTAATACATGACAGGAGAATTTATTTTTAAGAGTGGAGCTATGTTTTCACCTTCGCCAGTGAACCACAGGGAGTTTGCAAGTAATATTCAATGTTAGCCTGATTCAGTCTCAGAAATCAAGGTGGTTGTAATTATACCGTAATCAGTCATAAAGGTCTCCAAATTCCATCAACATCTCATAGAAATTTGGTGAATATCAGTAGCAGAAGCATTGTTTAGATATAAGAATTGGTTAAACATACTTTATATCTTGGAGCAAGTAACTTTTGGGAAATCGATTTTAGTATTTTGCTCCTGAAATATTTCCATTGTAGTTGTTTGTAATTTATTAGCTATTCATCTTAAAGACATGCAGAAAGAACTGTGTTTGTCCTGGTTTGTGTTGTCAAGATCTTGTTCCAGTAGAACCATAATTGCTCCCTTTAGGTTAATTCCTCAGCAGGTGTCTTTTGGCAATGAAATTACTTACAACAGCATTAAAACGATAATTTATTGTAAATTTTATTAATCAGCTATCCATTTAGAAAAAAAACAGACTATTGAAATGTCCGAGATGAAAACAAAAATAGCATAGCTAACATTTTTATAATCACTGTTTAAAAATAAAGGCTCAGGTTCAGTTGTTCTCAGGCAGAAAGATGATGTTTCAATAATTGTCAGAATAATAAAAATAAAGAACTGACCAGGCACAGCATGGCTGAATTGTTTTAAGGTGGGGGAAAAAACAAACAAAAAGTTGAACACATTGTTTTTTTCTTTTAGTTAAATATAAGTTGTTATTGGGGAAGATAGGAAGTTTGTTTGATAGTCCTATATGCTGTGAACTCTGTTACTTGTGGTATATTTCTGTATTTCATTCCTGTAAAGTTCTTTGACAACGCATGTTCATGTTCAAAATTAGCATTAATTTTAAACCATAAATAATATGTGCATGCCGAAATATTGTTTTATCCATTACTTACGAGTAGATAGTAAGATGGATTGCTTCTGTTAAAAATACTGTAGGAAAAGTCATCTCTGGGGTCAGTTGGGTTTTGTCCTCTTAATGCAGATCTGATTTTTTTTTTTGTCACAAGGTGGCAGTCTTGTGCCATTGTGTTGAGGTGACCAACTGTTCAATGCAATGCAGCTTGAAATCATAACGTCAGGGTTTTAGCAAGACTGTTTCTGAGAACTAGAGGACTTCAAGTTCTGTCATGGCTGAATGTTTGCTTTAGTAACTGGTTTGGCTAAAATATCCTTGCATGTACTTTGAAGTATATATTGTATGTGAAGTTTTAGAAGAAGAGCAAGTTTTGCTCATCTTTAAGATGTCTTTTTTTTTTTATATTTTTGGTATTTGTGAAACTTTCATGTCTGTTCTGAGAGAACAAAATGAAACTTGCAGGTTTACTGTTGAAATGATGTAATTGTTTTAAACAGTGTAGTTGCTTTAAAAGTTAGCAAATTTCCTTCTGCTGTTTTATAATTAAATTTCACAGCATTTCTTATTTTCTTCACATATTCATTCTATTCATTGCTGTCGTAAACGAAAAAAAAAATGGAGGACAAATTGAGAAAAGCAAAGTAATTATACTTTTGAGACTGGCACATGGTGATTTTCTGAAATAGTCACTCTTTTTAATTGAAGGATGCACACGTGAAATATAAATGCTCACATGTCTTTTAGCCCCATAGTAGTTGACGTACTGCATTTTAAATACATTATCTAGTTTTTGTATAATGAAAAAGTGTAAAGCCAGAGTTCGTGAAAGTGACTTCTTCCAGTTGTCTCAAATTCTTTGTCTATATTCACAGTTCTATTTTTTTCCCCCTTAAAAGCTTTGCTTTCCTTGATTGTCTCTTGTTAAATAGGATATGATTTTTGTTTTCGATTCAGTGGCATTTGTATGTCAGCTGAGGCATCTTTTATAGAAGAACATCCTTCTTAGAAGTATGCTTTAGGTGAATGGAGATAATTGATTTTACTGACAAACATTTTGCAAATAAAACCCCCTCTCTCCATGAGACATAAATGCTAACTTAGCTAGCAATGTGTAGCTAAAACAGCTTTAATTTGTGAGGTTTTGTGCTTAATCTTGGAGTATGCTCAGGGCCTCATGCTGTTCCTTAAGCTTCAGGGATAGTTTGGATATGAGGAGCAGGAAGCAAGAGGAAAAAGATTCGTACAGATAATTGCCATTGCAGTGCTGCCAGAGCTAGGAGTGTGCAACACTATCAGGAGCAGGAGTGAGTGGGGTGTTTGGGGCATTTTGGGGTACCGCTGTATTTAGCAGTGCACTGTGGCTTGCTACAGGATGTTGTTTGGGGAGTTATTTGCTGTGCGTGCGTGGAAATGTCTGGCTGGAAGGAGAAGCTGGTTGTTGCTAGGGCTGGTCTCATCACTATGAGAATGATCATACTGAAACTTGGGAGCTAATTGCTTTATTGAAAGATGTTTTGGTACTTAGCTGTGGATCTGTAAATAAAAACTGTTCTGGCTGTGTTCAAGAAATGTGAGTTTACTTGAACTGCAATTGTGTGTCAGTAATAGGGAAGGGGTTGCTTTCATTTTCAGATTGCTAGTTGCCCAGATACTCTAGTGTTTCTATGAAGCAAAAAATTGTCATATCTTAAAAAATAAACCCTTATAAAACAATGTCTTTTTATGTGCTTTATATCCTGGTTTTAAGTAGGTGTAAATTAATATCCCATACATGTGATTCAAATTGGTATGAACTTGTACCAATGTGTGCCTTTTCAAAGATGTAATTGCAGAAGTTTATATCCTTAGCTACCTTCAGATCTTCCCTAATGAGATTAGATCTCCACATTTTCGTATCAACCCTCCTAAAATTATTGTCAGAGAAATAATCTTGTGAATATACAATGTAAAAGGAATGGTTATGGTGATTATCGCTGACAAGAGTCTCTAATTTTAGGGCACCACTTCAGACCTGCAAGTTTAATACATGCTGCGTTTTCCAGCGTTCCCATCAAATCTCAAACAAAGCATTGCCTGGCTGAATTGAAATTTAAATTACAAGCTTCAAAAGAACAAAGGAGACGCAGTCAGGAGTATCACCGATTTCAGAGATAGCACTTCACCTTCCGGCTCAGTGTTGAACAAATGCCACAACATTGTTAGTGGGTGGGAGTACGGACATCTAACTCTAGTCCTGGCGAAGAGCAGTGTGGGTATTTTATGCCTAATGTTTTCTTTGTTGCATATAGGATTCCTTACTTGCCGCTCTGTGCACCCCTGTGCTGCTATAGCACTATATACTTTTCATTAATGAGAGGATTATGTTATGAGATAGTTGTGAAGGTGGGAATTAATCTGGCAGACATCTTGTCAAAACTACCTTCTAGTGCTGTCTACTTTCTAGAGCACAGCCTGTTTGGGCAGGGCACTCATGTGAGCTGGGGACACCTCACATCCAAGATTTAGGCCAGAATAACCCATGTTTGAGCTGACTTTCCTGACAGCTACTCTGCTAGCTAAATTTGAAAAGCTTCAGCCCAATACATTGTGTTAACTCGCTTTAAAGTCTCAAAAGTGTTATGGAATAACCTTCCCTGTCCAGGTCCAGTTCCTCAGGAAAAGTTCGAACCAGAAACACATCAAAGGAAAAGGAATTTAATTGCTGACTGTAGTAGAGTTGTATGTATCCTTGCTAAATACATACTAGTGCACATTTGCTTCCGTAACAGTGAGTTTTGTTCAAGTAATTATTACTAAGATGGAATTTTCTACATTCTTTTCTGAAACAGGGAAGAATAATAGTTTGCTTAAACCAAAACCAAATTAAGTGCCTACGCTTTTATAAATATGGGATTTTGGAGCCATCTGTTGTCCTTAAGCTTTACATTTGCCTTCAAGATTAAATACTAGTAATTTCTCTCCACCCTCCTTTAACTGCTTATAACATATACACTGCTTAAATTTTGGAGGGGGTAGAGGAGGGAGTAGCATTGCAATGGCCTGATCCGGCTGTTTGCCTGACAGGAGGCCACAGAACTTTTATCTGGAAACCTCCACTGGGGAGGGAGTTAGTTGCCATGTTATGTAAGTGAATCCTTTGGAGTTTAATATTTTGTAGCTGAAATGGAGCACATCTTCTGAAAATACACTCTATTCAAAGCCACCAAGCAGTGATGAATTTGCCATATCCTTTGACAAACTTTTTCAGAGATTAATTACTTTTACTCTTAGGAAACTTTTTTCTCTATTTACGACCTTTATGCTTCATCTGTGTAAGGACAATTCTCTTCATTTTCCTGTTCTCTGTGTGTGGATACACACCATTTATAGTGGTATGTGCAGATCACAATCCAACAGCCTCTTAACCTACTGACATACAGAGACACGAGGACTCTTGCGCTCCAGATTGTTTTTCTGTGGCGTTTTTTTCAGTGTGTGAAGAAGTATGATCATCAGACTTGAAGACTACACAATGCTTTTGAGCTCCTTTACTTTTTTTATAGGGAGGAATTATCTACCCAGACCTTTGTACCTTGCTCTGTTTAGCCAAAACAAGCTCTGTGGCACCTTTTAAGGATACCCATGATTTGAAGAGCATGCTGGCTACCTTGTAGGTAAAGCATCACTTTTTGCCTTCTAAAGTCATGCTAATGGAAAAATCAGTCCAAAATAAACATATTAACAGTTCCCATAACAACTGCTTTCATCTTTGTCCGTGAAGTGGCTAGAGATATGCACATCAGCTTGTAGGAATATCTAGGAAGAAGCAAGCAGAGTTAGGGCATGTGAAGTTTCAGTTTGACCAAGCAGTTTATGATTTGGGTGTTTCCTGTGGAGCTCCTTACAGTTAAATGCTTTTGGAGGAAAATTTAGTTGACTGACTGCTGTCTTGGTCTGTAAAGCCAGGGCTAACTTGAGTAGCTTGCCGTTGTATTGAGAGGTTTGCTGTGTTTACCTTGAGATGTAATTTCTTTGTAGAGTTTGAGCACAAGAATTTTCCTTTTCTGTCTGGTTTGAAATAGAGGTGTTCAGACTATGAGAATGTGACGGCTCTGGAAGGAGACCCTCTTTCCTCTTCCTCAGGCTGACTAAACCAAACTGCCATTACCCTGATAGGTCTCTAAGTACTCTAATCCATGGAATCAGTCTGCTTGAAGGATAGAGGACTTTAGGCTTTATTTTAATAAGCTATCAGATCAGTTAACTTTGAAGGAAGCCTTTGATTTCTAAAAACAAATTAACACCACCACCACCAAAATTGGTGGGCACATTCCTCTTGCACTTTCAAATTCTAGCTTTATAATTAAAACCTTGTGAATAAAGAGTCTTTCTAGAAAATAAATGTCAAACCTACTAGCAGTTAACCTTAGCATACAATTATGGCAAAGATCAGTTAATGTAAGTTGTTTGTGACTGAATCTGAGACAAAGATGTTAAACACCTGCAAAGATTCTACCTTGTTATTTGTCACATGTAATAGAATACATGATGCTCTTGAATTTTCTTGCCCATCATTTTGTCGGAGAATAAGCAAACAAACAAGAAAAGCCTTTAAAGTCAGTTATAACATCTTGATAGTCTGCATTTTCTTGGCAAAAAACCAGCATGTTGAAACCGGCTTGTAGTGAACACATTTCCTTTAGTAAAGAGTTTTATAAGATTTCTGGTGTGATGGGTCTCATGATAAATGTTCTTCAGCACTTTTTGGGTTTCTTTCACAATGCAAGATCCTCTTTCCTGGACTTGGCTTTATTGGCTCTTAGATGAAAAATTGATTTGGGTGTCTTTTCAATTAAATTAAAGAAGTGTGTATATTTACGTCAGTAGTGAGTAGCACTTGGACGAAATGGATCTATACTCTGCAGTCAAAATGCAGACAGCGGTACATGTTGACAGAATACATTCCATACTTTATTTTGTCATTGAATCTGGCATAAAGTAAGCAGGATAATTTGGTATCAGATTTAACGTTTCATGTTACTCTGCAAGTGTATACATATTGACATTTTCTTTGGTGCTTTGAACATACACTGCCAAGGCAGAGTTGAAGAAGGTAATTACAATCTAACTCTCTTTTCCATTACCCACACACTAAGTTGATTGGAATTGTGGTAAGTACAACTTCATGAGATGGATCTATTTTCATTTCAATACTGCATTCTCCAAGGATGCTATCTAGAGGATCTAAATCAACAGAAAATGCACACTAAAGAAATAATAATGTCATCTTGAAACACTTCAGCTGCATGCTCTCAGTCTTACAACCTGAAAGAACAGGCAAAAAGACCTTAAAGATTTTTGAGTTTGGTATATTCAGTAGAATGCATAATGACAAAAAATAAAATAAAACTCACAGCAGTGACTTTGTTTTTGCAAAACTACCATTTGATATTTACAACAATGAAGGGAAATACAGCCATACAGGGAAAAAGCTGAAAGTATTTCTGTTTAAGGGATTTTCTGTTGCCAGCTTGTGTAAGGTAGAAAGCAGCTGTGCACAAGACCTGAAAAGGTAGGATCTGTTTGTGCAGATGCTCATCTGCATTTTTATGGTCCTAAATACCTTTATAAATCTGATCTTTTTCTTTGAGCCTTTGTTAGGACTTCTGTATTATGATAACAAACAGGAGAACAAAGTGAGGGGTGTGCCTGCTGGGTCCTATGGAGGAGAAGAAAGATGAAAGGAATGCTGTGTGCATTTGCAGGGAGCCTGGGCCAGGAAAAAATTCCACGGTAATGGCAACCCTACTTCACCCTGGCTCTTCAGCCTGTAGTTTCATCCCTCTCTAGGGTGGCTGAGCCCATCAATCCCTCAGTAGACTGTTCCTCTTCTTGCTTGGCCATTCTGCCTTTGGTGCCACGCTCTCTTCTTCATGAAAGCACGTGCCGCAGACTGTCTGCAGTGGCAACTGCCTTTGTCCTGGCTGCCCTGGCAAGCTGAGACTGTTCCTTTGCCTTGTTCTTGCTGCTGAAAAATAAAACTCTGTGCTCGTTCAGGCAAGGATTTCAAGAAATCAAAGTGTAGGCTGTGCTTATCATCAGCTTGGTGGGATGGCACCAAAAAGAATTGACTGGGAAAAGAAAGAAAGTGTGTGTGGTAATCCTACTCTGGCTGTCAGAAGCAAAATTTGCAGAGAGTTTTGCTTGTCTTGATTTTCATAAGTGTAGTAGGGCCTCTCCAGATGATTGATCCATTTTAGCTAAGGTGAGCCCTTTTGCCTTGTCCTGAGATAATGGTTACAAAGTGACTGAGCTCAGCAGACTGTTTTGCTCCACCCTAAAGAGGCGTTACAGCCTTAAAATTACACATCAGTCATTAGCTCCCCCTGGCTTCCTTGTCTGAGGTGATGTTGCAGTATCGGCATCTACTCAACCTGGAAAGGGGTAGCTCTTCAGCAACCCAATAGCCAAAGGTGTCTTTTTGATGTTCTCAGAACTTATAAACTATTTGACTAGTATTTGAGATAATATAAATTGTGTGACCCAGACCTGCCAATCACTAGCACTTAAGTATTACAGTTCAGGCTCCAGAAGTCCTGAGATGTAAAATCAAAGGAAAGGACAATTTTTTGTCATGCTTTCTTAATTTCCATAATCAGAGGTACACTAAGTGTTGTTTTTCAGAAGTGAAATGGATATGGAAAACCAGAGTATCCCAGTTGACCTCATAACGCTCTTGCTCTGTTCCAGTCTTTTTGTCACGTGGTTTCCCGTTGAAGGTAGTGGAGACTGGATGAGATAATGCACAAAAGAGTATTTCTTTGCTGGACATGTGACTACAGGATAAAATTAACTTTTCACTGCTTTCCGTGTACATACATCCCTGTAAAAGATTAAAAGACCTTATTCTGGTTTCTGCTGGTGAGACAGGTTCTCTGGTGGCCCATTATGGCTTGATGCCCTTCCAAATGCATGAGTGCAGCTGGCATTAGTGGCCAAGTGGCACTTGTGAATAACCTTTTTCCAATTGCTTTCTTCTTTTTGTATTTTATCTCTGATATGTGGCAAACTAGTCTCATTGGCTTTCCTCTTATTGGATGAGGATATTTTTCCAATTTTGTGTGTGTTGCCTTTGTTTTTTCCCTGCATCTTATGGCAAAAACCCTTTTTTTATAAAGAGAAGTTGAGTTAATTACGTAGAAGCAACCTTATGGTCTCATTCTATATTTTAATTTGCAATACGTAAAAATTGGTTTGAATAAATGTATTTCCAATACACGTAACTCAAGAAAGAATTATAACCAATGTTTATTGAAAGAAATGTGTTGGGTAGTCTCCTTTCTTTGTAGGTTTTAAAAAAGATACAAGTCCTCCTGAAAAGAAAAACGTTTAACTGAAGATTAATCTTTTATCATAAATGATAAAAGTCTTTGCTTTATAATAGAGTTGTAAAAATTAACCTTTACATTTTCTCTCCACTCACAAACCACAGGTTGGTATTATTCCCCTCTTGGACAGCAAGAGTCAATATCTTCTAATTACTGCTGCTCCTGTTAAACCTTCCCTTTATTGTTAAATTTAAATAAATCATTTGCAAATAAAATATAAATAAAAATAATTTTTCTAGAAAATGAGAAACCTGAAGTGGGTAAATGGAGAAGCCAGGGTACTAAGTATTTATCAACAGCAATCTTTAAGTTTTCAAATTATTAGTAAGATGATTGCTTCCTTCTGTCTGAAGAGATCCTTCACAGGAGTGCACAGTGGTGCTGTGATGGTGCTCAAGAACTTGTGGCATCCATTGCAATACTTTCTGTGTTTCCTGAAGAGCTGAGCTGCTGTTGGCTGAGCCTGGACTTTGGCTTTTTTGGCCATATGCCCAGTTTGCTCACCCTGATTCAGGGAGATTACCCATTTGGCTTTTTTATAGTAGCTTCTGATCTGATCTGGCATACCGTGCCATCATAGCTAAGCACTGGTTGATAACACAATCTGCCTCTGGAACTGGGCCAAAACCAGTACCTGGAAACAAGTCACTTGGTGATGGGGTCTCATACATGACTCTGGGACTCATATCAGGGCTCTACAGCAGCTGAGGATGGTGAGGAGTGAAGCAAACCACTGGAAAGGTTCAGGCAAGCGTTTTATCACATTTATAGGTGAATGAAGCTACTGAAATGGAACAGCCTCTGTTGGGATTTCCAGATTTATCAGAAACAAAGCTGTCATGGATTTTAACAGAAAAAATACAGTTATTCTGGATTGTTATTCCTACTTTTCAGAAATAACAGTGCTAGGAAGTACTCTAGTAAACAAGCAATTTCCAGAATGAAATCTGTATTTATTAGCATGGCACATTCATTGTAGTGATAGCAGACAGTGAATCATGATTTGACTGTTAGAAGTTAAAGTACTTTAGCAAATGAGCACCCAAGCCATCCAAGCTTGTTAAAAGAATAACTATAAAAAAGGTTTAAAAAAAAAAGTTAAAAGTGCCTAATGATCATTGCTAAGAGGACAGCGCCTTCAAGGCTTGGATTTGGACTTGTTGAAATGATGGCAAAAATGGGCAATGAAAATCCTTATTAACACTGTAATGAAGTCAAATATAAAATGTACTGTATAAATATCCATGTGAATGAAAGTCCTTGCAACTGGAGGCCACGCATATGTATAAGGCAAAAGATAGGTGAAAAAGGCTGTCACAGGTAGTAAAATTGCTCCTTGCACCTTTGATATTGTTGCTAAAGAATGTCAGAACATCGCAGAAATGGATGACACCTTCTGTATCCTGCAGGCGAGGGAGGAGCAGAAAATCCAAGCTCCAAACCACACCAGCCTGTCGCAGAGTGAGGCGACTATGTAGCAGCAATTAAAAAGACCAGAAGGAATAAGTCGGTAACTACAACTCATCAGACCCTGAATATTTGCAAGAAAAGGAGACTTTCTTAGAGACAGACTGATGTTTGCTAATGTATGTGTAATGCTATGTGTCGAAGTGGGAGATACAAATGGAGAAGAAACAGGAGCCTGGCAGTGCTGTGCTTTGAACCAGATGTTGTCGGAGCTGCTCGTGGCAGCCCAAGAGGAGGAACGTGTCCTGTTCCTTCCCATGCTCCTTCTCAACATTTGTTACTCAGCCTTTCCCTGATAAAAATTCATCATGATTATAAGCTCTGGCACAGATTTCTTACAGTGATCACCTAAAAATGCTGCAATAGCTCCTAAACTGCTGCACTTGGAGCACGCTGGCTGCCTACTGATAAAAGCACATGGCTACTCCATGGGGTACAGGAGCTACCTCTGTAGCTGCTATATGGGTAGCTGCATCTATCTATTATCACCACATTATCACTACAAGTCAGGTTGTAGACGAGAAACTGAAATGTTTCTGGAAGGGACGGATGTTCATGCAGGAGCCCAGATAAATGAGGAGACAGAGCACGTCTGAATTTTCCTAGGAATATCATCTTTCCCTAGTTGAAAGTCTGGTGTACACAGATGAGAAGATCTGGATAAATTAGATAAGATTTCCAGGTGCTTTACAGCCCACTTGGAAAAACAGCTGTAAAACACCTGGAAACCTCCATACACTGCACAGACCAACCCCACAGTGCACGGGCAGTCAGTGGAGAGTATCCCAGGCACGTCAGGTTTACAGCTCTGCACAGCAGAGCTGTGGCAATTGCTGTGATGAGGTGGCAGGGAGAGATGGAAGTGGCTCTGCTTGTGCTCACAAGGGCTGTGGCCAAGGGTGAGGGGCAGCAGGCAGTCATGGGGTGGTGGGAATGAGGAATTTCAGTGCAGAGCAGAAATGGGGGTGTGTGTTCCCTGATAATATGGCAACAGTGAGACCCTCAGTGAGAAACTTGATGTGTAAATGAAGATTTTATTTAGCCCAGTATACAACTGCCAGTGAAAAAGAGGGTTCTTGTCCAATTGTTTTTTTAATGGCCATACAGACATAACATAAATCTGATGTCCAGTCAAAGCGTATCCCAGAAACTCAGAAAACTGTACAATGCAGTGTTAGCAAATGTAAAGTTTTCCTTTTTTGTGGTTATCTGGGGCAATTTTCCTTCATGGAAACTTAAAATAATTTCTGACAATTTAAAACCTGAGAGCAGGTAGGTGACCTGCTGATGAAAGCCACAGCTCTGAGAGCTCCTGCTTCAAACGATGACATTTTTCGTTTTTCACCTCACCTATTACTGTACAACATGGATAATAAGGAAAAAGCTGAGACCTTAGCACTGACTCTGTCATTTCAGTTTTTCAGTTCATTGCAAAAAGGGCTGTGTTGCTCTTAAAGACCCAACATTCCTATGGTATATTACTATTAGAAGCTTGCTGCATTTTTTTATAGCATTTTTCCCAACTGAAAGCAATCCTGCCTCAAAAAGTAATCATTTGCTGTCTGAATGGAAATAAAATGCTGGTGTGCTTGGAATTAGGTATTGCTAAGCAGAACATCTTGAAAGATGTTCCTTCATGAAGCTGTTGATTGTTTCTTCATTTTTTCCCTCTCCTGGAGAGTATGAGATTTTCATTGCAAGTGGCACATGTTGTAATAAGTCATATCTGTTCTACAAGTATCTATGCTGACCATAAACATGACCCAAGGCACATTAGTCAGCTAGAAAGAACTTGTCAAATAAAGCCTGTCTGCAGGAGGACAGAAGATGTTTATTGGGATTCAGTGAGTGTCAGGGGTGATCCCTGCTGTCACCGCCACTGCTCCTCCAAAGGCTTGTTAATGAAACAAGATGCAAAGAAAATAAGTCTGTCATGTTCTTGTGGTCAGAATCCAGGGAGAGAGGACAGCCGATGACTTAACTGGTTTCTAAAAGCTTTGGTTTGTTTTTGGTTTTGTCTTTAAATAAATTGTTTAATAGATATCAGGTTCCTTGAAATTAATCTTAAAGGATAATTTAACTTTCTCATTTCTCCTTGTCTTTAGTTCCTCCTTTGATACGTTAGACATACCAACGGATCAGAAGCTGTTCCAAATCTATCCATCTCTTACAAATAATTGTGACTATGCAGCTCAGGGACAAAGAGCTTTCTGATCCCGTGGGATTTAAAACACAAGAATGCATTCTTTACTCAAACTTTGATTAGAATCTCTATAACAGTTAGTTGAAGGCACACACATTTTTCATAGCTAAAATCATGCAGATTTTGGTCCACCTGACCAGAGACAAATTATTGTAATTGAAGCTGATGGTGACACAGTGAGTTTCACTGTTAATATCACAAGCACCCATAAGAATCACTTTGCTGAAGGCTGACCTGTAAGGATTCGGAGGATGTTGCTGTATCTGGCTCAAACTGTATCTAATTCTAATTTTTCTATTTTATCACAAGTTCTTAAATCTATTACCTATCACAGTGCAAAGCGAAACTCTATGTTCTATAATTAAAAAATAATTGTATTTTAATTTTTATTTCTCTTTCAAAACTATAACTTCTCTTTACTGTAATGTATGCCAAAACTTTGCCAAAGTATTCTTTTTCTACAGAGCACACCTTCCCTAAAATAATGAAGAATTTGCCTATAGCATCAGGAGCTCAAAGAAAGACTTGGGTAACTCTAAGAACTGTATTCCTAATATAAAATAACAAAGACTTGCAAGAAAAATGAATTCACATCTAAATGCTGCCTAGTAACTGGGAGCCTGTATTTACGCACTAAATAAACCTAACTGGGTTAGAAGATTGCCAAGTTATCAATGACTCTGATATGTCTACAAATTGATTCACTATTTTAGTAACAAAGCCTATAATTTACTTTGGGGGAAGAGGGATAAATAGTCTTTGTGTGGGAGATTAAAATTATAGTAAGTAGCACTTCGGATTTTCTACTTTAGTCATCCACTGAACAGTGAAAAAAGTGCCCTGTATTGTAACGTGTCATCATTTCTACAACACTTAAAAACCACATTGCCAGAGCTATTTTTAAAAGCATGAAGTGGAGGAAAATAGAATCGGGTTTGATGAGAACGTGTGAATAAGGTGAGAAGCTGTGTCAGAGAGACCTGATTTTATATCTCTATTTCCTAATCTTTGCAATAAGGATGAAGAGAGGAGTTTGTTTTACATTTTAGTATTCTTGCTAATGAGCGTTTATCTGCTGAGCATCTGGGTTCCTCCTCAAGGTGCAGGAGGTGTGACCCATTGCCCCTGCACTGGGGCTCCTGCCCCAGGAGTGTCTCCTGCAAGGGCTTGACTGGGATGGGAGAAGGCACTGTCATGTCCCTGGGCCACAGGAAGGACACGTGAAAGGCTGTGCTAGGACTGAAAGTCCCTCCTGGCCTTCATCCCAGTGCCCTGAGGACCATGTTGGCTTTGCCCTATGTGAGCAGGGGAGCGATCCAGGGGCTTTCCTGGAGCAGGATTACTGGGTGAAAGAGGGAAGGCATGTTTTTAATTTACCTCCTCTTGCCAGCATGCCCATTGTCCATATGTCTTGCCAAAGTGAGCTTTAAATAACATCAGACAGCTTATGCAGACTAATGAAATAAGTCTGTGTTGATGTTGGCACTTGAGCTGCTTCATTTCTAAAGGCTGCTTCATGTTCTTTGCTGGCTGAGACAGGAATAACGCAGCCATGACCCCAGGCGCTGGCTTGAAATTATGATGATAGACATTAAACTGTCAGGAGAAATAGGTCAAGAAGAACATCTACTTGCATAGATATCATTCATTTTGGGAAAATGAGTCAATCCTTTTGTGAGTCAACAGTGCACTTAGAGGGGTTTCATGCTCTCTGTCTTTAGGGTCCCAAACCAGGGAAGGAGACGGAAAGCTGGTCTTGGTGGGCTCTTGTGTGGTCACTGGCGACAGGGCAATCCCTCTGCTGGGGCATTCAGGACACTTGGGTCAGTGCGTGTGTTTCTGGATTATTATAAAGTTTGAAAGTGGCATTTTACTGTAAGAGTTGGATGGAAGAGAGAGTTATTTTGAAGGGCAACCTACATTTGGGAATAACGATCTCTTTCCTGCAAACCTAAGAAATCAGATCAGCTTTGGCCAGGGACCTAGCTACCCTTGGTTAAATGAACTACAGCAAATTCTGAATTTTTGAAAGTATTCAAATATACATACGTTATTTCTAAGATCGTCTGTCTGGATCACCATGAATATCTGACTGCCTTCATGCTAGTGGTGGTAGGCGTTGCCTGATTTTGATGCTCAGTTGAATGCTCTGGATGAGATACCTACTACAAGGCTGGCTAAAAGCCAATCATCCTGCTCTTGGTTTGCTTTAGTTGAGCCTGTGGTTGCAAATCTAAAGTAAGTGCTCTGAAAACAGCTTTTCTTTGATTGTAGTGAAGTGCATCCCTTCCAGTTAGAGTCAAAGGCTACATATCATCTTGTAAATCATAAACAAATTGAAAGGTGGCATCAGATTTCTAAGTAATATAAAGGAAGGAAGGCTGAATATACCAACAGGCTATTTGGTATTATTCTAATGAAGATCTTCCATTAAGAAGACCAGGGAAACAAACTTATTCCTGCTGATGTTGGTTGGTACTCAGTGTTGTTTATGTGCACGCAGCAGCAGCAGGATTGTAGAGCCACTCAAATTTTTAATATGGGTTTAATCACTCAACTCAAGACTGCCATAACTGTTTATGCCTTTGTGTTCAACAGAAATGTGTGTTCCTTCCATTCGTCGTATTCCCTCTGCACTTGCTCAGGATTTCCTCCTAAGAGCTTGTTCTACTGCAAACACTTGAAAGCACATCACTTAATGTTTGACTTGTTGATGCAGAGCTGAGTGTTTTGTCCTAAAAGGATGTAATTTGTCACTGGCAGCTCTCAGGTTTACCAGGTCCTTCTAAAATTCAGTTTCTGAGCTGACCCCAGGATTCCGACATTGCAGATCTTCCAGAGCACACTAAGATGCCAACCCCCCCCCCATTTCCTGTGCAGCGCTGATGTTCCACCCTGCTCACTTAATCCTTTCAAAACCCGAGTGTGCTACAGTTGCACATTTCCCTGTGTTGCTGCACAAATATTTGGCTGCCTCTGGGTGTACAAGACAAGAGGGACACTTCAATTACTGTGTTCTGGTCCCTGTGGTGAATTTTCTCCTGAAGGGCCAGAGGTGCTTGGACCTCTTGGGGCTCTCAGTGGCAACCTGAGTAGCTACTGGCTTCCAAAGTTTTCACATCCCATGCTCTACTAGTTTCAAGATTTTCTGAATTTTGTTTTTACAAGTACTTTTTGTACAAGCCAGTGGGCATCTAAGACTACAAGCATGTTTCTGCGGAAGAAAAAAGTTCCTTTAAGCATCTTTGTGCAGAATGTGAGGCTTTCACAGACCTTATAGTAAGTGCCTTGTGTTAAAACAAATTCAAAAAAACTGTCCAAGGAATCTTAAAATTATCTTTGGATGTAGTTCTGGGACATGCAACCAGGTGGAATAATTAACTTGATTTGACCCACTGGCCTGAAAGATCAACAACTGGACTCATATTGATACAGCTGCATGGACTGATAATCAGCATTTTGCTAGTCAGGCCTTTCCTTGTATTGTTTTTCCTCCTCTCCTTTTGTTGCCTTTAATTTCCTTCTCCTCTACTTAAACTCTGAAAGCTATCTTTTGTTGAAATAGGTAATGACCAGGTGGCTGGGAAGATGTGTCTTAGCGCTCAGATGGAGTCACCTAGTCCAAGGGCACTCTAGTCTGGCTGCCCCTAAATCCTGATTTAAATCTCTTGGTATTAGTAGTACCAGAGCTTAATCACACCTGTATCTCATAACACCACCATTTATTTTATGTCAACAGTAGTATTATACAGCTCTTTAAATAGAGCTATTACACCTTGCTGTATGTGGAACTTCTCTGCAATTTAATGAAAAACAAGTTTAAAATTTCAACAACCGTCATTTTCCGAGAAAATGAAATATCTTGTCAAAAACTTTTTCTGTCAGCTCAGCTCATGACAAGACACTTCAAAGCTCTCTTTCATGTTTCTTTTGACGTTAGCTGCTGGTGAGAACAGTGTAATTTGTGCAAACATTTGTGGTGTGATGGCACTGATGCACCACAGATGATCTGGTGGGTTGGGTGAGCAGTGGCATTGGCTCGGATGAAAAACACGCCTGTGCTTTCACAGCCACAAGCCAAAATGACATTCAGTCAAACAACTCCTTAAAACAAAATGAAAGCAAAGAATAACTGCAGGTGGAATGAAGCATGATGCAAAATGTAAGACGTCTATATTTCTGGGCTCACCCAGTCTTGCAAGTATCATTCATTTGTGACAGAATCCATGTAGAAGCTGAGGAGGTGAAAAGACCAGAGTATATATACTGTATGCGTCTATGTTTGCGCCATTCAGTGTCGTTCCCCTGCCACAGACATGGTAATGGGCTGTACATTTATGTCCTCCATAGTGCTGCTCCCAGCAAAATAGATGCCATCCATTAAGTAATCAGAATATTTGTAACCGTAGGTCCTTGGTAAGGATACAACAGGAGTTTAGTGCTTTAGTGAACATTTGAACTTTAGAGTGCAGAATTTCTTTAAACATTTTAAAGTAAAAATAATTGTTTTCTTATGCCTCACACCATTAGTTAGGTTTTTTTTTTTAAAAAAATGACCTCTTCTAGATTAATTTATTTTTCATTGGACGAAATGTGGGAAATGTCAGCAACAAAAAATATCTGTTAATGAAATAAGTGATTTCATTATGATATTGATATGTTAATGAAATCAATGATTTCATTACATCAAGAATCCCCTGCTTTCTCTTCTGTTTATTAATGCTTTTCTTTTTTAAGATATGGTTTCCCCCAGAGACATTGTCAATGTCTTGAGAAACTGTCTTGTAGCAGAAGGACCCACCTGCCTGGGCTGGCTGGTGCCCCTCCAAAGGCTGCAGAAGCAGCCTGTGGCTTTCAAGACTTACTGTTTTTCCAGGTAGGAGATGGGTTAGCTCTGGAAAAGCAAGGGATGAAAAATCCTTCTTAAATAGACTAGCAAGCAAACTGAAAAAAAAACCCGCCAAAACAGCACAACTTACAGGGATGGTTAAAGCCTGGCAAAGACTTTTTCTGTGAGCAAACATGCTTTCAACTTGGATGCTACAAAGGACCCTCTGTCAGAGTAATGGATCAAACAGTCCAACCAGAAGGAAGAAAGGAAAGAGTGGGACATATGGAAGAGCAGATTTAGGCAGGAACAGAATTATGAAGATGCATCAATGCAAAGTAGCAACTTAAGAAGGGATTGCCTGGTGAAGAATAGTGGTAGCCAGGTGGCATCACTGCAAAATCCTCCATAATCCTCATCTCCTGGAAGTAAGGGCGGGCACTGCTTATTGTGTGGTAAAGGCAGATGATCATGTTTTCTAGCCCATGTTTATAATTCTATGGTGACAGGCAGGGACTTTGAGTATGTGTCGCAGTCTGGAGGACACTTACCACAGAATCAGAGAATAGCTTTATGTCGCTATCCATCCTGCTGGGGTTTCCCCACACCCTGCCTATGGCCCAGGGCCCCATTTCAGCCCAGCCTGGGACCATCAGCCCCTGTCCCAGTGATGCTGTAGGGTGTTGGTCTCCAGCCCTGTTGACACCCTGCTTGAACAAGAAAATGAGGGGTTTTTGGGCTTCACTGCATGAATTGCACAACTCCTCTTGGCTTCGAGGGGGACAGGACGTGGCCTGTGGTGTAGTTCCAGACACCTACTGTAGCAGGTGATCAATTTAGCTCCAAACTAATGGGGTTTTTTTTGTACATCTTGTTTCCATAATGCATCCTCATTTTTTTTAAAGAAGCAGACACAGCTTCTAGCGTTTTTTAATATGTTTTCCAGTTAATCTCCAGTCCGTAACATTGCCAATACGCTAAAAGATCATCCAATATATATTAATTGTCTTCTTGGTATGACATGGTAGAGGATTTTTGTAATCTCTCCTGTAATATACCCAAAAGGGGTATGTTTTTCACTGCTGATTGAAATGCTCCCTGAATGCCAGAAGCACACTCATCAGCATTTCAAGTGATGTATTTATCTGAGATAGTTTCCTTCTGATAATTTCATTTGCTGAATAGAAAATCCACCTTTCAAATTGCTGTAGATCAAGACAAGAATTTTTGGAGAATGTTTATAAAAGCAAGTTTGGGTTAGACATACTAGCCGTGGTGGATGTTTTATTTTCTTGTGATGTTGCCACCTTGCAGCAGCTCATTCAAATCCAACATCAATTTATTACAGTTCACTACTCAGCAAAAGATACAGCTGTGTTACTCGTGTGAAGAATATGGCCATATAATTCAGCTGGCTTCAGCACACAGGGACCTACATCAAGATTACACGAAGGCAAAACTCTCTGAAAGCTTTTACCACCAAATTGTTAGCAAGAGGGTTCTGTTTTGTATTTTTTTTTTCCCCACTGGGAGCCAATTATTTGAATGAAGCTCAGTCTCTCTCCCTTCCCATGCTCTCAGTGTTTTGCTTTCTTTCTCACCTCATTGCTTGTGCTCTGCTTCATCTCAAACACCAGCTTCTAGCATTCCCCACAGACTTTATTATCCTAAAAGGAGGGATAATAAACATTTAATCTTATATATTTGATATGTGCAGATAAATCTGTGAACTTATTTGAAGTTCCCAGCAAAGAGAAAATGTTTAGGATGGATAATGAGCAATTGAAGAAAGTAATCTTACAATATTAAGCTAGAAATTTCAGTTTACAGCCTAGCTTTCTGTAAACACAATTACTGAGATATGCAGGTTGATTTTATCAACTTCAAAAAACTCCAAGGCAGATGAAAACAAAAGTAGGTGCCATAAGTTATCTAGTTGGGTTTTTTCATTTAAAATGACATAAAAACTGAAGGAGGACCCAGCAACTACTGATAAACTGAACTGTACTTAGAAAATTTTACAATACTCTTGCTACTTGCTCTGTCAAAATACATTTCAAGTTGCCAGGAAAGACAGCCATTACCCTTCCCACGTATTCTACTGTGTCTTTGTGTGCTGAAAACCAAAGGAAAAGGTTTCCTAAATTTTTCTTGAATAGAAAGAGCTTCAATAGCAACACTGTAGAGAAATCAGAGAAGCCCACTGAACTGATGCTTTTCATTATGAATTCTTCTCTCTCCAGCCTAGCCCATGCTGAAATAATGCCATTTGTTTTTACCACCAGCTCAACCACAGACAGGACACCATATACACAGTCTGTCTGCAATGAGGTGTGTTTGTGCTGTGCTTTGACATATAGCATTTCAGTGTTGCCTAGATGCGGCTGTGATGCCAACCCGAGGGTTTGCGTTTCTCTCTCTTGTCTTTGCCAGTCCTCCTGGGGCTCTCCCACAGCAGATTGGAGAAGGGGAACCGTTGCCTGCACCCTTCCATGGTCAGTGGCTGGTTGGACTTTGGAGCAGGTTGGACTCTTGGTGGTGCCTGCCTGACCATCAGCCTTTCCAGCCCATCTCCATGTACATGCAATGTAGCATCATCTGAACAGACCTGTTGCACTTCAGGGTACAACCCCTTCCAAAAATGCAACCATTGCCTGCTGGAGAGCCAGGCAAGGGCTGGGTAATCCCATAGGTGCCATTAGTGTCTCTGGTTAGCGGAGGGTGCCAGCGCTGGGCATCTGCCATCATAACCTGCCCAGGCACATCATCAGCTCCTATCACCTCCCCTCGTGGACCAGAGCAGCGCTGGAGACTGCATCAAATTAAGGATTCCAGAAAGGCGTATTTAGTTAGAGAAGCATCTGGTAATTCTCTAGCAACGTTAATACACACAAAAAAGCATTGTTTACTGCTGCAAACCCTTCAGTGGGTCTGCGTTCTTGCTATGCACTGGAAGTTCCTTCATGAGCCTGGAAATAATTCGTGAGTTTATTTTTGGTAATATCCCATTGTCTTATTATGCCAAGATGAAATGGGATAACAGATGCAGTAATTAAAAATGAAAAAGTGACAGTTATTTTTGGTTCAAATAGTTACTATTAACTGACATGGTAGATGGGTTTTTAAAGCCAAAGATGTATGCAATAGCAGTCAGAATAGCTGTTATTTCCCTGCTGTTTATGAAAGGCTTATGAATCATGACCTACACCCAGCCAATTACATACCTTTTTTCAGATGCTATTTAAATTACATTTCATTTAAATGCAGAGAAATGAACTAAGGAAATATCTGACGGTTTTTTGCAGGCTTTGTCTGACATCAAAAATCAGATGACTGTGTATCTTGATTTCCAGAAGAACGTATGAGACTAATTAATAAACCAAAATAAACAGGAGACGTACCCCATGCTGACCTGTAAAAAGACCGTGTTGAGCAATTCTGCGTATTTAAAGGCAAATTAAATCTGTACGAATACACCATTTGCTGACTTTGTTTCTAAAGCGTGCACTCATTTTGAAGTCTTCATTACTGTTCAAAAAATTGCATCAGACAAGCTGTGCAGAACAGGTGAATACTAACCAAGAAACACAGAAAACAAGAAATAACAATGCCTAGCACACCTTATATTAAAAAAAAATCACATTCAGGCTGGTGTCATAATACTACTTAGCCCTGTGACTCATGTCCCATATAGTGTATTGGGATCTGATTGCAGTCCTTTGTTGGTAAGGTTCTTGTAGATTTTCAGAGATGAGCACACTGTCAGAACTCAACATACAGTAAGGAACAAAATCTGTTGTGTCTTTCAGCACAAAGAGCTGCTTTGTCTTTTTCTTTATGTATGATCTAACAGAGATCACGTGCTTGCTAATTTGGTATACTACAATCTGCTTTATAAGAGCTTACTCACATACTTACCTATGCACAATTACAACAACAGTGTGTATGGGTGCACATATATATATATAATATTTGTAATTATGTACCTCTCTATATATGTGCATATTTATATAGTTCGTTATTTTGCAACTTTAAAAGGAATTGCAAACAAAAGCTATTAAAAAACTTAACACTTCAAACCTAATAACTTAAATATGTTAGACTTGAAACACAATTATTTAAAATTCATGTTATTTGTAACTGTAGGACCAGGTCAATGCTGTTTAGGTGCCTAAACTTAGACAGAAAATGCCTTCCTTTGGAGGCTGTCGAAGGCTTAGGTACTTACTTCATAAGGATGAAGTCAGGCCAGGTTGGACGGGACTTTGAGCAACCTGGTCTAGTGGAAGATGTCCCATGGCAGGGGGGTTGGAACTAGATGATCTTTAAGGTGTCTTTCAACCCAAACCATTCTATGATTCTATGATTCTGTGACTGATTCACTTGAGAGTGCATTGTGCTAGCAAATGAGATGTTCTCAGAATCATCCCCTGCCTTTGATGCCAACTGGTATGGCTTGTCTCATTGTATTCGATCACTTTTGCCTGCACTAAAAAATGGAGCTGCAGGCAGAGTTCCTGTTTGGAGAGGCTGCTGGCTCGGCTGTCTCCTGAGCTGGTGTGTGCGCCAAGGCTGTGCTGGGCACTAGGCTAGCATCTGGCCCTGGGAGCAACCACACTGCCACACCTGGCGATGTTCCCTGGCACCATTTGGTTTAGCAATAAAGATGTGACTTGAAGATATGTCTGCACTGCTAAATAAAAGGACCAGAAAAAGAGACAAGCACTGAATGCCCATCAGCCATGTTCCTTAACCTACTGACTCGCTCCCTGGCTCTGCTTTGGGCCACCCTGCCAGCTCTTTCCTGGACAACCTGGATGGAGTTGCTGGATAATTCCCTGTAGGAACAGCTTCCTGGTGGCAAAGTGAACAAGACTGCAGGAGGTCTGACTCCTGCTACCCTCCTGTCTTCTCCAGTGCTGTCTGAGTGGAACTGGCAACCTCAAACACATGTCTTGTGGCACCCCACAGCATGTAATGCAGTGCGAGTGTGGCAGGCTGCAGCAGAGCCCTCATATTATTTCAAAGCCTTTGAACTGAAAAAACCCACAAACTAAAAGAACAATGATACTTTTAGGTCCATAGGTATATTACACTGGGTACAGCAGAGACTCATGGCTTGGAGTGATGTGGAGCTGACCCCAAGCAAATAAATTGAGACAATCTGCATCACCTGGTTTCAGAGTCAGGAATCAGAGCTGCTTTAGCAACACAGACATGCCCTTGCAGCTTCTGAAACTTGAATGAGGTGGGATGCCTCATGCCTCTAAATGTTATTGACAGCCCTCCCTCTTCCCAGCCCCAGACCTTTGCCAGCCAGGCTGAACCCACCCAGAAGAATCTGCATGCTGAGGCTGACTTGGCACTCACATCATTTTACCTTACCTAAAATCAAGTTAAATTCATCAGGATCAACCGCAGTACTGATTAGGTCCAAATGTGGCTGCTAGTTGGTAAAACAGGTAGGCTATGACCAATATCTTTAACTTTCTCCTTAATCCTTCCTGGGAAGAAAGGATAACCTCTACTATATGGTTGTGGTAGGTATGCACCCAGACAAATATCATGAGTCCTTAACCATCTTGTACGTATAATAGCCCTTAAACTTCTGTCTGTTTCCTTAGACCATCTTAAAAAAGTTGTGAAAATGCGTGGTGAAAACCACTTCAGAATTTATAGCTGCAATGTTGGAGTTAATTTATATTCCCATAAGATCAGTACTGAGAATATACTTGTTTTGCTTGTTAATATGATGTGGGAGAAACTTGTCTCTTATCCAGCCATCATTTCCAGAGACTTGTATTAATATATATCAGTAGTAACTGTGCCAAATTTGTTCTCACTTAAAATGAGAGCAAAAGAATTCAGTTCTGCTTCTTACATACTCCTAAATATAGCCTTAGAAAGAAAAATAATGAAAAACACCAGAACTGCAAAGGCATATTCTATGACTAGACTTCAGGGACATTCCTTAGCTGTAAGGACTTGGCCAAGGACTGTATATCTCTGAGCATATTTGCACTGACTGTGCATAAAGGAATCCTCACTGCAAGCCCTGGATAACTTACCAGTTTTTAAAAAAAGGTAATCATGATATTAGTTTATCCCTTTTGTCTTTAATGCCAGGTAATGTATCTTGGCAAGCATCACTTGCAGCTAGAATTATTCTCCTCTGAGTAGCTCCAAATGACTCCTCTTCATCCGAAAGTGTCTTGTCTGTATGCACAGAGAAGCACAGTCTATCTTCCAACTGTAATCAATATTACGATCAGCACTGAATCAAATTAAAACATTTACTTGGCATTTCAGATGATGAAGTAATGCTCTTCCCCAACTCCAGCAAGACACCAGGGAGTTGCAGGAGGTAGCTGGGAAGATTGGGTCGCGCAGCCCCTTCTCAGAGCTGTTGGAGTCACTTCATCATGGACTCGAGTGCGGTGGACAATGACTCTTTCGGCTGGCAGAGGACCAGGGGATGAGGGTGAAAACATTCCTGGCACCAACATGAGGGGAGCTGCAGTGCTACAGACATCTCCTTGGGGAGAGACACAGGCAGGTGACAGAAATTTATTGCGGCACCTTTGCAGCCTCCGCTGGGGGAGGTCTGCTGCAGATCAGGACTCTGCAGACCTCAGGAGGTCTGCTGCAGATCAGGACTCCCCTGGTCATCCTCTGTTCCCACGGCTCTGCTGGGGTAGAGAGGCTGCTTCTGCTCCTGCGGTGGCTGCTTTTCCCGCCCACGCTTTGGCAGGGCCACTTGACTACATTTTAAATATTTATTGGACATTTGGTCTAATGCCCATTACTTGGGAAGTGTCTTACATGATGGGTATAAAAACAAAGGCCAAGTTTTTTTGCAAGAGGCTGGCCTACAAAAAAACAATCTGTGACTGTTCATTGCTGGGAACACACATCTCTGGCTGTACTCCCCTCGGAGTGACATTTCTGTGGTGCTTTGCTTTACTTTAAATGAGGTTTATTCTTTAGAACCTGCAGGGCAGCTCTGCTGGATTAGCCTTGAAAAGCAGTCGGTAAATGAGAATTTATTCTCCATAAACATTTGAAAAATTTATATCTGGATGGAACACTTGTGACACAAGAACAAATATTTGATACCACCTTCAGGACTAATTGGAGAAGCCCAGTTTGCATAGACATCAGTAATTTGCAGTTCTACAGGAATGCCAACATAAATTCTGTGCTCTACGAATTCAGGGGAGTGAGCACATTTGTTACCATTAGTCACATGTGTGGTGCTCCGCAATATTTTCTAGAGAAGTTGGAATGCGTCTTTGTGCCAGAGCAATAGCTTCCAGCTCAAAATGCAGATCACGCAACATGGACTTTATTTATGGCCTCTGTCCCCGATTTCCTTGCAAACAGCAGGGCTGGACAGACAAAGTGTTAAAAAGAAGGACCAGAAATCTCTGGAAGGCTTAGAAGATCAGCTAGTGTCTTTTATATGGAAACCCTTACATGTTTCAGCATTTGAATGTTATTTTTTTTAAAGTTTCTGAAGTCCAATTTTCAGGTCTAAATGGCTGAAGTAGGTTACTGTACAGCTACACGAATCGCATGCACTAAACGAGTACCAAAGCATGTGCAGCGAAAGGGAGTAGAGAAACATTTCGGTGTCATACGGTGAAAGACTGTCTGGCACCTGGCGTTTTTATCTCAGCTATCTGTCCCACGCTTTGTGGCTCACCTTCAACACCCACCTTACAGAGGGAAAAAAACATGACCCTGAGAATTTAAATGAAACATCCAGAGCTTGATTTTCTATCATTTTGTACATCTTGCAATGATTTATGTCTCTCTAGAAGGAGGGCAAAGTTGCTCTGAAATGTGACCTGCCTCAAGAAGAAACAGTTTTCACCAGTTTTGTTTATCTGGTGTAAGACATAGATCAGCACACGATCTGCAAGGCAAGCTCTCCTTAAAGACATGTCCTCACTTTCTGCTGTTCTGTGTTAAACCCATTTCACAGTTTAATTCCCAGCCAGTGCTACTGAGAAGGGCAGAAGGGGAGGTGGTTCACAGGCACTTCTCCATTCTCTGCTGCCTTGGGACCAGGTAGCAGCTCCATGTTAAATCAGGAGCAGGACGGGTGGAGAAGATGGGCATCACATTCATGTGCGCCAGGCTGTGCCCAGGTCCTGATGAGCACACGGCATTTTGCCAGGCACTCAAAGGTACACATTTCAGCTGTTTGTGCCCCCTGAGAGTGCAAATTATAATAAAGTTTTTTTAAGCTGTCTGTATCTCTAAGACATTGCCTACATAGCTTTTCCTATAATTATAGATTTGTAATTGTGTACTTAATGATGACACCTCCTCTGTCTGATCATAAATATGTTTTTACATAATAGTACTTCAGTGTTACGTATTCACTAATCAGAAAGAGATTCTTACTGTAAGTGAAGAGTTACAAAATAATTATACCCTACCTCTAATTATACCATAAATAATCATTTCCCAAGAAAGCATATTAGAGCTCTGGTGGGGCACTTACCCTGGGTGCCTGCAATGGTCTGCATGGCATACTTACCATGCCAGCGTAAGAAATCCAAAATGTTTTCATTACTACTGCCTCTGAAGTAACTGCAGTGCACTTAAAATAGATGTACAATTCATGAAAATGAATCATTAAAAAGGATTGAGTTGAATTGTGCCTGGCAGATGTTGTCACAAACATTGCTGAAATACTTGAACACTTCTTCCAGCAGGCGACGATAGGATGCTGGGCATAATTATCCCATAGCCAGAGAAGTAATTCTTTTCATGCTAATGCAAGAAGGGCTTCATAAGAAACCTTGTGGAGGTCTACTGCACAGTTACGGTGATGCTCCTTCCTCATCTGTTGGATCCCTCTTGGACAAGGCTACAGCATCCTACCCATAGTGGTCCCACAGCTCAGCCCTGGTAACATTGGAAGTTGCAGGCAGAAGGATGCAGAGGTCCTGCTTGGAGGCTGCGTTGCCAGGAGCTGGCGCTGTCTAGGCTGAGATGCGCCCCTGCCCCAGGGCTCTGTGTTCAGCCCTCCCCGCCAACCTAGCTGAGCTGGTGCATGGGGCTCGTCTGCCTCTCAGATCTGTCAGGGGTTTGATGGGGTTAATTTTTAGCTGCACAAACCTGAGTGGGGCAGAGAAGAAGGAAATCCTGGACCACAGCAGCCAAGCACTGGGTTGGTTTAAGCTGGCCAATTCCCTGAAAATAAGGTTTTGAAACTCATGGTATCTTTCTGTGTCATTCCTGCTGAAGAGCTGGGTCCACCTCAAAAGTGCTTTGCGAAGTATTGCATTTGCGTGGTCTGCAATAGCTGGTTTGCATCATATCTTTGGGTGCAGGTGCTTTTGTTAAAAGGACTTGATCATAGCCAGGTCTACAGCATCCTCAAGACATTGCAGTGAGTTTGATGGAACCCCATCTTGTGTGAGTTCATTTTGTTGTTTAAATATGGCAGGTCCACACCAGACTCTGCTTCATGCCACGCATGGTAGATGCCCAGCCATCCTCATGTGATCCAGGGATCAGAGGAATCTGCTCACATTGTACAAAAAATCTTTTTGACTTGTCCATTAGTGTTTCCCCAAATAAGCCTAGTGCATGTAGGGGTGAATCTTTACTGGCAGGAAAACATCTTGGTTTGAGGCTCTTTTTAACTGCTGGAGGAAAAGGGCCTTATCAGTTTCTTCAGCAATTGAACAAAGTTTGCAGCCTTCCAGCTTATCTGGGGTTTGAATAAGATCCACACTAACTGCTGGTGACTTCAAAGCACAAGGCACCTAAACATACTTTGACAGATGATTTTTGTTTCTGTGTGTAACTGAAAAGACTACACCCTGGCAGAGGAGTTTATCAGTTGCTTTAGCTTGGCTAATAAGCTCAGTCTTCTTTCTGTACTGCTGAAATTACACAGAAGTGTCTGCCTGAAGGAGGCATATTGATCAAATCTTGCTTCAGCTCTGAGCACTGAGGAGCTAACTCACTCCCATCTCGTACATGGAGGTTTCCTCACCCTCTGTGGGGTCTGCCCAGAGGCTGGGCTGTTTGCTGCTCTCCGTTCAGCTGTCAGCACCTGCTGATCTGTGACAGGCTGGTCAGTTCAGCAGGGAAACAGCAAGTGGTTGGGTAACCTGGGACATTTTTCCTTGCTTCATCCATGTGCGATGGGGAGCAGACCTCCAAACTGAGCATCTGTCCTATGACAGACATCCTTCTGGCTGAATCCCACTGTGTTCACGTAACATCGAAGATGCAACTATTCTTATTATGAGATCAGTCATTCCTTCTGTCTCTGGGTGAGGCAGCTTTCTGATGACTAGGAACCACTCCTCATTCAGCATTTTCTATTTCAGCATATTCAGAAGCTTAATGACCCATTTTGCAGTATTTTACACTATGAATTTTGTCTTCTTCATTTCTGGTGCACAAATGGTAACGGCTTGGGTGGTGAGGAGATTCTGCAGCCACAGCATCTCTACAGCGCACCATCTCTAAGCAGTGCCATCAGCACTTCACAAAGCCTTTGCACTTTGTTTTTTCTTCTGATGAAAGGTCTGTTCTGTTTCTTGGGTTATGAATCCCCACAGAGCCTGTTTCAGTAGCTCCCTAAAGCTTTCTTCTTTCTCAGAGTTATTGCTGCTGTGCACTTTTTATATAACACCACCCAAAAGCATTTTTTTTTCTGCTTGAGAACATAGTGATGTTTCTAGTTCCTCTGAACCTGTGGCCCGTAAACCTCCTCCACAGTTTCACCAACATCCATCAGCGTGGCATCACTTTTGGAAAGCTATATGGTACCTGGCCTGACAGCAGCTGTATGAACTGCCCAAATGAGATGGGCATTGGGCTCATTGCACTTGCATGTGGCCCATTGCTGTGGCTGGTGGTGGGATATGTCTCTGGGTAAACACAAGTCCCCTGGGAAAATCTGCATCTAATGAGGCTGGCAGGACTTGTCAGCAGTAAAGCAGCATTTGCTTTCTCTCTTCCTACCTATAGCATGTCTTGCCTGAAGTCCCTTCTGAAGGTGAGAAGGAGAAACCGTGGCAGCCTGAGAGCATTTTAAGAAGAATAAGAAAATGGGAGACTGCAAAATGGCTTTTTCATCCTACTGCTGAGCACAGATTAACCTCATTTAAGAATGCAAGTGCTGCATGTGTCATATATGCTAATATAGTTTTGCCTTTTAACTGAGAGATCTTCTTTGCTGTGAAGCTGGCAGTAGGGGTGTCTGTTGAAGGACTGGTTGGTGTCTTGAGCCTAAGGAACCCATCTATTTATATTAAAAGATTGAAAAGTTCTCATTATCAGAGCTCTGTAACCGAGTTCCCCAGAGAAAAAATGAATCAGAGAGTACTTGTATTTTCCTGAGCGTAATAAATAACAAAATTTTCAGGAGACTTTTTTTTTTTCAGGAAAGGAGACATATTTCTAATAATTTTAGGCAAGAAAAAGCATGAAAGTGTTTGAGATTTCAAAGTCACTCCTGAAGGAATAACTGGCTCTTCAGAGGCCTGGAGTGCAAGGCAGCACCCTGGGGATTATCCTGATTTCAGTAAAACTGGTATTGGTTGCTGTTATCAGCATTATAAAGAGCCCTAATACATTGTTTCTGTGCCCTATGTGAAGGCACATCAAACTTTGCTCTCCAGTTAAGAGTTCTCACTAATTACTATAAGTTAATAATCCCACAATTTTCTTTAAGTTTCTTTACAATTTGATAAGGAAACTGACATCCCTGTTTTAAAATTGCCCCGTAATTTGCTTCTGAGGGTATTCACCTAGTATGTGAAAGCCCCAGCTGCAAATCCCTGCTCCCTCTTTCCAAACATTTGCTGAAGAAGCAACTTCTCCCTAGTGAGAGTCACAGCACACGTGTGACTCGGTGTTTGGCCGCTAGTACCAAGCAGAGCAAACGCCGCTACAGGAGATGAAGGAGGCCCCTGGCTGACCAGAGGAGACCCTGTATTAGCCAAAGCTGTAAGCTGTTCAGAGCAGGAACTGTTGTTTCGTGGCTTGCAATAAGCCTAGAATATAATTAACATTTGACAAATAGCACTAAGGATAACAATTGTACTCCTGCACTGATAACTTTATGCTTCTCTTTACATTGAGTTGCACCATAAACCTTGCTCTGGTTTTAAACCATGAGTCCCAATCGTTACAACACACAGAGAGGAATTACATCCTCCTACACAGGCTATACTGCACATGGAGTGACGGCCCAAGGTGCCTCAGTAACGGCATTGTGCAACACACAAATGCCTTTAATCACCCCTGTGCTGCTCCCACAGTGTCTTGTTCAGACCGCTTAAAATAACTTCCCCAAATTATGAATCTTTGCATAAGAAATGATGTGTGTTTCAAAACACAGTGAGGCACATTCTGCACAAACGTTCCTCGGGAAGCAGGGGTGGGACGCGGGTGCGAGAGCCAATTCAGTGAACTTGTGTTGTCTTTAAACACTGCAATTAAACTAAAACATTGTCCTTGTAAATAACAAAGATTTGCTGTGTGGCCACTGCCACGGGAAGCTTTTGATGAAATATTTAGGAGAGTGCTTTCTGAATGTGGCTAATTTTCAGAAGGCATATTAAAGTTTTATAGAGGCACTAATTTAATCACCAATGATGAATGATTTTATTTTTATGTTGGGCTTTAACAAGGCTGGATGAATGTGGGGTGGCTCAGCGAGCCTGTGCGTGCTGAGGGCCGCCTGAGTCATGGCTTCCAGAGAGCCGTTTCCCTCCAACTCAGCACATCGTGTTGCCCTTATTGGGGTTCTGAGCCCTCATGTCCACTTCGCAGCTGAAACCAAACACAAGGAAACCTGCCAGTCATGAGAGGACTCCACAACCAGCAGCACAGCCTTTGGTTAAACCCTCATTAACAACCTCTACCTGCCCCTGACCCAGTCTCTCCAGACACAGGTAAATCAGGCTGAGGGAAAAAGGAGGAAGCAAGGAGCGTGTTTGTGCAGGGCACTGGTTGTCCCTTTTGTATTGCCAGGTTGTCCTCACACCCACCAAACCACATCAGCTGTGGTGGGAACTGAGATGGTGGGAGTTTGCAGGGACAGTCGCAGGTGCAGGAGCAGCACAGCCGATGCTGACGCCCTACACTGCTCCTAGGCTTTCATTGCTCTGCTGCAAAAGATCTGCTTCTCCAGCCTGGTCTAAAGGTTCAGGAACGTAGAAAAAAATTGTCTTTTTGAATTGCAAGAGAGACAGAGTGATGTGGGATGAGCCATTTAGAAGATGCTACAGTGGACCCAATTTCTGCTGATAAAATGAAGTCTACATGGAAAATTCAATGAACAATGACAACTCCGTCATGATCCAAAGTGAGTGGCTGGATCTCAACATGAGCTGGACCCTCAAACTTGAGCCCCAGAGCTGCCTGCTACATGGTGGTGTGGTACAGAGGCAGCAGAACCCCGTCCTTCACTTTCCTCTAATCCCCTTTGCCAGGTGGAGCACAGTTTTAGCAGAAGTTTTATCTGGGGGGTGCCAACAGGTGTCAGCATTGCTCAGGGCCCGTTGCAATCTACATGGGGGACATCCTGCTCAGACCACTATTGCCAAACACTGGGAAAGTGCATGAAACACCAGTATGGTGCTGGAAAGGGAAGGGGAAAATGCACTGCATCAGCTTTGGAGGCACAGTTTTGCTGAGCAGATGAGTGATGGCCCTTTTGCATGCAGTGAGTTTTCAGCGCTGCCTCAGTTGTGCTGGGAACACAAGTATTTTGCTATTGTGCCAGCACCGAATGGGTTACAGCATATGGCAGCTGTGCTGGTGGTGTATTTTGACCAAACAGACATGACTTGATGTCAGCATAAAGTAACTCATTATTAATCCATTCACCCAAACACGCATTTAGAATCTTCAGAAATGATTACCATGAAATTAAGATATATGTTTAAAGCATTGCAGTTAATTAATATGCACAGATGAATGTACAACCCAGACTCGGTCTTAGATACTAGGAAAGTTTCTAATGTAATAAAACTAAAAGCACAGTGACAGGGACATATTACCTTGCCAGATGGCACAGTTTGTTAAAATAAACCAACGCATTTCTAAAAGAGTGTCCTAATCTCCACTTGAAATGAATTTTAATTTAAAATGGAGGGCCATTTGCATAAAAAGAGTTCAGAGAACAAATATTGCAGAAGTTCACTGTCAGACAAGGGCAGGTCTGGTTTAAAGCAATAGATGGTGGGAAAACATAAGCTAATTAAAATCATCATCAACACTGGAATTTCAAGTGTAAAATTGTCGGTGTGAGGGAATCAGATCGTTGTGGAAAGCTTTCCTCTGGCAGGTGACAGCCAGTAGAATCTGCGTTCGAGAGTCATCAGCAAAACTCGGGTACAGAGTTATGTAAATAACAATTAATCTGATGGAAAACCAAATGTTTTGTTTTGGAGGACTGAATACTTTCAGGGTTTTTTTTAAACTTTAGGTCAGCCTTGGAATGGAAATACCATTCTGTAATGAAATTTAGAATATGCTGGAACAAAAAAATTGAAACGAAACAAAACTCTTATTTTTTAAGGTTTTAGTCTGATTAGGCCAATTTCCATCTGAAAAAAAAGAATTAGCATTTCTTGATGAATTTGCTATTTGATGTAAAAGTGTTCCCAGATCTCTGGATGTCATGGAAGTAGGTGACAAATTTGAGGGTGGACGTAGGCAGTTCTTCTGATTCACACCTGTGGTGTCAAATCCAGTTCCCTGGCTTTCTTTCTTTCTTTTACTAATCTGAGGCCAGATTAAAACGACGTGGGTGCCTAAATCTTTTGTTACTGTAAGAATCAGGGAGGGTAATATGTAAAGGGTAAGTGTCATGAGGATGGAGCCAGGCTCTTCTCAGTGACATCCAATGATAGGACAAGGGGCAATGGGTGCAAGCTGGAACATAGGAGGTTCCACATAAATGTGAGGAAGAATTTCTTCACAGTGAGGGTAACAGAGCACTGGCACAGGCTGCCCAGAGAGGTTGTGGAGTCTCCTTCTCTGGAGACATTCAAAACCCACCTGGACATGTTCCTGTGTGACCTGACCTAGGTGTTCCTGCTCTGGCAGGGGGATTGTACTAGATGATCTTTTGAGGTCCCTTCCAATCCCTAACATTCTGTGATTCTGTGATTCTGTAATCAGTTATCATTTCAACCCCCCTCTTAGCTCACATCAGCAGTACAAGCTGTACCTGTTTAAATATAACAGGGTTAAGTATTCACAGTCTAGTGTATCCAATAAATTCACTTTCCCATCTTCTCAATAGCCCTTAGAAACATCACAAGGAAAAAAATCCCCACGTATTAAGTGCCCTTTAAAATCAGCTGTTGTTTTAAAAGCACATCCTTCCCGCTCTCTTTTTCTAAATTCTCTACACACAAAAAAACAAGACACAAAAAAATCAGAAAATAAATGACCAAAACCATGAGATAAAGTAGTAAGTGTATTTGGGAGCTCCGAATTATTTCAAAGAGCTGCTTTTTACTCTTATCAAATGCATTATGTATAAATTTTAAGTCAATACTTTTTGCCAGCATTATGTTAAGCTAGAAAGCTCTCTGCTATCCCTTTTTGAGCTGGATGCCAGGTAAATAAATAACTCGCTGGCTTAAGCAAATTAAGTAAATAGTGGTTTGGGGCAGGTGTTTTTGTTCAGCATGTGGTATATAAATGTTTATTAATGCTGTTAACTTTGAAAACTCTTGTGGTAAAGGAAGATATTATAGCAAATGTACAGATTAAAACAGAAACATTTGTCCAAAAAAATGTGCATAAAAGCAAATAGCGAACAACTAAATGAGTTTGCTGAAGCCAAATGCTCCCATTTAATAAATAAAATGCTTCGTTAATCCTTCCTGACAGAAGTAATACTTGCAATGGAGAAGAAACCCAAGAGAAAACATTTTGCTAAGACATCCTGCGAATCGTCCCCATCAGCCCAGGTGGAACCACAGCCACTTCCCACTGTGGCCAGGCAAGGAGGGGTGTTATGGAGGCAGACCCCACAGCAACCACTCCTGCAACCTCTACGTGCTGTCTGAATGTTTGGGGCTGATAACAGAGCAGTCAGAGGAGCTATCAGTTGTGTGGGTTGCCTTGAACAATGACATTCTTAGAGATGCTCCTGGTCCCTTTGTGCTGTGCACCAGCTGTTGTGCGGCTGCTAAAAATGTAGAATGAGAGAGTTGTCCCCATGCTGTGTTCTACACTGACAGTAAGACACCCACTTACCACTGCAGCACTTTTGCTTTGAGGGCTAGCCAGATACAAAGCACATGGTGGTGGCAAATCCCCTAATTTTAAGCAAGCCATCCATCATTGGGTGCATATCTGAAGGAGGACCTAGAGCTCTGTGATTAGCCGCATGCCTCGGCTTCAGCTTAAGACAATATGTTTCCATTTCTCAGGGTTGGGAAGAAAAGCTTGGAATTAGGTCTAGAGTCTCCCAACTTTGTTGCTTAGGTCTAAAGACATGGGTTGCCAACACAATTGGATTCATCTTCTCTGAAGAGGAATCTTAGGAGCAACACCCTCCTCTTTCATTAGCAAACAACTTTACACAGCAGTGACCTGGCCTCAGTAATTCCGGCCTCTTGGCTTGCCTATAGCAATGCAACGTTCCCGGTATGAAGCCTAAAGCAATCCCTGCACAGCAATCTGGCACAGAAGGCTATGGCATGGCTTGCCACTATCATCCCTAAAATGCCTTCCCATGCAATTGCTCATCAACTTCCCAGTCTCTGTGCCTCGGGCTGCTCCATGAGGAGGCCCATGTACCCACCAGATGACCTAGAAGATCAGGATGAAGACCACAGACAGTGACCCTGCTCAACTGAGGCAGTCCATGACAGCAGCGAAAGAACTCATCTGTGTGGCAAACTGTAGGCAGGGTTTGTCTAGGAATATGAACCATCACAGATCTCAGTAAGGTGATCTATGAAGTCTTCTTTACCAGCAGTTTGTGTCTTGGAGCCAAGGTCCCTCCATCTGAACAGGGATGAAATTCTGCAGATTTTCCATAAGATGAGAGACTAGAGGCACTCTTCTCTCTCCTGCCTGTCCCTTGTCATAGTACCTTGTTTTCAAGACAATTGTCCCTCTGCCATGTTAGATTGAAAGTGAGCAGATGGTCTGGTAGTGTCTGTGGTGGGAAAATGACATACATAAGCCCTGTGTTAAGAAAATCAAGCTTAAAATAAACAGGCTCAAAGCCAAGATACTCCTTTGCACACACTTCTTCCCCAGAGGAGGAAAGTGCGGAGACGTGACAGGTGCCAGTCACTTTGCTTTGTGTATTTCTGGAAGGAGATTAGATACTGCAATGAGAAGAACAAAGAACTTGAACTAAATACCTATGTCCTCTGCCTTCCTGGGAGATGGGCTGAGGGAGCACTGTAGGGAGAGACCTGGGATGAGAAAAGGGTAAACACCTTCTCTTTTCTCAGCATGGAAAGCACAAGGTGTTTCCATACTGAGGATGCAAGATCAGGAATGAGTCGCTCTCCTGAACAATGGAAGTTTTAGCAGGAAAAATGGCTAAAAATCTAGGGATGAAGAAGTACTGGGCTATCAGCTGAAAAGTGGATCAGAGTAAGTTGTTCCAAGGAGCCAGCCTAGCTGTGGAGCACAGGAAAGTTAAAAAAAAAAAAAAAGTTGAGAAAGAAAGAGGCTTTGAAAGATAGCTGTAATCCAGGTAGTGTATCCTGTGGAAAAGTCAGGGAGGGGGAGATAAGAGCTGTGGCTGTCCTGAGGACATGGGAGACCGAACCACCATCCTATCCTACCAAGGAGCCAGTTGAGCTCCTGCCCACAGTATGCTATGTGCTAGTGTCCTGAAGTAAATGTAGCAGTGTCAGTAAAATGCTTTTCGTTTTGGCTGAAGGGAGCTTCAATAGATTGGCTGACTTCTTACACACTTCTGTACTGGGAAGTGAAGAGTAATACAGATCCCACTGGAAACCTCTGTGCTGGAAGTTGATCTTGCAGCACAAGAGAGGCAGTGCCATTTGGCAGCTGGGGTGTTAACCTGATCTTGCAGGTTTTTTGGTGTATGCTGAAGTGAGGATGACCATGAGACAGTCAGTGCTGCGGCAACTGAGTGGCACTAACAGAAGTCCCCCTGAGTCTGACAGCTACATTTTTTAGTTTACTTTGTGCTGCAAGATGCAAAGAGAGTTTGCTTTGCCCTCTGTATTTATTGGAATTTTGCATGTGTTCACAGCTCATAGGAGAAAATGACAAATTGAGAAAATATTTGTTTTCACAAAAGCCAACAGACTATTACAGCAGCCAGCCGGACAAACACAGTGTAAGTGCCAAAGCCTGAGCTTTTCTACACTCTGTGCCATGTACATGTTCAGTTTTACCTGCCTAAAGGGTAATTGGAAATTCAGTCAATATGCTGCCTTAATCACTGCAGTCTCCCTGCATGAAGACTACTCTTTGCATCCCATTGGAGGGTTTTGGAACACCACCCAAAAGGCAGGCTGAAATCGTCTACCACATTTAATTTGTCCCTGCCAACTGAATCTACACAAATTGAAAAATGACCTGCCCGCTACACTTTGAGGCACACAGCAGAAAATAACTCTGAAATAGCCGCTTATGTTCACTGGAGAAAGATTTATTTCTGATCTCAGAGCTTGAGTTGCAGAGGAAAATAGAACCACCTGTAAACCATTACCTGCCATGCCCCACTGCTCCCATGTGAAAAGACATGCACAAGCATTGCCTGAAGTGGAGTTGGTGTAGTAAATGATCAGGAAAATGAAATGGTTTCTCTCAACAAGCAGCAAATGAAGAAGAGCTGCTGCATCTGAAATGACGCTACCTTGTTTACCAGGAAGGTCCCCAGCTTTTGATGAAAGGCCCACGACTCTGGAATTTGCTTTCTCTCCTCCTGTGGTGCAATATGAGTCACTTTGTCCTTCACATTGCAAGAGGGATTTTGGGGGGTTTTGGTTTTGCTTTTTTTGTGAGGAGGCAAGCTGACCTACTGTACAAACTGTTTGAAAGGGCTCTGCACTGACGAATAGCCAGAAGGGAGAATGACTCTGTATATTACTGCAGCTAATTGTCTTTTTACTTAATTATCATTTATTTATTTAAGTATTTCATAATTGATTTTGATGCCTTGCGATTATACATTTCATGAAAATCCAGAAAAAACAGACCTTAAAAATGTCTGCTTGTAATACCTGGTTGTTTAGGTCCATGTTTTTGTTACCAGCAACACTCAGTGTGGTCTCCATCCATGGCCAGTGTGAAGGTTTCCTGGTTCATGGCATCCTACCTCTTCCTAGACAAACACAACACACAGTGTACCTTGCCTGAAGTAATTTCTTTAGTTCCACTGTGACTTTAGCTCAGTTTCCTAAGGAAGCAAACACCATTTGAGCATGTCCTCCTTCTTTCCCTCTCCTCTTTTATAACTCCTGAGCCCATTGATTGATTTAACCCCCATGAGACAGAGGACTAGAAGCATCAAAGTTCAGTCTTCCCTATGGGTTCTGTGAAAGCTACTGGGGAGGTAAAGGGTGGTGAAAGCCTTTTAGTGCTGCCACCTGGAAAAGAGCACAGAAAACTCGTGTGATCCATTGCTTGGCAGTTCCTAGCCAACCAAGCAGTAAGTGTGAGGCCACAGCATCCAATTCATTTCAAACTAACCACAGAACATGTTGTGTCCCACCGACTGGGAATACCATAGAGGAGAAAAGGAGGAGTGGAGGTTATGGAAGGAAGGAGGTGTTTGGGGGACAAAAGTTTTCTATTTGCAGCAAAATACGTTATACTTGTTCAGCTGCTCACAAGTCTACTTTCTGGGATATTTTTTAATTTCATCTCTTCTCCTTCTCTGAGTCCCACAGGCAGTAGTTGGTCCTTGGAAGACATGATTACAAGGAGAAAGCACTTCAGTACCTATAAAAAATATAAAAGTGAAAAAACACCTGCCAGGGTCTCGCCTGTTATTTGACACTGTTCACCACTGATTCCACCACCAACTTTAAAAGCTGCTTCTTTACTATGGTATATAGTGAAATACCTTGTGTATTATGCAAGTTATTTAAAAAACTTTAGGATATTGTGCACAATAACCATGCAGGTAAGTGGCAAAGCAAAGCCCAGTCTGAGTATGCTGAAGACTAGGCTGATCCTGTCCCTCTTCAGCGCTGTTCAGACTATGTGACTAAGCACAGAAAAAACCAAAATCAGACAGTGTTTCAGGGTGTGGTTAGGGAATGTTGGTGCTTTTAGAGGCTCAGGTGGACCCTCAGCCTCACTCAACTGCCCCTGAGCTCCCAAGGCTACTGAGCCACAGACCAAATGAACCATTCAAACAAGGCTCCTTACTGAGACGCATTTGTTTACTCAGGCATCTCTATGAATCATTAGAACAGAAAGTATGTACATAATTCATTCCCAGGTGCATTTCAGACACGCCGTCCTGTTCAAGAAGTATCAGCAATGTGTGGACTGAACCCCTCCGCATGCCTGCCCGCTCAGGAGGACCAGGTTTGATCCCTGGCAATGGGAAGTTGGTATGTGAATTTTACAGATCCCTGAGAATAAATTGATCTCAGTTGTTTCTCACCATGTTTTTCCCCAAACCAAAAGTGTTTTAATTATTTGAGTGTCAAACAATGAAATGCTGTACCTCAGACACAGCTATTCCAGGAGGTAATTAGAAGCACAGAGGAGCAAACAATATGTCACAGAAACGATCATTGCAGCGTGATCTGAAAGATAGCTTTAGTAACGCAAGTGTTTCTTTGCTGGATGACTCACAGAGGGAAGCAGGGGCTGGAGCTGCTGAAAAAGGAGCTTGCTCCATGGGAACATGGGCAAAGGTCAAGGATCAACTGTGTAAAACCGACTTTTTGTTTGATGTTAATAATCTTAAGGAAATGGATGGAGTGAGAGCAAATGTCAACTCCAGTAATGACTATGTAACTCTGGGACCATATAGAAAAGCGATAGCCTAGCTCACATGCTGCTGGTGGAAATAATGGGGAGAGGTGAGCTGAGGACTGAAGACTTGCTTTGATGTTTTCTTTTGAGTTTCTCTGTGAATTCTGATTTATCAAAGGGATTGGCAGCTCCCTTTGATATTTAACTCTCCCTATATAGTATATATATAGTGTATATGCATTTTTTACTATTGTTTTCTCGTCTGTGTGATTTAAAAAGCTTCCCAAAGCTGCACAAGAAACACCATCTCAGTGACTGATACTGTCACTACCTTTTTAAAAAGTACAATCACAGAATCACAGAATGTTAGCGATTGGAAGGGACCTCAAAAGATCATCTAGTCCAATCCCCCTGCCAGAGCAGGAACACCTAGGACTGGTCACACAAAAACATGTCCAGGCGGGTTTTGAATGTCTCCAGAGAAGGAGACTCCACAACCTCTCTGGGCAGCCTGTGCCAGTGTTCTGTTACCCTCACTGTGAAGAAATTCTTCCTCACATTTATGTGGAACCTCCTGTGTTCCAGCTTACACCCATTGCCCCTTGTCCTATCATTGGATGTCACTGAGAAGAGCCTGGCTCCATCCTCATGACACTCACCCTTTACATATTTACAAACATTAATAAGGTCACCCCTCAGTCTCCTCTTCTCCAAGCTAAAGAGACCCAGCTCCCTCAGCCTTTCCTCATAAGGGAGATGTTCCACTCCCTTCATCATCTTTGTGGCTCTGCGCTGGACTCTCTCAAGTAGTTCCCTGTCCTTCTTGAACTGGGGGGCCCAGAACTGGACACAATACTCCAGATGTGGCCTCACCAAGGCAGAATAGAGGGGAAGGAGAACCTCTCTTGACCTACTAACCACCCCCTTTCTAATACACCCCAGGATGCCATTGGCCTTCTTGGCCACAAGGGCACATTGCTGGCTCATGGTCATCCTGCTGTCCACCAGGACCCCCAGGTCCCTTTCCCCTACACTGCTCTCCAGCAGGTCAGCCCCCAACCTGTACTGGTACATGGGGTTGTTCTTCCCCAGATGCAAAACTCTACACTTGCCCTTGTTGAATTTCATTAAGTTTTTCCCCGCCCAACTCTCCAGCCTATCAAGGTCTCGTTGAATGGCAGCACAACCCTCTGGTGTGTCAGCCATTCCTCCTAGTTTGGTGTCATCAGCAAACTTGCTGAGGATACATTCTGTACCCTCATCCAGGTCGTTGATGAAGATATTGAACAACACCGGTCCCAGTACCGACCCCTGAGGGACTCCACTAGTCACAGGCCTCCAACTAGACTCCGTCCCATTAACCACAACTCTCTGGCTTCTTCTCTTCAGCCAGTTCACAATCCACCTCACTACCTGATCACCAAACCCATACTTTATCAGCTTATCTACAAGGATGCTTTGGGAGACAGTGCCAAATGCTTTACTGAAATCAAGATAAACCACATCTACCGCTCTACCATCATCTATCCACCTAGTTATTTCCCCATAGAAGGCAATCAGGTTGGTCAAACATGACTTACCCTTGGTAAAACCATGTTGACTGCTCTTAATGACCCCCTCATCCTTGATGTGCCTAGAGATAGTGCCAAGAACAAGCTGTGCCATCACCTTTCCAGGGATGGAGGTGAGGCTGACCGGTCTATAGTTACCTGGGTCCTCCTTCTTGCCCTTCTTATAGATTGGAGTGACATTTGCTATCCTCCAGTCCTCAGGCACCCCTCCTGTTCTCCATGACTTACCAAAGATGATGGAGAGTGGCCTAGCAATGACCTCTGCCAGCTCCCTCAGCACCCTTGGGTGCATTCCATCTGGTCCCATTGATTTATGGATATCCAGATTGCTCAACTGATCCCTAACCCAATCCTCATCTACCGAGGCAAACTCCTCCTTTATCCTGACTTCTTCTGGGGCTACAGGGATCAGGGGCTCCTGGGGAAAGCCTGCAGGAGTAAAGACAGAGGCAAAGAAGGCATTCAGCACCTCTGCCTTCTTTATATTCTCTGTCTCTAGGGCACCCACCTCATTCATCAGTGGGCCTATATTGCCTCTAGTGTTTGTTTCATTAGCTATGTATTTGAAAAAGCCCTTTCTATTGTCCTTGACCTGGCTTGCAAGGTTAAGTTCTAAGGAGGCCTTAGCTTTCCTAATTGCCTTTCTACATCCTCTGACAACTGTCCTGTATTCCTCCCAAGTGACTAGCCCCTCTTTCCATGATCCATAAATTCTTTTTTTCCACCTAAGTTTGCCCAGCAGTTCCTTGTTTAACCATGCTGGTCTCCTAGCTCCCTTACTTGATTTCATACCCATTGGGACGCTCTGATCCTGAGCTTGCAAGAAGTGGTCCTTGAATGTTGACCAACTATCTTGATCCCCTTTACCATCTAGCACCCTGTCCCATGGGACTTCCCTTAACAATTGATTAAACAATTATCTAATAGTTTTTGTTTTGAGGTTCAACTGGCATGTTACAATATTTAATGCAAAACATAAACATGTTATAATAATAAACATATTATATATATAAGAATATATGTTAAATTGTTAAATTTTACATGTATCACTCAGACCCACCTTACACCTATTTTTTTCCAGTGGCTATTTTCGCAGTATATTCTTTCAATAACAGATTGTCTGAGCCTCATTCCTTCTGTCTCTTGCCAAATTAGCACAAGTTTAATTTTGTTTCTGCCCCAAATTTTGGCACAGCTGGCAGTGTGTAAACACCCAACAGCCTGCTCTACATTTGTGACTGTGCTCCTTACCTCCAGAAGAGGGGTGCCAGCTCTGTAAATTCAGAGGCTGGGTCACAATCTGGCTGAAAATCAGATTGTTAGGGGAGAAAAAGGTGCTGTGTCATTCTGCTGTCAGTTATTTTGAATTTGGTGGTATATATTTTTAAATGGAGGCTTGTTGACTTTTCAAGATATGATCCAGCTCTGCTTTTCATTGGTGAAGAGAATATCACTTCCCCAGACAGCCTGCTCCAGTGCTCTGAAGTCCTTGTATGGGAAAGATTTCCATACCAACCCAAAATGCCTCTTCCTCAGGGCAGGTCCATGGCTGCTTGTCCCACTTGCAGCAAACGGGGAGGTCCCAGTTGGGAAGTCTCCAAGATGAAGGCGACTGGGGACTGGATTGTTTGAGGAAAGTATTTTTCATATGCTTGCCCTGTTTCCTTACTTCCGCTATGTCCACATTGGTGCTGTCAGGGACGTGATCCTGGGAGACAAGCTTTTGGTCTCATGCACTACAGATATTTTAAGATATAAAATCCACTTTATTGCATTCTTCTTCACAACAGTCTTTTCTATCCTCGAGGAGTGTTATTAATGCTCCCCTCCTCCAGGCTACACAATTTCAATTTTTTCAATTTTCTTCATAGGACAGGACCTCAGACCTCTCATCTCCATCCTCGTCTGCACCACGACTTCCTGGGGGCATGTTACTCACAGCTGAACACGGGGCTGCAGCAGAGTCATCGACAACACTGTGGACCAGAGGGGTTAATCCTTATGTCTGGCAGGCTCAGTTGTCTGTCTGCCTCCACAGGGTATTTGCCCTTCTCCTAAGTGGGTCAACACAAGTGACTCATGCTGCTTTCTGATTCACCTAGACCCTTCTCTGCAGAGCTGTTACCCAGACACTCGTTCTCCAGCCCATATCTGGTTATTCCCACCTAAGCAAAGGGAAATGTGTTTGTAAAAGGATGTCTAAGGGTTCAGCTGCTGAGAGTCTACCAGAACAATCCAGGTGGACTCTGCCAGACAGCAAGAGTAGGTGGAGAGAGGATGAAGAAAGAAAAGATAAGTGCATTCCCCAAATTCAAAACTTGCTAGCAAGTCTCCCAGCATGCAATACAGGCTTTGGTTGTTGTTTTGGAATTTGTTCCTTCTTTTGTTGTTGCAATTTATTATTTTGCATTTTTAATTTGACACCATTTTGTGAGTTTTTCTCACACCAGTTGCAGACACTGTGAATCCCCTGAACTTTGAGGTCTGAATTAGTAGAACTCCTGGATTCAAATATTGAAGCCATAATGCTGATTCCTAAGACTAGTACAAAAAAATAGGGAAAATGAATGAGGCAGTTAAGGTTAGTACCAAACTTAATCTTCATTTCAACTGGAATGTTTTTAATTGTAAGGGTTGAAAAATACATGTCCTTGCTATCAACAAGTGTAAAACTGTACTACATTTTGTCAGTGCTCGAGGACATAGGAACAAAGGTAGTAAGTGTGCTTGTGACTCTAGGGAGGACATATTTTGGTACTAGTCACAAGGCATTTAATAAAATGGTTTGGCTGTTGGGTACTAGGAAAAACACAGATCTTGGGCATGGAGAAGGGAAGGCATCCAAAAATGCCCAAATGCCTGTGGCTGAGCAATCCTTGGAGAGACTGGAAAAGTGGTCCAGTGGCCAGCTTGTACTGTGTGCGTTAGTTGAATTGCCCAGTTCTTAGTTTAGACTGACCAATATGAGCATTTTTTATGTTCTCTACCGTACAACATCTTACCTCTCTGTAGCTTTACAATATAATCTTCTTGACTCTCGCAAAAGTGATCAGTGGAGGGGGAGGACTGGATGCAACAAAATAGATTAGAGAGATTGTGAGCTGCTGGAGTAGAAGTGATTTTCCAAAAGGACATCTTACGGCTGTGCTGTTTCCATTGAATTTCATTGACTTTTGATTTAATTACCTGGTATTATTTTTCCTTAAAATCTGGCTGCTTGTATTCTTGAGAATTTTATAAATTTTGCAGTAACTATTGGACTGGCACTAAGTGCAGAACTGCTTCCTTTGGATCCCTTATTCTAAGGTAAGATTAACACTGTAGGTTTAAGGGCTAAACATGGTTCTGCCTAAGACATGAGTGTCTCAGACTGAAGAAGCTGAACTCCTAGAGCATGAGACTAAGGAGATGACATTCTCTTGTGTTCACGTGGAACAATGCCAGACCAGTTGAGTTTTGAGTCTGTGAGACAAAAGACTTTGCCCTAGTAGGAAACAAAAGCCTAAAAAACAGTGCAAGGACGAGGTGGAGGCAGGGGTGGGGGAGATGGGGGAGTGGGGGATACATTCTGATTTAAGAGCTGAATGCAGTGAAGCAAGGCTATGAATTGGTTCATGTCCAACTGGCAATGGAGTCAGAGTGATCACAGTTTAATCTATTGACCTAAAGGAAAAGCCCGATATGATGTAGTAGATGATATACTTCCTATAGTATTTTCCAACAATTTTAGACAATTTCTTGTTTTTACTGTATTCTGTAAGTTTTGAGACAAACCTCTCTGTAACTCTTTTCACTTTCTCTGTAATCTCTGAATTGTTTTACTTCCATTGTGACTCTTGAAATAAACAAAAGCTCTATCTATTTAAGAGGAAGGCATGAAAAGAAATTTGGATCTTAACCCATGTTCTTGTTCCTACACTTCTGAGAGGTTCTAAGAAAATATGAAGATAATTTTAAGTGTTCTCCAAAAAAAAGCAGGGCTTTTATTATTTGTATCTACTGCTAGATGGCACGGGATATCCTTAGAAACGTAATGAAACATGACACATAAAACCCACTGAGCCAGTGTAAACCACCATCTAATTAAATGAGCAGATTCATAATGACAGGACGCCATTAAAAATCCAGACATAAAACTTCTCAGTACTCTTATTCTGCATTTCTTTTCGTTACTTTAGGTCTTCACTTAGGGAGTAATGGAAGCAAGCTGAATAATGAATAAAGTTAAAACAGTCTCAAGGAGTTTTCCTTCCAAGATTTCTTTCTGTCGAGCTGAACTGAAGGTCAAATAACTTCAGCAGAGTAGAAAGCATCAAGATTATCCTTTTTAGACCCTTTTATTGAGAACAATTTAATGGTGACAAGATATAATGGATAAGGAGATGTTGGATATTATAAAGCTTTATTTTGCTTACAGCAAAATAAAAGAATAATGCATTTCATTTACCTGGGCAAATGACAATAAAATAATCACTTTGCCAATTTTAGGTGAATGCCTCAGATCAGAAGTATAGACAACAGTTTTTTCCTTAATGGGTTTATCCCACTTACGAGTGAAGTTGAATCAAACTGATCCAGTTATTTCTCCATTAACTGGGAATTCATGGCTTATTACTGAATACAACCAGTGTGGATTTCCATGCATATACATCCTGGTCTGGACCTCTGCCCTGGGCTGGGCACCTTGTTTCCCTGTATCTGGGGAATGAGTTGGCAGAACATGGGTGCTCATCAGCAAGCACGCTGCTCAAGGAGACCTGTGGTGTCACAGTGGCAATGTACAGCCAGACAAAAGACGTGCACATATATATATATAAGTTATGTTATGTATGCATATAACACTTAACAACTAATGATTATAATTAGTAGGTAGAACTACAGGGCAAAGGCTAAGGAAGGTTACTTTGTTCCTCTTTCATGTTTTCTTCTGTGCCTTCAGCTGGGCAGGGAGATGCCCTGCTACAGGTGTGAAGAATTGTGGGCCAAGGAAGGGTTTATAAACGGGGACATGTGAGCTCGCTCTCACTAAGCTCTTGGGAGGAGGGAGCAAGAGGAAGCTCAGTGCTGGCACTGGAGATGCTGGTCCACTGAGGCAAGAATTGTGAAGAATGGACAGGAGGCACTGAAGGCTTAATTTGCAACCAGGATGAGTGTTGGTTGAAAATTGGGAGGGGGATAATTCGCATGAGTGATTTGATGCTGTTTCTTTACCTCCAGATCTTACTGTAATACTACACAGCCTTTGACATGACCAAGAACCAAAGAGATGCCGTGTGGCATCATTTGGATATGGTTGTTTCTAGAAAACAGTATCTTCCTGGTCAATAGAAATTTGTGATTTTTTTCACTTCCTTTTTACACATTGACCAAAACAAGTAACATATTACATTTCTCTCTCAAATTATTCTGTACTTTGTACCTGATTTCCCCTCATATCTCTAAGTTCACATTCTACCCTTATCATATGAGCACTGTGCAAGCCTTGGAAAGCTTTTCTCTGTTACTCACTTTTTCAGCAGATGTTCATATTTACCACTCTGTTGACCTTGTTAACATATTTACCATAGTGTACACAGTTTGCACTCTGCTCAGAGTACGAAGTCTATTTTGGCCAATATTTTAGCAAAGACTTAGTGTGAGTATGTGCCTACTAACTAGTGCATCAGAGAAATCTCCGTATTAAAAAAAAAAAAAAAAGGATGAGAAAAAGAAAGCATCATAAAGATAATGTGATTAAATAGTGAGCTTTTCAGTGATCTCATATAGATGGCATATTGAAAATATACAGAGCTAGATAGCAGGTCACATGTCTAGGGAGCTGCATACAAGAATAGCACAAGCATAAGGAGAAAATTAGAAAGCCCATGCATAAAATGTCATACAGCTAGCAAGGGACATGAAAGGTAACAAGAAAATACTCTAAATTTAGATTAATAGTGAGAAGATTATAAAAGGAAGAGCTGATCTTCTACTCAGAGGGAGAAAAAGCTATTTATAAATGGTACTGAGAAAACTGAAGTATTTTGTTTATGCTTCAACATTCCCTGGCAGGGCCAGTGAGAAAAGGTACGAATTCAAGTTAGAAGAGAAAATCAGCTGAGAGCACAAATCAGTAGGTTAATTTCCCCCCCCCCCCCCGAAATTCTTTGGAGTTGATGGAATTCCACAGGGAATTTTGAAAACCAGATGAAACAAATCTGAGAGCAATTAGAGGCTTCTCACTGAAAACTGGGAACGATGGGTATAGTTAGGAACCTGTTGATCTTTACAGTGAGGAACAGGGTGACTCAATATTTTTGCCGATGACTTGGATGATAAACTAAGAACACATTTATTCAATTTTCAAATAGCAGAAAGCTAGAAAGGGCTGTGAGTGTACTGGGGGATGGGGTGAGATCTGAGAGTGGTCCTGACTGAGCCATCCTGCCAAAGTGACATGTGTTTTCTGTAATGCCTTATAGCTGACTGGGGTGGCTTTGCTGTGCCAAAAGCCCAAGCACTGAGCTTGCTTCAGTGACCACCTGAGTTCCCTCTCCAGCTGATTGGGGGGGCATGGAGATTTTCACCAAAACCTCCTTCTGCAATGAGGTCAGCACGGAACAAGGAATGAGCATGGCCAGGACCAAGCATGGTCTCCTGTGAGCTTGCTTTGGTGCACAGAAGTCCTGTGGATGAGGCATGTCCAGGCAGCCCCTCTGTGGGACGCCCTTTGCCTGGGGAGGGCTGTCTGCCCTGCATGCCCTCCAGCCAGCCCACTGCCATCGGGGCAGCCCTGGTGTGGGACTCAGTGGAGCCTGTGAAGCATCTTAAAATGCAGATTTAAATATATTTAATAATGAGTTTTACGTGTGCTTGGAGTTGCATACGATCTTTATGTTTTACAGCGATATTTATTGTTATCTCCTCTACTGAGCAGCAGCTTTGTGTGTGGATGGGCGGCAGCCACCCAGGTCCACAATGGAGGTCTGGGTGCACTCCCAGACCTGGTACACCGCTAAAGCTGCTGCCACTGGGAGCTGGGGGGCGGAAAGTTGGGCTCTGCTCCACCTGCCAAGATGCTTCATGCTCTCACAAATTCCTTAGAAAAATGAAACCAGTAAAAAATTTCCAAGCTGCCCTGAAATAAACTTTCCAAATGTGATGCAAACTTTGAAAGATTTCAATCTTTGGTTGTCTTGAAGTGATTTTTTTTCTTAATGTTAAATTTCCACTATTGACCTAAAAAATCAGTCATTTAGACAACCCTGCTCTGTGCAGGAAGGATAAAGCTTATCAGAGAACCAAATACAATTTTTCAGGGGCTGCTGGAAAGTAGAAAAGACCATGCTGATCACACTGCTTGCCATTACAAATTCAAGGCACGCTTCTTTGACCTGTTGTCCTCTTAGGATAAGCACAGTGCATATGCAAATAATAGTAATAAGTACCATCAACAAGCAAATGGAAAATTAAACAACTCGACCAACTAAACTAACAGCTTAAACTGAAACATCCCTCGCTTCTGGGGAGAGGATAAAAGAACAAGTGACTGACAGCGTATTGGTCACCTCAGCTTGCTCTCTGGAGGGCACAGTGTGGTCAAATCCCAGAGCAGGAGCTGGTGGGACACAGCCATACAGGACCAGCTCCTGTTGTGCAGGACCAGTAACAGAACTTTTGCTGTCCCCCACTGTTAGCAGTGGTCCTCCCTGAAGTGGCATCTCATGGCAGTGCCTTGGTCACAAAGCACAGTGGTGCCAGAGCAGCGACAACCTCTTTGGGGACACGGGCGAGGAGAAGACCAGCTCATCTTTGCTTCACTGTGAAGGGCTGCAGCACGGCTGTGTATGCAGTGCCCAGCACTGGGCGTGGGCTCAGGGTGGACATGCCCCATGCCCAGAAAACATCCTCCAGTTGTTCATCACTATTTCTATTCAGAATAAGATTTATTCCCTTCATCCTTCTATCTACAAACCACAGTTTTGTTAAAGGTAATTTTGAGCACTTGGTTAAAAATCCATGCCTATGCTTAGTCTGTATTGGGGGAAATATCTCATTCTGATGGCCACTGGCAGTACCCATACTTACTGAAAATGCTGCACAGTTGTGCACATTACCAGCACTGCATGCCTTGAGGCTCTCTGGTACATTGTCCTGTGAAAAACACATATCCCTTTATGCTAAAACACTAGCAAGAAGCTTCCTAAAACCTCAGGTTTACATAAATATTTGTAATTTCCCCATCTCTTTCATCCCAAACCCCCAAGGTCGGAATTTAATACCAAAAGGCTGGTGCCTATTTCTGCAGAAGCATAAAAGTCCATTCCCAAAAATAAATCTGTGCGCTAAATATATCCCACAAGCTGAAGGGAACTTGTCAAGATGCATTTAAAATGGAAGTGTGATATTCAACAACAAAGCAAGCGGCCTGCAGTATCTGACCCATGACTCTGTACTAAAAACTTCATCAAGATGTGTTAAAACAGAACTGCACAGCTTGTCGTCAGCTTTTCCTGAGTCGAGAGGGACTATTGCTGTGGGATTTTCTGAATGGGGATTTCCATTTCTCTCAGAAACTTGCCTCTCTCTCCATCTGAGCTCTTGAAGTTTTTTTTTTCTTCCAGTCATTTTAAAATGTAATTACAAAAATGAAAATGCTAACAGATTTCAAAGCACTTCAGGACATTTTACCTATTAGAAAGATGTTGACTTTTTAAACAAATGGCTTGCTCTCCCTGTAATTAATTTTAAGAGATTCATTTTTGCACTGACAGATGACAAGCAGCTATTCAGCAGCTGTCTCAGGATTCTTGAGCTTGACCTTAATAAATAATAAACCATTTTCTTAATTTGAAAAGTAACGTATGCTTTTCCTTTTCTCCACCAAAGTGGATCCGTTTATCTTTTCTGCAGCCTCTGTGTTTTCTGAGGCAGCATATGCCTTTTGCATGGTGTGACTACCTTTATGTGGGCAAGTAGGCCACATCATTAACAATTACAGATTTTTAGAATTTTACATTCAAACAAGATAAAAATTATTGCCTGTCCCCTTTCCCCTGACATGGTGAGGGAGACGTAGGACACAACCTTAGAGTGCTCTTTGGCCATGGAGCTGCTACCATTAGTAGCTGATGACTTTCACCCAACACGTGCACATCCTCACGGGCAGCGGCGGAAGATGTAGTCAGGAGCCCATCCCAGCCATGTCCTTGGGAGCAGAGGGTTGCACAGAGGCACCACCGGCTTCTGGGATGCTCTTGGAGGATCCCCTCGGTGGGCCCTTTTCCTCATCAGTATATATGTGGCCCTGTGGTTTTTGTCCACGTTGAGCATCTACCATACAGAATAATTCATTTGCTGATCAAATCCTATTTGTCTTTATGAACAGTAAAATTGCAGGCAAAATGAAAACCACATGAAAACATACAAATAGCCTAATGGAAAAGAATGAATGTTTTAATAAAGCAGAAGTTTATTGCTTTGAGGAAGTATTTATGTTATTAAACATTAGTAAAGATGGGTCATATTACTCTGTTTAATTATTCTTCAGTCAACTAAAGGATTACAATCTAGTGCTCTGGCCAACGAACCTGGAACATAAACGCAGTGCTTTGTAGGATGCAGTTATTCTGTGCCTTTGGGTACCTCCTGGGGTTGGCAGTAGTGCAGCCCCTCCAGGAAGGTGGGGTGAGGACAGGCAGTCATGGCTCCTTGCATGTTTCTCCACTTTCTTGCAACTGAGCTCTTGCCAGCAATTAAAGACTGCTAATGCAATGAGTTAGTACATTTTTTCCTACCCTGTTACTACTCCTTTTCTCACTGACATGCCAATATAATGTCCTGGGATCACCCCCTTGGCTCTGTGACTCTTCTCCATCTCCCTTAGGGCTTATGACCTGCAGTCATGGGGCAAAGGCTGTCATAGATAGGTAGTGCCCAGTTGAAGGTGCAGCCCCATGGGATGATGAATGCTCGTGGTACCTGTGAAAGTCTAAAGCCAGCCTGCAGGTTTGCAGGGTGGTGGGTAATGCTGGCTTCCTGCAGAATCAGAAAAAATATCCTCTCTTGGTTTTTTTTTCACCTCTGCTCCTGCAGTGGTTAAATTCTACACTATGCAGAGGGATCTTGGCCACTAATAGTGATGGTGAGGATAACAACTATCAGTATATTAATAATGTGCTAGGGAGTAATTGGAGGCAAATCCAGGACCAGCGACAGAAAAGGACCATCATTTCTGAGCTGTTAGATCCTTTTGCCCTTAGGTTATGCATCAATGTTTTTAATATTAACAAATACTATTAAAATAAGTAAACCCATAAGCATTCCAGGCCTTCATAAGTCCGGATACAAATCTTCAGTGTGCCTGTAATAACACCATACCCCGAACAGTTGTAGCAAATAAAGCAATTTGCAATATATGAGAACAGCCACCAGCACATAAGCTGTGATTCCAGCATCAGATAAATATTTTCTCATGCTCATTATGCCCATTAGGGTTGCAGAAAACTGAGCCATGAGAAAAAAATAAGCTGCTGCTGTTATTTCTACAAACTAGGAACAGGAGGGACTGAAGGCAAGAGAGCAAGAGATGGGGAATCAGATCCAAACTGTTTTTGCGTGCTGTAACAGCCAGGTGAGCAGGGGCAGGTGTTGCCCCAAGCACTGATGTTCAGCTGACAGCTCTCAGAGCAGGTTTGGCCACTGCCAAGTTGCTGTATTTCTTCTGTCCCCCTTGTTCCCTTGGGAAATGTCTCACCACTCCAGCCCAGCTGTGTGACTGTGACCAGGAGCCTGACCTCCCCATCTGCTCTTCATGTGTGCATTTCCCCAGGGCTGTGCATATAGCCCTGTTAATCACCTGTAACCTGTTAATCTCCTATGATGGGAGAGATTTTGTGGCCATCACTGTCTGTCATTTAAGGAGGTTAAGAGTCAGCAGATGACTATGGGATCTGCAGGACAAAAAGGCATTTTGGCAGTGTGCTGGGAGTACTGCTGGGGGAGCAGGTGACTGCCATCAGGTGGGGAAGGCACCATCGTCACCCAACACTCCCATCCCAGGCAGTTTAGTACTTCCCTTAAACTAGCATGCTCTGGGTTTGAAGGAAGGATCAGCAAGCAGCATTTTGGATTAAAATAACAAACTATTTTTGAAGAAGACCTTCTATAAAGAGTAAAGCAGCCAGTGGTCTCAGTGGGAGCTAGGAAATATTAACAGGCAAAGTTTCAACAACCAGTATGGAAAGATTCAAACAGCAAACCCCTTCCTGGTAATCTCTTCTGTCCCGTTTTGTGCTTTAGCAACAATTAGGCATGTCTGATTCATGATCTGGCTTTAAACCCAGTGATGGCTTAGAGGCTGCATAGATGCCTTTGTGACTGGTGGCTGCTGTCACAGGAGGTGCTGATGTGACTTTGTTCAGGAGTCTGTAGAACTGCATGGTGTGACACTGCATCTCAGTTACTGAATTGGGGCATGGAGCACTTGGTCATGGTTTATATAAGCTCTGGGCAGACTTGAAGAGCTGCCGTGGATGCTTTTTCTCCTTTTTCTCACTTCCACCCTGCTGGAACTCTCAGATTTCTATCTTATCGCTTGCTCTGTTTAATACATTTATGTTTTGGCTGAGAAAGTGGAGGGCTTTGGAGGGAAGCTGCAGGATGCTGTGGGTACTTGAGCTTTCTTTTCTTTTCCATCACTCAGACTCCTCAGTTTCGCTGTTCTCCCACTGTTCTCTTGATGAGGTGGCAATGACAGTGCTAAGAAAAAGGAATCTGTGGTAAGGGAAAGGGTTGGGGATTGCAGCAGTGCTGAAGACAAAAGCACTCCAGTTTTGCCTTATGGTGCTGCCTTAAACACTACCACAATTCACTAGCATGAATCTAACTGCATTTTATCCTTATAGCCAGACATATACCTAGACTTAAGAAACATTAGAGAAATGAAAGCCTGAAGTGCATGCATAAGGTGTGTCCAAAGCGACAGAAGTCTAGAAACTTTATTAATGCTTTAAATTAGATTTGGAAGTTTGGTCCACCCCTACCTTTTATTTCCCAAGATAAGCATTATACAGTACAGCTGAGCTTTTGCTGGAATCCAATTTTTAGTCGTCATTGCCAAGATAATAGTATTCCCAATGTTAAGATCACACAGAATGTACCTCCCTTTCAGGCAGTCTCCTCCTGGAGCCTTTGCTGCTGTGTCTGGTTCAGGCAGAGGCACTGTTACAGTGAAGCAGCCCTGCTGCACCTTCTGCTTCCCCGTCAGGAGGAGCAGATCTCCCCCTCTCTCAGTTTTCATGTTCCCAGTGAAAGAAAATGGCTTTGGTGGCAGACTGAAATCAGATATTTTTTTAATCTAATGAAAAACTCCCAGCACAGGACACCTGGTGCATGAGCCCCTGCATGTGAGGAAAGCCCCGTGGCCACAGAGGTGGTACTGGCATCACAGAGGCCATCTTCCAGCATGTGCCTTTTCCAGCCGGTAGATTTTTTTCCCCCTGTCTCTCTCCTCCTATCTGGGATGTGAAACTGAGGGAAGAGACACCTGTTCATAAACGAGGCTGGAGCCAAGATGCTGACCTGTGCTGCCACCATGGCTGGCTTGCACAAGAGGACAGATGGATGGGGCTGTGGGGCCCTGGTTCATTCACAGCACCTCTATCCCCTTTGTCCACACTGTGCCACCACTGCTGTCCCAGCAGGGAGGAGGGGAGCAGGGGATAAAGCTGGTGATGGACTGGGAAAGCAGAGGCAGAAGCCAGAGCCTAAGCCACAGAGGGAGGATGAGGACCCATGAGACAGACCCTGCCAAGGTTTCTGTGGGTGCCATGCAAATGTGAACCAGGGCCAAGAAATCACAGCAGATCCTTTGTCCTGTGGGAAAAAAAAAGGACTTTTAATATAAATGTGCATCTTAGGAAGCTAAGATATTAGTTGCCTAACTTGGAAGGGTGAGTGATGGAAATGACCCTTCGGGAATCTAAAACTTGCAGGAAGTCAAGGTGTCTCCCCACAGATTTTTAAACACAAGGAAGCCGCTCACAAACAACAAGTTAGGTGGAAGTGTTGATCTACTTGAGGGCAGAAAGGCTCTGCAGAGGGATCTGGACAGGCTGGAGCGATGGGCTGAGGCCAATTGTATGAGGTTTAACAAGGGTAAGTGCCGGGTCATGCACTTCAGCCACAACAACCCCATGCAGCGCTACAGGCTTGGGGAAGAGTGGCTGGAAAGCTGCCTGGAGGAAAAGGACCTGGGGGTGTTGGTTGACAGCTGACTGAACATGAGCCAGCAGTGTGCCCAGGTGGCCAAGAAGGCCAACAGCATCCTGGCTTGTATGGTTCTATGATTCTATGAATTTAAAGAAATACTCCAGGCCCCCAAGGTATGAGCAGGCTCAGAGGAAGCAGGTTAGAGCATCACACCGGGCCTCAGCCAAATGCAGCAGGTGAAGAGGTGGCAAAAGCATGTTAAGAAAGGGCATTAAGCAGTGTGTTCAGGGAGGCTCCCTTTGTGCTTATACATTTCAGGAACTTTTAATAACTATGGAGGAAAACTACTGAGAGAACTGGCTCTAAAGAGTTTTGCAGCTCTATCATTTAAGGTCAAGAAAAAACAGGAAACAAACATTGTCTCTTAAATCTTTAAGATGTCGGTAAATAAATGATGTGGTTTTCAGAACTGTAAAGCATCTCATATCTTCTGCTGACTTCAGCTGGAGCACTGGGTGCTCAGCACTTCTGGAAATAAAATAATTTGTTTGCCAAGCCTTGGAAGGAAAAGCTGAGAAGGCTGACTTGAAGTTCTTGTTCTTGCAAATATGAATATGAGGCAAGATATAAAAATATGAAATGCATATGAATTGAAGCAGAATATGAAACTTAAATCAGTACTGTTCCCTCGGGGAGATTGTTATTCGAAAGAAAAGAAAAAGTGCGCATAAAGACAAATTTGTAAACACCATAGGAGAAGAGGAAGGATGGAACTTGCTTGGCATTATTATTTCCCATCTTGGAGCTGCTCTGCCTCTGCCTCTGCCTTCACTTCGTGGTATTTGTAGTAGTTCTACATTGAACTAATTGCTTCCAGCCCTCGAGGCTGTCATGAAAATGTAGGCAGTGCTAATGCCTTAACTGATAATTAACATGATAGCAAAGCAGTTGAGGAAGGGACTAAAATGTCAAACAGCAGAGATAACTGCCTATGAAAAATGATGCAGTCTTGTGGGGTGAGAGGCAGGGGCAGGCGAGTGGAGATGCCTGAGGAGAGGGGCTCCTCCCGGGAGCTCGGGCTGTCCTCTCCTGCTGCGGCCACTCTTCATAGCACAGTGAGATGCTGAGAAGGACTGCACAGTGCTCCATTTCTGTGATGTATTCTATCAAGTGTTACAGTTAATAGATAAAAAAACTCTTAAGCGATGAGAAAATGTAGAAATCACGTAGTATGATACAGAAGGCATTACAAAAGTGTTTCGCAGAAGCTGACATTTTCCACATGAATTTTTTCCCCTGTAATGTTCCACTGGAAAACAAAATCCCTCGGTTGGTTAACCTGAAATATTCTTGAATCATTTCCCTTCCACTGCAGTGCCCTAGCAAATAGGAAAAGCTTGAAATAGGACATGAGAGAGGTAAACCCATGGTATGCTAGTGCCAAAAGGGAGTAAAAAGACTATGAGATCCCAAAATATGATTTATCTAATATGATGCCCACTGAGAAAGCCACAGATTAATGCTGGATGAAGTAAAACCATTTTGTCATGGCCAACATAAAAAATTAAGTTCAGGAATGTTTGATGCATTGATTCTTTGATTCTAATTTGGAATGAAAAAAGGGTCAAAAGTAGAGAACTTCCTACAATAAAAAAATATTAGTGTGATTTTTTTTTGTCATTGCTTCAAAAGACTAATGTTTTATTTTTCCAAGCAGTATTTCACACATTTTAACTCAAACATCCTGATAGAAAAATGTTTATATAGATATTTAATAAGAGATCTCATAGTACTAATCTTCTTTTACAGAGCACCATTCAGAATCACTTTATTATACAGTTTGCCTAGCAAAGCATTTCATCATGCAGAAGTGAGAAAAGCCTAAATGCTGTATTCTGATGAAAAGAGAGAAAAATAAGATTCAAAGGCTGAACAAGATGGTGAGGCTATGGTGAAGAAAAAAGCACCAAAAAGCTGCTGAAGAAGAATCACAGATAATGCAGTTCTGATGATCTGTGATGAACTTGTATAGAGTTTGCTTGTTAATGCATTGCAAAAAGCTTTACAAAGGGAGACTGATATCAGTGTAACAGGCAAGGGAGGTGAAGTGAAGCACAGTGACTGACTCTCTTTTGCTCACCCTGTGAGCCAAGAGCAGAGCTCAGACTCTTTAGGCATGGTTGAACGTACTTTTTAAAAGACTAGGTCCTTTTCTTTTGTGACATGACGCAAAGCCCAGAGTGTCTTTTCTCTGTGGACCCTGACAGAAGACGTGAGTCAGAATGACGAAAAGCAATGATTCATCATATGGACTTTTTCCTTAAATCAAGCTATGCGGTCCATTAGTTTTTCTGCAAACCTGTTTGGCAATGTGTTGCGAAGCCTTGACATGTGTCTAAGAGATATGCCACACTCATGCTATGGGCTCCACACTCCATGTCCTGCAGTGCTATCTGTGCAGTGACTTATTGTGTGCTGCTCAGTTGCCTCTATGATCACTGGGCTATAAATGCCGAAACACCAACACGTCCCACCAGCTCCAGCCATGGTCAAGGGAAGAAGGATTTAATGAATTTGAGAACTGGATGAAATAATACTGTAAATTTAGGAACAGGAGGGACCACTGTGACATTAGTTGACCTAATTGTTAGTTGATGCAATTTCACTTGGTATCAGCAACACATAAAATGCTCCTCTTACTCCATAACTGATCATTGTCAGGCCACTAACTTGCAGCTGAACCAAAGAGTATCTTTTGGAGTAAGGCTGCTTGGTGCTGCATTCAAAGATGCTGTGCTGTTCTGTTTCCAGCACTTCATGATCTTTTGATTTTTGAAACCTTAATTCTCAGTCTTGTTTAGAATCACACAGAATCACAGAATGTTAGGAACTGGAAGGGACCTCAAAAGATCATCTAGTCCAATCCCCCTGCCAGAGCAGGAACACCTAGATCAGGTCACACAGGAATACCATATGACATCATGGTCAGCAACAAAACTAGGGAAAAGACTGGTGGTGAGGCCGCTGCTTGGGAACTGGCTGGGCACTGGTTGGTTAGTGGTTTCACTTACATAACTTGTCTTTCTTGGGTTTTATTTTCCTCTCTTTTTGTTATTTTTTCTAGATCACTTAGTTTACGTTTCCTATTATTGTTGGGTAAAACTAGTGTTGTGTTCCATAGAATGCTTGATGAAATACTTGGGAGATCCATCCTCTCAATGGGAATTAACTGTACTGTGATGCATGAGTCATGCTCAAGTGAGGGTGGAACAGTGGGGTTTTCTCTTGTTTCAGCAGTGGGTACCAGGCATGGGATTCAGTTGACTAAAATAAGTCATCTACATTTGCACTAGAGTGGGGTAAATCTGACGTTTCTGCTTTGGGGTAAGGTGAGCTGTGTTTCATGGACTAGACTGAGATCAATACCGATGGTAGGGAAACCCTGCAATCAAGGGTTTCTTCTTACAAACCTCCAAACCAACATAAGCCTGTGAAATACACTTCAATTTCTGTGCTCTATAATACAGTGTAAGGTGCCTAGTTCATAATTACATCATATGAAACATTGTTGTAATTTCTGAAGAATTATATTTATGTATATCTGCATATTTTCTCTTTTGGTCATATATGTAGAATTATTCTTCCAGGCTGAAAGTGCTTTCCTGAAATGTGCCAACATTTTTTTGCAGTATGTAAGTCAACAGATCACCTCCTGCCTCCCACTTTCCCTCTAGGACCTCACAGATGGGGGCTGTGGCAGCTGGGCCAAGTTCTGGGGCAATCCCAGACATCTGCCTTCTGAGCAGGGAATTGAAGATGTTCCACTTTGCATAACCTTTGCCTTAGGGTCAAAATTACTTTTTTTTTTTTTTGAGGTCAGACAATGTTGTCCTTCTGGGGAGATGCTCACATTTAAACCTCCCACTTAGGAATATATTTGGTTTTATTTTGGTGAGCATATTGTTTAGAAAAAGTTGCTCAGTAACAACTAACTTTCCCATCCATCTATGCTTTTTATTCTATGGGATTTCACATGATGTGTACTTTCATGGGATTAATAGCAACGTGATGTTCTATATCCCTAATGTATCTCAGTTCATTAAGTATCTTAATTCATTTTGTAAGAATGTCTTTTGCCTTCTACTCAAAAGATGTACCCGTTTGTGTATGATCATTTGTAGGCTGTTCTCGACCCCAGAGCACAGAAGAATTCTCCTGCTATTTAAAATCCCACTCAAAAGTAATGACTCTTAAACCTATATGCTAATATCTTTCTGGTAGATGAGCTTATGATGTGCCTACTGTATAAAGCAAGCTGAATTCTCTGCCTTAGCATCAGGCTGTCACTAATTGTTTTTATATGTATTTGCTATGATTACATTGTCCTCAATTCCAGTATCTGTTTTGAAACACAATATTAGTTCATTTATTTCCTATGTCACAAAACAGTCTCATAGTGAACATTGCTTTGCAAGTTTATTGAGGTAATGCTTCTCATGAGAGCTTTATCCTGCTGTTATCTTTGTGCCTTTTTTTTTTTTTTTAATGGTAGAAGTGTCACCCTTTTGTAAAGTGAATTGCTTTGATTGCAAATAGAAGAATTTGCCCCTTGTGCTGAGTACATCTGGGTCCTATCATGGCTGCTGTCTTGTTTATGGCTTCTGGGCCTACCCGTGTGTTCTTCCTAGGTTCTGTCTTTGTTTTTCCTTAAATGCGCATCAGTGCTGCTGCTGTCTGCTGTCCCTTGTGTTTGGGGATCACATCACATCGTAGCTTTGCTTCTATGATGGTTCAAGTCAAGTCCCTTTCTGACAGTACCTTGCTATGTCCAGCTGATTTGTAATACCCCAAATGCTTTCAGTTCTAGTTAGTCCATACGGTAACATGGCTCAAACTGTGTGCATCAGGCTTGGCCACATTTGGTGGCTTGCTTGTTTTGGCTGTCCATGAGCAGGTGTACTGAGGAACCCATGGGAGTTCAGGGACCAAATTTTTTTATTTTAAAGTAACATGAAGAGCCTCACTGCCTCTTCAGATGCTTAAATAACTTTTGAAATCTGTCCTCTGACATTAGTTCTTCTCATTTAAATGGTTTTGAGAGTATTGTTATTGCACACACAAGGATTTTAATCTGTGAAGTTTCTCTCCTGTGCCTTTTGAAAGCCTTGAAAGCTCCCAGTCATCTTCTCAGCCACTCTGTCACCTCAGCTTTGGACTGAGCAGTTCAGAGAACCTCGTTGCTCCCTTTTAATCTGAAGGCTGACCTGTCTCTGGAGTAGCAGATAGGAGAAGTGACACACAACAAGCTCATCGGACACTGAACTCTGTTCCTTCCCCCAAGCACTATCCGTGTTGCTCCACTCAATTTTTGCACTTGGTCACAGGGAAATCACATCCTTCAAGACCTCAAGGGACCATCTTTATCATGTGCAATGCTCTTCGCACACAGCCATGGGTTTTCACCAAAGTGTTCCTGCACCCACTCTGTGTCCTTCACTGCGCTAGAAAATATCATCTAGACAGATACTCACTTTTGATTTAAAGATCTCTGCTAACAGGGATGTTGCTGTATTCCTAGGTACGTGTTTTCAGTGGCTAATTATTTTCACCTAAAGATTTACACATTGCCTGAGGCCATGGCAATGCTTTCAGAGGAAATTTCTGATGCTGAGGCCAGGAACAAGGTACTGACAAGGAGGTGACTGAACACTTTGCTCCAGGGTTATCACTGGTCCTTGGCCCTTCACACTGCTCATAGTTTTTGTTGAGCTGAGGGAAATTCCTTTTGTATCCCCACACCCTGGGGGTTTGAAGGCTTCCTCTGGGCACAGGTGCCCGTCCTGTCCCCTCAGAGGGTAATCTGGCTCCTCCAGGGATTCAACCAAAGCCAGTCTTCTCCCATTATGGAGATGACAAGCATGGGCAGAGGCTCTGTGTTTTTCCTTCTGTCACTCTCAGCAGTTGCTCTGATAGGTTTTGCCTAAGGGAAATATAAAGGAGCCGAGGAGGAAAAGTCTTCAAATCTAGTATCCTTCTAAAAGTACTGAACCCAGGATTCAGCTAAACATAAACAGTGGTAGTCTACCAAGTCAATTTCGCCTGTCAGAAGGTGCAGCAAGCTCTGTACAACTCACCTCTGCTCACCAGGCTGGGGTTATCTACAGACTTTTCCAGGAACACATCTAATGTTTGGGGTATTTTTTTCCAGGTTATTGATAAAGACATTGAATAGTGCTAGCCTAGGCAGGATTCTTGTGGGGCTCCACAAGACATGTGTGGTTAAATCTCTTGGGAGTGCACATCTCCTGAGCTGCGGTGAGGGGCTGGTGGCTTTTGAGGGTCTGTATAGTCATGTTTATGTTCAGATTAGTGCGTGAGAATTAGTGACAGAGCAGGTGCTGTGTCTAAACTTGCACGTCTTTATCTACACTGTGAAAGTCACTGTGCCTGTCTCAGAAGGTTGCTGCTGCCATGGTGGAGAGCAGCAGCTGTTGTAGGACATGCACTATCCAAAGTTACAAAGTACATGGAAGAAAAAGGGCTGAGTGTTGCCCTACCTCTTCTAATTATAGAGCAGCATGTGCAGGTGACAGAGTAAAAGCACCCCGTAGTTGAGATTGGCCTGGCTAGCCCTTTCCCTGTTGTAAATGGGATTACCCAGTAATGTGGCTCAGCCAAGTGTGGACCAAGATCCTGGGTGGCTGCTGGCTCCGACGCTGCCCTGCAACTCTCTGCTCCTGCCTGGGGCTTTCTGACCCCAGTGCTCACCTGGCCCATCCCTCCAGACCTCAGCAAGAGGTGACAAAACCACTGCACGACACGTATCCCTGGGTGGGGATGTGGGATGGAGGCTGCTTCAGCATCACACGAATGAGTCAGCCTCCCATATCAGAGTGTGGTTCTTAATTTAGATGTACTGTGCTGTGCTTCCTCCAGACGTTCATGCCCGTTCCCAGCCTCTGTGGGCACCAGAGAGCCATTTGCTTTGTTGTTGGTTCTCTGATGCCCTCCTGTGACTTACCACAGGTGACTGGCAGCACCGCTGGGGCATTGGCGAGTAAGGAGGAGCTGTGTCATGAAGGGAAACATTTCCACAGCATGAGAAGACAAGCAATATAAATTGCTTTAGAAACTTCATTGCTGGCACTAAGCTCCAGAGCTTGGCCCACATGTGATGCTTGTATCATAGAGGTGTTGCCCACATGATTTTGGAACCAAGGTCTCTGAACATGTCCCACCTTAATTAATACACATTAGGGGCTAAGATTGCATTCATGTTATTATTAAATTCTGGTCATTTAAGTAACAGGTCTTAGTACTGAAGGTCCTTCTTGCTAGCCATTGAGGCAAGAGGTGATGATTTTCTTTACAAAGTGAACTCTTAATAATGTCCTGCAAAGGATATGGCAGCACTCCTAAAATACCCCCCCTCCATTGCTGCTTGAAGTGGGAGTGTGACAGTGGTCAGATCTCCACCCTGTTTGGCTTATCTTGCCTCTGGCTGCTGTTCTCTTGCTCCACTTTCAGACAGGTGAATAGTGAACCTGCAGAGCAAGCCATGGAGAGAAAGAAATGACATTCTATTATTATTAATTATGTTCATTATGATAGCTCCTAGCAGGTGAGGCATGGAATGGATCCCTGCAGGGAAAGGCACTCTGTGGACACAACGGAAAGGCAGTCCCTGCCCCAAGCAGCTTAAACATTAAGTGAAAAGATTATGAGAGCAGAGACTAGATCTCAGTGTCATAAAGCTCTATTTTCCTTCTGCAGCAGTGAAAAACATGAAAATCAAAGATTATTTCCTGACAGATTTTTCCATAAAGCAATAAAATGAGCAAGGAGAAAAGCAGTCTTGCATGACACCAATAATCTCCCTTTGGATCCCCGATTGCTGCTTCACCAGAAAGTTCTCCATGTCCCTCCTGACTGGCAGCCCTTCCTCTCTGTGAGCAATTTCTTGAAGCCAATGAGGGAAAGCTTTGGGACAAGAAAACCTTTTGAGTGGGAAACCTTCACAGCACACCTCTTCAACGCTGTGTGTGCTCTGCAACCTTATCTGCCTCCCGTAGGGAAACTGCTCCAAACAGGGTGTTTCAACACTCAACAAAAATAACTTCCTTATGGTCTCTGCAAGGTCGTGTGTCAGAATTGCTCCAAATATTTTATTAACAGGACATTGCCCACCTGCAGTGTAATGTTCAGATCCAAAGCCAGCTCTTAGCCTCCCCGTACCAGCGACAACACTTATATAAGGGTGACTCATGCCCTGAGGAGCTAAAGCTCTCAGACGCTATTTTCTCCTCAACAGCAGTACCTGTAAGTTAGGGTCTGCTTTTGGAACTGAAACTGCTTATTTCATCCCCCAGCATTTTTGTGTCCAGCAGGGAAAAGCCAGTGATTCAAATTTCTGTTTTGCGGTAAAAAAAGAAGAAAGCTTCATTTAGTAATGCCCATGTATTGTTTAAACATTTATCACTTTGTCCTTTCTTAGAACGCGTTCTCATCAATTTATCATGTGCCTTACATTTTGCTACCTACATTTTCTCACTTTCGGTAAATTTTTTAAAGGCAACCTGAAAAGGTAAAATACTAACCATGAGCCACTTTGCAAGTTGTTAGCTCGGTGTCTGAATGCCTCTGCTGCTCAGCACTGGGAAAAACGGGTCTGAAAACCCCAATTCCTCTCTTCTGATGGCAACATCCCTGTCTTTGCCCACTGCCAGCACCCTCCTTCTCCACCAGGTCGGTCAGCCAGAGACCAGGCACTGAAATAAGACCCCAGGGAGGTGGAGAAAAATAGCTTTGGGTATATGCCTCCTCTGCCCACTTTGGCAGCCAGGCAGTGGGCAGCACTGGCCGGGAGCACACAGTCATGCCCACGGGTGATGGAGCCAGCAGGCAGCAGTGGTACTTCCTGCCCAGAGAGGGGGTCAGGGCATTCAGCAAACACTGTGAGCTGCTCCTCTGGCTCTGGGCTTGGAGCCCAGGGTGGTCTGCAAAAGCCTGGCAGATCCCTGGCTAGGAGGAGCCCCCTGCCCCCCTCCTCTGGCCCCTATGGTTAACTGGCTGCTCCCAGGTCCATGGGTGCAGTGGGCACTCAGAAAGCCAAGAATCTCTCCCTGTCCCTCAGTGGCACATGGCAGTGGAGCCCTCTCCCCATGCTAGCATGGGGATAACTGGGAGGTGACATACGTCTGGTGTTGATCACCCCAAAGTGTTTCACACGGCACCAAATTCCAGCTTTGAAGATTTAAGAGCAGGCTGACTGCTACCCCCTGCCATGAAGGAGTTGTTTCTTTACAATGTGTGTTTTATTTATAGATTAACATTAGCATTTGCAAGCAGAATGACTTGGGCTCTGAGTTATCGCTTCCTATTAAACCTGAAATTATTGAGTGTCTGAAATTCGTGAGGAAACCCAGTGAGCAGAAATTATCAGAAAAATGTTCCTCTCCTTTCCTTGAAGCACAGAGAATAAACAACCTCCTCCCTCTGGAGGGCTGTGCAAAACCACAGAAATGTCAAAGGAGAGTGCTAGGCAATCGTCTTTTTAAAAATCATGAACATTATACATTTTCCATCTCATGTGTGTACAGTTTTTAGTACATATTGCATATAATGTACATTATTGGATTCTGTTTTGCCATTAATATCTAATTTTAGACTGTATGAGGGGCAGATCTGCAGCCCTCCATTGTGTGCTACAACCCTTGCTCCTGTGGAAATATTCCCTTCCAGCAGCAATGCAGCAGTCTTATGTTTTTATTTGAACAGGCTTTGAGAGGCCGGGTGAGAAAAAAAGCAAAAGTCCCCATTGAGCTATGAAGGGATGGGCATGGGGATATGGGGATGAGGAAGGGCTGCAATGGCTCCCTTGCCCCGCTGCCGTGAGACCAGCCCCACTCCCAGACCCAGCAGGGGATTTCTGTGCTGGCTTACGAGTAGCTTGGGACATAGGGCAGGGCTCATCTCTGCAAGTTTAGGTACCTACAACTTAGATGTCTTCTTAACCTGATTGCAGAGGTCCCTCCTCCATCCCGCCTGGGTGCCAGCTGCCCCACACATAGGTGGCTGAACAATTGATGGGCTGAGCTGCTCTCCCATCTTTCTCAGTGATAACAGGCAGACTTTCACTGACCAGCTCATGAGAGATGTCTAAATTTATTTTAGGTGTCTAAGCAATCCAGCATGAAGCCTAGGCTGTGAGGAGGAGGGATGTCCTCACACCTCCAGGGTAGCCCTGCAATTATGCAGAAGGCCACTTGCTGTCCCTGAGCCCAGAAATTGGGGCAGGGCAAGAGAAGGAAGTTTACTCTTGTCATTTAACTTCCACATCTGAAATGCAATATTTTTAGTGCCTCATTTTCAAGCATTCTTCCTCTTCATTCAGCCAAATCAGGAATAATCACTTGCATTTATGTAGCAGCTTTCAGGCAGAAGAAGTCTAAAATGCTTTACAGATCCAAGATGGCTATTTACATTGCTTTTCATTTAATCCTCCTTATGCTCCAGTTAGGGACAAGATGGTATCAATCAATTCTTTCTGCGCTTATGAACTTTCATGATCTGTGACTGACAACTTTAATAATCTTCTTTATGAAGCCTAGGCAGCATCCAGAGTAGCACCTAAATGGTCCCCAGGAGCTGTAATTAAAATTAAGCCGCCCATGGGTTGCTTTGATTACAACAGGGCAGGCCAGCTTAACCTTCAATTTATGCTGACTTGAAAGATGGCTCATACAGAGAACCTGTACGTCAGACATAGATTTGAATTAATTATACTGATTCTCTGGTTTTATTTTACTATCTGATTAGGCTTACAAATGAAATCACAGTCCCATCCTTCACAAGAGCTTTGGTGCGAACGCCAGCCCCAGCAGCGCGCTGTGGGGTACCTGCCTGCTTTCCGCTCATCCTCCAACACAAGGGACGTGTTTGGGCATCTGTGGGAGGTGGTGGCCTGTCACGCACCCACTGCCAAGCTATTGCTGGCTGCAGACACAAAGTTCCTAATTTGATCACGTAACTGATGGACTGCAAATGCGTACAGAGCATGAGCAATGCTGGCAAACCCCAGCTCAGCCTGATCCACTCTTTCCTCCTGCTTCTTGCAAATGGAGGAGGTTTTTCAGTGTTCCTTGTCCTCCAGCTGCACAGAACAGGCTCTCAATTAATGTCAACAATACCTGAAAAATTAATATACCTTCTGTGTACCAAAATACAGCTTCACATGGGCTGTTTTGCATAAATAAAACCAAGTGTGTCTCAGCTGCTGTTTGAAAAACCAGAACGGAAAGGTAGTGGATGCATTTCAGCAAGGCCATAATTTTGTTACTGTCAGGTTAGAAAATGTCAAAACAGAGATATGAAACCTTCTCCCCCCAGGCAAATTTACCAAACCCACTGGTACCAGACAAGCAACACGTAGGATTGTTTCTTATCAGCCTTCTTGCGTAACTTCTTAACAATGGTATTTTCAGAGGTTTCTTTCCTTTTCTTTCCTAAAAGCCTGTATCATATCACGGCCTGAACTACACTCTCCCTCACACAGGAGTGTTTTTCTGTAGGCTGGCAAAGTACATTGAGTTAAGGGATTTCTTCAAATGCCTGTTTTTCCTCTGACAAAATAATATCCTTTTACAGGAGCAAAGACACACCATGTACTTTTGATGCACCTGGCATAGATCCAGACTGTCTTTTTTCATTGGCATCTTTTAATGCAATAAAGACAAAAAGCTTTATTGGCAAGTATGGCACAAAACAGGGTTGCACTTTCCTTCTTGCTGCCTCTCATTAGCGCATGAACAGACGTGTAGGTTGAGATCAGAAAATACAGTTTAACTGGTGTTGAGTGACCACCCGTAAATGTGGCCCTGTTTAAGTTGTTCCCACTGCTGCTGTTCGTTGGGGTACCACTGTCCCCAGCTGCCTTGGTCAAGCAACCATCCTGCCAGGACTGGTGCTTGCACCTCTTTGCTAGGCACCAGTCAGGTGTCCTGACTTGACTAAAAAGAGAAGGAGAAATCCTCATCCCCTTTAGCATCTGCTAAGTGGCAGGGGGTGGTGATGGATTAGGGCACCCCGTGAGCAGATCGCAGCACCAGCATGGGCTCAGTGGCACACAGGACTCTTGTAAAGGATAGGAAAAATGACTAGGCGCAGTTTATTCCTCAGATGCTATTTTTAAGGTTTCTCCATAAACTAAAGGCTTTACAAGACACTTCCCTTGCAAGTTCAGGTTGTTGATGTGGTGATATCTGCTGCTCTTCTGTTGAACTGAGGATGTCCTTATAGACAATTACTTCCCACCTTCTGTACGGTTTTGGTCCAGCACCCAAGCAGCTCTTTCAAACACCAGCTTAAAACGTCTGCTACAAAGATGGCAGGACACCGGGTGTTTTGGTAGGCAGCCTTTGAAAAGCTCAAGCCTAAAATTCCTCTCCCCTGTCAACTTCAGGCACTGATCTCTTGCAGCGAGAGCCACAGTGCAGGAGTTGGAGCAGGTCTTATTCTGAAAAGGGAGATCAGGAATTCGCCAGATATTTGGCTTATCCTGCACCGTCTTCTGGAAGGCTTTGTATATTTTGCCTGAGATTTACTTCTTCGTTTCCACAAATTATTGAACTGCCAATCTTCATATTGCTGGTGAAATCCTATTAAAATGTTTCAAATTATCATTACAAATTGAATCTTCTCTCACGTGTCTCATGTACTATGAATCCTATTTTATTAACACTGTAATATTTCAGGTATAAAATTAAAACCAGGAGGGTTGGTATAGTAATTAGTCCTTGAAATAATTTTATCTGCAGTGCTTTGATGCCATTCGGTGAGTTAATGACAGAGGTCTTCCTAGCAGCATTTCTGTCTCTGCATTGTTGTGATGCCATTTGAAATAGGAATTGGTTTAGCTGAGAAAGGGTTATGTCCAAATTTTTCGCAATAGTTGAGGAATGTCTTTGGATGATGATTGTAAAGCTAAGGAAAAGAGAAGGGCCAGTCGTTGCGTTGCTTTGCTTTCAGAGAACCTGGGACACACACTCACCCTCGCAGCCTGCTAAGGACAGAGCATCTCCAGGGGAGAGGAACAGTGGCAGAAGAGGAAAGACATGAAGAAGGAAGAAGCAGAGAGATTGCCATGCCAGTCTGTGAGGTTGTCATGGGGGCTCAAGCATCTCCTCTGCCCTGCAACAGCAAGGGAGTAGTGCAGAACTTGTCTTTGCCTTAGCAGTGTGTGACCTCCCAAAGATGTTTCTCGGTGACTGGGTACAATCCTGCAACTTCTGGGACCACCTTACATGCATATATCAACTTTCTGCTAAGTCCTGATCTATGGCAGCTCAGACCATGTCCCATTTCTAGAGCAGCTTCTCAAAAAAACTCCCTTTGGCACTGATTTGACCACTAGAAACCTCAGCCACAAAGTCGCACCTAGTTGGTGAACAGTAAATTTCAAAGAGGGGCTTAAAAAGGCAATGCTGCACAGGGAGGAGGAGAAAGAAGAACCATAGCCTCACATCAATTTTGGAAGCATGAGTTATGCCCAAGGGCAAATACACCACTAGTAGCTGCTAGTGTTTCCGGAGGGACACAGCTGCCAGACCCTCCCTCTGCTTGAATCCCAGTCTTGTGCTGGCTCAGGGAAGGTGGGGATCCTGGTTTCCCAGGAACAGACCCATGGCCCAGCCATGCAGGCAGGCCATGGTTAGCTCCAAGTCAGCTGGGAGTTTCAGTCAGGGCAGCTGAGCCAAACTGACTCACAGGTGTATCCCATAGCACTGACATCATGCTCATTATAAAAGGAGGGAACTCACTGAGGGTGCTGTTCCTTGTTCTGGGGCACCTCTCTCTTGGCATTCTGCTGCTGCTGATCCTAAGGACAAGGCTGAGTATAAGCTCATATGCTTTATGTTGGTGATTGTATTAGTTTTGTTTTATTAGATCTGTTTCTACCTCATCTCATGGGGCTTCTCCCTTTTTTTCCCTGATTTCCCTTCTCAGCTGGGAAGGGGTCATTGGGTGGTAGAACAACTACTACAGTTTAGCCCTGGGTACAGGCTAAACATAAACAGTTAGAGACTGGCTTAGGAGCTCCACAGGCATGCTGGTTGGAAAGTACTTCTGGAGGTGTCCAGCCCAGCCTCAAGAATAAGTGAGCCAAGATACAGTGAGGCCCACCAACTCTTTGTCTACTTGAGTCTTGAGGACCTCCGTGGACAATGTTTCTGTGGCCTCTCCACCACTGTTCTGATGAAAAGAGTGCAGCCTTAATGCATGTGATGTGCTGGGCAGCAGGACTTGGTGTGTCCTCTGCCACCAGTGAGCATGTTGTGCTGCTGCCAGGGTGGAGGTGGGAATTGCTCCATGGAGGGATTTCGCTTCACTACTTTGAACAGCGCACCTCAATCAGATTTGATTGTTAAAGCTGTTCTGCACTGCTTTTGGGAGGCACAGCTGTTGGGGGTGGTGTAGGGATATTTTTTCCCCTTAATGTTAGTAGAAGCTAAAGCTGCAGTTGTTATCATTAATTACCTGAATATATCTCTTGTGCAGGTAGGTTAAGTTTTAATTTACCTCCTGCTGTGGTCTGTGAAATGTCAAGAATAGAAAGTGCATTATGAAGCACCACATAGAACCAAGGCAGATGTGAGAGGTCATTTAATGGTTTAGGTCCTTTCAAAATCTTCTAGGTTTCCTTTTCATAGTTTAAATTAATACAGCTGTTTTCATAGCTGCTTTTATTATATTGTTGCTTCCCTCCTACAGCTCTTAAAGCATTGCCAGTGTGCAACTGATCAGCTGATGTTAACTACTGAGGGACAGATTAAGTGTAACAGCTCTTAGACAAAGAAAGTGGGAGAACCAAACAAACCAGAATTAAGTCAATTGTCTTCAAGAAACAGATTTCAGTAACCAAAGAAAGATAATAGTTAATAGTTTGTGGGGAAAATAGTTTAAAATAAGAAATAGTTCAGGAGAATTGTCAGGTTTTTGTGAAAAAACAATGTTAAGATACAACTGGAAGCTCTACCAGTGTGTAGGCAGGCTGGAAATTGTGGCAGGAGACCATTTTGGATAACTTCCAGCTCTTCAGTGAACTTGTACAAGAAAGAAGTCTAGATAAAATGGGCATGAGGTCAAATGAGTAAGGATGAATATCAGAGGACAGCATGTGCTGCAGGGGAGAAAATCAAATTCAAGTGAAAAAGAAATAAAGAATAGCAAAAACTACTGTCTATGGAGGCATTAGAGGGAAGAGAAATATCAGAGGACACATTGGTTCACTACTCACTGCAGAAGGAGAGCTAATGGCAAGCGATATTGAGGAGGCTGAACTGCAGAATGCCTTTTTTGACTCACTTTTCACTAGATACATTGGTAGTGATCAAACTCGTAATGTAAGAGAGGAAATGGTGCAAATTCAGGCTGAAAGGAAAGAATAGGAAAGCAAGAGATGTTAGAAAGTACAGCAATACATACAATATTTTGAAATTACTAGAGCCTAATGAAATTTGAAAGTTGGATGCTCTCCAAGGAGACTTCAAGAACTGGCTGTGCAATTTCACAGTAGAAGTGAGGAACCAAGAAACTCCATAAAGGAAATTGTATCTCTCACTAAGGAGAGGAAAGAGGAGGCTCTGGTGAATACGCATCATTTAGTTTAATTCTGATCCCCAGAAGAAGTACTGGAACAAACATCCTATATGTAAGTGCTTCAAATATAACAAATATACAAGTAATAGCCACTATAGATTTGTCATACACTAATTATGTATATTGATGGTTTTGATACCATCTCACATGAGATCTTTTGCTAGTAAGCTAGGTGGATAATACCTAGAAAAAAGTTGAGGGTGAGCACAAGTTTGATGTGGAGATCAGCAGCTGTCAGTGAGTCACTGCCCAAAGGGCCATATGGATCAGTTGCAGTTTCAGAGGAGTCTTGCTGGCACTGGGGGATGTTGGGTGAATAACAGGTTTATGCATTGGGTTTTCAAAATTTCACGGAGGTGGAGGGGCTACTGAAGGAAGAAGGGAGCTGGACTTAGTGTTATCTGGGTAGATTGTGAAAATGACCCAGATTGTGAAAATGACCCAAAACTTTGAATTTGGTTCAACAAAAAGGAAGTCCTATGTCCAGGTAGATCCAGTCAACTGTGCAAATAGATGGGGCATGATCCCAGGTGTGTGGCAGTCCTGCAGAACAGGCTGCAGGGCTTCAGAGGACAAAGTGGAGCAAGGGCCAGCCATAGTGTGCTGCATAGGAAGGCTGCAGGGAAGTGGGGCCACAGCCAGGAAAGGAGGGCAGTGGGAATGGGTTGGACCAATATCCCAGCTTGCCTGGAGTGAGTGTGGGAAAGGGCTTGGATCACACCAGAGTACTTCCCTGTTAATGAGTCTGTGATAACCCGAATTCAGCTCCCGGCACCTCTCCTGCCCTGTGGAATGGGTATTGCCAAGATAGATATCAGCAAGAGGTGGTGGCATCAAAAACCATCGATAAAATGATGGAGGAAAAAATGGTTTACATGCATCCTCCTCTAGCAGGTCTTAACACTTTGTCTTTTTCTTTCTAGCTGACTTTTGAGACACAGGAGTAATTTTAACCCTAACCAGAGAGTGATGATCAGTGTCCTTCAATTGATTTTAATTATCATAAACACTGACAGTGTTTTCCAAGTTTCATTACCCAGATGCAGCTAGCAAAGCCTACTCCACACAAAAAATCAGACTGCACAATGTAAAAATTAATTCATGATTACTGTCAAGGAACTTGGATATAATAACGGAGGAAGAAAGTGTTTCTTGTAAACCTTTCTTTGCCTAATATTAAAACATTGTTCCTTTCTGTTCTTCTGCAAAGAACATTTTAATGGGACTCTGTAGGTGAAAAATGCATTAAAAGCAATTATCTCTGTAATTACTACCTTGCTTCTCTTGACCTCAGAAAACTCAGTCCTGCACTCACTGTTAGGGGATTATTCCTGGGACAGGTGCCTATGTAAATGAGGTCAAATATGTGAGACATATAAGATCAGTGGATAACAGGAAAGTAGAGTGATCAGAGAAAACATGCTTTTTTCCTTGCAGAGGCTGAGGTCGTGGCATTTCTCACCCCTGTTGCTCTAAGCACTCTCACAATCACTGTCTCTGGCACTGAACAGCCAATGTTGAGGCTATCTGATTGCAGCAGTACTCTGAACTGCTTCCGAACACTGCATTATTTACGACTGCAAATAAGTGCACACAAGCACCTGAGGCTCATGTTCCCACCTATGAGGGTACCTGGCACTTAGTAAAAAATCCTGGCAGTAGCCTTAGTGTTACCAGACAGATGATGAACCTCACCTCAGATTTGCTGTGCAAGCTGCAGGTTTCCAATGGGGGACATTAAAAAAAGAAAGAAAAGTTTCATCCCACCTTTCAAGTATGACTAGATTAATATTTGTGGTAATTGGCTGTTGAACTAGGATTCAGGATTTGTTCTCTAAACCACCCTGTGCTGTTGGGGAAGGCCTCCCCAGTACCCCTGAGGGAAATCAGCTGGTTGATTTAAAATGAAGGCTAGTATCAGAACTTCTTAGAAACCTGTTCTTTTCTTGCCTTTGCATCGGAAAGTGGCGAAGTATCATCATGTTCTATTTATTTTAAGCTCTCTGGCAGGATGGCTCTCACTGATGCTTGGCAACCCCTTCCTCAACGCTGGTGGCTGCATCCCTGCTGCCTGCCAGCTGCAACAAGGTGGGGAAGAGCCAGTACTTGTGCAGCTCCTCAGTGGACTCTGAGCATGTCAGGGCAGACGTGGCTCTGGTTTGGCCACTCTGCTGGGACTGTCGCAGCAGCACTGTCACACCTGACATGGGTGTTGAAGGGCTGGCAGCAGCTGAACAGGCTCCAGCACTGCCTGACTGTTGGAAGGATGCAGCTGCTCAGATGCTCAGACCTAAAGGTAACCGTGAACTATCCCCATCACAGCTGTTGTTTTTGATCACTTTAACCATTGCAACTAATTCAAAAGTGGGTTTAAAGTACTTGCTAGCTGTGCCTGTCCTGTGGTGCTCAACTAGGGAATCTGGAGATGAAAAGCCATTTACTTTCCCATGACAAAAATGGATGTCAGGCACCCAGCTGCTCTAAGTGGCTTGGGGAATATCTTCCCACATCTTTTGCATAAGACAAATGGTGTTTCTAGACTTCTTTGTCTGCAAGGCAAAGAGAGTACTTGGAAAAATGTACTGTTGTCCTCCTCAGCCTGCAGATAGCCAGAAGCACCAGCCTGGGAAGTGTCTATCAGCCTGGGGTGGTGTCTACCACATTCACCTGGATGGGACACTAAGTGTTAGGTCTGGCCATGTCACAATGAGCTGAGCTGAGAGGGCTGGAGACAGTGTCCTGATTCTTTCCTTGGAAGTAAGACTACTAAGCTGTCCCTAATGTGCTGGGGCAGACAAGACTGGAGAGAATTGCAGCCCATTACACAGGAGAAATCAGGAAACATGCAGGGAAAGAAGCACTCTTGATCTCTATTTTTGAGTTAAACTGAGGGCAGATGATTGAAAAAAGCATGTGCGACAGGGTTTATCTATAGGTATGGCAACTACCTGCAAGTAACTCTATACTAGTAAGTGTGTCAGCTTGACACAACACAGTTACAGCAATCTCTTCTCCATGTAACCAAGAGGAGCTGCAAAGGAAATTTTCTGCTTCCAAAAATAACCTTGTAAGCATCTCTTGGCAGGAATTAAGTCTAGCCTCTTCAGAGGAAAACTTCTGCTGACTCCTTGGAAGGAGAAACAACCTCCCTTCCTGGGTCACATCAGCAACGAAGGAGCTCCCGGATGGTGTCAAGGGAGTTTGCTAGTGATATGAAATGCAGAATTGATATCAGAGTGAAAAATTCTCTCACTTGCTTCATGTACTTAATCCATTTCTTTTATCCTCAGTGCCTCTTCTGGCTATCAGTGAGAAGGAAGGAAGCTGTCTGGCATGCATAGTGCTGGAGCTGAAGAGAGCATTATCAGTTTTATTGGGTTGTCTCACTCCTGAAAAGCTCAAAAGGAACTATTTTTATTTCTGGTTACACTTCCAATGCCTCTTGCACCCAGAAATGGTTTTTCCTTTTTTCTACCTGGCAGTGCAATAGTCAGAACCTTTTCACAGGCCCCTTTATACATTGAAATTGGTTTTACAAGCAGGCACCTTGCCAGTTATTTTTTTCTTGTTTGCTTGGAAAAGGATCAGGCATATTTGTCCTTGTATTTGTAACCATGGCAAAATATCTTACCTTATCTTCTCTGATGCTTATGTGTTAGCACTGCTATTTTCTGCTGGAAGTATGTCAAAATGCCTCCCAATGCTTTTACGTCTATTAACATTTTCATAGGCCCCTTTCTTACAGCTATTGGAGTCAAACTATGCAATCTGCTCAGCAGATTTTGGACTTTGTGTTTTGTAATGACATAAGTCCTGTGCTTACATGATCGAGGCTGTGGATCAGCAGTTTTTCTTGGTGGATATAGAGGAGAAAGGAGGAGTAACATTCTTCTGCCCCAGAAATGTGAATATACCTGAGCATTTCTAAATTCCTGGGGCCCATCTGCTGCACAGAAAGACACAGTATTTTCTACAGAAGTGTGCCAAGCAAAACCCAGAGATTTTAGTGGCTGAAAAATAACACCAAAGCATAGAAAAATAGCAAAGTGTAGCTGCAAGGAAATTGCATGAAAGAATGGGTAAGTTAAAGTATCATATGAGGAAAACAAAGCTTGTAAGAACAAGAGGAAATGTCTAGATGCATTATCAGGCTGCTGAGACCTAAAAGGAAATATACTGGAGCATTATATAAACTTCTACCTCCTGTATTAAGCAATTATCTCCTATTAAGGTATTCAACACAGCATATTTTCTTGCTTAGATTTGTGACCTCACTCAATTTCAATTGATTAAATATAACAAAATCAATTTAAGACATCTTCAAAGATGGCCTGAAAAGGAAAGAAGCCATACCACTTCTGCTTCATTATCAAGTAAGCATCTTTTATTTTATCATCACACACAAGGGTATAAGGCTTCCTGTTGTTTTTGTTATTTTTAATTCTCCATTGTTCTTTGGAGATTTCTAATTGATTTTCACAAGGCATATGTGTACTCTTAGGTGTGTGCACATATAATCAGCTCATGCAAATCATATTTTTCTGCAAGACTGGAGAGAGAATGAGTTGGTAATGCAAAAAGAATGACATTTGAACAACTGGGAGAGGCAGAAGTTTGTAGTTAAACTATTTTAAAAGGTTTGACTTTATTTTCAGTAATTACTACAGTGTTCCCACTGTGCTCAGGGAATACTGCTGGCTGCAGGCAGAGGTGGAGCCCAGTGAGCTCCAGCAAAAATCTCCATCATTGCAGGCAAAGGCAGCACCTCACTTTTTACTTGGGCCCTTCACCCTGCAATGCAGCCTATGCTCTCGTGCACCTACAGGGGTGGTTCAAGTCTCCTACATCCTGCATTATTGGGATGGTGGGTTTGGAATCGCTTTTTCTAAACTCAAACTGGGGATGAAAGAGAATGATACAGGCTGTCTCAACAGGGATGAAAGACCTGGAGGTGTCAGAGGGCAACCGCAGGCTCCGTGTGTAAATACCCACATCTGAGCTGGTCTTCCTTTATAGTCACAAGAGAGAAACAGGCACAGCCTGTGCAAAAACTCACTTCATCCTGATGAAGATGACTGAAATAGTCCAGCAAAGTCGCACCCTGTAAGAGCTCATTTCTCTCTCTTCACTAGAAAGGGAGCTCAGGGTGATGGGCTCATCTGTAGATATTTGCACCACAAACATCTAACATTAAGGCAGATGAATCCTTTGATTCCTCCATAGCTGGCTTCAGTTCCAACACCTCCTGCCTCTATGTGTATTTTTTCCTGTCTTTGAAAGTATTGTATGACTTATAAGATAAGCTTCCTCAGGAAAAGAACAAACAAAATTGATCAAAAATGAACCATACCCTCTTGATAGAGCACATATACTCAGATGAAATGAGAAGAGATGAAAACCTGTCAATATTTAAAGGTCTTGTAAATGGATAATTTTGGCATAGTTGTGCTAATCTGCAGCTTGTGTGCTGCTGTAGAGTCCAGAAGTGGCCCCTTGCTCCTGTTATTAGCAGTCATTGATTTCTACCATGCTGCAGACATTCAAGTTGCTTTGCAATCAAAGAAATTGATCTTGGGAAGGATGCAGTGTCCAGAAAACCTGTTGACTGTCCTGAAAATTGAGGCTGCTCAAGTAGGAGCCAACTCAGGCTCCCAACTGCAGCGTTCAGAGCTCTCCTAGCAGCTCCCTTCCTCTGGAGGTTTGAGCCTAATGAACACTCTTTAACGATCTTTTAAAAGTGTTCATGCTCTGAACATCCTAGCCAACAACTTCTCTTTAAAAGGCAGTGACGCAGTGCAGCAAAATATCCTGTTCATACAAGCTCTCTCCTATATTTTCATTTTCTTCCACTGTTTGTTGGCTTCTGCCTTTGTCCAGAAGGATGTTAGTTAAGGACTTTGGGACCTGTGGTTCTCCAGTGGCTCTGGGTGCTTTTATCCCTGGATGCTGGGCTGTTAGTGAGACTAGTTTTACATGATGGGACTGAAAGCTGAGACAGAGAACAAAATATGCAGTATGTGAACCAAGCTCTTTAGAAAACAGCTTAGCAGTTATCACTGAGAGGAAGTGGTCTGTGCTCCTTGGTCCATTACAGTCGGAAGGAAATTTTACAGGGCTTTGGGATCACAGAAGAGAGAATCAAAACAGATTCAATCAGTAATTTAAAGACAGGTTTGAGAGATGAAGGAAAAGCCACATTGTCCATGGCTGACCAGAAGCATGAAAATTGTGTTCATGGTTGACTTGGGGCACAAACATAGGATGGGAGTAGATCATTTAGCAAAACACTTGGAGCCTGACAGGCTCCAGGAACAAAAAATGCAGCCTGCAAAAAAATTCTAAGGTTACTGGTGCCCTCCCACCAAAAGAAGAGCCCTCTGCTCAGTGCTGTCAACAGCAGTTGGGGCCCAAAGGACTATTGCCCCCTCCTGCAGTGGGGCTGTGTGCTGTGGTGGGGAGAGAGCAAGCAGGTACCCACCTGCCAGGGACAGCAGGGCTCCCAGGCTGCAGGCAAAGTCTCGTCAGTACTTTGGGTACAGTGAGCTGCAAAGGTTTATTATCTAGACTGTAAGGCCTATTTTCTGTTATCAGTTTTAATTTGCAGAGGGGTTGCATTATGCTCTTTCAACCTATCACCCTGTTCTTTGGGGAGAAGACTCAGAGAAGCACCTGATTTATCTTCCCTGTAGCACTTATTGCTTTGTGCCTACTGCTGCATACCTTACTTTGATTAGCTAAAACCTAATAGGTCCAACGTTCTTGGTCCCTTCACACAGCAGTCCCAAGATATTGCTAATGAGGACAAATTACATTTTGGCATTAAAGATTTTCAGATCCAGAGGGAGGTCTAAGGTACAATAATCTGGGGGATGTGTACTATCAATTTGTGCAATGACATTCAAATGGGGCTCCACTGACTGGAAGCTGATCCTGGATAAATTTAAGTTAGCAGGAAAGTAAGGACTTTCAGCAGAGTAATTAGTCAGTAAAATGGCTGAGTTGGAACGGTGGAATATTCTCTGTCCATTGAAGATCAGGTGTCCCCTTCTGGAGGGGCGGAATACTTGAATTTCTTTTCTGGTCTTTAAGTCTATGCAGTAATTCTCCTTTACTGGCTGTATTAGTTCTGGCTGAGATGGAGTTTTTTCCCCGTAGCAGCCCTCATAGTGCTGCATTCTGTATTGGTAGCTAGAAAGATCTTGATAACACACCAGTGTTTTGGCTACTGCTGAGCAGTGCTTGCACAGCATCAGGGCTACGTCTTCAACGTTCCCCCCTCCTTAGTAGGCTGGGAGTGGACAAGGTGTTGGGAGGGAACATAGCCAGTTCAGCTGACCCAAACTGACCAAAGGGATATTCCATACCATATGACATCTGCTCAGCAATAAAAGCTAAGAGAAGGAGCAGGGGGGGTTCGTTATTGAGATGTTTGTCTTCCAGAGCAACTGCTACATGTACTGAAGCCCTGCTTCCTGGGAAGTGGCTGGACATCATCTGCTGATGGGAAGTAGAGAATAAATCTTTTGTTTGCTTTGCTTCCATGCGCAGCCTTTTCTTTTATTAAACTGACTTTATATTGAACCATAAGTTTTTTCCATCATATTTTCTCTCCCTACCCTGCCATCCTGGTGAGGAGAGGAGTGATAGAGTGGTTTGGTGGGCACCTGGCATCCAGCCACAGTCAACCCACCACAGTCCTTTTTGGCACCCAACATGGGGCATAAGGGATTCAAGTTAAGGATAGTAACTGGGAGAAGTAATGGGCAAAACACGGACTAAACAAAGTGGAAAAATTGTGGGAAATTTCAGTTGTTGTAATTGTGGTGAAGGGGCGAAGAGTGGATTGTATGTAAATTGTCCAATTTTGTTCAGTGTTGTGATGACGTTACTTTGATTTTGGTGTGGGGAATTCTTTTTTGTTGTTGTTGATGTGAGTGAAGTTTGTGAAGATTGTGTGATGAATGTAGATTTTGATAATAATTCTTAAATATGTGATTCACAGAGGTGAGGGGTGGAATGTATTGGGTCTGTGTAGCAAGATTTTGGTAGTGGGGGGAGGGAGGCTACTGTGAGAAGCTCCTAGGAGCTTCCTCTATGTCTGACAGAGCCAATGCCAGCTGGCTCCAAGATGGACCTGCTGCTGGCCAAGGCTGAGCCCATCAGTGATGGTGGTAGTACCTCTGGGATAATGTATTTAAGAATGGGAAAAAGTTGCTGCACAACAGCAACTGCATCCAGAGAGAGGAGTGAGAATATTGAGAGAAACATCTCTGCAGACACTGGGGTCAGTGAAGAAGGTGGGGGAGGAGGTGTTCTTGGTGTTGGAGCAGAGATTCCTCTGCAGCCTATGGAGTCCCACGGTGGAGCAGATATCCATCTGCAGCCCATGGAGGATCCCACTCCAGAGCAGGTGGATGCCTGAAGGAAGCTGTGACCATGTGAGAAGCCCATGCTAGAGCAGCCTCCTGGCAGGACCTGTGGCCCCATGGAGAGAGAAGCCCATGCTGGAGCAGGTTTGCTGGCAGGACTTGTGACCCTGTGGGGACCCATGCTGGAGCTGTCTGTTCCTGAAGGACTGCACCCCATGGGAAGGATTCATGTTGGAGAAGTTCATGGAGGACTGTCTCCTATGGGAGGGACCCCACGCTGGAGCAGAGGAAGAGTGTGAGGAGTCCTCCCGCTGAGGAGGAAGAAGCGGCAGAGAGAACGTGTGGTGGACTGACCACAACCCCCATTCCCCGCCTCCCTGCGCCACTCAGTGGGAAGAGGCAGAGAAACTGGGAGTGTAGACCTACTGCTAAACTCGCTTCCGTTCTCTGTTTGCTTGGCAGTGTCTATGGCAGGGAATCATAGAATCATAGAATAATTATGTTTGGAAGGGACCTCCAGGGTCATCAAGTCCAACCTTTATCCCATCATATTCCTCATCATTAGAGCACTAGACCATGGCCTCAAGTGCCTCATCAACCTGTTTTTTGAACACCCCCAGGGACAGCGACTCCACCACCTCCTTGGCAGCCTGTTCCAATGTCTAACCACCCTCTCAGTAAAGAACTTCTTCCTAATATCCAACCTAAACTGCCCCTGACGTAACTTGGGGCCATTTCCTCTCGTCCTATCATTAGTCATTTGGGAGAAGAGACCAACACCAGCCTCACTACAACCTCCTTTTAGGTAGTTGTAGAGAGCAATGAGGTCTCTTCTCAGTCTCCTCTTCTCCAGTCTAAACAACCCCAGTTCCCTCAGCCGGTCTCCATAAGGCCTGTTTTCCAGACCTCTCACCAGCCTCCTTGCCCTTCTCTGGACTCGCTCCAGCACCTCAATGTCCTTATCCTGTGGTGCCCAGAACTGGACACAGTACTCAAGGTGTGGTCTCACGAATGCCGAGTACAGGGGCACGATCACCTCCGTACTCCTGCTGGTCACACTATTTCTGATACAGGCCAGAATGCCATTGGCCTTCTTGGCCACCTGGGCACACTGCTGGCTCCTGTTCAGTCGGCTGTCAACCAACACCCCCAGGTCCTTTTCCACCAGGCAGCTTTCCAGCCACTCTTCCCCAAGCCTGTAGCACTGCACGGGGTTGTTGTGACCCAAGTGCATGACCCGGCACTTACCCTTGTTAAACCTCATACAATTGGCATCAGCCCATCGCTCCAGCCTGTCCAAATCCCACTGCAGAGCCTCCCTACCCTCAGGCAGATCGACACTCCCACTCAATTTCACATCATCTGCAAATTTACAGAGGGTGCATTCGATCTCCTCATCCAGGTCATCGATAAAGACATTAAACAAGACTGGCCCCAAAACTGAGCCCTGAGGGACACCACTTGTGACCGGTCTCCATCTGGATTTAGCTCCTTTCACCACAACTCTCTGGGCTCGGCCAGCCAGCCAGTTTTAACCCAGCAAAGAGTCCACCTGTCTAGACCATGAGCCGCCAGCTTCTGCAGCAGAATGCTGTGGGAAACAGTGTCAAATGCCTTACTGAAGTCCAGGTAGACAACATCCACTGCTTTTCCCTCACCCACTAGGCGGGTCACCTGATCATAGAAGGAGATCAGGTTGGTTAAACAGGACTTGCCCTTCGTGAACCCATGCTGGGTAGACCTGATCCCCCTGTTGTCCTGCACTGGCCACGTGATCTCCCCCAAGATGAACCATTCCATAATCTTCCCTGGCACCGAGGTCAGGCTGACAGGCCTGTAGTTCTCTGGATCCTCCTTCCTGCCCTTCTTGTAGATGGGCGTCACATTGGCAAGTTTCCAGTCATCCAGGACCTCCCCCGATAACCAGGACTGCTGATAGATGATGGAGAGTGGCTTGGCAAGTTCCTCCGCCAGCTCCCTCAGCACTCTCAGGCGGAAGGTGCTTTGGAGGAGAAGACACATGAGCCTGATCCAGATCTGGCTGATAGACATTTCTCATGCACTCCTCCAAAGGACTCCTCCACAAGCCAAAGGACCCACACGACCAAAGCAGAGCAACGTGTCATTTCAGTGTCTAATACCATCAGTGAACAAAAGATAACTTCCAAGTCCTTCCTACCTGTCAGAGAGATTAAACCTGGCCCAGCCAATGAGACTCAGCAAATGAGCCAAGAACCAGCTGTCACCTGAAATTACAGTGATGGCCAAAACCAGCACAACGAAGTGAAGCATCTCACCTGAAACCTTTCTACTCATGGCTCTCCAGATACAGATATGAGCTCTTGCACCTCCAGCATGCCATTGGAAGTTCAGCATGGGTTCTACCATGTGTTGGTTGTCTAGCAAGGTATTATAACCAAGGGGAAGGCCTATTCTTCTCGAACAGTAAATCTATTCCACAGAACAGAAGAAAAAACTTGTTTTGACTTGTAATCTGAGTAAACCTGACAAGGAGGGAACAGAAAGGCAAAAGAACAAAAGGCCATTTTTATAGCATTTAAAAAAAAAAAGAAACAGCAAAGCCAAAGTAAGGCAGCTGAAATCTTTGAAGAGTTGCTGCTAAAGCAATTCCCTCTCATCTCAGGTTTTTTCCAGTCACTTTCTAAATAACTAGTGCAACTATTACCTCTGCAACCATGCCAAAAACATTTGGATGACTGTTTGCAAGTATTCAGGATTTACAAGAGGAGAAGAAGAGTAGTGTATCTACATATCCACTGCATCTCATCTCCATCTCTGGGTGTACAAGCACTTGCACTTTTTGACATCTGTGCACCCCAGACTTGCTGTCCTGACATGTCTTTCATCCCAATTAAAACTCCAAAGCATACATGGTACCAGGTGTGAATTTTGCCTTACATGATGGAAAAAGTAATCCTGAATGTCTGTGGCACAGGTTTTGTGTAGTAGAGAAGACAAGCATGATATTTGAACCTGGTATTTGAAGCCAGCAAGCTGGTCCCTCTACAGTGCTAAGTACCCAGTGCTTAGCGTACGCCCTGTGACAGGGACTGCAAGAACCCGAGAGCCACCAGAGGTCCATGATCTCCAGGTGTTATGTACAGATACAGAGATACACTGAAACAACTTGTGTTTCCCAGCTGCCGGCAGAGGTGTTGATTGCTCCTGTATTTCTCTCTGAATGTGTGCAGCTGGAGCCTGCTCTGGAAAACTGTGACATTGTTATCTCAAAGCCATCCCCAGGCCTCATGCATAACACAGTGGTGTCAGAGCTGCATTCGGTGGGCTCACTTTCCCCCTGAAGAGCTGGCTGGGGAAGGGAGCTCCCATGCATGTACCCCATTAGGGTTTCTTATATTGGCTGATGTACATAGAGCAGTCTCCACATATTACCCTGTACAATGCTCCTCCTCTATTCATGAGTCACTGCCAAGCAAAGACATTTGCTCAAGCATGGAAGAGAGTTTGGGAGCAGATCCTTTCCCCCGCCTGGAAAAGAGTGATGCTGCTGCTATGGCCCGTGCAGGGGATGTGGTCGTATGATACTGAACCCCACTGCTCCACCCTAAATCTGCCTCCTGCAGCAGGAGGGCAGGCACCAGAAGTGCTGTGGCACAGATGGGACCTCAGCTGTCCTGCAGCCCATGTGGGTGAGAAACAATGTGTGAGCAGCTGTGGTCCTCATGTAGATATCCATCTCCACAGGCACTGACAACTCCTGGGAAGAAGGAGGCACTGAAGGTATGAAACATCCCAGTTATTTCTTGGACTGCAATCCAGGAGCCACCTTCAGTGGGACTGCATCATTGTCCTGATGCAAATGCTCTCCTGCCATACTTGCTCAGCATTTTCTAGAGTAGCGTGTCCCTGTGTATCCAGCACGGAACACAGAGTGGAATGCACCAAGTGATTCCTTCTGAGAACTGACATCAGGCCACTCCTTTCCTGGTACTCACCTCCACAGGCTCCATTGCCTCCAGATCATGTTTTCACAGAGGGCTATATGTTGAAAGGGTCCCCTGGATGACAGTTGGTCTGATCTGCTCAAGTTATATAAGGTTTCTCAGGGTCATATCCATTGGAGCTGTGAATGTGTCTTAGAGATAGGTTCACTTTTCAAAGCAGAAGATCTTCTTTCCTCTAGGCAAAACATGCAGAGTTTGAGTTAGCCTGGAGGATGGACCCTGATTTAGAAGTTTGTGGTCAGGGTAGTGCTGATCTACAGCTGAGCTTTGAGTCCTGTCAGCAACACCTGTACTGCTTTGCACTGCCAACTCACTTCCATGTCTGGGATCCTTGATTCCTTTGGCTGAAATATTTTCAACCCATCTGAACAGCCCTAGAAAGGAAGATCCTACCTCAGAATAAGGTTTTTTTATTGTGGATGAACAGATACAGTAGAGGAATCAAGAGATGGTAGAGCTGAAATAGGACATGACAGCGAGACGAAGCACAAGAGGGACATGTCATTCAGTAGCTTAATTCTTAGTTCTTTCCCTGTGATTGGTATATACTTTGGTTAATTTATAGAGAACAAACATGTTTACTTTTAGACTTTTATGTTGCTAGGCTGAACAATCCAGGCTGTCTTTGTCTCATTACATACTGGGAAAATTAAGAGCTTGTTGGGTTCATCTTGGAGAAGAGAAGGTTGAGGGGTGACCCTGTGGCAGTCTAAAACTTCATCAAGGTGGGCAGCAGAGGGGGAAGTGCTGATCTCCTCTCTCCAGTGATCAGTGATAAGGCACAAGGAAATGGAATGAAACTGTGTCGGGGAAGTTCAGATTGGACATTAGGAAAAGGTTCTTCACTGAGAGGGTGGTTGGTCACTGGAGCAGGCACCAAGCCTGTCAGAGTTCAAGGAGAATCTGAATGATGCTCTTAGTTTAGATTTAGGTAGTCCTGTTGAGGAGGAGGGAGTTGGACTCAGTGATTCTTAGGGATCCTTTCCAACTCAAGATATTCTATGATTCTATGTACAAGAAGTAAAGGCAACACAAGCAGTGAAGGAAGAGGACACTCAAAGGACATTTATTTTAACAACTATTTTAATAGCAATGGAAGTTGTATGGACAAGACAGACTTCTTTCATACAAAAATCTCTCCCATTGTCACCTGAACTGGTTTTTGTCCTTGTACCTTGAAAGGGAAAGGGCTCTGCCTCCCAACACCAGGGAGAGGAGTGCCAATGAGGCATAGACCCAAATGGAAAGGGCAGTGGTGCTTCTTCCAGTGCTTCACTGAGGGTGAAGTGGGGATTTCAAGATACAAAGAGCAGCCACAGACATGCAAGGGATCTGGTCATTATCAGTAATATCTGCATGGACATGTGCTGTGTGTGAGTCCTGCTTTGCCTTCGCATTGACCTGTTCACAGCAGGGATTGCCCCGTTGCCCTTTTCTCCAATGGGGAGGTCAGTGGGAGGCAGGCAGTGAGGTATGGTTCTTTGCTCACCACTCTCATCTCCTCTGAAGAGGAGCCTATGAGTGTCTGGGTGAGGGCACAGGGCAAGTTTAAGAGCAGATGCTTCACAGCCTCTTTGAGTGAAAAATCAAACAGACTAAATAGATTATACTAATTAAGAGATGCAATAGCCAGAGAAGAACAAGACAGTATTTTCTTTGGGGGACATTAGCTGTTGCCCAGGTGAAAAAGTTTTCCCAAGTGATATATCAGTTAATGTCTTTGCAGAATGCTTTGGAATAAATTAAGCAAAGTCATTGCCTTGGGTTTCTATCTGCTCAGTTATCCCACGCCCTCCAAGACTTTTCCTGTTTAAGCTCAATCATTAAAATAATGAACAAAAAATACACTTAGTAATTGAAAGGAAAACTAATGCTGCTTTCTCAGCACCTGGAAACACAAGACACTGTCTTGCATTCAGCTAGATGAGACCTAAGACTTGTCGTGCAACCATAGTCATAGGAGGTTTTGTTCTGCATCCCTCTGGCCAGGAGGCTGCTGTGGCTGCCTTCAAATTCATCACTGTCCAATGTGGACGCTGGGTTTCAGCCCCTCATTCCCAAGCCTCTCAGTGCTGCAGTTGCTGACAGCTGTGTCAGGACGGTGGCTGCTGTTGCCAGTAACATCTGCCACTGCTTGTGCTTCTTAAAAATGGAACAGCAGGACCCAAAAGCAGGGCAGGGATGAGAACCAGAGCTAGGAAACGAAGCAGCACTATCAGCAGCAGGGCAAAGAGCTTGTTGGTGCATCCAAGTCTATTTAACACTTCTGGGTGAGCTGCAATGCAGTGTGCTGCGAGTGGATAAATATTATGGAGATCTTTGGTTCATAAGGTTTAGTGTTTCTCTCTGGCATGCTGGAAATCCCACCGCACTTGCCACAAACATGCTATGCTAAGGGACAAATTAGTGGTGGAAATCTCTTTTCTGACTGAAATCCAAATGAGTTTTAATGCTGCCACCTGAACTCCTCCCAGTTTTGCAAAGCCAGACTCAGCCCTGGCAAACTGTGCCTGCAGGTGAAGAGCAGAAGGATGTTGTTGTCACCAGTCCTGCTGTGGGACTGTGAGGATGTCAAGCTCTACTTTCCCCTCTTCTTCTGCCCAAACGGGATGAGTGACCTGGGGGACCCCTGGGCCCCTGCCTGCACCAGCTGCCCCGGCAGTGCTAATTCCAGGCTGGCTCCTGGGCACATGGGGGTGTCTCCTCTCCATGATGCCGGAGACCCCTCCTCAGCCTGAGTCATCTGAGCCTAGCACCCTTGTTCTCACATAATCTGATGTTTATGGAAATTATGTGCTTTCCCCTTTGGTCTCTGCTTTTCCTTCTGCAGAGTCTTCCCAATTAGTGGTAGTTTTTTGGCTACTTAGTGGATGAGTCCTTTGTTGATATATTAAAATTATTGTCAGCCTGTTTATTCGGCATCTAAATGTTTAATCAGTGGTTGTGCTTAAGGATAGTCTGTACTTTTATTATCTACTTAATCAAATGAAAGAAGGCTTTTTTCTCCTTTTTTGTTTTTTCATTCATTCTTAATTACAAAATGCCTAGACTTGTTACACAAGAGGAGTTCAGCCTTGTACCTCCTAGGCAGGAGCAAGCAATGCTGCCAGGGGAAATCTCTTGTACGCAATCTTCCTTTCAGATCTGGTTATAAAAGATAAGTGGTACTGACATGATCAATGTGATAAATGCTAACTGCTGACTTTCTGAACCCTCCGCCAACCTCGAACAACTAAAAATGTACTTATTAGAACACCTTATGCCCATTTATTTTTATACATAAATATACAAACTATATATATATATATATAATTAATACACAGAGACTTCTTTGGGGCTAATATTGATTTCAGCAAAGCATTAATATGTTGAAAGAGAGAAAAAAAAGCCCAAAATATGAAAGACATGGTTAATTGAAATTGAAAATCCCCTTGAATAGTTTTCTGCTCTTCTCCAACCATCTGCTTCTCAGCTGGGTGTCTCCTGCCCTTGCAGCAGGAACACATCCCTGGCCAGACACCAGGCACCAAGTGAAGTATCCAGTTTTACAGCAGCTTTTCCACTACTGGTTTTAGGCCAGCAACAGCTCATCGTTTTTCTCTCTTTAATATTCCCTGTGGAATTGTTCTTCCTTTTGTGAACTGGGGCAGTGCTCAGTTCCTTTCCCTGTTGCTACAAAGAATTAGATGTTAATGCCTCTACAGGCTCTCCCTTCCCCTGTGGAGCAGCTTGCTCTCCCGCAGTCTGGGGTCGCTGGGCGATGGCATCACCAGCATTTGCCTCTGCAAGATCTGGTGTCACCAGTGCTGTATGGCTGCACCATGCTCCTTGTGCTGTGCTTCTTACTCTATCTGTCTATCTATCTATCTATCTATCTATCTATCTATCTATCTATCTATCTATCTATCTATCTATCTATCTACTACATCCCTACCACCACCACCTTCTGGCCACACACCCACGTGGCTGCCAGCCCACCGCTGCTCTGGCAGCCGGTCCCACTCGATGCCTGTCTGCTGGCTGTGGGGCTGCCTTTCTATCTGGGAAAGAAGTGTTGAGAGTATAAGGGTCCCTTCAGGTCCCTTGTATTTGCAGGTCCCCTTGCCCTCCTCTAAGCCCAAGATGGATGCTCAAGCTCCCAGAAGTTCTAGCACCTTTGCCATGTCCCGCTTCTCCCACCAGAGCACATGACAACAGCTAAAACCCTCCAAGACAACCTCTTCTTGCATCGCAGCCAACACTTGATTTGAGAAGGGATTTTCATCAGCTTCACAGAGCACTGTTACTGCATTACTTCAAGTGCCAAGTGCTTCTATTGAATTTAAACCCTGGCGACTTCCTTGGAGAGGGTCCTTGCAGGCCAGGCCTCTCTGTACAATCACTCACGGATCCTCCAGTGAAAATCAGACGTCAGTCAAGGCTCCAGGCAGAGAATCCTGTCACAGGCAGTGAACAATAGTGCTGCTGTTTCTGAAATGCCTCCGAGCACCCCACCCAGGGTGCGTAGCTTTGAGGTCCTGTCACGGCATAGGCTACCTTCACTCTTCCCACCCCATCTCTTGCTTCAGGATCATGGGAATCACTGTTCATGCCTTGTAGGAAGAGCCACCATTATTCTCCACCACACAGCACTTAGGCATCCAGCCACTCATTGTGAATGCAAGCAGTGCTACTGTGGATGGACCTGAGGCTCTCTTGACTCTGCTGAGGTTCTCTGCAGGAGGAGGACCAGTGGGTGTCCTGGCTGCCAGCCCTTCCTGGACAGGTTCCTCATCTCGTAGCATCTTCTGGCTCCCTTCTTAGCCAGAGGGCTAGTTAAGGGTGGGAGCAGATTCAGTGGGCATGGGGCTCCTCATCTCAGTGCTCAAGGGGGTTGAACCTGGGTCAGCAAACTCTTCTGATGGAGAATTACTGCCCTTATCGTGGTGAGGGGTGGGTGAGGGTTTCCGCGTGCTGCATGGCTTCCAGAGAGCACGAGCAGGAAAGGATGGATGAACGGAACTGCAAGACTGAAGGAAAAGGGAGGTTTTGCACCATGCTGGCATGAATTCAAAAGTCATTTGGGTGGCAGAGACAATACAAATACAACACCGGTTCAGTCGGTTGTTGGTGTCACTGGAGGTGGCAGTGTGACTCAGTACCTGCACCCCCTTTCAGATGAATTGGGGCAATTTGTCTTTCATGTGGGAAAGCCAGCCTATAATGTGTACCATTTGCTCTCATTTTTCAGGGGACAAGGCACAGCAGTTCCTGCTAAGCTTTCCTGAAGGTATTGGTGCAGATGCACCCTTCAGTGGTGGTTCAACACATCCCATCGGTTCAGTTTTGAGGCAGAGACTGGGGACACTGTGAATCACCGTTTCTGCACTGTTCAAGAGCTGCCCTCAGGTCTGTGAATGACCTGAAGAGCCTGCTGGTCCCCCCCAAACTGTGGCACAGGCCAGCCTGAGCATCAGTCTCCCTTCAGCCTGGTGTGGTGAACACGCTTGTGTTTCCAGGCTTGGCAGAAGAACAGAAAAATCCTACTGGCCAAGAGTCCCCTCAAGAGATGGGTTTGGCCCCAGAGCTTGCCAGTGTTTCCCACAGCACCGTGCAGGGCGGGTCCAGAGCACCATAAATCCCACCTTGACAGATGCAAACTGGTTTCTCTTCCTCCCTGTAAATGGCTACTAGTAAAATTGATGTCGTTCTATGTACCCCAGGCACATCCAGGAGCCCTCAGCTTCAGTCCTTCAGGCAGACACAGCCTGTGCTCAGCCTTGCTTACCCTGGACATCATGCAGGGGGATACACCACTGGGACAAAGCATATTGGGAGGACCCCTCTGATCAGGTCTGGGGAAAAACATTTAATACCAGGCATTTAAATGAGGCTGTGCCAGGGATTACTCAGGGATGCTATGCTAGGTGTCACTCAGGGTTCATTGGGAGCCAGAGTCACTCAGAGCTGAGGTTCATTGGGAGCCTGAGTCACCCCTGTGTATTTGTCTTGTTGCCCACCTCAGAGAGCATGTCCATGTGGGCTTACATGGGATCAGGATAGAGGCAGCTTTGGCTGAATGTTGGGATCCCAAAGGTCTCACCACACACCTGGAAGAGTCCAGGCATGGAGTAGCCCCATGAGGGTACAAGTCAGAAGAAAAGGTTTCCTTGGGTGTATGTGTGACATCTTGAACTCAGTGTCTTTTTGCACAGGCCTTTGTTACGAAGTTGGTCAAGCCCACCTATTTTAATAAGAACAAATATTAAAGCAGTGATCCTAGAGCAATGAGAAAATTAATAGTGGAGAGAAGAAGAGAAAATGTTACTTTTTTTTTTTTTTAAACTAGGATTTGATCTTCTCCCAGTAATATTGACAAGTGGTGTTGGGACTGTCAATTAGCTGCTCAGTAGTGGTGGCACTGATGTTGGGGCCTTTTCCTCCAACCCCTTTTAAAGGCAGAAATGCAAGTCAGCCCTGTCCCTGCCAAGCTGGGGCCACTGCAGAACCACTGAAACCCAGCTCTGCAGAGAGATGTGTCCTAGGATAGCCTGTATTGAGGAGAGACTTCCAGGTGTTATCCCAATGAAGGTGGCTCAGCACAAGACAGTTTCCCACAGTTATCATTACTATATGCAGCCTCCTTATCAGAAGCTTTGTTTGGCTAATCCCTTAATTTTGGGGTGTTTTTGTGGGTTTTTTTCCTCAGTTTCCCTGTGAGGGTAAATGCCAGCCCTGTTGGTTTCTGACAGCAGCATTTCTGACCTTGCTGAATTTTACCCATTTCATGTCTTTGATCCTTGTGAAATTTGCCTCCCACCTTTGATGCAGCAGGACAAGGGGTCCTTGCTTCCTCTGTCGTCCCCCCACCAGCAGCTGGGAAAACATGCAACAAAAGTGACTTTCCAAAGAGAATCAAGGCTCTGACTGCTTTTATTTTGTTCATGTTATGCTTGGATCTAACTGAAGGTTTGTCAGCAGCTACACAGGTGTAAATCAGAAATAGCTTCATGCCTGATTCAATATTCTACCACATCTCATCCTATCCAGCGAGAGCTCCTGTTTGGCTGCTTCGGCGCAGACTTCTTGCTTCCAGGAGACAGACCCAGGGCCGAGGAGGGGCTGGGAAGTCAGAGACTCCTCTCAGGAGGAGCTTTTAAATTAAAATCTGGAAGGTCACTGCTCATGACCCCTTATTTCCTGGGCTGTCTGCACCCACCACCAGAGCAAGACCTGCCCTGTCTCCCTGGCTGGAGGGGCTCTCCCAGTCACCCTGCCTGCAGGTCTTCAGACATCAGCTTTCCTGCCTCTTTCCTGCCAGATGGAAATAATGGAGGAAAAAAGTGTTTTCCCAAAAATAGTGCCTCCCTCTGTGGCTTTGAACAGTTGTGTGTCACTCATGCTCCTGCTGAGTCTGGCTTAAGGTACAGTGGCTGCTCCAGGTCAAGAGGGCTATTACGCCTTCCCAGAACAGACTGTCCATACAATGGACAGACTCTGTACGTAATCACTCAATTTCTATTAAAAAAACCCCAAACTCAGGAGAAGAGCTGTTGAGCCAGCCCTCTGGGCCAGGGCAGAGGCAGTACACAGCTGCAGCAGCCACATGGGAGGCCAGGAGAGGGTCCCCACCAGCCCTGCTCCCCTCGCCCACCAAGCCCCCCCTGTGGCTCACTCCCTCAGGAGCCTGCATATGGGGCTAGGACGGGTGACCATGATGCACTGAGGGGTGGCTGTCACAGCAATGTTCCCACGCTGCAGCCCTGGGCACAGGAGAAGGAGCTGGACAAGCCATGAGGGTGGAGGGATGGAAACCACAGCAGAAGGAGGAAAGGGAGCAGAGGAAGGTGCTACTTCTCTGAGTCACCACTGAAGGTCTGATTTGAGGTTAAACACAGCACACACAAAACAAGCAGGTGGGAGAGTTTTCAAAGCATGCAGGGACTTTTCCCTCCTCCTCCACTCCTGTGAGACCTGCCTGAGAGCGGGCACAGGCATGAGCTGGTGGGGAAGGGAAAGCAGTGCATCCCCCCAGACCCTGTGCTCTGGCTCCTAATGACATTCATGCAAATTTTAGAAAGCGATTGAGATGTCTAGAGCTTCCTCCACCTGTCGCTGGCTTATTTCTAACCCAAGCTGTAATGAGGCGCCTGGAGGACAGGATCATTTCGTTTTCTTTACAGTAATTGCAATTTAGATGCTTGGTAATATAATAAGAGACAGAAGAGATTGGCAACTGGAATGGCTCCCTGGCTTGTCAGGCTGATCATCATCTTTGGTAAGTCATGGAGAACAGGAGAGGTGCCTGAGGACTGGAGGATAGCAAATGTCACTCCAATCTATAAGAAGGGCAAGAAGGAGGACCCGGGTAACTATAGACCGGTCAGCCTCACCTCCATCCCTGGAAAGGTGATGGCACAGCTTGTTCTTGGCACTATCTAGATGATGGTAGAGCGGTAGATGTGGTTTATCTTGATTTCAGTAAAGCATTTGACACTGTCTCCCACAGCATCCTTGTAGATAAGCTGATAAAGTATGGGTTTGGTGATCAGGTAGTGAGGTGGATTGTGAACTGGCTGAAGGGAAGAAGCCAGAGAGTTGTGGTTAATGGGACGGAGTCTAGTTGGAGGCCTGTGACTAGTGGAGTCCCTCAGGGGTCGGTACTGGGACCGGTGTTGTTTAATATCTTCATCAGCGACTTGGATGAGGGTACAGAATGTATCCTCAGCAAGTTTGCTGATGACACCAAACTAGGAGGAATGGCTGACACACCAGAGGGTTGTGCTGCCATTCAACGAGACCTTGATAGGCTGGAGAGTTGGGCGGGGAAAAACTTAATGAAATTCAACAAGGGCAAGTGTAGAGTTTTGCATCTGGGGAAGAACAACCCCATGTACCAGTACAGGTTGGGGGCTGAGCTGCTGGAGAGCAGTGTAGGGGAAAGGGACCTGGGGGTCCTGGTGGACAGCAGGATGACCATGAGCCAGCAATGTGCCCTTGTGGCCAAGAAGGCCAATGGCATCCTGAGGTGTATTAGAAAGGGAGTGGTTAGTAGGTCAAGAGAGGTTCTCCTTCCCCTCTATTCTGCCTTGGTGAGGCCACATCTGGAGTATTGTGTCCAGTTCTGGGCCCCACAGTTCAAGAAGGACAGGGAACTACTTGAGAGAGTCCAGCGCAGAGCCACAAAGATGATGAAGGGAGTGGAACATCTCCCTTATGAGGAAAGGCTGAGGGAGCTGGGTCTCTTTAGCTTTGAGAAGAGGAGACTGAGGGGTGACCTCATTAATGTTTATAAATATGTAAAGGGTGAGTGTCATGAGGATGGAGCCAGGCTCTTCTCAGTGACATCCAATGATAGGACACGGGGCAATGGGTGTAAGCTGGAACATAGGAGGTTCCACATAAATGTGAGGAAGAATTTCTTCCCAGTGAGGGTAACAGAGCACTAGAACAGGCTGCCCAGAGAGGTTGTGGAGTCTCCTTCTCTGGAGACATTCAAAACCCACCTGGACATGTTCCTGTGTGACCTGATCTAGGTATTCCTGCTCTGGCAGGGGGATTGGACTAGATGATCTTTTGAGGTCCCTTCCAATCCCTAACATTCTGTGATTCTGTGGTTCTGTGATTCTGATAAGCTGCAACACAGTGGCATTGTCTTCAAGCTGGGAAATTTCACCTACAAATCATGAGCACAGAGTTTGGTGCACCTGCTTATATATTTTATACATAGACTGATCTGCAGCTATGTCTGCGAACAAGTGCAACCCCTCCCACGCCATGCTGGCCAGCGAGCGCTCATCAGCTCCCTTTACATCTGGGCAGGGTCAGTGTTCATCAGCTGGGCAGGAGCTGTAGCTAATGTGTGTGTAACATAAAGTGCAGAGCTCAGCTGAGCTGCACCCTCACCTACTCCTGCTCTGCAAAGGAAAGAAGTCCCTTTTACAGACTAAAAGTTCAGAAGAGGGCCTGTCCCTTCCTTTTCCCCGGCACCGTTAGCACAGGACAACTCTGTTGTTTTGCCTTTTTCTCCTGAAACTGCAGGAAAAGAGCAGCAGGAGAAGCAAGGAGAAGCCAGCCTCTCACCGGGTGGTTTCCTAGGGGTTTGCAGGGAGGAGCAGGGCTCGGGGAGAGCGGCCAATGGCCACACTCAGGCTCTCAGGGGCCACCAGCATGGGGAGGTTTGGTGCCCACTGCCCCTGTCCCTAGCACAGAGTTCTGGGGATGTGCATGCGGTCTGGGGCTCATTGCCTCCATCCCTGGAGGAAGTAAATCAGCTCAGGCACCAGCACTGCTCCTGGCAGGGACTGGTATTCAACTGATGTCACCTTTCCCTAACCCTCACTCGTTTACGGATTCATCCAAAAAGCATATTCAGTACCATTTGCTTCTGCCTTTGATTTCTCCAGCAGTAACTTCTATTCCTGTAGATGATGGAAAACTAAAGGACCATTGCCAACGATATCCTAACCTCATGCCCATGACCACCTGCTGTTTCCGGGGGCTTAAAGTGTCCTCAGTGTAAATTTGGCAGCATCCCTCACCATGTGCCAGCTGCTCAGGAGCTGCACAGGGCTGAGAAGTGGGTCTACCTCCTTCCTGTTGGAGCCTGTGCTTCTCACAGCACCCCACCCTGCCAGTCTCAGCCATCTCCTAAAAATCCAGTTCATCATTCTGTGGAGTGATCTGGGAACCTCAACCAGCTGTGAAGCACAGCAGGAGTCAGGCTGCTTAGATCTACCAGCGTGCATGCGTGAAGGAAGCAGCGTGTCCGTGAAGGAGAACATTCCATGCTGGGAGATGTCCTGGGGGGAGGACAGCAGGCGAAGAGGCCTCAGGCCGAGCAGGAGTGGCCATGACCATAGCACTGGTAGCTCTGCGGTGGGCAGCTGTGGGGCTCTTGGCTGGGGTGTCAGCTCTGCCAGCAGCATTGGAAAGGGAGAATCTGCTCTCTGATGATACAAAATTCCCCAAACCTTATTTTACCATGTTTTCTTCATCAGCTTTTCTAATTGCCATTCATATTCCTCTCCCATATCACCCCATCAGCTCTCCACTGTCCCTCAGCTGCCAGACACATTTAAGGTGCCTGCCAGGCTCCTGACAGTGATCTCTTTCAAACCCTCAGTCCCTCCTGCACTGCTTATAGCCCAGTGCTGCTATGGAGGAGAGCCAGGCTCATGGTCCGTGGACCCCATTGCTGTCCCTATAGCTGAGACAATGGTGCCACAGGGCCCCAGCTCTGATGTCTTGGATGCAATGAAGTCGGCATGGGTTCTGCATATCACTGCAGTGGAGGATTGCAAGTTAACACCATTTGCTGGGTTCCTGCGTCCATGGTGGTTACTAATTAATTTATTTTAAAAAGTATATATTACACTTGTAGTCTTATACTAATTAGGTCTGCTGCTATGATTCGTTGTTGTAAAACTGGGTGTAAAAACAGGGCTGTCCCTCTTGGAGAAGCGGGGCGGGTATGGCCCCTTAGCAGCCTTGGCTGCCTGCAGCACCCCAGCTCGGGGCAGGGCAGCAGCAGGGCCACCCATCTCTAGCCACTGCCAAGCCCTGGATTTCCAGCCCTGGTCCTCCCATGCTCCTGGAGGAATAAACTTTCCATTATCTCTTCCCTCACTCCATTTTCTCCCTTTGCAAGCCTAGACAACTACCTCATTCTCCAGTAATCACAGCTAGTCACTCTCATTTAGCTTCCACCCACGATACAAAAGCAAGCCCAAGTGCCATACTTAGCACCAGGGGTTGTGTGCTGGTGATGCTGGATATTTTCCCTGTGCTTCCCAAAGCTTTCTAGAATCACTGGTGTCCCCACTGCTCCAGAATGGCACTTCCATGGTACTAAATGGTCGGCTTTTACCTTATTTGCTGTGACGCACATGTGAATATCCTCAGACCTGAGCACTGTCCTCCCCTTCCTGAAGCAGAGCAAGGGGTGCATGTGCTACCCAAGGCACTAGCTGCAGAGCCCCACTGGCATGGGATGCCCATGGCACGTGCACTGGGAGGGAAATGCTGTTCTTAAATTGTCCTCCAGCTCCTGGGACGTAACTTGGCAGCTCTGCCGGACACCGTGTTGTGCTGGCTGGATGTCTGAGCTCATTTAGCACCTCATTGACTATCACTGCCTGGGCTGCATCTGGCTCTGCAAACACTGCCATCCATGTGGGGAGCTGCTGGGCAAGCATTGGAGAGCAGTTCCTGCCCCATGCCCTGGATCCCATACAGCACTCCTGCAGCACCAGGAGTTCAACGTTCATTTCATGTGGTTTCTTTCCATCAGTCTTAGACAAATGAAGCGAGGGGGTGTCTGCGTGCTGCATGGGTCCCCCCACCTGATGTGAGGTGAAGGTAGATGCCCATGCAGAGCTGGAGGGAAGGAGCTTGCCTCTGTGGAATGGTCTGGGAGTGGAAGAGAAGTGAGGAAAGGAAGGGAGAGGAGCACCTCCCACAAAGTGCAGCAATAAAATATATCCTTTTTCTGTTTCAGTCTAACAGAATTTAAATAAAGCAATGTTTCAACTGGTTTTGCCATTGTTGAAAACAGTTTTTGGAAGTCAGGTACTTCCTTACAATGACAGGTAATAGACAGATCTATTGATAATGACACAGTGCATGCATGAATGAGCATTTAAAATCTCTCTGTACTGTGAAATACCTAACAGTGCCAGAAAAATCCCTCACTAATACTGTGGGCGTGTGCTAAAACATGTATTTCTTTTCTTGTTAATTCTTCCAGGGCAGTGGAAAATGTTGCAGTGCAGCTGACAGCATCTCTCAAGTAATGAAATGCTGCGATTCAGTGGCTTTCCACACTCGCAATGGCATCACCTTCTTCCCATTTGTATTCCTCCAAGAGGCTTAGCAAGATGAGAAAAGCCTCTTCAGAAGCAATTGCAGCGTGTTTGCAACTGACTTGTGAGGGGCTTTTTTTTTTAAGGCTTTATCTGCTGTAACACCTCTTATGCTGCAGGGAATTTAGCGAAGAGTAAATAGCTAATTTCATTAGCAGATGTAATTTCTCCATAGTGTGAGTTCTACTGATCGAATCACAGTGTAAAATGCTAAAAAGGAGTTTTATTCTAAGCTTTTTTGATGGGCTACCACAGTGTCATTTGCAGAGGAGATTTGTATAGGTCTGAGTTAGAGAAAGGTGACGAGTTTTGAAGAGGTCTAGATAGGAAAAAATGAGGATGACTCAGTTTTAAAACCAGTGGGGTTTCTTTTATCAAATACTTGTCATGGTTGCAACAAAAGAGTGCAACTCCAAGTGGAGGAACAAACCGTTAGCTCAACAGAAGGTCAGTGGGGGAGAGCATTGTTAACCGACAGCTTGCGTTGTAAAATGATTTTCCCCACACATCAAGGAGGCATTTATCTCTGAATTTTTACATGATGAACATCAAAGTACAGACTTAAGGGCATCAGATAATGTTAATCCAATTATAGTTCTATTTGAACATCCCTTAAATGCTTCTTCAATTCTTTTATCAAGAAACTTAACTCACTGTTACGAGTGAATTAGAGATATGAGGAAAATACCAGTTCTTCTTACTGAAGAAACTGAGTGTTTCAATGTCACTGGGATGCTATGAATCCCATGGACTCAACAGCATATTCTGTGTCCCTCCCTGTAAAGGAATTGTAGGGAATATTTCTGTTGATTTTTTGTTTTACCAACCTGCATGGCTTGAAATGTGAGTTCTGGCTCTCAAGCCAGTGCATCAGTCACTGTATCACATGTGATGTTCATTTATTAAATGACAGGTAATGATAGCTGAACCCAGGTGTCATGAGTGTAGAATTGACTGTACTTAATTACCAACGGGAATTGTGGGCCAGTGACATCAAGAGCTACAGTATGTGGAGATTTTGGTGTCCAATTTGCAATGCCAGTGACCTGGCTTCCCAGAGCACCACTGCTGTCGTAAGCCACGCCGGACAGAGAGATCCTTCTGGCTCCATTGCTTCAAGCTCATTTCTGAGATCCTTGAACTATCTGGTCTTCCCTGAATATGTGCTTTCACATCCAGCAGTAAGCTGGCCATGCTGCTTGTCTTCTCCACTGTCCATGCTCTGTGAGCCTCCATAAGCAGTCTGTCTCATGCTGCAGGTGAGTGAGAAAAACGGAACATTAAATTCCCAGATATTGCAGGCAATAACTGTCGGCTCTTTCATAAACTCATTTTCTCTTATTTACTGCTCTTCCCATACCTTGTTGCAGTTATGTTTAGAAACTTCAGATGTGCAGACAGGGACTCCCATCTTGCTGTATTCTTGTACCAACTTGCTTGGCATGTCTTGCTCCTCTCCTGATGATCACCATCCTGGTGCAACCACCATGAGACTTGTCCCTCCCTGTAGCCTTTGGTCACACACAGGGGCTGATCCACCAAATGGAAATGTCCAAAGAGCCTCTCTATTCACCAGCTCGTTGGGTCCATCACTTTGAAAACAGGTGACTGAATACATGTATTTCAGATGAAATCTCACCAGAGTGAGCCCTCCTCAGAACCCCTCAGTGCTTTCCGACTCACCCACCCACTCCAGTCCTCCTGTCCCAATGCATTATTCTCGCCTCTATTTTAATTAGGCCACTTATATTTGCAGGACTGGTAAAAGGGGCTTCAGGAGGACATTTAACTGTTTCATGTGTTATCTCCCTGCTCAGAGGGAGGCCACACAACTAGGGCATCTCTTTGTGGCTGTCCAGCCTGTTCTGAACAATTTTTAAGACAAAGATGATGTCATTTCCCTGCAATGCACTAGAAGGGGCCCCCAGTTAGTTAGAGAGGTTTGTCTATCCACCCGTATAAGCCTTCCTTGCTGCCAAAGATGATAACGTCACCTGTCATCGCTGACCTTTGAGAATAGCTCCTCACAGAACTCCTTTGCACAGACACAGTTATCGCTCTCCCTCTGGTCTTTTGCATAAGAAACATACTCAAGTTCTTTAATTTTTTCCTCACAGGTTAAAAACCATCTGCTTTTTTTTCTCTCCTGGACTCTTTCAAAATTGTTTGCATCATCCTTACAATGTGGCCCTAAGGTCCAGACACAGTGCCAAGCTAAAGCTTCAGCACAGCTTAGCCTGGAGCAATGATTATCTCCTGCTGTTAACATCTTCCAGGGTGATCTTTGCTTTTTATGCAGCAGTATCACAATTTATTCATATTCAGTTTGGAGCCCAGCTGTAATCTGCAGATTATCAAGTCCAGAACTGCTGCTTATCCAGGTATTTTTCATTTTCATTTCATTTGTGCTTATTTATTTCCCTCCTGAATGCAATATTTTCCACTCTTTTTTTTCTTTTTTTCTTTTTTCTTCTTCTTCACAGCAGTTTATCTCACTGATTCCTGACCTTCCTTCAAATTAATCAAAACCAGCTTTCAATTCTAGTCAGGCCTCCCAGTCTGCAACCCTGCTGAGTTGATATATTCGTTGGTTTTATAAATGTAGCCTCTTATCCCTTTGTTAATTGCATTAATGACCATATTTGCCAGAAACAGCCATGAGAGACTCCTTCTGGACTCCCTTCCTTTCCTCCAGGTTTGACAACCTATTGATATTTTCCATTCCCTCCTACTAGCAGAAAGCAGTCCATCAAGGCTGCGTGCTCACTCCCATACTTTCAGGGGCTTTCTACCAGTGCCAGTGGGAGTATTTAATGACATTGCAAGGGGATTATTCACTCCCTTCTCTGCAGAGAAGGTCCCCAGCCTGCAGTACTCCTGTGCTCACAGGAACTAGCCAGTTCGCTTCCTCCTGAATTCCCTTTGGCTGGTGATTGCGTCCTGATGACCCACTCAGTTGAAGACACGGTGTTCAGTGCTAATCACTTTGCACATGCAGTCAATTGCTTTGATTTCATGATCAGTCTGAAGCAAACTGAACTACATAACAGCCTGTGGCACGGGGATGCACAGGCCGCCCAGTTATTACAACAATCATGTTCCTCTCCAGACTGGGCAGAATTTTTGACCAATGCAGAAGTGATGGAACTGCTCAGTGCACAGCCCCAGCCCGTCACTGCTTGGGAAGGCTGTCCCACCACCTGTGGCACATACGGCACTAGGAATCATGCCGCATGCTTGCAGGGCAGGTATCTCACAGCAGTCATACATCTTCTGTTGCATGGAATGTTTACAAGAACACTCAAGTCACTTCAATGCCTTTGATTGATTGCCAAATGAAATCATTGAATAAGAATCCCAATGACGAAATGTATAATTGTCAAATGTTTGTCTGTATGCACATGCTCAGAAATGTAGTACTCTATAGCCCTTTGTTTAGGTGGCCAACTTGAAAATACCAGCCATCTGCAGTCACATGCACTCTAATAGCAATGAACATAAATGCACAATGCAGGCTTGAAATAAAACCTGAAATCATACTGTATCAATTCAGTGGCAAAGAAGCAATAATTAATATGGAGCACTGAAGAAAATTTGTACTACTGCCATAAAGCATTTTGAAAGTAAGTAAGAGCACATTTCATCTGAAAAATGTGAGCAGTATGAAACAACAGCCTAATAATGTGAACGGATATGGTCAGTCCTTCCTGAAAATGTTTCTTCTGTGATGGCATGAACCTGATCCCCCACATGCATTCACATCAGTAGGGCTTGTCCTGATCTCACACAGTGACTGCTGTGGTAGTTCACCATGGTCACCAAAAAGAGTTAGAGACAACATCTGGCAGGGAGGCCAACCCCATGGAAACATTCCCTGATCATTTGCCCAACTTGTTCCAGCAGTTTTCAGTGACTTTTTCCAGTTGACCCACATCTTATTTGAAGTATTAAAACCAAACCTGGTACACTAGCTGAGACCTTAGTATTTTGAGAAGAATGACAGGATTATCTCAGGTGGTCTCTATTGAAAACTTCTACATAGACACCTTCCTCTCAATGTCTATTTTGTGATCCACTACAACCCCAGACACAGCTCTGCAGAACTGCTGCATAGCCAGAAACTACTGTAACTGTGTACTTGGGTTTTGTTACTTAAGGACTTTCACCTATTTGCCCTCGTTGAATTTGCTCCTCTTTCAGGTATTTTTTATAGTTCATAAAAATAACTTAAAGTTTTAAACCTATCTTTGGAAGTGATTAAATTATCTCCAGTTGATATAAGCCACTAATATCTTTTATTATATTGCATCATCAATGGAAATGACTGAATAATACCAAAAGCAAGACTGGATGTTCCCTGTGGAATATCAATCGCTCTATTTTTCTGACTTGATGACGAAACACTGATAGCATTTTTCTGAACAGTCTAACCAGCTTTGTAGTTTTTCATAACACTTCAAATGAGGCAGTTATCTACTGCTTTGCTTCTAAAATGTCACGTTAAAGCAGCTGTTTCTCTCTTTTATCCTGAAGCTCATTATATTGATTTTCAAGAAAATTGTTTAAAGAGTGTGTATTATTAACAAATTTTTATTGGTAGATGTAAACCTAGGTCTACATTTATTTTTTTAATTGACTATTTAATTCAATTATTATCCTTTTTCTGTGAAGCCTAAAGGAAAAAGACAGCGAGCATTTCAGTTTTACCGAGATTTACTACTTGCTCATTCTTTTGTTAAATAATAGACTCAACTTTCCTTCCCTTTCCAGTATGGGATTTACTAGCCTTTAGCAGTTATGTGTGAAAAAGGACAAAACCCCACAAAATAAATTATATCTGTGCTATTTTTTACATTTATCCACAGTAACATATTCTCCCTTTCTATTCTTGTTGATTTTTCTATTTAATGAACTTCTTACACAGACATAACAGCCTCTTTCCATGCTCCCTGGTTTCCCACTGCATTGGCATAATTTGTCATTATATGCCCTTTTAATAGTTCTCAGAGATGATAATCATAGAATGCTTTAGGTCGAAAGGAACCTTTAGAGGTCATCTAGTCCACCCCCCCTGCAGTGAGTAGGGACATCTTCAACTAGATCAGGTTGCTCAGAGTCCCATCCAACCTGGTGTTGAATGTTTCCAGGGATGGGGCCTCCAACCACCTCTCTTCTCTGAACAACCCCAACTCCCTCAGCCTGTCCTCATAGGAGAGGTGCTCCAGTCCTTGAATCATTTTTGTTGCTCTCCTCTGGACTGCTCCAACAGTTCCACATCCTTCTTGTGCTGAGGGCTCCAGAGCTGGACACAATACTCAAAGTGAGGTCACATCAGAGCAGAGGAGCAGAATCACCTCCCACAACCTGCTGGCAATGCTTCTTTTGTTGCAGCCCAGGATACAGTTGGCCTTCTGGGCTGCAAGTGCATATTGCTGGCTCATGTTGAGTTTTTCATCAACCAGCACCCCCAAGTCCTTCTCTACAGGGCTGCTCTCAGTCAACCACATCATCCCCCGGCCTATATTGGTACCTAGAATTGCTCCAACTGAGGTGCAGGACCTTGCACTTGGCCTTGTTAAACCTCATGAGGTTCTCACAGGCCATATACACCATACTTATCATTCTGATTGTTTCAGCCATTTTATAAAGTATTCTGGAGTGAATTTCATCTGTCCCTACCCAGGTGAGAAGTGCCAGCTTTTCATAAAATACCTGCTCTCTTGAACTCTGTTCTTCTCCTTCAGGTACCTCCGTGGGGGATCACACTTAATCCTTTCTCTGTATGGAAGTCAGATGATTTGAAGACCAGGTAAATTCTATTGTATACATTGCCATCATTGCCTAAAATTAAAAATTCTGGTTTGTAACTAAATCAAAGCAGTTTCTTCTTTAAGATTAGCAAACAATTCCCTCATTAGTCAGAACCAAACCTAAAATAGTCACTCTCAAATTACATCATCCATGAGACAGAGTCCTTATGCATTTGTAGGAACACACGCACAGTTTGCACTCTGCAGTAGCATTTTCTGCATGCATCACTGTTTTGCCAATTACTAGGCCTAGTGCAAAGGATGCAGCCAGCAGAAAAACAATCCAGTAAGCAGATTCTATTGTACATAGAGAAGTCAGTATATGGGGGATTGCTGGGGGTACAAACAAGTCAGATAGATCACAAATAGACATCAACCCCAGCGACCCCAGGAATGACACAGCACGACCAATAATAAGTGGAATAAACAAAGACACAAGGTATCCCATAAAAAAAAATAAGAGACAACCAAGTCAATAGGCTGACCATATACTATAGAAGTAGCCCCATATTGTCTCCCCATGAAGCCCACATTTGCAAATGCCAAACCTGACTGGGGCCCAGTTGCATGAAGGGTCAGGAGGTCCTTCCCCAACAGGAAACTCTGCAAAGTGCCTCCACCTCACAGACAGACACTCCACCCTTCCTGCAAGTGGTCCCAGTTTTTATGCCCAAAGCAGGACACCTGGCACTCATTTACCCAATGCGGGGCACCTGGGGCTTGTTCACCCAAGGGCTTTCCCTGCAAGGTTGGCCACACCTTGGAGGAAAGCCAAAAGGCAAACACATCCCCTCCTCTTAAAGGACCATGGGGACCACCCATATGTCAACCTTAATTCAGGGCTGGGGGTTCAGACCCCAGCACTTCAATTACAAAGCAAACATCTGTTTAAAGATGGATACCAAGGGAAGCCTTTCAGGGGAACTAATTTGTCACCTAATGTGGCACATTTTAGCTTTCTTACATAAATCCTCTGCTACTCTTCAGACATAGAAAACTATCAAGTTTTGGTAGCAGCTATAGCACTTCTTGGGAACCGTCTACATTTAGCCTGTACCCAAGGCTAAACTGTAGGAGTTGTTCTACCATCCAGTGAGCCTTCCCCAGCTGAGAATGGGAATTAAGGAAAAAGGGAGAAGCCCCGCAGGTTGAAGTGGAAACAGATTTAATAAAATAACAAAACTAATACAATCACCAACATAAAGCGTACAAGGTTCTACTCAGCCTGCTCAAGATCAGCAGCAGGAACAGAAGGCCACGAGGGAAGACCCCAGGAAGAGGAATTCCACCCTCAGTGAACTCCCTCCTCTTACAATGACCGTGATGTCAGTGCTATGGGATACATCTGTGAGTCAGCTTGGGGCAGCTGCCCTGACTGAAACTCTCAGCTGACTCGGGGCTACTCATGGCCTGCCTGCATGGCTGGGCCGTGGGTCTGTGCCTGGGAAACAAATACGAGTTTTGTGTTCCATTATTCTTAAGAATAAAGCCAGAAGTAAAAATAGCTGCATATGATATTTTGGAGAAATTCAAGTTCTGACAATTAACTCTCATCTCTAATTTAACAACTCTTTTAGCAAATGAAGAAACTTTTAAAGGTAGGCATTACTTAATCAAAATTATTGTTTTCTATCCATCCTGAGTACCAGCATATTCTATTCTGCACTGTTTTTTTTTTTCTTCTGTTTGGTATCAGATTCTAAATCTAACATATTTCATGGAAAGAAATAGAGGTGATCAGTGGACTGCTTATTCTATTGGGAAAAGGAGACTTTTTCCAGATTTGTGACATTTCCCTGTATGTTTCACATCTTGATTCTTTAATGTCTATGAGAATCATTATGTAGACTCATATAGTAGCCTCAGTCACTCCAGTATTAGTTTTGAGACTGATATTTTGATTAATAAATGGTGCTGGTTAAATGAGAGCTAATAAATTACTCTTAACTGAATAAAAGAAGTTTGTAGTTTTGGCCTTAGCATGAAAACCTGTTAAATACATGGGCCACTGCGTACGAATCCAAATTCAGCATAAAAATTTGTCTAACCAAATAAAATTACAGAAATATCATATTAATTCAGTTATTTCTAAAGTGCCAACCCTGTAAGTATAAAAAATGAATGCAGAAGATGAAAGAACACCACCACGGTACAACAGATTTAAACTTATTCTTTATGATGCATTTTCATCAAAATTTGTAGTTGCCAGGTATCAAATTTCATTCATGCAACATCAATCCACTAAGAAATACATTATTTGGTGAGAAAATTAAAGTCCATATTTATGTAAAAACTGTTTTGAAATAAAAATAAAACAATATTTATTTTTACAAAAAAAATATTTTTTTTTACTAACAGAATATTTATCTGGAAAAAGTAATTTCCCACATGATATAGTTAAAGGAAGTTAAATATACTTAAAAATGGCAGATTCTGCATTTACATAGTTATATGCCATTAATATTGAAGATATGCTTTCTGGCAAAAAACTTCTCATGCTTAAAAAATGCACCTTAGTTTTATACTGTACATTACAACATAGAGTAGTAAGAAACAGAAGTAGTAAACAGGTTATATGCAAAGAAAAAAGTTACATTACAAGACAGTTACAACTGTGACACAAAAAAATTTAAATATTCAGTTTTAACAGTATTTGAAGGCAATTCACAATCATTTCAGGAGTTTTGTGAAATTTAAGGCCATTAGTTCTAAATAAAATGTATCTGACACAAACTCACAAAACTGTGTATTTTGTAAAAACTGTACATGCAATACCATTTTATAATTATATATGAACAGGCATATAATAAAATTTTTGGGTAGTTCAGTACACAAAATTGTGCACAAAGCAACATGGTTGTGCAGTTTTTTAAACAACTAACATTATCATTCATGCACCCTGAATGGAACTGTGATTAAATAACAATATTAAACCCAAATATTAAGAGCCAGCATCCCTTTGAATGGGCAATCTAGACAAAAAAAGGTAAAATTTTAAATTAAGTTTAAAATGGTCCATTATAAAACTGCTGTAATCACTCCAAAAGACTTTTCTGATGCAAAATCTCCAGTGCTTTAAAGAATGCATGACAAGATTTAATGAGCTCAATGAGTCAACTATAATACTCTGATAGTTCTGATTTGAGGTAATTTTCTTTAATTACTTATAGCAAGTAACTCTTCTAATTTGCTTCAGTAACTAGTTTAAAAAACTGTAAACTTAGATAATCTTAGAAATTGGAGACTCTCTGAAAAAATACACATACCTTCCCTTCAAAGTTTGGAGTTAGCCATAAGTCATATGCAATTACGTTATTCACATTTTAGGAGTTTATTCTCAAACTGTGAGATGAATGGATTACTGAGCACTGTTTGAAGCAATTTAGGTATTGGAAAATGCATATGTATTTGTCCTTTTCTTAGCTTTCATTTGTATTTGTCTGGACAAACATTCAAAGAGATATTGCTTCTCTTGTTATCTTGTGACAAACTATTGCAAGCTAGAAGACACGTGAGTTAATATTCCAAACTTTTGTTCTTAAGAATAGTTATAAAAGTATTGAAATTTAAAAATAGTAACATGTAAACATTGAAACAGAGTAATAGCATTCCTATACATATATATACACACAGTATTCAGAGAAGACAGTATCTTCTGAGTTGAAATCCTGACTTGTGCTATCCCCTCTAGTAAGTATGCTATCCCCTCGAATAAGTATGTCAAAAAAGTAGGGGTAAAAAAAAAAAAAAAAAAAAAAAAAAAAAAAGAGGAAAAAAAAATACTCAGGGAGGACATCAACATTTTGCTCCTAGCATTTAAAAGCTCTCCAGTTGCTCATGCAACCATAGAAGAATTTTGGTATGTGAAGAGAATTTTTCTAGCTCCAAAAAGCTATAAGCAGCTGCTGCTGCATCCAGAGACTCTTGACTTGCCATAAATGCTAAGCACTTTGGAGCAGTCATATCTGAGTCTGCAACACATGAATTGGGGGTGTATATGGTGGTGGTGCAGGGGATGGCTTTATTCCTCTGACTCTCATGTAGGACAGAAATTGCTCTGGGACTTCAGCTAAAACATCTTTAGCGAGTCTTGCCATGCTTAACACATGGTTTCCACTTCTGTCAATGTAATCTCGGAATGGCACAAACTACAAAACAAAAGAGACATTCACACAGGTCATTATGCAGACACAGAATATATCTTACAACATAAAAAGAAGAAAGTTTTATCTACAGAGTTATCTAGAACACATGAATATGCTACCTTACACATTTTATACATACATATAGATATTTTCTATTTTCTATTAGATATTTTATATGTACACATTGTATCTCAATTTTTAAAAATCTGTCTTCTAATAGAAAGAGTGTCATGCTTTCACTTGGGTGAAGTTCTTCACATAAGCCATGGTGAGCTCAGGTTGCTAATTACATGTTTCATTGATATATTTGGTTTATTTCTCAACCAAAAAAAACAAACAAGAAGGTAATGCTCTCATTTCTCAACCAAAAAAAACAAACAAGAAGGTAATGCTGTCTCAGAAGCCTATTCTTAGCTTACATTTCCTGCTTGTGACGCTGGCTCTCCTACCAGACTGACTCTGCTCAGGCAGTTTGTGAATAGAATTTTTGCCATTTGAAGTGACCAAAACAGAAAGGATGACTTTATATTCTTGACTATTTTGCTTTATACCTACTAGAACTATGAACCACCTGAACACTCTTTACATGATACTAACAAATGCATAAAGGATCTAAGCAAAAAGGATGGGATTAAAAAAAGTACCTATTATGTGATATCCAGATCTGCAACATCTAAAAAGTTAACTACCCAGCTCTGACTTGGATTTCATAAGAATTACTGAGATGCTTGTGCTACTGGTATAGAAAACAGAAATGATCTAAACTCCTTGATGTTTATTCACCTCAGTCAGCATGCAGAGATGTAGTGGATTAAGCTATCTAACAGGTTATGCCAAAGGAAAGCTGATTTGAAATTCTGCTTCTTGCTCAGATTTTGCAGCCTATCTCAGGGCTGGGTCACTTTTCAAAATTAGGATTCTATGTCCAAAGCTACTTCTGGTACTGATATGCTAGGCTGTGTTATGCTAGAATTCAAAGCCTAATGGTGCCTTTTCCCCCAGCCCCACCCCCCATCACAAAACAGGGAAGATTTAATCTTTAACTCTTGTACTCCAGGATAAAACTAGAACTGATTGAGAAGTCAGATCCGCAGATCTCACCTCCTGGCTGAATTCTAAAATCTGAAGACTCTTGCCCATTATACCAACCAGACAAATCTTGCTTTTTTGGATGCACAGCAACCAAGGCTACAGATTAAATTCAAATTCTTTATTGCTGAAAAGTTGTCTTTGGTTTTGGTTGCTCCCTCCACCCACCCCACCACCGAGTTTTTTTTAATTTGTTTAATTTATTTAGTAGATTTCTTTTATTTATTTCTGTCTTTTCTGGAAAACTCTCAGGATCTCAGAAATACGATGTAGGTTGAACTGTCACCGTAATTCAGTGTTTCCCTAAATCTTGAAAACTTCACTGCTTTTTAGAAAACGTGAAAACTCAGACCACAGTTCTGCAGCAAAGGGAGGCTATTTCAACAGTGCAATTGTTGAGATGCAATTACACAATATATATGGCCTGAACTGGTTCTCCCTCCCCTCTCCTTATGGTATATAGATATCAGAGGAGCTGGAGGGACTACAGACAGATAAGGATATATACAGATATGCAAGGACAGCTGGCAATGACAGCAAGGCCTAGAGCTAACATGTAGAAGAAGCAGGGGTGGCAGAGGAATAGAGTGACAGATGGAAGAAAAACCAAAGGGAAACTGACGGAATGTAAAATGCTTTTGCTATAGTTTGAGAGTTTAATTTAAAAGGCTAATATACAAAAATTTTAAGAGAAACTAGAGGTACATTAATAAAAGTAAGTATTTTCCTGAAACTTCTTAAATAGAAAAATAATAACAAAGGAGCAGAAATGAAATAAATTGAGGAAAATAAGTACACATATAATACAGAAGCAAATCTTTCCTTTACTAATTTGATTTAAATATCTCACAATACTGACTGTTAAAATTAACAGTTAATTTCATTAGCTAATTGTAACTAACTTAATACACTAAAAAGATAAACTTTTCATAATTGAGTAGATAATTTTATAAAAGCAAGTCAGTTTTATCCTGCCAGATATAAACTAAAGGTCATACCAAACCTAAAGGGTTTGACATTTACCCTTTTTCTTTATTTAGGTAGCCTATAATGTATTTGTTAGTATTTAGACAGAAAAAGAGCACAAAATAATACTGCCTTCAGGTAACTCAATATGGCTTGGGGCAAAGCTCTGATTGAAATATGTTAATGGTAAACAAATGTTTTATTACATTTCTGATATGCAATGAATTTAAATAAATACAAAAGAGGATTCATTACATATTATTTTTTATTTCTCAACAGAAATTAGAATATTTCTGATGCACAGCATTTTCACAAATCTTGTTTGTAACACTTGAAGAACTCCATTTATGCTCTTTGAATGTAAACCCAGCAGCTTTTGGAACTCCTGTTCTTTTGAGAAATTATGTATAAATACATTGCATACATTTAAATGCATTTAAATATAAGTGCAACGCATGCCAGAGATATCTGAACCAGCTTTAAAAAATCTGACATGGCACGGGGCTTTGTAGAAATACTAGTTTGGGGTCCAGAAAAGTTACAGGTCCTACATATATAAATGAAAACAAATATACACATTGCAAAGTTAAGCAGCTGCAATATGACCGTAATTATTATTAAAACATTACTACCTGTAATATAAGCTATTCGTATAGCTCAGTTATTCACAATATATATATTCTACTAATCAACAATAATATAAAAATCCAACCTGGCTTGAGGAGACATAAGATAAAATAAGAGATAAAATAAGTGAAGATGAATTTTGACAAACAGAAGGAATAAAGGGAAAAGAAGAAATGGCAGATCTAAGATAAGGTTTGAACCTAAGGATGCCTGTCAGTGTTTAAGAGGCATTCGACAAGGCTCTTAACATGCTTTAACTTTTGGTCAGCCCTGAAGTGGTCAGGAAGTTGGGCTAGATGACCATTGTAGGTCCCTTCCAACTTAAATATTCCATTTCATGAATGTATTCAGACGCTCCCAGGAAAATATGCCTTCCATAAAAGACTTAGTTTTAGACAGATATCATTCTTTCTAAAGTCACCAGTCCAATTTGTCAGTAGTTTGTCACTTTTCAAATGTTAATTTCCTTAATAATTTAATTCAGCAAGCAGCGATTAGTGTGCTGAGCCACCAAATGTCTTTCTCTGCCAGTGTTTGATTGACAACTACTGGGTGGACTGAACAACTGTAGAAAGCAGAAACAGAACCAGAGGACTTTGGCAGAGAAATGGAGGCGTCCATGGAATGCGGATGAGAGTAGCATTCCTAGGGCTTGGTTCAGACACACAAACAGATCATAGAATCCTAGAATGGCTTGGATTCGAATGGACTTTTAAAGGTCATCTAATCCACCCCCCCTGCAGTGAGCAGGGACATCTTCAACTAGATCAGGTTGCTCAGAGCCCCATCCAACCGGATCTTGAATGTTTCCTGAGATGGGGCATCTACAATCTCTCTGGGCAACCTGTTCCAGCTATCATCCGAGGTTCCTTAAAAGCATGAGACATCTGTATGGTCGTATGTGTCAGATGCAACACAGGAACTGAGAGACACTCGTGGTCTTCTGGCCTGGCAGTCAGAGGCAAGGAAAGACAGCCTAACTATCTCAAATGCACCCATTAGAGGACTAGGTATTGCCGACTTCCATACAAGTTGCAGTTTTCCCTTATGGAATCATTGTGAGATTGCAGTACAAAGGCAACTAACTCTTCTCCCACGGCTATATAACCCTAAGTGTAGTGCCAATTAGGGGTCATTTCCTAATGGATGCAAATCCACCTCTATGTGTTATATAAAGGCTTATAGGTATCACAGAGAATTTCTGAGCTTATTATGAACACCCCAAGATAATGTATGTAAATTTTCTCTCCCACCTGCACAATATCTCTTTCTGCAAACTTTCCTCTTGAAGAAATTCTCACTACATCACCATCCAGTTCTTCCATTGCTTAAAAAAAACCCAAACCAAAATGAATTAGTCTATGAGTTCAGATACACAACAAAAACAATCTTACTGAGAAAAACTTTAGTCAATTTACATTTTAGAGCAACAAACCCAACAATTTTTTATTTAGGTAACTCTTTAAGATCATTTACACCATAAAATACATCACGCTTTGTAGCTATTTCACACTTTTTCATGCTGACAATGCATTTTGTCTTTACTGTCATCTTCAGAACAAACCAGACCATGATAAGGTCTTTACCCGTCTTATACCAGCAAGTATATCTGTTTTGGTAATGCTGTATTTATACTTTCATAGGTGGAGAAGAATTCATCTTCAGCATTTATTCTTACAGAATATATAGGATAAAGCACAAAGAGGTAATAACTCATATTCATACTGGAAAAGTAATGATTGTTAATGCATAGGAATGAGGAGTTCTTAAAAAATTATTAAATTTATTGGGTAACTCTTCTTTTATCTTTCTGAGCAGAATCCAGGAAAATTAAAACTGTCCAGATACCCAGAAGCCATACTAGGTAGAAAGGTACACCTGTTCTCTGGTCAGTGTTAAAATGGATGGACTTGGGATCACAGATATTGCTCAGCTGTTGGATCTGCAATCCTATAACCCTTCTTCCATTATACCCTATGAATATCAAAGCCCTGCACCACTGAGCTTCTCAGGGGTTTACAAATTGGGCTGAGTTCACCAAAACCAGCATTTCAAAACCTAGTTCTTCCAATGCAACTGCTAGAAAGCATAAATGACACTACCAGTAGCCAAGTTGAAACCAAACAAAAGAGCATGTTTGTTCAAAGAAAAAATTAGTAGGTTTGTAGAGCACATTGCCAGATGATGATGCAAAAAACATACATATGTTCAAACCAGGAGACAGAACAAGTATTTGAAGGAGAGATCCACTGAAAAATGCCAAAATAGACATAAAGCACATCCTTCTCAGGAAATTCAAACCTAAAACCAGTATTCTGGGAAGTATCATACTTGCATATTCTGTTCTTAATGTTCTCTAGATAATCACCTATGGCCATGTCAGATACAGAATACTGGGCAAAATGGATCCCTGATCTGACCTGTTATAGTCATCCTCACATCCTTATGTAAAGCTCTGCCAAATGTATATGCCATCTATCTCAGGTCCAGACTTTTAAGAACCCCTCTCGTAGCCCTCAGGGGCTGGGAGATCTAGGGGGCATGTTACCTGGAGAAGAGTAGCTTAGTCTCTCTATCACAGAACTGAGACTTGACTGGCATTTGCAAGATGGTGTGCCTGGAACACGCACCCTCCTACACAAACACTTCTTCAGCATCAACATCAGACATGGAGTCTGTTGTTTTTTCCAGAAGAAATTTCTGCAGATGGGAAAGTTATTTCTCCACCCTCTGGCACATTGAGGGACTACAGGTTTGGCACCCATGTAATAGGTGAATTTCACTGAGGCACTATACTCATGGAATGTAGGTCCAAAGATGGAAACAGTATCCTGCAGTACAAACAGCATCCTGCCTTAAAAAAAGCAATAGCAACGACACCTCAAAAGCCCTGCAAAGACATCTCCAGAAGTAAAAGGAAGACAGAATCTCTACACATCCTGACTGAGTTAAGGGGATGCTGGGCAAACCCAAGGACTGGACCAACAAGGAGAAAGGTAAAAGGCTAATGAGGGGTGAGAGAAAAGTAAGTAATGTACGACTAAAGTTGGAATTATCAGGGGGAAAAATGAAGCTTGCAAATTTCCTTCATATGCATTTATGAAGATAAACTTTTCTCACTGCTTGTGACAATCATCTGAAGTGTAAGCATCCACCTGGACAATCTCTTCAAGGAATAAGATACTTAAAATTATCACTAATATACCACTTGCCAAAAAGCATAAGAAAGTCAACACCCCAATAAATTAATTTTCTTGTGTTATTTTTTCCTCTTGTTTTCATAGTCTTAGAATATTTGTACAAGAATTAACATGTACAGTCATTAGTGACTATTTACATTATACATCTGTGGTAGTGCAAAGTATATTTCATGTACAGGAGAAGGCATACTGTCTAGCCAGGAGTACTAGAATTAAAAAGAAAGGATGCAGGACTCTGAGGAATAGATATACGGGGAATGTCTACACTTCACAGTGCACTGATACACACAATGGCACTTAATAAATTAGTCCAAATAATGGAAGCATCATAGTTATTTGCAATGGAAAACAGTGTTCTGGAACATTACATGAAACAATATGTAAATAATCCTGGTAATTTCTCTCCTGCTGTAATATTCTCTCAATCCTGCTACACAGTAAGGCTCACTCTTGTTACCTAGTGAAACCCAGTTTAACCCAGATCATCTCCTCAAATGTATTTATTCTTCTCAGTATTTTATTACTGCAGTAAGAACAGATGATCAATGTTTCCAGTCAACTGACACTTCACAAAGCCACTAAATACCCATGTTGAAGAAATTCAACATTACTTGAGCATACTTACTTTACTGTGGGTTTTTTTTTTTTCCACTCATCTTCTGGAGTTCTGTAAATGCTGAGCCCCCATATGGTTCTGTGACTTGAACAAAGAGCCTGAGGGGGTGCACAGCTCCACATGGTAGCTTGTAATCATACTGAGTTATCAATCAATCCAGCTGGAAATGTCAACAGTGCTTACTGCTTTGCTTGTTCCATATTACGCTCTTTTAAAGAACAATATTTGTTTGAAAAGCTACATATTACTAAAATGTAAACAAATACCAAAAAAATCTAGGAAAAACATTAGCACACTTACCATCAAACTCTGCTGGTCCTACCCCCACTATAATTATTGACATTGGGAACTTTGAAGCCTTCAAAAGAAGAAGAAAAAGTGGTTTAATACATTATACAACCTCTGCCAATAATACGTGAGATCTGAGGACAACCTGAATAAAAAACATGCAGAAGTTATGTCTCAAAGAGCAAATTTTTTTCCCACTTAAAAAGTTGAGCTGTGTATACTGTGTGCTTAAGTGGTAGAAAACATCTTGGATGAAGACAGAAAGGCAGATGATTATTTTAATTTACTTTTTCCTTGTAAAGTCTTAGAATCATATAGGATTGTAATTAAACATAACAAACTATGTTAGGATTTAAAACTAATATAAGAACTAAGATAAAAAAATTATCTTGGAAACTTTTGTAAACAGACAATTATTGCAAGTATGTACCTAATGACAGTTTGACATTTATTTAAATGTATTTTGAAGTTTCTTGATATTACATAGCTGCTTGGAACTATGTGACACTATTTTTACATAGATCTCATGTCAATAGAATAAATCACCTATTTTAGCAATATATATCATATGTTTCTTCCATGAATTAGATTTTATTCAAGTCGGTCATCCACGCCACAAAGTAAACAAGATATCGAACTGGCTTTTGGTAAGATTTTTTATTTTACTTAATCTTTTTCATTCAATGAAACAAGGCAAAGACGGTATCTGACTTTCTCTGAATAAACTCTGAAATCCTTTAAAATTACAAAGACAGTATCATAAATATTGGATTCTCTTGCCCTGATAGTAGAACCAGTTATCTTCCAGTTCACAGAAATAATATGAAAATGCCTCTGTTGAGGAGGGTAACAACCAAACAAAACATTTACCAAATGTCAGTGTTGACAACTGTTCCTTGTTGAGATACTCTGATGAGTCGTGAAATCTCTAGAGTAATTTTAAAAAGGAGTATGCACTGGCCAATAATCATAGATGCACATTTTCTGCTAAATTAAACTCTGCTTCACTGAAGTCTGAAGTCAAGTGGTTTTAGAACATACTGTTATATTTTTAGTTTGGAATATAAAAAGTGTTATTCTCCCTCGTTTAAAAGAAATTTTCATTTTAGACACATCATCACCATTTCCTATTCTTCATCTGTCATAATACTACATATAAAACCAACTTTCTTCAAGCAGCAGATTTACAGTTAATTATTGTAAACATGCTACTTAAAACAATGAAAATACGCAATTCTATAAATCACTATTTAATGTCCTGCACCACTACATTATACACTATATACTATACATTGACTGCAAATTCATCCCAAAGTGTTACTACATAGTCAATCTTCCAACTAAAATTTTGTAGCAGAGTAAGAAATACTAATCTGCTACTGAAGATAACAGCAAAAGCTGTCTGCCATGGTCCTGGGCAAACAGCTCTAGGTGGCTCTGCTCAAGCAGGGATCGGACAAGATGACATCCAGAGGTCCCTTCCAACATCAATCAGTCTATGATTCTGTGGTTAAGGGCCATAAACATAGTGTAACTGTAACTGAATTACAGTGCATTGCATAAGTCACTAATAGTGAGTACAGAACATTTTCCAGACATGAAGGCATTTCTTAGAACAGAACACCATCTCTTTTTCAGATGTTTTTTATAATCTTATTGCTTGATTGTAAAGAAAACATCCTTTAAAGAGATGTACTCACACAGACACAGTATTATGTGATACAATGTATAAGAAATAGTAAGTGGCAAGGACAGCACAAAGACCAAGAGTTAAACTTTTACATACAAACTTAAGTGTGGCATTTCCTGAATGACAGCATAACCTTTAAACAATTTGGTAAAACAGAATGTGTCTGACATACACTGTAATGAGAAAGATACCTAGAAGCACAATTAGTGTTAAAAAATGAGATATTCTCTTCTTGACTTTTATACATATTAAGTTGCGCTGAACATCGCTGCCCTTTTTATTATTTTGGATATTATTAAGAGTGAAATGCTATTGAATAGCATTTAATTAGTTCTGTCATGGTATACTGTGCTCACACTTCAAGAAGTATACAGAGAAATGAATGCATCTTCAGCAAATATCCCCAAACTTCCACTCATTCCAAGCTAACACCACATCTGCTCTATTTCCAGATAGTTGCAGACTAAAAGCTATTATTCCTGGAAATGAACTATTACTGGAAACAAGATTTTTCTGTATGTCTTAGTGACAAATTACTTCCCCTTAACAACAAAACAGCCAAATGGACTTGCTAGTCTCTTACAGACCTCAAATTGGGGGGTGAATTAAATCAAGAGCTGATCTTTTTCTCCATGGAGTCTTTTTGTCAGCTAAAAGAAGCTATGTTCCAAACTTCTAGCCTGGACTAGAGGATGAACTTGCAAGCTAAAAGCTTGTTTACCTCCTTTAAAGCAAGAGTCAGTTAATCCTGTTTTAATATTGGAAGCTGGGAGAAGAGAGGAAGGAAACTGGTAGCTTCAAACACAGTTGTAGCTTTGGGTGTAAAAACTTATCCAGTGGGCTGTCAGAGTCCTTATTAACACACATACTCTGTCTACAAGGGCATCTTGCTCTCCGGTGAAAGACAGAACATTTCAGTAATATTTCATTGGAGTGAAATGAAATGGAATGGTATTGAAACAAACTGGAATGGTATTGAATCTCGACAGGAGGTAGTGAAAGTGGGCCTTAAAAATATGCCACCTAATTCTACCCTGCTCATTTTGACATGATGCTTAATTATTTTAATGTAGGCTTTTCACCCACTATGTCACTAGTAACTAGATCCACTGTAGTGTGTTCAAAACTATTAGAATAGATCTTTTCAAACCCTGTCTGGAAGCTGTTTCTTTGTACTTTCACCTGACATTTCCCAGGGGCAAAAGTAAAATGGAACCTGTTCGTAATACAGAATAGTACTTATAGGCATAGCAGTTTTGAAGAGAAAAACATTGAAAATCAGACAAAAACTGAGAAACAATTAAGAATTTTAAAAATTCCAGCAGACTCTTTCAAAGGCAATCAGATGACTGGTACGTTTGCCATTTGGGATCAGAAAGTCTGGGGTTGTTTTTTAAAAAGGCTTTGGGGGGGGGCACTGAACAAAGCTGTCTGCAATTGCTAGAAAGACAAAGAACAGTTCACAATGAAAAATTGCATGGTGGGATGTGCATGAGGAAGAAGGCAGCAAGAATCAGGTAAGGAAAATCATATGAACATGCAGTGTTAGAGAGAAGAGTACAGTTTCCCATAGAACACTACCTAATTAAGCTGAGATTCAACTTCTGGTTTCTTTTTGTCTTTGTGCATAATAAACTTCTGCTGTTTGGAAAAAATGGTGAAATTATGGAACAAATGTAGTGCCTGAAATATTAACTGATCTGGTGTATTGCCTAAAATATTAATTCCTTGAGACATAATTCTTTTAAATTTCAATACTTTCAGTAGAACTTACATTCACTATGGATTCTTTTGTCTGAGCCATATCGGAAATAACTCCATCTGTAATAATGAGAAGAACAAAATACTGGGAGCCATCTTTTACTGAAGCAGCGTATCTAAGGGAAGAAAAAACAACATCATAATAGTAAAAAAACCCCTTTATACAAAGGAACTAATAGGAAAAGAAGCTGTATTTTTAAAATTTGACTACTGAGGACTAATAAAGAAACATGATGCAGTGGATTTTAGAAGTAAAGACATTCATAATTAAGATGGACATTCTACTTTCAAATGAGAACACTAGAAAAACGTAACTAATACAATATTGATAATCTACATGTGTTGAGTCAGTGAAACATGGGAACTGTTCCACTACTAAGAGGAACATGGACAGAATGTCCATGAATCCATGTCCATGTCATGAGTCATCAGAAAGTCTAAGTTATTTGTTATTATCTCTGGGGGACATAGTATGAAGGGAATCTATTAGTATTGAATGGTTGGTTTTACAGCACAAATAAAATGTATCATGAATCAGCACATTGCATAAATATTTGGGGGTTTTTTGGCTTACAAAACCAGGTTACTTACTGTTGACCATGCTGGCATACTTCCCATTTGTGCACATCTGTAAAATGGCTGAACATGCACCCTGCAACCTTGACTTAGACATTAATCTCTTTGCCCTACCCACAGATGTGCCTTCAAGACTCGAGCTTCTCCCTGAGCTGTACAAGAATACAAGACAAAACATATCCAGTGCCATGCCAGTCTCACCCCAGCCAAAGGACCCAAGAAGCAACTCTCTTTGAAAATGAGCTCACATGAGTTCACATCTTTTGAAGATTTGGAAAGTGCTGAAAGAGCAAGTCCGTAGCAGTCCCACTGAACTCTGTGGCCTGCACACCAGAAACTAAGATTTCAGTTCATTTAATAGAATCATAGAACGGTTTGGGTTGGAAGGGACCTTAAACATAATCTAGTTCGAACCCCTCTGCTATGGGCAAGGATGACTTTCGCTAGGCTAGGTTGCTCAAAGACCCATCCAACCTGTCCTGGTACAGTTAGTGAAGAACTTTTTTGTGTGGCACAGGCTGCTCCACTTGCTGCTTCCCTTGACAGCAGCCAATATAGCCACTACTTTCAAGGTTCTTGAAAATGCTGTGGAAGAGTCAAATATAGTAGAACCTTGTAATAAAAGTGGCAACGAGTAGCAGGGAGAGCAGGACAGGAAAAAAAAATAAATCAGCCTACATATGAATACTGTGGAATACTGTGGCCCAAGTACAGAATATGACTACCAAAGAACTCCCTATCTTATTGGTCACTGAACATGAAAGGCCCACGTCACTGAACAGGATATGCTCTAATGACACTCATGATGATTGCTTGAGCCTAGAAAATTCTACCTCTGATGTAACACAGTGCATTCGCAAGTGAGTACTGCCAATAAATAAGATGCTGCAACCACAACATTTACAAGAGTTTGAAGGAAAGTGAGTGAAATGGAATCTACAACTCACATAAAGCCATCACACTCCTCCCCTTCCCCCCGCAAGATATTGATGGGTAGAAAAGCCACACAGACAATGAATCTGTTGAATATCTTCTATTTGCATGCTGGCAGTAGGGACTGATAGTTAGATATCTAGATTAACAAGACCTACTGTGGAACACATTTTCTCTACCATGTGGAGACTTCTTTTATCTCATTTTCCCACAATGCTTATAATCTTTTCACTGATGACTGCAGTGACAAGGGATGATGAGAGAGTAAAATAAAAATTCATTATCCTTTCTGAGCACTTAATACTGTCTGCATACCTACACTGAAGAAATTTAATAGAAATCTCGTTATTTCACATTTTTCAAAGAATAAAACATTCTGAAGTCTTTTGCAAGAAAGATCTTACATGAGGAGGGGAGATGACAGAAGACACTAGGTAGAATCAGGTGTAGTTTAGATATCCTTCCCCTAGCTAGGGAGTTAATGAACTCATTATCTGCTTAAAGAGCTTCTGAAGAGTTCTGAGATCACAACAGGATAGTAATATCTGATATAGTTTCCAGAGATTTCATCAGAGGCATATTTTTAAGTAGGAGGGATGTGGGAAGAAGAAATTTCTTTGAGACTGAAGGTAAGTTTCAAAGAGTAACTACAGGCCAGATCATAATTTCTACTACTACATCTATGAGAATCAATTGAATAGCCGAGAAACTGAATCTTGAAGGAAAATGATGTTACTGAGAACTGGACTGGTACATGGATTGTACTAAGGATGATCATGCAGTAGAATTCCTCATAAAGATATTTAACTTTTCCACTATAATGTAGTGTGATTTGCTACCAGGAGTTCCCAAAGTTTGCAAAAACTTTGTATTTCACAGAATCACAGAATGGTTTGGGTTGGAAGGGATCTCAAAGATAACTACAAATGCTTGTGGCAGGCTTCTGTAATTCTGCAAAAGTTGACAAATATTCCTGAGAAACAATTGGTGAGAAAAGGAATTCACTTTATGCCAATGCTCTGATGGTATGTGCTAATGAATTTCAATTTTTGCAACGAATAGGAGGGTTGAGGTTAATTGCCAGATTCTGAACCAGCCAGCTCAGCTGACATGATAGTTCTAAAGAAGAAGAGTGAGCCAGAAAAGTCAATGGGTTAGATTTCCAGTCAACATGGCTAATGCAGACACTGAATGTGACATACATGGAATTCAGCTGTCATAAGGATTGGCATATTTCCTCACAGTCTGAAAACTGCTACTGGAAAGACCCTGTCAAAGGGAAGATTAAAAGGAGACAGCTAGTTGCTTAAGACAGGCAATGGAATATACACGTATATAATTTGAATGGTATGATTCAAAGATGGAACAACTAATCCTAAGAATAAGTAGATTGAATCCACTATCTAGCCATGCTGGAGTGCACAGAAAATTCTTTGCACCATAAAATTTGCAAAGTACTTTTGGTTGGGCTGTAGAACCAACAACAGCAAGAACAGAGAGTAAATAAGTATTTCTTGCTGTAACAATTAACTGTTTTGCAAACTCATAAATAAAACATTAACAGTACAATGATTTATGCATCCCTACCACTTTATTTTATAAACATTAGTTCTTTCTCTATATCTAGAAATAAAATAAAACCTGTTCAGGTAGTTAGTTACTCAGCTAAATTATCTGAGCCATATCACTTTTCCTATGCCTACACATGGAGGGATACTGTAAGTCAGGATCTTGTCTGCCAAAATACAGGAACATTATCCTCCTTAAGAAACCTTTACAAACACAGGTAGGGTTTTACTTTGAGAGGTTAGATAAGGTGTTGCATAACACAGCACCATGGCTCCCCAACAGTGGCTGCCATACTATTGCCTTAACAGTACCACTACCATCTGGGAATTATAGCAACAGAGTGCCCTGAAAAATTTTGTAGAATGTTTTGAATATTTTGAGATTAGAGGAACTACATATGCATTTTAAAAAAAATGCATTTTATAATTTTTTGATAGATTTGTGTCTTTTCTGTGAAGCAAAAATTCTGTGCTCCAAAGGAAAAAAAAAGGAACACGACAGAGTGGTCTCACAAAAATTTTCTTTCATCATCATTTTTCCTAAGAGTTTAACAGGGTGGATTAACTAGATCACTTGTACTTATTTGTAACCAGCACTGAAATTCTGCATAAGACTAGCACACCTCCTCAAAGGTACAAGTTAATCACGTTACACTGAATAAATAAAACAACTGTAAATACCTTTTACAATGTTTAGCATCATGCAGCTGTTAGCCTTTTATATGTGACAGTTGTACTGACAATAAGAAATTTCTGTGAAGTACCTGTTGCAATGCTTACCTGGCTACATGATTAATTACAGGGGCAAAGTTTGTTGGTCCATAAAGCTGTACAGATTTTAGACTCCTGTAATATGCCTCCATTACACCATCAATTCCGTGGCAGTATGGATTTTGAGGGTTTCCATTCTAATGAAAACAAGAGACAATTAATCACTAAATGTAATTATGAAGCAAAAATTATATAAGTTAGTGAACATTACTCAGGGCACATTTTTAAATGGCAAAGACATAAGCATCCTAGGATCTGTTCAGAGAATTTACTACAAATGCCTAATTGTAAGTCCCATGGCTGGCTGTGTTAACTGCCTAGGGAAGGAGGTTCTAGGAGTCTCTTGTTATATGCAGTCTGAATCACTGGAACTGGTTCCTGACATAAATACCACCTTAAGTAGAATTAAGCAGTCTTTCTTACATGCAACAGTAACAGGCATTTCCCTGTGTGGATTTAAGGCATGAATTACAGGACAGATGTAAAACAGGAATCGTGTTCAGGAGCACACTTCTGGCTCAATGATTTCTTATTTCAAAAATGTGAAAAAAAGAAATAGTAGCCAGATCCTAATGTTCATACATGATGTGAGTATAAGGTAAACTATAAACTCTTCATTGTTTTGGTACAGTGTTCAGCATTAGAAAACTGATTTTCAACCTGGTATAAGCAGATTAAGAAACTTATTTTTAGGAACCCATTGGAATGGCTGGGACTCTAAATTCTTTGCGTACCTATCTCCATAATTTTACTACCTATGAAGACACCTGTTTATAGATGACAATACAAACATATAAACCTAATCCCAGATTAATGATCCATGTCAGACCTAACAAATGACCCATGTAATGCTTCAAAAACTTCCAAATCACCTTACTCCCCTTCATCTTCCAACACCTCATTGGTTTAATGTGCCAGTATCTCATTCTAACCTCCCTGAGATTTTTCATGGAATTGATGTAGAATCTTAAAAGCGAGTGCTGAAAACACTGCTTAGCATTAAATGGGAGTCACCTATATATGTTTACACATGGAGGAAGGGAAAAAAAAGACTCTTTTTTTTTCCTCTGTAAAAGCACCACAATGCCGCATGAATTGACTGAATTAATTTTAGAAACAACTTTTAAAACTGAAAGCAGCCAGGAATAGGTCTGCGTTTTAATAGCCTTATATGTATCAACACATATGAACTTGCTATAAGGAAGTCCAAAGAAAGTCTGTGGTTCAAATTAATATCTGCAATTGCACCTGTTTTAAATTACTATCCATGTGAAAAACCTTTCCTTGAGTTAAGACATGTGGCATTGCTTTCTAGCACAGGCTGACAGAAGAAATACACATCTACAATCACCAGTCTTCTGCCATGTTTTTGCTACTATCTAATTAAAACTCACCTGATATACCTACACTTGCTGTAATTCTGACAACTTTATCCTACTCACAGAAGAACAAAAACCCTCAAAATAAGCAAGTAGATAAACACCCACACTAATCACAAGCATCAGTTATAATACATCAACCTTTCTGGCAAATCCTGTTAGATTTAAGTTTGTAATTTAACTGGCACATGGACCAGTCTCAGATTTGTTCTTGTCACCTCAGCTTATAGTCCCCTTAGTTATCTCTATGTCTCTAAACTAGCAGCCTGTAAAAGATAAAGAGATCCCAGAAAATGAGAGAAAAATAACAATAATAATGAAAGATTATCTTGAATCATGATTCACTTGCTTCTTAAGATAGATTAGCTTAAATCTGAAGTCTTTCAAGCATCTGTTTCTCATGCTGCTACAGCTCAAGTTAAAGATGATTACTTTTCTTTATTACTATTTTTGTTTCCCCTCAGGCAGCAGACTCCCCTACAGGGACTTCTTCACTTCAGACTTCTGCCAGTAACTTCATTACGATAAAAAATTTTGAAATAGTCTTTTAGGCAGAAGAATTAGCACATTCGCTATTCTCTACCTGTCCAGTAATTGCTTAAGACTGCAACCTGAACTCCCAAAATTTTGTTGCAGTAAAGATATTCAAACAATATCTAAATATTTATTTACTTACCAGTGCAAATTCATGGGATACTCTTCCATCTGGAGGCAGTCTAGCTCCAAAACCTAGAGCTGGGAACATTTTGTCGCTATCATAGTCCTGAATTATTTCACCTACTGCTTTCAGTGCCATGCCATAAGCGTTCAGCTGATAGGGATTCATGTAGTGCAGTGAAGTAGGCTGTGAAGGGTTACCTGTTCAAGCAAGGATCATATTTACTTTAAAACTGAATCACTTCAAAATTACAACTAACAGAAATCTAAAAAAAAAAAAAAAGAAATTGAAAAGAAAAGATCCTGAAAAGAAAATGAACTTATTTCCTATATACATAACTGTGGATATATCAAGCAAAAATGCAATGTTCTGAATACATTTTAATAGGTTAGCAGTAGTGACAGTAAATCTTTTCAGCATTGAAAGGGCAGCAGGAAACTGTGATTAGACTTGTAAATTCGTGTCATTTCATAATACAATATAGACTTGTAAGATGAAATTTACAAAGTATTATAACATTCTGAAAGCAGCTTTGGAGGAGGATCAAAACTTATCTCTGGTTCACCCCATTTCAGCCTCACTCCACCTCAAAATCCTTTCTTTTGCCTCTCTCAATGGGGTCTTCTAAGTTAGCCAGTTTCCTCCCAGCAATAATAAAGAAACAGCAACAACAAAAAATAATCAGAAAGTACACAAATATTTGCAAACTGCTCCTACTTATTCAATTTTATATATAGTTTTTTCAATTTTTATCTTCTGTTTGGCCTGCTTTTCGGGACTGGAATTGGCCTCTAGTCTGTCACTCAGCAAAATGGAATTCTGATTCCAGGTGGTGCCAGGCATAGAGATAATCAATAATACAGTGAAGTTAAGCAGAACACTGATATAGATACATACACATGCACACACTCAAAACTAAACACAGCACATACAAGAATTTTTTTTATTCTTACCATTTGAGGCCGTGAAATCAATAGCTACTGTGAAATTGATTTGGGTTCTGTAGAAAAAGCAAATACAACTCTTATTAATAGTTTTACTGTTATGTGGAAAAATAAACAAGATATTATAACATTGTTTGTGGACAAACTGTAGGACAATGACTTTCTAATACAGGAAATGAACACTGAAAATACTCTTTTATAAGGTTCCAGCCAAGAGCTACATAACACTATTTTATTAACATACTGAAAACAGTTACTTTACTCCATCCTTCCTTTATTTCATTGTTTACAAAAAATCCCAAATTGTTAATAATGTTACTAAGATCTATAAACATTAATTTTCAACAGTAATAACTTATTTTTCCTCGGACATATTTTAGCCCTAGTCATGGAAGTCTTTGACAAAGGAAGTAGGGTTTTACTAACCTGCTCTTAAACACTAGAACTGCATTTTAATTCAGAACATGTCTGAAATCGTGCTTTGCGTAAACTCTTTGGACAGGGTATCATAGGTTTTGGCAATGGATTTCATTCATGTGAACATAGTCAATACTTTGAGTGAACATATCAAGGTAATTCTTGGAAGACAAAGGTACAATTTGGAAGCAGGAATATAAAGATCTGTATCTGAAGCAGTAGCTAAATAAAGCCATTATTGTGCATTGATCAATTGTAAGCATAGAATTATTGTCATAAAAATTAATCATCAATAGACTTTTACCGAGTGACAATCCAATGAAACACAGTTCTGTTCCATAACTTCCTTCAGGACAAAATAGCGTCATCCTGGAGATTCTCTCTTAGTTAGTAAGACTCTATCAGGAAAAGATTTTGTATGAATTTGAAAATTGACTTTTTGCTCAGATTGAGTCTTTTACATTGTCCTTCAGATTTCTTCCTCTCAGTGTGTGCAACTATGAATTTAATGACCAAATTAGCAAAGATTAAAGCTCTTTAAAAGTTATGGAACAGATTTAACTCATTCGCATTTAGATTAAACACCAAAAATTTTACATCTGGCCTGCAGTAGTGGATTTACTGCTCAAATAACCTGATGTGCCCAACAAAAGCACTATGCATGTCATAAAAAGCTGTGCATGAAAAAAAATTCACATGGAATCATTTTATCATACTGATCAAGGCTAACTCAAAGCTAGATTACATGTGTACTCTGTCTCCAGAAAGTGGTAAAAGCTTACCAATGCCCACAGTTACAAGAAGAGTCAGTTCCACTGAACACGGAATGCATCTAAAAACACTGTAGCTTCTATATGGACTTGAACAAAAAAGACAGTGAAAGCTGCTGCAATCTCTGAAAAGTTCAAAGAGCTAAGCTTTATAAGAGAAGTTTTCTGCCAATACTTCTGTGTTCTGCTTTATACAGTTTCACAAAAACAATTTAATGGAATGACAAGTTAGATTTTGTTTGATCTGTACCCTGCAGCTTCTTAATCACAACATCCTTCTGCACCATCAGTTAGTGGTAAGAATAAAGAATGTCAACTAGTTTTCTACCACCATCACTACAGCATGCAGAAAAATTACCTTACTCAGATAAGAACAAGATAGGAAAAACAACAACAAAAAAATCCAATACAATACCGTTTCTAGATTTATGCTTGGAGTTGTTATCGGCACTGCTAAGCAAAACTGCTTTTGGGCTATAATCTCTCTGTACTTAAATTGCCAGAGCTTTGGTGTGGTGCAATGTTTGAAGAGTAAAACAAGACTCCTCGAAGCATTACATATCAGATATATCAAGTACAGAAATCCTTCAATGTGCTGAAGAATGTGTCACTGAGAAGAAAAAGCTCAAACAGCTTTTCCTCTGCATAAGAACAGCAAAACTTATTTGTAAACTCATTTTCTGGATCAGCTATTCTGATCCAATTGGTAAGAAGAAATAGAGTTTTGTGGATTCTGAATTCAAGACAGAAACAACAGAAAACACAGTAAAAGAATATTAAAAATGAAAACAGCTAACAAAAGTTAAAGTGAAAATATTGAAACTACCTCTAATGGCAAAAAGAACAAAGCCAATTTTCATGTGGCTGCAGGTAATGACTGACAGCATCAGTTTCTGAAATATGCCTCAAAGCGTATACTTGAGTATTCCTCAAGTTGCAGAGGGGAGGTTTAGATTGGGCATTAGGACAAAATTCTTCACTGAAAGGGCTGTCAAGCACTGAACAGGCTGCCCAGGGAAGTGGTTGAGTTCCCATGCCTGGAGGTATTTGAAGATGTGTAGATGTGGCACTCAGAGACACAGTTTAGTGGTAGACTTGGCAGTGCTAGGTTAACGGTTGGACTCAATGATCTTAAAGGTCATTTCCAACCTAAATGGTTCTACGATTCTATATCAGAAACATCCCTCGCAATATGACCTCATGGAAAAGAGACATAAAAGCCTAAGTCAAGGTGTCAGTGTCCTCTGAGGAAAGGAGTAATAAGCTGCAAAAAGGTACAAAATAAAGATCAACCCTTGTAGTCAAAATTATCAAAATGCAATTAAATCTTTTTTGAACACAAAACTGTGTCTTTAAAGCTCAAACAAACAATTCAACTTCAAATTAGTACCACTGGAGAAAATAATTTCAAAAGCAGCTGTAATATTGTAAGCACGTGTATTTTGTTGGGAAGACTATTATGAAAAAGTACTAATTTCCCTACTGTTTCACCAGGACTGAGAAAAATAAGCAGCTATAACTAAAAAATTAATCCAGGAAGGCTAATTTAGAAGCTGGGTGTCATGAAAACATCAGATACAACTACTTTGAAAGCTAAATGGGATGACTGGAAAATTAATCTGGATTGCATCTTAAGAAGAGTTTTCACAGTTACACACGTTATTCTGGAACCAAATTAAACGTAATTAATATATGTGAAACTCCACTGTTCTGTTCTTATTTCTACTCATGTTTTATTTCTTTTTAACAGACTAATTCTTAGGTTGTATCAAGCGCTCATTATGAGGTTACTGTTATGAACATATTAACCTTCATCAACAACAATGTATTTTTAAATGAGAGTACTGATTACTGTATTTTGTGTAAGGGACACTAGTTGAAAAATCATTAAGTCAGAATAAGGACACTCAAAATTTTAAAAGCATATAAAATTGAAGTTTTTGAGACAAATTTAGGTGCCCGATTAAATGATGCAAGTTTTAAAACACAACAAGACAACAAAACCTATTGTTCCTGATAAGGAAATTCTTTGGCTAAGGCTGTGTCCCTGCTTTTCCAGCTGTAGAGTTCTCCAAGGAGCAACATTAAAAGCTCATGATACCCGCTACATCAGTTATGTTGTGAGGCCATGAGGCTTTGCACAAAAGCCACTGAAACGTGGCTAGGCAGGCTGAGTTGCTGAATGTCCTGTCCCAGGGGAGAACTCGGGTAGAATACCCAAGCACAGCCATATGGATTCAGAGCTGGATGGATCACTACTACTCTGCCACGATTTAGTTAGTGTAGAAAGACTTGATCTATTTGACACCTGGACAGCTGAGGTTACCCTATACTACTACGAGAAATGAAGAAAGTATCTTAAAAGGAACAGTAATCTTCACCTCACAGCCACAGAGCATACATTTTCTTTGTTTCTTCGGGAGAACAAGGTGAAAACTATTGTCTTTTAATTAAGAGAGCTCTATTGGCACTGATATACATAAGGGAACAAATTATGCCTGGGTGTAGCTTTTGACTAGGCTTGATAACATTTGTAACAATTAGGTTTTTAAACAGTACATTGGAAGGAAACATGAATTTCCTCCTGTGGCTTTGGAATGACAACCAGCTGGTCTCTTAGCAGGGGGGAGTTGTTGAAGGTTTGAGGACCACTTACTGTGCAGAACTCCATAAATGGAGCTAATGGAGTAACTAACACTACCAAGAGGCTGTATCCTCTCCACAACATTTAATTGCCCAGTTACTTTATAATTTCCCCTTTGCAAATACTTGTTTGGCCAAATGCAGTATCAACATGAAGATTTTTCTGATAAAAGCTCTGCAAGATCTTCCTCTTATATAATCTTATTACTCATTATTTTCCAAGGATACAAAAAATATATGGTAAAGCCCCCAAATATGTAGCTAAGGCAGCCCTTGTTTCATAAGTGTATCTCACACCAAGTCTCCTTCAAACATCAAACATGCACGATATTACAGTATATGGTGTACTGGTTGGATGAAAATAGCTGTCATGGAAGGAGTTCTACAGTTCCATTTTAACCATCAATAACTCAGTATAGTTCAGTTAAAAATGTATGTCCAAAGCCCTCAGAATTCAAACAACGTGTGGTTGTTCATTTCCAAACACCTGGATGAAAGCGGGGAGAAAACATTTCTGCTTACCTTCCACTAATCTGGGACTGAAAAGATGACTTAATATTTTTGGGTTGCAAATGGATTCAGCTTCTGAATTTCACCGATTTACAAATGCCTACAGTAACTTTTTAGTAACTTTTTAAGAGTAACTTTTAGTTCACTCTATATCCTAATAAGTCAAACAGGCTAGAAAGTTCTGCACAGAGATATCCTTTCTGTCCACTAAGTCTTGTAGTATTTTGGCTCCTGGTCTCTCTTCCAAACAAAAACAGAGCAGACTACAAACTGACAGTCATTCCTGCAAACCAGGATAATTTCAATTGCATTCCTCTTCAAGGCCATATCCCTTACATTCCTGAGCTTATTTGTATATTTGGAGGTGTTTTGATAGGAATCTGTTATTAATTGTTAAGTGGCAGGAGAAATCCAATTCTGAAGTATACCTTGTTTTTTAGCACAATGTACCCATTTTAAACGTGGGAAGGTCAGTGTGGCAAAACGTGTGATTAAGTATGAAGGTGTAAGGAAAAGCCGAGATGGCACCACTTGATGTAATATTCAGATGCAAGAGACATCCACCTCTTTCCTGCCATGCTGCTATAAAATCCAGTGTTATGTAGTAAAATGAAATTAGAATTTATGAACAAACTTCTATTTCATTCTTCAAAGCTCTTTAAAAAAACAACAGTCATATTGATGATACTTATATTGGAATATCCCAATTAAACAGATGTAGACTCAAAACATAAATTAAATCAATACTGTAAGCCAAATTTGTCACAGTTAAAGCTGTCAAGATTTCAATTAAATCAGTATTAGTTCTAGACATCTCAAATCAATTACAATGAAAGTTCTGAACATGAAGTAATTCATATGCATCCATTTATAGAAGAGCCAATATTGTGCCTATTGCAGAATCAGTATTTTCTTCCCCTGGCCTAACTAAATGAAAGAAAAATAGAGAACTAAATAAAAAATTTTGGAGGACATACTTGATAGAAAACCAGACTGATTAATGATGAAATCTTCTCTTCCTCCTTCCTTCAAAATCTGTCAACTGAACATTCATCACTGAAGTTCATTAAGTTAAAGTGACGCCCCCAGTCATAATTGTTAGCTACAGAGAAACTGTCAGTAAGCTCTCTCGACTGCCATTGCATTCAAGGTTTTGAAAAACTGCAGCCTGAGGTTGGGCTCCATCCTGTACTGACAGAGGGAATCTATCCCCAGCTTAGAGGGAGAGTGGATAGTTGTTAAGATGTACTCCAGTCTAACCCATGGGCTGCTGCAGAGTATAATTTTTTTCTCTCTCAAGGACTAACAGCCTCTTTGATGTTTCAGTTCTCCCAAACAGTTAAATTTTAAAATTAGAAAATTCAGGTTTACTGCTCTTTGATCTCCATTCAAGAAAATAAGTATTTTCACTAAGGGTGAATTTAGTCTGTTACGTATCTCAAAACACTGTGTCTTTTGGTTCATTAAGATTAAACCTGACAAGAATATCTTATGGATAGTGCTTAAAAATGGAAATGCTTGATTAGGGTTTTTAACAAGAATGTAGACGTATTCTCATTAAAATTCTTATTCAATGTCTGTGGAGAAATTTATGATTTGATTTGCTCACTTGCTCGGTCTTTGGTGGCCAAAGTTAACTTTCTCATTTGAATAGGATGTAGAGCTTCTGCAACATTTGATGTGTATGTTTGACATTATGTTGTATGGTATATACAACTGGTTATAGGTGACCTTCAGAGGGAGTGGACAGACCCATCATTGAGGTGCGTAAGTAGTGGGACACATGAGTGGAGGAAGGGGCTGTGTGTCAGAAACAGCCTGTCAGGGCAGGGTCACACCAAGACAAGGTCCAGTCGTACAGTACAGGAGCAAGGCAAGCAGGGCAGGCACAGAGATAGTGTCCAGGCTCAATTAAGAGTCCCGATCATCAGAGAAGTCTGATGAGGCAGATCGAGGTGAGGATGGGAAGGCAAGCCACAGATCTGGGTCAGGATCAGGTCCAGCGATGGCCAGGCAGGCCTATGGTAGACAAGGCAGGGAGGACAAGCTCGGAAGTCAGTCCATGGGTCAGGGTTTGGATTAATGGAGTCCATGTCCAGGCATAGGCTTGGCTGAGCTGGAGACCCACACGCCTTTGGCATAGCTCAGGCAGGGACTGAAGGCTGAGCTGAAATGGGGCTCGTGAGCCAGCTGGGGGACGTGTGGTAGAGGACCAAGGTGAGTCTGTTTAGGGCCATTAAAAGGCTTTCTAGTGCACTCCGAACTACACTTTGTTCCAGGATGCTTCTGGACTGCAAACCATCAAGCTTTTCTAGAATTGCTATCCAGTTCAGTTCAGTTAACTGGAAACACTGCTGATGGAATACTTCTTATCTATGTTTGCACTCTTTGAATCCTGCAGTTTCTCCTCAGGTAGGATTTAATTCAGTTATTGACTGCATTAGAATCTGTTACAGTTTAACAAAGGTAAAACTTCCTAATGTAGGTCAGGCACGCTGTCAGGGTACTTCTGCATCTTTAACATCAGAGAATATGTTAACTCTGTAAGTTATAAAGAATTCTGTCAGCACATTTGCTTGACAAGCTGTTCCTGAGGCACCTAAATTGCCATGGTAAGGAAACCAGTTATTTCTGAGTTTCTGAGTCCATTTCCAATGATCAGTATGGCTTGTTGTGGCCTACTTTGAATCACTGTGAGTAACAGGTAGACAGCTACTTGAGATAACAGAAGAGTACTTGGAGCATCAAGGTTCTAAATGTGATTTCCATATGAACAGTCATGGTCAATCTGTGGCAGAGCCCTTCTGGTTTGTGCAAGTGTTCTGTTTTTAGTAGAGAATTCTAGAGTTTGAGAGAAACAGATCACTTTATTAGGACTGCTTTTGCCTTTCTCAGGAACATTCCTGTTGCGGACTTCTACAGAAGTAGAAAGCATCCATCCATCCATGTTTACCAAAAGTTTGTATTGAATGAAGCGTATGTATACATAGATGCAGGAAGAAGGTTTTACGTCTAGTGTAAAAACAAGGAACAAACCTTAAGCATATTCTCATCTGTAGGATTACTGCTGTTGGGAACAAAGGCAAAGCTCTATATTGCTACTGCCAAAACACAACACAGACTTTTATTCCAGCTGAAGTCTGGTTGAAGACTGGCATGAAAAAGCAACTTGTTTCTTCACAAGCAATCAATCCTCTAAAATAAATGTGGGATGTACATTCAGACTGTATGTCTCAAAAATCCATATTAAGTGCCTAGGAACATATAACAAATTATTTACATTTATCTTAGAGAAGTATTGTGTTCTGGTAGGGAGGTTAAGAGCTAGGAATTTCTGAGATTTGATCCCATTTCCAGGCATATTCTAGGAAAAGCCATTTGATGCTTCTGTCTCTACTTCCCTTTTGGGAAAACAATAATAAATCAGAAATCGAGTATGTCTTTTACATACTTAGTATTTTACATAAAATTTTATATAATTCATACTGAAAAAATGTCTTTGAAGGGGAAAGGTTCTAAATAAATACCAATACTAAATACACCAAAGGTCAGTGTAATCAGAAGAAATAAACCAGTATTTTACTAATTTAATAGTATATAGACAATTCCCTTTTGATTAATTCAATTTTCACTGGCTGATCAGAGGTCATTACTCAATCTCGCTATTTTAGAACCAAAACTGATTCCAACATTATAAGCAAAGTTCCATAACTTAACTTACATCAGTAACTATCTGCATGTCTTATGTAGGAAAGTACAGCCTCTAAAATGAGGAAATAACACAGCTCTCTACAGATACTACCTAGAGTCATCATATGCAAATGTACATACACAAATTATTAGTGAATTACAATGAGACTGTGGAAACAAGAAAGGTTTGTTGCCAGTCACATACCCGCCTTTAATATAGTCAAGGAATGAAACTTCTGTTTCAATTAGGAAGGAAAGCAACGTTACCTGAAAGCAAATAAAAGAGAGTCAGACATGAATTGTCATTTCTCAGTTGAACAAGTAGAGACACAAGCACAATGTTTTTGGAGGTCTATCCTTAAGATGCAATTTCCTACAGTATTAGGGAAAAAAGAAGATTAGAAAAAAGTTAAACTATTTCAATAGGCAGTTCTTGAAATGGAAGACACAAATTTGGAAGTCTACTACAATTACTTTTTTTTTCTTAAGTAAAAGATAAGGGATGGAAGACTGTATTCCAGGGCAGGTTACCACGTGCATGTCCTCTGATCACTGTGACTTATGTCATTTCTCATCTCACATTAAAAGCAGTATTGATGCAAGTCAAGAATGCAAAAATCTAGTAAATTATACATATATACGAAATATACAAAAAAATTAAAGTGTAACATATAAAAAAATGCAAATATAAGAAATTTCTTCAAGTCCCAGCTTTTATCATTCAGAAATTATATAGATCTGAAACACAGACAGTAGTCTAAAGGTGTTACTGACATTTCAACCACTTGAGTCACAAGTATAAACTCAAGTGGAAAAGATCCAGCACTCAAGATCTTCATATACTACACAACATTTATGAAGCAAAGAACTCAACAGAAATTATTTTCACTTTATTTACAGTGACATAAAACTTTCTCACAATGTAAGTGCATCAGGCAGGCAGTGAAAACTGCTTAAGTAACTACTCAAAGCAAATTCACTGATAATGATAAAAGGAATAAAAATAGAGGAGGAAGTTTGTCACAAAATTTGATTTGCCTCCAACAGCAGCAAAATAAAAAATTGAAAATATTCCTATGTTGTAAACTTGGACTCAATGAAATTACAGGTAGAAATTCAGTCTTCTATCAGAAAACCATAACAAAGTTCTACCAGACTATCAGTAGCATAATCCTGCATATGAGACTGAGATTTCTATGCATCTCCCCACTGGACACAGTCAATTTTAATGGTTCATTTGTTATTACAGCTGGTAATTAGTTTAAGCAAATGTTTTGAGTGAATCTAATTTTAAAAGGTAAAAAATGGAAACAAACAACATGCTTCCAAAGTGGCCAAAATGTTTACTTCCATACAATGACTACCAACACTCAAAGTTTTAGCCAGTGAATTTTAAATTTCACTACTTTGGTGTGCTCAAAACTAATCACGTATTCTGAAACATTTCTGCTTAGTATGTAGTTTGCCTGTTTGAATTTAAAATGATCTCTTAAGTAATAATGACTTAAAATGGCTACTGTATGCACACAGTCCTTAAGAGCAGCAGTGAGATAGCAGTCAATGATCTACATCCACTTTAAAGTTTTCCAGAAGTCAATTTCCTATTAGTGAGAATGATGGTCTTGGTGTCTGGTTTGAAAATTTAGAAATCTGTGGGATAAAGATCTGGAGTGAATGACAGGGAGAAGAAAAACAAAACTGCAGGCAACACAGAGGAAAGTGACAATTTGGAGAAGCATAAGGGAAGCCTGAAGGACTAATAGAAGTAAGGGCAAATAGGGGCAAAGAGGACTTGATAAAGAAACCAACAGCAGAGAACACTTATAGAGAAGAACAGAGGAAAGAAATTGCTGACAACTGTTTATTGGAAATTTCCGTATAAATTGAGACAAAGGATAATAAGACATAGTTGATTTTTGTCTGTCCAAATATGAGTAAAATATGTTCTTTCAAATGCATATATACATGAAGGTGTTTAAATATTTAAAACTAAAATCAACAGGAAAATTGGACATGTAAATGCATTTTTTGCTCTTCTGTACCCTAAGCCAGATTTTTATACCTACAATTTTGAATACACTTACTTTTAGGATTGATTTAAAATAATTACTTTTCATAAGTTTCTCACTAATTTAATGTAACAGAACTTTATTTTAACATGACAAATTGTAGTAAAAGGAATAAGTTAGCAAAAAATAAATTATCTAATGAATCAGATCTTGTATGGTAAATTTTCATGGACAACCTGCTTCTGCCTATCTTTTATAATTTAAAGCAGAGGTACAAAATAAGTGTTTATTTTCCTGCTGAGTGTTTATACAAGAATGTGAGAATGACAAAACATTCCTTCAAGGCTACAGTTCAGAGTGAAAGTAGCCCTTCTGACTTCACTGCAACTGCTCATGTGGAAAACAAACACATGCCGGATGTGTTTTCAAAAAAAAAAAATCTTATATCTGATTAGGTTTTCCAATACACAGCTCTTCAACATTTATCTTCATTTTTTCGTAAATGATGTTTTGAACATCACGGATGCCAGCACACAGAAGCTGAGAAAGTGCTGAAGGGAATTATTTGCCTTGATAGCAAATGGTTCATAAAACAGACTACGGAATATGAACAAAAGGACATTAAACTCTCATCCCAAACTATACTAATTGATCTTTCAACATAAATTTAAAAAAACCTACTGATAATAAAAAATTCTTTTAGGTTTATCCATTATAAGCATACTAGCTTTTACTGATGCTAGCTCAGCAGTTAAATTTAAAAAGAAAAATGACTTTTAAAAGTGCAGATATGTTTCAGAAAAAAATTAAGAGTGCTCAGTGCAATAATTTCAAGACTTCAACTGAAATTTTGGTGTAACTCACTTTGGAAATTATTGGCAACTTAAGAGCACATTTAGACACAGCTTTTATCAGATTCTTCCAGTTAAAAAAATCTGAAAATAAATGCTGTGTAACAGTAAACAGTTTATCATTGTGGCCTTCAGAGAAGGTTCTATACTAAACCTGTCAAATTACAAGTCAAGTACACTCTCTTTCAAGAGAAAACAAAAGCATCGAATAACAAAAAAAGAATTTTTACTTACTGTTCCAGAATTAACATACTTTTTCTTTTTTCCTTTTTTCTTTGGATTTATTACCTAGAAACACAGATACAAATATTAAAGCAGTATGATTTATGACTTAACATAAAGGTAAGTGATAAGATGCTCTCAATGCAGAAAGTAGTCTATTTTCAGTGTATTCCAAATTTATTCAGCTTACTGTTTACTTATGCACCTCAATGCTGAGGTATATGTATATCTCAAAACCAGTGAATTTATTTGCATGGTACCTGCTATGTAAGCCAGTGCTGATATTCACATTTGACAAATAAGGGAGCAGGGCAATAGAGGTGAGAGTGTTCATTAAATCTGATTGCTCGGTGAAACACTACTTTGAATTTTCACAAGATTCTGGATTTTTCTGCATTCCTGATTCCACTGTTTCAGTGCCCCATGTCACCATTTCTTCATCTCACAATGCACCTCTTCACAGTCCAGTTAATCTGTTTCCATCTTCTCCTCAGTATTATCTGAGAAACATGAGAGTTGTTCTACTCCTAATTTCTGTATTTGGTGCAATGATAGGATCTGGCTGACAGAAAAGCAAGCAACTGGGGAGACAGATCATACTGTCCCAGAATAGAAACTGGTTAGTAATTTCAGTAAAATGACACAGGTCACCATCTGACTGGCATACAGGAGTTGTGGGGGCTCAATGCACTCATACACAAGAATCTTCACAGAACTGGACTACAAAGCATTAAACAATTTTCTCAAATGTCTTGAACACACACACACCCCCCTATAAGATTTCCTACTGTAGCCACCAATAAAAATTGTTTCCCTTCTGAATACCCACCCATTCAAAGACAAGTCTCAATCAGTTTCATTACATACACATTCAAATGTACTCCTGCTTTTTTCAAGATTGCGTATGGAATTGGAAGCAAAACATTATTTTGTAAATTAGGTTGATCAAGTATCTTCTAATATAACTAGGAAACTCAAATCCTTGTGGCTTACTGCCAAGCTTTACTGTAAACTACTCACAGATATTCTGTGAATTACAAGGACTGAAAACATTCCCAGCTGAATCTTAGTTACTGAACTGCTATAAAACATTCAAATAATTTGGCCTGAAAATGGGAAAAATAAGAACACATCTTCCAAAAAATTTTCTCTCTCCCAACCAAAATGAAATTACATTTAAAGATCATATTCCTTGCACAACACAGAACAGCTGTGAAATGTAAGGCAGAAAGAGATAATTATCACTTGAGGTCTTCCCAAACAGGCTAAATCAGAGTGACCCTTTCCTTCTCTCCAGCATGCCACACAGTCATCCTGTAAGTATTCTACAAAGCTTTTACTGTCTTACACATACATAAGATCTTTAACACTTAAAAAATCCCAGATAACCCCTGTCCCTTCTATTAACAGCATCTTGACCGGTGAGCAAACGATTAAATCTCTGTCACGGTGGTTTATACCCGATGCAATAATTCTTGTTGAATCGGAATCTTAGCCAGAAAGTGACTCCAGCTGACAATTGCCCAGAAGAGGAAAATGAAGGTAACAGAATGCCTGCTTGCCCTGTGGCCCTTCATTCACAGCTCTCCAGAAGCCAGTAGTCAGGCCTGAGTTAGCAGCATATTTCCTGCCAGCAGTCATTAAATGCCAAAAAAGGAGATTCATGTGAATCTTCTGCTTCAGGTAACCTGACAATTGGCTTCTTAGGAATTGCTAGGAAATGCACTAGAGCTTGGAGTGAAATATCATGGGAAACAAGGCAAACTTGGGATCAAGATAAATTAAATCACAGCTTGACTCTCTCCTATAATTCCAGGTACTATTATAACTATTATGTGGGTTTTTTCCTCAAATTTCAGATAACTTTATAAATAAAACAACAGTTTTTAGCCTCTGAAAGTCTTACACCCCTGCAGTAACCTAGGAAGCTACAGGAACGCTTACCTAATAAATAAAAGGTCAACTGAAAACTACTAGTTATAGTAATGTTTCCAATCTGAAAATATGGGACACCCACTCAAGCACAAATTTCTCTACCTGCCTTGGGTCAATTTGTAAATGCAACACAATTTAAAAAATATTTTTTCCACTCTCTTTTGTTCTGATATTGCACAGACATCAAGCAGAAGCAGTATCAAAGTACAGAGGATTGCAATGTGGGGAGGCAAACACAGGATGCTCAGGAAATGTATGCTATTGCTGGGAGTAAGATATTGATACTATATTTACGAAACTGTAAAATGACTTATGATGTTATGACAGAATATTCCTGGTAGGGTAGGAGTCATGTCAGTTATACAACAGGAGAGGACAATTTCACTGCACACAGTCATCTATGCTGTGATACTATCCATAGGAAATGGCTGTAAATGACAGTAATTCTGGGGTTGATCTCAGATCTAAATAAGAAAAAAACCATGACTTTCAGTTATCTTTGTCCTTCCTTGCACATCAGCACCTTTGCTCATCTCCAAAATAAAACTGCAGCATGTAATTGGAACACCTTCCTTCCCTACCTTGCATTAGTGCTTGACTAAACTGTCATATTTGTGATCACCTATATTAGGAATATGAAAATACTGAAGTTTAATAGCAGTAGTCCAAGAGCAGTTACAGGACAGCTTCAGGAATAACTAAGATCTGCACACTATACAGGAAAAAAAAACCCCAGGCTACAGTTCCATACGCTTGTCTTCTCATTATTAGCAAGAATATCTTTCCATGAGGAATTAAAAACACATTTCAGTTCTGAGAGACATTGTGCATGCCAACCACATGATGCTGGAACTCATGGTGTAAATGCAGATGCTGACCTAAATCCTCCAAAAAGCATATCTAAACCTCCAGACAAGGTCTTAGAGTGGTCAGGAGTTTCACCTGTCTGGACACATATGTGAGTAAAAATTCAGGAATAGGCTCTCCTACCAGAATGGACAAAGAGGGAATAGAGCCACAGTCCTCAAGACAGTTCCAGTCATGGAACCATCCCAAAAGCAACTACAGCCCATATGAATCCATAAGTTATCAGGTGGCATCACACAGCAGAATTACCTGTATTGTCTGCGTTATAATTTGAAGGCAAATTAGCTGCTAATTTGAAATAGGAGATGCTCATACTAACAAGACTACATTAAAGGGAGATTTGGTGGAAAAAGCTATTCCTGTTTTTTCAGATGACACATGATGTCATCATGATGTTGATGTTTGGAAGCCTTAGATATTACTTTCCTCTGGGAAAGGTGGGAAGGGAGGATAAGACCAAATTCTTGGCTTCTGTTAACACTAGAGGTCAAGGATGGAGTCATTAAAGAAATACCAAGAAAAATATCACACACACTGTTCCGGGTAGAAGCTGGAAAAAGCTCCAGAATGTAAGAAAGAAGTAGTACTCTCAGGGACTTCCAAAACAAAGGGGAAAAAAACCCCACTGTCTTATTTTTTCTTCAGTTCCTATACTCGGTCTGCATTATATAGGACAAGGATTGAAACTGCTTATGCAGCAAGAGGCCCCATTTTATGCTACCAGAACTTCTAGAGAGCGGGAAGACTCTGTGTATCATGACATTTTCCAAGAGAGGGCTGCTTTTACTTAGAATAATCCTGCAAGTAGTCAGACCTAGGAATGAGAATTTGTACTGTGCTGTGACAGCAATCTATTGCATAAGGAGCCAAGGTTGAACCCAAAAGAGCAAGGCTCCAAGAACCAAGACTCCAAGAACCAAATGAAGGCAATTTCTAGAAGGATGCACTGTCATCTTCCCTATCTTTCCCTCAGGCACTTTGGCAGATGCTGTATTTTTCTGGGTTAGGTTGATTACTCAACTGATATAAACATCTTGTAAGTTCATTAGAGAGGAGACTATAACCTCTTCAATGTGAAAGAAAGGAAAGCACAAAATTTTAAACTGGACCATTCCTGTGTTTAATACTATTTATAAACCCTGAAAGGGACAAAAGATCTCATATTTTATAATCAGTTTGTTTTTATAAAGGATTTGTCAAAGAGTTATCAGGCAGATATGCTGTCTGGAAAACGTAAAAAAAATGCATACCAAAAAAGTCTACCTATAACACACAGTTCTTTGGGTTCATGACTCCATGATCTGAAACACTGAATGTGAACTTCATACTTGGACTCTTCTAAGGTTCCTCTGTTCCTGGTGTATAAACACCTCAGGACAATAAACAGCACAGAGGTTTTGTGTTGTACAAATGCTCGTATCCAGACATGAAAGACAGCAAAAATGAGAACCAAACTGAGAAAGACAATAAAATAGTGAAGTTTAAAATAAAACACAGGTGACTCTTTGCAACTCTCAGTAACTGAGGCTACGAAAGACCTACAGAGCAAAATCTGCAGATTCAGCACTTCACCTTAGAGAAATGGAAAGCATCAGGCACAACCCATACACTTTGTCTATGAGCATGTGCGAGACAGAGGGTGCCAAAAAGCTTTAATACAAATGGCAGGACATATGCACATATATGTGAAAATGCAATAGCATGTATGTGCACACAGGGAAATACACAGGTGCCTGGAATACATGTATAATTTCCATGTGAAAATTGCTGCTCTTGAGCCCTTGCAGGGGGTATCTCTTTATGGTAACACTGCTCTAATTAAGCATACCACTTGCTACCAAACTTCACATCAGTGTCACGAGACATCTGTGGGGTTTTGTGCAAATGCATCAAGAATGCCTATCATCAGAACAGTGAATGAGATGCTTAGGTACTGTTGTGTACCTAAGCACTAGGCTACTGCTGGCTGAAAAAGGAATGGTAAAAGGAAACACATAGCAATCAGGCAACTAGACTTAGTTGCCTATTACCCATATCACCTAAATTAGGGGTAATATTTCCTGGCTTTTGCACACACACACACACAAAAGGAGGTGGAACTTGAAACACTCCCGTACTGTTTTATCATGGGAAAGAAAACAATTCATTTTACAGGAATTCAGGAAGACAGCTCCAAGTACCTGATGCAATACAGTGCAGACACTTGACACAGATGTAGACAAACTAGTACGTGTACACAGCATAGTGCAGGCTGCTTCCTACCTCTGGTCCTAAAAGGAGCATAACTGTGTTATACCAGCACCAGAACAGCTGATTAGTCTAAGACAATCTAGGCAGAACTTACTAGATCACATGCAGCGTAACTCTAACTCCCCTGTACTTCTAGCATTTGAAGTTACAGTACTACACACTGTTACATACTGAAGATAAAGCTGAAATGCATAAAAATAATGGGGACTCAAAACTGAAAATGAAATTTCTTGGATCTATAAAAACATAAGCTGCAGTTTAACACTGCAGAATGTAACGTAGTACCTTAGAAAGAGTCCGTAAATTGACACTTCTCAGTGGCAAAATTTTTAAATCTTTTCCTCCTATTGCCTCTCCTTAAACAAATTTTGAAATTTCATTATACATTCATCATTCCAGACTGAGATTCTTCTGGGATATAAATTTTAAAAAGAATTTTAATGCAGGAATCTTTTGGGGTTTTTTCAGTTATTTTTTGGTGTCCAAATCTAGGATAATTTTTAAAGAGGCCTTTTGAAAAAAGAAAAAAAATTGCCAAAAATTAGTCCCTTTATGACACTTCAAGTTTGTGCATCTCAATTTTTGTTTACACAAAGTCATTGATTTCTTCTGAGAATAGATTAGAGCATATTTTGAAGATTCAGTTAAGCCTGAGCTTGGGGAAAAAAAGTTAACTTTTTTGCAAATACCAATGATCTCAGACTAAATTAATAAAGAAGAAGATTAATAAATTCCTTAAACTGGGAATTTATTAGAACTGAAATCAACAAGCCTGCACAATTTTGACCACAGGGCCCTGAGGAAAAAACCAGAAGAGAAAAAAGACTAAAAGGAAATGTGGATGTAGTTTACATTCACCTACAATACACAATAAGTTTTTGCTACAGTTAAAAGTCCTCTAACAATATAAAACTCTATAATTGAATTGTCAACCGCCCGTCAATCCCAGTAGCTGGCAGATGTACGAATCCTAAACCAGAAATGAGATGCAAATTTTTTAGCAAAGATGCTTAAAACTGACCACATCAAAATCCCTACCAATAAGTAAGCTGAATTATGTGTCACTTATAAGCCCTGCATCAAAACTAACGATTCTAAAGTCTGCACTTAAGATCAAAGGCATGTGACTCTGCATCTAACACAGGAATCACCAGATATTCTTTGGATAGGAGAAAATTGCATACAGCACACGCAACAGCTGGCAAAATGAGAAATAAATGACAAACTGTTCATATACAAATGGGAGTAAGACAGTATTTGCTCCAAGTTATGTCATACCAAGCCAGCTGCTTGAAGTGCTCTTCTTGCCCTATCACAGCCCAGTGTGCATACGTATGCACATATCATACACTCATATCTACTTGTCTTTAAATCACTGTATTAAGCAACACTTTTAGATTCTCTGTTCTTCTTTATAAAAGGAGAAACGTGAAATAATTCCAAACTTTGATTTTGACAAGCACTGTACAGATTTGACCAGTTTGGCATGAAAACATTGGAAGTGTTCTCATTTACTTCCTGAAAGTGAGTAAATACTCACAATACTTACCTCGTACACGTTGAACTGAGATTGCCCTCTTGACAACTCTCTGTAACTTGTTGTAAATTCTCCAATGAAATCATGGCTGTATTAAAAAAAAAAAGTTTTCAAATCAAATGCACAGTATTTAGTAATTTAAATATGTATTACATCTTTTTATGAAAAAGAGAATATGCCAATATACAGCCAATATGAACAGAGCAATGGCAAAAGACATAATTTGCTTAAAAATCTTTATTTGTCCCTCTGTTGTGTGTTCACTCTATTAGTAATAAAAATTTAGAGATGAAAAGTATTAGCTTAAATCTTTCTAATGGCTTCTGTTCAACTTAGCTGCACAATGAGGACTAGGTTGTAAATCAGTGATCTGACCCAAATGTAAGCTTCTAGAATCTGAAAAAATAGAGTGGGCTATCAAATACTACCACCATTTTCTCACTGGATGATCACTGTCATCACAGACTCTGAACTGTGTGTGAGACTATGTGAGAGAAAGGGAGGGATTAAGAGTGTGAAAGGAGTAACTTAAACCAGAAAACAGCAGCCCTACCAATTCGTGTTATGTGACATTGAATGGCACTTTTGAGATGAAGACCCAAAGCTTATTTCAGCTGCTATGTCTTCCCATATGGGAGGAGAAAAGCAATCCACTGAGGCTACTCAGCTTACAGTGTTAGACACCATGGGAAGGCAGATCCTAACCTAACACTAAAGCAGTGGTTATCAAGCTTCCCTTGTCTTAAATTCTACTCCTGCTTCAAGAGTACATTTGACACTCCTGTGCTGTCACACACGTTTTGAAAACTGCTTTGTCAACTCTTAACAAGGGGATGGCACACTGCCAAGGAGCCACTGTGAGCAGGGTGGCCAGAGGGAGTGCAATGGATGAAGCATTGCTGAGAAAGGCAGCTGGCGTCAGGGAGTTGGGGCACAGAAACCACAGCGCCGCCAAGTGACTGAACTGTAAGTTCATACCTCAGACAGGTACCTGGAATGGAAGCGACCACAGGAGTGCCCAACAGCTGGATACACAACTCCCAGTAGTCACAAGACCTGTTCTCATTCTCTGCTCTTCCCAGCTGAACTTTCCTCATTGCTGCTCCAACTCCCATTCTTCCCTGCTCCTGTTGCCCTTTGTTTTCAGAGTTGTTCCCTAACAAGGTGTTGCATCTCGTCTACACTTTGCCTCCACATCTGGTGAGCTATGAAACTAACTATTTTACCTTTCCTCCAATTGTAAACTAGAATAGAAAGTCAAAGTTTTATGATTTTGTTACTTGTAAAATTTGTTCTAAGAAATATAGCACACTTCTAATTAAACTATAAATATTAAAAGCAAATTTAAATAAATCTGAATGTTGTAAGACAAGGAAAAATGGAAACAATCCATAGCAAGATGAAATTTCTTTCTCGATTTATTCATAGTGAAATGAAAAAAATAAACCCGAAATAGAAATCTCAATTTCTGAAACCAGCAAGGATTGTGCTAAGGCACATGAAATATGCAAAGCATCCCGTAAGAGAGCTTGAAAAATACTATATAGTGAAGAAATTCGTGATTACTTCGATTCAGAATAGACCACTTCTCATGAAACACTTCTCTTTCTGTTTCAAGATCAGGAAATTGCTTCAGAGGCAGACTTTTAAGAAACCTATTTTGGAGGTATCATCTCCTTTGATTAAATGCTCTCCAGATTACAATAATTTTTAACCAGGGGAACAGGGGAAGTCATCCATACAGGCTATGCAACTTGAGTTCTGCATGGGCTGTAGGTGTATTTAACTTTGGGTAACCATGGTGCTGGAGAAAAATGCACTTTGGTTAAAGAGGAACTTTTCCCTTTTGTAACAGTTCTCACCTTAAATTTTCAGATCAGCTTGTGTATTTCAAAGGCAGAAATTCAAACAATAGCTCAATGACTACCTACAAACATGCTGAGGCAAACAGAGCAAATGCAAGCAATTCCAGACAGGGCTGCCTCTGCGGAAAAAAAAAATAAATCTGTGCTGCTTAAAAGTAATTGTTTAATTCTAAGAGACACCGGAAAGGCTCCTTTCCTTGTGGCAATATACATAGACTGACAAGAACTGAGCTAGAAAGATACAGTTCCTCTGACTAACCACATTAAAAAGGTATGGGCACATATAACCAGTCTCAGAGTTCTCTGCACTTAAAAGATCATCAACCTTGATCTTTAAACTCACTATTCAGAGGGGTGTGTGCCTCCCCGCTAGGTTGGCTCTGAAAGACGAATGTCTGTTGGGCAACATTTGCCTTTGCCAGAAGTATAGCTCATTAAGAAAAACAAGTACTGATCAATCCCAATATTCATGATCACACTTCACCAAATGGATCTCCTTATTAGTCTCTGGATTGAGAATCCAAAACAATTATTCTGTCTGCATCCTTAACACCAGGTATTCCTAGACTTAAAAGACTTTTTTCCGTTCATGGCCTATCAGAACACTCAATCAGAGACTGCTAGCACATAAAATAATCACTTCAATCAGTCTCCCTCAATCTGTCACTTCTGGTATTATGCTTTGAAGTGCTGAAAATCACTTTCAGATTTGTATAAACTTTGACTTTTATAATGATCTGTAGGAAAAAACAATGGAGGAAAGGACAATCATCACCTGAAATATGTAAATGAGTAAGGGGAAATGTACAATAATTTAAAAATCAACTATCTAGCTGGAGAAGGAGGATGAATATGGAGGACAAGAAATAAGGTGAGAGAGGCTAGAATCTAAGATTTACAACCTTTCCTGCGGTGTTTAGATTTTCAGATGAAAGTTTTGGTGGCCTCAGGTTAGCATGGTAATATTTACCATGCTAAAAATTCAAGAAAAACACACTTCTTCTGCATAAGGATCATAAACGTCAAGACTGTGAAACAGCTTTTGCACCATGTATGCTAAATAGCAATTCCTCTGAAATTAGTGAAAAAGCCTTCAGAGAGAAATAAACACATCAGAGTAGCGCTGATGTCCTGATATGAAATTGCACATCATCTTAATTTTCCTTCTGTAAGACTTGTCTGCAAGTACTTCATTGATAAGGACACTCAACAAAAATAAAGTCACTCTGCTTCACACAAATGGGCTTATCCGAACTAGTGAAACCAACTTTTGTGACTTCTTACAGAATCAAGTATTTAGGAGTTTGTCACAGCTCTTAGAAGCAACAAAAGGTATCAATTAGAACATGTGGTTCACATTTTGACAATTTTTGTGAAAAAAACGTCTTGAGACAAAGAAATGTTTAATAATTAAAAGTGTTAATGTTACAAAGGTCCTGTATTACCTTCTAGTCAAGAAATTTTAAGTGATGTTTGAAAATAAATGAGAGCTAAGAATATACAATCACTCTTAGCAATGTAATTCATGAACGTGATAGTAAGAAGCTCAACCCAAAGCACCCTGGCACTGTTTTCCCAAAGCACAGATAACACAGAATTGGGAAAAACAAAAAAAAATCCTGCAAGTCAAGATTCAAGAGGTCAGAGTGAAGTCAAGATTCAGAAATCAAGTACACGCACGGTGTTTTTGCCTTACTGACTGCAGAATAACCTGCAATACTCACTATAACTTGCTTGGCTATCTAGCAGGCTCTCTGATGATCTTTCAAAGGTTGTTCCTGCCTAGACTGTATGGAGCAAACACATTCAACCTAGTACAGTGATCAGCTAGTGTAACAATTGCTTACAAACAAAGAGTCTGTAAAAAATGGAAGTGAATATAAACTCAGTAACAGCAGCATTGTACAAAAAATTGATAAGACTAATTCTTGAATGGAATTCACTTCAGATACATTTGGCAATGTCAAAGTTAAATTAGGCACTTAGATTCTTGCTACAATCACCAGCAAGTCATAGGCACCACCAAATGGCAATTTATTCCAGTTGGGATGGATTCAATCAGACCGTTTTCCCGTGTAAGCTACTGAAGCAACCTAAATGATTATCTCAGTCTACTTGTCTGATTTTTACATTGTCTGAAGTTACACGAGATGAGGGCTGTCTCATTTTCCTGAGGAATTTAACATGTAAGATGTCAGTGTTCTGCCTGCTTCTAAATTCAGAAAAAGCAGAAAGCAAAAAGCAAAAAAATCATACAGCTGGAATAAAACACAATATATGTCAATAATATCCTTCACTTTTTGTTTTTTAGATATTAATTTTTATTGGTATTCAGAGTGCGCAGTCAGCAAAAGCAGATAATACTGCAAACTGTTTGGGAGAGTACAGAAGCCAATGATTGCCTGAATTCCACAGTATGTTGAAGATTCCACCCAGAATTGCAGCTACATGATATTGACACATTTTTTTCCTTTTTAATCATACCTTAATTTCAGATTTCCAGAAACAGGACAGCACATGGTGTTTGATACCTTAATAAAATATAATCTTTATTTTTAATTAACTTGGCTATATAATTTAATTTTTTGTTGTTCAAAAAAAATATTGTAGTTTATACACAATGGTGTAAATATATCACATTTTTAAGGATTTGGGAAATCTAAGTGACGAACAGAGGATGTTAATAGAGATTCATTGCTACAGTGATGCAGTGATTTTTTGCTCATATGGCTTTGTTAATTTAAATCCTTGTCTTTTAATTGCCAGAATATGTTTTTACATCACTCCAGGGAATATTTAATCAAGAAGGATGAATTTGCACTAGCAGGTATTTATAGAGTGTAAACATGTGATAAGAATGTTTATAAATCAACAGGCTTCAGGATGGAAGCAAAAAGACAAAAGTTTAAGCTTAGAAAGCTGAAACTGGTTTTGCACCTTGTCAGCAAGGAAATGAATAGCAGCACAGGATAAATTTGTCTACCATGATTGCAAAATCTATTGGGACACAGAAGCACAGTATAATTAGCTATAATACTAAAAATAAATTGCAGTAGCAATACTAAAGACATTACCATATACAAAATAACATACTCTTAAAAATCAAAATATAAGTTCATATCCATATATTTCAAAATATAAATTCAGATTAATAGGAAATAATTAGGACAGACCAACTTAAAGATAAATAGAAATTAACATATCCTTGTATTACATACAGGTTCTAGTACCATGATTTACAAGTACAGTTTCTAACCAAAGTATTAAGAACAAGCTCAAACATTTTTTAAAAGAACAAGAGGTATCAATCCAGTCTGATAAAAAGTAATTCTGGCTTGTTTGTAAAAATAAAGGTGATTTAAAAGGCTAACTTCTTCAGAAAAAGGATACACTCAGTATAGACAGTAAGCTTGAATAATAACAGGTTGTCCCTCTTGAATTGAGCAACAGAAATACTACCTATATTCCACCATCCTCCTACCTATGGAGTTATTTAAAATCCAGGTCTTCAAATTCTAGAGTTTACAATGTTTTGATGAAGACAGGCACGGAAATGAACATTCCAACCCAATCTGAAATTATGCTAATTAATAGGTAGTTACTACATTGCAATACCTGGGCAACCATGAAGTAGCAATTGCAGGCTGAGGCATTTCATCATATTTGAAAAGTAACAGTTTATGAAGCAGAGTTTTAAGCAAAAGAAAGTAGATTATGAAACAGATTATCTCTCTCTTCATATATGTTTATTAAATGATAACACAGTAAGATTAACAAAACTGATCTTACAGATCACAAATGCATTCCATCTTGCTTGTTCCATGTATGTTTATACACACATCATGTTTGAAGTGGGCTAATATATCAGCATTTACCACAATTGCAAAACAAAACAGAATTGTAGCACAGCAAAACTTTTTTCCTAGTACCTGTACCTCTAAATATTGATGAAGACTATTCTCTAGTCATGTTGATAAATTTTAAAACTTGTATAAATATGCACGGATATGCATATTTATATGCATAGTTTAACAACAGAATTGATGTCTTACCTTCCATCTCTATCCCAATCATACACTTCCACTTTAATTGTCCTAAAAATATAAAAAACACAACCCTATTAAAACATATATTAAAATGTACCAGGCTTGTCTTTAATATTTATATTTGAAAAGTATATGGCTGCACCAATTGTGACAAATCCAGAAGGTAGAATTTTCCAGTCATTTCTTGTGGGGCAGAAAATCGCAAGTCACTCAGGTTACCCAATACATCTTCATAAATTATTGGTAAAATACAGTAAAATTTACAATTAAATACACTGAAAGTTCAACCAATATATTTTTACTTGCTGATGCTCTGAATTTTCTGTTGTTTTTTTTTTTAATAAATGATTCTTTAAATCTTAAAGTATTATCAAAGTTTTTAAGAACATTAACAAACTGGAACTTATTGTAAGGTTTCTTCGGTATGTGCTATTATCTGAAAAAGGGATATCTAATATGGGGTAATGACATCTTACAGAAAAAAATAATATACCCATATTTGAGAAGTCTGCAGAAAACAAGAGGGCCCTTACAAAACAAAATTATTAAACAGCAAAGTACAGATTAAAGGGAATGTTCACAATACAAAGTAAAACACATTTAAAGCAGTAAGGAATTCTGGTCCTTATATAGTAGTCTAGTATATTTTGGGTTTTAAATGAAAATAACTACTCCAGAATACAAGAAAACTTCTATCTGGTAGACAGTATTAACCTCTTCTAAACACTGTGCAGTGGCAAAAAATGAAAACGGTGTGAGATCCACACACGGTTTTGTGAAGGCCCTGTCTGTGGCTACAGATGAAAGAAATCTGTAGTTCTTTAAGGACTGCACTTTTCCCCTCTTAAAATCCCCTCTATCTCTCAAAAGAGGAGGTGGCTGCATGGCTATCTAACCAAAGAGGACAGAAAAGTACAGCATAACTTTTTAAAATTCCTATAAAGTCAACAGGATAGTTGCTAAATTCTTTCATCAGAATACACTAGAAAACCGACAGATTATACAGCACAACCATGACTTTGGCTTCCTAGAATGAAATGGGACAAAGAGGTTATGGGGTATGGGGAGGAACACGGCAGAGGCAGACTCTAGGTATCAGTTTTTCCCAAACTGACAGATTGCTCTGGACACTGTGGGAATACTCACTCTCCTCTTACTGAGACAGGAGCTGGTGGGCAAGCTGGATGATAAAATGTTAAAGTCCACCAATACACAAGTACTCAGTGAAAATATTTTTTCAATAGGAGAACCAATTAGAATTTATTTCATTTAAATCAGAATTGAAAGACAAAAGAGGAGATTATTACACACACAAAATAATACATAGATCTCAAATATTTTTTCACAATATAAAACAATAACAAATTGGCAAATTTTCAGAGAAACACCTCATGAAAAATGTGAAGTATATAATGGTTTCATATAGTTTCTTGAGCATCCCTCTGACAAACCTGCAACTAGTTACAGTGTGAAACAGGACACTGAGACAGGATACCAGACCAGTTTAACTAAAAGTATGATCCAATAAGCAAGTTCATTTACCTTCTATGCATTTCATATTAAAATGACTGATCACAGATCTTCAGTTTTACACAACATGCAAGATATTAAAGGCCTTTCAAATCTTCATGTACTGATATTTTACTGATTTTATTGCTATTTTATCAAAAAGGACACAGTTTAGAGGATAGGTTCTCTATTTTAATTTAAAAAAATCTTTAATTTAGAAAAAACCTAGGTTAGAGAATGTTGGGGTTTAGGATATCTCTGTCTTAAGACTTTTATGCAGAAAATAACTGTATGTAAGTGCTATTTGAGAGCTCATATTAAGAGAAAGAAACAAGAGAACAAAAAATATTGGAGATACTAAGTACTAGTGTAGTACTGAAATCCCTGAAATCCCATCCCTGTGATGGCTGAAAACATGTTGTATGATTATATAGTTTTAGAAAAATTAAGCCTATGTCCAAAAAGTGGACCAAGTTCACTCAGAAGCATACACTAACTGAAGATTTACTCTCCCCAAAACCGGAATGAACTGACCAAAGGGATATTCCATACCATATGACGTCACACTCAGTATATAAACTGGGGGGAGTTGGCTGGTGGGAACTGCTGCTCAGGAACTACCTGGGCATCGGTCAGCAGGCGATGAGCAATTGTGCTGTGCATCACTTGTTTTGTATATTCGCTTATTATCATCTTCCTTTTTAGTCTATTAAACTGTCTTTATCTCAACCCTTGAGTTTACTTTTTCTTTTCTGATTATCCTCCCCATCCCACTGGGGAGGGGAGAGGGAGAAGTGAGTGAGCAGCTGCGTGGTGCTTAGTTGTCAGCTGGGGATAAACACACCTATCACAGAACCCAGAGAACCAAAATTTGATCTGTAAAACGATCATTATCTAAAATAGACCTTTGGGGGTTGTGTTTTTATGTATTACCATGCTGAGCTTCAGAATCTAATCCTTACCTTTAGAAAGAAAAGTTTTCAAATAAAAGAACCCCAAACTTTGGATTTTTTTCTGAACTATCAGCAGATACTAATTTGAATTAATCTGATAGCTAATGAGTATTTCTGGTTTTGAAACATGATTGTTGTAGGCAGGATTACAAAGTTCCATGGAGCCTTTTACTCATAAGATATTCACTGAGCACATAATGTTGAAAGCATTCAAAGTAGAATCAACATGAAAAACCAGTAATTACACAGTAATTTGATGCATGCTATTATACTTTTTAATTCTCTTTTGGAATGTTGGAGTTATTTCAATATGCCTCTACCACAGTATCTTTTTTCATTGTTATGAAAATCCTTTTTCTTTAATATGATAAATAGTGCAGCGTCCAGAGACTAATTTCATGAGTACTATTTTGCTTATGCATTATGCACATGAATTCATATACAAGTTAAAAATTCTATTTGATTAGAATGTACTTATTATGAAATTGCTGCATTTTTATTGGAGCTAATTGAAAGAGTAAACAACATGGCTGACAATGACTGTATCAAGTACTTCACAAGGAGAGTGTTAGCAATGTAGGAGAACCCTTTTTCCTTCAGTTTGAAAGTACACAACATCAAGCACTGGAAGATTATCCCAGACCAAATAAAGCAGCTAAGAGCTGATAGGAAAGACTAAAAATGGCAATTCCCACAAAAAATTATTAAAAAATACCACTTTCCTGGGTGGGGGGGAAAAAAAAAAAAAATCACAAGTCAATTAGCTTTTGACTTTTTAACAGCAGCTTATAAAAGAGCTTTAAGTTTATTACTGTGAAAGCATTCTGCTTAGCTTAGTGAATATAAGCACTTCTTCCACTCCTGCTTCTTCATATTGACTACTGAGATTCAGTCAGTTGATTCAAGAGTTGGTTGGTTTATCCTCTGGCATCAAGCCTTCCAGGAAGACTAGGCTTTCATGGTAACTGATTAAAGTATTTTCAGTGTACAAATTTCACTGAATAATTAGCTTGATAAAGTAATGCAATAGACTTCTAACACGACAAAATCATGTACTATAGTAACATAAAATGTACATCAGTGGATGGTAATCATGTACATGGAAGCTGAAAATAAAAACTGAGGTAGAAAAGAAAACCAATTACTTAAATTCCAAATTAAAGATTGTTTCAAAGGCACACTCACAGGAAAATTACCAATTTGAGCAAAGTCTTACTTAATTTCCCTACATGTGGCAATATGTTTCAAGAAAGGATTTGGCTTCTGCTAATGGAAACAGTAGTTCATGGTTAGAAGCATGCAATACTAAACCTCTTTTTATTTTAATCAGTAAGATAAAATACCTGAACTTATTTAAGATAATAAGATATGATCATACCAATCTCAACTTAATAAAATGAGGTGTTTAGTAGTTACAAGTCATTCAAACCGGATTTTTGACCTTTTGCTTTTGAAATACTTGGACAAGTACATTTTGCATCTCTTGTGTTTTTCACACAGTCTATGTAAAGCTGAATTGAATCTTAGCACATCTATCCATCTTTCTATTACATTCAGCTTACATATTATGCATATTTTTATTCTAGTCTTCATCTATTTCCTCCATGATTTTAAACTAAATATTATACTATACACTGCTAAAAGTATTATGACTAATTGGCAAGTCTATATTTCCTCAGAGTCTTACTAAAATAATTCCAGTACTCCAGATTTCAGGTAGCAGAGATAGATTAACTACCAGACATTTAACTGGGTACTTAATAATTATACCAATATTGAAATGCATTTCAAAAATATGAAAGGTGACAACATAACAAGAAGTCATCAACAGGTAGTTAAACATTCTCCTTGTTGATATTTTTAGAAGTTAACATGTCAATTTTTAAGACGTCAAAAAATATCTGTTGTCCCTGAACTTTAGTAATTTGCTTGTTATCATCAGTAAAATACTGGTTAAAATCAGTAATATTACAATGTTTTTCAAAGACGGATCCCTTCGCACAGGATCACTGAGAACATCAAATCTGAAGAGGATAATTACTTTCTGCGTTTCTCATCTACTTACCTATATATTTTAAAGGCTTTCATTTATCATTATCCTTTGACAATACAATGCCACCCAAGAAAGACAGATCAGCATTGTTTTTCATTGAAACATTATTAAAAAAATACCTGTGCACACTAGTAATAGTGGCCATTCTTCAAGTTAGTCTTCTATTTCTAACTGCTTCTGAATCACACCATAGAGAGCGAATAATTTTTTTCCAGAAATCACCACTAATATTTCCTACAGATTTAGCATATTGGCTTCATTTTTCTAAATTCAGTAATGTGATGAATGGTTTTGAACACATTATCCTTTCAAAATGCTGATTAAACAACCTAGATAATATCAGGAATTGAGTTGCATAGAAAAACTTAAATATAAAAGAACACAGGAGTTACGAGGAAAAAATTGCATATGCTGAGAAAGCTTAACCTATATCTTACCGGTCATAGTCTCCATTACACAGTGCTCTGACAGAAATCTTGAATGCCTGCCACACTGGATTTAAGGTATTTTTTATGACTTCTGTTTTGTGGCAAATTGTAAAACTGTAATAAAAAAAGAGTATATTTTGTATCTATTTACTTTTTCTTTTGTGTCATCAAACATGGAAGCAGAAGAGCTTTAATTTGTATTCACTCATACAATGTCCACATAAAATACATGATAAGAAAAAACCGAAATGCAATGAAACCAGAGAGAAGGGAGGACTGAAGAGGACAAACCTATTTGAGAGAGATTACAGACTAGGGTGCTGAACAACTGTAAAATGAAAATGTTTTTACCCAAAACTTCGGTAAGAATTGCAACCATTCAGTGAGTTATTTCAGGCAAGAGTATTCTCCATGCCACTTGTTTAAACAGGCCTTGTACAGCTCGGAATCACTCACAGATCCAGAAAGAAAGTGGTCTGGTAAGGATTAGACTCTTGCTTAGCCATTAGGAAACAAGGGAGTCATGGCTTTCTGATGCTTGTTCCCTGGTTTATGTGTATGATTTTTTAACTAAGGCTGTCTCTGGTAAAATATATAAGCCTCTGTGAGATGCCATGATCACCTCCTCTCAGGTGAAATACAGTGATTTAACATATTATGCTTTCTCTAAATAATTGAAGTGCTGACGTTTGAACCATGAGCCCTGAATTAAGATTGACATACGGGTGGTTCCCACAGTCCTTCAAAAGGAGGGGATGAGTTTGCCTTTTGGCTTTCCTCCAAGGTGTGGCCAACCTTGTAGAGAAAGCCCTTGGATGAACAAGCCCCAGGTGCCCCACATTGGGTAAATGAGTGCCAGGTGCCCTGCTTTGGGCACAAAAGCTGGGGTGTCTATCTGTGAGGTGGATGCACTTTGCAGAGTTTCCTGTTGGGGAAGGACCTCCTGACTCTCCCTGTAACTGGGCCCCAGTCAGGTTTGGTACTCATGAACACGGGCTCTGTGGGAACAACATGAGTTTGCTTCTATCCTATGTTATTAGTCTCTTGGCTTGGCTGTTTCCCATCTCTTCATTGGGAGGCTTTATTGCTTTGTTTGTTCCACTGGTTTTTGGTCATGCTGTGTCGTTCCTGGGGTCATTGGGGTTGATGTCTGTTATGTGTAACCTGATTGACTTGTTTGTACCCCCAGCGATCACCCATGCAGGGTGAAGGTCACTTCTTGTGTGCAACAGAATCTGGTTACTGGTTTGTTCTACTGCTGGCTGCAACCTTTGTACTAGGCTTAGTAATTGGCAAAACGATGCAAAATTAAAATACTTCTTTTGAATCCTCATCTTGGGGACTGAATTGTTCAGAAGAAAATAGGGTCCTAGGTCATTGGTGAAACTGCTACTGAAATTGTACATACAGATGTAACTGAAGCTGTCTTTTGAGGGAATATCTTCCTCACGTTCCAAAGGCCTATGTTTTTATCCTGGCTATGACTCAGAAGGCATTTTTGAAGCTACGAGACAGAAAAGGGAGCACCTTTTTGCCCACAGGTGCAGAATTACTGCTTTAACCTCCTGTAGGTCTCAGGAGACCAATAAAGAATTAGTGGCTCACCACTCACCTCTCGGAAGGAAGTGGAGAAACATGGCACTCAAGGCCAAGAGAAACTGCATATACCAGCACACTCAGTAATGCCCAGAGAAATTCCACTAATGACCTTAATACCACTCAAAAGGGAGCCATAACTCCTCTGTGATTGCAATTTAAGATATTTAGCATTTATTCAGGAAGCTGTTCCTATAATCCAACTCCAAAGGGGAGAACAGCAGGGAACAGACACACGTTTGTTAACAACTGTTCCAGTTAAGCTACTGAAACAAGTAACACCACACATGTCTTAGCCTTTGGTTTGATATGATGTTCTATGTGAGGACTATCAGTTCCCAAGAAAACTTAACCTGCCAGTAGACCCCCACATAAGCAGTATGTTGACCAGAAGTTACCTCAGCAACTCTTAGCAGAACAGGAGAAATTAACCTATTTTAACAAATTAAAGTTTGAATGTGGCAAACAGTCGCTTGTAAAAAAAAAAATTTCTATTCAAGATATTTTTGAATTCTATTTCCTAGAACTCGATCAAAAAGATAAAATATATTTCCAAATTTGCAGTATAAAATGTTTTTACATAAAACAATTTCTAAGTATTAGCTCATTCTGCAGCTACGATTTTCTTTGAGAATTCTACTTAATTTAAAGGCATACTCTATCTTAGCAAAAGTAATGCTATTTAACTATTTTTACTACAATTAATTTTCATATTGCTCTATATTTATCACACATTCAACTCTTAAAACCCCGAGCTGCAGTATTTGATCTATTTGCTACAATAGTTTTATTTCTACACTGCATAACACAATATACTTAAATCCAACAAACATTATAAAAGAAACACAGCTTAATCTGACAAATGTTAAAAAAAAACCCCAAACTGTACTGCTATCTGCAAATAAATAACAACCACTGTTTACCAGCAGAAATACTTAACAGGCATCTACCTGCCATCTTCATTGCTTCGATGAAATACAAGGAAAGGATCGGATTTCCCAAAGAAGTCCTTCTTGTCTAGTTTGTTCGCACAAAATTGCATTAAAACTGAATCCTGAAATCAGTAATACAGAAAAATTACATACAACATGCAGTTTGCTACACTAAAATAATAATAAAAAATAATCGCTGACTAATAATCATACAAATAGAAAACAAAATAAATGAGGGTATCTGCCTTCTAGATGCCCTCTACATATTCATGTTCCTGCAATGTCCTTATAGTGCAGTTTGAACTGCTAGAACCAAGAATTCCTTTGTAGCAGGGTGCAAAGGAAGGGTAAATTTACACGCTAAATGCCTCAGGTTTTTTCCAGTATTTTCTGACATCCAAAGTTGCATTCTGAGGGAAGAAGATGCACAGGCAAGGAACATATATTAGAATAAATTTTAAAAACTTCAGCCAGACACAACTAAGCCTCATTCCTTCAGTGACTTAAATCTGCAGTTGTCTGCTCCTGCTGTATGTAAAGCAAACAGCTTAGCAGCTTGCTATTAAGAGTCTAGAAGCTTTCAGAAGATGAGTCTGGAAGATACTAAATACACCCATTCTGATGACAAATATGGAGAAAAGCTTCCTTGCTGTGGTCAGCCAAACTGACAGTCACACATGGTCACCTCTTTGGGCAGAGTCAAGAATGTGAGAAGGATTATAAATGCAAAGATAAATCTGCAGACTCACCAGCTAATTGGTGCAGGGCCTGCTGGAAGACTGTGTTCCACAGACAGGTCTACAGGTGTAACAGCAGCAAGAGGAAGACTAGGGAAAATGTCAGCTCACCACTGAGTGTGGTGGGGACCAAGTGACAAAGGACATGGAAGTTTGTGTTTCTCATAGCCTTCTACACCTTGGTCTTTACTTAAAGAATCTTGGTCACCTGAGAAAGTCTGGAACAAGGATAACTTGCCCTTGGTAGAGGAGGACCAGGTAAGGGAACATTCAAACAGACTAGACATACAGAAGTTCATGGGACCTGACAGGATGCAACTGCAACCGCTGATGTAGTTGGCCAATATTACTTTGAGGCCACTTTCGATTATCTCTGGAAAGTCATGATCTTCAGGAGAAGTTCCTGAGGACTGAGAGAAAGCAAATGTCACTCCTGTCTTTGAGAAAGGGAAAGTAAGAGGATCCAGACTAGTCTTTCCCTGATCCCTGAGAAGATGATAGAACAAATAATCCTGGAAAATATTTCTAAACACAAGAAAGACAAGAAGGTGGCTGAGTCGTGAGCATGGATTTATACAAAGGGGAAATTCATGCCTGATCAACCTGAAGTCTTCCCTCATGAAATGAGTGGCTCAGTAGGTGAAGGGAGACTAGTGGATGTTGTTTATCTTGACGTTAGTATGGCCTTAGATGCTGTCTCCCATAACATCCTTGTTCACAAACTGATGAATTATAGACTAGATAACTGGACAGTGAGGTGGACTGAAAACTGGCTGAACTGTTGGGCTTCAAAGGGTCATGATCAGTGGCACAAAGTCCAGCTGGAGACCAGACACTAGTGGTGTACCCCAGGTGTCAAAAATGAGGCCAATAATATCTAACATCTTCATTAAAGATATGGATGGGACAAAGTAGGGCCTCAGCAAGTTTGTAAACGATACAAAATTAGAAGTAGCAGCTTATACACCAGTTGGTTGCGCTGCCACTAAAACAAACCAACATGAGAGTTGGAGTTCAACAGAGGGAAATGCCAGCTGGAAAGCAGGTTTGCAGGAAATGACTGGGGGTCTTGGTGGATACCAAGTTGACCAATGTGCACCTGGCAGCAAAGAAGGCCAATAACCTCCTGGGCAGCATTAGGAAGAGCGTTGACAGGAAGTTGAAGGAAGTGACTCAGCATTGGTGAGGCCACTCCTGGAGTACTGTGTTCAGTTCTGGGCTCCCCAGTACAAGAAAGACATGGACATACTGGAGCAATTACAGCAAAAGGGTCACTAAAATGATTAAGGAAATTGACCATCTTTCACATGAGGAGTGGCTGAGAGAGCTGGAATTATTTAGCCTGGAGAAGAGAAGGCTCAGGAGGATCTTATCAATTTGTACAAATACCTGATGGGAGGGAGTAAACAGATTCTGCTTGATAGTATCCAGTGGAAGAACAAGTGGTAATAGGTACAAATTGAAATACATGAAATTCCATTTAAATACAATAAAAAAAAAAACATTTTACTGTGAGTATGGTGAAAAACTGAAATAGAGAGACTGTGGAGTCTCCATCGACATACCCAAAACCCAGCTGCACAGAGCCCCAAGCAACCTGATCTAAGAAGAGCAGAAGAGTTGGACCAGACGATCTTCCCAGGTTCTCTTCCAACCTCAGCAATTCAGTGATTCTAAAAATCTTTGCCATTCTGAATATAACTATAAAAGTTTGGCAAAAAAATCTAAAAAGACCAAATAAGAAACGAAAAACTGAATAACCTTAGGTAGGAAACTATCACAGAGAAAGTATGTGACAGCTGGTGAGACAGCACAAGAGATTGTGTGAGAATGTGAACATGAAAGAGCATGACAGAGAATGCAAAAGAGTGCAAGAGAGAGAGACTGAGTCCCACATTCTTTACAAGCTCCCTTCAGTGATTTTGAACTGGTCATCATATGTAAAATTTGAGCAGGGTGAATCTGGAAGAACATAAAGGCCTTGCAAGGCTCCTAGTATGCGTCTTCATTAAAAGGGAAAGAAAAAAGAAATGCGATTCTGATTATGGAGTTAATGACATATTTGTGACTTGTAAATAGTTTGTTACAACTGGGATACAAATGGTGGTCTTGGAGCATAAACTCAGAATATCAGCAAAAAAATTGCCTTTCATCTCTTTTAAGGTTACCAATAAATGCTTGGGGTGATGGCAAACACCTCAAGAATGGTAGGAGCTTAACTTCTTAAGAAATGTAGAAGCACAATTTCTGCAGGAAAGCAATTAAATGATGTACCTATTTCATCATCTAAAAAAAGTGTGAACATTTTGATCACGTACTACATACAAAAATTTGTGCCGATGTAAAATTGGCATTTTCCCTGACCATATGTATTCATTCATACTAGTAACATGGGAATTTCCCATGCTAAATGTCAGTTAAATGAGACTGAGTTGGTGCACCCTATTAACATAACTGCAGGATCGGCAGGTTGCTGGGAAAAAGTAAGTAAGATGTGAGCCTGTGTGCTGTTCAAAGATATCACTATACCATTTCTGCAGAGAGAGAATACAAACTTGACTAAGCTGGAAACAAGGCACAAAATTAAGGTTTTCTTTTTACTTCAAGTATCTAATGAACTTAAGAAAATAAAGCCTAAACAGATCAGCTATCAGACAGTAAAAAAAGAAACATGACTATTGCATAAATAGAAAAAAAATAACCATTTATGATGTGGTATAAAGTTGGAAGTTATACAAAAGGTGAAGCATTACCCCCTCAACACCATCAGATTATAAAAACTAAGCCACAGAAACAATCTCTTCAAGTCTCCAGTTATTTTTGTAGGTTTATGTATTTAATTGTGTACTCTCCAGATCTCCTGTACATTCCCATCAAATGTCTGACACTATCGCTACCTTCATTTAAGATTTGCTATCTTATCATTGCATACTCTTCAAAGATACACCCTACAGCCCCATCCAATATATGCCATGCTTTGACAAACTGCCCCCTTCCTCAGATTCCAACCAGTCCTTATCACCCCATATCTATGATCCTTATTCTTCCTTCCAGTCTGTTTCCCTTTGATTTACAGACTGCTGCTATGCTCATTCAGTGCTGGGAAGCAAGCAGGCTGGCCTGGCTGCCAGGTGCCTTCTGACCAGTAAGGCCTCCTCCTCTGTCCAACCAACTTCTCCATGAACCCTAGGAGGGGAGGAATGGTGACACTCCGGGGAAGGTCATGCCACCCTTAACCAGCCAAATTCCCCATTGCCCTACCTCCCTCTGATATTTGTCTGTTTTCTATTAAATAAGGAGGCATCTGCCATTAACAGGCCATGTAAGTCTTTGCTTTCTTTAAAGAAAACTGTTTAAACTGCTTTTATGGTGATTCTTTTAAGTATCTTACTAGGGTTTTTTTAAATAAACATTAATTTCACATTTTTTAAATAATATGACTTGCTATTAGCATAAAACCTTTTACTTACAAGGTTAAAAATCCAAAATTTTACTTTGATGTCCACATAATGGCAATATTCCATAACAGAAATACAATTCCATGGCTGAAAAAAATGGATCTTTGCTAAAAATTTGACACTAAGTGATTAAAATGTGATTAGTTACTTGGGAAACAAAGACTAGATTTAAAACTCATCTGAGAATCAAAAACTTTATGCTTCATACAGTCTTCTTCTTTTTGTTTCTCCTATCTAAAACTAAGAGTAACTGATGGGAAAAAAGTATCCTAACTTCTTACATATATAGCAAATACAAATATATACATTATATCTTTGACAATCTGGTGCAGTGTAAATTACAAAAATCAGTTTCATTTTATTTTTCAAAAAGCAATGAACACACACTTACTCGGCAACAGCCTAGTTCCTCTGCTGTTACTATGACTGTTCCACACTTCTTCCCAGGAATTCCTCTGCAAGAAAATATGACATCACCTCAGTACCCTAATATCATTTATGAAAGTTACAACTGACATAGATAAGCATAGATAAGACAAACTAAGCTTTCAAGTCACAAAAGTGATGGCATGCTATACAGTTTCCCTTTTCTGTCACTTGTCCTCTGTAAAAAAGTTGGTTTATCCTAAATGAATTGGTAAATGAGTTGCATATTTATTCTAACTAGCAAGAAACAAACTAGTTCCAATTTTAAAGAAAATAGCATAAAAAGTTTAAATGGGATGAAATGACAATATCAGAATTCTATTTTGCACTCTCCCATTGATGTTTTAGAGATGACTCTACAACTTACCAATTTGTGAAAAGTACCCTTTTGGAAATTTTCCTTAAACAAAATACCCAAAATATATTTAAAACTATACACATCAGCCTTATTTTACAACATCTATTCTGAAATATTTACAAAGATACATAATAATCTCACCATCATATCAGATACAGTAGTTTCAAAATAAATTATAATTCACCCAAACAGCAATTAAAAACATGCTGCTGCAACATCAGAAAGCACAAACCAGACCATTAGCATAAAGAACAATATGAGAACAGAAAAGCCACGCATAATCTGATAGCACTCAGTGTCAGCAGGGCACTTTTGGGAGGTGTAGGGTGAAGGGGAAGGATAAATATTGAGATGCAACTTTTTGCATGATGCTATACTATAAATGAGAAGTTATACGATATCCTAATGTCTACTAGTGTGTCCATTAGCAGACACTTTGGCAATTACTTCTAGAATTTTTTCAAAACTAATGCTATTGCTTATGCTCATTTTATTTCTAGTTCTTTATTTCCTTATGTCTTTCTTGAAAATAATTATTTGAATAAATTATTTTCCAAGAAGATATTAAGGTAAAATTGTATTTTCAAATTGACTGTATTTTTTAGGTTTTCCTAAGAGAACTAGAGGGCACTCCTGTTCTTTATTATGACAAAACATGAACATAAATATTTACTGTTGTTCTTATTTTGCTTATTAGTTTCCTTAATACTTTTGAAATTTTTTACAATGCTCTACAACTTTAAATAAGTATAACAAGACTGTGGTATAATAAAGAACTGGTGGGAAAATAGCTCTTAGAAGCAGGTAACTGTTTAGAAATTATGAACAGAGGAGCAAATACAGATGCAAATTTATGCAGGCTCATGGAAACTCATGTTTAGAAGTTGATGCTTAAGTTTATAAGTCTGAATTTCACAAGGAAAACAGTGTATAGGGAAACTATTCAAGTTTTTGTTGTGGAATTTTAAACGGTGATTTAAATACATACAAAACTTGGGGCACTCTTCCATTTAATGTGGTATGACATTTCATCTGATGAACATGAAGGGCAAGGGATGCCCAAGCCCAAGAGATATATGTGTCTGAAATTAGCACTGAGAGATGGGGGAAACTAGAGAGGCAATTCCTTGAAGATATCTGGGTGAGTATGTCAAGAAAAAAAGGGAATTCTTGATTGTTGAGTAGATGTGGAAAGTACACGCAGTATAGTCATATCTGAAAGCACCTGGGATAAAATTTGGCTTGATGTATCACCAAGGTTGTCAAGGACACGTGCCTTATAAAATAAGGATAATATCACCATGAGGTGAAATGCTTAATCAAGATTGGCACAGAATTTCTCTACAGAACAAAAAGTTCCCATTATTCAGAACTAAAAACTCTACCAAATGACCTCTCCAGTTTGTGACACTAGTAAATATTAACTTTCTATGCTTATCTGGAGACTACAAGCATGAAAAAAGTACTGGACCATTTGCAGACACTAAATAGTTTGTTCTCTTACAAATTCCCTTACAAACCATTCATTAAGAAAAAAAACCCTTAAATGTAAAGTCAGCACCCTGACAACAACTTCATTGGTCACAGAGCAGCCAAAGAGAAAGACCTTTAACTAGCAATAACGCCTTGTAAGAAAATAACAAAACAATTTCAAGCTGCTCTTGTCACTGTATCAAAATACATTACTTGGAGATTCAGCATCACAGACCAGTCCTTCCAATTGCCAGGGAAATACTGACTAATACTATCTTGAAGACGAGCATGTAAGTGTTCCACCTGTTTAAACCCAGAATGCAGTGCCACTGCCCATCTTGTTTAGCTTTAAGGAACAGCTGGTACTGAGCTGCCCTGGAATTGGTTCTATAGCACTGGAGTGACAATACAGAATTGACGTTCAGGCAACCAATTTCTCAGAGTAAGTTTCTCTGGAAAGGGTTACAGATCAGGGTTTGTGGGGTAATAATGAGGCAATCTGTATTGCATAACCACTGTCAACTCAGTGCTAGTTATCGGACACCCAGATATAGAAAATGTGCCAGTCTAAGTGTGAATAGCGTGCAAACTGAATAAAGGAAGGTAAAATGTGAGGAAGATCTACGTTTCAGTAAGTTCTACTGGTTTGAGAGCCTAGAACCTGTAAATGTTCTATAGTGACCACCTCTTTTTGGACAGTATTTGAGGGAGGAAATAATCTGACTGTTAGAGGAACCAAACAGAAAACCATCTCCAAATGAAAGGTCCTCAACAACATTTGCACATCTCTAGACAAGATGCAGTCTTGAGGAGTAATTATTGTCTCCTTAGAACAAATTATTTCACAATTGAGTCGCCACATGTGCAGCACCTAGAGAAGTTTGAAAGGACACTCTGAAGACCACTTGGGTTTTAACAAGGACTGAAAGAAAGGAGGACTTTTCCAGAGTTGGTGAAAAAGCCAAAGAAAGATGACATTTTATGTGGAATTCAAACCTGAGAGGTTAAACAGACTCTCCAACTTTGCAAGCTAGAACTGCAATGAGGCACAGGGTGGAACATTTTTCAGATAATTAAAAGATTTACAGTCTTCTCCCTGAATTTACAGAACCTAGCCCCCTGGCAGTCACAACCACAGATAAAAGGATAGGACAAATATATAGGAACTCCCAATTCCAAGGTTGAAATATTTTTCTATCAATTACATTCACAGCAAGATGACAGGAGAAAGAACTTTCCAAAATAGGCCAGCTCGCTCCAGTACAGTCTCATTAGTGGGCAATGGCACTCAGATGTGAATAACTAGCATGCTCATTAAGCTTTGCAGTGGCTCTGCCTCCTCATTAAAGGGAATCCCTACAGGAATGCACTTAGTAGATCCTGAAAGAAGCATTGCTCAGAGTTATAAACGTGGCTAGCATCTTCTCTCTAGGAAGACAAAACACGCAAATATCTAATTCTGAATAATGTCTGGGACGGTGATGCTCTCTTGAGAGAAAAATAAAGCTGTGTCATTTCTGGAAGTACATCTGCACCTCATCATTTTATGCTAATACAACTGGGGCACGCAAGGCCAGCCTCAGTAAATCTTACGCACGGAGTTTGTCTTGATAAGGCATTTAATGACTCTAGTAATCCAATAGGTAAAGAGAGTAAATGTTACTGTTAAAATGTCAGATTCTCCATGTCACCTGCTTTGTATGACCAGATTTATTTTCCAAGAGAAATTATCCCAAGCAAATGTTCACCTCTGTACCTGGCCAGTCTGTAAAATGAAGTGCAACACTAAGTATGTTCTTGAACAAAAACACTCCGAGTCACAGAGATAACAGGCTGGCACACTACCATACTGGAAGCAAGAGCCTTCTGTGACAGACCACATTGAATTCAAAGCCCTTCACAGTGTCAGAAACAGAGAGGAAGGTTCAGGAGACAACCTCATACCTGTCAAGACCAAATATTATCAGGTTCATGCCTCAGAGGTATAATCTGCTGGTGCTTGTAAGAACAATGAAACCGCATGTCATGTCTGTCATGAAGGTGAAGAAGAAAAATGTGCGTGTATATCTTTGCTTTTATACTCACCATGAAGGTTAGCAGCAAGATATATTTCAGCCTGCCAGACAGACCACTGCAATGGTGACCCTCTAGGCTTGAGATGTTTTATCTTCATTTTGTTGAAGGACGAGTGTATCCTTTCATGGTAGACTTTCTAAGGGAACTTTCCCTAGTGATATACAATCTGACTTGTAGTTGGGCAGCTCATGGCAGCCATGGAGTCCTGAATCTTAGGAGGCATTTGTAAATGTCCGAAGTAGATAGATCTGAAGTTTAAGCTTCAAGACTTTCTAATTTTCATATTGGAAGAATGTCAGAGCTTTCTTGAATGCCAATCAGAGAAAGAAATTCAAGCTTCTCAAGCTGCTTAACTACAAAAGGTGCTACTTCAGTAGAGTAGCTGATTGGGACTAAAATAGCAGTGGGAATTCTCTTCTTTGTACACTCATAGGAAGAGAACACACATGGCAAAATGTTAATGAACTTCAGAAATACTGTGAAGAGTAAAAGCTCTCTGATCTCAAGAGGCAGATCATAAAGAACATTCAAGTTATGTGAATGTGGACTTGACTTTGTAAAGAGAACTGTAAATTCAAAGCAGTAAATATACTTAGGAACAGAAATCATGCAATATTGTCAATTGAACTACTGTTATGTGAACATTAAGAGATATTAAACACACGCATATAAGCAAACAATCCTGAAAGGCAATGAAATGCTTTAATGAGTCAAATAACACAATAAACGTTCCTAGACACAGAAGTATGCAGACTTCAGAGAGTCCAGAATGAACAATCAAACAGGCACAGCTGTCTAGCCACAGCACTGTCAAAAATACCAATGAAAAAATAAAACCCGAACACCAGGAAGAGCTGATAAAAAGTCATGAACACTTTCTCATTAACAAATATCTACCCACACCGCATATACAAAAAGGAAGGTATATTTCAAAATCTTCTGGGGGACAATGGATTTGGGTCCATTTAGTAACTGCCATACAACAGGGTATCAGAAGCCAGACCTGAACAATGCTTCTTTAGCCAAGAGAAAATGTTTAGTAGAAGTAACAAAAGAGGGCCAACCTCTTGTCCCAATCGACAGAATAGTGTTTGGGTGCTCAAGTAGACAGGTAAACTATGCAACCAACCTGTTCACCGTCAAGAACTCAAAACACATCCAGAACAAGCAGAGAGTGTATGTCCCCACCCCGTGGTGCTGTGGCTTTCCTAGGACAGCCCTGGTAGGAGCTGGGCAGGGGCAGTTTCTCTAATTGTGTTACTGGAGTTCCCTCATCTGCCTTGTACCTTTGTGCTCCATGGTGGGTGTGGAGACGAGCTTCAATGGGCTGATGGCTCTCCTGGGATGGGTCTGGAAGTAGCCAGGGTAAGGTATTATTTGGGTTACCCACCTGCCATTGTGCCTCTCTTTGTTTGCAGACAAGCTTTTTAATCATGTAACCTAACACACCTATTATACCACTTAATATACTTGTCCTTAAGGCTACTTACTGGACAGGATTTTAAAAGTTTAGTATCCAGAATGGGATTAAGAGGAGAATCAAAAACCCCTGTTGTCTAATAACCACAATATTTGCTCAAGTTAACCATTTTGTATGACTGTATTAGCAATCTGCTAATCTAATTCTCCATTGTTTGTTTGTGCGGGAAGGGGGTTTCCAGGAGCTAGATTACAATTAGCAGTTTCCTAACGTTCCACAGCAGCCATAATCACAAGTTACTGGTATTAATAGAGTTGTTTATGTATAGGATAATTAAGCCCTTGATTTAAAATAAATAGTGTAAAAAGTTCTGGTGTAGTCCTTGGGGAGGGAGGGTGAGGAGGGCAGCGGGGGGCGGGGGAGGGACGATTACTAGGGACTTGTCATAAAGACTGAGTCTGTAAATACAGTGATCAGGTGACTAAACTACATTTGGAAGCCCTCAAAATTCAGCAAAAATGCATTTATTAACAACCTCAATTCTGAATATTGAAGAGAATATGAATCATACTGTTAAAGGATGTTGCAGCAGTAATGATCACAGCACTTACGGAATTCAGCAAGAGTACCAACAGCTTACATTTGTTACAAATCAGTTTGAATCATCTGCAGTTGGCTGTAAATTTGGGAAAATAAATAAAAGGCTTATTTTGATAAAACACTAAGTGAAAATGTTTTGCAAAGACTTTTCAAGTTTTTTCATGTCATTCTGTATTTCAGCATGAACTGCATGATAAATCCTGCTGAATAGCTGAAATTTGCCTTTCTACAAAAAAAAACAAATAATTTGAAGAAAGACAATTACAGACAGAATTTAGTCAAGGCGAATGGACTGGAAGGGCACAATTACAGGAATGCCTCCCCACAAAGCAGTGTTAGCCAACCACTGACATAATTCAAAAGGATTTGTTTCAGACATACAAAAGTCTCAAAAATTCAAGTAGATTAAATCCTATTAAAATATTTTCTAATCTTAAAATATAGTTAAAGAAACTTTACCACAGTTTTTGTAATGGAAATATTTCTTCTACTTTATATATGAGTGTTTATGATTTCATAAGGACTCTTCGATTAAATTAAAGGAAAACTACATAAATTCTCTTTCATTTTATCATTTTAAATGGTCTGTTCTGAACTGCTATTTCATCTAGGAAGAGTTCTAGAGACAATCTGAAATTATTTTTGGCATGAAAATAGGAAACTTCAGGTATTTTTCCAAGCTTACGCTTGTGTTGGAATTGCAAAAATTTAATAATTGGATTTGAGAAGAATTTTTAGCATGATAGCTCAACACTTGAAAGTTTTTGAAAGAGAAAATGATAGCTATCGTATGTGGGTCTCCTTGAAGCTGGTCACTGTTTTCACCAAGATGAAATGTTTAGAGCCACCTCCACAGAACAACTTAAAATCATAGAACTGTTTTGGTTGGAAAAGACCCTTTAGATCATCAAGTCCAACTGTAAACCTAACACTAACAAAGCCCACCACTAAATTATGTCCCTAAGCATCACATCTACAGGTCTTTTAAATACCTCCAGGGATGAGGACTCCACCACTGCCCTGGGCAGCCTGTGCCAGTGCTTCATAACCCTCCTTTCAGTGAAAAAATTTTTCCTAATATCCAATCTAAACCTCCCCTGGTGCAATCTGAGGCTGTCACCCCTTGTCCTATCACTTGTTACTTGAGAGAAGAGACTGACCCCTGCCTCACTACAACCTCCTTTCAGGTAATTGTAGAGAGCAATGAGGTCTCCCCTCAGCTGCTCCTCATCACACTTGTGCTCCAGACCTTTCACCAGCTTCATTGCCCTTCTTTGGACACACTCCAGCACTTCAATGTCCTTGTAGTGAGCGGCCCAAAACCGAACACAGTACTCGAGATGCAACCTCACCAGAACTGAGTACAGGGAAACAATCATTTCCCTAGTTCTGCTGGCCACACCATTTCTGATACAATCTAGGATGTTGCTGGCCTTCTTGGCCACCTGGGCACACTGCTGGCTCGTGCTGGCTGTCAACCAACACCCCCAGGTCCTTTTCCACCAGGCAGCTTTCCAGCCACTCTTCCCCAAGTCTGTAGTACTGGGAAGTGACCCAAGTGTGAGCAAAGTGCAGGACCTTACACTTAGCCTTGTTGAACCTATTTGATACAAACTACAGAAATGCTTATTAAAAATTTTATCTATGACATTAAGTTCTTCACATAAACAAGAGAAACACCTCTAATAAAATCTAGGCTACCATTGGTATATTTTGGACATATAACAAAACACTGACTTCTGAGATTTTTCACAGGACTTCAAAACTACTACTTTAATGTTTAAGTTTGAAGTTGACAGGAACAGGATACAAGATATGTACATGAAAAAAAATAAGTGGCCTATAAACCATACAAACCACTAAATATAGATAATAAAAGGGTCATCTGAGCAACAGAAATGGTTAATTACATCAAATATCTACACAAAAGAAAATGTATGGCTAGGAACATATTTCTTAAGAATTTTACGTCAGATTAAAACCCACAAAAATTCCAAATCAAAAGATATTCCCATCACATGAAATGTCTAGCTATACCTTTAAATATTTGCTTTTAATATCATATGTGAATTTGCAGCATACATTTAGATAAAAATTGTAAAATCTTTTCAATTACTTAAACATTATTCAGGAACACAAAATGAACATTATTCAAATAATTCATATTTTAAGTCTCTGTACATTCCTATGATCAATCGTTTGCAAACATCAAAATCCTCTCAGTGGGAGAAAAAAAAACATTGATCAAAGTTTTTGATAAATTTAGCAGGATAAATAGAAAATACTTGATACTCTGAATTGCTTCATTGTTTGGGAATTGTATTATTAGGAACAATACAAACATTCTTACTTGTATTTCTCTATGAAACAATGAGAGTTTTCTTCCTTGATGCTTGAACAAAAGTCAAGAAAGATTTATGATGTGTTAATTTGCAAACTACAAAGAAAAACATTTTTAAGATTAGTGTACTCAAACTATTTCTAATGCAAGATGTAATGAAGTTAACAAATTTTGGATGAGTCAATTCCTTTGCTAATTTTCCAGACTGAAATTTAAATTATCGCCTATAAAGAAAGACTTCTGTTGCACGTAGCAGTTTATTCTCTCTTAGAAGCCACGCCTGTCATTTCCGTATCTCAAGATACCTCACAGCAAAAAAAAACCCTGACTCTCACCTCATGAAGCAATATGTATTCATCCATCATTCAAGAATGACATACTTACACAATTGATTTTTCCAGTCTGCTCCCCTGTGATCCAACTATTTCTCCCAGTGTACAAAACATTTGTCCCAAAAAATCCTGAAAAGCAGTAACATAAAAACTCAGAATTCATATTTCACATTAAAACAATTTTGGTTTCCCATTTATCTGGGCTGTTCGCTACTGTAGAACACATTCTGCTGAACATCACATCTTAAATATAATTATACCATAATGAATCAGAAAACAGACTCACTATTACATATTTTACATAACACTGGGTTACATTTACATAATTAATTCTAATGCACTCCACTCACTGATTTTATATTGCCATTTCCATCAACAAAAATGAAACTGAGATGGAAAAAATTTAAAAGCATTAGAAACACAACTGTTTCTTTACCTTCATTACCTGGAAAATTTTAGTCAATTTATCTTTTATGAAGAGATTCTAGACTGATTCTATTATTTTCTTGGAAGTTAATTATGTTGGCAGAAATTCAAGTCTGTGCAGGACCTGTATGAGCATCCTGGATAGACAATTATATACAAACATTGCTTTCAAGACAGACTTTATTTTTGCATCTTATAATTTAACTATATCACTAAAAATCGGCTAATTTTCATATTGTATCTCCCTGTAACATAAGTACCATAAAAATATGAATGGATTTTCAAACTGTTGTATGTACACTGAAAAAAAAATTATGCTGCAGTCCAATTCCTTAACGCAAGTGAAAAGAGCTTGCTAGCTCTGTTCTTCCCAGCATCACTGGCAATAGTGGTAACAGTAGCTCACAGGTATGTTGCCCACAAACAGTAATGAGAATCGAGACACTATAAACCCTATACAGCAAACCATAACTTTATGATACTGTGTATAGTAGTGAATATCTGTACAAGCAGTTCTGACTCTTCTCTCAGCCCAGGCCAATCATTCTCATCCCTGATCCGTGTTAGTTATGGGTCCATATAGCAAATCGGATCTGAAGACTAATCCCATTGAAGAGGAAAATAACCCTGCAAAAAATAATTTTTTAAACTACATCCTTTAAATTATCTGACACGGTGACACTGTTTCCATAAAGACAAAGTCTTTTAACATGGCTAAAATTCATCTCAAAATACCCAGCTCCTCATCCATTTTAAAAAACATCAGGCATGACATATTCTAAGCTAACATTGTTTTCTACACTAAAACCATTTATCCCACAATTATTTTTTTTTTGCCTTTTTTTTTTTGGTGGAGTTGCTATGATTAATTCCTATTAGTTCCACAGCCTGTTATTAATGATAATTGTTCATTACTCTGTTGGGTTTTTTTTTCTTAAAACAGGAGGTTACCATGAACACAAGTGTCTAATTTCAGGTAGCCACTTTTAGAAACATTATTACAGACAGCTACAATGGCAGCACTGTCTAGTCTGATTACTTCATACATCCATTACAAAACTTGCTTCATTTGCTTCTCCTTTTGCCAAAACTGTGTCACTGAAATTGAAATCATTCAGACTAACTCTTTTTCCATTCCGCAAACTGTTCCACTATTAAATGACACTGTCCGGTCTTTCCAGAAGAATTGGTCAACAGCTATTGTATAAGCTCTACAGGAGGAATAGGCAAGGTAGAAAGGGCAGTGGGGTGGCACTCTATATTAGGGAGTGTTTTAACTGTATGGAGATCGATAAGCATGATGAGCCAGTCGAATGTCTATGGGTTAAGTTGAGGAAGGCCAACAAGGCAGATATCCTGCTGGGAGTCTACTACAGGCCACCTGACCAGGATGAAGAGGTCGATGAACTGTTCTGTAGACAACTGGCAGAAGCTGCAAAGTCACAAGCCCTTGTTCTTGTGGGGGACTTCAACTTACCAGACATCTGCTGGAAATATAACACAGCAGAGAGAAAACAATCCAAGAAGTTCCTAGAGTGCGTGGAAGATAACTTCCTGACTCAGCTGGTAAGTGAGCCCACCAGGGAAGGTGCCTTGTTAGACCTGTTGTTCACAAACAAACAGGGAAGGACTGGTAGGGGATGTGGTGGTTAGAGGCCGTGTTGGGCTGAGCGATCATGAAATGATCCAGTTCTCGATCCTTAGCCAAGTTAGGAGGGGGGGCAGCAAAACGTTCACTGTGGACTTCCGAAGGGCAGACTTCAACCTGTTTAAAACACTGGTTGAGAAAGTCCCTTGTGGAACAGTCCTAGAGGGCAAAGGGGTTCAGGAAGGATGGACTCTTTTCAAGAAGAAACTCTGAAAGTTGCAGGAGCAGGCTGTCCCCAGGTGTTGTAAGAAAAATTGATGGGGAAAGCAACCAACCTGGTTGAACAGGGAGCTACTGCTGGGACTTAGGAGAAAAAAGAGAGTCTTCCACCTTTGGAAGAAGGGGCAGGCTACTTGGCAAAAGTATAGGGATTTAGTTAGGTTGTGTAGGAAGAGCATCAGGGGGGCAAAAGCCCAGCTTGAACTCAGCCTGGCCACTGCCGCAAAAGATAACAAGGTTTTTACAAATATACCAACAATAAAAAAAGATGCAGGGGAGAATCTCCATCCCTTATTGGATGAGAGGGGGAACATTGTTACCAAGGATGAGGAAAAGGCTGAGGTACTTAATGCCTTCTTTGCCTCGGTCTTTAACGGCCAGAGCAGTTCTCCTCATGGTATTCAGTCCCCTGAGCTGGAAGATTGGGATGGAGATCAGAATAAACCCCTCGTAATCCAGGAAATAGTAGTGAAGGACCTGCTGAGTCAATTAGACACCCATAAGTCTATTGGGCCCGACGAGATCCACCCAAGAGTGCTGAGGGAGCTGGCAGAGGAACTTGCCAAGCCGCTCCCCATCATCTATCAGCAGTCCTGGTTATCGGGGGAGGTCCCGGACGACTAGAAACTTGCCAATGTGACACCCATCTACAAGAAGGGCAGGGAGGAGGATCTGGGGAACTACAGGCCTGTCAGCCTGTCCTCGGTGCCAGGGAAGATTATGGAATGGTTCATCTTGGGGGAGATCACGCGGCAAGTGCAGGACAACAGGGGGATCCGGTCTACCCAGCATGGGTTCACGAAGGGCAAGTCCTGTTTAACCAACCTGATCTCCTTCTATGATCAGGTGACCTGCCTAGCAGATGAGGGAAAAGCAGTGGATGTTGTCTTCAGGAAGGCATTTGACACTGTTTCCCACAGCATTCTGCTGGAGAAGCTGGTGGCTCATGGCTTAGACAGGTGGACTCTTTGCTGGGTTAAAAACTGGCTGGATGGCCGAGCCCAGAGAGTTGTGGTGAATGGAGTTAAATCCAGATGGAGACCGGTCACAAGTGGTGTCCCTCAGGGCTCAGTCTTGGGGCCAGTCTTCTTTAATGTCTTTATCGATGACCTGGATGAGGGGATCGAATGAACCCTCAGTAAATTTGCAGATGACACAAAATTGAGTGGGAGTGTCGATCGGCCTGAGGGTAGGGAGGCTCTGCAGTGGGATTTGGACAGGCTGGAGCCATGGGCTGAGGCCAATTGTATGAGGTTTAACAACGGTAAGTGCTGGGTCATGCACAACAACCCCATGCAGCGCTACAGGCTTGGGGAAGAGTGGCTGGAAAGCTGCCTGGTGGAAAAGGACCTGGGGGTGTTGGTTGACAGCTGACTGAACAGGAGCCAGCAGTGTGCCCAGGTGGCCAAGAAGGCCAATGGCATCCTGGCCTGTATCAGAAACGGTGTGACCAGCAGGAGTAGGGAGGTGATCATGCCCCTGGTACTTGGCACTCGTGAGACCACACCTTGAGTACTGTGTCCAGTTCTGGGCACCACAGGATAAAAAGGACATTGAGGTGCTGGAGAGAGTCCAGAGAAGGGCAACGAGGCTGGTGAGAGGTCTGGAAAACAAACCTTATGATGACTGGCTGAAGGAACTGGGGTTGTTTAGCCTGGAGGAGACTGAGAGGAGACCTTATTGCCCTCTACAACTACCTAAAAAGAGGTTGTAGTGAGGCTGGTGCTGGTCTCTTCTCCCAAATTACTAACGATAGGATGAGAGGAAATGGCCTCAAGTTACGTCAGGGGGAGTTTAGGTTGGATCTTAGGAAGAAGTTCTTTACCGAGAGGGTGGTTAGACATTGGAACAGGCTGCCCAGGGAGGTGGTGGAGTCACCGTCCAAAAAACGGGTTGATGAGGCACTTGAGGCCATGGTCTAGTGCTCTAATGGTTAGGAATATCATGGGATAAAGGTTGGACTTGATGACCCTGGAGGTCCCTTCCAACCATAATTATTTTATGTTTTTATGATTCTATGATTGTAAGTGCAAACCATCTTGGGCAGAAGCCCAGAATGAGGCTTTATTCTTGTTAAAGACAGCATAGGAAAGACTTCTATTTTCTGCATCCTTCTATCTAGCATTGCGGTTATTGAGACCACCTTTCCATGATGATAGAGATGGAAAAGTTTGCCAGAGGCTTTAAAACTTTACAGGGAGGATGTAACTGGAGATCAAAGTCTGAAAGTCTTATCTTCTCACTGTGAAGCACACGCACATAACATTCCTTCCATTATACTCTTTTCCTTCACTCCAGATTCCTTAAGGTTATCTTATCCTGTATCCATTTTTAAAAATTCACTCAGAAGCAACTGAATTCTACTCTTGCATCTCTAAATTTTAAAGTTACTGTTTAATTCCTTCCATTTTAAGATGACATAAACATAAAAGGTTTCTACTAATATTAATTGGGACACAATCAAAACATGTTTATACTTTTTAGAACCCAGAGAAGAATCAACAAAATGCAGCAGTATACACATGTCCTCAAACATGCCCCTTAAAGGAAAAATGTCCCATTAAAATTATACTTACGAGCATTATATTTTTTATTAACCACAGCACAATCACTGTATTTGTCTCTATGCATCTGGTATTATTTACAGTCAAAAGAAAATAAATATATTTAGGAAAGTACAAACATTTCAGCACAAGAAAGTACAATAGAGAGGAAAAACTTACATGTTTTGATAGGTTAGGACTCTTCGAGTCAACATCATAGCTTAACAAAAAAAAAAAAAAAAAGAAAAAAAAGAAAGTTACATCAGAGTTGCCAGATGACAGATCTGAGGATAATGTAAAGAAACAAAAATCAAAAAAACCAAACAATTCTTTTACCTATTTCAATGTGTGAAGTTTACGCAAACAGATATGTGAATGGCAGTCTCCCCAGTAAGGAAGGCAAATTGAATTGTCACAGATTACAGGATTACAGCTCACTAGCTATTTGAAATGAAATAGTTTTCAACAAATTGCAGGCTACTAAGAGAAATTATTCTGATATTCCTGTTTAAACAATGAAAGCTTCCAAAAACTAGAACAAAAATTTAAAATTAAGATTAGAAAACAAACTAACTTGTGAATTATTTCCTTAGGTAATTTTTCAGTCATTTGACTAATTAAACAGAAATAACTGACAATAAACGAAATTGCTTTTAGAAAGATTTAGATTTATTTTCAGTTTATCATAATCCTGCTTTTCCTCCAGATAGAAAATGCCAGTTTACCTTCCACTATCGAGTCAGATTTCAAAAAAATTACTCCATTAATTCAAGACAGATTTAAAATAAGATAAATTCTTGGGGGATTACTAATCTCTGTACTTTCATAGTTTTCCATTTTGATCAGATAATCCACAGTAATATTTTTTACCAAATTTTACATTCAGGTTCAATACTAGGAACTACATTGAAAAAGTATCTCCTATGCCCATCTCAGCCTCCCCTGCGTGTTTCCACTCCCACTGTGCAGTAAGCTATCCCTTTTCTTGTGCTGCCGCAATTGTTTGTTGGGATGCATTATGGACCAGATCACAAGTTAGGATGGGAATTCCATAACGTAGCTGGATGTGGTACAGCACAGTCAAAGTTTTAGAAACATATTTGTAGACAAAGGAGGCCTGTACTTAGCAGTGTTCCACAGGGGTCAGTACTGGGTCCAGTCTTGTTCAACATATTCATCAAAGACCTGGATGAAGGGACAGTGTACTCTCAACAAGTTTGCTGATGATACAGAACTGGTAGAAGTGGCCAATACATCAGAAGGCTGTGCTGCCATTCAGTGAGACCTGGACAGGCTGGAGGTACTGGGGCACATTAAGACAACTGTGGCCAGCAGACTGACAGAGGTTCTCCTCCCCCTCTACTCCGCCCTAGTGAGGCCCCATCTGGAGTACTGCGTACAGTTCTGGGCTCCCCAGTTCAAGACAAGGAACTACTGGAGAGAGTCCGGCAAAGGGCAACAAGGATGACCAGGGGATTGGAGCATCTCCCCTATGGAGAAAGGCTGAGAGAGCTGGGATTCTTTAGCCTGGAGAAGAGAAGGCTGAGGGGTGATTTAATTATGTTTACAAATATCTAAAGGGTGGGTTGAGGGAGGATAGAGCCAGACTCTTTTCAGTGATTCCCAGTGACAGGACTAAGGGTAACGGACATAAGCTGGAACACAGGAGGTGCCATTTAAATATGAGGAAGAACTTCTTTTCAGTGAGGGTGACAGAGCACTGAAACAGGCTGCCCAGAGAGGTTGTGGAGTCTCCTTCTCTGGAGATTTTCAAGACTCACCAGTCCTGAGTGATGTGCTCTAGGGGATCCTGCTTTTAAGCAGGGGAGTTGGACTAGATGATCTCTGGAGGTCCCTTCCAACTCTGAAAACTCCATGATTCTGTGATTCATTTCTCATCTATCATTGTTATGGGGCTCTAAAGTAAACTCACAGACTATGGCTGTATGGTCACTTGCAGACAAACATTAAAACCAGTTATTCAGCTTTGACTTCAGAATAGACTTGTGTTCGGGCAATCCAGAACAGCAGCAGAAAGCAGTCAGGTCTTTCTGGTAAGTATAGAGTATGCTGGTATTTACAGCTCTTCGTACATAAACAAACAGGAGTCCATTTCTCCCAGTACATGAAGAATCAAACAGGAGACTGTATTTTCCCTTCCAGGTCCAAGTAATTTTCAGACAGCACTTCTGCAGATGTTCTTTACAGACTTTCCTTTCTTTGCCTAAACTGAGTCTCTCTTTCTGTTTTGTGGTTCATTTCTTTTGCTCTTCTCTTCTACTGCACTGCGTCCTCCCCATAACATACTGCATTCTACAAGGAGCAAGAGGCAACCAAATCAAGATTTCTATATAGCCCTAACCATGTCTTTATTTCAGCAATGCTTTACGTACACTTGGAGGAGAATCCTTTATTTCAAAGTGACTAGCTCTAACTTAAAGTTATTTTAAATAGCAGTTATATTCAGCACATTTAATGACATTAAACCCAACTTCTAAAATAAAAAATGAAGTCTGCACCAGGCTTCATGGTGAAGATGAAAGAATTTATACCTAGCCATCTAGAAGCACCCTGCAATCTATCTTGGCATTATTTCCTTTCACTCCTTGAAACTGTTGAAGTCTAGATGGAAACAGCTAGCTGCTGCCTGTGTATTGAACACAATGGAACATTTTTGAAAATTCCGTGATTCTTCCTCACTCATCCCTCCAACACTCGTTAACTAAGGAAGCATTCTGATATGCTACAAAAAGACATTTACAGTGAAAGAAAAACTACACATGGGTTTGTTTCCATGACATGGGAAATGCTGCCATTCAAAAGCATTTCAGTACACCCTGCTGGCAACTTAAAACAATATCAGCAAAACTACACATAAATTTATTAACGCTGCTAACATACGTCTTTCAGGCATCATACATTTTCTTCTGCTGCTATGGGAAAAATCATCATTAATGTGATCACTGCCCTATTATTTTATGCCCTACTTAATGTATAGACTGATCTGCATTCCAGAAACCTGGGGGTGAGAAATCAAGAGACTATCAGAGGTGCTTCAAAGCAACTACTTGGATAAGTAAATGGCACATTGAGCCTAAAGCCTAGGAGATTTAAAAATGGCTTTACCATGAACTTGCTAGAAGATTTTACACAAATTATGAAGTCTTTCTTCATCTGTTTTGCTGTCTACAAGACAGAAATGCAATAAATGCAGTTTCTGTATCAAGACAAACTTGCAACGTAACTTCAAATTGGGAAGCGATAATGCTACAACTTACCACTACTACAATCAACACCTGAGTAGGATTTGTCACAATTCCATAAAGCATATCAGGAGACCTAATCTTTTGGATGAGAAAGTATAGGAAGGCAGAGTACATTCTATCTTTCTTGATGCATCATTTCGGTAAGTAACTTAAGAGATAATTCTCCTAAACCTTTCTCAAGAACAAATAAACTAAAAGAAATACACATGAAGGCAGAAATCTTAGGAATACAAAATACGAACTGACAAAAATCAAGCTAAAGTACATCTTGCAAAGGCAACTAAAAGAAATAGGAAAAGGGTTCTTCAACTAAAAAGGACATATAAAGAAAAACTGTAACCACTACGCATACTATACTGCAGAATCACAGAATCACAGAATGTTAGGGATTGGAAGGGACCTCAAAAGATCATCTAGTCCAATCCCCCTGCCAGAGCAGGAATACCTAGATCAGGTCACACAGGAACATGTCCAGGCAGGTTTTGAATGTCTCCAGAGAAGGAGACTCCACAACCTCTCTGGGCAGCCTGTGCCAGTGTTCTGTTACCCTCACTGTGAAGAAATTCTTCCTCACATTTATGCGGAACCTCCTATGTTCCAGCTTACACCCATTGCCCCTTGTCCTATCATTGGATGTCACTGAGAAGAGCCTGGCTCAGTCCTCATGACACTCACCCTTTACGTATTTACAAACATTAATAAGGTCACCCCTCAGTCTCCTCTTCTCCAAGCTAAAGAGACCCAGCTCCCTCAGCCTTTCCTCATAAGGGAGATGTTCCACTCCCTTCATCATCTTTGTGGCTCTACGCTGGACTCTCTCAAGCAGTTCCCTGTCCTTGAACTGGGGGGCCCAGAACTGGACACAATACTCCAGATGTGGCCTCACCAAGGCAGAATAGAGGGGAAGGAGAACCTCTCTTGACCTACTAACCACTCCCTTTCTAATACACCCCAGGATGCCATTGGCCTTCTTGGCCACAAGGGCACATTGCTGGCTCATGGTCATCCTGCTGTCCACCAGGACCCCCAGGTCCCTTTCCCCTACACTGCTCTCCAGCAGGTCAGCCCCCAACCTGTACTGGTACATGGGGTTGTTCTTCCCCAGATGCAAAACTCTACACTTGCCCTTATTGAATTTCATTAAGTTTTTTCCCGCTCAACTCTCCAGCCTATCGAGGTCTCGTTGAATGGCAGCACAACCCTCTGGTGTGTCAGCCATTCCTCCTAGTTTGGTGTCATCAGCAAACTTGCTGAGGATACATTCTGTACCCTCATCCAAGTCGTTGATGAAGATATTATACAACACCGGTCCCAGTACCGACCCCTGAGGGACTCCACTAGTCACAGGCCTCCAACTAGACTCCGTCCCATTAACCACAACTCTCTGGCTTCTTCCCTTCAGCCAGTTCATAATTCACCTCACTACCTGATCACTAAACCCATACTTTATCAGCCTATCTACGAGGATGCTGTGGGAGACAGTGTCAAATGCTTTACTGAAATCAAGATAAACCACATCTACCGCTCTACCATCATCTATCCACCTAGTTATTTCCTCATAGAAGGCAATAAGGTTGGTCAAACATGACTTACCCTTGGTAAAACCATGTTGACTGCTCTTAATGACCCCCTCATCCTTGATGTGCCTAGAGATAGTGCCAAGAACAAGCTGTTCCATCACCTTTCCAGGGATGGAGGTGAGGCTGACCGGTCTATAGTTACCCGGGTCCTCCTTCTTGCCCTTCTTATAGATTGGAGTGACATTTGCTATCCTCCAGTCCTCAGGCACCTCTCCTGTTCTCCATGACTTACCAAAGATGATGGAGAGTGGCCTAGCAATGACCTCTGCCAGCTCCCTCAGCACCCTTGGGTGCATTCCATCTAGTCCCAATTGAGAATTGAGAGAACAGCTTTCCCCTAATTATCTATGAGGGTTATTCAAGTGCTCTCTCACAGGGAAAGGTTAGAAAGAATTGCTAATAAAAAAGAGGATGAGAATTAAAGGGGGTGGGGGGTAGGGGTTGTGGAAAAAGGAGAGGCTTGATTATCTCAAAGACTGAAATAATGAGGTGAAATGTAACAGCTGGCATGCAAGGAGACTGAACTCTCAATTCTATTTTCCAAAGAATAAAGCGAAAAATCAAACCAATTCCACCAGTAGAATATCAGAACATCTGGAATAACGTCAAAAGACATCTACTTCTAGAACAACTGCTTTCATTTTAAAATCTCAACATTTAGTATACCTAGATGCATCTGGCATTTATTTTAGTACAGAAAACTTTGGCTCTGTACTAGTACAATATTTTATTTCTGGACAGTATGTCCACACCTGTTATATTGGCTATGCTGCAAGAATATTTCAACATTTTGACATTTTTAGCTTTTAACTGTTTTATAAAAGTAATGATTTTAAGTATGACTGTACTTTGATTAGTTAACACCTGACGATTTCTTAAAACTTGATCGTTATTATGTCACACATTTATTTCTGCGGAATCAATGCTAAATCAATCTTGATTATTAATGTATTCCATGTCAATAGATACTACCTCTTTTCAAGATAATTTTATGCTGAACAAAACTTCGTATGTTTACAGAGGCTGCAATATTAGAGTCAAAGATTGTTAACTTACAAGTCAAATCGCAGATTCTCTCTTTCTTCAAAGAAGTAGTCCATTATAAATTTTCTTACAAAATCTGGATTTAAAGTATTATCAATTACTTCTGTTCTTCCAAACTGTAAAAGAAAAGTATAAATGTAAGCCATATGTTTTAATGAAGTATAATTAAGTGACTGCCAATAACAGCAATGTGAGATATGAGACAGCCTGTAAAAAAAAAAATCTCTGAAATAGATGCCGTGACAGAAAATGACTGTGTTGACATGAATAGATTGGTTATCTATGGATAAAGATAGACTGGCAGAAGACCTCACATCTCAATATAAAGAGTGGCACACGCTCTGTATTGTATGACCTAAAGTTTATAAACATCATCTACCAAAGCCAATCAGAATCCACAAAACTTTGGGGAAGAAATTCAGTAATGTAAAAATCCACTGTTTCCTCAAAAAAATGAGAACAGCAAGCAAAAGCTTGCTTCAGCTCATGTACATCATAGATACAAGTGACTGATCATAAAACATCAATGTGATAATCTTGTTCTTGTTTTAGCTTCTTTCAAGATACTCAGAAAACAAAACAAAAAAAGAATGAGTTATTATTTAAATGAGCATTTCAATTTGTCCTACTTATTGAACATATCAAGACATATTTTAATACAGCCTACCGAAAAACTTTTTGACAGTCTGCTGAAAGATCATCATTAAGGAATCCTCAAAACTGCAATTTGTGAATAGAGACTTTTGAATGACTCAAAGACTGTCAACTTCTTCATTAACAGGACTTAACTAAATCAATAAACATGGATAAAGAAAGAATAAGTCTTCTCGTAACTGAAGGTTTTTGAGATGTATTTCCTAAAAATGTTTTCACATCACAGATGTGAACCTCAGACGTGCACAGAGCCCCTCAAGCCTCCAACAGAAGTCTCCCTATCCTGGCCCCTGCATACTTAACATGTATGTGATATGAAAGGACTCCACTGCCTTCTTCTCAAAACTAAGCAATTTCCTTTCATTGCTTGATTTTTATTGAAATAAAATGGCAAAGAACTCCAGCCACACTATTTGTGTGCTTTAAAGAAACTCTATTACTGTCAGCAATTCTTTTTTCTCCTTTGAAGAACTGTGCATGCATGCATTCAAACTGCAGGGGACTAACTCCAAGCATCACTCATTCACACAGGTCATCTGGAGAAGTGTGCCTGTATCCAAGAGGACAACCGCTTTCCAAAAGCTACTGCCCACACAAAGGTTGCCAGTAAAAAAAAATACTGAACAGAAGTTAGCACATCTGCAAGACACAGCTCTATAAAGTCTCAGGAAAAGGAACAATCCTCAAAAGTGACACAGGGGTGATTTGCAGCTTTAGAGAGAACACAAATGAAGGTAGTTAGGTACCTTCACTTTCGCTATGCTGTGATATGTTCAATTGGGACAGCCTTATACAGAGATCTCTGTATTCCAGCACTTCCTATAAAAGACAGAAAACCAAAACTATCTTCCCAATGAACAATACCATCTCCAAACAAAAAGGTAAAAAATATTTAACATGTACTGTCAGTTAGCATATTCCTTTGCCAAGACTTTACATAATTTCTTAAAACTAGGTGGAATGAGTCCCTGGTTTCATTGGAACCTTTATATCCCACTGCAAGAAAGCTTCTGAATATGTCCTAAGGCATAAATCATTTAGAAATCACTCATTAGTAATCACTGTATTTCTTCAGCTCTCCTAAGCCAAAACAATAGCTATGAAGGGGGTAGGCATTATACAGACATGGGCAGGAGAAATCTCCAGAAGTTCTCCAGAGTTATAAAGATACTGGACATTCAAAATAAAATCCCTGAGTCTCTTAAGAGAGGACTAGCACAGGTTGCACACGATCCTGGAAAAAGACAAGAACATGAACAAATAGTTTGATCCTTACTGTTTGTTTTGGATGAAAAAAGTCAGTCTCTTGAGAAATGATTAACAGTATTCTCTGAAACATTGGGATAAAGTTGACAGGTAGAGTGCTGTAAAAAACTCTCTTGAACCAACCAGTCCCTTGAACTGGTGACTACTGTGGTCAAGTATTAATCAATAAGAAACGATAGCAGTGGTAGAAAGTTGGCATTTCTATGGAAGTAAGTACGGCTGCAATACCTGCCGGGGCTAAAGGGCCTTTCTTTCCCCTCTGAATAGCAGTGTTCAAATTTTATGCATATTCAAAATCTCCAATCAGTTTCTAGGTCAAAAAAATCTCAATATTTATAAATAAAATGTTCCCCTGTCAGCTGCATGCTTTATAACATTCAACAATATTGCAGCCAGGAAAAACTGAAAGCTGGAATGGCTGATAAAATGAAATATGCGGCAATATGTAAGCATTCAGTACTGTTTGAAGGTATGCACTGAAAATGAGAAGCCACTCTCTGACACAAGCCAGTAAACAGCAGTTCATCAGACCAGGGATGAGAAATTAAACCAATGGGGTCATAATGGTCATCCATTCTGCAGGAACAGGAATAGATCTCATCAGTGTACTTTTTTCCCCTCAAGTGTCTCATCTCTTCCATTTGCACTCCTACAGCAAACTGTCAAAATTCTCTCAAAGTCTGGAATCAGCCACATAAAGAGGAGATTTACTCTTAGTATTGAAATCTGATAAACACTGCCCTACTCTAGAAGCACAGGACTCTGGACCTTCAAAAAGAACATCCAAGGATGACTGCATTGTAACTGGCAAAGCTACCAGGGCAGCAACAAGTAAGGAAATAACACATATGAAGTTCTGGTAGTCTCTCATGCTATGTCACACATATACAAAGATATCCATTAAAGCATCTCCCAGTCTGTGCAGATTCAAGTAGCAAATTGTCCTGGGAGATTCCTTAATCACCAGGCAGGAAAAGAAAGGTTACTGAAGTTCTGTAAAGCCTCAGATGAGAACATGCTTGAAGAAGAGTAAGAGGATCTCCAGTCATGTGGGACCTACACTTTTATATATGTGGAAGAGACAGAGAAACAAACAACACAGGGAGCTGTAGCCTAAGAAAGTTTGTTTTCTGCTGCCAAAGTCATAATCTAAATTGAAAGGCACAAACCCAAAATAACTGAGCTCAGAGGATAACTTGTCAAAACAGCCCATTTAGGGGGCACTAATACCTCTCTTGACAAACCTCTGGCTTGACACCTTCATAAACAAATCATTTTCTGACTGTATGATCCTTTTTGAAACAGTAAAGGCAGTTTGCACAACAGGAAGATATACTTGACTTTGGAAAAGCCATTCACAGGAAAAGAAAATTAACAGCTAAGGAAAACAGACAAGAATCATAGAATACTTTAAGTTAGAAGGGACTTCAGGAGATGCCCAGTTCTACCTTCCTGCTCAAAGCAGGATCAGCTAGAGTACGTTGTCCAGTCAGATTTTGAGTATATCCAAGGACAGAGACTCCGCAACCTCTCTGGTCAACCTGTTCCAGTATAAGATCACCTCCACAGTAAAAATGTTTTTTTCTAATGTTTAAATAGAATTTTCTGTATTTCAATTTTTACATATTGACTCTTGTCCTTCCACTGGATACACCTGAAAATAGTTCATCTCTGCCTTCTTCACTGTCTCACATCAGGCATTTATAAACATGGATAAAATGTAAGTTTTGTCTTCTCCAGGCTGAACAATCCCAGCTCTCGGCCTCTCCTCATATGACAAATGCTCCATTCCCTTTAACATCTTAGTGGGCCTTTGTTGGACCCACTCTAGTATGTTTGTATCTTTCTCATACAGGAGAGCTCCGCACTGGACACAGCACTCCAGCTATGGTCTCACTGGAGCTCAGGGCACAGATCACCCCTCTTGACCTGCTGACAATGCTGTCCCTAATGCAGCACAGGATTTTGGCCTTGCACACTCAAAAACCCTCTCCATTTCACTCAGATGGAAGGTACTAAGGGACTGGGGGCGGGACAGCTACCAGGGCATGAAAAAGCAAGATACAGGTGCATAGCTAGGGAAAGGAAAGCACCTTTTCCCTTTGTTCCTACACACCCACAAAGTTCAACAAAGACATATTTGAGGTCCTTTACTGGTACTGGGGACTAAGTGATGGGGTATGAGCTGTGCAGAAAAGGTACAGCCATGAAGGTTTAACTAAATATTTTGCTGTTATAGCGTTAGCACAACCCACAGTGCAAAGGCAACAATTATTCCCCCTCTATTCAATACACATGGGACCTCACCTGGAAAACTGGGTACAGTCTGGGGCTCTAAATACAACTGAACCAACAGACTGAAGACAGTTCAGTTAACTGGACCCTAAAAAATACCCCAAAACAATCAGCAGGCTGGAGTACACAACTCGAGGAGAAGCTGGCTGAGCTCAGTTTATTTAGCTTGGAGAAGAGAAGGTTTAGGGAAGATCTATTTCCACTACCATCCTCCACTACCTAAACAGCATTATAGAAGACAGAGCCAGGCAGTTCACAGAGAGCACAACAAATGGGCAAGATTCAACAGGGAAACACTCTTCCAGATTGAGTGATTAAGCACGGGAATGGGTCACCCAGAAACTTGTGCAATTTCTGCCGTTAGAGAATTTCAAACCTTAGCTGGGAAAGGCCCTGAGCAACCTGGTCTAACTTTGAAGACGGCTTTGCATGGATCAGGAAGATTGGACTAGACACAGCATATGAGTGGGAGGCTGGATAACACAAGGGTTCCTTTCACCTAAACTATTCCATGATTATGTTGTATTTCATACCTTGGGTTTTTAAGTTTTATAGTTCCATTAGAAATGGACCTATGTATGAATTCGAAGTAGTTACTTCAAAAGGAAAAAAAAAAAATAGTTATAAAATGGCAGCTAAATGTCAGTTTTAATTTTTTTAAAACAGTAAAATATCATAAATTTCTAAGTATTTTTTGTCCCTTCAAATCTGCGTTTTTTTCAGGAAATAATATTTCACTTTACACTATACCCATGTTACACTTGGGAAATCTTTTGGACTCGATTTAAAAATGCATGACAGAAGTGTATCAGTAAAAGAAGATGAATATGCCATATGTTGATGATTAAATCACACCGAGCCCAGGGAAGGCCTAACAGAATGCCCCTTGCAATGCTACCTTTATCTCCCATCGGTTATACTGCAATTGTTATAAAAATCACGACAGTGAATTCCGTGGCACTGCTGACATATCTTTAAATTATTTCTAATTACTTTAATTGAGGCTCCAGTTTTTTGTTCTGTTTACTTTTTTCCCCAAGAGCTACACAAATGATTCCTCCACATTAAACTAATATACCTAATTACTTAACTGAGAAATTACTATTAAAATTTATCTTACAGATGACATTAAAATGTTGGCCTCTAAAAATCACCAGACTACACTTCTCAGCTAAATGAAGCATCATCTTTTAAAATCTGTTTTCCCAATTACCTGTAGCCTTTTTTAAGCAGAACAGGTTATTTCTATAATCCAGTCATTTATGACTAATAACATAGTTGCTAATTAATTAGTTCTCCACATGGCCTAGTTTCCCGACTAACAGTTGTGTAAAGCTAAAATCTTAACATGGCCAACAAGCAAGTACTTTCAGAAATATCATTCAGCAGAGTAACTGATTCAGTTTAACTATTTAAAGGAAAATAAATGCTCAACAAGGAAAATCAAGAACAGAGTCTCTTTCCTGGATTTCCTGAGGTGGAGAGCCTTTGTCACCTCATAATACAAACTCTCCTGGTAGAAGGGGATATTTAAAATCTATTTAGTCATTTGAATTTTTATGGCATTTCAATCTAGTGATCCAGCCTAAGGAGCTATGAGGTTAAGGGAAAATAATCACCTTCATTATAATATCAGAGTTATAAAAGACTAGCAAGTTGGGCAAGTCCATACCCAATCCTCTGCTAACCATCTTCTATATGAATTCTCTGAATTAATTCTTGCTTCAACTTTATGGCCATGAGTGAACTTGAGAATAATATTTAGTAAGCCCTCTTTTCTTGGTTGTTTTTGTTTGTTTGTTTTTTAATTTGCAGTGTTTTACCACAATTGTAATCAAGTTGTTCCAACAATTAATCACCCCCATTCTGAAAAATAAGTTATTGTTTCTTGCCTGTTTTTAATTTCACTTCCTTTTCCATCTTTTGGATCTTTCTGTACATTTGTTAGAACATAAATTTCATAATGGGAAACATTTATGTCTAAGTGCTGATATTTATAGCTGATTACAATTAACCATAATTCACTCTTTTATTAGGAAAATAATTTGATCTTAAGTTTTTCAGTGTAGTAAATGTTATTTAATCTTTTAATTATTCATTACTTTTATGTAATGAAGTCTTTAGTCTTTTAAACATCTTTCTTTTAATGTGAACAGTCAAAATATAGTATTCTGTTACAGTTCTAGGTAACTAAAGAACTGGAAAATGGTTTAAACTACCACTAGGCTCTTGGTTCTGATCTAAATAGCTTTTGAAACTTTTTAGGAAGCTCCAGTTAACACTCACCACTGGAAGGGCATTGCACAAAATGGTATATGAACACATAACAAAAGACAATCTTCCTCTTAGAGTTTGTAATCTAGCTTTACTACATGTGAACAGAACAAATAAGAAACTTGAATTGCCAAGCCCACCACTATTTCTGATACAAACCAGGATGCTGTTGGCCTTCTTGGCCACCTGGGCACACTGCTGGCTCATATTCAGATGGCTGTTGACCAGCACCCCCAGGTCCCTTTTGGCCAGGCAGCTTTGCAGCCACTCTTTCCTAAGCCTGTAGCCTTGCATGGGGTTGTTGTGACCCAAGTGCAGAATCAAGCACTTGGCCTTGAACCTCATACAATTGGCCTTGGCCCATTCATATCCCTCTGCAGAGCCTTCCTACCCTTAGGCAGGTCAACACTCCCACCCAACTTGGTGTCATCTGCAAACTTACTGAGGGTGCGCTCGATCCCCTCATCCACAACATTGGTAAAGATATTAAACAGAACTGGCCCCAATACTGAGTCCTGGGGAACTCCATTATCTAATATCTTAAGATAGAAGGGGAGGATGCCTCTTGGAGAGCAATGTTGTAAGTTAATTATCATTTACTATAATTTACTAATTATTTTTATCATTACAATAATGTATTGATTTATTAGTAGATAGGAAAGAAAACATAAGAATAAGCAGTCAACTCCCTGCAAGGTCTCAAGTTTGTATGGACTTGGATGGCCATGGATGGACTCATGCAGTACCATATATGCCTAAATGATCTGGAGCGTGAACTGAAAAAAATAAAGTTACAAAACAAATAGATTTTTACAGAAATAAACAGGATAAATATATAAAAAGCAACTATGAACACTTGGCAGAACAATATTATTCATACCGAGTGATCGGACAATAAAATGGCAGATGAAATTCCATATGGATGAATGAAACACTATATGTACATGAGGAAAAAAAGCAACAGCTAACTTAATACAGAAGTTAGGATGGCTGAATAAGCAATTTGAGCACGTAAAGGGAGGAGTCTTTCTGTTGATAAACTGTACAATATAGGGACTAGGTACAGCTCAAGACAATATTTTTTAATTTCCTTATAAACCAGTCACCTTTGCTGTCTTGGCATTCCACTACAATCTTGCCTAACTGCCTGCTCTCTCAACTTGATGACTCAATCAGAAAAGATGCTTTTTCTCGTCTCCAGCATATTTACTCCAGACTAAAAAAAAACATGAACAGAATCAACGAACAGGAAGTCCTGAAGAATGGGAAGCCATGAACAGTTTTACAGTGGAAATTTACTGAGGATCTAAAATAACATTTGGCAGCTCATGAAGCTGGCAATCAACACAATGAGGACCAGTGACAGAACAGACTTTGAGACAGGTATACAAATTTAATTTGCATCCAATGCACTCTTACACTAGACAGACAACGACTCAGAGCCTTGCTCCACAGGCAGATCCTCAACACTTACTGTTAAGTAAAACTGCAGTAGAACTGCAGCTGGTTGCGTATTTTCAATGTCTATTATTTATTTAACATTCACCTTTGAAGTGCTCCCTCTTGTTTTCAGAATCAAAACCCACTTTGAAATGAAGAAATTCAGATTCTTTCAATATATTATTTAAGGCTTCTATAGATAACAGTAAGTTATACTTAGCCATATTTCAAATGTTTCCTCACAAATTAGGGGGAAATAAATATTTTAAAACCAAAGCTCAGATTCTGATGATGCATTTTTTGCCAATTATATTGATCGAAATACCTGAACATCATACTATAAGTGACAATAGGGCAACTGTTTTGAAAAACAATAAAAAAAACCAAAAAACAAAAAATTGAATGCACTTGAATAGCTTAGCTGAAGGGGGAAAAAAGCACACTGCTAGAATAGAGTGCCATGGAAATTATGGAGATTACACAATTATTTATTTAATTATATATTTAAAATTATAATATAATTATTATATGAAACAATATTAAATATTTATATAACATTTAAAATATTAATTATTATAATAATTATCGTATATTTTAAATTATTGTTTATGATCCCCAAGCACTTTCTGCAGTGTTCAAAAAGCAATTAGGCAAAAGAAGGAGGAGAACTATGCAGAAAAGGATATGAAAGAGAAGCAAGGTGAAGTATTGTTGCCATGAATGTACATCGTTCCTTAAGTCTACACATATCATCTAGACATAGACCCATCTAATATATATATCAACTAATCTTCTACCTACTGCCTTATTTTTTACCACTGGTATAAATGTAGTACACCACAACATATAAAATGCAATCCTGATTCAGCCCCTCTATCATGCCAACCTCTGAATTTTGACTGTCGTAACAGGCTACTAGGAATGGTATTCTACTCACCAAACTTTACATCTAACATAGTCAAAAGTGTAGGCTTTTGATCATCACTAGGAGGCATTCCTAAAGAATGATTCATCTGATCTAGTGCAGACATCTAAATTAGGTCTGATGAACTGCCCTCAGGATGTTATCTTTTTCCATTAACTATAAATAGTTTAAACAGTCAACTGCGTTGTAAATACCTAGACCTTCTCCTGATAGACAAGATAGAGATAATTATGTCTCAAAAGAAAAAAAACATAAGATTTTCTAGCAACTGCCATGTCAAAAGTCTGGTTTAACCCCTGTAGTTTCTAAACTGGCCTATGATACCATAACCACATGCCAAAGCACACCACCTAGCCAAGACACACTCTAATCAGTGTAAATATGCAATAGAAGCAATAATGTTGCACGCTGCCCTCTCCAGGTGTTTTTGCTTTGGTCAAGGAGACAAAATGGCAGAAGGCAATACAAAGCTGTAAGGCTGTGACACACTTATACCAGTAGAACCATCACAAACTTGGACCTGCTAAAATCGAGAGCAGATGGAATCTTTCCATCAACAATCTTCCAAATCACCTCAAAATGAGCTCATAAAACATTTTCTAAGGTGATAATGTTATAATTTTACCATCAGGACAATTATGATATAAAATAAGTAGTATTCATTTTTTAACAGTTACACCACAGAATTATGACGATTCCACAAAATTACATATGAACCTTAGACAACAATAAAAGCCAGAATTTCTGACAAAAACCTCTTAACCCTAGACCAGAAAAGGACTCGTCATGCTTTAGTGATGATCTAGGCTTGACTACCAAACTGCACCAAGCCACCTTAGTCACCTGAATGCCTGAAGACTCCTCTGTTTTCAGAGTTATCTATCCAGACATTTAGAAACTCTGTGTACAACCACTACTTCTGCCAATTTAATTAAGATTAGTGAATTCCCACTTAGGGTCCTCAAACTGACATTTCTTCACACAAATTAGACGAATGTGATCCAGTAGGTATACTGAGAGGATATCTAGCACACAGATCAGAACAACAGAGAACAGCAATTCAACTAAAAACTACAGGTGAAACAGGTACAATGTTACATGTACTGCCCAGTTATATGAGTTTTTCTCCAAACAAGAGTCAAATTCAATTCTCTCATCTTGACATGACTGAAATGCACATCCAACATGTTTCAGCAAAGCAGAACATATGTTTCTCCAGCCAAGTGGCAAGGACATCAAACATAAGGGAAGAGGTCTGATTCCTGTGCCCCTGACCCCTCCACTAGAATTTTTACACAGTAGTAATTACATAAAATAGCAGTTCTGAAAACAAGAACATCAGAACTCCTCTCTTTTACAGAGAAAAATAGTACAGTAGTTCATTCCTCTCTTGGCTCTATTCTTAGAACACATGGTCACACAGAGGACCACCTACAGTGAAGAATAGTTCCATCAATTCTCTCCGTAAGGTGGCTATATAGAGCATTTTATGAGTAGAAAGATGACCACCTTTCCCCCAACGCTGTCTACTCTTTCAAAGAATAACATTAAACGAAAAAAATTAGATGACTAAGTACAGGGACACAGTTTCAGGCTATAAATGTTGATCTGCAGCAGATACCCAATTTAGAGGTACTTGATTTAGTTTTAGTTTCTTACGACATATCTCTCCAGTGTTTACACTGATACGTTAAGACGACACAGTCCAACCTATGCATGATGCCCTCCCTCCCTTGTTGCCTGATGTATACTCTATTCAGCCACACCTAACCTCTCCCAAACATAACATGGGAAAAGTCGATCTCTACCACAACTACAGGCCTTGCTAACACTGACCATCACCACAGTTGAATCCTTCCATAGGTTTTGTAATGTTCGAGTGTCTTCCTCCCTTGATATCCAAAAACATTGTCCAGACTGATAGCTAACTTTGCTTTTATCTCAGGGAGACTGTACAACACGAAACTCACATATTTTCTCTAATTTTGTTTTCCCTTTTGATGGCAATATGCAATAAAGGTATGGAAACTGAGATTAATGTGCCTAGGTTTTAAGTGTTTAATAGTACAAAGGACTTTCATTGTTTAGCGTGACATTCCAGAGGCTATGACATGCCCCTTTCTGCTAGGGCAAATGACTAACTAGCCTTAAATATACTCAAAAGTTCATACATGTATGAATATGTATCTTACCTCTCTCCATTCTTTGTTTCCAATGGCTTGTGTGTACAAAACACAGACTGTGAAAAGAAAAAAAATGTTTAGTCATTTTCAGAATTTAACATATTCTTAAATTAAGTGAACCAATTTTGTAGTTTGTTGTGCTGTTGAAATTAGTAACTAGGACAATCAAATAGTAATATGTTCTCTCTCAGTTTTCAGTATGCCTAACGAGATCTGCAACAATGTGGTCTAGTTGTTGCAGCAATGAGCTAATAAATAGGGTGGTTCTAAAATGGGAGGCAACAGTTATGCTTGACCTCCAGCAAATCCCTTTACAATCCTTAGCAGTAAAATTGGATAAGCAGGTCTTCATTAAATGTGGATGGTCTGGCTAGCCTAGTTAATCTAATGCATAATTACCCTAAATTATGCTTCCTTCAAGAGATGAATTAAAATAAAAACGAGAACCCTACTGCAAAACAGATGGGAAATTAAAGTGGAAAAAGGAAAAAAATAACTTCTCAGGGTTTTTTTCCTTAATTCTGCTTCAAATAATTTATATATATTTAAGCATCTTGCACATGCATACTTTTTAAAAAACAAAACAACCTAAAACCTTACAAAAAATGGAATCAACGTTTGTTGACCTAAGCTGTTTTTGAAAGACCAAGCAGCACAATCCCACAGGCGTCACTCTCCTTACAGATCTGTTTTTCCAGTACACATTAACCTGCAGCTTCCATCACAGGGACTGGTGACAGAGGTAAAGTGATTATAACCAGGTCTTTTAAACACTATTATAAGTACAAATCATTTGCACTGAAGGAGTACTATAAAGTTTATTTTCTACAGTCTTGAACTAGTTGCAGCTAACAACCATAAAGCAATTTTTACCTGAAACTCCACTACAACCCTTTTCTAAGCAAGGAAAATACAGATATTTGAACATTTTTCTCCTGACAAATTCTTCTCCTGTCGATCATTATTTTACAGCAGAAGGTTATAAATAATACTGTTTTGGGTTGCAACCTCGAACAATAAAGGTAGAAGTCCGTTTTTGTTCTCAGTGAATCTTAGAATCATCAACAAACCAAAGCAGAACTAAAGTCAAACTTGAAACTACATTTTCTTCTTACTTGAAAGGTATTTGCTCCACACCAAAAAAAAATCCCAGGCAGTAGCAAATAAGAGGAAAAACAGAAAAAAACAAGTTCAGTATTTTAGCTTACATATCACAGAATCACAGAATGTTAGGGACTGGAAGGGACCTCAAAAGATCATCTAGTCCAATCCCCCTGCCAGAGCAGGAATACCTAGATCAGGACACACAGGAACGCATCCAGGTGGGTTTTGAATGTCTCCAGAGAAGGAGACTCCACAACCTCTCTGGGCAGCCTGTGCCAGTGTTCTGTTACCCTCACTGTGAAGAAGTTCTTCCTCACATTCATGCAGAACCTCCTATGTTCCAGCTTGCATCCATTGCCCCTTGTCCTATCATTGGATGTCACTGAGAAGAGCCTGGCTCCATCCTCATGACACTCACCCTTTACATATTTATAAACATTAATGAGGTCACCCCTCAGTCTCCTCTTCTCCAAGCTAAAGAGACCCAGCTCTCTCAGCCTTTCCTCATAAGGGAGATGTTCCACTCCCTTCATCATCTTTATGGCTCTGCACTGGACTCTCTCAAGCAGCCTGACTCAAGCCCTGTCCTTCTTGAACTGCAGGGTCCAGAAGTGCATGCAATATTCCAGATGCGGCCTCGCCAAGGCAGAATAGAGGGGAAGGAGAACCTCTCTCTACCTACTAACCACACCCCTTCTCATACACCCCAGGATGCCATTGGCCTTCTTGGCCACAAGGGCACATTGCTGGCTCACGGTCATCCTGCTGTCCACCAGGACCCCCAGGTCCCTTTCCCCTACACTGCTCTCCAGCAGGTCAGCCCCCAACCTGTACTGGTACATGGGGTTGTTCTTCCCTAGCTGCAAGACTCTACACTTGCCCTTGTTATATTTCATTGAATTTCTCCCCACCCAACTCTTCAGCCTGTTTAGGTCTCTCTGAATGGCAGCACAGCCTTCTGGTGTGTCAGCCACTCCTCCCAGTTTGGTGTCATCAGCAAACTTGCTGACAGAGCACTCTATTCCCTCATCCAAATAATTGATGAATATATTGAATAGTACTGGTCCCAGTACCGACCCCTGAGGGACTCCACTAGATACATATAAGTTAACACAATTCAACTTTTTGTAAATGTCCTATACAAGAAAAAAAGCTTTTACAAAAAACTTCAAAATCATTCTCTGGAGATACCGGTCCTTCTCCATTTACTCTAAATGAATCCTTGGGCAACCACGCTCCTAGCTTTGGTTCCTGCTTAGAGTAGGATGAATCCAAATGAACAAGCCTATTTTTACAGCACACTGGAGTAAATTGCTGAACTATATTACATGAAGAATGAAGTTAAATGTGAAAAATGTGAGAAAATATAGTGAAATGGAAGTTATGAAAGCAACTACACAAGTGTCTGAAGATTACTGAACTTCTGACTAACCTTTGCATCTAGTAAGATCTGCGTCAAGATAACCCTGGGAGAAGGAAATGTTGTCAAAGGAAGCTTCCGTAGAGAAAAACAAGCAAAAAAATAGTCTCTGAAAATATCCCTACTGCTAATATAGAATCATCAGGTAGGCTCACACAAACATTTCTTTCACTTTCCCTATTGGAAACTCTTCTTTAAACTAATGTTACCAGTTCTGCAATAATGAATATTTTCCAATTTTCAGTAGTAGTTTCCGAGAATGCAAATGTCTTACTAATTCCAAAAGCAGATATAATTGTGGATTTTCTCCATTTTACCAAGAGCTGATACCTAAGTTTTTAATCAGAAATTTCTCATACCTATAACCCCAGTTGAGAATAAACTGAAATTCATTTAGAGGAAAAGCCACTCTTTACCGTTAACGTGCACTTTTACTGTTCAGGTATTTGTATTGTCCAGATTTTTCTTAAACAATCATTTTTCACTATTGATTTGCAGCTTTATTTTTTGTACTACATTTTGCCCTGTGTATTAGTGTTAATACAATAAATCAAGCAACAATTGTGCATTGCAGCTGTGGAAAAAAAAAAAGAATATTAAAAAAAAAAAGAGAGATTTAATACTGAGAAGAAGAGAGCAAGAATAAAATATCCACTACCAAAAAATTTTCAGAAAAGAAACATTCTGGCACTACCTTATCTCCCCAGCTTATGAAGCCAAATAAAAGAACAGCTATGAACAAAAAGACTAAAATTATCCTACAGTAATCTTTTAGAGTTTCCTACCATGGTTGATAAGAGTTGGCTGGGAGTCACACAATATAAAAGAGCTAAAAACTAAGTATAAAGCTCCACCTTACAACTAATTTGGTCTCTTTATCTATTCCTACTTTTTGGAAGGCTGCTCAGACCTGTGTGTCTGTTAGAATCCTAGTTTCCAAATTCAGTTTATTCATAGCCAGTTTACTCTCATTTGGGTTTGGGGTTTTTTTTTAATCTTTGGAGGACTTGTTCCAAGCAATGTTATCATTCTCACCTTTTCATTGCTGAGGCATTAGCAGACTTGTATTCCTCTCAACTACCAATGGCTCCTCAGTGCTTCAAAAGGTATCTCCCAGGAGCGGGACCACCTCTTAGTTTAAGAATCATTTACATAAAAACTTAAATGAGGCGAAAAGTGCTAAGAATTCATAATATGACTAGCAATTTTGTGATATTTATCCAGGCTGCAGATGTGCCAGGTATTTTAAATATAATGTAGATATAGACTAATAATTATCTCATGTAATATTTATTTTAAGCACAAGGTGCAAATTTGACAGCGATACATGCATGTGCATCTCAAACTGAAATTTCAAAAAAAAAGTCAGTCCTAATAAAAGCTATAAAAAAGACACATTCCAGGCTTTCTGATAAATACTTAGAAAAATTTAGAGTAATTTAAGAACTAAATTAAAAACTACTTCTATCCTTCCTCCAAAACTCAACCCAGAAATTTTCAGGAAATCATCAATGATACAGGTCTCCATCAGAGATAAGATCCAATATCCTTAAAGGCTCTAAAGAGACAGTTCTATAAAGTCCCTTATATCACATGAATTATAATAATCCCTCAAAAACTTCTTAAAAGTCATATCCAACTGGATAAACGCAGATAAATATGTTGAAGTTGATCTAAAGCACTTGAACTGCTCAAACCAGAGATCTAAGGCTTCCTGATGCAATTATTTTTTTTTTAACCAGAAAATAGTTAATAGCATTGTCATGTGGGAGGGGAAGGTATAAAGTGGGATAAACAGGAAATTCTTAAGTTTCAAAAGACAGCATATCATGCAATCATGTGCTAAGATGGAGCTGAACACCAGTTCTTTTCTTGTAATCTGGAAAAACTGAGGGCGATACGGAAGTTCAGAGCACTGCATTGATGAAGAGTAACACACTCTCACAAGGAAGCTGTATGGGAAACCCTTTTGGAAGGCTTTGCCATATGAGCTCTTCCAAGGGAAGATACATCCATATCTATCATCAGAAATATTAACATTTAGTTATTTTTTAACTCTGGACACTGATACCAAAGTGTCAAATTCAAGGTAAATGTAATGAAATCTTCCAAAGAAGAAGAAGGTGGAAGTGTCAACAGTTACCACTCATTTGTAGAATCAGTTCCCAAAATGTTACAGTCAGTGCCGCCTTATTTTCCCAGATAGTTTGGACCTCCCTTACCCTACTCTGGTCCCTTCCCACTCAATGCATACTTGCTTATTCTTCAGCCTGGCAACTCCTGTTATGTCCAAACTGCTCACCTCCGTTTTCCCCAAACATAACAACATATCTGTTCCCTTTCAAGAAAGTCTTAGCCACAATAAAGTTGGCCTTTTTCCCATGCTACCTAAATCTTTCATGATCCTGCATTCACTTCTAGCAAGAGTTCTCCCTTACTCTTCACTGACCAGCAACTGTACCTTCTAGGTAGAGTTTCCTGAAGGTCCCTTTGTCCCAGTTGTCATGAGGTTCTTCTCATTGTTACTATCTTCCATGGGGAGATGCTCCAGGGGAAGAGTTTTTGTGTCTCAGACTTTCATATCAGATTCTCAGGAGTCACCAGGCTCCACAAGAGGACATTCCATCCTGACCACAGTGCTGCCACCACAGCTGCACAGTGGCTCAGTGTGGCTATCCAGTGAATGGGAAGAAAATGATTCTGCCTGACTGTCCTTAGATGAAGAAACATGCTAAATCCATTAATCTGTATCTCCTTTGGAGGTCTCTCCCTGCCTCATCAGGGAAGCACTACTCATTCTGTCCAAGAAAATAAATTTTAAAAGAGTTTTCTCAAAAATATTCCTAGAAAACAGTAACTAAACTGGAAGAACAGAATGGTCCAAATACTATAGTAAGTCAATATATATGACTTGCTTTGACTCCATGGAGGAGAAAGCACTGTCAGCAAGCAACTTCAGTATTGTTTAAAATATTTCATGAACAAGGGCTATCCAAGTCTATCCCATCTATATCTAACATCCCTAGGTTATTTCTGCATTATTTCTCCCTAGAGAGGGAAAGTGCCAGCTTCCTCTTGGCATGAATATTCTAGATTGCAGGGAAGTGGTCAGAACTGGAATAAATACTGCGTAGCATTTACAGTATCAAAAAAAGACTAAGCAAACCTCCTAAGAGAACCAGAGAAATCACAAGTTCCAGTTTAATTTCAGAAGTCTGTTTACATGTTGACATGGGAGTCAACTATATTCATGCATGTCCCTGAAAAAAAGGACTAGACCAATCCAATGAGACCTCAACATACAGAGTGACTCTATATGGTTCTATCTTGTATGAGATCTAATGGCTGCAAATGCAGTGGGTCTAAGGGTTTGGAGCATATCTCATATGAGGCAGGGGTGAAGGATCTGGGGCTGTTTAGCCTTGAGAAGGGAAGGCTGAGGGGAGACCTTATTGCTTTCTATAAATACCTGAAAAGAAGTTGTAGCGAAGCGGGAGTTGGTCTGTTTCCCCTAATGACAACCGATAGAACAAGAGGAAATGGCCTGAAGTAGGACCAGGGGAGGTTCAGGCTGGATATTAGGAAGAATTTCTTTACTGAAAGGGAAGTCAGGCATTGGAACAGCCTGCCCAGGGAGGTGGTGGAGTCACCATCCTTGGAAGTGTTTAAGAGACAGGTAGATGTGTGCTTAGGGACATGGTTTAGTGGTGTTGATAGGGCTAGGAATAAGGTTGGACTTGATGAATTTGAAGGTCTCTTCCAGCCAAAACTATTCTGTGATTCTGTCTAAAAGTGGTTCTTGTGAAAGTGGCATCATGCTGGTTTTGACACATTTTTTAGCTAAGAGAATAAAGTTACTGTGTAGAGACCAGCCTAAGAATGGCCTTTGTCAAAGCAAACAGACATGAGGAAAGTTACCTTGTCGTAATTCCAATTACAGAAAAGGACAGCACTTTTTATACTATATCCTTACCCCTGTCATTTTACAGTAGGGCTATATCTCTGTGCTTAAGTAAAGGACATTGGGAGCAAACAAACTAAATTGGCTAATAAAAAAAAAAATACTGTAGAATACTAAACCCAAATGTACACTGTTTGAAGAATACCCACAGTCAAAGCTGCTTTGCCAAGGAATTTCTTGAGTCCAAATACAGTATGAGCATGTCCAGAGGCAAGTTACCACCTTCTCTCTTTACCAAGGACAGTATTACTGTATTACACATTTTTGTACTGCTAACCTGTGACAGATAGGCCTGACTGGCAGCATAAAAAGGCAATTCACAACTTGAGGCCAGATCTCTAAAGCACATCACCAATTTGAATGCTTTAAATAAGTACTCAAACCTTACTTAAGCTTATTATAAGCTATTTACCAAAAACAACAAAGCAGAATGTTTCGAATTGATAGGCAAAGTTATGACACTTGAAAAATATTTCCATATACTTTGATTCTATAAAAAATACCAATAGTTTACTTCTCAGGAATATTTTAAAGATAGATATTAATATTTTTTTAGGTTTTCCTGCCTTTCCGTTTCCTTATGTCCCTTACCTAGCATGCGTCACTAATCAGCCATAATCATTTGCATTTGCCCACCAAGCTTGAATTGCCCACAGGCCACAGACCTTTCAGAGGTGTACTGCCTTTTGCATGGACTGTCTCCTTCCAAGAATGCATCTCCAGAAGCGTATCTTCAGAAGCGTGGCTCCAGCAGTAACTTTGGCAGCTGCCTTTCTAGGTCCTAGCTGCTGCTGCTTTTTTTTCTAAAATACGTTTGGGCTGGGGCACTCTGTGGTCCCCTGGCTGGTAGGCGTTCTGGTAGACAATGGTTACTCACATTGGTTTCAGAGCTGACAGCTGTGACAGTCACAGGGTGGTTCATGGCCTCCTTCCACACAGGTCACATTGCACTCCGTGCTATGGAAACACTGCAATTTATGCCTAATACAGTTCCCTATCTGTTAAAAACTTGAAGCACTTGTCTCTAACAATATTTGAGCTAAAAAACTAGACACCTCATCACTTTTGTTGAAAGGTGCCTTGATCCTTGATTCAATAAAGACATCCCTGAATTCAGTCTATCAGGGGCAAGAGGTCACTGATCACTCTTTAAAACTGCTCAACCTAGACAACTGAGTTTTTATTAGTCAATTAAAAAACAGTTAATAACATACAAGACACTAAATTCTGCCTCTGCATGATCTCCCTACACCAGAGGCATGGTATTGCCTATGTCTCCTTTTTTAAAAAAAAATAAATCTATAGGTTAGGAATGTCAAAGGTACTCATAACTTCATACAGCTTTTCCCTAAGAAAAGTTAAGGTTAAGAACAGACAAACATACTCTCACAAAAGTACTCAAGTGCTTCATACTGTCACATAACTCAGTATTCAAGTATATCGCATCAGGACATGGTTACACGCTCGGACACTTGACAAAAGTATTAGTGTCTCAGGTTATTTCCTGTCAGTAAGCACAATACATGGTATTCTAAGGAAGAAAAGCCCAAGATTGAAAAAAAAAAGAAAACTAACTTAATAGATAAAAAGATATGGAGAGCTGTAGGGGACAAAATGACTTAAGACACCATAATCTAAGGAGCCGCCAATTAACACTACAGAAGTACTTTGATTAAACTCTATCAGAAAAAAAAAGGAAATATTTTGTGTTCTAAGTTTTGTAAAATGTACAATACAGGAAGATAGTCATGGATTTTAAACAAAAAGTTCTATCATATATAAATTCATAGGCATGAGAGTTTTTTGGCATCTAGTCATGCATTAATAAAACTTCAGGGGAAAGCGGGTGTCTCTATCTTACATATCTGAAAAAGTTAACTCAAAAACCATCCTACTATTTTTATCAGGAAAGGTTGTGTTTCCCAGAGATGAATTAACTTAATTTTGTTTTTCAGTGTTTACTCGAAGATTAGTGGACACTGTGTACTAGCAGCAACAAGTACTTCTAGTTTATTTGGAAGTTTGCTTACCAGCTTGGAAAGAGATCTAGAACAACAGATGCTAAATTTAAAAAAAATAATACCTTTCTGCATTTATTAATTTTCAGAAAATGTAAGTTGACTGCTAAATAAGGGACCGTGTAGCTCAGGAAAGTGATATTGAACACAGAGTCTTTAAAATGCCAGTTCATTTAACAGAAACTACAAGCATAACTTATTCAAGTGTAGCTTAATTGCTTTCAATAATTGTCACAAAGACAACATAAAGCTAACTGACACTGAAGAAAATCACCCACCTAATTTTTAATCCAGTGTTTACACATTTGGAATATATGATGAGAAAAAACAATAAAATTCTATATACTTACTTGGATCAGATTTAGAAAATGTATCTCTGTCCAAAAGATTCCTGTTTAAAAAAAAAAAAAAAGATAAAAATAATCTTATTTATAAAAAATGGTGAAAGATACAAATCAAATACCAATGGACATTTGTTTTTAACAATTTTGACCGAGAGTCAGCTTAGTTTTCTGCCTTCCTAATATGTAAGACTCCCTTGAAGTCAGCCAGCACTAACACTTGAGTTGACTTACATTACATTTTATTATATACTTTGGATTTGAGCAAACTATGGCTCATGTAGTCCAATACCATGAAGTGAAAAGCAACACACGACAAGCACATTATATATATATATATATATATAATGGACGTCAGGAAAAGAAACACCTTTAAATCACAAATGTCTACCAGAGCTTAACTTGCTAGTTGAATCAAAACTTTGGACTTTACTTAAAAGAATGACTATGAGATCTCAGAGCCATCAGCAAATATCTGTAAGAATCTGCAATGGATGAGTACAGTAAAGAAAACTAAAACATACACAGGACATACACCAAAATTAGGAATTTTCTAAATATCTACAAAAGACAGTAGGAATAAGTACTAAGAACTAACTTCTTTGTTATGCAATGCAGACCCAATATTGTAGCCACACTTCAGCCAACTGAGAATCATACAGGTAAGGAGACTCAAGTTAACAATTAGTCTAGAGAATCAGGATTGACCAGAAAACCATTCTCAGAACACTTACCAACATTTCAGCTTTCAAAAATATTTTTTTTAAAAATAAGAAGTCTTGACAAACTAGAAAAATGGTCTGAAAACAGGATGTCATTTAACACCGACAACAAAGAGCTATTAAACTTAGGCAGTAGTTTAAATTAGGTATGAAACTTAATAAACAGCAAAAATATAGCATGGCTGCACAAAGCTGGATATACAGCAGTTACGTACAAAATAGTTCTAGATATCACAGTACACCACAAATTCAGTGCAAGTCAGGAAACTTGTGCCTTTGGGAAAAAGGCATACTGGAATACATGAACAAAAATGCCACTTTAGAGTAATTCTCTGGTCTTCATAACACTGGTAAACACTCAATTCAAGCAATAATGTTTTGGGCACTCCAATTTCTGGCAATCTAAGACAGCCATAGAGTCACCAGAGTCCAACGGAAGCAGAAATAGTCAGAAGTCTATAGAATATATCTATGAGGAAAACACGTCCATAATTGAAGCTGATCACCACGCAGACAGAGCAAGTAGGAATAGGTTTAACCCTAAACTGAATCTTCTACACTGCATGCATAGAAGTTGAATGTTAGTTGATTGGTTTACCATCTTTCATTGTTAAAGGTGGTCACACGATGTGAAATCTCCACCACTGAAGGTCTTTAAGAACTTGTTAGGTAGCTACAAGTCCTAGTAAGTTCTTTGATCCTACCCTGGAGGAAGAACTAAATAATCAGTTTACATCCCTTACATCTTATTATTTTTAATAAATAGTACAGCCTCTTCAAAGGCCACCATCTCATTCAGATCTAAATCACATTATTTTTGTGCTACTGAACAGTGTTGAAAAGCATATTAATAATGTTGTTCAATACAGATGTTTAAGCAGTGCACTCAGACTTCAACAAGGAAAAGATACTGTATGCCCAGTTTAAGTACTGCCAAGACCACATTTCAGAGCAATCAATATGAACAAGAGAGAGCTTAAAGAGAACATTGGGCACACCTGTTTTATTTACTTTAGCCAAAGTAGGCACTAGGATTAAAATTAGTATTTGTGAATGAACCTGAAGTCTGCACATGATACTTCTTCAGAACTTCTCTAATCCATTCAGAAGTGGGATTTTTATATATGCATTTAATTATACTTCAAGAGACTGTATTCCATCTTCATCAAAAATGTGCAAACATAAATTGAAATATTAACAAACACAGGAAAATCAGCAATTCCAAATCTGTATTTGACAATGACCACTACAGACAGCTTTAAAAGACCATACAGTAAGTTCTGCAATATCAGAATTGCCAACCCAAAATGAAAATTGCCTCCTATTCCTCTTTATATATACCTAGATATGCCATTAATTCATGGTAACTAGAATTGGTTTTATTATCCCAAAATGAATTGCTGTAAAAACCTAGAATTACGGTTACATGAAAGAAACAGTACATTAAGTTTTGGGATAAGCCTCCCATGCTCACCATTAGGATTCCAAGCAATTTTAATTCCTCTGCATAAATACTATAAAATGACATTATAATTGGTATGTTAGTGTTTGAGACTGCAGATTAAGATTAAACCATTTTAATTACTCAATACTGAGCTGAAGTGTTTTCAGTTTTTTAAATATTTCCTACTCTTATTTTGTTCCTTTTAAAGTTTTCTTCCACCTTTTTTTCCCACAGACATAACAGCTGGCCTTACCAGGCAGTGTAAAGATCTGTCTATCCCAATACTCTTAACCTAGAAGTGGCAAATATAGCTACTATGGGAAAAGCATAAGAACATGGCAAGAATCTGCAATACATCCTGAGAATGTTTCTAGTCACCAACCATTTGCTGCTCAGGGACTTCTTGAATTAAGAACATTTCTACATAGTATCCCTTGAAAGGATCCTAAGGGTTGAAATACCAAAGTTTAACATGGGAATTCAGGTCAGTAAGTGTCATTAATTCGCAGTTTTGAACTAATACAGCTTGTGATATCTTCAGTTCGAGTCTTCACACATTTTACCACAAATAAACAATGTCTTCAGCAAAGTTTGCAGACATGCTTCATCTCCCAAATCATTAATAACCAACAAAGTTAATAACATAAGAACTTAACAAGCTATTCAAGCAATGCAGCCAGTTTCAGAAGCGCAAAGACTACGGCTAGTGCAAACAGGAAAGAAAAAAAAAAAAAAAAGTTTTATTTGTCCACTAGATCATCTAACAGTTCAAGAGGCCACTCAGTTTCATTTGTGCATCTTCATTTTAGGGGGAAAACAAAGAAAATGCTTCTTTAAATATATGAAAACTGCATGGCACATAAGCATAGGACCATCTACAACCAAATAAAATGCTAAAAGGAAAAAAACAACTGGATGTATTTCTGGGACTTTGTGTAGTCTTTATCCCCCTAATAGTCAATGGCACTTTCTGCACAGGCTGAGTGACATAGGGTGTATTTCTTTTCCTTCTTCCTGAGAAATGCATTCGCTTTAGTAGTGCACTATTTTATCAGGAAACAGTCCAAGGAAACCTCACAAATTCAGAAACCAGAAATATGTGAAACTTCTGTTTCTTCCTCCTAATCAAAGTATCAAGAGAAACAGACTCCTATTTTGACTAAACATGGTGAGTGTATTGTTGCAACAGCATAGATGACTAAGGGAAAAAAAACAAATAGGAGCCATGGCAATAATGTCTCCTTAGTCTAAACCAGAAAGCACAAGACAGATTAGAAATGGTGGGATAAAGATTTATCTTCCCCAGGAGGGGGAAAAAAAAAAAAAAAATTAATCAGTAAATAAGAAAAGTTACAACATATTTAGCTATGCCTTGCAGAATCAGTTTGTTCACACAGTTTCATGAACTCCACAAAGATTTATTAAAATAACAGTTTCTGTCCAATGCTTTGTTTCAAAAATTTAGAATAGTATAGTTCAGTTGGAAGGGATCTACAATGGTCGTCTAGCCCAACTGCCCGATCACTTCAGGGTTGACCGAGATAAAGCACGTTATTCAGAGCATTGTCCAAATGCCTCAAACACTGACAGGCTTGGGGCATCGACCACCTCTCTAGGAAGCCTGTTCCAGTGTTTGACCACCCTCTCAGTAAAGAAATGTTTCCTAATATCAAGCCTTTTGTACTATGTTTCATGTAAAAACATCTAATGTGTATAAATCAGATACTTTAAGATTCACTGATCTAGTTAGCAGTGTAGCTAAACTGAAATCGTTACAGTGTACGTTGCTTTGTATGACTTCACCTACTCTATGCACTATATATATGTTGACAAAGACTGACCTATCTTAAAAAGTAACATTTACTCGCCTTTTTTCACATACACTTTGCTTCATATTTGACTCTATTTTAATGATCAACAACTGAACTTCCTGCTCTGTAATGTTTTTGCTTTAAATTTAACCCTTTGTTAAACCCAACTGCTAAGCAGAAGTAAATCCTATTCCCCCTTCAGGAATTACTGAATTCTGTCACTGAAGAACAAACCACAGGAACTACAGAACTGACTAGTTTAAAATCAGTTTCTCCAGTTTCAAAAAACAAAAGGAAACATTTGTGTTCATAATAAAAATACCTATTCATACATTGCTTTCAACAGCTCTGAAACCTTTCATGGTAAAAAAAGTGGTTTACTTCAGATTAATTTATCAGAATATCCCTGAGTGCTAAGGTTCTATGTCTCTCTTCATCTTTAGATTACACTTAAGCTCATGGAAAGATTCCTTGGTTGTGAAATAATGCACTCAGCAGTTTGCAAATACTAATTTGTTACCCATGCAAAATTATGTTTAGCTTTCAGAAAACATAAATTTTCAATACATTATACTCTCATATAAGCATACACTGCTTTTCTCACAGTACACTTGTGTCACTCCACGGTAAGAGAAATTGTACCTAGTTCATTAAACTGTTCATTAAACAAATGCATTTCTGTTTCCCTCACTTAATGCTGGGCCCATGTGCCTTTTCGAAGGAAGATCCTGAAACAAAAAAAACCAGCATCTCCTCACTTTTTACCATGCAGAATAGCATCCATTCTACTACCAAATGTAAATGTATTACTTCTTTGTAGTCACTGTCCCTGAGCCTTAACTGATGTTGCTGGACTTGCAATGGTCAGTCCTAGGTAAGACGGCGTATGATCCAAAGAGCCTGCTTGAGTGAAGAGTCCACTTGACTTCTTGCAGAACAATTTCACAAATAACTCCTCAGATGTAGTGCTAGCTTAAGTAGTCGCCCTTCCCTAGCTATTTACTCTCTCCTTCTGTATTCTGTCAGAACACAATATAAAGCAAGCTATTAGCCTTCAGATCTCTAGATTCAAAATGCCTTGGACCTAAAAGCAGATTAGACAATTTCTCAGAATTTTATCCTCTTGACAAAATAACTGATTCTCTTAGGAAAGGCTTACAAATGAGAAATTGGAGGCCCTCCTGACTAAGAGGCAGTTAAGATGACCTGTTCCTTTCTGTTCAGATTGTCTTCATTCTGGGGCACTGGAGAAGGACAGGGAAGAAAGCAAACATATCTCTGATATGCAAGCTTAAGGAAAGATCCACAATATCTCTTCATAACCTTTGGAGAAGTAATTGTCTCTTCTTGTTCACAAGAAGATGAAGAAATCATTTGCAGCCTCCCAGTAACTTTCATTGTCAAACATATATCGGTTCAGAAGCCACTCTCTTAAGGTAAAAAGAAAGAGAGAAGCAGTAAGAAGGGTTAGACCAGCAGTGCTTCCATAAGTGCTATGACAAACCACAGTCTTCTGTGGCTAGCTGTACACAAACAGTTTTAGGGTAAAACCTCTATTAAAACTGCTGACTACTCCTGAGGGTTAAAAAAACCCAAAGGAATTGCCAAGTTTAAGTAAATAAACAGAGCAATAGTTTTGCAGCAATTCTGTGGAAACAGGCAGGAAGTACTAGGTTACAAAAAGATACTCTTGCAGACCAAGCAGACCTGAACACAATCTTGGACTGTTCCAATTCAAATTTTATAAGTCCATTTAGGAATATCACAAACTGGTTGAACTCTCTTTCAGTAACAGCCCAATTATTATTTGAAACCAACAGAATGAAACATCCACATTCATGTTTCTAAGCCTGGACAGGTAAACAGTCTCTGCCTCTGAGTACCCTGGTGACGTACCCTGGGGGATGGCACTAAGGACTGCTGGTGGTCGAAAGACCTATTCCATCTAGAGTCAACTTATGGCTCCTTTCCAGATACTTTCACCCAGCCCATCCAAATCCATGGATATGCTGTCCTATTTTAGATCTGATTTCTCAGAAATGTATAGATAATACAGTGTTTCATTAATGTGTAGTAATACATAAAAGTTAGATTGGTTTTGCATAGTTTTTCTGAAACAACTCTCTAAAAATATACATCAAAGAAGTCATTTAGGAAACAAACATATACCATCAATTCAATATTCTTCATCCTTTCTCAGCCATTGCAGGGGTGTCAGCAGGAAGGCGCTGCTCAGTTGGGCAGAGAAAGAAAGAAAATAAGAAAAGCAATACTACTACAGAAAGTCTCCATAATGCTACACTTAAAGTTGTTATACAGTTCCTAGTACGAGCCCTTTCCCTGCTGTCAGGCTTTCCTTTATACTACCCTTCTGAAGCCTGAGGCTGTTGGCTTCAGCTGTGGGAGGGTGTTAGAGTGAGCCATCCGTCAGTGTCCCACGTCCTGTCTGGGGACAAGCATGAAGTTTACAGTCATGGCAGGGGTGGTCTCAGAAGAAGTAGGAAGTTGATGACTTCCTCCTCCCCACTCTGAGGACCCCCACCTGGGACTATTTTTCCAACATGCTCTTACATCTTGCTCTTGCTTCATTGGTCTGCAACTCCATTTTACATATACATTTACCGTATATAGTGTGCATTACATCTGCTTGAGACTTGCTCTTTCAGCTCTTTTGGTTTTGCCCAGCTCCCAGCCTGCACTTCCTTACCAACCACTGGTGACCCTTTCACAGCACTGGGGTCTCCAGTGGCATCCTGAGTCCTGCTTTTCAGCCTCTGCTCCAGCTCCTCCACCCTGTATCCCATGTCCCTACTTGCAAGGTCTCTATGATCACACCATGCCGATGCTCCTTTGCACTACTGTTCTGTGAAGGTCACAAATGCATCATTATACACAGAACAACTACTTGCCACTATCTGTAGAAAGAAATACATTTATACAACACAATTACGTAAAGGCAAGCCAAACTGAAACTAACAAAGCAGTAGCCACCTGGTCGCTATAAAAAATGCTGGATTTGGGTTTGTTGTTAAGCAAACCCAAACAAAGCTCCATGAAGGCAAAGACAAGTTTAGACAAAACCTGACAAGTCTCAAGACTGGCACAGTTAGCATGAAATCTGGGGCCTGTTCCTTGCAATCGCAAGACTGAATTTACAGGCCAACAGATCTGCCTTAAATTCCAGAAGTCATATGGTTTCATGCTCAAAAGTCCAAACAACATAGACACCAAACCGTGCAGGCTCTCCATGCATCTCCATGACTATTTCGATGTACATTTTTCTCCTAATACACTCGTTTTTCTCAGCTGAAGCCAGCTAGTTGTCTAGCCAGTTTCATTTCAAATCAAAAAACATGTAAGATCAACCTTCTGTTGTCAGTCACATATAACCACTCCACAGACTTTTAATCCAACCTGGACACACATACACAAAGAAAGCATGAAAATGAAAACCAGACTTACAATCAGGATGAATTCGATATTTTGTATTTTGTACTCTACAGAGCTGCAAGCTCAAATAATGTGTTATGGATGTCTCTTTTATCATTGCATCTTTCTGCCACAGGGATTTCTAACAAATTATGAAAACTTCCAAAAAAATAGGAGGTAAATATACTGGCTGGAAAGAAGCAATCTTGCCAGAAATCAATGCCTAGGACAATCAAACATAAAATTAAACATACTTTTGGCTACTGCAACCACTAGAAAGTGGCTGGTTAAGACTTTCAGACTGCCAAACCAAAGGAAAGGCAAAAATTCTGAAGTAGTACGTTTTGTTCCTCTGTGCAAGAAACTCGAAATTAAATTACCTTCATTACTGAGAATAGGAGTTGCTTAATTCCATTCAGCCCATTCATTAATATTAGATTTCTGTACAAATTGTGAAGCAGCATAGAACTGATCCAAACCAGGCATGGGCAACCAATTGTATTTCTGTTGAATAAACCATGATAAGGAATTCATGCTACCTTTACACACACTATGCCTGGTATGGGAACACGGCCAGTTTTTATGCATATCCAGCATAAACCCAGAATAATGGAGACAGACAGCCTGATTGAGCATAAAGCCTAGCAGAGCAATACTATCGTAACAAACTTTCTGAATTAGCAAAGCGATCCTGCACTGTGTCAATATTTTACAAAACTTTTACCGCATTTCAGATAACCATGTCATCTTTGACACAACTACCAGAAGTCATAAAGTGATCAAAGTACAGCTTCACTTTCCTACACATATTAAAAAATTACACTCAGGAAGACAATTCTGATTATTTAATTACTGAATGAGGAGTTACCAAACATTAACATGAGTCATAACGAACTCTTGGACTTTCTTGTAAGATAAGGTTTCATAAAGGCTGTGGCTCAATCAGGAGACCACAGAAAAAAAACAGGTCAGACCACAAAGTAACCATGAGGAACATAAATCACCGTTATACAGATCACAACAAAAAGTTAAAAACTTGACAACCTATTTAACTACACTGAACTTCATATGTTTACACACAGCACAAACTTCAAGATACGTGACAACTGTCATCTGTTTGTGTTCTCAGCATTCATCTATTTGTGTTCTCAGCATTAAATACACTAATTCGCTCAACAACGTACTAACTGCACTGCTAGTAGGGAAGATGGGAACAAAACATGAAGTTTTGGGTGTAAGCTGGAACATAGGAGGTTCCACATAAATGTGAGGAAGAATTTCTTCACAGTGAGGGTAACAGAACACTGGAACAGGCTGCCCAGAGAGGTTGTGGAGTCTCCTTCTCTGGAGACATTCAAAACCCGCCTGGACATGTTCCTGTGTGACCTGACCTAGGTATTCCTGCTCTGGCAGGGGGATTGGACTAGATGATCTTTTGAGGTCCCTTCCAATCCCTAACATTCTGTGATTCTGTGATTCTGTGAAGTTTTCCAAGACTTAATTAGACTGGAATCAGTGAAGAACATCACCAGAGAGGGAGATACAGGATGACACATGGCCTAAAGCTTACCTCAAGCTCACATGGGACCACAAGCTTATGCACACAGCTGGTAAGTGAAGATTCAAGCCTATGCACAGGCCTGTAATCAGTACATAGTGCAAATATCCCGTTAGAGGAAGAGGAACCTTTGGGCTGGAAAACAGTAATGGGGTAAAAGATAAAGAGCAGCCTATATTCTCTCTTCCACACCAACTAGAGGGCCAGGGTCCTGATCCTTCACCACATGACAATCGTGCAAAATTATACCAGGCCGCAATAAATAAAGACCGTGTAGCAGGTGACAGTGAAATTTTCATCAGACCATGGATGCCATTCACAGCATGTGATGAAGGGAGCTACACGGTGCAGAGGGAGAGGGCTACTAGAACAATTAACCCAGATAATAGTGGACCAACACCAGAGGATCCACTGGGATGACACGTTTAAGTAGTTCTGCCACATTAGATTTGGCTCTTGAGCCAAAGAATAGAGATTCCTCATTAAAAACAAAAAAAACCCAAACCTCAGAGGCTTGGAAATCTACATCTTACAAAAGTCAGAAAAGAATCATGAACTTTGTATTTGACAGGCACTGAGCAGTAACAACTAGAAAGAATTAAATACATCTCTTGCTTTTCTAGCATTTGTGAAACTACAGCCAATGCTGGCATTCAGTAAGCCATGAGAATCATACGAAGAGTTTTCAGTATATAAAGAAACCTCAGAAAGAGCATCACCTGCTATCCAAAATGTTTCTTGATTTTATGATTTCAATAGATGTTTTTCATCCTATGAGATGCACTTCTCTTAAAGGCTACCTGACGTGCCCCTGAAGCTACAACAGGCTGGCTCACAGAATAAGGAGCAGTGCAATGCCAGCTGCACAGTGCTGGAATCTGGCTAATTTTGTAACATTGACTGTATGGGCACGCAGGGCAAATTAACTTGGCAAGTGCTGACAGACAAACCATACAGAATTAAAAGCTACATGAATAGAAGCTGTATCCTTATTGAATAAGAAGTAAGAAAAAAAAAAAAAAAAGACAACATAATATTGTCTTAGAGTCACAAATTTATTTTGTGGCACAAACAGCTTGCATTGCTTCACTGACCACCAAGTTAAACCACCTGTTCAAACTGGAAGAAGTTGCCATATTTCCTGTAATGAAAACAAGCAAAAAAAAAAAAAAAAAAAAAAAAAAAAGAAGAACGAAAAAAAATAGGAAGAAAGAATAGCTATCATAGTTATCAGCTGATAATTGTTGATGTAAACTAGCAACAAAATTAGCTCTACAACTCTTCAGGTGTTAAGGGAAATCGAACGGCATGGCACAAACTATTTTAAAAGCATTTCTTTCCAGGTGTTAAGGAATACATAACTGCCAATTATTAAAGAATTTTCAGTATTTTCTGAACTTTGCAGTTTGCTCTTGCTGTGTTTCACAGTTTTGTTTAACACTACTTTTTGAGAGCTTTACTCAATGAATGTTTTTACATTTGAATTACAAACGTGTTAATCATTAATCTCTGCCCCAATGTCATCCATTTTACACTCAATTTTGAAGCATGATTTCATAATCAAAAGCTGTCGTTACAGCAGACAAAGAAAAAAGGAATCATACTGGAAATTCCCATCCTTCTGCACTTGACATTGAGACATTTCAGGAAGGGAGACCATTCTTTTTAAACAAGAAAAAAAATTATGCAGTTTTAACAAAATAGCCATGACTTTTGACGATACCTACAGGTAAATTAACATTGTAAATTATATACTGAAATTAGTTGCAAGTAAGGTAACTAAGGTCAGAATTGACTGACCATATCATATACCTACATTTCTTTGTAAATCTGATGGATTCTCAAAATACTTTATAGTTTTATAACTAAGGTTTGGAGAAAACATTGCAGGAATGTACAAACAACACCTGGAATTAAACAAACTCACATGATAAGTGAACTAGGTTCAAACCCAGCAAAAATTATTTGGCATCTGCAATTGTCACAGGTTATTTGAAGAACCTAAAAAGACCTGGACTGCTTTTGCACATAGCAGCATGCCCTTCATGGAACCAGGGTTTTATGTGGTTGCTGGCAGTGAATTTGCAGAGACAGGCAGTGTGGTCCTACCTCAGCCGAGTGACTGTCTCACTATTCCAAATTCAATCTTACTTTATTTCTCATAGTCTGAGCCAGCTTTTTGAAATGTACCTGAGATAAAACATCAAATCATACTTTATTTACTACAGGAAGAGAGGGAGTGGTCTGACAATTTAAGTTTAGAGCACTGTCGTTCTGTCCTCGGAGAAGTAGAATTCGCAGCAACTCGTAGGCAGCTATGTTAGAAAATGGAGCAACGGACTGTAGCACAAACTTTGTCTCATTTCCCATCAGGAAACAGCACTAACAGCTCAAATTATCCACTAGAAGCTGCCAACTCTGCTAGTGAAAGGAACCACTGCTCGGCAACTACTAGAGAATACTTAGAGAAGCTGTGAAATGTGAATGAAGATCACGGAATCACGGAATTTTCAGAGTTGGAAGGAACCTCCAGAGAAGATACGAACGTAAAAGCCCCCAAATAAAAAAATATTTTTAGATGTCTAACAGGAAATTCTCTGTGGCTGAAGGGAGAAGGCAGGATTTCTGAAGTACCAACACACAGACCACAGCCAAATGAACGGCGAGGAACAAAGTCAGGTTTTGTGTCACGGGGTGGCATTTTTTGTAATTTATCGTCAGCAGCAGCACTAGGGCACAACGTGAGGAGGTACCCGCCCGGTTTCGTAACAGTTGTGCTGGGAAGCCTCACACACCGCATGACAGGGTGACTCCGGGCGGGAGTTTCCTCCGTCCGCACCGCGGCACTTGGGACAGCTCCAGAAGTCCAACGCCTGGTGCGGACACCGGCTGCCGCTCCCTCCAGCCGGCTGCCCCCGAGCCGGCCGGGCAGGGGGGATCCGAGGCCACGGCAGCAGCAGCCGCTGCCCGTTTCGGCACAGCTGGCGGCTGCCCGCAGCGGCTGCCCGAGCCGGCGGCTCTGCCCCGGGGCCCGCCGGCAGCGCTCCGGTGGCGGGCGGGCTGGCAGCCGGCCGCAGGCTGCTCCCGGGCTCTGCCCGATGCGGATCATTCCCAACTTCCCCGCGCTCTCCGGGGAGAGGAGGGAAAGCGCCTCGCACATCGCCGGGCATGTGGAGGGCGACCCCGCGCCCGGCCGCGGCCCCTTCGCCTCCCCGCTCCTCAGACAAGCCCGGGGCGAGGGGCCCCCTGTCCCGGCACACCGCGTGGAGCACCCCGCTCCCCACCTGCCCCCCTCCAGCGCCGCCGGGCGGCCCCCAGCCTCCGCCTTACCTGCAGGACACGGAGAGCTCCACCTTGGTGGCCGGGATGCTGGAGCCGAGCACGTTAAAATCCCCCACGGATGCCATGCTCGGAAACTCGCCGCTCCTGCCCGGCTTCTGCTGCCCCGCCGCCTTCTCCAGCGCGAACATCGGGCAGCGCGCGGCGGGAGGGAGGCGGAGAGAGAGTGGAGGAGGCGGTGCTAAGCGGACCTCCGGAGCGCCACGCCGCCGCCCGCACCGCGGAGCACCGGCCCGCACCGCCGCCCGCGGGCCGCCGCCTGAGGCGGGAGCGGGGCGGTGACGTCACTGCAAGCGGGAGCCGCGCGTGACTGCCCCAGCCCGGAGCGCCGCACGGCCGCGGTGAGGGGCGGCGGCCGTCCCACGGCGGAGCGGCAGCGGCCGGGACCGTCGCCGCCGCCCTGCCCCGCTCGTACACCGGTCCCCCAAGGCCTGGCGCGACCCCAAAGAGCGTGGGGCGAGGACGGGCCCCGGTGGAAGCCAGCCCCGAGGGCGGCCCCGAAGTCTCTTCCTCCTCGGCCCCCGCACGGGAGCTCCCGTCCCGTCCCGCGGGCCAGCCGGGGAATCCCCTCCTTCCCCGCTGGCGAGTAAGCGGGGCCCCGCGCCCCGAGCCGCTCCCGGACCCCGCCCGCAAACGGCAGGGACGTCCCGGGGAGCGGCCGCTCCGGGCCGGGCGGGGGACTCCGCGCCGCCAGGGGGCGCGGCAGAGGGGCCGCAGGGTCCGTGCGTGGCGGGGCGGTGTGCCGGGTGGGCTGGCTGCTCTGCCCCGGGGCCATCGCCGAAGGGACAAAGGAGAAACAAACCTAGAAATGAGACGTTAACGATAATTGCCTTTGTGAAGAGAACAATAATATTATTGCAAAAGGCTTGATGGAAAGACGTGGTTTTACCGTGGTTATTGTATGCGTTGCGTGGATTTCACCCTCTCGGTTCCTTGTGCAGGCTGTTTGGGTTTTTTTTAAAGACCGCTAATTCAGTCGTACTGAGTCATTCATAATAATCACAATGATCGCAAGAGTTCTATAATCTTATTTCTCATGTATTTAATCTCTGTCTGTTATCGTGGCATGTGAGGAGCCCGCAATATTCGTTCCCTATCACAGCAGTTCGATGGTATGGAAGCGCTACTGTTGCCTTGTCACAGATGGGAAGGTGAGGCACAGGCACATTAAATGGTGTCACACAATATGTAGGACAGGTCAGAGATCACAGGATGTCACCCCAAATCCTCTGCTCCTCTGGCCTTTAATTTCTCACAAGGTATCACCAAAGTATTTCATAGAATCATAGAATGGCTTGGGTTGGAAGGGACCTCAAGTATCATCTAGTTCCAGCCCATCTAGTACCTCCCACTAGACCACGTTGCTCCAAGACCCATCCAGCCTGGCCTTGAACACTTCCAGGGAGGGGGCAGCCACAACTTCTCTGGGCAACTTGTGCCAGTGTCTCACCACCTTCATGGTAAGGAATGTCTTCCTAATGTCTAAATCTCCCCTCTTCCAGTTTAAGGCCATTGCCCCTCGACCTATCACTCCATGCCCTTGTAAAAAGTCGCTCTTCAGCTTTCTTGTAGGGCCCCTTCAGGTCCTGGAAGGTGCTATAAGTTCTCCCGGGAGCCTTCTCTTCTCCAGGCTGAACACCCCCAACTCCCTCAGCCTGTCCTCACAGGAGATGTGCTCCAGCCCTCTGATCATCTTTGTGGCCTCCTCTGGACTCGCTCCAACAGGTTTGTGTCCTTCTTATGTTGGGGGCCCCAGAGCTGAACACAGTACTCAAAAACATTTCCTCTTAAACCAGTCTTTTTGAAGTTTTCAGTGCAACCAAGAAACCATGTACTTTCACAGGTTTTCTAGGTGTGTCTGCAGGCAGCCAAAACAGTAAGCCGACAGCTGAAATAGCTAAAAAAACCTAAAGGCAAGTTTAGTTCACTGTTGTCTCTGTCTGTACAGTGGTGTGAAGGGATGGGTGAAAGACCACTGGTGTCTTGAAACACTAATGCTGAGTACAAATAGGATACTAGATGACTAAAAACTAAATAATAGTTTTTAAGGAAAAATTTAAACTTGTTTTTAGCATTATAATACTGTTCCTTCCTCTTTTATAATCTACTATAAAAAACTGAATATAATCGGTGGATCCCACAGGGCATGGCATGAATAACTTAAAAGGCATGAATAGTTATAATAACTATAATATATTACTATATACTTTATAACTATTATAATAACTATAGGCATGGGTGACTTAAAAGTGTATCATGTAAGTGTCATATGATCTTATATTCTTCCCTGCTAATCCACTTTAGATCACTGCTTAGGGTTAGGTGGGCGTTTGGTTTGATCATTTTTATATTATCTGATCTTAATTTTTTATTCTGCTTAGAAAAATGGAAATGGTTGGTTATTGGTGATTCCATAAATAGAGAATCCTATGAAAATAATGGTGGAGTTAAGGAAATTGAAGTCTTCAATGTTGCTGGGGAGATATCCATCTTCTCTCATCATGTTTGTAAAGGCACAGCTGTTTTGTCTTCTAATATTTTGGCTTAGAGTACATACATAGTTCTCAAGCAACTGAGCATGATTTATATGGGAAAGAGAGAAACTGAAAACTAAGATGAGGGATAGTTGAAAGACATGCACTAATGGGGCTAAATAGACATTATTATAATTCCAGAGAGGCACCTTGTATTTGCTCATTCTTAAATGGCACTGAATCGTGGGGACTGGATTAGGGCAGTGTCTGGAATTTACGTACAAAATAGCCATCAGATCACAGTGGGACAGAAACATCAGGGCTGTGTGTTGTACCTGCCATGCTGACATTTGAATGGGATCATTGACTTTGTGCAAAATTTGCAGTGGAAAGCAGGACATATTTTCCTCACTTTTGTGATTGTTACTTTATTATTGTCAGCTGTTGCTAATTATCAGATACCTACATAACCTGTTCCAACATGTGCAACCAAATTTGAGGACTGAAGGATACAATTGCATTAATTACAGCATAAACTATGAACATATTACAGATTCCAGAATAGCTGTAACGTGTAACACTGAATGATTGCTTTAAAACATCACTGCTTCCAGATTTCAGCAGTATAATTGAACCCGAATGCCACAGGATGCAAACACTGATTACTCCCCTCCACCCCCTCAGCTTTCTGCCTTGTGGATCATTAATTAAACATCTCAAGAAAAGAAGTTTTATGACTCAATCTTTGCTCTCCTAAAAAAAAAAACCCACACAGAAACAATACAAACTATTCTGTAGGAAGCTGAGGAACTGGAAATGGCATCTATTCTTCTCTAGATGTGAAAGAATATGTGGATGAGTACAGGAATGAGCTTAGAAGTGAGCTTCAGTGTTATTGGAACAAAACATTTGAGACTATAACACAATACCTCTTTTCATGGCAACCAAAATACTGCTTACTAAGTCTGAATTTATGATGAACATAACATATTTCCTGCTCCTTCCTCAAGTATTTGTTCAGTAATTAGCTTAATTAATATCCAATAAATACCATCTTTTCATCCCAACTGCTGTCAAACTGTTTATTTCAAGAGCCTAAAGAACGAACTTAGCTGTAACTTGGTCCTTTCTGATAGCTGAACATAGCACCAAAACAATGCCAATACCCCAATACACACTGCAGTTTGAGAACCATTATAATTTTTTTCCCTACCTTTGATTACTATACTTAGCTTCGTCGTTCCTTGCTGTTGGTGGTTGTTTTAACCCATTGACCAAAGACAAGGCCTTTGCTAGGGCAAGTGGAACCATCAGTGCCATCATCATTACTGGAATCATCAGCAAGGACCGTGGCTGAATCCAGACCATAGGCTTTAAAAGCCATCCATGATACAACATGCTGATGGGTATGTTTAGTGCCTTTATTCTATACTATATATAGTATGAATTAACTCCTAATAACTCCATGATTTTGTAATCCACTTTCAAAGCACACAAACACTGATGAAGCTCTGGTTTTGTGATAGTAAAGTCTAAAGGAGGTGTCTGACTCAGAGGTTAGAAATAAAGAAGAAATTTACACTCCTTCAAGGTTTGCACTTTAAATACTAGTTTTTCAGGGGCTTATGGCTGCAGTCTTACAAGTGTCTCACAAGTGTCAATACATTCTTCAGAAAGAAGTATCCGAGGCGTATGTTTCAAAGCCTTGAAACACATCCATGCTGTCTGCAGGAGGAAAGAGCACCTTGACACCATGGCGTAAGCATGAGGAAGTTAGTGAGTCATCTGTGCAGAGGCAGCTGACGAATTCACTTTCTTTTCTCTACCATGATAAACTTAGTGATGCGTTTGCTTGTATACCTTTCTACTGATTCCATGCAGAATAAAATCACGAAGTATAAGTACCACTTCCGCTCTCCAAAGACACAAAGGACAGCTATCCAACAAATATTCACATCTCACTGTATTATCTACACCAGAACTGGCTGTGTTATCTATCAAAGCACCTGTAGCACTAGATAAAGTTTCCTGGATTATTTCAAGTTTTCTTCCAATTTGATCCAGGCCAGAAGAGACAGATCAGCAGCAGCACAACTCCTTCAAGTCACAAGGCTCCTTCCTTCCACATTTGAAGGAAAGCATTCTTCCATAAGATCAGCACAGCCATTCCAGGTTAAGCAGTGGTAGCATCAGTTCCTGTCACAGTTTTCAGTTTGTCCAAGAGCATGGTGAGGGTGATAACCTCAACTCATCTGGATGAGTGTTGGACCCACTGCCTGTCAATAGTCACACACTCAAACTCACATAAATATATAATCTGGATGATATATCGGGTTCATGTGTCATTTCAGCTTCTCAGGAGGATCCCAGTGGAGTCACTGTATGTTCTAAATAGCCAGCAAGAAGCAAAACCAAACTTATGTCAATTGCTTTTTAACAGTTTCTTTCATGAATTTCTCAGTGTAAGCCAAGATAGTGTATTTTAAAAAACCTCTCACCATATGTGCCCATACCATGTCTATTGCTTCGTCATTTAAAAAAAAAAAAAAAAAAAAAAAAAAAGTGGTGGGTGTTCTTGTATTCCTTCAAAGATGAATGAAATCCCAGCATGTTGCCAGGTCGCCCCCCCACCATCTACTATTTTTTATGCAGTCAGGCTTACAATGAAACTCTGTCCCAAACTAATTTTGAAAGCTGTGTTTGATTTTCATGTTAATTACTGCATTCACTTCTTGATTCTTTTTTGCCCCAAGATTACACTCGTTTTGTGGAAGAAACCAACAAATGCCCTTTGGGCATAAAGAGAACATAACTATACTTTCATAGAGGGAAAGCTTCACAGCTCCTTAAGGGTCTCTGTCGTATCTGACAACCCAGTGTTAGATGTGGAACTAGAAAGCACAAGCTTCTCCCACACAGTGGGGTCCTACCATCTGAATTCTGGGAAGAGAAGGAGTTGTGTTTGGAAAGATTTGTGAAATCCTGAGAGAATATAAAACATCCTTTATTTTCCAGCTGAAAGACTTTCTGAGTGGACCACAGACCCTATCAGTACCATCTATGATGTTGATTTGGCTTCTGCAATTGATTTTATGTCTCAACCTACAAAGATTCAAGCAACAGTAACTGAAATACTAGGAATACAGTTAAAAACCTTCACTCCCACAATTATCAATCATTATGCCTTGATAGGAGCTTTAAGGTCAGATGCTCAGTCTGGCAAAGCAGACTTTAATCTGTTACTCACTTTGGCTTTCACCTCCAGAAAAGGCCTCCAGCAGTAAGGTCTTCTTGTTCAGATACTCAAAGAAAGTTTATCATTTTAGAGTAAATGTCATTTTCTGAGCTACTGAGTATGGTTGGATTCTCCAGAGCCCATAGTTTTCTCCCAGTGTGCAGACACTGGGTTTCTGGGCAGGGAAGGAGCTGTGCATTGCTCTGGGTTGCTCTGCCCCTTGGTGTGGGGTGGAAGGCCAGCTATGACGTGCACTGCTGTGAGGCCTCTGCAGCAAAAATGGGGTCCTTGTACACAAGATGTTTTGAAGAACTACAGTTAGTGCAGGGCAAAATCTTCTTTTTCTGCCCATTTACCAGAAGCAAGCTCCAAAGTGAATGCACTAACTCTCAGAGAAGCTGATTTTAATCACTCATGAGTCATTTATATCTATGAACTAAATTTCCCACTTTACAGCATTTATTTTGATTGCATTTTATAATGACAGTTATAAGCCCAGTTACTAAACATTAATTTATGATATAGGTTGATTTTGCATTTTTAATTAACTTTCAAAAAAAGCAGTGTGACTTATCGTAATGACATTTAGCTGCTCACTAAAATATCTAGAGAAGAAATAAGGGAGAACTTCAGAGAGTTGTTTCTCTTTCTTTCATAGAAACAGAAAAGGACCTTGGATGGACAAAGTGAATTTTTAAAAGTATTTTTTTCATTTTCCATCATAATTCTTCCATCATTAATGAATTTTAATTTTATACTGTTTTCCGTGACATTAAAATACTGTAAAAAAACAGTTGACAGGCTGTGGACTGTCTTTCAGGAACGCTATCTGTCAGATTTTCCTCATTTCATGGCCACATTCAAGCAATTATGGTTTTAATGAGGCTGAAAATTTGTAGCCTAAATAATGTAATGAGTCTGACTATCTTCCAGAACAACTGTGGCACTAATGCAGGAATGCATTTAACCACATGCTTGAATTCATAACTGTGGTGTTGGCCAACAGCAGTCTTCCTGACTTAAGTGACGTGTAAGCCCACACTTAACATTTGCTGAGTTTGGAAGATTTATTGTACTATCTGTTTGCCTATGTGAAAAGTACAAGTACAGTATTTACGTTTTCTCACATGTTACATTCTGCTGTCTCAATGTACTTATTCATATGCACAAATTATTCAAACGAGACCTGATCCATTACTTACTTTCAGTTTTAAAATACCACTTAAAATTACACAATATTTCTCAAACGGGAGGTAAATTCGAGCATGTTACTTAACAGAATATGAAAGATTAAACTGCATCAGTACCATAGTCTGAACTGTGCTGGTGGCTGTCAGGACTTCTAATTCTGTATCTGCAATAACTGAGAACCTTTTGTTTCTGCTTCTTTTCAGAAAGGTCTTGCTTCCTGATAATTTATTTTTATTTCCTAGAGTGACTTCATATACATTATTTATCCAACTGTAGAATAAACCTTCATCCTCAAAAATAAAGAACTAATTAGTTTGGGGCAATTGCCAGATACCAGCAAGCATACATTCCAGAGTCACAGTAGCAAGAATTCAATGAAAATTATTCGACTATTTACGTAACTATAGCACAGTTGTGTTAAAGTTATTCTGCAAAAAGATGCTAGCTAGCTGCCAGCGCACCCAGCATTTGTCAAAGCTGAGAAAGTAATTTCATGAATGCTTCTTTTTTTAAAAAAAAAAACACAAACAAACAAACAAACAAAAAAAACCCAACAAAAAAAAACCCAACCAAAAAATACTAAAACAAATGTAAAGCAAAAATAAATGGCAGGTTTTAAAATAGTCACGTGGATTGCATTCTGAGTTTTCCTCAGAGGTAAACACAAGGCTCCCCAAAATAAAGATAATTCATTTGAGTAGTGGTTTCCCATTTCATATTTACATATTTGATTTAGAATTTAACTGTAAACACACAAAAAATAAATTTGCTAATTCAGTAGCTTTAAAAATGGTAAATTAATCTTACTTTGCATGACTAAGAGAAAAATTAGGAAAAGAATGACTCTTAAACATATTGCACATCTAAATCATTGCAGAAAATTAAACAACCTAGGCCAAATTCATCCCTATAGGAGCTCAACAGAACAGAAATGAACAATGAACTAATTAACCCTCTTGAGTTTAACAGATAATTCAACACAAATTAATATAACACTTTAAATATTAACTTTAGGTCCTTATTCATTTACAGTTTTGGTGTATCTTTTCGTAGTGATATAATTAGTATAGCTATGTAGAATTAGAATTATATAGTAAATTTAGAAGAAATTTGATTACAAAATATAATTTTAGTCCAGTTTATGTGTTTCCCAAGAAGCATAAATAACCCTTTAAAAGGGCAAGGCACTTATAAAGTTTGTACTATATTATACATGCCGTGTTAAACTTCATGAAGAACAAGCTTGGGCTCCTAACATAAGGATAAATTCCTTATACATAGTTGCTGATGACGTACTAATCCTAACCCTCAATCCAATTTGCAGCCTACCTAATTTCAAGAACCAACCCATTAATTCGATACAGAATTAAATTACTCTGCTACCTGGCATCTTATAGAAGCAGACTCCTAACACAAGTGTTCTCTTCGGTGCCACCTGGATCCCAAGAACTGGATCGTGAAGTGTGCATCAGAAAGGTGACTCTCAGCTTTTGTTGAACTGTAACTGAGCATTGTTTTCTTATCTCCATCAGTAATCTTGAGTTTACCTTTTACAAGACTAACCCTTGCCTTAGCATAATATTGCATTACCGAAACTCAGTATGGCAAGAAAATTTTAGGAGTCATTCTTCAAAACTTACTTTATCATCCCTTTTCAAATTAAAAACGTGGTTTGCCTCATTATTCTGTGATTCTAACATCTATATTTAGCCTTGTCTTAATAGTCCTACCAGGCAGAGAATATTAATGATGCAAATTAGTTATTCTTTGTTATTATCTAAAGCTTAGTTTAATCCAACGTTTTAAACTCGGTAACACTTATTTTACTTATTGATGTCTGTCCAACTACAAATCTAACATGAAACTTAAATGGAGCTTTGCATCATGAGGCCATGGCAGTATGGTCACTAACTTACACTATCTCACGTTGTCTCAAACGTGGAAATCTGCTGTTTTTATCAAGGAATAGTAGGATCATTGAGGTTGGAAGCGACCTCCACATTTCATCTAGTCCTTCTGTTCTGAGCATGGCCAGCTTCAATGTTAGGTGAACTTGCTCAGGGCTTTGTTCAGCTGGGTTGTGAAACTCTCCGAGGCAGGGACTATGCAGCTTCACCAGGTGACCCTTTCCAGTGTTCCATCACTGGTAAAAATTTTGCTCTGTATCCATTTAGGATTTCCTTTTCTGCAGCTTGTGGCTGTTGCCTCTCATCCTTTTTGCTGTGCACCTCAGAGACAACTCTTGCACTATCAGATAGCTCCACTTAGGTAATGGAAGGCAGCAGTTAGACTCCTCCTCATCCTTCTCATCTCCCTCTGCTCTTCTTGCTTATTATGTTCTATTCATCAGTTCCCTGATCATCTTAATGATCCTGCACTGGTGTCTCTGCAGCTTGACTGTCTTCTAGTAGGGCTCCCAGTACTGTACCCTGTATATCAGATGTGACCTGGGAGAGAAAATCACTGCTCTTGCCTTCTGGCTTTGATATTGCACCCATGGTGTTCCTAAGCTTCATGGCTGCCAGGGTGCCCTGCTCACTCATATTCAGCACTAATAACAATACAAAAATTAGCTCAACTTGTTCTTTGTAACTAAACTGTTAATTTTTATTTCAGAAGAAGTCAAAACCATGGGCAGAATGTAGTGTTGGTCTTAAGATCAGTCTTGGTGCAACTTCCTGACCAGTCTGTGAACTTAATGCTCTAAAAGATTCTCTATGGCTGTGGAAGCCAGGCCATAACCACCTTCGGCACCACTGCCTTGTGTCTGTCCCATGGCCCTTGGTTTTCCTATAAAGTAAATACAGAACAAGAAACTATCTGAATTACTCTCAAAAACTTAAATATATCTTTCACTATGCAGAGAATCTTTGCACTTTACAGTTACCCTATTCTTTGTGTTGTCTGAAACTGAATTTCTGATATTGCCCTTTCAGTATATCTTTGAAAAGCTCTCTTAAATTATGCTGTTCTTTTATAGTTGATTTCCCAAATAAGCTCCTTACAGACATTTATTATTTATATCTAATTAATTAAATTGATTCTTCTTTTGTAGTAAAGGAAGACAGATAGGAGGAGAAATGCAAATACTAATACATATCTCATATTCATCAAAGGCTTCTTTTTCTCAGTCTCTCCAGTCTGTAATGCAAATGAAAAATAATAAAAGTAGTTCTACTAAACAAATAGAAGATATCCAGGTTTCTTTAACTCTCTTTTTTTGATGTTTAAAACATTTCTAAATACCCATTCCCCTTTGAGGAGAGAGACCTTTAAAACATAAATATCTCCTTTCGCTGCTGCAAAATTGTTCAGATTTTAACTAATTGTGTTCTATTTCTTTAATCTCTTTTCTTTCTTGATGTCAATGGAATGCATACACTTTATTTACAATCACACTGAAAGCAATACCTTCATGACCTGTTTGTCATGTTGAGGAGTATATTAGATATGTAATAAAAGCATTGCAATAAATAGACCTTCTATTTTTTAAAAAAATTTACTGCAGAGTTTAGGATTGCAGAATTTACTTAGCTAACTATGTGGAACTATGACTACAGGAAATAAAAAACAACCATCTTTTAAAAATTCTTTGCTCAGATAAAAATAAAGTTAAAAAAATAATAGAATTAAACTATGATTCGGTGATTGTTTATGTTGCCACTGCTCTTTAGTATGGTTATTGCATGAAAAAGAATTCTGAGATTAGTGTTGCACTCAAAAACTTTGTATGGGCAGGAAAGAAAATGCACCTTATATGGAAAGCCAAGAATTTAGTGGTGAAATTAATAAAAACATTAAGACTAATTAAAATACAACAGACATCAGGATTAGTCTAGTCACAATAATACTACCTGCCACAGTACAAATTATGTGATTAATACAGAATAACATTAATAATAGAGTTAAAACCTTTGTGCAAAACCTTCCTAGTGTCTACCTCTGCTGTTGGGCTGTCCCTTAGACTTCCATTTTTGGTCCTGTATTTGATGGCATCAGTATTGCTGGAGAAGAATTTGGGAGTTGCAGCAAGCCATCAGCATCCCATGCTTTTTGCCAGAAGTGTGCTGTTCATGACAGAGTTTCTTCCCCTTCTTTGCTGGAAGGAGGAGTATGAAGTTGATGGCTTCCTCCTCCCTACTCTAAGGATCCCACCTGGAACTATTTTTCCAACATGCTGCTAATCCTTGCTCTTGCTTCATTGGTCTGCAACTCCATTATACATCCAAATTTACCACATCTGGTATGTATTACATCTACTTGAGACTTACTCTTTCAGCTCTCTTGGTTTTGTCCAGCTCACAGCCTGCACTTCCTTATGAACCACTGGTGACCTCTTCACAGCACCAGGGTCTCCAGTGGCATCCTGACCCCTGCCTTTTAGCCCCTGTTCCTCCACCCTGCGTCCTGTAGCTTTACATTTCTTCTTAGGGGCAGAATCCCACAATATGGACACTTTAAGATACAACTTATAGGTACCAAAGTTCTTTTCTGGGCTTGTTACTTAAATTTCTGTCCTGACTAAAGTAATGCAATAAATGTGAAACAACTAGATCACAGCAGAGAGCTGAAGAATAGTCAGCATGTGGTTATTATTAGTAGTTCTCTGAATTCCCTTTGTGCTCTGCACTGTCTTAACACTGGAATTGTTCCTGCCTCAAAGAGATTAAATTAGGCTAAGGTTCAACACGTGGATTGTAAAGAGAACTGCAGAAGACGGGTGACAGAAAGCACGCTGAAAACAAATAATGTCAGATAATTACTTCTGTTGATAAAATCAGTGAATGGAGACAATGCAATGCAATACATCTAGATTTTACTAAAGGATTTGACATAATTTCTCACCAAATGATGTGTTGATTAAAAATTAGCACTATACAAAATGAATGCAGCACATGCTAAAAAGATTATGACTCAGAAAGTACTTCTGGAGAGTATTCATAATGGCCTGTTGCAAGATCAGTTCTGTTCAAAGTATTTATCTTTTACTGGGAAACTTCACAGATAAAACATAATGGAGACCATTAAGGAAAAAAGTAATTCTATCAAATGACTGAAATTTCACGGTAAACTGTGTTCCGTGGAGTAATGGTGCAATGTCGTTAAATGCAAACACGTGCCTCTAAGTTGCAAAGATATCGATTATACATGTAATTTATGGAGCTCTGTTTCAGAGAGCAGCATGTCCAACATGGAACTGGATCTGTAAACTGCTTATAGTGGTGTAGGTTAGGAGAAGGCAAGTTGTAACCCTTTCCCCAAGCATGCACTGGCCACAAGCAGAGGATGCTGTTTCCAATTGGCCTTAAGAAACACACAACATGAGTCTGAGTGTCAGTCTGAAAATCAGGGGAATTGAATTAATGCATTTAAATTAATGACACTTGAGAGTTGAAAATTTTTCCCCATTGACAAACAGTATTTTGCACACAAGTTTAAATAATCAAAACTTTTAAGGGAAGAGGTGAGAAACCATTTACAGCGAACAAAACTACCCTCCCTCAGAATATACTGGCTGCAGTCCTGACCTGGTACACCCCAGAGAGCAAAGAAAATATCAGCCACAACCCTCCTCCTTCAGTCGTCCCGTTTTTTCATCCTATAATCCACCTGATGGAGGGTTGAGCTGTTATCCCAATAGACAGAGCTTGGCTGGTGCTGTATCAGGTTTAACATGTCAGCACTCTGCTTTGGTATGGAGAAACCAGAAAGGACCCCCTGCTCTAAGCTGAGCTTATCATCTCCACTTGGCTGCTTGCCACCCCCTTGCCGCTGCACTGGCTCGTGGCTGCTTCTGCCAGCTGTGCTCTCTGTCAGTTGTCCCCATCAGCTGTGTTTGCTGTCTCCAAGCTGCTCTGCAGTGTCACTAGCAGGCAGAGTGGCTGCTCAGCACTCTCAGATGCTGGCTGTTCGGGTGTTTTGCTGGATTATTTCACATAGCAGTGCCTGGGGTGTTTCAGCTTTTAGGGAAGGTTCAGTGATGCGCAAGAATGCAGTAAAGTCGTCACCACAAAAAGGAGAGTCCCCCAATACTGTCTCTTAAAGATCCCTTCAGTCACTCTCTCCTTGGGGTTTCTTTATCAACTCTTCCTGCTTCAGCAATTATTTACTGTAAATTTGTAGAATTTCCCAGGCTTTTCACATCCCTATACTGTAGCTATTTTTAACAGAAATGCTGTCAATATTACAAAATACCTATGACATTTAAATCTGTTAAGGCCTGACATGTTGTCTGTTGTAGTCAGCAGCTTCCTCTGTCCAACAGGTGCCCAGAGTGGGTGCAACCTACACAACAGCCTGCTGCTCCCAAGGAAGCGCCACTGGACTCTCCACAGCTCAAGTTTACCTGATCAGAAAAAAAGCCCAGCAGATTATGTGTCCCTGTACTGGTATTTAACATAACAAACAGCAAAAATATCCTTGTAAAATAATGCTTCAGGCTGTGGGTTTTTTTTCATGCAGTGTGTCTCTGCAAGAAATAACCTTAGTCCCTTGGTTTTCCTACAGCTTCAACTACATAGTTAAAACATCCAGTTTTTCCTATCTGTAGTATTTGCTGCAGTACTGAAGCAAAAAAGAAAGAGCAAACTTTTTGGGCAATGTCAGTAAGACCTATCACTTGCCTATTTTTGTCTGGTTGTCTGAGCAAGATTAAAGAACCAGTTATCCTACAAAACATTAAAGCTAACCTTTAATCGGTACCCTGCAGTGGTTTTATAGATCACTTAGCTGAGCCAGACCAGTTGGACGGTCATTGCTGTCATGCATACAGGATGCAAATATCTCCCAAGTTTAATGCTTAAATTGTTAGCCTTGCTCTTCACTTCTTCAGATCAATTTTATTTAAAAACTCCTTTTCAAAAGAACTTCAAAAAACAGGTGAGTCTAAAACTGGTGTAATGGATATGTGCTAGGTTCCCCAAAACAGGCAAGGTTGAAAGTGGAACCACAGGTTGAATGGGGAAGAGAAGAAAAGTTATAAAATTACTGCTGTGTGACCAGCTGTGCTATTTTCAACAGTGATAACAGGAAAACTATAGCCCCTTTTCCTGTCTCATATATCCACCCTCACCCATAATCCCTCTGCTCCTCACGTCTCCCTTCCTATCTGTTGACAAAACCTTTCTAGTATGAGTACTATAAACTACTTTATCCCTGTGATTGCTTTTTCAGTGTTGTAGTTAATGTTATTTTTCTGCAGCACTATGCATTTCATCATGAAGGACAGTATATGGAAGACTGTGGGCCTCTTACCTGCTGTGCAAAAGCTGGCTCACCTGGGAACTTCTAGGGTTTGGTTCCTGGGAAGTGAAGAACCATCTCAAGAAGGAGCCCTCTCTCCTACACTCTGTTGCAGATTCATCTGGGGGAAAAAATATCACAGTGGTATTTGCAATACAGTTCCAGTCTGGTACCTGACGATCTGAATAGTTCTGATTTAGAAGCAGTTGAAACATAGTTGAAACTTCGTGGGTGGAAATTGTCTCATCTAGTATTAGAATCCACAGTACAAGTGCATACGTGGACCTAGGTGTCTAAGCTCTTATTGTGACCAGTGAGACCTAGTAAATGTTAGCAATGGAATTTAGGGTAGGATTCAACCAGCCAGAAGTAGGAGCCTGATTCAAATTGGGGTGAGACACTGTGGAGGTGCCATTGTCTGCACTGGGGGCAAGGGGCACCCCACTCATCTCCAAGTGTGGGCTGAAAATACCTACATTTAAGCAGGAAGAATCTCACTCCATATTTTTTTATTCCCTGTGTTCAGTAAGACTAAAGAAAACACAACACATACCAACAAGCCCATAGCAATTTCTAGTCCTAAATGGTACAAAACAAATAGCATTAAGAAAAGGAACTGTAGTAGGTTTGACTTGTTAAACATATGCAAGTATTGGTTGCATAGGAACTAACACATAAAACTCATTGTAATTATGTCAGTGATAATAACAACTACAGGGAAGATTAATTTCATATTGTCTCTAAATTAGCATCTTCCATTTTCTAGAGGAGGAGAAGAAGAAAGCATGAAGAAAGCATTTGCACTTGAAGGGGTGAATTTTGAGATCTACTTATAATAACAAAATTATTGGGTTTTTTTTTCAGCAGAAGATATGCTTATTATGCTTAATAATGGCTCTACTAAGAACGCAGACCCAAATAATCAACAGTTGTCCTGCCCTGCAGGATTTACAATTAAAGGGTGTGATCTGGAGCAGTAAAAGGAAGAATATTAAAGTAGACAAAAATGAGTGATGAACTGCTCTGCTTGGCAACTGAGCAGAGCAAAACAAAAGGCTATTAAAGAATATCTGAAGTAGGTTGATAAAACTACTATGTCACCACCAATACCCGTAATGCCTACAGTAGAGTATATTTGCCAAACCTGAGAGTATCACTAAAACAAAAATTGAAGTCATGTTTAAAAGGATGTCCTTCATAAAGCAGTATTTCAGTGATTGCTTATTTGTCCTCTGCACCTCAAAAGAAAATATCATAATAGTATTACAGATGTAACATTAGAAATCACAAAAGTTGATTCACTCTTGCAGAAAAACTAGCAGTATCAGGCTAAACTAATAGAGAAGAAAGAGGAGCACTAGGAGTATTTTAACACTTTGTTGAGAGTGCTGGGTTCACACCGTCTCTCCAGCAATTAGGCTGAAAGTTTTTCAAGTTTTTGTTATGGATGTGGTTTCAGAGGAGAAAAAGGCACAGCATGTGCATCTTACCTCTCCTTCTGATGTATAAGACTGAGCTCAAATATAAACAAAAAGATCAAACTTCCCTGTAAATATTTTTGCTGATTTCTTTCCGTCCCCCTACCAGTTCTACTAATCTTTAGGGGAAACTTCAAACTGTTTTTCCAAGCTATTTAGCCCAGCTACTGGGCTAAACTTGACCTTGAAGCCAGTGTCTACCTTAGAAAGTGATACAGTGCAATAGGACCAAACTGCAGAGTGCCAGGTCCTGAAGAGCCAGCACCTACCCCATACACTTCATGAACTTCCATGTAGAATCATAGAATGGTTTGGGTTGGAAGGGACCTTGAAGATCACCTAGTTCCACCCCCTCTAGCCTGAATGCTTGTTGATACTGGGAGTGCACTGCATGCTGTCTTGGATAAGCTATTCTAGTTTAGCTCATGTGAAAGAAATCCACTTCACATGCTCCCAGACCAAAGTGCAGTAAATGGAGACAGTCAGGAGGTCCACATCAAAAGCTTGCTCCCCATCTGAACTAAAATGCTAATATAGGGGCACCTTTATCATATATATCACTTGCAGGAAAGTCAGTAGGAATTCTGTGCATCACCCAAAATATTACATTTAGCCCTTAGACAATTTGAAATCAAGAATGCATGCAAATACTTTATATAACAGCAGTTTCATGATCTCCTTTTAAATCCTAAATAAAACATCCTGTTATGCTATTTTTATGGCCAGCTTGACATGAACATTTAATGTGCAAGTATATTTTATGAATATATAAATAGCTGCTTTTTCAAAACAGGGCTCAAATGTGTAGCTGCAGGTGATTCACTAAGAAAGAAGTACTTATAGTGCAGTTTGGTAAGTGTACACAAAAGAAGGTTCATCCACATACAAAAGAGCTCTTGAAGATATAACAGTCATCTTGAAATTTTTGCTTCATGGTTTGAAACTCTCCTTAGATGCTGAAAAACAGGAAGCAAAGGTTTCAGACAGGTAAACAGACTCTTGGCGTCTCCCAGTAAACACTGTTTTTACTTTGATTGCTTTTCAGCTACGTGTTAATTCCAGACATTGTAAGTTGGAGTTTCTCAAACGCCGCCTCCTTTTCTAGCCTCTAAACCTCTATGATCACATGAAACAGATAAAGAAATAATTAAATGCTGTGTAGTTTGTGCACGATATTATTTTCTTTTAGTAATATAATTACTAAAAAATTTGTTTATTCTCTGCCATAAAGTGCCACAATACCTCCAGCTGCTCAATCTAAAACCACATCAGTATTAAGGAAGTGTTCTGTTGTCTTTACCAACTTGGCAATGGCTCATAACAGTTTTCCCTTCAGAATTTGCCTGTGGAAGTTAAAAGAGAGGAACATTGCTTATATCTTCAAAACTATTGTGTAAAGTTTTATATATATGTATATATGCATATATATATATCTCCAGCAATTGCCATGCTTTTTATCTTAGCTTTCTCAGATTTATTCTCCAGAAAGCATAATCAGGTGGTGAAAAAAACTGATCAACATCCTTTCAGAGAGCAGAGAACAGTGTTGCTTTCCTTCTTGCTTCCTCTGAATTCCTATTGAAATATCTATATTTTATATGGGTTTAAAAATGGATTTTTAAACTAGTCATTTGGAGACCTTTAATGGATGATTGGAAAACTACCATGACATCATGGTCTACCAAATAAGTATTACAAATCTGTGATCTGGACTCTTTATATAGAGGGAAAATACCTCAAAATGGTGTCATTACTGCTTGGAGAAGACATCAGGACCAACATTTAAAGGAAGAGGCTCAGACAGACCTAGAGTAGGAAACCATGGCAGGACTGAGAGGAACTTCATCATCCACCATCACCTATGAAGACAGGATCTGGAGAAGGCAGCTAGCGACTGAGAGGATATTTCTCATGACAGTTTTGTTATTGGTTATTCAGAGATCACAGATGTCCTGTTAGATAAATGTCTCACTTGGCAGACACAATGTAGTCTAATCACTCCCGAAGATGGAAGGTCGACTAGGAGCTCAATCTAGGCGGACACCAAGGAGTAAAAGTAGGACCAAAGAAGAGAAGGGGTAAAATATTGAGCAGCCTTCCTGATGTGAGCAACCTTCCAGGTGTGAGTTTCAGCAGTATCCCAGAGCACCCAGCTCTGTAGTGCTTTGCAATCCTTGTTTGATCACTAGGTATGATAACATAATTGAGAAATGGGTTGTATTTCACAGCACTTTTCCATATAAGAGGGAGGTCCGTGGGTCTACACGCGTTTGTAGAAGGCCAGCAGCATGTTTAATTTCTGCACATCTGCATTATTCCCCCTAGGTATGTGTGTTTATATGGGGGATAGGGAGGGAAAAGGAAGCAGAGTAGTCCTGAGCTATCAGCAAGATCATGAGAAGATTTTATATTTTCCTACAAGTGCTAGACTTTGGTCATATACCAGAAATGGAGGTAGGGCTGCTAGTGAGTGCTCAGGAAGCAGAGGTGAAGCAGCGTGAACCAAGAAGGAGTGGACAGAGCAGAAAACTTCCTCAGCAGGAAACTGGGTTGCTCTGGGCGAATGGTTCTACCATACCTTTTCTTTACAAACAGCACCCCAAAATGGTTTTGGTAAATTCCCCAAACTCCATTATATCTGAACACAAGCTAACTGCAACAGTCTCCTGAGCAAAGTTCAATGAACAGAGAAGGCTCACCTACAACTTATTACTTAAAGATCGTTTCCACTTGGGTCTTTCTCTGTGGTGCAACTCTGTAACAACCTTTAGAGACTGTCTAGTTGCTACAAGGTCTACACAATCCCTGCTGGGTCACTAGGAAAAGCTTCCCCATCTGTCTCAGGCCTGGAACTACTCTGAATAGCTCCTAGGATCTGCTCCTGCTAGCTATGCTGGGGCATCTCAGGGGCATCCTAGGGAGGCTGCATTCTTGCTTGCATCCTGTTGCAGGGCACTGATGTCTGAGTGTTCCTGTATCCTCCCTCAGTCATGTTACCCCAGACCTCAGGGGTAACTGTCATGCGTGGATATCTCTCACCTTTCTGTGTCATACCAGCAGTGGAGTGGTTTTTGGCAAGCCTGCTCCTGGGCAAGGGGCAAGGGGCAAGGGCCAGGGCAGGGGTTGCTGCTCCACACAGCCAGGCAGCAGCTCTGCTGTAGGGCTGTCTTGTTCTCTACTTCATGCTCACATAGACCCAATGATATTTTTCTCCTTTGTTCTAGACACATTGACAACCTGAGTGGCAAATAGTCCCTGCATGACAATGGCAACGAATTGCTTTAACTTTCAAGGAGATTCTGACTACATCTGGTCACTGGAAAAAGTAATAACCAGGACCTTCACAAAAGGTTAAAAATTCAAAATATATTATATATCAAAACTTATCAAAAAGCCGATTATATCAATGACATTTTATGATCTTTGTAACCATGTGGAGACCTTCAAAAGCATTGACTTGTCACAGAAATCTAAATATGTTTTGCAAAAAACCTACAAAACACCCCTTTCATTATACTTAATTGCAAACCCAAGAGGGACTGCTGTGATCAGTTGGTACGTCACAGGCTAGGGATACATTCCAAAACATTCCTGAATTATTGAGCAAGAGCATTTCTTTCAGCAAACCATTCACTTCTCATTTAAAAATTTCTGCTGCAGAAGATTTCACCACAGCTCTTGACAAGCTGTTCTAGCAGTTAAAACATCAGCCTTTGAATTTATCCACTTTCATTAACACACACTGAATTTTACATGTTTGAAGAGCTTCTGCCACTGTATTTCTGCCCCCGCAGTTACACTGAGACTCTCATGGGACTGAGCCTTCTCTGGCCATTAGAGACAGGTTGAGCTCCGTGGTACTCTCACTGGAAGATGCGTTTTTCTAGTCCTTTAGACATTTTTTTGTGGGTTTTCTTTGTAGCAAGCTTATTTTTTCAGTATATTCTACAAATTTCTGACACTAGAATGGAACAGAGTGTTCCAGCAAGATGGTATCAGTATAACAAACAGATGAACTATAACATCTCTGCCTTTACTTGACTGTATATATGAGTTTGAACCTTTTTGGTTCAACCTTTCATTGGAAACTCATGCTCAGGTGGTCATCCAACAGGACCTCAGGTGTCCTCCAGCGTCTCTTTGCTCAAGCAGTGTGTCATCTTCTTTTGTTCATTCTTTATTACATGACAAACAATACTACATTTGGCCATATCAAAATGTGTTTTTTGTGTCCAGTTCACTCAGCATAGCAAAGCCTTCTGTGCACATCCCCTTTGTTTAATTTGTGCTACCTCTCTCAGTATAACTGATTTGGGCTACCAGTGTCTTTTTGTGTTATATAAAATCACCACAAATCTTTCACAAGAATGGGCAGCAGGATCCTTTGAGGTTAAACCTAAAATCACCCATTTTAGATGCAAAAAACTCAAAGTGTACATGGAGTAGCATGGAGAACATTTACTTTATCATTCTCTGCAGAAGTGAAGCCTAATGGCATGTTCTTAGTGGTCAGTGTACATTGGCTGGTGATTTTCTGTGTTCCCTTTATGGCTTTGTAAGGCCACAACCTAGAATTAACAGGCCTTTGAAATGCAACACAAGATTTTTCGCTTTACATGTCAACTCCTTCAGGTTCTGAAGGACTCAGCTGGTGGGTTTGATGGCTGACAAAGGCAGGCTGGAGAAAGCAGCTGACTATGGATACTTTAAATCCCAGCCTGAGAAGTTCTCTCTTCGCTGAAGATCTGTATCTGTAATAAATTTAATCAACACCAACACTTGGGGAAGTTCATGTTTAATCTAATCTAATCTTAAAAAACAGTAAAATATTTGGCTGTAGATTCTCAGATCCAGCTCATATCACTTGTAACGCATGTTCTGTATTTTATGTTGAAGTCTATCCTTTTCTCAAAAACAAAAAAGAAAAAAATTGTTGAGATGGGAAAGAAGAAGCAGTCTAACCAGAACTTCAAAAAAGTATAAAAGATCTAAAATTGCACCTGCAGCTCAGTTCTCAGAGAGGATAAATAGCTGGATACACACACACACACACACAAACTCCATTTTTCTTTGATGTCCCTAATACAAATGCTGACCAAGGGCTGTCTTGCTTACTTTTAGAAAATAAACACGTGAAATGAGAGCCCAAGGTGGATGTATTACCAACTAGTGATTTCCTGTTGTGTTCACTGAAGCTACAAGGAGCAGGATAACAAGAAAAGAATAAAATCCAGGTTGTAGTGCAAGCCTGAACAGTATATTGATGCCGGTAGGAGTCATTTTTCTGCTTTTATTAAATTAAGATATATATGAAATTTCTAAGTTATCACTGATATACCAGAAAACCCGTGAGCAATGGCTAGCTCCACACAGCTATCCAGCCAAGGGCTCTTTATGAGGTGACATCTCCCCTGCTCTCCAGCCACATCTGTGTTCCAACTTCCACACCAGTCTCCTCTTTCACTGTTTGTCAGCAGATTTACCCCCTCCCCTCTCACCTCCCACTTGCCCTTTTACCCACACTGTAAAGCAGAGACAAAACCTCTGCATCAAAAAAAAAACCTTCCCCTCAAACAAACCAAAACATCACGTCCCCCTGCTCCCAGCCAGGGTGTTCACAAATTTGCTTTCTCTGAACTGGTGCTCTCTCTTTGCTGTTTTGCCATTATGAGGAGCTGATATCCTCACTTTTGGGTAAAACTGAAAGGTACCTCTTTGATGCCATCTTTGCAAAGATCACATGGGAGAGATTGGATTCTGCACAGGACTGGTCTGCTTTATTTGTCCCCATCTGTCCCACATTGTCAGGCCATCCAACAGCTTTCTCTGGTTATGTCTGCAACACGCACAGGGTGAACAGCCATGAGGCTCACATAGACAGCACGAGAGGATGACTGACAGGGTGGCTGAGCCCCAAGACAACATGTGCATGGCCAGTGGCCGCTGGCACAAATTGAAGAACTTTGTACTGCTGTGTTGTGTGTCCTGGATAATTCAGCAGAAACATGATCATGCAAAAACATGTGGATGAAGTCCTTATCATTAAGTGGTCTAGAACTGATCATTGTGAAAATCAGACGATCTTGTTAAAACATGCTGCACTTGGACTAGCGTCTGTACATCAGGAGGAGTTTCTCATGGAGAAGTAGTGTTGGGAAGCTTTTTGCAGGAGTAAACTGTGGCTGAGACCTTTCCCTGCAGAGTTTTGGAAGCAGAATTAATCTGCTTGGAACTGACATGGGATTCTGCCATAAGAAGGATTTTCTGTTCATTTTTGTTATGGTGGGAGATAGGAACAGGAAGAGTCACGAGCACTTTAAAGTGCTTGAGATGAAGCTTCACACTGCCTGCAATGTTCTGTGGGGGAACATCACTGCTGGGGAAGGGAGAGCTGGTGCTAGCAGCCTAAGCTGGATCACAGTCCCTTCCCAACCGCCTTACTGAAGTATCTGTTTATGATTCAAGCTCTTATGGTTGCAGATTGTGACTTGAATTTCTCATGAATAAACACCAACAAAGGTAGAAAGAGGTTTTTAGCATAGTTAAAATCATGGGAACAGCTGAGTTTGTGAAGCTCTGACCCTGCCGTGATGTGGATCCCTCCTCTCAGAAGTCACGGTGTGCGTTTAAGGGCAACAACCATTTGCTATGGTAAGAGCTACTCTAACAGTGGGAACAGTCTCCAGAGAGAACCAGATTCTTGAAAGAAATTCCCCAAGTTTTCCATAAATTCTCTCTGTGACTGCTGGATCCCAAGACATGCCCAGGCTGCATTTGTTACAGTTCAGGAACATGGAAAAGAAGACAAACATGAGTGTTCACTACATTTGTAGATTTTGTAGTCTGGGACTATTGGCTGATTTTTACCAGGTGATTATATAATATTTAATATAATATTTCATTTATATATTGTATTAGGTATGTTATGGATTATGTATATTGTATTAATGGATGATTATGTATTATATTATTATAAATGGAAATAACAGTGTGTCTCCTTAGAGACATTTCCACAAGCTGAAGCTTCTTATGGTGTTGTGAGATCATTCTGCAGCCAGAAATAGCTGAAGTATAAAGTAGATCTAGGTATCTCCAACCTTTTGTCAGCTGTATTTCCCATGCATTCTCCTGACAAACACACATTGCCTCCCCCATGAGAGTTAAGATGACTATGCAGCTGTTCCTTTTCTTTTTTTTTTTTTGGATACCATCGGTTTGAAAAACAAACAGTATATGCTGTCCAGAATATGCTCCCATTGAAAACATTTCCAAATATTGTCTCCATCTGGTATGAGAGAGAACTTTCAGGATGATTTCTTCTATGCTATTTTGAACACACATCAGTTTATGGTGCTACTCACTAACTACTCCTAAAAATTTTATGTGAAGAATACTTAGTTACAAATACTACAAAGGAAAAGAGCAGTCATCAGGTACATCAGTAACGTTTTAATGGCTAAATGTTTTGGGTTTTTTACATTAAAATGAAAGTAAGATCAATATTTGTGGGCGAAGGATGTTGAATTATGTCAGTGTTTTCTGACCATTCTAGTAAATCATAATGTTGAGTTCCTGAGTAAGTGGGGCAGAAATCCACAAAGTGAGTTTCTGTGAAAAAAAAAGATACAAAAATAATGAACAACTTCATGTTTCTTAAAAAAAGATCCACTCAAAACAGAGAACAAGAAGGAAAACTTGAGTTTAGACCTTCATGTTTCCCTTAACCTCATCTGGTAGGCATGACTGACTTGGTGGCAGCGTGCATCTTTCTACTGCTGTATCCAATTCAACATCCCTTACAGAAATTCAGGAACAGTTTAAAATTAATTAATAACGTGAATTAAACATGCAAATATAAATGCAATACTTTTCCTGCTCTGTCTCTGTTCAATGTTAAATTTAATGTATTTTATTCTACTCACCTAATTTTCATTTTCAGTAATTCACCAGTTTTATCTTTAGGTTTTAGAATTAATGCATGATATCCATTCATACCTCTTTGCTATTTCTTTGCTCACCCACAAATTCATGTTAACACCATTCTGACAGTCTATGCTTGGATCACTTCTTCAAAGTACGTAACATTTTCATCTTTCATCAGAAACAGTTCTCTACCATGACTTGGTAAGTAGGAATTCCACTTCTTGAATGATTTGTCTTTGATTCAAATACAGATCCAGATCCAGACAAAAATACTGCAACCCCATCCAAACACTAACCCAAAAGCACCACCTAGCCAGAAGGACTGCTCCAGACTGCTACTGCATGGACATTGGGAACTACAGACAGTGGGAACCTCCCTGCACTTCCCAGCAGAGGATGCAAGTGGAAGAAAAAGGAGAACCTTCCCATGCCCTGGTCATTTTGTTGTCAGCCCAACAACAGTTGACTTCTGGTCAGCAGAAGTACTCCTTCAAGCATCCCTGCTGCAGTTACAGTACAGTGCCTGTGGCTCGTAGGGTACGGTACCCCAGGGGAAAGAAAAAGATAGAAACTCCTAATAATAGGAAGATCCTGTGATATTACAAATGTCAGATCAGGGTAGCACTGCATAAATCAGATAGAAAGAAGTGGCTTATTACTAAGCAAACTGCTTCTATTTATATACAAATAACTATGGCTCAATTATGCACGTAAGCACTGCTTTCAGGCAAATTTGCTTTCTGTAAAGCAAAAGCAATATGGTAGTAGTTACTTGCTACTACATTCCTTCAAACAGTACAGTCTTTGTGCTTGTTAAACTATTATACAATATGTAAGATCATTAAGCCTCTGAGACAGTAGCAAATTTGCCCTTTACATTTCATTATTTTTTTAATTACATGGATTGTAAGTTTTCAAGATCTAAACGCAAGCTGCTAGTGCTTTTCTTTTTTAACAGAGTCTCAAACATGAGAGGATTATAGATAATGGCATTACAACATCTGTACAGGGATGGTAGGAGAGGTTTGACTGAATCAGAGTTGTAAGAGAAATATATTTAGCTGGTTTAGGTTAGTCTGATTTAAATAACGTACATTTTGTGCAGTTTTGGAGCTTTCCTACTACAGCATCTCCATGGGTTTCTTGTCTGTTACTTGAATCAGTTCTTAAGTCACTGAGATCATCTTTTGCACTTAAATCAAATTTTAGATGATACTTTTGTGACAAGATTTTTAGTCTTTCTTAATCATCCTTCAAGTGATGCTATTAGTATGCAGTTGTTTTCTGGATTTCTGTGATTAGTGTCTTCAAGCACATCTCAGTGGAGTGTTTTCTTTACCCTGCCACATTTTATGTTGCATTCAGCTTGCTTGGAGGCAGTTTGTTAAACAATTTCTTCCCTTGAGGCAATACTGATTACACTTATTCATGACATTGTCCCTGAAAGTGAGTTTTTTACGATTCTCCAAGGCAGAAACTTATTCTCAGCAATTTTCTTCCTTTACAGATTCCTTCAATAAAATAAATGTTAGAACCAGGTGCATGTAATGCACTTTGGTTACAAATAAACTTAAATCATTAAGCCAAGTGGGTAGAGTAACATAAGGTGTGATATCCATTGCTTGTTGCCTCAGCTATCTGTCTTTGGTTGAACGATAAGTTCTTGGCATCTTATAGAGTTAGTGCTGGGAGTTGCCTAGATGCAGATCAGTGCTGAGATGTGAGTTCCACATCTCATACAAAGTGTGCATGACCCACTTCAGCTTGGTGGCTGGTGACAGATATGACAAGTGATCAGAGCAAAGGAAGTTTACTCAGTGTTGCTGCTTTTGTCTATTCTAATATGGAAAAGGAAATTGGGACACAGAGGCTGTGACAGCTGTTTATTAGGGGTGTTCAGTCCATCCCCTCTGGGGTGCCTCCTCATTGGTGCTAGAGGAGGAGCACTGCACAAGCAAGTCATGCACTTTGATCTGGGACACTGAGATTGGACAATTTAAGACACGAAACTGTAACTGTTGTCTCACTGTAGTGATAGTTTCTTAGGAAAAAATGTGCAGCAGAGATTCACCTTTCCCTCCTCTGAAGATAGGGAGACACTCATTAGAGCCAGCTACGCTGTCATCATTTTTGGACACTAAGTAATTGTGGGAAAAGATTTCTACCACTTCTTTTCAGCAGCTGATATATAACTTTGACAAGTTTTTTTATCAAAGTGATAATAGTGCCCATAACACTGCTAACATTTCTTCATTTGTGGAGCTATATCTTCTTTTCATTACTTCATTACTTTAAGAACTTCTGTAAGTGACAGACACTAAGTAAGCTAGAGCATATGTGTAATAGCAAAGATAAAATTTTCCTAAAATAACTCTTGCTTTTGCTTTTTTCTTCCCCCTAAAACTCGGGCTGTTGTATCCAGAATTGGTATCTGCCTATACTTGGAAATGTAAAAGGGTGTGGATCAGGAACTGTTCCTCTTACTCATTGATTATCCCTCCTATTCCCTAAGGTTTTTCATAATTTCTCAGGGCAGCTCTTACCCCACTCAGCTCATAAGAGAAAGCTTCTCCACGGATGGCTCTTCCATTCAGAGAAACACCATGAGGTCTCAGTTTCAGGCCAAGAATCGTAATTTTGTTGTACTTCAGAGTGTCAGCCCCTCGGTAGCCATTTTTAAGTATTTCTGTCTTCAGGTTTCCCTGGGAAAAGGCACAGAGAAAACTGTAGGACCACAACAGCTCTTTGCAGGTGACTTACTGTGTACTATTACTGTTGTGGTCTCATCTTAGTCAATGAACATATAGAATGTCTTCCAATGTAGACATTAAAGTCTGAGATCATAAAGGAAAAACAACAGGCACATACACTAATTTTCATATAAGAAAGGTTTCATGTATCATTATAAACTAACAAAGTAAGAAACAAAATAGCATTTAGAACATTCATTTCGAATCTCCTTGGACAAGTTTTTTCTACTTGTAATCAATGCAAATTTGGTTCTCATACCCATTTACAGGGTACAGTGGCATATGCAAAGCCAAAATCCAGATATGGAGATTCAATTAGTGACCTTAAGGCAGATTTAATTAACATTCACAGCTAACTGCTTTGAACTGTTTGCATCTTCCACAAACATCAGCTGCTAGATATTTTACCCCATTTTATGTTCCACAGCTCCTGCTAGAAATTTCTGCTATATATGTCCCAGCTTTAAGGACACTAAAGGAATACCATATGCCCACAGAGCCTTGTTTGTTGTACTTCTTATTTACTATATATCCCATATTTAGGGATGTACCAAGAGGATGTACAAAGTCATCAAACAAATTCTTTTGGATCACCAGTGACTGTAATTTCCCATACAAGCAACGAAGAAGAATCTTTGCATTTGTTATGCGATCAAAGTTGTTAAGAAAATAAAGATGAATTACGCTGCTCAGGAAATGGTGAATTGCTATGCAATCATGACTTTTTAAAAATATACCAAGGAGAAACCCATGATGGAACCTTTTGCATGAATTAGCTTATGTTATTTCAATGGGGCATGGTAGGAGAGGAGCAGAAGCTAGATCACAGTGTTTGCAACTTAGGACTGTGCTTAGACTGCTTATTTCAGGCACCCAAACTAAAAATAAGTACTAATCCCCAGCACATTGATTTAAACTGCCTAAATAAGGAATGTTGGCTATTATGGAGCAAAGTGGGAGAGGCCTTTAAAAGCCTCTGGAGAATGTGTTAGGGCATTTACATATGGTGTTTTCTCCCCACTGGCATTGCTCCAGCGTACATGGAGGTTCAGTATAGAGAGACCATATCCTTGCAGTGATTTATTGCTGTCTCAAGTGTGGCTAAGCAGGAGAGCTAGCTCAAGGTAGCCACATAGACCCTGTAAGCTCAGTGTGATGCTGAACTTGGTGACTAATAAATAAGGTTGCATTTGAGCTCTGAGGCCCCAAGCTTGTTACTCTGACCAAGGTCTAGGATTGAAGGTCTTGGGGAGACAGGGAGGTGATGATCCAGGGGAATGAGTGACCCTCTCCTCCCCAAGCATCTAGTGGTTAAAGGTCCTGAGTTCTCATCAGAGGGAGTGAACTTACAGATATCACTCAAAGCCCCAAAAATGCAAAGCAAAAAGAAGTTCTGGATTTGAGGCCAGAAGCCAGGACTTCCCTCTGCACACGTATTTTTCTTGACTGGTAGGCTTATATAGGGCACTTGGACTTGGGATACTTTGACTTAGGTTACTTAGCCATTATGCATGTGGAATTGAAGGTGTCAAGTGAATTAAAATACTGACCACAGTGAGACAGTACCCAAGAGCAGGCAGCTTGAATCGTTCTCTGAGACTTAAGTGCCTGCACTAGTCCTGAATCATTCTTTGTGCTTTTGAGTTGTTCAAATGAAAATATAAATGAGAGGGTCTAATCCTGCAGCTGCTACCTGTGCAACACTCTCTGCTGAGTTCAGAATAAATGCTATGATGTCAGATATTAACAGTAAATCTCTTAGGGTACGAAACTTGTTTGTTCTCCTAAAACTAGATATGATTAAATTATTCATCTACATTTTTTTAAGAATATAGAAATGTGCAACAAATAACAAGACTTTCATACATTTCTCATAGCTCTACAATTTGCTATTTGAGATGGATTTTTTTCTTTATAAACACATAATAAAAAATTGACATTAGAGATTATTGGAATGCAGATAGGGATTTCAGTCATGGATTTACAGGCAGAAGTCAAATATAAGCAATGACAAATGGAACTGACAGTGAATCAACAATCTAATTTGCACAGATCAGAATTTAATATAAAACTGGATATTGTTTTTCTGTAGCCTTCCTGCAATAAATTACTGTACACAGACTACAGAAAGTCGAAGTAATTTTTCTTCCTTTTTGCTGTTGAAATATTCTTTTTTTGAAGAAGAAGAAAATTTTTTCTTAGTAAACCAAGAAGGAAGTAAATGAAAAATTGAATTTAAAATCTAAACATGCGATATTAGTTCCAGGAAAATACCTCAGAATACAGAAGACTACATAATAAAACCCATCAGCTTACCCTGCCTTGCTCTCACTCCTGGAAGACATAGATTTTAAGAGCATTATCACAATAGAGGTTAACATGATTTTATTATTTTGAATATTTTCTATAGACTACTTTGGGGCTTTTAGGAATATATGGCATGAAAACTGTGCCTCAGTCTACATACAATATGCTGTTTCTTATCAGGTGCTGGAATTGTAGATAGAATATGATGTGTGTAGATTGCTGAAGTAGGTTAAGATTTTTATAATAACTCCTACAACTTACTGTCATATACTTAATGAGCTTCTAGCAGTTTTTTTTTAATAGTATTTTTTCTCAATTGAAGCCTCAAATGTTGAGTTTTTCTATTGAACTTTCTCAGGACATATCTGTGCAGAAGTGAGCACGGTGTGAAAGGCATTTGTGCACTGACCCTGGGCTAATCTATTTCTGTGCTGCGTGGAGTATCTGATCAGCACAGTGGGTCACCGGTAGCATGCTGAATTGCTCTGTAGGAGACCAACCATGGAAGCCATCTCCCTGCTGTTCATACAAGGAAATGCAAGCTAAAGAAGTGAGATTATGTCATTCTCTGGGCCGCAAAATAAAAACTTCAAGTGATCACAGTTTAAAAGTTGCTGAGGTATCCTGAAGAGAAGAATGGAGCCTACTCCCACCTGTCAGACTGAAAGTCTTCATAGGAGGAAGACAAATAAAAGGTCCTTGATCCCCAGAATCAGTGACTCAGAAAAAAAATTACAAATCTGAGCTGAAGTGGATTCTCAGATTCACATCACGGCAGGGACATTAATGGTGTGTCACTATGACACGCAATGAACCAAACATAAAAATGCAGCATCATATCATTTTGTAGCTTTGAAGGCTGAGCTGTAAGAAAAAAGCTTTCCAGAGAAGAGTTAGACATCAGAACCTTACAACGGCAACATTAAAATACAGCTACCTGTATGTATGTGGGTACCTTGTACATTGCTACTTACATTGCTGTATGTATATTTAGCCAAGAAGTAGTTCTCTTTTTCAATAGTATCTGTCAAAACACAGAACAAGGAGGACTGGTATCAAAACAGGGAGGAAAACCCATACACAGTTCACATTAATTGTAGCGAGTGGCTAACGTCAGACTGAGATGATTTATGGGTTATTTAATCTCTTCCTCTAGTCTTCTAAGGGTGATCTCAGTAAAACACGACATGAGTGATTGCCCTCTCCAGCAGATCATCTGTTCCCATCGCACACCTTTCTCCTGTCACAACACTGCACTCTGCTTTTCACCTCTGTAGCATTCAACTTAGGGTCAGTTCTCCAGTTATTTCTAGCAGGAGTCAGTGCCATCATACTGCTGAACAGGCAGCCTGGGGAGAGCCCTGTGTACAGTCACTGCTCCACAGCAGGAAGACCAGGCTTACCGATTGAATCACCATCATCCCAGAAGAGAGACCCAGAAGCTTCTCCTTGTTCATCCAGAGCAATAATGAGCCCAAATGGGTTCAGACGGCTGTTGACAAACACGTTGAGAACTGTCAGCACAAACTTGTGGGCACTGTCCCTTCCAAGTTATTTAACAACTTCTGAACACAATTAACTCCAATTTTAAGGTTACAAAAAAGGCCACAACAGAAAAATGACAACCATGCTCACCAAAAGAGCTGCTGAAATGACAACAAAAACTTTACCTTGCCTTGTCCCACTGAAGTGTAAAATTCCCACATTTTGAGTGCTCATATGGACAAGCTTCCCTTTCTTTCGTAGCCTTAATAAACGATAACTGAGCAGTCTGGGAGATGGCTGGTCACCAGTGTTACCTTACTATGGTTTAGTTTGGTTGCTGCATGGTGGTGTTCCCTTCCTTCCTACTCATATTTAACTTCTGAGAACGGCTCAGGTGTGAGGCCAGTATATTACCCATTGGTGTGGGGAAATCATTTCCCTCAAAAGAGGTTTGAGCTTTTCCACCTTGCCCATGGCACTGGATAAATATATAGAAGGAGAGAAGTTTTGCATTTTTCCCTTGCATATGTTTACTTTGAATGACTGGCAGCAGGTCAGTGTGACAGTAAGGTGTGCAAAAGCTTTTCCAAGTGTAACCGCAGAGCCAGGAGTAGGTTTCAGCTCTGCAAATGATGATATGGGTCATCTCTGGAGTGACTTGTCTTCACAATGGAGCAAATAGTGGGATAAAAATACTGTGCTTATCACCTGGGATGGCAGCTGGGAGCTGCAGATAGCCTCTCTTCTGCACTTTCTTTTGACTGCTTTTTTGGCTGCCTGTGGGTTTGACCTGCACCATGGCTGTTCGGTGACAGACATAGATGACATTACCTCTTAGTAGTGGTTGTGGCTGGTGCCTGTTCTGGCAGGATATAGCCTCCACGGATGAACAGAGGGATCTTGCTCAATGGGGCAGCCACAGTAACATATTTCTTGTTCCAAACACTTGGCACTTTATGACCCTACCACAAAAATTAATGTAGTTAAAAAACCACAAATCTAGGCACTATACATTTGTACATATACCACTGAAGAAGAGACCAAAGGGTACATTTTAATCTCGATTACATGAGTGAAAATGCAAACAGAAAAGTGGATTTCAGGGGTATTATTCCAGTTCCTTTTTTTAACATGAAAGAGGATGTAGCTCCTGCAGTTATACATATGCATGAGACAGAAGCATCATGAATGAAAGACAGCAAATGGTCTTTAAGAATGGTATCATTATTCCATATGCTGTGAAAAAACTCTCATCAAGACACTGAGCAAAAAGCAAAAGAAACTTTTGCTTCTTCTTTTTATTTATATGGAGCTTGTCACATTTCAGCTAAAGGTAAGTGATTCATAATCATTTGGGAATGTAAACTGTAGATTTTCTTCTCTTTTAAGGACAAGCCTTCCCCTTTCAAAAAGTAATAACAACATTCAATAAGTGAAAATTGTATGTATGTAGACAACTAGCATAAGTTATCTGCATTATTCCTTCCAGGTTTAATGCCTGAAAACCAGGCGTAGGCAAGGCTTACATATAGCATAGATAACAGAAAAGCTTTGCTCTTGCCCTCTGTAAATGGTAATTATAACTTGAGATAAGTACACAACCTTGGTTTTGGATAAGACTCGTGTATGGCAAGTATGTGCCAAATGCTGGGAGCTGAGCTTTGCTACTGCTGAGGCCATGCCCCGTAGGCAGGGCAAGGGACACCGGGGCTGCTGTCTCTGCACCCAGTCCAGCAAGGGGGGCTCAGGGGGAACCACAACAATGAGAGCTGAACAAAATGCTCAACCTTGCAGTGCCACGGTCTTATGAACAGAGAAAAGAGAAAAAGTTGGATGAACATTCATCTGAGGACACCAGCCAAATGCTGAAAATGACCAAACTTCTTTAAAAATAAGTGTGAATTTCCTCTGAAAGCATTTTTGTCCTGCTCATTCCTCTACCAGCATCACTCAGGGTGATTAAGAACAGCCTGATGCTCCTGGGCTGACATTTCCGAAAGCTCTTAGCATCAGCCTAATGACTCCTGCTGAAGCCAACACTGGTCTTACCCTGCAGATTGCAGCGGAGCGTAGTTAGGTTGAAACTGAGCACTTTTGGAAATGTAGGCCTGGGGATAGTGTTCAAAAAGTCAAAACTTGTAGTCCCTGAAGCTAGAAGAGGCTGGCATTTTCCACAGAGCAGATTGTTCTGCATCTCTTGGAAGCGTCTTTCGGAGGGGAGCCTCTCCCTGCACTCTAAATATGCCTTCTGTCTAAAGTGATGCATAGGCAGAACTGCATGTGCAAAATGGTTCACAGCATGTTCTCAGGTGTACAACTCAGGGTTCTCTCTCTGTTTCTATGCAGGGAAGTGTATCAGCACAAGAAGTAAAACACGCAATAAGGGAAGAAAAAGAAAGAAATTTTGACAGTTTCACAAATTTCTAGGCTGCTTTTGAAAATTCAGTTCTCTGTGTCTTAGAGCTTGAAAACCAAAAATAGAAAGCTGTGTAATTTACTCTCCCAGCTAGCCTGGTGTAGACTTTTTGTTTTCTAGTTTTCTTAAACACAGATGCTGAGGTAAAAATACTGCTGAACGTTGCTAAAAGTTACTTTGCTGGAATTGTACCATTTAAAATTATGTAAAAAATGTAAGAAACTGAATCTTGAAAATACATACGGTATAGTAGTCAAACCATGTCGCTTCAGGGAAGTATACATCCACAGATCTTGCTCCCTGTAATTGTTATAAAGTGATTAAAGTCTTTTCTCTTTTTGCATTTCTGATATTACATTAGCTTTATTATATTTGCACATGGAGAGATGTATGCTGAATATTCTAATAACATCAAATCTTGGATATTATGGCTGAGTTATTATCATAGCAGTGGACTAGTGCTGGCTAATCTATAATGTTAAACAGACAAACCTATCCTATTTGGGGGAGCTTTACTGCATTTCCACGGAATGAGTCAATATTATATGATTATTTTGGTCTAGGACATCGCTCTATGTCTTGCAAATGTAACTGGCCTAGGTGCAGTCCTCTATCATCTGAGCAATCCCAGTGAGGTCTATGGCAAACTTTGCAAGACAGGACTTCACATCTGATGACGGAGCAGAGGGACCCCACTGCTCAGTGCCTCTTGTTCCTGTTACAGAAACAGGCAGAGAGTAAGGCCTGGCAAGGAGGATACACAGGTATTTGCCTTCTTGGAAACAATTTAAAGTTGCAGATAAATAACAATAAGTAATGTGCTGCTAATTCACAAATGCTGTACTTGTTTTGCAGCATGCATTGTATCATATTGCTGCAGAGGTGAAATCACGCTAAAGACACTTTGATTTAATAACTCCAGGAAAAGGTGGAATCAAAACATGCTTCCTCATTTGTCGTGAGTTGCGTATTCTCACAGATTAATTTTGATTCTCAACATAGATGTCTGTCCCTTTGCAGAGTTATGGTTTATCCCCAGGGTTTACCCAAGGGAGCAGGTAGAGCATAAGAAGTAAAAATGGAGAAGAAAAGTTAAGGCAAAGTTACCATTTGACATTTTAGGGCTTATATATATATATATATATATAATCAAATTTAGGGATTATAGGTATATAAACAAAGAGAAGCAATAAGAAATAACTGAGTTATTAAAGTATGCAAATCTCACATTAGAATACATGAATAGCTAAACTGGAAATTTGCCTTGGCTTGTGTCCTGCAGTGGGCAGTGCTGGGTGTTTCAGGCAAAGTGTCCTAGTGCTGCAGTAAGTAAGACTGGGGTAGTTTGCCTTGTCTGTTTACATCTTACTAGCTCTTTAGCTATTAAAGATTGGGTTAATCGATAAAACGACTTGAAAACTTGAAGGAAAAACCCTATAAAGTCAAGATGCCCCTCTCTCCATATTTTCTCTGCATTATGACGACAGCCCTGGATGTTCAGGTCTGCAGAGAAGTGTGCAACCACCATCTGAATTGTGATGAACCTTGCCTTCATGGCTCCCTAAATAACAAGCCAGTGTGTAAGGCAGTTCCCTGTATTAATTTTGATGGTTGTCTCACTCACACCCTCAGACTCAAGGAGCAAAGGGACAGTTGTCCCTGATCCATCTTCTCTAGACAAGCAGGTGCCATGCTGCAGTTTGATGCAGTCACTGACAGCCTGCAACTCCACGGTGAGGGGCTTACAGCTCCCCACTGCCTCCTGTGCTGCTAGCTAACAAAATCTTCCTTTAATTCACTTTGCAGGAAGCCACCCCTGGCTTGTCACCGTCGCTTCATGAGAAGGTTTCTCTCAAACCTTTCGTCATCTTGCTGGTCTAAGACCCTGTGAAATCTCCTTGTTAGTCATCAGCTGTTAGAAACCTGGGGGAGTCTGAAGATGAAGGACTGACGAATGAAGTGCCTCAATGGAATCAGAATGGGTTTAGATGCAAGAATAAGAATTTCCTTTTAAATTCAGCAGCACAGGGGCTGGATAAAAATAGGTGACTAACAATGGCCTGTTTATATGTCTGATTATCAGCAACATCTAGAAAATGCATCAGATATTCTGGCAGCAAGCTGATCACAAACAGCTCTAGGATACCTCACATGCAAATATTTAGCTCTGCTCAGATGTACCTTTCTGGTGCTGTCAGTGGTGGGGCAAGAGGAGAAACCCACCCTTGTTCCAGCTGAGCAGTGAGAGCCCTGACCCCAGTGCCATGCCCAGTACAGCCTTAGGAAAATGCTGCTTTTTAAAACCTGTCATATTAGCAGCTAACATTCCCATTACCATTTCCATAATGACTGCATCTGCCTGCGGTGCTGGGAAACTCCTAGTACAGCCCTTGAGATGCTGCAGTTCCAAAACGCTGTGGGTAAGTGGCAATATGGCAATCAGTTTGCTTTAATATCTGCGTGTTTCTTCCTAGCTCGACAATTACTGCTCTGTGTGCGTCCTTGGAGGGAGCTGTCAGCACAGTAACAGGAGCATGGAGGGGCAACATCCAGCCTGTTTACATCTATTCGGCGCGTGGAGTAGCAGGGAAATGCCATGCCCTCACTTTCATCCTCCTACTTCAAGCACTGGGCAGCTTTGTACTGTCTGTGCTGCTCAGAAATGCGTTCTGCTAGCTTTGACAGTGGAGGGAAGAAATGGGTGGATATGAGCAAAAATGTCCTGAATGTCATCCAGTGCCCTAAGCGCAGTTCATTTCTTTTATTCTAGTATGATGGCTTTTTTTAATTACAGTACTTGCCTCCTGAAGAACGGGAGCAATCATAAAAGCAGGTCCCCAAAGGAAGGCAGTGTCTATTCCATGAGTCTGCTGATCAGAGGTAAATCTGGTGTTGAAAGGGAGATATGCAGTATTAATTCACATTTTTATAGAACTCACAGAATATTTTGATATTACTCACTGCCACAAGAAATCTGCTTCCTCAAGATATCCTTCAACAATGCCAAATATTTTTCATGGTTGAGGGAATGCCAAAAGCTGGACAGAGATTCAGAAACAGCAGTAACACCTACCATACTGGAGTAAACCAGAAACCTCGCAAAATGGTGGAGCCAATTTCTTTTCAGAATAGCAGTGGTGGGAAAACAGCTAACTCATTTTCTGTCCAGTAGGTAGAGACTTCACCAAGGGAGCCAAAGAGCAGGAGAGGGGCCAGAACCAGGAGAGGGAACACAGAGGAATAACACTGCACTCTAGGATCTAAAGCACTTGTGAAAATCCTTGGATTTGGCTTCCTGCACCTTTGACACATTTACATTACAAATTTTTTGCAGGACAAACACAAAGCGACATTCATACATATTGGGCTTTTTATCTGTCTTTCCTGAATGGATGAAAACTTATGGAATTGAATCAACTTTATTCAATGCATGAGTATGATTTGGGATTCTGATCATGTCCTCCAGAGTGCTTGCAGTCCCATTCTCCTGGCATCATCTGCCAGTTTGGAAAGAGATCTATATTCCACTATGCATCAGCTAATGAAAACACTGAATAGCACCTGCAAAGAGGAGAGATCCTCCCTATCTCAGAACCTCCACTTATCTGGCATAAAATCCCTGAGAATTTAAATAGGTTTTCAATCATTTGTAAGCCTGTCTCTGAGGAAATTAATAATGAATCCTCGTTCCCTTGTTAGCTTATAAGAATGTCACGTGAAGTGTGTTCCAAGCCCTCCTAAAATCCAGGTACCTTGTACCTCCTGCTTCCTGCTGCTCCTCTGCCCCCTTTCCCATCCAACAGCCCTGATGCCCTGTCACAGACAGCAACTGGACTGCTTTACCATCATTCACAGTTGACAAATTCACACTGGCATGTTAACATATTATTCTCTAAGGATGTACAGACTACTTGTCTGTTTAACTTTGCAGCTGCCCCTGTCTAAAGACAGGTTTCCGTTGTACACTGGCTGGAGTAGTGGCTCAGTGTCAGTGTCCTGCTCTGACACCCTGCCTGCTCAGGGGTACCTGGGTACCCTGCACCCAGCCCAGACTTACAGAAATTACCCCAATTGAGCAAAGCCACATCAGCAATAAAAAGACAACTATTCCGTGTGCAGATTTCTAAAATATTGCAAGTTTAGGGGAGTAAATGTAACTCAGGAAAAAAATGTTCTTGAAGGCAAGCCTCACACTCTGCCTGGAAGAAACCTCAGTTCATTCAGAGTTCCTTTTTCTGTCGGAAACAGTAGCCCTTCTGGACACCTTCATCTTGGTCATTATTGTAGTTTGACTTAATGCTTTTCAAATATTTAAAGTAGGTTTTTTGATTAACTACCTTGTCTTAAAGTTTTTGAAATATAAAACGTGAAGTTTTTTTGTCATCTCAATAGCTTCTCCGTATTTTTAATTTCACTGTAATAAAATTATAATACTTTGTTGTAGGAGATTTTGGGAGAAAAAGCTGGGCAAGAAATCATGACAAAAGAGAAGTCTGTCTTATTTGCACGTGAAAACAAGCATCTCACCATCTAACTCGGTACTATTTTCTCTTGCAATTATAGCAAACGAGCACAATTTCAGCATACAAATGAACTTCCTCATTTTGAAAATATAAGCCAAGACATACCTGTGAGCTGTGAAAGATCCTTAATTCCATCTACATGCTTCCTAAGGTTAGATGCTGGCCTCTCTTCTGCCTCATTTTTCCCCTGTTTAGCCATTAAGCAGAATTTTCCCTTCCAGTAAAGGATTACCACCTCCTGGTCTTTTTGGACAGCTGAGCTACTTGCACCTCTGTTTCACTGACTGAAAGCCTCAGAGGCACTTAAAATGCTTATAAGAATCGACTGGGATGTTGTTCTTGTTTGTTATTTGAAATGAGCACCTAAATATTTGAAATGAAATTAAAAATCTGAAATGACCACATGAAATAGGTATTGCTTGGAGACTCCCTGCCCAGGCAGAATTGTTTTCACGGTGAGGCTTGTGGACTCGTAACAGCTCCACCTGAAAAACCAGTGCAGTTCTTTTAGCTCTCCTTTGTGTTTTTTACAAGGGAAAGATTTGTTGTAAAATTCCATCATCTGTACATTGAAAATTCTGTTTCAGTTCTCTCTCTAAACCCCACATTTCTCCTTCTGTTAGCATCTGGGTCACTTTCTCTACTTGAGCAGACCTAGTAAACCAATGAATATTAATTAGAAAGAGCAAGAAATAATCATTAAGTAACAACAGTAACCAAAATTATAGTAAGAAATATTCTTAAACCATTTTAGTATCTAGCTATGGCAGCATTAGCCAACAATGTGCCCACTAGGATGGGACCTGGGTAATGAAACAGTTTGTGCTGATCTCCTGATGCCTACGCTCCCTACATGCATTTTAGAGGATTTATTTCCTAGTAATCCCAGGGTGGTCCCACTGACTAAGCTCCCATCAATGGCCGTACTGCACCTTTTGGCTCTGTTTCACCGAAAGAAAGTCTTCGCTCATGCATCCAAGACTGCTTTACAGTTCAAATCGAAGCAAATGTGGAAATTTGCTAATGTAGATGTGGTCCAAAAAGAGTACAAGAATGCTGGGAATGGTCAGGAAGGCAGCTTTAACATCCCTAAAATAATTCTATATTAGCAGAGATTAGCTAATATTAATGTCAAAATGAACTCAGTCATTTCCAATATTAACAGAAATCTCATTAAGCAAAAATAAATACCTCAAATAGCATATAGCCCCTTCTAAGACATGAGTACCTATAAAACCTTTCCTTAATGTAATCGAGTTAAATAAGGTAGCAGAGTAAGAAGGGGAAGGATACTGCTTTTAAAATTTATCTGCCGTTACACTGAGTAGACAAAACAGATTTTGTGCATACCCTTTCCATACTCGAATGGTCTGCACTTTATTGTAATCTCAGTTTAATTTGCAAAATGTGCCTTACCCTTTAACCAAAATGTTTTCAACCTCAAGGGAAAAAGAATATTAAACAGTCCAGGAAGTAGCCTGCACCAATAAGACTAAATTATGTCAGAGCTTCGGGCAGTAGCCTTTTATGTGTATTATTTGCACTCCTTTTGCTCAAGTCTTTGCATAAAGTATTCTGAAGTAGAAAATTTACCAAAAGCAGGTAAAAAGCTAATTAAAAGAGGCTGAGAGGGAAACTAAATCTCACTTTGATTCCTACCTCTTCCAAACAGAAAAAATTAGTTGTTCCAAAAATCTGAGGACATATTTTCTGAGGGGTTGTTCAGTCTGTATTTATTAGTCTTGAATTTGCACCTGCTTCTGCACTCAAACATCTCTGTCTCTGTTTTCTCTGTGCAATTTGTGGACACAGATGTAGGTTTCCTACATAGCATGCAGATGCAAGTGCTAAATTGGAAAATGCAAATGCTGTGGATGATTGGAAAATGTAGACTTCTCTGTACGAGGCCTCCTTGGCATTCTGGATCAGAATATAGATTTCATAGATTTCATTCAAATACAGAAAATATAGGTATGTGATTCCAATTTATAAAATAAGAAAGAACTGCATATTTGCCTAAGACAAGAAATTTTCAGAATACTCCCTATTTAGGTTTTTTTTTTCCACTGGAAAAAAATGTAGGTAATATTTTAACGAAAATCCACTGCATATATGAAGAGTTATTTTTGTGCAAATAATTTGAAGAGATTTCATTGTAAAACTGTTCTTTTTAAGAGGGAGCATGCAGTAGTTACTTTGACTATTTTCAAACAGATATCAACTAGTACATACATAGAAGCTCAACTACTTTTGTGAGCACAATATGATAAAAAAGAGAGACTCCAAACTCACTCGTGCATCAGTGACCGCACCACTGTGTTTCCGTGAACATGGGACTCGAAGAACAAGGTGTATAAGTACGGCAGCAGTGAGTATCTGATCCGAAGCGTAGCACGAGATATCTTGGCAAACTCTTCTCCGAACACTGCTGGGTCTTGTTCCTGTTAAGGAAAAGCTTTGATTCGTACTGAGCATTATAACTAGGGACTGCAAATTCAACAGAGAACCTGTCTGCAACCTAAGGAGAGCTGTGGTTGACATAGTTCTACAAAAGGAATGTTTAAGAAAAAGCACTGATTTGCAAACTGGAAGATATATTAAGAACAACATCCATTACCACCAAACTAATATTTGCATAAAATTTTTCAACTTGAAAAATTCCAGCAAGTTCAGAGAGACCAGACCCCATCGCAGTGTATGTGAGCCATCTGCAGTCACCCCTAACCTCATGATGGGAAGGGAGCTCCGGTTTCATGTCTGTGCTCGGGAACAGACACCCTGTTTCTATAAATTAATTTATCCTGGAGATGCAACTGTGTGTGGTGGGGAAAACATTTCATCCATACAAAGAAACTTGATTTCCAGCATTTTAGGATGCCCCAGATGAGGGGACACCCATGCATCAGCAGTGCCCCTCGCTGCCAGCAATGCTCTCCTGGGAGAGAGGGCACTCATACTGGGTCTCACCATCAAGAGGGCAGGTTTAAGCAACCTGTCTACACCCATTGGCTGCTTCTGATCTACTTCAAGGCAATCTTGACTCTCCCCTGGGATGGGATGTGAAGCACGCAGCCTGGGGCAGTGCTGATACAGCAAAGAGTTGCATCTCCTTTAATTCCTCCTGTTCGACCTTCTCCAGCGCTAAACTGAGCCTTCTAACGAGTCACATGGCTCCCTTCCTCCCTCACAAAATTTTCCCATAATACTCAGTTTTCTCATTAAAATTGAAGAATGTATGATGAATTCCAAGGATAATGAAATATAAAAGGAACAGAAGTAACAAAGCTTTTTATATTATCTAGTGCTTTTCAGACAATAAAACTATTAATTAAACCATTTGAAATCCCCAAAGGATTAGGCAAAGTGGATATTTAAGATTCTATTTTAACACTAACTTAATATTAATTAAAATCGGTATTTAAGTTAAAATTCTCCATTATTATGTTTACATCAGAATTAGTCACTGATAATATTCCCTGCTGGCTCTGGGCTCCAGAGCATCTATTATTTCAAAAATTGCACTATATTTTTACCAGTATTCTGACACTGTACAAATATTGTGTAAGTTCAGGAAAAAACATTCAGACTTCTTAGATGATGCTGAGTCACCCAAAACACCTTGTTCATTTATTTCATCAAACACAATGTTTTAAATGGACTCAAGCAATCCAGTAAAACCAGATGCATCTTCTGTTACTCTGTCATTTTCTCAACACTGAGTTGCAGCTCCCGTCACATAAACCCATTGTTCTTTTCCTGCTTATTAAATTGTGCATATGTGATGAATACTGACTCACTCAGGTCAGACCCTGTTTGCATACTCAAAGGGTCAAGCAACCATGTATGGATAAGGTACTTATAATTTTAGTGGAGACATAAACAGAAAGTATTTATCAACAGTGGCAGCTAACATCTCACAGACATTTATTGTCCTAGAGAGAAATATCTCAGCATATCTCAGGGATCTACAGGGTAATTCCTGACCCTCTTAATGACAGCATTGTAACTTATTATTCCTTCATTTTCTCAGTTGTTGAATGTCCATCCTACTTTGATGCAAAGACAGATGTCTTTCTTGGGGTGTAAATGTTGCAACATTTTGATGATGCAACTTCAAAGAAAACTGAAGGTTAGCTAGTAACCTGAGTTCCAGCATTGCACGGATCAGTTTACAGAAGAAAAAAAAGAAAAAAAAAAAGACATTTATTGAACTAGCAGAACCATTTCATCACAGTTCCAGATAAACACAGTGTACTTATAAAGGCTGCAAGACTTTCAAGCTGTTAGAAACATAGCTAGAAATGACCTGACAACTCTCTCTATCTGTGACATGTCTTAAAAGAACTTTACAATAAGTCAAAGCCAGAGCATGAGTCTGACTGAGACTGCACTTTTTCGTCCTTCTCATGGGCTCATTGGCCTTTTTTAGTCTTTTTTGCTTCTTGGCTGATAATGCTGTCACTGTTGCTGGCTCCCATTGGAGGTCTCACATTTGTCTGGAGTTTCTAACTGTGGCATTTGTCTGAAACTTGCCATTAAACAGCAAGGATGGCGTATAATGCCGTCTCTCCCCCTTTCCTGCAATGCCTGTTATAGTTACAGCAGTACTGAAACAAAAATTGAAGTAAACAAGAGAGTGGAAAGATGTGCTAACACTCACTAGGTCTTAAATAAAATCTGGGCTTCAGTATGTAAAAGATGGAGGGGATGAATCTTACCAACAGTGTGGGAAGACCATTTTCTGTCATTCAAAGAAGTCAGTACACATTCCTGCATGGCTTTTGGATGTTAGATACTATATATTTTTCAGTATTTCTATGTCATCTTTAAATTATGGATGGGAAAAATTATTACACTGTGTAATTCCTGCTGTCAGTGCAGCAGTACTTTTCCCCCACTGCTCCAGTTTACCCAAGAATGGCAGGTTAATTTCTGAGAAAGTAATACAAATCACCGTTGTTACTGTAATCACAGCCTACAGCTTTGTGTAATTTCATGTACTTACAATATTTCCCTCTGCATTGTGGTTTCTGGAAAACGGGTAGAAAGAGCCAAGCTGCATCCAGCGCAAGCAGAGTTCATAGGTAGTGTTATAGTTAAACCCACAGATATCAGCACCGATCTAAAGAAAAAAGATCATTGGACAAGTGTTTGTGATTGTGACTGAGGCCCAAAAATGAGAAACTACAGAAGTTTGTTAATAAAAATATTTTTCAGAAAGAGATACCTATTTCTGATGACTTTATAAGAATGCTCCATAATGATATGGATTTTTCCAGGACTGAGATCGTACTGGCTCTTAAAACATTAACATCACTGTGAAAAATCTCACCATATTTCAATAACTCTACAAATTCTCCAGCCCAGCTTGCAAAACCAGAAATACTTGGAGGGACCTCGGTGATAGAATACATAATATAAAGAGATCGGTTTTGTATAGCATGCAGTGATTTAATCTGAATCTAGCAGTGCTATTTTTGTTTCTCTTCAGCCAGCCAAGATTGATGACATTTAGCTTTTTTTAATCTGCAGTTCCTTATGCTGTGGAGGCCGTTACTGCTGGCCATCTCCAGCAGCTTATTTCAGAAAACATTTGAGTTAATTTAAAGTGATATTGTATATGAGCCAGCAACTGCCTGAAGGACATCGAACTTACGTAGGGGATGCCAAAGAGGTTGAATTCCAGGACTCCGATGATTGACAGGTGCATGTCCTTCCACTGAGAGAAGTTGTCACCCAGCCAGTGACCCCCATGCTTTCCACTGCCAACGAATGTAGACCGACTCAAGACAAATGCTCGCTTTTCAGTTGCCTGCTGGACAACACTGCAAAGAAATGCAACAATACCATTAAAAATAAATGGTAACCAAAAGAGTCATATGATCAACCTGAGCTTTCAGGCACAGCTGGGGAGTCTGAAGGGGTGTTATTAATGAAACAATTCTTATTGTGGTCCTGAGTCAAGTGAAAATGTGACTGCAAAATTGAAAATAATGAGAAGTTTTACTCATTGGCCAAAATAAAGAACTAAAATCTATCTGATCCACAAAACAATTTGTTGTTCCTAAAAATAAATGTTTAATTTATTCTCAACAATGTCTCAAACAAAATAGTTGAAACATAATTTCTTTTCTGTATTAGCACATTTAATTCTGTGTCCTACAAGTTCCTAAAAAACACTACAGTATGTTGGGGGTTTTTTCTATATAGGATTTATTTAAAGATTTCTATTGGCAAATAAAGTCTTAATATCCTGGAATTAAGTTTTTTAAAAAAATCAAACCAATATCTGAATAACTTAAAAAAAAAGAAATAATCAATATAGAAAGCAAAAATGTAATCATTCAAAATGTCACCCCATCCTTGTGGTACTTCCTCTGGTTTCCTGTCATTGTTTGATATATGAGGCTTCATTACAGAATTAGTGGTGTAATGAATTTTTCCTTGCCTTCTGAAAATAAATTTGCTACATCAATCAAGGAAGTACAATATGCCTTATTAACAAATCTATTACAAAATTCCTCAACATAGGATAATCTCTGTACATAATTACATGTTGTAATATTATATATTGCAGGAACTCAAATTCAGCTCTGCTTTAATATGATTTGGGCAACACAACTTAGATTCTCTGGGAAATTCTAACGTAAATTATTAATCATGTTGTTCACCATCCACCTCCTTCTCCCTTTCTTTAATGAGATTTGATCAAGAGCTCTTTCATCCGTATTCGTAATGGCCAATATTCAGTATTGGTTCTGTAATAATACAGAACATATAAAACACTTCAATATTTGTTTCTGAAGCAAAAAACCCAAGAGCTTTCATGCAAGCCTGAACATATTAACCTTATGGACCATTATGCAGCAAGAGGTAGAATTCCTGAACTATGAGAGACCTGCTGCTTCTGGGTTGTACGTTTGCAGCTGGGCCAAATAGCTGCACAAAACTCTATGTGCTTCGCATAAATGGCATTTTGGAGCCATTTTATGGATGTCCTGAGTATGAGTCTTCTCCTCTGGCTGTGCAGCAGTCTTTGGCTCCATTTGCAAATGGAGCATCAGATCAACTCAACTATGACCCAGAGCTGTATAAACAATTTACAGCAAGTAATTTATTTGAATAAATTTCCGTCTATTGTGAATCATTGCCGAACAGACCCTAACATTGTCAAATGTATTTGTTGATTGAAATTATTTACAGAATATCATGTGCGAGTAATTCTTGGCATTAAGCTATGCACAAGCTGATTGCTGCTAGATCATGTATCCAAATTCAAGCCATCTGACATGGGTCAGATGACACATTTCCTATTCTCTGGGTGCATTAGAATAATTCTTAGAATTTTTTCATATGATTATGAACTTGTCATTCGTTTCAGCCAGTACCCTGCAATTGATGCTGGTTTGATAAGTATTCCCGACAGTGATTTAATTTAGGATGTTATTTGTGAAGAGTGAATGCAGAAAAGGAATACAACCAGCTTTGAAAATAAATGTGTTTGAGAAACCCAAATGAATAGGTATGAAAAATTCTTCACCAAAGTTTACTAGCTTTGCAATGAATCTGGCTTCTGCTTACGCTTTTGGTGGTGTCTTGAACAACTTTCTACATTTGGTTGAGCAGAATATGTGTTTCTTTTGGAAGCAGCCCTGGAAGTAAGCACTGCAGGAATGTGGAAGGGACACAGACCTGGGGAGGCTTCAAGGAGATGTGCAGCAGCAACCATCCCAACAGCGCTGGTCCAAGTTAGTGCAGCTAAGACAGTGTGCATGCTTAAAGGGCTGGGGCAGGTGTGCCTGCACGCAGAGTTTGTTCTGCTAAAGTCACAGGGTTTGTCTCGCGCAATTGACTTTACTGGCTCAGAGCCAAAACTAAAAAAAAAACAGCTCAAGAATATAGGCAAATCCAAAGTGTCTATTCGAACAGTGTTACCAAGACAGTGTGTGGTTATGTGGACCCCAATGTGCAGGGGACAAATTCTGGTGGACACACCAGTGATGGGAGGACCTTTGCTGAGATTGGCGCGTAGAGGCCCCAAAATCATGCTAAGTCCCATGTGTCCTAGCCAGGAAGGTCCAGGGTTCGAGGGCTTTCTGCTCCTTCTCTTGAAAGCTGGACTGCCCTTCAGCCAGGCCCACAAGGGCTGGCAAACTGCTTCTGGCTTTTACCCAGCGCTTCCCTTTCCCCAGTCTTGGCATATAAGATACAAGTGCATCAACACTGTAAGTAGTCTCACTTAGCCATATCCTCTGGATGTTATCACAATACAACTGCTGAAAATGAGTGCTAAGTACTGAAGTAAGCCAGCACAAGGACCCCTGCTTTGGTATTTATATTGCATTATTAAACTTAACTGTGTTTTAGTTCAATCTCTGCTGGAAAGGCATGATTTTCCCATTTGATTTGATCCAACAGCTAGCTTTCCACTGTCACTCCAGCTTCACAGCAACAGTCTGCCTGCCTAAGCTAGTTTTGAGTGCTTCCCAGCTGCAAAATGAGTTTTACAGTAGCCAACAACAACTGTGCTGCAGTGCAGCTCTGCCCTCCTGGACCAACTGAGCCCCAAGCCAAAATCCAAAAGGCTGCCTGTCAGGAGCCAGAGGCACCTCCAGAAGCAGAGCTGAGTGGTTCGGATCCTTCACTGACAGTGCCAGAAACTCCTCTGCTTGGGCCACGGTAATGAAGAGATGGAAAAATTCCCCTGACGCCACACAAGGCTGCTTCTGCAGCAGCTGGACGTGAGCAGCTCTAATGGAGGATAGGAACATCTTGCTCTAGTTATACAAAATCAGCAGCTGAAGAGTTGGGCCCTACAAATAGATCCTGATTTTAGCTAAGTAAAGTAAAATCAGAAAAAGATTGTGTTTCTTCTTCCAAGATTCTCTTTTCTTGAAGCTTCTTACTAAATGACAAACAGTAAAACAAAGCGTGGGGCTGTTTCTTATCAGATTTCCTATTCACTATTACTATTTCCCAGGTAACATCAGCAGCTTATTTTAAAATGTATTTCAATCACCTGAAATCTGCTTAGAAATACTTAGAAAACTTACTTGAAAGTTGGTGCTGTCTGTGACCAGCCGAAGAGAGAGTGTGTGTTATAATGTTCTCCAAGGTAAGTCTTAGAGTCAGGACACAATGTCTTTTGTGCCAGGGAACGATCAGAAATGCCTGATGATACAGAACACTGTAAAATTATATACATCACAATTCAAATCTCTTTATATTACTAGTCATTTAGTGGTGAAAACACCAAAGGATTTGGGAAGAGGAAAAGCTGAGGAAGTGCTGGACCTGCACTCATTAGAGGTTAGCATGTGGCTTGCAAATTTCACACCTAAGCTCAACTCTGGTCCCTCCAGTCCCCTGAGGTATCTAGGACTAAAAGACAGCAGGACTGAGGGCACATCTCCAAGCAGCACCGTGAGTGATGAGTGGGGAGTGTCAGAGGTGTGCAGGGGAGGAAAAAGCGTGGGGTGCAGGAGTCCACAGGGTGTCATCTGCTACAGCCCGATACACTGCACAGAAGAGAGCAAGGACAGTTTATAATAGATATATTCACATGTGGATGGATTATCCAGTGACTCTATCAGCAGGTCACAGGCAGTGGGGGCAGCAGTAGCTGCTTGCCTTCAGTAATAGTCTGGGGTAGCCCTGATGTCACTGGCACAGCACCGGTTTTGCTGAGCCAAGGGGAAGCAATATGAGGCACAAATTCTCTGCACAGATGCTGCCTGGTCTTTGATCCCATATTAAGGAGATGCTAGCAAGGTCCATTTAGTGTGGAAAACGTGATTCTCATCCTCTGCAGGTAACCTCCATGAAAATGCCATGCGAAATTCAGCAGAAATTGGCCGGGTCAGTTGTTTGGTTTATACAATGTATTTATTTTTAGTTGAAAATGTTATAAAATACTCTCTCAAAAAAAAGAGAAGAAAAAAGGCAGATATCTCAAATATTCTTCTATTGCATGCTTAATTAGGTGCATGCACTATTGTAAATATGTCTGTGTGAGTAAGAAATCTCACTGCCTAATCACACTTTACTGTATGTTTGCAATTCATTACTACAAAGTGCATTTCTCTCTATCTGAAACCCCATTAGCCTCCCTGCTCTGCTGTGTCACCACAGCTGAAATCCTTGTGTGTGGATCTTTAGACACAAAGACTCCAGTATGGCTGATTTGCATCAGAAATAACTTAATTTATAAGAGATTTCCAAGTAACTTTGACTGATGTGGCTTTGAAGAAGACACTAAGGTTCTCGGGAAAGTCACACTTAATATCGCAGTAGCACTTAATTATTAGCCCTATAAAATTAATGTGGGATATGAAAGAAAATGCTGCTACATGAGTCATATTTACATGCTTCATTATTATTCTGAGTATTTTGTATTCTACCTCAGTAATACTGATTGTTTTACAACTGCATATTAATCTTCAGTATAAAGTGTTTTATAGAAAATTGATTTGAAGGACATCTGTTTTTAGAAGTTCAAACTATGGTTACGTGTAATCGTGGTTGTAATTTAGATAAGGAGGCTGAAGGCTACATTGACAAAAAGCCTAAGGCACTGAGACTGGGACTTGCACAGATTCAGTCACCTAAGACAACAGTGAGCTCCCAAAACCCTGCCAGCTCCAGGAAGGTCCTAATGTTTTGTTAGATTTAGCGGCTTAGGTCCCAGCTCACACCTACAGCAGTCAAGAGCTTGGACAGGCAAGGGAATGCACAGTGTTGGCATAAAATGGAATATAAAAGAAATCCCTTAAAAACTGGTTGAAAACAGACCTCCTACACCTTGGAAAAAATACTTTAGGCTCCTGTCTGGAGACCAACACTATGAGTCACAAGCAGAAGTAGGTGCATATATGCACAAGAAGGAGCAAGTCAGAGGGAGAAACTGGGCTCAAGACACACCTGTCTTCAGCATCCCTCATTGTCCTCACATGTCACATAGATATCTAGGTCTCTGACTCCTCTGTAATGGCTCAAACTTCAACGCTAGTTGTCGCAAAGCTCAGCCTCATGGCTCAAAAGCCTCTTTATGGGTCCATCCCTCAGTTCTTTATTTGTGAGGATAAAGGGAGCTCTGCCATTTTGGCCACAAAGTCTCACAGCTTTTTTTTGCAGCTCTGATTGCTGACAAAAATGGAGGTCACTTAAGGCAAAGGTGGAAATGCCTCCTTGGTTCCTGGGCTTCGGTCAATGACAAGACCCCCAGGGCCAGTGTACAACAGTTGCAAACAGCAGTTTCTTCACAAAGACGGCAAACGCCAAGATCATAATTTAAAGCTCTGGTTCTGGTTTCAATAATTTACAATCTTTTTATGATACTTTGTCATACTCTTGTTATGTTTATGTTTCTCTTGTATTCAGAGTGAAAAGAGATGAGATTTAATAAATAAAATTAAGAATTCACATGATAGTACAACAGCCTGAAGAGGAAAAGGGGACATTTCAGATACTTGTCAATAGCTCATCTATATAGCAACTTTCTGCTGCATGTTAGCATTGCTCGGGCAACTGGGCTTTCCTGGGGAAATGTTGGCTGGATTAATTGCCAGGACCACTGGCACTAATCGTAAGTACTTATGGCTTCCTGGGGAAGAATGAGCATGTCATTAACTCAGCTACTGGAACAGGTTTTCCCATTCCTATCAGTCTCCCATAGGCTTGGTCATTTTTAGACTTATTTTTAGCCCATTTCTAGTAAGGCAATGAAAATTTCTTTCCTAAGAGAAAGAAAAGATACTGGATTAAGGCATTAGGGGGATGCAATCTCCCTTGTCATGCTTTATGAAAAACGCAGATGCTGCCCATACTTGGAATAGCAGTAGTGATAGTAAGGCAGAAGGGTTACTCCCTCTATAAATTTGTAGCTGAATCACAGTACGTAAGTATCTTGTCTTTTCTCTGATGCAGACCAGTTGCTCAGAGAATGGCAGGGAAGGCCATTTTTCTAGTCCTGCTGCAAGGCAGCCCCAGTGATATAGGAAAGTGGCTTATGTTTGATACCACACCAAAGCTGAGCCAATGGAGTCTTGAATACTGAACACACAGAACAGGCAGGAAAAGATGGAAAACGAGAGGATGGCATTTCTTTCTAAGAAATAGCCTATCCAGGATTAAAAAAAAAGAAAAAAAAGTGAGAGAGTCAATGAAACTTTACTTACTAGGAACATAAGGAGGGTTATTGATATCATTAACAGCACATCCAGGATACTGGCCTCTTAAGAAATTGGATGGTTCGTTCATATCCTTTAATGAAGGGAGCAATACACATGTCAAAAGCCTAATTTTAAAAATAAATAAATAAACAAGGGATGGCAAATATAATGAGACATACAATCCAGATCCCATCATAGTCAAGGACATCCTTAAGCTCCAGACACATCTGGGTCCACCACTCTACTGTCCTGGGGTTGGTGTAGTCAGGAAACACTGAGCTTCCAGGGGGCCAGGCCTAGAGATCACAGGTATAATTCCTGGTTATCTTCTCATTTCTGTTACACAGCTGCTTTACCAATTTGAAGCAGCACTAGACCAAATGCATGAAAGAACTTCATAAACCAACCTGTCCAACAGCAGGCGTTATGCCATCGGAGTTCTTCACCCAGATGCCCATTTCCTCTCCGAGGTCGTAAGGTCTGTAAGTGCCCGGTTCTTCATCCTTGCTTATGAAAGGGTCCTGAAAACAGTGATTACCCTTCCATTATCAAAATCCCAAAGATAACCATTACTTTTCTATTTGTATATTTTAGAAAAATTTGGACCATGTTCTTAATGCAGATTGCAATAATATTAGAAGAAAACAGCATTAAAATTTAATAACAGTTGAGAGCACATAATAATTTAGGAAAAGTCATTAAAGATATGTCATGAGTATTTCTTGTATAAGGCCAAAGTGATGTGAAATTATTAAAGACCCTCATGTTTATTTTTTATGAGACATTCTACATTCAAATCATTTTAAAGAGGCACTAGATTTTACTTTCCCCTCTGCTGAGGTCTCTGCTTGGCAGAGCGGATGCCACATTGGGCATTCCCACACTTGGACACCTCTGGGCTTCCTCCAGGGCAATCTTCATTCCAGTTGCCTCAGCATCAACAGCTCAATGATGGAATAACTAAAGCTTCTCAAGAGGCTTGAAACTGGGACACATTCAATCTCAAAAGGACCTCCTTAGCCCTCCTTTCAGATCCATTGCCATACAAGTGTGTTTTATGCCAGTCCAGTGCAGAGTAACCCATAGGTCCTCTTTGTTGTCCCTTTCACTGCTTGGGGTAGTCACTACCTCCATTGCTGCCAGTGGCATTGACAGCATCAGCTTCCCTGCCTCAGGATAGCCATCAGTAGGCGCCAAGCTCACCAAAAGGGAGCCTAATCTATTCCTGGAGAAGATGGTGGCTCACCATGCCAGTAATTAATAAAGTTAGGAATACTTTGGGACACCAGTGAAGAGATACTAGTCAACTCTGCTCAGCAGTCAGCTGGGACTAAAAGGAGAAAAGTGCACTTTGCAATATGTTCCTGATTGAAAGCAGCTATCTGATTTGTGTTATTTAGAACAGAGGAAGATTGCAGCCATTTTAGAAGGGAATTCCTTACTTTTCTCTTAGAAAATCTTATTCCCTCAGGCAAAACCTTTCAGTTATGGAACACAATGGAGAAAAACACCACTGAAACAATTCTTCCATTCACCTATAGCTTGTGCAATAATTTAAGTAAACTTTAATTAAAATGTGATAAAAGTCTAACTAATAAACTTTTTAAGAACAAAAAATATCTGATCACAAATAATACATTTCTTTAAAGGCATGTTTTAAAGCTCATTTTAATATCCAAATTAATTGCCTGATTTACTTGTAAGCCCTCTGATAGTTATAGCACTGGTGAGGAAAGTATATTCTTTCATGTCTCAAAAAAAAAAAAGGAAGTCCCTGTAAAATCCCTACCTAAAGTGCAAAATTCCATTCAACTTCAACTATCTAGCTCCAGCGTCACCTCCATAAAAGGTATAAATGTCCATTACATTTTTAAACTTGTTTAATACTTCATCTTTAGAAAAGAGAAAACTGTCCATCTGTAATCATTATCTTATAATTGTGGAAAAGATGTCTCTCAAGGGACTTGGAGGCTGGAAAAAGTCATCTTAATTAGCTAGTCCTAATCCAAACTTCTAGTTTCCTTCGGCTGAAAGGTTATTCCAGTGCATAAATCTAATATATTATGCAGGTTTAGTATCATCTTAAAGAGAACAAAACCCTCCCATGCCTTCACGGGTTGTTTGCGGGGGGGAAGTTCACATCTGTTAAATCTTCTCTAATGCATCTTTTTAGCAGCTCTTGGAGAGGAGTGTCGAGCATCCTTAACTCCAACTGACTGCTCTGAGATCTGGGGGCACTCAGCACTTACCCAGACTGATGCTTTTCAACCTATGACCCCAAATATAGATTTTGATTCACATCCCTAAAAATTCATCTCTGGAGATTTTAGCCTCTACAGCTCATAGAGATGGATTTTAAAATGTTACGGATATCAAGCATTATTTTGAATCACAAGCATGCAGCTATTGACTTTTAAGTAATTTGTCACTCATGTCATTCCTAGCTGTTTCTATTTTTAATGTGATTTAATGGAAGGTATACAAGGTCTTTCATTAAAGTTCCTCTTCAGTAATAACATTTATCATTTTCATTGTAGTCACTGTTACTTTTAGAACTTCTTTGTTTCTAAAGAATACATTTGTTCTGACTCAGCTGAAGCATGCACATTATTCAGCGCAATAATGATGACCAAGTACTGACACTCAGACAAAATTTCCCTTAAATGGAGGTGGCCTCTGAAAGAGATCAGGAGAGAGAAGTGCTGAGGGGCTGCAGTTAGAGACTCCAGTAATGAGGTCACACTACTATCAAGGTGGTCATAGGTATGGTAGGCTTTCAGCATTGGATGCAAGCATGGGGACTGGACTTCCTGATGGTGAGGCACCAGCCATCCCAGTGGTGATGGCACAGTCGAGTTCAAGATCCTGTCCTCAGGCAGATTACTGGTGTTAATACTGCTGGCTGCACTTTGCTTGTGACCATAGTGGTCTGAGATGAGGAGGACTGAACCCACCTCCCCCATTTACTAGAGGTTTTACATGACACTAAGTGACTGCAATCAGAGCCCATTTCCTGAAGTCATCATGAGGGAGGCAATGATCTGCTACACTTGGAGAACTCACTCATTACTGTCACTACCCAAAGGGAATCTAAGTAGAAAATTCTTTTGGTATCAAACTGGATTACACTTGCTTTGATTGCAGTTAGCATGGCTTTGCTGTCCCTTGGGGATGAAATTCTTCATATTGTTCCAGCTCCTGGCTTAACTTGTGGGAATGCTTTACATCACTAAAGAATGCTAACAGTCAGAGTTTGACAGAAATTTCAACAACTGTAATAAAGTGAAAATAGAAAACTTCACTGCCAGTGCAACTTATATTTCCCGTTAGCTTTTAAAAAATGAAGAACAAAACGGATCAGCTTTTGCTCTTTTTCACAAGCTTGTCTAAAGGACTAGAGCAGAAGACAGCCCTTAGCTACAAGTTAGTGGAACGAGGAAAGAAAGGCTTCCTTATCTGGATTCCCATTAACTTGTTATATGAATTAAGAATCTTTGTTATATTCCTTGCATCTGCCTAACCACTGAATTTAGATTAACATAGCAACAACTCCTTGCATTGCTCTAGCATGCGCCATCTCGGAAACAGAAAGGGCTTTAAAAATGTTGTTGATGATAAACTCAGAAGTAAGAAGATAACGTAGCTCACCCACTAAACCATGACTGCTTGCCTGCAGCTTCTTACCCAGCAGCAAGTGCAAAACAACTGGAGGCATCCTAACTTTGATGAAAAGAGGTGACTACCATGTATTTACTGAAGGGCCAGAGTGGGAAGTGCTACCCTGAACTCATGGTATTTTACTGATATATTAATGTTTCACAAACTTTTTTGCAATAAACCAATAAATAGGCAGGTTGTGTTTAATGTTACAGCTCTAAGACATAAGATAATTTTTAGAGCAGTATTGAAGATACAAGGAGCCTAAACTGCCTAATAGTTGGAAAGAGGACTCAGTCCTGACAGCACATGTGCTCATCTACCACTTGGTTAGTTATTTACAATGATGTATCCAGTTAATTTTGGACTATTTTTGTCTTGAAGTTGCTCTCCATCAAACTGACTTAGTAATCTGTCACTGTTTAAACTTTGTTCCTTGGACCTCCAGTGATGGAAACTCTTTTCACTGCTGAACCCTGGAGCTTCTCATGATTTACAGCTGCAGAGGAACTGGGACCTTCATGGGAATGTATCTTCAAGGACAAATTGCTGGCAAACAGCATTCACTATATAGGCTGCTATTTCCATTATCAACATGTAATTGATCATTTGGGCTGTGTGGTTTTGTTTGAGGTTTCTAGCAGTGAATGCAATTATAGTACAACAATGTGAAGATTAGGCCAGTAATAAATACAGAGCAGATATATTTAATCAAACTACTAAAAAAAACCCCAGCAGACTGAGGAACAGCAAACCACATAACTGTATTTTAAAACGAAAACACTGATATGTGTACCTGTGGTGCTGACTAGTCCTTCCTCAGTGATATGCTAAACTTTACAACAAATTGTGAAGGAAAAAATAAGGACAGAGAGGTACTTCTGACTTTATCTATTTGACAAGATAATGTGATTTTTAGATGAGGAAATCACAGTAGCTCTCGGTTATCTTGACTCCAGTAAACATCTGATACACCACCACAAGTGAAAGAACTGTTTCACAATTTAGGACTCAACTTTTCAGTTGCTCTTCCCACAAGCCTTTGGACAAGACCCCACTGACAAGACATGGAATGTGGCCCTTGTTTTAAAACAACTAGATCAACTCTAGGCCCAAAAATTAGTGGTCTGTTCATTATGATTCAGCTGAATTAATTGGTCTCCTTACAAGTATGAGCCACGGATATAATGCAGGTAAACGTTATGCAGGGCTTTGTCATGTGAGACAGGGTTTAGCAGAAATAAGGAAATATTTCTGCCATTCTCTAGACACTGTGGGGGCATCATCTGGATTGCTGTGAACTCCAGCTATCTGCTGCCCAGGCAAACGCATTCAAACTGGGGCACGTGTGTGGGAGAGCTACTACAATGAGATCTGAAGACGTCACCTGATAAAAAGAGTTTATTTAATTTTTTCTTTAAATTTCAATTTAATTCATCTCTAGTTTCCTTGCCACCATTGGTACTCACTTTGCTGTCGTGACAAAGAGTCATTTCAGCACAAGGACACGTATGGGGACTTGCTGGGCAGAAACAGCAAACTTTGTTGGAAAAATTGATGGGGGAAGATGGAAAACTCAGATTTTCACTTCTGCCCAAATTAATTCGTTTAGTCATATGTCAATTTTGGTTACAGGTTCAACATATATTTTCCATGAATTTTCATGCAAACATCTCTTACATAATTTAGACAAAAAGTAAATATAAGGCAACATGAATTGTAGTCACTAGCTTTCCAGAGTGATTATGAATAGATTTTTTCCACTATTCATCTATTTTTGTGTGCATATTAAACACATTTCTTCATTTTTGGGAAAAGAATTACATGAAAGCAATCCTGCCTCAACTCAGCCCTGAAGAGAGGCCAAATTTCTCATAACTAAGTGGGAAAAAGTTGAAAAGAATTAATGTTATGGCATAGAGATGGTGCTGGTACACAGATACTTGATAAATGCAACATTTAAATATGAAATCTGTGAGAAAATGTTCTTCAGTTCTTTTCAACAAATAACAAAAAATGCAAAATCTGTTACAATAGCATTTGTGCAATACATAGCATTGTATTATATAGATTACACGTAGATACTGCTATGAACACTATGCTGCAAATATTTCTTATAAATGGAGAAATAATTAGCAACATTGTTAATTTACCAGAATCATGACATTGTGCATTCCTTCCTTCTTCAGCTGTTTGAGGTACTCTGGCAGACCTGCATAATTCACTTTATCATAGGTAAAGTCCAGGCGACGCTCCATGTAGTCGATATCAAAATGCTGGACATCCTAAACATTTTTAAAGGAAACACTATATGAGTACTTCATCCAGCTCTGGAGTCCTCAACACAGGAAAGACATGGATCTGTTGGAGCAGGTCCAGAAGAGGGCTACAAAAAGAATGATCAGAGGGCTGGAGCACCTCTCCTGTGAGGACAGGCTGAGAGAGTTGGGGTTGTTCAGCCTGGAGAAGAGAAGGCTGTGGCGACCTTATTGTGGCCTTCCAGCACTTAAAGGGCGCCTACAAGAGAGATGGGGACAGGCTTTTTAGTAGGGCCTGTTGTGATAGGACAAGGGTAATGTTTTTAAACTAAAAGAGGGTAGATTCAGGCAAGGTTTAAAGAAGAAATTTTTTACAATGAGGGTGGTGAAACACTGGCATAGGTTGCCCAGAGAGGTAGTAGAAGCCCCATCCCTGGAAATATTGAAGGTCAGGTTGGATGGGGCTCTGAGAAACCTGATCTAGTTGAAGATGTCCCTGCTTCCTGCAGGGGGGTTGGACTAAATGATGTTTAAAGGTCTCTTCCAACCCAAACCACTCTATGATTGAAGTATTTGATACAGAAAATCAGGATGTATACAACTGCATTTCTAAAAGGTAACTAACATATGAAATGAAACCCGAGAGATTGGCTATAATAATTGTAAATAATTCTCAGACCAAATTCAGTTCCTATAAACTTATGTGGTAGCAATGGACAAAACATAAATGCAGAAGTCCTAGTTTAGCAACTGTTTGGCAGTGATATCCCTCAGAAGTACCATAATATATTTTTAAAATGCTAGCACCTCATATTGCATAACAGTAAATCCACACCAGAATCATCTGCTATGCAGCCAAGAGCAGCACTTAAACCTCATGTTCAAAGCCCACTTTAAATGTTCTTTTAAGCATTATAAAGATATTACATGCAAAATCACTACATAATATTATGAACATCCTTTTATTCTACAATTCTCTTCGTAGGATAATCACTTTTCCTCTATTATAATTTTATTCATCTCACTTTGTATTGTAAAATTAGCATAAACAGTGAAAAATTCATACTTACATATGGGATATCATAGTAGTGCATGCGATCAACAGTTTTCTTTAAAACATCAATGTTTCCATATCCCCATCGGGAGAGATGAAAGCCCAGAGACCAGTAGGCCGGCATGTGTGGGCGTCCAATGGCCTACAATAGGTGTAAGGAATACAGAAATGCAAAGGGTGAGATGAAGAGAAGTTGTTCTGAAACACCAGGAGAGGATCCCAGCTCATGTAAGCCACAAAGATCACAGGTATCACACACCCATAAAATACCCTTTCCTTTCTCAGAATGGCTCACTGTTCAGTATGCTTGGGTTCAAAAAAGTGCTTCTCCTGGTGGACTCTTGTCCTTAGCAGAGGCTCTGAGTGACGCTCACATTGAGCATCACTTCTAAGAACACCCCAGTGGAATACATGGTCTATAAACCCCAGGCTAACATTAAATGAGGGTCTCGCTGAGGTCTCAGCCTCCACACAGTAGCATGTGCCTTCACGTATGCAGTGCACGCCAGCAGAAACTCAGCATGGAGCCTCGCACCACCTGGCCTGTGCCAAGTCCGCAAACTCTCTGGTCAACAGCAGGCAAATCTCTGATGCTGCACAGCAACATCAGCTTTGCTAATTTCTCTTGCTGTATCCAGCTGAACTAACTCATCTAGAGTCTGACGTTCATTTGAGCTCTCTGAAGTTTTAATTATATTTACACACCGCCCTGATGAAATTCAGTTACTTATGACTGACTGCTCTTACTGCTAGCCCACAGCGTTGTGTTGCCAGGCATTGACAAACCTCTTCAAGGTCACACTTACTGTTTGGTCCTGAAATTCTCAACTGAAACATGAGGCAATGAGTTAAATATGATTTTATAAATATTTGATTTCCACTGGCTCCACGTAATCCAGCTGTAAATTGCATGAGGAAACTTGATTGAGAGCACAGGGGATCAAGGCATTCTGCTCTGCTTCCCCCGGTGAGAGCTGCTCTGGCAGCCTGGGACAAGCAGCAAACAACCACGATGTGTCTGTGCTAGAAATAAGCTGAAATCTGTTGTTCCCTCATTAGTACACACTGGTAATGTACTAATTTCTGGGGGACATATCTTGAAATCCTTACTCCAATTTTAAACAGTTAGATCCCATGAAATTAACCTTTGTTCAGTATTTCTAACATGTTTGCAGGCAATACATGAAAATCAAGTAGCTAGTAAGCACCCATGACTTATTAATCAGTTGCACCTGTTCACTCCATTTGGCTGAATAATTGCCCCTCCCTTATTTCCTTGTGGCTCTCCATAGTTAGGTAATTATGCTAGGAGGTGAAGAAGACCAAAACTTACATATTGGCAGCTAAACCCCACCTACCTTAATTAAATAAAAGAAGGCACTCCTGGCACTCTGTATCTATTGCATTGCTAAGCTCTCTAGAGACTGCAATACATAAAGACACATCTTCCTATGGGATTTTCTCCAGTAAGAGTCTGACCTGGGAAAGCAATGCTGAACTTGAAATTGTTCTAAAATATGTCACAGATGCTAGAGCTGGCGTGATGTGCACACTGCACCAGACAGAAAAACAGGCGCAGGAGAGAAGCAGGGAAAAGCAGAGGATGTTTTAATGCACCCAAGCTGGGGGAACACAGTCTCTGCCAAATGAGAATAGCTTGTGGACAGACAGAACTTTAGGCACTAAGTGTTACAAATTTGACTACAGAGCGTGCTTTCACTTGTTGGGATGTGGCTATCTCACCTAAGATAAAACAGGAGGAGGCCAAAACAACTGGTGAGGTTTACGGTTTGAGTCCCTTCAGGAGGAATGCTGACTGAGTAGCATAGCTGCCCCATACACCTGCTATTCATCCTGTTCACAGAATCACAGAATGTTAGGGATTGGAAGGGACCTCAAAAGATCATCTAGTCCAATCCCCCTGTCAGAGCAGGAACACCTAGGTCAGGTCACACAGGAACATGTCCAGGCGGGTTTTGAATGTCTCCAGAGAAGGAGACTCCACAACCTCTCTGGGCAGCCTGTGCCAGTGTTCTGTTCCACCACACTTAACTCTCTTCAAGCTCCTCAACACCTACTTCACCTCCAACTTAGCTGGAGGCTAAGCCCTTCAGAGGAAGCAAGAATATCTGTCAGCAGCACACTCCTGATACAGGGGCACTTGGTCTTTGCTGCACACCGCTGCACCTTTGGTGGGAGAGGCCCTGGGCAGATGAAGGTGGCCCTCTACCATGTACAGAGACATGCCGTTGCCACCACAGTGCAGTCTCCTCTGGTTACATACGTCAATACTTATTTCCAGTTATGTGGACGCACTTGATCCCCAAGACCAGCTTTCAAGCTCTGCTAGGGGGAGCTGAGTGGGGCACAATGGCTCTAGACACCCTGTGAGCCAGCACCAAGATGTCCAGCAGAGCACAGCAAGCCTCAGAGCAAGAAGTCTGCTTCTCTGTCACAACCACACTCGATATATTAAGGATAAATTCATGTGAGGAGGCAGAAGAGCTTGTTTTAGACCAGTCAAGGCTGCAAGATGAGCTCTGTGAACCTCACCACTTTGTGCTCCTAAAGCAGATGCACATTTTGCTCCTGCTTTCTCTACTGTAAGCAGAGAGTGACCTCTACAAACAAGGTTAAAAAGACAGACCAAAACAAAAGGACTCCCTAATTAAATAAAACATTTTGTGCACAGGCTTCTCCCCTTGGACAAGAGGAAGAGGGAAAACCAGCTGATAAATATTAATCCTGCAGCTGAGCGCAGAGGCCAGTGCCCTGGCAGGACTGCCTGGCATCTGCTGTCTGTCCCCAGACAGGCTAGGAAATGGGAACATCCACAGGGGTGACCAGCCTGGGCAGAGGCAGTGGGAACCACTGGGCAGCCCTGCAATACCTGAGGTCACTCCTGACTGAAGAGGACAGTCACCTGGGACATCGCCAATACAACATGGTTCAAGAGCTGGATGGGGATTTGCTCCTGCCCCCACGTCCTATCAAGCATCCACGTGGATGCCAGTAGGGCTGGAGGTAGAGCTGTAGACACTGCTGTGCTGGCCAGAGTCCTTCCCAAAGGGCACGTCCCCAGCACTGGGGTTTGCTGAGGTTCAGCTGCTCACCCTTATGTGATGGTGCTGTCTCGCTTGCACACCACAGATCTGCCCCACAGCAAGGCAGTTTTTCACGACAGCATCCCTTGAGGAGTTTGGGATTACAGCTGTATCAACTGAAGAAAATCTACCTTGCAAGCAAGATATTAAGTTTTAAAGCAGTTAGTTCCCCAGGTTCACTAGGCTGGCGCATCTATGGTGAGCTTAATTGAAATCAGCAGAACCTTTGAAGAGGAAAGATGAAAACAGGGCAGCTGGGAAAACAAATGTTCTTTTTTCTAATTATGCTTTGGACTCTCTCTAATGGATCCCCCTGAAGTTTCCTGATAAAGTAACTGACATATGGTACCTACTCACAGATGGATCAGCAGAGGCAGGGATGTAATTTTGCAAACTTGAAAACTCATGTTGGATTTGATATATATTTAGGATCTAGTTAATTTATATAGATTGCATTCTGCATACAAATGATCATAAAATGCAGTAGGCAGAGAAAGCCTGCTTGGCAAAACTGACTCCCATAGAATCAGAAAAGGTAAATGAGGTATTGCAGGGGAACTGAGGGAGGAAAACATGAGAAATACAGAAACAGCAAACATATGGGATATCCAAACTGAGAAAAAAAATGGGGAAGATATGGTAGTGCAGAAGCAGAAAAAAAAGTAGATCCTATTTTCTGTTCCACAATTCCTCCTGCACTTGGTTCTTAAATAACTCCTGGTGTTGTTTAATAAATTCACTGTTGGTTTGTCCAGGTTTACATAACTTGGCATTACGTAATTTTTTTTTTCCACTCTTTTCAGGTGCACCTGAGAGCTGATGAATGTAGGAGATACCCTGGAAGTGTTTTGCAGTAAGAACAAAGTTTGGTGAAAACATGTATATCCAACAGCTAAAATCTGCGCCCAGGGAGCAGATGACCTGTATTCACTTTCCCTGTGTCAGGTTATTGGACAAAAAAGCATTACTACTGTGAGAATTAAGTATATCAACTAAGTTATAAATGAAATACAGTAAATTAGGATCCTATTCTATTAATACGATGACCAAAGACTTTGATGAGAGAGAGGTGGCCGAAGAGTTATGCCCTATATGTCACAGAGGCCATAGAGAGAGATAATCTTTCCCATGTTTACAAGGGAGCTGAGATCTCCAGCAATGCAGGTACAGGGGCTCAGCATGAAAGATTGCTAATCTTGCACGTAATTAGTCATATAAAATGACTCTTGAAGCTTGATATTTGCTTAAACTTCCTTTCTTTAAGAAAGAGCTGTAGGAGGAAACTATAAAAATCTAAGTGGGCTAATGCTCTGCATTTAGACACAGAATTAATGTGTTTGGATAGTCACACCATGGCTTAATGACAAAGGTGCTCCTATGGCCCAGATACCTGTATCCAGCTCAACCCCTGTAGCTGAGGCAGGCAGGTAAGTGCTGTGGGCACCTAGTGAGGCACCTTCGCTCAAAGTCTATGCACAGAAGCTGAACTTTGTTTTAGGACGACAGGAAGAAAGGCACTGCAAGTACTGATCCATTAAGAAGATGCTCACAACCTCAGGAATCTAAAAATTTTACGGACTTCCAATACCAAAGTTTTCAAACCTTGTTCTTTGCTGCACAAACACTTATCCTCTACTTAGTCTTTCTTGGGGGACACATGAATTCAACTGTGAGACTCTCACTGAATCATCTGTGATAAACTGTAGGTACAAGCAGGTTCCTCATGTTACCTCTCAGATAGGGGACTTGATTAGAGACCTCCTGAGGTCCCTTCCGCCCAGAATTATCCTCCGGTTCTGTAAGGATTAAGTAAACCAGCAATTTGCTCTCAAAACAGAATTAGGAGACATGCAGTATGCTCTCTTAAAGCTTGTCATGTGATAATTTGTGATAAAATAACAAATTCATGGCCTTCCCTCCACTCAACAGCTGTTAAATGTCTATTTGTTGAACTATAACTTTCCTGAGTGTCTTGTTATGGAGCTCATATGCTTCTGCTACACAGTGTTACTGTGTCCTGAAAGGCCACCAGTGGACTTGGCAGTGGTGGTCTGGTGTTACATCTGACTGTAGAGCCTCAGCTAGTCTCAGCTCAATGGCTGAGCTCTTTAGCTTATTACTGGTTTTTATCATCCTCCTGCAAACCGAGGCGTTCAACATAAGTGATATTTGTGTTATATAACTGTACTGCAGAACGGACCTCTTCTGTAGTAGGAGAAAAGTGTGATCACTATCAAATATATACATAGTTGTGGCTGGACCACCTCTGAAGTGCCAGGAGCAGAGCTCCTCATGGCCAGGCTCAGGGACAGGAAGGAGCAGAAGAATCTGGATGGAGATTTCTCCTTCCCATCATATGATGCCCAGCGCATGCCCTATTGCTGCTGTCACTGCTGCAGTGCTGTGGATGCAGGATGCATCCCACAACCCAGTTCAGCTCCATACAAGATACAGCAGGGAGAATGGAGGCAGCCATCTACTTCCTTCCCACTCTCTGCATTGCCCTTGGAACCCATTTAAAATAGAATAGCCCAGGCCAGGATGGCACCCAGGGCCACCATGGCTTTCACTGCCACGTGTCCTCACCCTGAGGATGCACAGAGAGGCTGGCGGTGTCAGCAGCATTGTCCATCTGGCAGGGCAGACACAGTCATCCCTGATCACCACACAGGGAGCCCCACTCCCAGCACAGCCCAACTGCCCCCAGCTGATTACGCAGCATCATCTCTGGGCCAGAGCCCTTGGGCCATCCCTGGGTTCTGACAGCAACCTGAAGAGGTGCATGGGGAAAGCTTGCGTAATCCAGAGATCCGGTAAAGAGCTTTGATACAAAGCTGTCCTAACTCACTGGCTTGGAGAGAGCTGCATAAAAGCACTGAGCAGAGCTAAGCTCCCAAATCCTGAGCAAAAACAAGCAGGAGCCAGGAGGGTTGCTCAGGTGTGGAAATGACACTGAAGGCAACAGCACAAGACATTTGAGAAAGGTGTGGAGCACTGTGCTCCAGACTCCCTTGCTCTTGATGACGATGGGCCAGCTGGCACCTGGCCACCCTGCCATACCACTGGGGCCATCCTGGAGAGGATGCGATGAGTTGTCGCTGCAAAAAGCCCTATGCAGTGATTTTGTGCAGATGCTTGCACAGGCAGGAGATGGGTGCCATGCCCCCAAGGAGCTTGTTGCAGCAGGGCAGCCTGGCCCCAACAGGATCCCCTGTGGATGGGAGCTCCCAAAACACCAACTCCCAGAGGAGACCCACACTAACAGCCAGGAGAGCTGAGGGATGCTGCTGAGCAGTGCCTTGCAGACATCATTCACACTGCTCCTCTCCACCCCCTCTCCTTCCCCAGGGCACGACAATGACCATGCGGGAGACTCCTCTCGATGTGACAGAAAATACAATTGAAAAATAAAGTCTTTTCTGTCTCCTTCACCTTCCCACATATCTTGTACATAAAAGACAAATCATTACCCTAGAGACTAATAATATGGTAATTGTCACATTTGCAATCTGGGAATTTCAGGATGTTTACTGAAGAAGTTATTATTTCACTGTGAAATTGCTACCATGCATTCTTTAAGATTCCCTAGAGAGTCAAGCGCAAGCTCGAAGAATACACAGCAGGGGATTTTTTGTCCTGGCATGTGATGTGTCTACTTAGGAGTCGCCCACTGGCTCCCCTGTACCTTGTTTTCATCATTCCAGCTCCATTTCCAGGGAGGCAGAGGTGGAAAGTGAGCTGCCAGTACCCATCAGCTGGGGAGTGAGAACTCTCTCATTTTATTTTCAGCTGCTGGCCACCTGCTGAGCCACAGAAGTGCTGCCTTCAAACACCAGCAAGACTTCGAAAAGAAACGAGGATGGCTCTAATCTCCATCATGCTGTGACAGCCACTCCCCTGAAATGGGTGCTTCCATTGCAGGGATCACAGCTGCAGCTATCAGGGAAGTCACTTTACTTTTTTCTTTCTTTCAGTGTTTTTTTAGTTCGATTGTCAACTTGTATGCTCAAACCCCAATTTCCTGGTTGGCCTGTGGCACTGGGGTCAGAGGTGGCTGGTGGGGAGGATGTGCAGAGGGAGCTGGAAAACTCTAATCAACAGAGGAGTGCTCCCACTCTGGGATGCGGAGAGGCACCAGCAGCCTCCCACCTCTCTGGGGGCCACCACCTGAACCTCTGTGTGGCAAGGGAAGGCCTAGCAGAGCCCACTGTCCTGGGGAGGCTCCAGCCTTCCCAAAATGACAGCATGAGCAAGGCTTCTTCTCTCTTCCATCACCAAAACAGAACCCAACAATACTTTCCCTCTGGGCTAAATCCTTTTTCCCTGAGTCAAAACAGTGTTTCTGTTCCCATTTCCAGCATTTTAAAAGAGGAGACAGAGCCTTTAAAAAGCCAGGAAAGACCAAGTGTTTTCTGAAAATAAGAGCTCAGGCCCTTTGGTGGGGCACAGAGGGGAAAGCAGAACACATGCACACATCACTGTGAGCTCCAGCTGCCTGGCTCTGGGACATCCTACCACAGGCTGCTCAGCACCTCTGGTTACAGCTTAATCCTAAGAGTCTGCACCCATGAATCCCCCTTCTCACAGTGACATGCCCCTTCTCAGCTTTGCTCCACACTCTTCAGGCTTGACACTGGTTTCTTTATGCACAGAGCTATGTTCTGAGGTGGCAGTTTTCTGTGAAAGGGTTCAGCTGATGCATTGCCCAACATTTGGTGAAAGGGAAAAATATGTTACCTGCCACTTTTTTCTGGGCAGCCCTCACTGGATAAGAACTGTGCACACAATCCTGAAGCAGCTATTCATATGTGTAACCCTCAGTTCTTTGGAAAACACTGGGCAATTGGAAGCAAGTAGTTATGCTCTTTGAGACAGCAGTAAAAATGTTTTTTTTCCCATGTATGTTCTCCAATGCAATCACATGGATTTTCATTAGTAAAAAATGGGCTGATGCACCAAAATCAACAGGTCATTCCACTTGAAAATAAAGGCTTGAAGCCTTTGAAGTTCATTCAACATCCCTGAAGTTCAGCAGACATAAAGTTCCCAAACACTCCCATCTATGCTCAGCCTAGTTTGCTTTCTCCATCCAGAGTGTCAAAACACAGTTACGGTCATGTAGTGAAGACTGGAAAACTATCATGGCCTGGAGAAGAGTAAGCTTGGACAAATTTCCTTGTAATCATTGCATCCCTTTAACACACTCCTGCTCTCAATACTAAGATGCTGCAGGAAAGGCTGGAGATGTGCACTGAACGCCCAGCCAGTCTGCTTTACTCAGACACATGGTTAGCGGATGCTTGAGCACATGCCAGGTTGCCCATGGACCTAAAGCCGTGGTTTTGTATGACAAGATCAGGACAAAGTTTTGTCTGCAATACCTGCTGATCCTACCAGATACTGCCTGAAGTCATTACAAGGTACTGCCCTGTGTGTCAGATGCACTTTTCTACTAACCTCTGTGTATTGCTGAATTACGTTTTCGGGAGTCGGTCCAAGGAAGACATAGAAGTCGAGGATCCCTCCAATAGTGCGGAAAGTTAGAGATGGATTTGGAGTCAGAGAAACATCTGAAAGGAAAAAACCCAGATTCTCAGTACATACCAGCTCTGCATTATATTTGGGACTGGTTCAAAGCTGCATCAGGAGAGGTTTAGACTGGATATCAGGAAACATTTCTTTACTGAGAGGGTGGTCAAACACTGGAACAGGCTTCCTAGAGAGGTGGTCGATGCATCAAGCTTGTCAGTGTTTAAGAGGCTTTGGGACAATGCCCTTAATCATATGCTTTAACTTTTGGCCAGTCCTGAAGTGGTCAGGCAGTTGGGCTAGATGATCCCTGTAGGTATCTTCCAACTGATCTATTCTATTCTATTCTGTTCTCTCTTCCTCACCTGTCCTAGGTGTATGCACGGTGGGCTCTTCTGTCCATAAATGTATCCCCAGGAAGAGGTAGTTAGACATTCAAGTCACTACCTGATGCCTGGTAGGTACGACTAGATGAGCAGACAGGACTTGTACATAGCCTAGCAGTTGCCCAGTGTTTCTGTAATCTCCACTTTCAGGTTGACATTGTGTAGCAATAAATCACAGAAACCCACATAGAGTAGATTGCATGGATCCATTTGTCTCAGTTTCATTTGTATAAAAAGGAACCACAAGCTTGTGTTTAGAGTTCCTTTATGCTATTTTAATCTTTTTATTGGAAGTTGTTGCCTGCCAGGAGAAACTGCTTTTACAGACTGAGTGAAGATTCCCCTTTTCTGAAGTTATACCACTTGATTAATACAGCAAAGTGACCATGGCAACGCACAAAACTATTCTCCAGAGGACTAACTTAAATTGATTTGATGTCAATCCCAGGAAATTTCTTCCCCTTTCTCCTTTCCCGATATATGCATCTATTTAAAAAAAAAAAAAAAAAAGTAAACATATATTTTCACTGAAAATACCTTACCTTGTTAAACAGTCATTCTAATGAAATCCCTTTGAAAATTATATAGTAATTCCTGGAACCTCAGTTATGGAACACCCACTCATATTTGTACCACATTGAAAAAGCAATTAGTAAAATAGTTTTTTATATGTACTAGTTTACCATCTTTCTATATGCAGTCCATATAGGGAATCCCTCTGTCTTTTTACCTTGTGCATTGGAATTCAGAAGGAGAACACCGTGAGCATTGGAGTCAGCTTCTACACACATATAGAAAGGGTGAACTCCATAGAGGTTGGCAAATGGCTGAAACATAAACAGCACGTTAGGTATGGCTTGACTTTGCTATTTTTTGTAGGCTTTTGTTAGCTAGGTACATGTGCAAAGACAAGGAAATAAATTCATTCATAGTTAGAGACTTGATTTGAAAGGCTGGGGATTCTCTCATCGAAACAGGTGTGAGGTCAAATTGACAGAAAAGTTATTTTTTCTGCCTCTTCATGATGGTACTTTTTAGTGTCTCTCAGTTAAACCTTCCATATTCTGCCAAACCCTCCAAAATGGCATGGGTAAGAACTGCTTTGCTAGTTAACATAAACTCATCAACTACTGACCCCAGTTTAGCCAAACGTCTAATGAGTCCTGCTCAAGTCCAGCTTGTTTGGATGAACAGGGATTGATCCAAGCATGAAATTAGATGCTTTCCTGAACCAAGATCTTGGCACACAAAATACTTTTTTTCTGAAAACTAACCACGCTGTGAGGAAGCTTCTGATGAAAGGTTTCAAAGTCCCCTCAAAATGACTCATAGTTTTGTCATTTAATCAAAACTTGTGACACCTGAAAAACCTGTGACATTCCCTGTTTGTCACTGATCCACATTAGCAGTGTTACCGTACAGAAAGAGGTGCTTCCTCTGCAAAGTTGCACCTCACCACCTCCTTTAGGTGATGCAAGTTAGGACAACAACTTGCACAAAGTGAATTACCGTTGGTGCCTGATCCCTGCTGAACATGCCATAGGTAACAAAGTCCATGCTATGTTTGAAGGACAGGTGCTCATGTTCACCAAACCCATACACCGAAGTGGATGGCACACTAGTTGTGATCTGAAGATACTGGTTGGAGAAAAACAGGTCAATCAGGGGACTGTCCCACCTGCGACAAACAGAGGGAGATGTGATTAGTTTGCTTCAGTATACATAATTTTCAGTTCATGTCTGGCTATTTATTGTTTTTCTGTATTTTGGAGAGTAACAATATTTAAAAAACATTACATTCTATGCATACCTCTGACATGGTTAACCTAATGTACATTAAATTCATTTTGCAATGGCTGCAGATATCTCGTCTACTTATACAATAAAATGCATCAGTATAATTTTGAAAAGAACAACTAAAATAACAGAAGACACTATCTATAATCCTATTACCAAAATAAGTGGTTGCTTGTGTTATTTCTATGACAACCAACGGGGCAGGCTAAAAATTGTTATTACGCAGTGGGGTCCAGAATCCTTAATGAGAACAACAGACATTAAGTTGTTATCACTTTTTACTTTTTAATGTTTTGCTGGATCAGGACCCCGGTGCTCTTGTCACCCCCAACTTTATGCAGGCACCTAAAGCAGAGGGATATCTTCCTCCAGATTCTGCTTGAATGAGATGTTTTTATTGTGATGACTCTCTCCTGTGTCTCTCATGAGCTTAATGCCCTTATTTCTATTGAATCATCTGTAGACACAGGCTCACATTTTAATTAGGTGTTACATTCTGTTTCCTATCTCTAGTGCTATAATGAGCTGCAAGCTAGATGGAGGAGAACACAGTCAAGCTGTGGAGAAGTGTTTTGTTAATGGTACTGTGTATGCCATGAGTGCCACATTTAGACAGCACCCTCTCGAGCCTTGTTTAACCATGAATTTGTTACAGCTAATTAAAATAAATGAACCAAAGCCATAGAGTGTAGAAGTGGCATAACTTTCCTTTTAATGGTATTTTGTCAATGATTTTGACAAAATTAAATGGTTGATCAAATTGACGGGTAAATCAGAAGTGGAAGACGGTCTGTGTCAGTGGGGAGGAGGACTACCCCCGGGGGGGGAAAGTAGGGCTCCCTAGTGAGTCCCGGCTGCCACTCATGCCGCTGGAACCCCTGCTTCGGGACAAGTCTCAACTGCTGGGAGGACTGGGAAGGCACCTTCACTCCCACCTCACTGGCCTGAGGCAGCTCTGCTTCTCCCACGAGGAAGCAAGGACAGCCACTCTCAGGAATGCCCAAAGGCAGTTCCAAGGCACCCTCCTGCCTCTCCATGCAAAAAGCAGACACAATCCATCCCTAAAGTGTCCTAGATAAGTCCTAAGTCAAGCACATGTACTGAAAGGTATATGTGTTTTTTAAAAAATCTATTTGGCATTTCTCACAAAGGGGAAAAGTAAGAATTTTTATTTAAGACTTGATTTGGTTGTTTGCCAGCAGCAACCCTCCCTCCCTTCCATCGTCTCCTCCACCTAAACACAGTACTGAATAAGGTTATTTTCTTATAGGAAGGTCAATGCATGCAAAATATCCCTGAGAATCAGACACAACCCTTGACCAACAGAGGCCTTTTTGCAGGAGACTGGTGCTGTGTAGGAATGGGGATGGGCTCTGGAGCTGTATTCCTGTCCAAAGGAGCGCTGCCACGTAGCTCTGCTCTGTGCCAAGGCAGACACGGTCACTGCTCTGAGCAGACCATGGGGTTATGCAAAAAGCAAAGTATGCCAGAGGGGAAATGGTTTGGGAAGAGCTTAAATATCTGTCCTAACTCATTGGGCGCTCTCCATGATGTCTGTTCAGAGGATGTGAGGCTTTGTACATTCATGGTACCCACATTACAGCACTGACATTTCCCATCGCAAGACCAATTAGCGTTACCATGGCATTAAAAGTGCTTCTTCTGTTCAGCAAGTCCTCTCCCTGCCCGGGAGGGTCACTGTAGTGGTGCAAACCACAACCCTAAGAACAACCCCTCTGCCCCACCATATCTTTAAATGGTATGGAGAAACTGTTTTATACCTCATGCATTCCCACAGGCCACTGTCATGCACTCAGCTTCTGCACAGCATGGCCAAGACAGTGCCCAACTCTGCATCCCTCTGTCGCGCAGCTCCCTGGGGGCTGCCACTCCCAACACCGCAGCTCCCCGTGCTGTGCTGCCAGCCATCGCCCCCCATCAGCCTCATCTTTTGTTAGAACTCCGCTTGCTAGAACCGTCATGCACTAAACATAACATTAACTATGACATAAAAGGACTGGTAACGACTCTATCACGAGCACCACTATGTCTTCTCCATCTGAAGGAACGCATGGACAGGTTTCCCCCAGGCACCTCTCTCTGCCTCCACTCCCAAGGGGCTGCCCTTGGGCTCGGCAGCATGCCATGGTAAGCTCTTGTGTTACTTTATGAATTTGCTTGTGAGGTGTTGGCAAAGAGCAACCATTTACATGGAAAAAAAAAAAAAATCTGTCATTCCTTAAACACTTGGAGACAATAAAAGAAAATCTTATCTTTCTCCCACCTCCCCTCCTCCTGGTTTAAAGCAGATAGAAGGAACAAAACAGGGGGGAGCATAAAATGACAGCATGTGCACCGGAATTTGCGTGGTTCTCCTCCGACAGTCCTACAAACCTAACAGTGCTGTGATGGACAACAGAAGGGATCTAAAAAAAAACCTAAAAATACAGCAGAGCAGTTGTTCACTGTCAAAGATTCAATCCCTACCAGCAGTTAGACATGGCAAAGCCTGTGAAGATGAGAACTCTTTTCTTTGCACGAGAGGCAATAGCTGCACTCAGGTTCACTGTTAAAAGTCCTAACCCTTTAGTGCCTCTGTGGTGGGCACACTCCTGCCTGTGGAAATACAAACTGGCCTCCCCATGCGCCTGCCTGGCCCATTACCTAACAGCTGCCTGTTGCCAGCCTAGGAAGTCTGACTGATAAAAGCTAGTGTTTTCTTCAGAACACCATGCACTATACTCAAGAATAAACCTCTCTATATTTTAACCCTGTATCAGGGAAAAGAAAAGTATGGTTCAGGATTGAAAAGGTCTGTGGGAAAATTAACATTTCTGGCCAGCAAGTGAACCAGTCTCACATCCAGCAGCCAACCCTCAGGCCACTAAGATGAAATGTAACTGCAGTGGACCAGGGAAATAATATTAAAGGAAGGTGGGTAGGCAGGTAGACAAAATATCCTCTTCATGTCAAAAGTATAGTTTATGACTAACATTGCCACAATGTTTGAGGGGGATGACCAAAAGACCAAATGGTTTTCAGAAGTGCAATCATCAGTCCTTTGTAATACAAATTAACTTGACAATTTACCTAGTTGAATGACTTCACTCTGTTGAAGTTTATTGGAGACCAATAACCACTGTGTGTGCAATGGCTCAGAGCACTGACCCACCTGCCCTGAACAAGCAGCTGGTGGCACTTACAAAGGTGTTCTCATAAAGCTTCCAAAATTAGGAGACTTGGGACACATATATGATGCATCATTAGGACATGCACCACACATTATCTGAACATTCAAAATCATTTTAGGTTAGAAGAGGGTGTTTTTTTTTTTCTTATTGCAATGAATATAGGAGAAATAAGCTTATTACTTCAAGGTGCAAACACCTCTCCCACTCAGTCACTTCAAGAAAATGTCCTCACTAACATCTGCTTTTCTTCGCCTCCAGTTGCTTTTGAAACTGCAGCCTTGTGAAAGGAAGCACATTATATTATCTGTGTGCAGATTCAGGTGGAAACTTCACATATCTATCAGAAAAGTAGGTCCAAGCCTCCTGGCAGAGCTTGGGCATACCTTTTCAGAGGGCACAGGCTATTGCTGTATGCATGGGCTGCCTATGAAGCAGAAAAGCACCTTAGGGAGTATAGGCCCTATTTTCAGATGAACCTCAAATATACTTGTCCCCTGACACACCCCACTTGAGCTGCTGGGGAGCATCATCTTAGGAGCCCAAGTCTCCATGATTTTCCATTGCTCTCTGATTGCTGAAAAAATGTTTCCACTGTCTCACAACAGCCGTGTTCCTTATAAGCTGTAAATCTTGGAGCACCACTAGACTGCATAAGGCACACCAAGAATGAGGTTTTATATGCTTATCTTAATTTTAACTTAAAAGTTTATCAAGTAAGCGGAGAAAGTCAGCACAAGTAACCAACAGATTTTCCACAAATGTGACATTTCAAAAGAACGAATTGCAGTGTATATTTACAGTTATTGATACAGTTCTGCTCTACTTCTGCTGTATTCATCATCATGGTATCGGGGCATCTCCTGTAAGTGGCTGAATATATAATGCTTCATTTTTGTTCTGAAAAACACTTGGATAAGTGATATACCTACAATACTTCTTGCCTACATAACATAAATCTCAATGATTAGAAGACTAAAATAATGGCTCTTACAAACTAGGAGCAAATCTAGCTACCCATGATGCACACAATTTGCCTATGTTGCTTTCAGCAAAATTGCAGCTTAAGACGATAGCGTTATAAATCATTCTAATAGCCTTGCCTATGTAAAAACTTCTTCATGGTAAGTGGCGTCTGTGCTTACTACCACAATCAATAAAAAAGGCAGCTGAACTCTGCAGCAGCCTTTTTGGAAATTAAGGAAAATCTTTATTAGATTTCGGTTATTTGTGCCATATCTTCCCAAGTGTGATAGTAAGCGAAGTATTCCAAACTCTTAATAGAGAGAAAGGAGCACTTATCTGGCTTGGGAAAAATGTTCTGCCTTCCATTATTCATATGACATCATGAAGGAAAAGACAGTTGGAGAACAGATATTGAAATGGAGAATCAAATCAATAGTCCATCCCTCTACAGCCTGTCTCCAGCAATGGCCCAGGCCAGAAATTGCAGAGGAAGGCATAACACACCACTCAGAGCCAGTGTTGCAATAATCTGCTTCTGGAGGAAGTTTCTGGCTGTTTTCATAGAATTAGCCTATGTTGTGAAACATGGAGACAAAATAGTTGGGTTTTTTTTTCTACAGATGATTTTTTTATTATGCATGAACGTGTATCCTGCTAAGCCTCCCCTGTCAGTACTGCCCCGGGGCAACAAATCCCACAGAGTAATCACACACTGCAAAATTAGGATGTCTTTGTTATTTATCGCTGCCTTAAAGCAAACAGTTCCTGGCCTTTTCCTCTCTGTTCTTGAGGAAATCTATGCTTTCTTGAAGTCTTCATGCTCACACTTGATACTGCCTCCTTCAGTGGTTACTGCTGTTAGTGGCAGGAGCAGAAAGGAGAACAGTACTCAACCTGAGATTACATACCACTAAATCACAGAATAGCCTTGGTTGGAAGAGACCTCGAAGATCATCAGGTCCAACCATTAACCTAATACTGCCAGTTCCCCACTAAACCATGTCCCTCAGCACCTCATCTGCACGTCTCTCAAATACCTCCAGGGATGGAGACTCCACCACTGCCCTGGGCAGCCTGTTCCAGTGCCTGATAACCCTTTCAGTGAAAATTTTTTTTCCTAATATCCAATCTAAACCTCCCCTGGCACAACTTGAGGCCCTTACCCTTTGTCCTGTCACTAGTTACCCAGGAGAAGAGACCGACCCCACCTTGCTACACCCTCCTTTCCAGTAGTTGTAGAGAGCAATGAGGTCTCCCCTCAGCCTCCTCTTCTCCAGACTGAACACCCCCAGCTCCCTCAGCCGCTCCTCATCAGACTTGTGCTCCAGACCCTTCACCAGCTTCATTGCTCTTCTCTGGACACGCTCCAGCAGCTCAGTGTCCTTCTTGTAGTGAGGGGCCCAAAACTGAACACAATATTTGAAGTGCGGCCTCAAATACAACACAGAGGCTGTGTTTTGCTCCCTTGCCTGCCTTATTACAACCTAATACTTTCTCTCCTGTTTTTATTACTGTAGGGCCCTGGCCAATGATGGACCAGTTTCCCGGTGGAGCTGCAAGATCAACTAGGATAGCATGAGTGAGGATTTATTAAACTAAAGCCAATTACAAATTTCTTGACAAAACATTTTGCCACTGATCACAATGATTTGCCAAAACAGGTATTTACCAAGCATCATGGGAGCAGGAAGAGGTTCACTACAGCCTCCACTGCCCCACGAGGCCAGTGGTTTGGGAACTTCACCCCTGGGGCAGGAGACCCAGGTCCCAGTCCCTATCCGTCATGGTCCAGACCTAAGACTTGCAGCCTTAAATCTGCCACAGGTTCTGTTTTTTTCCCAGCAAAACAGAAAACACCTGACATCTGTATGGGAGCAGGGGCTCTGCCTTCTTCTGGGTATCAGCTGACCTCCTTGGCATCTCACCAGCAAAAGCATGGAGGTGGTGCCTCTTCACCCCTGTGGCTTTGGAGAGCTGCTGGCATGGGGAAGGACCTTCCCTGGCCACCAATGAAATAGCGGGAGCATGGGAGAGGGTGAAGAGAAGTAGGAGCAGGCAAGACTGAATGGGACAGAGAAAAGGATAGCAGCAGAGGAGGAGGAAGGTAGAAGGGAGTAAGCCAAGAGCCATTACTGGGAAGAAAAGGGAGGCAGTCCAAGAGTTCCTGGTCCTGGAAACCCCCAGCAGCACCTGGATCATATCTCTGCATGACCCCATTTAATTTGTGCCCCATGCAGGTGAAGCAGCGGCTGTTGCCTGATTACCTTGGAGCAAGCTGAAAATGTAGCTGGACTTGGCCTTTTATTCTTGCTCCTGACTCTGCATGAGGTTTGCAATCAGCTGTTAATGTCTTTACCCTCACATAATTCATTCCTCTCCCCTGTTATTGTGATTACACGGAGCCCTGAGTTTGTCCTGCCCTCCTTGAGCAGGCGCTCAGGTAGCTTTGCTATGGCAAAGGCTCCTCACATGCAGCAAGCAGAAGTGCCTGTAAAGCTCAGAATTCAGAAATACCTCGAAGTCTCCACTGCCTCCCTCCTGCAACGTTCCCAATGCAGTATTAAATGTGCTTTGTGCACATGAGTGGCAGAGCTGGGATGGGGGTTTATATCATGCAGACAGACAGGGAGCCTGCCATCAGCCACCCCATCACTGCTAAGTCTGCGGCACGAGGATGCTGACAGCAGGACAGACTGCACCACAGAAAGCAGAGGAGAGAAATAGAAGCCTTTCAAAGAACAACCCAAACCCATATCACGTTTCTGCTCAGGACAGGCTGATCCCTCCTGACATGGCTGTGCCGGAGCACGCTGGGGATGGTGAGAGATTTTAGGGGTTTTTTTAGGGGTAGGTCATCCAGCAGTGTGAAGCTGCTGGTGAGGGATAACAAGCACCATGTAAAACAGATTTCTGAGGATTTGGGACTGCTTTACAATGGGAAAGCCTTCCTTAGAGATGTTAGAAAGGTCCAGCAGAGCATCCAGACCTGGTTTGGTGTAGACATGAGTTGTCATCCACCCACACCTGGGGACTGCAACTGCAACACCTGTTGAACAGGCTTTATTTGCCCACATCAACTGTTCTGAGCAATATTTGTGTGCATATGAAGATTAACGTTTGATTCAGCTGTTCGTTGAGACATCAAGACCATGGCTATTCACGTCTTAAAATAGGAGACTGAAGTCTCTCCAGGTGTTATGTGCTTGCCTGTTTCTCAGGGACACTTGCCTACACAGCGTGCCCTTACCTGGCACAGCCAGAGAGGCCACCGGCTGTGCAGCTCGGTGCCTGGCCCCAGGCGTGCTGGGTGCCCTGGAGCAGCAGCTCCCATCTCTGGAGGGAGCCCAGAGGAAAAGACTTGGGTTTTGGCACCTTCTCTGCAGACTGCATCTGGGACAGGGATGGGGGACAAGGCAGTGATGAAGATGCTCTGCAGTCGTTCCTCCTGACCCCTCACTGCATCTGCAGAACACACTCATACTTACATCCCATGCATCCAAACCTGCCCTTGGGCACGTTGAACTAACATGAAAATCTACTTAACATGCCAGATACCAGAGCAGTCAGTGGTGGGGATAATCCTGTAACGTTGCTTGCTGAGGGTTCATCCTCCCCAGTCAAGAAAATACAGCCACACATGGCTTTTAGGCCAGGATATATAACCTGCTTTCCTGTTTCGAAAGATTTCCAGCTGCACAGCCCTTCCGGTGCCTAAGGAGGCTGCAAATCCTTCTGAGCCAGGGAGGTATCCCTGAGCATCTGCATTCACTTGCTCTGACAGGATGGACAGACAAGCACTTGAAAGGGAAACATTTTTGCTCCCCACACAGGGAATTTCACTCCAAATATGATTCAGCTGTGAGAGGAATGGCTCCCTGCCGCGATGTGATCCTTCAGTCTATAAGTACTGGCTGTGCCATTTCAAACAAAACAAAAATCCCTGGGAACATATAATTTCCCTTTCTGTATGCAAAATCCTGTGTCTCTGCTGATGAGAAACTTTTAGTAGCAGCCCTGCCATTGTTTGCAGGATAAAAATCCATTAACTGCACAAGATATTCATCTGCAGTTTCCTTTTTTTGGGGTCGGCTGGGTTTCAGGAGAAAACTTCACCTGCCTGGAGGCAGCAGATGCTCCATAGGCAGAGCATCGCTTCTGAGTGCTGTGTTGCTGCGCCTAACCAAGACTGCCCTCTGCCTCCTCGTGCTCTGCAGCACATTGCTGTTGCACCCCACGCCTGCACCACTGCTGAGGATGGATTCTGGGGGACAAGGGGTGCCCCACTGCAAGGGGTATGGAGGGGGCTTCCCTGGGCCCACAGCAGGCTGGCAAATGTGCCTTCCTGGCAACCTGCTCAGCAGACACCGACTTGTACTCCTCTGCCTCTCACTGGAGTGGCACCTTTGGCAGCTCAGTGGATCAAACCTTGTGTCTGCTTCACGGCAGGCTCCTGCCCTTAATCGGAACGTCCCAGTTTTGAGGGTGCCCCCACTAACTGAGGCTAAACCATCGGGGTCTGGTTGAAGATGAGGAGGGCTGAATGGGAACGGGCCCTGAGCTAGCCACTAGCCATGTCTTATTATGCATTCACCTCTGACATCACCATTCCAATTAATGAGCTTTTACAAAAATCTCTTATTACAAAGTGGAGACAAGCAGACCTTTAACATAAGCCCATCGTTTCCACAAAGCTGTTAAGTCTAACGAGGAATTAATTTATTTTTGTTATCAGAGTAATGCAGAATGCATTAATTTACAATAGCCTGCAAAAATGAAAACTTTACAGAATTGACTATGACATGTATAAAAAGAGATGCCATGAGATTGTAATTTAAAAGGATGGGTAGCCAACTAAAAAACCTGTGCAGTGGTTCCATCTGGAGACTCAAACCATTCTAGCAGCTGTATTGTCTTACTTGCATCACACGTGTTAAGTCATCCTTACATTACTCACAAAGATAATGCTTTCATTTTGAGTCTATTTAACAAAGAGTTTCTTGGGAGAGGGGAATTCTGAGCTGATTTTTTAATTTATTGCTTTAGATTTAGATTTTCTAGTGCATAAAATGAACCACTTGGATCCCATGACCTTCTGGGAATGTGCTTGCACTAGTGGTGGGGTGCAAGACACGCAGAGCTGGTACTGAGGACCCAGCGACCACACACATGCTGAGGTCTTGCTCTAAAGCAGCCTGTTAGCAGACAGATCACAATATGTGTGCTCCCAGAGCACACCTCCAGGTAAGGTCACATGGAAGGGACCTAAGCCATGCTCCTCAGCACCGCTGCAAGGTCAGCCAAAGCACAAGAGGTGGGTATAGTCAGGAGATTCAATTCAAAAGGTGCTGCTGATCTGAATTAAAATACTAATATAGACACAACTGTGGCCTGATGTGAACAGTACCTATATTTCTATGCTCTGTGCATTTCCTTCACCCACCTGAGTCAAGCAGTGATAATTCAGAGGAGTCTGTACCACTGTCATTTGTCACCGCAGCCACTGTCATTTGCCACACACTGCTGCTAACACCACACTGTAGCATTCCCGAATGCAACTGGCAGGAGCTCACCTTGATGAGGACTCTCTCGTTAAGTAGCATTACACACTAGAGATGTATTGGTGCAAGCCAAGAAAATGGGAAATTATGACACTTGGTGACATTTGCTTGTGAGGGGAGCTTTTGATGGAGTTAAACCTACAGTACCAGCTTGAGAATACAACCGGTATTTTTGCAGAGTGACAAATTAGACCCACAAATGTCATTCACTGAAATCGGTGGAAGTTAGAGGCTTACGAGCTCTGTGGCTTTGAGCTTTAGTTTCCTAGACCTACCTCTTGGAGAGTGTCAGGAGATTTGGTGATCAATTTCTGACATACTAAACCACCGCAAATTTCAGAAATCTTAGTTCAGTGCTTTTACAAGTTGAGTCTACCAGTGTGCCAAGCTGTGAAATCATAGCCTCAGAAGTTGACTCACTGAATAACCTTTCATACATGCACATATAAAATTGTCTGCTATACAGGCACATACTCCTATTAATAATGAGTGTTTTCCAGGGACAAGGCATAACCCTGTATTTATGCCACATCCCATTTGTGCTTCAGCGCAGACCCAAGCCATAGGGTGTAAGGAAACCATGCTCGCCCTGTCACACTTAATGTCAGCGAAAAGCAATGCGAATGACATCTGGTACTCACAGCACAGTGCCGGTGCTTCTCCTCTTGATCCTGAAGTGTGAGGAGTCATCTGCAAACTCTACGTCGTAGCTGGCCTCATCGGCGGTAACCCCGGGGGAGTCGATCTTGAGTGGGACTTCAAACCGCTCTCTGTTGGGGTCATAGAGCTGAAGCAAGGCAAGGTTAGCTCATTCGTTAGCGTGTGTTGCTTTGGTTAAATGATTCCCCTCCATCCCCAGTACTCACCCTGAACCGGAGTCTGTCCCTTGTCTGGAACTCCACTTCCAAGACGACCGGGGAAATGTCATTTCCGAAGAGGGACAAGGCCTGGCGCTTGTTCAGCGTGACCCTGCGGTGGAAACACGTGCTGGTGCCCACTGCAGCCACTTGCTGCCTGTGACCACCCTGGTGCGGACCAGGGGGAACAACTCAGCTGTTCTACATCAGCTCTTTAAAAATAAATCATTGACTTATCCAGAGATAATCTCTGAAGTTAGCTTGGGCTCTCCTTGCTGGCAGCAGATAAAACAGGTGCTACTGAAGCAAGGAGACCTCATGGTCTCCTGGAACACTGCTCCCAGGGCAGGAGGGACCACAGCACAGGGCTGCAGCACCGAAGGAGCTGCACACGCTTACCTCCAGCCTTTGGCTGTCTTCTCCATGTTCCTGCCCAGGGAGTAGCCGTAGGGACTGTCCTTGGGGAAGAAGCACCAGGGAGCATTGGCCACATCGGTGGGGCACCAGGTGCAGCCCCGCGCCTCACAGAGCTCCTGGGAAGCACCCGGCTGGGGGTGGCAGTCGATGCGCTTCCGCACCTCCACAGCCCCGGCGCACAGCGTGTCCTCGCCCGAGCCGAGGCACTGCCCTAGGGCTGGGCACAGGGGAAAAAGCAGTCAGAGCAGCGGAGAACCATGATTTAAAAAAATAAATGCAAACTTCTTAGTTATTCTTTTGTGTTGTGGTTTTTTCCCCACTCTGGGGCTAATACGCATGGATCTTTCTACTAAGATAACAGCAGAGCAGCATGGCTACTTGTGACCGAGACAAGAAAACTCATTTCCTGTACACGCCAAGGTGGTGGGTCTGTATTGCTCAGTGCTCAGAGCTGCTGGTGCTCAGCTGAAGCACAACTTGCTTGAAATACTGACGGAAAGTTAAACAGCAGGATAATGAAACTGCTGGTGAGGTGTGAGGGCAATGCTTCAGGCTAGCTGAGCTGGAGGTGTCCATCAATAAGGACTAAAACTGTTATTGATATTAAAAAGCTCCGTTTTCTGTATACTTATTCTCTCTCATGTTATACACAGAGGTTATCTATAGATAGATACAAATACGTGAAATCAGCACACACTTGTACGATATATATAAATATAACAATACCGATTATATAAATGTTTGCATTTGGTTTCATTTCTATATTATATGACTACTACATATATACAATATTAGTAGTTTGTGTTGCTACAGGTATCATTATGAGTAAAGGGAAGATGCCAGCAGTAAAAGAAAAGGCACAAATTAGTGATTTGCAGAATCATCCTGACAAAAACCTCTCAGGAAGGTGCTGAATCTTTTCACAGCTGCAGGTGGAGGCCTTTGGTTTCCCTGTGCCTCCTGAGAGCAGGGGCACCCCGAGACCGGCTCCCTGCCGTGCTGACAATACATTCTGTTATCAAATATTCTTAAAGAGAGAGGGTGTACCGCAGGCAGCATACTTATTTTGCAGTTAACTTATGTCATTTTAGTCATTACAGCAATATTCAGAGACTAAATCTACTTGAACAATAATTGCTCTTTCCCACAGTGACTAATACCTCTGCTTTTTCTTTTCTTTTTTTTTTTTTTTAATGTGGACTGTTGTGTGCTTCATAGCTTCAAACATGATTGCTGATGCAGTCTGGGCTTCTCCATATAAAGAACTTTACAAGCAGATATGCACAAGTAATAATTACATATACTGGGAAAATTTACAGAGCAAAACTAGATTCACTAGAAAATGCCATCATGCTGCAGTGTCAGAGTTGATTTCTAAGTAGGGGATGGGAATGCACAAAAGCAGGAGCTGAGTGCCATCTACATTTGTCTTTTGAGATAACTCTTATCCCCACTTTGATGCAGGAGGGTCTGATGCTTCTGGGATCACAGAGAGATGCACAGCAGAATTCACTCTTGCTGCCACAACCCCTCGTATCACCTTCTAGAGGCAGGAATTAACAGGTGAAGCCCTGTTAACCTTTGCCAGCTGCCAGGCAGGCAGGCTTGGCTTCCACCTTTGCTTTCTAGGGCATACAGTCATGCCCCACAGGCTGGCTGCTTTCTGTTCAGCTTTCCTATTTGCCCCAGCAGGAGCAAAAAAATTTCTTCAAGGTTTTTTCGCCCCCATCAATGTGAAGCTGAAATTTTCCAGCAAATTTTTCAAATAAGCACTTGCAGGTATGAGCAGCTAAAGAAGGCTGCAACCTTGTTCATCCCTTGTTCCTGGATTTACTTCTATTATAGTACAAGTGGGATAGCAGCAAGTGGGAGGATGCAATTTTCCTTCCCTACGTTCTAAAAACACTTCAATTTTAAAATCTCTGCATCATTTTCACTGCATTTATGGCCCATGCCTGTAAACATACATAGAAGATGAAATGCAAACGAGCAATTGAATATAGCAACAGCTGTGGCTACTTGCTGCTTTTCCACAGTAATTTCCATGGGAACAGAAGCTAAAGCAAGGTAGTTTGAAAAATATGCATGAAAAATTATTCTCACTGATTTTTACACACCTTGACTTCAATTCTGTGAAATTAGATTAGAAAATGCTGCAATAAGAAATGAGCAAGGAATTAATATTACGGCACACCTTTTAATTTAATAGTATTATTCTTTACATTTTGCTGCAGAGATTCCCTCTTCCTTTATCTAGCAACACAGTAAGATGCATCCTCCCTTTATTAGATTCTGGACACAATTAACCTCTGGTATACTGGGGTAAAAATCACAGCAAACAAACTAGCAAAGCCCAGGGTAACTTTCAGCAGCTGAATAGGCTGTTGGACTGGGGTGTATTTCTAAACAAGCCAGCCCTGTTGGCCTCCCACAGAGACACCCCGGGTGGAGTTAAAGCCATGCCTGTTCTTTCCCATGTAAGATGATCACTTCCCCCAACAGTTCTCCCATTCATACCTTGCTTTTGAAGCCTATGACAAAATACAAGTGCCATACAGTTACCTGCTAGCACAACAGCCAAGAAACACAGGCTCCTCCTCCGCTCCATGGCTGCAAGCCGATTTCTGCAGGCAGCACAAGGCCTTTTATACAAGGCAGGGGCACGATAAACACTTGTTCCAACATGTAATAAGAAACATTGCAAATATTTTCTCAGCATTCGTACCTTACATGAGATCAATTGTAACACCTGACCTTGCCTGTATTTAAGAACATATCTAAGCAGATAAGATGGGATATCGTCAGTAATTTGTCCACAAACTTTGCTCAACTTCTGAATTCTAAACTTTGAGAGAGAAGATGATTTTCCCATTACTACTTAGAAAATTTTTTCAGACCATCTTCATTTTTTTTTTAAACAAACATCGTCAGGCAACCAGAGTCCAGTGCTTACCTATTTCCGATTTCATGTTACCTTTTGTCACGTATGTAGTTTTATAGTACAAAAAAGTTTGGAGAAAAGCAAAGAGTTAAAAGAATTGTCCATTAAAATAAGACACTGATACTGTGACCTTTACAAAATGACAATTTTCTTCCCATTACTTGATGGCTAGAACTTTCAGAGTAAAGCTATGTTCTATGGTAAGATCTGGTTTGGGTTGAATGTCTTACTGGAGAAAAAAAAAAGTCAAATAATCTTTCTACACACACATTATATAAGCTATATTGGTGCCCATCAGGTGACAGCTTCATAAAACAAAATGTCTGTGCCGTCCAACACCACCAGAGAGAAGCATCTGCAACTCAGCGTGCTGCCATGACAGCCCCTCACCATATGGTCAGTTAAAGCACAGCAACCCGACAGCAGGGAGTCACTTCCCAGGTTTGTAAGGACTTTTGTCCTGCAGTTGCAAAACACAATGTTCATATGAATCTTACACACACACAAACACGCACACTAAAAAAAAAGGCAACTGCCCAGGGTTCTCAGAAGATGGCTACGAGAGTTCAGCTCCAAAACCAAGGGTCACCATGCTGTTGGCATCATTTGTGCAGCTTGGCACTGTGTGTGGCCCTTTGCCCACCAGGTCAGCAGAAGAGGGACCCTCCACCAAGCACACAAAGCCTCTCACGTGAGTCTTGCATGTAAATCCACGCTTCACTGGCAGTTTCGCTCCATGTTGTGCTATGTTCTCAAATATTTTGTGTGTACACCCCTTGAGTAGTCACAGAGCATTATAGATAAACACTAATTGGTGCTGCTATTTTAACTAACCTATACATTGTTTCTGAACAATAGGTATCATTACGTGTTTCTGCCAAAACTTGGAATAAATGAGGAACCTCATACTGCAAGCACTGTACATTTTCATCTCCTTTCAAGCTGAGCCGAGGAGGAAATAATTCCTGTAAGATCAGCAAGAGGCATCAGAACTTTTCTTTGTTTGACAGACCATATGTAATAAGGTACGAACTGCCATCTCGTAGGAACAGGAGCCATCTGCTTTAAGTCTATACTGTACTTAGTACGAGGGAATCCTACCAGGGTTCCGAAATACTGTCAAAACACAAATAATGGCCAACAAGAACACAGATGTGAGATACCAGAACAACCTATGGACTGTATTACTCAGCAAACTGTTCTACTGTGTTGCCTAAAATTGTGCATTTTATATTCAGGGCCTTCGCAAGATAAGTGTAGTTTTTATAAAGAAGTATGATGAAAAAGGCAAAGAGAAGTAGTTCACATTCACATCTTTATTTAAGTGTTAACTACATAAGCTATAATTCACAGACTGATATTTTCTGGAGGGAAAAAAAAAACAAACAACAAACAAACAACTAACAAAACAAGAATCAGCAAAACCTCAATATCCAAACACTGTATCTGAATCTACATGAATTTTTAAAATTTGCAGAATTTACAAATTAATATTCAGAACAACTGGGTAAATTATACATCCTCTCTCAATATCCCCACTTTAAGAGCTTGAAAAGTCAGGCACAAGATCAGATATTTTCTTTGTACAGCCATCTATTTACATAACTTTTTCCAATACATGTGGTTCAGTTCTCAAAGTAACTGCCAAGGTTTGCAAAACAGTGTATTTACAATACATTTAGCAGCATACAAAATTAGATATAAAGGAAAGACATTTTGCTTTAGAAAAAGAAAATGTGAGATGATAGAAACAAATCCATAAGAAAAATAGATTAAGATATATTTCTGTCATGACACTAAGAACACCTAGTCAGTACAGATTATAGGCAAAACACTAATAAAACGTACCAATTTATGAGCATTTGAGTTCTAGTCCTGAGCACAGAGTATACACAGCTGCACAACTTTGGTCAACAAGGATTATATGCTAACATTAACACAAATCATACAGCATTCGCTGTTAGCAGGACACAGCCATGTCAGATAGTTGTGGTATTAACAGCTTCTTCCCATCTTTTATTCACTCCACTTCAACAGCAGTGTAACTGACCTTTAGAATCTTCAAATTGCCTGTCGTAACCAAAGGTTTATTACTGGGACATCATCATTCCCCTGCTACCCTAAAACACAAAACAGCTGACCATACTTGTGAGGGAAATACAGCAGAGCACTTTTGTTATATATTTCAGGTTATAATTTTGAGATGGTCATTAGAGAAGACCGATTTCCAGTTAATTTAAACTGCGTTACATATGCACACAAATTCAGCCATAATATATAGACATCTATATGTGACCACTGAGACACAAGCACGTTACCAAGAGGTTACTTTTTTTCTTAAATACAGTACATATTTTAAGGACAGCAGGTCTAATAGAAGAGTTCACTCTTATTTGTCACTTCATTCCAGTCATTAGTGTTTACCTAATAAGCATGCAGCAAACTGCATAGAGTGCACATCAAATTCAACATTATATTCATTTATCCCCATCATTTTAATTACTAGCAAGATCTTCACTTGCATCTCCTGTATCTGAGATCTGTCCATCTATTACATTTCGAGCTTTCCAGATCCTCACAGTTCGGTCACTGAAAACCAAAATAAAACATTATTAAAGCCAGGTAATTAAATTGAGGAGGGAGAGAGATGGGGGGGAACAAGAAGGGCAGAAAAGCTCTCTTAAAAGCTCAGGTGTATTATTCATAAAGGCATTGTTGGCAAAATAAGATTTCCTCAATGGATATACAAGGGTCATTCCATCTCCAACAGACTTTGTAATCCAAGATGTACAACATTTAAGATTCCCTAACATTATCACAGCACTGGCTACTACCTTCAACCATCTAGGCAAGTATAAAGATTATACGTCTAAAGAAAGTAAAATCTTACTTTGCTATTACTTATTTTTTTAAAATACAGCTAATGACTTAAGTAGACTGACATCAAATAACTATTTGCCACACAGCAGACCACAAACAGCCAGTATATTACAGAATTAGAGGGACAGACAATAGGACAAGACTACTTCCTGCCATTAAAAAAGTGAAAAGTCCTAACAGGTTAAATGAAACAGAACCTGAAATGTGCTCCATTTGCACAAGAGGTATCAGTCTATAATAAAAAAAGGTTAAAAAACCACAGAATGTTAAGACAATACAAAGTCCTAAAGCGCCCTCTTCCCCAAAAAACCCCAAACCCTTTGCCTGCTGCTGGAAAGCGTATACCAGTGAACTGGTGTTCAGGGCCCCAGGAGAGGCAAGCTATAATTTTGTACTTTTGGCAAAAATCATTATTTACCCAATTTTAAATATGTGTGAAGTATCACATGGAATGTGTTACAAAACTCTATTATCATAATTAAAAAGTAAAATAAAGAATTAGTCTTGTTAAATACCAATTTATCCTATACAAGAGAAGTTATGAATCTCTCACGGACATTGAGTTGTGTGACTAGCAAACACTGACTCGGGTATTCCTTATAACCTCCTCAAAACAAGCCAGGAGGCAGCAGTCAGGGCAGACTTTATCACAGTATAGAGGTTTTCTGACTTGAGTCTTCACTTCAGTATAAATTGTCAGAAATACTCTAAGTTCTGTAGACCTTTGCCACAATGTTACAAGTGCCAAAAGGCTGGGATCTTCTTTCGCTGGCAATAAAGAATAAATTTTATGTGCATGTATGTTCCAAACTTATCAATAATCCTTAGGCAGAGACATAAGCTTTGACATCTCTACCCATATCTGTAAACGCTTAACCATGAAAATTGACCACCAAACACAGAAATGTGACAGCTCCCAAATGTGTAGTCCTGCTTCAACTCAGAAGGCCCACAATTGGCACCAGAAGATTACATGACAGCTTTCACAGCTCGTGTGCACAGACTGCTTCACTAAATGGGCTCTGCTGGACTCCTGTACTTTCTCCAGAACGAGAAGTCAAGCATTTGTCAAGTTCCCTGAGGTTTCAGGTACTAAAGTTGCTCACTTTTACTGTGGAAGTAAAATCCAAATCAAGGTTTTTTAAAGGACAGTAAGACAGCTTTAAAAGCTTCTGCTAGATGTCCCTCTACAACTACCTAAAAGGAGGTTGTAGTGAGGCTGGTGTTGGTCTCTTCTCCCAAATTACTAATGACAGGACGAGAGGAAATGGCCTCAAGTTGTGTCAGGGGCAGTTTAGGTTGGATATTAGGAAGAAGTTCTTTACAGAGAGGGTGGTTAGACATTGGAACAGGCTGCCCAGGGAGGTGGTGGAGTCACCGTCCCTGGGGGTGTTCAAAAAACGGGTTGATGAGGCACTTGAGGCCGTGGTCTAGTGGTTTAATGGTTAGGAATATGATGGGATAAAGGTTGGACTTGATGACCCTGGAGGTCCCTTCCAACCATAATCATTCTATGATTCTAGCACCGAAAAAAAAAAAAAAAGAAAAGAAAAAAGAAATAATGCCCACCCCACCAAAACACACCAAACAACAAAACAAAACCAAACAACAAAACAAACAAACAAAAAAAAAAACAACAAAACAACAACAAAAACCAAAACTAACACATACAGTGGCTTTTAGAGAAATTCCCACATGTCAGGAGTGCATTCATTCCCATTGTATGTATATTTCTTAATTTACAAATTATATACATGTACTACTGAAGTTCTAATATTTTCTTCCAGCACTCCAATCTCATGCATACCCTGGGGGGCATGCACCCCACTTTGGAGACCAGTGCAGTAGATTATTAGCATTTAGGGACATGTACCATGTCTCCCCATGCTTGCTATGAAGTGACTTACACAGCTGAAGATCTAAATGCTTTCCCATGGGCAGAATTCTAGCAGGAGCTAGAAGAAGAAAGAAAGATTCATGTAGGAGAAAAACTCACTCTGATGCTGTGAAAATCTGGCTGGAGTTGGTGCAGATTGCATTTATAGGGCTGTCATGTCCCTTCATCTCCCCAGTGGGTGCGAAGGTATCCACATTCCAGAGCTTGAGGGTGCCTCCTCTGCAGCCACTGAGCAGAACCGGAGCGCCAGGTACCAGGCCAAGAGCACACACCCAGTCTTTGTGAGCATTAGGAACTTGCTGAAAAAGAGAAGGCAAGCAAGTCTCACAGGGCTGCAGAAATTTCTAGGGAAATGAGCGCGGAACTGGAAACATCCCGAGTTCTAAGCCCAATTCCTGTCCTGCTGTAGATTTGCTACATGACACTGGGTATATCCCTCCCCTGTGGCTTCTGCTCCTTCACAGCAAGGAGTGTGCTGTTCTCAATGAGGCTACTTCTACACCACGATTTTGTTTCAATTTATGAAATAGTACTGCAAAACAAGAAGAAAATCCAACATGCACAACTGACCTGATGTGGAACAGGAATTACTTTAGGATAATGCTAAATCTGCATATGTTCAAACGCATATTTGAATGCATAATTGAACATATGGCCTCTATATATGTTTCAAGTCTGTCTGCAAAACAGTTATAAAACACAAAGTCCAAAATACTGCTCAAAAATACACGAAGGAGACAAAAACTGTTTCTATACTTGCCCTTCTCCTTTCTTCTTTTCCCATTGCACATTATAAATTTATTTTGTAATGTAGCACTTAACAAAAATACATTAATTCTTTATTGAGGAAGGACACTAGCATTTTACTGCTAATTTAGAAAGCAAAATGCTGCACAGACCAGCTGAGAACAACATCCATTTGATACCAGCACTGGGGAAAGAATAGCCCAAGTTTGCCATCTTTTAAGGGGACCAAGAGAGGCTCTTCTCCAGTTTAGTTTGGTAGGAATTGCTGTGGTTTGCTGCCTTTCTCGTACTATGGAGTACATTTCTAAGATCATCTCGGCATTTTACCTGTACACTGCTATCACAATACTGGTGGTCTGGTCCTGCAGCACTTCATGAAACTGGGGGGGGGAATGGGGCTATTTTTATAAATCCTAATTTTGTCACACAGACGTTTTGTGGCTTGGGTTGTATAGCACCAAGTGAAGTAGATGACATCTGAATTCTTTCAAATAGCATGTTTGTTAATTGTTTTTCATCAGCTATAGAGGACCAACCTTGTTTAACACGTGTGCCAAACCAGGACCTCCGCTGAAATGTTAGCATTTATACAGCAGCTCAGCTGTTTTCAGGGTGGTTTTGTTTGGTTTATTTTCCCCCTTCACCTAAAACTGCCAAGTGTACACACCAAAACAAAGTTGCAACAATAGAAATACTGACTGGATATGGGGGAGAGGTAGAAATTCACACCAGAGCAGTTTAAGGATTGCAATGAGTTGCCCAGTGCAGCTGTGTAGCCTGGGACCTTGGAGATGTTGAAAACTCAGCTGGGAAAGGCCTTGAGTAACCATATCTAACTACAAAGTTGGCCTTGCTGGAATCTGTGGGCCAGCTTTGCACTGTGTGACCTCCAGTGGACCCCTTCACCCTGAATTACCCCATGATTAGCAAAAGTAACAGCACTTTTTTTCATTTCCTAAAATGACAGTGAACAAAAAATATTTATATTGTTTTGTCAAATGCTTTAGTCTCGCCTCCCTGAAAAAACAAACATTTTATAGAACTAAACAAAGGAGGGATCGAGATCATGAAGTTCTACTTTAAAAACCAACAAACAGGGGAACATGAAGTACAGAAATTATGAAATGCACATATACAAAAAGGAAAGTAAGAAAAGGAATGCAACTAGTCCACTGTTACATACTACTTCACCCCAACCCTTGTATTCTTTCTGATGTTAAATGAATTGCAATGGCAAAAGTGCAAATTGCATAATATTTTAATGAGCCTAAAATGCAAGAGTGAAGATGCTTCTTACAGCTTTAATAAAGTCATCTTGAGAATACAAAATCTCTCCTGTTCCTGCAGTCCTCCTGGTTTTGCTAACAATCTGCTTAGTAGATTTCCCCAGACAGACAGATAGGAGGTTAGATGTCCCAATATGGCCAAGTGAAGAGTTTCTGTAAGAAGCTGAACTTCTGAATCCTTATTTTAACTGAAGTCTTAGTTGTATTCTGATAAGGAACTGGCACCCAATCGGATAATTTTGAAAGTAGGTCAGGAAAGTTATTGAATACTAAGTATGCTCATATAGAAATTTTCTTCTGTGCCCATATAGAATAATTTCTCCATTATTCTCTTACGTCCTACAATTTTAATATTCTATTTGCTTCCTTGCTATAAGTCTGCACATTAATGCACATAATATATACTCCTTCTCCCTCCAAAAATTATTAAATGATTGGTATCTAACCAAACCTTTGCAAAACCAGCAGTATCTTCTGGCATTTGTTTTTCTGCCTTCCATTTCTCACACAGTCTCAACTTAAATAATTGTATCTCTACATCAACAACCTCTCATAAGACCTAAAATAACAGACTGACTTATAGCAGGTAGCCAAAAATCAAATTTCTCCATGTCAGACAAATTACAATGGACTTCAAAGTTTCCCTGGATCTGAGGTCCTTTTTTCCCCCCTCCTTATTTTTACAATAAAAACTTACAGCAAATACATTCTAACACCAAACGTGTATTGTATATACATTATATAACATATGTATCATATAACAAGATTAATGGAGATCTAAGGAGTAAGTTTTTCAGAAAAAAGACTGGGTGGAGAGGTTGTAAACACTCTTCACAAGAAAATATTCTGTAGCCTGATCTAAAGCATTGTTTGTCATTAATGAACTCTTAGTCCAAAATTTACCAACTTGTCAATGACAAGGATGATATCCAACGGTTCCAATCATAGAGGAGGCAAGTGCTGCCTTCATTCTGAAGCAAAAAAGCCAAACCCCACATACTCAGAGCTAAAATAGAGGGCTAACCACGTCAGTATTTCCTGACGCACTGAAAAGAAAAGCAACCGCATTCCTAGTGTAAAGATCAAGTACATTATCGATTTCTTTCTTAATCAGAGTTCTGTGCTTTCACTATTAAAAACAACAGTATCTAAGTGAATAGTCATTGTTTGAGCCTGAACATTTACACAGCCTGAAAACAGTTCTACAGCACACATTAGCTGCATGATTTTTTCCATTACCTGAAGAAGGTCTTTTTGAGCCAAATCCCATTTCTTAATTCCATTATCTCTGGATCCACTAAAAAGGTTGTCTCGCATAATAGCAAGTGCTTCAATGCCATCATAATGAGGAGGTTCAAAATTGTGTGTAGGACTTACACTTCCAAGAGCCCCTTCAGTCACATCAAACATCTAAAATAAATAAATAAAAGATGAAATATGTTAATCAAAATTATCTGCCCTCTGACCAGCTTGGAAGGCCTTGTAGTGAATAACTTCAGGGAAAAACTTGGAAAGTCTTATTACAGGCCACTGTATCATGATGTATATTGGACAGAATTTATCTATCAGAACAACTCCTTTCTCCTCTTCTACCTCTCGCCTGGAGCAGGAACGCTTCACTGACTTCAGAGAAGACTGCTTTGGGAAGAAAAGTGCGACTACTTGGCTACAAAACACACAGTATCTTCACAAGGAAGAGACTACATATACACTGTGTGGTGGGCTAGAGGAACAAAGCTGATGGGCGAATATGGGAAACACAGCTTACACCAGGAGAATTGTACAGGCAGCTGCAGGAAGAGGCATTAATATATTTTTCTGGACAAGGTGTTCTGGCAAGGGTTACATACCATTACAAGCTGATGTTTTCCATGGACTAGACACACCTCTCTCCTTGCCTGTGTTCCAAGAATGGGAACTTAAAATATATTCTTTAAGTGAGGCCACTTTAACAATTTAAGGCATAATGAACCCCATTAGCTCTTTGTCCCTAGAGCAGCAGTGTAAGCAGCCCTGTGTCATTTTGCATTGTAGTGAGCCAGAACTCACCCAGTTAGACTGAGCCGAGGAGGAACAGATGAGCTGTAACTTTTTAAACCACTACCTCTGTTTCACAAGCAAATGTCAGACTTCATCCACTATTATTTGCTCTTCATTGACCTTTTAAAATGAATAAGCTTGGCAGTAAAAAACGGACAGCTTGGTAGTGTAAAAGAATACCTTAAGTCAGTTAAAGGTATTCTAAAAGTTACTGCATCCAATTAACATGCATCAGTTCCAGTCGTAACAAAAAAGTTCAATGATACACCAGAGAAATGGGCACTTAGATGTGACCAATATTCCTGGCTCAGGAGGTAAGACAGTAGTTTCCTGTGGCAGGGGAAGGCAGTACCCATGACCAGACCTACTACCCCCAGTGGACCTACCCATGTGGAGAGGCACTGAGAATTCCTCATCTGCTGCACTGACCATGCACATATACATTATTCGTACTACCCAAAGCATCTCGACAATTATGGACACGTTCACCTTGCAGAACACCCACCACTCTGCAGCACATACACATGGTCAAAATATCCCTGGGTATTCCAGTAGTGCAAGTCAAAGAGCAGGTGGCCTCAAAGTTTAACACAGCCCGCCCACAGTAAGGGTGCACACAAGAATGACAGATAAACTTCTGACTGCTGACAGCTCTGCCTTCCAAAAGCCCTTCTGCCTCCTTGCTTGTCACGTGAGTTGGTAGGGTGAGAAACTTGCACTAGACTTCAGTCCCCACTGAGGTCCTAACACTCTTTACTGTGCCAGTATAGTAGCTCTCAATTAATCCAACATTCTGAACTGTGCAGGGAAGTAATAATTAGAGTACCACTCTCTGTCGCCCTACTGCCTAAGAATCCTCGGGCCTCCAAACATACGGACTGCTGATAGGATGCAAATCCATGGCCCAAACCATGAACCTATGCACTCACCTATCTCCTAGGCAACCTTCTGAGGCTGGCCCACTGCACAGCCAAGCGTCCACGAATTGCAGGAGAATGTCAAAAAGAGAAATCCCAGCTCAGTGAGAAAGCTCACTCAGGTTCTGGCTGCTGCTTCACTCCCCGCTGTGTTCATACACTTCTTCCAGTTTGTGATACGTATAAAGACCAGAACAAAGAGTACTCCCTGAAGTGCTGGGGTCTGAACCCCCAGCCCTGAATTAAGGTTGACATATGGGTGGCTCCCACAGCCCTTTAAGAGGAGGGGATGAGTTTACTTTTGGCTTTCCTCCAGGGTGCGGCCGGCCTTGCAAGGAGAGCTCTTGGGTAAACAAGCCCCAGGTGCCCTGCATTTTGATAACAAGTGCCAGGTGTCCTGTTTGGGGATAAAAGCTGGGCCCACTTGCAGGAAGGGTTGGAGAGTCTGTCTGTGGAGTGGACGCACTTCACAGAGTTTCCTGTTGGGGAAGGACCTCCTGACTCCTCATGGAACCGGGTCCCAGTCAGGTCTGGCACAATCAAACACGGGCTTTGTGGGGAGGCAACATGGGGTTACTTCTGTCATATGTAACTGCCTTGTTCTCCTGGTTGTCTCCCATCTGCTCTGTGGGTTATCTCGTGTCTCTGTTTGTTCCATCTGTTATGAGCAATATTGTGTCATTCCTGGGGTCGCTGGGGTTGATGTCTGTTATTCATGATCTATCTGACTTGTTTGTACCCCCAGCAATCCTCTATATACTGACCCCTTTGTGTGAAATAGAGCCTACGTACTGGATTGTTGGTCTGCTGCTGGCTGTGTCCTTTTTACTGGGCCTACTAATTGGCAAAACACTCCCTCACAACAAACTAGAGAATCTTGCTCATTCTCTCTTTGGCCTCATGAATCATATGTTCTTTGCAGTATGAGGGTCAGCTTTATGGGGAAGATGATATATAGTTCCCATAGTCTGATGGTTTTGGCATACTCCTGAGAAACGGGAGCTTGTGGGTTCAAACACGCCCTGGCTAAGTTGGGCCCAAAAAAGAAAAATCAAAAAACAGACAACACCCCACCACCCAAAAAAACCCAGATTCCCTACCCTTGAGTAATTTAATCACAATGCCAAGAAGCAGAAAAGTATCGTAATACCACTGGCTATGCTTTGAACACAACTCAAGGGAGCCTGTGTGCTAATGAATACACCAAACAGACTGGGCACCTTGGCTGAGATGCACTGACCTCTCCTTCCCAACTCCAGAACCTGGGTAACACACTGAGCAAGAGCCTGGGCGAGACCCCATACTCTCCTGTGGAGAGCACACAGAGTGTCTCTGATGAAGCAGTTAGGTCTGCACTCCAAAACAGAGGCACTGACTTAAGATACTTTCAAGAGCTATATGCTACTTCAGAGCAGATGTTATGAATATTTCTCCAAGACTTCATACACCTGATGTCCACCTCACTGGGGATTAAGGAAAAGTTTAACTACAGACAACCACCCAAATAAAAATAGCACTGAAGTGATAAGTGTTTATTAAGACTGAATGTTATTCATAATCCGTAACTGATGAAAGAATTTCCATCATATCTCAGGTATGGACATGTGAGTCACTTCTGCTGAAGCCTGCATCCCACGCTGTGGCAAAAAGATAAAAAAAAAAGCAAATACTAACAGTTTACCTTTATATAATGATCCTTTGAACCTGTGACAATAAGATCTTGTCCATTGGAAATTCGATCCACAGTAAGGCACATAACAGGACCCTGGTGACCAGTTAGCTTTCCTGTAGACTGAAATCTTCAAAAATAAGAGAAAAAAAAAAGAGGATTTGTTATTTTTTCATATATCCAATACAATCCACAGCACAGTTTCTGCCAGAATGGATATTTTTATTTTCCCCATGTCTTCACTACTCATCCCCTGGTTACATATACTCTATTGCTCATATCCGTGTGTAAATGTTAAATTTATGCTAAATGATAACAAAAGCTTCTATTTATGTAAAATAAGAATTAAAAAAAAGTAAAGACAAATCAGACCCCTCAAAGTATTCTCTGTATTTTGAACATTTTGGGTGTGGGTTCTGTTTGAAAAAGTGCTATTACAATGTGGCTATCATAGCCCCATATTACATTATGCTAAATCAGTTGGCTTTCATCATCTCATCAATAACTAGTCAGGATCCCTGCATCTGTCACCTTACAAGAGTCTGTTTTATAGTGCCTGTTTAAACAAAACCTTGTGTTTTTCCTTTCAATATCTTTTGTCCTTTTTCCTTTCCTTTTCCCTCTCCTGTGTTTGTCCTTTCAATACTTTAAAGAGGCTTATAAGAAAGATGGGGACAGGCTTTTTAGTACGCATGTAGTGATAGGACAAGGGGTAATGCTTTTAAACTAAAAGATGGTAGATTCAGAATAGATGCAGGGAAGAAATTTTTTACAATGAGAGTGGTGAAACACTGGCACAGGTCACCCAGAGAGGTGGCAGATGCCCCATTCCTGAAAACATTTAAGGTCAGGTTGAGTGGGGCTTTGATCAACCTGATTTAGTGAAAGATCTCCCTGCTCATGGCAGGGGGGTAGGACTAGATGACCTTTAAAGGCCTCTTCCAACCCAAACTATTCTATGATTTTTCCAATCATTTTCAATGAAACAATTCACCGTAACCTTAACATATGAGGAGATCATGAGCACCTCCATTATCTCAGTAACCACCACAGCATGGATTAGTTGATCAGTATCTTGATTATATTTTGCCCAGATTATGGACATTACCATAAAAAGGAAACACTTCATTGACTTTGTTTCATATGCACATCTAGCCACCTAAATAATATTGTCTTCTACTGGTGTTCAGTACCTTTTCAGGTCCCACATCCTCACTGCGTTTCCAGCAGCCGCATAGAGGAATGTGCCAGTTGAATTTAGTGCAATCTGATTGATCTGGTTCTCTCCAGCTGGGATAGCTACTGTTCTGTTAGTACTTCCTGAACACACATCACCAGGCATCGCTTGGCCCGAAGACCTGAGTACAGGGAGGAAGGAGGGAAAAAAAAATTAGTGCAAATTGTTTTGTGTTTCCATATATTACCAGTGCCCTACACTGACTTAGTCTGAACATGTAAATAAAGCCTCCAGCCCCAAACAATGTGCTTAAATTACACTGTGCTGCACTGTTGAATTAAATCTAGAAACATTTTTATCTAAAAGCAAGATTCACTTAAACTCCTGGCATTTAAGATTCAGCATACTTACGTCAGTGTCCGAATACACTTAGCAGAATCTCTGATGTCCCACACCTTGATATAGGAGGTTGAGACTGTGAAGACCAGGCTAGTGTAGTTGCAATATTTTATAGAAACAACGTTATTTGGATGACCCCCCAGAGACATAATCTCTTGTCCAGTTACCAGATTCCAGACTTTACAGGTACGATCTAAACAAAGACAAGCAAAAAGAGGAAAAAAAAATAATAATAATTAAAAAAGCATTAAAAACCCCCCCCAAAAAAACCCCACCACCAAAGAAACACCATAGAAAATGTGTTTTTCCAAACCTCATATTTTAAGAAGTCTATACATTCATTTGCACTCATACGTAACCCTCCATTTTGGTAGCCACTTTTAAAGACCTATTTAATGGTCGGACTTGATCTTGGAGGTCTCTTCCAACCAAGGCTATTCTGTGATTATATGACTCTATTTACTTAACCTGTTTTTGTAGAGTACACATGGGCATCATCTGCCATCATCAAAACTAAGGTTAATGATTAAATGTCATGTTGAAGATGTGCATATTAGCTTCCCACAGCATTGTAAAAACAAAATCCCATGTCAACCCCAAACTGTCAAACAGACGGTTTGAAGGCTGTAAAGTTTGCATGATGACAGATCAAGAGAACTACTTAATTTTTAATTCAAGAATACATCAAGAACAAAGCTTAGGAGGGGCTTTGTGCCTCAGCATGACAGAGACCAGACTGCTACCACAAAATTACAAAGGCAAGAAGTAATCCAAATTATTTGGTGCTCTAGAAACCTCTGAAAATCCCAGTGTAAGTGCTTTAGTCACAGTGTTCATCGAGTAGCAAAGGAATTTAAATACCACAACCTTTTGTGTACTTGAAGACACAGATGCCTACAAGTTTTCAAGACTTCTACAACGCAAATGAAGTCCACACAGGAAACTCTCCCTGTTGTACTGTACCTGCATTACTCTATATATTTTAGAAGTACATTTTTACTGGAATAAGTACTGGGAGAATGAATAAAAACCTTCATGTGTAGGCAGTGTTTATAAGAGCACAAAGAAGGTAAATATACCAAGAACTCATCAGCCACTTGAAAAATCCCAGCTATCAAAACCAGAGCCCAATATCCACAATGCACCTGAAAGCTTATTGGCATTCCTGAACTGGCACTGTCTGCTAGTGTTATGGCTGCCAGTGAGCTGAGGCTTTCTGCTTCAGCAACAATTTTCTAAAGATCTAACTTAAACTAAACTGCTGCCTACACTCTTGTACTCTTGAATACAAATATACTTTGTAAAGTTTTCCCCTCCAAAAATATATACAGGAGACATTCTTCCATAAGAAGACAAGAAAGAGCAAATATTTACAACATCTGCAGGCACCCCATGTTAAAAATAAAACCCTTCAGAACACAAATCTAGATGCAAAATTAAAAAATAAATTTAAAAGCTCTTCCCCCACCCCCCCCCTCCCCCCATACAGCCACTAAAAATTTGAAATCTCAACACAAATCAACCAAGCAACATTTACAGAAGCTAAAAATACATCCTTGTTTTGTATTTGTATCCACTTGCACAAATACTAAAACATTGGCTTAAAACTTACTAGACTAAAAGTTTGCCAATTCACTGTAAGAATGTGTCTTGGTATTTTTAACAGTCAGGTAGTAGAATAGCCATAGAAACCTTACCTTTTTTCTAAAACACTATTTCTACCAGCTTGAACAGTTCATAGAGTGGCTGCACCATCCAGTAAGGAATTTTGTGACTACTAGATCTAGCCCCTGCCACAACAGCCATACCAGTCTTACATTCACAAGGGACAGGACAAGGTGCACAGGAGAAGCAGAAAATGGCCCTAACTCTGCTCAAGGAATCAACTATGGCAGGAAGAATCTATTCAAACTCTGTAGGCAGTGCAGCTGAAGATGTGCTAATTCCCTGCTCCACCCCTACTCTGAGGCTATTACTTTGCATTGCATGTCATGTGTGCACACGTTACCATGACTGGTTCCATCATATCACTCAACAAATGTTAATGATATTCTTGAGAGTTACTTTTTCCACTACAAATAAACAGCCAAATACTACCCATTAGAATTAAAATCCTGTAGATAATTACTACAAACACTTCTTCAGCTTATATTGCAAAAAGGATCCTCACAATTTTCCAGTGTGTTTACAGCACTAAGCACAAACTGAGAATTTCACAATACCCCAAATTGTTAAAGGAGCCTCTGTAGGCAATATAGATGCATGACGCTTGCCTAACCTTTAGATCCAGTGAAGAGAAGATCATCAGTTGCATCAACACAAAGCACAGCTTTGGTATGTCCTTCAGCTGTATATATACACTGAAGCGGGGATGATCTGATGCATTTTGAAGCAGGGAATGAGTTAATTATCCCCCTAAAGAAAAAAAGAGAATGTGAGTTGGATGTAGTAATAGAAACCAATCAAATTAATTTACTTAAATGTAGGGAAAAAATTAATCTAGTTTTCTTACATGGGCAGAACAGCTGAATGCCTCTCAAACTATGTAAGGACTTTTACTGCTTAGCTTCAACTGTCAATTCTAGACTATCAGTTAAAGGAAATCACATACGAAACCAAACACATAAAACAGACAAGATGCTGAGTACTGGGTCTACGGCAAAGTCTGCACAATCCTGAAAGAACCAGGATATTTGAAGCTCCTGGATTCATAGGACCATCCTTAAGACTCCAAATTGCATAAAGACATCTTAGTTTAAAAAGCACATCTGAAAAATGGAGCGAGTGTAGTGTACACTGCCAGTTTCAAATTCAGCAGGCACTTCACATCAACTGCCTTCTACGGGCAGGCTTGGAGAACTGCTCCTATCTTGTGTGCCTGAGGAAAGTTCCTACTATACCCTGTACCATACACCACACGTACTCAAATGGCTAAAAGGGAGCATGGCTGGAGTACAGACACCCCAAAGGAATCTTCCTGGGGATTTGTAGCTAGTTCTGTGGTGATGCCAAAAGACTGCAACTAAGCCTGAAAAAAAAAATATAAATAAATCACAGTTCACCACCAAACAAAAAGTATTAGCAGTCTAGAATCTTATACATGCAACTGCACACAGACATAGACCCCATTGATTTCCATGAAGTGTAGAAAAGCCTCAAGGTAATGCCTACAGACGGGCAACACAATGTTGTGACATGACCAGCTTGCACTTAAGACTCACTGTCATGTTCTTCTGGGGATTACACACAACTGAGAAAAAGGAACTAAGCCATAGCCCTAACTCAGAAGGAAAAAAAAAAAAAAAAAGCATCACCAGATGCTTTAGAAAAATGCAAAATTTCCATGAGATTGCCCAGAAGCTTGCTGCAGGAAGGAAAATGTCCCTCCTGATACTATCTTTGTGACAATTAGCTGGTTTATCTAGTACAGTCTTAAAATTATTTTATACATTTTTACTGCTTATGACACCTTCATTCATATAATTCATTACTCCTCTGCAATCCTTTTATAGATTTTACTAATATTAATATTGCCTTAAATTGTTTGACATTAACTTCCTCATTTTGGAAAGGCATTCACCTTTCAGTCTGCACCTTTTTATGTTTTCGAGAATACAGGGACAATTTATTACTGCTATTATTGTTATTAATTTAGGTCTCTATGCTTTTGTTTTCTAACACCACACAAAACAAATAGAGTTTTCCCTGTTGTGTTCCCCAGTGGATCATGCTGCCTCTAGACTGAGTTGTTCCTGCTGCTGTTCTCATCCACTCGTTCCCTTGACAAGCCATGTAAAATACATGTCCCAGAGCTATTTACCTACCTATGTGCAGTGCTCTGAAATCTACAGACAAAAAAGTGGTACAACTGCTACAATGACCAGACAAAGCCACCATCACATTATTATTATAGCCCTTTGACTGCCCTTCTCTTCCTATATTCATTTTTCACTGAGTACCAAAATCCTAAGCCACATCTTAGGAACATGAGTAGGGACATTATTTTCATCTCTTAAGCCACTGTGTGTTCTGTCAGAAAGACATAATAAAAAACCTACTAATTTTTATTTACACTGGGATTTTTTTTTAGTGACAATAAGAAAAACAAAGAAAGAAACATATAAAATTTAAGAAAATGCCTGCTCCTCTTTTTTAAAAGAAAACAAAGAGAGAAAGAATATGTCTAAGGAAAGGTTTATACCATATCTCATATGAAAAGAAAAAATCTGACATGCTCAGCAACGATAAAGGACACCCTAAAAAAGGAGATGGGGAGACATGCTTGACCAAAATCTCAGATTTTTAAGCTTCTGGCAAAAGCAAAAGAGATATAGTGCACAAGTACCAGGAAAAATCATGCGGCAAAATGAAATTTCCTAAGAACTGGAATAACTTCAGTGAAAGATGCCAAGGAAACAGAAAGAGAAAGAGAGAGTACCTGTGTACCTCCGACAGAGAGGAATCACTTTCATCAGACCTATAACCAACAGTGGTGGAATTGTGAGGAGAAAGAATATAGGTATCAGCAAAGTAAAGCCTCGACATGAGAAGAACAAACAACAGCATGGCCAATTCAGAAAAGCAATGCAAATCCACATACAGTACACAGCATTGCTTAGGGTATACCTTAAACCCGTGATAATATGGGGGGGTGGGGCACAGAATAATAATCTTAAAATAGAATTCTTGGCATTAAGTTACACTGATAGACTGTCTCAGCCCAAGAAGCTGAGTAACACCAGCTGAGCCATTTCTTATTTCCCCAACATTTTCTTAAAGAAGGCGGCAAAGTAAAAGGAGAAGATGGATGCATAATTAAACTCCGTAACATAGTCCTTGTTGAAAATATCAAAAGGAAAAAAAATTCTGAACACCAATGCCTGTTAAGTGCAGAAGAAACATGTAAAACATCAATCATAAAAGTATAAATATTGAACATACTGATAGCCCACTGAAATAAGAACAGCAATTTGCAAATGATCCTAAGTTCAAAATTCGTCACCTCTCTTTTTTAAAAATGTTTAAAAGTCAAAGACAAGATAACAAGAAAAAAATCCCCCCCAGAAATGAACATTTGCAGTATGTCTTAAGATATCCTTCATTTGCAACTCAAATCAAACAGATTCAGCAGTTTCAATTTGACTTCAAAGTCAGTTCAGAGAAAATGAAAAGGGTTAGGTGGGAGGTTAGCAAAAGCATAAAGGCAACACAGCTAAGATAAGGAAGTTACAAGCACAGTTACACTACTGAAAGCCTTGCGAGCTACTGCTTGGTATGTGGTGACTCTGCAGACCACTGAAAAAAACCCAAAGTTTCATAAAAAACAATAGTGTAAACAGACAAAAGCAATGTCTTATCTTGCTACAGTCAGAACTAAAGATTTATTCTAAGTTTGAGTTGCAATTCATAAGTGCTGCATGGCACTAGTATCAGTACTGAAACCTGCAATAGAGATTCTGCTCAAGGCAAGCCCCCTGGAGTAAGGCTCCTACTGAAACAGATGCCTAACATGCCAGGAAACCGAGCTCTACTTTTTCTAAACAAGGTATGAATATTCACCTGCTCCTCCAGATCACGTCCTAAAGTAAGTCCATTCAATAGTTTGGAGAATCTCCAAACAACTGAGTTCTAGCCACTTCGACATCCCATCCTCCAGGGTGCTGTTGTGACAGCACTCAGAGCAATGCTGGAGTAACTAAGTGTCAAAAGCGCTATTTCCTAAGTTGTCAGCTAAATCCTACTTTCAAGTGTAAACATACACACAAATACACATACATCTAAGAATTCTACTGTTCTTTACTACATTGGGTTTAAAACTACAAATACCAGACATAGCCTAGAAAACAAGAAACAAGGTTCAGCAGGAAATTACTATTCTCGAATTTTTACAATGTTTCCATGGAAGTTTAAATATTTGCTCTGAAAGCTAAGTGAAAACACAAGAAATGTCTCCTCCTGCCTTGCAGGAGAAGGGCAAAATATCTAACAGATACTACACTGAGTGCACTTTGCAATTCCCTGGTTGGGGGCTGAGGCTTCCCTCTGTGACTTACTTATCCTGCTGAACTGATGTGTTTCCCTGAGAAACAGTAAGACGACTAAAAACATTCATTTCATTACGGGGCCGGCTTGGTGGGGAAGTAGGAGGTGACAGACTAGCCACTGGGGCTCCAGAATCTGAGCTACAAGAAAAAAAGAACAACTTCTTTAACAGGTTATGAATGGTTAGAGAAGTTATATGCAACATGCCTCACATGTTAGATGCTCTTTTCTTAAGCGAATAAATAAAACTATAATGCTAGCTACAGCTGTTTCCCAGAGAAGGCAATAAACTTAAGACTACAAACTGCTGCAGAGTGCAAGGTGGCACAACGTTCAAAGTTTATGTGCTAACAGTGAAAGCTCCAGGCAGAAAACATATATGTAAAATGAAGAAGTTATTATAAAACTGCAGCTTCTTAGAGAAACTGATTACTTCCATCAAAAAAAAAAGTCATTTGCAAATGCTCCAAAAGACATTTTTTCAGGCCTCTGCTCCTGAATTATTTTGTGCAGAAAAAATGCTCTGGAAAAAAACCACACGCACAGAAGTTTAGTAGTGAATAATTTCACTGCCAGCAATAAAAACAGTATTAGAATTAAAGAAACAGAAAAACACAGGTTTATTTTTCAAGAAAATGTACCCAAGGTCTAAATTATTTCAGAGAAGATTTAAATTTAAGAGAATCTTACAGTTTTTGTTCTTTTGCCTTTGTCTTTTCCATTGTCTTCTCATAGGCTTTTCTCTTTGCTAAAGGTGAAGGCTCAGGTATCTTCTTCTCCGACAGAGATGACTGTCTAGAACTAAAGCAAGAGGAATCATTATTTTACTTTACAGGCCCTTTACAAACTTGCTTTTCTTACATTAGCTGTCTTCTCCCACTCAGATCTCAAATTTCAGAATGTGCTTTATCTATTATTGTCTCTTTTGAATCTATGGACTATTAATGTGCTCTCATATTTTAATATAAAAATACACCAAGTTTATTAACTTCCACAGTTCATCACCATATGAAGAGCTAAATACTGAGTATGCAAAGGATATCTACTAATTTATTAATAAAAGAGACAGACTAAAAGAAATACAGCGGAGTATGCATCTCAAATTAAGACCATGGAAAAGATAGAAGGTCTAAGATCTAAAATTTCAGATTTCACAACTTTAATCTATAATAGACCACTCACAGAAACAAAGAACAGAGAAATCACAATGACTTTTACATATTAATTAAACTTTGCATTAATATATTCATGTTTCTGTATCAAATTCAAAATTAGGAAAGGAGAAGAAGTATTTCCCATTGAAAGGCTGGCCATTATAACATTGCTTCTCTGCATCTCCCCTTCTTCCTTGCTTTCCATCCCTCCTTTATCTCTCTAGTTCTTGCTCTGAAGTCATCACAGTTCACAGTCACTGTAGTCTTTCTCCCAACCTTTTACTCTCCCCTTTAAAAATAACTAAAAAATCAAGAATGCAACATTAATGCTGACACCCAAGTATCATTTCACCAGTCAGATAAAAAAAGAAAGGAATCTGGAAGGTCTCCATTCTTCCGAACTCCCTGGCTACAACTAGGGAGTTGAACATTTCTCACCAGCTCAATCAGAAAAACAACGTTTGGCTTGGCTTATCCTTTTTTTAATCTTGTATTTAGAAATTGTTTCTACTAATATAAGGACCAGAAACACAAAGAGAAAGCAGATTCTGAAAGTGCTTTTGTGTCACACAACTTTATTAAGCAGACAAAGTTCAGTTGGCAGGCCACCTGCCTGACACAGTTACTAGCATCTGGTCTCAGAGCTCTACAGGCTCTGGATTTACATAGCTGCAACTTCTCTGCATTGAAGAAAAAAGCTTTACCACTTTTCCTTGAGGAAGTCTGTGCTATATAAAATCCATCTAGGGACTGGCACATAGAATAACATGATTTAGTAAGGAGAGCACAACCAAGAACAGCTACTTGTCTCAAGTAGCTGAGACTGTCTCAAGTGATCACATGCCCACTGAATACAAACCCTAATTGGAAAGTGAAGGTCCTACCTGTAGGGCCTAGTGCCAAGAGTTGCATGGAGAACCTAGTGTCACTCCTGGATCTTTGAAAGACAGGAAAAGGAGGACAAGTGATAACTTGGCTGGTTTTGCACAAAAGCCCAGCCATTAAAGTACACAAAAAGGGAAAGGTGGCTTTCAGTTCTCTCCTCAAGGCCAGAGCAGCCATTTCTCTGCAGGGCTCCCTTCCCTCTAGGCAAAGGACACAAAAGAAGAGATGGAACAGGATATACTCCCTCCCTCACTTTATGCTGGACCAGTATGCATGCAGGAACGCAGAAGCCCTGGGGTCACAAGGCAAATCATATGATATGCCTGATAACTAGATCTTTTAGCAAGGATGACAAACTTGGGTTATAATCTCCACTGCCATGGTTGCCTATGCATCTACCATGCAGAGACTAGACTAAATAAACCACACCAGAAATGAACCCAAGCTCCTCTGCCTCACACCAGCATCCTGCATACTCAGACACAGAGCTAGCTCCCTCTTGCTCACTCTCTACCTGTCCCTTCAGCCTTCCATCTTTGACTCCACAGTGGCACATCCTCAGAAGAAGGTATAAAGAGCATGATCATATTATGAACTCTTTTTGAAAGCCTCAAAATGCAGGTGTTATAAAAATGCAGCAGTCTCACTAGAATGAACTTCCTAAGTAAAGGAAGATGTAAACAACAGGTGCGTGATGTCAACGACCTGAGCAAAAAGAAGCAAGAAACACACCTAGTTACAGGTTTCCAGTGCCCTTTTAGATTTGCCAGGATAGCAGACATCTGAACAGAGCTGGCACAAGACCTACAGGAGACCACTCTACTCTGAAGAGGCTGCTGCAGATGAGTTCAGACTATCAAAGGACAACAGCGCTAGCCATCTTTGTAAACAGAATTCCAACCAAACTGACTGTTGCTCATGTGTATTTAGGTGCACCTCTGAATCATCACAGATCTGAGAAAACTGGCAGGTTTCTATAGTGGAGCAGTTTGTACATATGCAGACACTTAAAACTGCACTTAAGCATATAACTATTCTCTGTCGCTTTGAGAGAATACGTATTTTGGATCACTGTTGCTGCTTCTACATCCCTGAATGCCACTTAAGTGGCACAAGGGAGATAATGTTTATTGCAGATAAGACCACACACTGCTCCAGAAGAACATATTTTTATTACAGGAGATACAATGGCACTAGAGGCCCACATAGGAAGGCCAGATGGCTCACAGACAGCTTTTCTTCAACTATGACCAGTGACTAACAAAAATAGCAATACTATATAAAGTGTACTGAGTTCTAGCTTTGAAAAAGCATCTTAATTACAGTGAGAAAGTCACTGCAGACACACTGTGGGAAGTTTTGATCACTTATCTATTAAAAGATGATCAATAACAAACCAAAATATATGTGAGGCCTACTGCCGATTGAATTGATTTACTGACAGTGAATTGATTTACTGACAGCACATGACACTAATGCTCACAGAAGGCAGCTTTTGGAAAATTCTGGTTTGTCTTGTTGTTGGCTCACTTTCACAAATGGATATATTCTAGAAGATGGAGCGAGGCACAAGTTGATATTACCTGAGTTTTGGATGCCAGGTCATAAAACTTGATGTATTGAATCTTGAGGCGTCAAAAGTCACTAGTGATCTCACACTAACTGCTGAAACAAGTGGGTTTCTCCACCTATCCTCACCCCCAAGAGCTTTCTTTCCAAGCAGATTCTACTTCTAAAATGCTCTGAAGCCATCAGCACGGGTTAATAATTGCTCTCAGCAGTGTTGTACTGTTCATGATTGCCACCTCAAGCACATGCTGGAAATACATGGTAAAAATAATACGAACCGCAAACATACATTAGATGGAGACTGCTGTACAAATGTTATGCAAATAGGACAGATGGATAGTGAAAGATGCATAATTCCAGAATCTGTAATGTGAAAATAGCTATGGGATACAGTTTTTGCCATATCACTGAACATGGCAAGCGCATTCAGTTTACGCATGAGTTTGTGCAATACAGGAGCTAGTACCTAAAAAGCCAAGGAAAAGGTCTCAAGCAGTGAATGGCTAACAACCAACAGTGATATTGGTAGACATAAAAAGAACAGCAAGAGGAAGTAGAGACCACATGTGAAAGAGACCTGCTGGCCTCAAAGTAAAAAGACAACAATAATATTTTTAGTTCTATTTGGCATCAAGTAATACTTTCATTTATTAAAACTGTTCTGCAAATAGAGAGGATTTTTGAGGATTTATAATATCCAACATGTTTCTTTCAACTTACATTTGGATGCTGTATTATTGTGTAGACTTCTTCATTTTAAGCATGGTCCACACAAGATGACTCACAGAAAAGAAAGATTTTTACCTAATAATTAGGTCCATATGCAGACACTATTATTACATTATATCAAGTTTTTGGGTTGGGTTTGTTGGGTTTTTTTTCCCCCTCTCTGCTGCTCTAAGCAGATTCTCACTACCTTCCCGGAATGTGCATTTCCCATAGAACTAAGACAAGTATCCAAGGTACTAGATGGATTTTTCCGACTACTTAGAAACAAGGCTACAATAACTTTACTATAACAAAGCAACTTAACAGAACTTATATCTTCAGTAAGAAACACGTTACTTGCAATACTGCATTTATACTTTCTAGAGTGGTGATGGTAGAAAAGAAGGAGGAGCTTTGTCAGTATTATTTAGTAAGCTTCAATTATATCAAAATCCTTCGTAAAGTTAATATAATAGATTACAAGAAATTGGTAACATGCATTTTTTAAAAGCGAAGGATAATTAGTACAGCATAGCCAAACTTACATGCTGCCTATCTTAGAAGGTAAGCCAGATGGTGGGGGAATAAACTCTCTGTCCCTAGCAGAAGTATCATTTGTGTCAGCAGCCATCCCAGTTTCTTGGGTTTCTGCAACTGATGCAAGAGGGCCAGCCAAAGTAGCGTCTGCAGCACTGACGTCAGAGACTAAATTGCTGCTGCCTGCATATAGCAATTCCATCTGCGTAGTGGTCCTCCGGCGGGCCTGGAGGCAAACAAAAATCAAGTTGTGACTTAAACATTTCAAGGTATGTGCCAAGGGTGCTACATTTAAGCTTACCATTAGGTAATAATTAGCATCCTCCTTAACTCACTTGGCAACTACCTTCAGAAACTAATTTAAAGAGATCACATCTACTCTTCGGCAACAATTTCAGAGGAAGCAAGTCAAATTCAACAGCATGAAACACTGATTTGACAACTGGTTTCCAAGGATATCCTTTCAATTAACTGCAAGTGCCTGTCAATACTGCAGGAGTACAATATTACTCTCCTATGGTTTGTCCAAATGAAATGTTATAAAGCAGAGAGGATTAAAGCAAAGTGTAAATTTAAACAGCTACAATTACATTGTCGTGACTTCTTACACCGATGCTTCTTCTGATATAAAAACTCTGCTTCTTACTTAGTTTATGTCACTTCAAAAGTAGTTTAGACCAATATGAATTAAGACTCCCTCAGCATTTCAACAGACAACAAGAGAAAAACCTCAGAAAGGAGACAAAATTCATGCAACACAGTCATTCTTAAAAAACTGACCATACGTGTTAGGTGTGACGATGCTGTGAAATTAAGATCTATTTCTTAGGGAAAGAAAGTTCACTGAGTAAGACAAAGGTTCAGTCTGAACAGAGCCATTACAAAAATGACAACTTTATTTTATGCCAGCTTTTCCAAACTAAACTCACTCAGCTTACCTGCCTAAAGAGCACACCAATAAACGCAACCAATAATGCAACAGTCAACCTAGATATATTCCTCCAAAACCAACTGTAGTTAGAAGAGTGGAGGCTAAGCTTCTATTTGCTTTGCAAACTTGGTTTATGCTCCTGTGAGCAAAGAAGCAAAATTGCAATTGGTGTCCATGTTTTCAGTTCCCACTGTCATTAATATTGATCTGCAGCCAATCTAGATATATTCCTCCAATTCCAACTGTAATTAAGAGTCTGGAGGTCAAACCTCTATTTATTTTATAACCTTCCTTTACTTTTCTATGACCACAGAAGCAAATTGCAAACAATAAGCATATTCACAGTTCCCACTGGCATTAAATTACAGCCTAACACTAAGCTGCAAAGCTACTCCAGTCTGGAGTAGAAGCAATCAGAAGAACGTCTCTCTTTCTGAAACTATAAAAATTCAAACATAAAATATTGAAAAAAGTATATTTTTATCATTGCTTCCCAGAGAGAAGAGTACACAACACACGAAAGCACACTACATGCAAATCACATGAATGGTATGTCAGTTCACCTTTGGCATGTCTTCGTTCATTAATATCTCTAGAAGGAAACAAGAGCATTCCCCAGAAGGTGTCATTAAAGTATGAATTATCATCATCATTGTACAGCCTACCTTGCTTTTAGGTTTAACTTCACCACAAAGCTTCAAAAGATCTGAGGATAATGAACTAAAAGAAAAATTGCATCACAGTTAGAAAGAAAACAGTAATATTTTTTGAGAATGTGTATTCTTATTTGATTCTTCTTCCTACTGAAATGGTGGGCAAAATGGAACAAAACAATGTCAGAAGTATCTTCTAATGGATACGTGATGCATTACCAAAAGAGGAAATGACAGTAAATTTTCTGGAACCAAACCCAAGATTGCTCACCTTCCTTCTGTTCCAGGACTATGCAATGGGGCATCCTCATCAGTACTATCTTCCAAATTTTCTAGAAAAGTTCCAAAATAATAATGTTAGTCTGTCCATCTACAATAGGACATGCAAGTTTTAAGTGCTATACACAACAGCTCAGACAATGCTGAATGTAGATGAACAGCATACAAAATGCAGGGATTTTCAAAATATCTTGACTATTTGCTAGCAAGTCCCCAATGAATTTTCTTGGTATCTAAAATAAGTTTTTTTCATACAATCTAAATGAATTGTACATCTAGGAATATTGTACCAAATGCGATCCTCTATTTATTGTATCAGAGCAATAGGGATGACAGAAAACCAGAAGTTATTCTGGAAGGAAATCTGGAAGAAAGAAGACAAAGCAAAGGGAACTAACTGCAAGACATGGAAAATACAGGATGCAAATCAATGGACAGTAAGGATGTCTCTTCCTCCTCTTCTTCTGTAATCATCTTGTTTTAAGACAAAATCAACCTGGTTATAATGAAAAAAAAAATCATATTTTTAACTGGCTAGTGAGTTGAGGCTCAGTCTCAGCTTATATAGAATGGCACCACTTGGGCTGACAAGAAGCAAGCACTTTATTAGTATATAAGCATTTAGGTTTCAGAATAGGCTGATGCCACCATTTAATACTATAGAATGGCTTTCTAAAAAGAGATTGTGTTGAAAATAATCGTAAAATGAAGCTGTTCCTGAAGTAGAATGTGTACACAAACCTATCCACAAAAGACAAAACCAGCATGCATGTCACACACTAACAATGCCAAATATCAGATTAACATGACTGCATGCAAACAGTGTAAAACATCAAGCTGAGACAGCTAGTCCAGGGCATGTGTACAATCAGTTCCAAACTGTTGGGAAACAAAATCCCCTAACTTGCATATTATTCTAATATATATTTTAAGAATAAATTAAGGATTTAAGTAATACATTCCTGCAAGCAAAGTCCCTTATTTTTTAACATACTCATGAAATTTTAAGGGTTAAATAATCTTCTAACGACATCCCATTACATGTCGTCTTTATTATTAGAGATACTTTAAGTTTATTTACTTAACTTCTGCCAGAAAGCAGTTACCATTTGTGATGCACAGAATCAATATATTTGGTACTCGTATTAAAATAGATTTGTCCGTGTATATAATGTAAGCACAACTTCATGCTTTGGAGAAAGGAAGGAAAGATATATAGTGTCCAGTTGCATTCTGAGAAGGAATGAAGGAAAGGAAAATGCTGCCTTGTTGTGTACGCTACATCTAAAAATGTTTCCTGAAAAAGTCAAAACCATACATCAATCTAGCACCAACACCAACAATGCACTTCAGAGGTACTCAACGCTGTGTTAGTTTTAATGGTGTAATGTTAATTACCAGAAATACAACAATATCATAAAGAAAGCAGAGTCACAGAAACAGCACTCTGAACTTCCTTTTTTGTTCCATCCTGGATCTAAGTCCATATTAAACCTTTTCTATATATGTTATTAATCTATGTCTTCTGCAGAAGAGGGGATCTCGAGTATCACTCCTTCTAGCAAGGCACAAAAGCAGTATCAATAAAATACATTCATTTTTTAAAAATAATAGATTCATATTAGGGTGATGTTACTTCTTCCCTTCTCAAAGAACTCGTAATCAGCTTCTACAGGCAACAAAGCAGAAAGTGTGGAGTAGCCACAAAAGGTGGGATTTTATTTGTAGGCTCACACTCATGTGACCTGACACGTATCGATATTTTTCTTCAGTTTGTCTGCAATTCATCACAGGAAGACTGCAGGAAGCCTCCAAGTGGAAACCAGCACACAGAAACAACAAAAAGAAATGAGAAGAGGCAGAAGAGCAAGATTCTGCAAGAAGTCCTGACCAAGAAGAGATGAAAAGAGCAATAAAGTTAGTAAAGGCAGTACTGCTTGCACGGAGCAGCTGAGACTTCTGCTAGTAAACCAATGATTGAAGAACAGTGGAGAGCTTTTCTGATGACTTGTCTTCACCCTCATGCAGAGGCAACTGAACAGTGCCAATACAATGCAATACACGAGCATGGTTCCTCCAGGGGAAACGATGTTTGACTAGCCCTCTCAAGATCTGCACATGCATGACTGAGTCACATCCATGAACATCCAGATGTCACAGGTGGGGAGGAAAAGCAGCTCCTACAGTTCTTCAGAAAGGGGTCACTCCAGCAACACTTCAGGAGTCAAAATTCATGGTCATGTTAACTCTTCACAAGAGCAGATGGGATAGAAGGGCAGCTGGTTCACCCACACATGAGGCAGGTGTGCATTCAAAACCCATTCTGAGGGTCACAACCTGTGCTTTGCTGCAGACCGAACCCTTTCCTTAAGTCAACACTTGAATGTTGGTGGCTGGCTGGGTACTGCCACTGAGCTGTCAGGAAGCCTGGTGAAACTGGTCTCAGGATCTGCTGCCACCCACACTTCCACCCCTGAGAATTGTGCCAGGTTACCAAGGAGTCTCTGCACTGACAGAGTCCCTGCTGACCAGTTGGGAGTCCCACCCTCAAAGCCTCACTACAACGTCTGAAATCCTTGCAGCTCAAAAGGTTTAGCCACTACGATCTACAAAACACAGACTACCAACAGGTTGGGTTTCAGTGTGGACTGATGTCAGTACAGCATATTCATCCAAGATACACTCAGTGAAGTTTCCTTCCTAGAAAGTGTTAGCATAGTCCTGAGCAGCATAGATGTTTTAAAAGCCTCAGTTCATGCTTGCAAAGTGTTAAAAAGCTTCTTTAATGAGATATGCTCTACAAAAATGTTGACGATAGAGCTACTGTTTCAATACATTTAGCAAGTGTCTTTCCACTGCTCCAGATGCTGTTAATAAGTAAAAGCCCATTCAGAGCTAAAGCAAATGCAATGCTAACTTCCTGGCTGGAGAAACACTGGTCCCACTCCAATGGCGTGAACACACACACATGCACATACATTAAGGGTCTATTTTAGATATGCTATGATATTAATAACCACTGAGGTTCCTGAACAAATACTGGCCTTATGCAGCAACATGCCCTGACACAGATCTTTGGGTGTCACCTGTCAGGAAGCTGGCAAAGTTCTCACCTGCTTACACCAGATGAAGATCTATACACTTGCAGGCAGGTTTATGCTTTTGAAATGTTTTGGATGCCTATACAAACTAGCACAGGACAGCATAATAATAACAACAACAACGGGATTAGAAGTAACACAAGACAATACAAAAACAATTGTGACTGACATCAGGAATATTTTTTTCTAAGTTTCAAACATAGCCGATTTTGTGGCTAGGAGCAAGGGAGGGCCGAAAATAAGCACAATTTATTTGGGAATCATTTAAAAGCAACAACAAAAAACCACTCATCTCTTTGAAATCAGTGAAGTCAGTAACTAAACCCAATCGAAAGCTGAGATATAATCTGCATTCTGTACCATATTTATATTATAAAATGAGCTATCTGCAAAAGGTTAAAAATGACCTGCATGTTAATTACTTTTTTTCAGATCTAAAAGGATAAGCAGAGTTTGTCACAACTACAGCAGTAATATATCACGAAATAGCTTTATTGCAGACTGATCATACTCTTATGTTCATAAGCAGCAAGTCATAAATTTGAAATACAGCTCTGCTTACCATGTTCACTTCTTACGTGACAAATCTAACTAACACGAGGGCTATGGGTGGTTTCAGAAAGGAAGAATGCTCTGTAAGCTCATGATAAAGCATACATTTACAGAATAGTTCATGCAAACTTCACACACTTATAAATTCTAAGATGCACCAGTTAGTGAACATGAATGAATTAGTAAATCATGCAGCTGTACAGTACACAGAAAGCTAAACATACTTACCCAGCGGTATGCTATCTAGGTCTGTGTAAATAACAGCAACAAGGAAACAAAAGCAACACTCCAATCAAAACATATCCATTTATAAAAAGAAATAAAACAAAAGTACCCAAATATATTCTAAATTTTTCTTAATATCATCTCAGGAGAAGGAGAATAGATGCCGTAACAACATATGTACAATGCCACTTCCAAAATCACTGACATACGATGACTGAACAGGATTGCATATTTAGAACTTCAATAATCAGAAGTTAAAAATCATACCAAATTGTAAACACAGTCTTTTGTAAAAGTATCAGGCAGATTATTTGAATTTTAAAAGTCTCAATAATAAAAATCAAAACTTTATTTGCTACATTGCACTGCCAAGGGGATAAACCTAGAAATTAAATACATGCATATCAATTGTGAAATAGAGTAAGTATAACATGTTCAAATACAGCATCTATTCAGAAGAGAAATAGCCTTGGATGCCCAGTACAGCATGCATGAAAAGGCAAACATGACATGCAGCTGACTATTCAGAATACAAGATGACAAAATTACCTTGCAAAGCATGACCCAGCAAAGCATCAAGCTCAGGATTTAACTCAGCTTTTTCTTTTAGCATATGAAACAGCAGTTGGTTTTGGGTAGCACTAGTAATTTCTGTCTGTTTAAGGCGTCCCTCAAGAACTTTGATCTGAGCTTCTTTCTGAGCTGCTTGGAGACCCTAGAAGAAAGACAGAAAAAAAAAGACAACAGGAAGACAGAAAAAAAAAAGACGACAGAAAGAAAAAAAAAAGATGACAAAGAAAAAAAAAGACGACAGAAAGAAGACAGAAAGAAAAAAAAAAGACGACAGAAAGAAAAAAAAAGACAACAAATGCTTTATGACAACTCTTTTGTTACAAAATGAGAATTGCGAAAACTTTTTAAAAACTACAAACACAAACAATATGTACATTGTAACCTTCCTCTCACATCCTAAAGATCTAGGGGTCAGTTAAAGGGCTTGGGGTTTTTTGTGGTTTGTTTGTTTTGTTGTTGTTGGGGTTTGGGGGGTTTTTTTAGAGACTCATTAAGCATTCATTTAACTTGCATTCCTCAGTCTCTGCCTTGCAAATATGCATCTAGTGGCTAAGTTGGGCACAACTCCCAAGTACAATTCATAGATTCTCTGCATTTAAGAGTAGCAAGCATCTGAAAAAAATCAGCAACTCAATTTTCCACAACTACTTTTTTTTAAATTATTACCTATGATACTCGATAGCAAACAACATGGGGAAAAAAACCAAACAAAATAACCCCCCAAAAAAGCCCTACAAACAAAAAAACCCCACAATTCCAGAACTATAATCTTTCCTACAGAATCACTCAGTGAACTTTCAGCTTCTGCTGAAAGATGTCATGGCCTAACTTAAGAGAGAATCCATGCCAAGGGAACTTTCCTAAACCCATGGACTAGTGGAAATTTTTTAGTTGGAGAAAGTGTAGCTAAGGAAATTTACAGGGAAATGGTTTCCAAATAGAAGAAACAACAGGGAAAAATGAAGGTACAAGATATCTTCTCAAAGTCCTGTAGGACAACAGAGGACTTTGAGTGATAGCACTTGAGAAAGAAGTGTGTACTATGGACTTACACATTAGATTGTGAGTTTATCATGAACTAAAACAACATATCAACAGATACATTTTGCACATGGAAACAACCAACAGAATAGACAACAGGCATGACTGATTTTGTAAGAAAATGTACCTTCATTTATTCTACATGATAATTACTTATTGGAAAGAGGACAGATGCCTTCACATAATGAAGCTTTTTATCATGATAAGGAGAAATTGTTAACAAAGTAAGAGGCGCTTCTCATATTAACTCTACTGCAAGGAATCAGATACCCATTCAATCCACCCAGAAGCCAATGTGATTGTAGGAGTTTTCTTTTTCCTTTTTTTGTTTGCTTTTTCAAAAAAAAACCCAAAAAAACCCCAAAAAAACCCACAACAAAACCCCACAAACTTTTTTGATTACCTGCATAGTGATGAATCAAGAATGCAAAAAAAAAAACCCCAGAGAATTGGTCAGTAGAACTGACCCAAAGCCCAGTTCGATAGCCTTGAAATCTTACATCTGATTCAATGATACCAACTGTGGCCTTCAAATAGAAAGCAGCAGCAAGAGCACATGATACATGTGTGCACAGGGTTATAAACTGCCAAATATTCATTTTGAAATTATTACTCTGCAAGACTTTCAAAAAAAAGAGCATACTGCTCTATTCAAAAGTCTGACTAGAGTATGCCACGCATCAACATATTTTAAAGGCTCACATTTTTAAGGAAGTAGCTGAGCCAGCCTTCAAAAAAAGATCCTGAGCATTCTGGAGCTTGTTGAAAAACATCGATGGACATTATTTATTTGATTACAAAAAAGTTAGCACTCTTATAAGAACAACACAAGGCAATTAGTGAAGTAGGCTCTACTGAAGGTTGAAAAACAGGCAACAGATTGAAGGGGACAATGGATCTCAAGGGCCTGCACACTGAGAACCAGCATGACTCAGTACCATTGATCAGCTTTGTTTTGTCTGGCTGACTTTTCACAGGTATAAATTCACATTAGTTAGTCTTTGTGTCAGCACAGCTCTGCTCCCAGTGCATGACATAGTACTGGCATACACATATTTCACTTAATGGACTACCTTATTGATACCCATCGTGAGGAAGTGATCAAGCAAATATCGAGCTTCTGTCAAAGTGCAAGCATTAATCACTGCTGTTACATCCAAGGTCTCTCCTTCTTCCTATGTGTGCAACAACAAAAACAGTCAAGATGGTAAAAAATGCATTTTAAAATTATTTTTAAATTCATTACAGTAATCATAGAAAACAGAAACAGTGAAGACGCTGCAATATCACCGAGCTCATCCCCTTGGTACCTTTAAACCTTAAAGCCACTGTTTCATAATTGAAAATAAACTAAAAAACAATATAAAAAATTGATATAAATTCTTACATACAAAAGATATATAAATGTATTTAAGGTATACAAAAACAATACAAGGGAGTGAAAACAAATCAACAGCTACAGGAAGATGATATAAGCTGTTAGTCTTCAGTCCCAAGGATTGCATTAATTTAATGCCAGCAGAATAGAAAGCATCAGCTTTGACATTTAAATGCTTTGCAATCTTAATCTTCATTAGACTACTGACACTAAAACTGAAAGTTCAGTTGTACAAACACTCTTAATTTCAGACTTCACCCAAGTTTTCACCAATTTTCACTTCCTGGTTCAATCATTATACAGACAAAACAAAACTCATTTCTAAATGAGAACATTTTCAAGGCTAACATGGTTGTTTTCTCTTTCTTCATTTTACTATTTTTGCATTAATATTTGACCTACCTTTGCTTCTTCCATTTGCATAATGTTTGCTTGGCAGTCAGAAATGCTGTCGTTTATGTAGTCTATATTTGCAGTTAGTGATTCCATCTCTTCATTTATGTTTTGGACATTTCTATCTGCTTCACTGCCACCCCCATCCTTGATGAGCTTCTCCCTCTTCTTTGAAAGCTTTTCTCTTCTTTTTGTAAGTTCTTCACGTTGCTATTTTCCCCAAAGACATAATATTACATACAAAGGAATTAGTAAACACTTAAGGCATTTAAGTACCTTTTTGTTTTGTTTTGCTTTCCTCCTTATACTTTAACTAACATATGATTTCTACAGGAAGAAGTTATACAAGTGAATACATTAATATATTAGCATGATTCCACTGATGTGCTTTTTATTTCTTACTAAGCACAGCAATCCCATGGTCTAAATGCTTACTGGAGCTGTTTAGAGCTTCTTCATTAACTGCAATGGATTCCAATCACTTTGCCTGTACCACCATCAGAGCAATTAATTTACAGCAAATGTTAAATGCAGTGCCCTCTCTTTATTTAGCATGAGGATACAGCCAACAGTGTGTAGTAGATCACCCACCGTAAGTAGCCTGTTCATATCTGCCTCCATATTAGAAATGGTCATCCTCTGCATAATGATATCAGTCACTCTGCGTTCAAGTAACTGCCACTTCATCCTGGCTGCCTTTGAGGAGTAAACTCTGCTTGTCACTGCTTTCCGCTGATATTTCCTTCTGTGATAAATTCAAGTGAAACATACAGCTAAGTCTAAAGTAGTCCAATTACACATTTGAATGTGAAAATGATCAGGCCAGAATATTTTTCATGGACAATTAAAAAATTTCTTGCAGTTTTTCATTGCACCAGTCAGCTACCTGCACCCAGCCCTGAACTCCACTGCACTCTAATATATAGCATTTGAAAAACAGGTATCAAATGCTGCAGCATTTTGTATGATGCACCATTGAAATTAAGTGCCAGCTAACAGTTGCCCTCTATTTAACAAGGAGATCTGCTTCAAACCACAGTGGAAGATCACCAATAAACCTAATACATTAAACTGTTTTCCAACAAGTTTTTCTTAAGAACACTGCAGGCATTGGACCACCAAGGGCATTTCTCTTTAAGAGCAGATTAACAGGATTTTGAAATTTTGGGGTTTCTTAATGTGTGACTCGTTCTTTAATGCTATTTTCTATTAACCCACAGTGTCTTAAACCCACAAAACTCAAATTGCTTTTGATAATGGTAAAATGCCCTTTTTATGATCATTACATCACAGCAGTTTGAAAAACAACAACTATTGCAATATGTATCATCACAAGATTATCTGCTAGAAAGCCCATGCAATTTTCAGTTCTCTTAAGACAGTACTAGGCAGTTTTAATCCTTACCCTGTTCCATTTGTTGCAGTTACAGATAACGCTTGAACCCTCGCAACAGGAATTCTCATCTTCTGCTGTGCTGCTGTTCTTGAACCATCATGCTCAACTGATGAGCCAGAACTTGCTTCCTGTATAGGATGCTCAGGCAGGCTCAGCTTCCGACTTACTTTTCCTGCCACTTTATCAGACAGAGGCCTTACTTGCCGACGAAGGGCTGTAACCTGAAACAGAGTGCAGGGAAGCAATTACCTCTCCCCAAAACTGCATTGTAAGTTACAGCAATACAGTAACATTCTGTTTTCAAAGCTGCATTACTGTTTTACCACAATACCTCTTCAGTTTTGCGACGTAAGATAACTTCTTGATTTCTTTTCTGAGCTTCCAGAAGCTTGAGCTGATGCTGTGAAAAAAAATAGAAGCAGCACATGATTTTTTTCCACTAGCTGACACAAGGACTGTATTGTATTAAAAAAAAAATAAAGAAATCTTTACACATTAATACAAGTTTGTAAAACTGTTGTGAAATAGTAGTGAAGTAGTCAAGTCACACTTGTTTCTTGCTCTTTCTAGTGCAGAATGAAAATAAGTGTTTCACTATATCAATGCCCTATCAACAGGAATACTTGCATGCAAGCAAGGTAGCAGCAACAGTTTTTGTGAGGATTCACTAATGAAATAATACTGATACACACAGTCAATAAGGCTTCTATTTTCTGTTGCACTCATCATCTGAAGCTAGGAACCGAGTTATCATAGAAGTCAAACCAACTTACACACATTTTGACAGGTGAAAATATACAGGTAACATGCCTGCCTCAGTGAACACATATACACGTGGTGTATGCCTGCAAACAGATGCACATCATAATGACAGATGCTTATTCCAAATGAAAGTTCTTTATCTGTCAAATCACCTCTCTTTTGCGTTGCTCCTTTTTAAGCTGTGCAATCTCTCTGTTTCTTCTAGATTCAGTCATTCTAGCTTTCTCCTGCTCTTCTTTCATTTGTTTCATCAAGCGAACCTGTAAAGGGGTCATCACTTAGAAAAGCTGTTTACACTGAAGCACTGTTCCCTGTCCCCACTCACACAGAATTTCTTCAAATTGCCATCTTTCAGTATATTACATGCTTTTAGCAATTTACCTTCTCCATCTAATGTGCAAGCTTCTCCATATTTGATCTGGTAATTTCTGTTCATTAAACCTAAAAGCCACCCCTCTCCCGCAGGAATAGCCTAGTCTTTGTATCTTTTCTATTTTCAGAGTTCTGAGCAGCTGACTGCAAGAACAGAGTTATCTGGTAAACAAACGCACAGGAGATTTCAATGCATTTCTCAGTAAAAACTGATTGCGCAACACTTCGATGTACTGAAACATACCTTGGTTTTCTTCATCTCTGTCACCTCCTGCTGTAATTTCTTCAGTTGCTTTTCATATTGAGACTGATTTTTAAGCAATCGTGCATGTTCCTTTTGCGCTGTTTGAAGTCTCTGCAGTTCTTTATTCATAGCTTGGAGTTTCTTTTCATATTCTGACTTGATTTTTTTTGCCTTTTCTTCTGAATAGGTCTCTACAGAACCTAGAGCAAAAGGGAGTTCTTAATCTGTCTTGTTTAAGATATTTTCACTTTGCCAGCCAAAGCAGATGACTGCTTCCTCTGCTTTTATCATTATCTGCAGTATCTTTGAAAAATGTAGTTTGTCTCTAGCTCCTGTCACGCTTGCACTGCTTTGAACTTTCCACCTAGTATGTCTTCTTGGATAAGAGATCAAGTCTTAACATTTTCCTTCTGTTTTTTTTTTTGCACTATACAACAAATATACAAGTACATGAAGACACGGATACACACATGGTTGTTCACGCATGTGCACAAATCACTACAACAGTCCCAAGAGCCATCAAGCCTAGGAGCCTTTTTCTGGCACTGATCAAAAAGGAACAATAAAGGAACAGAAAAAGCATATAAAGTATACAGCTACAAAGCATATATAGTATACTTCTAAAAAGAAAGAAACAAACAAAACACTTCCCCCAGCACTCCCCAAGTTCAACTACTTGTTGCTTAGGACTTCCTGAAGCAGAGTTAGTTTTTCATCTCAATGCAATTACATATTCAAAAAAGTTTGTTCAGGAAAACATCTCTGCAAAGCCACTGATCCTAGTTCTTATTTTTATGCAAATCAAAAGAAAGGGGGGAGGGGAGGAGCAGGAAAGTACTTTTAATTCAGGAACTATCTCAAGGACTATGTTAAAATGAGAGCTCTGAGAAAATTGAAAATGCTTATTCAACCCAATAAAATATCTGTTGGCAGCAGTATCTTTTTAAAAAATATCTCTCAATTTTGGCAGAAACCAGGACAAGTAAAGTATGATTCAGTGGTATTATGGGTAAAATCTACTTCTGTTTTCTGCAATTTCTTATCATATATGAAAAAGGAAGCAGCAAACAATTCGAGTATCTTACACAACACTTAGATTTAAATGATTTTGTACTTCTTACCCAAGTTTTGAAGAACCTGATCTCTTTCAAGCTGAGTGTCTCGAATCTTATGTTGTAGCATCATTAGTTTCTCTTCATACTGTTTTTTCAGTGTCTGCAGCCTTCGCTGGCTGTTCTCTAGCTCATCTATCAGTTTCTGCTTAATGGCTATTTCACAGGTGATATTTGCCAAATCAGCTTGATAGTTTTCTAAAATAAAAAGATTCAAGCAATTAAAAATTAAGACTTCTGCTAAAGTAACAGTGAGAATCACATAACTATAGATACCCCCTGCAACGTTAGCGTCATTTCCTGACACGTAAACTATGCATAGGAGAGTTCTACACAAAGCGCAATGCAGCAAGCAAACCTATTATCTGCACCTCCTGCAGATAATAAAGCCTCCTCCTTAAACACTCTCCCCATCCTAGAACTGGGAAAGACATAGGGATAGATCTCTCTCATTGGATCACAGTTGCCCATATGTTGCAGCTCCTCCCATTCAAATCTCAACATCAGCAATCTGTCCTTCCCCATACAAAAGTAGCACAGGCTGTGAGACTTCAGTCACATCTCAGGGCTGGAGAATAACTGTCATTCATAAACACATCTGATTATGAAGGAAAACTTGACTGCTGGCAGACTCCAAGGGGAGACTTTCCCTTCTCTAGCTCTTCAAAAAATACAGCCATAATTCTGAGAAGGAAGGAGCCACTTCAACCATGGAAGTGAAGTGGTAAAGGGGATGAAAAAAAAGTAAAAAGAAAAGGTACAGAAAAAGGACACAACCACATGCTAAATTTATAAAAGTTTAATTAATTTCTTTAGTCAATTACATACTTTTTTGGTTTAAGATTATGTGCTCCAGAATAAAGGTATCAGTTAATGATTTATTTTTTTTTTGCAACTCCTGCTAATGGTTTGTGTGACTCTCAAACACGAAGGAATCAGACTTGGTTTGCCCATCTGGCCCGATTCACATGAGATAATTGCTGTTGATGCTGTTTCTGGCTTCAGCAGTCACAATCTGCACACCACATGTAAACCGGCTGTTAATGCTTCTACATAAACCCACAATCTCTGAAAATGAGGAAGGCTGATGGACTTCCAGCCTTGCAAAATTAAATTCTGCCCTTTTCCAAATTACCTGAATGGGAGTTATCACCTTGGTGATTAGTCCCAAGACGTAGAAGTTATCCAGTACTTAAACCTTACACTTTCAATACTCTAAGAAATGTGTTATCACCCGATGGTCTCTGGCCAATTTTAGAGCCAGTACAGAGATACTTGTACTGTGTATATTGCATGTTTTAGCACCATAAAAAAAATTCACTGGACACACAATCCACAGAGAATTATGGACAGTGGGTTTACAGAACGCTATCTTGCCTACCAAAACCCAAGAAATGACATATTATAGTATCTGTAAGATTCTACAAAATATTGCACTGACATCACCTTTTTCATCAGAGTCAGAATCCGATTCATCTGAGCTTTCAACAACTTCCATGTCATCTTCATCCTCATCATCTTCCTCTTCTTCATCCTCATGATCACTTACTTCATGAATTTCCTCCTACAAAATGTACAAGATGTTGAAGCATTCCCACTTTTCCATCCCCCAGTCACTTGTGACTATCGCTGAGAAGCCACAGTATTCACCTGACCCATTCCTAATTTCCCTTCTATAACCTTGTAAATCTCTAAACAGACAATGAATAAATAACCCAAACACTTCTAAATACTTACTGCTTCCAATTCATTATTCTCTCTCTCTGAAGTGCTTTTTTCATCTCTCTTCTCCTGCTCGTTATCTGTGTTATCCTCTTTAACACTAGCAGAAGAGGCACAGACACAAAATATTCACAAACTGAAATGGCATGTGCTTCCCATCCCCCAAATCACTAGGCTGTAATTCCAAATAAAGATGAAAACCAAAGTGTAGTTAGACAAAGGTACAGGTGTTGAGCATGGGTAAAACACAACTTCCAATCTCCCACAGATAGTAAAATAATGCTTAGTTACCCTTAATCTTAGCTTGCAAAATAATACTAATGCTTAACACATTGGTTTAGGGCATATTGCACAACTAGGACAATCAGAATACACATCTTCATATACTACAGCAGTACTTATTTTCCATGGAAGTTGCAGTGTACCCAGAATAGCTTTTACGAAATACAGAAAGAATATTGCGTGCAGGTACAACATACATTACAGGTATTACTACACACTCAAGCTATAACAGAGCCCACTGTGCATAGAATCATGTGAAAATTTCTGTATAAGCCTTAAACAACATCCTAATTTATCATACTACTTTTTTGATCAGTTATCTACTTTGACATCAGGGAATGCTCAAAACAGGCATTGGTATAAAAAGTCAAGAAATACTGAATTTTTGCAACAGGGCTGCCCATTTCAAAAAAGAAACTTTTACTAACTATTAAGATTGCATTTTAATATATTTCCATGCTTTTATTTTTCCGACTATGGTTCTAAGCTTATTTAAGAGTCAAGTATCCCCATATTCTTTCCTCTCTTGGCATCATGAACTATAGTGACGGCTTATGTAAATTACAGCAGGGGTTTTTTGGTTTTGCTTTAAAGGTTTCATGTATTAATCATTACGACAAGTTTTATCATGTCTAAGCCCACATTTGAAAAATCATACGAAAATGTAAAATTCAAAAAAATAATCAGTGGGACTCTGCAAATTGTCAAGGACCAAATGTCAGTCCCTCTAGTGCTACATGTGCAAAACCCAAACCATCCCCAACAGACAGAAAATCATGACAGAACAGGACTAAACACCATAGGGGGCAATAATGAAAAAAATATAGTTAGGATCTCATAATGTGGAATTTGCCTCACCTAACTTCAGCTGCATAGAAGGCTGGCTGTCACTGATCAGGCAGGGTAACTAGAAATGCACATCTTCCTCCACTGACACCAAAGGGAGCTCAGACTCAAGGTCTAACTCTTAGACAAATCCAATACTCAGTGCAGTAACAAGAAATGTTCCGTAGATTCAAGACACTATAATTTGGCTAGTGACACCTAAAATCATCTTTAGAACAGACTTCTACTCTGAAGAGTGCTGGTTAAGTGACACAGTGCTTCTGTGTACACATGATTTTTTGTTATACTATTTTTTAAACCTCTTCAGTGTTAACTGCTTCCTTCTGCCCCACTCACTGCCACTGAAACTGAATCCAGCTACAGCTGACCATGCACAAGGAAGAAAGCTTTTGCTTGAACCCTCTGAATCCACGCAGCAGCCAGGGAGGCTGGAAATAAAAAGGCTAACCAGATTTGTGGTTAAAAAAAAAAAAAAAAAAAGCAGCGCCAAAGAGGGGACACTGAGCCATGCAATCTCATTTCCAGAGGTTCTGATCTCACTCAGCCCACAATATGTTGTTTTATGTTGGTTAATAAGCCTAAACGATAACAGATCTTTACTGCAATCTTCATGCAGATTGAGACAAATCCCTGGTTTTCCTTCTGTCTGCACACAGCACACAGCTCATCACCACAGAGAATTTATGTTCTGCCTAATAAAGGGGAGCAACAGAAGGAAGGAGAGTCAGCAGCTCTCCCAGACAGAACAGTACTTCTTAATTTGTGTGCTAATTATTGATCTGTGGATTCACACCATCTGCATGAATTCAGTGGGGGTTTTGGATCAAAGTAGACAGCTGAAAAATAAAAGCTCCTTTACTTTCATTTTTAATGACAGCATATTTCCGTTTTTAGAGCCATCGGCTTAACTGCTCTCTACAACTAACTACTTTATCTATTGCTTTGGCTGAAACTGAACAGAAGGAATGTCAAGGCTTCAGTCACATGTTTTCCAAAACAAAAGCAGCACACTTAACTATGGTCTGAGAGCCCAAAACCTCCTTGTTCTCACATGCTAAAATTACTGTCATATACTGCCTGCTATACTTTTTGTACCATATGAGATACTGCATCTTCCTCCTGCCTTTCATTCCATACAGGCCACACAAGAAAGAAATCTACTTAATTCTGTAACAATTCCCAGAGGCATCACCTCCCCACAAACACTTGCTCAACACTATGCAATCCCAGAGTCAACCTTAATTCCACAATAGAGGTTTGTTCCAGTAAAAACATTTGTTGAAAGTCAAAACATGGGGAAGAATTTTGAAAAGCCAAATGAACTACTCTTGAAGTACCTATGAATCTGCCCAACTTCTTTTCATGTATGACAACCAGTTAATTGAAATGACAGGTAATTAAAAACCTGGGAAATATTCCAACCTTCTTTCTTCTTGACTGCTTTCCTCAAGTTTCTGTAGCCTTCAAAAGCACGAGGTACAGTATTGGAAGGCCAAGCCAATGAAGGACAAACCAGACAGTGAAAAGCAAAAGTGATAAGAAGGTAAAAAAATGATATATGAGCTTGTGGAGTTTAAAATGAAGTTTTAAAAGATACCATCAAGAGACAACAAGTAGTAAAAAGGCAATACATTTTGCACAGGTGGAAAGTAAATAGAAAACAAAGAAGCAGCATTTGTAGGTCAACTAATCTGTCACTGTCAACAATCATAAATTCAAGTTACACTAAGGAAAAAGCTTTGGATATAGACAATACATTTCACTTTGAAAATGATTTCCAATATGGATTTTTAAAAAACCCTCACAGTTCTAGAAAAAGCTTTCTCCTCTTTTGACACTTAAAATTGGCAGCAAAAATACCAAAAATTGCAAGAAATACTGCCATTGAACCAAAGTTACATATCCTCAGGAAAACATCAAGACAAACCAATGCACTAGTTTTATATATGCCAATAACATATTCTAATAAAAAATAATAATGAGAAATTTTTAGTACTAATATTCTAAATCATATATTCTGCATATAACTCAAATAAAAATCTTCAAACTGCATTTATTTTTTTATTTCTTTTGTTTGTTTGTTTTTAAATAAAAAGCAGAAAACTGCAGTTTATTTTTCTGGGATTCAAAAAGTACATGCCAATGATTGCTTGTTATTTTTTAATAATTAACAAAAAATATGGATCAGAAGCAATGAAATGGACAGAGTGTTAGTATTTTTACTTGTACTTTCTCGTCTTGAACAAATGTGGATGTATCAGTAAAGAAATGTCTGCGTGACTTGAGAACAGAGATGGCTTAAATTTCAACATCTACTGAAATTCCTCATGTTCCCATTACGAGCAAGATTTGAGCAAGAGCTTTTGCTGCCTTTTTACCTTATACTGCCTGCCATCTTCCTTCAGTATCAGGTAGGAGCTAACATGCTGAACCCCATGTAACTTTATCACTAATTTAGTTTAATAAAGGTTAGGGAAGTCAAAAGACGAGAGTCAAAAAAGGTTACCAGGCATGTAAGGCTGACTAACAATTGAAAGGGACATGAAAGGTTTGCTCTGAGGCTTCTGGTAAGTAGGTCACACTATGGGATGCTCCAATCAAGCATGTCAGTATTTCAGCAACCAAAACATTACTGCTGTGTAAACTGTTTCTGACAAACTTCATGACAAATGCTTATTAAGGACTACAGGTATATAGCAGTACATACCTGCTGCTCATTTAGAAACTGGCCTTTATATCTTCAGGCTAGCTCACAACAATTCAGATCAGTTGCATGTATTTAAAAATATGCAACTTTCATCATACTGACCCATAACCAGGAAAACAGATCAAGAAAGGCAGCAGATGGGGCAGAACTAGTAACTAGGCTTACCAATCCGATTTTAATAGGAAAATGCTAGTTAGACCAATTTAAAAGAACAGCAACCCTATAAAGAAATAGTACAGTAAAAGCAGCTAAATGCCTGTAGAAGACAGAAGTGGAGCAAAGAATCTCTACCAAACTGCAGGGTAAATTGTTCCTTTGCAATGCATTAGCATACCCATTGCCAACTCCTGAAATTTCAACAGAATAAAAATTCAGTGATATATCCTGAACACAGACTTTGCATTTCATTCAGTAGATAGAAGCACCCTGTAGGGAACAAGTATGACAGGCTATATGCATAATTCCTCAAATCCTAACATTTCTTAGCTACTAAGGAATTTTTCTCCTAACATATGCACCTCAGGAATTTATAAATACTTATTATAAAGCAGTCTGCAGATGGGTCAGTAGATGGATTAAAATCTTAGCAGCACTTTGAAGAGTATGATCCCACTCTATAGAACACAAAACCTGGTTTAAGACGGAGGCTGGACCACCAAGAGATCTCTTCAAACTGAAATTTTTCTATGGTTTTCTAATTCTATATGCTAGGATAGAAAACTGATCTCGAAAATAGTTTATGGTAAATAGTCCCTACTTCTGGATCAGACCACTTGGCTAGCCCATTCACAAGATTAGGTGTCATCAAGTGCAACTGGACATACAAGCTTCTTTCAGAAAAGAAAACCACAAAAAAATGAACAACTATGTGTTTCACTTACTACTTTATGTAGGGTAAAACTTCCAAATATTGTTTTGTGATTATCTCCTACAATAAGAGATACTACTCAATACATCTAGCAACCTTTATCTATTTTCTGGTCACAATAATACTTAATACCTAATACTTAGGCCCCAACCTAACAAGTGGGGCTCTATCCAAGTGTGTATTTAAATGCATGCTTGATTTTAAAATGTGTTGAAGCATACAAAATCAAGTATCTTTGTTCTAGTATACGAAGAGAGCCCAGAACATTCCGCTGATTTCATTTAATACGACCATCCTCCCCTCAAGTTCCTACAAACATGAGATTCTGATACAAACATGGGGATTCTGATAGATTTTATAAGAGATTTCTGATATGCAAAGGAAGAACCTAGTTGTCATTAAAATGTGTGTTCTCTACAAGTGTCAGACATTTGTGTGGTGAATAGATTTATAGATATAGGACCTTGAATTGCAGATATCACTAGCTCAAATCCACTTTATACTTCAACGATATTTCAGGCTTAAACTGTGTTAGTTTTACTCATAACTCATAGAAGTCTGAAGGGACATTAATGGAAAGAGTAATAGACTAGAAGCATGGAAAATTTCAAGGAAAAGGGAAAGATCATTAATGGAACCAAAGTCTTGAGTACACAAACAGATCCTTGTACTAACTGCTGTCTGAACAGGCATTTGTATCAATGTCTATGAGCATTTTAGTAGATGAGAAACTAGACAGCAAAAAACAGCAAAGCATGATGTTGCAGAGAATTAGGAAACCTCAAATCAAAAACATTCATAAAAGCAGAAGATAAAGCAAAAGAAGCCATTCCAAGAGCTACCAAAGAATTCCCAGCTATCCAGAATATCTTTTCTTCAGAAAGCTGTTTCAGTTTTGACATATGGTAGGGGGAAAAAAAAAAAAAAAAAATGTTTTTGAAAACTTCTGTTGAATTTTAGATGCATTTTAAAAAAAAAAAAAAAAGAAAATTTATAGAGACCATCTGTGCTTTTACCACTGTGCACAATTAAACAGAAAAATTCGTTACAACAGAGACATTCATTCTACAAAGACAGCATACTTTACTGGAAGATGCAAAAGAAAACCACCCATAACTACAATGTGTAAAAGGGTTTGAAGGAACAGCAGTTTAGGATCCAAACCCACACAGCAACAACGAATTAATTTTAGAGTCTCACTAGTTAAAAAAATACACCTCTTCATTAGTAAAGATAAACCAAATAGCATTATAATTCATACACCACCTCTTTTTCTTTTTCCTTTCTTTTTTTTTCAGCTTTTCTAGATCTTTCTTGGCTATATCTAGAATTTCCATGGTCTCTTTCTCTGAAGAAAGCATGGAAGCAGAAAATGCTGATGGTCCACCAAAGTATGTGGATCTTGCTGAAGCTCTTGACAAGTTGCGTCGAAGATTTTCATTCACTGCTTCACTTTCTAATAACTTTGCTCTTAAAAAGAAGAAAAAAAAAAAGAATTGTAGACCATAAATCACAAGTCTTCCTAATGCATGAGATGCATACTCTAGCATCTGTAACTGCAATGCATTACCTTCAGTTTAAAAAGAACCTACTAACCAAGGTGAAGTCTCACAAACATAAAGGTTCAGTAAATCCCTTTATGAGACCATTTTACACAACAGTTACTTAAACTGTACTTATATGATAGAATACATGTAAATGTCTGTATAAGTACACACAGATATACATACAGATATATGTATATGCATATGCTACATATATATACACACCCCATTACACAAAAACTACAGTATTACGTAGCACTAACACTAATTGGGAATAGGCCGAATATTTTTATTTATCTTTCTTGGAGGATTATCATGCAAAAAAATTTTATAGTTTTTTAATTTAAAAGGAAAGCAGATGTTTTTTTTTTAAAAAAAAAAACACTAAATTGTAACAAGTAATTTTTCAGTACAATCATTTATATACAAGGTTATGAAGTTATCATGAAAAAATCATTCCAAGTTTTGACTTGATGTTGTTGCACAAAGGACAGCATCATCATTATTTAGGTGACGTCTTACTTGCATTTCTATTGTCATCTTTAACATTTTAATTTTCTGTGGCCAAGAGTAACATCAGATGGTCTTAGAAGCTGAAGGACCACTGGCAGGCCACTGCCGTAAAGTAATCCAACAGGAAAACAGCTAACTGGTTTGTTTTATTTAAATCAAAAATGTTCAAATACATATTATGCAAATACCTGAGATCTTCAATTTCCTTGATATAATTATGAATCATGTTGCTAATTTCTTCATTTCCTTCTCCTTTGAAGGACGGGGGATGGAGGGGGGGCAGGGCAGGGAAGAAAGATCGAGAAGAGATAGTAACAGTATAAATAACTGAATACAGCTACTAGGCACAAGGTACCAGCAAAGAGAAACAGTTATATGGGCTACATGTTTAGATCATATCTGATTTGTAAAATATATTTCTTCCTTAAGTTCCATTAAGTTTTTGGTTCCTCTGTGTAATATGATCAGGATTATTACAAGTAACTTTTTCTATTTCATTTGTTTTCTATATTGGCACCTTTTAACAATGCATGTACCATAAATCAAAAGTAACCTGACAAACGGTGCACAAAAAGAACAATGCAGTCATGGGAAGTCAATTGGTTAATTATTCTAGGAGGTGAAAAGCAAGCCAACATTCACCTATCTGTGTCCAGGGCCTCACTCAAACTAAAATATTAAGTTCATGTATAGTTAAGCACACAAGTAATTCCTATCCAAAGCAAAGCAGGTCCTGCATTACTGTTACAAAGGCATCACTTCATTCCAAGGGACCATGAAGCAAGAACATAGAACTGATTTAAGTTCATGAACTTAAGCAGTTTATGCACACGCACAATGCACCCACAGCATACCTGCTCTGGCTAGCACTTGGTTGGCCTGATCACTCATAAGTTGTGTTATTCTGGCTCTCAGTGCATCAACAGTCTCTTGCATTGCTTTAATTCTAACACGCAGGTTGTTGTTTTCTGTTTGCAGCATAGCATTTTCATGAAACATGTCATTGATGCTTTCAACACCTTCTTCGTCTATAATCCTTTTACCCTTCAGAAAATAAACATTTTATTACTAGTAAAGACTGACCTACACATGAAAAGTTTTTAACTTGGCAACAGCAATCCACAGATTACTTGAAATCACAAATAGGTATTCATAGCAAAATATCATCTCTCAAAAGTTTAAAACAATGGATAAATAGATTGTTTTCAAAACATTGATGTCTGGCCAACACTTTAGCATTTGGGTACTGCGTAATTCTACCTTAGTCTGAAATACAAGTTCTTGAAGAGGTTACGAAAGGGGAAGAGGATTCTTTATCAAAGCAGGATACTATCTCAAGGATAATAGAGGAGGTCATTGTTCCGTAAACACATTTATTGCTGAAAACATTATTTGTTTAAAATTTCAGTAAGAAATGGACATTGTGTAGTATGAGTATTCAGTTTATATAATTTTAAAAGTATTTTTGAAACAAATTGTTTTAGCTGTCTGGTAAGTTTTTACAAGAAATACACAATAACTGTTCACATTCATTTATTTGCCAATCTAAGTTGTGGTCATTTTGGAAGTGAGTACTTCTCATCACTGGGCATGACAAGGTCAACTTTTGCCTTTCAAAAGGCAAATAGCATGCAGCATCTATTGATGTCATTGGCATTCATTGGTGTATCTTTTCTCTAGGGATGCAATCAAAGTTTTCCAAAAACATTTGGTAATCACTGGAATTGGAAGTGTTGTTTACGGTAGGGTTGCTATTCCGACTTTTTAGTGTATGAAGTGGAAGTAGGCAACAGAAAAACAAGCTGTTTATATAAGCAATTTAAAGCAGGAGAGACTATCCTAAGATTTATCCTAAGAAGATAAACTTACTGTTTTGTATTCCATGAGTTCCATTTGTAGCCGTGTAATCTCATTGCGTAAAGCATTTATTTGTTGACTAGCCCTATCCTGATTAACCATCACCTTGTTCTTGATGTTCCGTGCCCGATTGGCATACTTCAGTGTGTTTAAGGTTTCCATGAAGTCTCGATCTGAAGGGCTCACACATGCTATCATGAGTGTTTGACTGCAAGTTACAAACATAAGTCAGCATTACACACCAAGAACAAGAATAGTAGAGAGATGCTAACAGGTCTTCAGGGAGAAGGTGAAACAAGAAGAGTGACTTCATAACTTCTGTGAAAATATTCTTCTACATAACACAGTAGAAGACTGTCAACCACAAAATTCAGCACTGTTACATCTTGTATCACCCTAGCATAGCACAGGAGATGCTAGATAGTTAATTGCTTCTACATGTAAAATTATAAAAGAAATGGTGTTCCAAGAAATGTTTTTTCAAACTCTACTCAGTTTGCTTAATCATATGTAAACTGAGATTTAAGTCCTTAAAGTCAACCTAAATTCCTAGACAGCGATTTGGAACACACAGTGGTCAGGACTGCTTACTCTCATTAATTTCTGAGGTTCCTACCTACTTAATCTGAAAGTTGACTGAATGCTCATCTGCACTGTCCATGCATGTGCATAACTGTGTAAGGTACCTATTGTCTACCTCAGGTTCTATCGAGATCCAAACTGCCTGAATTCTCCACTGCAAATTATATCCTATTCTCCAACAGAAGCCCAAAATCTAGTACTTAGCCCCCCTTAGGATATCTGGCTATAACTATTTCTTCCATGTTTTATAGCACCACTGTTTAGAGCACTTCCACAAAAAGCAGCAGGAGCTGAAGGTCTAGGCCCAAGAGGGCTATGAACAACTATCTTCCTTTCAGGCTCCTACAACATCCTCTAGCCATCCCATCATGGGATATTCAGGGTGCGAACATACTCCCGGCTCCAAATGAAAGAATGAGCAGACAGACCAGCAAGAACCAGTGGGACAAAAGCAGAAAAAGGCAAAAAAAATCTTCATTCCAACCAAGCGATTTCATCATTCAGCAGGCAGATGGAGGAATCAGAGTCCCTTCCCTGGAGCACTCTCATTTCACATCAGATGAGAACAGCCTAGAGGGGTAAGCACCAGAGTTCCAGGTGTAGATCATGCTCTGAAGATGCCTACATGGCCTTAATGCTCAACAGGTAGGGGAAAATACCTACATTTGATGGACTGAGTCCTCCACACCAGGCTTTACAGGAATTTGCTTCTCTGTTGTATGTTAAAGATTAGGTGGCTGTGTTAGGAAGAGTGCACTGTCTCCAGGGCAATGGAGCAATATCTGCATTAGGCAGACTGGATTCTGATCTTCACCTTCCATAATTTCAGACTGAGACAAATTAATTCCTGCAACCCTTTGTGAGGCAAACAACTACCTTCACCATACACACTGGGGAAACTAAACTGGAAAGTGTAACTAGCCTGAGGATACAAGAAAGACTGAGTTTCAGAAATTCTTTCTCAGACCTCCTGCATACCTGTGTGTCAGTTCCTCAACTGTTTTGAGTTCAGTCCTCACAATAAGAATACATGACATTAAGAAAAAAATTTTAATTCTGACGTCAGGACTACTTGTGCCTTCAGTTCAGAATATGATTACTTTTCTGAAATTCAGATGACTGATTCTGCTGGGTGTCTGTCTTGAAAATTTAATAACTTGAACTCCACTTTCCTATCTGAATTGTACAATGAACTAGTTTTTAAAATAACTGTTCTTCACCCTTTATTTTACAAGTTCTTTTAAATTACCCACCCAAAGTTATGAAAGTTTTCAGTTCTCATATTATATATTATAATGGAAAGACCATATATTATAATGGAAGGCCCTATATGCAGGCCAGACCCACTCCTCAGGGAAGTCAGCTGCCTCCCTGCGGCCAGGAATAAGGATATATGGAAAAAACTCCCTACCCTGCTTCAGCTCTCAGATTACTACCCTTTACTGATCTTTCAAGTAGGCAGTGATGAGGTGGTCACCATAAGTCTAGGGGCAATGAAGAGAGACTTCAGGGCGCTGGGACAGCTGGTTAAGGGATCGGGAGCACAAGTGGTGTTCTCTTCCACCCCACCAGTTGCAGGGATTGATGTGGGGGTTAACAGGAAGAGTCGGCAGATTAACTCCTGGCTCCAAGGCTGGTGCAACCGGCAGGACTTTGTTTTTTTTGATCGTGGGCTGATCTTCAGGTCACCAGACACACTGGCAAAAGGTGGGGGAAGCCTAACCCAAAGAGGCAAAAGGATCCTAGGACAAGAGCTAGCAGAACTCATTGCAAGGGCTTTAAACTAGGTTTGAAGAGGGACGGAGGTGGAACCAAAATAAACAAAGCGATGCCTGGGAGCAGTATGCCAGTGCTTGTGAGTAATACTGCTGGCAAACTCTCGCAGTCTGCTGTCTCAGTGAAGGTAGGGGATGGTGATTCAAGTAGTATCAGAGACTTGAGAGGTGATAACAGGTTGGAAGCCACAGAAGAGTCTGAGAGTGGTCACGTGGGAATTAGGGCTTGTCCCCCCAAAAAAGCAGTGAGACAATTAGCTCAGCTGAAGTGCGTCTACACGAATGCACACAGCATGGGCAACAAACAGGAGGAGCTGGAGGCCATGGTGCAGCACGAAAACTATGATTTAGTGGCCATCACAGAGACGTGGTGGGAGGACTTGCACAACTGGAGTACTGCAATTGATGGCTACCAACTTTTCAGAAGGGATAGGCAAGGAAGGAGAGGTGGTGGGGTGGCACTCTACGTTAGAGACCAAATTGAATGCCTTGAACTCAAAAATGTGAATGACAGCATGGAGTGTTTATGGGTAAGACTTAAGGGGAAGGCCAATAAAGCAGACATCTTGGCGGGAGTCTGTTATAGACCCCCCAACCAGGGTGGAGAGGCTGACAAAATATTCTCTAAGCAAGTGGCACAGATCTCACGATTGCTCGATCTTGTCCTCGTGGGGGACTTCAACCTCCCAGATATCTGCTGGAAATATAACAGGGCAGAGAGAGATCCGTCCCGGAGGTTCCTAGAGTGTGTGGAAGACAACTTCCTAACACAGCTGGTAAGGCAGCCAATTAGGGACAGCGCCCTACTGGACCTGCTGCTTATTAACAGAGAAGGTCTTATAGGTGATGTAAAGGCTGGAGGTCCTCTTGGGCAGAGTGACCATGAAATGATAGAGTTCACAATTCTTGAACTAGTAGTCTTCACTACTAAAGCGGTCTCTTGTGAATCCTGAACCGTGGAGACAAGAGGGAAGGTCTGGAGAGACGAAGACTTTCCCTCAATAGAGGAAGACTGTGTTAGAGACCACTTGGCCAAACTGGACATCTGTAAGTCCATGGGCCCTGATGAGATGCACCCAAAAGTGCTGAGAGAGCTGGCAGATGTTACTGCTGAGCCACTCTCCATCATCTTTGAAAAGTCATGGAGAACAGGAGAGGTGCCTGAAGACTGGAAGAAGGCCAACATCACTCCAGTCTACAAAAAGGGCAAGAAGGAGGACCCAGGAAACTACAGGCTGGTTAGTCTCACCTCCATCCCTGGGAAGGTGATGGAGTGATTTGTTCTGGAGGCCATCTCCAAACGTTGAAGACCAGAAAGTTATTGGGAGTGGTCAACATGGATTTACCAAGGGTAAATGCTTGACCAATCTGCTAGCCTTCTATGATGTTATAACCAGTTGGCTGGATGAGGGGAGAGCAGCAGATGCCATCTACCTCGACTTCAGCAAGGCATTTGACACTGTCTCCCACAATATCCTCATTAGGAAACTCAGGAAGTGTGGGTTAGATGAGGGGACGGTGAGGTGGATCGAGAGCTGGCTGTGTGACAGATCACAGAGGGTTGTGATCAATGAAGCAGAGTCGAGTTGGAGGCCTGTAACCAGTGGTGTCCCCCAGGGGTCAATACTCGGTTTGGTCTTGTTCAACATATTCATCAATGACCTGGATGAGGGGACAGAGTGTGTCCTCAGCAAGTTCGCTGATGATCCCAAGCTGGGAGGGGTGGTGACACTCCCGAGGTCTGTGCTGCCATCCAGTGGGACCTGGACAGGCTGGAGAGCTGGGCAGAGAAGAACCTCATGAGGTTCAGTAAGGGCAAGTGTAGGGTGCTGCACCTGGGGAAAAAGAATTCCAGGCACCAGCATAGGGTTAGGGGGGGACCTCCTAGAAAGCAGTTCTGAGAAGGACCTGGGAGTTCCAGTAGACAGTAAATTATCCATGAGCCAGCAATGTGCCCTTGTCACCAAGAAGGCCAGTGCCACCCTAGGCTGCACAGGGAAATGTGTGGCCAGTAGGGCGAGGGAGGTCATTCTCCCCCTCTATTCTGCCCTGGTGAGGCCTCAACTGGAATACTGCATCCAGTTCTGGGCTCCCCAGTTGAAGAGAGACAGGGACCTACTGGAGAGAGTCCAGTGGAGGGCAACAAGGATGATTGGGGGATTGGAGCATCTCCCCTATGGGGAAAGGCTGAGAGATCTGTGACTCTTTAGCCTGGAGAAGAGAAGGCTGAGGGGTGATTTAATTAATGTTTACAAACACCTAAAGGGTGGGTTGAGGGAGGATGGAGCCAGACTCTTTTCAGTGGTTCCCGGTGACAGGACGAGGGGTAATGGGTACAAGCTGGAACATAGGAGGTTCCATTTAAATATGAGGAAGAACTTTTTTTCAGTGAGGGTAACAGGGCACTGGCACAGGCTGCCCAGAGAGGTTCTGGAGTCTCCTTCTCTGGAGATTTTCAAGACTCACCTGGAGCAGTCCTGAGTGATGTGCTCTAGGGGATCCTGCTTTTAAGCAAAGGAGTTGGACTAGATGATGTCTGGAGGTCCCTTCCAACTCTGAATATTCCGTGATTCCGTGATAATAAAAATACTTTCCAAAACGATCAATATTCCATATTATTATTTGAATAATTCAAGAAACATTATGCTTCAGAACTGTTACAGCATTACATTTAAAACCAGGATTATGGTGAGACTAGAACAATGATACAATGCTTTCATCATCGTTAACTCAGGAATCACTGCAATCTAACCTGAATCACTTTTCAAGTATTTGCAAAAGAGAAATGATGGTGTGGACTGTAATACCTAGAGCAGAATTTGGAAGGCTACGGAACAGGCTAAAAGAAATCTAAAAATCTCATTTCCCAGAATAAAACAGCATATTTATTAAAATTTAGCTTTCCCATGCTTTTTTGTTGCCAAAGCATGGATAAGAAAATGTTCAAATCCTGTTAATATATATCACTCTTCCTTAACAGCAAACTGTTAATTTGACATGTCTTAGCATGTTTATCACATAAATAAAAATAGGTGGTGGAGGCAGGGGGTGTCCACAAATTTAACATCAGTCAGAAAAAAAACAGAAAGAATGTATCTGGACATCCATGTAAATGCTCTGGGACAGCATTTGCTATCTGTCTGTTGTCCACTAAATTATGTGATTTCTCCTAAAGAACAGCAGGGGGAGAAGCAGAGCTATAAGATGAGAAAATATTTTAGCGTCAAAATAATATTTCAACAAAAGCATTATTTTAGAAGTGGTTTGAAAAAATGATCATCAGCTAGTGTACTTGATATAAAATTTAGTCAAGAAATGCTATTCATAGAAAGAACATAGAACTATGCTTTTTATTTCTGCTGATTTTTTTATAATTCTTGAGTTTCTTCCTCCCTTAAACACCTCTGAAAGTTCTAGCCTTCATTTTACTTGCTTTGTCTGGCTCTTTGCTTTCCCTTGCACTGTAGTCCTGCCGAGTGTGGCTGAAGAGCAGAGCAACAATTTAAGAATTCTCTTCCACTTCTCCCTATTCCATTGTGAAACACCCAGAAAACTTCCCGTCCTCCTAAAAACAGCAGTCAGACCTATTGGATTAAATAAAGGAATAAGAGTACTACCTTTCTAAAACATACTCAACTGGCTCCCTCTTTTGTATTTGCACGTTAATGTTACAAATACAATTTTCATATTATTTTAATAAATGTGTTAATGTTTGCTTAGAGCTTCCAGAGGCTAAAGCCCCTCTTCTTTGTATGTGCAGTAGGTTCACACAGTTTTGGTGATATGAGTTTGTTTTTATTAGGCTGTAATCCAAGAGGACAGATGCACCATATCCTGAGAGATATAACCCTTACCAAAAAATAAAAAAAAAAAACAACCCCACCAAAAAAACCCCCCACAAAAACTCTGAAGGAGAAATTCATCACAGCTTTAAACTATGATGTAATTAATAAGGTTATAACACAACAAAGTTTACCATCTACGCTATCTACAATTTGAAGATGTCTTCATGGAAAGGATTTGTCCTGGAAATGATAGCTTCTAAGTAACTCGATGTAGTTACCTTGTGTCTAGTAAAGCTACGATAGCACTGAAAAGAACAATGCAAAAATCCTCTTTAAAATCTTTTCCCTTCATTGCCAGTAATTTCTATCATGACAGTAATTGACCTTCAGAACCTTCCTTCAACAAAAAGAGTGACTACTTTTAATCATTGTTTAATGTTTATTTTACTTTCTGAAGATTATGTACTCATTCATGCTCACTCACAATGAAATACATACAGTGTTCTAGCTTTCATACCTGTTTCCCCCAAGAGAGTCTTGAAGCAGCCTTGTGAGCTTTGAATCTCTGTATGGTACATGAGTTGCCTTCTTACTTTTATCTCCCAGTGCACTTATTACATTGCCAAGTGCCAGCTACAAAACACCAAATCACGTAACACACTAATTAGAATCAGTTCCTGAGTAGCTTTACTTTAAAAACACCTATAAACTGGGGCCTGCATAATGTGAAAAAAAATTAATATACTCATGAAAGTTAACATTTAAAAAAACTATTTCTGAATGTTTTTACATTCTACAGTAGACGTCTATAAAACTTCTGTGCTTTCAAGAGTGAATCAGATGACTTGCAGTCTGGTATTTGCAAGTGCTAAGTGCTTACCACAATTTGTGTGCACTGTCTATTGGTATCTTGTGTCAGTCACAAATGAAAGTTAGAATTACTTCATGTAACAAACATTTACTTAAATCTGATCTCTACTTCTAGTAGTAGCTATGTTCTTAAAATTAATTTTATCAACTTGCTTTATTCTAGATTTAGAATAAAATATGGGATATTAATATGAAAAGAAATCCCAAACCCACAACCCAGAATTTACTGCCTCTACAGATATAAGGAATGTCTGATGAAGATTTAAGCATTTAAGGCCTGAAATTGCATAGTCCATGGCTATCCTATTTCATTGCTGAAAGGGTCAAATTCATGTTTATAAACAACCTAAAATTTGGCTGCAAAATTATTTTTAATATGCAACTGCATGTACTTCAATCATATGACAAATTAAAGAACATTCCTCTAGATGGCACCCTCTGCAGCCATTTCTTAGTCTTGAAAATGGTCTTAACTGCATCCAGCAGTTGAAGAACTGCACATACACCACATTCTGTGACTGCTTTGAAGTGATTGAACACTTTCAAACTGTTTTCCAAAGCTGAGGGCTGGTATTCACTGTAAATGAACATTCTGTGATCATACAAAATATTACTTTTATCACAATGATTTTCACCTTCGTGCATTCTGTATCCTATTTGTTAAGGATACATCTATGTCGTTAAAACCCCCAAATTTGTTGGGTTTGTGCTTATTTCAATGATGAAATTGAATTGAATTCTCTTTCTCTTTCATATAATATAATCAGAATAACTACAGACTATAACCACAGTCATGATGGGAAGAGAATCACTAAGAAAGTTCTAATTGCAGAATACCTCTCTCAATTAAGCTTATTCATTGTCCACGTTTTACATGCCTGTACTCCTTGCAAACTGCTTGTAGTGTTCTCCAATTGTTTGGGTCTTGACAGAATAAAAAATAAAAATAAAAAATGTGAAAGGACTTCTACAGTATCTTTTAAGAGTTAGAGTATAACTAACGGTTCTAAATACTAAAAATTGCTAGGTATGGTCTATTACAACTGAGAAAGCATTAGCAAGCCAGAACCCAGTAAGAATCAGTATGTACTGCTATGTGTCATGCTACAGTCCTTGTTATCCACAGGATGCATTTCTACTTTAGGGATTACTAAAAACAAGTGACCAAAAAAAAAGGAAGAGAAGATGGTCTCAACAGCCTATAGAAAAAAGTTGTATAGTCTTACTAGTCCACAGTTGATGGAAATGCCTTCTTTTGCCCTTTCTCCTGTAGCTCCTGTTCGCTTTAACCTTTCAGATCCTGCTAGATCAACAAAATGGAACTTGGCAGTAAGAGTTTCAAATTCATTCATCTCAGAAGACTCAGATATTATCCTGTTATCGGTGGCATTATCCTGAAATAAAGAACGCATAAAGCCTGGTAAGATCTTTCGTATTAACATTTGTCTAATGCAAAGTTCAATGAACAGTTACTGACAGGAGTACCTATTTGTCATGTCCCCCTTCTTTCTTATTTACTTATTCTCTTATGACAACAATAGTGTCTCTCAAAAAACTACCTTCATTTTAATCATATGCACTAATATACGATTAACTTGAAGACTCAGCTCCAGATGCATGTGTATACCAATTACTTTAATTATGAGCTACAATTGTTTCTTGATGGAGGAAGAGGGGGATACATATATTCAAATATACAAGTCTTCAGCAAGGTTGGCAACAAAATTTGTACCTCTCCTGGAATGCAAGCCTTAAATCAATTGTTGAAGGAAACTGACTTAAAAAAAAAAAAAAAAGATTCCAACAAACTAATTGTATTATCCCCAAAATAACCAGACAAAGTTATCATAAACCTGTCAAATAACTGAAAGATATTTTGGGGTTTTTACCTCTCTAATCCTAATGATTAACTTTCCAGTGGCATGATTCTTCAGCTTTATTTCAGGAATTATTTTTTAAGTTAGTTTTCCTAGCAGCCAGTATTCAACCAGCACTTCTGACTTGACCAGAACATAAGGACAGCAGAGGGAACAGGGAAAAAGAAAAGGTAAGCTGTAATAACTGGCACCTGACATATTCCTCTATCAGCACAGGGAGTCTGCCCAGGAATGCAGGGCACTACCAGCAGGTACCAGAGCCTCAGCCTCTTTCCACTTCACATCCCAAAACATAGCAGCAAAATTGTCCTTTTTCATTAGATAATATTAAGCTTCTTTCTGTCAGTTAGTGTAGCGGTAGAATATACGTAGAGTTTTATTTTACTCTAAATGTAGTTAGACTTCTTGTCAAGAAAGCAACACTGAATGAGAAAAATCTTTAAATCACTCACTTCCTGACCTTCCTGGTAAGATACCCATTGCAGGGCAATTTCTACCTACTTGTCATGGCAGCACGTAATAGGCATATATTAAGTGTGGGCTGTGTGAATACATTATAAATCCAGTATAATTTGCAGACATTATTCGGAATTTCTATCACAGTAAGCACAGACTGTACTCATTTTTCTTTTTTTTTTTTTAAAAAAAAAAGCTCAGGTATTCCATGGCAATGATCTTTATGCCCTTGGTCAGCTGGCCCACAGTTCCCTTTGCTACTGCAAGGGGAAATGCATGCCTCTGTAAACCAAACCATTCTCATGGTAATTAAACATTTCATGCTTCTTAAGAGATCTCTCTTTGTAGCAGTTTCAGAAGAGAATGGGAATTCTGCCACTCCCACAAGACCGGAAATCACTATTTTTTAATATTTTGATATTTAAACTGCTGTGGACCCCACACTCTTTCCCTCAAAGTAATGATTAATACATCCTTCACTCTCGCTTATTTAGTAAGTCAAATGTACATGCAGAAACTTCTGAGAAGTGTGGATGGTGTGAATGCAGCACAAGGAGCATCATGGGCACGCAGCCAGGGTTGCAGTGTCTGCCAATACTCAGCACTGGTGACTGCACACAGAGGGGACACAGCCAATACTGTCATCTGAGGAGGAGAAACAGCGTTGCCCTGGTAACAAAGGTCGTGTAAAACTGTTGTCTACAGAAAGTTGAGCTGCATCTCTCCTCGCCGCCCAATAATAGCTCGTATTAATTTATATTCCAGGAGCATTCAGAGGCCAACGTTAGGTCTAACCTCTATTCTCCTAAACACCACAGGAAAGAAGAAGGTGCCATCTTCACAGATTAAGGATCTAACAATGCCCAGTTCTAGACAGTCAAATTATCTTGCTCATATCTCCCCAAAAAGGGAGAAACAAAACACAGTTTGATATAAGGCAGAAGGCAGCCACCAATTCCTTTAACACAAGCCTCTGATCAAATCCAGGCAGAGCCAGGCAAGAGTCCCGCAGGTGGCTCAGCTGGTGGGGAAGGCTGCAAGTGCACAAGCACAGGTGGGCTGATGTGCTGACAGCCTGCAGGAAACAGGGCTCCCAGACAAGTTCTCACTCCCCAGCTACATGGACAGTTTTCAATAAAACCCCTGAGCAGACAGTGTCACCACGTAGTAACTGAGGTCCCTTCTGGGCTCCGAGTGTGATGCCAGTCCCTCCTGAGCAAGAAGACAGATAACTGCCCACACCACCAGATCCACAGTTTCAGTGTGGAAAGCAGGAAGAAGTGTTTTTAAACAGGTGTATAAAGCAGGTCTACATACCACCAAAGACCAGGGAGCAACCCTAATTTTGCCACCAAATGATTATTTGTAGTGTTAAAAAAAAAAAAAAAGCAACCTCCCCAAAAAAGCACTACAAATCCAATTCACTGTTCCACGCTTAAAAATGTGATATCTACATGTAAAATGCTAGCCAGGTACTTAGGAGTTCATGAAAATATTTTAAAATTTTTATATCTTTATAATAATCAAATTAGGTTCCTCTGAAGCTACTGTAGTTTTCAGTAGTATGGATTTATTCAGAACTGTCCTCTTTACAAGATACACCACCAGCAGCTAACAACGGAATATTCACAAGAAAAAAAAAATCTACAGAACAGCTCTGTGTACATTCATAGTTTAAATTTCATGTTACGTGCATAGACTTAACCACACATCTGAACCACAAATATATATCTACTTAAAATAAATAGGTTAAGCTTCAGAACCAAACACTTATCTACTTGATCCTTGTTGGATATCAACACTTAATCTGGAATACCCAAACATTTTCAGTTAGTTGACTGCAAGCTTAAACCCACCACGACACTTAGAAGCACTTCCTCAATTAAAGACAAATTACATATTAACTTTCATATATGTGTATGTTGCAATGAAATACTGAAGAAAATGCTAAAGGAGAATAAGAAGGTTCATGTAAGAGGCTGAAGTACATTGTTGCCTCCGGCTAGAAGTTAGTTACATATGCACAGATTAAATCAAATTATTACAATGCTTAGCAAATTCATCGAGCATGATGATGACTGTAGCATCTTTACTAAGTGCAATTCAGATAGCAGTTACTGCCAAAACAGTATTCACATTTTGAAAAATGGTTATTAAAGTGAAGTTTAACAAAGATACAGCAAAGATACATACAGTGTTAAGCGCAGGACAGACTCTGGTTTGACATAAGTGTATAGTGAAAATGGCATGTGACCGTGAGCTCTGAACATTCATCTGAGTGCTGGCAGTGGTTCGAGACAAAGCTCCCAGCTTCAAGCACTGCATCATCTAGAAAACAGACAGGAAGTACATTGCATCACTTACAGCTTAAATAAAAAGTGTTCCTATAACACTTGTTTGGGATATAAATAAGAGTTTTCTCTTTGCTATGATTTCAGTTCCTGTATGCCAAAAGTACAAAGATTCTTAAATAAGTAAACTAAAATTATTTTTGTGGTTTCTGAAAGAAAACACTTAAATCTTCCTCCCCTCTTTTTACTGTCCCTCAGTAGTACCATAGTAATCTTCCTTCCATTCACCTGTAGCAAAAAAGTACAATTTTCGTACTTGTACAAAAACACATAGTACAATAACATTTGTATTCAGATTTGCAATGCACATGAACAGCAGTTTACCTCACATCAGTCATCATGCAAAGCTTTCCTGTCACAGAAAAAACAACATATATAAGATTTGGGAGATCAGATTCACACACATGACAAAACTTTGTCTTCCAGCAGAACTATATTATTAGCAAAAATCTGTTTCTAGCATTAAGTGGAAGTGGTATGTACTTAATATCAAACATTCATCAGATTGAAGTCTACAGAGACTAAATAGAAATTTCAGCTAAATTCTGCATCTTGGACAATCGTAAATGCTAGCAAGCATAACCTCTACTTTTAACTGCTTATCAAAACATACACACAACATTTTTAGAATGCACTTAGTACGCTACAAAGTAATTTCTTTTCAGTGATCACCTCCGATTCTCCATTCACAGTTCGGGTTGTAACACCCACTGTATAAATTCCTCCCGCTGCATCTTCATGTATTTTAATATTTGATTTTTTATTCTTTGCATCAATGTCACGTGTGGTATCAAACAGATCAAGAATTTCTTCATTGTAAAGCTGAGGAGAAAAAAAAGGCAAAAAGCCATATATTACTTCAGGAAGGAATTCCTCCAAAGACTAACAAATCTGTGCATGGCACACACAGAAAGTTCTAAAAATCCAAATGCCAAGGCTCTCAAAAATAGGACGCTGTGAAATATCCAATAGGATGATAGAGCAGCTGCAAATTAAGTCACCTGCACATCTTACTATTGTGCCACCCAAAGAAGCAGTAACTTCCTCTACATCATCAGATCTGGGAGAAAATTCTTTGGTGGGATCAAGCAAGGGAAGGCACTCTCTGCCACAAGAACAATGACTGTATTGGTTTCTGTGGCAGGCACCTGCTGTCTTCACGTTTGATCTTGGGCTTTTCTTTTCTTTTGTTGATTCAGTCGGCTGCACCCTCCTCCAAACACTTCACACTCACTCCACTTGCTCTGCCTGCCATCACACTTTTTTTCATCTCCTCACACCTTAATAATTTTATGTCTCTCTTTTATTTAGATAAACTGCTCCTGCCCTACAAGGAATTAATGTGTGATAGTTTTTGTGCAAGCTGCTTATTAAAGACACCAACCAGCAGGCCAAAAATACTATGGCACAGTATTTTGAGCAGGGCTTTTGTTCTTCCCTCCATATAATACCTACACTTTGGTGCCTCAGATTTACTTACAACTTCAGGCAGAATTGTATGAGCAACAGCAACTATTTACTACATGTTTCAGGCTGCTTAATGTTTACTGCCTGTTTCACTGGGTCTCCTGAAGGTAAGTACATGTACATTTAGTGGTCTTTCAACTCAGTATCATTAAACACATCAGACATTCAGGCCTGTAAACGACATCAGAATCAGCAAACACATCAAATTATTAAGCAGTTATGTGTTAGAGGAGACGGATTAATGTTCTGTGTTTTAGAAAAGGTGTTTAGATTCAACTGAAGATATCAGGGCAACATAAAAAAAAAAAACCAAAACAGAAAAAGCAGCATCCCATGGGGGATCTCATCTCTCTAAGGGAGAACCTATTATATACATCATTTAAGATTTCTGTAAATGAGATAAACAAGACAGGTTTTAGTATGTACATTTCATCTGAAATATGTTGTAATGCCTGCAATTCTGCATGCCATTATCAATGGAACATTCAGTTACTGCTCTGTATTTTGGGACTCTCACAGTCACATTTGTAAAGCTACATCAAAGAACCACAAGGGATTCAGAAATTACCCTGGTTATTACTCTTTACAGTACTACTGTTGCAGTTGCCCAAGCAGAAATGAAGCTGCAGCTCCCCAGTGTTCAAACAGAGAGAACAGAGGAGTACAGTATTCCCACAGCCCATGCTCAAAGCCTTGACACTCTCTAAGTAAACATTAGCCAGAAGGACAAAATGCTCTGCTTAAGGTTAGCAGTGACAAACTTACACTAGTGCAAAACTAATGCCAGCTTGTTAATCTTTAAAACAATTATAGGAACATATGATTGAAGGACTTAGTTTACTCCAGTAGTAATAAAACCAACAGCTTTTCTCTTGGGTAACATAAAAGTGGGGTTTTTTCCCCCCCTGAAAGTAGATAAAGTTGCAAATACTGAACTAATACACATTTACACCTACTCTTCCTTAAATTGATTCTTCCTCTCCATGTACTTAAAGTATCATAGCTTGGTAGTGAATGTAAATATGTTATGCCTAAATCAATACATTTTAAAAATAGTTCCATGAGCAGGAGACACTGCATAAAAGCTGCAAGACTTTAACCAGCAGCTGCTACATGTCGGAAAGATCACAGATGTTATGGCCTCTCTTACCAGTAGCTATGTCTACAAGAACAAACAAAGGGAACAGTTTTTCCACAGCACTGACCCAGGTTTTCTCTGGGCCTAATGAGCGGGAACAGTGACACAGAAGCCCAATCCTAAACCACCAGGGATCACAGATGTATTTTTATGCCAGGTTTCTTCTTTGGTGAAAGGAATACAAGTCTCCTGAACAGATTTTGAAAGCTAAAGAAATCTATGGAAAAGTGACACAAGCAGGTCACTGTTCAAAGGCACAAAGTACAACTGATATTTTTTAATAGTTTGCTTTAATGTTCCGTAAATAATTACAAATAGGCAAGAGCAACAGGTCCCACAAACAAATGTATGCTGCAGAAAGGGATAATGATAACTAATTAACTATATCTACACTTCAAAATAACTCTGCAAAGGGAACTACTAAAATAATTGGAATAAGATAAAAAGGTTCTTTTTCATAAATTGGAGAGCTGAAGCAAACTCCATAAAATTTCCTTTTGAAATCCAGAAAATTAATTCAAAACATCTCGTGGGAAAAGAATGTAAAAGTAGCAACCAGAAAAAAAAATATTTAAGTTGTTTTGCAAAAAAAAAAATATATGAAGTTACACAGACACCGATTGTATTTACCTCTAAGAACTGTGCATTCACTTTAAAATCTGGAGGTGGAAGTCCTTGTTTAATAGCAGCTTGTTTTTTATCTTCAATACATCTGAAAAGATGCTTAACAGCACGTGATATAATGCCTTGTTCCTCTTCTGTTATGTTGACATCAAATCCAGTGCCCATGGTGTATGTTTTGCCAGCACCTGTCTAAATTGAAACAGGAGTAATCACTAGAACATGTTAATAGTACCACATCATCAGAGAGAAACATAGTTTGTGAACATTAGTGCTAGACAGTGACTACTAAGTCAGTCTGTCATCTTTACAACATTCATATGCACAAAAATAGGTCATTTTGAAAAACAGATAAACAGCAGAAGTTGGACAAACTTTATCCACAGATCACCTACAAGAAGGCAGGGACCAGTTTGATCTTTCTTAACCCTTTCCCTACAGGCTTTCTCTAAGCTGTTTACATCAGCCTTGAGCCATCATTTTTGAGGTCAAAAGAATAGTTAATGTTTTCAACTGAGATTGGTAATTAAAGCATGTATTTTGGAGGTAGAAGCAGCATTTGCAATTCTTTACTGAAGTAGATCAAATGACTCCCTTAATTACGATGTCTGAATGTCTTAGGCAGACTATTAGCATTGTTCTCAATTTATAGACAGTGCTGAAGAATACAAGCTGTACTTTCACTACGAAAATAACTTCATTAAATGTGAAGTTCTACAGATGACAAAGTAGTGTTGTGTTTTCACTTAATTAGTGGGTCAAGTCTAAGACAAAGATAGTATCACACAGCTAAGCATAATCTACTAGACTGGATCTGCAAACTGCTTTGTTTCACTTGGACTAGACTTCACCTAGCTCACTTGAGATATGACATTTAACAGTGGTAAAATTCAGCATCCAAGACCAAACTTTATGCAATCAAAGGAATATTTAGAAGACACTAACATATTCTCTACACTGTGCTCAGTGATATTTCAGCTTTGAGAAGTAAAATGTGTGCCCAGTGTAGTGAGAGGGTGTGCTCTCTATGAATAAAGTTCTCCAACTTTGGAATTTGGTCTCTACATTTTGCCCACAAACAAACAACATAGCCTGTCCTAGGACTTATTTTTAAATAAGTCCTCTTCCCAAGTGTCTGAAAATGCAGAGGAACGGATAATTGTTCAGAAGACAATCTCAGTACAACCTATCTCTATATATCAACTAATTGGTACTGCAGCACTGGGGTGAATTCAGGAACTATATATACTCATACAGTTTTCAGCATTATTATTAATTCAGACCTACTGCCTATATATATACCACATGTTTCAATTGCCATTCTGCATAGAATCTATACAAACTCCTAAACAGTCTCCTACAGGATACTTATTTTAAAATGAAACCAAGACGCTAAAAAACAGGTTCATGCATTCTGAAATTTAAAAGATCAGTTACAAGAAACTGTTTATTCCAAAATAAATACTTTAAAGTAATACAGTAAAGCTTACTTGACCATAAGCAAAGACAGTGGCATTATAGCCTTCAAAGCAACCTTCAATCAGTTTTTCTATACACTGTATATAGATCTCTTCTTGCTGTGATTCAATGTTGAAGACATAATCAAAAGTGAAGGCCTTATCTTTTCCCAAGAACACTTGAGGTTCACCAGGTGTGACAGATGTACAAATATGGCATCCTTCAATCTTCTCTTTGGCTAGCTGCGGTCTAATTCTGTTTTGGAAGAGACAAAAAAGAATTATTAGAAATTCTCATCATCAGAAGGAGGGGCATACGAACAACGTAAAGAGATCTGAAAAGAATTCCTTATTGACTGAAAAATGAGAATTTTTCATCAAACCAGGAAACTTCCAGCTTTCTAAGCCACAGTACTGACTGTACCAGAACCCCAATCCTACAGCTGTTCATGCAAATGTTACCTTCCCTGAAGGTTCACCTACCAACTTCAAGCTGACACCTGCTGAGATCTCTAAATGTCTCTGTACCTATACTATGCATTACTAAAGAGAAAATTGCATGATCTGTTTCAGACTTTGAAATCAAGCTTTCCAGTTTTATCAGACTTCTTCATGCTTTTATTGTAAAAGTGATATTTTTTTTTTTTTTCTTATATAGGAACAGAAATATGAAAAAAAAAAGCAGGATAGTTTAAGTAGTAATTTGGGAGCAAGGACCCCCCAAAGCCTACATATGATTTTAAATGAAAGCTTCCTTGCTACAAGAGCAAGGAGAAGCCTCACATTTTTCCTTTGACAGGGAAGGAGCTTTGTCACAGCCAGAAAACTTGAGTGAAATGTTTGGTTTCAGTGAAGCAGCATACCTTCAGAGGGAAAAAAGAACAATTTCTAACAAGCTGTAAAGGTAATAGTGTCTCAGCAGGGAAATGAGGAATGAGACAAATTTCAGCTTTTATTTCTGTTTGTTCAGTTTCTGACAAACTACTCTGTAGAACACAGCTACCTTGAACTTCTTATATTCTATCGTTCTATTAATTCCTCTGCATTCTTAATACTCTTGCAGTCTTGTGAAAACTGAATTCACGTACAGGCTCCCTGACAAAAGAAGACTGTGGAAGCTTGTGATTCAATTGGTTTAATGGTTAACTACCAGGAAGAAAAACTCTGGCCAACATAACATACTATTCTAGCTGTAATTAACTAGTAATTTGTTTAAAAAAAAAAAAAAAAAAAAAAAAGGTAACTTTTTAAAGTGTTTCCAAGTTCTCAAAGCAGCATCAAATTTTAACAAAAAAACAACCCCAAAACAAAACAAAAAAATCCAAACACATCTGCAGTATAAAAGACCAAGGACAAATAAGGCTGCATATAAGGCGATAAAACACCAGCAGTACAACTACATACAAACAAAATCATGGAACACTTTATATAGTTCCTCCATTTATATCAAACTTCAAATACCTATATTTACCTCAGCATTGCTACTTTCAGTTCTACAATGTTGAAACTAAAGATCTGCATACACGGAGTACAATTTAAAGGCACATATTCATTTTATTTTCCATGCTTTAAGGGACGTATCTACATTAGTGTTTGGAGTAGCTGTGCTGTCTTAAAGCAAATTTCCCCGATGATATCTTCACTTACCACATGTTGGTTTGGATAACAGACTAGTTTCAGTGTGCACAAATTATACCTCTTTCAGAGCAGACTAAGCCAAAACACTCTAAGAACATTAAACTTGTTCCAAAAACTAATGGAAACATAAGGGGCCAAAGCTACCTACTGATCTAGTGCATCCATGCCAATGCTTGATGATGCAGAGCTAGTCTCCAACAACTCTGAATGGACTACTGCAGACTAATTCAAATTACATCAACACACATAGACCTTAGTTCAATATAGAAATATCATGGTTAAAAAAACCACACACACACAAAACATGATGTATCTTCTTTTTATTGTAGATGTTTTCACCCAGGGATGTGCATCACTGTCAAGAGTATTTTTCAGAATGTTTATTCATTATAACCCACTGTGTGACACTAGAGAATAACCATGATTTATTTGTAAGGTTTTCTGCACACTAATTCTTTTACGGAAAACTCGTTAATGATCAGGAAGTACCTCCCTTATTAAACAAATCTTTGAAAAATATAATTAAAAGGAATGGTATTACAATTTGTAAAATAGGTACAAATATTCTACCAACAGTATTTGCATTTAACAACATGGAGTGTGTAATACAGGTCACATTTTCTCTCTATTAGCATCACCATTATCATAAGGGGTTTTTGTCCCCTTAAATGAAATAAGAATGCTAAAAATAATTGAGGAGTTACATAGCTCCTTCATTAACAATCTGATCCAATGTCACCTATGTCCACTAAACACAAAACCTGACGAACATGTACCAAGCTTGTAATAAAGTTACTTTGTTCTAGACTAATGAACATTTCATAATAAAGTAGCTTTTATTTCTATGTAGAGAGAGAAAGTCTTGAAAGATAAATCAATCCTAAGCCTTTCCTAAAAGCACTCTACACAACTGGAAAAAAAAAAATCAAGCAAATAAAATATTGTAGCATGCTGCCTTTAACACTGAATATTTAGAAAATGCCAACTTGGCAGGTTATTCTACTGCCTTATTTTAATAATGTGAAGTCAGTCAGAGAGAAAGCTTCTTTTAAGACTAAGCACTCATCTTTCACTAATCCAGCACAGACAGCACAACAGCAATCAACTATTCTTACAAGCATGAACTCAGGGCTTGTAAAGCTCCTGAGGTACTTCTCACATTGTTTTCTAGTACAAAACAGCCTAGGAAGATCTTTGATAAAAAAATCAAGATGGAAAACACGTTTTCAAAATTAAGTAGCCTTTTGTGCATCCCAAAATCCCAGCTTCTCTCTCAGTTCTGAAAAGCTTTTGGCACCGACTTGTAAAATGAAGGTTGAAAACTAAAGTTTTGCTCCATATATTTTCATTCATTTTTAAAAACAGTTCAAAGTTAATTTTCTGCACTGAAGAATTGATGCAATTATGACAGATGCTAAATAACTTTCTCCTTTCCACTACTGAGCGAAGGCTCAGAGTGGCCAAAGAGTAACAGCATGCCTAAAACAGCAATGATTTGCATGATAATTATTACAGTGATAACAAGACTGTCAAGTGAGCAGTTTCAATGTCGGCCTGGGGAGACTTCCCATGAGAATCCTCCCAGCTAGCTCCCTGATGTGCAGCTGGGCAGCAACTCTGAGCACTCTGCTGCTATAAAATGCAGAACAGCAGCAAGCTACAAGTGCATAATGTGTGACCATAATCAGGCCACAGCAAGATATCATGCCAAAGATCAGGTGAGCCGATGGAAATCGGTGTCACTACTAGCAGCTTATTACCTACTCAGTCACTTCCCTTGGGTTGTAACACAACATCCAGAGACCCAGCAGTGATGATGGTGTCCTTCCTCCCTGACTTACCATTAAATCTGAGGGCAGTACTAAGAGAAAAAGTAGCATTTCACCAGCCCATATGCAGCACAAAGGAAAACCAAGGCAAGGCTTACCACACCAGGAAAGCTTCACCCCAAAGACAGACTCCCTTCTCATTTTGTAGTGAGAGTTTAGAGGCAGCAACCAGACAAAGTTCACGGCTGCATCAGGTTTGAAAAACATCTGCCCTAAACAGGATGTGCAGACAAGAGACCTCCACAATCCAACCTGAGGTCTGCTCAAGGAATACTTCATGCTCCAAAATCTGTATACCTCTCTTGATAAATTTAGTACCGTGATGACCTTAATGAGTAAGCAACAAATGCCTCACCTTCAGCCTGGTTTCTGGCCACTTATGAACAGCGTGAGTGGCTTACCTGAACTTCATGGCTCTCAAAAAATCTTACCATTCACACTGAATGTGTGGTCCAGCAAGTAATAGTCCTCATACAAGTCAGATTCTGTGTTAGCAGTGGCTATAGGAACATTTCCTCCCCCTCCACCACGCACATCAAATGGGAAAGTGATTTTTCTTTCTGCTTACAGCCAAACCTTTCCCACTCTCATGTCTTAATGTGGTCACTTCTGTCAGCAAAGCAGGCAGCACCCATGCTTTAAAATGTGAAAGAGTTCATTTTGGTCATCTCTCCTTGCTTGGTTACCAGCCTGGCAGTCTGCTACTGGGGTTCTTCTCTAGGATCAATTTGACTTCACCAATTTTCTATTCAAGGCCCCATCTCATCTGTTTTTCAGGCTATCCTCTTAACTGTATACAATCAAGTACTTTCTACCCATTTCCAATCACATCTCCTTAGATGTGGCAACTTCCCAAGCAACATTTCGGCTTGCATCCTTCCCTCTCCACCTCTCCAAAGCAGGAACACACCCAACTCTTGTTTACATGTACTTTGCAGAGCCTCCAGGCCACACACATGAAACTTAATCCCCTAAATCTATTCTGCTTCACCACACTGGGACAAGCTATTTAATTAGGGAGGGCTAAAATAGCCAGTGGTGTGACAGCAATGCACTGTATTGTACTGGTACTAATCTCTCAGTAAAATAGGTGCACAATGTTTCTGCTAAAAATATCTTCGGCTGGAACAGACTGAGATAATACAGTTGAGGGACTACAGCAATCATGGGGTCAATACCCTGTGTTATGCAAGACATCAGACTTCCCAGAACTGATTCATGTTTAAACTGGATAATACCAAAATAATCCCTTTGAAAAAAATCCAATCTTAATTTCTAGGGATGGGAAATTGTCTCAGTGATTTAAATATCTATTTAGATATATGTGGACATGTAAGGGCATAGATAAATAGATATACATACATACACACATCCCCTTTCAGCTACTGAACAATTTTATCTCTGTCTGTTCATTCAAGAGCCTCCCCTTTATGTAATTTTTTCTCTAGGAATCTGCAAACATCTGTGATCAAGCCATCCGTTAATCTCATTTCATATGCTAAATGAGACCAGCGAATTTTTTATTTTGCATCTCCATGTGAAGTATTGCAAATATTACTCTAACAAAGGGTAGTTATCACAACAATTACCATATACCTTCTCAGCACCTGTACAGAATAGCAGTAAGCAAACAAGAACTTCTAAGAGTGACTTGTAAAGGGCAAAGGATCAAATTATTCTTGTTTTACAGAAAGAAAAAAAAGGGGAAAAAAAATAATCACAGATTAAGATAAATGTTGCAAAGAAGAAAACATGATGATGAAGTCCAATGTAAAGTTCTTTTTCATTACACTCTGCTGTGGGGAAAGGGCTGTGTCCACCTTGCTCAGAAAAGCATAAATTCAATCATACAAATCATGTGCAGTGATGACCAGGAATCAAGTTAATCTGTAAACCCAAGACACTCCAATACTCTTCTTACTACAAGTCTACAAGAGTACTACAAGTCAATACTTCACCTTCTTGTCCAACTCCTTCTGAAGAAATATCACAATTATTTTTTTAACTTCTCTTCATCATGAACCAAATTACAAATTAAACTCAAACCCAATGCCTACAAAGAATACCACATCATAATCTCTCTTTAAGGTTAGCATCAAAACAACCCTCTATGCTGTTACAGTAAACTCCAGATTTGTCTCCTGCTTTTCTTTTTAAATGCCAGCTAGGCAGTTGTGTCTGAGCAAGCCATAAATACACTGTAATATCAGTAGCCCTTGATGTCCTTCAGGGTGAAATCCATTTGTTTCAGGTGCCTACAATACCAGAAGAAACAAGCCCTCATAAAATACTTCAACAACTGAATGAATAACAGAATAAAAGCCATCCTTATAAATAAAAGCAAACGAAGTGCAAGACAAATCCAGGGTACCTTTGTAACAGTGCCACTTCTGCAGAAAGACAAACTCAGTTTCTGGATGCCTCAATCATTAGTATTCAGAGGTATCAGTTAATGGTACAATTTCATATTAATGCTCTCAATCAGTAGTATTATACATAGTGGTATTACGATGTAAAAAGGACATGCAATTACAGATATGCAAGTTACAGCAATTACACAAGATGCTGCTCAGCAGCCAAGCTGTGGCAGTTGGCCACCCAGCACACTGCCAAGTCGTTCCCCTCACCATGGGTCAGCTCCCACCCTGTGAACCTGCTTCGCCTGTGAGATGCACAGGCACATGCCAGTCACCCTGCCAGGGCAACAAGCAGTAGCTTGCTGCGACTGTAACTCAATCACTCTTATGTAAGATGTGGGCGCTGCTCCCATCGATGTTTCTCTAAAGTTGCCATGGCTGCCATGGTCTGGGCTGCGCTCAGCGCTGCCAGCAGGTGTTGTGTGTGCCCACAGCAGCTCAGCAGGGTCCAGGCATTACTAGACCTAAAGTTACAGCAGCTCCCAGGGCAAGCACAAGTGAGGCAGATGTTTTGCATGTGCCCCAACGCTTGCCTCATTGAGACACCAGGAAGCTTTCAAGCACATCAAGCAGGTATCTCTATGTAGGTTTGACAGTACCAGAGAATAAAACTTCCCAGATAGCTGTTCAATATAAAAATATATTAAGGACTGTAGCAGATAATAAAGCAGGATCTACATGGTCCAGATGTTACCCCAAAGTCCAATTAAGGTCCTGATAAAAAGGTATTACCATTCCTTCAATCCATGTGTAGCCATTAAGCAAGACCATTAAGCCTGTAGCTTAAAACATCCAGCAACATCAGCCACTTAAGTGCCAAATGGGCTCCAAGATATAACATTTTCAATAGCTAATCTATTTTCCTGCTAACAAAAAGAATTCTTATTCAAAAATACACATGCAGAATATTTTGTTTCAGTGCTGCAGACTGTCACTTCCAGTTTGCACATAATGAGAAGGCAGCAAATGGAAAATTGGAATTAAATTGAGGAAATATACCACTGCTGTAACTCGATTTGTCCAGTTCTCCTCCTCTACACTCAACCTCTACATCTTCAGCTACTTTTTTTTTAAACACAAATTTAATTTTGTAAAACAATTACCCTTTTCAGCTGCTTGCGCCTGATCAGCTCATCTACCCATTAACTGTTGATGCCGGGGATTACGTTTGTAGTGCCAGGCTGAGGCGGCTTCCCAGGCTGCTCGGTTCCTGAAGCACCATACAATAGCTGCATCTCTGGGCAGCCACTAACAGCTAGCCAGAAAACAGTTTAACAGTATGATTTCAGATTACTTCTTGTGCAATTTTGTAACAGCCTAGCAGGCTGTGCAACGCAGATGGCATCCTCACACTGACAGGCACAGTCCTGTGCTTTTGCCAGGAAAAGAAAACGCAGAGAAGGGAAGGGCCCAAGGCTGCCCTCACACAGACCTCCTACACCCCACAAGCTCCCTTCCTCATCCCTGCCTCCCACAGAAGGGCTAAAAGATCCTTTGGTAGATCTAGACAACCTCCAACATCCTTCCCGATAATATGAAAGAATGCTTTCATCCAAGCCTCCTCCTTGTAATTCCTTGTGGACTGATTTACACTCTAGTGAGCAAAGAAATCCACATTTTTCGAGAACAATTTGACTTTTGAGAGAAGGGAGGACTATGCTGCAGGATTTGTACAGGCCTCGAACATTTTTAATTCAAGACAAGGTCAGTTGCAATGGAAAAGCAGCACCACCATAAGCTTCCAAGTGCCCGCCAAGCACAGAACTGGCATGTCTCCAAATCTGAGTGTAGTCTGAGGAGAACTAAACCAATATCAGAAACAACATTTGTAAGGCAAACAGAATTTTAAAAATTGTTCTGCTGTGCTGCTTGCCTTGTTTAATGAACATTTTAGTTTTATGTGTCTCACCACTCTCAGAAATCAAGAAGAGAAATAATAACACAGTATCTTTGAGAAAATGAGATCTAAGCAAATGCAGCAAAGTTTAATTTATTAATTAAGACTTGAAGTATTTATGTTTTATTAGCAAGAAATGAAACAAGGGGTTGGGCCTTTCTAAAAACAAAGTTCAAAATTAACTTTATACCATACAGGAATGCAGTTACACCTGTATCATGCAATGAAGTGGCAGACTAGAGACCTTGTTCCCAGCAGTCGTGGGTCAAACATACTCTAGTAGCTAATTAGCTTGGAGGCAGAGGACTGCCTTTCCTCATCAGGGAGCATGAACTAACTAATCTTAGAGAGTAAGAAGAATAAGTAAGTACCTCTGCTGTTACAGCGCAGTGGAACACAGTGCTCGGCTGTACTGCTAGCATGATCGGCAGTAGCTCAAGGTCTGGACACCACGCTGCACCAAACACATGGACGTACACTGTCCAAATCACTCATAGGCTACTCCTCCTGTAAGGATTAATCCTGAATATATAATCCCTGAGAATCTTTTTCACCTCTTAAAAAAAACAAAGAACAAAACGGAACTCCAGAAGGTGCTAGCTCATTTCAATTTTTATTTTGAGAGGCAGCTTCTAGTATTTTAGAAAACTCTACGTACACTTTCAGCTTGTCAGTCTGCATACACTGCACTTCCGGACATCACCCCATAGTCAGTACAACAGCAGAGACATCCCAAATACCTAGTTCAGGAATGAAGGGCAGGTCCCTTCCTCAGGTGGTCTGGAAAACCTCGTATCTCCAAAAGGCCTGTCAGAACTCAAAGAAATGCCTGCATAGCCAACGTAGGAAGTGCAGAAACAAGGGAAATATGTAACGCAAAAATTTACCACAAACAAGCAGATCCATCTGTGGTCTTTACAGACGGCAGAAAACTGAAGTTTCTACTAAACAAGGACAATGGGCTGCATGACTTTGTATAAACAGTGCATGCCATACTAACACTATACCCTTGAAGAGGAGTTAAGACTGAAAGGGAGTTGAATGAAATAGACTAACTACTGCTGTCTTTAGCCTTGAGCACGAATCACAAGTAGAAGTGATAGTAGAAGGCGCTAATTGTTTAAACTTTCTGTGAAGTTACCTCATGAACTTACTAAAATACCTTCCAAAAGACCCCTCCTCACAAAAGCCTCCTACACTCTGAGCACGTGTGCTAAAAACCAGAAGTGCTGTCACTTTAAATGGAAGCAAAGGACTAGGTAACCAATCACAAAGGCACACGATATTGGTATACTGACGAGATAAAGTAATTTTGCATACTTTTGTCTATAAAAGAAATCCTGTACTATGGGGAGGGTGTGCTAGCTTTGTGGGAATACCCCCTAGCACCCCTTGCTGCACAGAACTGGAATAAAATATTTCTGCTCTGTGTGTGTATTGGCATCGTGCACACTGGGTAAACGACCCTACTTTTGGGATAACAGTCTGGGTTTGAATGACTGCTCCATGTCACCAAAACCATAGTTTCCCAGAAGATTCAACCAGTCTGCCCAAAAGCTAAATTAAGGACAGGACTGCCACAAGCTGCACATTAAATCTGTCTCTCTCATATGAGTGTACTTGCTTAAGTTTAATGCTTCTATTGAAAAACATGTTTTAGCTTTTATGACCGATAAGCTCATGCATAGAAGTATGAAACACCATTCTTCATTACACTGGTGTTGTTTCACATCAGTCAGTAGCACTGACAATACTGAAAACTAGTAAAGATTAGTGTTATGAAAAATTTATGCCTGCAACTGATGGTCACACCGCTTAAAGAACATAAAGGTCACAGATGCAAAAGGAAAGAGGAAAGAAAGGTCTTTTGGTGTGCTCCAGACAAGCATTCACAGCTGCCACACTCATGGATAGAAAGAGGCCAAGTAGGCAGTGAGGTGTATATTTCTGTGGATAAGGATTCATGAAGCAAGCAATTCTATATACAAAAAAAACCCAGCATGGCACACACTATTTCTTTTGCAAATTATGGGGGTTTTCCTCCAAAATTTAGCTTTAAAACATCAGTCAGCAGCCTTCATCATTCCTGCTCTGGAGCATGTAGCTGTAAGGAGTGGCCAAGTCACACCACTGGTAAAGCTTACCAGAGTCTGGTATTAATTATGTAATTAGGGCAGTATCAGGAAAAGGAATACACTTTCTGGAGCATCTTTCTCCTATATGACTCAACACTTAGTAGAGATTAAATCTGCTAAACAAATGTAATTTAAGATGAAAAACCTTAATCAAAAGAGTTTAAGCAAAGCTTGTTGAGGTGTGCACAGCCCAGTAGCCTAGTAATGAGTCATGGTAACAAGTGCTGCCAGAATTTTATAGACACTTTACTACCAGAAATTTTGAAGTGCAAGAATTCAGCTGAGATAAAATAGTACTGTCAAAAGTAATGTAGTAAATATAGGCTGTCCAACCCCCCAAAATACTGTAGTTGCTGCTGCTTTACCAAGCTACAGAATAACATTCATTTAGGTATAAGGGTAAAGAGGGGAAGGAATTTTAAAAAAATAAATAAAAAACACACAAAAAAATCCAAATCAAAAAAACCCACACCACACAAATCCACAGTCTGAATATCTGCAAACCTAAACTCCATGATATTTAGAGTTCAGGGACTTTGAGGTAATTCAAGTACCTCTTGTTATCCAGGGCTCAATCAGCCTAACACATGAAAACACACCAAGCCTGTAAAAGTACACCAAAAAGTTCCACACAAATGTGGATAGTGTCAATTCTTTATACAATCATGCTTGTAATTTCTGTATAATTACCAGAGTCAAACTTCACTAAACACAGTTTTGCAAGATGGTTGGTTTCATTGCCCACAGCATCACAGTACACAGAAAATGAACTAGTAATGCCCACATAGTATTTTCAATGAAAGGTACAGAATTGAGTGACTTTCCAGTTAAAAAGCTGAACATTCCTACTTGAAGAGCAATGACACTATTTCTGCACACACAATACAAAAAAAAAAAAATCTGGTTTACCTGCAAAGTCAAAGGAATAACTTTAAAAGAAAATTATTCCATGCAACTACGTGAAATATTTTAAGAATAAGTACATACATTCAGGAACTTCCTCACATTCCAAGTTACCAACACCTTTAGGGAAATCAAGAATAAGCACCGTAAGTATATTCAGAAATAAGCAAACAAAACTATGTTTATTCACTACAGGAAAATATTTTTTTGAATAGGAGAGAAAAACTGATGTCATGCAAGATTGTCCAGATGACTAAAAACTGTCAGTCATGCCAACACTAGGCTTCATCCAGTGTCTTCCTCTTAACAGTTAAATGTATGTCTATTCTAGAAGTTCACTGCTTCTTCAAAGTAAGAGTACCTCTTTTTTAAAATTTGGCTAAACAAAGTTAAAAGGGTTTCCTATGTCTGCAGCAAAGAAGAACTCTTAATTATTGCCTCCCTTACCCAGATTTCCCTTTCCTTTTCAAACACCCACACACTCAACATGCCCACAGACACACTTACTCTCCAGTCCTTAGAGCTATAGCCCAGAAATCACTACACATTCATACCAAGACTACAGTAGCTCTGAAAATTGTTTTCCTTTCTTTCACCTTCATTCAGAGAATTTATCTTCCCAGTTACATATTCTCAAGTCTAGGGCAGTTGGTTGCTTTACACATACGAGCAACAGGTCCAAGAATTATGTTTCACCAACTTAACTAAAAACAAAGTTACAGACATACTTCTTATAGCTAAAGCTACAAGCCACTTCCCAAGTAATTACAGTTTAATAATACAACAAAAGAAAAGGAGGATCAGGTCAGTTAAAAGAAAATTACAAGCTGTCATTAATCATGACTGAAATTACTTTGCAGCTAACACTACTAAATAACAACCAGATGCTTCACAATGGGACAAGACAGCTAAAAACAGCGTTTCAATAATCTGCTCTGAACAGTGCCTTCACTCTGTTAATTTTCAGTGCAACATTCTTGGAACAAAAAACGCTATGATTTTTCTGCCACTCCTTGTCAAAAAAAAAAAGTGTTGTATCCATAACACCCGATCCACCAAGTTCCAAAGCAAACTGCAGAAAATTTCTTCATATTTATTGTTGACTGTTTCTAATGAACAAAAGTTGCTCTGTTTCAAAACAGAAGGTAGACTGTTCAAGCAGTGACTGAAAGCTCCAAGCTGGTAAATCCTAACTGCAGCAAGGGAAAATAACTCACTTGTTTATTTAGTACTATCGGGTTTAAAACTTACAAAACAGAAAGGAATAATATTATCCACCTTCTTCAGTTCTTCTGCTTCAGCTACACATCTTATACATCTGAATCTCAATCCCCAACTTTAATTCTTTCCTTCAGGCCTATGATCCTATTTGTAGGGCTGCAAAAGCATCCACATTAGCAGCAACAGCATCAAAAATTAAAGATTATTTTCTCCATTCCTGTTCCTATGCAGTGACACTGTATTCAGCTGCCCTGTGAAGAGCAGCATCTCACTACTCTTTGTTGGCTTCACATGATGCTTTAAAAGAAGGCCTCTAAAAAGTTAGTTGAAAGAGCAATTCAGGAAACTATGCTAGAAATTCAATAGGTAGCATTTTTCCACGCTTAGTCATGCTCCGAATTGATTGCTCAGTACACTGCTGGATGCTCTTTTCTTGCAAGCAAGCATTTCAGGCAAATACAAACTGACAGTTCCCAACCCCCTCCCGCTTCCTCCATTCCTCAGTCCCCCCCAACAGTTGAGAACAGTAGCTCCTGGTACTGATTCTAGCAACACTCCCCGTGAAGTTTTAACGAGGTGCAAAACTTGCATTATCTACAGGCCATAATCTTTTGCTCTGCTAACTGCTGGCTGATTTTCAGATGTGGTGGGAAGAGGACAGGGAAAAAAAATAAAGTAAGTATTTTTGTTAATGAAAGAATATTAAGAATATTTAGCATTTATATGGAAATGCCAGTGGAAAGCTGAACAACTGGAGCTTAAATAACACGAGAAGTCAAATGAAAGGGACTGGTCACAGCTGACTAATGAAACAAGTTTGCAGCTGGTACTGCTATGAAGACTATCAGGGCCTGGCTCAACACCATCTGTGCAAGAAACCCACTGGAATCTGAAACTTCACAGGAGAGCCAGTTTCTACATGCAAATTCACATCCCAAGGCTAGCAAGAAGAGAGCTCTCCACTGCAGCAACATCTGCATCAAGGGTCAAGCTGCCACCATTCACATCCTCAGCCTTTTACTTCCCTTGGACTGGATAATACAGAAAGACTTACAAGACAACATATACATGGGACTAAAGTTCAGGGTAGCAGCTTCTCACAGACAAATGCAACTGTCTTCATTTATACGCCTTCAGTTCTCACAGAAGAAAACACCTCTGGCACACACTCGCATGTATTATCCTGAAGAAAAGCAAGAAATAGGCATGATCAAAAGCTTTTTTAATAAAACGGTTCTGGCAGAAAATTGGGAATTCAATCAAAATTAAGACCTGTGTCTAAATATGGATGCTGCATTGAAACTAAATTTCTGGCTGATAAACCAGAAACTTTTTCATATTTTACTAAATCTATAAATAATTGGAATATTTCAACTTGTTATTTGTTTGATTTGGGCAAAGATGTCTACATTGAGCAAAAAGCTGCAGCGACTATGGCTTCTCCCACATTGCTCAGGATATTAAATTTCCCCACTGCCAGTAGAAAAGAATATCCTCTATGTAAAGATGGAGAAACATATTAGGGAATGCCTTAAGTTGAAGAAAACACTTAAAAACTGATTCGCTGATGCTTATCACCTGGCTAAAGTTAAAGATGTGATGCTTCAATATTACTTCTACTAGTTCTCCATCAAAAGTTGATACTATCCAAATAATTTATTGATTATAATACACAACATACCACTGGAAATTTTAACTAAACAGAGTGAAAGAACATGCTCTGCTACCTCATCAGGAAAGTATGGGCTAATTTCATATTCTTGACTTTTGATAACACAAAATAAAAAAGGTTGCTTGATTTTCTAACAGCTGAGCTTCCACTCCAGACAGGTAGAAAATCCTTGTTGGCTTGGCTGAACAAATTCAGTGTGGAAATACAGTCATTCTGCTGGTTTAATTGCTACTAGCACACAGACCTCAACTGCATTAACAAGCCTACAGTTCGGAATTACCACCAATAAAAATAATACTGGCACATTCCAGCAAACTTTTAGCTCCAGGACAGAGCACATTCATGAAATAAGCACACCCTGGTAATGCACCACAATGTAAACTCACAGGTTCACAAGACTCATGACACACAAAAAGCAAGGAAGTAGCTAGTTCTTTCTAGATTTTATTCACTGTGTTTATCTGCTTTAAACAACCAACACCTATGCTGACATAACAGTGAGGCTAAGTACTTTCTGCTTCACATTCTAGCTGTAGTCTTAATTTTTCATTAGGGCTCAGGTTTCCTGATTAGATTACAAATCGAACCAGAACTCCAAAACTATTAATGCAAAAAATATTTTAAAAAAAAAAAAAGTTAAATCATGCAGCAAGGTAGCTCACAGAAAAGCAGTTCTCCCAATTTTACATTACAGACATGGGAGGCTCTGCTTCTGTTTCTGGAACAATCCTCCTCTTCTGTGCACAGCTGCCAGCCTGGGCACTGCTCTGCCAGTCTCCCTCAGCTCCAGCACACACAAAGCAGGAACACCTGATCCTGGGCTCACTTCTGTCTGCTGAACGCTTGGATGCAGCTCCTTGGGGACATAAAGAAAAGTCTGCCCTGACAAGCTTCTTCAGGGTCAAATCCCATTCCTTTGTCTTGCCTGAATTAAATAAGCTCCTGTTGGCACATAATACTTCTAAATTGGGTATTTCCCAGCTGCTCTCCAAAATCATCAATGCACATCACTTCTGTATGCATGAGAGTTCATAGTCCCTTGTGCACTGGAGGTAGCACAGATGCTCTCAAACCAAATATTCTTATATAAAATAAGTTGTTTCAAATCGCCTAAGAAATTTAAGCTTACAGTAAGTGTTTACATATCAGGACTACAGTAAAACCAACTGAGATGGCTATGGTCCCTGCCACAAATCTTGTGATCAAATATCTCATTCCTCTGAGCACTTAACAAGATAAGAGTTCCTTTGGCTTAAATTAGACCTAACAAGACAGTGCACAAAGGGAGGTACACACAGGGTTTTCCAGGATCAATACCTAAGCTAACAAGAAACTTTTCCAGGAAATGGAAAACTACGAGTTCACATAAAATAAATTAAAAAAATAATAATATTTAAAAATACATCCCTGTTTTAAATTTCTGTGTTTTGTTAACTCATGCTACACAAAATTTTAATTGTATGATTTAACCCCTAAATATGAAGAAATGAGAAAGCAAGGAACAACAACAGCAATGAAGGTTCTTTTAGTTCTAAAAAAAAAAAATTAAACTTTTTAAAAATAAAATACTCAGGTATTTTGGTTGTTTTAATTTAAAAGAAACATAACAGTTAAGCAGATAGTACCACCTTAAGATTCTCACAGAAAAGTTTGGTTTTTCGCTGGTTTCAACTATAGACTTTGCTTGCCCATGCCTTATCACTTGACTTTTGTTTACACAGAAATACAGAACTCTGTCATGAAATGAAGTGCAACTGCAGTGCAGCCCTTATGTAAGCCTCATCACATGAATAATTAGCACGGCCCATAGGAAACTACAAATAGCTTATTTCCCAACTATACTTAGAGTTAACCATTTCTAGACCACTAAATTAAGAACCAGTGGCTGAAGAATGGGAATAAGAGAAATTGAAACCTTAAGTGAGTGACATATTCAGGACAGAGAGCAAGATTACCTGGAACTAAAGGAGAGTATTTCCCTGCCTCTTGAAGTTTGAAGTCAGGACTGGCTGCACTTCACATACAATCAAGTTTTTAACTAAACACATAATTGGATTCTCAATCAAATGACTGGTGTTACACAATATGTCCAATAATCTTATCAGCATCAGAACAGATCAAAAATGTGCACAATCTCTTGTGGTTTTTTCTATACTACTCATCCCCATTCTAGTCTGGAGGAATCACAAACAGTTTTCAGTTCAGAGTAACAAGACTTCAGCCCTGTGTTCAAAGGCAGCCATTGCAAAGCAGCACATTTAGGTTGTTGACCTCTAATCTACAGCAACAGTGTTGGCAGAGGGGTCCTGCAAAGGCAGCACAAATGGAGCAGCACAAAAACTCAGTAGCTGGAAAACACTACAGCAGTGACACTCCACCTAAAACTTGCTGTGACAGCAGGAACTGGTAGCTTCAGTACCTCTAGCAACTCTTGCTGGAACCATGGCTTTTTTTAAAAAAAAACAAAAAAAAAAAACAAAAAAAAAAAACAACAACCAATAAAATCTAACACTTGAAGTCCTTTGTCATCTACCTTAGCTAACAATTTAAAATAAACAAACTAGACCAGGACTCAAGTGAGAAAAACCTGAAAAGAAATATCATTTTTCCTTTTTAAAAACCAAAACTCTACACTCCACGAGAGGTCCTTGTGTAATCTGTAGCTCTCCTGTGATTTTTGCATCAGTCACAAGCACACTGAACTAAACAAGTCCATTATGTAACAGCACGTAATAAGAATATCCAGGAAGATGCACGGATGAGAAGAAAGAAAAAAGCTCTGTCCGTGAACCTTTCAGACTTCATGATAAAACTGGGAAGTCCATGGCTCTACATTCTCTTATCATTCATTCCTACCTAGCTGAGGGGGAAGAAAGGGAAAGCTTTGAAAGTCCATTGCCTTTGGGAACAAAACCATTCAGCTGTTTCCAAAGTAACTGAAAATATCCCCTATCTTTGCATTCCAAATGTACCTAGATCAATAAGCAATAGGAGTCTCCCCCATGTTAAATACCTAATGAATGCTCAGAAGATGGGGTCATTGATACTCCAACACCAGAGCTGACCCTATAAACAGCAATAGATGCCCAAGACTTTGTAGCTTAGCCCTGTACTGCAGAAAGAAAAAAAAAAAAACACAAAACAAAAACAAAAAACAAAAAAACAACACTACAACAAGTCACACAGATTATTTAAGAATTTCCAACTTTGGAAGCAAGATGGCCAGTCTTCCCTAAGTGTGTATTTCTCACACTGGCACACAGAAGTGGGGACACTAGTGTGTATATAAGGTACATGGCATCACCCACCATGACAGGTAGTAGTATGCCCAGAGAATTCCCAGGACTGGTAACAGCCGCAGCAAAGAAAGATCCCTCAAACACCAAAACCTCTTTCACCTATTTCTTCCAGCAGTACTCATAAGTTATCCACCCAGTATCACTTTACATTAACCAACACTAGTGCTCACATATTAATATATCCATGTCTTTGTTTTAGCCTAGCTGTTTTCCTTCTGGTGTTTCCCTCATCTACTTTTAAGATCTCCAGAGATGGAGCTTTCAGCCTCAAAAGAAAAGCAGGTAAAGAAAATAAGCCTCAATAATCTAGTTTATATATTGCACTGTAAAAGTAAAGTGACTCGCAGGGAAAAGTCTCACAATGTGTCGAATGCATTAATACTTGAAACCCTGGGCTACAACATAACTTAAAATCATGCCTTAAACTGATTGGGTTTGAGTATTTGAATGTGCCTCCAGAGGCATTCTGAAGGATCTGACATTCAGCAGCCAGAGGCAGATCTTGCAGAAACACGAGACAACTAAATGGCCACTGCATTACTACCTGACAAGAAGAACCAAACTAAAAACCCTACGTCCTACAGAAAACAGCAAGAGTGACTCAAGAAAAACAAGTCTACAAATTTACTACTTGAAATACAATTACTATCACTAAAACATTTGATGCAGTAATACACTAAACTCAAACTGTAGCACTGTTGCTAGTTTGAACAGAAAGCAGGTTAATAGTCAGGATCCTACAGTTTATTTTTTATTTTCAGAATGGAAAAATAACACAATGCCAATTCATGTAACTTCTGAGCAAAGGACAGGACCTCTTACACACATTGCTCTGCTGGAGTGACCATCCCCCTTTATACCAAGTAGGCAACAAAACAGAAGAGCAATTTTCACTAAAACAGGGCAGTACATTATAAGCGTTCTGCCCCACTGGATACTCCTTAGTTTGACATATAGCCTTGCACAAAAATTTAATTTTGAGATGAAAGAAAGAATACGTATAAATTACAGAATACATATATAAAAAAGAGCAGTTGTCCAGCTGGACTACAATTAATCAGATTTCCTTGACATATCTAATAAAACTTGGAAGTCAGTAGCATTCCCCAGCTGCAATCTGAGAAGTCAAAAGCATGTATCTTCAAGAGATGCAGATGTCGTGATCTTCAAAGCACTTTCCTCAGTCTACTGATACATTACTCTGTTTTAAACAGATTGAACTTCAACCAGACAACTCTTACACAGACACTAGGCAGACATCCAACAACACAATCCAAGCTGAATGTTAACTTTGCCCAGTGCTCCACACACGTTATATGAACGCACAAACCCAAAGAAAAACATCAAATATTAAAATCCATTTTCCAGACAAGACAAAAAAGGATAATACACAAATTACAATTAATTTCTAAAGAGTCATAAGAAACTGTTCCAAGATAAGTAACTGATGCTTTGGGTTGTATTCATAAGATTATCACATGCTTCATGTGATAAACTGCTATTGTATGCATTTCTTTCTGACTTACAGAAGATATTGTTTGGACAAGCAACAAGAACTGAAAGAATGAAACATGAACTGTCACAGCAAGGGACAGGGAAACAGACATGATTATTCTATGAGATGGCTGAGGAGAGCATGAACATCTGAAAAGCAAAAATCATTAAACAGTGACAGAGGTTAATTATTCTCCTCAGTCAGCTCAGCCAAAAGAGTAAGTGAGCTTAAACTGTAGCAGAGGAACTGGAGGGAGAAGGTGAGCATCACATATTCCTACTGGGAGAAGAGGAAAGAAGATGGTTTCCCATAACCAAATCACAGTCCAAATGCCTTCACAGCAGCAATATTGCATCTACCATGAAACAGTCTTCAAGACAGGCAGGGGAGGGTTGAATGAGAGGAAAGAATAGACTTTAAACCAGAAAGAATATAGAAACCATGCAAACAAACAAAATCCTCCAGTACTTCATGTTGTGTATGCTTGTAACACATCACTTCCTAATAGAAGCCATATCACCAGCACCACTAGATCACTGTCAATTCCCTCAAGAATCTGTTTGTCATATTCAGAACTCATCTGGAAAAGAGGCTGCACCCCCTTTGATGAAGCTGTCCCCTGTGTCTCACCCTTTCCAACAGTTCATAGGCACAGAGCTCTTCAATATCTTCCTGGTTTTTAGGCCTTGCTTGCTCTCTCCCAGCACAGAGAAGAAAGTTACCAAGATGACAGACCCAAGCTCCTTACTGAGGTTCACATCAAGAGGACAAGAGGCAGTGGTCATAAACCGAAGCAAGAGACTTTCCAACTCAGCATAAGGAAACAATTTTGCCCATTAGGACAGTCAAGTATTGGTTGCCTAGAGAGACTGAGGAATCTCCATCCTCAGAGGTTTTTCCAATACCTAACTTGATAGAGTCTTGAGCAACCTCACCTGAATTTAGTTTTGACCCTGCTTTGCATGGGAGGTTGGATCAGATGACCTCCTGAGGTCCCTTCAAACTTGAATTAGTCTAATCTCACCCTTCCAAATCTGTAAGGCTTTATTGTTCATGTGGACATTGTCACACCCCTGGAAACATACTCTGACATCTGAATGGAATCATTCAACTGTGCTGAATTCGGGCCCTGGCACTCGACGTGCCGCTTCAGAGGACTACAGACAATTGGGATGGAAAAGAGCTAGAACAGTCATAGAGTTTGTTCACCCACTCCACCTTTCTGGACCAAGGTAATATCAACTATGTCCAAAGTATTCCCGGCAGTTATCAGTTTGAACCGTTTTTAAAAGTCTCCAATATGAGCAATTCCACATCTCCACAGACAAATCATTCCAGGACATCCATTCTTACATTAGAAAAATATTTTCTTCCTATCTTCTACTTTTCTTACTGTAATTTGAGCCTATTGCTTTTTATCCACTTCACCTTGAACAGAAAGAACAATTTATTCCCTTCTACTTTGTATTTGACTCTAGGTATTTCAAGATGTGTCTCAGCACTTCGCTCATCTCACTGGACATGGAACTGGTTGTGTTTTCTAGACAAACAGCCATTTCCCATCTCTTTTCAATTCCCCTGTTAGTCCACATTTTTCTTGAACTGCAGCATGCAAAACTTAACACAAGACATCAGCCAAGACATTAGAAGTACTGAAACAAAGGGTATGAATTTCTTTACACCTTACATAAAAATTCCAAGTTCTATATACACTAATTTTCTTCTTCTGCCACAACATAACACTGTTGTTTCATGCTTAATTTTTATGCATTATTCATAATCACTTGGATTCTTGCCTACAGTAGAGAAGCAGACAGCGCACTGGCCCTTTATTTTCAGTCGAGTATCATCCAAGATGTAGGTCAACACCATTTTATGCAAGTCCCCTTTTCCCAAAGAAACAGCATTCAGCAGTCACGAAAGTTAAAAATCAACAGAAGCATTGGCCTGGCATGGGCCAGCTCTGCTTTCAGGGCTGCAAGGACAGAAAAAAGCACTTTCATTTTTTCCTCTTTTGTTTCTTCCTCTTTGGGGCCTACCAAGGCTTTACTTGTTGACATAAAGAGAACAATGAAAAGTCCATCTGTCCCTCAAAAGCTTTGCTTACAATTGTAATGAAATACATCTATGCTTTAAAATGCAGAGCCAAGACAGTGGGCTGACTAGATGACCAGCTAGTGCAGGTCACTCTGGGGACAGTGTGGGGAAGAAAAAGAAAGGAAGAAAGAAAAAAAAAAAAAGACACTCACAAACCAACCAACCAAAAAAAACCACCACACAAAACCCAAACTAAACCACAAAAAACACCAAACAAAAGCATGAAGAACAAAAGCAAAACCAAAAAGGACATTTAATTATACTGATGTTTAATTGTCAAATAGTTCACTTGTCAATACCAGTTCAGCCCTATCTCACATCTCACTTTTGGAGCTCACTGAACACCAATCCACTTTTGCTGAACCAAAGTTCTGCTACTGAAGATTAAAATGGCAATTTTATTGTTCCTGAGTGATGGGCTGACTGATTAGATTAGACAGAAGCATAAACTGCACTCTAAGTGATACAGATTGAACAGGTGGCCTTCTCTCTGACCTGCTACTTCTTCAAACACTATTAGAAGTAGAATCCTTACATTTTCTATCATGTCTAGAAAATATATATTCAGATATTTACTCCACCTTAACCCAACATGAAAATATGTTTCTGGTCTTCAGTGCGTTTCAAACAGTTCGCTCATGAAACAAACCAACCTTTCTCAAATATACCAGTTATTCACACACATGATTTAATTGTAACCAGAAAATACAGGAGATGTTTAGACGGTATCAGTATCCCTAGTCTGCAAGTAACGTGTATAGATAAGACTTGTTAAAAAAAACTTCAAAAGCATCGCATTACAGAGCCACAGTCTAAAAATAATTATTTCATATGTACTTAATTTTAAAGATCAGACTTCAAAAGGAATGCATTTGAGCCCAGGGAGTGAAATAAACCTTACTTGGACAACTTATGTAGAGTGACAACCGAAGCAATGTATGGTTTGCTTAGCAGGTTAAAAAAAAAAAAAAAAAAAAAAAAAAAAAAAAAAAAAAGAGTAGTCAGCTATTTCCTACAGATCAAAGTGTCTGGTACAGGCATCATTTTTTTTTTCCTCTTCACACAGAAAAAAATGGGGGGGGGGGGAGGGAGGGCAGCAGGGGCGGACATGCAACAAAGCCATATTTTGCTTTAGCAAAACAGAATTTTTAATTGTAACACTTTTCATAGAAAGCAATGACTAACGCGGGTATTTTTGTAGCAGTTGCTTTTCTCACAATACTACATCATGTATTATTTATATCATGCCATAAGTTTTTACTATACTTTGAAGATACATTTTCAGCCTGAGGAGCTTATGACATAATTCTGACATGACAATACACAATGTGCCAGTGGAGCATAGCATGGGGAGGGAAAAGCAGGAAAACAATATTAAAAAAAAAAAGATAAAAGACTACCTACCTACACCCATAGCCCTCTCATATCCTCATAAAGGACACAGATTCTGTCCTAGGACAGAATCAAGTGCAAACTAAGGCAAAGGCACTGCTACAGTTGGCAAATATAATTAATCAATACTATTGCATGAGACATCGGCAGCTCCAGGATCTTGGGATAATGAGCTACTCAGAGTGATACAAAAGGTCTCAGGACTCATCTCACAATTAATCCCATGCTAAAGCGAAGAAATGTCCAACAAAATGAATGCTAAGAATTACCAGCTTTGAAAAACAAACTTAATTAGGCAAGTAACTTCTTCGTTTTCAATGTTTTGAATAGGTTATATAAACAGACATTTTATTTAAGTCAGTCTACCTTCCTATCACTTTATTTCAAGGAGATGCAGCCTCACAGGCAACATAGTGCCAAATGCTTCAACAAAAGCGGCTTATGCGAGTTCCCACATTCTATACAATATTAAGAGTTATATTGTACACAGGACATTTCTTAGCAAGATTGCTAGTGAGCCCAAAAATATGCAAGAATATACTTTATTATTTGCAATATATTTCTACAGGATAGTCCTTCTTTTATGTTTTAAACTATTACTGATGACTTGCATAACCTTTTAATCAACATTGCTAACAAGCCACATACTTCAATATAATCTCTTGGCCGACATTAATACTCCACATCTATATAACTTTTCAGCTTAAGATAGCCCCTTAACTTTGTCTTTTGCTTAATGCTGCTAAAACAGCTAACACTGTTAGAAATGGGAGGGGGGAAAATAGTCAATGAAAAAATACACAGGGTTACACAAAGACAATAACCAACAGGTTGGAGCATCGACCCAAGATGTGAAAGACCTTTGTTCAAGACCCCAAATGAGATTGGACCAGGTAAATGGAGAAACCTGTTTGATCGAACTCTTCAATTACCAAAAGAAACCAGGGCAGAAAAGATAAAGGGTCAGACTGAGATGTCTCAAGAAAAGGAAACATTGCCTGTCCAGCCCTATTAGCTATAATCTTCCATATGTTCAGCTGTGGCAGTTGAACCATCATGTTATAGCATGCTACAGTCCTTTAACTCTTATCCACCTTGAGAATCATGTTTTATTCAAGTTTTTAAAGAATCGGTTACGTTGAACATAAATGAAAGGAAAAATAATTGTCCTTCAAAGCTACAGTATACAGGAGAAAGCATTTCAAGAAACCTAAAGTATTTAAGAGCAAGTATGGAAAAACTAAATTAAGTCTAAAATGTCCTGCAAAAGGTTAGGTATTTGCTAACCAACTGAACTCCGCAGAGTTCCTGTAACAGCATGAATGCAAGGTCCATCATTGAGACACCAAAAATTACCTAGACAACAAATCCTTTAATCCATTTTTAAATCCAACAGTGGAAATGTACTATTCAACTTGATCAGTTTTGTTAGGTAGGCTTAAAGACCTAAAGATGCTTAAAGGGTGCATTGTCCCAAACAGCAAGTCTAGCATTTGTCAGCTGATTAAAAAAAAAAAAAAGTTTTTTAAACAAAAAACAATTATTCCAGCAGTGGTCAACTTTATTTTTGTTAATATTCTCAACAGATTTGGTAAAGGACCAGATGGTACCCCCTCCTCACTCCTTATTTCCATCAGTCTATCCAAGGAAATATTTTAAGCTGATCAATCCTTTGCTCTGAATCAGTAGTTTTTCACATTTTGAATATTTTAAAATACATATTGAATAGACCTTGTCCTCTATGCATCAAACTCACTGTGATACTGACTTTAAAATCCTTTCACCATTCTCCATTACGATAACAACAAGATGCAAAACACATCAAACGAGAACATGTTTGAAAAATAAGATTGTATTTCTCCCTTTAGTCAAGTTTCACCAAGGAAAAGTGGAAATAAGCATGAAGAACCACAAAAAAGGAGGAAGAAAATGAACAAAGATTTAAAATTATTTTAGAAGAGAAAGAAAGCACAAGGAAAATGTACAGCTCATGTAGTTACTCTTGCTGGACTTGTTCAGATCTTGTTTGATTTTAATTAAATTTCTTGTTCATCAGTCCAAATGATACTTTTAATTTCTTGCAAGTATTTTACATGGGAATAATATTAGCATAACAAAAAATTCTCTGCTCCAGCAGCTGTAGATACGGTGGGTTGCTGAATCTTTTCCTGTAACAGAAAAAGAGACACACCTAAGATTTCCCCAGCAGTAATCAGGCAAAAGAACATGAAAGCAAGAATTCCAGCAGTCACTCTGAGTGGGCAGCAAGGGCGATCTATAAAACGCTTAAAGCAGATAAAGGGAAAGCAGAGGGAGGGAGCAAGGCTCCCTTGGTTCCAAGCACAAAGGCCACTCAACTACTACAAAAGAATTTACACAAGTCACACAGAAAAACTGAAAACATGAAGCCTTGAGTTCAGTTATAAAGGAATGTCTAGGCCAACAATATAAATCCTCTCTCTTCATAGGTCATAAGCAGTAAAGAAAACACCATTACATGGAAACTGATGACAAACTTGATAGATTTTTTTCAAAGTAAAGTAAACTCCCAAGTCTTCTACAAACTTTGGGAAATCCCAAGTTAAAAAATATAACTCATCCACAAGTAGGAAGTGACCATTTGTGCACACCACTCATTGCTTTTTCTTTTTCCTAAATTCAAAACATATCCATCTTTTGGCAAGAAATACATGACACTGAGGGAAATGTCCGGCTAGGATTTCTTTCCCCTCCATCAAAGAATGAGTCTGTGTTTACATCACACATGCGGTGGAAAGGGAAGTTCTTTTCCTAGAAAGCCAGATCACAGATTTCAGCCTGCCCCAAGCAATATCAGTTACAAATGATCAAGTCAGAGATGATGAAACCAGAATTAATTCAGCAGCAGATGGTGTCGTGTCTTCTTTTCAGCTAAAATGCAAAACATATGGATGGGGTAGAGTAAAGTTTCAGTGAAGGACAGGGGAATGTTTGTTTAAGTCAGGGAGCAAAGAGAAACATCAAAACTAACAAAAGATATGCAACATGAGCTTCCCAAAAGACAAGATCTCCTTTGTAGCTTTCCATTAACAGACTCTCCAGAGTCTCTCCAGAAGAGGTATTTCCCAACACGTCCAAAAAAAATTACTATTAAATACTGTTGAACAATTATTAGTTTTTTTTTTCTTTGGTGGGGCACACTTGCATCCTGATAGACTGTTGAACTTCATTAACACAGTTACTTCGAGACATTTTCCCAAAGAACTTCCACATGATTACAGATGGGTAATGACTATGGTCTCATAAAAGGAAAACTGATTCATTTTAAGGAGCCAATGGACAGTCCTGTAATCTATTGCTGTTGCTTATCTAGTTACAGAATGATTTATGAGAATGCTTAGCACTGTACTGGAAGCATGAAATAAGAACCTCTTCCCTCCAGAGCTTGTGATATATACCACAGCATACACGGCAGTTCATCTGACATTTGAGGATCTATTCATGGCAGGAAGCTTAAACACATCTGTGTTTGCAGAACTGCAGCCCAAGAAAGAAAAATCAATTTCAACAGTCAAAGTGCTTCCAAACACATGTTTTTAAAAAAAAAAAGACAGGTTCCATCCATCAGCTGCTTCTTTCCTAGTGTATTTAACAGTAGCTGGATCCAGCACAGAGGAAAACAACTTCAGTGTCAAAGCTATTAGAAGAAAATCCTGAAAAAAAGGAATGCAGAAGATGAAAAGGTAGAGGGAGCTACAAGAACAAACAGCAGATTCTGTATAGGGAGAAAAAACACACAGAAAATAGCAAAGGAGGAAAAAAATGCAGAAGAGGTCCAACTGGTTACATAGCTCAAGACCTTGAGGTACAAAAAGAAGAAACCCAGTGTTCCCATAACAAACCTTTGCAATGAAAGGCTAAGGTTACAAGGCACGAACATATCCCATTTGCCTTACAAAAGTTAACACTGTATCTTGATTTCATGACACCAGCCACTTGATGAGTAGCAAAAAATCTCTGTTCCTAAATTGAATTAGTAATCAATACATTTTTCTAGACTACTTCATCTCCCTTTTGGAACACCAGAAACAGATGCTGGGTGGTTTTAAATCAGCAGCTACACTTACTACTCCCACTGTTATTACAAAAGTTTCCCAGTAGATCCATTACATTTTGCACACATAATTTCCATACTCGGCAAACATCAACATTTCATCTTTGTGAAGCAGTGTCACAGACACCCAGGGCAGGTACAAGAAGGAAACTTTTTAGATGAATCAGGGAAGAGCTGGGTGGCCAGATCCCACAGCCTCTCTACACATGAGGAGGAAGGTAGCAACACTCCGCTTCTTTGCTGGAGAGGGATGAAGCACAGCGCAGATGTCAGTCACTGCAGATTAAGCAGTAGCAGTGAGGTACTCTTGCCATAGGGAAGAAGGCACATATACACAAACATACCAAGGATGATGAAAAGTGGAAACTTTCATAGCTCTGCTCTTTACTAATCACTGTTAAACATATCTGATTATAAAGCACCATCCCCTAACTCCTCTCTCCTCTTGTTCTTTGCATTCTGCCCATTAACACAGTTTCAGCTGGGGTCCATCTTTCACAATGACAACATGTCCAATGCCAAAGCCCTACTTCCTTCAGCTTCACCAGCTGGCACTTCATGTCCTATTACTGTTCACACCACCTGAGGTGTCACCCAAGCATGTCCAAGGGACTATCTTACTTTTGACTATTGGTCAGTTTCCACAGCTATTCATCTTTTCACCTTGTTCTTCACTATTTCTTCTTCTGTTTTCATAAAGCATCCTAAAAGACAGTACTACAAATCAACACTGAAGCTCATTATCTGTATTCTTGGGGCCTCCACTGACTCAGAGTGAATCAAGGCCATCTTCTTCCTTTGGAGAACTAGAAGACACACGTTTACGTCAGTGTTCTACTTTGTTACATCTTCTCCATAACAGGATCTAAATAACAGACATCCTTCCATGCTTTATCAGATAGCAGTCCCCCATGCAAGCCTTCTGTCAAGCTCTATCCAAACATTATTGCTCTCCGAGAGTTCCCTTGTTTAGCATTTATCCAAAAATGCAAAGGAACAAGGTCCAAGTTCCTTGTCGTCTTAGATCACCACTGCTAGGACATCCTAACCCTACAGCTCCAAGCCATATGGAGTGAGGACAGGCACTGCTACTTCTCCTATTGGAGTTGGAGCTCTTTCAATTCCTATGACACAGCTCAGGTCTGGTTGGTAAAAGTAAGCATAACTCTGACCTAATGGTTATGGGTACTGAATGCAGTGACCCTATCCAGTCCCCAGATAGCTCATACAATGACTCTCTAAAACACGATACTGACATAGACCGCTGGCTCTTGAGGATCTCAGTCTTCGGTGAGGACTTCATCTACCCAACGTGCGAGAAGCCTACACGCTATATTTTGGCTGTGGATACCACTAAAGTGGCAAGAACTAGAAATTATGATCTACATCCTCTTGTAGACTTGGTTTCAGAAACAGTTGCCTATGATGCTTATACCATTTCATCTTCTTGTCAAAAGTTAGTTCTCATATGCTGAAAAGACATTTACAAAAGCAAGATGTCAACTTCAGATTTACAAAAAGGATAGCTTTTCACATTTGAAAGAAAAAACAGCCATCTGATTAGATAACTATCATGTGGGCTCTCTGATTTTATCTGAAAACAGACACTATACACAGTCACATAGAGATCAAAGCTCTTTGTGGAAGCTGCACACCATCATCAAAATTATAAGTCCACAAATCTTTCAGTGGTGGATGACAATAAAGAAAGAATTTTTTTCTTAATTAGGGAATTTAACATTATTTACTGGATTATCTGCCAAACCATTTTCAGCTTTCATGCTTCACTAAACCGGAGTATTTATTTAGCTCATCATTCACAAACCTATTATTACACTGAAGAAAATGGGGAGCAATTAGCATACAAGATGATAGCTTGAAGGTGGTGCTAATTGGAAAGAATGAAGTATTTTTGAATCCTGTTGTATATAATTAAGGGAGATAGCCAGGTTCTGGAAACACAATTTGCTACAATTTCAGTGATGTCTATTCTGTAACCTAGATCTAAAGTTTAAGCAAATTCAGTTCAGTGCAATATGCATTTGCAGTATAGCTTCAGTTACTGCCACGGGGGCTGCAAACTAAATGGCCCATCCTGCTGTAGAGCAAGCCTTGTTCAGGAAAACACATACAAAAACAATGACTAATTCATCACAACAGTGGAGATCATCACTGAACTAAGCTCAAGTTCTCAAAAAGAACTGAAGAACAAAACCAACAAGGAAACTGAATGTAATATTCATAATGCACAGTACAGTGTGGCACTGATGCACAGAGAGTTGCAAGACCAGTTGAATTATAGGACTCTTCAAAACACACAACCAGAAATAGAAAATGCATCTACAAGGAGCTACTAGTGGGAAAAGAAGTAATAATAATTGTGCATGCTTTTGTTTATGATTGCTGGAGAGTGAGAAATCTTGTACCTGAATAGTTAATCTGCCAAAAGGAAGAAAGCAGACAGGAGGAAAGATGCAATTCTTTATTAGTCAGACATAAGATGTTAGTTAGACAATTAGAGTACAGAAATATGCCTTGTAACATTGGGGATTTATTTTCAAGAGTGACAGGTGGGTGATTTTAATTCACTTTTACAAATTCTTTGCCATATATTATTTCTAATCTATTTATCACACACCTACAACTATAAACATACTTGCACCAGTGGGTATTTTTTTATTCTTATCTGCACCAAACCTCTGTATTTGTAAATGAACATCTACATCACTATTTTTTTTGGCTCAGAACATATTTAGTATTTTCTTCAAATGACAGAGCAGTCTGTAAAACCTGTAACATCCTATTTTTAGGATCACACCTATCTCATATTTTCTTTTTTAAAAATACAGCCTAATTATGCTTTGGAATAATACCTCCCTGTACTTCATGTGAAAAATGCTTCAACAGATAACAGCACTCACAAAACCATCTCGCCCCATAGAAAATCCCACTGCAGTCAGCAAGCAGACTTTAATGAACAACTGCAGCATACACCCCATGTTATCAAGCAGGGGCGGTGTTTCTCTGTTTACTTAAAATGCTATTGAACGGTTCTCCCCACATGCACATACCAACAACAGCCATGCAGTAACATCGCTTATTCCTGCACCCTCCAGAGAAAAAATGATCCACCCTCCTGTACAACTCCTGGATTCTCTAAGAAGGTGAGGTGTATGCAGTGGTTCCAAGAACCTGATGGCTGAAACAGACCCTCTCCTAAAGTCTGATTTCTTGTGTGTCAGCATATAATATAAAGAAACTTCTATAAAGATCAGAAATAAATCATCATTCAGTATCACAATTAAAACGCAAATACTCATATATAGACATATAGATACATGCATGTATATGTATTTCTCCTCATGTTTGAATTATGTAAAGACATCTTGAGAATTAAGGCATCCGTGGGCTAATCTGGAAGTTCTTCAAACAATAAAATACCTGCACATGGAAAACCAAGAAGAGCCAAGAGTTCACTGATGAACAACAGATTCTTATCTCTGATAAAAGAGTCATTTGAATTAGCTGATGTTTTAAAACGATTTAAGCTCCACTCCCATTATGACTTCCACATATACCTCCTCCTATTTACTGTGCGCAGCCTCACGGCAGCCCCCTGCTCCCGGTGTGTGAGGCTCGGCACAGCTTCCACGGGATAAAAGCCTTTATCCTTCTAAAAATACCACCCTGGCGGGATCCCGCGATGCGCACGGCATCGCGACAGTTCGGGACTGCTTTAGCCCCGTGAGTAAGCACTTGCAGCACCCGGCTATAATTAGTTGGAGTATTTTTAGGGTCGCTGCTGAAAATTAGAGAGAAATACCTCAGAATGGGTTTATTTTTTCCTCTCCTTTGGCTGTTTCCAGCTGCTGTGAGGAAAAGGAGGCTCAGCAGGAGCCGAGGTGATTCACTGTCCCTGCAGGGAAGATGTCCCTCGCTGCTGTCCCTGGGCGGCGATGCTCCCACCCCCGCTCGGCGGCGGGCCCAGACCACGGGGCTCCCGGGCACAGCCGACCGCGGTCACCCGTGGCGTGAGGGCCCGTGGGGAGCGCTCCCCCCTGCCGCCACTCGCCCTCCCGTACCCCGCGGGAGGCGGCGCCGCTGCTTACCTGACCGCCACCCGCACCGAGCTCTCGTCCTGGCCGGTCGACATGGTGCCGCAGGGCAGGCACGGCGCGACCGGGAGCCTTGCCGCGAGCGGGGGGCGCTGCCGAGCCGAGGAGGGGCCCGCCGGGGGGAGGTGGGGGCACTGCCGCGGCTCCCTCCTCACCTCCTCTCCCCAGCCATCTTAGGTGCCCCAATGAATAGGTAGAAGCCGCGGCAGCGCAGGGCGGTTCGCACCGCTCCACCTCCTACCCCCCGCCCCGCTCCGGCCCTCCAGTCCCTGGGCGGAGAGCACTGTCAGTCAGCCCGCCGGCAGGCGGAGCCGCAGGCCCCCGCCCCTCCGGGGTCCGGCTCCCCGCCCCGGCCGCTCGAGCCGCAATGCGTCACTGGGCCCCGCCCCGGGCAGCCGCGGATGGCGGGGAGGGCACAGCGGGCGGTGGGGAGGTCGCCTCACGGGCGTACCCGCACACACGTACCCACATACCTGCCTCTCCACATGCACAACCCCCTCACACACCCGCCTCTCCACACACACACACATCCCCCTTACACACACGCCTCACCACACACACACACATCACACACACACACACACACATCACACACCCACACCCCTCTCCACACACACACATCACACACACACACTACTCTCCACACACACACACACCCCTCCACACACACACATCACACACACACGCGCCTCCCCACACACACACCCCTCACACACACCTCTCCACACACGCACATCACACACGCGCGCACGCCTCTCCACACACACACATCACACACGCACGCACGCCTCTCCACACATGCACAGCACGCACGCACGCACGCCTCTCCACACACACACCGGCCTCTCCACGCACACGCCCCTGTTATTTGGCCGCACACTCCTCGCACACAGCCCTTCCTGCACACACCTCTTGCACGCCCACCTCCTCACAGAAGTCTTTCCTCACGCAGGTGCCGCGTTTACCCTCCTTGCGCAGCTCTTCTCATGCATGCAGTCGCGTGCAGCCCCACATGCACCTGCTGCACACGCACCTACGCACTGGGAGCTATGCGCGCACACCATGCCATTCATGGCGCCTGGCTTACGGGTGCCTCTTCCCCTCACACACACACACGTGTGGCACCTGTGCACAGCGCTCCTCATGTACAGCTCATCCCACCACAGTTCTCCACTCATACTATTGACGTGCTTGGGTCTTGCACACACGTGCCCACAGCCACACAAGGGCTCTGCACACAAGTTTCAAGGCCTTCCTGCTGCGAAAGAGGACCTTAACCCCCTGTCAGGGCTGGGGGTTTTGCTCTTCCATCTGTTCCCCTCTCCTGAGCAGGAATGCCATGTCCCGGTTCCTACCCTGGCCCTGTGTGGTCCTCACCATCTTCACACATAGAGGAGCACGCAGCTCTTCCGTTTTTCCAGCCGTACTCAGCAGGTGGGATTGCCCCAGCTGCTCCAGCCAGGCACTGCTGTTCTCACTTCGCTAATGAAATGCGTCGGTTTTAGTTGGAAACTGAGTGGGCGGGTGACATTAATTTTTGATGCAAATAAGTATCCCTGCCAGGAAACAAGCCCAGTTATTTTACCCAAAACAATTCACATTCCTAAGGAAGATTTTCCATGAGAATAGGCCCAGGCTGAATTTGTAATGATATGCTAAAAACCTCGCAGTTCAAGTTGTTTCACTTCTGATAGTGAGGGTTGTGCACATCCAGCCCCCAACCCTTGTCAGATGGGCAGGTGAGGTCTACCAGCCGGATGGGACCTCTGGCCGTGTATCCAACTGTCTCAAGAGGCAAGTCCCTCCTTCTTAGAAGAAATCAACCGTATTATTGTTACTCTGCATGTTTCTTGTAGTTATTTTCTCTTTTCTGGTTTTCTCTGTTCGTTAAGAAATTTGATTGTTTCTGGAAAGTGGCCCACCTAGAAGTTACTATACAAAATTCTAGTCTTCTGCTTTCTTCTGAATTACACAGCTACACCATACAAAGCTCTGACAGCGTTTGAAAGTACATAGCATATCGCTGAGGTATACTGAGTTAACATTTATCCAAAAGGCAGAGAAATGGAGACACAGATAATTCAGTTGGATGTCACTGAGGGAATCTGGTACAGACAGAACAAAGCCTACATTTCCCTGGGCTTCCTGGCTCACTCTTGTCTATTTGATGCCATAGGCCAGGTCCTTTGCTTCTCCTATTTTTGCAATATTTTATAGAATGGGCAAGATAGCCAATAAAGAAAAAGCTCTTGCGAGTGAATTTTGTTGGCATTCCTACGAAATAGCCTCAAAATGAAAGTGATCCAAGGCTCCTAGTTCAGGGCGTTTCCAGCTAGTGGGGACTAAACCCTCGTGACTGTGTCGTACATCTGTCTGTATTGCACCAAGCTGTTTAAAAATACCTGCAGCCCATCCAGAGTGAGTGGCATCCTATAGCATAATTAGGTTATCATAATTTATCTATGTCAGATTTTACAAATCAAGCTAACAAGAAAGCTTAAGCAAATATGGAAAAGGCAAAGGTTGCTATGTTTTTGCTGTAATGGCTTTAGTAACTTGGATACTTTCTTGTCCAAAAGTATCCAATACTTTTTTTCAGCTGACACAGCTATAAGGTTAATGTAACAAACACGCTCCTGCCAAATCTGTACCTTGTCAGTATCCCTCTGCATTTGTTTCATGCAGCATCTTTTGCAGGGTAGGCCCCAGTACAGCAGAGCTCATCCACAGCTCCCTGAGCATGCGTAAGTCAGTGCCTCCAGTTCTCCACTGCGTGAGCTGTGCTAAAAACCCAGCAGGGAGTAGCAGCCACAGGAGCTGCCTGCAACTTTCTCAGTCCCGGCTGCTCAGACCCAGGATCATGCTCTAGATCTTGCCGGGGCCATTTTTTTTCTAGCCCTCATGTGCCCCTAGACATCTGCCTCAGCCTGACCACATCCAAGCCCTCTCTCTTCCACACTGCAAATATAATTGGCAGATGAAAAAGTCTGGCACAAGTCCTCCTAAACTGAATGTTATGTGTACAGATGGGTTGGTATTTACAGGTTTCAGATCTTAGTGACAAAGATTTGTTATCCACATTAGGATTAAATAAGACATCATACATTTTGGTGTTAGAGGAAAAATATTTTCTGATTTTTGGTTATTTCAATCCAACAGTATTGCATACATATCTTCTATGCTAAATATTTCATTCCAACTGCTCTGAAATTGATATGGCAACTTACATTTAGCTTCTTGCCATGTTCATGCAAATTTGTGACCATTCAGATGTAAAGCAGGAAAAAGACATAGGTCCTGTTTCTTTAATGGCAGATTTTCCTATTTCCCCATTTCCAGAAAGCATACAATCCTTTTGTTAAAATAAACTGCTTTATTTTGGATTTTCCCAACTCTTCCAGTGTTATCAAGCATTCTGCTATACTGTTAACTTGGCTGCCTCTGGAAACTTAAATAAATTCTCTTGCTTTTCATTTCTTATAATGGGGTTGGCCTCTGCTCTCCAGCATCCTATCCATCTCATTGGAGGATTAATTTGAATAAGGGAACAATTGCTCCCTTTCATTCATTAAGTATATAACCATACTGCCAAGGTCTTGTTTATCTTTAATAAAGCTGTATGGCAACATTTAATGGATTTGTCCATACTCACAGCTAATGAACGAGGTTTCCCAGAAGGTCCCCTCTCCTCATGCTCTTCAGTCAGAGTTCCTACAGATAGGACCTGCAATAGAGCACCCCATCTCTCCTGTGGCTCTGACACTACAGATACCAGCTACCTCTGCTCACCCCCTGATCAGCTGCAGAGGTTGCAAGTGCGAGGACAAACTGCAGTGCTGGGGAGCAGGAGGGGAGTTCACAGCTCTGATCCCTGCTCGGTGCTTAGAGGAGGGCTGCTGGGAACGTCTCTCCCTGGCAGCCATCCCAGGTGACGGCTGTTATGCTTTTATCTGTTCTGTCCTTCTGCCCTATGACACAGCACCACGAGCTTCATCTACCGGGGCAACCAAGGAAAGACCTGTGTTTGGAAGGGTAAGGGCTCTGACTGACACACGCACACATACACACACACCCTGCACAGATGGTGAAGCTGCCCACAGACTTCCTCAAGCATCAGAAGCTGCTTAAAATCACTGAGCTGTGCACAGCTTGGATGAGCTAAGGCAACTCCATTTAGGAGTCAAAGCTCTGTGTTTTGACCTATGTAATGTTTGCAGACACGTTGTCTAGGCTGTGCCTTTTCTATACCAATTGGTTTTGAAATGATCTAATTAAAATAGTGCAAGACCTCTTCATATAGTAGGGCCCTCACTTCAAATATTTAAACTGTGATAATTTACCAATGCTAAATAAGCCAGTTTAATTAAAGGTTCAGCTTGTTGGTTAGGGCCATGCTTGTGGGTTGCCTATTTCTTTGACCTGCTGAAAATACTTAGTTCAAAGATTCTGTTGATGGGAATAACAGAATAGTGTTAGAAGATATTGGAGCTGAGACAATTCATAACCATGAGGATCTATCCCATAATGGTTTGATAATGATATTTTATTTAAGATTTCACTGTGCAATACCTTATCAGGTAACAGCCTGACATTCATTATATAGTTGTGATGTTCTCTAGTGGGTTTTTTCTGCTGAGTAGTGGAGGTGACACTGTTTTATTGAGACAGGCAGTACACAAAATCACTAATTTCTGATTAATCTGTATCAATTAGAGCAATTGCACGATGAATGATAGAAGGCTTCAAGCAAAATTAATGGGTTTTGTCAAGTTAAGCACTAGGCCCACCACAATTGAAGGCATCTTCTCTTTCAGATACAGACAAGGGAACATGAAATGTTCAAGCACTATGGAAAAAGAATGCCTTGTTCTGAAAGTCATTAAATCTCATCATCTGCATACTTCATGCTGTTTTATCAAATTCACAGAAAATAAACAGTCAATATATCATCCATTATTGACTATTTGTTTTCTTGAATGTATATATTAAATAAACTCTTTTTAGCTACATATAAGCCACAATTTATTCAGTGATTTTGGAATGGTACACCAGGAAGCCTACATTTATATGCAAATATGATATAATATATACATTCTAATGAGCAAATTTTATTTTATTTTTCAGATTCATTCATATGATAGTTTGAAAAATGTGGAGATTTTTGCTCACATAAGTGATCACAGATTTTCTCTATAGTTTTTCTTTGTCCATGTCTGTCATAATTCTATGAACTGTGTGACACAATAACTCCTTGTATTCCAGTATCTTCTGACACAGGAAGGGTGACTGGACTCCTATGGAACTGGGTTTCATGAGCTGATGGAAATTAAGGCAGCAACATTCACTCATCAGCAATAATCACTCCATTTTATCTAATGAACTCTAAACTCTTCAACATTAATATATACAGTGCTTCCAAGTCTCTACTTGGCAAAGTGAAACTTCTCTTTGTGTTTTCTGTATGATGCCTTGGGCTTACACGAACCTTAGGCTTTTCCATAGTCATCTTTTGAAAAATCTTCACTACATACTGAACTAAACTTCTAAAAACTGTTGCATCTTGATTTTTAAGGACTTTCTATGGGTAGTTTTTTTACTTCTTGGACTGGCTTCTCATTTCAAACTGCAAGCCTTGGAAAGGAGTCAAGCTTATAAAAGACATGGCAAACGCTTTCCATTTTCTTTCCATCACTCACTGAGACTTTTGATTAAATAACAATGAGGAAGGAAAAGTGTTAAGCCACTCTAAACAGACAGGCTAAAGAGTACAACAAGGGAGTCTTTGCTTCTAGTAACTGTGGAAAGGAAAACAGGCTGCTGAAGGAAATTATCACTTGGCTCATGATCGGATGGGGGAAGATAATTTCAAAATTGAGAAGGAAGAAAGGAGTGCAAGATGATGTTTATATAATAAGAATAACACCAGATAAGGAAACAGGCTGGTTTAGTACAGATGACTGCGGAGAGAAGATGGCAGAGAAACCAGAAAGGACAGGGTGGAGAAGGAAGAGGGATCTCTGGAGTCAAAGCCAAGCAATGGCTCTGCAGGTTTCTGAAGCTGGTCAGCACAAGACGAAAAGCAGCATCAGGCACCTCGGAAGTGAGAATCAAGGAGATGGGGTTTTTCCATCCTCCTTGCAGAAAATGAATGAACTGTAAAGGAGAAAATATAATGGAAAGAAACACATGATTAAGGGATCATATCTAGAGCTGAGCAGAGGAGAGGTGGGCCCAAACCAACCTCGTGAAGTTTAACAAGGCCAAGTGTAAGGTCCTGCAGCTGGGTCAAGGCAATCCCAAGCAAAGATCCAGGCTGGGCAATGAGTGGATCAAGAACAGTCCTAGGGAGAAGGACTTGGGCGTGTTGGTGGATGATAGGATCAATATGAGCCAACTGTGTGCGCTTGCGGCCCAGAAAGCCAGTTGTATCCCGGGATGCTGTACTGGGTGTGGCTGAGCCGGAACTGATTTTCTCCTGTAGCAGCCCTCATGGTGCTGTGTTTTATGTTGGGAGCTGGAAGGGTGTTGATAACACACTGGTGTTGTGGCTACTGCTGAGTAGTGCTTACACAGCACCAAGGCTCTTTCCAACATTTCCCCCCGGTGGGATGGGGTGGGCAAGATCTTGGGAGGGGACACAACCAGGACAGCTGACCCGACCTGACCAAAGGGATATTCCATACCATATGATGTCTGCTCAAGTATAAAGCTGGGAAAAAGGAGGAAGGGGGGTGGGGTCACCCTTGGTCCTCCGAGGCAACCGCTACGCGTATCACAGCCCTGCTTCCTGAGAAGGCCCTACATCGCCTGCTGATGGGAAGTGGAGAATAAATCTGTTTTCTTTTTTTTGCTTCAGCGCACAGACCTTGCTTTGCTTTGCTTAAATTAAAACTGCTTTTGTTTTACCCACAAGGGTTGTTTTTTCTATCTTATTTTCTTTCTCCCTTATTGCCCTACTGAGAGAAGGGGGGGAAGTGATAGAGGGGCTTGGTGGGTACCTGGCATTTAGCCAAGGTCAAACCACCACAGATGTATCAAAAGATGTGTGACCAGCAGGTCAAGGGGGGTGATTCTGCCCCTCTACTCTGCCCTCATGAGACCCCACCTGGAATACTGTGTCCAGCTCTGGAGCCCCCAACACAAGAAGGATATGGAGCTGTCAGAGCGAGTCGAGAGGAGGGCTACCGAGATGGTCAGAGGGCTGGAGCACCTCTCCTCTGAGGACAGGCTGAGAGAGTTAGGCTTGTTCAGCCTGGAAAAGACAAGGCTCTGGCGAGACCTCATAGCGGCCTTTCAGTACCTAAAAGGGGCCTACAAGAAAGCTAGGGAGGGAGTTTTTACAAGGGACTGTAATGATAGGATGAGGGGCAATGGGTGGAAGCTGAGAGAGGGTAGGTTTAGACTGGATATAAGGAAGAAGTTCTTCACCCTTAGGGTGGTGAGGCACTGGAACAGGTTGCCCAAGGAAGTTGTGGATGCTCCATCCCTGGAAGTGTTCAAGGCCAGGCTGGATGGAGCCTTGAGCAACCTGATCTAGTGGGAGGTGTCCCTGCCATGGCAGGGGGGTTGGAACTAGATGATCTTTGAGGACATGTTGGACTTTAAGGACTGCTGTAGTTTGTACTGCTATAACTGCTGTCTACACTAAGATGATTATATCAGGATAAATATCGTTATATAAATATACACATTGCATTATATCCCAGCTAGCACATATCTACATTAGATCCCCACCAAACCAGCGCTACTGGAGTAAAAGAAAGCATAAGAAAGAGAACAGAGCTAAAACATATCTCTGGGGGAAAACCTCCCCTACATGATCTTAACAGACTCATGACTCAAATGAGTGGATTTACACTCAGGATGGACATGCCTTTTATGTCACAGGGTTTTAAGAATTTGTTGGTTTACTGAAAATTGCAATCAATCAGCTGTTCTGCAGTAAAATCTTGCAAATTCACCCTGGCAACTGGAAGTCCCTTCAGATATTACAGGAAGAACATAAATAATGGAGATGAGGGAAAAATAAGATCAGAAAGTAGCCTTTGCAATAATGTAACTTAGTTTAATAATTTATGATAACACTATTAAAATCTAGCACAGTATGAAGAAGAAAATAACCAAGTCTTAGCATGACAGGATCTTACTGTGGCTTTGGGTTATCAAATATTTCCTGAGGTGTAGCCAGATCCTGCAGTTTTTTGCAAGGGACTCCATCCCATGGGTCAGAAACTTGTGCTTCTAAACCTGATCTTTGGGCCTGATTCATTAATGCCTTGAAATAAACCCAAAATGCTACTAGATCAGGATGACTGAATGTTATGTTTTCTTCATGCTATTGCAAAAGACTACAAAATGTCTCCAAAGGAACAGAGTAGTAGGCCAATTGTTTTACAGATCTGCATGAAAACAAGCGTGGCTCTTCCCCTTTCTTGTATGGGGAAATTGAGGCAAGAAGGACACGGGAATTGCAGATGCCCATAGAATAAATGGTTGTCAGAACCAGTACTAGGGCTGACTCCTGTGCCTGTGCAAACCTATTAAACCACACCTCAATGAGATGAATTATTAATACAAAAGCTTCACGGGAAATTAATTTCTGCTGCCTCTCACCATAACCAGCTGTTCAGACTTGAATGTGTCACAGTTGCACAACACTAATTTTGCCTTAAGGATACAGTTACTCAACATGATGGATTTTTGATATTGTCCCTCCCAATAGCATCTTCATCATTCCTGTGTCCTTCACCCTTCCGCCATCACCACTGTGCCTAGTAGAAGGTACTGAATTATGAGAGTCCCGTATGCATACAGTGAGCACAGCATTAGCAGTCACAGGGCAGCCTCTTCTGGGCAATCTGCCCTTGATAAGATAGAAAAAAAATGAGTTTACATATTTAAACAAAGAGCATCAAAACCCTAGCACATTCCAGACAAAATAAATTTTACGTTCTCCATCTATGGTAAAATACATGAGTGAAACTACTTCCAATAAGGCTAGGAATTTTTCCATTTCCCTGCAGAGCCTGCTAATCTATATTAACAGAGGTTAGTCAGGGACCAGTTTTATGATTACTCGGTGTAAACATCTTGTGTCCCTGTATTGTTCTCCCAGGCTTCCTCCCACTTGTCTATATATGCACTAGCCATGGTGTGCCTAAGCCCCAGATGATGAGTTTTTTGGGACAGAGATTGTTGTACAGTTTTTTACAATGAAGTCCTATTTCCTAATTGGCATCCTTAGGCATTGCCACAACAAAACCAATAAATAGTAATAACAATAAAATAAGGATGGAAGGTGGGTGAAGACATGACTAATTACCTAAACAATACAGGGACCACAAGCCACAGGCAGCACAGGAGCTTGGGGAAGAGCGAGTGGGTGGAGAGTCACCTGCATAACAGGGGGTTGGGCAGGTAAAGAATAGGTCTTGCAAGACAAAACTGAGAGTCTTTATTTTGATAGCATCATGGAATTTATAAATTAAGGGATGACAGCTGTAGATTAAACATGGTATGAGTTGCGCTACTCTCTATGTGTGTGCAGCCTGGCTTGGCACTGTCACACAGATTCATGAAAACAAAAAGGTAGTCAAAATAGTGATGTAACAAGCTGGGAGATGCAAGAAGCAGGAGTTCCCAAACAGGGTTTGCAGAAGGACCACTGCTGTACCATGTGCTGGTAGCGCCAGGGCTGCTGCGCCAAACTCTGCAGCAGGCTGCAAGCCTCACCTCCCTTTCCCATGAGAAAACATGTGCTTCCAGGTCTGTGCTGGGCTACACATAGGTGGAGGCGTTCACTTGTCTGGGTAGCAACCATGCCTAAACAACCATTCTTCTTCCCCCGGCAAAATGCAACAAACTGAACGTTGTTTTCCTTAGTATTTATTTGAAGTAATTTCCATACCACTCATTGCATATGTATCTCTTGGGAACACTTAAGCCAAAGGCTAATACTCAGAACAGTGACAGGCTGAATCTTAGTTAAATATGCATTTATGAACAGGGAGTGAAGATATAGTTTGCTCCTGAAATCAAAGGGCACTTCTTTGCACAGTGCATAGTGAACTTCCGGAATTCATTGCCACAGGAGGTTGGGGAAGCAGGCTATTAGCAGGCATAAAAAGGGATTAGACAAGATTTGTGAACAATGCCTCTATTAACAGATAATAAAAGGAATAGGCAATTCCAATGTCTGTGATCTTAAGAGACTGGACCAGAGGAAGAGGCCAGGTACACATGCTTTCCCTGAACAGCATCTCCTATTGTCACTCTTCAGGCTTCACTATCCAGATCTGCTTGCCCCGTCTCAGGTAAAGTTGTGCTGGGAGCCTGAGGGACCTTGCAGGGTCTGCTGGTGCCTTCAAAACTTATGGCTTGACCAGGGCAGGTGGCCAGCACCCCTGCAGCTGCCCCGGTGCCATCATGGGTGTTAGGCAGCAATGGTATTTGTGGCTGTTGTTCTGACCCAGCACGGAGTTTCTTAATGTTCTGACAGGTTAAGTCCCAAACGGTGCTGCTCTCACCCAAGGGGCCAGCAACCAGCATAGTGGACTTGGAAGGGAGTAATAAAGAACAAAAAGGAACTGTTTTTAACAAACTATTCACTGAGGCTCAGAAGAATATAGATGAAGACAGAAGATTCTGTTAATACAGTATGAGTGAGCACCAAAAGGGCTCACTCTCCAAAAAGTGCATGAGAACAGACATTCCTCAATTTTAGGGGTGACACTGAAAGGAAGAGTGGACAGCAAACTAGCCATGACTTTGCAGCTGTCTCTTTATCCACCTGACGGCTCTCGTAAGACCTCACCTGGAGTACTGCGTCCAGTTCTGGGGCCTCCAACATAAGAAAGACATCAAGCTGTTGTAACAGGTCCAGAGGAGGGCCATGAAGATGATCACAGGGCTGTAGCACCTCTCCTATTAAGACAGGCTGAGAGAGTTGGAGTTGTTTAGCCTGGAGAAGAGAAGGCTCCCGGGAGACCTTATAGCATCTTCCAGTACCTGAAGGGGCCTACAAGAAAGCTGGAGAGGGACTTCTTACAAGGGCATGGAGTGATGGGACAAGGGGCAATGGCTTTAAACTGGAAGACGGTAGAATTAGATTAGGTATTAGGAAGAAATTCTTCACTGTGAGGGTGGTGAGACACCGGCAGAGGTTGCCTAGACAAGTTGTGGCTGTCCCCTCCCTGGTAGTGTTTAAGGCCAGGTTGGACAGGGATTTGAGCGACCTGGTCTGGTGGGAGGTGTCCCTGCCATGGCAGGGGGAGTTGGGACTCGATGATCTTTGAGGTCCCTTCAAACCCAAAGCATTCTATGATTCCTCCTCTTACCACTTCTGAGCACTTCCGCCCTTCTCTGGACCTCTTCCAGCTCTGTTCCCTCTTGCCTGAGATCAGGCAACTGGATTGGAAGCTGCACTCATGGTTAGGCTGCACTCAGGATTCTTAACCTAGGACAAGAATGTTCTTTGTTTTTCCCAGTCCTTTTGCAAGTAAGGCCTAAGACTCTGTTTGTCGGCTTGACAGGCACCAAGCTGATATTTGTTATCCACCATCTAACATCTTGTATGGTAATAGCTTCTTGTATGGTAATAATTATAATTTTTTTCTTTTCCCTGCAAAATGAAAGACTGTTTTCTCCTCTGTCTTTGTGCTCTGAATTTCATTTATCACTTGTTATCACTGAGACATTCTGTATTAGGAGATGTTTCTAGATCTTTTTGTAATTATTAAAGTTATTATCATATTGTCTAGCTTTTCATGGAAAATGTAGATCTTAGCAAAGATTCTTATGAGGCTCTGCTAGTAAAAGCATTGATGAATTTGAGGCTGTTTATAGAAAAATAACAGGAATGAAGATGACCTGTAATGACTGATAAACTGATACAAAGGAAAAGAATTAAAATAACTCATTATATCTCTCTCTATATATGTACATATATATATCTCCCAGGCTAAATAACAGCCACAGCACCCATAACTAAACAATGGAAATATATGGAGGAATGAATGAATGAATGAATGAATGAATGAATGAATGAATGAATTGATTAATTAATTAATTAATTAATGAAAAATGACTTAGGGTAGAACAGAGACTGTAACTGAGAAGAATACAAAAGTAAAGGGAACATAGAGGATCTCAGAAATAAATTTCAGACAGTGAAGTATGTACAGATTCAAGAGAATTTCTTTAGGGAAGTAAGAAATCCCTCACCACTGGGACACTGCAAATAGCACTGAAGAAAAAGGACCAGGAGCAATGGCAGTGAGCACTCGAAGAAATGGACTTCATGACCTGATATATATCTTTGGGCTTACAGACGATTAATAATCGGCACAGGACAGCATTCTGGTGTGCTTTACGTCTTTGCTTTTGAGTTTTCTGTTGTTTGAGTGAAGTCCTACTGTAACGAATGGGGTACAGAAAAAATGAAAAAAGCCATTCCTCTCGCAACCATTGAATAGTAATTTAGTAGAGAAAAGAGCACCACCTAGTGCTAAATGCTATTCGTTGATGCTGAAGTGTCTCCATATGCTCTATCTGGTTGTCTTGATTCTATTGTTTTCCCACAGTTTATCCAGCCACAGCAAAATTAATCCTTAGCAGCAAGGAGCATCCTGGCTCCTGATAAGAGTACCTGGTTCATCAAAAGCTCGACATCTCTCAGAGCTTTGTGCACACTAAGGTAACGCCTTAGGCATCTAGTTAACATAATTATGGTTATTTGTCTGATTCATTTGGGCCAGATTCTACTACCCTTACTCACTCAGTGGAGTTATGCGCTTTGCAGATGAGCCTCACTGCTTTCACTGGAGTGAAAACCAATGAACACTTACAGGACAGGCTTAAGAAACTAGAAGACCAAACTTCAAATGCTTGCACTTTTAAAAAGAGGGGCATTCATTGCATTTACCTTCTGATTCTATACTCACATCAAATTTTTAGTTTGTTTGCCTGTTGTGGTTTTTCTTTGGGTTGTCTTTTGGGGTTTTTTTAAATTAAAATCTCCAGGAGGGAGGTCTCAAATAAAACATTGCTTTACACGAGAGTTCACAGAATCACAGAATGGCAGGGGTTGGAAGTGACCTCCAAAGATCATCTAGTCCAACCCCCCTGCTACAGCAGGATCCTAGAGTAGACCACACAGGAACACATCCAGATGGGTTTTAAATGTCTCCAGAGATGGAGACTCCACAACCTCTCTGGGCAGCCTGTTTCAGTGCTCAGTCACCCTCACAGTAAAGTGTTTTCTTATGTTAAGATGGAACCTCCTGTGTTCCAGTTTGTGCCCCTTGTCCTGTCACTGGACACCATCGAGAAGAGTCTGGTCCTGTCTTCCTGACATCCGCCCTTGATATATTTATAAGCATTAATGAGATCCTCCCTCAGCCTCCTCTTCTCTAAACTAAACATACCCAGTTCCCTCAGCCTCTCCTTATACGAGAGATGCTCCAGTCCATCATCTTAGTGGCCCTGCACTGGACTCTTTCCAGTAGTTCCATGTCCCTATTGAACTGGGAAGCCCAGAACTGGACACAGTGCTCCAGATGAGGCCTCACCAGGGCAGAGTAGAGGGGAGGAGAACCTCCCTTGGCCTGCTGGCCACACTCCTGCACCCCAGGAGAACATTGGCCTTCCTGGCTGTGAGGGCACATTGCTGGTTCATGGTCAGCCTGTGATCTACGAGGACTCCCAGGTCCTTTTCCCCAGAGCTGCTCTCCAGCAGCTCAGCCCCCAGCCTGTACTGATACATGGGGTTGTTCTTCCCCAGATGCAGGACTCTACACTTGCTTTTACTGAATTTCATTAAGTTTCTCCCTGCCCAGCTCTCCAGCCTGTCCAGGTCACGCTGGATGATGGCACAGACCGCTGGTGTGTCAGCCACTTCTTCCAGCTTTGTATCATCAGCAAACTTGCTGAAGATACACTCTGTCCCTTCATCCAGGTCATTAATGAATATATTGAATAGGACTGGACCCATTACCAACCCCTGGGGGACACCACTAGTTGCAGGCCTCCAGCTAGACTCTGCCCCACTGACCACTACTCTCTGGGCTCTGTCCTTCAGCCAGTTCCCAATCCACCTTGCTGCCCAATCATCCAGTCCACACTTGTCAAGTTTGTTTGTGAGGATGCCATGGGAGACAGTGTCAAAAGCCTTGCTGAAGTCAAGGTAGACCACATCAACTGCCCTCCCCTCATCAGTCCATCTAGTTATGTCCTCATAGAAGGCTATCAGGTTGGTCAAGCATTACTTTCCTGTGGTGAACCCATGTTGACTACTCCTTATAACCCTCTTTTCCTCAACATTCTTTGAGATGGCACCAAGAACAAGCTGTTCCATCACCTTTCCAGGGATGGAGGTGAGCCTGACTGACCTGTAGTTACCCGGGTCCTCCTTCCTGCCCTTTTTATAGATTGGAGTGACACTGGCCTTCCTCCAGTCCTCAGGCACCTCTCCTTTTCTCCAAGACTTTTCAAAGATGATGGAGAGTGATCTAGCAATGACTTCTGCCAGCTCCCTCAGCACTCGCGGATGCATCCCATCAGGGCCCATGGACCTGTGGGTGTCCAGTTCACCTAGCTTTTCCCTAACCCAATCCTCTTCAACCAGGGCACAGACTTCCTCTCTCCTGACTTCTGTGGTCTCGAAGGACTGGGACTCCTGAGGGTCTGCCTTAGCAGTAAAGACCGAGGCAAAGAAAGCATTCAGTAATTCCACCTTCTTTGTATCCTCTGTCACCAGGGCACCCACTTCATTCAGCAGAGGGCCTACATTTCCTCCAGTCTTCCTGTTGACTGCAGTATATTTGAAGAATCTCTTTTGCCTTCATTCTCATGAAGACAGATCATATGTAATCTTAATTATTTTTTCAACATGTATGGTTAAAATCCAGTATTATTGGCTTTGTTTTCTTCTGATTATCAATCCACATTATGTTAGTGTTCATATTTTTGGTCTTCAAGCCCTTCCACTTTGTCTCACAGCATCAAGTTTTCTGTCATAGTGTAATTAAAATTTCAAAAGAAGGCAAGAAACAGGTAAATCATCTTAGGATGATTCTATATCAGCTATCGTTATGTATTATTTAAATAGCTCCAGACTTGAAGATACATGTAGCATTGTTTATGTGGGTTAATTTACATATAGATGCCTATAGTAAAATGTCATTTAAATGTCTTACTCCATTTAAATTTGTGAGTTTCCTAAGTGATCTTCTCCATGCTACCATAGAAGGATTAAATTTCACTAATAATGGAATTATTTCTTCTCCCCTTGAAATTATTCCACATTGCACCACTCATTTCAACTGGAAGATGAGGAAATTCAGCTATTGAAATTCCTTCCACATCCTCTGATCTGCAAAACATAGTTTAGCCTGTAAAGCTTTTTATTTCTGTCCTTTATAGTCCTTCTACATTTTTACCCTATTAGGCAGTCTTCACAAAGTGTGTTCTTCAACTGAGAAAAAATGCTCTGGGGTACCTGCAGCTGTTTCTACCATAATGTATCTACAGCTTCACTGTTACAACTATTTCCACCCACTTATCACCATTTCTTACTTGGAATATTTTCCTTTCTAAAATGTCAGGTGACTTGTTTTGGATGTTCATCTTTGTAGGAATGTTTTGTTGTTTTGTGAGTGGGATCTTGATTTATTCTTACACACTTATGCCCTTTACCAAGAAAAGACAGCAGAATTTGCCTGTATGAGTACATATATGTGAGTATACACACAGACCATTGAATAAGGTTGGTACAGAGTGTGGATACTTATAAAATAACCGTGGCGCCTGTGTGTGGTACATGGTTGGTATGCATTAATATTTCAAAGGCCACTTGACTGCAGGGGTCTAATTTCCCCTAAGGCTACAGGGGTACAGACCATTACCAGTGCAGCTGCAAAGGATGTGGTCCAGGGAGGGACTGCTGGTGCTGGGATGTGGCAGGACCATGCTCAGCTCCTTCTAGGGCTCCCTGGGACACCAACATGGAGGCTGACAAAAAAGGCTGGCTCAGCACATCTGTAACCTTCCTGGTTCCCCATCTTACCATGCAGGTCTCAGTCCCTTTGTGGTGGAGAAGTAAAACTGCTGTACAGCTTCTACTCCCTGGGTCTTGGGTTAGAGTCTCATCTGCACCACCTACAGACCTCATCAGGCAAAGGGGCTTTCTCCTCCTAGACTTTTGAAAAATATATGTATACTATCATAGGAAGGACACACTCATTATATCAAGATCCCATGGCTCTGAAGTAAAAACATGACAGGACATCGATATGTGTTCATCTGAGCATGGATACATAGGACTTAGCCTGTAGCTGTGTGCACCTGTTTCTGGAACCAACAGCCTGGTATGCTGTACCATATTCCCAAGGATGTACTACTTCTTCCACAGGCACACACACGAGATATGCAAAGGGACACCCAAGAGCTGATACTGCAGCCATCCAGGAGCTGTGCAGGGCTGAACATGCGCAGCTGGGCTTGGGGGTTGCTGAAGATACAATCCTGCCCCAGTGTGTCCAACAAACACCAACTCCTGTGGCTGTGTCTGCACTGCTTACTGTGACATCCACTGGTGACCCATCAGGGCCCTTTAAGAGATATAATTTCAAAATCATGCCATTATATAAAATACTTCATAAAAAGCTGGCATTGTTTTTGAATCTTTTCTGTAGTAACAACTGTGGGGAGCGTGGGAGAGTCTGTAGGGAGTGTTATCTCATTGCACGTGGGTTTAATTCTGTCACCGCACTCAGCAATAGAATTTAACATCTATTCATAGCTACACCAGTGACAGTGTAATTAAATAATTAGTAAGGACTAATTGTTAAAACTACAGTATTGCAACTACACTAAATTAAATAGCCTGTGTACTTCTAACTGGGAGAGTTACGAGTCCGTGCTTTTTCTCCTTAGGAAACAAACTCCTGAGAAATAAAACCAAACCCAGCAATTCAGAGCAAATTTGTACTGCGCTATGACTAAACCAGGAGCAATAAGAGACGCTGGCAACTGCACAAAGGTCAGGTTTATGGCCTCATGCAAGGAGGAGAGTGTGTAGCCATATGTTCATGGCACCCAGAAGCAGGTAAGACTCCTGCTGGCACCAAGGGTCTGCTGCTTTGCCCTCCCTCAGTCTGGCACCTTGGCTTTTTGTTTTAAAAGGAGGTAGAAGTCACCAACACCACCCTTCAAACTGAGTGGTGCTGGGCTCCCTTTACACCTGCACAAGGAGAGAGCAAGCCCTGTTCAGCTCTGCCTGGCACCTGTTCAAGCTGCCTTCACCTGCTTGCTCCACACGTCAAACCAGAGATGTTGCCAGGGTCTAGCAAACCCCCACCTCTTAAAAAATACAGGTGTGTTTATGCCAGTTTGGGAGGGTTAGGTTTCCCCTGAGGACCTCTTTCTTTTCCCACACCCTGACATCATGCCCACTCTTGGAAAAGTTTGGCAAGGGTGAGGCTAGTCAAAGGCAAGAAACGGGAGTCCAGCTGTGCTTTAAGCATAGCCTTTACAGGAGGAAACAAATGGCATCTGTTTAAAAACTGTTATAGACCAAAGATTTTTTTTCCCAGACTGACTGTTTGTTCCTAGTTACGGTTTTGTTCTGTTTTCAGTGAGCATATAATTACCATGAATTATATAGTAGAACAGGGTGTGTATAAGGCACACCTTGAACAAGCTGGTTCTCATTGGCTTGAGCAATGGCTTGAGAGGTGCTGTTTCCCAAGCATGGCTTCCAAACCCACGGTCTGGGAGGCCTGTGCAAAAAACTGTCTTGATTTAAAACTTTGAAAAGTGACATACTGTACCTGCTGCTAGATTGACAGTGTAGTCCATAGCTCTTGGATTAACTAGCTGCAGTCCCTCCTTACAGCAAACACAGAAACATTAAAGCTCACAAATGATGCTAATGCAGATTACAGATATTCACTGTCCATCATTTTAAGCAGATGTCTAATAAAGCCTTCTTTTGATATTTGGGCAGGGAAAAGTACCTGTCTGGCAGAGTTTGAGCTGTCACCATGTTTCAGTTTAGCCCTTAGATCATTCTGTTATAGACATCTTTCATGAAGGCATCCTGAAGGCTTCAACATGCAAGGTGATTTTAAAATGATGATGCTATCAAAAATTGAAGTGAAGAGCAAGTCGTTGACAGAAATGCTCAGCAGCAGAACATGCTGGTAGAGTGAGTACTCACCTGACTGGAAATCAGTCCTGTTGCTCAAGCCAAAGTAAGAGGTAACTACTATCATTATAGGTGCAGGACTAAAATATATAGGGAATATATGTTGATACTTAACCTTCCTATTTACTAATTTCTGTATAGATCTGCTGAGTCTGATTTCCCAGTTAGGTTGATGCAGCAGTGATTTAGAAGTTTGTCAGAGAGCTTGTTAGAGGTGTTATTTGTCCTCCTGCCTGGCAAAGTAACATACAGTAAATCCAACCTGGTACCTATGCAGTAGTTAGCTCAGATGGTAGATGGGGACAGGACATGAGGAAGGCCCAGAGCTGTATACAGAGGATTTCCAGACTGATTTCAACTCCAGTATCTTTCACTACTGGAGTTAAGGCTTTCAGATTGAAGACCTTAAGTCAGTTTTTGTGCTCTGAATTAACCTATTTACCTGGTAAAACAGTGACCATGTTTTACTGTTTGATGAACTGTGGGATGAAGTCCTTCCTCACCCTCCTTTTTGTTTAAGCTGAAGTGTGTGGTGTACATGCAGGCGTGGAAATGGGAAAGGTGTCCAACTGAATTGTGAAACTCCCTGCCATAAGATACCATCAGACCAAAAGCCCCAGTGACGTTCAGAAGAGACCAAGGTCTTTGTGCGAGGTACTCCTCAGTTGTACAAGGAGCCGAATGGTGCTATAATGGCTTGTACTTTGCAATGCAAAGAGATAATTAACAATGATAAATAAATGCTTCACGTACTAAAGTCCAAGCCACATAGTCGAAAACCTGGGATTATAGGAAACTTCCCCTATGGTCAAATTTTTATATAATTGTCCACTACATGTACCTGTCTATGCAGCTTCTGAACTGTCTTTCAAACTCAAGAACTACTACTCAGACATTGATTAAATTCAGTGTAGCAGTTCATTCACCCAGCAAACCCTCTTGAGATCTGTGGAAAGTTTGGTCTGAAGCAGAGTAGAAACCAGAGAAACTGACATAATGCTTTTAACATAGGAGGCAGTTCCTGCCTTGCCCTGGCCAGGCAGTGACATGGGCAGACATTTCATTGGCATCTACCTTTAGCCAGTACCCAGGGCTAAACTGTAGCAGTTATTCTATCACCCAGTACCCCCTCCCCAGCTGAGACGGGGAGTCAGGGAAAAAAGGGAGAAGCCCCATGTGCTGAAGTAGAAACAGATTCAATAAAATAACAAAACTAATACAATCACCAGCATAAAGTGTACAAGGGTCCACTCAGCCTGGTCCTTGGGGGTCAACAGCAGGAGCAGAAGACCACAAGAAAGGAACCCCATGAAGAGGAATTCCACCTTTACTGAACTCCATCCTTTTATAATGAGCATGATCAAGTGCTATGGGATACATCTGTGAGTCAGCTTGGGGCAGCTGCCTTGACTGGATTTCCCAGCTGACTTGGGGCTACTCATGGCCTGCCAGCATGGCTGGGCCATGGGTCTGGTCCTGGGAAACCAGGACAATTCAGAAGACAGGATTTACCATGAAAGCCTTTGTGCTGCCTTTCCCCTCATACCCCAAAGTTGGAAGGCAATAAGAATAATCAATGAGTTGTGTTTCAGGCCTGTAGACCCAGAATCCAGCTACATACTAATACACATTAATATCCACCACTGCCTAACTCAGTGTTCAGTCTTCAGCATAAGTTCAATTGAGTGGTCTGGCCTTCCTGTATGTTTTCTTATTGAACTGCTACTTTATTTTAACCTGTGGATTACATTCTTTCAAATCAATCTGAACTGTAACTTGTGTTACTTTCAACAGCTGCATGCTGAACTGTCTTATGTTTTATAAATTGATTTTTGGGTAGCAAACACTGTGATTTATGTACTATGATACAACACCCTTTTTAGTTACTAATAAAATATTATGAAATCTTTTCTGAGAGGACTGAAATTTTCCAGGCTGGGCTCAGTTCAAATGTATGGACATAAAAGGGAAAAAAAAAAGAAGTGTAAAATAATTTATTTTTGTTAGCTGATATAAAGATATATATTTTTAAAAATTTTATAAAACATCAATGCTGCCAGTTCTTGTAATTTGATCAAGAATTTAAAAGATTTGATGTTTTCCATGACACCCAAGCTCCTGTAAATCCATAATTATGCAAGACTAAAATCCTTCTGAATATTTTAGTAAGTATCTAGCATTCACATTCACAAAGAAAATAGAAAAATTTAGATTAGTTATATACTAAAGGCTCATAAATCAGAAACATAAAGATAACAACAATCCAGTATTTGTTGTTTTGCAAAAATATCACTATTTTTCAGCAAAGCTGCTTAAGGTGTGGTGTTAAAAAACATGAAACCTTGCTCTGTTCTTCATGTAGATACCAGAAATGTTTGAACTCTGTCATTGGAAACAGATTATGCAAGTCATCCCCAGCACGTAACACCTAGTTCTGAAGCATGAAAAAACAGGTTCTGAATCACCAGGGAAATGGTACTGAAATATCTCTCAGTAAGAACAGGCAGGAAAACATTTTGTCACATTCCGTAACTCGTAGGTCCAGTTGGCTGTGTCACATGCAGCAGTGCTCCTCAGAAAACACATTTTCCATGTTTATTTACGCAATATATGTGGCGTGCCTTGACAGCCATACCCAGGCAGGGTCTACTGGATGTCTACAGAATGTATTTCCCAGGCTGCAACACATTTCCCAGTCTTGCCATCACATTCAGGACACGTTTGATAATCACCAGGGGACATACCTAAAGATGTATGTGGGTGTAAGTGCTGGCAACATTGAGCGGTGCTGCACTCACATGAGGCATAACAATAGGTCTCAAAGATCTTGATTACAGTGGAAATAAAGAATAATTTCACATCCACAGGAACTGGTTGGCGATCAACCAACAGCTTTCACACACTGCTTTGTGTCTCACCCACACAACAGCTACCCAGTTTGGCTATTCTACTCTGGGGACAGAGTCCCCTCCTCAGGGCAATGGAGTACTGGCCGCTGTGGATATTCATGGCAGCATATGCCACACACAAAGCATTAGATGGCCCTTGCAGTCTGTCCCTCTGCCCCACATGCTTATCACACATCACAGGTCCGAGCTGATGGCCTGGGATGAGTGTCTTCTAGCATGCCAGGAGGATGCTGGAAGTGCTGGTGTCCAGGCAGAGAAATCATAGCATGGCAGAAAGGCATTCCTGTGGTCATAGTTGGATGTGGCCAGAGGTTCCTGAAGGCATCTGGTGTCCCATAAAGACCAGGAGTTTAAAGATGTTCTACGAATGGGTTAAAAAAGCAGCATTTAAACCATGTTTGGCCCATACAATGCTGATTAACATCCTGTGGTCCTGGGGCTTGAAGTCAGTCTGGCTCTAATGATTTGCTAGAGGTGGGCAGCAACTCCCCTAGCTGTGGTCAGGCTTTTTAGGGGTGGGCGTGAGGTCTCTCTGCAGTGGGAGGAGTGGTTTTCCAGCAGGTCTCTGGCTGGCAGTCCCACCCCTCTGCTCTAGCTGGGGAGCGGCTCCTCAATCTCATTGTTGGTTGACTTCATGGCAGCCCTTGCACAATCTCTGGAACTCCTGCCAGGCATCTCTGTTATGTGAACACCCCCAGAGCTCTGATGTACTCAGCTTGAAACAAACTTCAAAGATGTGCTGCTCCTGGTCTTCAAAAGGAAGTTGCTGCTGCCCCCAGAGGGGAAGCATTCCCTGGCTTCCCTCAGCCCCCACTTTCCCTTCCCTCCGCTGCACTGCACCACTGGCCTTTCTCTTCTCTGAAGTGCAGCTGCCCTTTCAGCCTCTGAGCCTTTAACCTCACCTCAGCGTGAGGTAGGGACTAGTGTATTCCTCCCGCCTCAGTCATTTATGCCATGGCAGGGGGCTTTAGCAGCAAAGCAGGGCGCGTTGGCAAGGTTTCCTCACCCAGAAGCCCTGCAGAAGGACACCCTATTATTGCTGCTGGCCTTGACCCTGCTCCTTTGCTGGGGCCAGGAGTACATGGCGCATGGGGAAGCCAAGCTGGCAGCTGTGTTTGCAACACAGAATGAAGGTTTAAGATGGAAAGAGTGGTGGTGCTAAGCTGTTTTCTCAGAAAAGCAAATTTTCACCTTTCTTATCACAATTTCCTAACAGCTGGATTTCCCCCTCCCCCCAGAATTCCAGTTCTGTGGAGGTAAGTAAAGAGAAGAAGGCCATAGCTGTTGGTTTGTTCTTGGGTTTTTTTTTAAATAAATGAATAAGTAAAAGCAACTTATTTCTAGCTTCACAGCCAAAGAGTAAAGCCTGAAAATATGAACCACAGACAAAGCTAAATGCAAAGCATTGCCATGGGTGTGTACGTCCATGTCCAGGTACTGCCAGCGCTGCATAGCAGCCCCCAGTCCCAGGGACCTTCCCCAGCATCTCCTCTCGAGAAAGCCAGTCCAAGGTGTAAGCAATCGTGCTCAAAACTCTGTGAATAAATAGAAGCACAGGCATAAGGAGAAAAAACCTAAATTTTTCCAAAAGATCTGAGTCTCTTATTTCATCACAGAAGTCAGGGTTGCAAGCATGTCCCTCTAATACTGTCTGTCATCTTCAAATTCTCCAGTCCATGGGCAGACAGGCAACATCGGTGACCCTTGCAGTGGAAACCTGCCTGAAAGTGAGCTCTGACAGTCTCAGACCTGCTTTCCCTGGAAGCCTCTCTGAGCCAACCTCTTCAAAGTGCAGGAGGGAAGCAGCATCTGCCTGCTGGATCAGGAAGACTGAATGAGATTTAATTATGATTTTTGCCCTCCAGTCAGGTTGTTTAAAAACTAATTTTAGCTCTCTTACCCCTTCATTTAAACTTGTAAGCTAGAGGGAGCAATGCACCCTGAAATATTGATTCTGCCTCTCAGATGGCAGTGACCTACATTTGCGGGTGCTCAGCCCACGAGCGAACGCCCAGGATTGTTGCTGCCCTGCTGCACTGCACACGGGAGGAATGATCAAGGTGCCGGTCTGGATTAGAGGCAGAGTTCAACGTGAATCCTTTAATTTCTTTTAAAGGCATCATGATTCATTATCTCAGGCAGGATCCCATATCAGGTGCATGAAGAAAGCTTTGTGAGAAGCAAGGTGAGGTTGTTTGATCAAAGCTATGCCCTAGGCAATGTGAGAGTGCTTCCCAGCCTGCTACAGCTGGTTTCTGTAAAGGCAGACAGCACTGGTTCGAGTGCTGGAATTGACTGGAAGGAAAGATAGATGTGCTTCGTTTTTTCCTCAATATTTCTCCGCCTTAGCTATTCAGTCATGTCAGTTTTACACAACAAGGCATAACTAAAGGCCAAATTCAATTCAGCTTTCATCTACACCTGCAAAGCTTACCTCATCTTTGACTAAGGCTTCCTAAGTGTAGCAGACAAGTATTCAGCTAGTAAAACCTCAGCCTGGCAGAGATAAAGTTGTGAAACTCTTGGGAAATGCTGTGGTTACTGAGCCCCGTCCATAGCAGCACTGATCAGGATGCAGATCTATTCCGGTTCAGTAATGCAGCACGTAAACAATGGGGAAAGGAATTTGGGAAGGAATTTAGGATCTATGAATAATTTTGACTTCATCTCTCACCAATTATATGTTCCATGGTGTATTGCATAGTCAGTCATTCCCAAGACCTGCTGAACGCCTTAAAATTATATCCATACAAAACAAACCCTTAAGTGCCTTCATAAGGCTAAGGGTCACGAATGCAGTTGCTATTTTATGTGTTGTGCCTAAAAGTAATGGCAATTTCTTAGCCCACTAATAGCAAAAGGAGTTGCATATGTCATCATCAGAATGCACTCACTATCAAAAATCTTTGCAGGAGATGCTTGCCAATAAAATCACTCCCGCTCTCCTGTGAAGGGAGCAAGCCTGGCTTGGGAGCAAATATTGGCAATGCTACGCTGATATGAGCCTGCAAACTCAGCAGTAATGTGGGTTCTTGCAAATTCCTCTCTAATAATCTAATCAGCCTCATTAAGGAAACCTTTTAAGAACAGCTAGAGATGCCTGGTGACTCTAAGCTTCACAGACCAAACATTTTGTTTAGTTTCCCTGACATGCCCTGTGTTTCACCAGGAATAAATTTGGCTCCACTACTCAATGTGATGTTAACTTGGCATCACCTTTCTTTCCTGCCAGAAGCTCACTGGACTGGAGTTTTAGCAGCACTTTCCAAACAGGATCCCTGAGGCTTAATGTTACATGTGGAACAGGAAATCTGAGCCTCTAAGACTGCACAAAACTTCTGTATTTGTGCCTGAATCTGGTGCTCAGCCAGCTGCAGGGGAAACTGATGGAGGTACATGAAGCAAGACATAGGTGATGAAGAGCTCCTCCAGCTTTCAAGAATCCCTGTGTGCTGATGAAGTGCATTTTAGTGAAACTATAAGGTCGTGCTGTATTCTCACCCCCACCCAAGCCTGCTGTGGATGAGGACTCAATTTCAAGTGCAAAAAACAGTTTCTGCTCACACATGCCTCACTCTTCACGAGAGCATGTGAAGTGCCTCTTCTGTCTCCACCCTCAAGAAACCCCAAAAAACTTGAAAATACCATGACAGCCAGATGGGATTAGAGTACAAACCCAGATTATGGCCAGTTTCAGACCTGTTTGGGTGGGTGGATGCAGACAGCAGAGGTCTTTTGCCCACACTCCAGGCTGGCACAGTAGTAGCCTGCCCTTATCCGGTGGCAGGCCAGTGCTGTGTTTAATGCAGCCCAGCATCGTGTTCAGCCCGGCACTGGGTAATTCAGGAAGCTCCTGTGTGAAGAAGTGCCTTTTTGAGGCAGGCAGTGCTGGCTAAACGTGCTTTCATGGGTGCCGGGGCAGGGCAGCTCAGGTCTGTCTATACTTGCCTACCTACAAATGCAGCAAAAGAGCTGGAGAGTCTCGTCCTTCATGGCTCCAGGTCTTCAGTCCCTTCCTCCCAAACTTCCAAGTGGCTTTTCTCAGCATGCTGGCTCAGCTGTCTGTGAAAGCACAGGGCACTGCAGCCCGCTTGACTCCAGCAGCACTGGAGTTCCCACTTTCATAATTACCCATCAGCCAGGAGGGGCTGTTTTGGCACTGCCTAACACAAGCTGTAGATGTCACTGAACAACGCCCTGTGCCAAACAGGCATTTTCTGCTGGAGTGCCCCAGCACCCATCAGAAGCAAAACCTGTCCTGGCTTTGTTTGAGCCTGAATTTGTCTACTTCCAACTTCTGCATCTCATTTATGTCGATTGCAGCAGTGTAAGGCTCTGAATTAGCAAAGCAAGCATGCATCTTCAAGCATGGTTTGAACAAACCAAACCAAAATGCTTTGACTGTGGCCTTACACTTCACAGCAGGTGAGGCAGGTGTTATGATACACCCCTGAACTATGTCCCTGAACTATTACCCCTGAACTAGGTAAGAGTATGCTTTGGCCCATCTTATTTGGTTTGTCTTTAACATGCCCCTGGGCGCTCCAGCCTCCACTGGAAACTTTGACAGGCAGAACAGGAGTTAAAGCCAAGAGAGTGAGAAGATTATATTTTAGGAAATAATCCTTGGTTGGAGGGGAAGGGGTTTGGAAAGGCTGGAGCCCATGCTGGTGTGATAACCTCAGGTTTCCCAGGGGCACTCAGTGAGGTGGAGGAGCAGGCACTTTGGTGGTGTGCCACAGGGACATGGCTCCATCATTGTGGAGCAGCCCAGCCTCAGAGCAGGGCGAGTGGGTCACAGGAGATTGATAAACCCAGACTGGATTGATCAAGACAACACCTAGCAGACATGTTTTTATACCTTGAAAACTGATGATGCCACCGGGTTTTTTTTCTGGGTTGTTAATTAAAGCCTCTCTCAGACAGCCGTTTTCAGCCCATGACTTGAAAGAGGAACCTCCCTTCAGAGGTCCCTGGAAGTAAGTCCTTACAAAGGAAGCACAGTCTTTTTCCCAGGCCAATGTACCTTGCCTTCACTTTCATCTCGGCATAAAATGCATAAATCACTCTTTTTTTTCACCCATAATAATGCAATCAAGAAGAGTCTAACAAACAGAGTCCTCATCCTCTGATGCTCAGCACTGAGCCATATGGCACATACATAATGAAGACTAGCGATTAGACAGAGGTTGAATTCTCTGTAATGTGATTGCAATATAAAAATAGGCTAGGAAGAGCCTGCAACAGCACCTCCTAGTATGCTCATTTTGCACTAGCAAGGAAATGGAGATTTCCCTAATTTTGCTTCTGTGGCTGCCATTTCTTACTGGATGTAAAGGGATTTTTGACTGAGTAGCAGAGCTCAGACAAGGCATGTCATTATTTAAGAATTTTTTATATTTATGCGTTACCTAGAAATACTCCAAAGGACATTATGAAAAGCAGTTGTGTACTTCTGCTAACCACTTGCTAGGATTAAAATAGGATTATTTGGTTTTCACAGTCATGAGCTGTATAACTTTCAAACCACCCTGGCACTGCAGGTATAAACTGATACTGGGAAATGTTTGCTAAGTGCAAGAATGTCCTATAATTGTGAGCATACACCTGCCAAAGCCCATCTTTACCACTACTAGTTGTGGCACTTTAGTACCTTGTATTAGTAACTTGTTAGCTATTGATCAATTTAGTTGTGCAGACATTATTTCTAAAGACTTTTTCTAAGGGTGTTTGCTGACTACCTATAAAAAACCTTTGCAGGGTCTGGTCCTGAGATGCTCAGGGACTTCTCCTGCTCACAAGCATGTTTGTGCCATACATTTCCCAGGGAAGAGGGCACCAGCACTCGGATGCCTCAGCACTGCACCCACACCGGCGGGCACAGAAAGCAGGCTAAAAGGGTGGGAAGGAAGACTTAGTGCAACACATATAATAAAGATAGAGATCTCCAAACACACCGGCACAGGAAACACCATCTGATAAAGTAGTCTCTAATAAACTTCATGTATTTACAGCATAGTGTGCTATAACTGAGGAGAAAAACATTTGAACTGAGATACAGGGGACAAGAGTATTAGACAATCAGTGCAATTTTTTTTGGCTTGTTTTCAATATTAAATGGGTTGGGTTTGCTTCAATAACTTGCTTATCATTTATGGTGAAAATAATTTCAGCTTTCTAAAGACCTAAATCTTTATGAAAACCATCATGACTCTGACCTATTTGAAGTGTGTCTCTAAAGCACAACAAATAAAAACTCAGTGTCAAAGATATTTCAATCTAAATAACTTCTGTGACAATTTCCATGCTAAGATTCATCAATAAATGAACATTTTTGTTTCTTTTGTTGTTCTTGTTATCCTACAAATGCTGTGTCAGAGCCAACTTGTCTCTATGTTTGATGGCAATAGAAGTAATGTGCTATTGCATAATTATTTTATGTCCAAGACAGGTTTCATTATTCCCTTTTTCCAATGCACAGCTCCTCCCATGGGCTCTCTTGAACTGTTTTTTCCCAGACCTCATCCCAGCCTGGTTTCTCACTGAGAGCTCAGCCCCAGGACCGAGCTGGCTCCACAGCCCTGAATCAATCACCATCGCAATCTCTTTCTCCCTTTTTAAATTGCCTGTTTAAAAACTGATTGTTCATACACATCAAACTTGCACTGGGTGGGTGTAGTACTTTTAATACGCCACTGTTACCCTCTTGTAGATGGTCTCATTTACATGAGGTTAAAGACACTAATTTAAAAAATACAAAGCAGGTGCTGCACAATGAGCCATAATTAGAAATAAGGCCATAGAGAGACAGTATAAAGTGTTCTTCCAGATATTCTCCACTTACCAGAATATTTCAGCTGTGGGAAGCCTTTGAACACCTCTGCTCTGAATATTTCCTGAGTCCATTTTACTCCTGTGACACAAGCCTTGCTGTCCCATCTCTTCTGGTAACACTTCACCCTCAGGCAGAAGCTCAGGGCTCCAGCACTTCACAGTGAATACATGGCGCCAGTTCTCTAGTGACCTGATCAGAAAGCAGGAATGCTCTCCAAAAAGCAGACACCAAAGCATGTCTTAACGAAAAAAGAGAAACTCAATTGCAACCTCACAGCTCACCTCCCCCACTACAATATAGCCTGTCTCCTCCTGGTCTGATGCATGAGCCCCAGCATGGTCCCACAGCCCCCCAGAGACCCCCAAAAATGCATTTCTCATGGCTCATATCCTGGACTTTGCCTGCTGTCGGTGCACTTCCTCTGGGTGGATGCAGTAGCTGGAAGAGAAGCACAGGGGACAAGGCCTTCAGTCACTCATGAGGATCTAGTTCTCAAGTGACCACCATTGCCATGGGCTCCTCAGCTGCATACCCCAGGTCCTGTACCACCACACAGTACGTCACCATCCCCAGCCACACAGCCGGGATGCGGAGAGACACAAGCCAGCTCTGGGTGCTAAGGAGTCAACTGGTGTCCTTAGGGTCCTCATCCTCCTGGTAGTCTGCAGGGTTAAAGAGACTGTATTCATGGATCTTAATCCCTAAGGAAAAAAAGAATCTCTGCTGTTCTAGGCCAACATGAGGACTTGTTTATAATATTCGTGACATTGATGCTTTCTGCATAACTTTATCTTACAAAGCCCGTAACAATCTCTGGGAGTGATGCTGCTGAGGCCACCTGATCTTGTGCTACTGACATCCTCCTCCAGCACATAGCTCAGCCTCCCTGCAGAACTTCTCAGCAACTGGTGGCAGCTCGTCACCTTCTTGTTATGAATCAGGTCCAGGCTGAAGTATATGTGCACAAGACATGAGAAACCTCACAGCAGCCTTTTACGCCAGCCTGATCTAGGAACAAAACACTTGTTTAAACTTGCAAACACGTAACATCCACCCCTTGCTTTCCCACCCCATCACAGAAACAAGGGATGGGAAGGGGCTCCCAGAGCAACTGCAGGCAGGTCCTGAATGCTTTGAGAATGATTCATAAGGAATACTGTAAACTCAAAGTAAATGCAATATGTTTTATTTGAGGTTGGAATAAATTACAACTGTAAAGCATAATTTATTGCTTTATAAATTGTCTGCTCTTAAAAGGCATTAATATCAAACATAAACAAAACAAAGACACATTTGATTAGCAGTTCAGCTCTCTTAAGCTTCATGAACAGCTCAGTAGGGGGATTTCATTTTATGTACAATAGAAATCTCTGATCACAGGCTCGTAAACCTGATTTTGACATTCATTATCATCATTCAGGCATATTGAGGGATCTGTAGATGTGTTCATTTGCTTTAGGATATAATTTTTATTGCAATTTTCCCTAAAATATCCCATTGAATACCCAGTCCTTCATTCCTCACTTAGATACAAATCCCACTGGTTTCAAAAAAACTCTTTCAAAAGATACATGTGGTTTTCTACCCCTGCAGAAGAAGGGCTTCGAAGTCTAAACCAGGAATTAGTCTGGTCCCAAAACCAAGTGAAAAACAAACTCATCCTGCCTTAAAATACTGAAATCCTATGCACAAAAATTGCTTCCTCCCATTCTGAAGATTCTTGTAAAAAAATCCCAACATTATCCAAATGAACTGATGTGGTACTTCATATTTTTATTGTACAGTTACTTCACACCTGAGACTGGTACAAATTTTGCTCAACACATGTACTCCTCTAGGATGCAGACCCAGACAAGTCTGGTCTGCCCCAAGCCCTGGGGGATGAGAGGGTGCTCACAGGAGGTTTTGCAGCATCCAGCCCTGAACACATAGATGCTGTGACACGAGCTGGATCTGGCTAGCTCCAGCTAGATATGACAGGCAGAAGGGAAGCCAAAAAGTCACTTCCTCGGCCTTCCAGGGAGTCACAGCTCCTGAATGCCAGAAAGGGAATGAACATTGATGAGCAGCTGTCATTGTACTATGAAAAAGGATTCCGCCAGGACATCCTGCCCTGCTCTGACCCTCTCACACTGCAAGTGCTCCCTGTGCCTCAGCTCCAGAACAGCGTCTCCCCCACCTATTCCCTGAGCAGGGAGCGTGCACTTCTGCTCTTGCTTTCCCAACTGAGTCTGAAGCAGCACAAAATAAGCTGGCTTATGCCCTGTGTTACATCAGAGGTAAAACTCTTCAAAAACAGAACCTGAGGCTCCTGTCTCAATTAGCCCTTGGAATCACTCAGAAAGTCTGCAGAGAAAATCTCCAGGGCAGCTTCTCTTCCAGCCACAAAACTAACTAAAAATAATGAGCCATCAGTATGAAAAGTATGTCTAAAACTGGCTCAGTATTACTCAGAAAGATTCTATTTAGAGAAGGGTTTCTTCTCGTACCAGCCTCTAATGTTTTTGTCATGCCTACAAGAATGTAAATAGCGGAGTGAGATGCTAGAATATATTATGCTATATTACTGAATGGGAATGGTTAAATCTATTACTGGATCCAAGAAATATATATCTCCAACTTCAAGGAAAATACTATTACATTGATCCCAGTGCAATTTCAGTTTTCATTAAAATTCCATCAATAATGTACATACGTTTGGTATGTTTTATGCATAATCTCATTTAAAAAAACAGCAAATGAACTTTCTTCTAAATACAGTTTCCTCAGAAGATGCATTTCTGTTGTGCAGTGAGGGATGGTCAGCTTCGATCTCTGCGAGGTGGTACAGCAGGCTTCAGGCACTGCATTTTCCCATAAAGGTTCCCAGCAAGTCAAGGACCATGGCAGAGCTTTGGTGGGAGGCTGGGAGCGTGCAGGGTCATACCTGGAGCTGTGCTGAATTGGGCCAATTGTTCAGCACTTTTCAGTGTCTTCAGTCTTCATTCAGAGACTGTACAACCCTGGTTTAGCTACCAGACACATGGCAAAATGCTTAATGGAGGGGTGGGGAACACTAATGTCCCTTTCTCCCTGCCATGGGAGAGGCCTGTGGAAAGGTGGATTTGTGGCTGCTTTGCACTAGGAGAAGGATACACTGCAGCTGGGACAAGGGCATCCATATGGTGTGTGCCTGATTCATCCCCATCTTAGAGAAACATAACTCAGAAATGTGCAAGCCTTTAATATCATCAGTCATCTCACTTATGCTCACCAAGAACAGATTCTTGGCTAACTTCTTTTTTTCCTTAGCATTTCTGAAGTTTTCTTTGAAGATGAGAAGGAGGAAAGTTAGCCTTCAGGGAAAGGGACAAGCAGAGACACTTGCAAATTAAAATGCATGCACATGTCATCCACCACAGCAGTGACCTCAGTCTGCACAACACAACATCTGATTATCTTGAACCTTAATTTTTCATCCCCTTCAAAGGTTCCCAAGAGCATTCCTTTCTGTGTCAGTGAGATATCCCCAGGAGATTCTACAGAGAAAACTAATGAGAGGAACAAACTGTTGTCACCAGACAAGTACAGAGTTACATTCAAGTCACAGAGTCTGAAGGAGCAGGACAGGGAGCAGACTTATTCCATTTTCTGGGTGCAAATGCCACTGGTGATCAGTAAAACTGGTAAGATGAGCACATAGTGAGAAGAAAGCTGGGCTAATCGTTAGTGCACTGGACAGGGATTTAGCAGATGGAGTTAATTCACCTTCCCCTTGCTCCTGAAGCAATCAGAAAAAGGCAACAGTTCATATAAGCTTCAGGGTGCTCAAATGTTCCCAGCTCAGCAAATGCCTCCAAAATATTTCTCCTCTCCTAACAGTTCTTAACAGCTTATGCATTGCTCCTCTCAGACTAAGCACACCAGACAGAAATTTTCTAAGGAATCATATTTCTAGGAAAAAAAAGAACCAATAAACTTCAGGATTGCTACATCTTGGCTAAGGCTCATTTATCCATCAGCAAAAGCTCTTACTTGCCCTCATCTTCACTCCTGAGCTGCCCATTTGCAGTGCACTTGCATTCAAAAGAGAGTATATCAGGACCTCTTAAATCCATTCCCATCTTTCTCTAATTCACTGGGTTTGGCCTCCAGCAAGGCACTCAGGCCAGCACTATCTTGGGGGTTTCTCTTTAAAGGATCTTCTGACTGACTGGGGACCAGGTTCCTACCGAACTGAAAAGCAGACAGGACAATCAGTGAGTGTATCTGAAAGCAAAGCTGTTAACTGTTGCAGTTGCTCATGGGGAGGGCAGTGTTCAGCCACTCAACTGAAATATGGCAGGCATATTAATTAGTGGTTACAAAATGCTCTAACTTTTCAGAGACCTTTATAAGTGCTGAGCATTTTAATTGGCAGGACAGTCATGCCTGAGAATTCAGTGTATTGTTAGAAATGGTCATTCTCCAGTCCCACAGTCCTTCCTGTCATGAAGTGTCTCAAAGAACAAACAAGTGACTTCATTGTGATTTTACCAATGGAGGAACTGGGTCAGAGACGGACGCTGGCTGGATCAGACCCATGGAACAGATGAATGACTTAGTCAAGCATAAACTAAGCCACTTGATTCCAGGCCCAGTGCTCTATCCCCCCACCAGAGGGTACTAAATAGGGGACATAAATAATCCCCCAAAGGAATGGATGTATCATGAAGGGTAAAGAGCCTCCGAAGCTATGCACAGTGGCATAAGGAACAGCACAGGTATATTACATATTTAGCTGTATCTCTGCTTCTCTGTCGCGAGGGTAGTGGGTTGCTCGGACAGTTGTCTTCTGGTCAGCCTATTACATGATTTCCTGTGGAAATGCAGGTAAAGATGTGTATGTGATTCAGTAGTAGAACACAAGTTTGGTTTTACATGGGCTGAAAGATTGTTTCTTATACCCAGATGAGATTTTTGCATGCATCTGCATACTCACCCAGATGCTGCCTCTGCCGTGCTCCATGCCTGAGTTTCATGCCAGGTTTGCTCTGCGTAGCAGGCATATCATACGCACACAGTGACCTGGTACAAAAGCACATTCTGCAGGCTGAGTCTCAGGCAAAAATTCACCTACAAAACCTAAGTATGTTGGCAGTTTTTTTGCAGTGAATTGGGCTTTCACTAGGAATTAACATAAGCTGCAATGACTAATCTTATACTCTGTGCACTTGCTTAGTTTCTTTTCACAGTTCAACCACTTTCTTCCTTAATACTAAACCACTAAAGTCTTACATAGTATTCAGAGCATTATTTTCTGCTGGCTGTGTTTCCCTATGCTCAAAGCCTCTATCACAATGCATGCAAAGGATAATGGCTGAATTTGTAATGCTTTTAACTAAAAAAATACTTTTAAAAACATATAACATAAATTATTTATTCCTCTTTGTCCATTGTTTTAAGCACTGAGTCTTCTCCCAAGATTTTACACAATTCGTTCAGTCTCTGCTGCATTTTGGGAATTCCTGCAAGTTGGGATTCCAGTCTCTGTTTTTCCTCACTCAGTGACAAACGGATAGCGGTGTCCAACTGCTCGAAACGCCAGCCGCCTTGTCCATCAAACTGCAGCAAGTGAGTGTGGTACTTCCTGCAGGAGAAATCAAAACATTAGTAATGGCTCAGGGAACAGATGGTTCATTTTTGTACGCAAATTTGGATGCCTGTGTCTCTTTGAATGCCTGGTGCCTCTCAGGAAGCTGAGAGTTGTCCATGTTTTTTTTCAGTGACTTATAATCCCAGGACACTTTTTTTGTAAGGCACTTGGGTATTTCACATCCTGTCACCAGGACCTCCCTAGACCATCCAGTGAAATTCAGTAGTGAGGTGCCAGCCCTAAGGTACTGGCACTGGTGTGGGCTCCCCAACTGGGGCGGGCATTGCCTCCAGTAGTCTGCATGGCCAGGCTCGCCCAGGTCCTCACCTGCAGTGACACTGGCTGGAGCAGGCAGCAGGGCTGAGGAGAGTTTATACCATGGTCTGGGCAAGGTGAGGGACTCCCTCTCTCTGCCTCCCACTTAGAAACACTATAGCTGCAGCTACCTTCACTGCAACTCCACCAGACTCCTCTTTCTCCAGGAGCCTGATGAGGAGCTGTAGACAAGGCTCCCTTCTTCCCCAGGAATGCCAGTCCCAGTTAATTTTATTTACCTCACTTTCTGAGAGATGTTTTATCTCCTTAGCAGAAAATACATTCAGACAGGCATGGTGCATCTGATGCTACTGATAAAACTCTAGTTTGTTTAAATTACACTTCAGTTTGTTCCGCGCCATCCTATAATGCTGGCTAAAGAAACCTCCAGTCCTAAAACATGATTCAGTTTGCAAGGGCCAAAATAAAAAAAGTCTGTGTAGGAGTTACAGATCTGTCAGTGAGTTTCAGGGTGTGTGCACTGAAAATATTCAAAGGTATACATGTGGAGTTTGTCAAGACCTGACAAGACATTTATCAGGAGGTGCAAAATGAAGAGCAGAGAGTTCCCTCAGAGCTGCTGGTATGACTGTGTAATTTATCACTATAAATTATAGAAGATGAGACACATCATAAAACAGTGATTATAAATCCCATCCAGAGAATGTGACAGTTTAATAAACTCAGTAGCTTATGACATGGGACTCAAAAGAGATTCAACTCCAGGCTTATATCCACCATTTCTTGTATATTATTCTTTGTGACACCAAATGCTTAACCCCCACCAAAAGCCCAAAAAAATCAGGAAGCTAAGATAGCTGATTGAGACATCCAATATTTGCAGCCTAGGAAAGTAGCCAATAATTTGATTAAAAGAGCAAATATTTCCTGGTATAATCTTTAGGAGGAGAAAACAGTATTTGAACCTGTTCTTTGTCTATGCAATGCAGTCCCTGTGGAAGCATACCTAAGTTAAAGGCATTTGATGCTTATTTCTGAATACACAGTACTTCTGTTTACTTCTCCAGAACTGCACAAATCACCAGTTTTCTGATGTCAGTACTGTAGAGGTTACAAGAGAAATCCCAAACCTTCCTGAATAGCACTAGTACTAGGAAACAAGAAGTGTCAGTAAGAAATTGAACTCAAAAGGTCTTTCTCACAAGTTCTTTTGCAGAACTTCCCCCCTCTGCATCACCGTTATTTGTGGGTGGGATCACAGAATCAGAACAGAATCATAGAATGGTTTGGGTCGGAAGGGACCTTTAAATGTCACCTAGTCCAACCCCCCTGCAATAAGCAGGGACATCTTCAACGAGATCAAGTTGCTCAGAGCCCTGTCCAACCTGACTTCGAATATTTCCAGGGAGCGGGCATCGACCACCTTTCTGGGCAACCTGTGCCAGTGTTTCATCACCCTCATTGTAAAAAATTTCTTCTTTAAACCTAGTCTGAATCTACCCTCTTTTAGCTTACTCCTTGTCCTATCGCTACATGCCCTACTAAAAGGTCTGTCCCCCTTGTAGGTCCCCTTTAAGTACTGAAAGGTCACAATAAGGTCTCTCCAGAGCCTTCTCCAGGCTGAGCAACCCCAACTCTCTCAGCCTTTTTCCATAGGAGAGGTGTTCCATCCCTCTGATCATTTTTGTGGCCCTCCTCTGGATCCGCTCCAACAGGTCTATGTCTCTCCTGTGCTGAGGATTCCAGTGCTGGACACAGTGGGGTCTCATGAGAACAGAGTAGAGGGGCAGAATCACCTCCCTGGTGCCCAATGCTCTCAAATACCTGTTTTCTTGAGCTGTGGTTTTAAAATAATGCCAAACTTTTTTTTTTTTTTTAAAAAAAAAAAAGAAAGTACTTTTCTTTTTAAGTGTAATTTAAATTATTTTAAAGACAAATGTCTATGTGACATTTTATCCTTTTATCCATTTTATCCTTTATCATTTTATCCTTATCATGTTTTCTTAACATTTAGGTCCTGATCCAACAAAAGAATTTTCCTGTCACTATCTCCACAGAGGAAGGAATGATGGGGAAACTGTTCTTTTTCAGAGAAGCTGACACTGGTAGAATTTCTTTCCTTTGAGGCAATAAATTAGTAACGGATTTTTTGTCATCAGCTTAAAATGCAAACACTCTTACAGTAGAGATCCAGGACTTCAGAACAAATAGTCTCTGCTAATGTCAGCTTACACCTTCTTGATCTCCTTTTGCCCTTTAAAATACTTAGTTGGTTTATGCATTCAGTATCTACATTCATTTCCTTTAAGGTACTCTTCGTACTTAGTACATCCTCACTAGAATAATGTTTCTCAGAATTCTAATATTTATTTTTTAATAGACAAACAAATTTTGAAAGCTCACGAACTCTGCAGCTGAAGGTAAGACAACAGATGTATTGTTCCAGTGGAAGGACAAAGAGCAGGTTAACCACTTTCCATGTTTCCCACCTTCTCTTAAGCACTCGTAACTTCCCCAGGACAATTCATGTATCTTGTGTCACCTTTACAGAGTAATTTAGTGATATCTGTTGTGGCTGTGGTGTGGTGGACTAATTAATTGCCTCTTAGATATCTGCATATTGCTATTAATAGTTAATAACTGAAGCACAACTGAAAAAAAAAAAGAGGGAGGAATAAATATGTGTCAAAGAATGAAAAGAAATCAAATATGATAAATGCGTTTACATCACTATTATTGTGGACAAGTTATCTTAGAAAGTGCAGTAGATATTGATTGAACAGCTGCCCTAGTACCAAGAATAAAGGCCAGTGCCCTGCCTGTCAGAAAGCTAAAAGCAAGGACCATGATAAATCCCTGAACATACTTACCAAAGAGAAGGTCTGTGTGTTATAGAAAGCAGGGAAATCCCAGCAGCTTTTGCAGCTTGGAATATCTTTCCTTCAACATCAATGCTTACAGCACTCGTGCATTCATCCAGCAATGCATATTTTGGCCTTTCGAAAGCAGATAAAGAACATTACTGTTCTGTGTTTCGGACAGTATTCCCATGTATGATGTTTAATTGAAAGAACAACAGAAAGGGAGCAATTTTTGCCAGACAGCTGTCTCTTATCTACAGCTGGAAGCTGGCTAGCAACACCATAAAGTTTCCATGCATTATGCAGGTGCATAGCCAGCTTCCAGGAAAAACGGGTTTTACTTCCTAGTCCATCTGAGTACACAGTGCTCTAACCAATGTGTTCTAGTCTGACCTAGTATTATTCTGTCCTGTCATCAAGTCATGCAGTAGCCACAGACAACTCAGAAGCTTTCTATCCACTGCTATGTATGGACTGGGCTGCCTTTGCATGCTTGCAGTCTCCAAAATCAAGAAGTTTTGCAATATTTGTAGAACAGATACAGGGAAGATGTTTGTGCCTGAGATGTTAAAGAAAGGAACACATGAAAACTGTAATGCTATGTTGCCAAATGCAAAACTTAAGTAAGAAGCATTGCCTGAACTGAAAGCAGAAATTGTATGAATAAATGACAAGGTCTGTGGTCCTATGCAACCATCTATCAGTATTGCATATTACAGGGAGATTATAGCCTACCTGTGCTCAAATTATTACAGCAAACCTGCAAAACTCTTCCTCAATTTCAGATGCTACTTATAGAACAAATCAAAATGCTTACTTATGGTAAAACATCCGAGCCATGCCCATCCTCTGTTTTTCTCCTCCTGATAAGACATCTTTCCAATCCATGATGGCATCCCAGCCTTTTAAAAAAATGCAAACAAAACAGGTCAGGACAATGTAAGCTTATGAAAGAAATACAGCTTCACTTGCAACATCTCTGCAATCTGCAACCAAAATCATAAAGAGCATTTCCATTGCAGAAGAGACAGCTCAGGGTTCTGGATCACATCTTCAGAAATACCTCAATGCCTTTCCACTGGCACTCAATTAGAAAAAAATCCTAAATATCATGCCAATTTTGAAAGTGGAATTTAACCTTCTTGGTTATGTAGGCCTTGTAAAAAAAACTTTACTTTCCATCTCTTTGAAAGAAACATGTTTTACCTGTGTATAACTAATTCTTTTATTCTCTCATGTTTGTTTTATAGAATGATTTGCTATTCCTTCTTGAAAGGTGTGAGTGGAAATTTAAAACCAAATTCAAAGAAATAAAGCATAAAAACCATAAAAAGCAGTGCCAGACTCCACATACTACTGTAGGCAAAGAATAACTGTCAGCAAACCCAACAGAAACACAGATGCAGATACAGAGATGCATTCTGTGTGCATAGAAAAGCAGCTAACATACAAAACTGCATACAGAGAGGAGGATTTTCTATATAAACGTCCCGCTACCTTGCATTTAGAAATGACCCACAACTGTTGTAACACTGGCTACCCTTATTTAATACTCTGCATGGCCTCTGATTTTTTTTTCTTCATCACGTTCACATACATGCAATGGGAGTGTGATGCATTTTATCTGCGATCTTAGGACAGAGACTGGTGCTTCTGTGAGTACTCTGGCATGATTCATTCCCACTAACGAAAGCCTTCAAATACCAAAATTACTCTACTGAAAATAAGTTTTCAATCAAACAATCCAGATGGATAAAGTACCAAAATAGATGAGTTTTGAAAAGGGAGAGTGTGGATGCAAAGAAAACCTGATACAACATTTCTCTCAATAGATCATCCATTCCTGAGAAAGGCAGCTGGAGCACGGCCAAGCGAGGAATAGAATATTTTTCCAAATCAGTCCAGAAGGACTGTAACTAAAAAATTAACAACATAACCAAAACCCCTTTTCTGCCACTGCCCAACTGAAAACAAACATTTTCCAGAAAGACTATAAAAAAAGCCAAGCAAGGAGGGTGGGCTATGTCATTGCTGACACCTGACTACAGGTGAGACAAGTGGGGCTTGTGACAGTGCAGGAGGCTGGGGAGTGCTCTGCCTGTGCGTGGTGCTACACCAGGGCTTGGTAGGTCCGAACAAAACCTCAGTGAAGCACCTGGTGAGAGGCTGTGTGACTGAAAACAGGAATTGATAATGCTAGGTACTGAATTCCAAGAATTTTCTCTACGTAAAATTTTAACATACATCATTTTTTTTTTAATATACGTGTATATATTTAGATTTAAAAACCAGGCATGCACACACCAGAAATACGTCACCTTTAGTGATCGTATTGTATTTCCTTAGTTTCCTTCCATTCTTGTTTAAGGATCCCAGTGGGCACCCCCCGGGGGGCACATACGGTGCTTTCTATCAGAGGGCTCCTAGCAAAGACTGAGTTGTGTAATGATTAACTGAATCATTGTTTGGATGAACTCTGGTAAAGGGAACATGTCCACAGAGGCTGCTGCTGCTGAGCAGTCCCACTGTTGGGACCACACAGAGAGCTGGAGTGCTGTGCCACCAACATATTCAGCTTCCAAAAAAGACTGTAAAACACCTGGAGCACTCCAGTTTGGCAGAGGGTGCTAGGGGCAAGGGATGGGAACAGTCCTTCATGGAAGCCGTAGAAACAACTACACTTCCAAAGACAACATTCAGGCTGCTGCTTATATTCTGTTTTTTCTAAACTGAGAATATAGATGAGCTCCAGGGATCTGGACCTGAGCTAGAGTGTGGGTGGGTGTCCACATGTGCCTGGGAAGCAGTGCCTGCGTTCATACAGTTTCTTCCCAATCAGCTGGTTTACAAAGACTTACTAGAAGACAAAAAGGGAATGAAGTTCAAGAAGCAGCATCATCTTGCCAGCAAAATCATTCTGTTATTTTCCTCCAAAGGTGTACAATTTAGACTCCATTTACTAGGATACAATGGTCGTTTCTGAGGTCACTTCAACCTATATTCTAACTGAATATTAGAAATGCATCTTGTCTCTTCCTGCCTAGCGCTCTCCCTCAACTTCTCTACTGGCCACATGGAATGTCTCAAACAACAGTTAAGGAAGGACCTGTCTTAACATTATCCCTTTTCAAAATGATTTTCTAATGTCTGAATAATTTCCTCTGAACACTTCAGCACTGTAACTCACAATAAACTTACTCCCTGCTGTGCATTAGCAATAATGCACCTACTTGTTTCTCTTTTCTTCCTGCTGACATGGCAAAGGTCAGTGAAGGTCATCAGTGTTCTGAAAATATCAGCCAAGTCAGTGGCTTACGTCACCTGTGGCTACATCCACTTTACAAATGAAATGAAATGGCTTCTCCATGAATGTACCACAAATCTCTCAGTAGATACCAACATAATCCTGGCTTACAGAGTCCAAATTCCTTGCCCAGCTTCTTGTTACACATTGCACATGGTACGATGCAGGTGTGATGAACACTGGATGTCACAAAATGCCTTTTGCAAACAGTAAGACAAAGCATGTGTAATGTGCTGGGAGAGAGTAACAGCAGTAGAAGTACACACAGCTGTCAGCAGAAACTAGTGATAGCCTCATGATAGCAGCATTTCATTTTCTTGCATGGCTTCTTTTATAATTCCTTTTACCTCAGTTTTATAAAGGAAAAAGCAAGCTAAATTTGACAACAAAAAAAGGGTTACATCTGTGGTCTGCAGCGCTGTGTATCCTTCATCCACGTGAAGCCTCGTACATACATGCAAGGCAGTGCATTCAGCTGCCATAAAAAGATACGCTTAAAAGTTGCTTTTTCAGATCTACCTTTCAATGCACCTCATCAGACACGTCCTGGACGGTTACAGCTTCATGACAGAAGAAAGGCTACCAAAACAAAGTACAGACAGAGAGTCCACCCCTCGTGAGTTTTTGAGCACGGAGACCTCTTGCACAGCATATGTCCCCAGGCAGTTGTCAAAATGGAAAAGAGCCCAGGTGCTGTGCAGGGTGAATATGCAAGGACAATCCTTAGCTGAGGATGGAACAAAGAGACCATCAATTGTGTGAGCCTCAGCTCAGCATGACACTGCAGGGATTTCTGTCTCTGGATTTCAGAGCCACTGGAAAAGCTGGCAGAGCACTTCAGACTTCCTGCTGGTACCAGTAACAAAAGCAAATCCAGGGCTCAAACAATCAGATGAAAAAATCTCAGAGAGAGAAAATGTGCTTGTCTGTGTGTTTATATGCGGCCTAGCAGAAAGGTTCCCTGGACAAGACTCAAAGAAATGACAAATGTGAAAAATAATGAGGGGTAATTACAATGTGGGGTGATGAGAAACCATGAACAAGTTGAACTTGTTCAGTAACGTCATCAGCCCTAACCTGACAGGCCCGGTCATGCATTCAGCGTGCTGCTACACGTACTTATGGCTCCTCTCGTGACAGGCTATGGGCAGCCTAAGGCTACATCACCATTGACACTTGCTAAATATACACAGATTTTCAAAGCAGCTCAAAAAGGAAACACATCTACTGCACACCTCCACGCTGCTACACACAGTGTCTGGACATGCCTTTTCACCACCCACACTGAATACAACCTTCTTTGCTACCCTCATTTTGTATGAAATTATGGTTCTGGTAGAGCTAGCAACTTCGCAGGTGTTGATGGGGGCACCTTATTGATAATATAAAGGAAAGAAACAAAATGGCATCCTTCTAATATCCAGCAGGTGAGAAAAACATCGGTGTGGGCCTCAGTGGGAAGCAAATTCTACCCCTAGTAGCAAGGGGTGCTACTGTCAACAGCAGTAACACTGGGTTCTTCCAGGGCTTGGGCTCCAGGCCATCAGGAATGGCAGCGGTGGGCAGGAGGATTTGTGTTTTGGTGGTTTTGGTGTATTCTGTTGCTAACAACTGAAAAAAGTTTCATGAGGGTAATGCAGCAGGCAAATGCCATAATGGGTACTCTTGTACTCATTCTATTTACTTCTAAATGAGTCAAACATTATTGTTAGAAAAAGAGAGGAACTTCTGCCATTGGCAGCAATAAGAACATCAGACTCTTGTTGGCTACTTGAACCTTGTACTGATGCAATGTAGAACTAACTCAGCTAAAGGCAATAAAGTTATGCCAGGCCAAATAAATTGAGTCAGAGTTGCATGCTTCTGACTCCATCTGGCTTTTTCATAACTGCCCACAGGGAGCAGAATACAAAACTGCAAAGCATCATATTATACATGCACAACATTTGTGGTCAATTAAAGCATAACAGGCTCATGCCCTAAGGAGGCTGCTGTCTGGTAGAGGCTTAATACTGCAGGGGATAGGTGAAAGGGGACGAGACAGACGTAAGGCTTCGAAGAAGAAGAGGATCTAAAAAAAAAATAAATACTGAAGAATTATATTAGATTTGTATAACTTAATGATTGTCAGTTACCTCCATTCTTAGCTCATAGAAACGGTTCAAAATAGCATGGACATATCCCATATATCTGCAAGAATCTGAGTAACTAAAATTATATTTTTTTCAGATGTAGTACATTTTCAAAAAGTGCATATAGTATATAAATAGAAGCTTGATGGGAATTTTTCAGCAAAACTTTTTTCTATGGGAAAATGCCAGTGTTTCTCAACCACCAAAGCAGTTTGCAAAAAAGAAAAAAGATAGTTTGGGGCAAATCCCTTGTTCTACAAGCTCTATATGGGATTTTCCATTTGCAATAGAAATAATTTTAGTTTAAAATCTGATAAAAATTGGAATTAAAAAAAAAAATCAGCTAGGAATAACAAAAATTTCATTTGTTCATTTTCAACAAGAATTTCTCTGGCTTCCTGATTCAAAAAAATGGAATATGCTCTTTGTCCCAGACTGGGGGAGCTCTAAAGAATGTGTAAGCATATGAAATCCATGTAACGTGTCAAATCATATGTCATGGATTTCCTCTCTGCTCCTACCTTGGCACTTATCTCCGGCAAATGCCCAAGGAGAAAAGGGAACAAGTAAGTGTATTATAGTCCTAAAAACTTCCTGGTATGCACTAATCTCTCCCCGTTTTCCAGCTTTGCCCATTTCTGTCATTTTAGATTGCAAAGTCCCCAAGACACTTTTTTTAAACATTTGTTTAGGCAGACTTTTGCGCAGTGTGCCCTTATCCTGAGTGGAGTTTCAATACAGCACCACTGAACATTAACAGTGTCCTCTAGACCATTTTATGGATTGTGTGTGTCCCACACATGCAGTCAGACAAGGAGAAGAGCAAGAATAGGGTCAGCAGTAGATACTTTCTTTGGCACAGAAAGCAGAGTGAGACTGATCCAAATCTGGGGTTTCAGTTTGGTGATACAGAACACTGGCCCCAGCCAACAGCATCTCATACACAGAGCACAGTGACTGCCCCATCCTCAGTCACGTGCCTCAGCTGCAGGGTTATACACCACAACAATGTGCATTCACAGACTGCTGGGGATATGGTTTTGGGTGCAGAGGGTCATGTGTTGTTCAGTACATCTACAAGTACCAGCAGGCTGTGAATGCACACTCCACAGTGGATTCTTGACACTGATGATTTAACTGCTCCTCCTTTTCCAGCTCCCCATTCCAACACATCTGCTTGTTCTTCTGCAATCTGTGCATGCCAGTTAGTGAGGTAGAATGACTCAGGAATACTAACAGGAGTAGTTATAATCTCAGTGTAGGGAGTAAAGGCCTTCTCTGCAATTATTCTGGTCACTGAGTTTAGCTCTCTATCCACTTTTTCAATCCTTGTGCCACAGTACATCTGAGTAATAATATGAATCAGAATGATGGTAGATTCCTATTTTCTATTGCAACTTGAGGGCCAACAGTCATTTTTACATTCTTAACAAAGAATCATTAATCCATATAAAGATAAGAGTCTATCCACAGGATTGTGAGGTGGAGAAGCATCTAGGCACTCCCCTCCATTGTCAGAATGATCCTGAGAGATGCCAAGCACACACATTACAAGGCCATGCACCCAAAGTACCCTCTCAAAAAGGAGCACTGACAACTGGCAGGGAGCGGCAGGGCACATTTTGCACTCCCAACATCAGCTCCTTAGAGGGACTGGAAGATTCTCCTTCTCTCTAAATGTTACCAATTTTGTCCTATGTCTGTTTCAAAAGCATAATGATGGGGAGGAAATTCAAACTAGAGATTAGTGGCTGGAGGGAAAAAAAGGATGAAAATTATTCCCTATGCTTGGGAAAAAAAGTCATAGAACGCTCCAGTTCCCTAGACAAAAGAGAAGCCTTTATTATCTTGACATTTACTGTGTCAGTGTATTTACACTGGCCCCTGCTCTTAGGACAAACAACACTGAGAACACATGGCAACTTAAACAGCAAGGGGCAGATGGCAACACTCTACTGTTAGCCAGTGTCATTTGGTTATTTTTAACTCGTTCACCCTGGTGGTGTGGTATCACACTCCTTCCCATGGCACATAGTCCTGCTGACCCCACAGACCAGGGAGGTGAAAGCAGACCTGACTCTCATTCACATGCTTTCGAGCAGATTTAGTCAGTGACATTACAAGGTTTTAAGACAGGTTACATTTTCTAAGAAAATGAAGTTCATCCACCTCACAATACCATGAAAAGACTGGCCATTACAAGAGAACAAGGATGTTCAGCTTGGGCATGGATTTACTTGGGAGGAGAGGAGCACTTAGCTCTTCTCCCTCTGTTAGCATCAGGAGCAACAACTATGTGGTTGTGCAGTTCCCACAACCAGAAAACATCTGGATCCAGTTTTGCCAGTTCAGTAAACAAAGGTCAGTCGCACTAAGACACACATGGGAGGAATGGATTTTGTAAAGCTTTTTACAAAAATATGCAATTTACCTCCTTCTCTTTGAACTATGTGGTACAGATGAACCATACGCAGGATACGCTCCAGATCTTGATCTTGGTAGCCTTTCTCATGCATGTCATCCACTGAGTCTGGATAGATGACTTGATCACGTAGCGTTCCAATGGACATGTAGGGCCTGAGAAACAATACAGAGAAACCAGTAATCTGCGGATAGCTTCAACTGAGCACATCTTGTCGATGCCCTGTGAGCTGAGTATAATGCTTTAAACACCATGTTGCTAAAACTGGATTTATCTGTGGATGCATTGTGGGTGAATGTTTTTCTAAACTTACCCTAGGGACAATGTATTGTTTCCATAACAGTTGATTACAGCATAGCAACAGGGGTAGTATTAGCATGAAGACAAAATGACAGATCAGACAGAATAAACATGCACTTCATAGCCCATTCTGAATGCTTTCACTTGGAATCAGAGAAACTCCATGCCATACTCAAGGTTTGGTACGCTTAGAGATTTAGAAATTGAATTAAACACTCATATGTTGAAAGCAAATTGTAATAAAAACTTTGCACCTCAAACTGGGAAAAACTTCCACGGTGCAGCAGGAGACACCCAAGTCAGGCAGGAGAGCACTGAAAGCGTCCTTTGCACACGAGTATTCTGAACTGCAGAACAGAGACTGGGCGTAATTTAGTGGGCTCAGGAAGCCAGTGTAACACTTCTGAATTGCAAAAAAGCATACATTAGAGAAGATGATTAGCTTAAACCTCCCAGCACCAGCCTCCCTTTGTCAAACACAAGGCCGACCTGTATGTGAAGCAGCTTCTGAATCACCACAGTCCCAGGCCAGGTAATACCATCTGTCTTACTAAAACAAGTTGCCTCCACTTTGGAGCCAGAGCTCTCAATCATGGCCATGTCCCTGGAATGAATGTCCACAATGTCACGAGCTGTGCCCAGCCTCTGGTATAGCCCAGGCTCCAAAAATCCTCCTAGTCTCTACAAGAAGTAAGCTCAAAGAATAGTTTTACAGCTCAAAGGTACCAGGCCATTCAGGCAAGGACAGCAAAAGCAGTAAGACACGTCTATTTGACCATCTCTTCTGCTGCTCTTATTCTAAGGATTACTTGCAAAGGATAAAAATCCATCCTGCCCCACAGACCCTGCTGATAGCTCTTGGAATCTGGAAACACCCCAGTAATGATCTGTGAAGGCCAGAGCTGAAGAACTGTCTGGCTCCAGACTGTTGGCTCCAGCTCCTGCTTTCTGTGGCAAGGGTTACACTAACTCCCTGTGGGTTCATCTGCCAAAACAATACTAGTCTTATCAAAGCTGTGGTGCCAGGAGATGATGACAGAGAGTAACAGTTAAAACTGGGCCAGCAATGAGAAGGCTTCCAGGCAGCTTGCTCTTGCCACAAAAACTGCTCCCAGCAACTTCACAGCACGTTGATGAAGGGTCAGTTTTCTTCCCTGAATAGCTCTGGACCTTTGAGATGGGAAGGTCTCAGCCACCCAGAGGCATTCCCTGACAGAGATATGTAATACTGTAGCAGATGTCTTCCCTTCCCCTGGAGGCATCTTTGCAGAAGGGGTGGATCTACCCATTGTTATTCTGAGAGTCTCTAAAACACACCACAGAGTAATTTGAAGGAATTCATAATACAACAGATATAGAACTACAGAAGTAAAGCTGCAATGTGAACTGAAAGTCGCATTCAAGCTGGCATCAGCTGCGTTGGCATCATCTGTTAGTGCTGCAGACACGGTGAACTAACTGTCCGTATCCGCCCCAAGCTAAACTACTTTCACCACCACTGGGTGGGGGTGGGAAGGGCAGAAGATCTGAACTGCTCACAAATATCTGGTCATCTCCCTGCTGAGGGCAGGCACCCACATGGAGCAAAACCAGAACCACAAGTCAAATACAAGCAGTGCTGCTCCTCTTTGTTCATTATTCTGCTCTGTGTTTACTGTGGGAAGAGTGCCACTCTGGGCTGCTCGAGTGCCGTGAACCATTTACATTAAAGGGGATACTTCAAAACCTCAACCCTAAAAATTGTGTAACTATATCATTATATCATAGAATGGTTTTGGTTGGAAGGGACCTGAAAGGTCATCTAGTTCCAACTCCCCTGCCATGGGCAGGGACACCTCCCTCTAGACCAGGTTGCTCAAAGCCCCATACAACCTGGCCTCGAACACTTCCAGGGAGGGGGCAGCCACAACTTCCCTGAGTGACCTCTTGCAGTGTCTCGCCACCCTTACAGTCAAGAATGTCTTTCTAATGTCTAACCTAAATCTGCCCTCTTTCAGTTTAAGACCATTACCCCTTGTCCTATCACTGTAAGCACTTGTAAGAAGTCCCTCTCCAGCTTTCTTGTAGGCCTCTTCAGGTACTGGAAGGTGTCATAAGGTCTCCCTGGAGCCTTCTCATCTCCAAGCTGAACAACTCCAACTCTCTCCACCTGTCTTCATAGAAGAGGTGCTCCTGTGAGCAATATATGACATTTCCATAGTGCTCTCCATCTAAAATCCCAAAGGGCTTCTTGCATATGTAGAATTCACTTCACTTATTCCAGACTGCTGCCATCTCTGGGAGATGAGACAGCAACTCCACCTGGCTCAGAAAAGTTGAGATCAGGTTGTGTAACTTAGGTGAAGCTGCAGGTAAGGGCAAGGGGGACAGAGTTACCTATCATATAATTAGTCTGGGTTTTAATACCTTAGTCTTGTGAAGTATGATCCTGTAATGACTAGCAGCTCTGAGAATTAACCTACAGCAGAACTGGGAAGGCAATGCTCAAAAGCACTGCACCAGAACACTTGTTGCCATGTTGCTTATTGAGTCACCAGTACTGCTTCCTGGTACAACTGGATTTTCCTTGTGGCCTCCCGTCTAAACACAGCAGTACTACCAAGCACGCCTCTCCCCACTTAGTTTGTAAAAATGAAAGAAAAGCCCAGCCTGCAGTGGAATAGCAAACCCTGTCAACTACTAACTAGCAGAGAGGAAGAATGGCTTCTGGTTACTGGTCTATACTGGGAGATAGGAGAACATGTTCTACTTCCCCCATCCTATAGGGAGCCACTCATGAGGGGACACTTAATCATGCTTGGCATGAGATGTCCCGTTTGGGACTCCAACTCTTGATAATAGAGAGGCACTTCGATGGTTAGTTTATCCCATTTATTTTAGGGTGGGGATGTATTGACTCCTGAGGGTATACTCCCCCTCAATGGGGGCAGGGCCCAGGCAAATAACATAGAAAACTAACTTCTAAAGTGCTAAAGTTAGGTGAAGTCTGATCTAACTCGTACTCTCATAATCTCATACTAATTCAAATTTCCCTATCCGTAACTTGAAGACAATAACCTCCTTACTGACCATGAGTGCCACAAAGTCAAACACACTAAAACCTGTTAAACATCAGATGTTATTGTAATTGAGGTTACAAGTGTGTGATAACTAGACATCAAGAAGTAAGAAGTATGAGTAACTGGATACAGCAGCAGTGACATTTTGGTTTTTCCAGTAAGCTCCTTTGTAAAATACTGTTTTCATTAAATTTTTAGCAGTTCAAACAACAAAACCAGTATTTTTGTCCTGAAGTAATACTTGAGCTTAACTGGACACAGTTGATTTCTGATGGGAGTTTTGCCTTTTAGCCAGAGTGTCTGGGTTCCAATCTCAAAGAAAGCACACTTACGGACTCCAAATGCAACTCCTCTGCTATGCAGAGGTCATGTCTACGACAGTAATAGGTCTGCAATTGTTTTTTTTCTTTCTCTGCTCTCTGAAAAGACATTCCTACACTGGTTTTGAGAGAGAGGATTTAAGATCGGTAATCCTCTTTTAAAGCTTTGGTATCAAACCTCTAGAAAGCTGAGAAAACTTGCTGATTCTTGCCTGGTTTTCCAGAATTTCAAGGCATCTATTTGAAGAGATACTTTTCAGTTCATGCAAACTGATCTTTTTTCAGTCAGTTTGCTGGTTTTATCACATCACCAATTTCTGTTTGGTGCACTTAATGCTTCTCCTTGCAGACTTGTAACTTCATTCTGCTAGTAACAAGCCATCATCGCTCAGGCTTACGACTTCCCTTCTTAGGCTTTAAAAAAAGATGATATCAAGACATGCTGCAATCTGAAGCCTGTGGTGTGGACAGTTCCCCAGTGCCCTATGGACACATCACATTATGTACAATGTTGTCAAAATATTAGGAAGTCATATGGGGAGGAAGGGCAAGTGTTGCCAATGAGATGGTCTCTTCACTCTCTTGGGTCGCAAGTTAAGAAAGATCACTTGCTTAGATGTCAAGAAACTTCTGTTCCAAAATCGGAACAAGTCATATCCACTTTAAACTTTCAGAAATGCTTCCTGAATGTATTCAAAGGTGTTTTCATCTTCCATGCAAAATCAACTGTGCTGACAGAACTGATAACCTATTCTGACATCCATAATGGGGAGAGGGGAGAGGGGAGAGGGGAGAGGGGAGAGGGGAGAGGGGAGAGGGGAGAGGGGAGAGGGGAGAGGGGAGAGGGGAGAGGGGAGAAAGAGTTGAGTTCAGTCGGAAGGGATCTACAGTGATCATCTAGCCCAACTGCCTGATCACTTCAGGGCTGACCAAAAGTTAAAGCATGTTATTCAGAGCATTGTACAAATGCCTCTTAAACACTGACAGGCTTGGGGCATCAACCACCTCTCTAGGAAGCCTGTTCCAGTGTTTGACCACCCTCTTGGTAAAGGAATGCTTCCTAATGTCTAGTCTGAACCTCCCCTGGTGCAGCTTTGAGCTATTCCCATACATTCTGTCACTGGATCCCAGGGAAAAGAGATCAGCACCCCCCACTCCACATCCCCTCCTCAGGAAGCTGCAGAGAGCAATGAGGTCACCCCTCAGCCTCCTTCTCTCCAAACTAGACAAGCCCAAAGTCCTCAGCTGCTCCTCACAGGACATTCCTTCCAGCCCTTTCACCAGCTTTGTTGCCCTCCTCTGGACATATTCAAGGACCTTCATGTCCTTCTTAAATTGTGAGGCCTAGAAATACACACAGGACTTGAGGTGAGACCACACCAACTGATTTTAAAGAATTATAGCAACTAGTCAATATGCACTTCGAGAGTTTATAAAGCAATCTGAATGATCAGTCTTAATTATAAGTACCCAAAATTAAGAAAGGGAAAAAAAAATATCTTAATCAAGAGGCTGGTGTCAGAAGTTAACAGAAATTCACGCAATGTAAGCCCCCAAGGAACTGCTTCCTGGTACAGCCTGAAGCTCACCTCACCTTCCTCAGCACAGGCTGTGACTGACACTTCCTCCATGCAAGGTAAAGTCTAAAAACACATCTAAAACCCACCTTGTGTTTAGGTAGTTTCCAGAATCACAAGCTACATGTGACTGAGCAATCAGGACCTGACTTGTCATTTGCTGTCAAAGCGCATTTGCAGTTATTATTGCACTATTGTTCTCACAAATGTGTGAAGTTATGTAGGAAAAGCTTTATCTTCTAGAAAGTTACATGTAATGCAATTATAAACTCTTGACTGACCCATCTTTTATGTTTCTGTCTCTGGCTGACAGGATGCCTCTCTAATATACCCAAGAAGGAGAGAAAAAGGGGAAGACTACGCTTGGGATTCTCCATTTCAGATAAATTGCAGCTTGGATTTTCAAAGGAGACTGGGAATTCAGGAAGATAATACTGGAGCCCAAGCTCCAGCCATGGAAGTATCTTCCTAAGAAACCTGAAAGATCTTAAGGAGTCAGTGCTTGCACTGAATAATCTCCAGTTCAGAAAGCTAAGGGCACAGCTCACACCTACAGATGTGTCCAAATGCTGTCAAATGCCCTAGAAGATCCGGTACACCACGGAATATGAAAGCAAAACTTTTTCAGTCCAGCATAAAACATAGCAGGTACTAGAGATGTAAAATGAGGGAGTGTATAACAAGCTAACAGTTGGCAAATCTCTTCCAAAAACTGGGTTCAGGCTAAGTTCTGCTCAGCTTGCAGGGCATCAGATTCCCATTTTTCTAGGCTTGTTTCCAGGCTAAAGACGAGTGAAAAGGAGGGCACCTTTTGATCTTCCCACTGAAGCAAGGAAACTGCTGCTAAGAGTCAGGAATCGTGTGTCTGAAGAGAGAGTTATTGGAAAGCACCTAATTGTACACTATACCAGTTAAGAGTCCTCAGCTAGAAGGAGACTTTAGTACCAGTCCTTGTGCCATACATTATTTGTTATTCCTTTTTCCCTCAGTGCTCTTCAATAAAAAAATGCAGTAACTATCCGAATCCTTCAGTAGCATTGTAAAAACTTATTAAAGGGGGTTCTAATCTTATTTAGGTGCCTGCTCTCAGGACAGGGCTTGCTATAGATAAAGGAGTTTAACATTTAGCTCTCAGTTTGGCACCTAAACATCAGTAACAGGCAGGAGTTCAAACGCACATTTGTATTTAGAGATTCCTATGGATTAACTCTAGGTGGCTCCCTTTACCTACTACATAAATTTTTTGGATAATTTTGCAAAAGCCCTAGATCTCTTCCTGACTATCTAGGGAATCCACGTATATTTAGAACTTCCCATCACCTTGCTGGTGCCAGGATCCTCATTTTTAGGGGCTCTAATACCTTGGCTGGAATCACCTTAGCAGAACTCTGGCTCTTGCCACGCTCCTGATTTAGGTCAATACTGAAAACTCCATGGTTTTCAACAGCAACAAAGCTTGATCAACAGCGATGCTCAAGAAATGCCAACCTCCACCAAGGAAAGTGCTCTGGATTCTTAGTAGTTCTTTGATGACATTAAGAAAATAAACAGCAAAAATCTAATGATGGCATCATCACTACAACTTTGAGAATATAAAATGTCTTGAATGAATGTGAATTAAATTATTTTTTCATAGTGTTGTATCCACTACTCTCACACAGGAGGCGGTATCACCAAAGAGTTAAAAAACCTTATAATATTTAGCAGAATGTTAAAAAAAACAGTAGGCCCAGTTTAATGCATTGTATCTATCTCAAGGATTTTAGGACCAGCTAAAGTTTCAGCAACCCTTCTGAAGATATAAATAATTGACCTCTCTTTAAAATACCCTACACTGAACTCTCCTCTCCACTCACACAGAACTAGCCATGAACATCCTCTAAATATTTCAGATGGATCAGTTACCAGAGTGGAATGTAATCAGCTTATAGCCATTAACGTAGTTAACAGTAAATGAAATGCACAGTATTAAAGACTGAATTCTCAATGCGTATAATTAGAATCTGATATCAAATGCTGGAAAAAAAATAAATAAATCACACTAATCACTCCATGGCTTTCTTTGCAAAGAAGCTATGCACATCTCTGCAAGAAAATACTCTGGGAGGAAATAATAACCAGAAAGCTAAAAGATGCCCTTAATTTAAAGCACTATTATGCTCAAGTATCACCTCATCTCATCTCATGATTTACTTATTCACCATAACCAAGATCACTTGCAATATAACTAGAACTGGTCAGATGGCATAAAAGTTTAAGGTGAACAATTCACAAAATTATCCAGTTCAATCTGTTTGTATCTTGTGATAGGCAGAGACAACAGAAAGAACACATGTATAATTAAAAATAAAACCTAGACAACTTCTACACAATACGAGCAGCTAATGCAATCTGAAATAACTATACCTCCTACAATGAATCAAATCAACCAGCCAGACAAATGAAGGAAAAACACTTCCCTTTCTTAACCAATTTTTGCAGGCCCAGGCTTTTCATACCTCTGGCAGTCCTGATGATAAAAGGATTATTTGGATAGATGATCATGAAGATCAAGGAATTGAAGCAATAACAATGAGCTGTTCTGGGCAAGTCTAGCCTGCCAGTTCCACCAGGCATACCCCAGCCTAAGAGGTGCTTCTGATTTTTATCACAGCAATGTAACACAATGAGCAAGGCAGTTTTCCTCTTTTAGAAAGAACACAAATTATTCATGGGTTTCAGATGAGAAGTGACACCTTCAGATGAGAAGTGTAGACAGGGAAACCTCTAGAGCAGAGGCTGCTTTTTCTCTGGGTTTCTACAATGCTTATTTGACCACGGTAACACGTTTTACATGCACTGGGATATGAATATGCAAGTAATACTGGATCAATAGTGTGTCGCCAGTAAGACACCCTGCCAACAAGTGGGAAGTCACACACTACACTGACTCCCCTCTCTAATCCTCTGTGAAACACTGCATCACACAGGACCGAACATGACAGTGCAGAATACAGACATGTATCATGTATATGGATACATGGAACAATATTATAGTCATTTTACAAATATCATAGGTACTTGACATGGCCACAAGGGAGCTGTAGCAATCTTTAGCAGAAACTAAAATTGATAGGGTATAATTAATGCAAAACACTAGGCAGATAAACAAGTCTGGAAGAGCTTTCCCTCTTGGGAAAGATGTGGTCCCATCTAAGCTAGGCTAGTGCACACATGCTGAACAGCAGAAAGAAACCCACCTGTGACATGCTCCCACAAGACCATGACATAATAACTCAAGAACAAAGAACTGAAAATCCAGTGTTCTAGAGACTATTAAGCATTATTTGCAGACGAGACTCATCTCACCTCAACTTTACTTAGCCAAGTCTGAGTTAGCCACCCCAGGCTCTCTTTGCAGTCAGCAGAGTCCTCTCATGAACTGGTACTTCCAGTAGGTCTCATGTGTCTTAGATGTTTGTCCTAGGACTGGTGGTCTGAACTGGAAGACTACTGTGCATTGAGGAGTTAGTGACCCGCGTAACAGCGCCCTGAGTGGGCACAGGCCTGTGCTATACTTTGCTGCACCATGTTGAGCTGTACTGCACATACAAATTGGCCTTCAGGTCTGTGCTGTGCTGCACTTATCACTTGGCTGCAGGATAAACTTTGCTGGCTAATCATGATGGAGGAGCCTGCAGGCAGCTCCCACTTGGCATCGGCAATTACGCCACCTGTGTGTCCTTGTCTTTATCTTGAAGTGAAGCAGCATGTTCTCATGCAAACATCCTTTTGCTTGACAGTAGAAATGATAAATGGAATTGTTTACTTCTAAGAAAATGCTATCAGAGTGCTAAAGACCATAACACCAATGAACCTTAGCACAGATGAGATCAGTGCAGCACGCCATGCTGTGATTAGAGGTCCATCTTCATGCAGTGCAGTGATGGGTTTCTAGCATCTGAGGGGACATAAGTTTCACAAAGATGATGAAGGGACTGGAACATCTCTCTATGAGGAAAGGTCGAGAGAATGGGGACTGTTCAGCCTAGAGAAGAAAAGGCTCAGGGGGATCTTATCAATAAATACCTGAGGGAGGGTGAAAAGAAGGTGGAGCCAGGCTCTTCTCAGTGGTGCCCACTGACAGGACCTGAGCCAATGGTCACAAAGTGAAACATAGGAAATGCCACCTGAGCATCAGGAAACAATTTTTCACTGTGAGCGTGATCAAGCACTGGAACAAGTTGCCCAGGGAAGTTGTGGAGTCTCAATCCTTAGAGATATTCAGAAGCCATCTGGACGTGGTCCTGAGCAAACAGCTCTAGGTGGCCCTCCTTGAGCACAGGGGTTGGACCAGATGAGCTCCAGACATTCCTTCCAAACTCAACCATTCTGTGATTTTGTGATTACCTATGCTATCAACTTATTCCTTACCTCTAATAAAAGGAATTTTAATTAATGCATTTCAGAGATTAAATACCTTTTTTACTGGGATTGACAATGAATACTTTCATTAGTGCACTTGTCATGGTTTAATTACCATCTGGAGGTAGACAGTTCACTCATTACAAAACTCACACAAGGATATCTAACTTTTAACTGACTAAATTCTACCTTTGGTGCATGAAGTGGCAGATTATTGGTTTAACTTGTTGGGGGTGGGGATCGAACACTTGTATAAAAAACAGCTAATAGTCTTCTCTCTGGAAGGCAGGTAGCTAGTCACGAATATTGCACTGTCTCCAAGAAACACAGAACAGAATCACCATGCTGAATAAAACTTACATTTACCTTAGAAACCACAGTGAGTTTCAGGAGGTACAGAAGGTGAGATCCTCAGCCTGCAGGCAGGCAAACATGGGACTACACCTTAAGAAAGGTGTCTGAGTGACCAGACCATGGACAGGCTGGGAGAGGGTTGATGGTCCAGTTCACCTCAGAGCTGAGACACAGTTCTGGAGCCCAGGACACAGGGGCAGGCAAAAAGCAGAGCCTATAGTGCATGGGAAGGATTCCCACCACCTCCTCAAAAGGGAGGTGTTGGCTATGTCTACTATGTGGATATTTAAAATCACAGGGCACTGTAATGAGAGTTTGTGATTGAAAACTATAATAAGAAGGAGAAAGACTTCTTCCCAGGGAAGATGATACAGCTGTTACTAGAGCTTTCAGCTGTCCTTCCCTCACAAAAGCCAGCATCCTTTCAGTCTTTTCATACCAAGTTTTTTGTCAGGCAGGTTTTGTAGTTTATTTTTCTTAGTGCTTTCAAGTGTTATGTAGCCAAATTGCTTCTCATAACTTGATAGGCATAAGGCACTTGAAGCATGTTTTTTGAAATTCCTAGGTAAAATATTATTGAAGTAGTAAATGTTTGCCATGCTGTTCCTCTGCGAAAGATCCTTTGCTGCACAGGTGCAACATAGGACATCAAGCTGGAGGTAACTGCTCAAGCTGGACACAGTAATGGCACTTCTCTGCAGAAACTAGGTCATGTAAATGCAACCACCAGATTACACCCTAACATGCAAGTTTGTCCATACCACTGCTAAGTTACACAGTGATCTCAATTAACCCATACGAGCCACATACTCAATTCTTATAATCTCTTTAATGACTTCATATTTATAAAACGTTTGCCAAGCTTAACCTGACAAGGTGCTTCAAAAAAACTTCCAAGTTCTCCCATCTTTTAAATGAAGTTCCATAAACAGTCTAGCTCATACATGGATACCTGGAAAGGTGTACAGGCAACATGTAATTATCAGTGCTTAATGAGGACTTTTGATATTCAAAATCTCATCAAAAGAAGCAAGCGGATGGTGGAAGCACTGCAAGCTCATGCTGGCCAGCACATGATGTTCAAAATACATTATGAAACATTGCGCAACTGATTGCCAGAGATTCTAGTTGAAATATTCCTGCAACTGGGCGTTCTCACAGACAAAAACTTATCTCTTCTGTAACTGAGGAAAACAACTCAAAAGAATGTAAATGGAGGAAATTCCGCGTATTAGTAGCACCCACTTTTGTGCAGAAGCCAAAACAAGGCTTATGTGCTTAGTACTGAAGCAATATTCAACATAGGAGGGATGCTGCTTTGATTACAAGAATGAATTTCACCTCCTAGTTGCATACGTATCATGGTATTTAAACAGTCATGCAGCTGACAGCACTTTAAAATTATACTTCTGTGTATCTGTGACTTGTTAGGAAAGTAATGAGTTGTCCTGCTCCAGACAGGCCCCCAGACTGAAGGGATTGAGGCACCAAAACCCTAGAGCATCCTGAAGTCACTCACAAACATCAGCTCAGCTGCAGCTTTGAAGACCAGAGTTGGATTTATGTAAACACATTTAAAATCTAAACTAAACCCCAATGCAACAAGCTGTCTAAAGGCTTCAGTCTGGGATTTCTACAACACTTTGCCAAATAGCAGAAAAGAATTCTAAGCTGCGTTTTAATTAGCTGACCCTGTGTCTGGCCAGTAAGGAAGGCACCTTGCATAGCTTGAGAGGGAATAGCAGTTAATCCATAAAGCCATTTCCCATCTCTGACTATTAGCATAGGTGAATCTTGTTCACAACATACTACCAAGAGGCACCATCATTACTTGTGACCAGGCACCACATAGGCCTAATTAAAAACCTTAAAACTTTCCAGCTGTGAGTGAGCCTTCAGTGGAAATGGAGAGGTCTTCCAGTGATCCTGGCAGTCAGGTAACCCACAGAGCAGCAAGACAAGAACTCTTCTGTTCTAGGTACAAGACGACAGGGCTTCCTTCAATCAGGAAGCAGAAGTGCAAGCATTTCTAACGAGTCCCAGTAAGATGAAATGGGAAAGGCTGTGCCCTGGCTGAGGGGTACCCCAACAGCCCTCTCAGATGCAAGTCCACACTTTTTAACTAACAGCAGAATACTGACCTAACCTGTCTTGACTTGATTAATTTCAAAAAAGAAAAACAAAGACGCAAAGTGGCAGCCAATTTGTTAAAGCAAACTTATCTCAAAAGAGTACGCATAACTGAAGCGTGTTGTTATGCTTTGTGTTAAAGCTATCTACCTTTTCCTCATCTTCCAGATAAGTGGTGAACTTTGGAAATAAACATATTTAAAAGGAGCACCATGAACTTGATAGCAATATGACAGATAGATGCAGCGTCAAGGCAGAAGATACCTCTATAGCGTGACATGAACTGATGGCAAAGGACTGAAGGAACAAGTCAATGTGGTGGTGTACTATCAGCAAAATGCCGAAGGGCAATGACAAATGCTAGTGCGGTGTTGGCATGTGCAGTCAGAGTACAGTTTAACTCCAGCTGACCCAACGAAAGCAATTACAGTTAAAGACAGAGCCAATCTGAATGAGCTGAGGTAACAGAACTCACATAGGCATATTTGCACAGCACTTCACTTGAGCTACTTCTTTAACAGAACACACACTAATGAGACAGTAGTCTAATAGAGAAATAACATAGATATACATACTGCATACACACATAATTTCATGTGTGATACAGGGTATTTGAAAGTGAACACAACAATTTTGCAAGACTAAATTGTTTAGGTAATCAAGAATTGTCTTGATTTTAATGACATGTAGCCACTACTAACTACCTCCATGCTTAAGCTAACATTTGAATCATGCTATAATCTTCAAAGTTTCATGTGCTTATAATGTAAAAATTACTTTTATCACTTTATTATTTATATCACTTAGAACTTAAATATTCTTGCTTGATTTCAGCCACATAATGAATATCCTTGGGCTACTTGAGGCAAATCACATTGAACATTTGGATTACGCAATAGAGCTAAGGAGAGGAACTATATCTTTGTAGCTGATGCAATTTTGTTTAGTAGCCAAGGATATTTTTAGAATACAGAAGGAAAAACACCAGACAGGAAAAGACTTGTAAAGGAACCCCAGATAAAACATCAGAATATAGAGCAGATGTATGCAAAATCAAACAGCTAAGGAGGTCCAGATAAACCTTTAAACTGTTACGTCCCATATTGTCCTAGCATTAACAAGAAGGCAGCAAGATATAGGTATATAAATCTTAAATAATGAAGAACAAACAGCATTTAGTACTAGTGCATCTTTGGTTGCCATCTGAGAAGCCTGGTGTTTAATGAAAGAAATATTAGCGATCTACTTGAATGAGCAATAGAAAGAGAGAGAGAATACAGAACTGGACTTTCACTGAGACCACTAAGAAAGTGATCAGGACTGGTCTTCTACCAGAACGGCACATGGAATTATGGAAGAACTATGTGTACTACTGGAGAAACACACCTCTCTCACAAAAATACCTAAATTACAGTAGGAGCAAGCTGGAGAGAAAATACCATAACAATGGGCCAGAAGAAAGAAGCACAGTGGACTAAGAACTACCCTGAGCTCCTTGAATGTTAATCAGTAAACCAAACCTCAAGAAAGAGAAAATGCTGATGGATGTTTTAGGTATGTACTGTGCTGGGAAGACTGGAAGCGATGGAAGGTTATGGAACCAACAAGGACTGCATGAGACATTCACAGAATCACAGAATGTTAGGGATTGGAAGGGACCTCAAAAGATCATCTAGTCCAATCCCCCTGCCAGAGCAGGAACACCTAGGTCAGGTCACACAGGAACATGTCCAGGTGGGTTTTGAATGTCTCCAGAGAAGGAGACTCCACAACCTCTCTGGGCGGCCTGTTCCAGTGTTCTGTTACCCTCACTGTGAAGACACAGCTTGCAGAAAACTATGAATAATTTATACCAATAACCCAGTGGTGACTACAGTTTTACTGCAGCTTTACAGTTCAGAGACACTGAGGAATATTCCTGTGGTGTTGTCACGGTAACCTGCAAGTATGTAGGTGTGCAATTCTGCCAGCATTTTTATCAAACGAAGAACTAAGGAAATGAGAGCCAATGTGCAGAATCTGTGTTTCTTTATAGCTGAAAAAGCTAAGACTTTTAGTTGGAGAGCTGGAGTAAATGTTAGGAGGAATTGTAAGCTTGAGCTCACTAATTCCATAGACGTGGAGTCTCCTCCCATGTTTAAGACCAACAGAGTAGGAACAGGGCACAGTCTGGAGAAATCAGGCTACCTTCAGATACACTGCTGATATACTATGAAAGGACTGACTGCTTCTTTAATTCCCTAAGTGCTACACATACATCTTGTGGTCACATCTTCAGCATTGGTGCTCCTGCTACCCACTACATATTTTTGTTAATTATTTATTATTTAAAATGATGTTTCTGAATTCTGCTCTGAATCATGATTCCTTACCAACTAGAGCATCCACAAGCATTTATGTTCTCATTCATGCTACCTTCTGGACCAGTCAATTAAAAGGAATGCAAAGAGGTGGTTAACACAAATGAATTTTACTTTGCAAAAGAGGGACAGAGAAGTAGAAGGGGTAATGCACACACTCTGCCAGTTACTGAGGCTCCAATGAGATGTGACAACTTGTTGAGCTGTGACCAGTTCCTAGCACTCATTCATCCTTGAAAACAAGCTGCTTTTGGCACCAAGATGATGCTGGACTGCTTAAAGCCTCTCTCTCTTCTGACCACCCTCCTCTTTTACAGGCCTGTCACGGACAGTGGCAGAGCCACACTCACAGAAATCCCTGGGCTCCTCTCTCCGTGCACCTCATATGGGTAGTTTATCCCATCAGCATCCACCAGAACTGTGACTGATTAAGGACAAATTCTGCATGGCCTGGCCCTATATAAGGGGAGGGGAAAAAAACAATCTCACAATGATTCCCAGAGGTAAAATCTAAAACAAAGCAGTATAATGATGCAAAGCAATCTGAAAAGAAGATAGGGACTCTTAAGGTTCTTAAGCCTCTACATACTTCTAAGTAAAGCTAACTACAAAGTTTTTGTAGTGTTTGGAGTATACAATAAGATAATTCACTTTTTAATAAATATGCTTTTGTGTGCAGCTTTTGAACTCAGTGAAGACACATGATTTCCCACACATTTGTGGAATACGACGCTGGAACATTACAAACAGAGATGAAAAAAATCATCTTTTCAGTGACCTTCTATTTACTGTGGAGTATTTTGTTACTTAGTAGTCACTGTATTCTCCACCATTCACTGTGTACAGATGAGGTTCCTACATTTGACGCAAAGAGCGATTAGGCAGAATTAAATTCAGCCACAGGCACACAGGATTAAGCTCTTACCAGGCTCAATGGCAACAATGTCCACTCATGGAAAGCTCTCTCCCATGTTCTTAGACAAGAGACATAATGTATACACTTAAACACAACGATGTCATTCTAATTCACTGCTATAACAGACACCCACTAATTCAAGAGCCTTCTGCTATACCACAGTTTTCACCTACCCACCAAACAAAAGACTAAGGTAGGTTGAATCCAGGTGATACTGTCCTACCACCTCCCAAATCCTCTCAGTCAAGAACATAAATTTTCCATAAAGTTATGCTGAAATACATGCATGATGAAATGTAGTCAGGGCACTAATCTGCAGTTTTAGAATTACATCTAAAAAAATAAACAAACAGAAGATAATCCTGACCAAGCAGCAATTTGAACAGTGTTAATAAGCAAAATGGTTGCATCAGCAAGACCCTCCAAAACAAGCTGCTTTAATTTCAGGACTTCAAAACAATTTACAAACTACTACAGGAATTCTAAATGCATTCCAGAGACAAGGACAGACAAAAAAAAAAAAATTAAAAAAATCCCCAAATGAATGTGTAATTTATTTAGGCCATAAATAAATGAACCGTTAAAACACTCAGAAATAGAATACAGGCAGAAAGAAAATGCCTGGACCACATAAGGCAATCCACACAAAAGCCCTAAAAATCCAGCAGATCTGTTGCAAACGTGGTCCAGAAATATAACAACTGCAATTTAAAACTGAATCTCCTTCAAATCATTCCTGGTGTCTCAGACATTCATCTAAAACTCTGTAAGCCCAAAGAACAAATACATTGGGCAAAAAAGCAACTCAGGATCCTCAAGGACATTCTAACAAATGGATCTGGCTGATTGCTGTCCTATATCAACCCCTTCAGACACATTCACCCACAAATCCCTACAAGACTCAGTTTCACAGTCCCTTTGTATACAAGACATTTATGAGTGACAGGCTACACTTGTGAGTCTACAGAACCCATACTTACACAGCTGATCTGTCCCTCAAAGTAGACTTCAAAATCTTTAACCACAGTCAAGGTGTAGCACTTCTGCAGAAGAGCCCTCTCTGTCCCTCACTGTTGCCACATTTACGCAGACACTGCCCTGTCCCTTGGGAAGGGAATACCTCTGTACTGCCTGAAAAACTCTCCAGGAGCACAGAGCTCATACAGAGCCATAGAGCCAAGCCATGGCAACATCACTTAGATGTCCATGGCAGCATCCTTTCTCCTGGTGGATGCTGTTAGGATGCACTGCATATGAGTGACACCTTTAGGGTACACTGCAAAGATGCCAATCTACATGGAACCTTTAGGGTACACTGCAAAGATGCCAATCTACATGGAACCTTTAGGGTACACTGCAAAGATGCTAATCTACATAGCTTCGGTCACAGAGGGCTGCAAAGATGCTGATTGAATCTCAGTTTCTGGCCAAAAGGTTTGAAATGTTTCAAAGAAGAGGTCTACTGGACAAACTCCCCCAGCACTGCAAAGTTAGGGGGAAAAAGCTAACAAAGAACCATGTTTTTTGACATGAAACCCCAGCAGTTGTGACTCAATCCCCTCAACCAGCACCTTGGCAAATCTGCCAGAACGCAATGCGAGTCTGTTTGCTTTCACAGAATAAAAGGAACAAAAGTAAAGGGGAAGGGCTGTAGGCAAGCCAGCCTCAGACGGTGATCTGTAAAAGCGCTGGGATCACACAGGGGACAGAAGTGGCTGAAACCCAAGATTTTCCCAAGAATAAAACCAATTTTAAGAATGTCCTGCACAATGGGAATTCTGAAATATCATTTAAAAAAACATTTAATAAAGCATTTTGCTCAAAATTCCTGAATGAAACCTTTAAGTAAAAAAATGACAATGGCTAGCAATAAATTATACATATAGTTGGAAAAACTATAGATAAATGTTCTTTGTAAACCTTCACCTGCAGCAAGCAAATCTACTCATCAGCTTGTATTTTCCATTCACCTTAATAACTTGTACTTTTTAAACAAGGCTACAAACTGTACCATGAATACTTCTTTTGCCCATGGGAAGAAATGAACTACAGAAAGCAATCAAAGATTCTCAGTGTTTGATTTTGCTTTTGCAAAACAACCTAGTTAGAAGCCTCTAAGGAGATATTCTACAGTCAATTGCATTAAATTATGTTCTGAGAGTCCAACAGCAAGTCAGAATACAATCAAATCACAAAAAACCCCCCATGTTTCCCTTAGTGAAATGAGCACATATTATTAAAAAGGCAATTTGCAGTTAACATTGGATTGGATTCTAGGTTCGTAGTGTAAAAGTTGAAGATTTGAAAATTATTTTAAATTATTCAACATTTAGGAACCAAAACACTCTCACTTGTTTTGATCTTTCTTTTTAAAGGGAAATCAAAATTAAGTTCTATTAGGTCTATTTTATTCAGATTCTAGTCTGTTCCCGTGATCCCAATCATTCAGGACTTTAGCATAGGCTCCATCATGAGCAGGTGTGAGCCCTTTCCAATGACTGAAGATTTGTGTCATCAGTGAGAAGGAATTTATTTAAATTTTTTTAGCCCTTTCCACACAGCTGAGGTTGTGCTTTCCACCTTTTAACTTGGCAGTACATACCACAGATTGGAAACAAGAGAAACAGGGTCAAAACTTGTGTAACCAGGAGAAAGGTATCACCTTGAGCAAAACACATACCTTTGTGGTATATAAAACATGTGCTGCGGAGGGGGTTTGCAGAGAACACCTTCATACACAGGCCACAAACCACTTAAAATTCTGAAGAGTGAACTCTTTCCACAGCCATTGGGTCCAGTGATTAAAAGATTCATCCCCTCCTGGACCTACAATAGTAACGAAAATGCAAAGATGTTACTATGCCGTATGAATGGCACAAGACAGTCTAAGACCCCTAGAGGGAGTAATGTGCGCATTTATGTCAAATTATCAATCAATTTCATTAATTACCTGCACATATTTATGCAACCATTCTGGAAACAGTGGCAATAGACATAATATGTGGGCTGAGATAACGAAAATAATTTCTATAATGTCTGAGTATTTCTACAAACTACACTGGTTACATCACAATGTCAATACACTACAGTCAGAATCAATTATTCTAACACAGATGAGGTCCAAAGATGCTACGGGCATACAGAGCAGTGCTATGCCCATCAGTGATATGAATTTAGTCTACGGGAGCCCAGTCAAATTATTTGGAAAATTTACTTCACATTGCCTTTTCCACTTCATTGCCAGTGTTATTTAGGCTGTGGTGCACTCACTCATTTGAATATTACCCTGTGTATATATGAGTGTTTATTTATGCATAATCATTGTCTATGCTTTACATAAGTATATTGACTATGTTATATTTTCTGTTGCTCTTGTCTCCTGAGCCAAATGAATAAATGTAACTGTCTCCTTGACCATAAAGCTGTAATTTTGCAAATCTGAAATTCCTACACTGAAGCCACTGAAAGTTTTGCCATAGCTAGGAAACTGTCCTCCAGCTAGGAGGACATTCCTATACCAACAGAGGTGACAAGTGGAACACTCTGCTTTAGCTAAATTGAAAGACCTGCTGGAATTATTCATGTTAGTGTTCTAATAACTTTAACTGTTTTTAAAAATAGTAACATCTGCAGTGGAACATAACATCAGGATCTATATGGAAGTAATTCAGTACAGATGATCCACTAAAATTGTGAGCAGGTACTGAGTGGTATATGGAATAGCTTTTTAAAAACAATACAAGTTTTTACTGAGTAAAGACTCCACAGTTGGGGTTGTGAATTATGCTGTCAACTATCAGTTAGTACTGCTCTTTGTGGTGACTAAGCAAAACTACAGACTCATTTTTTTCACTGTTGCTGTGAATTCAGACTTTTAAAGGAGCCTATGTGAGTAAAGCATCCCAATTTCATTGAAATTAAGTAGAGATGGATGCAGACTCCCATATACACATTTGAAAATCTCAGGTCAGGTTTTCAGCTGGCAACAGCACCAGAAATCCTCTCTTGTCTTTCTTTGAGCAGGACAAACTACATATGTCTGCCTCTATTGAGCTACTATGCCTACCTTTCTGGACTTCCCCTTTTATCCATATGCTCCTCCAAGTACTTAACATAAGGTACATGAATTCTGTGCTGTTTATGTTAATGTGATGGCAACAATCAGAAGATTCTTGCATATCATCTTACTTTGAAGTTTAGTCTGGAAACCACCACATCGCCATTCGGAGTAATAATAGGAACATTTTCACAAATAATTCCATGATCAACATCAATAACTTTCCCTAGAAAGAAAAGAAAAAGTTTGTGAAACCTTCCATTAATCAATAGTATGTGACAGTCTCTGTTCATGACTGAGATGCATAAATTGGTGAGTTTCAAACAACTTTTTATGTGCTCCAGGTTCCCCTCATGGAAAATCTGGGTAATAAATCTTAGCTAGTCAGAAAGACACTGTCAGCAGTGGCCAAGAGTGTGCAACGAATCTCAAATTTGATCATAAATATAATGCACAACATGCATCATAAATACAGAATCACAGACATGTTTATTCACATCCTACCTGTATTTATAGTATTTAGTTATAAATATCTGGTCAATATCAACCACTAAAAAAGTTCAAGGGCAGCCTTAGCCACAGGCAGACCAGTTTACCTCATCTTGAGGATTTCGTTAGAAAATGGAATCTACTTTCAATACCAGCTCTTAAACTCTGAGCCCAGTTCAGTCTCCTCCAGCAGTGAGAATAAAGGAGAAAACATTTAATGGCTCACTTCCTTTTCTTTTTGAAGCCACAGACACTGTAAACGTGTCTTGTAAGTATCTGTGGAAACCCGTGTGACATATTCACTCTAATAGCTCCACTCACTATTTGGATTTCTGGCAAATTTAAATATACAGTCTCAATCAGACATTTGGATATTCTGTAACACAAGAACTTAGAAACAGTAAAAAATTGAAACCAACTCTAACTTCTCAGTTGCTTCCTAATGGGCTTCTTGAACAGAACCCAAACAGCTGGGCTCCTAGACAAATATCAGAAACTGCCTTTACAGACAAGATGTAAAGGAAAGAGATTTCTCTTCGTATTAGAAGGCTGCTTATTTTATAACTTACACTAATCTGAACAAAGCAAAATGGAACTAAGGAAAAGTTGAGTTTATTATAAAAGGATCTGACAGCATTTCCTTAAGTTAAGATTAGTCTTATACCTTCATTAAGAGGTTCTTTTTTCAATTGCTTCCAACTTTGCCAAACTATAACAACCTAGGCAAAAATTTCTGTGCCATGTATGAGCGTAAGGGTTCCTTTTTTTCCTAAAATAAGTTTTAGATAAAACAGTTACATGGTATCCAACATGAGATTATGGAAAATGAAAGTGTTTTGCTGTTAGAAAAAAAGATTGCAGCCTTGTAACACTGACAGGCTCTATTACCTTCAGACTCCACAAAGGAACCTGATAAGCAACTGGGAGATCAAGCACACCACACCAGGCATGCGTTTTTTGATAAGTTCACCAAAATGCAAATAAATTTATCCAAGACATACTTTTGTGAAAAAGGGTCATACCAGTCACTTCAACCACCTGAATACTTGTGAAGGACTTGGCATTCATCTTGACTATGTCTCCACAGAAAATTATCCTTCACAATCTCAAGTGAATTCTGTATAATTCATTCATGTTTTTGAAGCACTTGGATACAGTGGAGAAATTCTAGTTAAAATAAATCTATGATATAAAATAGTAAGCTAAGTAAGTATTAAGTAAACTTAATTCTCATTTCCTAATTTTGCAGTGTTTGATTGCAACTTTAGGGTGCTTTTAAATCATTTTTATGTGCAATCAGAAATGCAATTTGGCAGTATTCGTACAAGATGTACAAAATCATGTATCAACTTTAAAAATGTGAATTATTAGATAAACTATGTATATGACAATATTGCTGCCTGTTAAAAATATTCTAATACTCTTCATATTTTCACAATGTTCTTATTGACAACAGTAAATGCAAGGCACAGCACAGACATCCCTTAGTTATGTAGACTTATACCGGACGATTGAAAAGGCAATAAGTAGTATGTGTTGATAAAGCCTTTGGGGTAAGTAGTATGTGTTGATAAAGCCTTTGGGGAAGCTGAATATTAAGATGTTTCTTTTCTAACAATGCAGACACATACGTATGTGAGCACGTGTACTTTTGTCCACATACAAATCCACTCTGCAGGGATTTCTGAAGTATCAAGACCAAAAGAAAGGAGAAAAAACAGTATTACAATGGGACTTCTCATAAAAAGTGTGGAGCCTGTGGCCCAGATTTATCTGGCCTAAATTCCACTTAAGTCCTTGGGCACACTGCTTGGTATTGGCTAGCTGCCTCTGAGAGCCTACAACCACTCAGGAACAAGCACTAGTCACCATGACTTAGGAGGAATTCAGGCTGGATGAAATATGTGACTGTAGTGGAATCAAGTCTTGGGAAAAGGCTGCAGAGAAAAAAGCAGTGGGGTATAAGAATACTAGAGCAAAAGGGAACGTGAACAGCATGCTTACATACCTGACCTGTATTTGGTTTTGGTTTTAAAACACAGTTATCTAAAAAGAGCCCTCAAATTACTTTGTTGCTCCAGGAACTACAAACCTATTCTGTCGTACATGACAAAACGTAACAGTTACAAAATGCCATTTCTTTTAATGTCAGTCAAATATTTATCATCCAGATTAAGACATCATCTATTTCCACAGGTATCCACCACAGACTGTCTGAGCCTTGTCAGAGAACCTTTGAGAAATCTGTGCTGGAGAGCAGCACTGTTGACATTGTTGAAATAAGTTATTTCATAAAGAACACTTTGGTGCCTTCAACTCTACCAAGGTTTAAGTTTTCAGAGGCCAAAGGGAGGAAATGAGGCCTTTCAACACCACAGAGGGGAGACACAGAAGGGGTCTGTTGGGAAAACCCCACTGCAAAAGCTGCCTTTAAGTACTTCAGAAAGAAGCTGGATGCAAGAGGAAGAGAGAGGTGGCAAATAATGGCGCACGGTAATAAATGGATGTACACAGAAAATGCTTTGGGGAGGGTGAAGACAGAAACATAGTGGCACTAGAAAGACAGAGGATAGAGATGGGGGGAATAAGGTATACATTGATCAGATCATTTGGGAGATGAGGGGAATGGTAAAGTTGTCAGCCCATTTTCAGCTGAAAATACCCACTGAATTAGGAAAAAATTAGCACAGGTTGATTTTTAGTTGCTGAAAACAAAACATTATTTTTGTCAAAAACTACTGAATCAATCTGTCTTGCTCTCCTACCCCAAACAAAAGTGTGGTGTTTGAAGATGAAAATGTTAAGGTGTGTTTTCTGACAAAAATTAAGTGTCTGAGGAAAGCAGGCACCGTCCGTGTAAGAACATTAATACCACCACCACCAATAATAGTACAGTTGAAATGCCTTTTTCATTGAAAGTTTTCGTAAAAAAACATTTGATCAATGTTGTATATTAGAAAGGCACTGCATAAGCACAGAATTACAACATAGCAGGAGATTAAAATGGAAGGCAACATGGTCTCTGGGGTATTAAGGCTGAGAGGCCGATTTGTCGTAGAAACAAAACCTCTGTGCACCTCCTGTCCCACTGCACCATCCCCCCACACAGGGAAATACATACAAATATGAATTAATTACCTTTGATTTCTAAGGGCCCATCGATGTGTAATTCTGCTTTATCTTCATTCTTGCTGTTGTTTTCAGACCCTTGAATAACAGCAGTTCTTTTGTAGATACCTCTCTTCACCTCATCAAAGACCGAAAACATGTTGTAGACACGGGCGGTGTAGCCTGCTAGCTCAGTAACCTGAGAAACAACAAATGCCTCATTTCAGTTATACTTCACAAATTCTATAAATGAAATGTTTGGCCGAAGATTCATGAAAAACATTCCCAGCTTTTCTGAGTCTCTGCTTCTTAAATGTTACTCCGGAAGGATCGACGATGTGTCTTTCAACAGCTATGAATTTTCATTCCTTGAGATTCTGTACTAACCCATATGCCACCCACAGCTCCTACCAGCCAGCAGAGACAGTCAGCGGGAGAGACGTCAACCACTGTAAGCTATGATAGCTCCAATAAATGAGGAGGTTGCAGGGACTGCTCTTTGCTGTGGATCAGTAGAGTCTTCAGCAGAGAACAGCCATTAGCACATCTGAAAATAGAGAGCCTATCATACAAGAGATAAACAAAACCTCTGCATGTGCCAGCAAAATAAGAAGTGAGAAAAATTTCCCACAGAAGTGAGAAAAATTGGCATCTATAATTATTTATGTTTATTTCCCTGTATTCCTGAAAACTCCTTTGGGAAAGGTGTGCTTTTCTGTGTAAAACAGGCAGCACCAGGGCATTCTAATCTAAAATATGGTACAAAAGAGAAATGACTCTTGTGTAAACTGTATGCTAGAGTACCAGAGCTAAATCCAAGACCCTGGATTAGAACTGGGCATTTTTAAGATGGTGAGGTCTCTTAAAAGGCTTTCTCCTTTTTTTTTTTTTCTGGTCCTTTTGCCACAATTTCTACCTGGTGAAGACAGAAACAACAGATCTCTAGACCTGAAAACTTCCTACTTGTGGGCAGCGATACCACCAAGTGGTCCCAAAGAGCTGCCTCCATCTTCTGGCAGCAAAGAATTAAACCCAGGCTTCTTATTACAAATGTATTATTAGATGGCTTCAAAAGGATGAATTTTTACACTAAATGCAGAGAGTAAGACAAGAATAGCAAGAAAATTAATTCAAGATTATAAAATCATTAGCTTGCTGTGGTCAAACACATACACCCCAGGACTGAGTTCACTTGCTATAGGTGTACATAATTCCTATACAAAATCCTCTATAAATTTCACTGTGCAGATTCAGAAGCAAGTCCTAGTACTGTGCACACGGCCATCATTCCACTGGAGGTTAACAAGTATACAACCTCTTGAAAAACTCAGTTTAAAAAGAGTAATCACTCAATGTTTCCACTCCATCAGCTGTACATCATTCTGCACTACTGGTAATTGCATTAACAGCTGTGAAAAGTATTGGGCTAACAGCACTTGAGGCAGTAGGTAGCACACAGGAGCTACAACAGCATTCTCCACACTGGAGTCATTCTAGCAATTTCAGCGGGAGCTTGTGCCAGGACTGAGCGCTCCACACAGTGTCAGCAGTGGCATTTGATGGAAAGAATCCTGCATGTGATGAACAAAATTTATATTACCTATGTCCTGGAAGAAACGTAACTCGTAGTAAGTTGCTAAACCATGACCCTACAAACTCACTTTGTCAAAACACTAAATACTACCATCTAAACTATTGACCTGCAAAGAAAAGTTGAGCCCACCTCATCTGCACACTGAATTACACTGACTGGAAGGAGGCTGCTTTGGTGGATCAGGTGGGCAAGAACTGGAACTTCACTACCACTTGAAGTGTCTTGAAGTACACTGTCCTTTGGAAACTGCCTGAATCACAAAATGGGAATGACAATGTGGTTAAAGTACTGCAGTGCCACTTGAAGAGAAGTATAAATGTAAAATTAAGACAGAAAATCATAGAACTGGTCTTTGATCTCATGCTGTTTGGATTAAAATCTCACCATGTTACAAACTAAATGAGTTTGTTCAGTTGTTCCTACTGCTTTGTGGGTATTTTTCACTTAAATGATGAAGATAAAATAGAAACTACATCAGTCTATAATAGGTTATCTGGCAGTATCTTTAGAGCAGAGGCCAAGCAGGGAAACAGCTAAAGGAGCATAGGTCAAAATCACAGTCCATTAGAAGAACTTCTGAAAAAAGCACAGACTCTGGCTTTGTCAGAGTGCATATCTGAAGGTGCCAAACTACCCCTCCCTCCTTCAATTTACAAAGCTGTAGCTATTATGGCTGGGTACCAAGTAAGGGAATCCATAGCCTTTGATTAGCTGCCTAGCTAATGCGTGCCTCCTCACACTGCACTGGGAAAAAGCGTCCCTAACAAAGGGATAAGCAAAAACCAATTAACAAATGCAGAACCAACATTCAGAAGGAAATGCTGAGGACAATAACAGTGCTTCCTCACTTTTGTTCTGCTTAATAGCTGGCACCTAGAGAAACCCCCAAGAGAGACCACAGATGAAAGTTCAACTTCCCTAGAATTTTGGTCAGGACCTGAAACAACATCTCTGATCTTCCAGATTTTTTCCTGCTAAAATTTCTCCACTTCACAAACTTACTTACAGTTTAACAGATTCACAAGATACTGAAAACAGACCTACAGTTTAGGTGGCCAGAAAACAAGCATTCAATTCTCTTTGTGTTTCATACAAAACATGAGACTTCGAACAGAAGAGTCCCAACACATCAGAGGCAGATAGCTTGAATTCAGCTCTGTGTTCCAAACAGAGGAGGAATTTGAACCTTTATCACTCACATTCCAGGAACTTCTATTGCTCTCTGATGGCACCTGAACACAGGTATTAAAAATTATATTTACATGTTGCACCATACTGGCAGCTGTGTACTTTAGACTCATTGTGGACTTAACTCTAAAGATCAAACTATCAGTCCAAAAATCTCCACGGATTTAGTTGCAATAGAATTTGCCTTTAAAAATGGCACGTTTTTTTTTTTTTTTTTTTTTACATTTCATATTTCATGTAAATTCTGGTTTACTTTTTTTCTCGTCTGTTTCATGTATGACAGATGTACAGTACCTCTTTGTACGAGGACATAATCCTTTCAATAGCATCTGCTCCAGAGATCAGCAAGTTTCGTGATGTAGTAAAAGCTTCTGTTCTTTCACTAACCATTGCCTGTTTCTGGCCATCTTCCAGTTCTGAAAGTAAAAAAAGCGTTCTGTTAAAATATTCTTCTGAAAATTATCTTCACAAACTAAATTGTTAGAATGTGAGCCATTACAGAGCAGCTTTTAAATTAAGCAAAAAGTTAACTCTAGGAAGACAACCTTTCAAAAAGAATTGGTGAATGTAACTAGCACAGTAACATAGCTTGGTAACAAAGAATAAGCGGGAGTATATGGAATTCATCTTCTTATGCAAAACATCCTATTCTTTTATACTATTCGTCTGCCTAGATAATTTTCCTTTTAATTTATCATTATTCAACTGAAATTTTTCAAAATATGAAAAGTGAAACCCAAGCAGTGATCTGAAAGAGATTTTTAACAGCATTTTTACTACTTTCACAGTTATTCATTTTCAGCGTTACTTATTTACTGACTTCATGTAAAAGGAAATATTCATACTGATGGAAATTTGGCAACATGATTATATTTCTATAAAAGCAATAAGGTCTTTTATTATCAAAGGCATGGTTTAAGTAGGATACCTCTCCCTGACAACACAGTTCCTCTCTTCATCTGACCCCAGAACGAAGTTGTGATGCTTTATTTATGACACTCAGTCTTATTAGCAAGAGAACTCTTGCTGCAAAGAAAGGAGTTGTCTCATAAGAATGTCAGCAGCAACAGGCAAGGAGAAAACAACAGCAGAAATTATAGAAGATAAGTGAGAAATAAATATTTACATTTAACATATCTAAATATACTCTTGCTACCATGTGACCTACAGATTTACACAGCATAGTCAACTTGCAATTTTTACTTTTTGAAGGAATCAAGATTTTAAAAGAAGTGGCTGAATATTTTAAGACTGAATGTTTTGCATCTACAAAAAAGATGACAATGTGTAGCAAATCACTCAAAGACTTTTCACATACAAGACTTGGAATGAAAGGTGTTAAGGGATTTCAGCATCATATAAGTTTATATATACCTTCATATATTGCTTAAGTCTGTTGCAGAATGCGCTCTGGATACTTTTTTTTACGTTTCTATAGGTTTTTTGAAGTTTCTTTTTTTAAACTAAGCTGGTGCTAGGCATCAGGCTAGGCAGGGTAATAGGTGGATCCAGTGTGGGAACTCATGTATTAGCAACTGTTACTAACATCCTCTGTGATGTTTGCACAGTGCTTATGGTCAAGAAAATCTAGGAGGAATTCCCGGCAGCTGAAGGCAATTGTAAATTTTATAAGTCAAGCAGTGCAAGGGTATAGCAAACAATTTTATTTTACTTGGTAACTGTCTCACCTCCCTGACAAGATCCAATTCTAGAAATCTGTTGTCTAGAGATCAACATGCAGTACCAAAGCCAGATGTATCTTTCTGTCTTTATTAGTTAAATCTAAATGTTGTTTTGTTTTCATTTACACATCCATAAAGGTTTCCCTACAGAATCACATCTGAATCACTCAAATACACTATAGATAATTTAGGAAAAACCTTAAAAATTCTTACATGTCAATTTTGCATATATATGTGTATATATACACACACCCCATCTATATGTTACTCTTTCTGGCCTCAGATGTTTTTTATCACAACTTTAATTGAGATACACATTCAAATTTTTTATCTTAAATTATGTAACATCAGTACACTGCCAACTAGTTGCATGTAATCTAGCCACCTCAGACACAATGAGAGGTGTGCTTTTTCTAAAAAAAAAAAAAAGATAGAAAACTTGTTGCAAAGGGGGAGATTACAAAACTCTTGCGCATTTAGTCCTCACTTATTTTAAAAAAAATCATTTCCACTCCAAGAAGAATAAACTTATGGGACAGAGAGAATTCAGTGAATTCTCTGAAATTTGTTTCTTAATTCTCAGAGAAGCAATTTTTGCTGATCTTGTTGGGATTACAGCCCATGCAGCCCATCCTATGTAGAACCACCAAAATGAAATTGTTTAGGAATCAGCTATGATTTAACTACACTAATGCAGCATTCATCCTCTATGTCAATGCAGAATGTACTGCTGGCTGCTTCCAGCACCCAGGCTAGCTCACCTAGCAAGAGTTTGGAGATCTCTACAAGCCACTGCATCAGTCATTTTAGGCATACTTCTAGGGGTACTTGAAAAGTTAAAATTATACAGAATTTACGAGCATTTCATCATTCCAAATCACAAGCTCTTGTATCACATGCCTAACCCACCAAGATTACTTTTCTTGAACTTCTTGTCCAAGACATTTTTCACATGGCTGGCCTGCTGTGTGTGAAGAAGTGGTGCATTGTAACAGGGCAGACAGACTGTCTCTGTTTCATACAGAACCTAACATTTCCCTTCTCATCTTCATTTGTGTAATTGTTTATAAACCGAGTATGACTATCAAAGATAAGTGTTCACTGTGTCTAGAGAAACCAAAGTCTTGCTTCCAAAAATAGTTACTTTCCAGAAACTAAGAGACATGACATTTGGACACCGGTCGTTTAACACAAAAAGAATGAGAAATGTTATCACATGGGAATTTTGGGTTTGCCAGTTAATTTCTTCCCTGAAATATGCATCAGAACTAGCAAATTTCAGTCAGAAATATCAACATTACAGAATATTCTTTTTTCTTTTTATTGCAGGATTATTTTTTACCTTTTTTCCTTTTTTTTCCCCCCTGAAAAAGTGTACAAAATCTATTCCTTTATATCTTTAGTCTCAGGTCTGATCACAGTACCAGTTTTGTGCATATCCACAATTCTGGCGATTTATGCTACAGTAATAAATCCACTGTCTCTTCCTTCAGATATGAACTAACTTGCACCTGACCTGCCAAGGCACAAAGCAGTGTTTTTGCAAGCAGGCCAATGGTAAATTCAGGTCTGCTCAGTGCTTTGAATACCTGTTATATACTTTGAACTGATCTTAACAATGATGATTTGTCAGGACTGTCAGCATAATGTCAGCATTATGTTTGCAGTCCATCATTATGATATGCCTCAGGTCTCCATAATAAGTCTCGTGCTTTAACATTTTATGATGCTGGTGGCAAATATTCTTCCACTTTACAACATAAGCCATGGTTGCACCTTTCTTTTTTCCCACATTTGAAAAGTATTTACCAAAACAACACTCATGAATAACAGCAACGTCATTTAGTTTAGCATGAATACGACTGGGTTTTTTATTCATGCTGTAATACCAAGGAGATATTTACAATGTGTGGTTAAATGATCTTTTTCTTGACTGTACTCATTCCCATCTTAGTAGAAAGACTCTTGTCATTTTTTCTGCTGTGCTGATAACCTTCACTGTAAGGTGAAATGACTTCGTACAAACTCTTCTGTTTGGAATAGGACCTCCTGATATTTTTGAAGCTGTTACCAGGATGCCAGCCAGGGTCCTGATATAGTGCCCTCCCTGAGCCATGTGATGGGCAGTGGCTCAGACAGCTGAACACCCAGCCATGCACCGACACAATTTCAAGTAAGCTAAACCATGTGGGGGCTGCACAAAGTCATCCTACAGGATACCTGTTGAGGCAAACTTCCCCACTTGTCTTTCATTATTCCCCCTTAATTACATTTCTTTCTGCTTTCTCTCTTTTTTCCTTTTTCTTTTTTTTTTTTTTTTTTTTCCTTTTTTTTTTTTAATAGCATCAGCAATAAAACCAGTATTTGAGTCTCATTTTTCCTGCAAAGTTGTGATAGGATGTCAAAAATTACACCATCCAAGCCTGGAATGTGAATTTCACCTGCTCTTCTCCAAAAGAGAATAATTACCCATAATTACCTTATGGTTTATGGAAGGAGGAGATAAGCACTCTAGGAAAGTTAATAGTGTCATTTTGTAAAGTAGCAGGAGATGATGCAAAAATCAGCCTGCCATCCCAACAGTGGCTACTGAATAAGGACTGCAATTATCATTATAATCTCATGTGACACAAGCATCCTCTAAATCCTGAATTCATGCTGTTTATCAAGCTCATGTTCAGAGTTGTATCTTTTCTATTGCTCTTTCCTCAGCTGACTCACTATGCTTGAAAGCTACACACAAGACATGGACGTTGTAATAAAGTCTGTGAATAATAAATATGAATGGCATTCAGGGGAAGTGGTGTCTTTTGAGGATGTAACTTTAAAGAAACATTTAGAGATTAAGTAAAACATGGTATTACCGCCATCTGCAAATCCCGTTGCAGTGATGATGGGCACAGCGACCATAATCATACCACAGCTACTCCAGACATACTTCATCAGGAACTGCTCTATCATTATGTACCATAAACGTTTCGACAAAATGAGATTCATTTGATCTGCCAAAGCCTTGTAGCTTTTTTGCAGTTGTTTCATTTCTACCTACAGTTAAAAAAGAAAACATTTATACAATGCAACAAAGATGCACATGTCATAGAAGATGCATTCACATACACGCTCAAAATAATCAGGTACCCAGAGCTGTGACTTCTCAGTCACACCTGCTGCATGGTACTTCATTTTCACAGTGCTGCAGTCTCACAGCAAAAGTGCACAGCTTTATGGAAGTCAGTGGACCTAATTCTTATTTACACCATTGTCCCACAATAGCACATCAGCAGGTTTTCAGCTGTTTTAAGTTCTCTGATATATTCAAGAACAACAAACAACGCAGTCACAACAGCTGATTCTAATAACCAAAATAAGATTGATTCCACATCCTTTTAATGAAGCTGCAGTTGTAGAGTCTCACAGCAACTGAAACTCCTCATATTGGAAAGTGTTTGGGGATCAGTTACCTCCAATGACTTACAGTTGCAGAGCTGATCCCTGACACGCAATGCTGCTTGGTTTTGCAAGCAGTTTGGAGGAAAAGAGAACCATCCCAAGAGATTTAACAATTCAAAAACAGTTACAAGTCAATACTATATAACCCTTTCAGTCCAAGCTAGCATATGCGGGAACTGAAAAAACATTTAATTTAGCTGCACTTAAAACATTACTATAGGCAGCTTTTGAGAATTACTGTTTCTACCAAAATAAGCCATTTACATTATATAATCATTGCTTGGACTGAATAAAGTAACACTTCAGGCTGGTTTCCAGCTTTCATTTTCACCTTACATGAAATTGTGTTTGAAAGGTGTTACAGCCAAAATTCACTTCTAATAAAAATATGAAGCATTTCTTAATAAGGTGGCTTCAAAACAAGCCATTAGTTTATGTAACTGTGACTGCTGAAGTACTGTACTTAAGCTATTTTAAGACTCTGATGACCACATCTTTGCTTAGCCATGTAAAAGAGTGTCAAAGGTTGTAGTGCTCTCGGTGCCATCACAGAGTTTTCCCTTAGACTTTCTGGTTTCTATTTCTGCAGCATTAAATCTTGTAGTTTATAAACACGAGTGCAAAAGAAAAAAAAAAAAAAAAAAAAAAAGAAAAGAAAAAAGCCTGGAAAAGTTAAGTGGAAGGGACTGAGTGGGGGAAAAACAAGAATAGAGATTAGCTTTCTAGAAAAGCACAGGATCCAGCTGCAAAACAGTCAGAGCACAAGGGAACTACGGTCCGCTCCCCCAGATACCGCCTGCAAGACAGCATTTCCCTAGGAAACGGGAAGTGCTGGCAGTAAACAGGTTTAAATGTCACAGAGACCCAAAGTGCTCAGGGAGGGCAGCCGTAGAAGCAGGGGTTGGCTCCAGCACTGCGGGAGTGACCCCAACACCCTCCTTTTTCTCTCCCCCTTACCTTGTGCCCTCGGTAAAAGGCAATCTCTTCCACATTGGCAATGATGCGTGAATGCATGAAGCGCAGGTAGCCCTTCTTCTGCGCCTCCTCAGCCACCAGCTTGCCAAACTTGGGCGAGCAGGCTTTGAGCACGCGGGCTGTCGCGTAGACGACGAGCCCAGCCAGCAGCGTGGGCCCAATGGGGTTAGCCCCCCGGGACCGCGCTGTGCGGATGAGGGTGTAGGAGGTGAGCACGACATCCAGGATGGGCTTGGTGAGGTTGGAGTAGAGGTGTGCCACGGACTGTGAGAACATCATGATGTCCTCAGTGAGGGACTGGTCGGGGTTGGCCAGCCGCCCGTCCATGCTGATCACCCTGTAGTAAGTCTGGTTGGCAAAGTAGGTCTCATAGGCGTGATCCACCAGGCGCGTGCGGAAGGCGAGGGCCAGCTTGCACTCCAGGTACCGGATGGTGCTGTTCACAAAAGTGGCCGGGATTGCAATCATCAGCCATTTGATTAATTTGAAGACAAAGCTCCTGGGCTTTTTTTCCACGATGCTTTTCACAATCTTTCCATCGAGGGCGGCCACATAGATGGAGAGGAAGGTCCTGGACACCAGAGCGACCGAGTGGAGGCAGAGCAAGCCCAGCTCGGCGCTCACCAGCTTTGGGAAGAACAGCTTGCGAAGTTCCAGCAGCTGCTTGAAAAATTCCGCGTTGACGGCCGGGGAGGCTCTGCCCCGGCTGCCGGCGCGGTGCGGCGCCTCCCGGCCCCCCTCGGCCCGGCCGGCATCCTGCGAGCCGCCTCTGCAGCCCGCCCGCTTCATGCGCCTGCGGATGATGGGGCAGAGGATTCGGAGCCCGTACGCCGCAGCCAGCAGGCACGCAGCCCTCTTCGCGGCGCCCGCCCTGCTCCATTGCACCCGCCGGGCCGCTGCATGCAGCATGTGGGTCATCCTGCCCGCCGCGGGCACCGCTTCGCGCCGCTCCTAGCGGCGGTGGCTCACGCCCAGCGAGAAGCTCGGCCCCGACGGGTCTTCATCGGGCCACCGGGGCCCCGGCTGCCGGCCGGCCGCCCTGCCGTGACAGATGCCGAATGAGCGCTGCCTCCCAGGGGTGATGGTTGCCTTCAAAGAGCGGCGCGTTGCACAGCGCAGCCCGGCGCCGCGCAGCCCGCCCCGCTGACCACCATTGGCTGCGCGGCGCGGGGCGGCACCGGCAGCGGCCCGGTTACCCCGCACCGCGGCCCCGGCCCCTGGCTCGGGGCCCGCCCGCAGCGGCAGCGCGGGTGCGCTGGCGCTCTCGTGCCGGGTTGACAGCGGCTCCCCCGGAGCTCGGCCCCAAATGCCCCGTGGATCCCCCAGAGCTCAGCCGGGCTGCACAGCGCGTGCCCGGAGCTCGGCCCCGCGGCGCCCCTGCTCGCCTCGGGCTGCGGCCGGCCCTTTCCTTCCGCCTGCCCTGCGGAGCAGGCGCCGCCTCCGGCCCCGCTGGCGGCGCGGGGGGGCGGGGGAGGGCGACAGCGGGGACTGCACGGGCCCTGCGCAGCCCCGGCGGCCGCCCGAGCCCTGTCCCGGGGCGACGGGCTGTGAGGTGGCCGCGGGCGAGCGCGGCGCGGCTGGGGAATCTGGCCGGGCGGCGGCGGGAGGGACCGGGCAGCACCGGCGTCTCCAGGGCAGCGCTTTCAAAATACGCATGATTTATTTCCTCTCCTTTCGTCAAAAGGAAACCGGTGCTGTGCTGTTGCAGCCTTGCTGGACAAAAACAAGCCCCGCCGATTCGCACGGCCCCTGCAGCAAAACCCGGCTAAATTCACACACAAAGGAATTAACAGTAAAGGCATGTCGCTGCTTTTTTTTTCTCTCTCCCTGATTTCTTATTTCTACTTCTTCATTTGTTTGGAAAGGTACTGTATGTGAAGTTACAGGGGGAGGATCAGAATACTTAACAAAATACTTTGTGTCCTTTCACTCTTTGAAAGTAATAAGGTGGCTGCTTCAGTTGGTATATGATAAAGCATTAGTTTAGGATGTGTGTGTAAAAGCAGGTTTGGGAAATGTGTCACTAAGCATTTAGAGGAGAGCTGAGGAGTCCAGCTTTCCCCTGGAAAAGGAGAGTGAGGCCACCTGCCTCACTATAACTTGGCATACACAGAGTTAAATCAAGTCACATTACTGTTATAAAACAGCCCTCTTTGGGCAGAGTGCAAGGATGATGTTTAGATAGCAATACAAGCTTCAGGATGAAGAAATAATATCTTTGATTTGAGAGAGAGAGACCTTTGCTTTCAAAAACCAGGCACCACTTATCAAAACACCCAGGTGCCTCCCAAAAAGCCCAGTACACCAAGAGCAGCAAGACACAAGCACATAAGATCTACTTCTCACTTCATCCCAGGAGGCTGCACAAATTGTATCCACAATGGGCTGCTGGAAAGTTACATAGAAAAGATGTGGGGTAATTTTGGAGTTCGTTAGACTTTCTGCCAGTAGGGACAGGGTAGAGGTCCTTCCTGCTTTTTAAAAAATATTTTTAATATACAACTCAAAATAAAGCTAGGAAAATGTCAAAATCTGACCTAGAGCAGTACAGCTAAGTGTAGTTACTACGAAGGCATGGTTTCACTGCAGATTATTTTGTCAGTAAAAGAGAAAGATTTTTTTTTTAGCCCACAAAAACACTGACAAGATACACTGGCTCAGAAATTGCTTGGCTTAGGGTTTCTTATTTTTTAATCATGATCTCCAGTTGGATACTTCCCATTCTGGCTTGCATGTATCACAGCATACTCTTAGATTTTGCCAAACCACAGTTATTTGCAATATTCCATTACTCTAGCATTTTCATACGAAGGGGAAAGTTCACAGATCTCTTTCAGTTCTGCATATCTGCTGACCTTTCACTTCACAAGATCCTGAAGGACTGAAACTTTTGGTGATTTGGCAGTAAGTGCAGATGTACACCCCACAGTCAGATCTGTGGGAACATATAAGTAAAGCAAATCTGACCATGCAGTGTTTCAGTCAATAAAAGCAATGCATTTTCTTCCTTTGAAAGTATGGAGAAAAGTCTGAACTGTTGTTTTAAATACACCCTTTCTTCTGTTCTTGCTGCCTCAAGAGTTTTGCTCTGCCACAGTCCTACTCTGTAATCCATGCACAAACTTTTTTATGTGGAACATGGCCTTAGGTGGTAGATTTTATTTTTTTTTTAGTGGTGAAACCAGCAATTTTACTATGTTTAGTCATAATGAAATTTCTCAATGTTACTGGAAAAATAATTACTAAAGTAATTTCACAGTAATACTGGTGCAGTGTTCCGTTCTCCGTTGTCCCCACAATTTCTACTGACTATTTTAATAAACTTTTGAATATGAGTGCAATCAGATAAGTTCAAGTAACTGAAGCTGTGGAGTCAGAGGCGATGTTGATATTAGAACCAGAATATTTTGGGTTTTATCCTCACTCAAGGACAGCAGGATACTTTTTTTTTTTTTTTTTTTTTTTGGTAATGCTAGGTGATTGGTTTTAAGTCATATGATTAATTTTCCTCAAATACATTAACTTATGTGCGTTTTCTGGATATAGGAATACATAACTGAGGAGGAAGAGTAAGAGGAGCTTATCCTATGTTTGTAATTATTTAATATTCTCTAGTAAATTTTCACTTTTAAGTCAATATTCCAGCGTAAGAGAATGCCATAATTCTGCTCCTAACTACAAAAATAAAATTGTTTATTATCCAAACAGTGCTTCTCTGATGAGTGAAGTAACAAAATCATTGTCTATAGAAATGATTTGTGCTTGGATACAACCACAAAGCAGAAATAGAAACAATGAATATCAGACTGACTAGATTCCATGAATGTTTGAACTCAAGTGTAATCATGGCAACACTGATGCCTCTTTTTTTTCTCTTCTATTTTATGCCCACCGGCTCCCACTGCAGTGCTTCATCCTTGCACAACTTGGTGACTGCCACAGAGATAGTGGAATTGGAATGTGCAGGTTATGTGAGAGATACCAGTCAGCCTTCACTTGATCATTTTTTAAAACCTTTTGTTTTAATGTTTGAAAAAATGTGCAGTTTTGGAAGCAAAAGAGTGCTTACCTGCTGCCTTACATGCTCTTAACACTGATTCCAAGCGCTGTAATATCAATGTCTGCAGAAAACTAGAATTTCCTCACTGCTTACAGAGTTATCCACTGTGCCATAAAGATACACAAAATAAAAACCAAAGCTACTGAAAAATAGATACAAATTATGCCTATTGTATCACTGCTTTTTTGGGATACTTAACATTTAAATACTTATATATCATGCATAAAGTACCTAACTTTCTATGTGGATGAAATATACATGAAATATGTAAAATACAAATTAACACAGTGCCCATTGTTTTCAATTACATGCTAATACTGATCAGTAAATTATTTCTAAAATACAATGTACTGTAATATGGAGAGCTAGGAATTTCTGGGGTTTTTTTCTTTAATTTTGGGCTGTATGTTTACATACCAGTGTGGAAATAGTAGGCCTCGATTTGAGCCAAATTCAACAGAGGTTGATGATACAAATCCTTATTTAAGTAAATACCTTACTCTGAAGTATTTCCAGAGTTTCTGTTGGCTTTAATGTAATCACTTACATAAGTACAGAAATACACCCACAGAATTAGTTTGCAACAGCAAGGCAAACCAATGACAAATTAGACCTTTTCATCAGAAAAGGGCGATAAGGTGTCTGACCTTTGGTTTCAGATTCTTATCGGCAGAAATTCTTTGCTTATTCTGCCTGGTTTAGAGAAGCAATTGGCTATAACCATATACCTCAGTAGGGTATCCAGACACTGTAATTTGTATAGGATCTGGAGATCTAAGCCAAGCAAGAAGCTTCAGTTTTAAGGTGACAGATGTCAAAACTTGTTGAAGTGTCACTGTGGTGAGACTCACCTGATCTTACCAAGCAGTTGGTTCCAAGTCTTTTGGTACCCAGACTAGGCAGAGAGGTGTTATGGCAAGGGGGTAGAGAAAAGAGGGCAAATGGGAAGGTTCTGCTTGGTTATTTGGCTTTTGAGTGCAGGCACCGTAGAGATGGTGTAAATGGGGGGCATTCATGCACCACTAGTCATAGAATCATAGAATCATAGAATAATTATGATTGGAAGGGACCTCCAGGGTCATCAAGTCCAACCTTTATCCCATCATATTCCTAACCATTAGACCATGGCCTCAAGTGCCTCATCAATCCGTTTTTTGAACACCCCCAGGGACGGCGACTCCACCACCTCCCTGGGCAGCCTGTTCCAGTGCCTAACCACCCTCTCAGTAAAGAACTGCTTCCTAATATCCAACCTGAACTGCCCCTGACATAACTTGAGGCCATTTCCTCTCGTCCTATCATTAGTCATTTGGGAGAAGAGACCAACACCAGCCTCACTGCGACCTCCTTTTAGGTAGTTGTAGAGGGCAATGAAGTCTCCTCTCAGTCTCCCCTTCTCCAGACTAAACAACCCCAGTTCCCTCAGCCGGTCTCCATAAGGCCTGTTTTCCAGACCTCTCACCAGCCTCGGTGTCCTTCTCTGGACTCGCTTCAGCACCTCAATGTCCTTCCCATACTGCGGTGCCCAGAACTGGACACAGTACTCAAGGTGTGGTCTCACAAGTGCTGAGTACAGGGGCACGATCACCTCCCTGCTCCTGCTGGTCACACCATTTCTGATACAGGCCAGGATGCCATTGGCCTTCTTGGCCACCTGGGCACACTGCTGGCTCCTGTTCAGCGGGCTGTCAACCAACACCCCCAGGTCCTTTTCTACCAGGCAGCTTTCCAGCCACTCTTCCCCAAGCCTGAAGCACTGCATGGGGTTGTTGTGCATGACCCAGCACTTACCCTTGTTAAACCTCATACAATTAGCCTCAGCCCATTGCTCCAGCCTGTCCAAATCCCACTGCAGAGCCTCCCTACCCTCAGGCAGATCGACACTCCCACTCAATTTCACATCATCTGCAAATTTACTGAGGGTGCATTCAATCCCCTCATCCAGGTCATTGATAAAGACATTAAACAAGACTTGCACCAAGCCCAAGCCCTGAGGGACACCGCTTGTGACCGGTCTCCATCTGGATTTAACTCCGTTCACCACAACTCTCTGGGCTTGGCCATCCAGCCAGTTTTTAACCCAATGAAGAGTCCACCTGTCTAAGCCATGAGCCGCCAGCTTCTCCAGCAGAATGCTGTGGGAAGCAGTGTCAAATGCCTTACTGAAATCCAGGTATTCAACATCCACCACTTTTCCCTCATCCACTAGGCGGGTCACCTGATCGTAGGAGGAGATCAGGTTGGTTAAACAGGACTTGCCCTTTGTGAACCCATGCTGGGTGGACCTGATCCCCCTGTTGTCCTGCACTTGCTGCGTGATGTCCCCCAAGATGAACCATTCCATAATCTTCCCTGGCACCGAGGTCAGGCTGACCGGCCTTTAGTTCCCCGGATCCTCCTCCCTGCCCTTCTTGTAGATGGGCGTCACATTGGCAAATTTCTAGTCATCCAGGACCTCCCCCGATAACCAGGACTGCTGACAGATGATGGAGCGCAGCTTGGCAAGTTCCCCTGCCAGCTCCCTCAGCACTCTCAGGTGGATCTCATTCGGCCCCATAGACTTATGGGTGTCTAATTGACTCAGCAGGTCCTTCACTACTATTTCCTGGTTTACGAGGGGTTTATTCTGATCTCCATCCCAATCTTCCAGCTCAGGGGACTGAATACCATGAGGAGAACTGGTCTGACCGTTAAAGACCGAGGCAAAGAAGGCATTAAGTACCACAGCCTTTTCCTCTTCCTTGGTAACAGTGTGCCCCCTCGCATCCAATAAGGGATGGAGATTCTCCCTGCATCTTTTTTTATTGTTAATATATTTGTAAAAACTCTTCTTATTATCTCTTGCGGCAGTGGCCAGGCTGAGTTCAAGCTGGGCTTTTGCCCCCCTAATGTTCTTCCTACACAACCTAACTAAATCCCTATACTCTTCCCGAGTAGCCTGCCCCTTCTTCCAAAGGTGGTAGACTCTCTTCTTTCTCCTAAGTCCCAGCAGCAGCTCCCTGTTCAGCCATGCCGGTCGCTTTCCCTGCCAGTTTGTCTTACAACACATGGGGACAGCCTGCTCCTGCATCTCTAACAGTTTCTTCTTGAAAAGAGTCCATCCTTCCTGAATCCCTTTGTCCTCTAGGACTGTTCCCCAAGGGACTTTCTCAACCAGTGTTTTAAACAGGTTGAAGTCTGCCCTTCGGAAGTCCACAGTGAACGTTTTGCTGCCCCCCCTCCTAACTTGGCTAAGGATCAAGAACTGTATCATTTCATGATCGCTCAGCCCAAGACGGCCTCCGACCACCACATCCCCTACCAGTCCTTCCGTGTTTGTGAACAACAGGTCTAACAAGGCACCTTCTCTGGTGGGCTCACTTACCAGCTGAGTCAGGAAGTTATCTTCCACGCACTCTAGGAACTTCTTGGATTGTTTTCTCTCTGCTGTGTTATATTTCCAGCAGATGTCTGGTAAGTTGAAGTCCCCCACAAGAACAAGGGCTTGCGACTTTGCAGCTTCTGCCAGTTGTCTACAGAACGGTTCATCAACCTCTTCATCCTGGTCAGGTGGCCTGTAGTAGACTCCCAGCAGGATATCTGCCTCGTTGGCCTTCCTCAACTTTACCCATAAACATTTGACTGGCTCATCACGCTTATCGATTTCCATACAGTCAAAACACTCCCTAATATAGAGCGCCACCCCACTTGCCCTTTCTACCTTGCCTATTCCTCCTGTAGAGCTTTCAGTTACTCTGCATCTTTTACATAGTTGGATTTAGTTACCTAATGCTAGATATCAAGATCAAACAGTTTTGGAAAAAATCAAAGTTAAAATATGTTAAATTAACACCCCTAAAAAATGGCTAATGTTGTAAAATATTTAAACCCAACTGTGAGAATCACCAGGGTTTATTTTTACTACCCATTCATCTGCTTAGTAATCCCTTCATTTGTTATAATGAGCATTAGAGGAAGACACTTGCTGGGAAGTAATGTTACAATGGAAGATTAATTAAGAAACAAGAGACCCATTTGCAGTTAGTTCTAAGAAACTATTTGGAAACACATCTTTTCTCTCTTTCTCACTGTCTCCAATGAGTATAAGATGTTACCTAAGCAGTGCCAGTTCACTGAAGGGAAAGACTGTCCTGCTTAGGGAAAGAAGAGTGTTCAAATCTTCAGGGTACAATAATGCTGCAGACAGCGACACACACTTTTGCTTCATGCAGTTTCAGTTATCCAGCCTTGCTGCTTCCTCTCTGGGTGTTGGGACATAGAGTAGCAGCCTAAAATAGCTACTCTGAGTCACCAATCAGAAGATTCCCCTCTCTTTTATTTGGTTATATAGGAGTTCTGTGAGGACTTACTCAAAGCTGGGTACCCAAAGTTGCACGGCCAGTGTTTCTACACCAGCTCTCATGGAGAAATGTGATCTTACAGATAGTACACTGCTTTGGACTGCTTTGCTATGTCACTCATATCTAGAGCTGATCTGATAATGAAGCAGCATGTCAGAGGGGAGCTCAACTGCTGAAGGACTACAGTTGCAACAGTTATTTTAGCAACAGTTGGAAAACTCTTCTGAAGAAGACCTCGTATGATACATTCTTAACAAAGGAACATGAGATGTAGTCATCCTGAAGAGTGGCTGTTAAAAAGTTACAAAAAAGGAAAATCTGCAAGGCTTTTTTCTTCTTTAAACTTCAGTATGTGGTGAATGGAGGAAGTCTCCTTGTTCTCTATTTATTTCACTTCCCAGAGAGGCAACTAAGCTCTGTGAAGCTCATTTTCATGACCTTTTAAAAATTAATAAAAACGTTCTGTAATTCTTTGAAAGTCTGGCAACACTCAAAAATTCAAATTGATTATTTTGAAGTGTTAATAGGCAAGGTGCTATCTTTAGACACTGGAAACGTAGAGTCAGATGCATCTCAGGTCTTATTTCACTGTTTACTTTGCCTTCACTGAAGAAAGAATTGATTATTTTATGACCATTTGAAAAGTATTTTAGCTTTATCTACAGAAAAGAATTTGAGGAGGGGAGGTTTTCTTGTATTGAAAAATAACTGATCGAAGCAGTCACATTACTTTTTCTGGATTCTACAAGCTACTGCTATCAACCAGACTCAATAAACCAAAGATAAAGAAAAGTGCAGTCTTTTCCTTTAAATCCAGATAATGCCATGGAAGAGTAAGTTGAAGGGTAGTACAGAAAATATCAATACTGTGTTAGAAGAACAGAAGTAAAAGGGATTGGATTTTGTCATGCCTGAAACTACCTTTTAGATATAGTATTAACAAATTAAATATTTGCACTAGATGGAAAGGCAAATGAAATAGAAATAATTATTTCAAGTGATGAAGTGAGTTAAATAATCTTTCAGTCTGCCATCTGTTATATTAGCTGTAGAGGCACACTCACTTAAAATACAGATATATTTTACTATGAAGATTTTAATCTACAAGAAACAATTATGCATACTAATCAGAAATACCGGGGATATCTCAATGATAAAACATTCTGTCCAATAAGTTTATTCAGTTTAATTGGTGATATTTTGGAGAAGCAAATCTTCTCACTTTTATAATCTTCTAGCTGTGGATTCTATAAACACCCCACCAGCAAAATTAAAAGTGTTAGAAAGAAAAAAAAACCTTGGGTAATTTTTAATATTAGGCTCCTAGTATGTGCTCTGAGCACCCTCCACTTTGTTGTACTAATGACAATCAAGTATTGGTACCCTGGAAAATGTTAGGCTAAAGATAACTCAGTAAGGAAACACTGCAGGAAAAGATTTACATAGAGTTTTAATGGTTGTTTTGTAAACGGGTGCCTTACTTGCTGCAAGGATGGCAGTGAGTCCCAGGGAAAGGAGTGAGGGGAGCTGCGTTGCTGTGGAGATGCCATGGGAGCACACGGAGCACCTGCAGCTCTGCGTCCCTCCTCAAAAGTTTGTCGATATTTACATGCAAAAGCTCATCAGGCAGCTCCAAGGGCAACAGAGACTACTAGTAGAAAATGCCTGTTGATTCTCTATTTGCATCTAAAATATCTGAGGAAGTGCAGCTTGGAGAGGAGGTGCTTCTCTCTTGACCTAAAAATTCATTGATTGACAAGCTGGGCCTGAAAGACAAAACATCAACAGCTGTGTAACCCACTCCAATAACTGTGAATTTGATTAACTTGGGTTAATCAAATTTGATTCCCTTGCAAAAGGGCAACGACTTCTGGCAGCAGCCTGTATGGAAATGCCAGTGGTAGAGGAAGGGTAACAGCAACCTGAGCGTTGCCTCCTCCCCATCAGCCTGCCCTGCTTGGATTTCTGCATCCTTCTCCTTTTGCTGTGTGTCCCTGTACCACCTCTCCCTCTCCTCTGACAGCACTAGGAACGCCGGGGGCATGGCAGCTGGCCTGGCCCTCCCAGGGAGGAGGAGGCCCTGTGGGAGGGCCCCGTGGCCTGCTGTGAGGCAGCAAACCATCCCTGTGGCGACCATTGCCTCCCCTCTCCACCCCCGGCGCTGCACACAGCAGCCTTTGCTCCTTCCTCAGTGGCAGAAAATGAACTGGGTTGGTGGCAGCCGGTGAGTGAAACTCTTTAAAGGCTGCCAGAAAGCAGCCAGTGTCCTCTCACAGGCCAGGCACAGCCATGGTATGTGTGACAGCCCCAGTGTCCCCTCACAAACCAGAAGGGCCATGGTGCATGTGACAGCCTTGGTGGCTCTCCACAGACTGGACGCTGCTATGGTGTGTGTGACAGCCTCGGTGCCCCCTCACAGACCAGGCACAGCCATGGTGTGTGTGACAGCCCTGGTGTCGCCTCACAGACTGGGCACAGCCATGCTGTCTGTGTCAGCCCTCGTGTCCCCTCACAGACCGGGCACAGCCATGGTGCATGTGACAGCCCTGGTGTCTCCTCCTGAACAAGGATGTGTGAGGACACACAGATGCCCTCCCACACCAGGCCACTGCCTGGTCACATTTGGGCGTACTACCTCTCCACAGACTTGGACTGGGTGACACTCTCCTGCCTGGGCCTTTTCTCATGCCCTCACGAATGGCGGTGGTTACCTGTTTGGGAAAAAGATACATATTGAGATGCACCAAAATAGTAAAATAATCACTAACTGAATCGTAGCATTTAAAAAAATAAAAAAAGGATAATACTCAGTTTCTTTAGGTACTGTGCCATCTGCCATCTCCCTATCTACTAGAAATTTAAACCCCACAGATTTTGTCAGCCATTTGAAAGTAGCTTTGCTAAACACAGCTTTATAATCATCCTGACTCTTTGCAGAATCAAACAAAAACGCCTTACCCATCTGGAAGTCTTCCCAGCAAAATAAAGTTTCTGAAAGCTGCCTATGTGAAGCAGGGTGAAGGGGGGGCTTCAGTTCGAAAAAAAACAAATGAAAGCACAACCCCAGCTTTGTCCTGAATGCCTGTCTATCTTACTATTCTGTCTGTAAGAAAAAGCAGCAAGTAGGAGTATTACACTGAGCAACTAGCAAATCATCCTGCTGCTTTGTACTGTTGTCAGGAATCTGTCAGGATTCCTGGAATGAGCCTGGGATTTGCATTTCAGGTGTCAGAAAACCTATGCATTACTGGGACTTCTACCCACTGCAAAGGTTAAATGTTATGTGCATATGTTTAGCAAGTGTGTTCTAACTTGAAGCACAGTTAAAAAAAAAAAGTAATTCCAAGGGGATACTCTATATTTCTAACTCTCAAAAAAAAAGCCCTACTCTTAGTAACCCAAGGATTGCAGCCATGCTCACCCTGATCACAGCAGTGACCCACAGCTCCAATTTTATGCACGTAACATAACATGTTTGTCTCCTAAGTACTCAATACCATTGATGAGAAATTCAGGCCATGACTCAAGATTGTACAATTAAACCAATGATTATTTACGTCTTTCAGGAGCAGAGTCATATTAAAGCAGGAAAGAAAAAAGCAAAAGGTAAACAGTTCTAGCCATCTTGGATTTTATGTTGTTATATAAATGCTTTAGTTGATTTACTTAGGAAAAACTTCTAAAGTATCTGAAGTGAGACTCAAAACTGTAGCTTAACACTTGTAATATGTTTGCCTGACTGCATGTAACTTTTAGGGCAGAAGTTTTGTTCTAGGTTTACTACACTGAATTCCAGCAGGAAGAGGAAAGAGTAAGAAAAGGCATGAATGAATGCACCCAATTTAAGTGTTTTACTGAATTACTTTTGTTACTATATTTTGTTGGTATGTGCTGACACACAGGATTGCTTGAAACCTCACAGTGACAACCACGTGGTCAGCTAGTCTAACACACATACACACAGCTATTTTTCTGGGCTACGTAAAAGAGTGTTAGGCCCATTGAAGTACTTTATCTGGCATTTGCAGAAGTAGGGCAGCTTATTCATATTTTGAATCTGAAAGTGAAATAATAGAATCAAATTTATCCCTGGCATAGCAGAAGACATTTCCAACAGGAAAGAGAAAAGAAACAGTAAGAGAAGATTGTTGTAACCATAGAGAAGTCAGTTTCCTCCTCAACAGCTGGCAAAAAAGAGACAGTATAGGGAAACTCCACCACTCAATCTGGTACCCCCAATGCCCAGAGCAGATGAAGTAGCAGGAGGGAAAACAGGCTGACAGTACGGAGGCAGCCTCTGAAATAAATACCTAAGGGAATGTGGAAGCAACCAGCAGCTTGTTGCCCTCAGCACTTTCCCAGTCACCTGGAGGCCTGAGAGTCCTCAAAATACCTTTGCTCAGGGATTTATTGGCTTAAGGCACATAATTTACGTTACAACTATGTAATTTGCTTCAGTAGAGGAAAGAAAATCAGAAAGGATCCAAGACAGGATTGTGTTTAGTAACTAAGTTACTAAAAACAGTGGTAATTTCATAATTGCTATTACCCAATTACCAGTAATTTAGTAATTTAAAGGTGATGGGAAGAAAATGTCTGGGACATTGAAGGGACATGGATACACTTTAGGGGTGTGGACTTCAAAGCAATATGAAGTTGGGCGCTGATTTGTACACAGGCTGAATTTATCTTACTGCAGATATTCTTCTCAACTGAAAAACAGGTATTTTCCGTAGATGATAACATCCTAGAAAACTAAAGGTTGTGATATAATAAATTATACTGGAAAAGAGTTACCAATGAACATGTAGGGTATATTAGTTACACATAACTTGCAATCATGACAGTAATTATATTTCAGAAGAAAAGCCAATGCTATTTTGCGTTTTGGCATGGCCTTCAGTTTTCAGCATCCGTCTTGTGGTTAAAATAAGAACATCTTACTGTTTTGATTTATTCATCTGCTGTGCTTGATGCTAATGATTTTAGAATTATTAATAGTCTCCTACAAAATGGAGATTTTCTTCCTCTTTACTTTTTTTTCCTTCTTTTTTCTTTGTCACAAGGCTATTTTCTATGTCAAGAAAGAAAGCTTTGGAGAACAATAAACTCTTTGTGTCATTATAGATGGCTGTGTGTATGTAATCTCGCTGGTTTATTTGCCTACTAGTTATAAGCTGCCTAAAAAGCTCAAATTTATTTTTTTTTTCCTTGCAGCATTTTTATGTGACTTACTTTAAAGAAATGTTTTTAATGATTGTACACAAAGTTTGAGGCATGTGTGTTTAAGGACTAAGGTTTTGGCATCAAGAGAACAATGATTTATTTTGAATATGACCAAATTATACATGCAGTCCTTTTCAAGGTAATAAAAGTAAACTAAGTAACAGTAGATAAGGCTTTAGGATTCGGAGGCATTTAATCATGTGCTTTTATTATTAGGAATTGTTTATTAAGTCTTGCATGCTAATTTCAAAAGAATTATATATGCTGCTAACATGTTGGGGAAGCTTATGTCAAAAACTTATTCTCCTTTTTAAAAAAAAAAAATTAGGAATTCTTTGAAAAGAAGAAACTTAAATCAAAGATGAAGCTTCTGGGAGTATCATCTCCTAAAAGTTCATCCGTCAGTTTAGATCTCCTCAATCTATATGTTGTTAACCAGATATCAACCAAAAAAGACAACACTGGTGAGTTTAGTGTAACAGAGTCCTGTTACATCAGTTATCCTTAACTATTACTGCTCTTATTTTAGTTCTGCTTCTTCCACTTACAACTTAATGCTCGAGTAAGTGTTGTTTTATTTCACAAATAAAAAATTGTAAGTAAATACAAAAATTATGATTGAATAAAAAGTCAAGACATAAGAGGAATCAAATAACCTTGGCTACCTTTAAGGCCTTATACACTTATGCACCTTCATCATTCCATTCATTAATTTTACCCTTCATCCATTTCTGTTTCTCTTTGCCATTAAATGAGTCCATTTGTATTCCACTTCCTTTTTCATAACTTTTAGGTGGCATAATTTTATACTATAATGCCATTCAGAATAGAGCTCTTGCATTGCTAGTAACAAAGAAAGAAAAAAAAATATGGCTTTAAATGGATTAAGAAACCTAAACCAACAGCTTGTGTACTCTAATGAAAATTCAGGAAGCTCAAAACTTTCTCCAAGCCCAGTGCAGACATTCCAAATACTTTCATTGCAGAGAACATGAGGAAGCCAGTCCACGTTGATATCACTAAAGATGTGAAAATACCTGTTAGGAGGCACAACATAGAGCTTCCCATGTCACCACTGCGTACACAACATACATCAAGCTTAGATGACATCCAGAACAGGTACTTGTATAAAATAGGCAGTAGTTAAGCTGTAATTAAATTCTGGAAAAGGTATTTCATGATAGTCTTACATTTGGGGTACAAAGTTTCTAAAACAAAGTTTCACAATCACTCCCAGCATTCCAGTGATACTCTTACTTTAAGAGAGTAAATGAATGCATTCTAAATAAAAAACTGTACACGAATCTGAGAGATTTTTTTAAAAAAAAATGTTCCTTTACTCATGTCAGGTACACTAAGTTTACCTCACAGAGCTGGCTATTCAAACACCTTTTTCCACTTACTGTTTTGCCATCCAACTTCAGACACCCTGAAGTGGCTGATACACACTGGCTGCTCATAACTGCTTAAGAATCAGGCCTTTTTAAGATGTGTGGAAAAATATTCTTAAATTATTTTGAAATTAATGCACAGGATGTTTTTCATCTTATGCCTTGTATTTCATAAGCTGTTTTTATTCATTTTACAAGGTTACAAAAGCAAGTATTGGACAGCAGAAAGCAGCATCTCTCAGAGAAAGTAAAATACCAGCATAATGTAAGTTTATTGTTCTCGCTGATGTAAAGGTAAAAATGTACAGCAATGACTCTATTTAAGTGATTTTTTTCAAAGAGTGACCAAATCTCATGGATACTGAAACTTCCTCTAAGGCTATACTGATATGTTATTTGCCAGTCATATTTTATATATGTTCGTACTATTTCTTACATATTTCTTGAAAGGCTCACCTTGGTTTAGGCATTTTCCAAAATACTTAAGAATATCTGTGCTCTAAACTAGTCACAAAGGACAGATTATGGGAAAGAGACTGAGCCCAACAGCAGGGAAATTAAAAACAATATGCATAAATGTTAAATAATGAAGTGTGAGAAGCATAGACAGAAGCGAGCCTTTAAGAGGAACTTAAAAGTCTCAGTGGATACAGTTTGGAAGTTCATACACTTATTGAGGTTACAGTGAAAAACATTCTCTAGATGGAATTACTTTGAACTTTAGGCTGCCATTGAAACAGTTTTAGATAAAGTGTCTCATTGTTATGTTTTGTCTAGTTATCACAAGTAGCAGAATTAACGTATGCTGACTCTAGTATGGAACATGAAGACAACACAGCAAGATATTTTAGTGCCTGTCCATTGTCCTCTTCTGGTTTTTGGTCCTCTAACTGTACACAATTTTCAGAAGAAAATTTCGACACAAACCTAATGGGCAACATTTGGGAACAGGGCTATGAAGAGAAGCTGCAAAACCAGGTTTGATTGATATTTTGTCATTTCCACAGAATTATTTTAAACTAACTTTCATGTATTTGGGGTGTAGAATTAGTGTAAAGATAAAGATAATTATGAATGATCAACATTTTTTGTAGCCTGGTGGCAATGAATATTCCATTATGAATGAGTTATGACAACTTGATCTTTTGCTCACTGAGCTCTGAGTATCGCTGATATCTGCAGAAAGAGAGTTAGTCACATACCACTGGCTTTCTTTTGTTTCTGGCTTGTAAAGTTGGTTAAAGAAAGCTGAAGTGTATTACAGTTATAAATACAGCTTTCTTAAATGGACAATTAGTAATCATGCAGTGTCCCAGTGAGTAGCATAGTTCTCACAGTATTCTCAATGCTGCTAAGAGAAAGGCCTGCTGTTTAACTAAAGTGAAGTTTAAGAAATCACTCCAAGTTGTTTGTTCTGATGCACGTTACTGTTTTTTTATTTTTGTTAACTTTGGGGTTCTTAAAAGAATCATCCTTAGAAAAATAATAGCATATATAAGGGGGCTCTCATAATACGCTTTATTTTTAGCAAATATATTATTTATTGAAAATAATAAAACAAATTCTATGTGTATCACCAGTGCTATTTTAAAGTCTTGAGGCAAGTGAGGAAGGAGTACTTCAGGGCTTCAGAAGGGGGATGCTGGGTTCAGGAAATGGATAGGCAGAAACCCACAGGAAGCTGACCTGAAGGACAAAGGAACCCAAGAAAGATGGTTTCGTAACACAAGGAGAGTCCACCTCAAGTTGCAAGAGAATGAGTAGGTCCTGGAGGCCAGTTTGGCTGAATCAGGGAACTCCTGACTGATCTCAAATGCAAAAAATGTGGTGTGGAAGGAGGGATAGGCCACCCCCAGGAAGAATACAGAAACATCCCCTGAGCCTGGAGGGGTGGCATTAGGATGGCCAGAGCTGAAACTCACAAGGGGTGAGAAGGGCAGCAAAGAGAACTTCCTTAGGTATGTAACCAGCAAAAGAAAACCAAGGAAAATGCTGTCCACTGCTAAATAGAGTTGATGACCTAGTGACAAAGGACATGGAAAAGTCTGAGGCACTTGAGATCTACTTTGCTTCAGGCTTTTCTGACAAGGCCTGCTCTCTGGCATATTTTCAAGCTCAGCAGAGAATTTAGCAGGGAGTGCTCCAAAACAATAGTGAAGGATCAAGTTAGGGAATCCTTAGTAACCTGGACATAAAGAAATACATAGGCCTGGACAGGGTGTACAAGTGTACAGTACAAGTGTATTGAGGGAGTTGGATGACACCACTGCAGGGCAGATATCTATCATCTTTGAAAGACTGTGGTGACGAGGAAAGCTTCTCTGTCACAAGAAGTACACAAATGTTACGCCCATCTGCAAAAACATAAGATTGATCTGCGGAAGTATCATCTCACCTCTGTCCCTGAAAAGATTATGGAACTAGACATCCCAGAGGCAATTCCAAGGTACATGAAGAACAAGAAGGTGACTGGGAGCAACAGACAGTGTAGATTTACCAAGACCATACTGTGCCTGATGAACTTGATTGCCTTCTGTGATGAAATGACTAGGTTTATGAATGAGGGAGAGCAGCAGATATTATTTACCTCTACTTCAGGAAGGCTTTTGACAAGGTTTCTCATGGGATCCTAGTAGCCAAAGTGCAGAGGTATGAACCAGATAAGTGGACAATAAAATGGGTAAAACCTCTGTCTGTTACCATCATGCTCAAAGTAGTTGTCTGTGGGCTAAAGTCTAATTGGCAACAGGTCAGTAATGGCAGGGATCCCAAGAGATTAATACCAAGCCCAGTAGATCTTCATCAGAGAGTTGGGCAATGGGACAGAATGCACCCTCAGGCTCTCAGCAGGTTCATGTATGACACCAGATTGGCAGAGCAATCATGGCAACATTGGGTTAATGGTTGGACTTGATGATATTAGAGGTCTCTTCCAACCAAGGCTATTCTGCCATTACAGTAGCAGGGCTGCTACTCAGATGGATCTTGACCAGCAGAAGGCCACCACACACTTCACAGAGTTTAACACAGAGAAATCCAAAGCCCTGCACCTTGGAAGAAATAACCGCACACATCAGTGCACACAGGGACTGACTGAGTAGGCAGCAATTTTGCAGAGAAGGATCTCAGGTTGCAGATGGACAAGAAGTTGTACATGAGTCAGCAGTGTGACCTTGTAGCAGCAAAGGCCAACGGCATCGAGGGCTGTATTAGTAAAAGCATACCCAGCAGTCAAAGGCAAGTGATTATTTCCGTCTGAGCAGCGTATGTGAGATCACATCTGAAATACTGTCCAATTTTGGGACCCCCAGCACAAGAGAGAGATCAACAAACTATAAAGATCAATGAAGGGCCACAAAAATTGTTAGGGGACTGGAGCACATGATGAATGTGGAGAGACTGAGCAAAGAGGGCTTTCATAGCTTTGGAAAGAGAAGGCTATGGGGGTGTGGGTTCAACTAACTGCTGTCTTCCAGTCTAAACAGAGTTACAAACAGGAGAAGGCCTGAAGTACACAGTGAAATGGCAAGAAATCAAGGTCACAAGTTTCAACAATGGAAATTCTGTTTGTATAGGAAAAAAATACTGTCACAAAAGTAGCTAAGCACCAGAAGAGACCATCCAAGCAGGTTGTGGAATTTGTCCTGAACAGTCTGGCCTAACCTTGAAGCTGGCCCTGCTCTGAGCAGGTTGCACTAGATACCTCTTGAGGTCCCTTCCAGACAACAGCTTGCTATCATTATGTGATCTTCAGTGGAACTTAAAATTGTTACAGCCTATATCAAGCTTGTTCATGCTATGAGAGGATGGGGTGCTAAGGTACATTTTGCATATTAACAGTGCTATTCAAATATGGAAAAGTATGAGTTACATAGAACTTGGCCTGTGAGGACGTTTTGGCTTCTACTGTAAAGATGAAGTAAAAATAGTGGGAAAACATGTATATTGTTTGCAAACCCAGCCTTAAACTTTAAAACAGCTTCTACTGTTTTCTCAGCCAAGAAATAGTTCTGATCAGGATCCTTGGATTACAAAACCTCCAAGCCAGTATGTTTTCAGGAAACATGATACAGTGCCTGAGGAACTGTTTAAGCCATTGCATAGGTAGGCAGTGATTTTACATTAATGAGAAAAGTAACAGTCAAATTTAAGTAAGAAAAATACCAAGATAATCCAAAACTTATTGCTTCTTGATTTTTCACTGAGTTTTGGTGTTTTTCAAATAGAAATTGAAATTAAATGAAAAGATTGAACATATGGATCTATTTAAATTTGCAGAAAGGCAGCAAAATGTGAATTTTAGGTAGGCACTTGGAACCATGATCTATTTTTCACTATGTCACACACATGACAGTGTTAGTGAATTCACCCTGAGTGAGAAGCACAGATTTACTAAGAGGCCACAGGGAGGGTAGCTGCCCCAGCTCTCATTAGTTCTGGTCACTGTTGCAAGTGCTTTTCTGATGACGTTGGTACTGTAGCAGTTGAGCAACTTCTCCACCCACATTGTTTACATTTGGGATTCCAGGAACAAAGCTTTTTTCCCCCCTTCTTTTTCATATGTGATCCTACTATACCCTTCTTTTTTTTTTTTTTTTTTCCTTAGAATTGGTTCAATAGTGCTTTTATGAGAATATACACTTTAAAAAAAAAAAAAAAAAAAGAATGGATAGAAATCTCAAACTTACTTCTTTTTGTATGTGCTGATTTAAAATCTTTTTAGTCACAGAGGTTTTAGGGCTGAGCTAATTTATGCTGAGCATTTTATTCCAGTTTCTTTCCAGGGGCTCTTGCCTTGCATCTTGGGGTCTTACAGAGCTAATCTTTCTTTTCTCTTTTTATTCTGTAAGCTGCCATCTAGTTGAAAGTTCCTATGGGTCTCTAACATTGGCTGTATAGAGCCATAAAAGGGCCATATATTATTTTGCTCTTCCTGAAGTACCTACAGCCTGTTTGCCTGGGAAGTCAAGTGACTGATAAGCTCACTGACCACATGATAACTAGATGAACACAATAGCTTCCAGTGTTAGCCACCTTAACTTTCTCTCTCTTCTCCTAGCTTTCTCCAGCAAACCTTAAAATGAGAATAACATTCACCTTGCTGTAAATCTTGGTGAATTCACAATGAATATCTTTATATTAAAACCCTGTGTAATGTTATCTCACCTACAACTTCCCTTTCATTTCTCCACAGGCTCTTGGACCTCTATTTGTCCGATTATGGCACCTCCCTTAGCCCTCTGCCCACACATGGCTCACCAACAACATTTCCTTTCCAACTGTTCTTCAAATCCATTTCTTTGTATCGTCCTTGTTTTGTTTTCATCCATTATACCCATAAATTCATATACCTCAAGAGCTGGCGATTCTCCTGGGGAGTTTCTTTTGTTGTGTGTGAAAAGTAGAGTATAAACTTATACAATAATTTAATGTAATTGTAACATACTGATGATGTAATCAATGTGCATACATCTGAGAGCTGTGGCATGTCAAGATCATTAGATATTAACTAAAAATTTTAGATGTCTTATAAAAATAGCAGATGTCTTTCACGCTGAATAGCTATTTCCTCATCTACTATTGTCTATGTTTAGCCTGTACCTGGGGCTAAACCATAGCAGTTGCTCTACCACCCGATGACCCCTCCCCAATTGAGAAGGGGAATCAGGGAAAAAGGAAGAAGCCCCATGGGTTGAAGTAAAAACAGATTTAATGAAATAACAAAGCTAATACAATCACCAACACAAAGTATACAAGGGTCTACTCAGCCTGGTCCTAGAGGTCACCAGCAGGAGCAGAAGACCAAGAAGGAAGACCCCAGGAAGAGGAACTCCACCCTCAGTGAACTCCCTCCTCTTATAATGAGCATGATTAAGTGCTGTGGGATACATCTGTGAGTCAGCTTGGGGCAGCTGCCTTGATTGGATCTCCCAGCTGACTCAGGGCTACTCATGGCCTGCCAGCATGGCTGGGCTGTGGGTCTGGTCCTGGGAAACCAGGATAACTAATAACTTTTACTTAGCAGTACAAAATGTTCAGCTCGAATGACAAAAGAGCCTCTGAATTGCTTCATAAAATCTTTTTACCTTCCTCACATAGATGTATCCAAGTTTCTCCAGAAACAAACTCTAGTGTGTTTAGCCTTTTAAAACTGTTCTGATGGCATTTCTGTAAGTGGAGGACACTACTTTCTTATTTAAGTTCTCTAGGATCTTTATCCACTTCCAAGTATTTGCTGATCAAAACATTACAGATTTTTTCTCCAGTGGGATTTCTCTGTACTACATTTCAGGTTTGAAGTTCCAGTGATAGCATTGTTCAAAATTTCTTAAAGAAAGGGCATCTTTTGAATGGCTGCCTTTGCCAGTTCTCTGTGCTTCAGAAGCCTCCCAACTTTTTGCTCATATTTTCTGAAAGGTCAGTCAGCAGATCAAGCCTAGAAAAAAGCAAAAAAGTTAGATTAAGAGACAAGTAACTGAAAGCATGGTAGCTTTCATGCTAATGATGCTAGCACGATAGCATCTGCAAAACCACTGCTATCAGTATTCAGTATTGGAGTAGGGAAGTATGGGTAAAACTGTCTGACTGGTGTCCTGACAGTGGAATAGAAAAATTCTGTGCTCAAGTACAAATGGAAGTCACTTGCTAAAGAGACCAGGAATGAAGCAGTGTGCAGAGCTTACTATGGGCTTTCAGTAAGCAAAGAACTGTAGTCTTAAAAAATAAACTCTTTTTATGAACAGAAGTCTTCCTCTTTTTCTTTCTTTTTTTTTTTTTTTTTTTTTTTTTCCTTCCCCTTTCCAAAGTGGCCTTCTTTGGTCAGCTGGTGGAGCAGTAGTGACATACTGTGGCTGATTTTATAAATCACAGCTCCCTACTCTGGAGGATGTGCTCCATGTCTTGATGTGTTCATGAAACAGAACACCTTTTAAATCAACCGTACTATAAAGTGGAAGTAAAACACAGGACACTTTTTCAGTTGAAATAACGTACATTTGGGACAAAAGCAAGTGTGATGAGCAGTAAAGTATTTGAGATTTTTATCATCAAGTTATCATAATTTCTTGTGTTTGCAGTTAGTATTTTGCTTATTTATGTTGTGAGTAAACTCTTTTTTCCTTTTCTACCCCCTCTCCACCTCACCCCCCCCCCACCAGGCTCGACTATATCACTTCTGCCAGGAAAAACCCAGTGATAATGACCAGCAACGAAACAGAAAACACTGAAGGAATAAAAGAACTATTGTTTGATGTTGTGAAAGAAGCTGCAGAACTGAAAGCTCCCCAAGATGGAAGTGGTTGTTCTTTTCTGACACTGTTTGAAGATGAGAGCCAACCAATCCATAATAATCATTCCACAAAGCATTTTAATCCTTTTGTTAACCAAAGCAGTACTGCCAATTTTTTCATTGATCCTGATGATAGAAATCAAATGAGCAATAGAAATTATCCTTATGATACTGGAGAGGCTTATCCTGCAATCAATGCAAATAAAAGTTCTATAGACAGACACCTTGAAGGCATTTTTACAGCTCCAGAACAGCTTTTACGTAAAAGTAACAATGCCTCAAATGCAAGCGACAAGAAAATGAGTGGACTTCATAAGACCCACCTGCAGGATTGTTGTGAGGAACAGCACTACTTCATACACTCTGAAAACAAAGAAAAACCTGCAAACCTTGATAAAATTGGTGAGTGTCAATAGTTTAAGGATATATATTCTGGTTTTTATTCTCTTTTTAAAGATACACGTTTTTTATATGCACAGATGTGTCTGCCCTGACCAAAACCAAGTAATGAATCTTGAGAATGCAGTAATTTAGCTTTAAATCCAATTATTTAAATTATTTTTATAGTTGATAAAAGCATTTAATTTCAAATTGCATTTATGCTATTGTGGTTTAAAATCATCGTTTTCTTTTTTATTTTAGAGACATTTGCTTATCACCATGATCAGCAGATTAATTTAACAGAGAATGTACAGAACTATTCAAAAAAAAAAAAGTGAGTGCCATAGAAATTATCAATCTGTTAACTAGTGATAACTGCAGAGACCTTGCTGAATTGGAGAAATCCTGCTAAGAGGACATGAAGGAAAAATTCTAAACAGTATTACTGGGGACTGAAGTTTTCCCAGTAAAAATAGGAGTGAATAATGTGAATAAATTTATGCACGTGTAAGCCCTTTGTGCCATTGTTCATCTACCTGTAATAAGTATAGAGAAAGACTGCTTCATGGGACAATTTTGAGTCCCTGAAGTTAAGCTGTTGCTCTGACTTGTTCTCTAAAGTTCCCTGTCTTCTTCCACTGACTACAGAGGAAGTTAATGTCTTCCTGGGCTTAAATTGGTGTATGTGAATTCCCCCATGTTTTACAAAAGATGTTTTATCAAAGAGTCTGATCTGTAACACCTTCTGTTTTAGAAAGCAGCACTATCTTCTGTCATCTCTCATTTTGCATTTCAACAGAAGTGAAGTTTGTGATAAACGGATTCTTGGTGTTAAACCTCTGGTTCAGAAATAAATTCAGTGATCTCAATAGTGGGTTACTGAAGACAAAATGAAAATTGAAGACAAAAAAATCACGAGTAATGACTTAATTCAGAAAGAAAATAAAAGTACAGGAAGGTAAATCACTTACCAGAGAACTCTGTGTTTCCATCCCTTAGTGACGATAAGTCTGTGAAAGAATCAGCTTTGAGACAGAACCAGCTCTTTGGATTTGAAGAGGTAACTTTTTAAAGAGACATGTTTTTTGTCAAACCTACTGTTTGCATCATTCATTTGAGGTGGAGGAGGAATGTCTACATCAGTTAGAAACTGAATTTAGCTTGACTGAATTAGAATCATAGAATCACTATGGTTGGAAAGGACCTCTAGGATCATCAGGTCCAACCTTTATCCCAACATCTCCCTAACCACAGACCATAGAATCAAGTGCTACGTCTACTTGTCTTTTAAACACTTCCAGGGACGGCAACTCCACCACCTCCCTGGGCAGCCTGTTCCACTGCCTAACCACCCTCTCAGTAAAGAACTTAGAATCATAGAATCATAGAATCATTATGGCTGGAAGGGACCTCCAGGGTCATCAAGTCCAACCTTTATCCCATCATATTCCTAATCATTAGACCATGGCCTCAAGTGCCTCATCAACCCATTTTTTGAACACCCCCAGGGACAGTGACTCCACCACCTCCCTCGGCAGCCTGTTCCAATGTCTAACTACCCTCTCAGTAAAGAACTTCTTCCTAATATCCAACCTAAACTGGCCCTGACACAACTTGAGGCCATTTCCTCTTGTCCTGTCATTAGCAATTTGGGAGAAGAGACCAACACCAGCCTCACTGCGACCTCCTTTTAGGTAGTTGTAGAGGGCAATGAGGTCTCCTCTCAGTCTCCTCTTCTCCAGACTAAACAACCCCAGTTCCCTCAGCCAGTCTCCATATGGCCTGTTTTCCCGACCTCTCACCAGCCTCGGTGCCCTTCTCTGGACTCGTTCCAGCACCTCAATGTCCTTCCCATACTGCGGTGCCCAGAACTGGACACAGTACTCAAGGTGTGGTCTCACAAGTGCTGAGTACAGGGGCACGATCACCTCCCTACTCCTGCTGGTCACACCATTTCTGATACAGGCCAGGATGCCGTTGGCCTTCTTGGCCACCTGGGCACACTGGTGGCTCCTGTTCAGTCGGCTGTCAACCAACACCCCCAGGTCCTTTTCCGCCAGGCAGCTTTCCAGCCACTCTTCCCCAAGCCTGTAGCGTTGCATGCGGTTGTTGTGCATGACCCAGCACTTACCCTTGTTAAACCTCATGCAATTGGCCTCAGCCCATCGCTTCAGCCTGTCCAAATCCTGCTGCAGAGCCTCCCTACCCTCAGGCAGATTGACACTCCCACTCAACTTCATGTCATCTGCAACTAACTTCTGTGAAAAATTCTTTTCCGTCATGGTTTATATAAGGAATCCAGAAAGAACAACTTCTAGTTAAGTGGTTCAGGCAGTCCTTTCAGGGCCATAATTTACATGGCTTTATTCACACCTGAGCTGATGCCTGAAATACATTCTGTTAAGTTACCCATTAACCCTTAGGATCAGTTTCTGCAGGCAGTGCCCAGATACTATATGCAGGATACTTTGGTATTATAAAGGAGCTTTATGGAAGTATATATATAAAGAATCTTCTAGATATTTTGCCTGTAGAAGTCACTCAGGTACATACAGTATTGCTCAGGGGTTTTCTAGCTCTTAAAATAATTTGTGGTACAGTGCAGTGACTCCTTTATGTAATACAGAAACTGAACGTTCCTCACTTAACCTGAGATGCTGGTCCATCTGAACTCTCACCACTAACTATTAACTATTTTAAAAAGTTCACAACAGCACAAGAGAAAGAGTATGAGTTTGGAATAACTTCAAATCTTTACAAGATGGAGAAAGGTTAGTACCATTTATATATTATTAATTAAAAAAATTGATTTTTCTCTGCATGTGAAACTGAAACAATTACTTTTAAAGCCAGAGAGAAGTGTTTTGGTCTTTTTAGAATGTTATATTTGATGAGGGCTTGTACTCTTGATTTACACAGCACTGTATAAAGAAGACTAACATTACCAGGTAACTAAGAACTATGTGTACTTGCTTTTCCTTGAAGAGATAAATTCAGGTTAACTTCTTTCTGTGAGTATTACACATATATTTTTCATTGTCCCATATCCTCCAAAGTTGTCCCCTAAATTGAAAAGCCAGCTCTGAAACACCACTGTCTAGTAAAAGTGTCAAGTAAATGTCAGTAATTTTCTTTCTTTCTATTCCTGCGGACCTCTGCTGATTGGAAAAAATCTTGGACATGTTTTCTGTTTTAATTAATTAGATGTTTGACATATGCCGTTTTACTGGTCTGGTCTTCACTGGTCTTTATTCTCTTCCACTAGACTATTTGCTGTCGTTCCACATGTGGACAGAGTGAGGGGAGTCAGAAGGGAGATCCTGTATCCTTTTTGCTCCTCTGTAGCTGTAGCGGCCAGCTGTGCTGGCTGCATTTCAGAGCAGAAAGTCTCCCAAAGGCCTCCAAGAGAAAAACATGATCATAAGCCCACATAACTTGTCTGGCAGCCAGTGTGTGCAGGGAGTTCACTGCAATCTCTCATTGCTTTGCAGAGTCCTTCCACCTTTTGGGTTGCACAGTTCTGCTGCTGGTGCAGGCTGCTGATTCACAGCATGGCTGAAGCTTTGGGGCACCTGTCTCACACTTTCTGTTAAGATCTGTTGTCCTGAGAGGAGAAAAATTCACTATTGCCAAGAACTAGACTGACCTCACTAACACTTTATTCTTTAAACAGTACTTTAAAACTGCATCGGAAGTAGTAATGTTTAATTCTACATGCTGTACTTGGGAGTTGGATGGCTGGGGAATTTTTGGTGAATAACCTTTAGTCCCTTTTCATCTTGTTTTTCAGATGTGGAGTCATTGCTCAGCAGCCAGTCTCCCAGTTACTCTCCCAGGCAGACAGAGAGCTGTTTCAGCTCTAGTCCTGACACGGTGGGTGCTGCCCCTTTATGGTTTTGCAGGGGTTCATTTGAGTGATATCTGTATGCCTGAGTGCTTCTAGGCTGGAACCTTATTTATGGTTTTGTTTTGTACAAGACAACTTCATGTCTGAGGAAGACAAGAAATGATTAGCTGTAAATTTTCCTAAATAGTTTAACAGACCTGTGCTCTGGTCTCTACCTAATACCAGGCCTTGTGGAATTATAGTAACGTGACTGTGGGAAGATGCTAGGCAAGTTTCTGTGCTCTTCCATGACATGCCTATAAGGCAGGAGGATTTGACACACTGTGTTTTCAGACGTTCTTGAACGCAAACATGCCATGATGTAAGAATATAAATTCTGTGTGTGAGTGAAGGTCCACCTTACCCACCTTCTCTTCAACAAAGGCCAGGAGTACACTCTTGGAGAAAGAATGAAATAACACAGACAACCAAAATCAGATAGTTCTGGCCTTTCTGTTCATTTCATTAACTTAGTTGTTAGTTAGTCATTAACTTAGTCCTTAGTTATTGAACAATTTGAACAGTTGCATTCACATAATTCTGTTCAAACAGTCTGACGAGGAAGACACAGCCAAAAAGAAGAAATATCCAAATGAACAGCCTTTGAACATAGATGATGTCAACCTAGCCGTGGCATCAGCAAGCACAAAGTGCCCCAAGGCCTCCAACACCAGAACCGTGCCTCTCCAGCCTAGTGGTATTTTGACTAGAGAAGAATATCTTCAGGAGAAAGACTCTATTTTATGTGTCACAGAGGAGGAAAAGAGAAACCACACTGCCCTGTCTGAGGGCAGCTCATTACACCAAGCCCTTAAAAAAGAGCATGTCACTCGCAGTACTCGGTGTGATGTTTGGTCGCAGACCGAGAGCTCTGTTACAGAGGTAAGGAAAGTGGATGTTGCCACCCAGTGTGGCATCATGCAGGTGTGCAGCTGTGGGAGCTCCCTCCCCTCTGCCCGCAGCCCAGGGCCGGTCCCTCCTCCTGGCACCACAGGCACCGCTGGAGGGCACAAAATGCCAGTGCATGAGGCGCAGCAGCTTGCAGGAATAGCGGAGTTCTCTTCTGAAGCTGAGTATCTGAGTTTGGCTGGCAGGACTCTCGAGGTGCTGAACTACATTGATATGATGAAGGAGAGAGATAAGTAGTGACCAACTAGAATAGCATGTAAAGAATACAGAAGTTCTGTCCTGTTCTCAGTGTGTTTCATTTAATTGGAATATTTTGATTCTTCTAGCCTGGTTAGACAAAATCTTTTTTTGCTGTTTGTTTGCTTCACATTATTATTACCTGTAGATCTCTATCCGCCTACTGCTATCTCTAACTATGGATTTCTGGAGATCCCCAACTGTTAACGCAGGATTTTACAAAAGCCTAGTAAATATAAACCTTAGGAATTAGATTGGCTTTCCCACTGTATATCTGTGGGATTCTGTAGTTTTGGAATGACTTTGCTTCTCTTGGAGGTAGTGGAAAGATTCTATTTCACTGCAAAACATATTTGATGTGGCTCTTAGTTCAGAACTATTGTCTGATTCTTATCCATTTTAGCAGGCAAACTAGCCTTTGCCATATGTTTGTACTAAATACAAAAATGGGAAACGACAGAAAATGCACATCTGCACATATAGAATAAAATATCATTATGAAAGAACTAATTTATTATTTTTTACACATGTACCTCCCCCTCAATGCTTAATCTTCCTTCCAGAGCAGATCTATTTATTCATTCTCTGGTTGTTAGTACTGACAAATATTTAATGTGTTTCTGTGTTTTGCCTGCAGATTGAAAATCTGAAATGTTTTCCTCTTCAGTATTTTTGTGAAGCTACAAATCACAATGAATAAAAGTTTCTGCTAATATTGTTTCTAGGTTATATTCTTTCCTTTTTAAGAAGTTCCTAGTAAAGGTGGAAGGGGACTCACTCTGCTACTGACATCTTCTGCTTATATAGCCATACACCTTTACTTATACATACAGAGCTATATCTGTGTCTTTTGTGCATGTTGTGTGTGAGCTGGTGGTAAGCAGCTGGCTGTGTGCAGGATCCCATTCATCACAAACTGGGCCTGGATGGAGACCATTCTGTAAACAGTGCAGGAGACTGGCTTTTGTAAGGGTTCTACATTTAGCCAATACTCAGGGCTAAACTGTAGCAGTTGTTCTACCACCTGATGGCCCCTCCCCAGCTGAGAAGGGGAATTGGGGGGGAAAAGGGAGAAGCCCCATGGGTTGAAATAGAAACAGATTTAATGAAATAATAAAGCTAATACAAGCACCAACATAAAGTATACAAGGGTCTGTCTACTCAGCCTCATCCATAGAATCAGCAGAAGGCCAAGAAGGAGAAGCTCCAAGAAGAGAAACTCCACCTTCAGTGAGCTCCCTCCTTTCATAATGAGCATGATTAAGTGCTATGGGATACATCTGTGAGTCAGCTTGGGGCAGCTGTCTTGATTGGATCTCCCAGCTGACTCAGGGCTACTCATGGCCTGCCTGCATGGCTGGGTCATGGGTCTGTGCCTGGGGAACCAGGACATAAGGTTAATATGTTGTACTTTCTCCCTTGGAGACAGCTGTTGAAAGATTCACTGCCCTTATGCTCATCAGGTTGTTTCTTTTATTTCTACATTTTATAATAAAAGGTTTTGCAGATGAAGGGGAGTGTGTCACCCAGCCCTGATGAGATCCGTTGCCATCCTTCGTATCCTTTGTTATCATCAAACTAGTGGCTGTATTTTCTACCAGCTTTTTCTTTTGAAGCTAAGAGCCATTTGTAAAAGAAGGTCTACATTGCTCAACAGTTTGCAGGTTTATGGCTATGCCATTTTAAAAAGAGCATCTCAGAAATTTCAGTGAACTTTTCTGTACTCAGAAGAAAATAGCATTGCCTTATATATATATATATATATATATATTGCATACATGGGAAGTGGTTTTGCATAGCCGGACTTCTGAAATGTGCAGCTGTCACTTAGCCAATTCACTGCCCACTTCCTAAGGGGTGATATAAGCAGACTTTCTTTTTTAGGCTGCCTCAGTTTATTGCCAAATTCATCTTCTTCACAGGAGCTATAATTTTTTTGAATAACAGCTATGATTTGCTGAAAGCTCAGCTGTCACCAGTGGTTTGTAAGGCGCAGTTATTCGCTCCGTTCAGATAGTGCCGCAGCAGCAGCAGCCCGTGCTGCCATGCCTTAGGACAGCTCGAAGGCGTGCATTTTCCCAGCAATCCTCCGTACCTGGTATGTCCCTGTCAGCCTTCCCAGCGGTGCATGTCCAGCATGTCCAGCATGTCATTGCCCTCCCCACCGCCACCGCTGCTCCAACTTGCTCGCTGTGCCAGCTGCCTACAGTGTGCTGTGGCAGGGGCCAGTGAGTGGCATGCTACAGCTACCAGCTCTGGTGCTGTGTACGCTAGATTTGAGGGTTTTTATTAATCTGGCAGATGTAAAATTGCCACATGGCCAGAGAGCTCTCTGGTGGCTGCGCTTAGAGCGATGCTGAAGTGACCCAGCCTGAGGTAAACTGCCATTAGCTTGCAATGGAAGCTGTACTCCTGATTTCTGCAAGAGCAGTGTAGTTGCTGGGTCTTTTAAATTTTGTTTTGTTTAACAGTACAGTGAGCTACCCAAGTTCAGGCAGATCCCCCTGATGCACAGAGCTAGCCTCTGAGTGGGGCAGGTCCCCAGTTTGTTTCTGTGAACCTAATGGACAAAGAGTGCAGGTCGGAACTGGGAAAAGAGAGTTACACCCTATGGACACATGTATAGGGGGCTTCAAATGAAGCAATGCATCTTTATTAAGTTATCTCTCATACCTCTCACATTTTGGTACCTTTCTGTGGGTAGAGCTTATTTTCACTTCAGCCACTAACACAGAAGCTGTCAAAATCTGTCTGGTCCAGCCAGGTTTCAGCCTAGATTGCACCATTTCCCAGTAAGGAGTGAAACTATGTTGCTGAGTACCAGACACACATTTTCTGACTCGCTGTGCATAAGAGCCACATACATGTCTCTAATGCAATAATTCACCACTTGGGATATGTCAGTCTCTGCGGATAATCGTGTTCCAAGCCTTTGGATGAGAGTGTATAAAATCCAATTACCTTACAATTTTTACCTGTAATTGCAAAGCAATCAGGAGGAAGAAAACTATCTTTGTAGTGGTATGTGTGCTGGCAGTGATGATAAATAAGGCATCGTGCTCATTTTTAGCTGCTAGAGAAGTATTTTAAAGTATTTACATTACTGTTATTGCATTAGAAGAGAATCATGCTTCCTCCTTATCTCAGTGCCAGTCTCCCCCTCAGCTCAGGTGCTTTCTTTCACCTGATTTTTTTTGCAACTTTCGGGAAGAGCTGTTTGGTTTAACAAGAATCTCCCTTCTCTTGGTGGCAGCCTCAAATCTTGCTTTTCTTCAGTCACAGAAATGTATATGTTTTTAATGGTGTTTGGTGAGAATCAGGTATAAGTTGAGTTTTGCTAGGAAGAAGGCCAGAAGGGTACCTGTAATGAACCAAAAAGCGGGAGTGTTGGTTTAGCATTGGCATTTGAATGCTTCTAAATATAGATGGAAAGACTCTCTCACTGCAAGTGTTACCCTAAGCTTCAGTCAGAAGCAGTTTTAATAGGCTCCTGGTATCCTTTTTTTTTGCTATGAAATCAGCTCTAATTACAGGAACCTGCAAGGTAAGCATTCAGCCAAAGTTTTCTGGGCAAGCACCAATGGAAGTTTGGTTTCATTAACGGGGCAGTTTATTGCTGGATTATGCCAAGAGCCTCCACAAACTTTGTAGAAATCCTTATTTCATTGTTGGGAAGGATTATCATTGTGGGAAATGAGAAGCTTGTCCTCACACAAGTGATTATTTCTTAGGTGGAAACTGTTCTGTGAACTGGCTTTTAAAGGGTTTCAGCAGAGTGCAGATTCAGGAAGGATGAGGTTTCCTGGAAAAAATACTCAAGTCTCTGCATCCAATGCTCCATTTGTCTCCACAAAAGCGAATGACCTTCCTGCCACCATTCTTCCGCCTCTCCTCCCTGACAGCCTCTGATGGGTCAAAGATGACAGCCCCAGTTACCCGAATGAGAGCTCACTTCTCCAGGGCTGGTGGTACTGAACTCCAACCAGGTCTCATACCTCTGTGAGCTAAATATTAAATGCTCTCCCTCTCACCTAGCCACACTGCTGTAAATTCACATGCTACACCTCAGCAGTGCTCGCTCTGGATGCTGCAGCTCTCTAGATGTGAAACCCAATGGAGACCAGTTTTCAATGAGCTCACACTCAGCATGCAGATGGCTGCAGAGGATGCTGAGACACCGGCTCTGTGTGAGGCAATGGGGAATGCTGGGCTGAATCATAGAATCTCAGGGATGGTTTGGGTTGGAAGGGACATTAAAGATCATCTCGTTCCAACCCCCTGCCATGGGCAGGGACACCTCCCACTAAACCAGGTTGCTCCAGCCTGGCCTTGAACACTTCCAGGGATGGGACATCCACAGCTTCCCTGGGCAACCTGTGCCACTGTCTCATCACCACCCTCATGGTAAAGAATTTCTTCCTAATATCTAGTCTAAATCTCCCCTCTTTCAGTTTAAAGCCCTTGCCCCTCATCCTGTCACTCCACGCTCTTGTAAAAAGTCTCTCCCCAGCTTTCTTGTAGGCCTCTTCAGGTACTGGAAGGTACTGGACCTGCTCCAACAGCTCAATGTCCTTCTTGTGTTGGGGACCCCAGAGCTGAGCACAGTACTCCAGGTGGGGTCTCACGAGAGCAGGATAGAAAGGGAGCATCACCTCACTCGACCTGCTGGCCACTCTTCTTTTGATGCAGCCCAGGATGCAGTTGGGTTTCTGGGCTGCAAGCGGGCACTGTTGGCTCATATTGATCTGATCCCATGTACAGACCTCTTAGGAGACTGGAGGACTCTGACCAAGGATCTGGACGCCAGTAACACAAAATCAGGGAGACTCTGAGGAGTGACTTTGGCAGAGGCTGCAAGCAAATGATCAGCAATTGGGTCCATTTAAACAAAACGCACCCAAATGTCCTCAAGCATGAGGGTGCCCTGTTAAGAAGGAGAAGGAGATGACATGCTGGCAGAACAGGGCTTGGCCTGGAGCATGGTGCTGAGTGCTCACTCTGTACCTGCACCTTGCCACCAAGCATGCACGGGCAAATGCAGCCAGGGACAGGGCGCTGGGCATAGGGACTGGGGGTAATTCTCTTGCTGTATGTGGTTTTGATAGATTAAGCAGTGAACAAACTGCAGTGCAGTGCCCAAGAAATGTAGTATAATAATAATAATAATAATAATAATAATAATAATAATAATAATAATGATGCATGGGCAAGGGGTGGCTGGAGGGATGCCAGATCAGGGGATGATCACTGGCAGGTCTCTTCAACCAGCCCAGCATGAGTCAGTGGGGAACCACCAAGATCAGTGAAAAATGACTCTTTTTTTAAGCTTACCTTTAACTTTCCAGCTACTTCCTACAAACTGGAGCAGCCTTGAAAGCAAGTACACACAAAGGCTGTGCAGGACTGTAAGGTGACTGGTTTGGATGCAGCACCACCCACCCTTGATGCCTGGGAGGTCTGATCCTGAACATGCTCACAAAGATCTGGGAGCTTTGCTCCCAGAACAGTTCAGTTGTGCAGATGGCAGAATGCGTTGAGCAGAAATCAATCCATCAGTAGTTGTTTTGTGATAGTAGCAGGAGCAGAGCGGAATGGAAGAACGCAAAATAATGGAGGGCTTGACAGCGGAGCTGCCAGCTTTTCATTATCTCACAAAGCTGCCCTGTGGTTTTGGTGACAAGTGATTTGAACTGCAGCCACTCATCACCTTTATCAGCCAGAAACCTAAAAACATAACCTGTCAGTGCAAAATAATCAGCTTGCACTCTCCGGTCCCGGAGATAAGCTCTGCCACAGACACAGGTTTGCTGAGCAGACTCCTGCTGCCAGCATCTCCCCACCAGCTGTACTGCCACTGGCTGTTACCTCTCTGCATCCTGGACCAAAAGGCTACAGCTCTGTCAGAGACAACTCTGGATCTTGCAAGGGTTCAATAGGGGTACCTGCAGCAGGTGGAGGTAACAGGACCCATTTCCACTTGGTCTAGTGGGTGTGATTCCTCTGCCACATGGGGAGCACAGCCAGGGCAGCCCCCAGCATGGCACAGCCACGGTGCTGCTGCTCTTCATTAATAATCAAACAAGTTTGGGAATTTTGTGAATAAAACACACAGAGTTAGGACATTTCCCCATTAGATAATAGCAACTTCTGCCCTTTCCCCAGTCGATAATCGAGTCTGAAGGTATAAATTGCTGTCACAAAACTGGTGTGTGTTTGGGCAAAGGACGTTAAAAACCCATGGGGGGACATTGGGACAGCTGGCAGCTCTGTGTAACTGCGTTCAGCTCTTCAAACAAATCCTCCAGGAGGAAGGGACACTTGTCTGGTGTGCCACCATCACAGAAATGACCTCTGGTTTGAAACATATCATATTAAGATCATATTCAAAGTTATTCTTACCCTTAACTTATTTCAGGCAAGCCCATGGGCTATTTTAGCTCATTTTGCTGAGCAATGCAATTTTGCAACTCTAAAAGGCGACCTGAATACCAAAACAAAGGAAACCTTGAGAAAGATTCTGTAATTAAGTAACTCACCTTTTATTTTGTTCATTTACACTTCTGGCACTGACAATTCTTTGAAGATATTTATTTTTATGTAAAGACCAAACTTCATGAAAGCAATCAGAACAGAAGTCAGTTAAATAATTTTACATCACTTAAGTTTCAGAAAATGTACACCACTTTCATACGTTATAGGCTTGACTGGTTGCAAAAGGAAATGGCACATGTTTGACATGATTAAGAAATAACTTGGACAACCTGACAAATAGTTTTGCCAAAACCTGTTTTGTACTGAACACCATTAACACGCACCCAGGGATTACAGTACACCTGACAGCATCATGTGCATGTTATTATTCAACACGAACTATTACTATCAGTTTGGTCTCCAATAAAGTCTCAAATATTCTACATAGAATTTGTCACAGAATGATCCAGTTAACATTTTTGTAGGGCTGCGAGATGCGGAGATGCGGAGATGCGACTCGTGCCACTTCCCAGCCATGCCCTGGACCAGCAGGACACTGAGCACATGGAGAATATCAAGCACATGAATAATCCTACCGATTTCATGGGGACTACTCAAACACTTAAAATCGAACAGATGGCAGGTGGGCCTGCGGTGTAACGCAGCATCCTAGCACCACAAAACCACCTTGTTTCACACCTGCTGAGGATCCATGAAGTTTCTCCTGCAGAAGTCACTGCAATGGTCATACATTCAGTCCTCTCCAAAGTCTGTGTAATGTTTAAGGCAGCAAGAGAAATTTGCCTTTATTTTAACACTTCAGAAACTGATGTTTCCTTTAGAATTAGGGGGGCGTTATCCATAATTCATCAGTGTGCCCCTTATTTATATAAACGTGATGAAAGGTCAAACTAAATTTTGACAAATTGTATCTCAACAGAATTGAGGAGTGTAACTAAACCAGAGTTGAAGCTTTATAATTACATGTGCCAGATCATTCACATGTAACATATCATCTAGGGACAATGTGAAAAAGCAGGGATTTAGATAAACTCTGTATTCATGAGGCCTGATGCTGGTCAAACTTCCCCTGGCATGAGTGAGCTCTACTGAAGCTGATGAGTGAGCACCTCTGAGGAGAGGTGTGAGTAAGATTAAAAACATGCCGCTGGTTCACACTAACAGGTCATCGTGGCTAAAGTATATTCTCATACACAGAACTCTGGAACACCATTAACACCCATTTACAAAACACTACAGTGATGGTTATTGGCACATAAAAAAACTCCTTCTCTATGTGAAAACACACACAAAATAGATAAGAACGGCCATTTTTTTCAGACTTTTAAAATCTATATATAGTTGCCTTTAAGGAGTTTTTACCCCCAGTATCACAAACAACAATATTTCTTTAACAATGTTCACCTAGATTTTACTGTGCTGACATTTGTAACACTGCCACAACCTAGATCACTTTGTGGATTATGCTTAACTGTACTGTACACAAGGCGATGAAGATCAATAGAAAACGGCTAAGATTTTCGCACAAAAATGTGACTTGTTAAAATCCAGAGAATGATTGAGTCACTTTATAGGCAGCAGCTACATGTAAGCTGTAAATGTTACCCGCAATAAAAACACATTTTGCCATAAAGCACATATTGTGGCATTATCTGCTTCTGGCCTGGTACACAAAGCTTGATTTTCTTCCCAGTTACAGGGGAATGGGTTTGGTTAGCTTGACTCTCTCAGAAAAAAAGTGCACAAATATCTTACTCTTTAAAGTGCTTCACAGAACTGTCTTTTCTGCCTTGATTTCTACCTTGAGATCTCTCTATGCTATGAAGACTCTGCCTTTCTCACTTAGTGATGTTCAGCTAACAAAGCCTCCTACGCAAGTACAATTTCAAGACCATGTTAGAAAAGTGCTGATGTTGAGAAGCAGCAAGTTGGGTATAAAGCTGAGAAGTACAGGGTCCGTCTTAGACCACTGCCTGTGGGACTGCACCCAACACGCCCATGGCTGAAGGAAAGACCCTCACTCAGGGCCTGAGCAGGCCTTGAAAGTCAAAACTTCTTCCCAGTGCACAACCCGAGTGACTAAGAAGGGCAAAAGAGATTTCACTGAGGTAAAAAGTAGTAGCTCTGCAAACTCAGCTGCTCTCACCCCCAGGTGGGCATGGGAGAGGAGCACTTGTGTGCTTCTTCCCCCACCATTCCAATCCATAAGACCAAGCACAGTCCCTTGGTCCCACTGTCCTTCTTCTGCATGGGAGAGGTCAGAGATGGCTCCTTTCAGCTATGACACCCATCTCTACTGAAACACGAGTCTTTGGGGCTTTTGATGTATCAACTCTTTCTTCTCCCCTCCCAACCCTAACTCCTACACCAGTGAAATGCTGCATTTTCCAACTTATGCAAAAATAAGTTGGCATTGGAACAACGCTTCTTGGAATGTATCCTCTCTTGTCCCAGAATTTCTGACACGGCTGTCACTGCAACTCACAAGGCAGCAACGTCTATGAGAGCAACCTATCTAAGGTGCACACGTAGCGATGCAACTTCAGCCCCTCTCAATGAGTCCTGGGGCCTTGCTTTGTTTCTGTCTCTGTTTTCAAAACAGGTTTGCTTCTCTTGTTAAAAATGATTTTGATCAGCAAAGTGACAAGGGGAAGAAACAAGTGGCAAATTATCTCAACCCCCCCAACAGTTTAGATTTGCAACATGGTGAACAAACTACTGTACGTGAATTAAATTTTAAAAGATTAAAAATGTATCAGGACTTGTTTCTTTTATAATTGCTCTCAGACCAAAATGTAGAGTCAGTAGATTAATCAGAATTAAAATATCCCCAATTTCTGTATATAATCAATATGCCTAACTCTACCAGGAGTATTACTCTAGCATTCCTGATGCATAGAATACCTGAATTAAGTGTGCAGTCCATGTGAAAAAAAGATTCCACATCTTCTGCAGAAAACTTTCAATAAAACGATATTGTGCTTAGACATACTATTTATGCTACTTCATAAATTAAAATCCTGTCATAAGAAATTATTCAGCTACACTATATTTTTATTTTTTTATCTGGAATGTTACTAAGTCTACCTTTAGCAAAAATCTCTTAAAACTTAAAATATGCACAAATATAAAAAATCTTTGCAAAATAGAAACATTTTATTTCATTTTCTTCACACATTATAAATGTTCACAGATTCTAAAAATAAAACCCTAATTGCGTAAGATTAATTTCAAGTATTTGATCTCATTTTCATTACACATGATGCTTGGTACTAGGTTCAGTTGCTAAGGTATGGAATGCTGTCTTGGTGAAGTACCCCTAAAAGGAAGATTGAAACCCAACTCTTTGTGGATAGGAAAGGGAGAGTGACAATAAAGAAGCTGATACATTTTGCACCCTCATAGCCAGTAGCAATGATGAATAAAATGAGGTGTTTCAATTGGTTTGCCTTGAGAAAAAGGGCGGGGGCTGCAAACCTTCGGAAAACTGCTTTCAGTAAGATCAAACTTGTTGCGCGAGAAAACGAGCCCAGTGCTGTATGCAACAGAGTGCCGCTTTGGAGAACGTCTGTGAAACAAGGCTGGCAGAAAAGATGGTCTTCAGCTGCTAAAAATCCCCAGCACTGCCTGCAAAACAAAAGAAGCTGATCTTGTGACAGCGATCTTTCCAGTGACTTTGCTTTGGTTATGCCCGATGAATGCAGCAGTTTCCTCCACCTGTGGACACCAGTGCAACGCAGTGCGAGGTCAGCACCAACACCGTGCTGGTGTAGGGATGCCTGCTCTGGCTTACACCCTGCTCCAGCAAAACACATCAAGCAAGGGAAAGTTCACAGCTGTAACGGCTTATGCTTTTGGGGGGGATCCGAGCCATAAGTCCCTTTTCTGAAAAGGTGGTAAATGCCTACTTAAACCTATCTCTATGTAGGATACCACGTAAGGACAGGTTGGGTGTTATACACCTATTCACACACTGTTCTGGATGACGAAACTGTTCCAAATAAGGGTCTTCAAATACGCATTTTTCAGTTTGAGGAAGAAACCAATTTGCCCTTAAAACTATTTTGTTCTCATCTGTGCCAAGTATCCCTTTTTCTTGTTTCAGGCACTACACCTTTGGTGAAGGTTTCAAAGAGGTGACAGCCTACGGAGACATCCCGTGGTGGGTGCATTGGACGACAGGTCTGGAGACCCAAACATTTTCAACAGCTGGTGCTTTCAAGGATAAAAATATTGTGCGCTTAAAGGGTAGGCAAGATGGAAGGGGTAAGAATCCAGCCCTCTCACCGCACAAGGAGATGTTCAAGGTTGGGCCATTCTTTGCAATGATTTGTTTGAAATTCCGTCTCTCCACTATGCTTTCCCTTTTTAGTCCCAGTCAAGTCACAGAAGGATGTTTTAAAATGTTTTCTTTCCACAAATATTTCTTTGATTAATGAAGTAAAAAAAATAACGTAAAATGAAGTTCAATAATTGGAGAGTAAGAACTCCCCCCACATAAGATCAGACACCATAATGTCAGACTTCTTTACAACAAGAACCCCCCACATTATCCAATAAAAATAACTTAGTAACAAATGTCCAGTCTCAGTTTTGACAGTCATCCTACATTCAAAATATTTTTCAATCCAAGAAAAGCCCACAAAGCAAATCTATAAAAGCTAATGAACAATTTCTTTAATCTTTACACAATGAAAAATAAATTTATTTTTACCAAATAAATGGGGGGCAGCCCACAGGCAGAGGAGGTTTTCCACATTTTTTCATGAAGCAAATGTTTCAAAGATAAGAATTTGAATTGTTGATGCTTTCAAACTTGTATCTCTGAAGACTTAAAGCAGTGAGGACAGGGCAAAGAAAAAAATTAACGTAATATTTTTATGTAGCTGCATAAAATTCAATTTGCGAAGGCAAGAAATCATGGCAGGTGAATAAAATACCGTTCATATTTTCATTACCAGGCTAAAGGCAGCCAAGTTGATTTTTGTGCCTGACATTTTCTTGACAAGTTTGTAATGCTTCAGTAAGGCAATTAATAGGAGATGTAGGCTTCTGCCCATTGCTAATATTTCTCTTTAGATCCAGCAAGACACTGGTTGACTAAGCGCATCTGAAGGAAAAATGTGCTGGGATTCATTTACTCTGCACATAGGAAGATAAACTGAAGGCAATATGATTATTCACAAGCGAAAGGCTCAGGAGGGATGACCACTGTGCATTTAGCAGCACAAAACCTCTCCCTCCTTTTCTTCCTTTTAGCTAATGATATTTTGTGTTCAAAACTAGGCATGAACCCAAATATTAAAATGCGAAAAAAGAAAACAAAAATAGTTTTTTTCCAACTAACTTAGGCCTCTATGTTGTACCTAGCAATACAATACAGTTCATTTGTACATGTGGCCACATGCTTAGTTCTGCTTTCCTGCTGTCAGGTAATTAAGTTTGGCAGTTTGTGTCACAAACACCCACTCCCAACCGTAGTGTGTACATAAGAGCAGCAGTGCCTATACATCCTGGCGTTACACAGATGTACGCCACCCTAGTGAACCTCCACCCAGGTGACTATGGCTCTCTATCTCAAATAAATAAAAATGGAAGTTCTCTTAGGGTAAATTTGAGAAATGTTCTCTTCATTAGATACAGCAGATATTTGTATTTTCCTAATTAGTTAAACCTTATAGATGGCTACCATTACAGCAGCTTATCCATTCTTCATTCGTTGCATTGCACAGCAGAGCTATTTGCTAGGCTGCTATGGGACTGGGATATGCCAGATCTCATCTGCCTTCTGATTAGCTACTCTATTATTTTATCTTTTGTCAGTACTGGAGATAAGGACAAACACTGACCATCTAGGATACCTTCTGTATTCATCTGGTACAGTGCACCCTACTAAATACCTCGGGATGGTACAGCATCACACACACTTGGTGAATTCACATAATTGTGGAATGCAGTCTCTTTTGGAAGCCATTGCTTTTAGTTATCAAGAAAACACTAGCGTATTGAATTTCCTTCCAAATGGAGCATTTTTGAACATGAAGGCATTTTTAACTAGACAGTAGAAAGGAGAACCAGACCAGAAGCAGGGTAGTGAGGTCATCAGAGAGCTGCTTTTTCCCCAGAAGGCTTTTAAATGATTAAATACATCAGCAGCTGAAAATTATTCCACATCAGAAGCATCATTGTCAGAAAGATGGTAATTACTTCCCTTCACCCGAATATACTCTATGTACCTCCCTTCATCAGAATCTGACGTACCACATGTACATAGCCTGTTTTCAAACAAAGATTCAATTTCCTCTAGTTTTTTCCCTTTAGTCTCAGGAAGACAGCCGTAGATGAAAACCAGTCCCAAGCCAGCAAACCCCGCGTAGAGGAAGAAGGCTCCTGCAATGTAAAACAATATGCACAATGAGTTACAGAAGTTCCCATACCTCCAGAGCAGAGGGAGCAGCAGAAGTAGCAGGCTGCAGATATCAAAGGAGTGAGTAAAAGCAATGGTTGGAGTGGCATCGTTAAAACAACGAGCTGCGGGGCCGAGGGTGTAGCAGAAGGCTGCTTTATGCCGTCATTCCACAATGGAGTAAATTAAGAAAAGGAATTTCATTTCACATGGAAGATAATACACATCTTTTTTGGAAAAGTCATGCTGCTATTAAAATAAACAGCAATTAAATGGTTGCACACCCAATTAAAAAAAAAAAAAAAAAAAGATATGAAAGGCAAGAACTTTCTTAGTTTACCTCAACAGTGAAGGACACACTAAGACAACCACCCAGAATAAGAAACTTTAGCAAAAAAGAAATAGTCAGGATTAAAATAATGCTTGTGACTCTTACACCTAATTATTATTTAGAAGTTCTCTGCAGAGACAATTTGCAGTGAGAAAGACCATCTCCCCTGCCATCCACCTTACCTAGGGGGGCAGAGGAGGTACCAAAGGACTAACGAACCTGCCATGTGTTTCTAGACAGATGACTCAAAGGAATGACAAGCAGAGCTGAAAGGCTCTGTACTAATAATTATGTGAAGGTCACATCAACTCCCTAGCAGCTTAATGTAATTTAAATGACTGTACTGGAGTGACTGAGAAGTAATCTGACAAACTCTCCACAGGCTCCAGCAGACAGGACTTAATCAACAGCTGGGAGTGGGGCAGTAGCATCTTACACAGCTGTTTCTGCAAAGACCATCTGATAATGGTCTTGGATGCCATCTGAGCTGAGAATGCTGCATTCATAGTTGACATTTCATAGCAAAACCAACTAAGCAATCCAGAAGCAGTAGAAAATTTATGCACCAATGGTAGTACTGCATACACAGACATGTACTGTTCCTTACCATAGTACGTCAGATATTCGGCCGTGTGCAGAAATGTCAGTGACACAAGCACATTGAAAACCCAGTTGACTCCAGAGGAACAGGCGTTTCCTGTACTTCTAGCCCAAAGTGGGTAAATTTCAGAATTGACAGTCCAGGGCATAGGACCCATTCCTAAGAATGAAAAAAAGAGATCAATCTCAGTTTAATGGCTGAACTCCAAAGTAAATTTAACGTGTAGCCTCTCCATTCGACATCCTGCCTTTACAATTTTTTAACTTATATGCAAAAAGAAACATTTGCTTACCAGGTGCAAAGAAAACCAAGTATAAAATAAGGCCTAGAAGTGCTGTCCAAGAGTATGGAGTGGGGCAGAAATTGTATGCCCAGAACAAATCTTCCTTTTTGAATACTGTTTCATTTGAACATCTGAAAAATAACAAAAAAACTTTGTGTTAAAGAATTTAACATAAAGAATTTAACATATAAACATGACACATAATGCCTTATGAAAAGCTGACAAACGTATAATTAAGATGAAAAAACTTCATCCCTGTTAATTTATCAAGACCTTTGAGCCAAGTCCTACATTCAGAAATCTGCTTTTTCCTAACCCTGGTCTTAGCAAGAGTAACCAGCAGAACATTCCTGAATTTAAACACTTGCCTTGTAGCTACAGATCTCCTTCAAACAACTCATCTTTACTGTGCAAGTGGTCATATCAAAGCCAATGAGACCATTCACATGAATATCACACAACGCAAAAGAGCTGCAGCACAGGACTTTTTGCTAAAGATTCTGCATGCAAGGATTAAGGCGAAGTGGAAGTTAGTCCTCATGTCATTGATGAACTAACCATATGCTGCACACTTCGAGTGTAATCAGGAACACCTATGGAGTGTGCCAAGATAAAGTGAATTTATAAAGAAAAGAGGTACATACTTTCTTTTCTATGCAGTGGAATAATTTAGAAGACCGTAGCATTTCTAATTAGACAGTAAAAATAAGATCAGAGGTAAACCATGCCTGAGCTACTGAATGGAAAAATGTCTCTATTCCAAGGACTATGTGGAAATTACATATTTCTAAGAATAGGTATAAAATCAGGTATTTCCATCTGACTGCCAACAATATAATATATTTTGAAGGAATACTTGGAACATTTGCTATATATATATATTTTTTTTAAATTAGCAGTTGTTTAAAGGGATAACAAGGCGTAACTGTAATTACATAAACTTTACAGCGGCAGCCAAATCAATTGCTACATTTGAAAAACCGTGTACTTTTGCAGGAGAAGTCTTAGGCAGACACCACCCTTTCATATGCAAACAATGTTATTTACTTGAAGAAATCACAGAGAGCTGAACAGCTGTCTGGGTTACGATCTCCAGATCAGCTGAGCACTTACATGAAGGATATGACCCTCTTGAAAGCAGGAAAACCAGAATGAAGAAGGATAGCTGGGCAATGAGTGGCAAAATGGCAGAGCAATGGACATCCTGAAATGTTTCAGAGGACCTGCCACCATTGCAATTGACGTTGAAAAGCAAATTCCAACAAAACACTTCTCCTCGTAACTTTTCTGTTAAGAAATGACCAGCCATTCCCACACTGAACAGGAACATGCTAAGCACCACTGGTCAACCCACCATCACTCCTGCGGCAGAAAGCTTCCTTATGTTGGCATGGATGTACCAACAGGACAACAATTAAAGCAGGATATCACTGTGAAGTCCCAGACCCCGTTTCAGGGCAGCTGGAAATCTAAAGTTCATATACACTTAAAACAGAGAGGTTAATCCAACAAATCCTGCAAAAACACGTCTGAAACCCCAGCCAAACCTTAACACTGCCTTAATGGCAGTAAGCCCTCAGATTTGCAGTTGCACCTTGCATTTGAGCAGCACCTGACCAAGTGGAGCCAGCGGTCCCGGAGAAATGCTGAGCCCATGACGTGCTGCTGGCAAAGCAACCAGTGCTGGTGTGCACTCTTCCACACTGCTGCCTTTCTGCTCTGCCTTGCCATGCTCCCCCAGAAAGCCAATCTCATCCAGCACATACAGATTCACTTTCAGTCTTCAGGTGAGAAACACACAGAAAACAGACCAACTGAACATCCCTCTCAAAGAGAAGTCTCACTTGCCCGGATACAACAGGTTTGTGGCCTCAGCCACTGCCTGGCCACTGGAGCACCCAGCCACCTAAGACACCAGCAGCTTCCATGACAGAGATTTTTCACTTCATCTTGCTTCTAAACGTCACCCCAGGTTCCTTCTTCTGTCACTTTGCTCTTCCATGGCTCAGCTCAATATTTCTTTTTATGTTATGAGCATGAGACATGGATCATTCCCTGTTAGTCTCCACCTTGATGCTTCCCTACTGCTCTACACACTCCTCACCATGTGCAGGTCAAATCAGGTTTGAGCTATGTCCCAGGTACAAGACACACAGAAGACTCAACTGTGCTGGAGAACTATCTGTATGGTTAAATCGTCCATTCCTTACACGTTAAGGAAATGGTGTTTGAAAGATTAATTACTGAACACCCGGTGATCCCGCTGGCACCTCCCACCCAGCCCCTCGTAGCTGCCCGCTCTGCATCTGCACCACTTTGAGATCACAGAATCACTCAGTTTCTCACTGTTTTAACAACTTCATGTTCACTTCTTGCTATTACTCTAATTTCATGTGCAGGTGTTTGGTAATGAATACGAGCTGATTAGCATTTTAAAACTTCTTGATGCTGAGATTAGTTCCTGCATTCTGCCCAGCCAGCTCTGCAGCTCCTCAGAGAGGAGCCTCCTGCTTTCTCTCCAACACTACTGTAAACAAAGATGTACTTGGTTGAAGTGCTGGGGTCTGAACCCCCAGCCCTGAATTAAGGTTGACATATGGGTGGTTCCTACAGTCCTTCAAAAGGAGGGGATGAGTTTGCCTTCTGGCTTTCCTCCAAGGGGCAGCTGACCTTGTAGGGAAAGCCCTTGGGTGAACAAGCCCCAGGTGCCCCACACTGGGTAAATGAGTGCCAGGTGTCCTGTTTGGGGATAAAAGCTGGGACCACTTGCAGGAAGGGTGGGGTGTCTGTCTGTGAGGTGGATGCACTTTGCAGAGTTTCCCTGTTGGGGAAGGACCTCCTGACTCTCCCTGCAACTGGGCCTGGTCAGGTTTGGTGCTTGTGGAAACGGGCTCTGTGAGAACAATATGTGGCTGCCTCACCTCTATCCTATATTATCAGCCTCTTGGCTTGGCTGTCTCCCATCTCTGCCACGGGAGGCTTTATTGCTTTGTTTGTCCCAGCGGTTGTTGGTCGTGCTTTGTTGTTCCTGGGGTCATTGGGGTTGCTGTCTGTTATGTGTAACCTGATTGACTTGTTTGTACCCCCAGTGATCACCCATGCACTGTACTTTTTGTATACAATAGAATCTGGTTACTGGTTTGTTCTACTGCTGGCTGCATCCTTTGTACTAGGTCTAATAATTGGCAAAACACTGGTTTATTATCCTGCATCCATCTCTACCAGCACAAACCAAGCTGCGGATTCATACAGACACAACTGCCAGGAGGTCTAGATGTTTCCTTCTCTTACCATCTTTCCCCACGTGTGTCCTACTTTTGACAGAGTGGAACACAAATGATACAAGGGAAAAACAAATGTCTACAAAGCCTCCTGTGGCTGAAGCCACTCATCTGTTCTCCACTGTCTGCCCTCTGAGAGGAAATTCTTTTGCAAGAAAGCAGATTCAGTGCATTGAAACAGTCTCAAGTGCTATTTTTTCCTCAATTTAACAGAAACCTTGCAGTAATAAACTGTGCTTTGCTTGTCCTTCAGTAGTAAACCAGCATGATATACAGAGTGAAAACAAAGGTATCTGCATTTTCTGGAGTCCTTCAAGGCTCGGGATTTGATCAAGCTCTGGGCTAATTCTACTGCTATACTACTATTTGTACAGGATCTATTATTTTGCTGAAGATACATTAATAGTACATTATATAATAATTATCAGAAAAAATTCTGAATTTTGTCCCACATGAAGAGAGCATCTGTGATGGAAGGCGGACAAGCAGCTACCCGTTGCTTCACAAGCTGAAACACACAGAGGAGCACACCAGGTAAACAGCTTACAAGTGAAATAATGTGGTCAGGTACCAGTGCAAAGAGTTTAAAAATACCAATATGCTGGGTAGTCATCATTATCAGTGTAAACACTGAAGACACACCACCACATCATTTCCTCTGAAATTACTGCCGAAGTGAATATATGAGAGTGCTACACTGAAAATCTTTACTATGGATTTCTTTTGTTATGTATTTTCCACACATAATTTAAGATGCCCATCTGTTCTAATTAGTGAAAACTTGACCTTCCAACAATTGATGCGAACAATTCAACTGACTTGAAATAAATCAGAACAGCAGTACATTTCTAAATTATGGCATTATATGCTTGGTTTCATAATCACAGAATCCATTGTTTATCAGATATGGTCTGTAGTTTGGAAGATCTAAAGCTTTGCCCCCCATCTTCTTAAATTACCTTCATACAGCACATAAAAGAAGGTAAGAGAAGAAAAGCTGGTGTGGGTGGTCTGCAATGTTGTTGCTAATAACAAAAGGATGAAGTGGGATAAGACCATTTCCTTGACAATCAGTCTAAATTTTCCTAATACTTGAGCCAATTCGGTTGTAGAATAATTCTCAAGCGTACCACTGAAAACCACAGATGGGGAAATAGTCAGGCAGTACCTAGCACAGGCAAGTGAGCACATGCAAGACAGAGACCCAGATGATTTTCTCCCCCAGATTCCATTAATTTTAGCTTTGCTGTAGAGTGAGGACTGTGTAGCCCTAAAGATATGGCTTTTGTAGGAATTAAATGTTTCATTCTGAACAGTTCATATATTTTTCATATGAAAGCTGCTGACTTCTCATTGTCTTTTAAGCCCTTCAGAGGCAACTGTCTACAGTTAGCCAGTACTCAGGGCTAAACGGTAGCAGTTAGTGTATCATCCAAGACTCCCTCCTCAGATGGGAATGAGAATTGAGAGAAAAAAAGGAAAACGCCTGTGAGCTGAAGTATAGACAGATTTAACAGAATGACAAAACAGAGAACAATGATCAACACAAAACAAAGGGTTCTGCTCAGCCTGGTTCAATGCTGACAGCAGGAACAGAGCACCATCAACAAGGAGCCTCAGGGAGAGGAGGAAGAACCCCACACTCACTGAGCTCCCTCCTTTTACAATGAGCGTGACTACTTGGTGTGGGATACACCTGTGAGTCAGCTGCCCTGATTGGAGCTCTCAGCTGGCTCGGGGCTACTCATGGCCTGCCTGCATGGCTGGCCCATGCGTCTGTGCCTGGGGAACCAGGACAGCATCTTAAATGGATTTAGATCAAAAGTCTTAAAAGGTCAAAATTCAAATCAAATCAGCGTAAGGAAATAAAATTACTTCTAAAGAAAATCACTAATTTGATCAGTCAGCTCCTTAAAATGCTTGTTAGAACAGGCATATTTCAAAATTACACATTCTGCTCCACGATAAACTTCAACACCAATTGCTTATGATACAGAAAAATTTTAGAGCTAATTCACAGTTTCACTAATGCCCCACTTCTTTGTTCTAACGAGAGTAAAATTACATAAGGACTGCTCTTACGCCAGACTTTTGTGTCTGGGTTATCAAGATGATGATAATCTACAATTTATCAACTTAAGTCTCCAGTGTAATACAAATATAGTGGATTTTTAAAAATCTCCTTTAAAGAGATTTTCAAAGTGTCCTGTGTAGAGTGCTGACTTTTCTATCATGTCAATCCAACTGAACAATATAAATTTATGCCAAGCTTATTGACTCATCTTTTAACCCGAAGCCTGGTCATGGAAAGGACAAAGGACTAATAAGATATAACTTGGAGTAGCTGCTGTTTGGACTGAGAAAGGATTTTGTGGAAGACTCTTGGGAACAACTAAGATTATTTATCCACAAGCAATTACTTACCCTGTGGAAGAATCTGGACCTTGACATTTGGGTTAGTTCTCACAACTTCAAGCTCCTCTTTTTCTGCTTAAGATGTGTAGTTGTCTGGAGAGACACCTAACTATCTTTAAATTACTAAAAGGACAGAATTTAGCAAGGTACCAGATTAACTGTATAATAATTTAGTGGTAGTGAGACATGTAACTAAGGAGAACTTTGGTAACCGCCTCTATCCTGTCTATCAGGTACTCCCTCTAATACACTCTTTACATTCAAAATAGTTACATTAGCACAACCCAGAGAAACCAGTGAAACCATAAGGCATCGTTTCACTATAAATCAGTACATTCTGATTTAAAGAAAAATCTCTGCTCCTTTCAGTGTTTAATTTTTATATCTACATACAGTAAGATACTATCTGAAGCATCCAGCAAAATGTAACTTTTTCCTGAAGGCAAAAAGATTAACTTAAACCAAATTAATGTCTGAATCAGTATTTCCTAAGCTTTCTCACAGTCCCCTAGCTACTGTCTTCTGTGCCTCAGAGAAGATGCACTGTAGCTCCACGACTCTCTGCAAAAGTTTGTACCCACTTTGGCTTTAGTTTACATGGAGAAATAACTCATCCATTAAACCAGATGTTGCTAAAAATATGCAGATGAAGCTTCTTATGCCACATGATGGCAATTGAAAAAAACAGAAAAGAACAAACAGATGCAGCCTTGAAAAAACGTACCCATAAAATTTCATGGTATTCAGCTAGACATCGCTTAACCTTCATGACATAAAAATACCAGCAGTGTTTTGGGACACTCATTGAAGCCTTTTGCTATAACTGGCAAAGAGTTTTAAAAATATTAGTGTGCACTTCAAAAACTTTGAAAAATAGTTTAGTTCACAGCAAGAAAGCAAATTGCACCTCAGCAGATTGCTGATGCATTTGCACATGACTGAAAACAGTCTTTCTCATGCTGAGGCCCCCTGCTATAGGATCTATCCGTTATACCTACAGAGCTGTGGGTGATACCCTGCACAAAGAACAGAAACCAGGTCACTTTAATGGATAACAGCTAAAGTAATTGCTGCTGTTCAAAATATTTAAAAAAATCTTAAACTAAGGAGACAAAGCCCGTTCCTTTCTCTATGCAACGCTTTCCATGCCAATTAACTTTAGTAGCAGCTACTAGGGCTAGAACAATACCAACAGGAAAATTATTCTCCTCAAGCTGAATGACTGGCACTTTGTACTCTGCATCTGGGAAACTGAAAGCACATATTCAAAGATAAATTAAAAAAACCCCATGAACAACAAAAACAGAAGCTTGGCTGCTTTGCCCAATACAGAGCCAAAGCGTTTAGAGATGCCTTCTTTATTGGTGTAGGGTAAGAACTGGATTTCTACTATAGTTTTACATTAAAATCAGCATTTCTTACAGATCTGCTTGGAGGAAGCATGTAACATATATAAAGATAACTGTCAATTATTCACACTGAGCATCTTTTCCCTTACTGACTGTTATCTTGTGATCCCTCTTTTATCTTCTTTCTTATCAAAGAAAAAGAGACTCTATAGATTACTAAGAGATCTCCTAAAATCACAAGGAATATTTCACTGTAGCTCATACACACTATTAAATTAAAAAAAAATACTTAGTATTTCATTTACCCAAGCAGATGACCATACTAAAATAACTACTTCATAGAAATACCTTTCTCTAAGACATAACTGCCTTCCATCATGCTTGGATGGGCATATTCTGCTGGGTATAAAATTGGCTGGCTGGCTGGCCAGACCTGAAGAGTTGTGGTGAATGGAGTTAAATCCAGTTGGCAGCTGGTCACGAGTGGTGTTCCCCAGGGTTCAGTGTTGGGGCCACTCCTGTTTAACAACTTTATCAATTACCTGGATGAGGGCATCGAGTGCCCCCTCAGTAAGTCTGCAGACAGCACCCAGCTGGGTGGGGATGCTGATCTGCTTGAGGGTAGGGAGGCTCTGCAGAGGGATCTGGACAGGCTGGATCGACAGGCTGAGGCCAATTGTATGAGGTTCAACAGGGCTCAGTGCTGGACAAGAGGAAATGGCCTCAAGTTGCACCAGGGGAGGTTTAGATTGGATAATAGGAAAAATTTCTACACCAAAGGGCTTGTCAAGCATTGGAAGAGGCTGCCCAGGGAAGTGGTTGAGTCCCCATCCCTGGAGGCATTTAAAAGATGTGCAGATGTGGTGCTGGAGGACATGGTATGCACCCAGCAAAGGGGTTTACAAGTTGAAATCATAGCTGTAAAATTAGATGCTGTATTCTCAAATGAAAAAGCTATAACAAAAATGGGTTTATTATGTATAGCCAGAAGACTATTTTATGGTTTGAAACTGTAAAATTCAGCAACACCAACCACAGTCACTGTGTGTAACTAAGAGTGATAACTCTAAGATGGAGAATCAAATACCTGTGTATATGATATATAAACAAGAGTACAATCTAGTAATTATTTCTGGATAGATTCTTCATAAAACTGAGTAAACAGTTTAAAGATACTTTTTTTTTTTTCAAGATAGATTTTTTTTTTTTAATATATATTCTGAAGAGCTTTTCCTCATTTTGAAATATGACTCACTTCTTAGCTTGATATGTTGATATTTAATTGCAGAAAATATTTCTCCAAAATATCAGAGAAATCTTCACTGGAACTAGACATCATACAAGCTAAAGTTACAGCAAGGTAACATTAAAGGAGAAGCAAAGCCCACACCTCCTAAATGTTTTGATGAGGAGGCACAAGAATATATGTTTGCAACTTTAAGGATCATCCTGTGTATTTACAAGCTAACAGAGAGTATGAAAAAGGAGCAATGAAAGCATGCACCATTTCAGGGAAGGCTCAGAAGGCAACAGCCGGCTATATAAATTTTCTGCCCTTTTCCTCCTCTCAGGGATGTACTCCAAGACAACCGTGTACTTTAAAGACCAACACCTTCAGTAATTTTTCTTGCTTTTTTATTTGTAGAATACAAACCCTGATCTCAAAAAAAAAAAAATAACCACACAGTGTTTCACAAGCACTAAACTATCTGACAGTCCTCATTGAAATGTTCTTAGTACACATGTAAATCTTTGGTTTGTCCCTTTCACTGACAGGCATATCCTGCTGCTAAAGCTTGTGCCTCTATAAGATGTTGTGCCTGCTGGTCCACTGAAATTTCACCTTTCACCACAAAACTTTGCTTGTTCATGTCTTTGAAGCTAACCCCAAACCTTTTACCTCTTTTGTTCCTCTTTTATGACAGATTTTACTGTTTCTTGCAGCTTCCAAACTCCTGATGTGCATGAGAAGTCCAACAAATTTATAAACACAGAGGTGGGCTCCAGTAGAGTGCCATCAGCAAGTTATGAAGCCTCCCAGATTCAGTGCTGTATTTAGAAAAAGTCTAAGCCAATCCTCACAAAAAAACAAGATCCAGTAAGAGACAGAGAAATAATTCAGTCCTAATTCTCATACTGAAAAATTTCAATCAGTTCAATGCTGTAGTTTTCACTAATTCTTTCTTTCAAGTATCATTGACTCTCGAAGAACTTCACTGAGGTGCAGATCAGCAAAGAATACTTAGAAATTTGGGTAAGTGCTACAGAGGTGGTATTGCCCAACATTTTGAAATCTTTATCATGATCAATAGGTATTTTAGTACTACAGTAGTATCAAGAAATATAAGAAAAACACTGCATTCTACCAGACAGAGTGGAACAAATGCCACGATGTGGTAGAGCGCTATAACACCTAAAGCATCAGGTATTTGTGTACAGGTCTGGATGGAGATGTGATGTGTGTAATGAAGCTGTGGCTCAATGAACGTGACTTGCACGCACAGCAATTGGTGGGACAAGAGAATTATTGCTACCATCACTTGGCGACTGCCACAAATGTTCCCTTCAATCCCATTCACAGCAATCAAACACGAACTGAAAAGAAACACCTTGTGCTGCAGCACGGGCACAGGCACACGGCAAGCCCTTGCAAGAAATGGCATCTGGGAATATTTAATTGATTGTGAAACAGATGCCATTTCACAAATTTTAAACACCAGGAGCACAAAGCTATCTCCGCATGACAACCAGCAAAAACGTAGCGCAGAGGCGTTCTGGAAACAGAATGAACTATTGTTTCCCTCCCAGCAGCCATCAGGGTCGAGAAAGACTCAAGGACTCTCTGTGACCCCAGAATGTGTTTTGAAGTTTGTTTAATGGCTTTTCTGTGGTTATACAGAAATGGTTCATTTTTGGAACAATCAGCTTCAGCAATGAGCATGCATACACACCTGTGCCTTCCTCCAGTCATTGTCAGCTTCCCTCACTTCTCTGGAAGGAATGCTCATTAATGATTTGGCCATTTCTTCTGACAGTCAAACCTTTGTGGGATCTCAGTGATGAGTGTTAGCTGGAAGGTGGCTACCAGTCACCCTGGGGGGCTTCTGGGGCTAACCTGTGCCACACAATGTCTCCTACTGAAAACCAGACAGATTTGGTCACTCTCTATTACTCACAGGTGCCTGCAGGCAGCCAGGCTTCATTCTGTTCGAGTTCTTTCAGGACAAAAATGCTCATAAATGTAGGACTCTCAAGTTAAAGTCAGAGTGGCATTTAGCATCCATGACAGACTAGCTTATTAAACATTTCAGTTGTGTGCAAACCCCTCTCTGTGGATCAGCACTGCCAGTCTTTCCCTGAACCAGAGTGGTTCTGCTGCTCCTGGTGTTTTCATGTGGAAGTTCTGGGTCATCCCTGCTCTGACATGTTTGTGAGCTTATGGATGGAGCACCAGGCTCCAACCAAATTACTGACAGAACTGGGGTAATCGAATCGGAAAATTTATAGCTTCTGTTTCCAGATCTAAAAGCATTTAGTCTTTCTGATTGTATCTCCTTGCAGCATCGATACTTAATAATTAAATTACTGAAACAAACTGGTCTGAAGATTATCATGTCAAATACAGCATTTTAGAATTTCATGGAAGTTTACTATAAAATAAATTTCTACTAATGTTTAATCTCATTTGTTTTTTCACCTGATTTTACATTTAATTTACTTAATAATTAGCATTTCTAAAGTTCTTTTGGTTACAACAGTAAAATCAACCATCTGCCTATTCACTGTAGAAGTATCAGGTCTCCCAGGAGACACATCTTTCCTACGGTATATGAAGACAGATTGCCTCAATGAATATCAGTGGAAAGGGCCGAGTGTAGAGCTCAATAATAACAAGTATCAATATTTTAACATTAATTAAAGTATTATTAACAGAACGGTCTGCAAGAATTGCTGGCATGATGTAATAAAGTCCATTCTATAAAACAGGCAAAGGCCAGCTGCAAATAAGGGACAATAAGGAACAGCATCTTTTACTCCATCAGTGAAGGAACTACAAGACAGCACAAGGTCAACATTTTAGACATCTGAAGCTGAGTAAAAGAAACTCTATCCAGATTTCGAATAAGAAGTAACCTTCAAATTACACAAGTGTAAGCGTACTTATAAGTAACGTTTATTGATGTTTGTGCTGTTCACCATGTGTCAGTAGTATTATCAAAGAAATGTCATCAGCATTTCAAAAGCATCACTTGAGTTACAATTGCGAAAAGTAATTCTAAGCCCATGATCATGAAAGACCAAAGAAAAAGAAAGCAAAGCAAAGTTGTTGTGGTAACTCAGTATGAAGGCAACATAGCAGAAATATTCACTGAAAGTTCAACCTCATAATCAAACAGGTTAGATTTTAGTATTACAATTTTGTTTTTCTGAGTGCTTCCAAACACTCCAGAAAACAATAAAGAAACGGGAAAAAAATGTATTGCTTTTAATTACCCCACAGGTTTAGATTTGCAAAGGTATTGTAAAAAATTTACTTTCATGTTGAAAACCGGGATATGAAGTTAGTAGAGAACGGCGAGATTTTATAATTCAATTCAGAAAAATGAATCAAATCCCACCCAAATCCCAAACTCAAAACACAGATGGGACACGCTGGCACAATTACAACAAGTTACCAGATGTGGCACGGCACGGTGAGCACTACTGATTCAATTCATCATCCACATAACTTACTTGCCAAGTTCCAGTCCCGAAGCCCCTGCAAGGCTGCCCGCTGTGCAAGCAGAGCACCTGGCGGGCAGCCTGGGTCAGGCTCTGCTGCTGCAGGCACACTGATGAGATTTTAAAGCTAGTTCACTTATTGCTTATACCACACAGTTCCCGTGCCTTAGAGTCTGCCGAACCAACACTGTGCAAAAATGATTTTTCATAGAGCTGTTAAAACCTTAAAACCACAGTCAACCACATATTTCAATGGGAAGTGAAGAGAGAACAAAATAATTTCTAGTTATTGACATAGTTCATATTTTAATAGTTCTAACAGTAACCTTTTAGTGAACTTAACCTTCCATCTGAAGTACTAAATTGTTACACTCAATTTCTGTAACAGCAATTTAGACACAAATATTGTATTTTAACTATTGCCAGCAACTGCCTTTCTGCCATTATAACTGAAATCTGTCCAGACTAAAAATTTGAGATCTTGCATTCATGGTTTTAAATAGATGATGGATGGGTATTTTTAAAAAGGAGCTTTTCCCTGATTCCAGTAGGTGGCAATAGCTCTGTCCTAAAAAGCTCACACAAACTGGTGCTTCAGAAGGGGAATGAAACACTGCATCCCTGCCCACACATGCTCTGAATTAAATCAACCAAGAAAGCTATCCAAAGAATGATTTTCTTCCACTGTCAGCCCTAAAATTCACTGGAAATCACTGGAAATCATTAATATTGTAACTGAAAATGGAGCCCCAAGGAGATTTAAATAATATTCCAAGACCACTTATAACAAGATAATTATTTCATGCCTGATTTGTGAATGTCGCTCTGCTTTGATTGGTGCATGCAGGTGCAATACCTCAGAAATTTTATAAAATACAGAAATTATAAGTGGTTACACTATCTCTAGTTTATGACATTTATAAACATCAGGCACCAAAGTCTTCACTGTTACATGAAACTCGAAGTTTGGGATGTGGCACTGTAAGAACTCAGCAGAAATCAACGTAATCATCTATTTTTCATGGCCTCTGACAACTAAAAAGAACTTTACATAAATAAGTGCTTTTAAACAATAGTTATTTTGCCAAGAAAATATGCTAAATGGGAACATACATCATCTGAATCACAGGTCTGAAGAACTAAATAATCATGCAGAGCCTCAAACTCATCTCTCATTATCATCTATGCAAATCTAATGTGACAGCTGTGGAAAGCTACAGCAAAAAGAAAAAGTCTATACAACCTACAAGCAAGAAGAAATGCCCAAAGTGCTGCTGTTTGGAAGCACGACCTGCCATCTAACAGACTGCCCATTTCCTAGCCTGTATTAACCAACGAGCTGAGTTAAAATAAGGTCACAACTTTAAATCAAATGGATCAATAATTCCAGCTCATCTTGTGCCAGTGAGGGATTGATTTTACTGCCTCCATTCTCAAGGAAATTAACCACACATGCAGACAGCACATACAATAATTTATATGAATTAAACTCATCAAACATATTGAATTATTCAACAGTCGTAATGTAGAAATGTGTTAATTTATTTTTCCTCAAAAAGAAAAAAAATACTCTGAAAACTTCATCCTTTTAAGAAGGGAAGAGATCACAATTTTACTATACCAGATGATGTGATTATTGAAGAGTTACTTACCATGGAATAAAGCATATAGCACCTTCCAGTACCTGAAGGGGCTCTACAAGAAAGCTGGCAAGGGACTTTTTACAAGGGCATGGAGTGACAGGATGAGGGGTAATGGCTTTAAACTGGAAAAGGGGAGACTTAGATTAGACATTAGGAAGAAATTCTTTACTGTGATGGTGGTGAGACACTGGCACAGGTTGCCCAGGGAAGTTGTGGCTGCCCCCTCCCTGGGAGTGTTCAAGGCCAGGCTGGATGGGGCTTTAAGCAACCTGGTCTGGTGGGAGGTGTCCCTGCCCATGGCAGGGGGGTTGGAACTAGATAATCTTTGAAGTGCCTTCCAACCCAAACCATTCTATGATTGTATGAAAGGTGTGTAAGATTTGGATCACAGATGCTGTTAAAGGTATAAGATGCTGTACAGAGGACTGGGTTCAAACCTGCTGAATGTTCTTTATCAATAAAACTCCCCAACCACATGCATCTTTCAAAAACATTTTCCATCTACAAAATAGAAAATTTAAATTTCGTAAATTCATTTCAGAGCGTAAAAACCTAAAGGAATCTGCTGTGACAATTTTCACTGAGGATTTTTATTTAATTCTACCCTTCAGAGACAACAACTGAACATATGTGAAAAACAACTATCGGAAATATTCCCCTCTCAGAAAAAAAATCCACACGCTCCCAAATATGAGTCAGTTCCTTTTGCTTTCGCTCCAAGGCAAAAGAGGAAATCCCTAGCTCTCTCCCAGCAGTAGATCCTACACTCTCATGCTCTCCAGTGAAGTATCCTTCTCTGCCTCTCACTCCAGTTCCCTTGGTCAAGGAGAGTGCTGGGGCCATGCTCTGCCCCTGCTGTGACAGCCCCAGGAAAACCCCCCAGAGAGGCATGAATGTCTTCAAATCTGTCCCCAAAAAGATGAGCAGCTGAAGAAGCTAATTAGCAGTAGGGTCCTATGGGCAATAAAAGACTCTCCTCCAGCATACATTTCATAAGAGAGGGAAAGAAAAGCTGCAGGAATTATCCACATAGTCTAAGCATGCTGACAAGAGATTGCCAATTCTCTCATATATGTTGGCATCTTTTTCCCTTCACTTTCCTATCTATCTCCTTTGTCAACTGACAGCAAACGTGTTTTTAAAACGGGGAACAAGATTTATATTACACCTGACCTCTATGACCCAAATGACTGAAATGAGTAGAAACTTTGCTCATTCAGCAGCATGTAAATTCTAATTTTAAACACCACAGCATCCTCTTCCTTGGACCACTCTGAAGTGGTGAAGAGCAGGAACAGTTTTTATTTAAATAACTGTAACACAGTTTTCCCTGACACAAACCAGCATCCCCATTCCATTCCAGAATGTTTTAGCTCAAAGGTCACTTTTGCTTTTCTATTCCAGGACTTCAATGGTATAGCACCTGAAGTAGTTGTTACAACAACTAACCCGAATAGCTGTCAGCATGTCACTTCATCATTCTCTACTGTGGTGGTTTAGACCCTGCAGGGACCCGAGGCCTGCCGCTGCCCCTCCCCTGTAGCTCCCTCCCAACTGCTGGGGAAAATTAACCCCATCCTAGCTGAATCAGGACATCTATCATGACACCTTTTAAATAGTAACCTAGAGTATGATCTTTAAGTTGTGTTCAGCAGCAAAGTGCAATACAAACAAACTGGGCGTTCAGGGAAGAGGAAAACACAAATGATGTTTCAAACTAAACAGACTTGCCTTAAAATCCTATTTTGTGCTGCGTGTCTCCAACAAATGAATTTTGTCTTTAGCATGTAAACAAAATGTTTCCAGAGTCAGAATACATTCACTTCATAACAGGACTGACTAGGAATACATTTTGTCCTTCCTTTCAAGCACCCAGAATTTTCCACTGGTTGACTAGATATGATGAGTTAGCCCTATTAACAGTAACTCCTAAGTAATTACCTTTAAGGAATGTAAATAGCTTCAGTTTAGATTTCATGTTGGTCTGCTCATTATTTTAAACCTAAAATGCAGATACAATATACAAAGGACCTTAATTGGTCAGCTATTAGTTCCAGTCAAAAGTAAAATAATACAAAATTGGTTTTCTCCCCTTTGAAAATAAGTATGAAGAGACTGTATCTTCTGTTAATGTTACAACAAAATTCCATCCTCAATTTAAATTATTTAAGTATATAGATTTTACCATATTTTTAAATGCTTAAAGAGTTTTTATTGTGGTTATCAGGTCCACCATGAAATAATTTCCTTTAAAAATAACTTAAAAACCTGATGCTCAAAGATTTGAGTGGGAAGAGTGGCCGAAAGAATCAGAACATTAAAGTCGCTCTTACTTTGCTACCTACTCCTGCATCACCACAAGCACAGCTTCATCTATGAGGACACAATATTCTGCATCACTTTACTCTTCTATTCTTCCTATTTGCTATTACCAGTTAGCAGAGATGGAATTATAATATGCATACAAGTTTTTTTAAGTTCCTCCTCTACCTCTCCAGAATCACACCGTGCAACCATTAGACCGTGATTACACGGTCCAATATCCTCCTCCCAGCAAAGACCTTGTGCCTTAGATTTTAGGCTGATAAAGGCTGTAATCAGTTTCAGATCTCTTTTTCATTTTTGTTTTCGCACACCTCACTAACATGTATTAGACAGCATTAAACTGAAGCACGTTCTCCTAATCAAACAGGACAAACAGCACTGTGTACTGCCACCCAGCTACTCCAGGTTTCCATACTTACAGGCAATGGTGAAGCTAATCAGAATTTATTTCTATTTGAAACTGCATATATTTTCATTTTCTCTCCTAAATGATCTTGGAGGGGAGAGGGGGTATTCTATGTTATGGGTCCTACTGAAGTGATGAATATTTCAATTTAGTAAACATTAAGCATATTGTCCAGAAAGAAATTTCTCTAAGACTGCTGGTTATAATCACAGCTTTTCTGAGTGCTGCCAATACACATGCAGATGTAAATATTCTATAGATCCTGCTGCTTTCCTGAATCATTTACTCCCTCTACTACCCTTCTACTTTGCAAATGTGAGAACATAATCCTACGTTTCTCCTCTAATTGCTGCTGAATTAAGCAGCACTTTTCAATGCAGGCCCTTGTAGAAAGATTCAAAATCATCGTTTCAGCAATAAAATCTTCTACCAATACTTCCTGCACGAGAAAACAAGCAATGTCTACCCGCAGACAGAGAAGTACTTCATTCCTGGAAGGCTGCTCTGGTGCTAGCCTTGCTGTGGTAACAAGAAAGGTCTGTATACCCATTCCCCATGACGTACTGAAAATAGATTCTCAGCTTTGAAATGTGTGAATACGCACATACATTTTTTTGGCATTAGGAAAGCAGTCACAGCAACTTTTATACATGTACTTGTCACACTGCAAAAGTGTCTTTATAAGACGGACTAGCAAAACAAGTGTAATGAACTTACTTATGTCTGTCTTTACAAGCAGCAAAAGGAACTTGACACATCTAGAAAAATCTAATGTTGATACAAAGAAAAAGTATTCTGATCATTTTAACAGTCTCATCTGCCATGCATTAGAAAACAGGCAGCACTGTCTGAATGTAAAAGTCCCCAGAATACACCCAAGGCTGTGACAGACACTGGCATGTTCCCTGTTGGACATAAACCAGGCTGTTGTCTGAGAATCCTGCTAATGAACTCCCATGTTGGTTTTTTTAACCACTGGAATCTAGTTAGGTCCAAGCTGGAATGCCAAGGTCGTTAGGCACATTCCTGCGGTGGAAACTCTGCTGAAGCTGGGAAGCAGGGTGTGACTGCCTGCCTGACCTGTTCCTCACATTGCCCGGGTAGTTTAAACCCACTTTTCCCCAGAACAAGTTTCTGAGATACAGTTAAACTGATGGATATGAGCAACAGGCACACACTGACACACAGCAGCACTACTGAGCGTCTGTAAACATGCCATTAATTCTACATGGAAGGAAAGAGCTCAGGAGAGCACTGGCCAGAGGAAAATGAGGAGCTTCCCAAATGCAGAGCTCTTCTTGCACTCACCTTTGCACTGAATGACCTTAGAGAGGGGAATGCTTCTTCATATTGATGAAAGCAGGATTCTCCATGAAGCATTAAACTCCCATAGTAGGGAGATGTTCCTCTAACGAAGTTCATAAAAATGGCTGAAGAAAGCAAATCACTCAGCTTCTCTCCCTTTATAGATTTCTGTACCCAATCATCCTCCTTCAGGGACTGTGGAGACCTGCCAGCTAATTTTGTGGACAGGATGGCTTCTAGGCTTGTCTCTGATCTGCAGATGATGTTATTATTTCTTCGTAATTGTTTACTGTATAAAGTCAACATCTTTCTCTCTAGAGGGAGAGTGCTCAGAGTCACTCATGAGAGCCTTTTAGCTCACAGTTGTGGGCCTGCTGTGGTCTTGACAACATACTTGTGTCAAGGTTAATGTCATGTCGAGGCACTGTTAGTAGCTCCTTTCCTTGCGCGGTTATTCTTTCAACCGTAAGAACATTAATGCAATTTAAAGTTACTTCTAGAGCATTCTCGGCTGGCCTTTAGGGTTATTGCAATTACACGGACATAAGTTTCAAGGTTTCTGAGAGTGCTGTGGGAGTAATTGCAATTGTGTGGAAAAACTAGATTTTGGTTTGTGCTTTGAAAGCACAGAGCTGAAAGCAATCACCTCCACATTCAGTCCTGCCTGACAGATGGACTCTGCTCGTGACCTCTGTCATGCCACCTGAGCTTCATACTGGAACCCTCCCATTGCATCCCCATCTGTAAAAGTGAGATAATGCTTTTTATCAACTTCATGGGGATTTTACAATTTGATGTTTATGAACAGAACACAACTGCAAGCCTCTCTGTGCTACTGCTAAATGCAAACCTTCCCTAAATCTTGGAGAAGAGAGTCCCAACACAGAATCCTCAGACAACACTTGAGAGCGAAGACACAGCTTTTCTTCTTTTATTACAAAGTGAATAATTTAAGAACATTCTTGCTCACTGTCTTGAAACTATAAAGAATGTCCCTGGGCAGAGCTGGAAGCAGCAAGGTTTGCATGTCAACAGTTGTTTTGTTAACTGGTTCAGTTACACCAAGGGCAGCAAAGCACCTGCCTCTGCTGGTGCCCTGGGCAAGACACTCCTCTCTGTGTTACTCCAGTACCAGAGTCAGGCTTATGTAACTGATTAAATAATAAAAAATAAATCCGTTATCTTTGTCCTATGTGTATGATTTTACAAATGTACCTATTGCACATTACCCATGCTGCTTGAAGGTCTGAATTGGACTTGTTGAGATTCATTCTTATGTGGTTTCCCTCCCCCAGGGCCACTGCTGGCAACTGAGTTCCCTATATTCAAAAGAACCAAAATGCTATATTCTTCTTGAAAAACATTTGGACGCTCTAATTGTCTCCCTAGGTTTCTATGACAACCACAGCAACATAAACAGCCTTGCTGGCAGCCACAGGAGACTGAAATTGCTGCTCTCCTCCCTCCCTTCCCCAGAACTTCTCAATGTAGAACATATCGTAACCAAATAAAAATGATTAACAATAAACGTAGAGGTGGCATCTAGTACACCAGGCTGGCACTGGGGAAACTTCTTGCAAATAAAAATACGTTACAGTATTTTATGACAACAGTCAAAACATTGCCTGTTACGTCAGTGCTACCGAAGTACCTTGGGACCAACTGTGAAGAACAGTGCAAAGCTATCAATATATAAACAGGAGGGTTTTCTATGTCAGCTTGTGTGGCTGCAGAGAGCTTTAAAAAAATATGACAAGGCCTTCTCCGTTGGTGCCTCTAAGCACTTCTCACCCTGCTGATAGGTTACACATTAGGAATAAATAAGCCCCTGAGCAAACGTCAGGACAGTTGGGGTTATGATGACTGCAGAGATATGTGGCTCTGCGCTCAATGTGTGATGTGACCACAGGCACCTCTCCACGGCTGCAGCTCGTGTAATATGACTGCAGGCACCTCTCCATGGCTGCAGCTTCCGCTTTTCCAGCAGGAAAATCACAAATGAAATGTGACTGCAGCAGCAGTGAAATGCTCTGCATGGCACTGTCAATCCAAGTCCAGCAAAAGCCATTTCTCTGAGCCTCCTGGATCAGGCAAAGTAGTCAGAGCTGCTGCTTTTGCTAACACTCAGGCAAACTGAGGTCCAATGAATCCCAAACAAATAGCTCAGGTCTTCCTTCTCAACTGACCAAAATTAATGTCAAAATAAATTGGCCATATGAAGCTGGTGTAACTCTGGAGGTTTTAAGTCATTTAAACCCATTCAGCCAATACTGGATGGCGTGAAGCCATCAGAATAAACAGGAGCTGCAAAGAGGCTGCACATGGTAATTATGGTTATCAGCTGTCCATAGATCACAAAATCATCTTTCAAATTGTTAAACCAGTTCCTGACTGTAAAAATGCCATGTGTTCTTAAAATAACTGCCACTGTACGTCCATCTTGTGACAAAGTAGCTTTGTGAAATGAAGGGATGTAATTTCAAGCATCAGCACAGACGTTTTTTCTTCACCCGTGCTGTTAGTTTGTCTTACGCACTTGTTCTCCCTATGCTGCCAGAAGGATACAGACAACTGCTGCTGCTCTGAGACACCACTGGGGATGTAACTATGCCATTTTCATTGCGGCAATCTTCTCACTTGGAGAGGAAATCCTACTGCTCTGTGAGACTGATTTTGATGTAAAGCAGATTCAGGATTTGAGGAAGGAGAGCTGGGGGGTTATGTGAATGTGAACCCTTGGAAGCCAAAACCTATGGGGATTCCCTCTGGACCAATATGCAGAAATACACATATCTGGGAGGAGGAGGTGAAACACAGAAGGTGACACCTGATGTTTTACAGCTTGAAGGACTGGCTTTTAGAAAACTGATTACGCAGACCAGATGGAGGTGAGATTAGGAATGGGGATGAACATACCATCTTTGGAAAAAGAAATGTGGATATTTCATTGGCTTTCCTTCTTAAGGCAGGATTTTCATTCTAGTGACTACCAATATAACGAATTTAAAATTGCTGAATTTTCTCTTGAAAGATTTTGAAGAGGGTCCTTATGCTGCAGAATTACTGTACAATATGGAAATATTGTGTTTTGCAATATGGAAAGGAAATATTTCTTCTTTCCTATCTAATTTGGCTGTACAGCAAGGAGTGCTATGTGAGAGTGAATCGTGAATATAAAAGGATTACTGATGTCCATATTTACTACATGTTCTAGAATAGCACTGCCTAATAGTTTGATTTTATCTATTAACTATTCGTAATAAATTTATGTTTTCATTTATGTCTTGCTGCATGCTAGTACAATTTTGCTAACTACAGACATGCTACTCAAAACTACAGCTTATATGAAATGAATGGTAACTTGGAATACAAAGAGAGATCTGCTACCTTACAAACAAGAGAACGAGGGTCCAAGTGCAGGTGAGGACATCAGATACTAGGTAACAGGCAAGGGGTGTTGTACAATGTGCCACTGAAGACAGTCACAGAGCAAGCAAGAGGGATGAGATTTTGTAGTTGTCACCGTTATTTATGAATAAACAGTAATAGCCCCAAAACGTTCACAGTGCTTTTAAATTAGGTTTTCAGAGAATATAAGCTACCCTCTTCTGCATCTGGAATGCACTACTAGGCCTAGTATTCTAATAACACTGAAATCAAAAGGAGGGCAATTTTAGAGTCATTTTAAATTAATGATTTTACAATTAGTAGATATTTTCATACCTTCCAACCTCTGTCCAATATGACTCACTGCCACAAAGGCACTTGCTTTTTTTCTGAGAAATATACATGAGGGTTAAAAATAATAATAATAAAAAAGTCCAAACCACCACACAAACCTTTGCATACTTCCCAAGTATGTTTATGGCATGTGGGTGGCATAGATGAATTATGGCGAGGTTTTATCAGCAGTAATTACACACTTTATCAGCAGTAATTATATAATTTCCTTGTGGTGCTGAACCATTATAAACTCTAATCCAAGCCTTAATCATTATTAAAGTATTGATAAAGCCCTTATAGAATGTTGTTTCAACTCATAAAGTCATTCCTTAAGAACAGTCAATATTTTAGAAAACCTGAAGATTGCTGTGACTTCACAGGGAATCTTTGTGCTGCCTAAGAAAAAGAGGTGTGATGTATTCTGCAGTTGCATTGGGACTTTTCCATGTACACGACACATTTTTACACCTCAAGTGCAACGCATGGCATGATGCTGCTTTTAAGCATAGGAACACAGAAATCTCTGCCCACAAACCATGCTTTTGGCAACTTAAACTTTTCAGATTTTTATCATTTTAGATTATTCAGCTGAGCAACTGAGTTTCTTTAACAGGTCAATATTAAAAGTGTGGTTTAATTAAAGCATTTTAAAAGAAAATTAATTCAGAGGGCTTTAAGTGTATACCTAGGGAATATGCCCCTAAAATGAATGAAGACATCAGGGAAAAGTAATTTTCCTAATTGCTAGTGTACTTTTGCCATACTTTCTATGTGGCAGACTACACTGAACTGGCTGCATGCATCAAGGTCAAGTCTTTTATTTAGAACAGTTGTTAGAATGCAATTGTCCATTTTTGACAATGCAAAGTTATTTTTTCCTTCCAGAAAATCCTAAGAGTAACATTTTAGGCAAAAATAAAAGTATTCTCAAAGGCATAAAATATACTATCAGTGGAGCAAAAGACCAGAAAATCTTGAGAAGCGACATACCTGCCCCACGCTGCTTTCATTGTAGAATCTTTATCAACAGGAATGCAGGAGGACTCAACAACACTTGATTTATTCAATTTGTAGCAGAGACCACAGTCTGGATCTAACATGCATCCATTACAATAACTGAAAGAGAAAGAAATAAAAAATTAAGCAACACTTTATTCATTTGTACATGTCAAAACCAACAGCATCTCCTAATCAATCTTGGGATGCACTTAGTCAAATTGTCAGTGCTGGAGACAAGATAATAGAAACTGCTCAAACACTAATACAGATTGCTTTCACCTTCTTCTGTACCACATTTTGGTGGCCCAGTTGCAAATCTCCCAGTGACACCTGATCAGGCTGTAGGAGAAGTCATTCATGGAATGAATTTTAATTAAAAAAAGACAGATTGGGGTTGAAAAGAAAGAATCATATATCATACCTAATAACCAAACTAGGATTTGGGCACATATGGATGTGGGAGTCAGTCTGAGATCACAATACCATGTGTCTCCATGGCACCTGAGTTCCCATTATATTCAATGGATCGAGTCAATAAATCAGGGGAGCCAATTGACATACAGGCATCTAGTGCCCAAAAATATCCCACTGCCCTTCACCTGTCACTGCAGAGTGTGCAGTGCTCTTGCAGATCATTCCTGTGCACTTGCCGGCTCTGTACGGATATCTCTGATTTCCTCAGGAGTCCCAAAGAACAAGAAAGAGATGCTTACAAATGTAAGGCAAAGTTTCCTCAATGCAATCTTGCAAGCTATTCAAGTGACTAGACAGTAAAAAGTCTCCAGACTCCACTGGTTGCACTGACCACATCCCCACAGACTAGTGGGAGCCTACATGCCAAGTGCCCTATAGATACTTCACTTAGGTTTCAGGCTAAAACCTGCCCCTGAGATCAAACTGAGTGGGATTTGGGCATGTGAACTACGAAGGTATTCCAAAACTCTTCATGCAGTGCAAGTTATCTGAAAGCTTCTGGCACAACTTTCCCCAGATCTTGCAAATGCTCAAGACAAGTGCTACTGTGGTGAAAGTATCCAGGTCTTTACCTTCCCCAGAAGCCATCTCAGATTCAGAGATACATTCTCATCAGTAAAGCCCCTGATATTTTCTAAAGGATAACTTTAGGAGTTAAAAATAGGAGAATGAAAAACTGTAAAACCTGAAGCAAGTCTGGAAATTTGAAATTAAAACTAAACTTTGAAACGTAACATCTGGAAATGTATAATTAAGGTGACCAAAATAGCTTCAACATATCCCTGTAACAAAACTATGAACACAATCCTTTCTGAGAGCCTATCTTTATTATAACAATGACTTAGTGAGTGAAGAAATAATCTGCTTAAACTACTAGACCATTATGAGGAAAAGTAAAACTAACTGTATATCAAAGTCTCAAGAAACTGATTCAGTAAAGTAGATTATATGGATTTTAAAAGTCTGAAAGTACATGCTTAAAATCTAGTCATTCAAACTTTTCTTACTACAGTGTTTCTAAAAGAGTTATAATAAGGTCAATTCATATGACAGCAAAAACGAGAGGGCTGCAAAAGTGTTAAAACAATGTATTCATTTGCATTTTTCTACTTCTCCCAAGTTTGTTACTGTGTGCTTTCTAAATTATCGAATTACTGCAGAATTTCCATGCTGACGACTTTTCAGAAAATAAATTCATGTAAGTACACCTTCCTCTTGCTTAACAGCTCTTTAAATAGAGATATAAACAGCAGAAAACATTTTTACAATGGAGATGAAGCAGAACTTTCAGGTAGAAGTCCATCATCTAACTGTATTAAACATTTATTCTCTGGCAAACATAAACAAGAAAATGATAACTATGCAATTATCAATTATGAAAAGAAAGGACAATTCCAATATTCCATTAGCGAAACTTAGTTACATTTTGTTCACAAATATTATGACAGCAATGGGCAGCCACCAAAATGGTTGACAGGAACAGAAGACTGCAGATAAATAAATAATATTTTTATAAATCACAAGTTTGTTTAAGTACGTAATAATAATACTAAAAATAACTAATAGAATATAGTATCTTCCAGTGAAAAGAAACCTATGATATCAAACAGGAAGCTGATATATGATTTTCAATTTGTAGAACATCTTCCACTGAAATTATGCTGCATATCAAAGTCCCTTTTAACAACATGAATTTCTAAAAAGCCCCAGGGTGCAAGCCCAGCCACCATGGCAGCATGGCATAGAAAGCAGCCATTTCCAAACTGTATATGCTATCAAGTGCAGCACTGGATATTTAAGTCTACTATATGCAAATTATATTTAATATGAACACCATGTGAAAATTTTAACACATCTAAGTAGTCTTTAGACAATAATTCTCTTGAGAAAATGTCAGGATTCAAGATTTCTCTAGATTTATTCTTTTAAAGTTTTACTTCAAGCAGAAATATAGTCAAATACCCAACACCAGCCAGAACATCAGCAGGACACATGAAAGCAGTGATATAACAATTGGACATGATGATAGTGCTATCTTTACAGTGTTACCAGCAGAGGACAGGATGGGAACGGGAGGCCTCATTATTTCACCAATGTGCTCACAAAAATTGATGCACGAGATGAATGATAGAACTGCACCCGGCATTGCCCATTCTGTCCTACTGGGCTTGCTCTATGGATAACTCCACATAACCTCATATGGCATTGGGTATCAGTAACGAGTCAACTGGGAAGCAGAAGGTATCTTATTTATTCCTCCTTCCCCATCCAGCAGTCCAGAAAACACTCAAATTTATTTATTGATTCCAGTGTCTGAGTACATGGTTGTTAATTCAGCTGTTCTTTAGGCTTTATTGGGTATGCAGAACTGTGTCTCCCAGTTGGCATTCAACATAATAAAGGCTGCTGGATTTCACGTCGTGCCAAACATCAGAGGTTATAGTTACTCCTAACAGTTTAAATAATTTACAATTATTATTTTCCACAGCTTAGTTGTTTTCCACAGCTTTTCTGAAACTTGTCTTTCAGGTTGAAAAATTAAATAACAAGTATTTTGAAACCCTTTTCCTTTGGGTTATGATTTTTCTGCCATTAGCTCTATAGTGAGGTCATACAATCAGGCTTTGATTTTATGTTTTAGACACAAGACCAATTTCTGTCAGATGAAACCCCAAAATTCAATATACAAGACTTAAGGCCCTTTTGAATCAAACTCCCAACAGACCTAGGGTACACGATTCCTGTTCAGACCATCTAACATTCTTCTGTGCCCCACTTTATCACTGCTATAAAACTTTTATGTTGATTTTGATGGGGTATGTAGTCATCACCTTTTCCAAGATGAAGATGGATGTTTTTTTCCTCCAAAAGTCCAACATATACACATTACAACTGTTTCATAACAAAAGAAAGTAATCTGTATTGGTTAATAGAGAATAATGAACACTGAAGATGCAGCATGAAAGGAAGATTTCAACCAAAAACCAGAAGTACTTAAACAATTTGAAATTGAGCACATATTCTAACATATATGCTCACATTGATGCAAATAAATTAGGACACACAATATACCAGGAAAATAGACGCACAATATAATACTTGTTGACATGTAACTATCTACTACAGATCTCCTTCCTGTCCTCAAACGTACCTTCTTATCAGCCCTACCTGGATATACATAAATATGTGTCAGAACATAAATGTATAAAAATACTGGTAGTTCTTCAAATCTACACCACAGATCAGTTATGGCCTTGAAAGCTCTGTACCAGAATACTCAAGGATGTCTATGTTGAGAATGAAATTTGCATCCATTTATAAATGGGAGATATGTTTCCTGTACTTCACAATGAAATATTTACATAGAATCATAGAATAATTATGGTTGGAAGGGACCTCCAGGGTCATCAAGTCCAACCTTTATCCCATCATATTGCTAACCACTAGACTACTAGACCATGGCCTCAAGTGCCTCATCAACCCATTTTTTGAACACCCCCAGGAATGGTGACTCCACCACCTCCCTGGCAGCCTGTTCCAGTGTCTAACCACCCTCTCAGTAAAGAACTTCTTCCTAATATCCAACCTAAACTGCCCCTGACATAACTTGAGGCCATTTCCTCTCGTCCTATCATTAGTCATTTGGGAGAAGAAACCAACATCAGCCTCACTACAACCTCCTTTTAGGTAGTTGTAGAGGGCAATAAGGTCTCCTCTCAGTCTCCTCCAGACTAAACAACCCCAGTTCCCTCAGCCGGTCTCCATAAGGCCTGTTTTCCAGACCTCTCACCAGCCTCGGTGCCCTTCTCTGGACTCGCTCCAGCACCTCAATGTCCTTCTTATCCTGTGGTGCCCAGAACTGGACACAGTACTCAAGGTGTGGTCTCACAAGTGCCGAGTACAGGGGCATGATCACCTCCCTACTCCTGCTGGTCACACCATTTCTGATACAGGCCAGGATGCCGGTGGCCTTCTTGGCCACCTGGGCACACTGCTGGCTCACGTTCAGTTGGCTGTCGACCAACACCCCCAGTTCCTTTTCCCCCAGGCAGCTTTCCAGCCACTCTTCCCCAAGCCTGAAGCGTTGCATGGGGTCGTTGTGGCCAAAGTGCATGACCCAGCACTTACCCTTGTTAAACCTCATACAATTGGCCTCAGCCCATGGCTCCAGCCTGTCCAAATCCCGCTGCAGAGCCTCCCTACCCTCAGGCAGATCGACACTCCCACTCAATTGTGTGTCATCTGCAAATTTACTGAGGGTGCATTCGATCCCCTCATTCCGGTCATCGATAAAGACATTAAACAAGACTGGCCCTAAAACCTAGCCCTGAGGAACACCGCTCGTGACCGGTCTCCATCTGGATTTAACTCCATTCACCACAACTCTCTGGGCTCAGCCATCCAGCCAGTTTTTAACCCAGTGCAGAGTCCACCTGTCTAAGCCATGAGCCGCCAGCTTCTCCAGCAGAATGCTGTGGGAAACAGTGTCAAATGCCTTACTGAAGGTAGACAACATCCACCATTTTTCCCTCATCCACTAGGTGGGTCACCTGATCATAGAAGGAGATCAGGTTGGTTAAACAGGACTTGCCCTTCGTGAACCCACGCTGGGTGGACCTGATCCCCCTGTTGTCCTGCACTTGCCGCATGATCTCCCCCAAGATGAACCTTTCCATAATCTTCCCTGGCACCGAGGTCAGGCTGACAGGCCTTTAGTTCCCTGGATCCTCCTCCCTGCCCTTCTTGTAGATGGGTGTCACATTGGCAAGTTTCCAGCCATCCAGGACCTCACCCAATAACCAGGACTGCTGATAGATGATGGGGAACGGCTTGGCAAGTTCCTCTGCCAGCTCCCTCAGCACTCTCGGGTGGATCTCATCCGGCCCCATAGACTTATGGGTGTCTAACTGACTCAGCAGGTCCTTCACTACTATTTCCTGGATTACGAGGGGTTTATTCTGATCTCCGTAACATCCGTGCTATGGTTACGAGCTAGTGCCTTGGAAACAGGTTCCTCTGTGAAAAGCCAGTTGAAAATTCCCAGGCAGGATGGTTCTCAGCCAGAGACTGACAACTCTCCAAGACTGAAATACCTAAGAGAGATGACTTGATTTTGATGAAATCAGGCAGCACTACAGCAGAAAGGTTTTACAATGTGCCTAGTTCCCTCTCTGCTTACCAGGTGGGCTCCTGGACAACCCAACAAGAAGGCAAGAGTCTAGAGTTCAGATGCTTCAGCCTGTGTAGCAGAATAGCAACAAACAGGAATGTGAGGCTCCAAATGTTCGAAGATGCCCAGCTTCTTTGCAGCTCAGTGGCTTAAGTCTATAAAACAGATGCCTCAGTAGATCAGCCCCTCAGTTTACCGGGAACTGCCACAGAATGGGATTTTGGGGTTCCTGCCTCATTGTCAGACCCCCTTTACTGACAAGCTTATGGACCATTAGGAGACTAGATATCACCAAACCTGCAATTCCCAACTCCCTTTCTGTCAATTCAATCAAGGCTTCCATGCTCTTATGTCCTCTTCATCTGACCAAATGGGAATGTCTGACATCTAGAAAGCCCAACAGCACTAATTTCAGGGTCCCTTGCTAGCCATTTCTTGCGAGCCTAAGCACCACCATCTTTCAGGGTGCACTGCTCTGGAGCAGCCTGTCCGATTAACTGTTCCTGAGGTTACAGGTTGATTCCAAAGGACACAATTCCTTCCTCTTTCACAGAGAATTTAAAGTATATAGATGAGTTATTAATTGGCTAGCTGTGCACGTTCTTCTTGATATCAAAATTACTGTGGTTTTTTTCTTCTTAGCAGTGTAGTTTACTAGTGTCTAGTGCAGTCTCTGAAAAGATTGAATAAAAACTCTGACCTGCTAAAGTGACCCTCCAGATGCCAATGAAAACTTCATAATTTCTTCTTCCCCTGCTTTTTTTTCCCCCACTGCTTAGCATACTCCACACTTGCATTTGGTTTGTCATTATATTTTGTGCTTTAAATTTGTAAAATGACCTTGTAAGTAATGACTTTCCTACAATTCTCAGGAGTCTCTTAATTTGAGCTGCAAATTGTACCTTGTCACTTTTTGTTGAGTGATTTAGCAATAAAAGACCTTTGCCCGGTGCCTGTGCTCTGCGGTGCTGTTTCTCTTTTTGTCCAATTATTTTGTCTTTTTCAAGTTGAACCTCAGTTTCTGAATTGTTCACTTCAAAACATTTCATCAGTTCTCACTTTTGCCACATTTTAAGAAACTTTCAACTTTGCCTTCCATATTCTGTTATCCAATTATAAAATTGTATTAATATGTTACTATCATCCAGTTACAGAAATACAGAATGAGCTTGATAATATATTATGGACTTTTCCATACTGTAACAACTGATTTCATAATATTCTACTACATGGGTAGCATGAACAGCCTCTCTGAGTATCAAAATGTACACAGAGACATTTCTTGGGGATTGACTCTTTCTACTTATTTTGGATTCACCAGTCTTCATTGAGCACACGCTGCACAATCAGCAGAAGAAGTAGCTATAAGTGATAATCTGATATACTTGCAACGTGCAAGACATTTTGATCATGCCCCGTTTCCTCCACAGAATAAATTCCACCATTGTGAGCTTGAACAAGGTTTTCCTCATAGAACTGTAGGACCAATAGAAAACCATCTCAGGCAGGAAAGCCTCGATGTAGGGACAGGAGGGACTTAGGGTATCTACTGAGGATTAGCACATACCTCCCAAAGAGAACACAAGCTGCAAATCACCACAGGCTGGAAAGGAATGTCATTCTGTGTTGCTTTCTACTCCTTCCAGATTGCTGTTTGCCATGCTGGAGACATGATCCTAGGCCAGGTGGATCTTTCATCCTAACTGGCATACCCTCAGGTTTACTCTTGCTCGCGAGATTGGTTAAGCACACAAACCCCTACCTCTCTTAGCATGTGATACAGTTGCTTTCCAGCTACTTACAGAAAAAAAACAGACCAGAATCAAGCTTTCCTTGCTTCTACGCTTGTATTCTCCTATCTACAATCAGAGAATGCCTCTTCCTCCAGCCCCAGCTGAAAGTAAATGGCCAAGATAGCTGAGCTGAGTATCAGCTGTCAGAGCATGCCTACACAAACGAATCAACAAGGGACACAGGCAACTGATGAATCCAAACAAAACAACAGTCAAAATATTTAACTCAACAAAGATATAAGGACTTTTGGACAAATATTGCAGTAGATTTATCTCTGTTAACACATGAGGACATCGGTGCATTTAATTTTCAGACAGCTACACAATTAAAGAGCTTAGGGTTTTTCTGCTAAATGGTTTGGTTCATTTGTATACACAAATTCCTTTCAGTTAGGTACTAGGACCTTGTTTAAAACTGCCTGATGCTTGTATCTGAGGTCATGTGTTGTTTGCATGTGCTTCACTGCCCCTCAGGCATGAAATCATGCACTTCATTATACTTCTGATGATTCCTATGTTACTTCCAAAAGTTAACCATTAAATTCTGATTAAATATAATTGGCCAAGAATATAGGAGATTCTTTAAGCAGTTAAAATGTGTGGTAACTGCAAAATACTGCTCTAAGCTGTCGAATCTGGGACACAGAAAATACAATATTTAACAAAGAATGTGAAAAACCTACTTGGACTTCAAGATCATTTTCCTACTATTACAGGTGACCAAATTTATTAGCTGAGGTCTACTGGCAGTCCATTAGGTAACACATGTATCCACTCAGTGATGTTCACAAGGAACAGCTGCCATTTATAATCACAGTACTCATACGCTATCTGCAGTTCTGTAATTTATCACACAGCTTTTCCAACAGATCTAAACCACGGTTATCTTCAAGTACAATCAACTGTTCCTTGTCTTCACATCAGGCTCCTGCTCCATCCAGTCCACTGAGACCATTCTTCAGTGACTCCTTCCTATGTAAGTTCCAGACCAGTACTGAATCCTTATCCTTCTTGATATGCCAGCAACACATAAATACATTAGCTCTCTTCAAACTTGCCTTAAATCCTCTTTTCCAAAGACTCACGTGCCTCAACTAAGCAACAGAATTTATATAAACTCAGATCAACTGTTTTCAGCTTCTTGGTGTTTGCTACTTCTGCTTTAGACCAAAAGCGGACCCCAGTGGCTCACCCAATTTTCCTATCACAGTCCTATAAAGGAAACTACTCTCTACAAACTTTGCTTTGCCTAAGTCCTTAGATTATCATGGCTACACCTTCACTACTACAAGCACCTTGACAGCAGACTGTGCCAGAATGCTGACACCAAATGAAAACTACTTGATCTACTTGCACATAGGTATCACTTGTCTCTTGTCTTTGATCATCTTTTTTTCTGAATTTATGTAGCCCCCAGCACATCAGCTTCCTGGAACTGAGCACAAAGACAATAAATAACAGAAACAACTGACTTACATGTACCTTTATTTTCAGCATAATGGCAGTCTCCATAGAATACTTTGCTTTTAAAACTATTCTTCCAAAGAGACCCTACACATAGATACTATATTCCCAGCTTCTGGGCAGATCAGATAGAAGCCTTGTTGAAACTTGATTAAAATCATCCTTGTGTGACTAAAACCTGCAGACCATATAAATTACACCACCACCACTGTGGAAGATTTTACAAAATAATACCCTAAGCACTGTTTCAGTTTTTGTTAAACAGCAAATTCTTATACGTATTAGCAGAGATGTGGAGTGTTAATAGGTTACTGTATGAATAACACCTTGTTCCCTCAGTAATGCAGAGTCTGATTCAAAGACAAAGTGAAAATGTTAACAATGGTTATAGGGTCTGCTTTACATCACAGACATCATAGTTCAGAAAGACACTTTTCAGATCTTTTTTTTAAATTGCTGAGAGGAGTTTTTCCTCATTCACATTAAAGATGCTGAGTACACAGAACTGACATATTCGAGATCTAGACAGGCTGAAGAGCTGGGCAAAAGTGAACCTCATGAAGTTCAACAAGGACAAGTGTAGAATCCTGCATCTGGGGAGGAATAACACCAGGCACTGGTACAGATTAGGGGTCGCCTTGCTGGAAAGCAGCCCCATGGAGAAAGACCTTGGAGTCCTAGTGGACAGTAAGTTGTCCATGGGACAGCAATGTGCCCTTGTGGCCAAGAGGGCCAATGGTATCCTGGGGTGCATTAAGAAAAGTGTGTCCAGCAGGTCTAGGGAGGTTCTCCTCCCCCTCTACTCTGCCCTGGTGAGACCACACCTGGAATACTGTGTCCAGTTTCGGGCTCCCCAGTTCAGGAGAGACAGGGATCGACTGGAGAGAGTACAATGGAGACTTGAACATCTCTCCTATGAAGATAGACAGAGAGAACTGGGGCTGTTTAGTCTTGAAAAAAAGAAGGCTGAGAGGGGATCTTACTAATGTCTATAAATATCTGAGGAGTGGGGGTCAAGAGGAAGATGCCAGTCTCTTCACAGTGGTGCCCAGTGATAGGACAAGGAATAATGGGTGCAAGCTGGAACATAGGAAGTCCCACCTCAACATGAGGAGGTGAGGGTGACAGAGCACTGGAACAGGCTGCCCAGAGAGGTCGTGGAGTCTCCTTCTCTGGAGACTTTCAAAACCTGCCTGGATGCATTCCTGTGTGGCCTACTCTAGATGATCCTACGTAGGCAGGGAGGTTGGACTAGATGATCTCTAGAGGTCCCTTCCAACCCCTAACATTCTATGATTCTATGATTCTTTCCTATCCTTATGTTTTTAAATTAAATTACAAGTTTTGATTGATAGGAGCAACATGCCAGCAAATGGAAAATCATACCAAGTCTATCAGAATTACATTTCATATTATGAATTACATTTCATAAGAGCTGGCAAAAGTATTCTCAAACATGTTTATCTCTTTACATACTCATAATTTTCTGAACTTAATAGCAGAAACACATTACTATATTTTTAATTGTAATTCTAAGTTATCAGAATGACCAGTAGCTCAGTCACTTTGACATTAGAAACATAAAATGAGATTGATATTTTTGAAAATACTGGTTCTATGATACAGTAACAGTACGAAGAATACTGATATCTAGCTTGCAGATAAATCAGTTTACCAATGAGTTAACTCAACAATATAAAGTACAATAGCTAATACATTTACTATATGTATCCTAAGGCTATTAAATACAATAAAACCAGCTGCAGTTACTAGGTTAGCTGAGTTTTTCAGAATTGATCACAATTATATACTTTCCCTAAATTCATAAAGAAAATATATATTTCTGCCTATTATCTGTCTTGTAAAATTGCTGTGTAAGAATACTAAATATTGGTGCCTTTATCTCAGTGGTGTGTATTTGTACAACGAGCTTAGCAACATTAACCACGTGAGGATGACTAATTCAAAGATGAACAACAGAGCCCTTGTGTGCCCAGCATAGCTGGCACTGCCTGTATTATTTTAATCAGACTCTGAAGACAATCAGTTTGGGAAGGAACCTGAGAAAGTTCTTGTACACAGGTATAATTTCCCTAGGATATGAGCCTCAGTGTTACCTAAGCTCAGCACAACAGTTACCATTTTCATATAGTAGTCAAGGTGAAAAATATTGCTTAACCAGAACAAGTTCACATTATGTCTTCTACAGCTGACCAAGTCTCAAGAAGTGCAGTAAGAGAGACAGAGACATGAATGAAAGAGGACAAAAAGACCAAGAACACAAGGCATCAGGACAATGGTTGTGTTCCAGAGATGGGTCAATATCCCAGCGAAAGGAAGAGTGGGACGGTCACACCTTTCATTCTTTAAGGCAGTAGGGTAGCTAGTGCACATGCCCTAACCTTGACCTCCTTCCAGCACCAGGCAAGCCTCCAGTAAGAATGGGAACATGTTCATAGAGTTTTCAGTAGTCAGAATAATAATAGAAATGGCTAGCTTATCTTCTAATTTTTAAGATGACAAATTTTGGGATGCTGCTGCTTTGTACTCCTAAATTTACCTCTGAGCTTCTCTGTTGCCTTGAGGACAAGTAACAGATCACAGCTGCTGGAGAGATTAAGATCACAGAAGAGAACTGGTCACACTGCAGACATTTATACAACCTTACACAGGTTGAGTGTGAAAATGAAGTTTGATTTAAGGATGGTACACAGATGAGCATTCACCTTGCCTTTCCTCAATGAGACACCTACCGACCTGTGAGGAGGCAAAGAGAATTTCAGTGTTCAGGGTGTCCTGCTGGGTTTGCGTTATTTCCATGATGTCCTCGTGAATGAGGACATTCATTTTTTTTCACTGATTTACAGATTATTTTTTGGCTGTTGATCAACTATGATACTACACGTCTCTACACCAACCAAAAATACTTTACTTGATATTTGCAACCTATCTACTGGTTTGTCTTCTGCAAGCACATACAGGTAACCTGTACCTCACTTTGCATGGCACAGCTCTTTCAGAATGTAATATTCAAGCCCTAGGTGCTTTTCTGAATCAGGACAGTGACCATGTTCTTTATTTGCTAGTCTGTTCTATCTTCATTGTTATTCTAGCAGCAGGAATTAATCTGTGAAAAGGAATACAGACCTGAGGGAATAACAAACAAATAGACTGTTTGTAGTAGCTCTAAGGCTTCCATAATGGACACCCACACTTGCTCTAACTCAACAGATGCGCAAACATAAAAAGCATTTTTACCCTGCACAGTATCAGTGTAATTTACGTCAACAAAACACATTTTACTGATGTTTCTATAACTTACAAACACATTTTGGCAAAAACAAGTACAATTTCTATTTAGGAAACATCTCCATACCTTGAGATGACCAAGATGAAAACGGTACCTCACCTCAGAGAAGCACTGTATCACCATTAGATGAAGGAGACTATGAGCTGCATTTGTGTAGACACACACATTTAAAAGCAGTTACAGTTGCTACAGGGAGATGACATTACGTGTTGATCTTCTGAAGTGCTGCTGTCTTTTGGTTTTCCAAAACTTTCTGAGACCTCTTCAAGGCTTGCAAGATACAATGCTAAGCAATGTGAGATACCAGCAGTTATACTGAAGCAAGCTAAAATATGGATTAAAAAGCAAGAGACCACTGCCATGAAGTTACTTCATTTTACTTTTATTGGATACCTTGTCTAACTATCCCTACAGTAACATTGCCTGTCCTACATGGTGGGCTACCTGTAGAGCTCCTTTAATGCCATTATTCTTAGTGTCGCATAGAAAATACGCAAGACTAGCATTATGCAGAGTACACTTTTACTTCCACATCCTCAGGTTTGAGAATCTCTTTAACCCAACTCCACAACTGCCCTGGGAAGTTCTTTAAAGGTCAAAGAGAAAGGCGAGCCTCCCAAAATACAGCCAAGCCTTTAACTTTCCTTTGGTTTGCAGTCCCCACCTCTTCCTTCCAAGACCATGCATATTATGCTGAAGTTCTTCTAACTCAGGTGGAATGGTGAAGACATCATCTATTTTCTCATGACAAAAACATTTTTTAAAATTCCTTTCAGCTTACTGACCATCTGCACAGAACACAGGCATACCCATAGCTTGAACAGCCACTTTTCCAAGTTGAATATGATGTATGGCTGTATGTCATCCTCTCCAGAAATAATTTAGATAAAGGACTAAATTAATGTATATACTCTATGTGTAGCTACAAGATCTTGGCAGAAAGGCACGCTGCAACTAAGCTGCTCTGGAGACATGACTGGAGACAAAATGTTTAAAATGTTTTTCTTCCCTTGATCTGTGCTGAAAGCAAACAGTATTTCTTGCACTGACTGCTGCCTTGGCTGAAGACACCTGGAATTTTGAGGCTTCCTGCTACAGAGTCAGTGGCCGATATCACCTCCCGTAAGGGACAGTATTATTCATGATGCTGAAGGAAAATTCTTCCTCTGGCTCTAGCAAGGTCAGGGTTTGGTGACGTTTTGAAGCATGAAAGTTGGTATCCCAAATATAGTTTTAGATACACAAGTGTGAAAGCTGTTATCAGCCATATAAATGCCTATGTTTTTTTACATCCTTTTAAACAGTGGCTGTTGTAGCATAATTCTGTGATCTGTGAGCAGATGCATCCACTTACTAGTTTCAACTCTCCTGGCTTTTGTATCTCTTTATCAAGGTATACTATACGATTAAAATAGGAGCAACTAAAACTTTCTCATACATTGTTCATTTATTTCACATCCCCCTCTACATGTTCACTTTTATCTGTAAACTAAGAGAGCTCCTCCTATTTCACAATATTCAAAATGAAAATACTTCAATTCTTTCATTGCTCTTTTCTAGACCCTTTGAATTTCTATCAAATCTGCTTTTGCTTACCTCATGTCAGAATCAGAAGTTATGACAGATTAAAATATTCCAATAATTCAAGAAACAACATGCCTTTACTAGAACTACCTGTTTTAATTTTTCACGCTTTTGCCCAGAAGTGCATGCTGAGCAAGCCGCAGTGAGTCTAAATTTCCTTCCTGACTAGCTGTGGTTAACTGAAAAATTAAAAATGTGTTGAATAATTTTTCAATTCTTCTTAAGGTGGACTAGCCATAGTTCTTCTATGCAGATTTTATACTGTTTCAGGTTATATACTCACCTAGCTTTATTAGATAACAAATAATAAGTTCTGCAAATAGTGCATCTCTGCCCTCCAGGCATCCTTTCTAAATAGTTAACTTAAGTCCTAGGCAAATCCTTTTGACATCCTGCTACTAATGTTTTCTGATTCTGAAAGCATTTGGGAGCTTTTTCCCTCTTTGCATCTTTTAACCAGATTACTTGCCACATGAAAAAGCTGTATAGTCACATCTCAAAAATTGCAAAATATAGTTGACTCTGCAGCAGAAAACAACTAAAAATACAGTTTTTGCAAGCAGGAACCCTCATATCTGGAAGTATCTAATGTTGCAGTTATTAGCAACTATTTACACTCTTTTGAAGACCTTCTGTCCCCTTCCCATGGGTCTATAAAGCTTCTGATCCTCAGAATCTTTCACCCAAGACATTGTGCTGGCATATGAAAAGCCATGAACCATATTTCTAGCTGATATCGCTAGAAAACTAGAAGTGTACCTCTCATTTCTTGATATTTATCTCTATTGCAAACACATGTAAAGCAGATTTTAAACATAAGTAAGAATTTCTTCAGCCATTTAACTAGTCTTCACTCAATAGGGAATTTTCTAGTTTTCCAGCTAAATGAACATGAGTGCTCACATATGAATAAAATCCACAAAATACAGAAAATGACACATTTCTAATACCCTAGAAGTAATGTAATTTGAAACTATGATTGCACATGAAAGTGCATCTTCTACCCACTGTAGAAACAAAGGTCAAAAAAATCACATTTAATTGTTAATTGGTCTGTAATGATCTGAAGATTTTTTTTTTTCCATTTTTTCCACTCAGGAAAACAAAAAGGCAAGGAACACATCTTCTTGAACACAGCTGTTACAGATGACAAACCTACAAGTAGATGAATAACAGCAAGCATTTTTACAAATTACATTTAAAATATTCCTAACTTTGTGTCCACTATAAATTGCCACAGGTGTGATATAACAGAGGTGGTCTCCAGTGTCGAGTTTGCTGCTTAACCACCTTATTTAGTCCAAGAAACTCCAAAAGATTATTCAGAGCATTTAAGCGAAGAGTCTAATTTTCTCTACTGAGAGAAGTTAGGACTTAACTTCAGGTATCTAATTAATTCCTTGTACTTTGTGAATAATTATCTAATTGTCTAATACTCACACTAGGCTGCAAAACTCGCTTAACTGGAAACAATCTTCAAGAAGATTGGATGAATGACCATGAAATCTCACCTGTATTTTGTGCAGGTAGAGTTTTGATGTGAAGCATCTGGTGGATTAAGTGTGATTCTTGGCGAGACCTGAGCTGATAGCAAAAATCCCGAAGCTAGGATAATGAGTGCTACAGCAGTACCTAAAAATACAGATAAAGAACAATGTGATACTTTTCTCCAGAGCACATGAAATAATTCTCTATTGAACTGAACTATGCTAGGGATGGCAAGGCACACAGCATTTGCTAAGGAGTTGCAATGAGAACCTAAGAAAAATACCCTCTGCAACATCCACATCTTGAATTAGGTTAGATGTTAAAGTCAAGTCATCAGGTTTAATGCCCACATATTAAATTAACAGGTTTAGACTTTTTTTAATATGTGGAATTGAAGACTGCATGAATGAATGGATATATTTTTTTTGGTGTTGAAAATAATGCTGTAAAGGTAAAATGTAATAGCGACTTTGAAATCACCACACGTCTTCCCACTCCCACAGCCAGACTTGTACGCTTGCCTGTAAAACAGATAACAGCATCACTTTTTTCATTGACTACTTCCCTTTGTGAAATGAGAGAAATTTGACTTTTCATAAAAACACCACCAATAAGCCCAACTGCAATTTCTGATCTTGTTTCAAAGAGCACACATAGCATCTGCTAGGAAAGCACCCCCTTACACCTATTTGCTCCTGTCCCTCCCCAACAAATTCTTTGTGCACAAGCTGGGCAAAATGATGAGAGGGAAGATGGCAAAAAAGGTTCACACTTTATGCAACAGGCCATTACTAGAACATAACTCATAGTTTTCCTGCCTTATTTGTGACACACACACAATATGTTGTAACATTTTAATGAAATGATATACTTCACTACTCATGATACTACTGCAACTATCCCAAACTCAGACTTATAAAACCTTTACATCTTGCTACTCAATGAGGTATCGAATTCTACATTGTATATAACACCCTGTATACCTGTTTGTATACTCACTATTTATGTGGTATGTTTTATTTGAGAGGCCACATAACATGTATAGCCTGATCTAAAAATACAAACCCAGTAATAATGTTATTTGTGAGTTAGTTACTAATGATCTAATAACATTATCCTTCCCAAACAAAAAAACAGACTCACAAACCACTGAAGCACATCCCACTCAGAAGGCAGCATACATTTAGAAGTGTGCAACGATATAGCGTAAAGGTTGAGGGCAAATGAAGGATACTGCATTGAATTCCAGATACTCCTCATCATCTCTTTATGTTAGAAGCATGTGAGTAATTTTCCAAGAAATGCATCTGTGCAAGCTTTTAGAAATACCGCTACATTAAAAACCTTAGCATGTCACTCTTAATCCTTAAAAAATAACACATTACCTGGCCTTTATTTTGGAGTTTGTGGGGGTTTTTTATGGCAGGCGGAAGGCAGAGGGGATGTTTTGGCAGTTTCAGGGGTTGGTTTGATAGTGCTTTTAAAGAGAAAAGCAAGTTTCCTAGCAGGCAAATCCACTTCTTCTGAGATATAAATAATATGTTAAGTACCAGGATCTGTGTAATAAAATTATTCATGAATGTGTCTGTGCAGCAGCCATGCCTAATAGGCATGAATATGCATGAACTGGAGATGATTGGACTACACATTTACCTGAACTGAGGCAACTAAGACCTTAAACTCAAATCACAAACTGTATGTGGAGAAAGCACCTACCCACCATGAAATGTGATTTCAGTTTATTCTATACTTGGCTTTGCATTGCTATGGCTAGTAGGTACGCTAATAATCCCAGTTTTCTGGGCAGGCTGGATATTGCACTACATTTACTGTACTTTCAAAATGCCATAAATCAGACAGCAAATATCTTTAGACAGGCCCTATAATCTTATTTATATTCATTCTAAATATGCTTTGTCTGTCTTTTAAGTTAACCAAATACACTAACACTCACTTCCAGTGCCTCTGCAAATGTCTTACTTCTTTGGAAAAGTACTGAATATGTAAACTTGGTGAATGCAGTTTATTATACATTTTCGTTCTGTGGGAAGTTTGTCTATGGTGAACAAAAACATAAAATTAAGGCACATAATTAGCTGAGATTAAAAAAACCCAACAACTAATTATCCTGAAGATATTTTATATCCTCTCTGTTACGAAAAGAGATACAAATTGTCCGATGTCTAAGTACCACCATACTTCCAAATAGACAATTTCTGAGGGGGAAAAAGGAAAATGCAAATAAAATGGATACTGTACTTGTCAAAATCCTTGCATGTTTCCCAATAAACAGCCTTGAAGAAAGAAATTAACTGAAGAAAAAGAGCAAAAGAAAGATAAAGAAATGATGCCAAGATATAAAATGAATGGGAAACTAAAGGGAATTAGTAACTGTAGTAAAGAGAACTAAAAAGCTGTGATTTTTTTTTTTTTTTTTCCAGAAGCAATTTACTATAATTTTCCTAATGCTTCTGGATCTACCTGAAAGGCTCAATTTTTCAAAAGTCTCTAATATTTTGAAAATTATAAAGCTACATTAAATTAAATGTAAAATAGCTCTTTCCCAACTGTTTTCAGAAAGCAGGAAAAGCTGCATGGGTTTATGAAATTCAATGACAGTATGTTGGCTTTTAATAAAAATACTAATGTTACCAACTCTCTAGTGATTATTCTTGTAGGTTATCATCTAACAAATACCAAATCAAATATCCTTTAATAAAAAAAAAACCCACACCCTTGCAGCAGCAGGCAACAGTAGTAGTTTTGTCTTTATTTTATGTAATGGGAGACTGGGGCATACCTGGCTTCTCCAAAGACAAGAGAAGCAGCCAGTAATAACTCAGTGGGAAAGTCAGTGTCCTTAAAAACGCCAGCTGAGGTAGAGTGCTTACCCTATGACAAAACTCATCATGGAAAACAAATTCATCAACAGATTTAGTAATTATAATTTTATTAAATAACCCCCTTGCTAAGGAAAACACATATTCACCACCACCTATATCAAACATTGCATAAGAAATTCTAAATAGTACAGAGAAATTACATATGATTTCATTATTGTCATTATTTGTATTATCCTTAAGTAGGGACTGTATGATAAAGAACACAGCAAGTGATGCAGTATGGGTCAAGTGACACTGCAGACTGAGAACCAGCAACCAGCCACAGAAGAAAGACCATTTTTACCAATTACTATGTGTCCAAACATGATAAACAAAAAACCTCTAACTGTTATGCTTCTCTGTTAATTCTGTGTCTTATTTCTATATCCTCTGTTCTATGACTAATATGCTTTGTAAGACACATTTATACGTATATTTCAAATATATAACCTCTGAATATGTTAACCAGAGACAAAAAGCAAAGGGTTCTGTGATTGTATGAAAAGTCCACATGGGAATCACACCTATACAGCTGTGTACAGCTAAGCAATAAACTCCTGAGGGATGGCTAAACATATCTGGCCAAAAAGACAAATAAATGAACTCCATTCCAACAGAATATAAAGGAATATGAAGAACCAGAAGTATGAGTGCAGTGCCTGGAGAGATCCACTTTACAGAAAGACAAGAAAACAGACAAGTACCACAGGGGAAATAATGTATTGTGCACAGGGAATGGTACTGAACTGGGTCCTTCCCCTCTGAAAGACCTGGCACTGGCTGGAAGCATAAAAGGACTTACAGGGGAGATGTATTTTAACTGATCTGGAGGTAGAATGTGATAAAAGTTGCGATCTGAGATTTTTGTTCATTTTTTTAAGACGTGAGGAACCTGCTTTTCCAATCTCCTTTGTCATTACCACATTTCTGAACTCAGATCATGAAAAATGTTTCGGGTTTCTTGACTCCAAATTGAAATGATAACACACCAAATACACATTTATTCTAACTTGGAATACCAAATTGTCTCCAAAACCTGCATGTTTTAATTTACAGATTTGGGTAACTGTGTACCAAACCAGACGTGGCACTGTGCTGTCACTGTTCTGCATATAAAAATGCATTCAAATACTGCAAGTGTAGATTAACTCCCACCCCTTGGGAACTGCAGATGACCAGAGACTTGGCACGTGGTCCTCCATTCTGCTGTGCTGCATTAACTACAAGTTTGGATCACTGACAGCGACAACAGAACAAAATATGGAGACATTAAACCTTCCCAGCTAAACAGTTGTGAATGTTATTTCAAGAGGAGCAGGAACTGATTCTCTTTTCCAAACCCTGTTCTTGGAAACGTCTGGACCTTTCAGATATTCAGCCAGAGGCAGGTATCGGTCACAGATTGCTTCAGACAGAACGAGCATACAACATGGGAGCAAGCAGGGATTTAGTGGGTAAATGGCAGGACTTGGCTGAGCGTAGGCAAGACTGCTCTCTCTGCCTTTTCCTGCTTTCAAGAGAGGGCTACATCATGAGTTACGCTGTTTGAATATTTGGACAAAATGTACAAATCCAGAATTCTGTCTTTTAGTATCTCATACAGGAGATGAATTAAAATCACATTATTGTAGGTAAGGTATTTACTGTATTGTATTTGAGATATCTATGCAAAGAACTTCATTACTTTTTAAAAAATGCCACAATGGCTATCCAATTTGCTTTCTCCAGTAGTTCTGGATAATTCCAATTAATGAGCCAGAAATTACATATCACATATACACATGTGAGATTTAAAAACTAACCAGCTGTGAAGTTCCAAGCATTTGATTCCTTATACTGAAAAAAAAAGAGTAAAAAGTTAAATGAAAACATGGTGAAACACGGCTTGAAGAAGAAACCACACCCAAAAATTAACATGCTAAACTTCTATTTTTCAAATTAGCCTTTAGCTGTGGTGCTATACGACTAGTCTTGAAAAGCTGTATGACTTCCAGGGGAAGACCGGGTCAACAGTGTTATTTTAAAGAGGACTACTCTGATAAAATTAGCACTTGAAATTTTATTTTCATTTTATTAATAATTATGAGGAATATACAATACACTAATTAAGCACTCACCTGTTAAGCTACCAAGTGTAAGTTTCCGGCGACCCATTCTTTCAACGAGCCAGACTCCCACAAGAGTAAAAATGAAGTTTATAAATGCTGTCAATGCAGCCAGCCAGATTGCAAGCCTGTCGTCTTGAACTCCTGACATCTGCAAAATGGTAGCACTGTAGTACCTACAAGCAGTGGGAGAGACAAATATGAACACCACTGATTTAAATTTGGCTCATGTTATAGTTTCTGATTTTAAATCAAAAAAAATCACAACAAATATAAAATGTGACCTCCTGTATAACGCAGCCGCAGACTGACACCCAATTACCCAGGCAAATCAGGCGTAACCAAGGCATAACTTGTGCTTGACTATAGTTTTGACTGGAAGACATCAACAGGTGAATAACTATTCTTTTGGATGTTTATATTTTCAATGGTCAATCATATTCTGCTAGAAACAGGGTTTGCATTTTTAATTTCAATGAATCTGGCTTTCAAATCCAGTCGTTGCTTTGTGCTCTATCTTTTTTCTGCCAAAACATGCAGCATTTTAGCACTCTGTGTACCGGCTGGGGAAAGACAGCTCAAAAATCAAATACGTCTTCATTCCCGTTAAAGGTCATACAGAACTAATCTATGACATCCAGCACGTTTCAAGTGACACTTGCAACCTTCTGGTTTTAGGTTTTACAGTTTTATTTCACTGCCACTGAAGTGCCCGAAACCTTCTCTAGCATGTGTCTTTTGTCTTCACCAGAACAGCATTGCTATAAAATGCCTTAGCACCACCTTGCAGGGATGTGGATCTGCACCTATCAGGAGCATTTCACAGAAGTTTCTACTTCTCTCTAAAAGGAATCAATCATTCCACACAAACAGCAACTCATAAATAAATCAACTGAGCAAACTGAAAATGGAAGGAAAAGGAAGCCTTCTACCATTTTTCACAGACATCGAATTAACACAGATATTCTGTCTATGTTCTCAGGGAGAGCTAAATAAACCTTCAAGAAAACACAAGTAGTTTTGTTTATGCTGCAGAAGTACTTTTCATCCTGTTCTAGTAATCTGTGCTGACTGAAATACTGGATATTCTAGCCCTCAAATACCTGGCAGACTTACACTTATATACAGGTATACAGCCAAATACCCAGGTTTTCACATGGTAATAACCATCAAAAATGGCAAAGCTTCGGTTTGGTTTTTTTTCCTGGCCAAAATGCAGCTTGCTTTAAATGCCTCCCTGTAGTCTTAATGCCCAGATGTGTTAACCTCAGAAATTTTAGTGGTCCACATTTTTCTATTCTAAGCATAAAACACTTTTTATTTCAAATCAATAATGGACAATATCCTCAGCTGACTAGCAAAAGTGCTTGAGCTGCTTAGGACACTACCAGCCATAAATGATTGTGCCTATGGCTGGATGTCACAGCCTTGCCCACTGGCTAAGACAAGGTATTTAGATCTCAGCTCCTCTTCCCCACCAGTACAGCCATTTGCAGCCATGCCTATGTAACCAACTCATGGTGCAGTAAGAGAGGACCTCCAGAGGGAAACTGTTGATGCTGAGGACCCAGTATGTACACACATGTAGGTTCTGAGCCTGGATCCATGGTCTGCCTGCCCATTAGTGACTGCAATGTCCCCTCCAGGCTCATTTTGTCTGAAAGAGCTGCACACTACGAGATCCTGGCAAGGGTGTGAAACTTAGAGAGATGAAGATTCATGAAGCACAGACACTATCTGAATTAAAACAGTAATGTTACTGTGTTGTCACTTCCTAAGGCTCTCTAAATTAAATTGCTAACTGCCTGTCAAAACTTACATCATACTGTTCTAGTCAATAAAATCATCCAAACAGTCTCTGATCTCCCAGTACCACCTTTCTTTTTCTTAAGGGTAGGAAAATAACAACAAATGTCAAGTCTTGGCCTGTTGACACTTATTATGAAACTCCTATTTACTTCCAACAGACAAGGCTTCAGGAAACCACATCTAACTCCATGTATCTAAATCTTCGCAAAATCCAGTTCTACTGGGAAGCCAGAAATTGCCAGTTGTCCACAGCAATCTGTAGCATGCTGATTCTATATGGTTAAAAAAGGCAAAGAATAAAGAATCACATAAAAGCACATAGATGTCTGCTGCCTGATATGTACAAACCAGGCACCTTCGTCCCCCGACATTCCTTCTCATTGTTTATTACACTCACTGGTCATATATTCTCAACTAGAAGCTTACTGTTTATCCATGAATAAACAACATATTTCATTTCTATGGAAAACAAACCAGGGAAATCTAGATTCTGCAAATCCAAATGCCAAGACACCAAAGCCTGGGTGCTGGGCAATGATGTCCATGCTTATTATGGCATAGAAATCTAATTTCAAAAACTTAAAAGAACATTTGCATAGATTATGATAACTACTAAATATATTTGGTAGTGTTTACGTATTTTAGTATGCCCATTTTTTTATACCAACTTGTGCAGCCCTAACTGCCTATTAATGTAACAAGATGACAGGTCTTTATAATTTCTTCCTGACAAGGAAAAAAACCTCTATGGCAGGAAAAGGTCAAGTTGTGATACTATACAGCCACGGTGAATACTGGAGCTCCTGCACAGAATGCAGTTTCAGTGACAAAGCTGCGCAGTCCTAGCATATTTTCTAAAATGTAAAGAAAATGACAAAAGAACATGTGTACCCTTGAAATTTTTAAGCAAGTACTGTATCTTAGAAAGCAAATAAATACAGACAATTACAAAGTCACAAAAAGTAAGTCGGATATATACAGAAAGATTTTAATTTTGATCATTTCTGAGGATGTCAAAATTACGAAGTTGTTTTATGAAGAGCTGCTGTACATGAAAAAAAAAGAAAACTGAAACATTTCCACATTCAAATATCCTCAGACTAATCCTTTGACGATCTCCTGAAAATGCACAGTATTGGAGGAAATTAAGAACCCTGAACACTTTCTCTTCTCCTTTAAAGAGTCAATACTTTTTCAAAGCAACGACATCCAATGTTTAAAAAGAAGGAGAATTTCCCCCCTTCAAGCAAGGCTTATAGACAATTCCAGATGCATTATGGTTCCTAGGTCAGCTCTTCTAGCAGCAGAGAAGCAGCCCACCATGCCAGGCTTTGCAGCTCTCAATTAAAAAAAAATGCCTATCAATAAGGTACCATCACAGCTTTGATTGCCCCCATCTTTCACAAGGGGCTGCTCCAGCCCATCTGTTTTATTAAATCTACTCCAACAAAGTTTCTGTCTAATAACATCTTCCTTTTTGGACAGAATTTATAATTCTTGTAAAATCTAAGTAACTCAGAAGTACCTTTCCAGATCTTGAAAACATTTATATTTTTGCTTTTAAGAAAACAAAATCAGAGTAGTCTGGCATTGCTTTGCAAGGGTTTGTTAACATTTTCTAGCACAATATTTTGGAAATCACTGTCCAGCTACTCAAATGACTCAGTCCAAGAAAATCAGTCCCTAGAGATAACGAAATCCTCTACCTTTTTTTCTCAACTGAAATAATGCAAAGTGAAATGGCAAGTAGTGCGATAGTCAAGAAGAAAATGGTTAAATATTTAAGAAAATCCAAAATGGTGGCTATTTCAACAGATTTACATGCTCTTGTTCAGCAGCTGTGCATGAACAAAGATCATCTTCTTCTGCTCTATCAGTTTATTGTATGTTAAAATCATTGGATTAAGACAGGCAAAAGTATTCATAACAAAGCATGCTCCACATTCACAAAACCGTCTTTCATTTACACCTCCAATCTGTTTCTCTGTTCCTTTAGGAATTACTAGAGCTTATCCCCATCAATTTTGATGCCTTCCAGCACGGAAACTGCATTAGACGTGTCCAGGCTGGGCCACACGTGCAGTGTTACGTGGACATGGTACCCAGGGTGCTGCAGCATCCCTGGCCCTGAGGCACAGGACTGTCACACCAAGGGAAGCCTGGTCACAACCCCCTCCTGCCTATAGCCCTGATTAGAGTTACTCGTGCTGCCAAGCATGACAAAGCATAGTCATTTAAAAAACAGCAATATGTTACAGCCTATATGCACATGGAATATAGTCTTGTCCTCTAGTTGACTTTCAAAGTGGTGAAAGGTTCAGATGAGAAGCAGCAGGTCTGTGTTTTCAGGTACAGACACTTGCAGGCTGGCCATGGTGCCATCTATCAAGACAGGCAGCTGCATCAGTGTGACACTACGCCAATGCCCACCAGGAAGCTGGGCCATTTAGACAGACACCATCTTCTGAAAAAAAATCTGAGGGACTAATGCTAATTCAAATTTCACATTAATTCAAATAAAAGTGTCCCACTCAGCTTATGTGTCTTCTAATTTGTTTCATGTTTCCCTCCTTTTGCAAACTATCCCATGTCCCTGTAAATACAGTTATAACATTCTCCAAGATAGCTCGTTGTTCTGAAACACACTTTGAATATATACATTTCGACAGTGATGAGGAAAACAGTTTAAGCCATCATTAACATTTCACCTTTAGGTGACAAAAGATAAAGGTGGTTTTACATCTTGCTGACCTGAACAGCAACAGCCCAACAAATGGTATTGCAATGGTGTGGAATACAGAACCTCTGCAGCAATTCAACACTTGGCAGTGGCTGGCTTAGCTTGCCATGTCCCCCTCATTGCAGAAGGAGCAGCTTGGGAAAGACCCCAGGCTCCTACGGAGGGGTCCTGAATCGCTCCACTTACTCAAAGGCCTGATATGAATTTGCACATGATATACTTCTGCTAAGAACTGAAAATGAATTTGCACAACAGTACTACTGTTATTAACTGGTTTTGATCCTGCAGATGAACATGTCTTCCTCCTTAGTCTTCTGTTTGCAGCTTGAACACAACAACCGCATCGTGTCTGGCGTTTCTGAAGATTCAGAGATGTTGAAGAAACAAGAAGCACAAGCCAGGAAACTCCCATTGGGATTACTGCCAGTGGAAAGAGGCCAGGCACATGCACTAACTGCAGTTTAGTGAAAGATGGACTATAGCTTGAGAACAGCTTCTAGAGCAAAGCAGGCTTGTAGACAGCATGAGCTTTCATCTGCCTGTCCCACCCATTTACACCTAGGTTATGAAAGAGGGTTACTCCAGAAAGTTTAAGCTCACACTTTCATCACTAAGGGCCTGCAGAATTACCATGGCTTCACCAATATGTTAAACTGTAGCAACTCATCTGTGTAGACAACTCACAGAAGCAGACAGAGAAAGCGAGAGCAGCATATGGGAAATTAGATGCCAAAATATTGGAAATGAAAATAAGATGGGAAGAAGTTGATATATCTGGAATGAGCCAAAGACAGCAGATGTTCCAGGTGTGGAGGTTCTCTGACAGGAGGGACGCTATGGCCCTGCTAAGTACCATATGAAGCTTGGGGAAGCGAAACAGGCACACTGGCAAGGTGCTGTGGAACCAGCCTTGGTTAGACTTCTTTGAAGTAAGGATTGCAGAGCGATATAGCAGCATTTGATGATATCATTGGAGTGCTGGATAATGTGATGTCCTGGGTTACAATGTATTCTATTACCATCAGCCGTTGAAGCCTGGTGCCGGTGTTCCTTGCCTCCCCCCTCAGGACTAGCTTCTGTTAATGCGCCCATCAGTGCCTTGCCCCATGACTCACCCATCCCTGTGTGAGATGCTCCGGCCAGGGAGGGGAGGGAGCCAAGCATTCCCGCCGGGGATAAAAATTGGGGTTTGGAACAGCACGAGCAGCCTTACCCGCTGGGATCCCAGAGGACAAGGACTACACCACCACCGGATTTTTGGAGGAGGACCAGTTTTCTTTTTCTACAAGATCACCGCTTCAACAGGACCATTTCAAAGAGAACTGCAGCTACCACTGGATCGGACTGGTACCAGCACCCGGCCCGGCAGGGTGCCAGGTTGTATCCCTGACTCTGTCAGGCTTTAAACCAGTTTCTCTGTATTATTGTTTTGTTATATATATTAGTAAAAACTGTTATTCCCATTTCCTCATATCTTTGCCTGAAAGCCCCTTAATTTCAATTTTATAATAATTCGGAGGGAAGGGGGTTGTATTTTTCTGTTCCAAGGGGGGCTCCTGCCTTCCTTAGCAGACACCTGTCTTTCAAACCAAGACATGTGGTTCAACTTCCCAGCTTCATGTTCTGCACACCACAGTGATAAGGGAGATGTGGCAGTTTCCACTCACAGGGGTTGCATTTAGAGCAATAATGGACACCAGTTTGAGACCTGGGCAGTTACTGAAACTGCTGCTTCCCTAATCATGTCTGCATCTCTAATCATGTCTGCCTAACCTCTTACCTTGCTTTTTAAACCTCCTGCTTGAACAAGGGCTTGGACCAGATGACCTCCAATAGCCCCTTCCAACTCAACCAGTCTGTTATTCTGTGTAACAGAGCTTTGCACAATCAGACACAATTTTGATCAGATCCTTTCTCAACTCCTACAATATAAATTAATAATATTAATTTCAACAGTAGTACAGATACTATGAAGTATCGGAGCACAGATCTACTATCCAGTGGGAACTGCCTTTGAAACTTTTTTGATGCTGAATCTCCATTAGCTATGGATAATGAAAATGGGAAGTCACAGACAGGATATGATTTAACCTCATCTTTGACATTAGACATATTATAAAGTTGATCATAAAAGCTGTAAAAATCCATTTCATCACTACAACTCAGCACCAGTCCCAGAACTGTCACATTAGTCAGTTTACAGGCTTTAGATTCCTTAAAAAATTAAAACCTTAAAACATCAACTTTTAAGTTGAAAAGGGGAATACCAAACAACTTCAACAACCCTCTGAAAGCCCATACGGTGACAGATGGGGCAAACCTGTCCAGCCAGACTAGTTCTGTCAGGTCTTGTATGATCCCCTCAAAATCACTGCCGCCCTCCAATCCAACTTGACTATAAATGTTTTAGTCATCTTTTCACTTACTTAATGTTTTAAATTTATGCAGACAGCCTCTTGCTTGAAATCGCATGACTTGATTGCTGTCCCCTTTAGCATGCATACCACCTTCCTTCAATTCATATTCTGAAAATGTACCTCATGACCTATACTTGTGCCTGACTGGCAGCACCCAAACCAACACGATTAGCTTGGCTCAAGGTTCTGCACTGCACAAAACTGTTCCAGTGCTAGTCCCTCCTGCAGGACATTCTGCTGTTCTCTAAAATAGCAACAGTTATTATGTTTAGAAAATATTAGTAAATCTGTTTTCATCTTCTGCATTTAAAAATCACAGAGAATGTGAACAATGACATTTACGCAAGAAAATATTGTATATTTAAATATATGTAACTCCACGTGCAATTCTATACACATATATACACACACAAACTTTGTGGCTCATATAATTCTGTTAAATGCAATGCATCTTGTTGTACTTCACGTGATGAGTCGCTTCAGCAGGGCAGCAGGGGACATTTTGTCACATCTACTGTTGTCTTCCATAAGATACTTAACAATAATTTTAATCTATTATAGGACATTGCTGTTTGTGCACGTCAGTGGCACCTCTCGTGGCAAAGATGAGATGTGCGTGTATGACAATGTGCAAACAAAATGTCTTTTATCCTCTATCCTCTGTATGTCAATAAGACCCTTCCAGCTCATTAGCTCCTAAGGCAATCAGACTTCAGCTATAAAACAGGACTACTGGATACATGTACCTTTATTTTCAGGTTAAGAAGGTAAAATATCTAAGGACTAGATCCTGAAATCTTACTGAAGCCTGCCGATTCACAGCAGACTCTGCTGCTTTATAGGACTCCAATTTAAGACCAACAGTTGAATATTCTTTTCCATACTTCTACTTTTGAAGTCCTGAGGAGCTCTCTGAGGAAAAGGTTGCTGTATCATCTCAAAGTCTATACTGGATTTTTCAAAATGAGTGCCTGGGAGGCAACCCAGGGGAGTGCCTCTGTGCGCTTACCTACTGTAATTATACCTCCAAATTTCCCATTTAGCAGTAATGATGTACCGTGTTATAGATGCATAGAGTGAAGTGACATAGCGAATGCCATTTATTACAACCAGTATATTTGGATAATCAAAAACCTCAGCATTTGGTACTGTTTGACAGAGAACTCTATACACTCTATAGGTTCTCTGATTCACCAGACATTATCCACGTGCAAGGCACATGAAAAGGTTTTAAGCTAAGAAAACATAGGAATTTTTTTTTAGTGTCCAAAGAGACTAAATTCTATAGCTATCAAACAAAGTAAGTGTACCTGTGTTTGAAAGGGATTAAAAATACCTTTAAAGGCTTAAGATCACCAGGATACACATGGGAATTCACTTCCCCAATTTAATGGGACACTGTCACACAGCTATTGGGTCATTTGAAAATACTGTTGCAGTATCTGCTGTGAGATTGGAGAAAATGTCTTTTTTGTTTGGTTGGGTTTTGTTTTGCTTATTCCCTCTGCACCACATACACCTTTGTACCCGCCAGAGTGTTTTTCACGCTCAGTCATTTGTCATTTCACCCGTTCACGTGGCTCCTTCAGAGGTCTCACCTGAAACTATGTGGGAGAGAAACGGTAAAACAAGGATGAGTTAGAACTATTACTTAAAAGAAAAAAAAAACAAAAAGGCAGAAAAAGAATACCAAACTCCTACATAAGTCTGTAACAGATAAAGTGCTCTGTAAATTCAAGGACAGAACCCTGTAGTTAAATCTATTGAAGAAGTAGGCTGAATTTAACAGGAGTGTTAAACTGAAGGGTAACAGGCAGAGCTAGAAATTAAATGAAAGCACTGGGAGGAGCAAAGTCATGAGCATCCTCCTCTTCTTCCCAAAACAGAGATGCACTTTCTAGCACAGAACAAACAGACTGGAGTCTGTAGCACCTATATGCCTAGCACTGCAACAAAAAGCAAAGTAATGTCTACTTTTTCACCTTATCTTTGGTGTCTTCACTCAATATATCAGTGCCTAACTCTTCAGCAGAACCTTTATGAAAGAAAATCATCACCATCATCCCTATTTTATAAACAGAGACCACTGAGGCTTTTGGTAAGAAGAAGAAGACAGATGACTATGTGCAGTTACCCACCAGTGCTACCTGCAGCAGACACTCCAGAGTCTCACTGCAGATAAGTGCTCTCTGCAAATTATAAGCCTAAAAGCAGGGAAAGAAAATCCCCCAGGTGTTTCACAAAATATACTTCATTCAATTATTCATTTTTTTCTGACAACTTCAGTTTAATTTAAATTATGTTTAATGTTCCAGGGCATTCTAATGCTGGAAAGCACTAATGCCTGCCATAAGCTGGATCCCAAAAAACCAAAATGCGTCCTTATTAAAATCAGTAGACTTGCTAAATGTGCATAGCATTAAACAAAAATAAAATAATCAAGCTAGCACCTTTGTTTAAGCCAAGGCCAGTGGCAAATAAAGGGACTGTACACACTATAGTCTCCCTGCAAGGGCCAGGAGTTAGCAAGTTGGGAGTAATGGGATCTTGAAAGGTAATGGTAAAAAATAAAACAGGCTTTCTTTTGAACCTAGTTCATGGATGCTTTCTGGAGAAACAGCAAGATTCTGTGCTAAATATTTATCTTCTGGGAAAAAAAAGTACTATTTCTAATTTTTGCTTATGAATAATAAAACAATATCATCATGATTTAATCCCCACCTTTTCATCCATGGTTTAGTACCCGAATAAAATCATGCTAAATGTCCCAAACTTTCCTTCCAGGCAGGCAGAAGAAAAATCATATGTTAATAAATGCACCATGAAGTGCTTAAAAATAAGTAATTTCAGTGTTACTTACAGGATCTGACTTTCAGTCATTTTTCAGTTAAGAAAAAGAGGATTTTTTCATGCACAGCAAGGCAAAGTGTTATTCAGCTTGCACAGCACTTCATTTCACATAGTGTATCTTCAAAATATTGCACCGCTAGTTCTTTTATTCACCCCAGCAGGGTCAGATTCCCCACATATGCTCTGTGGAGCTTTATACAGGCCAGCTTTGAGCAACCCAGTTGGTGGACCTTCCTGTGGAAACCATTATACATTTTATTAGACAGCACTGAAATAACTGCCTAAAGGCTCCATATTGTCATCTACCACTGAAGTACCTGAGCTTTGTTTAAATTTTTCCTAATTATAAATGCATGCCAAAACCACAGATACGTATTTAGAATAATAATTTCAATATATACAAATGGACACTGCATAAAAATGTCAGTTTAAAAACAGCCCTCTTCATGGTGAAGATATATGACTCAGTCCTGGGAACATTAGCCCCAGTATCCCCCTTAGCAACAAATTCATTAATGTACATACATGGTTCTTGTAGAAGGACATAAGCATTGCACTACTACTTGGGACAATGAAGTTAGTTCAGAGTGATCAGCTAGGACTAAGAGCTCATGAACAGTATTTCTAACATTTCTGTCAATTCATCAAAGACCGTGGTGCTGTACACCCCAGAGATGGTATTGCATCCACACACAGAAGGCAGGTTGTATGCACTTACAAGCTGTAGAATACTCATGAAATATATGAATTTTACAGCCACAAAGCTGCAAAGCCCTAATTTGGCCTTTGATGGTGTAATGAAATGTGACACACTCTTCACAGATCTCTACAGATGTGACCACATTACTGTTTTCATCACTCTGCTACTCATTCTTGACTTCTGCTCACTTATCCCCACGGTGGCCTCAGCCCCCATGCACAGACCAGCTCCTGCCCCTTCTCCTCCCTCCCAGAAGCTCTGCAGGCTCCTCCTCTCTTACTGTCCTACCATTTCACTCCTTGCACATAGATTATTTCCGATATCTTCTCATTTCTGAATGCTTCATCTCGCACTCCCGCTATTCACTTAGCAACTTGTTAAAAATGTAATTTAAGAAACAAACAAAACCCCAACCCAACCAAAAAAGTCCCCAACCCCCTCCTTCACTCCTCCAATTCTTGTATTTTCAAGTAAGGGTTATCTTATGAAAGCTCAGCAGCTAAGCAGAGGAAACTAGATTTCAAAAGAAAAATACTTCTTTCCATAAAAAAACTCTTTTTTTTTAAAATTAGTAAGTTTACTTACAGACGACATACCATTATGAATCTCAAACTTTACAGAGTTTTAAACATTCATACAAAACCAGAAACAGTAAATCTCTCAAATCTGTAACTATCTTACTAAAAACTCAGTCTTCCATATACAGAAATTTATTTCCATATTGAAATCATACGAATTATAAAAATAATTTGTCTATGGCATATAAAAAACTAGTTAACATTCCAGTGACACTACAATTATTAATTCATGTGTGAAACCTGATTAATATTCTATCCTTTTCAATTTTAATTAGAAGATGTTGCACTAATAATGTTTATCTTGCACACCTTAGCATTTTTAGAGCTCAACCCGTGAGAATGATTGCAATGAATTCTTGATAAAAATCAACAAAATTGGTCTAAAATAATGAATACGTCATTGTAGTATCTTCTGATCACCAAGAAAAATGTAAAGGAGACATCATAAAGCCTTTGTGGTTATCAGGCTATATATTTATTTATTTAAACATACTGATTGACGTTCTAATACAGATTTCCTAAGAACTTTAAAATCCGAGTCTTGCATATTTTGTAGAAATCAATCATTAACTGAGCTACCAAGCTTCCTTTCTTAGGATGCTGAACTGTACACTAATGTCAATTTTAAAACCAAGAAAGGCCACAACTGCCTTTCAGCTTCCTCCCTACTTGCCCCGGTGTCACAACTATCAAAGCCAAGTGGCCAGAGACAACATTGCTCTTAAGAATGGAGCAGATAGACAGCTCAAAACCAACACAAAGTCCTCTACTCTCTTAAAGGCTTTACGTTTCTTTGGATCAGGTTTCAAATACTTGAATATAACATCTCGGTCCCTCCATAAGAACAAGTGTTAGGCCAGATAATGAGCTGCACTGCTAGAAAGGCAAGAGGATGCCAAAAGAGAAAACTAATTTAACCAGAAGTTAGGCTACTGAGTCAACAGACTGTCAAGGGATTCCAGCAATGAAAAGAAATAGAAAAAAAAGATATAACCAATAGCAGAATATATTCTAGGCACATAGGGTTGGACAAAGGACAGCAGAAATTAGAAAATCAACAGTTAACAATTCAGTGAGGAAAAAATCATCTGTAAGATAAATGAGGCTGACAAAGGCCCTGGCACATGGTGCAGGATGGCAGTGACCGAGCACACAGCCAGGCAGTCAGTGCTGTGCCACAGAAGGCTATAGAATTGCTATATTGCTAGGGAGGAGCTCTTAAAGCCATTGTGATGACCCTAACACATACACCCAATGATACTGGAATAAATGGCAGAAGTCTACTTTAAGAACATTGCAGTAAATACACATTTTCTTCTCATTCTAAATTAGCCTATTACAACACCAAACACACACACATAACCCCCCCAAAATCAACAACTAAAAAAGCCCTCTATTGGCACCAATCCAAGAGTCATTCAGGTAAAACTCCATGAAGAGCCATAAGGAATAACAGCAGGCATATGTGCATGAGTACACCATAGCTGCAGTCACTACTGGGCATAATGCCCTTACTAGTAACAACTTTAAGCGTATGTCCCATGGAAGAAAAAAAAAAATAGTTCTGGGAAATAACTGGCACAAAAGTCTTCCCTGGGCTCAAATCCACAGATGCACCCATATGATCAACAGTCATTTCAGGACTGTTTAAAAAACAAACCAAAAAGACGAATTCTGGAGTGGTACCATCCGAGCTCATTATTCATGGTAGCAGATGAGATACTTTCTTGGGGTACTGGTTTTGGCAAAAATATCCTAAGTCGACAACCTCAACTGACCATTCTAAATCTGCATTCGGGAATTTATATTTTTAGATGTTCCTGGCACCAAATACCATGAAATGGCAACTCTTCAGTGCCTTTCAAATTCATGCCACTCACTTGTGGTGCTTTAATTGAGATTTCTAAATCCAGTCTCAGGTTTTAATATTCATACAATCAAATATTACCCTTGCAATATATTTCAGACATACACTGCACACAGACTAAATCTCAACAGACTTGTATTTTCTCCTTCCTTAGAAAACAAAATTAATTGCACAGCAAACTTAAATGTGTGCAGTTAATTTGGCAGTGCCCACTTCTATTACACACAGTCTTTTCTGTCGTCTTTCGTCCCATCTGTTCCAGCATAGAAAGGAAAAAATAACGGGAGACTCACAAAATTCCTTAGAGCAGTATCTTCAATGCACGGAGTTTTTCCCTTTCATGTTCAGGATGGGTAAAACCATAGAAGTAATGCTAACACAGCATATAAATGACAATCAGAAAATCAAAGGGTTTGATTTCTGATGTTTGAATGAATAATCTACCTGAATGCATCATCAGGTTGCTGCTTTTGAAATTTCCACTTCCCTTTCAACAGTAAAAATTGCCTGAACAGCCTAGTTCTTTGCCTCTCACTTACTACAAGGTAATCTGCATGCATCATGTTAGGCTAATGGTTGGACTGGATGGTCTTAGAGGTCTCTTCCAACCAAGGCCATTCTGTGATTCTATGATTTTAATGTCCCAAGAATGCATTTCCACTTTTCTGCCAATAAACAAAGCATCAGTCTCAAGTTCTGATGCTCTAACCTGAGATATGCAAGTTAGACCTCCTCCTACATACACTGTTTCACTCCATGCCCTGAATATGGTTTGTGGAGATGCTCTGCTTACAGTAGAAGTGAGAGGAACTGGATTCTAGTTCCAAATCTAAAAAGTTTAACACAAATACGTAACACCATCAGCTGGAAAGACTCAGAATAAGCTTTAAGTAACAAAGCTAGAGAATCACTTGTGCAAACTGAGCTGCTTTCAACAAGTGTGCCTCACCTGGTGCGCTGGGTGCCCAAATCACCAAGCCCTACTGCACCTTAAAGTAACCCTTGTGACTTATTTTGAGAAATGCTTACCTCAGGTTAGACACCTCACTCTAGAAGGAGATTCATGGCTGAAAATGCGAGAGGAGGCAGGTACTGCCCTGCTCAAGAGGGAGCTTTTCTCCCTTTGCCACCTCCTACAGCACGGCTTGCTCATCCTCTGGTCAACCACTGACTGCTGTGAATCCCCTTCACAGACACCTCAGTCCACTCACGTTCCATGTGAAGACCTCAGGAGTTTTAACTGAGGAAACTGAATTTACTCACCCCTCTGTGGATTTAGATCTTAGCTGGTACTTTCTTAACAGGTATGTGGGTGCAATTATGTTTCACCACCACTGTGAAGTTTGTGACTTCTGCACCAGTTGCCATTCATAAAGGCTAAGTAGAATTATCATTACTCTTTGAATGCAATGAGAACATTAAAGCAGCTACAAAATAGACCTCTAGCAGAGGATTCCAGTAAGTTTCTAATGTACTGTGAAAAATAAAACTGTACTTAGAAAAGCACTGAATAGCTATTTTGGGAATGGATGTTTCAACATAGCATGCACAGTTAAAGCAAAGCAAAGTGTTGTGAACATGCTACCTCTTTAAAAAGACAAACACATCACTCTTCAATACGAAATGTAGAAATTAAGCACCACATCAAAATTTTTAGAGCTATATAAAGCACTGTGAAAACTAATGTAATCAAGAGTTAAAAGGCTAATGTAATACAGAGTTAGATTCTCTACCATGCAGGATAGTAGCCTTTTAATCTATGAACCATATGCTAGGCAATAGATTTGTTCAATAATGTCTAGAGTGTTATACACTTTATACTTCTATTTGACAGGGAAATTCTGTTCTAAATTTATATAGATAACTTTTAAAATGTTCTTAGATATGACTTTGCCACATAGGAGAGAACTGTTTATACCATGTATACAGTTCAGTATGAAGTGTGCATGCCACTGTTTACTGCTATATGTGTGACATTTATATATATTTTGAATTTTAAATTCAGTGAATCTGCTACAAAATACATACAAAATAAAAGTTTAAGATAAAATTGCATGAAAATTTCTAACACAAAGCAAATAAATGGCTGAAAAGATTCTACGCTAGATATTTTTAAGACTCCCTTTTGAAACTACATTTTAACTTCTCTCTGAAATGATCACTCTTACTTGTGAACAGTAGTATCCTAGTAGAGGACAGATACAGAATTATCTTTGTGTTTAACTGCTTCAAGCAAATACTTCCATATCTGCTGTCTGTTTTCCTGCGTTGCCTCTGGGTAAAGATCACTTTTATGTTTATCATTTCCTTGTTGTAACTAATTAAGCTGCCAAGCTTTAAATCCTTGGCAGCTTACGCTATTCTGACCAATTATTCTACATGCAAGGACAGCTTGGCTACATACAATTTATGTTCTCTGTCCTTCAGAGCTCGTCATGTGAACTCAAGGCCAAGATCAAAAATCTAAATTTTAATCCCAGTTCTATGACTTTGAAACCTTGGAGATGTCATTTCATTCCTTCGTCTTTGTTCCTTCTCTGCAAAAGCTTTTTAAATATCTTTTCCACACTTCAAGATTTGTATGTGGATAATACTTGGGAAACAAATGGAAAAGAGAAAGGAAACAAAGGTAGGTGTTGATTAATTCTCCTAATGCTCACTAGAAGTACGCCATGGTGGTGTGTTACAGATTAGGAATATGCTGAACTGCAACTGTGATCTTGAAAAGGGGTAGGCGAAGAGTAAGGTTGTTTTTTCAGGGTAATGAAGATGAAATCTGGATCTTTTTCTTAAATTGTTAAGAAGCTGAAATTGTCTTTCACTACCTTTCAGACTCCCATAAGAGAACACTATCAAGATCATCTTCCACTCCATATGAGGAGTCTCTTCTGCAGAAAAGAACTGGAGAAACTGGCTCTGTTTTGAAGATAATATGCAACAACCGTCAACAAAACTTTAGCCCTTATGTGCTCCAGTGAAGAGTACTTGAAAAATGCTTCAAAAGGCTACACTAGTAACATTAGCACTGAGCCCTGCACTAGGCAAACACTCATCACAAAAGCAAAGTGAAGAAAAACTAAGGTATTCTTTTTTAATTAAAAAAAAACAGGAGAGAAGATATGAGGAAGAATAATTACCTTTCTTTAATTATGTATTAATTCCACGATTTAATGAAAAACAAATCTAATCATAACCTCAATACAAAATCTATTTTTTATCCATCAATGTACCCTCTTACTGGAAATCAATTTCATGTACCAAACAGTAGCACCTCAGGTTATACAATTCTCAGCCAGTTACAGAACAAAGGGCCTCAGTGGGAGTTAAGCAGAATATGCTGCTGTAAGAAAGATTTATTACACACACTTTAGTATGATGACAGGGCCCTGGGATTTCCTTTGTTATTTCTCCACTGTATCAGGTGTACATTTACAATAATAACAAGATTTAACAGAGCTGAAAATAAAAAATTTAAACTGCAGGTAGCCTGCTGCATGTTATTGTAGGAAGTTCCCCTCTTGGAGCTCTAACATCATTTTAAAACATAAAAGATCTGATTTCTGATAGTATCAAACCAGGTGAGAACCTGAACAGGACCATGGTGAAAGAAATGAAGCATATAAGAAGAGGCTGAAGGAAGTGGGTTTGTGTAGTCTGGAAAAGGTTACAGGTATTTTCCACAATCTAAGTAGGGCTACTAACCGAATCAGTCTCAGTCACAATCGTCACAAGCTGCAAGAAGTGAAATTCTACCTGAAAATAAGGGAAAATCGTTCTTCACCATGAGAATCGTTCAGCACCAAAACAGGTTGCCCAGGGAGCCTAAATCCATCCTTGGAGATTTTAAAATCTCAGCTGGGTAAGACCCTGAGCAAACCAGTCTAACTTTGAAGGTAGTGCTGTTGCAACAGCAAGGTGGACCAAATGACCTCTAGATGCTCCCTCTAACCTACATTACTTACTTTAAGTAAACTCAGTAGCTAAAGGCTGCTCAGTTATTTTCACAATCGGACATTTAAGACAAACAAAGACCATTTCTAACTTTCTTGAGATTCATCTAAAGGAAAGGATGAGAATGAAACCCTTAAATCAGTCCTGCACTACTGTAGGAAACCACAATGCACTTCATAAAATCAGTTAAGGTTCACCTTACGTTATGCTCCATACCCATCCTCTTCCAGCAGTTAGGAACTGTCTTCTGATTTCCAGCCCATGTTTATCACCAGTGGCAATGAATACTATCTTCATATCAATTTTAGTAGCAAGAGGAAAACTTTTGCACTAAGGTCTATAACAAGCATACTAAAGAAGGCAAGATTAATTAGTCTTTCCAGTACAGTACCTTTTGTCACAGCATCTTTGCTTAGACCTTTACTCATCTTAAGGTTCTTGAGCAATGACAGCCATTCTTGAACTAAAGCTGAACTTAAAATTTTTTATGTGAAAAAAAAAATCAAAACTTTCCAGATAAATAAATTTTTCAACATTTTCTTGTTCTACCAAAACCACTTATTTGTTCAAAGAATAATATCTGGTTGGCCTATAGCTTGATTTTTCTTTATTTAATCAATGCATTGTATCCTATTTATCCCATTTTACTTTACGCAATTATTCTTCATATTTTAATTAATTGTTCTTTATTTGCTTGCACTCCTTCTGTATTCAGCTACTGTTCTATTGTAATTTTAACTCTAATTTCTTGAAACAAGAGCTGTCCTTCTGCTCTGTATTTCTATATGACTTAGCACAGCAATGTCCTGCTCCACAAATAAGCCTTTAAAATGCAACAGTAATACAAATATGTTTTATTTGGCTGGAGAATGGGTACCACAAAATTGCCTGGTTTTCCCACCACTTAATGAAATAATTCTATGTTTTCCTGTATTCATATGCAGATAGTAAAGCTTGCTCCTAATGGATATAACGTTCTTTCTTTCTGGAACTTGCTATGATTCAGCTATTAGTGGGTTGGGGAAGTAAAATAAAAAGTGACCTTTCAAGACTCCTAGTAAATGACACACCAGTTATTGATATGCTTTTTTCTTTTTTTTAAACAATACCGATTATGTAAAATAAAACACGATGTATGCAGAAGGCAGAGAAGTCAAACATTCTAATGCATGGAATCAGAGAACAGGAAAAAAAAGTCCTGTTGCCACAATGTGAAAAACAAAGAATGAAGATGGCTGCCATCACCTTATTCACAAGATTAATTGTGTTTTATACAGAAATTGTTTTTATACACATTTTTTATCACTCAACCACACTCAGTGGATAAAAACAAATGGCAAACTACACAAGGTTTTGTTTAAAACAATCTTTAGGGGTTTATGCTAATAATGTAGGAAATACCAAACAGCATAGTATCACCTGAGTTTCTTATGCAGGCAAAGGTAATTCACCTCTAGCGCTCTTAGAAGAGTACTTACTCTACCTGTTTGAGACTAATCTAAGAAAATGAGCAGCAAAAATGTATTCCAAAAAATGCACAGAATAATTTTCATCCTTTCTTCTGGTCTCTTCTGTTTCTTTTTAAAAATTATTATCATTATTATGATGATGTGTGCACTGCTTGTAGACCGCAATGTCTAAACAAACTCCTTTTGGTTTATATTCATACTGCATGAAGTAGGTTCTACTGAACTGATTATCTGGTGAATACTTATCATTTCTTATTAGAACAAGCTACATGGAAATCAGGATGAAAGTTTTATTACGACAAAATAATAGAACTGTATAAAAACTCAAGTGAGAATATGGATGAAATTCTGTTATCAGATGCCTTGTTAAGGTCTCTAGAGAAAGCCAGTCTTCTTGACAACTTTAAGTCCTGCAACTGGGATTTTGCTAAAAAATGTCACATTGAACAAAAATTCACTTTACATTTGAGAATTTTCATGACAGGTATCTAGACAACTTAGGGACTTCTGTAATTTGAACTGAAATATTTTAATGAAGAGGCAATTACAGGGCTACAGGCATCAGTTTTCAGACAAAGTCAGTTCTCTCCAAAGGTCCTTTTAGAAACGGCAGCCTTGAATAAAAACTGCATCTCGACCTTACAGCCCAGCCATGGAGGATGAATGCCTTCACGGCACGCAAGACAGATGATTTACTGTTTCACAAAATATTCTGCATTAGACAACTGAGGACAGTGACTATGCATCCTCATTGCACCAGCACTGTTAATCTACTAAGGACTCTAGAAGTAGCATTGGAACAAAAGTCCTTTTCTTCTCAAAGTGGCTGTGGTGGTTTAGACCCTGTGAGGACCCGAGACCACGTTGCCGCTGCCCCTCCCCCACCCTCGGACAGGGATGGGACAGGGAGTGAAATACAAACCCCGGGGTCGAGATAAGGAAGATTTAATACAGCAATGTAACAACAACCCAAACAACAACAATAACCATAACAGTGCTAACAATGTACAGAACAAGAGCGGTACCGCAGGGACACAGCACGAGGGACAGACCCAGACAAAAGCCGCTCCTACACTGCCCGCGCCTGGGCACCCAGGCCTGGACATGATGTCAGCATGGGATGGAACAGCCCGGCTGGAGCTCCCTCCCAGCTGCTAGGGAAAGTTAACCCCATCATAGCCCAACCAGGACAGTGGCCAAGACAAATTAATCCCAGAGAGGCAGGAACAGTGAAACTCGAGAGGAGAAAACCCATCACATAAATGAAATTTCTATGAGTTTCACTGGCACAAAGGAAAGGTCTTCTTGCCTGAGGACATTGAAATCAGAAGTCCTGAGAGCAAGTTTTCATGTACAAGAGGAGAACCAAAAGGCAAATGGAAGACGGAGATCTACAAAAATATGAAGCAGCAGCAGTTCACCGAGCAGACACACATGACGTATGGGGCAAGGGAAGAATAAAAATCTCTTCAAGCAAAGCTGTTCATGAAAAGACTTTTCCTCTTTTTGAAGGAAAAATCCCAACTGGAGGTAATCCACATATATGCTGGGAGAGTGTTTCCACCTTTTGCACTGATTGTCCTGGCCATATTACCTTCCTCAACGATGACCTAAAATGTTTGAAGCAAATTACTTCTTGTGAAACCATGTACTGTATTTATCACATATATACATATATATTTATTATAACATTTATTTATTTAAGAGTTAACAGAATTATTGTATGGACTGGGATCAAGTAAGTTAGCTTCTCATCTACTTTCTCTCTTTTTTAAGGTACGACAGAGCAGTGACTGTGACTGACTAGTAGGATAACGCTGCTTTTGTTCTTTCTGCTCATTCCCACTCAGAGCAAAGCATCTCTACATGTAGGAAATCTGGGCCTTCTGGTTATCTCTGCCTTCCCAATCATTCTATGTGAATGCTGTTGTTTTGTCATAAACCCCTTTTTGTGATCTGGAGTGCTTTACAAGAATTTTAAAAGTATAATCAGATGGATGGTAACAGATTAGTCACACGCAGGGTCAGCCAAACATTGAGTGGATAACAATAAAAAAGCTAAAAAGCAAAATGTAGGCTCTCTCAAGAATTTGATGGTTTACTGCTATCAAATATAATGAAACATTTAATAAGATACAATCTTATTTGTTCTGAATATTTCCCACGGTGATAACAGAGGTTAACAGATACACCAGTATGCTAAAACTCCACTATTCATCTAATTCTTGCTTGTGCTTCTGCCTGATTTTCCCTGCTGACTGCATCCTTTGTCTTTACTCTTCTTGATTTTTTATTTGGCCTTAATTCCATCTCAGAATCTATTTAATGAATCAAGAAAAACATCCAGGATAAACCCAAGTAAGCTGTGTCTACGAAAAACAGATCAATTTTCTCAAACTGAAGCTTGTTTGGGGATCCTTGACAAGAGAAGAATAGCACGTGAAAATACTGTAGCAAAACTCCCCTACACACATGCAGTTTCACTGTTCCTCACAACAGTGCTTCTAATAACATCACATACCTGCCACAACGTATTTTATTTCCACATTTCCATATTTTAATGTGCAGAGACATTACCACACTTCTTGAAATAAAACTTCCGCAATGGTGATCTCTTAAAGCTAAGTTGCTGTTTTATTTTTCAGTTCTACAATACACATACTAAATGCATGTTCTTTGGCTTACAATTTTACCTTTGCCACTTCAGTCTGATCTCCAGCCTCAGCCTTGGACCCTCCACATCTTTCTACGTCATGCAAAACTTGGTCTTGTTGTTGTCATCTCACTGTGACCACTGGGGCTTCAGCAGGTCCATGCCTCCTGACGAGGGAAGAGCCTGGCACTCTCTGCAGGGGACTGACTTGTAATTTGCACATTGTTTTAACATCAAGAAGACTGAGGGCACTTATGAAATTGCTGGCATAATTAGCACTGTCTGGCAAACAACTCAGATTACCAAGGTGTTATAACAAGTGCACAGTATTTAAAATACGACAGCATACCAGAGAGATTGGTAAATCATTGTCATACTTGAATTGTCAAATTCTCAAATCTAATACTAGATGGTCATGTATGTTCTTCATTTAAATATTTCACTGTAAAATAAAGCATGCTGCAATATAAAATACAAATATTCTGAGGTTACAAAGTTAAGTTCTGATAACCATTGTACCCTCAAACACCAACACTGACATTGCAACTGGCAGACTGTACTTACACTGGCAAAAAATGGTGACATCTAACCATTTTCTCACAAAGAATTTAAAATCTCAGCTTCATTTATTAAAAAGGTTGTCATATATCATCAGTAAAGCTCCTTTTTCTCATTGCAACAAAGGATTATCTATGTGGCTTTTTCTTTTTCCTTTAAATGGAAAGACTACTTTTGTTAGAGAAATGAGGTACTTATGGCCAGTGCAGAAGCTGTTGTCTGTGACATTTGGCAGCACAAGACCTCAACCTTCCTTCTGGAAGGGAAGCCTGGATAAGGACAGAGCAAGCTTTCCATCAGTGGGCATGGAAGGAGCGAAGGAGGAGGGGAGAAATCAGATCATTAGATTCTACACTGGGATAAAAACAATTACTTTAAAGAGAACAGTCTTCAAAATTGCACTGCTGGAAGCAAACCATCACATAGCCTCATTCCTAAAGGTTGACTGCATTACTGAAATATCCGTCCCCATCACTGGGAAGGACTTGGTGTGCTAAGTGCTGTACAGATACAGAACAATTAAATGACCTCTCCCAGAAAGCTTGCAATGCGAACACACGGAAAAAAAACCCAAATGGATGCTGAGAGATGGGGAGAGGTGAGATAACGAGGAAGCACCACTAATCCCTGACTTAAAACCATGTCAGCACACTGACACCATGGACCTCTACTGCTCATGGAGATTTTGCTTTGAGAAGGTTGATTTATAATTTTTAAGAACCAGGTTCAGGAAGAAAACTTGCATTGCAGGGGAAAAGGAAATTAAAGGTGAATAGCTTTCAATAGATAACACAGGTAAAATGCCTGGACTGGGGAAATACAAGATTGGTACAGCACAGAAAGGAAACACCAGTTTTCCTGAGTGGTCAACTGAACTACCACACAGTGTATCTACCTGACAGCTTGGTCCTTTAAGAAGTAGGGAGAAAGTACAAAAAAACCCACACTATGTTAAGCTCTTTACACCTAGCCCAGTGGCTACAGTAAGCTGTTCTGCCCACAGGGCCAAGTCTAGCGGGCAGAGACCTGCATGTTGAATAAGCCAGAGCTCAACATACTTAATCAAAATACACTGCAGCAGTCCAGAGTAGCTGAAAGCCTCAATCATTGTGGCATCATCATGATAGAAAGAAGCAAGCACCGCCTCTCACCAGCTTACAACAATTTTTATCAGGAATACTTCCAAGAGAAGTCAAAAGGATACTTGCTTTGCCCTTGACTGCTAGACACATGGGCATCCCCTGAAGGTTAAGGCTGCTCTTGGTTTAGACTGCTGCCCCCCCTCAACTGACTCAGCAACATTTTCTCCAGACACAAACCTTAAGCCAGCTGCCTTTTCATTCAAGCCCTTATCTCGAGCTGGCACTCAGAAACCCGATTGACGTAACAGTCTGCATTTGATGGGAATAACTGTTGAGCAGGGAGTTGTCAACATTTATTGCAGGCATAAAGAGACTGCCACATTAACGGGAGACTGGAGAAAATCAGAACTGGTATAGTTCTGAGAAGAGAGAAAAGCACACACGACAAACACAGTTTCTGAACACAGAATACTGAGAGAATGTTAGCTGTTGCTAATTACACTCTCACATGGGGGGCATGGAAAAAAATCAGAGAAAACATACATGAAAAATAGATTGAAAAAAAATCTTAAACAATATTTATCTGGCAGCTCTGTCTATGTAGGCTGCAAGCTCAAAAATTTCACAGCATTTAAAATACATCAAATAGTATTATGCATACAGCAAATAATCATTCCCTATAGCATTACAGTATGCCTCTCTTCAGTGTTCTTCATAAACATTTGCAGATATGTCATGGAAGAAAATTTCCTCAAAGGCTGTGACACAAGAACATCAAGTGAATTACTGTAAAATTCACAGAAAAATCAGCTTACTTTGTTGGGCAAGTAACAAAAGCTTACTGTTATTTGACACATTGCCCTTTGGTGGCTAATAACTAGCCAGAGGATCAGGAGCCAAGCCTTTCTTACTGCTGTTGGGGAAATCTGATCCCACAAGTAAGGTGGCATTTCCTGAAGCACAGGTCATGCTCTCCCCAGTCAAGTCAGTATTCAAGCATGGTGGACAGAAAACATGGGTTTAGAAGACTGCAGGGTCAAAATCCTTGAAGAGTGATGGATAGATAAATACTTGCTTTAATGCCTTTCTCACCACCTGGTCACACACTTTTTCAGTCTTCTCCAAAAGTGAGTAAATCTATGCCCTTTATACCAGTCATCAGTGCTATCTTCTTGATTTCTTTGATGAAGACAGTGCCACACTACTATCAATCAGTTCAATTTGCCTCAGACATACAGTGGTCACTAAGAATTCTGTTGTCTACTGTATCTAACGTATTTTATAAATAAATTTTATTTGCAAACATTGCAGGCAGTTAAACACAGAAAACACCTTTATCAGAATCAATAACAGGTAAGATAGGAATATTCTACATGTTTATCTTTCTTCCCACACATTGCAGAAATAAAGCAAAGTGAATTCAATCTATTTCTATATACTTGAAAAAGAGCTTATTTTAAAACTGTCATGTCTTGAACCTTTCTCTATCTAGAAATACTCCATGTACATTTCATCTTTAACCTAAAATTTCCCATCCTTTCCTCGAATCTCTAGAACTGACCCGAGAGGGAAGACAAGACTACAGACTTTAGATACATGATGCACATTAATTGTGGATACATAAGAAGGTGAGAACAACCTGGTGGGGAGTCTGTTCTTACAAATGAAAACCACAGGGTCACAATGAAGCAGCTGCAGATTCAGTGCTAATTTCAGCATTACGTTTTGCTCCCTCCCTCTTCCTCTCCTCATAATACATCTAATTTCACATAGGTAAAGAACCCCCTTATAGAGCGGTTTCTGCCTGGCCATTCCCTTGCACAAATACAGGTTTTGCTGGGTTTAGATACCTCTCTACAGCTCAAGCAAGATTATACCAGGCAGCACTGTACTTTTTCTGACTTTAATGACAATATGAAAAAGCTGCTTGTTTAAAATCCTGCATATAAGCAAATATTCATTTAGACACAGAAAATATTCGATACGTTGAATTTTCGAGAAAGCTAACTGACATGGCAAAACAGCCATGTCATATTGCTGTACTCGATCACTAATTAGTCTAATGAACACTGAAACCCCACCAGATAGGATAAAGATGTGATTCAGAGCAACAGATGTGATTCTGATCTGAAACCTCTGGGGAGTGTCTGTGACAGTGAGTGTAGCAGTCACTCTGAAGAGCAGTGCCACAGAGGAAGAAATTTCTGCCATGGAGGAAGAAATTAGTCCTTGAATGGCAGTTAATTTGTTCCAGACAGAGAATTTTGCTGTTAGGAAAGGAAAATGTCTTTTTTGAAACCAAAATCAATCCCCAAACAAGTAAATTATTTCAACTCTATGGAGAACGCCTAGTTTAGAAAGATATCATAAACAACAGTTCCTTATAACCCCTTCATAACTATATTTAGATAGAATAAAAAGTAATAAGCTAAAGCACAGAATCTAAGGCATGCCTACATCAATAAAAATGCTTAAATGTGTATGTCAAATTTACTTCAGTGCTTCTGTACATGCTGGTTTACCATGCAGCAAGCATGGAATCACTGCAAGATTATGTTGTTAGCAAAAGCCAAAAGCTGGTTTACTGAAAAGATGAGCCACAGATCAGCTTTGATACTGCAAGAGAAGATGAAAGACAGACCTTGGAGCTGCCCAGGCTGATGACAGTCACATAGCTCTAGCCACTCTGCATGACCCTGTACATACAACTCTAAATGCTAAAAGATTCAGAGAGACCAAGAGCTTTACAGGAGCTGAACTACAATTTCTTCCAAGCTAATAGCCCAAATGAGTCTCCTGACTCTGTTAGAGAAGCTCAAAAGTATGAAATTGTATCATTGTGTGAATACTACTGTAATATGCACATTACAGACACACCACAGGAAGCTAAAACATGTCACAGAAGGGCAGTAAATTGCTAGCCTGAGTTAGAAAATGTGCTTAAAGCTGCTTGCAAGCATACAGACAAGAGCGGTGTTGATAAGTCCTTGCAAGAAGGACTGGAGGCAAGATAGCATGTTCTTTGCAGGAATCTACTGATTTCATTTGTCCCTCAACTGAATAACTTTCAGGAATAACTTTCCTTCAGGAAAACAAAAAAAAAATTTCTTGTTCTACATGGTCAATAGAACAAGCACAGCTTTCAGAGCAACCTGAGAAAGAATAAAAGTAATAGCATCTTTTCTTTTACACAGCCATTTGCTCCAACATACCCTACCCAAGACACAGTAAAAAGGAGGGCTCAAGTGTTGTCACAGATGACCAAGAGCTACTTGTTCAGTTTTCAAAAGGCGAAAACCTAAACATGGCTCATAGGTTCTGCTGAGAGGAACGGTGAGCTAAGGTTCTAAACACGAAATTCTTTTTCCAACCGAAGCTTTCCAGCACATTTTAAAGCAATGCCCATCTCAGCTCATGTTTTTTTCTTCTCTCTTTCTATACTTCCTTTTTCATTTCCCTCTCTAGCACTGTCTAGTCTCCCTGCCACACCAGTTGGTTGCACCAGCATATCACGCTATTAAGGGAATTAAGATTTCCAAAACTGGACAGAAGTCCACTGTCTCATATTGCTTACCTATATTTATTGCCTGGTTAATATGCATTTCTGAATTGAAAAGTTTGCATACATGGTGGCATAAGTCACATCTACGAAAGGGAAAGTCACTGCAGTTGCTGAAGTACAACTGAAGACACAGCTGGGCAGCAGAATCTTTTGCAAAGATGCTTGAAGGGGTGGTGATCGGACCAGGGTTTGCAGAGAGAGAAGGAACTGGGCAATATGAGCATTTGTTTAAATTATTTTCTAAGTAGTTTAAGTTAACAAATGTCGTAACTCAATAAACAGTGAGATCCAAATACCCATGGAGACCTGACTGACCTTGCAGCCTATGTTCCAGATCTCAGTACAGCCAATCATATATATATATATATATATATACACACACACATATATATAAAACTAAAAGAAAACCTATTTCTGTCTCTGTTCAGAATTCTGGCAGTGTCTGAGTTCGTTTGCCACAATGTGACAAAAATCATCAAAAAACTGGGTTTTGCTGTAAGATACAAGTATTTAAAATAGGACTGTATACCCTGGAAAATACAGCTAAGTCTTGCTAATTTTATTTATTCAAAACTCTAATAAAGAGTAAGATAGAAAAGACTACTAAAATGTATTTGATAATTTTCAAACTATAAATGTTTTAACACAATGATTATTTCTCTAATATTATTTGACATAGAAAAGAAAGGAAAGTGACTTGGAATGAGTCTATGTTTCCCTTAAGAGCTGTCCTATTTCACTAACAAGTCATTCTCCAATCCTGCATGCACCAGAAAAAACATCAGTCTGTCTCCTATCTTTTATTTCCACTGTAAACAAATGACATTATAAGGATATATCACAACCCGAAGCAAAAATTTAAACTTGGCCCTCAAATATTAAGCTGGTTGTTGGAAAAATCTAAGATTTCTGGAATGTGATATTGCAAAAGTGCCATCACTGACATGCATAATTCACACATCTCATTCTTATAACATCCCTTCTGTTCTGCTCCTGTGTGCAAATGGGGCAGAGCTGCTGACTCAGCACAGTGCTAAGATTTGTTTTAGCAGTTTATACCTCACCATGGTATTCAATTGTGGTTATACGCTGTTTCAGTCCCTTGTTCTAACACTCTAAGGGCTCAGATGTAGGACACAATAAGGTTTTAAAAGGTGACATTCAAAATTTTGTTTAAAAATAGCCAAATTGGTCCAAGTTTTACTGAGATCTTACCTGGTTCCTTATAGCCCTGGATGCCAACGTGCATTTCAGTACTTTTCCAGTACTTTTACCTGCTTCCCTCTCTCACTAACATACAAAGGCAACAAGTACTTCTTTAGTACACAGAAGGCTTTAGTTCTTGTCAACCTTTAATTATTTTCAAGAACCAATTGCATTATTTTGGTACTAAATCTATGATTTAAAGACCTGAAGTTGAAAACATTAAGTTGCCACCTTATAAATTTTAACTGCTCATTTTTTCATCTCTTTCCCCAGTCTACAAACATACTACAGAAATACTATAACTGAGTAAGTAGGAACAGGGAGTAGAGTGGGGCAAGAAAGATCAAACTGTCTTAACTGATTATTTCTGTGATACTTTGTTTTCCTCCCCTGACTTCAAACAGGGTTTTTACCCTTTCTTCTAAAAAAAAAAAGGCTCTTCCATTCATAACTGTGACTGAAAAATTAAATTTTAGGTGGGAAAGAGTCCTTCAGCAAGCAGAAGTCTGAATCAGCAGTCCAGTATTTCTCTGCTCTACTTTTCCCTTGTGAAATGTAGAAAATAATTAGCCACCTCTGTAAAGCAAACAAAATTCTGCGATACTGATGTGGTCTCACAATATTTTTCTACTTCCAGGACATCTGTAAAAAGTGGTTTGGGTGAGTCCAATATGCAAGTGACTATTAAAAGGAAATAAAGTATCACAAAAGGATTTTGCTCTTCCATTAAAAAGTTCCAAAATAGCTTTCTGAAGTATTATTACCTCCCACAGACTTGCTAGCACTCTGGGGAAAAGGAACCCCCAACCATTTGAAGCAGTCACAGGTGAGTCCCCCCTCACCTGCAGGGGCTTAGACTCAACTCGCACCCCTCCAGCTCTGAGAACACCTGATCTTGGAAGACACTCCAGGAAAGAGCCAGTCCCTCCAAAGATGAGAAGCTGTGTGCTGTTTAGTTTCCCCAGCCTGATATCCCACTCTCTCCCTGGACTCTCCCCATTACCACTCATTCTCCTCGCTGGCCTTACAGTGTTCTTTCTCATCACCCTGATGAATTAAGAGGCTCTTCGATGATTTCTTATTGTCTTTTGACTTAGTGACTGCTCTCCATACCACACCTTCCATATGGGCTATTTTGACCATAGTGATCTCCTCGTTTTGCAGACTGCTCACAATGACAAAGTCTTGATTAGCCTTCAGATGCCACCATGCTTTATTTACAATCCATTTCCAGGCTATTTTAATTTATGGTAAATCTTTGCATCACATGCAACCTCTCAACCTTTTCTTTCGCGCCTCCCAACCTGTGTGGCACAAGGCATTTTGACTAGCCTGTGGCAGCTTAACTCTTATTGACAGACTCCAAAGAATCCAATTTAAAGAACCGGTTCCTATGCCCTTAAAATAAAGGTGAATAAACAGATCTAAAGGGCATCATATCTCTTACTCTATGTTTGAATGGGATCAGTAATGCATTTCACTGAGGTTGTTCATGTTGCTCTGTCAGGAGCATCTAACCAAGTGACCTTTTATACTTTAATTTTGTGTCTTTTCAAGATTGGTTACATTGCAAGCTTTGAATTGTTTCACATTTATATATTCCTTGTTTTTCATCTAAGGAGGAGACACCTTCTTACTGCTAAGAATATAGTCCAACATCTGAATAATACATGCCCTCTCGATTTTCACCAGCGAGCAAACCTACAACGCAAACAAAATCCTCTCCCCTTACTACTTACTCTACTTTAAGGAGAAAAAAAAAAATAAAATTGGTAACTGATTGGTATCCGATTTCCTGAAAGGTCTCAAAATCAAAAAAATGTCTTTGCTAGAGATAATGAAAATGTACAGTTCAACGAAGTGATGCATATTAAACATTAACAATTGCATAAGATGGGAATTTTTACAAGATTATTAGAAAGGTAATAACACAAGAGGAACTGTTGAGACCAAACTGTGCTCCAGGAGCTGCCCAGACAAATAATACATTAAAACTAACAAACAAACAAACCAGTATTTCTTCCTCCAGCAATCATTCATGAATGATTTGTAAACAACATCACTGCTCTGACTTAATTTCATTACTTGGCTTTACATATGAAGAATATGAATGAGATGCATTTAACTGACTTAACAGCTACACCGTGTATATACTAAAGAAAAGATGTTTTACTTCACGTAATTGCTTTACCCAAGCCGTATGTTTCAGCAAGGACTTTGCTCCCAGCCACACAGTTCACACATTTCCTACTGTATGGCCCTGCAGTGGAGATAATACTGGTTTTGTGACGTGAGCATTATTACCAAGGCAACAGATAGAAATCAAACAGTATTATGATTTCACTACAGGCAAAAGGGAGAGCAGAAGTCAAAAGCAAAAAAATTGGGAAAAATTTCTATTAAAGACATAAATCCTTCAACATCAAAAGAAATGGTAGAAAATATTAGTTTGAATACATTTCTTCTTTAAATAAATTGCTTTTAAGTCTTCTCCAAAGTGACAGTCCTTCTTTAAATACACCTCTATCGGAAGAACTATAGGAAGAGATTTTATCAGTTACCATTAAAACATCACATTAAGGCAAAAGAAAACAAAATAAACAGTACAATCAGGAGGACTTCGTAATTTTTCATTGTCTTAATACAAAGGTCTCATTCTGGCTGGTTCACCACTGAAGATAACATTAATTTGTACAAAAAACTGGGGGTAAAAATTGTGTGCTCAAGCACATAGTCCCTGCTGATCAGATTTCATTAAAAATAAAACATGTTCCAAATGAGAAGATTTAGTCTTCTTAAGGGAGTTGTTTGGTTTTCTTGTATTTTTTTTTAATAATAAATGGATAGACTAAGAATTATCTGGAAAAAAAAAGGTGCAATGTAAGAGTTTGACTTAAAGGAAATCAGCCTTTTCTTTTAAATTTACATTTATCTTCCACTGTATGTCACTAATTCCAACACCAAAACTCCCCAAATATGTTATTTCTAATATATTATCTATTGTTGTAGCAGTTTAAGCAATTAGAAATGATGAGTGTTTCCTACTTCCCTTGAGACGCTCAATCTAATATCTCTAAGCACTCAACTATGTTCTGATAATCATTCTAGATTTTACTTAATTTTATCCCATTACTCCCATTATGTAACATCTTGAACTACTTCCCTGATCTTCCTGGTACTCAAACCTTCAAAACTTTTATATCTGAATTACCTGTTCTTTGATCTCCAATTCCTAGGACGAGGATGTATCTGTAAAAGCCATTTTGCAAAAGCTCTGGCTAGTTAGACTGACAAAGCATGCAACTTCTTAAACAAGATGAACATTTTACAGTTTTAATCTAGTTAACAACTCTATTGTGATTCACTGGCTTGTTTTGCATCTTCTTTTTGTTTCTTTTAAGTGGCTTAAAGCTGTGATTTTCCTTTTCTATTTCAAAAGGAACAAGAACATGAAATGTGCAGAGAACTGGCATTAGCAGTGAGAAGCTTCAGCCAGAGAAGGAACCTTCAAGTTCGGTGTGTGGCATTGCCCAAATAACACAAGCTGCAGGTTTTTGTTTGTTTTACAGTGAATTACAAATCTATACTTTTTAACTGATTCAGATTAATTTCTGGCCATCACACAAGGTCAGCACAACAGGAGAAGAACAATTTACTTTCTTTTTAATGTTATTTTAAAGTGGAAACTTAGCATAGTGTGGTTTTAGTGCTAGCAACACTGATACACAGGTGATTTGCTTTTATTAGAGATACACTCTCTTACTTGTATCCTAAACACCCTCTCACAATTATCTCAACTGATAAATTACAGCCTCCAGATCTAAACCATTAAACCCTTAAGCTGCTCAAGGTTTTGTAGGCTGTCTCTAACAAACACACACAACAATATTTAAGAAAAATGTTTCATTCTTTAAACAAAATTTCTAAAGCACAGGAGTTATCCTTAAAACACAGCAAATGATACATAAACATCAATATTGTGAGCCTTAAAAATGTTGATGTTTACTTAACTAGCTTCTTATGCCTCACGGACAAGATACACCCATCTATATCACTCAGTCTTGCAGTTTGCTTCTTAAGTACAAAACCAAAATGAACGCTAAGGTCTCCTCATAGTTCTTGCACAGGTTTGGGACTATTTAAGATGTCCAAGCAGTATGACCTGCTATTTTCTCTCCCCATCCCTCTCTGTGACTCTAAATACTCTGTACCACGCAGCACCCTCTCGTCCAGAAGGGCTAGGTCTTGTGCAGGTTGCGTTAATTCACGACCAAAGCAGTCAGCAGCCCACTTCCTCCCTGGGAAACAAAGAGTTAATTTTTTTTCTCATACCTGCTGCAGTTTTCCTTAGCCAGCTAATGTTTTGTTCGCTTGTTTGGTTTTAGTTCTTGGATGGAGCAACTGACACCCGGTCATCAACACATTTATGTTCCAGCTGCTTCCTAGCAGGTTCACTAAGGCACACACCCCTTACCAGGTGGTATTCCCTTCCCACGTTAATGTTTTCTAGTGATCGAGAAGAAGAAACATTGGAGTAGGATCTAGAGAAACTGCAGTCAGACTCCTCCTTGACCTGCACCGAGGGGGAGGTGAAGGCAATCAGAAAGAGGGAATGGAAGGGACTGACTCTGCCAACAGAGCTGCTGTAAATACTGCTCATGGTTCCTGTAGACAGCATTTGATGAAAGAATGTTTAACATTTCTGTTACCTACTCCACCAGTATCTTAACAGCTAGCTTGTTAACTGTTTCTGCCCACCTTAAGGCCCTGTACTTCAACCAACACTTTCATCTCCAAATCAAGAGTTTGTCCTTGGTCACAGTTCCAAAGCCACCGCCTCTCTCTTTAGGCTGTGTGATAATTTTCCAAACTTAGGTGGTGGATTTCCGCACAGAAACTAACTGGTCAGTTCAGATCTGCCAATGTATTGAAAAAAACCCTAATTATCTGTGTTCCAGGGCTCAGAAAACTTATCACATAGGCTGGTTTCTATGCAAGAAACTAGTGTCCAATAAGGATAAGTTGGTGACTATCAGCTCTTTGGAGCTTTTCTTTTTTTTTTTTTAATATATTTTATTTTTAATACAGTCTTTATTTTAAAAGAAACAAGCTCAGTTGTGGTAATAGTACACTGCCTATTCAAAAATAGTTGCTGAATGTGTAAACCTTTCAAAATGCCAGCGTCAGGGTTTCATTTTCCTTCAAGTACTACAAAACTGATACAGGTGGCTTTCCATAAATTCTCATTTAGAGTATTTTACATGAAGTACTATGAAATTACTTTATTTATTAACTACAATTCGTTCCTCTCAAGAGCTGTTGTAAGTTAATCACATTATTTCTGTATAGCACATACAACAGAGACATGTAGTGTAACAGGAGAGTCCCCTTTCACAGAATCATAGAACATTTCAGGTTGGAAGGGAACTTTAAAGGTCATCTAAGTCCAATCCCCCTGCAATGAGCACTAGATGAGGTTGCTCAGAGCCCCATCCAACCTTGAATGTTTCGAGGAATGGGACATGACCACCCCTCTAGGCAATGTCAGTGTTTCACCACCCTCATTGTAAAAAATTTCTTCCTTAAACCTAGTTTGAATCTACTCTCTTCTAGTTTAAAACCATTACCCCTTGCCCTATCACAACAGGCCCAGCTAAAAAGTCTGTCCCCATCTTATAAGCCCCTTTTAAGTACAGAAAGGCTGCAGTAAGATCTCCCCAGAGCCTTCTCTTCTCCAGGCTGAACTACAGCAGCTCTCTGAGCCTGTCTTCATAGGGGAGGTGTTCCATCCCTCTGATCTGCTTCATGGCCCTCTTCTGGACCTGCTCCAGCAGGTCCATGTCCTTCCTGTGCTGAGGGCTCCAGAGGTGAACACAGCACTGCAGGGGGGGCCTCACGAAAGGGGAGCAGAGGGGCAGATCACCTCTCTCGACTTGCTGGCCGTGCTTCTTTTGATGCAGCCCAGGATATAGCTGGCTTTCTGGGCTGCAAATGTACATCACTGGCTCATGTCCAGCTTTTTATCCACCAACACCCATAAGTCCTTCTCTGCAGAAGTACTTTCCCAGTGTGTTTAACTAGACTAGACTTCTATTTAGTTGTTTTTCAAAAACTATTTGCAATCTATCTAAAAAATGTCCGTATGCTATATAAGTTCAAATGTGCATCTGTCTTCTCCACTGAAGGTTTTTACATTACGAGTTTGCACGCAGTACTATACAAAGTATCTTGCAATATGAAGGAGAGATAATTGTAAATTAAGGGTCACTTCTCCACAAAAAGTTATTGGAAAGATTTATTAAAACCTAATAAAATATTTAATGGATTATTATCTGAAAATCAAGTGGACATGCAACATAGGGTTTCTTTCTGTTTTATTAAACACCTTCTAAAGCCTAAGGGGAAAACTCAAAATTTAAGAGAAAGATATAAATTGGACAGTTTACTCACAAAAAAAAATATTGAAGGATGAAAACCGAAGCAGGTAGCAGGCTTAATGCTGTGGAGTCATTAGAGAAAATCAGACTTGTCAATTACCAAAACGCCTCCATTTTTTTGACAACATTACAAAGTTTGTATCTGAAAAAACATTAATGCAATTGTTCCTCCTTCAGTTAGATTTAAAGCACAGTTGAGTCTGAGAGTATTCAAGAACAAATGGGGCAACAAGTTACTGGCCATGCAAATATAAAGGTTACATGGCAGTCTGCTTGGTAGTTACTGTGGCCCAATTTAAATCTAAGTAGAGACTACAATAAAAGATACATAATTGTTCTTCAGAAACTGCTGAGCAACTTAGATGACATTTTAGCATTGTGTGAGTTTGGGGTTTTGTTTGTTGTGTTTCGGTTTTGTTTTTAAACAAAGTATGCTACTTTCCTGACTCTGTTTTAAAATGCACAGCCAGAGAACACAACAGAAATGTATACAACCTTAAAAGTCAATGCTTGAATACAAACCACAAGAAACATGGGAACCATCATTACTTTTTGCCAGTAGAACTTTTGTTTACAGATCTCAACAAGTATTTTTGATTATCCAAATCGACAGTCAATGCTCTAGCAAAGTCTCATTTCAATTAACAACTTATTAGTTATAAATCTGTCATAATTTGTAGATACATTAATTTACTAATTATATATCTCTCTATGGCTGCTGATGCTGAAGCAGTCAAAAATGAAAGGTTTATCTGCAGTCACTGTCCTATACTATTTATTCAGTACTTAGTTTCAAAAAAGTATAAAAACTGGAATTTAAAGGCAAGTTTGTCAGTCTTGACGTTCACCATCCCTCTGGGGGTTAAGTCACACATCCCTGCTGAGCAGAAATACTGAGTGCTGCTACAAGTCCTGCGTGTTCCTAAGGCTACAAAAAGGTGCATGCTGCCTTTTCTCTTCAAAAAACAGAAGTGAAGGTTTACAGCTCCTCATGGGTTCTGGCTCTGCAATTGCTGCACAATAGACGCAGCGATTAAACCTGTTGGGAAACGTGTTTTGCTTCCATTAGACTACTCTCTAGCCTCTATTAAACTTCAGAAGTATCCTGGCTGCTTTCCAGCCCCACTCCTATTCTCTTTCATTCTCTCATTTATATTCAGTACAATATGTGTTCACTTTTCATGTTAATTGTTTTAATATTCTTAACTTATCTTCAAACTTCCAATTTCCGCTTGTTACATAACCTCCTCTTGCCCTCTTTTGTCCTTCTTTCCTTTATCCAGCTTTTTTTCCTCTCTCATTACTCTGAGTTTTTTTCCTTCTCCATATAGTATTTTCTTCTACTCCCTATTTCTTGCCAGCTGGAAAAAGATGCTTCTTTATCAACTCATTTTTTGGTTCTTTTGTTTCTTGAACAGATTCAATAAGCAATACTGTTAGAGCTCAAAAGCATCTGTGAACCAAATCCAAACACCAATACATTTTAACATGTGGACTCATTTAACTTTCAGGAGATGCAAGGATATCTTAACAATGAAAACCCATTTTATTAACTAGGAATAACAGATCACATACACCAGCAAAAATACAAGTTTAACAAAAATACTGAAGGCCATAAGGTCTCCCTGTTGACATATTATACCACTTTTCTGTTCCAGAAAGCTTTTCTAACACAATGTGAAAAGATAATGGCAAATTACTAAATTAGCATCACATCAAGCTTAGTGTTACAACTGCAGAACAAAATATTTTGTTTGGCTTTCATCAAGTCCACTTAAAGTTTCGTAAGAAAAAGAATAATCAAGATGATACAGCTGCTTCTCCAATCTTATTTAAGATTTAGTCTTGTGAGTACAGGCAGTCAGCATGAATGCCCATCAGCTCGCTCAAAACTAGCGAGCCCCCAAAAGAGCTGCAGAAATTCCAGCACAGACCACAATACCTACATATAGTTCCGACAAGACAATACTGAACTCCCGCCAATTATGGCTAAAGTACTGCTTAGTATTCAAGATAACAGGATTTTTTCCAAAAGTTTCTTCCCCATAGGTTTTTTTTGACTGCAATGAAGCTGCACAGTACCAGGAGTGTTTTCAGAAGTCGTAGTCCTGCAGGAACACAAGTATATCACTAAAACATCCATATACTCTTTTGATGGTTTTCACCAAGCATCTGAAACAGTCAAATCCTTGAAGCCTCCTCTTCCTTCCACTTCTCAAAGAAAATATTATTTTACTTTTAAAGAAGAAAATTATGGGGAAAATTAGCTTTAAGTTTTACCCTAAAATGGTCTTTGTCCCCAAAATTTTAACTATGGGCCACTGCGGACTTGCAAATATCTGCACACAACTGTTTTAACAAAATTCTGAGATTTGTTACTATTAAAATGTTAATTCATAGTAACTGCTATCCTGGAATCTAACTTCCTTCATGGGGCCTTTTTCAGCCTCCTGTCAGCCTCATTTGTGACTCCATTTGTGACAAATAGTGAGCTTTCATTTTCAAGATGAGAAAATAGCAGAATGATAAGAAACTGAAAAGTTAGAGCCTTTCAGACCTGCTCACACCAGTGTGAGAAATGCTTGTCTAAAATTTTATGACTTCATCTTTTACAGGTCAGTTAAGCTGGCAAAAGCCATGACAAAAAGGAAATATTTTTCCTACTTCAGGCACTCTATCAAACAGCAGTGGTAACCTTGTTCTTAGAAAAAAAAAAAGGAATGAAAGCTATAGGTCACTGAGCTTTATTCTTTTTCTGACTTAATTTATCATGCTAGAATTTGTTCCTGTGAGAGTCACAATCTCCTTAGCCTATTTTTGTATTTTGTTTCTCTTTTAGATCCACCTCTTCAATGCAGAGGTTGCTCCACATGCTGTTCTCACCAGTTCAGTAACATCCTGTTCGTGACGACAGTTTCTGGTTCCTCATGGCTGGATGTTACGCACTTATGTGGCTGATTCAAATACAGTATGAAGCATCTTTCTGTGAAAAAACTAGGTCAGTTTATTGCACAACGGGATGGACAGAGTACAATCCTCAACAATTCTTACAGAAGTTCTAGTTTTCCTCTCCCCATCCTCAAGAGAAATCCAACTGCTCATGGACTTGTTGCTCTCATTGGCTTCACTACTGATATCCAATTTTTAACTAGAAAACATATAACAGATTTCTGAACTCTTAGGCATGGAAACTCTAAATTTTTGTTGTCTCCATATGTTTCTTGTATATATTTTTTTGCTTTTTAGGATCTCTTCTATTACTGGGTACACTCAGTGATTATTTTTAGATGCCTGTAAAATTCCTCTATATAATTTCCTACCTCTAACACCTATACTTTCTTGATTCAAACTTTTGTTTTCTTAACTAGAAGAGTTACTCATTAAAGCATATACGAATTGGGGAAGTATTAAATCATCCTACAACCTATATTTTCATTTCACTTTCCTGCTTTGTGATTTATGTGTTTTGGTTTGGTTTTTAAATGAGTTTTTCAGACACACAAACTGACTCCTATGGTCTAATTTTCTAACAGTAAAATACAAGTCTTTTATATCAGAAATAGTGGAAAGCCTCAAGTCAGAAGATCAGAATAAGTCAGGGCCCATCATGGATGCTGCCATGTGAAGTTAAATGATCGCAGTGTGGAAGACTCCCATGGAAATACACAAGAAGAAAGGGGGCAACCAGAGGCTAAGTTCTCTGCCAGGGAAACCCAGGCAAGAACAAGTCAAGGCCATCAGCCTCTTCTTCTCTGGCCTAGAAATGGGTACACCAAGAGAAGAGGATTCATAGCAGCACCAAAGTTACAGTGAAAACCAACCATCAGTACAATTTTTGTGATTGTTTTTGGCAAACGAGTTTGCAAAACCACTGAAGGAAAGTCCACACAATCCTACAACCTCCAGCCATAACCAACGCCTGTTTTCCTGCTGAAACAGAACAGCAATCCCAGAATGACACAATCAAACATTACAGAGAGGAAAAGAGTACTTAGAGTTAATAAAATCTGACAGTTCCTTAAGGTACCATTTAATTACTGCATTAAAAAGCAATTGCCAATTTCTATGTAAACAAACCATTAATAGACAGCTGCTTACTTATATTTGAAAAATGTCCTTTCATAGGAGAATGTCTGCTGTGCATATCTGATAACTAAAAATTTAGTTATGCTGGTTTATTAATAAAATACTGGATATTGCAAATGGTTTACAAGCCAGTCCAACAACCGACAGTGCTTCTAATTAACTTCTAAACTTACTTCTACATTTGGCATCTGTAACATCCTGTGGCAATGAGTTCCACTATGTAATTATGTGTTGCATGAAAAAAATGTTTATTTTAAACCTACTGCTGGGTAAGAGCTAGGAGTCATCAAAACTGTTTTACAAGAAATGATGAATAATCATGCTCTCCCCATCTTCTCCATAACATTAGTAGCTTTATACGACTGTGTTTCTTCTGAACTAATTTCTTTTCCAAACTGCAGAGTCCTAACCACCTTGTTCAAATACAGGTATCTCTTTCCCCATATATAACCTGGTTTATCCGTACTAAAAGAAACGATATTTGCAATTGTTTGTGCTATTCCAGATCTGTCATGGATGTCATAATGATGTTTGTATAGAACTATAATGTAAATTCAAGACCTCTTTTTTGAGCAGTAACAATTTAGACTGCCATGTCTGTTTAGTTAGCCAGTTCCCTCCTGCAAGCATTATTGTATAATATTGTATAGTTATATGCACTTGCCATTTCATTAATTTGTTATCTTGTATTATCTTCCCACAACTGTTCATGTTCACAGATTTGGGGATCTTAATATCATGAGTGGTGTATGAGTACAAGCTGTTATTTTGCTGTTTAGCCCTTTTCACAGACTTATTAAAGCAGCAAATATCACATAGATCCTATAGGAGTCTACTCTTGGCTGGTGATACTTGATCCTTTGTTCTTATCCTCTTTTCCTACTTTAAAAAGTTATTAACCTGAGAGGATTTCTCTCTTGCTTCTTTGACCATCTGGTTTCTCAAAAAACTTTGGCAGTTGCTGTCATGGACTAGGATGGTTAATTCACATGTGATACACAGTTCTAACATGACCATGAATACACATTCAACTAATATGCAAGCTATAATATGTCTACAACAATCATGTTGGCTCTTCTTTATTATATTTTATTCTTCATATACATGTTCATTTTTCATATTTATAAACACACATCATCTCATTTGATTCTGTGGCAGTTTTAAACTTCCTGGGCTGTAGCTTCACACAGATTATGCTACATTTCCAAATTCAGTGATTAGGTATTCAAATTACTCTAGACCTGTTGGGTGTACCATGATTAGTCCAAGCAATTTGTTATTATTCATTTTAATCTGCTGGTTTTTAAAGTTCTTCCCCTCTTTATCTGTTACAAATTTCTCTCCTTTGCAATTTAACAATACTCAGGTTTCCCCCCCCCCTCATGATAGATGGCAGGTATTTACTCTAACATTTAATATGGTAGCTCTTGATATCACTAAAAGCTTTATCCTTTTGGCTGTTCCTTCTAACTACTTCCTAACAAGCTTTCTCCCTTTGGAGTAGTCCTCTCTGTAAGATGTTACTGCAACATATTTTACACTTGCTCTTAAAACAATATGGAAATTGTATTGATTATGGTTACTCTTGTAGGGTAGCTCAACAGTAATTTAATCTTAAACAATTCCTGAGCACTGCACATTTGTCAAGAGCTACTCCTCATGTGAGCTGACAGCTTATCAGAACACCAATATATTGTTCTTCACTTCTGCATTTACTGAGTCTTCATACACATGACAGAACCATGTAATAACAGGAAATGCTTTTTCCTCAGCATCTTACCTCCTTTAGCACTTCACAGTAATTTTCCATCCCATTTACATGGTCAACAGTCTAAGCCTCATAGTATTTTGATCTGTTTGCATACAAATTCAAACCATAAGTGTACTTTCTTATCTAGACATACATAGCTTTGACCATAAACCCTAACATATAATAATACATCTCCCAGAATATAGTTTGCATTCTCATATCTATATGTAAATGTTTGCCCTAATACTAACATCCTCTGGTACAAATTTTCTGAGATACCAAATATGTCAATATCTGGATTTCAAACTAGCATTCCAGCTCTCTCACTCAATTTTTCACATTTCAGATTTTGTCCAGAAGCCCATCTACAACTGCTACTGGTCTCACTGTCTTTTTCTTATATTTTATAAAGAGAAGCAAGCAGTAAATACATACATGACGGTGTTAATCCCTGACAGTTGTTGAAACATCTGCAGACCACAACCCACAATTAAGGCTCTTCGAGTTGGAGGGTATGTTAGCATTCTGCAGATCACAGGTCCAGCTTAAAAACAAACAAACAAAACAACAAAAGAATACGTAATAGTTCTTAAGTGATCGCTATCAAGACAATGTTCCCAGGCATAACAGGCTTTGCACCTTAGTTTCAAACAAACTTGGATTATTTCAATTATTTTTGAACAACTTGATCATTTCAGTTCTGTTTTTCTGCACCATACTACAAAGAAGGTTTTCAGGAAACCCAGGCAAAAAACTGAAACTATTTTTGTACATGGTGTATACTACTGGTGGCAAATGTACTCTCCTATACCATACTAACAGATAGCACACCAGCTGCAGCTGAATGTACTCAAAGTTATCACAAGATATCATTGATGTTTCCTTTCTAAAAGCTCCCACTGTTACTGAGAGGTTATTTCAGAAATGCCGTTATTCACTGCTCAGATCTGGATCCTGAAGATAAAGTGTTCTCCCTAGTCTTCCAAAGATCCAATTTCCACAAAGCAGTTGCAAGTGTGGGTACTTTGAAGGCATGGGATAGATCTATTCTGCACAGTTGTAAGGTCAGCAGAGGGAGCATAAATTAAATTTTTTCCATACTTCTGGTAGCAACGGTGTGAGGCTGAGCTCAAAAAGCACAAAACAGTTCCACAATGAAGAGAAAACAAAAAATTTCTGGCAAACAAAAAGTTTTCTTCTCTGTTAATTTTAAATTTTCAGAGTATCCTATTAAAAAAAAAGTAAACAGCTATATGATATCAGGCAAAATTTTATAATACTTGATTCCCTTTTTTACTTAATTGCTTTCTGCCTAGAGTAGTGTTTAGAACACAGTATAGTCCTGTGCTTCATACATCTTATCACATCTGGTATACTCAGAACACCTAATATAGATCGCAACATGTGTAAGTCAAAATAGTTGCTATTAAAAAAAAAAGTGAAGAGGATCTACATGTTTATGCTTTCAAAGTCTTTCCTGAACATATAGAAAATATTAAATATACTGATTCAGTATAAAAACCTATATGCCTCTGTTCAAGAACAATGATTTAGATGCAAAGAGTTTCAACAAATCATCACAGAAAGCTGACAATCTGTGAGCAGTTTCAATAGTGGAACTCAAGAAGGGGTTTTAAACAACATTTTTTTCACTGCAAGATAATCCTAAAAAACCCCAACTTATTTTCATTTTAAAATGTTATTTCTCATTCATATCTCAATTGTGTCATCATTGATCTTACACCTGTACTCAGCACTGGTGAGGCCGCACCTTCAAATACTGTGTTCAGTTTTGGGCCCCTCACTACAGGAAAGACACTGAGGTGCTGGAGTGTGTCCAGAGAAGGGCAATGAAGCTGATGAAGGGTCTGGAGCGTAAGAATTACGAGGAGCAGATGAGGGAACTTGGGCTGTTTAGCCTAAAGAAAAGGAGGCTGAGGGGAGACCTCATCACCCTCTACAACTACCTGAAAGGAGGCTGTAGTCTTTCTAACCAAGTAACAAGTGACAGGACAAGAGGTAATGGCCTCAAGTTGTGTCAAGAGAGGTTTAGATTGGATATCAGAAAGAATTTCTTCACCAAAAGGGTGCTCAGACACTGGAACGGGCTGTCCAGGGCACTGGTGGAGTCCCCATCCCCGGAGGTGTTTAAGAGCTGGGTTGACATAGCGCTCAGGGATATGGTGTAGTTGAGGACTGTCAGTGTTCGGTTGAGGGTTGGACTCTATGATCTTCAAGGTCTTTTTCAACCTAGGCAATTCTGTGATCACTTAACTTTGCTGCTGTATTATCAACAGCAGAATACAGTCTCACAGATTTTCCATCTGTTTTCCAAGTAACAGTAACATTAAAAGAGTACACAGTCCCACCTGCCCTGCCATACAGGCACATCACTACCTTCAAAATGTCTCTATTTCAGTAAAACAGACCGACAAATAGAGCCAATCTATATATCCGATAAGATATTCGCAAGCAAGACACATGATATCAGGTAGACAAGTATATCAAAGGGTTCAGTAGTCAAAATGGCATTTCCTCGGTGGAAAAAACAATGAAATCAACACTCGCTGTTAGCGAGGAGCAGTGTAGAGCTCAGACATACTCTTGGATTTCTCATCAACTCCAAGCTTCGCAATGAAAAAAGATCTACTAACAAATGTAACCATGAACTTTAATTTCATTCAGGCTGCTGAATGCCTATGAGATATATCCCATTCTTCATAAACTTCCTATAAAGTCCTTAATCTAGTCCAAAAAACATCTTTATCTTCAAAGGACCTTACAGCCACACTAAATCTTGAAGTCTGCCATCAGTGACTATGGTTCTTGAATAACCTGGAACTCTACAGCAGGGGCTGCTAGAAAAGGAAGCAGAAACATCCTAAGAAACCGATGCAATTTTTTTCATAATTCCCAAACCACTCAGCCATTTGATGAAAGTTATATAAAGCTCTATTCACAATACAGCATTGTACAAAACAATTGGCATTAAAATGAATAGCTAGAAATTAAAGCAGCTGCTCCCAGACAATGGCTTGCAACTCAGAGGGAGTCATGAACTCTCGATAAAACTTCATCACACAAATCAGTTTGCATGCCTGAAATGAGGCCCTGTAGAAAGTTTAATACCACATAGTAAAGTCTAGACCTTTACTTTAGAACTTCAGACATTTAGAGCATCCAAGTCAGCTAAGTTCAGTAAGTACTGGTATTTTTTCAGACTTCTGATAAATTATATCAGAAAAATGATGCTAAAAATCATCATATTGATTCAAGTCAGAGATGTAAAAGTTTCACTCCAAATCTGTACCATGGTAACTGCATATATCAATAGGCATACACAAAATTAAAGGATTTTCTTTCATAAAATTCACAGCCTTCAGGTTTACAAGCCAATAAATGGAATGAAAGAAATAAAAGAAATCATTAATCTTTATATTAAAGGAGCTTTACAAACTCTACTAAAAAAAACCAAAGGACTTTGACTGCAAGGTGGCAGTTTTTAAAACAGAAAATGAGTGTGGAACTTTTTACTAAAATTATCTAGCCCTAAAACTAAATATATTACTTTTGCATTTTCCTATCTTCAATTCTCCGATCCATCTTCTGTTGTGTTCATATATTACAGCCTTAAAACTTAACAACTCTAGCCAAAACATGGTTGTTAACAACAGAGAATGGGTCTGAACTAAAAAATGAAAACCAAAACAAGCTTTCAGAATTAAATACATTTTTCTTATGAAAATAAGTTTTCTGAAAACTGAAATTGTACTTCAGGAGTTTCTGATAACCATTAAATCTGCTGATAGTTACTACAACAGATGAAAATAGCACAAAACAATAAAATCATTAAATCTTTAAAAAGGGGAGAAACGTAATTGCTCACAGAACTAGAGGGAAACAGATGATGCAAAAGATACATCACAAAAAATTAAACATTTGACAACTTTTACAATGGAAAAAATAAATATTTGTCTCCAAAAGTCAGTATTTTTTGTTCATGATAATTCTGTCTTAATTGCAGCTGTTTTCGGCTAGGAGATTTAGAAACATTCCTGCATTTGAACCACTTCATTTGAACTTGAGAAACCAAGATGTTTGTTTCCCTCCTTCTAATCTACGAATAAAAATGAAGTAAAAAGGCTGAGACCTCCTAATGCCATGATTAATTTAATGAGACTAGATTTAGTTGGGCTTTTTGTGCTGTGGTTTCAGATAATTACTTTATCTGAAGTAAATTACCTTAATGCGTATGTTTACAAGGGTTCAAAATATACTGCAGTAAAGGGCAGCTGAAGCTTGCTCTAGTGAGAGTGCAAAATGGCAGCAATAAATAAAGAGCAATGGAAAAATAAGGATACTGCCAACGTAGAATGTGACATCACATGAAGCGGTGATACATGAAGTGGATTGCTGTGGTCTAACTGGCTTTTTCTTAGCCTGGTCTAAACTGTCGACCTTACTAGACATTCATCCTTATAAGCAAAAGGCAAAACCAGAAGTTTGGCTTCACATCCAAAAAAAAATCTTATTAGCTTACACTGAGCTAAACAGCGGGCAGGAGCTGATCTTGTCAAATCATTACTTCTGGAAAGGAAGTGATGCTTTCCAAATGTTACATTTTACGAGTGATTATCTGAAACTTTTCACACTATCTTCCTGTATTTTAGCTGCTGTTCTCATTACTAGGCATAACCCACAAGTAAGGCCAGTTTGGATGGGGCTTTGAGCAACCTGGTCTAGTGGGAGGTGCCCCTGCCAATGGCAGGGGGGTTGGAACAAGATGATCTTTAAGGTCCATTTCAACCCAAACCATTCTATGATATGATTCTGTGATATTTAGAAATTGTAAATCACCTGGTAATGCATTTTGATATTCCTCTGTAGGTAAAATGGCCATCATAGGAGTTTGGGTGCGATCCACTGCCAAATAAAAGATACAGCGACTACTTTTCAAAAAACAACAAAAAAGCCAAACCCTATTTCTAAAAGAAGTTTAAATAATGAAAGCTAAAAAGCAGAAGAATGAGTATTAATGATGTCACAGCATCTCCTGAAAATGTACTGCATACACTTCCAGGGAAGTAACATAAAGCTAACCTAAAACCTGCTAGCAAATGCAGGCAGACATTTGGTGCCTGGAAATCTTGTGATCCCCCGTCCCTCAGATTATTAGTACAATACTTGGCAAAATTTCATGGCCAGGAAACTGTGGTTAGAGGCTGGGCTCTGCCAATGTCGTTTGCAGGTGCAAATATTCTTTTGCCAGCTAATCCAGGTGACAGCTTGTAGAAACAGCTTAGAACTACATAGGGCTCCTGCCAGCATTTTGTGTTCTTGCTGTAGAGGAGTGTTTCCAAAAAGGCAGGCTTAGCCAAGACCATCACTCATCAGTTCAGCATCAATTAAGCTCAACCTTTAGATTAGCTTCTCAGACCCATTCTTGTCCTATCGCCATTCAATACCCTCTCTCCCATTGAGATAAATCTTCAAAGAACTGTTCTAGAGCTAGAAATGGAACAAAAAACAACAAAAAAAATAAACTTCAGGCTGGTGATCTGGATAACAGAAGACACACATGGGAACCATTTATCTGTTTTGCCTTTCCTTACAAGATGACAGTTTCAAGCCCAGCTTTCTCTATATCATCTACAGAACATTCTTCCACCTAAGACTCCTTCTCCAAAGCACTTAGAACTAGCTATTATTTTTTGCATATGAATCATGTACTAAGCAAAGACCCTTTCCCACTCCTAGCCTATTCCGTGATTATTCTCTTGAAGTATCAATTTCATTCATTTTTCCTTTTGGTAAAATTTACCATATCACAAGAAATTACAAGTAGCTTTAAGATCAAAACTGCATTATTTATGCTGCAAAGATACAAAACAATTTTATTTAAGGATCAAGCTCTTCTCTGCTGCCTCACAATGTTTCCAGTAACACTGGAAGAACTACTCCCAGCACTACAGAAAACTTCTTACTTCATATAGTTATCTAATCCTTTGAGAGAGCTTGTCTTTTTTTTTGTTTTGTGTTTGGTTTTTTTTTTTTGCTACAGCATAGCCCCCATCAGCCAAGAATGAGAAAAGACTGCCAGCTTCCCTGTTAACTGAGTCTTACTTTTTTCAGTTTTCCACAGCAAATACATCCAATGCTATAATGAGACAGGCTGCTCTAAAAGCAAATAAAAGCTAATTAGACATAACCGTTCTGGTTCTGGAGAGTTAAAAGTGTAAGGAGTTTTTCCATGCTTAGTTGAACTGAAAAGGCTTTTTTGTTTGCTCAGAAAACCTAGATTTCAAATAAATGGTCCCTCCAAATGACCTTTTTAATCCACACATTGAGAACAGAAACGCTAAGAATAAAGGTTTTGTTTTGTTGTGTTTTGACAGCAAGTTGGGTTGGTCTTTTGGGAATCCTGAAAACAAAGCAATTTTCTTTTATTTATAAAAGGGAAAAAAAAAAAAAAAAAAAGTCTGTCTCTTGATACCACATTCTTTGATATAAAGCTTTGGTGACAGAAAATCTATATGAGCGAGTACTTGCGCAAAGGCAGCGGCAGTTAAGAACACCTTTGAATAGGACAAGAAGCAGTAGCAAGTAAAGAAGCAAAAAAGAGAGTGCATTTTGGCTCTGTATAACATGTTCTTTATAGAAAACAGGAACTACTGCACTGAAGACCTTTAAAACTGGAGAAACCACGACAAAAACGATGAAAAGAGAAAAACAGCCATTTACATGACACAAGTGGGAGCCGAGAGAAGTGGCCACAAACACGGAGCAAATCCATGCAGGTGGAGGAGGGATGCCCATGCGATACTGCCAGATATGAGGCATGGGGGAATGATGGAGGGGGACATTTACCTGTTTCTTCGATAGGAAAACTGCCGCAGGGACAGAGAAAAGCAGGGATGACATTGTGCTTTCCTTCTAGCTATGGGAAGCACCTTAGAAATAAAGCAACAGGTATCAAGGTGGACTTGTGCATACCTGCAGCCTGTAATGTGGTTTTAGCAAACCGCATTTCTTCTCATGGTTTGACCTAGAACCGCTTTACATAGGAAACAGTAACGCAACTCTCAATAAAAGCTGAAGAAATCAAATGAGGAAGGATGAGATGATGGGTCTAGCGTTATGCAGGCACAACTAAAATAAGTCAAGTTGTAACAGCCTGAAGAGATTTCCACTCCACTGTCTCCTCAAGTGCAGTGCAGAGCATTTAGCAATCTGAAATTAGAACATTTTTTTTCTTTCATTTTAAGTTGAGGAAAGACATTTAAAAGAAAACTGCAGTCAGGGGAGTTTCAAAAGTGCTTTTTGTGAGTGTGGTGGTGGTGGTGTTGCTGTTGTTTTTCCATTAAAAGAGCACCAAAAAAACCCTGGTGACTCAGTTCCTTCCAACCCAGTCAGTAACCTACTCTCAAGCTGATCGTCCCAGCTGTTACTATATTAACACCCATACAGATACTGTATTTTATTTCCTGGGCAACATACTTCAGGCCTTACATTTTTTTCAATTTTTTTCTGCCAAAAATTTTACTTTAGTGACTTTCCCCACTCCCTCTCTGTCCCTTGTTTCCAAATGAAATATCCATGTTCCTGCCCTAAGCCAGTGGTTTAACAGTAAAGAGGGATTTCTGCCCCTTACTCTCCAAAAAGAATGAGACATGGAACCAAATGCCTAGGAGGAAAGAGGAAAAAAGCAAAATTTAATATAACTGAGAAAGCAGCCTGGAGGTCAATGAAAGTCTCCATGGGAACTTTTGGATACAATCCTTTGCATGTTCACTCTATTATTTTTTTTTTTTTTTTAGTTTATTAGCAGAACATTTACTTTAGAGCATCTCCTTACAAACAAATGTTAAAAAACCAATTTATCTAGAAGGCCTGAAAAACTCCTCTCACTTTTTAAAATTCAGATACCATTAGCATAAGAGCTTCATTAAAAATAAAAGAAAAAGGTTAAATAAGAGAGGAGATCCATATTTAAACAACTTTTAAAAACCTGTTTTGAAATCAGTATCATTTTAGCACATATCAGATGGGTTCCAAAACTACCAGAGAGGAGAAAAATTAAAAAGTCGTATAGGTTAAAGTCAAAGTACTTGAGCTTTGTCTTCCTAACAAAAAGTCAACACCATCAATGGATCTACAGATGACAGCACAGCAGACCGGCTTGAAGCTACAAATAATGTCTTAAGAAACTGCTTCAATATTTTTTTTAAACTGAAGCATTTAAACTTGATCACAAAGTTGAGTTCCACTGAAGACAGTAGGACAGATACACAAATATTTCACTGAACTGCACCCTAAGACCATACCTGATCTAAAAGTCCTAGCTAGTTTACTACATTTTAGTATTAACCATCCTCTATAAGAAACACAAAGGGCTCTAAGACAATGATTACCACTCAACAACAGCATGTTTTTCAGCAGAGAAGGCCGATCACATCGTGGGAGAAGGAGCAAGAGCACTGTCAGCAAGTCAAGGAAGCAGTTCTTCCTCTCTACCCAGCACTTGCAAGACCCACAGCTCAAGCAGCACAGCACACTGCTGCATGACTCTGCAGGGAAACCACCAAGGTGGACAAGGCTGGAACACATGACATACAAGGAGACAGTGAAAGAACTGAGCTTTTCCAACTTCAAAATAGAAGGTAAAGGGACAAGCCTCTGCTGTCTACAAGTACCTAGCAGAGGGCCAAAGAGAAGATGGACCCAGGCTCCTCAGGAAAAAATGAGTTTCGTACTTCATGGTAGTCAAAAAAAAAGAAGCATCCTTACGTACCTTGCATACAGATCCTGTACAACTCTGCTATCTCCATACCACAAACAGCAGATGCACCTCTTCTTGCAAGTTCAGTTCTAGGCCTCATTAATGGAGGACCTGCCAGTCACATTAGACTGACAGTTTTTACCCTAAATTTATAACCTCTGCACAGAACACAAATCAGTATTGAAATCAGCAAGTGTAAAATACTCAACTGATAATTACACTAATTGGTTTGAAATATGACATAGCAATTACAGACATGTTATTGAAGCCTTTCAATATATAAAGGGGGCTTAACAAGACAGATGGGGAGAGACTTTTTACCAGAGACTGTAGTGACAGGATAAGAGGTAATGGTTTCAAACTAAAAAGAGAGTAGACTAGATTGAATATAAGGAAGAAAATCTCTACTATGAGGGTTGTGATACTTTGGAAGAGGCTGCCCAGAGAAGTTGTGGCTGCCCTCCCCCTGGAAATCACAGAATCACAGAATGTTAGGGATTGGAAGGGACCTCAAAAGATCATCTAGTCCAATCCCCCTGCCAGAGCAGGAACACCTAGGTCAGGTCACACAAAAACATGTCCAGGCGGGTTTTGAATGTCTCCAGAGAAGGAGACTCCACAACCTCTCTGGGCAGCCTGTTCCAGTGTTCTGTTACCCTCACTGGGAAGAAGTTCTTCCTCACATTTATGTGGAACCTCCTATGTTCCAGCTGACACCCATTGCCCCTTGTCCTATCATTGGATGCCACTGAGAAGAGCCTGGCTCCATCCTCATGACACTCACCCTTTACATATTTATAAACATTAATGAGGTCACCCCTCAGTCTCCTCTTCTCCAAGCTAAAGAGACCCAGCTCCCTCAGCCTTTCCTCATAAGGGAGATGTTTCACTCCCTTCATCATCTTTGTGGCTCTGCGCTGGACTCTCTCAAGCAGCCTGACTCAAGCCCTGTCCTTCTTGAACTGGGGGGCCCAGAAGTGGATGCAGTATTCCAGATGTGGCCTCCCCAAGGCAGAATAGAGGGGAAGGAGAACCTCTCTTGACCTACTAACCACCCCCTTTCTAATACACCCCAGGATGCCATTGGCCTTCTTGGCCACAAGGGCACATTGCTGGCTCATGGTCATCCTGCTGTCCACCAGGACCCCCAGGTCCCTTTCCCCTACACTGCTCTCCAGCAGCTCAGCCCCCAACCTGTACTGGTACATGGGGTTGTTCTTCCCCACATGCAAAACTCTACACTTGCCCTTGTTGAATTTCATTAAGTTTCTCCCCGCCCAACTCTCCAGCCTATCGAGGTCTCGTTGAATGGCAGCACAACCCTCTGGTGTGTCAGCCATTCCTCCTAGTTTGGTGTCATCAGCAAACTTGCTGAGGATACATTCTGTACCCTCATCCAAGTCATTGATGAAGATATTAAACAACACCGGTCCCAGTACCGACCCCTGAGGGACTCCACTAGTCACAGGCCTCCAACTAGACTCCGTCCCATTAACCACAACTCTCTGGCTTCTTCCCTTCAGCCAGTTCACAATCCACCTCACTACCTGATCACCAAACCCATACTTTATCAGCTTATCTACAAGGATGCTGTGGGAGACAGTGTCAAATGCTTTACTGAAATCAAGATAAACCACATCTACCGCTCTACCATCATCTATCCACCTAGTTATTTCCTCATAGAAGGCAATAAGGTTGGTCAAACATGACTTACCCTTGGTAAAACCATGCTGACTGCTCTTAATGACCCCCTCATCCTTGATGTGCCTAGAGATAGTGCCAAGAACAAGCTGTTCCATCACCTTTCCAGGGATGGAGGTGAGGCTGACCGGTCTATAGTTACCTGGGTCCTCCTTCTTGCCCTTCTTATAGATTGGAGTGACATTTGCTATCCTCCAGTCCTCAGGCACCTCTCCTGTTCTCCATGACTTACCAAAGATGATGGAGAGTGGCCTAGCAATGACCTCTGCCAGCTCCCTCAGCACCCTTGGGTGCATTCCATCTGGTCCCATCGATTTATGGATACCCAGATTGCTCAACTGATCCCTAACCCAATCCTCATCTACCAAGGCAAACTCCTCCTTTATCCTGACTTCTTCTGGGGCTACAGGGATCAGGGGCTCCTGGGGAAAGCCTGCAGGAGCAAAGAAGGCATTCAGCACCTCTGCCTTCTTTATATCCTCTGTCTCTAGGGCACCCACCTCATTCATCAGTGGGCCTATATTGCCTCTAGTGTTTGTTTCATTAGCTATGTATTTGAAAAAGCCCTTTCTATTGTCCTTGACCTGGCTTGCAAGGTTAAGTTCCAAGGAGGCCTTAGCTTTCCTAATTGCCTTTCTACATCCTCTGACAACTGTCCTATATTCCTCCCAAGTGACTAGCCCCTCCTTCCATGATCCATAAATTCTTTTTTTCCACCTGAGTTTGCCCAGCAGTTCCTTGTTTAACCATGCTGGTCTCCTAGCTCCCTTACTTGATTTCATACCCATTGGCACGCTCTGATCCTGAGCTTGCAAGAAGTGGTCCTTGAATGTTGACCAACTGTCTTGAGCCCCTTTACCATCTAGCACCCTGTCCCATGGGACTTCCCTTAACAATTGATTAAGGAGGCTAAAGTTGGCCCTGCGGAAGTCCAGGGTTCTGGTCTTGCTGGGTACTCTATTCCTCCCACACAGGATCCTGAACTCCACCATCTCATGATCACTGCAGCCAAGGCTGCCATCGACCATCACTACTTCAACAAGACCCTCCTTGTTGGTAAGTACAAGATCCAGCAGCGCTCCTCTCCTAGTTGGCTTATCCACCATTTGCATTAAGTAGTTGTCATCAATGCACTGGAGGAACCTCCTAGACTGTGAATGGCTGGCTGTGTAAGTCTTCCAGCAGATATCGGGGTAGTTAAAATCCCCCATGAGGACCAAGGCCTGTAGTTGCGAGGCTGCTTTCAGCTGCCCGTAGAAAGCCTCATCAACTCCCTCGTCCTGATCAGGAAGTCTGTAATAGACCCCCACAACTGTATCGCCCACGCCTGCCTGCCCCTTAATTCTTACCCACAGACTTTCAACTTGCCCCTCATCAGCCCCTGGAGAAAACTCAATACATTCAAGTTGCTCCCTCACATAGAGAGCAACTCCACCACCTCGCTTCACTGACCGATCTTTCCTAAAAATGGCATAGCCATCCATGACCACATTCCAGTCATGTGAGCTGTCCCACCATGTCTCTGTAATTGCCACCAGGTCATAACCTTTAGACTGCACCCAGACCTCTAACTCCTCCTGTTTATTCCCCATACTGCGTGCATTGGTGTACAGGCATTTCAGATAGCAAGCAGAGCGCACTGGTGGGACCCCTGGGAGGCAGGAGTCCTTGTGGTCAGGGCCCAAACATCTATCCCTTCTCTTCAATGATCGAAAATCCTCCCTAGACCACCTTCCTTCAGGCCCTAGCATATTGCTCTTGGGCTCGTCCCTAACAGACCCAGTTCTCTCCCTTTCCCCCTTCACATCTAGTTTAAAGCCCTCTCAATGAGCCCTGCTAACTCCTGCCCCAAAAGCCATCTCCCCCTCTGGGACAAATGCATTCCACCTGTCACCAGGCCAGGTGTCTCATATAGCAGCCCATGATCAAAGAACCCAAAGCCCTGCCTTTGACACCAGTTACGTAGCCATTCATTAATCTGTAAACACTTACTTCCTGCTTATCTCTTCACCCATTCTTGCAGGAGGTATGGAGGCAAACACTACTTGCACTCCAGACCCCTTAACCAGCCATCCCAGGGCCCTGAAGTCACTCTTCATAGCCCTTACACTTCTTGTAATAATTTTGTCCCTGCCATCCTGAAAAAGCAGCAGTGGGTAGTAATCGGAGGGCTTTACAAGAATAGGAAGTTTCTTTTCAATGTCTCTAATCCGAACCCCAGGGAGGCAGCAGACTTCCCTGTGGGATGGGTCCGGTCGACAGATGGGCCCTTCTGTTCCCCTCAGAAGGGGAAATTGCCCACCACAATTACCCTCCTTTTCTTCTTAATTGAAGAGGTCCTGAGGCGTCGGGGTGACTGACAAGCCTTAGGTGATTCAGGAGACTGATCTACCCCTCCAGCTTCATTTACCTCTCCCTGAAGTTCCAAGGCCTGGTACCTGTTACTCAAGGGCAACTGGGAGGGTGAAGGGGGTTGGGAGGGTTTTTGCTTGCCTCTCCGCGGACGGACCACCCTCCATTCCTCCCTGTCTCCTGAACCCTCTGCTTCTGTCTGATGACAGGAGGGGAGGGGATCCATCACTTGCCCACCCTTTTCTGACTGCCCTTGCCTCAGGGTGAAGCTCCACCAATCTATTTCTCTTTCACAGTCTCTAATAGTTCTAAGTCTTTCTACCTCCTCCATCAGTTTAACCACCTGCCTGAGCAGATCATTTATCTGCTCGCACCGCACACACGCGGTGTCACTGGCTCCCTCCGGTACCAGTGCCAGGCTCAGGCATTCGCTGCAGCCAGAAACCTGCACAGCTGCATGTCTGCTCGGAGGATCCGTCTGAGTCCCCATATTCTTTTTCACTACAGTTTTTGGGTGCATGGCAACCATGGTCTATGCAGTCTATGATCTATCTAGGTAGTCCTCTTCTCGCGCCGCTCTCTGCGCGCTTGCCTCTCAGCAGGCTAGCCGCCGCTCTCTGCTCCGCGTGCCGCTTGCTCAGCGAAATGTTCAAGGCCAGGCTGGATGGGGCTTTGAGCAACCTTGTCTAGTGGGAGGTGTCCCTGCCCATGGAAGGGAAGCTGGACTAGATGATCTTCAAAGGTCCCTTCCAACCCAAACCACTCTATGATTCTATGATTGGTTAGAGCTCACCTTAAAAAAAAGGAATATGGTAGAAATGGTAAAAGACTGAGAAAAAGGCAAAAACAACAAACAAATTAATGGAACAGTACCAACATACACCAGTAGTAATATTATTTCTACTAGGCCCCTGGGTACCAAAATGCATATACAGTTATACCATATTAGTGTACTTACATCTGGATTCACAACAAGCTAATATTAACAGTTCACTTAGTGTGGTTCTGCCTTTGTTAGTATAATAGGCCTCTCCTTTAGCTGCAACAAAGCAGCAAATCAAGTATACCAACCTTCAAGCTGGAGCAAAGGAGCTGGATTAGGAGTTGGGAACACGACAATCGAAAGTGGCACAATGAAAGTGAGTAGAGAACACGGTTGTTTCAAGGTAAGGCAGAAAAGGAGCTGTGTAATATGGCAGATGCAAAGCCAAAAGCATAGTTATGATCTACCATGCATTGGCCACAGAATGGCAGTGAGGCAGACTTTGTCTGACACAGCACGGACATCTTTACCAAAGTGTGGAAAACCCACCGTGTAGTGGACGTATGGTTCTTGTCTGTGGTCCAGAAGACAGGGACAAAGGGCCAAGTTTTTGCTACTGCAGATTATATCTCACTGGAACAATGATTCCAAATCAACCACCTGCTAAAGTATTACCAACTGACTGAACTAGCAATAATTTACAATTTTAAAATGTGGAAGACAGATGATAATCTCTTAGGCTATGATCTTAGGAAGTGTTTTATCATGAGAACTGAAGACAATGAAAAGCTGATAACAGTTTTCAGATCTTCCAGTTTCTGAAGGATTCTCATACAGCCTATATGAATTTTTATGTTCCAGCCACTCTGGAGTTCCAGACATAATAAAGTATTTCACAATAAAGTTTGATTCTTCACAATTTTGCATCAGATATAACGATTAGCATCAATGCAAAACCAGCATGGAAATAGTTTACTTCTGTTTGCACAAAGAAGAAAGCCTACAGAGAACCAGAACCTCTTTTGAATTATTTTATAATGCTGTCAGTGGTAGCAATAAAATTCCTCCAACAAGGTGTACCAACTGTTTTTAATATACCTCCCCTGCACAATAAAGTCTTGTTGTTTTCCAGGAATTAGAGGGAGACTGCCTCTGCATAAACTTCAGAATGTTTCTCAGGAGTAATTCTTGCCAGTGTCAGTGAGACTGGCAGTTAGTAGCAGGATCTATGTACAGCTGTTTGTGTAACTGAAATATCTTTTGCACGTTGATTAACAGAAGAATATACTCTGGGTCTCGCTTTCATTAAATCTTTTCCTAAAAGTAATTTCAAAACCTGACATACAGACATCCTGTATCATCAGTTGTGACTAACTTGGTGAGTAAACACTCCTAGATAAAACAGAATTTAAAAAATATATACTATAATGCTGCCCAAAACAGCTAGCAAAATGCATCTTCCCACATCAAGATGCTTAGTTTAGGGGAAACAGAATTAATACTCAATAACGGACAGGTTCAAGTGTCTCATGTACTATGGAATACATCTAATCTGCAAACTGCTGGTCTTACACCAAGTAGAAATCCTTCTGATCATTTTCAGCATAATGAAGACAGAACGAGACTAAATGCCATGTTTATTTAGCAGTTTCTTTATAAATATAAAATATTTTAAAAGGTAACTCTTTCAAAAGCCGTTGAAAACCCAGCAGAGTGTAAGATAATGCTTGATCTCTTTTCCCCGAGTTAAGCATACCTTTTTCCTTAAAAAAAAATTAGAATCACACTTAACTGTTCCTATTAATGCTTGGTTGCACTACAAGATAGAAGCATGCAGAACAAGGATCTTTTCATTGCTTCTGTGCAACCTCACAGATCTAGCAGATAGAAAGGAAGATCATAAAGATTTTATTAAATAATTTGGAGGCCCGAGGCCCATTTTTTAAAAAGATACAGGAATTCTGAGAGATTTCCTCATGAATTTCAGTAAGTAGATTTTTATGCAGATTTTATACCGTCATCAAGTTTCCCCACTATCTAAAAGAAAGCATACTAACCAAATGATAGACATTGTTCAGAAAACACTATCCTGGGTGCTGCTGCAGACCCCCAAGGCCACATCAAGCACTGGATATTTAAACAGAGCACAACTGTTTCTTTACTGGAAGATCATCTAGGACACACACGGTTTTGATTCACTTCCATATTGTTTTAAGGAATGGAAGGCTCCAACTTCTACATAAAAATGACGGGTTTTCTTTCAATACAGGGCAGATTCAATAAGGGCTCAGCCTACCCCATGTACAGGTACTTTGTTTTTCAGGTCTGAACAAGGGCAAAAACCACTGTGCAACTAAAACCCCTTTGCGACAATGAAGAACACAAGGGACTGTGCTCTAGTTCCAAATGAAGACTAAATAAGTAAAAACTGGATTGGCACCAAAACAATCCTTTCCTTTGAGTTAGTCTACATACACCCTCCAGACTGTAACAGAAAATCACTGTTATAACAGAATCAACATAACCAGCTACTAAAAACACACTCTTCAGATTCTTTGGGTTTTGTAGGCACTACTAACTGCCCAAAGCTATGTCCCTGGGCCTATACATCTGTGCCAGCAACCTGCTTTCAGATCATCCCAGCTGTCCCTAAAGATGCTACATGGGAACATTACATTCAGTTTCTTCCCAATTTCATTTGCTAAAGCCCATTTCTGTAGGGAGACAAAAGAGCAACAATGGAAACAGAATCAGCAACTACAGCAGCACCAGGGCATGTACAGCAAAATCAATAAATACACTTCTATATGTACAATATGCAAAAAAATCTACACATTAGGCTAATTGTTGCACATGGAAGACACTGTTAAAAGCTGCTATTTAAGTATTTTTGGTTTGCTAAGGTTCCAGGCCAAGTCTGTTGGAGTTAAGAAATAATACCTGGGGAAAAAACATCTGCATTACCACCTTGTTGACATTTTTAAGGTTTCAGCTTAACTTTACAACTTGCATAAATGCAGCAAGCATTCTCAGCTGTAACACTATTTCCCAAAAAGGACTCAAATTCCTTTCTTAAAGGCAGTAAGGACCTAAACTACATTACAGGAAGAAGCTGTTTTTAGGATCAATATAAATTCTTAGCCAGGGCTTCAGAAGCACATGTGCTCTACCTAAAGCCATACATGATGCAAGACAAACTTCACGTAGTCATTCACAACATCGCAGTGGAAGTATAAGCTTGGCAACTAGTGGTTACTGAATAGCATTTCAGTTTCCCCATGAGCTCCTGGTTTTCCTAGACTTGAGTGAAACAATATCACTAGTGTGTCTGGAATTTCAGATAACCTTCTTGGTTTAAGGGCTAACTGCAGATTTCCCAACCCTGAGCAGCCAGAAAGATGGGCTATGGCGCAGAGAAGGGGCAGAACTTTACCCAGACACGCACACGAGCTACTTTTCCCAGATTTTTAACTACTTTCCAGAGGTAACACAACTCCTTATGAAAAATAGATATTTCAAGGACAGTCCTATCACCTGTTTACCAGAAAAAAAATAAGGTAGAAGGCAATTACTCCATTTAGAATTTGTCAGGCTGCAGAGGCTGACAAACTTGAAAGTATCAGTGAAACTGCTTCATACCATCACGAGTTCCAACAGCCTGGTTGGCATTGGATTAGGTTAGGAAACAATGAAAGTTAATTTGCAGTGTCAGATATAAAAAGCATCTGCATCTTTATATGGATATCAGGAAAATATTTTCATGTTTCTCAGCAAGAGCATCATTGCCCAACTGTGCCTTCTGCCAGCTGTCACCAACCTATTAAGCAGGCTGAAAGGAAAAATTCTTGGGCAGAAAGTCTGGGGGAAACTTGTAAACAGAAACAGAGGGAGAGCAAAGCTGGAAGAAAACCACAATGTTTGGGCCACCTACATTTCAGGGTTGATTTTCAAATATCTCCATTCCCTGACCTCATATTTGCTGGCTTTGTCTGAGCTGCCACTTAGACATTGAGAAAAATCACTGCTTCTGATCATGCAGGCCATGAAACTAATCTGAGAAGATAACTCAGACTCGTTGTCCACCTATACATGTCTATATACGCTTTCCACTTAAATACACCTAAAGGCATTCTGCACCTACACAGCTAGGATGAAGACACAGCAGACAAGCATAGAAGGAAGAGAGTGGAGGCAAGAATGACTTGCCTGATTACAGCACATGCAAAAACAACGCCACATATATAAAAGTACATAAGTACCAAATAAAATGGAAAAATCAAGTTTACAACACAGAACTCACACCACCTTTGATGAGTTTACACTCTCAGGCTGACTTCGGCAATCAGATTAACTGAGGAAGTTTTCAGTTTTGGAGAGCACCAGGATAACATACAATAGACAATGATAATTTTTCATAGGAAGACTGATAGACAAGGAAAAAGCAAAGTATGCCCACAGACATCGACTGATTTCTGCAAGTGTTTTGCCAAAGATAATTACAAGCCTACAAATGCACAAAGGAATCATCATTCAAGTACCCAACATTCATCTGAAGGGAACTGCAGATGCTGAATATCAAATACAATAAAACTCGCATAGTAACGCTAAGATGTAATACTCATCTGACTTGATCACTACATCTAACACAATAAAACGCAAATGAATCATTTGCATTCCCAAAAATCGCTCAACTGTAAATTCATTGTAAAAAACTCGAACACACTAAGCGCAAACTACAAGACTGCGGATTAAAAGTTTGGCCACAGCATGGTAACACTGAGATCAATTCCATCATAAAGAAAAGTGGTTTCCTTAAGGAGAGAAAATACTATGAAGCCCTTTCCTCTTTGGAGAAGTACTAACTTTGACTGGGGTAAAGGGAGGATACACATAACTACCCCACACCCAGTTATCCTTAATTTTAACAATCGCTTGTCCACCAAGCTATCTAACATTTTAACACAGAAGCTCATTTATTTATAATTAATTCTCCTGGGCAACATGCAGTTTAGGAAGCAATACAACCATGTGCATCTTAGCAAGTAATGCAGTGCAGTAGGCAGGGAACACCAGGTCAAAGCTGTTTGAATCTGACATCCCTAGATGTACACAACATACTATTTGTAGATTTTATGTCAGACTAGATTTAGCCCGGTCCCCTAGGCAGAACTTTGTCACACATGGGCTGTTAGGAGCTGCTCTGAGACTCTGCCATTGATTTGAACCTTTACATCTCCAAGAGTCCAAGCACATTGAACACATCCCTGGAGCCGATCTCTGGTTTAATTTCCCCTGAAGGAAGTTACTCCATAGGCATTGACATCACTTTGCAATCTGAACAAACAGTACATGGGGGTGACGACAGGAGATGAGAAGAGACTCACTGCAGAGCTACGCTGATGTGCAGAGCCAAAATGCTAATGCAGATGCAGTCAACATATCTTTTAGCAGCTGACAGCAACTGGAATGCCTCTGCATAAAACCACACTAGTAAAAAAGCAATATAAGCTGCTTCTATGAACTATCAGGTTTTATTTAAAATTTATTTCGAAGAAATATAGGCAAAATTAATTCAGTATTTTGTAACACTAGCATAATATATTCAATTGTGCAGCAGCTCTCTGTGGATTTGAGTTTTATTCTTTTTCCTTTTTCTTTTTTTTCCCCTTTTCATTACTGGTTTTACTACCCATGGATAGCCTGCACTGGAGCAGGCTCATGGGAGGACCTGTGGCCCCATGGAGAGGAGCCCACACTGGAGCTGTCTGTTCCTGAAGGACTACACCCCATAGAAGGGACCCATGCTGCAGCAGCTCGTGAAGAACTGCAGCCTGTGGGAAGGACTTAAGTTGGAGAAGTTCATAGAGTACTGTCTCCCGTGGGAGGGACCCCATGCTGGAGCAGGGGAAGAGTGTCAGGTGTCCTCCCCCTGAGGACGAAGGCAGAGACAACATGTGATGAACTGACTACAACTCCCATTCCCTGTTCCCAGGAAGAGGCAGAGAACTTGGGAGTAAAGTTAAGCCCAGGAAGAAGGGACGGGTGGGGGGAAGGTGTTTTAATACTTGTTTTTATTTTCTCATTACCCTATTCTGATTTGATTAGCAATAAATTCAATTAATTTTCCTCGAGTCTGTTTTGCCCATGACAGTAATTGCCAAATGATCTCTCCCTGCCCTTATGTCAATCCACGAGCCTTTTGTTATATTTTCTCTGCCCCTGTCCAACTGAGGAGGGGGGTGACAGAGCGGCTTCGGTGGGCACCTGGTGTCCAGCCAGGGTCAACCCACCATAGCCCTCTTCTTGCACCCTGGATTTTCAGAGACAACTGGCATACAACAGCAAAAAGAGAATTTATAGTTTTAGAATAGATCTGTCAAAAGAGGTACAGAAAGGTTTAATAAATTGGCTTTCACTTTCTGAAATCAGTTTAAAGAAGTGTTTACCATGTTGATACTGAAAGTTCTTGGAAACTATCAGTATGCTTTAAATTCAAATAAAAACCAAATCCTGTCCATTAGGGAAAAAAAAAAAAAAAGGTAAACATTATTGTTACTAAGCCAATGGCAATGTAAATATCAAAGAGATTAACTTATCAATGTTACTGCAATGTGTCTCCATACATCCACCTTCAGGAAAGGCCACTAGTTAAGTGTATTTTAAATTTAGTAGTTTCAGATACAAGCTTTCAAATCAAATAAAAATGGCTCTACTTTCTGCTGTTCAAGGACGACACTGACACTTCAGACCAACCTGCACACACCTTCTGACCACTTAAAGGCAAGTCTCAAGGCAGGCATCCCATCCTGGCAATCACCTGCAGCACTCCAGCTCACCTCCTCCTTCCCAGCCTTACCCTGCAGACACCACTGGCCATTTTGCAGCAGCTGGTGAGGTTTCAGCTTCTGCACGTCTCGCGCTTCCCTCACCGGTCAGTGCCGGTTGCTTGGAAACACTGTAGGAAAGGGAATTTTGTATTGGCTTTGGATAATGATGAGCTCAATTGATAGCAGCTGACTGAAGATGACATACTTTTAAATTTTTCCAGATTTCAAACCATCCTTTGCAGCATTAAGAAAAACCCATGCCACATTTAAAGAAGCTGAGCAAGAGCCCGGACTGAACTGGGATGAAGGAAAGCAGAAACCTGTGGTTGTGCGTGTAATTCCAATTTACCGAAAGAAAAAAAAAACAAACACCAAACTTCTCAAAAGAGGTAGTTTTGAAGAAAACTATTTGTTGCTCTGAGAGGAGAGGGCTTAGGAGAAAACGTTTACTTGTGCCACAAAAATACAGCTGATTTCTCCCACATCAACTCGAAGTACATCAGGGCATTTCCAGCTGGCACTTCCAGGTACCCTGCACACCTCTGAAGAGGAATACTGGCTCTTTCACTTCCAGTCCAGACATGGGGGTTTTCAACCAGCAGCTGTTTCTGCTTGGGTTGCTTTGTGTATCATGGGCAGCAGCTGGATGACAAGGTCATCCAGGCAACAGTGAAACACAGGTGACTGAATAGAGCATTTTGCAGGAACACTACACACTACATTCTGCATCTTTAAAATAACACATGAAAATGGAAATGGTCCCATGTAACTTGTTGTTAAAGGAAAGCACACAAATTTCCCATGAGAAATACTCAGGCTAGGCTATAACTCACCATCCACAACAGACTATAGGAGAAGCAGTGAAGATGTGGGACCCAGCAACATTTCTATCAGCAAGAAACACCTAAAATTCAAAACAACAACAGCCTCTTCAAAAGAAGCTGGAGAGGGAGCAGCCTGTGGGATAGGAACAGATCCAGAGGAGCGAACCCACACACATACTAGCAAAGATCAGCACATGTTGCCCTTACTTGAAAAGGACACAGGAGGGTAAATCTGGCTCCAGTGCCTGGAAGCTCTACAGCTGAGTCAGCCAATTGCTCCTCCTTCTGTGCTCTTTGCAGATGGCCAGCAGAAAGGGTGCCATCCTATGCTGATGAGAAGCCAAGTGCTTACCTCAAAAACACCCAGCAACACTCTGCCAAGCAGCTCACTCACGTGTGCTCTAATCTCCCACCAGTTTCCATCACAACTACAGAGAAACAGGATTTTATGGAGGAAGTGCAAGCCTCCAAAGATGTGATACATGATGCTATTTATATGAGAAGAGAGGCTGAGCGGTTTTTTTTACATTGATTGTTACAGATAATTCATTCTGTAACCTAACCTGTGAGCATAAAACTAGAAGAAATTAAAGTAATGTCATCCCGCTGCGGTACAATACAGGAACTCAGATTTTAAACAAGTGACCTTCCTCAGTAAAGGACAGCAACTCAATTCTGGGATTGAGCAGTATTTCACTTCACCATTCACGTCTGATAGATGGTATTGCAATGACACTGATTTAAAACAGGGGGCTTTTCTATTCTTTGTGGACAATGATCACAAGTGTCACCTACGTGACACACTTCTTCCCAGGCCTCGGGTAGAAAGAGGCTCTTAAAAGCGGCTGATGTGCCATTTCAACAGCAAAAAACATATAGTTCTGTCTAGAGACGAGGCATCAACATTTAAGCAACCATTTCAGATTACCAGCATACGAAATGAGCACCAGTGTGCCCCTTCTGTGCAAGGTGACACTGAACCATCATCACTCTTCTGTCCATGGAGCTCTACCAAAACATACTGCTATAGGAGAACAATCCTCTAACTCATCACATAAATCCCATCTCTTAACACCCTTCCTAACACCACACTCTACTTATACTTTGCTCCTCCTGAAGGCCAGGCATTTGCTTTATAATCTTAAAGTTCATCAATGACACTAACTCCCTGTGACATTACACCACAAGGACCAACTGCAAAGATTATATAGACTGTAAATTTTCCACAAATATTCTTTGCTTGTTTAAAAGTTATACAGCAGCCTTTACACTAAGAACAATTTAAGTTATTCCAATCTCAAGCACTGTGATGCAGATATAACAGATCTGAGTCTCCAACACCTTCCTTTATTTTACAAGGATGGAAAGAAATATGTAAGAAGGTAATAAAAAAATAAATGTGAATAATAGAAGACTTCTGAAAATGAACTATGCAAATAATTCAGTTGCTCCTTAAAGTGCGCTTCATGTTTTATATACAAAACAGAGGAAAAAAAATCCACAGACCCTATTTTAGAAGAATTTTTCTTACATTGATTAGACATATTCAGTTTCAAGAACTGAAGAAAAGTGTATTTAACCTGGAAATGTATACAGATAAGCACTCAGAATGAACATTTCAGCCATCTCTTCCAGGCACACTGAAGAAGTGATTCTGATGGTCTCGTTTGCCCCAGAAGTAACAAATCTCTTTCTGGCCATGGATAGCCCAAAAAGGTCTGAACAGAAAGATTCATTAATAACTTATCTTTGGGGGGAGGTAGAAAAGAAAACGTGTCATTAAAACACTATACTTTTAACAAGTGAGAAAGCACTTCCCTTGTCCCTGCTCTTTTTCAGAGGCTGGTTGTTCCTACTGATACTGTAGATATTTTACAAGCCCAAATTTCATTTTCATTCCAGTATGGCAACGCTATTATAGCATGTGCAAAGTGCCCAGACTCATCTTTTGGAAAGTACGTGAACTGTATGTACATGAAAGTACAGGGAGTTAGTGTCATTGATGAACTTTAAGATTATAAAGCAAATGCCTGGCCTTCAGGAGGAACAAAGGTAGATGCTGAGGTGCACCATCGTGTGACTCATTCACAAATAGTGCACTACACTAATGGAAATTGTTTTACTGAAAATGTTACCTGATGGCATAACACTATCACAGAAAGTACGAAACATCCATTCTAAACCCAGAGGCAATCACTACTCCCTGCTAACATACAGGCAAATTTTAGGATACTGTTTCCAAGGACTAATGCACAAGACTCTGTATCCTTCTGGATGTGACATCCTTAGTAAATAAGCTACAAAAGAAAAGAAATTTCATTTAAGGCAGGTTGACATGACAGATACAGCCCAAAAGTAAACATGGGCAAAACTTCCAAGTTCTGATTTCCCTCAAGTACAGCAAAACCTGCAGTTGGGAGCAGCAAGTCCCAGTTCAATTTTTCTTAACCATTCCTTATAGATACCAATTCATTAGCCATTGTTATTGAAACAGCAGAAGAAACAAAAATTACCTATCCTTACAAAGTATCACAAGAATTAAATAAATCAAAAGACAATGGTAGATCTCAAGAAGTAAGAAAAACAGGTTAGAGAAATGAAGAAAATATGAACCAACTAAACATTACAGGACGACAAACATTCCCCAGACCTCACTGTTCAGGAGGCCTGTACTTCAAACACGCATCAGGGATTAATTTGTGACTCCTGTTCTGACTAGAAAGCTTTTCATACAAACGTATGTCTCACCTTGGAACCCGTCAAGATGTAATGCATGCGGATTGTTTGTATCTGTCTGTGGGGATGCACTGACCTAGTTTGCTATCTAATGCAATTTCTGGTGATCATTTCTTAAGTTTTTGTTTGGGTTGCTTAGTATTAATTTATAAAGAGACTGTAAGAGTGTTACTGTGTCTGTGCATGGCAGCTCAGCTCACATAAGGAGAGTGTTTCACACTTGTATGAGACCTACAGGCCACACAGAAATCCTCCTCGCAGGCATCTAGAATCCCACCACAAGTCAGTGATAACTTATTGTTGTTTTCACCTGCACAGAAATTACTCAGACCAACCTCCAAACAAGGATATACAAGAGAGTATCACCCCGAATGAAGTGGGATTCTATTCAAGGACCAAGGTGCTTAGGCCATGGAATAACAGCGTGAACACTTGCTTGGTTTACCAGCACCCACTTGGGTGCACTTGACAGAAACATCAGTACTAGACCAGCTTTGTCAACATCCACACTTGGAGCTTCTGAAGAGCTTCCACCCATGGCTGGCATGCACCATCTCCCCTCCAGGTGCATATACACGCTCGTGTACTTTACCATAAAATGTTGAGAATGGTCGAGTATTGCAAAGGGTAGTTGTGGGAGCTGAATCTCATCACAAGCCTCATGCAACTCTTGGAAACTTCCTTACTGCAAAGCCCTTGCCTGCTCTCTCTCTGTAAAGTAGGATTAGTAGGACTTCATTGCACTAGGATTTTGAATGTACAGTTATTCAGAAATCAAGAGGTGCATACTTTTTATATGCAGGAATTTCCTAATCAGATTGCAAAACAATAAATACTTTTCCCGAAAAAGGCTAAAAAACTTTCTTAAGAGGCAAATCCTACAAAAAAAAACAAAAAACCCCAGTTCAAAAAAACCTGAATTGCTGTAAATTTTTTGAACATTTAGTTATTACCTTAAAAAAAAAAAAACAAAACCGCATCTAAACGCATAAGAACATCTGCTGAAAAGCTGAAAAAACCCTCAGATTTTTTTTTTAAAAAGTTACATAATTAAAACCATCACTTATGTTCCATACTCTAGTTAATCTATGGTTAGACCTTAAGTATGCATAATGTACTAAATGCATGCATGGGGAGAACAGACAATTTCATGGATGATAAATCCAAAATCATCAGAAACTGGAGAAGTACTTGGGTAAAATATCATACATCCTCACACTCTTCTTTTACTCTTTCCTAGACATTTGCTGTTGGCTACTGCTGAATCAACTCTGGGCTAATGGGACTACATAAACAAACACAAACAGAATTACAGGCAATTTAGTTCATTCTTTTCCATAAATGTGTGAATGCTTCTCTTCGCTTCTGCATGTCCTTCTAACATTACTGCTGAATGCTCTTTTGGTGTTACCAACACATATATTCTGTTAATAAAAAAAATCTGTGCAACTATCAGTCTGCAGTTGCTTGAGTCCATATGTTATCTTTAGTAAATGAGACAAGAATAGTCATCTAGCAGCAGATTTATTACCACTAGAAGATGCCATGCAACAGGGAAAAGTAAATGGTGTAAGTACATTTCATAGGTGGCATGTATAGCATGTGAACTATATTGTGTCTCAGAAAGGTGCTGTAGTCAAAGCACTTGATATCTGGGGTCTATTCACAACTCCACCAGAAATAAAGTCACAGCCCCAACTATTCTTTCTGTAAAACAGCAAGTTGACCTTAATCTCTCATCAAGGAAGCCATATAAGGACTACTACCTACAGGCTAGCCAGTACCTAGAATCTTAGTAGCAGAAGAGTTATAAGAGGAACTGAAGCCTTTATTTTCAGCCCATTTTATAAGTCCCCTGTCCAATATACTTCAGATGGAGGAGAACAGGACAAAGTGGTTTGCTCGAGCTTTTAAGGAGTTTTGCTCCATGCTGTGCTTCTCAACAGTTCACAAACACAGTACATTTTTTACTGTTCAACAATAAATGTTTTTTTAAAAAAAGAAAAAGGTAAAATTTTCTTGTTTTCAGGATCACCACTAACCCACAATTACAAGTTACTTTACCAAGCACAGAAGTTGCTTGCTAAAGTATTATCACAGGAGTGGTACACATCCTGTAGTAATAAATGTTCTTGCACACTTTTACTAAGAAATATAACAAACACAGGAAAAATATGTACAGCCCTTACAAGCTACACCCAATGTTATCTGTTCTAGCTACCAGAAAAATAAATCACTGAAAACCCCCATGCAGACTCTCCCTAAAGACAAATAAGAGTTTGCACTTAATATAATCAAATCCTTCAAGTAAACCACTTGCAAATTTTTTTTCCCCAATTGAACAAGTACATTTTGAACTGATTTAAGTGTTAAAACCACATTTATTCTACAGGTAAATTTGGATATATTGCATTGCTACAACTCAGACCCTAAAGGCAACTCACACTGTAAAAACAGTTTATACGTTAGTCAAGGTTTATATTCTCAATGGAACTCAAATTTTAAATGAGTTTTTGTCTTTGTAGCCATTTCAACTATCATAAGCTGCTGCAAAAAATCCTGAAAAAAATCTACTGTGCTCATCACCATAGCAATAAAGTACTACACTTTCCAGTATGACATCATATACAATTTAGACAAAACTGATTAGTAGTTTTTAATGGTTATGTCTTAGAATTAGAACTCATAAATTTTGTCTAATATAACACTAATGTCTCAGTATCATTATTACAAAATGTAAGCAAAAAATAGGTTTAATACTGGTATTAGCATAAAACAATATTCAAATTTGCAAACACATTAAGAGTGTGTGGTTGTTCTTAATACTTTTAAGAAGAACCACTGGAGGAAAAGAGGATTGTCTGAAATTATCCAAGTCATGATAAAAGAAAACTGCTTTGAAACTGCTGAGCTAAAATTGAGGACAGCTCTTCAGATTCACGAGGTTCAAAAATACAAGTTAGTAAAAGGCAAATAACAGGTTTTGCAGGTTAATTTCTCTGTACTGCAGTTAGAGAAGAAAGGAACAGAAGTTTATCAGCAGGGCAGAAGAGTGTAAGCTTATTAAAACTACATTTCAAAATAACTCTCAGTTGATTTTGAAAATCAATTTCAGAGGCTAAGAAGAAAAAAAATAAATAAATTCAAAGCATTTTAGGAGCCCTTATTTTAAAGTTTTTTTGTGACGTACCATTATAAATTGCCCAGTCTAGTAAAAGGCAGCTGCATCCATGAATGACCCGTAAATGTTCTGCAGAATTCACATTTTTAATGGATCTGCCTGTACCTGAACAGAGAACATCTTGACCTACATCAGTCACATTGAGGGGAGTGGGGGAGGTTGTCAAAGACAGCACTATACAGACCAGCTGATATTTTGTATTGTGAGCCAGGCTCACACAGCAAAACAGACAACTGCCTGCAGATGGTAAAGGAATGTTTCTCAGATGAGAACAGAATGCTAAACTGAGCGATGACTTCTCAAATTTGTAAACTACAAACCATTTGCCTCAAAATAACTAAAAAAAATTATTCTACCTCCTCTGTAATGCTCCTGGGTCACACTACAGTTGCTTTCAAATATAGAATAAATTAAGCTACATTTAAAAATGTGTCTTTGTTTATTTCAAGGATTTACATCTAATACAGCATGTCAAGAAATATTTAAAAATCAAAACATCATCATTATGCAGCCTGGAGTACGTATATTACTTCTAGACTTACAGCATTATTCATTAGCCATAATTTGGTACATTTATACACAGATTTATGTAATGTAAAACTGGGCAGTTTTTCCCTAATAAAGCATTCAACACCAACAGCTTCACTGGCTCCTGGCAGTTCAGATATCCAAAGCCCTTCCTTTAGGTCTCGACTCTTCCTGTTGGATAGGAAGCTGCCATCCCAGCACCACAAGCAGCAGTCGGCTGTCACAGATTGTGTCTTTTCATGGTATTTCATTCGCTGTCTTTGATAATCAGTAGTTAACTGACTGGTACCACATTTCCATCCTAACATATGAACATAAACATTTTGGGTACCTCTCAAGTTCTGTCTGTCACGGTGTGGCACCACAAATCAAAGTGTACAAGTGACCAAAAAGACACCATTTCGTTTTTACATACGCACACACTATGCTTAAATAACAGCCAATTTTGGCTGCAAAACATCATATTATATATTAAATATGCTGTCCATACTCCCTTCTTGAAAAACAAAACCAAACCAAACCACCACAGATATTGAATCCTCAGGCCCCTATAGTCTATCCTACTGATTTTGGGAAGATTTGGAGACCAAAAAAAGTAAACAGCTTGAAGGATACCAAGTCTGACAGACAGGGGCAGGATGATTAATTTGAGGCCACTAACTCACGAACAAGTGGTATTTGGGTATTCTATAATGGATCATTCTTCTGGGAATGTACTTCAAATGGATGTGAAGCTCTAAATAATCCAATCTAGAGATGAAATGGTCTCGCAGACCTCTTCCATTGTTATACTGCACCATAATTACAGTAGGTTAAACACTGCTCACTATATTCAACCCTATTTATTTGCAACCTGTAATCCCCTACCCACCTCACCAATCTGGTGTTCTCTGGTAAATACCGCTTTAATTTACCTTCTATTATAAGATTCTCATGCCTCTTGTCTCTCAGTACTACTGAAAATAATCATCATTTAACAAAACACTAAAAATTTAAAGACTCAACAAAATATGAAAGATGCAAAAATAATACGAATCACCATTAAAGTTTTAATTTACTTGATAATAACAAAAGATTTGTATAGTTTTACATGCAGACTCCATGCATTTACATGCAGACTCCAGTTTTCACTACACACAGTGAAAAGCACAGAGAAATCAATGGAGAGGAAAAACAAATATCAGAAAGAGCTTACAACTCAAAAATTTTGAAAATTAAGTATGGTGAAATACAGATGCATTTTTCTTTAATAAAGAAAACAAATCTCGCTTTCCTGTGGCTATGAAATGAACTGTTCTGCAACTGCCACCTTTATTTTAGACTAGCAACAGTCAGAACCACCTACATTTTAAATTTGCTTTTATTGCCATAGAAACGTATGTTTGCTTTAACTAAAAAGGAAGTTTCCTGGCTCATAGCCAATCATCTACTTTCTATATCATACACTACAGCACATAATTTATTCATTTATATATCCATACTTGCACTCCCTTAAGTGAGCTACATTCACCTCAGCTACAATGGAAATCACATGCGTTTTGTATTATGTAAGATATTTATATAACATTTATATTTAAATGAAAAGACAGTAGTGCAATCTACTCTACATAACCACAAAAGGACAGAATTACTTTGAAATTATTTATGCTCTTAAACCAATCCAATTTCAAGTATACTTAAGTTGACTTTTGCTTCAATAGTAATTTAATCTTTAGAGTAGTCATGCACCATTTTTTAAAATATTTGTAATTAAAACCTTTCCATGTTCAATAAGTAATGACAAACAGCTCAAAACACACCAAAGAAAATGGTATTTTTGTTCTCGTTATAGCCACTGATGCCAAGGAGAATTCACATAAAAATTAAAGATCTTCAGTGCTGATAAAAAAACGAATATATTCATGCAGTTTTAGTACCAACAGAAAGATTGGAACAGGTTGCCCAGGGAAGTTGTGGATGTCCCCTCCCTGGAAGTGTTCAAGGCCAGTTTGGGTGGGGCTTTGAGCAACCTGGTCTAGGGGGAGGTGTCCCTGCCATGGCAGGAGGGTTGGAACTAGATGATCTTTGAGGTCCCTTCGAAACCAAACCATTTGGTGATTCTATGAAGTACTGTTCTACAAGGCAAATAAATGCCTGGAAGTCCTCACAGCCCCAGTTCGCACTATAAAAGGACAGAATAAACATGCTGCATGTTCAATTAAACATACTTAAGCAGTTACAAGCAATATAGCAGCTTGAACTCTCAGTGGTTTCTTAGCAATTCTACAAGCTCCTTGCAACAGAAGAGGGAAGAAATAGCAAAGCGCTAGGTTTGCTGACATTAAATATTGGCCTGAAGTCAACTTTATAAGGGGGGAATTGGATGCTCACTAAGTATGGCAGGGAAAGGAGAAATTTTTCAAGGCCTCACAACCCTTAGTTACAGAATAATTCTAAATGTAACTCACAATATTGGAGAAAAATACGTTTCTTCATTTGTAAATCACCATGGCTGCATTGTGCGATAACTTACTTTGACTAGGTTACAACATTTTCCATATGACCTTTGGTAAACATTTGAATATCCATTGACTCTGAACTATACTAGTTTTGAAAACACAATTTCTTATTCAACAAAACCAGAAATATTCAAGTATGTGCAGAATCAGGAAAAAAAAAACAAACTCAAAACCACCATTAACCGTAAATACAGTATTTACCTTTGAAAGTTCTCAGATAAAATAACATACAGAAATTGACCACTACTAGAACAGCAGAGTGATGTTTTCCTCATAGGAAAAAGACATTTAACAGAATAGTGGTTTCCAGGAGGTGGGGGGGGGAAATGTGCTAAAAAATGACAAACGGCTTTTGATGAAGGAATTGTTGTTGTTGGGATTTTTTTCTTGTTTGCTGGAGGAAGGGGTTGTTGGTTTGGGTTTTGTTTTTTGTTTTTTTTTTTTTTTTAACAAATGGGAAACCTGAAAACAGGAGTGGAGAGGGACTGACTCTCTTTAAAATTTTCTTCTTTTTTCTTAATTGAGCTATTCAGAGCTTTATTTGTGTAGGTATTTCTAGAACACGATCAAAATACTGTTTAATATTTGTGAAAGCTACAATTTCCAGAGAGTTTATACTAAAAATTTCAAGTTTGCAATGCATTTGTTACAGCTTCACATAGAAAAATTCCAAAGAACTTTAACACTTTCAAAACAAATATGTCTAAGGAAACTGCAGTTTCCCCACAGACAACTGACAAGCAGAAAGAAAGTCTAAATTAATTAGATAAATTATTCATTGTGAATTATTCATGCAGCATTAGTTATCTCGCACACACATGCTTCAACCATATAAACCCCCTCTAATCTACATGGACATTTTCCAGGAGCTCAGTTATATTTTAGAATACAAAATAGCTAAACTTCCTAGAAAGTACTTCACTTCCAGAAACACCACACGAAAAGCACAAGCCCACGGACGCATTCATTCAGATGATAAGAGAAAAAAGTGGTGCTCACCCTTCCTATTCTGGAGTGAAATAAAACAAGGAGGAAGCTCTTTCCTAAGGATTTGGCTCTACAGCAAGACCAGAACACTACTGCACAGCTGTTGAGCATCACTATTGCTTAGGGGATGCCACTAAAAAGAAAAAAAAAAAAAGAATTCTAACTTTTTTCTCACCAAGAATTTATGATAGAGAGACAACTCTGAACCTGTCCACCACTTGTAAAAATTACAGTCAAACAGAATTAACATACAGAAAGAAACTGTTTCTTATCTCCTGGATAAAAGCACTAGATCTAAATACATATTCTGGGCAAACAGTCAACATGGAATTACTACACTATTTTAAATTTATTTTCGAAAGGAAGAAATTTCAACAACGTGGTTTCTTAGCACAGGGAAAAATCAAGAATATTTGTGTAAGGGAGCATTCAAAATGGATAGTTTGGTTAGCCACAGAAGCAATATGCTCAGCAACAATCTGCTCAGCGGCAAACTACATTAAAGTATTCCTTTCTTTTTTTCTTTTGTTCCCAAATCCATCTTCAGTCAAATAAAACACAATCCACACCTGGCAGCGTGCCAATTGTGATAAACTTCACAGCGGTTGACAAGATTTACTGAAATGCTCAGTGCACGAATACTTTGGATTAACTCTCAGAAGGCAGGCAAAGATAGCTGTTCATTCTGAACCAAACCCTTCAGATTCGCTAAAAGAGTAAAGTGCCTTCAAAACAAAAGACAAAAATCAAGCAGACAATTCCTTGATGAAGGTCTCCAGAAAAAATAAAGCTTGACTGGTTGTTTTGCCAATTACTAGGCCTAGCACAAAGGACACAGCCAGCAGTAGAACAAACCAGTAACCAGATTCTATTGTATACAAAAAAGTCAGTATATGGGTGATCGCTGGGGGTACAAACAAGTCAGATCACAAATAATAGACATCAACCCTAGTGACCCCAGGGATGACACAGCACGACCAATACTAGGTGAAATAAACAAAGAAACAAAGTCTCCCATAGAAGAGATGGGAGACAACCAAGTCAATAGGCTGATCATATAGGATAGAAGTAGCCCTATATTATTTCCCCACAAAGCCTGTGTTTGCAAATGCCAAACCTGACTGGAGCCCAGTTGCAGGGAGAGTCAGGAGGTCCTTCCTCAACAGGGAAACTCTGCAAAGTGCATCCACCTCACAGACAGACACTCCACCCTTCCTGCAAGTGGCCCCAGCTTTTATCCCCAAAGCAGGACACCTGGCACTCATTTACCCAATGTGGGGCACCTGGGGCTTGTTCACCCAAGGGCTTTCCCTGCAAGGTCGGACTGTGGGAACCACCCGTATGTCAATCTTAATTCAGGGCTCAGGGTTCAGACCCCAGCACTTCACTGGTTTGCAGGAGCAAAATATGGCCTTATGTAAAACTGCGTTTGCACTTAGTTCTTCAAAAGGCTTTTTACTCCCCAATGATTTCTTCCTGTTTACAAAGTACTTCAATTTAAACAGGCTGTATAAACACTGTATTCACCTGACCACTAAGCCAAAGAAAAACAACTGCTGTTGAAGAATCACTAACATTTGATGGGTGGACCAAGTTCTGCCCTTGCATAAAGCCTGTAACCAAGGTGGCAGCAGAGGAAGAGTCAGCTTCGCATTGACGTGGTTCTTACAACACTTGAAAGCAACATTCATTTTTTTAAAAAAACCCAACCAACCACACCAAAAAAAACCCCACACCATGTTTTTTAATTGTAATGATTATGCTGAAAAGGCTAAAATGGGATCAATAGGTAAAGTTTGCTCAGCTACTTGTCCGTGGCATTTACGTATAAATACTGTTATTAAAACCCTTAAATTAGTTTTAGAGTTTCCACTCATCTTCACAAGGTCAGACAGCAAAGAAGCTGCAAGATTATCTCAAACTTTTGCCACAGAATCTGCTTTAAGAGCTAAATAATGAATCATATTACTAAGCTTAGTGAAGTGTTATAATTATTCCTCGGCAGTCTAAAAAAAATTTTCCCCCTATGCCCATTAACATTTTGCCACTGCTCTGTGTATTTTGTCTGAATCCCTGCTGCATGTAAACAGGCAGCTCAAGTGGGAGCATTCGGCTTAGAATTGTGTATTCAGTGCAGATGCTAGATCCAGCAGGGAAATGATGAAGAAACAGGCCTTTTTTTTTTTCTTGTCTTTTTGTGGTTTTTGGTTTTGTTTTTTTTAAATTAACTGAGCTCTTGAATACCATTAGCAGCTCTAAAGGTAACATAATTTTATCACTTCTTAAGAAGGTCATACACAAATAAAAAAAAGTAGATCTGTAATTTCAGATGAGAAACAAGTACATCAGTATAACCACATTAGAAAAAAAACAAAGGTCCAAAGAGCAAGTTCTGCTGTGAAGGCAGCGTGTGCCCATCTTTCGCACAAGAATAGGCAGCAAAGTCAGAATTGTATTTCCCATTTCTAACACAACTGGGCTGAACACGCTCCAGGCATCCCACCTCAAACTGAACCTGCTCTCCAGCATGCTGACTCCGAGGCACAGAGCCTTGGTTTGTAGGACAGCAGCAACAAATCCTCGTGCTGCCATTTGGAAGATGTTATTGCACTGCTACTGCTGGCAGGGCTGGCCCACTGCCAGATGCCTCAAGCCACCAGCTCAATGCGGTATCTCTCATTTAAGGAATAGCGTGGCCAGAAGGACTAGGGAGATGATTGTCCCCCTGGACTCAGCACTGGTGAGGCCGCACCTCAAACACTGTGTCCAGTTTTGGGCCCTTCACTACAAGAAGGACACTGTAGTCCTTCAAGTTCACTTCTGCCAGGAATCTTTAGCCCAGCTTTGCTAAAATCTCACCACATGCCACACTATTTTTGTGTTTTCCCCCTCAATTAACAGGAAAGGAACTATTGTAAAGGTATAAAATTACAAATGCTGCTTAAAGTTTGTGCTATTATATAGCAGACTTTTAATAAGAGGGCAAGTTATACAGCTAAGCACAACTTCTAGAAAATCCAAGAAATGTGTCTAGCTTACTGCTTTCTAGAACTGAACTGAGCTCCTAGAAGGCATGAAAATTGGGGCCAGAAGCCAGTACCTTCTAGAAATTCACCTAGTCCAATTCAGCTGAACTAGCTTGTTTAAATACAAAAAAAACAAGTTGTTTTTGTGTTAAAAGGAAAAAGATACTTTCCTGTACATTTTAAGTACTGTAGCTAGCCCTAACAGACAATAAACATGAAACAGCGAGGATGGTAACACCTGAACAGCCAGACAAAAATGATACATTTTGGCTGTATATTCATATTAAGAAAGAAAAAGAAACTACTCTAGTTAAATTCACAGAGGCAGAGGGTGTAGGAATTTGGTTTTAAAGCACAAGTTACAAATTCCTATTCCTCTGGACATGACTGAAACAAAACACAGTATCCTTATTCACAGCCTCTCCTTCAGTCCATTTCTGCTTTAGAAGCAGCACATTCACTCACAGAAGAATGTCAATAACTAGTCTTACTCTTCCAGGACTTTTTTCCCCACTCTGAAACACGTGTTTTCACAGAACAGATAACTGTTCCTAAACAAAGCACAGGGAGCAGCTGAATGTTCAATGGTGTACTACTCTTGGAGTGGAATCCAGTATTTTTTCCAGACATGTAGTCCCAGATGAAGAACAGCAGTCAATACTACCTGAACGTCAGCAAATTCAGCTTCAATCTGTGAATAATGTCACTTGGCTTAAAACAAAATCATTATGTCCAAATCTATTTTTGAACTGATAAGAGATAAATCTTTTTAATTTTTTTTTTCCCAGACTTGTGGCTTGAATTTTCTGTAGGCTTCAGAAATTGTGAAGTAGTATTAAGCTAATAATACTGTCAATGGAAAGCTAAATTTACTTCCAGAAACTTCATAGTGAATCTGAAGTGGGGAAAAGAAACAAAACAAACACCTCCTGCCTCACAGTGCTTCCCTATACTTACATCAAGTTCTACAGAATTTTACTTTTTCCTGCCCTTTAGGATTACCATACACAAAATCTGTCTGGACTTCAGGTAAAGAAGAGTTTGTTTTGAAACATATATCCAAAGCAGTCTACCCGAAATAATCGGATCTTCAGACAGGCAATTAACCACCATTTCCAGATAAACATTCAATTTATGTCAGCACATTGAAAACCTAGATGAAAGATTAAGGAATTGGTTTTGGTCATACGCCACTGAAGCAAGGCCAACTCGAAACACACTGCCAGGAAAACTCGCCAACACCAGGATTCCTAAAGTACACAGACGTTCCCAAACTCATGGTTAGGTGTGCAAACTAAGCAGAGCTCTAAAATACCAGAAATAAACTATTATTTTTAAAATATAGCTGTCATATTTCTATATAGGGCAGAAAAACAATAACTGTTCTTTATACACTTTATTTCAAGGTCATATTTGTGAGAATAAGTCAGTCTTTTAACAGACTTTAAGAATAAAAGCAGAACCAAAATCTTCTTATCTCTCTTTATCAGTTGTTTAATACAGTAATTTATGCTTTCAATATTCCTTGCCAAGTTTTGTAGTAGGCTTTTTCTTGTTATCTGATTGTACACTGAATTGAGTTAGCATACTTTCTCAAGATCAAATGTTTCCATGTTTTATTTGCCTGCATTGCATTATTTTTAAATTATCCAGGAGTACTTTTTTATGGGTTCAACTCAAAACAAATTCCAATGGAGACATACACAGAAGAACTTTTTTTCTTACAGGAACAGACAAAGAAAAAATTCTATATGTCAAATGGTCAATATATAAGAACAAAACAAAGACATTCCTTTCAAGTACCTCTAGCATTGGCCACATTTCCCGTAAAATCCAAAGGCAAAACTCACCTGGAGCTGACCCTGGCATCTGGTATTGCTACAAGCAAGAATTTCAGGCCGACATGACTACCAACCATATTGGATTTAGGATTTTCTTCTATGAATCCTTAGCCCAACTTCTTTGTTTCCTTTTGCCCCAAAGACTGCCATCTAATTTCCTGGTTACAGGTAACAACAGCCACTTAATATCATAAAATAGGAATTAACTTCAAATAAGGATTTGAGTGCCTGAAAGAGGAATGATTCAGAGTTCTGCACAGCCCTACCAGAGCATCATAGTATCACCAAGTTTCATTAAATAACATTCCAGCTGATGTCCAATAATAATAAGCATGTCTATATCTTTTTCAGCACCTGGCATTTCAGGTAATGGCCTAGGATAAAAAGGACTCCCAGAGGTAAGGGGAGAATTACGATCAAGAATAAAAACATTGCAAGCTTCTGTTATCTCCCTAGAAAGAGGCATGTCAAATGGTTCCAGCCAAAGTCATAACCAGCAATACTAGCAAGTTAAAATATTACTTAAGAAGAAAAGGTGCAAGGAATAGAAATATACTGGAATCAGGAAGGACCACGGGTCCAGTTCTCCTGCCTGATAATATCCTATTTTAACTGACAGTTAATTCAGTAAAGTTATGAGCTGAAACCTAATGGTAATGAGGTGATTTTACCTTTATATCATACAACAGAGATATTTCCAACAGAGAAATACAAAACCTAAAAAAAGGAGACTGATTCAATAGGAAATTCAGCAAAGTAAAGCGAGTCAAAGTCGAGCCTACAGGAGTGAAAGAGTTGCAAGGATACATTTTCCTTGGTCTTGAAAAAAAAAAAAGCAGCTAGGCTATTATAAAAATGTGTTACAAATAATGAAAACAGAAGAAAATGTCTTATCTAGAAAGAGTGCCTATTACATAACATTCTGGTACAGACACAGAATGGCAGGTTAAACAGTACTACAGTGTAACAATCAATTTTCCAAATCACTCAGTGAATTTCACAGAAGCAGCACGGTTCCGTGCACCACTGAGCCCCAGCAGTTTTACATGACCAGAATTACTAAGCACAACATGTGCAAAAAAAGACATCTTCATGATCAGAAGCTGACATACATGTATGCACAAGAACAGATATTAAAATGTAAAGGCCCACAGGCACAGCAGATAAGGTCAAGAGTCTCAACCCTAATTCAGACATCAGAGAAATGTGGGATAGGGCTGAGGGAGATTACACTGCTCTCCTGGTGTAATTATGATCCATGGTTACACATCCTTCATCTACACAAAAATAAACGTCAAGTCTCAATGCAAATGATGTTTATTCTGTCAAGGTGTTAAGTTAGTACTACACTCATCACTACAGATTTCACGTGAAATACCACGCAGCCTGGCCCATCATGGCGCAGTATTGCTACAGGAGGGGCATGAGGAAAAGACATGGAGTTTGCAGTTGCCTTCACACAGAAAGACAGTACAAACATACTCTTCTATGATTTGCTTTGAACACTGGAGTGTTGTCAAAGATACAGAAATTAATGGTCTATTTTAAATGTCTCTGTCGGATGCTATAAAGATCTCTTTCTAGTCTGAAATGACCACTACATACTGGCAGCCTGTAAGACTTTCACAAAAGGTGTGAAAGACAGCTAGCTTTATTGCTACACACAAAACGTGCCACTGTTAAATTCACACCGAAGTGCTCGCTCCAGAATTAGCACTACAAACCCCGCTCTCTAATTTGCTCAGGAGCACAAGTTACTTCATCTATACCTGTGTACTAAGCTGCAGTGCCAGTGCTTACCTGCACTGCTCTGATTTGATTGTCTGTTTTTAACTAATGTGCAGTACAGAACTACTTCTGCCTTGGTGAGGCCACATCTGGAGTATTGTGTCCAGTTCTGGGCCCCCCAGTTCAAGGACAGGGAACTACTTGAGAGAGTCCAGCGCAGAGCCACAAAGATGATGAAGGGAGTGAAACATCTCCCTTATGAGGAAAGGCTGAGGGAGCTGGGTCTCTTTAGCTTGGAGAAGAGGAGACTGAGGGGTGACCTCATTAATGTTTATAAATATGTAAAGGGTGAATGTCATGAGGATGGAGCCAGGCTCTTCTCAGTGACATCCAATGATAGGACAAGGGGCAATGGGTGCAAGCTGGAACATAAGAGGTTCCACATAAATGTGAGGAAGAACTTCTTCACAGTGAAGGTAACAGAACACTGGAACAGGCTGCCCAGAGAGGTTGTGGAGTCTCCTTCTCTGGAGACATTCAAAACCCGCCTGGACATGTTCCTGTGTGACCTGACCTAGGTGTTCCTGCTCTGGCAGGGGGATTGGACTAGATGATCTTTTGAGGTCCCTTCCAATCCCTAACATTCTGTGATTCTGTGATTCTGTGTACTAAAAACTACAACTCCACAGCATTTCAAGCCAGACATGTTTTGCTAGGAAGAGTCACTCCAGAACCCTCTCCTAGCAATGTCTCTGGTCCTTCCCTCAGTTGCAAACCCCTTCTGACCATTCTCTCTCCTTTTCTATCCTCTAAGGCTTCAGTGCCTGAGGCAAGCACTGGGGAATCTGCAAGATCCACAGTGTATTAAAATGGGAAAGCCACTTCACATCTATACCTTACTGCTTCCACAACTCTTGGGGAGCTCCCTTCTCTCTAACATCTTCCTCATTAGACCTTCTACCCTTGACTTTCCTATTGGCAGCTCCCTTTTGTACTACAGCCCCAACATCTGAGAGGGGGATGATGGTAAAAGATGACGATTAGGTGGACTTGACCAAGATTTGACTTCTCTCATACTGTTAGTGCAGAATGCCCTTGCCTTCCCTTCTCAAAATGCAAGGTTACAACACCAAGTTACTCTAAAAATACAGAACATAGCATGCAAAAGGAATTCATGACTGCCAGAAAAAAATGTCATTTGCATAACCAGTCATGGGGAAAGTGTTTGTCAAAAAGCTATATCCTTTTCCTGATACCAATCTGAAAATGCTAAAATATAAGCTGCTAAGCAGTATCAGCAGCAGTGATTTGGCTAAATGTATTGGAAAGGACAAAGACAATGTGAATCATTTGCCTAACAGGTATCCTACCTTGGTACAAAAGACTTTTGAAACAAGTCTGTTGCTGAAGGCTTTTTTATTATTTTCAAGACAGAACCTGCTTGACGACCATGTGGGAAATGCAATTAACTTCTCTGGTTTTACGACAGACGTTAAAACCAAACCTTTAAGAAAGCAGCCCAAACAACACAGATGAAGTTCCCCTGTGATTCATTATTTCTGTAACAAGAATAGATGATAAACAGTTACAAAAGGCATTACAGTTTTTAGTGTGGGACTGAAGAATATGTTCTGGTTACATCGTGTTACTCCCTTGCAGCACAGGAGTCAAACACAGGCTTATTTTCACTTAGAAAACGATGCCCTAAGAAACTGGTAAATATGCTCATGTATCAATTAATGAAAAAGAACATCTGTTATTTTTCAAGAAAGGAAAAGAAGCTATTACCTAAAAGTAAGCCAGAGTATTTTCAATCTACTAAGTTATCTTTCCTCGAGTGACACAGACACACACTGTCAGTTTAGGGTCATTAAAGCTTTTTGTAAAACCAGAACGATGCCTGCAATATCTGATTGGAACTACTACCATCACTTGTCATTGCTATTAGTTAGTGGTTTAAAACACTGTCTGCCACAAATACCATAAATGAATACAAGAAGCACTACAGGAATATATCAAACAAACAAAACCCCACATTGAAAAATAAAATGGGAAGTCTTTGCAGCAGCACACATTTGAGTTGTCAATAGTTGAATACCTGGCAATGAAATTATGAACAGGAAGTTGCTTTTGCACTACGCATGCCAAATTCAATACTGAGGATTTAAGTAATTTAAGTAATTACAATTTAACACCACTTGTAAATGCCACCTGTAAGTCACAGAAAGGTAACAAAAATAACATATGCCTTGATGTTTACACACAACATACTTTTTTATAACAACAAAGACTTTGGATTAAATGGGATGAAGTGTAATTATTACCAAGGTACAATCAAAGACAAGAGTGATTGTAACTATCTAATGCCTATTTGCTACGCATTTATAACAAACGGGTCAGCATATACTTCTAACTACCCTCATTTTTTCATGCCCTTTAGTGATAACTCTGAAGCTGTGGATTACCTGAAAGGAAAACACTGTTTCTCTGTAACTAAGATTTCTCCTAGGAATTTGCTTGATTTAACTAAACTCCAGGAACACAGTAAGTTACTGGAGGAATCAAGGGAGGTGGGATGGAAATCAAGAGACCTACACATCCCAGAAAGCCAGCAACCTCGTAATTAGTGTGCCAGTCCAAGCTACAAACTTATAGAGGACTGACTGAACAACTGAGCTGGAGTCAGTCCTACTGCAGTCCTGCAACACCACATTTAGTTTACAAACTGTGAAACAGCAGCATGAGGAAAAGAGAAACAAGGTCATACCCTATAGCCCAGTGACTAAAAATAAGAGACTGGATGTGTCAAACACTGGCTCCTTTTATTCTAGAAAACATAAAAACTTTAATACTAGACATGAAGTGGTTCTCCACAGAATGGAACAGCCCAATCCTTAATGAGGATCAAGAACTTCAGCACAGGACTCAAACGCAAGTTGTTCTATGAATATCCACTTCAGCTTTTTATCAAATGAGCTTCAACAAACTTCATTTCTCCTCCCAAAAACTGAAGAACTAAAAAAAAAGTACCCAAAACCTCAAAAACATAATGGGAGAAAAAAAATCCAGCCCTGCATCACAATAGTGAGGAACATTTTAAAAATCCCTTCACTAGCATGTAGCAAAGAACTCTTTCCAGATACTTAATTATTTATTGTAAGGCTCAAAGACAAACTCAATGAGATTAGGTATTATAAGATGCTGAATCTCAGTTGATGTAGACATAAAATAACTTGCATTTTTCTTTCCTTCTTCTCTGAGAAGTTACAGTATTTCCCTATCAACGAAGTCAGAATTAAGATGAGCCTTACTTAAGAGCCTTACTTGAGATTCCAACATTAACACTTCCAGCACAAAACAAAGGAAAAATACGCAGTGGACAGAAAGTCAATTGACTGGTAATGTCACTTTGTAAGTACACACATAAGTACATACATAAAGTTTTGAGCAATTATAGCATAAGGATACAAAAGAGACAAAAAGGATTTGATTTAGCTGCCTTATTCTCTTGGGTGCAGACCAAAAGGACTTTCAGAAGCTGCCTTTACTGAAAAAGAATCTCTGTATTACATGCCTAGTTTTGCAAATCTTTCCAAAGGCTGCTTGTCTAGAAGAGGGTCGGCCAGGTACGGCCTCTGGATAATTCAGGCATCTAAAATGCCTTCTGACTTCCCTACTGTCTGTTTGGCCTTTTCCACCAATGAAAGAAACTAAACTCTATTTTATTTATTTCCACTCTTCAAGATGTGCATTTTTGTGAGTGCAATTCTCACAAAAGCGTAGGTGGTATAAACTTAGAATCTTGCACAACTTTACTCTTTCCTCACTTAAGAAACTGGAACCTCATTTAAAACTGTAGGATCATAGAAACTTCTGTTAATTTTTGAAGCTACCAATATATGAAATATTTCAAATAGCAAAACAGACAAGAAAAAGGAAACATCAAGTTCCCACAGGCTATGACTTCAACATTTCTTCTGATTTTTATCTCCTCATTGATAGGCAGAGAAGCGAACAAGCATTCAGCATACCTGCTCCAACTTCTTTTTCTTCTTCTTCAATGTTGTTTTTGATACTGTCATACTCCTCATCGATTGCCTGGTTGCCACGCATTTGAGACAGAATTCTCCGGGCTCTCTGAGTCTGGCCTTTCTGAATGAGCCAGCGAGGACTTTCGGGAAGAAACAGGAATCCAAGAAACTGTATAACTGCTGGAACAGCCGACAGGCCCAGCATGTACCTGGAAACAAGTAAATAAATAAATATCTAATATTTGCCTACAAAAATATGCTATGAGAAGACTCAGTTACAGCTGCTTAAGATGTAATTTACAAATCAAACCCTCCTCCCCTCCTTTTCTTTATCACCAGAAGTTAAGCAGGCAAGAATCATATTCTGCAAGTATTTTAGAAAACAGGACCCCTGCTTTCAATTCCAGGAAGACTCACAGACATGTTGATTATTCTGCCACCACTGACCCTACAGCCACTGGTCCCAAGGACACTAAGTCAGACTAAATGAAAATTAAGCCCCAACATTCCAGTAGTCTGGAAATTGATAATCCCTTCAGCAAAGTTATAAGAAAAGAATGAACAGAAAGAGAAAGCAAAGGCATGGAGAACAAATGGGTACTGCTGATGGCAAAAACGACGACTGAAATCCTGCTAATTGTTTTACAAATATATAAAAAAAATAAATCCAAAACCAGCCGATGAAAAATGTTTAATTTTGTCAGTAATAGGTATTCACAGACACATGTGACCAAGGAATATGCCTCTTGTGTAAGGAGATGTCCATTTTCCTTTTGAAAATTTCTGACTATAAGTAGAAACACTGAAAAAAGTTCATTTCCCCAGCACAGCAACTTACACTAGATCTTTTAGACAGTCTGCTCTTAAATCTTCAGCCAGCTGCAATGTTAGGTTTGAAATTAAAGCTACATTTTAGATGTCTGGGGCAGGCTGGTTACTACATACAACATTAAGGGTAGGTCTCTACTCAACAGGGAATTACCACTGGTGGGACAGCTATGCTTCCAGGGATCAGCACTGACACCTATGCCAAGACCCACAGATACCATCATTCACTCCAGCTAAAGTGGGGGGGAAAAGACTGTGAAGACAAGTATTCCACCAACTTTCATGGATGGTTCTGGTCTATACACTTCACATTTTTATATTCCTTCAAGAAAACACTAAGAACAACAACAAGAATTGCAGAACAATGTATAATTTTGTTCTGCTTTTTAAATCTGACCTTTTGCTCTTCACGAAGATTTTTTTCACTTCCATTAAAGACTTTAAACAGTGCTGGTGTAACCTGTACATTTTTGCAACTATCACAGGTTTCACATCAGTGGTTATAATCATTAAAGCACATCCAGAAACTAGCCCTCAGACTGAATACTGAGGTAGTCTGTACTCATAAACAGGTTCACACCTTGACATTAGTCAGGAGATTAGGGAGATTTGCTAATCTCTCCTCTCTCCATACGCCAGGATGCAGCCTTTCACACAGACAATTTGGCAGACTCTGACCTGGATGCTTTTATAAAGCATGCTATGAAATGAGATTGCTAATAGAGTAGGAAAGAAAGCTCAACCATTAATGGAAACCTTGTTTCAGGGCAATGAATCAAATGTATTTGCCAAATCCAAATGCATTTTGAATGAAAATGGAAAAAGGCTTTCTTCGAGGTACATGCAGATTTAACAAAGAAAAGCATGAGCAATACCAGAGGGCAGAAAACTGGAGAATGGGAAAAAGAATACCCAAATGGTAATGCAAAGTGGATGGCTACCACATGCAGACCAGTCTTCCCATCCCCAAGCTAAGCCCTCAAATTCTTCCTAAAACCAGCAAAAATTTCCAAAGGTCATACAAGTAAATCTTGATCTAGAAAGAAATTTGTGAGAAAGTCTTTTATTTTCTAACACTTTAGCTCATCATTCGTTAAAAAAAAGAAAAGCAGATGGAAGAAAATAAATTCAAAACACAAAGCCTGTGGAAAGATTATTAGTTGAGCAGTCTTCAGTCAACATATCTAGCAAGTGTCACTAATTCACTAATGTTCTCATTCATTTATGTCCTCATTTCTTCCTGGGCTCTTCCCTCTCCACAAACATTCTGGTAATTGTATACAAAATTATCTTCAGACATACACCATTGAAGCTCACCAAATTGTATATTCAATATCTGCATTAGAGTGGTATTTAGAAAGCCTCTTCTATTTCAAACGAAGAGTAGAAAAAAATCATAGAGATTAAAAATACAATCGTTGTATTCTGCTGAACTGCAAGCAAAAGGACCTTTTAATGTATCTAAACAAACAGATTTAGTTCTTTACATTCATATTACCTAATTTCTGCTCCTCCAAAGCCGTTCAGTCCCTAAATGCACCAGAGCCTCCAGAACTAAGCAACTGGGTACCCGCAATCACCTTCGGAGGCAAAATCAATTGACGCTCCTGAAAGCTCTATCCAGCTTGTTAAAGCTACCAGTTGGACTCTAATGGACTATTTATCACAGGAAAGATAAAAAAGAAATGTACAGAAAGTGCTTGCTCACTAAAGTCAGTTTCCAATCAACCTGTTTGTGGTCAAAGTTGAGTACAAGGAGCAGTCAAGAAGGAAAATGCTCAGTTAAGAGCATACATCCATTAAAAGTTCAAGAGTTGTTCCCATTTCCAGATCAAGCAACTTTGATATAACCAATTTAGAGTAAAAGCAGGCAATTTTAGACATTTCATGCAGTAAGACAGCTTTTAGAAATCTAATATAGTTCTTTCCTATACCGAGTACAAGACTTTGCATTTGAACCCAAATGTCCAGCAGACCTGAAAAAATCCAGCATGAAATTTAATAAGTCTGCTGTAATATTTCTCCTCCTCAAGACATATTGCTGCAATATTATTAAGATGGCATTAGCAGAGTTTATAAAGCTAACCCAACATAAGAGTCAGGTTAAATATTTGTTTTCTTTGACTTATTTTTAATTTAATATGCAGCATTTCCAAGAACAAGCAGAGCCAAGAAAAAGTGAAGTTCTTTATTGTTTTTTGTGCACTCCAATATTTAGCCATTGAGTCACTAAGAGCTACAATAACTGCTGTAATTTTCCTTCTTACATGTGATGACTCAGCACCTGTGATTTCTCCCCCTGTGTTTGCTGGCCACTCTTCCCAGGTAACAGACCAACTGTACTCTTCCCTCCTCAGTTGTAGATTGCAGTAAACTACCTGAGGACAGACAACAAGTACACAATCCTCAGTTAACAGCCATAGCACTGCAGCCAAGAATCCTTGGATACCTCAGCACTGGCACAGACTCAGTTCCTGACCAATGAGTTGTCAACAGGTTCACTTCACTCAATCCAGCAGAACAGGACTTGGTCTATACATAAACCACAGCATTACTGCATTAGCAAAAGCTATCCAGCACCAAGCCAGCAGGCTGCAAGAAACAACTACTCCTCACTATCTAACACACCATGCTGAATCTGGAATACTGGGACCACCAACATGAGAGAGCACTACAAACCAGGAACAGCAATGGATCACTAAGACAGTCGTGCAACTGGAGTGTACGACATAAAAGAAGAGGGCAAGAGAACTGGGTTTGTGCTGTCCAGAAAAGGGATGATCAAGAGGAGTTCTAATTGCATCTTTGGCAACTGAAAAGGAACTCAAAGAGAAGAGAGAGACAGACTCTTCTCAGATGTACACCGTGAAAGGACAAGAGTCAGTAGTCACAAGCTGCAACAAGGAAAATTCAGATTAAAGATGAGGGGAACCATTCTTCACAGTAAGAGTGACTGAACATTTCAACAGCTTGTCTTGAGAAGTGGAAATGCCCACAGTTAGAGATTTTCAGAAGTTAGCATCTTACCCCGCTCTGACCAAATACCCAACCAATACCCAGTACTCAATCCACAGGTTCTAGATTTTACTTTTAATTTTTTTTCAGTTCAGATAGGTTAAAAGGCCTGAATTACACCAGAATAGTTAATTTTTTGTTCCAAACAGAAGAATAAGTTACATCAACGTAGAAGTCCTCAGAACAGTTGTGCAGCAGTTCAGTGGGTGGGGGCCTCACTCCTATTTAAGGTGTAGGGGCATATTGAAACATCAGTGTTTTAAAAAAAGATGAATCTACATTTGACAATGATTATTGCCTTTTACCTAATCTTCCACTTTGGCTACATATATTTACAAATTAACATATCAAAAGATGGTAACTTGTGTGTGTAACAAATTGCAATGATATTTTTCACTTGAGTAATCATTTACATACAACTGTTCTTGTCAATCCTATGTCACTGCTTTATTTGAAAACTGACACATCCTACATCACAGTACTAGCTCTTTGACTGATCTTTTCCAAAAAAGCCTAGAAGTCTGCTTTTGAGCTGCAAAAATTCAAGCTAGGTAATACTAGTTTATCTGAAGAATTAAACAAAAAAAATACAGCTCCAATAAGATCAGTACTTGTCAGTATTTTGTTAGCTTGATTTTTCTTCCAATACACTAGTATTTACTGAAACACACATTACAAACACATCCTGACCTCTTATGTGTCAGCCCACTAATGGGAAAGGAAATTAAAAAAACAAAACCCACAAACAGATCTACATCCACAAAAGCTTCCTCCAGCTGAACCCCTAACCACTGAGGTAAACTGCACTCAAAAAATCTCATATTTATTTAGCAATGGACCTCTGAGTCACTGTTACTGTTAGAGGCATTGTGCACTTTCTATTTAGGCAGATTCACCATGCATGGGAAGCCATTACATTAGCAAATTATTTAGGCCAAAAGTTAATTTAAAATAAGAAGGCAACTACTGAATAACTGGCATTAGGGATCAAATACTGCAGTTTGCACCTAGAAATGCATTACTGCATGCCATTAACTTTTCTCAAAATTGAGCATATTTTTTAATCTGAAGACAGGGATTAGCAATCCTGTAAAATTAAGCCTTTCTTTCAGTGAAGGCTGTTTCTCCATTCTCCAGAAGTGGACATATAGTCTGCCAGAGAATGCAGCTGCATTATAATGAAAAGGTCATCAAAAGCTTCAAGTAAAAATGTGAAATCTATTTTCACTTGACCTACGGTAATCAACACATTTTCAGAAAGCACAAAGCAGAGGTAGAACTTAAACCAAAATTAAACCAAATCAGCATGAAGTGACTTTTTTCTTAAGGTCAAAATGCGACATCATTTTACAAAAAAGGCAAAAGAAACAAGCACATAGACAAAAAGGAAAAACCTCAAACTTCTTGAATCTTCTGACATACAAAAATTAAATTAATTCATTAAGAAGAAAACATTAACATTGTTTCAATGTGTATTTCTTTATATACTATAAAAAGTTAATCTTCCAAGTTTTTCTGTGTACCAAGTCCCAAATTAATTGTTCCTAATTTAAACCTCAAATATCAGTGCACCTAGAAATCCCTATTCAGCTCCAGCAGAAGCCAGAGAACACAGTAACATTTATGTTGCAAGTTTTTGGGGTGGAGGATCCTTTAAATTAGGATTTTCAAATGTCAAAATGATTACAGGCTGTAGCAAAAGAAATCGAAGGCCCTACAACAACATGCATCCCTTTCCCAAGAGTGTTTCAAAAAGCACACATAATTAAGCACAAGTTTCCAGAAGTTGCAATGTATAAGTTATTCCTCCTACACATTTATGTTAATTATATTTTCAAGTCAGCACTGCAAGTAAAATACTGAGCCACTGAAATTTCTCATCACTCTCAAATGACACACCATCATAAACAAGGTAAGTCCAGAAAGACTAAGTGATGTCTACAAGAAGAACATAATATCCAGAAAGTAAGAGAGATTCATATTATTTTATAACCTAGACTTCTAACTATAAAGTTATGATATAATATCCTTCACTTTAATTCTAATTGGATTACTACTGCTCAGATTAAGAATATTCAAAATACGCCTCTACTTTGTGCATTCAGCTTCATACTTACTGGAAATTTGCCTTTTGAAAAATCAGCATGTAATTATTCTAAATGCAGAAGGCAAGCTACTTTCATAAACACCATGACAATCATTCAAGCTTGTTGATGCATATTTATTGCTCATTCATTTTAAAGTTTAGTAAAGTCAAAAAAAATAAGCACATTGTGAATATTAAGCCTAAGTGAAAGCAGTATGGATAGCATTTAGCATGAGTTAATTATTAAAGCTCCATTTCAGCATACAGGTTTACAGCTCTATACGTAAACTCTATTTTACCAACAAGAATTGCAATAACTGTCAACTAAATCACAACCACACCACTTTTGCTTTCAGCAAGGAAGTCTCACAAACCTCCATCCGTCCTTCGCGAGGTAGCTGAAGATGCCATCAACGACACTTGCAAAAAACTGCCCTCCGGTGATAAACAGTGTGTTAATGGTGACTAATCTGCCTCTTAAGTGTGGTGGAGCAACTTCTGCGATGTACACTGGCACAGTCATAGATGCTACACCTACAAGAAAAAAATTAAGTTACAGTTATAAAATTGAAAGAGATACTACATCCCTTTTTCATCATAAAATATTATACCATTTAAATGGAACAAGCTGGAGGAATTTGATTTCCAGGTTCCGAAAGATGAAAAGAAAATACACCTAATTAACTCTAGAAGACCAAATGGGCACAAACACTGGTTGCTAGCAGCTGAATTGCAAGTTCAAGGTTTCATGTAATGATACAAGGAATAACGCACTTCAAATTGCATGTGTACTAAGATTAAATAAAAAGCATAAATGTATTTATAATTTTGAAACAAAGAGATGTTATGATCCAAGTAAGAATATGTAAGGTCAAAGTGACTAACTGAAGATGTCAAGTGTTCACAGCTCTGAGTCTAAACAGAACTTTAGCATGGTTTCCACCTCCAAGAAAAAGCAAGGCTAAGCATAATCATCATCATCATTATAGAATTTCATTATTGTTATATAGAACAGACTGTTTCTTGACTTGGTTTAAAAGTATTCCATATGCAGTGCTAAAAACTCTAGTGCCATAAGGAAGCAAGGACTGAAACTAAAGCACAGGTGTCTTTTATTCTGTCTTAACACTGGTAGTATTTCCTATAAATTAGGTGATGGCTCTAAATGAGCCATTTGTGCAAAAGATAGAAGTGCCCATGTGGAACACACACAGGAGTGTGCACACATACACAAACTGTAAAAACAGGAGTTAAACGGTGTATAAAAGAGCAGAGCTGAACGTGGTAAGCTTTTGGTGGCCCCAAGCCACCAACAAATTCGTGCTCTCATTTAAAAGACATTTGTATCCCTATTTCCTTAAGAGAACCAACAGTGACAACCAACAGCAATTTTTTTATAGTTGAAACTGGAATTACATTGGTGGCATACACATAAAAACACATTTCGACTGAAGCCAGCTGAGATACAACTTGAGCACAGCAAGCACAGCTGAGCAGCAGCAGAGACATCACATCTTCCAGCCTGAGGCAGCTCCACCACATCCACATGGACAGCCCCACACCAGCATGGGCCAGAGCCATACCCCAGCAAGAAAGGGTGTCACCCAAGGGCACGCAGGTACTTCCTGAAGCACGGCTACATTTCGCAGCTCACGTCATGGCAGAAAGGCTTCATCACAAAATGGCAGAAGCCTCAGCTGGCGCCTCACTGCCTGTCTGACTCATTGAAATAGGAGCACAAAATCATCTTCAGCAACAAGGTTAGCCTGACAGAACTGCTGGGAGCCTCCAAAAGCTTGAGGAAGGAATATAGATTGCTTAATAATAAAATGGCATCAGAAGATCTTTTGTTACAATAGGTAAATGCTCGCAGCAGCCTCTCAGCATGACAACCCACTTCCCAGCAGAGCCTCCCAGGACGCACCAATGCCTCCTCCTATTGACTGAGCAACCCACATGGAATAAAAAAAAACACATAAAAGCGTCAGGAAAAAAGAAAACATTGAAAATTTATTCAACCGTTTTTCAAAGCGAGCCAGAATGCACCAGGAAAAAGGCATTCAAACAGCCCTTCGCGTATTTGAGAAAGAAGTAATTTTTCTAACACAGTCCACCATTAGGGATACTTCTCTCACATCTTTCACATCAGTATCTCAACTAATTACAACTACAGCAACGCAGACAGCGCACATATAAAGGAAGAGCCTTTATGGGAAAGCATTGGTGCATGTCTGGTTTCTGCAAACAAAAGCCACTGAGGACCCACACAAGGCAGTGGCTCATGCCAGGGTGGAGGGGAAGGGCTCTATGGCTGCAGCAGCCCTGGTGTGAGGAGACTGGGCCTTCCCGCTCCCCAGTCCTCCTCTCTGCCTCGGGCATATCACCTCACCTGCTCATGCTCATTACCCCACTGCAGCGTGGTCATCTTCCCACTGAAGCTACTGAAAGTCAGTCCCTAGCATCCATCCTCCCCCATGCCCTGCAAACATGGATACCATTAAATGCTTTAGAAAAATAACATATAGTCCCAAGAAGGATATATTTGAAACCGATAGTGAAGCTAATTTGAGAAGTAAAGATGGCAACATATCCATGTGGATTTTACTGGAAAGCAGTTAGAAAGATGTGCACAACCAAAACCAATACATGCTCTGTAAAAAAGCTACCTTTTTTCCCCCCATTCAACCCTTAATGAAGGGTGATTTTACACAGGATCTGCAGAGATATCTTGTTCAAAACATGTCAGCTAAATCCTCATCTCAGGCATCTAAAAAGCAGAGCCACACCACTGATGAGATCAACAGCTATTGCTAACGTTGAGCGCACACCATCAGTCCTGGGACACTGTGAGAACCACCATTAGCCCAACACTTGCCATTTACAGGTGAAACTAAAGCCTGCTGCTCTAACACAGGGGTAGCGTGAAGGTTAAAACGTGTTTGTAAAGTGTCTTGAACAACAGGGCACCATGACAGCAGGAGGTTTACTGCTTCAGCCGTGTTCTTGCCACAAAGTTAATGACTACAGGAATTAGCAGAGGAAGGGAAAGCCTGCATACCTCAACAGACTAACCGCAAGCTAGCCAATGATACCAGCTATTCACTTCGCATTAATATAATAGTTGAAATTATTTATTATCAAACCTGCAATGAACAGCATACGATTTCTTAGGAATAAGGAGTCAGAATATTCGAAATCACTCAGAATTGTTTAAATTGACAGGGACATTTGGAGGTCATCTAGTCCAATCCCTGTACAAGCAGGGTCAGCTACAGCACAGGACCATGCTCTGTTAGGTCTTGACCATCTCTACAGGTGGATCTCCAAACAAAATGATTGATTTCCATGTCAGCTTTCTCACCCTGGCACTTTTCACAATCTCACTGTCAAAAAAAGTCTTTTTGGCTTTGTACTCAGACCTTACTTCCTCTGCTGGGTTTTCCAAAACCTACAGGTTCAAAACATCCAAACAACAACCTCAGATCAGAAGATAAATTTATGGTTTGTATTTCCAGTTATCATTTAGATATCAAAACATATGCTTTGCTGCTCTGAGCCTGAAACAGAGTGCAGCAGGAGGTTTCAGGAATTGGAAGGAGGCAATTAGGAAAGTCTCCCCAGTTTGTCTGGCTGCCATCTAGCAAGCATTCACACACAGAAGCAAAGTTATTTCTAAAAAAATCACCATGAGTAAAAAAGGCTATTCTGAAACAGACCAAATTAAGGGAAAAAAAAAATCACTTTAAGGAAATAATGTTTTAGATACTATAATGTTATTTACATTACAGATTTGCTTTCAATTTGTCTTGGAATGCAATGTTCTCCAGATATGCCTCCTCTAATTTCAATTTAAAACACATTAGAACATAGGAGAGTAAGTTCTTGTGAAAAGGCATAGTTGGAAGCAAGGCAGTATATTTTAATCAACTGTGAGAATCTCTAAAATACATAACCGGTATTCATTATATAGTTATTTTAATAGATGGGTAATAAAGACATTTGACAACAAAGAACAGCTTTCCTAGCAAAACAAATATGGCTGCAATGCAATCTTTTCTTACCTTGCATATGAGAATGCTTTCATTTACACTTAAATGACATATTCTAATATGCTCACACTGTTAAACTGCTCACACCAAATCAAAGATCCTTGCTGCAGGCACGTATATTACTACCTAACTAATAAAGCTGATAAGTGACAAGATGTGAGGAAAAGAAAACACAAACAATTAACTGGAAATCTGTCAGAGAAAGTTTAAGCTCTACATTGTGCACCACAGCTATGAAACCTGGAAGAGAGAGCAGGCAAGCCCAATCATTACCCACTTGAGTAACCAAGGCGTTAACCTTCTGCCCTCATTAAAGAACATAGCTCAGAAAAAATAGAAGGTTCCTTAACTTTAGACCACAAGATACATCTAATTATTATATGGGAAGCATTATATGACATGATGGACTTAAATCATATTAAATGTTTTCTCACTTTTAAGATCACTTAGGAGACTAATCACTAGACTAATTATTAATTACTAGACTGCTACTATAATCTGCAGACTTGCTATTGGAAAGCAGAGATAAGACAGTGCACAGCTCAGTTTTAAGACAATGAATAGAAAGCAGGTGCGGAAAGGCATCACATTACCATCCAGAAAGATATTTTCAGTACGAACATGTAAGCATTACAAAGAATTCATTAAGAAGTTCAGGAATGAAGTCAACAAACCTACTGACAGAAGAAATAAAAAGGTCACGAAGGAGAACTCATATGGTAACTAGGAGAGTTCAAAATATATTTTAAGAAATGAGATTAAGGTAGAAAAACAAAAGGACTATTCTTGGGAATAAATACTGGGGAGATGGAATCATTTTAAAGATGTTTTTTGTAAGATAAGATGGGTATAAAAATATCCTGTAAAGACCAGGACTTCCACTACAGCTCCAGTCATGTGTCTAGCAGACATGACAGAAGGTACGCCATAAAAAACAAGTAAGCAACAAAAGCTGGAAACAGGATATTGAATGAGATGCACTTTTACCCCTAGCATAATAAAAAAGCTCTAAGTTAGCAGGAATCTAAGTGTCACTGGCATCAACCAACAAACAGAGTAAGAAGCAGCAAAAACACTGGGAAGGATTCCTGACAATTTTCTGTCTTTTAGATTGGATTGCATGATGGTTTTTTAAAGTTACCCAATCAGCCTTTCATGCTTAGGAATAAAGAGGGCTGATGGTTAATTAGAAGTGCTAACGAGGCACATCCAGGAGCTGGCATCTCTTTGCCTCGTGGTTCTGTCCCTTCTTCCCTCCAGCTCACACTGACCCTTTGCATCAACACCAGGTAAACCAGGGAATACAAGCAGCTAAAAGGATATCCACCTGCTCGTTAAGAGGTTTGTACCACTTAGCTCCCTTCAACAGTTCATGATGACATCAAAAGCCTGTACTAGCCCATAGCAGGACTACATATGGTACCAGAGACTGGCCTGACTGCCACGGGACTCCAGACTGTCAGCTGGAAACCAAAATCAGGATGTGAAATAATCACAAAAACCAAAAAGCAAAGATATCCCTGATCCTACTTCAGAGTACAGCAACTGAACCATTAATCTCCATTAACAACACGAACAGTCACATCTCATAACAGAAATTTGTATTGTTAGGAGTTCCAAATGAACAGGCAGGAAGAGAAGTTACCAAAGCATTTCCTTTCAGGAGAACACTCATGGGAATGAGGCATTCTTCACTATATAAAGCATATATATAAAGCTGTAGTGAGATACTAAACCAAGGTAATAGTTTTGGTTTTGCATATATCTGAGAATGAACTTCTAAGAGCAAAATGTTAAACTTTAATGAAGTGAACTTTGAAGGTGGTTGCACTAAGAAGCTGCCCATAGTGGTTTGTACTACTTGTAAGGATTCCAAGCAGCTTTAGCAAGTAAATCCACAGATGGAGGACTTGTGGATGCAGTCTGATGAAGACACAAGTTTATGGCAACGAGAATCAGGAATTAAATATTAATAAACAGCTTAATAGAGGATGTTATGCTATGAGAGAGTTGGAATATGAATTTAAGGTTTGGTTGTTGTTTGTTTTTAATTAAATAGTAAATTCCAAAGGGGGCAGGGAGGAAACTTGCCAAGCTACAACTGAACACCAGGCTAATGTTTTCTTCCAGCAACTTTGCAGGAAATCTGATAAACTTCTTACAATTGGATATTGGACATGCAATCTAAATTTAGTGCCTTGAAACACTATTGATCCCAGGAGTACATCAAATTATACAGACAAAGAGACTTTCATCAAGTATTTTTTTCAGTTGTGTTCCCACAAATTATACTCTACAGTTTTTACTTTTTTTCTGACAAGAACAGCATTCTTGCCAGCCAATAATTTTAGAACATTGTGCACATCAGAGTAGTAACATTCAAGAGGATAAGGGCAACACACTGGTCAACTTTTTGAAAGAACTGACAAGTTCCACCATAATTGTATACTCTTCACTGTCAGTCTAAAGAAGAATCCATTTAAGTCGTTTGTGGAGAGAAGAATGTCTATCATTGACAAAATGGATACATTCTAACTGCAAAGGATACTTATTTTAAAGACTATTAGCTTTCACAAATACACATAGGAGAGCTGGATCAACAATCAGCCACCTCTATTCAACAGACAACTCCACAACATATTTAAATTATACAGCTCAACCTAGACAAAAAAAATAAGCCTTTCCATAGCCTTGTGGAGTTCTTTTCTGTTGTTACAATTAATACTGTAACATTTTTCAGTAAGGACAGTCAATCTAAGAGGATCTTAGATGCCTCATTAAACATGTTAATAAAAGTCCTTGAGAAAGCAGAGTATTTGAAGACTGTTCTAGTACACTAACGACTTCCTTGGCAGATAAAGCTAAAATCTTCACTGAAACAGCTTGTGTTTGAGTGTAAACATCAAGAAAAGCTTGAGTCCCCTCTAATATCTAGGCTTTCCACTGCACATACCTAGTAAAAGCATTATCAGAAGTTTGTAACTGGTTACTGAAAGTTATTTCAAGAATGATTGGCAGCACACTTTCCCATTGCAATCTCTCCCCCACATCAGATTAGTAGAAGCCCATTTCTTAGCAGTGGCACAACTGCAGTCAGCTACAACACAGCTTGGAAATACGTAAGAGCAGGGGGACAAACCACTAGTACTAAACTCACATTGCGTTGTGAGAATATAAATCCCAGTAACGGGCAGATTTAGGTGTATCTCCTCTAGATTGGGGGTCCAGCATCAGCAGACTTCATTTAAGTCTGGTATTTTATTTAATCACTAATTTATGAAACCAGAGAGAGATGACTCATCATATTTAAAGAACCTGTACTGCTGAACATCTAATACACTAAGTAACTGCATATCTTTATGCCCCTATCTAGCCACCAGCCCAAATCAGAGTGACCAATATGATAATTAATGCCAAAAATCTATGTTACTGTGTGACATCCAACTGTGAAGGAGTACAAAGCCCAGAAGAATCTGACAAAAAAGAAATGAAGCTCTTCGCTAGTTGATATTGCTTCAAATTTACAGAACAATCTTAATGAGCCTGGATAAATAATTTCTTCTGTTGACCACAAGAAGTTTTTTCACTGTTGTGTTTATCACTGAGGATCAAGAATACCAAATACTTCTATGCCTAAAAAAACCCTCAAATTGCGTTCACTAGAAACAATAACAACTGTCATATCATAAATGCAAGCGCCCAAAATCATAGCATTAGCTTTTGTGTATTGCTTACACGCAAGAATAATTTCAAGTTTCAGACTCTCCCTTGGTCAAAAGATACAGATGCAAACCCAACTCATAAAAAAATTAAGATGCCAACACAGACTACAATTCCTATATAATGAAAGAACTAAGACCTTTCTCTGACATCTCCAGGGCAGTATTTTGCAAGAAGAGCATAAGAAAACCAGATACCATAGTAGAGAGACATGGATGTTCAACAACTTGAGCAATCAAGAAGGGACTATTTATCAATACTTACTTTCCTACACTGAAATTCTGCAAGTCAAGTAATCCTTTTAATCTGGAAACTGGGTGGATATGAAATGGGAAAAAGTGAGCCATGACACTTCACAGAATCACAGAATGTTAGGGATTGGAAGGGACCTTAAAAGATCATCTAGTCCAATCCCCCTGCCAGAGCAGGAACACCTAGGTCAGGTCACACAGGAACATGTCCAGGCGGGTTTTGAATGCCTCCAGAGAAGGAGACTCCACAACCTCTCTGGGCAGCCTGTGCCGGTGTTCTGTTACCCTCACTGTGAAGAAGTTCTTCCTCATATTTATGCAGAATCTCCTATGTTCCAGCTTGCACCCATTGCCCCTTGTCCTATCATTGGATGTCACTGAGAAGAGCCTGGCTCCATCCTCATGACACTCACCCTTTACATATTTATAAACATTAATGAGGTCACCCCTCAGTCTCCTCTTCTCCAAGCTAAAGAGACCCAGCTCCCTCAGCCTTTCCTCATAAGGGAGATGTTCCACTCCCTTCATCATCTCTGTGGCTCTGTGGTTAATTTTATTTAACTCCTTTGCATCTGGTTTCCCTAAGCAGCAGATTCCCTCCTTAAAACTGAAAGGTTTACAGTTAAAAATGAAGTCATATTCTCTTTCAAAGTGACAAGATACTCTTATGTCAGGTTCAAGTTTTAAGTGAAAAGATTCATGCATAAACTACCACCAAAAAACCCAACTAAATACAGGCTCTCTCTGAAATACGAACTTTGCAAGTTCCACACTTATGGCATTACTCTACTTTCACATAGAAAATTTATAAAGAAATATAAAGAAATTTATAAATTATTTGATGATAACTGAAAATCCTAACACCAGAGAGGAGAGATCTCTGAATCCTCACAGCACTCTTTCCAAAGAAACCCTACGAAGTAATTTGTGTCCTATGTTGGTTTTCCCCATAATCTGGTCACATTTCAACTGATCTTTTAATTAAATTTTCATAAAGCAAGATCTAATTAAAATATCAATTACAGTAAAACCTAGCTACATATAATTGAATTCTCACTCAAAAGTAAAAATAATTACTTTTATTTACATTTTAAAAACATCCCTGGTCTACATCCTCTTCCTTATTTTCCAAAACAAAAGGTAGGGACTGCTGACCATACTGCGGGAGGGCAGCATCAGGAGGCAGAATTAATTACCTGCTGGAGAAGAATCATTAAGCTGAGCACTAATAGAGTAACTGTGAGTGGGAAAGGAACCAGTTGTGATAGCTTCTAATAAAGCACTAGGAACTAGCAACAAAGCTGAAAACAGCTCATAGGTGACTGGAACTCTGCATTACTCACTACCCACTCCTCCCCACCTAATTAATACCATTTATAATTGTATGCAGTAAGAAAATAATAAAACCACAGTATTTTGCCTATAAAATTTTACAATCCATTGCAAAGCACACATGTTGATGACGGGTTTGTACACAGATGAGGTAGGGAAGAAGCCTCTATTCTAGCAGAATGCTATTCTTCATGCCACCAAAGACAACCTTCTTGATAGCAGAATCTCCTGTAGTACTTGGTGACTACCACAGGAACATAACAGCAAGAAAAACTTCCTGCAGACTGTGCTTCCAATGCAGTGTGTCCTTTCAGCAATTCAAATGTCTATTGCTCCTCATCTTCAGGTGCAGCATGATCCATCTTTCAAACACTGTCAAGTTCACATCCACATTCATCTGCTCACCCTGAGTTTACACTGCCCTCCTTTCTCAGTTTAACAGACTTTTTAATTGCTAATACGTACAGATCCTTTGAGTAGTTTTTCAATATACCATAGCAGAAAACTCAAACTTAGGTATAAATTACCAAAAGCATTTAGTAGCAAAGCCTTTTAATGACTCGTGACAACTGCTTGTAAGGAACAGAAAAGGCTCGTGGGACTAATTGAAGAATAAGCATAGTTAGTGATGCAGCATGTCAGATTACACTCTGGAAGTTAAGTCTACATTACTCCACTGAGATACATCTTAAAAATACTTTTCAGAGTTGGATCGATTTCAGGCAATCTGATTTTCCCATGCAATGACAAGCATGTGACAATTTTTATACATGTATCTACTAAAACACAGTTTGTGCTTCCAGTTAAGCAGAATTACCTACAAAGTCAAATGGGAATTACGTAACAGCCATTAATTGTAATTTGTAACAAATAATTTATCAGCATTTCAGTAAGATTTGAACATCAGGCTTCCCCTGAGCCCATGCTTCTCTAACTAGTACTACAAGTAAGTACTGCCTGTCTAAAGGCCAAACATACAGCAAGGAGGGAAGAGGAGAGAAGAGATCTGACTGTAAAGGAAATTATCCAAGAAACTGAAAATCAGCCTACGAATTTCTGTGAATTCACAGAAATTGTGGTGTTGAAGAGGTTATGACTAATAGAATTAAAGATTATTATTTGTTTTTAATAAGTCCAAGAATGCCTTTTGAAAATGCAAGCAAATACTGGCCCCACCTTACAGAAGGAAAAATGGAGGCATGAAGTACCACAGTCAATTTAAGATCAAGTGGCCAGGAAGCAACAAATCCAAGAATTACACATTGGTCTTATGTTTCCTTAGCAAAAGGCAGTCCATTAGACATTTGGGGTCTCACAATGGGCAAGTCAGGCCTTTCAACAGTACAACTGACTCTTATTAAAGTATTTAAAGTTAGAAAGCCTTCTGAGTGGCAAAGTAAACCAACCACATGCACGTACACAACTTATTTTAACATAAGGCTTGTTGTAATTCAGCCTTGAGACTATAAAACTGCATAACACAAAAACCTTCACATTACGGCAAGACAAGTTCAAGGCTGTGTGTCTCTATATCTTTGTATCAGCACGCAATAGTACTTTTTTCTTGCAATAGTGTCCTTGCTACTATTGCTTCTACAGCACACACGCAAACTGCATGGGTTCCAGCTCCTAGGACAGATAACCCAAGCTGGCATTTACACTGGCAAAATTTACCATGACTTAGAAAACCAATGGCTACAGATCCTGAAACAGGACAAATTTGCAGAGTACAGAACATACAGAGCAATTGTGGAAGTGAAATGCAGCAGACCAGACACTTCTCAGTGTATTACTGCTTCAGGGAAGTATGTATTTTAGTGACTGATAATGCACAACAAATAAAAATCCAAAGAATACACAGAATAACTGTGAAAAGGAGACACAGCAAACAAAACACTTCTCAACCTATTATTGCTTTAGGGATACATGTATTTTAGTGCTGATACAGTACAACAAATATAAATCCAAACAAAGAGAGCCATACATTGCCTCTGGATGATTCAGCTACACTGAAAACATATCTGTGCAGGACTGAGAAGCATGCACCCAGGCATCTTTATGTTTTACTACAACTAACTGAATCATTTGCTTCAAGCAAGAAATAGAGCATCGCTGTAAGCAAAATATCACAGAAGATGAATATAAGCATTTATGAAGAAATATGATGCGCGTCATCTTCAAATATCAGCTTAAATGACTTATAAACCTCTCTAACAAATCTGCCTAAAGTTGTATTTTTCAGTTGTAGCTCAGTACAACATCCACATCTACCTTACAGACTTAATTTTATACAAACCTACCATCACCTGAAGAACAGATTCTTATCTCCTGTACAGTACTGTACTAATTTACCTTTATCTCAAGGTCATGAGGTAAAGAAATTAATGTTGCTGTGATGTCAGTGGAATCACACTGGCTTAAAACCAGTGAGAGTGCTGCATCAGGCCTCTTGAAGCTCTCTCTCTTGCTCATAGCCACAGCACAGATGAAAACTAGTTACCTTGTGAGGGTGTTAGACCATACAAGTCCACATTATCCAAGACAAGAAACATATATCTTTACTTGATAAAATTTAATGAAAAAGAAAGAATTGAGCCAAGAACTATATATTCCCACTTGATGAAAAAAAAATTAAAGAAACAGAAAGAATAGCTCCATACCCCAAAGCAGTTATTCACACCTTCTCCTGTCCTCCAGAGCACACCTGTGGAATCCATTCCCAACATACTAATCCTGAAACTCTGCATAATTGGTTTACAGTATCCTCTTGCATAACTACCTTCATCACACTTTTTCTCACCACAAAAATACAAACAACTAATTAAAATATCCACTAATATATTTTTGTTTCATTACTCAATTCTTCCTGCACATGCGCACACAAGGAGTTCTCCAGATGTCTGGATCCCTACTTCCCAACATGACTGTCTAGGAGGCCTGGATCAGACATTCCTTCTCACCACGTTGGTGGGAAAGACAAGTGTGGCAGATGAGTTACTGAGGTTCAAGTACTGCTGCTTTAGCACTCACACTTCCAGTTCCCCCTTCTTTACATCAGTGCAAGGAGGATGATTTCCCTATATCCCAGTCCAAATGAAGCTCTTATAGAGTAAACTTGGGGATAAGAAGCCACTGCACCTAGACAAAATGAAAAACTGAATAGTTCAAAGTGTAAAAAAGTGGTCCAAAGGATGTCCTCATCACACCTAGCATGCAGTTTCTATACATATGTCCTGGAAAGAGCCTCCAGGAAGAAAAGCAGAATTAATACAAAAACTGGAGACAGCAGGCTAACAGGCCGGCCATGCTTGCCCTCATCCAACTGGCACACAGCCATAGGGATTTATGCCTTAGCAACCCATCTAAAACAATCACACACACAAATCCATACTCACGGATGAAAGATACAGGGGAGCATAGGACCATGAGCCAAGGCTCTATTAAGCCATCTAGAAACAGGTTAAGATTCTAGGTAAGGAAAATGAGAAAACACACACACAGTCTCTTAGAAGTTTCACCATTACAGGGTGAATTACTCAAAATTAACTTCTGAATAGACTAAACGTAAATATTCTAAACAGGTTGCTCAGATCTTGCTAAAGATACAATCAGTATTACAGGGAGACAGGCCTGCTGGTCTTGAGCTATGAGGAAAAACCTTCTCTGCACTGCTGCGTTTAGAAGCTCAGAGCACTGTTTCCTTCTGTGCAAGGAAGCACTCCACATCTAAGAGCATAATGATTAATCGCCCAGATAGTACTTGGGTGTCAGGCGAAGCAATTAACTTTGAATTGGGAAGAGGCCCTACAGACTGATACAACAGACAGCTTTTGACTTCAGGGAAGGAAGACACCGAAATAGGTGGGAATACACAGAATCAAAGCCAAAACACAAACTGCATCTTTTCTTACTTTAAAGTCGCCATCAGCAGACACAAAAGCAAAACAACAACAACAGAGCTTGATCTCAAACTTATGCCTTGAAACTACAGCTTTTTCAGAAGCATCCACAGTGTTGAACGCGTTATTTTGCTTACCCTAGCTAAACTGCAGGCTGGGGCAGGAGAGGAGGGAAGCCCTAAACCTGCAGGACAGTAAGATGCACAGAGGAAATCACATAGAGCATACAGGTGTAGACAACTATTGTGCCCTGCCCCAAAGTTAAATTTTACAATAAATAGTACCTTCTCATCCAAGCTTTCAAAGGATTTGGGAAAGTAGTTTCTGACTCACTAAAAGAGAAGCTGACATTGTTTTGTGTAATGCTCTACTCAACATGTGCCCAGATTTCTGCTATATGCACCAATGATTTTTTCCAGGAACATGCCAGTCAATCGATACAAGAGAAAGGATCTGGGCCTTATTTCTCCTCCTACCCAAGAATCACATACGGCACAAAACCAGACTCCAGTATTCAGCTCAAAATATTACTACAGTGATTGAATTCCTGGGCTAAAACATCATGAATCCCTATGCACAACATTTAGTCTTTTCCATTTCTTTCTTCAAGATCCTGAAGTTGTCCAGGTAGCTCTGGCTTTCCATTTGTACCAAGCTGTGCCAATGTGAATTGGACTGGTGAGGTCAGCAGCACCTATGATTAATGCAAAAGCAGGAGCAGGTAGTCTACGAGGTGAAAGACTTAGCTGCTGAACTCCATAGTGAATAAAACCAGACTTACCTTTTCCCCTCAGGCAGATTCCCCATTCCTGTGCTGACATAGCTACTACTGACCTCAACAGTCCAATAATCAAGGACCTGTGAACAAACAAAAAAGGTCACATATGCAAACATTTGCTGAAGTGCATGCTTAAAGTACACACAGCTTTGGTCTTAACCAAAGTATTTCCTCCATGTTCGCTGTGCTCTAGTTCATCTGTTACTATAACTGCCTTTCTCAGATGTTTGACTCTCCCCAGGATCTACCATACATCAAACCAACAATGCTAAAAAAATTAATCAACCAAGAGAACAAATACTTAGAGGCAAGTCCCTTCACTTTTATCTCCTTAACCTCACAGAATAAACAAAACTTCCTAACTGGGCAGCTACAAACAAAAAATTAAGTTCAAAATAACAGTTAGTCAGAGTAAGTCCTAATACAGCTACGAATAACAAATATAGTACATTGACCTGAACCTTAATCACTCAAAAAATACCATAAGAAGCAGTGTTTCTCTCCTATCACACACTGAACAAGTTGATTCCAAAGGAGTACTAGCTCTGACTCAAGGCATCTGACTTCAGGATCCTGATATAACATTCTCCATCAACTATACTAGAACTTAGGCTCCCAACTCTCCTTGTTCCCAGCTGCACTCCAGTCAGATGTTCAAAGAGGCAGCAAAAACATTCCCTGTCTCCAACACCTCATGTAGGCTCAGTGCTTCAGTTATCTTTCCAGGTTTCTGAAGATGCTCCAGCCTCAGTGTCATAGCTTTCATCAGCGTACTTAGTTATCTACCACTTCTTCTATAAAAAGCTCAGGAATAAGTAATTTATTAAGTATATTTATTAGCTTCAGTACAGAGTTTTTGCTTCCAACTTTCTCTGGGCACCTACTATCTTAAAGATATTTGATTTTTTTTTTTCTTCCGTAATTCCCTGATAATTTCTGCTGTTGGCTGGCAGAATGTAAAGCCTATCCTACAACAGAAGTTACTAAGCAAGGTAGACTGTTCTAGACTTTGTAGGGTTTCTATGCCATTCTGGCACAGAACAAGTATTTGAGAGAAGTAACAGGAGAGGATTTCTTATGAGCAATCAGAAATTGAAGACATTCTTCCACTGGCACGTGTCAGTGATCACTTCAGTAGATGTTTCTCTCAGAGCAGCACTCACTGGAACGCATTCCCAGTTTACAAGACCACACACCCCACAGCATCAGTAGTACATGTGTAACACCTCGCAGGCTCTTCTGCTCTTGCCAACTTGGAACGTGTTCCTCTGGGTTTCCAGAGTACAACAGGAAAGTAGAAGAGCTGTGGCTATACACAAAGACATCCCTAATACTTCCTTCCAGCAAAATAATCTTCTTTTCCCAAAGTGATTACGTTCACTGGCACATTAGAAACACAATTATTGGGTTTGCTTCCCTGAAAGCTTGCAAGAGAAGCAACAGTGGAGAAAGCCATGCACATGAGGCTGCTGACCAAGAGAAAAGGGAAACTGAAGGGCTCTTACTCCTTGTTTCTGCCCAACAGAGAAAAGGTTAGCCTACAGAAACTCCTGCTTCTGGGAAAAGGCTGAAAACTCTTGTCTTAGGGCTCCCACTTATGATACAGGTTTCTAAAGTTATTTGATTTTGTCTATCAAAAAAAATCAATCTTTTGATTTTTGACTATGAAAATACATGTGATTGCCAGGTTAATCTAATTTTGGATGCACATTTTTGTTTACACAGCAGGTCATGTACCATTTCTGGCATCTTCTGGTTTTGTGTCTATTGTCTGGAGATCAACAATCACTTTATTAGTGCCTCAGAGACAACTGAGCACACAGCTATCTGTGCTTGACTGGCTGTTGATTAGATTAGAGAGCTCCTCGGTGCTACCAATTGGTATAAGACCTGTGAAAACTCAGACCTTCCTAAACACACAGTGTTGAAAAGAGACCAGAAAGTTCTAGGTTTGAGGCCTGAAGCAACTGCCTCCCAGGGAAATCCCACTGCTCCCTTAAGACCATTCAGCCTTGCAGAGTGCCTGTCAGCCCATGTGCTAAAAAGCATCAGGTATCACCGGGGTTTGCCACGCTGCCTGGAAATTTTTTTTTGCCTTGAGACTGCCTCATCACTCAGGAGCATAAGTAGAACACTCTCATTGATGTAAAATGCTCACTTGCAAAGGACAAGCCTCAAGGTCAGTGCCAGGTGCTTCTGGAAAACATCAGCTCTAATGAGAACCAAGAAGCCTTTCAGACTAGCCACAGAGGGCAAACCTCCTCCAGAGAGCTGCTCCCTCGCTGAATTACACTGGAAAAATCAGGGACTGGGGAAGAAAAGTTCAAGTAGAGAAGGTGGGGTTACAGCTCCTGAACACACACAACTGGAAGACCCATCTCTAGGGGAAGGGGGATAAGACCTCTGACAGTCAACTAAAGGACAAGCCTAAGGTAAAAAGTTGCATGTATCAATAAACTTACACTTTTTTTAAAAAAAAATAAATCTACACAACTGCTTCAGTGTCTGAGCTCACTAACACAATGGCCACATGAAGAGATCGCTGAACTCCCAGGAAAGTCAACCCAGGAGCAATCCCTGGGGCACATGTTGGACTTCAAGCAAGGATTCGTTGCTTGAATGGGAGGAACATAAGAAGTGTGTCTCCAACTGCAGAAGAGGCAGGCACCCTTCTTGCTATTTAGCCAAGTAAGAAACTGAACCAAGGTGAAGGCAGGAACACATTTGCTAACACCATGGCTGAAAGCATGCCATGGCCTGTCCATGGCCAGCCAGATGCCCAAGGGGCTCCAAGGTCACAGTGTGACATTTCATCCACACAGGCAGCACATCTGTAAGGACTTGTGAAGACCCGTAAAACAATTTTGCAAACAAAGTTATCCATCAGGCCCATTATACCTGCATGGTACCAGCATGCAGCACAGCCACAGTCATCCAGTTTGAGTCCAGCCATCTTAAGTAGAAATTATCAATTTCATGATTTGGCTAGGGTTTGTAACACAAAAACTTACCATGCTTTCATGGAATAATCCCTAAAATTCCAAAATACTACATTTTAAAATAAATTAATGTAAAAACCCACTTAAGAGCATACAGCTGCTATAATTAATTAACTCAAAGCTTACTGATAATGACATAAGGAAAAACATAACTTTAAAACCCTGTGTATTTTGCTCAGAATAAAAATTAAGAGCATATTCTGACAGTGCACAGCAGAAGACAGTAGCTAACACTTCAGATCTGCTACTTGGGCTGTCCTCAGATGTCCTGCCTTGTGCCTCTGCTGACAGGACTGGTATAAGCTTCACTCAAATCCAAGAATTCCAGTTGAATGATTAACAATCTTGAACATCATGGTAAGGGGATGCCACTGGTCTCTTGTTCCTGTAGCAAACAAAGCATTTTGAAAATATGCCCACTTATGGTGCCCACATGAATTTTTCAAGATGGGTAAGGAAACACTTGTGTTTAACACTGCAAATTTCCTCCAAGTTGCCTTTGTATAAGGCGTAATAGGATCACAAAAGTTCAATTTTAAGTCACATATGAACTGTATGTATTGTATTTTTTTCAAAATGAAGAAAAACACTTAAAATACAACAGGAATTATATTTTGGTAGAACAGTTTGACCAAGTACAGGGAAAACTATTTTACAAGATTCCCATGTTTTAGAGACAGAAAATCAATTTCAAGGTTTATGAACTACAGGAATTTTTTTTATGTTAAACAAAAGCAACCACAAAAAGCCCAAAACAAAGGTAAAAAACCAAAACAAAACAAAAAACCCACCAACAAACAAACAAAAAAGGAAACACCACCCTTATGACTTAGTTTCCAGAAGAATCAAAAGTCAAAAAATTCTTTTAGATATAACTCTGTGCGCTTAATACTTTATTCTGAAACAGTCACTAAATATTTGCCAAAGGTAGAAATTTATGTATACATTGCTGATGTTTTTGCATCACACCATCAGACAAAACAATAATGGAGTCAGCACTTGTTGACATGACACTGTGTATCCTGCCCAATGCACACAAAATTAGAGGACTTGAAAAGGTACAATTTTTCATCTTAATGTACTCCTGGTACCCTGCAAGATCACAGCTCCAGTCAGAAGCTAATGTATCTTTCTAGATGCGTCTGCACAACTGATTAAGCTCTTAAGACGCAGAGATCCAGCCCTGGGCACACACGGTAATGTCAGTAGCTATAGATCCTGGAAACTTGGGCGAGCATCTTTGGTCAGCGGCAGCAGAAGAGTCAATTCCAACAACGTGACTATTTGTCTCTCCATTCCCCTCCATCCCTACTGCAAGCTTATACTAACAAACCACTGTCTCTGGAGCAAAAATACTCTATGAATGTCTGGACTGAAAATTACAAGCGTCTGCCAGAAGCAGTACAGCATATTTGGGGGCTGAGGGTGACTTTCCCCTTCAAAATGTACTAAGGTATAATCTCCTTTAAAAAAAATCTGGTGAACACCCTCTTATAAGAACAGATTGAAGCTTTTGAGCTTCCCATGGGGTGGGGGAAAAGGAAGAGATTAATCTGTATTTTTTCCAAAATAAAAATACACGGCACTTGAAAATGCTCAGTAGTATACTAAAAAAAAAAAAAAAACAAAAAAACCAACAAACCAACAACAACAAAAATCAAACAAACCCCCCTCCAAAAAACAAAACCCAACCAAACAAAAAAAAACCCAAACAAAACAAAACAAAAAAACCCAAAAAAAACCCAAAAAAAAAACCCGAAAAAACCCCAGCATGCATATCCTCATCTTTAATAGGCAACAGGTCACTCTGGTTATTTTCCAATATTTTCACAGCATACATGGTAGTCCAGCTGATAGAGTGGACCTTTACTTAACCACCTGTAAAGATAATGGAGCCTTGAGCAACCTGATCTAGTGGGAGGTGTCCTTGCCATGGCAGGGGGGTTGGAACTAGATGATTTTTAAGGTCCCTTCTAACTCAAATCATTCTATGATTCTATAATACAGAGCTGGTACTACATGGTGCACACTCTTTGGTTAAATCTGGTTATTTTTGTCATTTACTACTGGACCTTACTGTCAATAGAAGTCAGTCCCACCGGGGAGCCCTGAACCATATGTCAGTGCTTTTCATTCCTGCCTAACTCTCTGCACAATCTTGTTTCCTCTGCTCAGAAAATGACCTACATATGCAGTAAAAAGATGATACCAGGAACACTACATATGTCACACTCAAATACAGCCTTTAAAAAAAAAAACTACTAGACATTTTGACTACAAAGCAAGCAGTGAGCAACAAACTGGCATTATTAAGATATAATACATACCAGCAAAGATGGGACAGAGAGAAGGCAAGGCACCTAACCAGTCAGGCCTCCAACACACTGCAGACCTAGTAACAAACTGCATGCACACACAGCAGTCCTAAGAAGCAACTCGGCTTTCACAAGGGCTTGGCATGTGCATTAAGTAACGTCTAAGCCACACATTGAGTAAGAAAACAAAACACTGAAGAGCTGATCGTTAATTGAGCATCATCTATTCTGCATGCTGAACAAGACAGGAGAATCTAATCATCCAGCTAATGATTGTACATTAAGATAGAGATCAACTCTGCACGAGCAAGCTTAATTCTGTCACTTCCTGAACTCTGTAGCTCAAACAGCTTTCCTTCCACAGCTAGTACATAAATGTTCTTGAAAAAGTGATCTGAACAGCACACTACCTGAAACACCATGCCAACACCCATGTACATCAGCTGCAGGCTTAAAACCTTCAGCACCCTCAGATGACAGAAGGATAAACTGCTCCCACTGCAGACTGGCAAGCTACTGAAACACATCTGGCCAATGGGTTCAAACAAAGCAATCGCAAAATTAGGACACTGGACTGGTTACAGTCTAAGAAAGAAGTGACTTTGCAAACACAACTATTTATTATTATCCTTTCTAGTCTCTATTACGTTTAGTCCCAATGCTTACTGTACCCACTCCCCACCTCCCTTCTCATGGCAGCACGTTTTCAGTAGAATTAGCTCTCGTCCATGGCTGTGCCTAGCTCTAACCTTTGGTGTTTCAGTTGTGGCCTGCCCTCAAACTTTGGTAGGACAGACCAAAGATGAGCCAAGTGAAGAACCTGGCTTTCCTGCCAAGTCTGCAAACTACAACAGCCAACACAAGGTAAACGTATGCCGACCCTCAATCCTGTACCAAGTGTGGTTGGTCATCCTTCAGCAACAGGCTAAGGGCTTTAGCATTATCAGATGCAAAAGCTCCAATTATGCTTTGTACCAATGACGTTTTTCCTAGCTGAAGTCATACAAAGTGCTACTAAGCACATGCAATCCAATTTCCTAAATGTTTGAATTTTGCCCACATTTGTTGTAATGAATATCCATCCAAATGTTGCATTCCTGACACCAGGCTCAGCCAAATTCCTAAAGGGTCAGGGACACCAGAGCTAGCTGGAAAGGAGAATGGCACAGGGGAGGGAATGATGTCCATAACCTTGTTCTTAAGTCATTTTGTCTGAAGTTCTCATGAGCTTTGCATTTAGAAATTCAGACCTGAAAAGATCTAAGCATATTCTAAGTTCAGGTTGAACATGGTTTCCTTCTTTTGCATTCCCTATATTTTGTATTTACACAGGGATGGGGGGGGGACGACAACAGGACACCGTAACTGTTGCCAACAACAGAAATCTATTGAGCATTTGCAATAAATTAGGACTTTACCTTGTCCTTGAAAGAAAGTCTTTATTTTCCAGAAGCATCTCCTTCTCTAATTGCTGGGGAGAAAAGGAGAATTTTTCTATCTCAAAACAGCTCTATGGAAAATGGTAAGAAACGGACAAGACAGACAAGTGAGGAATGTTCCTCATTTCAGCATATATCCTGTGGTTTTCCTCCTTGAAAGCTTAACTGTAGCCCTTTAGAAATCACAGTCATGAGAAAAATGGCCATTTTCTCACACAGGCACAATTAACACAGAACCACCCTGTACCAGAGAGGGCGTAACAAAGTCCCATAGGTAACCATCACTGCATCTGCTTTTATAGCACCACAGTAGAGCCCACAACACAGCATATATTAAATGCAAGCAAACACGTATTTCTGGAGTGGATTTCTTGATGCACAATTGGCAGAGAGCTACATGAAAGAGACCTCAAAAATGTGTAAAATTATAATTTTATAATTATATTATAAAATTATATTATATATAATATATTTATTATTATATATTAATATATATTATTATATGTATTATATATATAATATATTATATATATTATATTTATAATTTTATAATTTATAAAGAAGTTTTTACTGATTTGCAGGTAGGAAAGCATATCGTAACACTACACCATTGCACCCTTGCATTTGAGCAGTTCACACTGTCATGTTACGGAGCAACCTCCTTACATCAATGTTAGGAAGTTCTTGCTCACCGTGAGCAGTAAAACGGCAGTCAGAGGGCTCCAAGAGAAGAAAGGGAAGAAACTGGTTAAAAGTTCCAATAATTTCTAATGCCTTCATGAAATTATCCAGGCTCCCCCTGGTGGGGGATTTAATATAGAGATTGTTGCAGTTTGCTGCTTGGAAACAGTTTTGAACCCACAACATTTTTTCCTTTTGTAAAATAAACCTTGTTAGGACCGGACTCCGCAATTCCTGGAGACTCTTGTGACGCTCCACTCATGGCAATTTAAGGTAATGCTTTGTTACCAGCTATGAGGTCCACCACATAAAGAATAGCAACCTTCGATAAAAAGGAGAAAATATCCTGTTTTTTTAATATCGTGTTAATATATAGTGTCTCTGGGCTCCAAAATCCTCAGAACATTTCTCTGCCCTTACTTCGGTTCTCCAGAGCCCCAGCAGAACCACCATCTCTGTCCCTGCTGCAAAGAGGCCAAAGAGAGATCTCTCTCCCCAGACCGTACAAGAGATTGACAGCTATATGAAAGAGCAACGCCTAACTCCCAATTTCCATTTCTGTGTTTTATATATTAATCATATTAAGCATCAGCCTCATATCCCTCCGACAATACCCCCGTCATTTATCTGCACCACTGTAAGACAATTCCAGCATGCTTATGTGTCTCTCTACGAGACATACACACACAAACGAGTCATGCAAATTATCCATCCCTTTCCTCTCTCTTCACTCTGAAGTTGTCAGTGTAACCAGCTACGGTCAACAAAAAACACATGAAGTTTCACAGAAACAAAAAGATAACAAATTTGATATTTTTAGTATCTACCACTAAACATATGTACTACATATTGCCATCAAAATACCTGTTCTGGCACCTCATACTCAAATTTAGTTTTCTTGCCTTCCGAACATTAACACAAATTTATCAACATTCTGCAGTCTGAAGTCTTGGTTAAAAAAAAGTAGAGGTAGCATTTAAAAAAAAAAACCAAAACACAACAACCCAACTTGGAATAGGAAATCTGCAGCCTTCAGAAAATGTCCCCTTACTGTACAGGAAAACCAGCATGAGCCCTCTCAGGGATAGAGTCAATTTTATTTTTGACAGCCCTTATTATGACTCACTAACTTTTTTCCCTTAATAAGACCACAAATTGCATCACAGCAAGCGTATTGATAACAAGCCAGAGAATTCAAAAAATTATTCAATGGCTAAGAAACAGAACTTTGCTATGTAGAGGAAAACAAGTCTAATTCTCAATTTGTCCTCAGGCTCTTACATAGGAAGCACTGCAAGATCACAGTAAGAATTTATTTTTTTTTTTTCTTTTTTTAGTCCAAGGGCTCATGCAGCCGATCTTGGATGATGAGTATAATTCAAACTACTGCCTGACAGGACAGCAGCTGAAGAGCAAGCAAAATTCTGGGCATATTTAGGATATAGCTAGCACAGAAACTGCTCTCCAGGATTAGAGGAAACACTCGTCACCACTTCAAGTACTTTGGGACAACTATAAAGTTTTACCAGAACCTACTGCTTACAAGTTATGCAACACATATCAGAAGGCAGCCTGAGAGTAGCAATTCACGTCCAGCTCTGCACGATGCTATTAAAGAAACCCAAAGCCTTCCAAAGCAACTGTCATCTCATTGACCAGGGAGATTACTACCTCATTTTGTCCCAAAAGCATTCCTTTAATGCCCAATGAAAAGCAAAGCCGTGCAGGAAACCAGAAGAGAGGTGTTTACGGTTCTGAAAGACAGACATGACCTCCTCCTCACTCCTGACTTCAGAACCCCCTCAAGTGCAAACGTTACGGTGTGAGCGGTGGACGCGGCCAGACCACCCTAAAGATGAACCTGCAGAAAGGGTGAGACCCCCCTCCTCGGGCAGAGCCCAGACAACTCTCCCCAGAGCGGGCCAGGGCCACACCACCTGTAAGCGGAGAGGGAGCGGTCAGCGCACACACTCGGTTCGCACCGCGGACCACCCTCCCCACGCAGCCGAGCCCTTCACACCCCACGGGCCAGCGTTCGCCCTCTGCCTGCAGGCTGCCACATAAAGCGGCTGTGGAGGCGCAGGGCTCGGCTAAACCTGCCCCCGGGGGAGCTGGGGTCCCGTCGGAGCGGGGCGGGCAGTGCCGGGAGGGAGCCCGGGGGGCGGCGCGGCACTCACCGATGCCCAGCCCCACCACCACGCGTCCCCCCAGCAGGGTCTCCTTGTCGCGGGCGGCGGCCAGCACGCCGGCCCCCGCCGTGAAGAGGCCGCTGGCCAGCAGGATGCAGGGCCGCCGGCCGCACAGCCCGTTGAGGACGCCGCCGGCCAGGGCGGAGAGGGCGGCGGCGCCCACCGTGCTGGAGACGAGCAGCTCCTGCCAGAGAGCGTCCAGGTTGAGCTCCCTCTTGAGGAGGAGCAGGGCCCCCGACACCACGCCGGTGTCGTAGCCGAAGAGGAAGCCCCCCAGGGCGGAGAAGACCGACACCACGTAGACGAAGCCGGGGGTCTCGTCCTGCTGGAACTGCCGCCGCGCCGCCCGCTCCAGCTCGCCGCCCGACGCCGCGCTGTTGAGGCTGGAGCACGACTCGGCGGCGATGAGGCTCCGCTCGCCCGCCGCCGCGCCCGAGCCGGCGGACCCGTCCGCCTGCCGCCGCCGCTTCTCGCCCATCAGGTTGCTCAGGCTCCGCAGCGTGTACTCCACATTGTCGCTGGCCTTGCGGGACATGGGACGGCCGCGGCGGCTCCTGCCCCGGCTGGGGAGGGCAGGGCGCTGAGGCGGGCGGCTCTGCGTACGGCGGTGGGGCTGCTAGTGCTGGTGCTGGCACCGCCTGTCCTCGACCCGCCCGCCCTCTCTCGGGCTGCGCTCAGCCGGGACGCATAGTCTCCGCCGCCGCCGGACAGACTTGAGGGGAAGTTCCCCGCCGCGGCGGCCGCTCCCAGCGTCCAGGCGGAGCTGGAGGCGGAGGCGGGCGGGGACAGCGGCGAGTGCGGCCTGGCGGGAGCCAGGGGGCGGGCCCGGCCGCCGCACTCCCCCCGGCTCCGCCGTGGCGCGCACTACCGCGCAGGCTCCGCGGTTGCGCCTGCGCACTGAGCGCCGCGATGCCGCCGGCCGCGCCCGGTCTCCGGCACGGGAGGTGCTGGCAAGCGGCGGGATCGTGCGGCCGCGCTGGCAGACGCCGGGGGAGAGAGAGCGAGCCCCGGGCCGGTGGGCACTGCTCCCGCAGCCCGCCGCGACCGCGGCGCTAGGTGTTCCTGCGGAGCCGCCTCCGCCAGCGCGGGGTGGAAGGGGCTGCCGGGCTCTCCCCCCCCGGGCCAGCGGCTCGCCCGCCTGCCTCCCTGCCCGGCTCACCGCTCTGCCGGGGCGCGGTGGCCAAGCGGCTGATGTGCGAGAAAAGCGCATGTGAACAGAGACAGCGTTTAAAGTTCGCGTTTGTAATTTGCTAAAGTGCCGAGTTACCAAAAAAAAAAAAAAAAAGGGAAAATTCCGACCAGTTCCGAGAGGGATTGGATTGTTACCGTATAGGATAAAAGTTCGGAGCTTGGTCTCATGTTTATGCTTTAAGCAGAGCATAGTGCTTTGATAGTTCCATCCTCAGGCGTTTCCGCTCGGGATTTCCCCGGGCTGGAGCCGGGACGCGGCCGGGCAGAGCCCGCGGTGGGCGGCAGAGCGGGGGGAGCTGCCCCTCCTCGGGGAACGCGGGCAGTGTCCGCGGCAGAGCCCGCCGGCGCCGTGCGGGTACGGTGCATAAAAGAAGTCGCATCACAAAAGTGCCTCGCTCCTGAGGTCGGATCTAATGGCGTATATTCAAATTTTCCTACTGACGTGACTGTCTTCTGTAAAGATCCTCATGAGGCCAGCCAGTAGATGGAGAATGTCGGTAATTAATTAGATCGGTTATTCCCAGCCCGCACCCTGTGAGCAGTACTAGTCAGCGCCACATGAATTTAAAAAGAGGGAAGCAAGTCCACCGTGGCCAGCTGCACACAGCCTCTTTGGTGGTCTGCCTCTGCCTCAAAGCAAGCTGTGAAATGCCAACGCGATGGTTCAGGTAATACTGACTGAATAAAACAGTGAGCTGCAGTTACTAAAATGAATGATAGTAAGAATTGTCTATGTAGTCAATCCAGTTAGTGACAGATGTGGCAGTGGATTTATAAATACAATAGAATCATAGAATTGCCTTGGTTGGAAAAGACCTCTAAGATCATCAAGTCCAACCATTAACCCAGCACTGCCATTTCACCACTACCCCATGTCCCTCAGCACTTCATATACATCATCTACTTCATCTAAATCCCTCCAGGGATGAGGACTCCACCACTGCCTTGGGCAGCTGCTCCAATGCCTGATAATCCTTTAACTGAAGGAATTTTTCCTATTATCTCATCTAAACCTCCCCTGGCACAATTTGAGGACAATACCCCTTCTCATATCACTATCAATACGTAGGCTTCCATGTTTGAGCATGTGAGAAGTCTGAACTAGGTAAAAATTAAAACATGTTAACAGTTGTTTTTAGTCAAGATCTGGACAATATGGTGTGACTGGCACAGAGCATTCCCTGTTCCTAACAGACTGTTAGGGCCAGACTCAGCACTGGAGCAAGAAACGGTTCCAGGCCATGGCATCACGAATGATGTTGTGCTACAAGAAACTGTCCCCTCAAGTCTGACAGCTTTCCACGAGCAGACTGTCTTACATTTGTACAACACCATCAGGAAAGAAATCTGTGATTTTCCAGAAGTCTCCAGACTTGCCCAACAAAGCACAGCACTCAGTACTTTTTATATGTAAGCCCAAATAAAAAAATGTGGGACACAGTGTATTAAACAGAAAATATTCACACCAAATCCCTAGCCAGCTACAAGCAATGCTTTCACAGAATATTGTCACAACAGCTGGCTGTCACAAACAGCCTTTTTAACAGCCATCTTAGAAGCTGGAGGTATTCTGCACGTTACAGTTAATAGAGACTCAAGAGAGCTGACAAAAAGCTTTTTTTTTTTCCCCATTGCTGGCTGACACAATCACAAACAGACATAACTTCTCATCAGATCATGCTACCAATCTTATCTCTTAAAAGGATTCCCTGAAGAAACACAACAAAGTTCAGCTGTGGGACATGCTACACTGAACATTAACTTGATGAGAAAAAAAGGAGGATTTTCTTGATTTGTCTGTAGATTTTCATTATTGTGATCATCTCCCCATAGTACTGGATGTGATGACAAGAGCTGACTTAGAAATGGTTTCACAGTAATTCAAAATGTAGTAGGTAAGATTACTAATCTCAGACAGGGGTGTCAGATCCAAAGAAGGATTTGGGTGGATTTTAGGCATGATGTTATGCTTTCAAGAGAATAAATGTTTAATTGAAACACTGTTTAGATTTGCAGCACTGCCTTATTCTCTCCTTTCAGGTGTGTTTGCACAGTTGTTTGCCAGGTGATGTTGTGAACTAGATCAAAGAACTGGTCCAGCTTTAAGACACTCAATTTTTGGTGTTTTAGCAGAGAGCAGGAATAATTACAGGATTGTACTGCTTTTATATTGTTGATACATGGCATACATCAGAAAATGTCTTCCAGAAAGCCACTGAGCACTTTGTGCATGTGCCTCAAACTCCCCCAGACCTGAATAGCTGGGATTTAACTCCTGTCTCTTTGCTGACACTCAGAAGTAGGTGGATGAGTGCATAAATTTCCTGGGGACTTCAGCCAAGATGCACAGTGAGATGTTCTAAGTCTTTTGTGCCATAGCCTAATGGTTGATAGCCTCACCCAGGAAGTGGGAGGCCTGAATCACAGATTTGCTTCAGCCCAGGAGGGTTTAAATCTCTCACACCTCTCAAGAAGATTGTAGGTTAATGGGGAAAAGATGGATTCTTACAGAAAATTGGGTTACTGTGCAGACAGGAATGTAAGAGCCATGGGGCTAGACAGACAGTGAGGCAGAAAAGGATCTGATTCTGTGGCAGAAGGTGGTCCAACCCTGTCAGTGCTGGTTATATTCTTTACATGAAGCCATGGTTGCATTAAAAAAAGAAAATAATACAAGGAGCAAATCCCCCAAACCAAGAATTCTTCCCATCTTGGTCAGTGCTGTGGGGGTAGGCATGAGGGCTTTAACCTCATGTGGGCTTTAGCAACACAGTGTGTAACCTCTTGTGTTTTTAGGCTCCTAAATTAATTTCTTGTTTGGTAGTGTTACAATGCCTTAAACTCTGATAAGCAACTTGCTCTGATACTCACATTATTTTGCCACAAGCAGAGTTGCTATGTAAGTTGTGAAATAACGCTGCTCTGGGCTGAGGGAAATCACCTATCTGAATATGCAAAAAAAGATCAGCAAATACTGTTTATAATAGCAGCTTGTGTAATGTCTGAAACCTTGGAAAGGCACTGATAGTTATGCCAAAATCTTTTCTTACAAGTTAAGTTTGCTTGCAGTTCTCAAGGTTTGGAAACCTTTGCTGTACACAGAAATATCTACATATTATCAGTGTGCCAAGAAATACTGTTAGGTACCACTTTACATGAAAAGTATTTCTTTCCTCTAACACAACACAAACCCTGATCCTGGATGACACCAGCTTCCTGGGTTTGCAAATACGTATTGGTGATATAGGGCTGGGACTATAAGGAACACCCTAGTTTAATAAACAGGAACTGTAAATAGGAATTTAACACTAGAAACAAGTTGAAATAAGCAATCTGCCTTAAAACTTACTTTTGTTCCAAAGTTCATCCTATTCTTGCAATGTTGTTTGGTCCCTTTGGAAAGAAGACACTTTCAGATATATTCCATAGTTTTCCGATTCCTGTATAACATTCCTTCTCCAGCCGTTCTCTGCATCTTGACAGAGATGTTTTGTTCATTTATCTGAAAGTATGTGTCTCTTAGCTCTCAATGATGTTTAGTTGTTTGTAATCCAGTGTTTGCTTTGGGTTCTCTTTTATATGTACAGATCCTGATTAAATCCTACTCCCATATCTCAACAAAAGTTGCCCTTCATATACACAAGCTGTCCTCAATTGGATGCTGTTAGGTGGGACTTTAATTCCTGGCTGTCCTGGCCTGCAGGGTGACTTTTAGCCAATTATGAACCTTCTGCCGTGGTTATCTGACTCTGTAAATGGGTACAACACTATTAACCTCCTCTGTAAAATGTTTTTGAAATGAAAGTAACTTCGGAATTTATTAGTAAGGAATCTACTGACACCACGCATTTATTCCTACTGGTCAAGTGTTAAGAGATAAATTGCTTAACAAGTAGGAAGTGTTACAGCATTAGCGCTGGAAACGGGTGATGACAGACAGAAGCTGACAAAACTGTGGGCCGACGCATTCCTCGCCTGACAGGCAGAGCTGGCAGCAGTACAGCTAAGGTTGCCTGAGACTTCACACCACACGCTGTTTTAATCCCAGGTAACTTTACCAAAGTAATCATTTGAGCTCACATTTTGCATAACTGCGCTCATGGTAAGCACATGAATTCCAGCAAACCTACTTGAGACCCATTGAAAATACAATTGTGAGAAACACGTGGTTTTTGAAGTTAAATTTTTCTCTCTATTTTGAAGATCTCCAGCTTTTTCGTGCTTTAGAGCAGTGACTTGATTTTTGGAAGGAGAACAGTTCCTTTCTGGCTTTGGCTGTCAAAAGAAAGATCTAATGAGATTTGACTGGAACAGAGTCTCTGATAGAGTCAGCAGCAGCATGTGTGACAGCGTGCTGCTAAATCCAAGTGTGCCCCAAGCCAGTCTGCAGTCGATGCACTGACAACTGCACACTAACCTCTGTGTAGGCGTCCAGAGGTGAGATTTGGGCAGCCCATTTCAATACATTGCTTTAAAAATCAAGGCCCAGCATGTGCTGAAAGCCAGTGGCGGTACAAAATAGTGAGGGAGGGGAGTTTTATTATTGTACAACTTTGAATTTTATTTGGACATTTATTATTGTACAATTTGGAATTTTTACATTCATGTACTTGAAAAGGTGGTTTGCCAGGTTACAATCTTCATCAAGTCATTATTAGCCTATAAAAGTTATAACTACTTAGTTACAACCCCTGGCAGCATAAAAATCAGGGACTTGGTTCACCACTACCCACAAGATACCAGGGAAACACTACTCTTGACACATCGTATCTTCAAGCGGACACAGGACAACACGGAGCTGTTTGTCTGTCTGCCAAATAGAAACCTCCTTAAGTGCTGCAGATAGGCCCTGAGGAAGAACAGGTCATCTCTCAGTCAGCTCAGATTCCTGAGATCAGAGAGTAACCCTCTCTTCCAGCACTTAGCATCTGGTGTGTATGAAAGACATATGCAGGAAGAAGACAACTATGTGCAAACCCATCACTTTTAGTCCAAACCCCCTTAATTCTATTGTTTACTAAGCACATGTGATTTATGAGAGTTCATTTCTCTAAAAGGTGGACAGTACTTCTAAACCAAATCCTTCTACAGCTTACATAAGACCAGCACATCAGTTGTCCATCATTTAATGAAATAAAATTGAAAAATAAATCAGAAAGGCTTTTAGGCTTATGTACGACTACACGCTGTTCAGCATCCCTAGATAAGTAATGGCTGACCCAGCATGAGTTCACTACTTTATAAGCTCTCACCTCATCAAAGCAAAATCTGTCAAATTAAAGTCCCAAGAAGTGGAAACCATATGTTTTAAGCAGCAGGTTAAAAGCTGGCTTTGCTGTCAGCCCTGATGTTGCATTGTCTCTGAGCAGAACACTACAGCAAAGTGCTTTATCCAAGGTTGCAAATGAAACTGGAAACAGACCGAGAAGAATTCAGTTACTGACTCAGTAAGTTGGTCATACCCCCTGGATCTGGCAGACGGTGAATCCATCAAAACTTGTTTGGTGCTTTTTTGGAGAGAACTGTACGATGAGGGATAAGCAAGTTTGAAAAGGAAATTGGACCACAGGAATTCCCTGCGCAAAGGCAAAATATGCAGAGTACTTAAAGTTGAGTGATACATGCCAGGACATCATCCTGGTGAAAACCAGCACTTTCCATGGCTGGGAAACAGGATGGAGGAGCAGCAAGCTGGGACTTTTATTTGTCTTCTTGCTTATTTCTTTCTGTATCTGTACTTCAAAAGTCCTGTTTCCATTAACGTAGATAAACATCTTTTTAAAATCTATGTTGTTAGGCTGCGAGTATTAAAATCTGCTACCTTTTTTAAACAAGTCCTCTGTGAAATGTTTTATGGAATTCCCTCTAGAAATTTTAACAAATTCCCTGACAAGCATCACACCTGCCACAGTGATAATTTCAAATATAACAGTTAACACTTATGAAAATTGCATTAATAGTGATTCCTGACCCCTTCAAAGCAATTTATACAAGTATATGCTAATCTCAAGGAAAGGTTAATGCCATCAGTAGGAAGTGTTGAACAGTCACTGATATTCAGCACAAAGTAGTGCCACTGATTTTTAAAAAGACCCTATGAGTTCAGTGAGGACTCTTGCTTACACTCTGACACTACCACATACATGGCCCTGAATATATCCAGGAGGCACTTCCAAGGCTGCTGGAGGTGAAAGAGGAAGGGTGGGAGTTAAATGCACGGGGTCCCTTTCTAGAGGCTTTCCAAGATAGTGGGCTGTTGTCACTAATGATGGAAAAATTGTGCACCTGCTTCCCTCTACAGCTACAAATTTTATGCCTAAATAAGGCAGATTTGATCCTATCTCATTTTTGCTTCCATCAAAAAGCCAGGCATTCAGAGGCTTACCTCAGGTGCCTGTACACTGATGCCCAGCACCTGGCAATAAGGAGGAGCAGCTGCACTGCGCCAGGCATGCTTGCAGTCTCTACCATCAGAGTCACAGAGACTTCATGGGGTGGTGCATGTGGCTGGAACGTGGCCACCGATAGATGCAGGCTACTTAGGAAGCACAGAAAGAGAAGAGCAGAGGGCGTCATGCTTTACCTTAAGGAGCTCCTTGACTATGCAGTACCCCAGTATCAAACTGGAGACATACCTGCTGAGAGTTTTTGGGTCAAGATCAGAGTGAGGAGATGGGGGATGTTGTGATAGCTGTGCACTACAGACCCTGGGCTATGAGGAGGAAGGGGCTGAGGTTTTCTGCAAACTGGAAGACTCACGCTTGGAGCCCTTGTCCTCGCTGGGGATTTCAGCCACCCAGTTGTCTGCTGGAAGAGCAGCATGGCATCAGGCAGGCAATCCAGGAGGTTCTTAGAGTGCAGTGGTGACATTTTTCTAATAAAATGCAAGAGGGGGACAGTCACGGCCTTCTGCTTAACACTGGCTTGACCTCCTGCTGAGGAGCAGGGAAGAAGTGGGGTGAGAGCAGTCACAGAGCACTGCTGGGGTTGCAGCAGCCATGAGGTCAGAGATACAGAGGAAAGCTAGTAAGGTGAGCAGCAGAGTTAGGGCTCTGGGCAAGCAGACTGACTTATTCAGGAAAGAGCCTGTGGGAAGCAGCTGTGAAGGGGAAGAGTCCCCAGAAGAACTAATTGTTTTTTAAAGAGAACTTACTGAGAACTCATGCATGAACTATCCCCTTGTGTAGAAGCATAGGAAACTTCAGCTGACAGCCCATTTGGCAAGGCAAGGACCATCCTAATGAACTAAAATACAGACAGGGAATATGCACGAAGCAGAAGCAGGAGCAAAAAGCGCTGCTCAGGCACTTAGGGGCAAAATCAGGGAGACTAAAGCCTAGCTGGAACTAAAATTAGTGAGGGACATAAAGGGTAGTACGGTAAAAAGAGATACCTACAGGTATATCATGGGTCCACAGGTGCATGGGAGAAGCAACACAGTGACAGACAACACAAAAAAGGCTGAAGTAATCAGGACCTTTTTTCACACCAGTTGTCACATCTGAATTGTGCTCCCTGGCCTTTGCATGTATCAGCACAGGCTGAGAAGAGCATTGGGGAAGCAGCAGTTAGGGACCACTGAGACACCTTGCATGTGTTCAGACCCATGTAGTCAGGTGGTGCTCACTCAAGAGTGTTGATATTGCTGGCCAATGTCATCGCAAGGTCACTGTCACTGCCAGAAAATCACAGCAAGCAGGAGAGGACCTCGATGACTGCAAGAAGGTTAACATTACACACATTTTTAAAACAAAGGCAACAAGAAGGACACAGGGAACTGTAGGTCAGCTTGATTGATCCCCCAGGGGAAGATGGAACCTGCCTGTGCCTAGAGATGCTGGCACAGGTAACCAAGTGCTGTGGTGGAGCCCAAGCTCACCTGTGCCAGGTGGCACCTGTGCTGAGCTCCACTATGTTTCTCATTCATGCTGGAAGCCTTGGTGCAGGTGGCCTTGAGAGGTGACTTAATGTGGAGAACCACTCAGTGCAGAGTGCTGAGCTGTTGGAGCAGACCCTGGCAGGTTATGCGAGAGGCTACTTTCTGCTCCATACAGACCCCCAGAGCGCCACAGTCACCAGGCCATCAGGTTGTACCTTGTTATCCCTGGGACATTTATCTGAGGGAGTGCAGGGGTGCCCAGGATTAGATGACAGATTTGCCCTCTATGCAAGTGGTGTTTGTTCAGCACCAAGAGTGCCTGTGGCACAAGTGGTGCTGGGACCGCACTGGAGGACTGTGTGAGGCAGAGAACCATGACTGGGTGCAGACACGCTTATACTGCCTGCCAGGAATGGTCCTAGGAGCAACCCATCCCCAGCCATTCCCAGGCTTTGTCTCGGATCCATTAGGTTTGCTCCAAAACGGAGGCTGGAGTGAATTGCAATTTTGCACTTTGGCCTGTTGAGGATCAGCACTCAAATTTGCTCACTAGCATTATTTTATTTATCAGAGCAGAAGATCCTCTCTGCTGACTACATAGGGAGCTGTAGCTCCTGCCTCAGCACTTCTGCTTACATGCTTAAAGCAGATGGTGTGAGTACCCACCTTGATGTAGGCGACTGGGCATGCTGCCTGTACCAAAGCACTTACTACAGAAAACAATGAACCTCCATGTGTAATACAGACGTAAATGTGAGGTACTGGCTCACAGAGAGCAACATACAGTTTTACACAAACTGGTGTGCAGACAAGTTCTGTTTGAACAGGAAAAATTACTTCAGCATCACAGAAATCTTTCTAATTTCCCCAGTAATCTTGCTGTGCTTATTACATTGTGCTTTGGGGCCAGTGGAGCCTCAAAACAATGTTATTTTTTTGAGCATACAGCAATATTAAAAAACAGATCTACCCTGGAAGTTTATAGGGCAGAGAAAACCAGAGATAGGGAAAGTGGAGCTGGCGTATAAAACCAACAGAGTTTGCAGTTACATTAGCTGCATTGTCCTCCTTAGCCCCCACAAGGGGAAAAGAAGGGAAAGGAGACAGGCTGTGAGACGGGTTATTTCTTACAGGCATGCTGATTCCTCAAATTCATTCATAAAGAGTGAACAGGGAAGAGAGGCAGGGCACTGTAGCACCACAAATTACACTGGAACTTTCTGTAGTACTGATGGTGCCTGTCATTTGAAATTTCTGCGTCAGTTATTTGGGAGTTATGTGAAAGGACAAAAAAAACCCAAACTTTTAGTCATCAAATTCTCATAACTGGTTGGGAAACAGGGTTCATCAACAGAGACCAAAGCAAGTATCTGAGACTTAGGGTAAGAGGGGATCCTCCTGGATGTGAGACCCCCAAGGAAAAGAATTACTAATGAAAGATAATAAACCTTTTAAAATAGACCATTGATTAGTTGTATGGGGGGACACCGCAAATGAGCAATGTGCTGTCCTCACAGGTATTACCTCATTTGTGGTCATGAAAGCTGCCACTGTCAGCCTCTTCCTGATGCTGCCCAGGATCACCACTCATTAGACCCAGGGCAGAGGTGTTTGTGACTGGTACCTGGGATGGGACCTGTTTCTATTCCCTATTACATTGGGTGTCCAGCTGGAACTCTTCTGGATGATATTTCTAGGTGCTGAGATGCCTGCGTGGCTACACTGCTATTCTCTGGGAACATCTTCACCCTCCCTTTCTGACACAACATTAAGAACCAACATCCTGTTCTAGTTTCATTTTCTAATTGGTGACCTTGGTGAGTTGGACCATTGATTTAAGGTCTCTTTGTTGATGAAAGGGATGAACTTTCTATTCTAGAGAAACTTTGACCAACCATCTGAGAAAACAAATGAGCTTATGAAAAGCATCAAAGCAGATTGCTCAGGAGCAACAGAAATGCCTGCTTTAGGCCAAACTTTCTGGACTGGGGCACACTCATATCAGGTTCATCTTCTGAGCAGCTGAGAATCTCTCACAAGTTTCTATTGAAATCTTTTGCTCAACCATTTTTTCCCCTGGAAGGTTTTGATGTCTCTTTCTAGAAATTGCAAAATGGACAGCTGATTTAAAGTCCTCTTTTCTACCCAGCAATCTTCAACTCCCCAGTCCAAAGCAAAGAGATAGCTGGTCTTCTCAGTCCCAATATTGCAAGAATTGGGATTTGGTTACTAACATGGTCAAATCAACATGTTTCTTCCATCATTTACCCTTTGGAAAATTTTACTGGCATTTTCAGGAAAAATCTAGACTGAGACAAATGACAAACTGCAGTTTAACAAAGTTATAACCATGTCTTATTTCCAATGGGAAGCACTGAACAGCTTTAACCATGGCTGGCATATGAAGAACTGAGAGTACATCTACACCACATGCTGCAGCTTCAAGCATATATATCTCAACTAGAGCAGGGTACCCCTAGTCACTTGAGCACAGAGCTCTGCTTGGACTGATTTGTCATTCAGACAGAGCTTTTATTAATGTAGTGCTGAACATCACACTAATGAAGCCATGTTGATCAGGTAACCCAGGTCCCACTGAATCCCTGAATATTTAGTAGCGTGTCTGCAGTGTTGTTTGGCTTATGTCCTTCTGTTTTATTGCACTTAGTGTAAGCCACTCAACACACTGCAAGTTCATGTAGGCATTATAAGCTATCTTCTATTAGTAGGCCACACCTGAAGATAGTAACAGTTGGTCCTCAAATTTTCCCGTGCCAGGAGAATAATTTATTAATTCCTTTTTATTCAGTCATAAAGAATGTTGTGTCCCCAAACTATCCATATTTGATGAAACAGAGTAAAACATTTGCACTGTAGAATGGACTACATCTGTTGTAAGCAGCGGTCTTACAACAGCAAACTACCACACCAGATGTGTTCTGCAACATGAATTTATCTTGGGGACTGATCCTTAAAAAAATTCAACCAGGAAGTCACACTGGCTTCAAGGCATTCTACTTATATGTATATTTAATAGTTCAGATTCGGTTAGGCTTTTCAGTTAAGCTTGTAAATGTTCAGGTATACACCTGGATTCAATAATGGGCCAGAGAAGATACTGCATTAAAGGAAAGTATTAAGTTATTTCATACACTGCTATAGAACCTATGTTCTGCAATCCATTGCATCCAATGCTTGGAAGACAGCAACACCGATTTGAAGAAAAGTGGCTACAAAGTTTTGACTGTAAGAGGTAACATTCCTTCCATCTAACAATGTTCACACTAAAGCACTACTAATCCTTCACAGCAACATTTTGCTGCTTGTTTCAATGGAAGAATGTGGTGCTACAGCTGCTATTTTGATATCAACATCTGTCCGTGCCTTATGGAGATTTTGACTTTACAAAACTAACTTAGCATATGCCAGCTGCTAGAATTTATAGAATATTAGTGAATGAAAAGCATTAAAAGCTGATTTTAAATTCCAATATATGGAGAAATGTCAGGTGAAGTAATTAGCTAAAAGAAATGCCACAGAACTCTGAAATGTTATTTACACCTAATGAACTTGGAATACAAAGCCCCAAGACTTTCAAGTCATGGATGGTTACACAAGCCATGTGCAGGTATGGTGGGTAAACTGGGCGTTCTTAGTTACAGAATTCACAGACAAATGCCAGAAGAGACAACTCTGCTCTTCCAGGCTTCCTTGCACAGAGCAATCAAAGGACTTTTACAAAGGATGGAATAAAATAATTTTTTAGAAAGCTGCCTGATCTGACTTTAAAGTCCCTAGACAGTGCAGGCAGGCCAGCAAACTTACCTCACATGTGGAAATCCCCATCTACCTGACTGCAGCTTCACCTTGGGAGCTTCACCTGCAAGCTATTATGCTTTTATCTAAAACACCAAGAAGCTTATCGCTTCTCATTCCCACATGTAAGCATTTATACAATATCATCAATCACTTTCAAAGCTGAAGAGATCATATCTCTTAAATTTCACACTGGAAGTTTTATTTTACAGCTTCTTATTTATTTTTCTGGCTTTAATCATGGGCAATGACACAGCTTGCAGTCGATACACATGGATCTATTTCTTCATGTATAGATGTTTCTTGACTACTTACATTTCTGGCTCAAGATGACATGTAGGAATTAAGGCACTGAAAACATATTGGGAGTCAGTGTAGCCAAAAAGTTGTGGATAGGTATGTACCTATAACAAACTTTTAAAATAATACTTTTTAACTGTGAAGTAGTAAAAATGTGAGGGTGACCCAGCCCTAAATAGGTCTTCTTAAGCATCTATCCAGCAGTTTGAATGTCCTATTGATAAAACAGAGCATGCTTGTGACATTGAATATCACACCATCATGTCCAATGCAAGGCACCTGACCTTAAATCCTCTTGTGTGCTTCACTTCACCATTTAAAACAGTTATTTTGTATGAAAAGAGTATAAAAGAATCAACTGAGTTCAGAGGAAACATTTTTGTTATCAGGAATCAACACTAACATTTGAAGCCTTGAGCCTCTACCACAACTGACAGCCTTCAGAACTAGCTGTGCTGGCTGGTTGATAGCACAATATGGAGCTATGACTGCTTCCAGGAGCTAGGAGTGAGACAGTCCGAGGGCATGCAGAAAACAGACTTAGGACCTACTTCTAAGTTTGGCTTGGCTTTGGGAGTAAAAAGGATACGCCATACCTATAATTTATACCCTTTGCCTTAGAGAAGACCTCTTCCACATGGTATTGTTTTCTTTCATCTCATTCAGTACAGCTGCTATGGCTGATAGGCTGGGAACAGGGGATGCTGAGCACTTGTGTGAAATGGAGCACTCCTGTGCAGTTGCTAAAATTATCATGAGGACTGAAAGAGAGAGAACAGAAATAGCAATTAACAGCTTATAGCTCCCCAAATGCTGATCAGAATTCTGTGTGACGCAGAAGAGACACTCCTGAAGCCCAGAGCATCTCCCCTGCTGGACATCAAAACCCTGTCATAAACTTGAGAGTTATGAGGGCTTCTTAAAGAAAAGGCAGCAACAGCCTTGGAACTTAAATCTATTGCTGATACCAGTCTTCCTATCTTCACTCCTCTTCACTTCCTTAATAAATGGTTTAAAATATTTAGAGTTTGAACATACAAAGCACTACATTTACACTGAACTCACTAGGTTTATCCTTCTGTCCAGCCAGCACTTCAGCAGACTCCCCAGTAACAAGCATTCAGACACCAGGGAACTCAACCAACAGAACACAAGCAAAAGCACCTTCACAGTACATAAACCCTCTTCCTAACCTCCTAAAGGAGGCTTGACACTGTGTTCAGAAGGCAGAGAGATCTGGCTCTCACAGACAAGATGAGGAATCTATTTCAAATCATAGGACTCTTGTAGGATGCTGTTCAATCTCTTTTATAGCAGGTAATTTCTAACTCACAACTTTCAAAGGTGGTTTATCAAACATCTCAAACAAGGTGATTTCACAGAGAAAAACCTTCTGTCTGCTTTGCATTCCCTCCAGCTGTTCAGAGCTAGCACTTTGCTGAACTTACAGTTCACATGCTTCTTAACCTTGCTCAGCTTCTTCTAGGCAGCTTCTAGTGACAATTAGTCCTTGTCAGCCTCAGGGGTAGACTCAACACCTACCACACACCCACATGCTTCCTTGTGCCTTTATAAATGTTTCCACCCTCTGCATGGGGCTGAGACACTAACACTGCTCACATTACAAGCTACAAAAATGCCGCGGGAAGAAACACAGGCTCTCAAATAACATGTCCACAGTTTGCAAATAATGGCCGACATGAAGAGAAATACCAGGTTCAAAAGAAAAGCCACGTTTCTTCTCCCATATTCAAAGTAATATTTTTCTTCAAGGGAGAAAATACCAATAAGAAAACTTGCAAAGATTGCTTGCTTTTAAGTATGCCACACAAGATATGGATTGCCCATTTCACTCCAAAATAGTACACTGCTTTCTAAATGCCTCATCGTCTGAACATTGAGAGCTCAGAGAAATAGGGGCAAATAAGGTGCAAGAGCCTTATGTCCCAGCCTCCTGGAAAACCAAGAAGACTGCTGATAAGAGGAGGGGATCCCATGAAGGTCTTACAGGAACCAGTGGTTGATCCCCTACAGGCAAATGTCCCATGGAGACGTTTGTCGTGATACATGCAGTACACCAGCCAGGCACCTTCATCTCAGGGCCTCCCTGGGTCCCCCTCTGGATGCTCCTGCATGTTTCTCCTTTGCAATACATCTTCCAAGACTCAGTACTCCCTGGGCTTTTGCTATTTGCTGCATTAATATGAGCATATCTGTGGAAGAGACCCTATGAAGGCAAAGGCTGGGTTTGACGTGTGGCTGGAAATGTCTGGGCAAGGAAGAGTAAGCATTCTGATGAATGCCAACATAAGTGCTGTCCTCCCAGTACAGCCTAGTGTACATGCTCCATAAAGGAACTGCTGTCGCCCTATCCAGGGTGCACAGACATCTGGGTGAGAATAACAGACTTTTCTTCCTCAAGGGACACCTTTCTCTATAACCACATGGAAGGCCACAGAAAAAGCCCCCCACTTCTCCAATACAGGCAGTAGTCAGGCTTGCCATCCCTGTGAGCCTAGCCATCACTATGCACTGCTGGAGGGACAAACAAACTGGAGACCAACACTGGAACCCCTTCTGGATTTTCTGGAGCATGGGAGGTAAAAGGGAGAGGGCCCCGGGCCTCTGAGCCCGATAGTTCATTTAGATGAGCAGACAGCAGGATCATTAAAGCTGTTGCTAACAGGGGGCCATACACTGACCAGCCACAGACAAACCTGTGCTCCTCTGCAAGGTGTGCAAATGTGCCTGAAGTCCATGAAGCCACTGGGAAAAACTACTCTGCAGTTTCAAAGAAGAGGTGTAGTCTAAGCTGATCGTTAGACATAGGGATGAAGTGGAAATAGCTGTTCTGCAAGGATGCAGGTGCTGGAGGCCAGGTCCACACTACTTACTTGTCTTCAGCTTTTGCAATTTTATTGTTGTACTGTCAGTTGCTACAGATTTAGTCCATGCTCATCTGTGCCGATTCTAGTGGTTGATAGTCCTCTATCAGCTACCCAGTACCTGCGTGAGCTCTGCTACAGTACCACACGAGTTCCTCAGCCTGGCCTTTGGCTTGTCTGTGCAACAGCTGCTCAGAGAAAGGGGCATCAGCTTTAGATTTCCCCAAGGAACTAAAGACCAAAGGAATCACAAGTTGCCGTTAACTTGGAGCTGACTTTCCAAAATCCCATAGAGCCAGCAGCTTCCTTGGCACTAGCACAACGAATGTCTCTTCAGAAGGAACAAAATGGGGCAAAAGGCAGCACCTGGTAGCAGCTCGTATTTTAGTACATTCCTGTTAAAGATGGCGAAGAAGGGCCCAGGAAACATTCTTGTGAACTTGGTATTTATTTTTTCCTGAGAAGAGGCAGGTATCAGGCAGGGTGTCTCTTTGGAACAATCTGCTGTAGCTTTTTAAATGCAGCCTGGGATCATGAGCTACAACCTGGCTAGTAGTTAGCAACTGGAAAGAACACGCTTTTAACTTTGCAGATATAGAGGCCTATCAAACTGAGCAGAGCCATAGCACCACTTGAGAAACTCAGAACTGAAATGAAATCAAAAATAGTAATAACGTTTTTGAGTCACAGTGGTACCGCATGGGGCCCAGTACAGGCATGGCTTCTGAGTGTCCATCCTCAAAAGAAACTGAAACCAAAACAATGCATTTTAAGATACATTCACATTCTCTTTTCCTGTCATATGTACATAGGTTGAAATTTCACAACAGCGATGCCCGCAATGAAATGAGTAATAACTTTTCAAATAATCACGTGCAAAAAAGCAGCACAGCCCTTCCCACAGCTAATACCTCAGCCCACTTCCCAAGTTGGAAAGGACCATTCCCAGCATCTGCCTCCATGCCTCAGACACGAACAGAACTGGCCCATGGCATGGAGTGGGAAAGAAAGAACACAGAGGGACATTTGGGACAAGGAGTCTCAGGGACTTCGTATCAGCCCCACTAAGAGCTGCATTCTAGCTTTGCAGTAATATGGCTCTGGGAATAAGATGCTTTTATAAATAAAATATCCATAGCTATTTGTGGATAAAAGTTAATGAATATCTTGCAGAAATGACTGAGTATCTTCAGGTTTCAGTTTCTGGTCACATAAAGTATTTTAGTCTTACTAGTTGCTTCTCAAAATCTGACAGTTAAAAAAGAAATTGGTATTAAAGTGAATTGCTAATGTGGAAAACAGCCTGTGAGGCAAAGGAATTAAACATTTCATGAAAGAAAATGCAAAATAAATTGTGGAAGCTGATGTACAGTCCAATCTTCACTGCTGGAAATGAGAAATTTCCCTCCATACCCAGCAGTGTGAGCAGCCACCAGGCAAGAGCCATCACAAACAGGATTGTGGGGAGTCTTTCCCTATACCCCTGTGACTGTGCTAACATAACTCATGGGGATCATCCTGGTCACTAACCATCCCATGGGGAAGGGTGGCTGCCTCCAGTTTGCAGGAGTAAACCCTATTTGTAGCTTTCCAAAAGGAGCAAGAATTCACATGCCAGGGTCAGAATCATCCTCAAGGCATTTCAGGGGCCTGTGCTTATTGCACTCCTGGGGAGTGCCATAAAGACATGGCCTCAAGATCAGGAAGATAAAAAAGAAAATGGCTGGGACAGGGGTTTGCGTATCACAGCACTGAACAGCCAGTGATGCAGTTTGTCTTCTGTACCCAGAAGGGCAGTAAAGCAAGACACAGGGCACTGTTCTGCCTCTGTGCAAAATCTTGCTGAGCTCTCATCTCAAGCACCATTTGCAGCCCCACTCTCCACATCTCAGGAAGGAAATAGCACAGATAGGGAAGGAACACAAGAAGGGCAATGAGAATGATGAAAGGGAGAGATCAGCTGCCTTGCAAGGAGAACTAAAAATGCTGAGGGGGCATCCAAGCAAAGCTTACAAAATCATGAAGGCAGAGGAAAAGTTAAATGCACAACTTATCCACCAAATCCTTCAAATACCAGAACTATAGAACACTCACTGAAAATAGCAGGGGATCAGTTTAAAATGTAGAAACTGCTTTTTTCCATGGGTTGTATTGAACTTGTAGAACCTGTTGCCATAGGAAGCCATAGAGGCAAAAGGTTCAAGCAGGTATTGTACCAGTTCATGGACAACAGGGCCATAAACGGATAGTGAAGGAACAGACCAAGACTTTCCCCTCTAACATCCCTCACACAATGAATGTGGATATTAGAGGAGTACAAGTGAAATGGATGGCAGAAAGCTGCTGGATTTGGGTGTTCTCCCTAAACAGCATTTCTGATTGCCACCATCAGAGACTGGTCTGACCCCGTAGGGCATTTCTCACATTCTTGGAAATCCAATGAGATGACCATGAGATTTCCATCAGGCTTCAACTGATTCCTACACAGCATCCAATGAACAGGCAAAGCTTTTGCTGGTGCAGACCTTGAGGAAGAAACTGAGATGTTCATAACTGGTGGAAGAGGAATACACTCCTAACAGCCAACTTCAGGGACTCTATGAAGAAAATCACCAGAATGACAGGGGCACAAGCTCAGCAAAGAGCAGGATTAGGGGGGGTGCAGGGTGCAGGCTGGGAAGGTCACTACAACACAAGTCTCAAAGTGATCATACTTTGAAACAGGATGAAGCATGCTGCTTAGTGGTACAGTAAACAAATTGGACCCAATTTCAATTTTCTCTTAATTGGTTCCAATAAAGATAGCAAATACATACATTAATAAAAGAGAGATATAGCTTTTCCCTGTGCACTTTGGGTTTTCCTGTAGTCCAAGGTCTTCCCAGGTGTAATACCAGTGCTACTATAATGCTTACAATGCTAAACTTGCTTGCCAACCAGGTGTCAGGGATGTATACAGTACAACAACAGCACTTGTATTCAGGGTTGTTTTACAAAGCACTACTTTTTGGTTTTTTAGTACTCGAGAAAACACTGTATAAGGGCACATAGCAAGTCCTCAAACAGTTGCTTGTGGCTTTCTCAAACTCAGTAGTTATTATTACATCAGGAAAGTTAAACTACAACAAGAAAAACAGACTAACAAACAAAACAAAAACTAACTAACAAACTAACCCCTGACAAACAGGGCTGCCCACTCTGCTCAAGACAAATTAGTGATGAAAGATATGTTAATCCCACTGTGAAATACGTTGTAGCAACATTACCCCAAACAAACTATCTGCCATTGCCTCCTCCTCACCTCAGTTTGCTGCATCAGTTTCTCTTTGACCTCTTTTGTTTAAGTATAAGTAACTGGCTGACATGATCTTTCAACCAAGTCTACTTCTTTTGGGCTTTCAGCAAAGACTTAATTTAAACACAAGATGAACCTTACGTCCTATGACACACAATTGTTCTTCCAGAAATCCTTTCATCATCCAGCAGGGTATGTTTTGGGTTTATTTTTGGTTATTTTAAAATTATTTCTCTTGGTCCTATTTTTAGTAGTTGTTTCTTCTTTTTCAGCCTTGGCAGCCACAGGTCCCGGGCCTGTCAACCCCAAATAACTATGCTGTCTGTACCACTACAGAAACTACTTTGCCTTTTCCTTCTCATCTGATCCTGTCATGATATTTTTTCATACCCCTCTCCCGGCTACATTTCTCCCTGGCTGAACCACAGGCTATGGCCAGAAGCTGCTTTTAGTATTCCAAGTCGTGCTCATTTGCCTCAGCAGTGATTAGCTTAGCCTAATGCAACCATGTTTGTAAGTTTATAAGGACAGCTCATGCTCTGATGTATCTCCTTTGTGTCCAGAGACTTGCCTGGCTTTTTAACTGAATTTAGAGTCACATAAATATGTTTATAAACATTGTAATATGTTATAGATATATTTTATATTGAACTGCATTTGTATCTCACTCTCCAGTAATATTTATCAAAGACTAACTTTTAGAAATATCCTAAAACACACATGACATAAAAGGTAATAAAAATAGAGACAAAGAAAAGTTAATCTTTCAAATAAAATGTAAAGAAACAGAATCCAGGTCCTTAATCCAATCTTATTATTTATTTCAAACTGCCCAGGAAGTCCACCCAAATTACCTATATTATTAGTTATTATTGAAGAAGTTGTTTTCTATTGTTGCTATGGTGGCCACATCTGCAAACCCAGCTTTGGAGTGAATGTTAATAATCAGTCCTGAAATTGTGTTTAGTCACTATCAGAGCTACTTGGAACTATGGAGATATCTACCAAAGAAATATAGGTAGTTTGTTTTTTTTTCCTTTAAACTTGGTGTCAGAAGGAATGATTAATTCTACAGCTGGCTTGTCTGAACAGAACATCAGGAAAATTTCATAGTACAGGAACCAAGAGGTGGACACAAGTCCTGACAGAGCAATGCTTGGTGTGACAAACAGTCCAGTTCTCAATATTATCAAGCTCCATGTGCTTTCCAAATATGTTTTGTTTGCTAGTATGCGACCATCCCCTAAATGCTGCATCTTCTACAAGGTTTTTTGGAACTAACATTCTGTTAATCCAATCATTTTATATTTACACAGTACCATGGTATTTGTCAGATGTTAGGAACTGGCACTGAGAAAGTCTCAAGGCTTTATTTTAATCACATGGCATTTAAGAATAACAGTCATGAACTAAAAATGTAAAGCTGCAGAAATGGCCATGCAGGAAAGCAAGCCGTTTTTAGAAAGCTAGCTTGCTAGCGAGAGAGTGATCAGTGTATCAGAAGTTGAAATTAAAATGGCAAACTAAAGAAACCTGAAGAACAGAATCCTTCATTGTCTACTTTTTAATGCACAGTCATAGCCTGAGCTAGTTTAAATGCACAGGAATTATGTGTGCAGTATAAGTCTTTTCCATCTCACTCCAGAACAGATTAGTTTATTGAAAAAAATTATTTTCTAATCAAGACTGCAAGATGATTCAAAACCAGGTTTCACACTTCTGATACCTCAACTGAAGTGGGTAACATTTAGCATAAGATAGCTCTGAGATTTTCACTTGCTGTTGTTTAGTACATTTTCTTCTGCCACTGACAGGTGTTTTAGATTACTCTAATTTTAAGCCTCCAAAGAATGATATTAAGAAATAAGTTTGACCGCAGGAGTAGCAAAGAAAATATATGGCAAAGTTATGCTACACATTAATGGAGATAAGTCTAAAGCTTGGTTTATGCTACATATTTAGGTCTAAGGTCTGTGCTACACATCAACAGAGATAGGTCTAAGGTCACACCTTATTTTGTGGATTCATGCCTCTCAATGCAATGCTTTAGGAAGACCGAAAGTAGCAAAGCAACTCAATAGCTGAAAGGATAGAATAGGGAATATGAAATACAGGTCATGGTAAAATAACTCATCTGTTGGGGTTTTTTTCTTACCTTCAGAGCTACTCCAGCCATTTTTTTACCCGTTCTTCATCTACTACAGAACAGATGCAATTCACCAAGAGAATAAGGGCTGTATGCTGCCTGTTAAATGGAAGAAAAGATCACAATAGAGATGCTTGCATGGCTGTAAAACACAGGGCTTTGAAGTGAACTGTACAAGTCCTATCAAAATATATACTAGAAATATATATAGAAATATATATACTAGAAATATATACTATCTGCGTAGGAAAGGGAAAAGGAGGAAGAAAGGAAAGAACTAGAACCTAAATTTCAGTGCACTCAATTACATTTTTGTTTTAGTCTTCTCTTGTGTGTCCAGTAAAAAATATTTTGTAATACTATAGTGGGGTGATAAAAATGGGTAGTTTTCTGTCTACAAAAAGTGGCTGACAATATGAATATTGAATATCTAATTGGATTGTTCAAGATAACGTGCACGTCAGCAAAAGTAATTGTGTGTGATTAGTCTAAGTCTGAGGAATAACAACTGCCACACACCAAGCTCTAACAGTTTGATTCATTTAGCAGATTTACAATCTATTGATAACATCTGAACCTCACAGCACCAACCAAAAATCAATGTAACTATTAATGATTTGAATTTGACATGACATAATTAGTATTTACCTAGCATCTAAGAGGTTATTAGTTAAACCATGTGATCAAAAAATTACCTGAAAGAAATAATGTATTTTAGAATATGTTGAGTTAATACATCGTAAACACCTTGCTGTTCCCTATCCAACAAGTCTGGTGCAAAAGTAAAGGCTTCACTATCTGAGATCTTGTATGGTATGCAACTAAAAATTCATCAGTGTATATACTTTGAATATCCCTGAACCAGACCTTAAATTGATAGCAAAACACCTCAAACAGAAAACTGTAGCTTTCCTTTTAATACTTAACCCATCGTTCTAAACATGACATGTGACATGACCACAAGTACTGGAGTCTTTTACAACAGAAGGCTGATCTTTTAATTTATTTCCGTTGACTTAATCAAAAGTCGCACCTGAGAACAGATTCACCAGAAACATTTTAAGTGGCAAGAGTTAGAAAGCTTCAACTTCCTTCCATTGAAGGGGCAGTAGGGAGGAAGCTGACAATATATCCTGCAATGCCCATTACAGACAGGCTGCAGAATTAGTGGGTTTTTAACCCTCCCAACACCAAAACACCTCACATACAACTTGAAAGCATGTCTAGGTGGGAATCCCCAGCTATCTCTATTCAGTGGGGTTCAACTCATTCTGCAGTATAATTCATATTTCAATTCTTGCAACAAGTGACATTGCAACAGCTCAGAAAGACTTTTGCTTTCACTTTTCTTTTTTTTGTTTTTTAAACAAATGGTCGAAAATACAGAACTACTTTCCAAAACAGAAATCTTATTACTCTTCCTGAGAAAATACTGTGAATCAAAACATTAAGAAAAAATTTGTCTTATTCTTAAGTTTTCTTCACTGTCCTGGCGAAGTCAGCTTAAGAAACAAAACCACTTCCCTATCAGACAGTTGAATCTTCTATCCATGATAAATCTGTTCTTTCATTACAGATTGGTTGGCAAGTAAAGGAATCATGCTTTGACATACGTGGCCCTGAACACTACCATCAGACAGACACTTATCTCAGAGACAAACACTTTTAACATGCCATCCCTGCAGTAACTTCAAAGTAGATGCTTCCTCTTCTCACTGAGTTTGGTTCCAGGATTGTGTAATCTTGGTCAATTGTGGGCTCCTTTCAAAGGCTAGCAGGGACTCAATGATGCTCAAGGAGAGAAAAAGAGATATCATTCAAAGGTTAAGGCTTAAATTCCCATTCTTTATCTCCCTAGGCAAGCAATGTTTTATCACAGCAACACACAATGCTTCTAGGAAGGTGCAGTGCTTCTTCAGGAGCAAGAAAGAGAATGGGTTCTGAAAACAGGTTACCTGCCTTGGTGACATAAGCACGGTCCTTGCAATGCACAAACCATCCAAGTGGTCTGTGAGACCAATTTTTTAATGAGCTGAAATATGATGAAAGTCAATCTTCATCCCATGCGCACCGCACCTCCAGCAGCAGGTGCTGCGTCACTTGACAGCTGGTACCCCACTCATTAGTGTGATCTGCTATTGTCCTAATGAGTCCACTGGCTTGTCAAGAGCCCTGGATCCTCTATTATCTCAAGGATTAAATGATTGCATGCTTTTTAAAACTGCCCTCACAAGAATGCAGGAAAGTAGAAAAGTGTGGCCTAAGATTATGAATTCACGGTGAAAATGTTTGAGCAATACATTTAATTATCTAGCCATTCTCAATTTGCACCTACAAGGAGATAAACCCACAGTCAACACTTCCAATAAACTAAATCCTTTCCAAGTTTGGGTTTGTTTTTTTTTTTCTTCTTTCAGCTGATTTCAATTGCCAAAACATCCCAGTTTCCCAAAGCTAGATAGTTCTAGCACACTGTCAGCCGAAGTACCCAATGCAATCTCAGGTTTTTTGATCAAGCTCAAGAATAGTTCAGCTGATGAATGTCAAGATTTTCAACAGCTTTCAGCCCACAGTGTTACTTCACCAAAATATGATTTTACATCAAAAGTAATTGCTGCTGTCTTTTGGCAGCGGTATAATTTTAACATGAGCAAAGACAATAACAACCTATCCTCTAGTTTCACAAGGAATAAGTGGAACTTCCCAAACTGAACTTGCCATTATGCTTCAATTACATCATGTAAAATTTTAATATACTTGTATTTTTAAATATCATGGTAACTATTAATATTACGCTATTACAAAAGTACTACTTTGCATTTGTAAGTCTTCACTATAGTAAAATTTTGCTTTACAAAACAATTCAAAGTCCAGGAAGAATAACTAATATAAAATAAAGTAGATTAGAAGAGTTCCCTCTCATTTTGATTTAATGGCATACAAAGCTTAGGCTCTAACTACAATTAATTGGCTAGTAACCCTTACAGTATATGTTTGTTTTGAAAATATAAGATAAACAGAAAATAATTACACAGGCTGATGGGTAATTTTAAACAGTCTCATCATTAAAATGTACAGGTTTTTGCAGCTCTCCTAGTTGTCTTTGTCTGACTAATAAAGCAAAGATGTACCTGTTTTCCCCAGTAGTGGGATCACAAACAAGTACTCTAAAATCTGTTTATATAAGAGAGAGATAAAAAGCAAAAAAGGAATTGTTCTTAAGGGAAAGATTTCCCATCATTTTCCAATTAAAATCCTACCCCTGAAACTGTTCTGAACTTAGATAATGAGAACACTAAGGCAAGCTGTTAATTACTTTTTATTTCTGTGAAAACTGGAGATATTTTGCACGTAATTGGTACAACTCCTCTACAGTAGTACTCCAAAGGCACTAGGAGGAGCTCTAATTGTTCCCCAGAAGAGACTAATTACTACCTAATAGCTGTTAAAGTAGGCCCAGTTTACTGGGTTTAACATAGATTTTAGGTAAAATGTTGAAATACATATATAGCACAGAAACATGTCTATTACTAGAGACAGAAAACACCTCCTACAGAACAAATTTTATCAGTGTTTCTTGTTACTGTGGTCTCCCTCTTTTTATATATTTTTTATATTTCTCTATCTATATACCTGTTCACACTGTTCATCCTAAACACATATATTATGTGTTACTATCAGAAGTAGAATGGTGATGGCTACAGGTGAGTTGGCCTCCCAGGCTAGTAACACATGCCTGAGTGGATATATAATGTTGTACCTATATTATATACAAACTTTTTTGGGTTTGGAAGAACGCTATGCTGACCAGAGATAAAAGGCAACACTTTGTAGAAACCTTGTTTAAAATAGACTTTCTTTACACGTGGCTTTTTAATAATTTCTTTAACTCATTAGATGCACATATTTAAGCTGTGTGTGGTAGGTACCAAAAGCTGCATTATAGTTACACCATAAGTTATCTACATTGCCACAAACATCTTCCCTGGGAAGCAGATTCCTTCTTGCAGCCCAAACAGCACAATACAGACCACATCTACTCTATCATGTCCACACTGCTCAGTGTCCATTCTATAATCTTAGGTGTTATCTTCTTACCTGCACATTTCTTTACATATTATACATATTATACCCCATTTTACACTGCTGCTGCAGACTAGAGGGCTTACCACAGTAGGGGAAAAAAATTATCAAATCCCTTCCCTCTACAATGAGAAGAGCTATCATGTATACAGCTAGCAAAAAGCAAAATAGGAATTGACTGAAATTTATAATCCTCTTGAAGTGATTGTACTTGCTCAGCTTCACATAAGAATAAAACAATTACATATAATCATTGTGAATTGAATGCAGTATCTAATATAAAAGTTTGGTTTACCGCTCTCAGAAATACAGTAAAGGTTACAGATCTGCAAAGTGAAAACTGAACCTTTGTTTTATCAATGACAATAAATCATTGCTCCATTTTAACTGTCACTTGAATATGAAGAGAAACAAAATTCCCAGGAATTTCTACATTGAACAAAACCTTGCCTCCCTTTCACCCTCCTGCTCCCCAAGAACGGAGATCTTTAGATGCACAGCAAGAAGAAACAACACTCTTTTCACAAGCTTGCAACAAACCAGAACAGAGGAGGGTATTTGAAGGTCATTCCACCACACTACTGCCACCTGGTAATGCAACAATCAAAAATCCTCAACTCCAACAGCCCATTTGTCCACTGTCGCAACACCACAGTCATCAGGAACCATACAGCTCTGAGAAACAAGTTTGGATATCTTCAACATGAACCACTGAAACAAATTCAATTGATGCGAACAGTACAGAAACACACAATTATGCATGGTTAGACCTTTAAAAGAGAAGGCACTATCCCACACACATTCAGATTTGTCTGCGTAACAGCCGACAAAAACACAAAATGGAAGCCAAGCCAGCCCTATGCAGATCGACAACAGAACCACTTGGACTCTGTATCACAGCTATAGTGTGCTAACAATAATCACCACTGCATTTCATCTCACCCTAGCAAGTATCACACCACACAGTCTCCAAAATCTGCAGATGTGAACGATCTAACAGACTTGTAGGAAATGGACAGTTCTGAGCATCAGCACAAAGTACCTTGGCTGTATTTAAAAGATGAACAATTGTCACACCCTTCTTGCCAGAAAACTAAGGTTTCTCCTCATAAATAGCCGCCAAAATACACCATGCTCCAGTGGTACTGACAGACAAGAAATGGTACACCAACATGCATGAAAATTATAATAAAATAGAGATACATCACCCAGAAATCACTAATCATGGTGTCCACTGCAATTTTCAGTCACACAGTGCCCAATAACAGAACTACCATCACCTTCAATAACAAATCATAATCACAGACTTTACATTCCAGTATCTGAAAAACTATCAACTTCAATTGCCTGCATTTCTCCTAACAAAAATCCACACCACATCACTGAAATAACATAGATCAAACAAAAGTTTTGTTCACAACATAGATTTTTAGCACTCATTACCAAACAATACAAAAGTTATTTATCCCCTTGAAATTTTGCTGGTCCACACCAACATTGCTGCCACTGCACAGTCATAGTTATATGTCTACTGAACATTATCCTGTAACTCAGTAATATTCTGAACTCAGAGGATGTAAAATATGGAATTCACACCTCAGGATGCAAATTCACACTTGGCCTTAACCACAGCAACTCTCCACTATAAATCAGAACTAAAATCAGTTTGTTTCCTAGCATATACCCTGGTCTGTGTCAAAAAATGATAATGAAATGACAAAGAACCTGATCTTTCACTGAAGTCAGTAACAGAACTCCCACTGACTTCAATAAGAGCAAAAGCCAGCACTCGATATCCAAAAATGATTATTATTCTCTTCAGAGCACCATATGCATTTCCTATCAGCCCCCTGCAGAAGGATGATGGTCTCTCAGCTTTCCAATAACATTGCCTCACAGAAAAACACCTCTGACTGCCAGCACTAATCTAACAACTATGACCACCTGAGAAACACGGTTTGACTTCAGCATATAACTTGAAGAAGAGAAAAGAATCAAGACCTATAGAAGAAAAAAGAGGCATATCAGTAGGAATGACTCACTGATAACCTTGTAACTAACAAAAAAAGTCACTTCCATGTTTTAAGAAGATCTTGTATGAGCATCTGTCCTCTCTGTGCAATAAACATGTAAGATGCACAAAGTATTTGCTTTTATATATACAAGCATTTACTCAGATATTTAGCAGAGAATTGCTATTAAAAGTGACATAAAAAGAAGAATTCCAATCAAATGGAAAAATTTATTCTCAAAGTGACATAAATACATTTTGATCCTCTCTGGGTTAAAAAAAGAGACTAAAAAAGAAAACTTATGCAATTAAAACCTCTTGCGGTATGTTTATCTAAGCATAAAAAGTACATGTGGCTTCTTTGGCACTGCAGGAAAAATGCATATCACTGACTTCTGAGCAGAAGAGATTTAAAAGTAGCTGTTTTTCCTTCCTCTCAAGCAAGCTGACACCACACTCACAGCTGCTTGCCAGAACAAGCTTCACACAGAAAGCAACAGCACCTGATTCCTGATACACAGGTGTCTACTTTTAGCCAGTACCCAGGGCTAAACTGTAGCAGTTGTTCTACCACCCAATGACCCCTCCCCAGCTGAGAAGGAGAATCAGAGAAAAAAGGGAGAAGCCCCATGGGTTGAAGCAGAAATAAATTTAATGAAATAAAACTGATACAATCACCAACATAAAGTATGCAAAGTTGTGCTCAGCCTGGTCCTTGAGGTCAACAGCAGGAGCAGAAGGCCAGGAGGGAGGAGCCCCAGGAAGGCGAACTCTACCTTCAGTGAGCTCCCTCCTTTTATAACGAGCATGATGAAATGGTATGGGATACACCTGTGAATCAGCTGCCTTGATTGGATCTCCCAGCTGACTCAGGGCTTACTCATGGTCCACCTGCCATGGCTGGCCCATGGGTCTGTGCCTGGGGAACCAGGACACCAGGCTGGAATCCAGCTAAAGTTGACTTGCCTGCTACATAGTACAGAGCAGCTTCACCTCAGTAGTTACAGGTACTACTTAATGGTCTGGTTATGAAGGCATTCTTCTAGGAAGACACACATAGGACCTGAATCCAGGCTTTCTAATTCAGTAGTTGTTTGCACAGAAGGATTACCACTTGAAATGGGAAGCTCTGTTCAGATTGCCTGTCATTCCCTTCCAAGTGCAAGCATGTTCAAAATTCACCAGTGAAACTATAAAAATTTAACAGATGTCCAGTTCTACATGCAACATTTTATACCGTCTTTGGATCTCCACTTGGAAATCAGTAATAGGCAATAGTTCAGTTTTTTAAAAAGAAAGAGCTACTGAAAAACAGACTTGAATCCATAGCATAAGAGACCATTGCTACCTGGCCACAACAGAGACAATACAAACCATTAACATACCTTTTTTGGAAAGAAAAAACATTAATACTTTAATTACTGTTCAGTTAATTAACCCATGCTACTGACAGTATACATCAGAATAAGATTCTGCAGCAATATTGCATATATCCATTTCCTGCTTTTCCATATCAACAACAGATCATCACAGCACCTTGCTGAAACATTCTTCTGCATCAAGGTACTCTTTTCCCTGAGCCATTATACATTTTACATGTGTCCTAACTTACATAATTGCAATGTAAGTACCCCTAGTTTTCCCTTTCTTTGCTGAACAAAACTGAAAAGATAAAGCAGTTGCCTTTTCTTGAGCAGCTGCTTCACAGAACATCACAGGTAGAAAAATAACTGAACTCCATGCAATTTTTATAGAAGCAAATTACTAAACAAACCAAGTTTTACCTCCAAATATGAAATATGGATATCAAATGAAAAGAAATTCACGAGTAATTTGCAAGTACTGTACCGCCCTCTGCTGTCAACGTAAGCTCTGCAAACACATCTGCAAAATGTGCACATTCCTTGCAAAGATCAGTAGGCCAATAGCAAAACCTCCACAAGTTGAAACCCAGCAGAATTCACATTTTTATGATATTGTCTTACCTGTTGGAATCACAGAAACACAACACAGAAACTTTTTAATTCTTCACATAAATACTCTGCCTAATAAAGAATGTGGAAATGCATATTTTGCTGCAGTTTCAGAATGGGTCAGATTCCTCAATTACACTTCTGGCACTCTTGGAACTTGACAGAAAGTTGCAGTGCTCCACCTGAGAATTTTTTCTGGTTAATTCTAATAAACATAGAAAACCAAAACTACAGTTTATTTCGGAAGTTACATTTACTGATCCATTGATGACAGAAATATGTTTTACAGTTTAGGTATTGCGCTACTTTATTTAACACAACTTATAACCTTAATAGGGCATTTTGCCAAGATTTGTACAGCACCAGCTTCTTCACATGGATACTCTAAGACAGTATTATTTCCCCTGTTGAGTTCTTGGAGAACACTTGACAGTTATCCTTGGGCCAGCTGTAGATATTTATGAAAATGTAACTCCTTAAAAGGCCTATTTAAAAAAAAGTCTCACCTGCTCTACATATTTTTTCATAACCTCCTTGTTAAAAACTAAGTATACATTTAACTTCACTCAAACAGTAAAAGCTCTCCACTGACTTAATTATGAGCAATTAAGGAGACAATTCACGTGAATAAATCTCAGATACACAATGAGGGCTCTAGATATTAACAGAACTTCAAATATCTGTTCTAGTAGATAGCACTGTAGCACATAACACCTGATGGGACTCCGAAAGCATACAGCATTACACTACTATATTTCTGTAAAATAAATCCTGAGCAACTAATTTTATAGAAGTTCCCAGGTTCTTCCTCGGTAATGTGACATCTGTCCTTCACATTTTAGTGTTTGAACACTGCTGCAAACAGGAGTTAAGCACGTTATGGCCAATTGTCTCCTTAACACTGATAGCACCACACGACAAAACTGTTTTCTGTCAGAACACCTTCTTTCCAACTTAGTTCACACCTGCTTTTTTCCTTCCTGCTAATATAGGGTTTTTAAGTAATTATCAGATCTTACAATTTTTTTATCCTCCCAAAAGAAAAAACTTTGTACCTTATGGCAACAGCACAACATATCTCCACTACAATGCAGAAGATTAAACTGTATTTTCTACTGTGCGCAATGAAAGCAATGAAGTCAAATGAACGACACATTTGGTTTTAAATCAAAATTAAGCTTTTAAAGATCCATTCTCTGCTCTCAGCAGACAGCTGAAAGCTTCTTGTACCACAAACGTTGAAGACTAAGAGTACTTCATGGTTTGTGGGGGATGACGAAAGGAAACAAGCAGGGCTTGAAAACCTCTCTAGAAGAAGCAGTAACATCTCGGACAGTTTGCTGGGGCTTCCCACCTAGCAAACGCCCCACACCTGGGACAAGCGAACGTCGCAGGATCGCCCCCAGCCCGCCGAAGGCGGTCACAGCCCCCTCAGGGAGCCGCCGCCTCTCCCACCGGCGCCGAGGAAGGCTGAGGGGGACGGCGGCTCCTTCACAAGACAGGTCGTTCTCCCAGCCGGCTGCTGCCCCTCCGCGTGCGGCGACGCGAACGGGACACCGCTCTGCCGACGGGAGGCACCTGGGCGCAGCGGCACCCCTCAGCCCCGCTGTGCCGCCGCTCCCCCAAGTGCCCGGGCGGACGGGGTCAGCACGCCAGAAAATGCTGCCAGCCCTTGCCCAGGGCGGGGAGAAACGAGACAACAGCGCCAAGTCCCGAAAGAGAAGCCGGCACGGGCCCGCCCCTTCCGGCACTGGCTGGCCGCACGCCCCTTGCAACGGCGGCCGCTTTACCTCAGCGACGCTCCGCCCCGCCGGAGGCAGCTGTTGCTGCGCTACGAGAGGAGCCGACGGCGCGGAGGGGCAGCCGGCTGCCCTGACCCGGCTCCCACCTCCCGGGCCGGACCATGGCCGAGCCTCCCGGGGAGCCCTCGCCCCAGGCGGAAGGGCAGGAGCCAGGCCTCAGGGAGCACTTGCGGCCCAGAGACAGCCTGGACTGGCCCGAGCCATACACTTCCCAGTCGCCGCAGCCGCCTTTGGAGGGCTTTGAGCCTGAAGGAGACCCTGATCAGCCTCAGCAGTCAGAACCGGGACCAGCTACCTATGGATACCAGGGGGCAAGGCGCGGGTCTGATCAGCCACAAGCACCTGACCAAGACCCCAATCCAGCACAAGGCCAAAGAGGAAGTGTGGGCCAGACCCATGCACCAGGACAAGCACTAGATCAGCTACAGGTCCCAAGTCAACACCTCCATCATCCAGGGGAAGCAGGACGAGCCTCTTACAAGGCACAGGCGCGATGGATAAACATCAGCCAGAGACGCGCCCTAGGACAAGACTCTCATCAGGCAGAGGAGGCAAGGCAAAGGATCTACCCGTCATACGCACTAGGATTAAACCCTTACCAAACACAGGAACCAAACAGTGCCTATCAGACATATGCAATAGGACAAGATCCCTATGAAGCCTAGGAACATGGCCATGGCCTCTATCAGCCACATGAACCAGGTTATGGTCTTTATCAGCCAGGATACAGTCCAATGATCAGACACACGATCCCAAATCCCAAACGCTGGCAATCCAGAATGCAAAAGCCTATTTACTGAAGAGCAGCACAACATCTGGCCTGAACTTGTAAGTCTCAAAAAGGACACAATTGAAAGGGCGAGGAAGTATGAGTGGAGAGAAAAGTAGTGTTGGTAAAAGGGCAAAGGGTTATGTTAAGAAAGGGAGGGATACCAGGGGGGTATATATAGAAGGGAAGAATATGTTATAAATGCAATAGTTCATCCCTATGTGATACTTGTGTGTGTCCAAGATCTTTCAGAATCAAAATTCCTAAGGGAATTTATAGAGTTCAAAGGGAAATTGATTTGATTAAGAGCATGTTTAAGTTCAGCTTCAGCTCCTGAGGCAGGTGCAGTATATATCAAAAATGGAAGATGGGACCACTCCTAAGTATATGTCTACAGTTAACCAGTACTCAGGGCTAAACCATAGCAGTTAGTCTATCACCCAAGACTCCCTCCCCAGATGAGAAGCAGAATTGGGGGGGGGGGGGAGGGGGAAGGAAAAGGCCCATGAGTTGAAGTATAGACAGATTTAACAGAACAACAAAACAGAAAACAACAGTCAACACAAAACATAAAGGGTTCTGCTCCACCTGGTTCAATGCTGATGGCAGGAACAGAACACTACCACCAAGGAGCCTCAGGGAGCTCACTGAGCTCCCTCCTTTTACGATGAGCATGACTAGGTGGTATGGGTTACACCTGTGAGTCAGCTGACCTGATTGGAACTCTCAGATGACTCAGAGCGCACTGGTGGGACCCCTGGGAGGCAGGAGGCCTTGGGGTCAGGGCCTAAACATCTACCCCTTCTCTTCAATGATCGAAAATCCTCCCTAGACCACCTTCCTTCAGGCCCTAGTATATTGCTCTTGGGCTCGTCCCTAACAGACCCAGTTCTCTCCCCTTCACCCTTCACATCTAGTGTAAAGCCCTCTCAATGAGCCCTGCTAACTCCTGCCCCAAAAGCCTTCTCCCCCTCTGGGACAAATGCATTCCACCTGTCACCAGGCCAGGTGTCTCATAGAGCAGCCCATGATCAAAGAACCCAAAGCCCTGCCTTTGACACCAGTTACGTAGCCATTCATTAATCTGTAAACACTTCCTGCTTATCTCTTCACCCATTCTTGCAGGAGGTATGGAGGCAAACACTACTTGCACTCCAGATCCCTTAACCAGCCATCCCAGGGCCCTGAAGTCACTCTTCATAGCCCTTACACTTCTTGTAATAATTTCGTCCCTGCCAACCTGAAAAACCAGCAGTGGGTAGTAGTCGGAGGACTTTACAAGATTAGGGAGTTTCCTTTAAATGTCTCTAATCCGAACCCCAGGGAGGCAGCAGACTTCCCTGTGGGATGGGTCCGGTCGACAGACGGGCCCTTCTGTTCCCCTCAGAAGGGAGTCGCCCACCACAATTACCCTCCTTTTCTTCTTAATTGAAGAAGTCCTAAGGTGTCGGGGTGACTGCCAAGCCTTAGGTGATTCAGGAGACTGATCTACCCCTCCAGCTTCATTTACCTCTCCCTGAAGTTCCAGGGCCTGGTACCTGTTACTCAAGGGCAACTGGGAGGGTGAAGGGGGGTGGGAGGGTTTTTGCTTGCCTCTCTGCGGACAGACCACCCTCCATTCCTCCCTGTCTCCTGAACCCTCTGCTTCTGTCCGATGACAGGAGGGGAGGGGATCCATCACTTGCTCACCCTTTTCTGACTGCCCTTGCCTCAGGGTGAAGCTCCACCAATCTATTTCTCTTTCACAGTCTCTAATAGTTCTAAGTCTTTCTACCTCCTCCATCAGTTTAACCACCTGCCCGAGCAGATCATTTATCTGCTCGCACCGCACACACATGGTGTCACTGGCTCCCTCCGGTGCCAGTGCCAGGCTCAGGCATTCGCTGCAGCCAGAAACCTGCACGGCTGCATGTCTGGTCGGAGGATCCGTCTGAGTCCCCATATTCTTTTTCACTACAGTTTTTGGGCACGTTGTGACCATGGTCTATGCGGTCTATGGTCTATCTAGGTAGTCCTCTCCTTGTGCCGCTCTCCGCGCACTTGCCTCTCGGTCGGCTATAGCCGCCGCTCTCTGCTCCACGTGCCGCTTGCTCACATATGCATGTGCTGAACACAGATACCTGTCTAATGAAGTCAAAGTTGCTTTATTATTAATTCATTAATTCTAACTTTTCCAGAGACTGATGGAGAAGGCTACTTAAATGTGCACAGTAACAGTAAATACCTATTTAAGACTGAAAATGAATAATCATTGGAAAAGCTAGTACAGTCATTACCTCTGCGTGCTTTTAAATGGACACTGGAGCTGGTGTCAGAGACGGCACTCTGTTACCAATATGAAGTTGGAGTCACATTGCAACATAGTGCAGTGACAGAGGACAGACTTCATCGTTTTAGCATGTGGAGCTTTTTAAGTGGAAGATGTATTAATCAACAGGTACAGCAGTTAAAAAGAGGTGTGCTCTTTTAAGTACTTCTGTTATGGGCTATCTGCACCACAGCAGAGTAAGAAAGCCTGATGATTTCTCCACTGCTACTTTGTCAGGGGGAGAATGAGTGATCTTTCACTTTTCTTTCCCAGGAAATTTGACAACATTTACTTTGGCTGGGGTCACAAATACAAGCCAGAGAACCACAGTCCTGCACTGCCACCCCCAGTGACCGTCTGCGTGCTGGTGCGGCCACTCACCGACAGGTGAGGCTCGGTCCAGGTAGGAGGGCCGCAGCTGAGTTCCCAGCCTGAGGGGAAGGTGAAGTGCCGCCCGCGGCCTGGGGATCCCTTGGCTCCCCGGGGTGTGGTTGTGCCCCCCTCTATTTTTCCAAAGCAAATATCTGGTGCTTTTTTTTTCCTTTCTCCTTTAAAGACATGGCTACAAAAGGGCCACACGTGTATTCCAAATAAATGTTTTCTTCCCTGTGATCATGCAGAGCCCGTTCCACACTTCCCCTTCTAGCAGGTCCTGCTGCAAGTCAGTGGTCAGGCCCAGTACTGCTATAGGTAACCAGCCCTTGATATTACATAGTGTGTTACTCAGTGACTGAAGTGAATACCTAATCAGTTCTGAGAGGGGCTTAATTACATTGGCAACACCAAGTAAAACAATAAGGACATTGTACGCAGTACTCTTGTTAACAGAGTGCAAGGAAAAGAAGTAAAATGGTACCCTTTCATTTCCAGAGTTGGAACATCACCCACTGATGTGGTAGGAAGCCTGCCAGAAAGCCAACTATTGCCAGTATTGATAACACCACGATAAATGCACATTACAGCAAGCAGCTGTGCTAGTGGAAGCACTCAGTGTTGCACCCTTGGTGCCAAAGGCTCTGTTGTCTTTCTCATGAGCACTTTGATACATATACCCTCCATGGAAAGAGGCAAAAGTATGAAGGACTTGGCACAGTCACAGTGAACATTAACTGATATATTTGACTGACTTTCGTGTGGCTCGCAGTTTTTATCTTGCTACTAAGATAAGATCAGCCAGTTTAAATAGACTACAAAGTCTTCCATATCACCACCACAAGCAGTACAGGAGCTACATAACTGCGCTATGTTTATGTACTTGACAGCATGCTGAGCATCACATTATACTGCTCACACAGCAATGCATTTCCTGAAGTGATTTAAGTAGTTTTCTGGTAACTGCAGTGTAATTTCAACACTGTAATCAGTTACGCACACAAGCTGGAAGTGTACCATTAGGAAGTTTATAAACCATAATGCTTTTCAAATCAGTTTAATAAGGCTCTATCACAGTATTTGACAGTGCCATTATAGGGTTCTTGTATCAGCATTGTCGAATATTCAAGATAATCGCTACTGGGAGCAGCAACAGGGATAGCAGGCACCTGGTCAAGCTGCAAGAGGGAGGAGAGTGATACTGCAGCAGGATGTAACAGCAGGGCATGACCTTGTCACATGGGCCCCCAGCTCAAGTCCTGTCTTGCAGCAGGCACCGCTCCTGCTGCCAGCAGTCTAGTGAATGACCACAGAAAACAAACACGCCAAATTCAAGCTGGAGATGTCTTGGGCAGTAAGAGGAGTTCTCTGAGGGACAAGAACAGGAGTAGGAAACAAAGACTGGAGAATCTCCCATCATACCAACAGATCTCTAGTCTAATTCGAATCACAGAGTGCAGAGCTGGCATCTTCTGGACTGGTTGTGGCACAATCCTCATTTATCTTCAGCAACTTTTGCAGCATATGGAGCATCAGCTCACCTTAGAGTCAGCACAGATAGGATACATATAACAGATTGCACAGGCCTTGAATATATTTAATTCACTAATGACAAAAAAAAAAATAGCTTTTTGCTATCAGTAGATAAGGACTATCACATTGCTGTTAGTCAAATAATTTCTGAGATTAACTATATACCACAGCTTCCCCCATACTGCCTTCTGGCATGTCCAGAAGTTGCATTCAAGGTAAAGGATTTTAGAATTTGATTGTAATTTTTTTAAAAAAAAAAAGGAAAAGATGTGCACTTGGCAGAACTGACAAGGTAACTTAAGAAGCCAGACAGACAATATGCAAAGTCTAACTTTGAAGAAAACAAATGGCAGTGTTAGGTTAATGGCTGGACTTTATGATCTTAGAGGTCTTTTCCAACCAAGGCTGTTCCATGATTCTATGAAAAGACAGATGCTAATTTATGCTTTGAAAATTATGGACTGGGGTTAAACCAGAGGAATATTCCCTTCCACACCTGTTATTTGCTTCACCCTTGATTTGTTATCGGTGGTCAAAATTAAGAATTATTATGAAATTAAAATAACAAGATTAAAATATTTCTTAATCCTAGCAGCACACTTACACAAACCCTTGCAAAAGTAATTAATGCATTGAATACTGTAGGTAATTTGTGGAAATATTCATACAGTAAAATTTATTGGGACTAAAGCTGTTCCAACGATCAAGAGAGAAAATATTGACCAGTAGCCCCTTGCAGTGACAACAGACTAGTTTGAAGCACTTAAATACTCCGTTTCCCAAGAAAATTAATGAAGTTAACACTATTCCTACTACATTAACTAAGGAAATAAAGATAACAGACCTTACCACTGCCACTGCTGACAAAGGCTGATCCAATTTCAATCAATATTTTCAAAGAAGTACTTGGCTAATTAAGAGCATTACTAGCTAGTATTCCTTTATTTTACTTTGAGAATGTTAGTAGACTAAAATTTTTTTTCCTGTTTGAAAAAGGCAATAAATAGATAAGCAACTATTCTGCCTTGGTGAGGCCACATCTGGAGTATTGTGTCCAGTTCAAGAAGGCCAGGGAACTACTTGAGAGAGTCCAGCGCAGAGCCACAAAGATGCATAAGGGAGTGGAACATCTCCCTTACGAGGAAAGGCTGAGGGAGCTGGGTCTCTTTAGCTTGGAGAAGAGGAGACTGAGGGGTGACCTCATTAATGTTTATAAATATGTAAAGGGTGAGTGTCATGAGGATGGAGCCAGGCTCTTCTCAGTGACATCCAATGACAGGACACGGGGCAACGGATGCAAGCTGGAACATAGGAGATTCTGCATAAAATATGAGGAAGAACTTCTTCACAGTGAGGGTAACAGAACACCGGCACAGGCTGCCCAGAGAGGTTGTGGAGTCTCCTTCTCTGGAGACATTCAAAACCCGCCTGGACATGTTCCTGTGTGACCTGACCTAGGTGTTCCTGCTCTGGCAGGGGGATTGGACTAGATGATCTTTTAAGGTCCCTTCCAATCCCAAACATTCTGTGATTCTGTGATTCTGTAAATGGAATGGGAAATTTTAGATTATTTCAGTGGTAAGGTAGGACCAGCTACATGATAGCTTAGCTATTACCTTTCAGTTACTTGATATAGCATGAGAATGCTTGAAGAGGCATAGAAGCCCCGATTGTCTGTCAATCATTTTAGCCACTTGCAGATCTGGTGAGTGCTTCTTAGAACAATTTTTATATGTAAACTAATGAAATAGGCTCTTGTAAAGAAAATGCCTTTCATTTATAACTAGTGCAAAAGCATGTATTGGACAAAAATTCATTCTCTGAAACAACTAGAGATGGATCTACTAAGCATAAAAAGATTTGTAGAAAGTGGAAAGTTTATATTTTATAATCAATGACAAACTCAATATGATATTTTTTCTATAAAACACCAAAATATATCTAGCAAAAATACTGAACCCATATGAATAACTGCCTACATAAGAGCCAAGAACCTTCTTCCTTACTGAAACCAGTGTAGATCAATTCACCAATAAATGAACAGAGAAGGGAAAAATTATGTTATTGGATTATGATTTACCTTGGTGCCACATTCTTAGATTCTTCTTCAGGGATTAACACTCGTTTGCATCCCTGTCTTTATTTGTACTCTTTATAAAATTTGATGACAGACAATACGGTACTATTAATGAGACCCATAAAAATTAGATTGGAAAAGACAGACAAAGCTCTAGACACAGGCAAAATGCATCATACCTGGCCCTGTAAACCCACTGGTGCTGTATAATATTAGCTCCAGTTATTAAGAAAATACTTGAAATAAGAAGTAAAATAATCCCAAGATGAGCAGTGCTTCCCAGATCTGAAAAAGTGCTGGCCTCCAGCTGGTGAGCAAAGCCACTTCTATATGCACTGTAGTGTAGCTGAGATGGTCTAAGCTATAGGAATGCAGCATAAGGAGAGGTAGTACCTTCTAGCAGACCATATTAAGTAAACCAACAGCCCACATTTCCTATTATATCCAGGGTCCATATATTTCATCCACTCTGCAAGTGTTGATACTTCCTGACTCGTGTTTTCATGCACTCAGTGCTATTTGGTCCTCAGCTGTGGGGACCTCTTTTTCAATCCTACATCCCCTTGCAAGTCCATCACAGCCAAGTGCTACATGCCCACAGATCAGATGCTCCCTCTGGATCACCTGGCCCTTAACCTTCCTCCTCCCAGCTCTCTTCAAGATAACCTTGAAGCCAGTGCCCAGGAATTTAGGCTTCATGTTGCACCTCCTCAGAAACCAGCAACAAGTCCCACTTACGAACTGTTCAGTTGAGTTTCTTCAAAGGTCTGATCAAGTGAAAGCTTTGCCTCTTTAACAGAAGCTGTTTAATCAGCTGGATACTGGCAGAAAACATCCTGAACATCGCCTTCGTTTTCCAATTTAGACACACAAAGTGCACCATCAGCTATTCAGCAGGAAAGAGCAGAAAAAAATATTTGGGCTTTGAAGTACTATAAAAAAATCTTATCTGCTCTGTTAACATATAGACGTAGTGGCATATGGCAAAGCAGTGCACCCCAAAAGGTGATGAGAGGGAAAAGCAGGGAGGAGGAAGAGAGGAATTTCAGAAAAGATAGAGGGTAGGAACGCCAGGGACAGCCCTTCTTTTGAGCAAACCCACGTCTTCTCTGGCCTCTCCTGAGAAAAGTATAGTTACAAGCAGCCTTAGCTTAACCTCGAGGACCCACAGGATGAAAGGATCCATAGACTGCCTGTTACTGTATTAGAAGTACAACCACCACTAGGTGTCAGCCCAATTTAAGGTGTTATATATACACATTTCTTTAAATAAAATCTCACTTCCTTATACTTTAATCTTCTAACTATAGAAATATTCATACATAGATATATACCATATACATACACATCTAACACTCTTAAGCTGACTTTAAGGAACACACCTAATGACATTTGTAGAAAAGCACAGTATCAAATACCTAGTACCTTTTTGAAACTGAAGTAGGGCACCTGCATTTACAAAAATACATTCCGTATAATCAGATGGGGTGGCCAAGACCCTTAAAATCATTGAGTCCAACTGTAAACCTTACATTTCCAAGTCCACTGCTAAACCATGTCCTTAAATGCCACATCTGCACATCTTTTAAATACCTCCAGGGATGTTGACTCAACCACTACCCTGGGCAGCCTCTTCCAATACTTGATAACCCTTTCAGTGAAGAAATTTTTCCTAATACCCAATCTAAATCTCTCCTGGTGCAACCTGAGGCCATTACCCCTTGTCCTATCACTTGTTACCTGGGAAAAGAGACTGACCCCACCTCACCACAACCTCCTTCCAGGTAGTTGTAGAGAACAATGAGGTCTCCCCTCAGCCTCCTCCAGACTAAACACCCCCAGTTCCCTCAGCTGTTCCTCATCAGACTTGTGCTCCAGACCCTTCACCAGCTTCGTTGCTCTTCTTTGGACACGCTCCAGCAGCTCAGTGTCCTTCTCATAGTGAGGGGCCCAAAACTGAACACAGTATTTGAGGTGCAGCCTCACCAGTGCCGAGTACAGGGGGACAATCACTGCCCTAGTCTTGCTGGCCACACTATTTCTGATACAGAGCCAGTATTGTGTTCAGCTCTCAGGCCCCCAACATATGAAGGACATGGACCTGTTGGAGGAAGTCCAGCAGAGGGCCACAAAGATGATCAGAGAGCTGGAGCACCTCTCTTATGAGGACAGGTTGAGGGAGTTGGAGTTGTTCAGCCTGGAGAAGGAAAGGCTCTGGGGAGACCTCATAGTGGCCTTCCACTACCTGAAGGGGCCTACAAGAAAGCTGGAGAGGGACTTCTTACAAGGGCATGGAGTGACAGGACAAGGGGTAACAGTTTTAAACTGAAAGAGGGGAGATTTAGATTAGATATAAGAAAGAAATCCTTTACTGTGAGGGTGGTGAGACACTGGAACAGGTTACCCACAGAAGCTGTGGATGTCCCTTCCCTGGGAGTGTTCAAAGTCAGGTTGGACAGGGCTTTGAGCAATCTGGTCTAGTGGAAGGTGTCCCTGCCCAGGGCAGGGCTGTTGGAACTAGATGATCAGCCAACTGTCAACCAGCACCCCCAAGTCCTTTTCTGCTGGGCTGATTTCCAGCCACTCTTCCCCAAGCCTTGCATGAGGTTGTTGTGACCCAAGTGCAGGACCTTGCACTGAGCCTTGTTGAACCTCATACCACTGGCCGCAGCTCATCAATTCAGACCCCTCTGCAGAGCTTTCCTACCCTCAAGCAGATCAACACTCCCACCCAATTTGGTGTCATCTGTAAATTTACTGAGGGGGCGCTCAATCCCCTCATCCCTATCATTGATAAAGATCTTAAACAGAACTGGCCCCAAAACTGAGCCCCAAGTAATACTACTCATGACCAGCTGCCAACTACATTTAACTCCACCACAACGCTTTGGGCTCAGCCATCCAGACAGTTTTATACCCAGCAAAGAGTATGTCTGTCTAAGTCTGTCTGTTTGGAGGTTGTGGAGATGATGCACCTTCACAGATGGAGAGCTGAGAGCATGCTCAGGCCCATGGACAGTACTTCATCTTTTTAAAATTCAAAGTCTCAACAGCTAAAATGTGAGCTGAAAAGGTAGAAGTAGAATACCTGCCCTGCCACTGTTTTCTGAAGCAATGAATCCATTAACACCACAGAGCCCCTGCTGGCTAGAAGATAAAAGCAGATGGACTATTTATAAGCATTTTGTCCAGGAGAGAATTAAGTAACTGTCATATCACTTCTGAACAGGCCCGCTCTGAGCACTTTCTGTCATTCAAGTTAACACTACCCCCTTTCCAACTGCAGGGCTTAAAACACATAGAACAGGGATGTAACACAGGAAAAAAATATTTATTCAGAGTATTATGTCTTCAGTCATAAATATGCATGGGCTCTTCAGAGCAGACTTCAAAAACAAAAAAGGTGGTTATGAAGTATCCTGTAATTAAATTTTCATTCCCCTCTCTAGAGGAAGTATGACGAGACAAAACTGAACGTGGAAAAACGGACCTGACTGCCATTGTCCTCAGTCAGAAGGAGCTTGGAGAGTCCCCAGGCAATACAGAACACAGCCTCTGCAGGCTCACCAGTGATGTAAAGCAGTGCAAATAAAATTATTGGGGGTGGGGAGGAAACAAAATACCCCAACCAGAACTAGCAATGGTCCAGGGAAAAGGACTGTTCCAGAAGACCACCTTCCTTTCCAGTAATGCAGAAAAAAAACAGCCTACAGTCTTTCCTTGCACAAAGCCTCCCTCTCCTGTCAAAAAAATGATGCTTCAGTTCTGAAATATGATTGTACCATACTGCAACATACAGTCCTCCCACAACTGACCCCAAGTCTTTCTGTGTCTCCTGATCTCTCACCCTATAAGCATCACAGAACACCCAAATCAGTGTCAGCACCAATGCTGGGAAGGATGAAGAAATGAGGGAACTCCTACACAACTGATGGCAAGAGCCAGTCTGGGACGTCCAATAGCAAGGACAGACTGAATTCAAACCTGAAGCTTCAAACATGAAGCAGGAAATTCTATCCCAAACATAAATGCAGCCAAGAGGGAAAAAGGACCCAAGACAGGAAAACGATTCTCTGAAGAGATATCAGAGATGACTGAGAACAGAAGGCAAAAATGGCCCTTTACAACCTCAAACAACCTGGAGCTTCAAGTTGGATTTAATTTCTAAATGTAATCCTAGGAATGGGATGAGCTTCAGACCCAGATCCCAGCCACAACAGAATCACAGAATTGCCTAGGTTGAAAAAGACCTTGAAGATCATCGAGTCCAACCATCAGCCTAACACTGGCAGTCCTCAACTACACCATATCCCTGAGCAATATGTCAACATGACTCTTAAACACCTCCAGGGATGGGGACTCTACCATTGCCCTGGGCAGCCCATTCCAATGGCTGACCACCTGTTCTGTGAGGAAATTCTTCCTAATATCCAGTCTAAACCTCCCCTGGTCAACTTGAGGCCATTACCCCTTGTCCTATCACTTGTTACTTGGTTAAAGAGACTCATCCCCACCTCTCTACAACCTCTTTTCAGGTAGCTGTAGAGGGCAATGAGGTCCCCCTCAGCCTCATCTTCTCCAGACTAAACAACCCAGACAAAGAAGTTCTTGAGCAGGCATCTGGTATGTCTTCTAGCAGCCTGCCCCCTCCTTTGCAGTCCCCTCTGCAGCTCTACTCCAACAGAAGCTCTAGGATTTACCTCTCTCCTAACCCTAGGGATGGGCACAGCCAGATCATTAAGCCAATAATCCCAGCAACAGCCCAAAACCAATGTTCTCAGGGAGAGATCTTTTGGTAGCCAAACCCTTCCCTTGGCAGCTCCCTTCAGTCTATACCAAGTGGAACATGAGGCTTGGCTTTGCTCCTAACTCTAGCCTTTCTCTCAGCCTCAACCCTCAGACTCCAGCCCTGACTGAGATGAAGCAAGTCTCAGGGAAGGGCCTTTTTAGCAGCCTAAGCCTTCTCTTGGTGCCCCTTTTGCACTCATACTCTAAATGCCACCCTAGACTTTGTCCCTCTCCTAATCCTGTGATGCAAGCAGCCATAAAGGTGGTATGGTCAGAAGGAAAAAAAAACCTGAACAAAACAAAATGTCTGCTGAAAAATACTGATAGAGAAATGCCAACCAGCCTGGGAACTGAAAAAGTACATCTGGCCTCTTTGAAGTAGTGTCCTGGTTTCCCACTACTAGGCCGAGTATAAGCTTGTACATGTTATGTTAACATTTGTATTAGTTTAGTTATTTCATTAAATCCATTTCAATTTCAACCCATGGGGCTTCTCCCTTTTTCCCCTGATTCCCCTTCTCAGCTGGGGAGGGGACATCAGGTGGTAGAGCAACTGCTGCAGTTTAGCCCCAGATACAGGCTAAACAGACAAGTAGACAGGGCGAGTGCCTAGAAACCAGAGACATCCTAAGATACCACTGATAAATGCAAAAACCAAGAAACTGTAACAGCAACTTATCTGAAAAAGTGGAAGCAGTCCAGGAAAATAAAAATTAGTCTGAAAGAACAAAACCCATCATCTATTGGCTGTTACAGGTGAAAACCAGACATTAACAGCATCTATTGGCTACTTAAAGCAGTGGTGTCCTACACCCTCTTATGTCTCTATGATACAATGAAGACTTAATTTTTATCCAAAGTTGAGCTTTTCTTTGTGACCTTCCTGTGCTGCACGTACTTTTCCTAAACAGGTTGAACTCTCCACACAAACTTTCTATGAGATCTTGGACCACTGCTAGGGACACCTGACCAACTCCGATTGTTGCTATACAATTGATTTCTGCCATACTGTTGATTATTGCTATATTATTGATTGCTGATAGTAATTTGTAATAGTTTGATATTTATATTCAATTTATTAACCACAGGTATACTTGCTACTGCTGATTTTTGTGGTATTGGTGGTAAATGGTAATAAACTAGAGATGTTCAGAGGATAAAAGCCTCCACATCCTCAAGCATTACAGAATCTTACAAAGTCACAATCATGATCTCTGCACACCTGCAGGCCAGGTAACCCTTCTGGTCGTGATACGCTGTCATGGAGCAGCAAGAGCCAGCTGATCTGCAAGGAGAGCTGAGACAGGAGATGAGTATGAAGGCAAGCAGGAGTGACTTCCCCAGCAAGGCCAAGGGAAGTCTGTGTCAGAATTGCATCCAGAGGCAAAGATCTGGGCAGATACTGTCCAGAGATCACCCAGCAAGTCCGTAGTGATGAGGCAGGTCCAAGGCCAAGCTAGGAAGCCAAGCCACAGGCCCAGGTCAGGATGAAGGAGGTTAAGGAGGTTTGAGACTGGAAGCAGACATAGCTGCTACATAGCTGTAGTGTAGAAGATGCCAGCAGTAAAGGGGCCAGTAGTAAAGGCTCAGCTTAAAAGCAGCTCCCAAAGGAAAGTTGCAAAGTGCTTTTCTGATTGGGCACTGGGGATCTTATAGATGTAGTATAGCTGAGCAGAACAAAATTGCTATCTGAAGGTGGGATGGTCAGGAAGATAACACTAAGTGACTGCCCCTTATCTGAGAATGCGGTACATGTTAGTACACACATACTCCTTCTGAGCAGGTAAAGGAAAGGGTATTTTTAAGCCAAATAAAAAAAAAACCTATAGAACCCAAGCACTGATTCTTCCTTTTACACTATGAACTATAGTGTTAAAGATGTCAGGAAGGTCTGAGGCAATAAGCTTTTGTGGTTTTTTATACATTGTATAGTTGCATCCACAGCAGAATTATTGTCCACTCTGCCTGTTTCAAGACTCTGTGATTAACACATGCACAGGAATATGTGGTCCCAGCTGCAGAATGATGTGTAGGTCTGGGGAATATTTACAGGGGCTCAAGGCCTTGGCTATTAGAAAACCGGGTTTTTTTTCTGCTACCATCAGTACAAGTACTATGTGGGAAAGCATCACAGCTGTAAAGGCTGGAAGTGTGCAACGTGCTTTGAGCAGATCTTAGACAAAAATCCAGCACTGGTGCTTCATGTCTGCAATCAGAAAACAAGAAGGAAGTCAGAGGTACATTTTCTATGACAAAATGCATGCAGAAATGCATGGTAAATACCAAATTACACTTTACTGGAAATACAGAGTATGAAGAGGCAGAAAGGCTAGCTGATAGTTTAAAGGGATACATGCCTTGTGGACTTTATTCAGTTGCTTATAGACAAAAATTTGAGGCTTTCACAGTACATAACACCAAAGGCTATTACAGCTACTTCACTTAGTCAATCATTAGAGCACTATATATTATCACACTATTTAAGAAAGTGGTTGCAGTCACATTTGCTCCTAGAATTCATTATCTCCTACTTTTCCCTGTTCAGGAGTAATGAGTACAGACATATCTCAGATATTTAAATAGGAATATTGAAACTGAAAGTAGAATCACTAAATTAAAAATGTGTAAGACTGAAACAAGGTGTGAAAGGGGAAGAAATATTTATGCAAAAAATATTAGGAACTGTGCTGAAAAATCTCAAGATGAGAATACTCAGGGGGAATCTTATCAATGATAGATAATTCCTTACAGGAGAAAAAGTTAGAGTAAGGCTCTGCTGCTTAGTGGTGCCCAGTGACAAGATGAGCAGCAGGGGCATAAGCTAAAATACAGGAAATGTCATTTAAGCACAAAAACGCATTACTGGGATCAGCTGCCCAGAAAGCCTTCAGTCCATGGAGATATTCAAAACCCAACTGGACATGAGCCTGAGCAACCTGCACTAAGTGTCCCTACTCTGAGTAGAAGATGGACTAGACAGTTGCCAGAAGTCCCTGCCAACCTCAGCTCTTCTGTAATTCTGAGATTAATTACTGTTGAATATTGACTTGGCAATGAAATAACAATGCCGAAGCCTGAAATAAGTGTATAAAACTCAAAGGTGAAAAAGAAGCAGCATCCATGTCCATTTTACATACAGATAAAACTTAAGCTCATTGAAAAAAACAGACAGTGCAACATTGTCTGGTTAGATAAGTGAGAATTAGTTGTCACAGCTGGGAAAATATCAGTACAGTATCAGAGATAAAACCTTCAAAATTTCCTTTTTTTTGTATGTAAGAAAGGTCAGGATCAGGCTATATAAACTTAAAAAAACAGAAGTAAAAGTAACAGTTTAACTGTCACAAGAGGTCAGGTCACAATATTCACAGATTTGTTGAATAAAACATGCCAATACAAGCAATCATCTTGTCTTTGCTGACTGCCCCACAGATTTCACAAAAATACTCAAATTTAGAATGAAGATCAGGAACAAAGCAGCAGTCTACTTCTTCCCCCGCCCTCGCCTCCCAGTCCTGTCTGGACAAAGGCAAAAGCAACCTGTGCTGACAGCTGAACACAGGAGAAGTTCTGTTCTGCGTATCCCACAGTGACATGAAACAAGAGATGGAAATCTTGCCATGACAAGCTGGCTTCAGAAAGACAATTTAACTAGGAATTCTGCCTAGACAGTAGTCATACAGTCAAGTGTACTGTAGATTTTACTACCATTTATTCATGAGAAAAGCAAAACTGGCTATGACTACTCTATTAGCTATTCAGAAGCTCTCTGTGCCATCTAACACAACCACACTGACAGATGTCTGGAATCTCAGCACATTTTATTAAGACTTCCAACTTTGACAACGCAACATCGTATCATCTATGGTCTGCCACTGAACAGAAGGCAAAACAAAGCCTCATAGGACAATTCAGATTGGAAGGGATGTCTAAGTCTCCAGTCCAAGCTCCTGCTTCAAGCAGACAGCTCTGAGATTAGGCCAGGTTGGCCAGGGCTTTATCCAGTCAAGTTTTCAAAGCATCCAAAGACATAGACCTAACAACCTCTCCAGGCAACCTGCTGTACTGCCTGATTCACCTCATGGTGAAACAGTTTTTCCTTATATGAACCTCTCCAGTTTATGCCTGTTGTCCCTCATCCTCCCACTATGCACCACCAAAGAGCCTGGCTCCATCTCCTCAAAGGTATTGGTAGGCTGCTGTTAGGTCCCCTCACGGTTGTCTTTTCTGGGATGAAGACACGCCTTCAGCCTCTCCTCACCTGGCAGGTCCTCCTAGTCCTTGACCCTGTCAGTGGCTCAATGCTGAAAACAGATTCCACCTACATGGATATGCTTAGTAACGTTCTTCTATGTGTTCACAGACCTACCTGTAACACAAACCAAGAGAACTATTTCATACAGTAAAGGTACGATAACTGAATAAGAGGATCCACACAAACATCACAATTTCTGTTCCAGATGTAAAAGGCAAAAGAGAAATAGATTATGTGGGAACAGGTATATGCAATCAGCAGAAAATAAAGAACAGCTCATTTAGCCATTTGCATTATGCAGACAACAGCTTTTTGTCCTTATAAATCTTTACTTCTGGAAATCACAAAATGGGACTTGGTTTTGGTGCTGCATTTTGCCATTTGGGACTCCAGGGTAATTCCTCCTTATTCCTAAACTGTAACTCCCAGAATGTCTTTCTGAGAGGGCACTTTGCCATGCTTCAACCAAGTTTGTGTTGCTCACAAAAAGTGTAATAGGAATTCTCTTTCATATGAGCAAGCCACCAGCAGAGAAGGAGATACTGAAACCACTGACTGCTTTGGTTGCGTCTGGCAGCCTGCAATATACAAAATTCTCTAGAGGAAAAATAAGTTTAGTCTAGGAATGGCTCCTCACGAGTGTTAAGTATAACTAATGCTCAGTGGACACCTAGTGGTAACCTTCAGTAAGATTTTTTTAAAAAGTTTCATTCTCAGTAGATAAACCCAGCTATCAGTCTCACAAGAAAAATATTGCAGACAGTTAAAGTTACTGCCACCTCACAGGCAGCAAAATGAAAGAAAACCAAAGGTCAAGAAAGAATGGAATTGGCAGTAAGGCTCTGCTTGGTAAGATGAGGGAGCTCACTGGGAATAAAACAGCACAGCTTCCAGAAGGCTTAATAGCAGCTCATCATGGCAATCCTCTACAGAAGAAAAGGAAGTAAAGCACAGTATCAGTCTCAAGACTGCCATTTGCATAGGTGCAGTCAGAACCAAAAGTGCTAGACCAAATCCATAGCATATGTGAATCAGCTTCAGTGTCCTTGTTTCCCAGGCACAGACCCATGGGCCAGCCATGCAGACAGTCCATGAGTAGCCCCGAGTCAGCTGAGAGTTCCAATCAGGTCAGCTGACTCACAGGTGTATCCCATACCACCTAGTCATGCTCATTATAAAAGGAGGGAGCTCAAAGAGGGAGGGTTCTCTCCTCTCCCTGAGGGTCCTTGTTGGTGGTGCTCTGTTCCTGCTGTCAGCATTGAGAGCCAGGCTGAGTAGAACCCTCTACGCTTAATGTTGATTGTCTCAATTTTGTTGTCTATTGAATCTGTTTGTACTCCAGCTCATGGGCCTTTTCCGTTTTTCCCCTGATTCTTCTTGCCTGCTGGGGAGGGAGCCTTGGGTGATATACCAACTGCTATGGTTTAGCCCTGAGTACTGGTTAACCGTAGACATTCAGAAAGGATCAAGTCACCACAGACCCAGGTTATTGAAGATTCCCAACTAGTCAGCTACTGTAAGCACACAGGCTAGTTCATGCAGACAGTTTAGTCAACACTACCTCTCCTCTCCCAAAGAGGAATACCATAGGAAAACATGGAAACTACTATCACCATCCATTCCCTCTAGATCTGATGACCTAGATCAGGACCAAGATCATACACAGCTCTCCTGAAAATGCTAAGTCACAGTAAAATAGTGTCAAGGTCAATTCTATGAATTTATTTGTAAGATTATTAGGCCAGTGTTTATTAATATGCTGAGCAGAGCACATATCTCCTGTCAGCTCCTACATCTGAAGGCAGTAAGGCAGCACAGTTCAGAACAGAAATCACAGTCCCATGATCTGCACTCCCTCACCCCACAGCCCACATACTGCCTTGCTGTCACCCCATGCTCTCATTCAGGCAGCACTGATGAACTTCTTGCATGTTTTGTGAATTTCTGTCCCAGTCAATTGAATTTAAAACAAAATTCAATTACAGTAGACTCAAATCTATCATAGCATTCACTTAGGAAGTTTCTGTATGGTTCAATGCATCCTTCGTTCATGCAAAACATTACACTAATTCTGAGAAAGCATGACAATATTCGTTATACACTGGATGATGAGGCCATGGAAATTATTATATCACATCAGAAGACAGGCTGTTCTGCAGTTAGAGCCTGTGGCCAACAGGAAATGCTTCAGAAAAAAGAGCAAAAAGCCTTGAGCGAGATTTAGGGAAAACTGACTTAAGATTTATTCCACAAAGCACAGATCTTTAGATTCCAAAAAGCAGCTTAACCACTTTAGCTCAGAATTCTGAGGAATATCCTGTGCTCCTTTGCCTTACAGTACAAATGTGTAGTAGAGTTAATGAGCCCTACAGCCCCACTAGGATATTGTGAAGCCATTATTTCCTTTTCATTCGTATCACATATCTTGCCTTTCCATCTAGCACTAGAGTAATGGCTGTGCTTAAGCAGATGAAAACAGGTCACATGCAGAGAAGAGTGTACTGCAGGAGCTGTTGTGTGGCAACAGCACTGGCCACACTGTTGGAAAAAGGAACAGGAGATCAGAAAAACAATCAAAGCACTTACGAGTCACTATGTGGGTAGGTAGTGAGCTACACAAACTTATGTGAACATTGGACAATTATTTTCTTCACAACCAGGTAACAATGAATAGTATTACAATCTGGAAGAATATATACATATTTTTGCTGAGTACATTCAAGATTGATTGCAAAATTCTTTGTATATCTTCATCTTTGTTAGCACTCATGGAAGTTTTTTTACTCCACACTTGGGCTTCTCTGTTACAAGACTGCCCAGAAGTATGACTCCAATAAGCATACTCTCACAGTAAAAAAATTCCCTGCTGCTTTGCTCAGGCAGGTGCTATAGTACTATTTGTGACACTGCCACTCTCAATGCCTAAGCCACACCCCAGCCTGCACTGACTCCGTGAATGGAATGCACAGATGATTCTGGCCACCATTTTAGCTTCAATTTAGATGTTTACATTATTATTCAGGTATCAGACTGCCCTTAGGAAATACATTGTCCTCTTCACGAGAGCTCCCTTGGGTATCTCTGCCAGGTCAGTGCAAGGTGCACACCAGTTCCCCAGATTGCCTACTCAGGGCACATATTTATCAGCCACCTGTGAAAGGAAGCAGCTCTGAGGATGAGATGACACATACAGGCCACAGCCCCAACAAGCACTTTGCATGCAACCACATCACAGGTGCAGCTTGCTCCAGTACTCCGAAGGGATCACAGACTGCCTCAAGTCTCACCACACCTTCCTAACACATCACTGTGGCCAGGCACCACACATCTGCCCCGACAAACTGCAAAACATTAGTGACACTCCAGACAAAACAGCAACCAGAAATCATCTGTGGGAACTGTAACTTCATCTTCTGTAGCCAGGGACCCATGTAGACCTCTGCATATCCATGGCTGATACACAAACTAGAATATTCTTTAAGGTGATTTCTGTGTGGCTGTCCAAAACCAGCTAGTTATTTTTCTGGGAGAAAGCTGAACTAATCAAGGACATTAGCATTTCCTGAGCAAAAAGTCAGTCTGAAACCTTGTTATTTGTGTACACCCTAATAATATTGTTTAAATAGACTGAGATTTGGTTGCCTTTTTGGTTTTTTTAAACACTTTGCACAGAATTCAGGTCACACCAAAGCGTAAGTGCTATGAGTAACAAAACCCACTGGGATAATTGCTTGAAGCTAGTAAGCCTTACACCAACTATATCACAAAAAATATAACACAATACTAAAGCATCAAGTGGCAAAGCACTTTAACTACAAGCGTCCCCAGCTGCGTGGTAACAGAGTGCACTGAACGTATTTATTAAAGAAAAAGGAGGTTTTAGGTAAGTATAGACTTAAATCTAAAGGGCAATTTTACATTCAGGTGAAAGCTAGCTTTGTTTCGTCCAGAGTGCATCTGCTGTATTTGTGGTACCACTTCTGCAACTTTATACATCAGCCTGAGGACAGAAAAGTACTATTATATTACACACCAGACAGACAATTCCCATTTTAGGGAAATGGTTATATGGCCTTAGTGCTGCAATTTTCTTTTAGTCTGCTTTGGATGTTACGTTTTCCTGGCATACCCTCTACTGACCCTCCCATTTATATAGTTTCTGCAAGATGCCTCTCAAATTCTTTCAATTATCAATTCCATCTTTCGAGACCTAGGACACACAGCTGCTATCGTCACTTCTGCTGACAACTGTGAAATATAAGATCCAGCAAATCACAAGGTCTTCGAGCAATTGCAGTGAGGTGTATTGACTAGTCAGGCTACAATGAAAACCGATATGTAGTGTACAGGTTACACAGTGCTCTGCCTACACAGGCCCATAGTTTGTGGGAAGCTACATGACAAAGTGAAGAAGTTGCAACCACCACCACGCACACAGTGGCAGAAAAGTTACACCAAGTACAAATAATACTTCTTAGTATTCCCATTCCCTCCAGTCCTCTCTCTAGAGAGTGAGGGTTAGTAACAAGGAAAGAGGCCACCAAACCAAATACATAAAAGGATGGCTAAAATCAGCTACTTTACATGTGTATATAAATCTCTGTTCAACACAGGGGACAGAAAAGCTTCACTGCTAAGTGTTACAAGCTGCACTGGCTGAGGAGGAAGTGCAGCAGCACAGCACGCAGGCCGAAGTCATGGCCAAAGAACAGGACCAGAGGAACACAGGACAAGCCCTGCAGAGCGACAAGACTTAGCAGAAGCAGGCTGACATTTCTTGACCCTGGCTTAGTGGCTGAACACTTGGGGCCAAATCTTTCCTGTCACACAAACACATAGAATGAGGAAGAAACAGAAACCAGAGTAGTACTTCCCCATGTTATACATCTAACATCTTAGACTGAAGCAGCCCAGGAGTATGGCCCCAACATGAACTGTTACAGTTTGGTCCACCACAGCCCATTTTACAAGCTCACATGCCAAAAAAAAAAAAAAAAAAAAAAAAAAAGGAGTCTCCACCAATCTAGTCTTCTCTGTTTCAGTTCTGGCTTCACCTACCAAAAGAATAGGGAAATGACTACTTGCTTCTTACAGGAAATTACCTATCCAACAAAGAAGAGACAACACATATTTCTCGGTTTCCTCTGTTATGTTTAGAAGGATTTACAGCTGCAGTGGTTAAGCTCTTTTCAACAACTGGTAAGCTGCACCTCAGGCATCCTGCTAAATGGCCCGTCTTCAAATTCTGGGATAGCCTTTCAGCCACATCCATGCATTGCCAAGAAGAGGGGAATCTGCCTGACAAAGAGGAGGTCACCAACTACAATTACAATGAAAGCTGTGGTGAGTTAGAGTAGAAAGAGTGGGGTTCAAACCCACCAGCTGGGAAATGCAGTCTCACTGCCTGAGACAGATTTGCTGAGCATGGCTGTGGTATACACATGGCTGTCCCCAAGAACTTGGCCTGACATTCCTGTCAGCCTCCAGGAGGGACTCAGCCTGGCAACCCCAGAAGCCATAAGAGAATTTGTCTTGCTGCACACTGAGTCAAAACTCCAGGACACTTACCAGCTTCAGGAAGCCCAAGCTCACCAAGGATCCTTTGATCCAGCCAGCCAAGCTCCTCAGGCTGGTGTAAGAGTGACCACATGTATACATGCACACCTGACTGTCTTTCCTCGAATGCATCTTTTTCTCTTCCTCATCAGTCAGCTCAACTGATCAGTAAAGCTCAACTGAACATAGGTTGTACCTGACTGGTTAATGCTTTGGGTAAGAATGCTATTAAAAGGCAAAGAAGCTACATAACTGCAGCTGACCACTCCAAAAAATAAAAAGCACATCTGTTCATAATTTAACATGCCAAAAAGCAGCATAACCCCTTGGGAGTAGCATTCATCAATTTGGTGAAGCCATATCATCTAGGTTCTTAGGCAAAAGAGGTTAGTTGCCAACTAATTGAACTAACCCTCCATGCAGACGGAACTGTTACTCCTCACCTGGAGTTGAAGGAACTCATTGAGTTAATTACTATTAAGACTTGAGTTTAAATAAAGATTCAGTATCACCACAGACTGATTACTTAGCCAGTTAGAGGCCATCAGCAGTAGTTTCCACCATGCACAAAACAGATTCACCACCTCACCCTTCGCTGTCAGTCTGGTGCTGAGAAGTGACTCTTGGGAACAGATATGAGGATCACTTCTCAGAAATTTCCTGCGAAAATACTGGTTCACAAATCCAGAGGGAGAAGCATCTTGAAGCCTTCTGTCAAACCCAGCCATAAAGCCTACATAGTGAATAACTGCAGTCCTAGGATGGTGTCCAACATTCTCAGTTTGAGCATCAAGACAACTTTAAAAAATATATCTAACTAAAAATTGATCTGCGAGTAGCAACTGCTAAACCAGAACTACTGACAAAACTGGAATCTCAGCTTTCTAGTATCAGAAAAGCTCTGTTAAAACATCTCCAAAAACTCACAATTTTATCTACCTTCACAATCCCAAGGCTTGAATAACTAGCAGATAAAAAGTCCATACCTTCAAAGTCTGAATATTAACATTAAAAGCCCTGTTAAAGGATGGTTATACTCCCCCGCCTTTACATAAAACAGCTTAACAGCACCACACAGGGCTGCATCTTAGGAGTTACCTACCTCGTAAACTCACTGTGAATCTACAAGTACACAGATTATACGTGTCTACATTTAGCCAGTACCCAGGGCTAAACTGTAGCAGTTGTTCTACTACCCGATGGTCCCGCCCCAGCTGAGAAGGGGAATTGGGGAAAAAAGGGAGAAGCCCCATGGGTGGAAGTAGAAACAGATTTATTGAAATAACATAACTAATACAACAACTGACATAAAGTATACAAGGTTCCACTCAGCCTGGTCCTAGAGGTCACCAGCAGGAGCAGAAGGCCAGGAAGAACTCCACCCTCAGTGAACTCCCTCCTTTTATAATGAGCATGATGAGCAATGCTAGGGGACACATCTGTGAGTCAGCTGCCTTGATTGGATCTCCCAGCTGAGTCACGGCTACTCATGGCCTGCCTGCATGGCTGGGCCATGGGTCTGTTCCTGGGGAACCAGAACAACACAGAATTTCATACATACAGGATACCACCATCCTTAGAAATAGCTGTGGAGGGATGCAAAGAAATAGACTCTCAGATTACAGATAGTCATTGGAGCTAGTGAAGAGACAAACGTTACCAAAACAACAACCCTAAAAGTGCTAGCTACCATAGGCACTAATGGGATCAAGTGAACAAGAAGACCTCCAGCCAAGTTATGTTTCCACATTTCAAGAAAGAGTTTAAGAGACAGACCAGTTTGAAAGCTAGGGCTGTGGAGTAATACACTTTGAGAAGACCCTAACAGTAACAACTGGCCAAAGAACCAATGTCTGTCAGAGATGCCTGATAAGCTTAGGAAAATGGTTACTCAGAGGATTTCCAGGGAGAGGACAACACAACACTAAGAACTGCAGACACTGCCCAATCAAGAGAGACTTGGGCATGTGTTGTGGGGACACACTCTTTTCAAACCACATACATAAAACATCACAAGTAGCTATGGCTGATAGAGGGCAGAAGTGGAAGAAATACACTGAGTCCCAACAGAGAGAAAGAGAACAAGTTTTTTAAACCAATCGAAGATGAAGTGGCCCTTTGTTGTGGTCTTCACAGTTAGGCAGGACAAGCCATCCCCACTCACTGATGCAGGATTAGAAAGAATGCAGAAATATCAGAAACTGCCAGAACAGAAAGATATTACAGAGGTGCTCCACAGGTGAAGTCCTTTGCCACTTTTCCCATGCTCTGATAAGAAAGCCATCCAGACAACTACACTTTACTATTAGAGCTCAACCTCTGTCAGTCATCAAGACAAGGCCACACAATCTACAACCTCTAATCATTTCTACAGATAATATTAATATCTTCACCCAGATTTTCCTAGGAAAACTGTACAATATATACACTTACCGGGACCATTATGTTCTTTCCATTCTCCTCTGATCTAAATAACACACTACAGAAATCTTTCAAACTCTCCCAGACTCATGGAGACTTAGCAGAAGTTGGCATCCCCTCCAACCAATCCTCCAGGGAACTACCACCTGCAAAGGAATGAAGCTTGAGAGCCATGTTGCAAGTTTTGGGCTTGTGATGTCTGGATCTCAAAAAGCTGGTTCCTTTAGGTATTCAGCAGCCTCAGAAACACTAGCATAGTTTTTTTTCTTTACCAACACAAGCGGAAAGAGGAGGAAACATTAACCCAGGCCCCAAGCTGTCTAGCTCAGGAATCTACAATTGGTACTAATTATTTACTCAAGGAGCTGCAAATGATCTGGGACAGGGTGCCAGCTGTACACAAGATGGAACAGGCAGGGACACTGCAACTGCCCAACATCTATTATAAAGGTGCATAGAAGATACACACTTAAGAGTCCAGACATCTGTGGTTTCAGGCAGGACTAATGTGGTGGGTGCCAAAAAGGACTGTGGTGGACTGACCTTAGCTGGACACCAGCTGCCCACCAAAGCTGCTCTATCACTCCCTTCCTCAGTAGGACAGGGGGTAAAAAACATAACAAAAGGCTCATGGGTCAAGATAAGGACAGGGAGAGATCACTCAGCAACTACTGTCACAGGCAAAACAGACTTGACTTGGGGAAATTAATTTATTGTCAGTCAAATCATAGTAATAAGAAATAAAAACTAAATCTTAAAACACCTTCCCCCCACCCATCCCTTTTTCCCAGGCTCAGCTTCACTCACAATGTCTCTGCCTCCTCTGAGCAGTACAGGGCGACATGGAATGGGGGTTGTGGTCAGTTCATCACATGTTGAATCTGCCGCTCCTTCCTCCTCCTCTTCCCCTGCTCCTGCAGGGGCCCCTCCCACGGGAAAGAGTCCTCCATGAACTTCTCCAACTTAAGTCCTTCCCATAGGCTGCGGTTCTTCACAAACTGCTCCAGCGTGGGTCCCTTCCATGGAGCGCAGTCCTTCAGGAACAGACTGCTCCAGTGTGGGTCCCCTGTGGGGTCAAAGTACAACTGATCATAGGTTTTTTATTTATAGTACTATTTAAGCTCACACATTAGTATAATTTGCTTTCCACAAGAGTGTGCTTCCACAGGGACATCTGTCATCCATGTGAAAAACAAAACATAAGATACCATCTTGGTACTGCCAAAAAAAAAGAGAACTTCAACCGGGAATCCTGAAGTACTAAATAGATTTGACTGCTCAATTATATTGTATAATGCTGCCAAAAGCCCACTACATACATAGGTGATGAAACCAGGCATAATGCAGAAGTGATTGCACCAAGTACATGTGGTCAGATGTCAACATTCATATAGTCATTACAATAAACTAATGAATCCTAATGATGTTCTGAACATTAAAATTCAGCTTTAACAAAGTGTATTCAATATCAGCCTCACTGCAAGTTCTGTACAAGAAAAGTGCTCATCAGTGTGATCAGGCTGCTACTTTTTCACTGAAATTAGGTGACAAATAAAGACAAAGACTTCCCAAAGTATGTGTTAAAATGACAATGCTCAAGGTGAAACCCAAACATACACATTGTTCTATATTCTCTCTAGAAGCCAAATCTCAGTTTCAAGTTATGTTTAATATTCCACATAGCTCTGTGTTACCTCAAGGTCTTCATAAGGTACAGCAGGAAAGAAAAAGCGGGTGGTCTGTAACAGTAGGAATCCCATTGACAATGCCACCACCAAGCAGCGAGGGCCCAGTTCATTTGAACAAGTGTGGCATAACTCCAGGGATCTCTGATGTCATGCAGTTTTCCAGTTGTGATACAGGAATGCAAAAGCTGGAAGTAGACATCTGTTCTTATACGTTACCAGACAGAACAGTTTATTAGCCTCTGCTAGGTTAGCATGTCATGTCTTTATATCTGTCTAGATGGTCACAAACCACAGATTATAGATTACCTAATGAGTATTATTAGTCCCATCTGAGTCTAAGACGATAAATACAGAACAGTCCAAACTTGGTAGCTAACTACCAATCTCATTAAAAACAAAAGGGGGAGTAACTCTTTCACATCCAAAGCAGCCAGCCTCGAGAACAAACCAGCTGCTACATAACTCTGGCAGATTTCATAAAGAAAATGTGAAAAGGAAACCTCAAGAGAACATAAGTGCTTGAAAGTGAAAGTCATCTGGAATTTAAGGATCAACAAGGGAGGTAGAGTGACAACAAATTCCTCAATGCCTAACTAGGACATGCTGAAGAAATTGCAGTTAGGATCTCTTAAAATACTGAAAAAGAAGTCTTTTGAAGTATAAATCAAGGTTACATTTTAGCTCTAATCTTTGCTTTCTCTTTCCACTTATCTGTTAGCTCAGCCTTAAGTCTGCTAAGTGACCGGCAGTTGTTTGGGGCAGAATTGTCTGGGAAAAAACTTACACAGAAAAGGCTCTAAAAGCAGCAAAACATAAACTATCATATATACATAATCTCCAGTAGTCTGCATCCAGCACACAGTTAGAGCTCAACATATTTCAGGAGAAAGGCCTGGTCCCTAATTTTTCTTAAAGAAATCCACATTTTTTTCCACTTATATTCACTGAAACTCTACTACATAACTTGTACTTGTGCATTTTTACATAAACCACAATACAAGGAAGTCCAGAGTAGCAGTACAGCTGCTCTGCTAAATGCACAAACCAGACACAAATTCAGTTTAAGATCAGGATTTGTAAATTGTTTTAATATGACTTTATCAATATCACTAGTTGTAACGCACAACTGGCATTTCTGATCTGTATAAACTACGAAGATTGACCTTTAAAAATCTTTTGCTGGTCTAGTAATTGCTACAGCTTTGCAGGAGAAAGCTGATTACTGATTTAACCTGAAAGATTGTAATTGCATTCATATCGTTTCCAAGATAAAACAATCTTGTCAAAACTGCCAGCAATGGGGCTTTAAATCTAGAAAATAAATTTTTAAGCTTTTGTGCTGTAATTACTGCTTCTGCAGAAAGGAAAAATATCTTTCAAGTTAAACATCCATTTAATTCAACTGATTTTTGTTATAGTCCAGATGTAATGCATTCCAAAACACATATCAAACTATGAGTCACTATTTCATAAAGCTATCTCACATTCATATTTGTTTTCCAGTGCTTCAGAGAGGGAGAAACTAGCTCACCATTTAACAAGTGCTATAGTTAACAAGCTATAATTAGGATTCCAAGACAATAGTTTCTTTGTGCACAAAAATCTAAGAAACACAGAATGAGCATGAGAGCAACTTAAAAGCTTTAAGACCAATAGACCAACAGACCAGAGACAGTTTATTCAGAACCACGTGGCTTCAGAAACATTACTAAACACTGTTTCTTAAAGTTTATTTTAAGAAATAAATTGGTGACCTGTAAGTCAGCTTTTTAATGGACATTATGCATCTCTATCAACCAAACATTGCAATCTAAGCAAAAGCTTCAAGTAAATCCATATTCACACCATGATCCTCCAAAACATACATGTCTAACAAAAGTCCAGTTCAACTGTAGACTTCACTTTCTTAATTCATATTTCTATATTTAAACATATGCAAGTTCTCTATGTAAAATATTCTATTGATAGTACCTTTCTAATCAAGAATTATTTTTAAAAATGATTACTAGTCGCCTACCCCCACATCACTGTCTTGGAAGAACAGCAGAGGTACCAGAAATATTGCCAGACCTCAGGAAGATTGCATCAACCACAAGTGAAGAAACATTATGCACACAGCAAGATAACCTTCTTATCTCCAAACAGCAATCTCTCACTGCAAGGCTTGGAAGGAAATTTGACTTCTAAGTACAACAAAGGATTTTTTTAAACAAACCCACAGACCTGAGTCCCCAAGGCCAAAGCACTCAGGAGCACAGAGTGCATGCCCCCTTAGGCAAGGTGAGCTACAGCTTCACCTCAGCTGCCACACAGCAGGCTTAAGAGCACAGCTCCTTCTCCACCTTCTCTGGCCCCTCACAGATCCAGGTGACCCCAAACACCACCTGAGGTACGGAGGCATCTCAGCACCTGCACCCTGCCTAGGGAGCTGCACTAGGGGTGCATACGTCGGCTGCAAGGGCTTCCCCTCTCCTCCTCTACCCAGCAGGGCATTATACAGCTGTTTTTTTCCTCAACAACGCCAAAAATTTGACGCTCTCACCTCAGCCGCAGCCCAATCGCCGCACCCTTTTATGGGATGGGGATAAGGATTGGGGGGGGGGGAGAGGGGGGGGGAAGGCAAAAAATCACGACGGGGCGGAACCTAGGCTCCATCTATGCAACTCTATTGGGCAGCGCTTCTGTCAATCACTAGAAACTGCCTGGCCCCTCCACGAGTGACGCGGGCGCCCCCTAGGGGCAGTGAGGGGCTCCCCGCGGGGCTGGTCCGCCGCCGTGGTCGTGCCCCCGGCGCGGCGGGAGGGGCCGAGGCAGCGGGAAGGGCGGCTCGAAACAGCCGGGTGACACCGCCCAGCCCTCGTCCCCGGCGGCGGGCGGATGGGGTGAGGCGTCCGCCGCGGAGGGCAGCGGGTCGGCCATGGCCAGCGCCGTCCCTGAGGAGGGGGAGACGGCGGGGGAAGAGCAAGCCCTGAGGAAGCTGGTAGTCCGGCTCCAGAACGTCCAGGAGAGGAAGCGTCTGGAGACGCTGGTGCAGACCCTGAGCGACCTGCTGGAGCTGGCGGCCCGGCAGAGCGGTAAGGCGCGGGCGGCCCGGCCGCTCTGCCCAGCCCTGCCCTGCCCCGCCCGCCGGTCCCTAACGCGGCCTGTCCTGTCTCTGTCCCCCGCAGCTCCCCGGCTCTTCAGCGGCAAAAACGTCCACGTCCCCTTGCTGCTGGTGGTGGACCTGTACCCGGCGGCGGCGGGCGTGCAGCAGGTGAGGGCGGCGCGGTGCTGAGGGGCCGGGGCCGTGGTGCCGCCGCTCCGGGCTCGCTGCTGAGGGAGAGCCGGGCCCCGCGGCCCTGTCCCGCAGTCACTTACCGCTCGGCTTCCTTAGGTCCTGTCCACTGGCGCTGTGGATCTGTAAAGGGCGCCGCGCCCGCCTGCGTGTAAAGGGACGGCTGTTCCAGCTTTGTGTGGGTACCGCTCCTTGCATCTCTGTCGCTACGGCAAAAGAAGGCGAAGTAGAACGTAAAAATTAAGCAATGGGAACGCTATGATGTAGGCTTCTAAACTATCGATAATGTTATCTTACATATTTTCGATGTGTCAGTATCGAATATTGCAATGGTTAGACAGAAGAGCAGAATCTTATGAATTCATACACAGAGAGTTACAGTAGCCTAGTTTTTTAAGGGGAAAAAAAGTCTTTTAGTTAAGAGTAAGTTCTGCAATTTAAGGTTCTGCCTGGCTGCTCCTGTAACTTCACATTGGCCCATTTAGATGAGCCGTAGCACTTGCACGGTTTGATGTCGTATTTGCGATGCAGCTGCCAGACTTGTCATATGAAACAGCTTCTTCCTGGCAGGCATATATTAAATTTCTGACTGTGGTATGCTTAAAGGATGTTTATAAGCTCCAGCTTTCTGTGCAACTCGATTGATTTATTTTTTTATTTATTAAGCCCATTTGAATGGTTACAATATTCTTGGCATCTTTTACGTTTTTTCAATTCAAGTAAAAGGCAAAACATAAGTTGTATCTCAAATGCCTCTTAAATAATAGTATATTTTATGGGGTTTTTTTGTCTAGCAGATATTAGCTGGCGATCAAAAGCATAAAATTCAGATTAAAATATGAAAATGTGCTTGTGTAGTGATTAGTCCGCAATAATAGTGATGTCAGGTTTCCCTTGAAGACTAAATATTTGTGCAAAGTCTGAAGTTTTAACTTATTTTACTATTCAATTGTCAAGTCATTAAGAAATACAGAAGGGTGAATCAGCAGTTATTTTCAGGATAAAACGTATTACGTATGTAACAATTTACAAAACCACTGCCCAGAAGTTTAAACTAGGAAGTAAAAATTACGAAATCCAACCACAACCAGAAGAAGGTCTGAAATGACAGCACAAGACTCTCAGAAGTGCATAAGGAAGATAGTGATTGTTTAATTTTAATTTTAACCATGTTAAAACACCTCTGATTTAATATAGAATTTTTAAAATGGGTTTTAATCTTCTCACTGCCTACATTTGCAATTGTACAGTGTTTCAGTTCAGAAGTTTTGGGGCTCCTTTGCATTACTATGTTGTATTGAAGTGTGAAACTCATAACCAGTGGAAAGCTCAAATCCTGTTCCTCATAAAATGTCATAGGCAGCTCTTCCTTCACATTCAGTTGTGATATTTACAAACATCCACAATATGTTAGTAGAGCTCTGTCTTCTTGCTTCATTCACTGCGATTGATTTACAGTCTTTGTGAATACACAATTCTCACTTTATGGCAGTGGTGAAGTAATGTAGTCCTGATGTCAGTGCAGTCTCTTTGCACTGCTAATGAATTTTCATTGAATAAATGGATTCATCAACTTCTTTTGCTTTTGGAATTGTAGTAACATTGACTCACATAAGAGAATAAACACAGGAAGAGACATATCTGAAGTGGGGATTATCTTTCACTCCCCTCCTTAACTGCTTACAAAGCATCATGTTGTAGTCCTATTCCACTGGCTGGCACAGAGTGTATTTGCTTAATAGATCAATATTGCAAGTACCGGTGCAAGTCAGACTACAGACATAAACCCTGTAAGCTTCTTTAGAAGTAGGGAGTTACTGGGCTGGAAAGTCAGTACTGCCTTAAAGTAAAATAGATGTCTTTAAGTAGATATAGTTTCTTTCTCCAGTTACTCTAAGAGTGATTGGAGCAGCTTAGAAACTCTAGAGCAAAATATATTTACACTTGAGTAAAGAGCAGTCAGCAGTGCTTTATTGTCTCATCTAGAAGGTGTGACCTAATGTAATATAAATTCGTTGCATGCTAGAAATGAAAAGGGTCTGATTTAAAAATAACAGTTTCAATGCTGCTGCCAAGTGCTTCTGTGTACAGGGACCTCTTTAAGTGTTTATAAAAACATATTTGTGTGCTGTGATTTTCTTTCCCTATAACCTTTAGGATTTCTGTTATTTTAAAGACCCTTACTTTCTAATGTAATTATTAAAAAGATAACAAGGTCTCTGTTATCTCAAGTTGCCACTTTAATATTGTAAAATAGATCACATGTCAGCAGGTCACATGTTTCCACTGGTCTTCTCTGGATCCACAGTTCTTATAAATGTTCGTCAATACTTGGGGTCACAAAAATCCAAATAAAAATGTTTAATGGAAATAAAAATTGCATCAGAAACAGTTTTAATACAAAAAGGAATTTTCTAAAGTCATTAAGCTTATTTTCTTCAGGTTGTAAATTTTGCCAGAACAGTTAGGAGGGCATGAAGTGGGACTTTTAAAATAAAATCTTTTCTAAGCAATATACAGTGTATGAATTAACAGTCACCTCTGCAATGTCTTTGCCAGTCTCTTTAGCCAAGTAACAAGCGATAGGACAAAAGGTAATGGCCTCAAGTTGCACCAGGGGAGGTTTAGGCTGGATATTAGGAAGAATTTCTTCACAGGATGGGTTGTCAGACATTGGAACAGGCTGCCCAGGGCAGTGGCAGAGTCCCCATCCCTGGAGGTGTTGAAGAGTCGTGTTGACATAGTGCTCAGGGGTATGGTGTAGTTGAGGACTGTCAGTGTTAGGCTGATGGTTGGACTAGACAATCCTCTTTTCCAACCTAGATGATTTTGTGATTCTGTGAAATTTGTACCTGATTGACCGTCACTGATAAACTCTGTTTTGCTTGGAATGTGGAAAAATAGGTAATTACATACCCTCATTGTGGGGAGGACTGATGGTTGCTAAGACTTTCTTTGCACCTTGGTTTAGTCAGGACTTGGTTACACAGACCAGCCTAATCTTCCTGAATGTCCACAGTAATTGGTTTGGAGTCTCATGCAGAGCAAGCCAGCTTGCTATCCAAGCAAGAGAAGAGCATGGAAATTGTCTCGTGGTTAAGCTCAGTCTGCAGACATTAAAGTTATAATTGTCTTAAAACATTTGGCTCTGCAAATCTAAACTGAAACAGAAGCAAAACTACTGCACGTAGTGTGAATATAGCCCATGTAATCAAGTATGTGAAAGATAAAAGCAGAATTCTAGCTCCCAGGTAGTTACATCACCTTTTTCATTGCCAAAGCTGTCATGAAAGCTGTCTAGATTGAAGCCTATGCTGTTCCTATGGGCACCTCTACACTATGAGACTTGCAGTTTCAGGTCTCTAGCCTTGCAGATTGCAGGTTTAGAGATGAGGCACTTTCCATGAACTTTGTGCTTAAACTCTTTGGATGTTGCCCTTTCCTTCCTGTTGTTGGCTGTTCTGTCTTGGCCCCTTTGCTTTACATAACTCTTCTGCCAAAAACTGATCCAGTTACACGTATAGTTTTTGAGCGATACTTAGATTATCTTCTCTCTTGACCCTATTCTTAAAGCATACAGGCCTACTCCCGCATCTTTTTTTCTTTTTATTTATGTGGCCAAGGAAACTTTTATGCCTATTTTAATTCTTTTGTAAAATCTGCTTCATCTTATCTTTTGACATTTCTCAGTTCACTACCTTTCTTTCTGTACAGTGGTGTTTTCTTGCTCACCAGTTAATCTTTTGTACAGATTTTGCTTACTGCATCCTCACTAAAGCCCATTCAATCATATCAGCCTGCAGGTACTCAGGAGAGGGCAGATTTCTCTAATATGGAAGATCAAAGAGGAACATTTTTTGATTTTGGCATTATTTAGAGATGTTTGACAGTCAAAAAAATTGCATAGGATAGAGCAGGTAGTTACTAAGAACAGATATATTGGTTTTAGTTCATCTTTCATTCCTTATGATTACAAAACTTTCACTGCCTTCATTACGTTTTGAAAGCACACAGTATTGACGATTGATGATGAGAACAGGAAATATATAGTATTGTGTAGTTATCTCATCCTCATTTAAAACATTGGACACCTTTAAAAACCTATCCTTTCTCCTTATAATTTGCAATTAAATGGCAAATTGTTATAGAAACAGCTGTTCTTCCATAAAGCTGGATTACCTGTAGTAGTGCAGTGGTCTTAGCTGGCCCATGATGACATACTATAGATCACATCATATTTTTTTCTCTGTCAGCATCTCTTTTAACTGTGTGATCTTTATTCTCAAGCAGTGCTGAAGCACACTGAGAGTGATGTGTTCCTACAAGCAATGCATTCATAATTGTTAGCATATCTGGTGTACCCCCCTCTTTTAATTTCTTGTGTTGTTTGTCTTGTCTTGTGTTAATTAATTTTTCCTCATTGATTTAGGTAGAGAAGTTTTCAGAACATCTGTCTTCCAAAAGCTAAGAGTATTAAAAGACAACATTGAAGTTCCAAGCAGAATATCTATTCTAAAATAGCTGCATTTTTGTTTTACAGATGGGTTGGTCACTTCTTTGTAAATTAATAGAAATTTGTCCAAGTACTCTACAGAACATAGCTCCCAAGGATGTTGGGAAGGACTGGGAAGTGCTGGGTGTTCACCAGTAAGTATTTTGTATGCAAAGAGTCTTTTGGAATGCTTGGTTATCATGGCAGCATACATATGCAATGAAATATATTTATATAGAGTTATTACATGAGCTTCTAAATGGTTGAAGATTTTCGTCGGTTTCTTCAGCCTTCAGAATGTGAGATTCATGCAAGCAGGGATCTTATCTGTGCATATAAATCCCTGATGGAGAAAGTAAAGGACACTGAGCCAGTCTCTTCTCAGTGGTGCCCAGTGACAGGATGAGAAGCAATGGGCACAAATTGAAATTTAGGAAATTCCACTTAAACATTAAAAAAAAACAAGCAAACTTTTGTCGTCGTTGTTGTGATGTTGATCAAACACTGGAACAGGTTGCCCAGAGAGGTCATGAAGTCTCAAGCCTTAGAGATATTCAGATCCTGACTGGTCCTGAGCAATCAGCTGTAGTTGACCCTGCTTTGAGCAGGGGAGTTGAAATAGGAGACTCCAGAGGTCCCTGCCATTCTCAAGGATGCTGGGATTCTGTGGTTATAAAGGTCTTCTATTTTAATAAACAAATGCAGTATTACCTGGATGGTCGTGTGTGTGTTCTTAACAGATGTGATGAATTATACCCTAAACCTAAAGTACTGCAAATCAAGAGAAGGGGTATTTGTCACACTTGATGTTAGTTGTCTAAAAATTCAGTGTTTAAACTGGTCAGCTCAACTACCTATGAAGTCAGTGGACATAATTACCTTCAGAGAGGATGATTCATTCCATCTTTGCAGTAAGTTTTCCTGGAGCAAATTGTGGTTTGGACTTGCTTATCTCCATCCAATAATCATCAAGGGAACCTAAGCAACTGTTTTCTGGATGGCTGCGGTTAGAGAGGATAAAAACCCACATAGGTTAGTTCCATGGCTGTTCCATAACACAAATGCTAGTTGTAGATGTAGTTGTAATACAAACAGGGGAGAAGGACTTGGTTTGGTGTTCTCTCGCTTGGACAGATTGCCTCATTCAGGGCTGATAATGACAGCAAGAACCTACAGCCTTGTAACTCTCCCAGTCAATCTGCCTCTGCCTTTGTGGTCTTCACAAGACCAGAAAGGTTGCTTACGCAGAAATGTTGCTATTGCAGGATCATTTACATGAAGATCCAGTTTGGTTTTGTGGGGGATTTGTTTGTTTTACGATGGCTAGAGTACATGGCCAGTATGGGAATAAACTCCCTTGAAAGAAGTGTTAACAATTTTTGTCAGAAAGCTAAAGTGATTTTGTTTGATTTTTGTGAGCAAGGAATAACTGAGCAGAAGCTCTACAAGCTAGTTATGATTTCTTTGGCGGCTTAGGGGCTTGTTAGTTGACTGAGACTTGTTCTGAGAGCTAGAGAGACTGCTGTTCATTCTTGGATCCCAGAAAAATTACTTTTTATGGGCTGATCTTTCCCATAGCCTCCTCAGAGCCCACGCAGTGTGAGCAGTTGAACAAAGCATCCTTTTCAAACTCAAACTTCACTAAAGAGCTGATGATAACATTGCTGTACACAGTTCCTTCCCACTACCAATATTTCAGCCAACTGGGTATCCCTGTCTGACATCTTGACAGTCATCTTTGCTGTGGAGAAACTTGTTCATAGTGGGAGAGTGGGCTCAGACATTTTATCAGTGCCAAAGGCAGAGCAAGCCAGCTGAATTGTATCTCACGTTCCTTGTAGGTGAATTGGACTAGTACTGCAGTGCATCAACACCATATTGACTACATGCTGTTTGCAGCAAGGCAGGAAACAGTTACGGTCAATTTTTTTGCAAGAGATTTTCACTTTTGTGTGTGTAACTATTTTAGGAGAACAGAAATCTTGAGCTAAAAAAGCATTTGTTTCTTGTCTCTCAACCATGAGCCAACTTGACCATGTTACAGTCCTGTTTACAAACGGTAGTTTGGTGTTGATTTAGGTGTTATTGACAGACAGTGTGATAAATAATTAAATAGTTGCTGTCACTGGGAGGAGAAATGAAGGAAATTCCTTCAGTGTATTTGCATCCTTTCTGCAAGCTCAAAGAGACTTCATGAGATGTTTTGGAATCTCTGACTTTAAGCTCTCAGACAGTACATGAATTTATAATATTTTGCATCCTCACTCTTGATTATGCTTGAAACGGAAGGGTAGGTGCAGGGAATTTCCTCCTTGTATTAGACATGCTTTAGTGTGTGATTATTTTACGCTGTAGTATACTGAGCCAGCTCATGTCTTCATGTATCAGCACTTGTCTGAAACAGATCACCATCTATAAAATGCCTCCTTCCCAAAGACGAGTTCCTTTCCCATAGCAGAAATCATGAGTCATTAGTAGACAAGGGAGAGATATTTAATGGCTTCAGAGTGCTGGATAACTCAAGTGAGGTTTTCCATCCATGCAGCATGTAAGGAGTAAGGAAGTCTAAGCCACAGTTGCTTATGGAGCAAAGAGGTGAAGGAATCTTCATCCAATGTACAGTTTCTACACATGTGTGCACATGGACACACACCTGCAACCACACAATAAAATACATTAGTAACACTTTAATCAGGAGGTTGAAGCAGATTTATGGGTGTCTGTTTAGCTATTCTACCAGCTTGGTTAGAGTGGCTCTTTGTTTTCCTTGATTGGGCTGTATGCCTCAAGACTGAAAACCCAGATGCTACTATCTATCTTGTCTGTAGACTTGTGAGTCCAAAGTGTACATACAGAAGTTTCAGTGAGGTATCTATTTTCAGTTTAAGGAAAAAACAACTGCATTTTATCTTCCATTCTTAAGGTCATCCCATATAGTATTCTGACTAACTGTAGATTTCAGTAGTGGTTTTGTGTTTATGAGAGTGTACGGATATAAGGAAGGCATGGTTTATTTGAACAGACAATATATCTTTTATTGGACTGATACTGTTATAATTTCCTATCTTGAAAAAGGCAAAGGATATTATATCTCCCATCAGACTTTGCCTCTTACATGTACTTTGGTCATATAGTTAAAACAGAGAGAGAAACTAGCAAAATCATTGTATGAAAGGAAGAGAAATAAACCAGTGATACATTCGTTCTAGTTTATGAAGTTAGACTTTAGCAAGGCAAACAACATCATTGCTAGAACTGGGGAATGAAATTTGGATGAAACTTTTAAGTAAGTGCTGCATTTTGTTTTTCAAGACCGATCAAGAATAGCAAAGTATTGCAAACTACTGCACAATCCATTTTTATTAGATATTTTATATACAAAGCCTCACATTTGAAGATAAGTATTAGGATTGCAGAGTCAAGCTGTCTAAAAGCATGAAAATAAAAAAAATGAGCTTTCTTGAGTTCTTTTTTATGTGAGCCTGTCCATTTTTATTTAGCCTTTAATTACACAATCTGGGGTTTTTTTGCTCCTTTAGAGATATGCTTCATTCAGTGCAAAATCGATGCTTATTTATTTTCTGTCATCAGCATCATTCAGTGTGTGGCCTACTGCCTTATTTACTGTACAGTAATGATAAATTATGTGAAAACTGACCTATTCATTTTCTTCTCAGCTTTTCTTAGTGCTCATCAGTAAAATTTCGTTTATTGAGAAGGTGTTACAGATTTGTGGTCACTGTTTTACGCATGGTAGTTTGGGCAAAATATGTTAAAAGTATCAACTGAGTTTTGGGTGCCCAGTTTGATACATGCATTAGATTTTTTTGAGTATTTTCCATTGTTTGGTTTTCTCTGTTTAAAAGGTCAGCTTTGGTTGACTCTGAGGTTAATATCCATGGGTCGCAAGTCAGGCCACCCAGAAAGTAAAGAGAGTACAACTGGCAGTTTATGAAATGGGTCTTTTTAGTGATTTGTCCAGCATCACATAAGTGCTGTATAGTGGAAACTTAGGTAGGGTAGAGTTCTTCAATGTGCTGTTCAGGTTCTTCAGCTGGGAAACTGCCGCTTCTTTTCCAACAAACCCTCGATCGTTCACTGTATCTTAGCTCTTGCTACCATCAGAACAGTGCTAGACTGTCCACGGTGTGCTGCGTTCCGCAGCCCTGCTTTCTGTAGTAAAACCCCATCGTGAATGAGTCTTGTCCCCTGTAGAGTTAACATATATAACTAATTAAAAATTAAAGTAAAATTGATAAATTATACATCATTATTTTAATGAAATATGGTAATAGTTAAAATATCAACGTTATTTCATTGCTAACTTGAAAAATACATAAACTTGAAATAAAAGGTTTTTTAAAAATTAATCAGGATATTTTTAAGCTTTTACTAATTTCTGTAATTATTTTTGTTTTTAAAGTAAATTTTCTGTATGTTAATATTTCTTTATCCATAACTCTTTTTTCCTTTTTTTTTTTTTTAAATTCTTAGGCAAATTCTTAAAATGCTTACAGTCCACAAAGGAAATATAAATCTCTCAGTAATAGGACTGAAAGCATTAAATCTACTCCTCATGTCAGGTATTGTATGTTTTACTTTCCTACTTTGTCTAAGACTTTAAAACACAGAACTGTGGTATGAAGTGTGTGACTGTACATGTTAGACCTGATTTTCCTCTGTGTTTTATTCCATGAAGTCACTTGTCATTTGTACTCGTATACAAAATTATTTAGTAAGAGTACTGTTTTGCACCTTTTTTACCCAAGTAGAAATGATTCTCCAAATTGCAAGGCTGTGAAGAACACGACTGATGAATTTTACCAACTTGTTACTAGCACGGACACAAATACTTGCTGTTTAGTAGTTAATTAAAATAAGTAACAGCTCATTTTTAATTACCCAAGTATAAATTTTGGTGACATTCTGACTTGGTTCCTTTAGTACTGGTTAGTAGTTTTGCAAACAGTAAATCATCTGTGACATTTCTGGTTTTCTGCTCTGCAGAGACCTAACCATACCAGGTACCGAGAACTTTTCACATGGTGCTGAGATTCTGGATCTTCTGTTGAAATTAAAGAGAGACCTTAAGGGGCAGATTCAGCTAGTTTTATTTGAAGTAGCCTATTATATTAGCACAAATTACTGTGCAGGAGAAACTGTCCTTTTGGCAGTAATGTTTTAGAATATCTTGGTTTTGGTGTAAAATACTACCTTAAGAGATAGCTTCCTCATGGGTTATGCAAAAAACAGGGTTTGAGCCATCAGAGTAAATTTTAAGGACAATATCAAAGAATTTTGGATTTTAATGGTTAAGTACAGTGCTTCAATAAAAATGTTGAGACCTAATCAGTGCAATATCATTTCTTCTGCCATTCAGACATAATTGCTTTCCTGCTCTTGGAGGAAGAGGTGGATGTGTTTTCCTTGGTATTTAATGCCATGCACACCTTCCCTAAAAGTGAAGAGATTCAGCAACAAGGATGTAAAGCATTACACAAACTTTTTGAGAAAGGTATTTGTATCTTGTAGTTTATTAGGTTAGAAAACATGTAGGTTGGGAGGGGACTGCAGGTGTTTATTTAACTGCAATAAATGAATCCTTGCATTCCAAATTATGTTTTGTGTATTATATCTGTTCTTTGAATGGCTTAGCGCAAAACAGGTTTTCCAAGCAATATCACAAATTTTCTAAATTAGAGCAATGAATATGAAATTTTCAAAAAATCAAAATGTCCTTCATTTCTGACTAGTTAACTGAAAAGATGGGTTTCCATGTTAGTAACACTGGAACAAAGAATAGTGACATTTGATTTTAATTCTCAGAAACCAGAGTTGTTTATTTAAAGACTGACAAATTTTAGTAACGTGTAAACAATTCTAAAATAAAGCAAAATGTTTGCACTTCAGAAAAATATGTGATTCTTTAGATTTTTTTCTTTCTGGCTTTTTCTAAGTCTTTCTCCCACACATGTGTGCCTGAAATTACCTTCTGTGTTCCTTCCCCCCTTCCACCTTCCCTGAATACTTTTGTTCTGCTATATTTTCTCTTCAGTCTCCATAAAGATCTGAGCTGCCTTGATTTTCTGTGCATGCTTTTGATAAGTGCCTGATTTTTAGAGATCTACAGACTGCTCCAGGTGCAGACCTGCATATTTTATTCTTGATGGCAGTGCTAATGTAACAAGTTCCTAGGCTGCCCTGGCTATTTTTTTCTGCCTCTGAGCCACCTTTTCAGTTACTGTAATGTGAATATTTGCCCAGCCTTATCTTGAACTAGATTCAGAAGATGATTCTGCTTACAAAGTTTAAAATATGTCACTTTCTCAACCTGGATCAGTTTCCCTATCTGGTTCATTGCACAGGCATGCAGTTATGTCAGCACAAGTGACAGGGGGCAGGGATGGAAAAAACATAAGCTGTTACTACAGTGAAGGTAAGATATTATTAAAGCATGACTGTAGTCATTATGGAAAGAACTCCATTATCAAAAAAAGTTGAGAAGTGAAATAAAAACATGGAGCATGCAGAATGGCATTCCGTCAAATTATTTTCGCTGTATGCTTAGCCTTTCATTCTATTATACACTGTCTTGGTGAGGAGTATCTGAAGTTTATTCTGAGAAAAAGACTTTTTAAAAATACTGGTTCACAAGGAAGCATTTAAAAGTCAGAGCTTGGTTACATAAAGTGGAGTCTAGAAAAAGGTCTTTATAAAGTAGCTCAGTTTTTACTAAGGAGAATCATAACTGTAGAAGATGGTACCTTACTTCTGTGAAACATATAAAGTAAATATAAGGAAACTTGATAAAACAATTGTCTTTTCTCATGTTGTAGCAGGATATGAGCTATTTCCTCTAAACATACTGTATCTCTCTTGCTTTTCAATTTAGTTCCAGAAGAGCAGCTGACTGAATTTGTTGAAAGCAAAGATCACATGATCATACTGAAAGTATTTAAAGAGTTTCCAGAGAAAGAAGACGTGATTCTTCCAGCACTTTATTCATTACATTCCTTAGCTGGTCCAGGTAAGTGCATTATTGGAAGTTATTTTCAATTCCTCATCTCCGATAGCGTGTATCGGCTCACCTCAGTTTGAAGTAATCTTTCAGAAATTGTAAAAAATTAGTGAGAATTTTTTGGGAGTTGCCAGAAAAATCACTTTTCTGTTTTGTTTGAGAAATACCGAGTTGTAATTTTTCATGGGAAATTTTCATATTCAGCCATTCTGATAAAGCTGAAATCTCTCATAAAGAACAGAAGGAGACTTTCTTTTGCTTGGAATAAGTGGTAATAAAAATGCTCATCATGGTTGTAGAGGTCAAAGTTCAAGACCCTGCCCTGATTTGTTTTTTGTTTTTTTCTAATGCCTGAAAAATCAAATATATTTACTAACTACATAAATAAATCTTCAGTGAGTTTGGTAGCAGGATACTGCTGCCTCCTAAGACTGTTGACAGAGGCTGTTCTGCAAAGGGAAAATCACCCACACAAATCCAATGGCCAGGGCTGGAAAAAGGTATTTGGGCTTAGACACTTGCCTCTCCTCATTCAGTGGTGGCTGCAATGAGTAGTATTGGTAGCACTGCACATGTTACAGAGTCTTAGGGTGTCTTCAGGTGTTGTGCAATAAGACTGGAAGAAAATGTGTGTATTATGTCTTGTCTTCTGATAGCAGCAGTCCCTGTTGTGGGGGAACTCAAGTCCTGGGAATTGCGCTAGATAAGTTGTGTTGATTTGTTGACAGCAATTTGATCTTGCTGATACAGAGGCTGCTCTTGTCAGCTTCCTGCTGGTAGTCACAGTTTTGGCAAGCATAGAGCAGTGTCCTGCTCTCCGTGTCTTCCATGAGGTACATAGTGCTGTACTCTTGCAGATATGATTCTTTACAAAGCCTTGCTCATACATCCTGTCTGGCTCTGTGGGAACCATGCTGGCCCTGTGTATTCCACAAAACAGTAACTAGGCTGGAGTGTCCCACATTTCATCAGACTCCAAGCTATTTAGTTTCTGTTTCTCAAACGTCTTGCTCTTTCCATTTGTGTTTAAAAAGTTAGCTGTTCCTGGAGCTAGAAATAATTTTACCCTAGAACAGAAGTTTCTAAGTAAGTTTTCTAAGGAAGAAGATGCCAGATTTTAACTGCTTTTTAAAATAGTAAATATTTGTGCAAAGCATAACAAGAGGAAAGCATGACAAAGACCTGCTCTAAAGTAGATATTTATTTTGGGGTTAGCACTCCCATCTCTGATATGAAAGATTGAAAATAGAGAAACAGAGACAGCTTGCACCTGAACGTGCAAAGCTAGGCTGCTTTTGCCAGCATTCGTACCCTTGGTCTGTGACATCCTACAATACCTGCAAGAAAATCATTCACTGTAAGTGCACACTCTAGCTTATCCAGTAGTAAAATGTTTGTCTTCCCTTACCCTGAAGTTCAGGTCTCTATTCCAAATTAGTTACAAATAGGATTTGTACCTCACTATGCCTTCATTCACTAACACATATGTAGACTTTGTTCCAGCTCATATGTCGCTGAAGAGAAATTGAAGGGTCTGAGTCTATTCCAATGCAGTACAAGAGCTCTTTTAAATCTGAGTAGTTTCCATGGAATGAGAAAATGCTTTGCTGCTGACTGTCCTCCAAAGTCCATAGGGGGATGATGGGTCGCAGAATGTTAACCATGCAAATGGTAGTCATAGGCAGCTATCCAGGCTTCTCCTCTGTTTAATGGGGAGAAACAGGCACCTCAAGAGGAAATTTACCTAACCCTAAGAGAGGTATCTGTTACACATGAGATGAATTACCATATGGAGTGTTCAGATATCTTCATCAGTTGTTGTGATAACCTAGATGACCAAGTTTTGGTGTTTAAAATTAGATAATATCTGTTCCACCTCCTTTTCTCTAGCTTGTTCTGAGAAATGGTGGCTCCCTGCAGATGTACCGTTGCTTGCTTCTTGCAGGATTGAAACAAGCAGTTAATTATGCTCTCTCTATAGTAAACAATTTTAGAATCTTCTGTATATTCTATTATGTTTATAATTGTCACCTCTGAAATGATAGCTTACTGTGAAGTGATGCAATACTATTTTGTGGAACATACTTTTAAAAAGGTGTTTTCAGTTGAGAATGACATGAATAAATTGCTGTCATCTTAAAACACTGTGAAAGGTACCTTCACTATCAAACAGAATGCTTCAGAAATGCTTCCCATTCAGAACTTGCTTTTTCAACTTACAGAGTATCATTATTTAATATTCAGAGATATGTTATTTTGAAGATCTCCTGCTGCTTTAAAAAGACTATCTTTAATTATACAGTTGTGAATATTGCTTTTACATTGTATACAGGAAAGCCAGGCTGTTGAAGGAACTATTAAGAAAGTACATAGACCTCAGCAGAGTAATGCCAATTCCCTTGGAGTCAGTGAAAGGACTCCCTTTCATTCACTGCAACAGGATTTGCAATGAATTTCAGAATCTTGCAGGAGCATTAGAACATTTCCGTACCCTCAGTATACAATAGGTGTACAGGAGAACTAATTTAAATGAAAATAATAACTTGCTAACCTGTCCCCTAAAAAAGAAGGAAAACTTAGAAAACATGATTAAAGAAATAAATTACATTTATTAGAAAAAAAATAAATCTAAATTGTTTCTTGATTGTATGCCCCTGGGAATATTACTGAAATACTGTAAAATGTTCACCTAATCATAGTGATGTTATAAACACCCTTTATTGAATTAATATTTATAAAACAATTTCTTCAGCTTTAAGTAAAATGATATGTGAGAATAGTTTGTAGGTTTCGGTTACATGGCCTGATACAGAATGGAACAAATACTGTGTTTCATTTTGGACCCCTCACTACAAGAAGGACATTGGGCTGCTGGCACATGTCCAGAGAAGGGCAGCAAAACTGGGGAAGGGTCTGGAGCAAAAGTCTGATGAGGAGCAGCTGAGGGAACTGGGGGTGTTCAGTCTGGAGAAGATGAGGCTGAGGGGAGACCTTATTGCTCTCTACAACTACTGGAAAGGAGGTTGTAGCGAGGTGGGGTCAATCTCTTCTCCTAAGTAAGAATCAATAGGATGAGAGCAAATGGCCTCAAGTTTTGCCAGGGGAGGTTTAGACTGGATATTAGGAAAAATTTCTTCACTGAAAGAAGTGTCAAGCACTGGCACAGGCTGCCCAGGGCAGTGGTGGAGTCCCCATCCCTGGAGGGATTTAAGAGCTGTGTAGATGAGGTGCTGAGGGACATGGTGTAGTGGTGAAATGGCAGTGCTGGGCTAATGGTTGGACTTGATGATCTTAAAGGTCTTTTCCAACCAAAATGATTCTATGATTCTATGAAATCCATAAATGTTAATATGAACTCTGAACTTAATGAATTCTTTCCAAGTGTTGGTAGTCATTAATGTCTTCTATGGCAATACCAAGAAAATAAATTCCACCTTTCTTTCAAGTTGCAAGGCAAAAACTGAAATATAGGCCCAGTTTCCTTAATGAATCTGTTTAAATAAAATCTGAATTAGAATCCAACCAACATGGGTTTTTTCTTTTCTTAAGAATTAATTTTTGTCTCTGTTTCTTTCTTTAGCCAGCAATGTTGAAGTGCTTATGTCTGGAAATGTTCGCTGCTACAATGTTATAGTGGAAATGATGAAAAGTTTCCCCAATAGTGAAACAGTTCAGGAAGTGAGTTGCTGTTTGTTGCATAAGCTTACATTGGGTAAGTTCACAAAGTTGTTTATAGTCAGCTCGCTTTGACTCTGTAAGAGTTGGAGTTAACTGACAGCAAGTGTTACAGGCAACAAGAGAACTGCTATTCTGGTTAACCCTCTGGGTGGTGTATAGCTCCGTGTCTGTAATGATGTAAACATACTGAGGTAACACTGATCACAGTCAATGTGGTATCCTTTTGTGTTAAACATTAGTAACAATGACAGAAGCTGCTATAAAAGGCTAGAGTGGGGAAAAAAATGAGACAAAAGAATGGGAGAAGCACAAAATAAGAATGGGAAATCAATAGGTCCCATTCTATATAAAGTTACTATAGAAAGGAAGAAAATTCCATCTAGATTATGGATTTGTTGTACCTCTTAGAAGCTCTGTGCTCACTCTTGCCACTATGGTCTGAGCAGTTGCTAAGGACCATGTAATAGGAAGTTCAAATGAAATGAAGTATGCTTTTCCACTGCGGCATACAGAAAGACTGTGAGTAGCTGCCCAAGCAGCCCACACTCCATGGCAGTTTCTTCATCAGGGACTCAGCCAAGGTCTTTTTCATGAGTTAGACTTCCAAATTCTTGCATGTGGTGACCTGAAGCTACTGCAGATGTTGGTCAGTCTCATCCTTTCACCATCTGTTTCCACTTCATGCAGATATTGTAGAAAATACAGATCAAGTTTGAGTGCAACCTAGAGCAACTTTCAGTTCCCCTTTAGGAAGCCAAATAAAAATTTCAAGAAAATGTGGTGGCCGCTGTGGTGGTATTTGCAGTTTTTTGGCAAGAGGTGATGTTACCCTTGAATGGTTTCCCATGCAAGGCTAACTGAAGATAGGCAGGGAAACCAGGCACTTGTGGTGACACAGCAGCTCTGTTGAGATGCCTTGATTTTTCCCTAACACCAGCCTGGTGTCAGTCACACATTTGCCATGCATGTTTGCTCACCTACAAGTAATAGTGCCTGTAAACCCACAAGATCCATTACTTCTTTCAGCATAACAGATGCCCTTCATCTTGATAAGGAACCCTTTCAGGAGAGTTATGGGAAGAGGTGTCCACAGCACCACACAGTTGGGGAAACATGTGAAATTGCAAGGTGTTCCTGGAAATAGTCTGGAAGCTTTCCGTATAGCCAGTATGGCTTCCCAAATTATTCTGATGGACACTGTCTTCCTAAATCCATGTTAACTGGCAGTGAAGTCGTAAAGTCATCTACTAGCTTCCAAAGCCACCATCATGTATTCTTGCTAATCGGGTAATGACTATCCTAGATTTGACTGTCATCAGAATTTTAACTGACTGATACCTGTTCGGCGAGCCACAACTCCAACATAATTACTTAACACATAGCCTAAGATTATTAATTTCTGTGAGGTAAATAAAGTATTGACACAAACATTTCCATTAAAATACAACAAGAAACAGCAGTGCTGATAGAACATCACCACCCTTATTACAGGGCAAGAAGAAAAATGCTGTTTCCAGTTGCACTTGTACTAGGTGTTAAGGCCAGGGTTTTAGGATAATGTATCTGGAAAGGACTTGCCTTAAAATCTGTTCTTAAGCATTCTGTTAACTTGGTCTAATTGAAATGAATCATAAAACATTGGAAGAGGTACTTACTTCTCGGTGAAAAATCTAGACAGTGATGGTAGTCAGCTCCTGTAGGACTCGGGAGCAGAACTAAGGGAAAGTGATGATGTTAGCCTTTCTTCTGTATGTCATTATGTTTTTGATGCTCAAATATGGGATACGTCTTAATTTCGTACCTTATCTTTCGTACCTTATCTGCAGGGTTTGAGAAACATTGATACAGATTTTAATTTGACCTTTCACGTTGCTAGTGTGATTCTCATTTTTACTAATCAAGAATTAAACAAAATTAAATCTCAAAATAGAAACCATAGCTATAAAACTTTTTTTTACAAATAATTCTTTCTACTAGAATGTATATATTCTGTATTTATAAAGCTGACCTTGATCTATTTAATGAGGAGGGCAAAAACAGAGCGCAAAACAGGGTTAAAACACTTGCTGGATAGGAGAAATCAAATCATTGCAAGAATTCAAGACCAAGACTGTGTTTGCTTCCTGGCAGGAAGTCTGCAAGTGATACACTGACTGTATTTTTCTCATTTTGATGACAATGTGCACTTCATTTTTCATTAAACTTCAGTCTTTTGTAAAAAACACAAAGAACCTAGATCCCAACTGTTTTTTATCCTTGACCTTTTCTTTCCACTAATAGAACATTGTTGTGTCATGCCCTGTAATAAGAAATCCAACATTTTATACAGACAAAGTTTGTGCATTGTATGCTGAGAAATTTATATTAAATGCATGTAAAGCTCTAGATATGTGTTTATATTCATTTAATATCTTATTTATTTTCAGGAAATTTTTTTAATATCCTTGTATTACATAAGGTTCCAGAAGTCATTGTGAAGGCTGTTAAAACATACCCTGAAAATGCAAAGTTGCAAGCTGCAGCTCTCAGTTGTTTAGCTCTTCTGAGTAAGTAAATTCCTTCCTAAATACATAAGCAAATTACTTCATTGATCTGCCCACTTGTTAATTTTTTTGTACTGGTGATTTCCTGTAATTATTTCAAACTGTATTTCTTTAACATTAAATCCTGAGGCAGGATAGCTTTGACAGAACTAGATTTCCTACATGCTTACAGTTTGTTTACTATGACACAGCTGTGTTCATATCGTATACCTAACATCTTCACAGTGTTCAGAGCTGGTAAGTTATGTTGACAGGTCTTAACAAACCAACCTGTTTGTTCATAAGCAAATATTAGATAATCCCTACTTAACATAAAAGCTGTAGAGATAACAACACTAATTTGATGTTTTGTTTGCCGGATGTTTTCCATATGAAAGTCAGTAGAATTGCTGTTTAAGAGTCCCCAAAATAGCAAAAATTAGAAATCAGTATACATTCCAGTAAGCCTCTGATACTATGGTCAGTGTTGACGTATTTATTTTTTTTCCTCAAACACTGACAAATCACAGGTATAAAATGTTTTCTTTTAAACTCTGTTGCACTTTCTGGGGCCAGATATTTCTCTCTTAGCAAACGTGATTTGCATTTTATTTTTTAGTGGCACTGTTTCAGAGTGTAGATGGCTCTGTGGTAAGTGGTTACATGCAAATGATTCACAGTTATGTTTTATGTCTGTGCTTTTTTCTGTATGTAAATACACACAAAAAAGTATGTGCAGGTCTTTTCAGAGCCTGAGCGTTGACTGATCTGAAACTATGTACCTAATTTGCTACACTATAATGAAGTTTTTTAGTCCCTTTATAACCTTAAAGACATTTTTCAAATCTGTCATAGAGTTTATGTCAAAAAGCTTCGCGCTTCCCAGAAAGGGCTAATCCTCCCACTGATTTTTACACATAGGCAGTGTGACCACCTGCCTGGCTACAGGAAGGTTAAGACATATGTGTTTGTTTCCACAATAAGAATTTATTGTAAATATTTTATATTTCAAGCTGAAACAATATTCTTAAACCGGGACTTAGAGGAAAGAAAAGAAGAGGAGAAGGAAGAGAAATTATGCTGGTTGGAAGCATGTTACAGAGCATTAGAACTACACCAAAAAACCACAGATGTGCTGGTGAGAAATTTTGGATAATGGGGGCATGGAAAGACTGCATTATGTGTTAAATAAAATGTTTAGCAACATCATTTTCTCCGGTATATCCTCGGGCAAACAAGGCCTTAATGACTGGAATAGATTTAGAATAAATCTTACCTTTCTTATTTTTCTTGCCTTTCTTATCTTTGTTCACTTTAACTGGTTTCAGTTACTCCTTTGGATCAAATGTAGGTAGTTAAGATGAGGCTTGTTATCTGAAGCTTTGGCCATCCAAAGACTGTTGCTTACATAGCTCCTCTGTATACGGCAGCAAAACACAGGCTCATCAACAGAATTATTAATCTTGGTCTAAAATAGGTATAGAAATGCAAATCAAATAATGAGAATGTGGCACATGTTTGCAACTCAGACCTACCCCAGCTATAAAAAATGTAACAGTCCACACCTTGTTGTATATCTACATAAAGCACCTTGTACCTTTGTCATGAACTGAAAAACAGCCAAACTATTTAAATTTTTTCATATATTTTTGATATTCTAAAGTCATTTTTTTTAATCCTTTTGTCTCTTCTTGGTTTATATTTAGGAGGCTGCATGCTGGGCTTTGAAAAATCTGTTTCTGTATCAACGCAACCTTCATGAGAAGATTGGAGATGGAGATAATCAGTCAGTGTTAATATCTTGAACTGTGTTTTTGGAAATGAAAAAAATGAAAGCCTACTATTAGGCCACTTAGGGTCTCATGTTTCAATTATTTTTATTTGTCTTGTTTTCTAATATATGATGAAATTTATGGTGATAACAACACTTGGGAAAGTTTCTTGCAAACCGTGCTAGCCTTGACTCAGGCAGAATTGCTGCTGTTTTAATAAAAAGGATCAGAACACAGCCTGATGGAGTTAATTTTTACAGTTCACAGGGAATTTCTTCTTCAGTTGCAACAAGGATAGAGAGAATTAAAGAATGTAAGAGTAGGGAAAATGGAGAAGATTAAGATACCTAGTATGTAAGTAGTATGGAAAAGCATTGCTCCTTTTCCCACAGATTAGGTGAAAGGGGCATAGTAGAGGGAGTGCTGCCTCATCAGGGAGAATGTAGGCATGGGTAAAACACAGACTTTCATTTTACTTAAACTGTTTCTCAGAATTGCTTAAAATTTTACTCATTCAAATTTTAGTAAGCCTGTTTTGTACCCCTTTCTGCTCCTCAGGTCACTTGGAAAGCATGGTTCCAAGTGAATTCAGTGAGATTCAGAGTAGGCTAATACACATAGTTTGCAAAGGACTTTCTCTCAGCTGTTGCTCTGGAAAGATACTAGAAGCAAAGTACAATCGTATGAAAATTTAATTATGTCGCCTAGTATCTTTTTAGGAAACTGAACTACAGTTATTAAGTAACTGCTGTGATACGGTCAATGTGCAGTGATTTCTTTCTCTCTGTGAAAGGTTCCCAATAGACAGAGCAGTGATGCTCTCCATGCTGATGCACAGCTCTTCAAAAGAAGTGTTTCAGGCAGCTGCTAGTACCTTGGCAATCTTGTCACAACAAAATGGTAAAGGAATTTAATTATCTTTACTTTCTAATTCAGCAGAAAGTTAATGCTTTAATATTGAAGAATATTTAGTGTGCTGTTGTATGAATACAATATTCCCTGTGATTAGAATATTACACAGTTGTGTTTAGTAGGAAGTTTATTTATTCCTTGCTTTGAAAAAAATATTTTTGGCTACAATCAAAAAGAGTATGCGGAAGTAAAGAGCTCTTTGCCAGTTTATGTGTTGCAATTGCTGGTTTTTTGAGCAGGAGCCATGAAAAGAGTGTATTCACTTTATATACTTGTTTAAATATTTATCACATGTTCAAACTTCATCAAGAGCAGCATTTGTTGAAAATCACATGAGTAAGGATTACAGGCCGACAGATACCATTTTCTTGCTTAACACAGGGGATTTGAGCAGTCCTGTTGACTTCAGTGATCAAATCATATGTAGAAAGTTAAGCGTGTGCATAACAGTTTTCAAGATTGCTTTAGTCCTGATTGCGTCCCTAACGTGGTTTCCTAACTTTTTTCAATTTGCAGACCCCCTCAAAATTTTTCAGTGGCGATGTGGACCCCTGGGTAGAGTGTTTAAGTCTACTGACAGTTGGCCTGCTTTTATTAGATACCTTTCCCAGAACCCTTTGAAACGGTTATGGACCTCAAGTGGTTTGTAGACCGCACGTTGAAAACCACTGGCTAGATAGGAAGATAAAGACTAGCAATTAATTACCATTCTCTAGGTGAGAAAGCATTGTTTTATCACTAGGTTACTGAGCCATCCAAGTACAAAGTACCTAACAATGAAACGGTTTTATAGTTATGAGATAAATACATATCTGTATCGAGAAAGAGATCTTATAAATGTATGCATACTGTTATCATATACTATACCAGGGGCTTTCATAACATGTTACTGACAAGTGGACCTCTGATTCCCTTTGGAAACCTAGAGCAAATTTTTATTTTGTCTTTTTTTATTTCTTCTTTTTTTCCCCCTAAATGAATGTGCTTACACCAGAAATTATAAAGAAGCTTAGCAAAACCCTTTGACACAATCCAGTATTGTTTGAATTAACCATTTGAAATTGATGTACTGAACTGGGAATGACAAGAGTTGGTGGCAGTTACTATGATAATGCAGAATATTTTTATAGTGTTTTGAGCTGTATTGTTTACAATTATAGCTACAACATATGCCTGGGTATTTGAATTGTTTAAAAATGAATTAACAAAGTAAATAAAATGAATAAATATAGTTTCATTTTTGAAGCTTTATTTTGGAAGTTAGGTTTTTTGAAAGTTTTAAATTCTAGCTTTTCTACATGATCATAGAGTATAATTAAGAAGAAAAATTGCTTAAGAATAAATATTTCTGAAAATAAAAGTAAAGCTGTACATTCTCCTTCCCTTAAGTTAGGTTTATATAAGCAAAAAATAGCAGATGTATTTAAACTTATTAGGCATTCAGGAATTAGAATGCTTTTGATTAAGCTATGCAAACAGAAGTCAGCTTCAGCTCTAATTGTTTCCTATTCTAATTTATACTTCTATAACGTGTCTGGTGATAAAAAAAAAATTGAAAAAGGAGGGAAAAGTTAGCAGCTCTGTTGTTTTTGAGAACTATGCATAAATAGAGAGAGATTTACTTATAGGATGCTTGCTGTTTTGTGTTGCAGTAAATATTAGGAAGACACTTTTGGCTAAAGGAATACATATGAATGTTTTGGATATAATGAGGAAACATCCACATTCTCCTGAAGTGGCTGAAAGTGCCTGCAGAGTTCTGAATCATGTTTTCGAAGGAAGGTAATACACTTAGAAATACATGGCCACTTCCAAAGTGAAGATTTGTGAGATTCAGTGCTGTAATTGATTATATTTCCATTTCACTGTTATTAAAATTGACCATAGCTGACAGCCCTGTTCAAGACATTGGATTTTATAAGCCTTGTAGTCAGATGCCCCAGTGGATATGTGTAGGGAGCTGCATGTTCTTCCCTTTGTGGTTCTTGAGCAGTGATGTAAAATTTAGAAATGCATTAATTTTTGATTATTTTATAATATTTTCAGTTTCCCCCATCTGGATATAATGACAGTAGCTGCATCAGAAGTTGTAAAAGTCATGAAGAAACATGAAAGATCATTTTCTGTACAACTGGAAGCACTTCGAGTCCTTTTACACTTTCTGATGCCTGGTAAGTCATCTAAAAACATAACTGGTGTGGCATTATACAGCAAATCAGAGAACAGAATTAGATAGCTGAGTTTTAGTCTTTTTTGTCTAATGAGACAGCCTTTACTGGGACTGGAGTTCTATACCTAGCAGAGAGCAGCTGTAACTCTTCCAAGAACACACAAGATGGAGGGAAACTTTTGAGGTATTGAAAGTAACAGACCAAAATTATCACTGATGATTTCCCTTTGGTTTTGACAGTGAAGAGTTGGCTCCATTACCTGTAAGAAATTCAGGGAATGAGTGTGCAGCTATTGCTGATTGTGTATTTGCATCATAGGTAGCCTTTAAATGAGAGAAAACAATGATAACGACATCAACATTGTTGTACCACAAAATGCAATTGTTTTAATAGTATCTCTTGAAAGGAACATAAAAATCGGTCCTCTGACACCAAAAAAAACCCCCAGTGATTTAAAGATATGAGATATACTATTATATACTATTTTCTACAGAAAAGGAGAAGCCAAATTGACCAGCTTAGAAATTCCTTTCAAAAAAAACCCCAACTCTTTAAAGGCAATCTACAGGGGGAAAAATATGTTCTTTGTTAATTCTGTACCTTTGATAGAATTTGGAGAAAGTTTTAACTCTTCTTATCAGTTTACTGCTATATATCCTGTTTTTTTCCACTGGTATTAAGTGTGAGGGTACAGACATCGGGTACTGATTTTTTTTCAGAACAACTTTTTGCAAGTATCTCTCAGCAGTTTTAGTTGAACATTTTCAAAACCAGTAACTCTGAAACTAGTAGCCTGGCTACTGTGCAGACTGATCACAGGTTTTCAGTTTCCTTCTGTTCTTTGAATTATAATCCTTATACTTCCCTTTTTTCCAATAAACAACAGGATTAAGACTTGATGTATGTATTCTAACATGTAGGCAAGGTGGTTTTTTTGCCAGCACCCTGGAAGTGAGGCCCTTCTAAAGCATAATCTAACAAAGAGAGCACCAACTGGATGTTAGAACTTGCAAGATAATTAGGGAATAAAAAGTAATTCATGGGGAGAACAGTAATCAGAACAAATATGAGTGCTTGAGGTACCTTCTAAAGGATTTCTGGGTACTTTCTGTAGTGCCACTTGAGTGCAAGTGCCAATGCCTACAAGAAAAGTAGATCTGAAAGACCTTTCTCTTTTATTTATACTCACTTTCCACTTAGATCATCTGTGGGTAAAATTTGGCCTATGATCTGCTGCCAAGTGAGAAAGGACAGCTAGGTTATAGCTTCTCTGTAGTGTCTCTCTTCCAGAAGGAAGAGGCGTTCTGAAGTAAGTTTCAGGAACACCAAGAAACCCCATAGCTCAAAAAAGTACTATGTTGCAATGTTCCTTAGGCAAAATTCTTTGGCATCATTTTGCATTTTCACAGTGAGCAGTGAGCAAACATATGGTGAAATAATTTAAAACACAATGTACTCACGCTACAATGTAAATTTGGAGGAACTCCAGTCTCTGTAACTACAGCTTTCTGAAAATGTCGTAAGATCTGAAATACGCTCTCTGAGTCAGTTGTTAAAACCTGTGTGTTCAATTTGATTGTTATATTTGGTTAATAATATGGGATTAATACTGGGGGGGAATATTAAGTCTGTTTTTTCTGAGGAAGTCTGTTTTCCATTGTTGCAGATACAAAGAATGACCAGAATGGTTCTTCCAGAGATGTGGGGGATGCTGCTTTTGCACTTACAGTAAAAGTCATTAAAAGCCAGTGTCTGTTGGAGGGAACTCATTCGTTGGTGCTTAATGCTTTAAACAGGGTATAGTTAAAGCTTTATTCTAATAAATTTTGTCACTATTTTACACTTGCAGTGGTGAATCGTTTGTAAGTTTTAGTTCCACATTGATTTTCCTATTGATTTGATAGAATTAATCTTAACTCCTGCACTTCGTCTATCATTATCATCTTACTTTCTGTTCTGGAGTGTATTTGATGATTCTTTATACACTAATTCTAAAGGATATTTATAAAAACAAGGATTTATGTTTTTTCAACCATACAGTTTATTTGTGATTTTTTAATGGACTGGTTTGTACATGAAAGGTGTCCTCATACCTATACCTCAACTACGTGTAGGACTGAGTGGTTCTTTAATATGGCTTTCCCGCTCTTTTGCTTTCAACAGAACAGAGTTCCTCAATTGTCTCCATTCTTTTCACTGTTCAATTCTATAACTTTTTCCAGCCAGTGGAAAACAAAGTGATCATAGTGCCTTGAAGGGGAAGCTGAAAAGTGAAAGGCTGAAGCAGACCCTGTCTAAAGGAAGGAAGCAGTGGGCACTTTGCACAGCAAATTAGCCTTAGGAAAGGTTTAAATTCATCGCCTTCAGAAGAATCCCACCTCTGCAAGATTTGCAAAGTTCACATGGCCACAATCAAAATAGATATAGCAATTCACAGTTTTTTAGAAGCCTCTCAACAATTTTAGGCTTGCCAAAGAAATTTATGTCTCCTACATTTATGACAAAAGAGTAAATAATGTATCGGCAAAAGAGTGCTAGAGTGTCTAAAGTACATTTCTGGATCTGAAGATACAGTATTTAGGAGTCAATAAGGGAGGCAAAATAATTTTTATTTCAGAATGTATGACAGTCTCCAGTGCTTTGTGACCATCCTGACTGCTTTTTCTGACCCACCTGGTTTGTCTTTTGGGATGCTACAGTGTGAGCCAGAAGGGATAAAAATTAACATATTTTAATGAAAAACTAGAGAAAGAATAAGGAGAAAGATGGGCATGACTCCACTGAAATAATTTTACAGATTTGCAAGTCATTGTGACAGCTATGCACACTTCCAGATCTAGGCCTCATCTAGGTTTCCTCCATCTATAAGTGGGGGAAAATTAGGAAAAATAATTAAAAAAATAACCTATTGAATTGCTATATAACTAAAACCAAAACTTTAAAAATCTTGATGTGGTGTGGTAATAACTAATATATTTTTATTTTAATATTTTTTTCAGTTGCCACCATGCTTATTACTTGTGCCAGTTCTCAAAGAACCTCGTTTTTGTTCCTTTTTAACTACAAAGTACATTTTCTCACTTTCCTTGTCCTACAGCAAAATGGTGTGAACTTGTGCATGGTTGTACTGAAACTTTGAGGAAAAAAAATCCCACTCTCCATTAGAAAACTAGCTAGGGAATATTTTCAGAATCAAAGGTGAAAATCTGGGGAGATTATGAGCAGCTGAAACTGATGGTTGAAAAGGAAACCTTTCTGAAATTGTGATTATGGTTATTGTCACAACAGCTGTAATTTCACGTACTTTAAGAACAGCAGTCGCTTGTTCTTACAGAACAACTTTAAGAACAAGCAATTATTCTGTTGCCATTGTAAGCAGATCAAAGTTGATCTGATTTTATATTCATTTCTCCATTAGTTTATTGGAAATCCTAGCATTCAGAAATGTGGATTGAAACTACTTGCTTCTGTAGCAGAGTGCACTGGTGCGCTAGAAATTTTAACCCAGCAAGGAGCTACTGACACTGTGCTTCACACCCTGCAGATGTATCCAGACGAACAAGGTAGGGAAGGTATTTTGTTAGTTGAATGTGAATGATGTAGTAGGAGGGGCTGATTCACCATAGAAGCTGTAACCTATGTCTTATGCTCTTTAGTACTAGATGTGATGTAGGTTACATGGCAAGAAAAGGCTGCAGTGCTGCATAATCCTCAGGTTCATCCACTTTGTAGTTATGTTTGGCCCTGTAATATGCAAATAGCTTTCTGGAATATTAGTAATATAACACTGAGGTCATGGGTTTATTCCGCTCAGAATGTCTGAATAATCAACATTATTAATCTTTCTTTTTTCTTCTAGACATACAGTGTTTGGGTTTGAGTCTTTTACGCTCTCTGATTACAAGGAAGAGTTTGTGTATTGCAACTATGCATGTCCTGTCAACAGTTCTGGTTTCTACTCTGCGACGGTTTAGGGAGGTCACTGAAATCCAGATGCAAGTATGTGTAATTGCTACGTACAAAGATGAAAGTGAAAGGCAAAACTTTAGAAAAATACTTTAATGTACTTATATTTGAAGCGTAACTCCTTAATTACTTCATTTTGATTTTATTGCAATTACTAGATTAGTATAATCATTTTAAATTAAACCAATATGTTTCCATAGAGGTGGTTTTCTTGGAGGCATATGTTCAATCCAGAATACGTAAGCATAGGTTTAGGTGTTTATCTAAGATTTCTGAGATCTGCAAACTGGATCAAATTTCTCAGTCATGGTCCATCATTCAGTTAATCTATAACCATTTAATGAAGTAACCATCATTATAGTATTGATTGCCCTTTCTTGAAAAGTAATAGAAGATAACTTAGTTCCCAGCCCTGTCACCAGCAATGATCCTAGTGTAGGAATGCTGTATTTAAGAAGGATACTACCAGAATACCGTGTCAGACTTTGGATCTACTTCTGAATATGGAAGGAGAGTTCTTGTTCTCTCTGCAAACACACATTCAGTCCTCCTTGTGTGAAAGTTCTGTTCCCCTGTTTGTTGCCAGTTTCATTTTTCTAGTGGAATGGAGCTTGCCTGTGAGATCAGCTTCCTGTGAGAGTTTCTGTACTTCTATTTCAGATCAATACGGAAATATCACAAGTACAGCCTTCCCTCTTTACTGCTGTTTTTCCTTCAACCCTTCCAAGTTTAGCTTAGCAACCAATGTAGACAGAAATCAAAATAATGTGATGGAATAAGCAAGTTATTTAAAGTGATTTAGTCTCAATTAAATTTGGACAAAGAGTCCAGAATTTACCCAATTCACCCTTGTAGGTGAACTTGCAGAATCATGGGATAGATTTGTATTTCTTTTTAGTTTTTAGATACACCTGTTAAGTTTTTCTTAGCCTATGTATTTTTTTTTCAAATTCAAGGATTACAGAGCAACATGTTAGGGCAGTGGATGCATCTTCATTCCATATCCTTAGAGATAATTTTCTCCGTATGTTTTCAGGAAATCACAAGTATGTTTGTCACTGCCAGGCAGGATGTTATCAGATATTATGGTGCATAATTTGGCTTTTTGAAGTGTCAGTCTGTTTAAGTGGGTCAGCTACACAAGCATGAAACTACAACTATAGAAGCACAGAGATACCAGGTGTTTCTGTCTTCTCTCCTGATCTTCTCCAGTCTGTGAATTACTGCATATTTAAAAGCAAGACAAAAAAATAAAGCACATATATTTTGGTTGAAATTTTATTTTCTTGCTTGAACTTTTAAAATGATACTTTTTTAACACTGTATTTATTTCAGTCTTCTCATTGTGTTCTTAGGGATTTCATGCAATCTTGTCAATTCTTGGTTTGTCACCTTGTTTTGCAAAGCTGCTGGTACATGAATCATTTGACACAGTCATTTTCTACCAGATGTCTATGTGTTTCACAGACAAGCGAGATCGACAGGTATCTTCTCTCTTTTGACAGCTCCACGGCTGAAAAATTTTGGTGCTTTTTGTCCTAACTTTGATTGTTTGTCTTCCCATTCAGTTTCAAAGCCTGTGTTGTAAATGTTTTGCTAAAATAGCTGAAAATGATGATTTAAAAAATATGATGCTGGAAAAAGCATGTATTGAGTACAACAGTATTATGGCTGAATGTTTACTTCTGCTGGGAGCTGATGTTAATAAGAAGACAAAGACAAACTCTTTGATCTGTCAGGTAATATATGGAAATATATACTTAGTTTTATTGCTTTACAATTTGTGCTTTTGAGTTCCTTGCTCTTTTCATGTAAACATAGATTTGACAGAACACAGCAGCAATACCCAGTACAATCTAACTATGACCTGAGTGGTGTTAAGCATTGCTACTCACGGTGACGTCAGTCGGAGTCTGATGTTCATTGAAACACCCTTCACTTTATTGAAGCTCATAGGGTCACTGTCACATAGAATGTGCCCACACTGCCAGTTCAATTCCAATGCAAGTTCACTTTAAAGTCCATGCTTTCTGATTGTTTACCCTCTTCAGATGCAAACCTGGGTTCAGTCAAGTACTGTCTTAGCCTTAGCTTTGGAGTAGTATTTTTGAGGAGGAAGACAGAAGCTCAAGCTTTGCAAACTCCCAGTCTTTTTTTCTGAACTAATGATGACATCCAGCCCATTAGAGCGCAGTTCATGAACTGATAGTCCAAATTCAGCTCTTTCCAGGCTCTGTGAGGCTGAAGTAAAGATGGACCAGCACACAGCACTGTGCATAGATAGGTTTCAGTGTGCTGAAATTACAATTACAGAACTCAGGCATTTGTTATATTTTGGGCAAAGACTTCAAGAACATGGGAGTTAGTACTCAGGTGCCTTAGGCAAGCGTATACTCTGAGGGGTAGGGAATTGTGTAATTGAAAGAGACGTAATCCTCAAAATCCTCCAGTGAATCTGAATTTGAGACAAGTCTCTTAATGCAGTCTGGGCTGTTTTTTGAGTGCCTTGCATAAAAATTTTTAATTGCTTTTCTCTGTTAGGTTTGTGAGAAAGGAAATAATCCTAAATTGGTGGAATTGCTATTAGCCAATGGTGCTCGAGAGCAAGATGTTCGCAGTGCTTTAACCATCAGTATAAAGAGAGGGGATAGCCAAATCATCAGCTTGCTCTTGAAGAAGCTTAGCCTTGATGTTGCCAACAGCAGTATATGTCTTGGAGGATTTGGTATTGGAAGATTAGAACCTTCCTGGCTCATTCCTTTGTTCCCGGATAAGCTTACTCCATTAAGAAGACACAGTGAGTATATACAGAATTTGCTACACAAAATGTGTTATTATCTCTTGATGGTACTATATAAGTGTTGTAGATCATGGCCTTCAGTTGAGGATCTCTTCATGGCGTTCAGCTGGTTATAGAAAGACTGGCAAACCTTGCAAATAAATCAAGTTATTCCTGTTATTTTTTTAAAGCTATTTGGATTTCTTGGAGAATATGCTATCTTTTTGGTTTCTTATACATACAGATGCAGGTTCTGCACTGGCAAGAATGGTGCTTAAATTCCAGATGAAGAATATTTCAGAGGATAGATCAACAGCCTCCTCTGATCTAAACTTCTCTGATGATGGAGTGGATAAAAACTATGAATGGAATTTCATTTCTGACCCATTAGTGGACAGTGTTTTTCCTTTAAGTGATGATATTGATAGTGAAGGTAATTGTTTTTTCTTTTCTTTTTCCTTTTTATAATCCCAATCTAATGTACCAGGGCTAGTCCATAGCCATAAATCAGTTGTTTATTTGTATTTGAGATAAAATACTTCCCATGAAAAAAAATACTTAAAATACTTTAATCAAGAATGTTGTTTGTGGCAACATTGGAAAATAGTTTATGGTGAGTGTGTATCTGCTTTATCTACAAAATTAGGGCCATAAAGCATTTTTGTTCAGTTATCCATTTGAAATTAGTTCTTCAGGCATTCGGTTTTTTTGTAGAGAGAGAGTGGGATTCATCTAACGATTTAGGTACTGACTATTTTGATGTCTGTTTCTGAGCTGTTTTCATATGCTGCCTTTATAGTATATGTAATAGCAAAAACCAAGTGCTTCAAAAGTACAGTTTCTCTCAATGTGAAGTCAGGTGTATTTTGATCTAGAAATCCCTATTCCCTGAGTTATCTGGAAATAAAGTGCACACAACTAAGTCTTGTGTAGAGGACTATGTTGTTAACAAATAAAGTACATGAAACAAGCCTTATATCAAAGATATCTAATTGATCAGAAAGTGTAAATGACAAGTCTGTGTTCAGTCCAAAATCATTCTTGGTAACCATGTCAGGAAATCTGAATGCCTTTAATTTACAAAAAATGGGATTTCTGTCTATAATATCAGTAACTTAAGAGTAAGTGGCCTTAATTCACAACGTTTGTTGTAAATTTTTTTTGCTTGTTCAGATATGACTGTTGTTTTAAAAATGTTGGATACTTAAAATCTCTACAGATGAAGAATTTTAATTTTAGAATCAGGGAATCCTAAGGAATTTTTTTTTTCTCTTTTGTTCTTTACATCATTCAGCACCATTTTTCATTTCTGTAGGACTGTATCACAGGCACGTAATAGGTACTATTTGTTGTCCCACATAGAAAGGTTGTTAAGCATATGTAAATTATCGTAAAAAAAAAAAATATAGGCATTGCTAGCAGCAGTGATTTTAGGATTTTTAAAATTGGCTTTGAGAAGAGGAAGACTAAATAGGTCCAGAAAACCCTAAATCATCAAAGCCAGAGTATCATTTGATGTTTCAGTCTCAGTAAATGTGGGAGTGCAAATACATCTATATACAATCTTTTTCTGTTTTAAAAATTTATTTACACTGCAGTAGCACAAAGATGTGTTAGGAAACATGTATAATAATCCCAACCTGCTGGAAATTTTAAGTGATAAAGCATTAATGTAAAAAGCTGCAAGTCATATTTGGAGCCTGTTAGGTTAGTATGGCTCACGTACTCTAAAACATGTTGACAACATTCTTGACCAATATTGTACACACAATTAACCAATGAGATCCTGCCAGTATTGATGCTTTTGTAATGTATCTCTCCTTTGTATGTCAGCATCTATATTACAGTTGAATTCTGAGCCTCATCTCTAAGTACGTTTTCTTACTCATTTGTCCTCCTGTGTTACTGTTGTATACTAGGAAGTGAAGGTTCACTTTTTACAAAAAAGAAGTCCAATTCCATTGCAGTTGCTGACTTATATTGTAGGGAAATGACATTTCAAAGAGGTTCTCCTACTTTGCCACGACATTCCTACTCTGTGGTAAGTCAGACCCTCATTCATTCCAGGCTTCTTATAAATCCATCTGTGTTTCCTACACCAAAATTGTTAATAATCAGGTGTTAGGAAAGGTCCTGCAACTATTTGGGCTCTTATCTCGCTGTTGCCATTTAATATTTCCTTCTGTTGCTGTGCAATGACTGTGCTCCAGATCACTGTACAGGTAAGAGTTTATTTCAGCAAAAATTTCCAATCAATAAAAAGTACACACTCTTGTGAATTGCTCAGATTTCCAGTCTGATGTGAAATGCAGATAGGGAAACTGTGGGCCTATTTGCAAAGACTTAATTGCCCCTTGGCAAAGCTAATCTTCAGAGTGCTACTGTGACTGACGAAGAGAGACTGATTCTATAAGAAGACATAAGAGGACCAATCAGTGGAATCAAAATTAGATTCCTTTGAAGGGAGCTTATTTATCTCTTTCCATTGAATGTGAAACTGGAGAGACTGGTTTCCCTAGATAGAGTTATTTTTTGTAACACCCTGCTGCATCCTATCACCTCACCCTAGTGAAAGTCATTTTAGGTTGCCAAAAAATGCACTTTAAATCTACTGTTCTTTCATATTGCATGGGTCAGTAAGTTTTATGAAGATGTGACCTATTGTTATTTTTAGTTGAAATGTAAAGTTTCTTTGTGTTCCCCCTGGAAGTTCTGATAAAAAGAAACCATAATAAAAAGAAATTTACTGAATTTGGGTAATTTCAGATATCTGCAGATGTCCATAACCGTTTTTTTATTCTCTTCTGGCATTTTCCAGGGACCTGGCTCAGATTACGAACCATTAATGAAACAAAGAAGAAAATTCTTGCCTTCAGATGAATCCCCCAGTAAGTAAACTATACAATTTAACATATATGACAGATTTTTCATCCTTAATGCTTTCACAAGAGCAGCATGCAAAGACTTTATTGAGATTATTTATTTGTTTAAAAGAGGAGGATACATTTTGGAAATACTGCAGTGGAGTACAAATAATGCATATATGGGGAAGTTTTTTTTCCTGGGCTTCTCAAATAATTTATACAGAATTAAACGGACAATGAAATTTCATGAGTGCCCTTATTAGCTTTGAAAAACTGCTTCTGTTGTACAGTGCATAAGCATCTGTCTCTTCCCTACTGTCTTAAAAATTTCTGTCTCAATACAAGTCTTCATGAATTTGGATTTGAACCATTATCCAAACATTCACTGTCTTCTGCATCTTTAGATCGCAAGTTGATTGATCTTAATTTTAATTATGTGATAAATTAAGTCATGCTAATTTTCCCATGTTTTTGTTTTAATAGAGGGCATCTCAAAATTTTCACCACATTTAAGACCATCAGATAGTCTTTCTTCATTGATCTCAGAGAAAGAATATATTAAATCATTAGATCTTTCATCAAATGACCTGGAGAACATTGATGCCATCAGCCAGAATAGCTGCTTAACTAGTCACTTGGAACATCTTGAAAAACTGGAGCTCCACCAGAATGTTCTTACAAACATTCCAGAACAACTGTGTGAAGTAATTTTGCATAATTTTATATTGACATTAGTTTACAATAAATTGTTTGTCTCTAACAATGTACCCATAACAATACTGCTCATGAATATGGGTGTATATTTTTGCATGCTTCACATTCACTGAATGAAAGTTCAGTGGATTTATGTTCAGCTAGAAATAAAAGTATTTTCATGAAACTGTTTCAAGTTATTTACTGCAGAGAACTGCTTTAGAACATTTGTATTGAGTAACCTAACATAAATGGAATCAAGAACTGCAGGCGATTCGTATCTGTTAAATTTTATGAAACTGAGCTAATTAATTTTGAAGAATACTTTATATTTTATTCTGTAAAAGAAATATTATGGGTTACATTGATATGATTGCTATTTTCTGCTATTTTTCCTAGTGAGACAAAACCTATAAATTCATATTCTCATTTAACTTATTAAAAACAAATTACCCTTTTCTTTCAGAACCTCAAATGCTTGACTTACTTGGATTTGCACAGTAATCGATTTACTTCTTTTCCAACTTACTTGCTGAAAATGAACTGTATTGCAAATCTTGATATCTCTCGAAATGACATTGGACCTTCCTTTGCTTTGGATCCATACCTCAGATGTCCAACTCTAAAACAACTTAATCTTTCATACAATCAGCTGGTGTGCATTCCTGAATTTCTTACAAATGTTGCTGAAAATCTGGAACAGCTATTGCTCGAAGGGTGAGTAAATGGACTGTAGCCTAACAAACATAAGAGCAAATAATTTATTTGTCATCCTGAATGATTACTGTTATAGCATGGAAAGGATTGTTTAGTCAGCAGTGAAACACTGACATTACCTTCCAAATGTGTGAATTACTGCAATTTTCAGTCTTGCGTTACAAAGCACATGAGAATACCTGTGGGCCTTGACAGAATCTTAATAGCATTGCAGTTTCAGTAACATACTAAAAATGTTTTAGTCTTTTTCTACTGCCATAATATTCATCCACAGGACTGTCTGTGTTGTCAAACATATTCAACTAGGTTTTCTGTATACAGAATACAGTTTCCAATGCATTTCATATTCACCAAAGGTTTTTTGGAAGTATTATTTGTGGAATTGCATTTATTGGTATGGCTATGTTTTAAATGACTGAAGCAGAGCAAATATGTAATCTTTTGTTTACTAGCACTTTTTATCATATTTGTTAGTGAGGTAATTCATACCTGTATAGAATTGTTAAAAATACTATTATTTGGTTCCTCTGTAAACTGCAGATACTGTCTCATTCATCTCCCATAATTTAATTTGAATAAGTTAGTTGTATTTTTTACACAGTTCACACAGAATAAGGATAACAATGCATGTAACTAAAGCAAGCAGTATTAAGTATGTAAATCAAATTTACAAAAGCAGTATTTTAAATTAAAAATCCTGTTGCATTTCTTCATTAGATTTATTTTTAACATTATTAACAATATTACGCTTGCAAACCAGTGCTGCATGTTTCTTTTATCCCTGTATTTTTCGGATCTTTGTCTCTTTCTCTTTCTGGTGTTCTTCTTCCCAGAATACATTGTTTGCAATATATACTCATCCTGAATTGTATCCCCTATCTGGAATTGCATTCTTTCTTCTTTCTTTTTTTTTTTAGATTGATAGGTCATTCTGTGATTATAATCCTGCATACATGTGTCTTTGGTAAACAGAACTATTCACAAATGCAACAGTCATCTTTGTGTGGGACTGAGCTGCAGTGTGTAATCAGGAAATGACACCTTGTAGTACATTCTGACATTTGCTCTCCGAATTTATTAAAACAATCTTAATATCAGTCATGTTATTCCATGTTGCCACGTGTACCAGTATTTTTGCTGACTGGTCAGTCTTTATATGACAAAGGTCTTATTTTTGGTTTATGAGTGTAAGGATAGTACTGCCAGATCAGTACTGTCTGCTTTCAGTCTTTAGCTAATAGTTTCTGAATAAAACATGGATTTTTTTTTTTATTCTTGTTGTAGAAACAGAATTTCATGTTTATGTTCACCCATATGCTTGAAAGAACTGAAAATTTTAAACATTAGTAAGAACAGTATTTCATCCCTTGCTGAGAGTGTCTTCATGGGCTGTACAAAACTGGAGCAGTTCAACGCCAGGATGAATGCTCTTGGTAAGTATCTGTGAAAATAGAATCCACCTTCTAGAAACCATTCCAAATCACAAAATTTCTCAGCCACCAGCATTTGGAGTCTTGGCAGAACAGAAAGGAGAATATCAGATATGCTTGTCCTTGTTTATACAGTTTCCTAAACATCCGCTTTTGATCACTGTTGGAAGTAGTATACTTCCAATGGAGCTTGATGGACATTTGATCTCACTTTGTGTAACTCATCTTGTTTTTACATTTGCAGCAGATGCTATAAAAATAGTTGAGTGTACGTGAGATCATACATACTGTTGGGGAAGGTTCAAGGCAGAGGAAATCATTCAAAGTTAGCTTCCAAGTCTAGTACTAATACAGGTTTAATACTGCACTGAAATACATATCATACAAGCATCCTGGCTTGTATCAGACATAGAGTGGCCAGCAGGACTAAGGAAATGATTGTCCCCCTGTACTTGGCACTGGTGAGGCCGCACCTCTAATACCGTGTTCAGTTTTGGGCCCCTCACTACCAGAAAGGCAGTGAGGTGCTGAAGCATGTCCAAAAGAGAGCAATGAAGCTGGTGAAGGGTCTGGAGCACAAGTCTGATGAGGAACAGCTGAGGGAACTGGGGGTGTTTAGTCTGGAGAAGAGGAGGCTGAGGGGAGACCTCATTGCTCTCTACAACTACCTGAAAGGAGGGGGTAGCGAGGCAGGGGTCAGTCTCTTTTCCCAAGAAACAAGTGGTAGGACAAGAGGAAATGGCCTCATATTGCACCAGGGAAGGTTTAGACTGGATATTAGGAAAAATTTCTTCACTGAAAGGATTATCAAGCACTGGAACAGGCTGCCCAGGGCAGTGGTTAGTTCCCATCCCTGGAGGTATTTAAAAGACAGTCGATGTAACACTTAGGGACATGGTGTAGTAGTGGACTTGGCAGTGTTAGGTTTATGGTTGGGCTTGATGATCTTAAAGGTCTTTTCCAACCTGACTGATTCTATTAGTCTAAGTATTAGCACACTGTATCCAGCATCATCTTCTGAATAACATAGAATATTTGATTCACTTGTCTGAACAGAGTTTTCATTTGAGATGCCCTGAAGTATCCTTCTTGGCTTAGAGCTTCTGGTTCAGAAAAAGCAAGTCTTCCATAGCTCCAGTGTTGTATGTCCAAGGCATGTGCAGATAGCTCAGGTACCACAGGGCAGATCGCCTTTACTAGAACCCAGTGTTTAAGCAATTGAATTGAGTGTGTTTCAGTGGCTTAGCCTATTTTATGCAAAGATGTAAAAATTAAATTATCTATGAAAAATACAAATTACATAAATGAGATTTTAATGATACTGCAGGAACTCATAAGTTATTGTCAGAGTTTATTTCGGTCTTCAAGGCATACAATCTGCCATTTTGAAATTATTGTCACAGTATTTCAGAAGGTAGCTCTTACACATGCACTAAACACACCTGAAGCATTAGAGTCATTTTTATATGCATAAGACCCCACTACTCACTAGGTTGATTATGAGAATGTTATGTATAGTGGCAATACAGTAGAGTCTAGGTAAGATTATTTCAGTGTTTAATGCCAATATGAGATGAAGTATAATAGTATGTAACGTGATGTGGTAAAAGCCAATACATTAACTCGGTTCTACACTTCTTTGATTTTGGGAGCTTAGTTTTAAATAAGCTTAAAAAAAAGATTCAGATTCTGTCTTTGGTAGACAGTAAAAAGACCTGTGTATAGAAGATGACAGACTGACCTTTTAGTCTGTCTTTGATTTTAGAAAATTCCAGACTTTTAAACATTTAAACAGTTCCAAAAAGTAACAGGATTAACTTCTTTTTCTGCTCTAGAAATGATACCAGAATTGTCATCCAGCATAACAATCTTAAAATTATCCCAGAATCATTTTATTAATGTTCCAGAAGCTATTCTTCTTCTCCCACAGTAAGTTATTATTTTATTTATTGACTTTAATGTCACGTTCTTGATGAAGAAAATCTGATGGCAAGACCTTCGTTAAGCAGAAAATTCTGCATGGCTTACTCATTTTCAGGAAATCTTCTCTAACAGGTTAAAACCAAAGCTTGGTAGCTTTTAACTGAAGACAAATCAGTCACATTTTCTTCATTATTTTGTGAAATTCTGTTCCTGAGATTCAAATAATTGTTATTGAAAATACATTGCTTGACTGCTGAAGCTGACAATTCTTGCTCAGAAGACCAGAAGGAATTTATTTTCTTGAAACTAGCAGGAAAAAGATACAATTTTTCAAGAAGTTCTGCAGACTTTTGCACAAGGCAACTGAGATTAGGTTTTCACTTCCCAAATATCACAAGATATTTATTCTCAAAGAATGACACTTCCTCTAGATGGAATTGTGATAAAGATGCACGTGACATTTATTTTGCTATACCTTCAAAGCGTTACTCATGTGAAAATCAGACTTCTGTTTTTTTTTTTTAACAGAAGTTATTGACCTTAACAGGTCACTAGTATCAGATCGTGGAAAGAGTGCTTGTAAGGGGTGATCAGATCAGTTATGTGATAAATGTGGGTAAATGTGAGTGCTGATGGCACCATGGGAAGGGCAGATCCACAGATTTGTGAACTTACATTAATCACATTTACATAGAGCACGTCATTATTAACATGGTATTACACTGTTTCAGCATGCTAACATATATATCCACAGCAGCAAATTTTATAGATTAACTATACAGTTTACAGTTGAATTACTAGATGTTTGTTCTACAGGAGTGTGAACCATATTTGTGTCTTCTACTAATCTGAACAAAGCCATGCACATCTGCAAATCATAGAAAGAAAAAGGAAGTGGACTATTACCACAACATGTACACTTACTTAAAGCAACTCTTTAATTTACTGTTTGAAACATACACACACAATAGAGTGTGGATATTTATTTTCATGACCAGGCAATTTCATTCACAGACAAATACATTGAAAGAATTTTATACTGAACTAATTATATTTATTTTTTTTACAGTTTTTTCTGAGGTAGTGAAGACCTACTTATAATATCTTAATTACTCTTACTTGTAGTAGTAATTCTCTATCTTCTTCTATCTACATTCCTGTCAGAAAACTGTTCTGATATCTAATCCATTTGTTTATTTGTTAAAAATTAATGCAGTTCCAGTTAATCTTGATTTTATTTTTTTCATTTGCTAACTTCTCCCTTTTTTTATTTTCATGTTTTTAGTTTGCGATCAGTAGATTTAAGCCAAAACAAGATTATATGCCTGCCTGGACCAATGCACTGGAAATCATTAAACTTAAGGGAGCTGTTATTTAATCGTAATCAAATAGACATCTTGGACTTGAGTGAAAAGGCATATGCATGGTCTAGGCTAGAAAAGCTACACCTGTCTCACAACAAGTTAAAGGAGGTAAAGTGTAAGATTCTACCTAAAGAAAATTAAATAACTTTTCACCTGAATTCAGTTTATCGTGTCACTTCTTATATCACTGTAAATGCTATTAGTAAAATGGTATATAAGTGCAAATAGTACTTACTGTGAATGAAAATCACCATATTCTATTAAACTTTTCTGTCTGGAATGTGGCATATAATCAGTTTCTATAATAAATTCATTGTGAGGTCCTGTGTCTATTAGCGTGGGATATTAGGTCTGTTTATTAAAAAAGTTAAACTACAGCAGTAAAAATAATAGCTAGTTTTGTTAAATATTTAATTTATTCATGCTCACACATATTTTTTTTTAACATTTAATTGCCCATTAAATGTTCTTTTATTTAGATTCCTCCTCAGATTGGATTCCTAGAGAACTTGACTTCTCTGGATGTAAGTCATAATCCCGATTTGAGATTCTTTCCAGATGAAATGGGAAGACTGTCCAAAATCTGGGATCTTCCTTTGGAAGGACTCCATCTTAATTTAGACTTCAAACATGTGGGATACAAAGCCAGAGACATTATCAGGTTTGTTGCCCTATTGGTTTTGAATATTTATGTTTTGCTTTCTTGGGATATGCAGTAAGCATTAAGAAAACAACATATCCTTTTGAAAATATGTCTGATTTGTTGTATGAAATCCAGCATGCTACTCTATGGAAGGTATCGTATCATATCAACACTCACCCATAAAATAGATTATAGTGATTTAGATTATAATTGTATTACTTCTTGGATTTGGTGCTTCTATAAGCCATGCAATAAATGGTGCTTACCAATTATTTCTAATGTGTTTCTTGTGTTCCCAAGGGCAATGCACAGACCACATTTTTGGGTAATTACAAAACAAACAAAAAAAAGACACATGCTGAATTAAGCTTTAACTTTCAAATCAGGAATTAGAATAATCTGTTAAAATCCCAGTAATATCAAACAGATATTGAAAATTTGAAGAAAATGGTATGGGTTTAGATTTTTCCTTGGTCGTGAGTTCTGTTGGTATTTTTCTTTATTATACACTTCTGTGAGTTCTGCAACCTTTTTTAATGCCAGATTTCTTCAACAACGACTGAAGAAGGCTGTACCTTATAACAGAATGAAACTCATGATTGTTGGAAACACTGGCAGTGGGAAAACTACCCTGCTACAACAACTAATGAAATGCAAACGAACAGAACTGGGGTCTCCAAAAGCTACAGTAGGCATTGATGTAAAAGACTGGATCATTCAAGGGAAAGGCAAAATGAAGAAAGAGCTTATATTAAATGTGTGGGATTTTGGAGGTATTTCAAGAGTTTATTGTCCTTTACTATTGTCTTTTCTAACACGTTAATGCATTACTTAGAGTCAGCCTGTGAAATTTCTAATTGTGGACAGTAGAATCATGCAAACTTACACCAAAAGTCAAGTGACCACTTATAAATTAGTGAATTCTGTAAATTGGCAGTTAATCCCTCAAATTTAATAGAAAGCCTCAGGAACTGGTCATCACCAAATGTGGTCTGACCACTTCTTTCAACCATGGTACTCTAGAACTGTCATTACAGAACAGTAAGAAACTGCTTCTAATCACCAGAAGAATTATCTTCCACTCAACTCTGTTTCTGTCCTGTAGTCTGGGTCTCTCTAGGCTCTAAAGTACCACTGTTTTGTAAGGTCACATAAAACAGAGCCCGTAGGAGGGGGTCTTTGAACTTTGGGCTTTTGGAAAGCTTTCTAAGTTTAGGGTGCTCCAGAAGCACTTCTAAAATTCAGGGCTATTTTAAGCTACAGAAAAGTTATTTTTAAACATTAGTGTGTGATCATTTAAATACAGTCTATATCACCATGGATGAGCACAGAAGAGCAGCATTCAACCTGAATGTCCAGCTTCAGTTGTGATTTTAAGTGCTTAATAATGTGAACCTAGGAGTCTTATTTTGAAGTTGAAAGGATAGGAAAAAGGGAGGGAAGAAGGAAGGAAGGGAAGGAAGGAGTGAGGGAGAAATCAGAGTTTTAAAAGACTCATGACCTTTGTTGTTGCAGCAACCATGTTTATCCAGTTGTTAAATCTTACACTTCTTGATTTAAAACTAGCTCACATGTTTCAACTCTACACTTCAGTGAGCTAACACACAATTACCTACCTAGAATTCATAGTTATTACAGGTTTTCTGTCAATTTAGATAATTTTCTGTAAACATTAACTTCATTTGTGGATTAGTGATTTGAGAATAAGTGTTCTGCTGCCTTTTGTGATCTGAAGATGTTCAGTGAGTAAAGTACTACACAGTGGAAATTTTTTATCATTAGGACAAGAAGAGTTCTACAGTACCCATCCTCATTTTATGACCCAAAGAGCTTTATATCTTGCTGTTTATGATCTCAGCAAAGGACAAGCAGAGGTGGATGCTATGAAGCCGTGGCTTTTTAACATCAAGGTAAGCCACAGATAGGTGCACAACGGAATTCCACTTTCCAGGGATGTGTTGGTGAACAGCAAATTAACCACAAATATTTTTAGAGCAGGGAAGAGGAAAGAAGTTCTTCGGCAAATAAAAACAGTAAGATGAAATGACCTAAGATACATCAAATATTGGATATGGTCACATTTGTAGACATACAAAGACATGATCAGCACCATTTTATACATAAATGGTACAGAGGGATGTGCAAAAGAATAGTTTGTATGTTCTGGCAGTATTTTGAATTGACTGATAAAAATAAGGAAGAGGTAGTATTGAAAGGATGATGAGTTAAACATGGTTTTTCATTTACAGCGTTGTAAATTCTGGGAAAATCAGACTTTGACTAATGTAAAACTGACTGAATGCAGGTTTGAAATCATGCTGTTAAGTGTATGCTTAGCATCCTATTGTTACTAGGAATGATTCCAGGACTATGGTAGGGAAATTGGTCTGAGAATCTGCCTGTGTATTTCTCTTTTGCTCTAAGTGTTCTGTTTTCATTTGATGGGATCACCCCATGGTGAGCATTATTTGTCTTTTCATTTTGTATGACATTTAACCATGGCTGGGCAATATAATTACATAAAGATTTTGTATACTGATCCTGTTTGTTAAACTTGTCTTTTTTTTTCTCTTTTCACCTTGAGCAATCATACAGGACGGAGGGTTACACTCAGTTTAGTGTTGATGAAGAATATTTCTGATAAATTCTCCTTTGCTATGTTGTACTTGCTGGTGTTTCATTGCTGCACTGTTCCAGTAGCAACTGGCAGACTACCCTTTGCTTTTCCATTTTGTTGGGCATTTTTAAGGAAAAATACAGTTGTCCCTCTATTTTACTGACAATGTTATTAATCTGCAAAATATGAAATTCAGGTCTACTCTGCTTCCTTTTAGAAAAAGCTGATTTTTTAATATTTCTATTTTGAAATAGACTGCTCTCTATATATTAAAAACATGTTTTGTATTTATAGGCTGATGCATTTTTACAGACTTATCCAGCCAAGGCTATTATATGGGACTGCATTTTAAACTTACTCTGAATAAAGACATGAAAAGTATTTCAGATTTCAAATTTTTTTAGAAAAGTTGTATTTAAAGTGAGAGAAACAGTTGCTTTTTTTCATTGTATAGCTTGTTTTGATTGAATTGCTCATGTTTTATGTGGATGTAAAACAGTAGCATCAACATTCACTATTCAGTTAATCGACTGTATGGATCTTACTAACAGGCTCGAGCTTCAACATCCCCCGTCATTCTTGTTGGCACTCATTTAGATGTTTCTGATGAAATGCAACGTAGAGCCTGCATGACTAAAATTACTAGAGAGCTGTTGAATAAGCGAGGCTTCCCAGCAATCCAAGATTATCACTTTGTGAATGCTACGGAAGAATCCGATTCCATTATCAGACTTCGGAAAATCATAATAAAGGAGAGTCTTCACTTCAAGGTAAGATACATACTGTTTGTAATGTTGAAAACATCCCAGTTTTAGTTAAGTAAATACATTTTTAAACATTAATTAAACACACAATTAATTACATTTTTAGTGTGATAGCAAACTCATCTTGCCTTCTATAACGCTACACAAATAATGAAGGAAAATCAACAGTTTCATTTTCATTTTCTACAAAACAATCAACTCAGTAACAATCTCAGCTAACTTTTATTTTCAAACACTAGGGCCAGAAATAGAATATTTGATTAAAAATAGGTCATCTTTTTCTTACAAAGAAATCTGATCAAAAACTGTTCCTTTGGATGGCAATATGTAATTGCAATAATAAGTATTGCAAGATTTCAGGGGACCAGGAAATAAGATTTTGTAATTTCTGAAAGCCAAGTAATTCTCCGTTTATTGATTTGATTTTACATAGTGTGAAACTATTTCTAGAAAGAGGAAGTGAATTAAAGCAGGAAAAGAAGACCCCTTGGACTGAGTGATCCTCCTAAATTGGAGAATCTGCACTCGTAGTTCTGTGGTCTCCAAAGTCGTCCCTACCACTCGTTCCCTGCTGTCTCCTTAGCAACAGAATGAAGCTCTAAGTGTGAATGACAAGTATGAAGAGACTAACCCAGGCATGGAGCTTATAGGAAAGCGGGATCCAATTTGTAGCAACAAGAATTTACATTTTTTAATTACAAACTAAGAAGCCAAATTGGAAATGTTGTGAAAATTGTTTCCCATTTCCTCAAAAAAAAACTACAAGCTTAGCACCCATGGAGAATGGAAAACCTGGTCGGGTGATAGCTGATACCAAACGTAGAAGGATGTCTCCAGGAAGGAATTCAGGTTTAGGAAACTGGGACAAAGCACCCAACTGTGTTTCCCTTCAGTGTCACTAACTTGGCCAAATTTATTTCTTCCTCTCCTCCTGTCCACTGACTGTCAGCAGTGGAGACATTTAACTGAGCTACTGCCCTTTTCCCCCTAGTTTATCTAAAGACATCTCTAGAGAGATTACAGATTACAAGAGGTATCATTTTTTTATTATTCATTTGCCTATTGTCTTGTATTAACCTGAGATGTGTGACATCATCTGTTCATCCAGTATTTTACTTTTACTTCAAATCAAAGCTTCTCTTTGAACTTCTCAGAAGACACCATTTTTGATTTTTTCTTGTACATGTAGTATGGAAATATTTTCTTCTTTGAGTATTCATTTATAGAAGGACATTCATATTATAATTCTGAAAGAAGAATTAGTTACATCTACCTTTCATAAGCCATGTTAGTCAATAAATGAGTGTTCTTGTTCTTTCTTGCTGCTACTGTCCACTATGAGTGGACATACCCACCTTACATCTTACTTCTATTGTCTTCATTTCACATGACTAAATTAATACATTTAAGATTATTATTCTTAATTATACAGATCAGAGATCAACCAGTGGTTGGTCAGCTAATTCCTGACAGCTACCTAGAGCTGGAGAAGAGAATTTTGCTGGAACGTAAAAATGTCCCAGTTGAATTTCCTGTGATTGATCAGAAACGCTTACTGGAACTGGTACAAGAAAGCCAGTTGCAATTGGATGAAAATGAACTCCCTCATGCAATTCACTTTCTGAATGAATCAGGTAAAAGATTATCTTCAATGTATGTTTGTTAGCACTTTGTTGCAAATCTGCAGCAGACAGACCTGTACACGTTTTTAAATCTCACACAAGGCTGCCGCACAAGTGTTGAGCTGAAATGCTTAAGCTTGAGTAACATTAGTTTGATAATCCAGGTTGTTGTATCATTAAGGAATCCCATGATATGAAGGATCACTACTATAATGATCTATATGTCTTACCCCTCCTTGAAAACATCATACCTGCTGGTTAGTCAGGACAGTTTCTCAAGAAAGATGCAATTGCTATACTAACATGAACAGAATAGCAGTTAGGTGCATATATGTAACATCTTATTTTAGTGCTGCACAGACTTCATAAGATTAAATAATAAACTACACAGAGCATAGCTGCTTGCCAAAAACCCAAGTAAGATTACAAGTCTAACAAAACATCTGAAAATAAAAAACTGAACAAACAATGATTGCGTTCTACTCTCTTGAGGTATTGACATAAATTCAATAGCTGTACTTATTATTCAAATTGATTATAGCAAGTCACATTAAGAAAAACAGCCCAGAGTGAAGAGTTTATTTTGCTTAATATGGAGCTTAGGAAATGCATTGCTAATTACGATATTCTTTGTGCAGGTGTACTCCTTCATTTTCAAGACCCAGCACTACAGCTGAGAGATCTGTATTTTGTAGATCCTAAATGGCTATGTAAAATCATGGCACAGGTTAGATTCTGATTACTTTTTGTATCTACATTCATGGAACTTTTTCCCTTGTCTCAACCCACTGTAACTTACTAGTCATTCATCTTTACCATTTCTTTACTGTTTCACGATCTAGAATTTTCTAGGGCCCAGATTGGTTTACCTGGCTCTTTCTGTTTCCTTTGCTTTCTAGACAACTGCCTGTCTCAGTGGTTCTGTGTTCTTACACTGCAATGTCCAATATTATGTGAACTACAGCAGACATAAAAATACACATAGAACAGAAAAACCCCAGAGATACAAAGTAATTCTGCGATACGTTGTGACAGCTTGAAGTGAAAGCTGAAATTTTGGATTAAAGTAGTAAGAATGGGAGAAGGGTCATTGTATGCTTAGTACTGATGGCAGAGGAAAGTGAGTGATATGGATTCACATGTTGAGACAGGAGAGTAGCACACTGACTGCTTAAGTGAAACCATCATTGATGTGTTGATCTAAAAAGACTCTCAAAATTTTTTATATATATTCAGATTTCCCAACCACTGAAACTTTACTTTTCATTCCGTGCAGGAAATGGGATGGCAAAAATATAAGTTTGAGCCTTTAAAGATGGTGGCATTAAGAGTGAGAAAAGACCTAAAAGATCAGTATCGATGTGCTTGTGCGAAGTGCTGATAGGAAAAATGACTGTACATAGGCTCCTTTCAGAGAACACTTCAACAAATTAACTTGTAGAATAAATTTCCATATAGTATGGAACAGTGAAAGCTACTGAAGAATGGTAGCATGCTAGTGGCTTGGACAGGTTGAATTTTTTCACTGCTGTCTTCTTGCTGGGTAGCATTATGGAAATGTTTGGTTTCACTGTGAAATCGAGTCTACATTTTCCCCCACTACCAAATATTTTAGGGAACAAAGTTTTTCAGGAAAATGCAATCTAATGATGACTGTACACCTGAAATTGGTTTACTTTTTTTGAAAGATTCTGACGGTGAAAGTGGAAGGTTTTTCTAAATATCCTAAGGGTATTGTAAAGCGTTCAGATGTGGAAAAATTCCTTTTGAAGAAAAGCAAGTTTCCTAAGATCTACCTGTCACAATACTTCAAGCTTCTGGAAAAGTTTCAGATTGCTTTGCCGTTAGGAGAGGAACAACTACTAATCCCAAGCAGGTAAGCAAAGTGCTAGACCCACAAATAAGAGCCATAGAGTTCCATCAAAATAAAACCCACCCACTGAGCTAACTAGTTTAACTGACCATTGAAGCAATTTAGTATAAGGAAGCATGATATATACTTAGTACACTACATTTTAGCCAATGCTTTCACAGATATGATAAGCCAATCTTGTAGCAGATAAAGCTTACATCATATGAACATGGTGGGTAAATGGAATCTATAAATGATAAAACGCTTTATAAGGATAATATTTCTTTTACGGTTTGAGACTACAGCAGGAAGCCTTTAGCTTTACAGCGCAGTGTGCCAGCATTACAGATATTCATTGCGGTTTAAAAGATAAGCATGAATTTCTATAGCCTGTTTGCTTGGAGTGAGAACCACAGTCAAGTTACTCAGAGGCAGTACCTCCTCCAGACACTCTAGTTATTAAATATGTTGACTAAAAACTGTTAGAATTTAAATGTGGTCTTTTTGCTTTTATCTGTAGCAGGTAACGCAGTTTCTCTGCCTCAGTCACAGATTTCCCTGATGTGTTTAATAAAGCTTATTTTGCTTCATGGAGAGAGTGTTGCATGGTTGCATTGATTAAAGCTTCTGCATTATTTGAAGTCTTGGGTTAGGAAGATTTTGTGTGAATGTCTTACCTGCCTTATATGTGTCTCAGATTTTTCTCACATTTACATTTGATATCTAATGATTGTTAGTGAGGTTCTGTTGGGTTTAAATTACAGCAGAACTCCACTTTAGCACAAGCAAGCAGAATAAGCATATATACTATCTGTCCGCTCCCTGATCATTTGAATAATTCATTTATTAATAATAAATTTTACATAATAAATAATGTATGTCATCAGTAAGTTTGGATAAAGTACATCATTAAATGCTGTCTAATATTTTTATTCTTTCAGTTTGTCTGATCACAGACCTGTTATAGAGCTTCCCCACTGTGAAAATTCAGAAATTATCATCAGACTTTATGAGATGCCGTACTTTCCTATGGGATTTTGGTCCAGGCTGATCAACAGGTTGCTTGAAATATCACCTTACATGCTGTCAGGAAGAGGTACAAATCTTTATCTTCAAAAGCAATAGTGAGCATGTTTGCTTTGAATGCCAACACCTGCATGTTAAAGCTCTAATCCCCAATGTAGTTTTACTTTAGCTAATTTCTGGCCACATCCAGAGGTGTCTTTAATTTTTTTCCAATAGTCCTGTGCTTTGACATGAGATCTATCTGCTGAACTTTGCAATTTCATTCATCTTTTTTAATGTGTGATTTATGAATACCAGTGACAAGTGAAGTAGGAAAAATATGCATTGCTAATGCTCTACAAATATTATTTATAACTGTCAGCTTTCCTGGCATTTGATTTCCTCCTGAGAATAGAATTCCAGTCACATCTTGCTATTTCACAATAGATAGAGGGAAAATTTAAGTCACTGACTTTGTTTCATATGTTGCCTAAAATACTCTGTATTAGAACCTGAATGTACCTAAGCATTTCTGTAATCCCTACATGCATCACTTGCTACATGATTTATCATCAGATTAAATGTTTAGTTTGTGGATATGCCTTATAGAACTGAACACCAGTTGGCATATTTCAGCTTTATGGGGCTGTTCTGTCATAAAGTTGTAGCCTTTATTTTGTTTGTTATTTGGGTAGGCATAAACCTACAATCATAATTAAATATTTAAAGTACCATGAATTATTCTGCATATTTTAAAACATGAGATTCATATTGGACATCATAATCTAATTTTATATTTTCCAGAACGAGCTCTTCGTCCTAATAGAATGTATTGGAGACAAGGCATCTACTTGAACTGGTCTCCCGAAGCTTATTGTCTAGTGGAATCAGCAGTATTTGACAACAACCCAGAGAGTTTTTTGAAAATTACGGCACCTTCTTGCAGAAAAGGTTAATTATTCCTGAGCCTGATTTTGCAGTTTGATTGCAGCTTGGCATTTTGGTTTGTTGTGCTTTTGCTTTTGGAATGTAGAGTTTAGCTTTGTAATTAAAAGTATGGCAGATTGAGGCTGTAAATTCCCCCTTTTGGTTTCTTAAAGGGTGCATCCTTTTGGGGCAAGTTGTGGATCACATAGATTCTCTTATGGAAGAATGGTTTCCAGGTTTGCTGGATATAGATGTATGTGGTGAAGGGGAAACACTGCTGAAGAAATGGGCTCTATACAGCTTTCAGGATGGTGAAGAGCACCAAAAAATACTACTTGATGACTTACTTAAAAAAGCTGAAGAAGGTATATATTTATGCCATTTGAGGTATATAGAGGTATACCTGTATGTAGATAAATATTATATGACATCTCCTTTATAACATTTGTGTACTTCACATTATTTAAAAATGTTTCATTTCTGTAAGAAATAATTACGGTGTGAGTCAAAAGCAACTTGTTCTTTTTTTTAAGTTAGAGCCATCAGTATAAGTATAGAATATGGGACAGATTGCAGCTGCTCTGTATAGTCATGTATAAATGGCAATAATGAAAAAATTTGTTTTGTCATGATACCAATAATGCAACTTCATTCATAGAATTGAATTGCACACATAGTAAAAGTGATACTAGATCTTTTGGTTGGACCGCGTAAAACAGTAATTTAAAACATAGTATTCATGATGACACTCTACATGCTAAGAGAATTGTTTCTTTTTATAGACAGAAAAATAATCTCTTGGTTAGTTTGGTGGTGTTACGTAGCAACAGTTGCTATCACATTTGATTGGTACATATACAGAACCTTGAAAATACTTAAACATGTAAGATAAATTCAGTTGAACAGCAAACTTAATTACTGTTCTGTTCCATATATATATATGTGTATGTTTATGTGTGTGTGCTTATATATATATATATACACACACACACACACATACATACGAATTGAATTTTAAGTACATTGATTATATGCACTTACAGAGATCCATGTACCTTTCAGTGCCTTTTGAATGATGACTACTATTTATTTTTTTTTTAACTATATAATTTGTTTTTCATAGGTGACCTTTTGGTAAATCCAGATGAACCAAGACATACCATTCCAATAGCTCAGATTGCTCCTGATCTGATACTGGCTGATTTGCCTAGAAATATTATGTTGAACAATGATGACCTGGAATTTGATGAAGCTCCTGAATTTCTCTTGGGTAAGCATTATTTGGTAGGGTTTTTTTTACAGAGCTTATGTAAACAAATAATGGAAGTCAGTTCTGCAACATATGGAAAACACTTTAGAGGTTTCTTTTCTGTGGAAATGTATTTTTTAAGGTATTCTGAATTTCAGGTTTTTGAGTTTGATTTTCCATTAACTTGTAAGCTAAGACACTGGTTTTTATGTGTTTAGATTACTAATCATGAAGCTTAACACAGTAGATGATCCACGTTTTAAGACTGGACCCATTCAGCTTTTTTTTTTTTTTTTTTTTTTTGAGAAATGGTTGATATCCCTTTGGTTTTAATATTCTTTTCAATTTTATCTTTGAAAAGGTGACGGTGGGTTTGGATCTGTGTACCGTGCATCCTATGGTGGAGAGGAGGTTGCCGTAAAGATTTTCAATAAACATACTTCCCTCAGACTCCTAAGACAAGTAAGAAATACTGCCTTTTTTTTCTGTAGTGCTGCTGTTGGAATGCCTAGTGAAGACCTTAAAATGCTTAAGTAAAGCACAAGAGTTCACTCCAAAACATTTCTGAGTTTGCTTCAGAGCTGCTGAGGTTGTGCTATTTGCAGTATTTAATCTGATTTTACAATTCACAGGAGCTTGCAGTGCTTTGTCACCTCCATCACCCCAGTTTAGTGTTGCTGCTGGCTGCTGCAATCCGTCCCCGGATGCTGGTGATGGAATTAGCCCTTAAAGGATCTCTTGATCGTTTGCTTCAACAAGACAGTGCAAGTTTAACTAGAACACTTCAGCACAGGATAGCTCTACATGTAGCTGATGGCTTAAGGTAAATGTGACTTCAAAGTGGCTGTAAAGACAGGATACAGTTGCAAGTAGGATATACTGCAAATGAAAAGCTTATTTTTCTTGTATCTCAAGCAGACAAATGCTTGTATTTTTATGACTGATTAGCTGATATATAACACAAACTTCTGTTACCAGTTATTTTCTGCTAACGAGTGGTGCTTATATGATTAGAGAATCAGTGACAGCTCTGGGCAGAAATCCTATGTGGCTATTGATTTCTTATTAAAATGTCAAAAAAATTGAGTGCCTTTTTAAGGTTCTGAAAGTCCATGAGTGTCCTCGGGACCTATTGAAGTGTGACTGTAAAACCACAAAACCTGCAAAGGAGCTCAGGGACCAATGAACCTTAAACTTCTAAGATTCAGTTTTCAAACTACCAGCGACGCTTCAGATAAGACTTGGTAACACTGCAATGTTTATGTGCCAGTAAATAGTATTTAAGAACATTTCTAAAGGCAATATCCAGTAAGGCAGTGTCATGCTGGTGATGTTCGACATTTTTTAACACAATATTTAGCATCTGAAAGCACGATTTACTGCTGTGGGAATAAAGCGTTCAGTGTGTGTGTATAGATGCATCCCTGAATGATGAATGCTTTCAAGAAATTCTTTTCTGATAAACAGGTACCTGCATTCAGCAATGATCATCTACCGTGATTTAAAGCCTCACAATGTGTTGCTCTTTACCCTATATCCCAATTCAGCTGTTATTGCAAAAATAGCTGACTATGGCATTGCCCAGTATTGTTGCCGAATGGGAATAAAAACCTCTGAAGGCACACCAGGTATGCAAAAATGCTTTGTTTTACAGTGCATTATGTAAAAAAAATAGCTAATATGTTTTTTATTTAGTCTGTTATAAGTAACTCAAGTCTATAGTCAAAATCACAAAATGTAGTCCCAATTGTATTACAAGTTGTGATGCCAGATTTATACCTATTGGCCTTTCTTCCTATTCATGTTTTAACCCCTTTTGGAAGTATCAAGGAGTATAGTCTTTAAAATTAAGGAGTTGTCTTTAAAAAGAGAACAAATTTAATTACATGCATTAATTATGGGTCTTTTCTTTCTTGTTTTAGTATGGTTATTGTTATAGTGAAATTATACTGCTAAAATTATTTGTTGTTTTAATTTTCGGTAATGCATAGGCAGGTATTATTTTTTTTTTTAAAGCCAATAAATACCTGCACTGTTCTGTGACTCTAGAGTGTGTCAGCATCCATTTTAAAGCACTGGATAATTCAGCAACCTTGAAAAGTGCCTTTAGGTCTTGTAAATTGTGCATGAGGGCGTCCCGTCAAGTGTTAACGTTAGGCCTTCACTAAAGACTGCAGACTTGCCCTTCATTGTCAGTATTCATTGCTAAATGAATTATTTTATGTGTAATGGTGCAGGAGCTCTGTAAATGATGTACTGCCCCTTCCTTTATACTGATTGCTGATATTTTTGGAGGTCTGCCACATGCAAACTATTGCCAGCCCAGAAATAGCGTGCCATTTTTGGTTTACTTCCTGTGACATTTTCTTCAATAAGTGTTTGCTCTTAGAAGGATAAAGATGGCTTCAGCTTGGTATGAATCATAATTATTAATGAATAATTTATTTGCAGGATTTCGAGCACCGGAGGTTGCCAGAGGAAATGTTATTTACAATCAGCAAGCTGATGTTTATTCATTTGGCTTGCTGCTTTATGACATTTTAACAGGAGGAGGTAGAATAATGGAAGGCTTGAAGTTTCCAAATGAATTTGATGAATTAGCAATACAAGGAAAGTTACCAGGTATGCCTTGATTCTTAACTTTTTAACATGAAAGCGGACCATTTGTCCTGCCTCCTCCAAAAATAATACCTCACATGTTTTATGTTGTATCTGTTAGTGATCAGAGGAGGAGACTAAATAACAGCAATTTTTAGAAGCTTCTCCTAATTTCACATGGTCTGGAAATAGTGAGAAATAGGCATCTATTCAACATCATGTTGGTTATAATTTCATTGCAAATTCACAGGATCTAGCTGCTTTACTTTAAAAAGAGAGGTTTTGTATAGTTGGGACTTTATCCAGACCTAGCTAAAATGGATGTTGCTGAAGGTACTGTCTAGTACCATGTCTGGATTTGACCCTTGCTTATTACTATAATAATGCATATAATGAACTAAGATAAACACAATTCCACTTCTTTCTTTGATCGTGATACATTATGTTTAAAAATCCATTATAGAGAAGCTGCATATCTTAAAATCTTTTTTAAAACCTTGAAATCTTATTTTTTTTTAAAAAATGCCATTCCCTTAAAAGAGCGACCACCTCCAAAGGTTTTAAATATGAATTCCTTTTTAACCTGTTGTCCTGGTTTCCCAGGAACAGACCCATGGCCCAGCCATGCAGGCAGGCCATGAGTAGCCCCGAGTCAGCTGGGAGTTTCAGTCAGCACAACTGCCCCAAGCTGACTCACAGGTGTATCCCATAGCACTTAATCATGCTCATTATAAAAGAAGGGAGTTATCTAAAGGTGGGGAGTTCCTCTTCTTGGGGTTCCTGCCTGTTGACTTTCTGGTCCTGCTGCTAACCCTAAGGACCTGTCTGAGCAGAACCTTGTACACTTTATGTTGGTGATTGTATTACTTTTGTTATTTCATTAAGTCTGTTTTTACTTCAGCCCATGGGGCTTCTCCCTTTTTTCCCTGATTCCCCTTCTCAGCTGGGGAGGAGTCATTGAGTGGTAGAACAACTGCTACAGTTTAGCCTGGGGTTCAGGCTAAACACAGACACCTGCTAAGAGTGTGAGAGTCCCTGCCTAGCTATGTGATGTTCTTCATGTTACATCTTCATTACAATATGTAGCTGTTGGGTGCTGGAAGCAAGATTAAACAGCCTGTCAGGCTGGATATGATTTAGCCAGTTGGACAGTGTAATTCAGTATTTGGCAACTTCTGTGTAAAGAGCTGTTGAAGTTTTCTAGTACTACAAGCTTAATATGTGGCGTTCTTATTTATTGCCCTGCAATAGTGGATATATTCATGAAACATTCTTTAAGACTGACAAGTCACTCCATCTAGGAAGGGGCAGCAACTGTACCACCTAATCTGGCATGGCTTTTCCGTTATGAGAGACAGAGAATTCATACATTTTCTACTCCTTAAAGAGAATAGTCCAATTCATAGCACAGACAGTTTAAACCTCCTCCCTAAAGAGGCCATCTCAAGAACTGATGACTAAGTATCTCTTGAGTACAGCTGTCCACTTGGCCATTTTCTGTATTATAAGCCCTGTGAAATAATCAGGAGTATTAATTTCTGAACATAGTACAGTTCCATCTGTGCACACACTTATCATTTATGTATTTCCATCAAAAAAAGGAGCTGGCTGAGCTCACAAGTAAACAGGGCCTATCATTTATTGAACAGGATATGTTCATTTGCAGTTATTTATTATTAATGTTACCTCTGTCTAATGTAGGACTGGAATAACTGCTGTGGATTTTGATGAACTAAAAGGAAAAGCAGTACAGACACTATTATTCATGAGTGATTTGTTCTTAGAGAGGGCAGCACCTATAGTCATAAGATACATATTCAGAGCACTGAATGGGAATTTAAATTTCCGTATCTCATAAATACGGTATGGGGTTGTTTATCTAAATTGCTATATATTTTATTGGAATTTCATCTGTATTCCATATACTCTGCCAAAATACCTAAGAATAAATGTGGAGAAAAATGTTCACAGGAATTGAAAAGACTACAGACTGAAATGATATGCTCTTGAATGGTCAGCATTCCGTAATCAAAACACAACTCATAAAACACATATCTGTGATTCAGTCTCAGTATAGGGACATTTTTAAAAAGTTAAAGCAAAATTCCTTTGCTTTAATTGCTTTTAATGAAAAGGACTTTAACATTTCATGCTCTAGTATTCACTGGGAGATGAGCCATTTCAGGCTGTTCATGCTGATGTTTTACCCAAGAGTATGATACTTCTTCAAGCAGCTCTATTAGAAGGTAGACGAATTCTTAAAATAAGAATAAAGGTATTCAAAACTCTCATTTCTGAACTAAAGAAGTTATCTAATTTTATGTTTTAGATCCTGTCAAAGAATATGGGTGTTCTCCCTGGCCTAAAGTTGAAAACTTAATTAAAAAGTGTTTGAAGGAAAACCCTCAGGAGCGACCAACATCTTCCCAGGTATTACTTAATATATTTATTTGTATTTTTGAAATAGGGGATAACATGAAGTTGTGCTTTCTAAAAAGGAATGGGACATTTAAGATAGAGGCACAGGCTTTTTCTGTTCTTTTCTGGAACTGAAACAGCCATGGAATATTGCCTGCTCTTGCCATCCAGGATGAATTGTTCTATTCAAATCTACCAACCATTTATTCTAGCCTGGTGTTTTTCCCTGTGTTGCTGTATAGTGATTGTAACAAAACAGGATTCGGATTACTTCATAATCTTTTACTAGAGCTATGCAAAAAGGACTTTGTTACGTAGTGCCAGTGCAGGAAGCCAACACTGTTCCACACATGTGAGAGTGCAGGAAGAGCAGTGTGGATCTGAAACCTGTGTTTGTTATCACACATCACATTGCTCTTTGAAATGAGTGAAATTTTCAAACATGCCTTAACCCCATTGACTTCCTGAAATTTTAACAGAAAAATAAGTCAACATAAAGTTGCTCAGTGCACAAAGATTGCGCATTAATCATGATAATACAAATGAGCAGACCTGCTGAGATACTATGTCTGTATTCCGTAAAACATTGTTACCCATTGTTTCTTATTTATTTATCACTGTACAAGCTATTGTTAGTACCATGTACATGCTGCGGTTTCCTTCATAGGTTTATGAGATCTTGAATTCTGCAGAGCTTATCTGTTTGATGAGGTATGTTTCAATACCCAGCACGTCCACAGCAGAGTGCATGGTAGCTGCCAATCAAAGCTGCAAGAAGCCAGGAGTCTGGATAGGCAATGGGAACACAGAAAAAGCACAGCTTTCGTTTCTTAACCTAAATACAGATGGACATACTTGTGAGGTATGTGAGAAAGTTGCCATTTGTTCTGATTTTTTTGGCACCCAGATGTATTTCAGAAAAATTAATTGCATTTTAGAGCAGGATATTAATTCTGGAAAGCTAAGCTTTGAGAGAACAAAGATTGCTCATAAGTAAGTCATCGTTGTATCCCTGAAATGAAGCAGGAATGCAGTCGCTTTTTCCTTTCTTCCTGCCATCCAGCCTGAACTTTCTCGTAATACTGTCTTTCCACTACTGGGTTCCTGTCTTCCACTCGGGTGCTATTTCTAGCATGGAAGCTAGAACAAGGAGTAATAGTTACACAACCCTTTGTATCTCTACCTCCCCTAACAATCCAGCTAGTCTCTTAATTCCTCTCTTCCCGTGGATGCCACCTCCTTGTGCCGCTTTGGGTGATACCCTTTAGCTCTTTTCATTTGCTTTTTGTACATCTCAGTCCTATGCCATCAGAAAAGGGAAAAGGTTTTACCCAGGCTCGATGTGCTATATGACCATGTGTGCCAGAACTGAGTGTGACTCATCCTCAAAGTTTTTTAAGTTCTATTTCCACCTTCCATTTCTTGACCATGACACATTTGAATTGGTAACTTTGGTATAAATTATATGGCTTATTTTTCTAAAACTAAAATGAGAAAAAGAAGTATTAGACCAGTACCTTTATTGTTAAAAATTAAACTGAACATGTATTGCAGTATAGTACCATTTGCTTAATTCTCTGATGGCTTTGAAACCTTCATTAGAATAGAGAGAGAGAAATATTTTCAGCATTCAGCTTACAGATTTTCTTGTGTACTGTTTGAGGAGTCCTTCCCAGCACTTTGAAGATAGATGATACAGTTGAAGATGTGTACTGCTAATAGGGAATTAGCTTTCTTAATGGGCAGGTTAGGGTTTGGGTCTGTCTAGGGTACGAAAAGGTTGTAGTTTATTTTTATTACCAGCAATTCACTAGCATTTACCCTTACTGCAATCATAACCACATTGTTGTTCTTTTTTTTTTTTTTTTCCTGACTCAGGATATTGCAGATAGTAAAATTTTAAGTTTGGCCTTAGTGACCCTTCCTACTGAGAAAGAAAACTGGATTGTAGCAGGAACCCAGTCTGGTTCTCTGTGGGCAGTTAACACAGAAGATGAAACAAGGCATCGTCTGCAAAAAATGTCAGATTCCATCACTTGTTTATACTGTAATTCTCTTTCAAAGCAAAGGTATAAATTAATTTTAAATATTTGGGGTTACATTTTGAAAATATTACTAAACGAAGATGTTCAGAAAATGACATCTGTACACTGTTCAGTGAAACTCTTGAAATACCAGAGACTACTCATATAAATTTTTCTTACCTGATTAAGACTTCTTACCTGATTTTTAGAATTTGTTACTTTGTTTTATTTCAGCAAACAGAAGAATTTCTTCTTGGTAGGCACAGCTGATGGCAGACTGGCAGTTTTTGAAGACAGAGCAGTAAAGGTGAACTTGTTCTTTGCTGTTTGTTCTACAAAATACTATCAGTAATATGTAAAGCAGCTACCAACAGTAGCTTTATTTCATGCAGCTTATTTTTTAATTGCTTTTCTAAAACTAAAAATAATTTCTTACTGCAGTCTTAGAGGAACTGCACATGTTTTACAATATCTGTTTTAACCATCTGTTTTGAGTTAAGAGGGGGAAATTATTTCTCAATATAGGACTTTCAAAGGCCTAGCAAACTGACTAGAGAGTGACATTAATAGTTGTTATTAAGAATATTCTAACAGTTTTAGTCTTCTTTATCTATTGCTGTTATAGCTCCTTTTTGTTCACACTAAATTCTCATAGAATAGGTCTTCAAAAAGACAATATTGTTTAGATTTTCTGTAGGTCACAGTTTTGCTCACAGAACAGGTAAAGATAAAGAAATGCTGGGAGCTGTTTGTATCAGCTAGTTCCTGAGGGTCAGCTCCTGAACGTAAGCAACTTAGAGCAGTTATGGAGTTGCAATGCATTGCAGAACTAGAATATGGTCCAGTGTGGGATTTCTCCAAGATATGGATGTGACTTTCCATCCAGTCCTTGAACTGCACCAAGGGTTGCAGAAATTATCCATCCCAGCTCTGTCCTGTTTCCACTCACACACACACTGTTTCTATGGGACACCTAAAATGAGACTATGGTGATTTTCAGACTCTAACATTCTGGAAAGATACCACATTGGTTCAGCAAATCTGGAAAGATACCACATTGGTTCAGCAAATCTGGCTGTATGTATTCAATTCAGCAGGTTGTGTGGTCTTGTTTTAACAGTTGCCGAGTGTCTGTATAGTCCTTGTTTCTAATGGAGAGCATATCTTTTCTTGCAGTGTAAGGGTGCTACACCTTTGAAGATACTAACTATAGGAAATGTTAGCACACCACTGATGTGCTTAAATGAATCCTCAAACTTAACTGAAAAAAATATCATCTGGGGAGGCTGTGGAACAAAGATCATTGCCTTAACTAGTGATTTCTCTGTTCAAAAGCTCATTGAAACAAAGACAAGTCAACTGTGAGTTTTTTTTAATAAGTGATGTTACTTGGCTCTTTTATTGTTTTCATTAAAGACTTCTGGCAGTACTTTGATGTAATGTCTTGTTCTAGAGCTTGTTCTTTGAGTTCTCGTTTCCATTCTTTTCCTTCCATAATACAGATGCATTAAAATAAGATCAGTGAGTAGTGTTTGAAGTATTCATTGCTGCTTTTAAACAAAGGATATGCGTTTTTGCTATATAAAGGATTTCTGAGATCAGCGTCTCTTCAGAAAATGTATAAATGCAACTGATCAGTTTTTCTTCCCTAGTTGCATTTGTCCAGGGTCTTGGTTACTTTGTTTAGAATTACACACGTATACTTAGCATGTTTGTCAGTATGATATGTGTGCATATCTTTGGCCTGTATAGCTAAATCAGGTATGACTGCTGACTTCTCATTATTTAGAAATTAGAGACTGAAGTTTTTGGAGTGTTATGATGTAATTCTCACATGGGCAAATCCTGCTTTCAAGTTAAGAGGAGTTTTTCCTGAGCAGGGAAAAGTGTTTGATTTTATGCTAGTAGAGATCATCATTCAGGGAAATCAATCTGCTTTAGAAAATAATGTGTTAATATAAAGCAAGCAACTAAAACATCAGTAAAATGCAGTTCAGGGGCAAGATGCAAAATATGTTACAGGAATAATTTGAGTTTTGTGGAGGCAAACCTGTACATGGTTTTGAAAATAAAGTTGTCAAAATCAAGAAACATTAGGGAAAGTAGCAGTCTACTGATCTGCCATCAGGGGCCTGTGATTTTTGAACTGTTCTTCAAGGTGAATTGAAGAGTCGCTGAAATAAGCTAATGCTGTTAAATTGCAGGCCTAATAATACTTGGATATGAGCAGGCACAGATCTGGCATGGGAGACAAGTTCCTATGTAGAGGAAAATAGTCAAAAAGGCTGTCAGCTGAAGCGAAACGAGAGCAGTGCAAGGTGAACTAAATATCCCTGCTGCTTTTTAGGCTTAGTCATCTTTGTGTCGAGTGACTCTTTATGCTCTTGTGGGCCCTGTAAGAGCTATTGAGTGTCTCCAAACATTGGAAGAGTGGCTGGAGAAAGGTGGAGTTTGCCCTGCTGTGATGCAAGCATATGTGATTTGAGCAGATAGACAGGAAAGATTTATTAATAGGTTTTGGGCACTAGTGTGCATCCAAGGATATCATCAGCATAACGCCATCACTGTGAGAGTTTATATTGAACCATAGGAAGATTGCAGCAAACCCTTTCAGTTGTATCGGAGTCCAGTTTGGTTTTAAGGCTGAATGATTCTGTGAGAGTTAGGGGGAAGCTAACCCCACTCATAATAGCCAAGTTTTTCTACTAAATATGTTCTGTGAATCTAACTGGAGTTCTTCCCTCTTCTAGGTTTTGTCATAATGCTTACAGTGATGCAAATATTATTTCAATAGCAATAGACAAATCCATCTACTTGGCAAAGAAAAACAGCCATTTTGTGGAAATCTGGGACAAGAAAACAGAAAAACTTTCAGAACTAATCGACTGTGCACATTTCCTTAAGTAAGTGTTTTATTTCAGATTGATGGCCTGATGCATAGAAAGCTGAATATCAGATTGCATTCTCTAGCATAGCACCTTCCCCTGCTGGAGGTAAGGGATTTGCCCAGTTCTTTGGGCAGCTGTGGAATTCCTTTTCTCTCTTTTGGCCCTGAACTTCAGAATATCCCCAGCATAATCTCATCTTAAGACCTTTATGTTTCACAATTTGTCTATGATGTTGAGAAGACTCATTTAACTCTGCTCAAGAAAGAAGGAAGTCTTTTGCTCTCCTTCAGGTACTAATGCTTTTGCATCCAGTTACTTCCTGCATCTAGTGCACAGATTCAGTATGAGATCAGTTTTGCTAAGTGTGACAGTGATTTTCATTTGGATTTAAATTGCTGCTCTGCCTTAATGTGCCACATCCATTTCATTTTCATGGTGAGGTTAGGAGCAGCTAGCTATAGGTGTGCTCCTCCCACTTTGCAGTGACATTCTCCTGCAGAGAGAACAGAAAAGTATACCTGCCTCCTATTTAAAGGTCTTTTCAAGCAGACCAGCTGTGTCTTAGAAGTCCAGCAGTTTTCATACCAGTTTGCTTCAACTCAGTCAGCTGATCAGCATGAGATTTTTGCTGCTTCTCTTGATGAATGATTGTTTAAAAGGCTGGTATTGAGAGAGTGGGTTTAGCAGTTGTGGAATAGTGTGCCACCAGATTGTAATACAAATTCTCTCCATACTTGTAGGGACAAAGTGGAAAAACTAAATAAGGAATCCAAACATAAACTGGCTTATTCTGGAAGAGTGAAGACAATTTGCCTGCAGAAAAATACCGCACTGTGGATAGGGACAGGAGGAGGACATATTTTGCTGCTTGATTTATCAACACGTCGTCCTGTACGAGTTATAGACAACTTTTGTGATTCTATTAGGGTCATGATAACAGCTCAGCTAGGTAAGTAAAACCATCAAATGAAGAGAACTTTTAAATCAGTGCTAAGTTTAGGATTGCTGTCTGCTGTTTGACATGATGTTCCAGGAACAGATTAGCATTTTCCATGTTTTGTTCATTCATTGTATTCCACTGCTGTCATCTTCAGTCAACATCAGACACTCCAGTGCTAGCTGAGTACCAGCAGGCTGCCATACCTGTGCCCACATAAAACAAGAGCTCTTCCCTGGCTTGTCACTGATCAGCACATAAATACACCCCACCCTCGCTGCATGCTTGTGCTGTGCTTCTGCACAACTCTCCAGTCTTCTGTCTGATGGTCTTCATCTTGATCTGTGTCTGCCTATGTTCTTTCTCCATCTTAAGTTTTACGCTTCTGGCTTCTCTGTCTGTGGGGCTTGTTAGGTTTTAATAATTTTTCCTTAATTGCCTAGTTTTCTTCTCCCATCCTTATTCAGGAATGGTTCTTTTAGGTTTGGGACACAGGCAGATCACAGCAAAGCTGGAGAAGTGCTACACACTTGGACTCAGGGTGCAGACTTGTACATATGTGCTGTTCCTGTCACTAGGGCCAGTTGTTTTGAGCTGCTGTAAGCAGACAGTAGTTGTGGTGTTTCCGTGGTAATTACAAACAGCCAGAGGTCTGTAGTTGAATATGGGGCACTTCTTGGCTGTTGTACCTTCCTTCAGCTGCACACTTTCCTGCATCTCTCACAAAAGTAATAAAGGCCATACCACCACAAGAGTTCATTGTACTGCAGCGGTGGATACACTCACAATACACGTGACTTCAAAAAGTACTCTGCAGCACAACATGTGGACTCCCATTGCCTTCCACCTTGTCAGACTGATTTAAAGTGTGGGTTTGCTGTCAAAAAAAAGACTCAGAAGCTGCTGTTGTGGCCTCAGAAACACACTGTAATCCTGCTAGCAAACTTCATAATTGGAGGCTGTGGCAGTTTTCTCATTACCATCATGAACTTAGTTTGGGGACTGTTTTTTCTTTTCTGGCACCAGAAGTATCCATAAACTACAGTTAGCTCATAGTGCTGACAGTGTTGTACAAGTCAAAAAAATTCCATCTTCCTCTGACTTGCTTTTGCCTGAGACAGCAAGTTTGTAGAGTCTGTTCAGTCCTCAGCTGTTGAGTGAGTTACAGAGTCCAGATTCAATAGGACAGCATTTTTAGTCCTGGTGGTCCTGATGGCTACAATATAAGTCCTATAAAGGGACATTTTATTTTCAGCATTTTATAATAGTTACTATGAAAACAAAATTTCAGCCTCACTTATTACTGTCACCGATAGGGAAGTACATTGTATAGTATAATACAGTGTGATTTCAAAAAGCCTTGGGTCTCATATTCTTTATTTCTAGTCACCTCAACATTTCAAATCAAAATTTTATAGAGAGAAAAGTTAATACCTCAGGAGAAATCGTTTAGCTGTGTTTGCACGAATCTCAAGAATGGCAAATAAGATTGATACATGCAGTTTGATGTGTACTTTCTTCTTTTGATCATTTTTTCACAGCAATTATTTATAAGGGTTGGGGTTTTTTTCCAAAATTCGAAGACTTTTTTTACTGGGATTTTTCACGGAATTGGTGAAAATGACACTGAGGCTGCTGAGCAGTTCTTCAATAGTGGCACATTGCTTGTGTGAAATGAGAGAAGATAGAGGTATTTTTGTATTAATTAGTTTAAGATTAAAATACATGTTAATCAGGTGTAAATATTTCTCCTATTTCTGCTTCCCTGCTAACTCTCCTACCTAAGTGCCATCCTTAGTTCAGAACACTCTTAATTAGATTCTATAATATTTGTCTTGTGTTTTTCATAACCAAACTGGTTATTGGCACTTTCTGTTTCTGCTGTGCCCTGGGACTTCATTTGCAGCCTATCCCTTTGTTGTGACACTTGTTTCCTGTGACTTGACTACCTCGGCTTGTGGCATATAATAGGGTGCTTTATTCTTAGGCTAGTTCAACAGGCTGGCCGGCTGATCCAGTGCTTATGCCTTTGAACCCTGATAAACCTCTTCATTAAATGGAGACATGAACTATATTGTTTTCATGTCTGGGTTTTTCATGGTTAATGATTTTGAATAAAGGGTCCAGTTGACTGAACTCTTCTTTCTGTGTTCCTAGTGGCATGAGGTCATCTATTCTTTCTGCCCTTAAATTACAAAGTTCCCATTAAAATTAAAATTTGACATTTTATTTCTTTGAAAAAGGGAGTCTCAAGAATGCAGTCCTGGTTTTGGGGTACTGTTATAAAAGTGACACCGAAGACAACAAATACCACAAAGGTACCTGAACTGTGTTTTATTAATTTGTATTATTAGTGGAGTAGACACTATTCTGCTTGACTACCCACTGAAAGTGGAGAGCTGATGATCATTACTTGATATAATTTTATTGAACCATCATTACTAATTTTTGTTGTCTTTTGCATTTCTGGGCTCCATACAAACTAACAGTAACTTCCAAAAATCAGAGAAAGCCGCTGTTTGAAGTATATAATGTAATTTGCTGGAAAACTGTATTTGGAGAGTAAATGTCATTGTCTAATTGGAGAATGTATCAAATGGATTTCCAGAGGGGTCTGTGCTAGGCCAGGAATCATGACTGCTGTGTATGAAGGAATAGTGAATGTGCTTTTCAGATTTGCAGACAACTCTCAGCTAAGACAGAACCACAAGAACACTGGAGGATAGGATTAGAATTCAAAATGACCTTGACAAATGGTCTGGAAGGAAATAGGATCCAGTTCAGTAAGGACAAATGCAAGACCTTTTACTTAATTAGGAATGATCTGTTGTACCAACATGAGGAAATGATCAGCTTAAACAGCAGTGCTGCAGAAAAGGGGTTATAATTGATCGTAGGCTGAACATGAGTCAGCTGCGTCATGGTCCTGCAGAAGAGCCAAACACCATTCTCACCCAATCTCAAAATGGTGTCTGTAAGACATCAACTAATTCTTACGCTCTGCTGAGTGCTGATGTGGCCTCTGCTGGAGGAGCATATCGATTTGGGACATTGCTGAATGATCTGGAATAATCCAGAGAAAAATGCAACCTGTGAGGAAATGTTGCAGGAATTTAACTTGGTTAATAATAATAAAGCTTAGGGAGGACATGATAATAGGCTTCAAATACATAAACAAAAAGGAAGGGAATAAGGACTTGTACCTATTCCCTGTGAGCAGGATGAGGACTAACCAGCTTCTACTACAGCAAGGGAGATTTAGGTCAGACATCAGAAAGAGCTTCCTGACAATTAGGATAGTGAAGTGCTGGAATAGGAAGATAGAAAATCTCCATCTTTGGGGTTTTCTAAGAACGGGTGCAGTTGTTGCTCTGATCGATGCCCTTCACCTTTATCTCATCCCAGTTTCAGTGACTCCTAAAAATGTGGCAATGACATAAAGGGTGTCAAGTATAGATGAGCTGGCTGTTTGGAGTAAAATACGAATCAAACTTACAGCAGTGGTTTTTCTATTCTTATGTTCCCTGATTATTACCATAAGAACACCTATTGCCTTTTTAGCATTTTAATTGTATTTAAGAGTGCCATTAATTATACAGAGAGGAATCAGAGAGTCCCAGAAAAATTGGGGCTTTAGTTTGTGAGCCCCTACTCGTGCAAATGTTCTCAATTAACCTTATTCCACTAAAAGCAATGTGAATTCTCTATGAATAGAGAGTTATTTGCATGAAGGGAGATTGAAGAAGTGACTGTTTTCCAGTATACTCAATACCTTGTGAAATTAGTTTTCATTTTTAGTTTACAGTGAATGGGGTTTGAGTCTTGTAAGCATTTAGGGTATATCTGCTTGGGAAAATAGAGATAAAATTCTATGCAGGCACCTCCGTAGTAGCATTAACTGTAGCTCAGGTCAGCACCTAATGGCCCACAGGCACCAGAAATGGTTTTTCAAGTGCTTTTAAATGGTATACTGCAAGTTTAGGAACTGGAATCCAAATCATTGTGCAAGTACAAACAGTTTGTAACCCATAGCTGCACTACCTCACACATAAAGTATTATGTAACTTGTCTTTCAGGTCCTAAGCATCATGCTTCATTGAGGCAATTTATAAGTAACTAAAAAATAACCAGATGAGCAAAACCACTTCTAACTATGCAGTAATTCTCTGTTGCACTTCTCAATTTTTTAATTTTCTTTTTCCAGATTTACAATCCTGCGTGTCAGCGTGGGACATTAACCTGCCCCATGAAGTGCAAAACCTGAAAAAACATACAGAAATGAGACAGGAATTAGCAGAAAAAATGAAGAGCTTTTCTTTGGACTGAAAAATCACCCTGCAAGTGCCATCTCTTTTCTAGTCTTCCATCCTAACTTACTGTACAATATTTACAACTTCTTGTTGCTAGGGTTTTTAACTAAAAACCAGGAAGAAAATTGCCATGAGAGAGGCAGTTGGTATCCATAGGATACTGGGGGGGGGGTGGGGTGTGTAAAGAAGGATAAGGTATTTGTAATATTTGAAAGGACAGAAAACTATTGAGAATTTCTGAATCTGAAGTGTTATCAGACTTAAATGAGACTTCACTTTAGTTGTGAAGTTCTGCTCTCAGCAACTATGGCTGAACTTCAGTTTAACGTTATCCTGGTTTTGATCCCAGTTAAATTGGGAATAAGCCAGGAGACTTTAAATGGCTCTTTCTTACTTCATTGTCTCTACTGAGTCAGTGCTGTAAGCAGCAAAAGGTAAGCCTCTATGTGTTTATTGCACTTTGCATGTATGAGTTTGCTCTGATGATTCATGTTTTAGTAGTAAGTCAGAGCTCATGACCCTGAGTATATGAAAGAAAACATTATATAATAGCAGTGTTTAAAGGAAGATATCATGACTACATTACTCCTTGAAAACAAGAGCCAGAATAGGCTTTATCCCTTCTATGAATAATTGACATTCTTTTCACTACAGTGAGAAAAAAAAAGTATAGCTCAGAATTCAGAGTTTAAATGCACTGACAGGCTCCTGCCAAGTGGGTGTCCTCTTACCTTACTGCAGTCTGCCTTGTTCTAGGAGATGTAAACACATCGTAATGAACATTACCATTCATATATATCTGTTGTACAGCTCACTTTGAAAAGCCAAGAGAAAACACATGGTGGAAGTTCTGATCTGATCAATCATTTATCAGCAGTCCTGCCTACCTGGGGAGGTCCCAGTGGACTGGAGGTTAGCAAATCTACAAGAAGAGGTGGAAGGTGGATCCAGGGTACTACAGGCCTCTCAGCCTTACCTCAGTTACGGAACAGATCATCTTGAGTGCCATAATGCGGCACATAAGGGACAACCAGGTGATCGGGCCCAGTCAGCATGGGTTATGAAAGGCAGGTCCTGCTTGACAAACCCGATCTCCTTCTTTGACAAGGTGACCTGCCTAGTGGATGAGGGACAGGCTGTGGATGTTGTTTGCCTGGACTTTAGTAAAGCCTTCTCTACTGTTCCCCACTGCATTCTCCTGGAGAAACTGGCTGATCATGGCTTGGACAGGTGTAAGCCTCACTGGGTAACAACCTGGCTGGCTGGCTGGGCCCAGAGAGTCGTGGTGAACGGAGTTAAATCCAGTTGGCGTCTGGTCATGAGTGGTGTTCCCCAGGGCTCAGTTTTGGGGCCAGTTCTCATTAATATCCTTATCAATGATCTGGATGAGGGGATTGAGTGCACCCTCAGTAGGTTTGCAGATGACACCCAGCTGGGTGGGAGTGCTGATCTGCTTCAGGGTGGGAAGGCTCTGCAGAGGGATCTGGACAGGCTGGAGCAATGGGCTGAGGCCAATTGGATGAGATTCAACAAGGCCAAGTGCCAGATCCTGCACTTGGGTCACAACAACCCCATGCAGCGCTACAGGCTTGGTGAAGAGTGGCTGGAAAGCTGCCTGGCAGAAAAGGACCTGGGGGTGTTGGTTGACAGCTGACTGAACAGGAGCCAGCAGTGTGCCCAGGTGGCCAAGAAGGCCAATGGCATCCTGGCCTGTATCAGCAGGACTAGGGTAGTGATTGTCCCCTGTACTCAGCACTGGTGAGGCTGCATCTTGAATACTGTGTTCAGTTTTGGGCCCCTCTCTACCAGAAAGGCAGTGAAGCTGGTGAAGGGTCTGGAGCACAAGTCTGATGAGGAACAGCTGAGGGAACTGGGGGTGTTTAGTCTGGAGGAGGCTGAGGGGAGACCTCATTGCTCTCTATGACTACCTGAAAGGAGGTTGTAGTGAGGCAGGGGTCAGTCTCTTTTCCCAAGTACCAAGCAACAGGACAAGGGGTAATGGCCTCAAGTTGTGCCAGGGGAGGTTTAGATTGGATATTAGGAAAAATTTCTTCACTGAAAGGGTTATCAAGCACTGGAACAGGCTGCCCAGGGCAGTGGTGGAGTCCCCATCCCTGGAGATGTTTAAAAGACTGTAGATGTGTTGCTGAGGGACAGGGTTTAGTGGTGAATTGGCAGCGTAAGGTTTACAGTTGGACTCAATAATCTTAAGGGTCTTTTCCATCCCAAATGATTCTATGATTCTCAATCTGAATGCTGTTACAACTTGTACCACAAAGAAAGAAGCCAGACTGCTAGATCTTAGTCCAACTTGCTGATTTGCTTATAGAATCGTTTGGGTTGGAAAAGACCTTTAAGATCATCAAATCTAATCTAAAAAGGGAGCTTTCACTTTGATGTTTATAACATGCAAAGTTTCCACTCGTTGTTTTACTTTATATTGTTATTTTGAGTGTAAGCAGGGAAACCTTGAGGAGTGTAAGAAGTGGCTACCACTTGCATGTAACTACCAAAATTCGTTTCCACACATCTGCAGTCAGGAGATGCCTTTTACTGCTTTCTGGCTCTAAGTCCAAGCTGCTTCTGACAGCCTGCACTGACCTCCTCAACGTGCCTTATTTCTGTCCATCAGAAGACAGATGACATTTTACTGTTTTTTAATACCAAAATAATCTATAGGGTGCTCCTGAAATCTCAAGGAGTGGAGTATCCAAAGCCATTCCTGAGTTTATTTCTGTGGAGCTAACAAGGTTGAGCAACCAAAAAGTTCTCAGTTCCATTTTTACAGTTTTGAGGGGATAATATGCTAGGACAACAGCATTTATTGTATCATTGTTCTATTTTCTGCTGTTTGTTGAGTGTGTACTCAGGATTCCTTTCAGATATGCACCCCAGTGTATTTAGGTATTCTTGTAATCTGCATACTGAGAATAATTTGCTATTTATATGGGACTTTATAACTCAGAAAATATATATTGTCTTATACTTACTTTTTTAAAAAAAATAGAATATATATATTGTGATGCTGTTTATTTATGTCATTTTGAGATGTAAGCCTTAAACATTTTTATTAAACTGTGCTTTGTTAATAACATAGCCTACTTTCTCGTGGCTGAATTTCCAAGGAGGAGTTTTTGTGCGGAGCTTAATCCCTTACATCAGGATGATGTAAGACCCCAGTTCTGTGGGTTGTGTTGACACAGCTGCATTCCCACTTGTTCTCTGTCTCGTAGTGCACATCTTAAGCCCTTTTCCTTTCCGCAGTTTGTCTTCTCTGTAGTGCTCCTTGCAGCCTTTCCCAGAAGTGGGGAGTGACCTCTAAGCCATACTGTCCTTGCAGTCCTTAGTCACCTCACTGAGATGCTCTAGAAAAGATCAATCTGTAGACTGAATGTGGCCTACCCAGTAGGGATTACAGGGATAGGAAAGAATGAAAGAGACCACAGCAACCAAAAAAAGACAGGAGGTCATTACAAATCTGACTAAATTGAATGGAGGAATGAAATGGTGAATCATCAGTGGTGAGAGGGTAAAATTCCATAACAGTGGAAGCTCACTGTGTCTATTTAGCAATACAGCAGTCATTCCTATGGAGCACCATGATCCAGCTGCATCCCCCACAAATACTTTTAGCACTAGAAGAAAAGACTGGAAGATCTTGCATTGGTGCTTTGTTATTCTTTGCTATTTGATACAGACTAGAAATGCATCTCTGGCTATCTTGGGCCTCATTCAGTTCATTCTGCACAGCTAGCTGCCTGAGGAGTGTGGCATTTCTTGGAGAGAACAGTGGCAGGGCATACCCTGTCAAATAAAGTGGACAAGTAAACGTCTCTTTCCTGTGGAAAGAGGTGGCTGCAAAATTGTTTGGGCAGAAGCTGGCAGGCACTAAGTGGCAGGTCCAATTTAGGAGCGCTCAGGGACTGGTATCCCCTTCCCACATGGGACATGCCACCAAGGGGAAGAACATTACTTCCATGTGATAACCACTTAAACCTGTGCTATAAGGAAACCTTTTCCTAGAAACTTCTCTACTGGCAAACTATAAGGAGAGAGAAAACAGACGATCCATGACTTTGTGTTCCCTCTGGGTTTAGTGGAGCTGTTTGGAAACCAGTAGGATGTGATCACGTAGGAATATAAGCTCTACAGGATGTAAAGCTTGCTGTGTATTTAGGATGACATCCAGCACCTGAAAACAGAGAGATGACCCTTACTTCAAAACAAGAGCCTGTTTGCTTATGGGAAACAAGCAGTGTGGTTTGGCTGTGATGCAATGCCTGAGCTGGAATGCACAGTTAACCCCATGTTCTTCAGAACCGTGCACCTGAAGGATACTGGGGTTTAGACCTAAAGATAAGGAGACAAACTGTACAGAGTGAGCTGAATGCTTGGCTAGTTACAGATTTTTTTTGTAAGTATCTTTGACCTCCTGTGCTATTGACCTTAATTAGGGTCATTCTTTTCATTGGTTGCTGGCTCTGACGTGGAGCTGGTTCTTCTGTACATTAATTTTAACCTTACTTTTAAACTTTTACAAGCAGTTTCTGGTTAATCCCACTGTAAAGAAGTTATACAGCCTGATTTTGTGTACTTTCTGTATTATATCCTGGCATTTCTCTTACTCTGAAAGAGTAACTCAACTCTTGCACCCTTCTTATTTTAACAGGGGGGGTGAAAACCCAACCTACAAGAGGTATTATTGTTTTATTAGCAAAGGAAAAGCTAGTTTAGCAAAAATGTAGAAGCAAATGTAAGGGAAAGTTCCAGTGTTCACCTTGAAGAACGTCACTGCAGTTGTGAGCTGTGCAGGTACTGTATGCAGGCAGCAGTGCCTGTAGCTGTAGACAACTCGGCACAACTCCTCAATACTTACTCTAGGTCCTGTTAAATTAAGTAACAAAATTACACAAATGATCAAATTGTGAAAAACTTTTTCCCCTGCAGTGACTTTATGTTGACTGGTACCTACCATTTACAAGGTTTATTTGCACAGAGCGGTAGACTGAAGTTATTTTTTTTAAGTTATTTAAAATTATGATACACCCATAAAAAAAAAAAACACAGTAAATTTTTTAAACTACCCTAATTAATTCTCCTAACCAAAATGAAAGTAAAATCAAGTTAAGGCCGCCTCTTTTTTTCACTCTTCTTCTGTGTTGCTTTGCTTTTCTTGCTGCCTGTGAAGGCAGCAGGCAAATACTATGAGGTTTGGTGAGCACTGCTGTCCGTCCCTACAAAGGCTGTCACTAATTAGTGAGAAGAGACTTAAAAATCAATGTTCTCTCTCTAGAGTATGTAATTATTTACTTCACTTCCACCACAGCCCATTAGTGTCAATGACCTGAAAAGTTCAAGTGGATAGAAAAGGGAAAAGAAAAATCTTCTGTGACAATTCCAGTGTTTTTTCTTTTCTGCACCATTTCTCTCTCTTTCTGCTGTGTTTCCCCTGTGCCCCCTCTCTGCGCTGCCTGGGAGAAGGGCAGGGCTGTTTGCTGGGCTGCGCTTTGACCTCTCTGCCAAGAGCACAGAAGGGGACAAGGCCACAGCTCCTGCTAAGGAGCACCCCCAGGCCAGGCTCACCCACACCATCTCTGTTTCATCATGAGGCTGCAAAAGGGAAAAAAAATATTTTGTGACAAGCTCCCATTTTAAATCCTTTCTTAAGGGAAGGATGACCCAGAAGTAGTCACGGAGGGCAAGGAGAGGCCCTCACAGTGACAGGAGCACAGTGACTGGCACACCTCCAGCAGCCATCGGCCACAAGGACGCAGCACAGCAGGACAAGCCTTTGTGTTGTACAGAGAAAATCATACAGTGGCAATGGAAGCACCCAGCAATTCATGCTGCAGATACTTTACTGCGTTTGAGTAGTTCATCAATGCTCCATTCTGCTTTTTCTAGCCTTGACATCTCAGCAGCTGCCTTGAAAACACCTGTTCTCTGCAAGGCAACAGGAACAGTCTGCCCCCACGGCCACCCCCTGGGCTCCTGGGCTCTGCCATTTGGACTCTAAACCAGCTGAGCCAAGGCTGAGGCTCAGGAACATCAGGTTCACACCGTTATCATCAGAGATCACGATAAATACATTTTTTAAAGAAAGGTGGATTGCTGTGAGCCCCTGGAAGAGCAGCAGCAATGGTTGCAGTTGGTGAAGCTGAGAGTGGGTTGTTTGTTGTTGCAAAGCTGCCTGCAGACAGAAGGGCAGCTCTCCCAGGGCTGTCCCTAGCACCACCTGGCCCCCCAGGCACAGCTCCCCTCCCTCACCACTACTTGCTGACCAAGTCCACAGCAGCCTGAAGAGGGGAAAACCTGTTCAGTACTTCTCAGTAAAGGCTGTGCAGGCCTGAGGGACATCAAACCCAGCTGCCTGCCCTGGTGCAGTAGTGTTTCTGGGGATGACAAGACAGGGCAGCCAAAATCAGCTGCTTCTGGCAGCATCCATTCCCCCAGCACCTTCCTCCAGGGAGGTGCACCATGCTCTGAAGTGAGCCCATCCTGCCCACAGCTGCCTGGCACCTGCCTCCACACCTCTCATCTGGGCCAGGAAGCAACAAGTCTGTGTGTGCCAGCCAGGAAGATGCCACTGAACCCTGCTGGGTTTCTGAGAGACCTTATGCAAACATATGATGAAGCCAGTTTTATTCACTAGTGCTTTTCTTATATTGTCATTAGCATTTCCTGATGAGCACCCACATAAAACTTGCCTGAATTTTGCCATTCTTAAGCCTACTGCTCTGAAACTTAGTATACTGCTGAGCTACATCCATAGATTGGGCAAAGCAAGAAGAGTTGGGGGGATGCCCTGGGGCTTGACTAAGTGGGTGCTGACCCCAGGGTGCTCCATTTGCACCCGTGGTTCATCTTCCAGGACTAAGGGAGGCTACCTCAGATGTTGGGACAAGCCACCAGAACTCAAACACCCCCACCCCCACCCCCCAGCCCTCCTCTCTGTGGGGAAAGCATCCACGGGAAGGGGCTGACCCCTTCTCCACCCCAGTCAGGCTCTCTGGGTGCTGCTGATGGATCTGCTCCCCTGCAGTGATGCCAGCTGTGAAAAGGAAGATATTGGCCCTCTCCACACGCCTCCACGGACTGCTATGGCAACAGCTCTTTTGCATTAGTCTAACACTGTTGGCTTTAGGCAAATCTCAAAGGATGTTGTTAAATCGCATGCACACCAGTAAAGGTTTAATGAGTTTCCTATTACTCTGAATAAGTTCAGCATTTGAAAAGTGAATTTCTAAACTTTAAAGCCCCACGCTCCTGGCTGAAGCAGAGCAATGGCAGCCCCTCACAGGCAGAGCCAGAGGCCTGGGCTGCCTGGCAGCCGTGCTCAGTTTACATGCCACAGTTGCTCATACTTACTTTTAATAACTACCAGCCAGGTAATTAAGCTTCTGTAAACAGTAATTTTCAAATATTATCCATGTGTCACTGGGTGACACTGCCTTGCTCCTGGGCCAGCAGCAACCAGAAGTGCTTCGGAAGGGACACTAAGCCATGGCAGAAGGAGAAAATAAAGCACTTCATATCATTGTAACCAAACCAGCTGGAATGCATGCCAGTGCTCCAGCGAGGCACACAAGGGCGAAAGGTGGACAGACCTACAACGCCAAACCTTTCCAGGGCACTGAAGGCAGCAGGCAGAGCCCCTTCAGCATCCAATCTTGAAGCATTAACTTGTACATTAACTGTACATGCAGGCAAGGATATTTTCTCTGAACAACAGACCACTGCCAAGGCCAAATACCAGACATGATTTGCATTAACTGAGTGTTGGCAGGAAAAAAAAAAAAAGGGCAAAAAAAAAAAAGCACCTTTACGAGAAGTAACTTCACAACTAAGCACCGGTCTGAGTAAGCGATGCGTATAGTAGATGTATCCTCCAGCACCCCAACCTTCTGGGGTGCCTTTTAAAAACAGATGGAGATCTTGGCAAGTATCTCCAAACAAACTGTTGTCACTTCCCATCTTCCCAGAAAAAAAAGCTGCAGCACTTGGTTACCTCTGAGGAAATAGAGACCAGGGGGGTTTAGTATCATCAGTGCCACCGGAGATGTGATCAAGGTGATTGCATCCCTCCTACTTCCATGTTACTGCATCAGTAACACGTTGTACAAGACATCCTCAGTACCGGGGCTTCTCACAGAGAAACAGATTGCAAAATGAAGAGGCAAAAGCTGCCTCCCTGACCTTAGTTTCATCTGTAATCAGAGCTGCATTTGTACCAAATATCTGCCTCAGACTGTTCCTAAGCAACTACGCCAACTGCTTAGGGCTCAGTTTGTCAAATCCGTCCCTGAAAAGCTTCAGAGGATCTTGGGCAAGGTGAGGCAGAGGAGGGAGAGTCCCTGCCCAGCACCAGGCAGGACCGACTCCACCAACACATCTCCCCGTCCTGCCCTGGACCTCCTGACGGACACAAAAAGGCACCCAGGGCAGAGCCAACAGCCAGAGAAAGGCTGGGCACTGCACCCACAGTGAAGGTCCCTCCCAGGGTGCTTTTGAGATGGAAAACCATGACTTTTCTTTCAAATTACTCACCTATTTCTAGGATGAGAATTTCAGGGGAGGGCAGAGCAGCTTGGTTTTGCTTTTTTAAAGAAAGTCTGCTAGATTGGTTAACCCAGCCTCTCTCCTGCTACAGACACATGCATTTCTTCCTCACCTCCCTGCCAGCAAGAGCCCCAAAACATCTGCTAGAAAAGTCAGGAGGGAAGAACGAACAGGGCCTCAAGTAGGGAAATTTCCATTCATACACGCGCTTCACTCTCTTCTCATGGCCTGTCCTGCAATAGCACCAATCCGCACACCAGACAAGGCAGTATGGAAGACAGAGCAACAGGCAGCACAGACAGCAGCAGTACAGGAGGATCCATCACAGCCAGATTTCCACAGCCCCCCCATCACGCTGTTCATGCACACCCAGCACAGCACATCGCTCCGCTAGAAGACACCATTTATATAAATTACATTAACCTACTCCTCAGCTCATAATCAATCCTACCCCTCCCCAGAAGTTCTCTCTCACAGATGTGTTTGGATCACATCTTCAGTTTTCACCCCACTACCTTGCTTTTGCAGCCCCCTCCGCAGAAAAGGACCTGCCCAGCACGGCCTCCCCTCCCCACGAAACACTCATCCTGCTGTCTGCTGTACTGCAAAGCAAACAAGCGCCCTTACCCAACTCCTGCAGGTGCCAGGGCTGGCTGCCTCCTCGCCTTTTTCTTTCTCTACTTAGAAATCTTTCGCAAAGCACATCCAGAAACACAGCAGTGAAGTGTATCATCTTAACTCACAGATTTTACAGTGATTTCTCGTCAACACTGTGTGATTTTGGCTCGCAGGCCGCAGGGCTGAAGGTGCTCTGTCCCATTAAAAACTCAGCCCCGTGTTTCCTCTTGAGCCCTAAAACCAGTTACTTGAGAAATACCCACTCCCATCCCCTTCCCGTCTCTTGGGGCTGGCACTGGCTTTCTGTGACACTGGCGTGCAGCTCAAGGGACCCAGAGGACAGCCACATCAGGCACAGCTCTCCAGGTCTTTGAGACAGTCAAGGCAACCATGCTCCTGCTAACACAACCTACACCCTGCCAGGGCACAGCAGCAGCGGAGCAAAACCAAACCACGCCAGCTGGAAGGGGGGAAGCCTCTCTTCCCAGAAGGACAGCTGAGGGGGACAGGGGAGCCAGAGTAGTCTGCAAATGACATGCTAGGAACACACATTATGAAGGTTAAAAACTTCTTCCCATGTTCTCTCCAACACTATGTAAGAGCCAAAGATAAAAAATACATCATTTTGACCATCTTTCCTGACCCAGAAAACAGTAGTTTTCATCTACCACCCTCCTTTCAGAAAACATACACTGCATCAACATCAGGGTTTCCATTTCCCTTGGGAAGCCCATTCCTTTCATTTCTCCATATTATACTCAGTTTTTGCCCAAAACATAAATAAACGCAACCAAAAAAAAAAAAAAAAAGTCACTGCAATAAGCTACTGTTTTCCGTGGAACACCCCTGCACATGCTGGTCAAGGCAATGACAAGGTGTGGTACAAGGGGTACGAGCTGTAACAACCACACCCTCTGCGGAGGGAAAGCAAACAGCACACGTTCAGCCGACCTGGTATCCACTCTGCAGCACAGCATCTCACGTCTGGAAGTTGATCCCAAATTTTCTTCCATTAGCAACCAGCCATCACACAAGTTTTGCTCTAAATAGAACACCATGAATACACCACACAAGGATTTAAGACACACCAAGCCGCCTGGCTCTTTTATGTGAGAATAGAAAATAACATTTAAGTTCTGGTACAGAAAGTCAACTGAGATCAGTTCATCCCACCAGTACAGTCTGTTCCAGGCAGAGAAGAAATAAGTACCAGGACACAGCCCAAAGCAGAACCAGTCTGAGCAGAAGTAGAGAAGAAACCTCAGAGGTGAAATGCAAAGAGAAATGGGAACCAGAAATGTACAGCTTCTGATTTTCCTTCTTGCCAAGGACAAGAGGCTCTCAAGTTGCTGGAGTTTTAATCAGTGTTTAAAAAAACACCACAAAAGAGAACACCCCAAAGCTGGCGGTCAGCCCCGAAGACCTGGCTTCCTTCAACTTCTTTCTCAACAGTTGAACTGAAAAAAGATCTTTCCTCATTTCCCACAATTCATTTCCTATTTCATGTAATTTCTCATTTAGGAAGCCCTTTGCTTTGCATAGCAGATCAGCTGTATTATTTACACTGTGCTCGTCACCAAGATAAGAGTGTCCTGTACAGTACATTAACAGAAGTCAGCAAAACCTAACACCACCACGGAGATTTTTATTTTTCCATAGTTAGTCCTCTCAATTATAATATTAATTCTATAGTGAGTAAGGCCAGGGTCAGCATCATCTCCTAATATATTATTAAATCAGTTTTGCCGAGAAGGAATCATATTATTTATTTTTTACCCTGGTGGAGTAACTGTTTAGCCACAGGTGTATGCCAGTAGATCAGCAGTAAGAGGATGTTTAGTTTCTCAAAGCACCATCTGCATTAATAACATTCATTCTCAGTAGCATATTTACAATATAAAACTGATATTGCTCTTTTCATTTATTTTACAAAAACCTTCGTGAACAGTAAGGATTGATCCTGCAGATCCGTTATCATCTGTCTGCAGCAAAATGATTCAGATTCCCTGAAGTCACCTGCTACCTGGAGACCAACTCCAGCGCTCCCTGCTCGGGCTAGCAGACCTCCCAACTGCCCTGAATTCCAGATTCCTGCAGAGTTTAGCTGAACCAAAGCAAAGCAGCTTGTTGCGCTTTTTTATCCCCATCTCCAGGACGTACATGCCATGGCTTACACACTAGCAGCAGGGGTACAACAAAGATTGCATCAAAGCAATTCCTTTACCAAGAAAAGAGGTGTACAGAGATTTCCTGATCTTTTTCTAGGGAGTCTTGCCTTTTATCAAAACTACAGTCAAATGCCTTATTTTAAAGGCTTCTTACTGCAAGTCAAAAAACTGTGCACACGGTAGCCCATTCCCAGAGTCTGGGCACTTCCACATCAACACCAGAAGCAATATTCTCACTGTTAGCAAAGCAGCTGTGTGAAAATACACAGGAACTCCTCTGCTCCACATTACGTTTCTTCCAATAAGGAATGGTGGGACTACAGAAAGGCAGCAGCTATGACCAACATTATGGCTTGGGCTCCACCTTACTCCCCAACTTCTCTCTTGTCTTCCCCTTCTTCAGGATTTTCTAGGATCACTCCCCACCTGTAAGAATTGTATCTCAACCCCCAGCCCCACCATTACAGAATGAGTAAACCCAAACCCGTTTGTACACCCAAGAGAAACCCCAGCTGTTACTGTCCCTCTTTGCCTGCTGCCCGACCATTCCACACATCCCACTCGTACTCCTTTCCCCTTGGAGCCTGATGGCCTTCCCAGGCACAGAACCAGCATCACCAGGATGCTTCAGTGGCCAGTGGCAGTCATCACAAAGACGTTCAGCTCCACAATGAATACTGTGTTGACAGCAATGCTCCTTTAATCTCCAGAAGATGGTCCACCTCACTGGTCTCACAACTTCCTATGACTCCACGTGCACAGAGAAATACAAAAAATTACACTAATTGTTTTGTTGTTTTGGGGGTTTTGGTTTTTGGGTTGGTGGTGTTTGTTTTTTAAAGGCTTCATTTTTCGCTGCCCATCAGCACTGTCAGCATATTGCACGTTTTCTTTATTATAAAAAATGTCTTCTGAATCTGGCAGGAAGAAAGAAAATTTTCTCAGGAGGCTAATGGGTACTATTGTCTGTAATTAGAGGTAAGTGGTTGCTTGTGTGGCCATCAGGAAGTGGGACCTAGTCAAACAAAAACAAAGTGTTATTAATAGCTTGTCCAGAAACAGAATCTCCCCTCCCTCCCTCAAAACACACACTTCATTCTTGGGCATTTCTTGTATGCCTTTTGCTTGGTCTCTCAAGCAAAAATCATATGAGTCTGCTTGCCTTCCCTCCTCCTCCCCTCACTCACATAACCTTGCCAGCTGGCAGACTTCAATCAAATTTGAGAGAAAGGCAGAAACCTTAAAGGCTACCTACAGGTGTAAAGGGGAAAAATAAAAGTAAAATAAAATCAAATAGCTGCTAGAGGAGCAAGCCTATTGATGCCCAATGAAGGGAGAGGTAAAGACTGCTCAGCTCTTTCACGCTGCTCGGCAGTAGCCTGCGGGCTAATCAGTAGCAACACTGAACCCATGCAGCAAGCAGTGCTGCTTCTTCTGTCAGCAGGCCAAGCAGGAGAAGAATATGCAAGGGAGACTGACGAGGCCTGAGAAAATGTGTGAATTTTGTAGCAATATGAAAATAAAAAGAACGTGGTAAGGATGATGGAGGGAATGCAGCAGAGAAAACTCTAAGAGACTCGATTTCATTAATTCAGCTTCTTAGAAGACACCTTGCTTCTTTACATGTAGCTTTTCCAACTATTTTTTAAAAGCTGCTGAATCTCTGCTCATATGTATGTCAAGGGGAGGATTTATTGCAAGCATCTTAAATTCTGCTGGGACTGAGTCCCAGAGTTGTCCTTATCACCCATCCTCAGGTAGCTGTACCCCTTATTTAAATACTTAAAGAAAGTTTTTCTTACTGATGTGGATCTGTAAGAGCTCAGTCTGAAACGGCAAAAAATCACTTCTGCTATAAATCTTCCAAAGCCATGTAAAATTCCTGCAATGTCAAACAAGATTTAAATTGTCACAAGTAGTAAAACTTTCGTATTTATGGAAGCATTACAACAAAACTCTACACAACACTTAAACAGGATACAGTGCAGTAAATCAGTATGTAAAACATTGATAAATTAACATAAAAAAGGAAATAATCAACATCAAGGGGAATTCTAACATTCTGAGAAGCACCAATAAAAGCAAAACCAAAGCTATCCAAGAAATAACTTGTAAACAAGATACTCTGTGTCTTGGCTAACAAGTGAATCATGCCTTTCCAACTTTGTTTTCTTTGAAGGACCAAATCATGCAGTACACTGACAAGTTATCACAGGAAAAATCCTCCCACCTACTCCAGATCGAAATTTTATCTCAGCTTTTGGGCACTAATTTAGCACTGGATCCCAACTATAGGAAATACACAGAGTATCAAAACTCAGAGTGTGTGTCTATCTCTCTTTGAAACATAAATAAACTATGCTATCGTTAGCAAAAAGGCAGCAACAGGCCCTCAGAACAGCAGAAATGGCACACTGGGACACCAAAAGTGAGCAGCTTTCATGGCACATTTCAGTGCACGCAAATGAGCACTTTGTCTTAAACCTGCTAGAGGTTCAGAACGACCCTGTAATTTATCCACAGCATAATCACCATGACAAAAAAAAATTCTAATAGGACATAAGAGGAAAAGCACTGACAGTTACCTGTAGTTGAAAAAATCCCCCCAATAATGCCACAGAGCCTCACTAAGAACTCCCAAAAAGCCATGTGTTCTTCTGTCACTGTCACCATAAGTGAACTGATATCGTATTTCATGAATATTCCCGACACCCCATGGCTGCCAGCTGCATGGTTAATTACTCTTTCCTAAATGAAGAGAGAGAAACAAGTTAGTCACTTATTAGTCACAAGGAAAACAATCTTAACAGATGTGATAACAAAGAGCTACTCAATCAGTTCGCAACCACCAGATGACCAGGGAATACCTAGATAAATTTGGCCAGTACCTTCTAAAAGTCAAAGATCATTAAATAACAACTTATTTTCCTGGTCACTGGTCTTCTGTGCTGCATATCAATGTTCGCTATTGAGCTCTGGTACTGTCCTCTCAAGATTTGCTTATGTGGTCCTTTACGCAAGGATGTTTATAACTAGACTGCTTTGGGTATCCATGAGGGAAGTGCCACAATCCTGGTCTACCCTGTGACCTCAAGTCAGTGCACTGGTATAATACAGCGCCCCAGCTCTTCCCACTTTATGCACTACTATTAAAAACATAATCAAGATGAGACCTTCAGGAGACATTTAAGCTGCTGAACAGCTTTAGTGATGTCAGTTTTCCCAGAGGGTGTACGTAAATCTACGTACTGCATCTAAGACTCATTAGGCTTCATCCTCCTTCTTCCTTGGAACATAATCAATAGATTCACATGTCACAAAGGATTTAATTGCTGGTTCTTAAAAGTATCGGGAAAGACCCTAAACCAGAGTACACCGTAACAGAAATTCAGAAGTTTAAGTTAAATTGGATCAATACCATTTTTTTCCCCACAGCGGGTACTTACACATATGCCACAATCCATTACTTTAAGGGGCGGGGGGAATGAAAAAGATCAAAATTTCAAGATTTCTGGGGTCTGAAAACTGAGTATCAGTATCAAACCCCTTCTCAAAATATTTATCAGTTAGGTTATTTCAGACATCAGTCACACAGGCAAGAAATACACCTCAATAAAAATAATAACTAGCTCTTCATGGCTACTCTGTTAGGACGCCTCAGTCCTAATCCAAGAACTTCTACAGTTTCTTCTCATTTGCCCAAATTCTTAAACCAAAAGACCTCAAAGAGGAGAGTGTGGCTGCTATAAATCTCTACTTTTTTAAAAAAAAAGGTTTCAGGAGAAAGAAACCTCCACACAATCTTAAATTTCTTTCAACAGTTTGCTATTGTTCTGATATTAGTGAAAGGCATTGATAAATGCCCTTCCAGGTAAGTCTGGCTGAAAGTATACAAGGGCAGCAGAAAAGGACATAACTGACTGAAGAGAAACTCTGCCATGTCTAGGCAAATAAAATCATAGAAGACAGACAAGCAAGACTGACCAGAAAAGCAATGTATCACAGCTGCATTTCAGCTGTAGATTTAACGGTCTGAGCTCAAAATACAGAATACAGTACAAAATAAAAGGCAGAACACCACTTTGAAAAATACAGACTAGGCAACTTCTTCAGTCAGCCAACACTGGCATAAACCATATTTTTTTTCTTTTACTATGAAACCAAAGTAGAAAGGCCGCCAAAATAATGTATCAGTTATGATAACAGGTCACAGAAACTTTGCACTTGTTAAAAAAAACAAAAAAACCCCCACCACCTCAAAACAGTACAAAATGCTTCCCGTATTTCAAAAGCATAAAAACATTCAGCATTAGAGGATGGATGATCAGGCACACTAAGGAGGAAGAAAAGTCTGAAGGTAGTTAAACAGAACTTTGCCACTGGCAAGGGACAACAAATTTTTCTTTCTTTGTTTTTCCTCTATTATTTCCCTATGTCTTATTGGTCTTCTGAGGTCAAACGGTAAAACCAAAAAGAATACAAAGTTACACAGAATGCCCAAAACTCCACCCTCAAAAGATACATAATTCTTCTGCAAACCATTTTGCTCTGCTTTGAGCTTCTCTACTGCTGCAGAAGATTTAACTGTTGTTTGCTAAAACCAGCTGAAAATAACTAGCCCTGCATCAGACATCTCAGATATCAATGAAGCCTTGCTAGAATTAAATATCTTCAACACAGATAAACACAGTATCTCAAACATCAGCAATAGTGGAGATGATTCTGCCCACAGCTTTCAAACTCTGCTTCCCAGGCTGTTCAGTACTGGCAATTAAACCTCACTGTATTCAGGTTTTAGCCAGGGTGAGCTGACCACCTTTTTCCAGGTCTGCATATGCACCTATTCATATAAAATAAATGCACTAAGTTGTTCAGTGAGTAACTGTTCTTAATAGCCTTTCCCAGCTCATCTGCCAGGGGTATTTGGTTTCCATAGACAAAGGCAACAAGTTTTACAGGCAATAAGGCTAACTACTGAGACATCGAGAGCAAGCAAGTATGTAATGCCACTTTACCTCCACTACCCACCAGTTTTTCTCCTAAGCAGCCTGTGACTGTGTTGCAGCTTCCATAAAAAAAAATCCGCCCCCCAAAAAAATTATAGAGCTAACTAAGATTGCACAGTTAATTGACAGAAACTGTCTTTACAGCAGGAGAGAAAAATTGAATACAAGATGAAAAAATGCAGTAAGGAATAAGATAAGCAATGGACTGATGTCCAGAAGTTTAGGGAGTGCTTTAGTTGTTGCAGAGATTGTGCAGAGAAAACATGAAGCAGATTTCTAGACCAGCAGGAGACAGGAGTACATTGCATTATGAAATTCCTCTTCGTTCCTCTCTTCACCTCAGCTTCAATGAGTTTTAGAGTGAAGCTTTCCCTTCAGTGCTCTGCACGTCCCAAGCTCAACACCAAGATGTCACCTCTATCCTACTTCCTCTAGCTAGGTATTTTTCAGAAGCACAGCATGGAATTCTGAGGAAATAAAGATTTTTCATACCCTGCATAACACCACAAACTGTATTACAGTGAACTGTCACCCTCATCTCTGAACTTCCTTTCAACCCAAGTCTTCCTTCCTACCTCTCAACACAGAGTTCAGTGTCTGGAAATGACACGTGACTGGTATAATAAGGCCTTTTTCTTATTTACAGCAGTCTTTAAAATCAGTACCTTATGATTTGCCGACGTACTAAGCTGCAATAACTACTTTCTTTATGGATTCAGAATTAAAAGTCTCTCCATGTCCAGAAGTGGAAGCTCTCTAGTCTAGACAGTAATTAAAGCTGGTGGTTCAACAAAGGCTAAACAAGACAGCTGGGAGACAGAAATACTTCCTGTGTGATGAGCTTTACATACAAGCTACCTTTGTTTCCATTTCTAACACTCACAACCATGTTCACAACATTCAAGTGAGCTGTGTTTTTCAGTTTGTTTTCTACATGGATAAAAAGCTAAAGGTGGATTAAATATTTTTAAAGCTACACACAAGATTACAGACATGAAACTTACAGGATTTCACCACCACCACTACTATTAGCATCCAGTGAAGTGGAGATGACTGGATATCTATCATTAATTCTAATATCAGACTGCAGATCTCCAGATGCAAAACATTAATGCAAGAAACTAGCAGGTCTCACCAAGCATAAATATTTTACCATGAGTATTACATAATTTACAGATAAATCTAGTGCACTGGAACATTCTACAATGGCACTCTTCACGCTAGAGGAGTTTTCAAAACCACAGTACAACTAAGTCTCCGTTTTCACATTTGAGCTTTTGTTAAAAACAATCACTGTTAAGACTTTTCTCTGCGTGGTTTTCTCTTACTTCTACTTACCCTTTCTGTCACTGAAAATTGATGAGTTTCGGCTGAAATTTTATAGGTATGGAGTTTGGTTGGCACAACTGTGATAAAATATTGGAACATCTGGTTGTCTAGAAGAAAAAAATCTCACTGCTTAATTAAGTACAGAGTAAAACATCATCTGAGAAACTCACAAATAAATCAAACAAATAATATTTAAAATAATTAATCAGCTAAGTCATTTACAGTCGGAACACTTTTCAAGGAGTCCCAGCACTGCCAAGACTACTTCAGCACCATCTGCATGAACAAAGTTAGTTTCCATGGACAAGGCCTATTTGTACTTAGAGAAATTTATATTTCGCCTGTGTAATAAGAAGATTCATTAAGGTCAGGCCACCCAAAGCTTCAAATGAAACACAGAGATGGTGTTTTCCAGGGCACCAGAACTGAACAGGTTTCACAGTCACGTTTTGCACAATACATATGTCTTAACAGTGGTTTGAATAGATTTTAGCCATTGAATTGTCTATACAATGCTGGAAGCCCTTGTAAACTGGTTATGGTTTTTCTCTTGACTAGACAGACTTCTAGAGAATTCCTCTAAAGCAGTCAGCACACTTACGCACTTATGATTGCTCTCTCTTCATGCAATTGCCTAAGAAAACAAACACTGATAGACTGAGGCAGTTTGTTTCAACTACCCTAAACCATCCTGGCTGGAACAGCCAATGGACTGACTGATTTTGAGACAACAGCAGCTTTAGAAGGTTCTGGGGATCACTCTCACAGAGAATGCAAGTCAGAGAATGAGGTGTAGGTAGCTCTGTAAAGTAGGTTACTATACTCCTTTATTTATATATAAGAAAACAAAGTCATACATGAACCCTTCCTGCAGTAGTCTCAAAAAACACACCATGGAAGTGACAAACCAAATACAGGAATAGAATCCAAGACTCCTGACGCTATTTTTTTTTTAAAAACCAAATCAGACTTATTTTTCCCCATTAAGACAACAATCAGATCTGTGAATCTCCACTGTAGCATACTGCTGCTGAATTCTTAGTAATTAATTCAGGCATACTGTAACTTCAACATAACACAAATCTGGAAGAAACTGCAAATCAACTTCAGCAAAATAGTGAAGTACAGCGATACTGATATTAAAAAAAAATCATCAATTTAAGATGCCATATAGATAACTGAACAGTGCATTGCTTGCTACCAAATTTAGCAGTACATGCTATTTGTAAATCACAGTATTCATGAAACATGATAATATTTTAAACGTAATTATTGTAAAAATACAGAAAACAATATGCTTTTTAAAACATGTAACACTTACGATCTGATGCTATTTTCTCTGTTCCATCCAAAGGATTAATAATTCCTGGAATAAGCTCTCCAAATGACAAATGATCTATTCTATGAGAGAAGTTATAGGCTGAAAGACAATACAGAAGCATGAAACAAAATTTTAAAACTCTGAGATTATGTACTCAGAGAAAAAGATGTACCCATTTTCACACTGGAAAACACATTAGTTAGGATATTTCAAACACTGATGTGCATTTCACTGGATTTGTGCCTGTGACTGTATCAATACATCTGTGTACGTTTGAAAAAAAATTCAAATCCAAAATATTTAACAAAGAAAATTGATTTCTCTAGAAAAGAACTCCTAAACCAAAGTATAACTCTATCTGCATCAACCTTGGAGCTGAATAGAGTTAAAATTTCATGACAGGAAATTTCTAGCTGGCCCAGTACTGAAGTTATACTATAGTTCATGTTCTTGTATGCAATGGTATTAAAAAGACTATAATTTCATAAATGAAACGTACAGAGGAAACATAAGGCAACTACCAAGTTACTACATTGCCTGATTTTGCAAAGGTATTTCAGCTCTGTAATACTATACACTTGTACTGACAAACTCACAGGCAGACATTTGGAAGTTTAACCAACACCAAGTTCATTTTTCACTCACCTCACATTAAGTACGGCAGCAACACAGATTTAGTATCTAGACCCGTAACCCAAAAATGAAGTTTCTAAGGACAACGGTCAGAAAATTTTAACCTTATAAAAACACACTTTTCAGGAAATAGGTAGTTTGGACAGGAATACAGTAATTTTTTATGGTATCTGTGTAACAACAAAGTACATCTGAGATTCCTGTGTTATCACTACTACAGAAGCAACCTGAAGTTACTATTAATAGTGTTAAACATATGAAAGTAAGTCACTACTGAGTCATGACATTGCAAAGAATATTCTTCACTTTCTTCTACAATGCAATTGCCCAGCTAGAACATTTTTACAATAGCAACCTATGTTAACACATGAATTAGGAGACAGCAGTCTGAACAAAATGATACTTGTTCATATGGAGATGACAGAAAGAACTTACACTCATGGCTTACAAGGGCTGCCAAGTGTGCATGGCCTCGAGGGTGTGGTATTGCCCTAAAGAAAGCAAGATATGTTTCATGGAAAATCTGTTTAATGAATCTACACAAAAGACACAGTTTTCCTAAACAGGACTATGTAGAAAAATTACCTCTCCTCCTCTATTTCAAGAAATACTTTATATATATATATTTTTTTTTTTTAAAATGTGCATATATAAGTAACACGCAACTCTGTCTGGAATGAAAAACAGTCTCTCAGTCACACGCCATCCCTACCAGTCCAGCCAATAATGCAGGAAACTTCCCTACTTCACTTAAGTTAAATCATTACCAAATGCATGTAAGTTTTGGACAAACAGAAGGTGAAGAAAGACAGTAAGATCAGTTAAGATAGGACTACAATAAATAACCAGTCAATAAGGTACAAAGGCAGCAAGTGAGAAAAGTCATTAAAAAAGAAACCTACAAGAAGAGAAAGAGCATCTTGGCAGAAGTACAAATATAATGATGAGCAAAAGGAAGCAAAGGAAAGCAAAAGATTATTCAGGATTGCAGAACTAGACATGGGAAGAGAGAAGTGATGGCAGTACAGATGAAAGGCTGAAATGATCAGCTCTGAAAAGGGCTTAAGAAGCCGGACATACAGAGGCAAATTGGAGAGGTGGTACAGACAGAAGTGACGTTTGAAGAACTACCCGCACAAAGACAGCAACTGGAATCATGTGGATAAATTAGAGTACAGATTGCATGCTAGTATCTCTGGTGACAGAGGTGGCAGAAGACAAGCAAGGACAGCAGAGCTAGAGAGCACAGAGAAGAGTGACCACAAGTTTGTATGCACTGTACATAAGCTGATACCATTGCCAAAGCCTATCAGAAAGTCTCTCCTCAAATCAAGGTAAACTGACATTTAGCTCCCTGACTATGGTTCTGTAACTGTGTTACCTCAGCACTGAAATGGCACACATCTATACTTCATCCCTGTTAGTGAACTGTGTACTGACAGAAAGGAGAAGTTTGGACAGGCCCAAAGAATAGAGGAAAGTACAAGCAGTCCACTCCACATCATGCACATACAGAGGACCTATTTTCAAGAGTTTTCATCCTGTAAGACACTGGAATTTATAATCACTACACTGCACACACCAATGCACTGCACTGCAATGTTTTAGTAATTTATGAAGAAATTTGTTTGTAACTGTGCAAACAAAGATACCACATGGAAAATAATACCAAGCATGTGTATAGGAAGGTTAATAAAAGCCAGTCATTAACTCACAAGTGTAAAAGCATACACACACATATACACACATGCACTATATATAATGTAGAATTATTTTTTTTATTTTCAGGAATGGAACAGAACATACTTGCCCACAGTTATGTGAAAGTTCCCTGCCACTTTATTCACATAGAGATGACCATGAATTCTGCATGCATCTGGAGACTGTAATGAATTATCTTCCCTGTTTAAACAAAAACAACACAAAAAGTACTTGAGAATATTTGTTATCTAACAGGTGTAACAACAGTATAGTTACATTTCTTTTTCCTAGCATAAAGATAGAGCATTATCATCTACTTCTCATCATATTCTTCTGGAATTATAGCAAGGATAGTAGAAGGAGAGAAAACAATAAAGGTCAGTCTGATGAAACCAGCAAGTTTTCATGGCCTGCAAAGCTAACTTACAATTCCTGAACATGTGAACAGAAAACCTAAGACCATAAGTATATCTTGCTGCCCTAGGGACTTTTTTTTCAATTATTTTTACTGAAAATGGTTTGCTGGAAAATTTTTAATCCTACAATGAACAGAATGAAATATACTAATCACATTGACAACAATGTAGCAAGAACAGCTTTCAACATTTATTTTTTATAAAATCTTCCTCTTTCCGCATTTGTTGGGATGTCCACAACTCAGAACCTATTTCCCAATCTCTCCTTACAGGGAGATTAAAAAAAAAAACCAAACAATTTTTTAAACACATCTCAAGCATAAATACCATCTCAAATACTGCAGCAATAAGTATCACAGAGGCACAGAAGGACTTAAGGAATCTGAAGTCATCAACTAAATGAGAAAAAAAAAGAATTTTTGAGCCCTCTTCAGCCTTGCCTTCAGAAGAAAGGATGTATTTAGTCCTCAAACAGAGTGATCACAACATGGAAGGTGCATACAGCAGTTCAGTTTTATTTATGGCTTGCTTGTGTGGGGTATTTTTGTTTGTACGTTTTTAAGAGGAAAGGAATTCCAGCTTTCATGCAGAAAGTGTTTTCCCCTGGGGGGAAAAAAAACCCAAAATAATCACACAGAATGTAGATTCTGGCAGACCAAGCCTTCTATGCATTACTCTCTCAGCATTTTGTGGGTAGCTGGAAAAAAGTGTAAACAGCAAGTGTAAACACACAATTTTAACAGTACTATCTTCAACCAGGGTATTTACTAACAAACCACATTTTTCTTCAAAGGTAGATTCTTTTAAAATAATAAAGTATCAAGTCACAGTTAATAGCAGGATTTGTAAAAAAAAAAGTTGCTGGACAGGAAGATATTATTTCATTTTTTAAAAAAAAGAATCTTGTTTAGTATTGCTTTGGCATTACTAACAAACAGTAAGAAGGAAACATCAGATAAAATGGACTAAAAAGATGTGTATCTGTATTACGTATATATGTATAGGTGTAAATACACACATAAAATCTGAAAACCTTCTCCACATTGGAAACCCCAGAGGTTTTCATAAAACAACAGCTCTCCAAAGCAGGTATCAAGTATACTATTTTAAGATGCAATAAAAAGCAGCAAGGTCTTTTCTTACAATCTTAACTTCTTAAGAAAAAAAAAAATTCATAACCACAGTAAAATATGAAGTCTAATCAAATAGGGCAGGGGGAGGAGGGAAAGACAACATAACATCCCAATTTTTCTTACCGTGGCGGCAGTGCTGTAGAAGCACTTTTAAAAGCACTTTTGAATATCACATCTTGAAGAGAGTGTTCTTCCTGCAGCCTACTCTGAATTAGGTGCAGCATCCTAAAGATTACACAGAGAAGTGTGAAAGCATGCAACAGTAAAACAAAAATAACTTCACAATTAATCATCAGCTTCAGTTGTAGACTATAAATTGAGAAATTAGCAAAGTTCACGTCAATATTAAAGTATTAAAACTTGAGAATGATATTTTATACAGAGCTTAAAGCTGTAGTGTTCACAGCAGTGTGTTACCAAAATACCAAAACTAGCCAGGCTCTCAAATAAGCTTCAGGTTCTATTACAAGACTTTCGGTATAGCAATCACACACAACCAAAGTATTCCAGTTTAAATGATAAACAAAGTGTCAGTTCAGTTATATGAAAGACTCAAAGTCACTTGCTTTCCCAAGAATGTGCCGATTTGTTATTATGGTTCAGCTTTGACATTTACATATCAAGCTATCAGTGTTACGTGTCTGAACCCATAATTAAAAAACATGTTACCGATCATTCATTTGGAAACATATTTGAGTGAGTCCATACATCCCAGCTTGCAAATGCATGACCCAATTCCACAAATAAGTCCAAAGCCAATTTTTTTCCATAACAGAGATCTCATATCATGAGAAAAGCAAAGTAAATTAATATCTTTCACAAGTTTGCACTCTTAAATTAAAAGCAAGAGCTGTTAGACCCAAGACATAGCTGTCATGTCACTCTGGTGTACCTCAGTCACTTCCAGTACAAACAGTACAAACCATAGGCATGTATCTCAGTGCTTTACCTTTGCCATTCTTTTTGTTGTGGGCTGAGATCAAATACTACCTGAAATAAAAATAACACATCTAATAAAACATGCAGGAAGCGTTGACGTCCCATCCATGACACCCAGAAGAGAACTGGGGTGTGGGAAGGGGTGGGGAGTTACAATCAACTTCACACTTCGTACCCCATACTGGAGTTTATGAAAGGACTCTGCACTTTAAACAATATATTTAGTATTCAAGTACAGAAATTTCTGCTGCTTGCCACCAGAACTATTCACTTGTTTGCATTTATAACTTCAGCATCTTTTCCTAAAGCTCTTGTAACTTGACACAGCAGCCTCTGCCCTTCTAGCCTTTGACTAACATGAGATAGAATTAAATTGCTACTCCCTGCTTCTTCTAAGTGACAGAACTGACATGCATGGTTTTAACGCAAGCAACAATGAAACAAGCAGAGAAGTAATCTTTGAAAGACAAGGGTCCAGTTGCAGATTGTTTATTTCCAGGGTCATCCCACATTGAGGACTTCTTTAAGACAAGCTACCACATCTGCTATACTTCAATCAGTACAAAAGTATCAGCAGTAACATCTGTGCACCTAATTCAAATCTATGTATTGTTAACACTGATGTACTCCAGACAGTAAATTCAATTGCAGTTAATGCTTAAACCTACACAGAGCTATAGCCAAGAAAGATCAAGTACAGACATTTCCTCCAAGATTATAATCACTGGGGCAACTGCTACCATGCAGCAGCTACAGCAAAGCAGAGCAGACTCTCCAGACAAAAAGAGGAAGTGTTCCAAGGAGAACAAACAAACAAAAACAAGCTCCTGCCCCTTCCCGAGCACATCCTTCCATTCAGCTATCAACTCCTGCTCACACAAATAAGGAGGAATTCAGACAAGACTGTTAAATTTGGAATATGGTTCAGCTATTAAAGAATATAATAATTACAGCAAGTAGTTACATTCTTTAATAGGTTTTCCGTAAATTATGTATTCCTTTCACATAGCATAATTACTTCAAAGCTTATTGTATTATGCAAGCAAAACCACTTTAAGACTATAGGCTTACACAGTTCCAGAGCCTTCAGTTCACAAGACAGAAATTAAAAGGATACGAACCCAATTTAAAATCTTTAACGCCATTCCATATTATAAGGATATTATGGTGACTTTCTACTCCTTTTTAGAATCATAATATTCTTCTAGTTAAAAAGCAGTTACATCAGTTCTCTTTTTGCGAGAGTTCTGATCATTTTCCTTCCATATCAAATACTGTTAGCATTTATCCCTAGAATCTGCACATGTAAAAATAACTAGCTGTAGAAATCACTAGCTTGTTAAGAAGCACCAATCTGGGAGGCTGCTGTATTCACATCCGTTGTATTTGCAGAGTGAACACGCAGAAATCCCAGTGCAAGCCTTTTTCCCCAGCAGATTCCTGGGGTAAGCACTGCAGACCGCACTCAAGGATCAGACAATACTTGGGGAGGTTCTGTGCAGCCCAATTGTGGGGAAAAAAAATACAAGCAAGCAAGCCAGCCCAGCAGTGCTCCACATCAAGTAAAGAGCAATTTTCTTTTTAAATAAAAAGGTAAGAATCAACTTACTGGTTCATAGATCAGCCCATCTGCAGAGGCAACCATTGTTTCTGCTAAATCCAGAACATCAGCCCCGACATCTATTTTAAACAGGGAGAAAAATATTGAGTCATATAGATGATCATAAGCAAACAAAAGAAAAATTCAAGTTGAAGTTTCACACTACAGCACTAAACTTTAGTATAAGTTACTGTTCCTTGTTAACAAAGTCCAAACCAAAACAAAAAAACAGATCTGGCAAGAAGCAGATTACTGGGAGGCAGGGAGAAACCACAGAATCCTGCTTTTCAACTATCATATCAGAGTATCATCAACTGATGCACAGTTACTAGAAACAAACTCTTCAGATTTGCAGTATTTTCTCACTGATGTAACACCTTCAAAGATGTTGCACAAACTGCATACACAAGCTTTCTAGGATCTGCTATGCAGAAATATTTTTTCCTGTTTCATAAGCACTGAATCCAAACCAAGACTAGTCAAAACAGAGAATAAAGTTTTGTTCAACCTAGGTAAAACTTCCTGGTAGAAGTAGTATTCCCTCTCTTCCTCAGTCCAGGACAAACATGTTCATCACCTAAATGATGTCAAAAAAATCATAAATATTGCCTTTAAATGGGAAGGCATTCATATCTTCATCAAGAAGATTACCTGATAGTCCCAGTGTTGTTAAATAATAGATCAGGTTAATACTCGCCAAGTTCATAAATAAAGTTGTGACAAATTCCTGCTGCTGCATTGTAAATCTTACAATGAGCTTTGAGATTATTCCAGCTAGAGAGACTAGAACAGATCCTTTTTTTGCTGCAAATTCTGCAAGATATGAGTGAGATGACATAAACACTTTTCTTCATATCTCCTACCAATTCTTTCAGTGAGTCATATGCCATCAAGATCACTAGATGCATCAAGATCAGAAGAAATCTCACTGTTGGAATATTTTGAACAATATCCAACTACATTGCAAGTAAATGTATACTCTGAAAAGCCTTTAAAGTGTTTCAAAACTTTCACTGACGGAATACTTACATTGACACCTCATGGCAACTGTAATATCAATATTGATTCTTAACTTACTGGAAAGAAAAAAAAAAAGCAGAAAGTTAATAAGTAACATTGAGTACAAGTATCAAGAGGTATGTTACTAAAATTATCAAATTACTTGCAGAGAGAGTCAAATAACAAAATTTATACCAATAAATACAAAACTTCAGCTGTTTAAATTTTATACAAACCAAGATGGACTTTTAATTATTAATGTACTGATGATCATTCATAACTTGAGAGAAAAGCATCAGATTTCCCTGTCATTTTTGCTATGAAACTCCCAACAGGTTTTTTTTAAATATTATTGGCCCAAGATTTTGTCACTCTGATTAAGGATATATAGTTTTCAATATTTTACATTTTTTTTTTTTTCACACAACGACATCAGTGCAATAAATTTCACAGAATGCAGTGGATCTGGACAATGTAGGAGTTACAAACCTAAAACTGAGTAAATATTTCAGGGCCTTCCTCCTGTTTTGTCCTTACGACAGGCCACCCTATTTCCAATCCTAATCAGAATTCTTCAGGACAGTGACATTCAGGATCAGGCTGAGAAGCTGCTAAAACCAGTTCCCAGAAAATGCTGCCATAAGGATAGTTGGCTTTGCTAGCACTGCTTCTGGAAAAAGCTGCTTTCTCAAAAAATGCTCCCATACTATAACAGCAAAATGCCTTGTATGTTAAGAATTTTATCCTCAATGTTTCCATAATGACAGGAGGTGAAACAGAGTTCCTCCCATCAGGGGAAAAAATCCCAAAACCAACACCCCAAAATCTCCATCACACCAGAATTCTGATTGTGTGGCACTCCACAATATTCTGGGTATTTCCTACTGGGTTTTGTATTAATTTCACAAACATCATTTAAACTGTAATTAATAAATCCCCTCACTATAGTCATACGGTACTATCACCTTCAGGGAGCTTCTTCTGGGACCTTAGCTGACCACAAACAAATCACGTAAGTGAGGGATTCAGCATTGGCTCAACTTGGATCAGACATGGTCAGCAGGCAGGAGAAAAGCAGTTAAAGTGATACCAATCTCATTGGTTCAAATTGTCAGAGAACCGCAGGCTGAGTGATCAGCCCACAATCAAACTGGAAAATTTGCAACAGGACATCTCCCAAGTCCCATGATAGTCTCTTAAACACTCAGCTATCCTGGTGTGATAGCTTCACTAGGGAAATAACCTACTTTAGCAAAGGCCTAAATGCAAAACTCCCCTCTGCCTGAATGGATTTACTCTGACTTCAGTTTTTGATGCGTGTCCCTTAAATGTCTCATATTTTTTATTCTTTCATTTCAGGAACCTTTGGTATTTCTGACATACACAACATCCAATTAATATATATAACTTTAGCTTGTTGCCACAGCAACTAGTCAAACAGCTTTTAAAGTTATTTCAGTTCCAGACACATGATATTTAAAGGTGTTCAGTGCACAAAATCTCCACTAACTTCACATGAACTCATGGGTACCTGACCACCTCAGAAAGAAATGCAAACGCGTTCCAGACAAGCACATGAAACCAAAAGCAAATGAACCTTCAGCTGATCTTGGACACCGTAACTGTAGACAAGATCAGTAACAATCTCTAGATAATGTAGTCAAAGTTCTGAGTGCTTAAGGTCCAGCCGCACAAAGTATAATGGCAACATACTAAATGTATGAACTAGAGTAAGCATCATGTTTATCTGGTGGGTTTACATAGCTGGAGATACATATTACAATGGCCGCTGAATTGTGAGCAAATAATTCCTCAGGGGACTCCACCGACAAATCTACACTATTTTGACTTCTTCATTGCAGAAATCTCAATTTCTCTTCTTCATAGGTTCCAGAAAAGAAAAAACCCAAATCAATCAACTGAAAAAAAATCAAGTCCCTCTAGTATTTCATTTTTAATTTCAATGATAAATCTCTTGCAAGTCACACAAACATTTTACATCTATTGTGTCCTGAAATGCATACAACTTACATTTTAAAAGGAATTATAATGAATAAAAATTACCTAGTAAAGTCCTTGTCTACTTCATATTCATATTTCATCCACGTGTCCCGATACACTGTGAACTCCATTATAGTCAGGAAAGCTATTGTCGTAAATGCTATCAGAGAAACTGAGTGGTCAAAAGAATAATTAAAAAAAAAAAAAAAAAAAGAAAAAAAAAAGAAAGAAAGCTTAGATTGTGAGAAATATTATTCAGAAACATAAGCAGAACAAAATTCTATCATTCCAGAATCTGAGTATTACCAGTACAATACTGGTATCTTTGATTTATAAATCCATAAGCTGCTCTTAGAAAAACGTTTTCATGTCTACAGTATTTGCTTTTACATAGGAGGGGAAAGGAACGAGTGCTACGTTTGCATCCAGAAAGATTACATTAAGTACAGTCAAATACAAGAATGATGGGAAGGTTGTGAAGTCCCTATATGGAAGATTAAAGAACAGGCTATAGATCCTCCTCTGCATATAAAAAACTATCCACAACTTCCTTCTCTATATCCCTATCACACCAGAAAGTAACTCTGGCACTTTATTCCTGAATGAAGCGGGAATATTACATTAAAATTTTATAATGGCATAGGATAAGACAATCCTATGTTGTCATTTATAAGGTTACTGAGATAAACCAAAGAATGCTAAAGCAACTTCTGGTGTTGAGAAATCCTTCACCGGTGAAGATCTCATGAAAGATGGTGCTACATTACAAAAAAGGGAGTTTTTAAAGAATTTATTATTTTTCTAAGAATTACAACATATAAACAACTCACTTGCTTTCTCAGGAACTGGGACTAACATTAACAAAGAGTTCTTTAATCAGGTCTTGGAGATTATTTTACATACAATAATCCTTTAATTATTAACACTGAAATCCGGAAAACATAGCAAAGTAACACAGATCGTTGTGATACGTGCTTCTATACAAGTGGCGTAATGACTTCAAAGGCTTATCGGTAGATTGCAATTGCTTCTCATACTTTTTATTCAACTGAGTTTCAGACATAATCATATGAGAGAGACTTTTGTCCTTCATTTCAAACTGCTAGCACTTTCCTATCTAACTGCAAACAATTCCAGTAGTCCAGTAGATGAAGTCACTATTTCCACACCAGGCTATCCCTAACCCAACCCAACTTACAGGCGCAATTTTCTGTTCAGATACACATAGAAAAAGTAGTTCCTACAGCTTCTTGAGAGAAGCTCAAGTGACTAATAAGGACAGTACAAGCACATGCCCCAGAGTAAAGTGTTAAGTTCTTCAAAGGGCTTTCCTTACTCCTAAAATCAACTACACCTTCAAGACAAAAACTTCAGAAAGCCGCTCTTCATCCTGGTGCTTAACTTAGCCAGTGTTTAGACACATCTGGAGAATGTTCTTCCTCTTTTATGAAAGCATAGAGCTGAATCCAACCTGCATTTCGGCTCATGCTGACACAATCTCACCCAAAAATCTGACACAGAGAGAAGGGCTTAGTGAGACAAGAAATTAGAAAGATTTATTATGGCCTTGGCACAACACACTTCCAGTTGTAATTGGTTAGAAGTTTTATAGCAAACTTTTACATTGGTTTGAGTCTCACCAGTCTTACACAAAAATCTCCCTTGAGATGAGTGACAAACACATCTATTTAGATAAGATACTACGTCTTGTCTTGACAGAGATGAGCTCTGTCAGTCCACAAAAGAATTCAAGAAAACAATTTGGCTAGTTTCAAATGAACACAGATGCCTGTCTTCCTCCTGCTGAAGTTTCTATTCCCAGAGCATGCTAGACTGAGCTAACAGCCAACACGAATCATGTCAGTACCTCAGTAAGGCCTACCTGTGCCTCCACTCGCTGAAGTCTCCACATAGCTTTCAGGAACCTTTGGAAAGGCATCCAGTTCTTTCATCAAGTTCAAGGTCTTCTTTCGATTCAGTCGCCTCATCTTCAGCACACTCGTCCTCTTCCTCCTTCATATATTCCCTCTGATTTGGGAATAAATTGTTGTGATTAAAAGACACAAGCAATGTTGCTCAAACTGACTGGCTATAATAATAAAGCAATAATAAGGCAATTAAAGAAATATGTTTTCAAGAAACACATGCCAAACAACTCGATGGTCACTCTTGCTTCAAGAAAACTGTTAAAATCAGCCTGGACACTACTGCTTACATTCCAGCCACATCCAGCACATCCACCATTTAATTACTATGAATCATTTCTTTCTCAATTAAATTCTTATTGGTATTAGAGATACTGAATTTTAAACTAAAAAAACCCCACAAACTCAGTCCTGAAGTAAGCTTGCTAAACAGACCTGACAATGCATGGAAGTCACTGACTTAGTAGGTAATATCTAACAGGCTGCATAAATTCGGGAGGCTGTCAAACTGCTCTGGGCTCCTATATTCAGCCAAAGTGGGCACATACTATATGCTAAAGGAATAAAAAAGGTGCATTTCACATTTTTACAGATGTAGAACTTTATGGTCATAATAAAATTAGCATTTTTTTCCTCTATACAAGTGCCCCCCAAAGCAAATTAAGTATCAAATCCTAGCTCCATCTTTCAGAATCCTTTTTGTCCATGACATGATCTCTGCTCCACTTGGAGTCATCGATACATGAAGCAGCAGGACGCTGGGAGCAGCAGCCTGCCCAGGAAATACTGTCTTAAACTGTTTCCAAATCATGCAAATATGCTCACAACGCGGTCCTGCCAATACGATGCGTGTTTTAACAAGTTGGCACTGCTGTTTTCCTTCTGAGGAAATGCTGCACTTTACCCAGAATTTCTGAAGCTACAAAAACTATCATGCATTTCCCATCCCCTATTCAAAGGCAACAAGGTAGGCAAGCTCATCTACGCTGCCAACATGCGAGATGGTCCTTATCATTGCCTTGTAGAAAAATCTGTTAACTCATCTCCCCTGTTTCAAGAGCACATCAAGTCTCCAGCATGTCCCAGTGAAATTACTCAAGAGCTACTGCCTGTTCTGCCCCTCTCTGGTGATAAGCAGGCTTCATACTATGCAATAACAAAGGAATAGGCTTTACTGGAAATGGAAGTTCACATATGAAGAACCAGGATCCATGCCCGCAATTTCCTCACTACGCAAATTCACTTCGGACCTTAGTGAGAAGACACAGACTCTGCTCCTGCCAAGTGCATTGGTCAAGTCAGCCTGCAAAGACCAACAACCCAATACTGTGTGTGCTGCAGAGGATTCAAAGAAACTACAGTTAAAGTGAGCAGAGAAGATGGGTGAATTTCAGTTATACAGCATCACAAAAATAAAATCAGGAAAACAAGGTCCCATCCTTACTACACTACATAATTGAGTTTTAAAGAATTATCTCAACTCCACTCAGAGCAGCTTAAGCAAAAACTGGAAAACAGGAGCACAGATATGGCAAAGCAGTTGCTTGGACACAATGACTGGAGCCATAACATTCGTTGTAACAGAGAAAACACCAGCACGGCTGCCTGCTATCCCACACACAGGTGGCACTGAACTCAGCTCAGCACCGTTTCATTTACTGTGCCTTCTCTGCTATCACACGTGTAGGAGCACACCTTAAAGAGGTACGAGATAAACCTAGAGAATCTGAGAGCAATTTACTAAGGCACCTTCTAAATCATCCTGCATCCATGAGCATGGGGATTCTGGTAATCTCGCTAGAAGTATCCAGTTTGCTCATTCCTTTCTTTAACCTCACATACACACTCACTCTGTTACGAACTGGGACAGACTCCTGATACCTCACCCCTGCCCATCTCTACACACCCACCTCAGAAACATCAAGTATAAAATTTGGAAACCGTATTATGAATCCAAGAGCCGACTACATTAAAAAAACCCGAAATTACTACAAGCTAAAAAAAAAAAACAAACCCAAAAAGCATAGTGCAAACACCACTCGAGACCCGAGTGCCCGCTCCAAGTGACCTCAGCCCAGACCCACCGGCGGGGCTCGGGCCGGTTCCCCTTACCCACACACCTCGGAAGCAAAGCCGCTGCCCGCGACGGTGCGCGCCTGGACACCCACACCCGCGGGGCACTCCCACGCCTCAATCTCCTCCAGGGAACCTCGCACCCCGCCCGGCTGCCCACGCCGAGGGAGGCCCCGGGACGCGGCCGTCAGCTCGGAGCCCACACGCCTGTGCGGGCCGCGGGCGCTCCCGGCCGCCACCGCCGCTGCCCTGAGGCAGGCGCAGGCCCGCAACCAGGCACCGGGCAGCCGCGGGACGGGACAGGCCGCACCGGCCGCCCTGCCCCCGCTCTCCCCTACCTCTCGCTTCTCTCGCCGTTACCCAGCGCCGGAGAGGGGAGGGAACCCGCAACTCCCTGCTCGGCGCCCGCCTCGCTGACCATGGCAGCGCGCGGCCCGCGGCGAGCTCGCTCCGCCACCGACGCCCGCCAGCGGGAGGCACAGGCCGACGGGAGCGGCGGCGCCCCGCCCGCGCGCATGCTCGCCGCCCTCGGGCCTGCGCCGCCCGCCGCCGCGGAGGGCCGGCACGGAGAGCCGCCGCGGCCTCAGGGGGTCGGGTCAGCGCCCTGGCGAGCGGCAGGGCATCAGTAAACCAGCGCGTGTGGGAATAAAGGGAGCTCCCTGCCGGCGGCGCCCCGGGGTCCCTCACCCCGGCTGGAGAGCGGGGCCGGGAACGGCCGAGCCCGCCGAAACCCTGTGTGAGTTACACACGGTGCGGAGTGCGGGCTGCAGCCCCGCTCCGCTCTCAGACTGCGTGTGGAGAGACACGGGAGATCGTCAGGGGTCTGGGGTAGGCGGGAGCCGAGCCGTCCTGCCCGGACCGAAGGAACGCGCTGCTCCGAGGAGGGGGACAGGCACCAGCAAGAATTCGTGAAGCTGCTACTGAGCGATCGTTTAAAGCGGTGTATATCGAGTATCTTCAAAAGCAAACTGGAAAGGCACTACAGCCTGGCTTGCAGTGGTAATGCTGTTCTAGACGCGATGGATATAAAAGCAGGCAGTGCTTGAATAGAGGCAATGCGTTCTCTTAACCAAACTGCGAGGGGAAAGGCTATGATAGTGGCGAATGACAGATATTAAGCTCACATGCCAGTCTTCAGATCTGAAGTGAAAAAAAGAGGGCTCGTTTATGTCCAAAATCTGTTCTTTTCCCTGTGTTGGTGGAGCTAATAAAAAGGCCATGCCTCTCACCACAACCCTTACCCCCTTAGTTACAGCGCTGTTAGTTTATCTCCTCATTTTTTCCTTACAGTTGCAGCAATTCATTCTCCTCTGTGCTGGTGCCCCGAGTCTTGACCACAACAGACTTACATGGGGTTATGTCATGCTGCTGCCACAGTGCCTGCGAGTTCATGAGTAGCTGAGCCAACCTAGACATCTTTCTACAGCCAAAAGTTAGAATTCTCTGGTACCTTTTGGGAAGTACTAACATCTTAGGTGACACCAAAATTATTCAGGGAAAAGTGCTCCATGTAAGATTTTTAAAATTAAAAACCCCACAAATATTTATATTCATAGACAAGAAAGGAGAGAGACTGAAGACTCCAGTGGTTTTTGATAATGAGATAAGCAAATAAAACCCACACCCCAGAAACACAGAAAGTGATGAGTTTCACATCATTAACACAGATTTGTTCTTTTTAATGGTTTAGAGGGAAAAGTAGATCTATGTCAAAAGAGTCTCAAGTAGCATGCCAAAGTATATACAATTTGAAGAAAACAACTGACTAGACATCCACAGCATTTTAGAACTAAAGGAACTTGAAAATGAGAAAGTAGTATGAACAGAGTCAAAGAGGTTTTTTTTTTTGTTTGCTTTTTAGGGACAGAAAGTGGGTTTCAAGGAAGGAAAGAAGATGCAGCAACACACCGATGTTGTCACTGAATTCTGATCAGTCTAGTTTGATCATTCTGGCAACTGTAATAACAACTGGATCAGAGTCAGAAAGAAAATGGGGGTGGCAGAACTATACCAGAAGAGAGAAATAAACCAGGCCAAAACTACATTTAGTTGTACATTTGTTTCCTCATCTCAGAAACAGCAGACAGCTTTAGCCACAGCACTTAAAGCTCATCTGTTGACATGCCAGTGGTCATAGGGTATAATTCAGCAGCCAGGGATTTTGCTAGCTGAGCCCTATTTTCCCTTGAAATGCTCTCAGCACTGAGGCCTGGAAAGAGCAACCAACAGATCTGGTTATTAGCTGTGCATCAGAGATGCTCAACAGATGTTCTCGCAGGCTATGAACTAAAGCAATCCAGTCTGCTCACAGACAAAACCAGTTCTGATATTAGTGCTTAATGCTGCACTGAGATGCCTCTTACAGAGAAGTGGCGTGGGACAAAACTGCTTGCAGCTTTGCACCATTATAGTCTTATTTTTAACTACAGATGTCTCTATAGGATTTTATGAGGGAAAACACAGTAAACATTTTTCAGAACTTAAGAAAAATGCAGAAAATGATAGAGTGATAACACTTTGCATTATACCAACACTATATATTTAACTGTACTGTGCTAAAATGATACAGCAGTGATCATACTGCATCTACCAAATACCAGACTATTCCAATTCAAACTGTGCTCCTTTCCTTGTGCACCTGCGTGCTTGTTGTCTGCTCTCCGGGTCACATCTCAGCAGTGGCAGCCCATGAGCACCTGCCAAATTACCTCCAGGGCCTGGAGGGAGCAGGGAAGGAGGAAGAAACCCAGCCGTCACCCACAAGCCAGGCAGGCGAGCCAAGGGGCTGGCCCTCGGCTGCCACTTTGTACACCTTTGTTTCATCATGGTATTTAACAAGGTCCCAAAGTACCCTGAGACTTGAGTGCAGTCATCTACGTAAAAATACAACTACCTTGCCAAAAAACCCAGTGCTTCTTAACACTGGTGATATAGTAAGTCCCTTGAAGTGTGCAAAGATGGGAAACCACGCAAGATGTTTCATATCCATACAGTTTAGCAATCCACAAATGAAGCAGGACAGAAAGAAAACAAAATCCCAGGAATATTAGGCTATGAGGCACACTGATATCAAAGGCAGTAACAAAGACAGCTCCTCCAAACAAGAGGAGTAAACGCAAGCACGCACAGATTGCCACCTGCGCTTCGACACACTTCAGTGTTAACATGCTGGGAACTGTATGCAAGGCGCTCAGAAATCAAAGCATTTCGAGACCAGACCCGAGCCCCCAGCGCTTGCTGCTGCTGCAGCTGCCGGCACAGGTGACTGAGGACGGCTGACAAGGCGCTTTCAAGCTGTTAGCGAGAAGGGAGAGGAGCAGGCCGGGCGCGGGAGTACCCGGGGATGGGCCGCCATCGGCGGGGAGAGGAGCGGCGCGGAGGGAATGAGGCGAGGCAGGGGGAGAGCAGCGTTACCGGAACGTGGAGGCATCGAGGTGGCGTTTAGGAAGGAGAAGGAGGAGGAAATACAGGTGCAGAAGAGCAAATACGGAGATGAGGGGGTGGGAGTGGCTGGAAAGGGGGTGGAGGGGAAGGAAATCAGTCCTGGGGCCCGAGCAGTGAGGGCTGGAGGGGGCGGACAGGGACGGGGGGAGGGCGGGAGAGCGGGAGAGCGAGGGGCAGCCGCGGGGGGGCCGTGAGGCACCGGGGGCCGTGGAGCAGCTGCCGGGCGCCACCCTCGGCCAATGGGGAGGAACCACGCTCGCAGGAACTCGAGCGTGAGGCAGCGGGCAGGGGCCGCCGTCGTGCCTGCACCGCCCTGGCCGGGCGCTGGGGGAGCTGCAGGCTCCACGCTGTCGGCTGCCCGCGTGGGGGATGTGCGCGGCCCCGCTCGGGGAGGTGCTGGGTGCACGGCGGCCCCTGGCCGAGCGGGCCCCGCGCGCTCCCGCCGTGTTATCTCGGCGCGGCTGTGCCTGGCGCCCGGCCCTCGGGCGGCGCAGCCGTTTGATCCCTGGAGGATCCCGGCCTTTATACGTCTCCCACTTTAGCTATTGCTTAAACCACGTCTGTGCCTCTTGCCGGTGCAGCCCGGTGGAGGCCGAGGCCGGCCGGTCCCGGCCCGGGTGGAGGCGGCCGCCAGCCGAGGAGCGGGAGGCCGCCGTGCCCCACCGCTCGCCGTGCCCCATCGCTGCGGCCAGAGGCGCTGTTTCCTCGCCCAAAACCTGCCTGGAGGCACCGTCCCTTCGCGTGCAGGAGCTGCGGCTGCAATGCAGTGCAGTAACGCGAGTGGTGGTGGTGGTATTTGTGTACGGTCTTCCATTTTCTCGGTGCATCTGTAGCTGGTTTAAATAAAAACAAGACGGCAATGAAAGGAGGCCTTGGTCTCGATTCTTCTACATCCTTTTTTTCCAACTCAGTCCCGCTTCTGGTCTTTTTGAGAGATCCTTTTTAAAATTATCTTCATAAAAATTTCTTTTCATGGAGTCTCAAAAAGCAGAACAGTCCAGTTCACTGAAAGGAGAAGTATGGTAAAGCTCCTTAGGCTATCTGAAACAATCCTATTTAGCATTAATGCATCCTGTAAATAGGACAACTGTTCTATGGAGTCATCACAGGTTTAATACGTAATCCAAAATTATTTACCACTACATTTTTTTTAAGATAAATTAGTCCTAATTCTTCTTTTGAATATTTCTGTGACGTAGCTAACATTTAAAATGCAATTTATACAGCTGCTTTGTGAGGCTCATACTTCACTCACAGGGAGCTGGGTAAGTACTGTACTCAAGTGAAGTACTGTGAAAGCTGTGGTTAAAAATACTACAGTGTACTTGTCCTGGGTTTTTTCCTTTTCCCAAGAATTTAAATTGTTTGGTGTAGACAAATAACCGATTAGAAGTTGTGTCATTCATTCAGCAGAGATTTGCTATGTGTTGTTGATAGATTGTATGGTGTGGGGGGGCAGGAGGGGGACATCAGTCACTGAGCTGAATTCCTGTCTAGATTACGAATGTCAGGTTAGTAATAAATCCTGATCTATCACCACGTGGCTATTTTTAGTAATTAGATCACTATTACAAAGCAGAAATATTTTGATAATTGATTAAGTTACACAAAACTACTAATCCTTTCCCATAATGGCTTCTTGGATTGTCTAAACACTCAGCACAAGACCAGCAACTATCAGGAGACAAAGGTGCTTACACTAGTACACATTGTGACCTGCAGTATTTCTTTGATTTTACCATTCTGTTCTCCATTCTCTGGAACACAGTTTTCCTGAATATACATGTGACCATTAGTAAATAGGTTTCTCAACGTTTCTTTGAAGTTGTATTCACAAATAATCATAAGGTTTTTTGCTCCTTTGCTACAAGTTTGCTGTGTCCCAGCATAAAGCTGTCTTCAGAAGTATTACTAGTCTTAAAAACCTGGATGGTAGGAAGGATTTGGGTTTCTGCAGGGCTGCCCGAATGAGAGCTGTGTTAGCTGTAACAGTGGCGGGACATGCATGATTTGCCTTTGATAGAGAAAAGGCATTGCTTTTTGTTAATTCATAAAAGACACTGAAGTCTTTTTCAGGGTTGAGGAGAGATCTGGATAAGCCATATGTAAGCTGATGTTGATACCAGAGTATTCATAAATAACAACAAGTTTGACGTACTCTTACTAATATTTTATCAACATTTTACAAGGTGGTGTGACCATTATGGTGTTACAAATATACTGGTAGCTTGCATGTAAGTTGATGCTTAATCAGCAGAACAAGATTCCCCAAATTTATTGTGAAATGTGTGTAGGTAAGTATGCACATTTGATTGATTGGGCTCTGAAATAAATAAATCTTTAGAGTTTTCTTGGAAATTATTCCCTTGATGATCTGCCAGGCCAAACAGGTTGTAAGAAAATCTTGGTAAATTGCTAGAAACGTTTTGCTTTGTAAAAATATTGTTTTGATTTTAACAACAACATTAACTCCATGTTTTGGTGCTGGGTTTTGTGGTTTTGGTGTGTTTTTTTTTTTTTAAATTTTACCATGCCTGTTGCTTTCTGCAGCAATTTGAATATGACTAGTGAGAGCTGAACCTAGCAAAAATAGCAAGTGTTAAGCTTTATGTAGTCTAAGTGTAATCTGGCAATCACCAGGCTTTCAGAACACTTCTGCGAGGCAGTCTGAAGGGGTCAGGATACTCTTAAGTGAGCACCTCAACATGCCCAGCAGGTCCAATTCATTCATTCACAATTCAGATATTGTGCTTCTGCACAGACCTGCCCACACGTGAATGGAGACCCCATATCCACAGGATAGCCCTGGGTTTTTTCAGCCTAGCCTTTGTTCCTGCATGACACTACTTTTTTTTTCTGAACCCCTAGCACACAACACTTTTCACGTCCATCTGACTAAGCTACAACTCCAGCTACAACTTCCGACCTCTCTGTGAGCTCTCTCTACATCTTTCTTGTCCCGTCTATGTCCCTATGAGTACCTGCGGACCTTCTCAAAACATTAAATCTTTTCCCTGCCAGGGTACCTGAAAAAGCTGCTTCCCTCTCCCACCTTCAGTCCCCAACTTCAAACCCTTCAAACCCTTTCCCAAAACTCTAGTCCTTTTCTACCCTGTTTACTGTTGCAAGCTGCTTACCCTCCAAGATACAGCAGAGACTCTGAAGTGCCATCTTCCTCGGTGCTGACAGACACTCCCATAACTCTGCTGCCAGCAGCTCAGGGTCATGGTCACAAACTATCTGGTGAGAAAGGATAGGCATCGTGTGAGCAAATCACTTGCTGTTAAAATATGCTCCACACAGATGTTCAGCAAGGGAAAGATTGCTTCCCACTTTCTTCTGCTGAAGAGGAACTGCCTCAAAAACAGCATTTGAAAGCAAGAGGTATTTCCTTGTCCAGGTTTGCTGCTGTCATTTTTCTGTGCTTGGCTGGGTTTAATCATACCCAGCTGCTTCTGCCCAGTGGTGACAGCACTTCCATATGACAAGGGGAGATCGGGAAAGTGAAGGGAGGCATTAATTTTTCTGCATTCTCCCATCTGGTATAGTAAAACTTGAGAAAAGGTTAAAGCAGAGGTTATATAATCTTGATCCTGGGCAAATTATATAAATCTGTGCAGCAGTTCCCAGCTTGCTAGCATGCAGTGTGATTGCTGTGCTACTGTTAACATTCATTATATCATTAAGGTCCAGTCTATGTTTAGTCAGTACTTGGGGATAGACTGTAGCAGTTGTGCTACCACCTAATGCTCCCTCCCCAGCTGAGAAGGGGAATCAGGGAGGAACGAGAGAAACCCCATGGATTAAAGTAGAAATAGATATAAAGAAATAATGAAACTAATACAACAACCAACATAAAGCATACAAGGTTCTACTCAGCCTGGCCCTTGATGGTGACAGCAGGAGCAGAAGGCCAGGAGAGAAGAGCCCCAGGAAGAGGAACTCCACCCTTGGTGAACTCCCTCCTTTTATAATGAGCACGATGAGGTGGTATGAGATACAGCTGTGAGTCAGCTGCCTTGATTGGAACTCTCAGCTGACTCAGGGCTGCTCATGGCCTGCCTGCATGGCTGGCCCATGGGTCTGTGCCTGGGGAACCAGGACAGGTCCATGACAAAGTCTAATCATTCCCCTCATTTATTTTATGTGTGACTTATGTGTGATGCTTCCTGTGCTTGTACAGATTACAGATGCTACAGGATAGGCACAGGTAAAATTAAACAGCTGATAGTCAGCCAGCCATCATTCTGTCATACTTTTAGGTAGTTAACATGTATCTGTTGATAGATTTAAATACTCCCCAGAAGCCTTTGTATTAAATTTCATTTAGGACTAAAAACATAGGTCTCCAAGATGTTAGTTTAGCTGTTTATATCGCCAAATTAGGCAAAAGAACTTCCATGTAGCTGTTGAGGCTTTTGACTGAGCTCTGGTTTGTCTAATACCTGTCTGCTCTGTGCGTGCTGTCTTCTGCAACCAGGGGCCTCATGGGTGACTGCAGGAGAGGGGCCATGTGAGGGTGCTGTTGTGGTCACAGCCAGACACCACACATGTCACAGGTATTGGTGACTACAGATGGAAAATGTCAGATTTCCCAGGTATTTCACCATGCAGCTCTTTCTATTTCTCCAGCTTCCTGGAGTTTTAGTCATTTCAGTCTATTTTTTTCAGAATTCTGGTGATTTTGTGCTGCTTTTGTTTTCCAGTTATATGAGAAACCATTTCTTCCAGCCAACGAAGTAATGAGAAAGAAAAGTGATTTTCAGTCCATCTCAATTTTACTACCCAAAATTAACTAGAAGAACCAAAATTATTTTATTCCAAGTCAACATCAAACATAATATTTAAATTTTCAATTCTTGTAAAAAAATAAGGAGAAACTCTGAGGGCAGACTTCTTTTATGTCAGAGACCAGTAGTTTGAATGCTCCCCAGGATGGTGTAAGAGCTGGTTTCACCTTGTGCTTCCTGCTGGAGGACCAGAGCCAGTGGCTCCCATGGGAGCTCTGTAACCACCGGGCTTTGGTGGCTCTGCAGTGGATGCTCTTGCTGCTGCTGCTGCCATTGTTATCCTCCAACGGACACATTTTTCTCACCACTGTTTTCTCTCCTCAGACGGAAGCTGTCATCCTTCCATCTGTCAGGTTCTCCTCTCAATGGTCTCAAATTTTCTAGGTTTTTTTGGGAGCTTGTGGAACTGTTTTCCCTTTGTTTGTTCTTTAAATTACTGTCTCCTAAGTTCTGAATTTTGTTTATCCCCTCAAAAAAAAACCCCAACCAAACATACATCTTAGTTCCCAATCAGACTCTGTATGGAAGGCTTCTGTGTTGGTAATAAAACATTTCTAAGCCAGTAGGCCACAAAGGTTCCTCAGGGGCCAGAGAGATTTTATGAGCTCAGGATAATTTCTAAACAACATCAATTTAACCTTTGCAGAAGAATTGACTTTAACCTAGAGAAAAATACTTAGGATAATTTAGGCTGACAGGTATGGGAAATCTAATAATAAGGATTTAAAATGGAACATTGCCACAAATTTGAGTGAATAAAAATAGGACAATCTTTTCTTAGCACTTTCAACAGTACAGAGACCATTAGCAGAATAAGAGCACTGTTATGCCTTATTAACAGATACTGTGGTGGAAAAAGCTTTCCACTGAGATGCTACATTATTTTGTGTTGCAGGGTAGTGGCTGTTGTGTGAAAAACTGTTGCCATCGTCCTGGCTCTGTGTATATTGCCATTGTACAAATTGTACTTTAAAGCTGTAATAGAATTTTAATCACTGGTTTACTAAGGAGTTTTTTTGCTCTTTCGTTTTTTGCCAAAATACAGCTTGATATTTTAAAACAAAATATGATTGACTCTTTAAAAGTGTATAGGTAAATCTGATTCAACAACTGCTCTTCATGCTGCTTGAGTCAGTTTGTTGGCACAGTTGAAAGGGCTGTACCCTCTGATCCGTGTTGTGTGGCATCTTTTGCTTCATTTTCCTCCTACGTGCCTTCAGTTCTTTCTACCTGAGTATATTAGTCACCTCTGCTGTGTTTTCATGCACAGTAATCCATTTTTCTTTTGAATTCAGGCAGAATAATTATTTCTGATTAATAGGCCAATAAGCAATGAAAATTGAAAGTATTTATTGATGTGAGAACATTCCTAGAAATGGCATTGTTCAGTTATACCACATGAACTCACCAGTTCTAAGTAAACTAACATGAGATCACAACAAGGTATGTGACAGACTTCTCATCCTGCCAGTCATACTGTCAGCTTGGAAATGTCAGGTCCTTAGGAAATAACATGAAACATTTTATCTTGAATTAATGTATCTTGAATAGCATTTTGAAAATCGCACTAATATTGGAAAGCAAATCTGCTCTGTCTTTTTTGGCTTTAATGTTGATTACTACTACCAGCAGTGCTGTGCCTGCCAGGGTGATAATATGTTGAAAGGGAATTTCTTGGGTTTGGTGGGAAAACCAAAGACTTCAAGTGCTTGACTTGCACACAAAAGGTGAAGGGCACCATGGGGTGCTGTGACTGTTAGAAACTGAGGAGGCTTCTCATAAATTATAAATTGACTTTACATCCTTTTGAAATGTGGAAAAGCACATTTAAGTGATTATTAAATACAATTTTAAAAGTAGCTGTTTGCTCCAGAATGCAAGATATGGAGGAGCAGCCAACTGGTGGGATATGGAGGCGAGGAACAGGGTCACCTCCCTCTCTGCCTGCTCCTGAGCTCCATAGTGTATTCTTCTGCTGTCCTTAGCTCTCTCCTGATCAGATCTGTCAAATAAAATACTTCTCTTATTTTATTGTAAGCTTATACTTCATTCAGTGCTACATTCTCCCAATGTGTAGAAAACCAAAAAATGCACAGTCATTGCTTTTGAGCATAAGATACACTTGAAGAAATGACAGCAGAAACAAAAGAGGAGAGAAACAAATGTAGAAAGATGTTTTTTTGCTTTTTGGACCATTAGATTTCATTTACGATTTTGGCCAGTTCTTTATGGATGGAATTCATCTCAGTGCACTTTAGTTGCTTAAAATACAAGCATCTGTCCTAACCTAGAGAACTGGGCTGCCCAGAACCAAAGGAAAGCAGCAGATACCTCCAAAGGGGGATTTATCCCTTTAAGGTAGGTATCCTAGGTGGTAGGATGGACCTGTAGGGACCCCTGTCTTTCTCCATTGGCTCTGAAGACAGCCCCAGTCATCTGTTTAGGTTAAATACTTGCTTTTCACATGACAAGAATAACCTCAGCCTCAGATAATTTTATTTCTTATTGAAACTTTAAAGAAAAACAGAATTTTGGTGGGTTTTTTTCTGATGTTTTTCATTACAGGGGAAAAGATCCATATACCCAAAGAGACATTTTTATTCAGAATGTCCACTGGAGGAAAACGCATACCTGTACGGGCTGGTGCCAACTGCCCATCAGCCGTCATCCCAGGGCCAGGCTCTGAGGCTGGTGCCTCTGCTTCTGCCCTCACCTTCACTGCTGGTTGGTGTCTGTGAAGGGAATATGTGCCAAAGTGCCAGCAATTTCTGTCCTTTGTGTGTATTATGGATATGCCTGGGGCCTAAGAAATGACAACTGTAGGACCTGTGATGACTTGAAAAATCATGCACCAATGCTATCTACCCTCCAGCCAGCATGGGACGAGTGATGCATTATAAATCCAGATCCTTTACTAGTGGAGAGATTAAAGAAGCAAGAAAGAAGTTTCTTAATCCCTGCCTCAAGCGATTTAAAACCTCCTTCTTGCTTGGGGTCCTACATAAATCAAAACACAGAACTGGCTATGTTCTGCAAATAAATCTTCTTTGATATTTACTTCTCACATAACTTCTCTGTAACGAAATCTGAATTCCCTACCAGATATGCTAATAAAACGTCAACCATTCTATAATTTAGTAGCATCATAATAACACTTTCTTCAGTTATGTCAGTCTTTCAGAGAGCCCTTGACATACTGCTTACACATAAAAAGTAAATTGAATAACTTAATATATCATTTAGTCTATTATTCTTAATATTGAAACCCACTAAAAATAAACCATCTGTACAATTATAATTCTCATGTGAATACAAAGCAAATGCAGATTAAATTAGCCTGAAAAAGTCTCCCACAAGTAATTTCCACATGCAGTTGAGGAAAATAATTTCAAAACATGTAAGAATATAAATTATTTCTGCTAGAGTGAACAATCATAGTAAAGGCAGAGGACACTTAATGATAAACATTGCAATAGGATTAAAGAACATGTATCTTCTTTTTTTTTTTTTTTTTTCTGAAGGAATAGGAACTACCAAAGGAAAAGTGATGATTAGTTTATAAAACATATTTTGCATGTACAGAAAACCTTCTGCTTGAGGATGTGATTGTACTTTCCAGACAATCATGAATTAAGCTTTTGAAGCATCCATGGGAGAACTGATAACAAATATATCACAACTAAAAATGCGTACCCAAGACAGCCTGTCATTCTGAAAACCATAATCAAAGTGCCTCATGTTTCAACAAAGACACCAAAGATCAGTGGCTGGTGAACATCATTTCAGAGCTGCTCCATCAGCTGCCACTGCGCTGTACCCTGCATGCCCCCCTGCCCTGTGCTTGCTGCTGTGGGCAGCTACAGGCAAAGCTTGTGACTCAAGTTGTCATGTTGTCTTTAGCTTTAAATTGAAAAAAAACATGCTCAGGGCAGTGATCCAGAGCTTGAGGTAATTTGAAGCTGTCTCACTAAATCCACACAGGTGTGATCACAGCTTTCAGGTAGGCATGTTTACAGTCACCTCAAACCCAAAATCAGCCCTTCCAGACTGTTTGCACCCCTACCATGAGTCGTCGTACTTTCTAGCTCATGTTCAGATAAATCAGTGCCACAAGACTTCTGATGTTAAGTAGCTGCGAAGACTTTGATGTTTCGTTGCAAACCGGACCAACTGAACAGTTGTTTAATTAAATAACAATTAAAGAGATGTTTGCCAGCACTTTATGAATCCCAGCATTCTCTTTTCGGTTGCATGAACATTTTCTGCTGTGAACTTCATCTATCACAGTTTTCTTTCACTGCACATATTTGCTGATGCCAGAAGCCCCGGCAGAAGGAGTTCACAAATCAAGCCTTTGGCAGGTTGCAGGCTGGGTCTCATTCTCACCTACACCCCGGTGCCTCGGGGGACGCGCTGTCTTCTCTGGCTGAAGTGCACAGGTATGCCTTTGCTTGCTTCCCTCAGTCAGTTGTGCTCGTTTCCAGCTGAAACACTTGGCTGTCTGAGACCCAGGTAAGACCTCTTCAGTATTTAATTTTTCTGCTAAGCATGGAACTAAAGTATGCTGGGGTTTTGCAGTCGTTGTTTCTCTGTTAGTGAGTCACTGGTGTTGAATGTCACGGTGTCAGACAGGGCAGGGACTGGGACATATAACCTCCAAGATTACTTTTACCGTGGATACCTGTATTTCACTATAGTGCTGTCGCACGTCTGAGTCTGTCCATCATCCTGACAGATTTAATAAAGTCTCACCATCACACACCAGGGTCTCTGCAGTTGTGGCAGAGGAGCTGAAGCAGCATGAAGTGCTGGTGACCCTTGATAGCTTTCCCTACCTGTGATTGCTGAAATAGCTATGTAGGTATGGCTGTAGTGTCATGTGCTGTATAGAGCTATGTGAACCAAGCCTATGTGGAGCCTGTTACATCTGAAATGCTTTATATGCCTTTGCTTTATTCCTCCTGCTCTGAGGGAGATTATTCCACCTTAGCTCATTCAGCACAGTGACAGCTGTATGAAAGTGAGGAACAAGAACGGAGCTGAGAGGCAGCACTTTGGGCTCACTCTCATGGGGATGCCCCCGCAGCTGGAACTGCATCAGGGCACACTGGCCCTGCTGGTGCCTACAGATGGAGAAGGAGCTGGAAGGCACAAAGTTGGGGGGCAGGCTGTGGTTTGAGAGCACTACTTGGTGGCAGGATGCTCGGTTGTCTTTTATACCCATGGCTGCCTTTCATTTTTTCTGACAGAGGTTTTGTGCTGGCAAGTCTTGTTTCCCTCCAGGTGAGTAGGAAGAGGAAGGATGTGAAGTAAGCGCCACAATGAACCTCCCTTGAGTTCACGCTGAGGTTCCCCTGTACGAGTCTTTTGCATTGATGCTGACATTACCTGTTTTTCCTCACCACACTCAAAGATGCGGTTATAATCTTGTCTTTGCCAAAATTTGTAGCACCTGACTTCAGGCATTTCTCAGTGGCATCTTCATTAGAACCTCCGTCTTTGTTTTAAGTGTACACAAGAAACATGAACCTCCAGAGAAGGAGTTAGATCTCAGCAAACAACCCTGCTGAATGTAGTTAGGATTAAATAGCTTATAATCAAACACTACACTATTTTTCCTGATAGCATTTTTTTTTACTTTAAACCAAGTATAAATATGGTTTTATGGTTTTCTCTGAAAGCACTTATGAGATGTCCCTCTGCTTTCACTCCAATTTCAGTGCTGAAACTTGTCAGGAGACAATTGTTAGAACAAAATCAAAGTCAGGGGTTCCTTTTAACCTTCATATTTTTATTACGGCTCTGTCAGTTTACTGAAGGCTGGCTGTGGGTAAGCCTACATGCAAGGGGTGCATTGGTCTGGCAGAGCACCAGGTGACCCACCAGTTCTTCTCTTGCAGCGGCACCAGTTTGAACTTCAAGGGGAGGCATGAGGTTGGGGCTGGCCATCCTGTTACACCTCAGTAAGTACAGATGTTGCAGTTATTCAGGCCAATTTTGAAATATTATCGTGTGATATCTCTCCAATACTTTGTTAGAGTGCTTCTTTTAGTTACATTATTAAGACTCACTCTCCTGCCTAGGAGCTATGAGTGATATGAAACCTTTAAGTACAGAGAAAAGAGATGTGTTGTAATTGAGTCTGAATCAGGTCCTGAAATAGTCAATATCTACTAATGACTAATGAGCATGGATCTGCATAAATAAAGAAGAGCAGGCTTATTGAACATATGCATTGCTTTGTACCTGAAGAGTCAAGTGTCACTCATCATTTGAAGTATAGCTTGAGCCATAGAGTGGCTACAAAATACTGTACGTTTACTGCTGTAATTGTATTATTGTTTCAAGTGTTCTGTGGGATCTTCATGTATTGATTGTATTTTTTTTTAACTGCGATTTTTATAACAAGTTGAGCCAAGTAAAGCTGAACAGATAAAGCCTCCAAGGTACCCATTCCTGTTCAGGGTTTCAGGACAGAACTTGTTTTAAAGGACAAGCCCTGTAAGGGGAGTCTTAACATAATAGGGAAACCATTTAAAGATGTTTCAGGCAAAATAAACCAAAAGATCTTGCAATTATTTACGGAATTCAGAATTATTCTCTTTAATTATTAATGACCATTCCATGCAGTCTGAACGGAGGGTTCCGTGACTGGACCAAGAGGTTCATTGCAGATCATAAGAAAATCTGAGGGACAGCTGAAATCTATGCTGATCTCAATTCCACCATTATCACTTGGAAATCAACAGAAATCAGCAGAATTAATCCAAATCTGGCTCTGTTCACAAAGTCAATTGAAATGCTTGTGATTCTGATGGAGGAGTGCTGGCTATAGGTATGCCAGGGTAGGAAGCATAGTAAATTATTGCTCTTAGCAGACTGGCATGTTTACTGTACAAAAATGTGCTGAGAATTTAAGTTTTAGTGTAGATTTGCAATATACTTAGCTATATTTTTAATGATAATTTTGCAGCGTGTTCTTTACCAAAGCTCTTCAAGATTCTACCAAATGGTATTATTATGGACAAAAGGAGTGCAGGCGAATGATAATTTAGTTTTCTGCTGCTGTTAGGATTTAACTGATTTTCTCTGGAGAATACTGCTGGGTATACAAAACAGTTTAATCTCTCTTTGATCTTCTTTTGTGCTCAGCACTGATAAGACTCCAGCATGCACAGGATGACTGTGGTGCTGGGTCCTGCCACCCAGCTGTTGGAGACCTCCTCCTGGGTCGCAGCAAGCAATTGACGGCCTCGTCAACCTGTGGAATGAACGGCCCTCAGAAGTACTGCATTATAGGCTACCTAGAGGTTGGTTTGCTCTGTCTTTTTTGACAAACTGAACTCTGCTTACTAACAGTATTGTCATCTGTAAAAGGAAATTGCCCAGACTAGGAAGTTTCTGTTGGAGATGTCTGAATGATCAGATAGTGTGACATAAGCCTGGTGGAAGGCTATGCCTTATTGTGGCACGTGTGGAGGGTTTGGCAACAAACAGGCTCCACACTGCTGTATAGCTTCTCAAGCGGGAGCAACATCCATGAGATGCAAATGAGCACAGGGATTTCTGAAGCAGCTTTGCTCTGCGGACCCTTTTCCCACTCATACCTCCTAGGTGAAGACCACGTTTACGTGTGCATGAGTGCTTAGCAGGATGAGTGTGGTCCTGCAGGCTGTAGGCATTGCCTCAACAGGCCTTTGCTGGAGGATATGTCCCATACAGTGTTGAGAGCTGAGACAGCCTGTTAAGAGATTCATACCATGTCCTCTCATGTCTTTGGATCTGAAATAAGACCAGTGTTGATAAAAGCAGAAAGCCATCTCTGGCAGAGGGAAAAACTAATGGTGTAGTCCAGTCTTTGGCCCTGTGAGTGGGTGGGCAGATCCAAAATGTGGGTGATGAGAGGGATCCCTCTCGCTCCCTGGCCACAATGATGGGAGCTGTGGGGGACCAGCAGGCATGCGGGAGTTGCGCCAGGCAGAAATGGGAATTCCCCTCTTGCATGTCCTGGAGGACTTGGCCCCACTGAGCTAATAAATTATTGCAAATAGAAATATTTTCACTAAATACCAGCTGTAGGCTGAAGCGGAAGTTAATAAAACACAGCTTAATTTATAAGCATTTGAGAATAATTACAGTTTATGACCTTCTGGCACAACGCTGTGACACATTTACAGTGCAAATCTCTGCCATACTGAAATGGCATCAAGCGCTGCTCCAAGTTACTCATTGCAACTACAATTTTCTGCAAAATGTAAATACCTCGTTCCTCTTCCAAAAGAGCTTGTGAGCTGCTCTACACCCTTTGCTGGTTTTCCCCAGGTTGTCTGAACAAGTGGATTCTGGACACTAACTCATTGCTGTGCTCTGAGTCTTGGCACTGCTTGGTAAACGGGCACAAAGAGCCATCTTGGAGACATTGCTTTCTGGCCCTTAGCTGGATGACTGCCTTTTTTTTTTCTCTCTTTTTAAGAGGAGATCAAAGAGCAATAAAAAATTAATATTTTTACTTGCCTGTACTTATCCTTTGAATTATGTAAATACGGACTCATGAAAAGGAACAGCTGTTCCCCAGTAATCCCTGTGATTTAAGCTGCTTCAGTGTGTCTTGACCCCTGGTGACTCTCTGCTGAAGAGGATGAGAGCTCCAAATAATTCTGCTTCTTGAGAGATAGAGGCTTATGCTCTGGCAATGTGATCTGCTGTACCAGCTCTCCATAAATGTGTGTGTGTCACATAAGATATATTGGAGAGTTCCACTCAACTCAATTCTCTTTCTCACCAGCACATTCTTGAATGCTTTGCTGGAGGCAGGCCAGGAAGGTTTGCATCTTGCAAAGCCAAGTGCTTCCTCCGCCAGGTCCCCTCCTGGTGACCTGTGTCAGGCATCATGACAAGAACAAATCTTACTTGTGAAAGTTTGTGTTAGTCAACGTGGCAAGCTTCCAAGAGCCAGGACTTGGTTGGAATGTCTTATTGAAAACTCAGATTGAAAAATAAAATTAAGAGTTCAACTGCTTTGTGTTTGAAAAGAAGCACTGCAAATCATTTTCAGTCTTTAATGTGTCTTACTGTTTCTTAATGTAGGCTAAGTGGTTTATAGCCCTATGACTGGATTTAATAATTACACATGTTTTGAAAGAAAAAGAAAGAGGACTCAATACTGAGGAGAGTATAAAGCTGCATACTTCAGAGGAAGATGGGATCTGCCAGACTTGCTTTACATGAACATGCATATGCTTGTCCTTTGGGGCACAAAACATTTTTTATGGAGCAGCCTTAAACATAAGTTGACTGAGTGTCATATTGTGCATGTCTATATAAACCAGAGAGTGGGTGTCTGGAGTCCTGCCAAATGCTTTGATAACCTGAGCTTTCCTTACTAGAGCTTTGTGAAATGAGATGACAGAGTATTTTTTGTATTTCTGTCTCATCTTCTAAATTGTACATTCGTACCTTTATGTAGTGTGGTATAGAATGACTGAATATAGTAGATAGATATTTGTCATAATCTTTAAAACACATCAATTATGCCATACCTCTAAATCTGTATCTCTTTATTTATTTAAATGTGAATAACTCCCAGGTAATTTCATAATACAAAGATGTCCAAGTGATTCCTAATACTTCTCCATAGATCCTGAGTGTGCCGGGTGATGTGCCTCTCCACCCATCCCCTTCTGGGTCATTTCCAGTGAGGTCCTGCCATTGACTTCCACGTTTTGTTTTCAGCAGCATCCCTGCCAGCCTCCCAGACAAGGGCACCAAATCTCTGCCTCCTCCTTCAGCTCTCTCTGGGGTGCTGTGTCATCCTCCCTTCTCCCTGGCAGCCTCCCTGCCAGCCAGGCACACAGCTTGGGCATCATCTTCTGGTTCATACAACCATAGAACGGTTTGGGTTGGAAGGGACGTTAAAGATCATCTAGTTCCCTCCCCCCCTGCCATGGGCAGGGACACCTTCCACTAGACCAGGTTGCTTAGGCTTATCCCTGAATCCTTGCACTCAGCTCTGCCCAAATCTCCTAGAGTCGTTCTGCGTAGTGTCCCCTGCCCACTGTGGGCATCTCCTGGTACAGACACTGCCACACGCTTCCCCATGGCCCTGCCAGCTGTGATTCCCGTGGCTCAGCACAGGTCTTCTCTCAGCCCAGCATGTTCACGTTGTCACCTCTCCTTACTCTCCCACTCAGTCCCCCTCTTATCACCTTAAATAGGAGCTCCTTGCCCTCACTTTCAAAGACCTTTTGCAGACAAAGCCTCTCATTCAGCATTGAGATATTGGCTAATCATTGCCACCTTCCTCTTCTGCTTGTTACATTTTCAAACAAGACCCTTTCATCTTATTGGCATTCCAATTTTCCTCCTTTGCATTGTTTTTAGACTTTTCCATTTTCCCTATGCCTACAAAAGGCACTGACAGTGGTTGGGGTGGTAGTGTCAGCCCAGACCACCTAACTTACATTGTACCTGGATCCAGCCTTGCCTTCCATTTCTACAACAGCACCTGTCTGCTGCTCCTGGCTGGGTCTCTGAGCCACTAGAAAATGTGCAAAAGAGAGAGGAAATAAATGTATAAATGATTTAGTGAATATTCCTCTTCAAGGCTTCTTCAGATCTTCAAAGATCCAGTCCTCCCTTGTATCCCCTCTTCCTCCTTGCTGCCATCTCTGGCTGAAAGTTTCTACAGCTGTTATGAGATATGAATACAAGCTCAACTTTTAAAAAATACATTTCTCCCAAGAAACTCTTGCAAAACAAACCCTCTGGTGGCTAAACCCAGAATCGACACCTTGACAAACTTACTTCTTTGCTCTTACTGAGATCCCTTTTCCACAGCTGAAAAGTGTATTGTTTGTAGAGTACCTGGGGCGAACCAAGGCCAACATTTACTACCTGCATGGTTTGTGCATATGATGATTTGCTTGGGCTTGTCCCTTATGTATGAAAGCCTGAGTGATTAAAAGCACAGACACCCAAAGCAGCAGGACAGGCTCCAGTCTTGCAATGGCATAAATACATGTACATTCACAGGGTCTTTATAGGAGAGACCAAATTCATATTTTATCCTGCTTGTTTTGTTTTCTAGGCTGAACAGAAGTGCTTTCTCTGTGATTCCAGATACCCGTATAATCCCTATACACAGCACAACAGCCACATGGTTGAAAATGTTATCACAACTTTTGAGCCTGATAGGAAAAAAAAGTGGTGGCAGTCAGAAAATGGTAAGTTTCTTTGAGAAAATATTACTGCAAAATGTTACTGTGAGATTTGTTTATGTCATTGGTACTCATCACGTTGCCTTCATGAAGAGGTAAGACAAAACTGTATCCATTCTTTGATTCAGTAATACTGAGTGATGTAAACCTATTTGTGTGTAACCATATAGGATTTCAGAAATTCTGTTTTTCTACAGGCAAATTTTAAGCATAGTATCTCCAAGAGCTGGCCAAGGGATCCATGGCAGTGCTGTAATACACGATGGCCATGTATTTTTCACAGAGTGTATGATTTTCAGAGAAATGTGATTTGTGGCAAAAGGTACATTTGCCTACAGATGTGTAATGACTGAGTGTGTAAAGCACAAATACTTTCAAAAATAATTAAATGAACCCTGGCTATCCACACCCTTATTGCCACATGTTAATTTTGTTGTGAGCTTCTCTGTAGTAGTTCTTCACTGACATCAGTTTATATATCCTTACTGCTTTTATGTGAAGGCATGGTAAGAGGAATAGCATCTATGCTACTTTGTTTGACATATAGTGAATACATAAAAAATATTTGACTGGTTGGAAATTAATGCATAGAAAAATTAAGATAATATGTTACCTTTATTTTGGGTATCCAACTAAAATTCATAAGCCTTGTTTTTTCATGGAGTCTAGCAAGGAACTGTCACCAGTTTTGGACACTGATGTCAGTAAAGCTGTGAGCCAGCTGTGAGAGACTCTTTTCTTGCTCTCACGATCTTTCTTCTGGGATTAGGTCTCATGCACAGCCTGGTCAGCAGGAGCCCTGGGATGTGCATGCAGATGCAAACAACAGGTATCAGCTGACCTTCTGCAGCTCTTTACAGAGAATGTGTGAATTGTGGTGGTTTTATCTATGCTTGTTGCAGTTTTGGAAGACGCCTGGTGCAGTAGCTCTGCTCATCACGAATTTCAGGTCTGGCGGTATAGAAGGGTTTAACAGATCTGTTTAGCATGAAGAAAACCCCATACTTTTATTGAGTTTCATTTTTTTCTTAGAAATATGCAAACTTATTTGGATGGATTTTAATAAAAAATCTAACTGGATACAGGAAGACATAAACCCATAACCTTACCATCACTTACAGTCCAAATGGTCTGAACAGGACCTTTAACCATCTCCTGCAGTCTCAGTTACATGCAGCATTGCTGGTGCCAGAGAGGCAGCGCATTGAATTGCCCCCGTGAGAGAGACGCAGCTGTACACTGGGTTGAGCACAGGGGATGCCCTAGCTGCTGTGCTGGAAAAGGCATCTTTAAATTACCCAAAGGAAAGCTGTCTCAGCAACCCCTCTGGTGTGTGCACTGTGCTCTTCACTTCATTTTCGTTCTCTTTCCAGGCGTTGACCATGTCAGCATTAGATTGGACCTAGAAACTGTATTCCAGTTCAGTCATCTTATCCTGACTTTTAAGGTATATCTTTTACCAGAGCTTTTATGTAATGTTATACACTAATTACTTAACCACAGGAATAAATTGCTTAGAGAGGCATTGAAAGCTCCATCTTCAGAGATTTGTAAGAACAGGTTAGATAAACACCTGTCAAGTATGGTTAAGTTAAAGTTGATCCTGCCTTAGGGTAGGACCACAGACTGAATAGCTTCCTATTCATGTGCCTTCTGGTCCTATTTTCTATAAATCTGAGAATTAAAGCTGGAAAAAAAATTGCAAAATTAAGCCCTAAAAATTTAGGACATTTCTGAACTGAAGTTGCTCTTTCAAGTTTAGCTCATTCTTCTCACGCATATCCATTATGAGCCAGATGGTTAAAATTTTTTTTCTAGAAAAATACATCCTTACTTAGAAAGTAATCTTATATCTGTGTGGAAGGTTGCCCTTCCCTTTTGCTGCGAAGGCTCAGATGAGGAATCCAGCTTTTTCAGAGAATCATGTAACCAACGCAGCAGCCCTGTAGGGAGCCTGCAAGCTCCCAAACACAGGATTTTAACTGGCAGCTGTTGGCATCCTCTAAACAGGAATGTCAATAGAATAGCCCCTGAAATGTCTTATCAACAGCTGGTTAAGGAATTATGGAAATAATGTTTCTTGCAGACATTTCGGCCTGCAGCAATGCTGGTTGAGCACTCTACCGACTTTGGTCAGACCTGGAAAGCATTTAGATATTTTGCACAGGATTGTGCAGCTTCTTTTCCCGATATCTCTTCTGGTCCAGCAAAAAGTGTGGGAGACGTCATTTGTGATTCAAGATATTCAGATATCGAGCCCTCCACTGAAGGCGAGGTATTGTCAAGCATCTGTGTTTGTATGAGCTCAGATCACATGTGTCTATTTTTCTGGAGCTGAGGGTCTCTTGTTTGTATCCATCAGAACCACTTATACAGGTTCTGAGACATGAAGTGCTATGACTTTACTGAAGTAAGAGGGAAAGACAAACACTGCACTTCACCCTCAGTTTCACATCCAAATGAACTCATAAAACAACTTGCACAAATATTTCTACTGCTCTTTCCTGCTTTCCAAATTCACACAGAAGTCCCTCTCATGAGAGAGCTTGACTCTCCATTGGTCTCTGTCACTAAAAGTGATAGATGCTGGTCCCATCTCTACATCACTCTAGGGCACTGCTTTTCCTTCCTCCTAACACATCAATCCACCAAAAGGTCTTTTTGCCTGGCTCAGCCAGGGCCAGGTTGAAAGGGTGAGAACACTTGCTGAATCAGGGCCACAGCCTTGTATATTTTCTTTTATGGTATCGGTAAAGTGGCATTAGTAACTAATGGTTGTCAGGCAACAGACTTTATATCCAAAAAGAATAGCTTCAGTGATCTATAGAGCTGTATTAATTTGTTTTGCAGGTTGTTTTAAAAGCTCTGGATCCCAGCTTTGAAATAGAAAATCCATATGTGCCATATATACAAGGTATGGACAGTACAGGTTTTCTCCAGAGATACTTTGCTGGTGTTGCTTGTTTTGTACACTGAAAGGGTGAAAATCTCAGCTGGTGTAAGTCAATGATGTTGAAAATTAGGTACCAAAAGACTGTAGGGAGATGTCTGCATTAATAAATAAAATGGGCCAATCTTGTTCTTTAGCCCTGAGGGCAAATGGCACAGCTCTGCAGAGCTCATGCATGCAGCTGAACTATCTTTCCTTCTGGGATGAGGTGATCCAATCCACACTGCCTTTTAGGAGCAGCCCCAGAGCTGTACATGAACCTACAGAGACGTTTACTGGGAAAATACGAATTGACCCCGGCCAGAGCCATACCAAGGAGGGTGCTAATGGTTATGCAGCTGTGTACCAGGAGTAGGTTCATGCCCTGGCACTGTGTGGGCTACTGGTCTTGGCCGATATCAGATCATTTTTCCTATTTCTTCAGTATGGGGGAATTCTAGGATGACTGATGCAAGCTGAAGATTTCATACTGTTCATCTTTGAGTGAACTTGGGCTCTTGATTTTTCTTCTTTCCTTCCAGAGCTCATTACACTGACAAACTTAAGGATCAATTTTACTAAACTCCACACCCTTGGGGATGCTCTGCTTGGAAGAAGGCACAGTGATCCCCTTGAGAAGTACTACTATGCTGTCTATGAGATGGTTGTGCGGGGCAGCTGCTTTTGCAATGGCCACGCCAGCCAGTGTGATCCCATGCAGAATCTGCGGGGAGATGTTTTCCATCAGTCTGGGATGGTGCGTCCTTAACCCTGTCTCTGACAAGGGTAGGCCCTACCTGGTATTTTGGGGGAATGAAGAGAAGGAGGGAGAGGGAGGAAGATCTCTGATGATCACTGGATTGACCATTGGCAACTCCAAGTTGTAAAATGTTTCAGTACAGTTTCTTCATTTAAAACCCTGGGCTGGATTGCTCAGAAGCTGTCTCTTTGTTGGCACAACTATGGTGTTTCAAAAGCAACTGGGACAAGACATGTTGAAAACAGCAGCAAAATACCAGAGCTGTAATGGTGCAAATGTAATGCAGTAAGTAGCCTGTGGTGTGTGCAGACTTGAATGGCCACTTGTTGGGTGCATTCCACACTCCAGCTGGGCTCAGGGATTGTTCAGCAGGAGAGGAGACACTGGCACAAAGAATAGCTGATAATGCAAAGCTAACCCATGAAAAATGTATTATTAAAAAATTCAGGAGTATGATTGCAAATTCTTTCCCTCTGGGAACAAGAGTTTTTTCTCCTGGAAAATAAGTATTTCAATACAGAGACATGTAGGGAGAGAGAGAATTTAAAAGGTTGAAGTCTCCTTTGATATCTCTAGAAGTATATTTTTTTTCTAAATCTTGATCAGTGACTTTAAAACTATTTGGTTAAAGTTTACAGGTATTCTCCAGACCTTTTACTCAAATAATTGAGAATTATGTCAGCTGAGGGAGCCAAAGAGCTTTAAATTTCTCTGATCTTGCTGTCATGCCTTGGGGAGATGTCTCCTTTCCCACTTTACTTGCTCTCTGTTTTCACCACATTGCAGGTCCACGGGAGATGTATCTGCCACCATAACACTGAAGGTTTGTCCTGTGAAAAATGTAAAGATTTCTACAATGATGCTCCCTGGAGGCCAGCTGAAGGGGCACAAGATAATGCTTGCAAACGTAACTCAAACATACTATTTTCTTTTTGAATAGCTGGGGGGATGGGTGTAGCACAATCCCATCCCAATGCTTAATGGGAGGGTGACTTTTCCATGCCTTATCTAGAAATACAGGTGGGTTCCTGTATCCGTTGGTACTGTGTTGCCCTACAAGAAGGAGAGCTGTTTCATGTTCTTATTTTTCTTAAAGAGAAAAAAACAATAAAGAGATGGAAAAGCAACTAGTGCAAAAAAGATCATTCATTGGTTTGCATGGGGTATTTCCTGTGAATGAAAGAAGAATTTAGATATACAGGATATATTATTCTTGTAAGATACACAATAATAAAATATTAGGATCAACAAATATTCATCTAGCTCTTTCTTCAGTGGAGCACTGTTCCCCACTGCGTACCAGCCACACTCACCTGCATGGGTACTTTTTCAATTGTAGGGCTCAGGCCTGTTCGAAGTCTCCGATGTTTCCCTCCAGCTGTAAAGCACAAGTCCTGGGAAGCTATAATCTTGCTGGGGCACTGAGATCATACAAGTAACAAGTGACCCCATGTTCACAGTAGACAGCAATGGTGGCAAGACCACAGTAGTAGGAGTTGTGGTGTGAAATATCCCTCTGTTTTTGTTTCAGGGTGTAACTGCAATGGCCACTCTGGAAGATGCCACTTTGACATGGCCATGTACCAGGCGAGTGGTGGAGTCAGTGGTGGTGTTTGTGAGGACTGTCAGGACAACACCATGGGGCAACACTGTGACCAGTGCAAAAGTTTCTTCTACCGGGATCCACTCAAAGACATCTCAGACCCTCAGGCTTGTCTCCGTAAGCTTCGCTTCTTTAGCTTCTGTAAGAATGACTCAAACTGGGGTGGTTCTGGTTCTCTTTGCTCTGAGCCCTATGGCATCCCCATGCTTCATTGTTCATAGGGTTGTAAAAATGTTACCAAACCAATAACATCCAAACTGCCGCATGACAGCGTCCTTGAACCAGCATAGTGAAAAGGGCTGCATATTCCAACTCGTTGCTAAACTGAGCTTTGAAATCCAGCAGGGCTATCATCTTTCTTGAATAACATCAATATAAATATGAAGAGCAGTAGTGCTCTTGCTTCTGTGGTAGTCAGAGGTTACAGGAGAAGGTGCAAAATGATGGAAAGAGCAACATTTGCTAGATACCTGCCATATATAAGAAAAAAAAAGCTTTCAGCATGAAAGCCCTTCTTCTGAAAAATAAGCGAAATTCACTATTAACATAGGATGGGAAAAATGCTCTCAGTATAATTTAATTGTAGCAATTAGTTGGCATGACAAGTCCTTAAGGAGCCCAGGGGAGATTACTCAGGGAAGTGGTGTAGTAGATATCAGATCTGCAGTGAAAAATGAGTAGTGCCTTAGGAAAAAACAGGATGTATTGTGAAGGCAGTGTCCCATGCTGAATCCATTGCTTCCAGAAAATAATTCAGCCATGGCAACTCAGACCAGCTCTGGGGAGGTGACTCGTGTGTGGTACCCCTACAACCGTACAGCTTTCTTGAGAGCATCCCCAAAAGTACAGGGCCCGCTCCTCCCCAGAGGGTAAGGAGTGGATGGGTGATGCCTACTTCTACCCAAAGTAAAGGGTATATTTCTACCGAAGTGAAGACTGTAACTCTCCTCCAGAGAAAAAGCAGACCTTGGGAACATTCTCATAATATTTCTAAACTGTGCATTAACTGTAAAGCATCCAACACAGTGAGCATGGATGAATGTCTATAATCTTTACAAGAATCCTGAATTTGTGCCTGCCAGCAGCTCTATAATTGCATTTTCATGATTACATCTAAAAGTGCTTTTTTATGTGTCTCCTTGACCATGCCTGTAGCTTGCAACTGTGACCCCAATGGTACGTTGCACAACGGCGTGTGCGAGAGCCACACGGATCCTGTGCTGGGAACGGTCGCAGGCCAGTGCCCTTGCAAGGAGAACGTGGAGGGAGTCCACTGTGACAAGTGCAGGGCGAACTACTATGGGCTGAGTGGCAGTGACCCTCTGGGCTGCCAGCGTATGTAAACCACTTTTATTCTTCTTTCCAAAGCATTTTTAAGAGATGGAGGTAGTTGAACACACAGATGCACACACTAATGCACAGATAAGACCAGCTTCACAAAATACCCAATTGCCTGCTATAATGTCAATGTAATTTAATGTACCTGGCACAGCATCTGAAATTAAAAATATGCAAAATCACTTGCAGAATGCACAGTGTATTATAATGGATCAGTCTGTTGTTAATAGAAGCATTGCTATATATGCAATTTAATTGAAAAGGGAGATTAAAACACATGAAAATAATTTTCAAATCAAAATTAGCATGAGTGTGAATGAAAAGCCACAGAGAGGATCCCAGGAATCACTAATAGGATACTTGGACTCTGCACTGCATGGTGCAACATTGAGATGGTAGGAGCTGCTTCCTTGCCATGAGAACTTCCAGCCAACTGTTCCTCTGAGTGAGGCTCACTGAAAAACACATCCTGCCCCTACCCAGGCACACTGTGGGTTTGTGAGCATGTTATGCCCACTACATGGTACTCAGCGACATGCGAGGGCTGTGCAGTGCAGATCAGCACACAGTGCACCGCAAACCACTGCTTCAGACTTCTGCCAGTGCCTCTGCTCCCTGTGGAGAGGGTCCCCACTGGGGAAACAGTCCATTCCCCGAGGGCAGTCCGAGGGCTGCAGGGTGCCAGGGCATGTCCATCTGCAGAGCATCTGTCCGGAGGACAGAGACTGTCTGTCTCACTGATGCCACATTTAAAGCAAACGCCAGCCCTCCTGCCATCTCTGGGGCCTGCAGAGGTTTCTCTCCCTGCAGCCTGCAACTGCGATCCCTCCGGCAGTTTGCCTTTCTCCATCTGTGATCCTGCCACCGGAGAGTGCCTCTGCCAGCAGTTCGCCACGGGGCAACGCTGTGAAAAATGCCTCGTATGTACTCAGTTTTTGTTATTACTTCTGCATGTGGTTTTGGAAGTCTCCTCTCCCATTGCCCACCTTTTTGGAAAAGTAAACGATTAGTCGAAAATCAAAATAATTTTACAGCTGTATGTTCCCATTTTGCGTTGACACATCTGGTTCTTTTTTACTGCTTGCAAATATTTGTGCAATCAAATTGCACTAGGAGGAGTGCTCCCAGGAAGGAAAGGAAATGCAAAATCATGTCCTCAGGCCATCCTTGCTGTTTACAGAGCAACTTGCTTGCACAAATGGGTAAATATCTAGCTATTCTTGCAGTGGCTGAGTAACTATGCTCTCTGGTAAGAGAAGCAATCTCACATGGCCAAGCACAAGCAGCATCCCAGGAGTGCTCCAGAGCATCATTCATCCAGGGGAATACATTCTGGTGTATTTTACATACTTAAATTTGTGCCATAAAAAGTCTTTTGCTGTCTTTGTATCCCAGGTAGGATACTGGGGTCTTGGCAACAGCTTGTATGGCTGTTCTCCATGTGACTGTGACATTGGTGGGTCCCAGAATAACTTGTAAGTGAATGTTCTTCAAGTTTTTTCTTGGTTTTAATTTTTATAAACTCTTAGGCTACACTTTTCAATTAGATTAACAGAGTCTCAGTACAAATGGGAAAATAGCCTGTAGATGTAATTTCATCACATACAGTGAAAAGTCGTTTTAGGATCTTGGAAATTTATTTGTGATTTTAAGGGGATTTACCTTTTTCCTCTGAAGCCAACTTTGAGTCAGCTTGAGTCAAGATTTGTTTAATATAAAATATAAAATGCATGGTTTGATAGAAGCAGAGGGCCTAATTTAAATAGAAATTACAAGTAAATTAGAGATTATATTTTTAACTTAGCACATCTACTTTAAAAGCTGGTGGTAGATACTTAAGAGTAGGGATAGATACAGTAATAGATATAGGAACAGATACAAGAAATGGATACAGGAATAGATAGCAACGGATGCTCAGGAAACAAAAGGATCTGTGCTTCAGATATGGAATGAAGAAAGACAAAGCATATCACGCCTCCTAAGCAATGAAAAAGTAGCATTGAATAAATCCAGCATTGGAAGAAGGAAACAGAAGGGGTGGGTGTAGGAAGAAATTTAATAGGGGAGGCAATCCGACAGTGGAAGAAACAAGCAAAGCTGGAACAAGGGTGGAGCTGAGCTGCTCTCATGCTGTGAGGACCCAGCCATGCCATACTCTGGTGTCCTCCCTGTACCAACTCTTACCCTAGGTGCTCACCGAAGGACGGTCAGTGCAAGTGTCTTCCCAACATCGTCAGCCGTCAGTGTAACGAGCCAGCTCCAGGCTACTTCTTTTTACCCCTGGATTATTATATTTATGAAGCTGAGCATGCAAAGCCCCTTTCTGGCTCTGCACCCTTGGTATGTAGTTGGCTTTTGAGGTGTCATATTGAGAGGGGACCCAAGTGGTGGTGGCACAGGACCTGAGGCTGAGGAGAGGAGCTCTTGCTCAGGGAGCAGCAGGAATGTCTCTTTAGCAGGAAGATACAAAGCAAGTCCCTTGACCATCCTCACTTCAGCCTTGTTCTTCATGGACATGGCTATCCTGTAACTGTGGCTGTTACCAAGGGACAGTTGCTACAGCATGGTGTTACCTGCAAAGCTGTCCTTGCTGCTCCTCAAGCGAGGGTTGGTCTAGCATGAATTAGATAAATTAATTTAACGGTTTAAATTAGAGAAAAGTATTTGAGCTGCCAACAGCTATCACGGACAATGATATTTCTGGGAATCTCCTACAGGGGAAGAATCAAATTCCTCTCTGCTGCATTGGACTCATTCCTGCTGCCTTGTATAATGGCACTGATTGTAGCCCAATTTCCTCAAGAATTTGGCATCCATCTGCAATGTTTTCAGAAAAATTAATTTTAATTTATTTTTTTCCCTGTGAACATGGGGGTAGTTGTTCCCCACGCAGAGTACAGGTCTGGAATGCATCCCTTCCGCTGTCTATGTTTTTACTAACATTTCTTCTACAATGTATTCTCCAGAAGCTATAGAGAAGGAATAATACAAAAATGTTTATTTGCCGGTCACATCCGCAAATATTTAGCTATAATCACAACTGGTAATCATCCTACAGTCCAATAATTAAATGGAAAACAGATGTCTGGAACACAGCTTGAGAGGAAGTGCAAGTTAATTTTAAGGGAGTGAGGGAAAAGGGTTTCCAGCAGCTGCTAGGTCATAGTTTAGAGGCTCACCCAGCAGAGAATAGAGCTTGGTTTAAGAATGTGGATTTTCATTTAGCTGCTTTCCTACCCTTCAAAATTGTTGAGACAGTCCTACCACTCTCTCATTACTTCATAGGTCAAACCAAGCACTCTTCCAAGGTGTGACATCTACTTCCAGAAGCAAGGCTATGAGTTCATGATTGAAAATGGAAAGATTGTGTTAAACAGGAGCCAGAAAAGAAGTGTAAGAAAATCTGGACTGGAACAGGTAAATTGGTACTTGAATAGTTACTTAAGATTACACAAATTCTAAAATTTTATTTTGCAACAGAGGGCAATGAAATGTCTGAGCACGTCAGATTCGCAGTACTAGACAATACAATCCTGATGCAAACAAAATCAATTTTTTTGGTATGCAGTTGGGCCAGACATTTTATAATTCGCACTGACAGGTTTGCTCTGCTATGTCCAGTGCCATTGTAGACTCAGGTTCAATTAATTGTTTAGTAGAGAAGAGTCCCCCTGAAAGGTAAAATCTGTTTTAGTTTGGTTTGCTTGCAAGACATTTCCAACATTTTCCATTTTCCAATGAGTTTACCTGGACATGAACATGTTACCTACTGCTTTTAAATGCTGTCAGCTTTGTCATTTTAAGTATTGGTATTTACTTATTCAGCTTATAATGAAAAGTCCAGCCGTGTATGAAATCAAGCTTAATCTGTTTAAGGTTTGCAGTGTGAATGCTTGGAGATGCCAAATATACGGAGATGGATGGATTATTCTAGTTCCTCTCATTGCTGTTGTTGCAAAGCTGTAGGAAGCTTTTCGTTATATGTGACACTAAACATCCTACATTTGTGAGAGTTCTTAGATTGTCAATCTTGAGCTTGTTCAGAAAACAAGGCTGATGGCTGAAATAAGTAAACAACATGGCAAAAATACTTCCTTTCTTTTTTTCTGAGTTTGTTTTTTTGTAATTGGACCCTATGTTTTTGAAAATGTCAATATGTCTCTGCAGGGTGCAATGCAGTTTGGACAGGAGTCGGCTGTGGCAGTGGTTTTCAGGCAGCCTAGTGCTGGTCGGTCTGTCACATGGACGGGACCTGGCTTCGCCCGTGTTCCCAGCGGAGCTGGGCTGAGATTTGCCATCAACAATGTTCCCTTTGCTATGGACTTTGATATCACGATTCGTTATGAGCCTGAGGTACTTGTGATGTCTTGTGTGTCTTGTGATGTCACGACAGATGCAGGGTCTGTTTTGGCAATAACAGGGTGCAACAACTTGTCCAGCTCTATATATTTTAAATTAAAATTGTTTGACTTTTCATCCTTATCAACAAAGTAACATGCTCTCTGCTGATCCCCTTAACTCTTTCCACTCAGGTCTGAAAAATCAGCACTACAAGTGTTTTCTAAGCATCAGCCAAGTTTCAACTTCTGGAGTTCCTCTTTTGGTACCTTTGCTTGGACTGGACTTTTGTTCACAGATCAGACACCTGCAAAATGCAACTCCTTTTAAACAAGAATCCTGTATTTCTAGCTGGGATTTTCTGGGCAGGAAAATGTGCATAGGCAAAGGTGATCTGCGTAGGTATTTATCCAGGGCTTTTGCAGACATCCAGCTTCCCACTTGCTCCAGCTGAGCGCTGAAATGTGTGAAAATTGTAGGAAAATAGCCAAAATCTTATTTTTTGCCTGGACAAAATTTCTCAATGATGAAGACATGTCTAGGGAAATCTGTTAACCCAAATCTGGTGGAACCCAAGTCCACACCCATGTCTTCAAAATAGGCAAGTGTTTTATTGGTACCAGTATTTGTTCTTGCCTTGCTCTTTGGCTTTGAAGATCCCTGGGACAATCCCACCACTTGAGGTCCTCCTTCTATCTATTGTATTCTGTTCTTTTACTCTCATTCCGAGGCAAACAAAACTCCCAGTGTCTTAAAACATGAGAACAATTTTGCTGGTGGGCTGGTTTGATGTAGCTTTTTCCTTCTAAGGATTAAACGGTTGAATTTCAAAGACTTTTGTTACAAAGACTTTTATGTTTGTTATTCCTTATTAGATGTCGGAGGAGGCAGATAATGAAGGATATCTCTGGGACAACACTGTGCTAATAAAGGAAACAATTCCAATGACTTTCACAGAGCTGTTTCCATTTGCACCAGCTGAGGTTCCATTTCCATCTGCTCTTCAATTAGCAGTTAGAAATACAATGCATTTTTTACAAGTAACAGTATCTTTTTAGTCCTGTAGAGAACAAAGGGAAAAACTGTTTTGTCACTGCAGTGTCTAATCATTCAGATGATTTTCGTTAACCCTGGCAAAGAGTAAGTAGGTTTTTCAAATATGAAAAATGACCATCATTTTTGTCCTTTCTTTATAGTCCTTGGAAGACTGGCTAGCAAGTGTTGCCGTCCAGCCCGCTGGTATTTTGTCAAGTCAACACTGCGAAAACAAGGGCCTTTCACAAGAGCCACATGTGTTGCCTCTCCCAGCTACAAAGAGGTCTGACTATTCCTGTCCTTTTGCCTGTAGATTTTCTGTGTACAAATCTTTTACTGAAGCAATGTGTGGGAAAGTGGAAATATTAGAAACACATGTGTGGCCTTTCCTGTTGCTGTCACACCACAATACCACATAGGCTCTAAGGAAGAGTCTGATGCTCCAGTCCTCAGCCTGGCAAAGGTTTGCCCCAGCCAGGAGAACAGCCTGAGGTCTTGCTGGGGTTAGTTGTTGCTTTGGCGAAGATCCAACTGCAGTTATTTCAGTATAGGAAGGAAATATTGATTTAAAGTCACTCTCCTAGCCTGTTTTCAAACTCAGCTTTTCAACTTGGACCTATGTAAAGAATAGAGAGGAGCCAAGAGGATGTGACAAGTATTGATCAAACAGGGACAGGAAAGGACAAATATGAAGAGTGAGTCGCAATCTCCTTTGCTTGAAGTAGTAAAACCTGCCATTTTCAGTTTAATCTCACCAGGTTTGAACTGTGCATGGTGAATCACCCAAGCAGAAGTCATGCAGCTTTCCTAAAGCCTGCAAGCATGGGGCTGGGTGTGCCCCCTGCAGCAGCAGGACTTGCTCGGGGCTGCAGGCGTGAGGACACAGGCACAGGGGGGAGGCAGAGCTCACAGCATCCCGCAAACTCGCCTTGTCCTGACTCCTGCCTGTAACTGTGCTTTATTTCTGCTGAACAGGATTGCACTTCTGCAGACTCCAGTCTGCCTGGAGCCAGGAACAGAATATTTTGTGGATGTGTATTTTTCTCAGCCCTCTGCCTCTGACCCAAAAGCAAAATCGTTCATCTTGATTGACTCAGTGAGTAGTTCCGTAACAATGCTTGTGAGGCTGTATTTATACCAGTGTGATTATTTTTTTTTACACAGACTTACTCAAAGTTTTAAAAAATAATTTATAGTGTGTTTTAATAGAAATTCAGGTAAGTGTGCTTCTGCTTACCTCCGTTAGCACTGTTTTTTCATGGTTTTGTATGGAAAGACAGAATTGTATCTGTTTTAATTTTCATGGAACAATAGCATAATAGCTCATCAAGTCATAATTGTTGCATATGTTAATATTCAGAGTATGTATATTTATCTGTGGCTCATTTATCATGAGCACACTCCACATGCTGACAAGATGCTGTGGTTAGGGATATAAATTCATGGAGTTCTTCATCACTTTTTTTTTAAAAATCTCTATAATTTGTCTGAATCTAATTTAAAAACCATGGATATATTTAAAGATGACATTGGAAAAGTAAAATTAGTTCTGTACTTTCCCAGGAATTATTGGTCCAGGCATTTCCCAAGTTTCCACCAACTCAGGAACTGGGTGTTAGTTTTGAGTCCTTCTCTTGAGAAAAATATTTAAGTCCATTCCTTTAATTACTTCTGTAGAACTGGACCTGACACGGGCTGACCATACTTGGACATAGAACCTTCAGCTGACTTTTCTCTGTCTTGGTAATACAAATGACATTTTTGGCAAGATACTGCTTTTGGAGTTATCAACATGGCACCTCTTAGAAACAAAAACAGCTCTGAGCATATATCTGAGGTCTTCTTATAATCTGACTTCTTTATACACAATCTCTTTTATTTGAAGAACTCGGGGAATGTCTAGACCTTCAGAATAAATGTGAATTTATATGACTGAGCAGCACAACAGCAGATTTGGAGACATGGTGCTCCAGGCCTCTGTCATTGCAATGCGGAACGCAGTCAGAGAATGTGGGAAATTCTGGTTTTCAGTATATCTAAGCAAAAATATTTTCTTTTCCCTCTTAATGCCAAAGCTTGGACTTATTCCCAGAATCAACTCTGTGGAGAACTTATGCAGTGAAAAGGATTTAGATGAGTACCAAAAGTATCACTGTATTGAAATTGCATCAGAAGTTGGACCTCACGTCTTGCCCGAAGCATGCGCACGGCTCATAGCGAGCATGTCAGCCCGTATTCACAACGGTGCCGTTGGTAAGGAGCAACCTGCACAGGCAGCTCTTTTGGACACTTACTGGTTTTCCCGTTAGTTTGTAGGATATGTTGACTGGGGAGCTCTCAGCCCATGGTGCTGTAGGTATGGATGTGCAGGATATGTCTCGCTGAACCCTGTGTGCACTGCAGACACTTTTTTGTGGCATGGCTCTCAGAGTCCACCACACCTCAGGAGCTTCACAGAGCAGTGTGACAGGGACCATGGCAGTGCTTGTGTGTTTTCTGAAGAGGATTTCAATCAGATGCAGCTTCATTAGGTGGCCAAAGCAGTAACTTTCCTACTTTTCTGGCTGCTGTAAAATGACAGATGAGCTTTTAAGCCCTCTCCCCGGATGCTGCAGGCCAGCTGGATGCCCTGGTAGGATTCCAGGCTGTCTAAGTATACTGCTTGCAGGTTACGTCCAGTGCTGCAGCTAGACAGAGGTTTATATATCAAAACCTTCTAGGCTTCAGGATATCCATTTTGAATCTACATTTTGCTATGCGCTCTTTTGTCCTATCCTAAATGTGTGCTGAAGGCAGTGCCCTGAATGTGGCAGCTCCAATACCAAGACTTGTGCTGGTGCCTGGTACACCACCACCATCAATGCTACAGCATCAAATAATCCAAGCCCTGGCCATCAGTGGTTAGTGAACCCCTGATGAGAATAATCAAGCTCTTTCCTTCCTATTTTTAAGGGAAAACCTGCAAGTTTATGAGAGCAGTCACACTTCATTATAACCAAACCTGTTTTGATTTTCTTTCCCCTTGAAGCATGTAAGTGCAATCCCCAAGGGTCACTGAATGCCAGCTGCAGTAAACTGGGGGGCCAGTGCCAATGCAAAGCCAATGTTGTGGGACGCTGCTGTGACACCTGTTCTGCAGGCAGCTATGGCTTCGGCTTCCATGGCTGCTACGGTGAGTACTTGACAGCCAGCACCAGTACCACTACTGGTATCTGGCTCTTCATGCATACCCCAACTTTTTAGGACTTTGAATCCTTAATTATGTGTGAAGCAATATAAAAAATTTTTCCACAAATGATGAATTTTCCATCCCCACTGCTCACACTGCCTTTGAGCAGTGTCAGTGATGAGCAGGGTTTGAGGGAATACATTCAGGATGCAGCTTTGCTTTTGGTGTTTTCCAGCATGTGAGTGCCACCCACAAGGCTCACTGAGCACGCTGTGTGACCAGGTGACGGGGCAGTGCTCCTGCCGCCGGGAGGTGGATGGTCAGCGCTGCAGCCGCTGTCTGGCTGGGTATTTTGGATTTCCCCACTGCCGTCCTTGCCCATGTAATGGCTATGCGGAGCTTTGTGACCCAGTGACTGGAAACTGCCTGAACTGCCGTGGGTTTACAGCTGGAAGTAACTGTGAAAGGTAATTTGATGGGCAGTGCTGCAAAGCTCACCCAAACGCTGGTGCTCTCTGAAACACGTGTGTAGCTGAGGACCCACCTACATCCCCATGAATGCCTCAATGACCTTAACTGGAAACACATACCTAAACCCAGGATTAAACTGGACCTAGCTGCTGAATGGCAGGTACCTAATTGTTTGGCAGATGCACGTGAGAAGGTGCATGGAATGCCTGTGGGAGGACTGGGAGCATGGCAAGCACACAGTATTGCAGCAGGCCTCCTGCAAGAAGCCATTTGAGACATGGGTGCCATGGCACCATGTGCTTGACGGCATGTGCAAAGCACTGTGTATGAGATACACTGACTCCTGCCAGCTGTTAAATTGCCAGGAGCCTAACCTTGTGCTGAATGCTCATTTTAATACCTGCAATTATCTCTGAGGAGCTTAAATAAACGTGCCCTTTTTGCTGGTTCCTATTATTTCCATATGTGCAGCAAATGACTTTTCCCACATGTTGCAGCTCCATTCAAAACAGTGCTCCTCTTTTTTTTCTATACACTGGCAGCAGTATCAGAGTTCAACACAGATGTCAGAATTAAATTCGTTAGCTGTTTAGTTTAGTTTGGCTGGATTGTACCCTGTAATTCACTTTTAAGAGGATTTCCCCATGAAACCTATTGAGCTTTTCTTGCAGTGCTTTTTAGACAGTACAGCCTCTGGCAGTCATGCTTGTAGGTGGCAAATAGATTAAAAATGGGAGACTGAAGTACTTGTTGCCCTGTGCCTCTGCCGGAGCTCCAGACCCCAGGATGAGGATAACGGAATAGCCAAGACTTTTAGTCTGGCTTGTATACATATAGAGAGTTGTGTTCCCATTTGCCATAGTAAAGCAGATCAAAGACTGAGGATGCTTCAAAAGCCACTGTGTTGCCACAGCTGCAGGGCCACAGGGATGCAGAGGCAGTGGTGGCAGGCAGTGTGGCAGAGGTGGCTGAGCCCCCAGAGCCCCCCGCCTGTCTGGGTAATAGCACAGCAATCACTGCCTTGAAACAGCCATCGCCCCGGGTTTGCAGAACATGTCAGACAGAGCATGTCTGATTTCAGTATATATGCTGCATCTAAAATATGCAATATTCTCTGAGTGCTCCGAATGAATTGTTGCTTTTTTGCCTGTTCCAGGACTTTCCAATGTCATGCCAACCACACTTCGTGTGTGTGTGTGTGTAAATAGATGAAATAGGTGAATCAGAGCAGACCATGTGTGATATGCCATATATATATATATATTATCATTTAGAATAAAAGTGTTCCAAAATAGGTGAAAGTCTTCGGAAATATTCCTTGAAAAGAAAACATGTTTTTCTCTTTTTGCTCCAGATTTTGGGAATGCAGCCCTGATTTTCCATTTTAGAACACCTTCGAAGCTTGACATATCTGTACCAATTAATGGGGATATCATTTCAATGACCTGAAATGTTAAATTAATTATACATACATACAAATTGATTCACCTGCCAGGACTCGAAGGAGCATTTGCCAATTCCTACTGCTTTGTGTTGACTGCTTTGACAGGTGCGTGGATGGCTATTATGGAAACCCTCTGAACGGAGAGCCTTGCCGCCCATGCATGTGCCCAGGGGCACCTACAAGCAACAGGTATTTTGCACGTTCCTGTTACCAGGATTCCCAGTCTGCACAACTAGTCTGCAATTGTCTCGAGGGATATTCAGGTACGAAGCAAAATAAGGACTGGGTTTGATTCTATTAAAATGAATGTAGGAGAGAAAACTGACCATCCTCCACCCCATCCTCTGTTCAGAAATGACAAGTGCGATAATGGTAATAAAATAGATATGAAAAGTTTACTCAAATTTACTGAAATTAGGTGGGGAAGTCCTGGCTGACAGGAGTGGGAATTCTACCATTAGTGTTTGAAAAAGGGATTTGCCTACATGGATACAGCAAAGCCATTAATTAATCTGGTGGCACTCTCTGGAAACCTCCTCCTTTCCGGAGGCACTACATTAACCTGGTGGGGAGAGAGGTGGAAGAACTGCAGTTGCTCGTTATCTCTCAAAAACAAGCATTGGAAGCCCACATTGGAAAGAACAGGCATCAAAAAGAGCTGATAAGATTTCCTAATCAGAGAAAATCTTCCTTCACCTAGAGGAATCTTGCTTTGACATTATACCCAAAAGTGACTGTTTCACTGTTCAAACGGTCACTTTAGAACTGAGGTTTACATTCTCAGCTGTCTCAAATGCAGATGTTTTTGCAGCAAACTGATGCCTTGCTTCTTAAGATACCATTGGCTTAGCTTAGAATTTCTGCAGGGAAAGCTGAAGACATTTCCCTCCCCCTGGGCATTAGAAAGATATCCAGTGATGGAGGCAAACCCTAATGGGAAACACTGCCAAAAACTAAACCAATTCTGTCATCTCCACTTAGGCCAGGTTCTTTTATAAGTCCTTTTAGAGTTCCTTTATAAGCAGTTTTGCTTCAGTAGTTGCTGTAGGGCCAAAATGATCCTTGTTGGTACTTACCCAGGGGACTTCTGGCCTCACAAACTACTGCAGTCCTCAGTTCTAGACTTTCTTCCTCCTGCTCCTTCCCAGCAAGACTCTTGGTCACCTCTGTGGCACCAGGCTCACTTCCTCTGTGACTGTGAAAGGCTCTGGTCCTGAGGACCATGGCAAAGGAGCAGAGTCCTTGGTTGAGGATGAGCCAGTGGATGAGGTCCCAGTGACACCAGCCTGCCCAGAAATGTTTCTGAGATACAGATAAGTAGCACCCCAATTGGAGCTGGCATTGGGATGACGTGCAGAAGTAATTACAACGCCAACAAGCAAGGGCAGAGTGTCCCAGAACTCGTCTGACTTCCTGGGGATCCTCCATTGGGTTACAGAAAGGAGAGCAGGTCTGCCAGGCTCTGGGTTGCTCTGGGAAAGGGCACCCCTCACCTTCCCATGCTGCTGTCAGGTGAAGGCCCCAGGGAAAATCCTGCAAATGTGGCCAACCCTGGCTACTGCCTTTGAAAGGACCTTGCTGGTAAAAGATGTTTGGAGGTGTTGTGTGATGGGCTACCTATTTACTCCTACTGAAAATACTTTCTTGGTAAAAACAACCTGGGATGAGGAGAGTGCCTTTCCATCAGTGTGGGAGATGTAATCATAGGTTTAAAGGGCAACAGTCTCACAGGTGGATATTGGAAATGTGCATTCAAACAGCCAGTCTGAATCTTTTAACAATATTTCTGGAAATTACATGTTTCACTTGAATTCCCACCAGCCAGCAAATATTTTTACCTTCCTCTCCAACAGGCAATCGGTGTGACGAGTGTCCTAGTGGGTTCTACAAAAACCCAGGCAGCCCCGGGCTTGACTGTGCACCATGTCCCTGCAATAACAACATTGATGTGACAGACCCAGAGTCCTGTAACAAGGTCACCGGGGAATGCACCAAGTGTTTACACAACACCCATGGAGAAAACTGCCAGTTCTGCAAACCAGGGTATTTTGGGTCAGCCCTTGATCAAAACTGTCGAAGTAAGTAAGCAACAGCACTGCGTATTGCTACCAAGAAAAGTTTTAAAGAAATTAGGTTATAGGGAGAGATTAGCCCTTGGAGGGACAGTAAAACTAACACAGATCAATGGAGCAAAATATGAGAATAGCAAATATATTTCTATCCAGTGACACAAATAACTGTTAATATGACATCTATTAAATTCTTTGTCATACAAGTCTCACTAAATCTCATGCTGAATATCATTCCGAGGAAACACTTATTTGTGAAATGAAATCAGTACTCTCTGTTAGAAAAAGAAATGTGTGTTCAGCCTGTTCAAGAAGGAATCAGAAGTAAAGGAATAAAAGATAATTGTTTATCCGTATTGCTGGCTTATGCCAACTAATCAATGCTCAGATGATCCTTTGCTGAGCTCCCTGCATTGCCAGTTGTTTTCATTAAGTGGCTAAATTGAGAGTGTTCAGGCAATGTCATAGTCTCCATGAGGAGAGACTCAATAACTCAGCACTTTTAACAGAAAGGCAGAAGTGTAAGAAAAAGCAAGGCATAAGTTTCTTCCCAGTGTTTCTCAAAGACCATTTTCACAAATGTGCCTGATTGAGGGTCTGATTTCTACAGGCCAGACAATTATAGGTATTTTCAAGAAACCTTTTACTGGGAATCTCTAAAATACAGTTCAAGCCCATTCCTTATTCGTTCTTGGAAGATGTCTATTAGAAATGGTTAAGCAAGAACTTTTGGTTCCTCACAAGGAGGGCTTCTTATCTTACTTGGCTTACTGGGGTTTCCCACTCTGGGTGGTGCCTATTGTAAATCAGCTTCTCCTTACCCAGCATATTTAACATTTCATTCTAATAAGATTCAAAATTCAATTCACCTTCATTTTTTGTGCCTGTATTAAAAGTACTGAATGTTCCCAGTAAGTTTCCTCGAAGTGATACTATTATAGAAAGACAGGTGAACTGTATGAGACTAAAAATGTGTGCAAGACTACTAGAAGTAAACCTACAGCATGGGCTTTATATACAGCTCAGATTGTCCTTCAACTGTCTATCTGATTGCTGTCATAATTGTCCTTCTTTTCCCAGGGTGCACGTGCAATCTGGCAGGTGTTCGCCCTGCCATGTGCCCAGGTGGCGATACAGCCTGTCTGTGTGACCCAGCCACAGGAGCTTGCCCTTGCCTGCCCAATGTGGTGGGTACGACGTGCGACCAGTGTGCATCTGGCTACTGGAACCTGGCTAGTGGAAAAGGATGCCAGATATGTGACTGTGATCCAGAAAACTCCCAAAGCAACCAGTGCAACCAGGCAAGAAAATTACTCTGCTTTCTGGAAACCAGGGTGGTGGTGTTTTGGCATGGCACAGTGGGGATAGTTTTCTATCGTGTTCCCTGAAAACAAGAAGTCTTAGGAAGTTTGCAGTTTATGCAATCACACTTTGAGTCATTATATCAGACGTGCTGTTCTGATAATGTGGCTCTGCTTGTAAGCAATTTCTCTTTGCCTGTGTGTTTCTTTGTCAAGTGGGTCTAAGAAATAGTTTGTAAGAAAATGTCACACAGGAAAAAACTATGTCATAAGTATACATGCAGGGAAGGAGGAAGTCCAGGCTTGGACTCAAGAGTCTTATGATTATTATTTTAAGTGTTTATTTTCATAATGTAGCAGCTGTGGCCATTACATTAATCATGCCTCATCTGTCAGATTGCTAGAGTACCTTTTCTCATCTTTAATTCCTATGCACTTTTTAGGGCTAGAATGTAGAAAAACTAAAACAGCATTTCAGAATAGAGAGGTGAAATTGTTGTCCCACGGAGTCAACAGCAATTTTGCTGTTGACTTCAGAGCACCAGGAGCTTATCCCAAGCTCCTGCAGATGTGCTTTCACATTTTCCTTTTGATGTGCTTTGTGTTTGTTCCAGTTTATTTAGTGCATTTATTATTTTTCCTAGCAAATGTAGCTCTTAAGCACAAAAAACTACTACTGCTTTTCTGAGCTGTACTAGTTATCAGAGCTGTAATTCCCTGCAGTTGAATTTAATAGCTGAATTCCAAAATAAATTTTCTAGGGTAATGTGCATTACCCTCAAGGTTTTCAGTCACAGTTAATATATCATGTAGGTACAAGTTGTAATGTTAAGGTAAGTACTTTGCTCCAGCAAAAATAGGAAATTAATCTGTTTTGCAAATGAAAAGAATCCTGAAAAGAGTTCTGAAAGAGCATCTGTAAACTGGAACATACAAAATCTTTCATATTAGTAAAGTAAAGCTACCTCTCAAAGTCCTTTCTGTTTTCATGACCTTCAGGAGGAAGATGGGAAAGGTGGGCCAATGCTGTATAAACCATGGTGTCCATGGTTTATGAAAAGAAACCCAGTAAATAATGTATATCCAGCCATATGACTCTGCAGAAAGTTATTTAGTCCTAACTGTCTTTTCAGCTTACAGGCCAGTGTCCATGTAAGCTAGGTTACAGTGGAAGACACTGCAATGAATGCGAGGAAAATTACTTTGGCAGTCCTCAGACACATTGCATTTGTAAGTATTACTAAGTGGGAACAACCGGATTAGAAACTGCCTCAAAAGAAACCTTTATCCTTTATATTCAGAGGGGAGATGGGACATACACCTAGGGAAGCAGGCTTTCATACATTTGTGTGTATGAGATGAATAAAAGTGTTTATATTATTTATCTATATTGTTCCTTCTACGGTTATGATGGGACCACAGAAGTTAGAGATGAAGAGCCATTAGCCAGCCAGTCCACTTTGCTCTAACTCACACACTGGTTTGCTTTTATTGTCTTGGAATGCACAATTGTACCTTTTGCATGCATTAATCCCATGGAAAAGGAACAACTGGATGTAACTTTCTGTCCCTTTCTTGTAGCATGCAAGTGTAACCCGGAGGGAACCAGCCAGCCCAAGTGTGACAAAGCCACTGGCGCGTGTCACTGCCGTGCTGGTGTCACTGGCCGGTTCTGCGACCAGTGCGGCCGCGGCTTTGAGAAAGACTTTCCCTCTTGCCGTCGGTGTCATCTTTGTTTTGATCAATGGGACACTGAAATTACTGCCCTCGCTCAGACCGTTCAGGGGTTAATGAAGTTTGCTGCAAATCTTGAAGATAAAGGAGGACGAATGCCCAGCTGTGACATGCGCTTCAAAGCCTTTCAAGATGCCACTTCTGAAATTGAAAGAATTTTGAGACGTCCTGTTCTTTCACTGGGGGCCCTCTCAGGCATCAAGTATTTTCAGGACTATGTTCAGTAAGGGCTCAGCTGCTCCTAAAAAAATTCCTTGGCTGAGAAAGCAGTCCTACCCCAGGCTCCAGCAGCCATCCCTACACATCAAGTCCTGCTTCTGATCTGCACACAGATACTGGATTACTAAATCACTATTTTCAGTAGATCTGTGAACAAAATAATCCTTGTATATATTATCTGTCCCCCACAGGCTTATACTTAAATGCTGGGATTTTCCAGTTTATCCTAAGGGTTTTGTAAATAAGCTATTACAAGTAAATGTTCCTGCTCATTTAGAAATTTATCTCTTGTCCTCTAAAATACGTGTATCTCACTTGTAGTTGAAAAACAATTTGGTCTGACTTCTGCGTAACTGCCATTTCCCTTTCAGACAAAAAGTTGCACAAATGGATCCCCTTCACAGTACACCATATGAGTTTCCTGACCTTGACAAGAACATAGAAGACATTGGGGAAGAAGCTGACCTAGTGTATGAACTTCTACAACAGAAAATACATCTGCATCAGAGTTTTCATTACTTGAATTTCAAAGGTAAGGCAGCCAGCAGTTAATTGAAGTAGGTGAACATTGTCCAAGAAATTTCAGAATGTTTTTTTCACCATCAAACCATACAACATATCAAAGATCCCTAGATTTTACCTTCCTATGGCAGCGCAAAAATGTAAATACTAACAAAATTTTATACCGACTTTCCAAACTCCCCTTTATCTAGCATCCTAAATGTCAGGTGCATGCGCCAGGGTCACGTCAGTCAGAAGTCTCATGAATCCTGATGTTTACAGCAGAATTTAAAAGCCACCCGGCTTCACAGTATAGACTCAGATCATACAGTAGAACAGCAAAGGATTTTTTTCCCCGCTTCTGACTCCTCTTGCTCTTAGCAATACTTAAAGAATGTTGTACAGCAGTGGTTTGTTTAATTAAAGCAGAGAGTCATAGTGCAACTTCTTAGTGTTCCCATGGGAAAATACATGACTTTATGTGGTAAGGAACTAGCTCTCCATCATCAAAAAATGTGAAGTCAGAACTGAGTTCCTTGGCATTTTTGAAAGAATTACACCGTCTGTGCTCGAGCTAAGTATAGTCTCCATCAGCTGCTAATAGCAGTAATGACAAGGTTACAGACTGGTTTCTGGAGAAAGATGGGGGCATATCAGTCAGAGATCTCAAACAGATGCTAGATCATCCACAGTGGCAAGAGACTGTCAGCAGCATACTCTTCAAAGAGACAGCTGCCAAGACATGAACCCCCACAGAAGACAAGGAGACACCACAGGAGACACAAGCTACAGGCAATGCACTCCCACTTGAAGTTCCTCTGTTTCATTTGTGTCAGAAAAAAAAGATTGGCCTAGACAAGATCAGAAAAAAAAAAGAAGGAAAAGTCAACAGAATACAAAACCAAGGGAAATTAAGAGGGGTAAAGAGGGATTAATTAAGATTTAGGGCTCCCTTGCCCTGTTGTGCCCCTGGGGCCAGCTGTTCCGCCCAGGTCCCCATGCGAGCAGTCAGCACAGCTCTCCCAGGCTCTGCCTCCCAATTCAGATTAGTCTTGTGCAGACTCTGAGAAAGGCAGGAAAGCAAAGAAAAAATAAATCCCAGGGAGGTCAGTGGATGCACAGCTGAAGCATCAGTGGTGCTGTCTGGTCACATTCCAAAATCGCTTCATCTTTTGGCCTCAGGAGACAGATAAACAGCCTTATAAATAGCACATGGGGGTGTGGGGAGGGGAAGACCTCAAATTTAAGCTGAATTTCTGGTCAAGGCCACAATTATTCATTGGTCTTGCTACCAAGCATCTAACAGCACAGAAATAACACTTCCCTCAAGATATGCAGCTTCTCTGATATCTGGGAGAAAGCCTAGCTCCCACACCCCATCTTCATTTCAGGACCAGCAGCACATCCTCGGTATGACTCTGTCTGCTTTTCTCTCTCTCTTTTTTGCTGGTCCAAGCAAGTGGGGTAGAGCAGAATATGGCCATGTATCCTGTCTGGGGTACATTTGGGACTTACACTCTAGACACACATGGGGAATGGACTTCTACCTACTTCTCTTTGCAGAGGATCAAGTGAACAAGAATTCAGGACTCAGAGACTTCCATACAGGCATACATTCAGCCAGCTGACCTGGAAATGTCAGTATCTTATGGTGAATTAAAATCACTGGAAAAAACAAGGCACAAGTATCCTCAAAAGAATGTTTGCAGTATATGTGATCTTATTAAATGATGGCTTTCCAGCCTTGGCCCCTGGCTTTGCAGCCACTGTGGTATGATGATGCAGTGAGTGCGGCTTCCTAGGCTGTACATCAAGCCTGTGCGAAGGCGCTGTGTTTAACGCACAGGAACTTGGAAGCTCTACAGCTACATCACAAACCAAGCATGAAAAACGCATTTGGGCCACTTAATGGAGAGCTGAACCACTGTAAAATATTCCTGCAATTGAACTGTTGTGCAGAACACAGTCTCTGGCTTAGATACAGAGTTACAGCAGTCCCTTGCCAGGTATTTTGTATTAGGAGCTAACTTTAAAGTGTACATTGTTTCCAAGAGTTACAAGATAAAATAAATAGCCCTGGTTCCACACGAAAACTAAACATTGTTCAGCTTCAATCAAAGCAAGGCCAGGGGCTTTAGTGCCTGATTCAAAGCACACAGGACTTGACGAGTACTTTGTCACTGACTTTAACCAGTAACTGCGTCAGTTACCAGTGTAAAGAGGGATGGTAATCAACAACCTCTAACGCTTTTTTAATGCCAACACATCAGTTCTGGCTCACTGTACATGCTTCTGCCTGGGGTTTGGGGAAAACTCTGGGTTCTCTGGAGACCTGGGAAGCCTCGACAGCAGAAACTTTAAATTTTGTGTTTTGCAAAAGGCCAGAGTCCTTTCCTTAGGCTGTTAATCTGCAAAAAATGTAATATTCTCCAACCCTTTTGAGTCTGCTTAAGGGATAGCTTACACTAAGCAAACAAAAAAGACTCTTGCTGGAAAGTATTTTTTGCCTAGCCTCCAAGCTTATCATGGAAATGCTTTTTTTTTCCCATGCATCAACCCTGAAATTGGATTTTCCAGAGCCAAAGAAAACTCGTAAATTCCTATTTGTAATCTAGATTTTGGCCTTAGTTCCTCAGCAGACCATTTAAATTTTGGGTGCTATGCTGGACAGAGACAGGACAAACGCTTTCCTAACTCACAGAGAGGTGATCATTTCATAGGTTTTACAACAGGCAGAAACAGTTCTCCTGCCTAAACTTAAAAACAGTATAAATGACAGGAGCTTTATCAAATCAGCAATGGCAGCAATTCATAAGATACTGGTGAATGCAGATCAGTAGCAGTTTGTGTCATTGACGGGATCCCCTTCAAACTTTTGTATCTTCCATTGTCTTCTCATACACCTTGAACTCTGAAGAATTACATGGGATCCACTGTATTTGCATGTATTTTAGCAGGTTTTATGGGTATCAATAACTATTGATGTTTGGCAGCTGTCTGAGTAAAGGATTAAGAAGCTTGACTGAGGAAATGACAGCTCCTGTCCCTCCCTGCTGTCCCCAAAACCCACCAGTGACAACAAACTGAATCACCTGTCACTCACCATTTGTCCAGAATTCAAATACATAATTTCCATGCAACCAAAATACAGTCGGTACTAAACCCTATTTCTGTTCTGTAGAGGCCATCAGTAGCATTAGGAAACACTCTGAAGTGTCACTGCTGGCAGAACAGAAGACCAGTGGGACAACTCCTATCATCAGATACTCAGAGTACACCAGGAACCATGCACTAACTATGTTGGGACATCAGACCTTGAAAGAAAGCAATATGCTAGAGCAGCTCAAGATGATCAAGAGCCCTAACATCCAAAACTTGAATGAAAAGGTAGGCACTGGGGATTTTGAATGGGAGCTAAACAGAAATCTCTCTTTTTTTTTGATGTTGTTAGTAGTTTTTATTTTAAAAGGCTGTGTACATGCATTTTAAATCTGGAAAATGACACTCTCTAGTCTCAAGATGACTTCCCTGTAAATTCAGAAAGATTAACCCCAGCCTCCTCCATCAGTGGCTTAAACTAAGCAGAACATGTTTGCCCTGGAGTAGATGGGGAGTGATCACATATCCTTTACATCACCCATAGGAGAGGAAGGGATTTCTGTCCTTCTGTGGGGCAGCAGGGAATACCTGATAGCACGTTCAGCCAACACTGATAGAGCTGGAAGAGAATTACCCATCTAGGCCTTTAGTCTCAACATCTGTGTCAAACTATAAGGAAGGTTAGACATGGTACTGTGTTTTGTGAGAGATGATCTGGATCCTTTAGAATAAGCCATTGAACTGTGGGCTGGATTTGGCCAGGGGACAGTTTCAGCCCTTTTGCCATAGAGCAGTGAAGCAAGAGTCTTAGTGCAACACGTGGAGCCCAAGAAATGGCTCCTGCAAGGATGGGCTCAAAGCCATCAGCTGCCATTGCATTAATCAAATCAGGGAAAGGGCACTGTAACTGGTGGGACACCCAGACTACCATCTCTTCAGGAAAATCCCATACAATGTTCAATGTTCATATGATCTCAAACATCTTCCTTCCAACAGGAGTACTTATCAGGTCCCCAGAGGAGTCGCGACATAAGCATCTTCTTTATTGCAGATCTGTGGTATGCCAGGAGACCAGCCCTGTGTCACAGCAGTCTGCGGGGGAGCTTTGTGCCAGGACAGTCACGGGCTCAGGCACTGCGGTGGCCCAAACTGCAGCGGAGCTCTTCCTCTCTCCACTGATGCCTTCAGAAAAGCTGAGGAGACTGCGGTGTTGCTAAGTAACTGGACTACTCAGCTGCAGGAACCTGAGAATCAGGTGGTGTATATCAAACCTACATTTGTTCAGTGAAATGGATGGAGGGTGAGATTTGGGAGGTTTCTAATCTACAAAAACTCGCTTCTTGGACAAAGAGTAGTGATCTAGTGATGGACTCTGTCCCAACACCATAGACCTGCCATGGTTCAGTACGGGGAGTACCAGGTGCCAGTCTCACCAAGGGACTGTGGCTCTAGGTATGCCTTCCTCTTCCTCCCAGCTGCCAAGATCTCACAGGTCATGGAGCCCTGTGCCTGCGAAAGTTGGTGGCATCAGGCTAGTATTGTCTCTACTTTTATTGGGAAAGATTCAAAGGGCACTGCTTGTCAGTAGCCTGGGTATGGCCCATGCTTATTGCAATGGGATTACTGCTCTGCATAGTGTTAAGCTGAATTTATACAACTTCATTTTACTCTTACATTTTCCATTAAAGAATTTTTGCAATTAATTTCAAGCTGAAGCTTTTTTTGCCCCTAGTGATGTTTAGAAGGGCATCAAGTAGTCAGCTGTACTGCACAGTAGCAGTGAAAATAATGAGCAAAATGTGGCCAATGCAACATGTGCAAAGGAAACAGAACAGACAAATCCCCAAACACCAATAGAGACAGTTTGTTCTCATTAGCAAGCAGAGATGATGTCTGTTACCATTATAGGCAAAACACACACATTTTCCAACATAAATGTCATTCTGCTGTGGCTTTGTCCTGTCCCTGCAGGGTGCCTGGGTGTCCATTTCCTCCTTTTAAAATACACTCGACACTCTGTGTCGCAGCTAACAGGTTTAGAAATGAGCAATCAGGGCACATGCCTGTGCCCTAGGACACAGAGGGGCAGCAGCAAAAGGCATCCCCCTGAGGTGGCAAGCACGAGGCTGTGGGGACATTGCCTTTGGCATATGCAAGCTTCAGACAGCTCTGTGATAATATGAGTGAAGTATTTTGAGATGTTTCGAAAGTAAAAACATTACCATTTTTCTTGTTGCGTGGAGAAACAGCAAATCTCCTCCCTCCACCGACTCAGAGAGGCGGCACCTGTGGATTTCACTAAAGCAGAGCATAGCCCCCAGCAAAGCAAAATACTGTTGGCATTTGATGATGAATCTAAAGCTGTCATTTAAATGATCAAGAATACTAATTTAATGGTAAAATGTAACTTTTAAAGACAAGCCTTAAACTCTACCTTTCTTATTTGTATCCTCTTAGGTGTATTGTTAACAGCAAGTCCAATGTGAAAAGACAAATGAAATTACATGCCTTCTCTATACTGAATCTGATCACTGACATGTTGCAATACTGCCACAGAAAATAACAGTCACCACCTTGTTTTAGAAACAGAAAGGCCTGTGGCTTAGCAGTGGTTGCAGAGGGGAAAAAAATACTCGATTTAGGCTTTTTCTGAGGCCGGATGAAGGTTATGATGTAGCAATTTCTGGAGTTCCCCAAAGGAGTCTCCTACTACTTTTCAAAGCCACATCAAGTGATTCCAGCTGAGGCTTGGATCAAAATTATTTTTGTGTCAGAGCTCAACATGCCAAGCAATGATAGATAACCTCCAGAAAATGGCACTGCTATTTTTAATAATATTTCCAGGTTGAAAGCATTAGAAAAATGGCAGAAGACAGCAAGTTGAAAGGCTCACAATTTAATGGGCAACTGGAGACAGCTAAGAATCAAATTGAAGTTGACCGAGAGATCACTAAGGAGTTCATCCAAAAAGTGAAAGACTTCTTGTTAGGTAAATATGAAAAATTATTTTTGACTAATTTTTAAGATATATTCCAATATAATATAGCATAATAGATGACCAGAAAATGGTCTAGCTGTATACACATCAAACCTCTCATCTGCCTCCTGATCTGCACAATATTTTTCAATCCCTTTTTCCCTAGTACTCCTTTCTCTCATGTGACAGTACTTTGTATTACTTTTCCAATAGATCTGCTATGTCATCTTTTATTTATTTGCTTAATTTGAAGCATGCGAGTAATTCCCTCAGTTCCCGGTTTATCTGAGTAAAGGACTACTAACATAATTTCATACAATATATAATGTCTAGGCATGCCCAATGCATCCTCAAATTGTTATTCCACCCCCTTCTTCCAGGCCCATAAACAGAGGTTCTCTGTAGGGAGCGTGGGAATTAGGACGCATGCTGCTCCATCATCTCTGTAAAGCTGTAACTCGAGGAATCAAAGGATTCTGGTAGAACTTCACAGCTCTCATAAAAAATAACAAAACAACCATATATATATCCTAAAACTTTTTCTACCCTCGTGATTGCAGAAAAATGCTGTAACAGACCCTAAGTTTTTTTTACCAGATGCACATCAAAGGAGTTCAAATGTGGTAGGATGTTTTTCATCTCTTCAGTGTAACTGATCTCATACGTTTCTAAGGACTGGATGTTGGCAGTCCTTTGGCATTCATACCTCTACATCCAAATGGGAGCAAGGGCAGGGGACAGAGGACTTCCTTTGCTTGGGAACATTTAAGTTATTTTATTGAACAGGAAGGAAAATTCCATTTTAGTCCTCAAGATTCTCAGATTTTTATTTGAAAGCAATTGAAAATTCCACATTTGGCTCTTCTTTTATGTTTCTTAGTAGACATATGGCATTTCCTAACAATTATAAAAGCATTTTTTCATGAATTTTTGTTTTGTAAATGGAAGTTTAAGGACACTAACAGCTGAGATGCATACAGTTACATTAAATCTGCTGTAATCTACATTGACATGAATGGTAGTTTTAGATCAATATATTTCTACAGAAAATAGGTCTCAGGAATGCATTACTGTTTGGATAGTAAATGTCTTCCATTTAATTCTTGATGAGTTACTGTGGAACATTAGTACAAACATTTAATATATTTCAACCGTTTTATCACCCAAGGTCTTGTCTATAAAGGGAAATGAGCAGAAAACAGAAGTGATGGAGAGACTTCACAAGGCATTGAAAACTCTAACTCTGTGCCTGTGCCTCTAAGCAAAGAACTAGGACGAGCTCATTTGTAAAGGGAGTTGTCAAAATACATTTTCTACTGTAAATTCCCATCCCATCTGACTCTGACCCAAGTTCCCTCTGTAGCTTAGCCTTTCTCATTAACCAGCGAAGGAACCACTTTCTCAGTATTGTGGCGACTCCAAGGAAGGGATTACACCCACTGGACGGGTTGGAAAGCTCCATTCACACCCCAGTCTCTCCAGCGCCTCTTTGATCTGGGGACTGGGGGAGAAATGGGCTCTGACACATCTAGCTGTGCCGTGCACCGATTTAAAACTTTCCGTGGGCTCAGTTCTACATCAGAATTTTAATAACCCAGTTCAAAGTGGGTTCAAATCCTCATTTTAGCCAGTTCTGACAACACTAACAGCAGTACCTGGAAGCATAATATTAAGTTACAAAATGCTGGAGATAATTCTCTTACCCCCTTGCTGTGCTTGTCAGCTTTATTCATTACATAACTCAAGGGGCAGGCAGCCATAATGATCATTTACATTTCACTGAGAGGAAGGAGCTGCTTCAGCATACCCTCAGCTCTGTTTCTGTTGCAGATGAGAGCGTGCCTCCAGAAGACATAGAGAAGGTGGCAAATTATGTTCTGCAAATAAGCCTTCCCCTGACTCCAGGAGAACTCACAGCCATGCTTGGCAAAATCAGGAGCATTATGAATCCCTGTGAGAAGTACAAACTGAATGCGAGTAAGAGAAACAGGAAAAGGGAGGAAGCTCGGAGGCTGCTGGTGGAGGCACAAGAAGCTGAGTGAGTAGGGTGTTCTGGTGCTGATGTGCACCTGTGCATGGTAGGACTGCTCCATACCCCAGGCAGTATCCTAGTAACACTGGAGGGAAAGCTCAGATGATTATAGCAGATTTCAGCTTGCAGTTTCCACAGGGCCTTTCCAGCATGAATGAGCCATGACCAGACTTACAGGAGCTGATGTGCTGCAAGGAGGCAGCTCCTGTCAGCTCTTGGCTCCTCCACCTGCTGAGTCAGAGGCCAAGGCAGCTACGTACTTCCACGGTGAACCTAGTGCATCACTAAATCTGGTTCACTGGGAGGTTTAAAACAGGGAGAAGAAAAATTTGTTCACCCATGAGCAAGCTTTCCTTACTAGCAGTGCACCACCAGGCAGCCAGCAGTATCCAGCCTCACATTTAATACAGCAGCTCCTGTGCTCCAGTGTCCCTTACTGAGGTTTTGCTTTGCCAACTTACAAACCACAATTTTAATGGTTGCTGTTGGACCTGGGGGAACATTCCTGCATATGAGCATGGGTGCACTTGAAACGTGTTCTTGCTTTACTCTCCACACCACAGTACTACTCACACTTCTATTTTTCCATTTTAGCAAAGCAGCTAAAGCTCTTCCGCCCGTAGATGAAATTAATAATAAACTACAAAATGTTGTGAAGTCCCAAGGACACTCCAAAAACACCTTCATGAAGTTAAATGAAGAGATACAAGGCATCAGAACACAAATCTTACAGGTATCTCACTGTAAATCTTTTATTTACTACATACATTTTAGAAAAAGATACTTCATCTTGAGGTTTCCTTAATGTAAAACTTAAATAAATAAAACCAGAATGTGGCACAGATATGACACTGATTCCATAATCTTTGAGGGTCTCCTCTTCTTAATCTTCCTCATTACCACATTCTGCAAGCTGGATGGATGTTCCATAAGAAACCACAGCCTTCAATTGCTCTGTTTTAGGCTGAGAACCAAGTGAACAAGACAAACGATGAACTAAATGGCTTGTCAGCAAAACAGTCTGAGATGGAAGATGAAATTGCCACACTGCAGGCAAAAATGCTGATGAACAAGAATCAAGCTACAAAGGCAAGAGTAGGGGCAGAAGCAGCACATGCGCACGCCCAGAATATTGATAACGTAAGCCTTTCTGCCACATATTAAGGGAAAAAAATATTTCCTCCATGTTTAATAGTATTTTTGATTCAGAAGTGTAATTGTGTTGCCCTGCTCTCCTCAAAACTGTGCTAATGTTTTCCTTATGCCATTCAGTGTGAAACGCCACAGGTTAAGAATAATTTCTTTCTTATTTTAAGACTTCTGGCAAATAACATTTCTGTTTGCTTGAATGAAAAAAAAAGCATACACATTTCTCTGGCTACTCTGTGACATTTTTCCTTGCACTGTGTATAAGACTTGTAGTCACCATGGGCACCAGTAAACACAACAGAACAAATCACAAAAACAGATATTAAAATCCGTGAGTGATGGAAGCAGCCTGGCCATTCATCCCATGGCACTCTCCTTCAGAGAAAACTGCTGTGGGAGTTACTTGGGAGTTTTTGGTTGGCCAGGTGCTTTTCAATAGTTCCCACTTTCAAGAATGCATTCAGGCAGCTAGAAATCTGCTAAAATTGCAAGGAGAACCAGGCACCCACAGTGCAAGCTTCCAGGTTATAAGAAATCTAGTAGAAATCTAAACTGCAGCCTCAACAGCAATCTGAATTGGCATGGGATGGAGTTAGCCAGTAAATATTACGACAGCCAAAAATGTAAAAAAATAAAACAATTTTAAAATGATGCTACAGGTAGTTAATTATATTTGAATTAAGCCTCAATAGCAAAAATAAAATTTACAGAAAAGCCCTATCAAAAGAAGTAAAAACATCATTAGCTTTAAAAATCTTAAACCGTATTTTCTTTAGATCCTCACCCTCCCTTGACACTTTATATTTCTCCACTGGCAGTTTAATTGATTTTTATCAGGCTTTGCAAAGCATTGTTCTATGTACACTTATGGATAATTAATTTTTTTAAGATTTAAGGGAATCAGAGATTTAAAGTTTGGTTGAAAGAGGATATTCAAAAAAGGTATAAAATCTCCTTTGGTACACCAGATTAATTATGAAATGCTCTTAAACTAAGGAATGGCTTTTTGTTACAGGAATTTGCTGACATTAAAAGAAAGTACAACATTCTTCAAGAAAAGCTAAAAGCCCAAGGACCTCCAAAAGTAACACTAGGAAAAGTGAAGCAGCTGAAAGAAGAAGCAGAAAAACTGGCTGAAGAGACTGAAAAAAAAATTAAAAGAATAACAGGTGGTGTTCTGACTTCCATAGTGAGCGGTGAAAATTGTGACAGTCATGAATTAAACTGAAGTCCTTGCCCACAGCCACTAACAGACTAGGTTCACCTGAAACCATGTTTACAATTTTACTGGTGAAAATCCCTGCTTGAAGCTACACTGTTTAAAAGCAGTTAAATTGATTTAGCTTATTTACTTTTTCTGACACAAACTGGTTGCTATAAGCAGAGTTTAAGAAGTGTCCACACAGGGACTTGCAGTGATTTGATTCAGACAGTTTAAAAGAAGGACAAGTGAAAGACAAGTGAAAATCTGTGTAAAGCTTGGCTGTGGATTTAGCTGGGAGCTTTGATTTACACACTTGCTTTGGGCATTTGGACCTTAAATCTTTCCTCTGTGCTCTTTCTTATATTACCTGAGTGATGCCTTATGTTATAGAGAGCTGCAGGGTAGCTGTTTTTCATCAGTCCATACTTGTTCCCCTTCAGACATTATCTCTGAGCAATGGCATAACAAACCAGGTACAAATACTGTCTTGTTCAAACGTGCAGAGAAGCATCTGTGTCCCACAGCAGAACTTGAGCACATGCCTCGGTCATGTCGCTCCACACTCGGTCACCAAAACAGAAGAACACATCTCATGTAATTGCACACAGGGGACCTAATTCTGCTTGTGGTGAAGGTCTGGGCATTTCCACTGGGAATCCTTGGGTCTAGGATCCTGCCAGACTCAATGTCCAAAAATACCGTGTAACATCAGCAAAACAGAAGCAGAAACTCCATCCTGGGAGCAAAATTCTTCAGGACAGGACTCAAATAAATACTTTGAGCAGATACCTTAAGGAGAAGCATTCAGAGCATCCCAGTCTCTCCAAATGCCCAGATGATAAGTGCATTGAAAACAGACAGTAAATAATGTGGTTTTGACTCATCACCAGTATGCTTACACTGCCATAGCTTCACAGGGACCAGCAGAAACATTCCTGTAAATGTCAGAGACCTAAGCCCATTACATCCAAATTCTCTAGGCTTTACACACATCAGTGGACACACTGTTCCTCAGAGTGTTTCCATTTAAGCCAACTCCTTTAAGAGCTCCATGTCCTGCCCCATCCTAGCTGATGGACAAAAGCATGTGCTGAGAAGTTAATTTCTTTAAGGCTGTCACATTTCTCTCGCAATCTTCTTCTCTTGCCAGACTTTTCCCTCCAGTTGCATATATAACATTCCCCATTTGAAATGGGTTTATTGCCTCTAAAACTGCTGGGAAAAGAAATGCTGTTAATCCCTGGATTTTACTTACACAACAAATACGAGCATTATTGCACGTCTCTACTCTTCCAGATTTGGAGAAGAAGCTTCAGGACCTGAATCAAACCAAACAAGACAAGGCAGAGCAACTGAGACAACTAGAGGAACAAGTGATAGCCATTAAAAATGAAATCATGGACCAGGAAAGCAAGTATGCAACATGCAAAAGTTAGGGTCTGAACAGACCATCAGGTAAAGTGCAAGTAAACTCTTCATACTTACCACCTCCTGGGCTTCCCGGCATGGAGGGCTGTCTGTGAATTCATCCAAAGGTGCATATAGTATTTTGACACAGTATATTTATCTTGGGTTTTTTTTGTCCAGTTGAGTTTATATGGAAATAGGAAATACCTTTTAATAAACCAGATGATAAAGTAATCAAGCTGCAGTCTTTGAAGCAGTTCTAAAATACAGTCCTGCCCACAGCCCAAGGCTTCTCCTTGTAGGGGGCTGGAAATGCGAAAGGATTGCTCAGACACCTACAGGTAACTGCCTCAGAGCCTCCCAACACGCCATGTCTTCTGCTGAACTCTACATTAACCTGTGGCTGTGCCACAAACCCGCACGGGGCTGCACAGACCAGGATGGGGCGATGCAGATGAAGGGCTGCAGGCTTCTGTAGCCATTCCTGCTGACAACCGGAGTTGTCCCCAGGGTACCGTCACTCCTCCACCCCCATCTCTTTGCTGGGACAGAGTGGGGGTCACCAGGAACCCCTGATCATGTGGGTGGCACTCTGTATTAACTGAAAGTGCACAGGGACATGCAGCACCTCCATGCATCACTGCGGCCATTAGAGGTGGGTGACAGGGAGCCAATTCCCCAGTGCCCACTGGATGGCAGTGCACAGATGCTTAATGCGGAAAACAACTTCAAAATCATTGTTTGAGTTGGTTAAGTTTAAGTTGCTGCAATACTTTTTTTCTTCTGCTTGTAAGGGGTTTCCCACATTTTTTGTGAATGCAGCCAACAACCGGGGAATTACTCCAGCTCTTAAGTTTAAGCAGCGAGTTTTACAGGGCCACAAATGTTGAAAAACTCTTTATCCAGCTTTTCCCCACATGCAGCACTTCATGGAAGTCAGGGTTCACACAGCAGTTTCTTGTAGCCATAAAGACCTAAATTTTAGTTTGTAATTCTTTGTTTTTCAATATAAAGAAGGAGACTGGGGCTAGGCAATGCTACGGAAGGGCTAGGGTTTTAAACAGACCAAAGGGAGCTAGGCCTCGGTTTCAAAATCCCACCTATATCCCTGCAAGATGCTGAACAGACTAGCAATGGCTTTTCCTCAGTTAAAACCAGTTGTGTCATTCCCATCTGGAATATCCCACAGCAAGCATCCATCATGGACTTTACTGAGCTGATGTGAGGAGCCTAAGTGCCACTGCAGAGCGCTTGGATGCAGCCCAGACCACATCTGTAAAATGGGGAACACTCTGCAGGAATACAGGGCTCTTAGCATCTACCCGTCCTCATGCCAGCAGCACGTGTAAAACAGTCCTTATCTAAAAGCAAGCATTGCTTCCATCCAACTGAGATAAACCCTCCATAGTCATCACTCTTTGTTTACAAGAGCTAAACTAGCATTTGTCTGCAGTGAGGGGCTTGGGTGGGAATTGGTGGCATGGATGAGATTTCAGAGATATTCTAACTCAAACCAGCTGTGCTCCAGGGCAACGTGCAGCATGCATTACCCATACAATAGCTTCTACTGTGAAAATGATAGAATCAAATTATAACTTTGATATAATCTAACAGAGACACCTGAATGCAGGTGTGCACGTGATTTGTGGTTTAGCTTTTTCTGAATTTTAGCACTTTCAAAAACCATCTGTGAGGTAACTTCTTTACAAGTTACTAGGCTGTAATCAGACGCGTTTATTTAGATTGACTTTGCCATAATGAAATCGAGCATCTCTGGTTTACTCAGAGTACACAACTCTCCAAGCTGCTCACATGCAGGTCTCCAGGTAATGAAGGATTTCCTGCAGGTTTCAAGCTCTGTGAAAGAAATTCTCAATTGTATATCAACCAAAATTATTTCATTCATGGCTTTAAAAACTTGAATTCACAAGTAGGAAGTTGAAAGAGACCTTACTCCTAAAATCCACTGCTGGCTGCAAGAGTTGCCATATGGCTTTCAACAAGCTGCAAAGATGAGAAGTCTGTAAACAGAAGGCAGTTGTGGCCTGGAGGGGGGATGTATCCATGGAGGAAACAGAAATCGCTGGAAAAAAAGTGGAAACAGGAAGAAAGTCCTAGGGTCTGACCTCTCCTGCCTTCCTCCAAGCATGCTTCCTCCAGCACAAAGCGAGCGGACCTGACAGGACCACCAGCTACAGGACAACAAACCCATTCTGCAACAGCTTCTGAGGTTTACAAATCAGAAAGTACAGCATTCCCCACTGGAAGTGGTACAAAAACTTTTGAAGTGTTTTTGCACAGTTAATTTGTGGGAAAATGCTGTATCTGGATCAAGAATACCATTTAGTTCCCCTGGCTCTCCTCCTTGTGGACAGAAGTGGCTTCAGAAAAGTGTTTAATGAAAAAATTAATGATATCACTATCATGCTATAGAGCATTTTGACTTCAATGACATTAATCTAGATGCAAACAACATTTAACCAAAACCACATATAATCAGATATATTTAATCAGAAATTATCTCATCAGCTCTATTTGCTAGGCATTCAACCACTGCAGTGTTATAATAAAACAGGTGACCAAGTGGGTGCCACTGAGGTCAACCTCTGAACTTTGGTTCTTCAAGAAGACTTCCAGCCCAGCACAAACATCAGCACCCCAAGACTGTAAAGCCACTTCACCAACCACAGGGACAGGACATGACACAAAACTGAATTTTTATCATGTGAAGAATCAATCGAATTAAAATACTGCCACTAGATATTGCTCATGAGCACTGCAGAGAGGGATGGACATGAACAAGGTCATTGCACCCAATTACCCACACGGTGAATGCTGGTGGTCTCACCCAGGTTTCAGTCACCTCTGAAGGATGACCACGGTTACAGGTGACTCTCCACATAGAACGCGTGGTCCCCACTGCAACCTCAACTCAATCCCCAATGCCACGCAGCAGGGTCACCCCCCGCTGGAAGGCAGTGCATTGTCACGCCATCCATGGCAAGGCACAAAGGAGCCTAACCACAGTGGCAAGGAGCTCTGGAGGGCAACTTTAGCCCATTTTAGGTTCAGAGGAGGGTAGGAATTCTACAAGGCTATGAAACAAAAAAAAGAAAAAAGGAGAAAGCTTTAATAAAAATCACTTGTACATGGAGCGATGCTGCAGAATGCCCCTGCCCATCTGCCTTGGACTGGAGCAGTTTCTAACTGCAGCAGAGTAACATGTTTCCTGTTAGTGGGACAAAAAAGTTTGTTGTATTGAAGCTTAAAAACAAAGCCAGGCTGTGATTTACATGACAGGATTGCAAAACTGAATTAGTTTTGTGAATTCAGAAGACTACATTGCAGGAGAGGTTTAGAATTACAGTATCTGCCCTGTCAACTTAAAATGGTTTAATTTCCTGGATATCTTTAATGAAACAGCCCCATGAGTTCTTCAGTCGGGAGTCCCGGGTTATGTTTCAGAACTGGTGTTTAACCTTTAGGGCAAGTCACTTGGTATCTCTCTGTCTCTGCTTATCCATCTGTAAAATGCGAACGAACATATTTACCTACCTCGGCAGGGTTTGCCGGGACGGACAGACTGCGATGTGTTTCCACTCTGGCACTGCTAATAGTGAGGGCAAAGTGTTCTTGAGGGACACCGGTACCTGGTAAAGATTTACGTGAGTTTACGTGTGACATGTGTGCAAGCAAAACTTGGGTATATAAACCCAGGCATCTGTCCCAGCCTGCGCCCAGCTGGGGCTCTGCTCTTCAAACACCTCCATTCTTCGTACGCGCTCCCCGGCATTTATTTACCAGTAACCCTTTTCCCTGGGTGCCAAGGGGACTGTGCCGCCAGCCAACAAAGTCCTTATGTCCCCCAGCAGCCACCCCAGTGCCCCTGGGAAGGCAGCAGCAGTGCCACATGCTCCCAGGTAAGGAGAACCAGCCTGGCCGTGGCCAGCCCGGGCTCTCTGCCCCTGCCAGCGCCAGACCCAAACATGTATGGCAGCATGGCCACCGTCCCCAGGAACGGCGCTCCCGAGCCACAGGTGTTGGCACAACAGCACCGGTCAAGTCGGGGCATGACACACGACGCTGCCAAGCCCCGGCCCTTCGCTGGGTGTCGGGCACGGGTACGCTCCATCCACCATCCACCCCCCGCCCAGCAGCACCGGGCAGAAGGCAGGACGGGCTCACACACCCCATTCCCGCACTGCATCCCCACAGACGTGGGCAGGAAGGGTCGTCCCGCTGGTGACACATGCCCCTCACCCCCCGGTTGCTGCACCCTGCCAAAAGCTGGGGCGCAGCGGGCAGGGCACAACCTGCGGTGGCGGGGCTGGGTTCTCCCCGCTCCCCCCTCGGGGCTCCCCGGTTGCCGCGGGGTGGCAGCCCCCCTCCCCAGCCCGCCCCGGGCCGCTCCCCCACCCGGCTGCGCTGCCCTTCCTCGACGGCAGCCGCTCCTCCGCCCCCCACTCCGGGGCTGGCGCTGCGGCGGGGCCGGGCAGCCCCAGGGGCGGGAGGGGCCGTGTGGGGCGGCCCGGCCCGGCCCGGCCCCGCGGGGGCGGTGGGGCGGAGGAGGGGGAGGGCCGGGGGGCGCCCGGCGGCGCGGAGCCGCTCCCCGGGAGCCGCGGGGAGCTGCGGCGCCTGCGTGGAGCAGCCGGAGCGTTCGGCGGCAGCGTGGAGCGGGAGCCCCGTCCTGAGCCGTCGCGTCCCGCCGGTGCCCGCCGCCTGCCATGGCCCGTCTCCCTCTGTACCTCTGCTGCTGCCTCGGTAACTCCCGACCCGCTCCCGCCGCCGTCGGGGCACGGCGGGCTGGGCGAGCCCTTGGGACGCCCGCCGGGGCGGCTCGGGGCGCCCGGCCTGACCGCGCTGCCGCTTACCCCTCTCACCCCTCTCTCCCTCCGCGGGCGCGCAGCGCTGTGCTCCGCGGCGGCGCAGGAGCCCGAGTACAGCTACGGCTGCGCCGAGGGGAGCTGCTACCCCGCCACCGGCGACCTGCTCATCGGCCGCGCCGCCCGCCTCTCCGCCTCGTCCACCTGCGGCCTCCGCCAGCCCGAGCCCTACTGCATCGTCAGCCACCTCCAGGTGAGCGCCCCGACGGGGGGCAAGCCCCCCCGGGCACCCCGGGTCTCCGGGGGGCAGCATCGTGCCCCTGTGCGGGACCACACGCCCCCCAGAGCAAGCCGGGTCCGGGGAGCCCCTCGCTGCTTTCCCGACCCCCTCTCCTCCGCCGGGTCAGTAAGGAGGAACGTGCCGCGGTAAGTTCAATTAATACTTCATTTCCAGACTTAGCCGGAGCCGTCTAGACAGCTTCCTGATGGCGAGTGGTCTGTGGGACCCAGGGTAGCGGTTTGGCCGCTGCTCTCTAATGTAATTACATTTGCGTGGTCTCCAAAGGAAAGGATGCAAATAGGGTCGTCCGGTTTCCACATCTGGTGGAAAACACAACGCTCGTTGCTATTGAAGCCCGAAGCAGCTCACCAGGCTTAAAATCTGAGACGGAAGGGACGGTGGAGAAGAATAAAATACCAGTTATGAGTAGGACTCTGTTGAACTGAAAGTAAGGAAGGGGATAATCTCCGGCCGAATTTTACTGCAGAGACAATAGGGCCGGATTCTGGCACTTGGAAGGCAAGCAGGGGAAGCCGGAGGCCCGTACGTGCCCTAAGGTTACCGAATCTCACCCTCACTTCTAGTTTTACTGTGCTGCTCCGTCTGCTAATACTTGATTTAACGAGGGGCTTAGCTTTGCTGGAACAGTTTTGGCATATGTCAGGGTTGTCTATAACAGGACTTTTTTGACCACATTAGCATACCTGGTAGAACAAAACAACAGCACTTTGTTATATTTTCTTGTCTCAAAAAATGCTCAAGGGCCATAGTAGAAGTCATTGCTTCAGGAGTTTACACGTGCCTTTACTCCTGATCTCACAGCCCTGGTTCAGCGTTTGGGATGTCCCTGGTTACTTCTGAACCATAAGGTGGTATTGAAGAAATTGTGGCAGGCTGTAGATGTGGGAAGGTTCCGAGTATCCCCTGAGTAACACAGGGCTTGGCTACACTGAGCACTTTGTAGGACTGAGCCTTCCAGGATTTGAGTTTGGTGGGAGAAGGAGCAAGCTGTGGCACGACTTGGGGGCTGTGGTGCTGGGGGAGAGGAGCCTGGAGTGGGCAGGGGCACATCTTTCTCGGGACCCCCACTCTTGCTGTGCTCTCCCAGAGGAGTCTCTGGGGGTGAAGCACTAGGCTTGGGCGGAGCCGCTGAAGCTGAAATCAGTGAAATGGAGAGCCTGTGTGGCACAGACCTGCCAGCTCTCACGTTCTTGGCTGATAAAGCACTGTGTCTCCATAAACCTGCTGGAGGAATGATGCCTGTGTAGCTTGTGACAGTGATGAGCCGCTGGTGTGCTGGGGCTCCCTTGCCGCAGTGCGATGAACTCCTCTCCCTCCTCTGCCCCCCCCAGTCTGCCAAACTCTGAGTTGGTGTGGGCAGCAACCCTTCCTTTTCGTTTGGTTCACATGCTTCCTTGCAAAATTGGAATGTAGTGGTTTTAGGCACCAGGACAATGTAAAAATAGCATTGTTCATGGTAACCGCCATGGTGGGGTTTTGTCCTTCTGGTGAAGGAGTGTCCAGCTTTCCCAAGCAGCACATGCCAGACTTGCACCCAGCTGTTTTTTGTGGGCACACCTTGTAGTGTGTGCAATATTTTAAATCAAAGGTGAAGATGTAACGTTTAGGTAGGAGCTTGCCAAACAGGACTCGGAGTAAAGTTAAAGGTGCTGAAAGGATCCAGTCACTAAATCACTGGTCAACTCTTGGTGTGTATGGAGCTTCACCAGAGGTATCCCTAATGCCAAGACCTTACATCTCCAAGCTAGCTCCCAAAAGCCAAAGTGATTTCACACAAGTTGTTGAAGACGCAGTTTTGCATGTGTACATTTGTACAGAAGCAGTTCAGCGATTTTCTGTAGATGCTGCCTTTGGTTCTGACTTCTGCTGGAGAATGTGCTACTGGAAGAGATTTCCTGAAAATGCCATTTTGATAGAAGACATGCTTCTAAAAGTAAGGTTTATGGAATTCCTGGCATATTTTCCATTTGGAAATTTGCATTAATTCATAAAGGTAAATACACTTATCATTTCAACAAAAAAAATACCTTTGATGACTCCTGCAGGCAAAATGAGTGGAATGTGATATGAATGGAAAATACTCTTATCTGCAGGAAACACCTATTGCCCTGCGGATAAAATCAGTAATGCTGCTTATTTTGTTTCAGGAGGACAAAAAATGTTTCATATGTGACTCCAAGGATCCCTTCCATGATACTCTCAATCCTGACAGTCATCGTATTGAAAATGTGGTCACCACATTCGCTCCAAATCGCCTGAAGCTCTGGTGGCAGTCGGAAAATGGTATGGGGTTTGTCCAGGAGCCATTTCCAGGGCTAGGAGCTGCTTTCCCTCCTTTTGTTTAAGGGTACTTTTTGTTTAAGGGTACCTGCGGGCTTGCTGTTATCTCTGGCCTGGTGATTTACTGATGTGTGAGGGATCATGCTGTTCAAGGAGGGCTGAGTACAACTGGCTGCTTTTGTGTGCCCTGGAGCAGTCCATAATCCATAATAAGCCCCGTCAGCCCTCCAGGGACTGTTGGAAAGAGCCGTCCCACCACTTTGCAAGAATCCTTTCCTAAAGAGAAAAGTTTCCCACACTGGCTCCAGATCTCCCTCATGTTTGGGCAGTGGGAGTGGAGCAGCCTTCCAGGAGTAAATATCCTGAGGCGGCGCTGCCAAGGAAGCACCGCAGGGCTTCCCCCGAGCCGCTGGGCTGGAGAGAGGCTGTGGAAGGAGGTCTGGGCGCAGAGCTGGGGGCCTCCGTCTCCCACTTCCCCGCCCTCCTACCCCACCAGGGATACCTCCTACTCTGCAAACTGCCTTCCCTCTCCTGGGCTCTCTGAATTCCTGCATCCATACACCAAACAGTAAAATGAACACCAGAAACAAGCCAGCTAGTTAAAAAAAAAATACTGTATGTTAGTTTGGTGCTTTTTTGGGGTTTTTTTGGTTTTTTAACTCTTCCTCTGCCCTTTCTACTTTTATTGTTATGTTTTTGGCATGCCTTCATACACAAAACACAGCATTGAGGTTTCTCAAACAGCAGTTCTACCCTGAAGCCTTAAAGCCAGCTGGACAGGATGGGACTTCTGCAAATGCATTGGCAGTAGCTGTCTCACTCTATAGTAAAATAAAATGGTAATATTTGGAACATTTCTGCTGCCTGGTAAAAAAAAGATTTTCACTGAATCCATTTTAACCATTTGGATCAGATTAGCAAGCTGCTTGTCTCCAGCAGCTCTCCTCTAGTGTTCCAAATAATTCATGCTTTTTGCAACAGGCTTGGCAGCATTCACAGAGAAAAGTTCTTAGCTCATAAGGTCATGAAAATGTCCTTCAACAATAAAAAACAAATGATTCTTTTTGTCCAGTTTATGTTTTCTTCTATTTGGGCATACAGCAGAAGGGACCATTGCTGCACACTCCCCATAAAAGTTACAGCTGGTTGAAAATTTGTTTTATTGGTTTATTATTTGCATTTCTTACCCTTTCTCCTCTCTGTAAATCTTGATTATTTAAAAAAAACCCACAAAACTACAGTATAATTAGTATCCAACTGTTTTGAGAGGTCTTTTCACATGACAAAATAGTATTTGTAACTGTTTTTCTTCCTTTCTGTGTAGAGTCCTTGGCCATAGGTAGTTGTACAAGAGAATTTGGAAAACGTTTTGTGTGCCACTGGTTTCTTAGCCCTCACAGTTGCAAAGTAGGGCTGTGATAGTTGCTTTAGGAGTATTTCAAAACCAGGTTGTAAAGGAACTGTTCCTGCATCCAGATGGATGGGAGAGTCCAGAGTGAGTGAAGACAGGTGGGAAATGGCCCCCACCAGCCATCAGTGAGATTTGGGGTGTTAGGGCTGCAGAAGCTTGCAACTCTGCTGCTGCCAGATGGGCTGCAGTGTGTGAGGACAGCCTGGGGTCACCACGCAGATCTGGGCTCAGAACCCTCAGTCGTAGCAGTTACTGGGCGCTTTGGTGCCAGGATCCAGCCCATGGCAGACCCCATCCTTACGCTACATTTAGTGTCGTTAGCCATGTTACACAGTCTGAAATAATGGCAGTGCAGGCTCACGCTTTGAGTGTGACATGTTTAGTGCAGATGATGCACCGGCATCCCATGTGCAATACACTTTTCAGCAGGTCCTTGGTGTCTCCCCTATACCTCAGTAATTCTCTAGCTCTCATGTCCCTTTGACAACAGAGCCAAGTGGCAAAGAAAAGAGTCCCTGTGTCACCGGAGCAAAGAGATTTGGCAAAATTTGGATGTAGAGGCTGGAGGGTGGCCTTGTTTGCTGCACAGCTTCTTTTCTCTGCCCCTGCAGGTTTGGAAAATGTGACTATCCAGCTGAACTTGGAGGCCGAGTTTCATTTCACTCATCTCATTATGACCTTCAAGGTAAGGAAGCCACAGTCTAAAACACTAAAACACTGGTAAATAAGAGATCTTAGTCCTTCACATCTATTTGATATTTGGGCTTTGAGCTGATTTATGTGATATTTTTTTTTAGAGCTATTGGCCGTTATTAACTCCTGCTGAAGTCACGCAGGAAGGCTGAGTTACGACTTGTGGCTTGAGTTGTGTTTGAGCTCCAGTGAGGCTGCAGGAGTCATACTGAAGCTGGGGTTTGTGTTGATGTCCCTGGTGGTTGTGATCTAAATCTTTAGCTAAATCATAGTAGCAAGGATTTTACCTCATAAAAAAAATTGGCCATGGTATCAGTTTTCATTTGGCAAATGGAAGGGTCTTCAGGAAGAAGGAACATCTGTACACAAAGTGTCTTTGTTTCTTTACAAACAGATGTCTTGGAATGGCAGATTATGTCCCGTACATCCTAAATCGCAGCCATGCACTAGTGCAACCTTCAGCTGAGGTTTCAGGTCTGCAGTTCCTCTAGGGCTAAATCCCTGTTCTTCGCATGTAGGCAAATTAATCTCTTAATTTTCACTCTTAATTTTTTTCTAGGGGCTCTTTCCTGTGGTGTCAGCTTGGGTTTCTTACCCTCTCCCATGGTGGTGGCTAAGGTAGAAGGTGGTCCTTTCTGCTGGCCCCCAGCAGTGAGAGACCCCCCAAGAGATCCCTGACCCAATGTAGGTGCTGCAGTCATTGTGCCCTGGTGCTGCTGGGCTTGGTCTGCTGTCAGGAGGAGGACTGCAGGGGGAAGATAGTTTTAAGGATGATTTGTTGACTTTGTGTGTAGATACTTGAGCTGCCTTACCTCTGGGTTGCTACATTTTTTGTTGGGTGACATACCAGTTTGTAAGTTGGGTGATATTTTCAGTCAGGAAGCAGAAACAAAATTTCTTTCCAGCTGTGACTGAATGCTTTTGTGCTTGGCTCTTCAAGGGCCTCCTCTGAATACATAAAGTTAATGAAGAGACTGTTGGCAGAAGAGGAGGCCCATTAGGTCCTTCGCAGAAGATTAGGCAAGGAGATACAGCAGGGAAGAAGGCTCTGCTGTGTTCCATAAGCAGTGGAAAAAAGCCTTTTGTCTCCCTAAAGCCCTGCTTTAACCCCCAGATTTGAGAACAAATTTGGAATCAAAAAAACTTAGAAGTTTGCTTATTTATTGTAAGCGTGTCTAAGTGCTTGGCCACTGACTGCCGTCTTTTTAAGATGGATAGACTGTGGTTTGATGTGTGTTATTTCAAAGATCTGCCTCTGAGCAGAGTGGGATATCAACAGAAAAATATTTCCGATATTTCCAAATTGTGTAGAGTGAGAGATTAAAATCCAGACGTGGATTGCTCACACTTAGAAGTGCTCAACATAAATGCAAGTAATAATTAACTGAATAAAATATCTGTTGGTTTTCTTACTATTAGACATTCCGTCCTGCTGCAATGTTGATAGAAAGATCATCTGATTTTGGAGAAACATGGCAAGTGTATAGGTATTTCGCATATGACTGTGAGAGCTCATTTCCTGGGATTTCAACTGGACCCATGAAGAAAGTGGATGATATCATTTGTGATTCCCGATACTCCGACATTGAACCTTCAACAGAGGGAGAGGTCAGAGGGGTTTTTTATAGTATGTTTATTGTATAGACTGTTTCCATAAAATTTCATGTTCACTTATTTTTAAAGCTGAATCTTTTGTTGTACCATTTTTCCTCCAGGTAATCTATCGTGTTTTAGATCCTGCTTTTCGAATTGAAGATCCGTACAGTCCACGGATTCAAAGTATGTATACAGTTACCTTCCAGGCTCATTTGAAAGCACTTCTGTACTTATTTACTTACTAATCAAAAAACAGTAAGCCACAAATAGTCATGCATTAGCCCTGATAACAGTTTTGAAGTCCTGTGAATACGTTTGTGGTATGGCTTCTTTTCCTGACTCAGACAGTGATGTGCTGGGAAATAACAACCAGTGTTGTGAAATCAAGTCATTGCTCTTACACGTGTCATTGTAGTTGGTTCTTCTTCTCAGTTGATCAGGGAATCGTTTTCATTAGAGACCTCCCTCCCCAAAATACATGCAGTTGCTGATGGAAACCTTGGAATGTGATCCCATAATTGTAATGGTTGGCCTTGGTAGCACTGCGTGGCTGGATCACACAGATGTAGTCATAGAACACAAGTGACCGTAGCATTTGTGTGCAGTCATGGCAATCAAGGAATGCAAAGGTAGAGAGGTCTGTGCTGTAACGTGCCTCAAAGAGAAACCTCATGGGGCATTTCTTTGGAGTAGGGAACTGCAGTGCTTGGCCTTAAACTTGACCTCCAGTTTAATATTCATTCTCAGTTTCGGTTCGTGTCCTTCAGTGTAAAGCTGACTGGAGCAGAAGAAAATACCTGAAGTAGAAGTGTCTGCTAGTTGTTATATCAGTTTAATGTTTTTAAACCAAAGTTTTAAAGGGAAAACTGTGAGAGATGCTCTGCTTTCATGGGCTTGAAGTGCTTTTTCAAGCATAGTTTGAAGGCTATAAGAAATTATACAGGATTTCTAATATCAAAGTGAACACGTAGACTGAATTAATTACTGTAATATTGTCTTCCCATGGATTATATCCCTTGAGAACTTTTCCTTTGTATTTGGATAGTGATGGCATGTTGCTTCTTTCAGCAAAATGTAACTAATTATATTTGCTAGGAAAGCTGGGCATATAAAAGAAGAATATGTTTGTGTCTTGATTCCAACAAAGTTTATTTCCAAAAGGCTCGTAACTCTTAAAGCTCCTGGTCCGCTTGTCAGCGGTTCCTTAAAATCAGATCCTTGTCCATCTTACATTTTAAAACTTCAAAGAACCAGTATTTTCTTGGTGGTACTGTTGCATGTGCCTTTAATATTTGTGTTTGTGCCTATGTATGCCTGCAATAAAATAGACTAGTATTTTTAATTAAGCTTAAACTAACTTACACAGTGATCAACCTGTAGTACAATAATGTGATTATTTTAATTTGGGAGTATGAAGTGATGTGATGCGTAGTACGTAAGTGCTGAAATTAAATCTGATCTAATCTGCCCATAGGAAGTGTGCTTGGGAAGTCACTCCTGGCTTCCTCCCATTCAATACCATATCTGGTAAATTATTCCAAACCTGAGGGGTTTTTTGGTGTCTTCTGCAGACCTATTAAAGATCACAAATCTGAGAGTCAAATTCATCAAGCTGCACACGCTGGGAGATAATCTCTTGGACTCTAGGATGGAGATCAGAGAGAAGTACTACTATGCCATCTACGACATGGTGGTTCGCGGGAACTGTTTCTGCTACGGACACGCCAGTGAGTGTGCGCCGGTGGATGGCTTTAATGAAGAAGTGGAAGGAATGGTAAATATTCACATTTTCCTGCATAAAGCTGTTCCTGACTCTGCCTCTTGTGATTTAAACACAAATTTAAAGATGACATCCTTAATTTTCAAACAAGAAAACCATTAAAGTTATTCCTCCTCAGCAAACATATCTGCCATTGTTGGTGTTAATCAAGTACAGAGAGCTCAGATTAGGTGAAAATGTTTTAGCATTCCTTTTCTAATTATGTTGAAGAGCTGATGAAATTAAAAGGCAGGAATTCAGAAAGGGAGCGTGGGGCCAGAGATGGGTGTGTGGGTTGGCTTGGTTACCCTAAAATTGAAGTGAATAGAGGCATCAAAGGGTGAAAGACCTTCGAGAATCAAACATGACCTGTGTTTGTATCAGTTGTTATTAGCTGAGAAGTGGAGGCTGTAGCCCTAATTTACAGCAGGCTCTGAAGGAAAACACTGCTGCTGGTATTGTACACTGCTGTGTGAGTGCCACATCCCTTCTGGGTTCTGATTTTCCCTGTGTTTTTTTGCCTGACAAGCAGTAATAGCACCTCTGTTAATGAGTAAGTTATTAACTGGATGGAAATGTGGAGGTTGTGTGGGTTGCCCCAGGGGCCGTGGGATGCTGGCAAGCAGGTATGCTCCATTGCCCTGCGCTTTTGGTGGCTGTCTCCATCCGAGCAGGAGCAAGACTGGCTTGACTAGTCATTGTTCTGGTGCTTGTAGTCCTCATCATCTAATGCAGCAGCTGCCACACAGTCACTTTTGGTCTGCTTAGTGCTTGTTCTGTGCATGTTGAAGGCCAAGTCTGAGACTGATGGATAAAACCCATCCAAGCCATCTGTTATCTTTGAGAACCAAGGTAGGACTGGAAAGAAGGCGCCAGGCTAGTGACTGATATAACTAGATGCATGTTAATAGCTAATTAACAGCTAACAAACAGCTAACTCTTAGGTCCAAGAGGCTTTTGTGATTAGGTGGAACTATGCTCTCGTTGTTCATTCTGAAAGCGTTTATTCAGGTGTTAGATCAAGTAAGGAAAGGACAAATTTGTATGAGGACATTCTTATGTTGTTAAGTAAAAGGACGCTCCTGTGACTCTTTATGTCCTCTTACATGCAGTTACGTGCATTAGAGTCTGCAAAAGTATATCCATTATGTACTAGCTATATTTTGCATTAATTGGAGCATGAGGTTTTTTTCCCCTTCCTATTTTATAACCAAGTATATATTCCTCTTCTTTTTCTTTTCTTTTTTTACTGACAGGTCCATGGGCACTGCATGTGCAGACATAATACCAAAGGGTTAAACTGTGAGCAGTGTTTGGATTTCTACCATGACTTACCCTGGCGACCCGCTGAAGGCCGCAATAGTAACGCATGCAAAAGTGAGTTTGAGTGAAATGCAGATCTGGAGTCTGGTGTGAGTGTTACATGCTGCTACCTGGGAACTTGTGACAAAGTTCTGCATGTTCTTTGCTTGACTTTGGCATGTCTTTTCTGCAAACTTGCATCTCCCCTGGGACCAGACTCTGCTTTCTGTCTTTGCCACAGAGTGCAACTGCAATGGCCACTCCAGCCAGTGCCACTTTGACATGGCTGTGTACATGACAACGGGGAATACCAGTGGTGGAGTGTGTGATGACTGCCAGCACAACACTGTAGGACGCAACTGCGAGCAGTGCAAGCCCTTCTACTTCCAGCACCCAGAGAGAGATCTGCGGGACCCCGACGTCTGTGAGCGTAAGTGCAGCCCTGCTCCTCGGTGTGGGAATGGCCGTGGCATCCTTACTGTGGCCCCCCCAGGATTTTCCCTGGAGAATTTAGGATTTCTCCCCCATCTTCTTTCGGCTAGTGGCGTGCTCCCAAGCAAAGATACTTGAGGGGAAGGTGATTGTCTTGGAGGTCTTGAGTGAGCCTGGCTGGGTTTTGTTTTCTCTTAAAGAATCTGGAAATGTATCTATCTGGTCATTATGTGTTCAACCCATGTCATGTCTAATACTTGCAGAAATGATACACTCTCTCTACACAGCAGCTGAGTTTAAATAATTCAGTGTGAGACTTGGCCTTTTCTTTTGTAGCAGTTAATAAAACGCACGCAATGCTTCCTTCTTAGCTTGCAACTGTGACCCAGCTGGCTCCCAGAATGGTGGCATCTGTGATCGCTACACTGACTTCTCCACTGGCCTCATTGCTGGACAATGCCGTTGTAAATCATTTGTCGAAGGGGAGCGTTGTGACCTCTGCAAAGAAGGTTTCTATGGCCTGAGTGCCGATGACCCAGCGGGTTGTCAGTGTGAGTAAAAACATATGTTCCTTTATGTGTGATCAAAAGCTCTCTGAGGAGCTGTTAGAGCTGGGTGAAGTTGGTTTGTGGGATGAGGTTTTTTTTTTCCTTTGTTTCATGTTTTTGCTTAAGGACAAACATTCTTGTAGGTTTGCCATAGTTTGGAGTCCACCCCCCCTTAAAACTCAGTTCCCCAGCTGATCTTTCTAGTGCATTCAGTGGAAACAACAGAATGCTCCTTGTTTGTTTTTAATTATAAGTCTCTAAGTCAGGGAAGTTTTACTGCGATGGATGGCGGGCACAGTGTGCAATTTATCTCTGTCCTGGGAAAGCTTTAATGTAAATATTTAAGTTAGATACTGTCTAAACTGTAACTCCAGTCCTGTGTTTTGACCTGCCTATTTGTATTTCCCAATCTAGCTTGTGCATGTAATCCTCTGGGTACCCATCCCGGGGGGAATCCTTGTGATTCGGAGACAGGAAACTGCTATTGTAAGCGCCTGGTGACAGGAAAGCAGTGCGATCGCTGCCTGGTAAGTAAAATACCGTAAAATAAATGAGAAGACACTGGCATGAGGAAGGCTGGTGTGCTGAAAGCACAGATCAAGGTGCTGGCCGCCATCTCTGACTGCCTGCAAGCAGGCACTGGTGTTCAGGCTGGAGCAGGCACTGCTGTGAAGGGGAGCTGTGAAGCACGCTGTGTTATGGGGAGCGGCATGTGAAGACAGACTAGAGCATCCAGAAATTAATTCCCGGGACCGTAAGGAGTGAAACGTTTGGATATTTGTTGCAGTTGCTCTGTGAAAATTTGGGATCTGGGGCAGTTCTTCTGGAGCCCTCGCTGGGGTGAAAGACAATTGTCAGAGAAGCAGTGTTACCAAAAAACTGCTTTCTATACAGGCAGTTATTTTAGGCAGGGATTATTTCATACACATACATTTCCATATAGCGTTTATGTGAGCTGGAGTGTTATAGAAACACACTGTCAGACAACTGGATGTGTTTGTATAAACACTGACTGGCTGTCTTATCTAACAGTGAGCTACATGGAAAAGCTAAACAAATCTATCTGTCCAACAAGCAAGTTGCAGAGTAGCAATCCTGCAAGGGCAGTGCCCTGCATAAAGGTCCACCACCCCATGCACGCCTCTGTTGCAGTGTGATGTACTGGGCTGTGATTTTCCAAGCCCTTCCTGGGGTCAGGAGCCCAAACTGGTGTAGATGGTGCAGTAGGAGTGAGGTCTCTGAGCTTGGGTCCTCCTGAATCATGCTTTTAAAGCTAGATAGAAAGATGTGTTTTTTTCTTAAGCCCTTGAGATAGTCAACAAGGTGGAGGAGAGCAGATGGAGAGGTTGTGTTGGTGGTTGTGGGGTTAGACCCACAACCAGGGGAGCAAGATCCATGGGTTGGGGGGGTTAGTCTGGGGTAGTTTATGCAGAGTATTTCAAAATGTGCCACTGGTGTAGATGGGGTTAAATCGGCACTGGGCTACAGCACTGGTGATGTTTCCTCCTGCAGCCTGAGCACTGGGGCCTGAGCAATGACATGGATGGATGTCGGCCATGCGACTGTGACCAGGGAGGAGCGCTCAACAACAAGTGAGTTTCTGCCCAATTACTCTCCTGTAATCATTCACCCCAGTGAGTTTTGCTTCATTTGCAACCACAACATCCAGGGATCAACATGCTCTGGAGGAGGATGTTTGGGACTGTCTTTCTGCTCCAGAAAGTGGCAGGTCTTGATTGCAGGAAGGGGTAACATAAACACCCATGTCTTTTTCATGCTGAGCAGCCTCCATTTGTGCCACTGGTGCAGATGAACACATAAAACTGTTTTTAGTGTAGCTCTGCCTTTGGTCAGCCAGGGTAGGAGCCAGCCGTGGGTTAAGCTTTGCCTTGGCCGTAACCCGGGGTATGGTCTGTGTCAAAGATTTGCTCTCACAGGAACAAAGCAGGAATCAGGTGGTAACATGGGCTGTCAGGCTGGTTCTTGGTTTGCTCCCAAATTAGCCTTTTGGCCAGTCTGTCTGTCCACCAGTGCTAGGGGAAGTGGGCTAGCTGCACGGTACCGCTGCATTGCCCCAGTTGTGCTGTGTGGGGTGGGCTGTGGACCTGGAAGTGCCCATTGGGGGGTGGAGATTTTTCAGAGAAAAGTGTAGGTTCTGAAGATGCATCCATCAGTAAAAGCATGGAAAGTCCTGGCTTAAATGCTTGGTGAGAGAGTTGCTGGGTAGCCAGACTGCTCCTCTGACGAGAGCAGTTTTCTGTGCATTAGGTGCATGTCCGACCCCAGGCTTTTCCAACAGCACCACGTTCCTTCGCTTTCTTTCTTTTTTTTTTTTCTTATTCCCCTTCCCTCCACAAACCCTTTGAAATATCCTGCTTTTGTCTAAAACCCCAGAAGCTTCCCAAGGGGGTGGACAAACTGTTTCACCCTGGAGCCCACAGGACCAGGCTGGGGGTGTTTGGGACTGGTCCTGGTGTGACTCCTGAAGGTCGTTGCAGCCTGCGGACAGCCCATCTGTGGCAGGGATTGCTATGGGAATGTCCTGCAGGCTGTCTCTCCCCTCCACTCCCAAATGAATTATTACCCCTCAGCAGACAGCGGCATGGTCATTAGTGATTATTTACTCCTTCGTGCTTGCTCCCTGTGTACAAATCAGTTACACTGCACAGTTTGTAACGGCTCCCCTGGCGCAGCCACTGCCAGGAGTTTTGGTTACAGCTTGGCCGTGGCCGAGCAAGACTTTGCAGCCTGTTTCCCATGCACTGCACCCAGCGATTGCAAAACTATGCAGAAAGGGGACGTGCAGTGTCCTGGCATGGGCAGGGAGCAGCTGTGCTTTCCTCCAGCTGCAGGAGAGCCGCAAAGCCCAGCTCCGTCTCCTGGCTTCACTTAACATCACTGGGAAGGGGGAGCTTTGCCCTCCCCAGGGCTCCTCTCCTCAGCTGCTGAATTGCGGCCTCCTGGCTCCAGTTCAGGGTGTGCGATGCAGCGCCTGGGGCAGCCACACCTCACCCGAAATTCATCCCCACACTGTAACACAGGTAGTGGGAGTCATCGCCATCCCTGGAGGGGAAACTCTGCAGCTCCCATTCTGGGGCAGCTAGGGCACTTCTGGCATCTCAAAGTGGGCATTTTAAGTGAATCTCTGCAATTTTCAAAAAATGGTTTCAGTTAAAAAATTACTCTTAGAATGGGGGCTTGAGAAGCCTGGAGATTTTCCATGGAAACCAGAGGGGTTTGACTTTAGAAAATGTTTCTAAATTCAACTAGAATTAAAATAAAGGGATGTATTTCAGTGGACCAAAAAATCTTCCTATGAAAAAGTGTGACTGGGCACGTGCAAAAATACAACATGCCCCAGGGTTCTTCATAATGGGGGGTGGACATTCTGGGGACAATAAAACCACCCAAAGGCAGTTTGGGCATGGAGCTGTACTGAGGAAAGAAAATGTCTCGTTATGAAGGAAGTGGAGCTGCTGTGTGTCACCCTGGCCAGGCCTTCTGCATTCCCCAGTGATGGCTCTGTCTGTCCCATGTCTTTGTCTGTGTCTATCCTACTTCAAAGCAGCTAGGTATATTTTTTCCCTGTGCGTAGCTGCTGGTGGGCAACTTCTTGGGATGTGCTTTGCAGCGTACGAGAGCTGCTTGATATCCCAGGGCATGCAGGGTCATGCATGTTCTTGCTTTGCCTGAACCCGTACAAACCCGCACGCTGCTTGCATGGGCTGCAAGCCTGGAGTTGAAGGCTGCCTTTGGCTTGCAGTACAGACATGCCTCTTGGCTGTGTCTGTGGTAGCAAGTGAAGCTCTCCCAGACTGCTGTCTGGCCCTGCATCCATAGCATGAAATCCTGTAGCCATCCAAACAGAGGAAACCACATGCAAAGTACCTACTGGAAATTGTCCCTGGCCCGTGGTGACTCCCAACCTGAGCTTAGGAGTTGTTTGGGAGAGCAATAGTTAGGTTGAGCCAAGACTGTGCCCAGGACCGTGCTGCCGTTTTAGCAGTGCACATGGTCCTGCTGCAGAGCCTGAGAACACTGTGTGTCTAGACATAGCTGTGTCCACAAATGATTCTCCTTCTTAAAACGTCAAAGCAGAAGATAGCTCTAGCACTGTCTTAGCTTAGCAAAGATGTGTGGTAAATTTATTGCTCTTCCATTTTAGCTGCTCGAGTGAATCTGGCCAATGTGAATGCCGGCCCCACATGTTTGGACGTCAGTGCAACCAGGTGGAGCCTGGCTATTACTTCATTTCACTCGATCATTACATCTACGAGGCAGAGGAAGCCAGCTTGGGTCCCGTGAGTAGCAGTTTTAGTGGGCTGGTGTGTCTGGACAGCTGTGGGAAAGTTGTTTCACCATTTGGGAGTTGGAAGTATTTGTTTTGTATCCTGAGTCTTTTGCAATTAAAATGTGGAAAACACAAAACTGAATTGTGTCAGAAAGCCATCAAGCTGTAGCTCTTCAATCTTAGTATTAATTTATTATAATAATATATAATTTATTAATTTAAGGAAGGAAACTGCCATTTTTCCTTTTAAACCTGTTTCTTTGATCATGACTGTACAGTTTCCTCTCAGCAACCCTCTCTGTACCTCACCGTGTACATGCCCACTGCACCCACTTCTTCCCCTCTTACCTCAAGAGTGGTGGGACACCGACACTGGCTCTTCTTTGGTGCCCTGGAGGGAACAAAGTATGCACTTAAGCACACTGCCGCAGCTTTTAGAGTTTCTGTACATCAGCAGCAGTTATTTTAATAATGACTAAAAACATGGCTGATTTGTGCAAAAAGCTGTTTTTGTAAGTGGGGTTGCCTCTAGCTTGTTTAGCCCACTGGCGCAATACATCAGGGTCCTGGCTCTATCCATACGTCTCTGCCTTGCTTTCATTTCATTAACAGCAGCTAGGCAATTACATCAATTATTCTTGCCTCCAGCAAGAAGTCAGGAAGTTGAGATAATAGTTTCTCTAAAGCAGCAGATCCTTGTCTGCCTGCAATTGGGGCACTTGGTCCTAATTTATTTATTTCAGGCAAAATGCAGCCACTTTGCAGTTTCAGCCAAGGCAGAGGATTTTTGCTATCAGATACCTGCAGAGAGGGAAGATGGTGCAGAGCAGAAGCTGGACCGCAGCAGAGGTCGTGTGAGCTGGCACAGGGTTTTTGGCTCATTTGTGTCTACCTGGGTGGAGAGGTGGTACCCGAGGCCTCACCGGGGCTTGAGGATGGAGGAGCCCAGTGTAAAAACCCACCTTGCCAAGCAGAGTGAGGGGATGTGCCACTGGCTTGCCTTTTGAAACCTTCAGAACAAACCATTTAAAAAACCTGCCAATCTTACAGATCTGGTGGCAGAATAAAACTCCGAATTCCCAGGTAGAGGCTGAGCACAAGACAAAATGAAGTGGCACAGAGTTGCAGGGATTTTCAAGCAGTGCCATGCTCCCCACAGCTGCACACCCCTGCTCACGTCGCTCCTGCCATCCTTTCTGGGGAACTCTGACCCTTTGGGCAAAGCCAAAGGGTAATAACCTATAGCCAGGCTGTCTTCAAAGAGTGTGAGAATACATGAGGGGACATCCTGAAGTGATATGTATCTGTATAGACATTTCCTTACGTTTTATCCCTTTCTACTGAAGCAGTTTCCTTAGGAATGCACAGGATGTTGTTCTGTGGAGAGAACTATTTGTGGATGCAGATGTATTTGAAACGGGAAGTTTGAACACCACACATTTCCATTGCTGTTGCCTTTTTCCTCTTTTTTGCTTTAAGTAAAGAGTAGCAGATAAAAACTTGGCACCCAAGATTGAAAGGAGTGACCATGTATTTATTTGGCTATTAAATATCTATTGATGATTAGGATCTCTGTTATTTAGTGACAGCCTACTTATGATGGCTGTAATCTGCTTTTCAGATGTAATCCTGAGCAACGGTTTGGCTTGGAGCAGCCCAGTGCAGTCAGGAAGTAATTAGCACTCAGCTTGGGTGGTTAATAGAGCAGTTATGTGCCACTGCAGTAAATCCTACTGCTACAAGTACAATATGAAAGGCCTTACAGTGAATGAGATGTCATAGCTGGTAGATTCGTTACTCACAACAAGTTTCAAGTTTAATTCCCCACTCTAACAGAGAAATGGATGAAGAGTTGTGCAGTGTTTTGTCTTTCTTGCCTCTGTATATTGTTAAGCGGAAGGACTATGGTGTGCATGCACATAGGTTTAAAAGAGAATTTGTGTTCTCTGGGATGCAAACAATGGATGCTGCGATCCAGAAGTGATCCATCAGCAGAACTCGCCACTTCACATGCTCCCGTGGGGCTCACAAATTTAATGTATTGGTATTAAAATATCTGTTCCCTGTTTCTGTAGGGAGTAAACATAGTAGAGCGCCAGTACACACCAGACCGCACGCCGTCATGGACAGGCATAGGATTTGTAAGGGTCCCTGAGGGGGCGTACCTGGAGTTCTACATTGACAACATCCCCTACTCCATGGAGTACGATATTCTGATCCGCTACGAGCCACAGGTAGGTCTGTGAGTACAGACATTGCTGCCTCCTGGCAGGTGCTACAGCACCTGTCCTGGTGCACAACTGATGGGAGCCCAGCACCTGCGGGAGTCATCAGGACTCAAAGACAAGGACAGAAGCTCAGTTAAATGTCTTGGATAGTGAATGGCTGTAGCCAAGGGTTTGCAAGCAGTTGTTTTTGGCTGTGGATAATTCACAGGGTGAAGGGAAAGAGAGAAATTCCCCCAGCACTTTACCTAGAGCTTGGCAGCAATTGACTGCACTGAAATACTCAGGTGTAGTATTCAGGGGTGGAGGGAGAGGAGGTCGCCAAACCCCCCACTGATGCTGTGCTGCAGATGGGGCTGCTGACCACCTACACCTAGTCATGTTTTTATTGGAAGGGAGGGAGGGAGAGAGAGGCTGTTGTGCTGGAGGATGCCCAGGGGCACTTGCCATGTCTTGTCTCAGCCCAAACCTGCAGCCGGTAGATGCCCCATTGATGCTGGAGTTGCACCCCGCTGCTCCCCCAAGCGTATGCACACTCCTCCTGGCCTGAGCTCTGGGTGCTCCCAGGAGCTTACAGCCACTGCTTCATGCTGATCAGCCTTTTTTTTCCCCTAGTTGCCGGATCAGTGGGAAAAAGCTGTGATCAGCGTATCGCGCCCCGGCAAGATTCCCACGGGTAGCCGGTGTGGCAACACAGTTCCTGATGATGATAATCAGGTCATCTCGCTGTCACCCGGCTCCAGGTCAGTAAAACTGAGCAGGCCAACAGGAGAAAAAAAACAAACAAACATTTAAAAAGCTGAAACAGAGAAACAGTCATGTTTTCAGTTTGCTGTGGCTGCTATGAAAAGTAATGAAATTTAATTTCCAGTGGATTATAAAAACATATTTAGTATTAAGTCTGTAGACTCAAAGCTTTTGATTTTATTCTCACTGTCTGATTTTTTTTGTTCACTGAGTAAAGAGGCGGGAAGTGTTTGCACAGCCTGTGAGTGAACATCGGCACAACTCTTTACCTTGCTGATAAGCTTTTCCGGTTCTGACTTGCACAAGCTTCCAGACCACCTCTTTCACATCGTAGCTTTGGTTCTGCCTGGTCTTGGCTGCTTTCTGTTATCTCAATTGCTTTATAGGGCCACCTGAAATGCTTAATGGTGCTAGACCTTTGAAGTAAGAATTGTTTCCTGTTCCTAATCCAGATACGTTGTTCTCCCACGGCCTGTCTGCTTTGAGAAGGGGCTGAATTACACCATCCGCCTGGAGCTGCCCCAGTACTCCTCAGTGGATACGGAGACAGAGAGCCCATACACGCTCATTGACTCTGTGAGCAGAAACTATTTTGGGGATGGTCTGGGGGAAAAGTGTATTTAAAAACCTGAAAGTTTGCATCTCCTCTGGCATGTATTGGTATAGATCCAAAGCAATATTTTACAATGTTGTTGCTTATGCGTGAAGACAGATTTTAACTGAACAATGTAAAGCAGCGTAGGTTTCTTCAGTCTCAAAGTATGTGGGTTGTTTTTATGCTAAGAGGCTTTTGCTGTATTGTACAGGACTGCAGCTAGTTCCACAGACCTTACAGGTTTCTTTGGGGAGGGTAATGTGTGTTATGTATGTCATGAATGTCAACTCAACCTTTTTCTTTTAAATTGGTAGAATTTGGTAGATTTGATAAGAATTCAGTAGATACCAGAACTGTTCCACCAAAACCTAGACAAATATCATCATTTCCCTTCCAAATTCTGCCTGTCTGTTTGCTTTTTGGCTGAAAAAAGAATGATAGTAAGCAGGATAATAGTGAATTTTCATAATTTTGATGGAGGCTGCTTACAAATAGTGACACACTGTCACTGTGACGTTTTTTAGCTCGTTCTCATGCCATACTGCAAATCGCTGGACATATTCACAGTGGGAGGCTCAGGTGAAGACGTGGTCACTAACAGCGCTTGGGAAACTTTCCAAAGATACCGGTGTCTGGAAAACAGCAGGAGTGTTGTGAAAACCCCGATGACAGATGTCTGCAAGAACATCATATTCAGCATTTCTGCTCTATTACACGAGACTGCGTTATGTATGTAACCACCTACTTGTAGGGAAAACTGTGCCTGGAAGGTGGATGGTGCTTGCAGGCAGAGCGGTTTGCATGGGGAAGGCGTGTGTGTGGGATGAGGCAGGTGGCTGATATCCTGTGCCGTGGTACTCACTCCTGCCAATGCTTTTCTCTGCTCAGCATGCCAGTGCGACCCCCAGGGCTCCCTGAGCTCGGTGTGTGACCCCAGTGGAGGACAGTGCCAGTGTCGTCCCAACGTCGTCGGGAGACAGTGCAACAGATGTGCCCCTGGCACCTTTGGGTTTGGGCCGAGCGGATGCCGACGTATGTTAAACCCTTGGCTCTGGGCTGTGCTGTGGTCAAGACCCTGCATTTAGGGCTTGCTTTGAAAACGCAGCTCCTCTTCCCTCTTCTTGCAGTGTGCGAGTGCCACGTCCGAGGTTCTTACAATGCCTTCTGCGATGCGGAGACAGGCCAGTGCCACTGCTTCCCCGGGGTGTATGGGCGGCAGTGCGACCGCTGCCTGCCCGGCTTCTGGGGCTTCCCCAGCTGCCAGCCCTGCCACTGCAATGGCCACGCCGACGACTGCAGCCCCTACACCGGGGAGTGCCTGAGCTGCCGGGACCACACAGCAGGGCACAACTGCGAGAGGTACAGCATGCGTGCCCCCTCCCCAGCCCCTCTCCTTCACCCCAGCAGGATGGGCACAGCAGCTGTTCCCCTGTGGTGCTGGTGCTCAGGCGGGTGTGAAGCCACAGGGAAAGTCCCTGGACCTTGGGAGCCAAAGCAGCACTGGTGATCCCAGAGGAGGATGGGAGCGGGGACCCCCTGTTCCCTGTCCACAGCCTTGCGCCCCCCAGCAGCACCTGCCCAGGCAGCCAAGAGCACATTGCAGAACCCCAGGGCTTCAGAGAGGCTTTCTCTATTGCAAGCCTCCTTAGAGGCATCTGCCCTGTGTGTCCTGCTGTGACACTGGTGTAAGCCAGACAAGTTTGCCTTTGTGGGCACAACTGTTTGGAGTGTGAGTGGCACAGGAGAACCATAAGGATGTTTCTGCCCTTGGGTTGAAAACCTGAGCACAGTTATGGCAAGGCTGCAGTCTGTTTGCCTGTGGTCCCCTGCATGCTGTGTACCCCATCGTGCAGGTGCCAGGCTGGCTACTACGGAGACCCTGTCCTGGGATCAGGCGACCACTGCCGCCCCTGCCCTTGCCCTGATGGCCCTGAGAGCGGACGCCAGTTTTCCAGTGGCTGTTACCAGGATCCAGTCACCCTGCAAGTCGTGTGTGTCTGTAACATGGGATACATAGGTACTTGGCGGGTGCGGGTGCTGGTTGGGTTGAATCTCCTGGTGAGAAGGGGTATGTTCATACAGGCTGTTGGATGTGACCACAGCACCAGCATCAATGTGTAACTGCTGGAGGTTGGCAGATTTGGAAGGTGACACCACTTGGAAGGTGCCAGCACAGAGAAGCTTGTGCAGGCAATGCTGGCACCACCGTGAACCTCATCCCCAGCAGCGTGACAAGGGATTGACCAGTGATCGGCAAAGGTGGCCAGGGCAGCAGTGGAACTGAGGGAATGGGTGTGCTGGCAGCTGGGCTGCAGCAGCATACCTTGGTGCCCCAGGTAGTACCGTCCATGCTGCACCAAGCTGCCACAGTCTCACCAAGCGATCCCTCTGTTGCTCCGAGCATGATCCGATTAACGCTTCCCCCATTAATGGCCTTTATTGTCTTGCTGTTTACGGGGCTGTGTGCTAGTGAGCTGGGATGGTAGTTCCCACCATGTCTGTTTGTTCAAACAGGCAGTCGATGTGATGAATGTGCGTCTGGCTTCTTTGGGAGCCCTGATGAGGTTGGCGGCGCCTGCCAGCCGTGCCAGTGCAACAACAACATTGACACCACTGACCCGGAGGCCTGCGACAAGAAGACGGGAACATGTGTGAAGTGCCTGTATCACACAGAGGGGGGAAACTGCCACCTCTGCAAACAGGGCTACTATGGGAGCGCCCTGCAGCAGGACTGCAGAAGTGAGTGAGGAGACATGGCCATGTCCCCTCTGCCATCCATGTCATGGGGCAGCAGTGGCCGCCTGAGCTCTTTAATTTACCGGGGAGCATTTAGGGTGAAGAGGAACCTCATTACCTGCAGATGGGTGCAGCTGCCCCACAGCTCAGTGGGGCTCCTGGCCAGGAAGGAAGTCCTTAATGTTTAACTGGGAGAGCAGGGACAGCATTTACATGTGCTGAAAGGAGGAGGCTTTTGCAGGAGGGGGTTTTTTTGCCCTCTTGTTAGTAGCCTTTGTTTACCTCTTCTCCAGAGATGGGGGTGGCAGGGTGAAGATTTGGCTTTTGTTTACACCAGTGTTCCTGGGGCTGGACAGTGGGAGCAAAGGCTGTGGCAGGGGGACGAACCGGGTGGTGGGAAGACAGACCTTCCTCTCTCTCGGCACCAGACGCAGCCCAGCAGGGCAGGGGTCACTTGGTGGGCGAGTGGAGCCCTGCCCTGCTTTGGCACGCCATCGGCTGCTCCAAGCAGATCTGCCACTTGTAGCCAGCTGACAGGAGCTGGGCAGGCTTGGCCTTTGGTTGTGTACAGAGGGAGGAAAGAAGAGGGGGAAGGCTGGGCTCCTTGAATGAGGGGCCTCTGTTGCCTTCAGCGGCCTGGACATGGGGATGACTCTTGTGTGGTGCTGGGTGTCGTTCCACGTTGGGTCAGCCAGGCCTGCCCACGGGCATTGAGACATGGCAGCATTGCCTGCACCTCTGGGGACTCAAATAAACTGGGAATGCTGGGCAGGCAGGTAATAAGAGGGCAGGCTGACATCCAGTCTCCATGCTCTCCCTCACAGAGTGCGTCTGCAACTACCTGGGCACCGTCCGAGAGGACTGCGAGGGCTCGGAGAGCTGCCGGTGCGAGGCGGCCACGGGGCAGTGCCGGTGCCTCCCCAGCGTGGTGGGGCAGACCTGCGACCGCTGTGCCCCCCACACGTGGAATCTGGCCAGTGGCGCTGGCTGCCAGCAGTGTGACTGCGACCCCACGCGCTCCCTTGGGCCCGCCTGCAATGAGGTAAGGGGGGTGTGGGGCACACTGTGATGGCACGGGGCCAAGCTGCTGAGGTGGTAACATCTCCTTTTGGGGTATTTTTGTGGCAGTTCACGGGGCAGTGCCAGTGCATGCCAGGCTTTGGAGGCCGGACCTGCCAGGAGTGCCAGGAGCTCTTCTGGGGTGACCCAGGCATGGAGTGCCGAGGTGAGTCCAACCCCGCTGCCTGCTCCACCTGCTGCTTTTGGAAATGACCCGATGGCTGGGCATGCTGTCACCCCCCAGTATGCTGGGACACCCCTGCCAGGAGCAGCCCCTCTGGTGACCTCTGTCAGTGCCCACATGAGCCTTGGAAATGAGGGAGGAAAGCAGGCAGGATCTGCCTCTGGGGTTTTGGTGCCTCTGGGGATGGGAGGCGCATCAGGAGCCCAGCTCGACACTTGCTTGGTTTATTTTTTGTTGGACCCTTATTTAAAAACAGTCTGTGTAGAAACCAACTCTTCTTCAACCATGAGCTTGCAATGCTGCCAGGTAAGCCTGGGGTTTGAGAATTGGTCTTGAAACAAATTTCCTTTGCCCTTCATTTGTATGTACTGGAAGACCTCTGTCTCCTCTCCTGTCTTGCTAGGGAGGCTAGGAGTGAAGAAATAAGGTTTTTGATTTAGTAGGAGACTTTGCTTATATTTCAGATGAATATAAAGGAGCGAGCAGAGACCATGCAGTGGGTTAGCCATAGCTACATGCTGCAAAACAGAGCGCTGTGCAGTCGCTTGTTTAGAAAACTGGATGCTCTCTGTCCTTTCATTATAAACAAGTCTGTTCATTAGCTGGAAAAGAAACTTCAAACACTCTCCAGACCAGAACAAACTTGTATCTCTGATCTGTTCAAATAGGAGTCTTTGCCAGGAGGGTTTGCAGTAGATTAAGGTATTTTTTCCTGAAGGGAGGAATGTGCTTGCTGTGGTCTTTAATAAATCCTTTACAATAGAGATACCTTAGAGCCCATTATCTAACCAGATAGGCAGGTCACAGCTACTTGGTTAATGCAGCAGATGAAAGGAGTGGGGAATTGTCCCAGTTCCTGAGTACATATTGGGTTTCTTAGGGAGGCTGTGTGTGTGTTCTGGTGTGGTGAGGGGCACTGACCCAGCCGCCTCCAGGGCAGGGATTGTCCCTTGGTATCAGCTGTCTCCATCAGGATTTATTGATGAAGGCCATCTGCATACCTTATCAGCAGGATTTTGCAGTGTACCTGCATTTCTGGCCTCACATGGAGTTTCTGCTGCCTTTTGAGCATATGAAAACCTGCTTTTTAACATTTCTGAAGTAAAGAGAGGATATATTCTTCAGAGCCTGTTTTTTCCATGCAGTCTCTATGCTCTCCTTCCAACCCACCACCCCTTCTCCCCACAAGTGACACAGGAGACTCACTTGGGTGGAAATGCAAGTTTTCCTTCAGGATTGCATCCAACAAGAGGTCTCTGTGGCAGGCGGGGAGAGCCAGTGCCTGGGGCTGAGCTGTGGGAGCCTGCGGTGTGATGCCCTGGATGGGCTCCAAGTGTGCACTCTCTCATGAAGCGCTTCCAGCCCCATGGCACTGCCAGGTCTCCCCAGCAAGGTGTGGTCAGTGCCTCCTGCCCGTGTCCTGGCCTTGCTCAGCAGGGAGAGAAGTGACTTCTCAGCCCTCATTTAGTCCCAGCGAGCAGAGGGGTGATGCTCAGGCTGGCCAGCGGGCAGCCGCTGCATGGGCAGGTAGCAGCTCTTGGCAGTTAGCAGCTTGCAGGCAAAGTGGAAAACTGCCGTTTAAGGAGTTCCAGAGAAATGCCCCTGCAAAATAACTTAAATATGGCCTGCGGCCAAGGTGAAGCTGGAACTGAGAAGAGGATTCGTTAGAAAGGCATCTGCTTCAGCTGCAGTGGGGGACACTGACTGAGGGCAGGCAGAAAATGGTCAAGGTGGCCAGGTTTTGTGCTGCTTTTGAGAAGAAAATACAAACTGATCTGGATGGGGAATGGTGAAAGAGCTCTGAACCATGTGAATATGGACAGATGGTCTTCACTGTGGGCACCAACCTGATGCAGAAGTGTGGATGTCAGTCCCAACAACTCCAGGGGGGCATCCTCCACTGGCTGGTGCAAGTGGCTTCTGCCCAAGGTTGGAAATTGCAGTGTGCCTCACTCAAGGGACAGTAATATGTGATCTCTTCACAAGAGGTCTTCAGGCTGTTGGCATTAAGAGGCATGAGCTCCTGCTGAGAAATGGGGTCTGTACTGCCCATGTTGTTGTGACAGCCTTTACAAATGCTTTAATAATTTAAAAAAGCCCAACAACTAAGGTCATGCAAACACAAGTGCCTGCAAATAAGCTCTGGACATAGCTATGTGGGGATGTACAAAATGACCCATCTCGGATAGGCTGAGGGCCACAGCCCGCCATGGGTTTGCAGGCACTCACAGAAGCACCGAGCTGTTGATGTGGCACCAGGGTCCCAGCACGCTCTGCTGGAAACCAGACTCCAGGGCATGCTTCCCTACTGTCCCCATCAGGGGTGGTGACCATTGCTAGCTGCTACTTGTGACTTGCTTTGTAGCAATCTTGGTAAGATCAGAGACAGTGAAGCAGAACCTGGGGGAGGCAGGTTTTTGCACTTGATCTGGATGCTTTGATTCTTTGTGCTCCCTGCAGTGGAGAGAAACTGTCATCTAATGTCTCCACTCTGTATGTCCCAGTGATAACACTGGGACCAGACCGCTGGGGCAAGCTAAGGTGGGTGCCTGTGTTTGAGCAGTGTCTCAACTGCTCGGTGCTGGGTACGGTCCCACCACCCACAGATGTCCACTGGGGATTGTGCACCACAGAGAGTCTGTAGGGCTGGGCTTTGGAGACTGCTTACTCCATGCTTTACAAAGGCACAACAGTTACTCATTTAATTTAGCATAATGCCTGAAACAAGCCAGGAGAGGCGTAGAGGATAGGGAGAAGCCCAGCCTTGTGCAGGTCCCTCTGAGGATTACAGGAGCTGTGTGGTGAGCATCGTCTGCTCAGAGGTCAGCACCAGCCCCTTTGCAGGACTCTTCTGGGCGTTGCTTCAGCTATGAGCTACATGCAGCGCTACGCAAGCCTGCACGTGAAGGTGTGCATGTGCATAACAATCCTTGCTACGGCAGTAAATAATAGGATTACAAATTTCATCAAACTCGAGTGTCCCTAGCATTCTGCTGAAGCTTTTCCAAAGCATGGCAACCAAAATGCAGGACTCAGCATGCTGAGCTCTGCACTGGCTTCAGCCCGCAAAGCACATTTCTGACAGAAGGCTCCAGGCTCCCGGGAAGCCTCTGAGATACAGTGAGGCTGCAGAGGCAGCTCAGGCAATGCCCTTGCACAGCAGGTATTCGAAGTTTATGTGTTTTCATATAATATAAAGGAGATGACAATTTTACTATCATTACTATTTTAATTGAACAAACAGAACAGAGTGCAGTTAGTAAAAGGCACTGTCTGAGACTGAAAGTTAGGTTGTATTGCTATCTCCCCGTTGCAAGAAATACCTTTGGCAATATTTTTCTGTGTTGGACTTGAGTAGCAAGCCCTATTGTAAAAAAAAGAATTTAATTGAACTAAGATAAAAAAAAATCCATGTGTTTATCAGATATTCATTGCAAACATTGTCAGAAAGTTGTTTTTCTGTTTTTAGTCTTTGTTACGTACTGGTGCTGAAACATCTGTTCACTGAAAATTACTCCACTGCCATTTAAGAATAGGCTTTGTAATCTTAATTTAACACCTGGGTCTTAAACTAGTTATGTGGGCTGCTTTTGTAGGAGGTGTTGATGGTTCAGAGAGAAAGATTAGCAGGTGTTCCTTCTCCTTCTGTGGTAAGTGTCTAAAGGAAGCCAGACGAATACTATGCTAAAGGAAATAATGATTTTCACTTTGAGTTTCATAATTTCAAGTGATCTGTGGTCTTAAAATACTGTAATGTATATTGATTGTTTCCAGAAAATTGCCCTTTTGGCAAGGTCTGCTAGCATGTTAAAATGGAGCACAACTCTAGTAATTCTGCGCTGGGATCTTACCTTAACATTTGTACTGAAAATCATAATGCTGAGGAGTTAACAATATGCTTGCAGAGTAATTTGAATCGATAGCTGATTATTCAGAAGAAATTTGCTAGCTCTGCAAAACTTCCAACCTTACAAATTGCTGAATGGTTTTATCATCATAGTGCCTCACTACCACTGGGAAATGATGCCAGGAAATCATGTTTGAACAAACCCTTTGTTTTTTTTCTGCAGAGGAGTTAAACATTTGATGCTCTCTGTCCCTGATCTCAAGCAGTAAAGAAAATATTTCTGCAAAAATAATTTCTGTGTAGGATGATATATGACACCCACTTGTTCCTATTATCCTGCAATAAGGCATTAATCACCGACACTGATCTTCATACAGCCCTTTCAGTATCCATTATATCATCTCAGCTGTAGTATTAACTGGTCTGACACACCTTAGTTTAAGTGATACGCAAATATGCCACATATTAATTACAGTAGCTAAAATGGAAGTGAGGTCTAAAATTTAAAATCAGAGGGAAAGGTAGCAGACCTGTCAGAGTAAGTGAAAGATAAAGTGGTTCATAGATCCTTGTGAGCTTGAGCTAGTCATTTACTTCTTGGGGATTTCTCCCCTTAGGTTTCTACAGGACTATATTCAATAAACATGTATGACTGTTACTTTTATCTTTAAAATCAGAAAAAAAGTACGGAACAAAAAATGCATTGATCAGGGTGGTATAAAATTTTCTCATGGATACTTTGTGTGTGCACCTGTGCTTGTGAATAGATGCAGCTACAATCTTTTGCAGTCGTAAGTTGCTAATCAGCAGATCCTGACTGAAGAATTTGGCTAGAAAATTTTCCTGTAAAAAATGTGATTTCACTTAAGTCAGAGTATGCCACAGAAGAATGTCTGATTGAGTTAAACACTCAATTAAAGAAAACAATACACCCAGTTCCAAAATGACATTTCGAAACAGAAACCTATTGTTTAACTTAGTAAATGCTGCTTTGAAAACCCTCAGATCTTTGACCAATGAATTCAAAACCTTCTCCTCTGCTGCATTTTCCATGGGAGTTACTGCAGTGTCCTGCTCTGCTTACCCAGCAACAGATTTGATCCCTGTCTAACTGATCTTCAAAGCAAGCAGTACAGTCTGTGTTAACTTGCAGCCCTTCACTCTGGCCTTCGTCCACCCCTCTATATGAAGGGAGAATAATCAACCATTTGTCTTGAAGGCCATTTCCAACCCAAACTGGTTAAGGCATCTAAATGTCTTGCAGTAAACTCAGCATCTGTGTGGCTTTACAGTGCAAAATGAACCCCTTTTCCCAATTTCTAGTCACGTAAGCATAGGTAAGGCATTTAAAAAGAGCTTATAGGTCTTTCCCTATTCCACAGATACTATGTTAGGTGGAGTATAAAGCTGTCACTAGCTACTGGATAATATCTGAAACACTTCTGCATCCCTAGATATGCCTGTGTGTTTCTTGTTCTTCTTGAGGGAAAATTAGATAAACCAGGTTTATGTTAAAATTAGATGTGGTATAGCTACTCAAGTGTTACATCAGACTTATGAGTGTGCTGGTTAGAGCCCGAATCTCCAGAGCCAAGCTGTACTTTGAAGACTGTGTTTGCATTAGCCTGTTTGAGTACATCAGAAACAAAACTGCTGTAACAGAGAGCATCATTAGCACAGGACTGCGAAGGAGTTGACTAACACGGCGGCCATAGGAATAGTTGGACATTAATGAAGGAGGTGGTAGAGGAGCAAGAACTACTGTGGCTAGATGTGGTGGTGGGGTACTTTGGCCAAAAAAAGGTGCTGGGCATGGCATGCTGGATCATTCTGGCGCGGTGTTTGCTCATGTTTCTAGCAGGTGATGGGAATCAAATAATCTCCTGTTTTTACATTCATTGGTGGTGATAAACAAATGTCACATGAACCCTTGTGGTGGATGTGCACTCACTGTCATGAATGATGGATGTGTAACTTGGCATGTGGTTATTCTTCCATGAGCTATTTGCCACTCCTGTGCTAGCATTTTCCAGTCTACACCAGCTAGAAGGTCCTCCTTTCCTTTCACATGGATACTGCCACTGTGCTTTTGTCCCTTTAGGACAAAGTTGTGCCCTGAAATCCTACAGAGACTGAAGCCAGTGGGTGCTTGGTAAGCAGGTATTGCATGAGGCAAAGAAGTGAAACCTGTACACTGTTGTATTTGCTTGGTGGCCCACAGTGTTAAAGGTGCTCCTCACTACCTAGAAGGCTTTACATGATCTTGTCCTGGGCTTGCTTATCTCCTTTTGAGAAGTCAGTTGAGGGTTTGATTCCCACCATGCTGTAAAGGGAAGATATTCTCTGCAAGAGCCTTGGATGTGCTCCGTGCCAGGGTGTGAAATAGCCTGTTGATAGCAGCCAAGGCGTGGGATACAGGACTCCTCCACTAAAAGCCTGTTCCACATGACCTTGGAGGGCAGAAGACCAGTTTCTGTGGATTTCTGACTGGTCAAATTAAGTCATTAATGTGGTATCTGGAAGTTGTGACCCAGCATCTCATAGAAGCACTGAGACCAACTCTAGCGAGGAACAGACATGATTTCAACTATGGCTGAAGTCCATCTAGACTCTAAAAAGGATCGCATGTAACCAAACGCTGACGTGCCTGTGTCATCCTGTTTGCCCACAAGATGTAAGCTGTAAGAGGAACAGTGATGCTTTTGTGAGAATTAAAAAAATTATCACAAGTTCCATCAGTGCCACAGTAAGGAGCTGTCTGAGGGCTCTAGTTAGAGAAACTGTACCAGCCAAATTTAGAAATGCTTCCCAAATTTTCAAAATGGAAAGAAAATAAAATCTACTGTAATCTTATTCCAGTTCAGAGGGAGGCTTTTTCTTATTTTCCTTTAGACTATGTGATTTTACTTAAAATAGAAATAAAATTATCTTCAGTTTTTCTTTCTGGTTTGAAACCTGTGCACAGTTAATGACTTTGGAAAATCATGAAGAAAAGAAAGAGCAAGTGTGAAACCCGCCCTTTTGAAAGCCATTTTATATATATTGGAATCCCACTAGTGAAGTAATGCAGAGCCAGCATTGCCTGATAGAGAGCCCTGAACCAGATAAATAACACAGTAATGTTTCTAGCTGCCCTGTGCAATGTTCTCATGGATCCCACAAAGCTCATTATGGAAGTTTTGTAGAATTCTAGAAATGTAATGATTCTTCCAACTGTTGTGCTGTATTTAGAATAAATTACTTCTTTGCTCTTTTTCATCTCCCAGCAGGCAGCCATGGAGTTAGTACTTAAATTCTCTTCTCCTCTTTCCCAGCATTTTCTGGCTCCAGAGATTTTGGAATCCACATTACCATGTAAATGCTGCTAAAGCCATGTCATCTGCCCTCCCTGAACATGCCGGTATTCAGGAGTAGAATTACCAACATGGATTGGTTGGGATTTTTTTCACTTTAAGCTTTTTAAATCTGTGAGTAAATATAGTGATCTGATTTGCCAGCAGCAAGTATTCATGTAACTTGATCAGATCTTAGGATCTTTGAGAAAAACCACATGCCATTTAGCCTCTTTCTGTGCAGAGGAATTTGGACAATTCATCATTATACCAAGGACCTTATTAGTTGACAGAAGGGTTAACTGACCTCCTTCAAACAGGAACTCCAGGGTTTGCCTGCAGGGAACATATTCCATGGCGAGTTGACTACTTAAGCACTTTCGATGTAAAGTAAAAACAATCTCTTGTGTCAGGGTATAATTCAAAGAACAAAGGACCATTTTGCTCAATTGTGCAGGCAGCAGAAGTTATTTTTGTCTCTTGCCTATCATATTCACATTGTACAAGAAAGTCGTTTTGTTGAGGAATGATTTGTTCTGCTGAGGCTCTTTGTGCAATTTTTGAACTGAAGACCACCACTGTGTTTTGGCATTGAGGCAAACAATGTACAATCTTGAAAACGGCTGTGTGTTGTGCCCCTTTTTTTTCAAAGGGCATGTGCTTGGGGTGTGTGAATTGATTTATGGACCTTTTTGAGCCATTAACCTCCTTCAAGGATGCCTGGTAAATGGATGTGTAAGTGAAGGCTTTTATCAGTACAGTCCTTTCCCTGTTCAAGGACTGTGTGCTTGACCTGCTTCAGGTGTACTCTGCCATGATGGTAGGTAGATGACCTGCCTATTTTCAATGCTTCTCTATTTGTTCTTTGCTGACATCCCTTTGTTAAAAGCTTTGCAGGTCTGTAATTTGCTGGTGCTGCTGCCTGCGTAATTAAGGAGGATGAGAGTTCAGGTGGCAGCCCCACTACATGGAAACACTTCTGATAGCATTATTGTGTACGAAGTGTGTCTGTGCTTTTAGAAATGACCATGCATCAGTAAGTTAATTAAGTAACTTCTCTTCATGGCAGGTTAGTGCCAAAGTGCATCTTTAGTCTTGTTAAAAAAGGGTCTTGCCCAAACTTTATCACTCCAAATTGGCAATCACCTGGAGCCCCTGGGTCCTACCTGACTAGCATATAAAGATAGGTAGGTGTTCACAATTACAAAAATAAAATAAGAATGAACGTTCATTTCAGGAAGGTGTGACTACTAACTCTTGAGTTGGTGCTCAAAGTCTGGAAATAATTTAAAAAAAAAAAAAAAGAAAACCTGTTAATTATCCTCATTCCAACTTGAGGGTGACAAGCAGCGTGTAGGTTCTTGGTTGTTGGCACCCATGTTGGAGAAGACTTCTCTCTTCTCCCTCAGACAGGGCCCATGACCACATTCTTTGTTCTGTTCTACTTTTCACTGCCTGATTTTTTTTTTCCCATTTTCTGCATACCCAAAACAACAGCCTAGTGCCAGGCTCCTTGATGCATGTTGTGAATGTTTTCCCACTGTCTGTGGCAGGAGCACATCCTGAGCCAGGCCTTGTACCTCTGCATAGAAGATTTCTCAAGGGCGGTTACTCCGTAAATTTGTCATGTACTTTGAAGCCACCTCAGCTTTTAGCACACCCACAGTGTCTTGTGGAAGGGAGCTCCACCACTTAACTAAGTGCTGTGTAATCACCTATCTCCTTTTATTGTGCTGTTTGTGGGAGATGCAGGGGAGGGTGGTTGATTCTTGATCTGCTGGATTCCTCAGTTGCCCCCAGCTCCTGTGCTGGAGGAGACAATAAATGGTTGTTCCTTGTTCACTTTTTCTATTTCACTCGTTTTGCTGTTAAACCCCTCTGCTATGTGCCTGCCTATTGTTTCTTTTCCCATCTGGAAAGCCTTACTCACTCTTCATTGTAGGAGTGAAACTGGGATCTTTGTCTTCAATTGTTATCCCACTGACATCTAAACATTGCAAGAAGTGCCCATCTTTGCTCCATTATTGTGCCTGTTTCTGAGATGTGCAAGTCCTGGGCTCCCCTAGAGTTATTTCCTCATCTCTCTCACCTTTCACACTCATCCCTGGTTCCTTGAAGCAGAAACATCCATAATTAGCTGACTATAATCCAGACAAGATCACTTCAATACTCATTTCCCTACTTCATTACAACTGGTTAATTGTTTTACATCCCTGACAATGTCGATGTTGTTTCCCTCACCATAGCCTTCACACATGGCTTTTTCTCCTTCCAGCTTGTGACTGTGACCCTCGTGGCATCCAGACCCCGCAATGCGACCGTGCCACTGGGCAGTGCATCTGCAATGATGGGGTGGAAGGCCCACGCTGCGACAAGTGCTCCCGAGGCTACTCGGGCTTCTCCCCTGACTGCGTGCCATGCCACCAGTGCTTTGCCCTCTGGGATGTGATCATCAGCGAGCTGGCTAATAGGACCCAGCAGTTCCTGGATAGGGCTAATGCCCTCAAAATCACTGGAGTCACTGGCCCATACCAGCAGACGCTCAACACCTTGGAGGAGAAGCTCAGTGAAATTAAAACCATCATTGCTCAAAATCCAGCTGCTGAGCCACTGAAGAACATTGGGAATCTCTTTGAGGAAGCAGAGTGAGTACAGTCACAGTTACATGGATAAGTCTAGTGTGGGAAGGAGTGGGAGTGACAGTGAACTGGGATTTACTTGAGTGACCGATGTCCCCACACTGAGTTGAGGACACTCAGTCTCTGCTGCTCTGGCTGGGGTGCCAGCAGTGAGCATCCGTCCCATGTGCGGAAACCTGGCTGGTGAAAGTAGGAGCAGCAGAGCTACCATGCTCTGGGCAGGCGTTTTCCTGCTCTCACTGCACACAAGGCAGCTAATTACTGCTGAGCCACTCACACTTGCCTTGCGCTCCCCTGGGGCAAAGGACAGACTGCTATTATGTGAGAGAATGAAGAGGGGAGAGATTAAATTCCTGAATTTCCATGTGTAGCTGTTGAGTTTGGAACTTGGGCTCTTTTCTGCACTATGAGCATGTGTGGGGGGAAGCACTAGCTTTATAACAAGGATTGTTTCCATTTTTCTCAGGGTAGGAGCCTTTTATTTTGTTTCAGGGCTAAGCATACAAAAGATGATAGTTTGTGCTTTTGGAGATGGGGCAGTTTAACATCAAGTAGGATTACAGATGCTTTCTAGCCTTGCATGCAACTGCATTGTAAAGGGGACTGCACAAAGCAAAGGGGTGAGGATTAAAGCACAAATGTCTTAATTAGAGATATGCTTGTGCCCTGCAGCTCGTGCTCTCCAGCTGGAGAGCTGGGGGCTGCTGCTGCATTCAGGCTCCGTCTGTACTGACAGAGGTCAGAGCATCTGAGGAGCTGCTTTTTCCCTAACATATGTATATACGTATCTGTTCTTGCTCCTGTCTGGCTATATAGAAGAAGTACTGACTGGACTGTGAAGGACTCCTGGAAAACAGCAGGCTGTTGGGCTATGGGAGAGCTGTAAATTAGTCACAGAGTTTAAATACTGCCCAATTCTTTCAGACTCGAGGGAACACTGGGATCGGTGGGATCACTGTGGATGGGAATAGCTTCATATGCCCACTTCTATTCTGCAGCAGCATTGATGTATAACATACGCTTGCCTTTCCTTTTAGGGTTATCCCACTAGCTGTGGCTGTGCTGAAGGCTGAGGGCAGGAGTTTTTCCTTCATGGTCCTAGAGAAATGGCTGGTGAGGAGGGATCTTTGCAGACAAGTTAAAAGAATCCTTTGTGTTAAAACTAAGGCTTCCCCCCCAGCTTCCTGAAGTTCAAATCTGTCCCATGAGCTTGTAGTAATCAAAACTGCATTTGTAGCTGTGTGGGATGGGAAGCAAATTATGTATGGATCATAGTAGTCAACTCTGACCTATGCAGTTGCCACGATACAAGAGCATTACACCAGTCCTCTGGAATCTGCCTCCAGTTAATCTTACACAAAGCAGCTGTTTTCTGAGCAACTTTGTGCTTTGAGTTTATAAACGTGCTGTAGATTAAAAAGTAGTTTTGTATGGTAAAGGAAACAAAACAGTATTCTAGGTAGGCATGTTATGAATCACTTAGAGCTCCACCTGAGGGAGGACAGGTCCTGCCATGGGAGAAGCTCGGCATGGCTCTAACCACCACTCTTCAGGGAAGTGAAGCGCCGAGGTTTACAGCCCTTCCTCCTCCCCCTATTGAGTCCTGTGCCTCTGTTTTACAGAAAGCTGACAGCAGATGTTACCGTTAAGATAGCTGACCTAGAGGAAAACCTGTCAGCCTTAGCAGTAAGGAGCAATAGCACAGACACTGATCTGAGCGCGCTGGAGACAGATGCCAAGAGCCTAGACCGTGTCGTGAAAGAACTTGCAGAACAGCTAGAGTTCATCAAGATCTCTGATGTTCGGGGTAAGTGTCACAGGGAGGGGGAGAAAGCAATGGGGTGCCCAAAGATTTAATTAGTGTGCGGTTTTAAATACCAGGTTAATCTTCTAACATGTAATAAAGCACAGTTCCTAGGAGGGCAGCTTCTTTTTGTGCATTAGCAGAGTTGCTGATGCAGCAGGAATTTTGTTTTGCCCTCTCACCCCCTCTCTCTCCCTCTGCACATTGCAAAGCAAGCTCAAGTTCTTGGGGCACAGAACTGTCTTAAAGGCTCTTGATTAATACTTTTTAGACATGACACAACAGCTGAAAGTGCAGCAGATAACAAGATACACCTGGACATTTCCCTTGCTCTCCCCACTCTGTTAAATTGCTGTATCTGGTTGGAAAAACTACCTGGGTCTTGGAGACTGAGATCACACTGTAAGAGCTCAGTTCTTCCTAGCCACTTAAGCCTTGCATGTCCACTGGCACATTGAAATGGGCCAAGAACCAAAATTTGCTGGAGAAAGAGGAATGTCACCAAATTCTTCCAAAATTTTGAAAACTGACTTCATTCCAACTTGAAACAGAGGATTTTTATGTTGTTTTTTTTTAATATTTCCTGCTTTGCAGGAAGTTTGAGATTGTTTCCAGCAAACACAGGGTTTCACAGAGTGAGGCAAGTAGAATACAGAATGGGGGAGTCCCTGACTTGTGGCATTCTGCAGAGAAAAGCTGCCCTGGGGTGCAAGAGTATGGCTACCCCTGCAGGGTCCCTCACACCCGCTCAAGGCCTCTCTGGGAGTTGTCCAAAACTAACAGTTCCATAAATCAGCACCTTTCGTCAAGCAGTTATTTCTTAGGAAAGCTCTGACCAGTTTCCAAGCAGTGACTCCATAAGCCAGACATCTCAGGGCAAGCAAAAAGAGCTAATGCGATAAGTGAATCTTCAGAAAACAGACTGCTGCCCTATAGACCTAAGAGGCTTGATCTTCTTTTGCCCTCAGGGCAAATGGAATTCAGTCACTGGGGTCAGAGAAAGGCTTAACTTCAAAATCCAGCAAACTTGACACACTGTCAATTGAGAAAAAAAATCAACTTTTCCCCACAACTGGCCAAATTCTGTCATCCTTGCAGTAGCACTGAATATAGCTGCAGAGGCTATTAACTTGATACTCATATTGCTAACCCTGATGTGTCATCTGCCAGCCTCCATAATATAAATTACTTTGGGTTACTTAACAGATTTCTGAATAGCTCCATCTGATTTCTGCAGGAGCCTTGGATAGTATCACCAAGTATTTCCAGATGTCCCTGGAGGCAGAGGAGAGGGTCAATGCCTCCACTGTTCACCCCGATAGCGCTGTGAAGCTGTCAGAGCAAATGCGGCAGGAAGTGGAAGATCTAATCTATGAGAAGGAGGCCCAGTTCAAGGCTAAACAAGAGGAGCAGTCGCGCCTTTTGGATGAACTCGCAGGCAAGCTGCAGAGCCTGGATCTCTCCGAAGTGGCTGAGAAGGTACAAGGCCGAGAATCGCTGGTGTAAAACCTGTAGCAAAAATAAAGTCAGGTTTGGGAAGAAGCAATGGGTGGGGAGAAACTGTTTAGAGCTTGACAGTGTGAGATAGTTTGTTCATGGAAAGCACATGTGTCTTGGATGACAGGGTATTTTGTGGGATAGAACAGGACTATTTAATTGGTGGGCTCTGAGCTCTGCTGGCTTTCAAGCACCTGCCTTTCCTGTTGGTCTCTCTCCTGTCCCTTCCCAGCCCTCACAGAGCACCCATCTTTTCATCACCCTGCCTCTCACCCAAGGCCCTTTGCTGTGGACAGAGCTCCCATATGCAGGAAAGTGTAGTGAGCCTGCTGGACTGAGAGCCATCCACTTCAGCCTGTCTCAGTCCATGTGCTTGCTTTCTCCAGGTTCCTCTCTTTTGTTTTGCAGCTCTGTAGGTTACACACTATGCCTGTGCAGTGCCCAGCCAGGCAGCACTTCTATTTGCATCACCATGCTCCTGTCCTGGTGCTTGAGACAAAGCAGAACTTACAGGGAGCTGGAGGCAAAAGGGCATTTTCTCTGTTGAAGCTGCCTGCTCATCTGTAAATACGATCAAGGGTGGCTTTTTTCTTGGGAGAGGCTGGGTGTTCCCTCGGTTTTGCTTTGAAGTCGGCCAGCTGCATTCAAAGAACAATCCTGTGTGAAGGCGGGCTGCAGGGGACTGCTCATTAACTCCCCTGGGCAGCCCAGGCAAGTTCTTCACATGCTGAATTGTCCTTTACAACTATGGTCATCTCTCTCTACTCCCCAGCCCTCCTTTATCCTCAGGAGGGAAGAAAGAGGCATCTTTTTGTTTAGCTTCCCTTCCCCTGCATTCCTGCCTAACTCTTCTTGAGGACTGAAAATCTTGGGTAGATGTTTATCAAGGCCATAAACACTGAGTTGCTTGGAGGTTTAATCACAGGACACACACACAAAAAAAATCTTTTTGCTTTCTAGCTACTGCTGGGTTGCATGCCAAATAGGTAAGAGGGACTCATTTACACTTCACAGGAGACAGCTGCAGCTAACTTGGCACAGCCCCTAGGTTTTCCCAGAGAGGTTTTTTGGCTACAAAGTATGTGGGTTAGTGACTATCATTTGGCAAAAGGGGTGGGGTGGAAAGGGAAGAGAACCTCACAATGAGGAATTTTTCAATTTTCCCTCTGGCTAAAACAACTCCTAAGTGATTTCATTGTCCAAACAATTGACCAAGTAGTGGATAATTCTCAGTACAATGTTTTTTTTTTTAAAAAATCTATGTTGAAATTTTCTATGGGAACATATCCTTGACAAAATTCACAAATTGGAAAGTGTTCTGGAAAGATGAAATCAGAGCAAACATTTGGTGGAAGGGAATAGGACAGCTTTTTAAGGAAGGTGAAAAAAAGTTTCCTGTTCAACTTGGAGCATTTCAGCTTCCATGTCATTTTTACAGCATTAGAGCAAAGGAAAGGATATGACTGCACCAAACACTTTCTTCCTTATACACTAGCTTCTTGGGATGGCCAGGTTTTCCTCCAACAGTAGTGAAGACTGATTACAAACAAAAGGCATACAAACAGTAGTAGCTTCCAGCTTGAAGCCAAAGCTCAAAGGCAGCTTTCCAGTGAAATATGATGTACAGGAAAAGTGGATGAGGAAAGCAAAGCAAGGCAATGTCCAGCTACTTCAGCATCGGGGAGCTGCATATTTAAAGGCAGGAAGGTGCAGGGGGCACAGAAGAAAGATTCAAGTCACACTGGTATGGACCCACTGTGGGAACCACCTCTAGCTTGCAGGACTACTTCAGCTTCCTTCCCTGTGGTACTTAGGATGCTACTACAAGGGGAGAAACAACACGGTGTTTCTGTCATGGTAGAGCAGTGTCTGACTCCATCCCCCTCAGAGCTCAGCAAGAGAAATAAAGCTGTGACTGTTTCCCTTGTCTAACTTGTCTCTGCAGACGTGTGGCACTCCTCCGGGAGCCTCTTGTGCTGAGTCCGAGTGTGGCGGTTTAACCTGTCGAACAGATGACGGAAAGAAGAAGTGTGGAGGACCTGGCTGTGATGGGCTGGTGACTGTAGCTCACAATGCCTGGCAGAAAGCCATGGATTTTGACAGAGACATCCTCAGTGCATTAGCAGAAGTTGAGCAACTTTCCAGAATGGTAATATGCCAAATCAGTTCTTAGATATTTAAAAAAGAAAAAATCTTTTAGTTGTAACACAAATATAGACACTAATTGGCAAAGTATGTGCCTGGCTTACTTCAAAATACTTCTTTTTAGTTGTGTAACTTCATCATGCTTGCAAAGATCCTCAGAAAGAGAGCTTGCTAAAGTGAGGCTTCATGGATAACTCTAAACATCAGCCTGAGTTGTTTAAACTAGCATTGGCGTTATGGATCCTCGCCAGCTTTTAGAGTGTTCTGTGAGTTTTATGAGAAAAAGCATTGCTCATTTCTGTTACCTCTGACTTGAACTGATTTTTTGTTTTAAAACAGGCCTTAAAGCATAAGCCAACATGCAATCAAGTCTTCCATCTTCCTCTCTTTAGGTTTCTGAGGCAAAACAGAGAGCTGATGAAGCCAAACAAAATGCACAAGAAGTTTTGCTCAAAACCAATGCTACAAAAGAACAAGTGGACAGAAGCAATGAAGATCTGAGAAATCTTATTAAACAGATTAGAGACTTCCTAATGCGTAAAAACCTTATATTTAAATGATATTTTCATTCTAAATAATTTTAGTATCTTTAGCTCTGAATCATCCTCTAAGGGGTAATGCAATAGTTGTGTCCCACTTCCCTCTACTTTCAGCCAGACTTAGTGTGTACGATGAGATCTGGAAACAAGAGAAACCCAAGACAATAGAAAAGACTGTGACACGTTGCGTTCATTCCAGCCGAGGCTGTTTTACTGCTGTAGCTTGCCAAGTGTGTTCTTAAGTACTGGCTAGAAAGGCAATGTACTATTAAAGGGGAGAAAGTCAGAAACTGTGAGTTTATCTCTCTGTAAGAAAGCAGGTAAAGGTTAAACGAGGGCCTTGTTCACTAGCAAGTGGCAGCATGGCCAACCCATTCCTTCCCTGTTTGCACAAGGCTGAGCATACTGTTAGCACAAATACATTTACGTGCAGCTGTTGGCTTCGTTTCCTGTATGCTCATGTCTCTGCCCCACAGCCCCAGCATGCTATAGCTAATCACCAAGATCTTCAAATGGCTTCCAAGAGAGCTATGCCAGCAGGGCCTACACTCCTGCTGGGCCTCTCCTGAGAGGGAAGTTTCACGCTAAGGAAGCAGTTTTAACACCTTGATTTTCTGGAAGTCTGGGGGAGGAAGTTTTCCCATTATTTTCCTTCTTAAGGAGCAGTTGGACAAGAATTTGAGTACTGAGATGTGACAGGGGAAGCTTTTACTTACATCTTTGTAATTTGTGCCCATCTACTAGAAGACAGCGCTGACCTGGACAGCATCGAGGCAGTGGCTAATGAAGTGCTGAACATGGAGATGCCAAGCACTCCCCAGCAGCTGCAAGCCCTGACAGAAGACATTCGTGAGCGTGTAGAAAGCCTTTCAGATGTTGAGGTCATTCTGCAGCAGAGCGCTGGAGACATTGCCAGAGCAGAAATGCTACTGGAGGAAGCTAAAAAAGCAAGGTATGCAACCCTGTTCTGTGTTAGCTGCTTTCCATCACCAACAGCTTGAATGAGACTTTCCTTTCATTGTATCAGCAAATGCAGAATTTAACTTACTCTGATGTAGATTCTCATTCCTTCACTAAGGGGCAAGAATGGTCCTTTGCAGTGTATGGCTAGTTCTTTCTCCAGTTCCAAGTATGAGCATTTTTAGCGTTAACATAGCTTTTCTCCACAGCAAAGGTGCAACAGATGTGAAAGTCACTGCAGACATGGTGAAAGCGGCACTGGAAGAAGCTGAAAAAGCTCAAAACGCGGCTGAAAAAGCCATCAAACAAGCTGACGAAGATATTAAAGGAACTCAAGACCTATTGACCTCGGTGAGTTCTTCACAAATATTTCTTAAGCTATAGAAACAGCACCAAGTTTGACATTCATAAATTGATGTAAGCCTGTCTAGGGAAGCCTCTTCAGTACTGCAAATCAAAGACTGCACTTTGAATGAGTCTAAACTATTCTTGCCTTCACATAAACTTTTGAATTACTATGACAGATGCTGGGGGACCAATTGCTCTTAAGGAAAAGGCAAACAAAAACCAAAAGGCTTTTCTCACTCCTTACCTTACACCACTGAAGTTAACTGGGCAGGATTGTAGCCCTCTAACCCAGCAGGTGTGCCAGGGTTCCTGGACAGCCATACCTGTCATCACAGGGGTAGTATACTGGCATCACCATGCCATCAGGGTCATCCACCACTACAGCACGAGACTAAAACAAATGAATGCTGAAGTAAAGTGGTAGTTGCTGTAGTCTTGTCACATAATGTATTTTCAGACTTCATTTCATAGCTTTCATGAGGCCACAGTGCTATCTATACCCATGAAGCTTGGCCAGCTTGGAAGATGCATAGCTTCACAAGTCCATAATTAAATGATGGAGTCAAACATCAGAGTTCGGTTTTGCCTGTGGATTACACAACTCTTGCATGTGTAATACAATTTGGTATTTTTTTTTACCATGTTCCTTAATGCTTTTGCAGCCCCATGAGTACCCCATCATCAAGCAGTGGGCTCTTTCATCCTGACTGCAATTGGCCATTTATAACAAAACTAAAACAGTTTTTTATATCAAATCTATGGACATGAACTAGTTACTTGATCAGGGCTTATCCCAAAGGCTTACTATTATATTGAGTATATTTTGAAAATGTAACTCTTGTCCCTCTTTCTTAGATTGAATCTGAAAATGCCGCATCCGAAGAAACACTGAACAATGCTACCTTACGTCTGTTTGAGCTAGAGAAGAGTGTTGAAGACCTAAAGCAAAAGGCTGCTACAAATTCAGAGAATGTGGACAATATAGAAGAAAAAATTGTAACTGCAAAACAAAATGCTGAAGAAGTTAAAAAGGTGAGAAGCTCAGGAAACATGCTAAGGGAAAGCCAAAAAACCCTCTCACCCCAGGTTTGGCTAAAGGACCATTAGTGAGTACATGTGACTCACTTCATTTATTGGTCAAGTACTGGAGGGGGGAGGAAAAAAAAAAAAGCACTTAATGCATTTACCAAAGATAGCTGCTTTTTACTTACTTTAGTAGCAGATACAGAGAGAATCACAGAATGTTAGGGATTGGAAGGGACCTCAAAAGATCTAGTCCAATCCCCCTGCCAGAGCAGGAACACCTAGGTCAGGTTACACAGGAACGTATCCAGGTGGGCTTTGAATGTCTTCAGAGAAGGAGACTCCACAACCTCTCTGGGCAGCCTGTGCCAGTGCTCTGTTACCCTCACTGTGAAGAAGTTCTTTCTCACATTTATGCGGAACCTCCTATGTTCCAGCTTGCAGCCATTGTCCCTAGTCCTATCACTGGATGTCACTGAGAAGAGCCTGGCTCCAAGAAGTATTGGGAAGTTTTCAGGTTCTAAAATAGCTGCAGGAAACCTGTCATGCTGTCACAGTGTCAGCCTTTCATTGATTCATTTCTTTCCCTCAGCTTTACTATCTGCCACAGGGGAACTGGTAATTATTTTTCACCTTGCATAGAGTATTCATGATTCTATGGCAATGATAGGTTCAGCACAAACAACCCAGAATTTGGCATACGCAGAATCAAGTGACAAGAGAAATTATTAGCTTCGTGTAAAACCAGAGTAATTTTTCAATATCAGAGACACAAAGTTTGCTCTGTGACCAGATGGCATTTCTCTTGCTGTTGCTGCACACCTTTGTAGCAGCAAAAGAATGCTCATTAACAAAACAACTGTCTGCCACAGGAAGCGTCATTGCTCCAGTCTGTTGTCTAGAGCTAGCCCACCAGTCTCCAGAGAGGCATTTTCTGCCGGGAGAGATGTATTATCCATCAAATCAATTATTTCCAAACCCTAAGTAGTATTTCAGGTGTCTGTCAAGTAAACACAAGAGACTTCCAGTACTGCTGCAGCTTGTTAACATGCAATTGGTTGAATTCAGTTGGGTCATAGGACTTTTTAATCCTAACCTCACTGATAAGAGCACACCTGAGAAAACAACAGTGACTTCTCCAGCACCTTCACAAACTACACGACTGTTCTTGTTACTGAAAGGGTAACAAGGGTATTCCTTCCCAGAGACAAGCATTCAGCCAGAAGCAATGCCAGTTCCTCACCATCTGCAGTTTCCCAGCTGTACTAGGGACTTCCATTAGTTGCAGAACTGTAACTGTATCCCATAAATCCTGGCCATGTGTCAGTATTAAAGCTGTAGAAGAGCCACAGATCTGCAAAAGGGCAACTGATGAGTCTTCACCCCAACTATTAGTCTTAAATATTAAGTAGGAAATACCCACACACTGTTTCTGCTTTAGTTAACTGAGCTAACAGTCTGTAGACTCTCCTTGCACCTGGATCAGTAAATAGAGAGGGAGGAAATGCAATCTCCCACTGCATTGTCTTTCGCATGAGCTCCATCTTGTGCTTCAATCTGGAACAACAGGTCCTCAATACCGAGCTGAACGACAAGTATAAAACGGTGGAAGATCTCATCGCCAAGAAGACAGAAGAGTCAGCTGATGCTAGGAGGAAAGCCAGCATGTTGCAAGATGAAGCTAAAGCCTTGTTGGCTCAAGCAAACAGCAAACTCCAGCTGCTCAAAGGTAAGCCTGTTTTGAGAAGGTAAGCTGTCATCTTAGAATATGAAGCAATATCATGTTATTAAACTGGCCACTCATCAGCAGTAAGGAAAAACATGGAAGTTATTTCTTTGTTACTGAGGTTTGATCTGCTTTCCTTATTCTTATATAAGACACAACATAGTCTTTTGAATCAAAGATTTCTATAAAAAAGATGAAACTTAGAGTGAGACACAAACTTCTGGTATGGTACCTATCACTGCTCCAAGAACTGCTGCAGAGAAGGAACACAGCTGCCATGTAAGACAAGGACTAACCCATTCAAGGAAGACCCCCCATCTTCAAACAACACCACCCTCCCCCACTCTGGAAAGTTATTAAAACACAAGGTAATCAGGATATGTCAGTTCCAGTTCACAGATTAATTTAACATTTCCCATAGCCAATTAAAGTTGAAACAGGAGGGGGCATTCTGCACACAGCTACCAGGAAGGGAGCTAAGTTTTCCTTCTGTTTTTGCCAGGCCAGGAACTCATTCTTCCCCTCAGCTGCTCCTGCACAATTACAGTGACTCACTGAATAGTCTTAACAAGCCAAAACACTTTACTGTTCTGTAAAAGCCACCACTGAGCAGAGAATGACAGTTATTTTCAACATGAATCAAAGTATACTTCTGGATTTCCACTTATGGAAAATTACTTCCTTATTGTTTTATGTCCCAATTTTAAGGAAACAAAAAGGTGCCATTTCAGCCTTTGCTTCTTTTTTCTAATTTCTTCCATAATAAAAATAAATTTGAATAGTAGTTTATCCATGATGATAATTTACATTTTACTGTATTAAAGCACCATTAAATTGTTTTTCTTCCTCCTTTGCTGACAGACTTGGAAAATACATATGAAAACAATCAAAAAGTTCTGGAAGACAAAGCCAAGCAGTTGGTGGAGCTGGAAGAGACAGTTCGCTCCCTCTTACAGACAATCAGCCAGAAGGTTGCTGTTTATAGCACCTGCTTATAAATGGGAGTGGGAAATGCTTGTGTTCAGGATGGGTTTTACAAGTATTACACTAGTTGTTTTTGACATTACACTAAGGCCTGATAAAATGAACAGGTTTTATATTGACTTTTAAGTCACAGAACCAAAGACAAGTAACTTTTTGATGTTGAAAATAAACAGTACTTTTGTATCACTGTATGTACCTAGTATGACTCATTAAGTTCCTATTTTCAGTAGCTGAAATAGTAAATCAATTAATCCTTTAGCAAGTCTTGATTTTTAAACTGGTTAGAGATCTAATAAAATCTTGGCTCCAACTACATCATTCTAAATAAGGGCTGCACTTACTATGAAATATAGGATGGTTGATTAGAACAAAATTACAAGTGAATGAAGAAATAACATCTGTGTGGTTAGCTAGCATTTACGCCACGGTACTCAAAATGGTTTATTTACCCTCTGCATGATATGCATTGAGGCTTAGCACTAGTTTCATGTCACTGATTATGAAACACTTTATATGTGAAGTAGAAACAGAGGTGAGCACTGAAGGGGTGAGTGTGGTTTACATTTCAAGCACCAAATTTTGGTGATAAACCAAGGTTGGAGGATCAAGCCTCTCTGGAAAAGGAACTACAAAAGTTCACAGGGCACGTAGTGTGTATCAGTTAAGGAGCTGTACACAGACATTGCTCTTTGAGAGCAGCTTGCACTAAAAACAGAAGTAAGACTTTTTTCAAAGTGCAAGAGCGATATCCATTTCACCATACTTCAGCTCAAAGTTATGTAGAAGAGTGCACCTTCAGACAATTGCACTGTACTGCACAAATTGATTTACAGCATTCATCAGCTACACAAATCAGTATCCAAAACTGCAACACTCACTTACACATCCTGACTACTGACTCTGACCTGAGGAATACATCTGTGTATATACTTTGATCAGCACCTTACCTAACCTTGACTAACATCAGCAAAAGTTAGTCAGGACAACTACAGCAGAATATATCCACATTGATTCACTTACTCCATTTCACAGATATCCTGGGTCATCTCATAGCTGGTGATAACTTTAATGAGCTGTCACGGTTTAACCCCCTCTACACTTAAAACAGGAATTTAAAAAAAAAAAAAAAAAAAAAAAAGAAGAACAGTATCACTGGTGTTTGTTGATTAACTGATATCTTAATAAAATGGGACTGTTGCCGTATATTTCCATCACTCGGTATGCATACTGGATCAATACTTAGTAAGAAGCTCTAAAGAAAGGCAGGAGGATACAGAGTCTCACCTATACACAAAACAAAGTAGCTTTTGCACCATTTTTGGAATGCATATTTCTCATCTATTGTACCAGTGGCATAACAAAAAAGGGCACACACAGTACCAGTAGGTATTAAGGTTTTCTTCAAGGCAGAAGAGCCTAGCAAAAAAAACCCCACCAAAACCAACAAACAAAAAAGGGACCCTACAAAACAAAACTTAAAATGAGCTACTGGAATTGGGCACGCTGCCTATACACATTAGGGAGGGACCTTCCAAAGATGCTGTCTGTGAGTTTCATCCAATGAGCTAGACACTACAAGGAGTAAGGGGACTGATCAGCAAACAAAACCCAAGAAGACTCTCCAGCCATGTTAAATATTTATTAAGCTCTCTTGCTACTGAAGAGACACACAGAGAGCATAAAATAGAAGAGAAGAAAGTAGGTCTTACATGTGGAGAGCTGACACTGCAGCCCTTGTGTGTGGAAGGTACAGAATAAGCCTCATGTCATAGCACTTAACACCAAGTACTGCTTCACTACCCAGTTTTAGCATTTCAAGTTTAAGAGAGTTGGACAATGGAAGCATTCAAACAACAAAAAAAATTAAGTAGAAGTAAGATTAATTTTTCTTCAGTCTTTCATTTCTCCATCAGCACTCTATTTTTCCTGATGAGTTTTCAATATGAAAACACGATGTGTGGAGAATCACACACAGAGTAATTTCCTCTTTAAAAAGTCAATATAGTTGTAATTGATCTATATGAGTCCCTCTTCTCCCAACATCCTAACACTACTAGGTCAAAACAAATTTTGGTACTTGTATGTAAGAAATAGGTTAAATACTAAGTTAATCCTTTCAGAAGGAAACATTTTTGTGCGGAAGTGACAGTGGCATTTTAAGTGCCAGCAGCATTATAAGTGCCAGCATTCAACTGGTTTAGTCTATCACTACTTCAAATAAGAAAACACCAGGTATTCTGGACACTTATCCTGAGTTGTGACCAGCACACCTGATAATCCCATGCAGCAGTGAAATGTTTGGTTTTGAAGAGAGTAGTTCTGTCAGGCTGTTTTCCTGCAACATTCACCATGTAAATAAACATGTAGTTTTAAGTATTTAATTTACAGAGACTAGATAATTCCACTTGTTCCAAACTCAATTTTAAACAACAAATAAAGAGATTCACTCAATTCAGTCCTAAAATCCCCAGACTCTGCCTTCCATAAGGCCTCACAGTCCATTTTCAGAGATGTACTATACATGTACAAAGATCTGCTCTTTCATTTTAGAAGTTGATGGCTTTGCCGAAAGATGCTGCCAGGTTTGCTTCCCTGAAGGCTTCTGACACTGTCTGTAGAGAGCAAACACAAAAGGGTACAAGTCATTAATATTTACATGTCATTATAGCATGTCTGTTCAACAGTGTTTAGAAAAAGCTTACTGGATGGGCATGGCAAACTCTGGCTACATCTTCACATGAGGCTCCATATTCCATAGCAAGGGCCGCTTCATTGACCATTTCACCAGCACCCTGTAATTTAATGTTATTTGTAATCAGCACAAATCTTTATGCGGTTGTTCACATTCTTCTGAAACACTAACAGCTTGTAAATAGCTTTTTTTTTCTTCCCAAAACAGAACTAAAATTGTTTTATAACCAGCACTTACAGCTGTGTTCTAATGTCAGTCATAAGTATCTAATCTCTTTGGTGACTGTGCTCAAGCCTAGTTTAAATCTAAAGATAATTCTTAGTAACAGTACTTGTTCTCTCATTACTGAGAGCTGTGCAAAATTTGGGCATTCTTCCACCACAAGATACTGATCACATAATACTCACGTTCTGATCAAAGCTGAAAACAGACCCAAAACTTCAATGTCCTCTTTCTGGAAAGTTAAATAGCTAATAACTAGATAAACAAAAGCATGTTACTACAGCTGAACCCTCATTTAATTCATGTAAGTTGTTTTTATCTGTATGTACCCAGGGAACCTTTCTTTGAGGAGCTGAAAATAAAATAGTGAAATCTGTTACATTTTTAGCCTTCACATCTGCAATTTTAAAATATAACCCCAGCTGTTTCCTGATGAAGAAAATTACTGTCTCACACTTATAAACCTAAGCTGTGCTCCTCTAAACAGCATAGGTTTTTAAGTGACTGGAATTGTGAAAGAAAGTAGCTAGCATAGTGTCTTATTCCTATCAGAAATTATGAGAATTGGATTAAGAAACAAAAAACCTATCCATCAGTGTATATCTGTTCATAGGAATAAAATTTCCTTTCCAGGAAAATGGAGAGCAGTTTGAGTATTTCTCTTTCAGAAAGCTGTATACAGAGATGCATGAAAGCATTCCTGCATCTTCAGGGGAAAAAAAAAAAAAAAGATTGCTTAAAGCTAAAATAAACAAAACAGAGAGATCCGGATCTAACTTTGGACTGTACAGGACAGTGAAAAATGATATTGTTCCAAAATAGATCTTCTGATCTTTACAAAGGATTTTTAATCAAAGTTCCATAAGTTACTGCCCCCAGATTTGGCGACTGCAGCATAAGGTTACCAATTTTGAAGTCTGAAGTTCAGAGCGGGGAAATAAAGAAAATACCAATGAAAAAGCCACAGTCTCTTCAGCTCCCTCAACTTCCAGAACCTGAGTCAATAATTTCTGTTTTTCTCTCCAGTATTTGGCAGTACTCAAAAAAACCCAACCACCAGCACACAAACCCAACCAAAAAAACCACTGGTCAGAGAAAACAACCCTAGCAATTCTAGGGGAAAGAATACAATAAAATGCTAGGTCTAAGAGTAAAGTAACAGAAAACATGGAGTAAGGCAGAGCTGCAGAAGAGAACAGTAAATAAAAGTGACTATGGTGAACTTAAATCTTCCTTCTTTTTACAAGCAACTATCTTCACTTGAGGACTACTTTGCAACTGTGCAACACTAAATAAAAGACCCTTAATAAGGCCAAGACAGCAGCACAATTTAGAATACTTACTGCGCCTAAAATGTGAGCACCCAACATCCTGTCTGTTGATTTCTGACTAAGTATCTTCACCATGCCATCTGTGTCAGCATTTGTCTTTGCTCTACTGTTCGCAGCAAATGGAAATTTCCCAATTTTGTATTCTATACCCTACAAAACAGATATGTCACTGAGCTAATGACCACCAAGAACAACGTAACAATACAGGTAATTTGGTAAGTATAAGAACAGAAGTAATACAAAAATAAAAGACACACAAGACACATAGAACAGTGCAGAAGAACAACAACCAAAAGGCGCATAAGGGTGTATTAAAAAAAGATTAATAAGCAAATGAACAATATTAACTTCACAGAAGCCAGTAAACAGGACTGTGATCCTTGGGAGCATGGCATTCAGGAGGGAATCACTCAAGCAACAAATTCAGATACAGAAATTCTGGAAAGAGTAGCTAATCTAGACAACAAAACCACACTCAGGTAGAAAAACAGTTTTGTCTGAGAAGAAAACAAACAATACCTCTTCTTTCAGCTGTTCTTCTGATTTGCCAACCCAGGCCACTTCAGGATGAGTGTATATCACAGAGGGAACGCAGTTGTAGTCAATGTGAACTGCTCCCCCAGCCATCCCTTCTACACAAAGAATGCCTTCATCCTCAGCTTTGTGGGCCAGCATGGGTCCAGCAACTACATCACCAATAGCATAGACGCTATCAGACCAACGAAACAGAATAAGACATCGTTTAAAAACATCCTAGCACACCTAGGCTACCTTATACAATAGTCAGTTTGAAACAAGCTACTGAAAAGTCTAATCAAAACAGATTAAAATACTGTTTTAAAAGAAATAAAGTATAAAAGAGCAGTTTTCACAGAGTTGTCAAACTTGAAGTACTAGTGACATGACATACACACAGTGATTTTTAAATTACAAAACTTCAAAGGTTGACTAAAAATCTTTAGTCCCTGAAATAACCAGAAATACTGACTTTTCCTTTCAGAAAAAAAGCTATATTCTGCAAATAAAACCAAAAAGTTTTAGTAGGTAAACTTTTAAAAATAAGAGTTCTACTTTAAAAAAGTAAAAAATATTTAGTCTTACTTACTTTGGAATTTTGGTTTGGAATCTGTTATTGACTGGGATTCTCCCCCTCTTATCAAGTTCAATTCCAATATCCTCAAGACCTAAATTTTTTGTAAAAGGACGTCTACCGATGCAAACTAGGAGCACATCACAAGTTATTACTTCTGCCTTGCCACCAGCAGCAGCTTCAACACTATAGAAAAATAAGCAGCAAAAATGCTAAGCTGTAAACATTCAACATTGTATTTCTCTGACTAGTAACTAATATGATCCAGATGGTGACCTACTGGCTGGATCTGGCATCCAAAACACTTGCATTCAGCCTGCCCCACGCTTCTTCTTTGCACGAGTTGAAGAGCAGAAGAGGGAGGAAAGGACAATAACTCTTACTACATTTGTTAACAACTCTTAGATACAAAAATTCAGGGTATATATCCATTACCAAGCAGCATGGCCTGACAGGATCAAATCTGTACAGCAAAATAATTGGTGCCGAGTACTTGACATCCAAACTATATATGTATTTTGGGGTAGGGCCATGTATTCTGAGCAAGCTTTCTTCTGGCCCAAGACCCTTCTTCTGTACCAAACACCTGTTTGCAGCTGCCCTGCATCAGGTGCATCCCTCAAGTGCATCTTTGTGTTTAACTGCACCCAGAAAAAGTTCAATTCATGTGCTCTGAGAGCACAAGAACCAGAGCATGGTAAGTGAGGATAAGTAAGAAGTATGTTTAAAAAAAAGCATACTCCTGAACCAAAATGAAACTCTATGTAGAAACAGACTACATGAGAGATCCAACCACGATCAACGTGGTATGTCAAGAAGCCCAAATGTAGGACCTTTACAATGGTGGAGGTACAGTGATACAGCAAATACAGGTCACCATATTAAGATTCCAGTGAAAAAAACATTTAAGCTTACTTTTGTTAAGTAACATTAATCATTTTCTTAAAACTCAAACTACTGTTTCTCCAAAGAGAATACGTTAACAAGAAAAAGAAGTAGTGTATACGTATGGATTTTTACAAAGCAAATTTGCTTTATATGTTTTTATATTAGCTGTTCATCTATCGGTTTCCAAAGGGCTTGAGTGTCACTGTTAAGAGACATTATGGGGTAGTTACATTTATTTCTGCTCAAAAGCAATAAAATCTCTGCCACGCTTATTTTGAGACAAGAGGAGGTATGGATGAAATAACCCTTCCAGTAAGCAGCCAAGAATTAATGGCTTGAAAATGACTGTATGAACAATCATAATATTTCTGTTAATTATTCTGGAAGCAAAGATCTTCCATGAAAAGAATGATTTAGAGATCTGTTTTTATTACTGATCTCACTGTAACATCACTGGTTTTATACCAGCACACCTTCAACTCCAGTCAATGGAGCCTCTCCTGCATAAGCAATCTAGGACTCAATAAACCCAAAACTGTGATCTCTTAAGTTACAATACAGGATAAAAAATAAATTTCACTAAATAATTACATTTCATCCTAAATAATTTTTTTTCTTGTTTAAAAGATATCAGACTATTTTTAAATAGATTTGATGGATTGGGAAGAACATATATGGCATTCCTTTAGTTTTATATTAAACACTTACGCTACATCAATTTTTCCATCTGGTTTCTTGGTAGCACCAGTAACTTTGGTGTTCAGTTTAAACTTAAGTCCCTGTTTCTGAAGAATACGTTGGAAGTTTTTAGAGATCTCCATGTCAATTCCCATTCCACCAACATGGCCCATGAACTCAACAGCCGTCACATCTGCACCGAGGCGCTGCCAAACTGAACCCTGCAGTCACAACAGTATAACGAGTTTTTGAAAAGCAAACTTCAGATTTCTTTAATATTTACCACAGACTCTAAAATTTTCAAAAGCAGGACAACACATAAGAGCAAACTGAGCAGTTTTTACAAATGTTACAGTGTAGAACAAAACAAGTCCAACTTTCCCCAGCCTTTCTACAAAAAAAAACAACGTATCTATCACTGCATACACACCCAAAACTTCAGTGATTGAATTCACGAAATTAAGCTTTTAAGGAAATATCTAACAAGATAATTAAGTGTAAATTAGGTATATTTTAGGTTATAGGTATAGAAAAATTCAAAATCAAAGAATCTGAATGTAGCTCAGAACACCCAAAGGAAATTGCTTGTGGTGTTCTAATACCACTACAACTTAAATCAAAACAATACCACATTACGGAAATTTTATGCAATAAAATGGAACCACTGCTGCTTCTATATGTATTTATAACCATAACCACTATCATCAGCTTCACCAACAAAACCCACATACACCCTTTTACCTGCAGTTACCCACACCCATTCAACACAGTATTTCACTGTGCTTACTCTTTTCCTTCTCAATGGTCAGCAGGCTGAGCAACCACTAAGCAGATGTGCAAATCTGCAAGCAGTTGCAAGAGCAGCAAATATACGTTCTTTCTGAACCACATAGCTAGGAGCCAGAAGGACAAACCAAGATGAACTATTCCTTTGGTTGTTAGATAGAATCATATTACAAAGATTTCTTGGGAATAACTGCTACACACAATAATTTATCCTGGCTTAAAATGAACTTCCCTTAAGAAAGGAAGTTCTCTGCACAGAGCAGGTACAAATCTCAGCAAAAGGTAATCCTCACAAAAAAACCCTGCATGTGAGGCCCTGTATGTTCCTCTCTCATTTCTCTGCTTAGCTAACCAGCTGCAGGAGAATTGATCCTACAAACACTTGTCCCACCTTTTTTGGTAGAAAAGGGATGTAGCAGGCTACAAGGTCTGAACAGTTTCATTACAACTCACTCAACCAAACATCTCTTAAATCACAGCAACACAATCAAATGTAACACAAAAACCAACACACTGTTCCTTTATAAATTAAAGGCCAAATGGTTTAAATATCCTCTCACCAGTTCCACACCAATGACTCCTGCACCAATGACAACCATCTTTTCAGGGACTTTTTTCAGTGACAGTGCACCAGTGGATGACACGATATTATCTTCATCAATCTAATGACAAAGAAATCCACAAAGGGAGGTTTACAATCTCTTTTATACATTATGTATAAAACGCAGAAGGTGAAGTGCCATCAGATGCACATTAAGTTATGTAGATATAACACACAGAAAAGAAGTACCATTAAGATTTCAAATACGTACAGTAATTCCAGGGAAGGGAGCAACTTCTGAGCCTGTGGCTATAAGTATATTCTTTGTATTGATAACTTGTGTGCTGCCATCTTCTTTGGTTGCAGTGACTTGTTTTTTGCCAGTTATTTTTCCAAACCCAGATACGTGTACAACCTTTAGTAATCAGAACACAGTAAATTCAGATTCAAATTACTTATATAAAAGTTACACTACACTTAATCTGAATCTCAGTAATGCTTTAGAGAAGCTGCTAACATGTACCCTTCCATCATCATCTGGTACAAATCACAAAATAACTCTATGCTAGTCTTTTAAGTAGATTAAGACTGAAGAAACTATTCATTTAAACATTTCCTAGAAGAGAAGCATACAAATTCTGCTGTTGCTGAGTCAGTTACTCAAATTAATTTATGTTGCAAGAAGATGGAAATGTAAAAAGCAAGAAATTTAGCTCAGAAAAAAATCATGGATATACCTTGGGATATAATCCAAACTAACCTTGTTTTGCTTAAATAAATGAGCAATTCCACCTGTTAAGGCCTTCACTGCACCACTCTTCTGTTCCATCATCTTCTCTAGATTCAAACGGATTCCTGTAACTAAGGTTAAAAAATGCTTCTATCAAGCACTGCAGTGTTTTTATTTAAAGGAGCTAACATAAACACAATTAACAGTTCTCACACAGTAAGATGTGTTGAATGGCTCTACTAAATGGTAAAGGTTACATTCAGCAACTGCTATGTTAAAAAGTAGTGTTACACTTTTCAAATATAACTTATCTAACCATGATTCAGGGTTCAAGGAGCAGACACATGTCCCTAACCCTCCAAATGACAATTAATTTTTAAGTCTAAAAAGTTTTCTGACCAGAAAACTATAGTAGTCAGATTTGAATTACTAAATTTGCTTGTTGATGGAAACCATTTATGTTAACAGGCACTGAGGAGCTTTTCTTCATACTCACTTTCGATTCCTCTGTTAGCGAAATCTTTTCCATGGGCCAAGTGATACAGATGTGAGTTGTTCAGCAAGGCCTAAAATACACACATAGGAATGTGATTTAGGACATACATTCACAATTTAATTAATTATTTGCTCTATTATGAGGGGGGGGGAAAAACCCCTGATTTTATTTGCAAAATAACTATTTTCTCACTATTAAGAAAACGTCTGCCATCTACATATTTAAAAAGCTGTATTTCAAATAGAAATTGTACACAATAGTTCTGACTGAGGTGTTTCATAAAGTTATACATTTAACATAAAAATAGGTCTGAATTTAAGTATTTCCTATCTTTTTTAGCAATTTCACCAGAGAAACTGGACATGACTGCACAGGGGTTAAAAAAAAAAAACACAAACTTCAAGTAGAGCTAATCAACTACGCTCTTTCTACAGTCAACAGAGAAAGACACCTCTCTTCAGAGCATGGTGCATGTAATCAAAACCAGAGCTCATGTTTTTTCAGGGGTGCCTCTCTCCAATTTAGATTGACTTTCTCCACCTTTAGTGACACAGTTCAGCATTTCTTTAACGCAAGAACATAGTCTTGGACAAAACTACAGGTTTATTTTGAAGAAACTGATAGGAGGCGATCAAGACCATCAGACAGTACAAGAGGTACACCTATATGAAATTGTTAAGGTAGGCTAGAAGAGATACAACCACCTGAAACAGCAGTCACTACTGGTTACAACACAGACTCAACAGCTCAGAGTGAGAAGATACATCTATATGTACCTCTGGTTTTCACCCTGTCCTGGGTTGCAATGTATTCTATTACCATGAGCCGTTGAGGCCTGGCGCCGGTGTTCCTTGCCCGCCCTCCCCCCGGGACTATTCTTCTGTTAATGCGCCCATCAGGGCCTTGCCCCAGGACTCACCATCCCTGTGTGAGATGCTCCGGCCAGAGGGGGAGGGGTGGAGCCAAGCATTCCCGCCGGAGATAATTTGGCCGTTTGGAACAGCGCGAGGGGCCTTACCCGCTGGGATCCCAGAGGACAAGGACTGCACCGCCGCCGGATTTTCGGAGGAGGACCAGTTTTCTTTTTCTACAAGATCACCGCTTCAACGGGATCATTTAAAGGAGAACTGCAGCTGCCACTGAAATCGGATTGCTCAGACTTTTTTTTTTTCTACGGACCACCGCTTCATCAGGACCATTTCGGAGAGAACTGCAGCTGCCACTGGATCGGACTGGTACCAGCACCCTGCCCGGCAGGGGGCCAGGTTGTATCCCTGACTCTGTCAGGCCTGTAACCAGTTTCTCTGTATTATAGTTTTGTTGTATACATTAGTAAAAACTGTTATTCCCATTTTCCTCATATCTTTGCCTGAAAGCCCCTTAATTTCAATTCTATAACAATTCGGAGGGAAGGGGGTTGTATTTTTTCTGTTCCAAGGGAGGCTCCTGCCTTCCTTAGCACACACCTGTCTTTCAAACCGGGACAGATTTTGGCGCCCAACGTGGGTCCTGAGGGCATTGAGGAAAAAGGGTGAAAAGGGAATAACAGTTCCTGGCTAACCTGATTTTTTGTGCACTGAACGTGGGAACTTTGTTAGGCCGCACCATGTGGTCTAGTTTGCCTTGCTTCGGGTGGCACGTGGTCGTGGCTATACTTTTGCCCTTTGCAGCCCCTTATCTAAACATGGGTCCTCTGACTAAGGCTACCGTGGCTGCTATCCAGCTTGCACTATGGGTTGATAAGGTGAGGAATTCATGGTTTTTCAGTTTCCTGTGGAATGTGGGCACATGGATAAAGGGCTATCACATGCTCAGCGTATGTTTCTGGGATTACATTAAAAAAGGTACCTTCTGTGAGGAAATAACACCAGGGGAAGTTTTCTGCCAACCATTCAACCAGTTCTTTGGGTCTGCTCCATCAGCTTTCGAAGGGTTTAGTTTTCCCCTAGATATTATCCATGTGTTGCTGCTAATAGGCCTACTCTGCTTGGCCTTCAGAGATAAAGTGAGACTGGCTTGGATAACTACTTGGATAACCACCCCAGAGACTAGGAATGCTGCCCCAGAACCTGACATGGCCCCAGAGGCTAGAGATCCTGCCCCGCAGCCTGACCCTGTCCCACGACCTGGCATTGCCCAACAGCCCACCTCACAAATGGACCAGCCGAATTGGGTGGGGGTACTGGTAAAGGAAATACGCGAGATGGGCCAGAAGCTGAGGGAATACACCTCCCAAACTAGTGGGAAACCTTGTCCTGAAGAGGGAAAGTCTGATGGTGCAGCAGTGGAACCCACAGATGTTACAACTGTGCAGGGTCCAGCTGAACCACAAGGACAGCCACAGCCAGCAGCAGTCGCCCCTGTGCAGAGGAGGAAGTGCAAGGCCAAATCAGTACGCCCAGTTAATGATGGGGATGAACCAGAGCCCTCACAACCAGCAGGGGAGTCAGAGCCTGAAATTATCATCGAATCCCTGTCGTTCGACAGTCTCCGTAATATGCGAAAAGACATTGCACGACGGGGGCGTGAGCCTTATACAACCTGGTTACTTCGGGTTTGGGACCTCATGGGTAAAGGCGTACAACTGGATAGTGGCGAAGCCAGGTATTTGGGATCCCAAAGACTCAGGGGTGGACCAGGTATTCGTAAGGGAGCCGGGGCCCCTTTCTCTCTGGGAGCGGCTTTTAATGAGTGTGAGGGAAAGGTTTGTCCACCGAGAGAGAATGCAGGAGTACCATCATAGAATGCAATGGAAGACCCTTGAGGAAGCGATCCAACAGCTGAGAGAAGTGGCAGTGTTAGAGGTACTCTTTGGGAGGGACGGACAGCATGATAATGACCCCAACAAGGTCAAGTGTACAGGGCAGATGCTGTGGAACCTGGCAAAGCTGGGGCCACAGCAGTATGCCACATTCATTGCAACAATTAATGCTGATGACAACCAGGAGTGGGTTCTGTTGCCAACAGGTTCAGATATTACGAGAGTTTAGTCAATGGCCCAATGAAAGCTCATGTCGCTGCTGTGGCTAGGGACCTCAAAGAAGAGATTAGGGAGGAGGTGATGGAGGAGGTAAGGAAGAGCAGCTCTCATGTGGCACCAGTGCAGGTCATAAACCCCAGAGTCAGAGCCCGACGTCCCCCAGCTAGAGAAAGAGGGTACACCCCACGATCTGAGCTGTGGTTCTTCCTGCGTGACTGTGGGGAAGACATGAGAAGGTGGGATGGGAAACCCACTTCTGTCCTGGCAGCACGGGTTCGTGAGCTCAAAAGGGAAAACACTAACCGAGGGGGTTCCACTAAAGTGAAAGTAGCCTCAGCCTCCCGTGACCAAGCTGCCAGGTATTACAGAAGGGAGGATGGTATGTCAGATCCCCTTGAAGAAACATCTAGCAGGTATGCCCAGGGGAGGGAGGATAACCAGGCCTAGAGGGGCCCTGCCTCTAGCCAGGAAGAGGCACGGGAGAATCGGGTCTTTTGGACAGTGTGGATCCGATGGCCTGGCACATCAGAGCCACAGAGATATGAAGCGTTGGTTGACACTGGAGCACAATGTACCCTAATGCCATCGGGACATGTGGGGGCAGAATCTGTGTCTATTGCTGGGGTGACAGGGGGGTGGCAGCAGTTGACCCTGTTGGAAGCTGAGGTGAGCCTGACTGGGAAGGAGTGGCAGAAACATCCGATTGTGACTGGCCCGGAGGCCCCATGTATCCTGGGAATAGACTTTCTCCGAAATGGCTATTACAAAGACCCAAAAGGGTTTAAGTGGGCTTTTGGGATAGCTGCTGTGGAAGCAGAAGGCATTAGGCAGTTGAACACCTTGCCTGCACTACCAGAAAATCCTTTTGCAGTTGGGCTCCTGAAGGTGGAAGAGCAACGGGTGACAATTGCCACTTCGACGGTGCACCGCCGGCAGTATCGGACGAATCGAGATGCCATCATCCCCATCGACAAGAAGATCCGTGAGCTGGAGGGCCAAGGGGTGATTAGCAAGACCCACTCACCCTTCAACAGCCCCATCTGGCCTGTGCGCAAGCCTGACGGAGAATGGAGATTGACTGTGGACTATCGTGCTTTGAATGAAGTGACTCCACCATTGAGTGCTGCTGTGCTGGACATGCTGGAGCTCCAGTACGAGCTGGAGTCCAAAGCAGCAAAGTGGTATGCCATTATTGACATTGCTAATGCCTTTTTCTCCATTCCTCTGTCACCAGAGTGCAGGCCTCAGTTTGCCTTCACCTGGAGGGGCGTGCAGTACACCTGGAACCGACTGCCCCAGGGGTGGAAGCACAGTTCTACCATCTGCCATGGGCTGATCCAGACTGCGCTGGAAAAGGGTGAGGCTCCAGAACATTTGCAGTTCATCGATGATATCATTGTATGGGGGAACACGGCAGTGGAAGTATTTGAGAAAGGAGAGAAAATCATCCAGATTCTCCTGGAGGCTGGCTTCGCCATCAAGAAACGCAAAGTCAAGGGACCTGCCCGAGAGATCCAGTTCCTGGGGGTAAAGTGGCAAGACGGACGGCGCCAGATTCCCACCGAGGTCATCAATAAGATCACTGCGATGTCTCCACCGACCAACAAGAAGGAAACACAAGAATTCCTAGGTGTCATAGGCTTTTGGAGAATGCACATTCCCGAGTACAGCCAGATCGTGAGCCCTCTCTACCTGGTTACCCACAAGAAGACCGATTTCCACTGGGGCCCTGAACAACAACAAGCCTTCACTCAGATCAAGCAGGAAATCGCTCATGCGGTAGCCCTTGGCCCAGTCAGGACAGGACCAGAGGTGAAAAATGTGCTCTACTCTGCAGCTGGGAACAAGGGTCTGTCCTGGAGCCTTTGGCAGAAGGTGCCTGATGAGACTCGGGGCCGACCACTGGGATTCTGGAGCCGAAGCTACAAAGGGTCCGAAGCCAACTACACTGCAACAGAGAAAGAAATCTTGGCCGCCTATGAAGGAGTTCGAGCTGCCTCAGAAGTAATTGGCACAGAGGCACAACTCCTCCTGGCACCCCGACTACCGGTGCTGGGGTGGATGTTCAAGGGAAAGGCTCCCTCCACACATCATGCCACCGACGCTACTTGGAGCAAATGGATTGCCCTCATCACTCAGCGCGCCCGCATTGGAAACCAAAATCGCCCTGGGATCTTGGAAATAATTATGAACTGGCCAGAAGGTGAGGCTTTTGGATTATCTTCTGAAGAAGAGGAAGAGGAAGTGACACGTGCTGAGGAAGCCCCTCCATATAACGAGCTACCAGAGAGTGACAGACGATATGCCCTCTTCACCGATGGTTCCTGCCGAATTGTAGGTGCTAGCCGGAAATGGAAAGCTGTTGTATGGAGCCCCACACGACAAGTTGTACAAGCTATCGAGGGAGAGGGTGGATCAAGCCAATTTGCTGAACTCAAAGCCGTCCAATTAGCCCTGGACATTGCTGGGAGAGAGAAGTGGCAAAAGCTCTACCTCTACATTGATTCATGGATGGTAGTCAATGCCCTGTGGGGTTGGCTGGAAAGGTGGAAAAAGGCCAACTGGCAGCATAGGGGAAAACCAATCTGGGCTGCTGATGAGTGGAAGGACATTGCCACTCGGGTAAAGGAGCTACCTGTGAAAGTCCGTCATGTAGATGCTCATGTCCCCAAGAGTCGGGCTAATGAAGAACATCACAACAACGAGAAGGCAGATCCGGCTGCAAAAATAGAGGTGTTCCAGATAGATTTGGATTGGCAGCATAAAGGAGAGTTGTTCTTAGCTCGGTGGGCCCATGATGCCTCAGGCCATCAAGGCAGAGATGCCACCTATAAGTGGGCACGAGACCGAGGGGTGGATCTAACCATGGACAGTATCTCCTAGGCTATCCATGACTGTGAGACGTGCGCTGCGATCAAACAGGCCAAGCGGGTGAAGCCCCTGTGGTATGGTGGGCGGTGGTCCAAATACAAGTATGGGGAGGCCTGGCAGATCGACTACATCACACTGCCTCAAACCCGCCTAGGCAAGCGCTACGTGCTCACAATGGTGGAAGCCACCACTGGATGGCTGGAGACCTACCCTGTGCCTCACGCTACTGCCCGGAACACCATCCTGGGCCTTGAAAAGCAGGTCCTTTGGAGGCATGGCACCCCTGAGAGAATTGAGTCCGACAACGGGACTCATTTCAAGAACAGCCTTGTCAACACCTGGGCTAGGGAACATGGCACTGAGTGGGTGTACCACATCCCTTACCATGCACCAGCAGCTGGGAAAGTTGAGCGGTGCAACGGACTGCTTAAAACCACCTTGAAGGCACTGGGTAGGGGAACTTTCAAAAACTGGGAGGTGCATTTAGCAAAAGCCACCTGGTTAGTTAACACCCGAGGCTCCACGAACCGAGCAGACCCCGCTCAATCTGAATCCTTACAAACAACAGACGGGGTAAGGTTCCAGCAGCGCACATGAGAGGTATGCTTGGGAAAACTGTTTGGGTTAATTCTGCCTCGGGCAAAGACAAACCGATCCGTGGGGTTGTCTTTGCTCAGGGACCAGGTTGTACTTGGTGGGTAATGCAGAAAGATGGGGAAACCCAGTGTGTACCACAAGGGGACCTTATTTTAAGTGAGAACTGAGTGTAGAGTTTCATTGTATATGTATGTGTGTATATATATATATATATGTGTGTGTGTGTGTGTGTGTGTGTGTGTATAGAGTTTAAGAAAGGTATTGATTTGGGATGATGCAAATGGTAATAGAATAAGGGGTGGATAAATGTCCTGGGTTGCAATGTATTCTATTACCATGAGCCGTTGAGGCCTGGCGCCGGTGTTCCTTGCCCCCCCCCCCCCGGGACTATTCTTCTGTTAATGCGCCCATCAGGGCCTTGCCCCAGGACTCACCATCCCTGTGTGAGATGCTCCGGCCAAGGGGGGGAGGGGTGGAGCCAAGCATTCCCGCCGGAGATAATTTGGCGGTTTGGAACAGCGCGAGGGGCCTTACCCGCTGGGATCCCAGAGGACAAGGACTGCACCGCCGCCGGATTTTCGGAGGAGGACCAGTTTTCTTTTTCTACAAGATCACCGCTTCAACGGGATCATTTAAAAGAGAACTGCAGCTGCCACCAAAATCGGATTGCTCAGAACTTTTTTTTTTTTCTACGGACCACCGCTTTAACAGGACCATTTCGGAGAGAGCTGCAGCTGCCACTGGATCGGACTGGTACCAGCACCCTGCCCGGCAGGGTGCCAGGTTGTATCCCTGACTCTGTCAGGCCTGTAACCAGTTTCTCTGTATTATAGTTTTGTTGTATACATCAGTAAAAACTGTTATTCCCATTTTCCTCATATCTTTGCCTGAAAGCCCCTTAATTTCAATTCTATAACAATTCGGAGGGAAGGGGGTTGTATTTTTCTCTTCCAAGGGGGGCTCCTGCCTTCCTTAGCAGACACCTGTCTTTCAAACCGGGACACACCCCTTTCTCTCTCACCTGGGAAAGCCCACAAAACAGAGTTTGCAAAAAAAATATTTCTGTTGAGCAAACAGAACTTTAAGCGTGTGTGTTACTTATCTTTATTTGGATCCTCAGCTCATTTGGATTACAATTTTGATTTTTAAAGAAAGTATGTCAGTCTTGAGAAACTTCCATCTTTTCCCAAGTGATGCATATATCTGTTGTTTTTAATCAAGCTATGACAAACTACGTACACTTACCTTGGATGGAATACATCCAACATTCAGACAGGTTCCACCTAATGTTTCATTTTTTTCTACACAGACAGTCTGAGGAAAAAGAAGAGGAGGAAAACCAAATTTTTTAGCAATACTATGCTACCCTTTCCTTACAGAATACCTCACAAACTAGAATTGATGACAAAGACCAGGCATTTATCTAGTAGCTCTTCCTCTAGAAGTGTCTCATTAATTTCATTCCTAGATTTATTTTGTGGCTCAGATTTCCCCTCCCTCATTTTTTTCCTAACTTAAAAAACACAAAATGGCTATTTGCAACAAAATTCTCTACCAGAAGAGAGTCACATTTCCCACTGCACCATTTATACTTTCATTAAAGTTTAAAGGCTGTTGTTCTACTTCAAAAATCCACCAAGCTGCCTCAATTAAACACAACACTCAGTTCTGTGAAAGATGCTCCCCTTACAATAAAAAAAAACCAACAAAAAACCACAAAACTGCAAAAAGCAAAAAATGTTAGTCATGCAAAAGATTCCTAAAAACAAGTAATTACAAGCAAACAACAGATAAATCAACCAGCGCAGGTTAAAACTGCACGAAGTAATCTTTTCTTTAAAGAAAACAAAACAGAACAAAACCCCCAAACCACAAACGACATTTCCCTTTCTAAATACTCTCCTGCAAGACCCTTTGCTATAAAATTGTGCCAATACTTATAAAGAAAGAAAAAAACAAATCGAGTAAAGCAAAAGCAAGCAAAAATAAGGTCAAATACCAACAGGGATGGAAAATATTTCATCTCCTTCTCATCAACTTGTCAACATCAAAGTGTGCAAAGGAAAAAAACAACTGACAAAACTTCAAGTAAAAACAGATCACTTTGAGGGAATGGGAGTATTGAAAGCCTTTTTTATAGAAGCAAAAGAATTGGCATTTCCTTCTTTGCAAGGTGCTCAAAGAGTATAAACCAAGGACTATTAAGAGCTCCAGTCTGCTGAGAAATGACTAACTAGGTGAAAGCCTTTTATCATTTCTTTAAATTGCTGCTTTTGTGCTAAAGTAGAGGTAATGGTAACATGAAGAGCAGAATTCACTGTATCAAATCACAGAAACACACTGAGACGTGCTGATCCTGTCTATCTTTCCTCCTCTTTTAAGCACAGGAATGCATGAAAAATAATCCAAGGGCTTTAAAAGCTGCACTAAGGATCAAACAGCACCAGACTACTCCTACCTTTATCTGATAAGAAGGTCCTGCCTCATCCACTTTACATCAACTTCACTGACAAGGCCGAGCAAAGCTGTTGAAAAGCCAATGCCCAAAGAACACTGTTGGCAATACAGTGGGAAGCTGTGATGGTGACACAAGGCTGTAACGCTTGTGCTAGCACACAGCACTAAAATTGAAGACTGTAGTTCAGTAATTCAGTAGAGCACACTCAGGTTCTTCCATGGATGGCGTAACTATAGAATATATCTTTTTGCCAGTCTCACAAAAACATCTTACATTCCTCAAGTACAGCATAAACATTCTTCATGTTTATTCAGTGCTACAGGTGACACATGCAGGCATGTCCAAGTATTTTACCCACTCCAACTAGCTGTGAAGCAGTATAACAAAATTGGTTTTGCTATGATGAAAAATGGAGTCCAGGGCACTTTTTAACCTCCTTGTATATGGTTAATCACAGATAAAAAGGACCTGAGGACAGCATCGCTCCAAGAAAAGCAGGCATATAGCCATAAAAAACAGCTTTAGAACAAACAAATATGAACTTACGTAGCAGAAGGCCTCAATCTCAATTAAAACCTGTAGTACTGAGCACCTTTTTTCTCAGGTACTAATAGCTGAGTAACAACATACATCTAAAAGCAAGAATATGTATTAAGACAAAAAAAATAATTCACAAACATGAATAAAGACAACTCAATTGTCTTCAGTAGGTCACAGGCAATTGTAAAATTTCCTAATGGAACCTCAAGCATTTATATTTTGGTACAGTTACACATCAGAAGGCTGAAGGAGACTCAAAGAGACATCACTGAAACACAGTTGTGGGAGTAAAGGGACAACACTCAGAATCACAGAAAAGTTTAGGTGGAAGGAACCTCCACTGGAGGCCACCTAGGCAAACCTCCTGCTCCAGAGTCAACATCAAAGACATATGAAGTGGCTCAGGGCCTTGTACAGTTAAGTTTCAAAAATATCCAAGGATGTTTTTTTTTTTCTACATGCTACCTGGGCCCCCATTCCAGTGCTCCACTTGAACTCCATTCATCGACAGGAGCTCCTGTCCTTACCAGGTGGTCTCATCAACTCATTTTTGTCCTCAAGTCCAGCTGTCATGCTTCAGAAGCATTGGGACATATCAGTCAGCAGGAACATGCTCAAGACTGCTAGCATCACTCTCTCAGATCTCAAAATAATTAAGAGAAGAATAATACAATGCCAAGAGAGTAAGCTGGTCTCATATTAAGGAGTGAAGGTAAAAAAAAAATCCTGCTGAAGTCACACTCCGTATTTTCGTAAGTTTAGAAAGTCTGAAACGCATTACGCACACATAATTCACAATATTCAATTAAACGACTTATCGTTAGTACACATCAGATGGAAGCTGCCTCTTTCAAAAGGCATTCAAAGACAACAGACAGAACAACAGAGATGAACATAAATAAATGTAAAGTAGATACTATGGCATTTCTACAGACATTTTCACCACTGAAATTCCCACATGGGAATGGAATTCCTCTACTCACATTCAAAAAGCACATCAATAGAATATTGGTTTTAGCTCTTTTGAGTTCCCTCAGTCTGTTCTTCAGGACAGTTTTTCAGTGGCCTTTTAGTCACTGCCTTTTTTTTTTCTTTTTTCCTTTGTTAGGGAAAAAAAAAAAAAAATCCTTCCTAGGACTCTTTTCCCTCTTCCATAAGAATATAAACACACCTCAATTTTCACTTCCAATCAAAAGCAAGCTGTCCTGAGCAGCTTTGTCAGTAGCAAGGCTATAGTCAGCAATACCTTCACATCTCCTTTGCAACTTCTGTATAATCTGGGTAAGCAACATAAAGAAATATTACTGAGACATCAAGAGCATCAGTGGGCACAAAGTGGAACACAGCAGGCTCAATCTTAACACAAGAAAACACTTCTGTACTGTGAGGGTGACAGAGCACTAGAAGAGGCTGCCCAGAGGGGTTGTGGAGTCTCCGTCTCTGGAGACATTCAAAACCTGTCTGGATGTGTTCCTGTGTGACCTGATCTAGGATCCTGCTCTAGCAGGGGGGTTGGACTAGATGATCTTCGGAGGTCTCTTCCAACCCCTATCATTCTGTGATTCTGTGATTTGGTGGCCCAAGATGTGACAGAAGAATTTGTTTTTCAGTGTCACACAAGGACCTTTCAAGTTCATCTGGATGAATATTCTGCTATTTGAGTGAGGTCTCATCTTACCTTAAATCCAAGCTGAGCTGCTTTGATGGCAGCAACATACCCTCCAGGACCAGAGCCAATAACTGTGACATCAGCATCAACTGAAACAGAGAATATTTGCGTTATTTTTGATTTAGCAATTAAAATTTTACTGCAGGAATACCAGTTTATAATTTCTGAAAAAATTAATGTTTGAAGATATATTTTTTAAAAAGCAAAATAGCTATTAAAGTGATGTAATTAAACTAGGTTTAGATAAGTAAATTACTCCTCACATCTGAAAGTAACTTTCTTGTCAAAGGGAAAGGTTGCATGGAGGTATTCACTCCACAATGAAAACAGCCAGCTTTAAATTTACAGGCAAAATAATGAAAAAATAAAATGAAGAAACTGAATTCTGTCTGACCCATCCCTCTCGCCATAAATCCTTTAAAAAGTTAAGCCAAGATGTCTGGATACGTTATTAAGTTTTTTCCAACATAGCTTCTACTGATGTTTAGTGCAAAAGATACAAGCTTTCTGAACACCATAAAATCAGTAGTTTATAAAGAAGAAAATATGGCTGAAATAGGTATCTATGCAACCTCTACTGATTATCAACGCAGCAGAACCTATGAACTTTGTACCTAATTCTTATCTTGTAACCACAATCTCATTTGGAATATTAATTACCATCACTGTTAGTATAAACTTTGGCTTCTATTTACAGGTTTAGCTTGATATTAAATAAGGCAAATAAGCCACTACTTTTCATCTAAATCTCCACGTTGACATGGACTCCACTGTCACCTGGAAGAGAGATTTCTGAGTTTGAAGCACTGCTTTGGTTTTTGTGGATTTTGGTGGGTTTGGGTTATTTTTTTGTCCAAAGAAAGTCTTCAAAATTAATTACCTTGATCAGCATAGCTTCTTTGTGACACTGCACAAATTCCCTGCAGACCATGAAGAATCCGATCAAAATGGCTTCTCTAGAAAGGGAAAAAACAACATAGTTTTAAAAGTTGAAGTCTACCCCTGAAGAAAAATAAGCATTCAGCCACACACAGATGAACGCCCAGTTACAGTCACCAGTTAACCAAAACAGGAACAAGGTGACTGAAGCCGACACGGCGGGCACTGACTGGAACAACAAGTAGAAGTCTCTGCTATTTACCTGCTCTGCAACCTCAGCCCATCATTACACCTGCTTTCATGTCAGCCTCACCTAGGACTGCCTCTAACCCTTCCTGTGGGGCTCTCAAACCACTTAATGACATAAATCAGACACCCGCAGGAGTTTATGAAGAGTCTTCTCGTCCCACAACCATCCCCTTCGGACACTTCCCGTGAACAGGCAACATCTCAGAAGTGGCTCTGGAGCCCATGAGTTTTAATTGTAACGGGACAGCACAGCACGGGCCGATCACCCCACAGCTGGAGTGGAGGACGCTCCTGAGGGTATTCCTGGAGCCCCCAGCGCCGCCGGGAGGCGGGAAGCGGCGCTCTGACAGCCGGCCGCTCCACAGCCACAGCGGGGCCCGCCCTGACTCCCGCCTCCGCCCGGCCGCTCCCTCCGGCTGAAGCCTTCTCGGGCCGGGGCGCCCGTCCTCCGCTATCGGGAGCGCCAGCAACAACACAAACCTGAGCCCACCCCTCCCAGGGCGGCACCGCGACACTCAGCCCAGCCGAGGTCGCGCAGGGCGAGCAGCGACACCCCTTCCCCGCGAGGAAGGCGAAAGCAGAGCAGGGAGGGAAACGCAGCCAAGGCCCGCGCCCGCCGCAGGGCGCCTGCTCCGGCTCCGCCCGCCCTCACGCCCGCTCCCGGCGAGGGGTGGGCGGCATGAGGGAAGCCCAGGCCCGAGCTCCCAAGCGCGGCGCTGCGCAGCTCAGCTCAGCTTCCCCCGCCCGCCCCGCCACAGGGCCGTCCCCTGCCGGCGCCGTACCCGAGCGAGCGCGCAGGAGACACGTCCCCAGCGCTGCATGACCGCTGCTCCCGGCCTGCGCCCCTCAGCCGCCGCTCCAAGGACTCCGAGGACTCGCGCAGCCGCAGTGGGTGGGGGAAGCGATTGCCACGAGGCCCTCTGGCGGAAGAAGGCGAGCGCGGCGCTCGGGGGCGGGGCCTGACGGGTGAGGGCGGGGACATGCAGATCAGCCTCCTAAAGCGGCAGGACACTCGCGGAGGGGTCCGCACAGCCGCTGTGGCGCCGCCGGGCACGGGGGAGAATAGTGAGGTCAAGCAAAGCTCACAAACCCACATCCACTGAGCCAAAGTAAAACTGTGAGCAGATGGAGAAAGTAAAAATATTTCACTTTTCGGAATGAAATCTCTTTCGTCGGAACAGCAGTGAAATGCACATAAATGCAATTGCTAAATATTAAAAAATACAAAATCTAAGATAATTTTGGAAATAATTTCAAGCGTCTTGGAATAGTTTAATTCCATTTATTTAATCAGGAAAAAAAAATTGAACTAGAATATTGTGACATTTTTATAATTGACACTGCTTAATTTCATGCTATTTATATTCCTCCAGACTATTTGTTCAGTAGCACAAAGGATGGACGCCCCATGGTCCTCCTGTCCCGGTTTGAAAGACAGGTGTCTGCTAAGGAAGGCAGGAGCCCCCCTTGGAAGAGAAAAATACAACCCCCTCCCCTCCGAATTGTTATAGAATTGAAATTAAGGGGCTTTCAGGCAAAGATATGAGGAAAATGGGAATAACAGTTTTTACTAATGTATACAACAAAACTATAATACAGAGAAACTGGTTACAGGCCTGACAGAGTCAGGGATACAACCTGGCCCCCTGCCGGGCAGGGTGCTGGTACCAGTCCGATCCAGTGGCAGCTGCAGCTCTCTCCGAAATGGTCCTGTTAAAGCGGTGGTCCGTAGAGAAAAAAAAGGTCTGAGCAATCCGATTTTGGTGGCAGCTGCAGTTCTCTTTTAAATGATCCCGTTGAAGTGGTGATCTTGTAGAAAAAGAAAACTGGTCCTCCTCCGAAAATCCGGCGGCGGTGCAGTCCCTGTCCTCTGGGATCCCAGCGGGTAAGGCCCCGAGCGCTGCTCCAACCGCCAAATTATCTCCGGCGGGAATGCTTGGCTCCACCCCTCCCCCCCTTGGCCGGAGCATCTCACACAGGGATGGTGAGTCCTGGGGCAAGGCCCTGATGGGCGCATTAACAGAAGAATAGTCCCGGGGGGGGCAAGGAACACCGGCGCCAAGCTTCAACGGTTCATGGTAATAGAATACATTGCAACCCAGGACACCTCCGTTGTTTGCACTTTGGCACATCAGTATTTGGAAACAAAAATCCTTCATTGCCTGTGGGGGAACAGTAACAGGCCAAGACAGTTTTCCTTCTATACTGAATTCCACCTGGTTTAGAACATGTGCAATATTCTGTTCAATTTATGCTAAAAACGTCTAAGTATGGCTTTAGATAAGTAATATGTAACAAAGTTCATAATATTGATTGCCCATCTTGCCCGAGAGTGAAAATATTTCCTGTGAAAAAGGGTTCTCAATAGACTTTATAATTTGTTGCATAAAATCAAGATTTCCATCAGGTGGCAGTGTTCTGTTATTCCCATACAGAGATGCACATCACTGAGCACAAATTTTGGAGATTCCTTAGAAGAGAGGCATAAAATTCATAAATGCCAGGCTTTCTGGTTAGAGCAGACAAAATATTTAGAAGAACCACCTGGGAGAAGAGCAATTCACCCATTAATGAAATATAGTCAGATCTGTTGAAAGTGCATTAGCTAATGAAGACGCTGGCACCTAATAACATTGTGTGAAAGCACCTGGGTTCAAAATGAAAGGCCATATTCAGTGAGCAGAATTCCTCTTTTGTCTTTTTACATGAGGATTTCTCTGACTGCACCTCCAGGAACAGTGGAGACTGGATGGGCCTCATACTTTTGTATTTCATGGAATCACAGAATAGTTTGGGAAGGGACTTCAAATATCACCTAGTTCCAATCCCCCTGCCATGGGCAGGGACACCTCCCACTAGATCAGGTCGCTCAAAGCCCCATCCAACCTGGCCTTGAACACTTCCAGGGAGGGGGCAGCCACCTCTTCCCTGGGCAACCTGTGCCAGTGTCTCACCACCATCACAGGCAAGAATTTCTTCCTAACGTCTCATCTAAATCCCCCCTCTTTCAGTTTAAAACCATTGCCCCTCATCCTGTCACTCCATGCCCTTGTAAGAAGCCCCTCTCCAGCTTTCTTGTAGAGCCCCTTCAGGTACTGGAAGGTGCTATAAGGTCTCCCCAGAGCCTTCTCCAGGCTGAACAACCTCAACTCTCTTAGCCTTTCCCTACAGGAGAGGTGCTCCAGCCCTCTGATCATCTTTGTGGCCCTCCTCTGGGCTCACTCCAACAGGCCCATATCTTCCTTGTGTTGGGGGCCCCAGAACTAGATGCAGTACTCCAGGTGGGGTCTCACGAGAGCAGAGGAAGAGAATCACCTCCCTTGACGTGACGCAGCCCAGGATTCAGTTGGCTTTCTGGGCTGCAAGGGCACATCGCCGGCTCATGTTGAGCTTCTCATCAATCAACACCCCCAAGTCCTTCTCCTTAGGGCTGCTCTCAACCCATTCTCCACCTAGCCTATATTTGTGCTAGTGATTTCACTGACCCAGACGCAGGACCTCGCACTTGGCCTTGTTGAACTTCATGCAGTTTGCACAGGCCCACCTCTCCAGCCTGTCCAGGTCCCTCTGCATTTAAATCCCTAACTCTTAGACTGGCTAATGAGAAAGCCTCCCGGAGTCCCCAGTGCTTGCAGTGAAAGCATGAAGAAGGATGTGGTGCTGAGGGACATTGTGCGAGATAACTTGGGTTTTCACAGTGTTGTGAGAATCATATTTTTGTAGAATCAAGAAAAACACCAAGGCCTTGTACATCCAGGCGCCAGATAGCGTAGAAGGATGTGAGAACCGACTGATGTTTTTGTGCAGCACTACAGAGCCAAAACCCAAGGCCTTGTACAGAGGTACCAAGTTAGAAAGGAGCCTAGTACAAAGACCGTCTTGTTCAGTACATCCTGGTACCAGATAATGTAGAAGGGCAAGAGCTACGCATAACAACCTGTTATTGAGAATGTTGTGTCTTACATGGATCAGGAGATAGGGTGCACCTGAGAAAATATTGCCATCCAGACTGAACAGATCTCACAGCTCTGCATAAACAGCCGGTTGGGAAAAGAAAGACCTATTATGGAAACTTATTGTAATAAAATGCGTTGGACAGGCTGTGAGCCTGGAGTATCCAACCAATGGAGAAACACGAGAGAATAACCCGTGTCCGGATAAAATACTGTATAAATGCTTGCTTTCCTTTGTAAAGGCGCGCGTCTCCACTTCGGCCAGGGGGTGGCGCGCCCGCGATTGCACTCGGGAATAAACGGAGCTGCTTCACCGTGATCCTCGCCTGAGCAAACTTTTTCGGCCTAAAACTTCGTTTCTCACAACATGGTTTAGTGGTGACTTGGTAGTGTTAGGTTAGTGGTTGGACTTGATGATCTGAGAGATCTCTTCCAACCAAGGCTATTCTATGATTCTATGAAAGTGTCATGGCCCCATTGTTTCCTCCCATCCTCAGTAATGAGCAGGCCAAAGTGAATAAAAAGCAAGAATTCTGCAGCTGTAGCTAACTGAAAGTACTCAGCCAACACATTTTAATTCTGAAGGACAAGCTTTGGACATGTCATGTCTTGCTAAGAGAGCAACATCTGGGTGGCAAGTGCAAGAACAAGCTGCCTGACCCCGTGCCCCTCCAAGGGGGAAGCCAAGACCCCAGCAGAGCTGCTGGAAACTCCCATGGGGAAACTTCCACAGAGATGCAGCACCTTTTTGCACACCTCATGTGCCAGCCAGAGGGCTCAGTCACAGGTCCATGCTCCACCTTGAAGTTTTCTCAAATTAGAGAAGATGCTGGTGATTACCCTGGCCGCCGAAAGCAAGGGGGCTTGTGTAGAGTAGCAAGAGGGTGTTGGGGACCTGGAGAAATGCAGAAAGCATCAAAGTGTGTCTTGGTGGACAGAGGAAGCAAGAAGGCAATGGGGCACAGGGGACTGCTGGGCACTCTGTCCCCTTTGCTGCAGGCCTGGCAGTCACCTCTGAACAGCCTTGCCCATTAACTTTGTGTCACTTGGGGTTGTGGTGGCTGGGACTGCCTTTCTGAACTTTTCTGTGGACTTTTCTGGAATTTGGAGGTTGTTAAAATATTTTCTTGAGGATTTACATCTCTGAGTAATAAAGACCATAAAGATCAGATCCTCAGTGGATGGCCTTTAGGACTGTGGTAGTTGTAAACCACGATCACAGGAGTGCTTTTTGTTCTATTGCTCCTGGCATGTCTCTACCTCACCTTTCTCTAGCTGTGGCACTCCTTTCCTGAACACTGAGGTGACAGTACCTGGGTACACTCCTGCTTTTTATTGCATTCATTAGTACACATGAAATGTCCCCTTACAGCAAAGATGAAGAGATTGGAGCATCTCTCCTGTGAGGAAAGGCTGAGAGAGCTGAAACTGTTCAGCTGGGAGAAGGCTCTTCTCATTGAGGAGGATCTCATGGATGTATATAAATACCTGAAGGGAGAGTGCAAAGGGAGCTGAGCTCTTCTCACTCTATGATTCTGTGTCAGGAAAATAAACTGGAGTACAAAGTCTTCTGGTTAGCTGTCCTGAGAACAAGAGTCAGCTCTAACTAGGAACTAGAGGAGGAAAGCTTGCAGGCACATACAGAAGTCAGCAGGGGGCAATATGAGTGCATAGACGAACGAAGAGAACTGCAAGGATGTCTTTGAGAGAAGTACACACTAAAACCTAGAGCATTATATTTCTTTGAGATAGTGAATATTTTCTTGCATTACAAATAGCATTTTTACACATATACCTATGCACACGTGTTTATTTTTATACACCAAGATTATCAAATTATCAATCTAGACAGACTATGACATTGTCTCTAATTTAGGAAAACAGAACTGAAAGACCTACCACACTGCATCCAAGGATTGGTTGGTGGCCATCAATGTCTCGTAGCTTGCAAAGCCATATTTAACAGAATATCTTTTCCCAGGATTCCTCCTATCTTTGGTAAATCCTTTTGGTAAGCTCCTCTCTTTAGTGAGAGTGAGCACCATGGCAGGGTAAGTTATACTCAGAAAGAGACAGGGGTGGTGTTTTGTTTTGTGCCCTTGACCAAAGGAGGTCACTGTACTGCTTTCCAAACTGCTCATCTTATCATTATGCTTAGAAATGCTTCCTGTCACCCAAGCATTAAAGCTAGATGTGTAGAGAAATTGAGAGAAAGCTACAGCAAGTCCATGACCTCTGTTTGAGGTTCTGCACCAATATGTGGGCAATATGGGATAAATACAAAGGAGAAAGACTAGTGGGACTGGGCCAGATGCAAAATAGCAGCATACCTCAGGTTCACCAAAGAGGCAGGACAAGTGTCTCAAAAGCATATCAGTAGTCCTGGTATGTACTCTGTTCTGCGGGTATTTTACAAAGATCTGTGTCTCCCAAATGCTTGCAGGACAGTTAAGCGGCTGGGACATTCCTCTGCTAGCTGGAGCTCTGAAGGAGCACACGTAGGAAAGCAGGGGGTTGGAGAGGCTGAAGTGCTGCATTTTCAAGCCAAAGGGAAGTTAAAAAGGAGTTCCAGACCCCATAGAGAGCACCAGAGCTGAGTCTGGTGGCAGGACCCATTTGGGTTCTCTCACACCACATGGTGACCTCAGAAAAGGGCATTGGTCCAAGCTGTAACCATGACATACCTAAGACCTTGTTGCATACCGTTGTTAAATACCCGGCACCCTGCCCCTAGCAGTGGCTTATGAGTGAGGCACAACACAGCTGCCTCACCTGAGGGAGTGATTCTTCTTTGCATTTAAATGTTAGGCACCTAGTGAAGCCATCCTCCTAAAGCAAGTACCTAAATTCTTTGCATGGTCAGCAGGTGTCTTTAAACATAAACACCCAGAAGATCCTGTCTTCCTATCTTATATGCATGCACCAAGGGCCACATGATCTTCCTCGGGGCCTTCTAGGATTCCTGCCTCTGCTTTTATTATACAGGGAAAGCAAGCAATCCAGGCAGGACTTGTCTCACCTCACTGCAGCTGTCAAGGTCAGATATCTGGTTCAACAGGTCTAATAGAACACACTAATCTTCTGGGCTCATATGGAAAACTGAGAGAGACTGGCAAATTGAGAAGGTTACTCATCCTGTCTCAAGGTGGGTGACAAGGATTGCCCTCCAGCAGCTGACTGTAGCTCTCTTGTCCGCTGAGCAGAGATGGGACCTGGGTGACCTACGTTAAACATCTAACTTTGAGATAGTCAAAGCTGGTGGGAAAAAGCTGACCTCATTTAAGAAGGAGGACCTCCATAGGCATAGAGAACTTGGGTGCTAGTTGGGCGTCTCAGATGGTTGAACTGGGTCCTGCCCTGGGTGTCCCAACTGCTCTGCTGCCCCTCAGAGGAGGCAGAGACAAGCCTCCCTTTAGTCATCAGTTTGCTTAACTTTATCAAGACTACGCTGCGGGAAGAAAGTGGGAGCTCTGTGTCTGATGTCCTTCCCTCCAATTTCCTTCCATCTGACTTCTTCCTGGGTATTAATTATTTCGCAATATCAGTGAGTGGCTTTGCATATCAGTAACTCGGTGTACCTTATAAAATTCTGTTCCTTGCACAGTTCTGAAAAATTGTGACTTTCTAGCTAGAGAGGAGATTACGGATGAGGCCGATGCATCATACAAAAACCTGGTTTGAACTTGGGAAAAAGTCTGCATTATTTCTAGCATGTTACACATAAGAAAAAAATTATTCACTGCAGGATAAAATTCTACAGTGCCCATAATTCAAGGTCTCTGCAATGAGAATTAGGATAGAATGATGTATTAGTGATGTTTTCCTTTTCCTCTGCTCAATTTGTCATTGCCCATTTAAATTTCTTAATAAAAATTCGTATCAGAATGCATACCTATGCAGTATTTCATTTTCTTTGATTCCAAAAGCTCTGGCAAACAAGGTAATTAAAAGAAAAAAGAAAACCTAAATGACAAGGCAATTAACTCACAGACACCCTTCAGGAGACATGTATTACATCAAGAAATCATCACACTTCTACTTAGGGGATGGGTTTTCTCATGCTCTGCTCTCCTAATCCAGAATCTGGCCTTTAAGTCCTCTGAGCAAGGGGGTTTTGTGGGTAACAGGAAATTTTGCACTGGGAGTCAGGGACACTTTCTTTGTTCAGACAGAAAATCTTAGAAGTAATAAATTCCCAATGTTAGATCATCTTGGCTTTATGAAAGTCAAAGTTCTTGCTGAAGCACAATGTTATCATGGAGCTTGGAGCTTTCTTGGTGATAACACAGTGATAAACAGAGCATATTTCCTACATCTAAGATCGCTGCAGCGTTAATGTATGTATACCACTGTATGGTACCTGGATGGGAGAATGTCCTGATCTAGCACAGAAAATCGACTGACACCGTGAAAATCAAGGTGCATGCACTGTGTTAATCTGCAGTTTGCCCTTTAGGAACCACAATTGATATAGATCAGTTATATTCATATTACTGTTTGCCTGTGATAGTGTGTGCCAGTCTGTTAATATAGTACATTATAACGAAGTTGTGCACCTGGGAGGCACTAACCCCATGCTATGTTGTAGGCTGAGTTCCAGCTGGCAAGAAAGCAGCTCTGGAGAAAAGAGCCTGGAGGTCCTGGTGGATACCAAGTTGACCATGAGTCAGCAACGTGCCCTGGCAGCAAAGGCCGACAACCTGCTGGGCTGCATGAGCAGAGGTGTAGCCAGCCGGTCAAGAGGTGGGATAACTTCCCTCTATTCAGTGCTTGTGAGACTACCTCTACAGGACTAGGTCCAATTTTGGCTGCCCCATGCAATAAAACATGGTGACAGAAGCAATGGGCACAAGTTGGAGCACAAGTGCTGTGCCCTTGCCCTGGGCACCTGCCCAGCTATCCCCGAGGCTATCTAACCTGCTCTTTAGGAGCTCCAAGGAGATTTTACAATGCTGTTAGCTACCTATTCCTCAGCTCTGGTATTGTTACCACTAGAGTGTTTCACATCTACTTTAGCTCTACCCTGGTTTAGTTACTTCATCAAAGAGAATGTTTTATCAGTTTGATACAATTTGTTCTTGAAAAGTGTCTGTTCATCATTGCTTATCACTTTCTTATCTTCAAGGTGCTAAAACTTATATAAAAGTGTTGAAGTAGTCTTGGATTCTGTTGGTTCTCCTTTCCCGTTCAGTTAAAAATAATGTAAATCCTTTTGCACTTAACAAGACTCCTCCACCATCCTGTTCCTCTCCAGGTCTCTGAAGACAGTCAGGGGTTGTTTCTCTGACTCCTTAAGGAGTCCAGGGTGAATTTCACCAAGTCCTGCCAACCTGGGGGCCTTTACCTGCAGTCTATAAGCAGAAGTCTATAAGTAAAAACTTTACATATACTTTTTTTTTTTTTTTTTATGATTAGGGTACAGAATAGAGAAAGAAGAGGTTAAATAACACTTAGACAATCTAGAATGATATGCTACTAGTCTTTACACTAAGGGCTGATGTTTCAGCAATGAAGAAATGTAATTTACAGGTAGTGAGACAACACCAAGTCAAATGTTGCCTGAAACTGCTCATACAAATGCCTAAGAAATGGAAGGGGAGAAAAAGAAGCATACAGAAAAAATAAAGGTTAAACCAGCACAACTCACACTACAAAGTGAACAAGCACAGAGGCAAGAGCTACGTCTACTTTAATCTGTAGTACTTTGACTAGTTTTCGCTGGAATAGAGTAAAATTTCTTCATAGTAGCTCATATGGTGCTGTTTTGGCTCTGTGCTGAGAACTGCACTGATAACACAGGGATGTTTTAGTTATTGCCAAGCAGTGATTGCACAGCATCGAGGCTTTTTCTGCTTCTTAGGCCGCCCCACCAGCGAATGGGCTGGGGATGCCCAAGAAGCTGGGAGGAGACACAGCTGGGACAGCTAAACCCAACTGACCAAAGGGATATTCCACACCATATGATGTTGTGCTCAGCAATAAAAGCTGGGGGAAGAAGGAGAAAAGGAGGACGTTTGGAGTGATGGCATTTGTCTTCCCAAGTAACTGTGATGCGTGCGGGAGCCCTGCTTTCCTGGGGATGGCCAAATACTTGCCTGCTGATGAGTAGTGAGTGAATTCCTTGTTCTTCTTTGCTTGTATGCACAGCTTTTGCTTTACATATTAAACTAACTATCTCACCCCACAAGTTTTCACACTTTTACCCTTCCAGTTCTCTCCCCTATCCCACTGGATACTCTACCAGTTTGTTCTAGTGGGATATGTTCATGGCTCACCAGAGATATTACTACATCCATTTCTCTTGCAGCACCAGCCATCTGAGGCGACTTATCTCTGTGCATTTAGAACTAAATTTAGAGTAACTATGCTGTAGCTCAACTCCATATTCCCCATGCCCATGGTTCAAGCCTCCCTCCAACATAACTTCTCTCCCTCGAGAGGGAGCTGAGGGAACTTGAAAACTCCAAAAGACACTGTGGCTGGAAAAGGATTGGGACTATGGACTGTGCATTTTGTGGCTGCCACAATGGGCACTTAGAGAAAAAGGATTTCCTGTATGGGTTTTGAATTTGATTCTCTCTAGTTTCATTTACGCTTTTTATTTATAACATTGAGAACTAGGGAGATCAGGAACACCCACTCAGAGCATCCTTTGCACAGAGGTACATGTGCCTTTCATATTGCTGCATTCTTAACATATTGGCAGAGTACAGTCATATTAATGTCTAACAGACTAATATCAAACACCTGCGATACCCCTCACAGACCTCCCAGTCTCAACTGCATTTATTGCAATTCTGGAATTCTTGCTGGTGGCCTCATCGATAATCAAAAAGGATTAAAGAGACATTGTTGGGAAACAATTAAGGAAGACATCTGACAAGACATCCTCGTGGATGGCAACACATGAACAATAGGATCTGAACACCCAGGTCACATAGCTAAGGCACAACAACCCACACAAGGACATGGCTGCCTGCTCTGTACGAGCTAGTCGGTCATGGAGCAAATCCGTGCAGACTTCTCAGGGACATGGTGGTGATTTTGAGCTGGTTGGTAGTGAGGGAGATAGAACACTATGTCAGTAATCGAGCCTGACTCCGATTGCCGCACAAGAGCAATAGTTCTACAGCAAAATCCCCATTCTGCTTTTCACAGCCTGCCTGAAGGAGGGAGCAGATTTCTAGGGTAGGGTTTTACAATCCAGGAATCTTGAGAGCTAGAATAGGCTCAAGGATCTGCCACTGACTCTAAGCACAAGAAAGAGAGAATGTGAGGATGGTATTTTTATCCCTTGAAATCATGCAAAGCTTGGTCAGGCTCTCAGAAGGCTTCCTCCAGTCAAGGCTATTTTAATTCCAGAACAATGAAGAATATTGATTGCTGTGAGCTGATATCTCCTTTTAACCAGAGCTGCACTGGGTTGTCTTGGCTGTCACAAAAGGTGACCTTGCAAAGGAAGTTTCCAAAATATCAATAAAACATCCTTTGATATGGCACTGAGTAATTTTTACATGCCTCAGTTTCTTTTAAGCAAACCAAATATAATATGTTTATCTACTATGGAAGGCTGTTATATAGTCACACTAATAGTCATAAAACAATTCAAGAATCTTGAGTGGAAGGTCCTAAAAAATCGCAAGTGCTATTATGTCATTATTACATTAATAGTGAGATACCTTGGGTAATGTTTAACTGTAGAATTAGACAGTAGTAATAAAAATTACACTTAAACAAGCATTAATTGTTCTTCTAATCAAGGTACCATTCCTCTAATTGAACTATTATCGTCAAAAAAATTGGAGTGATTCAATAAGATGCGTATTTATAAACACTTTTATCTTCAGACAGAATGTAAAGGTTATCAACATAGTTAACATTAATTAATTATACTTGAGTAAGAATTATATTTTGGATTGCTTTTCAAATGTTAACCAGGAATACAAGAGTTCAATGGCATTTCATATGCTGTATTTTTAGACTGTAAAGATGAAATATATATTAATATAATAATATATTATAATAATTAGTACTATTATAATAAATTATAAATATTATTATAATAAATGTAATGTCAATAGAATAAAATATCAATAATGGTTTATAGTGGTCACAAGAGCCCCAACTCATTTTTTACCTCACCTGGCTAAATTAAGACCAGAATTGTCTCTTTTCAGCCCAGAATGACTTCTCAGCTATTTCTGCTCACTTGTGGGTGGACAGGAGGAGGGGAAGGGCTGAGAGTAGGGCAATGGGGACATCCCTTGCCCTCTGTGCAAGTAGAAGACCTCAGCTAGCGATGCAAGAGAACTGGTCAGACTGGTATCCCTGTCCCTGCTCCCCTGTGCCTTCCTTGCACATGAAGATGTCCCAGGATTCCAAAGGGGCTGATGCCATGTCTAGGCTCTGCACCTACCTCCCAAACATGTGCCAGGCCACAGGCAGAGGAAACCCCTCAGGAGCACATGACCTAAGTCCCTTCCTAGGTTGACTTGTATTTCCTTGCATTGTATCAGCCACCCCAGGAAGGTGGATTTCCTGATTACTTCTGTATCTCACCTGTCTGCAGCCCAGCATTTCTACCTGTGCTGTCCTAAAAGTATCCTGACTTTCTCCTTTGCTTCACCCTGGTCGTTTCCATCAATTTTTGGTATGTCTCACTACAGAGAGTTGTGTTTTAATCAGTCATTGTAAGGACAAATGAAACCCAGTTGCTTAAGAGTAACTGAGTCTTAGCTTTAGGTGGAAGAGAATTGTCCTAGAAACTTTAGGAACATCTTAAAGTGTGAGAGAAAGGCAGAAGAGTTATTGTGGAGGTGGATGTCCTTCTCACAAAACCTTACTTTTTACCCAAGAGATGAGGCACAAAGGTTTTTGGATTTGCCACTGCTGACAGCAGGAGGTCTCTCATCCTACATCTGTCAGGACCCAGGCTAGTCTGGGTGATGCAGCCTTTCCAACCCAAACTGCAGCAACTCAGCGCTCTTGAGAACCCCATGAGTCACACACAAAATTTTGTGTATATCATTTCCTTATTATGGTTGCTAATTAGGAGCTGGCAGCAATGGGAAAAACAGCGCTGCACCGTATCTTGCTTCCCGTAGCTCAGACGCCAGTCCCTGCTCACCTTGTCCTGATGGTGAATCCTGCTGATCCCAAACAAGTTGCCATCTGACTCCTCAGTGGTGTTTAAATCAGGCTGTGAGTACGTAGTTCAGTAAACAAAGGGCTGGATTGCCTAGAAAACCAGAATGATTTAACAAAATGAAGGCACACACACGTTTTTGTGGTAATTTTTTTATGCGCACATCACAGGACAGAGGATATTTAATCAGGGCTTGTACAGATAGTGACGTTAGACTGCAACCAACTCACATTTATCAGATGTACTTAGGTATATAGTTTTTATTTTAGGCCCATCCTGCGTCATAAATAAAAAAATCTTTCCAGCAGACCTTGGAAAATATTACATCATGCAAGTGCAACCAGTAGGTAAAAGGTAGATAACTTTTGATCATAAAGGCAACTAACAAAAAGAGTACAAATATTCAAATGCATTTTTTGTGAAAGCCATTATCATGTGAAAAGGTACAACTATATTTATAATCAACAGTCTTAAAAAGTTAGTTACGATTAATGCATTTGTAAGGGATATGGCTGAAAGGGATAAAGGATATGACATGAGTGAGGAATTTCCTCAAACAATGTGGCACTTTATAATATTATTTATGTAATATTACATTGAGCTTTAAGCCCCAGAAACACATGGGCTTATGGCATTACAAAGAGAAATCATTTAATATCATTGACAACCAGACTGAATTACCCAAACATACTCGCTCTGCACTCATCATCTGTATGACCATTTTTTCGTGCAAGCACCTTGGGAAATGAGGGAAGACATTTTAGAGGTATGAAGGAGAGTCTGATAAGAGCTGACTCATTTTCTGACTTTTCTTTGGGAGATCACCTCCTCAGACCTCCAGCTCTAGGTTTCTAGAGGGCTGACTCCTTTTTCCCCATCTCTCTTTGCCCAGCCTGGACAACCACCTGGTTGTGCTTGTGGAGGCTCCCAGGTGCCATTGGCCCCATCCTGAGGAGCATTTGCCTCCTCGCCCTTCAGGGGAGAGCCCTGCTGAAACTCCTGCTCTCATTTTATCCTCCTTTTGTTTGCTCTAAATTCCCTACTTCATAGACTTTGATAACTAGACGATAAAATAAAGGCAGCTCCTCTTTCCCCTGCCGTTCACAGATCCCCAAAATGCTTGTTTTTAAGGAACTTGTGTCCAAGATTATGATTGTTCTTCCCAGCCCAACATTGCCCTTCAGGCAGACCAGTTTCTTACTGCCTTATCCTCAAGTGCATTTGCATGAAGTTCAGTATGGGGGAGATTCCCTTTCTAGTTTCACCCAAAAGACTTTTTCGTTTCACTCCTACAGCCCAGTGCTCCGAGCCCCATCAGTGACTCAGTGGGAATGATGCCAGCTATTGAGAAAGAAGCTCATTTCCTTGAGCAACTATCTTTTCCAAGATGGCCTTTATCCTAAACTGATTAAATGCAACATTTTTAGCTTGTTTGATCTGGCATGATTACAAGCTGAAGCGGTCTGGTAAGGAGTGGAGTGCTACCTCTGGCAGCAGGTGCTGTGGCCAGGGTCACTTCCCCAGAAGTTGATGTAAAAGAAGGTGCCACAATTCCCGGACTGGAGTTTTTTCCCATTGCTGTTACTGCTTGCTGATTGCAAAATGGCTTACGCACGTGGCTTTGGGATTTGTGGCTTTGCATATTTTTATCCCAGCTGGAGGAAGTACAGTTCTTTTTAGAATCATAGAATCATAGAATTGTTTTGGTTACAAAAGACCTTCAAAGTCATCAAGTCCAACTGTTAACCCAGCACTGCCAAGTCCACCAATAAACCATGTCCCTCAGCACCATGTCTACACATCTTCTAAATACCTCCAGGATTCAACCACTTCCCTAGGCAGCCAATGCTTGATAACCCTTTTGGTGAAGAAATTTTTCCTAATATCCAATCTAATCCTCCCCTAGCACAACTTGAGGCTGTTTCTTCTCATACTATCACCACTTGTTACTTGTGAGAAGAGACTGATACCCACCTCACTACAACCTCCTTTCAGGTAGTTGCAGAGACCGATAAGGTGTCCCCTCAGCCTCCTTTTTTATCAATAATGCCACAGATGGGAACTGTCATAGTCATCAGTTTGGGATCCAAAGACAATTATGGGCCTGATTACAGCCCTAGGTGGCCAAGCTCTCCTTCAGGTTTGGCACAGGGAGCAAATAAGTGTCTTCTAATAGTGAAAAAACCAGCTAAAAAAAAAAAAAGCTGAAATCATAGGTTGTAGGCAAGTGACATCACCATGTGAACTGCAAGGCTTCCCGTTGTACAAGCAGAGGCCAAAATATCAACTACCAGCATCACACAGGGGAACAAAAAAAAAAGGACTCCAGGCTTAACTGACTGAGAAATGCTGTGGATGAACCTAGGAGTCCCAGAGCTGGTGGGTCTGGGATTGTGGGGGTCCAGGACAACTCTCCACTGCCAACTCTCCATTGGATGACTCTACATGGCCAGCAATATGCACAGACAACTCTTTGTGGGTTGGCAGATATTGCTGGTCCTGCTACCCTGGTCCTCCCTGTCACACAGCACCTCCAGCCCTCCCTGCTCTGAGTCCTCAGAGAGAGCTCTGCAAAGCCCTTGAATGTTGATTAATTATCTCATAGTCCTGAATGACCACTCTCCTACCTCTGCCTTTGACTGAGCAGACAGTATGCCAGGTCAGGCCACCTGCTGTTCTAAATAAAGATATTGTTTTGTTTCTATGTGTTGGTCTGCAAACAAGCAGATAGGAAGGCTACTGAGGGGTATGAATGCAATAGAGGGTACTGTAGGGCTTTTTAACAGCATGAGAAGAATCTAATTTGTAGACTGAGAGGGATTAACAAAATTATGTTTAATTTCTGTTTACCACTAACTCAATTCAGCTCTTGAATTTTACCTTTAATTTGCCTTACTTGTATATATGATCATAGTTATTTTTAAATATACATAATATTTTATTTAGTGTTGAATATATTTTAGTATTTTTTAAAGTATGTGGTCTCTGTATGATATAGAGAAGCAAAGTTTAGAGAAGTGAAAGTCTGCTAGCACTAATCTACAGAATTAATCTAAACTACTGAATTTCAGCATGTGGTCTTTGACCTTACAGTTTTACTTCTAAGGCTGTCTGCAACACAAGTACAAAAAGCAGGCTTTTTGGTGCCAGACAGTGATGGAAATGTTTATGGGCCCACAAATGGAAAAAGTTAAGTATGTTAAGAGCAAATCAAAAAATAAAAAAAAGAAATCAAAGAATTTCAGTGACAATTCATTGCAATACAGGAGCTGAAAGTTCCGCTGTAAACACTTACCAAATATTTAGGAAAGTGGGGGTCCCTAAAAAATCTGAGTCTATCCTGACATAGGACCAAAAGACAAAATACTCTGTATCCCATGACTACCTGGCTTGTGCAACTCCAGGGGAAGAGCACGCTGGTAAAAAAGGTGAGTTCAGGTTAAAATTCCCAAATCCAGATGTGATTTCAAAGGGTTATAAAGAGTGGGGCTGTACGCACCTGAATAGCTCCGGAACAAACACTTGGTGATGGCGTGGACAAGCATAGACGCCAGACCTGTCAAGCTGTGAAACCTGCAGCTTGGTGAGTCCCTCTGCTAGATGAACACAGCAATGTGGCTCCATGAGCAAAGCCCCAGATTGTTTCATTTTGCACATTCTTGCAAAACAAGCTGAAGCTGATAGGAACCCAAGAACTGATAAGAGACCTGGTGAAATATTGGGAAATACATTTTTCCATGTAACTGTTACCTGAGGGAAACCTCAGGCATAATTCACACAGTTTAAGGAATGGCACAGTCTAAAGTATCTGGAGATAATGAAGTATTTTATTGCACTGCTATCTGCAAAGGTACACCACACAGGGAGACTTAGAGCACAAACATAAATGATTACAAGGAGCTGGCTCTGACTTAATGTTTGAAAATATTCAAATGTTCCACAAGCTACATAGAAATACCTGCTGCCTATTTATTTATTTAGGTTATTTTTAACAATGCTCTTAAGGGTATTTCAAAATGGATAAGCAACTAAGAGTGTGCTCAGCTGGACAGAGGAAAGAGGAGATCGGGAACAGCAGCCACGGCATGCCTGGGAAATATGGTGCCAGCATCCATTCAGAGAAGCTGCTTGTATTCTGCCAGGCAGCGTTTTGGCCATTTATAATTACTGTTTGGTTTTGGGTTTACTTTCATGCCCATTTGACTTTGCTTCTATTTTACAGAAATGGTTTGAGCTTAGCAACTAAAATTCATGTGACTGCTGCTGTGGTCTTCAAGGAACATTGTCTTGACTGACCTCTGGGGAGGCACAAACTGGACCAAAGTCATGGCCTGGGGACAGCAGTCATGGACAAATGGTTCAGTAGTGCTGAAGGGTGGACAAATGGGCCTTTTCTGGCCCAGTAGTGCTGGACATGGAGAAGAGTGTCAGGCCCCATCCAACACATTCAAGAGCTTCCAGGCTGCAGTTGACCAAGTCCAGCTATTCCTCCCTCTGCCATCTGCTCCTGCTTGTCAGGAGGGAAAGACCTCTACAGAAACCCAGTGGGGCCACCACAGCTTTCCCTGGGGCCAGCATCGTGTTTCCGTGGTATTCACACAACAGACCTGAACAATCTCGGTAGGAAAGGGCTGCAGCATAAAGCCACAAGCATCTGCCACCATGGCTTCCTAAAGATGGGATATAGATAGAGGAGGGATATCCATAGCTGCTGTGTGCAAGTCTGATGTGGACAGGACCCTCTGTAATGCCTCTCCCTTAGCCTGGGGGAACACTGTATGTTTTTACACTCTCTTGTGTCTGAAAACCACATGGTTTGATTGTGGCTTACAAGTGGGTGTCCCAAAAGCATCTCTTGGAGCAGGTGTCCTTGGAGTCAGCAGAAAGGAGCTCAGGGCAGAGAGGCAAGGCTGAGCCTGCTGCTCCAGCACAGCACAAGCAAGGCTATCTACGCCTCTGCTTTGTTTTCAGATATCTGAACACTTATTACTCTCTGTGTTAAAGATAACTCCATACGCATGTAGCAGGATCTGTACCAAAGGACAAAGCACGTCGGGCTGTGACGCTGCAGATTCCCCGACTCACCCATCGCCAGCAGGTGAAGCTCTATAGGGCTCTGTGATTGTGATCTTCCCATCACTGTGATTCCCTTCGTAGCCAAGACTCAAATAATGCCTTGCTGTATGCAGCCACAGTGTAAAAATACACTTAAACACTGAACAACAAGTGTCATCCACTTGGTTGCCTCCAATGAAATCAAGAGACAGATGGCTTTAAATAAAAACAAAGGAACTATTTATGCCATAAGCAAAATATGGAAAGTTCATAGGAGAAAACAACATTGACATTGGATTAAAATATGACACTTTTGTCTCGAAGAATGAAGCTTTGTTTTTAACATTGGCACAGGAGGATGACAAAACTCTCCCTGCTCTAAAAGGCAGTGTGCAGGATTTTCTGTTCGTGCCCTTTATGGTATAATGCAATCATATAAACCACCCATCATCCAGGCCAAGATTACTGGCTTTCAGGGCATAATCACTCTTAAGTACATAAAAAAAGGGAATTAAAATACATAACTGTAATAAAACAAGTGTGAATAAAAAATGAGAGGGATGTGTATACAGCACCAAGCCCTTTGTTGGAAATTTCCAGCTCCTTTGTACAATATGCTGCCATAACAACACTGGGTGCTCCTGCTTATTTTGTGCTCTATACAAAGGAGTGATAACCTTCAATGACCCATATCCTAGCAGAGCGTTATCTCTTCCTGAGTCACTAAGCAAAATTCAGACCTTCTTTTTCTACAAGTCTTGATAAATCTGAGCAATCCAGAAATATCTTTGTTAATGGAACTGGCCTTCTCTTCCCGCCCAGCCTCACAGCCTTTTCCAAACTTACGTTGACTGCCTGACACTTGCTGCTTAACTAAACTTACTCATTCTTGACTAAACTTACCCACATTTTATGAATCACCACTGAATTTGACCAAGTGGCACAGCTGATTTGATTTGTGCTGCAGGGTACTGGAAAGAGAAACTTGCTGTAAAGAAAACAAGGTACTAGAGAGTATAAGAAGCTGGAAGTGAAATGACATCATGCTTTCTTCTGCCATCAGAGTCCAGAGTCTGTGAGTTCAAGTGAAACCTTGCTTTCCATGAAGACCTCTCAGGGCCATCCAGTTTTCCTTTTGTTTATTGGAGGTCCCTAATGGGGGCTTCAGATCTTCCTGAGGATGCCATCCACAGGCTGCAGTCCCTGTCCTTCCTCCAAAATGGGAGCAAGGAACCAGCACCCACCAACGGTGCATGCCCAAACTGACTACTACACTTACTGCTGACCAAAATGCATTTCTTTTACCCACTGACCTGGCCAAGTAGACCAGAGCATCATATTTGAAAGGGTTGGAAGAATTTGAGTTTGGGATGTTTTGCGTTAGAAGCATCACAACACATGGTATAGTGAATGGTATTTTGCTTGAAGGTTTTGGGCAGAACCTGGCAGCAGGATGACCAGTTGAGCATCAGAAGACAGGACATGGCCAGAAAGCTACACATGAGAACAAAAGCATCATATAGCACATGGTGAAGGAAAACATTGGGAAACACTAGAAATCAGCACAAGCTGATGCCGTCATCCACATTTTCAGCCAGCTAATCTCCCAGTGTCGATACTGGTGTTTATTTAACACTGAAGAAAGATGTAGAGCTCTTCACAAGACAAGTAAAACACATCTCCAGCAGAACTGTTTTCTTCTTTCTCTGAAAAACAGCTTCTCTCTGCATTTGTAAGGTGCTCGGACAATTTGTCACTGCTTTATCTCCCTCCAGCCACTTATTCCTCCCCCTCCTATCCTGGATGGGGCAGAAAGCAGCACACATGAAGCCTTTCGGAGCTCAGCTCACCAAGTGGCTTTCAAGAGCTGTGGGTGGTTTTCAGCTCCCGTGAAAACAGGAGGAAGCTGAGGGTACTTGAGACTTGGCAAGCGATCAGGCTGTGACTGATTTACAGCACTGAGCTCTCTGCATTTCTTGGGCTGCCTGAGAGACAGAGCAATAAGAAATTTTCATTTCCTCCTCCTCTGCTCTGCCTTGGCAGAAAAGGCCACACTTTCCCAGTTGGTTATGGAGTTCAGCTGATGTTTAAGTACCCGATGTAAAGACATCAGGGCTTTGCACAACTGAACTTTTGCAGTGTGGGACAGAGCCACCTGCCCCTTGTATGACCCTTGTGCACAAAACCTCTTGTGCACCATCAGGAGAAAATCCTGTTCTTAATGTTACTGCTGCAAACAGAAAGGACAAAGTGTTTATTCCCTTTGTGACTCCATGTAGCACCTTATCACTTCAGTGAATTAGTGGAGATAATCCAAGAGTAAAACACTCACAGGTGGATGTGATGAAGCCAAGGACAAGACTCCACTGACTTCATTAGAGCCAAGGGTCCCTCCTGCATTTAAACCTAGTCCTAAAAAAAGCTGTCCTACTGCTTTACATCGCAGCTTCTCATGACATATCCTGAATACAAAGAATTATGAATACATTCAACACTTCAAAGGGATTTTAAAGTACTTCTATGACGATACCTGCACTTTGAGGAGGGAGGCCAAAAGCTGTTTGTTTAATGTTTTGAGTTGTTCTATGTCTTTTTAAATGTTTGTTATTTTAATGGTAAAAGTAATTTCTGTGTCTGTTTTGCAAACTGTAGCAAATCCCTTAAGCCTAACTAAAAAAAGCCCTGTTGCTAAAAACAGGGGGTTGCTGTCACAGAAAAGGTACTCTCGACAGTTTAGACAGTGACTTGGGATCTTTATTGGCTAGGGGAGCTTATAGTCTTGGTTTTAAGCATAGTTCCAACTTTCGAAAGTACCTGGAGTCCAGGTCTCTTGGGGAGTAAAAGTCTCTTGGGGAACCCACACCTGTGGGCTGAAGCGCAGGAAAAAACTCCTGATTGAATAGGCTAATAGAGCTCACACTTTGTGGGGACAAACATTGGGATCAGGCTTGCTCCACTGTTTCTTGGTTTAATCATTGACTGAAATATGTGCAAACCATCTGAGAGTAGAACATCAGGCTCCTCCTGTCTCTTCTTCTCCTAGACCCGTGTGTGTGACTGTCCCTCCAGAGTACACACAGTGACCTCCCTCATGGCATGCCCTTTCACCACCTTTCTTCTGGGGCAGGGTCTGTGATTTCAAACCCCCAAAGGCTTAAGGCAAGCCCTGGCTTACAGCCCAGAGATGTGCCCTAAGGAGCCTGGCACCCCATGACCTTCCTGATCATGGGTAACAACAGCTGAAGTGTTTCTAGGTGTTTGTGGTAGCATGACCAGGGTCCTAAGGATGGTTTTCATCACAGAACTTAGATGCTATGCTGTACTCAGTACCTCAGCACTGCAGATTTACTGCTCTCCTGAACAGAGACACCTGCTACCAAAGTTGCAGCCTGAGGCATCAAAATGGTATATCAGCAATCTATCTCCTTAGGTGTTTTTAGGTATCTCAGGGAAATGTTTACAAAGGCTAAAAAAGCATAGGGAGGACAATTTCCCTCAGTTCCTCTATAGGCAGTGTTTGTAGGCAGTAGAGAGGAACAGGATCCTGCAGGATGGCCCAGTCTACCTAAACCACATTCATGCCCCAACACTTGGCCACACACATCATCTTCACCTTTCCATCAGCTGTCATAGGACACTGCAGTGTCAGCTCTGCCAAGTCACAGCTGGTCACTGGAAATCCCTGCAAAGGCAATATTTAGCAATGATCTGAGCATACAGGAATTGTTTCTGGGAAGACAATTTAGGGTCTCTTAAAGGTGCTTGGGAAGAAGGTTCACAGTGGCACAGCTTGCTCAGAGCTGGCATGCCCAGCAGCCCCATCTCCCTTACCACTGGCTCACGCTCCATAGTTGAGCTCTGGTCACCACTTCCCACCATGCTCAACAGAAACCTGGCAGATGCATAGCACAGGATTGCAACAGACAGTTCTTCTTATTCATCTCTATTTTCCCATATTAGTCTCTGCAGACCAATCAGAAACAGTTCACCAAAGTTAAGCAATATCACAGAGAACTTTAAGAAATTACTCTTATCATCCCTCCTGAGGATAGGCTCAATGGTCAAGGCCACAGTGAAATCTTCCTTTTCTTGTAAAAGTTAACTGAAGTTAGTTATTAAAGTGCTGCCAGTATTTAGGGAGGTTCTGAAATGAAGAACAGCACAAAATACCTGCAGTGCCTCTGAAAATGTCAAGGATATCTTTTTCCATAAAATCTTGGTGTGGTTTCTTCTGAAGAGCTTCCTGGAAGACACATCAGGTACGATTTTGACTTGCCAATCTAGATATAGGGTATGTGAAGTAATGCTTATAAAGGAAATGCTTCTATTCATGTGCTGTATTTCTTATAAAAATCAGAAGGTTCTCTTGTGTAATTTGTTTGTATTTTTTAAACTATTATATTGCAGGAAAATAGAGTTTGTGATTGTGTATACACAGATTGAAAAGTGGGATGAAGCACGTTAATATTTAATTATTCAGTTAAAGTTACCAGATTTTTGTGCACTTCTTAGTCAATACTTAGTATAAATTAATAAAGGGAAAAAAGCATCCCTTTGCTAATACACTCAACGAAATGGCACACACCAAAATATGCATTACCAAAGGTTCCCAGATGTGTGGGATTAGCAGTGGAGTTGTAGTTTTTTATGTGTGAGAGATGGTCATGCTGTTAATTGCTGGCTGTGAGAACAGGATCATAGGCTATATGGAATAAAACTGAACCAGAACTTTATCTCTGGGGTTTCAGTTCAGACCTAGTCTTGGTCAATAGTCAGTGAAAGTTGTTACCACTTGATAGCTGTGTGGTGTAAGCTTGGTCTGTGCTCCTGGTCCCTGTGTGTGAGTAGACACATTAGAGAAGTCATCAGAAAAATTCCCACAAGGAGTTCAAGGACTTAATGATGCTCTAGAAAGGCAGTGTAGGTTACTGCAGTACGGACCTCTCTTTTAGGGGATTTGTGAAGGATCACAGAATCATAGAACGGTTTGGGTTGGAAGGGACTTCAAAGATCATCTTGTTCCAACCCTCCTGCCATGGACAGGGACACCTCCCACTAGATCAGGTTGCTCAAAGCCCCACCCAAACTGGACTTGCCTTGAACACTTCCAGGGAGGGGGCAGCCACAACTTCCCTGGGCAGTGTCTCACCACCATCACAGGCAAGAATTTCTTCCTAATGTTTCAACTAAATCTGCCCTCTTCCAATTTAAAGCCATTAACCCTCGTCCTATCACTCCATGTAAAAAGTCCCTCTCCAGCTTTCTTGTAGGGCCCCTTCAGGTCCTGGAAGGTGCTATGAGGTCTCCCTAGAGCCTTCTCTTCTCCAGGCTGAACAACCCCAACTCCCTCAGCCTGTCCTCATAGGAGAGGTGCTCCAGCCCTCTGATCATATTTGTGCCTCTCCTCTGGACTTGCTCCAACAGGTCCATGTCCTTCTTATGTTGGTGGCCCCAGAGCTGAAGACAGTACTCCAGGTGAGGGCTCATGAGAGCAGAGGAGAGGGGAATTCTGACTGAAATAACAGTAGCTGGTAACTGCTGATAGAGCCCATGGAAGAGGGAACCAGAGGGAAAAACCTAGACTAGCAGGTGACTTGCAGCAGTGGTCATCTAGTTGCAGCAAGGTGCTGCACTGTATGGTCTCATTTACCTGCCAGGAAGCAGGTTGAAAGCACTTCACATCACACTTCAGGTGCTCAGACTGGCTTGGTTAAACATAACTCGAGTAATGCCATGTGGCACCACAGTCCTTACAAGTAGACTCATGCTCACATGGTTCATAAAGCAGACTCATGCTCACATGGTTCAGCCTGATGAGACCCTTGGGGTGAGGTGCCAGGACTCCTTCTGCAGCTCTAAGTCATCAGACCAAACCAGGAGGAAAGTCAATAAATTTGGGCTCCTATCAGGAAGGAAAAAACACATACAAAATACTTACACCTTCAACAAGATCAGCACTAATAAACCAAAGTGGATTCAAAGAGTTGTAAAGAGACACATTGTCCATTTCCTGAGATCAGGGCATTAAATTCAGCCTGAGGAAAGAATAAAGGCTGGGCAAGTGGCAGGAGTGACATCTAAAGTACTCATAAAAGCTACAGCAGCTGCAGCACTGGGGAAAATCTGAAATGAAAGAGTAACCCACGCACCTCTTTTATTTTTATGGCTTATGAACATTTCAAAGGGTGCAAATAGTACATCTTGTGCCCTACAATGTAATGAGCAAAACTGTTCAACAGGGCTTTCAGCAGTACTCCACGACCTGAAGTCTAACAGACTGATTCACAGACTAGGAAACAGAGCAATTCTATAGTCTCTGACAGATAAAACTTCAGCTGAAAATCTAAGTACATCAAGATTTATCAGAGCAAGCACTAAATTAATTATTTTTTTCATTAAAATTTCATCAGCCTCAGGTTTGGGGCTCTGATCCCAACAGAGAGGGACAGTAGTGCACAATTACAGGATTGGAGTATTATTTTAACTGACTTTGGATCAGAGTCTTGAATGAGCTTAGATTTTGAGTATTAGCCTCTTAAAATGATTGACCACCATTTTTACAAAAATATTACAGATCAATTTTTTTAATGTTAAAACAGATAGTAAAAACATTTAACCCATTGCCAAAATAGTGAGTCCTCTGTGGAAAAATAGTATATCAATGAAAACAGCATATCTAAGAGGTTCATCTGACATTATTTGGACTTCTACACATCCATGAACTTCCCCAGAATGAACTAAGAGGAAACTAAAATGAAATCACTTGAAATAGGTCAATAATGGGCCCTGAGCTGTAGCAAAGTTTCAGGATGGAATTCACATTTTAATGCCAAAATTGTCACAGATAAAAAGCTTTCCATCTGCTCATAACTATGCAAACTGCTTTGTGCCACTTGAAAAATCTATCCCATAATATCTCCAGATATTGAGTCCACACAAATCTGAATTAGAAATGCACATGGGCTATTTCAACACAAGTCAGGCAATAGATCTAGGTGAGGAACTAGTGTTGGCTGAGCATCTCTCATGAGACCACCAGCAACATCAAGGCACTAATGAGCATTTGAAATCACTAGGGGAGAGAAAACAAAGTGAAACACTGTATTATCAGCATCAGAAAAGACTTTTTACATCCTACAGTACATCTTTGCCTCTGAGTCAGAATAGAATAGAATAGAATAGAATAGAATAGAATAGAATAGAATAGAATAGAATAGAATAGAATAGAATAGAATAGAATAGCTCTGTTGGAAGGGATGTCCAATGATCACCTAGTCCAGCTATGACTACCAAGAACAAGTCCCACAGCTCCAGTCTAGGACTAGTACTGTATTAAATATTTAATGGTGGCTACAGCAGAAAGAAATGTTTTTAGATAGGATGTTTATTTAGGTGAATTTAATGTGGGAAGAATATGAGGGATTGAGAGAAGTGTAACAGCACAGGGGATAGCACAGTGATGGCATCAATTAATTGCTGCAAAATACCCGGTGTTATCGACTGAAATGAATCTTGAATCTTCTCATGTGCAATGTAGCTTCAGGGGTCATTTCTAGAGTGACCAAGGACAGTTTCTATTCAGCACAAACATGCAAATGTGGGTTGGGACACAGCAGAAAATAGTATTTAGGTCAGACATCGTATCAACTGTTTGTGAGCATGAAACAGAGGAGCAGCAGCCCAGACAACCTGTGGAAATAAATCTTACAAATAACCTAACGAGCAGCAACAGCATGCTTTTTTACTACTGAGCTTGAGCTCCACTGACCCAAGCTGAAAAGTTCAGCCTTGTCTCCAAGCCCAAGAGAGGCAGGCTGAGCCCTGACTTGGCTCTGTCTTTCCCCTCACATGTAGGTAGGTCCCAGTGAGCTCCCAGCCCTCCCGGTGGTGACAAAAAGAGAAACTGCTTGGGATCTGCTTGTTTATTCTTTGAGGAATTAATCACCCTTGAGAGAGGCGGTTTCTGGTTGTAGATGGCTGATTTGGAGAGAAATTAACTCATGTTCCAGTGAAACACTGCCCTGTAGTGGGAGGACAAGGGGGGGCAGGAGATCACCTTGGCAAAGTGAAGCAGGTATCTCAGCCATCTCTCTTTTGATCTTCAAAGGTGGTAACGCTTAGTTTGGAGTTCACTCATCTATGCTACAGCTACCCACCCCACAGTACATAAGGAGCTAACCCCATTCTTCATTTCAGGTTTTTAAGTGACTAAGGCCAGAGAGAAGCACACACGAGTCACCACCCTCACCTGACATTTCAGAAGAAATGGTTGAACCTGTGGGCAACCACTATGTTGTAGCCAGACCTGTGTACTCAGAGAATTTGTTCAATGAAGAGCATGAGAAATTGCACAGATACCATAAAACCTTTTGGGATCACCTGAAACTGTATTTTCGGTAAGGAGATTTTTAATTTATTTTTAAATATGTATCTAAGAAGCAGCCTGAACTGCCACTCTCAGACAGCACGAACTCCATCCTTACACCATCTATCTCAGATTCCAACAAGGGATGCGAAAACTCATTAATAAAATGCAATGTCAGATTTTTCTAAAGAATTTTAGTTGTTATTATCCTTAAAAGTCTTCCTACAGTTGTGTCCCAGGTAGCTTCCCTTTTCCTGGGCACTTGGCAGCACAGTCTCTGGGGAGATTATGGCCTTTCAGTACTTACTGGGGCATGTAAGAAAGATGGGGACAGACTTTTTTAATAGCAACAGCACAAAGGGTAATGTTTTTAAACTAAAAGAAGGTAGATTCAGACTAGATATAAGGAAGAAATTTTTTACAATGAGGGTGGTGAAACACTGGCACAGGTTGACCAGAGAGAAGGTAGATGTCCCATCCCTGGAGACACTCAAGGTTAGGTTGGATGGGGCTCTGAGCAACCTGATCTAGTTGAAGATGTCCCTGCTCACTGCAGGGAGTTGGACTAGATGACATTAAAAGTCCCTTCCAGCCCAAACCGTTCTATGATTCTATGAAAATTTCATCTGCAAGGGACCTCTGGAGGCCACTGAGTCCTTCTTGAAGCACAGATGGCAGAGCAGGTTGATCAGATGTGGGTCTGGGTGAGATTTTGACCTCTGGCAACCTGAACCTGAATCCTTCCCCCTTTGTTTCCTCTCCAAAGAGAGGCTGCAACTCAGCCGAGCTGTTCACTGACAGAGCTTTGTCCTCTTGTGTTTTTACAGCTGCTCCCCACAAAGGGTAAAAAAAATTGCCTTGCGTTTGTTTCCCGTCATCTCGTGGCTGCCAGCGTACCGCTTCAAGGAGTGGATCCTGAGCGACATCGTCTCTGGCATAAACACAGGGCTTGTGGCTGTGCTGCAAGGTACCTCCAGGAAACGTGCTCTGACACAGCCTATGCCAGGTGCAAAGCGATTGCTGGCTTCAGCCTGTAGCACACTCATCACTTTCCCTGGGTCTCTGTCCTTGCAGGTCTCGCATTTGCTTTGCTGGTGAATGTCCCCCCTGGTTATGGACTCTATGCAGCATTTTTCCCTGTTCTGGTCTATTTTATCTTTGGCACATCTAGACATATCTCAGTGGGTAAGTTCTGGCACACTGTCCACCCTTCTCACTGGTGAAGTACACTCTGCCCCTTCAGGTCTCTAATGAACACCTTGTGCTGCCCAGGTCCCTTCCCCGTCCTGAGCCTGATGGTGGGAGGAGTTGTCGTCAGACTGGTCCCTGATGACAGTGCTGGAAATAGTACTTCCACAAACATCTCAGCAATAAATGAAGAGAGGGTGATGGTGGCTGCATCTGTAACCTTTATCTCTGGGGTTTTTCAGGTTGGTAACTGTGTGTTTGTGCCTGCACGTGTCTATATGCACGTATATGAATAGATGGATGGTGGACTGGCCTTCCCCTTTGTTTTCTGCTGGTGTAGTCACCAAAGTAATTCTATTCCCCTTCACACACAATTGACCTTAGCTCACTGCTTAGGGGATATCCACCTCCCTCCAATGACCAGCCACTGATTCATGCTGTGAAATCCCTGGTTTTGCCCAGATCTGAGCCTACAGCCTACACAGCGGCGCCTCAGCTACGGCAAAAACCAATCTGCTGGATAGGAAAAAAGTAGTTGTGAGAATAGTGTGAATGATGCAGACACGGCAAGGGGAATAAAAGCTCTATCTCATAGCAGTAAAGTATTTGGATTTGTTTTTTAAAAAAAACCCACCAAATTCTCCTTTCTTCCTAATATAGAATTTCTACCGTGCCTTCCTTCCTTCCTAAAATATTAATATGTTTGTGCTTCATGAAACACTGGTACCATGTAAAAATATGGATACTGAAATCCCTAAGACTAAAGAGGTTTAATTTAGCTGTAAAATAAAAAGAATAGATTCTAACTGCTCTAGCAACTACCCTTACTAGCCTTATGTCCCCTGTTGTGAAGTCCCAACTTCTATTGCAAGTCCGGTGAGAGTATTTTCCTTAATCTCTGGATGTATGGGATTAGGTGAAAATGTTACCATTAAATATGGTTCTCTTTGTTGCAGAGATTGCTTAAAGGCATGAATGAATCACACTGATGTATGGTCATATTGCATTTCAGTTGCTTCTGGGAATTCTCCAGTTTGGATTCATCGTTATTTATCTATCACAATCCTTGATCAGTGGTTTCACAACTGCGGCGGCTATCCATGTTCTGGTGTCTCAGCTGAAATTCATGCTTCAACTACCTGTCCCTGGATTTAATAAACCACTTGGCATCATCTATGTAAGTGCTAAGTGTTCATTATTTACTAATGCTATTGAAACCTGTGATGTATCTGACTGTGTATCACAAGACAGTAATAACAGAACTCAGCATAAAAACAACCAAGCAGGAGGAAACACAAGAGAAAAATAGAAGAGACGTGTTATTAGTATATGATCAACCTTTAAATTTATTGCCAAACACCAAGTTACACCCCACTGGGCTAATTTGGTAATATTTTCTATTGTGTGTCGGCATATTTTAATTAAGGTCAAGAGCCATTGGAAAGGGTCTTTCATGGATGATTTGTTGTGTGTACGATGCACATGCCCATTCCTTGGGGCTTGCAATCCACATCATGCCACAGAGAATAAATCCCAACTGTTGTAATCCTTAGAGCAATTCAGATACAGATCTTCTGGAAAGGATAGTGCTACTGTGCCAGGGTGCTACTATTTCTAAGGCACCACGTTTCTTCTGGATTTTGCAGACTCTGGAGAGTGTTTTCAGCCAGATCACGAAAACAAACATTGCTGACCTTGTCACATCCATTGTTGTCTTGCTTATCGTGTTCGTGGTGAAAGAAATGAATGATCGATACAAAGCAAAGTTACCAGCTCCCATCCCGATCGAACTCCTTGTGGTAACAGTCACTTCTCTTTGATTTTGCAATTGCTCCATCACTATAGTGACACAGGAAGCAGAGTTTTAACTATTTCTTCTCCTCTTCTGCATTAAATGATGGGTTATCATTTTACCTATAAGGGAAAATTGACAGTGTTCATGAGCTACTGTGAGATGTTTTACTTCCTCTCATCTGTTCTTAACTGAATACACCTGTAGTGAGTAAGATGTTATAACCTATGAATTTTTTCCTTGGATGAAATTGGCTCTGATACCAGCCAGCTGCATTCCCATGGCTGGGCCCTCCCTGCACCACACCTGCAAGCAGCCACTGAAATCCTGATCATCCATGGCTGATCACAAAACAGTTTTGCCCACCAGCAGCAGAGGGGTTTGCCCCCTTCTCGCAGGAGTAGTGTGGGCAAAGCCTCATGTGAGCAGCGAGCTCCAAAAATCCTGGAGGATGTTGCTACAGATGCAGGTGGTGCTTGCTTTCCCCCAAAGCACCTTGTTAGAAAGCACCTGGTTTATTGGGTGGGATGTTCTCTGTTGTTAATGAGATATTCTGATATGTTCTCTCTGTGATTTATGAATGTAAACCCATACCTGTAAGGTGGGTCATGAATTACATCTAAACGGCAAAGGGACATGCAGACTTGGGGCATAATTCTGCTGCTGGTGATGATACTGGAGGGTGCATGGGAGAGGGAAAGAAATGGGTTTTGATAGTTTCTTCATACTCTTACTTGAATGTGCCTAATGGACGTGGGATTTATTGTCTTTCAGACAGTCTTAGCAGCACTGATTTCCTATTTTGCTAACTTTGAAGAAAAATTTAATGTAGCTGTCGTTGGAAAACTAGAGGAAGGGTAAGTGATTTGCTTAAAATCTTCCAGTGGAGCAAAATGATCTCTGTTTGTCACTGCTAAATGGGTTCAGCTCTGCTCTTTGACTAAAATAATCCGCTTCATCTTCTTTTGCTAGGTAAACAAACATTTTGCTCTCAACAATATGAGGACGCACTCCAATAGGTAAAAGTTACTCACTAGAGCACATCTACATGACATGAAATAATTGTATGCTTCATTTTCCTAAGACAGCTGTTGAGCATGAGGTTAATGTTTGTCCCTTTTACTCAGCTACTCACTCCTGAATCCCTCCATTTCCCTTGACGTATATTCACTGCTCAGCAGCCACTAGCAATCCTGGGAAGCCACCAGGACACTGCAGAGTTCTCCTGCCTGGTCCCTTGTGACCAGCCACCAGCATCTCCCCAGGCACTATTATCCTTCAGAGGCCTCAATATCTGCTCCTCTACAAATATATCCACAGACAGAGTGTGTAGCCACATATAGAGTATATATCTATACATAGAATACATCCAACTATGTCAGAATTTTGACATAAAGAATTAATAGGCACACATTAAATTGAAAAGAGAGAGGAAGACATTTACTAGGACAGCCTACTGCAGCCATTTACTCACCATGGCACTCAGTTGCCTCTTGTAGCCCCAGGGGTGTTAGTGGGTGAAGTTTGCAGAAGAACAGCTATTTCTGCTCAAGAGTCTCCATTCTTCAGATTTCAAGTCACTGGGGCAGGGGGCGAGGGGCAGGGAAAAGCTCAGAGACGAATTCTCCATAGGATCTGCAAAAGCCCTTGATCAAAGGAGCAGGAAATGGTAAAGCTAAAGCATTTAGCAGACAGCCTGAGAGACTAGTGAATATTACTTGACTTAGTAAATATTTGTTTAGCTGTCTAAAGTGCTTCAATGAATCAGGCAGAGATATTTTTTTTTTTGGTTGCAATTAAGTGAACTCCTTCCATGTGCAAATTGCCCGTGCAAGGGCACCAGCACCTTGTCAGATCTTACATCCATGTCTAACTAGAAGGCAGAACTGTGCATGCACCTCAGACAAAATAAGCTGTGACTGCTCCTGGCTGAGGAAATGAGAACCTGCTGAGACAGATGCTGAGCCAAGGGTGGATAAGCAGAGTCCCTGTTCTGATCAAGGATTCCCCAAAGTTTTACAGGGTTCCGATCCACAATTCTGTGCCGCATTATGTGCTCAGTATGAGCTGGGCACTGACTTGCTTGCTTACTTTACAACTTGTCTCCTTAGGCATATCCTTAACAAGAAGAGTTCTGTCTTTCAGATTTCAAGCACCTGCTGCACCTGATGTAGGTGTCCTCCAAAAATGTATCGGCGACAGCATTTCCATCGCAATCGTTGGATTTGCAGTGGGCTTCTCCGTGGCTAAAGTCTATTCCATCAAGCATGACTACCCAGTAGATGGCAACCAGGTAGGCAAATAACAAAAATCAATACAGTGCACTTTTCAATGGTGTGGTGGTTTAGACCCTGTGAAGACCCGAGACCACGTTGCCGCTGCCCCTCCCCCACCCTCGGATGGGGACAGGACAGGGAGTAAAATACAAACCCCGGGGTTGAGATAAGGAAGATTTAATACAGCAATGTAACAACAACCCAAACAACAACAATAACCATAACAGTGATAACAATGTACAGAACAAGAGCGGTACCGCAGGGACACAGCACGAGGGACAGACCTGGACAAAAGCCGCTCCTGCACTGCCTGCGCCTGGGCACCTGGACATGGCGTCAGCATGGGATGGAATAGCCCGGCTGTAGCTCCCTCCCAGCTGCTGGGGAAAATTAACCCCATCCTAGCCCAACCAGGACATAATCCACCCCTTATTCTATACCATCTACGTCATGCCCAGCAGCCATTTAACAATCAGCAAAAAAATACAATATAATTCACAGTTTACTTTCACTCAGAATCAAGTCCCCTTGTGGTACACATCAGACCTCTCCATCCTCCCGCATCACCCACCAGGTGCACCCAGGTCCTTGAGCAAAAGCAGTCCCATGGGTGGGCTTGCCTTTGCCTGGCGCAGGACTAACCCAGACCATTTTTCCCAATACATCCCTCATGTGCACTATGGGGACTTTATCCCCATCTACTGTACATGGAAGTTTTGACTGAGCCGGGCCACCTCGATTGGCAGATCCTCTTGTGTTGACTAACCAGGTGGCCTTTGCCAGATGTGTGCCCCAGTGTCTGAAGGTTCCACCTCCCATTGCTTTCAATGTAGCTTTTAGCTGTCCGTCATAGCATTCAATTTTTCCAGAGGCTAGTGCGTGGTAGGGGATGTGTCAGACCCACTCGATGCCGTGTTCTTCTGCCCAGGTGTCTGTGAGGTTGTTTTGGAAGTGAGTCCTGTTGTCCGACTCAGTTCTCTCTGGGGTGCCGTGTCACCACAGGACTTGCTTCTCAAGGCCCAGGATGGTGTTCCAGGCGGTGGCGTGGGGCACTGGATATGTTTCCAGCCATCCAGTGGTTGCTTCCACCATTGTGAGCACGTGGCGCTTGCCTTGGCAGGTCTGTGGCAGTGTGATGTAGTTGATCTGCCAGGCCTCTCCGTATTTATATTTCAGCCAGCATTCTCCATTCCGCTGGGGCTTTACCTGCTTGGCTTGTTTGATTGCAGCACACGTTTCATACTCATGGATGACCTCTGCAATGGTGTCAATGGTGAGGTCCACCCCTTGATCTCGAGCCCACCTGTATGTTGCATCTCTACCTTGGTGGCCCGAGCGCTACTGCCTGAGCAATCTCCCATTTAATTTGCTCAAAAGCTCATTGTTGCTCAGGGCCCCATTCAAAATCATTCATCTTACAGGTCACGTGGTAGAGAGGGCTCACAATCAGGCTGTAGTTTGGGATGTGCATCCTCCAGAACCCCACAGCACCCAGGAAAGACTGAGTCTCCTTTTTACGAGTTGGTGGGGCCATGGCTGCTATCTTGTTTATCACCTCCATTGGGATGTGGCGACGCCCATATTCCCATTTTATTCCTAGGAATTGAAACTCCTTTGCAGACCCCTTAACTTTCCTTCATTTGATGGCGAAACCGGCCTTCAGGAGGATTCCAATTATCTTATTTCCTTTTTCAAAGACTTCTTCAGCTGTGTCCCCCCATACAATGATGTTGTCAATGTACTGCAGGTGTTCTGGAGCCCCACCTTTCTCCAGTGCAGTATGGACCAGTCTGTGGCAAATGGTGGAGCTGTGATTCCACCCCTGGGGCAATCGGCATCCAGCTATACTGGATGCCCCTCCAAGTGAACACAAACTGTGGCCTGCACTCTGGTGCTATCGGAATGGAGAAAAACGCGTTAGCAATGTCAGTCGTGGCACACCACTTGGCTGCCTTTGACTCCAGTTCATATTGGAGCTCCAGCACATCCGGCACTGCAGCACTCATCACTGGCGTAACTTCATTCAGGCCACGGTAGTCCATGATTAGTCTCCATTCGCCATTAGACTTCTCACTGGCCATACAGGGCTGTTGAAGGGTGAATGAGTTTTGCTAATCACCTTCTGGCTTTCTAGTTGATGGATCAGCTGATGGATGGAGACCAGGGAGTCTCAGTTGGTGTGGTACTGCCGCCGGTGCACCGTCTTGGTAGCAGTTGGCACCTGCTGCTCTTCAACCTTCAGCAACCCCACTGCTGAAGGGTCCTCTGAGAGGCTGGGTAAGGTGGACAGTTGTTCAACTTCTTCCAGGGCAGCTATACCAAAGGCCCACCAGTACCCTTTTGGGTCTTTAAAGTACCCTCTCCTGAGATAGTCTATGCTCAGGATGCACGGGGCATCTGGACCAGTCACAATGGGGTGTTTATGCCAGTTCTTCCCAGTTAGGCTCACTTCAGCTTCCAATAGGGTCAGCTGTTGTGATCCCACTGTCTATCTGGAGATACAGATGGGCTCGACCCCACTATAGCTTGATGGCATCAGGGTGCACTGTGCACCAGTATCCACCAAGGCCTTATATTCCTGTGGGTCTGGTGTGCCAGGCCATCGGATCCACACCGTCCAGTAAATCCGATTATCCCTTTGCTCCACCTGGCTGGAGGCACGGCCCCTCTAATCCTGCTCAGCATCACTCGTTCTACGAATGACTCTTGCTGTAGGAATGGCTCAGAGGCCCCCTCAAGAGGGTCAGGCATAAGATTGGCCATTCTATTCTGTCTGGGGGACTTCCGACTAGACACCAGAGCAGTGTTCTTCTTGGACGATTCCCCTTTCAGCTGCTGTACTCGTGCAGCTAGGGTAGAAGTAGGTTTTCCATCCCACCTCCTCATGTCTTCTCCATGGTCACGGAGGTAGAACCACAGGGTACCCCATGGTCTGTACCTTCCACTGTCTTTCTCTTGGGTGGGGAGGCGTCTGCTCCTAATGGCCGAGACATCGGCCCGTGCAGGTGGAGTGTGGGATATGTTCTCTTCCATTCTCTGGAGCCTCTGAGACCGTTCCCTCACAGCTGAAACCCAGGCATGCTGAGAGGAAGGAAGACTTCCTTCATATTGCCAGAGCTGTCCAGCCACTTCATCCACTGTTTGAACCTGGCCATGTCTCCAAGACACCACTGCCAATGCATTGGTACGTGATTGTGGTGCGCTTCACAGGAACTTCCGCCATATGGAGGGTGTGCAGTGGGCCTGATCTGGGTCCATGGGTGATCGCTCATCATTCAGATCACCGTAAATCATATCAAACACAGCTAATTCCCTGGGATACTGAATACCTCTCTCCATGTTGGTCCACTTGTTTAACTGACATAGGATGTCATCCTTGTAGGGGTACCTTTCCCTTACACTGAACAGGAGTCGCCTCCAAAGGCTGAGGGGTTGGACCTGTCTCCCTACTACCTTGTCAATGCCAGCTTCCCTGGACAAGGATCCCAGCTGCCTGGCCTCTTTCCTCTCTAATTCCAAAACACCAGCTCCACTGTCCCAGCATCGGAGCAGCCAGATGACAATCTGCTCGCCTGGAAGGCGGCTGAAATCCTTCTGCATATCTCACAACTCACCCAGGGACAGAGATCAGGTGATCACCTCTGGCTCTTCCTCCTGTTCTCATGGGGGGCCTGGCTCATCTCCATCCCTCACTATACGAGCTGATTTTTTGGTATATTATGTTTTCTGTATAGGGGTGACTGGTACTGGCACTGTCTGTCCCTCTGGCCCAGCTGCCGTACTAGTAGGGGTGACTGGTACTGGCACTGGCTGTCTCTGTGGCTCAGCTGCCATGCTAGTTGGTTTGCTTTCAGGTCCTGAGACCCTTTCTTCCCTTTGAGGGCACTGAGTAGTGTTAAGGAGGACACAGTAGGCATGGACAAGTTCCCAACACATTGCACTCCCAGATTTGTCAGACTGGCAACACACCTTTTCTAAATGCTCCACCAGTTTATCAGGACTCTGCACTTGTTCGGGTGAAATTTCAAAGCACTGGGGGTGACCACTGACCTAGGTACTTGCCCGTTTGTTTCCCACACATCTTGCCACTCATAACTATCTGGCCTCGGGGCAGGTCTCCGGGTGATAACTATTATTGGAGAAGGACCATATAACCCAAAACAGGATACAGCAGACATTCAGAAAACACTGTGCTGCAAACACAATGGCCTGGACGCTCCAAGGATTGCCAAAACTCTCGAAAACTGAGAAGATCTCTTCCCCTGAGTCACCCATAGATGGGTTGAGACCACTAGCAAATGCTCAGGCCGCATACAGGTACCGGCTCACCCCCACAAGCAGTGATGCAACCGTATCATAAGTAGTCAGCATCCAGTACAGCAAAACAAGACTCTTGATACATGTTCCAAAGGCAATAAACACCACCACTGGGTACACATAGAGGATATAAGGGTTAATATAGCCCCACCACACGAGCAAACTGACCAGCATTGTAAACATACCTTATTCAAACAATACAAATATATAAACAGCAAATTGCACCTAACAGATTGTTTTAACACACTCTGGTCAGGTTTTTTTGTCCTTATCTCAACCCTCTTGTGCCCCACGTTGGGCGTTAAAGAGGCTGTGGTGGTTTAGACCCTGCCGGGACCCGAGATCACATTGCCGCTGCCCCTCCCCCACCCTCGGACGGGGACGGGACAGGGAGTAAAATACAAACCCCGGGGTTGAGATAAAGAAGATTTAATACAACAATGTAACAACAACAACCCGAACAACAACAACAATAACAGTGCTAACAATGTACAGAACAAGAGCGGTACCACAGGGACACAGCACGAGGGACAGACCCGGACAAAAGCCGCTCCCGCACTGCCCGCGCCTGGGCACCTGGACATGGCATCAGCATGGGATGGAACAGCCCGGCTGTAGCTCCCTCCCAGCTGCTGGGGAAAGTTAACCCCATCCTAGCCCAACCAGGACAAATGGTAATTTTAGGAATACTTTGCCTTGTGAATAACTGTCATGAACGAGCTTTTAAGAACAACCTCTTTTGATTTTATTTCAGGAACTAATTGCTTTTGGGCTGGGTAACATAGTTGGTGGATCATTCAAAGGATTTGCCTCCAGCACTGCTCTGTCGAGGTCAGGTGTGCAGGAAAGCACAGGAGGCAAAACACAGGTACAGAAGACAACAGATCATGATGGCATTTAATGCAAGAACGCTCTCTTTTTTCCTGGATGACCATAATGTCTTTGAGCAGTTATTCATGGTGGAATTGTTCTCTCATGCAGATTGCTGGTATTATCTCAGCTGTCATCGTCTTGATTGTGATCTTGGCCATTGGGTTTCTGCTTGAGCCATTACAGAAGGTATTCACTAGATTCACTTAGCACTTCCTCCTGCTTGCCAATGACAGGGCTGGTCTAGGAGTCACTGGGAATGTTCAAAGACTGCAATGGGAGCCAAACAGGGTTTTGCAAGGCTTTGTTCTTCTTCCCAAATCGTGACAGAGAGGGCCACTACATCTGGTCCCTCAGAGGGAATGCAAGTGCCTGAACACCAAACGTTACAGTGCCAGATTTTTAAGTGCCACAGATAACTGGGATTTGCAGTCTCAAGTCAGACACTTGCACTGCACCACAGAGAGGGATGTTTCACTGCCATGGATGGGGCATCCGGACTTGCGGTAGTGACACAACATGAGAAGCGCTGTCTGGCCTTTCAGCTTCATTTTGGCCCTATTTGTATAATCTTCTCAGTCTTAACGCTCAACATTTGCTTTGCTTGCTTTACAATTCAACATGTATTTTGGTCTTTTTAACAGTCAGTCCTTGCATCTTTGGCTCTTGGGAACTTGAAAGGAATGCTCATGCAGTTCAAGGAAGTACGTGTCCTGTGGAGAAAGGACAAGTATGACTGTGTAAGTTGAGTCCCACAAGCATTCAGGAATGAAGCACTCTGGGAAAGTCAACTATTATGCAAATTTTCTTACAGTTTATTTTTATACCCATCTTACTTCACGAAATGGAAAGTACAATAGTGTCATGCCTTTTTGATTTTTATATGCCTTGCTCATGTTTTCCATTTTGTCCCACCTATTTTGAGTTGATTCTCTTCCCTAACTTCATTTTCACCCATTTCATCAAAATCTATTAAAATACAGTTCATCAGATAAAGTCAAATATAGAAGGCAATTACAGAAAATGTCTAAATACCCAGTGCATTTGCTACACATTCAGGGTCACTTTCTTACACTCACGCAGCACATTAAGTTGAGGTTACACAGCAAAAACCAAGTGAATACCATGGCTCAAAGAGTTCACTCCAAACACTCCAAACACACTTCCCTCTGTGGCTGGAGGGAAGGACTGCTTACCTCTGACATTCAGAAAATTTAGGCTCTTGGCTTCTTCATCAGCCCAAAAGGTGTTCCCAAATGGTTCCAAGCCTCAGTTTTCCCAGCTGCCAAACAGTTATTTACCACGTGAAAATGCTCTGAGATCTGTGGTTAAAAATACTTAGTATTATCTAGTAATTCGTGCTTATCACTCAAGTACATTCACAGCCCCTACATTTTCCTGGTTTGATATCCAAAGGACATTTACAACTTTCAGCTTTTCCAGGATACTGATTTACTTGTAACCTTGCCTTTCTGATGCATTTTGAGTGTTTAGTGAACCACCTCTAGAAGATCCACACCTCTATTATTCTAAGCCATTATTGTATAGAAATCAACATCCCTAGAAACACTCCCTGGTGACTCTGGCCCTATTTTACAAGAAAAAATTACCCTAGGAAACATGAAAGGTGGGTGGACAGCCTGGACAAGACCTGAAAAAACAGTCCAGGCATCGCCGCTCCCACCCTGGGCTCACAGTCCAGGTCCTTGACACACTCATAGCCACTGCCATCCACCTTCTCATTACAGGTTATATGGGTGGTGACTTTCTTAGCTGCTGTTTTGCTTGGCCTGGATATCGGGTTAGCAACCGCTGTGGCATTCCAGCTGCTGACCGTGGTGATCCGCTCCCAAATGTGAGTACTTATTGGACGCAATGGAAAGATGACTCAAAGCCTCTTGTTATAAATTAATTACCCCCCATAAAGAGAAGGCCAACAGCCCCATGTCTCGGTCTCTCCAGCAACCACGTATGGAAAAATCATTTACAGGTGTCAACCCTTGGATGTGGGTCCTGCTTCAGTCTGAAGATCTGGAGCTGGGGTTGCTTACTCTGATCCTTTCCTTCTGCCAGGTTTCAGTATGGGGTAAAAATAATTGTGTGTGTGTGTTTGTTCACAGTCCAAGCTGCACCCTTTTGGCTAATGTTGGGAGAAGTAACATCTACAGGAACAGGAAGGATTATTCTGACGTAAGAAATGTCTCATTTCTTTTATTATCTCCTATATTTGTGTTTCAATAGCAGACATCATTACTGACACTTTTCCTCAATTGTACAGATCTATGAGCCAGAGGGAGTGAAGATTTTCAGGTGCTCATCTCCTATCTTCTTTGCTAATATTGAATTCTTCAGAGAGAAACTCATCACTGCTGTAAGTGTCTGGGGCTGTCATTCTGAACATATGAATTGCATGACATATTAAGGCAAATACCATTTCCTAATAATTACTACATATGCAGTCAGTCCACAGTTCAAAGATGATATTTTCATTAACTATTCCAGTATTGCTGATGCTACTGTAATGCCACATGTATGTATACACCTCTGAGAAAAAGAACAGCCTGACTTGTGCTGAACTTACTTATACCTTAACAATTACATACATCTTTTAAATTCTTTAGAAGAAAGTAGTGAAAATGTAGAGAATATAAAGGGACATTATTTTATTTTATTAGCATTTATATTATTTACACCCAATAAATGCCAGTTTACTCATCTTGCCCCGAAGAACTTAACCTAAACAGTCAGAAGAAAAGCTGAACAAAACCACACTATCAGAGAGGTCTTAATGTCTCCCATGATGAATGGGGCAAAGGCAGCCAGTCTTTCAGTAACAAACACAGAGAGCCAGGATCCCTGAGCCCTCACTGTGCCAGAGAGGCTTGCCATCCTCAGACTGAAATGAACTTGCAAAACAAAGGAGATGTTGTACTGGGTGTCTACTACTGATCACCCAGCCAGGATGTAGGCACTGATGAGTTACTTTACACGTAATCAGGAGAAATTTCAGGATCAGTAGCCCTTGTCCTTATGGGAGATTTCAACTTCTCAGACATCAACTGGGAATATCATACTGCTGTGACAAGCAGGTCTTAGAAATTCTTGAATTTTGTAGGAGATACAACTATTCAGTGAGTCAACTAGGAAAGATGCCCTCCTAGACTTGCTATTTGTGAATAGAGAAGGACTCATGGGGGATGTCATAGCAGGTGGCTACCTTGGCCACAGTGATAATGAAATTGTTGAGTTTAAAATTTTCAGTATAATAAGAAAAAAAGCAGAGTTGTTACCCCAGACTTCAGAAGAACAAACTTTAAGCTATTCAGGAAGCTATTTAGTAGAGTACCCTGGGAATCTGCTCTTGAGGGCTAGGAGTCCAGGAGTGCTGGTCAATCTTTAAGCACCACCTTTTAGAAGCACAGGAGCAGGCAACTCCAGTGTGTTGACAGTCAAGTGACCTGTAGACATCTTTCCAACCAAGAAAAACAGCCCTCGTTTGAATTGATGAAAAGTGGTAGGCAACATCGAGTTCAAACAATGCTCAACATGACTGTAAAGAAAAGCCACATGAGATGCTGTGTCCTTCACCTGGTGTCACTGGTTGTTTTTGGATTTTTTTATTCAAAGCGCTGTTTTTGCAGGTTGGCTTCAACCCACTAAGAGTCCTGAGGAAACGCAACAAAGCTCTGAGGAAGATCAGAAAGATGCTGAAGAAAGGAGAGCTACAAATGACACCCGTACGTAAGGCAACTCCACCTGAGAGGGCTTAAGCAACCAGCTCCCTGGCTTGACATGGCAGAGAAGTGCCTCACAGCCTCCTGTCTTAATTAGATATGTTATTCCCCAAGTTGCCACTACTTGACACAGACACATTTCAAAAGTAAGATTTTAAATGACTCTCACAGTTGGAGACCTACAGCTTTACCATGGGCAGAGCTTGTATGTGTCCACTGGAGCTTTGTTTGGCATCAAATGGCAGGATCAGATCCAACAGAAGTGATGTTCACACTGCATTAATAGTAGGATAAAGCTGGTTTTCTCCCAGCCCAAATCCTGCATGCTTTTTGTGGACTTGTTCCAAAATTACTGAATTAAAACATATCTGACCATTGATTTCAGGGAAAAAAAAAAAGCCATCATCAACTGATTATGATAACGGTTAAATGATTGACTAGAGGAAAGCAAACTCTTCCGAACTCCTCTAGACAAGAGAGAGGCAAAACTTTTTCTAGTGTAAAGTGCACATGGTTCCTACTCCATCTCACGGATACATCAGTTTTGCATTGCCACCACTCTCGCTCTTGCATAAGAGGCACTGCTACCCTAGCCGGGTCTTAAAAAGAAGAATTATGAAGTAATTATGTCACTTTTCTCTGTCAATACAGAAAGGCTTGGTTTGCATGGCTAACCATACATATGAGTCAGATGAAGAATTAGAAAACAACAGGTTAGAGGAGCTGGACCAGCCCACCAATGTGACAGACTTGCCCATTCAGATCAGCTGGGATGGTGACCTCCCCGCCGGCATCACTGTGCCTCGAGTCGACATCCACAGCATTGTTCTGGATTTCTCAGCAGTGTCCTTCATCGATTTTTCTGCCATGAGAGTCCTCCAAAAGGTAATTGTAATTCACAAGACAAACAGTGATCATGTGAAAGAAAAACACACTAATGTAGTTACACTTGAGGAATATACTTGAGAGAAAGGACAGCACCCAGAGAAACCTTGAGGAGTGAGACAATATGAAACTCATGAGGTTCAACAAGGCCAAGTGCAAGGTCCTGCGTCTGAGTCAGGTCAATTCCCAGTATAAGTGCTGTCTGGGGGGTGAAGGGAGTAAGAGCATCCCTGAAGAGAAGGACTTGGGGATACCAGTGGACAAAAAATTGGACACGAGCCGGCAATGTGCACTCACAGCCCAGAAAGCCAACCATGTCTTGGGCTGCATCAGAAGAACTGTGGCCAGCAGGCTGAGCATGGTGATTATCCTCCTCTGCTCTTCTCTGGTGAGACCCCACCTGGAGTAACGTGTCCAGCTCTGGAGTCCTCAGCACAGGAAAGACATGGACCTGATGGAGCAGGTCCAGAGGAGGGCCACAAAAATGATCAGAGGGCTGGAACACTTTTCCTATGACAAAAGGCTTGAGAGTTAGGGTTGCTTAGCCTGGAGAAGAGAAGGCTCTGGGGATGCCTTTCCATACTTAAAGGGAGCTTATAAGAAAGATGGAGAGGGACTTTTTACCAAGGCCTGTAATGACAGAACAAGAGGCAATGGGTTTAAACTGAAAGAAGGGAGATTTAGACGAGATATAAGGAAGAAATTTTTTATGATGTGGGTGGTGAGACACTGGCACGGGTTGCCCAGAGTTGTGGATGCCCCCACCTTGGCAGTGTTCAAGGCCAGGTTGGATGGGGCTTTGAGCAACCTTGTCTAGTGGGAGATGTCACTGCCCATGGCAGGGGGGTTGGAACTAGATGATCTTTGAAGGTCCCTTCCAACCCAAACCATTCTGTGCTTCTACTCTGTGTTTCTAGCCTGCTGCTTAAAGGTATTCCTACATGGACTAGAAAGTCGATGTCAACCTTTGAGTGTATGTGAATTTCAGTGTACATTTTCCATAGAAAATGTTTAGGAAATGGATTAAATAATCAACCTAAATTATCTTGGAATTAGAGTGTTGGCTGTGGCACCCTTTCTTCACATGGTAAGATTCTGGGAAGCTTTACAGAAGTGCACATATGAAAAACAGCTTTAAACACCAGGCGGGAGTTGGATCATTGGAGTTTCATTTCTGCTCCTGTACTCGCTTCCCAGGATGACCTTGAAAAAAGCAGTAAGAACATTTTCAAGCAGTAGTAGCTAACACTAACTATATAGAGCCACATAGGGTGTGTAAGTCTATTTTCATACAAACTAAACACCTGCCATGTCAGTGGGAACTGTAGTTCTGCTCAAATTCCCAGCTATAAAAATCTTCTCAGTAGCTTTTGGAGCCTTAGTTTCATGATATGTCAAGTAGGTACAACAAAGCCATACAATTTATGAAAGAGTATCTTTTTCACTGTGAGCTAAATGTATTTAATACTGCTCCTTTTCAAAAGGATCAGTCCTCCCTGACTGCAGCCATGTGAAGGGTCCATCCTGTCTCTACGTGCAGCAGAGTCTGAGTTTATAGCTGCTTACCATCATAGATCTTAGATACCTTAAAGTGGTTTTTATATTTGTTGTGGCTAATCACCATAATGGCTGTTATCAGCAAAAATAACAGCATCTAAATGGTGCCTTTTTCTGGTTTAACAGACCTTGAAAGAATTCATCCGGATCGACATCGATGTTTACATTGCAGGGTCACATGGTGAGTACTTGCCTTTCTGCCAGCATCACCATGGATGCCTTGTCCCACTGCCTTCCCCGTCCACCACCAAGCGCGGCAGGGGAGGCTCACCCCAGTTGTACCTTCCAGTCTTGGATAGCGAACAGATCCAGCTAAGCGGAGGTGTCATCCCTCCCACACTGTCCCCACTGGGCTGGGACTATGCACGACGGCTCGTTTTACCTACAGCCATCACTGTGTTGTACAGCTCTGAGCTGTGAGACCTGCTATCAGGCAGCCTAGCTGAGGCATGAAATGAGAAATGGGGCTCAAATTCCCTTCTGCCTGCCATTGAGCAGGGCAGTACTGATGGCCATTTATATTCCAGTGTCTCCACATCAGTAAAGAGAAACTCATCTGCTCTCGTAAAACAGTGCAGTAAATAATATAATATAATATAATATAATATAATATAATATAATATAATATAATATAATATAATATAATATAATATAATATAATATAATATAATATAATATAATATAATATAATATAATATAATATAATATAATATAATATAATATAATATAATATAATAAATATAATATAATATAATATAATATAATATAATATAATATAATATAATATAATATAATATAATATAATATAATATAATATAATATTCCTGCGCTTGCTCTGTGGACATGCTCAGGATACACTATTTCTTCATTTTCAAGGCCCACAGTGACTTTGTGCTTTGATTTTATTCTTCCACAGAGGGCTTCCTGGACAAACTGGAGAGATGTGGATTTTTTGACGAGGAGATTAAACCATCCATGTTTTTCCTCACCATTCACGATACCGTTTTACACATTTTGCTGAAGAAGGACGTAGCCAGCTCCCCCAAATTAAAGCTCACGGAGGTAACACTACAGTTTTCATCTTTTGCTGCTTTAAGCACCCAGCAGTACCTTGCATAGATACACCACTTCTATATTCAAAAAGTTAATGATTAAAACTCAACTGGTCTCTGATTAATTTGGAGAGTACAAGTGGTCCCTGGTCCAGGTGCCTGGCAAATCACTACTGAAAGGAGTAAATAATTCCCACTGGAGACTGGCCTGTCCATTAACTTCACTTGAAGCTACCTCCTTGGGAAGAGTGTGATAGGGGGTGAAATCCTGGCTCCTCCAAGCACCAGCCCATCCATCGTCAGTCCTCTGTCATCACCCATCTGGCAGGGGATTGCTGCATATGCTGCAGCAGCTCTTGCAAGGCAGACTTGATGCTGCTTGCATGTAGGCTTCCCAGGCCTCTCTACCTTCCAAAGAAGTACTAAAGTTGTGTCAAATTTAGTGTTGGCCTTTTTGGGAATGTTCTTAACTCAAGAGCAAGAAAGAATCCTGCATACGATAAATCTGTTTAAAAGTACCAAACCCAGAATGATGTTCACCTGGAAACTGTCTAACCCCACTTAGCTGAACTAGGTCAGCTCTTCTGCACTGACCTGGAGATCTGGCAGGGGGAATAAAGGGCTGACAAGTGAGAGCTTCCTTCCTTCCAGGTCAACTTCCCAAGCATGTTCTAGAGATTTAAAAGCAATACCTTCTTCACTGCAAAAAAAGGAAAATAAAAGAAACAATCCATTTCCTAACCCACCATTTCTTGTGTTCACTGCAGGAGAAGAGTAGCAGTAATGACTATATCATCATGCCCAGCAATGAACTGCGCAGCCGGGAGGGCACGGTAAGGCTCCCATCTCTGGTAGCAGCACTCCAACCGTAGGAAACGCAGCCCCAAAAGTCTCCCACAGGAACTGCTAGGTCAGGTAACAAAAGCATCTTCATCCCTGAGCTCTTGTGTCAGCCCAGGGCAGAAAGCATCCAGATAGCTTATTAATGGGCTTTGACTTAAGGCAAAGCCTTACAGGAGTAAGAGGCATAGGGCTCAACTCACAAGCCTTGCCTTGCGCAGTGAGAGTCTGCAGAGGGAAGGCGGGCAAAGGCCATCTCACCAGGCTCTCCCCTGGTCTCCTCACCTGTCCACCACAGTTCCCCCACAACGAGCTCACTGGCTGATTGTCCGTGTGGCAGAGACATCAGCATTAGTCCCATTTATCTAAATATCACAGGCAGATAAGGAGCCTGGAGACAGGGATAAGAAAGGGACACACACAGCCTTTCATCATGGACTTAAAGAGAAGGCTGGCATCCAGCATGCAGCAATCCCACAAGGAAAACCTGTCAGATCACAGTCTTCCCACACAGACACTTCAGAGGAGCAAATTTTTACACATCACTCACCAGAGGGCACCTGCCCTGGCTACTCCTAACAGAGGGTGACATTTATTTCCTTTTATTTCCTACAGGTTCCAACAGAAACAAAATTTTAGATTTAATTTTCTAAATATAATATCCTCCAGCATGTAACATCATTTACAGAAGATGAATGCAGATGCAGTGATGAGCATGACGACAGAAGGACATATTTTTAAATACCTTAAGAAGGATTTACTACATGTGGTTATGTTCCAGGTTTTGGAATGGGCTTGCTAGTCTTTAGGTGTCTCTGTATATATAGAAATGTATTTATGTACATAGGAGGCTAAAATCACACAGATTTTCTTATTTCATACCTTGTTGACAGCCTACCCACAGAGCTGAGGAAGCAGCTGTTAACCCTATTTGCATATACTTGTACATGTATCTATATTATTCTGACAGTTTGTAGACAACCTGTACAGTTACTAGAGAATATATAAATATTTGAAATCTTGGAATTTATAACACAGACTAATAGTTGGGAGTGATATTTTTATCTTCAGTTTGTACATAACTTGTATAAAGTTTTCCTTATGGTTTGTAAGGTACCTAGTAGACTAAGCTATTAAACTTGTTTTCCTCTCACTGTCATGAGTGAGAGGTGACCAATGTATCTACTGTAAAACATGATGATCATTCAGGAAAGACACAGCATTTTCAGATCGAAACATGACTAATTGATTTGGATTGGGCTGATGTAAAGGGCATAAAAGAGGATAATTTATAGTGAACTATTAAATAACGATTTTGGTAACTCTGCATTGTTTGCTGCATTTGTCAATATACCATCAAGGTAGCTCATAACCAGTGAGTGTGTCCCCCAGCAAGCAGACAGATTGCTGACCCCAGAACTTGGCTCAGGAGGAGCTATGGGTCTGGAGCTGCCAGGTGGGCAGACTGAACTGCCCAGGTCTCTTGAGCAGATGCACAGAGGACTTCAACTTAAAAAGAGTGTATTCTGATCCTCTAGTTTGCACAACCCAATTGTAGAACTGCTGCCGAGCAACTCCTGCTGGAACTCTAAGGCTTGAAGTTGAACTACAGCACACCTTTCAGGCAAAATGCAAAAAGTGACAGAACTTTTGATTTAGCATAGCAAGAGTTGGAGGTATAAAAATCTTCAGTCCAGAGGAAAATGGAATCACCCCTCGAGTCTGAAAGAAATAGCAGTTTGAAATCACGAGAGTTTTTCATTTTGAAGCCTAATTTTGACTTACAACAAAGCTGAGGTGACCAGAACAGTGTATCTGGACTTGTAGTTAAGAAGGGCTTGAAGGGAAGTAGAAAGTGACCTAGGTAAACAAGAGCCATGACTTTTGTCTCCATAGTATACAAGACTTCAAAATAAAATTTGAAGGAAAACAAGATAGAAATAAGTGGAGAGAAATGCCGCTTGGTTTTACAAAAGGTACATGTACACATGCCATGTTCACCTGGTACTTTTAGAAAACCAAGCTGCCAAAGGGAGATTCCATAGATGTCACCTTTCTGGACCTGAGTAAAGCCTTCCATGCCATGCCAATGAGCAACTGTTAAAGTCATTGGAGAAGATGGGATGCCTAAAAGGCACTGAAAGGCAAAGGTGGATTAGACTAAACAGGTGACAACTTGGAGCTTTGAAAGGGAAGTACCAGGAGGGAGCAGTTATCCTTTAAATACTATCATTACCTGTTTGCTGGGGTATTTTTTCAAAAATCTGGAGTTATCTGATGAAATCTGCTAATGAAACCAAGCTGGAAGATAATATTAAAGCAAGGAGACTTTGAATACAGGAAGAATGAGGTGACCTTGAAGGCTGAGGTAAGAGAAGTTCAGCATTCAGAAAACACACTCATGCATTTGCAGATCAATAACAAGCTGTGGTTCTGCAGTGGGTGATCATGTGCCCGAAATGGTGTGGGAGAGGCAGCCTAGGGGAGTAATCACAGCGGGATGTTACAAACCGCTTTCTACAGACATCAGACAGGTGGGCAGTTGTACCAGCCTACTCCTCTTTGGAGCACATCATGGCAGACTTGCTGGCTAAGTCAGGTATGTGCCAGATGACCAGCACAACAGTACCTGAGAACAGGTACAACCAGAATATCGCCAAACTGCCTTTCTAATGCAGCCTTCAAAAAAAACATAAATTGTATCAGAACAGATTTGCCCCGCAGAATCAGGAAAATATTAGTGGTACTGTACAACACATGGGCGATTTCATTCTAAATACTTTGAACTTCAGGACTGAGCCTTCCAGTTCAAGAAAGATGAAGTCAAACTGCAATTAACTGCAATGGAAAATTGCTATGAGGGTCTTTGTGGAATGGAGAGCCTGTATTCAAGGGCTGACAAAAAGAGATAAAGATACATCATGGATTTAACCTAAAAGAGAGGAAAGACTATGCAAGATAAAAAATAATATTGTCCTATGAAAAAAAAACCCAAAAAAACCCTGGCCAAACATAAACATAAGATATTAGAAGATGGTTCCTAATTTTCACAATGGCGAGATTCTGAAACATCCTTTCTAGTTAGAATAAGAGAAGCAAAAAAACTAAACTACTTTTAAGATAAGGCTTAACATATTTATGAAAATAATGATACCACATCATACCAGTGGAATCTGGACTTTCCAACTCAGGCTGCTCCTCTCAGTCCTGTCCTCACGTGCATCTATACAGACTCAGGCAAACATCCCTAGCAAGAGCAAGCCAGACTGGTGGAATACCAAATATTGCACTTGGAAAGCATATTGGATTTGCTGACAGGTTTCAGATTAAGAAAAAGATGTTATTTTCCAAGTTGCACTCCTCAGAACAATTCAATACTAATGACTCTGCTGATATAGCACAGTGCCCCAGAGCATAAATCCCCCTCCCAAAACTATTCACCATTTCTTAAATGGACAGGAGATCTAGACAGCCTTAACCAGAGAGCCTTGCACTCCCATGTCACATGTCCCCACCAGCTATTTGTTATCCTCTTAAATCACTCTACTCCTTAATTTTTTAATGTTGACAACAGCAGCATTGTATTTCTGATGTTTTATGCAGGTACTGGTTATTTCTGCATTCAACTCTCCGTTAGTCTAATACTAACGTTGTGGTGGGCAGTTTACCCTCATGCAGCTGGTAGCACATACGCCTTACTCTGTTGTGGATGTTGTGGTGATGCAAATTTACTGACTTATTCTTGAGACAGGCACCTTTGGAAACCTAGATATTGCTCTTCCACTGAGCACTGTTGCTGCTCAATTATAGCAATACTAGGTACTGCTTTTTAATATTTTACTCAATAATAAGCAAAAAGGCAAATTTCATACCTTTTTTTTGGTCAATTAATTGTCAATTTTTTTGTCAATTAATCACATACTCTGAGCCTACCTCTCCTCAGCACAGTGCAGATGCTTGGTAACTAAACAACAGGCATTTTACAGCCAGCAAGAGGGGCAGAAAATACTGAAGCCAGGGAGCCTGTGATGCCCAAGCCTACTCTCAAGCCTGGGTTTCACTTTGCAGTGGAGATGCGATTGCCTGTGAGAAATACAGAGACAAAAAATTCCAAAGTTATTCAGTTACTCAAAGCCTTGGGCCCAACAGAGAGTGTAACATGCGAACCTGTGTTTTTTTTGATTTCAAACTAAATTTATATTAAGGAGAAAGCATGTTTAAGCACTTCTTTACTGGAAAGAAAGATCACTCACAGTTCTCTATTCCCCATCCCTGTGTTGAATGTGGACAGCTTTCTTTTCTCACTCTTCTTAAGAAAACATCTGCTCCCTAAGAAAATGCCTGGAAGTTTACCTGTCCCAGAAATGGCAAAGAACTCTCATTAGTGCTTATGTGGTATTACTCAGTGTAGGAAATAATTCACCATAAATTACTTTGGAGCTGTGTTCAAGCATTGGTTTTCACAAATAAAACTTAAGAAAACTCTTGTTGACCGACACATTCATATCTATTTAAAATTACCTATGTTAGGTTTCTTTTAAGAAGTTAATTTGAAGTCCTTTTGTGAAACATTACTACATAAAAATGGAAACATTCCTGCCCGCTTGCATACATGATCACTCTTTCCATTAACAGAGGAAGTGTATTATGATCAGTCTGACTAGCACTCAAGACTCCCCTGCATTCTATTATCAAAATGAATTATATAAGTTTCAAGATGACTGAGCTAATTTGCCAGCATTCCACCTACACCTTTCTGGACGTACATTGGATTTTTTAATCTTTTAATCTCTTCTACACATGAACTGAATCGAAACTGAAAGCTATTTTTAAAAAAAACCCAACAAACTAATACCTCGTATTTAGAGAACAAGAAGATACAGTTCAGAGTAGGAAAAGTTTCTAAAGTCACTCTGTCTTACGGCTAAGTCAAGACTAAAAGGATCTTTAAATGTCATTTTTCTTGCAGACATTGCCCAAACAAATGTGGCTAGTTCAGTTTACATCCTGGTCAGTATGATTCACTAGTTTGAACAGAACATACCTGAACACAGCAAAGAACCTCACAGTTGTGAAGGCACCATTACTACATAAAGATGACTTAACAATTGCTAAGAATTGTGCTTAACACCATAAAATAAAAACCCCAAAACAACGGGAAATATGACTTGCATAATACTGACATTTCCTTTAGAAATGTGGAGTCTAGATGAAAATGAATGTAAACCTTGTGTATTTCTCTGCTGCATTGGACCCCGTAGTGTCATTTATATGAACAGGAAAAATTCAAACTTATTTCCTGTGCATTCAATATTACGTTGCAACTGCAATCCGCTGTGCTCCTCCAGTTTCCCAGGCTTGGCAGTACCTTCTGATACAGCCCTGTGCATGCTTTTGTCAGCAACACAGCAATGCACGCAGAGAGAAACAACACAAAACCAGACACAAGTTTTACAGAGCAGAAAACATTTTAACAACAGAGAGGTGTGTTCAGACTTGACCCCCTGAGAAAGCACATCCACAAATGTGCTTTTGAGAACACCTGACTTCACATAATAGAGGAGACCGTTTTTCTCCCTTGCTGTGTGCAAACTCTTAACATGGAATGAACACAAGTTACTTCCACTTTAGATTTTAACAAACAGAATTTGACACTCCTTCAAGAGCAGTAAGTGAAAAGAAGAGGCAACTCCATCCAGTAAGGTTTTCTAATTCTCTTGGATCAGATTTTTTAAAAATAATTCACATTTTTCATTTTTCTTTTTTAAGAGGCATGAAAAATACCACTTATCACACCTAGGTAAGGAGTCTTTATGTTAATAGCATTTGAAAGAAACCCCACCAAGCATAAAGCACACGTTCACACAGTTAGCCTGCTTGTTGAAAAGTATGCATGGCTGCAGGCAATCCTTTAAGCAAAGTTATAGATGGAACTGAAGATGAAGTGTAAGGTGACAAGCATCTAAACTACAGATGTTTTCAGGCCATCTGCTGGTGTACTTTCATTCACTCCATGGTGGACACAAACCATCATCAAACCCTTCTCATTCCCTTATATGACACTATTAGAGGAACCCCCAACAGCTGACAAATTTAAATGTCGTCAGAGTTGCCTTCAAACCTTGAGATCTGCTCAGCAATGCCTTGGGAGGGAGATCACTGCCACGGATAGGGGCATTTATTCAAAATAAACATAATTAATTCAATTCAAATGATTGTCTTTACAGGAAAGACATAAGTACGAATCCAAAGAGTTTGCAAGTACATCTAACCATTTCTAAGACTGTAAATTATACAGTTAAATACAATATATGGCATTTCTGAACTTCACACTGGTATTTGCAAAATACCCCAACCAACTGAGGAAAAAAACCCCCAAACCCCAAAACAAATTAAGATTATTAAAGTTTCAGCCAATACAGATATTTTTTAGCGTTGTAAATATGAAAACACCAACGTCACCCTTAATTACATAAGTATACTTCAGACTTAATAAATAAAAAAAATCGATTTAAGTCTTCCTATACAAGCAAGACACAGAAATTGGACCCAAGTCTAAGTCCTGCCCACATAAGATGACTTTCCAGTAAGTCCTCTGTCACAAAGACTTTTGGTCCATAGTCACTAAACAATTTAAGGGATCCCACTGATTTTTTGGGTTATATGTCATTGTCCATGACATATGTCACCTTTGCCTCAAATAAACAGAAAAAAATTCTCACACCTTCTCTACAGTGACATTTACTGTTTGTGCTTTTTCATAGAGCAAGGGCTGCTCTTTTCCCTTCATCAGGTCACACCTCAGCGTTTTCAGAAAAGCACTTTATCAATAACTTCAGGAAGAATAGCAGTGGACCCCGAATTACGAAGTTTGAGTCCTTCATCAAGTATGCAAACAGACTTATTTCTAAAAAAAAGAGCATGATGGAAAGAGTTGCCTTATTTCCTCATCACCTGCAATTGACAGGTAGTTGCCAAGTTCAAAACGTCTTATTTTCCAGAACAAGCATGTGCAGGCGAGGCTGACCTGTCTCCCTGCACAAAAGCCTGTCACAAGGTATCCTTGTTAACACGCACACATTACCCTCTTTGCCTAAACAAAATGAAGCTGGTACTTAGAACCATCAGCAAGTCTCCTTAAAACAGGTAAGTCCCACATAAGCTTGGCTTTGCAGAGTCACAGAATAATCAGACATGCAGATTTCCTCCCAGATGAAGTTATATGCTGTAACATAAACCTGATTAAGCCTACCTCCAATTTAACAGTGACAAAAGGGGGTCCTTAAGTTTCTTGGTTTTAGTGTAATTTACTGAAACAAAGTAATGCCAGCAGAATAATTTTTGCCTTCATGCACTGAAACAGTAAATTTACAACCAGCCCCATACCATAGCACACTACCACAATCAGCCTCCTTTGCCAGTGTGTTTTATTTAAAACAACTTATTTTTCAGAGAAACCGAAACAAAGAACTCTGTCTTGGAAAGAAGCATATTACAGCTAAGCAGATTTTTAATCAGTTGACACTTACTGGCCCTTTGTATACCCCAGAATTTGTGTACCTCAGAATTTATTTGCACGTCTCTAAAGAAGTATTTATTTGAAAGGTAGTCTAAAAGATTTGCCCGTGGTCATAAGGAAATCAACGGCATCAAGGACATAGTAAATCTACAGAGCCCTTGCTCTGGTAATTAAAGATATGCAGTTTATACATAAAATTAAAAAATCTGGAATGTTGCACTGCCAAACCTCTTTCATAAATTTAACACTGATGAGGCAGAAAAAAAGGTTTACAAAATAAACAGTAACACTGAGGCGTTAAGATGGTTCAGACTATTTGAGAACAGTAGAAAATGACAAACCTTAGACAAAACCCATCTAAAAGCATGACTGCTAGAAATGTGGCATTTTAAAAAAAACAAAGGTTCAGCACTAACATTGACCAGAACCACAAAGATAAGCACTCCAAACAGACAGTACTGCCCTATTTTTGTCTGGTTCTGCGAGCGGTTGCACTAAAAAGAACATTCTCATTTTATATATTCTCTTTCTCTTTAAAAGTATGCTTGTAAAACAAAATTTGGGCCAGAACAGACCAGAGGACCTGCTTATATTGCTACCTTTTTTTGGAAAAAAAAAAAAAAAAAAAAAAGGCAAACCAAAACACCTAACTACTGTCTGTTCAATTAAAGCTGTATCACAAAATCAAAACAGATGAAGAATGTGTAGCGCTTTTATTTCTTTATATCTACATGAGGGATTTCAGACCACTTCTTTTTGGTTATCCAAATGGGAAGTTTTCCTACTGTACATACTATATGAAGTGACAGAGGCAATCACCACTTTCTTACCAAAAATAATCTGCTTCTCACAGACATGGCAAGCCAATTCATAGCCACTTCCACGCAAACATAGCCATAAGGAAACACAATAGTTTGAATCCAGCTCCAGTGAGTAGTGTAAACAGAACCTTCTGAACCAAAACTAGCCTTAAAACAAAAAAATACCCAAAACCCGACCCTAAAAACCCAAATAACAAAAAACCCACCACCCCACCAAAACCCACAATACATTACATGGTTTCATGTCATGTCCAAAGCTGTTATTTCCAAGAAATTTATCTTGCTGCATAACTTTAAAGAAAAAGCTGAAATGCAGTATTCTGCATTTCTGATCTCTAGTGCCATGAATTCACCATAGCCTGAATTTGTTGTAAGTAATGGTAACTGCTAGTGGGAGAAATATTAAAGGTCCCTTAATATTTCACTACGCTGCCCCTTTGGATAGTATTAGTGCCAAAATGGTGTCCTGGAACTAGGTTTGTGTTAACTTGATATAAAAACCCACCACTTTTCCAACGATATTTCAATTTAATTATTGTACACAGGTTAACAAAAACATATCACAAGTGAAACTAAACACTGGATTTAACAAAAACAATGTTCAGAATGGTACAACACATGTTCATTTTCTCCAGGAAATAATATTACAAGTGTTCATCTTAGGACAATGTAGCCACACTGAAGACAGAAGTTCTGTTAAAATGCAACCATGGACTACTAAGCCACTTATTTTAGCACTACAGAGTATTTGAAATCAGAGTCCTACAGCCAAGTCTGAAAAATCATTTAAGATTCAAACCCCAAAATGTCTTACAGTCAAAATGACAGTATTGAAAAAAAACAAACCAAGTAACAACCACACAACAAAATAATCCCAAAACAATTAACCAAAAGGCTGTTGTACACAGTTTTATCCTCTTCATATCACTCTCTATTCATGTAATTGCTCATATCATTGGTAATAGGGTCTGTATCTGGCTTGATCAGGGTGGTGTGGTCCAGGAAGCGGGGCCTGAGCAGGAGGCCCCTGCATCCTTGGAGGTGGAGGCGGCCCCCTTGGAGCTGGCCATATCCCTGGACTCATTCCCCCAGGCTGTGTGAAAGGGGGACTGAGAGTTCCTTGATCTTCACTGAACTGTGGCAAAGAGTTAGGATTATAGTGATGGGGAGGGGGCGCATTTACATTTACAGGTGGGCCTCCATGCTGAGGAGGGGGAGGTCCTGGAGGAGGATGATTCATATATGGTGGCATCTGGGCAATTATATGTCCAGGTGGCGGGGTTATTGGAGGAGGAGCAGAGGTCATTGGTGGTGGAGGAGCTTGGCTATACACCATGTGAGGAGTACCTGCTGCCTGGGGAGGATGCTGCAGCGGATGGCTTATTGGAGGAGGTGGGGGTGGGGGTGGTGCATAATGTTGCTGTGGAGGCATAATATGATGAGGGTGCGATACCACTGGTTGACCCTGGTATTCAGGATGATGATGAGCAGGTGCAGGGGCTGGTGGAGGTGGTTCTCGAGCACCTGAATTTGAATCATCCTGAATAGGGACAGTTATTAAGTTGCTGTGTTTTCTCGTTGAAATGCGGAAGGTGTCCTGACTGACTGGGCGAGGTGGCGGTGGAGCCATCGACATCTCTGCAGGAGGCGCACGAATATCTTCATGTGGCTGGTTATAATGCTCGTGTGGCACGTGCTGTAAAGGAGGTGGTGGCATCATGATGTGCTGCTTTGGCGGGATGTGGCTCATATGATGTTTCTCAGGTGGCATTATGAAACGCTCAGGAATTTCAGCAGGTGGTGGGGCAATAGGAGGATGTACAGGTTCAATTGGAGGACGAGTAACAGGCTTTCCAGCTCTCATATGACGGTGGTTGATGTGAGCTTGTAAGTCCCTCTGCGACAGGTAAGTTCTCTTGCACCCCTGAACAACACTACACATGAAGAGAGACCCTCGGACACACTGCTCGATTCGCTGCACAGGTTCGTTACAGCTAAATCAGAAGAGATTATCGGTTTATTGTCATCACATAGAGCTCAACCTGCAATTATTTTTTTTTTTTACTAGAAGTCAACCAGTTTACTATAATTGCCCAATTTACAAAATTTTTTTCCCCCCTGTAGCAATGAAAGAAACATTTAATTGACTTTGAAATTTATCTAGTTTTTAAGTCTCCAAACACAACTATGAAAGAATAAACATTTCATGAGGTAGAAATTTATAAATAGCATCACTCTGTCACCAGTTCCTTTTGCGCATTAAGATTTACTATCAAGGGTCACTCTCACTAAGTAAATTAAACAGCCATTTATTCCTTTTCAAATTAGAGCAATAACATGTTATCTATACACAAATACTTAAACAGCACAGTAAACAGATTTCTTACAATCCCAAAATATGGTATAACAAACTATAATCGAGTGATGTAGTAAATAGTACTCTATTGCCTCTGCTAAAGGTGTATCAGTAAGAACCATGTTAACACAGTATCCAAAATAAGATATTTAAGTTACTTTCCTATATTTCCTTTAATAACAAATCTTGAGATAACTTACCCTGGACACATCTTGTCTCCCTTTTTCTCATGTAGTATAGCACAGTCATAGCAGAAAACATGCTTACAAGGTATCTAGAGAGAAAAAATGACTCTGTTAAGACATATATAAATACCTCTGTCATTTTGCACAATTCAGTTCCTCCCTCCAGGACACAATTTCTAACAATAAAAGTAACTAAGTTACCTATGAGGTGAACAGGCATAGTGGTAGTCAGCAGTCTACAGCATCTTTGCATAGGAGCTTTCTAAACCAGTTTGTGTTGAACTTGGGTTTTTGGGGGTAGGTTGGTTTGGTTTTTTTAAGAGCTGGCAAAACCGTGTAGGCAAAAGCTTAAGTCTTGCAATAATACCAACACTGAACATTTACAGAAGCTGCATATGCAATCGAATTACACTTGTCTTGCTGGCAAGGAAGGAAAGTTTTAAAAGCATTAACTGTCATTATGTCACATCCTGAAGCCTGTTACATCACACTTCAAAATCCAAATGAATCTCGGGGACTTTGTTACACTAATTTTAAAGGGACATAAAAGTGCACAGTGATTCCTAACTTCATTGCAAGTCTTCAGTTGACATAAAGAGCTTATTTTTAAAGCTAAGTGGTGTAAAATCAAATCACACTGAACTTGAAGGTTTTTTTGTTGGTGACACGAGTTCTGATTTTTTGTTTAACATTTTCAAGCTTAACTTATTAAATCAAGGGGTAAAGTGAAATCAGATAGACAGATGGAACAAGAACACTTCTGCAATAAAGGCCCCTGGCTCCATCCTGATATTCTTCTGCTGTTTATTCAGAGGCCTGCTGAAATCAGTAACCTCTAGAGGCCTCATAGAGACAGAGTAAAACCTAGTTTCACCTCAAGGGAAACTGGCTGCATCTTGCACTGATAATTTCACTCACCATGCGTCCATACATTTTGATGGGCAATCCACACTTATCACAGAAATGGACCGGTGTATCATCCTTTTCTCCCAGCAAGTTTATCTGATCAGATAAAGAAGGGGGTGGGAGAAAAAAAACATCATTAAAGCTTCTCATTTTAATTACCACCAACACACCCCTTACTTCTGAATTAGATGAGAAAGAAGCAAGAACAAACATGAGAAAGCAGAGAATGAATTTTCAGTCAGTCAAAAGTAATGGAAGCACTTTTATTTAAGAAGGTACCTACCAGGACTACCTACAGTTTGTTATGATTCACAAAGATTTCCAATTTCCCATCCATACCTTGTAGTCCCAAAAGATGGGTCCAGGGAATCTCCTTTGATTGCCAAACATTTCACCTCCTTTGCATTCGTATCGCTCCTCTTCGTTATAATCAAATTCTTCTGTGGAAAGAAGAAAGAGAAGAAAGACACTAGCCAACCACAATGCTTTTCTAATTGACACTGGCTGCTAATAAGAGCATATATCATTCTATACTGAAGTCATCAAGAAATGCCACAGCACTTCTAATCTGCTGGACCTGTTCTACAAAAAGGCACAGTTAAAATAGTAAGACAGCCCGTTTTAGGAATGTGTACCATTTAATTCTTATAGTGCAACTGTACCTGGGAATTTGAAACTTCTTTTGCACCTGGAGAGAACCTTGGACTGTCTCCAAGGCTGAATAAAGTTTTGAACAATGCTGCAGAATAATATGCTTCCCTACTACAGGGCTAGTATTAACATTAATTTACCTTCATCACCAGCTTGTGTCTTTGAAGGCATCCTGTTCATATTTCTTGGAGTTCGAGGTGCAGGTTTGGTTTTGTTGGTCTGTTTTGAGATAAGCTTTATTGGGATTCTTCTACGAACGTCAAGACTACCCAGTGATCCTGTACTATTTGTTCCTTGCAAATCATTGTCTTTGAAAGAAAAAAAAGTTTATGTAATTTTTCAATTATCCAATAATTTCTAAGGAGGCTGAATATTAACAGAAGAGTTAAAAGAAAAATATTTTTTTAGGCTTGTTTGAGACTATGTAACATACCAAAGTTTAATCACTAGAAAATAAACATCTTCACCTACATTTTCTTCTAGAAGTCAAGTCACAAAACTGTATGAACAACTGTGATTTTAGGAAATCTAGTGCTAAAAATAAAGCTATATTTAAAAGTTAGCTAGTCTGTCATTCTTCTACAACAGGAAAAAACCCCATTAATTGTAGAGTTCCTCTCACAGCAGGAATAGTACTGAAGAGGAGTCAATTCTTTGTACAATCTCGACAACACAGAACTTCTTATGAGAAAAGCTAATATTTACAATTTATGTAAATTGTTTATTAAAGTTGGAGCGAAACTAGTTAATATAGAAACTCAAATTATAAAAATTTAGCATAAAGTATCACAAAAATATTGGTACGTAAGAGTATCCTTGCTAAACTGAAAATTATTGTTCCCCACTACATACAGAATTCTTTTTAACCAGATTTAAATCTGAGTACCAGGGCAAAGGAAGCAAGAAATAGTCTGATACGTATATCAGCAGATACAAGCTCCGAGAGACAATCTAGAGGGGGGTATTACAACAAGGCACTAATGGAGTGGGTACAACTCCCTCAACTTCCAGTGAGTCCACCTTAAACGATTGCACAGCATCTCAATCATACAAAAATAAAGTCTTGTCCTTCATGAATCTATCCGGCTCACTTTCATTTTAATTGAGAATGCCATTTTGACAGGCGTTTCAAAGCAGGGCACACTCAGCCTCGAAAGGGTGTGCCACAGAGTGTGAGCGCTGCCATTCCACTTGATATGGCACTGCAGCCCTGGAACCATCACTGAGGCCCCAAAGCATGGTAGCATCTGGACACTGAAATTAGGGCCCCATTAGTGTAATTCTGCACAATGCCTCACTAACGACTGTCCCTCAAAGCCTATAACCACCCCACACAACACAACAAATAGGAGGAAAAACAAGAAAAAAGGGGACTGTTGAAGGTATTCAGCAGCTACGGTCCAAAACTGCATGAACTGTACGAAGTTGCAAACTGGGACCATGCCCTGAAGGTCACTTCACCTCAAAAGACCTCAGTTTCCTCTGACAGATCAAACATACTTATTCCTCTTAGCACTGTTTGACACATTTCACTCTAAAAGGCAATATGTAAAAAGGCAAAAATCAATAAAGTCTGGTTTTACTTTTGTTCCTTTATTGCTTTTGTTTAGGTGGTCCTGTTGGCCAAGCAGGTGATCCAGCAAACACACGATATCAGGCTTCCCCAGACTGCTGGCCTAGAATGTCAGAGATAACAATGCTAGAGCTGTCTACTTTCCACTTGTTGGGAAATTCTGTTTTCTACCAAAATACATAAAGGCAACACCACAGACCAAAAAGTGTCTCTGCAGGACCTCAATCCACTTGCAAACAGGGGTAAGTAAAACACATGAACAAAAAAACCCCAAACCAAACAACTTGTGTATTATTCAGTCCATTGAACTGCCAATGGGAAACAATTAAGTTATGACCCTTTTCTCCCATAGACCTTTCCAAGCTAGGAATATTTTCATCAGTTAGCTGCTCAATTAATCCAAACTAGCAAGTTGCTTAGTCATTCATGTTTCATGGAAGGATAATAAATTCCAGTCTGTGTACGCATAACTAGCAGGATCAAGTCCAGAGAAAAATACAAAAAACATATCAAAATTGTTATGACTACTTAGAGAAACTCTAATTAGAGGTGATACATCCTCCTGGACTGCCATCTTCATTAACTTTTTAAAAGTTTTACTTCACTTTTTTTAGAATTTATAAATATAGCTCCAATACTATACTTTATATATATATTTATAAAGCAATCTTTGCTAAGGGGAAGAAAAAACCCCAGGCCCACCCCCCTACGCACGAAACTGTTCCAGCACACTAACCAGCACGTATCAAAGCTACAAAATCAAACTTAAGCACATGGGAACGTTTCCTCTCCCGAGCACAACCGGAGAACACGTTACCGGCACCCATCTCGGGAAACGCGGCGGGCAAACAACGCCTCACCGCCTCCTCCGAAGCGCCACAGCCCGCCGCCACCCGCTGCATACCGGCGAGCTCCGCACACACCGCACTACTGAGCGCGCAGCCGACCGGCCGCGCCTGGCGCTGCGTCAGCCCGCCCTGCGACTGGAAAACGGGCTCCATACCGGCGGCTGAACCCCGCTCGGGGCTGGGGCCGAGCGCCGCCGTGCATGGGTGGGGGGAGTGGAGACGGAGCCGTCCCAGGCCGGGCGCGGCCGTGGGGGGAGCAGGGGACCGCGAGCCCGGCGCTGAGGGGAGAGAGTAGGCCCCGCCGCGCGGGCCGCGGGGAACTGCGGCGAACTCGGGCCTCGCTGGCGTTACTGGGCCGCATCCCTCCTCTACCTTGGCGCCGCCCCGCAGCCGGCGGCCCCACGCGCGGCCTCTTGCCGCCTGGCAGCACGGAGCGGGCCCAGGTGGGGACGGGTGTAAACGGGTCTCCCAACCTCTCCCCTCCTCACCATTGTGGTCCATGATTTGGCGCGGGGCACTGTGGGAGCGGAAGGGTGCGGCCGGAAGCGGAAGTGGACGGGAGACGGGCGGGGGGCGTGAAAAAGTGCGCAGTAGGGCAGTGTTTGCGATACGGTGCTCGCTGCACCCCTGCGCAGCGGCCGCGCCACCGCAGGACACTGAGGGCATGGCGGAACCGCGGAGGAGCCCAGCGGAGCGGCGCAGCACCGCGCTCGACCGAGATCCCCTACTCCCGACAGGCTTCGCGGCCAGGCCGGGAGGAAGGCGCGGCTGTTCCGCAGTGCATGCCGGGACCGCGGCTGGCGCACCGCTGCCCCCTGGGGGGTGTAGTGCCGCGTGCGCCGCGCTTGCGCGCTGCGGCGGGAGCTGGGGGCGGCCGCGGACATGGCGGCGGCGGCCTGGGCGCCGCCCTACTGAGGGCCGCGGAGTGACTGGGCCTTCCCGGGCAGTGCGATGCGTCCCCTTTGGGGTGCTCCCCAGGCTCTGGGCTCTCAGGCCCCGCTGGGAACTGGTTCCCGCTGCTCCTGGCGGAATTTCCACGCGTTCTCGCCTGGGTAGCTGGGGCGGTGCTGGGCTTCGGAAGGGATTGGAGCCGCAGCAGGGAAGAGTAGTTGGCGATAGGAGGCACGACCCAGTGGCTTCTTGGAGAAGGGAAGAATTAAAAATGGGAGGGATGTTTGTGCGCCAGGCCTGCTTGCGGCTCAGTGGGAGGGTGGTTTGTGCGGGGCAGGCTTCCCAGAAACTGGACACGTCTCACTCCACATCGGGCTCCGGCTGCCGATGGTCAGCCTTGGGTTTGGCCGTGGGAACGGCAGATGGCTGGTAGTCGGGACTAGAAGAATGCCAGTGACTTGATGGAACAGTGCACTTCCAGTGCACCCTAAAGCTTCACAGCAATAGAGCTCACTACCTCGCGAGACAATTTTGTGTCAATTCCATAAACTTAGCATTTTGTAAATCCTATGTAATGCAGTGGGATACTGTCTTTATAGAGTGCTTCTGGAGCACCGAACAAAGGAATATAAATATAATTAAGTCATTGGCTGTAGGGTAGAAAGTGGCCTCAAGCATTCCTTCCATAATCCTAAAGTAGGGGCAGCTCCACTCCAAACACTTGGATTGGTGACTGTCTCACTGAAAGTCTCCAGGAGTGGGACCTTTTGTCCTTACACTGTCTCTTGTTATCTTTGTAGCCTTAACATTTAAAAGCTGCCTTTTAAGCCTAATGTCTCTTGCCTTAAGCCCACAAGGCAGAGAACAGATTTTCCCTTTTGTCTTTGTTGTTCCTCAAAATGCAGACCCAAGTGACACTGATTCCTCCATAATATGCTTTATTTCCCCATAGTAGGAATTCACAAGAAGAGTTTAAGACAAATGTTCAGATGCATGGAGCATATTTTCAGTATGCACAACTTTTATTTTCTAGTTAATGGATACAATTAATTTTAAAATACAGCTTCTTGAGAGGGTAAAAAACTTAAAATATCTCTCCAAATTTAATACCTGACATGCAAAGACAGAATAGTAATACTCAAAATGCATACAAAAATATCACTTCTTCATTCTAATGAAAAAAAATAAGCACATCTAGCTGCATTACTTATGGATGTTTAAATTAGTATAAAATTGTAGAGGATTTTAGCTTCATTGCAGAATCCATTCTTTTGGTATTCTTCATTTTGATGGATACATGGATAGCGATTAAGAAGCAGATACCCCCTGACCCACTGAGAAAGTTATTTGAATGCCTTCTGCATGTTAACACTTACTGTTCTGTGTAACTGTAGGCTTTGTGTGCAATGCTGTTTTTCAGAAAAAGATGCATATTTTGTGCCAGTTAAGAACAAATATAGCCATGCCTGGAAGAAATATGCATGCCAAGAGTAAGTGAATTGCATCATAGTTTTTTAACTATTAATTCCAGCTGAAATGTCTTATTTAGAAAGGAAGACTGTTGAGTATTTAATTGCTTTTTCTAAATACCTGCATGGACAAGAGCTGGAGAAGGTTTAAAAAATAATGTAAGCCCACATTTCTGTCAAGTAAAAATCTATACTCCAACTTCACTGTGCAGATGTTCTTGAGGAAAAGAAATGCACTGCTATAATTTGTAATATCTTTTCCATAGTATGTGTTCTGCTTAAAAATTAGCTGAAAGCTCACTTACCAGTCCCAGGTAGAATATTTTACTTTTATTTTTTACATAAAATGTACATCCACTTTGGAAAAGCAATACAGCTTCTGAAAAACATGTTACTGGCCTTGCGCACTGACAACAGTGCCTTACATTCAAGTTAATTTAAGTTGGGGCTGTGGCCTGATCCGAAAGTTTTGTCAGTAATGTGGGCAGAAGTACCAGCCTCCTGGGTAAGGCTTACGAATGGGAGGGGAGAGAATTAGGACAGGTAGCACTAGAAGCATGAATTGTCAAATCCCAGCCTGAGCCCAAGCATTAGTGTAAATAAATAGAAATTAATACTTCCATCTGAGGAGATGTAGATCAGTCTGATTTGACTCTTAAACACATCCCTCGTTCTCAGCTTGTGGAGATGCCAATCTTACAGACATAAGGCATATGTCTATTTGTAAATACAAACCTGTGTTTTTTCTGGCTTGGACTGGAACATCAATGTCATCTAGGCTCATGCCTGTGCTGCATTTTAAATTAGAAACTTCACTGACTGTCATGAAGGCTGAAGTTTTTGCCTTAATTAGAGAATAAATATGTCAGCCTGGTGGTGGTACCTACTGTGTAAGATACTGTTCAACTAACTGAAGGTTATAGGATTTTTTTCACTGATTTTGATAGAGTTCACTCAGGTCCTTAGGACAGAATAATTTATTTAGTGCTTAGATTTTCACCTGAGATTTTCTGCTAACATTACTTGCAGCAAAAATCTTCTCTGTACAGTGAGATATAGGAAAATTTCCAACGTAATCAAATAAGGAGACTTAAATATGTGAACATATTGAAGCTCATTAGCCCACACTGTGAAACTCAAAGGGATTTTGTACCTGGACATTTCTGACACTTTTGTTATTCTCTGTTCCCTCACCATGCAGGGTGTGGGGTTTTTTCATTTAAAAAATTAATGTAGTGCTAAAAAATTTATGGTAGCAGTCTGTTTTCCATCAAAACACATTTCTTATTCATGAAAAGTAAGAACATTTATTTCCTGCATATCTATTTTATGTAGTCCTAAAGTAAGGATTAAAGTTTTGCAGGTCAGATACTTTATCTTTTGTAAATTATTGCACTTGTGCGTTATGGTCTGACAAATGTAAAAGAACAGCAGCAGTTTGACGTAGAATATTACAAGAGAAAAATATGCTATATAAAAATATAACCATTATACTACATAAACTCCTATATTCCATTTAAAAAACCCCACAAACCTCTCTACTAGGTCACACTCTCACTTTCTTATTTGCACTCAGTAGCAGCCTCTTCTACAGATTCCATTAAGTACTCGGGGACTAAGGTTTTCCTTAATCTAATTTATGTCATGATCTGCCTCTTGATGAAAGATATGTAATCTAGCCAAAATAATCTTCTGTGTATACTTCATTTTAGGAAAAATCATTAATAGTAGTGCATTATTTGCTACAATGGGATTAATACAGAACTATTGAACTCTTATGCAAGGGTCTTTTCTATTGAAACTTACCCTATTTAAAGTTTTATAGTAGTTCAGTGCCATTTTTCTGTTCACGTGACTGTTTCACCTGTCACCTGTTTCAGTTATCTAACAACCTACAGCAATTTAAGGAATGGCTTGGAAAAAAATTATCACAATATATTTTTCAAGACTTGTCAGCACATATACTCACACTAATGTTCTAGAATTGCAAAGCCTTGGCCAGCTAGAACTCTTGCCCTCTCACTAGGCAATGTGCAAATACAGAACAAAAGGCCTGCCATCCAAAGATTTTGGTCTCTTCAACTCTTGTGGGCACACGACAAAGCAGCTTTTCGTCCTGTACACACTGATAAAACAGCATAATGCTCCTGCCTGACTAGTCCCAAAACTGAGTACATTGTTCATAATAGCCTTCTGATTTTTTTTTATCAATATATCATACCGCAAAGTGCTTGCTGAATCAAGGTCTAGAATATTTCCAGGATAATGTTCACCAAAATTTGGAGATTTCTAGAGATCTGTATCATTCAGACAAACAATCAGGGTCTTCAAGTGCAAAGATTGGTTTCATTGCAGAAAATGCTTATATAGTACCGATGCATAAATATTGCTGTGAGTTCACAGGTAGGACAGTACCAGCAGTCTGTCTTCATGAAGCAAGTCTGCGCATAGCCTAGTGAAATGGTTTACAAAAGGTGAAGAGAAACAGGCCATGGTTAGTTCTGAGTACACTTGGAAAAATAATATGGTTTTGCATGCATTAACTAAAAACTACCAAGTTCAGCCTGGCTTCAGTGAAAGTACAGAGAAAGTAACTGTTCTGAGGTAATGTCCCTCTGACTTGTGTCTGCATTGGACAGTTGAGTCAGGAGGTTGCTTATAAAGTAGTCCTAAAGTGACAGAGATCAGGAGGTGCTTGTGCACATATAATCTACTACATCTCAAGAACAACTTGACTTCCTCCCCTAAGCACTGACGTTCAGGTACCCAGAGAGTGTATTTATTTATAGAAAAGGCAACTGTTGAGGGCTCACTTCATCTGCCATACTTTCACAGCATGACTCAATGCTACAGGCAAAGGAGTAAAGGCAGCAATATTATATAAGTAATAGACACATTCAGTTCTGAAGTGCTTACCTCTTCCTGAACATCAAGTTCATCATCAGGCCGGCTTGTTTCTGTGAATTCTATGGGTTCTTTAGACTCCTGCATGAGTGAAATCTTGGCAGAAAGAAATTAAGAAAGATGATGAGTTAACACATTGTCTGTATCATTAAAATTGATTTATTATTCTGAATTACCTTAAGCTAATTTCCACAGCTTACAAGAGTTTATTGTTTACTGTTTCTTGACAAAGCAGTTGATGTAGTTCAGCTGAGGGAAACTTAAATGTTGAAAAGCTTTTGGTCTTGCCTCTCCTCATATGACTAGTTATGGCTTCATAAAAATAATAAAAGCAGAATCTATCTCTAAATAACTGTATAGCTTTGTCAAAACGTTAATTTCTGCTATAAGACAGTAGTATGCAAAAATTGTCCAAAAATATGGGTCTCATTCTACTTATTTATCTGTAATATTAATTACTATTTATTCATAATACAATAATAGTCATTGCTAGAAAAGGAATTCTAGCAAGAAGACAGGAGAAAATTATAAGGCCATTTTCCTAATGTGTGTCCACATCTTTAAATGCTACAGAATGTTCTGCTTATCTCAAAAAACATGGAATACAACTAGGAAATGCAGAGAGAAGGGCAGTAGGAATGAACACTAGTCTGGAACAGCTTCCATACACACTCGCACTAAGTAGAAGGGGACTCCTCAACTTTGATCAGAGGTATATGAAGTTATTAATAGTGTTGGGAAAGGGAGCAGGAAATGATTATTCATTGCAGCTAACAATACAGAAATCCAACAGGCTTAAAACAAACAGGAAACATTTGTCATATAACACATTTAAAATTGCAGAACCCATCTCCACAGGATAATGTCAAGCTAAAACATGTAAAGTATGATAGACACACAGAAGAAAACTCCATCTGTGACAATTAAATGTAATAGTCCAAATGCAGCCTCCAGCTGAGGAAGTTCTTAAGCTGCCAGTTATCAGAAACTAGAAAATGTGTCTTGGGATGAAGTGTTCTCCGTATGTCCTGTTTCTCATGTTCTTTTCAGTAACAAGATCCTGTGGTTAACAGACCCTTCCTTTGATCTAGCAAAATATTAATGTACTACAGAAGCTGTCCAATTTACTAGACTCTCACTTTTTTTTTGTACTACAGCTCTGTGTCTAGTTTTCAAATGTGTCACGCTGTAATGGAAGTTGCAAGAATGAATGCTAGATGATAGAAGGAAGTGAAACATACTAGTGCCTATCTTTACCTTCTCAAATATAGGATCCTGGTTGTCACTGTATGTCATCTGATTCCTTATGTAGAGCACAGCATCATGGACAGTCAAGAAGAATATGTCTTTTCTGACAATATCATCAAAGAAAGCACTCCGTTCCAGTTGAGATATAAGGTTGTCTGAACAGTCATAACAGGTTAATGCAATTTGAAGTAATTTAATAAATAAATGTCAAAAGACATGGTTACAACTCTCAGAAATCAAATGTACGGCCAAATCAAGCAATCACAACTTATACTTTCCATGTTTCCTTTAAACCCCACCATTCTTTGTTCCCCACCGCAGCCCACCATGTTTATCAATGTGATAATTCACATTTTTATTAGAACAAGCACTTCCACAGACACCTCTAGAGATCCCTTCTCATCTTCCTTTTATTCTTTGCATGAGTAGCAGTAGAAATATTTGGATGTTTACCTTGATATGAAGCAAAGTACACTCTCACATCAATTCTCTCAAACTCTCTAATTATCTAAAAAAATAAAAGTTTGCAACAAGGACAAAAATAAATAAATAAACTCTGTAAGGAGAAAATACATGTCTATATATGTAATGTATAGGTACACATACACACACACACTTCATTTGTTTCTGAGTGTGTTCATTCAAAATTGTATGTTTTGTTTATTCATTGTAAATAAGGAACTGCTATACTTTGCTATACTTAAAGATCCAGTCATGAAGCACTTGGTTGCTGAAGTGGCCTGTCTTTGACTGTTTAAGTGGAACTATCAATTTTACCCATAGGTACATTGCTGCCTATTAGGGTTCTCATTCTGTTCTCATAATGTGAATAATCATGTCTATTCAAGTGAGAACAACATGGGCCTGAGAAAGCTTTACTTCCCTCCATGTATGTGTGATATGATACAATCTTTCATTGGCACATGCAAATTTTTTTACACAGATTTCTCCCTCGTGCAGTACACCAGATAGATCTATTCTTGGATGAAGAAACTGCATATAGAGAGTCATGTCTGTGGACCCCATCTCTCTTTTGTCTCAGAAGCCAGAACTGAATTGAAACTAGAAGGCTGAAGGAAGGCACAACAGCATTCTTGTATTTCAGTTGGTTAAAAGGTAGGCGACTGGATTCTGCTCCTGAATCCCCGGTGGCAGGGAGTCTCTTAGAATAGTATTTTCAGAGGTGATTGCTAATTCCATCCCCTTCTGTTCATTGATAAACTAGAGTCTTGTTAATCTAGGACCTGGTTTATAGATAAGCTAAGCAGTCCCAACTGCAAAATGAAGTTGGTGAAAGCAGCAATCTGAACATATCACAGAAGACTAAAGACTGAGCAATCCCATCCTACACCCTTGTAACTGGGCACCAAAAAATAATGGAAATACTTGGCCTTCATCTCTTCACCTCATTTCCCTCACCCTAAACTAAGAATATTTATCTCGTTATTACATAGTGTGATGTTGGAAGATCAATTAATGAAAGTTGATGAAGTGCTCTGATATTAGCCACGGAAAACCCTATAAAGAAATGAATCATTCTTTCTTCCTTCATAATTTAAATATGGAATAAATAAATCTTGTGGCTAAAGACTGAAGTGATGGTAAAACAAAGTTTTTACTACCTCTGAGTTGAGTGAGCATCATCCTGTGCCCAGATTAAACCAGAATGCATGTGGAAAGAAAATATGTAACTAAAATATTTCATACGATATGCATACAAGGGAACCACATTTTGCAGTTCTAATTTAGAGTATTTGACCATGCAGCCTTCATATTGTTCTTTTAATTTTTTTCCCCACCCAAAATATGCACACCCCAACATTCTGCCTCTTGCTGTAGAAGTTTTAAAGGTGTTTTTCAAAAACAGACTTTTAAAAACTCAGAAATTGACTTCAGCTAACAGCTCTGGACTTACATACTATTGACTAGTTTCATTTTCATGGAACACCGGAAAAAAATGCCCTTACCGTTTTTATTGATCTCACAGCTACAATATCCAAGAAGGTTACTGCTCCAAAATCAAGAATGAGACTGTGAATGGGCACCTTGGGGATGTTTATTTTGACTGGGAGTTCTGAATTCCAGTCCACCTGGATCTCTACTTCTTTAGTGGGAACTTGAAGATCTTCGTTGTCTTCAGGTTCCTCATCAGTCTCAAAAGCTTCATTATTAATACCAGGCTCACTGATGATGCCATTCTAATGTGCAAACAGTATATGGAATACAGCATTTAATCAAGGAGGAAGTTTTGGAAATACTTCCCTGTGATAATTTCTGTTTCAAGAATGAACAAGACCAATACTTGTGATCGATACGCCCTGTTCCTAGTGCCTGGTAATGTGGTTTGCATAACTAATGCCATTTTATAAGGCAAGCAGCATTCTCTGTGACCAAGAAGGTCAGGTATTCTTTTCCTTTCCCATCATTCTTAGGCCTTGAAAGTCCTATGAACCAAGTAGAGAAACCAAACAGATTTCTTCTTCCCATCCCCACCAGCCTCAAGATTCCTAGGTGCCAGGCTGATTACCCCATTCCTTGCCAGCCTTGAAGGTCACAGGCACCCAGCCACCCAGGTGTTGTTGATGACCCCATCACAGGACAGGAAAGCATAACAACACACAGAGCACAGTCCATAAAATCAAGGAGTTACAAGTCCTAAGTGGGGAATTTGGACTGGAACTGCTGCTGGACAGTGAGACCTGTGACCCCCAGGTGGCCAGGGACACCTCCACCATCATCAGCTTCCTCTGAGGGCTGACTCATCTTCTTTTATATTATTTTTGAGTCTAGATTATGATTATTATATTGATACATCAAACTATGTATAAAGATCTGACTCCATCTGCAGAGAGAGTCTAGGTCATTAGAAACCATAAGTTAATTTAGGGTTTAGGTGATTAGAAACTATAAGTTGTATTATAAATTCTGAATTACGTTACTTATAAAATGTACTACATTTATTCTGTTCGTAGAAACCCTGTGCCATTCTAATCATAAATTCTGTGCTATACTAATCATAAAACCCCATTAAGAAAAATAAAGCTTTAATCGTCACTACAATTTAGTGCCATCATCATTCTGCCAAGGATCCCTAAAAGAATCTGTCTGTCCCCTTAGTGCTGGGTGACAATACTGCATCCAAGAATTTAAAGAATAACAAGACAGACCACATAATTACTTCCTCCTCTGTGCAGTGTATTTTCTTTCCTCTTTTTAATTTGTTAAAAGAACATCTTCCTGCAAAAGGCCACTATGCAGAAAAGTAAGTATCTCAGAGCTATTCCCTTCCTCAATAGATTTATTTCTAGCCGATATTTATGACCAGTATTCTCAGCTTTGAATTATATTTACTATATATGATAACATGGTAAAACAACTAGGTCAAAAGCTGGAATGTCGTATAACTGAGCATTTAACTGCATCATCAGTTGTAATATATACAGGAAATACTGCATCCTGCACTGAGAGCAATGACAACAGACAACCCATTTCAAACTTCCAGCTCTGATGATTTAATAGGTTGCCTGTACCTGTCCACTCCTGAAAACATTTAATTATGAAAATGTACATTCCATACTCGGAGGAACATATGCTGCTGAGGATGTGGAAGGCTGTGTTTACCAGCCAACTGATACAGCTTACCTGTGCATAGGAAGCTGGATGATAGGAGCATGTACATATGAAAGAGCCAGCACTTTTACTGCACAGAGACAATCTGAGGCAGTGAGGTGTAGAGGTAAGACCAGGGAATCTCTTGCTTCCACTCATGTTAACACTATGACTGTCACGGAATCACAGAATTGTCAGAGTTGGAAGGGACCTCCAGAGATCATCTAGTCCAACTCCCTTGCTTAAAAGCAGGATCCCCTAGAGCACACCACTCAGGACTGCATCCAGGTGAATCTTGAAAATCTCCAGAGAAGGAGACTCCACAACCTCTCTGGGCAGCCTGTGCCAGTGCTCTGTCACCCTCACTGAAAAAAAGTTCTTCCTCATATTTAAATGGAACCTCCTATGTTCCATCTTGTGTCCGTTACCGCTCGTCCTGTCACTGGGAACCACTGAAAAGTCTGGCTCCATCCTGCCTCAAACCATCCTTTAGGTATTTATAAACATTAATTAAATCACCCCTCAGCCTTCTCTTCTCCAGGCTAAAGAGTCCCAGCTCTCTCAGCCTTTCCTCACAGGGGAGATGCTCCAATCTCCCAGTCATCCTTGTTGCCCTCCACTGGACTCTCTCCAGTAGGTCCCTGTCTCTCTTCAACTGGGGAACCCAGAACTGGACACAGTATTCCAGTTGTGGCCTCACCAGGGCAGAATAGAGGGGGAGAATGACCTCCCTCACCCTACTGGCCAGACACTTCCCTGTGCAGTCCAGGGTGGCATTGGCTTTCTTGGCAGCAGGGGCACATTGCCAGCTCATGGATAATTTACTCTCTACCAGGACTCCCAGATCCTTCTCCTCAGAACTGCTTTCCAGGAGTTCGCCCCCTAACCTATACTGGTGCCTGGCATTCTTTTTCCCCAGGTGCAGCACCCTACACTTGCCCTTACTGAACCTCATAAGGTTCTTCTCTTCCCAGCTCTCCAGCCTGTCCAGGTCCCACTGGATGGCAGCACAGCCCTCTGGCGTGTCACCACCCCTCCCAACTTGGTATCATCAGTGAACTTGCTGAGGATACACTCCGTCCCCTTGTCCAGGTCATTGATGAATATGTTGAACAAGACCAAACCGAGTATTGACCCCTGTGGGACACCACTGGTTACAGGCCTCCAACTCGACTCTGCTCCATTGATCACAACCCTCTGTGATCTGTCACACAGCCAGCTCTTGATCCACCTCACCGTCCCCTCATCTAACCCACACTTCCTGAGTTTCCTAATGAGGATGTTATGGGAGACAGTGTCAAAAGCCTTGCTGAAGTCAAGGTAGATGACATCTGTTGCTCTCCCCTCATCCAGTCAACCGGTTATAACATCATAGAAGGCTAGCAGATTGGTCAAGCATGATTTACCCTTGGTAAATCCATGCTGACCACTCCCAATAACTTTCTGTTCTTCAACATGTTTGGAGATGGCCTCCAGAACAAGTCACTCCATCACCTTCCCAGGGATGGAGGTGAGACTAACCGGCCTGTAGTACCCTGGGTCCTCCTTCTTGCCCTTTTTGTAGACTGGAGTGATGATGGCCTTCCTCCAGTCTTCAGGCACCTCTCCTCCATGACCTTTCAAAGATGATGGAGAGTGGCCCAGCAATAACATCTGCCAGCTCTCTCAGCACTTGTGGGTGCATCCCATGAGGGCCCATGGACTTATGGATGTCCAGTTTGGCCAAGTGGTCTCTAAAGCTGTGTTCCTTTATTAAGGGAAAGTCTTCATCTCTCCAGACCTTCCCTCTTGTCTCCACGGTTCAGGATTCACAAGAGACCGCTTTAGTAGAGAAGACTGAGGCAAAGAAGGTATTCAGTACCTCTGCCTTTTCTGTGTCTTCTACCACCAGGGCGCCTGTCTCATTCATTAGTGGGTCAACATTTTCCCTAGTCTTCCTTCTTCTATTGGGGTCACAGCTGCCTGAATCTGTGAAGTCTTCAGCAATAGGTGTGCTGCTCTGCTCAGTCTCCTGCAGGGCCCAGACTTCCTACCACAGTAATAAGTCACTTTTCCATCTTTATTTTAAAGATGAGTACTGAGGAATTATAATTAAGGCTAAAATAATAAGCTCTAACAGTTATCCTTCGAGAAAAAATAGAAAAACATTTGTTTTACCTTAGTAGCTTTTAATTTCCCCTTCTTGATTAGCTTTTGTATCTTCCTCAGTGCTTTGAGTCGCTTATTATATACCTTGACTGCATCAAATCCCACCTAAAGAAAAAGGATCGAGACATCAACATGATGTAATTTTACCTAGATATAATTCTGAGGAAATCTCAAAGACAGTTAAGAAACATCCAAAACCATCACTAATCACTTACTGTGGATTTGAGGCTGCTTTTCAGTCCATCGATGTTGGCATAAAAAATTGGACTCGAAAACTTGAGAATCTTCACACCTTCTGGTTCTATAACCTGTTGCCAAAGAATATAAGGTCAGATGGCAACAACTGTATTTTGACTAGTAAGAAGCAATTTAACTGTTTCAACAGTTAAACTATGTATCTAATTCACACAAAATGGCGTGTATGTGCTGATAACTGAAGTGATTCAGTTTTTAGAAGCTTAGAGCCCCAGCATGCAGTATGGACCAATCATCTGGATCAAGATGAAGAATTTAATGCTGAAATGTGTTATCTTGGAGTACTCCACTTCCAAATTCAGGTTGTCCACAAGCTGCAAGGTACAACTTTGTCTTACACTGGCCTGTAGACTGAAGGGAAACAACTCAGCAATGACTTACATTTTTGTAGTCCTTGACCTTCTTGTAGATGTCTGTGCCAGGAATGTTTCCAAAGCCACCCCATGAAGGACTAACAGAAACAAAAAGAAAAGACAGTGAAGGTAAACATCATACTTTTAGGCATTCACAGAATAGAAGGGATTGCTGCATACAAACTGTCATAGACTCCTGTAGATTGCTTTCTTCTGCCAAACTAATAGCCTCATTGGAAGAGTATTGTACCTTGGTTCTGTGTTGCTGTGCAAGAGTTTTTTCTGATTTGTAGTGAATGGTCCTTTTTAAAGAAAATGTACTTTGGTCTCAGCCTACTTGATGCACCATTTTTATGTGGAGCTGAATGAATAATTTGTTCCATTTGTTTCCCAATCTAGAAAAATGCTTTAAAAGCCGATTAGCTTCTTTTGAATGAAAAAACAACTTTTTTTACTCTGAAAAAAACCTGATCACTTTTTTAGTTTCAAATCAACTGAAATAATACATTTACATTCTTTTCAGGTTACTTGAAACTTTCTGTCCAACCCTTTTAATTTTTATTTCAGTCAAGAACAAAACCAAAATATTTTGCAGTCTCCAGATATATTTTTAACACTTGAAGCAAATTGTTTTGAAGTTTGTAAAGCCTCATCTCCCTTTTATGTTTTGATTTTACAAATCTGAGTTGAATTTAGGAGTCTATTTGGAGGAAATTCAAATTCCATTTTTTATATTCTACTATTCTGTACCAACTTTTGCAAGACTTTATTTTTATGCATTTGCTGACAGTGCATCTATCCTTTGGTATTGCTAGTAACCATACTCTCAACTCCAGGCTGAAGGAAAGGAGTTTGTGGTATTTTCAGAGAAAAGATCAATGAAAAGTAACAAGATGGCCAAAGAAGATTCTGGAAGGCCACCTTTTCTCACTGTTTCACTACCATATGTTCTTTGAGCAGCAATAAATCAGCCACAAGCCCAAATTCTCATGCTTCCTCTTTTTCACAGGCATACACTCAGTCTTGTATAAGCAATAAGTGAAAAAGTTATCGGCATGTGCAACATACTGTAGTAGTATTACATGCTAAGAGTTACTATAATGATCAGTTAATTCAGAAGCCATTTATACATCTTTTTATATTTGATCTGGAATCTTCCTGTCCCTTTACGGAACTCAGCTATGCGGATGCATAAATAACATATGGCTAAGTAACACCAGAGTACCCAAGTGATATAGAATAAATACTGATAAAATCATGCAGCTTCTCTTTTATCTGTGTAATTAAATGATAGCATACAAACAGCATTTTGTTCTAAAGAATAGATGTTTTTCCATTTCAAAATTTTTGTAAACCCTAGAAGACTTTCTGCCACAAATCATCTTGCTTTTCAGGATATTTTCTTCCTTTTTCATGGAACAACACTAACAATTATTTCTGCTCCTGTGTTACTTACAACTGAACTCTCAGAACAACTGTCAGCAATCCAAACAAAAGGCCAGCAAGTAATCCCAAATCCAGTCCCAGAATGATGGATGCTACACATGTAAAAACCCAGATCATCTGGAGAGAAAATAACAAATGTGACGTCTCTTAATTATAACATGTAACTCCTGGTCACGCTACATAATTACTAGATCAGACAATACTAGTAGCAGAAGAATTTAACTTTGGAGATTATCATAGCAGACTGGCAACTAGCTGACTTCCATACAAAAGTCTTCCTCCTTCTCCAAGATCTTTCTGTCCATCACTGTCTTATTAGGCATAGTTAGCTTTTTAGGAAATAAGTTTTTTTAACATAACACCATTTTTCAAGGATCTAGTTACTTTGTTGTAATTAAAAGGGATGCAGTTAGCCATTGCATTTTCTTCTTTCTGATGGCAGCAGTCTTTGTTAATCTTTCTTGAGAAACTGGAAATAAATTATTTTCCTAAGATATAAAATACTGTAAAATGCCCTACCTGCAGACATATTGAAAGGAAAGTGGCTCCTCTAAAAATCAGAACTGTTTCAAAGAGAGGTGTTTCATACTAACAGGTTGATGGCACTCTCTAAAGTCTCCACTGAATATTCAGGCAGAACAGTTGAAGTGGGCTCCTCAGTTCTTCTCTACATCACTACCCAGGCAGAACACCCAGTGGACCCAATCATACAAAAAGCTGAGTATTCACTGAGTATTCACTTCTCACTGAAGTCAGCGGGATCTTTTACCTATAGAGAACTAATAAATGATTGACTAAAAAACTCAGATCTGCCTAAGGCAGGTACTGCCCAATGACACACACTGTAAAATCTACACATAGTAAGGACTGCATGGAGAAAATACTTTCCATGCAGTCTTTTCCTGCCCTAACAGCCACACTGAAGGTCTGTTCCACAGAAAACAAAGTGGGAGATGTGAGCAAGCACCCTGAGATATAGTTACAGTGGTGTGTAACAAAAGGCTGTTCATATATCCCTTAGCACACCAAATGAATCCGCATTCTAGCTTGGATTAGTCTTGCTACAAAAAGAAAACATATTTTCTGAGGACTATCAGATTATTCAGGCAAATGGGATGCTAATGTGATAACAAGATAAATGTATGTACATGAATTAAGAAAAGGTCAGGTTTTCTGACCCATTTAAACTGTGCAAAAGATAAAAGCAGCATGGTAAAGGTGGCAACAGGCCATCTTTATTCTGATTTTTAAACCATCTCAATGAAAGATTGCTGTAAACTAAGGTTATTGCTATGAAGGAGTCATCGCTGCACGAGAATACCCTGATTGGCACCCTTACTGTGGGGCATAGGGAATAAAGAAGATAAGCAGAATACTATGTAAAACTCTAAACCAGGAATATTTAACTGACCTCATGGCACTTGCATTCTGAGGATGCACATAGAAGTTTTCTGATGTTAACTCTACAAAATTATGTTTATGTGGTAGTTAAGAGAAATTTTCATGGCATTAAAAGGCAAAAAGAAAACCAGACAAAAACATTCAGGAGAAAAGAAAAAAATAGGTTGCTTACAGCATCCACTTTATTCTGTCTCCACAGACGGGGAACATCAAACACTTGCATGAACATCCCTTTCAAGTTAGCTATGACTACAGCTGCCAACACAGACTGTAAAGAAATATGATGAAAAAGTGTTATTCAGAAGCAAAGATGCATATTAAGATAGTGCTCAACATCATACACTATAATGTATATACATATATGCACTAACATATAACCCAGAGCCTCATTTGGTATCAGTCACCATAGGTTAAGCAGGGCTATTAATCCTGCCCATCACACCTGAGCATTTGGATCTGGTGGCTGTGCTGCAGAGGACAAGTACCATACCTTTTGTAAGGGCTCTAGCAATTTCCCCAGGGCAACAATGGAAATCAAAACAATCCCAGCTGAGATTATACCAGCAACCTGCAAAGAACAGAGCGTTTTAGGAAATAAACTTATAAGACTTTATCTTATGTTTCTAGGATTACAAAGGAAAATGTACAAGTAGTTGCACATTACATTTCTTTAGGAACAAGGAGACCTGCCAAAATGCCATTGTGTTTAGGCATATATGGGCAATCATTATACACTTCAGCTAACACAGAAGGAATTCAATTAAGCAGACAGTGTAAACTGCACGCAAGGCAGTAGCTCTTGGAGGGATTACATTGCATAGACAGGTGAAAGGAGCAGAGCCTGTGCGTCAGCCAGAAAAGGGGCTGCTGGATAACCTGTAGTTCTCCACTGTTAGAAAGTGCAAAGCTGTAGTCCTGTAAAACAGAGTAGCATACTCAACACGAGAAGGATGGCACGTGGGTGGATAATGAATGGCATATGGCAGGGCTGCTCAGGCCAGCACATGGAAGCTTAAATACCTTGTAGGAAGCTGTGAGAGGAGTTCCTCCCTCATCCTGAATTCCTACTGTGACAAACTCAGTCCCTTAATTGGGAATGAAATTCTGGTAAATTAGGCTTGAAGGATTTCTGGCCCCTAATGTAACTCACACTATGTAAAACTTGATTGCCCTCTTCCAGCAGAGCTACAAAAAAGAGTCACTACCAGAGCACAAGCTGCTAGCCAAGATACCTGTGGCTCTCCCTGTGCCAGCAACACAATCATTTTATGACTATTTTCATCCTGTTGGGAAAGCTGTGCCCTATAGAAGATTAAATTTACCCATGCATAGTACTAGGAAGAAGTGGTCATTACCTGAGTCTTTCCACCAGTACTTTCTTGGACTGCAGTCCGTGAAAGAGCAGTAGTTGCAACAAAACAAGAAAAGGCACCTGAAAAAATGTTGCTGAACCCGAAGGCAATAAACTCCTGAAAGATAATTGGATGATGCTGTAAATACAGATGCTTGAAGACAGTTTTGCAGTGGAGAATGACAATAGCTCCTACAGTAGTTTATAAAGTAAGTTGCACAATAATACTGAGAAGAGTATGGATTAGTAATAGCTCTTGAATGTTTACACAAATTCTTCTTGTGCCAGTGTAACTACCTGTGTTTGGAAATCAATACAATTAAGTTGCTATACTCTCCCTAACATGGACATACTCATCTTAGTATAAAGACATTCAAAGCTTATTTCCATCAATGTTATCAAACCTAACATTTCTAACAATTACACTGGTCTAATTGCATCAAGAAATGGGACTAGTATAAATTTAACTCCCAAGTATCATCAGCTAAAGAAACAATTTTAATCAGTACAACAGTCTGAGTTTAGACAAGCCTTTAAGCAAAGCACAAGCAAAGCACTGTATTATTAGTAGAACTAATCAGGAACTTTGCAATAAAACACGGTTTCACTGAAAACTTCTAGTTTGTTGAGCCAGAAGTTTTTCACTCTGAACATTCCAATGAACTCACGCTGAGTCCCAGGCAGTGTTCTCATAGATTTGCCCCAGGGTCACAGATGCTGGCGCCTACTGATGCTGGTTGTTCTGCTCAAGTGACAAGGACCCTGGGAGCTTTATGTCCTGGGATCTGGGCCATTCCTCTGCTGGGAAATGAGGCACTTGGGAGCTGCCTGCAACCCCATGTAATTGACAGAAACATTGTTTTCACCAAGCTGACAGTCACAACAGCTTTTCACTCACTGCAAATTTTTAAAAATATAATTTGAGATTTGATTTTGACTCTCCTCCCCTCTTTTCTCCAAAACGAAATCTCCTGTAAGCTCTTCATTAAGCTCCAACTACAAGAGCAGGATTTTAAAGTCATGTTCTTTAACAGAACAGACCTAGATGATTCACACCTATTCCTGTGTAACAGTTGTGCTCTGCAAGAAAATGTTGGAAGCATAGTTCCTAGTGTTCTTAGATCTTAATCATCTATGAAGATGATGTAAACACTAGCAGATAGTAGTATTGACCTGTCCTTCATCATAAAAGCAGGTAGTAAGATAATTTTGTTATTTTAACTTCCCCAGTTCAAGTAAACTATTTGCCCATCATCCATGGCTGCATGTGTAAAATTCATGGCATAGTATTGAAAGAAAGACACTCTGCTTTTAGAGACAGTACTTCTACTATTACAATAGTTAGTATCTTTGAAGCATATCAGTGCTGGCAGAACAACATATTCAACAGAAGAACAGAATAAATAGCACTTCTGGGAATATGTATTATTCATTCAGATTTATTAAACTGAAAGTCAATAAATTTTAGGCAGGTTTAAATCAAAGTGTTACCAGATACGAACGTTGTGTAATGTAAAGTGACCGGAATATCCAGAAGTATACTTTTGTTACATACTGCAAAACAGTGTTTCCAAAATCAAACTATATGTAATCCATTAGCACTAAAATAAAGAAGGACTCATTAAACAAAGTGCTCAGCTTATCTCTTTATTATAGTGAGTGTATTTTCTCTTATGTTCAAAGGATAAAATTCAAAATTAGCATAGATGCAGGGCAAGGAAGCTTCCTGACATTTTTCTCCCATGCCCATGGGCAGGCCACATAACCCCAGTGAAGACACTGAACAACTGTAGGAATCCTCTAAGAGCCTGTCAATACATAGCTCATGTAACATGCCAGCTATGTGCCTTTAGAAACTAATGGTTAAAACAATTCAGCCATTTGATGCAGATAGTTAAGTATGTTCATATGCTAGAAGGCATTTACTGCTGTGAAGCTGCAAGACTTGGCTTGGCTATATATTACAAGTATATTTATATTGATTTAACTGATGTCATGCTGAGAAGTACAATAATTTATTCTGTAGGAATAAAATCACGCATTAACTGAAAAGTTCAACTCATACAAATCCCGCATGTAGACTAAGTCTAAATAAAGCTGTCTGGAGTAACTTCTTAGCTGGACATTGTCTTCTCCCACCCCAGCAACACACCTCAAAATATGCCTTCCAAGTAGAAATGGAAAGCAGGTTGCTAAAGCTGGCCATGTCGACTTGACATCACCAGAAAATTCCCCTGTACAGTGGTTAGCTTTAATTACCTTTTCAGAGCTACTACAGTCGCTAGAGCAATACACAAGGAATTAATTAGTATGAAAAGCCCATACTGAAGATAGAGCACATCTCTAAGTGGTAAAATGCTCAGGTAATATATGGCCATTTCAGCTATTTTTTTTTTCAGTAGTTGAAAGAATTTCTCCTATCAGACTTCAGGTATAGTCTGAGAAATGTGTGCAAATGAAGTTTCTTTCATTTGGCTATACAAGTCAACATGAAACAGAACTTACATTCACTATGTTTATAAACTATTTCAGCTATACATACCTGGTTTCCATCAATAGCATAGTCATGCTTCGTTGCATACACTTTTCCCACAGATACGGCAATAGCATAAGCAACAATAGCAATGGAAAAGGAGGCTGCTATCATCTGGGAAAACAGGCTGACATCTGGAGGTTCAGGAGGCAAAAATCTAGCATTTAGAAAATACATTAGTGTTATCCACTTTGAACAAATTCTGTTCTTACTAGAATTGTCAAGGAGTTTGAGGCAGAGGCATACAGGTTGCTTGTAATATGAAGGGTAATGTTTCAAGTTAATAAAAAGGTGGAAACAGCCCATTGACATACAGAACACGCTTATCTAGCTCACCATAGCCCAAATCCTGATGCTATTAGTCAGCAACAAAGCTCCCATTGTTCTCAGCATGACTGAGATTTGGCCTTATGATAGCAAAGTGAAAAAATACATTTTTTGAAGCATTGAATAAAGGATGTATTGAATAATATGATGAATTACATAAATATGTTAATGACACTTCATACTATTGTTAACATACTTCTTCTTCGGATCTCAAAAACATTTTATCCCCTACTGTGTTTCCACAAATTTTAATTAATCAAGCCCTGAGTACCAAATGGAATGTGAAGGTTACTACTGTGAAGTGCTCTGAATCTTTCAAGTGAAAGTCTCTACCAGTGTAATCCTCAACATCCTTGCTCCTATGACTGTGGAAGTGACAAGGTTGATTGGGATAACAGTAGCAGCATGAATATGAACCACAGCAGGATAACTCAGGTCTATAGAAATTAAATCTATGCAGAATTTCTTTAAAAATCCTTTATTTTTTTTTTACATTTTCCATAGTCATATATTCCCTTCATGAGCATAAGGCAATTAATTCTCAGATGAATTTCATGAATCAGGTAGGCATTCCTAAGCCCACTTTACAGATGAAGGAAAGCTAGGACACGTATGTAGGTGGCGTAATTGACAGAGCCAGAAGTAAAACTCAGGAAATCCCCAGCTCTGAGTTTTAAACTCAAGTTACAGCTCTCAATATTCTTTTATGTCTTTTCTCTTACCACTGTCATTTTTAGCCAATTAAAATAATACCTATTTCTTAGAAAACAAAGGCACTCACCCTCTTGGAATGCTCTTAACAATGCCTGCATTGTATTTTTTTTCGAAGTCAGCAGCATATGAAATGCCAGTGGCTACTATTGTCTGTAATAAAATAAAACAACAGTTTTAATAGTTAAAAAGGGTTCTTGTCTTCCCGTAGCTAGCCCCATCTATTTTATCTGCTACTAGCTTTTGTTATGCTGCTTTGCTTACCACAAGAACTTCTACTGGTATAGGTATTGGTATCTTGTGTTTGAACCGATCATTTATTTCTTTAACTACCATGCAGACAAAAATGGTGAGGACTCCAGCAATAAGATCTGCAATGTTGGTGGTACCAATTTTTTCAAATGTTTCAATAAGAGTCTGAAAAATAAAAATGACAACATAAAACATGCTCATGTCCACTTGAAGGATGTAAAAATACTCAGGACAAGATCCAGATGCATAGAGTTTTGGAGGAGGCCAAGTTACTTCTTTGTTCAGGCCTGGAGGACCCTGAGGATCGTATACTGTGAAGGTGCTACAGAATCGGTGAATGGATTTAATAGTGAATTTAACTGGAAAGTGTAACTGCAAGAATTGTCCACACAGGGGGCTTCTGCTTCACAATTTTTGGGAAGTTTTAAGTAAGAAGAGCTAAACCCCTACCTGTGTTTTACCTTTACCATTTTTTGAGACAAGGAAGGGAAGATCTATGGCTACTTTGCTTTGTCCAAATAGCAAGGGACAGTCTCATTCTTCTACTCAGAAGACAGCTAGCAGACCCACGGACAAAACTCGAGTTCACTACGTGCCCAGTATATATGGTCTATGGATTACATGTTTCCTATTTCTGCTGCTGACATCCAGAGAATGAGTATGACCATGTGGGTCCTGCCAGGCTGTAGAGAATCCTACACTCGAGAAGAGCAGTCACCAAACCTCACCTTACGGTACATTAATCCTCCCAGCAGAGTTCAGTCCCGGGTTGCAGGACTCTCATAACTGGGCTGCAATAGGCAGTTTCCTTCTCCACCCTCGCTGTGCCCTTGCTTGGTCCTATTGTTTATTGCAAACAAGTGTACTGAGAAAACACGAAGGGCCGATTACAGAAAAGCTACAAAAACTCCTCAGTCCTCCTCCTAAGCATCAGGATAGTTCTCACTTGCCACATCTCCAAGAAAATATAACTATTCCATGCATAGTGAAACAGCTGTAACAGAATAATCTGCTAGAAAAGGGGTTAGAAACAGCCTTCTTGCATCCTGGTTAGTTCTCCAAATACTGAGCTGTCCGTTTACAGGCAATGGGAGGGTTGCAGCAGCAGTACCACTACTACCACTCCGAAAAGACTCTGGTTTTGAAATAAAATGTCTAAGTGATTAATCAGCTGTGTTTTCTAAGCTGAAGAAGCAGCCTTCCTGAAACACTGATCAAGTGCCTTTCTTGGGGTGACCGAAGCCACTTCTTGCCTGTTGTACTGCTTACCATGGATCCCATTCTTACTGACCATCTCTCACACTGCCCCACTTCACAGGGGAACAGTGACTTCCTAATTTTGGGTTGTGGATTCTGCTAATGTTGGATGCTTAGTGTTGCAGTTTGTTAAACACCAATTCTGAAGCAAGTCCAAAACCTGCTGAAGCTGACACAGCAAGTTACTGGTTGAGCAGACCAGAAATCACAATTTCTTTGTTCTACACACATTTGCAAACACACTGATTTGGCTCGCCTGTAAGAACACAGAAGATTTTAGCTTTAACCTAAAAAGTCAGTGATCTACTCAGGCTTGCAGGAGCTGGAAGAACCGTGTAATTCCTTTTAAAAAATACTTTATACTTCAATAAACATAAGAAATAGAGATAGAAAAAACCTGCCAGATTAGTGAGTGCATCATCCTGCCAGGTCTGCTCTAAGGTCTATTAGATAGTACTTTGTCTCATATAATTTTCCTTGTTCTGAGGGAAAGAGTTTTCATTAATTCTGAAAGGCTCCATAACATAATACTTTTTTTAATCCCAAATACTCCACCAGATTTTAATTATTAATTTTTTTTAATTTTACCTTGCTGTTTGTAGTTATGTTCATCCTATTTTTACTAATCTAGATGTCTAATGTATTTTTGCTAGTCTGGTTGCCTGAACTGGCATGTAAAATCTGTAAATACTTTTTTTTTGGTCTAGAACAGCTCCTTTTAGAAATCTGTTATTCTAATGTGAAGTGCTATGGAAGATCTAAAATACTATGAACCCGATTAGTTTCATGCTGAAATCAGTGACAAAACCCTCAATAATTTTCCTGGGAAAGGAGACTATTCTGTAATGTGAGACCTCTAAGAATTCAATATTTCTGTATTCTGGCCAAGACATTTCTCCATTTGATCATTTACTCTAAGATCAGCAAATGGAGTTGTGACAGCAACATTTAGCTTTACCTTAGCTAACCAGTAGGTACCTGGCTGCAGAGTGGGAATCCACATCCTTTTTTAGGTATTCACAAGTATGGCTACAGTGTGGAATGGAGAACAATGCCCCTTACCAGAACAACCTGCTGATTTAAGAGTAAAGAGGCTTGGGACCAGTCAGCTTTGGGAGATGACCTGATAGTATTAAGAAATGATGAAGCATCCTTCGCAATAAGCCAGAAAGCAAGCGGTGGGATGGAAAGAACTCTCCAGAAGTGTTTTGCCAGTTATTAGGCCTAGTGCAAAGGACGCAGCCAGCAGAAAAACAATCCAGTAAGCAGATTCTATTGTACATAGAGAAGTCAGTATATGGGGGATTGCGGGGGGTACAAACACGTCAGACAGATAACAAATAATAGACATCAACCCCAGTGACCCCAGGAATGACACAGCACGACCAATAATAGGTGGAATAAACAAAGACACAAGGTATCCCATAGAAAAAATGAGACAACCAAGTCAATAGGCTGACCATATATGATAGAAGTAGCCCCGTATTGTCTCCCCACGAAGCCCTCGTTTGTAAATGCCAGACCTGACTGGGGCCCAGTTGCATGAAGGGTCAGGAGGTCCTCCCCCAACAGGAAACTCTCCAAAGTACATCCACTTCACAGATAGACACTCCACCCTTATGCCCAAAGCAGGACACCTGGCACTCATTTAACCAATGCGGGGCACCTGGGGCTCGTTTACCCAAGGGCTTTCCCTACAAGGTTGGCTGCACCTTGGAGGAAAGCCAAAAGGCAAATTCATCCCCTCCTTTTAAAGGACCATGGGGACTACCTATATGTCAACCTTCATTCAGGGCTGGGGGTTCAGACCCCAGCACTTCAAGAAGTGACAGCCTAGAGAAGAAAAACCGTTTTGCTGGATAATTATGTTTGAACTTTATGTGAAAAACTGCTCTGCCTGAAAAAGACTTCAATATGGCAATTAGACTTTCATGGTTTGGGGAACCAGGAAAGCAGCTACTTAGAGCCCTACAGCTATAAATGAACAGCTGCAGATCTTCATGAGACTGAGAACTAAATGAATGCCCTATACTTACCACCATATACATGAACAATTCCTGTATGAAATGGAAGCAGAAGGTAAACAATTACATAAAAATTCTGCATAAAACCAAAACAGATTAGAAGGGCATACTCACATATATTATGGAAAGGACACCATTATAGTTTTTAGTTGAAACATTTAGGACTATTTTCAATTGTGACACAAGCACTTGAAAAGCAGCTGCAGTTGTGAATCCCCCAACTAGTGGATCTGCAAGGTACCTCACAATGAAACCAATCTGAAGGACTCCAAATATTACCTGAAAAAGTCATGAAGAATAACAGCTTGCTAAATAACAAAAAGGTACACTTTTATTTGGTGATTTCTTATGCTTTGTTCGTTTCTCTTTGTTGATACAGAGTCTTAGGACCATCTTCCCCCATTGCAGCCTAGTGTAGCTTAATATCATGCCATCCAAGGACATAAAGGAGACCTGAAGAAATATGTGAAAGGATGCTCCAGGATATGCACCATTAGCACTTAGTTTCATGCAGGTCTCTTCGTCTGCAATCACAGGGCTATTCTGTTGTCTGTGCTCCCAGTCATGCTGCCACAGACTCTGCCCAGGATAAGAATAATAATCCCCCAAAAGCTCTTCAGAGTTTGAGATGACTTTCCTTCTTTTTTGTGTTTTACTACAGGAAAACGCCTTACTGCCCTACTAGGTGTTTCCATGCCATATGTTTTCCCATTAAAATTAAAGCAATATCAACCTTGTGTCTTCAAGACAACTATTTTACCTGTAAAATTCCAACCAGAAATGTGAGGGTACTAGCAATCAGCACCCTCTGTGCATCTCTGGATTCAGTGTCTATCAGTGTCCCAGTACCATTAATCCCTGTAGCATTACTGCCATCTATGAGAAAATTATCATCAGGGGCCATACTCAATACAACAGAGCCCACCATCAAACTGACTACAGGAAATGGACCTGCAATGACAAACAGAACACACTAAAGTTTAATATACATCAAAAAGAACCATTTATAAGATTAGACAAGCAAATTCTAAATCAGAAAATCCATTTAATATTTTAACTGGAGTACATTAGTCATATTAGGGGGCCAGGAGCCACAGGCACTGCAAACATGACACAAAGATACAATTCCTTCCTTAAATAACTTATGTTGTACATACAGGTGCAGTTTCATGTTTTGCTTAAGCCAATTTAGGGCTGACCAAGGCCAAAAAGGGCAACATGTTCCATCCATCTCCCTTGTATCAGCAGCAAAACCAGACGAAAAAAAAGATCACCAGTCCAGCTGAAAGCAACATTTGGGGTTTTGGGCAGGGTTTTTTTTTGGCCATGGTTAGTTTTCAGGTGATCCAGATTGTCACACAGCTGCATGGTCAGGAATCCCAACACCGTAGTGGTGGTAGGAACACGCACCAAAGGGAAGGACCACATCTTTTGGCAGTAATGTGGTATTACACTGGCTAAAGATGACTGAAACTATACTTTGGGCAAGATACAGAGAGAGTAAGTGATCATTGTGTCAGCAACAGACAATCTAAAAGTAACTGCATTTGTTGCGGTTATTTACTAAAATTATGCAGAAAAGGAAAATGTGATGGAATGTCTTAAAGAAGGTTAAGTTAATTGTACAGATACTTTAGAGGACACTTAATGAATAAGAGTATTGGAGAAAGCATAGAAAGGAGCATTTGATAGTCAGCATAATTAGAGGTGATAGCTCAGACCTGGATAGCAAATGTGAGCTAATAGGGAGGGTAGGAGGAGGCTAACAAAGCAGAGAGAACATACAGAAGTATTTGATGCAGCACAGAAGAAGGCTGATGAAAAAGCCTAATATCATGCCAGAGCTTTGGGAGGGAAAACAATCTATTCTTAGTAGATATGAACAAGGAAAAACTGTTTTGTAAGAATGAAGAAAAAGAAACTTCAGTGATCAAACTGTAACATGAATTTTAAATGTGAGACCTGACAGGAAACAAACCCCATATTTTAAAGGAAGTATTGAGAAAGAATCAACAAGGTTTACCCATAGCCTTGATGTGAAGACCTAGAGCGAGGCTGGAGTGCACACACAGGTTCTGGGTCTCCGCGACAGGCAAGAAGATGATACTGTCCACAGTGATCAAAAAAGGATGCAGCAAGGAAGGCTTGTAGAGAAGACTAAGAGCTCTGTTTTAGCCATCTTGAGCTTTAGCTGATAGACAAAATGTCTGTTCATACTACATACTGAGGCCTTGATCTTGTGATTTCTTGCACAGAGTGTAGTCAAAGACAAGATTTAAACTTCAGTATAAATGCAAGCAAAAAGCATGCAGGGACTCAACTGAAGTTATGCACAATCACCTGTACAGAGAAGAAATGAGCCTTAAGTCCCCCAAACCCGCTAATATTAATATTCAGCACAGCCAGTTTGGTTCAGAAAGCAGTTATCTTGTATTAAATATGAATGTTCACAGTAAGGATTAACATTTTGTAATAGACAATTCACTATAACTTGAACACATGCAGTTACCAACTGAGATGTGCCTTGATGTTCCCAGGAAAAAGTACGTGAGGATTGGAAAAAAGGCAGAATAGAGACCATATCCAACAGGAACTGCAACCAGCAAAGCATATGCCAAACCTGAAATGACAGATCATTAAAATGTCAGATTTAAAGTCCGTCAAGAAACTACTATCTTGTCTAGAATAGACTTTCAGAAAGATTTACTCCTTTTGTCCAGATACAATTTAGAATGTGTTTTGTTGCAGGCACACATGCGAGTATCAATGACTGTAAATGACTGTATATCCCACACTGGTAGTTCGATGAGAAGTACTGAGAGATGTTCCTATATTTGTATTGATAGCACGAAACATAGGCTCAGATGTGAAGTTTAAGTGAGGGAACACTGCTGCAAGAGTGAATGGTCTTCCCTTTGAAAGAAAAGAGATATGTGAAGTGTTCTAGTTATAGACAGAAATTGCAAGCACAGATTCTGAATTATTGCACTACAAATACGCTTTGGTATGTTCAGCCCTTCTGAAAATCGGGCCAATTTTTTTTTTCAGCATATAAACTTAAAAACCAAAAGTAAACCACACAAATTTGAGAGTTTTGATCCTTATCATCGTCTTCCTTTGTATACCCATTCAGTCCATCAAATGCAACAATGAAAGAAAGAAAAAAGAAGTTGTCTTCAGTATCACATCCTGGTTTGCTTCCACCACAGGGTATAGTGTTCTCCTTCAAAGATACCACAAAAAACCTATCAGAGCTCAAAACAATTGAAGTCCTGGTCATACTACTGTGACTGCTGGGAGGACTGCAAGCAACACACACTGTTGCTGGGAGTTAGGAACTGCAGGGACTTCATGATCTCAGAAGCCTCTTTTTTTTTTTTGGCAAAAATTTTGGCCAATTTTCCCCATACCGCATTATTTAGAATTTCAGAATTATTATATTTTTTAAAAAATTACAACTAATTTAGATTTGCACCAATTTGGGAGGTTTTGGGGTTCTTTTTTAATACATAGGTGGAGACCAAACAGTGTATTTCAGAAATCGGTTTTACATGTGGAATCTAATTGTGAGAAAATCAGGCCTCACTGTGAAAAAATAAATGAGGGGGTTACAGTAAGAGCATAATAGCTGTTTTAAGTCATATGAAAAGCCCATCTAGCCCAGTTCATTTTAAAAACGCAGGAGCGGCCTGTAACTGTGGCAGTACCTTCAGAAGATCTTCCAGCTCTGACACAGACTCTCTGTGGGGCTGTGGACAAATCAATTCATTATTCCTCCAGTAACTCTCTGCCTGGGGCAGAAGTTTGTAATGATTTTTTTCTGCCAGTCTGTGCCTCCCTAACAGGCTCCAAGGGAACAGGGAATACTTGTGGCTAATTAGGAATGCGTAAACTGCTTTCTTTGTTCCCAGTGTGAATCTTTGCCCCCTTGTGCAAACGCTTAATTTCCATTGAGGGAAAATGTGGGGTTGACACAGTTAGCTTAACCTCCCCCAGTCCTGAAAAACTGTGAAAACAGTGTAAGAACACTACTGAGAGGAAAGAAATTAATGTGCTGGATTGTGTCAGGGTTATAGCTAGTCTTGTCTTTGAAAGTGGACCTCATCAGCTGCCTCAGGCAGAATGGTTCTGCTCTGTAAGTCTTCTTTAACTAGCTTATTTTAATTAATTTCTGCTTATTTCTGCCAGTTTTCTATTTGTTCATCTACTGAATGCTTTCCTCATAAATGGAAAAAGGAAATAAGGAAAACTTAATATTGCAAGCCATGTACTGTAGGTATCCATCAAGTTTATCAGTTTTTTTAATGTGAATATGCCACCAGCTCCTTGGAGGTTGTTTTCTGCAGATACCTGAACAATCTTATGGGCCAAATTTTAAAGAAGAGTAGATACCAAGCTTGCATTATCTTGGGGCAATAACTAGATTTTTGTAGGCAGCTGCAGGAGAGCTATAGGCTCAGATAACCAAGAAAGAGTAGTAAGACCACGTGACTTATCTGATCCATTGCAATGTGACTAAAATTTTAAATATCAAAACGAATACTCTGAGTAAAATGCTTGGGGAAAAAAGTTAAATACATCTTGACAGCACATCGAAGGAAATTTAAATCTTCTAGCCAAGTGGAGGAAAAAAGGAATTAAACCCATCAATTATTTACTGAAAATTAATACCTAATATCTAGTATTAAATAACAAGCTCAGATTTGTAATTCCATCTGTATACATCCCTGTGTCCAGCTGTCTCCCTTACAGAAAGTCTCCGCGAGCGGAGGGCTGACGTGCCGGGCTTTACCTTGCAAGGTGGCGACGAGGCCGGTGCTGAGCCCCGAGAGGATGTCGCTGATGAGCCACTCTTTCACCCGGTAGTTGGGCAGCCACTCCAGGATGGGCAGAAAGGCCTTGGTAATCTGAAAGGCCCTTTTTCTTGAACATCTGCGAGAAAACAAGTGATGAACGTACCCCATGGGGCTGCAGCCAGAAAGCCGGCACCAAGCCCCGGCTGACAGGGCGCTGGGGTGGTGGCCGTCCTGAGGGGCAGAAACTGTCACGGTTGTGTCCTCCAGACAGGGACGGGGCACGTACTGGTGTGAGCAGTGAGGGGAGCACCCTACGGGCAACTGCGCCCACGCGCTTCGATAGGAAGGGAAGGGAAGATCGATCTGTCGACCGACGGGCGTTGTTTGGCCACATTATCCCTCGGCGGGTGGCGTTCACGGGCGTCGGGACAGCGCGTCCCCGGCAGCCGCCGCCTCCCCTCACGGCTGCCCCGCGGGCCCGGAGCGCCCCGCTCCCGGCGCCTGACGGAGCCCCCCCGGGCGCCGCCACCCACCTGCAGGCTGCCTGCGCCCGCTCGCGGAGCGTGGGCGGCAGCGGCGGGCGCCGCTCGTTCTCCTCCTGGAAGCCCGCCTCGGTGTAGATGGGCCGCGCCACCACGTAGTGGCTGAGCTCCGCCAGCGGCTCCTCAGCCCGCTCGCCCGCTGCCATGGCCCCGCCTGAGGCGGAGGGCAGAGAGCAGCGCCCGCGCCGGCACCCCCTGGCGGCCCGCCGCCCGCGCCGCCGGCTCCCCCGGCCGCCTGCCGCCCCTCAGCCCGGGGCGCGGCTCGGGCCCGCGGCGCAGAGCTGTCCGCGTCCTGAAGCTGCGGCTCACGCGGAGCCCCGGCCGCCGTCCCGGCTGCCGACGGCGCTACCTGCGCCCGCGGCCCTCTCCGGCGTGGGGCAGGGCGAGCCGGCCCCGCCGCAGCGGCATTTATACGGTCGGCCGCGGCCAGGGCGCTTTATTTACGAGGAAACAGAGGGACCCGGCTCCGGGCTGGCCCGGGCGACGCCTCCGTCCGCCCTCTCCCCCCGGCCCCGGTGGCCCCCTCGCAAGCCCTGCCCCGGGCCGGCGCTCCCCGGAGCGACCCTCCCAGCCCCGCGGCGCCTGCTGCCGCCCCCCCGCCCCGCCCCGTCCCCTCGGGCCGGGGACTGCATTTCAAAGGCGGCCGCCCGCAGGCATGCCGCCCGGGGGCAGCGCGGGGCGAGGGCCGTTGTCGGGGGAATGGCTCTCCGGCGTGCGGAGCGGGGCCCTCGGCACGCACGCGAACCCCCCCGACAGCTGGACGGCCTCGTCCTCCTCACCCCCGCCCTGAGGAGCCATCCGCCCAACGCGGCCTGACGAGCCCGAGGGGGCAAGATAGGACGAGCTCCTCCATGCACTGCTTGGCCCGCACGGAAACCTCCTCTGAGCTTCCAAAGCCCTGCTGCAGCCCGTGATCCAAGCTTTGGGAATCGGCTCCAGGCAGGGATACAAACACCTCGTAAACTTCATCTGCTCTCCGAACTGTCCCTGGGCTCACCCAGCCACCCCGGCGGGAGGGAGAAGTGGTCCAGAGCCCCCAGTGACAGAAGGTGGCCCAGGGCTGCAGCTTCTGTCTGGTCTGGGGAGTTGGAGAGAACTGCTGTAATTTAGGATTAGAGATAAGACTGGGGCTGAAAGAGTCAACCCTGCATGCTGGCTCCATTGCAGCTCTTCCATGGTACCTATGGAGGATGACCTAGCAAAGATCTCGCAGGAGTAAAGCGAAGCATGTGTCCTCTCACCCGGCGAGACATTTCGAAATCAGAATCAATGCCAGTGTTTCAGCTAACATCCAAGAGGTGCTGAGGGTACTGCATCAAGCAAAATATGTGGACATTCTCAATGGCTTTGGTTTCAAAGCATTTTAGTATAGTCCTAACTTCAGGCATGTTGAAGCCAACATTGCTAAATGGAAGAAGCTACTCACTGACAGTACATTTTGTAACGTTCAGCATCTCAGGTGACGTAAGATGTACTCTGTAGGACCATGCATATTGGCAGGACAGAAGTATGTGTTTTGGGACAAGAGGTGTCAAGAAAAAAGCTCCATCTGTGTAACAGAATGCACTTACCAGTATTTGAAAAGACAATTATTTGAGGAAGAAGATAAAGAACACAGACCCTAGCTCAGAATGGATCCTGTACTCAGAGACAGATCTATGTGAGATCAGAAACAATGAGTTTATAAACTATGATGTTGCTGACCCCACTCAGGACGCTGCCCTGCACAGCATCCATCCCCTTCCCCTGGAACACTAACACTTCTATCTAGAAGGCAGGCTTTTTTTTTTCTTGTTAGCTTGAAATTTACATCAGTCTTCTAAATCCTTTCATTCACCTTATTATTTCTTGTTATTTCCTACTTAGATCATATTCATTTTGTACCTGGTGTGAGATAAACAACAGAGGATGGATTCACAGCCTCTCTCCAAGTCCCTGTTTACTGTATCACTGTATGCTCGGTTCCCAAGTCCTTAACTCTAAATGACTAAGTCATGTCTGGAGAAGAATCAAAGCCTAAGATCTTGTCCTTACTGGCCAAAAATAACAATCCCTCTCTTCTTTCCACTCACATTGTCTCTTTTCTGTACCACACCTTAAACTCAAAAGGAAAGGACTAGTTTAGCACCTTCCCAGCCAACTTAGTTTCTTCTTCCACAGTCAGAGGAAAATGGGATTAAACCTCAGGCTAAGTGAGGTGTAGAACATCATCCCACTTTATAGGTAAGCAGTTATTAAGCTACCTCACAAAACACAACTGTCACTAAAACTACTGCCTCTTCTGGCTGTGTTTGCAAAGAGAAGAGTAAACGCAATCGGACTACATAGTCTGATCTCAGGCAGCAGAATAATGGAAAGAATTTCAGCTGCAAGTCTTTCAGACATGCTTGATCACAGCTGCAACTGGTATGCAATTTCCAGACAAATGGAGAGGGTTCCCATTTTCATTTTCCCTAGTAGCTGTCTTTGGTATCCCCTCACTCCAAATGGACATGCTAGCGCTAGTATCTAATTCCCCCTTGGAGACTAAACATAGGGGGCTATAAACCCACTTGCTAGAAACCTTAATGCATCCAAGTGTGTCTACTGAGAGCAGATTTTCCAACTTTATTTGTAAAATGATTTGTATCAGCTTGCCTCAGGACCCAGATTACAGTTGCCACTGGGATAAGCACTGTCCAAAGGCAAGGCAAAATACGGGCTTCTGTCCCAAAGAGCTTACAAAGCAAATTCAGCATTACAAGGAACACTCGGGAACTGAGACAGTCGTGTAATACTGCTACAATAACTTCACTTTTTGAAAAACAAACTTAAATGTCATTTCAATGCTAACTGAAAAAGAGAGCTTCCATCCTTCAAAACCAGCTAGGAAAGTAGAGTGTCTTTTCGGTGGACTACTATGGCAGCAAACACAGGTAGTGCTAATGCAAGAGTACATTTTCAGAAGAGACTGTCCACAATTTATGTTATTACAGAAGAAATACTATCATATGTTTGTTGGAAAAATAGAAAAACAGAAAAACATCCTGCCTAGCTAAAGGTGTTTTTGTTTAAGTAAACACCAAAGCATGTCATAAGGTCTATTAATGTTCAGGTCAGTTCTCATGCACCCACCATGATTCTCCCTGCTTTTTTGACTCGGCAGAAAAAGGGGTTTATGAATAAAAACATGAAAACCCATCTCATTTTTTTTTTTGAAACCTCCTATAAAGTTAAACCTGTGCAAATGTTTGTTAGAATAAGTAGTCTCTCCTGTGCTCCTCCACCAAAGTACTAAAAATGCGCATTCCTACTTCCATAAAGGAAGGGAAAAAGCTCCGAACAACCAGTTACTTTGACGTTATTTAAAGAACTCTAAATTCTTACTTCTGGAGACACACCCAGAATTTAATCAACTGTCAAACATGAGTACAGGAAGTAATTTTGATTCCATCAGTGTTAGTGGGATGTAACTTTTTTTCAGCTCTTTCCTACAAAACAGGCAAAAATGACCAAAATCTGACCAAGCAGCCTGAAAGATCAGGCGTCAAAACCATGAAATCTTGATTAAAACATTACCCACGAGAAAACTGTACTTCCAAGTCAATCAACTCAGACTCCTGTAGGCTCTGAACATGTATAAAATATTGTGAAACAATGCAAATGCAAAACATTCTGAAAGATTGGCCACCTACTGGAATTTATAGACAGCCTATTTAGACTTCTAATTTTTCAAAAGAAATGTGCTCTTACCAAAAGTACAGTTCTACAAAGCACATATTACAAAATATTTTCAATCTGAGTAACAAAAGGTTATTTTTATGTGAACAAATCTGGGACTCCAAAGAGCGGACTGGAAACAAAGTAGAAAGTCTGTGGGTTTTAAGCAATCTCTAATTTTTAATTAAGGAAACTTTCTCTGTGGCCTGATATGTAGGGATTTTTGTTCTGTTTTAAGCTGTTGTCTGCTCAGTCTCTCAACAAGTGGATCTTCATCTTCCAAGCAGCCAGCAGGACAGTGCTAGGCTGGAAGTGACAGATGTAGTTACCAAAGTCAGTGTGCCAGGAGCACAAGCTGAATGCATGCTGCATGTTTAAAAATACCAAGCATCATTTCAGCTTCTGAGGGAGCAGTACATACCACTATGTGCTCCTGCACATTTCAGTCATGCTCTACAGAAAAAGTTCCTGTAAAGCATTCAGTCTTCCTTCTCAAGAACTATTGATACTGTCAGTGCAGTCACAACTACCCATTTTTTGTTCCATGTTATTTTTTCTAAGAAAAATTTTTAAGGATGAAGTGCATGATGCCTTGAAATTTAAGTAGATAGCAGTAAATAACAAGCAAGTACTATTTGCTTTTATTCTGGGTTGTAAAGTAAGAAAAATAGGTGAGTTTTTAGTTATTAAAACCAGCACTTCCTGTTATGCCTCTAAGGCTTCCAACCATAGTCTCCAGATCAGACTGGAGATAACATTCTGCCATAATTTTAAATATTTCAGAAAGGGAATGGGGAGGAAAAAAAAAAAAAAAAAGCATTCAACTACATATTAAATAAGAATGCCTATGTATGTTAATATGCTTCATAGCACTTAATATGCTATGTTTAAATTCTAAGCTAAACAAATCCAATTTCCAGAGCAATAAAAACTACCCTACAAAGAAGACTGCAATTCCAGGAAAAGTTAAGTATCACCAAGTTAGAAGTGTATTTTCTTCTTTGTGTATATATGTGTGAACTCTGATGGGATAGTATCCTGGGAGGGATTTACACAAATAAAACCAGGAACTCATGAGCTTAAACAACCCTTTAATGTAACAAGCATATTCAACTTTCAAATATAAACTGGAACCAACTAGCAAAAAAGAAACTCAAAGCAACTTTCTGAATGCCAAAACGGGCTTATGCAAAACAGTGCACATCTATTTGAGGTATCGTATCCATGAAAACAAACCAAAACAAACCCAACTATCTACATTTAAAAAGAATTTTTACTTAGCAAGGCAAAAGAATTTATGTGGCACATACAGAGTAAACAGATGTAAACAGTGTAAAAATACAGCATGTCAATACCGACCAACCCAAAACTTTGGTTATGAAAAATGAAATAACCCAGTATATTAAAGAAAAATAAACCAGAGGCATGCAAAATATTGTTTGTTAAAATACACTCATCCATGTGGCTAAATGAAAGTCACAAGCTAGCGAGGTGGATTTAGAAATGCAGTTTTCCTTCTTTCTTTGTTTTCCTTAGATTGATTGTCATTCAATTTTCCACTGAAGTGGAATGGCTGATGAAAAGCTTTCAGCCTTTTTCAAGTCACTGGTTAACTGAATGTTTGAAGATTCCAAACAGGTGTTGCAAAGGAGGTTTAGGCAATTTGTGTTTTTATGATATAGTGTGATTTACAACCTTGCTCAAATGCTACAAGCAAATGGTACATGATCTGCTACCATTCTGGGAGGAAAAAGCTTGGAGAACAGTCAAGTTGCTCCAGATGGAATTGAAAGATCTCAGAGTTTCTCCTCACAAGAGCAGTGACAAACTCCATGGTAAATCAGGTAAGCCACTTAACATTTTCTTTGCAACACAGAACATTTTCGCAACCAAGATATATTAGAGGAATCTGAACAGTGACCGGCAGTGCATGTGCTTTTCAGAAAAATCAAGTTTTCTTTCGGATACGCATCAGAGGCCTAAACAGCATAAGACTTTTCACATTGAAGCAACTATACCAATGCCATCCATCTTAGATGTACCTACAGGTCCTTCTTGTCTTCTGCTTACTTTAAACGGCTCTGAAAAGAGACAGATTAAAAATTTTTTTTTTAATGTTTGGCAAGATCAGAAACCACTGACTCCAGATGCCACATTTTGTCCCCTTGCAGTTATGCTGATGTGTTCACTACACACCCTTTGAAGTTCTAGTCCCACCAATACTACTGCACATAATGTATGCGCTTCTGATCCTAGTACAGCAACAGCCCTGCAGCCTACTTCTGCTCCCCACTCACGTTACAGCTGAACTGTGCAGCAAACTCAGCAGAAAATGTTTTCTGCTAGCAACTGATTTATCCTTAGGAGATGCATCTACTCTGTGCTCAGTACCTTCTGTTCTTTCAGTTCAGAGGTAAACACAGAAAACAGTAAGGATGTGTGTTCTAGACCACAGGACTGTTAGAAATGCAGCAGGACTACTACGGCTCATTACACAGAGAAGCACAACAAAGATAGGACATGCATGGTGGTCTTAATTTGAACACAGGGATCAGTTGAGCAATCTCTGTAAGAGTATAGGGTGAGGCTGGGAATCAGTAGGTGGCTTTACAGAGTACAGGAAAAAGATTGTAACAGCTAAAATTTGCCTTTTAAAAAAAATAAATACAGGACCTCACCGTAACTTTAGTGTCAATCATTTCTTTTCTCCAAGACCATTACTTGTAAACAGGATAACTTACACTTTTATTGAATTTTGGTTGAATTCTGAGGCAGACATTAGGCATGGAACATACAGACACCTGTCAGACAGCTTAAAAGAACAGGCAGGGCTCCCAGTTCTACCAGAAATAATTACTGTATATTTTATGAGTATTATAGCCACATGCATATGCAAATCCAATCAAACTGATAATTCAGCTTTTGCTTGCTATGTTTCTTTTTTTTTTTTTTTAAATTTTGTACTTCTGTTTGAATTTTTATAGTAGTCTGTTTTTAACCTAGGCTGTTTGTGGCTTTTATTTTTTCTGTTCTTGCAGTTATTGCAGCATTTATAATCCAGTATTGCAAAAGCATGCTTAAAGAGCAAACAAAATAAAATTACTCTTATAAATTATGTATATACCACACACACACTACTCCTATAATTTTCTTACAAGATTTCAGTTTGATCATCACACGCAAAACTATCTAGACCTTATTTCCCAAGTGACAGCAAAACTGAGTCTAACAATGACCTGAGCTTTGTCACCTTAAGTGCAAAAAAAAAAAAAATGTTATTAGCTTGGCCGTCAGGTCCTTGAAAAACAAAATTCTACTATTTTGATAAAGTTAAAGGAATGCTCCTCATTGTAACTTTATGCTACAGTAAAGATTTTGGTGAATTCTCTTGCATAAATACCCAACCAGCAGGATTTTGCTGATACAATTTCAGAACACTGTGTTTATAGAGTGATCCAGAAGCACTTACCTGAAGCTGTTGACATGCTGTCATCAAACGATTATATTCTCCTCTAATGCGTTGAGACCGCTTTTTAGTTGTAGCCTGTTGATTATTTGCCTTGCGGAGAGCTGTAAAATATCAGAATTAGTGTTTCAATTATTACTTGTATTCCTGCAGTTCCTCAGAGCCCTAGTTACATATTAGGGCTCTACTGCACTAGACAGTCCTCCCTCTAAAAAAGACTTATATTTAAAACAGAACATCACAGGTTCACACGACAGGGATGGGAAAGACAATGACATGCGTTCAGGAAGAACAGCACAAGGAACGGGAAGGGGCTGTAAGAAAGGGTAAGGGTAAGACCAATAAACTGTTGACAGAGATAAGTTAGTGATGACTACAGGGCTCTGTCACATTGCGGAAGACAGCTGTAGAAAAACAAAAATCTACAATCCCCAAACCAAAACTCAGCCCTCTTAACGAGGGAACACAAACAGTAGGCAAGATTTTAGCAAACCAACTGAGTCTATAAAATGTTTGGGGGGGGGAAGAAGAGAGCTAATATATTATTATAGGAACATAGACTCCTCCTTTTCACCCTGTTACATATTTTTTGGTATTGGAAATAATCATGATTTCCATGCATTTGACAAGTGAAACCCCATCACATTTACTCTCTCTCTGATCTTGCTACTGTTCAAAATATTCAACAGTAAAATTTGGAAGTCACTCTAAAATAATCTTGTGACAATTTGATAAGCTTCTGAACTTTAAGTTGTAGACGAAAAATGCCATTTTGCCACTTCAAGAATCTGCTAATTAGCTAAATTTTGCCTTTGTTTAAATATTCTTGTACATAGTTATAGTATAGATGAACAGTATCTCATTTCTGAAGAAGTTACAACTCAATGTTGTCGATCTAATATTATTTAGCTGTTTACAAGCAGCAACATAGTACTTTAGTTCCAACTAAAAACCACTGTATCTTTAAAACATGGACAAAATATCTAAAAGTACCCGCAAACCAAAAAAACAAACAAGCTGCTGCATTGTTTCAATGTTTTGACCAAAACAGATGTATGACAGGAATACCTCACTTAACCTTAGAAGAAGGAAAAGCAAAGAACAGATTGTCCTTTCCACCTGTGTTGGGTATGGACAAAAAAAGAGACAACAAAAGCAAAAAAAAAAGCATCAAACCCAGACTCATTCCTGTTGGGGCCACACAATAGAAAGGAACATCACATCTTTGACGTGAATTCCCAATGCGCCAACTTCTCTGGATGTCTTCTTGTCAAGCAATGGAGACTATCCATACATCTCTGCTCAACTATTTTACATCCCTGCTCAAGTATTTTGCCATTGCATGAACAATGCGGTGCAGCCAAGTTGATTGTACAGGTATATTGTTTGTCATATGGATCCTATCATATGAACACGGATCCAGCAGAAAACAGAAGATCCTTTGTGTGCACAATACAGTCAGTTATTACTTCTGGCTTCCATCTGGCCTGTTACTTTGCCTCACAGAAGACAAACAGCTGGACTGGCAGCAAACAAGATCCAACAACAGACTGCTCCTACCAAGTAAATGCATAAGTAGGCAGGAGGTGAGAATGCTGCTTCTGTGTTAATGCAACTAATGAGAGGAATAGTCAGTAAGTCCCAAAACTGGAATCCAGCCTTAGTATTTTAAGAAGTGGGCCATTTTGTTTTCATTCCTTCCCCTTCCCTTCAAGGAAAAAAATCAACAAAATATTCTTAGGACAGTGTACCAACAGAAGGCACTTATGGAAAACTTTCTATCCCTTTTCACTTAATGTGTGACTAGATGGCCATAAACTAATGTAATGTGCAGTCTGGGAGAAGTAGAGAACTTGTCCTTTGCTCACCACATTCTCTGTATCCTGTTCCAGGAGTTTACTTCAGATTTCTCTACAGTCAAAGCAGGATGAAAAATAAAATTGCTCTGAAGAGGTTACCACAGCCCAGTAGCTGTAGCATTTCTATTATCTTCTTATTTCAACAAGGATGGAGAACTGAACAGTAAAACAAAAGCAAACAGCAACAAAAGCAACCAATGATTCTTTGGGCATTTCCTTGTACAACTACTAGTCCTGATCTGACTAAATCACTTGACTTACAGTGCTTGCTACTAAGGAAACGATCTGGAACTTAAATTAGCATTGCTCACAATACAAGTCTAAAACCCAAATTATTTGGACTAGTTTAAGACTAAGAAAGATCCCTCTCTTTTAAGAGTCTTCAAGTTGAGAAAGAGCTATTCACATTTAAGAATTTAGGCACTGACAGGACAAGAGATTTGCCAACAAATACACTGAAAAGCTGGGAACACAACTCTAGTCAAGTAATTCCATACTAATTCTGAATTCTCTTATTAAGATGTCATGGTCAGATAAAGTTTAAAAAGAGAAGAGAGAAGGCAGGGCAAAAAAATTGCACACAGATTTACTCCAAGTACTTATCACAACCTCAAATGAAATTTTCTTACAAAAGATGTTACAGCATCTCTGGATGGCATAAGAGGCCTTGTATAACCATGCTTGCTGTATGCAGCACCATCCTGTCGAATCAACAAATATGAATATCAACTCTTGCATGTGATGTTGTACAATGGCTCCCAAGGTTATGATCTCACAGTTAAAAAGTAAGGTTAAGTAAGACGGACTTAGTTTTAAACCTCCCTCCGCCATTGGCTAAATAACATGAGACCGTGGCCAATTCTTTTAACTTGTAACTGCTCTTCCCAGCTTACAAAAGAAAGCTGATAGTTTGGGGTTTGGTTTTTTGTTGTTGTTTACTTGTTTGTTTTTAAACCTGGAATGCTTCAGTGGAGCTCAAGATAAATATAGTTTTCATACATGGCACTAGCCTGCCTGGTAACACAAAGGCCGACCTGAACTCTCCCTGGCAGCAACAGCTCTATGAAACATATCCCCAATGTCTATTGTTTATATCTTTCTAACACCTAATAATATGGAAGTTGTACATCTGTACGTGCATATATTTAAGTGAGAGCTGTACATCTCTACATGCATACTTTCTAGAACAGTCAAACAATTAAAAGGTATTTCAGAACCAGACCTCCACATGAATTGTTGCTCTTACTCCTGTCTCCTACAGCACTACACAACCATGAAACAAGAGAAGCACTCTTGATACATTCTGTACACAAAACAAACCTCATTAAAGGATGCATGGAAGTTTCACCAGAATTTCCTCCTGCCCCACTGCATGCCTACGACAACAATACATATACATAGAGAGTATTTTCAGAAAAAGTTGAACAAAAGTTCAAAAGAACCTAAATTACTTTGGAGAGTCAGTACACACTTCACAAAGTGAAATCCTAATGGCAGAGACAAAGAAACGGTCTTTGGGTTTTGTCTCAATGTGGCACTACAGACCCAGGCCCAAAATGCAATATGGCCACAGCTTAGTAGCTACACACAGGTGCTGGAGACTGTAATGCCTGTTATGCTACATAAGATGTAGGTAGAAGCTTTAGATGCATGTCATTTGCTATGAATTGTTATTAGAAGAGCGAGGGGTGAGCAAGCTGGACAGGAGTCTGCCACTAGCGTGTTCTGCTTCAAGACTTGATCAATACTAGTTGTTCTGTATAAATGTCTGTTGCGTAAATGAAGCTGTACCCTTTACCATACACTAGGACAGTGTCACTGAAAAAATGACCCGAGATAGAAGGTGAAATAGAACAGCATTGCAGAAGTCTCCCTCCTGCCCAAAGGGTCCCATAATAAAGAATGGGCATTTCGCACATCAGCACTTGAACAGTGTGGGATCTGTGAGCAAGAAAAGAAAGTTAATGCACCAAAAGTCCTATTCCTGCACCACCCAAGGACTGCTGCAAAGACAGCTGTTTTACAAAACTTCTCTCAGACTCTGACCTTATATCCAGTTGCAGATAGTTTGTTTTGTTGTAGCTTTTTGGATAATTTTCAAAACTATCGAAATTAAACAATATCATAGCATCTCTTCTTTCCCTAGAAAATTTCTGAGAGAAATTTTAGAAAAAAAAAAAATTAGGAAAAAAAAAAATTTAGAAAATTTTCTAAATGTCTGAGACCAGCAGTCATACCGAGAGCCCTTCATTATCTGAATCAATATGTTGTTAGAAGTTAAGTCTAACGTGTAGCAGGAGAAATGTTCTCACATCTGCACTGGGTGCTCCTAGGAGTACGTATATCTATTTCTAGGTATCAGTGAGACATTTTTCATAATATACAAGTGTATCAATAAAATACCATCCTGGAAGGTTTCTAATCAGTCATGTTATTACACGTCCAGGTATGCTAAAAATGGATTTAGGCTCTGAAAGTGCTGGCCCCACTGCTGGGTGCCTATAAAGCCCCCAGTACGTGGGTCTGCTATAAAGTAGTGAAGAACTAGCCCCCTTTCCTTCAATTCTACAATAAAGCAGAAAAGGACATCAAGGGATAGGAAAGTCAAGCCTGAAAATAAATTTGGCTGAAATCTTTGTCACTCATTTCCAACCTTTCCTCAGATTTTAGTAATTTCAACTGCTCAGTTTATCTGTCTTGTATTTTCATCTTCTTCCTCACATGCCCAGAGCACAGTAGGTGGCCAAATGTCTTCTTAACTTAGGACTTCACTTTTGGTTAAGGACAAAAAACCAAAAAAAGTTAGATAGCATTTCCTGTAAAAGGTAGAAAGCTGAAGAACTAGAGATATGTCTCCTGAAAGTCTGCAATAATCAAGTCTACATTAGAATTTCAGTCAGAATTTCAGAAAGAGGTGATATACAGTATTTTCTCTGGCAGAAGTCATGAATATTGGATCAAAACCTTACAGAAAATTTGGATCTCCCCTGAAGTCCCAGCACTAATACTAAACTGCATTATTGAAACGTGAAGATGACTTACCTTTAGGACTCCTCCTGGGTGCCACTCTACTGAGGTAACCCACCTTTCAATACGTTACCTACTATACAGTAATATATCACCATGCATAAGGAGCTTAACAAATGTACCAGATCAGGGCAATGGATATTTGAAACTGCTCTGTGAAGAAGGTTATACCTGTTTTTTCATCTAAGCTGCAAAAAAACCCCTCAAACTCCAACCAAACAAGAACAAAATCCAAACTTGCAACTCGTACTGATACTGTAGCTGAAAAACAAAGAAAGAAAAACAAAACCCCCAAAACCCAAACCAGTGAAGTTCTCCTTTCTATGCTAGCTTTGCCTTGTTTCATTACTAGGTGACATCCCACATACTCTTCATTCCCTTCCCCACCCCTAAAAACACCTCCAAAATTTCATGGATTGCACTTTGTGACATGAAGGAAAGATTATTTTAGTCATGCGAGCTCCGTAGCATGAAACAAATCATTAAAAAGACGAAAAACAAGCTTTTCAGTCTCAGCTTTGATTTTGTGTAACGCATTGCTCACACTTAGTGAGCATGAAACTCAACATTCACCTGCTTGCTTGCAGAAGTTTCAAAACAAAACAGTAAATTTGATTCACATTAAATCTCTAACACTCCATAGAAAGTTGTCTGCAGATGTGGTTATCATCAAGTACTTTAAGCTTTCTGGCTATCAGTTTGCTGAAAATAACGTGTAAGAAAACTTACCAAAAAAAAAAAAAAAGGACAGACATCCCTTAACACCATCTAGCTGGCAATGGTAATTAATGTAACCATGGGGTTTTCTGTTTTGGCAATGAGGGGGATGGCATCAGGGGAGAGATTGTAAATATTTTCTATTCAATCCTTAAGACGACCCTCTCCCCCACTTTCCCCTTAACAAAAGACTCAAGCATGCCTTAATTTTATACAACTTTTGGATGGACAACAGTCCACAGGGAGAATATAGCTGAAGCAGCATGTGGTAAATCTATTTATTCCTTAGCTTTCTCTGACATTCCTGACTGAAAAGCTTACTTTATATTAGTGTTACATACCACCAGTTAGTTTAAATAAAGCATATGCATTTAAGTTTTTCATTGATCCTGTCACTTCAAAGGCAGTTTTCTCCCCGTTCCTCAAGAAAACAGCAGGAAAGAAAACTCACAATCAAACCTGCCTGAGAATGTAAACTAATGAAACCATCTGTTTAAAGATTCTTGCTGCCTCAAGCCCAGCTGAAAACAGCTGTTCTACAGGTCTTGTTCGTCTTCACAGTGGACAATGGAAAAATGACTCATGAAATATTTGTTATGTTTACAGCTTTGCAGCAGTGCCATGCAATATGAAAGCAGGTCTATGTTTTGACAACATGCTATCTGGTACCACAAAAATCTGTATTTTGTTACAATCTGAACATCTGATTAACACTTACAAGGTCACAGGTAGTGTTATTTTAAAAATACTAATTTCAGAGGAGGTGTTCAGAAGCATCACACACCTTGACAGATCCCAATAAGACAGAACCAAACAGGTAAAATCTGCTTCTATCTCAATTTGGGCTGCAAAGAAAGCGGTTTTGACAGCCTAAACCTTAAACACAGAAGCTGCTAACAAAAGTATTATGTTACCAATTGCAAGGCACATTTCCTTGTAGACAAAAAAAAAAGTTAACGCCTCTGCTGCACGTGATATATAAATTTAGAATACTAGTCAAGGACTTTTCTGCTATCTGACTGAAACCCTACTTTATAGGAAAAAACCCTCAACTGCATACTTCCCCATTTTATTTGGGGAGGGGTGTGGGGGGGTGACACATATGACATGAAAGATCAATCTGATACCTATAGGCAAACTGCAATTGATTCCATATCCTGGTCATATCATTAATGAAGACAAGTCAACACCATTGAAATATATCAGATCAGTTTCTTGATAATTACAATTTAACTAAGGGGTTCAAATTACACCATACACATTTTCATAATGAAAATATTTACTAAAATATGCCATTGTCATCCCCATGTTTTTCCAGTTCCTACTTAAATGTGAAGAAACCCCAAACCAAGTGTTCTGTAAATGGATGAAGTTAATGCTATACCTAGAATAAATTTTTGACATCCAGTGTTGAAATCATCTTTTGCTTAATTGCAAAGAAGTCCTAACCAATACCTACCAGTTGATGTCTCCTGTAGCTCTCCTTTCAAATGTTCAATTTCCTTCTTCAACTTGTCTGCAATTGTTTCTGTTGGCTCTTTAAGTTTTTCACTCAAGGCCTATCAAAAACCACAGTTGCTAAAATTAATTTTGTTTTCATTAGACTGACATTAATGCCAAACAACCTGAGAATGTCAGCCTTGATCTTGCAAAGTGACAGGTCTTATCAAATCCCAACATGACACAGGCTTAGTCATTCTAGAAAAACACCCCAAAGTTTTAAAAAAAAAAAAAAGAAAAGAAAAAGAAAAATTGCTCAATGTTTTAAGTTGACAGTAACGGAATACTTGTAATAGTATGGCATTATCTCCCATGTAAGAGTACTTTGCATCCCTGCATCAAGCCCACAACTTCTGTTTAGGTTACAAATGTCTCTTCCAGAAGACAAACTGGGACTGCAAGTGACAGAAGACTGTCATGTTTATGTGCAACTTATTCTAATAATTTATTCTGATTTAAATTGTGCAGTACATTGTAAATCTTTCCTTGGAGGTTTGCAGCTACTTCTTCAATCTTCAGAATACCTCAATACCCAGATTAAATTTCCACTGAAATTGAAGGAATAAAAATACGAAAGTAGTCAGGAACAGCCCTGTAAGTACTAGACACAAGAGCAGTATACTCCCTGTACTCTGAAAATGTTGCCATTACTATACTTATGCACGCTCTTACCGTTAAGGGAACTGCTGCTTAAACTATCATATGTTAAGGATTAGACCTCATAATTAGACCCTTTGCTCATACAGCCTCTATTATCCAACCAAGCATCATCTGTTAGGAAAATGGCAAAAGAAGTGGTAAATGCTTAATGGGAAAAAGAAAAGCAGAACAACTGAGAGGAATAGCTGTGAGGTGAACTTGTAATATCTGAGTTTACTGGGTACAGGTGGGAGCAGGGGGGAAAGACTACTTTAGGAAGAAGGAAAAGAACTGTTTATAAAGACTGGTAAACAATCCAAAGAAAAGAGCTGAAGAAAATTCTTCAGAAGTTATTTAACCAAAGAGCAGAGACTACTGCTAACAAAACCATAGCCAATTTGTCACGAAATTTGGCACAGATTGCATCCCTCACTTTGTGTTCACCTCTTCCTATTAATACACAAATAGCTATTTCTGTAAAGTTTTACCTTAAGTCCTGTGCTGCATGGAACCTCTGAACAGGAGATAGTGCAGACCTAGCACACTAGAGTAAACTTACAGAATTTATACTTAACAGCCAGTGCCCTGTGTGCAATTGCTCTTGCCTCTTTCTGATGATGGAATGAAGCACACTTGTAAATGCAGGGGCCAAGCCACAGAGTAACCTAAGTCATAGTATCTCTATAAAGTTAAAATAAACCAATTTTGAACACTTGCACCTCCAGCGCAATGGAGGTCCAGCCACAGCATGCTGGCTGTACCTGCAGCTACCACTGTTTTTGCAAGTCATGCAATCAAATACACAAATAGAAACAGACAGGAACACAGTTTCCAGTTTCTGGCTACTGCGTACAAGGAACTAAGAAAACGTGTTGCTATGAGAATGTGAAAGCAGAACAAAAAGAGGACTTCTGGCCAAATCCCAGTAGGAAAGAGAGAAAAAGAAAAAAACGTACCAGTATGCAGTAAAAGAGGCTGAGGGAGGAAGTCTGGATCATTTTCATAAAATACCAAATCCCAAAATTTTGGAATAATTTCATACTTGGGAAATACCTCACACACTCTAGTGATCCTTGTTTTATGACACCTCTCAAACAAGTGGAGTTTTTCCCCAGCTCTTCTAGTACTTTTTGTCCAGAGTCTGGTCTCTTTGTCTGACAATTTATGACAAAAAAAGTTACAGTGCTAGTAACCATAGACACAGCTCCAGACAAACTGGAAGGAAGCCTGTACACACCCACAGTGAATTTTGTTTTGACAACATGCCAGACTGAAAAATACTGTAAAAGCCTTCAGACCCTGCATATCTCACTCCAGCTCACGGTTCAGTATCTTCCAACAGAAGTTAAACTAACCAATTATGAGATTTCATACATTTCATTATCTGACTTTCCTTCCTGCATACAACTCTTATGTTGAGCCACGGACAAACGATAGCATAATTTTCTCAATTTTTCTAATAAAAATATCATATCTTTGGTCCATTGGTAGTTCTTTTAAGTAAGAAATTTTTGGTAATATCCCCATTAATACTATGGCAGTGCCTTACTGAGAAAGGAAGATATTAGGAAATTGGCTGACCCACCACAATAATAGATGCAAGAATATAAAATATAATAAATACAAAGACCAATTTTACAAGTTAGAAAAGAGATTTCAGAAATGGAGCAAATCCTATTTAGAAGAAACAGCCAGCATAAGAACAACTATATTGCAGGCTTTGCTATATCCCTGATCTAAACGGCCAACTGTTGAGGATATAAAGAACAAAATTAGTGTCTCCCTCTACTTTGCTATGATTAAATTCAAAGGGATATTTTAAGAATATGTTACTACTTTGGTGAAATTTATACTGGAAAGATATTTATTTGGATTACTTTAGTTTCTTTATTAAATAAATGCTACTGAAATTTGCATTCAGTATTCTGAATTACATATTGCCAAGAACGTTGTTCTTCCTTTTTTCACCAGACGAAAAAAATGAACGAACATTACTCAGTAGCAAACCATCCCAAGTGTATTCTGGACTACCTACTTGCTGTATAAGAAAATAAGTAAAAAAATGTAAAGATACCTCTCGCAGACTTTCATTCTCAGCCAGGTATTTTTTGACTGCTTCAGTAGCATCGTTTACTTGCGCTTCCACGGCTGCATGAGATGTCATCTCTTTTGCCAGCTGAGTAAGAAGGGCAATAATACGTCTCAATACACTGGAGAAGAAACACAGTGAACAGGACAGTAATTCACAGCACAAATTAAAAATAAACCAAATCAACTCTGTTTCTCTCTGCATGATATGAAGGGAGAAATCCAGGCTCAGTGTTGACAAATAATAGTAAAATAAGAGACCAAAAAGATTTCCATCCATCAAAAAAACCTGATTCTTACTTGATGCAGAAACCTCCCTCCTCCCAAAAATCCACACCCATTAAGGGGTCAGAGACCTGCTTGCTGAAATACTCTTACATGACCTAGTGTTTTAAATCGGATGTATCTCTGAACACCAGTCCCAAGCAACATGTTACAGTAATGAGTACAATACAAAAAAACCCCCAACCAACCAACTCCAACACAACTTTACAAAAGACCATACAAGAATAAAACTAGCAATGCGAGGATATTAATATTCAAAGTACTCTTTAATACTGTAAGAATCAGAACATACATGAATGTCAACACTCATACAGCACCTCAAATCTAAGTTTGGAAAGTATCTCCCTTGATTTGATCTAGTGATTACCTCTTTGCATCACTACTTTCATTATTCATTTTGCAGTACTTCAAAGCAGTATGTTGCTGAATCAAGGAAAGTCCAAAGCAACACTGCATTAAACTAATTTCTGTAATATAACTATGCAGCTGCTCTACAAAAGAAATTTGAAAATCCAAGTAATTGGCTTTTTTGTAATGACAGTGTATTAATAGATCTTTTGGTTTTCAACGTAAGTCCTCCTCCCTGCTTTTTCATTGAAAGCTCATCTTCTTACTTTTTTGGTTTTAATAAAAATGTTAAGGTCCCCACATCAATATTTTCTAAGACTTACCATATTTTACTATTGCTTATTAATTTATAGATGCAGCAGTCAGAAGTCAGTAAAACATCATTACTGAAACAGAATCACAGAATCATACAGGTTGGACGGGGTTTCCAGAGGTCATCCTGTCCAAGCTCCTGCCCAAAGCAGGGACAGGTAGAGCAGATTGCTCAGAGGCTTGTCCAGTTGAGTTCCCACTGTCTCCAGTGATGGAAATTCCACTGTCTTTCAGGGTCCTTGTTCCAGTATTTGACTGCTCTTGATAGTAGAAAAAGTACTTATTACCACAAGCCAGAATTTCCCAGGTTCCTGACCTGCTGCCTCTTGTCATTCCTGTATGGATCCACTGAGAAGAGCTGGCTCCATCTTCTCTACATCCTACCACTAGATAGCTGTAGAAAGCAATAGGATCTGCCCTTCAATGTCTCTCTCTGGCTAAAGCCAGGCCCCCTTATCCTCTCCTCATAGGTCACATATTTCAGTGCCCAGCCTTCTTGGTACGCTGCTGCAGTACTCTAGTACTCTGGCAAGCCAAAACTGGACCCAGTCCTGCAACTGCAGTACCACATATGCCAGACAGCTACACCCTTGACATTACAGCTCTATACACAACTGGCTGTCTACCAGGATTCCCAGATTCTTCTCTGCTAAACTGCTCTATACCCAGCCAGCTGGTCCGTCCCCACCCTGGATGCTGTACATGGTTACCCTGTAAGATGACGGACTTCGTATTTCCCTTTGTTGAACTTCATGATAATCCATTTGTATCCTTCATGTCTCTGAAAATGGCTTTGAATATGATTTTCTCTATAACCTTTCCAGGGACTGAGGTGTGCCTGATTAGTCTCTAATTCCCTGGATCCTGCACCTCTTGAAGACAGGTGGAGGACCTGCTCCCAACTGCAGTGTCGAACACAATCCAGCTATTACTCTTTTGGAGCAGAGATCATAAACATACTTTTGAATACGTACTTAACCTTTCTGAAGGAAGACAAAGGACATGATGCATTCCTATCACTATTGTACAAGTTTTCCTGCTCAAGTTTTCAAGAAGTTTTTCCTTGACGCTTCATGTTCAGTGCTCCTCAGTGATCAGCTAAGATGGCCATACATCACTCCAAGGGGAAGAAGTTTGTCAGAAGTCTCTGTGATTGCAGGCATTTCCTTGTTCTGTATTCCTCTTGTGTATCTAGGCAATGTCAAGCAACTCACTGAAGGAATTCAGAAACAGGACAGCATTCTTTGCCTAGTGTCACCATAAAAATGTACAAATAGGAAATCATCTCACCAATATGTCTGTCTGTATCCATTCATTCACATTATTTGTGTCCAATGAGTTCATGTGCTCCTTTCCCAGCTAAAAAGATCTGGAGGTTGTTGTGGCCACTGTGAAGATTCACAAGTAGTCTTGACTGCTACTGCTGGGCAGTACCATTACCCTGTTTTATTAACTGTATTTAAATATCCAGAAAGGGATACCATACTTCACATCATAATATCACAGTTGCCACAAAGTGCTTGACCTGAAATAATATCTGAAACTCTCCTTGGAAGCCAGAATATTATCCTACAGTTCCTAACTTCCAGCTATGGATGAAGTGGTTCAAGGCAGACTCAAGCCTTGATTCTTAACACAGCAGGATGCAATAACACCTTCTTGCAACACATTAAGATTATTTTAACAGTACTTTAGTTTTTGAGGTGTTTTTATTCCAGTTTTCCATGTTCAAAACAAGCAAAACATTGGGCATAAATTTAAGGAAGAAAATGAGTATTCCCTGAAGAAACTTCTGCAAAATACATGTTTTCTCAAACATTCAAAATGTTTCTTTCCATGTGTTGCTCACATATCCTTCCAATCTTCAAACATTTGTAAGGTATTATTTTTCCTGATCTTACTTCCCTCATAGCCAATCTGCTCACACTTAATTCTTTCATCTCTTAAAATCAGCCTTTCAGTCTTTTTTTATAGTTGCACTATTTTGTGCAATAGTTCCTGTAAGAAACATGCTATGTAGAAATTAGAAAAAACTTATACTTACAGCCAAAGAAATAAGGAAAAACCTGAGAGATAGACGTTTCTCTGTGATCGGAAGAGTTTCATCTGAATATGAGCAAAGGCATTGGTATTGACATTTATAGTCGCCTCATTCATGTGAACAGCCGAGTACTTCCTAACTTCTCTACAAGCATCTGCAACAAAAACATTTTGCTCTTATTCACATCTGTGGCTATGCATGTATGATAAACCAGATGTAGCACTAGAAATATCTGTTTGGACTTTCTGCTCAGCAAACAGGCATAGGACAAGTAGTGACATCACTTCTGTCATCCATACATTTTAAAGATAGGTCTGGATAAGTCACTGATGTGATATAACACATTTCCAGAGACATACCAAACCATTGCCCAAACAGTCATTCCCGACACTTGAACCCAGCCACCAGGGATCAGGCCAAAGCAACATATTCTACAAATGTTACCAGAGAACCTATAAGACAGTATCAAAATGTCAGTGCTGACAACCGAACTAAAATCCAGCCAGGGGACAAACAGCGAGAAAATAGAAAGAGAAGGGACAAAGAAGAGATGCCTTCTGAGGTATTTGCCTCATATGGAATTTGTTAGATAAGCATGTACTTTAGTAACGACAGAATTGTCTATGCTTGAATCAGAAAGGGAAAAAACGGATTTCCGTAACATCCATCAAACCAGAAATACTGTAGTAATACAGTGTTGAACACAAACAGAACACTGGGGATAAGCTACACCTCAGCTTTTTTTTGTCTGCCTTTCACTACTCTTTCAGCTTCCTTTCATCAAATACAATCATAGAACAGCCTTTGTTGGAAAAGACCTCTAAGATCATGAAGTCCAACCATTAACCCAGCACTGCCAAGTCACCACTAAACCATGTCCCTCAGCACCTCATCTACACATCTCAAATCCCTTCAAGGATGGGGACTCCCCCACTGCCCCGGGCAGCCTGTGCCAGTGCTTGATAAACCTTTTGGTGAAGAAATTTTTCCTATACTCCTGATAGTTCTGCAGAAGGGCCAATACACTGCCAACACTTTTCAAAGGACAAAATAATTAATTAGGACTTATGTCTACATAAAAACAAAAACTAACCTAGTTAAGATTTCACATTACAATCTGTAAATTTAAGGTCATTGTATATACTTAAGGCCAACAGAGCACCTAAAATCTTCTCCTGCACATCAACAAAAATACACATTTCATGACACATCATCAGTTCTTGCAGACTATTTTCGCATGTGTTACTAAACTGCTGCTGTATTTGTCTGAGCAGACAAAATCAACTCCACAGAAAAGCTTATGACTAACATCACTTATGACTCTCTCTTATGTTCATAAGTTCTTTAGTGAAGGAAAAAAAAAAAAAGAAGAAAAGATATGAAGTGAAACCTCAAACAATGCAAAGAAGACCGAAACCAAATAAAAGTCCACATCCCTGTGCTATGGGAATATTCTAGTCCTGCAGTAACTTATCATCTTATTCTGTGGGGTAAGCATCTCACATCTGCTTTACTTTAGCCCAAAGCTATCTTTCTACAAAATCAATAATCATCACCAACTCAAAAGCAAACTTTAGTCAAAGTTTTCAATTGGTTTTCAAGGAGAGTAGTAAATTAAATTCATTGCTTCTTCATGTCAAGCCATTTACTGAAGGATCTACTTCTAAAGAAGATACTAAAGACCATCTAAAATGAAAAAAATGTCTATTTGTATATCCAGTACTTAAAAAAATATTAGGAATATAGTACTGTGGTCTAGTCTGACTTTGTTATATGAGTAGTGCATCTGTATGTTTCTCTCGGCAGAAAATAAAACCACATATTTTTTCTTTGTATTTTCAGTAGCTTGGAATTAAATCACATTTTCATTGTAAGGCGCTCGGAACACTTCTCTCCTACCCATGGAGGACAACTACTTCTATCACTGAAACACAGGAGGACTATTTCCATCAATGAAATACAAGAGATATTCACCACACAAAGAAGTCAGGACAGATATTAAATTAGATCAGTCAGGCAATATGGTCATCATTCAAGCTCCACTTTCACTAAAGCTTTATTCCCACTTGATAGACTTTGCGATCTAATCATAATAAATGTAGGCAACAGCTGTTTTTATCTGTGCTGAGCAGAACTCAAACAGCCCAGTACTTCGATATATTCTTCTGGTCTTCTATTTCAACAGCAACCAAGAGAAAGAGTGCCATCTACTGCATGCTGAGTAGCTCAGCCAAATTCTGGTATCAAACATTTCACATTCATTTACTTGTGTGAAACCAAGCAGCAGCCTAGACCAAGCTCCATTCTTCCTCCTAATTCACTGCTATATAACTATTGCGTTTGGATTCCCAACACAGATGCAGTACAAGCCTTCTCCTCTTCCATTCTACTGTAGAGCTTTTAAACAAAGTAGCTGATTTACATTAAGCTTGAATCCTTTTGATTAATCTACTGCCATGAACTCCATTTACCCTTTCCCCCCCCCTCATTTGTTAAGAAATTATTTAACACTTACCAAAAAAAAAGATGATCAGTAAACCTATTACTGTAAGGAATGTCTTGCTCGAAAACCGTGCCATTTCACTCCATAGAGGAAACGTAAAAATCTTCTGCCACCTGTAAAATATCATTGTGTTATTCAAAAATAACTGAACACTAAAAGAAGAGCATAATAACCTCACAGAACAGAGCTTGTTATTGATATGAGACTATATAAAGTCTCTAAACAGCTGCTTTAATTGCAATATAATTTAGGTATATGTAACTTCTCCAACAATCCAGCTTGTCTCTTTCTTGTTTCTTGTCAGTACAGGCAAAGACGGTTAGTTCAACTCAAAAGCTCCTCGCATGACAGCAGGTACTCTCCAGATACGTTTTATTTTAGCTTTCACTTTGGCTAGCATTACTTTGTGCTCAGTTTTGACTACAATAAACTCAGGGATGGGGTAAAGACTCTAAAACCCATTCTGTCATTTTTATTTCTACACATTTATACTCCTTGTCACCAAATAAATTGAAAAGCCTCCACAAATTAAGATAATCCTTACCATCCTTCTTCAGAAGGCTTACTTTTACACTGATGAATCTGCACGACTATCAAGTACAAGGACTGTTACTACATTCTAACTTGCAAATGACAACAAAAGGAAAAGTCTCATGTTTATATTTTGTCAAGTGTTAAGCCTCTTTCAAGAGCATAAATTTGTCAGCTGAGGAAGCAACTTCAGAGACTCAATGGTGGTGAAGACCTTTTTTTTTTTTTTTTTTTTTTTTTGCTTAAACAATCAATTGCCTACTCAATATTACTGCATGGGGGGCTCTGCAAGAATCCACACTTGCAGCACAAATGAAGAACATCTGATGTGCTCAAGTGAACTGAAACCCACATGACAACAACAGAGCAGCTACTTGTCCTTTGCTACAGGTTAGAATCAGTGCTACTGCAAAAATGAATATCTAGTTATGCCACTAGGGATGTAACACAGGCATGCTAGTCACTGTCTGATGATATCACATGAAATTTCCAACTTTTGTTAAGACTATTTACATTTTCCAGAGACTGTCAAAATCTGTCCTTTAACAAAGTAGTTTGCAACCTACTATGAACCTAATTTAGATTGTAGCATCATCTCCAATGCTTCCTTCTGGTTATGCATCAGCAAGAATTAAATATTTTAGCATGGCATGTGCAAAAACCTAAATCTTTTAGTATAATCTGAATTCTTTATAGCAGACAGCCATAGTCTGTATCAACCAAAAAGCTTATTTTACTTAAACCAAGCTACAATTCAAACAAAGCCAACTTGCTAACTCTAAACATGCAATTCTCCAAGTTTCATATTGATCTCCACTTAAGTGATTCTCTGAGGTATGACCTTAGACCAACTATACTGTCAAGTTATATTCAGGCTAAAAATAAGATCTTTTTACTGCAGTCTTCCTATGTTAGTATTTTCATGCTTATCTTTCCTCAACAAGTATCAACATTCACATTTATGACTGCTGCATTTCCTTTTGGTGACAGAAGTAACAAATATTATTCTTCCAAATTCTAATACTGGCCATCACTATAGATGCACCGCACTTGGCAGCACAGTTGTGTCTTTTTGTGTATTTGCATGTTTCTATTGTCAATCTACTTATTCCCCAGGAACTTAAAAGCTTGTTAGCAAATCTGAAAATGAGTTCATTATCCAAATACCATGCAGGCGCAAAACAGGCAAGCAATCTGAAGACTGACAAGCAAGTAAATCAAAACTTTCAAGAATAGCAGTTTCACACCCGTCTTCAATGGCACATGCTGTACTGCTCTGACAGAATCCAGGGCACGTGCAGGGCAGAGCTGCTGCCCTCTGGTACGGTCACAGCAGCTAAATCTAATGTTTAACCCCACAAAATTCCTGTGACATTTTTGTTAACATAACTGAACATGTCACAAAGGATAAAGCTATTTCACTCAAAGGAACAGCTGAATGCTACAAACCAAGGGCAAAAAATCTATCCTTTGTATATAATTAAAAGCACTGTGTTTAATGTTTGAATAAATTTTGGTAACACTGAAGGTTATGAATTTTCTTTTCAGCCACAAGGACTGAATTCAAGCCCTATTTATGTTGGAAGTGAAACCTATTTCAGTACTCCCAATGTGCTGTGCATGTGTCATCAGCCTGCAGAAATTCTTGCAGCTAGTTTCCTCACGTAAGCCATTAATAATCTGATGATTACAACTCCTGTAATACTTCTCCCTTCTTACATACAACTGCACTTTTGATTAAAAAACAACAGAAGACACAAGAACTCAATAACCTATGCTGAAATCCTCATAAGCCAGCTTGTAAAAATCAGAGGTTAAATTAGGTTTTAGAACAGCTTCAACTTCTGAAGTTGAGGAAACATGACTGATCACAGATACTGGTTGTGAATGAGCCAACCATTTTAAAGACTCTCCCACAGGTTAAATTCAGACTCTCCTCCACACTGCAGGGTTTTGGTTTAGGTTTTGTTCCTTAACATACCACAGTAAAAGCTGCATTCTTCATTCTAAATATAACTGAAGATGCAGAAAACAAACATGTAATGTTTTATAAACAACACTGAGACAGTGGCATTTTTTTAAAAAAGCCTTAAGGTTTTGTCCTACTTGGTTTTTTATCAGGAGGTTAGGTTTTTTTAGAATTACTGATATTCTAGAAAGAAATTGTAACTCCGTTTTTCTCTTGCTTCTTGTAGAGAAGCTAGCTTTCTTTATTTCTTACAAAAAATAAAAATATCATTACCAAATCTGAAGAGCTACTTACAGGAAACAAGATAAGGTTGTAAGCCAGGCCTTTGCATAGAATGAGAGTAATTAACACATTTTTGTTTTTTCCTTTACTAAAGGCATTTATTTTACAATAATGATTTTTTTTCTTTGTGTTGTGTTCCAAAGTGTTATAATTTCATTAGTCTATATATAAAGCTTATAGAGGCCTTTATTTCAGCAGTCCTGAACCTTTTGCATCAAGCTGAAGTCTACATTTTAAAAAACAAACGATCTCAAATTTTTTTACAGCCCTTACAGACCCTGTAAGCTGTCAGCTTTGACTACCAGATGTCTCTTATCTGATCAGCACCCACAGTGCCTAGTGCACACCAAAACGTTGATAAAACTGCTTCACAAACTTGACAAAACTCCTGGAAAGGCCGCACCGCCCTCTCGTATCTTCCTGAGCCCACAGGAAGGGAGGCCAGATCCCTCCTGTACACTGGCTACCCCAAACCCCCTAGAGGAGACGGGGAGACACGTCCCACCTGCTGAAGCAGAACACTGGGGCTCACCCCGGGAACCCCGACTGCTGCTCGGATGAATCAGCAGTGTGTGTAAAGCAAACAGAAGTCTCCTTAAAAGAGGCTTACAATTCTTGAAGCCCCTGACACTGAAGTCCCGAATAGCATTCTTTCAGCTTAGTTCACTGCTAGCTTAAGACGCAGCAGAACTCGGTGTTTATAAAAAAAAAACCAACCCGTAAAATCACCCAAACGGGTGAGAAGTCCGAGCTGGGGTGTCCAGCACGCTGCAGTCCTACCTCAGCGGGGAGATAAACGGCAGGCAGAGCACAACAAGGATTCCTATTTCACCGTACAGAAAGGCGGCAACTGCCACCCACTGGAAGGTCATCGTCCGGCAGGCCTGCGGAGGAACGAGAGGCTCAGGCGGGCCCGCGGCACCCCGGTCCCGGCACCCCCCCGCCGGGCCCAGGCTGCCTGGCCTTGGGCCACGGAGCTCCCAAGGGAAATACTGCAAAGTAACTTAAGGCAGCTCCGGGGTGTAGGGTGCCCCTCTCTGTACCGACTTCCCCTCCCGAAACTTCCCCCTCCCTGGGGCAGAGCCCGCCACCGGAGGAGGGAGGGTGTGACAGGAACCCGGACCCTCAGCGGGCAGGGCCCGCCGGCGGCAGGCCCTGGTGAGGCGACACCAGCCCCGCGTGTGCCGCAAGCCGCCGGCTCCCTCCCGCCGCCTCTGCTCCCCCTTTGCACAGCCAGGGAGGCCTGGGCCGCCCCAGGCCCGTCCCGTGCCCTCTCGCGGCCGCCCGGCCTTCACAACCTCCTCGGCACCGGCGCCTGGCTGAGTCTGATGGCGACAAGCCCCTCTTGACGGGGCGAGAACCGGGACCTCGGCTGAGCGACTGGGACGGAGCGGGAAAAGCACGAGCTGGAGAAAAGTGTGGCGGCCCGGAGGGGAGGGGTCTCCGCAGGTCCCGCCCCAGAGGCCGCCCCTGGCTACCGCCCCGGCTTCCCGGGCTCGGGCTGAGGGAGGCAGGCGGGAGCGGGGGTGTGTGCGGGACAGCTGCAGAGGAGAGGCAGACGGTAGGCACGAATTTACCGAGAAACCACGCCTCTTTTGGAAAATGCAGGGATCTACACGTTGAGAAAGGCTAAATTTGGTATCTTTTTCACATTTAGGGAGTGGTTGTAAGCATTTTGCGGCGGGATCTTGCTGCAATCATCCCACTGCTCCATCACTCGAGCTTATTCAATCGGGCGCTTCAGCTCCGCTCTCCAGCGTGCTCATTAGTTTCCGAAGTTCAATTGAAATACTGTGTCTGTTTGTCCGGTCACTTCCCGCCCCCCCCCCCCCCCCGCCGCCTCACTGTGTATCTCCCCTTCTTTGCCCCTGCACAACCCTCCCCTAATCGCTTTTCCCTGTTCCTAGTTCTGCTCGGAACACATCCAGTATTTCTGATACCATTACTTGGGCAGTTTTGGCCTTACATGGTGTTACTGAGGTACTGATACGGTTATTGGGCGCTCTTGGCCCTGCAAGTTTCCAGCTCCGAAAGGACTCTCAAAAGTACTCTGCAGTTCACTGTGTAGTTCAGTTGTTTCCACGTAACTCCCCCTTAACCACCTGTGTAATCCAGCCATTCCTCCCAGCGCTACCTGCAGCTTTTGCCGGCTTCTCACACTGCTGCATGTCATGGCCAGGAACTTCACATCTCATTTCCAGGAGTTTTCCGCACCCTGTTCCGTTAGCTCAGGCCAGGGCCCACCCAGCAGCTTACTGACTCACCTGCAGCCCTAACAGATCCCGTGGTGCTGCTGGTGGAAGAGGTTGCCTTGTCTAGCTGGGCATCACCAGGCCTCTTGACACAGCCACCTGCTTTTGGGAATTCTGTTCCAATTAATTTCCATCAAAATGAGACAGACTAAATGCTGTAAATAGTAACTCTTGCTACTCCAATCCATCGGAACTGAAATGGGGTAGGAAGTTCTTGCATAAGCAGTTTTAAGCAGAGTTGCTTGCAGCTGCCCACAATCTGAAATTGTTTACACTTAAAATTTCCCAGGTCTGTGGCCTGGGGATGGAGCCAGTGTGTTAACGTTCTCCTAGCTGCTGACAAACAATACCTGGATGAAAGGTTACATCCCAAATAACTGATTATGCATAACAAATACTGGAGAGTGATACAACCAGCCATTTCAATCCAATCTACACAGCGGAAACAGCTTGGGTTTTAAGAAGTATTTCTAACATGTTTTCATAAACATGTTTAATGAGAAGCACAGATAAAACGTAACCTCCTAGTGTGTCCTGGTTATTACATTTTAGCTATTGGGTTACAGCCATTATACTTTATTGAAGCTGTTAAAATGTTATTAAAGATTTTCCTTTAATTCCAGAGTAATTTCTATTCCTGAGCTGCCCTCCCAGTAACCTCACCTCACACTGATCAGGCTATATTAGCACATCTCTGCTGCCAGTGACTCTGAGTCTGCTTCTTCACTTCAGGAGCTTCATAAGATCTCAGAAGGACTCACTCTGTAGTGACTGCTGAGCACTTCCACTGCAGCTGCTGCATGTTCCCCATCAACCTGGAATGCCATCCGAGGGACAGAGAGAAACCTCCTGCAAACATCTGTGAGACCTCCCTTTTCCTGTTGAGTGCACTCTGCCACTCCTGGAAGGTATTCTTCTAACTGAAGTAAAAGTCTGGGTTGTTGATCTAAGGCTGCCTATCTTACATTAAACCACAATGTGATAAATATGATGCCACACAATATATATAATGTTTGGCTGCTTTAGGAAAAAAACCCCTCATGAACCTTAAAACATTATAATTAAAAGAAATACCTTCCTCTCCTACCAGTAAGGTGACAAAGTATTCAGCAGTAGAAATATAAAATACCTGTGTATTACAAGCTGGTTAGAGGACAGAAATCTGACTAATTCTCCACTGAAAGAAAGGCAAAGAGAAAGTTCAAACTTATTCCACTCTAGTTTGACTTGTATGACAGCTGTCTCATCATCACACACTGCACTTGCCCAACCATCAACCTGAGACAGAAAAGAGACTTAAGAAACAGCTTAACAGTTGGGAATAGAGAAAGTGGGATTGTACAGGCTGCGTGAGGGATCTTGGGTTACTGCAGCAGGGTACAAGTTGCAAGAAAGTTCAGGTATTATGAGAATGTGGCATTGTTGTGCAGGGTGGCTGAACAGAAAGAGCTGGATCAATTATGGGAGGCAAAGGACCTAAAATAGGGAACAAAGCTTTGTATGTTATGTTACTTGCAGAGGAACTTTTAAAAATTTGAAAATCAGAAAACAGAAAGAATCACAGAATCACAGAATCACAGAATGTTAGGGATTGGAAGGGACCTCAAAAGATCATCTAGTCCAATCCCCCTGCCAGAGCAGGAACACCTAGATCAGGTCACACAGGAACATGTCCAGGTGGGTTTTGAATGTCTCCAGAGAAGGAGACTCCACAACCTCTCTGGGCAGCCTGTTCCAGTGTTCTGTTACCCTCACTGTGAAGAAATTCTTCCTCACATTTATGTGGAACCTCCTATGTTCCAGCTTACACCCATTGCCCCTTGTCCTATCATTGGATGTCACTGAGAAGAGCCTGGCTCCATCCTCATGACACTCACCCTTGGCATATTTATAAACATTAATGAGGTCACCCCTCAGTCTTCTCTTCTCCAAGCTAAAGAGACCCAGTTCCCTCAGCCTTTCCTCATAAGGGAGATGTTCCACTCCCTTCATCATCTTTGTGGCTCTACGCTGGACTCTCTCAAGCAGTTCCCTGTCCTTCTTGAACTGGGGGGCCCAGAAAAGGACACAATACTCCAGATGTGGCCTCACCAAGGCAGAATAGAGGGGAAGGAGAACCTCTCTTGACCTACTAACCACTCCCTTTCTAATACACCCCAGGATGCCATTGGCCTTCTTGGCCACAAGGGCACATTGCTGGCTCATGGTCATCCTGCTGTCCACCAGGACCCCCAGGTCCCTTTCCCCTACACTGCTCTCCAGCAGGTCAGCCCCCAACCTGTACTGGTACATGGGGTTGTTCTTCCCCAGATGCAAAACTCTACACTTGCCCTTGTTGAATTTCATTAAGTTTTTTCCCGCCCAACTCTCCAGCCTATCAAGGTCTCGTTGAATGGCAGCACAACCCTCTGGTGTGTCAGCCATTCCTCCTAGTTTGGTGTCATCAGCAAACTTGCTGAGGATACATTCTGTACCCTCATCCAAGTCGTTGATGAAGATATTAAACAACACCGGTCCCAGTACCGACCCCTGAGGGACTCCACTAGTCACAGGCCTCCAACTAGACTCTGTCCCATTAACCACAACTCTCTGGCTTCTTCCCTTCAGCCAGTTCATAATCCACCTCACTACCTGATCACTGAACCCATACTTTATCAGCTTATCTACGAGGATGCTGTGGGAGACAGTGTCAAATGCTTTACTGAAGTCAAGATAAACCACATCTACCGCTCTACCATCATCTATCCACCTAGTTATTTCCTCATAGAAGGCAATAAGGTTGGTCAAACATGACTTACCCTTAGTAAAACCATGTTGACTACTCTTAATGACCCCCTCATCCTTGATGTGCCTAGAGATAGTGCCAAGAACAAGCTGTTCCATCACCTTTCCAGGGATGGAGGTGAGGCTGACCGGTCTATAGTTACCCGGGTCCTCCTTCTTGCCCTTCTTATAGATTGGAGTGACATTTGCTATCCTCCAGTCCTCAGGCACCTCTCCTGTTCTCCATGACTTACCAAAGATGATGGAGAGTGGCCTAGCAATGACCTCTGCCAGCTCCCTCAGCACCCTTGGGTGCATTCCATCTGGTCCCATTGATTTATGGATATCCAGATTGCTCAACTGATCCCTAACCCAATCCTCATCTACCGAGGCAAACTCCTCCTTCATCCTGACTTCTTCTGGGGCTACAGGGATCAGGGGCTCCTGGGGAAAGCCTGCAGGAGTAAAGACAGAGGCAAAGAAGGCATTCAGCACCTCTGCCTTCTTGATATCCTCTGTCTCTAGAGCACCCCCCTCATTCATCAGTGGGCCTATATTGCCTCTAGCGTTTGTTTTATTAGCTATGTATTTGAAAAAGCCCTTTCTATTGTCCTTGACCTGGCTTGCAAGGTTAAGTTCTAAGGAGGCCTTAGCTTTCCTAATTGCCTTTCTACATCCTCTGACAACTGTCCTATATTCCTCCCAAGTGACTAGCCCCTCTTTCCATGATCCATAAATTCTTTTTTTCCACCTAAGTTTGCCCAGCAGTTCCTTGTTTAACCATGCTGGTCTCCTAGCTCCCTTACTTGATTTCATACCCATTGGGACGCTCTGATCCTGAGCTTGCAAGAAGTGGTCCTTGAATGTTGACCAACTATCTTGAGCCCCTTTACCATCTAGCTCCCTGTCCCATGGGACTTCCCTTAACAATTGATTAAGGAGGCTAAAGTTGGCCCTGCGGAAGTCCAGGGTTCTGGTCTTGCTTGGTACTCTATTCCTCCCACACAGGATCCTGAACTCCACCATCTCATGATCACTGCAGCCAAGGCTGCCATCGACCATCACTGCTTCAACAAGACCCTCCTTGTTGGTAAGTACAAGATCCAGCAGCGCTCCTCTCCTAGTTGGCTTATCCACCATTTGCATTAAGTAGTTAGAAAAAAGACTGAGTACCTAGGGGTGTTACAAGTAACATATACAGGGAAGGAATGTATATAGTGGCTTTAAACCAGAGATGAGAATTTTACCATATTTAAATGGCTTATGACCATATTCTAAAATAACACTGGGAAGTTAAATAATCAACTCCCATCTTTAGCAATTTATGTAAATTTGAACAGCATGGCTGTTCCAATTCTGGCCTTAAGACTCCAATTTTGCAGTTTATTCTGTTAACACCGTGAAGTGTGTTTGGATGCATACAAAATTCACAAGGGAAGAAGGTGTACAATTCATTTCACACTCAAAAAATCATAAACTTCCATGGAATTTTATAATGCATAATTGGCCAAATCAAGCACTCCTTAATTATTAGCGATATTAACAGCAACCTAGGTCTTGTACTTCAGGTGGAAATCTCTGTGATTGATCTTACACAGTCACAACAACTGCTGCCTTCAAAATCATCAAGTATTTGTTTCCTAAATAGGTCAAGGTATTTAAAGTCCTCTAAAATTCAGTTTCCCCACTGTTTTTTTTTTTTTTTTTTTAAAAAAAAAAGCAGCCCTGCATTTGTGTTATTTGATTATAATAAATAACTTTTTCTTCTCTGTTCCTTCTGGCTAATGCAAAAAATACCTGCTTGAGAAATCATAAAAATCTGAAGAAAATGCTAAAACAAGGCTTGGTTAATACTTTCAAGAATCCCTTTCTTCAATTCAGTTGTATATTTTTACTTTTCAATTTTGATGCAGAAGGCTGGAGGCATTTTCAGAACTGACGAGAGCTGAGCACTGGACTACAGTTGGATGAACTTGAGACTAGAAATTCAGCAATACAAAATACAATGTCATGCAGCTGGGAAAGAGGAACTTTTGCTGTAAAACTAGGAGCTCATTAAAAGAAGTATTAACTGCAGAAGACATTGCTGGGGCTTTACCTGGAATGTTATACATAATTGTGTTCATCCTATGTCAAGAAAACATTACAATCCAGAAGAGTGAAAAATAATAATTCTGAGGGAATGGAGAACCTATCACACCAAAAAGGTGGTAGAGATTGTCTCAATTAGCCTAGGATAGCAAAGCACGTCTGTCAGGTGACTATATCAGAAGAGTTACATGACTTGATTGTCTTAAATACTGAACTAGACTTGATGGTAATACCTTTCAAACTTTTGTTCATATGCTGAAATTGGAACATATTTGCTATGAAAAACGATCAAGTCTTTTATGCCATTGCGTTAAAAGAATTCTGAGAATTTAGATATCAACAGAAACTTTCCCTCCCCCAAGCTGTCATAGTTGATAGTGTAAAAAAATTACAATTGTATACAAACCCAAGTAATTTATTTAGAAAACGTAGAATTATTCACTTGTATATTCACAGAAATATCAGAGTCAAAAAACTACACAATTTCTGGTATGAATTTCTATGTAAACATATAAAGAAAACAAATTATTAGATTACAAGGAATTGTACTGCACAATTTGTGAAATTTCCCTTCCTGAACAAATGCAGCCAGTGTGCAATGTTATTATCTCATTCTAATTTTCACTATTTTCCTCCCATACAAAGATTCAAAGCTAAGCAGCTGTCATGCTTTGGTAAGCAACGTGCCAACAGGCAGAACGGACTGCAAGAGCCCCACTGAGAGCATCTGCCAGCTTTTCTTTGACCTATAAAGTTCTGTTTTGGTAGATGACAGGGATCTGATCTTTTATATAATTATTACATGGTAGATAAGCAAAAATGAATTTAGTTAGATTGAACTTTCAAGTCTTGTATTTTAGAGTCAGCTAAGTTTGCACTTAGTTTAAAATCTCTCTTTGTTTTACTCTTTCCTGCTTTCTGTCATCATTTATCTCTTCCAAGTTTCTTTCAGTATATGAAGTGTGGAATTTTTCTGAGTTGTAAGAAAGTTTTTGTTGTTTAGAAAGTTTTAGCCTGCAAAAGAAACACCTAATTCAAAAGAGGATACTATGCTGGGCTTCAAGGTCTTACAGCCTTTAAGCTTGAAAAACCTACTCAAATCTCTTAAGTGCAGCTTATGTCAGTTAAAGCAAAAACTTCAAATTGCTTTTAAATTGCTCCCTTTGTATTCTTTTGGTCTGAAATTCTTGGTATTATTTATGAGTAGTCCTTCTGATTTTAGGTTTCACCTAAGGCCCTAGTTTTGCAAACATATTGCTGTAAGCAATTGTCTGGTGAAAAAATAAATTACTGGAGTCTTACAATAATCCTCTGTGTAGTAGTGCATTGCAAACAGAATTCCACATTTGTGGAATCTGGGATATTTTCTGGAGTGGAAAAATGCTGGCATAAAAATATTAAAAATATAAAATATTACCCTGATCATAATGTTACATTGTGTTGAAAATACTTACACAATATATGAATGTGAACAGTAAGTAGGAATCAGATCAAAAATTCAACAATGTATCAGCCATTTCAAAATACAAGTTTACATAGAACTAAAGTACTTTCAGTTATCACACACCGTAATGGTCATTCAGATAATCTATTACTGCTGAGGTACTTGATAAAACATTAAAAACTTTCTTTTCTTGTTTGGAAGTTATCCGTTCCATCATGTACATTAAGTGGTGGTGAAAACATGTAAAAGGAGTTCCATGCTCAAGAGCAATGTCAACCCAGTCCTGGATGCACTTCAAAGGTGTCTCTTCATATCCTGCAAACATAGCCGGATTTGCTAAGAGTCCTCTAGCCACCATTACACCTTCAAATAGGAAATTAAAGCAGTGAGTTACATTATATTTTAAATTTTACATTAAATCTTCTTGTAGGTTTTGTATAGTGCCCCTTAGGACAACCACGCAAAGCTTACAGCCAAGTAATGGCAGAACAAGAGAGATGAGTGTTATAGCTATACCAGAGAAATCCAGTTAACAATCCAGACCTTAGAGTACCTACAACACTTGTCAACACGTTCCACTTGATGACGTATCCTTCGTATCTTGAAACAAAACACAGGACAGAGAAGCCTTTCTTCCCTACTTCTTAAACTACAACTCATCAGTATTTTGGTTTTATTTGCTACATACATACAAGCCTGCCTTCTTAACATAAAATTACGATGGACAGACATTAGAGTAGTAATATGCTAAATTTAGTTATTTTTAGTGCAACTTGTCTGATTCACTGACCTAAAAGCCTTCTTCCAGTAAGAGCTCAATGTCTCAATTATATAAATTATATAAATGTCTCAATTATATAAATCTCAGGGCTCTTGATCTGCAGTAAATCTTTCTGAATAAGTCAGTGTATTTGCAACTATAATCCCAAGCTGTCTAATAAACCCATACAAATTCATACAAATTGTAATTTTTCTGCAATTAAGGGATTCTGTTTTCCTGCACTGTCAACATATAATCTATCACATTAGCATCTTCTTAAAAAATAGGATGGTCAAAAATAAAAATTTTATTTCACTTTGTGCATGACAGAAAAGAAAATAAATATGCTTTACATTTTTGTTATTCAAGAAGGTCAGCTGGGCTACAAGAACATTCTTTTCTGTGATGTATTTCCTTCCTGCAGGAAAGTCACTGCAGCACCATGGCAGCTTGGCTCAATTGATTTTTGTTGCTATTAAACACCAATAGTGTCAAAAGAAACCTGCCACATGAACCTCTGATGACACTAGCTACTGTTCTCTGTCCTGTTATTCCCTATCTGTAAGATCCAAAGTGTGTAGATACAGATTACCTCTTTAAAATGTATACTGAATTTCCCTATTGTCTTGAAACCATGGACAGTTGCAGGAATCTATTCTGAAAAAACAACTGCATGGCAATCCTTTACCCCCAAAATTTTACTACTGAAGTGTAAGATAAGGCAAATGCAGATCTGAGAGCGCAATGCCTCACTGTGTCCTTGGAGGTAATCTTAACTGTTAAGTGCCTGTCTTAACAATAGTTCCTTTTTCCGCAGTACTTTTACTATAAGAAATCTGCTCCCATGTGCAGGGAGTAGAGGTTTCCAAGTGGAAGTTTACAGTTCTTTGAAAGATGATCATCTCCATAAAGAGATGCAATGAATGTCTGAAGGTCCTCCAAACTCCACTGCTGATGAGATAGCATAATTAAGCAAAGAGCTTCTGTAATTTGCCTTGGAAATCATTATTTGTGGTTTTGAGTAACAGTGCTCTAGTGCTTTGATGATTACAAGTGATTCTGTTTATGAGTTTACAAAGCATCTAAAACATCCTCTTTCATTTGTCTCCCTGAAGAGTGAAAAGCACTCAAATCATATCCTACTTACAGCCAAAATAAATACTTTGAAATCTGATTTGTAAGTTTACTTAGAAAATAGAGTATGCTTAATCTTACCATCTGCTCCCGTCAAGCAATGAACATTTTCAGCATCTTTTAAAGTTTTAATGTCTCCATTAGCCACAATAGGTATAGACATGCTTTGTTTAATTATTTTAATTGCATCATAATGTACAGGCTGATGTCTTTCTTCTACATGTCTCCCATGTACTGTAATCCATGAAACTCCAGTTGCTTCAGCTTTCTGGCACAGGTCAACTGTTCTTTTTAAGTCCTCGTGGATCCTAAAATTCCAAGGAATGAAAACATTAGATACTAGGTTACCTGAACTGTATAAAAAGCCCCTCTCCATAAGAAGGGGTTACCACAGATTTGTATAACAGTATAAATAAAGAAAATATTACTGTTGGAAGATAGAGTTGGTTTTGTGGGTTTTTTCGTTTGTCTGTGTGATTTTTTTTTTTTTTTTTTTTTTGTTTTGTTTTGGTTTTTTAGGTTTTTTTTTTTTTTTTTTAAAAGACATATGAGTTCAATGTATTGAAACCACTATTTAATTTAGCATTTCCCAGTTATATCACATTTCTGAAATATACATGTTAACTTTACTATAGAGATTGAGCAAGGCTGCCCAAAAGATTCTAAAATAAACATCATTATTTTGCATATATTGTGAAAAAAAATCCGATTTATACTAGTTCCTGTTTCCTGAAGGATTGCAAACGGATTTGAAACTTACCTGACAAATCTGCAAAAGCCACATGGGAAGTGTGGGTGAATATTGGATGAAGTGGTACAAAGCAATGCAAAGCAACACTCTACAGAAGTTTAGAAAGCGATGAAGGGAAGCGGGATGCGTTTCTTACAGCAGCTGTGGGGACCAGTTCCCAGTTTTGTTACCCTTCCCTTTATCCAAAAGCAACTGTGGCTCTGGCCTCCAACAGCTCACAAAGTAAATCCCTGAGATGACACAGAATATGCATTGCTTTTCCTTTTGGAACCCTAGACCTTTAACTTGTACTTTGATGTTGTCTGGATTGCAAGAAAACTCAGCATCCCATATGTTATCTAGGTAAGTAGTGAAAAGCTGTTATGGTTCTACTGTCTAAGTTTGGGATTGCTTGCCCCAGATATTCTCTCATCATCTGGCATCAAAAATCTCATCAGTCTTCACATGTAAGGAAATTATAATGTGTAATATTACATTAAGAGAATTTCATTTATTAAAGTACAGTGTAACTAGTACACTAACACGTTTCTTTAAAAAAAATTAAACGGATTCTTCCATGTACCACAAACAGCACTTAAGTGAGACCTACCTTATTTTAATAGATACTGAAAATCTAGGGTTGTCAATCTGATTCCGTACGTGTCTCACCATATCTCGAACGAGCTCTGGTTTATTTATTAAGCAAGCACCATAACCTTCTGCCATTGCCCATCTTTAAAAGAAAAATAACATACATATTCTACATTTGAAAAAATGCAGATCAATGTCAGTCAAATACATCAGTTTCTTTCCTTACGATCTTTAGAATGTGTGGTTGAGTAAACAGAGACAGTACTGCCAGTAGATCAATGATTTGTTTGCAGTTTGACAACAGCTTTTAGATCCTGGTTCAGTCTCCATTGTGCTGTCAGAACTCTGGACAAGTTACTAAACTCTTCCAGTTCAATTTTCTGTCCACAAAATGGACTCATAAGGGAGATAAATTAACATTTAATCAATGATGCTTTAGATCACACATAAAATAAATAGTTTGATGTTTCTCCTTCGATTGGATCATGGATTTCTTCTAAACAGAAAATGACTTTGGATTGAAAAGGAAGATTTTTGAAATGAAAGTAAGGATATGATTTCACTAATATACTGTTTTCCCTCAACTGTAAAACACTTTATTTTCATTGGCAGGAAATAAGCTTTGCTTTCACTTAATGGTGGAAGTTTTTTTCTTAAATGATTTTTATCATCAAGACAGGTTAAGTGCACAAAGTTTTGTTACTTTGAAACCAGTATGCACAGGAAGCAAAGGGTTCGAATGTAAGCGTATATTTCTGGCCTAAAAGGAACTTACAGTTTGGCATACTTAACTGTAGTTAGCTTAGGAAGAAAAATACACTTCCATTCTGAAGTCTCAAAACTCTCCAGAAAAGAGTTTTCTCAAATACTAAGTCAAGACAGTCTAATTAGAATAGACAAATTAAGCATTTGCCGAGTAATATTATCTTTTGCTTTCCTACATTCAGAAAAAGACTGCCTGACAAGCATGTAATAAATGGTTCTCAATTAAACCAGTTCACAAGGATCTTCATTTGTGCATTACTACTGTTTCACTGTCAAGACAAAATCTTTAACAATTTAAGTGAGAAGCAGATCACTAATTCATTGTACTTATAAACCTAATAAAAGATAGAAGAAATTCTTTTTAGCACTTCCTGAATAATATAATCTGTATAATTATATTTTAGAGACTAGCCTTCACTAACAGAAGTCTGAGACACCAGGGACTTGCCTCATTATTTTGGGAATTGACACATCATTTCTCAAAACACTCTCCAAATTATCTGCAGCAAGCTCTTTTTGGTAATGCATATCTAACAGCTGTTGAGAAGGGATGGACACTTCACTTCTCAGCCAGCACTCAATATCTCAGAAATGAAAAAAGGCAAGTTGGCAAATACACCTGGTTTTCCCAGTCTCACCATGGTGACAGGCATCTCAGAACATTCAGAACACTGTCTAGCCACCCAGATATTTCTGACAGGTTAAAAAGCTGTTTCTGTCTTGAAGGCTATTTTTAAGTTAAGACAGAAATTACTATTAAAATGAGGACCAGCATTCTTTATTCTCAAATTATTTCATCATATTTACCCAGCTTTTTCAAAACTTTACCTCTGAGGACAGCCACAGTTTAGGTCTATTCCATCTGCAAAAGGACAGACGATACGGGCAGCATCACACAAACCCTGTGCTTCTTTAGCAGCAAACTGAACAATCAATGGATGATCACCTATTACAATGAAAAGATATTTAGAGATTTTAAAAGACCCCACAAAATAAAAAGAAGACATTCTGAGTTTTCAATGTTATTCATAGATTGAAAAGCTGTTTGGCCATGGTTCTGGGCAACCAGCTCTGGGTGACCGTGCTTGAGCAAGGGGGCTGGGTAACATGACCTACAGAAGTCCTTCCAAACTCAAGTCTTTTGTGATTCTGCGAGCCCTAGAGCACAAATAAATAAAGGTAGCTGACCAGTGGTTACTAAATGAGTATGTCTATCAAGAGGGGTGGGAACTCAGACAAGCATGTGCCCTAGAGAGTTGCTGGTGCATCATATACTTTTTCTGACTCAAACTGGCCAGATGCTTATCTTTCACAAAGATGATATATGAAACTAAGTATTCTCTGGTTTTTGGCAGCCTTCACGCTTCCGCTCCTAGCCTGCCCCTTTTTGTCTGCATGCTGCCCCTTTGCTGTGCTGACATAGCTGTCTGCCTTGCCAGGTGGGAAACTTATTTACAGAACCAATCTGGCTGGTTTTTATCCACAGTGCGATATACAGTGTTGGAGTGAGAACACACAGGCAGAGGCAGCTTTAATAGCTTTGTCTCAAATGGGAAACCAGTGTCAGTGCTCCTCAACTTGGGTCTGCTGAACTACTTGTGATTTACTAAGCCCCTGCAGAGAGCCAGATGGTCATTTGGAACATGCTCTCCTCTTTTACAGCTACTGCATTACATTAAAGGCATCTAAAAATACCTCAAACAGTCTTAGCACTCACTTTCCATATAAATAATTGCTGCAGTTAAGAGGAAGGGGGATATCTGAGCACTGATGGAAAGAGATGATCCAACAAATGCACAAAGCAAGTACACTTCTGGTACTGAGAAGACAAGTGCTTCTGAAGATTTTTCTATTTTAGTGGAAGATAAGTAGGTCTTAAAGTAGTGGAGCTTAACTCAGAAAGGGCAGCAGTACCCTCTCAATTGAGCTGAGACACTGCTAGAAGTTATCTAAAAAATCTAGCAAGCAAAAAAAAAATCCCTTGCACATTTTCAAACCAGTGACCATTTAACACAGTGCTCTAGCTGAAGAGATTTACATTGTTACAGCTAATATTTTGGAATAATCCCACGCTCCTCATTTTTTGGTTGAGCATTAAATAATAAAAATACTGAGTCTAGCCATATTAAATTTTTTAGTAGCAGCCACAAAGAACATCTACCTCTATCTGAGAAATACACAACAAAGAAGTCTCAATGCCAAAGAAAATGGAAAATAGAAATTGCAATTGTAGGCTTGAAACCTACTCCACTAATTAGAAGACAAAAACCCCAAACAGCCAGGAAGTGAAGCATAAAACCCCAGTAGAATTTCACAACCTGTTGTAGAGCTAGTTGTTAAAAGCATAAATGCTAATGAAGTAAATGCTATAATCCTGGCAAAGCTGTCTGAGACAGAATGTTTTAGAGGCCTATAAAATTAAGGCCAGCATGAAAGAGGTGAATATGGAAAAGATACTGTTTACAACACTAGAACATTTAATTTTGTACCCCTTGTCATCAGGCAGCAAAGTTACAGCATAAAGAAGAATTTCCTCTTTTCCCGTCCCTGCACCCCACAGAATACATTACATCCCTGACCTGTGGAACTTCAATGCCACAGGACACTGTAGATCAGAGTATAAGGAAATTCAAAGGGGGCAAACTAGTGGCTCTGTGGAACTTTGTGCCATATAAATTGTCGGTTATGTTCTTACTTATTTTTTACACACAAAGAATTATCCATGCTTTTTAAAAGTTGAATTCCACTAACAAGAAAGTCTACCTGTGCTTCCCAACGTGACTTTTCTCTAACTGCTTTGTTCTATTTGAATAATGCACCACAGTAAACAGCCAGTGCTAAAATAATGAAATACACTTCCCCTCCTATTACATACGAACTTACGAAACCACCAATTCAGTGGTCTGAATAGATTAAATCATCACACCTCATAGATCCTTCAAGCCAGTCTTACTAGCAGTGCTCTCTTCATTCCTCCAGTTGCAGCCCATGCTTGTACGTTCCTTGTTACACTCTTCTACTGCAGCCACTTCATGCCAGCAGATCTGTATCGTTATTGTCACCTCTTCCCACATATTTCATACAACTTTTCTTCTCTGCTTTACAGCCAGGATTCTACAACACCTTATACTCCTTTTTGTATGTGTTCTGGTTACGTTTCTGTACCGGGCCTGAAGCCTTGCTTCTCCTCATCAACCCTAGCCATGCTTCAACTTCCTGGCCTCTTCATCACGCTCTCATTATCTCAAAGAGTCCACCAACAGCCCCTTCCTGCTTTCCAGTCCAGCTAATTTGAAACCCTGCTTATTTTATCAATCCTTCATTTCACTCTATCAATGGCTAGTCTATTAATTTATTTTTTTTTGCTTTTAGCAACCCTCTTACTTTTGTTAGAGACCAGAAAACTTTCCCCAGCAATGAGTAAAGTTTGTCTCTGAAGCACACAAGAAAAAGCAATTGCAGGGAAAAGAATCTTACTACTACCTCATACTGGGCCTGGCTGGGATGGAGTTAGTTTTTAAATTTATTTAACATTTATTTATAGCAGCCCGTATTTTGGATTTTGTGACAAAAACAGTGTAGATAATGCACCAATGTTTTGGCTGTTGCTGCACTGTACTTGCACAGTGTCAAAACCTTCTCTTTTTCTCACTCTGCCTGATGAGAAAGAGGCTAATATAATAGTTTAGAGTTGCAAAACTAACCAGCAAGGATAAAAAAAGCTTAGAGTTGCCAAACAGAAATGCTTAGTAAGATAAGGGAAGAACTGAGAGACTTGCCCTTGAAAGAAGGAGCAGACAGGCCTGAGTGATCAGTGCTGGCTAAGAGGCCCCAAGGACAATACTCCCTCAAGAAGGAGGGACTGATAAGAACCACAGTGCTAATTAAGGGGTCCAAGAGACCAGAACAGACCGGTCTGGATGTGCAAAGCAAGCAAAGGTGTAAAGGACACCGCGAGGAAGACCCGGAGCCTTCCTCCTGAAGACCCCAAAGATGACCACCAGGATGCACCGTGCAGGTGCAACCAGGCAGAGCAAGAGGCGTGGAATATTATAAAGATTTACCGTAAATCTCCTCCCTAAGACCGTCCCAATGATGTAATCCTCATTCCCACCTAATGTAAACTTTTGAATATGTAACACTTTATGCTATAAAAGGAGTGCACTTCTGGCCCCGAGTGCGCAAGTTAGGAGGAGTGATCCCCCTTGCACCCGGCACTGTAATAAACATACCTGCTTTATAACTTTTCAGGAGTTATAGAGTTTGATTCCGCACGTTATGCCTTCCCTCTGCCCCCAGCAAACAGACTGGAATGGGCAAGAAACTCGGACTGGACACAGCTGGGACAGCTGACCCAAACTGGACCAAGGAATATTCCATACTGTATAACATCAAGCTCAGCAATAAAACTGGAGTGGTAGGGCAAGAATAAAGTGAGATGGGACATGGAAATTGTGTTCCAGGGTGGCACTGGTCTGCTGGTGTGAGGTGGGAAGTGCTTGCCTTTGCATCACGTGTTTTTTTCTCCTTTCCTGCACTCATTAAGCTGTGTTTATCTTGACCCATGAGTTTTTCTTGCTTTTGCTCTTCCTATTCTCTCCCTGTGCTGCTGGAGGGGTGGAGGAGGAATGACTGAGCAGCTGCATGGGTGCACAGCTGCTGGCCAGCTATATATGGTCAATCCACCTATCTAAATCAGTTTGAAGGCCCTGATTTCAGGTGAAGACAAGATTTTCCACTCTTTCATTTGACACACTATCACTGGAATGTGTTTACTCTCACCTAGAATATTTCTGTGGTTTTACAATTAATCAGATATGGTATACCAAAACTGTTAACAGATGTCAAGCTGTGTGACAGACTTCATTCACTTGGCCAATTTGCTTTACCACTACATAAAACATATTGACAAGGCAATGGCTTCTTAAAACAAAAATACCTTTGTTTGTTGTGAATTCGCTGTCTCTAGCTTTTGCAGATCTCACAAAATCAGCTGCCACTATCATTGGCGTGTAACACAAATCACAACTGTATTTCCTAACCAACGTTCTGAAAGCCAACCTGCAGATACATGAAAATTAAAGAGATAAACAGTAAAGACATTTTTCTGATCAGCTATTATAAAACACCGTTCTGACATGCAGTATTGTGGGGATGTCCAAATATAATCATAAAACATGTCCCACGTCTATTGCCATCTTAAATAATTAAAGGAGAAAAAGGCAATCATCTCCATTTTTACAGTCAACTCCTTCACAGAAAATCCACTGAAAACATAGCTGACGTGACACACACTTACTTTGAATAGCGGACCATCGGGGCACATATTTTTACAACTTGCCCAGAATGAAACAAATCTATGGGATCTCTTAGTTGGCATTGTTTAGTTTCTACGATGTCACCAATCATGTATATTAACAATCCTTTTAGCATCTGGAAAAACAAACAGTATTTGCGTGTAAGTAATTCAGCTACTTCTTCAGGCCATGCAGCAAAGCATTAGAGCTTAAACTGGACCTGCTTTTTTGGTAAAGCATCCCACAAGAAGTCCCTCACTGGCACAGTGACAGGAGCCTTGTGATCTGTAATACCCCGTGCCCTTGTAACACCACTGTGTTTTCATTTCTGGCAGTACGGCCCGTTCAGCCAGGGAGGGAGGGAGGCCTCCAGCCCAGCCCCGCGGCGCAGGTCCGGCTTCCCAGGCCGGACCGGGGGCTCAGGGTGGCCCCTGCGCTGCCCTACGGAGAAAGATTCTCCTCATGTCCGGCGAGAACCGCCCCTGGTTCAGCCCAGGCCTGCTGTCTCTCGTCCTCCCGCTACAGGCCCAGCTCCCGCCGCTTCTCCCCGCACGGCGGGGGCTGCGGCCCGGCCACCCCGCCCTCAGCTCCCTACCGCGCGTCAGTGCCTATCCGAGGAGAGCCACGCCGCTGCCGCCACAGCCCGCCCGGCTGCCGCCACCCCTCCCCGCGGCTCGCTGCCCGGCCCGGCTCGGCCCGGCCCGGCCCCGCGCTCACCACGTGCGCCAGTGCCCCCTGCCGCCCGCGCGCGCACGGGATGGCCCCGCTCCGTCGCGTACCTTCTTCATCATCGGCGCGCGCCGCCGCCCGGGAGTGACGCGCGGGCTGCCGGCACCTGCCAGCATGGAGGAAGTGGCGGCAGGCAGCGGCGGAGCCGCGGCCCCGGCCCTCACCGAGCTGCTGGCGGACGGTGAGGCGCGGCCGGGGGGGCGCAGCACGGCGGCTTATGGCGGTGCCCCCGCTGGCGGGACTGCGCCGGGGGTCCCGTCTGCGGACGGCCCTGAGGAGACGGAGGGTCCTTTGCGAGGGCGGTGCTGGGCTGAGCTGGGCGCGCAGATCTGAGGGGGAGGGGGCGAGGAGGGCGGTGAACCCCCGTGCGGCCAAGTCCCGGAAAGTTTCGGCGGCGGAGTGCTGCTGAGCGCCCCCGCCGCGGGGAGGAGACCCCCCGCTGCTCGGAGGGGTCTGCAGGGCGCCGCCCGGCCAGGTGGCGGGTTCACCTCTGGTCGCTTGCGCCTAAAGGAGAGACGGAGGTGGTCGGTAGCACTAGTATGAGGCGTCTGGAAACTCGGGTCTTGCTTGATCCAAAATCGTCACTGTGGTGTCACTAATTTGGTAGCTGATAAACCAGTACCATTGTAACAGCCCGGTGTGATTTCACGAAGTCGTGTTTCATGCCTCTTCGATCCTCAGCGGTCTGAAGGTGACTGGTCGGTGTTCGATTGTGGATACAACCTCCACAGCCTCACCCCGGTTACACTGTAAAGTTTGAATAAGAAGTTATCGGTACTTTCTAATGTATTCTACTCAAGAAAAGGGTGTGGAGAATAGAGGAACATGTGTATTTTTCACCATTTACAACCCGCTGCCCTAGTCACCACCTCCAAACTTGATGGTGGTCTCAAATCAGAATCTCACTTGTGTTATGTGACATAGAGAACATGTGCTGTTACATTTGGAGAAACTGAAGGTCAGAGAACTTTATGCTTTAGGCCCATAAATATTATCTGACTGTTTTGAAGTATGAAGATAAAATCTAAATATTTTTCAGAATGTTATGCTGACTTCTTCAGAGAAGACTTCGATGTGAAAGCTTACACTTCCCAGTCTATCCATCAGGCTGTGATAGCTGAGCAGCTGGCAAAACTTGCCCAAGGCATTAGTCAGTTGGATAAAGAGCTTCACTTACAAGTAAGTTTAAAGCGTACCTATTATTCTGAAGTAGTTGATCAAAACTAGTCAAAAGTTTAGTAATCTTATGATCTTCTTGCTTCTGAAATTGCCTAGTGTATTCTGTAAGCAGTAACTGAAGGTACAACTTGCAGCAAAACTAGTAGTGAATCTGATACTTAAGTCAATCAAGCCCACTCTTAATTACTCATACCAAGAACCTATATACTGCTTTGTTTTCAGTTTCTGCAGCCACTCTTCCTTGTAAGGATGTTCCTTGATTCCTTCCAGATGATCATGTCAGCTATCAGAGATGCTGGCCTGTGTTTTGAGATGACAATTGTGAGAAAATAGGGAGTGATTTAACTTGCACTCTTTCATCCTGTGCTGGATTGTAGCCTCTGCTCTAAGGCTTACCTTTAGCTGGGCAAATATAACCAATGTTAACACACCTCCACACCTTCAGAAAGGCTTTTGAATTTACATGGTAGAAGGCTTTTTGGTAAAATCTATGGAGACACCACAAATCCACAGTGAACCTTGCAATGAGAACACATGCTAAGTTTGTATGCGGTTTCAAAACCTGCTTCCTCCCTGCCCCAATTGGTAAATTCTTTGAGAACTGGATTCTAAATGTCGTAAGTAGGACAGAAAATACTAAAGATGTGAATACATGTTATTGCTGTGTAATTAATAAGCTTACATTTACACTTATTATGTGAAGGTGTGTTGAAATGTGATTGCTCTGCTGGCTTTAATTAAGATGTCAATTACGCTGCAGCTACTGGCCCTCTTCTTGTTCTGAGCCTGTCACTTTTGTGAATTAAAATGTGTTCTGAAAACCCTTTCATCTTTAAGGTGTGGCTGCTGTTTCCCGTGTCTGTGTAATGTAGGGATGATGATACTTTTATGCCTAATGTAGGAATGTTGATGATATATTAATATCCCTTTTAGGCACAAATCCTTGTTTTTCTGTGTTGATTTCTCTCTGTTCTGTTTTTTTTTTTTTTTTTTTTTTTTAGGTTGTTGCAAGACATGAAGACCTGTTGGCTCAGGCAACTGGAATTGAATCCCTGGAAGGTAAATACTGTTATATTATGCTTGCTACTTCTTACAATGAAGGAAGCACCTTTAATTTCTGTAAAGGGAATGTCATTCACTGCCAACTTTGTCCCCTAATGTTAAGGCTATGGATATTACTTGAGGAGTAACGTGGCAGCTTTTCTTTGATGTCAGTAGATGGAGCTCCAGGGAGAAGATTTGGCTGATACTTACCTGGCATAACTACTTCATTGGAAAATGTGTTCTGATAAGCAATTCTGAGCAACTTCAGCAATCAAGTCTTTTTGACCTTTTAATATATTTTCCTAAATAAGCCTAATTTTGTTGCAACATTCGCTGGTACCTATTGCCTTAAGTACCAAGTTGGTGCATGTTGCATATGCATGTGTTACATAGTTTGCAAACCTTAACCAAAGAGGCTTTAACACAGAATTTTAACTGCATTGAGATACTTTTTTCCTAGTAAGGAGCTGCTAAGTTAAATACCTACCTTTGTGTTATTCCACAGTTTGGGATCTGGATTTTAACATAAACTGCTGACATTCAGAGGCCTTACTTAGGAACCATTGAATCTGTATAGAAAAATGGTTGCAGCATATTATTCTTGTGCCAGGAGCTCATTAGATCTGCCATTCTGCTCTTTGACACTTGCTGGGAACTTCATATGGGTTTGTTTTATTTTTTGTTTGTGTGCAGAAAGATATTTACCTTGTGCTAATTTGCATATGCTATGGGATCCAAACATATCCCTTTCTCCCCTTCCATTTTGTAACTTGCTAAGTAATTCATCTTTGTTCCTTCTTCTGCTCCCGGGTTTTGGCATAACCAGAGGCTTTCTAGTTACTGACAGTTACAGTATCTCCTTAGTCTCTGGAACTTGTTGGATACAGTATTTGATTGTTATCATTTGCATAGAGCTATCAAAATAAATAAATGCCTATTTAATCTAGCAGTGGTAGCTCCCAAATAGCTTTTTAAACAGCTGGAAAATTAAGCACAGGAAGACTGGAATCTGTGTTCATCCTCCAAAAAAGAAGTAGATAGGACTCTGTAGTCAATCTTGATAAATACCTCCCAGTCACGATCTTCAGCAATGTGCTCTGTGGAATTGTGTTTTCTGAAATCATGGTTGTTTCTGAAGGCATTCCTTCCTAATATTGCTCAGAGGAAAGAGTGAAGTACTTCAAAATAACTACTCGATTATAAAACGTTTCTATAAGGCAGATGTGGTAAATAATGCATGTTTTACAGCTAATAAGCTAAAGAAAAAATAAAATCTAATTCACCTCAAATTTGTTGAAGTGTCTCTATTTGCTTAGGGTTATGCTCTTTAAAAGGCATTTTCTGGATGTGTGAGGGAAAGAGAAGCATGCAGAGGTTCTAATCTTGAAGAGTATTTGATACTTGAGGCATCAGTAGAAACTTCAGTCTGCAATTTTCAGGAAAATCAAGTCTATACACATGAAGATGATGTTTTAGGTTTTGCAAAACTTGTCTCTACCCTGCTTGTGCTACACATGGTGTATGGTCACTGTAGAGAAACATTGAGTGAAAGAAAAGCTGTATGTAAATAGAAATTTTAATTATGAAGTTAGAAACACATAGCTCTTGGTGTGTTTATCAAGCAAGTTAGCAAGTGAAGTTTATGGAACTAATTCACAGCATGCACAATCATTTGGATGTGCAAAAGTGAATCTCATTAAACGTTTCAAATTTCTATACCCAGCTTGTAGAGTCCTTTCTTTTTTAGGTCTGTGCCCTTTTTTAATGGTACACTCATCTGGTCGACATACTCTTTTCTATCTATAGGTAGTTCAATAGAGGTCTTGAGCTACCTGTTAGCTCTAGTTAGGCTAAATAGTATCATCCAAAATCTTACGTTGCAGATGGAGAGGATAGATTGCCTTTTCACCCGTTCTAATTCTGCCTTCTGGCAAGAGGACTGCTGTATGCTTTATAGCAGTGTCACAGTCATAGATGCAGCAATGCCATGCTGCTGGCCCTCCATTATTGCGATGTAGAGTAGACAATTCAGCCTATTTTGCCAACTTTTCACTGTCTCTCATATCTTCATCCTCTGACGTGTGAGAATTATATGCCTGTCTTTCCATGTGTAAGTGTCAGAGAACTCCTGAGTCTGTCACTAAGCCGAGTTAATAATTCTGAAATATGGAGAAGATGGGAGACTGCATATTTACACAGAATACGTGAGATGTAGCTCCATTACAGAAGCTGAAGAAAACTATTAGCAGTAGTTTTGTTTATCTTCCATCTTACTGTATCATATTGCAGTTTTATCCAATTTGATAATGACATGCTTGTAAACAGGGCTTTAAAAAAATGTAGTATGTTTGAGAATGCTAACAATAACTGGAACAAAAATAATTTCATAGGCCTGGGTTTGTGTAACTTAATTAAATTCTCAGCAGGCTGATTCCATATTGCAAAAATGACTGCTACCCTTGACTACTTTGTTTGCAATTTGACAAGACGAGAACAAGCATGCTGGTGGCCTTTCTTTGTGCTGCTTTGCCAAACTGATCTGGAACAAACATGGTTAGGGTAGTTTGCTCTATAATCTGAATTAGATGACCTCACAATCGCATTGTTACCTTACTTTTTGCTAAAGATGCTTATGCACCAGAAGAAAACCTTGAAATAGAACTGGAACTTTGTCTGTTGGTTTCTCTGAACTGTCTAATCACTATGTCAATAAATAGGTTGTGCCATTTTTGTATGTTATGTTTAGGTGTTTGTACCGGGTTATATGCCTTTGAACAGCAGTCCCAATTATCATTCTCTTAGAAAGCAACATACTCTAAATACTATTTGAAACTTAACAAATGATGGATTTCAGGGTGATATTTCCTCTGTAGGTTTGTGTTCTCTACCAATAAATTTTCCGTATGTTCAATAAGTGACCTATTACCTGCTCAGTTTATTTCCAAATATGCTGTGTTTTGTTAATTTCAATCTCTTTGAATGCTTTGTTGTAAAGCTGTTTTTTTATGCTGAAGTAGTCTGCAGTACTCACTGTGATTTGAAGAATAGTTCTTTCTATAATTGACAAGTGTTCCATGTAAAAATTCTGCTTTATTTTGCAGGTGTCCTCCAAATGATGCAGACTAGAATTGGTGCTCTGCAAAGTACTGTTGATAGGTATGCCATTCATTATGTGATTAGACAGTATAAATTCTTAATTGTTCTGTCATGCTATCTATTAATACTGCTATAAATAAATGTATCTTTTTATTTTTAGAATTAGAGTCAAAATTGTTGACCCCTACAACAAAATAGTGTCTCGCACAGCTCAGCTAGCAAAGCTCCAAGTAAGTTGTATTAAAAATGTATTTTAAACAAACCTTTCTGAACATGTATTATTTCTCAATTGTCAGACATGGGTGGGATTTTCATACTCCAGTAGCCTGTAGATAGTTGTCAGTATTTTTCAGTGAAAAATCAGTATTTGTGTGTCTCTTCATGAGCTACTGAGAAGTGCCTTGTATTGCGAAGTAGGAAACTGACCATTTCACTAGCCCTCCTGCCTCCCCGGGAGGCACTGCTGTGGGGTCTACCTGGCTGCCTCATTTGTTCAAGAAAGAATGGCATCAGCACTGCAAACAATTCACTTCTGGTGGTGGCAGGGCTTATGACGTGAAATTGCTCCCAAATGCAAGACTTGTCGCGTAGGACACGTTCAAACTTGCTAATTTTATCAGTTGATGTACAGTTGGTAGAATAAGTAGAAAAAGGTAGATGACTGATAAGAGGTTGCTTTCTGTCAAAGTCTGTAGGGCTGGCAGGTAAATTTTGCTGCACTGTGTGGTGTTAAAGGTTCTCTTGTACTTATGATAGTATTATTTTAGTGCTTCTGCATTGATTGCTGTGGGACTGCTTACAAACTGAAGGAATATTTGGCTTGCATAAAGCTGGATTTTGCCTTCCTTAATTGTTTTTAATATAGTCTGGCTTTTTCATAAACATTCTCACTGCAAATTCACTGTCAAACTTCAAATCTAGTCCTGAATTTGAAATCTCTTCTGTGTGCTTGTGTGTATTACGTCTTGCTCTGCTCTTTAGAGCTTCATGGCACCCCAAGGGAACAGCAGACTCACAAAGCTTACTTCCTACTTTAAATCATACTGTCCTCTTCTGAGTCTTTCCGTAGTAGATTACAAGCTAAATTGGAATAGTTAACAGCTGAAATACGTAGACAGAGTTTGTCCTTCAGAGGGTTATTTTCTGTGCAGCTCTGTTTAGCAATGTGTTTCTACATGTTCTCTTAATTTTAGATATCTCAGTGTTTAAAAATCCTTATAGTAGCCAAATTTTTAAGACCTTTAAAAAGAAAATAGTTCTGTATTTTAAAGTTATGCTCTCTTTAAAGTATTCACTAGTAGTGGATTTCATCCTGGTGCTACCATAACTAAATAGTAAATGTAGTCTAAAGATGGTGGGCTGTCTCATCTTTCTTCAAGCTTCTGTTACATTATACATTCAATTACATTATGATATGGCAGATCTATGCAGTTGCATATGAGCTATCCAGTGGCGCATTTTCAAGTGCCTCTCTCTTTATAGTTAAGTCTTCTTCCAATAATTTCTTAAAATTACTTGAGATTAAAAATAAGAGGCTTTTTGATTACTTGAATCGTAGTAATAATGTCTGTTAGTGTTGATATGTTGCTTCAAATTTCAGGAGATAACAAACATGCAACCTCCAGAAAAATTGTTTTTTATTTTTAATTTTGCTAAAACCACTTGGACTAACTCAAGCCACTGGCCTTTTCCAAATTAATTCTCTCTTGAACAGTGGAATTCATTTTTTGAATGAAAGCATCTCCTTTAAAAAAGCATACTCAGGAAGGGAATGCTCCCTGAATTAATTCAGACTTATGTTATGCAGGTGGTCAGGTTAGAGGCTCTAGTGTCTGTGAACAACTCCACTATTAGGAATTCTTGATTTTTTTTTTTTAAATTTCTGTGATCCTTATATATTGCATTCTTTTACAGTTGAGAGTTTTATTGTTAAACAGCTCACGTAAATGGAAATACTTGGGTGAAACAGCATCTTTGTCAAGGGCACAATGCAGTAGCAATCACTGTGAAGCTGAGTGCATCTTCAGTGTCTTTGGATTTTTCTCCTCCTTAGAGGAGAAAAGGTCAGAGGTTAAACATTTTTTTGCTCTTGTATCTAAATGTAACTTTTCCCATCTCTTACTCAGTTTGATGGTCCTTTTAAAAGATTGTTTCTTGGGATGAGAGATAATGAGCAACAAGCTAATGAAAAGGACATAATCTTTTGGCCTATAAAGTAAAAGTTGGTCAGAAGATAACTGAAGTTGAATTCCTAGGAGAAAAAACATTAGCCAGAAGTACACAATTGGATTAGAAAGTAATTAAATTTGAAAGCAAAGTAGTAATATTGTGCCGTCTTATTTGGCAAAGCACAGCACACTGTATAAAAAGCTATTTTTGATTCATCTTGTGGAAATTTAGTTTTCGGATATGAAAGTGATACGTGGATGAAGATTTTTTTAATTAAAGAAATGAATTAATAGAAACTAATATGTTAATCTCAAACTAGGATAAGCCCCACTTGGTTCTCACTAATGGTGAAAGAAATCATGTGGTGAAGTTGTCTTAGAGTGCTTAGGTAACTTGCACTTCAGACTGTGATAGAGCCAAAAGCAGCGAGAGTAATTGTGCCTTCAGTGATTTGCCCCAGTGGGTTTTTTTCTAATTTTTCATTTTTGTTCTGTCTAGATGTTTAATTTTATTAAAATATAAGTATTTGTGTTTCAGGTTGTGTATGTTTTTATATATGCACTTTAACATTAGTTTTGAAGACATGAACTTGAGTCTCAAAAGGGGGTTCAAAGTCTGTCGGATACTAAATATTTTTTAAAGTAATTTTAATTTAATTTTGATATCCATAGGGTAAATATTTCAGGAGGCTTTGTCTTAGTACGAGGGAAAATACCACAGAACAACTATGTCTTATTCATTCACAGTTTCTCGTTTACTTCTCTTGTTACTCTGCAGATGTTGGACTGTACTGAAATCCACATACTTTTTTACCTTCTCCTGAATTGCCCTTCTGATTCTAGTTTAGATGTCACTCACTCTAGAATGTTGCTGCTCCTGTAGCATGTACCTCCTAGCCCCACTGACCCAATCCAGCCCTAGAAGAACTCGACACTTCGTGTAACTCTTACTGTTTCTATTATTTACTGTGTAGAAGGAGAAAACCTGTTTCAAGATCTTAGTTGAGTGAAAAGTTGTGAATTGATTATGTTCGAATCAGATGTCAGCAATGCATTTTTTTCTGAATTGGTGCTAATGAAAACATACACAAATATGTTTCCTGAAAATTTACATCTTGTTAATTTTTAGCCAAGAATACCGTACTTTAATAAACCTACGAAAGAATGTGAACTAGCATTTCACTGAATTGAAGGTGACTGGCCTTACAAAAGTTTTGCTGAAAAAGAGTTTTTACATATATTCCTACCATAAGAGTCAATATGTGTAATAACAATTCAGCCTTTTAAGTTTTATTGTCCTCTGAAATAAGTGCTGCCATTTTGCTTATTTTGGATAAATATTTGATTGGCAAGGCCAACTCTTAATTTTGTTAAAGCTTACAGAGGGGAGGAAGGTTGATGAGAGGTGCACAATGTAAAATAAAGCTCAATTCTAGTTAGAAATAGAACATGTCTATGTCATAGGGTTCTGAGTTTCCTTTTTTAAATAGTAATGACAACATAATCTCAGTAGCCCTGTGTATGTGATTACCAGCTTTTCAAATAATTGGTCTATATTGCATAAAATCATGTTAAAAATCCTGAATGAGGAGATTTCAGTGTTCTAAAGTTCCTTGGTTTTATTCTTATTCATATTTCCTTTTTTGTTTAAACTACTTCCATATTTGAGGCCTAATGTTAAGTGTTCCTAATGTATTGATAATATCCCCTAATGCTGTGATTTCTCTGCAGGCTGCCTGTGACTTGCTGCGGAGGATAATACGCATCTTGTATCTCAGTAAGAGACTTCAAGGACAACTGCAAGGAGGGAGCAGAGAGATAACAAAAGCTGCGCAGAGTCTCAATGAACTTGGTGAGTTCTTCTTAGTTACTTTTAAAGGCATTTTTAGCTTGCACTCATATGACTTACACTAGTGTTTGACTTAAAAAACAAAGAAACCCCCAAAACTTTTTGCTATGGTTCTTGCTGTCTGCTTCCTGATTTGAATTGAGAAATGTTATAGGCAGAACTCATTAGTACCTTCAATTTTTTCATATGACTTCTGTACTTAAAGGTATTTGATAACATGAAAATTCTGTGATAATAACTTGTGTTCTTTTGGGCAACAATTTTTTTGTGGTGCAATTTATTTCTTACTGATTTGTGTTTGTAAAATGCCTTCAGAGGCAGCAGATACATATTCAGCTTTTGGAAGACATTGCACTCCAATAAGGCATAGTTTGAATTACAGTTTATATCCTAAAAGAAAATTATTGACCCTGTGAAAGCCATGTGTGATATGTTACACAGTTACCTAACCTAATTCAGACACGAAGCATTCTGTCACAGTAGTGACTAATTTACCCTGTATTTTATTGGCTTCTAGGAAGAATGCTGAAATAGTTCTCATGAAGCTCATGTTACTTTGCAAGATTGTTTTCTGTGTTTTAGCTAGCTTGGGTACTTCCCCACTGTGCTGCAGGATGCAGTAAGGAACATCCGTTAGTCTTGGAGATCACTTGTTGGTGTCGTATTTGGTATCTTGCTAGCTGTTTCTCCTTTGGTTTAATGGTGTTCAAATTTCAGCTTTCAAAAACAGGTTGTGGGAGGGCTGAACATTCAGAATCATCCTGAGGTTTATTGTGCATATTTGTCACTACTACTCTTTTTACACTGTGTAATCAAAAAATTATTAGACAATGACTTAGTCTTATAATTAGCAGATGCTGTGTTGCAAATGGAAAGTTTTTATATTTATTTAGTATATCAGTTTGACTTAAGCAACTGTAGCATTCTAAGCTAGCATATTTTTTCTAGTTTTCTGATTTTTAATTTTTTTTTTCTATTTTGGTCTCCCATCACATCTTCCAGTTATATAAAGTGATACTATCTTTTAACTACCTGAATTACAAGTCTTGTGGGGTTGACCTGAATGCTGGATCCTATTAAAATAATGAGTACAATTTAATGGTAAAATCTGAGATTTTTATCTTGTGTAGTTTTTAGGATTTCTTTATTTTAAAGACAATACCTTTTATTGCTCTTCTCCTTCTTTTTTAAAATGGTGTAAGAAAAAAACCACTTCCACTTTCTTCTGTTAGAGTGTCACAGTCTTTTGAGTTTCTCGTTTTCAAATACTTGGTATTTTCCTGAAGTTTAGAAAAGTCTGAGGAATTATTATTGTTAAAGATGAAGTGAAACATGTCCCCTTAGGAAGCCCTTTTGAGTTTCATCCTACAGTCCATAGGGAGGGAGCCAAGTCTTGTCATCCTTAATGTAATCCTTAATTAATCCTTAATTCTTCATGGTTATGTGCAGGTAAAATCCCTTGTCCACTGTCATTTCTCTCTCCTTCTCTTTTACTGGTATCTCTTCCTTTCTTCTCTGTACCTTTCCATCTGTGTCCTTCCCTCATCTTTTGGCTATTTATCTGCTCTTTGTTATCTTCTGTTGCCCGTCTTCTCTGGTCTGAATTCTTACTGCCTCCCAGCTGGCTGTGGCACCCAGCACCCATGTGGATGGGAACACGCCACTCCTTTCTTTTGGCCTTCTGCTGCTGCTCCCAGGGACCGGGCTGAGTATAAGCTTGTACACTTTGTTAGTATTTGTATTAGTTCTGTTACTTCGTTAAATCTCTTTCCACTTCAACTCATGAGGTTTCTCCCTTTTTTCCTCAATTCACCTTCTCAGCTGGGGAAGGGTCAGCGGGTGGAGAACAACTGCTACAGTTTAGTCCCAGGTACGGGCTAAATGTAGACAATGTGGTGCAATATAATTTCTGCTTTTTTGAAATCAGCAGCACTGTGATATTACTGTGAAAGCTTTGCACTTTCTATGGTATGATATACCTTTTATTGCTTATAGGTTATTCTGGGTGGAATGTTGGGATAACTGGCCGTGTATTTTTATGTACTGTTATACTCTGTATGTATGTTTGGGGCACACAAATGTGTGTGCCTGTTCAGGTATTAAACGTATATTAGGTATATAGGTATATTAGATATTAAACGTATATTTCCTCAGCAGATCTGTTAGTTCACTTACAGCTCTTACTTAGGTGTGGCCTAAAGTTTATTTTGCAGTGATGGGAGAAGATATGATAAAAATACAGTATCTTGGAATTAGATAGAAATATGGGTCAATCAGAGGAACTACAAGGAACAGTAGCTTTTGCTGAGAAGGGTGTTTTTATTGAACACTTTGTTCACTTACTAGTAGTCTGCAGATCTCCGGCTTCAGTGGATGAGGTTAGGAACTTTACTCTGAAAGCATTTGGTAACATCTTTGTTGAGATCTCTACTTAAAACTGAAGTAGATCTAGAATTCCTCTGTGTTGGACTTTCGCATTCTTTGAAGTTAACTTCGCACTTTGGTGCAGTAAGAAGAAAGACTGAATTCCCTATGTAATTTTTAGAGATTAAATGTGACTAATATGTGTGTTTGTGTGTGTATATAAACCCCAAACTTTCTTCTGCAGCTCCCCCACCTGCCAACATGCTGCTTTGGGTTCTCTAGCAAAGTCGAAACAGAGCTGTGGTAATCTATTGAATAAGCTATTAGTTGCTTCTCTAATGATGATTCTTCATATTATACAATCTAATTCAGCATATGGATAGGTAAAGCAAGTGGCATATTCATATGTCACACAGTGCCTAATGTGGTGAATTATGTGCCCTGACTATGCTTCTTAGCTGTATTTTAATGTAAATATTTTATAAAGTGGAAAAGAAACATTCCTAAGTAAGTTTAAACAATAAAATGTGACAAGAAAATTGTACACTATACACAGTTCCCTTTCACAGAAGAAATTCTGCAGGTATTAAATCTGTTGTCTTCTAAGTGGGTTATGCAGAAGTTACTGTCAGTAACAGTGGCCTGTAACTGATCAGATGAAGATGAAAAAATTCTTAGTTGTGCAGCAAGTGGCTTACTTGACTGTGGACAGTTTGTTAATTCCATCTCTCGGTTTCAGAGATAGCTCTGGACAACAAAGAATTTATATCTTTTCTTGTTAGGTACTTATAACTGATGTCATCACTATTCACATAAATGCCTAGACTTCTTTTAGTTATAATAAACTCCTAGTCTTTGTATATGATTGCATTATAATTTATTTCACAGCAAGTGAATTTATTTGCTTGAATGACCTTGTAAGCATATAATACTTGTAGGCAGGCTCTCACAGCAGCCATAATTTTGCTCTTTTGTAAACCTGGAGTTAGCCTGTGACTAAGCTGTGCAGCTATAAAATGAAAGGGAAGGAGTCTCTCGAAACACGGATTTGGGTGTCTTCAGTATAGCAGTTGCTCCAGGACAATACTACCTTCCATGTAACTTATGAGAAGAGAGGATGGGCCCTAAAGATACGACTGTGACCTTACTTTAAAGCTAAATAGTTCTAGAGAAAAGGCAAAATATTGTCAGTTAAAGAAGTTAGGCTAAAATGGAGATAATCCTACATATATACTGTGCTTTTTATAAAGCAGGAGCAAAGCTTACACATCACAATTATTTAGGCTTAACATGATGATAGAAGTCCTAAGGGAACTTCAAAGAATTAAAGCTCAATTTTGATGGTACTTTTAAAGAAGTTGGATGAAGAAAATGGAAATTAGTGAGGATATGCATAATATTACTAGGTGAAATATAATTTGAAAACATTTTTTTGGCTATGCCTAGAAGGCTTCTTTGTAGCTGGCATAATGTCGGTGGTGGTAGCCCTGCCTTCTAAAGTGCATTTCAGAACTAGTGACATCCACACAAAGGTGACAGTGATCTTGGGCCTGAAAAATTCTCTTGTGAAGGCTAGAAAAAAAATTGCCTTAGCGCCTTTCTAAGGTAAAGAGGATGTATCACAACATCATTTGAATAAGAAAAAGCCGGGATATAGCTGATATGTCTGTTAGAATAAAAAATAGAGGAAATGGGAGGAGAAAAATGACCTCTTGTCTGCCTGATGTAATGGGGATTGCATTGGTGGTACCTTGTCTCGTCCTGTATTGAGGTTTCTCTGTTTCAGTGTGCTTTTCTAGTATTTCTACTATGTGTAGTACACTGGAGTTTCCACTGAAGGGCAACATCATTGTAAAGATTGTGAAGTTATCTATGGTATAACATCTTTTGTCATGCAATTTGTGTCATACAGTAATACCAAATAATGCTTGATAGAGGGAGAGAATTAAATTTCTTTGTGAAAATTCACTGTTTCGCTTTACCCTTAGTTCTTGTGGTTATGTACTGTAGTAATGTCACATGGTCTGTGTTTGCCTTATCTTTGAAATTGCTTATAACATTAAATAGAGCAAAATCTTTTCAAATATTTTAAACCTAAGAAGTCTATTTTTTTCTTCCTTTGTTGCTATTAAAGCATGAACCTATTCCATAGAAAGGAGAGTGTGTTCCTTTGTGTATGTATGTTTATTGTGTGAGCCGACACACATGGAATGCAGGAACAACCACAAAACAATGGATGAAATGCAAAGAGTAAATTTATTTTTGTTACCTTGCCAACTGGGGGATCATCTGGATCAACCGAAGCAGCATCCGGGCAGAGAGACACAGGTGGAGTTCAGTCCATACTAGGTGATCACTGAACCTGCTGTCACCTGTATTTCAAGGATTCATGTAGGCACAGTTTACCACTGTGCTTTTATCTTTTCCACAGCAGGGCAGGAATCTCAAACATGTTTGATAGGGTGCGTCAAAGTCTGTCACAGGCCTATGTTATATAAGCACAGATATTCTACTTGTCCAACACAAGGCTAAGCAACAGTTAATATTATATGTGTGTTTTTCTGCACCTCAGCTGCAAGTCACTTGAATGTGTTTACAATCCTCCTCACCAATCCTCGGTAATTTTCCCACGTTTCTGCATATAAATATTTATAAAAATATGTCATCAATATGTCTCAACTGCTTTTCAGAGTAGTCTCATTGTTCTTAGTGGTTATCTTTGGGAACTCCTGGAGAGAGAGATGAGATTCCAGAAGATGGGAGAGCTTGCTTTATTGAAACTAGAACTTACTGGCTCCTGTTTTATTTAGACAGCTCAAACTAGTTTAACTTCCTTAAGCAAAGAAACTGTAGAAAAAATAAACTATTTGTAGGAGTCTAGAATGTAAAAGTGCTATTAAATAGTAGGCCACATATATTTATCAAGATGAATCCTGTTTAACCAACCACATTTTCTTTGTTGACAGCATAACAGGTCTTAGAAATAGAGATCAATGACTGTCTTGTAGTTTGATTTAAATAGGGCTCTTGACACCTTGACCAACTCAGTAGGATCAGCAATAAAATCCAGATGAAAATGTTGTGCAATGAAGGCAGAAGCTTTGAGAAAGCTGTACCCCAGAAGTCATCATCAGTTATTCATTGTTGCCCAGCAATATAGCAAGTGGGGTTTTGTTGAAATGTGTTCTGCAGCTGGCTCATGTTTTCATTAATGATTTGAGTGATGTGATATGGTATATCCTTATTAAATTTACAAGTAATAATCAAGCAGAGAAGAATGGCAAGTATGTTGGGAAACAGGATTAGAATGAAGAATATTCTTAGAAAATTGGAGATATGTCTTAGGTGAACTGATTTAATTTCTCTTCCAGACAAGTGCAAAGTCCTAGCAATAAATAGTTGCAGTTAACAGCAGGAATAGAAGAAATGACTGTATGGATTACAGTTCTGCAGAGAGGCTTGATGGTTCCTCAAGAACTGAGTGCAAGCCACTTGTTCATTTGTTTTGTAGCAGTATGACATTGTTGGCAATTAAATTTGTACTGATCTTTATAAGGAAGGGTGTTGTGTGCAAGGCACTTGATACTCCATCTGAAGCATGAACAAAAAGTTTCTTTCAAGTCCCTTTGAGGCACCTCAGTCAAGGAAGATGTAGGTTAACTGGTGAAAGTCCTAAGTACAGCAGTAATGATGGCTGAAGGTCTCAAGGATGGGCAGTGGGTGGAGGAACTGAAAGCTTGTGGCTGTTTGGTTTGGCAAAGAGGGGTCTGAGAGGCAGAGTGACATTCTTCAGATAAATAAAAGCTTTTCAAGTGGGAAGGGAGTAAATGGCTCTCCATATCCACTGCGATCGAAACAGTAAGTAATGGACCTGGAACGAAGTGAAGAAAATATTTTATCTGAAATGTTAGGAAAGTTTTCCGCCAGTAATGGTAATTTCAGGGGAGCTGTGAAGTCAGTATTTGAAGCTTTTTTTAAAAGCAGTTTAGACAAAGCATGTATTGGGAATAGTTTAGATACAGGTACTTTTGCCTTGAAGCAGGACTGGGTAAGCTGACCTGCTACCAGTCCTTTTTTTCTCTTGGAAATGCTTCCTCCAAACTCTGTTAATAGAAAATATATTATAGGGAAGTTTTGGTTTTGATTTTGGTTTTTGGTGGTGTTTTTGTTTGTTTGTTTTAATTGGACTGCTTGATGTGAAATTTGCTTCCCACAAGTTGATTTGTTGGGCACTGTTCCCAGATACCTCCTCGAAAATTAGGACAGTGTGACTGAAAAATTCATGCCATCACTTAGTTCAGCCTCTTATCACTCCTTCAGATGAAATAGTGGATAAACCTCCTCAAAGACCTTCAGACCTTTGACACAATTTCTTCTCTTCTGGTTACTCAATATGTGACTGACATTTGAGTTAACGTCACACAGTTCATCATGTTACTGAAGTGCTGCAAAAAATGACCCTCGAAACTGTTAATGTCAGTATTCTCTAGGAGAATGCAGTAAACAGAAGGAAGGTGGTACTGACTATGTGCATGTAAGTGTTGTGCATCTAATTTTTTTCCTTTGCTAGGAAAGAAGGGAAGCTATCCATTTCTCAGTGACTCAACTTAAGAAAGATGTTAATTTACTCCTGTAAATTTTTAATCATAGAATAGTTTGGGTTGGAAGGAACCTTTAAAGGTCATCTCATCCACCCCCCTGAAATGAGCAGGGACATCTCTCCAACTAGGTCAGGTTTCTGAGAGCCCTGTCCAACCCAATCTTGAATATTTCCAGGGATGGGGCATCTACCACCTCTCTGGGCAACCTGTGCCAGTGTTTCACCACCCTCATTATAAAAAAAAAATAAAAAAATTCTTCCTTATATCTGTTCTGAATCTACTCTCTTTTAGCTTAAAACCATTACCCCATGTCATGTTGGAACAGGCCCTGCTAATATGACTGTCCCCGTCTTTCTTATATGCCTCCTTTAAGTACTGGAAGGCTGCTATCAGGTCCCCCCCGAACCTTCTCTTCTCCAGGCCTAACAACCCCAGCTCCCTCAGCCTGTCTTCATAGCAGAGGTGCTCCAGCCCTCTGGTCATCTTCATGGCCTCCTCTGGACTTGCTCCAACAGGTCCATGTTTTTCGTGTGCTTAGGACTCCAAAGCTGGATGCAGTACTGCAGGTGGGGTCTCATGAGAGTGAAGTAGATGGGCAGAATCACCTCCCTTGACCTGATGGCCGCAGTTAATATTTGGGAATGATGATGAATATTGCTTTGTGCTTATGAAAATATTAAGCATTTATAGTCAGTAATCAGGAAACAACAGTTCTGATTTGTTGGAAACTTAACTCATTTTAGTAGGAAGTGTTCATTCTTGTTTCTTTTATAGTGGTTATCTCATCTGTATCTATTGCAGGTTGGAATTATTTGTACCTATTGCATCCATAGTATGCCTTATTAATTGAGTATTAAAATGGTGTAAATAATTTGACTAAACCAGAGCGATTTATTCTGAGATGATTGGCTAACTGTAATATTTGTCCTTCAAGTCAGATATTACTGTATAAAAACTTTCATTTTAACTGCTGCAGTTTTTGAAGTAACATTAATTGTGTGTTATATATCTGTACACAAGTATTACTAAATTTGCAGTGATAAGCTCTCTGAACACTGGCCATAGATACTGTGGTAGCTATTTTTCACTGCTGCCTTTTTCCTATATCATATTCAGCAATTAATTTTTTTTTTCATTCCAAACAAAAATTTAGAGTGTACAATTGCTGAGCCAGATCATGTGTTGAATCAAGCTGCAATTAAAGTGAGGAAGGACTTGAGTCATGTCATATCAGTGAGGTCTTTCACTGCTAGTACACAGAGCCAACAGATTTGTTGGTATTAATATTACCACGTGCAGTTTCTCATAAGAATCAACACACATCATTCTGGAGGATAAAGTTGCTTTCATGGTACTTTTGCTTGGGGATTTAGATGCAGTACAATTTACTGCCTTGTGCAATACCTGGTGTCCTCTAAAATAATACAGCATGTGTCTGTGTAGCACAATGTGCTGTTCTATAGGGGTAACTGAACTGATTTGATTAATAGAAATTACATGGCCATGCTAGCATGATGCTTTTTGCCTGGGGTAATTAGCCCTGCTGAGAATGACTGAATTGTATTACTGGCTCAGAGCCATCTGCATTATTTTTGAATGCTGCTGCTTCAAGTGGTACATCTGCATCCATAGCATGTGCAAGTATCTTGCCAAAACCCTTTTCCTCTGTCCTTGGTGGTGTTAGCGGTAACACTGCAAGACCTTCACTGAAATAGTTTGGGCTAAAATATATTGTGCCTTTCTGTAGTTGTGATCTCTGTGTTCATCAATTTCATGTTCTTTTCAGTTGAGCTGTTTTTTTTTTATTATTTTGTTTTGTTTTTCCTGAGGCTGTTACCATAAGATGGAATATTTTGCAAAAAGTTGTGCAAAGTTTTATTTGTAGTATTCCAGGCCAAAAAAATCTCTCTGGTGGGAAGGTCAAGCAGACATACAAATAATTTTAAAGCCTTAATATTTGTAGCTTTAAAACAAAGAGTCTTGAACTGTTTGGAAACTGAGAACTCATTTTTTAATATAAAGCTTAATTTTCCAAAATCAAACTTCCCATTATTTTTAAACTTTTTTGTAAGTTCTTCACAAACACGGAGCCAGTGTCACACATGAAATACATATAGAATACACAGTCTGCACTGCTTTTCTTCAGCATATCTGGTAAAAACTGAAAATGATGGCCTTTTGCTGTAGTAACATTGTGATTAACTGTATGTGGTTAACAGTGCATTTAATCACAAAATAATTGTGTAATATAGTATCTGGTGTATATGTATTTTTTGTGATACCATTGTTCAGCTTACATTCATACAACAGAGGCAATTGAAGTTATACATTGGTAAAGGAAAAGAAAAAAAGTATTTGTAATGCTTCAATTTACTATGTTTGAAAAGATTCTGGTTTTATTAGTTGGTCTGTCTTTTCAAGGAGAGGAGTGCTGTAAAAGCTATGGAGAGTTAGTGCTAACAAAAAAATCCTCTTGGTTACTAAGATCTTGTCATTTTTTTAGTATTGTTCCTGGCTTCATGTTTGCTGAAGTCACTACTTATTGTAAATTAATGTAAAAGGAAGAGCTATTCAAGCTTCTGCTGAGTTGTTTTATTTCATGAATTATGTTGTACATACAAATACTCTGTGTAACTAGTGTAGAAGCTAATCCTTGTGCTCTTCTGTAGTTGCTACACCGCCCACTTATTTCTTTCGCTGTTTCAATTATGCACACAACAATCTTCTTCTAGGTCATCTAATTTTATTTTATGCCGTCTTTACCTTTTATGCAGGGTTAAGGAGCTTCTGTGGATATTAATTTATTTCTTGTTGGCTTTTGAAATAGAGAAAGAAAAATCCCGATAGAATGTAACAAGTTCATTAATTTGACCTATTTATTTTAAGATACTGAATTAATGTGCTTGTAACAAAATGACTTGCAAAACTTAATACAGTTTTTCATTAGTAAGAGGCTAATAGTGTAAGACCTCTTTATCCTCTTTGAACAAGGCAGACAGAACAAACAGATTTTACCATCAAATTGCATTTTGCTGTGATTAGGATTTCTAGTTTGGAAACCTGACGTTAGATAAAGCATTTTATGTAAATACTTGTTATATTTTACTTAATCTCTGGCATACATTCTTTTTCTAGCCATTTTCTATAGAATACACTAATTACAGACATATGAGAGAAGAGACTATGTTTGAATTGATACAAGAAAAAAATTACTCTGTTGGAATTCTGTTTTTCAACATAACCTTTAAGTTAGTAGAGCTTGAATTTGCATTTCCTCAGGCTTTTAAAAGTTTGGTTTCTGTTAATATAGCTCCATTGTAGTTTCATTGCTGTGTTTTCCAGAGTCATAACTATTCTGATCTCTTGAAACTGAATTTGCTTTATGCATACAGTTCTAAAAAATTAATCCAGGTATAATTGTAATGATGGGTTTTCTTGATGACTAGTTTCATTTAAATGACCATAAACATGTTTCAAATGTGCCATGTTGAGTGAATCATGAAACTTTTTAAATTAAGCTGATTTTTGATTTTGATGAGATTTGCCTTTTAGCTACAACTACTTGAAGAATTTGATTTTTCCTGTATGTATGTAAGCATTTGGTAATTTTAGTCTCAAGGATATAGACCTTGTCAGAGTGTTGTATATCAGATATTTTAAAATGGATTTAGTACTCTGCTTTCTATCTTGAGGTGTTAACCTGTTCCTGAGAGGTATGTTATTGATGTCCCATTAGCAAGGCTGTGCCAGAAGTTAATTACAGTGTGGTCAAGTTGCCTGTGCTGTAGCACATGGACTATTTCTAACACTTTTTGTCCTGATTCCAGGCCCATCAAAGACTATTTTCTTTCTTTTTACTCTTTCTTGCTCACAGTTACAGGTGTCTACACCTTTTGGTCCCTGCATTTCTAGAAAGCTTTACTCTTTCAACCTCCTTGTCATCTGTTACTCAGAATCTGATTGCTGCTATTTCATTATTGATATGATTATTATTGTCATGATCTAATGTATAGAAGTTTTGGTTACAGGCCAGTATTGCACTGAGCTAGGCTTCAGCAGGTACAGAGTAAAATCTGGGACCTGACAGCTCTTGATTTATTTGCTTCTAACAGTTCAGAAGACTCCAGTGGGAAAGAAACAATAGTGGACAAGAAATATGGAAAGGGAGAGGGGAATGTGATGGACTTACAAAAAGTGTTTTCTGCTAGGAGAGGAATTATTGTCAGGACAGCAGAGTAGCTGCACCAGTCATGCAGCTGATGAGGTAATATGTGTTTAAACTCTCTCGTTATGTGCATAAGGCATGAACAGTGTTTGGCCTGATAGCACATTCAGTTCTGTGTTTGAGATTAAGCCAGTACTTCTTATTTCTTAAAAATCCAGTATTTCTTAAAAAACAAACTATTTTCCATCTACTTTGGTAATGTATTAGATGGTCTGAGGCTTTGAGAGCCAGAGGATATATCTGGGGTTTGTAGTCCCACCTGGGTAAGGCTGAGATAGAGGGGCCTGGGAATTTTGAAAGTGGATCTGGTTGGAAATGAAGAACAGAAGGTGTGATGGAAGAGGGAAGTTGTGGAAGGTCTTGGTGATTACACTATCCTATCTTTTTTAATGAATGACCTTAAATGTAAAGGCCTGGTCTCATAAGGTGGGTTTTTTTCCAGTTTTTGTTTGGTTTGCAATTAGTGAATTTAAATATGTGACTCTAAAATCTGAAAACTGTACTTATATTCCATTCTTCTAATAAAAAAATTCCCCTTCTGCTCTCTTCTCGAAGTATCCCTATAGAGCAGAGAGGAATTATACCAAGCCTATTTCCATTTTGCTGTTAAGGAGTATTTGTTCCCCACCAGAAGGATGGTATCCCAGCTTGTAAGGGAGTTTGGACCTTGTTATTGCTTTACCCCTTGACCATTTTAAGTGTTTGAACAGTAAGTATTTTTGTATTTGTTAGCTAGGGTGTGTCATAGTGCCCCATGATAATGAGACCAGATGGAATCCATGTAGGGATACTGAAGGAGTTGGCGGAAGTGCTCACCAAGCCACTCTCCATCATTTACCAGCAGTCCTGGCTAACCGAGAAGGTCCCAGTGAACTGGAGGTTAGCAAATGTGACGCCTGTCTACAAAAGGGCCGGAAGGAGGATCCAGGAAACTGCAGGCCTGTCAGTCTGACCTTGGTACCAGGGAAGGTGATGAAGCAGCATGTACATGACAACCAGGTGATCGGGCCCAGTCAGCATGGGTTATGAAAGGCAGGTCCTGCTTGACTAACCTGATCTCCTTCTGTGACAAGGTGACCTGCTTGGAAATGCTTGTGTTTAGCCAAATACAGGATAAATACAACTTCAGAGGGTTTTTTAAAATTATTTTTTAATTACTTTGAAACAGTTATGATTGTGTAACTAGTACAGATCTTGGGGCATCTTTGAGTTTTGAGACAAGGTATTCTGTTACTGGGTAATTGTACTTTTAACAGAGCTACATCATTAAAAGTAGAAACGAAAGCTGTGGATTTCTGTTTCTAAGTGACATACAAAAATTATCAAGACCCAAAGATATCTACAAACTCTGTCTGCCTTTGAATGTAGTAATATTTTGTGCACTGACTTTAAAAGTCTGTATTTGTTAAAAAAAGTGTGTACCAAAGATGAGAAGAGAGTTTAAAAGAATTACTTATGGCTGAGAGAGAAGGGAAGAGAGAGAGAGGTTAGCTGTGAGTCTCTGAAAGATTATCTTTTTGCATCTTGTAAATTACCAATATATTGTAGAGAGTAAGAACAGCTGGCAAGAGTTTGAAAAGAATTTGTAGTGTCTTTTACATATTGCATAAACAAAGAAAAAGGTATCAACTCATAGGTATCTGTGTTCATGAAGAGAAAGGTAAGTTGGATTACATAATTTAAAATAATAAGTGAACACAGGGATATTGGCAAGGCAGAGAGATGTTAGCTCTAAGCTGAGTGGTGGTGTGTTCTCACTATATTTCAATAGGTATAAAAGTTTAAGTAAACAGTTAAGAGCTAGGACTCTGAGTACCTATTATAAACGAACAAGTCAGTGACTTGAACAACTAGTGTGGAAAAATTCAGTTCTGTAGAGTTGGATGCCGTTGATGGCTAAAATGATGCATCTGGAAGAGTGCGGGTCTAGTAGTCTGTCCTGCTCTGTGTGGAGGTTCTACAAGGAAATGGCAATTGTACATTTCAGGCAGGTCTACATATGCACTGTCTGAAGCTCTGGTAGGAATTGGCATTTATAACTTTCTCTGTTCTCCTTTTCCTTTCCTGAGCACTTACGTATTTGGAAATTCAATAGTAAGCTGCAGGCTTGTTCTCCCAGAGCCAGAGTAATGATCTCTAAGGTGACCCGAGTCAGTGGTTTGAGTTCAGTAGATAATCACTTCCCCATAGGAAGGTGTGGAGAAATGTCACACGTATTTCTTCTAGAGGAGTTGGCTGAGAGTAGCTGTGAGGATATTTGCTTCCTTTTGTTTATCTATGGCCAATGGTGAAATCAGTTGTTTAGTAGTCAAGGAAATAACACTGAGAAGCAATTAATGATATTGATCGTTTTCTTTCTGCTGGGACTGAAGCATTTATTAGTGCGTAACCTGGTGATTGTACTGAAGAACAACAGTTCTGGTTAGTTCAGGAATAACACTTCATCATGTAAGTATCCGAGAAAAAGATTTTTAATTTTTCTTTTTGAACAATCGAATTAAGAAATAGAGTGAGAAAGAACAGAAATAAATGAATTTGACAGGTAACTCATGATCACCAAGGAAAAGAAGTAAGCATTTGTTTAGAATGCTCACTAGAAGGAAGATCAAATAATGGTGGTAGCAAATTATGTTTCAGAAATTTCACTGGGGGTTAACGGAATGAGAAGTTACTGTAGAAGTAGCTGTAAATGCATATAGATCAGAGCACCAGCTAACAAAATCCAAAAAATATTACTTTCACAAGCCGCGGAATTCAACCAGAAAAATGGAAGCATTGCTGTCTAAGCATGTTGGGAAAATGGTGTTGGGAGCCTAGACTGTTTGACCTCTATGGCCAGTGGTAAAAAAATCACCAATTTCTAACACAGGAATTATCAGCGATTAGAAACACTATTATGGATTATCTTGTAATAAATAAACTTACTGGATTTGGAAGTCACTTGTTGCCAGAGTGGCAAGTCATGATGCAGAGGATAAACTGAGAATAGAGCAGTGTTTGATGTTTCATTTTTGAAAGAGTTAATTTTCCAATGCAGAGGATCTTCTGTTCAGTAGTTTAGACAAATGTATTTAGCCAAACTTAAAAGTCAAAAGCTTGAAGATTCTATTAACTTGTGAAATATTGGCTTTTTGACAATCAAGAAAGAGGGCAGTCCTGGCTAAAGGCCTGTTCTAATGTAGTGACAAAGCAAAGACAAAACTATAATTGGAAAACAATGTATAAACACTACTGAATTCATTACAAGTGTAGAGTATAGATATGATAAATTTAAAATACTGTGGAAAAATCTGTGGCTGGCAGGAACCAGCAAGACACTTGTCATGGAATAACCTTAAATATACAAATTTCCAGATGGTTCATAAAGATTTAGAATAGGGTGATTTTTCAGTAAATGCTCTTGCTTTATATTTGGAGACAGAGTAATTTGTTTATCCATAACATAAAGATACTTCATAATCCAACAGTAACTCAGGAGGATGTTGTACAAGTGTACTAACTTCCCAGAGCCATTTGTTTGCAACCCCTTACTAAATGGGGAAGGCGAAAGTCCAACGTTCAGAATGAGAAACAGGGTATTTCTGTTGAAGTGAGAGTTAGTTAGACACAAAGCTGCTGTAGAAAAATAGTAGAGAAGTTGACTTCATTTGAAAGAAGAATTCAGGGCTGTAATGCTGAATTAATGATAGTCAATTACATATTTATGCAAAATGTGTTGTCAAACATTTATGTGTTTGATTTCTTAGTTGATTAAAGAAATTATGTAGATGCAATATAGATTTACTTTGTGCATAATCTATGATTTAGATGGTTTAATTCTCTCTTTAAGGTATTGTTTCCCTAAGTAAGTATTTAAATAATCCATCTTCTCACCTCACAGTTGCTCTGCATACTTGGTAGATAATTTTATTACTAGGGGAGCTGGAAGAGAGGAACAGAGGTAAATAAGGTAGTAGTAGTTTTCTATGGGTGTACACCTCAGATTAAGGCAGACTACTGGAGGAGAAGCAGCTGGGAATGGGCAGAGCATCTTGAATGTTCAACATGTACACATAACATGCTTTTTAAATTTAAAAACAAAAAAAACACACAAAAAAAGTATGACCTCTGTTTTTACAAATACGAAAATATGGTACAAAACTTCTGTAAAGCATTGGAATTGGACTGCACCCATGCTGGGATTGCTTTACCAATGTTGTTTCTGTTCTAGCATCCATGCAGCTATGTCAGGCAAATCTGTACACCTGCAATTGGTATAGGGAATTGTGCTGTACAGATAGAAACATAGTTTTGTGGATACCGGTGAATAAATGCAATTATTCATGTCAGTAGGAGATTAAATGGGCCCTTTTTCTTGAAAATTAAGACTGTAGAGGTGCATTCATGAGGAGAAAATAAAGGGTTGCAGAAGGACTCATTGATTAGCAGAGAAAGAAATAGCAAGAGTTAAGGACTGGAAAATGAGGCCTGGCAAATTCAGAAGTATAAAATAATTGAAAAATGAGATTGTGCACACAGTTTTGTTGCAATTCCTCAATTAGTTGTTTGAATCTTAAAAATAATAACCAATTTTACCCTGTTCATTTCTAATTAAATTGTGAGTCAGTTCAGGTTAAAAAAAACTAACCAAATAGCAATGAAAACAAGAGTGAAGTCTAATCTTTATTCAGGTCCTGGATGGGAGCCACTATTTCTGTAACTTATTTCTTCTCTGCCTTAAAGATCAGTGAAGACGTTGCTGTATGTAATATGAAATAATTGGTAGTGTAGAGTAAGATTTAATTCTGGTGCATAGGAAACAGCTTTAAAAATAGGCTGTTTGCACAGGAGTAGTTTTTCCTCTGTGTCTTCCAACTCATGCACATAACTTTTCAAATATTAGTTTCATCAAGAACTTTATAGACTCTTCTCTGTTATGGCATGAAAGGTAAAGTAGTCCAGTCTTTTTATTTATTTACTGTTCAGGTCCAACCTTCCACTGATCATGGGCACCAGCTGAAGAACAGCATGGTCTCATATCACTTTTCATGTCATTTCAGGGGAAGATGTGAAGACTTAACCTCATTAAAAGAGGGAACATCCTATTATTTTGAGAACACACTGTTTCTATGGCACATTGTCTATAATTCCAAACATTTCCTCTCTCAATTTTTAGATGACCTAACTTGCAAACTAGAGATGTAGTAGAAACTTGAGATTTTTGACTGAAACAAAAGTGGGGCATAACAAAGTCTCAGTGACTGAATCAAAAGTTTCTCTCTTTTATTCCACTTTATTTAAACTGCTTCTGGAACCAGCACTGTAAGCTGTACAAGTGGGGCAAGATTTGTCAGAAGCTTCTGAATACATTAATCTTTTTAAAGATGTCTTTAACTTGTTTTCATGTGCACTTTTTTGTGCTTTATCCATGTTTGATATGACTGCTGATGAGCTCTGTGGCTCCATTTTATATTTATAGGCATATAACCTCATATGGCCAAAATTATAAAACTTAAATGTTAAACATAGGAAATGAAGTGATTCACTCAGTTTGGAAATTTCTTACGATTTGATGTTTGCTAGGTAACTGTTCAGAAGATGAGTTTATAATTTGAGTAACACTCTTGTTTTTATTACATTCAAATATACTCCTAGAAAGCCTGTTGTATCTGAAAAAAAAATTAACTGCAGTAGCAACAAAGACATATACTAAATCTACTTATTTTAACTGTATTGTACTCCGTATATGTGCAGGTGTGTGGTATTTTGGCAAAACATGAGAAATTAGTTTTCCATGAGGATTCTTTTTGGGTTAGTTATATAGTCTGTGGGAGCCACTGTTGTTATTGAACCACCTAACTTTGTTATCCTCTTCACATCTTTTGTTTTGTTCATTCTCATCCATTGATAGGTCTCACTTACTCTAGCTGTTAAAGGTGTTAGCAGGAATAATAGATCTCCCTCATTATTGTTAAGGTGTTTTACAATTGCAGTGCTGGCATTCATCTCTTGCTTTATGATGATACATACATTGCAAATAGTGTTTCTTTCCTGCTGTATTTTTCCTTTTGCATGTTTTCAGCATTCTGGTAAATGCAACCTAGTGCACCAAGTATCACCAATATTTATAATAATTCACTAATGTGGGAAGCTCTGATTTTTTTTTCTACTTCTCCCTTCTTCCCTCTCTGTTTATTTGTGACAGGGATTTATGAAAATTATCTTGAAATAAGATTTGGAAGAAAACCATGGTACAGAGTAGCAATAGGTTATCATCAGTTGTGCTTTTCCCCCCTCTACTAATTGATTTTAAATTGAGTTTAACTTGAAGCAAAATCTCACAGCAGATTGTGAGAGATCCTAGTACAGTTGAAAGTAAAACTATGGTAATGTCGCTCTGTTAATAGCAGTCTGAAATAGCCAGAGTGACAGATTTTACAGTGATAATGTTGTTTCAGCAGTGACATTGATTTGTTTATCAGCTATGGTATCAAATTAAACTGTTGCGAGATAGGGTAGGAAGTTAAGAGATCAGAGCATGGTAACAGAAACCAAAAGTGTATTTTCAAAAACCCAGTTTGGAAAGGAATCAGGGGTGTGCTGTTTGCCAACAGCTTTGTGCCGTCAGCTTGCCTGGCTGCACACTGTCAGCAATCGGAATGAGGATTTAGAAATGCTTATATGCAAAGAATATATAATTCGTTTAAACTATAAAAAATAAATTATATTTCAATAATTTCAGGTTCTCTACTTACTACAGAACTTTCACTGTAAATCTTCTGTTTTTTCATTTCAAGTTAATTTCTTTTCATTGTGTGAGAATTTCTTTGTAAAATAGGAAAGCAGCTGACACAGAAATCTATAAAGTAAATACACAGGAGGATATTTCCTCCATTCTGGCTCAATTTGTAGTAATCACTGAAGTGTAATTTTAGCAAAGTACATCAAGATGTCTAGTGATATTTCTCCTTCACTTTATTACTCTACAAAAATAATTAAATTGAGATAAAGAAGCAGTAATTGAAAACATACTGTGGTAGTGGTACACATTCGAAGCATCAAGACAAACTGAAGTTATCTGACCAATACTGATTTGAGGGAAAATTCAATAGCATTTTTAAAAATTTATCACTGGGAACAGACCTCTAAGAACATTTCATTTTCAGATCTGTTCTTGGAATGCATGTACTCTGTAGGTACTTTGTACTCAGTAGAATGTATAGTTTATCTCTAGGAAAAGAGGTAGAGTAATACATGCTCTCGGTTTGTCTGTTAGTCTGTGTGTAATTTGTTAAATCAAAAGCCTTTTTTGGAGTTGCTGTTCATGTCATTCTCCCTTCCTCTCCCAGTAATTTTGGCAAAATCACCTCAGCGATTCATTCCACCTTCTGCCCTTTTCCTTTTGACCTTTACTCTCTACCTACTTCACATCCTTCTTATTTAACACTCATTGGTTATGAGTCAATTTTGATTTTTCCTCTTAGTCATTATGGCTGGGTTTTCTCTTTTCTTCCTTTTTTAAAATTTTATCTTTTGGAAACCCCCCCAGCAAAACAAAACCCAAAACCTCTGTTTAATTTTTCTTCTTGAATTGCACGAGTGTTCTATGAAGTAGAAAAAGGAGAAGATAATTACAAAGTCAGATTCTTCTCTCTTGGTGGTGTAAGAAAAAAAATTCAGTGATATTATAGCAGAATGTGTGAAGTAGGAGTGGAATTTGGCTGTTATAAATCTGGAGGGTCTTCAGACAGAAGCTGACTGTCCTTAGCTATATGTTGAAGGTGTTTTCTTTGGACAATAGTGGAGGGAAGAGTAAGTTAGTGTATTGAAACTTTGCTGTAGAATGCTGTATTGTCTTCTTTTAACAGAGTTTAATTGCAATTGGTAGCTAGAACACTTTCTTCAGAGGAAACAAATATGTCTAAAATATTCAGCTATTAAAAGAATTCTGGTGACTAGCACATACATCAATGTTGAAAAAGAACTATTAAATGCATTGCAATATGATATGTACAACAGTTAACAAAGCAGAAAAAGTCTTCCTTGTGCCCAGGTAAATTATATAGCTTGTTGAATGTATTATGTAATTTAAAAACTTGAAAAAGAAAAAGTTGGAGGTGGGGAAGAGGAGGCATTTAAGCATATGCGTGGTGGAGCATGGTGCCTGTCTGTCCAGTTCAGAGCTACTCTTACCAAAAATCTCCCTATATAAATATGAAATAGATGCTAATACTGAACTCCACTTTTGGTGTGTATGGATGTATAAAAATTATGTATTATGTACATGTGTGTATTTATGTAACAACGAAGGAGGAGTGGTGTATTGATCTAATATGTATCTAGATGCATATATTTTTAATATATTTAGAAGTCACTGACGTGAATTCCCGTTCCCCTGGCATTAATGAAGTAAACAGAACTTCTGGCCATGTAGCAGTGCCTTGTAATCTGTAAAAAGCATTGCCAACTTGCAACTAGGTATTTGTGATGTATTTACATTTCTATTTCACTGGTTTGTGATGTACTAGTGTTTTAAATTGTGCTTCTTGAATATTCTAATAGATACTGGCACTGTGCTCAGCTTTTTTATATTTTTAGTGTGAACTAACCTCATATTACAATACAAAATTGAATGGGAATGCATTTGAAGCTGAAAGACAACATAGATACCAGCTAATACTTTAGGGACAGAGAACATGTGGAAACCAGTGTTGGTTGCTTGTGTTTCTGACCTGTATTTGCTGGAATTAATATTTTTAGAGTCCTGTACAATTCTGCTTGCCTTAGGCTGAGTGGTGTGAAATATAATTGAACTAATGACTCACTGTGGTGAGATCATTTTTAAGAATGTAGTGGGCTTCTTATTGTACAATACTATGGCATGTATTTGCCCTTTTTTCTCCAGTGATGCTGCCTATTTTTGTATTCTGTTTTAGTCTGTCTGACAAGCACCCACGGCACACCTTCATATCCCTCCAAAAATCCTGTTCTGTATTTGCAGAATATACAGTGGTCCTTCACTAGTTATTCTTTATTTTGTGTTGCTTGTGTTAAATCTTTTGTCATGTATGATTCCATTTTATGACTCTTGCATGTATATAGAATTACACATGTATTACTCCCTGCTCTATGCAGACCTCAAAGTATACTCCAACATGGTATAAGTCCCTTTTTTTTTTTATTTAATAAAAGGTGAAGAATAGTAAATGTAAAAATGAACTTGCTTATATTCTTAAGGCAATCAATGACTGTAATCGACGTAGCCTTTAAAACCTGCCTTAATCTTTCTGACTAATTCCTAGGCTGCGTTTTCTTTGTTACAGAGTACTGCTTCATTGAATCAGACTTTCTAATGAATGAGCTTTAAACACTAAATGTGGAGTTCTTGAGGATTTATTTAATTTTAAAAAGTCATGTTGTGAAGAAACCTTTCAAGTGTGAGAGCTTTACTTAAGTGCTTATTTCAGAAAAGGACATGATGTAGGTTTATTTATATGTTGTGGTCATTATTTCTTTTTTCTTCTTTTAAAATAAATGAGTAGTATTTTTAATTGCTTTATTGGAAGATAAGTAATCAGTTAAATCATATTTTATGCCATTAACCCTGGAGATCCCACTTTCCCTTCCTTCGAGTGTTGAGAATACAGAGGATAGCTAGGCAGGGAAGGGAAGAAGTGTTATATAAAAGAAAAACTAATAGTTCCTTCTTGAGTTTTTTGGGCACATTTCAGAAGAGCTTATTCCTGAAATAATGTTTTTGAAGTGATAAATTTGGAGCATATGGGATTTAAAAAACAAAACAAAACAACAAAAGGTTCTTGCATAAAACTGTTAAGTTTACTTCCCCCCTGCAACCTCTTAAAGAAGGTGAAGTATTTAAATTCTTGTTGGAAACTAGGGATAGCTTGGATGAAATCAGCACTGTGAAGTGTGTACAGCTGAATGCAGGTGTCATTGGGCAAGCTTTTAGAAAAAAGCCAGTGAAATTATGTTACACAGTAATTTTAGATAACTAATTATTATCAATTGGATAATAAAACTTTTAGGTAGAATTTGGGTGATTGTAAGTGGCTGGTCTTTGTGGAATATGGAGCTGTATTTTTTTGAGTCTTCTGTTCTGGTAAGCTAAGGCATGAGCCTAAGTAAACTAAGGTACATCACAAATACTGCTTTTTTTTTTTTAACCACAAAAACAGTTTTGGCAATACAAATATGATTAATAATTTAATAATGTAATAGAAAATAGCTTTTTGCTCACTTAAAACCACACTTTTTTTTTTATATGCAACTTCAGAAAAAGTGCTTCAGAAATCCTCATTTTTTGTGTAATCCTTTAGTCAAACTAGCTGTCATATTCAGGGATATGTTCTTTTTTTTTTTTTTTGTAGAAGCCAATACTTATTATGGATGAACCTTTTTATACTGGTAGCTGGTGACACACTGAGCAGTTTATATAACAAGACAAGTGAAATCATGCAAATTGATTTTGCTGTTTTTTTTGTTTCCGACTCCCCCTATAACTGGTAACTAAGTCAAATGTAGCCACTGTTCATTGAAATTATGAATTCTTTAGGCATGGGATAGTGCAAAGCACTCAACAAACTATTTTTTTGATGAATATCTTAATTCTTGCTTACGGTGCTATGGATGGTGATGACTTCTTAAGGCTTCTTGATTCTTCCATGCAGTTATAAGATGAAATAGAAAAAGAAGATGTAGAATGATGGTACACCATGGCCACCCAGGAAGTACAGAAGTAGAGTAGCTAGCAGTATTGGTGATTGGTTTGTTACAAAGCGGTTACATGTTTAGAACTGAACATCATCAACAGAGAAGTGAAGTGAAAATAATACAAAAATTATTGAGGACAAGAAAATTATCTTCTGCTTTAGACGTGGCACTTGACAGCCGTATCTGTCCATGGAGACAGATGGTATGAATGAAAAATCTCTGTATAAAAGGCCAATAACGTCCTTATCTGTGGTTTTTGCCTTCGTTTAGCCTACCTTTCCCCCTTACCCCCTCCACCTCTCCCATGTAATTATTCAAAGTTGTACGTTTTCTATGTAGAAACTGTGGATCTGAGATTGTATGTACAAGACTTCTAACTTTTATTAAAAGTACTGTCATGACTTTTTTTTTACCCCACCAAAATTAACTGACTCTGAACCATTGCTTGAAGGACATCACGTAAATGGCTTTGTCTACAAGTGCATAGTAATTGCATGCTGGAAAAATAAGTAGCTATATAAATATGAGGTCAAAAGGTGTCTCAAGTTGAAGCTGTCTAGTATTCAGAATATCTCTGGTCATTGCTGTTTATGAATTAAATTTGAAAATACCACATAATGCAAAATGTTGAATTTGTGCTTTAGAAAAGTATTTCCAAGTGTAACTTTTGTTTAAAAATTTGTTAATATTTACAGAGAAACTGAGCCATACAAATATTTTTAAAAGTTTGCACTTCTTTAAGGCTATTTATTTTCTAAAAAAGAGGACTTGGATATTTTTGACAAATATACACATGGTGTTACACTAACAAACAGCCATGCAACATATATCTTACATAATGAAGAAACTGAATATACAAGACCTACTCTATTTAACATATATATTGAAAATTTACAGTCTCACCAATAGTTAAAAAAAGTTTTTCTTATTTGGCAGTATTTTTCTACAATTTGTTCAAATATTCCACTTGATGCATTTTGGTGAATACTGAAATCTAGTCAGTGACAACCTGAGGTACTAAACATTTCTGCCTTACTTCATTGTCTTCAAAGGTGATCTTTTTGTTCCTTTTAGGATCTATCCATGAATTGTGTATTACAGCATTATTTGGCATGGGATCTGCTTCCACTATTGAAACAACTCGCTTTTTCATCTTACTTTTCAGAACTTTCTGAAACTTTTGCCTCGTGAATGCATAAAGTAGAGGGTGAAATATAGTTGTTCCATACGCCATTACTAGAAAACATAATCGCAACTTTACCAAAAGGTCACTTGGGCCCAAACATAAGATGGTGGTGTTTAAAACAGAGATGGGTGTCCAGCAGAGAAGGAATGTTGAGATAATCAAGAGGGACATTCTGAAGACTCTCTTTTGCCGTTCTCGTCGCTCCCGGTGCCGTTTTACAGCTCGACGTAGAGCAATTATGACAGATACGGAAGTCCTTACACCAAAGACAACATTTCTTCCTCCACTGCTGTGGGACACGTCTGTAGTTTCATGCTGAGTGGTCAAAGAAATAGTTTTTTTCTTTCTAGCTTTCTTCTTTTGTCCCGTTGTAAATCTCGTACCAATCCGAATGTTTAAAGCCTGGAGTATTTTAGTGTATGTAATTAGCATTACTATAACAGTGAAGAAAAATATTGGAATCTGAACGAGAAGGTGGTAGTACATTCCTAGCTCAGTGTGGTACTCGTTTGTACTCACGCACAAAAGTGTCTTATTTTCCCAAGTACTTGCGCTTCGAAGACTGAAAAAGTTGACTTCAATGAAAGGGATCAGGAAGGAAAAAAGTGAAACCATCCATATTGATGTCATCAATATCACAGCCCTTCCCATGGTCAGAATTCGATTGGCAGGTTTTACGGAGATGTCGTATCGGTCCAGAGTGATAGCAAAGACGTTGATTGCAGTTGAAACGCTTGCAAAAGAGACACAAGCCTCATGGAAGCAGCAGATGAGAGCAGTGTTACTCTCCAGTGAAAGCAGAAGGATAACTATAGTTAGAGGAATACATCCCACACAAATTATTACATCAAGTACATGAAGGTTCATTGTAATTATGTTACTGACAGAATTGATTAAGTTGGATTTCATACAGTAAAGTACGAGCACAGTGAGGTTGCTGCCAAGTCCCAAAACAATTTCTAACATCAAAAATCCAGTGAGAGAAACTTGAAAGCTTAATGGATATGACAGTGGTCGGTACATGTTGGTGTCGATGTCATCAATGGCATCTCGAACTGTAATGTTAGATTCAGACTGCATGTTGACTTCCAGAATGGGGGAGAAACACATTCTTTTGTTGCAGTTGTTTTTCCTCCTGAAAGATGAAATAAAATATGGAACTATTTGGTTTCTTTCTTTAACACTTATTGGAGATAAATGTTGGGGAAGGAGGAGGGAGGAAAAACATCTATTCTTATCGAACTCTTGATTACTGTATGTTAACAGCTTTGGTTGGCATGGATTCAAAAAGCCTGAGGAAGCCTTTCTAAAGGAAAGCAGGATTTGTTTAGGGAAAAAAAAAAAGTGAAAAGCTTCCACTTAGGCAGACAAGGCTTTATTTATAGTGATGTGTTTTTTACAGAGGGCCCATTTGTTGAATAAACTATACTTGTGCATTGCCTTTGTATTACATTGAGGGTCATTTTAGAAGAATGTTAAGTATTAACAAATTAGTACTCAAGATCATTTTAAAAAGGCTCTTGTGGAAAAAGAAAGTGATAGGAACGTGGAGCACCTTTGCTTATGTATCATAAAGAGAACATTTAAATTGTTTATGGCAATTTAGCAGCCTCTTTCTTATAAAGAGATTGCAATAGTGTTGTGGGCTGAAACTTGAAGTTCTGTAATTCAGCTTGAAGACTTCTGTTCACTTTTATCTCGTGATAAATAATACTACCCCTACAACAATTTCATATAAGTATATATAATTTCAAATGCAAAGCTTATGTAGGTTTGGGGGAATGGAGTTTGCTATACAAGTATTACATTTCCTTTTTCTGATTTTAATATTAAATGTCTTCAAGAAATCAATGCCTACATGGAATGGAAGATTATTTAATTTTATTCCAGAATAGGTTTAAGGGAATAATTTTAGAAAATAAGACTTAAAAAGAAAATAGTCTCTTTCAAGTTTTTGGGTTTTGTTTTTTTTGGTTGTTGTTTTGTAGACAAACTGCAATTAAATTCAATAGATTTACATAGATAACATGTTTGGAGTAAGTGAGGTTCAAAAAAAATATCATTTATTACAGCTGGGAGATTTTTTAATTCTGTGGCTCATCTGCTTTGTTTTACACATGCCAATAGGTTGTAAATGCAGCATCTGCATGTAATATCTGATGTTTATTTATATTGTCAGCCAGCTCTTGAGTTGGTCATGAAATGAATAAATAAGAGTTAATTCCATTTCTTTTTATGATACTTGAGGGGTTTTTTTGTTTGGTTGTTTTTTAGGTAGCTTTGAATTTAAGAGGGGACGTACTTGGCATTAAAATAAATTTAAATGTGGACCTTTGTTTCATTCTGAATACATTAAAAATGGATAGCACTAAGGTGAACAAAACTGAGCTCTTTTTTAATGAAAGTATGAATTAAGCACACTTGAGATACAATATGCAAATGGATTTCATCTGCAGTTCTGAAAAGCTTCAATTGCACAATACTATTAATTGCAAATTGTATGATGAAAATTCTTGGTATGCTTCAACAGTTATTTCACATGTGTCTCTTGAATACAAAAGATATAAATTAGAACATATTAGTCTCAGGTGTGAAATGAAACAAGAAATATTTCAAAAGCTTTTTTTACATTTCTAATTTAGGCAACCTCTAGTAGGTTTATATTAACGCTCAGGAATACGATTTCCTCTGTGTACCCTGTCCTGGCTGTGAATGGATTTCAAGAAACCATTCCAAATGCATTACGGGATAAAGGGAGTCCTTTTGTATTAGCAAAAGCCAGGAGGAAATGAAAAGCAGATCTACTAAAACAAATCATGATCTTCAGTCTCACATGTTAACTGAAATTTTGTGAAAACAGAAAACTTCAGATGTGCTGTCTTATGAATAGATAAAACATCACCTCCTTGTTGCATTGATTAGATTTCAGTTAAATAAAGGCAGAAATGTCAAGGCAGGGAGCTAATTTATCCAGTGCATCGCCTTTCTGGACAGTGCCTGTTCCCTTGCAAATGCTGAGCAGAGATGGGTTGCATGCAGCTGCTGACCTACCTGTTCCCTGTGCCTCAAGGGCCTTTCAGATCATTGCAGCAGCTTGTCATAAATTGATACAGGGTGTCACTGACAGATATTTGACATGTACTGTAACCTGGAAACCAAGTGGTAGCTGGGCTCTTAATTCATTCCTTGCAGGTTTGTTTTTTTTTTTTCGTTTTTGTGTTCCAGCACTTCAGCAGCAAAAAACTCTGATTAGACATGGGGACTTCTGAATTGCCTGAGATACTTCTACAGACCAGTGCATATTCTGAGTGTCTGTTCTGAGTTTCAAGCCAGCAATAACAAATAAACCTTCTTTTAAGTGTTGTTAATTTCTTTCCCCTGTTGCATTTTGTAGCAGCCTGTTTTTATTTTCCAGGTTTAAAAAAAAATATCTCCGTGTTCAGAGTGTATGGAGACATCCTTTAGTTTATGGTTGCGTATTTCTTTCTGTAATATTCCTGCTCATTACTTTTGAGTGATGGCTTAGTCAATGAAGTTGCTATACATCATAAAATCCAGTTCATGTGCTTTCAGAGTAACCATGAGTTACCTAATTTGGTTTATTTTCATTTAAGGAGAATACATAACAAACCATAAAATGGAGAGAAAAATATCCATTAGTCATTATGACAAATAAGTTATTTAATGAGTAGTATAGAAAAAGCTTGGTTAAACCCTTATTCAGCTTGCTGGTGAAGTATGCATATTCTCCTTTTGGGAATTCATGTTTCATTGTTTCTTCATGCATCAGTAGTTTCCACAATTCTGGTTTTAAATTATAAATCCCTCTTTAAGAAATGCTCACCATTTTAAGAATCAATCATTGCACTCTTCTTTTAATGAAAATCTGAGCAGATGTGTTAGTCTTCCATGTATATTGTTGAAGTATCGTGCACGTAAATGGTAACACAAGTGTGTTCCGTGTTTTGTTTCTAATTCCTTTATGTCTTAAGAATACATTTTAGTGATGCTTCCTGCTGCTTGTAGGTCATACAGCTAGAAAGATACCCGGTCAACTGTGTTCTTCATATTGTCAGTTGTAAAACTGAATTAGTTGCTGCATGCCCTTGTGAAGGGGAGGAAAAAAAAGGTTAAAAGTAGGGCTTATAATTTCAAAATAAAGTAATGCAAGAATATATTTTCTAATATTGGTTATTTCATTAATAAAAGATCTCTAAAATGGGATCTTATAGATTACATAGAAAATCAGTTAGTGTTCACTATTTGCTAGTAAAATCATGTCGTCCTTCTGTCAACTTACATGAATTTAGTTTTTTTGACAAGTTTCCTGTTCTCCAAATAGTGCAGGTTACAACACCCCCACTTCTTTCCACCCCAACTAGAAGCAATAGCTGTTGGATATAGTGTGTCTGACTAGAGCTAGAAAAGGTAGTTTTATAGCTCTCTTGAGCAGGTGGTTTATACATGCAACTCTCTTGTTTTCTAATAAGGAATTGAGCAGAGTCAATCAGCTTTATAGGAAATATGTTTTTGTTAAATTTGCACACTGTTATAATTTCCTTTCTTGAAATAAATGTTTAGCAAATCCATGTTTTTAATAAATGGCTTGAATGTACAGGGTAATGAAAGAAAGAAAAGAACAACAAAAAAGAGGGATTTCTTGAGCAATCAGAGATTAATCATGTTAGCCAACCTTCATAAAGCAATAAGTATACACTAATTGCAGTCTATCTGATCCTTCAAAGAGTAACTGAATAAATCTGTAACATATTTAACTGCCAATATTTGGAAGTACTGCTGAGGGAGGAAAAAAATATTACCAGTTGCATTATGTGGTTTTTTTTTTTCCTCAATACTGTATTAGCTTAAACTGTACTGTCTTTATGTTGTACAAACAAAACAGGTTCTTACATTCTACAAGACTTTCATACAAAATAACATTTTTCTACCATTGTGTTTTTAACGGGGAGGGGGAAATAGCATTTCCATATTTTCTGGTCTCAAATATAACAAGATGCTAGTGCTTAATGTAAGTTGAATCTGATCTCTTCCCTTTTATCTCCATTTTTTTTGTTAAATGTTTCTTATACTGCATACCGTAATAAGGAACAGATCTTACCTCTACTAAAGATTTGATAAATTCTCGATGCAGGTGAAGCAGTTCCAGGTTGGAGGGATTCATTTTGTTCACTTGTTAGCAGAGTAGAAGGGAAAGAGGGTAATAATCATATCTTCAAAAAATGACCTTAATGAAAATTTGTGCCTGTACTGTGCCATTGTTTCAGCATACTGCTAATGTATACAACTGCTTTAGTTCTGGTTTACAGGCTGCTGCAGTCTCCCACTCTTCCTACTGTAGAATCAATAAGCATCTGAAAATACATAATGAAAGTAATTTAACATACTGAAGGCTTCTTGTCTCCAGAGACACCACTGAGATTCAAGCTTTCTAAAAAAGAAAAGCAGTGCTTCTGAGAGGAAAGCTTGCGATGGGCAGCTTTTGCAGAATGACAGCCTACCTTGTCGCTTCTCCTCACTGCAGAGAGATGCAGTGCATTCACTAATTGTGATTGGTCAGCGATGTTGGGCTTAAATTGTGCTTCGTATATAGGATTGATGCCCCCCCTCCCCCCATTTATGTAAGGATTCTTTTATAAAAGGACTAAATTTACAAATGATTTATGAATTCTGGAATATATTAAGGGTATACTAGTTTTATTTTTACCTTTTCGCTCTTTACTTTGTGTACACTGGAAACCACATGACACTGAAAAAAAAGGGGATTAAACGTTTATTACTTAAAAAGCTTCCAACAATCTATATTTGAATTTGCCTACTTTCCTACTTTCTATTTGTGGTGGTTTTTTGTTGTTTTTTTTCCTTTTGGTCCTAAGAACATCTCTGGAATAAAACTGCCTCTTTGAGCCTTTCTGAATTTAACCTAATATGTTTATATGCAAGTGAACATTTAGGTCTTGTCTTGAATAAATTATTCAGGGCAAATTGGTACCCATGTGTATATTAGGAAAACGTCTATTAGGATCCGCAGAGATTATTCAGACCCTTAAAATGGATTGATAATTCATGTATCAGAAAAGAATGATATTTATGATCTATCATCATGTACAATGTATATATAGTAGTGTAGGTTGTTAGTTTTGTTGTAATGTTAACTTCTGTAAAAGATCTTGTATGTTCCATGTGAATTTTGCTAGAGACTTCACAGGTTTTTGTAAGGATGTCTTGCATGATGTTCTTGACCTTTACTTTGCAGGGGGCAAGGGATGTCTTCATTTTCACTTTTTTGTTTTGTAACATATTTCTGAATCTGTTCTATCGCACAACCACATAAAGAGGGGTAAGAGAAGTGTAGCACAATATCTCTTTTAACTAGTAATAATGCTAAAATAAACCTTGGAAATAAATTCAGTATCCGACCCAAAATAATATATTTAAAAAATCAGTTGGCTGAAGCAAGTAATTTAAGAATATTTGTATACAAAATGTTCTTCTGGTAGTTTTTCATCTCAAATAAGTGTGGGGTGTGGGGCTTTTTCATTTCCCCCCCGCCTTGGTTTTAAAGATATTTTTAAATTTTGTTTTTAAAATTTGATAAAATATTAAATATTAAAGCATGGTTCTTACATAAGCAGCTGTATTAAGTTGGCAGTTTTGGTCAAATTTTGGTGGAGTCCTCTGTTTTTAAGTTGTTAATGCAATTATGAAATGCAATTGTGTGACTCAGATGTCTGCATTTCTTCTTTATTTTTTTTCTCTCAGACAGCCATCCAATATATTATTTATCTTTAGGTAACAGCATACTTTATTTTTAAAAATGCCTACATATCCATCTAGCGTGCTTCGTATTCCGTACTCTTTTATGTTCAGAAAATATCTTAATAAAGATTGCAGAAACTTTGAACAAAGATCAGTAGGTACCAGCTGGCTATGCTGAGTAGCAACTGATGGAGCTCTTTGAGCTCTCTGTATCGTCTGCCTCCCAAGAGCTTGAAACCAGTGATACCAGCATATCTCTTAATGGTGATGTGATAAAGAGGATTCATGAAATGAAAGCATAAATGCTAATATATTAAAGAGATTTACTTGCTTCACTTTCAGTATGACTTAGGATAAGTAGGGAAGCCTGTCTAAATTTAAACAGATGAGTCTCCATCTCCCTTTCTAATTCTTCAGTGTGTGCCTGAACAAAGATGGAGGTACTGGATGAGCTGTACTGTTAGGAAGAAAAAGATGTATACACAGAGGAAGGTTGTAGCGGGATTTTGGTTATAGTGTTGGATATGTGGTTCAAACTCAGGCAAAGGGGTCACAAAAGGCTTCCTATGTTCCAGAAGGTGATAATGGCAAAAGTTTTATCTGCAAAAAGTGTTTGAGAGGAATGATAAGGAGCTGAGTTGTGAACATAGCAAGCTTAAGTTTTCTGGAGAGAAAATCAGAAGAAGCAGCAGTACCATATGGAGGCAATCAAGAGTAGGTGGATGGATAGACATGCTTACAAGCCGTTGCAGTGCAGATGCTAGTTAAGATGGTGTGAACAGATGACATCATCCTCAAAGGGTAGATAGGGAAGAGTGGGCAAAAAGAGCCATGTGCAGACACCCAGCATAGACAGAAAAATGTGCTGTTCTTATACCTGTTTCTATATCAGTATAGAATTGAAGAGCAAGAATTTGACTGGTATTTTGGGTTTTAGGGGAGTGAAAAATGGGGTGGAAGGGTAATGAGAGGGTAGAAATATTGGGGAACAGCAGCAGTCTTAAACCAGAAGACTGATGGTGAAGAGTCTTAGGACTGAGAATGGCAACACAAGAGGAGACCCAGAATGTGACAGAGAATAGAGCTGTGAGGGTTTGAGGCTGCTGGGACTGATGTGGGGAGAAAGTAAATGCAGAAAGGCAGGAGCGTGGAGCAGAAGGGAAGAGAGGCATGTGCATGTAAAGGGATGCTGAGTGCACAGGAGTAAAGATAACTACAATTGCCATAGCATACACCCCTGTAGTACTTTTAAATTGAACTCAGGAGTCGTAACTGTCTGAGTATGTTTTTCTGTTTTGCTGAGAACAAGAAGCCCAAAACTGGAAGCTGTAGCATATTTCTTGGTCCTCTTCCATCTTTTATCTACTGTCTTACATTCTGCACACGGGAAGTAATGTCCTAGCATTGACTGTTACTGCATTCCAAAACAGTGGTAGGTCATCTGGAGGTCTAAGCTCTGCTGGTGAGTTGATAAGATCACCCCGAATGCAGCTTTTTGCACCACAGTTTTTAAAAGAAGCTTGCTTTTTAAATAAGACTTCTTAGGCTCACAAGGTCTGTCAGGGCCAAATGGAGTGCTCAATTCTCATGTTTTCTATCAGAGTCCTTGATTTTGGGGCTTTAGCATTCTTTTAATGTGCTTTAGGGTTTAACTTTACATAAACCTATCACAGACTGTCTTAACATTCAGGTGTCATGGGATAGACACATTCATGAAGATCTTTATTGGAAACTGTGTCCGCTTACTTCCCTTGGTCTCTGTGTTATTCTTTTTTTTCAGTTTCTCCAATTATCTTCCCTGAATTCTTCCACAGTGCTTTCTGTTTCTTTCTTTGGACTGCATATCTTGTTTCCTAGTTTGAATCTTGCTGCTCATTTAGTGGCTATTTAGAATTTTACTGCTTCTTGGTCTAAAAATGTGTCTGTTCTCATATTTGCAAGAGACTTTGACTCTTAACTAGTACAAATTTTTCAGAGACACATAATTGCTTTTGAAGATGAATATCAGGTGATTTGGGGCATCTTGCCCTGGGGTTATTCTTCAGTATTGTTTACATAGTGCACCTGCACAATTCCAGCTGGATAGATCCTCCTGTACCTTGCACTTACTGACACTGGGCAGTGGGATGCCCAGTTCTAACATAACTCTTCTAGATAGTTTGTTGTTTGTTTCTGTTCTAGCAGCTTGTTTTCCATATCTAAAATGTGTTTCTTACCTTGTTGCATCCTAGTTTTGTCAGTAGTCTGTGTCGAAGAACTTTGTTAGAATGTTGTTGAAAATCCAGTATCTTTTATAGTATCAAGGAAAAATAAACAGTGGATAATAGCAGTTTGGGAGTTGTACTGACGTGCCCTTCTTATGCTGGATTTGTCAAGGTGTTCTGTATTACCCGATAATGAAATTGTGGCTTGCTGGCCTGGATCATGCTGGAGCATGCTTTTATGTTGAAAAGGGTTCTTTCCAGTACACAAGATCTAGTTGTAAAGGGTTTTATTATTGTTTGAGTGATATACTGAATAGATGACAAAAACCCTGTTACAATTTGTACGTAAGTACCATTACTCATGGTAATGCAGTCTTTTCTTTTGACACAAGTTCTTTATCCACACTTCTTTAATCTATTGAGAAGAGTTCTAAGACTATTATTCCTTTTTTGTAGTAAAGACTGACATCTACAAAATTAATTTTCCATTCAGTGTCTTACCCGTAATGTTTATTTTCTTTTCTCCCTGATTGTTGATTTCCACACAACTTGCTTTGTTTTGTTATTTTTATAATGACTTATTTAGGTTCGGTTTAGGGTTATTTTGCATTTCTAACTTCCGTTTTCCCCTTGCCAGAAAACGTTCCTACACATGTGACATTGTTGGTCTCAGTTTCTCTATCTTAGAATTACCTCCATAGATTTTAAAAAAATTGGATTTTCCATCTTAGTTACGTATCATTTCATTGTGCTTTCTCTTGTATCTGCAAAGATGTTCAACTTTGGAAGCAACACAACAACAAGTATTTTTAAGTGGATATAAAATATATATAAACTTTATATATAATAATAATATATTCATTTTCAAGCTGTGGAGTTAATGTTAGCATAGCAGCTTGAGTATGGGAAAATTACTTATGCTGCAAAATAAGAACATATTAGAAGATTCATTTGGTTTTGTGTAATTGTTAGGCATAGGTTATTTGTTCAGTAGTATTCCATGTTAGTTCAACTGTTGACCTTTTCAGCACTGAAAGTTCCTGTACTTATGAGGAAACGTGTAAGTTACAGAATGCCCTTTAGCAATTCATGCTGAAACTGTATCTTGTTTTAGTTTTGCACAATGAGGTGACACTAAAGAATAATTACAGAACTGGTGCTGGTTATCACTTCTATATAGAGAAGGTGGCCTTTTTCATATTATAACAGTAAATTTGGTTTAGTGATGTAGCTAAGTCATGGTCCTGGTGCATTATTGCACAATTATTTAAGCATTTTAGTTTAAAAAAAAAAAAAAAGGGAATATCTGTTATCCTCAGGAAGGAAGTATGGCTGGTAAATTTACTAGTAATTTGAGTAACATCAGTCTGACTCCAGCTTTTCTCTGTGGGAGTGGTTCATCCTCTACTATAAACATTCACAGTGAATGGTGCTGTATCTTGTAATAGTTATTGGCAAAATTTTAAATAGTCACTGTAAATTTCAAGATAAAATTTTCACTTTTCTTTAAAAATTGCAATATTGCTGTGAATGTAGTTTTTCTTTCATTATAATTGTACTTTGAGTACTCTGAGAATTTGAGAGATTTCTGCTTTTATAAAATATTCTTGGTTCTAAGTTGGCAATTGCTACTGAATTTTCGTGATGGTTTTCATTGTCATGGAAAGGCTTTTGGAGTTCTGATATTTTTTGTATTGCTTCAAACATGCAAGGAAAAAAGCCACCTGCTCACATTATTTAAGTGTGTGAAAGTGTGCCTGAAAGAATGTTAATTCCGTAGGTTGGGAAGTAGTTCACAGCATAGCTGGAGAGTGCTAAAGCTGGAGTGCTGGTACTGTGTGGCTGTAGAATGAGGAAAATACTGCCTTGTGGTTTATAGTCCCAGGTGGTTGCTTACCTTGCTTTCGTCAAAAAATTTTGTTTGTTGGAAGAATTTTTTGGTGTTACTCCCTACTGCCTGGGTCGCTGCATTGCCCAGCATCTCCAAGTCCTGGCTCATGATGGCGCAGTGCTAGGTACATGGCAGAGTGGCATCAACATAAATGTTTCAGGAAGCTTTCTGCCTGGCTTATTAGAGTGAATTGGATTCAGAGGTAGCTGAACTTAACATGCAGTGTTTAAACTTAAGGATCTGGTTCAAGATTCTCCGTCGGGTATCCTTGATGCTGTGGAAGCTGTGCCTGGCAAAGTATGCAGGATAGGCAGGAGCAGCACTAGCCACCCTGTTACAGTCCCCTGATGCTGGAGTGCTGTTAAACACCTTCCTGCTATAATATCCTTTAAGTGGAATTGCTGATTTGAAATAAAGCAAGAAAACAGGAAGATTTGCTCTAGCGTTATTTATTTGACAGAGATCTTGGATAGTCTTTATTTGTAGTCATTTTTAAAAATAGGAAGGCAATAAGATTTTCTTTTAATTAAGACAAAGTGTTCACATGGCGTTCCTAGTAGCAAGCATTCTTCTGGCTGAAATTAAGAGACAAAAGTCTTATGACCTTGATTGCCCTGTAAGTAAAGAGTGAACACAGGATGAATAGGTATCACAACATAAACTGTGTCTGTTCAGTTTTAAGATCACCCACAGTTACCACCAGGGTGAGTTGATGCGTTGCAGTCTCACTCAGTTACCCCTTGGCTGATTTGGTTTGGAAGCACTACAAAAAGCATGTGAAAAGGATCCGGTAGGTTGACTGCCTTTAAAATCAAAGTTCAGTGACCATGCACAGTAATTCTGTGTGTTTCCATATAACTGCAGTGACAGGAGCATACTTTGCCTTCTTGAGACAACAAAATAAAACCTATGGACAGTAGTTAGATTCTCCCCCAGTTGTGAATGACTGCTGTAAGTGGTTATAATCGTCTGTCAGGACCCTGTGTGCAGTTTAAATATAGGAAATTATTCACATCAGTCTGTTAGTGGTGATATTCCTCACAGTAAGTTCTCAGAATCTGAAAAATGATATGCAGTACTGTGTGTTTCCTTGACTGATTTTTTTTTTTTTTAGTGATAAAGTGCTCTGTCTTCCCCTCTTTGCCACCTTAGTTCTTGAGTTACTATATTTCCAAGATTGTCCTGGGAAACTTGATAGAAAATCTGTTTATGTAGTGCCATAAAAAGACATGTGAGGGAAGTTTAAAAGTAATAAGCTATAATGATAAATGTATAATAATAAGAAAACTGAACTACGCTAGTGCAGTGTGTTGGCTTCACTGTTTGCTAAAAAGAATATTCATTTGATTGATGTGCATATTGATCTAAATGTAGATTTGTGTTGGCATCATCTTCAGTTTATTTTCTTTTTTCCTCTGATGTTTGGATGCAGTAGTTTCCATAATCTGTCTCTGTAATATACTTTTTTTTTTAATTGATTGTTGAAAAATATCTCTCTTAAGAGGATAAATTAAATAGAAATATGATACCCTTGATGCTCTCTGGGTTTTTTAAACATATATATTGTAGCTCTCGAGTCTAAAATAAATACCTAAACTGTGTTTAAAATGCATGCATATGTATGCATATGAAGAACTAATTTTATCTATGAAGCTTTCAAATATCAAGGATTTTTGTGCCTAAACCATAGTTTCGGGGTTTTTTCCATCTCCTAAAGTATTTTTAACCTCACTGCATAATTGTTGTATTTGAAATCACGTATTGTAGTACTGAAGCAAACCAGAGCTTGTATGAAAAATGCTTTCACTTGCTTTTTGGAGGAAGGATGAGAGTAACAGTGTCAGAGGTATGTCTGAGGAAAGGAATATTGTTTTGCTTCCTATATGGTTGATGCCTGAAAGTGGTTTTTACTAATAAAATCTTCAGAAATTGAAAGTGGTTGGTGGAGACATTTCTGTTACACTGATGGATGATGAGCAAATACATGTTTATGGAGAAAAAACTTGTAAAGTTCTTCAGCAGCCTTCACTGATGACCTACTTAATAAATTAACATGTATAGGTAGAATGAATGGCAGTGGTCAGAGCTATAAAATGTAGTTGGAGTGGGAAAGAAGAAAAATGTTATTTTCATGATTTCTGGTACCTTTTAAAGTGAGAAGCTTCAGTATTACTAGGTAGGCTAGCAACTCTGCAAATTGATGCCTATGGATAGGAGCTCCTGGAGGAGATGTGGAAGACAGAATACAGCAACTGCTGCAACCTATCAACAGGAAAACCATGTGAGTTATTACATACTGACTCTGCCTCTTACCATGCTGTCTTTCTAAAAGAGAAATTGCTGTTCTGATACAAGTAGAGCTTTTTTCCAGTCCTCATTCTTTCTGCAGTAGATACAGTGCCCAGTGAGAAATGACTTTCCCTGAGAGACAGCTGAATATGGAGGAGAACATTATTTCTTGTATTAATCAAGCAAATTGGTGTTGATGTGAGGAAGGAATGGAAGGAAAGCAGAGCCTGCCCTTTGAAAGTGGTTACCATTTTAATCCTGCTGGTGGTTACGTTGGAAATGTTTTTCTTTAAAGTTGTTTTATGTTGTAATACCTCTTCTACTATCTTACTTTCGAAGGAGAAAATAAATCTCAGCTAGCCCTTCCTGTCCCCCACAGGGTAATTCCCCCCTCCACCCCCCCACAAATTTTTCATATATTCTTCAGAAACCTATTTTATTCACCACCATCAAAAAGTTCTAGGCGTCTACCTGCTTATTGGGTTCTTGATAATACCGTGTTTAACACTCCCACTCAAAAATCTTTATGCCAGTGCTATCACAATAATCAATATGTACTTTGGTCTAGGGTAGAATACTTCAACAAGGATTGTAAGGACTACATGGCTCTTTGGATTATCAGTTAAATGCGTGCCTTGATGAATATTACAGGCTGTGATGATAGCAACTATTTAATACAGTTTGTGAGAGTATAAAAGCCACTCTCGGTAATCTTGAAGCCTGTAGGCAAAGCAGCTATTACAGTGTACTTCAGGGCAATAAAGGTTGATATGAGTCACAGAAATTTTATTTCATATTCAGTACTCTTAATAGAGAGCAAATTTATATGGACAGTTAGAGAGTGTGGATTAACACTTTAACTAAGGATTTTAGCTGCTTGCACGATGTCTGTGACCATAGTACCTGAGCATCCTGTATTTGCTTCATATTTTCTCTTCACATAATTCTGTTTTGTACGAAAAAACCAACAGTTTGGCTACGTGCTAGAAGCCTAGGGCAGATCTGGAAAGTCTGTCTGTATTTCATTAATCTGTCCAGTCTCTGTAATACAAGACCAATTCTTTTTTGAAAAATGCAGGGACTATATAAATTTTCCACATATACTCTCTTTACAGGTGTTTAAGCATAGATATTTTTTATGTCTGACTAGATTTGACAAAGAAAGTTAAGCCAAGGCAATGCTTTAGAGTAATAATGAGCAAATTGAGATTTGAGTAGAAAAATAGTTAATGTATCTAAATCTTTCTCTCAGGACATTAATTTTGTTTTTCCCCCTAAAGTCATGTATTGATGAAGTTGGGATATAAATTATTTCTCACACTAGCCTTACTTTTGTCTAAGTAGCTTTAAGCCCTCAGCTGCACTGGAAGGGGGAGGGAGCAAAACAACTCCCCAGAACATGCAAATAATTAATGAGATTTAAAAAAATATATCGATGAAACACTATAGAACTCTACTTCATCAACCAGCTTTTCAAAATTAAACAAAAAACCCCGTACCTCTCTAAGGAAACAGGCCTTGCAGCATGCATAGAAAAGTAGTAAACACAGGACAAAAATACAGAGCCATGTTTGGAGAGTATTTCACCTGGACTTTGACATCTAGGAGCTGTTGCTTCTAACATTAGCTAGGAAGTTAAATTAACTGTAAAGATTCTTTCTAAACAAGACCTATAATCATATAGGATCTAACAGTTAAACAAATCAATATTACAAATAGAAGAAAGTGGATATAGTGTTTTTATGTGCAGTAGTTTGGGTTGTGCCATGCTGGAAAAACTTTTCATTTATATATTAAGTGTGGTTATTTGATGCATTTCTCCTTCTCCCAATATAACCTGTGTGTTATGTGTGCATGTGACATGACAGAAGGAAGAAGAAAAGATACATCTATTTAGGATGAGCCAGTCATGAAGTTGGTAGGATGAATCTTTGATGAAAACTAAAAGAGTCAGATGCAAGGACAGGGAAGTTGTGAGAATTGCTACAAGGGTGACTGAACTGCTCTTTAGGTTTGTTTATATAGGCTTTCCTTTTTTTCTTTATGATCTTTTGCTATGAGTGGACTGATAATGTTGAATATTGAATTTCATGGTTGCTTTTACAGGAAACTGCTAAGAGCTTGAATTGTAAACCTTGCTTTAAGTTTCTTGGTTTAAAAAAAAATAATCTTCAGCAATATTGATATTTCTTCACTTTGGTACCACAATATAATTCCTCTGAGTGTGACTGTCATGTACGACAGTTCGCTGGATGGCATCCTGTGATCAGCTGGGCACAAAATTGCCTTGAGTAGATTTGCACATCCACAACACAAAGAAATGAGAATGGAAATGGGATTGATCCCAAAAATTCCATAGACCAGCAGCTGCAGAGAACTGTGGACTGCAGAGAGTCCACATAAAATTGCTAATCTGTAATTTAAAATCTTTGTTTAAATCTGTGATTACGATGCAAAGTTTATTTTCTCTTTCTGTGCTTGCTTGAAAGCATCTATATTTTCAAAGTATGTTTTAAGATCACTTAGAGCTGCTAGTCGTAGATGCTGAAGAAATGAATTCACCAAATCACTAATCTTTTTAATTTTTTAGATTCTTTTTAGAAACACATCCAGCTGATATAATTTAGTATTCTATTCTTGTGCAGAATCTTGGCTAATGCATCTGTTGAATGAATAAATAAATAGAAAGAAATGCAGTTTTAATTCTGGCAAAACCTATTTTTATTACTTGCTTGTAAAATTGGCAGAAATATTCTACTCTGGGATAGCATTATTGGTTACTGGCACAGTGGAATAATAGTAGCAGTTAAAAAGAAATGTGAGTTTAGCTGAATTTTATAGCTGGGGCTTTTATTTATTATTTTTAAGTAATTCCAACACCTGCAAAATAATGCAAGATGCTGTTTTCTCTTCTGACAAGTATTACACATTTACAGATTAATGTATAGCTTCTAATCTCCATTGATTTCTATTATCTAGCAAGTGTGTGCTGGATGTCAAAACAGTCTGTGAACTGTTCTTTTACTGAGGCTCCAGAGAGCTGCCAGGCAGCTACTGTTTTACCCTCCAGACAGAAAAATAGATTTCTTTTCTTCATCTGTCTTTCAACTTTTGAGTTCCTATTGAGTCAGTAATTTATTTATTTGTTTTGATATTTGAAGGATATTTGAACATTTAATGAGGAAATTCTGTTATGCTGCTTCTGGGAGGGCAAAATAGTATCCAAATAGTTTTTGTTGCAATACCCAACTCTTTACTGTTCAGTTTTGCTGATAAATACAGGATTGCTCAAAATGCCTGCTGTGTCCACTTCCCAAGGCCTTCTCAGCACTTTTCCAGATCCTCTACCAAGCCTGGGGATTTGGGGTGCTGACTCAGCTGGAACATGGCACGCTGGGTTGCTCTTGAAGAAATCTGTGCTTCCTTGACTCAATTAAAATTCTGCTGTCATCACTGCCACTGACAACCAGTGCTCACCCTGAGTCTGTCTTGTTCAGCTGAACAGTGTGTATGACATAGTTATTCTATTACCTCCTATAACTGTGATATGTATACCATAGTTTGTATGAACGTGTATATGTATACATATGTGTATATGTATATTGAAAAGTATACCATGGTAATAAATTGACTTTAATTCTCTAGAAGTGGTGTGAATTACTCTTTCTGGCAACAGAAATAGTATAATTGTTTCTGTAGAAACAGTTGTTATTTGATCAGTTGATCTTATGCTGTGGCGTTTCTAACAACTGTAACCTGAGAAATTGATTTCTAACAATTTTTTTTTCCTCCCCTGGTCTTTAGTTGTGGCTACAACTTTCTAATGTCTTTGCAGACTGGAATGGAAATGCAGTTACAAAGTTTTTCTATGACAACAATGAATTGTCTTGCTTCAGTTCCTTTGTTAGAACTCTTAAGTGCCCACTTAAGACGAATTAGCATATGTCAGAGTTGACATTACAAGTAATTACAAACAGTAAACTGTTTCCTTCATGCTTCTAATTGCTTCACAGAAATCTTGATCCTGGTCTTCCAACATCCAAGAATAAATGATAAATGTTTTTGCTGAGCTCATGGAAATCCTTTTCTGGTGACATATGTACATTTAACACTCCAGTATAATTTCATTAAGGGAATTCTCATGGTAAATTTAGGGAAAGAAAAAGCAAGCTCAAATAAGAAGGTAGGTATGCTAACAAAGAAAAGTCTATTCCATTCAAGTAATTAAAAAGTCTGCAAGTAATTCTGCCTGCAGTATTTTGGAATAGATTCTGATTATTTTGGATTCTTCAGCAGGTTTTAGGAATTGTAGTATTTTTGTTGCTGAACACTTTTTAAATTGGTGAACCTTAGTGTAAAATATTTCTTTAAGGACCTTATGACCAAATGCATTCTCTGCAGAGATGTGAAATATGGGACAAAGATAGTAGAGCAGTTTTGGGGTGAACAAAGCCCCAATCTGAGCTGGAAGGAAGGGCTATACACTCATCAGTGCATCAAAAGACATGGGAAAACAGGCTGCGCTAGCTGGTGCTAGAGGAGGGTGAAAAGCTGAAGCCCTTAATTCTTTTGGCTAGTGTGCATGAGATGGGCAGCATGGGAGCTAGGTCAATGCTCTGCTTATTTTCATTTTCCCTGTTCTCAGTGGTTGATGAGTTTGTACCATTACTCACCTTAACGTAATGAACCAGAGAAGAGAACCAAAACCCACTTCCCTGCTACAGTTTGTTAAAATATCCAGTAAAGCATTCTCCATAGTGGAATCTGACTTCCAAAAAGATACGAAGAAAGACTGCTCAATTTGAGATAATGTACTCTCAGCCCAGAGACTTTCCATAATGTACTTTTAACCCAGGATGGGCCTTCTGCAATGGCAATGGAAAAATCAGTTCAAGGAATGGTTTGAGTGGACATTTTGACCCTGGTTTTAAATACTTTCACAGTGGAGTTATTTTTTTCCCTCTCTACCCCTTCCAATGAACAAACTTTTTATTTTGGCATTTCTACTGCTTAAATATGTCAGAAGGATCATTATCTGTGTGGTGGCTGGGAAGGAGGAATCCCATGGCAGTATTAGTTAAGAGACAAAGAGTGATGCTTCTGTGATAACAGTGTTCACAGGACTTGGCTTTTAACTTTGGTTTAAATGTTAACTTGTTACTCGGACAAATTACTCAGTGCTCAACTTCTTCCCTTTATAAAAATGCTTAAAACAGCCAAAAATGCTGTGAGATGTGAAGACAGGAACTGTAGGAAAGTCCTATCTACTAAAAGTTATTAAAAAATAGAGCCTCTATCATTTTTTTAACCGATTTTACAAACTGCAACCTTGCATGATGAATGAAAAGCAGTAGGGAAAATGATTTCACTTTCAAGCTTCATACAACGTGACACTTTCCTTTTCTTAACTGTTTAAAAGATGAGCATGATTGACTGTGTAAATATCAATAGCATTCAAGACCTGAGGAAAAATTACTGTGAAAAAGAACCAGAATTTGGGTAGACTTAAATACTGCAATTTCAAGACAAGATCTTTAATAGATTATTCTGTAACTAGTCTTAAGTAATTCTCCCTTAATAATAATAATAAAATATACAAGTCTCCAAGGTACCCCATCATGTTTGTGGAGAAAATGGCAGCCAGGAAGAAATTTCTACTACTCAAAGGATGTTTTACAATTACAGTAGTTTGAAAAAATTAACAGTGCATGAAACTTGCATAAAATTTCTCTTTCATTATTTATAGAATCATAGAATGGTTTGGGTTGGAAAGGACCTCAAAAATCATCTAGTTAAACCCACTGCCATGGTCAGGGACACCTCAAAGCCCTGTCCAACCTGACCTTGAACATTTCCAGGGGGGCGGCATCCACAGCCTGTGCCAGTGTCTCATCGCTTTCACAGTAAATAATTTCTTCCTAATATCTTGTCTAAATCTCCCCTCTTCCAGTTTAAAGCCATTACCCTTCATCCTGTTGCTACAAGCCCTTGTAAAACATCCCTCTTCAGCTTTCTTGTAGGCCTCTTCAGGTACTGGAAGGTGCTATAAGGTCTCCCTGGAGCCTTCTCCAGGCTGAACAAACCCCAGCTTTCTCAGCCTGTCCCCATAGGGGAGGTGCTCCAGCCTATTAACTTGTTTGAATTGTAGGCTGTCCTTCATCATTGCCTACAGAGGGGTACTTTATTCATACTTGAAGAAGGAAACCTCTGAGTGTAAACCATTCTGTGTAGTCATGCATGGGTTTTAAATTATCTGAAAAATTCACATTTACCCTAGTTCTTTTTAGGCTTTCATTACTTGAACTCGTGTTAAAATACACATGAGTGAAGAAATGGTGTTGAATTCACTCTTTCCTTTCTGTTTGTAATCTACATATGATCTTTGATGCATCAAAAAAAGTGATTTATTGCACTAATACCCTTAATTATTAGAATTAATTCACTGCTGTCTGCCTTAAGCTGATGCTTATTATCAAAAAATTGCCTTTGTAGTTGAGCTTGGTAATATCAGACACAAAAATATAATTCTGCCATTGTGAATATAATAAATACTGCTCCTATCTATATTACCAAAGCAAACATATCTGTCTCTGGTGGAATGTAAAGCACAATGTTGACTTTCTAGTAAAATACTAAGTTATTGTAGGTAATTCTCCAGTTAGTGAGTGTAAAACCTGTGAATAAATCAGATCTGTGGATGGTAGGGTTTTCTTTATATACATTTAAAGTTTCTGTCATACTGTTATGCCAAACTTCCAGTTACAATAGTTCTGCATTGAGTTATACATAGAATGATGTGGATCTCAAGCTGAACATATCAGGCTGGATTTTGAACCAATTAGAGCATTTTTAAGTCTGGAGAAGTTTATTTTTAGTCTCAAAGGGAGTTCAGTTGGCAAAGATGTCTTACAGTTTCTGCTTCATGTTTATTATAACTATATTTCTACTTGGACAAATCCTTTTTCCCTTCATTCATGGATGGATTAAATAAATTGGCAGCTTGTGTAGATACAGGCAGAGCACAAAGAAAAGGCAATTCTGCCTTCGAACGTTATGCGGCAGCCCTTTCACCTGCCTGTGAATCACAGTGAATGACACTTTTTTCCTTCTTTCTTTTTGATCTGAAGTTTTATTTATAAAGAGTCTACTGTGCTGTAGCAGCACAGAAATCAAGGTTATGAGGTTGATGCAGAAACAGGGTAGATGGAAAAATGAACTGCCACACATACCTGTAGAAGGAAAATACTTATGCTGCTCAGTTTTCCTGGATAAATGATTCCACTTGAGAAGGCATGAGTGCAGTGATCCCTTTCCTAGGGAAGTTCTTTGAATTCTTGTTCAGAAAATAACAAGTCATTTGAACTCCTGAAGTTTCCAGGCTTGAGCTTCTGTTTCTAGCCCCAGTTTTAGGTTTGAAAGTCTGAGCTGTGAAAGTTTTAGCTCATCAGATTCACAAATTCCAAAGTGTTACTTATTTAAAGCAGGTTTGAGGTAGTTGCACCATGTGTTATGTAATCTTATACTCAAAAAGATTCCCTCCCCAAGGTAGTCAAAAGAGAAGAAGGTGGTTTATATCGCTGTGTCCTAATACATAACAGGTGACCTACTTTTGTACTTTCTACATGGGAACACAAAGAACAACACTATATTTATGTACTTTGAGATCTTCCTACACATTTCTCTGTCCTTTCTTTAGTTTTCTTCCTTTTTTTTTTTAGCCCAGAAATGAGAGGCTCAATGAAATAAAAAAACTTAAGAATTTTTTTATTTGATCAGTGTACAAAATGTGCATAAATTTCCATATAATGTAATACTAAATGTTCATTTTCACATTTCTTTGAAAATAAAAGATGTTTTTTATGTCTGTATCTTAAATATACCTCTGTATTTGTCTGAATTTTAGGGTTCGGTATGCATCTTTTTTTTTTTTTTTTTTTTTTAATACCCTTTTAAGAAACTGTTGGGTCTTTTTATTTAGTTTTTAGTTTCTTTCTTGGCAAGGAAGTAACTTGACTCTTGCATAATTGACTGTGAAAAACATATCATTAAAATTGACACATACAAAATGCTGTTAAATGTATAGTTTAAATTAGACTTTTCCCCTTGCACTGACCTTTCCTACTTTATAATAAAACATATTGTAACAAAGTCAGATAGCAGAAAATCTTCAGGCAGTAATGTTCAGATTCATGGAATCTGTTCAATTGGTGTTTATGAAGCACTTTGAGATACTCAGATGAATGAGGCTATATTAGTGTATGTGTTAAATGGCACCTTTCAAAGGAGTGGCATGTCTAAATAAATGCATCTTGGAATTTTATAAATTTAGTTGTATAAAAATCCTCCTAAGTAAAGTAGCCTATGAAAGGCAAAATGTAAGCATTAAGTTCCTTGGATGTCTTTTATTGGGGAAGCAGGATTGATAAAGGCACAATATGTTACAGTCATTATTTCGCCGTTCTGCCAGTACGAATCCAATGTGAGTTAGAGCACAGCTGCTATTCCTGCCAGTCCTGCTCACTCTCCTGATGGAGCTTGATCAGCTTTCTTTGTTTTTCTGTATTCTCTTAAAACCAAGACTGTTTAAAGATCATCGCTAATGAATTAGCAATGTCCTGTTCAGAGGCTTTTCTTTTTTGTGTCTGTGTTTCCCCCAGCATTAAAATATTCTTTACCAACACAGTATAGGGTACGGTAATAAGGAAAAATAGATGTGAAGTTGAAGATGGATTGCGATGAATAGAAATACATAGAGAAAACTAGATGTTCTTACAACAATTGTGCTATTCTTTTTATCCCTGTAACACAGTTACTCCTCCTCCGCCCCCCACACAACAGATTTGTAATGAAAGAATAGAATCTTGTGCAGGCTGCAACTCCCAGAGGTAAAAACCCACAGTACTAGACTTCCATCTGTATAGCCTATTTTATTTCAGAGATATTTCATTTAGTTTTCCTTGATTAAATTAGTCTGAAACACTGTCTTTGCAAGTTCATTAAAATTATTCTATAATGAATGTGAACTGTAATTTTTTGAAGTTTTATATTCAGTTTCTTATTGGTGGTGCTTGCTATTTACCTGGTGTTCTCGTCATCCTTTCTTCTATGTCCTGATGTTTGTTATGCTCTCCTGCCTTTCCACTCACCGTCATGGCCAAAGTGTTGCTCCTGATCTGTTCTTCGTAGAGGTCTTTCTCTTGCTCCTTTCCTACCCCTGTAATAAAATACCGTCGTAAAACCAGAAAGTTACCTGTGTTAGTTGTGTGTATTTGGAGTGGGGAAGGGAATCCTCTTCGGTTAAATAATATATATTTTTATAGAATTTAAGAAGATTATTTCACCAGAATGCTTATCTGTAATGTTTACATTTACCAAACATAGCCATTACTGATTAGTAGTGGCTTTTATCTGCTTGGAGAAACCTTGATTTGAAATAAAGCTATACATTAAAAAAAAAGAAGCTCCCTGGGGAAGGGGGTGGTGTGGGGTTTTGGTTTTACTCTTGAAATGGTGTGCTGAAACATACTGAATCAATACTTTGAATCAATATACACGTATTCAGTAGTTTCTTAGGAGCAGTTAGACCTACGTAGGAGGCCTAATCCTGATAAGACCTGCACTTATGGATTGTTTACTTGCCCCTGTAGGCGTACAGTTTACTAAAGCTACAGTGCCCAGTGTAGGACTGGGCACAGTCTGGTGAGAACTTTGCTTGCCTGCTGCAGGGTGAACGCAGCATTGTCACCTCATAGACCAGGACCGCTCCAGGGCTCAGTCATTTCTGCTCCTCTATGGCTTGTAAGACAGGGTATCCCTCTCCTTTGCCAAATAATAAATCCCTCTTTGCCTCAGACACAAACAAATAGATGAATTGGACACATAAATTACTGTGAATATGCACAGTATCCACCTAAGCTACTTCTGTGAAGGGCACTGATAAAACATTTGAAAAACGCTGATAAGTATTACCTGAATAATCTGTATTTATCTAATTGTCATTTAAAAGCTCCTTTACTTTTCCCACAGTTACCCTTACTGAAGGTATTTGTTTCAATACGAGGTAATCTGCCACTTTGTCTTGCTTTGTTTGTTACTTTGCTCAGCTCTGTTCTCTAAAGAATTTGCGCTTTAGCTTTGAAATTTTTGAGTGGTTTTGCCACAATTAATTAACATGTTAACTTATTTATATATTGTGTGCATATGTTAGTTATTTAGTACATGGAAATCAGAATAGATATAGTAATTGCTGAGTAAGATGGTGGAAATTTGCTGCCAGTATGAACCAAAACTATATTATAGAGTTCTGTATTTTATTGCTTTAATGTGGAGCTTCAAACACATGATGGATTAAAGATTGGCTTCCATGTCTGGTTAATTGATATAAATTTTTCTCCTGTGATTCTTTTCTCCTTGCATCTCTGTCATGCACAGATTTTTTTTCCTTGTGTAGGTACTGATGCATGTGTGTCCGGAGGAGTGAGGCACTGGTGCATGGGACTAGTCTGGCTGAAAGCTGGTGGGGTCATTTTTAGCAGAATGCTTGTGTGGGTGCATAAGAGGGGAGGACACAACATGGCTGGGAGATGTGGAAGGGAGGGAGCCATAGCAGCTGGCATTTAGATTGGTAATATGAACTGATGTGGAATGGAATCACAAGAGACTTGGGTCTGGTACCAGATCTCAATATCTGCCCATACTTAAGATCTATAGTATGGTTGGATTATATACAAGTTAGTATCTGAATCATTACTGTGCCCCTTCTCCCCTGGAGATATTTGAACACTCAGTGAATTCCAGAAGAGTGGAAGAAAGCTGACCTTATGGCACAACTGAGTAAGTGAAAATGAAATGACTCATAACCTAGGTCAGTTTAATATTTATCTTTGACAGAATAATTTTTGCCTAATGATATGGGACATAACAAGTAAAATAGAAAATCATAATTCTAATTAATACTCCTCAAGATAATTTTTTGCCAATTAATTTTTACTTTATTGTGATAGTATTCTTTTGACATTGCACATAGGTATGGGGTGATCTGCATGCTGTGGATAGAGATTGCTGTGGTGTATGTTATGGTTTTAAATACGTTTTTCTAAATGTGGATGAGAAAATTAAGTCATGAATTTTGCATAGACTCTGAGAAAAGCATTGAATGCAGCTGTTTTGCTTAACAAACACTTGCAGGATCCTCTTGTCACCCTTTGTCACTTAATTTCTGCAACTACAAATGAAGAGAGTTTAATAAAAGGTAATAAACAAATTTGATTTTTTAAAATAAGATTATAAGTCTGATAAAGCTTAACTGTAGTAATGCTATTGAATTCTGTAGGCCTTTTAATACTTTTTGAGGAAAAAAAGATCAAATAAAAGATGAAAAGAAAATAAAACAAGCCCTGAGCAACTGGACTGATAGAGTCAATGGCAGAGCAGTTTCTCTATGAAAAAGAATGGTTTCATCTTCATTTCCTTTTTTGTAGTTTGTTGTATCCCGAGATCTGCAGACTCCTTAAGCCTTCCAACCATTTTCATCTTTGAGCTGGAAGTCTTTTGTGTGTATAGTCCGTTGAAGAAATTTTAGTATATATTTTTTTTTTAACACCTCTGATTTTTGTTGTAATTTTCCTTGTCACATATTTTTGAAACTCTTACATAATTCTTCACTAGCTTTATTTTGTGGCACAAAATATCCTGTCTGTCAGAAACTGACTTACTATTCCATTCTTCATCCATCCACCAAGCATTTATTGTTGCTTTTTGAATTTATAATTATATCTTAATTTCATAAACCAGTAGAAGGTAGTATAATTATTAATGCTAATTTAAAAACTTATGGGATGGGAGAATAATGAGAGTGGCAGTTTGTTAGTTGCTGGGTTGGGGTGTAAGGGAATCATGGAGATGAACCCTGCTGTGTGAGCAGAAGCAGTGAATTAATGGAAAACATCAGACATAATTCTTTTTGGTTTTGTTCCTTGATCAATATGCAGGTGCCTCACGGTCATATCGATCTTTTCTGCTTATTTAATGTACTTTTATTTTATGAGACCTATACAATCATTAAATGGAGACTTTCGAATTGGGTTTAAATTATTTTCACTTGTTGTGACATTGTTTTTAACACACTGGCTTCATTTACTGGATATTGGTACTGTTAGCTGCCATTAAGATAAAAATAGCTCATTTACAAAACCAGGTAACTGTCTGTAGCCAGGTGGCTCAGGTTAAATGATCTGACCTACCTGAGAAAGTTGCACAGATTCAGTATCTGTATTACAAAATGTTAGGTATTGTCCAGTAGTTTGTTTCTGTTATATTTCATTTTTTAAAAATTTTTACTCTGAATACTGAGGAAATAAAATTCACAGCAGAACAATTTGATCGCTGTGTGAATAGTGCTGAAGATCAGTTTGCTTAGAATAGACTTTTGCTGAGCAGCAGCCTGTGCAATGCTGTTACGACATCGTTCTTAATCCTTAGCTTGCTCTTTGCCTGGCGGTGCGTGCTCGAGGGGCCAGCTGGAAATCAAAATAGATGCCTCTTAGGGAGCCCCATCGGTGCAGACTCTGACACTGTGCTCTTTCAGTGCTGAGGTGCCTGGGCAGCTTAGGTCTGATCTACACTAGAAGAGTTTTGCTGGTATGGCTCTTCCAGATAGTTCTTTCAGCATACATGTGGTGGTGGAAATGCATTTTTGCTGATGCTGCCTGTGTTGGCTCCTGAACGAAATTGGGTAAACCACACTGGCAAAAGCGCTTTTGTACACTTAGGCTTTTTGCTGGTATAAAAATACTGTGGACCTTTCACTTCATTGCCATGATGCTGCAATAGGAAAAGTTTGTAATCTAGAGCTGGATTTAATATAACTCTTTCAGTAAAGAGTAGAACATCAACTGTATTACACTTAGTAAGCAAAAGCTGGTGAAAAATACTAGATGAGTCATAATGGATACTGTGAGTCTCTTTTCTATCCCCCTTTTTTGTCCTCAGAACAATTTGATGGGGCTGGTTTAACAGATGGGCAGAAAACCTATCAGTGTGTGTTGGAAAACTGTTTCCAGATGAAGAACAGTTTTCTTAAGTCATTTGCACTCTTTTTTTTCTTTTTTCAACATTGACTGAACTAGTCAAAACATTTTAAGCATATTAAGCAGTAACATATTAAGCAAGTCTATAAAATAATTAATTTGAAACTAGAAGCTAAGAGTTCTTAGAAATATTTATATTAATATTTGACTCAGTATATCTTATGATAACTATTTTTGGATCTTCTAGGAACCTTGTGCTGAAGATAAAGAAAATGTTTGTGAGGGTTGGTATGCTGTTTCATACTGAAAATATTTAGGATTGTCTGGTAAATTTATTTCTGAATCCAAAATGAGCTATGCTTTCACTTTGCTATAAGTGCTTAGATATGACAAGGCAGAGAGACATAAGGTTGATGGCTGTCTTTCCAAGAGATGTTTTGTAGAGTTATTAAGGTGTCGCAGCACCCTTTGTTTTTTATAGACTTTATTTCATTTTGTTTCCTTGTACAGCAATTGCACAGCAGTGCTGTGCCTGAAATTCAGGCGGAGGTTTTAATGGCTCTTCCTTATCTGTTTTGGTCCTGGTCACTGCTGTTAAGAACTGTGAAGGTCTGCCCCCTGCATGTTCTTTGGGAAGACCCAGCCTCTTAGAATTTATGTGAGGTTAATAGTCTGCATAATTTTGCAGAGAATGAGCAAGTACTTGGCAGGAGGTGCCGAAAAGCCGTGGCAGATTTATGTTGCGCTCTGTAGTCTCAAAACGGGTTCAAAGGACATTGATGATAACAGGTGACTAATAACAACACCATGAAATAACTCTTCTGTGATGGAGATGAGTCAGGTAGTTATCAATTTCTAAACACATTTGCAAAGCAAAATCCATCTAAGAAGGGAGGTTTGGAAGTTTTTGGGATCTGTGTTTTGCTGGAATTCTGCTAAAATGTATATTTAGATTTTGGGATCTTTTCTCCTGTCCACACTGTGTGAAAAGGGGTGGGAGAATCCTATAACTTATTTTACTTCCAGTGTCCAGTAATTCTTATGACCTTGCAGTGTCTTCATTTTGTTTTCCCTTACATAAGAGAAATCTCTGGTCTGCAGGTTTTTTCCCATTGAGATGCTTTCTCTCTTACCTCTGCGTGCCAGCTCTCCAGGCAGTTCTCACTGGTGAACCGTCTGATTCCTCTCAAACCCTCACTGGAAGGGAGCCAGCAAAGTGATCATTTTCAGGAGGAGGCAGGGAGAGAAGTGTAGCTTAACCTTTCTCTATTAAAAAATATCACTTGCAAGTGGGGAGCTTGCTAGCTTACTAGCTTTCTTCAATATCAGGCCCAGACTTCTCACACTGTGTCCTCCCCCCCCCCAAAAAAAATTCCTTTGTAGCCCAGCTGCTCGATGTTCTCTGCGAAAGGAAAAGACAGTACTATGGCTCCATGACTGCATTGCTAACTTGTGGCAATGTACGACTGAAAATCTCATGCTACTTATATGTATTTCTACATTTTTAGATGAGCTTTGAAGATCCCATTTAGTTCTCAGGGCTTCTGGAAACCCTGGGGATACAAAGCAAGGGTTCTCTAGAAGCTCAGAAACAGAGAAACAAAGTAAAATATGCACACCAATGTTGTTTTATGAAAGTTAGAACCATGCCATGGTTTCTTGAGGGCTGATTCATTTTTTGAACTCTTGACACTTGCTGCTGATGGTTGCCTTCTCTGTAATTTTCCAGCGAAAGAAACAGTGGTTAGATCCCTCTCTCCATCTTCTACTTCCTCTTTCCTGACTGCACACTAGATTTTTCCAGCTTTACTTGGAGCAGAGGGTAGGGAGACTGAGCCTCACAGCAGCTTGAGTGGTTACTTGGAGAGTGCAGGTAGAATGAAGAACATATGTACAAACAGTCCTTAGACTCCCAAAATATGGGTATTCTGAAATGTTCTGCATTATCAGACCAAGGAATGTTAGTTTCTTTTTCTGTTTTTTTTTCCTCACCTGTCAGAAATGTACTTCTGATGGTTTATGCATTTTATTAACTTAATAAGATTCCCTCAGTGAGCCCAGACAGATGTCTGTCGTCTTAGTTGCTGTGGGGCCTTCGATACTCAATTTCACTTTTTTTTTCTCATTGTATTTCTAAAATTGGATTTGTGTTCAGCTTATTTTACCCCTGCAACAGGCTTCATATGAAAACTATTTCGTCATTTGTGGTGGGGTATGAGTGATTATTTGCAAATATATACCTCCCCTCTTTTTTTTCTTTTTACAAGCCACTAGTTGTTGTGGTTGTATAGGAGAAGATGGAAAACTGGCATTCTCTAAGCAAGCCAATGAAATTATTTTCCTATTTCCTGCTATCAAATACAAAATTTTATTATTGAAGCCTGATGCTCCTAAGGAGTGCTCTGTCTTACCTAGAATGCCTTTGAAGACCTGTCTGCTTTCCCTTACCCTAGCAATTTGCCTTGATCCCTAACACTGCTGCCAAAGTCAGATCAAGCGTAATTAACTTTGTGGATGAAAATGAGTCTTCAGAAGAGTTAGATGAAACTTGGAATTGTGGCTTTCTGGGAAGGTTTGACATTTTGAAGACTGGTTTTCATCTAGTTCATGAAAAATCTAAAATTGCAGTAAAACAGGAATCAGAAGAGATGTGTGCGTTGGAATTGGATAGGCCTTCCTTGTTTTTCCCCTCTAAATTATTTCATAATATAATATGACATAATTAAAATACTCTAAATAGGAAGCAATAGCTGCTTCCAAACAGTTACTGAAATAACTTATAAAAGAATGCATTTAATTTTGAATTGTCATTTATAACAGTGTGCAAATGTGGATTAAAAAAAAAAAGTCAGTGCATTGCAAAGGCTACAGTTTTCATTCTTAGTTCCTTTGTGTAAAACAAATGGGAACTCTGTTAAATCTGGAATTTTTATACTTGACTAATTCCTTGTCTTAGAGCCTTATTCCCTCTTTAGTGCTTCCTCTTGGAGAGTGCAGGAGCTGAGGTCCATCAGAGCCCCCCACACTGGTGGCTGTGCTGGCTGTCATGGGCAGGACTGAGGGCTGCAGTTCCAATGGCTGACTCTTCCTCTCTGAGGGCACTGGTAACATGAGCCTTTACGAGGTCCCTCCACTTCAGTCAGCCCTATTAAGCCATTTTATTTACAAATATGATCTGTGTAATGTCTCCTGAAATGCAGTCAGCTAATCCTGCCTTTTTAATTACTTGCAATTACTTCAATTGGATCAGAAACAGCAAGAAATATAAAGTATTAATGTAATAGAGTTGGCACAGTAGGAGGACTCTTTCTGTAAGCTGCAGCCAGAGTACTGTGTTCCTAGACTGTCTCCATCTGCAGTGGCTGTCACCTGCCTCCTAGCTCTGCCACGACATCCGGACTGCTGTGGTGTAGAAGTCTGCTGTGATGCAAGTACCAAGACAGCCACGATCATTTCAGATGTTCAGTAGTTGGAATTTCAGTATTTCAGGCTTTCAAGCCTTAGAAAAAACCTTTTGTACTGAGAATGTTGTTGAGCCCCAGTGTGTCACTGTGTCTTGCTGGTGCTTTTGAAGAACTTAAAGCTCATTTGATGCTTTCTGTTTGCCGCTTTCTCACCATTTCAGCAATCCAGTGCTATGTAACTACACCAGTGTCTTCAAAAACATAATGCAAATCTTTCTTCCTTTTCTAAAGGGTGTTACATAGATTGAGTAGTTACTCACCATAGCTGCTTCTTTTGGGAAGTCAGGCCAACCTTCATATTGTGACTGGCCAGTTATTGGCAGCTCTGGCTGCTTTATTGAAAGTTGGTTTGGGGAACCCAGTGTGTTAGAGCAACTATTATTGCACTTCACTTTGTGGCTGTCTGCAGCCACACAACTGAGAGGCCTCATATGTGTCTCCGAGTTACGTACTTCCAAATTTAGGACTTTTAACATTTCCCGGACTGGCTGTTTCTGATTTTTCTTTTTTTCTAACCTTGAATTTTTTTTTTTAGAAGTTCCAACATGCAGAAAGGAATTTTAAACTGTACCCAAGGTACCCATGAGTTTGTGTATTTCTAGAAATGTTCACTTTGCAATGTTTTCCTTGTTCGTTTTTTTCCAAAAAAAAGAGTCCCTTTTCACATACTTAATTTGCAAATAAAATGGCAAGGAAGGTCATAAAGTCAATTAAGTGAATCAAGAGTTTTATTTGAAAAAAATATTCATAAATGTTTAGTTGTTTTTCTCAGTTGGTAGAAATCATGACTTCTTTCCTTCCATGGCATAAAGAGTCAGTAGGAACCTATAGAGGGGTCAGGGGCAGATTAGCACTTGTGTGGCTAATGAGCATGCCTGCCAACTGTTGGTAACTCTTTGTCGAGATTCTTGTGTCAGAGAAGTAGTTGTGCAGCATTTGATGAATCTGTGACTTGCTGCCCACAAGACTATCCAATGAAGAAATACATGGCAAATGCTTCTGTGGTAGGGTGAGGGTGAAGAGGTCAGTGAGTAGTCAGTGGCCGCCCCCTATAAATGAGTTTAAAATGACTGAGGGGGAAATACGATGGAGGTATATAAATCATGAATTCTGTTGGAAGAGCAGAGAGGCGTAATGAACAGTCGCTTTCTTCCATTACAAGCGCTAAAAGCTGTTGAATGAACCCGTTGAGTGGCAGGTTCACAACATCAAGCTGCTGGTCCATGCAATGTTTCCATGGGTTCAAGGAGTGATTTTATGGTTAACAGAAAAGAAACAGGAACTGGGGATTATAAAATGTAACAGTACTGTAGCTCGTAATATTGCTGAAGCGTAGATTGTTGCTCCATGGAGCTTCTTCTGTCCAAGTTGTCCATGCTTTAGGCTCAATACCTTGTGCTGGAAGTGGAGCTTGGCTAACCTGAAGGTGAAATCAAGTCATGGAAGCTGGTAACCAAGACCACAGCTAGTCCAGCAGCTTGTCTCTTAGGATCTGTTGATGATCATTTTACTCATTTCTAGAAATTATGTACTGCTGCTCTCTGAGCAGGGATCTCCCAGTGAGATATATTTGACAGTAGTAAGTTCTGCATGTTAGAATTGCAGATGTTGTCATGTTTCCAGTCAAAACTCTGTAAGTGTATCGATACCATTAATTTTGAAGACCACTCATAATCTTTGCTTAATTTTCTACTAAAGATAAATAGCTATTTTCACTTTTTGATTATTTTCTTTTTTGCTAGGCAAAATACACTTTATTGATGTTGGAAAAATGTCTTAACTGTGGTGCAGTGTAGGAATTTTCAGTTCCTATAAGAAAGTTCAGTATATGCTACTGAGAAATTGTTTTTCCTCTGAATTTTTAATTTACTTTTTTTGTCCTCTGAAGGAGAAAGTGTTTAGTTTAAAAAATGGTAATGTTAGGTTTAGAGAAAAATCTGGGTTTTTTCCTGGTCTTGAAATGATTCCTAACTATCAGCAATGAATTCCACAAATTATGCTTTGTGAGGCTTGAGAAAAATCTGTTGTCAAACTAAATATTATTTGGAATTAGAGGAACTGTAATAAAAATTATGATAGAATCATATAAGTACACAATAAGTCTGTATGTTTTCTCAATTTTAAGTATTAAATTGTTAAACATCTTTTGTCCTTCAAGCAGCACATTATTTTTGTCGATCTGACTTTTTTGTGTCAATTATTAGATCTAATTGGCTGACAGATGTAGGTAATAATAATTGGCTCATAGATAATTATGTAATTCTACAAAGAAAACACTGACATTATTTATTTAATAACAATTATTCACTAAATTAAACGTTATCACCCATCTGTTTACAATTTGTGCCTTTAACAACTGAAAGACTTGCTTGAACTTATTGTTTGCTTCCTTGGATATGCAATATTTTTTAAAAAGTTCTTGATATTTTTAGCATTTAGCTCATTAATTTGAACTCTGCTACCAAAGACATTAATTTTTAATTTTATGTCTGTGTGGCAGTAATGATAGTAGAACTCAAATGTGTCATCAGTACCATATTTGAGAAGATTTAGCATTTGATTTTTATTTGTTTTAATATAATAAAAGAAAAACATTGGCTTTTGCTTCTGTTTACATTGATGTTTAATCATATTCAGAAGACAAGTACATTTTGATGAAGTCTTAATCCATGGTAATTCTCAACCTTCATACCTGTATGTGCTTCCTAATTTTAACAATAATAAGTATGTTTTTCTTGGAACAAAATCATGGTCAGTATGCATGAGAGATCCCAGACTAGTAGTGATAAATCATACCGTTCTTTTAGGTTGCTGAAGAAGTTTTACAGGTACCAGAAAAGGTATGGTGCCACAGCTGTCTAAAGACAGATGTAGAGCATGTATTATGGGGTTGTTTCATTTTGTTCCGTCTCTGAGGAGCAGCTGTGTCACTATGCTGTTCAAATTGCCTTTCACTGGTGCTTGTAGGTGAGCGGTGATTCAGGTCTGTCATCTAGCAGGTTTGGAGGCTATGGTGAACACTACAGAGCAGCTCCTATGGGGTAGGTCAGGAAGGATGCGACATTTCCTTCAGCTTCCTTGTGTTCTTGTTACTGTGGGTACAGCTGAATATTATAGTAAGTGCTAAGGGTGAGAGCTGTGTTTTACCAATTTGTATAACTTTTTTTAGCAAATTGCAACAGATATTGGGGGGAGCGGGAGAGAAGAGGTTTAAAACTGTTTTATTTTTGCAATTTCACTATCGAAATTGTACAAGATAAAAGGTACTAAAGCATAATCAGAGGTGACTGCTGTCAGCCTTTGTGTCATGGTTGTGTTTCTCTTGGAAGGTCGAAAGAAGGGCACCTGTGGAGACTAACTTCAAATGCAAGTGTTTGAAACCTGAACACTGTTATGTTCAGTTTGGCTTTCAAACAACATTCTTTTCTTGCCCACTTTTTAGTACTGTTGCTAAGTTTTATCATTGCTAGAAGAATTGTTGAGAATTCTGGCAGACTGGGCAGATTTCTGCCATAGGCTGGTCTCTAGATTTTAAAAAAGCTTTACTGTAGGAGATAAGATATATTGCATGATGTTTTAAAATTTTGTAGTTAGGTTCAAGTTGTCTATAGAAGCAGTCTGGATAACACAAGGTTCACTTTGTTCTTCCAGAAAGTATCCTGAGGTACATAAAACCTGTGTGATTTATGTCCTGTGCAACATCTGTTGACTCTAAAGATGATAAAATCAAGTAAATCTGCAGCTAATTGCAGGAAGTTATTGATGGTATGCCAAGGATGAGGTGGGAGGAATTAAATATGCATTTGTTAAGGATAAAAATTACTTATATTCAAAAGTACTGAGGGAGTTAACATAGCTGATATAAAAGAAAATGCAGTTTTGCTTTTGCAGAAATATTTTCCTGAAGGTGCAAGTATGAAAGGGGTGAATAGTGGGTGGTGAAAAGAGACAGGAGAGACCCGTAAGGAGAGAGGAATATGAAAGAAATATTTGCAGCTTATATATACAGTAAAGGAAAAAAGTAGTATTCCTCCTTACCCAGAGGCCAAGATAATAGCACGATATTTTTAAATTTGATTTTACAGCCCTGTAGCACTACTGATCTTATCTCCTGGCATTTACAAGTATATGTTAGAAGTCATCCATGTTCTCTCATGTATGAACTGAGAATTTTGGATGCATGTTTTAGTGCAAAAATAATGATAAAAGCTAAAAAAAAAAAGGTAGGATATATCTCACTGAAATTAAAAAAATGAAGTGCAGCTAGAAATAACTAACTCATAAGGAAGTTGTAGACTTGTACACTTTAAGTCTGTAGCTGGCCATCTATACCTTTATCCAGATGTAAAAGTATTCAAGAATTAGATTATTAAACATTAACATCATGAATTAAAACACACAAATGAACCAACATCTCTTCTGCCCTCCTTTGAGGGCGTTGATTTAGTGAAGAGTCAATCATCTTTGCTATCTCAGCAACTGGTGGGGTGTTTGAAATAAGTTATTTTTGACTAAGATGTTCGAAACACATCATCCATTTTTCTTCATTTCCTTTTACTGTTGCATGTGTCTATTGCAACGTGGCATAGTACTGATGGAAACTGAATTGTACCTTTACCTGATGCTCTATATTGAGAAATTCTACTTAGCTATTGAATTACAACATATTAATAACATTTAAAACCTGCCAAAAATGTTGGCATTTTCAGGCCAACACATAAATTTAGTGTATCTTCTACATCCCACTACTCATGACTGTTTTGCTTGCTTTTATGTCTTTAGTTATGATGCTTACTTGGGTCAACAGGAGAGAGTCCAAATCATATGCCTTCATTTAGATGAGTCCTTGTCTTTGGGAAAGAGATGGTTTTCTTCAGCCACTCCAGTATTACAGTTGGAAGGACATAATTCCTTTACATGGATTTGTGATACGATTGCAGTGTATTTTCAATGCAGTTATCTCTTGCACATATGAGAGTTTTCATCTTTTCATCCTGCTTTGTTTTATATACTGATGTGATGTTCCGTTTCAAAGTGGACTGCTTATTGTTCACCTATTGAGGTTTTAAGAAGTATTTTCCTGGCAGTAAAAATCCTGATTAATATCTGCTTGAAATTTATTAAAAACAAGCTTCATTCACTCCTTTGTTTTTCAGTTTCGGATGCTGTCCTGAAATTTGAGCAGAAACACTGTTAGCTTTGGTAATGAGTAAGCAGTGCAAAGCTATGGGCTTAAGTGGGGATGGGGAAGAAACTGTCAAGGTGGAAAGGAGATGATGGCACTAAATTACTCTTACAGATAATAAGACCAAACTGTATGAACTGATTTGTGTTTATATCCTTTCACAAGTTACATTCCTTTGTATTTTTCTCTATCTTACTTTTGAGCATACCATCATGCTCATCTCTTTCAACCCATAAATTCGTTTCTTCAGTAATCACCCACTTGTGCTTCATCTCTCTCCAGTTCCATATTATACTTTTCTGTCCCGCTTTCTGTTTCCATCTTTTTCACACATGCTGTACACATTGCTTTGCATCTCTGATGCTATGAAGTCTGTTCAAAACAGAAATAGGACAACTACATTTTTACTGGCAACATTCTTTTATTTTTACTTAGCTCCAGAAAAAGCCGAAGAGGAGTATTGACTTCTGGAGCTATTATTGCTTTGTTGCCACAATAAATTTGATTTTGAAAGTCCATGTACATCTGAAGAGCAGTTCCTTATCTGTGCAGTGTCTGAATTAAACTTCAATGAATTTATTATGGAGAAATGGGATTTTTTCTTTGTTTATTTTTAATGAAGAACAATCTTAATTATCAGAATAATATGTGGACTTTTAAAATTATGTAGATATTGGGGTTTTTTTCATGTTTATAACTTTCGCTTCATGTTACTGACCAGTTGTAATTTATAGGTACCGGTGTAAGAAATTTTCTTTTGAATGTTTTCTGATTTCTAGGTCATAGTTCAGATAGAATGTTGAGGGTGGAGTTGGTTTCAGCTCCATTCAAATGCTGATGCTGAATGGCATGAATGTTACAGTCCTTTGGGAGATGTTATCACAGAGAATCTAGAAAAAAATGCAGCTGTAGTTACTAAAAATGTTTTGGGAGCTCTTGAGGAAGTTTCTCAAATCAGCTTCTTTTGAGGGCAGGCTTAAGAAGCTTAGAGTGATTTTTGGAGTTCTAGGTCTTAATGTTTCGCACTTTACCAGTTTTAATTACATTAAAATATAGTGTATCTGTTCCTACAGATTAATATCCTCCATGAGTAAGGTGTACAGCACCACAAATACGATATTCTCCCCAGACATCTAATGAGAATTTCCTATGCTATAGCTTGTCTCCTGCCTCTTGTCCTATCGGTGTGCACTTCTGAGAAAGGCCTGGCTCTGTCTTCTCCTGCCCACCTGCTAGATAGCAGAAGACAGCAGTTAGATTTATTCTTAATCATCTCTTTCCTGGGTTAACAAACTCAGTTCTCTCAGCCTCTCCTCATACTCATACGCTTCAGTCCTCTGTCTCAGTGGTTCCCTGTTGGAGTCACTCCAGTTTGTCAATGTCTTTCTTGTACTGGGAGGCACGGAGTACAGTGGCCTTACAAGTGCCAAATAATAATAATAATCACTTCTCTTAACCTACTGGCTACTTCCCTGACTTACAGTCCAGTAGACGGTAGGCCACCTTTGCCACAAGGACACACTGCTGGTTGACGTTCAACTTGTCCACTGGGTCCTTTTCTGCAAAGCTTCTGTCCAGCCAGCGGGCACCCGACCTTTTTGCGTGCACAGGGTCATGCCATCCCAGATGAACAAGGCTTTCTTTGCTTTTGTTGAATTTTATCCATTTCTCAAGGTTTTTGAGGTTCTTCAGAATGGCAACCCTACCCTCTAGGGTACTGAGCACTTACCCCAAATTTCTGTCACCCATAAACTCAGAGTTAATTTTGTCCCATCACCCTGGTTACTAACGGTTATATTAAACAGTGTCAGTGCCAGGGCTGACCAGCCACGGGCTGGATGTGCAGTTGCTGCCCATTCCCCTTTGAGCCTGGCAGTCCAGGCAGTTGAGGAGACAGTGGCAAAATAGAAAGTAGCAGGTTTAGTAGGTTGTGGTTAAGTAAGGTTGTAAGCCTGTATTCAAGGGTGGGGGGGAGGACCGGGGGAGATCTAATGGTGTGTGGGTGGGGGAACCTTAAAGGAGTTCAACAATTCTTGCTTTAGGCTTAAGTGAACGTGGGAGTAGTGTGGTATAACTTGTGATTAGACCTAAGTAGTGTTTGTCTTGGTATGTTAAGCTATTTTCTGAATCATGGCATTTTCACAGGAATGTCTCCAAAATATGGTGCTCATTGTTAAGTCAGTGATGATGATAAAAATAGATATCAAACTCATTTCCATCAGTTCCAGATCCTGCCTGGCATCTGATTTCCAGCCTAGAGAGCAGTAGGAATTAACTCTTACATCAAGACAATTTAAATGCAGCTTTAATATAATGTTAAAAATAGCTAGTCACTCTTCCTCACTACTCGTCCAGTATTGTTATCAATTTTGAGTGTGTTTTTGAGTTTTATACATGCAGCCTGGAGAGATACAGCAAGTTTCCTCTGTAGATAGAATTGGTCGTAGATGATTATTAAATCACTACTAAATACTTTAACACAAACCATATTCAGCAGCAATTGTTTGGAAGAAACGAAGTGCAGGACAACAACCCATTCCTTCTTATTACAACCTACCTGTACTCCTGAAAATTTTCCCTTTGTTGCAACATGCTAGAAAAAGTTAAATTCTTTTATACCTATGTGATCTCTAATTTTAGAGTGTTGAATTCTCAATTTTCTTCTTTAATCAGATCCGATAATGCCCCATCATTACAAATGTTCAAGGCCAGGTTGGATGGGGTTTTGAGCAATATCATACAGTGAAGGATGTCCCTGCCCATGGCAGGGGGGTTGTCCTAGATGATCTTTAAAGGTCTCTTCTGACCCAAACCATTCTGTAATTCTATGATAATACAATGTAGATAGCAGGTCTGTTTTATAGTAGATAATTGTCTCTGTTAAAACGAGTGGTTCAAGTTTTGGTTTCTTTGAATTATATACTCTCCATCAGCTTGGTTTTGGTGCTGTTGACCTCATTTCTCTAAAGCTAAACCAATCTTGGCATGTGTTTGATATGAAAAACTTTGAAGTGTTTTGTTTTGTTTTTATTTTTATGTCCCCCTTCACTAGGGACATCTGTCAGAAACTATACCTGGTTGTTTAATATATCATATTTTCTTTTCTGGGCTTAAGCAGCAAGAGTGTGTCAACATGCTGTGTGAGAGAGCAAACAGAAATACAGCACCACAGGCCCCACTCAGTTTCTCACTCTGACAGGACAGTTTTGCCTCACTTGATGTTGCTCAAACAGCTGAAAACCAAAACCTTATATATTATGGATATGAGTAGTTAATTTTTAAGATGGTAGAAATTGGTTAAATAAAGATAAGTTTTCATAGGAACTTAATGGAATTTTAGTGACAGAGAGAGATTTTATTCTCAGTTGTTTCACTGTGGAAAGGAAACGTTTGCAGGAATCTGTTCTGAGACTGGTTTTAATTTCATATTACCTGCACTGATAAAATGAAGAAATTGACATATTCAGCCCCAGCAGCATCCTGGGTTGTTGGTTCAGAGACATGTGAGACAAACAGAATCTTGTCCTTCCTTTTCAGTAGCTAGTGCTGTAACTAACATTTCCATTAGGTCCATGGAAGTTTCCATGCTGAATTAGATTTGTAGCCCATTTGAATTAGTAAATTACTTTGAGGTACTTCAGAAGCAGATGGAAAAAAAATCAAATGGGTCCTCAGCAGTTCTAACAAATCAATCCACTCTGTTTGTTTTGTGCTTGTATCTAGGCACTGCTGTAGAACCAAAGACTGAATGTTTAGTAACCCCTTTCAAAACTGAAATTGATTGTCATTACTGAATACTTCTCTCTCATAGGAAAGATTTTATGTACTTTGACAGTATTTGTCCAATCCCTTCTAATTTTGTGTAACAAATAAATATTGCAAATAAGAGTTCAGGTTCAGTTTCATTAATGTCTTCTACCAATGCACACGTGAGCTTCCACCAAGAGGGGAAGTTGTATCCTGATGGTGGGTTTCTGCTCTCTCCTGCGTGCTCCTGTGTGTCTGCATCGTGATTCAGGTGAGAGAATGCCTTTAGATGAAAACTGAAGAGGGAAAACTCATGAGTGCTAAAACTTGGAGGCTGGGCTGGAGTGAAAGAAAAGGTAAGCAGCTTCAGGGCACAGAGGTGGAAATTAGGGAGCATTCCATTCAGGGCAGCCTGCATCCAGATCAGCTAAAAGTAATAACATTGCAGTTTTACGCCATCTTGACGTTCTTGATTTTTAATGTACTTTTTCTAATGGGCAGTTTCAGTCAATTTGTTATGATGCTTAAGATGCCTCTAGAGAAATTTTCAGTACGAATGCTGTGCTCTATGCACTCTAATGTTTGCACTGTAGCAGTCTTCTACAGTATTTCTTAATAAATGATGTTTTGGTAGTCTCTCATCTTCTGCGTACTTAAATCTCAGAAGAACTCTTGGGTATCATTTGGACTGGTTGACTTTTTGGAGTTGAAATTAGTAGTTTCTTCCAAAATTGTAGTTTTTCTTCATGATGGAAAAAACCCAGCCTTAGGGTACAGATATCACCAACATTTTCTGCAACTAAGACTGCAGAAGCAAAATAAGAGAAATAAGCCATGCAAGAGAAAAAAGCCCCAAACATTCTTCAAACAGGCAAACAAAAATCTATGGGTTTATGATTTTATTTAGAATTTCAGGAATGGCTTAATCTATTTTAATCCCTCCCCCCCCCCCCCCCCCCCCCCCCCGCCCTTCTTGCATTAAACACTTCTTAATTTATCATTGTGGGTTTGTTTCTTGTGCATTGGAGAGGTGGTGCTGATCTTAGATGTTTGCTCCCAGGGAATCCACTTTAGCTCTTCTATTTTTCCTTCTTTCCTCCTCTTTATTAGTGTCACTGAGGTTACTTCTCAGAGCACAGAAGGATTTCTCTTTTGACTCAAGTAGCTTCTTGAGTGACGCAGTCTAATCACATTGGTGATTATTACTGGCTGTCCTGGTTTCCTCTTTGTTAGTGCACCTGATTGTCCTTGGTAGACTTCTATTGATTCTCTAGTTTCTAGCAAAAGCTCAAAATCAACTCAGTCTAAATAAAAAGCATACTACAGTTTTTGTGGAGCTCATAGGGAGGCTAGATTCATAGTTATCTTTTTTCCAAAACATATTTTAATACTTACAGAAAGTTTTAATTCAGATTTTTTCCTATCTTCATTATATATTATCTCAGAGCAATGTTTGTGGTCAAAAAAAGAAATCATACAATAGAAAGATTCTACATTACTGAGTCACTTGTCTTAAGAAAATCTAACTGTGTTGCTCAAAGTATTGTTTTTCTACCTAACGTACTGTCTGTATATCGGATTTATCTCTGTCTGTTAAACTCTTCTATAAGGGTCTGGGAAATGTTGGTTTAAAACCTGCGTTTTTAAGCAACATCTCAGCCAGTAGATAAGAAAAGCTGTTCAGATTTAATAAATCAAGAAAATTTTGAATTGTAATGGCAAAAATATTTTTTCTTCAAGAAAGTCAAAAGTTCTATCCCTTTGTTAGGCTGAGGTGGATTATAATTGTCACTGATTCCTAGGGCTCAGTGTATTCTGCCTTGACATATAATACTTTTGTTCAGGAAGAAGATTCAGCGGGCAGTCTGTATTTTAAGTCCTTGAAAAGTAATTTCCAGCTGTGCTTTCCAAGCTTAATAAGGTATAATAGTTAGAAAGGAAGCAATACCAACACCCTATGAAAGAGTTAAGGATTTGCCTTTATTTTTATGAACCTATATAAAGAGAGGTAGGATTATCAGAGGGATGGGAAGTAGAGGAATGGCTGCAGGACTATAGCTCCCTTCTCTAGTTTCCTCCCTGGCTGCACTGAGCAGAAGTGGCCTGAGCAGCGGGCTGTGCGCCATGCTGGTATGAGGGCAATGCCTGTCATGGCTGCATCCAGCATGGCATATGGTGTTACAAGATGTTTAGGTCCTAGTTCGTTTAAAGCACAAGTCTTCTCAAAGTTAACAAAATGTTATATATGTGATTTTTAAATCTGTTAAGGTAGAGCTGGCAGTTTTAAATACTATAGTCAGTAAATCTGTAATGGTTAATAAAGTATTAGTTTTGCTCTAGCGCTTTAAAGTTAAAGCAGGACAAAAGCTGACAAGTTTTCAACTGTGCCCCAGTCCTCAGAGTCTGTGCTAACTGGGAGGTAAGCCATTGTGTCTGCTTAATTTCTGAGAAGACAACACAAGTACCTTACAGCCCATGTCACCCTCACCTCTGATCATGACCGTAGTGTTATCGACTGACTGTGCACAGCAAGAAACAGAATAATGATTGCACAAGTGCCTGAAGCAAAACTCTACATTTACTGGGTCCTGAGTCAATAACTAGTAGTATCTTTGTTGTATTTCATGTGACTTGGTTTCTTTACTGACTAAAATTGGCCAGTTGGAATGTGTGAATTCCTCTGCAATATTTTAAACAAACTGGATCCTAAATGCACTATGGTTCTGGCTCTGATCTGGCTACCCTCATGTTAATTGCCTTTCTGCTCAGTTTCATCGTGCTGTTCATAATGGCAGCATCACTTTTGAGAATACACAAGCGTAGAGATTTCTAATACTGTATTGTATGTTTAGATGATAAAAACTGTCAAAAGGCACATATCCTGCCTGTGTTGCAGCTTCTGCTCTCACATAGGAATGATAGGAAAGCACTTGCAGGTGTTTGTGACATAGACCTGCTGTCCTTATGAAAAATGCTTTTCTTTTGAAAACAGTATAATGTGATTGCTAGGGCTTCCATACTGGTTAAAACAGCAACTAAGAGCATCCATAGCAAGATGTCTAGCCATGGAACCCACAGAAAGGCCCTCTGGTCCTGCTGAAATGCATTGTCTCAAAGCATTTTGTTAGGATTGCAGGAAATTTGGAATGAAGCTGCAGATTTTGGCAGTTTAGCAGGAGGTTTCTGCCAGTATGAGGCCCAGATGGAGGTTTTTGGAAAAGCCAAAGCAACATGGTCTTTCTGTTTCTTAAAACCATCAGAAGGATTAGATTTTTAGCACTTGAAATTCCCTAATTTAGACTTTGAGATAAAATACAACAGGGAGAAACAGTCTCTTGTTTATTTCTCTTCCACAGATTTTTAATGTGGATTTAGGAGATCAGAACCATATTTTAATTTTATTTTGTTTAAGTGACCTGGGTTGTGGAATATGATTTTATGATATAAGTGAACTCCACAGCAGATGTTGTATTTGTGTGCTCTGTAAAGTCTTTGGTGATATTTGCTCCTTTTTAAATCTCATGTTGTCAAGAAACTACTTCAGAGTTTACTATGGCAGTAGACTTAATCTGTGGGTAATTCTTTCCACTTTTCATTTCTATGCAGCTGAGTGGAAGAGGTCAGAAAACTAGTCTTCACATTCAAGACACTCATTGAAGTTAGTAATTTAAGTTAGTGGCAGCTTAATATTAATTTAGATTCATATGCAAGTCCACCTCTAGATATGCAGCTTAATCACAGCAAACATTTGCAGGGAAGTAATGGGTGAGCATGGCTGCTGTGGCCCCTAGCAAAAGCAGCTTTGTACAGGGCTTCATTACTAGCCTGGGCAGCATGAGATGTGCTCTCGTGCTGCTTGACTGTCCTTTGACTTTTCTGATCCATTTTTAAACCAATGCATACAGACAAAAGCATTTACAGGCCTATTCTTAGTAGACTAAAACCTATTTGACATACTGTACTGTTAAGAGAGTTGATTTCCTTTATGCCTTACTAAGCTTTATGCAGTCCTTCTCTAAGCTTTTTGTTTCGGTGTCTCATATACAGGTACAGGGATGTTCTCTGCATAGCTGTGAAGTGACTCACTTGGAATTTTGTGTTCAGTTTTGAACATGTGGTTGCTAAAATTAGTTTGAGAGTTAGATTAGTTTATTGTGAACAAACAAAAATAATTGGCTACTTAAGTGAAAGGTTATTTGGCAAAGGTTTAGAAGTTCAGTTACCTTAGTTGGAATTTAAGTCTGTACCTTAATAAACTTACTGGGAGGACATGAAAGGAAGATAACTTTATTAGGAAGTCAGAGTGCACTGGTTATAAATTGACACAGTGGAACATTGTCTTCTGAAGGAAGTGTCTGAAACTGGGTGAAATGTCTTGGCCGTTTTTCTGTTAGTTTTATAGGATTCTTTTAAAAGAAGCAGTGGAAGATCTGCTTGATTGAGGAAAATGCTGAAAAATGTGTAAATGAGTGTAGTCCTGCATTATGTTGGAGATAAGCAGTAGTGTGAAGGTCTAGGCTACCTTGACATGGAGAATTGGGATGATTTAAATCTAGAAATATAAAAAAGGGGGGGCGGGGGGGAGGGGGAGGAAGGGAAGCATTGTTTAACTTTGAAGGTTCCTCAAGTTCACTGGATACCTTCCTAGACTGCTTTTACATTTCTCTGTGGATCTAATCTAAGGCACCCAGACATGTTCAGAAATGTTCATTTTATAAATTTAATCATCCAGTTCCTACCTAATTTATGTTGTAATTCAGAGTTTTAAGTGGAGAGGTGTGTCTGTTCTTGGTGTCTGTTCTAAAGCAGTGTTCTCAGGTTGTGCTTTCCATATTTCAGGAACTTGGATTTCAGAGCAGTGGCCACAGTCAGTTTGATTTTCAAAAATGTGCAATAGTTATGGGTGTAATTGCATAATATTGAATGATTTGATTTCTAGCCCAATTTAAGCTGTGTTCTTCATTAGCCTTGAGGAAGTTGAATACACAGTTCCTGCATCCCAAGTGAGTGTCACTAACAAATCAGAGCCATCTGGAAAAAGGCGTCCTCCAGCCCTTCTTTCAAAGATAGGTCAGTAGTAAGGTATGGTCAGGCAGAGAGCCAACAGGAGGGAATGTAGAAGTCTGGGACCTCAGGGAGCGTGAAAACCTCCATTTTACTCCCTGGGTTGTGTTTTATATCTAAAAGTGTCCCATGTGAACTAAATAGTCCATAAATAGTCCAAAGAACAGGACTTACAGTGTCACCCCCTTTAAAAGAAAATGAATGTGTCTGGGAGAAAGGATGTCACAGATTCAAACCTCTTTTGATAAAAAGAGGTGAAGTTTTGGGTTTTCAGTTTGCCGGAGTGTTCTCATTACTAAGTGGCTATTAGTGAAAGTTGATGTGATTTGGCCAAATTGACATAGCCAGTGATGAAAGTTGAGTTTGAATAGATTTTCTTGCTGCAGTTGCCAGTCCAGCCCAGTAATCTGTAGATGCCCTACTGAAGGTGGTTTCCACAATGGTGATAAATTTTGTGATATTTCTGTGATTAAAAAAAGGGGAAAAAAAAATATAAGTTTTTCTTGCCATTCTTCTGTGTTTGAGCCCAAATGTTTAGAAGTACAATTTAAACATATGAAGTGCAATTTAAATCCATTAATGTTTAATACATCTGGAGTTTCAGATCTTGGAGCAAATCATCCTTGTTCAATGTCTATGTTTAGCCAGTACCTGTGGCTAAACTGTAGGAGTTTTTCCACCACTCTATGACTCCTCCCCAGCTGAGAAGGGAAGTCGGGGAAAACAGGGAGAAGCCCCATGGGCTGAAGTAGCAGTTGAAGTAGCAACAGATTTAATGAAATAACAAAGCTAATACAATCACCAACATAAAGTATACAAAGTTATAGTCAGCCTTGTCCTCGAGGTCAGCATCAAGAGCAGAAAGCTAAGAGAAAGAAGCCCCAGAAAGAGAAACTCCACTCTCAGTGAACTCCTTCCTTTTGTAATAAGTGTTATGGGATACACCTGTGGGTCAGCTGGCTTGATTGGATCTTCCAGCTGACTTGGGGCTACCCATGGCCTGCCTGCATGGCTGGGCCATGGGTCTGGTCCTGGGAAACCAGGACATTCAAACATCTTAGAGAAGTTCAATTATCTGTTTAATTCTTTGGGACAAGGAGATGTCTTCTTGCCCTTTCCTACTCTGTGACTGAGATTCTGGAGTTCCTAGAAATAATGCTGTGCACCTCTTAGCAGTGTCTGGGTGCAGAGAAGTGTGATGAAGAAATTCGATGTATTCAATATCCAGGTATTCTTGAGTAATAATATTTTTATTTTTCAGTTTTTCTGATACAGTACATTACTTTGGCGTGCTCTGTTGCCAAGTCTTTTATGCAGAAGCGTCCCTTGGAACTAACTGTAACTTCTAAATGTTTTAGAATGTTTATAATGTTCCATTGTCCTATGTCATGCTTATGAATGTTCTGTTGCTTTTATAGATTACCTTTCACAAGGGATAGATCTCTCTGGAATAGAAGTAATTGAAAATGACCTGCTTTTTATTGCAAGAGCTCGGCTTGAGGTGGAGAATCAGGCTAAGAGGTTGCTTGAGCAAGGTGTGGAGACTCAGGTAAAATACCCTTTCTTCTTTACTTCCTTTCAAAAGTGAAGTGTAAAAGTACTTTGAGCTTGATTTCCTTTGTATTGTGTAGCATTGTCTAATGGAAATTAAACATGAAAGAAGTCTTACATGAGAAATTCTCACACATGAGAATATCCAAAGATATTGACAAAACTGGCCTTGTACAATGTTTGCAAGAGTAAAATTTTGCAGGATCTGACTCTGAAATCTGGGGAGAAAGGAGGTGCTGATGTGATGAATTTAAACACTGTAATAAAAGCTTGATGATTGATAGGATTTTGCATTGAGCACAGTATACTACATTGCCAATATTGTCAAGCTTTATAGATAAATCTGAAAAATGCAGTTTCTTAGAACCATAAGAAAATTTCTACATTTTAGTTGTCCTGTAATATATTGAAATGATTCAAAAGATTTCCCATTCAAACTTTAAAAGGCATTTTAAACTTTGAGGTAAATATTCACTGTAGGGAGTACAAAAATGAATATGGATAATTACATTCGTCCATACTAAATGTAATTATCTACACTTTCGGCAACCTGACTACGTCTATTAGTTAACTATTTGTAGTATCATTAGACTGTCTTGCCTTTTAAAAAATTCATATTCTTTTGTCTATACTTTTTAGTATTCTTAAAAAAAAAAAATTAAAAATCCCCATTACTACAGTAAGAGGAAAGCTCTAGTACAAGTTCCTATCAAATTTGGGTTTTAAATTAGAGAGCAAAGATGATTAGAATAAGACATTTTTATGCTGTTAGTTATCAGTGGTTAAACTTACCAGAAAGTCAGTGTAGCAATTGTTTATGCTATTGAAGGCAGACATGAAAATAGAACATATACAGAATGGAAAATCTCTTCATTAAATTGGCTTGGTTAGATAAATGAAGATTAAAATTACCAGTATGTCTCAAACTTTTACTTAGACCTCTCATTTCAAGTAATTTTCTGTAGTAAGAAGTCATAATTGTGGCAAATACCTTTGGCTATTTACTGATAGCAAAATGATAGGAAAAAACACCCTATTTTTCACTTGATTACTATTCATATGTTGAAACTCCTGTCCATTTGAGCATGTTGCCAAGCTGTGATTGGCCTTGCTACAAGCTATGAAGCATATGCAATCTTAAATAAAGACTGAATGAAGGTAAGGGCCTAAGAAAAAGCAAGTGGACATTTATTTTAAATGTAGCAGAAGTCTTGTAGTGTGTACTCCTTGTAGTTTTTCATGTCAGATTTGACCTTCTCTGATAATTTTCTCTTCATATTAAATACTAAAGTGGAACTGGCAAAGAAACCCTGGGGAAATCAATCCCACTCCGCTTGAAAAATAGACAGATGTATTAGGTGTTCCAGGCTGTATCCAGGTAATCAAGAGATTATTAAAGTATATGCCTGTTGTGCTTTAGCCACGGGCCTGTTTCCAGCAAATGGAAGATTTTTTTGAAGAACATTATTAGTGCTTAGTCATATCAGAAGTGGGGATGTTTTCATGAAGAGGTGTTGGAGTGTGCTTCACAGGTTTGCTTTTGAATATGGTTCATGGATTTAACATTGGAAGAATGGTGTGCTTTAGAAAATATGCATGTGGACATTGCCCAAAAAATCTGGAATTTGAAATATGACTAGCAGATAGTATGTCTTTGGTGCTTATTATTGTAGTTGTGTGTTTTTATTGACAAGCTGATTTACATTTATACCTTCCAAGCCCTGATATTTCCCGTAATAAGACATGGGATCTTCATCTTTTCTCCTGTGGTGCAAAACACAGAATTCCTCAGGTGGGCTGTCTTCCTGCTAATATCTATTGTGGTAGCAAAGTCTGTACCTTTGAGAAGAGTGTATCTGTATTTGTCCAGGTGGTTCTTCAGTTATTTGATATTTGCAATTGCAATTTTAGTTTTCATGTTTGTTTTGATCTGCTGTGTAAATAATACAGGAGTTCAGTTGTGTACATAATGGCGAGCTGTGGTTTCTGTATTAAATCCAGCACTTTTCAGCAGTGCCTCAAGAAGAAAATTAGTCTCATATCTCCACTTTAGAGTATTTCATTGTCCACCTGGAAGAGAAGCAGGAAGTCAAAAGACATTAAAAAAAGTAAAAATATGAGTATTTCCTTTTAAGCAGCAGTCATTAGAATTTGGTGAATATCTTCTCTAGAATTCAGCTTTTTTTTTCAGAGATGCTGCTAGAAGTTAATCTGACAAAAAGAACAGAACTAAAAAGTTTAAACTGCCCCTTTCAACATTTTGATATATCTCTTTTGTTTACGTAAGAAACTATTTTTGCTATTTTGATTATTTAAAGTTGTATAAGTCACAGCTAATGAGCTGTGCCCAGATTCCCCCAAGTAACCACCAGCCCATGAGAACAGATTTTTACCTCTAAGTGATACATTGTGTTTTTCTCGGCATTGTAATTCATGTTTTTATTGCATATCCATCACTGTAGTATTTGTATATTTCTCAGAAGAAATGAAATCTCTCCCTCTTCCTTTGGAAGCATGGCATTAGCCATTGACTGCTTCAGAAGTGAAGGCTTCCACTCGTGTTCATAATGCTATCTTCAAAGCTGCCATCTGGGTATAAACTGGAAGTGTCTGTTGACATGTCTAGACTTAGCACGCCTTCACAGGGCTGCCAACCACGCTTGTCTTCCTAATCCTTTGAGAAAGAGTCAGCCCTTGTTGCTGTTGTTGACAAAAATAATCCAAATAATAACAAACCCGGTCAAAGAGGGGTACCAGTGGCTATGGGCAGTCTTTTTATTGCCTTGTATGTTTTGTTACTCACTCCTAGTGTACATAGCACAGATTGATGCTATTCACAGATAGTATAGAAAGCAGGAGAGGCTGCTTTAACACAGATACATCAAGAACTTTAATAAAGTCACCATTCTAAGAGACAGCAATGTTTTCTGCTTTAAAAAGAAGTATCTTGTAACCACCTGATGCATCCCCAGCATTTCTTTTGCTCACAGGATGAACCCTAGGCAGAGGAATCCACATTTGCTCGACACCACTATACCCCTTTATTCAGCAGCAGTATATTGTGTAAAACAGATCTGAATAATATGAAATTACTCAGAACAAGAGGAATTTAAGATTATCGTAGCTCAATTCCAGGTAAAATAGTTTTACCAGACACAGTGTTGTGGCTGCTATACTTACAAAGAAGAAAAACTTCTCTACAACTTAGCTCACGCTTCAAACTCTTCCTGGCACATATTGTCATGCTTAGTGGGGGACTTTCCTCTTGCAGCCAGGGATGCCCAAACTTAGTTCCATCAGATAATAAGTTTGGCAGCATTACGAGCCACATCGTATGTGTGTAGAAAAGAGGTGCCTTTTCATTTCCTCCGTCTCCACACCTCTGAAGAGGTAGCCCTAGTTCTAAGCTAGGTTCACTGCTTTAATAACAGTAATGGGTCTTTGCATAAGAAGGATGGATTGTTGCATGTATGTACTCATATGTGTAAAACGGGTTAGGAACCTATGCTCTAGCTTTTGACTTTACAGTACAAACTTTATGAATTAGCTAGGATATAGATGGTGAGGACTGTGGTATCATTAAAGATTGATTAAAATATGAAATATCCATTTAGGTCAAACAAGATATGACATGGAGATGAGAGTAGAACTCAGATTTCCTTGGGTTTGGACCATGAACATTCTGTATCTTTGACCACAGATAGTAAAAAATGTCCTCCTTTGTCTCCTGGATTTCTCTCTAGGTGTCTGACTTTTTTTTTTTTTTAATTTATGTGAAGTTTTAGATAAATTATGTTGAGTTTTTTGCCCAGTTTCTTTTATTTAAGGTATGGGTAAACTTATTTTCCTGCCTAGCGTGTATCTGGAGAGAGTTACATTCACTGATAATTCACTGAAATTGTTGTAGTGATCATATAATGAAGTTTCCTGATCATAGTAGGGAAAGCAAAAAATAAGTTTAATAACTGTCCTTTGTCCAAATGAATGCTAAATCATGTTTGCATTTTTTTAATACATAGGTGTTTGTGGGTTGGTTGTTTTTTTTTTTCAAAATGAAGAGCGTTGCTAATTATAACCTCACAGAATAAAGAAGAGGGGGAAAAAACCCAACAGAAATAAGTCCTGAACTCCGTTTCTGCACAGTGTTCAAGTGCTGGATTAGTATGCACAGGATAAATGACAATACAATCTGAACAACAGTGTCTCAATTAATTTCAGTATAACATCTTTATTCAGTTGTCACTTTGAGCATATTTGGGGACATTTTGAATTTTCATATTGTAAGTCACTGAATTTGTTTTGTTAATTGTTCTGTTTTGCATTCTTTTCCATACTGAACCCTTTCTCTAAGTTGCCATCTCTGGGACAAGTACAGCATTTTTTTTTTTCACATTAAAAAATTATTAACTAGATGTATAGGGATAATTGTTCTTGACTAACTATTTAGCACCTGAGAAAAGTGATGGGAGGATGGAGTATCTGCATAATTAACAAGTTGTCTCGAGGTGATTATCAAGAAGTTGCTCAATTTATCTCAGTTCAGGGTTCCCTAAGCCACATGCTTATTATGTAGTACATCTTGCAGTGTTACGGCAAAGTTGGTGAAACTAATCTGAAATCTTTCATAGACAAGTATTTAATCTCATGTCAAGGATCTCTAACAATAGGTCTTGTTATCCTCAAGGGATTAAAGGGGGAAGTATGCACATAATTGACCATTTTTCCAGACATGATCATCAAGAAGTTGCATAATTTATTTCATTCCACTCTAAGCTTGGTGCTTATGTAGTACAACTTGCAGTGTTACAGCAATGTTGGTGAAATTAAGCTTGAATCCTTCATAGGGCAATATTTAATCTAATGTGAAATTAGCCTTGAATCCTTCATAGGGCAATATTTAATCTAATGTCAAGGATCTTAAAGAATACATGTTCTTTGTTATTCTGTGGCAGTATTTTCCAGTTGTGCAAATGCACTTGGAGGTGCTTGAGACATGCAGATATTAAGAATGGCTGGCACTGAGCTCCATTTTTCACTTTTTTTGGTGACACTTGCAAAAAGATGATAATGTTGCATTCTTGAGTTACTTCTAATTATTACTGCCAAAGATGTGGATGGCCCTTCCAGCACTGGTGTCTGGGCAAAGTCCTATGATCTTGAGTTTCTCATTTTCAGTCTTGCATACTTCAGCAAGTTTTATATGTTTTATATGTTTCACTGAAACATCCTTTATTCTAGATTAGTTTATGATATTTTAACACTTTGATTTAAATCAAAGTATGCTTGCTAGTTTTTGCTAGTTTAGTGTCTTCTTCAAATTTGAATGCTTTATAGTAAAATGGGCTCTGCAAGTGTATGAATATGCTGTCTAAAGTTGTTGGCGTTGTGGAGAAGAACTTGACTGTAGAACAAAGTCTAATGTCATAGGAGAATGTCACTTTGTGTGCATCTCAGTTGTGTAGTGGGCCTCTTTAATGTTTATCTTTAGTTCATTTAGCTTAGGATGTGTTACGTTGCCCACGCTGATGTACTGCACTTGTCAAAAGAAAAATTTGAACTTCCAGATGTTTTTGCCTGCCCTTTGCTGCTTTTCCATATTAGCTGTCATATTTTGTCATACCTTTTGAAGAATATGTCCTTATGTACTTCAGAATGTCAATGGAATTGGTTGCCATTATGTAAATGTAAATAACTGCATATGTATGCATAATTACAAAATGATTTGGCACTCAAGCACCTTTTTATCCGTATACTGTAGGTTACCCTCATAAAAAGTCTGGAAATGCTAGAAGTGAAACATGAGCCAGAGTATACATTTTTTTTTTTTAAGTCAAAAAGTAGCCAGTACTTTTTTCTTGCTTTTTTCTTTTTCTTTTTTTCCTGACATTTATTTTTACTTTGAAAGCTAGAAGTTGGAATTTAACCTCATTGCTGTCAAAAATTTAACCAATATAGTACACTTTAGGCAGTAGATGTTATGTTTCCTTATTATTCCACAATCTTCATTCCTTGGAGGAGATCCTGATGGAAACTACACTGAGACAGCTGTTTCATAATAAAGTGATTGACTACAATATGATATAGAAATGGAAAGCATTTTTGATTATTCAGTTTGAAGTCAATTACGTGAAGCTGGAGTAAGAAGACTGAAGTATTACCTGTACAAGGGAAAATTTGAACCTGCATGCTGCTTTTGGCATAGGGTGAGGGTGGTAACTATAGTTAACTTTAAATCATCTAGTTTTGCTTCATGAAGACAGAGAGTGAGATCCAAAGCTTTTTATTTAAATTCACATTAGCCACCCATTTTACTGCTTTTTATAATTCTGGTGTAGACAGAGAAGACTTATTTCAACATGTTATAGCGTGATACTGGCTTTCATTGTAAAAGATCACAATGACATTTGAGTCTGTTTAATTAAAATCCTACTAGCTTATACCATTTGTTTTTTATTTTACAATAGTTCTGTATGCATATATAGAATTTTGACTTCATATGTTTATATATCTGTACAAGTTTAACTGTATCCTAATCTTTAAGGTGTTTTTGTCACAGAAATATACTCATGTTAGGTTATTCAATTTTATTTTTTATCTTCAATATTATGGTTATAGTTTTCATGATCTTGTTAACTTGCTAAAACAGATTCCTTCATCTGGCCATCTGGTGCATGGTGCTACTGAAGGAGTTTTCGATCAATCTAAATTATTTCTTCCGTAAACTATTATGTTAAGATGTGATATAGCCATGTATGGCTCATCTAATAACCAAAAAGTATCTTCGAAGTACTTGTTAGTTATATCCTGTATCTGAATGGTAAACTTCATGGGGATTAACCAAATCTTATCAAATTTCCTCTTTACTAGTCTGATCTAAAAATACTTCATTTTATCTTAAAGTATGATTTAACGGAACTGAAGCATTAACCATGCTTCAGTAATTCAAAAACACTAATCTAAACACTAAGTGTGAATTTATACCTCTGAACTATGGATTAAAATAAACCACAGAATTCTCTGCAACATAATCGGCTGATACTGATATAACCTAGAATATCCTTTCAGTTTCCATAGGAACAGATGATAGAATGTTTTGAATCTTGGAATAGCTAAAATGAATGTCTGGCTTCAATATAGTTCACTTGTATTTTGTAGCTTGCAGCCTCTGCATGTGAGGGCGAAAAATGTGCATGAAAAAAGAAAGGTGAAATATTGACATAACAAATATTAAAATGTTTTTAATAGCAGTAGTAACAACAACAACAATAAAAATAAAAATACTTTAAGGTGTTACTTTGTGTAATTCTTCAGGTGTTAGCTCTGTGTTTTATTATAGAGGTCCAAAAAGTATTTCCAAATCCATAGGAAAAGAGAAACTATTGATTATTCCTGTGTGTTATTGCCTCTTTAAATGTTTTACAACAACAAAAAAATCTGTCTTTTAGGTTATCTCGAAATTTGCTTCATCTCACTGCATTACACTGCATAGGTGTATTTTCTCATTGGAACCATTTGTACAACACAAGAAAGAAATCCATGTAGCCAGGGAGAAAAGATCAGCAAAACGTTAGTGCAATATATAGTGTGTTATATAGGTGACTATGGGAACAGATTATAATTCAAAACAGGGAAGGACACATGCTAGCTGTAGCAATATTATAGTAGTACTTGTTTTATTAGATGTTTGACACCTCTTTCTTAACAGGTCATGTTGCTAAATCAGAGACGATATGCTTTGAGTATAAAAACATTTGCAAGATTTAAAAGACATCTCTTTCTTTGAGGGTTAGGGATATGTAACTCCAATATTGATGTAGAGAGAAAATACAGAGGCCTTGTTAACAAGCCATTAGTAATCTAAGTGCCTGTAACCTGAGGCATCATCAATGCAGGTAGAAATTATAGTGTGTGGCTGACTGCTCCGTGCTTGGGCACCATTTAAGATACTTGATCTTTAAAACATTTTGTAGGTGGAAATGATACTGAAATGGTATGTTGGATGGTACTGAAAGCAAAAAAGAACAAAAAGCAAAAAGAAGCAAAACACAAAAGTAGCAGCAAGTTAACTTGTGATAGTTTCTTTTTCCAGTGCAAAAAACTTCTGATCTGTGAAGGGAGCTACACTGTGCTAGTGTAGTTCAAATAGTAACTTTTTCAAATATCCGTATTCCAAGATTATTTTCAGCTACCATTTATATAGAAGACTCATTAGAGCTGTAGTTATTGAAACATATGGGCAAGGTTAATAGCAACATTTTGAAAATGAAGGGTTTTCAAAAAAAGCAGTATCTAGGGCTTTCCTACTCAGTATTAGAATTTACTGTTGTAAATTTGCAGAGGACTCAGTGTCATATGTTACTTTCTGAATATTGATCCTCTTTTATTAATGATTCTGGTTTGCACTTTTGCAGCATCTTTTAGAAAACTCCTCACAAACTGTTTAGTAGGTGGTTTAGGCAGGTGTTGGCAAACCTCATTCCACGGGTGGGCAAATATTAGAGAAGTTTTAAATGATGAAGTGAGCAGGAGGGTTCTTAACAGAGTATTTGAGCCTGAAATTTTCAATGCTTTGACAATTAGGCAACACTCACCCCTTTTAATATGCCTTGTGTCATGAAAATGCTTTTTTTCCCCCCCCAATGAAAATAACTTATTTTCATAAATAGATCCTGAGGCTTCTGTTTTCTAACCCAGTAATATCTTCAACTGTAATTGTTTATCTTTTGAAATACATTGCAATTAAAGTAGAATAAGCATTGTAAAGTCAATGTAAATTTCAATTCTTTAACTTTTGTCCAGCAGAAAGTTTCTGGGTGTAGGAGAGAGGACAAGGGACTAGCTAATTAGGCATCGAAAGATCCCTTGCCTTCCGTCAGCCACCTTTCCCAATTAGTAACTCTTGCTAGGAGTTTACCTTCTCAGCTCTGGGACGGGTATGTGGCCGTGCAGCTGTGTAGTGCCCTCACCTCCATTTGACTCCACATCTGCTTCTGATAAACTTCTGCAATATTTAGGGTCAGGTTTGGTCCTTATAAAGTTGAAAGATGAACCAGATATTGAAGTTACAAAGGATCTATTAGTAAAACAAACAAAATGCGTGGGTTTTCTTTTTTTGTGAGGAGGTAGTATTAGGAGATGCTTTGTCACAATTGATCTTGTGAGGTCCCTTCCAATCCCGAACATTCTGTGATTCTGTGATTAGGGGCTATGATGCAGGTTATAGTTTCAACAAAACTTTTGAATTTAATTAGGCCCAGGTTAGAGAACGTGTTTTTTTTCCTGTCCTTTGGATTTTTGTTTCTTCAAATCATATTAAAGCAGAGAGCTGAGAAATGAAATGATCCACTGGGTTTATGGCAATAGCAGCAGCTTCTACTGTTGAATGTACGTTCAGGATTAGGGCATACCACCATCCCATTTTCCCCAATCCTTCAGCTACACACCATTATACTTCCATTTCCCTGGGCCTCAGAATGCATTCAAAAGTGTCCGAATTCAGAAGTCTCCTCACATTGGCCATCTTGCTGTCATACCTCTGTTGATTTCCGAACTGTGACTCCAGCTGAAGCTGCCACCTGCCGTATGAGAACACTATATTTGTGTCTGAAACGTTCCCACAGGTCACCCGTGGCTTAGCAGAGCACAGCAGAACCAGGGACTGCCGCCTCCTTTGCTGTTAGCATCCCCTGCACTGTGCTGGAGGAGGTGTTGGCTCAGGGGTCTGGGTGGCTTGGCTGAGAGTGTGATGTGTCTTCTTGATCATCTGTTAGTGCTCTTGGCTATTAATTGTACATCTGCTGGACACATGTTCCACAGAGTACTTTTTTTGTCAAAGTGCAAAGCAGGCAGCCCGGTGAGATGTTGTCAATAGCAAATGAAGCATGAAACAGCCTTCCCTTTTCCCTTGCCTTGGTGGCAGGTAGTACACTGCAGTGTAAAGAATTTGTAATTAGTTGATATGAGGCACAGGCTAAAAAGCACCGACTTTAAGCAAATATTGAAAATAGCAGAAAGCAGGAGATTGCATTTTGAGGAAAAACCTGCTTGGATAGACACATACATATTTAATCAGTCTTCAATAATTCATGTAATATTAGTGTGATGCATATAGTAATGCAAGTGTTTAGTAATGTTTTTGGCTGAAATTCCAATACCTAATTGGGAATTTTTACCCTTTTTTATATGTTATAATTATTTGGGAAGAGTTAGAATTAACTTAAGTAATCACTAATATTACTACAACTGTCTGCTATGCATATTTAACTAAAAATAGTTTATTCCTTAAAGCCATTAAGCTTTTATTAACTGAAAACTATGTCTGATTTTTCACAAATATTTTTGTGCCATGACTTCTTTTAGTGCCTTTCCCAGAGAATCCATCGCTGTCTAAACTGTCATTGTTTTCTTTACTGTTTTTCATAGAACCATAGAATGGTTTGGGTTGGAAGGGACATCAAAGATCGTCTAGTTCCAACCCCCCTGTCATGGCAGGGACACCTCCCATTAGATCAGGTTGCTCCAAGCCCATCCAGCCTGGCCTTGAACACTGCCAGGCAGGGGGCATCCACAGCTTGCCTGGGCAACCTGTTCCACTGCCTCACCACCCTCACAGTAAAGAATTTCTTCCTAATATCTAATCTAAATCTTCCCTCTTCCAGTTTAAAGTCATTTTCTTCTGACAAGGTACTGCTTTTTGTTTGCTAGGCTAAATTACAAAAAAGACAACTGCAACAAATAGCATAAAATGTATCTTTATATTATAAAAACAACAAAAAAGGGACATTGTTTTTGCTGCTCACGTTTCTAGGTTTCATAACTGTATATGTTTGTGATATTTTATTAAACTGATGAAGTTAAATTTGTGTCTTGCCTTTCTACCCTTGACCCAGTTATATAATATGTCAAAATTCCTCAATTTTTCATTAAATGGACTTTGAAGAATTTTAGTAGCAACTCTCTTACAAGCCGTTTAGCAAAGTGTGGTATTTGTTTATGTGCAATAAGGTGAGGATTGCCCTTGTACTCCACTTGCTGTACCATGCTAAGTGTGTACTACTGTGGCTGCCTCTGTTAGTCTTGAGGAGCGTAAGCATGGAAGCATGTGCCCATGCTGCAAGCTAGATGGGCAGTGCGTTGATATTTTCATTCTGTTCTCTTTGGTCATAAATCATACATGTAACAATGCTTATTGGGTACTGATACATATTCCCTCTCCAGAGCTCAGATGGTGCTTATTTTTGTGCAGCTCTTTCCTTCCAGGAGTGGAGTAGAAGGGAAGCTGGAAGATGAACTGCACTTAGTCTTTCCCCCTCCCTCCTCCAGTACTGTATGTGAGCAAAGCTGAAATGTATATGCATTTGGGGAGGAATGTATGCTGGAGTAGGAATTACCAGTGAGGAGGATGGAAGGATGCCATATGTTCTCCTGTACTACAGGTTTTATTCTTCCCTGCATACTTGGTCTGAAAGACTATTGATTTATTGTCCAAAAAAATTTAGTTATCTTGCAGTACTTGGTCAGTATTGTAGAAGATTTCACTATTACTGCTATCTTTGCAGTTATTGGGATGTAAGCACTGACTTATTTGAGGAAAGCCTAAGTCACCTTGTTCTTTGTTATTAATGTTAGATGAAGGATTTTTCTGAATACAGATCTAGGTCAGTATTTATTTATTCTAGCTTTTTTGGGTACTGCATATTGACAACCACATTTGTGAAACATATGTATCACCCAATAGAAACTTTTGGTATGAAATTAATGTTACTCAGTTGCTTTTTGATGCAGATTTTTTTTTTTTTTCTGCCTAAGGAGATATTAATGCATGAGGCCTTTTTCATTCTTTCTACTTGACTCTTGGTTTAACCCTTTAAAAAATGCTAACTTGGAATCTGAGTTTCAAAGTCCTCTGCAAATAAATAAAAGCAACCTTTCCACATAGTGAAGAGTTTTTCAGTTGCTGTGTTGCTACAGGACATTCTTCTATACTTTTGGAAAATCCGCTCCTCTTAATTTAGCATCAGCACTTCCACCACACCTTAGAATTAAAGTTAACCTACCTCATGATCAAGGATATTTTTTCCTTAATACCACGTCGCATTCTCCATGGAGGCCCTCTGACAGAGTGTAGTGGGAAGGCATCACTGTGTTGAGTTTATGTTACTTCAGTGCAGGTTATAAGGGAATCGTAAAATTAATGAATTCATAGACTTCTGTAGTGAGCTAAGGAACCTCGTGCTCATGTAGTCTGACCTGTGTAGTGGTGGACAGAGATTTAAATTCACTAGACTGTGAACTGTAAGGTGTGAAGAATTAACAACTACTGTGAGCTACAAATTACATTCTAAAGCAGGGGATTTGTTTACTAGTTGACTTTTACTAGACTGACCAGTCTTGAATTTTAAAAGAAATTGTACAACCATGTAAATAAAGTAATCTTTGCTCTGAGGTGGTTGACACAGCAAAGCTGCTGCAAAAATAAAGTGGATCATTGAAGTAGTGCTCAGGCCAGTGAACATCTGAAAATTGATCTCATGCATACTATTTTAAAATCAGATCTATATTTAAACTTTATGTTCTCTATTCAGTTTAGAAATCTTGCAATTTTATAGAACAACTTTCGGATTTTCCCTTCAGAGAAGATAAGTTTTAGTATAGCTTTTACTTCTGTTCAGAGAAGTAGTTTTTCCCAATTCTAAAAAGTGATAAGAACTTTTAAAAAATGTTAGGTTGTTGGTTTTAACTAAAAATTAGGTCTTAGATTAGTTCTTTAGTCTATAGCTGAGGTCTTTTTCCCTACACTGGAAGTGCCTTGATAGTTGTATATGGAGGAGGGAACTTAATCCTACATCTTGATAAATAACTGTACCTAAATATAACTTCTCTTGCACACTAAACTCCTCCTGTAAAGACTATTTCTGTTGCATCTGTATACAATTTTTATGGACATGTGATTAATTCCCTTTTTTTTTCTTGGAAAATTATACTAGTAAATACAGTGGGCCACAGGTAAAAGTACTAAATGTTCTAAAATAGTGTCATGTTTTTCACACATAATACTATTATGCATTCCAATTTCTATAAGGGATGTTTGCATCTTTGTTTTCTGTAACACATTGTGGCCTTATTTATATTTCATGGTAGTTAAGTTCACAGTTAATGTGTCATTCAAACAAGGAAAGTACTAGAGGGATAACAACTGAATTTTAATAATAGATGAGGAACTGAATTGTAATTGGAGTAGTTTTCCTAAAGCCATTTCAGTTACGGATCTCTGTCTACAGTCCCTTTGAATCTTTTATACGTATGGAAACTTTTTACCTTGGCTCTGAGTATTCAGTGGAGGTCTGATAAAGCTTATTTATGTTTTTGGTTTAGAGTTTAGAATGCATTTTCCATTTTCCTTCCGTCTTGTTGGCCTCTGTCTTAAAGTTTGTTTAATTTTGCACAAAGCATAAGTTAATAAAGAACTTGACCACTAAGCAGTGGCCATTCATACAACTCGTCTGCAGTATCTGGGCCAGATCGTGAAATTAATATTATTTGTCATAGTATTTAGTGTTCATTTCTATCTCTAGGTTTGTGGTTTTCTTTTGGGGGGTATGTGTCAAAGTTAAGGTTCTAGTTATTGTTCTCGTCTCATGCATTAGACCAAGTTGTTCACTGATGTCAACTAGCACGTTTCTTTTGTGGCCAAAAACTGCTGTGCAGGTTCATAGAAATGGAGACTGACATAGAATTCATGAAAACTTGGCATGGTATGTGATTGTACATATGTGCTAAGAGTGTTATTTTAACTGAGAATTTATTGAATTTTGTCACTGAGGATCAATCTAGACCATGTTTTCTTGGCCTGCTTAAGAGAAAGTCTCTTAAAATAATGTCAGCCTTGCTTCAAATCAAAACGTATTTCCCATTCAAAGTGATGTTACGCTGTCAGAGAAATAAATTGCTTTGGTTTGGCATGAGTTGTTTCTGACATAGCCATCTTGGCTATTATTTAGCACCGTATTAAAATTTCCTTGTGCATACCAAAAGGTAATTTAACTGTGCAGTCAAATGTAAATAAGTTATTACTTTGTAGCAATAAGACTATATAATATTACGGTGCTGTTTCATGATCCAGTTTTGAAGAACAAAAATGTAATGTATGAGATGCTAGTTTCAGAATACCTCCAGTGTTAATGACTTTGTTATATGAGAGCTTTAAACTCCTTAATGTCTTGTTTGGATTTCGACTCAAGTTTCTGGGAATTTGCTCAAGTGGATTGGTAATTAAGGTATTTTCTGAACGTAATTAGTGGAGCATACTGTAATTAATAAACTTGCAATCACTAAATGTGAAAAGTGTTCTTAAAGCACTACAACTTGGATAATGAAAACATTTACAACCTATATCATTCATGGAGAACAATAGTACTCCTTAATATATTTTGCAGTGAAATCAATGAGCTTTCTTCTTATTCAGCCCCCGCTGCTGACGGTTATTTTAGGATCAGAATTAAGTATGTATGTACAGCTCCTGTAAATCAGATGGATTAAAGAAAACAAATTTTTGACAATGCTGAAGCTGAAGTACATTTTCTAAGGTGGGTTACACATCAGCTCTAAATGTATAGCAGAATTCTTCTGTGATTAAAGTGTTTATGAAAAGCCTGGATCACTTGCTAACTAGTAAGCGTGTTATTTTGCTCATTGTAGTATTTTACTTCTGTATGTAGTTGGGCCCATCCAGTTAAGAAGTGGGAACAGACATTTTTGTGGGTTACTATAGTTGCTTCTCTGGCAGCCAAATGGGATGATAAAATGAAACTGACGTCATCTACTCTGAAACTTTTTTTAAAAATTCACATAATTGAAGACAATTTCTGACCAGCTGTTCAATTGGATGTGGAAGTGTGTGCATTCTAAAAAAGCTTCGTGTTACTTCATGGGATGTAGCCATGACTCATGATAGCTTTTCTGATTTTGTTTTCTGGAAGTCACCACTTTGAAGGCTGGGTAATGGATGTGGTGGGCTGTTGCTATGTGACAATGCTCATCTTCTTATCAGGTAATTTGCACCCAGAATTGTTCAAGTCACATTTACTTCTTTTCATGCTTATTCTGTCGAATCATACGGGTCAAAATTTGTGAATGGATTCTTGTCCATAGTCCCTACAAAAAAGGGAGTGGACAACTGGTAGAATTTTCTTTGAGGCTTGGAGTTTTGGTTTCTTTTTTTTTCTTTTTATTTTAGAGGAGTTTGAATCTTTGACTTTGAAATCTTTGCACCAAAATAGTCCATTTCTTAAGCTCATTACAGCAAAATTTATCTCTACTTATAGCTATGACTCTGCTAAACTATTTTAGAAAACTGATTTCCTGCTAATTGGAACTTGTATTTTTAGAGAGTATGTCTATCCCTACATAATTTGTGCGTGTTACAGGGAGAAATATGCTAGAAATAATCAAGGTTAAAGTTTTTTACCAGCAATTATCTAAAGGTGCAAAAAGCCGTAAAACATTCCTGAAGATTGTCATAGGCACAAAGCTAACACAAACCCAAAGATTACTGGTCCTACCAGTTGAGGAAACAATTAAAACCATTAAAATGTTGCTGAGAAGCTCCTTTGCCCCTGCCCCCCTTATTTTAGACATGCCAGTATGTGTTTTGTCTCTTGAAAATAGAGAAGTACTGAAAAATCCACAAAACTAGTATTATTGTGGTAAGGTATTCGCTTGGAAGTATTCTTGTATTCCACAATTTACTTTTTTTCAATAAGATCTCCAAGAGCGTTTCAATGCTTATTACCTGTTTCTCAGAGGTTGATGGCCTTTGCAACAATGTGAAGGCGTGTTTAGGAATGACAACTGGCCAGGTTGGGGAAAAATAATGGATTTTTATCAGGAGGTGAATTACTTTTGCTTTGCTAACTTCTTATACAATTTATTAAGTAAGATAACAATATTTTAACAATGGGATTAGTTTAAAAATAAAACTCTTTGCCATGCTTTAATATGCCCGTAATGCCAAGACTTGGCTGGCATACCTGGCATCAAGAGGTCAATGGAAGATGACTTTTGGTTATAGCTTAAGCATGCAAAGATTACAGTTTAACTGAGTAATGATCTGGATGAGGGGATTGAGTGCACCCTCAGTAAGTTTGCAGATGACACCGAGTTGGGTGGGAGTGTTGATCTGACTGAGGGTAGCAAGGCTCTGCAGAGGGATCTGGACAGGCTGGATAGATGGGTGGAGGCCAATTGTATGAGGTTCAATAAGGCCAGGTGCTGGGTTCTGCACTTCAGCTGCAACAACCCCATGCAACACTACAGGCTTGGGGAAGAGTGGCTCTGCCCGGCAGAGATGGACCTAAGGGTGGTCAACAGCTGGCTGAATATGAGCCAGCAGTGTGCCCAGGCGGCCAAGAAGGCCAACAGGATCCTGGCTTGTATCAGGAATAGCGTGGCCTCATCACCCTCTACAACTACCTGAAGGGAGCTTATGGAGTGGTGGGGATGAGTCTCTTTAACTAAGTAACAAGTGATAGGACAAGAGGTAATGGCCTCAAGTTGTGCCAGGGAAGACTTAGACTGGATATTAGGAAGAATTTCTCCACAGAAAGGGTTGTCAGACACTGGGACAGGCTGCCCAGGGCAATGGTAGAGTCCCCATCCCTGGAGGTGTTTAAGAGTCATGTTGACATATTGCTCAGGGATATAGTGTAGTTGAGGACTGTCAGTGTTAGGTTGGTGGGTGGACTCAATGATCTTCAAGGTCTTTTCTAACCTAGGCGATTCTGTGAATTTTTTTACATTCTTCAAGGTTAGGAATTTAATAGCAGTTGCCCAGTGCTTAATTCAGTAGGCTCCCTTCCATAAATAACTGTCATATGGGCCCAGATAAACAGAGAAATCTTGAATTCTAAACCAGACATCTTCTGACCAAATTTGTTCTCATGAAAAATAAGCGTTAAAAGGCACTTTAACTTATGCATGGATATAAAATTAATCCTCAGTTGCTGACTAATGTAAGTTAACCTCAGCTGTGTGCTTGTATATGACATAAGTGATGTCACACTGTTTATCCAAATGACATTGTCACAGGAAATAACTATTCTTAGCCCAAACATTTCCCTTTTAGGAATCTCTTGGAACCTGATCCTACCTATTTGAGTTTATATTGATACAAGTCCCCGTAAAGGTCATGCTCTTTTATTACAAAAGCTTTTGCCTCTCTTTTTTTGCTTGAAAAAGCAAGGGAATACCACCTGAACATAATTATGCTTTCTGTCTTGCATATGACCCAAACAAGTATTAATCCCCCAAGAAAGTTACATAAAGTCTCTGACCTAGGGTTTTTATAAAAGCAATATCATATTAGGTGTCAGAATAATTCCACAAAGTTCAGAGGTGTTGTGAGGAATTATGAGAAAATTTGTGTAGGGCCAATGTAGGGTTCAATTAGCTTGAACCCAACCAGAAAGCTCTGCGAGAGTTACGAATCTGTATGCTAAACATAGCTTGATGATAGTTTTTTTTAGGACAGACTATCTGACATTGAATGAAGTGTAGGAAAATAGATATTCCTTTTGTCTGTAGCCATGTAAAAGAATGGATCTGACTCTGAACAAATGCAAATTACAGGGTTTTTTTTGTCTTGAGGTCCAGCTGGTTTTTGTATTCTCTTGAGCCCTTTGCTATGCAAAACATGGCTTAAAACATATAGTAGAATCAAGGCTGAGCATTGAAAACACTGTTTTCAGTTTTCCTTAATGAAAAACATGCTATGTTGTGAGGTATAAATCCATGTTTAAATTACATCTCCATGGAGAATCATCTTAATGCCTACTGGTAAAATTCATCACTTTACTGATGCTTGAGCCAAAACAAGTTCCTTTAGTACGAGAATTGTTCAATCACTATCATCACTGCAGGGTGAAAGATGATACCTTATATAGTATAGTTTACCATACTAGATCAGGATTAGAGTTACTCATTCAATTCTCATTGCTCATTTGGAATGGATACATAGGACCATGCAGCGTTTAGGCCTGGAGAAGAAACTGAGGTATTTTAGGATTTATTCCTACATTATCAAATCATCCTTTGATCCCTTTAAAGGTCAAAGAATATTTTGTTGACTTTGAGATTTTTGTATGTAGACAGGCACAAGCGTTTTCCCTGATGTAATGATTCAACAAGCAAAGTTCAAATGATCAATAAGAAACCATAATTTCTGCAATGCTGTCTTATGTGCTCTGTCAGCAAACAAGGAGAGTGAACAAGCATTCGTCACCTCCTTAGAGAAAGAGGACAAGTCAGTAAGGCAAGTGGAGGATTTGTATTTTTTTTTGGCTGACATTGGGTTGTAGGAATCCTTGCCATAGTTTGTCTTAAGTTTGCCAAAAAATTAAGAAATTGTAGTTTTGTACAGTGCAGATTGTGCATTTCATCTCTTCAAAATAAACCTTTTTTCTTTTTCTGTGTCACTCCTTTTTAAGTCACAGGGGTGAGCACAAAGGCCGACTACTTAGTATATTTTGCTGACAGATCCCTTTCCAAGGAAGAGGCTTATAATCCAGGATTTAATTCAGAAAAGAAAACAAGCCTAAATTACTATAATCAGTGAATTTTTGTTCGGATCAATGGTAAGTGAGCTGATATTCTAGAACTTTAATATTAGTATCAATGGCTGCAAGGATACTAAGGATCAGATGGGTAGAGAATGAGCAAAATATCTAAAGCCTTCTTAAGTGACAACTGTCCATTAGGAACAAACAAACATCATTTTATTGCAAACAACACAGTTGCTGCTTCTGTGGCTGTCCTGAGTATGTGGAGGATGTAATAATTTTTTTTTAATTCTTCAGGCTTAGTCGATAGATAGAAGGTCTGTAGCAGGGATACACATTTGAAAATCAAAATCTGGATCTAGAATCTATCAAGGGGGTTAGAAGTGTGTACCTGGCATGGCTAGGAAACTGTGGGTGATTAGAAATGATAGCATGATTACAGCGTGTTATTGACCTCTGTAAGCTAGAAGTTAGAGGGGTATATTGTTTGTCTAAGCTTTTGTCTGCTTATTAATCTTCTTACAACTTGAGAAGTTAAACTGTGTGTGGTTGTTTCTTTGGCTTAAAGCTACCTATGTGTTTCCTGCACAGAATGAGATGTTACAAGACAGCTTGCTGTAGGGTGGTAAAAAGCTGATGTATTTCTACAGTTCACTTATTTTGTATGTTTTGTATGGCTTGTAGAGCAGTCCTCTCTGCCTTGACCCTCTCATAGCCTATTGATGAATGTATTCCATGCTTTAGACTGCATTTTGGTGTTAAATAATTGTTGATAGCTGCTTTTCAGTAAACCTCTTGTGTTTTAAATATATTCAGAACTTGTCTCAATTGGTCTGATACTAGACCAACTGATGATGGAATCGGAACTCCTAATCAAATGTTTACTATGTTTTATAATTGTTAGAGGTTTGTGGATATGCTGCATATTTCCACCACCAAAAATCTCTAAGAGGTAACTGTTCAAAAGCGCTGTTCCATATCAAACCTTTTAAAGGGCTGTGGCAAACCATGCTGTTGAATGGGCTGTTTTAAGTTGGTTTAACCACTGATGATTTTTGTGTAAAGCTTCCCCTCTAGATTTCTGTCAAAAAATAATAGCGTGAGATAAATTGAAAATGCTCTGAATACTATATGCTTATTATTTGGGTAGATCCAACTTTAGAGAAATACTTCTTGGCCATCTTTAAGGTTATTTCTTCCTGACCAAAACAGTTTGTTTTGCACTTAACTTCCAATAATCAGTACTAATAGAACAATTCAAATGAATCAGTTTATTATATGACAGTGAAATAAATCCAAGTCAGGAGAAATCATTAAATCACTTTTTATTACCTCTGCAACTTGACTTTGTTTCAACCAAAGCATTTTATCCTTAAGAGATGTGCCATGATCTGGACCATGATCCAGATATCTGTATGTCAGGGAACTAGCAGGGTGAAATATGCCCTTGCAAGCAGTCTAGAGGAACACTAAGGTGAAATCCTGCAGAAGTTAAAGCTATTGATCTTTGAGAAATATTCCTGTCAACGGAATAGTCTGCCAGGCGTTAGAGCATTCTCTGTGGCTTGAAGAGGAAGAGATACCTACCTGCTCCATTTCTGTTGGCACCTGTGTGATGTTTGATAAGAATCTGTGAAGCTAGTTGTGCATTGAAGAATATTGTTTCTGATCTGCTGTAGGCAGAAGATCATAAGTTTGAGAACTGATTTAATTACTTCTCTACCATAGACCTGCACATGGTATGAGAAAACAAAGCAGAGCTACTTATTTTCTTAAAAGCTGCAAGAGAAGATTTATGGAATACATAGTTTGACAAATATACACACATGAAGGCTAAAAAGATCCACTAAAACCATATTACTCTTTTTCACATTTGGTCCTTCACAGCTGTTATTCACTACTGCTATAGACTTTCTCAGGAAACATGTTTTTTACGTGGCCTTCAGAAGTATTTCATAGTGCACTCTCTTTAGAGTCTATTACCTTTTGAAGAAGTGTTCCTTGGCAAGTAAGAAAAGACTAGAAGGTTTGAAAAGTAATCTCATATCTTCATTTATCTTTAATTTTCTCTGGAATAATTAGAAGTTGGTTCATCTGGTTAGTTGACTATTAGTAAAAATAAAGTAGAAGAGAGAGAGAAGGCAAAGTGTCAAAAATAGCTGAATAGTTATTTGTTGAATAAATAGTTGAATATAATCTATGGTTATAGTGAATAGTTATGATAGGCTTTTCACTGGAAAAATGATGAATTTTTATTTCTAAGGATTAAAGCACATAGCTTTTATTTAATTTTGTGGTAAGGCTTTATGTTGTTTGTCTTAATCCAGCCTCACAACAAGCAGCAATGTATCATCAGAATTAGTACATAAATTACATTTATTCTTTCTTTCTTTTATCCTTTTTGTATCAAGCCAAAGAGAGTTGGGCACTCTTTTTACCTTTTGTCATTCTATAGCTCGTTTCAGTTTGGCTTTGGGGATGCTGCTGTTTGCCTCCTTCTTCCCAGCTGTTCACTAGAAGATTCAGGACTGAAGCCAATTCATTTGCTTTCCTACTTTATTACCAAAAATGGCAAAATTTTGCCAATGTTTTCATTTTCCCACTTCAATAATAGATAATAAAGTTGCATGTGGGAATTTTTGCATATCTTCAATTTTTTGATTGTGGGTTTAATACTATTTCAGGCTCTTACTCTGAAATGCTAAAACATGAAAGACACTATTATCTTTTTTTTTCCCCCCATGATAACCAATATTTTTAGCTTATTTCTAATTTGTCTGAATCCGAGATAAGTTATCAGAGGCACAGAAACAAATAGTCATGTATATGCCTTGGTATATGCCCTGGTTTTCCTTTCTCTAAACTCTTTGGGAAGACAAAGTGTTTGAGACATTTTCTGTGTAAAGAAGAGGTGGCAAAACCCCCTAAACTTCTGGGAAATGTGCGGTTTTTCTTTTTGCTTTGTATCAGAAGAGGAAGTTTCTTGACATCAGCTGTAGTTGAGTTTGATAGGAACTAGTTTATATCTCTGGAGGACAAATTATATTGTATTTAAAGACATTTAAATACTGTATTGTACAGGATGTTTTGTTTTAATTGTACTTTAACATGCTATATAGCTTTATTAGAAAATGTTTGGACAAAATTTTTTTAAAAGACAATTGGAGAGCAAAAAGCTGTTCAGATTCCAATACTATATCCAGGACCAGGTACAGACATTGTGAGGAATTACTAAAATAAATTGCCTGGAAGTAATAAACTCTGGCACACCATATTGCTGATGTGAAGGGATCTGTAGTCTTCACGACAAATTAACATTGAATAGTGTAGCATGTGTGTGCCTTCCTGCTCCAACTTTGCAATTTAATCATATGACTTCCACCGTTCCTCCTTCAGATTAAGGTTGTCTCCGTCCTTATTAAGGAAAACATATGTGGCTATAGAGCAGTTTTGTTTAAGACAGACTGTGAATTGTGAGTTACTGTAGATTTTAAGGTGAAAAGGGACTTATGACATATGACTCAAGAATTCCAAGAGCTAAAGGACATTTTTGTAGAGGAGATGCAACTTGGTTTAAATAATTGAAAAACAAAGAAAAAGAGATAACTAACTTATCCATTAATTTGTCTGTTAAGTTGTTGGGTTTTTTAAGGCAGGAAATGTTCATCTTTTGTTCCGTGCCATCAGTAGTGGAAGCTTGTTGTAATATAGGCGTACCCACTATCTGTTGAGGATGTACTCCTGAAAAATGCAATGCTAATGTTTCAACAGATAGCAAAGCAATTTTCTCTGTTACAGTCAATGTAACAGAGTGCAGATGTGTGTGTGGACTTCAGATACACAGGGACAATACCTGTGTTTTGGAGGATGGATGTGCAACAGCAGGGTTTTCAGGATTGTCAGCTGGTGGAGGTACTGGCTTAGCAGCAACTGACTTTTCTGACCAGGCTGTCACTCTGAAAGAGCCAGCTCAGTTGCCTCCTCCATGAGATTGATTGCCCAGTTTTCACTTATTACTGTGGGCATTCTTGCATTCTTCTGTGTTTTCACTGTGCCAATCATCTTCCTCAGAATAATTGAGATCAATTAAAGCAGCTGGCAATGAAAAACTGAAAACTGTGGGTTATTACAATGATTGGCAGCAATATGGGGTATCAGGTGAGGGGTGACAGAAGTCTAAAACTAAACAAATTGGTGAAACACATAGTGGAGTGTTCCTTTACCACTAAACAGTTACTGGAGAGTGCCAGCAATTAGATGTTAGGATGTTAGGTGTTAAGTACAGCACCCTTAATTTTGGAACACATCTTGGAGGGTAACAAATCTTGTAAATACTTCTGTTAGCATTCCCAGTCATGTCGCTATGTTAATATTTTATGTTTCTGAAATAAAAAGCCTTTCTGAGGCAACAAATATATCTTTTGGCCTCCTAAATGTATTGACTGAATTTTAATTTTCGCTCTAAGAGCTAAAATACGTTAGACACCATTTAAAAATGGTAATACGTCATAGGAATATGTAATACAAGAAAAAGACGAGGGTACTGACTGAGAGTTCAAGGTTTTAACCTTTGTTTCTAGAACTTTTAAGATACCACTTTTAATCTTTAAAAGGAAAAATTTTAGAGGCTATCTAGTTTGGATTCCAAAGAAGGGATTGGATGCTGGAAGAGGATTTGTAGCTTATTCTCTCCTGGAAAAGGAAAGTACTTTTCCGGTAGTTTCAGGAGGTGGTCAGAAGAGAACCTTTTCCTTCCACAGAACATTCCACCTCAATGTGGTTCTTTAGGTTACAAATTTTAAGGAGCCGATATATGTGCTAAGGATAATATACTGTAGTGGCAATCAACCTTTAATATGTGAGTCATGTGTAGCTCCTCAGGACAATTGACCCTATCTGATACCTGCTTCTGAGAACTTTCCTCATGCCACGCCATGTGGTGATAGTAGCTTCTTCCTATGGCTAGTGTCTTCCATGATGGTCTCTAGTGCTTCCCCCATACATTACTGTGCACAGGCTTTTTAATTTTGTTGCATGTGTGAACACAGACATGTACTCACACAATTTCTTGGTGTCCCAGATATGGCTGATAAGTGTGTGTGCTGAGTATACTTCATGATCAGCACAGATTTCTCGGAAGTGAGTCCTGTCAAACCAGATCAGTTTCCTTCTCTTGAAGGGTGATCAGTTAGTGGACAGAGGTGTAAATGGTGGAGTCTGATAAAAGGTAATACTTTTACCTGTGGCATTTTCCAGTTCAAGCTGAGGAAGTATAATGTAGATGAAACTGCTACAGGATCAATGCAGAACAGTTTGGAAAGCCATACACAGTGTTAATTCCATTCTAAAATAAAAGAATGTATCAAGTGAGTTTCTGCAGGGATTTGCCCCAGAGCAAGCAATATTCAGTGCCTGCATTAATGATCTGCATGATGGAATACAGAATATACTTATTAAATTTACAGACTGCACCTATCTAAGAAGGATTAAGAAGTCTTGTAAGGACAGAGTTAAAATTGAGAGTGATCTTGAGAAATTGATTTGAAAAGATAGGATGCTAGTGAAAAGGAACAAGTGTAAGGTACTGCATGAAGAAAAAGGGAAGAAAAGCAGGGGTATATAGTAGAAACAGCTGTGTGGATAGTAGACCTGCAGAAGAGGATTTTGAGGTTATAGTGGTTTACAGGCTGAATGGCAGCTATGTCAAGCAGATATAAAGGGGGAAAATATTTTACTGGGAGGTGTAAACAAAAGTATAGGCTGAGTAGGACCAAGTAGTCCCTGTGCTCTACTCATACGAAACAACTCCTGTGCTCTATGCAGCCCTGTGGATTCTAATAGTGAATTCAACACATCAAAGAAGGATGTGGACTAACTTGAGAGATGGTCAAGTGGCGAGCAGTGCAAGCTGGACTTAGGAATAACGGTTTAGGCAAATTTCTGCTAGATGGTTCTATTTTTAGCTGTAGATACAGTTGTTTTAGAGAAGGAGAGTAAACTTGAACTACTTCTTAAGATCTTTCAAACCTGTGTGGTAAATTTAGTAGCTTCTTGGAAAAGTCAGATGATGTGATGTTCTGGAACTGACACCTGAACAGATCATCCAGCACTCTGATTGCTGTGGATGCACACATACGAGATAGCTCACGTGAATGTACATGAGGGCCAACTCTCCTGCAAGCATCATACCTCTGGCACATGCCACGCTATTATCCTGTGTGCTGTAGTCTTCTCACAGAGTAGGGAACATGGCCTGTGGCCCTCTCCTGCTCTTGCATAGCCAGAAAGGCTGGGCATCCCTGCAGTTGCTTTATAATTTATAGGTGACATGACACTCCCATTTTTAATGGATTTGAAGTTTCGCTAATGGAAAATACTTGCTAATGTAAACAAAGTAAATCACCTTGTTGACAATTCAATACTGTATTTCACACACTGATGAGTTTGTGAATCTGTTGGCACACTGTTTGATGTGGCTGCAAGGACATTCAATAGCAGCAGTTTGATCTCTTATGTATGTAGGCCAGCAGCATGCTTTGAAGATCGGGGTGGGGGGGGTGGGAAGGGAATTACTGTAGTTTGTCAGAATGCTGAAAATGTGAATGATGATTTTTTTTTGGTGACTATTACCTAGAGCCCTCTTACCTGCAAGTGGCTGGCTGTGATAAGCAAACCAAAAGAGAAATTTCAGTAACAGTTTTGTAGAATAGAAGATGAAGAAAATTTTAAAAGTAACCAATAAATGAAAATCTGCTGGGGAAAAAACAAAAAGCAAGTTTTAAATTAAGAAAATGAAAATAAAATAATTACTAGTTGAACTGATGAAATGGATACTCAGTAGAGCAGGGAAGAATTTATGCTCTTGGAAACAGGGAGTGGTGTCTGACAAAAATACACTCTATTGATGAGTACTGTAGAGATCCAAACTTGAATAATTTATTTTCCCAAGTAAAAGTATGTGTTTCAGTAATGCTAGTCCTTCAGAAACATATGTAAACCTCTATGTTTAAACTGAGTTGGTATTTACTAAAGCTTTTAAATTAAAACATGAGGTTGAAATACGATGTATATGTTTGTGGTTTGCAGGGACTCTGTGCATTTCTAGGGAATGCTCTGCACACATTGTTAGGAATAATCAGAGAAACTCTGTTAGCCTTTTGATGGGTAATGTTCTTCTAAGATACTACAAATAATTTGAAGGGATCCAGTCAGGAATTTCTCTCAAAATATTTGTGCTCTACTCACCACACCCACTCACTCGCTTAATATAAGATTCTGTTGAAAAGATTGTGTGCAGATGTAGAGATAATAGTCATGTAAAGAAAGGCTAGACTACAGCTCACATCTTAGGAATTTAAATACACATTATGCATAGATCATTTCTGTGTAAGGTAGTTAACACATACAGCCTAATAGGTTTTCAATTTCTACATTGAAGTTTGTCTCTTGAAAATACAATCAATACTGTATTTTACAGCGAAGATGGGCGCAGTACTTCTGTAGGTTGAGTGGAGCATGAGAACTTTAGCAGTAAGGAGCAATGTAAATTTATACATAAAAATGTCTGTGCACTGCAGAACTTAACATGTGCAATAACACAATGTCATACCATATTAACAAGCTGAAGGGGTCAGTAGACTATTTCCTTCAGTTGTCAGTTCCCCAAATCTCTCCCTTCTATCAGCTGTACCTTTTCTACACTGGCGATAGTGTCATTATGTTGCAACTGGAATTGTATGTTTCTGATCTTAACTTCTGTAGCGTGTGACAGCATTATTAAAAATGTGTATGACATACTAGTGATCCACTTGAACAGATAAAGGACAGTATTACATACTGAAGATCTGTTTCTGGAAATTCCTGTAGACTTCTATTAAAAAACGTAACTCACTGGATTTCAGTCACCAGGTATTTTGGCAACAGTCCATGATTTAGGTGACATTTAGATCTCTATTCAGGATGCCTGAAAAAGCTAAGACTACTTTTTTATATTTATCTTGGTAGTTAGAGGTACTAAATTATGTATGTATCATGTAAAAGATAAAATATTCATTTCATTTTCTCAAAAAGTGAGTATCTAACATTACGTGAAGTCTTATTAACTCGATCTAGTGTCTAAAAAAGACCTTATGCATAGTTGTATGTATCTTTACTTTTTGTTAGTCCATGTGGCTTTATTTCACAGAGTCATATACTGGTGGGGGTTGGAAGGGACTTCTGGAGATCATCTATTCCAACCCCCTTGTCAGAGCAGTTTTACCCAGAGCAGGTCACACAGGAACATGTCCAGATGGGTTTGGAATGTCTCCAGAGAAGGAGACTTCACCACCTCTGTGGGCAGCCTGTTCCAGTGCTCTGCCACCCTCAAAAGTAAAGTTTTTCCTCATGTTTAGGTGGAACTTCCTGTGTTCCTGGATTTACTGATATATAACTAGACAAATACAATTTTTAGCTGACATGCTCAGCTGTCATACATTGTTAGTCCTTGTGTCAGCTGTTACAAATTTGTGCATGTGTTTTAACGGATTGATTCATTCAGAGATAGTACTAAGTTGCAACATTGAATCAGATTGATTTATCATGAATACAAAGAACAATAAACATCTCTTTTGATCATGTACATTACCCAAGTTTTAAGCAGAAGGAAAGCAACTACCAAGACTGAGAAACCTTTATACATCTTCCAGTAATTCTCTATGCCAAGTTTCATATTTAATGTGCATTGTTTCCAAGCATGCATAGCAAAAATGCTATTGCTGTTCTCTGATATTCTGTATTTTCTGTTTTGAGCTGAGAGATTTGGTGTCTTCAGTGAAAGTTTACCTGAGTTTCATCTGTCCCTCTACATTAGGTAGCTCTTTAATCTGTATTGTCAGAATTCCTTACAGTTCTTATTGCTGTTATCCCTACAGCATCTTTGTGACAGAGGTGAAGTATCAACATTTGTGGTTTGGAGGTGAAGAACAGAGGCCTGGAGAGAGAGATCATGGCCTAGGTTTATAATGCTCCTAGGTCTTGCCACACACAGGAAGGGTTGTGGCAGTGGGGGGTGTGGTGTGGGGCTACAAGAGTGGGGTTTGCAGTGCCATTTTAGTCATCTAGGCTGTGCATTCAGCGAATTAAACACCTAAGAATGAGATGAGCCACAGAGACTGTTAGTATATAAAAACTGAACCTTGGCACAAGCTTGCAACTCTTCTAGGGGTGGTTTTGCTGGGATTCACCAGCTGCTACCTCTCCTGAGCATAAGTACCTTCCTTCTAGGTGTGAGTGACTGCATGTTTAACTACACAGGTGATGAAAAAAATGAAGGTGCTTGGGAAGAGTGTTAAAACATTTCTTCAGGAAGTGGGAGTGAAGGCCAGGATCATCCTAAGCCTGAAGGGCTTTGCCCTGTGTCTCATTTGGGAAGGAGCGACCTGCCCTTGAGCAGGGCTGGGGCGGTTGTACAGTGCTGTGGCTGCCGACAGGCTGGGCAATAAGGCATGTGATCTTTTACAAGCTTATCATTTACTCATGCAGACAAGACAACTCATTTGTGCTTAGAGGTTTGATCTACTTAATAAAGATGATATATTATATTCAGGAGTCAAAGGGAAGAATAACTGTAGTGCAGTGTGAACAGTGTGTTTGGGAAGTTCTGAGTTCGGCTCAGTTTTTGAATTTAGTGACTTGCTGAAAATCACATCTTAAACTGCTGAGTCTGAACTCTAGTCAATGGATTGTTTTTTTCTCCCTATAACTTAAAAGCAGACTTAAGCCATTGAAGGAACTGTTGTTTCACAGACTCCTCATGAACTGCACTGCTATTGCTTCTTACTCAAGATTTTGCATTGTTGAAACTGATTTAAAAAATAAGCTTGCCCATACTCTAGTAACTTAAACCTGCAAAGGCGAAAGGGACAGCAAGCAGCATCTTTCGGTATTGCTTCGTTTCTGCTGCTGCTCTGGCTATAAGGCAGTAATGCAGAGGCAATTTAGTTAGGCTTTTTTTTAATCTTTTTTTTTTAATCTCTCCTTTTGCTGCTCTAAAGTTATTTTTTAAAATAGAAATAGAGAAGGCAGAAGTATTGATAGCTGCAGGGAAGTACTATGGAAACCTGTCACGACAACAGTTTCAAAAGAAAGCGAATCTTCAGCTGTTTAAAAAGTCAAAGTATTTGTCAGATTCTAGTGTCTCCTCTAGAGGCAGAATTGGATAGGAAGGAAGTGTATAGAGAAGTGTTGAGGAGAAAATACATATTCTTGGTTTTCACTAGGGGAAAATGCATTTCTGGGCTCAGCCTTGCAATTTTATATCCTGCAATGTTCTTATTATCCAGGACCTAAAATTACCCAATTATTTAATGCGTTCTAATGCTATGCTAGCAATATCATTCTTTATGGTTGATTAGACACCTTTGCTGTAAAATCTAGTTTGTAAGTGTTCCCAGCTGTTGGGGTTTTTTAAAAGAAAACATGGGCAGATGCTTCCCTTCTTGGAAGGAATTATTCACAAAGCTGAAAAGAAGTTACTGGCTGTGCATACAGCAATAATTAAATAAATATACCTTTAGCATACATTTCAGTTGTGAGTGATTGTACATATCTTCCAGATGGAAAATATGAAGCATGATGTGAATGTGTATTAGATCTCAAGTCACTTTATACTTGTTCTCTGTGCCATTGCTAAAGAAAACACCATCAAATGCATTTTGTTGTTACCAGTAAAGCATGCAGAAGATAAAAAATGACATGAGTGTGGTATTGCTAGTAAAGTTATGATTGATAGATTCACTTTGGTCTCCTGTTACATTCACAGTGCCTTTTAAAACTTGTTAGTTTTTTCAGCACTGTGCTGATGCATAGTAGTGTAGATACATCTCTATATATGTATGAACATGACTGGTTTTGAACTAAAATAGATATTGGGAATGCCAGTGATTAATCACTAAAATACAGTATCCAATTGCACTACCTGGGGATATTGTGAAAATGTACAGTGAATTCAAATGCCAAAGTATTTAGGCTCCCTGCAGTCACTGAAGTGCCTGGGCAAGTTTTTTGCTTGTTGGTCATGTTCATTGCTACTAGAAGTACTGGGAAGCAATATTGAGTAAATAGAGAATATGTAAAGGAGATTTATTTTTTAAAAAAAAATTTAAAACCTGCTTTTCTTGAGGTATTTTTAAGAAAAAAAGAATAGAAAGACTTCTTTCTTTAGAAATAATTCTAAACCAGTAGATTAATCTTTTATACTGTGTAAACATAAGAAAACAGAGGCTTTCTTTTAAAAGAAAGAGAGGTTTTATTTTCACATTTTGACTTAAATTTTTTATGGCTTAGTTATACAGCCTTGAAAATAATAGGCATGGTGATAGTCTGTTTTGTCCTGAGAGACCCTGATCTTTCAGATTTTGATGGTTCTGTGTGTGTTTATTAAAATATGTATACTAAATTAAAAACAGATTATGGGATTGTGCAGAATTTGTCTGCTTTCAACTGTGATATAGAAAGCTTTCTATCAGTTTGCCATTGTGCACTTGCCCTGTGTAGAGGTAATTTAGGAGGCTTAATGTAATTGATGTCCAACTGTCACACGGTATTTTTGTAAATACAAAGTTTTTTTGTAATTCTTCACTGCTCCTTGTCTGTGTAAATGGTTAATCAAAGTGGTTTGACAGATTATGCGTCTGGGTTTTTTTCTTTTTTTTTTTCTTTTCCTTTTTTTTTCCCCCTGTAGGTGTTTGTGACTCATAAATGCAGAATTAGACTGAAAATCTGTGACTAGGTAATGGAGTATTTGCAAGTACTTTACTGCACTTTTCAGCGAAGCACAACAAACAGCCTGCACTGTCCAGTGTTTATTTGTAAGGATTTATTGTTCTGTGGCCCTGTTAATCCCCTCATTTCTGTTCCTGCTTTTACTATAGTGCAAGAAAGTGGTTTATAAATAGTTTCTATAAATGGGTATTCCTGAAAATACATCTGATCTGAACAATATTTTTACATAACTGTATTTTATGGTAAAGTAATAGATGAAAATTGAGAAGTCATTAATGTTTTATATCCCTTCACTCTGCTATGAATCATCACTTAGCTGTTTGCCAAAATCTTTGTATTCTGTTTAGTGACAATTTTATATGAGAATCAGCTGGATAATTTTTAAATTTACTCCTGGTCCTTTTCTTTGAAGATTCATCTTGATTAATTTGGCCAGTTGCCAACAAAACTTTAAAACTTAATCATGCATTGTAGGTGATGTTTTAAATACATATTAACTTAGAGCTTGATAATGCTTCTTGAAGAATACAGATAGCTTCACTGGTCCAAAAATTGTAGATATTATATAAATTCTAAGGATCTAGCAGCTATGTATTGTGTGTGTTAGGGAAAAAAGAAAGTCAAAACGCATTAGAAAGCTATCAGAAACTACCTTGTGTGTTAGATCTTCCCATAGAGACTAGTTATTTCGAAATATGAAACAGTTTGGTTTCATACCAATTAGTAAATGTCATTTGCGATCACTAAAAAATTATTCCTCATAGAATATCCGTCACAAAAACACAGGAACGTTTAATAACATTGAGTTCAGCTTTCTTTGCAGGCAGAAATGATTTTAAATTAGAGGCTGCTGCATAGTCTGCTTCTGTGTTCTGGTTGTCCATCTGGTTAGGTGGTTTCTCTGAACTGGAAACATGTCAACCATTATGTCTTGGACAGCTCTGACCACATTGCAAAATTGAAACTGCACTAAGACTAGATAACACCTATAATGGCAAGGAGGTATCTGATTCTAATGCTTTTCAGATAATTAATGCAAATATGATAATTGATTCATCCATTTATATGCAGAGAGGCATGGGCCACTGCTATGAACAGCTCAAACTATGAATTGAGCTCAACAGCTCAATTGTAAATAAAATGTTCTGTAGGGGGAGATTGGAGGAGACTGAGAACAGTATGTGTCATTATGGAAACAGGAAAAATAGGTTTAGGAGTTGAAGGTAGCTCCAAAGAGAAGGATATGAACGGAAGGAGCTGTTAAAAGAGCAAGACTACAGAAGGGCTGGAGGATGGAATGGGTGATGGATAAGGTGGAGCTATGAAATAAAGAAGTGGTATTTGCCTTGCTACAGATCAAGAAAGGCAAGTTTAAGATTAGGTCTCATTGAAAATAGTTGAGGTAAGATTGGAATGAGAAGCACAGAGGTTTTTCTTTATCAGACATTGCAATGCTTTAATTACATGGGTCTAGTCTTTATAGAATGAGCTTAATCAGAACTGAAATAAGGTAGTCTTCTTCTGAAGTCCTTGTCCATTGAAGTGTTTTACACCAAATGGATTAAAATGATTTCTGATTTGGTTTAAAAACTCAAAGGGAAACAGCATGTATGAAAGTCAGACAGGATTCCAGGGATACAACTGAGCAGAGACTGACCTGGGCTTTGGCTGTGTCTCTGGGTAATCCATCCCAGTCTTTTTAATCGGTACTTTCATGTATCTGTCTCTTTTCAAACTTTCGTGTATCTGTCTCTTTTCAAAACTAAGGCTATACTGAGGTTTTTTCTCTCCAGATAAGACAGTATGTTATTGTTAAATGCCTCTCCCAGACTGTAATTCTATTTGTGGTTTGTACTGTTGACTGCTGATTGTTAACAGGTTCTAAAATAATGCAATTAGGTGATCCAAGAAAAACATCTAAAGCATTAATAAACCACATCTGCATAGAGCAGAGTGAAAAATTGACTAGCCATGGTACTCATGTAAATAATATAATATAATTAATTTTGCCTTTTTCTCAGGTTAAAAGTCTGCTCTTTGTCTTAATCTTCTCAGAAAAGTGAGTGTTTCATTGTGTTCTTGATCTGCTACTCAATGCTACATGACATTCTGCATTATCGTACATTTGGAAGTGTACTTATGGTAACAAATGATTTAAAGCTTTGGGTTGGCTTGAAATGGCATACAGAACTGAACATCCTATTGCATTAGAGAGGAGAAATCCTGCACCAAAAAGCTGCAGTTCCTAGGTAATGAAGATATCCTCTGTGTGGAACAAGTTATGCACTTAATGGCTTAGTCGTTTCTCTTTTATCTCCGTCCTTTCCTACTGCCGGTATTGCCCCCAGTAAATTCCTACTTGTTTGGGGGTTTCAAAATGCATTACTGGCAGATAACTGAAGTGAGGGGTGGGGACTGACTTTTTTCAGTAGCAGAACTGGGTCCCAAATGCACGTGCTAGCTGCAGGCAAAACTAGGTACGGTATTTCTTATTCTTTAGATGACTTCAGATTTTTTTCTTTATAGTGAAGTTTTTATATAATATAGCCTTGCCCATTTATTTTTAAAGAGTCTACCAATTTATTTTTAAAAATTCTATAAAAATATAAAATGCATTTCTTTAAATGTAACATCTGTAACAGAAAGAGATCAGTCTTGTCATGCCTCTCCCAGTGGACAAGTTTAAAAGAGGGCTTGGAAGACTTGATACTACTATCAGGGGGTGGGTAACACTGCTGACACTGAAGTGTTGGTAGGTGTGTATACAGATGCTTGTTGTCTTTCAAGCTGGCCTCAGTGAAATACAGTGAAAATGACTGCGAGAGTCCATTGTTACATTTTCCTGGAACTTTAAGAAGAACTAGGAAGGGAAAGTGGAGCAAGAGAAGGATGTCTTCTGTTTCATTTGAACTGCCTTGCAAGGCCCCGAGCAGCTTGGTCTGGGAGCAGGGAGGTGGATGAGGTGATCTCCCGTTATCCCTGCCAACCTCAACTGTTCTGTGATTCTATGATTCTTCACCAAATTGTCCTCAGACCTGAAGGTTGCTGCAGGTGGGTAATACGAGGAATTTGAACTTTGTATTAAGAAGAAAAAAAAAGTTTTTAAATGTGATCCAACAGTGAATCTGGCATTCATGGAGGTCTGTCTGTAGTCAATGAAGAAAATAATAACTAAAAAGAATTTAAAATAAAGTAACTTTTTATTGAGGGCACTTCAGAGCTGTTGACGATATATGCACACATTCCAGAAATGAGATATTGTCATTTGCATAGGTAATTATCTTATTGCAAAGACTAGCAAGAGAACAAGAAAAGCCAGATGGCTTTTGGTAGATATCTAAATTATTTGGAGCATACCATTTAAAGCATATTTTGTCTGAAATTGGATTTTTTTGTAAACAGATAAAAAAATACTATAATGCTTCATTAGCTAATTCCTGTTCTTAATTGCTAGGGCTGAGTTAAAAGCAAAATCTGACATTTCTGTTTTGTAATGGCTTTGCTCAACCAGTTAACCAAGTGAGGACATACCTAATGATATTGTGAGGTGGGAGAAAACACCCGGTTGCAAGTTGCTGTCCAAAGCTCAGAATTAGCAATGAGATTTTTGTGTCCTTATACTTCTGTGCTTCAGTAATGGGACTTGAGTCAGCAGGTGCAAGTCGAGGTTTCAGCAGGACAAGAGAGGTGCTACAGCCTTGCCCTCTAATATCTGACCGTCATCAGAAAGTGACAGATGCGTGTTTAATAGAGAAGTGCATCTTCAGATTAACTAGCTAACTGGTTCATTATTGATGAGGGCTTTAGAGATTGGTCATGTTGTGTAAGAGGTGAGAGAAGCATTTTAAGAAGCTTGGTTTGGCTCAGATGCCTCTGTTTCCTTGTTCCATTTTGTATGATTTCTACTCAGAATTTATACTTTTTCTACACTCAAATACAGCATTGTAGGATAAAATTTGTAATTGCTATGGACTAGTTGATCTGGCTCATCTGTCCTCAGAGGTGCCAGATATTTTTTTTTGAAATTTCTGTCACATTGATAGCCTGAGGCTTGGTAAACTTTGGAATATTGCTTGATGTTTTATGAGATAATTCTTTATAACAGTTCCCGATGCCTTTCTGTTCCATTAGCTCTTAGCCATCTGTTGCTTTGATTACACTATTATAGGGAATAAGTGTTTTGGCAAGCTATTTAGCTGTGTTTAAAAATCTTGTTTCTTTGCTTTCTAGTATTTTATTGCTGATTTTTCTTTTTTTTTTTTTTTTTAAATTTTCCTCTCAACCTTTGTAGTGCAATGCTTCTTGTTATTTACTTCTCGTTATTCTAAGAAACAAAAGTCTGACCTAGTTTGAGGACATGATGAGGTTTATGACTGTTTTCCTGTGAAAGTCCTTCTACCAAATAAAGTTGTGTACTCCAAATGTGGGCTGACAGAAGGTAGGTATTATAATCTAACCATATTTAAATGTTTAGCTTTGGGATCCTTGCCTCTTAAGGCTCAAAACGTGCTTTTTCTATCATCTAGCCAATGTATCATGTCAGTATTATTTTCTATAGAAAATTAACATCTTAACCTCTCATTCCTCCCAACACTCTGCAAAGGTCAAAACAGGAAGAACTGGGAGATCTTTAGAAAGAGGTCTGTATTCTCTGGCTTTACATTGTCAATTTGACCTTTTCATGTATTGCTCAGATTTTAAAGCTGAACAGAGTAAAAGACAGATGGGGTGATAATGAACACAGATATGTGCTTCCCTAGGTAGTTTCGTTTTTAGGAGTAGTGATATACCAATTAATTTTTTTAAGGCATAGACTTTTGGAAATGAAATAAAAAACTGTTTTTAGAATGCAGCTGAATTTCATTGGCATTTAATTTCTACTTTTAGTTTTTTGTTAATTTTTCCTGCAATTAAAATAACTGAGTGATACTGCAAAGCAAGAATTCCAGCAATTCTTAGTAAATTATTAATTTTGCTCAATAGATGATTTTACCTTGGCTGTGAATGAGGTGGCTGAGTTTCCTTCACTGCTTACCTGCTTGAGCTCTTTAAATGGAATTACAACTTTTCCTGGAGTAACTTCTCACTTTTTTCACTTTTTGTGTCTGTAAGAGATGACTAAGAGCTACTTGTAATTGATAGCTGCAAGTGCTTACAAACCCTTCCTCAATAGCTTGGTCTCTAAGTAGCCGTACTTGTCATTAGGGGTGTAGTACCTGTACTTACAGGGAAATTATTTGAAGGAGGCAGTGTGTTGTAATGATAGCAAGAGGGGAGGAGTACATTCTATAGATTAAGATCTGACTGGGGATTTTCAGCCTCATAAAGAATCTAGAATCATTAATAAAATACATGTGCATGTATTTACAAATTATTTTTCTTATTTAAAACTATTGCAGAAGCTATTAAGGGGTCACTTTTTGGATTATTTAACTGACCTTGTAAAGCTGAACTGTATTGGAAATTGCAACTGCTATCTCATACAAAATGAGCTGCGTGAAATACACATAGAAAAGTAACTGAAATAGTTCCTAATATAGTAGATCTAGTATCAGATGAAATTATTTCATTTGAAGTGCCAGTCAAGGGTACTCAGAAGTATCATTCTGGAAACTGTTTTTGCGTTCACTCTAGAAGGACTGCAATAACCTTTTGTATTCCTTGTCAGACAATACATGTTAGTTTACAAGTTTCATTATTTCAATGTGTGTCCTATTCTAAGGTTATTGTATTTTAGTGCTGATTATTTTATATGGCTAGGGAATGTTGTGGTTTTGTTGAAAATATTTTTCATGGTATTTGTTGCTTGCCACATTGTCAGGCTGTTCTGTTGAAGTGATACCTGGACTAATTAGTAATTATGGATCTCCTTCAGCTAAGGAACATATGTAATTCTTTTTGTACTATGTTATGCTTTTAGTGCTTGTGTATTGGGCATGGCAAACGTTTTACCATTAAAGAGGTAATATGTGGCAGCACACTGAAATCACAGCTATTGAGTAATATGCATATGTACATTTATATATGTAGTCAAAACTTCCTGTTGTGTTCTTGCCACAGCTTTTCCTGAACAGGGTCATCTGTTCTCTGCAGAACAATAAAGATTTTCAGTCAGAATCACTGTCCTGATTTTAGTAAGCAAACCAGAAATGTTCTTGTGTACGTTAGTAGCTGTGGAACATCATTTCTAAGTGAGGGACTAGTCCAAGTTTGACTTCTCCATATGTGGTACTTCCAAACCCTCATGTGAAAGAACATTTCTTTGGAGAGCTGTTATGATTACGTGATGCAGGCACTTGTGAAATTTAACTACATGACAGTTAGCAAGTAATTAGATTTCGAACTCTACTTCCTTATGAAAGTACTTGTAATTGTCACAGGTAGTATTGACCATAAATATTTTTGACAATTAACACGTCTTATTTGAGAAGGAAGTTGATAGTCCACGCAGGTGAAAACCCTGCAGCATGGGACCATAGGAACAGATTCGCACTGGATAAAGATATAATGACATGGAGTTCCTTAAGACAGGACTGGTTGGAGAAGAAACGTCCACATAGTGAATCCCATACTCTGAGAAGGTAGCATGTGAGTTTGGAAGCTGTGTTTGTAGCCCTTGAGCTAGTTAGCTTTGCCTGTCATCCAGGTTTCTTATTTTTGGTTCAGCCTTATGCTAGGAATCTTCCTGTCCCCAAATTAGCTCAGTGTCATCACTACACTCCCTTGTGAGGAGCAGGCTTGCTCATCCAAGCTGTGTTTCTAATGATGAAAAAGAATGTTGCTCTTTATTTAGGCATGCTTTCAGAAGATTGTTCTGATAACACTAGTGGCAATCATAAAATGAAAGACTATAGTATTAGACATTTTGAAACAGTTGCAGTGTTGGCAGTTGACAGAAAAAACTTACTTGGTTCCGTCCTAGGAGATATTTTCAAATTAGGAATGTAATATGTGTTTATTTAAGTCTCTAATGACATTTCTGTCTAGTCATCCCACCTCTGTGGAAAAAGAAGTGACCAAATGGACTTCTGTTCTGCAGAATAACTGTAAATGTCACACTGGACTGGATAGCATCTTCTGGGTTATTGAGTGTAGTCATTTACTCTTGAAAACCCCACATTATATAATTGTGAAAAAACATTCCTACTTAATGACTGCATGTCAGTTATTTTCCTTCTTGTCTATGATGGTCTACAGAACCAAATGAGATGGGATAAAATGAATCAAAAATGATGTTAGTAAAATCAACAATTCTCAATGACAGAGAAAATGAGCAAATGTGTTTGGTATGAACATCTCTTCAGAGCTGCTGCTGAATGAGTATCTCTGTTTTGCTAAAATATAAATTGAAACATCCATGCCTTTTTTGAAGTGGTGGCTAATATCACCCTGAACAAGCTACTTAATGTATTGTCTGATGGATGCTGAGAAACTTTGATGTTTGTAAAAATTTGTGAGAGTTCCTTTCATGGTAGAACTCATTTTTGAGCAAGTTGATTTCCCCTCCGCCCCCGCCCCACCCCCTTATATTGAACTGATAATTCACTGAGTCTTCCTAAACTCTTAAATTTGTGGAATTTAGTTTCCAGAGATCTGTAGCGTATTATGTTGTGACATGCCAGGCAAAGGAGTGCTTGGAATGGAGAAGGGTATTATTGGTGGACTTAACTACATCTCTCCATAGCTCCCTGCTTCATTATAGTCTTTTCAATCTGAAGATCACTGTAGTTAATCGTTGAGTAGGTAGTGTTGTAGGCCTACAAATTACGGGATCATGGTTTTATTTTACTTGTGTATTGTTGTGTTTATGCACCTTATATTATACTGTACCTAACATTTTGCTAAATGCTGGACTGTTCTTCTTTGCCCCCTACTCACTTGAGTATCAATAAAAGTAGATGCTAATTTATTATGTAAAAGGGTATTTTCTTGTAAGACACTGCCTTGTGAGAAGCAGACTTGTGTCTTGCTGTTGCTCTAACTGCCCATACATTTTTACATAGTAAAACCAGCCTGCTTTGTGTTTGTTAAAAACTACTACTTCTGAGCCTTCATTTACAAAATAAGACACTTAAAAAGGAACATAGGATCTTAGGGACAGACATTCTAAGGAGAACACTTACAAATTGCTAAGTGTAGTTACCTGCAGTGACAGACAACTTGATTATAAAATACTACTAATAAACTCATTAAATTCCATCTCAAAAATAATTATATTATTTTCACTATTATTTCTGCTGGAGAGCTGTTCTGAATATTATTCTCTGATGCGATTCCATTTTCCATTGTAAATCACTTCTGTAGTCAGTTGTGGTTATTTTTAATTTGAATACATGCTTTCCATTTGATAAAAATTGTAGTAATCTTTTGAATCTCAGAAATATTTCAGTTTTCCCAAATAGAAGGGAAATATTAGGGTCAAATTCTTATACATAAAATCTGTTTATAGTGAACAGTTCTGCAGTATTGGTTCTCAAATTCTTGTCCATTGTGTATTAATGATAAGCAGTCTAATTTTTGAGATGTGTATGCAAGCCTCAAAGTACAATCGTTTGTTTTCCTTCTGCTCTCCAACATTTTATTTCCACGTAATAATTTTTGTCCCAAGAGGTGCTCCATTTTTTTTTTAAACATATTGTCTAAACATGGAAACTAGCTGTGCATAAAAAATGCAATTCTGTTAGGATTAGTGATAGACCAACAATGGACTTTATATAGTTTTTCTGGGGCATATAACACTCAAACTGTTTTTGAGGAGAGAAAAATACTATATCTGAAACAAACAAAAAAGATATTTTATTGTACATTGTTAGATGTATATGTATATACAAGATGAATACATGAGCTAGAAAGCCCACTGTCAGTGGCCATGTCCACAATTTAAAGCAAATAAGAAGTAGGACACCTGCATAATCTTTGTTCTGGTCTGATTTTAAGTTTGGTACTAGATTTGGAAGATGGTCGAGAGAGGTTCTCCTCCCCCTCTACTCTGCCCTGGTGAGGCTGCATCTGGAGTATTGTGTCCAGTCCTGGGCCCCCTCAGTTCAAGAAGGACAGGGAACTGCTTGAGAGAGTCCAGTGCAGAGCCACAAAGGTGATGAAGGGAGTGGAACATCTCCCTTATGAGGAAAGGCTGAGGGAGCTGGGTCTCTTTAGCTTGGAGAAGAAGAGACTGAGGGGTGACCTTATTAATGTTTATAAATATGTAAAGGGTGAGTGTCATGAGGATGGAGCCAGGCTCTTCTCAGTGACATCCAATGATAGGACAAGGGGCAGTGGGTGCAAGCTGGAACATAGGGCAAGTGTAGAGTTTTGCGTCTGGGGAAGAACAACCCCATGTACCAGTACAGGTTGGGGGCTGACCTGTTGGAGAGCAGTGTAGGGGAAAGGGACCTGGGGGTCCTGGTGGACAGCAGGATGACCATGAGCCAGCAATGTGCCCTTGTGGCCAAGAAGGCCAATGGCATCCGGGGGTGTATTAGAAAGGGGGTGGTTAGTAGGTCAAGAGAGGTTCTCCTTCCCCTCTATTCTGCCTTGGTGAGGCCACATCTGGAATATTGTGTCCAGTTCTGGGCCCCCCAGTTCAAGAAGGACAGGGACCTGCTTGAGAGAGTCCAGTGCAGAGCCACAAAGATGATGAAGGGAGTGGAACATCTCCCTTATGAGGAAAGGCTGAGGGAGCTGGATCTCTTTAGCTCATTTATGAACATTTACCAGAGTCTGACTGAAACCTGGTTGAGTGCTTGTACTATAGTAGTGTGGTATTTATTTTATATTACTGACTTGCTGCCTGATTTTATAATTGTGTAAGTATTCAATGAGAATTAGAACAATTTCAACAGGAAAGACTGGTAAATGAGGTGAGTCTTTTCTGTCTTTGCTTTCTTTCCTTTCAGTTTCATTCTCTTTTTTCCTTCCAGCTTCTTTTCATTCTATTGCCTGTCCTCTTCCCATTTATATTTTCTTTCTCTAGCTCATTCTGTCCCGAAATTCCCTCCTTGCATTGTACTGCGCTTCATTTTCTGACATCCCATTAATCTTCCAGTCTTTATGACTTACTTTCCCACCTCCACAAGCACATGCACAGGATGCTTAGAGATTTTACAGCATACCCAGTTGTCAAAAAAACCAAACCCACAAGTCCCAGACCCATAATACTATGCTAGGAATGCTCATTAACTCCCACACTATTTGGAAAAAGAAACTGGTACAGTTAGTATAAGGTCTGCAATCCATAATACATGCCTAATATTCCTTCACTTTCCACTAAACCAGGAAACTCCTCATTGGAGTTGGGGAAGCAGACGGGATCTGGATTTTTTTGCTTCAACTATGGTTCTGATCTTTGCAGAAATTCTAAAAAGTGTGACATGAATGTGTAGTTATAGTGCTGTGACCTCTGAAGTGTTAGGTTTGAGGAGAATGCGCTGTTCATAAATGGATCAGAAAACCTGTTGCAGTAGGTGGATGTACCAGCAGGTGGACCTTCATCACAGCAGCCGTGTCGTAGCTTTACTGCTGTGGCATCTATGCATGTTCTCCAACCTGGGAGGCAGATGGGCACAGCTGCTTTCTTTGACACAAGAATGTCTGGCTAAGAAAACTGACCTGGAGAAGATGAAGCAGAATTGCATTGGTTTTGCAGTAGACCCTTTTAATGTTAGTGGCTACTACTGCTGCAGCCACCAGTAGAAAGTGTGCAATGGTGTAAGGTCTCACTGCCAGAGGAGAGTCCCAGTGGGATTTCTAGTGGGACGTGCCTGTGGTCTCAGATGTTTCTGTCCAGTCTGGGTGCCAGGATTTCTGCCAGACCATGCTCTTTGCTGCTGGCAGAAGTCACTAAGAAAAATGACAAAAGGCTGCATCTCTCTTGTGTGTATGATCAATTGATCACCCCCTTCACTAATTGCTTGTGAATGCTAAATAAAAAAAGCAGTATTCAGTGTATGGATGACAGTGCTTAATTTTCAAAGGCAATAATTTGAGGCTTTTCTCTTGCTAAATAGCACCCATGCCAGTGTTTAGTGTTGCTCAGTGGAATTATCATCAGATTTAGTCTTAATCAAAGGTCTCTTAAAATCAGACCTGAGCAGTTTTTTGGATAGTTTTCGCTCTCCTGTATTTTGGAAAACTCAGAACAATACAGAGAAATTTGGGCTTTCTTTGTTTGTTTCCTTCCCCCATCCCCCCACCCCCCCCACCCCCCCCGACTTTGGGAATTATCTTTGTGTTGCTTTGCACTCAATTCTGCTGGGAGGAAGATGAAGTTATTGTCAGCATTAGAAACAGAAATACAAGGTTAAATTTTGTAGCAGGCAGTAGTAGGGGTTTGTCCTTGGTTAATTGTTGGTTTTGTGTTTGTTTTTTTTTTTAAGCCTGTATCACACTTAATTAACTGTTTGGCACTTAAATGATAGTACTGTAACAGATGCTCTGTGTTAAAACAATATTACTAGTTACACTATAGCTGAATATAGCCGTACTGTAACTGACCTTGGAATTATTGGGTTAGATATTGCCAGCAGTGCTTCCAGTTCCTTTTCTGACATTGTTCTTATTCAGAGGATAGCGCCAAAGGAAGCTAAGCAAAGCATTGCTAAGCAATAAAAGGAAATCATTCCTCTCCTTTACCCTCTTCTCTGTTATGCTGTAAGGATGTCAGTTATTTTATGTTAAACAAAATTAATTAAGTTCAGTTTGCTGAAGATGAACTTGCCCAGCAAAATGATGCCTCACCATGGATAAAAAACCCCTATAGTATGGTTAAAGATGATAATTATTTTTGAAAATCTCCTTTCTCTAGAATCCTACTCAAGTGGGAACTGCTCTTCAGGTTTTCCATAACCTTGGGACCTTGAAGGATACTGTTGCAAATGTGGTGGATGGATACTGCACAGTCCTAGAAGAGAACATAAAAAATGCTTTGGATATCAAAGTGTTGACCCAACCATCTCAAACTGTTACAAGAGGTATGATACTTGTTTTACAGAGAATGATAACTGATTTTTTAGCAGAAGTACAGTATGTTGTCAAGACGAAGAAACTCTCACATCCAAGCCCGTTATAGGAACGTTTCCCTGCTTATTCTAACCAGCAGAAGATGGGACTAGACGTGTCTCAGAAATCATCTAATACAAAGCCAAAATTGGCTCTGGCTGTTGTTATTGAGCTCAGATGTTTTCCTTTACTCCCCATCCCTCCTCTTTTTCCTGACTTGTCCAGAAAATTGCCCTCATTAGTTTGCAGCCTTACAGCATTTTCTTAGCAGTTTGTCATGGAAAGATGAATCCAAATTCTGCTTTATTTGTGTTGGTGGTAGGATCATGGGTAGAAATTATTTGCCAGCAATGGAACAAGCCTGAAACTACATTGTGATGCTTTTGTCAGATGGAAGTCTTTTCAAAGCTACATATTCAATATGAAGGAATGTTGCACTATTAAACATTTAGTTCCCACATGTTAGCTCAGATACCAAAGAATACTGAGGAACTGGGAGGGAAGGCAAATTGAACTTTGGCAATCTGAACATTTAAAACTTAAAAAAAAATCTTTTGCAACAAGTTGGCTGTCCAAAACCATAATCACTAGCATAATAAAGAAATACAGACCCTGTCAAGCAAAGTGGTGGTTTAGAAGCTGCATGCCCTTCAGCTGGAATATCACTTTTTTTTTTTTTTTAACTGTTTGCCTATGGATCTAAGTCCTGAGCTGGTAATAGCTGTGTTTTTTCACAGTGACTGTCTCTGCCATTTCACTTTGCTATTACCTCCTACAACAGTTCTCATTGGCATTACCTTGGTGTTTCTGTGCAAGTCTGAATTGGTCAAGTAGGTAACAGTGATGAACGTTGAAGTATCCCGACTGAACGTTAGTTGGCTTCTCAGTTAGGACAGCTGAGGCTATTCACAAAGCTCTGTTTTGAAACTATTCTAGACTGCTTTGATTAAAAAAAAAAATCTTATGTCAGAGTGCATAGAGATCTGTATTTTTAATATTTTAATTTTTACATGTGAAAGCTGAAATAAGCTGCTGTGTGTTTTTAAAAAAAACATGTAGGCAGCCCTGGCAGAGCTGCTATGCCAACACCTGGGAACACAGCAGCTTTTCGAGCAGCCCTCTGGACAAACATGGAGAAACTCATGGATCAGATCTGTGCAGCTTGTGGACAGGTACTTATCAGCTAATTTCTGTTTGTCTACTCATGCAGTTTTGCATATAAGATGTCACTTTTCCTCTCAATAAATTCTTTCTTAAAGGTGCAGCATTTGCAGAAAGTATTGACAAAGAAAAGGGATCCTGTGTCACATGTCTGCTTCATAGAGGAAATACTTAAGGTAAAGTTTTAATTTAACCAAATATGTTTCAGTAGTCCTGTTAAGTAAAATATGATGAGGGAATGCTTTTGCTTATAATTTTACAGTTCCATAAAAATGTTCAAATTAACTTAATGGGAAAGTATTGAAAGTCAAACTAATATTGAAAGTTATATTGATGGTGTGGTTACATCTGTAGGGTATAATCTTATTCTTTTTATAATAATTTCTTTTGTTTCCCTTAAAGGGAGCTTATAAGACACCACTGTCAGTTTTTATTACTGATCATTAATGTCATTCCATAAATACCATGTGATTTGAGTAATTAATTAAGTCTGTTAGTTTGTATAGAAAAATGTGTCTTCATCAAACACTTTCAGCCATCTGTTTCTCTACTTCTTGGCAATTTCTTCCTTGAAAAATAATCATGGCAGTACTTTTTAATACCTGTTCTTTTCCATTCAGTTGCGTTGTTTTCTATTCATATTTGGAATAATTTGATCAATGGTCGTCTTCAGTGTCAGGAACAGAATTACTGAAGCAATCTCATCTACCTTAGTAGACCAGAAGAAACTAAAACAAAGACGTGTTTATGCAGACATCTCTTTTTCACATGAATTTAATTTTTGAAATGTGTTGAGGAAGCTCTTCATATGCAAATGTAGTCTTCTCAACAGTCAAAGCAAATAATGAAGGTTAAATACAGCATTTATCTCTGTTAAGTCCATCTCCAAAAGACGTTGCACAGAACATCACTTTTCTATGAGGCACTTCAAGCTTCTCTTTCTGTGTCATAAAAACAAAACAAAACACAACAAAAACCAAAACCAAAACACCTCAGAAGTTTATAAACTTTTAGCATATTTTCTTCATTAAAAAGTTTGATCAGGCATAAAATATCTGTTGCTGCCTTGGTGGAGCCCTTCAGTAGATCAGCATGTTTAAGGAGAAGCATAGAAACCTAGAGAGACAGAAGGAGGAAATCTGGAAGGCTCAGGAAGAGTGGATGGAATAGGAGCTTAGCTAAATGAGTTTTCAGTGTTCCTGAGTGGCTCCCACCCTTAGCCTGTGCCTCTCACTTTGACTCTTCCCTTTTGTAGAATAGCACTTGAAAAGGGAATAGGAGTTTTTCCAGTTGTCAAGGATGATAATAGAGGGAAGCCAAAGGAAATCTTTTATCATCCTGAAGAATGAATGAACAGAGAAAATGAATCTCAATAGAAGCTAGATGCACAGTGAGGAAAAACTCATTAGAAAATAAAATAGAAGGTTTTTGGGTTGTCATATGCTAAACATGTTCCATGATATCTCTGATTACCCTTCCTTCCCTTTGACTTCATATTGCAGGATTGCATCTAAGTGACAAATTGTATTTCCCAAATAAAATCCACCTATTTGTTTCTCCACAGTTATCACTCTTACAATTAGTTTGCTTTTCAACAGGTGTTTTGGTGTAGTATAACACCAAGCTGGACAGTTGTCATTCTCAGTGAGGCAGCTAAGAAGTAGTGGTACATCCTTGTCTGATGCTGCCAAAACGGTAGCATGGTACTACTGATAGTACTGATGCTTTACTGTCTTCTTACCTGAGGTGGTTCAGTATAGCACAGTGTTTTTCTTGGCCTTTCTCACAGTTACACCATTTGTTCTAGTGTCTCTTGAAGAAGGTATGGCATCAGCCTGCAGATGGGTGAAGTCACACCAAACAGTAGAGCTGTTGTTTAGACAAAACCAGACAAGTTTTGCTTGCATTTTCTGCTGAAATTCAAGAGTGTATGTACAGATGGCTGTATGAGAGAGTATGAATTGTTGTGTACGTTGAAAATAGGTATAGGTAAGAAATTGGTATTTTGCCATCTACTAATGAAGATTCTGTCTCATATTAATCCAAACTGAAACAACATGCTGTCCTCAGCGAGTGTTCTGGAGAGGGAGAAAAGTTGGATTTTCCTTATTATATTCAATGTCATTAATAAACTGAGCAAATGAACATGACAAACTAAAGGTACTAACATACCCATTTGCTAGGGCAGCATGCCCACGCCAGAAGATGGAAAAACAAATCATCCACGCTATAGTCTGTGCACTAATTACTGTTACTGTTGTCAACATTATTATTATAGTCATCTTCTGCAGCAGCTGCAGTACCACTTTGCCTGTCCATCTGCTTCCTTGTTTTGATTACTGCAGTGCAAGTATCATCCTAGGAAGCATAAGAGAGGAGGAGACCCAGCCTTTTTAAAGCACAAGTCCTTTAATAGCAAGGAAGCTACTTGTCTTTTTTTTTTTTTTTTTTTTTTTTCCCCCCCATTCTCTTTTTTTTCCATTGGGGATTTTTTAATGTCTTTTTCTTCACAGATAGCACCACCTGCATTTTTTCTAATTTTGTGTTATGATCTCAAATGTGTGCATTCCAGCCTTCTAATAACCTGTTGCCATAATCATATCATGTTGTATCCAAAAATGTAGTTTTAAAAACATTAACTAATTAATTAAAGGATTCAAAAAACCTCTCTGTTTGGAAAAGAAAAAAAAAACACAACAAAGAAACAAAACAAAAATCTGACAGCTGGAGAAACTGAGGCATAGAATTTATAAAATTTATAAATACTGGAGTTCATCAGTGGGCAATGACAACACCCACATCTTTTCAACAATGTTTTTTCTTACAGAATTCACTTCCAAGTTTTTTCGCCATTAGATATGGCCAAGAGTTAAGTGACATACCCAGGCTTGCATGAGTATCATGGAAGAATCTGGAGATGAAATTTACACTGCCCTGTTTTCCACTCCTTTCCTTTGCAGATCTAGATTTTGGTATTTTTCCTTTGCCACAATATGAAATTAATGCAAAGGATTAGCTATCCATTTTGAAAAGTCATGCACTCATAGTATGTTGTAAAAACTGTTACATTTTATACTAGTAATGAACTATAGATTCATTATTAATCTTAAAATATTAAATTTACAGATTTAATTTCCAAGAAAGATCTAGAGATATTTAAATGAGAAATACATTTATTTTAAGACTGAATGGACATTTTTGTGGTTTTATCTAAGAAAAAAGGCCTTTAATGACTAGATTTTAGTTGAGCAAGGCTGAAGGAATTCAGAATTCGTTAAGTTTTGGTGAAAACGAATAGAGATTTAATTTTATACATTTTTTAAAAGGTAGGGTTGTTGTTTTCATAATGTTGAGGGTGAAAATTAGAATTACAAATAAGATTTAAGTAATGTAAAATTTATTTTTTTGTTCACCTAATGACTGCTTACTTATATCACTTCTTTCAGTTGCTTAATTCACCTTCAGAGAGCTAATAGGTTACTCCAGTTTACTCTGCTCTACTGCTTCTCTCTTTCAATGTGTAGTGACTAATCCTGCCTCAGCTGTTGTAATACCTAAACTACAATTGACTTCAGTGTAAGTCACAGCAGAACATATCTTTCTGTGACAGCCAGCTTCCTAATTAGAAATAAAAATCCCTCTAAGCCCCTTGTAAGAGTTGAAAATGATCTCTGATCCTCATCTATTTTGAGTCCTTCACTCCTACATAGGCATCAGTGAACAGTTCTGCAAAGTGAGAAGCAGCCTTAAAAGCAGCAAATTGTTTTGTAGGGGGTTTAGGGGTGGTCAATAGAAAGGGTGAGCTGAGGTCTCTCCACTGGGCAGAAGGGTACTCCCTGTGAGAGAGCAGATCTGCCCTTGATTGCCTTTGATCTGCTGCTGTCCTGCTTGTTGGCAGCTAAGGCATACCCCAAACCCTGTAATTTACGTAAGCCTCTGGGTAAAAAAGTGAGCTGAGAGTTGTCGGGAGTGTTATTATGTACTTTGTGGAGGGCTCTCATCATTGTCTCTCCTGATGAACGTTTGGTGAGTAAGCAAGCTATTTTCTTGAGTTGTCAACACTGGCAATGTGAGGTGTTAATGATACAGAAGGAAATGTCCTCAACATTACATAAGATAAAGAAAATAAATGGAAAATACAAATGTTTATTGCCTGAAGTGTACTTACATTTCACTTTCTTATTTCTCCTCTGTGTCAAACTTGTTTAAAAATGTTGCTGCTGTGAAATTATTCACATCTAACATCACATATTCACATTCAGTTGATCCAATTAAAAAATAATCCCAAGTGGAAAAAATTGAAAAATAATCTAATCACTGTTTTATGTGAGTTCAACAAATAATCTAGTTATCACCTGTTATTACAAGCATGTGATTTATTTCCCAGTATATTTTATAGAAGCAGAATTGGATTACTTGTACATCATTCCTGCTGTGGTTCGTATTTATTATTTAAGCAATAACACGGTACTTTGTGGAGATCTAAACACAGGTGAGTGAGCAGGTTTTTGATCCCAAAAATACCAAAGATGCTCTTTATTTCAAACCTACGAATTGTCCTGCTCAATTCAGTTGCAACATTTTTGAGGCCTTTCTTAAAAACCCAAAAATATCATAGCAGTTAAAGGTCTTGATGCTAGTTTTGGTTGCATCAGTGTATCCAGACAGCCATGCTAAAAGTAATTTGGTACTAATTCAAATGAGAGGTTCAGAGACTGGTTTAATAATGACACTGCATTTTCTCTAGAACTTTTAATTCAGTTTCTCTGACAGAAATGTGCAGCCATAAATAAAAGGGATGGTGTGGAGGTTGTGTGGGTTAGTAGGTTATAATGGCCTTTGTGCTTTTTCACTTCTGGTGTGGTAGAGTATGTGCAAATTGCAGCTCGGTGATGATTGAAAATTAAGTCGGTTGGTTTTCAGTCAGCTTGCTCTATTTGCAAAGAAATACATTTACCAGGAGTGCCGCCTTTTATCATCGTTCTTGTCAGTCTTTCCTGAACAACTATGGGATGAGTGGCCGTGGTAGTGAACCACCCTTTCATCCTTGGATGGAGTATGTAGTAGCTGAGGTGAAAACGTAGTTTGAATTGCTGCTGTACATACTTAATTCAGTTCTCTGGATAGAAGAAAGCTGTCAGGTCCCTAGGGTAGTTACTGGCTTTTGGAAACACTAAGTTCATTTACTTCCAGTGGATGCATATCTTGCAGGAATATGAGAGGATTAATTAATGTTTTAAGTAGTTTTGAAGATATAGGACACTGTTTAAGACCCAAATATTTTTGTTCATTACAAATTAGTTTTTCTGAGGAATCACTTAAGAATTTTAATATTCTAACAGGAAAAACGCACAGTCTTAACTTTATTTTCTTGTTAAGAAGGTTATATTTTTTAAAAAAACACAGGTTTTGTTTCTTTTGTCAGCTGCATTAAGAGACCTTTTAAAAATGTCGCAATACTGCTGGAAGTCTAGAAACTATTACACCTTGGGTAGAAACTCATTGACTCAGTGTAATGAAATTCTGTGCCCTGCAGTAAGACAAAAAAAATCAAGGTCATTTTTAAAATCATGGTGTCATTTATTGACGTCTGTTCACCTGCTATGTATAATGTAGACAACATCAGAAATGTAAATGCACCATTCTTTTAAGAAATTTAGTCTTGACTACTTTAAGAAGACTGAAAAGGTTTATTGAAAACTTGGAATTTGTCTGTTTTTTACTGATTAATTGCACTACTGAGGATGATGGCTTTTTGATCACAGTCTAACATTTGGCAATTGTGTTGCTATAGAAATAGTGCAAATAGATTTCCTTATTTCTGTCCCATAAGATCTTGCCATACAGATTTGTTAAATCACTTGCATTATTACTTTATTGGTGGAAAGAATACATAGGCTGTCCTTTAAATGTCTTCTGTTTTTAGAGCAACGTTCGCAATTCCTGTATTTCTTTATGGCGGAGCCTTTGATTACAGATAGAAAACACTGTATGTATTAGTATGCAAAGCTTGATTTCAGGAGCCTGCAGCAACTAGCTGCATGGTAATATTCTCTATATTGTTTTACATTTCAAAGAGGCTTCACAATAAAGATGTTTTTCACATTCTACTCAAAGTATCAAAATTTCTACAGGGAAAAATAAGTTGGAAGTGATTGTCATGAAGTGAGAGCCAGTTTAGAATCACTGGGTCAGATTTATTATTTGAATGTTAGAATAGCTATTTTAGACACACAAAAATATGATAATTCACAGATGGGAAATTATACTCATTAAGTTCTAAATTTACAGTGTGAAGGAAATAGAGACATTCGTAAAAATAAATATATGTCTTTTCAGCATCTCCTTGCATTCTTTTCTAATACTGGATAAGGGAGGTACTTTAATTCTCATTCCTTGAATTTAAATTTAATGTCAGATACTAAATAGTTATATAAAGAACAGAGCTCAAGAGATTTCATTTTGGTAATAGCAAAGTTCATTAGTAGTTCAGTTTGTTTCTTAAAAATGAGGTAAGCTGTTCTGGTTTTATGTTCAAGGAGACTTTAAATCAGTTTTCCAGGCTGCAGCATTAGTATTACTGTAGAGCAACAGTGAATACAGATCTTCAAATATCTTTGCTCTGATGGTGAAGATGAAGGGACTGGAGCATCTTTCCTCTGAGGAAAGGCTCAGAGAACTGGGGCTGTTCATCCTGGAGAAGAGAAGACTCAGGGGGTCCCATCAATGTATGTAAAAATCTGAAGTGAGGGTGCAAAGAATCACAGAATCATCTAGGCTGGAAAAGATGTTGGAGATCATTGAGTCCAACCATCAACCTAATACAGACAGTCCTCAACTATCCCTGAGCAGTATGTCAGCCCAACTCTTAAACACCTCCAGGTATGGGTATTCCACCACTGCCTTGGACAGCTCATTGCTATGTCTAACAACCCATTCTGTGAAGAAATACTTCCTAATATCCAGTCTAAACCTCCCCCGGTGCAACTTGAGGCCATTACCCCTCGTTCTATCACTTGTTATGTGATTAAAGAGACTCATCCCCACCTCTCCACTACCTCCTTTCAGGTAGTTGTAGAGAGCAATGAGGTCTCCCCTCAGCCTTCTCTTCTCCAGACTAAACAACCCCATAAGACTAGCGCTCAAGACCCTTCACCAGCTTCATTGCCCTTCTTTGGACGTGCTCAAGTATTGAAGGGAAGAAGCCAGAGAGTTGTGGTTAATGGGACAGAGTCTAGTTGGAGGCCTGTGACTAGTGGAGTCCCTCAGGGGTCGGTACTGGGACCGGTGTTGTTTAATATCTTCATCAATGACTTGGATGAGGGTACAGAATGTATCCTCAGCAAGTTTGCTGATGACACCAAACTAGGAGGAATGGCTGACACACCAGAGGGTTGTGCTGCCATTCAACGAGACCTTGATAGGCTGGAGAGTTGGGCGGGAAAAAACTTAATGAAATTCAATAAGGGCAAGTGTAGAGTTTTGCATCTGGGGAAGAACAACCCCATGTACCAGTACAGGTTGGGGGCTGACCTGCTGGAGAGTAGTGTAGGGGAAAGGGACCTGGGGGTCCTGGTGGACAGCAGGATGACCATGAGCCAGCAATGTGCCCTTGTGGCCAAGAAGGCCAATGGCATCCTGGGGTGTATTAGAAAGGGAGTGGTTAGTAGGTCAAGAGAGGTTCTCCTTCCCCTCTATTCTGCCTTGGTGAGGCCGCATCTGGAGTATTGTGTCCAGTTCTGGGCCCCCCAGTTCAATAAGGACAGGGAACTGCTTGAGAGAGTCCAGCGTAGAGCCACAAAGATGATTAAGGGAGTGGAACATCTCCCTTATGAGGAAAGGCTGAGGGAGCTGGGTCTCTTTAGCTTGGAGAAGAGAAGACTGAGGGGTGACCTCATTAATGTTTATAAATATGTCAAGGGTGAGTGTCATGAGGATGGAGCCAGGCTCTTCTCAGTGACATCCAATGATAGGACAAGGGGCAATGGGTGTAAGCTGGAACATAGGAGGTTCCACATAAATGTGAGGAAGAATTTCTTCACAGTGAGGGTAACAGAACACTGGAACAGGCTGCCCAGAGAGGTTGTGGAGTCTCCTTCTCTGGAGACATTCAAAACCCGCCTGGACATGTTCCTGTGTGACCTGATTTAGGTGTTCCTGCTCTGGCAGGGGGATTGGACTAGATGATCTTTTGAGGTCCCTTCCAATCCCTAACATTCTGTGATTCTGTGATTCTGTGATTTTGTAGAGAAGGTCCCAAAACTGAACACAGTACTCGAGGTGTGGCCTCACCACGGCTGAGCCAGAAGCAGGAGCCAGGGTCTTTTCAGTGGTGCCCAGTGATAGGACCAGAGGCAATGGGCACAAACTGAAACACAGGAGGTTCCTTCTGAACATCAGGAAATGCTGTTTCACTGTGAGGGTGACAGCATCGGCACAGGTTGCCCAGCAAGGTTGTGAAGTCTCCGTGCTTGGAGATAGCTGCCTGGACACAGTCCTGGGCAACCTGGTCTAGGTGACCTTGCATAAGTTCGGGGATGGGCCAGATGACCTCCAGATGTCCCTTTCAGCCTCAGCCATTCTGTAATTCTGTTGACTTGCAGCTTAAAATATCTACCTAAAAGGCCAGTCGGCTGCTTTGAATTTGTCATCTGCTTAATATAGACTTTCTCTGTCCGAAACTAGCAAAAGTGTTAAACTTTTGCCGTTAGAATATTAAATTTTCACACTTACTATGCTTATATTGTTGGGGAAAGACTCAATTTTATTTAGAACAGAACGATTTACCTAAGAGATCCATATCTTAAAATACAATTTACTGGTCTGTGTTCACCTAGAATGCAGAAGCGGCTGTTCCACTTTCCTTTCTTGAGCTGGAACAGAGAGCAGTGTCCAAATGTCTCCTAGCACTGTCATTATGCAATATTATCGTGCATTCTTAATTGTTTTATCTAAAACCCCCTCTATTGTTGCACAATATTACTGTCCATGCAGAGTATTGACAATAGTAGCTTTATAGTAATAGTTGAAACTAAATAGTTACACAAGGTGAACACTTTTTTGTTGATTGTTGATTATGGCCCTGATTCAGCAAAGCACTTAAGCACATTCTTAATTTCACATAAATAAGGTATACCATGGAAGTCAAACAGATCGCCTGCATCTGTTAATAAGGGTAAACTTTGTTGAATTATGGCTTACACTAATGGTCTTTGTCCAGTTCATGTTTACAATAAAGTGAGCCCCTACTGTTGAGAAAATTCATTGCCATTTGTGGTCTGCCTGCGAGACAAATTTTGTCTGATTTATGTGTGTAATTTCCACAAGCAAGTAATTCCTCTGTGGGTAGTATGTGTGACTGTGTACCAAATATTTAAACAGTATGAAAAAGGGTAAAATTATAGTGGATGGGCGAGACTGGAATCTGATTGTTGTGTTTTTCTATTTTACTCTACACAGATGCAAGTGGTTTCCCTAGGCATAACATTTTCAAAAGTACCTAAGTGCTTTCAGTCCGTATGTGTTTCAGAAGCATCTTTCTGTTCCCCTAATTCTGGCCAGCTGTCCAGTGGGTCAGAACAGCAGAGGGCTGCCCTAGTTTATGTTACTGGGCAGTTTTTCAGTTTGTTTCTGGCAGTAAAGAACAGACAAGAGGAAGACAGACTGAAGCTGTTTTGCACTGCCCAAGGAGTTGCAGAGGGGCTACTAAATCATCTGAGTGCCTGCTCAGCTGTATTAGTTCCAGGGAATAAAGCAGTCACTGAGTGCAGGAACAGCAGTGACAATGTTTTTAATTTTCAGTTGGGTTGGTACATTATTAGTTTATGTAAGTGTAGCTTAGTTATAGGTGCATTTTCACAGCAGTTTTTTATGAAAAAAATAGCCGGTTCTGTGGCTGATCTTAACCATTTTGTAGTGGTGCAAAGTATGATTTATGTGCAGATCTTCTCTGCTGTGAGATGAAAATAAACCTGCGAACAGATAGTACCATCACTTCAGAAATGCGTAGTTAAATGGATCTGCTTTTGGGGGAAAATCATTTTGCCATTATAGTCCTACAGTTGACTGCAATTTATGTTCATAGATTTAATTCAGTTGTATTCTATAGTGGGGAAAATATGTATATGTCAACCTGAATCTTGCCTGTCCTGAGTTTTAGATACCACCAATTACAGTTAAGGTTCTTATGCTGAAGAAAGAACATATTGCGTGAAAAGAGGAAATAGCATTCTATTATATGCTAAAGTGGAATAATTTCCTTCTGAGAGACTTGAAATTATGTATGGATGTTTTATGTAGGATTTATATATATGCAATATGTACCTGGAACAGTTTTGCCCCAGGTAATGGTACCAGACCTCTTAACTGCCCAAGGTTTATGTGCTCTCTGTGTTATTAAACACGTACACTGATGGAGGGAAAATATGACAGAATGGTGACCTTTTTCAAGTGTTGTTGGTTATGGAATAGGAAGCTGTTGAAAAATGATTGCCACAGAGCTGAAAAGATAATCGGATGCAGTTCATTACTCATCTTGTCAGCTGCTCCTGCTACAAGGGATTGTATCACAAGATGTTAATCTGCTTGTGACTAGATTTCAAAGCAAGCATTTTTATTTTGAAGGGGGTGTAAGTAATTTAACATCTCTCAATTTTATTTCATTTTCAGAAGCAAGAGAAATGGAAAATTCCCAATTTAAAGTCTCAGAATATTAATTGATAAAAATATTAGTACATCCTTGTGAGTTCTGTTGCAAAAATATGATACGCTGCAAAAAGCTATTTAATTGCAGAAGTTGTTCTTTTTAAGCTAATGATAAGGTTGTGTATTCCTTGAATAGTGGAAGTTAGTCTGCTAGCATGCTTCAGTGTGTGCTGCAAGCCAACAATTATAGACATAGGACAGATTGCACCAAAAAGAGTCCCTTTTACAGGTTGAATAACTAATGTGGGTGTACCCAGTGCTCCCATACATTGTCTATGAGTGTGGATACTTGGTGTAAGTGTAGAGGAGGACCAAATTCATTACTTAGACTCTACAGATGGGAAGATGAGAAGAATGCAATTTTGGCTAGATGACATTTTCTGAAAGTGAAAGGCCCAAAAGAGCAGTTACTTTCACATACTGTATGTAGGATGTTGCTCGCAGTGCTATATGAAGCATAGGGGAAGGCTTAGAAACTTTCCATTACAATAAGATGAGCCAGTAGATTTGTTGTGTACATTTCAGGCAAGCAGTGCTGCCCTTTCCTCTTCAACTTTCATCCTGCCTAGCTTCTTAAGTCCTTGAAGAACTTGTCCACTAATAGGAAAGGGGCATTCCTGTAAGTTTCTGCTGAGCTGGAGAAATACACTCCTTTTGCTACCCTTATTTGTGACATTTTCTGGTGTTGATTATCGTCAAATGGAATTGCACATTATATTTTAAATAGTTAAATTATAATTTCCATTGTGACCTACAGGCACGGAAGTAATCTCTATTAGAATACATTATTTATAAAATAAGCAGTGAGATACTTACAAGTATTTAAGAAAATAATATATTGAGTTAATGTATAAGCTAAAAAAATTACAGGTTTAAACAAAATAAATAAATGGGTTTTGGATGTTTGTGGTTGCATATGGCACTTTTTACTCCAACAGGAGTATCTAATGCTAATGTCTTGCTTTATTCCAATTTTGGTAGCTACAGTCCACCCACTTAAATACCCCCTGGTGTATGTGCAGGCAACAGTATTCTCTAGTTCCTGCCACAAACTCTTACATGGTCTTTTGTGTGCTATTAATCAGCAGCTATATTTCAGCTCCGGAGTGACTGCATCTCAGCACTGGACAAAATGAAATACCATATCTTACATTCTAGAAGCAACCAGTAATGATTCTGCGGATAATGTTTTTAGCTGGTGCAAACCTGGGGTATTAATTATTTTTTCCCCTAAACATTCTTGACTGAATAGTCAATCGGTATGAAATGTTGTTTGAATTTTCTGTGTAGCTTTTCCCCTCTGTTTCTCTGCATACATAATACAGTTGGTTAGCTGAGACACGAGGGCTGCCTTCACTACAAAATTCTGATACAGTTTGTGAACACCATTTGCTCAGGTCAGAAGACACAAGCTAATGGGCAGACACTTAACTGATACAGTTGTGGTTACTATGCAAATGTTTGCATGAGTACATATGTATATATGTTTGACTTTATATAATATATATATATATATTTACATTAAAATGGTTATGTATTTTCAAAAAAATTTTAAATGTTGTCACGTATATGTTTCTGTTATTTGTCACCGTGTTAAATCTGGCAATTAAGATAGAAATGTCGATGTGGAGAGACTACATGCAAATTTGTTTTCAAGACTGTTTAATCATTGCATTTTCTTCTGAGACTATGACAGAGGTGTAGATGGTGATTACAGTATTTTTCCACCTCCATTAGATTATTTAGAAATTGAATTGCGTTACCATGCTCAATAGGCAAATGTTGTTCCACGTTGGGACAGAGAATATGAAAGCTAATTAATTTACTGTATAGTTGATGTGAAAGGCTATTTTATAGTAACTTTCATGTTTTAAATGTGAAACTCTGAAATGAAGAACTGAGTAATTTCACATTTATGCTATAGCAATAAATTTACAAAAACCCAAAGATATTTTATGCAGAGCACCTTCTGAATCATTGTCTAATGTTACAATTGTACTTTGCCCATTTATGAAAATCAAGTACAATTTTAGAGAAAATACAAACATTCCTATAAAATAAGTTACTTCAATTTGTAAATCCATCAGTGTCCTCAAGGATTCAAAATTGTGATTCCATCATCCCAGTTCATTTTAGTTTTCTATGTTAAGTCTCATACATTTTACAAGTATGAGTCCAACAGCATAAATAGTTCTTAACACCCATAAATTACCCATAAATTTTATATTTCTTTGAATATCTTTCGAGATAAGGAGTAGGATTGGGTGGATTCCTCATGTAATATCAGAATTTCTGAAAGCATTCTGATACTGCTTTTTAAAAAAAAATATTTTAGATGTCTCAGTGTGCCTTTGATATCAGATTTTATATCAGTTCTTTAAGGTAATAGTTTTGGAACTGAAACTTGAACTTGCAGACTTTCAATGACCCGATGTTCAAGTGGGATGCAGTGGTACCCTAGTAATGTGTGACATTCTAAACCTCTATTTCTTTGCATGTTATTACCAGTGAAAGTGAATAGAGTGCATTCTTTCTTCCTTTGTCATCTTAAGTAATAATTCAGTTTGGTGTAGCTGCACTTTTATATTTGGTAGTCAATCTTTTTGTGGTACTGGGCAGTGCAGAAGTTGAACTGACACTTTAAAAGGGCTTGTGTTATTAACAAGAACTAGGGTTGTTTGTTTTACTTTTCTCACAGTGAGGTCACTGGCAGTGCCAAAAGGATAGCTGAGAAAACGTGTCTCTCTTTGACAGCTATTTCAGTGTTGGGCCGTTTGCTTAAATCTTCTTCAGCTGTGAATGCTGCGCTTTGATTTAAAACCTTGGATGCTTCAAAGTGAGCCAGGATAGAAACAGCCAAGTGCAAACATAAGATCCTTAGAATTGCTGACAGTTGTCATCACTGCTGGCTGTTTCACTTTTTCATTCTGAGCACTTTTTGCTGATTATCATTACTATAATGATTTGGTCAAACTGGTTAATTTGTACTGCAGTGGTCAATAAATTACATGCAATGAAGAAAACTGTTCTGTCCAGAGAGAGCTTCCCCTTCCCATGAAAACACTGGGCAGCATTCCAAGTATCTAACTAGTGGGCAGGGCAGGGTGCCCATTGTCATCTCTTGTGTATTTTTCTACCTCAAACACACAGACAAGAAGAAAGCAAAAGAGAGAAAACAAAATCATGCTTTCATGCTTGAGCTTAAGTGCAAGATGTTGGGGGGAATAAGAAAACAGTCTGTTATTTCTTGAGAGTCCTTTTTGCAGGAATATGCTGCTTTGTTTCCATTTCTGACAGGAAGCCCTGTTGACACAAGGTGGTGAAGAGTCAGCTGTGAGGTTCACTGTATTTTCTTGTGTTTTTAGAAACAGGAAGCTGTTCCATGTCAAGCAGAGCGCAGCATGCATTGGTTTTGGTCCCTGGCTGGTGTTTGCAAGCATGCTGTAGTGGCAGTAACAATAATTGCTTAATGCAGCCAGCATGAGAACCCCCATGGAATGAGAAGGTCACTGCAATACAAAGAGATTTTCTAACCCAGCTCCTGAGGTGTACAGCTTCTGTCTACACTCCTGCCCCTGGAAAGCTGGGAGCATTTCTCTCAGACTTGAAAGAAAATATTCGATCCCAGAGAAGACTGAAGCTTTTGTTTTTGTTTTCACCAATATTTGTTCTAGCTTTTACCTTGAGGAAGACCTCTCAAACTTCATTTACTTAGTTTTTGTTCTGAGTGATGGCAGAACGGCCTTGACTGGGAACATTCACTTTGTTTAAGATTCTTTGAAAAGAGTATATTTTGAAACTTGTATTTTTTTGTCTTTTGCTATCAGGATGGCCAGTCTGATATCTTGTACAAGTTTTGGACTGCAGTAACTCAGACACTTTCCTCTCAGTTTCAGTCAGCAACAGACTGTAAGTATTCAGTATAAATGATTAAAAATGTGTTCTCTAGTTACTTTGAATTTCTCATTTCAATAAGCCCTTTGCTCATTATATCCTCTATCAGAACTATAGCAGTGGTTCACTTACTGTGGGGTCTGTGGATTTAAAACTGCTTGGGTTTGTAACCCAACAGGGTGGTCCTCCTAAGCTGTGGTTGAATTTTCAGAAGGAAATATTTTCTGCTTCATTAAGTAGTCATAATCTAATAACAAAAACATATTTTTGCACCTGTGTGTGGAGGTAAAAATGTTTGGAATGGTACAGTATCCTTTCCAAAGTGAATGGGTTTGCCAAATTCAAAAATAGTAATTAGATTTTAAAGAGCAGTTCTTACAGTCTTTTCTTGTTAAACACTGATTAGTTATAAAAATCTGATTTTAGCCATTTTTTGATACCTTTGTTAATGGGAGTTGAGTTTCTGCAAAATTGTGACATGTCTAAATATGTCATAAATAAATGGCTGATGTTCTGACAATACATAATATTCTGTACGTAAGTAATGCATAAATGGCAGATACAATCAAGGAATATTAAATAAAAATCGTGTATAAACATAAGACAGTACTATTACCAGTATATGCTAATGCAGCCTGCAACTGGATCATAAGCCCAGGTGAGTTTGATGCTTTCATAAATATATCTTTCATGTTTGTATACAGTGTATAAAGTTAATCTTTTGCACATACAGATAAAGCACAAAATATTTGCATTTATCTTTGTGATCTCAGCTCTTGCATTGGCCCTTCAAAATTTGGTCCTTCCAGGCTTTATAGCAACAGTATAATTTTGAGGAACTAGCTAGCTGATTCACGCTCAGTGGTTGCTAAGTAACTAGATGATCCCAAAAGAAAACATGTTCATCTTGTGTTAAAACATATTAATTTTACTGTTTGCCTTACGCATTAGTTTAAGAGCGGTATGTACATACCTGGAATCTCACATGTTCAAACTGACCATGTACTGCCTGTTTTCAGCACTTGGTTTTAAGATTGTAAAATTGTTTTATCAGTTAATGGGACCAGTCAACATTTCAGAAGTAGGGGAACTCTTAGATTTTGTCAGCGGTACTTTGTCTGACGGCTGTTCAAAAATATTTTATTACTTATGGTTTTTAATCATATTTTTTTAATAAACATTTAGAGGGAGCAGTTGGATTTTTGAACTGTGAATGATGTTTTTACTTCCCCCAATTGTTTTGGGGAAACAATGCTTACAGTGAGTAGACTTTTTCATTTAAGTGACACATCTATATGAGAATGTTGATTTTTAACATCTAAGTTCTAAGTGAATCCACTGACATCAGTCACAGACCTCTGAATCATATAGATCAGAAGAAGACCAGACAATATCAGAAAAATAGTGTAAAAAATAGGAATTCACGGCAATTTGTAGAGTTTGATAATAGATCGTGCGTGATCTGCTTTTGTGAGGTTGGGGCAGTCTTTATAAACAGAGCTTTGTGACCTAAAATAACTGTGTTTGATGATAAATATGTATCCTCCAGTGTTCAAAATCAGAATATATTTGAGTTGAAAGGATAGACTGGATGAAACAGGGCAGATGTCTGGAACCTGAAAAACCTATGAATGAATGGAACAGTGTTAATCTCCTGATGTAATGGGAAATCCATAAAGTATGAGTGATGTTAGATCAAGATTAACATCAGTTGTACATTTGTTTCATTTCCCGTTACTTGTGGCAAGCCTTTCAAGGCTGAAAATAATGCTGGTTTTTCTGCTGGCTTTGTTATTCTTTATTTGAGAAGTTTAGGAATTGCATTTGAGGTACCTTGTTTTGAGAAGTGTGTGTAAAACTATATGCTTCCCTCATCAGATTTCTTAAGACTTTGGCTTATGGGAACTACCTTTGTCTGTTTTAAAGGGGTATCTTCAAAGTTGCACAAGCCCACACTTTTCCCCCATCAAGCTATTGTTGGAAAATCTCTAGAGAGTTATAATCACACTTTGGACTAAAATGTAGTAATAGTAGTAACAATTAAGTTTGATACCAAACATTTTGTGACCATGATTAGTATCTTTATTGTACAAAATAAGTTTTCCATATCCAGGCTTCCAGTTCTGGATTTTATGCTGGCTCTTTAGATATATCCCTTTGTCAACTGCATTTAATGTGATAGCTCATGCCACTTTGAAATTAATTATAAAAATCACATTATTAATGTTAAAGATAGGATAATATTGTATATCATTCATTGATATAAATGCGAGGATACAGGTTGCTTATATGACTCAAAAAATTAGTTTGAATTTAGCAATGCATATTGCTTACTGCTTTATTTTGCAGCCTCTATGTTTTTGAAACAAGCTTTTGAAGGAGAATATCCTAAATTACTGAGGCTTTATAATGACTTGTGGAAGCGCCTGCAACAATATAGTCAAAATATTCAGAGGAATTTTAACACAAGTGGAACTACTGACCTCTTTGCTGAACTACAACAAATGGAAGAAGATACACAGGACGTATTTATGCAAAAAACCCAAGATTATGAGTATGTATTATGAACTCTAAGGCAATAATATGTAAAGCTTTGCACCCTGCAAGAGAACAGAATATTTTTAAGAACAGTGTTATTCAAAGTGCCAGAGTGGGAAAATATTAAAGGCTTTATTTTCCTCTTGGAGTTATTTCTTTAATATTATCACAGAATCACAGAATGTTAGGGATTGGAAGGGACCTCAAAAGATCATTTAGTCCAATCCCCCTGCCAGAGCAGGAACACCTAGGTCAGGTCACACAGGAACATGTCCAGGCGGGTTTTGAATGTCTCCAGAGAAGGAGACTCCACAACCTCTCTGGGCAGCCTGTGCCACTGCTCTGTTACCCTCACTGTGAAGAAGTTCTTCCTCACATTTATGCGGAACCTCCTATGTTCCAGCTTGTACCCGTTGCCCCGTGTCCTATCATTGGATGTCACTGAGAAGAGCCTGGCTCCATCCTCATGACACTCACCCTTTACATATTTATAAACATTAATGAGGTCACCCCTCAGTCTCCTCTTCTCCAAGCTAAAGAGACCCAGCTCCCTCAGCCTTTTCTCATAAGGGAGATGTTCCACTCCCTTCATCACCTTTGTGGCTCTGCGCTGGACTCTCTCAAGCAGTTCCCTGTCCTTCTTGAACTGGGGTGCCCAGAACTGGACACAATATTCCAGATGTGGCCTCACCAGGGCAGAGTAGAGGGGGAGGAGAACCTCTCTCATTTTAGAGCTGTAGGATTTTCATTAGGTTATATAATTAACAGCATTGAATTGTCTTGTCTTTCACGAAGTCTCTGACTTTGGAACTAGTTTTCTCTCTTTATCTCTTTCTGTGGGGGGAAAGAAAAAAGGCAGAATGATGAAAATTCAGTTTTGTGTGTGTTGAGATTACAGCAGTAGCTTTCTGTTAATGATACTACAATCACTGGAGTGTGACAAATGCTCAGTTTGTTATGATTCACAGTTTTTATGTTTATACATCATAGAATAAACATGATCTGAGTGGTAGATATCAGAAGGATCAAACTGAAACAGGCTCATTGAGTCTATTAGGGCTTCTAGACTTATGTAAGATAAAATGAATATTTTATGTGAGATTTGTATTGGCTTAAATATGTTCCTGAGCAGTCAGTGGGAGGCTTATAATTGACTTCAGTGGAAGCAAAGCAAAAAGTTCACCAAACTTCTGACAATAAGGTAAAATGTTTGAGAGAGCTACTGCTTACTCATTTTCACAATTAGAAATACTAAAGACTGATGTTTATTAAAGGTAAATTTAAGAAGCGTCTATTTGAAGCTTTCTAAATGCATACATATACCAGGAGATACATTTTTTTAAAATACATCATTGAGTACAAGCTATCTGCTAATGAAATAAGTGAATATAAAAAGATCTTTCATTGCAGGTCTGGATACTTGCTGATGTTTTGCAGATGTTTTTAGCACTGTCTCAAGAACACCTTGACTTAGGGATTCCATGTAGATCTTACAGAAGATGCTAAGAACTGTATTGAATTACATAGAATGACTCCCTGACTAGTTACATAGCTGAAGTGAAAATCGGCATGTTATACAGTATTGAAATCTTTTCATGTATGTATGTTTAAAGAGCAGAAATTAAAAAACGGTTCAGTACTGTAAAGTTTGTATGGTCTGGAAAGATTCAATACTATTGTGTATTTTAATTTAAAATGTAATTTTGTCTTATATCCACAGTCCAGAAAAGGCCTTGAAAGAGTCCCTGCAACAATATGAAGCTGCTTATTTGTCAAAATCTTTATCTCGACTTTTTGACCCCATCAATCTTGTCTTCCCTCCTGGAGGTCGGAATCCTCCTTCTTCTGATGAGCTTGACAGCATCATTAAAACTATAGCCAGGTATGCACATATAATACATTGCAAGATGTAATCTTCAACATGTTTTTTTCTCATAAGTTACAGTTTTAGAAATAAGACTTCCTTAGCAGTAAAAGGTTGATTACTCTTTAGTTATAAAACTGGTTAGTGTAAAAATTAAGTCAGGATCTAGAATAAAATAAGAATAGGATAGAACAGAATAATTTCAGTTGAAAGGGACCTAGAGCAATCATCTAACCCAACTGCCTAACCGCTTCAGGACCGACAAAAAGTTAAAGCATGTTGTTCAGAGCATTGTCCAAATGCCTCTTAAACACTGACAGGCTTGGGGCATCGGCCACCTCTCTAGGAAGCCTGTTCCACTGCTTGTCCACCTTCTTGGTAAAGAAATCGTACAATCATAGAATGGTTTAGGTTGCAAAGGACCTTAATGATCACGTAGTTCCAACCCCCTTGCCGTGGGGTGGGAAATCTCCCACCAGACCAGGTTGCTCAAAGCCCCATTCAACCTGGCCTTGAACACTTCCAGGGAGGAGGCAGCCACAACTTCTCTGGGCAACCTGTTCTTGTGTCTAACCACCTTCACAGTAAAGAATTTCTTCCTAATATCTAATCTAAATCTACTCTCTTTCAGCTTGAAACGGTTACCCCTTGTCCTGTCACTCCATGGCATGGTAAAAAGTCCCTCCCCAGCTTTCTTGTAGGCCCCTTCAGGTACTGGAAGACTGTTACAAGGTCTCCCTGGAGCCTTCTCTTCTCCAGGCTGAACAACCCCAACTCCCTCAGCTCCAGCCTTCTGATCATCTTTGTGGCCCTCCCTTGGGCCCGCTCCAACTGATCCATGTCCTTCTTATGTTGGAGCCCCAGACCTGAAGACAGTACTCCAGTTGGAGTCTCACAAGAGTGAGCAGAGTTGCAGAATCACCTCTCTCAACCTGCTGGCACCATGTCTTTTGATGCAGCCCAGGATACAGTTGGCTTTCTGGGCTTCAAGTGCACATTGACGGCTCATGTTGAGCTTCTCATCAACCAACACCCCAAGTCCATCTCCTCAGGACTGCTCTCAATCCATTCTCCGCCCATTCTGTATTTGTGCTTGGGATTGCCCTACCGCACAGCTTGGTGGTGTTGGCAGACTTGCTGAGGGTGCCCTCTATCCCACTGTCGTGTTGCCAACAAAGATGCTAAAGAGTGCTGGTCCCAATACCGACCTTTGAGGAGTGCTGCTTGTCACTGATCTCCACTTGGACATTGAGCCTTTCATTGACTGCAACTCTTTGAGTGCAAATATCCAGCCAGTTCCTTATCCATTGAGTAGTCCATCCCTCAAGTCCACATCTCTCCAATTTAGAGAAAAGGATGTCATGCAGGACAGTGTCAAATGCTTTGTACAAGTCCAAGCAGATGACATTTGCTCTTCCCTTATTCACTAGTGCTGTGACTCCATCATAGAAGGCCACCAAATTTGTCAGGCACGATTTGCCCTTAGAGAAGCCATGTTGGCTGTCACCAGTCTCCTGCTTATTTTCCATGTGCCTTAGCATAGTTTCCAGGATGATCTGCTCCATGATCTTGCCGGAGGCTGACTGGCCTGTAGTTCCCCAGGTTTTCCTTTTTAACCTTTTTAAAAATGAGAGTTATGTTTCCCCTTTTCTGGTCAGTGGAAGCTTCCCTGGACTGCCACGACTTCTGAAATATGAGGGATAGTGGCCTAGCAACTTTATCCGCCAGTTCCCTCAGGACCTGTGGATGCATCTCATCAGGTCCCATGGGCTTGTGCACCTTCCGGTTCCTTAGATGGTCTTGAACTTGATAATTTCCTACAGTGGGTGGTTTTTCGTACTCCCTCTCCCTTCCTTTGCCTTTTGTGACTTGGGCAGTGTGGCTTGAGCACTTGCCGGTGAAGACTGGGGCAAAAAAGTAGTTGAGTACTTCAGCCTTCTCCATATCCCAGGTAACCAGGTCTCCTGTTTCCTTCTGGAGAGGGCCCACATTTTCCCTAGTCATCCTTCTATGACCAACATACCTATAAAAACTTTTCTTGTTGCCCTTGACATCCATGGCCGGATTTAATTCTGTCAGGGCTTTAGCTTTCCAAACTTAATCTTTGTCTGCTCGGACAATTTCTCTGTATTCCTCTGAGGCTACCTGTCCTTGTTTCCACCCTCTGTAGGCTTCCTTTTTATGTTTGAGTTTGTCCAGGAGCTCCCCTTTGTCCATGCAGGCCTCTTGGATTTTTTGCCTGACTTCCTCTTTGTTGGGATGCATTGCTTCTGAGCTTGGTGGAGGTGATCCCTGAATATCAAACAACTTTCCTGGTTCCCTCTTCCCTGCAGGGCTTTATCCCATGGTAATCTACTAAGTGGGTACCTGAAGAGGCCAAAGTCTGCTCTTCTGAAGTATGGGGTAGTGAGCTTGCTGTGCACCCTACTCACTGCCCTAAGGATCTTAAACTCTACCATTTCATGGTCACTGCAGCCAAGGCTGCCCTTGAGTGTCACATTCCCCACCAGCCCCTCCTTGTTGGTCAGAACAAGGTCCAGCATAGCACCTCTCCTTATTGGCTCCTCTGTCACTTGGAGAAGGAAGTTTTCATCAATGCATTCCAGGAACCTCCTGGCTTGCTTATGCTTTGCTGTGTTGTCCTTCCAACAGATATCAGTGTGTTTGAAGTCCTCCATGAGGACCAGGGCTTGTGAACGTGAGGCTGCTCCTGTCTGTCTATAAAGGGCCTCATTTGCTTGTTCTTCCTGGTCGGGCAGCTTATAGCAGATCCCCACTATAATGTCCCCTGTCCCTGCCCTCGCTTTCAGCCTGACCCATAAGCTCTTGATCGGCTCCTCATCCATTTCCAGGTGGAGCTCCACATCATGTCTTCAGGAAGCTGCAGAGAGCAATGAGGTCATCCCTCAGCATCCTTCTCTCCAAACTAGACAAGCCCAAAGTCCTCAGCTGCTTCTCGCAGGACATTCCTTCCAGCCCTTTCACCAGCTGTTTAATACAGTCTGAAAATGATGGGCAGTATTCACAGTGTGTGTATGTGAGTTTGTGTGTAATATTAAATACTGTCACTGTACTGGTGACCAGGAGTTGCAGGTGCTCAGGACATGCCTATTGATGTGGTTATTGATGTTACTTTTCTCCTTGCGGAGGAGAAGGGAAAACAATATGAAAATGAGGAATTTTCAGCCAGAGTCATCTTTAGCTAATGATGTTTCAGGCCTACACAGAGTTCTGGGAGAAGGTTATTCCTATGTCAGGGTGTCTTGTGTCCCTCCAGTTCTTGGGAGAGGTTAATCTCATCACTAGCAACATGATGGTCCTTGTGCTTGACTGTTTTCAGTAGAGCATTTATGAATGCAGCCCCAACTGATGGAGATCTGGGGTGTTCCATGAGCAAGAAATACTGAAAGAGATTTGGAGAATCTGTTCTTTCTTCCATTTGTTCCCTGTCATTCCTTTGGGGCCTCTTTTACTATAAAGGATTGCCTGAAACACAGCTTATTAGTTGTGTCAAGCTAAGGCATCCCCTGGGTATTTCTGCACAGCTCATGTCATTCCAGAGTTGAATGACTGTGTATTCACCTGTAATGTTTGAAGGCTGCTGCCAAAGCTTGAATGTAGTTAATTGCAGTCAATATTTTTGAATGGCTTTGCTCATTTTTACTAGAATAGGAACATTGCACGTAAAATTCCCAAATGACTTGTTAAATTGTAAACTGAATTACAGTGCTTAGAAAGACTTGGTTGTATGTGTTACTCTCACTAAATTGACGTGCCATGTAACTACGTATTCATAGTTAATTCTTTATCAATTAAATATGGCACTGTTTAGTTGTTAATTAAGATTTGTAATCTTTGCTTCCAGTGAGCTAAATGTGGCTGCTGTTGATCCAGACCTGAGTTTAGCTGTGGCAAAAAATGTGGCAAAGACCATTCAGCTTTATGGTGTAAAGTCTGAGCAGCTTGTAAGTAATTTTAAATTTCTAAAAGCTTATTGTGAAATCATGGAGTTTTCAGAGTTGGAAGGGACCTCCAGAGATCATCTAGTCCAACTCCCCTGCTTAAAAGCAGGATCCCCTAGAGCACATCACTCAGGACTGCATCCAGGCGAGTCTTGAAAATTTCCAGAGAAGAAGACTCCACAACCTATGTACAATGTTCTGTTTTTTTGAAGATTTACAACATAATAGTAAAGCAATCTAGATAGACAAACCCTTTGAATTGACTATCCATTGTATTTGTAAACATTTTCAGTTAAATTCTGCCTCCGCATAAACACAGTCCATTGATAGCAGTAAAATTTGTCTGTATAACTCTAAATTGAATTTACCATATTAATTTAAAAAAATAAAAATTTTAGTTGTAGTTAAGTAGAATTAAGACAATCCAGTTCAGTTTAATATTTACCAACATTTGATATTCCATCAGTTACATGATACATTATCTTTATGGTATTAAAATCTGGACTATTCAAATATATTCTTTCACTTTTTGCAACAATACTTGGGCATTTTTTCTATACATTTATTCTTTGCCATATGTTTAACAGACCCTTGATTTGTTTGCATTTGTCAAATGCTTCCAGTCGTTTGCTGTGCACTGTTATCTAATGTTAAACTGAATAGAGGAAGGATCTCCAAAGCCTTATCTTTTTGGGTAAGGAGCCTCAAAAAGTAAATAGATAGTACAGCGAATGTCAGCATCATACGAAAAAATATTTTCTAAGATCAACAATTTTTTTTCATGAAGTCTGTTGCTGCAATTTTAATGCTTTTCTTATGAAGAGATGAAAATTAATTTTTGCACTACACAGACCCATAAGAAATGACTAAATACTTGTATTTGTAAACAAGATTTTCACTTAAACAACATTAATTCTGAAAGCAAACTCAGACTCCCATGACATTCATTTACTGTATGGTTTATTTACAGGGAGATACTTGGTAACAATTTTTTGTAACAGTTGGCTACAAAACACTGCAACGTTTAAGTTGGTATGGTTTCTGTTTAAGTTAGTATGGATTCTGTTTACCTGTTAGACACCTGCTGTCTCTGAATAGCTTTAAAAAAAAAAAGAAATTCAGTAGCACATACCTTGTTTACCATGTCTGTTTGAATCATACTGGAAGCTTGCGAACTAATGTATGGAAGAGGAACGTAGGTGAAGCAGTCTGAAGGCCATGAAGAATATTTAAAATTTTAAAATAAAAATCTGTGTTTACATTATTTTGCTATATATTGAGAACATATTTAGCCCTTGAACTTTATGAATTTGACAACTGAAAATAAAACCTGAAACTGAAAAACTAAATGGATTAGTCAAACTGGCAGAATGAACATGAATGTCCTTCAAGAATATACCTGCAAACTGTAAAACAATATCAACTATGTATTGCACAGGTACATTTTTTAACTTTTTTTTTTCCTTACTGGTGTGCGTGTTACAAAATTAAAAACTGAAAAGGCTCAACACAGTTGCCAAGGCATAGGTGCATAGTGCCATCTTTAAAGTGCTAAAATACCATGCCTAGCCTCCAGCTGCCTTCCCAGAAGGGCATGGCTCTCCCACTTGTCCTGTGCCATACTTGCCAGCCCCGTGGATATAATCCAGAACATCTTAACTTTTTTTTTGTACCTATTTTTGGGCAGGCAGATTGAGCCTGAAATGTGTAGCATGTGTAGAACAGGAGCTGTGTCAGACAGCACTGTTTCATTATGCTTTTTAGTGGTGTAGCCAAGAATGCAGTCTTCATTCAGTCTTGCAATCCAGCCCCCAACGAGAGCTTTCTAAAGCTGAGAAGGGTGACCATGTAACACTTCTGCTCAGATGCTTCATTTCTGATAGCTATAGTAGAGCAGTGCTAAAGATGGAAATTTAATTTCCTGGAAAAATTCACAATTGAGTTATCTTCCAAATTAAAAGTAAACAAAAGAATCTCAGAATTCTCAATGAATGAAGATGGTGGGAGGAGTTTAAGAGTTAGTAGAATTTTTTGTTGTTGTTGTTGTAATATTTCAAGTAGATTTGAATGGTGAAAAACTGAAATGTGCAGTCCTAAAAATGTTGAAATATTCTTATGTCAGGGGTTTTACTTATTCAAGTTCACAAAAAGAGGAGTTGCAATTCACTAAGATTTCATTGCTGTTTCTCCAGTTAGTTTTAGATAGGACAAACAACAAGAAAAATGTTATTCAAGACTCAAAGATTTTACCTTTGAGTAAAAGCATCATCTACCAATCTGTGCATATAGTGCTAAAGCAAAAACAAGTAAGAAAAAATGGCCTCTTCCTGTGAATCCAAAACATTTGTGATACTTGTGACTTCTTATACTGCCGGCTTTTGGTTTTCAGCTTTCCCCACACCGAGAACTAGCTGTTGCTGTGCGTGAGACCTGTTCTTGTATTAACCTGTTCAAATGATCTCAGAGAAGATGTGAATAACCCTCTGTGAGCAGTAGGTAGATATATTCTGCTGTTGGGTGAATCTTTAGCTAGCTCCCTTCTGATGCTTGATGTGTTTGGTGTATGCCACAAAGAGTTCAGAATTATTGTCCTAATTTCACTCAGTGTAATTGCAGATGTTCTTACTATACAGAGTTTGAAGGAATAATTATATATTGCATTAAATTTAAAAAAGCATTTCTGTTAATTTAAGAGTATTACCTTTTGTTTTCACCACTCATCCTGTGTTTTGTTAGGTGACACTGAGGAATGGTGCTTGGTATATTTTCTCTGTGCCGTTGTTATTTTTGTCTCTTCTTATTCATATTTTCCCTAAATCAGGCAGCGGAAACATCTTCGTAATGATTAAAGACACTGTGAGATTTCAGTTTAGTCACCATTCATGCATCCTTCTCATTCCAGATTGGAAGAGAGATTAACAACTCTGATCATCATGTTTTGGATAACAGCGAAATTTTCCTCTTCTGCATTTGCACATTGTAATCCATTGCTTACTTTTTAACATAATGGCTGCTTACTGAGCCAAATTTTGTTCACTAGCTACTTTTTCATACAAGTGAGGTAGCCCAGGTGAAAAAGAACACTAACTTTTCTCCTTGATTTAGGAGTTTTCCAGAGGTGTCATCCATTCCCATTTGCAATTACCTGGAGGTACCCGTCTTGACTGACACATATAACATGGTGTGCTCTTGTTTAACTGGCCACATAAGGAACATTAGCTTTTTCATCAAATGCTGACAACAAGTACAGTGGAGGGAAGAGATTAATGAGAAACCAGTAAGTTGCATTTCCTGAAAACAAGGAAAAAGTTGAGTAATTAGATTGGGTTTTTTTCAACAATTCATGCTGGTTAACAAAAAATAGGAGCTTACGAATCACAGAATCACAGAATGTTAGGGACTGGAAGGGACCTCAAAAGATCATCTAGTCCAATCCCCCTGCCAGAGCAGGAATACCTAGAAACTGCCTCCTAAAGACATTTTTACCCGTTTGCTTAACTGGTAGTTGAGAAGAGGTGTAAAAGAGAGCCTATACCTCACCAACATCTTCATTAGGTGCCTTTGACATGGCAGCGGTAATTGCATGGCAGGATCCTCTAGGACAGTAATCTCTAAGCTTTTTTGGTCATGTATCTCTATCGGTAAAAACTTTTTGAGCATGCACCCCCATTATATGTATATTTATTTATAAATTATATACATGTACTATTGAAGTCCTGGTATTTTTTTCCTGCACCCCAGTGGATTGTCTTGCATAACCCCTGTGGTGCACACACTCCACTTTGAAGACCTCTGCTCTAGGGTAATACTCTGCAGTAATCTTCCATAATAAGAAATGAACACATTTTGGCTGTCCATTTTTGGAAAAGAAGCCTGGTTGATTGCAGAAGTCTTTTAAATGCATGTTCAATTTTGTTCATATGCTACTTTAAATCAGATTTCTCATCTATGTGTATAAAAATGAAAATGACAGTCACCTGTTGACTGGAAGTGAGACAAAACTGTATTTCCCCAGTTGATTACCTGCAATTTTGTCATTTACTGCGCTGAATTTTAAATGTACTTGAAATGTTGTGATTTCTCTCATAATGAAAAATCTCTTTGTTGGAACTTTGCAATCAATATGTTTTGGTTTGCCTGTTGATAGAGCTACTTCTCTTACTGATACTTAGAACTGGATGTCTTGCGGGGAGAAGTCATGCAACATTGAGGGTTAAAAGCTCTGAAAGTTTACAAGATGTGTACTTTTGCCGAAAAGCAGAAAAATAAATTGCAAGATCCATTGTCCTTGTAGAGACTGAAGATAGAAGAGCCCTATTTGGTCATCTAGTCTATTCCCTTCCCAGCACAGGACTATTTCAAACAATATTTACTGTTGGGGTTTTTGTTGCATTGTTCCTGCTTTGAGTGATGATTTCAGTTACCTCATATATTGTGAGTAGAAATGTAAGTACTGTATGTTCTCTTACTTTTCTGCTATTTCTGTTCAGCTTGGCATGTGGGTGGATTAAAATACACTAACACACCCACCAAGTGCACAGAGATGAAATGTGTTGTGCTGTGAACATGAAAATGCAGTTGTTTAGAGAAGATGTGATTCTTCTACTTCTTGAACCTCCTGACCTCTACTAGTTTCCTCCCTAGAGTTACAGTCATCCTGACAGACTATCATTATTAATTGCAGTCAGAGTCCTACAGCAATCCTACCTGTCTTGTCCTCTGGAGGCTGTGTCTTGCTGCCTCCTCCCACCATAAGTCATCACTGTCAGAGACAAAGTGGCCTGGTATCTTTGGCCAATAAACAAGCAAAGGGTAATTTGCAGAGGCAGGATTGTAAAAATCAGATTGCCCACTTGCTTTTCAGAGCAGGTGGGGGTGATTATGCTGGCAACTTCTGGTGGATCAAACTATCTTAAAAACATTTTTATATGTGGATATGTAATGGTATGCTTACATGACTTAGGCAAATACAAACTTAGTCAGCTGTGCTCCCGGATGGTGGGGCACAATTCAGCTCCCCTTCAAGCCTGGGTGACCAACTCAGCATTGGCACTTTGCTGAGCACAAAGCTCTCTTTCAGCCTGGAGCACCAGCAGAGCAACTTCATGTCTGCTTGAAGTACAGGCAAAGCAAGAATCTACATGGCCATATTACACTAGGCAGATTTATCCTAAGGTTAGGGTAGATAAGGCTAAAATCAGTGGGAGCTGTGATTGCCTATAATTGGAGAGGTTCCTAAATATGGAATATTGTATTTTATGGAGTAATATGTTTCAGAAAAGTTTGTCTAAAAAAAGAGATCTTTCCAACAGACAAGAGGCTGCAGGCAGATGATATAATGGAGATCTTTCCCACTGTGAGACTTGTAAGCAATCATAAAGAGGAAGCACTCAGAATATGGAGAAGGAGAGTGGGTGTAATGAGGGAGGAAGAAAAATAGAGGTTTTGAATCATTTTTTTATTCCCTTAGCTAAATGTGGTTTGACTTGTGTCATACGTCTTAGAAAAGTTGATGAATGAGGTGGAGGCCTGAAGTACAGGCTGTGGGCAGTGCTCTGGGAGAGCTACTAATCTGTCCTTAGCCCATAGCTCATGGTAGAGGCTTGGCTTCTTATCAGGATTTTACCTTGGGCAATGGTTGTGGCATTTTCTGATTATCAGGTTTGCCTAGTCACTTGGAAATTTTAAAGCACTGTACAGAAAGCCCAGTCCTTCCTGGTGTTTTGAAGAATTCTAACCTGACCTTTTAAGAAAACATAAGGTGACGTTTGGTGTATTTTGTATATTTCAAAGTTAAGATGCTAAAGACCCAGTAACAGAGGTGAATTTTGAGATTAAAGATTAAAGGTTAAAGAGAAGTCATAAGTGCCTCAAAAATTAGAGCTCCCGCCCCGAGGTTCAAATAGTTGTTCCATACCCTCAAAGGGCAAATCGCTCCATGCTGTCACCCTGATGTTAACGTATGCCTCTCTCAGTTGAAAATACAAGGTCAGTAGAGCTTTATGACTGACGCTCAGGACTTCATTCGCCATCCTAGCCGTGAACTCTCTCAGTCTCCAGCATGGGACATCACAGTAACATCTGTACGGGTCGGTGAAAGGTGCCTAGGACCATTCCTGGGCACTGCGGCCAGTGGGCACAGGACAGACTGGCTCACAGCTGTGGAGGGCTCCCCTTGCCCAAACACGTGGCTGTGCCTGCCTGTGCCCTCCCAGGGAGAGTCTCTGCAATATTGCCTCTCCTGACCCATGGCTGGACATTATTTGGGACAGTAGTTGTTGGCCAAGGCCAAAAACTTGCTAATGACTGTCCTAGCAGTTTAACTGTTTAGATGATCATGTGCTGGACCCAGGAACCTTTCCTGGTACTCTTTAATTTACTGCTATGGGTATAGCCAATATGTGAATGAGACTGAATGAGAGCGACATGCAAAAATCTGTTAAAGAGGAAGCTTAAAATGCTGACAGATTGGGGTAATTTTTTTCTTGCATCTGGAATTCCGACTTTCTTACTTCTGATGTAAATAAATCTCTAAGGCAAAAGTTAGGAAATGCTGATTTCTTCTATAGTAACATTGCTTTTGGTCTTAAGATTTTCTTAGATTGCCAGAGCTTCAAAAGATATGCTTTCCTAAAGATGTTTTTCTATCTGCAATGCTTGTCAGCTGTAGTTGACCTGTTTTCACATAGCATTTGGTGTATCTACCAGAATTCTAGTCCTTGAAAAGAGCACAGTTTTCTGTGGCATTGTGGCTAGTTGGCAACTCCAAATACTGCTGGATGAGTGCAGGAAAACTCTTGGATATTAACTCTTTTCAGGAGCTTACCACTTTCTTCAGGTAGCCAAATATTTCTTTGAGCCAACTCAGATGACACCTTTTTGGATGCTGGTGCAACCAGCCTCTTCTGTAATTTAGTGTTCTATTTTTAGTGAATATAATGGATGGAGATATAGGCTGAGGAGCATCTATCAATCTGTCATGTTCAGATATTTTTAGAGCACTGATCTTTGTAATGCTGATCAGCAACAAATGCATTACATAATATGAGCATCAAAATACATATAATGGAAAGTCAGCTCTGCTGCAGTCGTTCTTAAATTATTTTTAGTATTGCCCACAAAACTTGGATTGCTCAGTGCATTATCCTACCATTGTGTTCTGTTTCTATAGGAATCATTTAAAAAGATTAATTTCTCTTCTCTCAGACCTTTTCAATCACAGATCTCCTTTCTGAGGCTTCAAATAAAATTGTCAGTCAGTGATACACATTACAAAGATTTTAATAAATGCCCGCTTTTCACTAGGACTGAAACCGAGACAAACAATTTATCTCTCACAGTCCTTCAATCTAGTTCAAATATAAACTCGTGGTTTGCACATGCAAGATTCTGAATTCTGCTTCAACTTACATCCTCAGTTGTGTTCTTTAATGCTGCTCAGATGGCTTAATCTTTTGCAGTTACCCATAATGATCTTTTCAATTTTCCACTTTTAGTGGACATTCGGAATTAATATCTCCCTATTAAATGTCACTGGTCCACTGGCTAGCCATTTAGAATGGGTTGGAATAGATTATTTGGGAGGTTTTTTGAGCTTAAAGAGACAGACTGAGAAAACAGACCACATTCTTCTTGCACCACTCTAGAAAATTGATTTTTGTCTTTAAAATTTTCTGAAAAAAAGCTGATCCTTTCCTTTGAGTATGTTTAAAAACTACTTTGTAATTACTGAGGTTTAAAATAGATCTCAACTTTTGGCACATCCATTCCATCTTCATAACTGTTTGTGATATTGTGGCAGATGAGTCTTGATCTTTTTTCATTATTTCTTTCTTTGTTTATGGTACATCTCATATATGATAGTCAGGAGAAAACAGTCTGCTGTTTGGTTTTGGTGATGTAGTTTTGAAAGCATAATTCTATCATGCCATGGCTTCACAGATCTTCCAGGATCTTTCTTCCTGAGATTATAATTAAATGTGTTCTGATCTTGATTTATATTTTTACTTCTAAAAACAATCTCTAATTTATTAATGCTTGTCCTTGGTTTGTAAACATTGTTGCAATAAAGAGAATGAGGAAAGAAAATGCTAGAATGACAGGTGGAATAGAAAAACAACAATTAATTCAGCTTAAACTCCGAGCTGAGAAAGAGACAGCATCTTTACAAGGAATTTTCGTCATGTCATTTGTAGAAGAAACTGTCTGTCATGCTTGATCAGAGGAATGAAGATTTAAATAAACTGTTTTCAGTGGGTTATTTAGATCATAAGCAATATGAATGGCATTTTTATGTCCAGAATCTAAAAGGCTAAATGTATTATAACTGATCCAGAGACTATATTGGAACGTCTCGGCTCAATCAGTGAAATTGTTAATAAAAGCAGAAATGCAAAGGAGGGTGGGATTTAAAAGTTAACATTGCAATGATAAACCAGGATCAGTTCTTAGTTTTCTCTGACTATTCATGGAGACAGGGATTTTTTCTGAACCTGTCTGTCTATACTTAGTGGCTGACTAGGAGAAGGCAGAGAGGGGCTGGACTGAACAAGTTCTCCATTGATTGTGTCCCTCTCTGTCTGGTGGCAAAGAAAAAATATCTGCAATGTATTGCAAGAAAGAAATATGTTGATCTAGGAGGGCTATAATTCTGGTTTCTTCTTAGGGAAATGAAAAAAAAAATAAGACCTCACATTTGTTGGGTTGGATTTAGTCATCTTCCTAAGGAGAAATGTACCTTACATTGCTTTGCTCTTTTAAGAGCAAAGTTCCCCAAATGAAATGTGCTATAGTAGCAAGAAAATGGATGTGATCTGCATCTCTGTTATGATGTTTACTGATGTTTACTGACATAACTTTGTGGTTTGGGGTATCTGCATTGTTGCTTTTTGTCCACCCATCCTTTTATCTGACATAGCTAAATTTAGCTATCTGAATAATTCAATGAAGTAGGGGAGAACAGGGTGGAGAGAGAGGGAAAAAAAAAAAAGATTTCATGGAATCAAATTCTTCAAGTGAGGGGAAAATACTATTCATGCACTGGAATTTTGGCACCAGATTTAAACTCCAGCAAATTTATGAGGCCTGTTGATGGTTTTGAATTGAAAAGCATGATGAATTCTCATTGTAATGACATAAAATGAATTTCTGATTGCCTTTTTTATTATGTGATCTTGTAAGAATTAATCTGTGTCTCATATTAGATGGTGTTATATTGAATTGTGAGCTTTCATTTGCGGGTGAATCACTATTCAGGACATATTCCAACAATGAGATTTGTCTGACAGTTCCAGGGAAATGTATCTAGTCCTCCCGCCGAAATGTCGAGTATTGTGAACTTCGGATTAAAGTATGAAATGTAATAAGCTCACAAATCATCAAGAACAGCAGTGAAATGACACTCTTGGAAAGGTTTTCTGTAAATAATGGGTCAGTTACAATATTGTAAGTAATGTGAAAGATTCCATTTTCCCCAGTTCTTTTTGAGATGCATGAATTAATTGTATTATACCAGTACCTTGAAGACGTGGTGTTACTGTCATTGAAAAACTTGTATCTATGCTATTTAAATGAGAGAACCCAAAAATATGAATTCAGTATTTGGCACATTAAAGGAATTCATTAATAGGTATTTAAATAAAATATGTGGGAGGCTATTATATAGTAAAATGATTTCAGAATAATTACTATTTCACTGTACAGTAATAAAAGCTAAAGATGGCAGTAGGTCTAATTTAAAAATAATTGGAAGTCAGCTAAGGTTTTGTAATTTATTTATTTTTTTTGATGGGAAGATCAGAAGAGTTTTGCTGTAACAGTCATTAGGAAGCTACTTATATTGGTCAGAGAACATTTAGAACTAGTATTCTCTTGGTGATAAGTCACTTAAAAAAGCATTTAAACTTTTAAAAATTGAGTTGAAAATCTAGAGGAAAAAGTTGCATTAAAAAATAACTTCATGAAACATTTTCTTCTTTCTCATGTTGTCTTTTGCTGGTTAGATCGTGACTCACATAACAAATGTGTGATTTTATTTTTTTTTTTAAGAGATACTGGCTAAACACCAGAAAAAATCATCCAAGCATAAAAGGCTGGTTTTGAGAGTACTATGTACTTCATTTTATCTTGCTGGGGAAGTGGTTAAAAGACTTCTTTAGATCTAGCATGTAATGTTACTAACAGGTAGAAAAAGAACAAGATTGCACAATCCTTTCAGTATTTTGTTTATAGTGCACTCTAAGTTATTTCATACAAAATTAATTTCTATGATTCAGAAGATTTAGTTAAATGTATGTTGATATGGTAAAGGCTTTGGAATTTTGCAACTCTGTAATCAGAGTTGAACAATGTAAAGTTCATTAATAACCTTCTGCAGGGTAGAATATTCTGATAACAATTAATGCCTGAACTTGATACCAAAAAAGGCAGATGGGAATTAAATAAGTTGATTATATAGGTGTAGGTGGTTATCACCGTATCATGTTGGACCCATCTATTGTGTATTGGGGATGGATGTCTGCTCTTCATCTCTCGAGGTGCAATCTCAGTAGTTAATTTGGACCAACAGCTATTGGGATGACATATAAAATATGATTAATCATTCAGTCATTAATTTGGCAAGCATGAAAAATTCAGTAAACTGTTACAGTCAGAAGTATCAGGATCAACACAGATTGTCCTTGAAATCCTCCTCAGACTTAGGCTAGCTGGATAAACCTGAGTCTGAAAAGATGTCAAATACAAGGGGCATAATTTTTGAAAGTTGAGAAATTATTCCAAGTGCTTCAGGTTTAGGATTCTCTGAGATTCCTTAAAGGAACTGGTTTTAGGTGCTCTCTGATAGTGAAGTTGTTTTAAAGCATCTCATTAGTGTGGCCAGCAGTGTGGCCAAGTGGCCAAGAAGGCCAATGGCATCCTGACTTGTATGAGGAGTAGCATGGCCAGCAGGACAAGGGAAGTGATCTTACCCCTGTACTTGGCACTGGTGAGGCTGTATTCAGTTTTGGGCCCCTCACTGCAAAAAGGACATTGAGATACTTGAGTGTGTCTAAAGAAGGGCAATGAAGCTGGTGAAGGGTCTGCAGCACAAGTCTGATGAGGAGCGGCTGAAGGAACTGGGGGTGTTCAGTCTGGAGAAGAGGAGGCTGAGGGGAGACCTCATTTCTCTCTACAGCTACCTGGAAAGAGGCTGTAGAGAGGTGGGGATGAGTCTCTTTAACCAAGTAACAAGTGATAGGACAAGGGGTAATGGCCTCAAGTTGCGCCAGGGAAGGTTTAGACTGGATATTAGGAAGAGTTTCTTCACAGAACAGGTTGTCAGACATTGGAACAGGCTGCCCAGGGCAATGGTAGAGTCCCCACCCCTGGAGGTGTTTAAGAGTCATGTTGACATATTGCTCAGGGATATGGTGTAGTTGAGGACTGTCAGTGTTAGGTTGATGGTTGGACTCGATGATCTTCAACATCTTTTCCAACCTAGATGATTCTGTGATTGTTTAAGGACTATGAACCATTACTCGCTTTTAATTATTTGTACAGTGCTTTTCTTCTCAGATGATTCAAAGACTTAGAGATAAATCCTGGATTTTTGTTACAAAAAGACCATTTGCTGTTTTCCTTCAATTTCTTCTGCTTTTGAAAATATTAAGGAATCAAAAAAGAAACCAAAACAGAAATACCTCCAAGGGAATGGTTTGATGATTGCTGTTGTTCTAGCATGAATAGTATGAGCATGATGTTGGGTCTTTTTTGTTGGTCAACAACTTAACAGTCCCTTCAGATTTTTCTTCCCAAAATAGTGATTGTATTTTCTTTAAGATTTGGAATGCCTTCACCATAGAGCTCCTTTTCTATATTCCTAGAATATAAAATTTTCGTTTTTCTGAACAACCTAAAAAAATCCCCCCATATATATATATCTCTTCTAGAATCTACAAGAATGTCCTGAGAGTGCAATATAAATGTTTTTATGTACATTTTAAGTTATTGCCTGAACTCACAGCTTATTCCTTTCTTCAGGTCTTGAAATATTTCTTCTTCTTTGAAAAATTAGAGGTCGTTCCAATAATATAATTTCTTATTTATGATTTATTCTTAAATTTTAGTTGTTGGGTTTTTTTAAAAAAAAATCACTTTAATTTATCATCATCAATCAAGGACCCTATTTACCCCAACATATTCATTCAAGTGCTAGGCTTTGAACCTCTAAATTATGTCTCTTCTTTTTGAAAATTGTCCTCTAGCTAATATATTAGGTGGCATAGCTAGTGGTGTCCAAATTGTTATGTATTTTTCTGCTAAATGGTGTCGTATTTTTACAAAAGTAGCAAACTGGTTCTAGTAAGCTTTCATGTTTCTTAGGTGGAAAGATATTGTAAAAGGCTCCTTCTGCTGTATGGAAAACATTAAACCTAATAGTAAATCATCCCAATTATTTGTGGCTTATGGGAGAAATCCCAGGGCCAAGCCCTGTTGACTCAGAAACTCTGTAAATGGATTCTGTGCTTTATAGTAAGTTGTTATGATCAGGCAGGAGGCCAAGTACCAGATGGATTTGTTGCTTTCTGCCAGAGGTACGGCCACATCAGCTGCCTCTATTAGGAATGTATTTATTCTTGAAAATGTCAGCTTGACAATTGGAGTTCAATTTGTGCCGTCAAAACACATTAGTCTCGTGATCCTAGAGTTAGATCAAATGCTTTGTTGAGAGGCACTGCTTTTGTCTTATTTTGATTTAGGATCTTCTTTGTACTCCTTCTAAATTATGATACTGTTTCCTGCTCTTTAGAGAGTAGGTTTGCTGTTTTAGAGTAATCAAATAAATGGAATTTTCCAAAACTGTCAATAAGGATGCACAGAAGAACGTAGTTACTTAGTGTGAAACTGAGCTTTTTCACAAAATGTTTAGTCTGTGAAGGGTAGCAAACCAACTCACAAATCAGTGTCTCTTCTGAGCTGCCACCTGTTGAAAGAGGGGAAGTTAGTCACTTGGAAACACTAGACAAATTATAGGGAAAGATGTATGAATAGTCTGAGCTTTTCTACAAGGAAAAGACAAACACAGTTAGCATTTTTTTATAACCCAAGGGAGAACTGATGATTTGATTCATGTCCTAATCTAAATTCTACATTCATTGCTTCATAGTCAACACAAGAATTTTAAACTCAAAGCAGTCCTATCGTAGCACATGTCTTGACACGTGAGATCAAATCCATGCTGTCAAATTACACATCTGTTCTTAAGTATTAAACATAGAAAAGTGTAAAATCCAGAACACTTGATCTAGTTATTTCCATGACATATTTCCAAAGTGGGTCTATGCAAAGGGATGCCAATACATTTATAGAGTGACAACTCACCTGACATGACTTCAGGCAGTATAGCTACCTCTATGTATCTGCGGTATTGTTTTAGATTCCCTTTATAGTTAGTGGAGGGAAATAGCTGCATACTGGGTGCATTTACTCTTTCCCTGAAACAGGGCCTCTAAAATAGTCTAGATTAATTCCTGAATAGAGTGCTTATTTCTCTACTTTCTTGTTTCCTGGATGTGGTCAGGTGAATCATTCCTGAAATTTTCTGCATTGGGCAATTTACTGACCCAATACAAGGCACCTGCAATCTCTGCAGGGGAAGCACTGTAACCACGTTAGCCTATGGAAGGATACAAACTAAGAGGAACTATTTTCCAGAAGGACTTTTTGGTGAGAGCACAATGCCAGTCATGGCTTACAGTTTCTCGACCATGTCAGCCTGAAGCAAGTCAGATGGCCTTCAGTCAGCTTGTTCCTCTTCATGACACATTTTTCGTGTTTCAGCTTCTACAAGCATCCTTTTTGGTTTAATAAACTACCCGATCTACTACTTAGTCCTCAGATTCTGTTGAATTAGATTTTTAAAAAAAGTCTTCTAGGAAGCTTCTTCCAGCTAGTCAGTTACTGGATTGAACCTGCAAATTTCAGCCTCCTACCTTAGAGAATGTCCTCATATACATGTCAGAAAGGAAGTAGCTCCAATGTTTCTGTCTCAGTTTAACAGCTGCCCTTTTAGTTTTCTTAAAATGCTGCATGGGATGGAAGCTCTCAAGGTGTTACAGATGGAGTGAGAGATGCTCATTATACTCTTATTGATATAAAACAGTGAGTTAACAAAGTTCAATGATAAATGCGAGAGTGGTTTAATGAGACTCGATGGCGAGGTACACTTGATTTTTTACTGCAGACAACAGTGTCAGGGAAAACTATCAGGAAGACCCTCCTGTTAAGTCATTAAGTTCAGAAAGGACCCCCTTGCTTTCTAGACTCTTCAGAGAGACATCTAGGTGCAGCTGAATCCAATCCTAGTCCCAGACTTGGTCAACAGTTTAAGTCTAAAGGATTAAATATGTGCACTATCAATCCTTTGTATCACTTAGCTAAGATTTCAAAGCTTCAGTGTTTATTTCCAATTCATTTAACAAGCATCTGACATGATGATTCTCTCAGCCTTGAGGAGTAACCTTGAGAGGCATCCCTGCTCAAGGGGAGATCCTGGTGAGCTGTCTACTGTGGCTTCAGGAGAGCCCAATGGGCCCTGGGCTGTCCAGTGTTTATAGAGTGATTGACTTGTCATAGTTGCATACCAGCAAGACATCTGGATCGCTGTTCCAGAAAGCCCTTGGCTGCCATGTTGCCATCCATCCCCCAAAGTCCAGCATAAGCTGGATGCAGCCATCACGACCCCCACTGGTGGTTATGGCTTAAGCTGGGGGGAGAGCACACTGCCTCATGAGGGTGCCACAAGACACAGCCCTTGTCCTAGTGCCTGGATGCATAATACAAAAGTCCTGGCTAATATTACGCTGGTGGGAGACTTCTTTACCTCACTCCTCTCTTCCTCACTAGCATCTCATGTTGCCAGTTTGCTGGTAGCTCATGTTGGCAGAGGGAGCTCATACTGACGTGTCACCCGTTGCAGGATTGCTGCTTGCTGGGGAATGGGGTGCTTGTGCTTTGGTAGTGCCCAGGAAATTTCTGTAAATAGTAGAGGGGCTTTGAGGTAAAAGCAGAAATGCTTTACCTAACTGAAGTGCATAAGAAATCAATTGCTATACTTGACTGATATAGAAAAGTGGAACAGTTAGAGTTGTTGTTACTGCTCATTCAGGTCTGGCTTCAGGATGGTTGCTTTTCCTCTGTTTTCTTCTCAGCTAGGAGGCTCAAGCCAGACAAACTCCCACAGTGACTGATGGTTCCCTGGAGATGGGATCTGGTCCTTCAGCTGCACTTTGTCTTTTAGTTGTTTCTTTCCCAAAATAGATTCTGATTTGGGATGAAGTCACCCCTTCTGTCCTCCTGATTTCTGCTTAGCATAATTCACCCTCCTGGCCTTCTGCATTTCTGTATAAATCTAACTAATTAAAAAGGCATCAGATTTTGTCTCAAGTGTCTTCATCAAAAAGACGGCCCTTGGACTGAGTGGATGTGGCTAGGCTTCACACTTATTTGTCTTAACCTATTTACGCAGTTCAATCCCCAGTGGGCAGGAAACAGAGGAAGAGTTACATTGCCACTGGGCTTAAATGCCTAAGCTGTGTCAAGCACAGAACTTCAAAAGTACTTGCTAAATGAGGGTGATGAATGTGAGTCATTGATAAAACCTGGTATGATGGAAAATAAATTGAGGGATGATTTATGTCTAAATGGGCCATAAGCATGGTTTGTTGTAACCGGGGCAACACAATGATGGCATTTTCCTACCTGGATGCATGATTGTACAATGGATATTCGAGGTGTCAAGAATTCAGTCTTAGGTATTGGAATAATGATAAACTACCTGAAATTGAGATACATGCCAGTGCCAAAGTGCATGTACATGAACCATGTTGGACAGAGTCAGTGCAGAAACTCCTTGCCTCAAGGCAAAGTCATAGAAACCATTGTGGTGACAAGAGATGGGAAGAACAACCTGAGACTTCTGCTGTAGATGGTAGGCCATACCTACCCATGTAGGTCTGAGGTGTTCCCGTGGTACCCCTTCAGGAGAAGCTGTTCTAGGGAGCCTTGGGCTGCCCAGTTCCTACTGCTAGATACAAGAGTTGAGTTTTCCAAGCCTCTTTGTCTTAGACCAGTGATTTTATTTTGAGATACACCAGGGCTCAACACATCTCACTGTCGAAGTTCAAATTGATTAATTTAAGGGAATTTAATATGGTAAACAATTTTATAAAGATTGGTTGCTTTTGCCTGTGAAGCTGTTGTGCGCTATTGTTGACTGCAAGAGTTGCATATGGCTACAGAAGGTTTATGTTTGTACTTGTTACTGGTTTTACTTATAAGTTAAGCTTTTTCACTAGCAGAAGTGACACACAGTCTAGTGATTTCATAATGTTAAAAAAAAGAAATTGTGAAACCTTTCAATAGGTTGTGAAGAACTGAAATTTAAGTGATGTAAATTTTTACTGTCTTAGTAGTGTCTTTTATATTTAATAGTTGTAAGTGTGCAAAAACCCAATTGAATAGACTGTACAGTGCTTAAAAAGGTGGGAAAAAAAAGGGTTATTGGGGTCTGGGAGGGTGGTCAGCTGGGTGGACAGGGTGTTTTCTCTGCACAGCTGTTTTGCTATTAATCTGTGAAGCTGTCAGTGTAAGAAGCAGAATTCTTAAAACCAGTCAGGTCTGTCATATGGAAATACCAGGAAGGGAACAGAGATGTACATAGCTCACATAGCTGTTCTCATCAGGAAGGCAGGAAGATGCTGAGATGATGTATTTGTCAGCTAGTCTAAAGATGCTTTCTGATGTCAAATAATTGAAGATACATTGGAAAAGGTTTTCCCTCTGCCAAGGCCTTAGAAACCTATTTATCCTGAAATAATCCCTAAATTTGAAGAAAGGGAAATGAACTGGTTTTGTCACCATAGTGCTGTGAATAAGTTTGAGTTCCTGTGTGCTTGCAAGAACTTGTCTAGAACTTCATTATTAGCAGTGCTGGCAAATGCTGGATAACTTTGCTTGCATGCTGTCTGTGTTTATACTGTGTGGAAGCTATGGGAAGTACAGGTATAGTCTTTCACTCTCCCCATAGCTTAAAAATTTTCATGTTTTGTTTGGTTTTTTTGTTCTTAAACAATTGTTACTCTATATTCAGTTTTAGTTTAGGAGCTTTGTGTAGGACATACAACTGTGTCTAAAGACACACTTCATAAAAGTCTCTTCATGACTTTTTCAATGAGTTGAATATATTTTTACTGAGAGACTTTTGGAGCTAGGCATCTTCAGGAGTTTCCTGGAGGATAATTTTGTATCCTGAAATATAGATAACTAGTCAGATAATTATATCTTGGTAAAGCCTTCTATTAATAGCTATTCTTGCTGTAATATTTAGACGTGCTTCTTCTAGAATTCACATAGCCTTCTGTCATTTCTTTGTATTTCTGTAAGCTTTCAATGCACATGAAAATTTCCATTTGTTTCCCAATTAAAAGTTGTTTTATTTTAAATTATAAATGTATGCTGTGGTATCCTTACAGGACTGTAGTTAATTGCTATTTATGTATCACCCTGGAACTTTGATTTCTGTGGTAACGATAAAAAATGCATGCTCTGTGAAGTTTAAATATAATTTTTTTTTTCATTTTTGCTGAATGAATAGAACTCTTTTTAATGACAAGACTAACAGTTTTGGTCCTTGCAGTTCTATTTTCCTCTTCATTTACAAGCCACTAATATGTACAAAGCTGTAAACCATCTATTTGAGGGAACAGGTTTTCAGGTGAGGCTTGAACGGTTGTCAGAAGTGAGGACTGAGGGTACACAGAAAAGCATACCCTTTTCAGTTCTGCTGCTGCTAATTCATACTGCGTCCCTGGGTAGGTGACTTCACCTCACTCTTCGATTACTAAGTTGAAGTTGTGCTGGGACTAGGTGTCTCCAAGAGAGGGTCTGAGTGCTGTGGTTTGGGAGCTGAGACAGCAGTCTCTCATGGTTCCTGTTCCTGTTGTTCGGTTTGTGTTATCTGGAGATGGAAACCATGCAGATCCAGACAAAAGTTAAATGGAAGAACATTGGTACTGAAGACCTGTGGCTTTCTGCCATGGTCTAAGATAACTAATTTTGTAGTGATGCACTGTTTAAAGAGTTGGTAGTGTTTTAACAATCTCTGCAATCACTGCAGCTGTCTACTCAAGGAGATGCCAGCCAGGTGATCGGACCACTCACGGAGGGACAGAGGAGGAACGTGGCTGTAGTTAATTCGCTATACAAACTGCACCAATTGGTTCTGAAGGTAGGCTTTCTTTGGTATTTATCTTCTTGCCGTAACGTTAACATCTTTTTCTGTTGCATGCATATTCTTGTATTAGCCGATGAGAACTGTGACAAATATAGCTCAATTTTGGGTTAAGAGCTTCACCTTGCTATGCCTTTGTACATCTCTTTGAGACTTGTAAGTACTGCTATGTGACAAATTGTCAATATTAGAAGTGTGAAAGATATGTTTATAGAGAGTAATCACACCTTGCAGACATTTTTTGGTGAGCCAAAACAATTGAACTTTTTCTGGTTTTTCTTATCAAGTTAGTTCTGTCTTTGTACTGGTCAGCTGGTAGCCCTTGTCTGCGTCTGTCCCAGCCAAAGCTGATCTTTTTCAGAAGACCCTCACTGCTTTCCCATGATTGTGGCCAAACTGAAAAGGGGAAGGAAAGGGTGAAGTCAGGAAAAGCAGCACCTCACAAATGTCTCTGTGCATGGTTGCTGTGACCAGAGTCTGGCCTGGAAATGTTTTCAGGACTAAGCGCAGTTATGAATAATTCCAATTTACTGGCTTAGTGATGCCAATGGTTATACAGTCTCTGTAAATTGAAACAAACAGATATGGTGGTAGTTGTAGTTAATCATGTTTAAATTCTAACCTGATTAGAAAAAAGATCATGAGTACTGACTGTGGATATGTTTAAAGAATGTTAAAAAATGCTAAAAAGCCTATACAATTTGCTCGGATTTTGCAAACAGATGGTAGATCAACTTGTAAGTCTGCTTTCTCTGATGTATTTAGTAATGAACCTCATGTGCCTTAGTGTTGGAGGGAGATCTGATATGATTCAGTCTTTGAGTTCAGTACTTATCTGGCTTAAAAATACTATTGTATAGCATGTTCATAACTGTAAGGAAATTGGTAGAATATTCCTTCAGATGATTCCTTGACTTTGAATTCTAATGTCTTTGTAGCTGTACATAAACAGCTATTTAACATGTAGCATTATAATAGTCATAATAGTGAGAAAGAACAACTACTCTTTCAAATATTTGCCATAGACCTGCTTGTATAGTTCTATATTTAGCAATGGGAGAATACACCACTTATTTTTATTCTGATTCTGTTAACTCTTCAGCTAAATTTCAGTGGAGCTCAATTGAATCACTTCTTTGCCAAGGCAGGAGCAGAGTCCATAGGAAGTTTGAGAGCAAGGGGCCGATACTGGTGCATTAAAAATTCTGTCTGTATAAACCATATTTGATAGTTATACCTATGTAAACCGCTCATTGCTAAACATAAATCAGTATGTTTTTAAATGAAATTAAATATTACAGATTCTAGTAATTTGTTGAATGTTGACTATTAATAATTACTTTAAAATTTTTAGGTCATTACCAATCAGAGCTCATTTCCAGCAGCTGCTGAGCAAACAGTCACAACTGCCTTAAAGGTAATTGAATGTCCATATGCTGTAGGGCTACGGCTGAGCTTTGCTTTGAGCTTAAAATGGGCACTTATTTTCCCAGGTATTATTTTGTGTCAGTATATGTTAGTCAAAGTTATATAAATATTCTGAAATTTGTATTTTGCTGTATCTGTAGCTACACATATGTTGCATGTGCCAAATCACTGCTTTAGTAGCATTTGTATTCAAGAAAATTCTTGTAGTGGTCAAAATCCAGATGTCATCTGACTGTGAAAATAAACATCTTTCTCTGCAGCGTTCACACAGCAATAACTGGATCTTTCATCACCCCCTGGCCCCCCCGACACACACATAAGATGATGATTTTATGCTACCTGGTGCTTTTCTGGGGGGCGGTGTGGATGGTGGTGCAGCCCTTTGTGGATGACAGCTACCCACATCCATCCTTCAGTGCACTGATCTGGGAGGGGTTGTGTGGGGAGGAACAAAGGGCAGCCTGTGTGTCTGGGGAGCAAACCACTGCACCAAGTGTGTGCACCAAAACATGCACGCTTACAAACCAGGACGGCCAGGTTGTTGTGCGCCTTTTTGTAGGAAGGCTATACATAGAAGTAGTGAACAGCCTTATTTCTGTACTTTACTGGTAAAATCTTTTAACGACAAATGTTATCTTAGGCTTTTGTTCTTCTATTTGGCAGTTTCTAATGCAGAATAATAAAAAGCACTGTTGAAATGAACTGTTTGTTAAGGTATTTTTGAGGTGTCAAAATGCAAATGCTTCTAGTTTCTGTTTCCTTACTTCTGCCTTTTTCTTATTCTATTTTAGGCAGTCCATGATCTAATGGGTAGTGCTGTTCAACCGTTACTGAACTCTGTAGGAGATTCAGTAGAAGCTATTATCATCACTATGCACCAGGAAGATTTTTCTGGGTAACTAGAAATATTTTTTAAATTTACCATTGCTTTAGTAAGACAGCTTGCATATGCATAATAGATTGTTATTGCCACAATGTCCTTGGAGCAAGAGCACTTGTGTGTTGAGAGTAAGGCAATGCTTTATGGTCAGTGAACACAGAAAGCAGAATTACACCTATCCATTGAAACAAATGAATCGGGTCGCATCTGTCTTCTTCCTTGTTGTTCTTAAAAAGCCCTTTTGTTTTCAAAACTTACTTTTTTGTGGACAGTCTTCAGAACTGTCAATATTCTTGTTTTTCAAAGCATGGAACCTCTGATTCAAAATTACATAGAAATTTTTCTAAAGTATTATTGAATATGGAATGGATCAAAAAAATCTTTTTCATTGAAAGCTCAGATTTAGTGTATTATGCTATTTTCCCATAGCATGTTAATTAAAATTTCCAGTATTCTTTATTCTACAAAGATCTTGAGTCCTATCTATAATTGAGACTTCCTTCCCAGTCGTTATTTTTGTTGTTATCTCTGTTCTGACATTGCTTACATCCTGTTTTCTGTCTTGGAAATTCACTGAAAACAGTATATTTCAGAGCTATTTTAAATTTTCCTTCTGACTTTTTTTTAAAAACAATATTTTATCCTCTCCTTCTTTCTTTTGCCGCCACTAGAAAAATACCTCTCTAGGTGGATAATCTGATTCCAGCCAAAGGCTCAGTTTTGGTCGGTAGCCTGTTTGGTCAGGTTTCTGAGTTTGGACGAGCTCTTTTGCCTGACTGTGATTGAAAGAAAGAGAAAAGTGATCACTTTCTGTTTCCTGTAGCTTCTGTGCTACTTCTGAATTAGATTGACTTTATAATCCTGGTTTGGGAGGAATCTAGGAAACTAAATCTATAGTAGCCCTGTGACATGTGTTTGTATTTTCTGATCCATTATTAGAATTTCAAATCAACAACTGGGACATTTAAACTTAGGGGCTGGATTTGAGGTTGAGGCTCCAAACTGGAGAATGCTATGCAAGTTGGGTAGGAGTGGGCTGATTTCCTTTATCTTGTTAGGATGGGAATGACTGATAAACAGATACTTTTTGACTGCAGTTTCTGAGAGCTGTATGCTCTCTATTCTGAGTAGAAATGAGACTCTGCAATTCATGCCATGGCTTCATGTGGTAGGAAAAAATTTTAAAAGAATCTAATAGGTTTTGGTTGTGTTTTAAAGATTAATTTAGCTGTCCCCATTTCTTTTTTCTTTTCTCTTTTTTTTTATCAGATCATTATCCAGCTCAGGAAAACCAGATGTCCCTTGTTCTCTGTACATGAAAGAACTACAGGGTTTTATAGCAAGAGTCATGAGTGACTACTTCAGACATTTTGAGTGTTATGACTTTGTCTTTGATAACACTGAAGCCATGGCTCAAAGAGCAATTGAGCTTTTCATTCGCAATGCCAGTCTAATAAGGCCCCTCGGTGAAGGTGGGAAGATGCGGCTTGCAGCGGATTTTGCACAGGTACCCTTAATACTGATTTCTGCCTTTTGCTGTTACTTCACTGTGTTCACTGAAAAGCGTCAATACTTCTGTCCCTGTCAAGGTATAAACAGGCAGTTGTAGAGACTGATGCATCCCAGTTCTAAACATCCTCTCTGATGAGATACTGTATCCTGAGAAAAGCATCCGCTAAGTAGTTGAAGATCACTCATCACCATAAGGCACGTCCAGGGAGGTCTGACAGCTTCCTATCAAGTGACTGTTGCATTTAAATTCAGCTGCTTCTTGACATTTTGTCCTGCTTGTCTGACCTCTTTGGTATGTTGATCATTTGCCACCATTCATTCACTTCATTCTTTCTCTCTCTTCTAATGTAATGGTGTGTCACTTTCTTAATCACTTTATATATCACAGTGTCCACAGTGGTTAATCGCTAACTCAGCTGCCCTGCAGTGCAGAAGACAAGCTAAAGAAATACCAATATCCTGTGGAAGAACTGCCCTTTCGGTAACAGAAGGGCAGTTTTCTTGTGGGGTTTTCTTCATGACCTGATTGACTTATCTGCCTCTCAGCTTTACCTAGCTCTTATACTGCACTAAAACACAAAACAAATTGCAAGATTAATATCCACTACCTGTCTGCATTATCTACTATGTTCAAATTTAACTTGTCAATAGTAACACTGTGTGATTAACTTGCCAAGGAATACAGGCATCCACTAGATTGATCTGAGGCTCGTGGTTATTATTGTCCAAGTGGAAAAGGGAATTAGCAGCAGCTGTCTGCATCCTGAGTGCTGCTTTTGGCTGGTAGGTAACTAAGGTAGGAGAGGGAAGAATCACTGCCACCTCTGCTCCAGCTTGTGACTGCTTTCTATCACTTGCCTGTGAGTTACATACTCCTGAGCAGAGTATTTTTATTCACTACTCAAAAGTAGCAAATGAGCTTTTAACCACAGAAGGGGAACTTTTCAATTAATTTCAGTGAGAAGATTCTGTTCCCTTCTCTATTTTGAAGACAATAGTATAAAATTGGGGGGTGGGGGAAAAGGATGCCTGACTCTTCCATTGGAAGGAGTATAGATAATTTTTGTAATTTATGCTGCTGTACTAAAGCATATAAATTTGGAAAATACCTTCACCTAATTCTACAGTAAGAGCATCTGATTTAAGCATCTATTATAATAATACTAAAAATATCGCTAGTTTATGTTTTTTAAACACTTACTTTTCTCATTCTGATGCAATCTACCTTTTAAGTGAAAAATGAAGGGATGTTTTCATCTGAGTGCAGGGGCATTTGCATGTTCTTCCCCACTGTGCAGAGTATAACTCCTGAACAGACAACTGTGTGAAGATAAATGTTCTGATTTCTCTTCTTTTGTACTGTGGAAGGAAAAAAAAATAGGTTTTGAATTCATTCTTGTCTCCTGCCTTCAACTGTTGCTGCATCTGGGGCTGCTTTGTGTTTTTCTTGTCTTCACATAGCACCATATTTTTGGGTTGTTTAAAAATGGGCTTAAGACAAGGACTGGGTCCAGCCAGCCCCATTCAGCCACCTCAGTGCTCACCTGTGCCTTTCAGCATCTCTGCACAGAGCCCCTTAGGGCATCCCAGGCTCCAGAGGGGCTGTAGTGTACAGAATGGCCTGGACAGTCTATTCTGTTTCTCAGGCCAACAGAAAAAGGACCAAAACATTTTGTATGTAGAGGCTGCCTTAAATCCGTATTTTCTGGGGTGTGTCTCCCCCTCTTGAAAACATGGTGGGTTTTGGGCATCTGCCCATGACACCAGCTCCTGGTAGCCCCACTGGGGAGGTTGTAGTTGCTCTGACGTTGTCAGGAGTCCTGGGCACTGAAATGTGGCTGCAGTTCTAAACAGGCTGAGTTTTACTCTCATGCTCCTGTTCCCAGGGCACATGACTTTGTTAAGGAAAAGACTTCATTCCTTCAAAGAGTGGGGGAGGTGGCTCCTGCTTTGGGCTGAGGAGAGCAGGGAGTAGGTATTTAGCTGGGCTGCTCGCTTGATGGGAAGGATAAAGGTTTCCAAATGGCCGTAACTGCTGCATGCAGGGCTTTTTCAGTCCCAGAAAGGCACTACATTGTTGGGATAAAGCCAAACCCGAAGGAAAGGACTTGCCTGGAAAGACACTATGTGTGTAGGAGGAGGTTTGTTTATAAACTGTTTTTACTTGGGCTTTGTCTTGTAGAGTAATTTTGAATTTCTGTACTCAAAAAGGGTTACATGTTTCCATTTAAAACTGGCTTTTGAGATCCCCTTTTGGTGTTTTGGGGTTACTTGCAAGCAAAAGACACGGGCAGAAGTCTGTCCAGAAGCTTTGGTTAATTTGAGATTCTATTATAAACACACATATAATGTCAAATAATCTTGGGTTGCATCAGATTTTGGGTATCTGATGTGCTTGTGCACATTTCTTTCAGGGCAGTCAAAGTCAGAGTTACAGCTGCCTTATACTCAGCAGAACAGCTTTGGCTGAGAGTCAGGTTTGAAAATTTTTGCACCGGAAACGTGTTTTACAGATAAGTTGCCTCAAAACAACACGTGTTTACACAGGATGGGGAAAACTGAGGCCTCAAGTTCTCTTCATTGAGAACTGGGTTCAGTGAGCTGCACAGTGGCCAATTTTCTTGAGTAAGGCTTTGCTACTCACACAGAAATTACTGCTGTAATTCTGTTGAATTCTCTGTTTTATCCCGTTTCCAGTGTCAGTATTGCATTTTGCTATCTTGTGCATTACAGATATTTCAGCAGTAAGACTAGGTGTCTGCTAGTGTGGCAGCTGTAAGCAGAGGTATCATAGGCTTGAAATATGCCTGAATATCATTAATATGATTTCATGAAGATCAGTGCTTACAGGAACTCGGGAACATTTTAAGCCCTGGAAATGTCTCCAGTGCTGCAAGGTTATTATCACATACTGTGCTGTTCCTTGGGACTCTCGTTTGAAATATTTCCAGTCTACAGGCGAATTCACCTCTTTTCATGTTCTCAGTTTTTATGCAGTTAATTGCATAAGATTACTTTCCAGTTCACTCCTATAAATTCCTGGATCAGTTTGTTTTCATTTGTTTTGTATTTTTAAGGTGGCCATAATTCAATATTCATGTATGTAATACCAAATTCCACTTTGTAATTCAGTACTAGTCAGACCGAAAAAAATGTTCTCCTGGAGGCAAGCAAGCTAGCAAGCTCTGATGGTTTTTCAACAGTTATGTTTCTGAGGAGTACCAGTTCTTCACCAGAGGACCTTTTAACTTGCTTGGTATTCAGAGTTGTTACGGCACTTACACTTAGGCACAATTTGGAATTGGTGATTTGTAGTTTAGGCCTTCCTAAAACCCAATGGAAGTGCTGGACAATGCAGCAAGGAATAAAATATAAGCACAATGAGTTGAGAACTTGATTTAGAAGTAGTGAGGAATCTACAGTAATTGGCATGGAAATTAGTAGTTTGCTACATAAAGTTTGTAAGCTGATATAGGAAAATAGCTGTTTATTAATAGCAAATACAAATCACAACTGCATTGAAATAAACTAGTCTAGAACTCGCAGTGAGTAATCTTCATGTTTCGTGGCATGAAGGCATGACATGATATCCCATCTTTTCATAGTACAGGGGTATGTTTCGAGTGACATATAAGGCAGGAGCCGTTGTCTGCGCCAAGAACCTCATCTCAGATCGTGACTGATCATTTTCAGCCTTGTTGAGTGAACCATTTTTACTGGTCCTTTTTGAGTTAATGCTATAATACGTATACCTTAATATATTTCTTATCTGAGTGTGATGTATAGTCGGGTTTTTTGCCGTTGTTCAGTACCGTGTTCAAACAGTTTTGATGGGGCATAGTTAACACTGCCACCAACTCTTCAAGTCTTTATCAATAAACCAATAAATTACCACAAAATGTTTTGGTTTTGTTGGATTTTCCTAGAAAAATAATTTTACTGCAGAAGTTGACAGTGCTAAATTCTAGTGCAGAAGACATGTTTCTTTCTGCTGGCTGGCCTATGGTCAGAATCTGGTTTCCTGATGCAGTATGTGGCATTTAAAAAGCAAGAATATTAGGCATTTGGGTTTCTTAAAATGTAAACAGATTTGCTCGTTTAGTCAAACATGATGATACAAGTGTGAAAATGCTTTTTATCATTTTTCCTAAAAAATTTCCTTTCTAGTTTCTAATGGAGAAGTGAGAGAAGCAGGATGTGGTAATCACAGTTGTAGTCATAAAGACAGAAATGACTAAATCTCAAATGCACTTAATGTTTAATGCTAACTATCTTACTGGAAGAAGGAAGTTATTTTCTGATGTATGTTATTTTGGAGGTATTACAGCAGAAGGATTTATTTAAACATCCACTGTTTTGGAATTGCTTTGTGGGGCAGAAATCAAATTCCACATCCCTTCAAGGCCAGCTGCTTTCATATAATAGTTCAGAGCTCTTCTGAGCCCTTGCTTGTTAAAGCATTCTCTCCCAGTGAATGGCTAGGAAAAAAGCATTTTGAGTTAACATTTAAAAACCTGGAATTTATCTTGGCCAGGAGGAAATGTAATTGCTAAAAACTTAATGTTAAGATTTTCCAGCTGAAAAAACAGCTGTTTAGTAATGAGAGATCTTGAAAATACAATAGGCACTAAACAATAACTTCACTATGGGTTTTTTCAAAGTGCTCTTCAATATATATGCATTATCTGTATCTAGACTACATACTAACTTCACCCTTGGGTTGCTGAACACAATCCAATTAGAGAAGCCAGCCATGTGATGTATTTTTTACAATATGGCTAGCCAGTGAATAGTTCAACGGATAATTGACCACCTAGCCATGGGCAATGGCAGGGTCATATCAGAAGAAAAGATAATATAGCCTTTTTGGGCTTAGAGAGCAAGAATCATTGAGAAGAAGCATATGCTGGGCAGGAGGCTGCCACTGCGTTCCGTGAAGCGTAGCAAAATAACATGAATAAATCATGGAAAAGCAATGGGTTTTGAACAAAGTTAGAAGAAACGAGGCAGAGTCATTGGGCCGCCTTCTGTTCTAGCTGCCCCTTGCTTTTCAGCAGGCATATGCACTTCCTATTGCTTCTCTTGGTTCCTGTGTTAATGATTATCTTACATTAGTTGATCAGGCCTCTGTGGTTGCAAATTACTGCTTGGATGCTTGATTTGTCACTGAATTTAACCTGTATATCTGAATTTTAAAATGTGCAGTTCTGGGAGAGAAATGTGCAAAAGAAATTAAAAAATTACTACTTACCCTTTCATCTGTAATGTCCATAGGACACACCATACAAATACTGGCTTGTAGACAAAAACATCACTCAGTTTCTAAAAGCGCACCAGAATGCTTTGGAAACTATAGCTGTACATCATAGCAAAAGCTGCTACAGTATAAACATGCTGCATGAATCACAGTTGATGCAGCTTCAGGTGATGACAGGTAGCAAACCCAAGAAGTGATGTATGCTCAGTCCTCTGCCCAATTCCAGCACCTTAAAAACAGCAGCTGTTCCAGCTGAATGATTCCTCCCCACTCTCCCTCCCAGGCCAGCGGTGTCGGCCGGCACGATGCTCAGTGGAGACACAAAACCCTGCTCAGTGGGCCTGAAGAAATGAATGTAACAGCAGAAAGATGCTATAGCATCTCAGTACAGTGTTGTGCTCAGACAGCTAGCTAAAATTCAAGTGAAGAAAACAACCTTAGTTATTATGCGAAGTATACTTTTTATTGGAGAGATTGGGTTATAACACATAGCAGACTATTGTTGTGAATTTTAAAAAAAAAAGTTTCTGTAGTTTATGTACATTTTTATCACATTAGTTTTCACTCATTCCCACTCTTCATGAGTCAATTTAAGATGGTATAGTATGCTGCAAAGCTTAAAAACAGGTTTTTTCTTTGGCTACAAGTACTTCACGAATCAACCATCTGCTGCCATTAAATCTATCTAGTTCGAGCAATACTAATAATTTCCTACAGTGAATAAAGGTTGAAGTGATAGAATTTTCCAAAGTAAATTTTAATTTTTAGTACTTAAGACTAAAAATGTTGATTTATGGAAACTGCCAAGTATGTTCAAGAGAAATAATTTAAATTTGTTTTAAGAAGGAATTTGTTAAGCTGTAGAAAGCTTAACTTAAATTTAATTACATCATGTTATGCTTCAGGAGCGAAACAATCATTTAAAACTTATTAAGCTTATAAAATTATATTTTACTGGGATTTCTTTCTCCTCACGGGTACAGTTTGATCCATGCATCTCTGTTTCCAGAAGTCAGACTGGCAGTTTGTTGCCTGTTACCAAATTTTGTAAAGCACCTAAAAGAATTATCTTCTTGCTAGTTCTTCACAGCTACAAGCTCATGGTTCCCACCACTGCTGGGACACCAGCTCCTGCAGGATAGCAGTTACTTCTAGCTACCCCTAGCCAATACTGATGCCTGAAAAGAAGCTCTGGAGAAATCAGTCTTGCTCCCATTTGCTTTTCAGGGTCTGTAGTGTTCTTGTATCATGATGCAGCAAAGCCTACTTAATTAGCTGCTCTTTTTGGCTACTTGCTCCTGATCCTGTGCAGCAGACTGGCCTCTCAGCTCACATACATGCTCAGAAATGTCCTGAGGGATATGAGGGACCAACATGCTGATCTTCCTCTAAGCTTCATCACAGTTTGGAGTTTGAGCACCTCCCTACAGAAATCCCCAGGGAGAACCTGCCTGTCCTAGGAGCCTGAACTCAACCTTGCTCCCTTGTGCTAGCAAATCCAGCAGCTGGCGGCTCCTCCTCAAGTGTGGGGATGTTGACTTCCCGTTTGCGTGCTTTTGCACTGTCTGGTGGGTAGTGTGCTTGCTCAGGAACTGTAGAGCTGGATTACACATGCCCAAGAAACAGGTTCCCTTTGTGCCTGCTTGCAAGAGAGGTGGCCTTGCTCTCAGGATGCAGGGGGGGACAGGGCAGGGATCCCACCTGGCACTAGAAGATTTGGAGGGCAGAAGGGCAGCAGGCAGGAGGGAGCCAGGCTGTTACCCAGAGCTGGAGCATTCATCTGAAAGCTGAAGACAAAGATCCTTATTTCCACTTCCTGGATTTTTAATTCACTTTCTGCTTCTGTGAGTTTCTCCTTGAAGTAAAATGCAGATTTCACGTGGTTTGGAAGTGCTCGATGTGGGGCAGATACTCCAAGGTTCCTGGGCTCGAGGAGCAGCTTTGCACTGCCTGTAGGCTAGCGCTGACTTATTTTAGATGTCTACCTCAGGGAAAGTTGCATCACACTCCAGGAGTGGCTGTTTCTCTCCACTGAGTATGAAGAGAACCTGTGGATGTTGCGAATTACTGCCATCCTGCCACCTGCTTTTTAAGTTGGGTGCTTGAAGTATATGGCCTTGATTTGCATTAATGGATAATTTAATTTCTTCTGGTTTTAGATGAACTATGGCATCATAGTTCACCACACCATCTTTCTTGTTTATGCTGGAACCCCAGCACAGCTACGTGGTCTTGGTGAGGCCAGTGGCCCAGCAGCCAGCTCTGCCTGAGGAAATGCTACAGCTGGAAAGAATAATAGTATTAAAGACTTCACTGTAAATAGTGTCTTATCACAAATGCTTTGAAACTCATTCAGCAATGTTACTTAAATGGGAAGCTCATTGTATGGTGGTTTTGATCTTGTTACTTATTTTAGCTCTCATCCTTTGAAACTTTGCTTAATTGTGCATTATGTGGAAATCAAAGTCTGAATAGTCTTTCGGCTTGGGGATTTTAAAAAATGTACATGGAGAATAAACCTTGCATCCCTCTCTTGACTAACACTTCAGGAGTGCAAAAAATAAAGACTTAATCCATATCTGACTAAAATTAATTTACCTCTGAGGGTTTTTGAGTGGTGGTGTTTATATTAGTGTGCATATTAACTGAAATTTTGCCGTGTAATGTTCATGTTCAGTCTGGAATCTGGAAGTGAAATTGTTCCTTCTCACTTCTGTGTCCTCACTGTTAATGAAGAGCCTATGACAGAATTTAGTTTCATGTGAAGGCTATAAAAACTCAAGCGGAGCCTGGCCCTTGTTCAGAAACTCAGGTGAACTCCAGTGCTTAAAAAACAGGAAGTGTTTAAAAATTGTTTGTTTTAAAGATGGCTGCTGTAACTCAGGGACCAAACAGTGTGAAAGTAAGTATGAAAGTAATGCTCCTACTTAAGCTTTTTAGCCTGTGATTCCATATTACCCTATGGCAATAGGTACCAGCTGCCTTCTATCTAATCTGTGTAGGTTTTGTGCCCCAGAATCTGGGGCCAAGTGTTCAAGAAGGAATCACATTAACCTTGTCCTTTGCCAAAGGAAGGGGTGCCCAACTGAAAAGGGTATGCATTTTTACTGCTTTAGGAGTGGTTTGTGGAAACTTGCCTAGATTTGCTCCCTTCCCAGGCTGTGGTCAGATTTTGGGGGTATTGACATAAGTCCTTCATTGGGAAACTCTTCACCAACAAAATAAACCTGCTGCAAGAAACAGAGCTTTTGTCTTGGAAAGCTCACGAGACCACTTCTGTTCTTAACCATGGACTGCCACTATCGTGGTAGCTTCTTGTCTCAAATTCAGCTGCCAGCAAGAAGTCAGTGACTTGGTCTGCAAGTTTGGGTTATTGCTTAAAGGCAGGCTGCTTCAATACTGAGTTTTATATTTTGGGATGATCTAATTCAAATTGAAATGTTTGTTTTTATAGATGGAGTTAGCAGTAGCCCCACTGTGTCGGCGAGTCTCTGACCTAGGAAAATCTTACAGACAGCTGAGGTCGTTCAGGTGAGTTGCAGTTGCAGGAACTAGCAGTTGGCAGTATGATCAAACTATATTCTAAAACTGATTTATTACCTCATGTTAGTTCTGATTGAACTGAGAGCTTTTTTGGCAACGCCCACCTGCAAATTAGAAATAGATTAAAGTTCTTTTAAATTTTATTCAGAGTATAACTGATTTAGCAATCTTTTTCATGCAAATGTTGGCCAAATTGTACTTTTTTTGTGTTGCTTTCAGTGCAACTTTTGTATGACTGAGTTCTATAGTTACCTTAAGTGTTTTCACTGAAATATAAAATTTACAGTGTCATGTTGTTTAATTACAATAGGCAACTTCTGTGAATTTTTACAAACTGAATCTGTGTTAAGAACCTAACCTAGTTGTAGACTAGTGGAAAATAAATTAGATTATCCTAACACAATATTGCCACCATATAGAAATTTGTATAATGCATGAGATAAGCTTTTTCTTCCTTTCACAAGTATATTGTCACATTTTTCCAGACCGCTGCTGTTCCAGACCAGTGAGCATATAGCCAGTAGCCCAGCTCTGGGAGAGGTTATTCCATTCAGCATTATTCTTCAGTTCTTATTTACAAGAGCACCACCAGAGTTAAAATCACCCTTCCAGGTAATAAGATCAACTTGTCTTTCCTTTCAAGATGTCCTAAGGAGGAATGAATGATGTAGTTTGCCTAGTTGTTTTGGTTAAAAAGTATTCAAACTCATAGTTTATATGATTTGTTGACTTCTGTTTTTATTATGGCAAGGGTGTCATGGTCATTGACTTCATATTTTGATCAATTAACAGTAGGAAGATGATGACCTAATTTTAAATAGACTCTCAATTCTTTAATATTCTTCTCAGCTCTTAGAAGAAACTGCAGGTCTTATCCCAGACTGCAAATTGCTCATGTAAGATGCAGGAAATCTAGATTCAAACCCCTGTCAGAACTGGGCAAACAACTGATGCAGGAGATCACCTCTGAGCTCCCAAATAACATATTGGACTATTTCTGTTAATAGTCTCTGATTCCTTAACTCGTACTGCATCACTGCAGTATTGAGAGAGCCTCATGTAGCCTTCATTTGTGTCATCTTTGGTTCTGAAATTGGTGTGTGTTTCCTTTTTCACATTTATGTGTAATTGATGTTTGTTTGTGTTTCTCTGTATCAGAGGGCTGAGTGGTCCATTGCCCGCTATTCCCAGTGGCTTGATGATCATCCATCTGAAAAAGACAGGCTTGCTCTCATACGGTAAAAATCACTTTTCTTTCTTCTCTACATTTATGTTAATGGAGCAGTAACTTACCTGCACACCAAGGCTGGTCTTGCAAGTAAAAAAATGTGCTGTAGGAGTTGTATCATAAATATCATTACCCTCTCTCCACTCATGAGATGAGTTGCAAAATGGGGGAATATATAAACTGAACACTCCTCTCCACCCCTCATACAGAAACCCTCCAGTGCCTTTGGAAGGAGCACATAATCCTCTTGCAAAAGAACGAGACCATGCACAATGGTGGTTTAAATTAATACTGTGTTTTAGCAAAACTGCCCCCTTAACTGTTGGAAAATCAAAGCTGCGGCCATCCTGTCTTCTGTATCAGAAAAGAGAATCTTTGGAAGCTTAAGCAATGAGAATGTAGGTAGGGATTTATAAATGGAAGACCCTTGTTACACCCCTGTAATGTTATTGTTCAGGAAATCAGCCTGGGATCTCTAGGAAGTGATAATTACGTCAGGTTTTTTAAATCTTCCTAGGGTAGATGGCTTTATAGCTAAATACTATTTTGCATCTCAAAATGTTAGAAAAAGTTATGAAAAGTCTTGTTTTTCAAAACAAGTAGATTTTTAAAGTATGTTAGAGAGAACAGATGTGTTGTATGAACATGACAGTGCCAGCCTGAGGATCCTCAGGATTCAAGGCTCAGATGATAATTTGGCCACTAACGCCCTAACTCTTCAAGCCATCTTCTTGGTGTCCTGTCCTGACCTTGGCGTCACCCACTCCAGTGGCACAGGAAAGGCTGTCACATGTAGCTGCACCAGGCTCAATCTGACCTGGGAGCCAACTCTGTCCTTGAACTTCTGCGCACGGGTGTTGCCAGCTTTTGCTGAAATCATAAAAGCTGACTTTTAAGTTCCAGCCAGCAGTGGTTGTGCTTGAGAAAATCGACCATTATCTGTCCACACTTTTAAAGCAGCCAAGAAAGGGCTGCTGTAAATAGATACAGTTCTCAAAGCTGATAGCACCATACAGTCCAGTGTAGTGCTGGGGCCAGCTAAGGAAATACTAGTTGATCACCAGTAGATGTTATTAGGATTTATTTCAAAAATATTAAAACTGTGACTCTTCATATGTGTGTTAAAGGGTGTTTTTTGAAAATCGTACACGTTGTTAGTCTAGTTTACCTACAAAACTAAGTTTTCTTGAATCTCAAGCCAGGACACCTCAAATTACAGGGGAATAGATAATAGGTACAGGGCTGATACAGCTGTATATGTAACTTAATTATGAATATTTTGATTGTAATTTCTGTCTGGATAGTACTGGCAAAGCTGACAATGTTAAATTTCAGATATGTTAGGGAAAGCCAAGAATGCAAATCATTTGAGAACTGGTGGGATTTTGTTCTCTTTAGTCCTTTTACACAAATTTGAAAATGCCATCTTTAAACTACAAAGTAATTTTGTCTTGCTTACAATTAAATTTCATCCAAACTGAGTCAGTTAATGAGCTTGCTGCTGGTCATGTTCAGACACCGATAAATTGCTCTGACCATGGAGGTATTAAAGGACAAGCCCTGGGACAATGCTTTTAGGCAGAGAGACTGTCATCCATTAGACCAAGTAGGGTAGCTGGAATACTTAAGCTTTTCATTTCAGTCTTTTTGTTGAATTTTTATTCATTTTGCGTGAGATGCCACTATTAAAATATTTTAACTTTGTAATCTGAAGAATGTGCTGCTGGAAGGTTATCACTTGGCAAGGTTATCACTTGAGCATTTTACAGTGAGACTGTGGTCCTTTTGCTTTGCACTGTGGAGCACTCAGACGTTGCTCAGACGTCCGTCCTCCCAGGGCATGGAGAGGGCAACTTTGGAAATCTGCCCTTCCCAAAGGGCTCTGTTGGTGCTCCAGTAGCTCTTCCCTACTCTTGGTATGCCAGAGCAAGGCTGTCTGCCACTGCCCATGCTTGACTGCTTCTCCATTCATCCCCAGGCCCACGGCTTGCAGGCACCACTCATGCAGCTTTGCTGAGCGGTGTGAATTAACAGCACTGGGTTTGTCAAACAGACTCATCCCTCGGGTGGCTGGGTTAGCAGCTTGCGTAGCACTGCACATCCGGGAGCAAAGAGTGGGGCTAGCTGACCAGTGCTTGCATGCAGTGAGTGAAGGAGATGGTTTGCCTTTGCAGACACTGCTGATCTCTGTAGGCATTGCTGTATGTATTTACCGTTTTACCATCTCCTCTCATGCCTGTTATTCATGTCTAAATTGACCGGTTTCTGAACATAAGGCATCCAAGCAAATGTCAGTCACTAGTATGACCATGTTTCACTCATATTTTCTTTAATACTCTATTGGAAGGCCTCTGAGCCTGCTCTTCATGTGTGTCATATGAAACTAAGTAGAACTAGAGGCAACTTGCTCATTTCTCAGTCACCCTCTTCAAGCTTTTTCCACCTGTAGTTGTTCAGCTGTGATAACTGAACCTTGGATGTTTTGAGCCTTCAGATCCCTGCACTGGCCTACATCAAGAAATTACCAATTCGCAACCTTGCAAATGGTAATTTTCTGTGACTTCCCTTTGTAAGGACTGTGCAATTACTCTAGGGACCTGCTGCTTAGATGTTAATTTACTGGTGTTATCAGAATCCTTACAGCTTCATAGTAAAGCTAATTGTAGTGTTTCTTCTGCTCTTAAATGCATCGTATGCAATGTGGTGTTAATGTTATGAATTAGCAGCGTTCTGAGCATTTTTGTGCATTTCTTTCCGCTTGTATTCAGCATGAAGGGTGGGATTTACCTGGCCAGAGGTATATTAGCTAGACTCCCTTTATAGTCAACAGAAAGAAACAGGCACTGCTGGGGCTGATTCATCTCATCCTGAAGCAGGTACCTAAAATAGGTCAGTTGCGTTGTGTCCTGAAAGCTCCATTTTCTGTGCTCAGTGAAGGGAGCGTGGGCTGGGACACCGGAGCTCTCTGAGGCAGACAGCTGCCCTGCAGGCATTTAAAGTCAGGTGAGATGACCCTGCTGCAGGCGTCCTCCCGGTGCGGGGATTGTGTTGAAAGGAGTGCTTCTTTAAGCAGCCAGGGCACCTTTTTTCTTTTTAAATTAAGTTTGAAACTCAGCCTTTCTTCCATAAAATAAACCCTGTTAGACTTGGCAGGATTTGAGCCAGCCTGAAGGTCAGTTCATCCAGGCAAGGGCCAAATTCTTACCTTTACGACCAGAGCGTGGGTAAACTCTCCCCATTGCTGGAGCAGAGTTGAAAGCCAGGCCCAGTGAAGGGTTCATTTTCGTAGTGAGCTGAATGTCCTGAGTCAGGGAGTGGTTCTGACCACTACCCTGCCGAGGGGCAGGGACAAATGCCAGCTTGGGCACCACTATGGAGGCCCCATCTGTGCATTCGGTTCAGTCTCACTAGGCACAGCAGCGTGACAGCTTTGCCACGAGCAGCAGGGCTGTGCTGGGTCACTGCTTCGCTCTGCTGAAGCCACGCGGGGTGGCTGGAGGGCTGCCACGCACCGGCTGCGGCGCCTGCGCCTCCCAGCGCTCCCCAGCCGGTGGCCATTCATAAAAACCCGCCCTGTCACCGACGCTCCTCTGTCCACGCACGGCTCCTTTGATCTCTTTATTATGCAATCTGGAATGAACTGGAGATGGCTCTTGCTAATCTGTTGTCCTACAGATGATGCTGTTGGAGATTTTACTGTTCATTTTTACAGTAACTTTTATCACACGTGATTAAATAGATCTGTTGTCAGGCAGATGTGCTCTTACACAGCATATTTCCCATTTTCCTCTTTGCCCTGAAGTTTGCAGAGCAAACAGACTTGTAACAAAATACTGAATTAAAATCTGGCCCTGCTGTGCTCCAGCTGCCCTGTTAATTGATCAGGACTGGAGAGCACAGGGCACTACCCCAGTACTGAACAGAAAGATCATCCCTGCCTCTTTGGAAGCTTACAATTTAAATCAGGCTCCATTTGACCGAGTCAGAGCCCAGGAGGGTAGTGCTAGTATTCACAATTCCATATAAAATTAACTAATTAATTAGAGTAATTCTAAATGATACGCATTAAGATCCCTTTAAGAACCACAGCCCAAATCATACACTTTTTTCTTTTAACTGTAGATATAAATCTTCATGGGTTGAAATAACATTTTAAAAAAGAACTATCTGGGTCTTATATAATCAGCTTGTCCTGATTTCCAAGAAAGCTCATGTTTTTGCTCAAGCAAGTGAAGTAATTTAATAAGTGCTTTAAAATCCTTTCCCTTATGTGGGAGGGCATCTCAAACTCGGATAATTTTTTTTTCCTTATTTCTTATGGCATTTTTAATGAAGCATTAATATATGCAGAACATCCCACCAATCCTCTTTCCATAGCTCTTTTTTACAAACAATATTTGTAATGTATATCATAGCTTGTCTTTTAAAATAGAAACAGATTGCTGAACAGGTTTTATGTCCTTTATTAGACTGGAAGATACTGAATTTAGGGCATTATTTAGTCTAATTCCTTCAAGAGTATGTTTTGTATATTACATAAACAGGGTTTCTTCCATCATCTTAAACATCGGTAATGTAAGTTACATCTTTTTATATGACAACAGCTGTGATCTCTTCTGTGTTACAGACTTGATGATACTACTTTCACCTATGATGCTGTTTTTGTTTTTCCATTACTACTTAGGCACTAGTGTTTTTACAGTGTCCTCTACAGGAGCAAGCCTACCTTTTTTAAGGCAAGATTTTAATGGTAAAACAATGCATCTGAATTGAATTCTATACTGCCAGCATAGTTTACAGAAGCTTATTTGAGCTAGGAGTGGTCAAGTTTACAAAAATGTCTTCATAGAATCTACATTGCTACTAAACTCATCTATCTCCCAGAATGAGAAATGCTCATGTGGACATCTCATGAACTTCAGTGAAGCGTATCATTACAGCTTGCCAAGCTCAGCCAGCCTGAGCTGAAATGTGGCTGTGAGCAGCAGCAACCATCTTGCTTTGCCATAAGCAGCTTCCTGCACTGTCCGTGTTTCTGTACGTCGCAGTCCCAAAGTCCCACCCTGAAGACTTGGTAACTGCCTTCAGAGAAACAACATTCCTATTCCAAACATACTTCTGAAATCACATGTACTTTATGGGCATTGGTGCTTTCAGTTACCTCTCCCAGCCCGTTCCTCCCTCACACTCTGAAGCAACCTCACTGTTATTCTCTGGACTCCAAACATCTTTTCTCCCTGGATTCATGATTTCTGCCATTTTACTACCTGGACCTTTTGTTACCAGGAATGCTGTTCCTAATGGGATGGACAGCCTTCCTGGGCTGTCACCATCATGTCATTACCACGGGCAGCAGTATAGAGGAGAGTTTTCTGAGCTGATCAGAGCTTGACCATGATGATGAGCTGTTCGTGGTCACCAGGAAGGGTATGGAGCTCCAGGCAACTGCAACTGCCTTTTGGCTCCCAGCCTTTAGCAGCTGCAGCAGCTTTTCATCCTCTCACTCAGTGTGAGACCCCTCCAGCTGCTTTCTGACACGTGCCCATGTGGGAGGCAGACTGCTGCTCTGCCTTGGTGGGTACACGAAGCAGGTGGTTCTCCAGGTCAGTTCTGCTCTGGAGGTGCCCGTGTCCTCAGTTTGGTGGTAGATATTTCTCCATGACTTTTTCATTCTCTTGGCACTGCAGTTCCCATCAGTTGTTCTCCCAGGGTTACAGTGAAATCCCCACCAATGGGAGACGTGGCATTTGCAAAATAACCTTCACAAGGTGAAGGCTGACAAGTCAAGGGAGCCTGACATGAATGTGACATTTGGTGAGAAGTCAGTGCTCGCCATGCCTTTGTCATGGATTTGGCCATTAGTGAAACTCTTACTGCCTGAGAAGAACCAAGCTTCCGTTTTAGCATTTCAGGTCAAGCCAAGAATTGCATTTTAACATTCAGCTTTAGAGCATTTAAATACTTTTATTGCAGACACAAACATGGGACATGGGAAAATAGTGAATGCATTTAGTCTTACAGTATTGAGGAAACTTTTATTTTCATTGTTTAATGTAAAGCTGTACAAGTTCTGTTTTAGAAAAATGCCTGATAATTCACCTTATGATATTGATGGAGTAGGAATAATTGGTTATCTTTTGAGCAGAATTGAGAGTTAGTTAAGATGCTCCTGGGTTGGTCATATTGACGACAACACTAGCAAAGCCACAGTGGAAGAGCCAGGAGAGCAGAAGAGAGCTGACAGATACCAGCTTCTGTTGGCTGTTGGTCTACTGGGAAGAAGAGTCTGGGCAGTTCTGAGGCTACCAATTTGCCAAGTTCCTTTTAGCTGCATTTTGAGTTAAAGAGGGCAGCGGCTGCCACTGATGGAGTTGGTTTTGAGAGTTAAATCAGATTCTTTTGAAGTAAGAGAGAAAGAAAAAAGATAAAAGCTGTTGGGAGGTGTGACAGCAGGCCTCTAATACCGGCGTTTGGCACTGAGCATAGCCTAAATCTCATTCCCTCTTGTTTGATCTGATGGGAATAACAGTCTGGCTAAGGATTATCAAGGGCTGACATTGAGTGGTTTTGGGTGCTGCTTTTAGGGTAAAGCTTCTCCCTTTCATCTGAAGGGATCTGGTTATCTCTGTCATCTTCTTCAAGGGCTTTTTGAAAGCAAGGAGATGAAGTCAGAAAGGGATAGCAGTGTTACCATCTGGATAATGATGCCAACCCACAACTTCACCAAGAGGTGTCAGAGCTTTCTAAGTTAAGCAGGTCAATATGGTTTTTTCTATTTTCAGCTTTTGTTGACTTCTAAAAACTATTTGGGCCCACAAACTTTGAGGAGTTTGTAGAGGAAAACACAGGGACGCTAGTGAGTGGAAAGGGAGAGATTCAGTAAAATGAATCACAGTCACAGTAAGAAAACGGTCATAGGAGTTTCTCAACTGTCCTTTTAATACAAGGGACTATGCTTTGTAGAAGGTGACTAACATAGAATCATAGAATCGTTTTGGATTTGGCAGGAGGAGGAGGAAGGGGAAGAGGAGAAGGAATAGAAAAGAGAATGAGACCAAGGACGAAGACATGTTTAATGATTAGTGCTGACCTGAGTGGAAATGTGAGCCCCATCTGACTCTTTTGAAGCATCTCCCCTCATCTTGATGGGATCCTTGAGCCTTCCCTGCCTACGTCTTGCACCTGCTGCTCCACCTGCCCATCACATGCTCTGCCCCTCATTGCCACCAGAGGCCAGTCTATCTAAAATCACACTTACCTGCTGTCCCTTTCCCCCACTCCCATTTCTTCTTTTTAAATCTTGGAATTTAGAACTTACCTGTGGATGTGCCTAGTTGCTCTGCAGTCTGTCATGCTGATGGCCTTTGCTGGGAGTAAGGTGAGCTGCACCCTAAGCACTTTGTGGCTGCAGCAAGTGATTTTTCAGTTGTTGCCTCTTTCCCTGTAGATGCTGTGCTGCTTCCCAGAGACCATCAGGAAGAGATCAGGTGCAAAACATCAGCTTTATTTAGGCTAGATAAAGTATTCTTTCCCTGCCTTTCTGGCTGTAACGGGGGATAACTTTTCTCTTGCTGCATGTTGATGTGCAAAAAATGCCAAGTGACTCTTCAGAGTGTATTGGTACCTGCTGTGGACCCCTCAGCAGTAACTCAATAGTAAGTTATTATCAAAACTGAAGAGCTCTCAAGTGCATCCCTGCCAACACAAGGGACCGTTTCTTTGCTCAGTCACTTTATTCTATGGAAACCTCTCAACTCTCTTCAATAATGCAGTCCATCCTCCTTTTGCATCATCTCAGTCTTGGACAGTGTGCCCTGGGTTTCAGCAGAGGGGGAGTCTGAAGTCCAGCTGCCCCACCGGGGGATGTGGGGAGCTATACTGGATGGTGGGCATTGCCTTGTGCCTGTGCTTGGCACAGTTGGGAGCTTCACTATCCCTGTCAGACACCATTAGCAATAGGCCACGGAGTCTGACTGCAAGTGTGTGTGTTTGTGTGTGCGCACACACGTGTGCTGCTTGTGGACACCCAGCTCCTCCTGGTGCACTCTGCAGGGAGGCTTACAGAGCAGCACCTGGCTGTCGTGGGGAATGAGACGAGCTGGCAAGAGCAGGTCACTGGCTTCTCGGAACCCAAAGCTCAGACTCATCATCTCTTCAGCAAGCTGAGTACAGGCTTTTGGCCTCAGGAGCATCTCTCACTTGTTAATAAATGAACTTTGCTGGATTCCCAGCAGCACTCTGACATGGGTGGATTTTAGCTTTTGTTTAGGAAGTTCAGAGCCCTTGCTGGTTTAGCAATAGGTTTACTGGCTGGCAACAGTATTGTAAATAAGTGTATTATGACCCCACTTCTAACATCTTCTTGTTTGCCAGGTTTGCTAGGCTCTTACGTAGTTTCCCAGTGCTGCAGCATCCCACAGGGATCTGGACCTCTCCTGTCTCTTGTCATCCTGCTCCATGAAGAGACTGTGTGTGTGTAGAGCACAGGCCGTCTCTCACTTTACTTAGGCCTTGCCCAATTCAATGCCCACTCCCCATCACCTCCAGCTGCCAGCAGGCACACATGGGTTGGCAGTGCTGCCTGAGGTCCCCTGAACTCTGTGTGGGAATGCAGTATTTCACTGCAAGCTTGGCTGTTGGAGGATAAACACAGCTATGCCCTCGATGGCCCAGCCCACCATGTTACAGCCGCTGATGTGTATGTATATGCACGGCATCACTACCATCTCCCTCAGGATGTGGCCCCCTTCACATCACCAGATGTGCCCAACCAGCACTCATCTTGCCCCAGTGGGACTGGGAATGCTCCTGCTATGTTACGAAAACCCAGTGGACCCCTCAATGGCACAGCAGCTGTGCTGCTGTGTCCTGGACTTCCATGACAGAATGCAGCAGACAAAACCCAGGACTGCATCCCCACTTCAGTGACTGAGTGACAATTTCAGCGCTGCTGTTTGGCCGTTAGCCCTGCGAGATGCTGCCTGGGTACGGCCAGGCAGGTCTCTGGTGAGGCTTTGTTAGTGCTGCAGCTGTCACCAACCAGAAGAGGAACAGCCACAGACTGGGAGTTGTCTTGGTACCCACTTGAAATGGGGTCCGTGGTTTGTGCATCTTCCTAAATATCACAATTTATCTGTAAATAGGGCCAATGGAATGTTATATAAACAAAGGGTTTTAGAAGGAAACCACAGGATAGCTGTATCTATTACATGAAGAAATAGGAGAGGAGAAAAAGGATAATCAATTTAATTAGAAGCTATATTAAAGTACGGCAAAACTTACTTAGCCTCGTTAGTTTAGTGAACTATTAAGAAAAAAAAATCTAAACAGATCAGCATTTACAAAGTCTTTGTTGTCTCTGTCATTCAACAATACTATTTACTAGAATCATTGGATGATTAGTGGTGCTGTGAAAACAAGTTCAGTTACATAAAGTACCTAATCACTGTTGCCCCTTTTAGCTGGAAATGTCTGTCGTCGTGTGAATCACCTGAGACTACTTCTGTGACATCCTACAACAATATACAAGAAAAACCCAGCAAAAGCATATAGACACACATAGGCTTTATCTGTGGGTTGGCACAGCCTTTCCTCAAGGACAGCGGCAGCTCAAAAGACTTGGCCAGGGTATCACCTAAAGGCATCTTGGTTGTTCACCACTGCCCCAGTTTTCGTTCTGTAAGTTCTACTGTTAGCGTCTGCAGCAGCTGGAGTCTATTCTTTTCATTTCTAAAGGTTACCAGTACAGCAACGTGACCAAGCCTGTGCGTCAGAGCTGTCATTTCAAGCCATCTGCAACATGCTGCTGATCATTATTTAAATAACTTGTTCGCTTCTCCAAACATGCAAGATGGGAGAGATCATGAAACAATTATGTAGAGCTTTGTAAGACTTTTCTTGCCCACTTCCTTCCACAGACATGCAAGGCCATCTGAGGAAAACTCCAGCACAGAAGAAGTAGATTCTGAACTTCCAGTTCTTGTATGCTATTTTATTGCTTTAGCGACTCTTTTTTTTTATTTTCTCAGAGGTGCACTGGAAGCTTATGTTCAATCAGTAAGAACGAGAGAGGCAAAGGAGTTTGCACCAGTCTATCCCATAATGGTTCAGCTGCTGCAGAAAGCGATGTTAACCCTCCAGTGAACATATCTGGACAACTCTCTCAACCTCAGCAATGGACAGTAACAGAGTCATGGGTCTTTGGTGCCGCATATACTTACGGCTCATGTAAGTTATTCACAAATGCACATGATTTACAATGAAGTGTGTTTACCTACTTCATCTGTGAAACTCATGTCTTCTTGCTTTACATTCACATTATAGGAAATTACTTATGCACAAATATTATAAGGAAATTGTAAAATTTTTATGTGCTGTTAAGTCTACATCTAATAAAAATGAATCATTCATTAGCATTCCTTTTGAATTTAGAAAGGTATAAAATTAGAACATACTCAAATATTACAGTATAATTGCTGAGTATCTCAAATAAGGAAGTAGCTCTTTTCCTACAAATATAAACAGTTGGATACATTTCAGCCTTATTTGGAAAACTGTACTTTTGAAATGCTAGAATCATCAGTTTCCATCTAAAAATCACTAATTTTAACACAAGAAAAAATATTTATAAATAACGTGATTCTCTAATGCACTATTCGCTTTGAATGATTTATACTGATTTCATCTCTCTTTTGCTTAAACTGTAATAAAGAACATTGACTATCCACTCCTGAGTTCAGTGTTTGAAATTCTCCAGCACCTTCCTAATTGATGTGAAGCACCAAAATATACTTTGGATGGGTTCATATAAAGAATTCCATGCAGAACACACTCATTACTGCAAGGCTGACAGTGATAAGTCTTCATTTTACATAATACGCAACGCCAAATTTTAATGAATTTATTTGAAATAATATACAAGAATATAGTGTGCAAAAATCTTAGGGGCAACATCATGTCGACATGTGTGATAAACTGAAATTTACAGTTGTGATTCTTAAAAAAAAAAAAACACACAGCTGTTTAGTACATGAAAAGCCATGGTTGTAAAAGTTCACAGCGGAAGCAATTGAAATCCTAATGCAGCTGCTCTAATCTTAGACAGTTGGAAGAAAAAAAAAAAAAAAGTAAAGTGCAAGTGTTGCACGCATAGTTAAGTGCAAAGTTTGCCCCCACCATAAAAGATGTCTTATGGCAAAATAAAATATTGTAGAATATGTGGCAAAGACAAAACACAGAGTTAAAACTATGACGGTGGTGATATCAACAGCACCATTTTTCTTGAGATAATGCTATTTATTTGTTTCATCCTGTCCTGGGCCATTGTTTCCACCAGAAATAACAGCTCTCACTAGTGCCAGCTGGTGCAAAAATATCTCACTTGTGGATACAAACCTTCTACACAGCAACCCAAGCAGCAGCTCCCGTGCTACATTACACTACGCTCTCCATTTCCCACTTTTTCTGGTAACGTGTTGGCATCTGGGCAGGCTGGGAAGCTAAAGGCTGATAATACATTTTGCCATTTCAGAAAATCCCAGGCCTCAGAATCGTAATTAATAATATGGTTGTGCAATACATATAAATCAGCAATAAGAATCATTGTATATAAACAGCTGTTACATATTTTAAAATTCCCCTTTTTGTACATTTTCTTTTAAAAATAGACATTTATACACATCTCCTTCGCCTCTTTCTAAAGTACTTTAGCACCACAGGATATCCATGTTCAAGCCTGTATTACCTGACACATATATGAAGTTTGGAATAAAAATAAGGCAATTTGGTTTATAATGTTGATAGTTTTAGCTTACTTAATGTTTTATTGTAAAAAGCAAATCTGCACTCGTATTAGATCATTTCCAACTTGATGGTGCCGGTATTTTATGGTCACACAAAGTCACAACAAATAGTAAGACCTTGATCTTGCATCTTCTTGCCATCAAGCAACAGCCATTTTGTAAATATAGAGTTAATGGGGAAATTCTAGCTTAATGCTGTTGTGAGCCCTGGGAAAAGAGAGGAGAAAACCAGGTTAGGGGTTACCAAGCAAAGGGGAATTAGACATTATCTTAGATCTAGCACATGCTTGTTTTGAAAGCCACAAGTCTTTGTAATCATTGGTCAGGTATTCAGAAGGGGGGAAGAAAAAAAAAACCCAAAAAAACCCAAACAGATGATTTTATCCCCTGATCATCAGAAGACCATCGAGACTTCTTGGTCACATCCTAGAGTCCACCATCATTACTTGATAAGGTAAAAGCAAGCTGTGAACAAAATTCTTAGTTCACAGAAATAAAATCATTGTAAAAGTTATTTCCTGCTGTAACACTGAAGTAACAGGTACTACAGAAACTGTTATCTTGGCCTAAACATCATACCATTAAGGAAAATCCTACAAGGCAGGGCAAGAAAGTCATCCTTACTACAGCCAACCCATCACTAGTCCTCTCAGTTACACGTGAAGATCCCCCACTGAGTCCCCTGAAGCTCCCAGGTGCACGTGAACTCCATCTCACCATCCACTGCCCAAGACTGCAGTAGTGCAAAACCAGAATAAATAAATAGTATTATTTTAACTAAGTCCACAAGGAAATCTAACAGAAGCTGCTACTGTTGATTAACGTAGAATGCAGTGAACAGAAAACCAGCTTGTTCCTAGGAGCTGGGCTTTGGTGAAACCTGCAAAGAGGCACTGAACACTCAGCACCAAGTATTTACTGCAGTAAGAAGCACCTTAGTGTTGAAGCATTTCTTACTCAGTCTTAAGGGAACACTTGCATATACTCTTGAGAAAGTCAGCCTCATTTACACATGAAAGGAAAGGGAGTAATTTGAGGATGAAATCTTAAACCTGTGAAGTGCACAACATACTTGATGCTCCTACCCAGGCATAAAATGGTTGATGAAAGACACTGGCGCTCTTGTGTGCCTCAGTGGATCTTTCCTGCCAACCTCTCTTCCAGCTGAACATCCAGGTTGGCAGATCTCCTTTTGATCTTCTCTTTATATGAGGTATTAGCTTGAAAGCCCTTATCTGACCTAATACATCCATCACCTGCTAATACATTGCTGCAGACTCTTAAATCCATGGCCTTAAAAAGTGGAAAATTATTTCCCTACAGAATAAATGTTATCTATTGTATTTATTTTACAATTAAAACAGAGTAATAAATGAAAGGGATTAATGGGGAAGAAATTAATTTGTTCCCTCGGTAAACTTCATATATGCTGATATAAATTAAGAGTAAAATAGATGGATAGAAAAGGGTAAAGAAAATGATTTTACTGAAGAAAAAGGTGCCTGAACACAAAAAAGAGTAGGGGTTTTTTTTGTGAACGTTTGTTTCTGAGGGGAATGGACACATGTAACTTAGGTACAAACTTATAAACTCAGTTACTTCGAACAAAAGACAATGTGCCCTTCCTCAGCATTTCACAAGGACTCTCACTTTCAGTCCAACAGGATTCACAACTCTCATCAAATACTCAGAGACAGACCTTTTCCATCTCCTGCCCACTGTCAAAACGCAGGTTAATACAACACAGGGGAGTAAAATGAAGGACTGGGCTACCAAGAAGGAAGCAGACAGCAGTTTATCCTGAACAAAACCCACTGTAGCTACCGTACAAACACAATTAACTGCATAATAAAAAAGCCTGTTTCACAAACATACAGAATTTGTTCGTTTTCGTTTCCAACAGTCAGGATTTAAACGTTTCTGTTCTTCCGCCAAGGCCTTGGCTTCTAGTGTGTACATCCGTCTCTCTTCGTTTTTCATTTTCTTCCACCTGTCACCGAGTATCACACTTATGGCTCTGCAAGATAAATGTTTACAGTACACTCAGGTCAGGGAGTTAAAAAATACTCTTATTTTTCTCTTCTTTATCTCAGCACTTTAAAGAAGACAAAAGTGGAAATCATAATACATACAAAAGAAATGAACTGTATATTTTTTTTTAAAACTATCATGTTTCTGCGTATCTTCTCCTACTTCTTTTATCAGTTAAACAGCTGAGATGTCTGTGTTAGGTGAGCATGGGTCAATGCACATTCTAACAGTTCAAAGGGTGCACATTTGAACACACAGCACCTCACATAAACCAGCAAAACAGGGATGTTAAAAAACCACCACCAAATGGTAACTCACATTTGTTTTGCTCTGCTTTCATAGTAGAAGATCGTATGACAGATTTGCTGAAAATATGTCCTCTAATAATTAGGGCAATGAGCCGAATATGACCTCAGCCAAACAAATATTTGATTAACTGCAACCCCCCATGTCTATTTAATAGCTGCATGTAGCTTCCTCCACCTTTAATCCATACTGGGGAGAACACGAGTGGGCGGAACATACTGGTATGTTCCCGTTCCTATGCAAAAGAAACCATTTGTTCTAACACACCTATCATCATTTCTAGAAGCTGAATTAATTGCTTTTCCTATTCCTTATAAACTTAATGTCTTTTGGACAGTATTTCCTCATATTATCATGCCATATTGCTTAACTGCACTCCCAAATGTTGGATCAATATTCCACTAAAGCTTTAACTCCATCCTTTAGCTGAATGAAAACCTCTGAACAGCTCTTTTATCAATGACTATTACTAAACTACCGAGTAGGTACACTTTGTCTTCAGACTACAGTGATGCACGGTGACTCCATAGAGCAAACTCCTCAAGCTGCAACCAGATCCCAGCAACATCAAATACATTTGCACAGTCTGTCTCTGGCAATGGGATTTCTGAGTTTCTATCCAAATTAACCACCAGTATCTTTGGTCTGTCATGAGAAGGAAGCACCCGCCAGTTTAATCAGACGATTTTTCATGTTTTAGTAGTCTTCAGACGCAAATCAACAGCACCAGAAACCTGTCTGGTTTTGGTCACCAGTTTTTACTGGTCACTCATACCTCCAGGAAAGAACACGGTGACCCAGAGAGAGCGGGTTTGCTGAAAAAACCATTGCATTTCCAAATAAAAATGTACTATGAAATCTTTGTATTTCAAATGCAAAAATATATATATCTATTTAGATAAAATAGATATATATATCTATTTTATATCTCCAGAGACAAAACTGCACTGAGGCAGTGAGTAAAGATTGCTACATTTTAAAAAGCCTGAAAAATGTGATGCAGAGACAAACGCTCAGTTTCTCCATGGAAATATTCCTATGAGCAAATCACATGGACTGAAAAAAGATGCGTACAGGGAAATTTCCTGACATGACAGAGACCTAATTCTCCTGACCAGAAACAAGAACAAACTGACCCTACCACATGACTGCCTTAAGCACCCTTCACCTCATCAGAACTTCGCAGTGCTCTGTACACTGCCTCTGTCCTCTTAAAATGCTGACAGAGACAACATTTTAGCAGTAGACTAATGTACACAATGCCATCCCTTATGCTGCGGTTAATTCAAAAGAAATTGTCAAATAGTAGCTGAGAATGCCTCAAGTTTACTCCATAATTATGTTCAGCATGAACAAATGCTGTTAATAGCTTAGGTGATTTTCTTTATCTTTAGAATGTACACTACTCAAATTATTCAAATATTTCTGAACACATACTCCAGTACCACCATGGTTACAGCGAAAATATCTACAAAAGAAACAAGTGTTACCCTAACACCAGTTTCTCAACTACAGTCTTACGGTCCACAGAATTTTTAAGTATCATGTGAACGTTGACTTGTGTTTTAAACGTTTACAGCTCACTATCCTGTTGACATGGCTTGAGCTACTTTGTCTCAGAACAGACCGTTTAAGGCAGAATACCTGAAGTTCTGTCCTTTGCTACATGTGTAAGAAAAATAAAATAACTGTAGCACAGGTAAGAACTCCAGTGTAGGAAAAGGGTACTACATGTAACCAACTGTCACATACTAACTTACATTTAAAAAACCTAACAGTTGCCTCTGAACAGCTACATTAATAAATGCCCCAGCACCAGGTAGCAACAGTAGCTGAATGCCTGTAAAATCAACTATCATTACCCCTCATGATTTCTTCTGTACTATACCTTATGGATGCCAAGAAACTGTATCCAAATGGGATGCATGCTGAACCTTACTTGTAACTTCACCATCACTTTCCTTCAAGGTAAACCTGCTCACTGAAACATTCAACATATTTTCACAGCCATCCAGCTGCAACTCCAGTTCACTGTATCAATGTGAAATCAGCATTTTAAATTAAATATATAACATCATAAACTTTCCTAGCTGCCACTGTTCAATTTCTCATTAATAGTTGCAATGAACTTGAAGGCAGCAGATCTGCTTCACTGCAATTCCTATCAACACTGCAGAACGTTGTTGTCAGGACACACAAGACTGGCTGGGATTTAAAGATGGGTTATTTGCATGGTAGTATTTTATTTCTCAACACCAGTTAGAGCCTCCTTACATTATGAAATAGCCCACATGCTCCCAAAGGCCTGTCCAATCCTTTAGTTCTTACCAGATTCAGTACTAGACTTCTAATGTGACAATGCAATTTTTACAGTAAAAGTTTTCATAATGTTATATATATTAAAAATCCGATTGTAAGATCAGTGCATGTTCATGCGTTTAGTTTATATTTACATATGCACAATTAGCAGAAAATATTATTTAAAACCATTATGTAATGGTTTTATATATTATCCATTATATAATGGGCATCTCTATTAAAAAAATTAAAATTTTTAGACACGAATGTGCATATAGATAAAACATAAGAACAAACCAACAAATAACCCTTGCCCAAACACACGGTCATACGACTCTTCCTGCAAGTTTCAGCAGATTGTTCAATGCCGTTAGGACAAGCAAAATTTGGCAACTTAACTGTTTGTATCAAGATCTTTCAGACATCCCAACAACCAGTACTCTATTATTTAATATGATATACAGACTGAGAATAAATAATAGTAACTTTACTGAACAATTTGCAATATTATGTCAAGATTTAATTAGAAGAAACAGAAATTCCCTTCTTCCATTACAAGACACAAGCAGTGAGCCTGGTACTTTTTTTCCCATGAATGTTTCTTGTTAGTGTAAACAAAGACTGTTGTGTATTTGTGACTGGTGCACATATATACATACGTCAGTTGCTTTACTCAAATGCTTTCTCAGAAAGTAGGTTTCAAAAAAATAGCTTGTGTAAATATTTATAGTCCACCCATCAATTTAGCTTTCTGTCTGCATCTTTCAAAACTTGTTCTCAAAACAATATACGCACATTTTATTTCCAATGCAAAGTTCAGTCCACTTAAATTTAAAGGTGGGTCACAGATACTCTGCTAGCTTACAAAACTACAATGTTCTATCTTTACCTGTTGTCTTTCCCTGGATACATCTGAGTATATTCAACTCTGTATTTTTTGGCAAAAAGCATGAAGGCATTCATTGGTCTTTTGCACTTGTTTGGAGAAGTGGCACTCACAGTACTTGCAGTCCCTGAGCTGTGACTTTTGCCAGCTTTGCTGTACAAAGCACTGGAGGAAAGATGTGTTGATGCAGTAGATGCACAGTTTTTACTATTGCATTCCGATCTCTCAGCATCTTGATTGTTTGATCCTCCATAAGACAGAGAAGCGCGACGCTGGCGAGCCATGCTGCTTAGCACATAAACTGCAGAGGAATCCATTGGTGTGAAATCATAACTACAAGAAAAAGACATACCATAAAATGATCAAGTAATTTTCATGCAGAATCCCTAAATAGCTGTTCATTCTTCATCTGTACTACATTTCTAGTATTCTGGTCTCTTTTGTGTGACATAACCATTTGTGCTTGATGCAAATGTCAGTGGGAAAAAAAACCAACAAAACTTTGGCAGATGAATTAGTAGGTTTTTTTAATGTGATGGTGGACTGCAACTTTGCAAGATCTGCTGTGTACTATCCACTCCTCAGCTGTATATAAGTTAATTATACACTGTCTTCAAATTTCATCCACTTTTGAAATAAGCTGCTTGCTTTCTGCTTCTGTCCTTACTACAAATCAAATCTGGTCAATGAATGGTAAGTACTGAACGAGACAACTGATGTGGAAAGAACAAGTGTTGAGTTCACTTGCAAGTATGTATTAATTACAAATACGAAACCACTATTACAATAAATTACAGACACCATTCTACAAATAACTTCTCTAGGCAGTTAAATACATATCGTTTTACAGACAAAGCTTCCACTGAGACTAAAAAAAAAATATATGAAGACCCATGATGTTGCATACTAATTGATTCAAAGCTGACAAACATCTGCCCTCTAGTGACAAAAATGTGAGATTCCTCGTTATTTCAACAGCTTAGATGAGTTATTTCCATAGAACTTAGATCTCCAAATACTAAGATGTTGTAATTTTTTGTTGACCAACAAATTAACCTCTAACCACTGCAGAAGTTGTTTAATTCCACAGACTTATTTGTTACCATCTCCAGGTGTGTGCAGATCACACTGGGAACCACAGGCTATACTGTCTTTAGCATGCTATACAGGGAAAACACACTTGTAAAGGTGCTACTCAATTATAAATCTAAAACACTAAGTCACCACCACAAAATAAACATTAAATATATCTAACTCCAAGGCTCTGATAACCCACTGCTCAATGTAACTAAAGCTGCATAATTTATGGCAAAAACAGGGGCTTTGAAGAGCTTTTTTTCTGAACACAAAGTAGAACTACTGGCAAAGAAACACTGCCAGTGGTGGTCCAGCCCCCATCTGCAGGCCCACTCTGTGGGATGGAACCAAAAGCAAGGATGGAGCCTGAAGGGCTGTCTCCAAAATCCCTTAGGAAAGTAAAAAGCGACAAAGAAGGGATAATGCCAACAACTTTGCAGGCAAGTTCACATGATAGGGAGAAAGTACCTCTCTGTTCTAAAAATAGTCCAGCACTCTTCCTATTCCTAATCTCCTTCCCATAACACAGCAACAGGATTTTAGTTTTTAATTCTTCTGTCCTGTTAACCACAGCTGCTGCTGCATGCTCCTTTCTCAGTCACTTACTCCCTTCTGCCCAGAAAGAGATAAGAAATTTGAAGTGTCCAGGCAGTGTTTAGCTGGGCTGCAGGGTGAACAAGGAGCCACAAGCCCAATTTCTTCAGAGATGTAAATACAATGATTCTAACAGCCCTCTATGTACGCACTTCAGAACAGGAGTTAGCAAGAAGAAAAAACAACCCAGACAGCAAATGAGTGCAGACAAGCCATTTGAACACACTCTCTACCCCAGACTGAAATCACAAGAGAGTTCCTAAGGCCTGATCTGCAAACAGCATTTTAAAATATTTTTTTCTACTATAAAAAAACCAAACTCCCCCCAAAAAAGCAACTGAACTGAAAACAGATGCTAAAAAGGAGCTAATATCATAGAAGATGGATTCTACTAAACCTTGAAATCTCAATGTAATATGGAAAAATCTTTTAAGTAGTACTATTTCCTTATAATCTTACAAGAATTTATGTTGGATGGGACCTCTGAAGGTTATCTATCTGGTTAAACCTCTTGATCAAAGCAAGGCCAACATCAAATTTAATCGAACTTTGAAGTTAGGTAAGTTTGATATATTAGAAAACAATCACAAAAAGCAGAATATATAAAATCAGTAAGAACTAATTGTCAAAGTATTCTAAAGCCGTAGCACATGCATTAATTACTAAGAAATTGCTCAGACAATTCACATACATAGCTGCATATGAAGTACAAGTTCATAGCTGGCAGAAATACTACTGTCGGAAAACTGTACTGTTTTTCAAACATAACCCACTACATCTGAAGAAATTTACAGAGGCAATAGGTACTTTTTACTTCTTTATCTAATCTGTCTTAAACTATCATAAACGGGCTGAAAACTTATTTCACTACAAGATATTACTTTGCCGTTTAGCAGAGCATATAATTACATAGCTTTTCTAGTATCCAGTCTTTTATTTTTCCCTCTCATTTATCTTGTAGTACCAAAAGTATTCTCTCTTTGCTTTACATAATGCTTCAAATTCTTGTAGACTTCAGGTGCCTACTCATTAAATACAAAAACCACTGAGGCCACTTTATCCAAAAATTACCTTTTAAATGTATCAAAAACACCTGAATCATCAAAGTTAATGGCATCAGGGTGTCCAGGAGGTAGACACAGATCTCCAAGATGCATTTCACAGCATGGAATGCCATGCTGTACCACAGTCAAGCTTGGATAAAAAGATGACCAACCTGAAGTGGTAAAGAGTTAAATTAGACAAACGGCCAGACAATCTCTCTAGTTCTTAACTGGAGCAATCCTATATCTCTAAATGATATCATTTTATAAAAATGTTCTGATGTAGTTTCTTTCACCCACAAGAAAACAGAAACACTTACTCAGGGAATTCTTACTGCAAATAGTTGGTTTTATCTCAAGTAAAATCTCATTCTAGCAAAAAAAAGTAATCAAAATCTGGAAACTTTTATCATCAGAAGTTTCATGTTTAGCAAGCGAGGAAAAACCTCCCATATTTGCAGCTTTCCTTTCTCCCCCCAGTTCTTCTGCCTGAGCTCCATTTATATACATGACTAAATCCTTCCTTATGAGGTACACGGTGTTTCTGTAGATTTACAGTTTTGTTAGTTCAAATTCTGGATTTCTGTATGAAGATAGTAAATTGATTCTGCAACACTGCTTTTTTCAATTTCTTGAGCAACACAGGATGCCAATAAAATCTGCAACTACTTTCTAATGATATTTAATATACAACCAAGTATACCTGTAGTATTTCATACCTTTATTTTTAACATAAAAAGGATGATCGAGTCTGCATTCTACTGTAAGCAAGCCATGTTCCACTGTGCCAGGATCAAAAGTCAACTTCAGCACTGACTCACCAAAGGAAACGCTTTCTTCGTGAGAAATCAACTTCAAACCATCGGAACCATAGCCCTGTAAACATACATACAGTTCCAAATTTTTCCTGCAAGAAAAGCACGTACTTGTCTATACTCTAGGTGTATGTTCATCATCTTATATTAAAAAAATACCAACATGCTAAGTGTTCTTGCTAGTAATACAGGTAATATAGCATTCAAAACATACCTAAGTGAACTCAGTTCAATTGCTTTATAGCAAGACACTCAAATAGTACAGTGATCAGCTCTAGACAAGTTTAATATAAACCTGTCTTCCTGACACAGTAATTAAAGGCACAGTGATAATATAGGAAACTAAGTATTTGCTATAGGTATTGAAATGAATTTATTAGAGCTAACAGCTACCTTGTAAGGACTCACTGGGAGATTTTCCTCTTTTCCACAGCTTTCCAATCTTGCAAAATCTTCAACATCCTGCCATTCTTTATTGCGTCCTTTATGAAAGCACAAACGAGAGCCTGATAGATTTTTTAAAGGGGAAAAAAAAGAAAAAAAAAAAAAATTATTGTTACGTAAAAAAGTCTGTAAAGAAAAGCAACACAAAAGACAAAACAAACACTTACTTCATGACACATGTTATCTTACCTTTCAGAAAACAATGCCAAACAGTTGAGGGCCAGGAATGGCACCATCCTAAATCATCATCATCTGAAAGTGATGACATGCAGAAAATGCCAGATTCTGATTCACTATTTGCCTAATAAAAAAAGCAAAATGGTGTTGATATTTTACTGTGGAAGATTTTAGGGCTGGTCTTATACATCTTTAGACACATTCTCTTGATTTGCAACTGCCTCATCATTTTGCCTTAAATACTAATAGGAATGTGAAGACAAATAGGAATGAAGACAAATATTCAAGGAATGCAGTAAACATGGATGGAGTGTTTTCATCTCCCCTTCTTGAAATGTGCCATCCTGAAATTTTGGGATTTCATTCGCACACCTATGGATTATCTTATGCTTAGGTACAAGCATTTTACGTTCATTCCTTGGTCACCCACAGACCCACTCAAAGCACACGTTACACTATGGTCGAATTACTGGAAAGCTGTAAGGCCAAGTTGATTCTAAAGAAATCACCAGGAAAAACTCCATGTCTTTAACAGACAAATTTCAGACACAAAATACACAGGAAAGGGAGAAGTAGGACTAACGGTTTTCATGTGTCTAAACAGACATGGTTCTGCATTGCCTTTTCGAGACAGCAAAGAAGTTAATACAATTTTTTAAAGCTTGCTATAGAAGGAACTACAAGAAAAGCAAGGCTTTCACAGAACAGGATCTCTTCACAAAAATGTACAATCTACAATGTAGCACTACAAGCCTACTGTGTTTGCTAAAAAGAAAAGTAATAGAATACCTAACTTAAATAGAACTGGTATTAGAACTAAACAGATTTTTCTTTAAACTAGTTTCTCTTTTCAAAAAGCTTAACCCATTACTCATGCATCTTTATTTATTTTAGAAATGTTTCAGAACAACTGACCCTTTCATGTCTGACTGGTGTTTCATCCAAATCATTCTTGGAGAAGTTAGGATCATTCTTTGAGGATCCTGGTGGAGGACGTGCATAGGAATGTAAACTTTTGCTTGTAGCTATTATGTGAACAGGAGATGATCTACAACAGAAAAATGTATTTATCTCAGATCAAGACAACACAAGACTTAGCTGCTATTACTCTAAAATGCTTCCATTTAACAAGTATTTCTGTTTGCATGAGCTGAATACCAAATTAACTTCTCACACACCAGTATTCAAATTGGATGATTAAAGGGTGCAAGCTCAGGCAAAGGGAGTATTTAGCATAACTCCTGCATAGCTTCTATATACCACCCAAATGACAGTATTATGTCCACATCAGCATCTCCTTGTCACAACGCTGAAGTTTTTACAAGTATCTTGAAGTGAATATCCCAGAGTAGATAAATACATCTGCGCTGTCGTAATGATTAAATTCCAACTGCATTACTGTTAATTACTACTTTTAATTTTCTTATTATAAACCTAAGACCAAAGCCAACCAATAAAAGATGAAGGCCAAAAATTTCTAAGATTCCCACACTGCTTCTCACAGCCTTAGGGAATTCACATATCATACAGATCATCAATACACTGCACTTCCAATTAACTCTTTTTAAAAAAAAATCTGAAGTCAGTGCACTAGTAAGTGTTAAGAACTTAAAGTAACAAATTCACCTTAATTTTTCTTCTGCTGCTTCACATGAGGTAAATGCCTATAATTTCTGCCTACTTCATTCACGGCCAGCAATTAAGGAGCTTTTGCAAAAGGCCCTGAAACAAGCCCTGTGCAATTTTCCACAGAAAAATAAAGTTAACACATAGAAAGATCGAAAACAGGTCTCTAGTTCAAAGTCAGAGGGTGTGAAGAGTGAAGGAAATGTTTCTGATGACATATTACAAATCTTAGCATTCAAAATTGAAATTAATGTCAGTACCTGTTATAAAAAGAGCACTGCATCAAAGGACTCTGAGGACTTGTGGCTATATTTGCCAATTCTGTCAACCAGTTCACCCCATTCTCACAAGAATAAGCACTTTCTGAGTTGCTGTTTGAGGTATGTTGGTTCCACGAAGGCCTTGAACATTCCTGATGTGAAACATCAGCACCAAGCTGAAAAAGTGCAGGTGGCGTAGAATCTGTCTGCACAGCCTGTAGTTCAGGAAGATCATCTACAAACAAACGCACAAATTACTGCAATTATACTAATTGATAAATTCTAGTTGACGCCAAACCTTGCAAATAAAAATAAACAAATTTTATTTTCTCATATCACAATTACCAACATTTCACAAACCTTATTCATAATACTGACAAAATGACCACAGAAATAATCACATCTCTATTATCCATTCTATTATCCATTCATACAAGCAACTTAAGAAAAACACTTAAGTAACTAGATAAAAATGTAGTTCTGGCCTTAAAGTTTTTACTAAACTGACTACTTTACACTGAACTATACTGCAGAATTATGCAAAAGTAGCAACATGCTTCACTAAAATACTACAACATTCAACAAAAGACAACTAAATTAATCTGTCCTGTAACTAAGTATTGTTATTCTTAATCATTCCATGACTTCAATTAAATGTGTTAATATTTCATTGATTATATCAATACTTCGAAATATACATGCTATTTTGGTTTAATATATAAGTGAAGTTAAATGGTCCTCTAGCCCAGAATCTCTACTTGCAGCTGATGTAAAGCAGCATAATTTCCCTTTAGGAGGAGCTCTTGAACTTTCTGTTTGTTATTCGTGTGCCAAAAAAGGCTTCTCTGGAGATCAGGAGCAGAAATTTGTAGCTGCGAGTTCAAGAACTTGTTTAAGTCAACAGGCCAGTGTGTCAGAACTGCAAACTGGTTACAGGTAAATGTGACTGCAAAATAAGACCTTCAGATGTCACAATTCACTGTCATATTCCCTGCCCTACTTAAGTTAGAAAACAGTAACCTCATTCAGTCAGCTTCCAGTAATTTCACTATAAGAAAACTACCACAAACTTCAGGATTTGGCTTCTTCTGAAAAAGTCATATTATTTACCAAGTTCCATGTGCTCATCAGAGGATGCATATCCAGGAGAAGAGGGCAGGTTTTCATTACACTTCAGCAACTCCAGTGACTCATTCATCCCTGAAGTTCTCTTGTCTACTACCAGAAGGAGTTTCTGAACTGCATTAGGCATTTGATTTGTCTTCACTTCCCACACCATGTTAGGATGCTCCAAAGAATCTGACTTTAAAGAGACAGAGGTTAAAAATTTGTATACACATGAACTGTTTTAAGTTGCATCTGACAGGCTACTTCATTACCAGAACCCTAAATCCTCCATAATCTGTTGAGAATCACAGCACAATCTATCTTGAAAGGCACCTCTAGAGATGATCTGGAGCAATCCCTGCAGAAAGCAGAGTCAACTCTGAAGCTAGATGAGGATGCTTGGGGCCCTGGCCACTTGAGTTTCTAGTTATCTTGAAGGATTTAGATTCCTTGACATTTCTCAGGAGCCTGTTCTGGTGACCACTCTTCTTGTAAAGAAGTTGTTCCGTACACATGGTCTGACCTTCACTTGCTGCAGCCTGTGCCCATTACCTCCAAGAGTCTGGGGTCATCTCCTCAACTACCACTCAAGTCAAGGTAAACAACATTCACTTGGTGGCCTGAACCACGCATCCCATCACAGAAGGCAATCAGATGGGTCAGACATGATTTGCCTTCGGTTAATCTGTCCTGGCTATTCCCAGCCACCTTCTTGCCTTGTAAGAGCCAGGACATGGCTGTCAGGAGGATCTGCTCCACAATCCTCCTCAAGGCTAAGGTTAGGCTGACCAGCCTGTAGTTTCCCCACATCCTCCTCCTTGAACCCAGGTGTGACATTTCCTTTTTTCCGGTTACTGGGAGCCCTCCTGCCATCCAATCCACTGCCTTTTGGAGCCCACCCTCACAATGACACTAGCCAGCTCCCCTGACTCACCCTCTCCAATCTCACCAAATTGTGCATGGCTGGCTCACAGAACTGGCCTGCCCCTAACTTGCTCTTTCTCTATCATAGACAAAGTACTACCTCACACAGCTTGATGTGAGTTTCTAGGTCCAGAGACTTGAGAAACCTGGAAACAGGCCTTGCAAATAAAGACCAAAGTAAAGATGTCATCCTCAACCTTTTGATACTATGTCTCCTATGTTATTTAGCACCAGGCCCATATTTTCCCTAGTCACCCTTTTACCATTGGCATATCTGCGGAAGCCTTTTCCATCACCCTTCACAGCCCTTGCTATCTCCACTCCAGGTATTGTCTCAAACACATCTGACTGCTAACATCCTTAACTGTGCTATAAATGAAAAGAAAAAGCCTCTGCTATCAGATTTCACTGCAGTTACACTTCCCCAAAACCCACTACTGTAACATTTATTCCAAAAGAAATATTTTAAATCATCTTCAGTAGTCAGAGAACTGTTCGATTATTCTCCACAACCTCTGCCTCTTGAAGCCAGAAAACAAGGTTATTCAGTCTTTAGTAATTTGGTTATCTACTGTTTTTTTCAGATGATGATGAATTAAAGCTACTGTAACATCATTACCTTGTACTTTAATGAAGTGTCATTGAAAGAAGCAGATCTGAAAAGTCTACCACATGCACTAAGTAAGCTCTCACAGGCCACATCAGAGAAACACAATAGCTAAAAACAGTCTAATGTTTTCATATGAAACAGTAAGCCTATCATCCTAAAAGTTCCCTCAGTGTGATGCATAAAAAGCCATCTGATAACAAATATGAAAACCCCCACTTTATTTTAAGAAACAGTTAAAAGGTATTGTGTGGATACAGCCAACACCAACAATATTCCATGTTTTTACTCATTCTATGAATTTGTTTCATTCATTTTGCAGCTTGTCCTCTACATAATATAGTACAGACATAACCCTTTGAATTACACACTGGCCCTACCAGAAGAGGCCTGACCTAAGCAATATGGGTTTTCTACTGGAAAATTTCTAACCTTCTCATCTCCTAATCTTTCAAATACATGCAAAACTTACATAAACTTGCATTCCAAACAAAAAAAGATGTTTGATTCTACTCAAATAGCACTACTAAAAAAGCAACAACAGTATAATTCTGATTTTAAGGAGGTGAAGATAGAAGGTAAGAGAAATGAAAATATACTACAGTCAAGTAACCTATTAGTGTCATGTATTTCATCTCCGAGAAGCATCTTTAATGCAAATTACTCCTGTTACCCGTAAGGGACAGTAAAATTACAGAGCATCACAAGTGTCAACAGCTCAGTCATCTCTGAACAGAAAAATCAGACCTCAGTAGTACAGGTCAGGACCTTAATGATTATCTCCACATAATCAACTCTGAAAAGCCACTCCTTGTTTTTCTGGCTTGTCTACGACCTTCCTTTCCCCCCTTCTGCCTTGTTTTTCCCTCTGTTTTTTTTCTCTTCTCCTTTTCTGTTTTCCTGCCAAAACGGACGAGCTAACTTACTTTGGGAATCTTACTTTCTCCTTGCTTCCTGCCAGCTGCCAAGATGTGGAAGTACCCTGTCCTGGAACCCCAACACACTGAAGGTCAGAGATAAGGTACAGATACAACACACTAGTCTGATAAGATACTTGTTTGAGAAATGCACTGTTCTTCCAAGTGAGAAGAATTTCTCTAAACCAAAGCTGCCTGTGTACAAAAGCCAAAAAATCCTCCAGCAAATGAATCAAAAAGAAAAACAAAAGAAGTGCCCAACTCTACTTTCTATTTTTTTTCTTCCACTTGATTAAAGCCTGCTTTGGACATCACGTGCTTCCCTTGCCCTCAGCCTTTCAATACTTTGAAATGTTAAGGGGAATGGTCATTAATTAGCTTCTAAAGATTTTATTTTTTTTTTAAATACAGTTTCATGTTCAAAATTTGTTGTGACAGGTATTTTCTAGAAGTGTGCTTCACAGGACTATAATTACTGCCGTTTTCTTTAGAAGCTACATGAATTTATTTATGAATTTGTGCTTTAAAGTAAGTCCATTTGTCACCCTCAAACAAACAGCAGTATTAACAAAGGGAGTATTAATTAAATTATGCCTGTTTTTGCGGGACAAAAATAAGTAAGTAGTGTAGCTGAGAAGGGGCTCCGCAGATTCGGACAGCACCCACCCTCATGGAGCTGGGTAGAAGTGCTTCCCATGTTTTTTCTCCTGCTTTTCACGCTCCTTCCCCCCGAAGTCTGGGGCCAAGAGTTGAGCCCGCAGCCACTCACTGGGTGGAGTTCAATAAGGAGAACAGCTCCTCCCAGCCGAGCAGCTTACTGGCAGGACTGGATCGCCACCAGGGACTTTTGTTGGCACAGCTGCTCTGATGGAGGCTCCACTCCGCACCCCCGCGAGCAAAGCGCGGCGGCACAGCCCCAGCAGAGCACACGACGCGACCCGTCATGTTTCCGCACACTACGGCCTCTTCGCGTCCCACGGGCCGAACCGTACCTTCCACCCCCCTCCGCCAGACGCCCTCCCCCACCCGCGGAGAGCCCTCCCCACCCCGCGCACCCGCCGCGGGGGCACGAACATGACTCTGGTTACATAAGGGTGGTATTTACAGCACAGCTCGGGGCGCGTGAGCACGCGCCAGGAGGGGACCCCCGGCTGGATCGGAGCCCCGCACCCCGACACAGCCTCTTCCATCGTGCCTGTGCCCGCAACTGCGCCCCGGCCGCGCTCGGGAACGCGCCCCGCTCCCAGCCCCCTCCCCGCGCGGCGGCGCGCTCACCCCCGCCCCCCCCCCCCGCCCGTCATGTGATCCCGGGCTGGACGCTGCCCTTGTTTATAAACTGCTGCCGGCATGGCGCATGCGCGCAAGCCCCATTCATTCACAACTGCGTAACAGCCTGGCCCCGCGGGGGGCAGCCAGCAGGGGCGCCCCCCCACCGCCCCACGCACCCCCAGACACCGCCGTTACCCCGCGGGTGGAGCTGCCAGCCCTGCCGGCGGGGGACTCACCTGCATCAAAGTCGTTCCCACCCGCTCCTTCCCCGAACAGCCGCTGCTTTCCGCGGCGGGGCAGAGCGCCATCGCTCTGACAGACCGGGACAAGCGGGCGCCCCCCAGGATAAAAAAGCGGGGGGACACTCAAAGTATTTCGCTTGCTTTCGCGCCCTGGCGCCGCAGCTGAAGGGCCCCAAGGCGGGCCCGGCACCCCCACGGGTTCCAGCCCAGCAGCGGGGTTGGGGGGGTGCGGGCTCCACCGGGCCGCGGAGGGCAGGCGGCAGTAAACAATGTCCGGGCTCGCGCCGCCACCAAAACCCAGAGCCCATCGGCCAAAAGACTTCCTTGGCTCGGCTCGCGGCCGCCGCCGCTCTCCTCCGGCCCGACGGACCCCGTCCGTGCCCCGCCGGGGCCTCGCAGCCCCCCAAAAGCGGCAGCTCCAAACTTTGTAGCACTTACCAAACCCGTCGCCATTACCAGACGCCGCTCAGCTTTACCCCCCGCCTGCTCCCCACAGCGAAGTCCCGCCCGAGCCATGCAGTGCTCGGTCGCCGAGTGGTCGAAGACGACGTTGTCCGAACCGCATCCGTTTCCTATTGGCTACCTGGCCTGCCTATCAAGAATCCGCCCGGAGGGCGGACATGTTTTGACTCGCCTGCACAGCGGATTGCACCGTGCTGCACATCAATCACCTCCAGCTAGCGCCCCGATTGGCCAATGCCCCCGCTGGCTCGCGGAGAGGCATTCTGGGAGTTGCAGTCTTCGCCGCCGCCACCGCCCGCCAACTCGGACCCGATAAGACGACAGCCCCCAGGATGCCCCGCGCGGCGCCAGGCTGATAGTAAACAAGAGTCATAGGGACACGTGTACCCGCGCCTGTGGCCGCCCCGGCCCGCAGCCGCCCGCCGGGGCCTCTGCCGCGGGGAGGCCGGCCGCCAGTCAGAGCCACCCACCCCGCAAACCTGAGTGCGGAGAGGCGCTGCCTGACCTGGTGTTGCGGCGGGGAAGGCCGCGGAGGAGCGGCCTCCCTGGTGTCCTGCGGCGGGAGAGCCCGTCTGGCTCTCGCAGCTCTGCCGGGCCGGGCGAGGCGCAGGCCCCGACATGGCGGTGGCCTCCGTGGTGGGTCGGTGAGGCGCTGGCTCACGGCATCAGCGTGGGAACGGCGGGAGAGCCTCGGGCTAGTGCCTGCCTGTAACGATCCCCGGCGTGCCCGGCCCTTTCCGTGATGCACCACCATCAATGAGCGCTCCCAAACGCCGTTGCGAAAGCGGCCCCGCTCGTGTTTCACCAAATAAAGCCGGCGGCGTGGGGAGGCGAGAGGAAGCTGCTGAAGGTCAGAGCATGAGTCAGCAGCTGGGCCTGGTCTCTGCTCCGGCTCTTCCCTTGTCTCCATTTCGTTAAAAAGACAGCGGTGGTAGCTCAGGTCCAAAATGCAAGTTCGTGGGGAAAAAAATTTTTTAAAATCCATGCAGGTTCATCATTCTATTAGTGTCTCCCAGCCATCCCCATACATTTATTGCCAGAGTAACAACCTGGTTTGGTTTGGCATCACTTCTGTTTCACTGACACAGAAATTAGACTACAGCAACGAGATTTGCCCGCTCAGACAGTACCTCCAGCAGCTTGCAGAGGCAAGGATGGATTCTGGAGCTCCTGAGGCCATATCACCATCAGGAAATAGATTACTGTGCGTGATCCAATGCAAAGCAAATACACACAGAATTCAGAAATAATCAATAGGATTTTACAAACTGATGGAGAGTTTCAAGATGTTGCAACCATTGGGATTTTCCCAAGAAAAGCCTTTCTTGTCCTATTTTCTACATAGAATCACAGAATAGCTTTGGTAGGAAAAGACCTCTAAGATCATCAAGTCCCACCATTAACCCAGTGCTGCCAAGTCACCACCAAACCATGTCCCTCAGCAATCATGTGAACATGTCCTAAATCCCCTATCAGAGCTTTTGTTGCAATGCGGTAGCTACAACAGTTCTGACTTTCAGGCACACTAACATAGTTGTGGGAGAAAATAAGCCAAAACCCCCCCCCCACAAACAAAAAATTACCATTTAAAAAGGAATGGTTCCGTATTTAGAGTTTTCTGCAAGCTTTGTGTCCCATGAAACATCCTGTTAGTGGCCACTAGAGGGAATGCTGGTTTTATTGTTTCCACAGGTCTACAAGGGTAATGCAATTGAAAAGAAAAAATTAAATCACACACCCCAAAACTGTACTTGGCATCCAAACACATTCGGTATGCAGTCACTGATGTCTCACTGGCACATCAGTTTAAGATTTGGCTTTTCCAAGAAGTAATAGTTCACCTGTTAGTAAAGTCATTGTCATCTTTAGGCGCTGTTTGAAAAGAGACATTACTTTCAAAAACATGTAGTATCTTCTGCAGTGCGACTTGGAAATTATTACTTTTTATACTTATATGTGCAAGTTTAGCTTAAAAAAAAAAAAAAAAGAGTAGAAAAGCCAATGCCATGGAATTTAACTAAATATCTTCTGTGCTTAATCACATAACCCTACATCCCGCAAGCTCAGATTTTTCCTAAATAAACTGATACATCTTTATATAAGAAAGCTTTCATGGCATCCTCTCTCTAAAACACACTTTTTAATAAACTGAAAACTGGTAAACCAGGAATCACCTTTTTTACACCACTCCACAATAAAATTAACTTTAAAGCTGTGTTCCTTCCTCCCCTTCCCCCTTCTCTTTTGATCTCTCTTATACAGTTACCAGTCTTTAGGCTCTTTGGAGAGAGACCCAAGCTTCTTGGGTTTTTAATGAATTTTACTGCGGACCCTGCATTTCCAGACCAAAGCCTGGCAGAAGACTTGTGTATGCAATGTCTCCTTTCTGCAAACAGGTTACTCTGCTTGTGGTAAAGCCATTTGCATAGTAACACAGTTTACTCTTCTGAAAGCTCCATCTGCAGCTGTGTGGAAGGTGGAGAGTGCAGAGGCTGGATCAAGAAGCTAAAGATATGAAATCCTGTCTCAAGCCCCATTAGGTTTTTCAGAAAACAACTGTTGGCCTAAAGGTTTGTACCTTAATATGGAGCACATTTCCACCCCACTACGTACTTTTTCTACCCAAAATGAAAAATGTTTTCCCAACCTAAATGTTAAATCTATTTGCTATAACAGTTCACAGTTCTCTACAAAAACTTTTGCATGAATGTTAGGTGTGAACCTCAGTCCTCTGTGATCTGCTAGTCCAGATTCCAGATACAGGTCTAGACAAGTATATACCACTGCTGAATTAGAGCCTCTATATCACACTTGCCATCTATGACATACCCAGAAAGCACAAAAATAGGAATCCTATCTAGGACCGAGATCAAAATCTATTAAAGATGAGTGTCTGAATTGTTTTGAGACTCTAAAAACAGACATGTAACACCTTATTTTCAAATCTACCTTTTCTCCTTTGCATATAGTAAATTAAAATTTACTCAGTGAGAATACAAGAGAAAATGAGTAAAAGGACAGGTAGCCCATGCAGCAGATGGCAGCAGGACACATAAAACTGTATCAAAGCTTACTTACTAACCCCCTTCAAGTCAAATATGTATCTTCTAAATTTCAGAATTAAGATTATATCAATGCCATACTCCTTGCTCTGTATGCCTAGTCTCTAATTAAATCATTACTCCCCTCCACACACCCTACCTCACCTGACTTCATGCCCAAAATGAATGGGTGCTCAGAGAATGAATCAATACTTTGTAACACAGACATTGTTGGTAGTTTTGCTGATTCAGTTGCTTCTGCTGTTGTAAGAGAGGTAGATAATAAGGTGGAGGATTGGGAAGTGTTAGTTGTGAGTTCTTGTCATATTACGGATGGCTATCAAGAAGCATAAAATAAGCAGGAGAGACTACATAAACAGAAAATAAAGATACAGATACATTGGCATCCTAGCTATTTCCCTCTTAAAATCGCCAGCAACAAAGTTAAGAAACCAGAAGTTAGATTTTTTAAATGTGTAATGTTACAGTCAGTCATATTAGTAAAATATATATTGGATTTGTACCTATCTCTATTTTTAATCTCTCTTGTCCAAAGCCAGTGTCCTGTCATTATGACACAGCTGCTACTGCTGACTCTGAAATACGGCATGTCATTATTTTAATTCTCCTACAGGAGCTTTCACATCCACATGTAGATATCCACCCTCAGTAATTAACTAAATACTTCCCAGGCATCAGGGCAACCCTGCTCATGAGAGCTTCCACTTCTACCCAGCGCGGCAGCCTCTGTTCTGCAGAGACCCTCTTTGCAGATTCTGCCAGACCCTCTCACATCAGTTTTCTCCTTTCACAATGACTTCTGTATCTCCTAAAGCTATTCCTACTCTTTCCCTCTTCTCTCAGCTTTCTGGGCCTAGCTGCAGTGGTGGCTGACTCTCCACCCTCCTAATGACAACTCTAGGCATGCCCACCCCTGCGTTTCACCTCTTCAGTCTCCTCATGGAGGATGCTGTTTGGAACACAGAGCAGGAGAACAGAGGATTTGTTGCTCCCAGGAAATAACTTTTTTCTTCAGTGCTAGAAGGTAAACTTCACTCCACTCCTGCAGTGGTTCAAGTTGGGGACAAACAGAACAAGTAACAGGCCAGAGAGGTTTGTTTTTTTCTTCCAAGACAGGTCAGGAATTAAGGAGAAATTTAATTCATGTCATTATGGCACAGATTCCAGTTTTAGCTAAACTTCTATCACCTACAAAGAGAGACAATAGTATCAGGAAAAAAGAAAGACATCAAGAAACAATCCAGAAGAGCAATAAATTAGAAAACCCTCTATCCAAGCTCAAAGCTTGCAGAAAAACAAGTCAAGAAGAGACTATGGATGATCTTTAAGTTCCCTCTATGCTGACTAGTAAAATGTCAGGGAGTGTTCCTGAGCACTGGAATACAATCATCTGTACTCTGTCTTTTTTTTTTTTTTTTTTTTAAGAATAGGCCTGGCATAGTTTTTGGATGGGCCAGTAGCATGTAATTTTTGGATATGGTTTGGGAGTTACCGTAGGCCAAAGACTATTCTCAGTCGGTCATCTGTGTATGGCCACCCCATATTGGAAGCTTACCAGTTCTAAGGAAGAAACACAACCCCACACAAGGTATTCACACAGCCACGACACCACCATGACTGCACTCCAGTTCAGCTTGATGTGCCATCGTAGAAGGGATAGGACAAAGGGGATAAGGAAAGCAGTCACTCTCCAGTCAACCAGACCACTGCATCCCAGCATGGATCCAGCCAGTCATTCCACTTGCCATACATCCCCCTACTGCCACTGGCTCTTCACCTGGCTGTCAGAATAACAATAATTTAGTGGAAAAGAGAGAAATCAGGTGGAGGAAGAGAAAATGTTAAAATGTAATTTTCTTCGGGCTTTTCATATCCTACCAAGATTATTCAGCTTCCCTTTGGTCCATGAAGTGAGTATCCAGTCTGTTAAGCATTTTTCTGAGCCAAAAAGTACATTAAGAACTTGGAAACAGCCTTGGTATATATCTGAAGGAAATCCAGCTCTCAATGATTTGAAAATGATCCTAAATTTTGTGAGACAGTCAGCAGCACAGATCTGTACATACTCGGCATACAAAGAGGCAATTTCTTCCAGAGAAAACTGCAGTAACACTTATTTGAGGACTACAGACACAGGGAAGTATCTTAGAAACTCAAAAAAAAACCCCCCTCCACACCTACAACCATCACATGTATGAATGGGTAAGAGCTTTGAGCTAACATAAAAACTCTAGCAAGAGCACGTAGGAATGTCCATGCTATGGCAAACTGAGTTTCAGCAAAGCACTTTGTTCAGAAAAAGCTATCACATGCAGTAAGCATCTGAAAAAAGACTAGGCATTTGATGTGCCAGGTCTGTGAAGGATGACCAGCAGATACTGATTTTGTACATCTGGGAACTCAAAAACCAGTAATGCTTGCCATGGAAAGTGTGTCATAAACTACAAAATGACACAAATAATGATGTGTCACCTTATAGAAAGCTTAATGCACCAAACATTTCAAACAAAACAACACCAAACCACTAAAACCAAACCCATCATTCCAGCAAGGGCCAGAATAGTCTTTAATGAATACAAATGACAACACGAGGAAAGAAGATGATGGAGTGACAGTGGTTTAGGTTGTAGGTGGTTTCACAGTGCTGCTCACAGCTTTGCCCCAAGTCAGTCACTTCTGGACCTCAAACAGGAGAACCAGAAGGAAATTATTTCAGAAGTATTTATTTCAGATGAACTTGAATGAAATGTCATGAAGCACAAAGAAATGACATTGTAAAAGTGATGGTGTCAGCACTAGGACCAAGGAAGCTTGCTTTTCTCAGTGTTTGTGTCTTGTGATTGACTAAGGTCAAATTTTTTTTCACATGATTAAGGCATTTGTAAACATCTCCTGCTACATGGATTCTCTTTTGCTTAGTAACAAGTGAGCCCGTGAATGCCCTTCTCAAACAGGATTTCTCTCAGGCTTTTCTCTCCTCACCCAGTGGGGCATATTTTCAACAAACTCACTGGAGTTTTGGGTTTTTTTTCTCCCCTCTTTAGAACTTAGCCATCTGTCAAGTTCATTCAAATCATCTGCAGAATTATAAATTGCTCATGAGGTTTGGGAGATAAATACATAAATGCCAAGTAATGGCCAAAGTCCTGTTCCTTTAGCACCCTGACTACAAACAAGAATGACAAAATAACTACATGAAGGTAGTCTAAGTATAGGCACAGTCTTATAAAGGTAAATATGACAGTGTTGTTTAAAATTATTAGAACTATCTACCTTTTTTGAAAGGTCATTAAAAATCAGTGACTTGGTATGATTTCCTTCTTAGGGTGAACACTTGCCACATTTATGACATTTCACAGAAACTCAAGTAGGGCACTTGCTTTTACAAAGGTAAATCATAGAATCATATGGGTTGGAAAAGACCTTTAAGATCATCGAGTCCAACCATAAACCTAACATTGCCAGGTCCACCACTGAACCATGTCCCTCATGAGGACTGGTGTGTTTGAAGTGTATGTATCACAGAATCACAGAATCATCTAGGATGGAAAAGGCCTTGAAGATCGAGTCCAGCCAGATTCAGGAGAAATCCCAAGTGCTGACTGATGAAGGATATAATGATTTCGATAAAACTTACAGATTTATTACTGTTGGTTAAAACCCCCTGAATTCACCAACAAAGAAAATGGCAGAAATCATCCGGTCCCCAGGAGCAACACAATAGAACCGGTGCAACACAGAAGCTGTACTTTGGGACTCAGAAAATCTGGTGTCCCTGATTATCTTAAATTTGTCACTCCACTGCTTTTTTCTCCAGCTAAAAACTACAGGCAAATCATCAAATATAAAGTAGCCATGACAATTACCATGCCAACATGTCATCTATTCTGAGTAGACAGAACATCTGTATCACATCATTTATGAAAATCAACATTAAAGTGTTAAGAATTATGAATGTTTTAAGAAATTAATATAAATAGGTCATTTGTAACTTGATTATAATGGAATTAAAGCACAACAATAGCAATAAACATAGGGTTTTCTAATATATAAAAGTGTTGTTTATTGTAAGGAAACTTTAAATATAACCAACAATATTGAAAATATTGTGACTGGCATTTATGGCCTTGACTGTGGTTTACTGCTGTACAAGTAATTTCTAGCATTTTTCTTAATCACATCAAGCTAGTGCAAAATATAGGTAGCTTTTCGAGATTAAGCATACAGAATGACAAGAGTGTAGATTTTTGTTACCTGACATTTCCTTCTAGTATAACAGGCTTCTCTTTTTTCCATAAATCAAAAGTACAAAGGCAAATAATCATATGTGCAATTATTCATACCAGGTTTCTAGGTAAAAAAAATATGAAATTTTTGCTCAGACTGTATTTTGTTAGGAATTTGACTTATAATTTATACCATACTGTATGATATAAATTATATATTGTTATCATATTATATAATCATAATTTACGGGTATGATTATATAAATTGCCAGAAGATATCTCTAACTAAGGATAATTATGTAATTATTATCTAAGGATAATAATTACATCAACATACACAAATATATGGCATTAGAAAAGTCATTATCTAAGAAGGAAAGATGTTATAACTCAGGTGTTTGAAACAGGGCACAAGCAGTCTTCCTACAATCCTTGTAGTATCATTTTGGTGGAACTACTGCCAGTCACCATTATGTGCACTAGCTTTCCATGTACACCAACAGATAGGTCAGTAAGCAGTAATAAAACTGGGCTGTGCCTGAAATTTCCAGTCACAGACCCTTGTAAGCAATGACCCATGTGCTAATTAAGATGATATTCTCTCTCCTCAGTCTCAGAAGATATCCCATGCTATTATGGCTAAAAAGGTATTTTTTTATGGTGACCTACAGGTTTTTGTAAGCAGGACATATTAGCTTTAACAATGAAATACTTTCCAGACTTGTGCAAAACTTTTGAAGTATTGATCTTTCAAATTAAAAATATTTTTGTACTTCCTGACAAGGATTTTTCAAGTACAAGCTTAGTTTAGCATGGCTTTCAAAATCAATCACTTCAGGAACTGAATCTGGTCTTTGATAGCTAAGATTAGACTGCAAGAAGAGAGATATACAGAGATAATTTCATTTGAAATAGGTAAAAGATTTAACAGATAAAAAAGGTGAGATCTAAAAAAAAATTAACTAGAGAACAAGCATAGATAGAGAAGACAAAATGCATAAATACAAAACAAGGGAGAGGGAAAACAGTATAGGTTAGGTAGGATAAGGTAGAACATGACAATGACCTATGCCTTTGCTTTAAAAGCATTAAGGTTAATTTGTCAGCTGTCCTTGCTCTAGACTGTACAGAATACACGTAACTAATAAAAAATGCATTTTATTGCAAAAATATACAAGTCCTCTAAATTGCATAAGATATTACAATGTCGTGCTGAAACATGACATATTAAACAAAGAGGACTTTAAAACAAATTACGAAACATTAAAAATAAGGTTTGGGTCATGAGCGTTACACAAAATGCATTCTCATGCTTTATCTTACGATTAGTCTTGTGATTCACTACATCTGTGATAAATGCAACATAAAATCATGACAACTGTAATAGTCAGAAAGTAATATCTACTGTATATCTTCTGTATTAATACATATAAACACTTGGTGTGCACTAATACTTTCAACATATCACATTCAAACTAACAGTCTTTCCAGAAAAGTTGTAACCTTGTTGAAGAACAGAAATTGGTTTAACAAGTTTAACGTGGGTTTTTTGAAATCTACTCTTTAAGGAAATGCTGTGTTAAAGGACTTGATTTTCAAAGGTGCTGTGCTACTATGGGTCTTCTTAACGCCAGATGGAACCATCAATGCTAAGCACTTTCAAAAATCAAGCCCACAATTTATTAAATTCCTATTTTGTTACTAGTATTTCCACTGTATTAAGACAAAAAAATACCCCCAACTCCACTCTTAAAATCACAGAAAATGCTTGGCATCTATAGGAAGAAAGACAATTTCTCAGTGGACTAACCACTACTGTGCTATATTCTCATAACAGATCCTGTTGCTCCAATGTTTAGTTCATGCACTGGTATCGGCAATGTCCATGTTTGTTCCAAACAGAGCAACTAGCTGCTCTTCATAGTTTGCAATGTTTCTTTTCAGAATTTCCATACAAGGTCCCAAAAGCCTTTCAAATGCCTGCACATCCATAACTAAGATAAAAGGGGAGAGAAAGAGAAAGAATATAATGTGCTTGTCAGTTGGAGACACTAATCTTGACATTTATGACATTCCAATGTAAAATTTTAAATAACAGGACAGATACTACTGAGGCATATACTTGCACAGAAGAGAACCACTTACCGTTGCAAAACCAAGATCAACCAACACACTGCTATCTTAAAATTTCATAAATAAGCTTAGAATTTGATGGGTTTCTTATTTTGAAAATATTTTCATATTAAGATCTACGTGACCAAACAGCTGCTGAAGAAGTCTGGAGTGGCCTGGATTCCTCCACAGAATACAGTTTTAAAACCCTTGAGTTTTAAAAAAAAACCAAACCACATCCTTTGCTGATGTGGTTGGCTGTATTTGGGGTCTAACAGCATATTTCCTTGCTATTTTTACTTGTTTCCACCCACAAATTGTAATTGTAATAGATAATCATTTGCTAGCAAACATACAAAAAGTTGGAGATAGTAATTCAAATGCAATGTCAATGCATAGCTGAGCAGAGTATTTTCTTTACCTGATCACATACTGTTATCCTTTATAGTTCTAGCCAGCAGGCCAGGGAGGAAACTTCATACTTCAGCCACCTTCCAACCTGGTGGCCTGAAGTCTCTTGGCCCCCAAGAAAAGTTCAAGATCTTTGCTATTAGGGAAGCGCTAGAGATCTTAGAGACTCACCCATACTGAGTAATGACACTCTTCCTCACCACTACCTCTTATTCTTTCCTCCATGTCACCTTTGATCTCCATTGCCTGATCATCTCTGTGTGTTTATAGACAAGGATTTTAAAAAATATTACCTTTTTTTTGGTTACTAGCTTGGTAATCAAACTGTCATTCAAGAATGCCCAATCTGTCTTCACTGTTTACGGTTTTCCCATAATTAGACACAAATATTTAGGAGTTAAACATTAGACCACGAAAAGCAGTGGATGCGAAGGGCTGTCTATGAGCACAACTCCTATGATCTTTGCTTTCCCTGTGCCTGAGGCTACAGTGTGACAGAATGATTAAATTAACAGCTGGTGAAGACAAAGAGTTTGTTAAAGCTTAAGTCATGGTGATAAAACGGGACAGGATTTTTACCAGTTATTTCTTGGATGAGAGTCAGCCTACTGAGAAAAGAAATACTTTACCTTTCTGCAGAGTATTAGACATTTATCTGATAGCTATAATGGTTTGCACCAATAATGTTTGTACTGTCCTGAAACAATTTTTACTTCCATGCAATCAGACAAATATTGGAGAATTAATATAAATTGCAAATAATTTCTCCAGATAAATAATGTAAATAGGAATGCACAGCAATAGACGATGTACTTAAGCAGTCTTATTTGGGTAAAGGCAATTAAATCTTATATTCTGGAGAAAGACAGAATTCACAATAAAAACAAACAACTAGATTATGATTAATTTTATATTAGATATAAAATATTATTGAAAAATACCTAAACATTTGACAGTGCCAAGAGCAAATGCAGAAGCAGCTCGTGGTTTGTTAGTTACAAGAGCAAGTTCTCCAAAATACTGTCCTCTTGAGCATCGAGCTATTTCAACAGCTCCATTCTCTTCTACATCTTGTTTATCCTGAAATACCATGTAAAAAAAGAAAGAAAAGGGAAGAGAGAATGAGAGAGAGATTTGCTGAACTGAGGATTGCATAAACAAAATTAGTAACAATGGTAGCATTACTGTTTAACACTTAGAATACACAAAGATTTTAAAAAAATACAGTTCTGTGGTTTAGGGATATTTACCTTCCTTGTCATTATAATCCTTACTTCTCCAGATTCCACAATGAAGAAAGAATCAGCCAAGTCCCCCTGTAGAAGAAAAAAAATAAACTGAGTACAGGAAACGTGAAATTTCTTTTTTAGTTTCATGGTAACATTAAAATATTTGCAGCCAGTGTCTTGAAGCTCATATTTTTGACACCTGTTGCAAAAGAAATCACTTCTAATGTGAAAACTGTACTCAAGGCACACAATAATCAAAACATCTATATAGAACTGACAGCAAGGCCTTTTCATGAAAAGACATACTGTTACCAATCTGATCAGATTTTGATGATTTTATGATTTTAGTTTAGCTAAAATCAAGTTAGGCCTAATCGAATCATATGAGGGAGTGACTGTGTTTTACTTCAGTAGTCACAGAAAGCACACAGAACATACAGGTGGTACCAGCAGCTAAAGTACATGAAGCGAACAGGTGGTACAAGCAGCTAAGGCCCAGCACTGTCTGTAACTAGAAAGCGTGTAGTCAAGAGAGTAAGATATTATGTTTAAGCAACCACCGTGGAAATAATACAATAATTAATCATATAGTGGCTAAAGTCACTGTGACCAGTTATGCTGCTTGAAGATCCCATTATCCTCCTCCCCATCCTAACCTGAATATTAGAGGCTACAATCAATAGCACGACTATGGCGTGACTATAGGTGACCAATGATTGTTATTAGAAATGAATATACATGAAGTGATGTAACTCGAAAAATCATTAGGGGCCAATCAAGGTAAAGGTTAATTTTAATGAGTAATTGAAAGCGAGCAGTATATGCAGTTCTATGTTAAACAGCTTATACAATGGAAATCAAATATATAAAAACCCTGCTAAAGGTGGTGTAACCCAGGATACGCTGGGCGGAGTTATCCCCCGTATCCTCTGCATGTCAATAAAGTGTCTGCTTATCTAACATCACACTGGTGTTGATAAGTTATTTGTCCTGTTTGGTGACAATACCTGACTGTGCCTTACACAAAAAGCAGAGAAAAACAATGTTAGGGAAGATTTTAGGATCCTTACTCCCGTTTCTCCACCTCTGTATTCCTTCTAAATTATTGCCCTTACGGTTTCCAGTATAAAAAGCCTCCAAGAGCTATCTGATACCCAATAACTATTTTGGGGCAAAACAACCTCAGTTGCCTACCTGAAGAGTTTACTTCTGCATTCTTCTTCAAAAGATTATCATATTTTAACAACAAAAACAAAGGAAGGTCTTCAGTACTCCTCATTGCAAGCAATCACTCTTTTATATAGCTTGGATTTCTAAGTATATGTTGACTCCTTTATTCATACCAATGAGGGATGATTTTCAAAGTACCCTAAGTGAAAAATTAGCTTCTGAAACAAAAGAATCGCCTCTCAGATGCAAGATTGGGTTTGTTTCATTTGACAAAGAAAAATATAGTTTAAAAGTATGTATTGTCTATACATAACATGATAATTGTTATCTATTACAAAAGAAAAACTGAAACTAGAAATAAACTGTACCTGAGCAATTATTTGTTCTCCATCTTTGTACACTTTGGTGCCAATCACATCAACCACTTTTAAACGCTCAGATACCTTCATTTAAAAAAAGAAAATGGTTAACATTATGATAGTATATTCAGAAAGTTCCCTCATATTTTTTTTAATGAATATTTGCAGAGAATTGTGTATCTTTATTTTCCTGGTTTGATAATCATTAAAAAACATTGCTGAATAGTGTTCCAGAGGGTATGTTATAGTCTTAATAGCTAGACATTTTGACAGAGCTTCCATTTTCTTTTCAGAAAAGCATGTATGTAAAAATATAGCTGTTAAGGAATTTCAAAATATTTTAATTTAAGTCATTGTCAGTTTTATTGGCTAATATCTAGTAAAATTAAGGTTAATAAAATGAAAGTAAAAAAACTTAGATATTTTTTAAAAACCAGACTATTACCAATAGTTCTTTATCATGAATATTTCTCCATAACAAAAGTATGCAAAATTTTATTGTGGATAAAATTTTAATTCCAAATTTAAACTCTGCAAAAGCAGAATATTATCAGGTACCTCTGATACAGCCATTAAAATAATGCAATGGAAATCTTACTTCTAAAGATTTAAGGAATGGCAATGACTCAATAAAATTTTCATACATTCTTCTCTTTTTGGCATTATTTTTTACAATGATTCTTCGAAATGTTGCCCTGTCCTGTAAACACAAGAAAGAGAGTTTATTAACAGAAAATACGTGTGTCATAGAAAATACTTTAGAAACTGCTGAATATGCTCATATTATCCAATTTTAGTCACTCAATGTAGCTGTCAAAATAGTTGGCAAGTCTCCCCATGCAGTCAGTTGAGAAGATTCCTCTAGAGGTCAGTCAAGAGCTTCTAAAGTTAAGCTCCTGATCTGATTCATGTGAAAAGCTTCTCTGCTCTTCGGCAGAGAATGCATATCGAGTTTACATATACAGGGTGGAAAATTTACCTTAAACAGACTGGCTACACAGTGAACACTGAATAGGTAATATATTTAAGAAATATTTAAACATTTAATTTACAAAGTTTATTCATTATCCCAAGGTCCCATACATAATGCTATATACGCAAAGAGGTTTTTATATTATTATGCAAACAAAACTAATATACATGGGTCTGGGTCTTAGGTCACAGTCCACTTTGTGCTGCTGCAGCAGAACAAGACTCATTGCTGCCCTAAAACAGCCAAGTGGACATTCCTTAGTATTTGGCAATCCAAATGAAGCAGACAGGTGGGAAAACTGTATGTATGCTGTTTCTTCTTTAAAGTTCATATGACTGGTAACAGACACAAGGTGAAATGCTTTTCAAGCCTTCACTACTACAGGTGGGACTTGCTGGCCACTACAACCCAATCCAATTTAAAGCCATTCTTACAGTGTCCTAAACTCTGCCATAATCCCCAAAGTCATATGGATTAAGCTGGTGAAAAAGCATGTGTTTCGCTTCAACAGGAAAATGTTCTGTTGGGATCGGTCATTAGATTGATATGTATATCTTGAAGAAGATGTGGCTGGCCCAGCCCCAAACCTCAACACCCAGGATTACTGTTTTGGCAAATTCTATTACTCTTGTCAAAGATCCAGATAGTATAACACTGATAAATAACCTCATATTTGAATTTTGCTCTGGAACCAAAGGCATTTCCTATCAAGATGTAGGAAGACATTACAATTACTTAGACAAATATATAAAAAGTGGTTTGCAATTTGGGAAATTATCATTAAAATAGAATAAAACCAAATTATTTTTTCAGTGTCTTCTTAAGCCTCAGGTTTGCTTCTGCAGATTCTGAAAAAAGACAGTATTGTATTCGGAGTTCTCAAGTTTTAAAATTAAACTTTCTGATATAATTTTTTTTTTTTTTTTTTTTAATGCTGACATCACATACCAGTGCATTTTATATAAAATAATTAAAACAAATAATATCTTAAAACAAGTATTTCACTTACCAAACCCCAGATGGAACCAGGAGAGGTAGCTATAATTGTAGCTGCTCTGGGTGTATTGTACATTAAGGCCAACTCACCAAAACTTCCTCGATTATCATAGGTTCCAACACACCTCCCAACACCATCACATTTTACATAAATATCGTATGTACCTCTGTTAATAAAATACATAAATATAGTGAGTAGAATCCAGTCCTTGTCTTTGCTAAGCAACCTCTCACTGTATTTTTTTTATACCATGAATTTCAAAGATAAAGCATTTGAAATTATATTTGCTTGTTTAAATGATATTAAACACCTTGCAATGACATCCCAATCACTTCCATGAATAATAAAAGTAGTTGCTTTTTAAAGGGAAAGACAGAATTATTAGTTTTTACTTTAACTGAAATTAAAGATAGATTGGATTTACAGTGATGTATTGATCACCAGAACTTACTAAAAATTAAGATCTAAGTATCCATTTCTTAATTTTAAACACATTAAATGCAAATGTAACAAGTCTTTGCAAAAATTGCTATGATATGATCACTGAAATAATAATACAAGTTATTTAACATTTAAAATATTTTAAAGTAGTAATTTATATTGTAATATATAGAGGAGATGCAGGAAACAATGTACATGAAAAACAACATAAGATTATGAAATAAAGATATGTATTTATCTAATATACTGTGGATTTCTACTACCCATCATTAAATTAGTAACTTTGCTTTGGGAATGAAGTAAAATCTGGTATCTTGTAAAACATGACACAGCCATCCCCACTGATGCTGAGCCACTGGTTTGTTCAGTGTTGAATATTTGTCTGGTAAGTGTTGCTAAATCATGTGAATTTAATGCAAAAATCTGTACAATTATTTCATTGATAAGGGACTTGGAGATGATTCACTGCACCTAAAAAATGCAAGGCTGACAGAATACTGTGAAATCCCTCCAGCTTTTTGGATGAGATGACAAACTGTAACCTCACAAAGCTGAAAAACATTGACTCTTCAGCAAAGAATTCTGACACACTTCTGTGATCTTCTGATTTAATATTTCACTTGGAAGAGACCTACAGCGATCATCTAGCACAACTGCCTGAGCACTTCAGGGCTGACCAAAAGTTAAAGTATTGAGGGCATTATTAAGAGCATTGCTCAAATGCCTCTTAATCACTGACAGGCTTGGGACACTGACCACCTCTCTAGGAAGCCTGTTCCAATGTTTGACCACCCTCTCAGTAAAGAAATGATTCCTTATGTACAGTCCAAACCTCCCCTGATGCAGCTTTGAACCATTCCTACCAGTGCTGTCACTGGATCCCAGGGAGGAGAGATCAGCATCTCCTTCTCCATGTCCCCTCCTCAGGAAGCTGAGAGCAATGAGGTCACCCCTCAGCCTCCTTTCCAGACTAGAGAAGCCCAAAGTCCTCAGCTGCTCCTCACAGGACATTCCTTCCAGCCCTTTCACCAGCTTTGTTGCCCTCCTCTGGATGCATTCAAGGACCTTCATGTCCTTCTTAAACTGTCGGGCCCAGAAATGCACACAGTACGCAAGGTGAGGCTGCACCAATGCTAAATACAGCAGGATAATCACCTCTTTTGGCCAGCTGCATATACTGATCTACACTGAAAGAAATGCAAAAGGTTTTGGTCAGAGTTATAGCATGATAATTCCTTTCAAACTCTCAGAAATCACTGTGTTAGCCTAAAACTAAAGGTACAAATAAGAAAAGGTGTGGCTGGAGCCTGTGCCAATAGACTAGTGAAGGATGCCAACGTAAATGCTCTTCCTAACTCATTGTATTCAACAGTACTCAATATCTAGGATTTTACTTAGTTGCCTGCTTTTTCTGCTAGAGATCTGCAAATGAAGAGTAGTGACTTAGCTACTCAAGGTCTAATAATATTCATGTGAATGAGAAAGTCTACAGATAGTATTGAAATATAGTAAGATTTCAAATAGTGAGCTGTAAAACATTTCCCACTGTGTTTTCTGTTAGATCTCTTTCCACGTGAAAAGACAAAACGAAACAAAAAAAACAGCCTTTGGGATCTAGCAATACATAAAGGGGACAGGGACATACTTCCATGTGAGAAATCTGCCTCCTTTCAAAAACTGTTCTCAGTAGCTCCTACAGAGCTGTACTGGCTCACATGTGTTCTTTTTTCCTTTCACCCATGCAAACATAAAATAAATTTTTCTCAGTGGACTCTTGCATAATACTTTGTGCTATAATAAGACACAGCAATTCACCTATCGACGACATAGAAGTTGTCACCATCATCCCCTTGATCAATGACATGTTCCCCTCCTTCAACCAGCTTTTCAAACATTGCATCCAACACCTGAGACATCTGCTCCTATTTAGAAGAACACAAAGACAAGAAATTATTATTTAAAAAAAAAAAAATTTACTCTTCAAATTAACTGTTCGGCCTCCCAAATATGCAGAATAAGCTTAGAGACATAAAAATGTTTGTGCTACAGAAATGCGTGGATCAATCAGACAGTTTATTTAGTATTCAGTGTCAGCTTTTTCCTCTTCCAGTGGTCAGAGCCCAGCTTCCCTTCATTGTCCCTACCAATGATAACATAGATCTTGTCTACAATATAAATTGCTCATGGGCATCCAAAGATAGAATTTCAACCTTCATAATTGTGTAACATTATACAGTTAAAAGAAAAAACTGTTGCAAAAAAATACACTTACCTGGTTTTGTCTTCAGAAATGTTTTATAGAATTTAGAGTTTCAAAATTATTGTAAAGTCTTTTGAAAATCTAAATTATACAATGCCTGCCCTATGATTTGATAGATGTAACTGTAAAGGTCGGCAATGCTTTGGTTGAATAAGGAAATACTGTACTCAGGAAGTAGGAATTTACACATGGCTATAAAACTAGTTTTTTAATTTGAATGGAATACAAATGTTTAGAGAGAAATGTTAACAGATTAACAAAATGTCAACATGTGAATTATGACTGCTTAAAACCAAAACCAAATCACTAATTATGTAATTTGTCATTTGGTGTAAATCTGCTAAAACTTTGCTATTCACATAAAAAAAACCCAAACAGCTCATTGTGAATCAGGTATATGAATCCTAAAAATATGATAATTCAAATTTTATTTTCAGTTTATCCAGCAATATGTCTAAAATTCTGACAATAAACACAAAATTATTCTCTACTTTTTAAAACTTATTAAGTATGTATCATACTGAAACAATCAGGTTTTATTGAAAACCACAGTAAAGAAAAGCCACTGGATTTAGATCGTCCCACATTTTACAATGGTTCAATTCACAGCATTTTCATTCACAGAAAAATGGCATTTGCCTTTCCAATCAAGACCAGCCTAAGCCAACCCTCTGGAGACCTTTTGCAGCTCATGAACAGAGATAGGTCATTAGATAGGTCAGAACCACTCTCTAGAGATTCTCCTTTCTTTCCTCCAATGATAGAGATCTACTGTAACTCACAGTCAAACAATTTTTAGACAGATAAAGTTAGGTAGAATAAATTCCATCCTTATTCTGTTGAATTTCTTCACTTATTCAAAGCTTTTAAAAGTATCAGCAGCACTGTGTTATGCAAGTCTTTTTAAAAAAACAAAGCTAAATAAAATTTGCTTGAGAGTTCATTGCATGTGAGTACAAAGAACAACAGAATGGCTGCATCCATCCTCAGCACAGCTGATCATGGTAAAATACAGTCAGACATCTTGCAGCCTACACAGGCCAGCAAAGAATCATTTAACTATGTCTCTATTTAGTACCTGTTTTAGTATAGACAGGTATGCACGTTTGTAAAAAGAAAGATTATTTTACCATCAGTGAGGAAGTTATAGTTCATTTCAGAGAAAAAGAACATATGTGTGTCATTGGGAAAGACTGAAATCACCTTTTAAAAACTAAATTAATAGGTAATATCGCTTCAGTCTTTTCAGTTTTCCCTATGGAAACTAAAAGGAACTCCTACAGAATCTGCAACACTGACCTAATGCCAGTTAGTTGTCTAAAGGATCTGAAGCCCATTCCCTTCCCCTTGCTTTATATCTGAATTGGCTAAGTGGCTCCACAACCAACAGCCCTCGGCTGTCATTTGAAAACAAGTCAGAATACACAGAATGCTCCCCACAATATGGGAGGGTAGAGGGTGTATGTCATCCTCTAAATGCAGACGATGCAAGAAAAATGTCCTATATGGGCCCCGATCCTTGGAAATTAAAATACTGACAAGACATCTTGAAAAAAAAGATTTAAAAGACTTATCTGCAGTACTAAAGGAATAATATATCACAGAATCACAGAATGTTAGGGATTGGAAGGGACCTCAAAAGATCATCTAGTCCAATCCCCGTGCCAGAGCAGGAACACCTAGGTCAGGTCACACAGGAACATGTCCAGGTGGGTTTTGAATGTCTCCAGAGAAGGAGACTCCACAACCTCTCTGGGCAGCCTGTGCCAGTGCTCTGTTACCCTCACTGGGAAGAAATTCTTCCTCACATTTATGTGGAACCTCCTATGTTCCAGCTTGCACCCACTGCCCCTTGTCCTATCATTGGATGTCACTGAGAAGAGCCTGGCTCCATCCTCATGACACTCACCCTTTACATATTTATAGACATTAATGAGGTCACCCCTCAGTCTCCTCTTCTCCAAGCTAAAGAGACCCAGCTCCCTCAGCCTTTCCTCATAAGGGAGATGTTCCACTCCCTTCATCATCTTTGTGGCTCTGCACTGGACTCTCTCAAGCAGTTCCCTGTCCTTCTTGAACTGGGGGGACCACAACTGGACACAATACTCCAGCTGCGGCCTCACCAGGACAGAGTAGAGTGGAAGGAGAACCTCTCTTGACCTACTAACCAGCCCCTTTCTAATACACCCCAGGATGCCATTGGCCTTCTTGGCCACAAGGGCACATTGCTGGCTCATGGTCATCCTGCTGTCCACCAGGACCCCCAGGTCCCTTTCCCCTACACTGCTCTCCAGCAGGTCAGCCCCCAACCTGTACTGGTACATGGGGTTGTTCTTCCCCAGATGCAGGACTCTACACTTGCCCTTGTTGAATTTCATTAAGTTTTTCCCCGCCCAACTCTCCAGCCTATCAAGGTCTCGTTGAATGGCAGCACAACCCTCTTGTGTGTCAGCCACTCCTCCTAGTTTGGTGTCATCAGCAAACTTGCTGAGGATACATTCTGTACCCTCATCCAAGTCATCGATGAAGATATTAAACAACACCGGTCCCAGTACCGACCCCTGAGGGACTCCACTAGTCACAGGCCTCCAACTAGACTCCGTCCCATTGACCACAACTCTCTGGCTTCTTTCCTTCAGCCAGTTCACAATCCACCTTACTACCTGATCACCAAACCCATACTTTATCAGCTTATCTACAAGGATGCTGTGGGAGACAGTGTCAAATGCTTTACTGAAATTAAGATAAACCACATCTACCGCTCTACCATCATCTATCCACCTAGTTATTTCCTCATAGAAGGCAATAAGGTTGGTCAAACATGACTTACCCTTGGTAAAACCATGTTGACTGCTCTTAATGACCCCCTCATCCTTGATATGCCTAGAGATAGTGCCAAGAACAAGCTGTTCCATCACCTTTCCAGGGATGGAGGTGAGGCTGACCGGTCTATAGTTACCCGGGTCCTCCTTCTTGCCCTTCTTATAGATTGGAGTGACATTTGCTATCCTCCAGTCCTCAGGCACCTCTCCTGTTCTCCATGACTTACCAAAGATGATGGAGAGTGGCCTAGCAACGACCTCTGCCAGCTCCCTCAGCACCCTTGGGTGCATTCCACCTGGTCCCATCGATTTATGGATATCCAGATTGCTCAACAGATCCCTAACCCAATCCTCATCTACCCAGGCAAACTCCTCCTTTATCCTGACTTCTTCTGGGGCTACAGGGATCAGGGGCTCCTGGGGAAAGCCTGCAGGAGTAAAGACAGAGGCAAAGAAGGCATTCAGCACCTCTGCCTTCTTGATATCCTCTGTCTCTAGGGCACCCACCTCATTCATCAGTGGGCCTATATTGCCTCTAGTGTTTGTTTTATTAGCTATGTATTTGAAAAAGCCCTTTCTATTGTCCTTGACCTGACTTGCAAGGTTAAGTTCTAAGGAGGCCTTAGCTTTCCTAATTGCCTTTCTACATCCTCTGACAACTGTCCTATATTCCTCCCAAGTGACTAGCCCCTCTTTCCATGATCCATAAATTCTTTTTTTCCACCTAAGTTTGCCCAGCAGTTCCTTGTTTAACCATGCTGGTCTCCTAGCTCCCTTACTTGATTTCATACCCATTGGGACACTCTGATCCTGAGCTTGCAAGAAGTGGTCCTTGAATGTTGACCAACTATCTTGAGCCCCTTTACCATCTAGCACCCTATCCCGTGGGACTTCCCTTAACAATTGATTGAGGAGGCTAAAGTTGGCCCTGCGGAAGTCCAGGGTTCTGGTCTTGCTTGGTACTCTATTCCTCCCACACAGGATCCTGAACTCCACCATCTCATGATCACTGCAGCCAAGGCTGCCATCGACCATCACTGCTTCAACAAGACCCTCCTTGTTGGTAAGTACAAGATCCAGCAGCGCTCCTCTCCTAGTCGGTTTATCCACCATTTGCACTAAGGAGTTGTCATCAATGCACTGGAGGAACCTCCTAGACTGTGAATAGCTGGCTGTGTAAGTCTCCCAGCAGATATCGGGGTAGTTAAAATCCCCCATGAGGACCAAGGCCTGTAGTTGTGAGGCTGCTTTCAGCTGCCTGTAGAAAGCCTCATCAACTCCCTCGTCCTGATCGGGAGGTCTGTAATAGACCCCCACAACTGTATCACCCATGCCTGCTTGCCCCTTAATTCTTACCCACAGACTTTCAACTTGCCCCTCATCAGCCCCTGGAGAAAACTCAATACATTCAAGTTGCTCCCTCACATAGAGAGCAACTCCACCACCTCGCTTCACTGACCGATCTTTCCTAAAAATGACATAGCCATCCATGACCACGTTCCAGTCATGTGAGCTGTCCCACCATGTCTCTGTAATTGCCACCAGGTCATAACCTTTAGACCGCACACAGACCTCTAACTCCTCCTGTTTATTCCCCATACTGCGTGCATTGGTGTACAGGCATTTCAGAAAGCAAGCAGAGCGCACTGGTGGGACCCCTGGGAGGCAGGAGGCCTTGTGGTCAGGGCCTAAACATCTATCCCTTCTCTTCAATGATCGAAAATCCTCCCTAGACCACCTTCCTTCAGGCCCTAGCATATTGCTCTTGGGCTCGTCCCTAACAGACCGAGTTGTCTCCCCTCCCCCCTTCACATCTAGTTTAAAGCCCTCTCAATGAGCCCTGCTAACTCCTGCCCCAAAAGCCTTCTCCCCCTCTGGGACAAATGCATTCCACCTGCCACCATCAGGCCAGGTGTCTCATATAGCAGCCCATGATCAAAGAACCCAAAGCCCTGCCTTTGGCACCAGTTACGTAGCCATTCATTAATCTGTAAACACTTCCTGCTTATCTCTTCACCCATTCTTGCAGGAGGTATGGAGGCAAACACTACTTGCACTCCAGACCCCTTAACCAGCTGTCCCAGGGCCCTGAAGTCACTCTTCATAGCCCTTACACTTCTTGTAATAATTTCATCACTGCCAACCTGAAAAAACAGCAGTGGGTAGTAATCGGAGGGCTTTACAAGAATAGGAAGTTTCTTTTTAATGTCTCTAATCCGAACCCCAGGGAGGCAGCAGACTTCCCTGTGGGATGGGTCCGGTCGACAGATAGGCCCTTCTGTTCCCCTCAGAAGGGAGTCGCCCACCACAATTACCCTCCTTTTCTTCTTAATTGAAGAAGTCCTAAGGTGTCGGGGTGACTGACAAGCCTTAGGTGATTCAGGAGACTGATCTACCCCTCCAGCTTCATTTACCTCTCCCTGAAGTTCCAAGGCCTGGTACCTGTTACTCAAGGGCAACTGGGAGGGTGAAGGGGGTTGGGAGGGTTTTTGCTTGCCTCTCCGAGGACGGACCACCCTCCATTCCTCCCTGTCTCCTGAACCCTCTGCTTCTGTCTGATGACAGGAGGGGAGGGGATCCATCACTTGCCCACCCTTTTCTGACTGCCCTTGCCTCAGGGTGAAGCTCCACCAATCTATTTCTCTTTCACAATCTCTAATAGTTCTTTCTACCTCCTCCATCAGTTTAACCACCTGCCCGAGCAGATCATTTATCTGCTCGCACCGCACCCATGCAGTGTCATTGGCTCCCTCCGGTACCAGTGCCAGGCTCAGGCATTCGCTGCAGCCAGAAACCTGCACGGCTGCATGTCTGCTCGGAGGATCTGTCTGAGTCCCCATATTCTTTTTCACTACAGTTTTTGGGTGCGTGGCAACCATGTTCTATGCGGTCTATGGTCTATCTAGGTACTCCTCTCCTCGCGCCGCTCTCCGTGCGCTTGCCTCTCGGTCGGCTATAGCTGCCGCTCTCTGCTCCGCGTGCCGCTTGCTCTCATATATATAGCTATAATCTTTATTCAGTGTGCTTCATCTCAGATTTCAGGTTAGAACATTTTCAGTCTCATAATTATGAATCAAATATAACTTTTCTGATAGGTAAATCTTTGGCTTTTTTAGACAGCCAAGTAGAATTCACAAATACAGTTCCCTTTCTGAAAAATAAAATAAAAATGTTTTAAACCCTTGAAGTTATTTAATACATTGGAGAGCTAAATAACTGTCTATTTGCTGGTATTACACGTATTTAAACTTACAAATAAATTGCAACTAACTTAAAGACAACCAGTCCCTTTCCCAAAACTTTCTCTGTAAAATAAAGGTGGAGCAGACTGCAGTAACCAAACCAAGCATGTGGTTCTTGCTTTTGCTGTGAGAATTACAAAAGTTGCTTGCCCAGCCTGCTGCTATGTGAATCCTCTTCGTTCCCTGCCAAACTGTCTCAATTTACTGGCACCTTCCATAGTTACTTTGAAAGGATAAAGATAGTGAAAGGATAAAGATAGGTAGTTCTAGAATTAAAAAGTGTATCTGTTATCATACAGAAAATTAATTCTCGCATTTTGCAAAATGGTGCAGTCTGAAAGCTTTTCTTTTTTTAAAGCAGTTCTAGTTTTAAAAAATGCATGTAAAATGGAAACAGGGAGAGGTTTTTTTGTATCAGTGTTTGTAAATCTGCTATGTCTAATGTGGTGGCAATCTTGTAATCCATATTCTAAAGAATGATACTTCTAAAACACAATAAAATTTATAAAGAATTTGAAGTATTAAACATATACGTTGTGCAAACTTTGTGACTGACGCTAAAATTTCATTATCTTAATACAGCTTTTTCAAATATAATAGAGCATTTATTTTTCTTTAGGATAATGCATTCCACAAATATAAAGTACCAAAATGAAAGTTTGAATTATTTGGAATTTGATTGTTTATATAGTGTTTGTTTACATACCCATAATGGTGGATTTTTATCCGTTCTGAACTGTGAAGCGTGTAAATGCTTCATGAGAGGAATGTTTCTGAGAAAATTATGGGAACCATGGGTTGTTGCCATGAAAGCACACTTTGATCACAATCCTTTGTAATAGAGAAAATATTTTAACTTCCTTAGAAGCGAGGAAGCTGAATGGGAAATTAGATTTTCTGAAAGGAACATTCACAATACAAACCAAATTAATGTACCAAGATTTTCTTTATATTTTCTCTTTTTTAAGTGTAGTTATTGCATTTCTCTCAAAATATCTTTCTAACAATTAGACTTTAATGACAGAGTGTGATTTCACAAAATAATTTACTAGACAAGTGAATAAACACACCATAGTTACAGACATCATTACTGTCTCAGTTGCCTTTGCTTTCAAGTGTGGATTTAACTGCTGGGCAGCAGAAGTGCAAAGAAGCATAAGCTCCCTTACCAGCATCAGCCAGCATGATACATCCCCTCGTATCACCTAAAGTGGAGATGACGTTCCGTTCTTCCCTCTCTTACTTAGTCCAAGACAGTACCTACCCTGGCTTTATACCAGCTTAAATAAGCCGTGCTAGTAAAGTTATTTTGCATAATTAGACCAGTTAGAATCGGAGACAATTAAGTAGTACAAACTCAACAGGACTAGGGGTGGATTCAAGCACTGACAAAGTATAGTCTGGGCTGGTTTGCTAGTGGTGCAACTGTTAGCACAGCTGGTACAATTTTGTCTTGGGCCAACTATCACTCCTCCTGACAAACCCTGGTCATGGCTTAGGAGAGTGCTTGAGCCAGGGCTTCTTCCCAGTAAAGGTAAAACCACCCTGGTTAGTTGCTTGGTTGGGTGGAGTTAGGAGGAGAGGAAGGTGCAAGAGAGTTTAGCTGTACATATGTATGTGTCACTGCACCACATGGCCTCAGGGACAGAGAATGTCTTCTGGTCTAGTTTGTTGTTACCCATTACTGAACTGACTAAAGGTAGCAAGAATGAAAAATTTAAAAATAATCTACTGCAGTCAGTCAAACTCTGCCTTTGGGCACCGTTCTTAATTTCCTAACAAACAAAATCTGTAGTTCTAGTCAATCAAATGACATTTTGCCTGTAATTAAAGCCTTCAAAATACTGAACTAAGGAAACATTTAATATGAAGGGCATGTGACTATGACTGACAACTAGAAAAAAAAGGTAGCATGGATTCTTAGCTCTTTAGTCCCAAAACGTGTAAATTAACTCCACAACCTCTCCAGGCAACCTGTTCCAGCATTTGATCACTCTTACAGTAAAAAAAGGCTTTTCTTTAACAGATGGTTTTTTGTATTTCAATTTGTGCACGTTGTGTCTTGTCCTGTCACGGCACCACCTGACAGCCCGTCTGGTCAACAGACTGGAGCCTCCATCTGCTGTAGGAAGGCACTCTTATCTCTTCGGTGGACCCCTGAAAGATGTTGTCAAGCTCCTGTTTATCCAGCCTGATGCTACAGTCCTTCTCATGTGCTTCTGCAGCTCCTTCAGCTGGCAGCTCAGCACTCTGAGCACAGCACGTCTCCCACAGGTGAAGCCACCATTGCCCCCCAGCCTTCAGGAGAGACACTTCTCACTCCCAGCAGCCTCAGACCAAGACAGTCACATCCTACCTCTGGATCTGGATCGAAACCTCTAGATGTGCCATGGCTGCCTGCTCTAGATAGTGCTGGGGAGCACTCCCTGTGTCATCACTGTCATTGCGCCAGCTCCAGCAGTCCCACACTATCCATTGCTCCCAGTTCCCCTTCAAACTCCCACCTGTACAAGCTACCTCAACTGCAACGTCTGCTACTTTGTCCTCCTTGCTGTGCTTTTGCAAGTGCTCTCTCCTCAACAGCAATTACACAGATGCTCTCCATCAACACTTCACTAAGAGCCTGATGCTCTCTGACAGCCTTCATGAGCCAAGTATTCTAAATACTATACACCTGTACTACACACTTGTGGTAAAAAGTAGTTGCCCCATGGCCATGTGAACCTTTAGCATAGAAGCAGGTGCTGAGGGACATGGTTTAATGGTGAATTGGCAGTGTTAGGTTAATAGTTGGACTTGATGATTTTAGAGGTCTCTTCCAACAAAGGCTATTCTGTGATTCTGTAAAAAAAGTCCAAAATTACCTCTGGTCATTACCATGGAGCCTATGAACAGGGTAACGCCTAAACAAAGGTTTTATGAATCATTCTGTTAGAGTTAAGAAACAGTTATGCGTGCCTAAAGTGAAACTCAGATACCAGGCACCTCTATGAATCTTGGCCTGTGGTGATGCCCATGCATAGGTAAGGTATGTACAAGCCTGATGTATCTGAAACATACAAAATTGTGTGCAAGTTTACAATGCGTTAAAAACAAAAGACCTGACATGAAATTCAGAAGGACAAAGCTCTAGACAGTAACAATAACTGGTTTATCAAGGACATCCCGCCTGGAATAGTGTCTGATTCCATCCTTCTTGCTAGTTCAAGTGAAAAACTGCAAATAATCACTCACAGCTCTCCTAATGTATACTTTGTATCGCATAAAGCACTGTTCTCCAGGCACGTATTGCATTATTTGAAAATAGTATGTTAGCCTCAATTTCTTTCAAGTCAACAAAACAGACATGGCAATTACATCTCCAGACAATTCCTTGAAAGAAAATAATCAGTTAGATAATGGACATTGAGTATCTTGGAATATTCAGAGTTGGAGAGGACCTCCAGAGATCATCTAGCCCAACTCCCCTGCTTAAAAGCAGGATCCCCTAGAGCACATCACTCAGGACTGCATCCAGGTGAGTCTTGAAAATCTCCAGAGAAGGAGACTCCACAACCTCTCTGGGCAGCCTGTGCCAGTGCTCTGTCACCCTCACTGAAAAAAAAGTTCTTCCTTGTATTTAAATGGAACCTCCTATGTTCCAGCTTGTACCCATTACCCCTAGTCCTGTCACCGGGAACCACTGAAAAGAGTCTGGCTCCATCCTGCCTCAACCCACCCTTTAGGTGTTTATAAACATTAATTAAATCACCCCTCAGCTTTCTCTTCTCCAGGCTAAAGAGTCCCAGCTCTCTCAGTCTTTAATTGAATACATAATTGAAACTGCATTTTATTTAGTATACGTTTCACACAGATTAAAAATCCAGTCACTCACATGTCCTTTCAAGACAGCTTTTGATTCATTCAGGAGAGCTGGCAGACCATGACATGTCCTTCCCATATGCCAATGGCTCTTTTAACTGCCAGACTACCAAGTGATTTGCTACCACTGTGCCAGGTAGGAGTCTTCTTAATATCAGTTTGTAGATTTACTGTGAGCCATTTTGTAAAGGAAAAAAACCAAAGCTCTCCCCACTGAACTCAACCATTCTTAAACACTGGGGCTTCCAAGAAGCATCAATGTTTGAATTGCTGATACAAACGTTTGTTGTCAGACAAAATGCTACCCATCAATGAAGGCACTGTAGATAAAACGGAAAGTAGGACACAGTCATCTCCAAAAGTCATGACAATGACAAATTTAAAAAGTAACTTCTGAAAAATATCCTTCCCCACTATTTAAGAAAAGGTATTTGGGATACAGAAGACAGCTACATTTGTACAATTAAAATTAAGTGGCTTCTGACAGCAAACTAGGACAATCTTAACCTAGTATTTGATGGGAGTTGGTAAGATCCAACAACTATTAAGCTGGATGCAGGAAGTCCCAAAAGTACTGGGTATGTTAGGATTATATATGCTTTGGGAATTCCCCACAAAGGAGGATGAGTGTGCTGCTGGAGCGCTTCCTCGCAGACAGGAAATCTGAGTTAATTTCCATTTTAGATCCAAGGCATCCTGCACAACCTAAGGAGGCATTAAACTGCCTTGCACTTCAGTACAATAGTAGTAACAAGACTTACCTATCTCATATGACTTCTAAGAATTATAATGTTCTGAGGCACAATCATAAGACTATCATGTGAACAAAGTGAATCCACAGTTGTTCTTCTGCCCCGAATTCTGTTCACAAACCACTTTACTCTTTACTCCTACAACCATTTTGCTAAAATGAGCCCAAATTAAAACAGCATCCTGTTGGCCAACTTACCTTCACTTTGAGCAGTATGAAATCTCAACAAATTTATGTTCAGCATGATATTAAGAGGGTAATGAAGTGGACAGAATACTGGAATAGGAAGGCAAAAAAACCCCACAAGTCAAACAAAGAGAGATAGTAAAAGCCAGCAAAACATAGGCAGGGAAACCATGGGAAGAAGAGTTCTTAATTAACAAGCCAGGACCTTGGAGAAAAACCATAAATTACAAAATTAATATATCGAGCTCTCTGCATTTGTTTTTCAGAAGAAAAACATCTACATATACTCCCATGGAACTCTGATATCAGTGTTAGCAGCACTATTGACCCAATTTAAAATGTTTAGCTCCCTTGTGTAATATCCAATTGTAAATTAATCAAAAGGCTAGAATCTAATTTATATTTTGACTTATAATCAATATTTCTGAGTATTAATATTCTCCTTGAGAATTTACCTTAACCTTCCTGCACCTAGTTAGCATGTTAAGTTAGTATTCTGCCTCTCATATATCATGCACATGCCCATCAATTAGGCTTAGTAAACCTTTTTATATTTTGTAACTAGCCCCCTCTGAGCAAGTTCGCTCATGTTTTAGCAGTTTCCTAAAAAATAGCAGAAATAATTCAGAGTTGCAAATCGTTTCCAAAATTCTTAAGCTGAAGGCACCTCACATTGTTTTGCAGAACATCTTCAATAACTGATGACAGGCAAGGTTGAGAGAATCTGTTTGCCAGATCTGATGCAAACATTAATTTTGCCTTAGGAAAAAAAAAGAAAGGATTAAGTACAGTACTAGTTGTTTGGGAACTCATTAGTTTGCATAGAGTTTTGTGCCAGCTAGGAGGGTAGAATATTTACATGTTCAGGCATTCTGGGCTCTCTCTTACATCTATGTATTCCCCTTAATTCACCAAAAGTTTTAAGAATGTAAAAGCATTATGAGATGCTTCTGCTAGTAGCACTTTTCAAGGAATGCTTTGGCATTAAGTGTAGGAGTCCACTACTCATAAAACACAGCTGCATTATGCTTGCTTTCATCTTCCTTTGAGTTAATCAATTCTAATTGATTAATCAATATTTGTGCTCTCATACAATAATTCCCCAGGTGCATGAGTGGCAATATGCCCAGAAATTGCTCTTGCATATTTATAAAGAAAATGTATCATGTATTACCTTTTAGAAAAGGGTCAAGACCTATTTAGAATATTCTCTACAAGCATTATCAGGGCAAAGCTCTCCTAAATAAAATTTCCCTGAAAGAGAATAGATGATCTAACACTGCTTGAAAATTTTTGCAAGGAGAGGGTGGTCAGGCACTGGAACAGGCTGCCCAGGGAGGTGATGGAGTCACTGTCCCTGGAGGTGTTTAAAAAAAACGAGCAGATGAAGCATTTGAGGCCATGGTCTAGTGGTTAGGGAGCTGTTGGGATAAAGGTTGGACTTGATGATCCTGGAGGTCCTTTCCAACCATAGTGATTCTATGATTATACAAAGTGAACGTGTAGGGGCAAGAGGGCATGCAGCTTCTGATTCCACTGTCAGTAACCTGCAGCATCTAGAGCATAAAGGAGAAATATGGTAACATGCTTTGTGCACGCGTGTAGAGCACGCAGCCTGGCACACCACGGCAATCCTAGGAGAACAAAAGTAATACTAGGATTTCTAGCAATGGTGTGGCAGATAATCAAGAAGAACAATAAATAAATAATACTGTGGTCTACTAGGAAGAGGTTTTCTGGGAAGAAGAACAGGAAGAGGTGCTTTAGAAGAGGAATGGGTTAATCTAACATAGGTTAGATTAATAGTGTGTGAAGAGGAAAACAAACATCTGAATGCACTTTTCTCTCTTTTACTTTACTTAACCGCACAGTTCTGCTTCTGGAATTTCTCTTGATTCTTTACTGATCTGGTCCTCTAGAAAGTAGCCAAAGGGCTCTGCAAAGAACTCTTGCCCTCATCTTGCATATGCATTTTCAATCCATATTCTCTTCAAGTAATTTTTTCAATACTATTTTGCAGTAGCTAAATCTGATATTGAGTGACAGCAACCAGATGGGAATTGATTAAGCCCCCCTGAAAGGTGAAAAAAATGCTAATGTATCAATTTTTTTAAAATATTTTTTATTTAAGGGAGTTAACTCAGGAGTGCCTTGCTGTACTGACACTAGTTGACCAGTTGCATCCTCATCAATCCACAAAGTTAAAGTAAGTTTCAAGAAAATTCAAGTAACTTCACAGATATTAAGGAATTTATAGAGTTGGCCTTTAAAACATAAGAGTGCTGCTCAGTGTATCGTACTAGAGCTGGCATTCCTTTATACTATGCTATATTTTCAGTCAGAGCCAATATGTGAAATACTGGTATTTATAAATACTTTTCCATATGTTTACCTTTCTGGTATTTAAACACTGCTATCGGGTAAATTCAGGCTCAAGATGGTGTTGTGTGTGTTTAGAAAGTCCTAACTTGTCTCAAAGTCTGAAGGTTATCTTTTTCTCCTCTCTCTCATTTAGTCTCACATTCAAATGGTTCTGCTGTTTTCTACTTTTATGTCAAGGCTCTTGTCTGTTCAGAGGGATTCTTTAATTAAAACGCTGAGCAGTACGGTAAGTGACCTCCTAACTACTGCAGCTTCTCCTTCTGCTTTAATGATACCCTTATCTTATCCTTCCATTCAAATTAAAACACAGCGTGTTAGAGCTGGATAAAGTTTTAAGAAATGTGGACTCCATTTAGCATCATGTACTGAATGCAATTCTGATCATGCCTTAGGACATGTTACACTGCATTTCAGAGTAGCGCCCTATCTAGAAATGGTGTTCGACACCTTGCTAAAAGGCCAGCAGGGATAAGCCATCAAGCACTTTACGTTGTCTCTTCCCCTCTAACTCACTGACCTCTGAAACAATGTTTTTCATACACAGAACTATAGCAGAAAGAGGCTGAAGTTCATTGCAAGAACAGTGGGAGTGGGAGATGCTATCAATACACAGCTTGACTTCTGTTCCATAGCCTTTAGCTTTAGCTATCTCTCTCCAAGACAAAGGAGTATTTTTGCTAATACACCAGAGGGAGAACTGCAGCAGCTGCCACCATGTGTACTTGTGCTGCGGGGGGGAAAGGCAGAGATGAGGAAGAGAGCTGGGATGGAAACATTTAAATTACTGTAACTACAGTGGCAGAGCTCTTGAGTCACTGCATAAGCGCAGAATAAGAAGGACGAGTGGGAAAGTCCTCTGGGGACTACAGGTTGTGGCTCCACAGAAGGAGTAAGCCAAGCTGAAGAAGGCTACATTTTAATACCCTTGCTATCTTCAGAGCTCAGCAGCTTTCCAGTGCTTTGTATGAGTGAAGTTATTATAATGAAGAACTCTATTACAAAAATCATCTTGTTGAACTTTTCAGAACGCTGTCTGTGAAGGATTTAAAGCAAAAGGAAATGTTTTTAATCCACTGGACAATCTGAGCAAAGATGGGTAAACAAGACTTGGGAGATCCCAGGAACGTATTTCAAGGCTTCGGACTGTAGACCTCCACAAGGAGAGCACTCAGCTAAGAAGTCTTCTGCTAAACCCCTGGAATAGGCTATGCGAACGACTAGCAATTACAAGTAACTGATTCAGAAGCAAAAAGAATAAAAGGACTTCAAAACGTCAAACAGATATGGTATTGAGGCAGAAGGACAGTCCTGAGAAGATCTCCACAAACAGGGGAAATAATCCCTCAGTATTCCTTGGAAGAGTTATATGAAGTGCCCACGCTGGAACAGTTTAATGCTCTACATCTACACATTACAATATAGCTGATACAAATCAGCAATAGGTCTCTCTCCTGCAGACCAAGTGGCTGATGACTATTTAGACAAAAGATCTAGTTCTCACTGGAAGGCAAAGTAGATCTCATCCAGAGGACTGACACTATAAGCAGATACTACCAAGAAATTGTGTGAAGCCAGAATCAGGAAAGCTGTAGCTTAAAATTAACATCATGCCAGATTCTAGGAGCACACAATAATCCATTGGGTCACAGGGCTCATAAGAGAGAAATGCTCACAGACTAACCAAGAAGGGTCTGCCAAAGTGTCATTGGCAGGCTAACATAACGATGGTCCAGCCAAGCGGAAGCCAGGACACAGCAACAATATGGAAAATATATAACAAAGTAATTTCACATCAAGAGCAGATGCCCACAAACCACTTTGTGTCCCTGAAGTTACGCAGAAAAATAATCTAGGAGTAGAAGGGGCAAACATTTGGGTGATTTCAGCTTGAACTGCTATAGTGGAACAGCTAATTAACTACCCATGAAACAGACAGCATGAGGGAGGGAGTTCAGAAATCTTCTGTGTCAGGATCCCAAGAATGCACATGTATCAGCACGTGCATTGAGACTCTCGATGCCCCCCCATAGCTCTAACTCCAGAGTTCTGCAAAGCTGGGGCTCACTGTTCCTCGGGGCCTCTCTGGGAACAGGCACCGAGGGTCAGGGCTCAGCCTTTATGCAGACAAAAAGCAAGAGCTGGAAACCCACAGCATGATTTAACCTGCATTCTCTGTAACAGCACCCGACTTGCAAACAGAGCTGCAGGCTGGTCTTTCCATTAGCTCCCTCTTGAATCAAATTTAAAACGTTTTGTTCTCATGCTTAAAACTTCACATAATTATTCCCCTTTCCCCTATGGCCCCCCACTGACAGCACTGAAATAAATTCTCTTGAGAAAGCATTTGGTGTGATGTGAGTCATCCCAACCTCTGTATGCATGTTTTGATTGATACACTCGTCTTTTCCCTTAAACAATCCCGTGCTTTTTCGTAGCATTATCTCACCTTTGCCTGATCCAGATCACTCAGTGTTTTTACAGTATCTGTATTAAGTGAAATAATAATGCAAACACCTTGCTATTGCCTTTCTCCTTCCCTCTATTTTATAACTTGCTTGTTCAATTACATCTATAGCTAAACTGTAGGCTTTGGGGGTAATTTTAGGTTCTGATGGAGCACTCAGCGCACTTCTGAATGACAAAAAGTAACTAGTAGAAACAAATGTTCTAGTTATCTGATGAGTTTTTATACATCAATATATAGCAAGAAGATTTAAAATAAGAAAATACAATACTTCACAATCATCTTAATGTATACATTCATATTAATGTACACATTCATGCTAATATACATATTCGTATTAACGTACATATTCATATTAATGTACTTCAAGACTATCATCCATAGTGGTGAACAAAAGGCTCTCTATATATGATACATCAGTTATAAAAACAGCATTTCTGGAGTTTATGAAAAGTCAAATCTGTAAACTTCTGCTCAAAAGTTCGATAGAATTAGTTCTTAGCAGCACTGCTAAATGTTGCTCATTACAAAGAATCTCTTACCGGATCTAGGTTCTTAAAAAGAAGAATGTCCTTGCATGCCTCCTGCAGTCTGTTTCTTTGATCATCTGTTTTAGGGTGAATAATCTGAGGGATAAAACAGAAAAACCTTTAAGGTGGTTATCACACAGCAGCACTAGCTGAAGGACAGAGCTAATTCAGCTAAGTATTTTACACAATATTTTGGCCATGCTTCATAACACTTTCATTTCAAAACCTTCAGGATTTGAACAAACATTCAAAGATAAGATAATATCACCATAGCATTAGGAAATGAAGCACTGCTGCATTTAAGCTAATAAGATCTTTACATTTGTAGAATACAGTTCTTTTCTGCAAGCCATTCTGGGTATCTCCATCTCTTCTATTGCTGCACAGACATTACTCTCCTACTGTCTAATCATATTTGGAACATGTGTGTTTTATAAAGAGCATCACTGTTACATTTAGCCATTTGCCATGATTACTTCCCAAACAATATTTTGCAAAATAATTATGTGTGTTAAACTTATAAGTTTCACAGAGTAAAGAACAGCCCTAAACCTATCAGAGTGAGCCAGAGATATAGTAAATTACTGATGTCTAGTTAACATGGGTATCAATCAAGTTCATCCAACTCATCTGCTTTAAAAGGTATGCAGGGTTTCAGAGCTGTGACACTACAGGATAACCTTTTTGACAGTTTCACAAGTCAGAAATTAGGTAGGATACAAACATTTAAACATGTCTTAAAAGTCATACTTCAGCTATTTCATACTAAAAGCTAAGTAAATGCCTTTAAAAGGGTGACATAAGAAAAAAATATAGTTCATTAGCTATTGCATTGTACATCTGAAAATCTTAGCAATTTTATAATTTCCCTTTTTTCTGCCTTATGAAAAATACTAGAATACTGAGGAAACTACTGCAAGATTATTAGGACACCAAATAAATACTTTTAGGAGCAGGCATTCTCTGAGCAAATATAATTGCACAAAAATGTTTCTCTAACAGACCACATATCAAAGGTGTGGTAATTTAGAATAATACTCATATCAGGTCCTACTTGGGTGACCATTACACAAAATTTTTAAATGTTCCTTTAACATAAAAACCCCAAGGATTATTAAAGTATATTATACGGAAGATGCTTTTCGAAAGGAATACTAAGGCTGGTTACATAACTTATATAACCAAGCCTTATTTTCTTCCTAAATTTAACACCTGAGAACTAAAAAAGTAAGTATTTTACTCAAAGCATTAAATACCCTAGATTCCATGTCGTCTTCTTCCTCATCAGGATTGTAAGTTTCTGCACACACTGAAATAAATTAAAAAAAAGTATAATCTTAATTCAAAGTAGAATAATGTTTCACAAGATTTACAGAACAGCAAATGCATTGTGTGGCACAGTATTAATACGCAGTAATGTAAAACACTCAGAGAACCACAAAAGATCCTGCTGATAGGGTCCATACCAGGTTATCTCCAAACTGCCAGTGACAAAAGCTACTCTTCTATCATTTTTGGGCATATTTCTTGTGTTCTAAAAGACCTCTAATATGCATTTCTCAGCTAACCTATTCTAAGTGATCATACTTGACTATCAGATTTTTTTTTTTTCTGATGTCTAAACTAATTCTTGGTAGAATTTAAGTTATCTGTACTGGATGCAGAGACCAGATCATTCCCTTCATGTGTGTAACTTCAAGGTGGTTAAGGGTTTTTGGTTTTAGGGGGGATGGGGGCAGTGTGTGTGTTGGGTTTTCTTGTGGTTTTGGCTTGTTTGTTACATACTTGAAAACTTTTCTCTCCCATCTTTTACTTTTTAGGGTAAATAATCCTGGTTCTTCAGTTTTTTCCTTACAAGTCATGTTTTGCAGCTAACTATCCTCATTGCTATTCTCTGAACTCCCTACAACTAGCCCTACTTTTATTGAAGTATGATGCTCTAAACTGGATCCAGCATTTGAGCTGAGCAGAGTACTGCGTACAACAGATGAATTACTCCACACATTTTGCAGGCTATAAGTCTTTTTCATCCGTCCATACCTTTTTCACAACAGCTTAAGTTTACTCATGTATTCATTATTTACGTACCATTTTCCAAACCCACTGCTTAACCAGGTGTCCTGTTTCCTGTACACAGCTATTCTGCCCAAGGGTAGTACCACGCACTTACACCTAGTAAATGTTACCTTATTCCCCAAGCCATTTCTCCAAGCTGTCAAGATCTTTTTCAATTCTAATCTTGTTCTCCAGTATCTTTCCAACTCATTCCCAACTTTGTGACATTTTCAAATTTAATAAGCATACTCTCTAAAACATAACCCAGATTATTTTAGACACCATTTTGTTTTTTCGGTAATAAACTCTTGTGGAATACACACATAGCAGTAAAAGAGCAGTAGCTGCTTGGAGGTTACCTTATCCAACCAGTTTTGCAGCTGTATCCTATGCAACTTACATTAGAACACTGCTTGAAGTTCCCTAGCTTGTTTATACGGGAGTCCTGTGAGACAGCAGTCACAATTTTCTTAAAAAGTAAAAATGTAGGACATCTGCTCCTTTTCTTTTATCCTCAAGTTTTAATCTCTCATTATAGGTTATTAGATAGTTCCAAAAAACCCATGCTGATTGCTGTTTGTTGCTTTCTTCCAGGTACTCACAAAATGTTTGAATATTTGCCTGTAATTTCTCTAGAAACAAAAATTATCAGTAAATCTGTGACAGGCCTCTTCCCTCTGTAGCTCCCCCACCCTTTTAAGGATCAGTTTTACTATTTTTGTGGTTTTTCACACCCTCTCATTTTGTCTTCTTCAGATTGCCAATGGTAATTGCTAACAGAGCTGAGACTGATTTAGCCAGTTCTTCCAGTTTCCAAGTATAGCATGCCTCAGGCATAGATAACCTGGTCACACCTAACACATTAAGTACTCTCTGACTTGTCCTTCCTCTAGTCTAGACTGTTTTCCATATACTCTTAATACCACTAGTGAAGACTGACATGCTTCTGTTAAGCAGTAGAGCAACACTTCCCTGGAACATGCTCTTATCAGAAATACACTTCCAAAACTATTTCTGTTACTCCTCAGGTTCTTTCTTGTACACAGGCTTTTCTTGTTCACATTTTTTGGCCTTGGCTTCTTTGATTATCTTTTTTTTCCTCTATGTCTTTTGCTATTCTTTTGTACTTGCTACAAATAATCCAAACTAATTTGAATTTTCTACATGTTTCCTCCTTCTGCTTGATATAAATAATAAGCTTATATTTTAGACAGATTTATTTTACTCTACTTTTTGTCCTTCTCCTGTGCTGTCACAATTTGCATTTTTTCTCTTAACATTTTGTCTTTGGGGAACAACCAGTCCCTTTAACTTCTTTTCTCCAGACTCCTTTCCAATGAGGTTATGCCTACAGTCCTCTCATATCTGCTTGAAACCTTTTGTTCTCATTCTTTTACTCAGCCTCTTTCCCCCCTGAAATCTGTGAGCTCTGTCATCCCAGGGTAATTCTCACTCTAGATGCCTTTTCTCTCCTTATTTTTGAGCAGTTTCTCCCCGAGTTGGTATCAAATACAATAGCTTCTCCTTCGACTGCTTTCATGCAAATTTGGTCCTAAGTGTATTGCAAAGCACCTTGGGAAGTTGGTATTCTCCTTTCTGGTTTTCAACAGATGATTGATCAGTTAAAATCTCCCATCATCACCATCCTCTGTACTCTGCAAATAAAAGTCCTCACCTACCTGATCTGTTTGGTGGTCTGTGCGATGCCTGCAAAACAATGGAGCCAATGAACTCTTCCCCTTCTAGTACGACTCATGGACCATCGGAATGTCCAGCTCTCTCTACAACTGGGTCACAGCACAAGTGTCTGAACCCGACATACAACAGCAAGAGCCTCTTCCTCCTCCCTGTCCTCCCACCACATCTTTGCTCTGCTAGTTCAGTCACACTGTCGCTCATGGATAAAGATTTCAGGTCCTCTTATTTATACTTCCTATATTATTATACAAACAACTTCTAAGGTAGTGACCAGGTAGACCCATTAACCATCTCATTACCCCATCCAATTAAGACCATTTCATTGCAAAGGGTATCACTGCACATATTATGCAGAGTCCCAAAGGAAGTCTTGGTCTTCACCATACCAGGCATCCAGCAAACACTGAAATGTCAACTTTATATAACTTGGTCTCTTCAAAAACTTCAAGAAGTTTGATACAAGTCCCTCTGGAACTGACTGAAAGATTCCTATCAAATCTACTAGGTCTACTGGATTTGGTCCCAAATAATTACAAACGCCCACAAAAGGAAGTCCGCAATCTGTTGAACAACTCTAATATTTTACCTACACATAAACAAAATGTTCCTACCAACTGTTTTATGATACTATAGTTACTTCAGTCTTGCCTGAAATAAATGTAAGGGGATTTTATTTAAATAGCAACAATAATAACATGCCAAGTAAGCACCATAACCCATCATAATGTAAATCACTACTTTGTTTCAGCTGGTATCAGCCTCTCTGCCCTACTGCATGTATGTGTACATGGGAGTCAACAAATCTGTACTACAGTACAGTGTGCTCCTGGGTGTATGAAGGTGCCTTCATTAAATATTTCTTCTTTATCACTGATTACGGACAATACATTTAAGAATGCAGTTTCTCCTGGCTAGTGCCCATCTGCCCAAATTTTAAAATTATTCTTATCATCTGTGATGAGAAACGTACTCTTATGGTTACAATTCAGTACTTACTTTGCCTTGTCTTACCTTTTTGCCATAATCAAGGATGCATCTTTCATTTGAGTTGCAACCTAAAGATTATACCAATGCTGAGGCTCTGTTGGTTTATATATGGAGTTTCCGTTCTTTCATTGCTTATTTCAGTAGCCTATCTTACAGACTTTATAGAAATTAATGTTACTTGACTAAGTACATACCACTAGATGTCTCATGGAAAATCTTGATACATTTTACTTCTTTTCTTGAAAAACAGTCTCTGACATTACTACGGTCCACTGAATTTCATGACATGAACACTGGGGTTTGGCACATAAGAATCCCAATGACATAAAACATCTAAAACTAAATGAGATGCCTCTTATGTAGACATCCACATCTACAGAAGTAGTCTGGATGCCTATTACAGTCAATGGAGAGAAACAATTTACAAAGTGATTCATCTGACCTGTATTACATGTCCAGATTAAGTTTAGATTAATTAAAAATGTGACTAATCGGCTGAGATAAATCCTATCCCTCTTGAGATGAGTTCTATTAGTTATAACAAGCTGCAAGACTGGTTCCCCCCCCTTCTCCATTTAGTCCATATTTCTTGGAAAACAAAGAAATTCATCATCTGATGATGATGACTTTTTTTATTCATTTTGTATATTCCAGAGAGACAGTCTGTGGTCCCCATCTCTTTTGTCTAAAACTTGATTGGCACCACAGATATGAATTATTCTGAACCATTGCAATGCTGATAGCTGCAATACTCAGTGTCCAGTATTGTTTTTTTCTCATTCCACACTCCCAATGGTACATGGTGGTGGAAGACACAGAAAAGGCAGTCCATGGGCCCTGATGGGATGCACCCACGAATGCTGAGAGAGCTGGCAGATGTTATTGCTGGGCCACTCTCCATGATCTTTGAAAAGTCGTGGAGAGCAGGAGAGGTGCCTGAAGACTGGAGGAAGGCCAACATCACTCCAGTCTACAAAAAGGGCAAGAAGGAAGATCCAGGAAACTACAGGCCAGTTAGTCTCATCTCCATACCTGGGAAAATGATAGAGTGACTCATTCTGGAGGTCATCTCCAAACATGCTGAAGAACAGAAAGTTATTGGGAGTGGTCAACATGGATTTACCAAGGGTAAATGCTTGACCAATCTGCTAGCCTTCTATGATGTTATAACCAGTTGGCTGGATGAGGGGAGAGCAGCAGATGTCATCTACCTTGACTTCAGCAAGGCATTTGACACCGTCTCCCATAACATCCTCATTAGGAAACTCAGGAAGTGTGGGTTAGATGAGGGGACGGTGAGGTGGATCGAGAGCTGGCTGTGTGACAGATCACAGAGGGCTGTGAACAATGGAGCAGAGTCGAGTTGGAGGCCTGTAACCAGTGGTGTCCCCCAGGGGTCAATACTCGGTCTGGTCTTGTTCAACATATTCATCAATGACCTGGACAAGGGGACAGAGTGTGTCCTCAGCAAGTTCACTGATGATACCAAGCTGGGAGGGGTGGTGACACACCAGAGGGCTGTGCTGCCATCCAGTGGGACCTGGACAGGCTGGAGAGCTGGGCAGAGAAGAACCTCATGAGGTTCAGTAAGGGCAAGTGTAGGGTGCTGCACCTGGGGAAAAAGAATGCCAGGCACCAGTATAGGTTAGGGGGGGACCTCCTGGTGAGGCCGCAACTGGAATACTGCATCCAGTTCTGGGCTCCCCAGCTGAAGAGAGACAGGGACCTACTGGAGAGAGTCCAGCAGAGGGCAACAAGGATGACTGGGAGATTGGAGCATCTCCCCTGTGAGGAAAGGCTGAGAGAGCTGGGACTCTTTAGCCTGGAGAAGAGAAGGCTGAGGGGTGATTTAATTAATGTTTATAAATACCTAAAGGGTGGGTTGAGGCAGGATGGAGCCAGACTCTTTTCAGTGGTTCCCGGTGACAGGACGAGGGGTAATGGGTACAAGCTGGAACATACGAGGTTCTGTTTAAATACGAGAAGAACTTTTTTTCAGTGAGGGTGACAGAGCACTGGCACAGGCTGCCCAGAGAGGTTGTGGAGTCTCCTTCTCTGGAGATTTTCAAGACTCACCTGGATGCAGTCCTGAGTGGTGTGCTCTAGGGGATCCTGCTTTTAAGCAAGGGAGTTGGACTAGATGATCTCTGGAGGTCCCTTCCAAATCTGAATATTCCGTGATCATGCTCAAATGCCCTGCCACATTTTGCTACGTGTCACTGCTGAATGCAGTACTCACATCATTGCTCAAAAAGCAGTCCTTAAAACTGTCCTTAGGGACCCATTTCATCCCATGCAGAATTATGGCATTAAAAAATAGTGATACAAACACTGTACATACTTCTCCATTGGTTGCTAAGATCAACTAAGTGAGACTATTTTTATTCAGTTTTTCCAACTGAGGGTTACGTTTCATATATCATTCCCCAAGATGAACACAAACAGAAAGAAGCCCAAATACATCAATGCAAAGTATTGGTAGGAAAAATCTGAATTGTCAAAAGGCATCATTAAAATACACACGCACCAAAAACTGCACGCAACTCTAGATGGATTGCTTTGTCAGCAAGAAGAGGTAAGCTTTTATAATTTCTAACTCATCACGCCAAGTAAAGTCAATTTTCTTGTTTTCAGCTAGTAAATATGTTCTATATTCAAAACCAGAATACTGAGAATATTTCAGATATGAATGAATTCTAAAAATGAAAATGAACATACACTTAATAATTGTAAGATCAAAAAAAAATGTTAGTTGTGCTTTATCTATTCCCTCGATGTATCAGGAAATAAGAAGTTATCAATTATGAAATGAATGAAAATTCATATATAATCATAAAATAATGTATTATACTCAAAACATGGCAGGAAAAACAATCAGTATGTGTGTACCCTTTCTTAAGCACAGAGCTCCTGAGTCATAAAGCATATTACAAAGAATTTTACGTGAGAAAAAAAGTTGTGTAAATATTTCTTCATCCCATTCAGGACAAATCAAGACTATGGTTTTGCCAGCAAGACTACAAGGCTGCAGCGTGAAAACAGACCATCTCTGGCCACTGTAGCTACACCAGCATGCCATACATCCCTATAAACATCCCTAACTACAACAGCTATGCTGATCCCCTCATACAGCAAGAATGATACTTCCCTGGTTTACCCATACAAAAATTGCTAAGGTGACTTAATGGCAGCGTGAGATTTTTTCCATTTTGTCAGGACATACTTCTCTTCATCTACTAAACACAGATTAGAAATGCGGTGTACAAAGACTCCTTGTACAGCAGGTGGTAGTTCCAACCTAGACCATAAATACTACAGGACCTCCAGAGTTTCTGACATGGAAGCCCATTTTTTAGTATCTCACCAGTTCCTACCACTGCAGTAGTAACTAGCAAGAGTGCCCTTCACCCCAAAAATCCCAACTTAATACATAGTTTTTAGTTAAAGAAAAGCAACCTTGTGCGATGGTAGCAATGAGAAACAACTGGTCGTGGTCTCTGATGCTTGCAACAATCAAGTCCTATATTATTTCTAGACCTGGTTCTGACTGGACCACACAGAAGATGAGATTGAAGTAAGTAAACATAAGGACTGAAGAACAACCCAGAGAAAGGAGATCAACTTTCTCCTCTATCTGAGCACACAATGAGCTAAAATTTATTTGATTCCACACAAGACATAAGGCAATATCATCTGGCTCTGTTGCCGAGATCCACCATTTGTGCAAAACCCTGAAACTATTTCAAGAAGTTTACTTTAAATATAAGCTAATTTGGAACCACGCATGATCACTGGGGCTATCATTTCCCATGATATTGTCAAAAAGAAGGCATCTTTGAAATGCCTACAACTGATATGGTCACTAAACTGAAAATTTATCTAGGCATAATTAGGCAAATTAATACGCAGAATGCCTGATACCTTGCAATTCCATGTTATTACTATTTTAGACATAGATCCTTTACATTACAAATGATATCCAAACTGTAAAAAGTATGTATGTCTAGAAAAAAGGTCTGGCAATCACAGACACATGAATGTTCTTGAGATTTCCTCACATGCAACAAACCAAAAACTGAAGAAATTCCCCTCCAACCTACCAGATTGATGGGGTAATGACTTTTCAGTGATCCTCTACCTAACACAAAACACTAAGTGCTCCGGACACCAGCCTAAACGTCCAAAGCTGGATAAAATCCAGGCAGCTTGTTTCCTCTTAATTATCAGGAAGGTGAATTTCAGTTCATTACATGAGGACTGACTGAATCGGAGTCTTGGAAGCACTGCCAAGACAGCCTGTTTCCAGATCAGCTACTCATGAAGGACAGTTATCTACTCTTGCTTTCAATGTATAGACTGAAATTCCCCAAAGACTGCCTGCTAGTAATAAGCACATACCAAATACCAGGTTTGTGCTCAGCTACGCAGCTCAATGCCAAAACCTTTTGCCAGAGTTGGAAGACCTTACTCAGCCTGCACTACATACTTGCAAGAAATCAAAGACCCACACAATCAACTTTTCTACATGCTTTCTTGTCCGTCTGCTACCAATGCTATTTCCAACTAGTCAAACTTCAAGATATTTCCTCCAGCATTTTTAAATAACACGAAGCACCTAATAAAACATGTAGTATCTTGAATAAGGTCCATGCCAACAGTGAGTCATAGAATCTCCCAAGGATTCTCCATTCAAAAGTGCATATGGGGTTTATTCATATTCCACCAATCCTTACACCAAAGCAGGGAACTTCACTAACATTGTACTAAATACTATGAAAGCCCATTTGAAGAAGCTTGATGGCCCACACGAGACATTTCTGGATAATTTTATCCTAGTTGAGTTATGCATGTGTGGGCACCTTTGCACAAGTTCCTTAATATTATTTGGTAATAACAGTGGCAACTGTGACATGTTAGGCTGTAGTATCTTTCTAGTACTCCAGAGGCCAAAGCACTCTGCATCACAGCTAGCACACTCATTGCTAGGCCAAAGATGCATGCTCTTCCCTGAAACCATTGGGGTTTGAATCACTAAATAGGCTCCTCCCTAGAAACTGCACATTTGAACTTCACCACAAGTAGCTGAAAAGACTTCACTATTTTTAAATAGGGAACCACAAAGGGACTATAACAGAATTTCCCTAAGGACTTACATAGTACTCAGTCCTCTTTTTAGTCCTATTTCAGTTCTTTCCATAATTGTGTAATTTGTCAAAATGAAGCTAAACAACCAACCAGGTTTCTGGCTGACAGTAGGAGACAGTTTTGCTTGGCTTCTCAGGAAGTGCTTGATTTCATTGTCTGGCTACTGAAAACCACCACAAACACACATTACAATGCCCAGAACACTACAGGTAGTTATTAAACAATAAAATCATTACAAAACTAAGAGATGCACTTCCACTAGAAGAGTCTGCCAGTATATACCATGTACTATACTACTGACTCTATAAGCTTTCCCAATATAGCATATGGAGTAGCATAACAGCAACATACTGTACTCTGGTGTTGACTTGTATAATCTTCTGTTCCCATATGAGTCCAAGCAGTTCACAATGGTACAGTGCGTTATTTGGGACATATCTGAAATACGCATAAATATTTGACAAAGTCTGAGCAGACAGAGTTCTTTGCATACATTTCAACTTTGTATTTGCTAATACCACAGTATAACAACAGAACTGTACCCAGCTCTTCCTCCCATATTTAGTACTTCATAGCCATCAACCACACATTTTTTTTCTTATTGAAAAGTCAGTATCAGGAAGATCTCAAAGAGTGTACATTATTTTCCCACTAAAAAAATCATCCCTAACATAAAAAGAGAACAAGTATAAATTACAGCTACTGAGAAAACATATTCTAAACAATGCAGCCTAATCTTTTTGCCTATTTTGTATCTTCTTTATACAAATCAGATTTAATATTTTTTTTACATCAAAATATTTTCTAAATACATTTCAAATTCTAAACAGCTTTGAAACCTGCTTTGCTACAAACATTTTAAAAATTGAAGCTACAACTGTTCGTCTCCTGAGCCTACATCCTGAGATGTACATATTTACATTTTTAAACTAGTAATACAGTAATACAGCTTAAGGAAACTATATACAGTACAGTAAACCACAACAGCAGCTTGTTTTCACCAAAAATGAATTATCTGTCCAGTCTGACAGTGTTTGTAATTTATACTGTACATCATGTGAGGTTTCATATAACACAGACATAAAAGATAAAATAGTTGCTGTGGATTTTTACTAAACTATGTAAACTTCAACAAGAAACTATTCAGATGAATTCTAATACATTTGAAGACACATTAAAGTGGTCAATAGCATACTTAGTCACTTCTTGAAAAACTACTGTAGCTAAATTTTTCAAACTTGATGGCAAAATTATATATCTTGAATGCCTTAGAGAGGAAACAGAAACAGACATTCAAATTAATTTATTACCCATTAATCTCTTTTAATCTTTCCTTTCGTTTGTCCACTCATGTCTTGCCCTCAATCTTGAAAAATATCTGAAAAGGAGGCATTAGTCTTGGATGTTAAATGAAATATGTGTATTTGGGTCTTAATTATTAAAAATAATTATTTTAAATAACAGGTTAAATACAAAAGATGTGTGCAGAAAGACACAACTGAATTTACAAACCTACCAGAGTAAACATGAAACTATTAATACACCAGAAAAAAAATAGAAAATGGGAGAAAAAGAGAAGTAGAGAGAAATGTCAGAAAAGAAGTACTCAAATTTTTGAGTTATGAGAAGACACTGAAGCTGAGATGTAAGAATCAGTCAGACATTGGGCAGGGTGGGAAGAAAGAACTGGGAATTATTTGGGGAAAAAAAAAGAAAAAGAAAATGCTAAATCATAGAAGTAACTAAGTGTATTGCATTTGCGTGGCAAGGTTTTGGTAATGGGGAGCTATGGGCTTCTCTGAGAAACTGCTAGAAGCTTCCCGCATCTCCTATAGAGCCAATGCCAGTCAGCTCCAAGATGGACTGGATCCACCACTGGCCAAGGCTGAGCCCATCAGCAATGGTGGTAGCACCTCTGTGATAACACAGTTAAGAAGGGAAAAAAGTTGCTGCAGAACAGCAATAGTAGCCAGAGAGAGGAGTGAGAATATGTGAGAGAAAGCCCTGCAGACAATGAGGCCAGTGAAGGAGGGGGAGGAGGTGCCCTAGGTGCCAGAGCAGAGATTCCCCTGCAGTTTGTGATTCAAAAAAAGGATTCAAGAAAACAGAAATAATGTAGATTAGGGGCAGAGAAGAGAAGGTGACCTCCAAGCCAAAGATTCACGCAAAGAGTGACTGTAGGGATGTTAGGGACAGAGCCAAAACTATCGGCTCCGACAAGTTTGTGTCAGTGTCCTACCAGCAGACTGAACTGATTTGACCAAGACAAGGTGAAAAACGTGTCAATAGCAGTATGATCGATCATCCAGCAAAATGAGGAAAGGTACAGATAATACTAAATCTAGAATACTCCTTTGGAATTATGTGTAATTAATTCATAATTACAAGAGTTCTTCAGAGGCATATGTCAAAACCAGTGTTCCCACGCATGGCGTAGACTTGGTTTGGGCAGCTAAGGGAGTGCAAAATTCAATCTCAACCAGCTTCACAGAAAACCCTGCATCCCTATGGGATTCAGAGTAACAAGCTGATGATAGGCACCTAAAAGAGAGGCAGAGTCATCCTTTTAGAAGAATGGTTGCTATAGCAAATTTACCTTTGCTTTTCACAGCTATGCGATGAAGGGAGGGGAGCTTGAACCCACCTTTCCCTGTTTTCCACAAGTTTCCTACATTCTACATTACAAAGTACTCTAATGAGATGTTCTTCATTCCTCCAGGGTCCACTTTGCTGTTAGGCAAAATGAAATGCAGTAATAAGCTAAAGGAGCACGTCTCCTGGAATTTTAGCATGCTGATTTTATGTATGTTGGCTTTGGTCAAATGGGTAAGTCATGTTCACATAATCTATATAAGAAACATGATAAACCAAATTTACTAAGCAGGTTCCAGATAAAACAGGACGACAGGTAGACAAAAAACATTATGGAAAATATTTCTGCCAAGTTTTGAAAAGGTTGATTTTGAACATCTGGTTTCTCAGTAATTCCAGAAAATCCATTAAATCCCTTTTTTGCTGACAGGATTCTCTTTAGATAGCCAAAGGAAGTTTAGGAGACAGACCATAACTATGAAATAATACATGCTGTTTTACTTTTTCATAGTCAAAATATAAACTATTGTAATGAAATAATACTGGTACTACATACTAAGGTAAGAAATCAAGCACCCAACACAGCAATCACTACATGCTCACTTCATCTGTAATGGTGCAGACAACTACAATAAGCCAAAATATGGACTACAAATATTATCCTTCCAAGAACTGGGACTATAATCACACTGAGAACACATATTACCACAGTTGTATTCCCTAATAATAGAAGTTGTTCATAACTGTGTGACTGCTTACCACTCAGAACAAGAAAGAAGGCATCAAAGTCTCACAGAACTAGTTAATCTTTTTTTAAACAAAACAAAACCAAACCAACCAAACCTCCACTCATTCAGCCAACAAATTAACTACTTGGAACTAATATTTCTCAGAAAGTCCTTAGCCAAAGGTAAATGCAGACACTGTACTCTGATGACTGAAAAAAACCCACATCTTTATTTCCAGCCTCCTAAATGCCTCCAACCCTCCCACACATACACATTCAGTACCATTATGAACTAAATACTGCCGTATTCAAGAGACTAAATGGGTGAACACACAAACTGATGTCAATGTAGCTTTTTCTTGAATACTGTGAAACCAGTTTTATTTCTTCTTCTATCTATGGATCTTGCAGATGTCCACAGTCCTGTTTCACTCCCTCTTGTTCTATACTATTATAAGATGCAGAAAGGCTGGATGAGACATCATCAACACACGTAGAACACTCCAAGTTGTATTATTCTTATGCCAGTCACCACCACTTCACTCCATTTTCTCAGTAGCTACTTAAAACTACACTGCATTTGAAGAGAAGCTGGCTAAAGATGAACCCAGGAAAACTGACATCAGGTATGCAGGAGAAGATCATTGATGAACACCTGACAATATGCCCTCAAACAGCCTCAGACTGTCAAGAAAGTTGTTTTGGACTTCCCAGTCTCCTCCATACCCAAATGGGTGTAGCGACAAAAGCATACTCATCCACCTGCAGCTGACCAAGAAAGGTTGCACTCTTTCCACTTAATGAAGAAAACACCAAAGTGATCCATGCATGAATGGCCTCCAGACTTATGCAACAAATCTTTGATAATTAATATTATCTTGGAAAAAACTGACCACATATCTGCAAATACTTTGCTGCTGTGCTCCTGTATTCTCCATTTTCTGTAGAGTTCCTTGTTTTACACAAACCTCAACTCATAGTCTCTTGTCTTAATACACAGGATCTCCAATGGAACCGGCTCTTGTGTTTCCCTGCAAAACCACAACCTTACACTGTTTCAGCAGAAAATGAAACTGTCAGACAACAGGAGAAAGCTTGTGAGTGCAAACACAGCAGCTTTCTCAGCAACTGAATCAACACCAGAAAACCTCAAAATAAAAGTGGACTTGCCCTTTCAAAAACTAAACAGAAAACTCATGCTTCTAAGTCTGTTTCCTCTTGGTCAGCTATACATGCAAAACAGATCCATACTTTCACGGAAATAATATACACACTAAATTACTCTTACTTAATGGATGAGAGGGAAGATTTTTATTTCTATTTTTACTTCACAGGAGGACAGATAATAACACATGCCCCCTCTGTAAACTACAATTCCTTTAAATTTTGAGGGGAAAAAAAAATAAAGATCCTAACCTGAGTCAGATACCTTACATTTACTGAAATCAATATCCTAGGAAATCACATGTCCCAGGTGACTGCTTTTCAGAAAAGCTCTTAGAATACAGCACAAGTTAAACAGAAAGTTAACATCTCACTTTGCAGGGTACTAGAATTCAGGCTTCGGTTCTTTTTCTTCCAGGAAAGAAAGTACCTACAGATACAGTTCAGCAACAACTCTGTTAAATATCAAAGGAGAAAAAATGAACAGGAAAAGACAGAGCAGTGTCTAGCTTCTTCCAAACAACAGCCAAAACAGTCATTTGTAACAGAATGTTCTTTTAGTTATAAAACTTCCAGGGAAAAATCAAGGCCACAGAGAAAGCTGAAGGAATCCCAAGGAAATTGTATTCCTTTATAAATGTCCTATGAACCAACCGCCTCCTGGGCTGTGAGAACAGGAGAAGTGATCATCCTCCTCTACTCCCTACTCATTAGACCACATCTAGAACATGGGGTATTACACTTTGGTGGCCTCCAATACAGGAAAGGCATTGATAAACTCAAACGAGCTCTTTGGAGGGTCACCAGGATGGTCAAGCACTTGAGCAAAGGCTGAGGAAGCTGGGTTTGTTCAGCCTGGAGGAGAGACAGCTTTGGGGAACCAGATCGCAGCCTGTGAGTACCTATGGGGAGGTCACTGAGGCTCTGCACACTGGTACAGGGTGGGAAAATGACAGACAAATGAGTTGAAACAAGAGAGTCTCAGACTGGATAAAAGGAAAACTTCATCATGAGGCCAGTCAGGTGGTAGAGCTGGTTGCCCAGAGGTTCGTAGTTTCTGTCAGTCCGTGGAGGTTTTCAAGAACGAACCCTTAGCAACCTGGTCTGATCTAAGAACCAGCCTGCTTTGAGCTGGTGGTTAGACTAGAGACTTCCTAAGATCCCTTTCAACCTGAAATACACTAAAGATCCAGAAGAATTCAGTCACCGAGAAATACTCTTTTTTACTTTGCGTCCACAAATTCACATTGTCTGTGGTTCCAAGTTGTTCCCCTGATGCCATTAATTACCTGGCAAAGGGTATCTGAATTGTTATCAAAAAGAGCAACTACAGAGCCACTTTAGAAAGTGCCACAGGCAAGCTCAAGGTTTTTCTGTCTTCACAGAGTAAAGGACACATCTGATGACAATGTTGTTGAAGATGGGTAGAAAAATTGGAGACATCGCCTTGCAGATTTTGGCCTAGTCCTGTCACAAGTATTGCAGAACCTGAAGAATAGTGACCTGTTTGCTGTGTAGATTTATCACAGAAGACTACAATGAAGCCAGAACTGGAAGTAAAAAAGTGCTGTGTGTTACTACTGAGGACAAAGTGTCACTTCTACACAGGTATCCCCAGTTGGCGCCAAGGGATCTGACAGAGCTGTAAATCACACAGTTGCTGAAGTGGAGAAAGCTGATACATGCTTAACATCTTGGTATATATTTGGTAAGCCACTGCTACAGAGTCAATGTCACCACACAAGCTTCATCCATGTCACAAGACTGTGGTAACTCCACAGGCCCCACTGGTCTTTCTTTATCATGACAAGTCTGGAGAAAGAAACGGGCACCTCCTTAAGGAGTCATCTTAGGAACCAATTGGTTTGGCCCCAGAGGTGCATGGAGTGGTGCTGGTCCCTGGCAGTGACCAAGAGGCTCACTGCAACCTCAGACACCTGAACCAGATAAGGCTTTGGTGGCTTTCTCAGCTCCACTCCCGTGCAACAAAGGCAGCTGATCCCTTCACTTGACGAATTCAAAAGAACAGCAAATAGAGCATTTATCAGGAATGCATCACTTTCTAAGCAATAAAAGTACTCAACATATGGATCAAAGGTGCAATTCAAACCTCCCAAGTCTTACAGCAATAGTCGTAAACTATAAAGATATTACCACTTTAAACAAAAAGAACAGGATACAGAATAATACACTATGCAGAAGAAAATCTGCCTAAGCAGGAAGTGGCTTATCTCTGCAGAGCGGCTGAAGGAGTGGACATGTCCCCGAGCATGTTAACAGCTTGTGCTGTCACCCACCCCTCCCTCTGAGGATGAGGAAGGGTCAGGCATTGAGTCCCTACAGGTACTGCCAAGGGAAAATAACGACGTGATCTGCAGTGAGGAGGAGTATGTATACTGACACTGTCAATGTTCACTTAGACTATCACCCACAGAAAGACAGTTATTGATTATAACAAAATTATTTAAAATAGACATGAATTCTTACAGTTACACGTACACCCAGTAAGAAAAAGGCCTTTCATATTTTATTCTTTTTCAGTAACAGCTTAGAACAAAGTGCTTGCTATTATGCTGTTACCACTGAAAATGTAATGACTTAGAGAAGTGAGCAGTGAGCTCCTAATGAAAGGAAATTTTAAGATGTTCCAGATCATATAAACCCATTCATAACTCATAAGCACACTACACTGACCTTTGAAAATTACAAATTTTAAAAATCAGTCAAAATTTGATAAAAAAGGTATAAATATTACCACTGGTTTCAGTAGTATTCAGAATATTTTTAGGTCCTCATGAAGTTAAATATTATTAACATAACATACCCGTAAGGATGAAGCCAGGTAATAACTATAGGACTATACAAGTATTCGAGACGCCATGTAAAAGCACTGTACATACAGCATGGGTAGCCTGTGGGATCCAGAGAATGGCGGATACACCATATACAGACCCTCCGCTCCCTCACACTGGTGCATCTGTCCCCCGCAGTCCCCAGCCATTCCTTATATCTGCAAGAATATAATAGAAAGAAAAGGCATAACAGGGTGCTTCGAGACCTGAGAGAAGATGGGAGCACGTGGTTCAGGGTCTCCACTCCCTCACACAGGTACTACCCAACCACTCTGGGCCTTCAGTTCTCCATCGTGAAGAACAAACTTCTAAAGTTTAATGGCCATAAGGGCATGGTGCAAAATGTTTATATTTAATACAGTTTTTAGAAGGCAGGGGACCACTGCTGACTAGATTACAGTTACAGGCTCTTGCTCCAGTCTGTTTTGTAATGTTTATCACTGTAATTATATATTGTGATAAGCACAAAAGAGATAGTATGAATAAAATTGGATTTCTCAAGGAAGCAACAATTGAAAGACCTGAAAGTAAAAGAACACTCAAAAGCCTAAAAAGAAAGTTTTCTAGTCACTGGTTTTGCTGCCTGCCAAAGGAAATAAAAATTCTAACTTATATTCCCCAATATGCATGTCAGAGATAAAGGGAAACAGCATACAGTTCCCAAAATATGTTTGTGGCTGTATCAACTAAAGGATCAATGACTCAACCGGAAAACAGAGCTTCATGTCTCCATTGGATGTGATCCTCCTCAAAAATAAGGGGACAATATGAAGAAGCAAACAGTCATACTGCTCTGACTTCATTTCATGTGGAAGACAAAATAAAGCCACAGGTTAAAAAGCCCCAAAGTTCTGATACTAAACACTTTTCAACAGAGAAAGAAGTGTATGTACATATCCCAGATGGCTGAGAACAAAGAGCTTCCATTAATCCAGCCAGTCCAGGGTTACATTATTCCCTTCCATTAAGCCACTTACACATGTTCTTGCATCAATGTGCAATTTCAAAACCTAATCATTAAAGTGTGTTGATTTTATCTTCAAAAGGAAGGACAGTGGTAGTTTTAACTTTGCAGTCATGAAACCAATGCAATAAAGCAAAATGGAGAAGTTTCATTAAAAAGGAGCATTCATTAAAAATGGCAACACGTGGCTGTAAATGCAGAGTTCCTGCTGGTACCACTTGTATGATAAATGCGCTAAGAAGCCCAGTAGTTGGATGTGATTGCAACCAGCCTATAAATAGACACAATTCCAATTGCTCATATAAATAATGTCTTTGAAAATGATCCATCAGTCATGTTGCGTTCTGATTATGGAGCCCTGCATGAAAAGCATGAACTGAACAGAAATGCCCCGGAAATTTGCTTCCTCTGTTGCACAATACAACTACTTGCTACCTCAGTCTCCATCCAACTGAGCACCTTCATTCTCTCTGAAATCCGGAGGGAGATACTTAGCACCTCTTAAAAATAAGGCCTAGCCCTCAATACAATGGCTTAATAAATTCATGACAGAAAACATTACTGAAAGTTAAAACTAACCGATTGTGAGTTAACAAGTTATTTTCTAATTAATAATTCAACCCTGACACAGAGCTTTTAATAACAAATTTTAAAAGCTCTTTTGTTATATATCTGATCATTAAACTAAAATCATGTAACACAAACTGATGTTGCTTCAGCCTTGAAAATGTCACAGATATTGAAAGAACTTTGCTCAAACTCCAAACAAGAATTACATCATGGTTTGAGACAAACCATAAAATATTACATGCTAAAAATTATTTTCCAGAAATTTATGGGTATGTCAGAATGATGGGTATCATTGGCACTTTTTAGTAACCATAATTATTTAAGTCCAGTTACCTAAAAGAGTCGTTTAATAGAATAAACACGTTCTGAAACTCAATGAACTTTTACTTTTTTATGAAAACTAAGGCTGGTACATTCCCTCTAGAAAAAAATGGAATTCTAACCAAGCATTTCAAATAAATGTCAGTGCACTGTATCACCATTTCAAGTGTTTTTCCCCCTAACTGTATCACCAAAATACTATTAAAAATTAAATAAATTGGTAAATCATTGTCACAGCAATTGACAGAGAAAGCCAGTCAGAACCCCTGAAACCTTGTCTGTTCTTGCAGAATGAAAGAAACTTAAGATGTAACACAAATGATAGAACTTGAATAAAAATAAAATAAAATAAAAAAGTAAGTAAATGTCTACCTGTCACAGGAGATGAAACAGAATATTATTTTATGGACAACAAAATTAGGGTTCCTCAATAAGAGAAAGAAAACATGCAAGCAATTCCATTTAGAAAGTAAGAATACATAAATGAACAACAGGATGTGACGAAACATATTACAGCTTTTAAGAGAATTTAGCAAATACTACTACTTTGTGACCACAGGCATTTTAAGGCTATACACTCCTAGTTTTGTTGCAGTGTGTAGCTGACGTTCAGTGTAAAAGATGGTTTCAGAGGCTGACTGAAGCTTTGAGATGACTAGTTATTTGAAACTGCATCTCCACATTTTCGTTATTTCCTTATGTATGGAGAGGGGAAAGAGTTACTGTTCCCATATAGCCTGACCTTTAACAAGCAAAATAAGTAAGGCTTTAACATTCCCACTTAAAATGTATTCCTCTGACAATTTAATTTTTCTTTATTTTCTGATTACGTTCTGTTACCTATTCTGTGTAATACACACATACATGTAATTTTCTTCACGAGTGGATTGTGGCATATAGCAATTTTTCATTCTGGCATGCTCACAGTAATTCTTTGCAATAATTGGGAAGACACCAGAAAGCAATCTTTCACACTTTCACACAAAATAGTGATCAGAACAAGAACAGGAATTATTCACCTTTTTGTTATCGATCTATATCACTAGCCTAAAAACAAAAACCTTAAAGATGCACTGCATTAATACAATAATAAATAATAATAAAATGTTTTTAAATTTAACTTTCTCCTAAAGAAGAAAAGGGATTTAATTTGGGTGAGAAAGATAAAAGGAAGACAAATATTTATATTTATTCAGATAAATTTCTGAAACTAAAATTCAGGAGAGATTTTCAAATTCATGTTTAGTCCTTCTGCAATCTTCTTACAAATTTTATACTAAAAAGCTACATATACCCTGTTTTACACACACACATGAACACCACTGCCATACAATGGCCAGATTCTTCTCCATTTGCCATGTGATCAAGCACCATGGGAGGGAGCAGGACCCTTCCTGACTTACAGAAAGACTGAATCAGAGGGAGAGATCCTGAGTTTAAAATCTATTAAAGAGACTCCTTAATAGTAAGCTAATGATCAAACAGGGCAAGTGGCAGTAAAAATAGTGCATGCAGAAGGATGTCTTTTGTCCCTTACTGCAACATGCCTTGCAAGGCTCCAATGTCATTTCATGCTGCTAAAATACAACTATGCATAGCACAAAAAGTAGTTATTCATGCTTTGTTCTGTCCCAACTGTTTGTATGCAATGGTCACACAACCATTTCCATTAGTTTCTACAGACAATAGTAAACCAAACAAATCTCATGCACAGTGACAAGACAGGATATGTGAGTGTTAAAACACTATATGTAATAATTGTGTGATAGCACTAGTGACTTGTCTAACACAGTTCTAAGTAACCTCATTTGAAAGAGCATACATACACACTAGATTTAAAAATTAAATCTTCAATAAGTTTTCAAGAGAGAAGACTTTTCACATCTTTGTTTAGAAGAGAAAGTGAGATCTGAAATGAGAAAACAGGCATTGCCTAGTGTTAAAGAAAGTCAATATGGTTCCAAATTAGCAATGAAACTATTACTGGGATGTACTGATCTGCTTGGCTGGTAAACTTGTATGGAGGTCCAACACAGAAGTATGAATGGCTTTGGGGGCACTTGCAGGACCCACTGACAAGAAAATGTATACTGATTTCAGAGATGCTATCTTTATCCTGTATTTCCTCCCATGCTTTAAACTTGCCTATATCCTCCAAACTTGACACTGGAGAAGCAGATCTGAGAGATATATGATAAAGCCACATGAAGCAAAGACACTGTGGAACAGGATTACGTGGCAGCAGGGGGGTGGGTGCAGGAAATAGGGAGCGTTTGATGGCAAGAAAGCCTTGGGCTTGTGCTTTGACAAAGGACATTTTGTTTGAACAACTGAGAAGTACACCCCGCAGCTCAAGGCATCGTGCTTCCTACGAAACATACGGAACTGACACGGAGCATTTAGGAAGCAAAACATCAGGCTGCTGTTCATTTTATACAATGTGCATAAATGGCATCTGGTGTTTTAAACACCAGAGTATTTAGCAAAGACATTTAAATATATAATTTTCCCCCTTCTTTGACTCCACAGTATTTAAAAGAAGCAGTACTTGCCAAATATTAAGCCAAACTTGAAGGTCAAAGGCTAAGCCATTTGTAATATGGTGTTCTACAAGAAAACTTGCTAAGCAAAATGTTCTACAAATACTGTTACTCCATTCTGAACAACTCACTATGTAAAACATGCCTTGTCTTATTCATGTTATCCTCCATAACAAATCTTCTATAGCATGACAGTCAAACCACATGAAATCACAGATGGAATGGAATTGTTTTGGAAAACTGGTAAGTGGCTACTATAGTCTATATATTCATGCTCTATTGCCTGCTGTGGAGGTAGCATACCTCCCTCATCTATATACAAACCTTCAAGAAAAACATAGCACAGCAACCAAAGTTGAGTTTATCATAGACACAGACATTGAAATATTTCAGAGAAGAAAAATCAGAAGTATTAAATAATGTCTATCAATACACATCTGCTCCAAAAATAATTTTTAAATCCTTCCTACTTCTTTCAGTAATGTGCATACTCATTAAAAAAAATAGCAATTTTGTTATTTCTTTCAAAATCATGAGTAATGAGCATCCTGATAAAAGCATTGGAAGATTACTAGCTTCTTTGATTATGTTTAGATTCTGGGGTTTTATTGGGATTGCTGAGATTATCAATGGTGAATGCAAACTTAGAAGCAGGTTAAAACAGAAAATACAGTATGACCTACAGGTTGTCAGACACAAAGTGTTTGTTGTGTGTCAAATGTTACCCAGAGACAAGCGAGGAACTATTACTCTGAAAAATCTGGCTATAAAATGAAGATAAATTAAAATACAACAGAGCATAATCTGTATTTTATGTCAACTAGTTCGTAGCACTCACTGCAACTGAGAACAGCCATTAAGAAATCTGAGTACATTTATTCAATAATCATTGACATGTGCAAACTACTGCTTGCATATAAATAACAGCCATATTTATTGTTATTAATATGAACATTTGGCCTCATTTCTGTATTTATTTTGATAGAAAATCTGTTTTCTCTGGAAAAACTGTTTTCTCTGGAATTTTTTCACTACTACTTAGCTACATAGCAAGATGATGATCTCTTCTTTGTCTATAATGCATTTGTTTGGGCATGAAAGAAATATTAGATACTACATTAAAGCATTTCAAGTATGACAGTGTCAAACACTGGTCTGTCTAAAATAAGACACAGACCCCTATCTAGTCTCAAGCAGAACAGGAGGAGACTACACTGACCTGAGTACCTACAAAAGCAAAGGATCACAGGCTCTGGCGTGGTCCCTGGCACAGTCCCAAACAGTGGTATGGATGAAGCCACACTGCTGGCTGCAGGAAAGGCTTAGCCTATGAACACAAGCTCTGCCATGGCATTTTACTGTACCTATCCTATTTACTAGTTACATACATAAAATGGGTTTAAAGGAATTGGTCAGTTCAGTCATATCTTGCTAGGATATCTGAGCTCTTCATCAAACTGACTAGGCAATAGTCCATTAAGGTGAATTTGATTCATAGTTCAACACTAACCTCTGGTTTGTGTTTCATACATCTGAAACAAGATCAGCCCAAATAGCTGAAAAAGCTATGGTGATTAATTTTATTGATACAAAACTTTCCAAAGGTAATACTAAAGCACGAGAAAAAAATTACAATTACCCATAAATGGGTGCATGCAGTAATTTGTGAACCCAAAACACAATTATAACTCTATTTTCTAAATAGGTTGCTATCTAGCTTTACCAAATTGCATAATTTAAAAATAAATATTCACATTTTAGTCAAGTCTATAAAATGCAGTCTAGAAATATGTGCTTGTAAGGACATCTAAACAAGCACAGAAATAAGGATGAAACCTCAAGAAATCATCTAAATCATCCCTATGTACTGCTGCGGTATGAATTACACCTCTGTTCCTGCAGAAAAATGTTTTACCTTTCCTTAAAACTTCTGAAATAACACAGCATTTCTGAGCAGTTGGTCTATTGTTTCACTGTTTAGTTAGAAAGTTTTCCCCATAGCCTATATATTTGTGTGTGCAAAAATTAGGCCAATCACTATTTGTTTATTTCCTTCCTTCCCTGCCACCTCCTTGGGACAAATACTGATAGCTCTCTCTATAGCAACCTATCATACAGCACAAGTCTTATATCCTTATTCCTACTATTGCCCCTCCCTCCCTTCTCTTGCCTCCTTTCCTCCCTGCCTCCACCACCTCAAACTTTGCCTTATAGTATGCATTTACTAAGTCTCCTCTTCTTTCACTAAGCCTAGTGTTCAAGTGTTATGACAACGCAGCTTAAGCATAGCCGTAGCTAAAATCTGGTATGACATTAATTTGCAACAGTTAGCCTATTTCTGTAACTCAACTCCATAAATGGGCTCTGAAAAATTCATATTCAACCTCTGCTGATGATCTATACAAGGAAACACTTTGATACAACCTGAATACATGAATGTTGAAAATGAACCACTTAAGTTCCAGAAATAATGCACAGATAGGCTAAATTTTGCTTTCTTTTGAATAAGAATACTACTGTCCAACTGCACACTGTAGAATAGAATAGTTATAGTATAGATGCAATGCAATCTAGAGAAGAAAATGTTTCAGGGGCAGAATCTTTCACTAGAACAGCTAAAACAACTGAGCCAGGAAGGAGGCAGACAAACTCCTGAGCACACAAGCTTTTCTTCAGATCTGCATCAAAAGCAACAAATGTCAAGGTAATGACAGGTCAGTAACAAGTACTCCAAGTTTAACATCATGATGTTATTTTATTAGACATTCTGAACAAAACCAGTCGTTAGCATTGGGAAGCAAATGTGCTTGTTCCCTAAGCATCCCCAAGCCTGTGTTATTACATTGTTCTTCTACAGGAACTTTTCTCAAATTCTGTCTTATTTGCAGCAGAACTTGTGAAGTGCACAGCAAATAAGCTACACAAGAGAAACTAAAGAAATGAAGCTGGATCACTTGGTTATGGATTGGGTGGGAAAAGGCTTCTATTGCTAACTTTCCACAGATGCAAATGTGCTGTGACACAACCACTGAAATCAGTTCCTCCTTCTCAAGAGTTAAACACATGCTTTCAGCAGGACCAGGACTGGACTGGAGCACAGAACTCTCCCTGACCCAATGGCTATAAGTTGCCTACAGCTCATGGACCATGTCCCTGCTGTTATGTCCCTGCTCCTGCAGGAGCCCAAGCTCGGTGCAGAGCTCATTCCCACCGGCTGTTGTGGTACCTGCTATCAGAGGCTACTGTTAGGAAAGCTCTGTGGCTTATTTCTCCCTGTGACAGTGACCATGAGATAACCCTGCAAGAGCAGACAGAATATATGAGCTGCAAGTTTCACTATGGCACACAGCAAAAAAATACAGTGTAGACATACCACAGGGCAAAGAGACAGAATCACCTGATCTTTAAACTGCTGGGCACATACAATTACAGCTATACTCTGCAGGAGTTACAGTGCTAAGTGCTTCATGGAAAGAAAACAGGGATCTCATGTTAAGCATTCAGTTTCTGACACAGGCAAAATTAGTGATACACATTCCGATTTGAATATCAATGGTCCACTTCCTATAAGCTCAGGGTACTCCTCAGTTGTTAACCGAAACAGGCAGTGGGAAATTCCTCAAGGTTTGTGAAGCTTTATGTTACAATGAGGGTAACTGAAAGGAAAGACATATTCTCTGTAAGGAGTGGAGAGTACAAACTATACAACACATTTGTGCAAAATCACAAAATAAAGGAGTACATTCGCAGCAATTAGCGACTGAGGCAGCTGCTATTACAAAACACGGTGGAAGTGGCATGGCTGCATAGGAAAGCTGCATGGAATGGAATCAACGACTGCCTTGCAAGGGGGGCAGGAAGTAAATGAAGGGCACATCCACTCACACAACAATGCATGGTACATGTCTGCGCCCACGTACAGCTGGCACAAGCTAACAGTCCCTTCAGCAGTCTGAACTTAGGCAAGATATTCTGCTTCTGCGACCTCCAGTAAGCCACAGCTTGCCACACTGATGTGCTACCTGTGCTCTGTCACGCAATGTAGATACACCTTAAAGCTCTGACAGCACTTCCTCTCGTTTTCTTCACTGCTACAATGACAGCCTTAGTGTTTAGCTGGGTTTCGGTATTAGACAGTACTGTATGTCAGCTGACTATGCCGCTGCTTATTTAAAAAACCCAAAGGATTTGGCATTTTAACATTCTACAACACTGACTCCGACTTGAGCATTTAGAAGGGGAGTTACAGTTACTTCATTCCTCACCATTATTTTTGGTACAACTCCAGCCTTACTGTATAAAAGAGAATAGCACTTCATTTCAATTAGCTGCCTTTCTCTGACAATTTTTAACATGCCAGAGGAAAGTGGATGCCAATCTCTAAGAAAATCTCAATATAATTCAAGCAGATTGAAATTACAAATGAAATATTGTTCCTAGGGGCAAATACTATTCTTGGCTAACAGTATCAATTTGCTCTTCCTAGCTACTAGTTTATATTTAAAAATTGAATTCAATATCAGCTATATTCTTCCATACTTATAATTTCAGAAAGTAATTAGCCATTCCTTCACTAACAGGACTCCCATGGTCTAAATTCAGTAAAATTCCTCAGTGTTTCTTAAGTAGGTTGTCACATTTTCTGTAGAAATCATTAAACTGAAAACTAGCAGTGATATATGTAAATGCTACTGCAGGCATGACTAATCTACAGTCCACACATCTGTTCAGAATAATGAAGCCCAGAACTTTTATCTTGTCACTTTCTTTCTGATGGCATCTTACGCAAAGATGAAGAATGAGATGAAGAATAGATAAATTGTTCTGGCAAACTTGCTCTCAGACTTTCCCTTTTATGAGGGCTGTGCAGAACCTCCCTCCTCCTATCTGAATGCGTGCCAAAGCACGGGCATCTATCATATGCCAGGCAGAGGCGTGAGCCCTGTGCGTCAGACGGGGAGGGCTGAGAACACCTATCACCACTGCCACATGATGAGGATGCAGCCAACGTGGGCAGGAAGGGCCGCAGGCTGGTCACGCCGTAGGGACAGCCCTGTAACATGACCTGTGTGTGACAAAGTGTGGATGCGTGTGTCCAGTCTGTGATGTGGTGGCACTGTCCTGCTCCCAGCTATGCAGTCACAGGGCTTGGAGGTCTGACAGGCAGCCCACCACTGATGTCATAAAGTGACATAAAGTGACATGATGATGCCATAAAGTACTCACTAACTTGTTTGTTAAGTGTTTCACTGTGTGTACATAGTATTTTAATAAACACAATTAGAAATTAATCTGTGGGGTTTGATTAAGAGATTTATTTATGTCTGAAAATTGTAAAACTACTGAAAACGTCACGGGTTTCCTATTAAGTGTTTTCTCCTGACAGATTTTAACAGAAAATGTTTCTAACCTGCAGAAATTCCTGCTAGAAAATATTTTAGTAATTGCAAAACTTGAGCAGAAGAGAACTAAAATGACTTTTCTACCAATTCAAATTAACCACCATCTGTGTTAGACAGTTCCATTATCATGGCTTTTGGGCATCTCAAGCAATTAAGAATAAAGAGAATGTTGCATCTCCTTTCTCTTCAAACTGTTCATGTTTTTTACGTCTAAAATTCGTAGAGTTAAGTAAAATGATTTTCAGTTCTTAGAGACACTTCTGTACTACTGTAAAAAGAGCAGGGGGGAGAAGGGAGGGGAAGAGACAGGCCATTAAATACAGTCTTGTCTGTATCAGTAATTACCACAGTATATAAGTGTATATACAAAAATATTTTGAATTTGAGTACCTGCTAAATGAATTAAACACATCCTTTTTACAGGGCATAAAAAATGGCTTCCTTCTTTCTCAGCCTTTTCTTTTCAGCTAATCAGCTACATACAGAAAAGTGACAGCTCTCAGCAGTATGTCTAAAGGCAAAAAATATTTCCAATTTCAACAACTGCAAATTTAAAAAAAAGTTTTGAAGTAAAAAAAAAAAAGAAAAAATAACAGTATCTGTTGCAGAAGTCTCCTCTAGTGTCAAGTGAAAGTCTCTCTCACTTAGGTGGATAGCTGATGCAGTAGGTGTGTAATGTAAGCATCAATTTACTTATAATGTATGTCTTTTCTTTGGAGAGCTCCTTACCAACATCCATGGTGAAGAAGCCTGAGAGTTTTCACCTTCTCTGCTTCTTTCTATTCTTTCCACAACAATGGTATCCCCTTGATTGTAAGTTTATTCCAGATACACCTAAGCCAGTTTCTCCCCAGAGATTCAGTGCTGATGTACTCTGCCTGTTGACTATGTTTAAATTATTTTCATTTAGAGCATAGTGGAGAAGTTGGCAAATAAATAAAGCTACTTGTCTTTCCCATTTGCTTGAGAGAACAATATTTAAAGCTTCATGTATTCCCTTCCACAGAACCAAAATGGTATTTTGAAGTTAGACATTGTTTGGGGGAGAGGAATGAGGAAGGTATACCTGTTGTTATGAGAGATGCCCCAGAAGATGCCCTTGAGCCTATCTACCAGTTCTTGTCAGCTTAAGAAGGCTAACTCACAGCAGCCTCAGTTAGGTTTTCTTTGCTCTTTCAGACGCTTAAGCAGATACATAACTGAAGTAACTTTACAGACTGTTATCTATTTCTTAATTAAGATGATATTATACATTTTTATATAATATTAGTAAATAGGTATAAATAGCCTCCATAAATAGTATCTATCAAGTATAAATTTAAGATCATTCCGTAGCAAACCCATGCTGGTTTTGTTGCATTATTCAAAACTCCTGCCAGTATTTAATGAGATAATTTACTTGCTTATCTATCCATCAAGCTGCTAAAAAGCAGGAAGTCAATGATTCTGTTAACATACAGAACCACATTAGCTTTGCGTCCCTCGGTATCTCATACTTAGATGGATGAAAATTAATCTCATCCATAGCAAGAAAGTATGTGTCTATATTCAGAAACTGCACCCCTTGGCTACCTCAGCTTGTTCAGGAATTTCCACTCATTTTTCACCTCATTAACATACTCACAGCTTTCTTTTCCACTTCATGCTGCTTCTACCTTCATGTCCCCCTTTCTTCCTATCCAAGCCTCTTGATTACCTCAACCATTTTTCTCCTTTCTCCATCTCAGTACCACCAGATTTTAAAACAAAAATTAAGGATTAACTACTTGCAGCTGTCTCATTGTTCATTCTAGCTCTATAAAGTATTTTTAATCTCCTCTTCCTGCTAAATTCCTCTGTTTAAGACTATGATATCTATTATTCTTTCTGCATAGCCTAGAACAATAGAGAGCATTATTAACTAGCCTGTAGGAGCTATGTCATCAGCACTACAGTGTATGTGCTTTTTATGCATAGAGCTCGCATCACACATATACACACATATATACAAACACACAGAAGAGATACTAAATTAGGTAGCTCAATAAATTTTAAGAATTGAAATTTAAGAACAATTAATTGATCCTAGCTTACTTATGTCTTTATCCTCCACATACCAATGACGGTACATTAATACATTCACAGCATGTTAACAGGAACAGCTGTTAAATAATAAATGCCTTACTATATTGTTTTCAGCAGGTGCTTCAGCAATTAAACTCTGGCTGCTTTATTTCTTGCTCAGTTAGGAAAAATAACTATATCTTATCCCGCCAAGTTAAATACTAGGCATTATCCGAAGACTAACAGAAACACCAAAACCAAGATATCCACTGTAGAGAATTATTGTTCTTTGTGAAGAAATGTGTGTCATCTCCTGGCTCCTCCCTGCTTAACATTGCAAGAGCTCAAAAAGCACCTTTTGGCAGAATAGTCTAGGAGCCTTTGCTGCGGATATTATTGGATGTTTTCTTTCAGCTGGTGTCAGCAGTTCAGCTCTTTCTTCATCCCACTACTGGCTAAAGACAGCCACTACTACCCCTTTTTCAGATGTAGTTATTTAAGAGCCACAGCACAGATCAGTTGGAGACCCCATGAAAATCAACACACCAAAACTTCCTGTATTTCTGTTTTCTTTAAATCAATGCACCCTCAAGCAGCACAACCCCTAGGCCTATGCCATGGAAGTAGAGACAATCTATGGGAAGAGGCCTGACAAAGGCAGGGACTGCAAAATCACTCTCAGAATCAGTCTGCAGTATCACTAGATCAGATGCAACATGAAACCACGTGCTACAGCTAACTCTCCAAATATTTGTCACTGACTTGGAGTAATGTTCATCAGAAGCAAATCTTCAAAACCAGTCAAGAATCGTCTTGCAGATTTTAAATTTTAAAATAGCTCTTAGCTAAATAGTCTAAAACTAAGAGAAATCCATATTTGAGAAAGACTGTTTCATTTGGTCAGCCTCACATTCCTGAAACATGAGAATCAACTTCAATTACAGAATGCTATTAAGCTACCAAGCATAAAAAACCTGCTACTATCTGGCTTTTCCACTTGCAAGATATCTTGACTGCTTTAAGGTATCCAAACTGTTACATTAAAAAAATAGACATCTAAAAATATGGTTAGGACTGCAAACATCCCTGCAAAAGCATATCCTGTCTCATATTTTTAATTTTGTATTTTATCAATCAAGTTTGACAGAATCACAGAATGGCAGGGGTTGGAAGGGACCTCCAAAGATCATCTAGTCCAACTCTCCTGATAAAGCAGGATCCTAGAGCAGACCACACAGGAACACATCCAGACAGGTTTTAAATGTCTCCAGAGATGGAGACTCCACAACCTCTCCGGGCAGCCTGTTTCAGTGCTCAATCACCCTCACAGTAAAGAAGTGTTTTCTTGTGTTAAAATAGAACCTCCTGTGTTCCAGTTTGTGCCTGTTGCCCCTTGTCCTGTCACTGGACACCACCAAGAGGAGTCTGACCCTGTCTTTCTGACTCCCACCCTTTAGATATTTATAAGAATTTATGAGAATTTATGAGATCCCCCCTCAGCCTCCTCTTCTCCAAGCTAAACAGGCCCAGTTCCCTGAGCCCCTCCTCATATGGGAGATGCTGCAGTCATCTTAGTGGCCCTGCGCTGGACTCTTTCCAGTAGCTCCATGTCACTCTTGAACTGGGGAGCCCAGAACTGGACACAGTACTTCTGATGAGGCCTCACCAGGGCAGAGTAGAGAACAGGAGAACCTCCCTTGACCTGCTGGCCACACTCCTCTTAATGCACCACAGGATACCATGGGCCTTCTTGGCCATGAGGGTACATTGCACATTTCTTAAACGTACTATACCTCTCTGGTAGTCACATAGCATTTAAGAAGAAAAGTAAGAACTATGACATTTCATGGGCTTTCTTGTTAGAAAAAATAATTATTTTGACTATTAAAGCTGCCAGAAACTTAATAAAATAGTACATATAGCAGATTGCAGTATTACCTTGTTCCAGTTGGAAGTGCATTCACATGATTTACAACTGGACAATACCATACAACTTGACTCATCATTCTGAATAAGATAACTCTGTTTTATCTCTCCACAACAAGACCAAAACACATGAAATATCAACTGCCCATAGAAATTATTTCTCCAATAATTGTGCAAAAAATTTCAGGCTTCTAACATGTTTTTAGTTTCCTTTTAAAGGAACATTAAAAATAACATTTCTTTTTTTCCTGAGCAAGTATTAGCTTTTCAAACAATCAAACTCTCATACTGAAATGCAAAAGCTTATCACACATCTAAGGCCTGCATTCATTAAAATCAGCTATCAATCAGTCACAGTAAAACTTTCCTTGAAACAGGCAACACAATTTGCATAAAGCCCTGCACACTCTTACTGTGTGCTAGTTAACAAATTATTCCTTTCATTTCATGCTACAGTACCTCATGAAGTATTGTCACTACTTAAAACATAAGAATATTTGGAGTTCATTACATTTTCTTACTTTACCCTACACAAGCTATGCACCAATTCTGCAAATGCAAACCTCCATTTTTCTATACAGTTCCTTAGTAATCCTGAGGAGCTCCACTAACATTTTTATACTGACAAGAAACTATCTGAGGTTGTAACTAGCAAACATAGAAGTTTGAATAGACTTACTGCATTATGGAATACAAACTTTATTACATTTACTAAAAATGTTCTGCAGTTGAAAAGAGAAAGTGCTTTATAGCTAGATTTTAAACTTAGCATACCGCGATGTCTAGGAACAGCTCACATCTCCCGCTCTGCTGACTCTTATGAGTCAGCCATGAGCCTCGTTACATTTAGAGGTGGCTTTTACACCCCACTTTCAGATTCATAGTATTTCAGACAAACGAGACTTAGGTTCTGGGCCTCATGCTTTAGGAGAAAAAGCCTTCAAAAACAAAGCCCAAAAGCTACGATATGGCAGAACAGTAAGGAGAGGCCAAGAATATTCATTTTTAGTGGTACGTAATTTGGAGAGATCTGTTCCATGTAATGGAATAAGGCAAATAGTCCTGTGAGCCACCACGAACCAAGTTAACTTGCAGAATACACAAATCAGCACCTAGGCAGGCAGGCGCCCTCCCAGCAAAACACACCACCGCCACCACGGCAAAGCTGCTTCTAGAACCCAACCTGCCAGCTCTGCACAGCAGAATGACACACAACATACACAAACCAGCTCGGTTTGGAAAACCACAGGGAGATTTCTGGTACGGCTGTACATTTTCTCACGCGTAGATGATCACCAAATTGCTGTTTCAGGCTGTCTATGAAGTAAGCAAGACAGCCCGGCATCAGATTACATTCAGTTCTTGCTTTTAAAGTTCAGTTCTGTTAGAACTAAAATTATTTTCTTTAAAGGAAAAAAAGAAAAGCTTAGGTTTTTTCATAAATTCCACAGCAACAAGAAGGCTTCATGCAAGTTCTGTGACCTGAAACCTTGGCTATATTTTTCAGTAAACCAGATAACAAATTTGAGGTTAACCCACTTCAGTCATCTTTAAAGAAATCTGACTAATGTCATATTGTTTTACATGACAATCACCATCAGCATTATGTTTCAACTATTATGTAGACCAATGAAACATGCAACATTATCCAACTTACCTGATGCCCGTCTGGTGAATCGGTTTATCGCTGGAGCTGAAAGAAAATACATTTCAATTAGATCCTTTTTCTAACAGACTAACACATTTAAACATAAAAATATTATACTTCATTCACAGTGTGACAACTACAAAAATCTGTTAACTGTTATTTTTGTATCGTTATAGAAACCCACATTAACTTCGTACACATTTAAACTTTAAAACAGCTTTGCAAGAGATATGGTAGATAGGAACCACTAAGCTTTCAAGACCATTTTCAGCTTCTTAAGAGTTTATGTTACTTATTGCTGTTCATGACTGGCTTTAAAACATTTAGATCTGCATTTCCATTATTTACTCACAGCACAGAAATTCAGCATCTTGCAAGCAATGACGTGAGCATGGATTAACAAGAGATGTAAAAAAAATTAACTTTACTTTTACAAAATATACCTATTAGAAATCTGGCACCAAAGATACTCCTATAGCAAAACAGACTAATTTGCAATCCCATCTGAAAGATGAACTTCTGCTTTGACTAACCTTTAAAACTCCTTGGGTAAGTCAGTAATAATGCCAACCCCAACCCAAACCCCAGTTTTACAGTGCAAATGGCTGTTTTATAGTGCCATCTGGGCACATCTCCAACTGCATGCTGCAAACATTTGGAATCAGACTCCTGTCTTGTTTCCAACTGGGAGAGATCACAAAATACATCTTAAAGCACACAGTGTTGCCTCTATTTCATTTCCAGGTTTATCAGCTTCTTCAAGAGCTACTAGAAATAAAATAGATAAAGAAATAAAGTTTTATGCTTTGCCTTCTAAATACAACCTTCAGTCTACTTCTAATTAGTATAACCACTGGTCTTGAGCTCTGCTTTTCATGTGATACAGTAACTGCTGGAATAAACAGTAAGAAGAAAATCTGAATGACCTAATTTCAAACGTAGGCAGCAGCTACATTAAAAATGTATGCCCTTACAGCGCTTATTAATATTCAACCTCAAAAACTGCTCTTAATGTTTACATGGAATTGAAAAATATTGAACTTTTTTATTTTATCCCACTTAATTTTACATGGGAGTTATGCATCATTTCTTGAACATCTAAGCCAAGATAAAGAGAAGAAAATTGCTGAGAAAACAGGAGAGACAGTAACTGCTTGAGATGCAAACTGACTTTTTATTCCTTTAGGGAGGAAAAAAAACAGAGCAAAGCTACAATTTCTGAAGCATAGCTGCAGATGGTTTGTGCAAGCACTACCAGTAGTGACAGGTCCAAGTGGCAAGAAATACACTGGGAAACACAACTACAGTGGTTCAGAGTCATGAGCAAGAAAACCTCTGGTGAACACGCTATCAGAAACCCAAAACATACGTACAAATAAACAAGAGAGCAACATAACCAGCAAAGTTATTTTTAAATATGAATTCTAATTCTCCCCAACAATTATTTTTTTTTTTTTAAATAAAAAGACCTTTTTTTTTAAAATAAAAAGCAGGCTCCATATTTTATGCAACTACTGTTTTGTAATAGTTTTCATTCCTCAAAACTGTTCATTTTGTCACTAGGCTTACAGGAAATACTCATTTTGGGACACTGGTCACCATCAGATGACTGAGCTATTACTTCCAGCGTGTAAATTAGCAGCAGTTCTCAGTAGATGTGCTCATATTAAAGAAAAAAGTATTTGGAATCTGCCATATTTCTAACAAGAAAGCATAAAATAGTGCTCTGCTCCCATTCAAAAGCTTTCTCCAAACTCAGGCAGGGTATTTGGCTTTAGCTGTCAGTTCTGTACATCACTGGCAGATAGGAAGATTTAACTGCTCTAGACAGCTACCTCAGCACGTTGTACCAACATAAAAAAAAGTAATACAATATTAAAAAATAATATCTAACACAAAACTAGCATGATTTAGAGACTACCTCTCTTTCAAACAAGTTACTGGGACTGTCAAAGAGACAAGCTCTTTTCCTGCTACTTCCAGCTACATACTTCTAAATTCACTTTTTTATTTGGCTGCAGGGAGCTTATTTTACAATTTTTTAAAATTATTTACTGTTAGGAAAAGAGAAAAAAAATAGCAAGAATGTCAGAACCTTGATAAGCAACTATTTTTGAGCTCAGTGTATGAGCAGCAACCAAATAAAGCCTTCCTCCCCAGACTGCGATTTCATGAAGGTCATCCAAATGTGTTACTGCGCGATTTAGAAGCAGCACCCACAGTTCTTTGTTATGGAGCAAGCTGAACTACTCTCTATTGCTCTTGTAGCAAATTGCAAGATACTTTTGTTGCCAAGAAAGATGGAAGCATTACCGTATAAGAAGGTCTCAGAGAATCTGTAGAGTTTTGCATCTGGGGAAGAACAACCCCATGTACCAGTACAGGTTGGGAGCTGACCTGCTGGAGAGCAGTGTAGGGGAAAGGGACCTGGGGGTCCTGGTGGACAGCAGGATGACCATGAGCCAGCAATGTGCCCTTGTGGCCAAGAAGGCCAATGGCATCCTGGGGTGTATTAGAAAGGGGCTGGTTAGTAGGTCAAGAGAGGTTCTCCTTCCCCTCTACTCTGCCCTGGTGAGGCCGCAGCTGGACTATTGTGTCCAGTTGTGGTCCCCCCAGTTCAAGAAGGACAGGGAACTGCTTGAGAGAGTCCAGTGCAGAGCCACAAAGATGATGAAGGGAGTGGAACATCTCCCTTATGAGGAAAGGCTGAGGGAGCTGGGTCTCTTTAGCTTGGAGAAGAGGAGACTGAGGGGTGACCTCATTAATGTTTATAAATATGTAAAGGGTGAGTGTCATGAGGATGGAGCCAGGCTCTTCTCAGTGACATCCAATGATAGGACAAGGGGCAATGGGTGCAAGCTGGAACATAGGAGGTTCCACATAAATGTGAGGAGGAATTTCTTCACAGTGAGGGTAACAGAACACTGGCACAGGCTGCCCAGAGAGGTTGTGGAGTCTCCTTCTCTGGAGACATTCAAAACCCACCTGGACATGTTCCTGTGTGACCTGACCTAGGTATTCCTGCTCTGGCAGGGGGATTGGACTAGATGATCTTTTGAGGTCCCTTCCAATCCCTAACATTCTGTGATTCTGTGATTCTGTAATCTTCAGCCCTACAGAAGTTTAGCTGGTATTTCATTATGAAGTAGATGCATCATCAACCAGGTCACTACGACAGATGGCAGGATAAGCACAGCAAGGTGGACAAAAGAGAGTCTAAGAAGCATTTTTCCATTAAAAAAATATTAAATTATCTTTCAAACCTGTTAGGAATGAAAGTCTTGGCTCATAAAGAAATGTACAAATTGATGGCATAAATATTCAATGAGGGATACTAAATGCTCCTCCTGGAGCCACAGAGCATCAGAAACATTTCCAGAGAAGAAGCACTACATGCTCTGCCTGTGCTTATCATCTTCCCTGGATACCTTTTTTTAGCCACTGTCCTTACTGAGTTCTGGGCTAGGCTGACTCAGATTTGCACTGAGATGACTGTCCTGATTCACAAGGCTCAGGTGAAAGTGGCACCCAGAGAGTACCACACCAAGAGGCAGTCTTGGCATCCAGGTTGAACTACGAAGGCAGCTTTGAAATCCCGCTCACAGGCCACAGGGATATCACACATCTATGGGTTCAACACTGAAGCTACATGCACACACAAGAAGCAGCGCTTGGGTATGGTGCTTCCCACGCTGCTGCTGCAGCTGCTCCCTAACACCTCTGCCCACCCCTCTCCTCCCCATCCACAAGCGGCTTCTCAGGACTTACGATGCCTGCCTGCAGGACAGCAGAAAGGAGCTGGCTGCTGGGCTCCGTAGGCTGCCCAAGGACTGCTCCCTGCCAGGAAAGACCCAGGCAGCCTTGTCAGAGGGCTACCCCATCCCTGACAACATCCCACCTGCCACACTGCTGACACACACCAGCTCACAGCCCCACAATATTCCAGCAAGGGTAAACTCAGGAAGGGAATGTGCTTGAGGCAATATCTACATTGCTATTGAAATTAACACTACAGAAAAAATATACTTTATCTTAAAAGTTACGATGACATTGTGCTGAGGGTTGGTTGCTCAGAATGATTCAATAAAACAACTTGCTAGAAAAAAAATTTCTTACAGTAACTTACAGCTACAACCCGCACCCATCCCCCAATTTGTACAAAATATAAACCAAATGGACTGCAAAACCTTATCATTGCAAAATTCATGGGTTTTTCACAACCAAGGGTAAACTGGCATGCAGATAAATTCAGAACACGCCCAGAGACATTTGACCTCTTTTTACAGTAAGAGAAAGAGTGCTGCATCACAACTGTGAAATGTACTGCTGCGCACAGAGATCTTGTTCAAGTGCATGGTGTCACTCCAGTATTAATCATGACTCTTAACGTTTGCATTGGTCTCAACCAAAATCTACTACAAACTTACACAGGAGAAAATGAATTAAGGGGAGGAGGGGGAGGAGAAGTGACAGGGGTCTGTATCCTGAACAAAGGATTAAATGATCACTTGAAACTACAAGCTATCGAACCTTATATGGCATATTACAATTATTTTGTTGTTAGGGCTACGTAAGAGACAAGGGACAATTCCACCATTTAAGATGTAACCTGCTAGTGACTGAAATTCATGTTTGCAAACCCTTTCTCAGATGACTGTACAAAAAGTACAGTTTTTAAAATATTTTGACACTACAGATCAAGTAAATAAACAGAAATAACTGATAAATGACCAAAAGAAGCTGAAGTGTTTTAATATATCTATTCACCAAGAATATATGCTGTAAAAACAACACCAAATTGTATAAAGCACACATTAAATTTTTTTCCATCACTCAACAACTGTCTAACCATTGTTTCTTTCCTGGTGTACTTGACCTCTCATACTTTTTTTTTTTAGGAGAATTAAGTAGTCATCACAACAGCCTTGTGAAACAGACCATAAAAGAGGCATAGTTTTGTAAGCAGAGGAGGAAATGAGGGTCTAAGGGGTTGTTTGCAGAGAGAGCACAAAGACTAAGAAATAATGCTAAGAATCACAGAATCACACAATGTCAGGGATTGGAAGGGACCTCAAAAGATCATCTAGTCCAATCCCCGTGCCAGAGCAGGAACACCTAGGTCAGGTCACACAGGAACATGTCCAGGCGGGTTTAGAATGTCTCCAGAGAAGGAGACTCCACAACCTCTCTGGGCAGCCTGTGCCAGTGTTCTATCCCTAGCTGGGCACGCTCCACACAGTTAACTTGTTCTGATAGCTTGAGCAGTCTCTTTTCACAGATTCCCAATTTAAGCGCTCAAAGTCAAGTTTGCTTCAGAAACTGCAAGAGATTCTTGTGCCATTAATGCCACCTGGAATAAGAAGCTAAACACATCGCAGACATTAGACATGCAGCCTTCCTAAGAAGTCAGGGACTGTCAGACTGGGATTTAACAAGAGGCTGTGTGTATCAGGGGCTGCTAAGGACGTGCTCAAGCAGAGCATGTAAACTCGTAAACGTGCTCAACCAGACATGTAAACTCGTGTCTTCTGCAGGTCTGCCAACCAGGCATATGCACAATCCTGGGCTGTGCTGCAGAGTGCATGGGGATTCCAAGTGTGCCCAAGCCAGGGTGAGCACCCCTGGCTCCCTGCAGCCATTCCAGTGGATGGAGGCCATCAGGACACAGCTCAGGCCACATTTACAGCAACTCAAGGCAATTCTCTTTCAGAGCAAAATACACAAAGCCAAAACGCCTGCTCTGAGTGACAAGGGCTGGCAGGAGATTACTGATTAATCTTCAGTATTAGTAAAAATTAGAACACTTTCCACAAGCCCCACTTTCAATTAGCCACTGTAATTTCTTCACAGGACAAAGGGCTAAACTCCTTTAAAAAAATCCCAAACAAAAAATTAAATTCAGCCATTACATGCCTAAAGCCCTCAAATTTGGCAGCCCAGGGCCCCCCCAAAACCAGCTCCATTTACAGAGCAGGAATATCGCTAATATATCTTAAAGGGTAGATACAAACAGAACTATATCTGCACTATAGTGTATCATCTGTGGGTGGAAGTCTCAAATGCTGTGAGGTTATGAAACAAAAGCCATAGCCAAATCATACAGCTTTTTTGTATCGAGGGCAAAACAGTATTAAAACTCTCAAGGACCTCACTGAGATCAGCGGGTTGAACAGCCTAGTAATTTCAGAAGAGTTATTCCTCATTTATGCAGGTTTTTTTTCATGACATCTCAAAATCCCAGGCCAAGTTTCAACCAGTGAGCATCATGGGCACTATGGGCTCCACCTTTTCAGTTCCCAACTCATCTATTTCTCGGAGGTCCAGCAACTTTCAGAAATACTTTGAATTATGCTTATTGTAATCACAATCCTATATTATGCAACTTAACATTAGCTTGTCTTCTTTCATAAACAGATTATTAATTAGAATGAACTAATCAGAACAAGACAAAAATCAAATCTAAATGAATGCCTCTCTGAAATAAATGCATAAGTCTGACTAAAACACGTGTGTCCCAAACGGATGAAATACAGTTAACTCCCCATTACCCAGGACAATGGTAGACTGGGACAGCATGGATAATAATAATAGTAATAATTTGGAGCCCCTTTAATTTCCCTCCATTTCAGGAAACTTTCACTTTAGTTCAGGATTATTCCAGGCAGAATGATCATTTCAGACCACTTCCAGTTTGAAACAGACCTAAGATAATACAATTATGTTGATGAACCTTCACAGTCATGAGACCTCACAAAATCTCATGGAAGGCAGGACAAGCACTGCCACTGCCACCACCTTGTGTGCTCTTGCCCATGGGGGTCACCCACAGACAAACTCAGCAGGGGTATGCCTGCCTTTTTCAGCACTGCGAAAGGTTCAACACGGCTGCTCCTGAGCCCAGGCTAACAAAATGGTCTTCCCAAAACTAACTACAGCCAGATGCCCCTGCATGCCTAGTTCTGCAGACACATCACAGGGGGCACTTGAGTTGACCCTGCACAGGGACAGCACTGGAGCTGGCTCTGAAAGCAGTTCAGCTGGGCTTGTGCAACACTGCCAGCACAGGTAATCTAAAACCACAATGGCACAGACTATATCCACAACAGATAATTCTCCAAGGGTAAATTAAGAGCTGATTGTATTTACAGTCGGTATCATAGAATCATAGAATGGTTTAGGTTGGAAGGGACCTCAAAGATCATCTAGTTCCAACCCCCCTGCCATGGCAGGGACACCTCCCACTAGATCAGGTTGCTCAAGGCTCCATCCAACCTGGCCTTGAACACTTCCAGGGATGGAGTATCCACAACTTCCTTGGGTAACCTGTTCCAGTGCCTCACCACCCTAAGGGTGAAGAACTCCTTCCTTATATCTAGTCTAAACCTATGCTCTCTCAGCTTCCACCCATTGCCCCTTGTCCTATCATTACAGTCCCTTGTAAAAAAATCCCTCCCCAGCTTTCTGGTAGGCTCCCTTCAGGTACCAGAAGGCCACTACGAGGTCTCCTCAGAGCCTTGTCTTTTCCAGGCTGAACAAGCCTAACTCTCTCAGCCTGTCCTCATAGGAAAGGTGCTCCAGCTCTCTGACCATCTCGGTAGCCCTCCTCTCGACTCGCTCCAACAGCTCCATATCCTTCTTGTGTTGGGGGCTCCAGAGCTGGACACAGTATTCTAGGTGAGGTCTCACTAGGGCAGAGTAGAGGGGCAGAATCATCTCCCTTGACCTGCTGGTCACACATCTTTTGTTGCATTCCAAGACACGGTTGGCTTTCTGGGCTGCAAGCGCACAATTGGCTCATATTGATTTTATCATCCACCAACTCGCCCAAGTCCTTCTCGCCAGGACTGTTCTCGATCCATTCATTGCCCAGTCTGTATCTGTGCTTGGGACTGCCTTGACCCAGCTGCAGGACCTTACACTTGGCCTTGTTAAACTTCATGAGGTTGGTCTGGGCTCACCTCTCCAGCCTGTCAAGGTCCCTCTTAATGGCATCCCTTCCCTCCAGCGTGTCCACCACACCACACCATACAGCTTGGTGTCATCCGCAAACTGGCTGAGGGTGCACTCAATGCCACTGTCAATCATACCAGTATCATACCAGAGATCAACCTCAAAAGATTAAATAGTACTAGAATACACATTTAGGAAGATGATAAAACCAAGCTGTTAAAATTAAATGAAATTATGTAATAAAACTGTAGAGTATAAATCTCCATATTCCTTAAGAAATTTGTTACAGTTGGAATAACTTTAGAAACAGTTTGCTTTACTCTGAAGAGCTATTCTTCCTTCTAGTTATCAGGCTCTGGCTAGTACATTCACTGACAGTTTGAAGAAATGACTCTGACAAAGGAGGGAGTTGTCAGGTCTATGGAGAATGGTTCTTGCCTTTTCTCTGTGAAAGGCCATAGCAACTGTGAGGAACGAGGAGAGGGGATGAGCCCGGGGAGTACGCAACTATTTACTGGGAAGACAAACAAACAACCTCTGCAGCATGGTAATAGACAGAGCACAGCTTACTAAATAAATGTATTTCAATTTCTGGAAATGTAACAGCATCAGTAATACTTTAATGATGAAATACACAAGATGTATTTCATTATTTCCCACATCAAATAAGTCAATCTCAAAAGATGATTTTTTTTATTAAAAGCAAAATTCAAGAACATAGGCACATAGGCTGGGCATTTACACAGGGTGAAAGGGTAAATCACAGCCACACAGCTCCACGCTGTCAGTAACACTGTGTCAAAGCACCTGAAAGATTAGACAGCACTACAGTCACCAAATTGCCCAAGAAACAAATCTTAACATCCCAGGTGAACCTGAAGTCCTCTCCAAAACACTGATTTTTCCTTGGGGAGGAAAACCCACAGCTTCTCAAAGGGATCTGCCTGCAAAGGGGTCTGGCTTCACCCAAAGAAGGGTGTGTTGCTGGAAGGCACTCAAGTACATGCTCTTAGGAAGAGTATGCTCCCTATGGCTGCTACGTACCCAAGGAGGCAGAATGCATACATGTACATGCATTCACATACACAAGCAGAACGCAGGCAACGAGACGTGAAGTAAATACACGCTTTCAGGCAGCCTTGTAGACAGAGACTGAGAAGCCCAAGCTGATGAAGGAACAATGCTACAGTAGTAGTATTTACGTTCTGCTGAGAGTAAAAGTGAAACATAGCAATTTGGCTGTTGCAAGAACAGTAGATGTTGGTGAAACTAAATACATCAGATGGAATGCCCTGAAATTAAAAATTACACCTACAGGTTTTAAAACCATCTGTACTACAACAAATATATACATAATTATTCTTATCTCTAAAGACTTCAACACATCTGTAAAAGAATTGTGATTTAGCTCTGGAGCTCGTATTTCCAGAATTACGTGCTAGTACACTAGGGTTACCCCTTCCCAAACCCAGCAGCATACACTTCCAAGGGCTGCACAGGATTCTGTGGTCTCCTAGGATAACCTTCAAAGGAAGCTGAGATGAAGAATCCCAGTAACTTATTTTATTCTTACAAATACGTAAACTATCCTAAAAAAAAGTTGCCAAAAACAGCATAGAAGAAAGCTATGTATTTCATTTCACTTACTAATATGTATCTCTCAGGTGACAGACATGAGTTGCTACTTCAAACCAAAACCAAACAGTAAACTCCTACCTCACCTCTCTCTGAGTAACAAGCCACAAAGTATTTCTTCAAAACCCCAAAACCTTGACTTGATAATTGGGATCAAAAAAGCTCAGTAAAATTTCTGGCAAATTAATTCATTGATTATTAAGATGTAACCACACATGAACATGAATTAAGTATGTGGATAAATACCTTGACTTTTGCTTTGCTGAAGACGAAAAACCCTGTGTATCCATTTAAATGCATCATTATGGTATCAGGAAAACAGCAATGTTCTAAATGGAGTCCCTGAAAACATTTAATAAACAGAGAATCTAATATTTTATATTTCAGGATTTTTACATTATTTCCAGGTTATAATTAGCATTGATGTTAAATATACTTGTTTTTAAAATGCTACTATGGAGCAGCACCCTTTCATGGTCATGTTTTGACATGCACATACAGCCAGTCATTATGCCACAAGTTAGCTGGTTATTTAACCTGTCATAACATAAACCTCAAAAGAAAGGCAAAGAAATCTTTCCCACTTTATCAGTTAAGAGATTTCAGCTCTTATGAATAACTGATGCTGTATGTAACTACTAACGCTGAAAATAAAAAGATGAAATGGCTGTCTGATGAGTTAGACCAATGACCCAATGCAGTGAAACAGGCTGTTACAGCCCATTAATGGGAATGAAATGCTGCTCTCAGAGACCGTATTTACTTTTCCCACCCAAGCAGCTCGTTTGAGATTTGGTAATTTTTTTAATCTTTAAATCTATTACTTCCTTCGGATTAATGTCCCATGTTAGAACATAAATATATTAAGTGAACATGTTGCTGTATTGAGTTTTTCTATTTTAAACGTGCATTATTACACAATACTGCATGCCACACATAGCACGTTTCCCCTTAGAAATTTATCCTCGTTATTGCTTGCAACCAGTATACTTAGTCATTATCTCATTAAAAGTTATCAGTCATCTATTTAAGAGGGAGAAAAAAAAACAAAAATCATTCACAGCAAGATTTCTAATCTTCAATTATACCACAGGCTGCAACAAGTTAATCTGTGCTAGAATTTGTCTCGGCACAAGCTGAAGATGTGTACCTGTGCAGGAGTCCCGGATTGCATTACCTGCTGCCCTCAACCCCAGGTTACTCAGTACATAGGATGAAAACTAATAGTGGGTATATGAGAAGATTTCTAACCACCACAGACAATATATTTTGAAAGCAAAAAGGGAGTAAGAAATTGAGTCTAAAAACACCAATGGAATAAATGTATAAGGGATGTCAGCCTTCCTGGGATGTGCCCTGGGCTATGAAGACCCTAGCCTTCCCACAGAGCCAAAACCCAAGACCAGGAGTGCTGCTTTAGCTTGGTCACCACCTATAGATCTCATTTTTTCTTTCACTCTCTGTTTTATACAATTTGCCAATTGCGTTATTTCTACCTAGCAGAGTTGGCTGGGTTTTATTAACTAGGTTTTGGATTTTTTTTAAACATGATCACTATACCCCAACACCACTTGTGGCAATATCCCTCTTTGCCAAGTGATTTATTACCGTCTCCAAGGTATATTCTGCTATAGCCAAAGTATAGTTTACAATTGCTACTAAACCCCTCTGATACAAAATGTCAGTAATGCGTTTATCTTCTTACCATCTGTAAACAGCTTCTTTCCACTTGAAATTTCATAAGCTATTTTAAGAATATTACGGTTATTTGCTTTCTAACACTGCAGCGTAGGCATTTAGATCCAATTTCATGTTCTTTTCTGCTTTCTAATTCTGCTGCCTGAAGCATATTTACTAATCTATGCATGTTCCCTATCAGAATGGGAGAAAAACTGGTCATTCTGCCAAAGCCCTACCAGCAATGCCCAAATCACCTGGGTGGTGCTGCTCATCTGTAAAGCTATCAAATTGACATTTTACATGACATTAGGCTTCGGGATCACTATCTCATAAAATAAGGAATAATCTGCACTTGTCCTTGAATCAATATTTCTGTCAAACTGCAAATTAGACCACCCAAGATTTTACAAGAGTGACCTGTTCTCCTGAATTCCTGATAGCCAACAGCTTCCCTTAATAATTACACAACAGTGCTTTAGGCTCTTTTTTTTCACAGAATTTTAGCCTACGTCTTTTGTCTCTTGACAGTACCTGCAAGATATATTTATTACAAAGGAATAATGTTGCAATCTCACTGATGGTAGTGGGTTGGAGAAGACATCATGGCTGTCAGTATTCTCTGATGGAGGACACCTTTGTGTAGAGTTCGTAATTATCCCTTCTATTTTATATGGTTTAACAACTGTGAACATAACTACTTTCTCCCATACACATTCATACTACCCATACCTCAAACCTACTCCAAAGCCTCAAACCTTTTAAGACTCAGGCTTTCCTACAATTTTTCATGTTTTTGTCACTTTGCCATTAGGTTATTACAACAAATCCTATATGGGCAAACACCATTAAAACTTTAAGTTAAGAGTTTATACAAAGTCTTTGCCTGCCTCCTTCGACTACTTTGGCAGAAACGTGTAGTACAGAGTACCTCAATGAAGAAGTGTATGAATATATACTGACTGCATTACTTGCTTATTCACTTCTTGGGGAAACGTAAGATTTTGGACTCTGTGTATTTTAAAGTTTACATATTTTAAGAACATTATGTACTTAAAGGGAGTTTCATTTGCATTCAGGATAAGTCATTTTCAGCTAGTCAGAACTAAAATAGACAATTTTGTTAACTTTTAGATTACAAGGTAAAGCACATTTTCCCACTTGGTTTTAGAGAAAGTCTAAGAGATGTACCTCATCAGAGAGCAAACTGACCTAAAAGAAAAAAAAAAAAAAGCCCCCAAACCTCCAAGTGTTATTGCTTCAATATAATGAGAATGGCATCGAGACTGTTTCAAAAAAATAAAAATAATATATACATATATATATATATATATATGTATAAAAAGCATCTAAATAGAAAAGTCACAACTAAAAAGAAAAGCACTTGAGCATTATTCTGTCATCACTCGTACCACATAAAAGAAGCTTGCTGGTCATACCAATGGCAGGAGGGTGCTTTCTGACTCCAGCATGCTGACTGATGAAACATCTGATGCAGTCCACAGGCAGAGCTTATCACCCATTTCCTGGTCAGATGTCTCACTGGTTTAACAGCCTATAAAGAACTTACTTCCCACCATTAGACAAACTGTCCGTTGTCTGGCAGCCAACAAATCCAGCTACTGAAACAACGAAATGAAAAAGTCCCAGTGTCTTCTCACCAGTTAGGAACACATCTGCATGAGTCACTTAACTCCGTGGCTGACACCTTCCTCAAGCTCACGTCCCATAGGTCAGAATGTATTTCTGAGAATGGGTTTGGGATATTTTGGGGTTTAGTTTTCTGTTTCTAGTAAATTCTTCTACTCTTAGGCTGCAGGCCTGGATAACACCAGCAACACAAACACCTCTGCTACCAAAAACTACAGTGCTGAGATTTGAGAGGTTGAGCCAAAGGTATGAGAGAGGAGAAGAGAAAAAATATTTTACTGTTTGCTTCCCATATACATGTGCAATACTAAATTATTGTAAGCAGCTGTGAGGGATTATGGTGAAGCTGTTAGCCAAAGCACCCTTCATGATTTGGCCTTTCCAGTTCTCAGGGGCAAGTGAATGAAGCACAGCTGGTGATGGTAGCTGCACTCGCTTCAACACAGGCCTTATGAACCCTTGCAATATCTGCTCTCATTTACTCTTGCAACGTGCAGGACAACATGCAAACCTTACTCCAGGGAGAAACTGGGATACACACTCACCTTTAAGAACACAAGCCTCTACTTCCCATTCAGAGAGTCAAAACCACTATCCACATCCACAAGACTACTGGTGATGCATTAAGAATAGAGATTCAAGTTGACCTTCATGAATGGCTTTAGGAGTCAAGGAAGAGGGTAGAGAAGGCCATTGTTTTGCCAATTACTAGGCCTAGCACAAAGGACGCAGCCAGCAGTACAGCGAACCAGTAACCAGATTCTATTGTATACAAAAAGGTCAGTATATGGGTGATCACTGGGGGTACAAACAAGTCAATCAGATTACACATAACAGACATCAACCCCAGTGACCCCAAGAATGATACAACACAGCCAACAATCAGTGGAACAAAGAAAGCAACGAAGTCTCCCACGGCAGAGATGGGAGACAGCCAAGCCAATAGGCTGATAATATAGGATAGAGGTAGCCACATACTGTTCTCACAGAGCCTGTATTCACAAGCACCAAACCTGACTGGAGCCCAGTTGCAGGGAGAGTCAGGAGGTCCTTCCCCAACAGGGAAACTCTGCGAAGTACATCCACCTCACAGACAGACACCCCACCCTTCCTGCAAGTGGCCCCAGCTTTTATGCCCAAAGCAGGACACCTGGCACTCATTTACCCAGTGTGGGGCACCTGGGGCTTGTTCACCCAAGGGCTCTCCTTGCAAGGCTGGCCGCACCTTGGAGAAAAGCCAAAAGGCAAACTCATCCCCTCCTTTTGAAGGGCTGTGGGAACCACCCATATGTCAACCTTAATCCAGGGCTTGGGATTCAGACCCCAGCACTTCAGCCACCAAAGAACCCCTGGTGACAGCAATACCTAAGTGACTGAACAAATCTTTACAGGCCTAATCCTGAGTTAGCTGCACACTGGCTTGCTGACATGGCACTGGTAGTGCAGGTTCTAACAAAGACACCGTGAAATCTGCCAGACCAACTGAAGGACTGCAGATAATGGCAAAAATCCACCAACAATGAGCTACCATGACTTGCAATAAAACAAATTTATTGTTCTCCTTATTGATAAAGAACTGCACAAAGGAGCACAACATAGACGTATCATTCAGTCAACGATGCCAAAAGAGCTGCAGAAACTTACATAAGCAAAGTCCATTCCCTAATGTGTTTCTGTTACCCAGAAGGACATCAACTGAGGATCTGACAAATGGGACCTCCTAAATTGCTCAGCTGGCTGTTATTTTCCCCTGAACTGGGCAGGTAAAGACAGTGGCAATTAGGGATGACTGCTTCCCAAGTGACTAGGCAACATTCTCCCTTGTATCCATTGCCTCATGACAACTAGCTACTGAACAAAGAGCAAACAGAACATGGACTCATCTCCATGATCACCAATAACCTGATCCTGAAATTCTCCTTTGAATAACTAACTCTGTTTTGGAACATGATACCCCATTGTCAGCGATCCTTCTTCTCACAAATGTAGGCGTGCAGAATGTGTTGCACCTCACAGCATAACATGTAGCACAGCACAGTTTCTGTCTTGTACTCAATCTTGATACAACTGTGCCAGCATTTGCACAACCATGATCAGACCCATGCCCCTGCATGTTACTGTCCGAGCGCCAAGACAAAAACAACAGCAAGTAACACAGCATATATATGGTATAGTGCCGGTGTTTAGGTTCTTTTTCCAGGCCTGCACTCATCTCAAACTGTTTTTCTCTTCCATGGTAACAACTCAGAACTTCCCCAGAACATTCCAGGATTATAGCCCAGACTACACAGAATTCTTATAGAGAAGGAATAGAGAGCTCAGTTGCCTAACTTGGTGTGAAAATATTTGGGCCCCAAAGGTAAAATTCATGCATAATGATTCCAAATGTCGTCACTAGAGTCCCTTTATAAATCTAGTCTTTATTCTCTAACTGTCTCTTACTGAGTCAGTACCTGTACCTCAATTATGGCTCCATTACTTATTTATCACATTCAGAAATGTCTAGTACTGGTGACCAGTGGATTTTTCAGTGGTACTCCATTTTGCTCAATAGTTTGAGTAACATTTGAAAAGTTGCATCTGTTTTAAGTAAACTTCGGCATCACAGTCACTTTTGCTCACATTTCGTTCTGCTCCTGGCTAGTGAAGCTTGAGAATATAGTTACTGAAGGAAGTCAGGACAATCTGTGAGATTCCTACTAGGGGCCAATTTTCCATGACTCTTGATAACAACACTCTCCAATGGGCTGATTAGTCATCAGGCAATGAAATAACTCTTGGCATAAAAAAATGGTCTTCCACCAGAAGGCTTTAAAAAAACCAAACAAAACCTACTGTGCTCCCGCTTCAGATTCCTTAGCAAAATTACATTTGATAATGACACCATTACCTGAAATATAGCTAAAACCAATCATAAAAAAAATGTATGTGGACATGACCCAAAGATCTGTTCCCTCTAGACCCATACAAGAAGTCTGACACACACTTTTTCATGTTGTCTATTTACAGTTACCTGCCTGGGCAGATATTTTGAGACATGGGTACAGAATAGGGAAGCATACAGAGACAGAATAAAGGCAGACCAACAGATGCAGCTGGAGATCTGGAGTCTTGCTCAGACTCTGCCTTGGGGACATGGCAGAAACTCTTTACTCTGTGTCTGATGAAGTGCTACTTGTCCTGTCTAGTGTCCTTCCCCAACCTCCATTGCATTTCAAGAAATTCTACTTATTACAGAGCAGGTAAACAGGAAAGGTCAAGACTGCAACAAAAAGGGAGAAACAAAAACTAAGGGATGAGTCTGCTTGACTGCTTACATGTCAGACTAGCAACCCACACCTCTAAAAAAACCTGCCCTATTCCTCAGGCTATGCCATATTCCAAGGGCAAGTACTGAAAGCTCTTGTCTTGAAGCCAAGTCAATGTGCAAGCAAGCATGCTAAAAAGCAGATAAGATGCCTGACTCTGACCTAGTGGTCTAGATATTCAAGTGTCCATAAAGATAGGCTAGAGTTTCTTTTCCAATTTACTGGAACCTGCATGCTTTACATTATACCCTCAGCAGAAAATTGAAAAAAAAAAATCCATTTCTGTAAAGTACTTGCAAGTTTCTAACATTTCTTCCTTGCTTTCTCAAAAAACAAATTTTTAAAAAAATGTAGATTGCTTCAGAAAGTTCTAGCCCTTATTTTAATTCCTGGATCATTCTTCTTCCTTAGAGGATGATTATCAAGGAATGAGATTAGAAAAGCCCAAACTTTAGCCTTCAGTCCAAATTCGTTTGTCTTGTGGATTTCATCCAGACCCACAAAGTATTTAAATAAATTTTTTGGCACAATTTTTATGTATCTCTTATGACTGGTGGGATATGGGAAATGTTGCCCTCAGTTATAATACTGCACCATATACACTCGTTTATAAATGTGTTTATCACTAACTTGACAGACCATAAGAGCTTCATCAGGCTAGCCTATAAAAATGGATATGTATGTATTTTCTAAAATACACAGTTTTATAGGCCCTGTACATGTTGCTGTATCATGGTCTTAAAATTTCTAGTATTATATAGTACTATAGATGAATGCTATCCAGTTTTACAGACATGCCAATAATTCTGATTAACATGCCTCTTCATATGTTTCACAGCTCCAGAGCCAAATTTTCCTTTTTGTTACTAAAACAAGAGGTTACTTAGAAATCAAACCACTAGCATAAAATATGTAGGATTTGACCAATAGAAACCAGCAGTCTAATAATAATAATACATATTATCTTAGAAATCAAAACTACTGATAGCCAAAAATATTTTTTTTAAAACTGAGGACTATGATTAAACTTCCTTTCAATACAAACAGAAAAAGGTGACAGTTTTATATCCAGTGGCAAGTTTCATCTCACAGCCTAACTGGAATTTGTGTGACTTTCCAATTACAAACTTCAAAACTTCAACCTTCTTTCCACTGCCCAAAGTACAATCAGTTATATGCATTCGATTCCTCACTCTATGAACACAGAAACCAATGTCAAACAAACTACACTAAGAGAAGTTATCTGTAGACAACACTGCAACTGTTGAATCTCTAATACACAATTTGTGCAAGAAAAAGTATGAGGCTAGTTTTTAGAGAAAACTACCTAAAATGTACTACATAAAAAACTCTATTGAGACAAAAGCTAAACTCATCCCTTCAACAACAAAAAAAAAAAAAAAAAAAAAGGGTAGTTCTGCAGCTCTATAAACTGTTTTGTCCTGGAACACAGAACACAAGTTAAACAATGTCAATTCTTAGCCAGAAGTAAATATAGAGTTGAGTTTCCGGAATGAATGCGTAAATCTTCTTGGCTCTGCCTTTACATTTTTAAAACAGCACATGTGTTTATATTCTGACCTTTGTACATTCTCCAAATTAAAAAAAAAAAAATAAAAATCACAAAGAACTACTTTTCAGCAATAACCAGACTCCTATTACTTTTGAGTGTCAGTTAAGGGAACACATAACTGCCTTAAGTGTAATAGCAAATATGTTTCTCTTCTCAAAGCTTGGGAAGAAGGAGAGTGCTTCCACAGAACCTGACCTGTCAATTTTAAATTAGAATCACAGAATCATTTAGGTTGGAAGAAACCTTTAAGACCATCAAGTCTGACTGCTAACCTAGCACTGCCAAGTCCTGCTACTAAATCATGTCCCAAAGCAATAGAATCATAGAATTAGTTTCAGCACAAACCATTCAAACACTGGAAACATAAAAGAGTAATTTCATTTTGCAAGTGATATACCAATTCCTTAAAAATAAGCAATTAATAAGGGCTATTGCATGCTCTGTTGCTATTAACTGCTGTCAGTAATAACTACATTTCAAGAAAACTGTTTCCTGCTTGATTTCTTTTGCCTTGGTTCACAGAAGTTTATACCACTACATTATCTATCTGCTTGTTCTTACTAGATGCTGAACTTGCTAAACAATTTCAATTAAATTTAACAATGAAGGTAGCCTCAAAGGCTAAAGAAGTTCCAACTAATTTGTAAAAATTAGCAGCTGATACCAAACTAGTATCTACCATGAAGGAAAGGTCACATATACTCAGTATTGGTGTGCCTCATTTGGCTGGATGGCTCCGAGCATCAGTGCTGGATGGCTCTGAACCCAGCACTCAGGCGCTGCCCCTGTCTGAACTCTGTAACATACCTTCAGTAACACGCTTCCTGAATAAAACTAAGCATTGCAAGGGTATGATACACATTCTATGCCATACACCAGCTGGCACTTTCAGGCCATAAAACGAGTTTTGTTTTTACCCCAACTGAACTGAAGATACACCAACCAACCGGAGCGCTGGAATAACTGCACGCTACGATCCTTACTCTATGGTTTAAAGAAACAATAGAGGCATGTGCCAGTTTGTATGTTCAGTGCTATGTAGTCAGTTTTATTAGTTCTTCACAAGCAACTGCATATCAGCTTCAGCAAATAAAACATCAAAACTCAAAAATCCCCCAAAATTCCACTGAAGAGGAACTTGCAATAAATGTTGAACGTGAGACATCAGACTGTAACGTACTGACTTCTACCACAGCCATGAATGATAACTCCTTCCTTAGGAGTAAAACACACATACAGAAAACTCTATGCATGTGAAAACAAAAAATAATTCTGCTCAGTTGTTGAATTTCCCCATGCTAGTGGCACAATGCCCTCCTGGTGCCCAGTCTTCCAGGACAGCTACTACCTGAGGGGAGGGACCATGGACCAGTTCCCCCAAAAAGGGACCCTGGGTTTGTCACCTCCAAGCCAGAAGAGGTAACAAATGGCCTGCTTGATTAGGGAGAAGTGCTAACAGGCTCCTTAACCTGTAGGATTTAAGGACATTTCTTTTTGAAGCTCATTTGCATGCTTTGTTTTGATTCTGTCAAGGATTCAGATGCTACAGAAGCAGAATTCTTCCAGTTAGATGTAAAAAACATTTTTTTAACATAAAAAAAGTATTTTCCAGCAAGCACTCAATGAGGTACAGGCTGATAACAAGATCACTACAATGATGTGGATCCAAGAGAGCTTGCCTCTTCTGCTGAATGGCCTATACACACACCTTACTTCAACTCACTCCCAGACTGTCTTCCATTATCTGATGGTACAGCTATAAAGACAGTGAGTGTCATGATTGAACTGTAAATATCAATCTGCCTCCTTTCAACTGAGAAGTGCGATTGTATACCTTTCTGTTATTTCCTTTTATCTCAAAACAAGGGAAATGGAGTTAGCCACTGATTGAGCTTCTGTATAAATAGCACGTCAAGCAGTCTTCTTAATTTTGCATCTTGTAAAAAGCAAAAGAAGGAAAACAAAACACTTGATACACTCTTAATAGCAACAAAAGCTGAAAAAAAGAAATCCTGTTACTATCTTTTACCGTCTAAAAACTACTGTTTGTCTCTCTTTTTTCCCCTTATTTAAAATCCAGTGCTTGAGAAAGATCCTTTAGCAAAAAAAAAAAAAAATTTTTTTAAAAAAAATTATATATATATACATATATATAGCCAAGGTGGAAGAAATAGATTGCAACTCGTTGCTTTACTCCTATACATAACCTCCCAGGAAAACACTCTCTTCAGTGGAAATAGATCAATGGCATCCAATTTTAGCAGCAGCACGAAGTCAGGTCTTTCTAGCAATATTTACAGAAGTTCATGTTAAGAAACCTTACTTTAGAGGCTGTGCCACACTCCCAAAACTCCCCAAAACCAGAGAAGAGCACAAACGCCTACACATTTGCATGGAAAGTATATCTTTCTCTCACAAGCTCAAACTCTTCTTTGACTGAGACTTCCCAATCTCCTTATACACCCCAAAGCCTGCATCTGTACTGAATGCAATGATCTGAAGGACAGACTTAGAGAAAACATTTTTTCCAAATTTTTGAGGCCATAACCTGCAATAATTACAGATGGACCATGTTCATATGACAATATATACCAGACAGTCAGCCAGCTAGGGACCCCTTAAAATAGTGACTCCATTTTATTAGTGTTTATAAGAAGGTAAAACCAGAAGAACAACTTACTTCTTTTTGCAAGGTGTATAATGGAAATGAATCTACTCTACTCCCACCTCAACTGCCAGCAGCAGCTACATTCCAGTGGAAAGATTAGCAAGGGAGACATGCAGATAAATACTGCAGAGAAATTTTTACCACGAAGTGAAGTTAGTAGTATCTAAGAATAAATAACCACCTATCTTCTTTCAGACCAATTTTTTATACATGCATTAGCCATTAAATAATAATTCCTATAGGTTGAGGCAACAGAAAGGAAGGAAGGCTGTTAGCTTTATATTTAAACTACATCACAAATGTTTAAATAATGTAGTGGTGAAGGCTAGATCAGACTTTCTCATGTTTTGAGTACCTGTAGAGATGGATAAATTATAAGCTAAAAGATGGCTTTTAGAGAGAGATGCCTGAACGTTTCTCAAAGGTATTGAGCAAAATGGCTGGAAAGAGAAAACACTATGCATTAAAAATGGGGGGGGGGGGGGGGGGGGAAGGCGGGGCGGGGAAGAACTAAAGATAAAATGACGACCAGGTCTAGTACTAAAGAGACTTGTGAAGAAGCAGATCTATAAAGGTACCAGATCCTAACTCCTCAATTTCAATAGGATTACGCATAAATGGGGGAGAGGGGGAATCCATCCCTCTAATGTTTAATAGTGTCCATTATTGCAAACCTACATTGTTCAAAACTCATTCATGATGAAAAAACAGTTTTACTAGAATGGTAGAAAACATTGAGTTCAAAGCTTAAGGAAATTTTAGCATATGTCTATAGTACACATCTTAATTGTTTCTGACTGTGTGATGAATATCAGAAGCACTGTTTTGGAAGAGAACAAGAAATCTCAGGACAATCCCAGCTCTCCATTGAACAAAGTTTTTGTCATTAACACTCTTAACCATTGTTAATCCAGGAAGAGTGTTTAAACATACTTATTAGCTTGTAGACATTCATTTGCAAAACCTTAAGAAGCAAAACTTAAAAATTTCTTAACACCTATTTCAAGGACTCATGACATTAGTCTGCACTTTTTACCAAAGGCAATTACTGTCCTAATGATGGAGTTCCTTAAGCATCAATGAAAAGAAGTGCTACCACTTCAGAGAGAGGATCTTAAAGGGAACAAGTTCAGTGGTGAAAGTAGTGGGAAACTAATTAGAAGGATCAGATCAGTGCAGCAACAATATATACTCATTTGTGTGGTTATCCAAAAAAAGGCCACGACAATGCCATCATGGACAGCTTGAGTTCAAGCTAATCCATACCCTGCAACGCTTACAAATGCCTTAACTCACACCAATGGATTTTATTCTTCACTCTACCATTACAAATCTATCGTTAAAACCAGAACAGGAAAACACACCAAACCTTTCAGCCTGTGCTCTCAGGCTAGCAAGCCTGAATGTTTACACTTGGTTCCAGCTTGTATTCATCCCAGCACTGAGGACTCTGTACATCTTTTATTTATAGTCTATACTGAGGCTTTGCAAGGAATGTCTTCTTTCCAGTGCTGGGCAAGGATTTCTTTTCTTCCTGTCTGGTGTGTTTTATGATAGACATGTCTGCTAAAAACTTACACTACGAAGAGACTATCACTGTTTATAAAAACATACCCTAGATCTACATTGCAGGGATTCAGAAAGCCGGTGATGCTGTTATAAAGATCATTATACAAGCATGATGGTATCTGGAACAACTCTGAGCAGGAAAGATAATGTCACTTCTCCTCGTTTCAAAATCTATTTTCTACAGCAATTTCCTAGTCCCTCCATTAAGGAAGTCTTCTTAATATTTGCTAATTGGCTCTTTTAGCCCAGCTTTACAAAAACCATTTTAGTCAAGTAACTGGAACAGTATGTGTAAGAAAGCTATTCTCGTCATCAGTATTTACCTGTTCAAGCTCTCAGCTTCAAATTCTTGTTCTGAAGATTTTTCTTAATATTAATATCATTAAGCAGAGCCATTTAAGAGGCAAAGTGAAGAACACTTTCTGTTGCTACAGCATGCTTTTTACCACTCTACCTTCCATTATCCAGTAGAGTAAACACAATAAGGCAAGGCTGACTAAAATTTGGATTTTTTTGTATTGTTTCATTCCTTATCATTTCCTCATTTTATCTGTGGTCCGCAAATTACTTTTCTGAGGAGCAATGCTAAAAGGATGCCTTTTATGGAAAGGATGGCAAACTGCCATAGAGCTGTTGTTCAGTTCACTCAGTGGATACCTTGTGCCTACTGTCTCCATTTTACTCCCTTGCACTTCAGACACCCTTGCCTGTCTACGTCCTCCTTCATTTCAGATATCACACTTTTTTGTGTGAGGTGGTATCATTTAAAATGCTTTAAAAAGCTTTGGACATTTGACTAACACCATCTTTTTGATGCAGCCCCAAAATTGTATGTCTTCTAGGTTACTTGCTCTATCGATTCAAATGTGGATTCACACATTACATTGCCTAGAGACTGCAAAAAGAAATTCCCTGTGAATACTTCTGCTATTTTATCACCAAATGCACAAAAACTTGAAATAGAGCTCTTCAAATTTTTAAATGAAAAACTGAAAAACATGAACCCTTTCTTCAAGGAAAAAATGTAATAAGACCAGTCAATTAGAAAAGTAAAAACTTAAGAGAAAACAAAGGACACTTATAGCTCAACTTTACCTTCTTCTAACACATCTTGTTTAGCACTGACTGAAAACTGATCTACACAACAAAAACCTATTCTATAAAGAAAAAGACAGAATAAAACCCAAAGTTTGTAATAACTTGTCATGATCAAAACTGACAGTAAGGACATCCTGTTCAGTTCCATGAGGTAAACAGGTTATCATTTCTACCCAGCAGGTGAAAAGGTTAGCTTGAAAAGGTTCCCTGAAAGGATATGGGGTTTCATCATAAAACCTCTACACAAAGCTATCTAGAGTTGTCTGTGTCATCATCCAATGCCCCAAAGAAAAGGGGGGAAAAAAAGAAGTATATATTTTGTTTAGAATTCTCATACGGCTGCTTTCAAACAGCACTATAATTGGTGGATGTTTATGGTAATATCTACTTCTAAACATGCATATTTCTTCTGACAGATTTACCTAGCACATAGTAACTCATGCATACATGGACTTTATGTTTTATGCATTCACATCCACATAACAACCTACAAGGCTATGACATAAATGTATCATTCCTAGTAAGATCACCTCTTTCTTCTAATTCATGTATGTCAAGACCTATTCCAGCAGCAGAGAATACTGAGACATTTTAAATGGTTCTTTTTCTCAAAGCCTTCTTCCTCCTTCATTCACTTTTAAAAAAAATCACTCGCCTTTGTAAAGCACAGAACTGCTCTATAATTACACTCACGTGAAGCTCAAAAGAAGAGCTCAAACCTGGAGTGGGAATAGTTTTTCTGTAGCATGACTTTGAGGCATTCTCATTAAAACAACAGTTGGTGAAATAACCACTGTGATTTTTATTAAGCACTAAAGAAAAGGGCATTTCACAAAGTGTTTGTTATGTACTATTCAATATTTCACTTATCCATCAGTACTAAAACCATCTTAACTCTCTGTGAAGACTGCAGCTGTACCCACGTGCCTATTGACTTTCTCAACAATGACCACTACTGTTGTTTTTTTAAACATAAAATGGTTGAGAACAATCTGGATACTCCATGAAAGACTCCAGTTGAAACTTCCATTAGAACACATGCTCGTTAGAGTGTAAGTGTTATGAGTCTCCAGACATGATAATACGGCAGATGACCATGTCAAAACATTTAAAAGGTCTCTTAGCATCAGATGACCAAGTTCACATTCATACACTGCATTGACCACTAATTTTAGTTTAAGTCTGCATTTATGCTGTTGTGAAATATATTTATAAGCCAAACGGAATTTCAGTAGAAAATCCAGGACATAAATTTGGGATATATACATGAGGAGAGCAGGGCTGTATCTAGGTAGAGAAAATAAGAGCAGAGAATTTAATGTGCTCACTCTCTCTCCCACATTTTCTCTATTCTTTTATCTTCCTCTCCTTACTTCAGTTCTGTCCCTCCTCCTTTGCATTTTTCTTACCACATACTGTCTCCTTTTCTGCCTCTGTGTCCTGCCTTCCACCTTGCTGTCTTGTTTCTATCATCGCTGTCCTGACAAATGAAATTTCCAAGTCTAGAGGTCATCTTTGATACTGGAAAACCAGAAGTGGGGCAGCAGTCCTTACCTTGATTAATCAGTACCTTCTGACCTAAATGGGCGACTTCCAAACCATATGTTCCAGATTTACAGGAGCAGCTAAGGCCAATAAGTCTGCAGAGATTTGACTATTTAAGGTAGATTTGCCTCAGACTGAAGGTTCTTACTGGACAGAACTAGAGAACAGAATGCAACACTTCTGCATAACAGATTGGGGATAAACCCTGAGACAGATATGTATTAAACCAAGCTTAACTTACTGACAGATGCCTGAAGCACCTCTGTGCAGGTTACAAACGCTAAGCCATTATGTTGTTTTTTTATAACTTCAATAGGAGTACATTCTGAAAACAGGCACTTTCTCAGAGTCCACTGATATATCTTTATTCTGTTCACAAAAAAAAAAAAAAAGTAATTGTTTTTCCATTTATGTAAATGCATAAACAGGAGTACACACAGGAAAGAAAAATCTAAGGTTTCTTTGGGAAACTGAACCAAAGTCTGCAAGCAAGACAACTCCTAGAACATTCTTGAGGAAGCCAGCTTTCCTTTAAAAGAGACCGGATACGTGCAAGAAACAGAGCAGTGGTGTTCAAATGTTAGTACTGACACTGTTTATACCTTATCATTCATAATGCAATCATTACAAACTCATGCCAACAAAATTTCATGTCTTCCTATACTTATTGAATTAATGCTGTTCTCTTTTCTGAGCTGAGCAGTCTGACAAAATCAGTTTCAAGTTGTTTCTTTAGAGAAAAAGAAGCTGGAGATAAATTCAAATGTTTTTGGTATAGTTCCGCTTCTCTCCTTAGGCCTTTGGAATTTTCTCCTGCTTCTTTTAAATGCACAGACACAAACTACAATAAAATAATGGCCAGCAGAGACACCTTCACTCATGCATGCTTTTGTTTTGAGCGGGGATACATACATACTTTTGAGTGAAGGTTGCTATCATTTCAACTAAATTCTTAATGCATACTTTTTAAAAAGGGGATTATAGCAAAAGTATGCTTTTCACCTAGTCACAGATATATATGCACATCTGAAAGGGAACCATACTCCTTACTACAAAGACTACTAAATGTTATCCATTACAAATTCACATTTCTAGTGCTTGTAATTTTGTCAAACTAAGTTTCTGGACTGCAATTCTCCCAACCTGAATGAAACAGCTGGGTCAGTTTAAGGGATTTAAAAAAAAAAAAAAAGAAAAAGAAAAAGACTAAACTGCCAGCTTGCTCAGGTTTGCTTTCCAAAATAACTGTTAACAGAAAGAAAATATTTCAGTTAGCTCCTGTCAAAAGTACTGGAAACCATTATGTCAAAAAGCTCTTTTATTCTGAAGATTTATAGCAAGGATTGAAAGCTTTGTGTTGCTGTGACTGTGTATAGTACTAGACCAGAGCGGCCAGTAGCCATCCCCTGACCACCAAGGCCCACTGAACCAGCAAGGCACCCATCCACACAGCTAAAATTCTTTTCCCTCTCAGAAGCTGTCTTCTTCCCAAATACCCACCCTGAACCCACCCATTACACATGCTATGCTCTAAACCACAGCAGACAGTTCGGAAAAGCACAAGGAGATAAAGTCCAAAGCCTTGCCAAGGAGTGCACCAACAGCACCAGCCTCGCACACTCTCAAGGGACTCGCCTGTAACTGGAAACTTCTCCTGTCTAAATTGCATCTGCAGTAAGGCTGCTCCAACCTGGGTCCGATTAGGCGTGTCCTTGTAACCATACAAATAATGCATTATTTCTTTTTATATTCCAGCTGAGTGAGTGTAGAAATTACTAAAACTTCATTCCTAAAGTCAGATAAGCACACATTAGATAGTAACGCTTTCAGCCAGCACCCATCATAACCCAAGTTTTAATTTGAATATACACATTTTTAAGAAATACATATTTTTCTACATGGCCCCTGATTTAACGATATCCTACTAAAACCTATACATATTTTTATATTGCCCCCTTGCTCTTATTGACTCCTTCCATTGCTCTTATCTACCTGTTATTGCACAACAGACCCACAGGAAAGTGCTTTCTGGTTTTGTTTAATTTCAGGAAGAAAACTGTAGGTAAGGTTAACGGAGCTGATGAAGTATGATGTGTCATCACAAAGCTAGCATGAATGTGGTCATGTGCAGGGTATTCTCTGATGCTCTAGTTTCTAAAATTTACCTATTATTTCAAAATCTGTATGAACAGTATGTATGTAAAGCAGTTCAGAGTAAATAGAGGACCTAAACCAAAGACATGCCTTCAACGTTGATTTTGTAAGCTAGAATATGTATGTTTTACCTAAGCAGTGATCTCATACTATTTGAGCATAATCAGTGGGTAAACCTGAGATATATACTTGCATTTTCTAGCTCAAATTTTCAAGGAAGGCACTCAAAGCAACCACACACCAACAGAAGCACACGGGGGGAGGAGAGGGACAGCTGTAGTATTTTCCTGTTAAAGTACATCACTATCTGAGAAAAAACACCAAAACAAACCAAAGTAAAACAAAAGAAAAGAAAAACAAATAGAGGCTACGTGATGCCAAATGGTACACACAGCACTGCAATTCTTGAGTTTAAAGAATAGCTATGTTACCTCTAAAAACAACTCTACTAATTCATTAAGGCCAGATGAAATATGAATTTTTAGCTATGGCAAATATTTTAAAACAGCTGTTACAAGTTACATGGATTATTACCCATCACAATAAGTTGCACATTGCCATGTAAGTGGTAATGTAAAGAGAAAAGTATAGTCATTTGTAAAAGAAAAAAATAATTGACTGAGCATTTTCAAATTTCGTAGACATGGTATAATAAATTTGAACGTGCAGTTCAAACCTGCAAAAAGTTAAAAGAATTTGCTAAAAGGGGCTTATTTTTATGAATATGTCCTATCCAATTTACTAATTGCTATTAGTATTAGTGGGAATTAGTTGTGGTCACTGATTAACACTAACACACCCGTGCAGGACAACTTTATATATATATATAAAACCCACCTAAACTAGAAGACCTAAAAATCATTCCCAAATAAAGCAGTGTGTTCAGAAGGGGATAATCTAAACGCTCTCAACCTAAAAAAATGTCATTTCAGAGGTCACCTTAACCCTAGGTAACAATTCAGAACTATGACACCAGTACAACAAAGCTCTGCCTCCAGAAAAGGTAACTGCTTTTGCCTTTATTTCACTTCTGCAACTGATGTAATGAGCATCAGGACTTGAATAGAGTTTAATTTGTGGTTCACATGCGACTCCTAATCCCGAGTACAGGCTTTTTGTTTTTTAAACACAGCTTATGCCTCCGGTTGTCATTTCTGAAACAGGATAATGCCGATGTACCTTCCAAAATGCATTTCAAGGACAAAACTAATACTGAGAAAGAGTTCAAGTGCAGTGCTTGTAGGTATTTAGAAACATGTACTGAGGGGGGTAAAAAAAAAAAAGAAAAATAGAAAGACTGGAGACAACAGCATTTACAAGGAGCTCTCAACAATATCCTCTTTGAATTAATTAAGGAAATGTCAAGCTGACAGTATTCAAGTGTAATGCTTCGACAAAGAAGAGATACCACCATCAGGTCCCAGTGCCTGCCCAGAGGTTTTTATTTTACATTTGCTAATAAACTTTTCCAATTTGTTTTCCTCTCCTATACGAAAACACTATACGGACAGGACAAATTGACTATACAGAAGCAGACTGATTATTCATAAAGGCCAAAGAAAAAAAAAACATGAAAAGAAAAAAAATTTCCCCTCCAACTTAAGTTCAAGAATTGCTATTTACAGAAACAGAAAGTAAAAAAAAAAAAGAAAGCAAAAGCACAAAAGAAGTATGCTTTTAAACTTGTGTTTAAAATTCATTAAACAATGATTTGAACACATGCCTTTATGTCTCCAGTTATTAACAAAAGGCTGAGTGGATGCATTGTTATGTTGCCATAAAAGAATACATGTTCAGGGCAGACATAAAATTTGAATTTAAAATACAGACTCCTGCACAAGGCACACATACACAAGCACACCATTAGTAACCATATACTGTAACTTATTATTCACCTTCCTCATGGTTTCACAAATATTTCCATTTTTGCTACTTTTAATTATTAATTATTTGAACTGACAGAAATTACAAGACATAATATAATTAAACTTTCAAAATATATTAGGCTTTAAAGTGATACTTTAAAGGGTTTTTGTCAAATGCATAAATCAATTCGTTAAACTAAGTCATTCTCCCTTAATGAGACTATTGACAATAATGGCTTTCCTTCTTCACAATCACAACAAAAAGAATATCGAGAGAATCTGGACAATAGACATTCATTAGAAAAACTTAGAAAGCTTCTTAAAACACCCTGTAAAGTTTTACATATGTAATACATACATGCTAATAAATCAGGCTACGTTGCTGCACTTCCCTCCATACAACATTCCAGTTCTCCATTCACCAGCGTATCAGTTTAGCATTATAATAAAACCATGTCTGGTGCTCGTGAATTAAGATAGTAATTCTGTTCTTCCACATTACCACTATTTCAGTTTTCAAAGACGGCAAATTTCCAGATTTTTACTAATCTCACATAATCAGCATTAGAGTTCAAAATTACCACATAAATCTGCAGAACCTAACTGGCGGATTCAAAGTCTCATTAAATACACGTGGTATAGCTGCAAAGAATAGATGAAAAGAATGGCGACTGTCTTATGGTCTAACATAAAGCATTTAGAAGACTTACCCAGCTCTTAAATATCTACATTTTTCCTGATAAAATGCACATCAGACATTATTTTAAAAGCTGCACTGATACTCATCTAGAAAACAGCTGGCTTCTGCGCTCTGCTAAGTAAATCTACCTCCAGCATGACCTACAGGGATGAACACTTCAATGATCTGATGAGATACACTTCAGTTTCAAGCTGTTCTCAAAAATATAAGCTAATGATAAAGATGCTTGCATGATTTCACTGCTCCTTCGAACCTTACTGACCGACCTCTCAGCATCTAATCACACTGACTGACCCTGGGGTTAGCCTGCTCACGACACAAAGACGAAGCGTGCTACACACCCTTAAGAGACAGCTCCCACTGGTCCCACAAACCAGCTGATGGACTGACATCGTCTGTGTCCACCGCACAAAGGTAAGGTAGCAGCAGCAGCGTGCAGAGAGGTGCTACCCTCAAACACACCGCGCACATTCCCTGCTGTCTCCGTAGCGACGGCTGCTCCACCGGCCCTGCTGCCATTCACAAAATTTCACCCTGGCTTTCAAGAAGAAATTCGGTTTTAAATTCTGCTCTGCTATTAGAAACGCTTAGAAGTACATCTATGCAAAATGCTCGGTCGAGTGCGTAAATGCAGCGACATGCCCAGGAGAGGTGTGTTCTAAAGTAGGTACACCACCGGCCTAACTGCAGAACGCAGACCCCCTCTCTTGTGCTCTGATAAAAAGGAAACACACAGCTCTCCTGTGCGGAACACGACAGGCCTGTTCGCCACCAGCAGCACAGCTGCAGGCTGTGTGACACCTGTGTGCCCCAGCCCAGCACTGCCGGGCAGGAGGGGACAGCCCGGGAGCCTGAAGTTTGCAGCGGGCGGCGGGAAACCTCCCGTGGGCGCCCTTCACTGGCGAGCGGGGAGCGGCCGCCTCACAGCCCAGGCACCCGGGCCAACGTCCTCCTCACCTCCCCGACTCCCCTCAGCCACCCCCGCGCCACCACGGCCACTGGGGCCTGAGCGGCCCACGCCCCCCACCGCTGCCCGCGGCCCGCTGAAGCGGGAGCTCCCTCCCGTCCCCTCCCCAGCTGCCCACCTGAGCCCGGGCAGCTGAGGGAGCCGCCCCCGCCCTTCCCGGCCGGCTCGCTCCTTCCCCCCAGGGCCGGGCGAGGCGGGGGGCCCATACCCGGGAACTGCTCCTCCTCCTCGCCGCTCTCGGAGTCGGTCTGCATGGGCTCCTCGGCGAAGTTGACCCCGCGGGCGTCGGGGAGAGCCCGGCGCGGCGGCTGGCTGCCCCTGTCATGGCCGGGCGCTGGGGTACCCGCCTTGCGGCCGCTCGCCTCCTTCTCTGCCGCTGCCTCCTCCTTGAGGCGCCCGAAGTACTGGAGGGCGAACTCCAGCAGGTCCCCGGGCTGGCTCCGCAGCACCTCCACCGTGAAGCCCTGCAGCAGCTCCGTCAGCCCCGCCGGGATAGAGATGCTCATGCCGGGGCCGGCCGGGGGGGCGCAGCCCGGCTGGGAAGGGGGCGGGAGAAGGGCAGGGGAGAGGCGGAGGGGGCAGAGCCCGCGAGCGGCGGCTGGGGCCGGGGGTCCGCAGCCCGGGGACGAGGCGAGCCCGGCGGATCGCCCCTGGGCGACGGGAAAGGGGCGGGCGGCGGCGGCGCAGGTGGCAGCGGGCGGGGGGCGGATCCGCGGGGAGCAGCGGCTCGCTGGCAGCCCTGGCGGCGGCGGCCACGGCGTCTCGCTCTGCTTCGCCCCACGCTCCGCGCGGCGGCCCCGTCCGTGCCTGAAGCCTCCCCGCCCCCGCCGCCTCCTCCCCCCGCGCCGGGGAACCTCGCACACATGTGACCCGGGAAACCATGACAACCTCCCGCCGGGGACTTGCGGCCCGCAGCGCGCCCCCGCCCGTGCCGCCGGAGGGAGGCAGGCAGGAGCAGAGCGGAGGGGAGGGCGGCCTGCTCGCCCGGCCCGGCCCGCCCTGCCGCCCACCCCCGGCGGACGGAGAGCCCCTCGGCGCGGGCAGGCAGACCCCGCACCGGCGGGGTGCTGTTCATCCCCCCCGAGGCTCTCCGCACATCCCCGTCCCCTGCCGGCTCCCCGTGGCTCTCCAGGTCCCCTCGGCTTCGGGTGCCTTTCCCCCCTTGGTGGGTGCAGGGATCGGCGGGGGTTCCTGCCGAGCGGACGCGTCCCCGCTCAGGGAAGGACCACAGTGGATGTAGTATTTCATGGCTAACTACTGCCGTGCTTTTTCACGGCCATGTGCCACCTTAAAGACATTCCCGCATCGTTCACATACATAGATATGCTATCTATTTATATTCACCTACATTATTTAGGATGAGAGGGCTGGTGTGGTGCTAGAAAACGCATCCTGTTTGTCAGCTGGTTGTCAAAGGTCTATGAAGAATCTAGCTGAAGAAAGAAACAATTGTTAAAAAAAGCCCGATTTAAACATTGCTGAGTGCCAACACTCAGCATAGACACTCTTCCAAGTCATGCTGCAGAGACTGCTTAGCACAGTGGTAAGTAGGTGCTGCTTGTCATGACCAGGAAGCTTAAATGTTTAAGTAGCAATTACAGGTGCCATGTTTTTCATAAGGCTTTACTAAACACTCCTTGAAAGTGAGGTCCTTGGGACGCACGGAAACTGCATCACCCCCTGATTTGTAATCACCTCTGAACATTTGGCCAATGTTTTGGGGTTCCAGAAGTGTCTGAGTCTTATTTTTATGTACCAAGCAAATTAACTGCTAAAATGTCTAAGGTTGGGACTGCTTGGCTGTTTGGTTTCACTAAACATTCAGGATTACTCCAATTGCCTTGAAATATACTTCATAAGGGCTTAGGGTAAGATAAGCAGCCAAAATTCGAGTTGGTAGTAGCAAGATACTGAAAGACCTGACTTCAAGAAAGTAAAGTGACAACAAAATACAGCACTCACTATGATGCTTTTCACGTAGATCTGCATCTCAAAGCCACTTTTAATTGAGTCAGCTTCAATGCTCCCTGAGTATGTATTTTCAAATGGAGCTTCATTCACAAGTTGGATCTTCAAAATGTTACAGACCGGGCAAATTAGTGGAGTGACCCATGCATGTGTGGGTGATACTGCTATCCTGCTGCTGGCAAGAGGCTTCTCTGCCAATGGAGCTTTGAGCAACATCTTGTGGTTTATTTCTCTCTGCAGGAAAAGCCTACGGCTAGCCATTACGAAGTACTTATCTTAAGCAAAATTCACTGATGTTTAGCACTATCCACCCTGAGGACCATCTTTAAGGTCAAACTAATCCTCTGGGGGCAGACCACAAGTGCCCTCTGAGCTGCAGAAGATTGCTTCACCAGCAGGCTCAAAGAATTGCTGCAGTGTCCTGGGGGGCCTGGGAGCCTGACCAGCACACCCACACTGCATGCTGTGCCCCAGAGCCAGCACGCCCTGACCACAGCTGCCCTTAAAAAGCACACACTGGTGTAGTGTGTAGCCACATACATTACAATGGCCAAGAATCAAGTGCAGCAGGAGAGCTGACATCTGTACATTAGACAGGTGCACACCTTAGGCATTCTAGAGGGTTTAACTAGAAATGCCAGATTGGCTTGTTTAGGAGCTTAAAAGCCTTCTCACACCACTGAGAGGGCTGATCTGTTTGTATCTGAGAGATCCCTAAGCTCTAAGGAAGCCTTGAGCAAGGGAAGTATTAGTAACTGGTGCCTTCCATGCACTAGGTGTTCTGTGAGCATACATTATTCCATTTACTGGAGTCTTCCAGGACTAAAAGGACTGTCATCCCTGAGGTTTTCTCTTAGCCAGACAAGGCACTATTATTCTAGGAATTTACCAGCAGCATAGTGTCTTTTGCCATCTAATCAAGGATTTCCCTAGCTTGCCAGAGCCTCTCATCTTCTCAGACATGAAAGGAGATTGCTTCTCTGAGGCATCCTCAAGAGTCAGTCTTTGATGTTTTTCTGCAAAACTGGGATAATTTGAATAAGAGATTCCTAAGTGGTGGCACTCTGAAGAACATTTCTTTTTAAATATTTTCAAAACAGCCCAAAATGTTGGTGTCTAGTGAGACTCATCTTGAGTTTTGGTGTATCTCAAATTATGGCAGTGAAGATCATAGTTCAAGTTGGTGTTATCTGGCTTCCTTAGATACTTTCCATTCCAAGGAGCTTGCATGGCATTTAAATTGCTTTTAAACCCTTGTAAGGAGGACAGCTGTCCCAAAATGTGTTATGTCTAGCAGAGTGGACAGTTAGGTAATAAGAATATCAGTTCACACGTCTCTGATGAGTTTTACTAGTTGCCACTAACTTGTGTATCATTCTAGTGCAGCCATGAACATCATATAAAACCTTCCAAAAATCCTTCTGTACTGCAAAGGGATTGGGCAGAACATTCCCCTCACAATTACCAAGAAAATGATGTAAAGACTTACGTTGTCTCCTTTCCTCCTAGCCGGCAGATGCACTCTTCATAACATACTGCTTACCAGGTTTGCACATCAATCTGTCCCTTCACCTGGTTCGAGGCTAGGATCAAAACTAGGAGACTATAGCTAGCAGCTGAGAAATAGCAAGCACTGTGTCTCCCACATGACAACTCCAGACTACAAACTTCGACAGTGGTTGGGACCGCTTCTGTCAGAGATCAGAGAACGAGATCTTTTCTAATCACGTAGAGGACAATGAACAGATTGCAGAATGAAGGAGCGACAGGCTTGCACTCCTTGTCTTTCCTAGGGTAAATGCAAATTTAGCATATTTAGTAAAACTGAGTTAACCAAGTTTATCCAACAGCCAACTACAAGCTTTTTTTCTGCCAGATTTTAACTTCTCATTCTCCAGTCCTTCCAAAGACTGTCTCAAACAACCAATTTCCAATTAACCCTAGCTAAGCTCTGCAATGCAGTACATGTGTCTACGGTTAGCCAGTACTCAAGGCTGAACCATAGCAGTTGGTATATCACCCGAGGCTTCCTCACCAGCAGGGAAGGAGAATCAGGGGAAAAAAAGGAGAAGGCCCGTGAGTTGAAGTATAAACAGATTTAATAGAATAACAAAACTGGAATAACAATCAACATAAAGCATAGAGGGTTCTACTCAGCCTGGTTCTTGATGCGAACAGCAGGAACAGAAGAGCATCAGCAAGAAGCCTCAGAGAGAGGAATAACTCCACCCTCTTTGAGCTCCCTCCTTTTATAATGAGCATGACTAGGTGGTATGGGATACACCTGTGAGTCAGCTGACTCAGGGCTACTCATGGCCTGCCATGGGTCTGTGTCTGGGGAACCAGGACAACATGCCATACAGAGGGGGCAGAAGGGTGCACTTAACTTTGTGAGTATAAGACTGGGTAAAGCCTTTTCTCTTGAGTGGAAAGTAACTTTAGCAAGCACACTAGTGGAGGACAGGCTTTTAAAAGCCCCGCTTAGTTACCTTCTTGGAGGCAAGAGGGACTATTATTATCATCATCTGCTTGGACCAACTGCACAGCTAGCCCAGAAAGAAGAGGCCCTGATCTCTTTATCTGTAGTAGTCTTTCTCCTAAATTGGCAGCCTACCAACTCTCAACGATGGCTCTCAATGAAAGAGGGTTCATATCGTACTGGAGAAAACACAGGACAAAACCTGTCCCTATACCTACTGCAGTGTAGTAGAAGACTGATGTTTGGGTATGGGAGATGTTACTCTCTGTATTTCCTGTATTTTAAAGATTTTTGGTTTGTGTTATCTTAAATCTGTTGTCCTGGCTTTTGAAATTTTAAATTCAGACATGTTTTGCATACTACATGATTAAAAACTGCTGCTGACAAGGAACCTGTAAATCCCTTTTCATTTTATATTTATTCCAAATTCTCTTTAGCTATGTGACAATGTTTTTCCTTGCTGGGTCTTGATCAAGCAATAGCAGGTTTGTAAGTTTTGGAAAAACACAGTTTGTGGGAATAATCACATACCAGTATCTTCCAAAATACCTTTAAAATGTCACATATATTGACTATTTTTTTTTTTTTTTTTTTTTCCTTCTCAGCTCATTCTGGATTACTAGGCAAATCTTGCTCACAGAATTTTCTCACTAAGAGTTTTTAATGGCAATTATTCCATCAGAGATTTTTTCAGCAATAACAAAACTTGCAGCTGTGCAGATCCGTAATTTCCATAATTTCCTGCTTTTCTATTCTTCTCATTAGAATGATATGTCACTATTATTATTTCACCAAATCCATTACCAAACCCAAATCTATTTATCAGAAAACTGTTCAGTTCTATAAGAAACAATATAAGAAACTAGTGCCTGTAATTCATGGATCAAATTTGAACATATTTCCCCATGACTCTTCCACTACTTGAGCCTCCTGTTCTCCATCTCCTACCCTTTGCTCTGCCCAAGCTTATTGTTCTCTGGATTCAAAACACTTAGCTCTTCCCCTGCATAATATAAATCTAGAATGGCAAAAACCAAGTAGCTATTTACATACTCAAAGAAAATTCATATTTATGCCAATGAGGGTTTTCCCTGAGCAAGCAGAAAGGCCAAGTTCAAAACCTGGGACGGAAGAAATCCACCTCAGGAAAATGATTGGTGGCGAAGCACTGTAAATTAAATAGCCCCTGCCATTTTCAGTACTAATTCACAATCAGTTTAACCTGATACAAGGTTTGAGGAGTTTCTTCCCACCAAAATGGCACCCTGCTAACCATCAAACAAGTGTTTCTTTCATCTCCCCTATATCACCTTTTTAGCATTTGTAGGGCTATGTAGTCAGTCAAATTAAATGCCTGATGAAGCTGAGATGAATTATCATTCTGACAGAAAGGAGAGAGCAGAAATTATGGCTCAGGAGGAAGAGTATCAGAGTATCCTTTCATCAGCAATTCAAATTCAGGTTGGCTTACATTGGTCATGAAACCAAATCTTCAAACAACCTCATCTACTGAGATAATATGGTCAGAAGTATTGCAGCGTATCACATCTTCTGACTTCAAGTCCCTTATTTTTCCACTCTCCCTAGTCCTTCTTAACACAAAATTGGACTTTCCAGGAAATATGAGCTTCTTGACTTACTGCAAATTCTGCATACAACTGTTATTATTCAGTGAATGAACAGCTATTGATTTCTATTGAAATCTATTTTTTGTGGTCCTTGATATCCAGAACCTACTTGATACACTCTCTTAGAAAATCCGTCCTGTTTATTGCCTCAATTTGGGCACTCACAATCACCTGTAATTTCAGAAAAATTTGGATAGAATTTTTGAAGTCAATATAGTGAGTGCTGAATTTACCATTAAAAGTAAACCTCATTTTAAAAGTAATGTGACAAAATTACAGTGTATACGTAGTAGACTTTTTTGAGGGTCTTATTTCATGTGATGTCCTATTGTGGTGGTTTGACCTTGGCTAAACACCAGGTACCCACCAAACCGCTCTGTCACTTTCCCCTCCCCTTCTCTCAGCAGGGCAATAAGGGGGAAAGAAAATAAGATAGAAAAAAACAACCCTTGTGGGTAAAACAAAAGCAGTTTTAATGTGAGCAAAGCAAAGCAAGGTCCGCACACAGAAACAAAAAAGAAAACAGATTTATTCTCTGCTTCCCATTAGCAGGCGACGTGGGGCCTTCTCAGGAAGCAGGGCTGTGATACGCGTAGCGGTTGCCTCAGAGGACCAAGGGTGACCCCACCCACTTCCTCCTTTTTCCCAGCTTTATACTTGAGCAGACATCATATGGTATGGAATATCCCTTTGGTCAGTTCGGTCAGCTGTCCTGGTTGTGTCCCCTCCCAAGATCTTGCCCACCCCATCCCACCGGGGGGAAATGTTGGAAAGAGCCTTGGTGCTGTGTAAGCACTACTCAGCAGTAGCCACAACACCAGTGTGTTATCAACACCCTTCTAGCTCCCAACATAAAACACAGCACCATGAGGGCTGCTACAGGGGAAAATCAATTCCGGCTCAGCCAGACCCAGTACACCTATTCTGTTTATAAAAATGGCATTGTGCACTGTCAACACAACCTGTTGAATGGCTGACAGACATCTCTCCAAGTAGTTGACAACAGAAAATCATCATCAGATGGAGAAATTCCCCAGGAACTGACAGTAGGCTGCTTCTATTCAACACCTGCAGTCACTTGGGAGTAAGTGTAAATGTTGCTGATATAATTTCCAGATGACACAAAACCCAGTCAGAATGGTGATATCAGTGAGCTCAGGAAAGCGTGGAGCAGTCTGGATAACTTGTCCATTTAAAGAAAATCTTTCTTTACACAGCTACATATTAAGTAATTGACTTCAGAATAGAGAGTGCAAGATGTTTCTACAGAATGGGAGGACTTTATCTTGGAAAGCAGTACTTCTAAAAGGCTTTAGGGATCAAAATGGAGAAACAGCTCAACTTGAATTCCCAGTGTAATTCTGTAGAGAAAGGGGCTAATGAGATTCTTGGTTGTTTCAAGAGGGAGACTGAAAATAGGAATGGGGCATCTTCCCTTTGTAAAGCACTCTTGAGACCAGTAGAAGTGTATGGCCTACAGTTTTGGTGTTCATATGTTCAAAAGAATATGGAAAAATAGGATATATGCAGAAAAGAGACATAGGAATTATTCATAAGATGAAGGAAATGCCTTGAATTGAAAAGACTGGGAGAGTTCACAGCCTTTATCTAGGCAGTTGTTATTATGCTCAGTAGAAGAGTCCTATACTGAATGATAAGGTAAGGGATATCAGTACAGATAATCTAGCCCCTTTGAGGCAAAGAGTAGTATTGGTCTTGCTTATCAGAAATGGCTCAATATCTTCTCATGGGAAGTCAAACTCTTTCATGTCTCTAGAGGAACACACAAATATCTCCAAAGATGCAGTAGTTCTTAGATCTTACGAAATATAGTGAGAAAATCATAGTACAAATATGCTTTTAAAGACCTGCAGTCACCACTGTGGATGCTTGGGTTTAAATGTTGTTTAAATGCCAAAGAGCTATAGTGACTGGATAGTTTTGCTTTTCATTTTCCTTAAGGGAGCTGGGGAATCTGATCATTTTAGAAAAAGGAACTTTGTCCCTGCAAACTGCCTTCTCCTCTTACTGGACCCCAGCTTAGATCTGAAATCTTCACATCATCTGCTATGTGGCAAAAACAGGGAGCAAAGGAGTAGAAATAGCTGTTGGATAAAGAACAGCCCTACAGTTCCATGCCTTTCATTGCTCATTGCCAGTTTTCTTCCAAACAAATTATTATGAGAATTATCTTAGATTTCTTGGGAGCTAATTTCTAAAAGCAGGGGCTCAGAGCTGTGGAGTCTGTGGTTCTAAGTGATGTCTTCTCCTAGGGAAATGGCAACATTTTCAGTCGATTTTAACTGTTGGGTTTTTCCTTTGGGTTATGTTTTGGTTTTCTCCTGATAGATTTAATTGTTACTTATTATTTTCTTGAAGAAATTAGTATTTATTCTTGGCAGGAGGAATAAAGCATCGGATAAGTATTGGTTAAAGAGGACACATAAGCAGCAGTTGAAATATTTTCCTGGGTTTGAACCTTAATGCAGTGGTAATGTTTCTGCAGACTTTGATCCTAGTGAAAACTAAGATTAGCATTAGTGACTAAAATGTGTTTCTTTTGCAATTTGGGTGTCTCTGCACAACTACACACAGCTTGGGTTGGGTAGGTGGATGCACTGGGTTGTATGACAGTCACTTTTGTGTGTTAAAGGCATCAGACAAGAGGGTTTCAGGTATTGCCTAGTCTGTGAGGGAAGACATGTGCTTGTAGCTGGAAGAACTATGTTTGAGAGAAGAACCTTAACTCAAACCAGCAGACCTTAAAGGACAAATGTGGATGCTTCAGAGCAGTGGACTGGATTGCCGAGTCTCTAGTTTGTCTCAGGATGGTTTGTTTATCAGAACTTGTAAATGTCCATTTGATTAAAAAATAATCTAAATGTAATGACCTTTACAGATTCTGGAACAGAAAGACTGTCTTTCTATCTCTCACTCATGTAAGTATATGTGTGTGCATGTATAAATAAATACACACGCATACATATATGTCTGTATATGACATCACTGTTTCTATTTTGTCAGAACCTAAAGACCCCGTCATATTAATCATCCTACAAATGCAATATAAGTATCTTTACTTAGCTGACTTACAGTGAGTTATGACTAGCGATTTAATGTAGACTTATGGATTACCAAAGAAAGTATGTGATTATTTTTTATACTTTTGTAAGAAACAGAAATATTTACATTTTTAAACTAAAATTTGTAATTGCACCACCCTTTCAATATTCCAACTTTATCCCCAGGAGTGGAATATAAACAGTGCCAGACATGCATTCCCATGAGCTTTTTATCCTTGTTTTTGGCACAATCTATTTTTATTCAATTCTATGGGAAATGCACACACTTTGTGCAGTTGCCAGAATGTGATTTCCCAATGCCCCCTGTTTATTTCCAAGTGTCCTTTTTTCAGATGCAAGTACTTTTGCAACAGCACTTTTTCATGTTTTATCATGTAAGCAGTCCTTGCTCATACTGAACCCATTTACTGAGGGCAACAGTTTTATATGTGGAGCTGAAAGGACAGCCATGTAAGTTAGTGAAAATCTCCCGCATTGGTGGTGACAGTTGATTCTTCTTCCTTTTTCAGGTCTGCCATTATTCATGCTCACTCCACCTAAAGGCTGCATGCACGTGGTTGTGCTCGGAGCCAACGGGGCAGAATCCTTGCTTTGTTCAGATTCTGCTGAGTGTAACAGAGTCCAGCGGTTGTTGTGGAGATGGTGATGTTCTGTTGAAATCTCTCTCTCTGGGCCTACATTGCAGAACAATTTGGAGGCTGCCCAGGTTCATAGCAGATTAATCCATAGGAACCATCCATGAGCTGGGGCTAGCCAGAATACATCAGGCTTCAAACTGATTTACAGCATAACAGTTGCATAAGGAGCTACGGAGAGGTTCAAGCTGATAATGCTCCTGTTGTACAAGAGAGCAGATTTGGCTGTGGAACCTGCCTGAAAAAGGCAACTTACGTAAATAAGAACATGGTCCTTAGTCAACATATCCACTCAAATTTGCATGGTGCTTTCCAGGTCAGCATGATTTTCTGCTCTAAGATCACTTTCACTTGATGGACACTTTGTCTTGTTTACTTTAAGGGTTATTTGCGTGCTAAAATCAATCTGATAATGTCCTTACATCCATACAAACCATCCTGTTATATCATTACCATGAGGCCTAGCCAAGGTCTCTTGGGTTCAGACACAGTTGCAGTTCCAGCACAGTCCTTTACAAAGTGCCCTACACATGCTCAGTCTGCATATAAATTGGGCACCAGTGGAGAAGACCTTTCCCAAACTCCCTTGCAGTGTGCTGTGTAAAAGACATTTTAATACTTGCTCCAACCCTGACTCATCTGCAGTATGTGCGTCACAGAGCCTGCACCATGACATCCTGCATAAATGCCCTACCCTTATCTCACAGCATTATCCAGCAAAGCCTTCAAGCAAATAGAGAAAGGAAGAAATATGGTCTTGAGGCCAGATACTTAGGTCAGTAGCCCTTCCTACTTCTTCTGTCTGCTTTGATTTATACCTGTTTGCTCAAATGTGAGCTTGTTCCTGGAGGTTTGGCCTGAATGCTTGCAGAGAGGATTGTACCCTTCCCCTCATAACACATCTAGCAAGGATCCAGGGCCACGATACCTTGCCCTGTGGATTTCTTTATCATCCTTCCACCATCTAGGTGATGGCACAGCTTCTTTGTCCCATGGGGGCTCAGTCCAGAAGCAGATGGGTTTGGTAGCAGCTGGCAAGGCACATGGACTACCAAGATGTGGGAAGGCGAGAAGGTTCACCTTGGGTCTGAGTTAAAGACTACATCTCAAAACTGTGATCCATTGCTGTGGCAATGAATCAGGAAGCAAGACTGAAAGGTAGCAAGTCTCCTCAATTGATACCATTGTCTAGGCCTTTTAATTCATACAGGCACCAGGCCCTCTTAAGGTCTGACAGCCTCATAGCCTTCCAAAGCCATATAACTCATGAAGGAAAGCGGAGAAATATTTTGAAATCTGGCACCTATGGGGAGCCAGATCTCCATGAAGTGGCATGGAAACGGAGCCTTTCAAACTGGCAACATCAAAAGGAGCTCCCAGGCGAGGTCCTTCCACAGAATTCATTGTGTCAAAAGTATCTTTCTCTGAAAAGTCAAGAGCTCCTACCAACGAAAGGTACACTACTGTCCTTCCAGTCAGCCTTCAAAATAACTGTTTTCAAACATGGTCTACCAAGTCAATTGACCAAGAGAAATATACATTAGGCATGTACTGCAGAATACTTCCTTCCTCCCAAAACAAAAATAAAAGTAAAGGTTCCAGGTTCACCAGGAACAGACTCATGGGCCGGCATGCCATGATTAGCCCCGAGTCAGCTGGGAGATCCAATCAAGGCAGCTGACCCAAGCTGACTCACAGGTGTGTCCCATACCACTTCATCATGCTCATTATAAAAGGAGGGAGTTCATTGAGGGTGGAGGTCTTCTTCCTGGAGCTTTTCCCTCTTGGCCTTCTGCTTTTGATGTTGACCTCAAGGATGAGGCCGAGTAGAACCTTGCATACTTTATGTTGGTGATTGTATCAGTTTTGTAATTTCATTAAATCTGTTTCTAATTCAGCTCACAGGGTTTCTCCCTTTTTTTCTCCAATCCTCCTTCACAACTGGGGAGGGAACATTAGGTGGTAGAACAACTGCTATGGTTTAGCCCTGGGTACTGGCTAAATGTAGACAGAAAGCAAAAGGAAAAAAATCAGTATAATAAAGAGCTGCAAGTGCTGTAGGCTTGTCTTTGGTAGCATCTCTGGCTGATCAGATATTTCTAAGTTTTGGGCTCTGAACACCTCAAGGGGTGGTATTGTGGCTCTGAGAATAATACAAGTCTTTTTTCACACTTTGTATAGATTGTCATGAGTGATCAGCTAGGGCATCCTAAGACCTCTGTGCTCAAAAGAGGCTGTGCAGACAGCACAGCTTTCTAAGTCTGTATGGATCTGCATGCTTCTTAAAATCATACCCCTTCCAAGTGTTTGAAAGATCCTGGTAGCCCCACTCTAAAGGTTCCTAGGATAGGCTACTGAGGTGTAAATGCTAGCAGAGACTTCAAAACAGCCTGTCTACCTTTTCCTTAAGAAAGAAAGGGGAGTGAAATTGCCTCAGAACAGTCACTTTGAAAGGTAAGAGCATCTTTGGTTGTCTGTAATAACTAGATGCTTGTTTTGATGTTCTTTTTCTGAAGGTGATGAAGAAGGAATGCAGCAGGAATGCAGGCAAAGTGTGGGGATCTTTGGGTGAGAAAATTCTGCTTGACCAAACATAGCCCTGGCAGGACCACTCATTTTTCAAAGTAAGTCCTCAGTTTTTTATCCTTCTCAAAAATGTCATGGTGTGGCTGGAAAGTCTGCAATATGGATGCTTCACAGATTCCCTGAACAGGAATAGAAGAGGAAGATGCAGGCAGTGGATATCCTGTTTTACTAATATTAGGCAGCCAGATTTTTCCCATGGGGGCTGGCAGCAAGGTCTTATTGTAGGACAGGATAATGATTATGGAGAGCACAGAGAGATTCTTAGTGTGTGATCAGTGCCACACTGCTGCCTTGGCCAGCTTCCAATGTGACACTCACCAGGCTGAGATCTTTTCCTTAATCCAGAAAATGCTAACCTAGTTTTATGGTCCTCCCCATGGAATCAATTTTGCATAGATTAAGATAGATGGAGAAGCCCAGTCATGACTGCACCTATGGTCAGAGGGAAGGAACATGGGCTGGGACTGCACTGGTGTCCTCACCTGTCCTGGGAAGGTGCAGATCAGACAAATCTGGTGTGTACTTCCAGAAGTGAGACAGCCCTTTGTGAGTCTCCACCATTTCTTGGCCCTCTTTCTTGCCCTTTCAATACAAATGCAGAGAGGAGTACCATGACAATGAGGAAGGGCTGACACCTTGCAGACCTTTTCTCCACCCGCACCTCTGCATGATGTTATATATCTGGAGCAGGCAGCAGTGTTCCCTGCTTGACATAGTCCAGCTGGATGGCAAGACAGGAGGAAAGGAATGGGGAGGGAAAGCAGACCAGGACAGGTAGACAGCAGCTTACTGGCTCTCCTGGGATGAAAAGGCATTGTATACTGCTAGGGGCCATCCTGGAGGACTGCAACTAATCAGGCCCTGGGCTCTGATGTGCTCAGTTGCCAAGAAAATTTGGGTTTCTTAGCAATTGAGATTTTCCGTGTTTGATCACCAAAGTAAGAGCAGTGAACTTGGGGCAGTGGAGATGCTCTCAGTGAAAGGTGGCAAACAAGAGGAGTGCAGCATTGCAGACTTCTGCCTCCCCAGGCAGCCCTCCCTCTGTGAGGGGAAGCTTTGGTACAGAGCTGGGCACATTTCTTTCTGCCATGGAAAGGGCACCAAACTCCTAAATGATGGAGGGCAGTGCAGACCCAGTATTGACTGTGAAACCGATTTACATTCACAGAAAACAGTGAGCTTTGATTTATGGCTACATTTTACAAGCAGTGAAAACCTTTCATGTCCTGTCAGTGTTTCAGTGCATCATGTGCAGAACTGATACAGAGCTCACTGAAGTAGCTTGAAAAGTGCTGCCCACCCTAATCAGTGGTAGTGGCACTTGGCTGGACTCACAGGGGTACTTCCCCATGTACTGGAGAGCCCCAGTACAAGTACAAGTACTGGGGAGCCTTCATCCTGTTGATATACCACTGAATCTGGTGTATCAACCACTTCTCCCGGTTTCGTATCTCGGCAAACTTGCTGAGGGTGCACTCTGTCCCACCATCCAGGTCATTAACACACATGCACCCTAGTACAGGGTGACCCCTGTGGTACGTCACTAGTGACTGGCCCCCATATTTTTGTTACAGGTAAGTACAGATTAACATCTACATAAGTTGATTTAAGGAGCAGGTAAGGATTTTGTTCCTGAAAGGTTTTAGTTTCTGCTTGTAAATACATGAAAATGTAAGAAAAGTTCTTCTAAATACATATGGAAGAACATTTTATTGGAGACAGACTAATAAGTGCTAGAATTTATTTTGAAATATCTACTACTAAAATATCTACTATTTAAAAATATCTCCTACTTAGTAAAGCATTGAACATTATTTCATTTTAAATATGCAGCATTTAAAATATCAACATGTTTTAAAAGTTAAAATGTTAAAATTACTCCATTGCATAAACAAATCCTTGCTTAAAAGTATGATGTCTTGAAAAAATTAATCATATTTTAATTGATGGCTTTTATTTTCTTTTTGTGTCTCAACCATTGGCATTCCTCAGTTTAGATGTCAACATTTCTATGCCTGGAAGCTGGAGAATAAAAATAGTTGTGCTCTAAGAAGGGGCAGTGCTGAGGGTGAAAGGTCCTGATCTTGCAAGTTCTTGGAAACTCAATGGGACTACTAGGGTGAGGAGGAATTACTCACCCATCAGAAATTACAAAATGAGGCTGAGCTCCTCTACTAAAATGGTAATAACTCAAACATGGAAAAGATTATTCACTCTCTGGTGAAACAAGACAATCAGGAGTGTACAAATCTGTGATTTTTAAAGAAGTGACCACAGTTGAAACACATTGGAAATCTGTTTTGAAAACAGATGAGAACCTCCTGCTAAGTGGTTAGACTGCAGTGATGACTTAATGACTGGGGTGGGGTTTTTTTGGGGTTTTTTTTGTTTAATATAGATGAACTACAATGATTGCAGACCTGTTTGGAAGCCAAGTATGTATTCATGTCGATATTAACTATGCCTCGGGCTAGACAGAAAGCTTGAAAACTATGTATTAACATAAATAAAAATCAGTGCATTTTTGGAATTACTTCATTCTGTGGCCTTAAAAAGAGCTTCCATGGCACAATGAGATGACCTTATCCTTGGGGAAAAAAAGTATTATATGGCAGAAATATCCTTATTTCCTGACACAGTAGGACAGAAAAGCCACTTTTATTCCAAGCAATTGAGTTTGTACATACGAAACCTAAAGAGAACAAACCCATCACTACACCACAATACTGATTGTCTGACTCTTAAGATAAGGATGAGTGCCTAATAGCTGTTTTCCAGACAAAAAGCACTCAGCTAAGAACCAGGGTACGTGTCAAGGAGGTTTTAAAGGGGAACATTACTCACAGCTCAACAGTGATTAAAGAATATTGAAATAGGCCACAGAACTCTCTCTTCTTTCACTACTCCAAGTGAAGTGGGAAAGAAATTCTCTGAATCTAGAAGTCTTCTATGCTCTGACCCTTTTCTAGCTGGAGCACCACCTTCTCTAGTTCTGAGCACCTCTATTGCTGATTTTCAACTTAAGTTTTCTAGAGGAGGCAGCACCCCACTTCCAGGATTCAAGGCCAGTGTAGTTGGCATGACCAGACCCTATGTGAGGACTCTGTCACACCTGGCGAATCTCAAAGCCATTTGTACCAAAAGGCGTTTACCCCAGAGGATCGTCCATAATTCTGAATTCTTCAAAACATCATGGCTGATGTAATTGCAACTAGTAGTTCTCAGCGTACAAAAGGGCATCTAAGCTTTTTGAAGTGCTGATTCCCTTTGCTCCTTTTGTGACATTTCTGATTTTCCCTCTGAAAGATGATGATCCCACAAATAATTAACTAACTTCCTAACTTGCTTCTTATCTGTTGTTTGTGGCAGATACTCCTAGCTGTAGGTTGGAAATGAAAAATATTCTCCAGTGCAAAGCTCTTTGTTTAGGACATCTTGGTGGTTCCTTCATGGAGAAGTTAATGGGCGATACAAAAATTCTTTCTATTGTTCCAGTGTACTTGATTCTTCTTCTCCTTAACCTTTTTAACTGGAAAAAAAAATGTTTCTTTGAACATATATAGGATAGCTCCTTACATGGGGAAACTTCCCCTTATGTATGTATAGACCTACTTTTAGTCAATGCTGATTTCCTTCCTTCCTTCTGGTTATCTCTGAACTTATTTGTGTATTTGGAGTAACAAAACAATTGCCTTCTCCGGTTCTCAGTGGTTTCCCCTGTTGTTCTAGATCATGATCCTGTAAGTAGATGTGTGCCTATGGATCTTTGTGGCTGACCAGCTTTCACTGCTGAATGAAAGTCTAACATTTTATTTCTTAGAAGTATTTTTCCATTTCCACTGTAAGAAAGATTGATTAGTTTTCTTGGAGAAAAGATCAGGGGTCCTGAAAAAATGGAAATGTCATGTTTTTGTGTTAAAGTCTGTTCTTGGGCCTTGTTGATGAGTAAGCTACTAAAAACTGGACAGATCTGTCTGAGTTTACAAGGATATGATCAATCAGAAGATATTCACAAAGAAGTCTTTTTTTCCCCCCAGGATTAGCTCATTTTCTGAGCAAAGTAAACCCCTACATTACATTAAGTAAGTCTTCCACAGTCTATTGTTTATTTGCAGGCCTGTTCTTTAAAGGATAGGCAAATTCCCTCTCAAATGCTGCTCATTTCTCTGTGACCCACTCTGACAGCTCTGACAATGTTTGTCACGGAGCTTAGTACATACCAATTTATAAATTAAAAGTAGCTGGAGGTGTTTGATGATTTTGAGGATTTTAAAAGAAAGTTAGGCCTAATCGAATCATATGAGGGAGTGACTGTGTTTTACTTCAGTAGTCACAGAAAGCACATGAAGTGAACAGGCGGTACAAGTAGCAAGGGCCTAGTATTGTATTTAACTAGAAACCGTATAGTCAAGTGAGTAAGATATTATGTTTAAGCAACCACCGTGGAAATAATACAATAATTAATCATATAGTGGCTAAAGTCACTGTGACCAGTTATGCTGCTTGAAGATCCCATTACCATCCTGATTTGAATATTAGAGGCTACAATCAATAGCGCGACTATGGCGTGACTATAGGTGACCAATGATTGTTATTAGAAATGAATATACATGAAGTGATGTAACTCGAAAGGTGGCTAGGGGCCAATCAAGGTAAAGGTTAACTTTAATGAGTAATTAAAGGCGAGCAGTATATGCAGTTCTATGTTAAATAGCTTATACAATGGAAATCAAATATATAAAAAATCCTGCTAAATGTGGTGTAACCCAGGATACACTGGGTAGAGTTATCCCCTGTGTCCTCCGCGCGTCAATAAAGAAGTGTCTGCTTATCTACATCACATTGATGTCAATAAGTTCTTTGTCCTGTTTGGTGACAGAGGCAGAGCAGTCTCATTTCCAGGTTTAGGACCTTAAAACATGGTCTGAAGATTCACCGGGTTACTCTGGTTTTAAATGATGACATTAATTGTCCTCCATGTTACAAGTACATGATAACATGGAGCGTGGGAATACGTCTGGCTGAGACCGGTAGTGGGCTGTTTGCATTCTGGGGTGAATTGTTTCTGGCTCGGTACCATATGCCTGATGGTGGCATGTGTCTTCTCAGGAAGGACAAATTGCTCTCCTTCACGTTTGGCAAGCTCCTGCTGGCATGCCAAAGAGGTCTATATTTAGTATCGGTACTGTTTAGCCAACATGATGGGAAAATTGTCGTGATGATGCGACTGGCGATTCACCGAGACTGCTTTCCAAGAGCTGAAGAAGATACGGTTTTGGGCTTTGAATTTCCAGCTCTGAATCTTGTTGTTCCTACTTTCTCTGGGTACAGTACATCCTGCTCCCAAGCCCAGGCCTGCGGTGGTGCAGCTTGAACTAGAGCTCATTTACTACAATTTGGCATTGGTGAGATTCCTACAAAGCTGGCTATTTTAATACCTAGCTTGGTACCCAAAACTTCACTCTCCTTGTTCTGTTGAACCCTGGCTGCAGCTGCCTCCTATCCTGCTACCCTGGTGATATATGTTGTCCTGGGTACCTAAAGCACACATGCTCCCAGATGTGTTGAGAGTAGAGATCCAGAGAGCAGCAGCAATTGTGCTCATCAAAACCCTCTTTGTCATCTGCTTTGGTTATGCAGCCTATGTACAATTCAAAAAGCTCCTGAGGTCGAAGGCAATAAGAGCCCTGATGCTCACTGTGGGAATTTCACCTCTGTTCTTTTTCTTGTGAAACAGCAATATCAGGAACCTCCCAAAGAAGTGGCGTGATACCATGGGGTTATCTTATTTCTTATTTATCTTATTTCCACCTCAAATTGGCCACAGGGATGCCCAATGTTCAAAAAGAGCATCTGAGGTTCCTTCTCCAGAAGGCCATGACTATGGGAATGATGGTCTTGGTTATCTACTGTTTGTATATAAGTTGCATTTTCAACTGGAAATTTACTCTATGCTTAAGCTTTGCATATATAGCAATGTAGCAAGAATGTGAAAGAAATTACATCTTGAGGAAAAAAAAGCAAATATCCCAATGTAAACATAATTTTACTGCCTTTATTTAGGCTGTATGAAGGAATAGAGATCCATATGGCATAAGCTAAACTAAACAGGCTTTTAGTAACAAAACTTTTCAAACACACGCTCTGCTCACAACTCAGCTCAAGACACATGAAAAAAAAAATTAAAGAGGGCTCTAATTCCTCTTCCTTGCTTGAAAAATCCATACAGCTTTGCTTGTGTCTTGTCACACATTCTCATAAGCAAAGGAATTTTGGAGGTATTCTTAAAAACATTGTCAAAATGTACCACAGTCCTTCACTTGGGCATTTAAATCTCTCCTCCGTATGAAGCAAGTGTTGGTTTTGGTTCTTGTAGCTATAGTCAGAACATTAAAAATCAGCTGTGCTTGGTTTGGCTGTACTGGAGCTTTCTCTTCTGTATGCTAGGCAGGAGATTCCCACGACTTGCTAATATTGCATGCATTTTCTCTTCGTTTGCTGTTTCAATATTGCTGGCAGCATATTGCACAACTAAGAGCAAGGAATACCCATTTTCCCTGTGTGTCCCTTCTGCGTGCATAAAAATTGGGTTGTTCTGCAGATTTAATCACTGTGAGGACAGATCATCCTCTTAGGCTTCTTGTCACAATACTGACATTTCTTGGAAGTTTTAAGTGATTTGACACTTTTTATCATAGTACAATTTCTAGCTTGTCTTCCATTGAACAAATGTTGATTAATAACTCTTGGCATTAGAAATAACTCACAGCTTTTGCTTATTTTCAGTAGTTCAGTAAACTGAGGGAAGGTCTTGACAACCTTCATTTACTTTGATTAGTAGCTGATTGACTATTTTTGTATCTTTCTCAGCTTTCTGTCCATTGGGCCAAGAATAATATGGAGAGCGGGTTGTGCATGTCTGAAACATCCATCCTGTACAGATCTGTTAAATCCATCAGACGTTTGTGTTGACTATTACTTGAATAAATTCAGTGCAGATCCCTTATCTAGCCAACACTGCCACATGGTGACTCATGGGTATGAACATTCTCCAAGTCATAAACCATCTAGTCCACTTCTCTGCCAGGAAGGTATTTGCTTGCACGTTCCAATAGAGCCCTTTTTCTGTTAATAAAGTAGCATTAAGAAAAGCACAAGCCACAAACCAGTTGTTGGAGGGGAGGCACTCAAGAGTAAGCTAATGTACACTCCTACTTATACAGGAACAGTTCTGATGCTTTCCTTGCAGACTTCTTGGTCAGCATTAAGCAAAAGATGCTTTTATTTGGGCAAAACAGTCAAGAGACTAAGTAACAGCAAGGGATTTTCAGCCCAGCTCTCAGCTTTTAGGGCATTGCTGTCATTTGGATTGAAACCAGACTCTAGCAAGAACTTATCCTATTGCATCTCCATGGCCAGCTGTCCCTTCTTTACAGGCCTTTTTAATCAAGAAAACCGCTGAGCACAGATGAATTCCTGGACTAGATCCTGCTGCAAAATTTTGAGACTAGTGGCAGATAGCACCTTCCTTTTATTTCTTGCACTTACTCATCCTCAGCTCAACAAATCACTGTGTGTCAACGTTAGGTGTTGGCAAAAGTGCCAGAAAAGCATTTTGCAGGTAAGTTTCTTGATCAGGCAGCCAGGGCTCGCGTGACGCCAATACAGCCTGTGTGCAGGGCCTGGATTCTTCCATGGGGCTTGGTACTAACATTAGGCTTCCTACACTCACCCGTTCTATGCCAGATGGTTGCTTTAGCTTGGTGTAAGGCTTTGTAAACCATAGATTTTAGAAGAAACTACAGAGCAAATTAACAAGAAACATCTTGTTCCCAGAAATTTGTAGACACTAAATGAGATACGTAGACCTGAGAATGTATTGAAAATCAAAGTTTCTTGCATTGTACACCTCTCCCCTCACAGCCCAGGGGTTTTGTAGGGCTCTGTCACAGCCTGACTTGCTGTACTGTCAGCTCCCATGTTGTTTTACTGAGTTTGAAAGATTACCATAGTAGTCAGCTATCAGCACGTAATGGTTTCCTCTGAGTTAAGAAAGAGCAGCTGCCAGCTCCTGCTGTGCTCTGTTGGGTGCATCAGGCATTGCTGTCAAGCTCCTTGAGTTCTGCTTCTGGTGTTTTGAATGAAGGAGACAGCCTCTATTTCTGATCATTCCTGCTGGGGAGGTGCACAGCCCACCATTCCCTGTGTGAAATATTTGGAGAGGTCTCCCAAGTATCTTTTTCAGAGCCATTGAGGTACTTTAGCTGTAATGACTTGGTACTCTGTTTCTGCAGTCCATACTCCAGAGTTAATTTTGTTTCTTCCTTCCAAAAGTCTTTGGTAGTCAAGAATACTTTGTCATTCTGCAAGTTTACCAGATTTCCTAAATTCTTCTAAAGGATTGATTGTCCTAAAAGAGTCATTGTCTCATTGGTCTCATTTTATCTTCATTTCTAGTAGGCACTGAGCAGTTTGGGGGAATGATCTGTTTGTGTTTCTCCAAATATTGGGCTTTTTTTCAGCCTTCTATCATCATAATTTTTATTATGTATTTCTATATGTTTTCATGCATACTTTCATATCTTTTAAGTCAGGGCCTTTGTGGTTTTGTGAAATTTTTGACATCTACAAATACTTCCTTTCCCTGTTTGAACAGGAGCATTGCTATATGGATGTTTGTGCCTTCACCTGCACTCACGGAGCTTCTCCATGTAACAATGCTGTTCTCACTGCTGCCACAAAGTTGTCTACTTCTAGTGGTGTTTAAATTGTCTTTCAAGGGTTGTGGTATCTTTTAAGTTTTTGGGAGGTCTTGCTGTGAACTATGTGGTATTTGCTGTATCTGAACAAATCCTGGCAGGTTGTTACCATCTGGACTGTGGTTTCCACATCTTTCTGCTGCTTTTTGTTGCTTTCCTGTGATTCAGTTTCAGGTTATGTTCACTTGATTTTGTAAGTAACGCTAATAGATATTTCTTGTGCTTTATCTTTCATGTTCTAAATTGGGATATTTAAATTATGATAAAGACTCTTCCATGTATCTTTTTTATTGGCCTCTCTCTTGTGAGGACGATATACTAGAGTGCTCTCTGAAGTATTGCTTTACGAAGAGTACTGGAAGTAGTTAACTTGCTTCTCAGCAGGTCCAGGTGCTGATGCCACTAACTAGATTGATCACAGTTTTGTTTAGGATGCATACCAGGTACCAGCTGGGATAACTAGACTGTGGTGTCCCTACATTATTGCTTTTTTTTTTGAGTCTTGGTCATCCTGGAGAAGGGCTGTATTTCTGTTACTACTGCACTAACTGCATGAAGAATTCTCCACTTTTCCAGTCAAATGTGTATTCACTATAAAGTTTCTTTTCCACCTTGAACCCAGTGAACATAGTAGTCAGGAGGGTGCATACAGAGCATTAAACTTGGGGAAGCTCGGTCTTTCAGTGCTTTGCATCTTGAAGCATATACACACAGCTTTTCCTGATTTCTTTTGCTGTTAGATTCCTTTTCTGAAGGGATTCACAGTCAGGAGAATTTTTAGCAAGTTTCTCCCAGTGCAGGTGTTGACAGTGTCCTGTATTTTTGGCACTGGTTCTTTTGCTAACATTCAGCTGTGAATTTCCTGGCTATAAGAAGTGGACAGTCGATTCTGGTTTTAGATTTTGAGGTCACACACACACACACACACACACACAATGTCAGGGATTGGAAGGGACCTCAAAAGATCATCTAGTCCAATCCCCCTGCCAGAGCAGGAACACCTAGGTCCAAGCAACAGAGAATAGAACTGAGGAACTGAGGCAAGGATCTCGAGCAGCAGCAGTGAATAATCATTCACATTATGGCTTTACCTACTAATTAAAAAAAAACCAAACCAACAACAAAACAAAACAGCAAGCTTGTATTTTATAAACTGCATTTATTCTCATTGAATAGTCCTGATAACACCAGTACTTAAGGACTGTTATGATACATTTTTTGCATTAACTAAAACCCACTCGGCATAGGGTGGGTTTTCCCCAGCGTTTATGTGGGTGGTTGATGTCATAAAAATATTCCTCTACATACAGATCTCTGCAGCTCATGTAAATCTTTATTGAGAAACATGAGGTAGAAGAAGAACACTTTATTTTTCTTGTTCATTGTTCTTTTTCCAGATGTACTTTGTAGGCCTGGTATAGAAAAGGAATATGGGCCCCTGTGGGAAAGCAGTCCAACAGAGAATTGAGAGAGAGCAGGGAATGAATGGTGGTCAGCTTCCTGAAGGGCTGATGGGGTGCTAGAGGAGACACCGTTGGAGCAGCCATGGCAAGGCATGTATTTATGTGTGCATCCATAGCTGGATTTTCAGAGTAAGACAATTGTGTGTACATATGGGGACAGAGGAAGAGAAGGAAGTTAAAAAAGTCAACAATCTAAAAATATACTTGATTAGTTAGGGTTTTTTTAATCTCCAGTTTGAGGTGAGGGTCTTGTGTTTCAGCCCCCTTGAAGACAGCTTGTTCCTTTCTTCTGGTGCTAACAACATTGTGAAAACAATCCTCTTGCTCTTTTTTAACATCCTAATGCTATATATTGTTGTTTGTGTTTAGGTGGCTTGTGGGAATACGGAACTCCAGAGGACAGGGTAAACTAAACAAGCTTTTATATAAGGCTAAATAAGGATTTTAAAGCACACGTTAATCTTTGAAGAGATCATGTTGGCATTTACAGAAGAAACAGGGGGAGAATAAGGAGAATAGAGGGAACAAATAAGATTTCAGGAAAAAGTCTTCTGAGAGATGCATTCATCAAATCCTTGAGAGAGACACTGAACTAGCATTGAGTTAAGAACTACAGTTGTGCACAGCAGTCGCATGAATCCTGTGAAAGGATCCCTTCAGAAACGTACCTTACCTGCTGAGGTCTAAACCCTGTTGGTGGTGCTGGCTGTGCACCCAGAGCCCCCGACGCGGGTGAGCGGTGCCGTTCCCTCCTCAGAAGGAGGCTCAGGGGCCTGCCTTTCCTTTTTCACAACAGCTGAGTGCTGGGGGCAGAATTTGTCATCAAATGGCTTTTGGTTTGGCCTTCAGTGCAACATGCTTACCCTTGCCTCAAAGACCCAGAGCACACAGCTCATCTGGGCACTTAAACCCTGACTTCTACACCCATTTTTGCCAGGGCTGCTGCCACTGGGTCCCCATTGCCCTGCGAAAGGTGCAGCTGCACCCAATGGCCACCTACTCCCCACAAAGCTGTCACCAGTCTCCACAGGACCTTCATGTCTCTGGTCTTGTTAGAAGCCACTCTTTGCCCTTGTTTTGATGTGCTGTTGCAATGAGATATTCCCAAAGATGGTCCTCTGAAGAATGAACGTTTAGCGAATTGGCATCTCCCTGGAACGCAAGGTCTATGGTGGCATGAATAACTGCCTGCCTTTGCATGAGGCATCACCTTGAATTGAAAGGTCCCTGCCTGAAGTGTCACAGTTTCAGACTGCTTTAAAGTTACTGAGTTACTCTGGGTATTTTTCTCTCCCGGCAGGCAGAATTACTGTTTTACAAGGTTTGGAAAATACATCATACTCTGTGGGAAAGCAGCAGGTTTGTAAAACAGAGATGCTGTCATGAACTTCATCAAAATGAAGGATAACTTTGGCTGGAGGGAGAGCATTTCCTGAGGAGACCTGTTTATCTCACCGAGACTCCTTTGCGCAGAGACATCTGACAGCTGACCAGAAGAGCTGCCATCCCGCATCAGCACCAGAGCCGGCCCAGGCTGGTGTCCTGCCCCTCACAGGGGCCAGCTCCAGATGCTTCAGAGAAAAATGCATTTCCACTGTGGTGGGAAGTAACTTCCCCACGTGATGAGTTTAATGCCAATCCCAGACACTTGCTGGTTGATTTGGGGACGAAGTATAAGACTAATGGATTCCTTGCATTATTATATTTTTTTAATCTCAGGTAATTCACCAGTAAATATTCTGAGAAAAATTCAGCTCTGACCATATCTCCAATTGTTAATGAACTCTTTATCATGGCACTGCATTGTAGCAGCAGGTTTCTTGGGTGATTAAACATTCATAGCCCTTGTAGCCTTCTGCAGTATAATAAGTTTCAATAAAGGAAGATATATTCAAATGCAAAGGAGGATGTGGTACAAAGTCTGAGCTGTAGTTTTAAAACTGTTTTGTATTATGGGCCATTAACATTTCTGTTTTCTTTCTCCCTTCAGGGATCTTGCCTGGTTCTTCTTCATTACATTAGATTTTACCTTTCTTTATGTATCTACTCAATGTTTACCTTTTCAAGAAGTGCTGCTCCCTACAGACTATTATTTCTATTTATTTCTTCATGCACTTAATAAATGGATTGGTGGTAAACTCTGACCATAGACACTATAGCTGTGAGCATGGCCAGCTCTTGCGAACGGTGGCTCCTAATGCGGAACACCAGAGAGATCACACCGAAGTGTGGGATGTGCTTGTACTTACTAGATATAGCACTTCTGCCATACGCAGGTCTCTTTTGTTAGCTAAAATTAACTGGCATGCGTTTCTGGCACCGTGCTGCTGCTGTTTCCAACGTGACAGCCTCTTCTTTTGCATCCCCAGGTGATAACCTGAGAAATGGTACATCTTTTTCTAAACACTGTCTGCTTGCCTCTCTCAGCTTGTGGAGGGCTTCCGCCATGTCCAGCACTGCCATGCACCCTCTGAAACTACAGAACCCATTCCCCATGGGTAGGAAGGAACGAGTTTGCTCATTATCACTTGCTCATTATCAACAGGCAGGATACCAGCCTCTCTCTTGCTGGGTATGAGACCCACTGATGCTCAGACAGGAAAAGCCATGTCCTTCTGACTGCTTCCCTGTATCAGACAAGAACTGGTCACCAATGCCTCTGTAATGACATAATGATGTACAGATCTCCCATGGTTATAACAATGTCATTTGTATCTTTGTATAGTCCTTATTATTAAGAGTGTAACTGCAGACAAACTGCTTTCTCTTCTCCAGCATGATTTTTTTCTGTAAATATGCCACAAAGTTTAAAAATATATCAGCACTTTTTCTGGCCAACTCTGTGTCCAAGATGCAGAGTGGGGTGCACACGGCAGGAACCTCTTCCTGCACACTTCTGTCCAGGAGGACAGGCAATTTCTGGAGTGCTGTTTCCAAGATCTATTGTGTAAGTTACAATTAGAAGATTCATCCACCAGATGGTTTGGTATCCCAGATTTTAATTTAAACAACTTCTTATTTTCAAGACTACTTTACACAAACTGCATTATAAAGTTGTCAACACAAAGTTTGTAATCTACATAATCCTTGTGACTACTCATGTGGATTTGCAGAACACTACCAGTAGAGAGTAAAAAGGGTTTATAATGAAAAATACCTTGAAAGGGTTATAATTTCCATTCATACTTTTCTCAAGTCAGTTTTTCATATCTGTATTTCTGATCATTGATCACGTTAGAGGAAATTCTGCTAAATATGTGCTCAATAAGGCTAAATATTCTGCTAAGAGTAGATTCAATACCTCTAACAAGTGCAACCAGTGTGTTCAATGAAGACCTAAATATAATCATGCTGTACACTGTAGCTCCCTTTCAACTTCTCTTCCTGTGCTGGAATATAATTAGGCTGGAGCCTTGGGGGCACACTCATTGCTGCTAACCAACACCTCGATGATCTTGCTGGAGCCAAAGTATGTGTCGAGTCAGAACCGAGTCCGAGGCACTGACTCTTAAGAATTGATTCAAATTTCTACTGTTAGGTAGGTAGTAATGCAAATAGACTACCAAGAATATATAACACATCTTAAAGAAAAAGTAGCCCTTGAAAATAATTTTCAAAAAATGATCTTGAGGCTAATGGGAGACAAGGATGATAACTGAGGCCTACTCAGAAAATTACTAAATTTTCAGACTCTGTGTGATGTGTTAGAGCCTGTGAAAAATGTGGTTAGTGACTAATTTACATTTCCTGTTTTATAGCCCTTATGAACCAGCTGTTCTGAAGGTTGGTGTGTTTATGCACGGAAAGACACTAGGCCCAGACCCGGGAAGTTGCGTTTCAGATTCCTGCTCTGGCAGCGGGACTGTGCTAACGCTTCAGCTTTCAAGGCCTCAGGAACACAGCCGCCGCTGCCGACAGCAACGGCCGTGCTCTGCACTGGAACAGGCAGACATGTACTCATGCTCACCTCCTCACCTCAAAAGCAATCTTGCTCCACCTTGATGCTGGACTGCCTCAAACCACACCTCTGCGTTGCTTTTTCTTTTGTCAGGGCTTGCCAGACACAAGGTCAGTTGTGGGTGGATGTTTCCAGAGGCACACAAAAGCCAGCAGATGATCAGTTGTCTGAAGGCACAGTTATTTATAAATAAAGTGCCAGTAAGCTGCCTAAGAGCTTGTCCTGTAGGAAAAAGATTTGGCAGCTACTTTTGATCTCCCAGAAGTCAGGCTGGTGAACACCCAATGTCCGATGCAGAGGGGGTGTTCAAAGGAAGACACCAGGCACTTAGCACTGCCCCGCAGCCCAAACATAGGCTTCACAGGCAAGGAAAGCAATGAAAAAGCCTGCTAACTAGCTCAGCACAGGGGTGTTTCATATGTCTGTAACAAAACTGTGTACAAGTCAATATGGCACGTTGTAAAATGTTGATAAAAATCGTCAGTCTGTCTAGTGCAGGACTAAACTGCTCTCCTCTGGGTGCAGATCTCTCATAGACCTTTTTCTGCAAATGGAGGCTGCTTCAAGAGTGCCATTTCCCTTGAAGTTGTGATTAGCATTTATTTCCCCATCCTGGAGTTAAATTTAGCAGTAGACACTTACTTTTTAAAACTAGGAACTTACTAAAAGCTTCAGATTTTTCTTTATAGAACAAACTAGGAATGAATAACGTGCTCTTAGAAAGTGGTAATTCTATTCACATTTTACAATTATAATAATCGCAATTCTAATACTCTAGACTATTAAAATTTAAGATATCTGACATCATACAGTGTTATTAATATGGAACTAAAACAATTCCTCTGAGTGTGACTCTGAATATGATTTCTTACTGACATTACATAGTCTTTAAGTAACTGGATAAAAAATATTTATGTGTATTTTGCACTAAGCTGCTTATTTGTGAATGATAATCAAATGAATAGAATATGTCAATTTATTTCAGATCTATAAAATACAAATCTAAAAATAAAATTTTACAGACAGTATTCACCATTTAGTTTATATTTTAGTATGTTTTTAAGCCTATTTTGCACAGAATAAAGTAACAGAACAAGAAAATACACTTTATTACTACATTTTAACTTTTTAGATTTCCCTAACTAGAGTCTACCGTACACAAAAACAGTTGTGCACAGTAACCAATTAAACATCTTCATTTCAAGAATAGATTGGCTTTATCTCATAACTGAGACACCAATTACAGTACATATATTAAAAATCCTTCAAGAATACACTCAGTAGTAACAGTGGCAGCAGTAGTTAAAATCTTAACAGTTTTGAGAAATGATCAAAGCAAATGATAACAGAATTAAAAAATCAGTTAATCATTTATATGTAATGTAAAACCCATGTAACACTACAATGAAAGAAGAAATTACACGGGCACAAGTGCAAAAAAGCAATATTGTAAGCCATCTTCTCTCTTTGGTAAAAATCAATTAGCAGGAAGTATACCATAATAATTCAAGTCAAAGACTAATTGACGCCATGTATGTTTTTGCTTTCCTAACATAGGCAGACTTGACAATTTGCAGGCATCCTATAGTAGAAAAGTTAAAATTCTAATTAACACTGCCTATTTTTGCCTCTTTAAATTTTAAACAATGAAATTAAAGATAAGGATTTTTTTTTCCTTTCATAAATAGCTTTTCAGTAGTATAGTCTCTTAAGGAATTTATAAATAAATAGCAAAATATACACAAAGATTACATTTAGTTCCTTCTAGGTATATCCTGAAAATATATCACCAAAGAATAAATTAACTTTGGATTTCTCAAATATTTGGTAAAATGTCAATTGCTTTTACATAAGGAGTTTTCTCTGAGGAATAAGGAAGTACCATTGCTTTTTCTACAAAGCTTTTACTATACAGGTGGAATTTTAGTAACTTTACAAGATGAATATAATCTGTAATATAATATGGACATTCCCCATTTAAAGTACAGTAAAAAACCTTTCAAAATTAAACCTTCAGAATTTCAGGTTCAAACCTGAGGAACTTCCAGGTAACTGTGAAGTTCTCCTGACAGGACAGTCAAGCTCAGCTGTCTGTGTCAGGAGGCTACAGTAATAGTAAGGTAATTTCCTCTAGTGGTAGAGGCAAAGCTGTTTTCTACTGACAACTTATTAAAAATTGAAAAAGGACAAAGCATTAAAGAAGGGACAAAAGAGAAGGATGTGGGTGAAGAACACTTGAGTGTAAACCATCCTGAGGAAGAAGTGAACTGCCTACAGGGATTTCAATATAACCATAGATTTTAAATAGATTCTTCTGCTTTTGAAGGGCTTGACCCTCAAGGACAATTAAGGTAATGTCATAGGGGATTTCTATTTGAATTTGCAGGTTATCATCTTGCTCAAGCTCTTCCTTGATATTTATCTGAAATTATTACTAAAGAAAACAAGAAAAATGCAGGCCACATCAGCAAAGCAACTAGTTAAAAGAATGCAGCAGCCTGAAGTGTTATTATACATTTGAAAAAAATCCCCAAAAACAACTGCAGGAGCAAAAGTCCTTGCCTTTTTAAGAAGACCCATTTCAGCTGCCAGCAAAGTAAAGGCATTTTTGACTGCTCATTTATTTGGAATTCATAAATAAAATGTAGATTCACTAGCCTCCTATTCACACCCACAGAAAATTTACATAAAATATTAAGCAGAATGTTTTTCTACTCCTTGTTTGATTCCAAGCACAAGATGTAAAAACCAGTTAAATTGCACAGTCCAGCCCTTATCTCTGCAAACCTCTATCTGATCGAGAAAATGCTTTTTGGCATCTTCTTCACTTTTGCCTACTGTCAGTGCCTCCCGGATATATTCAATATCCTCTTTGCTGGTTAATTGGGGCATTCCAGTCATTAGCATCATGGAGAACAGGATGATCAGCAGGTTTGTGTGATGTCGAAGAGCTAAATAAGCCTTCACACATATGTCCTACAAGAGAGAAGAACTGTGTGTTAATTGATGAGGTTAACTGAGAGGGATGGTGTAGGAATTTCACAGGACTCTCATTAACCAATGCTGTTCAATCACTTGAGTACGTCAGAGAGAGGTGACCCAACAGAGCTGTTCACCTGAGCAGGGACGTGAAGCAAACTTCTGTATCCATTGCTTGGTATTACTTCATTCATCACCACACCTTGGGGCAACAAGCACCGTTTCGGCATACAAACTAAAGGCTCTTTTTAATAATATTATATTAATTACTGAAGTCTGAAGTCTAAAACCTTAGCTTCACCAAAATTTCCAATTAAATTCCCTGTCGTATAATCTCTTTCTGTGACTGTTAAAAGAGACAGCAATAATTCATTGTCTTCCTCTCCAATTGGTATGTTCCCATTTAAAGACCATGGCTGGCAAGTGACATTGAATAAAGCAGCACCTCTAGTGGACTGCTCTTCATTTTATATATACGTCTATTAACTTTGCAGAGATGATGACTTATTTAATGGAGAAGATTCTTCAGGCTTGGTGTTCTGAGACATTTTTCCAGCTCTAGTTTTCAGGCACACTGCCTTACTGTAGGACTTCTGTGTTTATGTGCTGTCATACTGGATTCCATAGGTTTTATTTTTATAGCTTTTTCACCTCCATATATAAGTAATTTGTGCTTAACAACATAACCTTTAGAAGAATGTAATTTCTGCAGCTTGGAAAAAACACACAATGCTTTTAAAAGAATATTTAATGCTAAGTGACTAATACATAAACTGAAATGATTATTTCTTATATTAAATTTATTACGTATTTACTTTCAGAAATAACATCTTAGGGAAGACAATGCAATGAAGAAATCAATCATATATTAGAAAGTTAAATTGTATCTGCAATGCACTAATGTAAAAGATGAAAAATATTTCCAAGAAAGTTGTTGCTACTAAAACCAAAGCTGAAGCAATGCTAATTTTTACCCAATTAAATATTCAATTTAACCTTTCCACAAATGTATATGGATTTATTAATGAATTCTTAAGAAATCCAAATATTTTCATGTAAAGTTCCACCAACTCTCATCAGCTCCCTAGAACACTGTTTATTTTTGACAAGGTGTATTCTTTTTTCTTCCTTAGAAACAGTAAGAAGTGCACAAGTCTTCTTAACATCTATCACTGTTCACAGCAGCAACACCAGGACAACCAACCAGACAGCTTAGGAAGATACTAAGGAAGGAGATGGTATCTTGAAGATCTGTCTGTAGGGTTTCTTTTTTCCTACTGCCTGGGCCCTTAAAATTTTCACTCTGTTTCCAAATAAATTCTGTCCTGAAATAAGATCATACTAACGAACTCTAATGTTAGTTTAGCTCTAGTGAAGCAGAAGACAAATTGCAATAGTCAGAGCACAGCTTACAACAGAAAACACCATCATCTTATCACAGGGATCAGTTTCTATGAGGGGAAAAATAATTTATCAACTTCAAACAGGGAAATCTTGTCACAAGAGTTAGCATGTGTTTTGTTCCCCTTGAAAGAGATGAAAGCTCTTTACAGTAATATCAAAGAAGGTTTTACATTTTTCCGTAAGATGATGCATCTCACTACTGAGGGTGTCTGAGACAGAAAAACAATTATGCAGCCAAGAACCTGGCACTGTTGCATCTCAAAGGCAGTCCTTCCAGGAATTCAAAAGATTTTTTTAAAAATCCCTATCTGCCTGTTACAGTTATTTATTCAGACAGGAGCTGAATGGAGTTTCGAATTAACATCTTCCAAGGAAACGAATTTTTACACTTCAGAGAGAGGCAGAGAGAACCAAAAATAACACATACGTATGTGTCAAGGATATGTAGATGTTTGCCATGGGACTAAAACAAAGCTGCTAGCTAATCTAAAGCCATAGGCAAAATAAGAGGAGCTGAGAAGAAACCAAAATCCTGTTTGTCCAATAGACAACGAAGAATAATTATTTTGAGAGCTTGAAACTGTCCTGAGTATTAGTATCCTAAAGGTCAGGCATTTTTATAGTATAAAGCGTTCGAGTTCTGTTATATAGGCCATCCCTTCCCTGTACGGAATACTACAAATGGTAGTATGCTATAAAGACAATTTCAGGCAAACTAATAATAGGTAGGTGAACAACGCTCAAAAGATTATTAAAATATTTGACGAGGGCCTCTCAAGAGTTTATATAAGTAAATAAAAAAGTTGCATATACATACGAGTAAGAGTTCCATGAGTTTTAGCCAAAGGCTGGAAAGGAAATGGCACCACATAGGACACTTAGAGCAAGAGAAATCTGGACAGTACTAAGACAGCTGAAAAATTCATAGATGGAACAGAAAAATACTTGTCTTCTCAGATTAGGTCATGCATAAATACATTTTTGCGATTAGGACAAAAGACTATCAAATACTGCTTCCTGCTAAGCATTTCTGTGATCTCATTAATAACCTCTGGCCTCTAATTTTCATTAAACCATCATAAGGAACATAAACAAAAAGGGAAGCAACATTTAGATTAAGAGCTAATAGGAATGAGCTTCATGGCTTGTTCCAGAAAAGCTGCCGGGCCACTGACAGCTTTAGGAGTTCACTGATAATGAACTATACTCTGTTGCGGTGAACTTCAGTGAAAATCATTTGTCTAATAACCTCCTCTGACACCTGCAATATGAGCTATGGCTAACACATCTGTTTGGACCATACCCAACAGGTGACAGAGAAATAAATTTTTTTTTAAAAGTAGATATTTTAAAATATTAAAAATGCCAGAGCCTGTAAAAACCACAGGATTCCTCTAAAGTACAACCTATTTTAATGTAGTTGAAGTACAAATTAATGAGACATGCTCTTAAAAATTAATGAAGGATAAATGCTGAGACTTTTCCATTAATACATGAATGAGTCAGCAGGCACACTGAATGAATCCCTCAGTATTAGGAAACATGAAGAAACCAGCCAGTTGAAAAGTGAAGCTGTAATTTTGTTTATTTTTGTACTCTGAACATATAATTAAAATATATGGTTTTTACAGCAAAATATGTGATGCAGATCTTGCTCTGTGTTACTATTTTACTTGTACGGAAGTATTTTAACTTTCTTGTTATTGGTCTTTGAGATAAGAAATGCCTTTTAATGTACTACCAGAATAGCAGAAAAATATCTAACGCAGCAGAACTGTATGTGAATTTAAATTTTTTTGGTCAGTATTGTTGTTGTCTGTGCCTAAATCCTCCCACTTAAAATGACCACGTCACATATTGTGGTCACAGTTCACAAAGGTAAGGTATATTAATCACCTTTCATCTGGTTACTAACACTAGCATTGTAGCAGTATTTAGAAATTCATACCAGAATAACAAAATGTGTTTTCAGTCAAACCCAGGACTGTATGATGAAGGTACATCTTACTGAAGAGAGGCTGAGACCAAAATCACCTCTTATTGCTTTTGGTATTTGGGCTGCTAAAGTAAAGGTCAGATATTCTCTAAAAAGCAGGATGATCCATATGTACAAGGATGATCCATATGTACAAACACAGCGTTACCTCACTGCGGACACTAACAGGCTGCTGGTCTTCCAATGCTCCATTAGCACACTTGCACATTTTCAGCTATTTTCTGCTTCCAGAACAGAGGTCTTCTATGAAATGACATATCCTAGAGTGGTGTTTCAGCCCCACACTTGCACACAGCTTACAGCTGCAGCAATGGCATCTTTCCTGTACACAGCACAGCTCACAGGCTTCTCTGAGAGCATGGGCTCCCCTCCTATAGCAAAACCCACCCTGCTCTTACACCTTTTGAGCTACAAGCCCTCTTCAAAACACCTGCACTCTGATAAAGCTAGTCCTTGTGCAAAACACAGACTCAAAAATCGCACCTGGCTCTTAAGTTATTTTGAGAAGTCTGGGCTCAAGGATGACAACTGCCTCGCTATTTGCTGTACAGTCACGTATATGTCCAAAGGGACATATTCACTATCCAACAATAAGTACCTTAATTGGGTACTCAGGTTAGAAAACCAGACTCCTTACCAAGACAGAGAGACTGGTTCATCCACAGGGAATCCAGAACATCTAAGTTAGGCTTTTGCTTTGATTCTCACCCTGGAGGAGACGACTTCTTTTGATATTATGGGGAACCTGCTTTCTAAATCAGGTACTTATTTAAAGTCCCTGAAGATGAGCACAGGAATAACACCTTAGACATCCATTTACTTCTGCTCAGCCATGCTCTCATCCATTTTACTAAACAGCATTTTGCTTTGCTCCCTGCTCACTCAGGTCCTACACAAGCTGAAAAATCACAACTGTTTTGGAGGGGCTCAATTTCAAATAGAAGCTGCAATAGAATAGATTTTTAACCCCATTCTTTTTTTTTTTTCAGAGTGTTAAGTCAATCCACTTCACAAAACCAGAATCTGACATACCTTAGTGTCACTGCAGTTTTCTATTCAGATGCAGTAGTCCGAGCCCCAGAACACGAGGGCAGAACCAGGAGGGAATCACACTGGCGAGGCCAGCTGAGGACTGCCTCGCACCCACTCATGTTGCACAGAAGGCTCTGCCCAGTGAGGTGAGTCTCCTCTAACTGCACAAATACTGAAGCCCTCTACAAAGCATTTTCAATCAAGACAAGAAATGAAGAAAGGACTGCCTATCTGATCTGCTGCTAACTGAAGCTTTTCAGTGTGGCTTTGTGGATGTTTGAATTCTAGTTCCATAATCCTACAGATAATTTTTGCTTCTAGTTGGGCCTAAAACATCCTAGAATTGTACTAAGATTCAGTAAATTTTAACAACATAATACTCAGGAGCCTAGACCTTTGAAAACTAAGGCACTGATGTTCATTTCAGAGGGTAAAAAACATTGCTTGATTGATTTACAACTAAATATTCACTCTTTACCTGAAATTTATGGAAATGGACACTTGTCTTCTTTCCGGAAGTCCCCATGACAAACAAAAAATCTGGAGTCAGCACAAAAGGAACTCTTTCCTTATTAATTCCAAGGAAGCTCTTATAGTTCCCAAGAATATGTCCAAAATCAATATGGAAAAGGTTACCTTCATAAAGAGAAGAAGCCAAAGTTAGGCTCAAACACAGTAAATTGCCAAGAACAGTAACATGAATTCACAGTAATTCCAAAATCTCGTTTTTGGGGTATGTATGATCACTCTTTAGTTCCGCAGAAAAGACTATTTTCTCTCTTTTTTTTTTTTTTTAAATATATAATGCTGTCCTCTTGGAAAAGTTACTTTTTATTTATCTTTGGCAGTTGTTAAAAACCTGGCAGGACTGCTGTAATTTCTAAACATACACTCACAGCTTTTCAAAGATCAACCAAGGAAAGGTTTGTGCCTCAGATTATAACAATCAGCCCCCAACACATCACTACTTGGAAAGGGCTTGCGGATTCTGCTTCAAATACTCATGGGATTCTGGCACTACCCAGCTCCTTGGCTAATGCCATTCAATAGAACATGATTCTTCATCACAGACCTGCATAACCAATTTCTAAAGCACCTTGTACTGTGCAAAGGAAGTTTGCATTGTCACCCTTTGGATAATGTTGAGATTGTAGCTGCATATCAGTTCTCAGGAAAGAGATGAAAAACTCCCCTTTTAAGGACCGTTACATCTACAGGACTGGAGTGCGCTGCTGCTCTTCAGATTACTTTATTACTTTCACTGGCAGACAAGATGTAGGTGAAAACATCAAATTGTGTATAATGATACGTAACAGTAATCTGTAGGTGGAACATCCTTAGATGTTCCAGCATTTCAGCCAGTTTCCAAGTCCTCCCAACCTACCACATCTGAGACTCTCTGCTAACCTTTCAGACAGACATCCTTCTGGCTCCTGTTGCTCAAGACAGCTCCTGTTGAAGACTCTAAGACAACAGAATAACCTCTCTTTCTCTGTCTCCCTTTCTACTGACCTGTCCCTCATTTTCTGCCAATGGGCACTAACATTGCATTATATTATACAGAATGTTGAAATTGAAGCCTTTCTTTGTCTTCTTTTCCTCAAGGACTTCTAGTGTACTTTTTTATTGTAGTCTTCAATTAGCTCATTTCTGCCTTCTCTCTAGCCTTCAACTGGTAAAACTTTAATTACAGTATGATTAATATTAAATATACAGCCTTCTAACTAAGCCCAAAAGTATTTTCTGTCTCTTAGCATTGTGTAAAGACTAATTATGAAACAAAAGAATCATGAAACAGGAAGTGACTTTCTTAGATCAAATAAAACTCCTCCATATATATTGCTTGTTCTGGAGTCCTTTCTGAGGCTTCCATAGGTAATTAAAATTAGGGATGAACCAATGTGCAGCTATAGAAATAATTCCCAAAGTTTGTAATATAAAAAAACTGTGGATCTTTCAGGAGGATTGCAACCATCCCACAGACTTCAGTACCGAAACCAATACACTTCATATATATTAATTTTCTAGGATTTTCTACAAAGGTATATACACCAATTACATTCCTCGGAAGTGAAAATAGTCCAGTAACATCTGAATTCTGAGACAGACACAGTTCCATTGAACACTGTCAGAACCACATCCAAGCTGTCTGCTTTTTAAAGTTTTATTGGCTTTTAGATCTTAGATCTAGACCTTAAAAAAATTTTAAGTTTTACATTCCTCATGACTTAGTTTGTAACAAACTCATCCTTGGAAAAGAATGGCATTATTAATGATAAATATCTAGAGCCTATAAGAAGGCCAAAAGGGGTTACAATACATTTCAATGTCACAGGAGAACCTGAACTTGTAAGCAATGCTGACAGAACTGGATTGTGTCTCTTCATTCATTGTTATATGCATTATTTATTAAAAAGGAAAGATAAATCTAGTGAAGTATAGACAGTCCCCCCATCTTCTATGAAATTCTCAAAAAATAACTTACCTGTTTCTGTAATCATAATGTTGTCATTGTGCCTGTCTCCTATGCCAAGTACAAAGGTTGCCACACAGTATCCAGCACAAGAATAAACAAATCTTTCCACAGCTGCCTGAAACTAAAAATAAATCTTAAGAGATGTTAAATGCTTCAATGATAGAAACTAAATTCAGCTGTTCTCAACGTCATATGCCTTTCTGTTGAAATATATCTATCAACAGTTAGACAAACTGTCATATAAAATACACAGTTGCAGAGCAGAAATTAAGGTCACAGCCCTGCATGCACTCACTGTACTGTGCAAGCAGGCTCTATCCCTTAGCACAAACAAAATAAGCATATAGTTGTCCACTCTTTCTGAGAAAGAAAGCTGGCAGAAAGTTCTTGTAGGTCAGTGGACCTACCTAAGCAAAGGAGTTGTGAGTACCCAAACCTGTATTTAAATCCCCTAAAACTACACTGCCTTTCAGTGTTCTTAGATGTCTCGTTTCAATCTGTTCCTCATGTATCATTTCTAAATACCACTGACAAAGGAGTAATTTCTAAAGCATTTTGTTTCTTGGGAGCTCAGCTGCCAGCTGGATGCTAAAGGCTCTTTCATAGACATCCGCGGCTGAGTGAATGAATGAATGGATTTTTCAAACTCACATAAGTAACACAAACACAACCGTATGGGCTCTGTGCTCCTAACTTAATAGGATACATTTGAAAATCCTACTTAAAAGATTCAAAGAACTCACCTTCTCTTCAATCATGCATCTTTCCTTGAGCCACTGGTTTAGTATTTCATCCTTAAATGCACCAGTATTGCCAACTGTACTCTGTTGAATTTTTGCAATTGTTGTAGCATCTTTCACAATTTCAATCATTCCTAGAGAAAACAAGGAAGAAGTTAGAAGTTATTAAATTTACATCAAAGCATATTAAAAATACACAAAATTAAATTTAAAACTGTTTTTTAAATCAACTGCAGAACTTCATAGTTTGCAAGCAGAAATTTATTTTACAAGCAACAGTGGTTCTTGTTCATTCCCAGCTGAAACCAGCCGGAGCTCATAACTAGCCTGGCATCCTAAACTCCTTCATGAGAATGTAAAATCTTTTAAACCAGAAAGAATCACATGATGCACGGGGACCCTCTGCATAAGGTTTTTCCCAAGGACAGGAACTGTCCTGTCCTGATCCAACACAACTGCTGAGGCTGGGCACCACAAGATAAGAAGGACATTGAGGTGCTGGAGCGAGTCCAGAGAAGGGCAACGAGGCTGGTGAGAGGTCTGGAAAACAGGCCTTATGGAGACTGGGTGAAGGAACTGGGGTTGTTTAGTCTGGAGAAGAGGAGACTGAGAGGAGACCTCATTGCCCTCTACAACTACCTAAAAGGAGGTTGTAGTGAGGCTGGTGTTGGTCTCTTCTCCCAAATGACTAATAATAGGACGAGGGGAAATGGCCTCAAGTTGCGTCAGGGGAAGTTTAGGTTGGATGTTAGGAAGAAGTTCTTTACTGAGAGGGTGGTTAGGCACTGGAACAGGCTCCCCAGGGAGGTGGTGGAGTCACTGTCCCGGGAGGTGTTCAAAAAACGAGTCGATGAAGCACTTGAGACCATGGTCTAATGGTCTAGTGGTTAGGGAGATGATGGGATAAAGGTTGGACTTGATCCTGGAGGTCCTTTCCAACCATGGTGATTCTATGATTCTATGATCCTCTGTGGAAGCCCAGGTAGCATTCACATTCCCACCAGCTTTTCTATCAATTTCGCAAACATGAGGAGCTGAAGAGAAGCTGCACCGCTGCAGCAGACTGGGGACAAAAGTCTTGCCAGAGCTGTGGCAGAGGAACAGAGCTCACCCTCCTGCAGTAAATCCAATTTAAGTTTAAGTGTGTATATGCACAGAAAGGTTCCGAAATACCAGTACACAGTGAGGTACAGCAGTGGGATTGCTGGTTGAAAGCTCTGGCTGTTGGGGTCCCAGAGGCCAGTCCCTAAACTGAAGAGATCCTCACAAAGGCAAATGAGCATATCACAGCAGAACCAAGGACTTGTACTGTTCATACTAACATGGCATGCAATAAAGGGGAAGCTAGGGAGAAAAGCAGAAACAGGCTGCAACACAAATCTGCATTGTAGCCAAGACTAGCAAATGCCCTCGTACTGGGCAGGCCTGTATGGGGAAGGTCGGATTTTATTTGAACTTATTTGGTAACTGGAAATAGTATATTTTCTTCCTCTGGTTCAAGTTCAACAGTGTCTTCTGTTGCAAAAACAGTAAAAGCCTGGCTTCAGCTCCAGCTCAAAGATAAGCAAGTAAACAAAAAATAGCCCTTTCTCCCCACAGTGATTCAAAACAGTTTCTGATTCGGTTTCAGTCAGACTCTCTCTGAAAGAGATGAATTCCTATCTAGTTGCAGTCCTACCCTTTTGCAATTACTGAATTATGTGCAAAACTTTTCACTAACAGAGTAACAACACAGTAATCTCTTCCTGCCCCTGCCTTCCACGCATGGCTGAATTCATGACTGAACACCCCCTGGAGGTATTTCTTCTGTCTTGACAGTGGTCAAGATTTGTTCATAATAAAACTATTGTGGAAATATGACCTCCAAAACCCGCCACCAACACCACCAAATTAAAAAGCTTGGCATTTTGGTCTGTGCTTGTCAATCTGTTGTTTTCCTCCTGGGAGGGAGCTCCAGTTCACATCCCAGGTGTTGAAAAGGTTTCCCCTGCCTGTGCTCACAAATCTCCCTCTACTGGCCAACAGCTCCTTCGTTCCAGGGGAGTGGAGCTGTTGCAGGAGGCACCTTCTGCTTCCCCTTCCATGTACAACTTCTCCCATAATAGCTATGTTGATTAGCAGTTTGAGAAGTCCCCAGATTTTAAAGCAGATGCTAATGAAAACCCTTCACTGATCATTCTTCACTGCACTGCCAAAAGAGTGGTATAAAACTACACAGAATGTTGTGCAGCTTATTCTGCCCAAGTAAATAAAGGTATTGTTGTAAAAAAAAAAGTCATCTGCTGGAATAGTATAGCTCTACTGGCAAATCCTTCTGAATACAGACATGCCTCTTGGTAGGTATGGTTAGTCCTAGAGAACGCTTCAGTAACTGGGACAGAGGATCTCAGCTGGGCTGTATTCAACTGGGAGGCAGTGTAGCAGTAAATGCACCATGCTATGTGTTTCTGGGGATCTGCAGTACTAAAGCAGGTATATTAAGTGCCAGCTTGAACTTCTTAAATCTGTCAGTGATGCAGCATCATAAATAGCGGTAATTGCCATGTCAAAGGGAGAGAGAATAGGGTATGATCTTTTACCAGTGATACACAGCACAGAAAGTCCCTCCTACAGAGGTCTATTTGGCAGCAGCAGTGGAGAGGATGGATGTTTCCAGAACTGCAAACTGCACTGACTGCAGATGTCTTCAGCAGACTGAGAAAGCTCTACACAGGAGGGGATGCCAGCCCCAGGTGTAAGACACCTGGATGTTGCCCTGTGCTCTGTGTAGAATGGGGTACTGTCCTTGGGTCAATACACAGAAACTGCCCCAAGCTCCACGGAAATATTAAGTAGGTGGGAAAGAAGCAGCTTGGAAGAAGACCACGTATGAATATTGTGAAAGAACATTTGCATGCCACTACTCTTTGGTTTTGCTCCAAGCGAGTGTAAGCTCTACATCAAAGTGTCTCACATTGGATATTACTAATTAAGGCTGCAGGTATTCTCAGCAAACTGAACAGGAGTCTTCATGTGATTAAACATGCCCCTACTGTGATGCTGAAAGGATGCTAAATTCTTACATCCCGCATGTGTATAGGAAAACAAACAATTATTTCCTTGAGACCAAAGAATGGGGAGACAATTAAGAATTCATGGAAGAATAATGAAGTCTGTAACTTGAACATAAGAATGCTAGGATGACTGGCAGAATTCCTCCACCTTCCTCCATTATTTGAATACATTACACTGTCTTAAGACAAGCAAAGATTAGCAAAACTAAATTAAATCCTAAAAATCTTTCTAAAAAATAAGGTTTGTTACAACATACCTAAAAGAAAGGAAAAAACCAATCTTCCTTACATTTAGTTAATTAGTATTTTGATATATAACGTTTCATTTCTTTTATCACTAGAATTATATCAATAAAATTAAATAAATTGTAAGACACTTAATTTAGGAGAAAGGAAACTCTTTTGTGTCACACTACCAAGTACTGCATCAGTGAGTTTGGGGTTTCTGCATCACTGAGATATCTTGAAGTCAAAAGAAAGGATGATAAAATAAACTATGTGGCAATGGATTTTATGGACAAGTACATTACAGATATCTACTAAAAAGAGTTCTTAATTTTACTGTGACTCAGTTCATTATTCTTCGATCCATAAAGTAAAATATATTGCTGAAAAAGAAAAGAACTAAAAAGCTGGAGATCATGGGAGACACATAGTAATATTTATATTACCATTATTTTATCAATCCATGCAGTTATTATTATACTGCCAGCTACACCATTGCTAGTTTTTACACATGTTCAAGCTTTAAGCAAATGGCAGAGCTGTACTTGTTAATCTGTCTCACTGATGCACTGTTTATACCAGCCAAAGCATTTTTTTTCAGCACAATAGCTTCATTTGGGCATGGCAAATTTTTCAACACTGCAGAGGCTTTCCCCCGGCCAGTTGTTCAAGAACTGCTCAGCAAAACTGACACTGCAGTCAATTCTGTATTATCCAGATAGTAGGAAACTGTGTGATGTGGATGTGGTAGGGTACGTAATATATGCAAATCCAACCACAGTCAGCTGATCAGGTTGCTCTACACACCATCACACAGTTCTCCAGAAGCTTTGCAAGTAACCACTGGATTTTTCCCACCATGAATTCTGGCAAATACATCATCTGTGCTGCAGGAACTAATGCCCACTGAGAAATACTGCCTAAGGATCCTGTTGAGTAATGGTGTTGATTCTATGTAGTATAGGGTATGAAACTTTTTTTCCCTGACCTAAAGCTAAGTGTTTTTGCTATTTAAACTCTCTATTTTATTCTTATCAACACATTAAAACACATCTTGAGAAGTCACTCACTTTCACCACTTTTTCACACCCAATAGTGTTACTAAAGGGAAACTTGCAGCAGGACCCAAACAGCTGGACTTGCACAGGAATCACAGTCAGTTAAGCTAGCGCAGCAGTTGAAGGATACCCATCAGAAGGGCAGAAACCATTGCCATGACACAACTGACAGCTCACAGAAAGTGTAATAAACTGCTGTTTCTCTCAGGACCATAGTGCATACTAGAATAGTTCTCCTATATGCAATTTTGGTAACTATGGTATTTTGAATTTCTAATCGCAGTAAGTGTGATCACAAACCTATTTTGTTCCCTGTAGAAATACAACCATACGGTAACAAACAGAGGTCCAAGGATTCTTCTTCCCAAATGGATTCCATAATTCGAAGAATCTAGTAAAAACAAACACATATGCTAAGTTATTTCTAATTGTTTGGACATTACTTATTACTCACACAAATAACACCACCTAGACTTCTGAGATGGGGCTAAATTTACTTGTCTATTTTACAGGTTAAGAGATAAAGACAGAAAGTGTAGAGTCATTCAAGATTACCAGTGACAGAACCAGGTTTTATATTTCCTCATCTGTCCTGTGTCCAGGCAATCTCTACTGTTTTTTAAGTACTAATAAATATATTGTATAATTTCTACATGAGCTGAGATTGAATACATTAGCAAGTGTGTCCATTTTTTCCCCATAAATATCCCCAAAAGTGCTAAGAAACCAGTTTTTCAGAACAGTCACTGAAATATTACCAGAGCAATGCTACCTACTGATTTCTTTTTCTTTTGTAACCTCACCCACTGCATAAATACACATTAAAAATGCTTGATCAGAAAACCAGGCCATCTTGCACTATGTAAGATTCCTTCTCTAGAACACCAAAATGTGAAGTATGTATGGCACATGGCAGAGAAAACAGGGTGACAGTATGTTCTGGGTCTGGCTGGGATGAAGTTAATTTTCTTCAGAGCAGCTGGTATGGTGCTGTGGTTTAGGCTGGTGACCAAAGCAATGCTGGTAACACACTGATGTTCCAGCTATTGCTGAACTGCATTTGCAGAGCATTAAGGCTGCCTCTGTTTCTTACTCTGCCCCACTGTGAATTGACCAGGGGTGCACAAGAGGGTGGGAGGGAACACAACCAGGAAGATGACCAGAACCAACCAATGAGATGCTCCATGCTGAACAATATCACGCTCTGCAATAAAGCAGAGAGGAAGGGGGTTAAGTAGGTTAACTCTTTTGGGCAGGAACTGTCTGGGCACTGGTCTACCCATGGGTGTGCCTTTGCATCACTTGTTTTGTTTTCTTTCTCTCTTCTTCCACTTCTTTATTAAACAATTATTAAACAATTTTTATCTCAACCCACAAGTTTTCTTGCTTTTACTCTTCCTTTCCTCTTTCCCCATCCCACCAGGGTTAACTCCCAAAACAGTAACATAAAAAACTGTAGTATAAGAAAGAAGAGCCAGTTTTGATGTCAGCCTTGTGATACACAGTTTAAAAAAAACAAAAGACAACCTAATTTTTCATTTGGACAGTAAAGATAAGGTATACAGACTTTTGAAAAATAAAATTATTTTAAAATATTTTAAAATATTCACATTAATCACTTCATACATTTTAGCTATCAAACCTGTAAAATAAGCATGTCCTGACGGAGGTCATCTCCATGTTTGAAGATTATGCCTATAGTTTCATTTGATAGAGCTGTTGGATCTGCACATTTAAACTCAAGCCAGAGGGGCTTCTTCTTAGATGCCATTACTTTACATTTCTCTATCTGTGAAAGACACATTTATTGTTAGCCATCATACTCCAACATCAACACAACTAACCTTTTTTACACACCACCTACAGAGTAGTTCACCAGCTTCCAATTGGTTATATCGCAGGAAACACACTGAAAGCACATGTAAGGAATGGTATTCAACTGCCATATGAAATCTCACTGAACCTGCACAACTTTTAACTCTGTCCATGATAAAGGAAAAAGATTCTCTGAAACTGGATTTAACTTGTAAATCAGACAGAAAAAAACCCCCAGAACTCTTTTAAAACAAGAATAAGAGATTCTGACAAAACTGGCAAACAATGGACTCTCAGAGGGTGCTTTGCAAAACTGGAACATAATCATTGTCCAATGCAATTTATGACATCATCCACCCTTGTAACTTCTAGCAACTTCAGTTATTCCAGATTGCTGGATTCAATTCCCTTAGCAACTTGTTCAAATTCGTGGGGAAAATGGCATTTGTGAAACTAATGTAACGTAACCATTCATAAAATAAGAAAATAAATTCCTAATTTAGCTTTATTACATTTTTAATCTTGAGAAATTCAGCACTGAAGCTACTGAAATTGCATTATTTCAAATGTTTTTTCAAGTAATTATGTCTAATACAACTGTGGTATTTAATACTTTCTATTCTGGGATTCCTGGTTCATTGTTGGACATCACTATGTATAATAAAGCCATCTAAAATAATAAACGCAATTGCACGTAAGTGTCTGACAGCTGACAAAATCAATGACATAAGAGAAGAGTATTCTGGAACATTCATGTTTCATAGACTGAGGTTCTGAGCTTGTAGTTTAAAAGAAAACAGTTTTTACCATCCTTCATTTTAAAAAGGAAAGAAGTTGGTACATCTTTGAACTTACGTGAAACACTGATTTTGCTTCTAATATTTGTTTTAGCCTAGTCAAATTTCAGGGTTTGAAGATTATGGACAAGTAGCACTTGCTAGAATGAAGATGAAATGAAGGCTTACCAGTATAGTTTATTTTATCAAATATTTTTGTTCATATAGTTCGGGGAGGGGGGAGAAGGCTCTAACCCATCTAGTTTTGGACTCAGCTACCTTCCCTTGTAAATCTATTGCTTCCTTCATCTTGGAAGCTCCTCACAGAGCTGCACAGAAAATACAGAAAGATCTTTTACTTTACTTTGAAATCCACTTTTTGTCATGCAGTTGGTGATTTTTCTAAAGACTTAAGAGAGAGAAATGCAGTCAAGAAAATAATATTTAAGAAGGCACAAATTCTATATTTCTGAGTAAACAAAATCTGAATTGACTTCTGTACCGACAGGACCTCAAACACCTCCCGGCTGGGCATGACTAACTCTCTCAGCTTGAAAACAGGCTATCTTATAGCCTATCTATCAGGGCATAGATTTATTTAACAGAAACATGGCCAGACCTAGACAACTAATATCGCTTTGCCAAATAGTAGAGTACTTATTTGGGTATCTGTTAGGTTGGATAGTTTGACCGTCCTTAGCCAAGAGAAAAATCAAGGGATTCTTTTCTCATAGGCTCCTTGCTACACATCAGGTGAACCCAAGGATCTTCACCGTACTACTTTATCTAAACTTCACGTTGCATAGTAGATGCATGAGCCAATTCCCTTTCACTACACATCTGACAATTTATTAATCTTGTTTTTAACTCTGAGCTGACATAAGCCACTGCAATCTTACCACAAAACTAGAGCCAGCAACAAAGAAAACCCCAAGTGTTTCTTAATGTATTTCTAACAAAATCTTAATGTATTTTCTAACAGAAGCAACAAAAGCAACATAGAGATAATGAAAACTCAGAAACAGCTAAGGTAAACATTTTTGTCAGTAAGATGATGGTCTGGACCTAAACCTTAATGACAGATATGAATCAGGGTAAGACAGATAAAGTAACTGGAGGAACAGAAACTGAATATCCTAAAGCCCCTGAAGGCAGATAAAACAGTTTTATACAGGTATTTAATGTAAAAAAAAATAATCAGTTACCTGGTTAAATCCTGGATTAAACTAATGGAAATAGGAGAATTTTTTTCAAGAAGAATTTGTAGAAACTCAGAATATACTTACCACTAGGGCTCCTGCTCTTAGCCCAGGATCATATGGAACTCTAAAACTTTCTGGAAGTTTGCTGCTCTGTAGTTTTTCAAGCTTTTGTCTCAGCTGTACAATAACTGCAATTACAATTAAGAAAACACCATGAAATCAAAAGCTGGAAGGCAAAAAAAGATACAGGTTATCAAACTTGTTAAGCATCACTATTTAGCTAAAAACCTCTTCCATTCAGCTACTTTTTGAATTGCTTTCCTCGAGGATCTCCTCATTTGAGGAACGGAGAAAGACTCTTTAACTTGCACTATTAATGGTCAGGGCTGTTTCAGATACCTAACGGTAAAGTCTTCAAGCATGTAACAAGTCATGTGCCCTTCACACAGTGTGAGAGGTACTGCACAGTGCTTGGTGTTCTGAAGACCCAGGAGATAACATTAAAATGTTACCTTTCATTTAAAAAACAAAACGCAGCACAACACACCAAAAAATAGTTTACCCTTATAACTGCCAAGGAAACATTGAACTATCTACCCCAAAGGCTCAGAAGGAGGAGGCATTTAAAAGCACCTTGCATTTTCCAGTATTATTTTGACCTGCCTCATTGCTCTTTCAGAGTCATGGCTTTTGAATTCTTGGGAATCCATTATACTCTAAATCCTAAGGACTCCAACTATAGAGATACTGAATTTCCTATCCTCCCAAAATGGGTTTCATAGTGCAGCCTTGTTAATCTCATTCCAGTAAGAATATATTTATACAAACAACAATTTTAATGTTCATATGTAAACTGAATCTTTTAATTCATAAAACCTCAAGCTGCTGAATCTTCAGCTTAGAATAGTATGCATTATACTACATACGATGCACTTTGTTCATCTCAGCTAGCAGGTATTAGCAGCATAAGCAGTACACTGGGTATTAGCCTTTGTTAGGACAAAGACCTGAATACTGTACTAAAAGAAATTGCAGCTACACAGTAAGGGCTGCATATACATGTTCAAGTAATTTTGGAGATAAAAATTAAAGAGGAAAAAAATCTGTAATGAGAAAACTAGACATGGACCTGGATACTAAACAAAATCATAAAATCATGAAATTGGAGAATGGTTTGGGTTGGAAGGGACCCTTAAAGGTCATCTAGTCCAACCACCCTGCAACGACCAGGGACATCTTCAATGAGGTTGCTCAAAGCCCCATACAACCTGACCTTGGACGTTTCCAGGGATGAGGCATCTACCACCTCTCTGGAGAACCTGTGCCAGTGTTTCACCACCTTCACTGTAAAAAAATCTCTTCTTTATATCAAGTCTGAATTATCCTCTTTTAGTTTAAAACCATTACCCCTTGTCCTGTTGCTACACACCCCACTAAAGAGCCTGTCCTCATCTTTCTTATAGGCCCTCTTTAAGTACTGAAGTCTGCAGTAAGGTCTCCCCAGAGCCTTCTCTTCTCCAGGCAGAACAGCCCCAACCTTTCTTCATAGCAGAGGTGTTCCATCCCTCTCATCACTTTTGTGGCCCTCTTCTGGACTCGTCCAACAAGTCCATGTCTATTCTGTGCTGAGGGCTCCAAAACTGAACACAGTACTGCAGGTGGGGTAGTGCTGCAGAGTGGAGTAGAGAGGCAGAATCACCTCCCTTGACCTGCTGGCCACGCTTCTTTTGATGCATCTCAGAATACAGTTGACCTTCTGGACTGTGAGCGCACATTGTCAGCTCATGTTCATCAAATGAAGACACTTCAAAAGTTGCTATCAAATTAAGAAAGTCAAGCCAAAAGAATTACCTGAGAACTCACAGAACACAAATGTTATACTCAACCTAAAGGCTCTTACAAAAGAGCTACCTAGCAGTGCCAGGTGACCAATGTAGTATCGCCCCTGGTAAAAAAATAAATAAATCTGACAGCAAAATACAGGATCTAATAAGTAGACCTTATACTTAGACCCCTTTCAAAAAAAACCAAGCACCCAAATCAAACTCAAAAAAACTTCTAAGTTGTAGTAACTTGGGTCATGAAACAGCTTTCAAAAATGTAATTATTGATTTCCTAGACAAATCTAGCTTGATTTCAGTAACTCTCCTCATTGTAATGTAATATAATTTGAAAATTGTATGCCAACCAATTGAAGTCAGTAAAGATTCGGAATTACTTGATTTTAAAATGCAAGTGAAAGCGCTTGCTAAAACAATTTCAAGTTGATCTGGCTTAAGAACAAAGTGCTATGCATTTTAAGAGAAGAAACAGCTGCATAGACACATTCTTGGGAGACAAATCATTTAATTGAGTGGTGATGAAAGCAGATAATCCTATGCAAGCTGGAGTACTATGATCTTAAGAATGTATTTATTATTACTTGCTTTGTTCAAATATAAGCAAAGAGATTACATGGAAAGTGAAAGAAACAGTTTGACAGTATGATTGCTACTGGACTAGCATGGTCCTAACAGGAAGGAATTCATTCTTTAAAAAAATTCCACAAATACTAGAGGAAGAAAAATACATGCAAGAATTAGATGAGGCTGCATGACAGAATGAAATGAAACAGTCTGAAACATTCAGACTGAAAATATAAAGTACTATGAACATTAGAAATGACAGGGCAAAAAAGCAGCAATAAACTAAAGAAGAAATTCTAGGATGTACATTTTTTAAAATGTAGGAAGTAGAGAGTGCCTGTAGGAAAAATCATATCCTCAATAATCTGAGAATAAATTAAGTCAGATATAGCACTAGTAGGACAAGAAGCCTTATTCAGTGAAAATGTCAATTATATAAGTCATCTTTCAATGTTCTGCTGTAAGTTACATACAAAGATTCTTTAACTTCAAAACCTGGTGGGTGTTAATGTGATTGCTTTTTCTTGAAACTTTTCTTCCTTGCCCACATATCCTTCAAAGATAATGTTATAGAAACCACTGCTATTACAGACATGTACATCTGCAAGGCTGTAAAGTTTCTTTCCAAAACATTCTGACCAAATATATTGAGATTATAGAGCATTTTAAGATAAATTTTAGAAAGTTATTTAGAAAGAATATTTATATGGGGATTCAGCAAATCCCCTAGCTCACGCTATGTGGTAACATAACTGATATTACATTACATATTGAAGAATAAATGCATATTTCCTTCAAATTTCTTTTGAAACACTGCCACAGACACTTCTGCATAACCAGAGTGGAAAGGCTTTCTGAATCAAGGACTTCCTGGCCTGGAACATACTAGGCTGAATACACAGGAAGAGCTAATTTGGATACTGCCATATGTCTTCTCGCACTTACTCCCAACACCAAGCAACTAACAGGGATGATGACAAACAAGCTTTTAAGGAAGTCAGTGGGAAAAAAAAAAGGCAGGCAGAACTCGGAGGTAAACAGGCATTGCATAACCCTACTGTGGCTTCCAAATCAGTGCTTACAGGAACTATAAAGAACAATACCACATCTGTGTCTAACAGGATTCCTATTCAGCACATCACAAAGCCCCAAAGATGTGCTCTGTACATCCACTGCTGATCCACCAGCTACTTTCATGGCCTAGCAGAGGCTGTGCTGTACTCCTCCCCAGCCTCCTTGCCAAGAGTCTTTTAGTGACTGCTTAGGATAAGGCTGTGTGTTTCCTGGCAAGTGTCACTTTTTATTTCCAGTTAGTATTTGTGTCCTGGGTTGTTTCTTTCTTCAGTGCTGGCATTCAGCCAAGGGTTATGTACAAGAACTTAGCTGTTTCCCAGTTGTATGACGTGAGGTTCAAGAAGATAAGCCAAAGCATGGGAATGTGCTGGGTGTCTGTAACATTGTCATTCTTCCCCTTTTGGGGGTGGAAGGAGCAAACAAATACATTATTGGTTCAATCCCTATCAATTTACACTGCCATTTTAAAAGAAGTAATAATGATGCCCTTTTATAGTAATTTATCCATGAATTTTCAAAATAAGCAGTACGATTTGCTGCCTAGATTTTCATGCCCAAAGATAAAAACCAATATTATTACAAATGAAGAAATGTCTGTTCGCAAATACCTTGAGAAGTGACATCATACTTTTCTGCTGAAACTGATTTTATCTCCATTGTGACTTTATGCAGCAATTCAATTACTTGAACCTGCTTCATGAAATCGTGCAGCATTGCTTTTCCACAGCCCCTCAGATAGGCTTCTAGGATGACCGCAAACCTCTGTTGGTAATGCATGGACTGGGCAATCTCGCTTCTTAAGAACCAAAACAAGAAGTGACCAATTCTTTTGTTCTAGAGGTGAAAAAAAAATACTACAATCAGCACACACTGCTTGACAAAGGGTTTTAATAATGCCAGTAATTTTAGCATAAGTTGGCTGTATTTTGAAATACTTACTCTCAAACCCCGTTTTAGCAGAAATCTGGCTAAGGCACTGTCATGATATGGCTCAAATTTCACAGCCTGAGGAACATAAACATAGAAGACAGGTTATTAACATATTTAAGATCCCATTGCACTTATACTTTACTGATGATATCTAGAGTGCCTTGCTGCAAAAGGAGCAAATGTACAAAGCAGCAGGTCATTTGAGGAAACAAAGCTGAAAAACAAAGCAAGGCTTCTCAGTGTTTGATTCAAGAAGCAGTTTTTATTTGCAACAGGTTCTTTTCAGGTATATTATTAATGCAACAAATGAAGCAACGCAGGGAGCAGCCAAGCAGTGAGACTGACCTGAGCTCATGAAGGCACGTGAACAAAGCAACATCATTCTTAGGCCACAGCAAAAACCAGCAAGATCAGAAAACAGTCTGCAGTCTGACTGACACAGAGAAGGCTTGAAAAGATTATTGCCCAATGAAATTATGTATTTGTAATCATTCTTTAATGCAAATTTTCAATAATAAAGCACTGTTCTTTGACAACATCTGCCACTTTGGGACTGGGGCACCAGGGTTCACTGCTGGACTTCCCAGCATGCATGGGAGACAGGAGCAGCTTCTCAGAGCACCTAATCTCAGGCATTCTGGCCTTTAACCCTTAAGTGAACCACAAAATAGAGTAAAGGCTCTGATGCACATCCTATATTAATGGAGTACAATTAAGAGGAAGACTCCACCAGAGTTTTTTTTTAATGACCGAGCACAGATGTATTGTTTCTCTTCCAACAGCCGCTCCCCTCCAACCAAGCCCACAGATATTTCCAAGCTACTGCCAAAAAAGGGTGGAAACAAAAAGTCAACAACTTTTTGAAGTGTCCAGATTGGGGGTTTTTTGCTGTTATTCTTCCCTCCATCCCAATAATCAAGTGAATTGGTCTATCAGAAAACTATCAGACGTCCAAGTACGGGGCTGTGCCAGGGAACCTGTCCACTTCAAGTGGTTTTTCCAGCTGCTTCTTTCCCCTTGCTCGAGGGACTCAAGTTCATAGGAGGTTTGTATTAAGATTAATGGGGGAAAAAAGATATGCACCTATATCCCATGACAAGAAAAAATAAATAAGAAGCATACAATCTCTCAAATATAGTCAAAAAATGGACTGAGGGGGTTGGTGAATGGCTTCGGGTTCTGGAAATAGAGAGCCAGGAAGCAGCACATAGGGAGATTAAGGGAAAACAAAGGGATGTGCAGAGAGCCGGGCGCATGCTCAGCTTTCAGAAGCAACAAAGTATGCAAACCTCTAGCGATAGTTATTCAACAGAATATAATGGCTCTTTCAAGATCATTGTGGTCTGCAGCTTGCAAAGAAGCAACCAAGCCATCAGCAGAGGTCTATTAAATTCATCAAACAAATCGCAGGGTTATATCAACTCTTACAAGTACTGCAACATCCAGTAGTATTTTTTATTATTAAACTATCAAGACTATTTCTGAAATGTAAATTGTCCTGTGGGTTTGTTCAACAGAAAAAAAAAAAAAGGAAAGAAAAAAAAAAAAATCGAGCTTTTTTAGTCTACCTTCTAGAATGCACCAACTTACAAAAAATGTTACGAAGACTTGTTCTTTCCAGCTGCTGGCTAAGATACAGAGAAGAGAGCCAAGCAACAGACTTACCCTTCTACAGTATCATAATTCTGCAAGAACTGTCTTGATTGTCACTGCAACTGTTTTATTTCCTCAAGCAACACCATCTTATTTAGGAAAGATGAGAACTCACAAACATAAACTGATTTTGAAATACATACATCCTTTTACTTTGGGTATGAGATTATGAGGTATGAAGGTTTTTTAATAAAAATTAATTTTCACTGCAATAAAGCACTCAAAAGCAATAATTATTACATAAATTCAAATGGATTTGCTTATAATTCCAAGAAAGCCTACTAAAAACCTCACTCTGGTATATACATTGCTGAATGTTCTTAGTGCATATCCCTGAAAAACAATTTAAGGACGAAATACAGCCAAACAACTAGCCATTGCTTCAAAACAAAACCTCCTTATATTAAGGCTGCAAATATATTTTAACATTAAAAAAATATTAAAAAATATATTATGAGCATCCTTATTACGTTTATGTTTTAGAAATATTTATTTTTAAAAGTCAGTACCATTTTTCTTTTTTCTTCACAAAGTCCAATATCAACATCTGAATAGCAACAATATAAGCTAGTCATTAAAAAACATCTGCTGGCACTTCATCAGGTCCCTGCACGTACCATTGCCTTGACAGTTCAGCAAAAGAAGAGCTTTACTCACTGCCATATACAAGCAGTACAGTTGTTGGCATTTGATTTACAATTTTGTTGTACTTTAACTGCACAGTGAACAACAGACCTTTATAGGAAGCTCAATAGGTTTATTTATGGCAAGACGGCTTCTATTTGGGATAAATCTGGGGGAAAATAAAATGTTTTAATTGATTTGTCACTCCACAGGGAGGTAAAATGGGAATATCCTGTGCAGAGTGAAATAAACCATAAAGCTTTCATGAAGGCATGCATGTGAAAAGTAATGACCATTTGCAGAAGAGACATCTTGGGTGTGTCCACCAGAGCAGAGGAATGGCTGACATCCTTTCTCTGAAAAATGTGGATTTTCAAATACACTGTGATACCAACACTTTGCTGCAGGATGCTGACGGCCTATGCTCCGTTGTTAAGAAAGCAGCAGAGAGGTAGAAGTTGGGATCTAGTATTATTTCCTTTTTTGGGGTGGCAATCTTTTAATTTCTTATTACATCGCTTACTAAAATGGCACAGTGAAGTTAATCTACCATGATTTTATGCTACAGTAATTTAATTTACTGTTAGAGAGATTTATTCTTTTTAGAACTCTCCAGATTTGTACCTCCTGAAGACAAATAATTTCAAAAACAAATGAAAAAAAACAGTATTTCCCCTGTTCTTTCAGGCACTTTGCTATCAACCAGTCACCATCCCAAACTCCTCATTTGGATACAAAAGCGAATAAAATTGCTGAGCCACATGTAGACAGCAAAAGCTCACAAGCCAAGCATATATATAGCAGCAGCTATGTGGGAGGCCCAATGAGGTAACCCTAGCGACTCCTTTGGTTAATGCAGAAGTGTTTAAATTCTGCCTGGGGAGCTTAATCTTCAGACAAGCAAAGATGAGGCTAAAAAGGCCTTGTTTAAAGCACTACTGATGCGCAGTGAAATCTGAAATACTAACTTCAATTTCCTGGGAACCTGGGCTCTCCCTGAAGCTGCAGAAATTAAAAGCCCCATCCTACAAGCTCCCTGGCTGCAGTAGTTCCATTTCTTTTTTTTTTTTTAAATTGTGAATGCCAATTTTGTTCTCTGATTCTTTGAAAAGAAGGGCAACAGCCCTTCCACACGAACCAGAGCCCTATCAGGTGTGGGAAGCCTGTGAAGTTTCCCTGCTTCAGGGGATGCAGTTACCAAAAGAACTGCAGGGTTACACCTTTCATCAGCCATCGGTTGTGACTTTGCTGCTGACAGGCTGCCTGGCTCTGGCACTGCATTGCAATAAAGCAAACAAACCCACCTTCTTATATAACTGATATAAACTTTCCCAACATTTCATCTGGCAGATCCACACACATAGTGTTTCAAATCCATACAGCAGTGATTTGTTGCCATTAAAAATACAATTTTTCACCCAACTTCTCAGAAGGAATCAATCTTAATATGGAGTCCTAGCAACCTTTTATTTACTTTTTAAAAATTTTTGGAAGCTTCTAGATAAATTTAACAGTACAAGACTGAAGTCATTGCAACATACTATGTAACAGCACTGTTATTCTTGACTTAAAACCCAATCCCAGATTTTAGTTCAGGCCTTGCTTGTGTCAACATCTGCCCTTCTTCCTGTCTACGCTCCTTCTAAACGATTGGTAAAGTTGGTCAACAATTCTGTAGTGCTGTGTGATTCAGACCTGATGTGAACAGGATTAGACAGCACAGTTAGGATTTGCTCCCATCACAGCTGTGCTAGTGTTGATGACTCCCAGAAAAACATACTAGTGTAAACGCAAGACACCAAATGTAAGACACAAGGCAATGGTAACACAAAAATAACAACACAGGCAAAAGGCAAAACATAGAAAATATGTTTGGGGTTAATTTGGTTATTACCATGGCTTCAACTAAACACTGAAGACTTCAAAACCAGGGATGACTAACTAGACCTACTAAAATGGGAATGATGGTGGGGTAATGCAAACATTCCCGGAAGGCAGAGTTCAAGAATGCAAATACACCTTACCTGCACAAGCTGTAAAAGATAATGAAGAACATCATCATCTTCTAAACTTTCCAGTTTTTGAACTGCCATTGCTCGGACATTTTCATCCGAAAAGTTACAGTCCAGAAGTTGCATTGTGAGTCCAACATCTAAAGTGCTTTGATCCCAAATCTCCTTTTTTGCTAGCAACTGGTATGTTTTGGCAACTATTTCTTGTTGTCCCCATTTCACAGAGCTAAGCAGCTTAGGATATGCCTTCGGGTGCTTTATGCTTTCATATCTGAAGTGCCACAACAGTTCTTTGTCCTCGGGAGAAAGTGGATTAAGTGGGTCAGTTGCTATGATCTCTTCAAGTTGCTTGCGAAGCTGGTTGGGCATTTCAGCACGTGTCCGATCCCCTTGGGGGTCTGACGTCACCCTGTGCTTGGGCAAGGCAATTGGGTGACAATATCTGTCCAGCACAATAGAGATAGCCATTGAGTTTTCTTTATCTGGGTTAGTTGCTGATGTGAGTTTGTCTGCGTTGATACTTCCTTGTTCTTCCCCCTTGCCTGGAATTTTCCACATGTGGAGCACATACTCCCCACTTCGTAACAAGAAACGGTGATCTATCAACAAAAGATTTACATAATAGAGAAGCTGAGTTTTGCATTTTGAATCAGAGTTCGGGGATTCGTGCGACTGAAGGTTTGTCTTGGTGGACAGTCCCTGTGCTTTGCCGCAGTATATCTGAAGATTCAGGAGTGCTCCTTTAGGCAAATCCTTGATTTTGATATCAAACTCCAACCAAACATTCCACAGAACCTCCTCAGTAAAAGGCTTTGATGATGTCCTCCTCTGTGAAAGGAGCTGCTGCCCATGTTGAATGTTAGCCTCCACAAACACAGTAAGATCAGTATTTCTCGGTAAAACTGGGATATCAATGCCAATTATTTTCACTCTAAATTTCCTATTACAATCCCACAAAGAGATCGTGAAGACTCTTTCATGATCTTTTCCATCTATTGTCAATTGTTCATGATAACCAGTAACTCCTGTACAGTCATCCACCAAAGGCCACTCTTCCTTCTGAACCTCATCCTCATTCGGGTCAGGGGGATTGTCTAAGACAAGGTGGATTTCTTCCCCATTCTTAAGGCACTGTCTTATCCAGTGAAAACCTTTGATGGGTGTCTCTCCAGTAATGTACTCATCTCTGCCACACACCCTGAGAACAAAATCTAGTTCACTGTTATCTTCAGGAATGTCCATCAAAGACTTTTTCTTTGCCATTTTTGTGAAAAAGCTGTGAAGAATCATATCTGGAGTGTCATCTATTGACACTTTAATTTTTTGGCTGGTTGTTCCTCTATGTATGATTATGAAAATGTTATTATTAGTAATCTTTTTAAGTAAATATTCTGGGAGTGGCTTAGATGTAGTCCACGGGTGCATTGCATACAATTTAGGATCTCTACAGGCTACCTCTATCATTCGTGGAGTGACTAATCTGCGACGGGTAAATTCTAGTTCATCATCATGCACATTGCTCACATCAGTGACATCATAACCAATTAAATCGTTGAGTTGCCGCTGAAATTCCTCAACTTCTTCTGATGGTTTTTGTTTCTGGACAACGTAGATCTTGCCTACCTTTTTTTGTAACACTTTCCAGTACAGTATGCAGTCCAGTGTCTGTAATACTTGATGTTTATCATAAATTTCATACCATTGTCCTTTCTTCTGATACTGCAAAATAAATTGATCCGGGGTGAATGCGTGGTAGAAGTCTGCAGTTTGACTCACCTCTATTGCACGCATCCAAATCTGTGCTTTCATTTGCTCAACCGTACAGTTGCCAGCTATTTCGAGTAACATCATTTCCGGTACTTTAGTATGTTTATTGCTTGTAGGTAAAATGAACTCAATAGATATCAGTTCCATTGACGACAAATTACTCGATGTACAATGAGGTTTCATTCTTCTTCTCCTCCGTTTGTTTTCCTCTCTCATAACAACGGGCTCTTCATAATCCCCCAACTCCATGCCAGAAGAAATCTAGCAAAACATACAAATATTTGATTACTTTCTCATTTACGTTCTTCTTTAGTCTTATTTTTTAACCCTTCTTAATTAAAATCACAGGCCAGTCAGAATCCTGCTATCTATATGCTCTTTATATTTCCCCTTTCTCTTAATTTCCAGTCATAAATACTTGATTTACATAAACCACCTCAGACATAATCTATTAAATTCAATACCAAATATATACAAAAAAACCCCCAAACAACCCTCCAATGATTAAATAATTAAAACAGAGCTTTTAAACAGCCTTCCCAGATTTCACTGAGCATAAGCAGTCTGACTATGTATTTCCTCCACACTGATTTTATTCTTGTTTCTATTTGATCAAGCACTGATTCTTCTGCTGCTTCATCTGTTTTGATGCTGCTAATATTAACATAAGTGGATTTTCATAGAAATCAAAAGACACAGGACTGTGTATGAACAGAACATGATGTCACCGAGCTCCAGGAATTACAGAAAGTAATAAAACAAGCAATTTATTTGCAGACTGGACAGAGGTGAGCCTATTCCTAAATTCCTCTGCCTCTCTTTTTAGTGATGAGGAATAATGACTTACACCAAAAAAAGCCCTCAGGATTCAAAAGTCAGGGACTATGTCTGAAGACAGATACTTAATGTGCATCTAAATTCAAGCCTAGTATCCTTAGGTGTACTTCTTTTAAATAAATCAATTCACCAGACTGATAACATCCATTCATTTCAAAAGTAAACACTCCCACTATAAACTATTAGTTTGTTACAAAAGAGAAAACTGCTGAGCTGATGCAGATTTATTACCCTATACATCACATCACACCCAAAATACCTATAAAACAACTTCAAACACAAGTAGCCTACCTTATCAGCTTTCAGTAAACAAAAACCACTCTTGCTCACAGTTAATCTCCACTGAACAATATTAAAGTGGAAATTATTCACCTAGAACTTGGAAGAGGAAGGCAGAGCTGACTGAGTGCACTTGCACAAGCAAAGTTACAGCAACACACTCAACTTCTTTTCCAGACAATGCTTTTTACACATAAAATCTTTCTCTAACTGCTCGAAAAACTAAAACCAATGTAACAATGCCTTAGCAGATGACACAACAAGAAGATAAAAATATAAAAGGTTAAACTGAAACAACATAGCATGCTAACTAAAATTCTCTTTTTCAAGTTCCGGAAATCAATGACTGCGGACACACCATGTCTGTAACTGACAAAGCACAAAGAAACATTACCTGCTTATAAGATAAAGGCTGAACTGCTGAAGACGATTCATTTGTTTAATTTATGAAGTTCCTATTTTTTTAAAGGAAGATCATTCACACAAAAAAATTTCTTTGTTTAAGCTGTTCTGCTTTTCTTGCTCGCCCTCATATCCAGATGCAAAGGAAGTGCTGCACTTAGCAGGAAGGAAGTTTTAACCAAGTTGATTATACATATGATTGCTCATTTGAAAAAAAGTCAGAATGCTTTTCCTGTTACAACAGTAAAAATACACTAACAGTACACCAATTTAATTTTAACACAAGTGCATAGAAGACATGCTTAAAGCCTTTTAAAAATGGCTAAGAATAATCTGGGCAATAAATCTAATTAATTGAAATAAAACATTTTAAACCAAGTATATTTTGAAGAGCCTAACTACTTTATACAAGATCTAAATAAAAATACTAGATAAAAGACAACTAAATCTGCAATGTTTCCTTATTTTTATCTTCATAGTGAGGACTCCCATCTTACACTCATTAGAGATTTTTAAGCCAGACTCCGTAGAGGTGTCGCACAGAGATGGTATCTGCCAAAGATCTTGCATGGTAACCTCAGCAGTAGAACTGCTGGGCGATCTTCCACCTGGAATTCTTAACTCATCTATTTCTGATTACAAACACACGGGGAAATCCACTAGAAATAATGACTGAAGATTTGGGAAGAATTTAAATCAGGGACTTTCAACTTTAATTCTTGTGGTTAACTACAACCTAAAGAGCTGTTCCTTTACTAGAAAAAATTTCCACAGGAAAAGATTTGGGAAAACATGTACTAATCAGAAAGAAAAGACAGAAAATCTCTAATTGGATCCTTTCCCTTATGACTTTTCCAGTGAAATACTGACCATTCTGAAGAGCAATAAGCAGTACACATCCTATAGCAGTACATATCCTGCAAAAATGATGACTTTTGAGGAGAAAAAAAAATACCAAACAACTGAAAGGTCTTTTGGCAACAGCAAAATGACGGTGGGTTGTTTTTTTTAACATAAGCATGCTTCCTATCTTGTAAGGCACCTTTCTTATTAAAAAGCTAAAAAAAAAGCAGCTCCCTCTGTATAGGCAAAAAAATCTGATAGTTTCTCATCTGCCTCTAACGTGCCACTCACAACCTCTGAAATTAACACTTTGGCAAGGTTAAATAAAGAAAATACCTTCCACTGTAGACATGGCTCTTCTTTCTCAGAGCATCATTTTGCTTGGCAGCTAGACTGATTTCTTTGTAGAGGTTATTTTTGGAAGGAAGCGAGTCCTAGCTCCCTCTACCTTTTAGAGCCAGTATTTGAAATTTCTCAAGAAGTGGCAAAGTTGCTCTAAACATTTTGTCTCTGCCATGAAATCTACCGATCTTGGCCAAGTCATCTCCAACACTCATCTTCCACGCATGTGCAGCCTGTCAGCGTTCATCAACCACAGTCACTCTGGCATCTCAGCACTACACACCGTTTTCCTCTCTGGTCCTCCTCTCATCTGAACAAAAAGCACTCAGTTGCTGGAAAACTTGAGCACCTGTAACCTCAATGGCAGTGCCTATGATGATGGAGGAGAAGGCAGCAGCTGGTTTCACATAAAATGGAAAAGAAGCTGGAGGTGTAGCAAAAGAGCAATGCTGAAGGGGAAAATAAGTTTTGCAAAAACCTATGTTTTGAATTTCCTTGAATTTAGAGAGCTTGACTTTGCAATGCTTTTGCAGAGTCTGTCTTTTGAAGTATAATTTCTAAAACATCTAATATAGTCACATGTTTTTCTTCATCTAAACATAAGCAACTAGCAGTAAGGGATTTGTCATGCCAACAGGATACACAGATTTTTTGCAAATATCCTTGATTTTAAAAGTTGTTGTGCTGACCCTACTAAGTAAACTTGGACTCATTCCAGTTTCATTGGGTTTTGCCAGACCTAAGAAAGCATACTTGTTTAAAACGTCCTCATCTTGCCACCATGTGCTATGCACTTTAAAGATTAATTTTTCAAATACATAAACACAAATATTCCATCTCTTGCTAAGATATTCTACCGCTAGTCCATCAATCGAGACCATCAAGACAATCAAAAGCAGCATCACTACCTCATGCAGCAGAGAACAACCCTGTACACTGCTCAACAAATGTAACTGACACTCTCATCCACTTAAAAAGACAGGTAGAGCAATAATGTAAAAGGTTCAGATATTCCCCCACAAACTGCATCAGACACAATGCAAAATGCATGTCACTTGTGTCATACAAGACTGTCTCTTCTTGCACATTCATTTGGGCTGTGACCTGTCATGTCTAGTCCAGTCCAGCCTCCATCTCCAGTTCAGCTCTAATTCCTTTTAATCAGCTTCGGAAGCCAGTTTTTGGGGCAATGATTGTCTCTTACCTGTCTCTGCACTGACAGACAGGAAACTGTCCCCATTCATAGGGTGACACCCAATTGTATCTATTTTCTGCTAATCCATGTGTAGGCATGGCAAAACCGTATTTCCTCATACATATGCATCAAAAAACTTTGACGTTTATAATGGAAGATCACTTAAAGTAACTTCCTAAAACCTTTGTCATGCCTAAGCATTACTTACAGTATTGACATTTCTATACGCCTACTGCAACACCACCACAAGAAAAAGAAAAAAACCCCAAAACTCTTTTTTATTTCTAATTCTAATGAGCCTCATCAATCACGAATTTCCCTGTATTAGAACTGTTCTACCACTAGTCCATGAACGGGAATCCTTATGGGGTGCAATGGAGCAGGAGGTGGGCCTGTAAAAGGTAACTAAGACAAGCAAACAGGCTTGCCTTTGTCTCCAGTCATGTTCCTATCTCATCACTCAGGTCAGCAAACTGATCATAACAAGAACAACAAAAAAACTTTGGTTAATTTTCAGCTGCATCAGTTTCTTGATCTGACTCATCACTTGAAGGAGTGGTAGGGCAGGGCAGGCAAGAGAAGGGAAGGGAATAGAGCCAGCACAGTTTAGGGTAACTGAGACTGAAACGTAATAAACAGCACAATTAGGAGATAATTCATGAGTAAACTTGTTAAATTACTTGAAAACACTGGCTGAAATGTGCCTTAAAAAGACAATGTGGTGTTATCGTTAATTACTTCATATATTCTGCTATGAAAAATTCAAGATATCTGTCAAACTTCACGCTTTGTTAGGACTGTGTAGTTTTACCAGTTACTTATTCTTCACCAGTTATTTTTATGCTAATTCTATATTAGTTCTGGCTTCTGGTCTAATCCACCATGTGAAAACCTTATTTTAAAATCATTCTTTTCACTTCAGTGTGAACTCCTTCCCAGACAACATAACTTGCAAGAAAACAGGCACTCTTTAACAGAGTAAGAATTACATTATGCAGATTTTATGCAAATATAATAATAATGTGTTTACAGTCAGAGTTTCAGATAAAGTTACCTTAAAAGATAAATTTTAAGAAACTAAACCAACCTACTATGACACGACCCAAAGTTTTCCAAGCAGCATACTACATCTATTTGCCAGCATTGTCCTGCAGCAGGAGATTGCTTTGCATTTGCTGGATTGGAGTACAATATATATTCCCTACATCTATGATGATCCAGTGCTGAACTATGCAGGCAGGATACAGCCCTAACACATTAAGCATGAACACAACAAAAAACACTTTGCTCACTTCTTTTGTCAAATCCTCTAGCAACTATTAGCTCTCGGGATTCAATCAGTGCAGGTTCCCATTAGCAAGTAAACGTCACAGACAATATAATCACATTCTTCATCAAAAAGTATACTAATCAACAGGTACAGCTCAACATCTTGGTCAGGAGGCTGTTGAGTCAGTCTGCTATTATGGCTGTAATATTTCTAGGACCCCCCTACCTTCACTACAGAACTTTGCGTGTTTTGGTTCCTACACAAGGTATCTATTTGGAGATGCATCTGGAACAAACAGTAACTTCTGGCTGCTTCCAAAAATGCAGGTAAGAATTTCAGTAAAGTTCTAGATAACCGGAGTTATACAAGCAATGAGTGACCTGCCTTCAAACCAACCAACCCTTCAGGGAGTCTGAAAACACGGAGATGGCAGCCGTGGCTCCTGCAGGGACACACTCGCTATGGGGTTCAACTTTTTCCTGGTTTTCAAATACTGATCGTTAATGGTGTGATCTAATCTGCACTGACAACCAACTCTCGAGTGCCCTCAGCTATTATTTCAGACGATTTGTGGTGGGAGAAGGTTTTATGGACTGCGTGTACTAACAAGAGGTTAGTATCTGTTGGACGAGGAAATACAGTTATTTCTTGTTTAAAAGCCGTGTTGTAGCAGAGCTGACTCGCAGATCTTAGGACCGGAGGGAACTGCTCCCACTGTCCAGCGTGATCCCTCGCTTTGCACTGTTTTACTCGACACACTAATAGCTTCCTCAGCAGGTTTTGCATCAAACCTGCCGCAGCTCTTCGGGCCAGGATGTGAGCGGGGACCCAGGCGGCGACGGGCGGCAGCAGACGGGGGTTCGGCGGCGCTGACTGTGGCGCAGACCGCAGCGCTCGGGTCAGCAACACACGCTCTGCTGGAAGGGGGTTCTGGCTCAAGCTCCCTCCGGCGGGGAGCCGCGCGCCGGGGCTGCCTCCCTCACCCTGCCCACCGGCCGGGCCCCAGGCCGCGCCCGCCCCGAGATGGCGGCCAGGGCTACGCCGCTCCGCAGCGCCCGCGGAGCAGCAGCGGAGCCGATGCGGCATGAGGGCAAACCTCGCCGCGCCCAGCCCGGCGGGGCAGCCGGGGGCCGCGGCCACCCTGCCGCAGGCGCGCCCGCCGGGCCCGTCTGCTCACCGCCACCGCGGGGAGCCCGGCCCTGCGCCCCCGCCGCCACCTGCGAGCCCGGGCCTGGGGCAGGGTCCGACGACGACCCTCGCCCGCCCCCGGGACGGAGCTACTCACCGCAGCGGCGCGGGGGCGGCCGCGGCCCCAGCTCCGGCTCTGGCTCCGGACAGGTGTTTTCCTCAGCAGGAAGCGGAGCGGGCCGGGGACCGGAGGGGAGGCTCCATGGCCGGCGATAGGCAGCTCCGGAGCCGCCGCCAATCACACGCCGGGCAAAGAGGGAACCGGCTGTGGGGCCTCCCCGCCCCGCTCGGCGGCCGCCGCCCGGCCTCGCCGTGGCCCCGGCGCGCCCGGTCCCGGCCCCCGCCGCTGTGCCCGGCCCTCGCCGCGGCCCGCCGGGGCCTGGCGCCTTCCCCCGAGCGAGGCGGGGGCCTAGGGAAGGGGCCGGCGCTGGGCCTGGACGCTCCGCGGGTGTGCGGAGCGCGGTGCCCGGTCTTGCCGCCTGGAGCAGCGCGCAGCCCTGCGGGGATGCGGGACCCGCCGGCCCGGTGCGGCCCCGTAAGCCGCTGTGGGGATGTACCCGCTGTAATTAGGATAAAGCACCGCAGCCTCAGCGTGGTGTAAGCGCCCGCACAAGGCAGGCCGGACCTGTCCTAGTGTCGGTACGGGCGGCAGAACCTCTCCGGAGGCAGCTTCAAGCGGTGTTCATTGCCCCCGGGCCCCAAGGGCCCATCACTGATGTGCAGATGTGGCGCTGAGGGGCATGGCGTTAGAGGTGACTTGGAAGTGCTGGGTTAATGGTTGGACTGGGTGATCTTAGAGGTCTCTTCCAAACGAGGCTGTTCTGTGATCTGTGGTTCTATGCCTGGGCTGCTGCGGAGCGGCCACCACCATGGCATTGCGGCAGCCAGAGCCAGGGCTGGGGCAATGGCCTTCTCCTTTGGAAAGATTTTCATGTTTTTGATTAAATGTCTGCTTCCACAGGTTGAGCCTCTTGTTGTATTCCTCTTTTTTCTTTTTTTTTTTTTTTTTTTTTTTTTTTCCCCCCCAGCTACCTTTTGTTCAATGGGGCTGTATTCATGTTTTCCTACTATTTTCCCTTTTCCAGATTGGGTAGCCCTGGCTCTCTTCTAGGTCATGTTCCTTAGACCTCCTGCAATATCTGTAGCTCTCCTCTGGGTTCCTGCCAAATGGGCCACGTTGCTTTTGGAAGGCACCGCACAGGACTGGACAGTAGTACTCCAGCTAAGGCTTTGCCAACGCTGCCCACAGCAGGAGGATTAATTCATCAGCCTCAGGGTGCCAGGACTCCAAATGCAGCTCAGGCATAACTATTCACATCCAATTCAAACAAACTTCCCCTCACCACTCTTTTCCCACCCTGGCTGCTGGCTGTTTGGCTCTGAATGCAGCTGAGGGTTTGTATCTCTGCAGCTCTTTTCTTAGGATGAACAGCAGAACTCTTCTCGTGATAATGCTGAGATCTTTTTTGACCCTGATCCTGCAAATGAGATTCACTGGTGAACGCTGTATGGCACAGAGCTCACACACTTGCCCTGAAAGCCTTGCAGACATAAGGTGACATCTTCAGGGAGTGTTTTACAAGACCATAGGTTGCCACAGAGGCTATAAAAAAGAATTTTATTTTTCTGCACATTATTAACTTCTATAGAGAGAAAATACCAGAAGGAAATAACTAGTATGTTACACATACAGATGCTGTTATAAAAAGTTGGATAATTATCATTATAGCAGTAGGGTTCTTTTGACTTAAAAAATCATTTGCATGACAACATTAAGAATCATAATACCAGCCTGAAGCAGAAAGTAATTGAGAAACTATTGTATAAACATGGAGTTTCAAAATGAATATACGTTATACTGAACTGCGGCTGTAAGAAATCCTAACTGTGCCTGCCTCAAGTTCCCCTTTTTACAAAGATAAAAGCAAAGTAAAAACCTTTAACAACCTTCACGTGATGTTTGTGCAGCGTAGGGGGGACACAGTGAAGACTCACTTCATGCTTGCTTTCACCTGATACAATGGGAAATATTGGTCAAAGAAGCTTCACACAGCATGTGTATTACTGAATGCTTTAAAAACCTTATCAAAATAGGAAGCCTTATTTGTTGTTGTTGGCTGGATACCCAGGTGGATCACCTCAAGAATGCAAGTGTAGCCAGTTTGGTGACTAATCCTGTTAAAATCCGTGGACTTTATTTGGGGATGCACAAACATACGGAGATTTGAGCAGCTGAATAAAAAAGACTGTCATTTGTCAAAAGACAGTTATAGAGGAAATAATTTAGAGCTGGAGCAAGTGACACGTTTCATGTTGACTTCAGCCAGAATTGTGTAAAATATTTTTAAAATAGCTGTAAGTCAGCATGTTATTTGCAATGAAAGAATAAATTATTTTATGTATTACATTTAAGAAAATGAGGTAAACTTAAAAAATATTTTGTCTTTTCAGGATTTAGTAAATTAGTAAAATACTAAATTTTTGCAGTTAATCTTCAGCTCCTCTATATACAGCACAATTTCCTTTATTGCCTTTTGTGGCAAATCAAGTAATACAAACTTTTCTGTTGCCAAGGATGCTCTCCCTATGGATTCTATTTTCTTTGGAAATAGACATTTTAACATTATTTTATTCCTGTTGATTTCCAAATGTAAACCCTTTCCTATAAATTATCTATTGGTCTTTTCTTATTTTTTTTTTCAGTCAAGAACAGCCTGTACAATAAATTGAAATGCACATTTTACCATATAAAAATGGAACTTTGAAACAGTCAGGAATACCATAGCTTAATGAAGAAAGGTGAAAAACACAATTTGATATTTAAATGAAGCTGATTTAATCAAAATTAGTCATGCAAAGAAGCAATCATTTTGCTAATATAATCTTGTGAGGTGCAGTCAAAATGCAATTATTTCCTTTATCTTTCAGCTGTAATAAAAATATGACAAGGAATTGCTGTCATGATTTTAAATGGGAGTTTTGGAGGTTGGAAAAATGCAAGATGGTATCTTTTGTGTCCTTTGCACAGTCAAACATCAGTTTTTATGTTGTTTCACGGAGAACTGCGATAAAGAATAACAGCCACATTAAATGCTGAGCAACAACTTTATATACTGACATATGTTGGAACTGGATGTAAATCTTCTGTCGTCATTGATAGACGGGGTTCATTGCAATTTAGGAAAGAGTATCCAATAGTTTGGGTATTTTTTTTTATTTTCTATTTTGCCAGCAGAGAAAAAAATTAAATGCAGAAGCTTTGTAGGTCTTGTACCAACAAAACCAGAGGCCGCTTGCCTAGTCCCAGCAATACTTATATTCAGTTTTGTAATTGCTTCCTTATGTAAAGAAAATTGAAAAACATCATTGTGGGATATATTGTGCTTCCTGATGGAATAGTAGGTAGCTTTCTCCTTTTTTTGCAGAATTTACAAGCTGGAATTTTCTAATTGGGTTGTAAGCACTCTATGATGCGTTCAGTGCAGGATTTAAAATAAATTGACAGAATCCCTTTATTTTACCGCTCTGCTGGGAAAACTGATCAAGTAAATATGTGATCAGTTGTGTTAACATCATTGCAGTTGCTTTGTCCATATGCACAATCGTATGGTAACTTTGGTATCAAAAATAAGGGTTTTTTCTTGCTATTACTTGCCAACAAGCAGAGGAGGAGTGAGATGGATTTTGTTTGCCTTTGCATCCTGTTCTAGGTATGGTGGCTGCTTGTGTCATGGATATAACTAACAGCTAAGTCTTGCCTGCAGACCTGTCCTCCATTCACAGCTTCATTTCATGGGAAAGGCACCCCATCCCTTTTTATGCTGGTTCTGGATCATTGCTTGGGGAAGCAGTAGAAGACCCTTGAGAGGGTGGGGGGGGATCCAGAAGAAGTGCAAATTAAGGCTGAGCTTTTGCTGCATCCCTCTGAAGGGGTGCCAGTGGGCAGTTAAATCTTCTGTAAGACGTCTCCTACGAGAGCTTGGGTTCCCAAGGAGAGTCATCCAGGGGAAACTTTTAAGATCTGCTGGGTATGAAAGTAGCCTTGTGGCCCGATCCTGAATGATCTCTGTGAACCTCTGTAGGCAGAGCAGAGTCAGGAAAGCTCAAACAAGGAGAAGAGGAGTCTTGCCTATCTGTAGTCCTTCTCCAAGAAATACCTGCTCTTTCCTTTTCTCCTGCTAGGTCAGTGCTCCTGGTGATCAAGATTCTGCACAATATCCTCCATTTCAAACATCTAAAGCTTTCAAAACAGGAAACAGCAGGTGTCCAGAAGCCTTCTGAGATACATCTGCTGAAGGCTTTGTCTCCCGTTTTACTGATTTAGGCTCTTATATTTCAGAATAGGTATTTAAAGCACAGAGGTGGGAGTGCAAGCTGTTTCCTCCATACCATATATATACACACATCAGCTGAGATGTAAAACTCACGTAATACCTCTTGCTGGCTTAAATACCTATTTTTATCTGTTCATATGTGCATGGGTTTTTCAGAGAGAGATGTACTTTTTGTGGTGGCAGAGTGTGTGTAAGCAGATCTTGAAGACCACTGTTTCATGAGGGGTGGGGAAACTCCTGAGTTTTGTGGCTGCTGTCAAGAGGTCTCAGTATTAGGTGGTGATGCAATATTGCATCATCTTGTGGTGCTGGGACTTGACAGAGGAAATGAAAGAGGTCAGAAATAGAAATGTAAAGAAGAGGAGTTCACACTTCCAACAAGGCCTCTAGTCTAATATCATTATATTAAGTACTTCTAAACATAAGGTACGGATAGGATTTCCTGAGTCTTCGAAAGTTTCTGTCACTGAAAATAATGATTCTGATTTTCTGCCCAGAGACTACATTACGAGGTTTCTCTAGCCAAGCTCTCTGAACTGTGTTGCTGTGTTATCTTCCTGCCCTGATATTTATTACTCTTAATCTTTGAGAATTTGCTCAGCTGTATGCTTATTTCCTGATGCATCCTTCTGTCTCTGAGGAGGTAAATATATTCACATTGCATAGGAGTTACACAAGGGTAGACTTATCAGAGGATTCCTGTATTTTTGTTGTTGTAAATGAGCAATGTAAAATGCTTTCCCGTTAAACTACCTCATTGCCTCTCTCTGTACATTGAAGTAACATATCCTCTACACACAGAAGTGTCTCTTACCAGAGTTCCAGGCACCCTGTGGGCTAATTGATCTGCTGTCATAATACTCAGGAATAGTAGAAAGACATTCATGTAGGAATACATTTGCTCCACAGAGTTTAGTTGAATACAAAATTAGCTACAAAGAAAGCTCTTTCCCAGTCTGATCTTTCCTGAAAACATACCCTTAACCTTCTCCAACAGCTTTAACAGGTGGCCTTAGCAGAACACCCAGAAGATCACATTTGGGGTTTTTTGGACTGAATAAGAGGATTTAGTTCCAAAGCACTGAATCCCTTGTACAGAGAACCTGCAGGCACATCTCTTTCTTTCAGGAGGAGGCTGGGGATCCTGTTGGGGAGCTGGGATCACATCTGTGACAGCACTTCATACGCAGGAGACAGTACCTCATCACAGTGATAACTTTGCTAAATAAACACCTATCCTCACACTGAAATATAGAGCTTCTGTCTTTACAGACAAATTGAAGCCTTGACCACCAGCCAGCACAACCACAATGAGTAAAAAGCCAGACTCAGACATGGAACTTTGTATACTTGCTTCCTAGAAATGAAAAGCTAAGAAAAGCTGAGAACGAGTAGGATGGGAATTGCCAGGCCTTACACACAAAATGAGGGCAGTGTTATGTTGTGGATATTAGTGCTTCATCATGTAGCAGTCTGGTCTGTAAAGATGGTCCTCCATTGCCTATGTCTGCTAGGGATGTTTAAAGGCAAGCATGGGAGTATTACCCAGATAAAAGAGCTGGTATTGCCAGACATCTCATGTACTTTAGGATTCCCTGAGTTACCATCACAAATATTAAATTACCTATAAAATGCATGTCCCCATACTTTCCTGCCTGCACTGGAAAGCGAAGGCTCTCCAGCAAACTTTTGTGAAGCCTCTTTAGTATTTTCCATTTCACAGCATGAAGCCTGAGCTGTTCAGCAGGGTAGAACATGGTAACTGCACCCAGTTTGGGTGGGACTGCCTTGGTCCCTCGTGGAAGGCAGTAACTGCTGCAAAGTGCTGGTCAGAGCCTGCTCCTCACACACTCCATGTGCCTTATTCTCCCGTGATCTGCAGCTGTGCACCCCAAAGCCCAAAGGGAACGTAGCAATGTCTGTCTCTGCACCATGACTCAGCTGGAGTCATGCCGCCTCAGGGATCAGATAGATAGGTGTGATAGAAACTTTTTTTGTCTCTTATTTTTGCAGTTAGGATGTGGCAGATGGCCAGATCATGCTTTCCAGAGCGTGTAGGACACAGTGATCCCACGTATGTTGGTCACACTAATGTACCTCCAGGCTTTGGTACGCCAGCTTGCTTGCATGCAGTTATGTGGCTGAAAACAGGCAGGGCATAGAGTTAGATCTCTAGTTGTTCGTCTGGTTGTCTATCAGCTACTGAGCAGACATAGCCCACAATATTCATCTCTTGCACAACATTCAGAGTCTCTTTGATGCTTTTCAGAAGCTAGGGGAAGTCTTCCTAAATTCACATAATGAGGCAGACATGCAGGAGCCTTGTATTTCATCCCAGCAGGGAGCAAATGTTCTTCTCTGTGAAGCTGATGTTCTTTCCCAGTATTTTTCCCATGTGCCTCCAATAACAAAATGCTTTGGGGCTGAGATGGTGTGATTTTCCTACTTGAAGAAGGTGACCTTGTACTGGATAGACCAGATGCTGCAGTCTTTCCAAAGTACAACAGTACCCCTAAAGTATCTGGCAAGTTGACAAGAAAAAGGACACAGAGATGAGGGACACATGGGAGGATACTAGGAAGGTATTCCCTCTCTGATCTTAGATGATCTAAAATACTCCAGATTGTCCTTGAACTCCTCCTGGATTCTATTAAAAAGAAGAAAATAGACGTGCAGAAGGTGAATCCCTGCTATGTCCAGAAGAGGGGGACAGGATGACATCATGGAGGAATGATTGATATTAGGGATGTGTAACAAACCCAAATGAATGAGTTACTTTGAACGCAGCATTTTGAAAATCCCTCAAGAAGAGGCGATTCCTCTGATGGATCACAGAAGGCTACATAGCAGAGCTTGTTTTAGGCACAGAAGTTGCTGGTGCAGGGATAGCAGGCAGTGCAGGGCCTGCCCCTGATGAGCGGCTGCAGATGTGGTGGGAAGCCCCTCCTTATGAACAAGGGTGGTGAGTACTGGATCAATGCTGCAGAGCTGGCCCTGAGGAAGGGTGACCTGCTGGCACAAGGCTGCATGGTCCCTTGGGTGCCAGCACCTATGCAGGACAGGGCTTCTGAGACTTTTATCCCATCAAAAAGTGAACCGCAGAGAGTGTATTGACTCCTGTACCTCGAGAGACTGAGCACTGGAGGTGGCAGCCACACTTTGGTTCATCCTTTTCCTTATTTTTGCCTCTGTTCCAAGTAACTGGCATCACAATAGCTGTAGATGAAAGGAACCTTTGAAAAGGTGTTGCTGGGAGTTTAGGAGTTAAGGGTGTGCATCCAGGAGGGTGCTAATGAGGGGAAGCCCAGAAGACCATGTCTTGACTGTGATGTGCTCAATACATGAGTTGCCTGTGTTAGTAGCTCAGGAAAGAACAGTGTTGACTGAGTTAACTCTCTCAGTGTTGTTTAGATAAACAGCAAGGTACTCAGGGCAATGTCCATCTGCTAAGAGTGAATGCATGTCAAAAACTGATTGATCTGAAATCCCAGATTTAGCTTGCAAGACACTCCGGTACCAGTGAGGTAAGTACCATGAGCTAACCTCACTGGAACTTATGGCAGATAAAATGGATGGAGGCCAATGGACTACATGAGCCATCCTTAATTAACAAAACATTATTTAGGTAGAGCGTGGTCAGTGCACAGGAAAATAAAAATCTTATTTTAGGGTTGATGTAGTTAAGGGATGAAAAGCACACTGGAGGTCCAGAAAGGATCTGACTTTGTGCACACAGGCTGCATGTGCAATGGTGGCAGTGTTTGTGCTGGCAGTCATTTCAAAGGGACTTGGCATTACCCCGTTATCCAGCCTTAATTCCATGAAAGGAGGAGTACAAAAAGCAAGGATTCTCTTCACTAGCGATTAGGGAAAAAACCCAGCTGTTTGAATCTGAGTTAGTCCGACAATCCCATTTAGAATAATTATATCTGTTGAAACACTGTGGATTTCTGAGATAAGCAAATCCATCACAGGTCCTGCCGTCAGGGAGAAGGGACAGCCTGGTGTTTGATGCGCCTGGGGAGATACATGTGCAATTTCTGGCACTGTAACTTGCCAGGAAATTGAACACAGGTCCAGAGCCAGCCCATGGAGGAGGATTTAAATCAGCCTTTGGAAATGTATATCTGTCCCGCCCAGGCCATGCAGCGGTGTCCTTCCCTGGACACACCTTGTGCTGTCCCGCTGCAGCGGGGCCCTGACCTGCCCTGGGCTCTGGGGCCCTGTTGCTGTGCCATAGCGAGCAGTGAGTGGTCCGGCCAAAGGCCGCAAAACCAGGTGGCTCCGACAGACGTTCGCTCTCCAGAGCCGCCCGCCTGTGTCACTGGCCGCGGGTGTGACGTCACCGCCCACCTGGCCCGCGCCGGCATTGCGTCATGGACAGAGGGGACGCCGGTGCTGTGGTGACACCTGCTGGGCGGCAGGGACATCACCGCCGCGGGACCGGGCCCAGGGGGGTTTGTCCTTGTCCCGTTGCCGGGCCCTGCGCGGCCGGGGGCAGCGTCCCGCTGCCCGAGTGCCGCCAGGAGGGTCCAGCCGCAAGGAGCCTGAGCTGCTGCGGTGATGGGGCTCAGGGGAAAGAGGTACCTTCTACCCGGGAGTTCGAAAGAGTGTGTCCTCTTTCTTCTTATTTCCATGTCCTTTATAAGTAAAACTGGAAGACAAAGAATTTTTATGAGGAGACTTTTGACCCAATGGACCTGGGTTGTCTTCACACGCCCAGTGCAACTGCAAGGAAGGTCTTCAGCTTTCTGTCTCCACCTATCTCTTGTTCATCCATGGGATGCAGAGAACAACATTACTCACCAAAGTTACCCATGGGGCTCTTCTATGTTTTCATTCATTAATATCTGAAGTAATTTAAGATCCAAGCACAAATACAGGCTGGGTGGTGAGACACTGGCACAGGCTGCCCAGGGAATCTGTGGCTGCCCCCTCCCTGGGAGTGTTCAAGGCCAGGCTGGATGGGGCTTGGAGCAAACTGATCTGCTGTGAGGTGTCCCTGCCCATGGCAGGGGGTTGGAGCTAGATGATCTTTAAGGTCCCTTCCAACCCAAACCATTCTATGATCCTTAGGGTACAGAAATGCAAAGTATTTGTGTGTTTATGCAAGAGAGTTGGTGACACAATTTCAGTATATTTGTGCTACAGCTACATGAACCATCCAAAATGAGCGTTAGCAGAGCTTTCACATCCCACCAAGTCACCATGTAAACTGTGTTGTGTAAGCACCTCAATCCAGTTCTGGACATGACTTGGCAAGATAAGCAGGACAGGCAAGACAGTGACTTCTCTTGCTGAGGACAGGCTCCATGTGAGAGCTCAGTCTGTCTGAGGTGCCTGTGTCAGAGCTGCCCACTGCATTTGGAGACAAGGCTTCATCAGAGCTGAGCAGACAGCTCAGGTAAAGGAGCTCAGATGTGGACCTGAGGTCTCCAACAACTTTCCAACTTGCATCTGCCGGGGTTACAGCTGGGAGTGGCTGGCAAAACTCAGTTATTCTGGGGTGCTACACAAACCAGTGAGGCTGCTGACATGTTAAGGCCACTAACTTATATGTCTCTCTCATATACAAGGTCCGTCTGAAATCGGCACTGAGGAACATGCATTGCTTGACATGGTGGCTGCTGATGCTGGGGCTGGTTCAGGCCTTCTGGGTGCTGTAATCTCCCAGCAATGTGAATCTTCCGGACTCCATTTTAATTTCCATTTTTTTCATCTTCCTGACTCCATTTTCTGCAAAATGTTTCCCTACCTTATACACATACACAGGCATATGAGCACTGCCCGTGCTTTTGTAGAATCTTTCCATTAGCCCTGCTCTCTCCCTTCTCTCAGCTGTATATTGGCTGGATTTGAAGAACTTCCATACTTTATTTCTCCTGCTATCTGAATCAGATAACCACCCCAAGCATGAAGGGCTGCACGAGTGATACCAGAAATACTAGGTCTGCCATGTATGATGCTAGACAACAACTCAAAGGTCTTAAAATCCTCCCCTGTGCTCAGCCTAGCCTTTTCCTCAAACTCTCTGCTTATGTACAGCCACCTTCTCTCCACAGCTTCTTAGGTAAAAACCTTTGAAAACTCTTAAATGAAAACTACTGTCACTCCAGTTATTAGACGCAATGGGATATCTATGACAGAATATTATCTGCCAGAATATCACCATGGAGGATGGTAAAGCTCTGCACCCTCACAGCACCAGCTGATCTGATGAGGCAGCTCCTATTCAGGCTTATAAAGTAACAGTTATCCCTAACACAGGAAAGCAGAGTACATGTCGCAGAAGTGAGGCTAAGGACTTAAGGTCACTTAAAGAATCACTGCCAAGCATGTTAGCAGAAATTATTTTAATGTGAATTTATAAAAGCGCAACAATACAATTTGATGGCAAGGCTCACTCTATTACTTACTATGTGAAAAAGACATAGTTGGGATATAGTGTTGGGAGTGATTTACACAGGGATCAGGGGAAGTGATTTATTTAGTGATGTATAGAGGGATCAGGGAAAAGAATGAGACCCTCCCGTTGAGTCACGAGGTTCAGAGTGGACCCCCTTGCTTTCTAAACTGCTTCTCAGAGAGGAGTCTAGGTGTGGCTCAATCCACTTCTAGTCCCAGACTTGGTCAACAGTTTATGTCTGATAAAGGGGTAAGGAAAGGTTCACATATGTTACTTGACAGTGATTCAACATGGCTTTTAAACAATATAATAATAATAATAATAATAATGCTCAATTAAAAGATTCAATAAAATTCATATACACGCACATACATATATAGGTATAGAGGTTACCTTATAATTCCTTAAAAGATGAAACCAAGTATGCTTACCAATATAGGCAGCTGTATTACGAGCAAGTGGTTTCTCTCTTCATTGGCCCCAGTGGACAACGGTTTTTCTCTTTGCCAATCTATGAAGACAGATAGTAAATTACCCTTTGTCCCCTACCCCAGTGGGCAATGTCAGAGGATATCCCATCTCAGGCGGAGATACTGGGATACAACACACTGCAGTCCCAGAGAGCTCCAAAAGGCCTCACTTTAGGATCAATATTTATAGGGTCAGAGATGATTGACCTGGTCAGTTTCTTTTGTGATAGCAAGCATGTACCATGGGCAGATGAGACTGTTATCAACAGTAGCAGATTGCTCATTAATAGGGAGAAGGAGATAATCGTCTCATTCACCAGGAATAAGCACTTGTTTTGTTGAAAGAGATATCCTTAGGCCCATCTTGGCTGCAGAACTGTGGGATTCTTATGCAAGACAGAAAACAATACAGCAGTCTGCCTCACAGCTGTATTCTTCCCACACCTGAAAATTCCAGTGCACGACTACAGTACAGGACAAAGTTGTTATTAAATTCAGATGTAAAGGTCCTAGTCGAGATATTAGCAAAAGGGATATGGCAAATATTATTAAGTTCAGTAAAAGAAGTCAAGTGGTTATGAAACATAAATACTTTTCTGTGGAGGAATGGCTTGCTGAGCAGGGCCGAATGTAACAGCTGTGAGCGAGCAGTACGGATAACGGGAGCTGTACTGCTGATAGCTGTAGCTTCCCAGGGTCACTCTGACCTGGAAGCTTGCGGAAAGCTCCAAGTCAGGACAAGCCTGAGGCAAGTCAGAACAAGCCCCGAGGCAAGTCCGGACAAGTCCGAAGCTAGTGGAAAGTTGTAAGGTAGAACCTGCGGGAAGAATCCGGAAGTAGATAACCGCAAGAGGCTGGAATATGCAAATGTAGCTCTATGCTTAACTAATCAAATATAGACGAGTAGGCATAATTTGTGCTTAGCCAATTAGACATAGATATGTAGGCATAATTTAACATAAGTAGGCATAATTAACCTCCAGTGTATAAAAGGCATAGCAGAACTCGAATAAAGTAGAAGCTTGCTTATAACTCATACTGAGTTGCGTCTTGCTTCCCTTGCCTTCTCCGCCATTCTGCAACACTTTTCCAGTAACATGAGAAGGGGATCGAGTTTCTGGAAAACAGTATGAAGTTGAATGGTATGCAGTCAGCAACATTGGTTTCAACACTAGGCTTTTCTGGAGCAAATTGAATGTTTTAAAAAACCTTGAGCTTTAAGCTGAAAGATATACATTTAAAAAGCTAGACCTCCATTAATAATTTTTAAATACATTTAAAATAATACCAACCCCCCCCAAAAGCCTCCTTGGATTAAGGAGTTTTCCAGAAAATCTGTATGGGTAGGTAGAAGCATGAACTGACTCTTTGGAGCTGGTGGCAGCACAGCTCTTCCTACCTCTCTGTCCTCAGTCACTGGCCATGGGAGAGGTACTATATTTCCTAAGATGCAGGTAGTCTTGCCCTTCACTGGTTAGTAAGTAACCCCAAATACCAGTGAGGGCACAACTTATTTCCAACAGGGAAAGGTGGAACTCACTGGGAGCCTCAGTGCAAGGGACTGCTAGGAGATGTGGCTCTTGGGCACTCACTTGGTGGTCTTAAGCTGAAGAAAAGCCTGGTGTTAAGTTTGTTTTCTCCCAAGAAAAAGAAAGAGAGATAGAAAGGCAGAGAAGCTGGTTGTTTCCCACCAGAAAGAGAAAATATCTGCCATATGGCTTGGTTTGGCTGGAGTGGGTATACCTTGCTGACATGTTCAGCCAAGGACTTTCCACACAGACATGTTCCTGCCTTCAGTCTGTTCCTGCCAGACACAGGGCAGCACAGGCAGGTGAGCTGTCTTGTGTGAAACAGGTCTTACCATGCTCAGCCACTCCGCAGTGACAGGACAGTGTACGGCTAGGCCAAAGGCAGGATGGTTCAGCCTACATCACTACTGAAGCCAATGTCATCTGCATTGCTGCTGCATGCAGCGACCCCCAAAGTACCTATGAGGAGAAGGAAGAAATTTATGCACTGAGGTGAAGTTAAGTGGTGTCCAACAGGCAGCTAGGAGGTAACTGACTCATATGGGCTGGGCAGGGATAACCCAAACAGGGAATGTCTTGTGCGCACAGCCTTGCAGTGATCAATGGTAAGAATTCAGATGAGGACATTTTAGACTACAGTGGAGGTATATAGCACTGTGCGATGAAGAGGGCATATTCCCATTCCTTTTCAGTCAGTTGACTTACTGGTTTTTATCTGATGTTTGGTTTATGGCACCTCAAGATAGGTAGCTATTGTATGGTTTGTATTCAATGCCCATGCATTTTTTGCAAGTGCTTATACAGCCACATGACACATAACCAAATCCATTCATTAAAAAATTCAATGTCAGTAAAATAACCGTGATATTATTGGAGTCTTTGCAGGCAGACAGCAAGCTGGCTGTGAACAGCTAGCTGCAAACGTAGACGTTGAACTCAAAACTGGATTGCAGCTGTCTGGCATTAACTGAAGCACAGTATCCTAAAGGTGGCCTCACTTTCAGAGCAACACTCTGTGTAGGGAGGCTTACTGTGCACAGGTGGATGGCCCAGGACACATCTGCTTCTCCTGGTGCACAGGATGCCCAGTTCCAGAATTTCCCAGTGTTTCTCACAGTTAACCAGAGTGAGTATTTGTACAGCACCCACCTCTGGCGGTGCTAGAGTGGAACCCTCGGCCCCTGTCTCTGCCATGCTTCCCACCCTCAAATTAGGGCCACACTGTTGCAGTATTCGTCAGAACTATAATTTTATCGAGCTCTGTAACATTAGTTATCATTTTCATCATCATCAGTACAGTAACTGCCACTTACATACCTGGAGAAGGATCAGCATCTCCAGGCTGTCCTCTGGGCTTAATTCTGGGGAGACAACCAGGCTTCTTCCTAGCACATCCAGAGCAAGGCCTGATCCTGTGGTATGATTTCTTTTAAAGAAATCATAAATTATTGGTAAATATTTGGCTTGGTAAATTATTTTCAGCCATGAGTTTGTCTGATTGTTCTTTGAAATAGGTTAACTTTTGAAACCCATGGCATCTTGCAATTAGTTCCACAGCTTAGTTATGCACTGCATAGAAAAGTGTCTCTTTTGTTTACCACCTGAGAATTTGATTTTATGCCTTCTAGGTCTTGTGTTACAAGAGACAGCATACAACCATTCCCCATTTGTCTTTCCCATACACTTATTATTTTCTCTCTGTGCCATAAACCTATTTTTCACAGGCTAAAAGTCCAAGCACTCGTTCCTTGTACAGAAGCCATCCCACTGTGTATTCACCATGTTCAATTTCATCCTTGTAACTTTTCTGGGTCTGCTGTATCAAAGCTATTGATAAGACCTGTACATTGTAATTAAAGGGGTGCACCATGGATTTATAGTCACATGCTGATATTTTCTATTTTGGTCTCCTGATCTTTTCACTTAAATAATGTATCACCTGGACTCCTTTGCCCCTTAGAGAGAGGTGGATGTTTGATCCGCAGCTTGGTAAGTCTCATGCTACCCAAAGACTTAGGAAGAGCTGTGACCTTAGCTCCTAGAGAAGAGGTACCCTCAGGCAGTGTCTTGGGTTACAACGTATTCTATTACCATGAGCTGTTGAAAAGTGTTCCTTGCCTCCTCCCTCGGGACTAGCTTCTGTTAATAGGCCCAACAATGCCTTGCCACATGACCCATAGATAACCTGCACCTGGACTATTCTTCTGTTCATGGGCCCATCAGTGCCTTGCCCCATGACTCACCATCCCTTTGTGAGATGCTCTGGCCAGGGGGAGGGAGCCAAGCATTCCCACCAGGGATAAAACCTGGGGTTTGGAACAGCACGAGCAGCCTTACCCGCTGGAATCCCAGAGGACAAGGACTACACCACCACTGGATTTTCGGAGGAGGACCAGACTTCTTTTCTACAAGATCACCGCTTCAACAGGACCATTTCAAAGAGAACTGCAGCTGCCACTACATCGGACTGCTACCAGCACCCTGCCCGGCAGGGTGCCAGGTTGTATCCCTGACTCTGTCAGGCTTTAAACTAGTTTCTCTGTATTATTGTTTTGTTGTATATATTAGTAAAACCTGTTATTCCCATTTCCTCATATCTTTGCCTGAAAGCCCCTTAATTTCAATTTTATAATAATTCGGAGGGAAGGGGGTTGTATTTTCTGTTCATAGTCAGTGTCAGACCTGCTTCATCATGACAGATATCCTGGTTAATCAGTGGCCTGAAGCTGACTTTGATCACTACCTCCAGACCCACTCCTGATCTGGACTTGCCAACTCAACTTCCCAACACTTTGTCAGCAAGACAGTGCTCCTGCCTGCACCGCTGTCACCCTCAGTTCCTGGCCTCCACACCCTCCCTGGTGGAGCAGCCTGCCTATGCAGCCCCTGATGCCGTTCCTGTTGTCTTACAGAATGCTGAATTTCAAATGAAGGAACTGTTAGACATGATGTCTACCTTTAGCCTGCACCTGGGGCTAAACCATAGCAGTTGTTCTACCACCCTAAGGCCCCTTCTCAGCTGAGAAGAGGAATCAGGAAAAAAGGGAGAAGCCCCGTGAGTTGAAGTAGAAACAGATTTAATGAAATAACAGAACTGATACCACAACTGACATAAAGTATACAAGGTTCTACTCAGCCTGGTCCTTGATCACAGAATCACAGAATGTTAGGGATTGGAAGGGACCTCAAAAGATCATCTAGTCCAATCCCCCTGCCAGAGCAGGAACACCTAGGTCAGGTCACACAGGAACACATCCAGGCGGGTTTTGAATGTCTCCAGAGAAGGAGACTCCACAACCTCTCTGGGCAGCCTGTTCCAGTGCTCTGTTACCCTCACTGTGAAGAAATTCTTCCTCACATTTATGTGGAACCTGCTATGTTCCAGCTTGCAGCCGTTGCCCCTTGTCCTATCACTGGATGTCACTGAGAAGAGCCTGGCTCCATCCTCATGACACTCACCCTTTACATATTTATAAACATTAATGAGGTCACCCCTCAGTCTCCTCTTCTCCAAGCTAAAGAGACCCAGCTCCCTCAGCCTTTCCTCATAAGGGAGATGTTCCACTCCCTTAATCATCTTTGTGGCTCTACGCTGGACTCTCTCGAGCAGTTCCCTGTCCTTCTTGAACTGGGGGGCCCAGAACTGGACACAATACTCCAGATGTGGCCTCACCAAGGCAGAATAGAGGGGAAGGAGAACCTCTCTTGACCTACTAACCACCCCCTTTCTAATACACCCCAGGATGCCATTGGCCTTCTTGGCCACAAGGGCACATTGCTGGCTCATGGCCATCCTGCTGTCCACCAGGACCCCCAGATCCCTTTCCCCTACACTGCTCTCCAGCAGGTCAGCCCCCAACCTGTACTGGTACATGGGGTTGTTCTTCCCCAGATGCAAAACTCTACACTTGCCCTTATTGAATTTCATTAAGTTTCTCCCCGCCCAACTCTCCAGCCTATCGAGGTCTTGTTGAATGGCAGCACAACCCTCTGGTGTGTCAGCCATTCCTCCTAGTTTGGTGTCATCAGCAAACTTGCTGAGGATACATTCTGTACCCTCATCCAGGTCATTGATGAAGATATTGAACAACATCGGTCCCAGTACCGACCCCTGAGGGACTCCACTAGTCACAGGCCTCCAACTAGACTCCGTCCCATTGACCACAACTCTCTGGCTTCTTTCCTTCAGCCAGTTCACAATCCACCTCACTACCTGATCACCAAACCCATACTTTATCAGCTTATCTACAAGGATGCTGTGGGAGACAGTGTCAAATGCTTTACTGAAATCAAGATAAACCACATCTACCACTCTACTATCATCTATCCACCTAGTTATTTCCTCACAGAAGGCAATAAGGTTGGTCAAACATGACTTACCCTTGGTAAAACCATGTTGACTGCTCTTAATGACCCCCTCATCCTTGATATGGCTAGAGGTAGTGCCAGGAACAAGCTGTTCCATCACCTTTCCAGGGATGGAGGTGAGGCTGACCGGTCTATAGTTACCCGGGTCCTCCTTCTTGCCCTTCTTATAGATTGGAGTGACATTTGCTATCCTCCAGTCCTCAGGCACCTCTCCTGTTCTCCATGACTAACCAAAGATGATGGAGAGTGGCCTAGCAATGACCTCTGCCAGCTCCCTCAGCACCCTTGGGTGCATTCCATCTGGTTCCATCGATTTATGGATATCCAGATTGCTCAACTGATCCCTAACCCAATCCTCATCTACCAAGGCAAACTCCTCCTTTATCCTGACTTCTTCTGGGGCTACAGGGATCAGGGGCTCCTGGGGAAAGCCTGCAGGAGTAAAGACAGAGGCAAAGAAGGCATTCAGCACCTCTGCCTTCTTTATATCCTCTGTCTCTAGGGCACCCACCTCATTCATCAGTGGGCCTATATTGCCTCTAGTGTTTGTTTTATTAGCTATGTATTTGAAAAAGCCCTTTCTGTTATCCTTGACCTGACTTGCAAGGTTAAGTTCCAAGGAGATGTCAAAAGCAGGAACAGAAGACCAAGCGGGAAGAGCCCCAGGAAGAGAAACTCCACCCTCACTGAACTCCCTTCTTTTATAATGAGCATGATTAAGTGTTATGGGATACACCTGTGAGTCAACTTGGGGCAGCTGCCTTGATTGGATCTCCCAGCTGACTCAGGGCCACTCATGGCCTGCCTGCCATGGCTGGGTCATGGGTCTGGTCCTGGGAAACCAGGACACATGATGGGGTACATGTTTATGTTAACTGAGCTTGGGAAGGAGAAAGGTTTTCTGTCCTGACGATATTTTCAAAATTTCAAAAATATTTTATCTTGCCGTAGATGTCAGAACTTTCAGAATAGTTATTTGGGTGATAATTCCAAAGCAGGCAGCAGCTCAAGGCTTACAACACTTTTGGGAGACGATGGCTCGTGTTTTTCTACCAGTGCATAATCAGTCAGCTCTATAAAATGCAGTAGTGCCAATGAATTGTACTAAAGGAATCCTACACTATATTAGCTATAGTTTGAGACAACTGGGTTGAAGAGTGATAAAGGGAGAGTTAGAATTCAGTCACGGGTGTGCCAGATAACCAGTAGCTCTAGTCTGTATTATGAGCTGTATATCCAATTTCCCAGTGAAAACTTTTTCCTAGTTTTTCTAGGTTCATTTATCTTTAATATCAGCACATGACATACTGCTGAAAATAATGCCTTTTTTTTACTGGCCATAACTAAATGGTACATCTGGACAGGCTGGAGACCTGGGCAGAGAGAAACTTAATGAAATTCAATAAGAGCAAGTAGAGTCCTGCACGTGGGGAAGAACAACCCCTTGTATAGTACAGGCTGGGGGCTGAGCTGCTGGAGAGCAGCTCTGGGGAAAAGGACCTGCGAGTCCTCATGGAAAACAGGCTGACCATGAGCCAGCGATGTGCCCTCGTGGTAAAGAAGGCCGATGGCATCCTGGGGTGCATTAAGAGGAGTGTGTACAGCAGGTCGAGGGAGGTTCTTCTCCCCCTCTACTCTGCCCTGGTGAGGCCACATCTGGAGTACTGTGTCCAATTCTGGGCTCCCCAGTTCAAGAGGGACATGGAGCTACTGGAAAGAGTCCAGTGCAGGGCCACTAAGATGATGAAGGGACTGGAGCATCTCCCATATGAGGAGAGGTTGAGGGAACTGGGTCTGTTTAGCTTGGAGAAGAGGAGGCTGAGGGGGGATCTCATTAATGCTTGTAAATACCTAAAGGGCGGGTGTCAGGAAGACGGGGCCAGACTCTTCTTGGTGGTGTCCAGTGACAGGACAAGGGGCACAAACTGGAACACAGGAGGTTCCATCTTAACATAAGAAAACACTTTCCTGTGAGGGTGACTGAGCACTGGAACAGGCTGCCCAGAGAGGTTGTAGAGTCTCCATCTGTGGAGACATTTAAAACCTGTCTGGATGTGTTCCTGTGTGGTCTACTCTAGGATCCTGCTCTAGCAAGGGGGTTGGACTAGATGATCTTCGGAGGTCCCTTCCAACCCCTGCCATTCTGTGATTCTGTGATCTCTGGATCAGAACCTGGAGATGCTGTTCAAAGTGGAAGTAACTAGGGATTTGACCACAAATATGAAGTGTTGAGTGACTTCAAAAAGCTGATGTACTGGAAGATAGTCCATGAGGAGGGACAGGAGAAGGCTGTCAAGGAGCTGAACTGATTTAGCAATGACCAATTTGGTTTTGCCACAGATCTCTCTGCTTCTGCTCTGGGTATCACAAAGCTGATGGTGGTTAATTTGAAGAAGAGACTGGCTGAAGGAAATGATTAGTTTTGACTGAAAACACCTCTACACCTGTGATGGAAATAATTTCACTTTAATCAGGACTCCCAGAGAATTCCCATCTAAACTAGTTGTAAATTTTTCTAAAATCAATGGAGATAAATGGATGAAATGCCTGTATCCACCCTGACAGCTAGCCTTCATCAGACATTTCAGGGATTTAAAATGTGTCTGATTTAGCTTGCCATCAGGTGAGCCACTTCCTTGCAAACTACTTGTCTTTCATTGCTCATTTTCTAATGTCTTTCTAATCCTTCCACTTTTCTGTAATTGGCCAACTCTTCATCTTCATATGTTTTAACCTCTTTCAGCACAAGAGCTGTCTGCTAGGAAATGCCTGCCACTGGGGAAAGCCATTCTATAGTCTCTGCCTTGGTGAGACAGACTATAGATTTATTTTTTTTCCTCTAAATTTAATGCAAATTCAGATTGTATCTGGCAACTGTTTTCAGCAATGGTTCAACTCTTCATTATCAGTAATTTTTACATCAGTCCTGGAGTCTCAACTTTTCAGCTTTCTCTGTTGTTTCCTTCCTGATTTATTTTTTCTTTGCTATTGTACATGGCATGCACATATCAAGATCTGCATATTATTATACTCACTTTCTAACTAAATCGTTTAATTCTATACCCATTGTGGGACAAAACAGAACATGCAGCAAGCAAAGCAAACCTGTACTGTAACATTAGTCACTGGGAGGAAGTGGTGCTTTTGGAAATACCATCTCATTTTGGCAGGAAGCAAACGAGCAGGAATTTCAGTGACTCAGCTTTCAGTCAGGGACGGACAATCAGGAAGAATTTGGATCAGGAAGAAGCTAGAAAAGGAATGAAGAGTATGAGGAATATGCAAGGAAAAATAGTTCTGGTGCATGTAATATATAATGTTGAGGATAAATGTGATATTTCTCTGTTATGATATGTCCAATCCATTACTACAGTCCAGAGATTAAAGGCACCAGTCCTTGTTTCAGACAGGACTTGAGGTTAGCCTCTGGCATCTTCATTTACACTTCTAAATAATGACCGCTTTTCCAAAGTGATGGGACATTTGCAGTTCTCATTGCCTACAAGTGAATAATGAATGGCTCAGGTCATGAATTGCAAATGCTAAGCAGCTCCCTCCAGACAATGCACTGGTACTTTAACTTTAGGCTCCTAATGTCAAAAACTTAGTACTCAAAATGCAGATGTAAGAGAATGCTAAAGGGAAGTAGAAATTCTGGCTTAATTAGATGGCTTTAATTATACCAGTGGTAACCCTTATGTGAGTACTCTTAAATGTCAGTAGCAATGGCTCATTGATCTTAAATTGAATAGCAGCCAGTATAAACTAAACTGAAATACGCCAGGCATAAACTGGAGCGAGTGACTGCACTAGGTCTTAGCATGGGTTTAATTAAATTAGTAAAAGATTAAACCCCTACCATTTCTTTTTTGGAGGAGGCTTCCAAAGGCAGTTGAGGGGAATGGGGGGTGTGTGAATGTGGATTATTTGTTAACTTTGATGACTAGGAATACTATCAACCAGGTGTTACCAAACTAGAAATTATTAGAATATTTTGGGAAACTGAGATAAATCACAATTCAGGCGTTTTGAACTAGAATTGCATTAACATTTGAAATACATTAAAGGAATATAAAATGCTACATCAATGCTACAAGCAATACAGGCAGACTTCTAGCAGGTTTTAAGTCAGAGCAGGATCTCAGTTTACTGCTCGCTAAGCCTGGTCTCTTGTGCCAGCTTACAGTGCTGTACCCTGAGATCACCCAAACCCCATGGCCAGTCCACAGAGGGGTAGAAGTCCCGCACAGGAGGAACTGAGAAGTGCAGAGATAAACCTTCCAGGCTTCTGAAGCCCATGCCTAACTCAGAGAACAAAAGAGAGATTCAAAGGAGGTGTTAATGCTAACAGCCAACATCTACATAATATTTGAGTGCTTACAACATTCACTGAAACAGAGAGATCAAGACCCTTTTCCACCTAAGACATCTGAAGCTCACACTCCTCTGCCCTGTGAAAGCGTCAGAGACCACCTGAAAGAGGATCAGTTTCTATCACTTTCTATTAAAACAAACAGAGCGGGCAGTAAGGTTTGCAAGATTCATGTTGACAAAGAGAACAAATAAAAAGGAGCCTGATGAAGGTGCAGTCCAGTGACATAGTAAACCTGCTGTAAGTATCCATTTAGTAAATCCACATCCATATGGTATACAGAGCTGAGCTAATATCAACTCCCTCGTTCTAATTTGTTCAAAGCATTCTGATAGGTAGCTTTCTCTCCATGGGCTTTATGCTGGATCACGTATCATGTCCTCCCTAGGCCAGCATAAAACATAAATCCAATATAAACATTGCATTGTATCCTGTGGCAAGTTCAACAAAAAAATTGATTGCGTGCTCCCACTGTTCTGGAATGAATTTGTACTGTCAGCTCATCTGGTAATGCACAAATCTGGTAGGAAGGAAAACAGAAGCATAGGCTGGTGTGTATTATGAAAAGAATTCTTGAGCTGACATGCCCAGTTCACTTAGTATCAAGAAATAAGATTTAATTAGTCAGGCTATTAGATAATTGTTAGTAGGCTTTAAACATTGTCTGGTTTGGGACAAATGAATGAAATTCATATTTGTTTTATCAGTCTCAGTTAAAATATAGTGCCTTCGGAAACAGTATGATCAATATTACAAGATGATGTGGTCTATGATGTGTGAGAACCATGTTCTCCAGCAACGTATTTCCTATGTTGGAATTATATTCAGAAAGTAGTACTAGACTGATCCATTATCTGATAATTTGACACCTTTGATAAGATATAGTTTTCACTGAAAATGTATCAGTTTGTCCTGTATTGGAAAGCAGTGCAGATCTTTTTGTTGTTTTATAAATGAGGATGGTCATTTGAAGGATGTAAAGTAAGAAACATATTTTAAACAGAAAGTGACTGAAGAAATGAAGGAGAATGTTCCAGCATAAATTATACTGTCAGGACAGAGAAGGAAAAATTAGAGAAAAGAAAAAAAAAAAAGGTTTGCCTTTCCTCAATCAGTGGAATCGTAGAATCACAGAACTGTGGAGGTTGGCAGGGACCTCTGGAGATCATCTAATCCAACCCCACTGTTCAAAGCAGTCTCAGCTACATCAGGCTGCTCAGGACCGTGTCCAGTAGGGTTCTGAACATCTCCAAGGATGGAGAATCCACAGCTTCATTTTTTCTTATGATGCTGCACAGTCTGGTGACAGCTTCTCACAGCTCCTTTACCTGGTGACACAGATTCTCAACAATGGCACATCTCCTGCAGGTTAAAAGATCATCTCCCACTGCCCTCATCCTACCGAGAGGGTCCGGGCACTTCCTGCAGCCTGAGACCTACAGAGCTGCATCCTTCTAGTTTGTCCTAAAGTAAAACAGATGGGAATGGAAAGTAGAATAGGTACTCTGAAACAATCTAATTTGTGGAAACATTTATTCTAAAATAAGAATGTTGTCTTTTTTTCCCTTCTGGACTAGCATATTCAATTTACAAAATCTACATGCTCTATCTACACTACTTCCCCTATTTGATTTCTCACCAGCCTAACTGGTGAAGATGATATAGTGTGGCTACCACTATTGAGGACAATAAAGGAGTGTGAGAGGGAGATAGACTGGTGGAGTCAGGCCCTACCATCCTTGAGGACAGGGCAGTGGGTAGAGGCTCCCCTAGAGAGAGAGGATCCCCTCCTCCCTTGCCATCACGTACAGGAAGAGGACCTAAGAGATGAGGGGGAATGGAAACAGGTCCCTGCCCAGCGAGGCAGGTGAAACCCCCCTCGGCCTCCGTCCCCTTCCTGGCTACCCTTGAAGAACAGGTATGGGGCTCCCGAAATGGAGGGGCAAATAGAGGGGCAAACAGACCAAAATGGAGACAAGGGTCCATCAGAGGAGTCACCCAAGGTAAGTTGGTCTCCCCCACGAGTTAGGACCAGCTCTAACAAAGGGAAAAGAAGGGTAATTGTAGTTGGCGACTCCCTTCTGAGAGGAACAGAAGCCCCCATATGCCAGCCGGAACTGCTCCACAGGGAAGTCTGCTGCCTCCCTGGGGCCAGGGTGAGGGATGTCACTAAGAAACTCCCTAGTCTCATCTGGCCTACGGACATCCAAGTCGGTAGTGCTGAGGTTTCTGAGAGGAACCTGAAGACAATTTAAAAAGACTTCAGGGCCATGGGGAGATCACTTGAGGGATTGAGAGCCCAGGTGGTGTTCTCCTCAATTCCTTTGTTGGAAGAGAGGAATACTGATAGAGGGAGGAAGACCCACCTGATAAACAAGTGGCTAAGAGACTGGTGCCACAGACAAAATTTTGGGTTTTTCTCACATGGGGAGCTTTATGCTATGCGGGGTCTGCAAGTGGCAGATGGAGCTAATCTGTCTCAGAGGGGAAAAAGAATCCTAGCAAATGAGCTGGCTGACTGGCCTCCCCCTTTAAACTAGCTTTGAAGGGGGAAGGGGATAAAACTGGACCAGCTAGAGTTGAACCCAAAGGGGGCAGACCACAGTTGGTAAGGAAGTCGTCAGCCTGGCTCAAGTGCTTCTACAGTAATGCATGCAGCATGGGCAACAAACAGGAGGAGCTGGAAGCCATTGTTCAGCACGACAGCTATGATGTAGTCGCCATCACGGAAACATGGTGGGATGACTCTCATGAGTGGAGTGCTGCAATGGATGGCTATAAGCTCTACAGGAGGAACAGGCAGGGTAGAAAGGGCGGTGGGGTGGCGCTCTGTATTAGGGAGTGTTTCGACTGTATGGAGATTGATAAGTGTGATGAGCCAGTGGAATGTTTATGGATAAAGTTGAGGAAGGCAAACGAGGCATATCCTGCTGGGAGTCTACTACAGGCCACCTGACCAGGATGAAGAGGTTGATGAACTGTTCTGTAGACAACTGGCAGAAGCTGCAAAGTCGCAAGCCCTTGTTCTTGTGGGGGACTTCAACTTACCAGACATCTGCTGGAAATATAACACAGCAGAGAGAAAACAATCCAAGAAGTTCCTAGAGTGCATGGAAGATAACTTCCTGACTCAGCTGATAAGTGAGCCCACCAGGGAAGGTGCCTTGTTAGACCTGTTATTCACAAACACAGAAGGACTGGTAGCCGATGTGGTTGTCAGAGGCCGTCTTGGGCTGAGCGACCATGAAATGATCCAGTTCTCGATCCTTAGCCAAGTAAGGAGGGGGGGCAGCAAAACGTTCACTGTGGAGTTCCGAAGGGCAGACTTCAACCTGTTTAAAACACTGGTTGAGAAAGTCCCTTGGGGAACAGTCCTAGAGGACAAAGGGATTCAGGAAGGATGGACTCTTTTCAAGAAGAAACTGTTAGAGATGCAGGAGCAGGCTGTCCCCATGTGTTGTAAGACAAACTGGCAGGGAAAGCGACCGGCCTGGCTGAACAGGGAGCTGCTGCTGGGACTTAGGAGAAAGAAGAGAGTCTATCACCTTTGGAAGAAGGGGCAGGCTACTCGGGAAGAGTATAGGGATTTAGTTAGGTCGTGTAGAAAGAACATTAGGAGGGCAAAAGTTCAGCTAGAACTCATTCTGGCCACTGCTGCAAGAGATAATAAGAAGAGTTTTTATAAATATATTAACAATAAAAAAAGTTGCAGAGAGAATCTCCATCCCTTATTGGATGCAAGGGGGAACATTGTTACCAAGGACGAGGAAAAGGCTGAGGTACTTAATGCCTTCTTTGCCTTGGTCTTTAACAGTCAGACCAGCTATCCTCATGGTATTCAGTTCCCTGAGCTGGAAGATTGGGATGGAGATCAGAATAAACCCCTCGTAATCCAGGAAATAGTAGTGAAGGACCTGCTGAGTCAATTAGACACCCATAAGTCTATGGGGCCGGATGAGATCCACCCAAGAGTGCTGAGGGAGCTGGCGGAGGAACTTGCCAAGCCGCTCTCCATCATCTATCAGCAGTCCTGGTTATCGGGGGAGGTCCCAGATGACTGGAAACTTCCCAGTGTGACGCCCAACCACAAGAAGGGCAGGAAGGAGGATCTGGGGAACTACAGGCCTGTCAGCCTGACCTCAGTGCCAGGGAAGATTATGGAATGGTTCATCTTGGGGGAGATCACATGGCAAGTGCAGGACAACAGGGGGATCAGGTCCACCCAGCATGGGTTCATGAAGGGCAAGTCCTGTTTAACCAACCTGATCTCCTTCTATGATCAGGTGACCCGCCTAGTGGATGAGGGAAAAGTGGTGGATGTTGTCTGCCTGGACTTCAGTAAGGCATTTGACACTGTTTCCCACAGCATTCTGCTGGAGAAGCTGGTGGCTCATGGCTTAGACAGGTGGACTCTGTGCTCGGTTAAAAACTGGCTGGCTGGCCGAGCCCAGAGAGTTGTGGTGAATGGAGTTAAATCCAGTTGGAGACCGGTCACAAGCGGTGTCCCTCAGGGCTTGGTTTTGGGGCCAGTCTTGTTTAATGTCTTTATCAATGACCTGGATGAGGGGATCGAATGCACCCTCAGTAAATTTGCAGATGACACGAAATTGAGTGGGAGTGTGGATCTGCCTGAGGGTAGGGAGGCTCTGCAGCAGGATTTGGACAGGCTGGAGCAATGGGCTGAGGCCAATTGCATGAGGTTTAACAAGGGTAAGTGCCGGGTCACTTCAGTCACAACACTTCAGTCACAACAACCCCATGCAGTGCTACGGGCTTGGGGAAGAGTGGCTGGAAAGCTGCCTGGCGGAAAAGGACCTGGGGGTGTTGGTTGACAGCCGACTGAACAGGAAGCCAGCAGTGTGCCCAGGTGGCCAAGAAGGCCAGCAGCATCCTGGCCTGTATCAGAAACGGTGTGACCAGCAGGAGTAGGGAGGTGATCGTGCCCCTGTACTTGGCATTCATGAGACCACACCTTGAGTACTGTGTCCAGTTCTGGGCACCACAGGATAAGAAGGACATTGAGGTGCTGGAGCAAGTCCAGAGAAGGGCAACGAGGCTGGTGAGAGGTCTGGAAAACAGGCCTTATGGAGACCGGCTGAGGGAACTGGGGTTGTTTAGTCTGGAGAAGAGGAGACTGAGAGGAGACCTCATTGCCCTCTACAACTACCTAAAAGGAGGTTGTAGTGAGGCTGGTGTTGGTCTCTTCTCCCAAATTGCTAATGACAGAACGAGAGAAAATGGCCTCAAGTTATGTCAGGGGCAGTTTAGGTTGGATCTTAGGAAGAAGTTCTTTACTGAGAGGGTGGTTAGACATTGGAACAGGCTGCCCAGGGAGGTGGTGGAGTCACCGTCCCTGGGGGTGTTCGAAAAACGGGTGGATGAGGCACTTGAGGCCATGGTCTAGTGGTTTAATGGTTAGGAATAGGATGGGATAAAGGTTGGACTTGATGACCCTGGAGGTCCCTTCCAACCATAATGATTCTATGATTCTATGATTTCTATGTCTCTCACTTCAGCACTGGCTTTCCAAAGACGGCACAGTGGTTAAAGTACTGGTATCTTGTCTCTAGTAAAGTTTACATCAGGCAAACTACTTCAGGGGTAGAAAATACAAAAGATTCAGGAGCTAATATAGTCAAAGTTGATGGTTGGTTAAGCAGATGGCTTAGGTGAATTGAAGGGAATAAGAGAAAAATAAGATGAAATTAAATCAGGATTAGCAAGAAATGTTTTAACTTTGGATATATAAACCAAGGACTTATTAACATTTTAGACTGAGAGTCCATTATCGATCCTCAAGACTGTAATGACCACCAGTACAGCTGTTATCAGCACTAATTAGTAACAGGGCAATCATGATATGTGACACACAGTTTTGTGTGGTTATATGCATCACATACAGATTGCATCCCAGAATATGGAAACAAATGTTAAACAGCTTCTGCTAAAATATCTTCTAGCAGTGGTTTCTGTATCCCAAAGCATGCTTCTTTGTGTATTTTTATTTCTACTGTTGCTTCAGGGTTTTTTTGAATGTATCAAAGTTTTCTGCTAAAATATGTTTCTAATTTTTTACCTCTTCCAAACATTTTTGTTGATGAATGCTATAAAAATAAAAGGCTTATTTAAAAAAATATCCTTTCTTTCCCTCTGCACATAGTCAGTCACCATTTTGAAAGAGGAGATAATGAGGCTACAAATGAAGTGAAAAAAGAGCATGCAATAATCAGAGCCTGTGGAATACACTTTACCTGAGGCACCATCCTTACTGGGCTTCTGCCCAAGTGTGGCTCCTGGCTGCTGAGGGACTCTGTAACCTCTGCAGGTTTTTTCTCTGCAAATGCTTGACTGCTTTTTAGTTTTAGAATATGTTCTTCCAGCTGTTGTAAGGTATTGCAACAGTAAAGCTCTGGGAAATAAACAGTACATTTTATTGTTGTGGTTGCCCTCTTCTCTCTTCTAACAGGTCTGCAGAGAACAAGCCATGATGGCCAGCTCCAGGGTTCATCTAGTACAGCATCCTTGTCTGTGTTAGAGACGAGAAGAGGAAGGTTAGGGAAAAAGTATGTCAGAATGGTGCAGACATGAGGGTTACCTCCTCTGATGTACTCTTCCTTCCCCTTGTCCTGGGTTACAATGTATTCTATTACCATGAGCTGTTGAAACCAGATGTGCCAATGTTCCTTGCCTCCTCCCTCGGGACTAGCTTCTGTTAATAGGCCCAACAATGCCTTGCCACATGACCCATAGATAACCTGCACCTGGACTATTCTTCTGTTCATGGGCCCATCAGTGCCTTGCCCCATGACTCACCATCCCTTTGTGAGATGCTCTGGCCAGGGGGAGGGAGCCAAGCATTCCCACCAGGGATAAAATCTGGGGTTTGGAACAGCACGAGCAGCCTTACCCGCTGGAATCCCAGAGGACAAGGACTACACCACCACCAGATTTTTGGAGGAGGACCAGACTTCTTTTCTACAAGATCACCGCTTCAACAGGACCATTTCAAAGAGAACTGCAGCTACCACTACATCGGACTGCTACCAGCACCCTGCCCGGCAGGGTGCCAGGTTGTATCCCTGACTCTGTCAGGCTTTAAACTAGTTTCTCTGTATTATTGTTTTGTTGTATATATTAGTAAAACCTGTTATTCCCATTTCCTCATATCTTTGCCTGAAAGCCCCTTAATTTCAATTTTATAATAATTCGGAGGGAAGGGGGTTGTATTTTCTGTTCCAAGGGGGGCTCCTGCCTTCCTTAGCAGACATCTGTCTTTCAAACTAAGACACCCCTCCAAGCACTTGGTTTATCAGCTTTATGACCTGAAGGCGCTAGACTTGGTTTTCATGCAGAACAGCCCTTGATCGATTTTTTTCTTCCATTCAAGTCTAACCATTCTGAATGGTGTGCTCTCTAATGTCTGCAATCCCTTCTCAATGAGCGCACCTTTATGTTCAGTACTGAGATACATTTTTCCATTTTGGGACCCACAACTTTGCTGGAAAATGAATTCCACAGAGTAATTATGAGTTATCTGAAAAAAAGTATGAGGTTTTGGTAATTTAAATTTTTTTGCTGTACAGCTTTCTGTGCTTTCCTGTCATTCTTGGATTATGAAAACAAAGACATAATCATTTCTTACCCACCTTCTTTGCACTATCACAGTTTTATAAACCTTTATCATATTCTTCCTCAGCCATCTGTTTTTTCCAGCTGAAGAGTCTTAGCCTATTTAATCTCTTTTCATAGAGAAGCTGTTCCATATTTCTGTTTATCCTAGTTGCCCTTCTTTCTATCATTACTATATCCTTTTAGAGATGGTAAGACTAGAAATGCATGGTATTCAAGATTTTGTGGCACAATGGACTTGTATTGAGCAGAATGCCATCTTCTATTTTGCTTTCTATCCCTTCCATAGCAATTCCTAACATCTTATTTCCCTTTTGGGCTGTCTCTGTGATTCCTGCATACAGTGATTCCACAATTATTTTTTTTCCCCTTATAACTGAATGAGACACTATTCTTGTAATGTATTTGCTTTTGTCTCTCTTCAAAAGTATTTTCAGGAATTTTGCCAATGATTGTTTGGGTACTCCTCAGACCCAGGAACCTGATGACTGTTGGGTAACATCTGAAGTTTAGTTTTGAATAGACATGGAGTCATGCTTGCACTGTCATGCAAACTTTCCTTAAAATATGCTAAAGACATTTAGGAAGCAAACTAACCAAAGCAGGCTGCCAGTTAATGCAACCTCTGAACAGCAGAGGTAAAGGCATTAGAAAAGATTATCTTTAAGGTCATCTTTAAAGGTGTTGGACAGTGAGACTGTCCTTGCTAATCTGGGTAGAAGAGTATGAGTCTGCTGGAGGAAAAGCCCCAGCAACAGAAGTGGTGTGTCTTCATATCCAGGATTTTAGGGTTTATCAGGAAGATTCAAAACTTGATGTGATCATATGTACAGATAACATTTTTAGCACTCAAAATAATTAGCAGTAACCAATGGGTTTTTAGTACTAGGCAGGAATTATCAGTTGGTACTTTGCCCCCCCCTTCTCAAGAATTCTATACAGAAAAGAAATTCTAACAAATAATTGGGAGCAAAGATTACAATTTTTTTTCCTCCCTCTCCTCTCCTCTCCTCTCCTCTCCTCTCCTCTCCTCTCCTCTCCTCTCCTCTCCTCTCCTCTCCTCTCCTCTCCTCTCCTCTCCTCTCCTCTCCTCTCCTCTCCTCTCCTCTCCTCTCCTCTCCTCTCCTCTCCTCTCCTCTCCTCTCCTCTCCTCTCCTCTCCTGCAATGTACACATTCACTGTATTTTTAGAATAATAATTGTTAGAAATTAAGATCTACAGAAAATTAAGTCATTGAGTCTATACATCTTAGTCAAGCCATTTTAATCTACTTCTTCATTTTATTCATCTATTAAAGAAAGGCAATATTTACTTACATAACTCAGGAGTGCCGTGAGTGATAATTAATGCTTATAAGCAGTAGCGTGATTAAAATGATGAGCGATGTACTTCCAAAGGATTATTAATTTTATTATCATCATTATTACTGCACTGAGCTATTGTAAATTACTGAAAGATAGCCAATTACTGTGGATTTTCTTGAGATGACTTTGTAAGGTATTAAAGGGAGAGTGTTACACTGCAAAAAACTCATAATGAAATTGTAAAACTGAGATTACATCCAATGCCTTAAAATAGTATTGTTGATATTGGAAGCAAAAAAGTCAAAATAATTGATAAATGCTGATTAACACAAAAATGTACTAATCTGTCTTTTCACTTGTAGCAACAGTGACTCATTTACCACTTGCTGAAAATTCCCTATCTCTGTCCCAATGATTTTTCAGTCATATGCCAGAAATGTCTGTAATTTCACGGAAAAGGTTATCGCCAATGGTTATAAGCAACTGGGTTTCTGCAGTTTAATGAGGGCCCACTTGTCAGCTGAGCTGCTGAATCTGATAATGTGGTCAGCTCCTGTAGTCCAGCAGGTGATGAGGCCCTTGTTAAGCTGTGGTCACCCCATGGCTGTGACGGAGCACTTGTACGCCAGAGTGTGACTAACTGCAGCACTCCGGGATCAAGAGATGCCTGGCCCTTATGCTCCCAGCTCTGGGCTCTTATCCTACGCATTGTAGTATACCTTCCTCAGTTAAATCAATCTGCCTGTACGATTGTGCTCTAAAGTACACTGTGAAATGAATCCAATTAAAAACAGCACTAACACCATCATTTCGGGAAAGGTTTGTTGTTTTTTTTTAAAAAAATGGGTCATTTATAAAGCTGGTTTAGATTATGGCTGCACCTCAAGACTGTCCCCATGAAGATTTAAAATAGCTTTGTTAATATCCACTTTATATGGTTAGTTGGATTAATATTCTTGAGTTTCCCATGAACACAAGCCGAATCATACTGTGAAGAAAAATCATTTATTTCCACTGGCAGTAACGAATAATTTCTTACACAAATTTTCTGCCTCCTATTTGACTGGATTTCTAGACATTCCAATTTAGGTTCTTGATGAGTTGAGAATAAAAGATTTCCCAATTCTAAACTGAAAGATTAATTACAGAACAAAGACTGTCTATGAAGAAAAATCTTATTCCTCACCCTTCACCAATGCTGAGAGAAAGTAATTAGTTAGGGGTCTATTCAAACCCTGAGTAGGATTTGTAGGGAAGTTTAAGGCACCTCTGCCCTTGCTGATACCTTGCTGTTCTGGGTGTCGGAAAGAGCTCTGGTTTAACTGAAACAATCCAGGAACCTAACAAGACACTCTCCCTGTGACAGCAGTCTCTGAAGTATCGGAAAGCATGATCTAGAGGGACACGATTTCATAACAGCTGACAAAATTGTGCTATAAAGCTGCAAACACAGCGGTGCCATGCGGGAAGAAATGGTGCTGTGGACTCGGCAGCTGGTGTCTCTCACAAAGGGCTCAACCAACGCAAAGACTGATTTTTTTCTACCCCGGGATACAAAGGTGGGATACAAAGCCAATCCCAATGATGCTGTGAATCTTTCAGTGTCGACAAGCTGGAGAAATGGGCTGACAGGAACCCCATGAAGTTCAACAAGAAGTGCAAAGTCCTGCAGCTGGGGAGAAACAACCCCATGCACTGGTTCATGCTGGGGGCCACCTAGATGGAAAGCAGCTTGGCAGAAAAGGACCTGGGGGTCTTGCTGGACACCGGGTTGAACACGAGCCAGCAATGCGCCTTTGCCACAAAGAAGGCGAATAGTATCCTGGGCTGCATTAGGCAAAGTACTGCCAGCATCTTAAAGGATGTGATCCTTCTGCTTTATTCACTGCTGGTAAGGCCACAGCTGGAGTGCTGGGTCCAGTTCTGGGCTCCCCAGTACAAGAGAGACATGGACATGCTGGAGAGAATCCAACAAAGGGCCACAAAGATGATGAAGGGACTGTAGGATCTCTCCTGTGAGGGAAGGCTGAGGGAGCTGGTTCTCTTCAAGTTGTGCCAGGGGAGGTTTAGATTAGATATTAGGAAAAAAATTTTCACTGAAAGGGTTGTCAGGCACTGGCATAGGCTGTCCAGGTCAGTGGTGGAGACCCCATCCCTGGAGGTATTTAAGAAACATGTAGATGATGTGCTAAGGGACATGGTTTAGTGGGGAACTGGCAGTGTTAGGTTAATGGTTGGACCTGATGATCTTAGAGATCTCTTCCAATCAAGACTATTTGGTGATTCTGTGATTCTTCAGCCTGGAGAAGGCTCAGAGAGATCTCATCTATGTATATAAATATCTCAAGGGAGGGTCTGAAGAGGATGAAGCCGAGCTCTTCTCAGTAGTGCTCAGTGACCGGACCATTAGCAATGGGCATAAACTGAAACATAGGAGGTTCCCTCTGAACATCAGGAAACACCTTTTCACTGTGAGCACTGGCACACAGATTGCTCAAGAAGGTTATGGAATCATAGAAGCTTGATTTGGAAGGGACCAACAAGGATCATCAAGTCCAGCTCCCTGCTCCTTGCCAAACTACCTAAAACTGAACTGTATGACTAAGAGCATCATTGAGATGCTCCCTGAACTCTGACAGGCTTGGTGCCGTGACCACTTTCCAGGGGTGCCTGTTCCAGTGACCAACTGCCCTCTCAGTGAAGAACCTTTTCCTAATGTCCAATCTGAACTTCCGCTGACGCAGCTTAATTCAGTTGCCTCATGTCTTATCACAGATTACCAGCGAGAAGAGTCTCCATCCTTGGAGTTATTCAGAAACCATCCAGAGACGCTCCTGGGCAACCTGGTCTAGGCAGCCCTGCCTGAGAGGGGAAGCTGGACAGGATGTCCTCCAGAGGTTCCTTCTGACCTCAACTCTACTCTGATTCTGAGACTTAGGACGTTGTTGAATGACTGGCCTACAGGTTCATGTGAAATATCCCCTCTTGTCTTGGTTTGAAAGACAGGTGTCTGCTAAGGAGGGCAGGAGCCCCCCTTGGAATGGAAAATACAATCCCCCTTCCCTCCAAATTATTATAAAATTGAAATTAAGGGGCTTTCAGGCAAAGATATGAGGAAATGGGAATAACAGGTTTTACTAATATATATACAACAAAACAATAATACAAAGAAACTGGTTTAAAGCCTGACAGAGTCAGGGATACAACCTGGCACCCTGCCAGGCAGGGTGCTGGTAGCAGTCCGATGTAGTGGTAGCTGCAGTTCTCTTTGAAATGGTCCTGTTGAAGCGGTGATCTTGTAGAAAAGAAGTCTGGTCCTCCTCCAAAAATCCGGTGGTGGTGTAGTCCTTGTCCTCTGGGATCCCAGCGGGTAAGGCTGCTCGTGCTGTTCCAAACCCCAGATTTTATCCCCGGTGGGAATGCTTGGCTCCCTCCCCCTGGCCAGAGCATCTCACAAAGGGATGGTGAGTCATGGGGCAAGGCACTGATGGGCCCATGAACAGAAGAATAGTCCAGGTGCAGGTTATCTATGGGTCATGTGGCAAGGCATTGTTGGGCCTATTAACAGAAGCTAGTCCCCAGAGAGGAGGCAAGGAACATTGGGGCCTGGTTTCAACAGCTCATGGTAATAGAATACATTGTAACCCAGGACATTATCCACCCCTTATTCTATTACCATTTGAATCATCCCAAATCAATACCTTCCTTAAACTCTGCACACACACACACACATATATATATATACATACATATACAATGAAACTCTACACTCAGTTCTCACTTAAAATAAGGTCCCCTTGTGATACACACCTGGTTTCCCCATCTTTGTGCATTACCCACCAAGTATAACCTGGTCCCTGAGCAAAGACAACCCCACGGATGGGTTTGTCTTTGCCCGAGGCAGAATTAACCCAAACAGTTTTCCCAAGCATACCTCTCATGTGCACTACTGGAACCTTATCCCCATCTGTTGTTCGTAAGGATTCAGATTGAGCAGGGCCTGCTCGGTTCGTGGAGCCTCGGGTGTTAACTAACCAGGTGGCTTTTGCTAAATGCATCTCCCAGTTTTTGAAAGTTCCTCCACCCAGTGCCTTCAAGGTGGTTTTAAGCAGTCGGTTGCACCGTTCAACTTTCCCAGCTGCTGGTGCATGGTAAGGGATGTGGTACACCCACTCAGTGCCATGTTCCCTAGCCCAGGTGTTGACAAGGCTGTTCTTGAAATGAGTCCCGTTGTCGGACTCAATTCTCTCAGGGGTGCCATGCCTCCAAAGGACTTGCTTTTCAAGGCCCAGGATGGTGTTCCGGGCAGTAGCGTGAGGCACAGGGTAGGTCTCCAGCCATCCAGTGGTGGCTTCCACCATTGTGAGCACGTAGCGCTTGCCTTGGCGGGTTTGAGGCAGTGTGATGTAGTCGATCTGCCAGGCCTCCCCATACTTGTATTTGGACCACCGCCCACCATACCACAGGGGCTTCACCCGCTTGGCCTGTCTGATCGCAGCGCACGTCTCACAGTCATGGATAGCCTGGGAGATACTGTCCATGGTTAGATCCACCCCTCAGTCTCGTGCCCACTTATAGGTGGCATCTCTGCCTTGATGGCCTGAGGCATCATGGGCCCATCGTGCTAAGAACAACTCTCCTTTATGCTGCCAATCCAAATCTATCTGGGACACCTCTATTTTTGCAGCCTGATCTGCCTTTTCGTTGTTGCGATGTTCTTCATTAGCCCGACTCTTGGGGACATGAGCATCTACATGACGGACTTTCACAGGTAGCTTCTTTACCCGAGTGGCGATGTCCTTCCGCTCATCAGCAGCCCAGATTGGTTTTCCCCTACGCTGCCAGCTGGCATTTTTCCACCTTTCCAGCCAACCCCACAGGGCATTGGCTACCACCCATGAATCGATGTAGAGGTAGAGCTTTGGCCACTTCTCTCTTTCAGCAATGTCCCGGGCTAATTGGACGGCTTTGAGTCCAGCAAATTGGCTCAATCCACCCTCTCCCTCGGTACCTTGTGCAACTTGTCGTGTGGGGCTCCATACAACAGCTTTCCATTTCCGGCTAGCACCTACAATTCGGCAGGAACCATCGGTGAAGAGGGCATATCGTCTGTCACTCTCTGGTAGCTCGTTATATGGAGGCGCTTCCTCAGCACGTGTCACTTGCTCTTCCTCTTCTTCAGAAGATAATCCAAAAGCCTCACTTTCTGGCCAGTTCGTAATTATTTCCAAGATCCCAGGGCGATTTTGGTTTCCAATGCGGGTGCGCTGAGTGATGAGGGCAATCCATTTGCTCCAAGTAGCGTCGGCGGCATGATGCGTGGAGGGAGCCTTTCCCTTGAACATCCACCCCAGCACCGGTAGTCGGGGTGCCAGGAGGAGTTGTGCCTCTGTGCCAATTACTTCTGAGGCAGCTCGAACTCCTTCATAGGCGGCCAAGATTTCTTTCTCTGTTGCAGTGTAGTTGGTTTCGGACCCTCTGTAGCTTCGGCTCCAGAATCCCAGTGGTCGGCCCCGCGTCTCATCAGGCACCTTCTGCCAAAGGCTCCAGGACAGACCCTTGTTCCCGGCTGCAGAGTAGAGCACATTTTTCACCTCTGGTCCCGTCCTGACTGGGCCAAGGGCTACCGCATGAGCGATTTCCTGCTTGATCTGAGTGAAGGTTTGTTGTTGTTCAGGGCCCCAGTGGAAATCGTTCTTCTTGCGGGCAACCAGGTAGAGAGGGCTCACGATCTGGCTGTACTCGGGAATGTGCATTCTCCAAAAGCCTATGGCACCTAGGAAAGCTTGGGTTTCCTTCTTGTTGGTCGGTGGAGACATCGCAGTGATCTTAATGATGACCTCGGTGGGAATCTGACGCCGTCCGTCTTGCCACTTTACCCCCAGGAACTGGATCTCTCGGGCAGGTCCTTTGACTTTGCGTTTCTTGATGGCGAAGCCGGCCTCCAGGAGAATCTGGATGATTTTCTCTCCTTTCTCAAATACTTCCACTGCCGTGTTCCCCCATACAATGATATCATCGATGAACTGCAGATGTTCTGGAGCCTCACCCTTTTCCAGCGCAGTCTGGATCAGCCCATGGCTGATGGTGGAACTGTGCTTCCACCCCTGGGGCAGTCGGTTCCAGGTGTACTGCACGCCCCTCCAGGTGAAGGCAAACTGAGGCCTGCACTCTGGTGACAGAGGAATGGAGAAAAATGCATTAGCAGTGTCAATAATGGCATACCACTTTGCTGCTTTGGACTCCAGCTTGTACTGGAGCTCCAGCACGTCCGGCACAGCAGCACTCACTGGTGGAGTCACTTCATTCAAAGCACGATAGCCCACAGTCAATCTCCATTCTCCATCAGTCTTGCGCACAGGCCAGATGGGGCTGTTGAAAGGTGAGTGGGTCTTGCTGACCACCCCTTGGCCCTCCAGCTCACGAATCATCTTCTGGAGGGGGATCACGGCATCTCGATTCGTCCGATACTGCTGGCGGTGCACCGTCGAAGTGGCAATTGGCACCCATTGCTATTCCACCTTCAGGAGCCCAACTGCAGAAGGATTTTCTGATAGTCCAGGCAAGGTGTTCAACTGCCTAATGCCTTCTGCTTCCACAGCAGCTATCCCAAAAGCCCACTTAAGTCCTTTCGGGTCTTTGTAATAGCCATTCCGGAGAAAGTCTATGCCCAGGATACATGGGGCCTCCGGGCCAGTCACAATCGGATGTTTCTGCCACTCCTTCCCAGTCAGGCTCACCTCAGCTTCCAACAGGGTCAACTGCTGCGACCCCCCTGTCACCCCAGCAATAGACACAGATTCTGCCCCCACATGTCCCGATGGCATTAGGGTACATTGTGCTCCAGTGTCAACCAATGCTTCATATTTCTGTGGCTCTGATGTGCCAGGCCATCGGATCCACACTGTCCAAAAGACCCGATTCTCCCGTGCCTCTTCCTGGCTAGAGGCAGGGCCCCTCTAGGCCTGGTTATCATTCCCTCCCTGGGCATACATGCTAGATGTTTCTTCAAGGGGATCTGACATATCGTCCTCCCTTCTGTAATACCTGGCAGCTCGGTCACAGGAGGCTGAGGCTACTTTCACTTTAGTGGAACCCCCTCGGTTAGTGTTTTCCCTTTTGAGTTCATGAACCCGTGCTGCCAGGACAGAAGTGGGTTTCCCATCCCACCTTCTCATGTCTTCCCCACAGTCACGCAGGAAGAACCACAGCTCAGATCGTGGGGTGTACCCTCTTTCTCTAGCTGGGGGACGTCAGGCTCTGACTCTGGGGTTTATGACCTGCACTGGTGCCACATGAGAGCTGCTCTTCCTTACCTCCTCCATCACCTCCTCCCTAATCTCTTCTTTGAGGTCCCTAGCCACAGCAGCGACATGAGCTTTCATTGGGCCATTGACTAAACTCTCATAATATCTGAATCTGTTGGCAACAGAACCCATTTTCTCTTGGTTGTCATCAGCATTAATTGTTGCAAGGAAGGTGGCGTATTGCTGTGGCCCCAGCTTTGCCAGGTTCCACAGCATCTGCTCTGTACACTTGACCTTGTTGGGGTCATTATCATGCTGTCCGTCCCTCCCAAAGAGTACCTCTAACACTGCCACTTCTCTCATCTGTTGCATCGCTTCCTCAAGGGTCTTCCATTGCATTCTATGATGGTACTCCTGCATTCTCTCTCAGTGGACAAACCTTTCCCTCACACTCATTAAAAGCCGCTCCCAGAGAGAAAGGGGCCCCGGCTCCCTCACGAATACCTGGTCCACCCCTGAGTCTTGGGCCAAGGATCCCAAATACCTGGCTTCGCCACTATCCAGTTGTACGCCTTTACCCATGAGGTCCCAAACCCGAAGTAACCAGGTTGTATAAGGCTCACGCCCCCGTCACACAATGTCTTTTCGCATATTATGGAGACTGTCGAACGACAGGGATTCAATGATAATTTCAGGCTCTGACTCCCCTGCTGGTTGTGAGGGCCCTGGTTCCCAATCATCATTAACTGGGCGTACTGATTTGGCCTTGCACTTCTCGTCTGCACAGGGGCGACTGCCGCTGGCTGTGGCTGTCCTTGTGGTTCAGCTGGACCCTGCACAGTTGTAACATCTGTGGGTTCCACTGCTGCACCATCAGACTCTCCCTCTTCAGGACAAGGTTTCCCACTAGTCTGGGAGGTGTGTTCCCTCAGCATCTGGCCCATCTCGCTTATTTCCTTCACCAGTACCCCCACCCAATTCGGCTGGTCCATTTGTGAGGTGGGCTGTTGGGCAATGTCAGGTCGTGGGACAGGGTCAGGCTGCGGGGCAGGATCTCTAGTCTCTGGGGCCATGTCAGGTTCTGGGGCAGCATTCCTAGTCTCTGGGGTGCGTGCCCAGGTAGTTATCCAAGTCAATCTCACCTTATCTCTGATGGCTGAGTAGGCCTATTAGCAACACCTGGATAGTATCTAGGGGAAATCCAAACCCTTTGAAAGCTGGTGGAGTAGACCAAAAGAACTGGTTGAATGGTTGGGAGAAAACTTCCCCTGGTGTTATTTCCTCACAGAAGGTACCTTTTTTAATGTAACGCCAAAAACATACGCTGAGCGTGTGATAGCCCTTTATCCATGTGCCCACATTCCACAGGAAATTAAAAACCCATGAATTCCTCACCTTATCAACCCATAGTGCAAGCTGGATAGCAGCCACGGTAGCCTTAGTCAGAGGACCCATGTTTAGATAAGGGGTGCAAAGGGGAAAAACATAGCCACAACCACGTGCCACCCGAACAAAGGTAAAATAGACCACATGGTGCTGCCTCACAAAGTTCCCATGTTCAGCACATAGGAAAAAAAAAAAATCAGGTTACCCAGGAACTGTTATTTCTTTTTCACCCTTTTTCCTCGATGCCTTCAAGCCCCACGTTGGGCGCCAAAATCTGTCTTGGTTTGAAAGACAGGTGTCTGCTAGGGAAGGCAGGAGCCCCCCTTGGAACGGAAAATACAACCCCCTTCCCTCCAAATTATTATAAAATTGAAATTAAGGGGCTTTCAGGCAAAGATATGAGGAAATGGGAATAACAGGTTTTACTAATATATACAACAAAACAATAATACAGAGAAACTGGCTTAAAGCCTGACAGAGTCAGGGATACAACCTGGCACCTTGCTGGGCAGGGTGCTGGTACCAGTCCGATGTAGTGGCAGCTGCAGTTCTCTTTGAAATGGTCCTGTTGAAGCGGTGATCTTGTAGAAAAGAAGTCTGGTCCTCCTCCAAAAATCCGGTGGTGGTGTAGTCCTTGTCCTCTGGGATCCCAGCGGGTAAGGCTGCTCGTGCTGTTCCAAACCCCAGATTTTATCCCCGGTGGGAATGCTTGGCTCCCTCCCCCTGGCCAGAGCATCTCACAAAGGGATGGTGAGTCATGGGGCAAGGCACTGATGGGCCCATGAACAGAAGAATAGTCCAGGTGCAGGTTATCTATGGGTCATGTGGCAAGGCATTGTTGGGCCTATTAACAGAAGCTAGTCCCGAGGGAGGAGGCAAGGAACATTGGCATACCTGGTTTCAACAGCTCATGGTAATAGAATACATTGTAACCCAGGACACCCCTGTAACAGGACAGATATATTTAATACCGTCTGGCAGACGTCACTCTGTCTGCTCACTCATTTTTGTAGTTTCTCTCAGCCGTTGCTGTTCCTCTGGGGGACCTTGCCCATTGAAGCATCCAACCAAATCCTGACTTCAACACGTTTCACGGAAGAAACCATCTTTTCCCACTGCCCCGTGAAGAACCTCGTCCTTGCAGCGAGGCGTGAGGCCGGCATGCAGCACAGCAGCCGTGCCACGCGCGCCGGTTTCCCACCACGGGGGAGCCTCACGCCACTCTCTGGTGGAAGGGGCCACCAACTGGGACACCCCCCAGGTGGAGGGGAACCGGGCTCAGTGGCGTTCGAGGGCTCCCGGTTGGTGTCCCCTGGTGGTGCAGGTGACCCCAGGCGAGCCCGTCACCTACTGCCGCCCTAGGGCACGAAGCTGCCGGCAGCCCTTCTACCGCCCCCACCTCGGCCTCCCGCGGGGCTCGCGACGCCCTCCCCCGCGCGGGGCCGGGGCTCTGCCGGCCCGACGCGTTTCAAACGGGCCAACCGCCGGGCGCGGAGGGAGGGCGGGCCCGCGCGCAGTCCCCGCCTGGGAGTTTAAAGCGCCATTTTGTGCCGGGCGGCAGGACATCGACCGGCGCGGCGCACACGGCGCGCGGTGTGCCGTGGGGCGGCGGGCGCCTCACGTCGGCTCTCCCGTCTGGGCGTCGTTCCCCCCCCACCCCCCGTCCCTCTGCCTCCATGACCCGCAGTAGGAAGCAGGCGGCGCTGGAGAGTGGAGCCGAGAGGATGAGCCAAGAGGCAGGGAGCGCCGCGACACCGGCCGCGGGAACCCGGGTGGAGGCGGCGGCAGGGGCAGCCGGCGGAGGAGAGGCGCCCGCCACCCGGGGACTGGAAGGGGAGGCGGAGAAAGTTGTGTACTCGCGCTCCCAGGTCTCCTTCTCCGGCACCAAGGCGCTGGGCGACGCCCTCAAGATCTTCATGCCCAAGTCCACGGAGTTCATGAGTTCGGAGTCGGAGCTGTGGAACTTCCTCTGCAGCCTCAAGAACAAGTTCTCCCCGGTCATCCTCCGTAGTAAGGACGTCTACGGATACGCCTCCTGCCGCGCCATCGTCCCCGACCCGCCGCCGCCCTCAGCGGAGCGGCCTCGCCGCCGCACCGGCAAGCGGCGCCTCCCGGCCGCTGACGCCAAGCGCCGGGCCGCGGCGGCGGGGGGCAGCGCCAAGCGGCGGAGGCGGTGGCGGCGCCGTAGGAGGGGACGGGGGACGCCACGGCAGGCGGCCGCCACACCGGCGGCCGGCGGCCCCCGCGACGAGGGGATGGCGGAGGAAGCGGCGTTGGGGCCGCCGGGCGAGGAGGCGCACAGCGACAGGGGCAACCCGGCGGAGGGGGCCTCCTGGGAGCCGTTCGGCGGCAGGTCGCTGGAGGAGATCTGGGAGGCGGCCACCCCCCGCCTCACCACCTTCCCCACCATCCGGGTGCGGGGCAGCGTCTGGAGCCAGCGCTGCCTGATGGCGACGCGGCGCCGGGCGCAGCGGATGCTCGGCGTGGACTTGTCTCCCGTGGTGCGGGTGCGCCGCTTGCCCGTGGCCCCGTCCTGAGCCGCCGAGGGGGCCCGCTGCCCGGCGGGAGGGGGGGAGGCCGGCGCCTCGCCTTCGCCGTGGGGCCGATAAAGAGACCGGTATCAGTCACCTGTTTACATTGCTTTTGTCTGGACCGCGTTCTGCTGCTGCACTTTATGGCTCGCTCGGGCGGGGACCGGGCCCCCCAGCCGCACAGGGGGCGGCCTGCCGGGGCAAGACGTAGCCAGGGCCCCGGTTCGCCCCGTTCTGAGCCGTGGTCCGTCCCTTCCGGGGCGGGGGAGGCGCGGGGGGCCGCCTGGCAGGCGTCACGCGTGGGGACCAAGTTCCGACTTGTTTTCTATCCCGTTGGGCTACCTCACTGGTCCAGAAAGTCCACCCAAGAAGTTATTTTCCAAAGGAACTTACTTTCATGCTTGTATAATAAAGCACCATCTGATCCTTGCTATTCCCCCCCACCCATCCCTTTTCTGATGGATGATGTATGCTTGTGGTGTTGCACTAGTATGTGCTCAGGGTATTTTGAATCCCAGGCATTCCCAAATTTCAGTTCACTCTGATGAAGGGTGTGTATAGAATGGAGGTTCAGGGCTCGTGGCTGTTCTTGATGGTGCAAAAACTTCTTTTTTAATTTCATGGGCTTAGTGATATATAAAGATGTATTGCGCAGTATAACGGTTACACTTTTGTATCTAAAATCATTTTTAAAATTTTCTAGTTGAACTAAGTGTTTCTATTGAGCACCTAAAGATAGAGTGATCCTGATATTTTATAACCCTGTTTACTTTAGGGAAGCTCATTTGGTCAACCTAAGTGAACTTAATAAAAGCTAAAGAACAAGTGATGTTTCAGTTCAATGAAACTGCGCAGGGATGGATTCCTTGGAGATGTATACGATCTAGATGCTTAATGTAAACCAACTTGAGTTTGAAGAATGGAACTGCTCTTCAAAGCAATACATAGGTGTCTGAAGGTGAGCTATGATACTAATGTTGGTGCTGACAGCCAAAAGTCAGTAGTTTGCATGACCCAAACATCACACTGAAGTGCCTCTCTGCAAAAAGAGCAAGACTTGATACCTGATCTCTTCATAACAAAATAGCGCTGGTTGTTGTCCCTTGGTTGTGAGATGGTTAATGATGGATAATCTTATTTAACATAATTACTTGCACTTAATTATTTTTGGAAATCTCTCCTGCATTTCACAGTAGACTGATGCAAAATTCATGATGTAACTTGATTATTTTGACTGAGAAATACCATGTTGTCATTCTATACGATAGACAATCCCTCTTTAAACTGATTTATTAAGATCTTTCTTTAGGTAGTATCCCTTGCAGTTGGTACATGAGGAGGAAAGGTGTGTGGGAGAGAGGATGTGATTATTTTTTTTCTTTACGCTTGCGAGAGGAATAATAAATTCTTGGCAATAGTTAATGTCCCTAGTATCCTGGCAAATGAGACTGATTTACCAGATTCCACGGTGGAATGAATGATTTTGCAACTTGCTTATAGAATGATTTGGTGACTCTTAAAATTTATTTTCTGATGGCCATTGACTCCTTGTTGCCTGCTGTCAACAAAGGCAATAAGATTGCTGATGTGTAGAGGTTGCTTGTAAAACTTGCTAGGGCTAACCTGAAGCTGACGGCTTCTTCAAAATATAAACAGGTTTTAGTAGTTCTTACTTCGCAAAACGGAGAAGTTCATATTGTTCCAAACTAGCACTTATCTACTTTATATCCATCAGGCTTTTGAAATTGTTTACATAATGTTAAACTGCCTGCTGATTGCTGCAGTAGTGCCACATCATGTTTCAGAAGTGAATTAGGAAATAAAAGTTCAAGGGTAAATATTGTTGCGCTGTATCTCTGGACATAATACCTGCTTAAATGTAAAGGCCAAATTGTGTTCATTTATAACTCAGTAAGACAAGCTGCAGTATGCCAAGGCTCCAAATATTTGGGTTTTGCCATTCTACTTTAGAAACACAAGAGTATTGTTATTAGTTCTTGAAGTGTCTAGTTGATTTCAGTGCCCCTACTGATAGGTTACTTTTTTTAGTATTCTCCTGAAAGATCTGCATAGAAAGATGATAAAATGTAAGCAGTTGTCTTCTGCAGATTCTTTATGGATTCTTAACTGAGCTGTTTCAGTTACAGAATCACAGAATGTTAGGGATTGGAAGGGACCTCAAAAGATCATCTAGTCCAATCCCCCTGCCAGAGCAGGAACACCTAGGTCAGGTCACACAGGAACATGTCCAGGCGGGTTTTGAATGACTCCAGAGAAGGAGACTCCACAACCTCTCTGGGCAGCCTGTTCCAGTGTTCTGTTACCCTCACTGTGAAGAAATTCTTCCTCACATTTATGCGGAACCTCCTATGTTCCAGCTTGCACCCATTGCCCCTTGTCCTATCATTGGATGTCACTGAGAAGAGCCTGGCTCCATCCTCATGACACTCACCCTTTACATATTTATAAACATTAATGAGGTCACCCCTCAGTCTCCTCTTCTGCAAGCTAAAGAGACCCAGCTCCCTCAGCCTTTTCTCATAAGGGAGTCTGTGAAGTCAGTTAAAGGATGGAATCTTTAGTCAGGTTTTTTGGCAAATTAATGTGCTGAAATAGCTCAGCAAAGGGTCTGGGTACAGGACAGGGTGTGAAAGCTAGTGGCTTACAGGAAAGACAGCTAATATCATGATCATGTGGCAATCCAGGACAGGGTTATCTGTGGTCCAGCTTTCCCCTCCCCCTTTTCCCTCTCAAAGCTGCTACTCGTACCTACCTCTCTCTGCTCATCTAAGGAAGCTAAGGCATCAGAAAAGTATTCAATTTTAGGTTTGGACAGGTTACCCGTTGGCTTCTGTTCGACCTTCTAGCTGTAGACCAGAGCTGAGGAAGGTTGGAAAGAGGTGTGCCAAACTGCTGCAATATTGAGTTAGATAATTTTAAGCATGGAAGCCTTAGGTTTTATTTTACATAAAGGGCTAGCAATGTTATTGTACTCTACCTGTACATATGCTGTTGGACAAAGTGTAATGGATTAGATTGACTTCGGTCTGACTCCGTGTGGCTTTTCCTATGTGCATACTGAACCGTGTGAGAGGTGTGATTCGCCTGATTTAACTGGGTGGTTTCAGCATCCTGTCATATGGGGCTGCTTCCGAGGCTGACAAAATGCAGGCCCAGAGTAAATCCAGTGTATAGTGCCTAGTCTAGTTTAGTCAGCACAGATGGCTTCATATTAAACAGGAATCTTGTTGCCAGACTTCTCTTGCAGTAGCTGCTTCCCTCCCTTATGAGTTCCCCTCGTACAGTGACTTTGTGTACTGGAAGCTGTGCTGTTCCCCTTATCACATCTGAATTTTCATCCAGTTACTCAAAGGTTATTGAACTACAAAGTGCCATAATGCCGAAAAGAGTTGTGTGATGGCCCCAGATGTCAAGGAGAGAGTTGAGACGACCATTGTGTCTAACACGTTGCCTAGTGTACAGTTTATATTCAAGAGGCAGTGCCTTCCTGTGAGTCATTGTACAAATACATTGTTCAGGACTGAAGCTCGTAAAAGGAGAAGAGTGCCTGGAAATTTTCCTGTACTCTAATGTGACATAGAAATTTTCACATCAAAAGAATCAAAGAGTACAACTGGTCCTTGAAACCATCCGTTGCTAGCCTGTAAACAACAAACTCTGTATATGCTCAAACCTCATGCAGAGCATCGTATATATTTGCTGAAGGCCAGACTTGTGGTACTTGGGTTTTGGTCTGAATGGGTAGAGGATGTTGTGTGTATTTCCTTGCCTATCAGATGTAAAGGGCAGAGTGAATCCATGAAGATGCAGCTTTGATCCCAAATAACTTTTGACTTACTGCTTCTTCAGCAAGGTGAAGTCATGGGCTGAAACCATCTCTATTTCCTTTTGACGCAGTGGACTGAAACAAAAATTTTCCAATTTGTATGTACAAGTTGAAAACACTGATTTGGGGTTGAACAGAACTTTTTCTTTGACTTGAAAGACTCTGGTTTTGCTTGTGTCTACAAATACAGGACATCTGGAAGCAAAGGACTAGATTCCCAAGAATGAATTGCCTCACAGAAATGAGGCAATTTATATCAAGTAAGATAGTAGGTCAGAAATCCTGGACTTCTAGAGACCTGAATTCCAGTGCCCCCTGTGTCTCACTTGGAGGAGGAACTTTGAAGTTTTGTGTCCTGAGAATTATGTTTTAACATTGAACCATTTCACTCTCTATATAATAAGTATTCACTAAGCTAGAGAAAATTCCTGGGTATCGGTGGTTTTTAGAGAACACCTTGGTTCTTCATCCGGTATTTATTTTAGGTAAGCATAACTGCCTTAACTGAGGAAAGAGTGAGTCAGACCTATCCCATGGTATTCTGTGGCAGGGGATCTGCTCAGGCAGTGACTCCAAATGTGTGCTGCTCATGATAGCTTATTCCTGAACTATCATGAGGCATCCAATATGTATGGTGGTAGGACTATGTAGGAGAATTTTGGAACTTACCCGTAACCCAGGCAAAGCCATTTTTCCATACTGTAAAAATAAAGCGTATTTTCTCAGCATTAGTGCCTAAAGATCTTTATAGAATTACCAAAAAATTACTTAAGCTCTGTTGATGCTGCCATTTTCTTATGTAAAAATACCTGAAAATATCAAATACCAGGGTTGATATCAAGAATAAAATGAGTCTCATTTATCCATTTATTTACTGTGAAATTCCTCAGGAAACTGCTAAGTAGGGCTTGACATTATAGGAGATGGAAGAAGAGAGCTTTCATTCATGCAGTTCATCTTTCTGCAAACAGGTGTGCAAGATACCCAGCCAAACAGAAAACGTGGTTCTCTGTACTCTCCACTGGCCTTTAAAAAGGTTTCCATCCAAGTTCTCTTTCACCCTCCTTATTTGAGATGATATAAGATGGGACTTGGTAGTGTTGAAGTTAAAACACTACCAATAGGAAAGCCCTGTCCCTTGAACTGCTCTGGTCATTCTGGGTTTTTCTCCCCATTGCTACTTTAGGGATTGCAGATGATCTGTACCCACCCTCTTTTCCTAGGCTGGTTTTGAGGAGACAGTGAATGGGAGTAGATGGGAGATGAAATTCTTGTTCTGAAAGACAGTTTTTCATTTTTTTTCCCCTGCATGTGTCTTTGTGTAGCTGGCTGCTTCTTTCCACCTCCTCAGCCAGTCTTCATTCTGTCTTTACCTTAAGCCATCTCTGATTGCCTGTTACTTTGGTTGTGCACCTGAGCAGCATACTTATTGGCTTGTGTTGCTCATGCCAAATCAACTTGCTATAGCGTGATCTGTGAAGACGGACAGGAAGTGTTCACAAGCACACATACTTTTAAGGAATATCCTACCCTCACGTTACGTCAGCAGTGGACCTTACTCAAAATACCAGGTGCTGTTTCCAAATGGATGGTATTTCCTGCATGGGCGGTAAGAAACCAAACTGAAAGAACTTGGCGTGATGATTCTTTGTGATTGAGCCTGCATGATCCAAGATGCCTTTTCAAAGACATTTTTGAAAAGGAAGGAAAGTTTTTTCCCATATTTCCATGAATCCGTACACTTAAATTCTAAAACGAAGGTGCTGTGTTACAGGTTTTTTTTCTTTTCCAGGCGAGCAGTCAAAATGACAACCATCCACTTTATACATCTCAGGGTTGTTAAAATCATTTATAACTGAACTTGTCCCATGGCTCCGTAAGATAACTGATGAAAAACGAGCATGTACTTCTGAATTAACTGTGCAGTGTCAGGTTGTGTAGGAAGCTGACACAACACATTTCACCCCCTCCTAAAGTATGTGTCTGCTGAACTACTAGGAGTCAGTGGCGCAGGTTGGGACCAGCAATGCGAGTTTTATTAGAGCAGAAAGAGTGAGTTAGGATGTGGGCTGAACTGCACTTATCCTTCACCCAAGCTCCAATGTAAAGTTCCAAATATCAGTGATTTCCTAATTATACAAAGTATGATTATGTATAGCAAAGACTGATTTTTACAGACAATATGTATAGTAATTTATGGAAGCTTGTAATTAGTATTTGTGTGTATGTATATGTACACACAGATGCTCTCACACCTTGAAGCAGTACTCTTAAAAGAGACTTTTGTTCTAGTTTTTATTTGTCCATCACCATTGTATCCAACGTATATTCTAAAAATGCTTTGCATTTCCATGCTATGCAGCAAAACTGTCCCAAAGCCACAACAACCCTTCCTGGAATCTAACTCACGTACTTCCTGACTGTTACCCCATACAGAAACCGCTTCCCGGTAAGATTTCTGTGGATTTCTGCCTTGTGTCAAATCTGCTAATATACAAAGTTGTGGCAAAATCTCTGCTTGGCACCTGCAGTCTTGGGAGGCTGTGAGAGGAATTTAGCTCCTCCAGAAGAATGGGTATCTGATATTTCTTTTCCGGTGATAGTTTGATAGAGGAAGCAACCAGATACACAAAATCTTAAAACTCATCTTTTCTCTTAGCTGGAAGACTGAAGTGCTGTTTCTGCTGCTGTTGAGTGGTCTTCAACAAGAAGGGTCAAACAGCTCAGTCACAAAATGCCTTCCACTTAAGTACTTTTTCCAGGAAGAAACACAGAGCACCTCTTCCTGTGAAGGCACAGAAATAGTGCTGTGCTGATTCTGAGTGGGCTGTGATGTGGCTGTAAATGTCAGGTCTGATTTTTTTCATACAAATTCTCACTACTTGGTACATTAGCTTATACTGAAGAATAGACAGCTTTTCATCCTTAGACCTTTTAAGGAGCTCAAAGTTTAAGTCTTTTAAGTGCTGCTCACACTGTTTTTCGTCCCAAAGGTGCATCCATTGCTCGGGAAGTTGTGCATGTGGAACACAGAATAATTCATGTTGGAAGGGACTTACAGAGGTTAACCTGGTCAACAGCATCCTTCACAAGCAAGCACAGACAAAAGATGTCTTGAAAAGTGGTCCTTTAAAGACATCCAAAGCCCTCTTCTTAAAAAGACAGAGAAGAAATAGGGGGAGAATTAATCAGAAACAAGAATGGGAGGAAAATATCCTGGATTGAAATCCACAATGAAAAAATAAGGTGCCAATCTTTAATATTGTAAAATCTGCCCCCTGTGACCATAGTGCCATTTGAAGCTTTTTATCCTCTCATCTTGGATGATTAAATCAATGCTGCTGAACAGAAACGTTCCAGTAGTTATTTCTGGACAAGTGCGAGGAGTTAGAGGAGAAAGTGGAGGAAATTTTTGTCAATTTTTATTTTTGAAATTGTTCCATCTGCTTTACTGCCCATGTTTCACATTCCAGCCTTTCACTGCAGCTCTGTAATTTGTCAGAATTCCTGAGTGCAATGAGTTGCGCTGCAGAGAAGATACCCTAGCTGCTCTTAAAACACAGTAAGTATTTGAATACTGATTAGATCCATCAAATGTGCTCATTTATTAGCAATAAATAATGATCCTTTGTGTAACAACTGTGCATAAATTACTTCCATCTGCACATAAATTTTACCTCGTCCAGTATCTAATGGAAGTTGTTGCATCCATCTTTCCAGCAGCCCAGGTGTCTTTCATAATCACCTGATGTTTTTATTCTTCTGAGTGGCTTAACATTTTTGTCATTGTACCTTTCCTCACGTCCAGCTTCCTCTTCTATATTTCTAAAGTATATAAGAATCTCCTTCCTATTAAAGAAAAAAAGGTCATAATCACAGTGATCACGTCTTACTTGGAACAATTTGAATGAAAAAACCTCAAGGATTTTGGAGGACTGCCTGATACGATTTTGAAAAATAAAAGTTTGACTTCATGAAAAATCTTCTATTTAAAAGAAAAGGAAAGCGCAAAGCAGCCAGTTGTTTTGCATGATTTATTTTGTTGATGTTTTTATCAAAACATCTTATATTTTTGCAACAAGTCTTTCATTAAACTAAAAGTTTAGAAACTTCGATTTTTGGCAAAAGTAGAAAAGGTAACAGAGGTGGAAGTCACTTAGACTTTTTTTTCCTCCCCATTATTTGAGTAACTTCAGTGTTTATAAAAGTATCAATGAGCAGTGGGAACTCATTTACGTTCAGTGGTTTTCTCCATGGTTTTCTTGCCAGTAGTGCCTAGTCCAGGGTTTTGTAGGTACCTCTCTAAAGCAATCATTAAACAGATGAGCTGCTCAGCTGGGCGCTGGCTGGGTGAAGGGGTCCTGGGGTCCTTGTGGTAGGCACAGCTCTCGCACGCGTGGTAGGTTATTGGGATCACCCCATCCTCCCTCTCTCAAGGCACTCCTTCCCTGAAGGAAGGCAGTCTGAAACCTGGGTCTGAAAGGCTGTTGGTCTCCTACATTGGACAGGATTTTCTTTTGGGCACAGAATGTAAAATACCATCATTTCAGAATTGCATCTCTCTGCCTTGCCTCGCTGGAATGCTATGTAGTATCAGGAGCGCTAGATAAGCAAATAATAGTGTCACTAATTAATGTATAAATCATTTTGCTCCCTTTTTCTCATCACAAGATTGGCCTAAAAAAAAAATCAAAATATTTAAGAATTTAAGAATTATATATATAAGCCTGCAACTTCTGTGAGTCACTATATTTCACGCTTTTCAAGATTTTCTTTGCCTCCAAGAAGAATAGAATCTCATTTTGACTTTGAATGATAAATAAGTCTTCTCAGTCTAGGAATGGGGACAGTAAGAAAAGCATCAAATACCATGATCCGGGCAATAAAATCCCAAAGAGCTGGCAGTCGTAGGTCAGAGAAGACATGGCTTGGGAGGGAGCCAGAGCCTGCCGGTGAGCAGGAGCAGCAGTCTGGAGACAGCTGTCTGGAATCTGTCTGGACAGCAAGCACCCCAGGAGATGAGAGAGTCATGCAGGGAAGCAGATTTTTGCTGCTATGGGATCCGTAACGTCAGAGCTTGTTTCCACTTAAAGGGGTTTCCTGTCAGAACTGCAACTGGCAAACCCTGCCCATTAACATGAAAGTTCAACAGCTTTCCAGAATGGAGTTACAGGAGCAGAAATGAGTTGCTGCATGTATAAAAGCATGTAGATTAGAGATTTTGTGGCATGGTTATAGGGTTTGAGAATGGATGGTTAGTTGGTTCTTGTTTTTTTTTTTTAAATGATGAAGAGTGAGGCTGTAGGAAAGGAAGAGGACACAGGTACCAATGTGGGAGCTACAATTTGCGTATCTCTAGGCACAAATTTGAACAATTGCAATGAGGTCAGACTGGGATTCTGCAGGTGTTAGGACCTGTGGGGAGGTGCAGATGACCTTTGATAGCAAAGCAGTCTTCTACTACTTCCATGAAAGTTGGAAATGCTTACAGAAATTCATTATAAAGCCTGTAGGATTGCAAAGCCTGGAGCACACCCCGTTCCTGGCTCTAGGCTTCTTGTGCACAGAAGTCCCATCAAACACACTAACCATGATTTTAGGGTTAGCTGGGACATGGATTCGAGGACATGTTGAAGAGGTTCAACTATATAATCTGTCAATTTTCTTTTCATCTTGGTAGCTGCAGTTTAGACATAAATCATCTGGGCTGTGCTTAGGAAGTGCTTAGTTTCAGGTCATCTTCTGGTGGACCTCTTTAATTCAATCCAGTTGATGTCAGTCTGTCTAGATTAGATGAATGAAAGCTTGGACCCATGTGATAGCGTAATGCAAGTATTTAAGCTTTCACCACTCCAGGCAGGTCTGGAGTTCAGCATTCAGAAAACCAGCATAGGTGGTAGATGTTGCTGGGCTTAAGCACAAACTCAGACCCAGGACTCATGAACAGTGTAGGCATAGCCAGGGAAAGGGCTGGCTGATCATGAAGACCAGAACGACATCTAAGGGTGTGTTAGGTTTGACAGTATGTTGCATCCTCTTAGTCGCTGGTGCCTGCTGTATGTGCTGGTGCAAACTGCAGAGTCGGGCCCAAAGGCAATGACTGCTGCTACTGAGTGACCTACTTAAGTGGAAAACAGCATGCAAATGTGGTTACTAATACCTTAGCTGAGTGTAAGTATTGTGAGTGAAGAGCTGCTCTTCCTCCACCCATCTGATGATCTGCCCATGCTTTAACCAGCCACTTAGTCATTTTTACTGTCATCTTCCCTTGTATCTGTCAGAAAGATCCACACCATCCACAGGTATGTAAATGGATAGTATCTTCTCCAGTATGTCTTGAAAAGCATCAGCCTCCCTTCCCTAACTTTGCAGAGAACATGGGCATCTGCTTTCAGATATTCACTAACATTTAGGCATGAATTAAATGCCTAAGGCTGAGTCTGCCTAAATGTTTTGGTTCAAAGCTGTAGTTCTGTTTTGAAGTGAACTCCTTGAGTATCCTCACTTACCATGTGTTGACTTGGTATGCAAAACAGTTCTGGTGTCTGTGGGCTAGCTTCCTTTAAGAGAAGACTTAATCTGAAGCTCAACCCCAACTGCAACATCAAATGTGTCCCAACCCCTGATGAAGATACTATGATCTGAACCAATGAGCAGGCTGCACAACTGCAAAGTCCTCCAGCATTTGCTGAACATGCACAAGCTACTAGAAATCTCCCCAACCCACTAACATCCTGAATGTCTTTGCTGTACAAAGGACCTGCTGCATTTTCAGATTTCCAGGAAGAAACACAGAGTACCTCTTCCTGTGAAGGCAGTGATAGGACAAGAGGTAATGGCCTCGAGTTGCACCAGGGGAGGTTTAGACTGGATATTAGGAAGAATTCATTCACAGAACGAGTTGTCAGACATTGGCACGAGCTGCCCAGGGCAGTGGTGGAGTCCCCATCCCTGAAGGAGTTTGAGTCGTGTTGACATACGGCTCAGGGATGTGGTGTAGTTGAGGACTGTCAATGTTGGACTTGTGCTGAGGGACATGGTTTGGTGGGGAACTGGCAGTGTTAGGTTAATGGTTGGATGTGATGATCTTAGAGATCTCTTCCAACCTAGGCTATTCTGTGATTCTGTGACTCAATGATCTTCAAGGACTTTTCCAACCTAGATGATTCTGTGATTCTGTGAATCAGGGGAACAGAAGCAATGGACCATCTTCCAGCCCCAGGTGTATGCTGGGTGACCAGCTCCAGTGCTGTACATCTGTGTCTAACCCCTGGAGTCACCCATTCCCAGCTTCTGCATCACTCAGAAAATAACTATTTCCTCCAGGTCTGTGTATTTTTTTGAAAATGGGTTTGAATTTGGACCTGGGGGACAAGGCCTGGCCCAGGCACCCAGGGCAGCCATAAGGGGAAGAATGCACAGGAACCAGCTCATGGGCTTGTCCCCAGGCTGGAGAAGTGGAGGGACACTTGGCTGCTCCCTCCAGCGAAAGGCCAGCTGACTCTTTTCGTACCACTGGTAAGGATGTTCCTGAGTTTTCCAGTCCTTGCCCCGTTGGCTTTGCTGGAGTGACAGCAGTGCCATTACTTCACCCATCCCCCCACCTTGCTATTTCAGACTCCTCTTCCCTCCTTCACACTTCTGCTTTCTGGTGAGGTTGAACCCAAAATAAGGGAAGAGGTGGTAATGCAAATTGTCTCACAAAGTGGCTGGAGGCAGGAGCTTTGTCTCTGCCTTTCCAAATCCCACAGAACTGACATCAGGGCTATGGCTGTGTCCCAGACAGAATATACGTCCCCATAAAACTCTGCTCACCAGCTCTCACTACTATTGAAACCACTGACATGTTAAAACACCTTATTACTAGTGGCAGCCATTTTCTGCTAGTCTAATTTTTGTCCTTTCAAAGAGCTGGAGGGGATAAAGTAATGTTTCTTGTTTGCTTAGGAAGCTCCAGTGTCCTTTACATTCTTGCACAGTTCAGTCTCCCGTCTGTTGCTTTTGCAGACCACAGTCATGGCTGGTGATTTATCAGCGTGGCTGCCCCTACTGCAGAGGGTTTCCCAGATACCTGCTGTAACCTAGTCTTTCCCCACACTGGTACCTGTGAGCACAGTAGAGCCAACAGCCTGTCCAAGCATGCAGTGTGAGCCCCATCTCCTGCCTTCTGTTAACCAGCTGCTCAGCCATCCTCAATTTCCCTCGACAGAATTATTTTGTCTAGCTCAGAGATAAAAATATCTCGCTGTTTTCCAGGGACAGATCCTAGAGAGACATTCTCAAGAGAAAAGCACGAGCAGCAGAACAAATAACCAAAAGAGTACAATTCTGTGATAATCCAACTACCTTTGAATATACCTAGATGGTCTGAGAACAAAATTGTCAAAAGTAAAGAACAATAATTTTTGTTTTTCCAATCTGTCTTTTTTTTTTGGTTGTTGTTCTACCTCTTGTTCTTGAGTTTGCTCAGGACTCATACCTCACTGGGCTTGCATCCATAGAGCACTGGCTATAGTGCATCTTGTGAGAAAGTTTTGGTCACTTTATAGGTTGCAGACCAGAAAGACCAAACCCCACCATCTCATGTGATGTGCGAGCAGTTGGAAGGCTGCATTATCAGGAGACTGTGTTGCTCGTGTGCGGTTTCCCAGAGACTTTTCAGTTCTTGCCTTTCATAGTCTGCTGCTACAAGAACACCAGAGCACTGTCACGTGCCCCTAGCTGGAAGGGTGCTGGTTGCAGTGTGCTCGAAGGGTTTTTCCCTCTGAACTCGGCCAAATCTGCTCCCGTTCTAGTCCTGGCAAGATGACATGAGGCACCCCATAGCATGGATGCACGGCTTTATAGGACAAATTGCTTCCTAACACAGAGTAGGTTTAAATGTTTTGCATCTTTGCTGACCTCACTTCCAGCATCAGCTGAGGTCATGGCCTGTAGTTTCAAGATAGGAAGCAAAAACATTGAGTAAATGTAACTCTAAGTGCCAAACCTGCATACTCTTAACAACCAGGGACATTTTTAGTGGCTTGATACCTCTCACCTGGGATCCTTTCTTCTATCCTAGCTGCAGGCTCCACTCCAAGCATTGCTCTGCTTGCCACATGGCTCCCTCAGGTTTAAGGTTGGACTAATGGGTTGGTGCTCAGCACCCGTTTCCCCTCCCCAGGTCCTTCTGTGATGGTGGCTGCTCCAAAGCCTCTCTCTCTTGAAACTGCCAATTCCAGTCCCCTTTGGTTTTACCTTAAATCTGATCTCTTGTTTATTACTCCAAATCGACATATTTACACTGGGGTGACCAAGCATGCCCAGAGAATCAGCTTTTCCTCCTATCCCACAGACTTTTTCCAGGATGTTTTTTTGTCTGGGATTTTAGAAACAGCAATTGGGATATTTATTTTCTTCTTGTCTGCCCCTCTCAGAACATGGTCATGGGAATAACTCATGGCCCCTCAGCCTGACGGTAGTGCCAGGGTGCAGAATACAACACAGACAGCATGGCCCACGTCCTATTCCTTTTCTTCTAAAATCCTGTCCCTTAACGTATACCAATTTTGGCCTTTTCCACTTCATTCTGTGCAATTGCAGTTTTGATCTGCCCTTTCTCCATAGATTGAGAAAGAGGAAAGCAAATGTAGCCTCTGGGGATATTCTGCTTCTTGATTTGGCACTTGTGTGCAAATGTCTCTTGAGTTCTTCAGTTGCCAGACTCCTTCCAGCCAAGGCAGCACTGTTATTTGTTCAGGAGGTTTTCTGGGTGTTACCATACTCGGGAGACTGTTCTTCAAAAGATGTATCACTGAATGATTCATTGTTCTTGCATCATCCTTAGCTGTCGGTCTGTAGTTACCCAGCTTTTTACGTGCTTACATTGTGCTTTTTTAATGCCTTTTCCTTTTCCACACTTGAGATGAATTTAGGGGCTCTCAGTGTGATGCATCACCTTCTGTCTGCAGAGAAATGTCTGTGTGACATCCATGGACGGCACTGGCTCAGGAAGGGGCTATGAGATGTTCACCTGATCTGAGTGCTCATTGTATCTCTCTGAGCTAACTATGGGGAAGCCACTGTGGTCACTGCACAAGCTCTGGGGCTTGTAGACATTGCAAGGAGATGGAGAGGAAGGGTTTGGGTCTGCAACAGTGCTTTCCTGTAATTTATTACCAAAAGACTTGACTACACTTCTCAGCCAGTTTAAACAAAATAGACACGATGGATTTATGCACTGGTGACATCAAAGAGCACACAATTGTTCTTTTCTGTCTCAGTTCCGAGTCCTTGTCTGACCCTCACTGCTTGCTGATGCACATCATCTCCCTCTGTCCTAGGCCAAATTCCTCAGCACCGGAGATAAGGTGTCCTTGGTCGCTAGCCCTCGCCTGTGTAATGCCTTGCTGGGAAGCCATTACTAGATTTGACAGAGCCAAATCTGCCCTTCAAGAATATGGTTTTGGATGCAATGACCTGGAACAAAGAAAAAATAATCCACAGGAAAAATACCACCACAGTGCAGTATCTGCCAGCGCTCAGGGTGGTGAAAGGCAGGCTCCAGTGACGATAATCTTATGAGACAGTATTGTATTTGGCACTCGGACACTTGTGTGATCTGTGTTTCGGGAATCCCTTAGCAAAACAAGGAAAGACTTTCCAATCTGAAAGAAATAAAAAATGGCAGAAACTGGGAGTGGAAACTCACGTCGTTTAATTTATGGCATGTCTATGTTTATATCCTCCATAAGTCTTGGAGAAGAAGGGGCCAGTCATCGCTCTCTCACTCACCTTTAATCCACAGTGTTCTTCTCTGCAGACTTGAAGTTCCAGAGAAATATGATTTATCTTCAGAATTTGTGTTTGTTTTTTTTGGTGGGAGAATTCTTCTGTTTTCTTAACTTCAGAGAAAATGAATCATTGTGCAGTGGGAGGCTTGGACATGAGGTTGAACAAAAATGAATTTCTTATTTTTGTGAACTAGAGAGTACAAACCCATCACCTTTTAGTAAATACTTGTTCACAAAACTTTTAACAGTCTTTTGCTGTAGTTGAAACGCTAATAATCCGCATTGCCTAAAAGTATTTTAGGAGCTTGTCAAGATTTTATTTTGTATGTATACAATCATCTCAAATCTAGCCATGTATCTTCTTTGATTTGCTATTTTGCTATTTTAATTCTAAAGCATTCAAAATTGGATAAAAGCTCACTCTAAAATTTTTTGAAATTGAAAAGGTAGCGATTTTTCATATACTCAAGGCCTAAAAAACTTCGGTGTATATTTCATATACAAGCACACAAACAAAACACCTTGTAGAACCCTTGTTATGTGTGAAATGTTTTGACTCAAATAGCTGGTGATGAATAGTGATAGATATATATATGTGTGTGTGTGTGTGTATATATATATATATATATATAAAGACAGATTTGATATGTGGAGACTGTAGCACCTCCTAAATTCATAATAAAAATAATTCATTCAGTTGATTAAGGAGATGTCATTCAATTACAAGTCAGGGTGCATCTACTCTCTGAAAATAACACATTGTTTAAGAAATTAATGCTACGTTAGGGTAAAAAAAGGATTTTTTACACGTTTGATGATGTTATGCATTGTCGTTTCCACTCTTTCTTCTTTATTAGAAAGTAAGTAGTGAATTAATCTCTTGGTTTTTTATATAATCAGAGAAACATTCTTACATATGGAAAATGAGATTGTGAAATTCCTGAAGTTTGCAAGGAATCTGAAACGCAGGCATATGGCTTGTAGGCATGCTGAACTGACTTTAAAAGCTGATAAATTTCAATTTGTGCATGCCCATTGAAATCCATTTATAACCTTGCTATGGCAATAGCATTTCTGGGGAGAATTAACATAGAGATAGACTTGGTATTACTTTATGTCTTGTTTCAGACTGCTCAGATAACAATAGCAATAAAATGGAACTGCCCTTTGTGCCAAGAACAATAAAGTGGATGCACAGAGTCTGAGAATTCTTGGCAAGAGATACCTCACACAAATTAGGCTCTAATATGGAGTATTTTTAGATTTGGATTCCTTTCATTGGATGTGCAAAGAATAAGACTCCTTGGAGCAAGTCGCTAGTGATCCTTTCTCCTTTCTGGAAAAGAGAGCAATTCTTGGAAGTAGGATCTGCATTTCATTCCAGGAGAAATTCATATTCATTTTAGTAAAAAAATGTTATGTGGTGTTGCTTGTTTTTTTATTTCAGCACAGAAACTCAAAACTGAAGTTGTGATACACCTACAAACTCCAAAATGTGGTGAGAGACTGGTGAAAGAGAAGACTGTGAAGTCTCAGGAGGAACTCCAGTTATCCAAGGAAATCATGGTATTCAGCATTTTCTACGAACCACAGAGCACCTTCAATGAGGTGGTCATCATGTTGCTACTGGTAATACCATCTTGCACCTCAAAATATTTTTTCACACTGTACCACCAAGAGTTCTATTATTATTTGAGACAGGGAAGTATATGCATAACCCTTACAACTGTGGAGCATGTGAATTTCAGCCTTTCAAAGTCTTATGGTTAGATCAAACACAAGATTTTCAGGATCTGGTTTCGTTGCTTGGTTGTTTGGTTGTTTGTTTTTGGGTGGGTGGTGGTTTTTCGGTGGGTGGTTTTTTGTTTGTTTGGTTTTTCCACGTGGCATATTGTGCTTCTCCTCCTTAAGAAAATTGTTTCCTTTTAGAGACAAGAGCTAGACTTGACTATGCTTTTGCAAGGGTTTCATCATCTTCATTTTCGAATTGTTATCTTAACCACAACTCAGCCATGGTTCCTGGGTAAGAAGGAGGATGATTTTGGTTCTGCTCTGCACAAAATTGTTCTTCTGATGAAATCAGTGACTAAAATCCCTCTGAATTCAGTGGAAGCAGGGTTCAACCAGCGACTCGTAACAAAGACAGTATTGTTCGGCATTGCAGGGGTCTGGGATGCTGGTGATGCCTTTCGTCTTTTTGCTCACTTCCTCTGGCTCATTAGGGCTGTGGCTTTTGGTCTTTAAGCTCTGGAGTGTATGTTTGCTATTAGACGTCAGTGATGTTCTGTGGGCTCTGGTGCCTACTGTGCTACCAGGCAGATGTTCCAACAGTCCTTTCAAATGCAACATCTATTGCTGGGGAGTGGGGTCTCTCCTCCTAATTTAAATGCATGAAATCTTAGATTGGGTTTGCATTTCACTCTAGATTAGATTTGCATGATTTTTTGATTTTTTTTAATTATTTTTTTTTAAATGCCAGCAATAGAAGTTAACTTAAACCCCAAGAGGTTGCCTTAAGTATCTGCATTGCTCTTGTCTTCATGTGTTGATCAGCAGTGTGTTTCCTTCACATGGGATGTCAGCAGGCTTCATTTTCTGTGCTGAAGTGGTAGTAAAATAGCATAAAGAGAGGCTGGGAAATTGAGAATTATGGGAGGTATCAAGATCTCAGTCCTGTAAGAGGTCTTTGGAGGAGCACTGACCCATCATTCCAGAGACCAGATAAAAGCACTAACACCCTGGCTAAATAAGTGCAAGCAAGTCACAGAGAGTATCAACTGCCATGGAGAGAGGGGCACTCAGTGTCGAGAGGATAGTGGGTATTTTTTGTAAGCATATGCATAAGCTTTCAAAATGCAGATTTTAAAATTTTGATATGTAATGATACCGATTTTGCAGGCTAAACTATTAAAATTAATTACCATCTATTTTCATTCTTTCTAATTACTGTAAAGGTTAGATAGATATCTTTGTTCCAAATTAGATTTTATTCGCATGCCCAAGTACATGTTTAGATTAATTCTACCTGAAGTGGATGGACTATTGTGGTTTTATGAAGCAATCTGGTCAAATTTTCCAACTGGGCATTTTAAAAAGAGGAATCTGAAACATCAAATGTGCTAGTCATGCCTTGGTAAGAGACCTTTCCCCTGCAGGGAAATCTGCATTCGTTGTAGTTCATTCCACATTTCAAAAGCTCTTCAGCTATAAATTGCAAAGATATAGTTCAAATATATTTTTAATTACTGCTAGTATTTCTGAGGCTCTCAGAGGTGGCAGCTAGTTTGTTGAAGTGTTGTCGTGTCTGGGTGCATCTGCTACTATGTCTCTTGGTTTTGGTATTTCCAGATTAGAAATTAATTTCTGTATTTCATTCCCAGTTTCTCTTGTCTTCTCTTTTCAAGACCATATGGCAGCTAAGGAGGTCTTGTCCCCAGCTGTCCCCCAGCTTACCCCAGAGCTGTTGGGGAGCCATGGCTGTATACTGTGCCAGCTTGCTCTCCCTGATGAGTCCCGGTGATGTGGTTGCACAAGACCAGCCCTTCCTTTGCACTCTGACCCATGGTCCCCAGGGGTGCATGACGAGGCTGGAGCATCTCCACAGCTTGGGAAGGAGGCCTCCCTGAAGGGGTGCAGGTACTGCTGCCGATGCCCTGCCTCTCCTGCAACACATCCAACTGCCGTATCCAAGGTCAACAACAACCACACTCTTCTTTTAAGCTGCCAGTATTACAGACCCTGTGTATTGTATCCTGCCTTGGGAGAGTTGGAGGAAGCAGCACGAAACCCATGTTTATAAACGGATGTGAGATATAAACTAACACTCCCTTTTTGATATCTGAAGATTTATCTCTCAGTAAAATTCCTCAAGGGAAAGCTGCAAAAATCTAACCTCAGTGTTAATTAAGAACCCAGAAACTCCATTTATCTGAATTTACATATGGAAGAGAAGGTGGTATGATAAAAAAGAGATTTAACTATGCATCCCTTTCTGCAAATATAAACAGTTTTCCCTGTGTTTATGCTAGACTGTCTCCAAATGCATTGTAATACAGAAAAGGGACGCTTGGACCCCCGAGCACAGCTCTGTGCCAGGGCTAAGCCCTTTGGCAAGTGCAGTGGCTGTAGCATACAGAGCAATGAGGACCTCTCTGCAGATGAGGGCAGGATCTATGGTCGTGACATGGAAGGCAAATCCAGGGTGGGATTTTGAGTGGGAAGAGCTGTGGTCAAAGATGGGAGATGAGCAGTCAGGGAGGAGGATGTACAATTATTCTGAATGAGAAGGAAACATTGCCTGAGCAGCAAGGCTGAGTAAACAGGATAATTACCAGGAATTTACAGAAGTATTAGTGCAGTCATGGGATGGCCTTTGTTTGAGCAGAGAGAGGGCAGTGGAGGAGCCAGAAATAAGTTCTAGGTTAAGAGCTATAATGGTGGACATTTTACTGGAGTTTTAGTAGTCACGGGGAAAGGGAGAAGGAGGAAAAATATGAATTCAATTTTGAGATATCAGAGGACCTTGCAGCAGAAGAGAGCAAGGAAAAGATATGGGTCTGGCTGCTCACTCGCAGTTGATGCAGATGTGATAGTTATAACTGGGATTTAAATAAGGATTTTAATAAGCAGGCATAAAAGGAAAGCAGGATAGCATCTCCATTAAAGATAACCCTGAAGGAGAAGACAAAAGAAAAACCAGGAAGAAAATCTCGATGAACAAAGGATACACCTGGCTGTTGAAGGCAAGGGAGAAGTGTGGAAAAATGAAAAAGCAACTCTTGTTCTTAAGAAAGAGGTGGAGGGGCTGCTTCAATGCCTCAGAGAGGGACAAGCTGGTAAGAGGAAGAAAAGGAAATCAAAGTACTGGAAACAGAAGCCTTGAGGTTTTGAGAAGCCTGGAGATGAGGGGGAGGAGGGAGAGCAAGCAGCAAGCAGAAAAGGAGGTGGAGCTGGGCAAGGAGCTAAAGCCTCCTAGGCTCCCAGGGAGAAGGAGAGAAACCCAGGAAAAAACTGGTTAGTGAGAGGCTGAGAGGAAGGGCAATGCGGGAATGGGGACATGAGCTACAGAATTACAGCTGGAGCAGTGGATTGCACTGGGAATGGAGCAGGAGAGAGGTTTAGTGATACATCCTCAGACAAAGCCTTCTCCGTCTGTGTCTGAATGTGCCCATTTCTGTCAATGTGATTAAACTAAGCAGTTGATCTCATTATCCAGGTGATGAGTGGGTGCTGATGTGTAGCCCTCAGGAGCACATAGAGCCTATAAGAAAAATTGATTCATGAGTCAGTGGCCAAAATTTTTAAAAATCCCTAAAAGATCAAGAAATGTGGTTTGAAAAAAAGCTCTTTTCTCATTTATTTTCTTTTTTATTTTTAATTTTTTCTGGTGGTGAAAGAACAAGAGCAGAAATTAAATTATCTGCATCTGATGAGAAGAAAAATGTCTGGTTTCAGGTCTTCATAAGGAAGACCTGAAATGCTGGAGGAACAAAGCAGCACATTTTTCCATTGTGGGAGCCAGAGCCTCGCTGTCCCCCACGGGAGAGCACAGACCACATGCTGGGGAGCTGCGTTTTACTCCTGCTGATAGGAATTTGACCCCGCCACTCTCTGGTGATTCCCTTAGCACTGGGCTGCCCACCACACTTTGTGCAAGGCATGAAGTCCCACCAGCAGGGACTGTGTTTGTCACCTGCCTGGGCTGTTCTCCTCTCTGGAGGGAGATAGGCAGGTTCAGGCCCACCAGCTGCCCAGTGCAGGCCATGGCCGTTAATTAAATTCCTCCATCATTCACAAGTGGATGCTGCAGGGTGGTGTTCGGGGGTAGCTCTCCCTCTCTGCTGTCAGCCAAAGCTGATCCATGGAAGAGCTGCTGGGACAGAAAGCAAATGAGAAGAGAGAGAATGACTTTGTGGCCTGAGCCTAGTGTAATGTTTGAAGACCAAGGAAATGGGTAACATTTGTTTTAGATGGGCTGATTTTTTTTTAAGGCAACATGATTATTTGGGATGATCTAACATAAGCAGCCACCCTGACAGAGGCACAGGACTTCCCTGCAGCTTTAACGCCCAGTCCAGTTGACACTAGGAGGTGGCTGGAGCGGTACAGTAAGCAACATGTGGAGGAAATGAAACAGCGCCTAGGTGCACAACTGGTTGGCGGGGCTTGGAGTCTTCCTCTGAGAAACTTTTATTTGCAAGGACTACATGTTAATTTACTGAGTTCTTGGTGCTTTGGGGAGCAAATATATATGCTAGTGTCTAAATGTGGCGCTCAGAAAAGAAGAAAATAAAGGAGATCCCAGATCTTGCTCTATGCCCTGCCTTCCTCAGTGCTCTGAAGCTACAGAGCCCCTTGCACAGGCAGCGGGCAATCTGTTCATCACAGGAAGCAGGAGTCACTCCTCAGCATGGCTGGCTGCTTCCAGTGGCAAAGAAGTGCTGGATCTCAATCCCCAAAGGGCACACCAGCAGCCCTGTTTGCCAGAGAGCCCCTCTGGCCAGTGCCAGGAACCTCAGACCATCCCTGCAAGCCCCAGCCATGTTCCCCAAGGCAGCTGTTGCTCTTCAAGCATGACATATTTATTGGGTTGCTCTGGACAGGGTTATGTAGACCTGCCAAGCATCTCGCCATGTGTGGGGGACACATATACCAAGCCCTGGCTCTTGCTGTTCCTCTCTGGCCCTGGCAAGGTGCATGTGCTCCATGCCAAAGCTTCCCCATCATTCCTCAACTCTACCACAGGCTTCACCTTATCCCAGCTGCAAACTCCGCACTAGGGCTGAGGCTGTGGAGAGACGAGCTCTTGGCCAGTTTTTCCATTTGGTGGTATGAAGGTTTGACCTCCCTGGCTCTCAGCACCATCCCTGTTCAGCAGAGCTCAGTGCCACCTCTCCCACTGTGACTGCTGCCCCAGCTGACGCCGAGCCTGCCCGCAGCAGGACTCAGCTAGTGCTGGCTAAGAGTTTGGTGTGCTCTCGCTGCTGAACTGAGGTCTGTTTAATACTTGTCTGCACTCAATGTGTAAATATTATGAGGAATCTGTAAAAAAGTCTGAAAGCCACTTTATGCAGTTGTTACCATGAATAGATTATTATCCATTTATGGCTGAGGGAGAGACTCTGTAATTTACAGTGCATTTTATATCTCTGTGATTTCTGTGGCACTGGGAGTAGCCAGCAAAAACCTATTAATAACAAAGAGGACAGAGTTAGGATCTCTGTAACAGGACAAAGAAGGATGGTGGCAAGGTGATTTACAATTACTCAAACAAAATAGTTTTATCTGTTTGCTCAAAGGCAGACTGTCTTCTTAAAAATATATATTGCTATGTAAATAGGTGATAAATAATCCTTTATAATGAGACAATTTAAACAGGTGATCTGAATTACTTCATAAAAATACAAATAACATTTATGGCTGTTTTGACAATAATCTCTTTAATGGTCAGGGTTCCATTTAATTAGCCCTTGGATATGCTGCTTTAGACTTCCCTTTTCCCAGTCTACATGCTGCTGACAGCCCTCCTCCCAACAGGTCTAACTTTGGGGGGTGTATTTTGTACAACTGAAACTCCAAAATGCTGCCGACATTTAAAAGAATTGCAGCAAAAGAAAGCACAGAGATTTTCTGATAACCTTAAAAGCAGTGGGGAATGTAGGCCCACTCCAGACATCAAACCCAAAGTGGTGTTAGATTCAAGGGAAGCCCTTGGCTCAACCTTTGCTCATCGATTTGGATGGTAAATCCAGGCTGTTGATGCTCTGTAAAGCACAAGTTAACAAACATGACCACAGAGCCACAAATCTGGGCCACCTTCTCCCTGGGAAAATTGCAGCAATTGCAGAGGAGCATCAGAGATGTCTTTAGTTGTGGGTTTGGAGGGCTGAGGATGTTGGGGACCAGCTGGGATGGAGCTGACACAGCAGAAGATCCTGGGCTCTGATGAGTCTCAACCGCTCAGGGGGTTATGAAAGCAGCAACCGTTTGAGTTTGTTCTTTTTACTTACTAAAGCTCCATTTTATGAACACCCCTGGCCTGGGAATGCATATGCAACTAAAAATAACTTAAAATTAATGTAAGCCAAAGTCAACCCACCTGGCGGCTGCAAACACAGTTATCTCCTATCCCTTCCTTCCTTCCTTCCTTCCTTCCTTTCTGCCTGCCTCCCCCAGCTCAGTTTAACCAGAGCACAGGTGTCTTTCTGCACAGCAGTGCTGGAAAGACAAAGCAGCCACTCTTTTAAACCAGTGGGGGTTTGATCACTTGTGCTGATTTACTTATGAATCGGTGCAGGATGATGCTAATGCCCTGCAGGTGCTTCCCTTCCAAACCTCAGCAGTCCCGGAGGGAGCCAGTGAGATGGGGTGCAGGGGATGGCTGCCCTGCCTGAACCGCAAAGAAGCAGTTCCTCACAGTGACTGTAAACAGATCTGGCAGAGGGAGGAGGCAGTGCTACACTGGCCAAAGCCAAATATAACTGAGTAATGTCAGCACAGATTAAAAGGTAGTAGGAAGACCCATCCTGTGGTCTCTACCTTTCCTCTACTCCCTTCTGCTTCTCTTGGACTCTCAACGGTTACCAGTTGAGACCTTCTTTACATCACAGTTGAAAGGAGATGAGCAGACATGGACACTTGAATGGTTTTAATTAGCTAGACCTTTTAATGTAAAACAGATCTGCTTCGTGTTTCTTTGAAAGAACGTCTTCAAACACAGCAATTTCTTTTGGCACAGGCATGTTGATCCAAATCTAACTTGAAGGCAAGACAGGGCAGAGTTGCTCAGCCAAGTCCTGCCTTTGGAAGCAGTCACCAGCTGTGGACATTTTCTAGAGGTGGGACCGGGTGCAAGGGAGCATCAAGCTGTTTCTCAGCTTTTCCAGCAATTCCTATGTGGGCATGAACACATCACCAAAACTTTCACCCTCTTAATTTCCATATGTGAAACAAAGGTAAAGATGATCTCTTTTCTAAATAGGTTTTGGGTTTACAGAGGAAAGACACCACATACAGAACTTCTGAATATATAATGAGGACAAACAGGTAGCCTGCAGGCCACCTCCTGCCTTCATCTTCAAGGTGTTCATTTTAGTAGTCCTCCAAGGACATTCTACTGCCCTTGCACATGAGCTGGTGCCTGGACCTGTGAGCTGTGTGGGGTATGTGGGGAGTCCCAAAAAAGGGCCACCCCACACTGCTCTGGAGGCCAACTCACTCTGAAAACACTTTCTATTTGGATGGAAAATGGAGCTGCACAGTGTTAGCCCTGTGTTTCAACACAAGTTTTATTTTTATCTTTGCATGTGGAACGGGTTCACATACTGAATGGTAATTTGAAATATCAGGTTCAGCTCTGAGTGAAAGACACCAAATGTGTTGGCAAGAAATAAAAATCCATGGCTATTCTCATGCTGTTTGCTTCCTTTAAATAAGCTTTGAGAAAAGGCAGCAGTGGTGTGTCAGCAGCAGCCCCAGCCACAGGCGCTAGGAGGAGTGTGGGAGTACACCTGCCCTGGTGTTCCCTCTCCACGTCCCCACCAAGTCGACTACTGACAACCTGCCTGAAACCTCATTTCTCAGCCTGCTTCTCTGTACAGTAGGGCTGCATCTACATGGGGGGCAGAGGTTCTCCTGCTTGTCTAGCTCAGTCCAGCAATGTGCACCTCACTGATGGATGTGGGTTTGACCCTCAGGAGCTGACACCACATTTCCTGGGCAAATTCACTTGTCCCCAGCCACTGAAAAGAGCAGAACCACCTTCTCTGCTTTCCTTTTTAACCAGAAGAGGCATGGGAGAAAGTGCCCAGGAGGACTGAAGTGAGACACCTCTGTGCCAGGTGACATTTGGGGCCCACCTTGTGCCAAGTATTTCCAACCACCCCTCTCTGCTTGGCTTTGTGCTTGGCAGGCAGGCAGCTTGCACTGCCAGTTTGAAGCATCTTGGTTCTGGAAGGGTTTGCATTGCCCGTTGGGGTCAGGACCCTGGTCCTGCCCTACCCAGAACATTAGTGTTTCTGTCTGTATTGACTGCAGCCCTCTCAGCTGGGAAACTGCCTCCCCACAGAGCTCTAAAATCACTCATTAGATTTCAGAAATGGGCCAGGGTGAAGAACCACTCAGAGCTGGTCACAAACATTGTGGGACAGCAGGAGAAAGGTGTCAGATTAGTCAAGGTGGCAGAGGAGAGGGGTGTTGTTCAGGGGGAGCTGCAGAGAAAATAAATGTTTGGGCAAGCCGAAGGGAAAAAGATCCTCTCTGCGGTGCAGCTGATGGAGAACAAATTAGGGAGGCCAAAAGAGGGAAACTCTGAGGCTTTAAGATGTCATTACTTACAGTTCTTCAGCTGATCTTCCAACTATGTTCATGCCCTATGTTTAAACAGGTATCCAGCCCTCTTGTGAATCGAGATGAATTATGTTTGTACTCCCAGTGTTCATACTTCCATAAAATATGCAATCAATTTCATTTACAGCATGAGGTGCTCTTTTTAAGTTCATGGCTGCTTGCTACATAGAGACTCTTGCTTTAGTATTTTTCTGTTGCTTTTCTCCTGACTGTGACTGGATTTGTCAAACACAACAGTCACCAGCATCACTCTTACTGTGTCTTTTGAAAGTTTATATTGCTCTCAACTTGCTTCGATTTGATTCTTGATAGCTCAACAATTCCTCATGACTATACAAAGGAAATTACTAGTATTTCAGTTTGGGGTTCATTAACAAATTTTATCAAGTCTGGATGAGGCAAGTCACTGTGCAAGGTTCAAATCTTCCATCCACACCAGATCTTTACACACACTTCCTTTACTGTTACTTTTATAAACTGCTCTTCATTTTGTTAATGCACATAATTTTCTTTGAGAGCACAGATTGGAGCAAAGGGTTCGATGTTATTTAATGGGATTTTTCTGCTTTTGTCTACACTGATGCTTTCAGCTGGGATCCTGAATACTGGCACAGGTAACAAGGGTGACTAGGGTAAATGCCAAAGCCTGAATAGGCGAAGAATAAGTTGCAGAATAAATAGAAAAAGAGGTATTTTCAAATCTTCTGGGCTTGCAATTCATCCTAGAGTTGTTAGGAGCCAGCAGAAGCAATTGCAGAGACAGTAGTCACTGTCTTCGGGCACTCAGGGAGGATGATGATGTTTCAGAGGGCTGGAAAAGATATACACACACATTTAAATATATTCAGAAAGGGAGGAATGAAGATCTCAGGAATTATAGACCAGTCTGCCAAGCTTCACTTCTCAGAAAAATACTGGGAAAAATAAGAACATTAAAAAAAAAAAAAAAAAAGATGAGCAACAGCTAGCACATGTGTCAAAAATATACAATGTCAGACCCATCTATTTCTGAAAAACAGCAAGTGACCTTGTTGATAGGAAAAAAGCAGCTGACTTCACATTTCTTGTAGCAGTTGTCCACAGATCCATTCAAACTGAACAGGCACCACTTCTCATGGCCATAGTCTTTTCTAGCATAATTGTCATCAGTCAAGTGCATGCCCTGCCTCTACCCTGTCAGGTCATGTCCATATGTAATATATAGTTTGGTCATTGCCCATGCGCCCTCAGATCTCTTTGCACATCTAGATAGAGCTCTTTTTATGACTGAAGCCTTCTTTGATCTACCTTTAGATCTTCAACTTGGATGTTAGCTCAACTTACCCCTTTCATTCATTCTCCCCACTTTGGTACCTTTCTCCCTGAAAAAGGAGAGGCATTTTTATCTAACCTTTGATATTCAGACCCCCAGAGCTGCTGAGCCTTCAGTCTGCCCTGAGCCCTAGTGCATATGGACACAGTCTGTTTTTTGAAGTTCCCTTTGAAGGCCAGACTTGGTGAGCACACCCAGAGCCAGAGGCTGTATGGGCATCCTCTGGAATGCATGGTTTAGACATACAATACATTTGCTACAGGTAAACCTCCAGCACTGTCAAGAGTTTAATCCTGGAATTCAAAATCAGTATGTAGCAGAAAACTCAGGAGAAGGACGTCTGTGGAAATTTCTCCTCATTAAAATTTTCTGTGTCTTAAGAGAGTCCTGGGTTTTGCATTTCCAGCCCAGTCCATATCAGCCCCAAAGATGACATTTGTACTAGTAAACTAAACAGGGTCTGGGTGCAGGCTTGAGCACTTGCCTGCAACCACTCTAGGTGTTTACCTGCTGGCTTACTGCCTGGCATGACTTTGGCCCATGTCAATTGGCAGTCCTCAGACAATTCCCCAGGCTCAGTCTGAAACTGTCCCCCTGGGGCAGATGCACCTGTCCTGGCAACGGCCTTCCAAAGACCCAATAACAACCAGGGCCTGCTAAAGACCTGACAACCTAGAGCCTTATAACAATTAGCCCCTGGCTAATTAGAACTGACCAGAGATCAGACTTGACTAGGGTATAAATGGAGCCCAGAGGGGGAGCTCTTTTGAATTACAGCTCCTCGGAGCAACGGATCTGTTAAAGCTTAAAGACAAGTAACCCCTTACAACAATAAAACATGGGAAATGTGGGAAAATAGATCCCAATGGGTACCATGTTCCCTGTGCCCTTTGCCAACGTCAACTAAAATAGCTGCTTGGGTTCAGCAGGGCGGTATCTGCAGGGCCATTGTGGAGCTCTCCAGCTCCTCAGATCTCTTGGAGAATGGACGGAAAGCTAAAGACAGTCTAGTCCTTGGACTTCAGAGGTGCAAATTGAATGCGATTCTGGTCAGGACTTGTCTTCCCTGGGCTATCATGGACAGATGTGCTCTACAGCTCATCTGGGATCCAGTTCAAGTATGAGTCTGACTATCTCTTGCTGACACATGTATTTGACTCTGCAAATAGTAGTGCACTATCCCAATTTCTTAGCAATACATCCTCTCCATATAACAGGCTCTGCTTTTCTGTAGTGGCAAATGTATTGGCATGGCATGCCAGTCTTCCTTGCATTTCTCCCTGTCATGATTTATTCTTCCTTCTCTGTTGGAGTGGGGGCCCTTGCTTGGAAGACCTGCAGGCCCAGAGACTTTGGCTGCTGTAGGAAAGGGCAGTGGTTTAGACCCCAGAGCAGTGAGAAAGGTCCCTTGGTACTGCCATGTCCAAGTGTTGGCCAGCCTTATGATACTCTGGATGAAGAAGCTGAGGATGGTCAGTCTCCTCTGTTGGGCAGAGAAGCCATTTATTTGGGGATTGTACATGACATGTCAGATTTTTCCTCCCAGTGCTCTAACAACCAGATAACTTGCCAATTACCTCAGCATGTTCTGCCCAGAGTTTCAGCAACAACCAGACTCAGTTTTCCAATATACTCAAGGCTCATCTGTTTCCTTGGACTTCTACAGAAAATTAACCTGAGCCTTCTAATGAATGCTTTTTGAATATATTTTTTTTTTTTTTTTGACATCTGTGAATTAACTCCACCTCTCTTCAACCTCCAATACTCTGAAAGGTAAAGGCAGATGTAATTGTGGTCAGCACGATCTTGTGGATGCATTTCTCATCCCAGGACATAAAGATGCTGGTGGTGAGGGACCATCTTCTCTGGGGAAAGCACCCATAACCTATTTAACCTTTATTTCATAGCAGGAAGACCTATTTTTTTATTCGCCTGGATCAGGAGACATGTTTTCACAGAATCACACAGAATCACAGAATATTAGGGATTGGAAGGGACCTCAAAAGTTCATCTAGTCCAATCCTCCTGCAGGAATACCTAGATCAGATCACACAGGAATGCGTAGTTTGAATAGGTCTGGTTCACCTTAGTAGGAATTGATCTGGCTCATATGAGGTGAACTGCCTGGACTGAAGGACACATTAGTTTGACTAAAGCCAAATTTGGCAACTTGGAGCCTCTTTCAGGCCTTCACAGAGCCCTGTGTCCTTTCAGAGCATTGAAAAATGACTTTTCCTTGGGCGAAGGTGTGCTGAGATCCCTGTGCACTTGAAGCAGTCTGAAACAAACCACCATGCAGTTGTGAATACCTGGGGTGCTCTCTGTGGTCAACAAGGTAAGAATTGACAACTGGGTATCCCAGTAGATACTGCTAATACTGATAAAGCTCCAGTCTCAAGTGCTTACAAGGCACATCCATCCAAAGACTGGATATGCATATGTACGGTATTCTTAGTGAAACACCTATGAGTCTGAGAAACAACCTACCAGTGACTTCATCAAGACTTTGATGTTTCTCCACAAAACTCTCATGAGCAAGCTAAGAAAATGTGGCCTAAATAACTAGCAAATCTGTTGGGAAACTGCTGAAAGGGTAGTTATCAGGGGTTCATATTCAGACTTGAAGGCGTTATTGAATGGATTCCCTATGGACCAAACCCAGACCAAGCAGAAGCCAACGTATCCAGTAATGGTCCTGACACAGGAATAGACAATGCTGTCACTGGTGTTGTGGATGATCAAATCTGTGGGAGGAAAGAAATGCAAACCCTTTGAAAGGCAGGATTAGATTTGAAAACCTCCCAACACATTACAGCAAGAACCTAAAATAAATAGCCAATAAACCCTGAAGGATAAGGGCGAAGTAATATGGGTAGTAATAGGCAACTACACCAATACAAATTGGGTAACTTCGTGAGCAGCAGCTCTGCAGAGATGGAGCTGGTGATTAAAGATGAGTCATGGGCTTGTTGCTGCTGTGAAAGAAGGCAGATGCCACACAGATATAGGAAGACGAGTCATAAGTAAGATGCCATCAGGAGAGCATAAGTGAGATGCAGTCAGTATTTCTTCCTCCACTTTATTAATCCCTTCAAGACCTCTGAAATTTTGTCTGTTTTTGAGTACCGTACCTCACAACTCCAACTGGACAATGCCCTGAGGAAGGCAGGGAGGAGTGTTTTGCCAGGAGGCAAAAAAAACTGGCGTGGGAGGAAGAAAAAGCATTTGATTTGGTTCAACTAGAGAAGATATGGCTGAAGGGGGAGACAAGAAGTGTGATCAAGCTCTTCAGGTTATGATAAAAGATTACTACAGAGAGAAGTGGGGCAAACTAACTGTGTGTGTACCAAGTGTAGGGCATCAAGTCATGCAGAAAGACTTTGGGACAAACTTAAAGATGAGTAAGCTCTGGAACAAATGGCCTAGGAGACCTGCAGTATTTTAGGAACAGATTGCAAAATACCGGAAAGCACTGATTTAGATATCATCAGTCCTGTGCTGGGGTTATAAGATGGAACAAGATGTCCTCTCTACTTCCTGTCACTCCCTTCATATATAATTCCATGATCTTGTGATTATTTTTTAATTCAGTACTGTATCAATGTCATTACATGCTCTACCTGATCTGTTAACCTATTTACATTTTCTCCAGCATTTCTTCTGCTGGTATCATCTCTCTCTTCCCTCCTTTGCTCTCTGAAAGCCTTATTTCAGTGTCTTCATTGTTCTTTTCTTCTCCCTTAAAGGCAACCTCTTTCATGTCATTACTTTTTCTCACAACACCACCTTGTAAACAGCAATTTTCTTCAGTTACACATTCAAAGTAGGTGGTTTTGCCCTCAGATGTTTAATCACATAAAAGTGAATAATTTTTTTTGCTCCTTCTTCTTCTTTACATTCTCAGAAGGGTGATGGGTTGTGCCCTCCCAGTAACATGCAGCTTTCTCTCACACTCATGGGCTAAAATTTCTGCATTAAGGATTTAAAAATAAGTGTGGTTTAGAGCTTAGAAACAAACAGAAGGGTAAGAAAAAAGCTATTACAAGCTGAGTCTTACAAATGCCTATTTTCATCCTGTGATAGACATTTAAACAGGAGACTTAAGTGGCAAGCCTACTTGGCTCCATGCACAGTCAACTGAGAAAGAAGCATTTCTGGCGGGTGATTCATCCTGACTAACACCCGAGCTGCCTGCTCACATTGCCAACAGCAGGACTCAAGGGAGACTTGGCTTCTGGCTGGGGCCTCAGCCACCTGACCAAGACGCAGGAGGCACTTGGGTGCTGCTGAAGGCACTTGGGTGCTGCTGAAGGCACTATTGTGAGCAGGAACCAATGAACGTGCTTAGCTAAAGAAAGGGGACAGCAAATTGTTACGGAGAGTGGTGATTGCAGTAGGTAATGTTGTCCTGGGATGGTGGGAAAACGCTTGCAGCAACTGAGTTTCTTCAGTGCTACACAGAGCTGTAATACGCTTCAGGAACCTTGTTTTGAGAATGCTGTTTTAGTTGTCCTTAATTAGGTTGATGTTGAATATTTGCGGGGTTTGTCCTGTTAAAAAAATCATTTTATCTGAGGAAAAGAAAAACTTAGTGAAGTTGTAGGCAAATTCTTCCTTTTTGCTGAGCTGGAAGTGATAGAAAATAAAAGCCTAGCTAAGCTGTGCTGTGGAGTAGTACTTTGACTCATCCATACTTCCTGTAAATCCTTATGTCCTCTCCTTGGTTTGGTCCTTAGCTGTAACTTCTGCCTCCAAGTGATCTGGGTTAGTTGGTGTGCTTCTTCCTGCCTGGCTGAGGGGGTTGGACAATTTCAATTTTCAGCTAGATACCTAAGAGATTCAAAGCAGAAGTCTCATTGACTCAGCTCTCAAATTCATGTCAGGCTTGTTGTTTGATCCCCTCAAGAAAGTGGGGGTTTGTTCATCCGAGGAAAGGGTCGTATGTCCTATTTGAACTGGAAGAGCCCTCCAATCATCATCCAGGAGCAGAGAAATAATTTTCCAGCTCTCTGAGACATGTTTCTAGCACCTCCCCATTGTCCCCTTCTGTCCTGTTTCATAAAATTTGTCTTCACTCACAAGCCCTTCCTCAAGACCAGTGATTCTTATCATCTCCTGTCAAGCCTGGAAGATGTCCACCATCCAGCATTCTGTCATCACATCTTCTAGCAAACACTTTTGAGCCCATGACTAGCACTGCTGGGGCAGCTCCCCAAAGCCATCTCCATGAGTCCCTTGGGAAGCCATCCTTTGGTAACAGCCACAGCAGGCTGAGCCCACTGCCTTAGGTGTACAGGACTGCTTGTCCTTGTACTCCTCCATTAGTCAATACTTAACTGTTGTCTGTGGTGCTATATTTAAATGGTGAACTACTTGGAGCACACCCTGTCCTTTCCTTTTGTGATTGCACAGTGCCTCATATAATGGTCTGTTGCTTCATGACTTGTGCTGTTAGGCATGGACACAAAGCAAATAAATAATATTAATGCTAATAAGAGCCTTTCCTTACTCCCTGCTTTGGTCTTTCTGTTCTTAATTTCTTTTATCTTCACTGTTATAGCTATGCTTATTTAATTTAAATAAAAGGGCCACTTAAATTAGGGTCAGTCAACATGGCTTCACCAAGGGGAAGTCATGCTTGACCAACCTGATAGCCTTTTATGAGGACATAACCCGGTGGACAGATGATGGTAAAGCAGTGGATGTGGTCTATTTTGATTTCAGTAAAGCATTTGACACAGTCTGCCACAGCATCCTCACAGCTAAACTGAGGAAGTATGGTCTGGATGATCAGGTAGTGAGGTGGATTGTGAACTGGCTGAAGGAAAGAAGCCAGACAGTTGTGGTCAATGGGACAGAGTCTAGTTGGAGGCCTGTATCTAGTGGTCAGTACTGGGACCGGTACTATTCAATATATTCATCAATGATTTGGATGAGGGAATAGAGTGCTCTGTCAGCAAGTCTGCTGATGACACAAAACTGGGAGGAGTGGCTGACACACCAGAAGGCTGTGCTGCCATTCAGAGAGACCTGGACAGGCTGGAGAGTTGGGCGGGGAGAAATTTAACGAAATATAACAAGGGCAAGTGTAGAGTCTTGCATCTGGGGAAGAACAATCCCATGTGCCAGTCTAAGTTGGGGACTGACCTGTTAGAGAGCAGCGTAGGGGAAAGGGACTTGGAGGTCCTGGTGGACAGTGGGATGACCATGAGCCAACAATGTGCCCTTGTGGCCAAGAAGGCCAATGGCATCCTGGGGTGTATTAGAAGGGGTGTGGTTAGTAGGTGGAGAGAAGTTCTCCTCCCCTTCTACTCTGCCCTGGCGAGGCCGCATCTGGAGTATTGTGTCCAGTTCTGGGCCCCGGCATTCAAGAAGGACAGGGAACTGCTTGAGAGAGTCCAGTGCAGAGCCACAAAGATGATGAAGGGAGTGGAACATCTCCCTTATGAGAAAAGGCTGAGGGAGCTGGGTCTCTGTAGCTTGGAGAAGAGGAGACTGAGGGGTGACCTCATTAATGTTTATAAATATGTAAAGGGTGAGTGTCATGAGGATGGAGCCAGGCTATTCTCAGTGATTCATTTGATTTTCTGTTTAGTTTGGTCAGTACCTCAAAGAACAGCTCTTTTATATTAAAAAAAAAATAAAGTAGCTTACACCTTTCTTTTTGACCACTTGAAGAACTGCTACTGAATAATTTACTTTGTTCCTAGATTACATCCTTGCTTCCCCACAGCTGTGTCTCTAAGCATGGCATGGAAAACATAGGACATTTCCAGCTGCTACTGGGTAAATGGCTATTTTTTATTTTTACTGCGAATAGCAAATTTGTCCCCAAATGTTGTTTTAACTATTCCAAAGCTATTTGTATGTCTGAGAAAAACGTGCCAACTAGTTTTGGCTAGACATTGGATTCTGAAACCTGTCAGAGAGAAGATAATCCACAGTTTTTGCAACACTCTATAGTCAGTGATACCAGGGCAGTAGAAGACTCATATGTAATCCCCATCTCTGCATGTGGGACCTGAACTCTGCTTCCCCAGAGAGTGCTCTGAGCAGCAGCCTGAGGGGTATTCATGGAAAAGGGCTGACCACAAAGTTCTTCTGAAGTCCTACTCATGATGGGATATTGCAACATCCTCTACTAATTTTGCTGTTGTTCTGCTTCGGGGATAGAAAAGACAGACCCAGACAGTGTATAAAGATATGCATTGTTAATAAAATCCAAGTTTTTGAATGCTCCCTTTCTTTTTTGTAGCAAAGACCATGACTGAAAGCTTGTACTTAGGTAAGCAAGAGAAAAGACATAAAGTTTAAGGTATAAAATACCAGATTGTCATTAAACCATAGGAAATTTCAGCTCATGGTGTGCTTGAGCAGCAGCCTGATGAAAAAGAGAACACAAGACAGGACTGGATTTTTAGTATGAGCAACTTGGTCTCCATTTGTATGTTCACTGCATCCCACAGAATTAATGGCTCTGCAAATGAGCCCCTGAAATCGTAGGAGTTATCTACATATTCCATTTATTTTATAATAGCTGTTAATCTTACACAGCCTGATTTGATAAAACAGATCATCAGAACTTGATTTTTGTGTGCTTAATTTAAACTGTAATTAAACATGCATTATACATGTAAATTGCAATCCAGAAGTCTCTAAAAGTAAATGAGGAGGGGGTTGCAGTCCAAAAACAAGTATAATAAGCTGTTTCTGACTTCCTGCCTGAGTGGGAAAAAGGCACCAGTTGGTTTTGAAGAAACAGAATAGATATTTTATTATAACCCAACTCATGCCACTGGGTTCCCAGGTACACCTTGAGGAGGAAAGGGAGGTAGTAACCTAAGGAGCCATATCTATCAGAGCCTCCTGCCCAATGTGTCCCTTCCAGGCAAGTCCTGCTCTGATAAAGCTTGGCCACTTTCATGGTTCAAAGTGCAAAGAAGAGACTGGAGAAGCTGGAGAGGGAACCTAAATGTCAGTGTTTCCTCTTGGGAAGGCCATGACGTTGCATGGACTAGCTATCATGTTAGTGAAATAAATAGATATCTGAAAGGTGAAATGCAAGTATACACTAAACTCAGGCTGACAAAATTTGGCGTATTGACCCTTGGTCCAGACGCATGATTTAACTCTGAACCTGAGTGGAATTGTGCATCTAAATAATGGCTTTTGTGTGCTAAGGTTTAGTGGCAAACCAGATCTATAATGAAAACAGAAATCTTTAATTACAGTGACTCCAATGTCAACACCAACTTAAACTCTTGTTCCATGGTCACATTGAGCCACCTTAAATCCTGCTGCAGATGAAGCCTCACTCCCCCTGGCTCCCAGACACATGCTACCTCTCCTCCTCTCCTCCTTCCCTTCTGCCAGCACACACACTTGTGAGGCCAGGCAATAAACTGGCTCTAGGAACATACCTGTCTTGAAACAAGCCCTCTGTCCTCCAGGAAGGATTGCCTTGAACCCCTGCAGGACTGCCTTTGGGGTGAAGTGGCTGCAGCCTGCTCTTGCTCTCTCTCCTGTTAGGGACATTAACTCCTCAGGGTTGAAAGTGGTCAGAAAGGGAAAACTATATCAAAACATTCTAAGTTTTAGGGGAGGGATTTAAAAAAAATGGCTAGTCCAAACCTTTGTACTAAGGCAATTAAGTTGTCTTTGTTCTTCACCTTTTTTCTAGGCTGTTGTTAAAAACCTTCAGTGAAGGGTGTAATTTTGGATTAAAGATAAAACAAGAGAAAATTTCTATCTTCCTGCTACCATCTGTTCCTTTTTCTTTCCTTTTGTCTTATTTACATATGTATTTATTGAACATCTTCATTCAATTGTGAAAGAGCTTTGAGAGGTATGTTCTCCAATAATTGCCTATGATGTTCAATGTAGCTATAGAAACCCATATATTAACATGCCTTAGGAGGTGAAGGGACAAATGCCTCAGCATGCACACACCTTTAGCAGGCATTTATTTTTGCAAATAGACATGTAAACAGCCATGTTGGAACTTGCAAAACTTCTTGGTGTAATTATTACTGCCCTATGACTGTAATCCTGTATGATGAACACTCTTTTAACATAGTTCAATGCAAGTATTTGATGAGTTAAGAAAAATCTCTCCTGTTTGTTGGAATGGACTCTATCGGGTTACAGTACTAAGAGACCTCAGTTTCTTGATACATTTAAGGTATAATTTTTTTTATGTTGCTAAAACCCATCTAAAAAGATTACTTGGCTTAGGTGGTTAGGGTAACCATATCCAAGTCTCCTTTGTTTTAAATGCAGTACAAATCAGTGCATAACTTGCAATAAACAAATGTTTTAAATCCTGTTTCTGTGAGAGGAGATCACAAAAGATACTATCACAGTTGGTGATGTATGGTGAACTTCTTGGCACATTCAACAGAAAGCAAAAAACTGGCTGAATGGACTGTACCTGAAAATATTTTCTAGTAAGCACATGGTTACGCTGGAAGTAAGATGTCCAAAGCAACCATTGGCAGGTTTACAGGCTTGTAGGAAAAACTGGTCATGAGAGCAAACTCCAGTAGACAGCTTGAGTATAGCCATTGTCTTGACAATGTGGGAAGACCATGTGCCTGGTTTCTATACAAAGAAAACTTCAGCATACAAGGATGCTCTAAAGCAATCCACCCCTTGTGTGCTGGGACATAAGGCAGAAGCCATTTGCTCCTAACTAATCTTATTGTAAAGCAATGAGTTTAATTCTTTCCATCTGCTAATCTGCAAGGTCACTTCTTCAGTCCTTCACATCCTGCAAAGTCATTTCTCAAGTCAACATTTCCACCTCTGGCCCTTGGGTCACCAAGTCTGTTGTTCACTGTTGTCAGAATATCGCCACCATATTCTGTCTTCTTACCTCTGCTTTTGGGTAGCTATTGGTAATTGTATACACCTCAATTGTCATTGTTCTTTATCTCATAATTTTATTATGAATATTTGATACAGATCTCCAAGAGTCTTTATTTGTGTTAGATTGCTGTATTCTCACCAACAGTCCTTCTCTTGACCATCTGAGCTCTGCACCACAGACAAAGTCACAGGGGCTGTGAGATATACTGCCTGGGTAAATAAATGTGACAATAATGCTTGCAGTTACTCCTTCTAGAACAGCAGTGCCATGTAAGGTCATACGTATTTTCATAGCCTTTATTTTTTGACCTGTTGATTATAAGACCTTATTGTTTTGTTGTTCTGACTAAGCTGTTTGTCTTTTGTTGTATCTCATCTGCAGTTGAATAGATATCCCCAGCAAACCAAGACTGCCAAACACCCCTGGGAGTCCAGTCTCTGTGCCAGAGATTTGTTACAGAGCAGTACGAGATGTTGCAGGGAAATGATGTACCTTCACCTATGCTGGCAGTGACATCAAAGCAATCATTTAATTACTGGTGTACTGAGAAAGATTTTGGAAAATATAAATGATTCTATGTTGAAGTTTGGAAATTTTCAGTGTCCTGCTATAGCAGCATCATTGTCAAATGCTTTCCCACAATCAGTGAAGTGTAAGAGTTCTAGTTGCCATTTTGTTCATTAGTATTATGTAGCGCAAAGGTATAGTCAATGAATGAAGAACTAGGAAGGAAACCAGCTAGTTCTACTTAGTGGCACTGTGGCTTCTCTTCAGAATAATTGTACAAAGCCCCTTTTTGAACAGAACCATTATTTACCTCCAGTTGTTTCAATCACATTTTTCTTAGGCAATTCTGTCCTGGTGCACTTCCTCATTTCCTTTGAGTTGAATTCTAGACCCTGTTCTCTGCTGTAGTTTCATTTTTCATATCACTTGCTTTGACTGGAAGCACTCATTTTCCTGGTTGACAGTCTTTATAGCTCTGTAGTTTGCTGTTGGAAGCTTTCACTTCACCTTAGATAGTCTGTGTGAATATCCAGCTCTTTTATCTTATTTTACCAGGTTCAGTCTTCTTTCTGTTGGGGGTCTATTTATTGTACAATAAAAGTAGTCCCTGATCCAGATCGACATGACCTGCCTTTCCCCCCCCCCTCTTTTTTTTTGTGCTTGCAGTGATTCACTGCTCTTCCTTCCTCTAGAAAGTCCCAACACATTCTCAGCCACATCAGCGAATGTGCTTCTGATGAGTCTCCAGGTCTAGTCTGTGTGGCTGGAAAGGGATTGCAAGTCCTTCCTGGTGGAAAACTCATTTGAAGGTGAAGAGGTTGGCAACCATCCCATGATGCTTCTGTCCTGGGTTACATTGTATTCTATTACCATGAGCTGTTGAAACCAGGTATGCCGATGTTCCTTGCCTCCTCCCTCGGGACTAGCTTCTGTTAATAGGCCCAACAATGCCTTGCCACATGACCCATAGATAACCTGCACCTGGACTATTCTTCTGTTCATGGGCCCATCAGTGCCTTGCCCCATGACTCACCATCCCTTTGTGAGATGCTCTGGCCAGGGGGAGGGAGCCAAGCATTCCCACAGGGGATAAAATCTGGGGTTTGGAACAGCATGAGCAGCCTTACCCGCTGGGATCCCAGAGGACAAGGACTACACCACCACCGGATTTTTGGAGGAGGACCAGACTTCTTTTCTACAAGATCACCGCTTCAACAGGACCATTTCAAAGAGAACTGCAGCTACCACTACATCGGACTGGTACCAGCACCCTGCCCGGCAGGGTGCCAGGTTGTATCCCTGACTCTGTCAGGCTGTAAACCAGTTTCTCTGTATTATTGTTTTGTTGTATATATTAGTAAAACCTGTTATTCCCATTTCCTCATATCTTTGCCTGAAAGCCCCTTAATTTCAATTTTATAATAATTTGGAGGGAAGGGGGTTGTATTTTCCATTCCAAGGGGGGCTCCTGCCTTCCCTAGCAGACACCTGTCTTTCAAACCCAGACAGATTTTGGCGCCCAACGTGGGGCTTGAAGGCATCGAGGAAAAAGGGTGAAAAAGGAATAACAGCTCCTGGGTAACCCGATTTTTTTTTTTTTTGTGTGTGTGTGTGCTGAACATAGGAACTTTGTTAGGCAGCACCATGTGGTCTAGTTTACCTTTGTTCGGGTGGCACGTGGTCGTGGCTATATTTTTCTCCTTTGCAGCCCCTTATCTAAACATGGGTCCTCTGACTAAGGCTAGCGTGGCTGCTATCCAGCTTGCACTATGGGTTGATAAGGTGAGGAATTCATGGGTTTTTAATTTCCTGTGGAGTGTGGCCACATGGATAAAGGGCTATCACACGCTCAGCCTATGTTTTTGGGGTTACATTAAAAACGGTACCTTCTGTGAGGAAATAACACCAGGGGAAGTTTTCTCCCAACCATTCCAGTTCTTTTGGTCTACTCCACCAGCTTTCAAAGGGTTTAGATTTTCCCTAGATACTATCCAGGTGTTGCTAGTAGGCCTACTCTACATAGCCGTCAGAGATAAGGTGAGATTGACTTGGATTGCCCAACAGCCCACCTCAGAAATGGACCAGACGAATTGGGTGGGGGTACTGGTGAAGGAAATAAGCGAGATGGGCAGAAGCTGACGGAATATACTTCCCAAACTAGTGGGAAACCTTGTCCTGAAGAGGGAGAGTCTGATGGTGCAGCAGTGGAACCTACAGATGTTACAACTGTGCAGGGTCCAGCTGAGCCACAAGGACAGCCACAGCCAGCGGCAGTCGCCCCTGTGCAGACGAGAAGTGCAAGGCCAAATCAGTACGCCCAGTTAATGATGATTGGGAACCAGGGCCCTCACAACCAGAAAGTGCTCTACACAACTGATCTTTGTCTCATGTCACAGGATAATGATGGCTTTCTTTGTGTGATTAGTTCATGACTTTTTTACTTTCAGCCAGAAGCATTTTCATTGTTTGTCAGCCACAGATGCTGATTCTTAAGCTATCACCTGCCCTTTGCAGAAAACCTCCATGCAAGGACTGAGATTCTTGTGATTCTTATCAGGACACCATCAAGAAAATTACCAGACTGATCCCAGCTACTGCAAGTCAAAGTTGGCTTGAAAGCCTCCTAGAGAATGTGGCGGAGGTCAGTGCCCTTGCAACAGGCTCCTGAGACACCACCTGGAGTACTGTGTTCAGCTCTGAAGCCCCCAACAAAAGAAGGATATTGACCTTTCGGAGAAAGTCCAGAGGAGGGCCACAAAGATGATCAGAGGGCTGGAGCACCTCTGCTATGCAGACAGGCTGAGAGAGTTGGGGTTATTCAGCCTGGAGAAGAGAAGTCTCCGGGGAGACATTATAGCGGCCTCAGTATCTGAAGGGGCCCACAAGAAAGCTGGAGAGAGACTTTTTACAAGGGCATGGAGTGATAGGATGAGGGGTAATGGCTTTAAACAGAAAGAGGGTAGACTTAGGTTAGATACTGGAAAGAAGTTCTTTACTGTGAGGGTGGTCAGACACTGGCACAGGTTGCCCAGTGTCTTGGTTTGAAAGACAGGTGTCTGCTAGGGAAGGCAGGAGCCCCCCTTGGAACGGAAAATACAACCCCCTTCCCTCCAAATTATTATAAAATTGAAATTAAGGGGCTTTCAGGCAAAGATATGAGGAAATGGGAATAACAGGTTTTACTAATATATACAACAAAACAATAATACAGAGAAACTGGTTTAAAGCCTGACAGAGTCAGGGATACAACCTGGCACCCTGCCGGGCAGGGTGCTGGTAGCAGTCCGATGTAGTGGTAGCTGCAGTTCTCTTTGAAATGGTCCTGTTGAAGCGGTGATCTTGTAGAAAAGAAGTCTGGTCCTCCTCCAAAAATCCGGTGGTGGTGTAGTCCTTGTCCTCTGGGATCCCAGCGGGTAAGGCTGCTCATGCTGTTCCAAACCCCAGATTTTATCCCCGGTGGAAATGCTTGGCTCCCTCCCCCTGGCCAGAGCATCTCACAAAGGGATGGTGAGTCATGGGGCAAGGCACTGATGGGTGCATGAACAGAAGAATAGTCCAGGTGCAGGTTATCTATGGGTCATGTGGCAAGGCATTGTTGGGCCTATTAACAGAAGCTAGTCCCGAGGGAGGAGGCAAGGAACATCGGCATACCTGGTTTCAACAGCTCATGGTAATAGAATACATTGTAACCCAGGACACCCAGGCAAGCTGTGGATGTCCCCTCCCTGGCAGTGTTCAAGGCCAGGCTGGATGGGGCTTTGAGCAAAGTGGTCTAGTGGGAGGTGTCCCTGCCCGTGGCAGAGGAGTTGGTACTAGGTGTTCTTTGAGGTCCCTTCCAATCCAAACCATTCTATGAAAACAGTTACCCCATGCCATTCAAGACCGAAGTGATTTACAAACAGTATATGCCTACTCTTAAACTCTTGAATAGCTACAAAAGGCTATAAGACCAAAGTAAATGTTGACTTTTCAACACCAAGACACAGAATGTGGAAGTTCCTCCACTTGTTATGTGCTGTGACCCAACAAGCCACCAAGTTGCTTCCAGTAAATCCAAATGCTGTCATCGAAGCAGCTGCTCAGGAGCACAGAGGTATGGTTTATAGAGCCTATTAAAGTCAAGTTCATAAATAGCTTCATCAAAATACATCAGTGTGTCAAGTAACCCTTTGCTTTCAGTACTAAATATAAAAAAAAAGGCTCATTATCACTAAATCACAAAAGGTGGCTAGTCTTGAGGTTATTTTTCGCTGGGTTCCTTAGGAATTAGAGAAGAGCTGGCAATTTAATTACAAATATTTGCATTCCTAGACAGGCAGTGAAAATGTGGAAGGCTGGAAAAGCAATGACTATTCTGCATTTGAGGAAAAGGCAAATGAGCTCTTGAGCTATAATCCCTTGTTAGGAAACCTTCTCTTGGAGTTATGTACATAGCTGGAAACCTCTATTAAAATGTGTGTTTGGAACCTGGCCCTGAATTCTGGGACCAGGATCCGGTACAGTCCACCTAGAAACTGTATACCAAGGGCAGCAGCCATGCTGACTGATGGCTCTGGGTGCTCTGGGCGAGTGTCTGCTGTGTTGAGCAGTCCTGTTGATTTTCTCATCATTCAAAAGCTCAGCAACTGCATGCCCTGCTTGGCAGTCATCCCAGTAGCACAAGAGCACTCTGCAATAGACTCTTTGAGCTTCCAGGGTTGTGTGACTACTTCTTAGACCTTATAACAGCAACATTTCATGCTGTCTTCCACGGTTTATGGATATAATGGCACCACAAGTGAAATATTAGGCATAGTCACTTCAAGGGACCAAGTTAACCCTTAAAGATGATCAGGGATCCTGAGCTCTCCCTCTTTAAGATATATGGACACCCTCTGCACTAAAGAAGAATGGATTTTGTACCTCTGCTCTCAGACATATCCCATTCTTGCATGTGGAATTCCAAGAGCAATGACAGATTAGAAACTCATGCCAAAGTCATCAAAGTGTTTAATAGAGTCTGAGGAAGCCAGTGTCAATCTTTCCTTTGTCCAGAATTACTTTAGCAGAAGTATGCAGGCTCTTCACATTCTCTGCATGGTTCACATGAAGTGAAATCTCATCTAAGTGCGGTAATCTCAGGGCATTAAATTCCATTTACGCTAAATCTTTAACAGTTGTTGATTCTCAATGTTATAATTATATTCACTACAAATGGGATCAAGTCAACAGCGTGGAGGAGACATCAGTGGGGTGACTGTGAAATGACAGGCAGCCACACCAATCCCCGGTCCCTCTGCATGGCCCATGTGCACTTGCAGCTCTGGGCTGGGAGGGCTCAGGAGGGGAGGGGAGCCCTGCACATATGTCCAGAAATTGCTGCAGTGGATGGCTTCGCTCGGCTCTCGCTGCTATTTAAAGGCACATGAGCTGTATGTTAAATTGGGCATTAGTATTTGCCTGGCTGTCCAACATACAGCTGGTTTGTCTGTGCTATACAGCAGTCCTTTGGGGGAACTGAGGACAGAGCCCATAAGCACAGAAATTATAGCACATTAGGAGCTGGCTCCTGCTTCTTCTCTTCAGACAACAGTTTCATTAGTGCAACTCCCTAAACCAGAACAGTATTAGCAAATTAAGATCATGGCTTGCCATTGTGCTTTGAATTGCCAAGAAATGCTTGTTTTCTTCCAGGCAGTGCCAGCTCAAGTAAATCTCTGGACTTTTAGTGCAAGATAAGAAGGAGAATTTGCAAAAGGAGGAGTTGCCTTTTGCCTAACCTAAACCCCCAGCTTGGGTGCCTGTTGCTAGTAGTTATCCCATCTCTGCAAGAGGTGGCTGTGAAGGACAGCCAGAATATTTACAGTGAACTCACTCCAGGAAAATAAAACAAAGGATTCCAAAAATTGCTATCTAAAATACTTATCAGCTCACAAGCAAACTATTACCAAAAAGGTTTTAAAACACAAGTGAGAGAGGAACCACAGCACAAAGCAACTGAAGCTGTGTCTATACTAGCAAATTAAATGTGCCTGGGGCCATTCCTTGGCACTGAGGCTAGTTAGCAAGGAGCAGCCTGCATCCGTAGCATTAAACTGTCTTACTCTCCAAAACAGGATGGCCACATGGAAACTAGTGCTGGGAACAGTCTCTGGCCCATGGTGCTCCTGAAACCTACCCAGAAACTGCAGGAGAGACCTACTTGGCACAGGTCTCAAGGTACCAAGACTGGTGCTAAAAATTCCACGGTGCAGAGGATGGGGAGTGCTGAGGGATGCTCCTGGTGCTGTTAAACAGTGGTATTGATGTAGCCTGAAAATTTGAACTCCTGCTATGGACAAGAATTAAAAAAATCTCAGAAAGAATCAGAGCAGCTCCACCCTTTTACACTCCTAGCTGGGAGCACAAGAGCACATAAGACATGTACTTTGCCCTGAACACCTTGCTGGCAGGAGGCTCAGCCCTCATGCCATGGGTGGGTGCACACCTCCTCTGGAGTGCAGCCATGCATAGTTTTGCCAAAGAGATGTTATTTATTTGTAAAATTTTTTTTAAGTAGAGCTTTTTCTATGACTTTGGTGGGTTTGTAAGGCTTTGTTTTGCTGTAATTGGAATGTTCCTTGATGTTTTGCACTTTGCAACTGCTGATAAATACTTTCACCTCTCAGCCATCTCTAACACCATTTTCCAGCTTTGAATTTCATTTTCCTGACACAAGATGACAAACATGGGCACTGCATAAGATAGCCACAATACTTGTTGTGACTGGAAGACATCAGTATTCGGTTATATAAAACAAAACAAATTTAAAAGTCCCAGGAAAGAGGACTCCCAGCTTCTAATGGCAGATTCATTTGTAAATCAGAACAATGCAGAGCAGCCCAGCCAGGCTGGCCATGGAGCTGGGGCTGTGGTTTCCTAACGCAATGTGTTCAGTGGCAATGCTGGTTTCAGTTATTCTCACAATTGCCCATTCCTATAACAGAGCTGACATTTCTTGGCAGGATTTAGTTTTAATTGGATCAGGTCCCTAAATCAGTTCAAAATACAGTCCTACAAATGATTGTGCTGTCACAACTGAATGGCCTGAGGACCAGCAGGCAGGACACAGGAGACGGAGAGTGGGAGGCCAAATATTGAGTTTGCATAGCTGCTTTCTCTTTCTAATGCCTGTTGATTTTTGCTTTCTGCTCCACCAATGGGTGAAAGCTTAATTTGAGGAGGTAGTGAGCTCAGGATTTCATGGCTGTCCATTGCTTTTCTTTCTCCTCAGTTCTCAGACTTCACAAATGGTTTGTGTGGACAGTCCCATGCTCCTATACAGCTTTGAAAAAGTGGTGCTTAGGCTTCCTTTTTTTCAGGAAGGAATCATTCAGAAGGCAGGATGCGTTTTCACAGCAAATATTGCTTACTCTTGCCTGTGTAAAGACTGGTAGATCTGGCCAATGCAATTACCCCTTTGAGAATGAGTTGCCCTTCCAGCAGGACTTCCATGATCACTCAAGTTACTAAATCCTTTTTTTCTTCGGTGTCCACCTTCACTAAAAAGATTAACTTCTATCAGATGTTTAATGCAATTAACAGCAGTGTCGAAAAGGGAAGAACTCAGACTGGAAGAGAAGGAACAGTTTAGGGAGTACTCCTTCTATTAGATGTTTTCAGCTTGGTTGGGTCTAATGAAAATCACCCTAGAGTACTTAGAGATATGGCTGAAGCAATCACAGAGGTGTTTGCAGCTAAAACCAGCTTTCAGGCATCTGTGGTTGAATTAATCCAGTTTGGAGATTATCTGTGCCACAGATGCAAAGATAGGTCAGGTCTGACATGGCTCATTAGCACAAGCACCACGTGAATAAAGTGTTGCAGATTCCAGGGTCAGCTTGGGTCTGGAAACAGTCCAACAACTTCCATTCAGGACAAAGCTCAAGCCTTCTCTCAGAAAGCCTGGCTGGAGAGGAGCTGACTGTGTACCCCTGCGCCTGTATCATATTCTCTGCGAGCTCCAGGAGAATCTCAGCTTAGGTGCAGTGTGAGAAAAGTGGTATGGGTCGTTTCAAGCTCCCTTGTTATGCCCATCTAAAAAGCCCCATCTAAAATAATGAGTCCAAAATAAGTCCAACTGGATCTGAGCTAAGTCTGTAAAAAGACCTTGGACCACCTCTGCCTTGTGTTCCCACAGACCTACATGGTTCCCTGTATCCATCACCCAGAGTGTTTCAGCCCTTCTGGGCCTCCAGCAAGGTGCTAATAGTACCTTGGAGGATTTGCAAAGCTGTACAAGATTGGAAAAGAGACAAACATTAAAAGAAAGGGAAAAAAGAGCTGGTATGGGTCAGATCAAAGTAATTAAAAGACTGAATAAAAAGCTGCCTGTCAGACTGTGCTGGGGAGAAGAAACTCAGGTGTGAGCCAGCAGTGTGCCCACATGGCCAAGAAGGCCACAGCATCCTGGCCTGTATCAGGAATAGTGTAGTCAGTAGGAGCAGGGAGGTGATCATTCCCCTGTATTCAGCTTTGGTGAGGCCACACCTCAAATACCGTGTCCAGTTTTGGGTCTCTCTCTACAAACAGGACGTTGAGGTGCTGGAGAGGGCACAGAGCTGGGCTACCAAGCTAGTAAAGGGTTTGGAGCATATCTCATGTGAGGGAAGGCTGAAGGATCTGGGGCTGTTTAGTCTTGAGAAAAGAAGGCTGAGGGGAGACCCTATTGCTCTCTACAACTACCTGAAGGGAAGTTGTAGCGAGGCAGGAGTTGGTCTGTTTTCCCTAGTGACAAGTGATAGAACAAGAGGAAATGGCCTGAAGTTGAACGAGGGGAGGTTCAGGCTGGATGTTAGGAAGGATTTCTTTACTGAAAGGGAAGTCAGGCACTGGAACCTGCCCAGGGAGGTGGTGGAGTCACCATCCCTAGAATTGTTTAAGAGACAGGTAGATGTGTGCTTAGGGACATGTTTTAGTGGTGTTGATAGGCCTAGGAACAAGGCTGGACTTGATGATCTTGAAGGTCTCTTCCAGCCGAACCTATTTTGTGATTCTGTGATTCTGTGAAGCAGCAGCCCACGGGGTTGGCCAAAAATAAGTCACATTGAAACAACCTAATTTCTTTCTGTCTTGTTCCAGTCCTGCCTAGGTCTGTGGCTTTTTCTGCTCCTGTTTTCTGGTGTTTTACAGTATTTTCCAAGGATGTGGGTGATGTCACCAACCCCAGTGCTGGGGACATCCTCATTGCAGCCGTGTTCCTAGGAAACAGAAGTGGTGACTTGATGGTGCAACTCCTGCCTGGCATTGTGTCCTGGTTTCCCAGGAACAGACCCGTGGCCAGCCATGCAGGCAGGCCATGAGTAGTCCCAAGTCAGCTGGGAGTTTCAGTCAGGGCAGCTGCTCCAAGATGACTCACAGGTGTATCCTGTAGCACAGACAACAAGCTCATTATAAAAGGAAGCAGTTTACTGAGGGTGGGAAGTTCCTCTTCCTGGGGCTTCTTCATTTTGGCATTCTGCTGGTGATCCTAAGGACCAGGCTGAATATGAACCTTGTACACTTTATGTTGGTGATTGTATTAGTTTTGTTATTTCATTAAATCTGTTTCTACTTCAACCCACGGGGCTTCTCCCTTTTTTCCCTGACTCCCCTTCTCAACTGGCAAGGGGTCATCAGGTGGTAGAACACCTGCTACAGTTTAGTCCCAGCTACAGGCTAAACATAGACACACTGACACCAGGTCCACCCTTCAGCGGTAGCCTTTTCCAATGAGCCTTTCCCAGATAAAGGGTCATTTCACTGATCCTTCTTCATGACTGAGTAAATGTCAGATGTTACTCCAAGCATCAAAAGGATTTTATCAAAATCGCAAGAATGTATGAGGAGACAGAAATGTTTAATAAGGTATCTAAACATCCCTGCATCTTTTCACTAATTACACTAGAATAAGAAAGAAAATTTAATACCCTCCTTAAAGCATCTTCAAATAGCAGTTTAATTCTGAACTGAATTTATGCAGACATTAGAGTTCCTCTATTACAGGTGCACTCCACTTGTACACTAAGTAATTATATGGTACCTGGTTGGGAAAGATTGTGTAGGTATTGTAAATATATGCTTCCATACCCTGAAATATTTTGATATCTGTTTAGAAGAAGAAAATCTGCAACTCCAGACAATGTCTAGAAAAATCCATTTAAAAGTAGTAGGAATGTAATAAGAGACATACTTATCCTTCTGCAAAAAACACTGTGAAAGATCAAGCACTAATATGCTGCCTCACATGCTTTTCAGACCACGTATGCTCCATATGCCACATCCATGAAACTTCGTTGTCTGATTCACCAGTGCCGAACAGTGATTACTTCAGTATTTTCCAGTACTTCAACTGATTGATACTTTACGTGTCACATACCTGAAGAAAGGCTGAATTAACTGTGACTCAAATATTTCTCTTACTAGAATTATACACATACAGCAGAAACAGAGGTTTCATGACTGTCACCACGGCTAATGGATGTGCCTGTGTGCTGACAGTCATGTGAGTTATCCATCCACTCATCTCCCGGCTGTCAGAGAAAGATCAAAGTGATTAATCTCTGGGGTACCAAGTCACACCAGCAAGAAAACAGTTCCTTCTTGTTTCTCTCCTCTTAAATTTTGCTCTGTATGAATAGGAAAATCTGAGACAATCAATCCTGTGGTCACATTTTAAGGCAGATAAATGACTCAGTTGCAGGATGTCAGAGTTGCAGTTGCACAGCCATCTGTGTCAGAGCTGGTTGCTCTGGGCTCCTTTTTAGTCAATGGAGGGAAATAGGCACTTGTAGGGCCTGACTCATCTTGACTAGGTTAAATATCAGTGTTATCATGGGGTGAGTCATGTTATAGAAGTGCCTGTCACCCCGCTGCCTCTGGAGACAGCCTCCAGGACACGCTGTGGCATAGATGGCTACACTGCAGATAACCTGCAGTGATGGGTGATGAATCCTGCCCTGGTGAGTCAGAAGCAAGTGCACATGCATTTAGAGACCTGATGAAATAACTTGCTGTGTCATCTAGATGCAGTGTCCCACCCCTCTCTACCTGACTTGCTGCTCTTTCTTTTATTATATTTTTGCTGCATGGGCAGATCCAATGGATTAATTGGTATAGGGAGGTATTGCATGACAAATAGAGGACAAAATGAGGTTCGTTCATCTCCATACTTCTTTTTGTAGAGAGAAAGTGCCCTAGACACCATTTCCTTCTCTTCCTCCCCCCAGATCAACCTAGGCTTCTAGTCTAAAGTAATATAAAATCAAAATGTATACTTGAGTCAGAATAAGCTGGACACCTTTCAGCCTCAGGTCACCTTGGAAAGGCTCTCTGAAGTGTTAGACTGGTTTAGCTGTCCCAATCCTCCACTGCTGGGGCTGTTCCCACTAGAGTGTGCGATGGGAAAATCCCAGGAGTGCCAAGGACATAAAAGCCTGGCACCCACCAGGGACATGGGACATCTATTCTTTAGATGGCAGGGGTTGCTGTCCCCTGTGGTGGCAGGAGATAGCACAGGGTTGACACAGGGGCAAAAGAGTTAATAGAAATAGTCTAATTAAAGAAATATGCAGCTTTTGCTTGGGAAGTATGTAATCTTGCCTCTCTTGCATGGGAACCTCGCCTGCTAGACAAAACAGGTGCTACAGGCCGCTGATTAGAAGAAGACCGCTGAGAAAGGGAGGACAGCTTCTGCTCCTTCTGATAAAAGGAAGGTTGGTTCCCACCATCTCAGCATTTGAGCTGGTGGGAACCAACGCCGCGGCCTGGAGAAGAGCCAGAGGCCCACAGAGCATGCACAGCCAATTGAGGAAGACTTAGAGCCTTCCTCCCGAGACCCCCGAAGAGGACCACCAGCGAGCACTGCGCAGGCGTGACCAGGCGGAGCAAGAGGCGTGGAATATTATAATGACCTGATACAATGATGTAATGTTTATGATACACTCCTCATGAATATGTATTACTTAGTGCCATAAAAGAAGCACGCTTTGGCCCCCCAGGTGTGCAAGTTCGGAGGAGCGATCCCCCTTGCACCCGTCGCTGAATAAACATACCTACTTTATAACTTTACAAGAGTTATAGAGTCTTTTCCACGCATCAGGGTGGTGGCAGGACCTTTGGAAATTGATTTGACCTTTTGCTTTGCTGTGCTTCCCACTGGGAGCCCCCGTGTTGAGCTGGTGCCCACCAGCGCTGACTCAGTCTTCTGAAAAAATAATTACTAATTTGCCAACCTATGGGTTTACAGACCTAGTTTCTGTAGAAGCAGCATAACATGTTCTTTTCAGGATTTGAAATGCACCTTTGGATGGTTTCCTGGGGGCTTTTTAATTTATTTATTTTGATTTATATATTCAGTAAAAAGGATCATATCTAATCCCAACTCTAATGCCATTGGCTACCTGTTAAGTACAACTGGAGCATTAAACACTTTTGTTAAACACTTCTGGGGAGGAAGAAAGAGAAAAAGAAAGGCCTCGCAACAATGAGAAAATCCGTAAGATTTTAACAACAAATTTGTATTGAATCACATATAAGCCCTTTCAGGATTATAATGAATTTCAGTGAAAATAGCTTTAAGGAAGGATTAAGGCAATTTAATCCACGTTTTTAAAAGTGCAGCCTAGATAGGTAGGTAAAAAAGAGAGAAATAAACATCCTCCAGAGTTCACAATAACTTTGTTGTGATGCCTTGGACCAAATCAAATAATAAGTATATTCACTGAGGAACACCCAAAAAACTCTCACGTGATGGAATTCCTGAAACAGACCACCCAGAGTGTGGTGAACCCCTACAGATGCTGCTGTGCAGAGCAGAACAGCCCAATTCACACTCAGCAACCCCCGCTTCTGAAACGTACCAATTTATGGCTGTGCTGGTTCTTAGCAAGAGGGTGTCAGAAGGGTGTTATGCACAACTGTTCGTACATCTTGGTCAATTGTGATGAGTTTTCTTGAGTGCCATTTTATAAACATATTTTATGCAGGCATCCTTCCTCCTAGGCCATTAAAAGCCCCATCCCAAACAAAATGCTCCATAATTCAACATTCTCTCTTTTGTTATCCACCTTCAAGCTCTGAAATAAAATGTTTTTTCTTGTCTTTCTCACTGTTTGACACAGTCCTGGAGGATAAGATATGCAGGAACTGGCGTTTCCTTCCCAGTGATAGGGAAAACTCCCATCTCCAGCTGGCAGCCGGGGCAGGGGATGCTCTCCTCCCTGCTCCCTGCTCCACTACAGTTTATCAAGAGCCGCAGTTATGCCTAACGATGTGTTTTCCAATAGCATCAAAATAACATTGTGCAACATGATAAGACTGGCAAAAGGTTTTGGCTGGCTGAGGCTGTATGTGAGGAGCACCGGGGTGTTGGGTGAGAGCGGAGCAGCATAGGATCCTGCCAAATCCTTTTGGTCCTCAAATCTTTCTGGCCCCTGAAATCATGCCCTGCAGACCTCCATCCTCACAGAAAGGCAGGAGTTTGTGCATAGGATTTTTCAGGATTGTTTTCATTAGTTTTAATGACCAGGCATAATTGCAGCACAGATTTTGAACTGGGAACCTGGAAAGTTTTGACAAGCTCTGTCAAAACTTTTGCAGTTCATCTCAAGGACTAGCTTTACAATTAATGTCATTCTCTAGTTTATAGTGGTAATCCTAGAGAAAGAGTTGATGACTGTTCTTTCTTTCTGCTTACCTATTATGTCAGCATATTTCATTTATGCTAGGCTTTCCGAAATCAATCTTCATTTTAATGTATAGGCCCCTATTGCCTTTTTTTTCAGTAAACAGTTGAAGATATAGTGTGTGCTTCTAACACACTGAATCCATTTATGATAGTTTACATTATCAGATTTTCAGTGCACTGTAAATCTGTCTTAAAATGCTTGCATTGCTCCAGGACTAAACTGGTTAACTTTCTGAACAGTTTTTCATCATTTGTGTATATTTCACCATTTTAAGGAATAGTTAAGATGTCATTTTGGTAGGGCTTTAGCACCTTCCATGTGTCATTGATTTTTTTTTACCAAATGGGAAGTTTCCACAAATGAATGTTGCATTCAGAAGAAGAACTGCTTCAGTCATAAATATCTTCTAAGCTACTAAATGTCAAACTTTCTTGCAGCAATAGAGTAATTCATCTCTTGAATATAGCGGTTGACTTTTGCAATTAAACAAAGTGATGAAATTTCACAGGGAAGAACAAGCAAAATTAGCTGAAATGTTAACATGCAGATGGGCGGTGAACCTACGAAGCAGCTCTGATGGGAAGCTCTCAGAGGCTGCCCGTGGATTTTTCCTCCTGTGTACGGCATCCTGCTTTTAAGCTCTGAAAAGCATCTGGGCTAACAGGAGCAGGACAGACACAAGCCTGGGTGTGCGGCACCGCAACTGGGGCTCTGCAGTCATTCCTTCCCCAGTGGAGGACCAGACTTCTTCAAGCATAGCAGTTTGTTCTGCTGCATCCTTTGGCAGTGGGACACAAAAGCAACGTGTAAGCCAAATGGAAGGGTCTGGTGGCCGCTGGAGAAGCTGACGGAGGAAGCTTGCCTGAGTTACCCAGAGATGTATTGCTTCACTGTCATGGGTTTTAGGAGTCTTTGGCTGAGTCATTGCTACATATACACACAAGCCACCCACCCATGAAGGAACTTGAGGGTGAAGCGCCTGAGCAGCTGCCATCCAGGCTGGAGCATAGAGTCACAGCTGCAGCTTGCTCACATTTGCAAGGGTGGGTTTGACCAGTAGCTGATCCTTCCCTGAAGCCTGCTGTTTCTTCCTCTCCAGCGTGAGGACAGCTCTACAGAAGTTGCATTTCACAAGCTCAGTTGCCAAACTGATTGCATTAAATCAGAGACATTTTATCATAAGGAAACACACTGACATTGATTGGTCCTTACCTTCTCATAGAAAGTAGACTCAATACCAAGCACTTTGAACTTATTTTATAGCTGTGCACACTGGGGTGTTATTAAGTCCTTTTAGAAGCTGAACTGGTGTGGAGAGTGGAGAAAATTACATTTGGATGTAGCTTGTGAGTGTGGTGGACAGATGTCAAATACAAAGTGTCTGAGTTCAAGGCTGGGAGATAATAGCTTTGCAATGCCTCAGCTGGCATTGCTAGTTCCCTGTGATACCTTGAAAATTAAGGGAAATGAGCAAATGATGATATGGGTTTAACTGGGGCAAATCCAATATAACTCAGCTGCAGCTGGGTAAGTATCACTTTGTTTACCTTATACCCATGGACAGGATTTGATCAAAACAGTCAAATAAATGCCTATTTTAAAACAGTTGATCCAGGCAAAACACTAGATGTTTTGAGATTTATTTTAGACACATAGAGTTATCTAAATAAGGAGAAAGCTGTGAAAAGGAGCTGAGAAAAGGTGTGGAAGGGACAGAACAGAGCTAGAAGGGGCCAAGTCTGACTTGAAGGCTTGGGGAAAATAAATCAAAGTATTCATACCCCTGGGATACCAAATAAGAAAAAACAGAGCCTGGAGACTCCCCTTGCCCTGATGCAGACAGGTAAAGCTGTAAAGGGTTCAGCATGGCCCACACGGACAGCAAGTACCATGGATGGATGGTGTCCCTGCCAACTTGATACCGACCACATGGCAATATTTATGGGACTTCAGGGAGCATTTTTTTCATTTAAAACTTAGCAAACAAACAGATTAGAAAAGGTGTTACCAGTACGTTATTAAAGTTATGAAATTATATACTACAGAGTCTGGAAGTACTAGAAAGGAGCACTCTGTACACATGCTCTGTTGGGTGGCCTTTAACCATGTACAGTTTCTCATAGGACTCATACTAATAGCCCAGGCTCCACTGTGCTGGGCTGGCTTACACCCTGTGATTCTGGGCTGTGGCACTCTCTGCTGAGCTCAGCAGTGCTGGCAGGTAGGAAAATTGTCTAGGAAGTACCTGGTGAATTTATGGTACCTTCAGGACTGGATGGCTCCTCCATCTGTTGAATGCTAGATTGATGTCTTAGATATAGATGCACATTCTGCCTTAATCCTGACTAGTTTCTTGTGTTCGTGTCCTGGACTTTACCTCTAGGACCTAAAAAAAAAAAAAAAAAGCATATTGCTTAATTGAGAGCATATGATCCTTATCAACCAGGTGGAGCAACAACATGAAGCAAAGGAGAGGGTCAGCACCCAACAGTCCCTGTGCTGCCCTCTGTTACGTATGTTAAGCCATAACTTTGCCCTTACAGAACAACATCCAAATTTCTCCCTTGTCTTGGTTCAAACTCGATGCAACTTCTATCTGTGTGACTTGAGTTGTGCATAGGCATAGCCATGCCTGCTGCGGTGAGGGTGCTGCCGGGAGGTGGGGTCCAAGTGGAAATTTTGATTGCTCACTCTGCACTGTTTGCTGGAGTCTTTAACCATCTGCTCTCATAAGGGAATTGTATGTCATGTGAGGTGACCTCTGGAGGACTTTTAAATGTTTGGGGTATAGCAGCTAGAAGGGACCATCAGCCTGAAGACTAATTACTTTTTCCAGAAGGGAGATAGAGGAACTGAGGTAGTTTTTACTATCTATCTGTTCATATCAGAAATGTTTCTAACCAGATGTGGATCTGGGCTAGATTCCCAAATTCACGCACACCTGAACTTCACAGTTAACTAAATCAGGCTGCATGGTCAGGGACTAGATCCACAGGGCTGAACATTCAAGTTCCTTGAATCAAGGAAGAAGAGAGATTGGCTGGGATAAAAGCACGTGTGTGTGTGTGCAAGAGAGAAAGACTCATCAATGGAGATGGAAACAGTTGTACAGCTCTGGGTTCGTCTCTGTTTCCAGCTTCAGCATACATAGAAAGGCTGTTCCCAGCTTTCCAAATCAGGCAGGCACAGTTAGTGTATTGATGAATTTGAATCAAGTTACTGTGTGCTGAGTGCTCCAGCTGAAAATCAGCAGAATCACGAAATCACAGAATCATGGAATACTCGGAGCTGGAAGGGACCTCCAGAGATCATCTAGCCCATCTCCCTTGCTTAAAAGCAGGATCCCCTAGAGCACATCACTCAGGACTGCATCTAGGCAAGTCTTGAAAATCTCCAGAGAAGGAGATTCCACAACCTCTCTGGGCAACCTGTGCCAGTGCTCTGTCACCCTCACTGAAGAAAAGTTCTTCCTCATATTTAAATGGAACCTCCTATGTTCCAGCTTGTACCCATTATCCCTAGTCCTGTCACCGGGAACCACTGAAAAGAGTCTGGCTCCATCCTGCCTCAACTCACCCTTTAGGTATTTATAAATATTAATTAAATCACCCCTCAGCCTTCTGCAGGCTAAAGAGTCCCAGCTCTCTCAGCCTTTCCCCACAGAGGAGATGCTCCAATCCCCCAGTCATCCTTGTTGCCCTCCACTGGACTCTCTCCAGTAAGTCCCTGTCTCTCTTCAACTGTGGAGCCCAGAACTGGACGCAGTATTCCAGTTGTGGCCTCACCAGGGCAGAATAGAGGGGGAGAATGACCTCCCTCGACCTACTGGCCACACATTGCCCTGTGCAGCCCAGGGTGGCATAGGCCTTCTTGGCGGCACGGGCACATTGCCAGCTCATGGATAATTTACTGTCTACCAGGACTCCCAGATCCTTCTCCTCAGAACTGCTTTCCAGGAGGTTCCCCCCTAACCTATACTGGTGCCTGGCATTCTTTTTCCCCAGGTGCAGCACCCTACACTTGCCCTTATTGAACCTCATGAGGTTCTTCTCTGCCCAGCTCTCCAGCCTGTCCAGGTCCCACTGGATGGCAGCACAGACCTCGGGCGTGTCACCACCCCTCCCAACTTGGTATCATCAGTGAACTTGCTGAGGACACACTCTGTCCCCTTGTCCAGGTCATTGATGAATATGTTGAACAAGACCGGACCGAGTATTGACCCCTGGGGGACACCACTGGTTACAGGCCTCCAACTCGACTCTGCTCCATTGATCACAACCCTCTGTGATCTGTCACACAGCCAGCTCTCGATCCACCTCACCGTCCCCTCATCTAACCCACACTTCCTGAGTTTCCTAATGAGGATGTTATGGGAGACAGTGTCAAAAGCCTTGCTGAAGTCAAGGTAGATGACATATGTTGCTCTCCCCTCATCCAGCCAACCGGTTATAACATCACAGAAGGCTAGCAGATTGGTCAAGCATTTACCCTTGGTAAATCAATGTTGACCACTCCCAATAACTTTCTGTTCTTCAATATGTTTGGAGATGACCTCCAGAACGAGTCACTCCATCACCTTCCCAGGGATGGAGGTGAGACTAACCGGCCTGTAGTTCCCTGGTCCTCCTTCTTGCCCTTTTTGTAGACTGGAGTGATGTTGGCCTTCCTCTAGTCTTCAGGTACCTCTCCTGCTCTCCACGACTTTTCAAAGATGATGGAGAGTGGCCCAGCAATAACATCTGCCAGCTCTCTCAGCACTTGTGGGTGCATCTCATCAGGGCCCATGGACTTACAGATGTCCAGTTTGGCCAGGTGGTCTCTGACACAGTCTTCCTCTCTTCGTCTCTCCAGACCTTCCTTCTTGCCTCCAGGATTTGGGATTCACGAGAGACCACTTTAGTAGTGAAGACTGAGGCAAAGAAGGTATTCAGTACCTCTGCCTTTTCTGTGTCTTCCACCACCAGGGCGCCCGCCTCATTCATCAGTGGGCCAACATTTTCCCTAGTCTTCCTTTTTCTATTGAGGTACTGAAAGAACCTCTTCTTATTGTCCTTAACCGTAGCAGCCAAGTCGAGTTCCACTTGAGCTTTGGCCCTTCTAATTCTCGCTCTGCACAGCTTCACTACATTTTGGTACTCCTCATGAGTTGCTAACCCCTTTTTCCAAAGGCCGTAGACTTTCTTTTTGTTCCTGAGGTCCAGCCAAAGCTCTCTATTTAGCCAGGCTGGCCTTCTTCCCTGCCGGCTCGTCTTTCAGGACCCGGGGGTGGCCTTCTCCTGAGCTTTTAAGAGTTGCTCCTTGAAATATGCCCAGCCATCCTGGGCACCTTTGACCTTCCGGACTGCCTCCCAAGGGGCACTCTCAACCATGCTCCTAAGCAGGCCAAAGTCTGCCTTTCGGAAGTCCAGGGTGGCAGTTCTGTTGGCTCCCTGCCTTGTTTCTCCAAGAATTGTGAAGTCTCTCATTTTGTGATCACTCTGCCTAAGACGACCCCCAACCTTTACATCCCCCACAAGACCTTCTCTGTTAACAAGCAGCAGGTCCAGTAGGGCACTGTCCCTAGTTGGCTGCCTTACCAGCTGTGTTAGGAAGTTGTCTTCCACACACTCTAGGAACCTCCGGGACGGATCTCTCTCTGCCGTGTTATATTTCCAGCAAACACCTGGGAGGTTGAAGTCTCCCATGAGAACAAGATCAAGTGATCGTGAGATCTCTTCCACTTGCTTAGAGAATATTTCATCAGCCTCTCCACCCTGGTTGGGGGGTCTATAACAGACTCCCACCAAGATGTCTGCTTTATTGGCCTTCCCCTAAGTCTTACCCATAAACACTCCACGCTGTCATTCACATTTTTGAGTTCAAGGCATTCAATTCTGTCTCTAACATAGAGTGCCACCCCACCACCTCTCCTTCCTTGCCTATCCCTTCTGAAAAGTTGGTAGCCATCAATCGCAGTACTCCAGTTGTGCGAGTCCTCCCACCACGTCTCTGTGATGGCAACTAAATCATAGTTTTCGTGCTGCACCATGGCTCCTTTTGCAGAGTACTTTGACATGAGGGGACTGGCTGTCTTGGGGGATCTCTAATAAGCTATGATTACCATGAGGCTGCTGTTTGCAATCTCATGTGCATGGATTTGTAATGGAGCTGTTGCATGAGCGATTGTGGGATTTACATTTTTGTGCATGTGGAAAGGTGGAGTGCACATCACTGTGAAAAGCTGACCTTGAAAATCAGAGCTGGAAGGAAGGAATGTGGGAAGGATTTAGATCTGAGAGACAAATGTGGATTTTTATAAGGCAAGCAGCATCACTGATTGCCTAATGAGCATCAAATGTATTCCTGATACTGCATAAATGTAGGAGGCTCTCTGGTACGATGATCACAAAGGGATGGCACCTGGGCCTTTTATCTGAAGCACCTGAAAGGACTTGGGCAGCTTGCTGCCAGGGAAAGGGAGCCCTCGCACCATGCGCTGTGGCCCATGAGTAAAATGATCTTCCCTAAACACACGGACACACGGAGAGGGAGTCAGTGCTGGGCCAGGGACGTGCTGCTGACAGACTGGGTTTGGAGCTTTTTCCCACCATATGTATGCTGAAACACCCCATGTACCTACTAAAGATAGCCCATTCTAATTAAAAAAAAAAAAAAAGAAAAGAAGGTATGAACAGGATGTCCTACACACACACTCTATCAAATTTTCTCATCAGATGACTTAGTGGTCAGCAGTAGACTCCCCCCTTCTCTACCATATCCAAGACTTAAATCAGCTACTATTGGGCTATAAATTAATTGTAGAGTAGACCGCTGAGGCAGAGTCAGGACTGCAAACCGTCCCTCAGAGGCACTCAGTCAAAAACATGTCTAACAACAAACTCATGGCATTGATTTCAAAAGACTGAGATAAAACACGGACAGCATGACACTGTTTGTACTCTTTCTATCTCCTGAGCCTTCAGAGCTCAGGTTTTCTGCCTAGCCAGGAGATTCTGAAATTTAACATTTAAAATGAAAGTGGAGGTGCTCTATAATTTCTTGTCACTTTTAAATGCATGTGTAAATGTGATTTCTTAATTAACTATGAAGCTGAACGGTTTATTGAAGATGTCTCAGTAGAAAGTTTTTGAAGTCATATTTATAAACAAGTTGCAAAGCTCTTCAAATCCATAAATTTCTATCATGACTGATGAACACTGCAAATGTCTTCCAATATATTGTTAAGCCCTTGTAGCTCTTTGAACTGTGAGTTTTTATATCAATTTAGCTGTATGGAGAACTTTGATATGAAGTTTATACTCACCACTTCACTCTGAAAACTGGGATTTAAGAGAAAGAGCAAATATTGTGAAACTGTGATAAAATCTGTAGAACTGGCAAAAGCACAGAGACCCAAGTGTGAGACACCCTGTACACTCCTATGGCAAGCTGATAATGCTGGTTGCCTGCCTCAAATGCCAGCCACGCCTGCAGGTTTGTCTCTCAGCACCTCCCTTTCTGTGTCCAAGATCTCCAAAATATGATGAATTAGCTGTAGGCATCACTTCTTCTGGCACTGGCGGGGAGCTTGGGCGGTGGGGAGATGGCTGATTGTACCCAACTCCTCCTTGTGTAAGTTGTGCCTGGGAACAGCACAGTGCAAGCCCTACATGTCCCCTGCCACCCATCTCCAGGAGGACCAGTTACACAGTGATAAGAACTGTGACACCATTTCTTTAAATTTTTAAATTACTATTATTTATAAAGGGCAAAAGTGTTGTCCAATCTACTCTTGGATTTTTGACTGACATGAAGACTGTGAGAAGGGTGGATGCAGCTGCTCCTGGAGTCCTGCCCCAGTGCCCCTCAGCAGAGACTCTCTTGTCTCTTCTTTCTGGATGGATATTTGGAAGATACCTATCAGTTTCATCTAAGCTGGGTAACGTCTGGCACCACAGCCACCACAGATATTCTGAGCAATTGGCCAGACTGGTGTCCTGATATGTGTGCTGTGCCTATTGCAGTAGAGTTTGCTTATACCCTTCACAAGAAGTGGGTGAAAATCTGTCTGGTGGTCCAGCAATGACAGTGGGAAGTATGGAGAAGGTATGGGCTGATCTCTACCCTTGAGTCTGGTACAGTCCCAGGCAGAGCTGGCACCTGAGCATTCATCCTGCAGGAACATTTTTCAGGAGCTTTTACATAGCTCACACTGGTCACACATCCTTGTGCAATGTGGGACACTCCAATCTATCCCTTTGATGACTGTTGAAAATAGACCCTGAAATGTATTGTCATGTATCTAAGAAGCCTGACGCAAAAGGTTCAAGAATGAACTTACAGAAACAAATTGCACCTCATAAGAAGGATATTTCCCACAGATATATTCCTTGATTATTGCTGTTTGAACACGAGGTAATAAAGTGAAAATGTCAGCATAGTCTCCTTCTACAACCTCACTGTCCTGGTTTCCCAGGCACAGATCCATGGGCCAGCTATGGCAGGCAGGCCATGAGTAGCCTCAAGTCAGCTGGGAGTTTCTGTCAGCACAGCTGACCCAAGTTAACTCACAGGTGTATCCCATAGCACTGACATTATGCTCATTATAAAAGGAGGGAGTTCAGTGAACATGGGGTTCCACCCTCTTGTTCTTCTGCTCCTGCTGCTGACCCTAAGGACCAGGCTGACTAGAACCTTGTACACTTTATGTTGGTGATTGTATTAGTTTTGTTATTTAATTAAATCTGTTTCTACTTCAACCCACAGGGCTTCTTTTTTTTTTTTTTTTTCCCCCAATTCCCCTTCTCTGTTGGTCTCTGCCCCCTCCTTGTTTTTCTAGTACAGCACAGTTCCTGCTGGGATAATCCGAGAGCCAGCGCCACATCTCTCACAAAGGCAGCCCTGCCTGCCTTGAAGCTTTCCCTCCTCTGGGGATGAATTTGGGGGTGCTGCCCAAAGCGGGACCCTGGGTGTGGATGGAGAGGGAGGGGGCAGAGACCAACTCACAGCATCTCTGCCTTTCCTATCTGCAAAGCTAGGGTATCTCAGCTCCCCTCACCCCTCCAGGCATGTGTGAGAGCAGGCAGAAGTCTCAGCGATCACCCCCATGTCTGGCTGGCAAGGCCAGGGTCCCCTGCCCCCAGGCTGCCAGCAGGCAGGGGAGAGAGCAGGATCCCAGGCAATGCTACAGGGCAATTGAGGGAGGAGCATTTATGTAGGCCATGGAGGTTCGTAATTAATTGCTGGAAGACAAGAGAGTATGTGTGGAGGGGGAAGGGCACAAATAAATTAATTTGAGTAACTGGGCTTTAGAGAGGGGCTGAATGTGCTGCCTTATCAAGCAAGTGGCAAGAGCGAGCCTGTGCCTTCACTGTCACCAGCAGCGCTGAGAAAAGCAGCAGCATTGCCACTGCCACCTTCTCTCCATTGCTCTTTGCTGCTCCTGCATCTTCTCCTTGTGCTAGAGCCGCTGCTCTATGCAGTGACTAGACTCCTGGAGAAGTAACTCAGCAAAAGTTTTTTCAGAAAAATCAATGGGTATTTTTCAGCCAGACCAACCATCTGAGCAGGTTTGCTTTAAAGCTGAGCTAGAAGAGGGCAAGACAAAGGAGGGGAAGGCAGGGAGCTCGGCTGAGCCTGCAGTAGATGGAGAGAGGAAACCCTGGGGTGCCGCAGCCACAGAAAGACAGTTCCTTTGGGAAATTAATGCTTCTCTCATGCATGTGGAAGTGAAGTTCAAAGCTGATTTCCAGACAAAATCTTTATTTTCTCAAGTTTTGAATAATGATTCTTGAACTTTTGAGACTGGCAATGCTGTGGTTTGGATGCCTTCCACCCATGGCTTTCCATACGTTTTCCATCCTTTAGTTAAATGACAGTTCTTGCAAGTGGACAATATCTGCAGAGCTGAGTAAAGAATGAGGAAATTCACAATAAAACAACCACAAGTGAATGAAAGGCAATGAATTCACCACAAGCAAATGAAATGAAATGAGAGCAAGCGGCACGCGGAGCAGAGAGCAGCGGCTGTGGGAGCGGTGGGGCGGCTGCGGCTGCGGCGAGTGCTGTTCGCTTTTGCTGTTCGCTTTTGCTGAGGCTTTGCGAAGGAGCTGGGCTTCCCGGAGACGGTGAAGCCAGGGCAGAGCAAGGAAACCCGAGTCTGAGCGGGAATCCTGAGAAATTTGAGACAAACGAAAGGCTGACGTGGCGGGGGGCGTGACTGAGAGCCGCGGCAAACTTTAAAAGCGGCCATCTCGGCAGCTCCCTCAGAGCACGCGGCACGCGGAGCAGAGAGCGGCGGCTGTGGGAGCGGTGGGGCGGCTGCGGCTGCGGCTGCGGCGAGTGCTGTTCGCTTTTGCCGAGGCTTTGAGAAGGAGCCGGGCTTCCCGGAGACGGTGAAGCCGGGATAGAGCGAGGAAACCCGAGTCTGAGCGGGAATCCTGAGAAAAATTCAAGAGATACCGAAAGGCTGACGTGGCAGGGGGCGTGACTGAGAGCCGCGGCAAACTTTAAAAGCGGCCATCTCGGCAGCTCCCTCAGAGCACGCGGCACGCGGAGCAGAGAGTGGCAGCTATAGCCGACCGAGAGGCAAGTGCGCGGAGAGCGGCGCGAGGAGAGGACTACCTAGATAGACCATAGACCGCATAGAACATGGTTGCCACGCGCCCAAAAACTGTAGTGAAAAAGAATATGGGGACTCAGACGGATCCTCCGAGCAGACATGCAGCCGTGCAGGTTTCTGGCTGCAGCGAATGCCTGAGCCTGGCACTGGTACCGGAGGGAGCCAGTGACACCACGTGTGTGCGGTGCGAGCAGATAAATGATCTGCTCGGGCAGGTGGTTAAACTGATGGAGGAGGTAGAAAGACTTAGAACTGTTAGAGAGTGTGAAAGGGGCAATGGGTGCAAGCTGGAACATAGGAGGTTCCACATAAATGTGAGGAAGAATTTCTTCACAGTGAGGGTGACAGAGCACTGGAACAGGCTGCCCAGAGAGGTTGTGGAGTCTCCTTCTCTGGAGACATTCAAAACCTGCCTGGATGCGTTCCTGTGTGACCTGACCTAGGTGTTCCTGCTCTGGCAGGGGGATTGGACTAGATGATCTTTTGAGGTCCCTTCCAATCCCTAACATTCTGTGATTCTGTGAAATGCAGGGGGGACAGGTTAGCAAACAGACACAGGGCAACTTGCTGCAGGGCAGATCTTGCCCTGTGGATGGTGGGGTCCATATCCACCACAACTTTATTGCTTGGAAAATTATTCCAAGCCTTATTTTGCCCTCGTGTGCATTTTGACTGGTGGTGCACTGGTCCAGCACACTGCAGTAGGAAGTGCTCACTGGCACACCAGCCCTGTAGGGATTTCCCCCGCTGTCCCTAGGCTTGTCTTGTTAGTGTTACCTGGAAGTTCAGGAATAAGAGAACAACTCTGTTTCCCTGTTTCCTCCTTCTTGCTTGTGTGTCCTCTGCCTATTGCACATGCAGATCCCATCCCATGCCCCTGATTTGGCATTTACAGCTTGGTAATTCCCTGCAAATTTTCCTCATGGGGATGCAATGCCAACTGATCAAGCACTTTGATACCTAAGATAAAAGTTTCCATTGTCTGCTGATTTTTTTTCAAATCTATAAGATTTTAAATGTTCCTTCTGTTGGTAGGGAGTGCTGGCTCGTTGCTTTAAGTGGGTTCTGTAGCCACTGGAAACAGAAATGCTGCACCCAGCACATCAGCGCAAGGGTGCGTAAACACACACCAAAGGGTGTGCACTCATGGAGCTGAGTCTGGGGAGATGCCCCCTCCCTTCCTGTCTCAAGGCTCCTCAGAACCTGTGTGCTGCCCTGAGGATGTGGGGGGTGGCTCGGGGAGCAGAGGAGGTGGGGAGGGAGAAGCCCCGAGATGGGGGGAAGAAGGACACAGGGCAAGGACAGGGGCTGGGGCAAGGGCCAGGAAGGGAGATAATGGTTTGGGCAGAAGGGAAGGGACTTTGGGGAAGGGGCTTTGGGGAAGGACCAGGAAGCCCAAGGAGGGATACTGGAGGCTACAGTGTCGGTGTAGGATGGGTAAGAAAGTATGGCAGGTTGGTAGCAGTTTGAGGGGGGTAAGTCGTGGAAGGGGCTCCTCGCTGCGTTAAACAATGGGGTCTGTCACAGAATTGCCCGGGGCCAAGAAGAAAAATTTCCGGCCTCAGGTCCAGCTGCAGAGTGGTTTTAATGCATCATGCGGGTTTTTCTTCACCAGGAGTTGCCACCTTGAATGCTGCAAGGCCCCTTAGCATCCCTGCATGCTCTGCAAAGAGAAAAATATCTGGTCTGTGCCTGAGCCCTGAGTTTGTTATCTGCAGGCAGAAGGCAGAGACTCTGCCAGAGGTTGGGACGGCATGATTGAGGCCCTCAGCTCTGTGTCGTGCAGCCGTGGGATGCCTGTCCCAAGTGGAGACTAAGCACACAGTGAGGGTAGTGGTGGGGCTGTCACCGCAGTGAGGACAGAGCTCCAGGTGTGAGGGCAGTGCAGCATGGGATGGACCTCTGCCGTCAACCTCTGGGCACCAGCCCCTCGTCCTTTGGCTGATTTCTGGACCCGCTCCAGTGTTTTGTGTGTCTTGCAGGAATGGGCAGGCTTTGAAACTTCAGGTTCCTCATTTGGACAGGTGGTGAGATGATGAGGATGACAACTATGCTGGAGGGAGGGATTTAGCGCACCCTCCAAGTACCTCCCAGTGCTGCATTAGTCACAAAGGTCACATCTATTAACAGACAGAGATGTAGTGTGTGGCAAGCCAGTCACATGTGACCAGCTTCTTGTTCCCACCCAGTAATTTGTGCTAAAAGGGAAGTAATTCAGTGTGAAACAATTTCTCTGGGACCCAGAGGTCTCAAGGCAGGGGAGAATTCTGCTTCCATCCACTGGTTAACAGAAGTGGGGTGTGGAGGGGTAAAACTATTGGCTTTGCCTGTATAAACTATTTACTTCAATTCCCCAAGCAAGAAGCACTCAGAGAAATGCTTCTCCTACTGCCTTTGCATTTACAAGGAGAGAGTACTGGCAGACTCTGCCCCATGTAAGCTCTCTAACACCACCTCCTCAGATGACCAGCGAATGGGCATCTGCATGCAAACCAGATTTGCCTGAGTACTGGAAAGGAAATGGGAAAACGTGATTCCTGCTGTGGAGCACATCCATGGGGCAAAGGCCTGGGCTGCTGCTTGAGGAAGAGTTGACAGCAGTCAGCACAGCTGTGGGAAGAGGTTGCCTCCCTGATGCTGGTACAACTGTTAGTGCTGCCATGTGGTAAATGAGATCAGAGAATCAAGCTGGCTGGAAAATAATCTTTTTTTTTCTTTTTTCTTTTTTTTTTTTGTTTTTTTTTTCACTTTCAGCTGGGTGAGTTTTCATCCAGATCAGATCCCCAGGCCAATTCACAGTGCAGCTGCATGTCGGCTTGTGGTGGCATGATGTGAAGACAGCACAAAAATAGACTGAAAGCACAGATGGGAGAGACTCCTTTCAAAGGAAAGTGCTCACCTGACTACAGCCTGAATGAGCTCTGAAACTCCTCCTTCCTAACTGTTAACAAAAGCTCTGTTAGGCAATGTCCTCAGTGATCATGAGGCTTTGCAGTGGGGTAGGTCTGCTCTTCTTCCGAACGTCTGTCCTCCCCATTGAGCATGTGCAAGAGGAGCAGATGTGATAAGAAAGACAAACAGGAGGACCGATACTGAAAAGCTGGGGGAGACCCACCACTGCAACCTCCTGTTGCCAAAACACATCCATGAATAGTGGAGATCGAGGTGTGGAGATGTGTGGAGATGCCCAGCTTTCCAAAGTGTGTATCTCAGCATGATGGAGGGGAGCAAACATGATACAAAGGTACACACAGAGATGTCAAACTGCAATGTCAGAATCAAGTTATTGCAAATTAGGTTTTTTGGTGTTTTTTTAAAAAATCTTTATAGTGAAAAGAAGAAACAACCAGAGTAGCTGAGGGCTAGTGGCTTGAGTAACATGGCCAGGTGGGCGGAATGGGGCAGATGTCTGTAAAGCTCTTCATGGGGATGCTGTGTGTCCATCTGTGCGTGCTGTCCTGGATACACTGGAGCAATAAATTGTGTGAGGAATGACATTAGTCTTCCTTGGGTCTGAGAGGCTGATTTCCTCCCAAGCAATATGTTTTACAGGAATCTTTTCAAGCCCTAAGATGAAGAAGATTTTTCAGCAAGCCACTTCCTTTGTGCATTTCCCAGTGCAGAGCTGATGTGAGCAGACATTGCACGTCACAGCTTGGAATGATTTCCAGCGTTGTTGCAGGTCAGCAGCTACGCCATGTCTGCAGAGCAACTCAGCACATTTCTAGTTTAACTCAGTAAATCAGATCAACTTCTTAAAATAATTTTGTTTCCAGCGCTCCAAGAAAAGCAGTCTACTTCAAGTGGAAAAATGAAAGACTCTTCTCTCAAAATACTGACCATAATGTGAGCATTTACTGAGCAACTGCATGGAAGAGTTGTAAACCAAAGAAACCAAGATCAGTCCTACAGAAAAAACACAACCACAGAATAGGAAAGGCTAATTTCAAGGTCATAACCCAAAATTATTGTTGTCTGTATGAGAAAGAATTGTGATATTTAGGAATGTCCTCTGGAATGTGAAGCATTCTTCAGTTCTGGGAAGAAACATATTTATTTTACTGATTGATGCACTAAGTTTTTGAGTAACTAATGAATAGAGGTTCCTTCCATCTAAAAGGAACACTTAGAATGGTTTGGGTTGGAAGGCATCTCAAAGATCATCTAGTTCTGTAGGAACTTGGAGGCCGTATTTCTTAAACCCACATATGCTTACAGAAAATTGGAACTATTGGCCTTTTGGGAGGCTTTGCACCTTGTCTTGAGGCCACGACTCTGTAAATTCTCACTACTGGATTATATCATATCTGAAGTGAAGTAGAAGCAACACTGCTTATTTCAAATGCCTATTAAAAAAATAACCATGCTGTGGGCAATGCCTACAGAGTAGTTATTATTTAGGATCATGCAGACTCTGCAAAGGAGTATCTTTAAATTCCAAATTTTCTTGGATCCAATCAGGACTGAAACCATTCAGATCTGGCAGATAGATAACACACACAGATAAACTGCAAATTCTGCCTGTACAGACTTACCTGTGCTGTGTCTCATGATATCTGGGAGATATTCTTTGACCCTGAAACTCCTCACTTGCCTGCTTGCCTTTATGTCTCTAGGGCTTGATCTGCTGGAGTCAGTGGAAGCTTTGCTCCTGATTACAGCAGGGCATGTCTGGGCTCAGCCTGAGCGTTGACAGAGTTGAAACTGCAGCTTTTCTTCTGCCTCCTTATCTACAACTTTGGGTTGCAGTTTAACTGTGCTAGTTTCACCCAAACCCTTGACTTCACCTACTTCTCTGCATGCTGACACCTTTTCTCCCTTTGGTATCCCCCTCTTTACTTGAGTCCTATCTTATCCGTTCTTGCTACAGGTAAGAACAGATGTGATGGTTTAGACCAGCCTTGCATCCAATAGTGGCCATAAGCAGACTCCTAGGAAAAATTAAGAACAGAACTAACATATCAATAATTTCTCCCTTAATATTACCGCAGCTTCCAGCAATTTTCAGCTGAAAGGATTTCCTGAACCTGCTGTGGTTTTTCTGTGGCATGGACCCTTCCAAATACCTGGGAGCATGTAAACTCCTTGCCATCACAGCGTGCTTTGGGAAGGACCTCCTTGGTAGGTCCACTGCCTGCTGCTTGATCCCTATCCATTCTCTCTGTGTTATTAATGACTTCATAGCTTTCTGTATACAATGTCCCCCTTCTCATCTCTTTTCCAGCTTGAGACACTCCACTGTCCCGCACTGTTTCTTGTACAGAAATTGGGTCACACCTTTGCTCATCCCATTACTCTTCTCTGAGCATTTTTCAACTTTTCTCCATCCTTTTTGAGGGACCAGAACTGCACAGAGTATTCAAGGTGGGTGAAAGATGGATTTATATAGCAGCACAGTCATGTTGGCTATTTTGCTGGCTTTTTGTTTTCTAGTAATCCCTAACGTTTATTTGATCTTTGACTGTTACTGAGCAATGATTTGATATTTTCAAGAAAGTGTCTACAGTAGCTGTAGCAAGGCCTTCCTCCTGCGTAGCAACAGTGAGCAGAGAGACCATGTTTTATATGTGAAGCTGAAGCTGCTTCTCCCTAAAAGCATTCATTGCTTTACATCTGCCTAGACTGAATTTCATTTGCCATTATATGGGCTAGTTGCTGCATCTCATAAGGTCCTCCTTGAGTTCTTCACCATCTGCCCTCATATTTGCTACCAATAACTCTGTCTTATTGTTAAAGCTTTTCACCTCTCTGCTCACCTCCTCTTGCAGCTCTCTGCTCTGGCTTTCCTCTGCTAGTAACCTCTCTGCCCTTTCCTTGCTTTCCCCACTCTGAAGGATAAAATATCCTTCAGATTTGTTCACTTAGACCCATCATCCTTCACATTGGTCATCTGTAGCCCACACTATCCAGAAGAGCCATACTCTTTCTTCGTAGTTTCTGAACTACCAGCACTCTACTTTGTAATCATGGCGAACAGAGTTGTACCAAACCTTTGGCGTCCAGAGGGAGGCCATCCCTGCTACAAAGCCTGTGGTAAGAGACATTGGAGGGAGAAGGAACAGGATGAGATGCTCCTGCCAGGCAACTGAAGTAACATTTAGAAATTTTTTTAAATTACTCATGATGTCATTTTTATTTTTTGAAGGCTTTAGAAAATAAAGTTGTGGGGTTTGTTAACAGGAAAAAGGGGATGTATTATCCTTTTCTGACCCTAGTGGTTAGCCAAAGTTTGGCTTGTTTCAAAATCTAGCTGTTTATTTACAAAGAACAGGCATTGCCTTCTTTGCTTAACATGAGGAAACACTTTGCTCACAGCTCCAAGCTCTTTTCCAGCTAGTGGTTCCTGCAGTTTGTACTACCAGACAATGTGTTCCACTGGCATAGCTCAGCTCCCTCAGAAGACTTGTGTCATGTGCCTGCATTTTGGATGGTGGCTCCTATTGTTCCAGATAGTTGTTTCCATAAAAGATGTTAATTGTTCCCTTTTGCTTAACGGGAATGAATAGGGTTCCAATACCTTCCATTTCCAACAAACTTTAACATGATCTATGATGGAAGGAACTTCGTAAGGAGACAGTGGTCTTCCAGTGGTGTTAATCTTTCAAGAAGGAGCAAAGTCAGTCTGAAAACTCTACTTTTCTCCACTACTTTCTTTCACCAATGAAGCACGGTTGATCACACAATGTCTTCATCCTGTAGACATCCCAACTCTCTGGCAGCCCTGGCAAAGTTAAGCCTTTCAGTAGCGATAATATGGAATTCCACCAATGGAACCAATTTTAACTAGGCTCAAAACTTATAGAGATTAACCTGCTGGTTAGGCTTCCCAGTTGAAAAGTATAAAGTAGTATATTATACCTTTTCTGGTTTTCAAGGATTCATAAGTGGGCTGTCTCTAATGAAAAGGTTAGGGAGACAAGGATTTAATTTGGAAACTAAGGTTGGCTTCAACAACATTTGGAAATTGACACATCCATTTTTGCATGACATTCAAAACTTTTAATAGGTCTGTGGAATTCCAAAAATGCATGTGGCAACCTCTGACTCCACCTCCTGGCTCCAGAGCTTTGCTTCCCCTCCATGTGGGTCTCCATGGTCCTCCATGGTCCTCTCCAGTGATTTTTCTCATGGGGACAGTGTGATTTTTCCTCCATTCCTGGTCCATACTACAGACCTGAACACATCTCTGAACACCTGAGGTAAGTGACACAGGTCTGAGCAGACTTCCTGCAACCTGCTCACATTTTTTTATTATGTGGCCCAACATCGTTGCTCATAACCACATTCAAACACAGCCAAGCCTCACAGACCAGCCAGGCTCTATCACTGCAATTCTCCACTTCCAATTCTCTTATCTCTGCACAGTGTAACACAACTCATTGCACAGCAGGAGGGGCAGCATTGCTCCTGTAATCCAGGGGTGGTTTGTTCATTGGTTGGGCTTTTTCTCAGCCATGTGCTGGCAAGACATGCTCTCCGCTCTGCTCCAGAGGAAACAGCACAGAGGTCTTGCTAACAACAACCTTCTGCTGCCTGTTCTCCACTGCAAAGGACACAAATGCTTTTTCTCAAGAGACAACGCTGCTTTTCTTGTTATGGTGGCTGCTTCTCATGCTCCACTTTATGAAAGGACGTATTTCCACCTTAATGTGTGTGTGTGTGTGAGATGGTTCTGCAACAGAAAGAGGGACAAGGGCTGGCGTTGCAATGACTTCCTCTAGCAATCATCAGCAGTTACTGCTGTGCCAGCATTTCTGTAGTAATCTCAGGCTTCAAACATTTTCTTTGGCTGAAATTTGGCACATGAAATAGGAATGTATTAGGACCTTGTTTCACCCAGAGAAGTCCAGTGGATTTCTGTTCTTGTTCTGGGAATTCCTGTTCTTGTTCTGGGGACTCCTTCTGGCTGTTACAAATGTAAAAGCAATTAAAATCATATTGATATTTTCTTATGTTTTCCTATCTCTAAGAGCATTATTAATGGCTTTAGCTTGTCACTTGTTAATTTCTATGTGTCATACAAAAAAGGGATCACTATTATATGCAGTCTAGTTTCTGTTTTCATTTCTTGCTGACTTATCTCCTCTTGAGTACAGGCTTGCAACAGCTGCTCTTGCAGGCTTATTACCCATAACCCACATCTGCATTTGCACAACAAACTGGAACAAAAGGAATGGGCTGAATATTTTTTCCAGATAAAAGTGGACTTAATTCTCTATTGCCTTTTACTTGGGTAGCAAGCACAATGGCATCATATCATTGTGTGTCATGTCACTGTAGGTCATGTGAGCAGCTCCACAAAATGCAAAGCAGTGGAAAGGAGTGCCTGGTGGCATCGTACGTCTCCCAGTCCTTTGACTCTTTGTGGTCCAAGAGTCATTCAGGTCCATCTCAGATCTGAATGGCATTGTCTTTTCTTTAAAGTTTTGTAATAATTAAGAGACACTACCCTAAAAAGAGAAAAAACTTTGACTGAATTGGACTGGTACAGGTCAACGAGTTACAATGAAACCATTCTTTTTATTGGATAATTCTCATGATCCTTGCTGCAAATATGCAAATTCAGCATGGCTTGTTATGTGTTAAATTTGTACTCTATTTTGTTAGAAACTCTCAGATGCAATTAATAGAAATTTCCTATAGCATACATGATGTAAGTAATTGCATTTCCCCAAATGATAAAGTAATAATGCTCTATACATTTACTATTCATTCCATTCCTGGTTAGTTTGTCCTTAATGTTATAATAAACCTTCAGTTGTTCAACCCTGAGAAAATCTTTCTGGTATCAAAAAGCTGACAAAATTCATAGCTTTTCTGAGTGAGGAAGTAGCTCTGCATTGGCAGATTCAGACTCCACTAATGATTAGCTCTTGGTACACAATAACTTAGAGCTTGTCCAAACAGCAGTTTTGCAAAATTTGGCTTTGCATTTGCAACTCTCTAAGTAATTTGCATCACTAAATCCATAAATAGCCACTCTTAGGCCAAAAAGCATATACATATATATGTTTTCCTTAGGTTTTATTTCAACCAGACAAATCTTCTGATGCAGTTTGAGCAGCAGCTCAGCATGAAGTGGAGGCCAGGAGCCCACAGTGGAGGGTGGGAAGGGCGAAGGATTGTATCAACCACTGCAGTTAAACAAAGCGCTTGTTAAACTTTGCCCTTAGTGTGCAACAGGCTTGAGGGAGTGAGCTCTCATCTGGAGGAGTATTTGGAGAGAAGTAGCAAACATGCTATAAATTAACAACCTGCTAGGTAGGGGTGTGATTGATCCTGCTACCTGGCAGTGCTCCCTGCCACAGAGGACATCTGTGTATGCTGTGATGGTTGGGTGGAAATGAGTGCGGTGAGAGCAGCTGTCCCAGCCAAAGACAGGGCCACGTCCCCAACATTCCCTGCAGCACTGGGATCGCTGGGTGCTATACCTCTGCGTGTGCTGCAGCCATGGGAGATCTGCTGCCAGCAAGGGCACAGCTGAGATTTATTAAAAGGAGCTGTGATTTAAACAAATCGTAAACTGCCTGAGCATGCCATGATTCAGCTGGACTCAGCGCACTCTTTGCCTCTGAAGCTTCATGTTACCAGGAACCTGACTACAAAGATGTAGCTCCTTTCATGCAATGTCCTGCCATGCTGGGTCACACATGCTTTACTGAGAGCATGGGTCTACTGCATCTACCACCGTGTCCTCCTCTGCATCTCTGTGGGAGACATCCCTCCCTCTTCTTTGTTGTAAGGAATTCTGTGCAGTCAATTGCTAAACTATCCAGCATCTCAGCCATCTGGGAGATGACTATAAAAGCAATTTCTCTGTCAGCTTTCTCATGCCTCTTCTGTGGATGTGCATGTATAATCCCACCGAGGGCGGTGGGCTAGCAGATTGTTTTATTTAATGACAAATTTGCTAAAAATGAGTGTCTTGCTGGGGTTGTTTTATATGTTTTTGAGGAATGCTGTCTGAGAGGTTGGGGTGGGGAACTGGGGAACGCCATGCAATGGGATCAAATGAGGAGGCAGCAGGAAGCTTTGGATCTCCTTTAATACTGCTCTGAATCTGCCCTGATTAATCCTGACAAAAAGTCGTTGCCAACGGCTTGACTTGTAGGAACATACTGGGAGGGTCAGTTCAAAGCTGGCTTTTGCTGTCAGAAGGAGGAGTTTTATCTACAAGCTTTCTGCTGGTGAAAACAGCAGAGGAAGGTTATTTTCTTCAGCTGGGGCTGAGCAGAGTGAGAAGGAGCAGAGAGAGGTGGTGGTGCTCACCTTGATGACGTGCCCTATGGTAGGTTGCAACCGGGACCTTGTCTTTGCATGGGATTTTGTACTGCAAACAGGTATTTCATGTTTGCTTTTCGGTGAGGAAACAAGACCTTTGTAAATAGCAAAGCTTAGGGAGCAGTTCCTCTTAGTAGGTATTCTTGGTGCTGCTTCTGCTAGGGGTTAAGGGCAGAGTGGGTTGTGGAGGCACAAATAGACTTGCATGTAGGTAGCTGCCCTCCCCCTTTTGGGGGAGCATGACAATGTATTTTCCTCTCTCCCTTGTACCTCTCCTGCCCTTAAACAGCAGATTTCAGAACACACAGCTTCTTGGCTTAGATCTTGTACATTTAGAGCAAGTGAATTTTCTGCTGTGGTTTGGCAGTCGCTCTGGGTTGATAATTGCTGCTGCTGCTGACGTTGCTCCCTGGCTTCTCCCTGGTGCAGTGCAGATGGTGAGGAGCAGTAGGGGAGGCAGCCCAAGGGGCAGCATCTCTGTTTCCCCCACCAACTGCCCAGGGCAAGGGACAGGGCTGGGATGGAGCGGCAGGAGGGACCCCGACAAAGGAGAGAGTTTTACAGAGATCTGGTAATGCAGAAGAGAGAAACGTGAGGGACCAACAGGCAAGTGCAATGGGTTTGGTGGTGCTCTGCTATGTTAGAGTTTTCTGGTAGAAAAGAGTTATATTTTTAAGTGGAGAATGTATAGCAGAAACCTTGGCTGTGGACCTGTCTAACCTTGTCTTGGTGTCCCTGGGGTGAATGGCCATGCCAGTCTGCAAGCAAGGGCTTCCTCTGTGTGACAGAGGCTACAAATGAAGGAGCACGGCGCTCGAGGCAAGAGACATCCTGGTAAATGTCTGAAAAGGAAGAAGCTACCGCAGCATTTCCTCTCTTGAGCAAGAGGCAGCTCAGCTCTCCACACAGCTGAACTCTGTGCAGGTCCTGAAGCCAACATAAGCATCGAGGAAAGGTGCTGGGAGAGGTGAGGCAGGAGCAGAGGCATGAGCTCCTGACAAGCAGCAGGGGCAGGAGCTGCTTCTACCAACCTTACCTCCCTGGCCAGTTTTCCTCTTTTTTCCCCCTTTAAGAAAAATACTGTTTGTTTGTCATTGGTTTCATTTTTGGGAGTAGGGAAAATTTGTCCAATGAGCACCAGTTTAGCATAATTTTCCTGTGTTTCTAGGCGGGGGTTTGGACCAGGGCTATTTATAATGGTGTTAAATCTGAGGTCAGGCCTCATTGCTGGCTGTGACGGCCGGCAGAAGGTTTGCCCTCTAATCCTATTTCTGCTTTTGCATCTCTTTCATCCACACAGTTCAGGATGAAATGTTCTTGTTCTATTCATGGCCTGGTTTTACGTTTTTGTTAAGCAGGAAAAATAAATGTGCTATACAATAATGCTTGCTTATTTTTCATCAGACATGACCTTACACAATTAGAAAGTGCTTTACACTCTCATTAAAAAAAGGGCAAAAGCAAGTTGGAACCATACCAACCTAGAGGCAAAAGTTACCAGGAAGATAAAATGTCACCCAAACACAGCAGCTCCTGAGCCACAGGACAGGGCCAGAAGCAGCTCTGACAAGAAATCAGGTGCTACTGTGGCTGCTGCCATCAAGTTTTCATTTTTTTAAACTGTGTCACTTGAAACATGGCCATGAGCATAATCTGAAGAGACAGGCAGGGCAGAGGAGGGCAGCGGGCAGCCCTCCCACCAGGCTATCTCAGTTGTAGAATCATAGAAAGATAGAATCATAGAATCACTATGGTTGGAGAGGACCTCCAGAATCATCAAGTCCAACCTTTATCTCATAATCTCCCTAACCACTAGACCATTAGACTATGGCCTCAAGTGCTTCATCCACTTGTTTTTTAAACACCTCCAGGGACGGCAACTCCACCACCGCCCTGGGCAGCCTGTTCCAATGTCTAACCACCCTCTCAGTAAAGAACTGCTTCCTAATATCCAACCTAAACTTCCCCTGACGCAACTTGAGGCCACTTCCTCTCATCCTATCATTAGTCATCTGGGAGAAGAGACCAACACCAGCCTCGCTACAACCTCCTTTTAGGTAGTTGTAGAGAGCAATGAGGTCTCCTCTCAGTCTCCTCTTCTCCAGACTAAACAACCCCAGTTCCCTCAGCCAGTCTCCATAAGGCCTGTTTTCCAGACCTCTCACCAGCCTCGTTGCCCTTCTCTGGACTCGCTCCAGCACCTCAATGTCCTTCTTATCCTGTGGTGCCCAGAACTGGACACAGTACTCAAGGTGTGGTCTCACGAGTGCCAAGTACAGGGGCATGATCACCTCCCTACTCCTGCTGGTCACACTGTTTCTGATACAGGCCAGGATGCTGCTGGCCTTCTTGGCCACCTGGGCACACTGCTGGCTCCTGTTCAGTTGGCTGTCAACCAACACCCCCAGGTCCTTTTCCCCCAGGCAAGTTTCCAGCCACTCTTCCCCAAGCCTGTAGCGCTGCATGGGGTTGTTGTGACCAAAGTGCAGGACCTGGCACTTGCCTTTAGAATCATAGAATCATAGAATAATTATGGTTGGAAGGGACCTCCAGGGTCATCAAGTCCAGCCTTTATCCCATCCTATTCCTAACCATTAAACCACTAGACCATGGCCTCAAGTGCCTCATCCACCCGTTTTTTGAACACCTCCTGGGACGGCGACTCCACCACCTCCCTGGGCAGCCTGTTCCAATTTCTAACCACCCTCTCAGTAAAGAAATTCTTCCTAAGATCCAACCTAAACTGCCCCTGACGTAACTTGAGGCCACTTCCTCTCGTCCTATCATTAGTCATTTGGGAGAAGAGACCAACATCAGCCTCCCTACAACCTCCTTTTAGGTTGTAGAAGGCAATGAGGTCTCCTCTCAGTCTCTTCTCCAGGCTTCTCCAGGTTTGCTGAACATTATACAATTGGCCTCAGCCCATTGGTCCAGCCTGTCCAAATCCCACTGCAGAGCCTTCCTACCTTCAAGCAGATTGACACTCCCACTTAATTTCATGTCATTTGCAAATTTAATGAGGGTGCACTCAATCTCCTCATCCAGGTCATTGATAAAGCCATTAAACAAGACTGGCCCCAAAACCAAGCCCTGAAGGACACTGATAGTGACCAGTCTCCATCTGGATTTAACTCCATTCACCACAGCTCTCTGGGCTCGGCCATCCAGACAGTTTTTAACCCAGCACAGAGTCCACCTGTCTAAGCCATGAGCTGCCAGCTTCTGCAGCAGAATGCTGTGGGAAACAGTGTCAAATGCCTTACTGAAGTCCAGGTAGACAACATCCACTGCTTTCCCCTCATCCACTAGGCGGGTCACCTGATCATAGAAGGAGATCAGGTTGGTTAAACAGGACTTGCCCTTCGTGAACCCATGCTGGGTGGACCTGATCCCCCTGTTGTCCTGCACTTGCCGTGTGATCTCCCCCAAGATGAACCATTCCATAACCTTCCCTGGTACCTAGGTCAGGCTGACAGGCCTGTAGTTCCCCAGATCCTCCTTCCTGCCCTTCTTGTAGATGGGTGTCACATTGGCAAGTTTCCAGTCGTCCAGGACCTCCCCCGATAACCAGGACTGCTGACAGATGATGGAGAGTGACTTGGCAAGTTCCTCCGCCAGCTCCCTCAGCACTCTCAGGTGGATCTCATCCGGCCCCATAGACTTATGGGTGTCTAATTGACTCAGCAGGTCCTTCACTACTATTTCCTGGATTACGAGGGGTTTATTCTGATCTCCATCCCAATCTTCCAGCTCAGGGAACTGAATACCATGAGGATAGCTGGTCTGACTGTTAAAGACCGAGACAAAGAAGGCATTAAGTACCTCAGCCTTTTCCTCGTCCTTGGTAACAATGTTCCCCCTTGCATCCAATAAGGGGTGGAGATTCTACCTGCATCTTTTCTTTTGTTAATACGTTTATAAAAACTCTTCTTATTATCTCTTGCAGCAGTGGCCAGAATGAGTTCTAGCTGAGCTTTTACCCCCTTAATGTTCTTTCTACGCGACCTAACTACATCCCTATACTCTTCCTGAGTAGCCTGCCCCTTCTTCCAAAGGTGGTAGACTCTCTTCTTTCTCCTAAGTCCCAGCAGAAGCTCCCTGTTCAGCCATGCCGGTCGCTTTCCTCGCCAGTTTGTCTTACAACACCTGGGGACAGCCTGCTCCTGCATCTCTAACAGTTTCTTCTTGAAAAGAGTCCATCCTTCCTGAATCCCTTTGCCCTCTAGGACTGTTCCACAAGGGACTTTTTCAACCAGTGTTCTAAACAGGTTGAAGTCTGCCCTTTGGAAGTCCATGGTGAAAGTTTTGCTGCCCCGCCTCCTAACTAGGCTAAGGATCGAGAACTGTATCATTTCACGATTGTTTAGCCCAAGATGGCCTCCGACCACCACACCACCTACCAGTCCTTCTCTGTTTGTGAACAGCAGGTCTAGCAAGGCAACTCCTCACAGCTCCATCTCTGCCTGCTCTCTCCCAGCTGTCTGCATTGACACATAGCTGTATTTTAACACCTCTCTCTCCACCTGTCTTCTCCTGGTGCTTTTTCATGGAAACCTCTGCCTTTTGGCTGGTGAACAAGGAGAAGAGGAGCACTTCTCTGGGATTTCTCCTCTACCAGGTATGGAGGCTCTCCAGACCTCTAATGGCATCTTAATGATCCAGATCCTAATTTCTTCCAAACCTTTCTCTGTTGATCTGAGTAGTATGTCACACATCAGATGTCTATGCTGGAGCTGTGAGGATTTGGCATTTGCAAGTATGCAGGGGGAAGTGAAATGAAAGGAACCATTTTCTTCTCAGTAACTGTATCTACTGAGGACTGTATTTATATTAAGCCTGGCTATCACGTTTCAGCTGGGTGCAGATTGCCACCCATGCAATCTGTTTATTTTTCAGTGGATTGTACCTCTGGGGACTTTCCTGATTCCTGGCTGCCACTTGGCTCATGAAAGTGCCCAGGTCCTGACCAAGCTTCACTTCTCTGGTGGGTTCCCCCCATGTTGCTGCCCATCAAAAGTGCCCATGATGTTGTTTCAATCAGAGGGTGCAACAAAAGCTGCAAGATGGCAGAAAGAACTGCAATGCCTTCAAATATCTGTTTGCTTGTTAAGCTTCTGTCTGCTGTTTTGGCAGGTAGCTAGTGTATGCCCAGAGCTTCCAAATCCTTCTCCTGCTCAACGTGACATTATCTCCCCTGTCTGCACCAGGCTGGCACTGCCTGGCATTTCTGCCAACGTGAACCCCTGCATTGGCAAGAATGGCCATAATTATGTTCATTTTCAGGCACAACTTGTATTACTTGGCCTAGTCCTTAATTGTATGAACAGTGGGACAGCAGTGATACTAGGCAGTGTAATAGTCTCCCCTTATATTTGAATAAGGACATTTCTACTGAAAAGAGTAATACTATGACCGCTGATTTTTCAAGGGCTCTTTTAAGGAGCAGCAAAAAGAAGGAGAATTTGCCATTAAAGACATAAAACTGCCCATCCGAGTGGGTGCATGGCAGCACAGCACCTCCTGTCCAGGCAGCCTCACACCCAGCAGTGCCTGGACAGCTGCTCCAGCTGTGCTCACCACCATGAACTGAGCTCCCAAGTCTTATGGCCAGAGAAAATAACGGAAAATTTTGCATTATGGAGTACATAATTCACTTGAGACCCAACTCTACAGAGACTGCTTAGCTCGCTTCACATGCTGCCTCATCTTGCAAGTACTTTTCTGAGTAGCAAGAAAACTCCCAACAACCAAAAAAGAGGGAAGTTATTCCTCTGGAGTGCTTTGATGAGTGCTATTTGTAAACTCTTTCAATTAGTTTTTCCTGTCATGGAAGCCTCAGAGGCCAATATGTGCTCTTTGTGGGGTGTTTGCAATGAGATGTGGCCACATCTATGGAGTATTCCTGCTTGGACACGATTCCACTGTGTCAGAAATAGGCCCAGCTGGCAGAAGCCAAGCTTTTCAAGGCAACCAGCAGTTTTATGTATCTGTGATTCTGTTTTTTGGGTTTGAGTTTTATTTTTATTCTTATTATCCCCTAATTAATACACAGAAGACTTTTCCAACTAGCCCTGAGTGACTTACGGCTTAGTCACTTCTGTTGAATACTCTGAAAGTCACTGCAAGCACAAGGAAGCATTTACCAAGTTTTAAAGGAAAAATGAGCCTGCCCTCTAGCTGCTGAGCACACACGTGTGTCTGCTTCCCTGGCTTTCCTTCAGTAGTCAGGACTTAAAATCAGTTTTGCTTCCTCCTCTCACGCTTCCTGGGCTCTACCGTTTCTTGCCCTGCTCTGGAGCTCCAGCTGGGTTTGCTACATGGTTCCTCTGCACAGACATGACGACCTGGATGGTCAGTTACTGATAAAGTACAACTGTGTGACTTTTGCATGGGAAAGCTCATTCTCCAAGCCACAGTGCAGTCATCCATGGCATAAGTTCACCTGCGCTGCCTTCATCATGGTGAGGAAATAGATCTTGAAGGGCAGGACCATTTCTCACAGCTCTCGGGCACCTGAATTTGAACCAGGTGTAAGATAAGGACAACAGCAAAAATGGGTTTGACAGCTGGTTCAAATATGTCTATATATATTACTTGAATAAAACAATCTTGAAAAACACAGGAGAAAGCAAGAGGTCACCCATGTTCCATGGGCTGATACTCTAAAAGCATGATTCCCCTGAAACACTGAAAAGGTGCTCACCATTTTGGAGTTTTAAATGATGACAAGATAAACTGATGCTTGTACTTGCTTATACATACAGGTACAAAGGCATGTGGCACTGTACAAAGTAGAGGTAGGGTCTGTGGATTGAGAGGCTAATGGCTTGAGGCACATGTTTCTTCACGAAGCAGGGCGCACCTTGAAGATCTTCTGGCTTTCAGGACTGAGAAATTAAATCAACTGCGAGGAGACAGTAACTCAAAGTGTGGCTGGATAGAGAGCTGGTTTAGAAAACACAGAGGAAAGAGGGAAGGTTGCACTGTAAGGATCTTTCACAGTGTTTCTTCACTTTCTGTTGTTCTGGAGTTCATCTAGAAGGCCCAGAATGCAAGATCGGGTCCTGAGCCTGTCATCATGTAGGACAAAAAGAGCAGAAAACAAGAATGGAGAAGTGGAGAAAAAGAAGCACTTCCTCTCTCATACTAGGCAGTTGCTATATGTATTCTGCTTGGTTACATTGGCGAGGGATGAAACTCCCCAGTCTGGTACGGCCAACAGATTACTATCCACTATTAGTTATCCAGGTTGGTAGTGATGATGCTTGTGAGAGGATCCTGAAGACAATTAAAAAATACTTCAGGGCTATGGTGAGATCACTTGAGAGATCGGGAGCCCAGGTGGTGTTCTCCTCAATTCCTTTGGTGGAAGAGAAGAATACTGTTAAAGGAAGGAAGACTCACCTGATAAAGATGTTGCTAAGAGACTGGTGCCAGACAAAATTTTGGCTTTTTTGCACAAGGGGAGCTTTATGCTATGCGGGGTCTGTGGCTGACAGATGGAGCTAATCTGTCTCAGAGGGGGAAAATAATCCTGGCAAACGAGCTGGCTGGCCTCATTGAAAGGGCTTTAAACTAGATTCGAAGGGGGAAAGGGATAAAATTGAGCCTGCTACAGTTGAACCCAAAGGTGGCAGGCCACAGATGGTAAGGAAGTCGTCAGCCCGGCTCAAGTGCTTCTATACTAATGCACGCAGCACAGGCAACAAACAGGAGGAGCTGGAAGCCATTGTTCAGCACGACAGCTATGATGTAGTCGCCATCACGGAAACATGGTGGGATGACTCTCATGAGTGGAGTGCTGCAATGGATGGCTATAAGCTCTACAGGAGGAACAGGCAGGGTAGAAAGGGTGGTGGGGTGGCGCTCTGTATTAGGGAGTGTTTTGACTGTATGGAGATCGATAAACGTGATGAGCCAGTGGAATGTTTATGGATAAAGTTGAGGAAGGCGAACGAGGCAGATATCCTGCTGGGAGTCTACTACAGGCCACCTGACCAGGATGAAGAGGTTGATGAACTGTTCTGTAGACAACTGGCAGAAGCTGCAAAGTCGCAAGCCCTTGTTCTTGTGGGGGACTTCAACTTACCAGCCATCTGCTGGAAATATAACACAGCAGAGAGAAAACAATCCAAGAAGTTCCTAGAGTGCGTGGAAGATAACTTCCTGACTCAGCTGATAAGTGAGCCCACCAGAGAAGGTGCCTTGTTAGACCTGTTGTTCACAAACAAACAGGGAAGGACTGGTAGGGGATGTGGTGGTTGGAGGCCGTCTTGGGCTGAGCGATCATGAAATGATACAGTTCTCGATCCTTAGCCAAGTTAGGAGGGGGGCAGCAAAACGTTCACTGTGGAGTTCCGAAGGGCAGACTTCAACCTGTTTAAAACACTGGTTGAGAAAGTCCCTTGGGGAACAGTCCTAGAGGACAAAGGGATTCAGGAAGGATGGACTCTTTTCAAGACGAAACTGTTAGAGATGCAGGAGCAGGCTGTCCCCCGGTGTTGGGCAAACTGGCGGGGAAAGCAACCGGCCTGGCTCCCCCAGCGCTTGTGGAAGAGTGGCTGGAAAGCTGCCTGGCGGAAAAGGACCTGGGGGTGTTGGTTGACAGCCGACGGAACAGGAGCCAGCAGTGTGCCCAGGTGGCCAAGAAGGCCAACGGCATCCTGGCCTGTATCAGAAATGGTGTGACGAGCAGGAGTAGGGAGGTGATCGTGCCCCTGTACTCGGCACTCGTGAGACCACACCTTGAGTACTGTGTCCAGTTTTGGGCACCACAGGATAAGAAGGACATTGAGGTGCTGAAGCGAGTCCAGAGAAGGGCAACGAGGCTGGTGAGAGGTCTGGAAAACAGCCCAGGGAGGTGGTGGAGTCGCCATGCCTGGGGGTGTTCAAAAAACGGGTTGATGAGGCACTTGAGGCCATGGTCTAGTGGTTTAATGGTTAGGAATAGGATGGGATAAAGGTTGGACTTGATGACCCTGGAGGTCCCTTCCAACCATAATTATTCTATGATTCTATGATTCTATGACTTTAGGGGTGTCAGCATGGTTCCTTATTCGCTGTCCCCAGTAAAGCCTGGCACTGGCCATTCGTAAACACAAAGCGATTTCTGCAAACGGTCTGAAAACAAAAAATGGTAAACCATGTCAGAAATGTTGGAAGTTTTTTTTCCAGAAAAGTCAAAGAGTTTATTCCAGAAAAGGAAACATCTGGCACTTACAAACTGGACTATTCTCTTTTCTATCATTTGCAATGAAAGGCAAGAAACGAATGTCTGGGGAAAGTGGCTTCTTTTTTATTGCTGCCTCTGCCTAATGTAAGTGCTGGAGAGAACATGGATCAGGTCCAGATCCTTTCTTTGCCCAGAGTGACTTGGACAGCCATTGCCCAAATTTAATGATGATGAAATTCTTCCATTAATAACTGCAAATACACGCTCTGTGTCCTGTGACAAGGCATCCTGGCTGGAGCCAGGCTCATCCTGAGAGACTCTGATGCTGGCAGTCCTTGAGGGGTTTGCATTGAGCTCTTCTGCAGACACCATCTCACTTTGCTGGCTGCACTTAGGGACTGACACAGGCACAGAGGTATTTATTAACACAGTGGTTATGCCACTGTGCTGGGAAGGGAGCAAGACTAATCAAATTAACTCTTTTGGAGATAAAACATAGTCTGTAACCAAAACTTCCTCTTTTTTGGAGAAATGGCTTAACCACAAAGCTATGGTGTTACATCTTTTGTCTGAATGAAAATAGCTGTAGGGCACTCTAAATTTAACTGTTGAGCTGAACAATAAAATCTTCCCTGGCCCCTTTAAGAAGCTAGTAAGGGAGAAAGGGGAAGACCACTTTAAACCTTTCTGGTTTAATTTTTTTTCTTGAAAAACTTGGATTTTAACTAACCTGCAAATTTTGTGGCAAGTGTCTGACATCACTGAATGCTTGAAAGTAAAATATACCACCTCTCCTCCACCAGATGTTTGGTTAAGGTGATAAGACAGAGAGGTAATGAGGGCAGCCAAAGAGGGTCGGGCTCTGGGAAGGCTTTGAACATGATGGGCAAACAGGGGACAGCCATAAGCTTCCAAGGTGGTGGAAATTTCTTGTGGAGGTCTCTGAGGGTGCAGTGAGAAGAACTTGCTGGGGCTGATGAGAGGTGGCTCTTGGGATGGGCCATCGGGGGGAGGTTTTCAGCAGTGCTGGGGGTGTGTTACAATGTGCTGCACCTCAGCTTGCTGCTTGAAGAGCAAGGTTGGGACATATAGATCAACTGGCAGAAGCGGTGTGTCTGAAACTCATGTTTAATAAGGAATTTCCCAATTCAGAAGCCACTAGGTGGCATATGAGCTGTAGCAGAAATGAAGCGCAGTAACTGGAGGCAGAACACGGTCCTCAGTGGTCAGGCATGGCAACAGGGGCCATCACCTGGTCCAGGCATTGTTGCGCTGCAGTAACTCCATATTCTAACATGTCACAAATGCATGGGTATTGTGTTTTTTTTATTTCCTTTTTTTAAAAAAGAGAAAAAATATTGGGGTTTTGTGGGACATGGTATGTTAAGTGGCAGGAACCAGCCCACAGTTCTCTGCAGGGACCTCCCAGCGTGCCTCTGCCCCCCTCAGGGTGCAAACTGGGTGACATAGCCACCTACCCCCTTGGGAGGCCATGTCTGAGCCTTTATAGCAGTTACCAGTTCCGTCCTGCTGTGTTTTCACTTTGAATTTAAACAGTGGTATTTTATATGAACATTCACCAGCTAGGAATTTATCTCCAGGCAAATGTATTTTATAAAGCTCACTGAACAGCCACCTTAGTCTCTACCTTCTATTGCAGGGGACAATGCTGAAGCAGTTTTCCATCTCTGTCACCTCTGTCTTCTACTGAACTATTTGGTCACTTTCTTGTGGGTTTTTTTTGTTGGTTGTTTGCTTGCTTGGTTTTAATGCTCAAGTTGAACGAACTCCAACAAAGATTCCATGCAAACCCAGCTGGCTAAGCAAAGCTACTTATTCCTAGTGATGGGTCACTAATACATCTTTGTTACAGTAGCTAAAAGCATCTCCTACAACCTGCTTTTGATTCATTCCTCCAGAGTTATTTGGAAGTAATGCCACAAGGGTCTCTTAAATTCCCCCAGTGCAGTGTTTGCATATGCCAGTTCAGAAGCAACCCTCTGAATGTTGGTCCTCCAAATCACTTAGTCATGGCACAGAATGATATTTTCTCCCAGATACTCAGCTTGCGGAAATATTGTCATTTGGAAGAGAAAACATAGTTAATCAACTGATGGAATAATGTGTTGAAAAATATGAAAATTAAAGGGTACCTCTAAAAAAATGTGGAAGCATACGTAGCCTGGTCTGTACGTGGAAGGATACAGGTTCCACTTACTACTGAGTCCTGGTCTCTAGGAAGAGAGTGGGAGGTAAGTGTGTTGAAAGACAAAGATGGGGATTAGGCACCTTACATCTGCTCTGGGCACCCTTCGTACAACACTGAACAGGCTGCCCAGAGAGGTTGTGAAGTCTCCTTCTCTGGAGACATTCAAAACCCGCCTGGACATGTTCCTGTGTGACCTGATCTAGGTATTCCTGCTCTGGCAGGGGGGTTGGACTAGATGATCGTCTGAGGTCCCTTCCAATCCCTAACATTCTGTGATTCTGTGTGATTCTGTGATTCCTGACCACCCATGAAAGCTGGAGGCTGGACATGTGAAAGGTGAGAGCAGGGACACGTTCTCACTCTTGCTTTCAATAAGAACCCAGCCCCTAATGAATTACAGGAGCCCATCACTAGCCCTGGAGATGCTTGCTGCCTTCATCTTTCCAAAACCCAAAAAATGGGTTGATGAGGCACCTGAGGCCATGGTCTAGTAGTTTAATGGTTAGGAATAGGATGGGATAAAGGTTGGACTTGATGACCCTGGAGGTCCCTTCCAATCATAATTATTTTATGATTATATGAGAGCAGTGATAGACCTATACTGCGCTACGTAGGTTAGCAATAAGAAAACATGCATAAAAATGTTGAGGTAGCATTGAATTTACTGTGAAGAGACAAGGTGCTAATGGAGCCCAAACTGCTTCTCTGTAATAATCGTTGTCTCCTGTGCTCTACTTGCTTCTGGCATATTGCCCTCTCCCTCCCTTCTGCAGAGTGCTTCAGCTTATTTCCAGCTCTGCCAACAAGTGCTGCCCTAGCTGAGGACCCAGCTACTGCTCCAACCATGTCAGATAATGAGCATGCCCTTGGCATTTAAGTTCACATAAATTAAAGGACAACTAACTCACCAACTGGTGTTCCAGACCATGCAGTAAGAAGCAGGTAAACTCTGTGTTGCCTACAATAGAGAGGATTTATTCTTTAATACATTTACTTTCAACACGCTGGTGCTGTGTCCTATAGTAACACAGGCACAGAGACCTTCTTGTAGTAGGGACAAGTCTTGGAGCAGAAACCCCCATGAGGAACACCCTGATGGAGATGGCTGTGCTCTCACAGATATCTGAAAAATCAGAAATATCCACTATCCACTTTAGGATGAACCCAAATTCCTGGGGCTTTTACTATTTAACAGAAAGGTCACAGAGATCTTTTTCATCTCCATAATAGCCTAGAGGTCACCAGGAAGGCATTTACTGGGCAACAACAGACCAAGAATCAGTCCTTGGTTTCAGGATGGAGCACTACATCCTCTTGTCCACATCCATCAGGATGGGGTAAGGCATGCCAAGAGGGCTCCCTTTCCCTGAGGAAAATGGTTCCACCTTGTTCTGGTTAAAGTTTATTTGCAGAAAGCTCAATCCTTGCTTTCCTACAGCCTGGCTGCTGTCCTCCCTGAAGGCTGTCTGCTCTCCCAGAGCCAAGGAAGGTCTCTCTTGCTTGGAGCAGAAATTGTGTGCCCACATTTTTGTAGCACTTTGACCTTAGGTTGGTTGCCTTGACTGGTGCCTTCAAGTTCTTGCCATTTGTCCTCTAATGATGGGCTTAATCAGTTTCAAGTAGTGTAACTTTCAGCGGGGTCTTGACAGCAAAACAGGCTACTAGCTGGGTGCTAGTAGGTGAAGATGAAGAAACACAAAGTGAACTAGAGGAGGAGACTCCATATTGATCATAAGAAAGGGTGCTACAAAGGCCTGACCAGGACCTCAGGTCTGGGCTGTGCCCATATTGATGGGTTCTGCAGCAACCCCAGCAGGTACAAGCCAAAACAGCTAATCTGGTAAAACATTGCAAAGTCGAGACTGATCCAGGGTTTGCATTTTGATATTGCAGTAGAAATTTTTCTTAGGACTGTGGGGAAAAAAATAAGGTTCCTCAGGCAGTGCCAGGTTTGGGCAGCATTTCAGTGATGAAGCTCATGATCATGTTTAATTTTCAACTTGAAGTTTTTAGTGCATGTTCCTAAATAAAGGGTTAACTTTGTTTTTCCAGGTGCTGTGTTGAGTTATGTGGTACAAACCAAAGGCAGCTCGCTCACAGAACACAGAACAAGAATCTGCAGGTCTTCTTGTCTTCTTCACAGGAAGGTCCATAATTTAAAGAATCAGAATGAGATCACAATTTTAAAAGATTTGGATGCATTCAAATTTTGCACGTTGAATGCTGTGATGTTTTGAAAGTGGATGTTTTGAATGTTGAAATATATTTATTAGAAATAAAAATGTTCTGTTCTGCAAGTGCCAAAATAGAACTTCCAGCCTTACCCAAATGGGTGTTTACATTTTTTTCCTATGAAATGTCACTGAAATCATCCTGTTTCCTGGGGATTCTGGGTTTCAACACAACTGTGTTTTCCCATGTGCGCCTCTCTGTTAGAAAATTTTCAGCTCTTTCTAGAGATGACTATTGACTAATACAGAGTCAGCCCATCTACCTGCTGTACAATTTTGCTCTATAAAAAATTGCCTCAACCACAGCATTTTAATAAAATCTGTACTGATGCATGTATGTTTGAAATCTGGTTAGAAACGTCTTACTTGCAGTGTGCTATATTCTGAAAGAGCATTATCATTACAATAAAATCTCTCTTCTCTTTCAACTGTGACCTACTTTACAGTAATTTCCATCAAGAAGTATAAATATCTACTGAATAAAACTGTATACACTGCACCTTTTATCTTCATTTTTGTTAATTAACCTTAATGAATAAACCTCTCAGAAGCCCAGCTGGCACCTAAGGTGATGCTCATGGCATGTTATGGGCAACCGAGGAACTGGAGAGGTGAGGGTCCAACACACTGTGTGTGTCATCATGTCAGCCTGCAGCAGAGCCGATCAGACTGTCAGCAGCAGCCTGACTTCCCAGAAGCTCAGGACAGTTTTGTTTCACTATATGGGTGTCTTCTCCTGAACTTAGTCATAACAAAACTGTGGGGGAAAAGAAACCTCTTCTGGAATGAAGTCTGTGGAAAGCCTTGAGATGTTTTCCTCTTCCTCAGTCCTCTTAGAATCTACTGGTACATGTGATGCAATGTTTTACTGGAAAATTTGGGTGATTCAAATTGCAATGTGCCAGAAAGTGAAGCAGAAAAGAGGAAAACAGCGGAAGTCAGAACAGTTCCAGATCCTCTGCTTGTCCTTGAGTTCCTCTGCTGAAAACTGGTGTTCTCACTGCCCTGTATTTTTAGTTTCCTTTATCATGAGATAGACAAGATGGACAGATACCAGGAAAGCTAATGGACTGACTGACTATGCAGAGGCACAGTAAATGGGAATAGTCTTTATGTCCTGACAACTGTACCAAATACACAAGGTGAAGGAGGGCAAGACTCTTCTGAGTAATTGTTTTGTAAGTGCACATGCAAGAAGTGACAGAAGACAAAACATTTTTCCACTTGGAAGTGTTATTCTTTTAGGGGGCCTTATTTTCCTCCTGTGATAATGTGGCAACAACTTGTTATAAACATGAATAGCACAACGAGTAATATGTCCTAGTTAGAGATCAGGAAAAAACCTTCATAAGCCACAGAATCGAAATACCTTTTTGAATGCATTTATGCTATCTCAGTGCAGTGATTAGATATGCTGAAAAAAAAATTCTCAAAGGGTTTTCATTCCATTTTGTTTTGGTATTTTATTTTATTTTATTTTATTTTATTTTATTTTATTTTATTTTATTTTATTTTATTTTATTTTTGCATTCTAGCAGTTTAAGTTGATAGTAACGGTAGCAGCCATAGAGTGTAATTATTACAGTTGCTGTTCTGATTTTGGTTTAAGTTCCTTGAAGGCAAGACTTTTATAAGCTGCAAATCAAGGGCGCTCCGGTGAGTGCTTTCCTGGCTTCCAGAGAGTGATCAGCAGTGACAGCTAAAGATCCCATATATTATTTATCAGCTTTATCATAGTTTTGAGTTTTGCCCTTTATATCGTGCAGGCAGCAAGGTGGAGTAATAAAACACCTCTGCATGTGAAATGATTTAATATCTCATGGCTTGATCCAAAAATAAACCTGACCAGCATCCAGGTATAGGGAACATGGACACTGGAACTTTATGGAAGAGGTGGATTGCCAAATGCTGGGGTTTCTTTATTGATTGCTCCTCATGATATCTTTCATTTTTTGAAGACATGCTGAAAATCAGAAAAGGCACTTTGATTACCCATTTCTGCAGAGGATGGTGGGCAAGCATGTACCAGGCACTACTGTTATTACCAGAAGTGCTCTGCCAGCTTGGAAAAATGACCTTTCAAGGACTGATCCTGGGTTAAACTTCCGTGGAAAAGCCCGGCTGCTCCCCTGTCACTCCAGGACGCCCTGTTTGTGGGAGCACTATGCCTTCTCCCAGCCTGGCACCCAGTGCCTGATGTGCTACACCAGCAGGTGCTGGTCCATGGTGGTCCTGGTAAGAAAGGCACTCAGACTCTGTAAAGCATCATTCAAAATGCTGTTTATTAGAGCTAATGCTATAAAGATAAAATAGCATAGATAACCTTACATCCCTTTAGATGCCAGGAACCCCGAGCTGTGCACCCACATGCAGCACCCAGTGCAGACCCCTCTGCAGAGAAGGTTACCCCAATTTGGTCATTTGGGCTGTTACAGGATTTTCTTACAACTCTGCTTGTCATTTCTGCTGTCAAACAGAAAGGGTGTTCGCATCACAACTTCTTGCCACACTTTTGGACAAAGGCAAGACCACGCTGGCACCGTAATTGCTGGTACCAAGTGGGAGCTGCCTGCAGGCTCCTGCATTACAACCAGTCAGCGGAGCTTGTCCTGCTGCCATGGGATACCCCAGCATGGGGACATGGTGCACACGCCTAACTGCTCCGTGGGTCACTGGCTCCTCTGTGCATGGTGGACCCCTGGTCAGAACCACTGCGCCAAGGCTTCCCCACACCCTGGTCTCTTACAGAAGCTGTCCTGGCCAACACCACTGCTCTAAGGCTTCCCCACATCGTGGTCTCGTACAGAAAGTGTTCTGACCAGCGGCACTGCATGTGGTACAGGCTCCCAAGGGGGTCCTACAGCAGCACTGTGATGCTGCAGACCTGCTCCATGCCGTGACATTATGTACCAATTATTCTGCATTCATACACCAGGCTGCTGGCAGTGGTAATTATGGCTCAGGTATATGGGCTAATCCATTGTCTCTTGCTGTGAGCTCACCATCATCACAGAACATCTTTCAACAAACCTTGCCAGGGAGGTTTAAGACACCTGTAAAAGCCCCTTAGCAAGCAAAAACTGAACTTCAATTCAGCATTGTGAAACTCCTGCACATCACTAAGCAGATGTTCTTAAAACAATGTACATTTAAGCTTAATTGACATGAGTGACTGTGTGTTTATGCACCAGCTGATTCATGCCAGCATGTTTTTAGTTCTGCAGCTATTGTAGGAAAATAGGGTCCTGATCCTCTGCCACCCCACCTCGCACTGTCATTGCCCACGCCTCTGCCAAGGGAGTAGAAAATGCTGCCAAATGAGAAGAGCAGCACTCCTGCTCCTTGGCATTTGGGATGCACAGTGTGCACTGGCCAAGCCCTCCTGCCACCGACAAGTAGTTAAGCAATGATAACAGTCTCGTGGTGGAGATGTGGTGGGGGCAGTGACCTCCTGGAGTACCCAATGGATGCTGGAGGGTCTTTCTTCCTTCAGCACAACTTGGGGAGAAAACGGGAATGTGTAAGGAGTCATACAGAGGTGCATGGGGATTCCAGGCAGGAAGGAGTGGGGATCCCAACCTCTGGTGCTGTGGAGCGCATGGTGGCTGGCGGGCAGTGGGGTCTGCCAGGACTACCCCTGGGTTGCTGTATTTGATGGGCTGGTGCTTGCAAAGCACTGGGCCTTCAGTTCATATTGCTGTGCAATGGCTCTCCTGCAGGGAAAATCACTCTGGGCCTCCTTGCTTAGTGCTTTCCCATCTCTTTGGCCAGGGTAATTTTATTTTTCTGACCCTGAAAGAAATATTTTTAAACGGAGTTGCCTTAACCTCCACAGAGAGTTGTTACAAGTTACTCAGGCACATCTGGAGCATACAGTGTGGCTGCTCAGGCTTCAAAAATCAGATTATAGTTTCCTTTTAAAGCCTAGAGGAATGTCTTTTTGAGCTGTGAGTCACCTTATGACATACTCCTTTGGATTGTTTCTGCTTAAAAAAGAAGTCTCAAGCATCAAACAGCAGTGGGAGGTGGCAAGGGATGTATGAAAGCCTCCAGGTGGTTCATCCCAAGGGAAACTCAGCAGAGAGCGTGCCTTGCCCCAGCTGCAAGGGGCTGCATCCTTGTGTCCTGCAGGCACAGCCTCATTGGCTCCTGCCCCACAGCATGTGGCACAATGTGGAAAGAAGTGCTTCAGCATCATCAAAACCCACGCTGATGTGACATGAAAGCAAATACTGTTTTTAACACCCCCTGCAAAAAGGGCTTTCCCCTCGCAGCTGTCAGACAAACCCTTGGGCTGCAGTGCTTGCAGCCCAAACAGGGCAGTAGTTTGGGAGGAGTTTCTTCTGTGCTCCCACCGCTGCGCCCATCACTTCTGCCTCTGGCCCTTTAAGTGACCATTGTGCTGCTGGCACAATCCATCATGTTCTCAAGCCCTGCAGGAGGGTTCAGTGCCATGGCCCTGGCCCCAGTGTGCAATGGGGTGGTGAGGGCTGCATCGGGGTCGAGGCTTTCCCCCAGATGGGGTCCCAGACCCTGACATGGCCAATAGCTGGGTCTGCTGCCTTGGGGAGTGCCAGGAGGAGCAGCCTCTCATGAGGGTTAGACAAATCTGGCCTGACAGTCCCTCGAGGGGGAGTTTGCAGCAGTGTGGAAGGATCATGTTGGATGTGACTCAATTGCACGGAGCAGCGCTCCGAGGATCCATGGCCAGCTGCTGCCCTTTCCCACAGCTGGCCCCTGCCCTCGGCAAACAGCGGAGTGGAACAACAGCCCAGCAAAATGAAAGCCTGAAAACTTCTCCTCGCTTTTCTAACACAATTGAAACACAGCCTGTGGTGAGGGAGAGGGTAAAGTGCCAGTTTGGCAGCTCTTCTCAATTAGTCAATGAGTAAGCAAGGTCCAGCAATAAGCTGGTGAACATCCTGTCATTGCTAGGGGTGTCCTCTGACTTGCATGTCCCCCGTTTGACTTCAGCAGAGGATTTAGGACTTGTGTAATGTATCCCTGCTGTTATACAACTAACTCCAGCCACACATTTTCTGGTTTCACTTGTGATTCATATCACACAGGAGCTGAAATATGGTCGCTGGCTCCTGCCAAACTAAAGTCACACTGCGTTATTCAGGTTAAGGGTCATAGTATTCAGACCCTTGAGCAGCAACAGGCATATCAAGTACATTGACAGTAGTTAATATTTACAGGATCAAAGATAACAGAAAATCAATAAAGTCCGTGAAGTGATCATGAGCCAAAACTTCAAAACCAGAGGTAAAACTTCCTAAACTAAAGGGCTGACAGAACACCCATCAGTGTCTGACAATGTGGTTTGCTTCTTTCCCTTGTACATCCTCTTGTGCAATACCGCATGTATGGCTTAGACTGAAAGCTTCTGACCCTAAAATCAGGCTTTATATCACATGCTTCAATTAAAGGATTTGTAATAGGCAAAGGGGACACCAGGCTAATTCTATTTGTGCAACAACCAAATATTGCAGGCTGGTGCTTCCTAAGATGTCTTGTGGTCTGTAGGATGTGGGTCCACAGGCAATTTTTTCAGGATAAAACTTCTTCTTGTACCCCAATAACTGTGCAGTCCCAAATTGTTGTGTCATGCAATTTAGGACTCTAGAAGATATGTCAGGCAAAAAATGTTGCAGGAACAAGGTGAGATAAGACACAGAGCAGGCAAAAGCATACATCATCCCCTCCAGCTGTTTTTGACTAGAGGCCCAGAGATCTCTCCCAAAGTCACTCCCATGTTGTACCCTTGGGACGAAGCCCCTGAGCTCTTGCTGGACATTCATGTTGCACCTCCTGCTTGGCAGCCCCAGCATAAACCCAACTAGTGAACAGGACAGCAGTTCCACATCTGGGGACAAGGACTCCATTTGATTTAGCTCCTTTTTGGGAAGCATCCTCATGTGCAGGGCATGTCCCTGGCATCTAACCTGGTACTTGCCTCAGAGTTACAGCACAGGCCAAGAGCATACAAAAGCTGGGTGGTAAGTGCAAGGGGGTGGGGTACACAGTACACCCCATTTTCATCCCAGATGATGCTCTAACTGCAGGCTTGTTTGTGCAGCCAGAGTTAAAATGAGATCAGATGCAAGTTGGGCTTGAGTCCCCTTGTGCTGGGCTGGGGGAAAAGGGCCCAGGAGGAAAGGCAGGCAAAGAGGGCAGCTGAGGAGGCAACATTGCAGGAGAGGTGCTGAGGTGGCCAGCTGTGGCCAGAATGATGCTGATCTAAAGGAAAACCTCGAATTGTACCCGTGGCCACAGAGTCCAGGTGTAATCCCAGGAGGGAGGAAGACTTAATCCAAAGAGGTGTTTCTAGGGCTGGGGCTGCCCAGTGCCATCCCCACTGGATACTTCTCTGGCCTGGTGATCCCTCAGCCCTGCATCCCAGAAGATCTCTGAAACAAAAAAAACCTGGAAAGGAGCCTCCCAGAACCACCCCATAACCATCAAAGTTAATCCTTCCGCTCCCCGCTCCCTGCAGCCTGGAGTGGCTGAGCTCTTTCTCTTGCCACATGACAAATGCAAAGAAGTCTTTCTGCAGAATTAAGTTGATTGATATTTAAATCAGCTGCTTTTAACCTGCAGCCCATGAAATCCATCAGGTACAAGGTAAGTAACCAGCAAATGGGAAACCTATTATTAGAAGGCTTAAACTTGCCACAGGGTGATCCCACATTTGTTGGGGAAAATATCTGGGTCCATAAGCATAAAATGGCCCACAGCCTCCCAGCTGTGTGTTTGCCCATAAACTATCCAATATTCTGGTGGAACAGCTTTCCTACAGAGTTAGAGTTTAGCCACAAGATAAAAATAGCCAGGGCTAACATTTGGAAAAGCCGTGTATGTTTTGCAAATTTGCAAAAAGCCATTATGCAAAACCAGTTGTATCATGCCTGTGTCATTTAATATCACAGGGATTTAAATCTTGGCAAAGCCAACTGGCCAGGCCAGTTGTTTTATAATCCTGAAGGAAAAAATGCAAAGTCATGTGTACTCTGTGTGGGGCTCTATTTTTGTTTCTTGCAGGCTCCTAGCTCTTTCTCTATTGCTGAACCACTTGCATAATACATAGCAATTTTAATTCAGGGAGAAAAGCGCTTTGTGGCTTGCAGTGGCCTAGGCAGTAGGAAATGTTTTACCAGCAGTTTTACTGGCAACTGAGAAAGAGGAGGAGGTTAAACCACGTGAAGCTGTTTCTGTATTCTAGTATTTATTAACAAGACAAGGCAGGGACTCTATTTGCAGTCAGAGGGATTGGTGTTCGATGCTGCAACACAATTTCATGCTGTACAAGGGAAGTTCTGCCTAAACCCTTTGAAGGGTGAGAGCGAGTTAAGCAGAGACTGCAGTTTCAGGTCCCATTAAACAGGGCATTCAGCATATAAAAAGAGCTTTTTGGCCATGAGCTCATCTTGCCACATCCATATTTATTGAAGATAACACAGAATTAGACAGCACTAACAACACTAAATGACAGTTAGCTCTGTGTAGTATGATGGCAAATGGCTTTATTGAAGTAGGCACATACTGTTTGCCTTGGTTTGCAGACGTGGAAACTGAAGTGCAGAGGTGAGTTCCTCAAGATAACAAATACTAACCAGCAGGACTGCGTCTAGGACCCAGTCCTGCTTTTTTCTGGAGTGCCCTTTTGTGACATGTTCCCAAACTTTGTATTATGGCAAGGCTCCAGCCTTGCCTCTACACTGCTGAACTTCTGACTTGTCATGTGTGGCTGTAGGTCAGCAGCAGGGACATCCCTGTGGGCTCAAATGGTTGATCTCCTCTTGGCTCTGGGAATAAACGATCCATGCTCCTGATCTCTTGCTCTCTGCAGCACTTTAAACACTCTGCCCCACACTGAGCTTCCTACAGAAGTGTCTTCACCCCTGAAAGGTATTTAAGAAAATGTTCAGTACCTGTTGTTCAGAGGTGATATAAGGGCAGCTGGGCAGGAGGCTGGAATAGCTGACCTCCTGAGATCTGCTCCAGACATAACTGATTTTATCTGAATGTCTAAAAAACATTGACACCCTATTTCTGGCAGGGACTGTGATGAGGAGCCTCAGTTCTTTATCATCTGGCATCTCATAAGAGTTGTAGTGTCTCCAACCTTTGTCCTCCAGAGCCCTTCTCTGGTGGGGAGGGGTCATCAGGTGATAGAACAACTTTCTAAACCAAGACACTCCCCCACTCCCAAAACCTTGTGATGCAAATCCAATACAGTATGGAATTTGGTTCCCATTGTTACCATCTCTGAGCACCTGCTATTGCACTTTTGAGACAGGAAACACTGTTATCCCTGTTGATAAAGAGTACACTGAGGCACAAGGAGCCCACTGCTCAGGTGAAGGACTGCTGAACCCCTCCCTGTCTCTCACTGGAATTTCAGTGGGAATTAGTTTAAGAAAATGCTTTTTGGGTAGTGTAGCTTAATTGCTTGTCTAGGGGCAGAGAGGACAGCTACAAAGAACTGAATCTCTATTTCATAGTACGTTATGCACCAGACTGTGCCCCTTTCCCCTCCCGTGGAGCCAGAACTATAATGTTCACATAAGACAAAAAAAGTTGCTGTTCTTGGCAAGTATTGATATTCTTGATTGAGCAGTTTCACTGGTTTCATAGTTCAATTCAATTCTAAATATGAATCCAATTATTTCTCTGCACCTTAGGAATGCGATTTTTCTACTACTGTGAGTTTTGAGTTGTCACTGTTTTGAAATCTTTTAAGTTAGAATTCTTAGACATTACACGTTTATACCTGTCACATCGCATTCTCCCCCTTGCTTTTGAAAAGGAGGACTCATTAATGTGTTTTTTCTCATAAGAAAATATATTTTATCTTTCTAAAATGACATTGAAATGGAGAACCAAAATTGAGCCTTCATGCTTTTTTCCAGTAAATCGAACTATTGTACACTATTTTTCTCTCATTCTCTCTCCATATTTAATGCATGCCATTGTCATTTCCAAAGCTTTCATTTTGCAGGGAATTTAGGTGCACATCCTTGGTGCTTTGACTGTAACACATCATATTTCTACAGACCTTGGTTTGCTTTCTTTCAGTTCTTCTGTACTTTGGAGGCATCCTTTTCTGCACTTGAGAATACTTCTCATTACTGCATGGATTTCAGCTTAAAATTACATTCCTTCCCAATACCAGCTGGTTTCAATTCCCTTTGAAACATGAGCATACATGCAGGGGTATGGATGACATGCAACAGGTAAAATGCATTCTCCCTAGGGCCAACTCTCACTAGGAATTTGGGTGCCCACAGGACAGTTGTTCACCCTTTGAGGGTGAAATGCAGATGCCTACACTCAGTTGGGTGCCCACAGTCCCTTCTGCAGTGCGTGCAGAGCCCATGGTCTCAGGATGAGACCCAAAATAGTCAGTGCTCCAGGCAAGCCTTAGAGAGCTGCTATGCTGAGAGCAAGGGAAGGCCTAAACACCACTCCTCAGGCATCTCAGCCAGGGCTGTGGGCAGGCACCTCCAGAGAGGACTTGTCAGGGTGGATGCTCAAGGACTCTTCTTTTACAGAGTCAAGCAGGACTCACTCCTTTAAAACTGGGCTGGGAGAAAGGATGGCCCATGTGTCCCCCTTCCCCTTGAATGACCGTTTGAGTTTTCTAAATACAACAGATTAGCAAGTTCTGATTGTACTGTGGGGCAAATTTGATGGCACTAACCATCTGTGAACACATAAAAACTTATGCAAGTACTTCTTAGGGATATGCTGGCATTTCTTCTAAGTATTTAACTATTAAATTATGTATTTAACTATATTTAACTATTAAATTTAAAACTACTAAAACTATTAAATTTAACTATTAAATTATGTATTTAACTATTTAATTATGGTTCCTGATCAGGTTTTTTTTCTCTGTACATTCCCACCTAACCTTTCCAATATTGCATGCAGTCTGTCTCTGTTTCCTTCTCTTTCCATTTATATCACCTTTTCAGTCATCTGTTGAAATTCTGATCTATTATCCACACCTGTGATTTCTAAAACTAATAGAGGAACAAGTCAAGAACAGAAAGATGTGCAAACTAGTATCTTACTGTGACTTACTGTTACAGTCCCTCCAATTTCTTATGCAAGGAGCTGTGATTCAGAGAATAACTGGTACTTTGGTAGTAAACATCTATCTTCTGTGTTGGGCTTTTTGTTTGCTTGTTCATAGATGTGTTATGTGACATTGGAATGGTGTTATCTGTCAGGCTTTTCAGGTGCAGATCTGCAATGTCACCACCTAAACAGGATGATTGCAGCAATTTCGAGCCTATCAATCTGACTCTAGAAAAGACCCCTGCTGAGGTACACTTCCAAAGGGAAATTGAGGTACTTGTGTCCATGACTGCAAAAATTACTCACCCCCACAAACCTACCCCAGGTGGTACCACAGATACCTCCATCCTTGACCTGGAAGCTCTGTCTGCATGTAGAGCAGCAGGCTATGCAGCTCCCAGTCTTGGTGCCTAGATATTGCACCTGCCCAGGGACCATGTGCCCACATTTGCCCACATCTGTTGAGAAGCTCAGTCTGGTTGGGATTTCTGAGGCTAAATCCTTCTTATCTTGGCCCTCCTGGTGATGCTTCACCCACCTCCATGAAATTACTTGGAGGTCATGTAGGAGACAGGTTCTTAGAGCAGTGAGCTGGGTTGAGCCCCGCCAGCAGCCAAGCACCCACACAGCTGCTTGCTCACTCCCCCTTCCTTGAGCAGGGTGAGGGAAGAGAAAAAGAAGAACAAAAGCAAGAAAACTGTGGGTTGAGATAAAGGCAGTTTAATAGGTGAAGGAACGAGGCAAGAAAACCCACAAGTGATGGAAAGGACATCACTCACCACCTCCCACAAGCAGACAGATGCCCAGCCACTCTTTGAGCCACAGCCAACTTAGAAGACCCAGACCTCCCCTTTTTGTTCTGCACCTAGGGGTGCAGCTGGAGGTCCCCAAAAGTTTGAAAACCAGTATTTGTGTGCCTCAGTGTGGCAGTGAACAAAGGTCTTCAGACTTATGGATATGAACAGAGGTAGAGTTTCAGCTTGTTCAGCTTGTAGTTCCTCCAGCTGACTTGGTCTGCAATGCCACCCCTCTACTCCTTCCCCAGTGCTGTGGCACATCACCTGTGCTCACAAGCACTCCTTCAGAAAACACTTGAAAAAACAGTGGTCCATTTTTTCCTATTCTTTCTTTAAATATTCACCATGATCTCCAGGCTTTAAGCAGCTAGTGCCCTAAAAACATCTGGGTTCATCTATTAAAGACAATAAGCAAGACATAGGGAAGTTTTCAACTTGAAATGAAATGCATAGTTATAATTGTCTTAGTTCTTTTCTGGATCTCTTGGTGCTCCAGAATGAATCTGCACATCCTGTGTCCACATGGGTAACAAAGGCAATCCACATGCACCTTAATTGTTGCCAACAGTAATATGATCTGACTGTCATGGAATCAAAACTCAAATAAAAATCCTAATGTCAGGAAAACAGCTCTGTTGTTTATAATACCTTCTCTTACCTCTGTAATGAGACAGAGAGGTGAGGAGGAGGTCTGAAGCTGTAGGTATTTTATAGAGTATCGTGTCACAAGATGGAGCCAGATACATCCACATAAATATTTATGTTAGAGAGACAAAGCTGCAGCAAATTCTTGGCTGATGTGAAGTCTTCAGCTGATATGAATTTTTATGGGTTGTGCTTTCCAGCAGGGCTATGACAATTCACATCAGCAGAGAAGCTGCTAACCTATAATTAGACAAATCCTTGCAACAGGGACTACTGTCACCTTCCCATCAACCCTGCTCTCTGCACACAGTTGCTATTTAACAAGTCGCAAAAATGCCACTTATCAGAGCATCTCAACAACACACTGAACAAAAGAATATCTGGAGCTTAGGCTCACTGTCAGACAGGCAGAGCTATGGACAACAGCAACATTAATTCAGGATCTTTAGTTATATTAGCAGATAAAAGATCAGCATATCAAAGGAGATGATAGTTTCTTTCGCAAAATGCCGGATGCAGGAGTTGGACTGAAGTTGCTCCTGAGCCACGGCCTCTGGGTTATGGCAATGGAAGCAGTGTGGGATGGAGGCAGCCGAACTTGCCCACAGGGATGAGGGGAGAGCATGGGCATCTGCTTCTGCTTGCAGCCTGGGTCGCTCCTACACACGTCAGGGTCTGTGAAATTGGCTTTTACCCTGAGCAGTACATCTAGCAAAGCCGCCTCTTAATACAGAAAAAATAACAGAAGGATTACTGGGGTGATGATGTCTTGGCCAAATGTACTCCATCAGTTTCCTGGGGCAGTGGGAGGAAAGGATAAGCTTTCCCAGCCCCGCTGTGATGCAGGGGAGCTTGGCTTGATCTGTGTGGCTCTGAGCAGTGCAGCAGTAGCAGGTTCCCAGGTGAGACGGCAGCCCTGTCCTGTCTGCTGCAGCCTGGTGGAAAAATAGGCCAGCAGGGGCTTTCCTGGGAGTGGCAGAAGCCCATCAAATGCCCAGGTAATGCCAGAGTTTAGGTGGAGGAAAGTGTCTGCAGTGTTAGAGAAAGACATGGACAAAGCAAGTAATTAGAAACTGAAAACCAAGAAGATTGACATTTCACTTCATGAAGTCCATTCCCACTTTATGGGCAACCCTCATTGTTCAAGCAAAACTAGGTCCTCACCACAGGCCAAGGAGTGGCCTTCACTGTGGAGGACCCTCCAGCTCACCTCCCAAATTGCAAATCTATCTGGGCTCGCAGCAGCACCTGCGGCTACTTCATGAGGGTTTCCCTGCTCCAGGGATGTCCATACCAAGAGCATGGCTGGGCACCATGGACATGGATTCTGCATGACATCCCTCAGCTTGACTTCTGGCGTGAGCTTGCTGGGGCTGCGGTCTGTCAGCGCCAGCACCCTGATCAGACTGTTCAGCAAGGGTCACAGTGTCCTGCCCTGACATTTCCATGCCAGTCTGTGCAGCATGGACTCTGTAGCTCCACACAGCCCTTCTGCAGAGCAGGGGTTTAGCTGCCAGCTTGTTCTCCTCGCCAGGCCCCAGGGAAGGCTCTTTCTTCGGGAGATGCGTGCTATTTCAAAGAGATGTCACCCTTCAGGAAAATCACCAGAGTGGGTGTTTTGTTTCCAGGAGTGACTTTTCCCAAGGCTTTCGCAGCAGCTCTGCCTGGGTAGGCTCCCACGCCAGCCTGCTCCCTGGAACAACCCAGGCTGATGCTTTTTTTGGCAGCTTATACAGAATTCGATTGCTTTCACTCTGGACCATGACTGTATATTTCTATTTCTGACCTGGAGGATTTGTGGAGTCTGAGCAACCTCTGTCCTAAGGGATGTCTGTGTACAGCATCCATCCCCTCCACCTGGAATCTGACCTTGTCACCTCTCCAGTTAAATGCATAGACCCTGCAAAAAAAGGGAACCACAAGGTGCCTTCACGCACTAGTATGGATAACAGGCATATTAATTGAGCACAAGAAACTTCTGAAAAACAGAGTAAAGGCAGTGGGGTAGGAAACATTTACCTTGGCATGACAGCACTATGAGGAGGGGCATCTCTCTGACTCCACTGTCTCACAACACTTCTACAGCTGGTTCTTTGGCAAATAGCTATTATCTTACCCCTGAGCGAATCACAGAATCACAGAATGTCAGGGATTGGAAGGGACCTCAAAAGATCATCTAGTCCAATCCCCCTGCCAGAGCAGGAACACCTAGGTCAGGTCACACAGGAACATGTCCAGGTGGGTTTTGAATGTCTCCGGAGAAGGAGACTCCACAACCTCTCTGGGCAGCCTGTTCCAGTGCTCTGTTACCCTCACTGTGAAGAAATTCTTCCTCACATTCATGTGGAACCTCCTATGTTCCAGTTTGCACCCATTGTCCCTTGTCCTATCATTGGATGTCACTGAGAAGAGCCTGGCTCCATCCTCATGACACTCACCCTTTACATATTTATAAACGTTAATGAGGTCACCCCTCAGTCTCCTCTTCTCCAAGCTAGAGAGACCCAGCTCCCTCAGCCTTTCCTCATAAGGGAGATGTTCCACTCCCTTCATCATCTTTGTGGCTCTGCGCTGGACTCTCTCAAGCAGTTCCCTGTCCTTTTTGAACTGGGGGGCTCAGAACTGGACACAATATTCCAGATGTGGCCTCACCGAGGCAGAATAGAGGGGAAGGAGAACCTCTCTTGACCTACTAACCACCCCCTTTCTAATACACCCCAGGATGCCATTGGCTTTCTTGGCCACAAGGGCACATTGCTGGCTCATGGTCATCCTGCTGTCCACCAGGACCCCCAGGTCCCTTTCTCCTACGCTGCTCTCCAGCAGGTCAGCCCCCAACCTGAGCGAACATCACTCAGTTTATCAAAGAGCAGTTGAAAAAGTAAATCACTTTCTGACTAGCTTTACACCATCCCTGCTTTCCTACATGATTTGATTGTGGAAGCTCCAGCAAACTGTGAACACGATTTCCAGACTATTCTTAGAAAGAAGATATATAAATGTGTGTGTGTGAAGTATGTGGGTATGTTTGTTTATATATATGAATATACTTACATTTCGCTTATTGCCTTCTACGTATTTATGTCTACAGAGAGAGAGAAAGACTGCAAAATGGGTGGGGATTGATTTCCACCAGCCCTGCCTGTGCAGTGAGCTGTGTCCTTGCATCCCTCCAGCTGCTCCCGTGCAGTGCTGCTGGCTACTGCCACACAAGGAGTGCTCCTGCTTGCTGGCGGGATGCAGGTATTGCAGCAGCCTCGGTCATGCCACCACTCCTTCATGCACCTTCGGATGGATGCCGGAGGGAACGGGGACTGACCATAATGGCATGGCCAGCTGCACCACCAGGTTGAGCAGCAATCTGGCCAGAACGGCTGCCAGTGAGAAAGTCTTAGTACTGCTGGATGTAACCAGGGCTTTGGCAGCCTGGGCCATGAGATCCTTGGTTTGGTGGTCTGCAGGACAGGGCCAAGGTGCAGTGCATGGTGATGGGAGCTGGAATGAAGCCCTGGGCCTTGGCCAAGGGGAAAGGATGAGCCTGTGGTGCCTTCGCACTACCCGCCACCTCAGAGGTGTTCATGGTTCTGCCCTCCTGTGTCAGATAAGGTCTGTTAGACCTTAAAAGTTTCATATATTTTTCTTGATCTAATTACTTTAGGCTTGCCACATGTGGTGTGAGTTGTACTGCTCCTCAAGTCTCAGCAGTGCCTTGTCTGAGCTTTAGATGGGAGCTCAGTTCATCAGATGCCTGGTGCTTCAGGTCCTCTCAATTACCAACCTGTAAGTCTCCAATAATATTGGGAGAGCTGTTACAGTGATCCACTAGTAAATAATTAACAGAAGGTAATGGGATTAGTGTTGCATAACATAGATTTATGAAATATATTACATTCTCATTTTGAAAGTAATGTTAAATTAGTTTGACAAGTTTGGCTGATAAACATATTATAGCAATCCAGTTAGACTTGTGTAAGGAAGCTTGCTTAATCTCAAACTCTATTCTGACTGAGATAAAAGGTAAGACAAAACTGACACTGGATCTTTGTCTATTTTTTTGGGGAGATCCAGAAGAAAACAATCATTATTGAAAATTTTGGAGGAGTTGATTAAAAAAACTGGAACAAGGAAACAATGCATATTTCAGTTTAGTAAAACATAGTGTATCTAGGAACAAAAATAATGTGCTCTGTCTTGCAGAGCAGTAATTCTGGAAGAGATTGGGGGTCACTGATAGATAATCACTTGTAATGAAATTACAAAATGATGTTGGGACCTTCAGGGCCAATGCTGTTCTTGAACATACCCCCCAGCTTGTCATGGCCCAGGAACTCAGTGAGGTTTGTTGCCTCCACATTTGGCATGTGTGCAGCTGGAATATGGTGTCCAGTCCTGGATTTCACACACCAAGAGGGATGTAAAAAAATCAGAGAAAGTTCAGCACAGACCAATACTGTCTGAAGGTCTGAAGAACATCTTACAGGAGACACAAAGTCTACTTATCTTCTCTAAGTGATCTGTAAGATTCTGTCAAAGGGCTTTGATGTTACAAGAAAGATACAATAGCCTCCTGCATTTAGAGTTGATAGCTAAGTTTAAGCAAGAAATACAATGTAATTATTTTCATTAATGAGGCTGATGATTGCCATAGATTTGCCATCCCTGGGGAAGTCTGCAGTTAATGTTCCTGTGAAGGATATCCTCAAATCCACCTGTAGTTACTGGAACTGAATCAAGGACTAATTTGGGGGAATTAGGTAAGGACCGAGGCAAATTCTCTCAGTTGCTCTTCCTGGCCTGATGGTTAGAGGCAATCACACAGCTACACCCTATGCAAATCTGAAAATCAAAATTTGAGTTCGGTGTCTTTTCATGCCCTGCTGTATAATGGTCAACACCTTGGCAAATGTCAGGGAGGAATAAAATTTGTGCTAGTGATTTCAGGGCAGCCAACACACTCCTCTTCCCTCTGGGGAGATTCAATGCTTGTAGTACCTGCTGTGTCCCAGCTGCTGGCTCTGTGGCTCTCAGTATGTACCTGAGCAGCAGAATAGACTTTTATGGCATATTTAAGACACAACGGACATAAAGTATAGAATACCGTTCTTTATTTACCTTTGTAAACCCTATTCTGACCTCCAAGCCTATGTGGGGGAATTGCAGAGTGAATCACGACTGGCAAGTTTCCAGGAAGCCACCTGTGCAAATACGCATCTCACTGTGCTGTGAAGCTGTGATGAAGGGTGTCCATGTTTAGCCAGTACCCAGGGCTAAACCATAGCAGTTGTTCTACCACTCAGTGCTTCCTCCCCAGTTGAGAAGGAGAATCAGGGAAAAAATGGAGAAGCCCCATGAGTTGAAGTAGGAACAGTTTTAATGAAATAACAAAACTGATACAATCACCAACACAAAGTATACAAGGGTCTACTCAGCCTGGTCCTTGATGTCAACAGCAGGAGCAGAAGACCAAGCAGGAGGAGCCCCAGGAAGAGAAACTCCACCCTCAGTGAGCTCCCTCCTTTTATAATGAGCATGATGAGGTGGTATGGGATACACCTGTGAGTCAGCTGCCTTGATTGGATCTCCCAGCTGACTCAGGGCTACTCATGGCCTGCCTGCATGGCTGGCCCATGGGTCTGTGCCTGGGGAACCAGGACAAAGGGACACCTGGAACCTGCAGCCCTGACCCTCCTCCCCCACGGCCTTAAGCTGTCATGAGGGGCATCTCCACTCAGTCGGGGGGAACTCTGCCAACTGCAATTCTCTGGGGGAAAGCTGGACAGAAGACCACATCTAGCAGCCCGTGACAACACCAAGGGCTAGCTGACAACTCCAGCTGTGTGTGCTAAGCTCGTTGCTGCAGCACATGGCACTGGCTATTGCTGCAGTCCCCATTGCCAGCCACCAATGAATGCCCACACTTTTACTTCACCCCTTGTCAATGTGCGTTGTATCATACTCCCATCTGATTGCATTAAGAGAGAATGGATGTGAAGCACTAATCTTCAAAACTTCTCATGGGTTAGGAGTGGCTTTAAGGCAAAGATTTGTGATTGTCACCTCTGCCTCAATCTTGAACTACGAAATCACCAGCAGTGTCGGTACTTGGAGCCTTGTACGTAAAAGTTTACCTGCTAGACTCTAAACAAACATTTTTCAAGAAGACAGTTCAGCTGCATTGCTGTGTCCTTTTTATGAGTCCCTGGAAAGTCCACTACCACTAGAATTTAAAGTAATGCTGTGATAATGTGTGCCTATGTGTGTATACACATAGATAGATATTCATATGCATATAAGGAGACCTGTAGATATAAAAAATATATACTACAGGATACATATAATATATATAACATGTAAACAATGTAATTACAAGCACTACAGTGCATGTATATAAGCATATACATTCATGCATATATATGTATATGTGTCTGTATGGAGAGAGTGAGTCTGTGAGTATGAGTGTACAACCCCTGCACACATGCCTGTCAATTTTTCTTAGCACCTTCAGCTTGGTGTGAGTCCAGAGCTGATAAAGGGCACTCAGCTGATAGCTCAGGCATGGAACCTCCTCATTCTGCCCAGTTCAATGCTGTCAGCAGCCCTGTGAGCTGCTTAATCCTGTCCTTTCGATGCACAGCATTTTAGCCTGGATGGACCCATTTCTGGGGTAGTAAGATACTGATGTTGGCTGAGACTAAAAACTAACCTCGGGGCTAGATCTGCACAAGCAGTCTAGACAGAGGAGCTTTCTCCTCTGCAAGCACTTCAAACCCATTTCTGCCTTTTAATTATTCTTTTGAGAAGACTAAAGCTTTGAAGAATTTTTAGAATAAGGAGCAAAAACTAAAAATCTGCCACTCTGTGTGACTGAGTTTAACAAAATTCTTTATTTTTGTCTTGGAATGCTAATTTAAAAGTGAGCAGTCATGAGCGCAAGGCATTTCTGATTATTCTGTGCTGTTACAGGAAAGAAGGTTCAGGAATGAGAACAACAAACCAGATGTCATCACTGTTACTTGAAACTTCTTTCAAAGGTCATGGGTGTTAGCACTCAGGGTCAGTAAGAAATGCTAGTTGCTACTACAGGCTGTTAGTTCTTTATTCCTTCATTAGGCCTGTATCTTCAAATATAGCAGTATCTCCTTTCCCAACTCAGACCATTAAAGCTTTGTATATATGTTCATTCCATTTCTGGTTTTGGATTTCATCACCACTTTTAGTAATGTGCAAAAGTTATTTTTGCAGTGCAATTCTATGAAATCCCAGAGTTATTCTTCCAAGGCTTTTTATCATGTGGTTGGGGGAAGAAAAAAAAAAGAAAAAAAAAAAAGAAAAGCAGCTATTAGATGTGAAGTGCTTCAGTAACATGGCTTGGTTTATTGACTATATGATAGCAATAAAGTTGGCAAAGCTTTACTTGACAAACTGAAAAATCTCCACTGTCTCATTCTGCACATTGCAGTAAACATCAGCTCCCACCTTAGAAGCAGAGTTTAAAATCTGATCTTTGGGGGACATCTGATGCTCTGTTTTGTATCTTACATCACGCTACAAGTTATGTCGTCTTGTTTTGTATAAACAAGGAAAAATAAGGCATATACAGGTGCCTGTGTAAAAAGGCACCTGATATGGTTTTATAAGTCTTACTTGACTGATCTTAAGAGATTTGAGTAGTACAAGCTATTTTTAACCGTCTCTTACTGTGTAAGGATGAATACTGCAAGCACAGAGAAGTGTCTTCTCTGCAAGACCGGTGCCTGCTGCGTAGGTGCACCCGCTGGAGCTGTCCTTTTGTCAGGCAGGCACAAGGGATGCAGACATATTTTTAGTCTTTGTACATATATTTTTTTCTCTTCTAATCCATGAAGGACAGCATTTTGGGACAAGGACTACGTCATCCAATGAATCACAAGAACTGCCCGTAGGACAGTTTATTGTATCCAGCCAGCATACAGCTTGCCAGAAGTGCAGACATGCTTTGCTTCTGTCAGGTCTCAGCAGCTTGACCCTCGGCTCATAGTGGATGCTCTCACCTGGTGTTTCATCAGAAATGGTCCTCAGACGTACTTTCTCCCACTGTGGTAACCTGCTTCTGCTCTGCCCTCTCCAGCTGAGGGTAGGAGTCACCCCACAGTTACAGCAGGTGTTCAGCACCAGCCTCTCTGCTTGGCATTTCCCAGGATGCAGACCAAGTTTGTTTGTTTATACATTGGTGTTGTCCTCAAGGCTTTCTCCCAAGGCCAGCTCAGGCTCTGGAGAAGAAGCACGTCACACACAAAGCTGTCCCTAGTAACTACCCATCATCCTTCCCTCTGCAGCCAGGTTGGTGCTGCCAGTGCACACAAGGGCCAGAGGAGGGTTTCACAGTGTCCCAATGCCCCATAACTGGCTTAAGCAGGGCAGCTATCCCTCCACCCATGGTACTCCTACAACTGCAGTCCTCATTCCCTCCAGTCCCTGTCTCCTCCAGCCAACAGACATTTTCACTCAGCCCATCAAACCTCTCTAGTGGATGATAAAACCTGTTGTGGTTTTTTTTTGTTTCTCTGCTTCTCAGACTATGTTATTTTGGGTGGGAAATGATCTCTTATCTCCCCTTCTGCCCTCCCCAGTTGGATTTCTTCCCATTTGCTCCTTTTTCATGGTCAAGTTGCAATCTAGGGCTTATTAGCTTCCTCTCCTCTCCTCTCCCCTCCCCATCACTCCCCACCTCTGTCTGCAAAAGTACTTCATCTGATTTAAACCATTCCTGAAGGTACTGATTTTGCCTGTGAAGAAGATGCCAAGTGAGACTTCTGCACATCTTATGTCAGAATGTGATTTAAATAATGATTGCCTTTCCTTGGCACCAGGTGATGCTTCATGGGACCGAGCTTTTGAATGCAGAGCTTGGAAGGATGAAATATAGCACTAACCTTTAAGCCTTCTCCAGAAACTCAAAACATGGCACTGATCAAATGTCAAGAGCAGCGCTCTCAGATATTTTATCTGGGCTGTATGAATTGAAAACCCAAGCACTTCGCTGCATCTGTTAATTGACAGTGTATCACTGAATCAAATCATTATGTAACGATTATTACTTATGCATTATTCTACCAATTCTCCTTATCCATACTTTTAGATGTTATCATTTTAAAATGAATGACATTTATTTGAAATATGATGAAGGATATGTGTGTGCCTGTAGTATATGGCTTTAGACTCAGCCATTTAAGTATGCATAAACAGAAAAATGGCAAAGCTTGATTTAAAAGTACTTTGAAACATTTCTCTTCTGAGAAACCCTGAACCACTCAAACCAAAGGGATCAGGAGCCACATTCAGAACCTGCTTCAAGAACTTCTGAATAGCAGGGTCAAAAGCCACAACTCCTTTGGCACCAAGCTATACTGAGCTTGGTAAGGTCAGGGAAGAGATTGTATGATATGCTGCGGCTCTGGGAAAAATGAACTTGATTATCAGAAGATGTTTGTGCTCCTGAATATATGTACCAAGTATGAGTGCGTAATCATATTATCAGACCTTGCATGGTCCTAAACTAGTAGATCATGTATTTATATGCTAAGCCTGGGCAATTCTTTTGGCTTTAAGGGGCTACTTAGGTGCATGAAGTTAGGCAAATGTGTATAGTCTTCACAGGAGTTTTGCAAGGCCTTCATTCCAAAATTGGGTTACTGCAAGTGGGACCTTGGGCCCTCATTGAAATTGGATCTTCAAGCGCTTCTGCATGTTTACACTTTTGTTGTATGACTTCTGCTACTGAGGCAGGTAAGAGCACTGTTCGCATGATCAAAGTTCAGGACAGATTTCCCCTGGGTGAGTGGCAGGAATTGAAAAATGTGTTTACCTTGATAAAACCATCTTCAAAGCAACAGTAGTTGAGAATTAAACATTTTCTAAAAGGGTTCACTGTTGAATTTGTAGGATATTTGCAGAACTATTTTGTTACTGCTGTGTAAAAGGCTGCTGTAATTTCCACCCTCATATTTTGGTCTCACTCTTGGACTTTGTAGGTTCATTCCATCCAACAGCTCAAACTACAGTTAGCACTGTCTGCCCTTTCTGAGTGTAGCACTGAGGCTCTTGGTGATCTCCTTAGGACCAAAAAGACAGCAAGGTTCTATCAGAAGTGAGCTGAGTTTGTACTAATCATGAAAGATTCCCCAAGAGACCTTACAAAATATCTGAATTTCAGTGCATGTGCTTTACAGACATCCTGATAGTCCTTTGAAGCTCAGCAGTTCAATACCAACGACAGGATGGTAAACAACTTATATCAAGGAACTGATGGTAAAACTGCTACAGTGCAGCTTTGAAGCAAGGCATCCAGCTGACAGGTCAACAGAGGAAAGGTAATTTGAAGAAAGTTCACTACTGCTTTGTCGTCAACAGAAATTCATGTATTCAGCCTGTAACACTATCAACTCCTCTCAGATTGGCTGCTTCTCCCAAGAGCGCAGAGACAGGAAAAGTAAATAGCCATATTACTCAGAAGAAACACAACAGGCAACAGTGTGTGTGTGTATATCTATATGTATGTATGAGTGAATGCATTGCATATATAACAAATGGATATAATGTATATAATGCATATGTAAACATAACAGATTTGGAAGCACTGGAGTGCAGCAAGCATTCTAGTAGAGACTTACCACGTGTCATTCATGCACATGCTAAGCTTTGTGTACACACCTAGGTTGTTTACTGAATCAGTGCTAGAATAAGTCGCCCAGCCTGTTTGCTTAGCTCCTCAGACTAGGCTTGTAATCCTGCTCTGCTCCTTTAGAGTAAGAGATACCTACGACTCTGCAGTTCCTGAAGCAAAGTTGGAATTGACAGTAGTAAAAAGCAGTGCTCCTAAAATATTCATGTAAACATTTTACTTAAAACATTTGGAGGTTGGTCAGACTTCTAAAAATAAAAACAAAACAAAATCCCGAAAGAAACTAGCATGGTTTTCTGTTGTCCTTTATGGCAGTGGTTTTTTCCTCTTTCTAACTACGGGGAAGAAAACATCAGAAAATGTTTCTAAACCCCAAGTTTAAACCTCTCCTGTAGACCCCAAGATTCTGCTTATGTGTGGATGAATTGATCTGATCACAGTGTGTTATTTGAAAAGTCATTCTTGAGATTCGTCTTGAACAATTATGGCTGTTTCTGTCTTTTACATTCCTCAAATTCTGCTTTGAATGCAATGGAAAGACCCTGTCCAAATGGATTTTAAAAAAGGTTTGGGGAAAGTTTTCCTAAGACAACCTTCTCCTCCTCCTTTTTCTTTGCCATATGAGCAGGGTACATTTTTTGTGTCGATTAAACTCATTTGCAGAGACGAGCCTGTAACATGTAAACTGTAATAGCCAACATTTAATTTCCTGGTGGAAACATTTCTCATGAAAAACTGTCAATGCTTTGGCAGATTTTTGGGAAGAGGAAGGAGAGGAGATGGAAGTGAACAGAAGGTTAAAGGGGGGGGTTGTTGGGTTTTTTTTAATATTGTGCTGCCAGTAAATATGTGCATCCAGTTTCACTTAATCGAGTTCTTTTTTTGTTGTACCCCACTGGGCTGTCTCTCTGACAGGATGTATCTGGTTGTCTGCGGTGACCGTATGGGACACCCACTAACAGCAGTCTCAGACCAGATGTTGACAAAACATTCTGCTCTAGCAAATATACCCCAACTTGTATTTGTGCACTTTGTCATTACTTCTCTTAAATACAGATGTTGAACAAAGGCCCTTGATTAGCTAACACTGGTTGTCGTATTCTGGCTGCTACAAAAGCAGCTTCATGTCCTCTCACAGCAGAAGTGTTGATAACATGCAGTAAGCACAGCCAACTTCATTGAGATGAAGGACAGGAGAAGCTTTAAAAGCTTTGCTTTCAGACAGAAACCATATGAAATAAAGGTGGTTTTCCATGTATACACAGCACAATAGCTCAGAAGAGGTCAGTAATGAGCCTCACTGGCTACTTTTTACCTGCCAGGACAAATGCTGACTGCCACAGTACCTTAATGCTTCACCTTCCCAAGGACACCAAGCCTGAAGGCCCCCGAAATTTACTGTTTTACTGTTGAGTATGGACATAAGCAGTAACCCAAAAGCATCTGACACACTACAAAGTCACACTCTGTTTACGTGGCAATAACATATCCTGTCCCAATCTTCAATACAGTCCCATGAAACACCAGTTTCATAACATACACTGCTATTCATGAGTTCTCCATCAGCAAATCCCTGGCAGTGACCTGCTGACTTGGGAAGCCACAGGAGGAGAAATCAAACAAAAACATCACTTTCCTGTAGATGGAAATCCAGAGACAACCATTAAGGAAGGGGCAGTGTGTGGAGCCCACCACCATGCTCCTACGTGTCTGTTCAGTTACCTTGGCTGCAATCAGCTCTGGATCCAGCCCACAAAGTAGCCTGTGGGAAAACAAAACCAAGAAAATCTGAACCCCTTATGCAAAATCACCTTTTTCCAGAGAATTCCATGAGTTACATTTTATCCTGTTTTCGCTGAAGTTTTTGCAAGGAGTTCTCCTGAAGGAAGAGTGATCCCTTACGCTAACTAACAAATTTCTGCTCCCTATGTTAACAGTTCTAAAGCTATTCTAAAACACATTTCAACAATTATTTTATATTGGAAACAATACAGGTTTTTTTCGATTTATATCCTGCTAGGAAACACTTTTTTTTTTTTTTTCCCCTCACTCAAGCTGACTTCTGGGGAGATTTTCAGTATTGCTGTTGAAACTCACACCTTCTCAGCTGCCTGAAGTTTCATTTACTGCACCCTAACAACCATAACAGGTTCTTTTCATCTCTGACTCTCATATCATGATGTTCCTCATTATTGTTTCAAGAAATACTTTTTCACAACAGTTGTGGAGAACTAGGAAGTTATTACTGTCTTTCACTGATCTTGCAAAAGAGGTTTATCATCTGTAATGACCAGGAAGTCAATGGCAGAGGCAGTGAAACAATCCAGGTCCTCCATGTCCTGCCTATCAAGCCATAGGAGCAGTCTCCCACCCCATCAGATCCATCCCTCATTCTGTACATGTCACAACACTTTGGTACTGACAGTTGCACTAGTTTGCCAAATCCTTCTCCGAAGTGATGCATGGAATGAGGTAGGTAACCAAATAGCAGTAATTAGATATGATCACATTACAAAAGTTTATTACAGTGAATCCACTAATAAGATTAAGATAAGTCTGGAAAAAGCTCTGGGCTTCTGTGGACATGCTCTGCAGGGAGAGCAGTCCCTAGCAGGAGATGGTACTGGGATAAGACCTGTGGATTACACTGCAGCCTCCTTCCACATGAGTCCCAGTGTGGCTCTGCTGGGGAAATGGAATTTGGAATTTAATCTTTAGCTTCAGAAAATGTGGTTTGTCTTTAAAGGAGTTTAGATTGTAGCTCACAGTCTGCAACGCATAACCTGCAGTGAATATAGTGTAATACAAGTGCATACAGGCAAATAATGAAGCACTGAGAGGATATTATGGGGAAAGGTCTCATACCTTTCCTGGAAAACCAGCAGAATCAAGTGCCTCTCCAAGGTGCCTATACACCAACACATGCACCATGGGGAACACATAGGAGGAATTACAAGGCCTGTGTGCAGTTGCACTGCTATGATCTGACTTGGATTATGGAGACATGGTGGGACAGCTCACCAACTGGAGTGCTGCCATGGATGGATACAGGCTCTCCAGGAAGGACTGGCTGGGAAAGCAAGGAGGGGGTTCACCCTTTATGTGCAAGAACAGGGACAATGCATGGAGCTCTGACTGGGGTTGGACAATGAGCCAGATGAGAGCTTAGGGGCGAGGGCTAGAGGTCCGACCAATGTAGGCGATGTTGTAGTGCATGTCTGCTTCAGACCACCTGATTAGTAAGAAGAGTATTTCCTACTTGTGATTCTTGAAGGTATATCCTACCAGTAAAGACCACGACAATGTGGTTATTTTTTATTTTGACTCTATCAAGGCTTTATTGAGAGCAGTCCTGTGGAGAGGGACTTGGGGGTACTGGTGGATGAAAAGGTGGACACAAGCTGGCAATGTGCACTCACAGCCCAGAAAGCCAACCATATCCTGGGCTGCATCAAAGGAAGCATGGCCAGCAGGTTGAGGGACGGGATTTGGCCCCTCTGCTCCACTCTCGTGAGACCCCACCTGGAGTACTGTGTTCAGCTCTGGATCCCCCAACATAAGAAGGACATGGACCTGTTGGAGAGAGTCCAGAGAAGGGCCATAAAAATGACGAGAAGGCTGGAGCACCTCTGCTATGAAGACAGGCTGAGGGAGTTGGGGTTGTTCAGCCTGGAGAAGAGAAGGCTCCAGGGAGACCTTAAAGCAGCCTTTCAATACCTGAAGTAGGCTTATAAGAAAGATGGGGACAAACCTTCTAGTAGGGCATGTTGTGATAGGACAAGGGGTAACGGTTTTAAACTAAAAAAGGGTAGATTCAGATGAGCTATAAGGAAGACATTTTTTAAAATGAGGGTGGTGAAACACTGGCACGGGTTGCCCAGAGAGGCGGTAGAAGCCCCATCCCTGGAAACATTCAAATTGAAGTTTGGACAGGGCTCTAAGCAACCTGATCTAGTTGAAGATGTCCCTGCTCATGGCAGGCGGGTTGGCCTAGATGACCTTTAAAGGTCCCTTCCAACCCAAACCATTCTACAATTCTATAATTCTATGATTTAGACGCTGTTTCCCAAAACATCCTTATTGACAAACTGATGAAGTACAAACTAGATAAGTGCACAGTGAGGTGTGTGTCAGTGGCACAAAGTCCAGTCAGAGGCCAGTAAGTAGTGGAGTGCCACAGGGGTCAATCTCAGGGTCAGTACTGTTTAACAACTTTGTTAATGACCTGGATTATGGGACAGAGTGCCCTCTCAGCAAGCTGGCAGACAGTATAAAACTGGGAGAAGTGGTTGATGTATCAGAGAGTTTTGCTGCCATTCAGAGAGACCTGCACAGGCTGGAGAAACAGGTGGACAGGAACCTCATGAAGCTCAACACACGGAAACACCAAGCCTGTCACCTGGGCAGGAATAACTTCAGGCACCAGAGCAGGCTGGAGGCCAACTGGCTGGAAAGAGGCCTTGCAGAAAAGGACCCAGTGGTCCTGGTGGACAAGCTGGCCACGGACCAGCAATGTGCTCTTGCAGCAAAGGCGGCCACCAGCCTCTTGGCTGCATTAGGCAGAGCATGACCAGCAGGTTGAAGGAGGTGATCCTTTCCCTCTACTCAGCATCAGTGTCTTGTGTCTCATTCTGGGCTTCCCGCTAAAAGACAGGCATGGACATACTGGAATGGGTCTAACAAAGGGCCATGAAAATTAGTAAGGGACTGGAGGATCTGACATACGAGGAGAGGCTGAGAGAGCTGGGACTGTTCACCCCAGGAAGAGAAGGCTCAGGGAGATCTTATCAGTGATGGGAGGAGTAAAGAAGACAGAGACAGATTCTTCTCTGTGGTGCCCAGTGACAGGAGAAGAGGAAATGGGCACAAAACAGGAAATTACACTTGAACATAAAAAAACCCGAACACTTTTTTTACTGTGAAGGTGTTCAGACAACAGTGCAAGTTGCCCAGAGAGGGCATGGAGTTTCCATCTTTGGAGATTTTCAGAAGTGGACTGGACATAGCCCTGAGCAGCCTGCTGTAGCTGACCCTTCTCTGAGTGAGGGGCTGGACTAGATGATCTCCAGAGCTGCCTTCAAACCTCATCCATGCTGTGACACTGCACTCCTATGGTGTGCTTGTAGGTGCCTGTTCTGATCTTCAGCTCCTGGCCCATGGAGCAGGCAGTACCCTCTTCAGTTAACCTGAGCTGTCACCAGTGTCAGTGGCATCACTCACTAATACACAGATAGGATGGCTGAGGAGCTCAATTCACAACTTCTTCTGCTGCCCTTGCTTAAGGACAGGAGCCTGCATAGTGCCAGAGCAGTAGCCATCCAAATTACTCCAGAGATAGGAGTCTCCCTAGTCACTCCAGCCCAAATGCTCAAAAGTGTGTCAGAGCATTTATCTATTTTGGCCTGATGCAAGGAGAAAGATTTAATACACTGATAGAAAGAAAAAAAAAGTTCTTTATCCCTTTAGCCAAGCTCTCCTTCAGCTGTTCAGATAAGATGGACTAAATCCAGAGGAACTGTGAGTTTTCTTTTACTAGTGATAAAATCTAAGCTGTTGTTAAAAACATCAGGGGGTTCAACAGACTTAACAAAGGGACTCCTAAATTCCTCAGGAGGCTTGTGAATTTGGAGTGCAGATCTGTGAAAGCTAGGAAGCCTTTGGCACTTTATCAAGCAGTCAGCTCGGCAGCCTTCAGAGAATGAAAATCACCTTTTTGTTCAACTTCCCTTGGTAGCTTGCCAACCTTCTTGTTACTCACTAAGAAGTCAACTATCTTTAGAAAACATGGTCTCTGGTCTAAGCCACAGGATTCAAAACACAGCTTAATAAGTAAGCAGCAAGTCAGTGGGAATTATACTATATTATAACATCTCCTCAACAGGCAGAAGCAGTTCAGCTGCTTGACTGCACTATACCCTTACAGGTTTTGGTCAGTGGTGCCATTACCTCAGAGGCACAGAGTCCTCCCCATGAAGCTGCCTGGCCTCTGTCTTTCTGGAAAGCAGTGGGCAGACAGGGACACAGAGAGGTAGTATGGAGGAAAGGACCAAATACTGAGAGCAAGTGTGTGAGCAGCTGGCAAACAACCCCAGAGCCATGAAATTTCCTTAGCAGTTTTCTCAGAGTAGTTGAAGTATCCTCCCAAAAACAGCCTCATTGTGACCCTGGGCGCTCCTGTTTACATGGCTGAAGTTTGCTAAAGTTCCTCTTCCAATAAGGTAATTTTGATAAATACAATTTATCTTTGTGTAGAGCTACAATTAGTACTGTCTAAAGAGACATAGGATAAAACACTCTTGCACCAGTAACTAGGAATACTGAATTACAATCACAGCTATCACTAGATATCTCCCTCCTTCCCCTTCAAGAAATGCTAAATTTACATTTCTTCTGTTGGCATCCATGCCCATCACTGGAGAAGATGTATCATAATCAGAGCTGCCAAAGCTATGCCCAAGGCCCAGCCAGAGACCCCCACTGCACACATCACAAGGGGTGGGACTAAAAAGGAACACAAGGGCAAAGGAAAGGATGTTCCTAAATACATTGTTTTCTCTGGAACATTAAATATTTTGCAGTTGCCTTGACCACTTGTGGAGTGCTCTCCATTAAGCATTCATCATTTGCTATCCCATTAATCACAGCAAATGAATCAGTAAATAGCTGTGATGAATGTAAGATACGTGTCAGCAGACACTGATAATTTTTTTCTAAACAAAACTCTGTCTAGCTCTAGAGAAAACACTCCAAAAAAAAGTCTGCGTGCTCACAGATCTAAGCAAAATGTGTGCGAGAATCCAGGACTTGGCTGGTTCTTGTATGTCTGGGAATTCTGGTGATTTGTGATACTTCACTTTTTAAATTTTGAGTAGCAATGTGAGTTTGCTTGTTCTGCAGTGAAGAGTGTATTGGTGGTGTCATTTCCCTTGAATAGCCCTTTCGTCTGAAATGCAGCTCATGTTCCCTTTAGCATGACAAATAACACACTTCATCTTCCCCTGGAGCCTGGAATATCTGAGATGAGATTGGCACTGCAATATAAAGAGAGATACCCTCAAAAGAGAGACAATGGAGGCAAACCCATTTGGTCTGAATGGAAATAATCACTGGCACAATGTAAAATGACTTTGCCTCATCATGGTTGCACAGTACCTAGCACAATTGCATCCTAATCTTGACTGTGGGTTTCTAGCACTGCAGTAAAACTGACAATGAGCTTATAACGAAATACACAGTCACACATGTTCTTGCATGAGCCATCCACTGCAGTCAACATGCCCTCAGCATAAATTATATCCAGGCTTGGTTCTTTGTACAACTTCAACTTTGGACATTAAAAAAATAAAGTTGTGCCCAGAAGAAAACTTTTCTCAACTAATCCTGCATTGCAGAGCCAGCCAAGTTGGGAGTTTCTTTTTAAAAGATAAAACACACAGGTGGTCTGCCATTTGCTGTCGATACATAAAAGAAGTATTACACAGATAGCGAAGGAGAAATGGATGGATCTGGCAGATGGCACCATGTTCAGGGTTAGCCAAATCCCCTCTCGGGCACAGGCGCCCATATGGCCAAGCAGAAACGCTTTCTGCCACAAACCCTTTGCATGCCTTTGTGGCATCTCTGCATTGGGAGGGGAAGTATGTCAGTTCACAATCTTGCTGTAATAAAAGAAAACTGGACGTACTTTGGCAAAGTATGTTCATTCTCCAGCCCTCCTCAGCCCTGAAATGTTCCCTCCCTTCATCTTAGCCTCTGCCTGGCTGGAGTGCTAATCATGGCTCCCACACACTGATAAAGGTCATTAGCACTGATTTTAAAAGCCAGGCTTGCAAAAGGAGACGAAAAACACCTCGTGGCAGGCTTCTGCCAGTGCACCTCTAAAATCAGCAAGGTGTCTTTGAAGAGCTGGGTAAGCGGGGATTGGATGGATGCAGCTGCTAAAGAGAACCAGCAAGGATGACTGATGCTGATGTAAGTGCTTTGCAAAATGCTTAACATTTCCCATTTGTCTTGACATTGCTCTTTATCTTATAGGATTTCATAAAAATCTGCTTTGTTCAAACCCACCAGAGGGCTGAAGCACACTACTATGTGGTTTAGGGGCAGTGCCGATGCTCCTAAGGCAGTTTTCCCCTAGCTGCCAGGCCAGCTGGGCCAGCGGGTGCCATGCTGCAGCCTGCATGGCATGGGGACAGCCCGCCCCATGGCACTGCACTGCTCACGCCACCTCCTTTCAACTCCATTCAACCCAGAGCAGGCTTCTCCATGTGGCACCTAAGGCTTTAGTCTAAGCAAAAAGTAAAACAGAGCTAGAACCAAGGCCTGAGCACCAATCCGTGACCAGCAATTAAATCATCAGAAAGGTCCTTGGGGCAGGTGAGCCCCAGGCAGCCCCCACCCTGTCCAGCCAAGGTGCAGGCTGGCACAAGCCTAGGTCCTTGCAGGCTGTTTGGATGCAGCTGTCTATCTGCTTTGACGATGAGAGAGTCTGGCTGTATGGACACAAGCTGAACCATGCCAGGGGGCTTCTGGGTTTCATGTCCTAGCACAAACATCGCATCAGAGAAGCCTTCAGTGTAGCCGTACCTGACTTGCCTACAAACGCTTGGAAGCAAGAAACAACGAACAGCCTCTTCAGTAAAGTGCAGTGGATATAGTGTGACTTTACTTTTTGCAGATTACAAGCAACTTTATTCCAGGACTGACTCAAGGGAGCCTAAACACACTCCCAAACACTCAGTGAGGGATTGCTGCATCCCTAGGTTTCAGATTCAGGATTTTATTGCTTTGTGATAAGCACCTTCCATGCCATGGAAGGGAATTCTGCATCTCCATAATGCCAAGCAATGACTTTGCTCAATCATCTGTCAAACTACTGTTGCTGCTCTTTCTTCTGCCACCTCTGTTTCTGCATCTCTTCCCATCTTGTACAGCGTCACAGCTCAGACTGCCAGATTCTGGCAGGTCCTAACAGATCCTGACTGCCAGACAGGATTAAGTCTAACTTCAGGGTTTAGGTCTCTGAAACAGTAAAATGCCAAATGGAAAGTTCATTGCTCCTCTGAGAAGGGCAGACTTCGAAAGGGCATCTCTCAGGACAGGGAGTGAATGCCAGCTGGATTCCTGCTGATGTGCTGAGCTTGGCATGGGGGCATTTTTAGAGTAACAGGAGGCACTTGGAAACTCGGTGTGGCTAAATCCAGCGCCTGTGCTTGAAATGGAACCCTGACAAGAAAATGCAATTAAATTAAGTCAACTTTTTCTTTCACGTACCACCCGGAGGCAAATATTCATTCTCACTTAAAAGTTGTCTGCCTACTTGTAGATAGCACAGAAAAAACTAATATTGGACTACAGATGGGAAAATCCCTCTTTGCATGACATTTATTCTGCAACAACAAGCTTGTCTTTCCCTCTCTGAGCACTGCCACTGTATCTGATTAGGGCTACAAAGCAGGGAACACTTTTACTCCCCACATCCCCTCTCCCTTCCTAGTTGGAACATGCAGCAGCTTCACCCCTTCAGCTTGGCTTGGTGAAGGATACTAGGAACAGTGAAGTGGCAAAGGCTGCTCATGACCAGGGGCTCTGTGGCCATGTGGTTCAGCCAGCCCGGGCAGGCTCCAGAAGCTGAAGAGAGGAAGAGGGATGGCAGCTCACACTCCTCTGTTCTCCAGCTAATGGCAGGAGCAGCATTAGCTTGAAGATTGTGTATCTGGGAGAGTCAGGGAACAAGCCTGAAGCTTGCTCTTGTGCAAGGACAGGTATTAAAAAGAGATGCCCCCATTTTAGTCTTGAAGTGCCCAACTGAGCAGGTGGAGCATGAGCTTCAACTGTTGAGAAACAGTGAGTTGTTGTAAAGGAGAAGCCGTAAGTGTTCTCTAGCTTGATGGCATGAATAAGAACAATTATTTATTCCTACCTTTGAGACTCAAATACCTGAAAAGTTGGGCACAACCATCATGAGCTCTTAAAACTGACTGTGATTTCCCAGGGCTCCAGGAGAGGACATGATATTGCTCACTGGCAGTCTAACAAGCAGCCACAAAATGCCTCCAAACCAGCATGGTGCCCCGCTGCTTCCCCCCAAGCCATTTTCTAACCCTGCCTCCCATCAGGGCACGTGAGCCCTCACTGAGCTCCATGCTGCTCATATCCTTTGACCACAAGCCCACGCCTCAGCACAACACTGCCACCATCATTTCTGTGTTGCCGCAGCACAGGTTGACCCTGACTCCTGTTTACTTGTAAGCATGAGAAAAGGAGAGGGTACTGCTTTATTTGAAAAATAAGAAATTGGTTTCTTCCATGCCATTTCATTGTTCCATCTCCCAGTTTGGTTCCATGAGGTTGTCACTCCTCAGCTGGGATGGCCCTGTGACAGAAACAGTCTCTTTGTTTGCAGTGGGTCCCTGGGCACTTTCTGGGACCCATCTCCCACTGATCTGCCTCAAATGTTTTTTCCTGCAGTAAGCTTTCAGGTGGTTCCATTTCATCCCACTTCCTCAGGGAGTTATCCTGCATAAAAATGCTGTAGCTCTTTCCCTGACAGGTCCTTAAGATATATTATAACTATATTTCATATGGATGCAAAGGGGCTGGCAGCATTAAATTCAGATGGAGCCATTTGTCACCAGAGGTTAGCAAGGATGAACATAATTTAGTAGCACGACAAAATTCTTGTTCTGTTTTTGCTGGAACTCAAAAGCTGTGAGTGAGAACATTTCAGGCCTGAGATCCAACCCCAACCCTCGTCACTCTTGAGTAATGGTGGGCACAGCCCTGGAGGCATTGCTGGAAAGACTGACATGAAATGTAAGTCTGACAGTTCTGGGGGTAGCTGTCATTTTCTGAAACTTTTGCATCTATTTTATTTTATGCTGATCAGGAAGGCTCTGAGCTGAGACCAGATGGTACTGATTTGCTCAGGGTTACTGCTGGTCAAAATTAAACAGTGCTGCACTCCACTCACAGGCAGCTATTAAAGTAGAGATGATTATTATTTATTCATTGGTATTTCAGCAGTGTTCAGCTGAGAGGAAAGCCACACTCGGCTGGGCTGTATTCACATACACATACAGAGAGTTACGGTTCTTTATCCCCAGAAACCTAAACCTGAAGTGAAAGCCCCAGATGCACAGTGCTCTGACCTCAGGCTGTTATCAAATACTTCTCTCTACTATTTCAAAACCCATTTCTCAGCAATATGATTTCCTCTTTTTTCCTCCCCAAGCTGAGAAGACGAGATGTTGTATTACAGCAGCTGCTGAGAAGACACCCTTCAAGGCACAGCTGAGGCTGCTGCAGCTCTCCTGCTTGGGTTGCTGGGAGCGGCTGCTTCTCTTTGCTGCATCAAAGCATCCTCTGCCACAGTATCATCCAATCTAGGCCCCTTGCACCCATTTGAGAGCTCTTTGATTTGGTAAAACATAGGCTACACTGCCTGTGGACACTCTCTTAGAGATGTGACCCTTAAGAAGCTTTTTTCCCTTTATTGAGGGGAGGGGAGACTGCATGTGCAGTGTTGGTAACAGAAACATTTCCCTGCAGCAATTCTTGACAAATCCCCTACCCTTCTCAAAGTCTCTGTTAAAACTAATGATTCTGAACACCATGGTCCACTAGAGCTCAGAGGACCTCAGCAGCTCAGCATCCCATGGAGCAGGTCTGGACAATTCTTGGGGATGGGGGAAAACAGCACTTCAGAAAGGCAAAGTGTCTCTGGGCACCTGGAGTGCAGAAGAAACAGAGCTACAATGCAACCCCCATCTACCTTTGCAAAAGAAATCAGCCCAGTGTAACCTCAAGAGGTTTTGTAAGGCCACCTTTCTCTCTCTGTTAGCCTTGACTGCATGATGAATGCACCTGTTGTGCTCCAGCACACTACAACATGCAAACACTGAAACCCACTGATTGCAAATACCAAGATGAAGTAATATTTTATTTTAATGTAATGTTTGCCATAATAATTTACACCCAATTACAACTCATTATAAGGTTGTCTTGCTACAAATGTGACAGAGGCCAGTGATTCCTTTAAAATGGTAGAGCTAAGTCATAGGTTTGGATAAATAAAAGCTTACCTGAAACACTGATTGATTGCTTTGGACAATATTACAATTTTTCCTGGGAAGTTTTATGATCCAGAATGAATTGGAAGTGTGTTAAATTTGAATAAATTATCTCAATCAGTAATCCAAGAACAGAGACTTCCAAATTCTGAAGTCCAGGAAAATTTGAGTGGCAGGAGCTGTCAGACTTAATTTCTAAGTATGACACTCAAGTCTGTCCCATAGTTGTAACTGTAGCAAAGCAGGGTATCATGGTGGTGCTGCTCTGCACACCTCATGCACTTAAGTCATTAATTCCCTGTGTGGTCCAGGAGCACCCCAGTTTGTCATAAGCACAGATGGGATAGTGGGGCTGGTTTGAAACAACAGACTGTCTTGAAAGCAGGTCTGAACTCCTCACCGGCTCCGTAATTAAGTAGTTGACATGCAGGAGCTCTCCAGATGGGAATTTTGGACAGTTCTACATATTCTCCCAGGTAGTTCCTGCTGATGTTTATCTCCTTTGCTTAAATGTGAATGTGTTGATTAACATCCTGGATGGAGTGTCCCTAAGATTCTCATGCAGTTCTGCTGCTTCGGCAGTTGCAGAAGGGATCAAGTTATACATAGGCATTTGCAAACAGTCAGTACAAACTGTTCCTGCAAATGTAAAAATACTCATGTAGGACAGTATTTTGTACAGAGTTAAGAAATTTAAACCAGTTTTTTGTGTATTGTGTCATGGACAAAACAGTCCAGAGCCAGGAATTTTACTTGAGTTAATTTATTGCCAGGCCACACAAGCTTCTGATCCCTGATGTGGATATTGAGGGAAAGAACACAAACAGCTAGACAAACACTTACATGAAACTCCATCTTCCTCCCTCCCAGCCTCAACTTCCCTTATATTTGCTGCAGTTACAACCAATCCATCAAATCTCCTCTGGTAAGGCGACAGCTGGCGTGGGAAGAAGTGGTGCATGTGATGGCTTTCTACTGTCCTGTGTGTAACCCTTTCTGCCAGGCTGCACCTCATGATTCCTGACACTCTTCGTGTAATGGTTTCTGCCATGCTGCACATCATGGCCTCTGCTGCTGTGTTCCTCATTGTCCCCACTCTGGCATGGGTCACCCATGGGTGTGTTTTTTCACCATATGGTTTTCACTTTCTTCAGGGCAGGATGGAACCATTTTGAGCACACAGCAGGTCATGAGCTCATCCCATGCAGGTCACCACTGCAAACCAATGCTACATACAGCCTGCAGCGCCCGCCCATTGCAGCAGGTACAGTAACAGGGATGGATGATCCATGGTCATGCAGGATGATGGGACAGATTGCAACCAAGAACTTGTATGACCATTGCAGCAGGGATCCTGTTGGCACGGGAGGGCAAGCAACCATCCTGAGAGATTTGATTCCCCATGTGAGAGTTACCTTATGATAGGATTAAAAAAAATTTTATTTTAAGCAAACACTCTGTCACTGAGTGTCTATGCAGTATTGGGTTGCACTCAGCTGTGCATCCCCCAAAAGGATGAACACGAAGGTTAACTGTGCCCGTCAGCAGTTGGCTCACTTCAATTAGAAATCATAGAAAACATCTTAGAAGTAGAGCCAAAGATTACCAGAGTCAAGGTCTTTCGTGTATGCTGCCAAATGAAGTCTGAAAAGTGGCTGTCCATCTCTCAGAATGCATTGCAAAGGAGGAAATCTGACAGTCATGTGTGAGTGTATGTAATGGGGAATCTGCTGAGATTGCAGAATGGAAGGCAAAGCCCTGCCCGCAGTCAGCCTGCATGTAGCTACCACCCTCTGTATGTTTTAAATAGAGATCCGGGACCACTGAGGCTTACATAAAGTGTCTCAAACAATTCCCCTGTGTACTTACACTCTGAGCTGGGAAAAGAGTCTCCTCATACTGTGTTAGAGCTGTATAGGTTTGCTCCAGCTGTGCCCATTTTGGGAGAGGATTAAGAGAGGTTTAACCACTTGGGGGGCAGCCTGCAGAGCTGGTGTGTTTGGGTGGACCCTATCCTTCTCGCTTCTGCTGGACAAATCGGAGTTTTCATGCTTGATTGTTTTTCACACCAGTGCTGTTATATCTGAAGGTGCAATGATTGCTATAATTCAATCACTCAATTGATCTAAATAATTTCTGACAGCTTTATCTGTACTTATCTAAATTTATAAACCACAGTGTCAACTCTGGTAGCAGTTATAAAGTCCCCAAATACCCTCAGACAGCGCTGTCCATGAGGACACTGTGAAATCTAAAGGTTCTTTTCAGAACATGCTTTTAAATTAAGAAGTCATGGCAGCTTCTCAGGGACTGCTGTTTGCAGTGGCCAGGCACTTAATTTTCATGCTAATCCCTAATCCTAATTCCAGTAAATCAAAAGTGGAAATAAAATTGTACTATTACGCAATTGTAAAGGCAGTCAATTCTGCTGTCAGCAGATGCGGTGGCTAAAGATCCCCTTAATTAGACACAGGATGACTGAGTGATACACCCCTGGGTAAAAGAACAAACGCCAATGTGAAAGTGAAACATTGGCAAACATTTCACGTAAATCCTAAATTATGTAGTACACAGCAGGGTCTGAGTCACAGATACATTACTGTAATAAGAGATGTTTCAGACTGTGAAAATGTCACTGTTAGTACAAGTTCTGCCCCCTCACTGGCAGAAATAATATGCATAGGTTAGTTAACCTGCCATATACAGCAATTTTTTTATTATGGCAATAGTTTCTCCATTGAATTCCTATGTGTAATTTATCTCAGGAACAGACAGCTGAATAAATATATATTTATTTTTTAAAATTTAAAAAATAAGTATTTTTTTTATATGGATCTCACTACTATAGACAGTTGCAAACTTCTACAAGCACACCACAAAGATTTCTCAGAGGGACTCACAAATTATTGATGTTTACTCCAGGGTAATTACTGTCATTCCATGTGTATCTTACATCTGTCAGGTATAGTAAATTCAGATACAGTCTGCCAAATGATGAATGCCTGTTTTCTTGATTCCTTTAAAGATACTCAACCTTTAACTGCTCTCAGACACCAGATGAAAGCACCATTCAGCCATTCAACAACTGAGTTTTGCTGCATATATTCTCCCAAGGCCAAGAGACTTGAGATTCTTTGAGGACATATGAAGGTGATCTCTGACAACCCATTCTTGGCTGACAAGTACTTCAGCACATAATAAATACCTGGAATAAATTCAACTATTTGGGAGGCAGTTGTATAAAGACTAATCTGATTGAGGATTCCTGTGCAAATGTTGATAGGTAAAATGGAATTAAGATAGTTTTAAATACAGGCTGTCTTCCTCATTGCTTCTACATTCCCTTTCTTTTATTTTTTTTCCTTAAACTTTCTTTTGGCTTTGAAGTCCCAGATCACATTTTCATTGCACATGAAATATACATGTAAAAGCCTGGAAACCGAAGGGTTGTTTAATTTCAGTGTATGCATATGGTCTACACTAAAGTCCCTGTGAGTTATTATATTCCTCCTGAAAGCCCTGGAAACAGCAAAGGGCAATATGTTACTGCAGCTTGTGAAAGGCTGCAGCTGTCTATTTAATTAGTCTGAGATTGCATTTTTCTGGAGTCAGTTTTGTTAAGAAGCTGTGAGCTGTGGACTGCTAGCTGACAAGGTTGCACACCAGGGCTTCAACCTCTGTATTCACAGATGAAGCAAAACATTTTCAAGGCTGCATATGAGCATGTCCTGTTATAAAAGAACATTTTACACCAGTGTAGGTGGAGCCTTTATCTCCATTACCCCCAATAAAATGTAATTTACTTTAAGAGATTGAATGTCCAGCCTTATGTAGATACTTCTTTGTTTAGCACCTGATGAGTACAAGTACCATGTACAGATTTAATGTACTCCTGTTGTAAGGCATGTGCTGCAAATGATCTGGCTCAGATTTTGCTTGTTGCCTAATTTCCCCACTACAGAGTTACCCGTAGTTCAAAGCAGACTTCAACCAATGTCAGGTCTCTCAATGTTATGGAAAACAAATGTTCAGCTAAACATATGCTCCTCTCTGGGTATGTCTGCAGTATGCATTTACTACGTGTTCTGGAGTGAACTACTGGGTCCAAACTGATGCTGTCAAATCACTGTGTCTCACTGGCAGTTCGTGGGAAATTGGGGATTGTTATTTTGGTCTGGAAAACTAGCCAGATTGGGTATGTCTCCACTGCACAGTGGCTCAAGAGCCTTCCCATGAGCACTGCACCCAAATGGCTTGGACCTCTCTAATGCACACCACAAACCTCACCCACCTGCTGCACATGGGTCTTGTCTTATTGATGTCTCTAGTGGCACAGGATCTAGAAGTTGCATTGGGATCCCTATGGAATAAGTGACTTCTCCAGGACAAAAACTGACACAGGAGCAGAAGAAAGGAAGGTGTTCGTCTAATGCCAGAAAACTCATTAGCTCTGATGGTTCCTTCACTGAAAAAGGAAACTCTGGGGCTGGAGGCTCACAAAGCATGCTCTGGAATTCTCTTGAAGGATTTATCAGTCCTGTTCCATCCCTTTGGACTGCTGGTGCTACTCAGTTAGGAGCAGCTGCTCCACTACCCAGTTCCTATATGGCCAACAGGCACACTCTTAGTGGAAGTGGTGCTTCCACTGCAGATCGGGAGGGAGTCAACAGACCCGTTGTGATTCCAGGTTCCTGACAGGACAGGCTCCCCAGCCTCCATTTATCTCAAGCTCCTGAGCAGCCGGGCCAGTGATGGCAGCATGGCAGCAGCCAGTGTCTCTCGACCTGAGAACCTTGTGGAGAGAACAAGTGTATCAATCCCTGAAGCTTTCTGAAAACAGAGAATGCAGTGCATTGCTCATATCTGCTCCTTACAGTGCCCTCAACACTGAGGTCAACATTTTCAGCAGTGGAGTGAGAAGCCTGGGAGAGACTTGTTCATTTTTAGCCTGTATTGTAAGAGGATGAGGCCATGGAGTGGCAAGGATCTTTCAAAACACTCAGCGGCAGCCTATGCTTCAGATCACAGAGAACAAGTTGAGCAAGCACAGGCAGGGGAGGGAAAGGAAGAGTCAGTTTATGCACAGTATATAGTAAGTATGCTATGGTAAATGACCTTCTCTGCTGGGACTTTCTAACCAATTCTAATTAGTGAGTGAACTGAGCACCTCTTGCTGATTCAGGTAGTCCTCTAGGAAAGTGGATGATGCCTTTAAATACAAAGACAAAGCCCTTCCCACACTTGCTGTTCACCTGCTCTATGCTATGCTGTGACCTATCCAGACTGAGAAGTGATCTGGTCTGTATGTTTCTGCACACTTTAACCAACCCTTATTGGCAATCAAGCCAGGATTTAGCTTTTAAAAAGAGAGGATGTTATTTGAGGATTGAAGACTTCTGGGGAGAGAAAGGATACACCCAATGAAGTGGGGCAAGAGCATCTTTGTCAAAAGGCTGGCCATTCTGGTAAGAAGGGCTTTAAATGAGAAAGATTGGGAAATGGAGGTTATGACCCACAGTTAGATGAGGAAACAGAAGTTGGTAGTGAAAAGCAAATGATGCAAGTGGGTAGGAACAAGACAGATGTCAGGAATTATAAGACAGGGCAAAAGGACACCCATCTCAAATGACACTCTGTTTCAAAATAATCTTGTAACCAAGTTGGGATGTTACAATCCGGATAGCTGGACAGCTAGATGGAAAAAGCTGGTTGAATGGTTCATCTTAATGGTTAATGGGTGGTACTATACCTGGAGGCAAATAACAAGTGGAGTGCTGCAGGGGTCTATCATTGGGCCTACCCTGCTCATTAACTTTAACAATCACTTGAAGGAGGCACTGTCATAGTGTTTGCAGATGACTCCAAATTGACAGGACAGGAGGGAAAACCAGACAGCATGCTCAAGGGCATAGCAAGCCATTCAGAGGGACCTAGGCAGTTTAGAGGAATAGACCAGCAAGAACCTTCTGAAAACCCACAAGGACATATGCAAAGTCCTGCACCTGCAACAGGACAACCCCATGCAACTATACACATTGGGCACTGTTTGACTGGAGAGCAGTTTTGCGGAACAAGACCTGACGGTCTTAGCAGACAACGAGGTGAATATAAGCCAACAGTGTGCCCTGGCAGCAAAGGCTGACAGCCTCCTGGGGTGTATCACCAGAAGCAGCGCAAGCAGAATGATCAAAGTGATTATCTTACTTGGCATTCAATAGACCACATCTGAAATACCACATCCAGCTTGGGATCCTCCAATACAAGAGAGATGTTGATCAAATGGAATAATTCAGTGGTGGTTCAGGATGACCAAGGACCTACTGCACGGGCCCCATGAGGAGAGGCTGGGCTTCTGTAGCCTGGAGCAGAGAAGGTTCTAAGTGATCCATGGCAGAAGACCAAAAGATAACAGGCATAAATTGAAATAAGAGAGATTGTATCAGACTGGATATTGAGAAAAACTTTTTCATCATGAGGACAATCAAGAGAAGTTGTAGAGCCTCCCTCCTCTGAGGATTTCAAGAACCAACCGGATAAAGCCCTGAGCAACACAGTTTGATCCCATAGATGACTCTGAGACTTCCTGAGGTCCCTTCTAACCTGAATTATTCTCTGGTTCTATAAACTTCATGGAGTTCTTGTTGCCATTGGAGTTTGCCTCTGTGTCCCATTCCCAGTGGGCCTGGTGACATACCATGGATTCTGTGTTCAGGTAGGGACTGGAAGAATAAGTTCCAATGGCTTTTAGTGGAAGTTATCTCCAACATACACTGCTCTCATGTTGACTCAAAATTGTCTGTGCATCCTGCAGCTCATTTATGTGAATAATTAAGAGGTTTATATTCTTGCTTTGTTTTACCAGAAAGCACCTATTTCTTCCAGCCTTTCCCCCTTCTTTTAGCATATCACTGGGATGGTTCTGCTGATGACTGCTTGGACTCTTGGGAATGCCAATGTGGCCTAACAGCAGGCAGGTATTTTCCAAGGTTAGTGGAAGGTGGAGAAGAGACACTGTAGCCCAGGAAGTTCTGGAAAAGGGAAAAAGGGGGGCACTGAGAAGACTGTGCTTCACTGATTTTTCCCATGTAAGAAGAATAAATGTAACCGCAATAGCACTTTGACAGTAACACCAAGACACCAGGCTAGTGGCAGGAAATGAAAGCTGATGATGTTAGAGCAATTTTTCCTCCCAGAACTGCAATCACAATGTACACAAACAACACAAATATTGCAGCATGGTCTTAACCAGAGTGACTGATGTGCTGCAGCTGGCTTCTGTGCACAAGTCCTCTCCAGCTGGTGTCAAACAAGGGGAACTCCTGTTTAACGAACCCAGTACACTCTACTGCCTGTAGGCAGTTTACAACAGTGAGAATGGCCAGGACAGCTTTGGAAAACACTTGCATTCACAGTCTATTGCACTCCTGCCCCCTTCTCCCTTCTCTTAGGGTTGAAGTAACTGTACAAAGCAAAGCAGTCACTAATGTTAGGCTTCTAGGTAGTCAAGAACCATGGCATGAAGACTGAGGATGGTGGCGACAGGAAAGAAGCTGTTTCCTGATTCCATGGGATGGACTTCACCTAGATCACTTTTCCTGAACTTGGATGGGAACAACAAACCAGTGTCCCAGGTTTCCTCTACCATGACAGGCCTTATATGAAGGCCGAACTACATGTGGCACCATGATAAACTCTTAGTTAAAGTTCTCATCTTGATCATCTTAGGTGAGACCATCTTTGACGAGCCCAATGAATGTATGTAATCAACCTTCCATTAAAGAAAGGTATGTTCTCAAAATCTACCTGCATTGATGGCAGGTAGCAAACCCTTCAAACAATTTGCACATTACAATATAGTGACGTGGACATTTTTCATTTAATTCTATAATGCAAGCTCTTCTGATAAAGGCATGAATAATCAGTGACTGATACTCGTAAAAATGCAGTCCATTTTAATAAGATAATATACCTTCCATCTTATCCACTGGCTAGTCCATAGAAGATACGAATCTACTACTGCTCCTGATGATGCTTTTAACACTGAGAAATCCAGCCCTTGTGAGCTTAATCAGATTAAATGCAACAGGCCTGATATTGATATGATATACAGTCACACTAATGTGACATACAACAGTTTTATTCATTATCTGAAAACCTGGTTTTATCCAATGTGTTAAAATAAATATGCTAGTGGTACAGGTCTTTATTGATCTTTGAAGGATTTAATTGTTATGATTTAACCAAACTGGACATGGATCAGAAAAAGACGTTTTGAAGTGTTGTGCTAATGAAGCCTTTTGCCTTTATTGAATGAGTTCACATCTGATAATCCATTTTACTTAAACCAGAAGAGGGGAAAATTTCAGCTTCAATTTGCCTAATTCTGTATTAATTACACCTGTTGTACATAGCAGTTACTACTACTGATTTCAAAATGTTTATGCCTATTTTATATCAGAGATATTATCTCTGTAATAACAGAGAATGAAAGAAGGTCCAAATATTTTAATTTGACTCTTCTTAGCCTTTCCTATTCACACAGCTGTCATATGTAATCAGTATGTATGAAACAAGTAAAAGTTTATGCTCCAGTGGTGCCCTTAAAAACTGGAGCATCTCTACTTGCATGATTGCCACTAAGTGCCAGGTAGAGCCACACAGACCTGAGCTGTAGAAGATCAAAGCACTTCAATCTCACCGCTTCTATTAAGTGCTAGGTGTTGCTCAGAAAATGTTAAGTGAAGTCCAGGCACTTATAATCAAGAGCATTAAATCTATGCAGGAATTCACTATGATTTTATAGATAACTCAGCTGAAGTTCATAAACTTTATAGAAGATAAAATGCAACATAGTCTTTTATACCTAAATAAATCACAGTAGTATTCACAGAAGTATTTGCAAGGGTACTGGAAGGTCGTGGCTCATTATGACAAATTTACAAACTTTAAAATCTTTTTCAAAAGGTATACAGAAATATCTATATTGATCTTTCTTAAAGGGTATACAGGAATATCTATATTCAGAAAGATTTCAGTGTATGTTGCTTATACAGACCTGTCCCACCATCATGAGCTTCTGAACGAGAACTATTCTGAATTACTTTCACCTTAAGTCGACAGACAGAGGAATCAGTGACTACAACAATTGCTCAAAGGTATTTACATTGTTTGTAGTGTCCTTCAAGGGGGACTGCAGTTGCATGATACATTCCCCAGTCAGATGGGTCTTCCATCCAGCTCACTTGAGGAAAAACATCATCAAAAAAAGCCAGCAATCTTAACAAAGAGGTCACCGTCTGTGCTCAGTACAAGGGGACAAGCTTATTTGCATACCACACTGTAGTCACCTTCCTTCACTGTTGGCATAACATTCAGGGTCTTCCATAATCTCTGGTTGTGATGACAGTGATGTAATGTTTTTAGAGACTACACATACACCACTGCATCCAGGAATATGCTCTAATTCCCACGTATGAGTCTGGAACCACACCACCTCCTTCCTGACTGCATCTAGAGGTCTCATATCACCTTTGTGAGACTGGAACTTCATAGCCATCCTCCTTGCCCTGACCCTGCCTTGTACACCATACAAAACAATCTCAGGTACACCTCTTGGAAAGCTGATACACTAGAGGAGATGCTAAACTGGATAACCAGCAACCAGATCACCAGTGTACCACAGTGTGACTCAACACATAAATCAGGACAAAACTCCTCTGTTGCTTTCCTGATATGGTGGAACTCCTGAGAACAATCCCATGGCCATGACTCATAGGGAGGGTGAGGAAGATTACTTCAGCCCTGTTTGCATAAACAAGGATGATTGACCATTTATTCTACATATATATTCTCAGTTGTCTTCTGGATTGTTTGTTTTCAATCCCTTAATTGCCCACTCTTTTCCATTTCTCCATGCTAGTTAGTTGGCCCTCACTGTCCTCCGAATATTTCCTTTTGGGAGGAATAATTTTGGCTCTTTAGTATTTCAGCATCAAATAGAACACTGTTTCTTGAGCTACACACTGAGACATTCCCCCCTCAAATTTCCAGTGTTGCATTTCCATTCTCTCTGTAAAAGAGACCTTTGGGATTAAAAAATACTGCACCACATTTATCAGTTAATTGTTATTTAAATCTTAAGAGTCTTCTAAATTAAAATATTTTAATTGGAATCAAGTTATTATCAAATGGCAGACCTTTGTGACAGAATAAGCTGGGTGACTGGATAATACATAAACTGTAATAAATATAAAGTGACACAGAAATAAATCCTCTTAACAGTAATCTGGGATAATTTCCAGTACTATGATCAGTTTACAAAAGAAAGAAAACATTACTATGTAAATCATAGGAGGAGGTATCTGCAAAAAAAAAATAAAAATCAGATACCTTCTGCCTCCCCAGCAAGAAGAAACTACCGCCAGAAGCAGAAAAATGGGTGCTCTAGATAGAAAGACAAAATAAATGAGTAAATGACAACATAAGGAAGGGACTGGTTCAATACAGGAGAATTAACAGAGGCTATGGAAAAGTTCATATTTTATTTAACACCAAGGATTGTCACAAGCCAGCTATTCACCTCACTGGGTTCACTGCACCACAAATTACCCAAAACATTGGTGGAATGATTATTACTTGCTACTCGATCAGCTAAATGCCTGATTTTTAAATTTGTTTTGTTAAAGATTATATTGTTTCCATATTTAAAAAGTAATACCGTAGGAGAGCTGATTATTGGTTCAGCTCACAATTGTTATTTGTGAGATGATAATTTTATACGTATTGTTTGAAATCTCACTTCTGTTTCCATTATCTTTGAGATCTCGGGAACAAACCTACAGGGAGAAAAATATAAAGGACACCTTGCTAATGATCCCAAAGGAAGAACTAGCTATAAACATGTGTGGATTTCAGGGGTGTGTTTTAATTATTTGGTTGATTTCTTGAGAGCACTGAGGAAGAAACAAGACTGCAGGCAAGAACTGAATTCAGGGAGCTTGGCTCCAGGAGGAGAGAAGCTGGCAAGAAAACACTGTGTGCAGGAGGCTACGCTGTAATTCAGTTCACTGCAACTTAGCGGACTGACAAACTCTGAACATCACTGAAGTGAAAGGGAAAAGCCAGATCCTACAGGTATCTCTTGGGTAGATGCAATCCAAATCAAATAGTTCAAACGGGGATCTCATATTGAATCTTGATGCAGCAGAAGCTGTTACATTGCATGCCTGCCATCTCTCTTCCTATGAAGCTCAGGCAGCTTTTCCTTCCACTTCTCAGCACCTCTTGTAGCGCCTCACAATTTGAGGTAATGTGTTTTTTTAATTCATGCATCAGTCTGAGCTGTACTGAAATTGATGCATAAAGTTCATCCCTATCTCCTCTTCTGCCACAGCAGGCTCCAATATCCAGTTTTTGTTTCATGTTTAATTACAAAGCACTAAATTAAAATTAGGACAAAAGTGAGTAAAGTAGAATTTAATAGAAGAAAAAAAAAAAAAAAACAAAAAACCAAACTAAATCCAAACATACCATGAATAGAAAACTCTGTATAATGTAGTAGGTGCCTATTTGTGTAGCCCAAAGACCTTCTTGGTGCCTATCAGTTTGCTGCTGTCCATGCTCACAGCCTGACCTCTCTTCAACCCATCAGCATCCACAGACAACATCCCTCTGCTTACATCCAGTGGGCATTTCTAGGCTATGCTTCATGCACACTAACAGGATTAAGCTCTTTGCAAAACACAGCTAAAATCTTTTTCCGTGTGGAGAGTGAGAGCAGAAAACTGCCCATGCACTTAAACAGCAGCACTGCAGAAAGGGGCTGTGGGATGCTCCCAGCCTGTGCTCTCCAGCACAGCTCCTGGACCAGCTGGCTAGGGGTAAGCCCAGGCTGCGTGCCAACCTACTCAAGGTTGTCTACTGTGGAGAGAATGGAAGATGGATTGGGTCTGAAAGAGAGCAGAAGAAACCTATGGATCATCTATAACAGTAAGGGTTGTGGGGCACTGCTCTAGGAGGGTGTCTGCTGCTCCAGTGAAGCTACATTTCACATAAATCAGTCAACAGAGATCTTTGGCAGCAAAGTGCCCTATGCACAGTGCAAATAATGTGTAAGATGGCTCTTTTTTCAAAAAATAAAAATAAAAATTCAGAGATAATTTTTATTTGAGACATCAAAAAGAAAGATCTTGAGCTCCACAAGTGACTGCACACACAACTTCATCATGTCTGCAATTATTTACCAAATGTGCTGACTTTAATCCTTCTCAAGTCAATAAACTGCTAACATCCTAAATTTAAGCAGCTGAGGCAGTTTTTGCTGGTTATGGGCTTAGGCTAATACTCTAAATCCAGCTCTTCTCCCTTCATTGTTACCTTAAGAAGCAACAGGATATGAACCCAAACATAGATTTCCATGAGGAATTCCCCAGTTTCAAATGTGTTCCCTTAGACAATTCTGCTTTCCAGCACTGCACAATCCATGGCACAGCCTAGCAGCAGTTTGCATGCACCAGCACTGAGTGAGCAGAAATGATCTTGCATCTGTATGCAGGGTTTTCTCACCTAGAGCAAGGATGACTTAGCAGAACAGCCCTGCATCTGTATGCAGTATCACAGCTCCTGCCGGTTACAGATACCCTTGCTGACTTACTGAAATGGTCCTAATCTGTCCCCTAGTCACAATATCGTCTGTGATGAAATGTTATGAAAATGGACAATGCCTGGGGCTCTGTCCTGATCCCTTTATAATCTAAATATTCACACTCCTCAGGAACAGCAGGAACAATGTCTTTGCCTGATAAACCTCCCAGTTCCCTTTCAGAAAGGGTGCAACGGAAAAATCACATGTTTCTTTAAACTTGTAGTGCAATAAATTTTGTAGCCTTGTGATATTTTTTTTTGCCAGAACAGTGTCTGTTCAGTACAGCTTGCCCTCCGTACCATTCTTTCAGGAAGCATAAATAAATTATTCCCTTTTTTCTCTCTTTAAAGAAACAGTATGCAAGATCCTGAGCATACTACAGTGACAGTTCGGAGTGCTCACTGGAGAAGCACTGTATGTATAGGATCAAGCCTAAGTAGAAAGTACCTGAGTATGTTAACACAACCCCAGAGAAAAGACAGTTCAAGGCTGAAGTTCGTGTGAGGAGACTGGCTGATGTCATAAATTGTGAAACTGCAGCTCCTCGAACTGATGGGTCATAGCAAAACGCCAAGCGCCCGCCCCTCTACTGCTGTTTTACAAATATGTTGATTTATCTTGTTTTGCTTCAGGTATTTTGCAAAATCAGCATAGATATTACAGAAACTGGGCAATCACTAAATATGTATACTCCTTCATGTTGTCTATACAGTGAAAACAGAAATTCTAGGCAATCAGTGTTTCTAGGGGGTTCCCTAGAAACCCTAGGGAGATCTTCAGCTTGCTAGAACAGACAAGAAGACCCGGATCATTATAAAGTCATCTTCTGTCTTTCCAAGCTGGACAACTGTCATTTCATTCTCAAGACATAACTGTGGCAGCGTGGTTGAACTCTGCATGTTCTGCTAATTCAGTGGTGTAGCAGCTGTTGTCAGCCTCGTATTTTTACCTAGACATACAATCGTACATCTCTCATATTTGAATACATACTGTGTATTGTGCAATACACAATAAACATCAAATGGTTTAGCTTCAGATCTCTTATCCCTCCAACATACAAAGCTCAGTCATGCCCTGCAGACACTGCAGTTGCTGTTGTTACTGTGTCAGTGCAGGGGGCCTGGTTTGAATCAGTCCTCACCATGTCAGGTGATAAACAAACACAGAACTAGAAATATTCTCAGTTCCAGACGACTCATTATTTATTGTTTTACTCCAGAGCAGTAAAAACTGATTAAATTATAAACATTATTCTAGACAAACAGCAGTAAAATCTTCATACTAAGTCATAACATGGCAAATTCTCCATTGGCTGAACACTGCTGAACAAACTATTTAGAACTACTTTCGAATCATGAAACATATTTATTGGAAATATTTCACTCCTCTTCCTGTAAAAGCCAGATGCATTCATTATGATGAACTCTGCCCAAGCCGAGCCTCAGGGCACTGTAATGAAGTGAAGGAAATCTGATTTGAGAAGCAAAGACAATATTTTGTGCTTAACTTATTTAAAAGAAACCCAGCAGTCTGGATGTTTGGGAACCTTGACGTGTGGGCAAAGCACAGGTGATCCAGTCTGATCTTCATGTCAGCTCCTTTCTTACACTGCATCCCACACTCCACAGCCATCACTTAACCAGCTGTAGAGGGTTATTTCAGTTGCACATTAATTGTGCCATGGACACACTCCATATAGCTCAGAGGTTTATTAACACAAAGTTTATTGGCTCAGGTGCAGTGCTGCACAAATAACGTTAAACAGCTTTTGGTGCAAGCTCAGATCTGGAAGCAGTTTAGCTATTTTTATATGATCTGGAACATGAAGAATAAGCTCTACGGACCCAAGCTAGTTCACTGTATATCTGGACCACAGTACAAAACCAGGAAAACTCAGATGTGCCACACTGGCACCTTTAACTTCATGGAGCCACATTAGATTCAGCAAGCTCCTGCTCAGGAAGGTCTTTCTTGATCCAAGCTGGTGCTAGACAGATGCACTCAAATATCTATGCGCAATACTTGCTTGCCATCCAGCTCATGAGGAATCTTAAGCACTGAAAAAATGCAGAGCAGATCCACCTGAGTGGCTCTTCGTGGAGGAAGCCTCAGTGCTGGATGCACAGTGACTATGCAGAACCAGTCAGGTATCTCTGTAACACAGGAAACCTCAGGGCGTCCTGTGTCATTCATCCATCTGCGTGACAGCATTTTCAACTTAGCTCAGCTTCACGTTACTCTGAACAACGAAGCAATCGAACTTTTATTACTCTCTGAAGAACATGCAAAAACCTCAGTGCTGGTTATGCAAAGCATGCCAAGAAATAAAAATTTATGTGCTGTGATACAAAGCCACAATCATAATCTGAAATTCACCTCTTCCAAAAATCAAGGAAGAAGTCTCACAGCATGTCTGGAAAGCTAGTAATCCAACTCCCAGCAGAAACTTAGTTCCAAAGGTAAGACCTCATGGCGAGACACAGTTCTTAAGATGGTACAAAGAAAAACTGACTTGCTGTGACTCACACTCAGAAGCACAAAACCTGACAAACATTTGAAAGTTAGCTGTGCCGAGCTGTGAATCTTATGACCCAGATCCTGTAGTCATAAGACCACCTCTTGGTAACTGGAGGTCAGAAAAGAGATACTATGCCACGGACTGATCATGAACTTTAGTAGGCAGACCTTCAATCAGTATTTCAACAGAATATTAGGGGGTTTTATATATATACACACACACACAGAGACACAAGATCTAAACATCAAATTACATATAATATAGTGTGACTGCTCACCAGACTAGCATGCCATCTCCTGTAAACTGAATCTTGCACTGGATTTAACCTTGTCCTATATACTGCATATAGAGAGCAATCCCTCTTATTTTTCATATGTATTATAGTCAGTTATTTATACAGTCTGCATACCACATAATTTTTAAAGAGTATTTTGAGTTATGATTTAATCAGACTTCTATATAAGCCTTTGGATAAACTACAGGGGGGAAATCCTAGGCTGGCTTCATTCACTGAAAATGATTTAAAATAATGTATCAAGATATTTTTATTCACTTCTGTGCAAAATAATCTACCTCACCATGATTCCTTGTGATTAGGACACTATTTAAGAAGACTATCGATGGATACTGTTTAGCAACGAGAATTAAATTCTCAAGACCAGTAAAATCTATTTAGATGATGTTAATAAACTATGCACTGATTAACTCTGGTGTCCCAGCCAGGTATCCAAGCTGAAAGAACACTACAAGAATACAGAGGAAACACTGAGATGCTGCAGAATGGTGTAGGACGGGAAACTTTAGGAAGGATAAAAGGAGATTTAGGAGACTTAACCATGAAAAAAATATAAAAAGGTCTACAGGCTCCACTGTGTTTTCCTCATAGATCACAGCAAAGAATTGTATGCACTGAGGCGGAGAGTGACAGATGTCTGATAAACTCCAGCAATACTAACCTGGCTGTCAGGCACTGAGGGACTTGTTGCCAATCATTATAAGCTTAAACACCACTGTAAGTACTAGCTGCAGCAAATCTAAAGCATAAAGGAGTAGAGCTAAAATTCTGTCCTTTCACCAGCAAATACGAATGGAAAAGTAACAGTATTAAGAGATAATGTTGACATTTAATCTGTTAATGTGCCTTGGAATTATCATCAAAAGAAAGGGAGCACAGGGGATTGGTTTGGGCTCCGAATCATTGACCAAAAGAACCAGAAACTCTTTAGGGGGAAAAATTCACCCTCAGTGCATAACGATGGCGTATGCAGAAATTTCAGTCACACAGATCTTCTGTGCAACTGCAATGGGACTCTCATGGCTAGATGAAATAAATATCAAGTTTTGCAACAGTGATCGAAGAACAGATGTAATGTAATATCCATCTCAATTTGGCTGTCCTTGTATACCTCCTAGGACATCAGCCTGAGAACATATTTGCAGGATAGTTTTCCTCTGAGTACAGCAGCAGACTACAGTATAGACTTCATATCCATAAAATGCTGACTGGACACTTCTGCTATGCAGAGTATCATTTATTATCAGAAAGCCCTGGGGAACAAAACACAGCTCTGGATTAATATGAAAATATTATACCTATTATATAGCTTTGTTTATTAAAAATATCTAAAATTAATACCTCTCAAAATCTCTCATATGCCAAAGGAAAATGTCAGAAGATAATTATTGAAGAACTCTATCAGCAAGCTAAATGGTGGCAGACACAATTGAGCTGATGTGCATTTAAATTGAAGAATATGACTTCTTGATGTGGTTCCATCTGAAGAGAGAATTTAAGCCCCACATACATTACAAATCCTGGTTTCAATAAACCAGACGAACAGTCCCAAGTCAGTTCCACAGATAACCCATGACAAGTAAAGCACAGGAATCAAGTGTCTGAGGTTCCCAGGATTATTTATCTTTAGGTGTTGTAACTACACTCCCACCATCTACTGCTGCAAGAGCTGTATTTAATTTTTTCCAAACTTAAAATATGTTCTCTTCACCAGCAAACTGTGATTTAATATAGTTCTGTTTAGCATAATACCAATTGCTGTTAATACTCTAAAGTGTTCTAACTTTACAGTATTTCATTAGAGATACAGCTTTAGATATGTTCATATGAGCTAAATTAAAACATTATTCAAGTTCTGGTGCATTGTAAGATACAAGAAAGAGTGAGCAGGAGGAGGAGGAAAATGCTGACAATTAAAAATTCTGTTTGAGCAAATCATCATTAATTATTCTATTGAAAGCTTAAAGATATATCAGTAGAACTCTGCAGAGAGAAATGTCATTTTTTAAAAAAACAACAAGCCCTGTAGTATTTCTCTGACTTTTCTATTTCCTGCAACAGTTAAAAGACTGATTTGATCAAATTAATTTATTTTTTCTTTTTACTAATCTGCCTTATATTAAAATAGACTTTCCAAACAAAATGAAGATTTGTCCTTTGTGGCAGAGAAATCTCCCCATGAAAAATACACAGATAAAGGATGTGGTAAGGGGGAAAATGCTGATGTAAATGACATCACAGGTGAAAGTTTTGGGACAAAATAAGGAAGATTTGTACATAAAGATAATTTCAAATCATCCCATAATCATGTTGTCACATTGATCGGACACTCCACGAAAGGAATCCTCAGAAGGAATTAAGGAGGAGTCAAGTCCAGACAACTTCAGAAAAATCATTTTATATTTAAGGAGGATGTGGAAAAAGGCAGAGCAGCTTTCTAGACTAGCAAGTAAATAGCACTTTAAGGTAAGTTTTGCCAATGGAAGAGAGTAGACTGAGTTGGCTATGCAGCAACAAACAAGACAAAGAGGTAAGAAGGGGAATAGCTACAGAGAGCCCTGAGAAAACTTTTTTTTGCTGTAATGGGGAAGTAACAGTAAGACGGTAACTTCATGTCCATGGGACTAAACAAAAGCAAGCAGAAAACCTAAGCCAAGGAGAAGAGTTAGTTGCAAGTTCATGGTGTATAATAGCAATAATAGCCATTACCATTGCTACTCCCTTATTTCGTTGCAGAAGAGCACACAGACAAGCTGGCAGAGGGAAGTGTACAAGAAACTCCTGATATACATATTCTGTTAATGATTCCAACTGCTTCACTTATTCCTGCTCTATGGGAACTCTTTCCCTCCTGAGAAAACTAATGAAAGAAGTTTAATATAGTTTGATTATTGTCAGTGCCAGTATTTACCTTATTTTTTTTTAAACAGTAAGTAAATAGTTTAATAGTAAGTAGTCATAATTAAACAAAAGACATGGTGGCTTCTCTCACATGAAATGGCATAAAGCCATTCATCAAAAGAACGTGGCTCAGTGCAATTATGGATCAACCAGGACTGATGCAGAATCAGGACCAAAATATCTTATTCTATGCAATTTTCTTGGATATTCATATTTCTGTGAAAATCTGACTGGTGAAAATCATATTTTCTGAATAATCTGAATGGTTATTAGTTATATAATTTGGGGTTTGGATTTGTATATCAGAAAATGTCAACCAAAGTGTTAATTCATCAATAGTTTTACAGAAAAGGCTAACTAAGCAGCTTTTTTTAATGCAGTACTGATCGGTAGTATGGTCAATATTTAATGTTACTATTTTTCCATATGTCTAACTAGTAGAGAACAAGACGACCATCTTCCCACCATGAAAGAGCCATGATTGTGCCAAAACCCACACTTGCTGCTTGCTCGAAAAGAAGCAGTGTTTCCTATTGTCACAGAACAATTCAAACAATAGCTAAATACGATTCAAAAACATCAAGCATTTACACAGATTAGAAAACTAATTGCAACTATAATGAGTATGCAAGAAAGCTTTTGGAAGGCATATGTATCTTTACGTGTCATTTCAGATCAGCATCTACTTAAAAGAGGGCTAGGAAGTATTGTTCTATAGAAAAGTATCTTATTCTTCCACTGGAGCAACTGGTTCTGAAGAGTGGAGGTAGAGATGGAGGTTTTGATACTCTGGAAGGTTGGGCAGTCCTTTCCCATACAGCAATCCCAGCACTTTGATAGCGAAAGGCCTGACTGAAGCAGCAGCTCCTACATTTTGCTATTGGGCCATCATTCTCCATAGAGCAACTGCAGCTCTTTTTCAAGCACTCACATGTGCTTTCTACTTTCCCCAAGTTCTCCACCTGGTCACTCTGTCTCTTTCCCCAGGCATATGTGCCGATCTCCCTGCTTCTCCTCATCAATACAAGAAGGACACTGAGCTGCTGGAGCATGTCCAAAGAAGGGCAATGAAGCTGGTGAAGGGTCTGGAGCACAAGTCTGATTGAGGAGCAGCTGAGGGAACTGGGGGCGTTTAGTCCGGAGGAGGCTGAGGGGAGACCTCATTGCTCTCTACAACTACCTGAAAGGAGGGGGTAGCAAGGTGGCGGTCAGTCTCTTCTCCCAGGTAACAAGTGATAGGACGAGGGGTAATGGCCTCAAGTTGTGCCAGGGGAGGTTTAGATTAGATATTAGGAAAAATTTTTTCACTGAAAGGGCTGTCAAGCACTGAAACAGGCTGCCCAGGGCAGTGGTGGAGTCCCCATAGAATCATAGAATAGTTTGGGTTGGAAAGGACCTCAAAGATCATCTAGTTCCAGTCCCCCTGCCACGGGCAGGGACACCTCCCACTAGACCAGGTTGCTCCAAGCCCCATCCACCCTGGCTTTGAACACTTCCAAGGATGGGACATCAACAGCTTCTCTGGGCAACCTGTTCCAGTACCTCACCACCCTCATGGTAAAGAATTTCTTCCTAATGTCTCATATAAATCTCCCCTTTTTCAGTTTAAAGCCATTACTCCTTGTCCTATCACCCCATGCCCTTGTAAAAACTCCTTCCCCAGCTTTCTTGTAGCTCTCCCCCCCAGGTCCTGGAAGGTGCTACTACAGGTCTCGCCAGAACCTTCTCTTCTCCAGGCTGAACAAGCCCAGCTCTCTCAGCCTGTTCCTACAGCAGAGGTGGTCCAGCCCTCTGACAATCTTTGTGGCCTCCTCTGGAACCGCTCCAGCGCCTGGAGGTATTTCAGAGCCGTGCAGATGAGGCGCTGAGGGACACGGTGTAGTGGTGAAATGGCAGTGCTGGGTTGGTGGTTGGACTGGATGATATCAGAGCCCCTTTCCAGCCAAGGCTGTTCGACAGTTCTATGCCCGCGCAGCCCAGGGGCCCTGACCAGGTCGAGACACCGCGTCACCAGCCGCTGCCGTCCTCTCCTCGCACAGCACGGCGGCACGCCCGCTGTCAGCGGCACCTGTGTCCCCCGGGGGCCTGTCCTCTGAGCCCCCCCACGGGCTCGGCGCTCCCCGGAGAGGCCCCCCCACCCCACCGAGCCACGCTGCACTTCGGCCCCTCGCGGCCAGCCCCACGGTGCGGCTGCCGGCACCTCCCCCCCGAGGAAGCTCCCGCACACCCGCCGCCGGCTGACAGCGCACGGTGCGGCGCAGGGCCGCGGGCTCCCCACAGCCTGCGGGAGCGGGCAGGTGGGCGGGCAGAGCAGCTGACCCCGGGCACGGCATTCCGAGACCGGCTGGGCCAGAGCCGGCCCCCGCACGGGCTAAGGCCGCCACCCGCCTTTTCCCGTAACCGCCGCCCGAAGGCGGTGGCCGCGAGGAATCGAAACCAGCTCCTCCCCTCGCAGCATGTGCGCACCTCTGCCGTTCTCCGCCGCCGCAGGCCTCGCCCGCTGTCCAGCATCCCGCCCGCCCCGACGCCGCGCTGCTGGCCAATGGCGAGAGAGCGCGCACCGGCCGTGCGGCGACGTCAGCGAGCCGGCCCCGCCCCTCTGCCCTCCGCCGGGAATCCAGCGAAAGGGAACGTGCGGCACGGGGCTCTTCCCCGCCTCCCGTGGTGTCACAGCCGCCCCCTCCCTCCCCCTGCACCGACCAGGCGGCGGGCCCAATCAGAGCCTGGCTGGCGCCCCGGCCCCGCCCCATCCTTCGGTGACCTCACGGCCGCTCCCTCGGCGGCGGAGACGCGCGGCCAATCAGCGGCGCAGGAAGCCACGCGAGGTCTCCGCCCCCCGGCCGTAATCCCCTTGTCCCCGCCCCGCCCCTGTCCCCCTTTCTCCTCTCTCCCCCCGCACCGAGCGCGCGGCGGCGGCGCAGCAGCCCAGTCCTGTCCGTGCTGGCGGCGGCGCCTCCTCGGGCTCGGCGACATGGACTGCGCTGCGGCAGGGGCCGAGTTCAATATCCTCCTCGCCACCGATTCCTACAAGGTGGGCGCGGGTACGGCGGGCGCGAGAGGGTCACCTCTGCGGGTGCCCTGGCGCCACCGCACCGGACCCGCCGGGCCTGGCGCCGGGGCACTCCGTCTGTGGGGCGCCGAGTCAGGCCGTCCCCGCCGCTGCCGGCTCCGTTCCCCCGCCCGCCTGGCCCCCCGCGCGGCGCGAGAGAGGTGCCTGGCCTCGGGGCGGCGCGAGGGGGACCGCTGGTGGCGCGAGCGGGCCGGCGGAGGCCTGGCGGGGGGCTACCCCTCAGCCCCGTCCCGCGGAGGGGGAGGCCGAGCCCTCTCCGCCGCCAGGTGCCCGGGGCCGCGCTGCCGGGGGAGGGCGGCGGGGCGAGAAAAGAAAGTGAAAGCGGGCGGGGTGGGTGCCGCCGTGCGGGGCGGGCAGGGCAGCGCAGGGCAGGGCGCAGGGGGCGGCCATGGCGGGCAGGGCGGGCAGGGGCCGCATGCCGCCGCCGAGCATCCTCGGGCCCGCGGCGGCGCCCGGGCTGCGGGGGGCCGGAGCGGGCGCACATGTCGCCTCGGTTGGAGGGCGGAGAGCGAGCGGAGCAGTTGGTTTCTTTTCCCCGTGTCTCCCGCTTTGCTTAGCTCGGGCGGCGAAGCCGTGCCGGCTGGTGCCCGCAGTTCCGTGGCTGGTGGTGATGCAGAGTGCTCCGAGGAACTGGCTGACTCAAAACACGCGTTTTCTATTTCTCTGCTTAGTTTCTGCTCGCTGCGGTGTCAAATTTGGTAGGTAAGGTGTTTGTGCAGAGTAGAGCATCGTGCTTCGCGATCCTCCCTCCTTTCCGTGAAACTACTTGTGAATAGCGTTGCGTGATAGCAGTGGCCAAGTGCAGTGCCCTGTCCGTGCTCCCGTGAGGAGCTCCTGACGTGCGTCACAATGTGGTTGTGCCCAGGCCCAAGTTCCACCTGTAATACACAGCATTGACATGAGAGTAGAGGTTCTGGACACTGGAAGATGCTGATAAATCTTAGAGCAGCTCAGTCAGAGCATCCTAGCACTGCTATTGAGGGCTCACAAAACTGCTTTTGTTAAGGGCTTGATCTAGCTACAGTAGTCTTGGAGAGCTATGTTAAAGTGTTCGTTATCAAACTTAGTAGAATATGGAAGATCCACTTTTCTTCCTTGTCTGAGACTAATGGCGTTATATACTCTAGGCCTGAGTTTATATGGTACCTATTTTAAATCTAATTTGCACACTGTTCCTAAATTCGCTGGATCTGCTCTAGGATTAGTGGTAGTGAGGAGCACTGGAGTGACAGATGACCAGTTTGCTTCCGCTTTGTTTGCTGTTTCATAGGAAAGATGATTTGGTAACATTGCAGGAGTGGTGGAAATCTTAAAGAGGTCAAGTGAAGGCCTGAGGTCTGGGGGCTTTTTCCTAGTTCAAAACTGAATTTGGATGAGGTTGTATGAAAAACAGTTGGAATTGCCTGCTTTGCTAAGACTGTTCAAATTGTCTCTCTCCCTGTGTGCTTTTTTCCAGATCTTAGAAACTATAGTCTTTGACCAATGCTTAAACAAGTAGTTTCTTTTCTCTTGTTAGGTAATGTGAGCAAACATCACTTATCTTCTCCCTGGATGGTGCTGTCATTTCCTAATCAATGAAACACACTTAGTGAGAGTGCTTTCAGTAACAATTGCACTGAAATATCTGGTAGTTTGCAACATCAAGGTTTTTACAGGAGTTACCAAACACTCTTACTAGCAATTAAAACAAAAATGAAAATTGATCTTTTGTGGGTTGTTTTTATTTTTTAAGATATTTCTGCTGTATCCACAACTGTATCATCTGTGTGTGCGCAGTACTGTCTGTATAACATTCAGACTCTAAGAAAAAATGTGTATCAGTTCATAAGCTTGCTTGGTGATCCTATTGCAGTAGATGCTGATCCGTGCAAACTAAAGCTGGGGACAAAAGTCATGTGGAAGTAAACAGCTCGGGGAAAAAAAAGTGCAGACCGTCGTAAACAGTACAACCCTAGCTTAGGCAGCTGTCCGTGAGTAAAAAGTTCTGGTATCTCACAGTTATATCTGCCACAACTCATTAGTTTGAGTGTTAGCTCCAGTGTCCCAGTTGTCTGTTTGTACAGAAGTTTGGGGGTGGAGAGGAAACTGGTTACTGGTTTAGTGCCTATAAAAGTTCAGAAACAAAGTAATTTGGTAGGCAGAGATTTGTCTGTTGACATTTAATCCAGCCTCCCCTCCCTCTAAACTATTTTCCTGTCTCTGTGTGCATCATAGGACACTTCCTCTTAAGTCACAGAAGACTGTCAAATACTCAAAGTCTTATAAGTGGTTTTTGAGAAACAGCTGAGTATCGTGCTAATTTCTAGTATATGTGATATTTCCAGATAGGAATAGTTCCCGGTGGGTGAATTTTAGAGGTTTGCTGCACACTGGATCGAGTTTGGAGCTTCTGTTGTGAACTGGGGCTTGCTGAATTGTACAAGTACTCCAGGATTTTGAGGCCAGGCTTCAAATTGTCCAGTTTATCTGTAACCCCCATAACAAGATAAATGTTTTTACATCAGTTAAGAGTTTTTTCTTCCTGTATACTCTGTTGCATATTCTTAAGCTTCTCCAAATCCCCCAACAGTATAATTCCTCCTGTGTGCTGGGTATTATATGACATCCCCTCAGAGTCGAGTTGGGATGTGGGCATATGGTATGGTGTGCGTGCATCTTGCTGGTAAACAACAGCAGTCTTTTTAATTCTTTGGATCATAAGACTTTCAAGAGATTCATCAATGTGGTGTTGTCTGGGGAACCTCTTTGTGTGAATGCCCAGTATAGCAATGGCACTTTTAACAGTAAGGTTTTCTGCTAGTGACTCAGTATTACTGAAGGGAAGGATCTGAAGTCAAAATCCTTGTTGCTAGAGAGCTGCAAGTAAGGGGATATCAGCAGGCTCCTTGAAGCTCACTGTTTATGCTGCATGATGTCTTGTGTCTATACCAAGAAGTCCCTGCAATCTTGCCCTCTGCGACAGTGAGAGTTCTGTTCACTCGTTGCACTTTCCCAACTGAAAGGGTCCATGCCCTTCAGTTCATCTGACATTGTTGACTCACCACCTCTCCATTTTCTTTCACTTTGATTTCCAGTGCTCAATTTATCCTGTATTTGTTTATTTCTGCACAGGCAAGAAATCTTGCAGGGTATATGTACTCTAAAACTATATTGAGAGGATCAGGAGCTGTGTTGTTCAATTGGAAGATACCGGTGACCGGCATATACCAGGCCTGGTTTGGGTGGACCATGAGCTGCGTGTGGGGACGGGCTATCAAAATGAGAACTGAACCTTGTTCGCTAGAGTAGTAATAGCTTATTTTGCTTTTACCAATGAAATGCATTACTGTTGCTTGCATATTTCGTAATTAAGCTGATAGCTATAATAAGCTGCCATGCAATTACCCCATAGGAGGAGCTGACTTGCTATCTGGACTGTAAATGAGATCTATTTCAGTATTCAGTTCTTTCTGGATGCTTCAAGGAAGCCTAAAAGATATATTTTCACTCTGTACACCTTCCATGTGGAATTTTAAGTATTTGTCATTTTGAATGACTTCTCTCACTCTGCATGGATATAGGAGAGCACTTCTGAAGCACTTCGCATGAGTGCGTATTTATTCCAGGCTTTGACAACCTGTAGATTCTTTATTTAGAAGGCTAGAGGTATGCAAGGAAGAGACATGAGTAGTCTTTAGCTTATTGATTTTTTACTAGTACTTAATGATTTGCAAAATTATTTTCAGGAGCCCATATATGTTTCGGTTTTGGGTTTTTTTTTATTTAATTAACATCTTATGGTGGGTATGTGAATGTGTTCTCTTACCTCCTGCAATTCTGTCAGTGGAAAAGCATTGGAAACTCCAGGCCCGGCACACCTTAAGAAGCAACCTTCACTCTATCTTGGTTTGTTGTCTTCCAAGTGTTGATTTGCAGTCACACAGTCCTGTTACAAGCCCCAAGTCATCATTGCTCTAAAAGAATACTGCAACTGTAGAGAATTCGGCCAATTTTAAAATTAATGGAAAGTGACCCCTTCCAGAGTCATTGAAACTTTCGTTGTTGAAAAGGTAAATGTTTTTCTTTTTTTCCTTAAGGAACAGGAAACTTCTAGCAGTATGTGAAGTTGTACACGAATGTGTAAACAGTAAACATAAGGCATTTTGTCAGCTTAGTTGTGATAATCTTGGATGCAGAACACATGAAAATTTTTAGTGGTAAAGAAATCTTCTGTAAAGTGTTACCTTTTTTAAACACTGTGTTTTGTCTGAGCAATTTAGAATACATTCAGTTCCAGTCCTTACACTTGACCTTGTTTTTTAAATGAATGTGAACATGGTCACTTACTGCATCTCTGCTGGTAATGTGCAGCTTCCATAGGAATTCAGTTGCTTGTGTGTGTTCTCCTTAGTTTTCTTAGTGCTGACTGATCTCTTTTGCTCACCTCTGGTCCTCTTATTTTTCAATACATATAAGAGAGATGATGGATGAACTAGAAAACAGAGACATTAGAAGTGGTACAAGATCGGCCTTCAGTCATAACCTGCATTTTTTATCCCTCTCATCTTGTAAGAGCAGATATGTCCCAATATTCTCACTTTAGGTCTTAAAACGTTATCTTTATCTGTATTTACTTCACTTATGCATTTTTAATAAGGGGTCTGGAGTCTCACTACGACTACCTTCCTATGGTGATTCGGAGCTCATGTATAACCAAAACAGTAAGATTGTACTTGATTATCAGATTTTTCTTTTTTTTCCTGGTTTTCAGTCACTTAAGGTGTCTTGCACTTTACCTGCTATTGTTGGATGCACTTTTTGTTGGATTATTAAAGGTTGATTCTTCTGAGGTTTCCTCTTGTGTTCAAATAAGCTTATCATTTAACAGCACTGACTATTGGTTTGAATTTCATTTTCACTTTTGTTTGTGGTGTGCATTCCTCTTGTGATTGCTTTGGAAGCCATAAAAGCATCCTTGTTGAATGTAACTTGGTCACAGTTGTGGGTTTTGTTTTTTTCCTGAAGGGGGTTAGCAATATCTTAGATCTGCTGTTAGTTATGTCTCATCCTAGTGAGTTATATCTGATAGAGCATTCCCTTTGTTCCCAGGCACTGGTTCATCTCCTCACTGTCATTAACAATGTTGTTTTCCATATAGGTTATTGTCAACCTTTGCTTTTCAGCACTCCATTGACTAAATCTCGTAAAGGTTTAGGTAAAGCACAGCCTGTTTCCACAGTGTTTTCAAATAATATGTAATACCGTAACTAATGAGGATCTTAGAGGTGCTTTGCAGAAGTCTTCAGAGCATAAATGCCAGAAACACCACTGCAGTAAAATTATCTAACTCAGTAAATTGTATATGGGCATGAGAATCCAGGATCCCCCAAATAATCTCTCATAGATCAATAAGCCTTTCTGGCAGTATACCCCACAACTCTGTTTTACTTGTTATATAAACCAGACTGTCCTGGTTTGGGCTGGGATAATTTTCTACCTAGTAGCTGTTAGAATACTGTGTTTTGGCTTTAGCATCAGAAGACGGTTGATAACACGCTGATGTCATAGTTGTTGCTGCTTACACTAACTCAAGGACTTCTACTGCCCTGCCAGCGGGGAGGCTAGGGGTGCACAAGAAGCTGGGAGGGGACACAGCCAAGACAGCAGACCCCAGCTGACCAAAGGGATATTCACAAAATCACAGAATAGCCTTGGCTGGAATATGGGATCATGCAGAACAATAAAACTGGGGGCAGTGGCGGCTGCTCAGGGACTGGCTAGGCATCAGTCAGCCAGTGGTGAGCAATTGCATCAAACATCACTTGTTTTGTCTATTTTTTTATCGTTGTTATTTTCTCTTCCTTTCCTGTCCTATTAAACTGTCTTTGTCTCAACCCACAAGTTTTACCTTTTTTTCCAGTTCTCTCCCCCATCCCACTGTGGGGTGGGGGGAGCAAGTGAGCAGTCGTGTGGTGTTTAGTTCCCTGCTGGGTTAAACCACAACACAGGCTACAGTCAATTTTCACCTCCACTGGAAAGAATATAGCTCACTTCTGTGTGCGAACAAGGCTTCCAGTGCAGTAGCCAACCCATACCTTGGGCCCTGACTATTTGCTGCAGCCCTGAGGTAGTCTGGCCAAGTGGCACAGCTACTGGCTTCCACGGCCACACTGCTTCTGTCTTGTCTTCCACCAGTCCCTCTGCTTTTTTTGTGTTTCTGGCTGTACAGTGCTGTGGGTTCAGTAACTGGGTTGTTCTATACTTGTTTTGCCCTAAAGACTTTTCAAAATAACTCCAGAAAGTTCAAATAACTGCTTTAGCTGAAGTGATATAATCTCATTTGTAGAGTTTCGGTACAAGGAAGATCCTGCTGGCTAGATACTTGGGGTTTTGCTTTATTCACTGTAAGCAGGGCTTAGAAGCACCTTTCTGATGGGTCATGTTAGCATCATCTCACCAAGCTGAGCACCAGGAATAAACCACTGATGGAGAATTTGGCCACACCTGATTACTCATGTCAGACCTGGTTTTCTCGTGTTTTCAGATGGTTGAGTTATATAACTTAAATAACCTTGTAAAGTCCATTTCATTGCAATCTCTTATATAAAAAAAACCCTTGTAGATTATAAGATTATTTGGCTTTTGTGCCAAAGGTTTTCTTATCTAGCCTATAAAAACGCAGCCTTTACCTCACTCATCCCTGTTTTATGATGAATACCTGTTAATTCATTTTTCTTAAAGTTTAACTCTTAACATCTGAGGTGCTTTTTTGGATAGCTGATCTAAATGGAATTTGTGCTTCATGTTTTTTCTCAAACGGCTGATGTGATTTAGTTAAGTAGATGTAGCCCTTGTGGAGGTATTATTTGTTCAGAATATAACTTTATTTGGATGAAATTTAATAAGGAGCTATCCCAACTGGAATGAAAGGCTCTATTTCAGTCATAGTACATAACCTTGCTGTAGATGGTTGTTCCAAGGGGCTGTTTGTCATACTTCGCGTAGACAAAACCTAAACCACAGTCTTTGAACTAAATATCAAAACGCCTTTGAAGATATTTTTGGGTTTTTTTTTTCTTGTAAGGGTCTCTTAATCCCAGTAGGGGCTTTAGTTTGGTTTTGGTTGGTTTTTTTTTTTTTTCTGTGGAGAACGGGGTTCGTATTGACTTCATAGTCATTTCTGCTTATCAAGAGCCCATCGGTGCAAGTCCTGCTTCTGTCATCCCCTAACTGAAAGCATAGATTTATCAATACTGTCTCGATCTGCAAGTCACATAAAATACATTTCAAATGTTGTACATTGTCACTGGTTATTCTTTCCACTATTCTTTAGAATGCAGAAAGATGCAAAGCAGCAAGGGAGGTTCAGGCATTTTTTGAAGCATGGTTTTCATTGTCCAAGTGCCTTGTGTTGTGTTGCTTGTTGGGTTTTTTTGTTGTTTGATTGGTTGGTTTATTTTCGGTGGCATTCTTTGCAGCTTCTGTGAACTGTTCCTGCTCCCTAGAGCTTGATCCTTTTTCAGACTTTTTTTACCACCAGGCATTTCACTACATGCCAAACCTCCTGACCATTGCTGTGGTGGATGGGTATCATTCCCCCATGTCCAAGTAGTCCAGAAATCCTAGCTAACGGTTAGAGCTGCAGTGATGTTTTGTGGGCAGATGCTCCTGCTAGGTATGGTGCCCTCCTAAGGGCCTGGAAGCAGAACAGATGGCCAGGTAAGTGAACAGGATGTATACGTCTCGTACTTAACTTCATACGTACCTATACAGCATGCCTGGAGTAAGCAGTGCTTGGAAAGTGTGGGGCTTTAAGGTTATGATTGTGTCTTTAAATACTGAGTAGTCTTTGAGAAGCCTTTTGGAAACCCAAAGGGTGTTTCAGCTTTATAAATAAAACTAATAGCATTGTGGAATGTCAAAAGAAGCACAAGTTATTTAAAATTACAGAACCATTCTATGATATGTAAAGTTTGCTTAGATGTAAATACCTTAATTGCCAGGATTGTGTATTTTTCACTGTTCAAATAGATTCTAATGTACAAAGAATATAATTGACTTTTACACATATAACAATTTTAAAGTTAGTTCATTATCTCTTTTGAGTACTTAAAGTAACTTAATTGATGAAATGACATTTCTATTATGCACAAAATTTTTATTTAGGTTTGAATCCCTGGAAATAACTGTTTTCTGTATGCTAGCCAGTATATATTTTCAAGTTAAGATCTAATTGCTAAGGGACATGGTTTAGTGGTGAATTGGCAGTGTTAGGTTAATGGTTGGACTGGATGATCTTAGAGGTCTCTTCCAACCAAGGCTATTCTGTGATTCTCTAATCTAAGGTCAGAAAAATTAGCTAAACCTGTGATTTAATATTTGAGGAACTTGAGTGTTTTATTTAGGCTGAAGCTGCAAGCAAGGAAGAGCTGTTTCCCCAGGTATGCTACCTAAAGGATAAATCTGGCTATTAGCATTCCAGCTTGATTTCAGCCCTCAAGTTCTGATTTGCAGCCAGAGCACTGTTTTGTGATCACACGTCAAAGGGGAGCTAGAGTGTGAAGTCCCTTAAAAAAAAACCCAACCCTGTATTTAAACATAATAGGAAAAGGTGGTACCAACTTCATGTGTGCAGTTTGCACCTTAAGTTAGTTTTGGTCCTGTAACCCGTTTGACAGAGAAGCATTTAGCTGGAGGAGATGTCCTTGAACTGCAAAAGTCAAATATTTTTTTAAAGATCGTAGCCGAAAATCACGCAAATTTTCATTGTAATGTAGGTGTTGACTTCAGCAACCAGCCTGTAGTTAGTAAGTTGGATAACTGAACCTTTTTAAAGAAACCTCAGTAGGCAGTCTCACATGGATATAGTTTTCTTTGTTTTGCTTGGCCTGTCGTGAATAGAAGAGCAGCATTACATTGGTTTGGTCTAGAGCTTGTTGCAAGGAATTCAGATAGCGCTTTGGGGAGTCGCTCCTGGGAAATCTGCTATGCATGCTGTAGGCTGGTGGGCTCTGTGTTGAGCATTTGCTCTGAAGTCATGAAGCTGTAGCCTGCCAATAGGATGAAAAGTCCCAGGTAATATAATCAAGTCATAAAGAAGCACCAACTTGAAGTCTAGTCCCAGTCATAAAAAGAGCAAATTCTTTCATATAGCTGCTGTGATTTACTTAAGTGGTAGCAGTGTGAAGCAAGGAGCTTTTGCTCTCTGTGCCTTACAGTGAACGAACCTTCTAATCACTTCATACCTGCTCTTTTTCTCAGAGTCCATTTAATACAATTTTTTAAGGTGGTTGTGTGTGTGAGTGTGTTCATGTGCCCATCAGATAAAAAGACATGTCAAGCAGAGCATATTTCTGACTGCTCCACAGTAGGAGGGGGGTTGGTTTAGGCAAGGGTGTGTTTCGTTTTGTTTGTTTATATTTGTTTCCTTGAAGCATGATATCCTGAAGAGAGTTTTCTGTGAGCTGGCAGTGTGATTTACTTTTTTGGAAGTTCTTTGTGGAACTAGAAGAGTATATGTTGTAATTTGTAGAGTGAGACATTTCTTACTATCTAGAAGTAAATTTAAAAGCCAGGTTTTGTCTTTGGCTCTAACATTGCTGCTCTTAAACATTCTGCTTTTGAGTGGCTGTGGAAGTGGAACAGAACAGGTTTGTGCTCCATTAAATACCTGCGCTGCGGTGCTTTGTTTGAAATAACATTGCAGCAAACTTGCAATGACCAGCTTGGGCATTATTTGGTTGTCCTTGAAAACTTCAGAGGAGTAAAGGTAACGGAAAGATCTGAAAAATGACTTTTTTGTTATTTGAATACTTCGTGCACTGTGTGCTATTATAGCAGAACCAAAAAAAAATCAGTTGAGCAGTCTAGTTCATTGTCCAAGCTGAATGAAATGCTGAATATAAATGGTGCTTGAGAGGAAAAACTGTGTTTTTAAAATCCTTTAATATATAGTTTTAGCAATACAGGTAAGGGAAACCTGCAAATATTTTATTCTGAAAGTATCAGCAGTGCATTTAAAAAAGCAGGACAATAATGAAGAAGTGGTAAAACTATCCCTTTTCCAATTCCTTGTGATATTAGAAACATGAAATTTTGAGGTGACTTGGAGTAAGAAGTAGCAACAAGAAACTCATGATGAACTCATGCTCTAACCTGTAAATCTGGGATTTTGGGAGAAATTCAGACACGACTTTCACACCTTTTTGAATTTTGTTCTGTTACATGATGGTGCTTTACTCTGCTATAGGAACAGTGTTCCCTTGTGGAATTTATAGACTTGTTCACAGACTTTTCATCATAATTTAAGAAAACTTTTGGTAGGTTCACTTGTGCAAATGCCTTAAGCCAATTTATGTATCTTGTAACTTAAACATTGATAGTAAGAATTTATGTCATTATGTATTCTTTTTGCTTAATATGGAATTACAGATTCTGCATGGAGATAACAGTTTTGCAGGTTTAAGTTTTTAGTGTTTAGAGTGTACTTGTTTCAAATACTACCTTACTCAAAGTAAATTTCTGGGTATATTTTACTATCAGTAGCTAAAAAAAAAAACTCTTATGCTTGCATTCAGCATAACATTATATGCTCATATGAACAATTTCCATGTATTATGTACTTTCAGACTGCAAATTTTCGTGCTTCCTTTATGCTGAATGTGAACTTTATCAAGGTTGGAAAAAAAAAGTCCATCTAGCAAACTTTGTGGGCAGGTACAAACCTCAAGCAGATTTTAATAACATTACCAGCAGTAACAGGTTTGTAAGCTGGCTTTGAAATAATCTGCACTTGGGAAACCCACTCTGCTCACACATTTGGGTGAAGGCCATTGTCAATGCCTTCTTAAGTCTGGGTGGCTTTTATTTGAATTATGTGATTATAGACTTCAAACTTCAATCGAATACAGTGGGTACCTCCACTTTGGTAGTGGCAGGCGACTTTGTGCTTCCTATAGCTACTAGGCTTGGCCAAAGTGTGGGAGAGTGAAAACTGACTCTGAGTTTTGATGCTCAGTGGTGCTCCTAAAATCCTAGCCAGTGTCTTTCCCAGTTCGTCAAAGCGAACTCGTCAGGGGAGTGGAAGAGCTGATCATGAAGATGACTCTAGCAGGAAAGGCTTGACACAAAAGCAAAGAATAAGACAGGGAAGACAGTCTTTTGAACTGAACATTGAAGGCAACTAAAAAGGGGATATCCCTTAAATACTTACTGCCTAGAATGTGAATGGATAAATAACAGTAGTCCAGAAGAGTTGGGAGTTACTCTAAGCTTTAACGTGCAAATGTGATTTCTCTTGTGCTGTGTAATGATGTTTTGAGCCCTTACTGAAGTTTTTCTTAATGCAGGTTACACACTACAAGCAATATCCACCAAATACAAGCAAAGTATATTCCTACTTTGAATGTCGTGAAAAGAAGACCGAAAATTCCAAATTAAGGAAAGTGAAATATGAAGAAACTGTTTTTTACGGTTTACAGTACATTCTGAATAAATACTTAAAAGGTAATTGTCTCAAATTCCAATAAAACTTTACCTGTAAGTAAATATCTTAATTTTTCTCAAGTTTGGAGTCTTACAGCTGAAACAATGCCAGGTTATCTTGGTACAGCGTAGGTAGTGACATGCATGAGATCTTATTTAAGTGATTCTGAAAAAGACATGTCCACCCTCATAAAATGGTGTTGACTTCTTAATTCAGACACCTCTCTACTATGTTTATTGATGCCAATGGTTTATTAAAAATGAAGAGGTGTTTGTATCCCAACTTCAGTGGGCTAAATTGAAATGAATGGAAATAGAGCATAGCTGTGCATAGCATCACAAGAAGATAGAAGATTTGAGGGAAAATACATTTTGCATTTTGAACATAAATTTTAGCCTGTATTTGCTGGTTTATGTATTATGTAAACTAATAATGGCTTTAATTTCCCTTAAATTTCAGTTCCCACTTAGCTTAGATCACTGAACACGGCAGCTATGTGTGAAAGTGTTTTCAGTATTGACAATTTTAAGAGTAACAACTGAAAATCCCTTGGTGCTGTTTAACATTTTGTTTGATCTTTTGCATTATGTGCAAATATCACCTGTTCTGACCTGAATGCAAGTTGCCTCCTGCCAAGCTTTAGAAGGAGGCTTTAGTCATATGGCTTATATATCTTTGTCTTGTTCCAGAATCCATAAATATCTATGCCGCTTCCACTAAAGATTGGAGTCCTGCTATAATCAAAACACTTGATAACCTTATTTCTTTTCTGTTTAGCAATCTGAGGATTGTTCTCTAATGTTTGCAGTAGATGACTGGTCCTACATCAGTAGCAATGCTTATTCCAACAATGTGGTTAGTTTTTCAGTTCGTAGCACAGGAGTGGTTAATCAAAGACTGGTTCTAAGCCCTCTTCACAGGGATTCTCCTGGGAACACTGTAGCTTAACCCTTGTCTGGTTATGTTGTCTTGCATGTGCCAACTTGCACAATCATCATGTTCCTCTGGGAAGAGCACTGCTACTAAAACACTTGACAGGTTATTGACGGTCATAAAAGAGTAATAATCTCCAGTTGTTCCTGAGTCACCTGCAAGATAGAAGTTTGTTTTATCCTGTCAAGCATCCTAATCTATATAATAAATTCTTGAGCATCCGTATCTATATAATAAATAAAAGTAAAATTTGGTTTTAACATAGCTTGTATACTGCATTTGACATGTTCTCCATGTCTTTGTTGGAGGCAAAGTGGCTTTTCGTTGTTTGAACCTTTTTGTTATTTATTTTATAAATTGATGAATAGCGTAAGTTTCTAAGCTTTCATCTGTTTCTGCAACCACAGGTAAAGTGGTGACCAAAGAGAAAATCAAGGAAGCCAAAGAAGTATATAGGGAGCATTTCCAAGATGATGTCTTCAATGAAAAGGGATGGAACTATATTCTGGAGGTAAAAATATATGAAAATAGTATGAGATCATCATGAAGGATTTATGAATCAACTGTAGAATAAATACAGCACTTTCTCCTTTTAACCATGATAGTAAAAACTGGATAAATTTAGCTTTTTGTGTTTAGTGTACAGGGAGTAGCAGCTGTCAAAGAATAATTACATAATTGTAATTCCTTAGAGAAAAGTAATTTTCATCCTTTCAGATGCCAGATATGGCTTTGCAGGTAATAAGGATTTATGGCTGCCGTCAGCCAGCTAGTCTAAGTGGGGGCTTGTTGGCAAGTCTCCATATATAATATAGTGCTTAGTGGTTGCTTGTATCAGTTACATTGCTTTGTGTAACTAATCATAACCATTGTAATTCTAATGCAGAGAGCATTACAACTTTTTGCATGTGTAAATAGTTCCAGAAAATACATGTTTTGTTCGACTGTTTCCTAAATTTTTCGGAGATACCTAACGTGAACTTTGTTATGGAATACAAGGCTTGAGCACTTCTGACACACAAATGCCTCCAAATTAAATCTTTCCACAATTATCCTCTTTCCCTTTTGTTTAAAAAAGGTGTCAGCCTTCAAGTAATTGCAAATATCTCTTCTCTGTAAAAGCAGCAGATTCAGACTAATAGCATTCATCAAAGGTGTTCTAATCTCTGCAGATTAATTAAATATTAAGTTTCTTGGTGGGTTCTAGTGAATGGATATTTTTGGCATTTGAAAACCCAATTTTTAGTTCTTTTCATTTATTTTTCCCTGGATACTCTGGCTGTATGTATTTTATGGTAGCATCTGTCTGAAAATATCTGGATGGCATCTTGCAACCAGGGTGGACCATAAGGTGTGCCAAGAGAAAAGTGAATTTCAACTAAATGTTGCAAATAGCAGCAGGTTAAATATAAGAGGGAGTTACAGAGAGGTTTGTAGAGGACTTGCATCCATTTGAAATAACTACAGATGTGAATTCAATCCATATTTGTGTTTAAGCTACATTATACATTGTGAATGGCTCTCATCTGTATTTAAAGTAATCTTGATCCCTCTTTGGCTAAACTACTGAGTTAATACACTTAGTCTGACAACTAAACCCTGTGTGGTATATAAACACAATTTGCTTCATCATGTTACACTTTGGAAGAAACTTTTAAACTGTAGGATAGAAGAGAATTCTGATATCTTTTGGATACTGGAGAATATGTTTTGATGCCCCTAATGAATATGTATAATTTCTCTGAATTGGTGCAATTTTTGCCGTGTTTAAAGAGTATCTCATGAGAAGCTTTCTGTCAGAAAATATTAATATACAGATCATTTTAAGTATTATCAGTTTAGCTTGCAAAGCTCTTTCAGAAAGTTATAATTACTCCTTTAGAGTTGCTGTTTGCAACTTACTCTCTTTCAAAAGGCATATTTCACACATTGTTTAGTCCTTCAGGGCTGAAAGACTGAATTTGACAAAAGAATGACACTTTAAGATTGAATTTCATATTTAGTGAATAATTGAGATTATAAAATATTCTTTAAAATGGGCATTAAATGGATCCTGCTGTAATAAATTAAGAAAACACACATCTATACTAAGCAAAACTAGAGATTTTTTTGAAGGCGTAGATAGTAGCTAAACTTTTTTTTAGCTTACTTCATGTGAAAGTACTGAAGAAAAACTGAGTAGCAAATATTTCCTGTTCTGTGGGTGGAACTCAAGTCTTTTTATAGATTATTTAGGCCTTCCTGACTCAATTTGCACAAGAAATACAACTGATAACCATCATTTTGTTTGATAAAGGGACTATTTTTCTCCTTTTTTAATAAATGTGGATTTTTCTTTCTTTTTTGAGCTGGTGAGTGTGCAAACATTCTATGGATGAAAGAAATTAAGAAGGCTTTATTAACAAACTCATAGCCTGACTTCTATCTATTGCAGTCAAATAAAAGAGAGGTAGGTCCTAATTGTTCATGTTGTCTAACAATATTACTATTTCTTACACAGAAATACGATGGCCATCTTCCTATAGAAATAAAGGCTGTTCCTGAGGGCTCTGTAATTCCCAGAGGACACGTTCTTTTCACAGTAGAAAACACAGATCCAGAGTGCTACTGGCTCACAAATTGGATTGAGGTCAGTTTTGGCAAGTTAGCATGTTTTTTTCTATGTAAATATTAATGCACTTAAATTATAGGCTGAATCCCTTATTGGTTTAAGGGAAATCTCTGGCAGCTTTCACTTTCTGCTGTAAGTGAGCCTGGATTCTTTTTAGTGCTCTTACACAGAGCACCTTTTCCCCCTGCCTGGCAAGAGATTGTAATAATTTTGCAAGAAATTCACTACAGTACTTTTACCCACAAGGAAAGAAGGGTGAGAGGAGTTGTGTGTCTGTAGCTTGGTAGTGCTGGCTCCTGAGATGGTCACTACTTTATAAAGGTATTATACAGGCTAATTACTTTGGCCCTAAAGCAGACTGTTGCATCAGTACTTTCTGGATGGGTGTTAAAAATAAATATACCTTTTTGTGCCTGATTAAATTCCAAGTGAGAATTTTTAAGCCCTAAGCGAACAGATACCTAATAATGTGTTGGGTTTTGTTTTAGACTATTCTGGTGCAGTCATGGTATCCAATCACAGTGGCAACAAACTCTAGAGAGCAGAAAAAGATTTTGGCCAAATATTTGCTAGAGACTTCTGGCAGCTTAGAAGGACTGGAGTATAAACTGCATGACTTTGGCTACAGAGGAGTTTCCTCACAAGAGGTAATACTACTTGTCTAATAATTTGGGAATTCCAATTGTGCTTAACTATGAAGTGTTGTAAGATGTATCTGTTAACAATTGTGTCCCTGTTCAGCAGTGAGATTGTGAATGCAGAGTACTGTGTTTGGACTTCTGTGGAGGGGGAGATCTGGGGTGGGGAGTGGGTATGTGTCTGAACTGGGAGAGGTTTTTTTTCTACATGGAAGCTGTCTTTCCTATGTAGATGCCCAAACTGAGTATTGGTGAAACAGGAACTGAGTTGGAGGTTTTGCCCTTAGACACTAGTGCTAGGTGGTGACTGGATTTAGGCTTCTATATTTGGCATGGCTACTGAAAGTTGCACCTTTTTCAGACTGCAGGTATAGGAGCTTCAGCTCATTTGGTGAACTTCAAAGGAACAGACACTGTAGCAGGAATTGCATTAATTAAAAAGTACTATGGTACAAAAGATCCGGTTCCAGGATATTCTGTTCCAGCTGCTGAACACAGGTAAGATATTGAGCTGTTAAAGCCTTTTTAAAAATAGCTTAACAAAATGTATTTTTTTTTAATCCATCTTTATATGCAGAAATATTAAGCTCTTTCACGTATATCATACAGTATTAGTGAGTGGTCCAGCTGTTGAGGCTGGTTCAACACTGATGCCTCTATGTTCTAGGGACATAACGGTGGCATGGCTGTTCTTAGCTATAAATATGTTTTAAATGTTTTAAATGACAACTTTCTTATCAGCATCGAAGTAAATTTGGATGATTCTTTTTAGAGTGGACTTGAAGGCTTACAGGTAAAAGTAGATATTGAGGATTCTTATTATGAACTTAAAATTTTGTTTTAAACATAAAATGAAAAACCATGTAAGTTGCAATTCTAGACTCTCCCAGATGATGTTCTCCCTCCAGAAGAGGCAGTTGCTCTAAAGCTTCCCATCAGCACACCTAATTCAGCCAATGGTAAATCTGTGATCTTTGACTAAGAATTGTGAATGAGTTTTTGAGAGTAAGGAACTGGTGTCAAACAGGCATTTGAGATGAAAAGCTCTCATTTTTTATATCTGAATCCTTTATGAGGTCAGGAGTAAATGCAAGTTCTTGGATTTCAATTGTATGTCTGCATGTTGAAATAAGCAGAGTATAAAGGAAGGGACGGTTACTTAGAGTACAAAATCTAGTGCTTTTGAATAGTGAATACTTTCACTTAGAATTGCAAGATGGGCAATGGAAAGGCTTAGATGAGTAGTCCTAATAGGGTGGTGATCATCTTTGAACAAGCACTGCTTCATATAACTTTCGGGGCCATTGCCATAATGCTGTTCTAGAACACCTGGTTCAGTAGGAGTGACAGTTTTTTTCTGAAGTGTCTTCCCATAGCTTAGCTTAATATTAAAGTTAAATCCAAAAACAATGGACCAAACAACTGTAAAATTCTTTGTAATGAAGGCAAACACAAGGAGTTAAAAGAACAAGCAAGCATCTTTTGCACAGTATACTGAAGTGGTGGTATGAGAGCAGGCAGCTTAAACTGTTCTAGTTAAAGTTTGCATTGCCAAATGCAGACTGCAGTCACTCTTTCAAAGTCAATACACACAAAGTATCTTGTGCAGAAGACCTGAATTTTTCCAGAATTGTTCTACTGTTCCACAACCTCCAATGTGAGGTTGTGTTGTGAGTGTAGTGCTTGCCTCTGGCACCTGCTAGGGTTGGTCCTCAGACTGCCCCAACCTCTTTCAAACCAATTGTGTTTCTTCACTACTGTGATCTGAGGCTTGTCCACACAGAAGTTATGCTTTTTTTATGATAAAAATTCAGTGCCCACTGGCTCTTGCTGCACACCTGCACTTTGCATGAGAACGTTTTTAGGTGTTCACACACAAGTTACTAATGTAACTAGTGTTCTCCTGCTAGAGATGCAGATGCAGATCAACTGGCATTCAATAACTTATTACCTCACTTAGCAACTCTGTTTTATGTGCTTGCCTGTACCCTTGTACCAAGGGTAATGCCCTGAGGTTCCTCTGGAAGAATGTTTGTATGAGTGAACGTAATTGTTTTAAATCGCTACTAAAAAAGAAAATAAATTGTGTTTTCCTCTAAGATTTTTCTAACATATGCTGCTAGTTCTCTACTTCCCATTTTGTAGTCTGAAGTTGCCAGACCAGATGTTTTGTTCTTGCGTCTGTAGTGCCCTAAGTGTCTTAATTTCAGATTTAAAAGAGAAACTGTCTCACAAATGTTAAAAAAAAAAAAAATCAAATTTACGTGTGACAGAAGTTTCATGTGTCAAGTGTTTGTCTGAGTTGCCAGAGAGAAATCCAGGGTGCTGTTTCTTTACAATATAGTATATTTACTATCCATGCAACACAAGAGCTGATAAGCACATACATAGTTTATGCTGTCTTGTAATGATATTGTCTATTGTTATCTTTAACTTCTGCTGGTAGGAAATACAGAATGTGTGATTTAAAATAGAAATGCTGCTCTAATACGGATTTTTCAATTGACTTTACAGTACCATAACAGCGTGGGGGAAAGATCATGAAAAAGACGCTTTTGAACACATAGTGACACAGTTTTCTTCAGTGCCTGTGTCTGTGGTTAGTGACAGCTACGACATTTACAACGCTTGTGAGAAAATATGGGGTGATGACTTGAGGCATATAATTGAAGCCCGAAGTCCGGAGGCACCGCTTATTATTAGACCAGATTCTGGGAATCCCCTTGACACTGTTTTAAAGGTAATCCTTTCTTGAAGTCATTTGTATACAAGATTGGGAAGGGCAGTTGTTTGTTTTCTAATGCCTGGCTGACAAACACAGGAAACATAATGCTCTAACTTGGTATGCACAGGTATACACAGTATATAGTTGATGCTGGATGATTTGGACCTATGAAAAATGTAAACGTTTACCTCATCTCAATATAGATATGGAAACTCTTTTGCAATCTGAACAGTTTAATCTTTCTCAACAAACCCCTTCTTGCATACTATTCTTGAAGCTTTTACAACAGCTGCCAGTTTTGCTGGTCTAATAATACTGAATTGATTCTATAAGGAGAGGTCTTTCATCACTTAATAACAAATAAAATGGGAAACAACTTGAGCATTAATAAATACCAGGACAATAAGATGTCTTTCTACCAAGTTTAGGTATCTTGGTGTCCTATATCAATGTGATTCACTGTTTTACGCTACAAATACAAGTTTAGCACTCCTCTCCCTTTTATAAGATGTGCATTTAAGTCAGTGGCACATGACCTCAAGGTTGAAAAATGCTTCTTGCCTTGTAGCTCTTTAGAGAGCATAATGATTGTTGCAGTTCTATAATAAAAGCTGTTGATACTTATGAATTTGAGTAGCTGTTAGCACTGTTTTAATAAGAAAGTAGGCGAACTCTTTGTCATGTTGGTACTCTTATCAAGTCAGACCTATACAGCTTTAACATTTTTTTGTTGGTGTTTTTTTCTTTGGGACAAGTGACTTATCACAAATAGGAACTTTGAATAATCTTTATCAGAGCTGATATGAAAAACTTCTAACTGAAGTGTTTCATTTAAATTATTGGTGGCTAACAAAATTGCAGAAAACTGAAAGCCTCATCCACCATCTTAAGGGAGGTCAAAAGAAGAGCAGAATCTTCAGTTGACACATTTAATAGCAATAACTCGCAGCAACCAAAGAGAGAAAGGAGGGAAGCATGGTTCTGATTAGCTCTCAGGTACAAGTTCATAAAGGCCACATGGTCTGTGACTGCCTTAATCTAATGGCTTCCACCACAGTGGCTGGCATGCTTTTTGTTTGTGTGCGTACGTGGGTAGATTTAGAGCAGGGTATGTGGGTGTATTTATAGAATTTATTTTTTTTTCAGAGCATGACTCAAATGTGGAAATGGTGTTTCTTTATTGGAATGGCAGGGTTTTATTTTTATTTTGAACGTGTATCTTTCCAATAGGTCTTGGAGATCTTAGGGAAGAAGTTTCCCATTACAGAGAACTCAAAAGGCTACAAGTTGCTGCCACCATATCTCAGAGTTATTCAAGGGGATGGTGTGGATATCAACACACTGCAAGAGGTAGGAGATCCTGTTCATGTGTCAGGGTGCCACTGACAATGCTAATATTTAATCTGGACTCTGTTATGACTAGTCAGATATTGCATCTTCTCTGCTGACCCCACCCTGCCCTTCATTCCAGACACTGGCAGTGATATCCTAATGTGTAAAACAAATTCATTGAAGTGCCACAGGGAATTATTAAGATGCATAAAAAAACCTAAAAAGCATTTCCTAATCCCCCTGTTGTAACATTTCTCCTCCCACTGTCTCCCTTTTTGTTTGCTTTCATCCTGCTTGTCAAGTCTAATTCACATCAAAATCTGGCAGTGTTTCGTCCTTTCATTGATATCTAAAGCACACTGCATGATTGCTCTGCTATAGCAATAGTAGTAATTAACTGGTTTGGCTCATTAGTTATGTACCATCCACTAGAATTTTGAAGGTGCGGTTTTGATGGAGGCTTTTTAAAAACAAGGGTAAGGGGAGTGAGTTCATTGATCTGGCAACTAGTGGAATAACAATTGTTGAAAGCCCAGAAAATACAGATGAGACTAGTCTGAGTCAAAAGTACAATTTCATAGAGACAAAAATTGGCTATTTAGTAGATGCTGCGTACTTGAAACTAGTTACAAATTCACCACTATTGACTAGATAGAGACACTAGGTAATATTGTGTGGTTACAAAGGTACAGACTGCAGTAATTACAGATGGTGAGGGGCATGTAAAAAGAGGAAGGCTTGACTTTTATCAGGTTTGTCTTGAGTCATTCATCTTCATCTGTGTTAGAGGTCAAAACCAGAAATAATTTGGGTGAATTTAAGATTAACTTTACTTGATTTCATTGATGTTTGTCTTAGTTTACTAGATTGACACATCTTTAGATTCTTCTGAACAAAGTTGACTTTTGCTGCTTGTCAAAATTAGAAGTAAGAGAGACACCAGGTTTGTGTGTTAAGTTAGTCTGAAACTATCTGCTTATCTAACATGGGCACATAATCTGAACCTCAGTGGCAGAACTCAAGAACTCAGAGCCTTAGAGAGCAGTTAATATTGAGATTAGTACTTGATATGCCAACTCTAGTGCACTTATGCACTACTGTTTTGTTCCTCCTCCAATAGCCTATAAGGCAAACTTTATTTTATTGTTTTGTCCAATGTGGCTTTTTGAGAATGTATGACGGTGCTAATGTGCTTAACAGAATACAAGCATGAGAGGTTAATAGCTGGAAAGAAAGTATTATCATTAGATATTAGTGGAAGAGACTTTTTTAGTTAACTTCTGCTTGTTCTCAGCAACTGTTTAACAGGACTGATGGCTGTGTTAGGCAAAGGATGTTGTGGCTGAGATTTTCATGAGTTATGACAGGAAAGAAATTGGACTATTAATTCCTTCTTGTAAGGAACTCAGAGGTTGCTTTCTGTAAGTTATACTGGACAAAATTCAAGGATGCTCAGAGAGCATCGATTGTAATAAAAATATTAGAACTAGTATTTAAAATCCTTACATTAGAGAAAAAATGCACTGCTCTCCAAGTTCTAAATAGAGCAGTAAAATAATTCCAGCAGCTAATGGGAGAGGATAAGAGGCAGAAGGAGCAATTCTTTCTTCAGATGATCTGTCTGTTTACATATTTTCCTCATCAAATGGTAATTAATTATGAGGAAAAGTCTACCTGTGATATATAGTAGAAGAGAGTTGAAGATCCAGTTCTACAAGACTTACAGAGCAGATGTAACTCACTCACAAGACTTACTTACAGAGCAGATGTAACTCAGTGCTGCCAAGTGGCCACCTTCTCATCTCTTCCTGACTCTGTAACCTTGCTGCCCACTTCGTGTCAGCTTTGGGCATTGAACCACTTGTCATTAAAATAATTCAGCCCACACATGTAGCAGCAAACTAACTCAGCCAAAAGTGATCAGTTTTGTGGTTTAGTGAATTAAATTGGCCCCGAAAAGGGGCCAGTACTCACTAGCACAATATAGGAGAGAAAATAAACTGTTGTTTTGAGCTGGGAAAAGCAGGCAGGAAGGAAGGAGACACTTCTCCTTTGGCAGCAACAAGTTATTTGAAGCAAAAAGACTGATCTTGCAGCCTTATTTTACTCATGTTTAAATTTCATGAATCTCTCGATCCTCTTTTATCAGCAAAACCAAGGTTACCATGCTGACTTTTGGAAGACTGGGTAATAGCTTGCCATTAAAAAAACCCAAAACACACCCCAAAATCAACCCAGCCCTGAAGTATAATTCATCCTTTTCAAAAAGGAGTTTACATGAACAAATATGAATGTATTGTTGTGGCCATCTCTTCTCCCTTCTCTTTATAGCCTATGCAAGTGATTATTCTAATTATTCCATATCAGTCTTGGATTCTAGGCATGATTTATTATTATGGATCAGATGAAAGATAATGGGTACAATAGGAAAATCTAGAATGAGTAATGACCAATCAGTCTCATTTAACTATCCAAACTAGCTGAAACAACAATATAGAAAACAACTCAAAGTATAAACTGGATTTTAAAATTCTTTGTTTTAATAGGGGATGCTGGTAGAACAGGTAAGGAACCTTTTCTGACTTTCTTCTAGCATTTTCACTTTTTAAAATCATTCCAATCTGCTAACTCCACAATATACTACACTTTCAAAGGATTTTCTTTGAACATTCAATTTCCAGATGTCTTTACATTTTTATACAAAGAAAATCCTCTACTCTGGAGTCACAGTTGATATATTAATCATGCTCGTAATGGTCAGAGGAAGCTGGTCAAAACCTTGACACCTGAACTGCTCTCTCTGTATAGGTTTGAAAGTGTGAGATAAGAAATTCTTCTGTATTGTTTTCCTTTGGGGAAAGCTTCAGTTGTTTCAGATCTCCCCCTTTTCTTCTTCTCTATTACTGCTGCTTGCCATCTCTTCTCTGTAACAAAGGAAGCTGTTACCTGGGCCTCTGCTGTGGGTCACTGTTAGACTCAGAGCTGTCTTTCAACTTAGTCTCAATTTCCCTGCTCTTCAACCCCTCATCAGCCAAAGAGCAGTCTGAGTAAGGAAATCCCTTGGGAGAGAGTGGAAAGGTGGAAGCCAGTTCTTCACCTAAGGTAAGTGAGGAGTTGTGCCTGTGGCAGAAGACGAAGAAACCATCTGTAAAGAAGAGCAGGAGCACTAGCTGAAAGGGGGTTCACATTTCTTCTTACCCAGGCAAGAAGGTTAAGCAGGCATGTCCCAGCTATGCTATACATGTACTAGAATTTGTTAACCTACAAGTATCAGTGAACATGAAGTCCAGGCTTCCTGTGATGTTGTTTATACCAGGTAGTTTGTGCTACATCTTGGCAGGCGTGTTCAAGCGAGTGCACTGTCAGACCTGATGTATAAAGCTTGATAAGGAAAGGAGTAGAATACCTTGGCTCAGGCTTGGCCAGCAGTTCACATGGCTTCAGGCTTGGTGAGTGTCTGGGCAGAACTTGATCAGAGTCCAGGTGGAGTTTACCTACATTTGCCTTTTCAAAAATCAGTGTAGATGAACAGAGTCCATATCCAGGTCCAGTCCCTTTTCTTACCCATTTGTCATTTTCAATTACTTCTGAGATGCTAAGGGAGAATTTCATTCATTTCAATCCTCCATGCTTCTTGGGTACTCCTTTTAACTGCTTCCAGGAGAACCTGAAAATACACGTTCCTTTTGTGTGTGGTCACTGTCTGAAAGGATTGGATGACTACTGCTAAAATTCACAGGATTGTCACATATTGAGGGGGTATTTGTTCAGGAGACAAAACTTCCAAAGGGTTCCCTTAAGTGAAAGTCATGGTGGTAGGGCCTGAGATTCATTTCACTTTGCTTTTTGGAGAGTAAGCTGATGCCATTAGAATGATGGAAACTCACTGATGAGATCTCTACTGGGGAAATCTCTGCTAAAAATGCAGTGGGATGGTGTTCAGAGCATACCCTCAAAAGGTTATGGCTCTGCAGTCCACCTCTCCTGTTGGCTGGCCTTTGTCAGGCATTCAGGCTTTGACGGTATCTGTGAAGAGACTGTCTGAATGTGACTAAATGGATAAACAAAATGTTAGTATGCTATTCTGTTTACATTAGCTACCTGTTTGCCACTGTCTGAAGTTGGAACTGTCTCCCTTTAATTTTCTTTTTTTTCCTTCTTACGAAACTTTAATTTTGCCTTAGCTGTCCCTTAAAAAGGTGTCTTGACATCAGCAGCTCCTGAAACAATCCTGTTCAGTGTTACTCTGGCTTTTCTTTTTGATGCAGGAGGCTGAGACTGCACAAAAGATTACTAGACTTCTGATGATGTTGTTTTTTGAAACTCTGTGCTGTTCCCCATAGATTCTGTCCTCCCATTCTGCTTCTCACATTCCTTTTTTTTCTGAATGGATGAGATTTTGCTATTTCACCCACTCTGAAGTTTTCTCACCTGCTTTTGTTAGTAAATAGTTAGAAGACAGGGGTTCAAGCACTCTCTTGTTGGGGCTATAACCATCATTTCAGGCTGTAATAAGGGTAACAGGTCAGGGAAACAAATCTTGGCCATTTATGAGCATGACTAAACTAGCATCCATTACTCCAGGCTAGAGGATGTCATGTTTGTCTGGATAGAATGAGTGTGCGGGGAAATGATACAGTAAGTTTTAAGTTGACTGTTGATAGCAGTGCAGTTCACATTGATTTGTACCTGCCTGAGAAGGTGGCAAAGCAAACTTTTTGTATTTCTATTTCCCGTCTTTGAAATTGCTAATCTAATCTAATTCTAGTCAATGTGATTTTCAGAACTGCTCTGATAAGTCATTGGTCAAAGTGGGTAATAACTTTCCGGAGCTGATGAGCAAGACGACTGCTTTGTTTCAGGATACATGCTAAGCTTTGATTTCTCAGAATTATGGGAAGACCTCAGAAGGCTCTGAAATACTCGCATGAAATCTCTGATTTTCTTTAGAGCTCTGATTATTTGGGCATTGCATTACTGTGCTACCCTAGTTTGGGAAGTATATGTGCTGGCATGATAGTTTTACAGAAAAAACTTTCTATAATTATGCCATGCTGAAGTCACAAATAAAAATGCGAACAGCAAGCCAAGTATTGACAGAATTGTTACATGTATCTCCTGGAAACTGAATGTTAGTTGGTTTAATTGTCTGTAAAAGCATCTTGTTTAAGTAGTAGAATATTTTCATGGAAAAGTGGCATGGCCTAAAAGTATGCTCCATCATCATTTTCATTTTCTTATTAGATTGTGGAGGGAATGAAGAGGAATAAATGGAGTATTGAGAATATTGCCTTTGGATCTGGTGGAGCTTTGTTGCAGAAACTAACCAGAGATCTCTTAAACTGCTCCTTCAAATGTAGTTACGTGGTGACCAACGGTCTTGGGGTAAGTCTTTGAACTGCTTCTACCGTTATGTTTCAAGTGAGGCCTCCTCACTTGAAAACCTATTTGACGATTCCTGTTACGTTACCACCATCTGCATTAGGTACACAAGCCCCACAGAGCCCTTTCCTTTTTAAAAAATGCTCTCTTCATTTTAGGTAAATGTTTTCAAGGATCCGGTTGCTGATCCAAACAAAAGATCAAAGAAGGGCCGCCTGTCATTGCATAGGACACCCGCTGGGGACTATGTGACACTTGAAGAAGGCAAGGGAGATCTTGAAGAGTATGGACAGGTATGAATTCCTAAAATGTATTACATCATTCTCCATGCAAAAACAGACCAAGAAAAAGCAGGTTGCAACATTATTTCAGAATTTGTTCTTGACTGTCTTTTTGTTCAGCTCGCATCTTACTACCTTGGAAGTGTCCCCAGTGCCAAATTCAGTAACAGCAGAATGTTAGAATGTCAGTAGAATGTTCAGGCTTTAGAATTACAGATCTTTCTCTTTTGTTTGTCTTCAGAAACAAGAGAACGCTGCTGCTTTTTCTCAAATCTAGTGTCTCAATGTTGCAGAACATATGCTAGCCAAGTAGTTTTGTATGGGCTGTTTTGCACAATTTGAGTAGTGGCTGGAGCTGGAGGTAGGAGAGGCACAGAAATAACTAAAACTTGTTTCTACTTCCCCATTGAGATTTACTTTTAAATAGTTCCTTCAGGTGTTAATGCTCTGTATTTGGAGTAGTTGCCCAGTTTTCAATGATGTAAATTTAAACCAGGAATTCTGTTTCCCTGTTAATTCTTTACAATTGCAAAATGAAATGCTGTTTCACTAAAATAATCACAAACTTTCTGCCAGTCTCAGGCTTTCAGTTTTGATATATCTGAAGTTTTCAGTGTGCAAGCAATGAAATATTTAACTGCATATTGAGTTTCTTCCTGAATTAAGAGGACTGAAAATGTTACCAAATTGCACTTCTAACTTTAGAAGCTGGAAGTTTCTTGAGTTTTCTGGTATATAGAAGCACATTTCTGTGCTACTGGGCAGAGGGGTATTACTAGGCATACTGTTTTTGCAACAGTAAGCATAAATCTGAGATCTCCGAGAAATGTCAAGACAGAAAACCAACTGAGTTATATACACTATAGATAATGTGCTCTGGGTGCAAATATCTAAGAAAAAAAGACACTCAAGGTTATGTATACACGTATATATGCTTACATGATAAACATGGTTTGAGAGAGAGAGGGAGGGGCATAATAGTGATAAATCTTCAAAACAAATCACAGGACTTTGGCTATGAAATTAGGCAATATATAGTTCCTCCATTTTTGACAGGTGAAATAATTCATTAAGAAATTTTCTGTCCTTGAGTATTAGAGGGTTATTGGTGTGGTACAGGTTCTGGGGCCCCCTGGGAAAAGACAGGGAAATGTACTCTTTTGTAGGCCCATTTCCCTAAAGCCACAGGTCCTTGCAGTAGGTCATCAAGCATAGCAACTGCTCAACCTTGCTTTTGTGCTCACTTTTCTGTACAAAGTTGTGCTTATTGGTCTTTTAGAGTGCTGTTTGCAAGCGAGGCTTGATCTAGGTGCTCACTTTTGAGTTTGTATAACCTGTGTTTGTTTTTTTTTATCAAATCACTCTTGCTGAAACAGTGGTGTTTCTTGCAGGATCTCCTTCATACGGTTTTTAAGAATGGGAAAGTAACAAAGTCCTATTCCTTTGATGAAGTAAGACAAAATGCAAGGCTGAAGAACAGTGAACTAGAAATGACGTCTCACTAAGTTTCATTCCATGTCTGTGAATGTGTGTATGTAACAAGTACGTACTGCATAGCTACTGGGTTTATTGTACAGATTTGTGCATTTGTGTTTTATGACATTGTAGCCAAATTATTTGTTGGTTTATGGACATACTGCCCTATCTTTTGCCAGTCTTTAGAAAAGATGAAGTCAGGAAATGGTACTTACATTGTAAAACATATTTAATGCTAAAGTGTGCTTTTTAGGGCCCTTTGCCAGTAGTGATTCAATCTGGTATTGATCTTTTCACAAATGAGACAGAGCTGAGAAACTTTTTTATATATAACAGAATATCACAAAATGGATTTACATAAAATTATCATGATTGCTTTATGTTTATATTTAACTTGTATTTTTGTACAAACAAGATTGTGTAAAATATACTTAAAGTTTCAATAATTAAGTCTTTCCAACTTTTCATGATTTTTATGAGCACAGACTTTGAAGAAAATATTTGGTGGGGGGGAAATCCATTGCCTTTTGTCCATTAATCAGCAAATAAAACATGGCCTTAAAGTTTGTTGTGACATTGTACCATTTGATGACTAAATCAGGACTCGTATCTCAATTAAGATCCCGTAGAATTGCTGACCTCACCGTTTCTTGTAGCTGTCTGTTTTAGTAAATCTGCATTAAAGAAAATTACTGTTCTTACTAGAAGGTTTAGGTACTACAGACCTTGCTGGCACGGTAAGGTATGTAAAAGAAATGCCAAATTTGAAAGGGTTCTCTACTGCAACTTAACTTGCCAAGTGTATCCCACTTGGCATATGCACCTCAATATTTTAAGAGTAAAGTTTTTAAGAGATCTCCTCTTCCAGTATAGAATATATGTGTAAAATACTGAGATATGGAAGCGGTGTATTTTAAAGTAATTACACTTCTGGGTTTATTTTTCATATACTGTAAGTGACATGACTTAAAGGAAAATACTGGACTGGGTAGTGCACTTTTTTACTTTTTTGTATTTTTTTCATTGATTTGCCTTTTGTGAGACTGGATGTTAAATTGTAAAAATGTTTATCTATTTTTGTTAACAACTTTAATAAAACTTTATGCTAGCCAAACTCCTACATGAATGGCAGACCTGTTTCCCCTTCTCGCTCCATCTCATTGGGGTGAGGAGAGGCTTTTATTTCGCAGAGGGCAACTGTAACATGTTTGAGAGATACTTTTGAACTGTCTGCACTTGATTGTATTTGCTCTCTGCATATGCTTGATTTGAGTATCTGCTGGAAAACAAAACTATTGAGGATTTTATTTGAGAAGCTATGTAGTAACCTCTGAAATGTCTGATAGTACTGTAGGATGGCTCTCACTAGAAAGTACCTCCCTTAAAAACAAAAACCAACAGCAAAAGCAAATGGCTCCTGTGTTATGCCAGTGATCAACTATCAGCCAGTGGCTTAATATGTAATTAACTGATGTAATTAATGCTTCTAATTAGTAAATAACGTTATAGAAAAATGTTAGGGGTCCTCTAAGATAATTTAAGCCTACATAATTTTATAAAAAATGCTTTTAAAGGAAGATTGAAAAGCCATACTTCATTGTTCTTATTCTCTCGCCAAAAAGGGCCACATCAAAGCACCCATAATATTTCCAGGGTTTGTCGTTAAGATGTTTATGCCCAGTCTCAATAGTCCTTGTTAATAAAAACTTGTTTTCCCCTTGTAGTGTGTGTAATTATACATTTAAGTGATGTATTGTTTCAAAAATAGTGCTTTAGTAAGACTCTAAATGCTGACCTTTCACACAGAGGAACTACCTTCCCTTCGCTATTAATGATATTGTTTGTATTTGGCCGGGAAAGATTTTAAGTTTGGACCTAGGATCAGCAGCAGATAAATAGTAGAGAGCCTATTTCACTCCTCCACATGTGTACTAGGGGATTTTACAATGTATGGTTTAAAAAACAAAGTAAATGCTGCTTTCATTCTGTACCAATAAAAATTTTGATAACTATCAACTACCCATACCTGATATTTTTGTACTTGAGAACTGAGGATATACTGTGGAAGCACTGTTTTCTTGTCTACCATGAAATACATTATTAATTGTTCAGTATTGTCTAAAACTTTTAGCTTATTAGTTGGAGACTTGAAGCAAATTGTCTACTTGTGCATGTCGCTTCCAGAAAGTTGTCATGTCGCTCATTTTTTTGAATCTTAATATCTTTAAAAGGGGGGAAAAAAAAAAAAAAAAAAGAAAAACACCTGGTGCTATTCAGACCTGAGTCCATGTGTCTGTGTTTGGCGGTTTGGCATTCTGGGCATCGAGGAGTTGACAGAAATTGCTGCAGTGCTTGAACCATACAATATCCTAATTCTTCCACATGAAAGCAAATGGCATGTTTAAGTTTGCTTTAAATTACTAGATTTGTAGTCATTGATATATTTTAATTATCCCCATTTCATAATATAATACAGTATTTGTATTTAAACATAGGAGTTGGGAGTTTTCTGTTAATACTCTTATTTGTAACCACATTTAGCTTAAGAAATGGGTTTTGTAAGACTATTTTTTCCAGAGCTGCGTGATTATGAAAAGATGCTTTTTTTGGTACTTTGAAAGATCCGAGGAGGGAACAGAAGAGTATGTTATTTGGTTTGCCAAAATCAAAACAAAGCTTAAACAGTTTCCTTATAGGTTTTTACATTCCTTCTTAACTTGTTTAGTGAAGAATAAATATTCCTCACTTAAATCCTCTGTTAAAGTAATTTTAATGTACTTGGCATCAAATACCAGTATGTAATACACATGGAAATAAAGTTTAGTTCTGACAGTGAAAATAATAGCCATTTGCCTGTGTCCTAAAGTTGTGATGCTGAGCATCAGATTTCATTCCTGTGCTCTTCGCTGCCAAACACAGACTGGAGCTGTCATTACAGTCCTCTGCAGGATTGCTGCTCTGCTGGCTTTTTCATACTGTTTGTGGTTAAGTGATTGAATTTACAGTCAGCTCAGTTCTAGGGAAGAGTGTGTTCTTCAGAGTGTGAGCACATCTGTGCTTCAGCATCTTGTGTGTTTGTGCTTAAAAATGAAGCACTTGAATTTGATATAAGGAATTATCCTCTCTTTATATTTCACAGAATCCTTTCTCAAATAAAGATTCATTATTTACATTTTACTTTCGAAAGCTACTAAAAATGCTTGTTTAAAAGCAAATTAGCCAAGGATGTTGCAGCCTTCAGTTCACTTCCGTATCTGTCAAAAAACGTCGGCTCTTCAACAGAGTGAATGTCTCGTGTCCCTTTCAATAGGATTTTCATAATTGGAAGAAGTTACACTTTTAACACCTACATAACTTTAAATTACCAAGCATACCTTACAAATACAGATGCTGTTATTATGGGTGTATAAGGCACCTAGTGTAAAGATTATTTACCATCACTTGATGCTGGGCCTTTCAAGTCATACTGTCATGTAAAAAGGGCTCCTATGTGCCAGTAAAAGCCTCCAGCTACAACACTCCAGCTTGTCTCACTCTAATCAGCCTAAAATCAGTTAATCAGTTAAAAATCACTATTATTGGTGAGTGTGCAATGGTTGGCTCCCAGATGATCACACAGAGGAGTCTGCAGGGAAATTCCAGGCCTCAGACTGTGCAGGAGAAGGCAAGGGACTTGCAAATGTCTCTCTGCTCAAGGCAGACACTATGAGGATGCATTTGAGCAATAGTAATTGCATCTCACCATGTAGAGACATGGGTTTTGTCCACGAGAGCCCCATCAGGGTCCTGTGGTTGCACACCTTCTCTCTGAAATTTGTAAACACTTGAGTGGAAGATGATCCTCTTGTCTTCAACCTGGTGGACAGAGGCACCTTATGTGGAGGGTTGCCTGTCTTCTGCATGACCTGGTGATCAGAAATAAGGAAATGCTGAGATTAAAGATGCTCTGTAAAATCACGCTTACTGAAATCAGTTGTCTACCATGGATGTAACATTCATTTTTTCCCTGTTTTACTGGTAGTAGCACAGCTGACCTTGTTAATGATTTTCAAACACCCTTCATAGTTATCTAAAGATGTTTGGCTTAAATTCATGGTAGTGGATGAAAAGCACTTACCAATAGAGCATTTCCAAAAAGTATTTTCCTGTGGCCTATTTTCCTTTGTTGAAAGGTACCCAGATTTCTGCTGTAACATAACCCAGAGCGATTCAACGGATGTGGGAGTGAAGTCAGCAGGATTCTTCTCAAGTATTATGTTCTGTTCCATGTCAGTTCCTCACTAATCTTTATCCAAGTACTCCTAGCTGCTTTTTGAGTAGGATTTCTAGACTTTTCAATTTCTAGTGAGGTTTCCTAGAATCAAAATTGCAGTCCTCTGTCTTGCTGGTGCTGGAGCAGAGAGGTCTCTTAAGGACTGTTAGGGAGCCATCATGCCTCTGGCAGTGGTTTTACCTTCATCTTACACAGCTTTTCTGAGAAGGAGGGCAAGCTTGTTGTTTACTTTTGAGCCAAAAAAAATCTGAAAATTAGGGTTATATAACCCTGTTTTTCCAGCAATTTAGACCATATCTAAATCATTTCAAACTGTCTCTAGATCACTAGATATATTTATACAAGCAAACTCTAATCTATTAGTATCTGTAACTATTTAAATTTTCTTATGCTTCATTGATTAGTATTTGTCTGTGAGATTTGAAATCTGATTCTTGGTGGTTGTTCCTATGCTTGTATCAAGTAAACATATTTTATTTAGCCAGGTAATTATAAAATATTGAAAATGGCTTCAGATTTTCTATAATTACAGTACTTAAGAAATTCAAGTGAAAATGCATGGAAGGATCTGAGGGCTGGACATTTTTACTTGTCACTAGTTTAGGTTATTAGTGCAGCTATTTAAAGCTTTCACACCAGCCCTTTTATATGAAAGGAGACAAGGAAACTTGTTTTATGATGGCTGAGTATTTGTATCACCAAAAGATTAATAAAAGTAATACACGTCAGACCACCTGTATGAATTCTAAACCTTGTATCTTCTAAGGTAAAGTGGAGAACATCAATCTCAAACTTCCTTCGCTTTCCCACACAAGGGAGAAGGAAAACACCTGTCTCCTCAGAGCGTTTGGGATGTGGTTTCCTCACCTTTCTGAGTGGAAGGAGCAAGATGGGCATGCTCTTCCCTTGCAAGGACATTTTCCCTATTCCAAGAGATGCTACCCTATTTTGAGTACAAGGAATTGCGGCTCATTGTTGGATGTGTCAGAAGGATGACATACCCCAGCAATTTAAGAGGATAATCTCTGGGCAAAATGGCTTTGAGCAGAGATATGTCTGTAAGTCACAGAAAGGTCAGAGCACGACAACTAATCTCCCCGTGGTGAGGATGGTTCCTCCCTGTGATTTCTGTCTGAGCTGAGCAGGTTCAAGTCTATCCTATAATCTGCTGTGAAAACATTGAGGCTGTTCAACCAAAACCAAGTGATGCTGTGTTCCTGTGCTAACAAAGCGGTGGTCTGTTTGGGTGCCCCAGTCTAACATTAATCCATTTTTCAAGGCTTGTAGCTACTGGTTAAGCCAAATGCCAGTGACAAACTTCATTAAAGCTACTGTTCTTCCCACACACCGTGGGTTTTACAGCCTCACCTCCAGCACTGTTGCTGAAGACCATTATTTGCTTTTATTGCAGCTCTAAGTCTCCAGGAGATAAAAAGGAAGATTGCACCTCTGTACAAGGTTTTGTAATCTTTACGCCTTCAGACAAAAGCAAAAAGCTTCACACAGTAAAACCAAGTGAGAAAGCTGTCCCTTTGCTGCCTTTCGTGTCCTGAGTTGTGACCATGGAAGGATTAATATACACATGAAAGTGTGGCAAACGGCATTTGTTCTCTTAAAAATTGTTTCCTTATAATTGCCATATACTGAAACATACACTTACAGCTTTATAGTAATGAATAAAACATCGCTGAATACTCAAACACTTCAGCCTGATTTCTGCAGATGCTTCTTGACTCGCCAGTCTCAGTCAGATTCCACGTGGTTTACGCACAGTTTAATCCCATCAGAGAGAGGCTGTACTGACACATAGGAAGACAAAGCACTAAAGTGTATAGAGACCACAGTGCTGGGTCTTGTGTCTGCTGAGAAAGTCCAACGCTGTATGAAATAGCATGCCCTGCTGCCATCCTGAACCCTGGAGTTAAAAAAAATAAGCATTTTCGATGCATTTGGCGAGCCTAATTCAGCTCCAGCCCTGCTTACAGCTGTGGAGGCTATTCCTATGGCTGTTTTGTTGTAAAAAAGAATGTGCATGTTCTATCCCTGGTCTATCTTTTACAGCCCATACCAGATTAGGTAACACCAGGACAGACTTTCGTTAGTTTCTTCCACGTTACAACGTGGTCCTGCCCAAAGGCGTTTTGAGACAAGAACCCATATGGTTATTGAATATGTGGTGTGCTGTAAACCAGCATGAGAAAAGGGAGTGACTTTGCCAGTTGTGATATGACTGTAAATAATAATTTCTTCCCAAGTCAACTGCTTAGACACAAGTGCTGTCACTGAGCGTCTAACACTGCAGTAAAGGCAAGGGGATCAAGACGTGTTGGCTAAGGCTGTCTCTGGTTCTCTTCCACCTGACTTTCATCATCCACTACTCTCTTAAAACACATGGAATTTGGAAAGGACCACTCTCACCAAGCAGCCATGTGTAATTTTCCTACAATGGGGTAAACTATGTTACAGTCTCTGTACTTTCCTAACATTTGAATTGCCTCGGGGTGGGTATTTTTGTTTGCTTGCTTGTTTTCAGTTCTACTCAGCTTTGTACTGGCATTTTTATGAAGCTATTTTTGTAACCTCAGGATTTTGTATTTAAGTGGTAGTAGATGAATCATAGCACATCATTTTGTGTGTGAGGGTGAGGTTAGGTTTATTTTTTCCTGTGCACACCAGTTTATGTTTATGCAGAAATTATCTCCCATTTTAACTTGCAGTCACTGTGTTTCATAAGGTCCTTTTGCAATTTTTCACAATCAGCTTCCATTTTTAATACCCTGAGTAACTCAGTACCTCCAGCAAACTGTCAGCTACTTACTCATCCTTCTCTAGACTGTTTAATAACATGTTGAACAGCACAAGTTCCAGCACAGATCACTAAGTGGAGTTTCACACTCTCAGTGAAAGCTGAGTATTTTCCCTACTCTGTTTTCGATCCTTTGATCAACGTGGTATCCATGTGAGGACCTCCCTTCATGTCTCAAAACTTCTTAGCTTCCTTCAAGACTTGATTAGAAACCTTGTTGAATACCTTTTTGAAATTAAAGTAGGTTATATTAAAAGCATCTCCCTTATCCACACACCCATTGACTCCTTCAAAGGACTTCAAAGAAAGTGACTTTCTCTTGCACATCTCCTGCAGAGTATTTCCCAGGAGTTTTAATTCATTCCTACCACTGTAATTTCAAAGCTAAGTTTGTCCACTTTCAGCGTCCAACCCCTTGATTTTTCTATGCCTTCATCCACAAGATCAAAAGTCTTTTGAAACTTTGGAAAATCTGACTCCAGACAACTCAGGGAATTTGTGAAACTGGTCCTCATTCTGCTCTCTTTGCCATGTTGCAATACAGTTCTTGGTGGTGAACGGCATAATGCTAACAAGATTCTGCAGTTTTATTCCTGTGTTGAGAGTCACCTATTTCAGCGGAGTACCTTGGGATAAGAGCAACAGTTAGCCATTAGGACAAATCTATTCTTTAGGTTTAAATGGAAGAGAGACAGTTACTAAGTGACAATCCAACTTGTCACCTGGTGACAAGGGACTCGCATGAGCAGGAGAGCTGGGTGTTATGAAAGAAATAGCCTCACCAGCCACTTCACAAGAAATTTGATCTGGACTAGAGGCAGAGAGAACCTAGTCTGCACAGTGCTCGTCCTTGCACTCTGTTGTGGTTTAACCCAGCAGGCAGCTAAACACCATGCAGTCACTCGCTCACTCCCCCCACCCCACAGTGAGATGGGGGAGAGAATCAGGAAAAAAAAAAAAGGTAAAACTCATGGGCTGAGATAAATACAGTTTAATAGGACAGGAAAGGAAGGAAAAATAATAATAATGATAAAATAATATACAAAACAAGTGATATTCCATATTCCAGCCAAGGCTATTCTGTGATTCTGTGAATATCCCTTCGGTCAGCTGGGGTCTGCTGTCCCGGCTGTGTCCCCTCCCAGCTTCTTGTGCACCCCCAGCCTCCCCGCTGGCAGGGCAGTAGGAGAAGCTGAAAAGTCCTTGACTCAGTGTAAGTGGCAACAACTAAAACATCAGTGTGTCATTAACAGTCTTCTCATCCTAAATCCAAAAGACAGTATTATACTAGCTACTAGGAAGAAAATCAGCTCTATCCCAGCCAAAACCAGGACTGAGTCTAAAAGAGTTCATGTATTCAACAAGGGCTAAACCAGACTCCAGAATACTTGGGAAACTGAGGCTAGAAAATGCATGTGGCCCTGTTGATTATTTTGTCTAAATATCTATCTTCGTGCTCTCTGAGTAAAGAGCCATTTGTTTTAGACCCCCATGCAAGGGTCTGTGGACATATCTCCTGAAAAAATAGATATATAAGCCTGGTCATCTCTATCCTTGAAACAAAGGTATATTGAAATTACTGAAGTGCCTCTGACACATTTGCTGGGCATGAAGTGAGCGCTGGCAATTGCTCTTTTACATACAATGACTGGACAGGGATAATAAATACACATAAATAAAAGTATATATACATATATATTTGACACACACAAACATGCAATCCAGCTATGTATGGACAGATGTATATAGATGTGTGTATTTTCTAACTATAGAAGGAAATGTCCATAAAGACTGAAGACATTCTAATAATGGTCTTTCATGTGCTATGATCCTTCACAAATTTTGCATACAAGGGATCCTTGCCCTATTTCTTCCTGATCACTTCATTTTATACATGAAAGGGTTGTGTAAGCAGCCTTTTCAGCTACCACCTGACAGGCATCTTATGCTGAAATGATCATCTATGATTACTCCTAAATCTGTCTCTGAATTATTGCTTGCCAAGACAGTCTGCGCGTCTGTCTCTGGTGTTGTGTAAGTTGGTAGTTAGCTACCTGGCAGTGTGTGTCAGGGACTGTGACCAGCCAAGTCAGGTTTGCGTAACAGTAACCTGTCTTTGTCCTTTTTTATTACCATCCAATTTACATGTCTTTCACAGGCTTCATCAGCAGAAGTTTCATGTCATTGTCTAGTTCACCGATGAATAGAATTGTGACAAAAGACAGCAGCCCTTTGACATCACTGCTAAACGTGATTGTGCTTATTGATGACTCCCAATGATCAATATTTTGAGAACAGTGAAAAAGCCAGTTTTTAAGCCACGTAGTTCACTACCTGGTAATTCCGTATTGCACAAGTTTTTAAAACCGAATACAGTACTGTACTAAAGCCTTGGAGGAATTAACATTGGATGACACTGACTTTCTTTATTCAACAGAACTGCAATCCCATTGTTAAACAGGCACCAGCCCTATTTAGCTCCCTGTGTCACTACTAGCCAGTAAAGTGCTCTGAACTGAAAGGTTATAGACCATGTCCTTCTCCATTTAGGATCTCCTTCTCCCTTTAGCTGGGAGCAGGAAGTGCTGTGGGCCAAATCCCCATTTCTACTGCAATTCCTAATGACAAAAGGAAATACGTTTAGGTAAGGAATGTGCTGGGAATATTTGGCTGGAGAAAACACAGCCCTGGGGGAGAAGTGGGACCTGTGTGTCAGCTAGGTAAAGTCACATGAGAATTGGGGACCATTACCCTGGCGACTGTCCTGTCTGGCACAGTCCAGATCCAGCAGCCTGTCTGTCCCTGGGCTGTGTTGGACCAAACTTGCAAAGCCACAGGACCGGGTTTCCAGCTGAGCTGCAATGGGGCTCCTGAGCCATGGGGCTGGGGACCAGGCGAGGTCCCAGGTGAGGCCAGTCAGGGCAGAGGCACTTGGCATCCAGACAGAACCAGCAGATGATCATGCAGCTTGCAGATATACTTTTGTGATTTTTAAACCCATGTACTTGAGTGATAAGGAAGGTGGAAGATATCTGTGGTGGACCTGAATCTAGTTGACACCATGTCACCAACATGTAGTGACAGGACGAGGGGTAATGGCTTTAAACTGGAAGAAGGTAGATTTAGATTAGACCTTAGGAAGAAATTCTTTACTGTGAGGGTGGTGAGACACTGGCACAGGTTGCCCAGGGAAGCTGTGGCTGCCCCCTCCCTGGGAGTGTTAAAGGCCAGGCCGGATGGGGCTTGGAGCAACCTGGTCTAGTGGGAGGTGTCCCTGCGCATGGCAGGGGGGTTGGAACTAGATGATCTTTGAGGTCCCTTTTAAGCCAAACCATTCTATGTTTCTATGTTATGATACTATGTTGCTCCAGCAACTTTTAAAAGCTTTTGAAATTAACATAATCGTAGTCCCAGCCTTCCCCCAAGCTTACAGATAACTGAACAGAAAGCAGGTCTTCTGTGAAGGGAGGAGCTTACAGACTGAACTGTTCAGCCAGAACTCCACCACCCCTGGTGGCTCAACAGACCTCCCTGGGAGATGAACCTCTGCATTTTTAGAACAGCTCAGGTGTAGATATGTGCTGAATTATCTACAGTGCGACAGAGTTAATGCATCAAAATACACCTCCCAGACCCTGCCCTGGTTGCCTCCATGGTTTCCTCCATGCCTGCCTGGTGTGGTTTCCACCTGTGCAGGACAGCCACTAACTTGGAATAACCTCACAGTCTTCTTCCTCCTCCTCCTCTGCCTTCTGGTGGAGCTGCCACACTGTCCTCTCAGTCCCAGGGCCAATGGCCCTGGGCAGCAACATCCAAACCTGGGGCCAGAGAGGCCACTGTGGTGTTAGTGTTTCCAGAGTGAATGCGTGGCTGATGGCAGGGTGAAATTTAAGCCTCTGAGTTAGATACAAACCAGGTCTGGAGCAGAGAAGTATAATGTCAAGAAGAGGGTGGGGAGTAACCCGCCAGCAAACCAATCAAGAATGATGAGGAGACGCCCCTCAAACGCCCAGCATACCCTGGGGAAAAAAAAAAAATATTTCTTATGGCATGCATTTTCCTATTCCACATCACTCCTGCTCGGTTAGGTATGCACAGGGACGGGCAATCACCATTTAGCACGCGAAGTGCTTCCCACCAGGCCGAGCTGTCCATGTGAGATGTATTTGTGTTACAAAACTGAGAGCCAGGTCAGCCTAGCTGAAAGCTGGGGGAGAGCAAAGTTGTACAGACCAAGGGAGACTGTCGGGAAACAGCAGCTCCAAGGCTGCACCACATCCCTCTGTCTGCATCACAGGCGCTGTTGTGGGCATCCTGTTAAGCACAGGCGAGGACTGTATAGCTTTCACTAGTGACCTTTCAGCTTCAAAAATCTGAGCTCTAAATTGCTAAAACACACTTTGCCTTTACTATCACACCCGTCCAAGTGGAGATGAGAGGGGAAGGAACTGAATCAGAGCTGGCTGAGCACGCTTTCAGCATGCTGCTTCCCTGAAAATGCTAAGCCAAAGCCAAGCAGCACGTCCAGGCCATCCTGGGCTGTGCAGCCAGTTTTCACCATCAGCAGTTGCTGCCTGGATGCTGCTCTCAGGAGGGACTTCTCTGTCCCCACAGCCCAGCAGTCCCTGGAGTTACTTCACTCCTGCCTCCAGGTAAGTCCTAAAGGTGAGTGAGCAGCCTCAGGCCAAAACTACATCAGATCTTCAGGCAGTGTCAGGCTTCTGGTCAAAACCACTGCACCTGCCTTGTGTCTGTATAGGGATTATTTCCCCTGGGGAGACATCTGCTGCCTCAGGACAGGGTGCGAGGTTTTTCTCTCCTGCTGATGCAGGCTTGGGACAGGGCACCCCTGGATGCTGGGCAGGTGTTGGCAGAGCCAGTGACCCACAAGAGATGTGCTGTACTTCCTTCTGAGTAAGATCCTCTCTAACGGGCTTGATGTCAGTTCGGTGCTGGTCAGGAAAGCTCAGCAGGCAACATCAGAAAGGAACAATGATTTTGAAAGTGGAAGAATCCAGGATTCTCTGATGCCTTCCTCTGTCAGGTGAATAATAAACCATCCGGCCACAGTGTTTGTAACTAGACTCTTCTCCATATTTTTAGCAACTGATCTATGAGATCATTTTGCTATTTTCAGTTGTTTGTGACTCGGGACTTTTCTGCTAGGAACATGCTGAGTGGGAAGGAGCACATACTCTGAGCTTTCAGCAAGGGGCTGAGCAGACCCTAAGTTCCCAATAAATGGTACTTACTTTCTGAGCAGTTTACCTCCCTGGAGCATCAGCAGCCCAGGGCATCAATAAGCACTTTGGAAATGCCCTCCAGGTTGTTCCTCCAAGACGCAGGAGAATAAGCATGTACCCAGGAAAAGTCCAGGCAGTCTTCATTAAATGACACGATTGCTTCTATAAGCAGGCACAGTCTGTCTGTAAGCCTGGATGTCATCTCCTGTGCCCCATTTGCAAGCAGTGTCTTGCCTAAAGCAAGCAATGCAGTTCCCATGCACACCTTTCCGTGACTTAGTGGTTTCAGTGCAAAGCGTCTTATAGGGGATGATAGGTCCTGCATATCCTACCCCACTCCCAGTGTTAACACAGAGCTTGCTGCAAACACCCACGTCTGGCAGCTGGGCACCCTTAGAAGGCACTGCCCTCTGAAAGGGGCAGCTTGGTCATCTCCCTCTTGCCTGCTCCTCTCCTGCTTGCTGGGCTGTATTACATACAAGGTGCCTTACATCATCTCTTATCTCAAAGTACAAAGAGACCCTTACCTCTCATAAATCAATAAAGAAGCAATAATTAATTGAGTGATAAATCACAGGTATAGTTTAATATCAAGCCTGCAGAATTATCTGCAGGATTCCCCTAACTTTGCCCGTGCTGTGCTAAAGCTACAGCTTCCTTTGTCTACGCCAGAATTTAACATTCATTAAACAGAGACAACTTCCTGAGATCAGAGCAAGGCTCAGAAGAGACGAGTTTCTTGAGCTCTCTGTAAGTGGCCTGGCCCCATCAGCACAGGGGCTGGGACGTGAAGCTGCTGGTTGGGTGAACACTGCTGACCTTTAGGACCTTGTCAGAGCAGCAGGGCTTCCAGCCAGGGTGAAATTCTGGCTCTGGAAAACTGGGGCCAAATCCAGGGGCAGGAGAGATCGTTTTCATCTGAGCAGACTCCCAAGTTCAAGATAAGCTTTGGGATTTTTGCATGCTGGGAGCCTTGGCAGGGCTCTGCTGACTGAAGCCCAGCCACCAACCCAGGGACTCCACGCGAAGACTGGATCTCGCAGACTGACAGCCTACGATGACCTCTGCAAGCCAATGGGCACGAGATGTCTCAGACTTGGGACTTCAGCATTTCCACAGCCACAGAAGTTTTAAGCTACTTGATTACTTTTTCTATGGTGCTTCAAATGTATAAAGTGCTTATAGAAGTACAAAATGGCACTTTCACTACCAAAAGGGGAATGTTTATTGATCTTTATTTCCTTTAGAGTTAGAGGAGAGTGGAAGAAAATATGAACTTGCTTTCTCTGAGAAAACAAACTGACCTTTGAGTGTTATGAAAGCCTTTATACAATAATTTGGGCAAAGAGAACTGGAATTTTTCCCGTGAAGCATATTTTCCCTTCAAAAATGCCAGTTTGCCAAAACCAGAGCAGTTTTCAGAAACTGCCCATTTTTCAGCATCTGCCCATTTCTTAGCTGGTTAGAAGTTCTGAAACTGTTGAAATGCTGTTTGTTAGCATAATTCTTCAAATATCAAGTTTATCTACAGATAGAGTTAAAAAAAAAATAAAAAGAGAACTAGAATTTTGAAAATAGGAAAAATGAATAATAATTTTAAAATAGGATTAAAATTAAGTATTTTTGCATTCTTTAAAATGAAACTGTTTAAACTGAGCTAATCCAAAACGTGTTGTGATCATCACTTCACAACAGCTTTGAAATTTAGATTCCTGGGGAGTGGAAAGTTCACACGCTCTGGGGAGGAGGCAGGTAAGCAGCCCTGGCAGGAAAGCTGCAGGGTAGGAGGCTGTGCTGTAGAACAAACTGACAGCCCTGTGCAGTGGCATCACTTTCTTCACAGGTATCTCTTCCAAAATGGGCTCGAATAACTCTCTAACCAGCAGCTGTGACCGTGGTCATGCAAAGCATGAACTCTGCCTTTGGACAGGTTAACATGTTGCTGTTACCTCCTCTGAAGAGTGACACACAAAATAAATATATTTAGTGTCCTGATGCAAAAATAATGTTGGTTAGAAACTAGGAAGCCCCCTCATGACTATTTTCTCCCAGCAGCTCAGGACTGGGACACAACCACCTCATGGTTTGCCTGATCCTGCACGCAGCGCAGGGAGGGCTGGGGTGATGTTGGGTTGCCCCTATTTGTGCTTGGTTTATTTATCTGCCCCTATTTGGTGAGTTTGTTTTCAGTTTTCAGAATGTCACAGGTTCAAAGCAACAGGTAAGCATTTCTGGCTCTCTCCCTCTTCACCAAAGGCAGTGCAAGATATCCAATGAAATAAAGAATAAACATTAAGCTAAAGGAACATGTTGGTCTTACAAACCAATGCTAACTAACCTCAGAAGACTTATTACTGTTTTGCTGCTACTTTTTACACTTTACACCAAAAAGGCAGTATTCTGGGCTAGAACTACTGAGGCATGTTTAGAGCAAGATAAAGGTCCACTCAAAATCCTGCCCTCTGTTAAAGTTATTTTTGTCCAGGAAATACATTGGGAATAACTGGTGGGTGGGGGAAACCAAAGGAAATAATTTAAAACAGGTGAGTAAGCTGTCTTTCTTTTTTCTTCCCCCTTTCCTCCCCCCTCCGCTTTCTGCACCAGAGAAAGCACACAAAACCTATAACATTCATTCTAACTTTTGAAAAAGTGGGGGGTTAAAGGCCAAAACAGAAAAGGAAGACTTCATCCTCGTATAATGCTCTCCATAGCCTGCACTGGCAAGGTACAAATGCACTCCCCAGCTGGGTGGCATGATGCTGCCTTTGGCCTTGAGCCCCATGGCACACCAAAGGTATGAAACTACAGCCCATTGCAGATATCTTTTATTGTGACTTAGGGCCAAAAAGGCAACGATAATGACTTATATTTGCACAGTGTGTTTCATAATTCACTGGGGTGCAACCAAGCAGGTTGTGTGCAGCTGTGCCCTTCTCATTTAAATTCTTAAGTACCAAATTAATGTGCTGGTTTGTGGTTGTTAGAGAAGACACTAAGTGGCCTGTCTTTCCTCCTGGTTGCTTGATAATGCACCCTGCTGCAAGTCCTCCTGAGAGCTGCTGCTGTTAATTCTTATCCTTCTAGGGCTGAAACAAAATTTTAATACCAGGCAGTGCATAATCAGTGCAAGACTCCCTTGCTTAGGTCCCCAGCTGGAGCAAGAGATGTATCTATTTGAAACCCAGAAAGACAAAACCATTCCCTCTTTCAGTTGAACATCTCAGAACTGCTCTCCCTGGCAGCTGGTCATGAGGCTCCTTCATCTGGAATTAGTGTCTGCTCTTCCAAAAATAATCCATTGCTTATTTTGTTGCCTCCTTGCTGCTTAGCATAACATTTTCCTGAATAGCCAGGAGTAAAGTGGCATTGTGGGGTTTTTTAAGTTTACAGAGCTATGTGTGATTAACAATAGCCAAGAATCAAAGCATTATGCTTAAACACATCTAACAATGGAAAGACAGAGAAGTCTGAAGGCTTTTCTACATCTGAAATGATAATCCAAGGGTCATAAAAAATTCACCGTCATGAAAAATGTAAGTCCCTGGAGCTTTTGGAGTAAATCCAGTCTGAACCCAAAAAACATCAACCAGGGATACCTTTAATAAATGTTTGGTTAATCAATCATTGGATCACACAGTTCCTAATTCTCTTCTAGTAGGCATTTTACTTGGTAATTAGTTTATCTATGCACTGATCTCACACCAAAGCCCAGTGTCCTCCTCCTGCTGGGCAATACCACTGGAGGAGTTGGTGGAATTTTGAGTTCTTTGGGGAACCCAGTGTAGGAAATCACACAATCGCCACAGCATTGGGGCTGGAAGGCTAAAGCCAAGCTCCTACTCTGAGCAGGATCAACTGGGACATCAAACCACGCACTTTGTCCTCCTGGGCCTGAAACCCTCTAAGGTGGCTGTGCGTGACTCTGGTCACTGTAAATCACTATAAATCAGACATAGGTCCCATCAAGCCCATAGATGCACATCACTGCTGTCTGTACCCCATGACTCATTCTCTCATACGCCATTTCACAAGGAATCCCCAACGCTTTGGTGCAGGTTTCCTTTTCTTCATGTTATGAAGAAAGTGAAATAACCCGAGTCTGTTAATATGTCAACCAAGTTATCAAGTTGAAACATTTGGAGGTAAAACATAGAGCTCAAGTTGATAATGACAACTGGAAATATTACTAGGGCAAAACATAACATCTGGAAACAAAACCGCTGGGGATGCACACGAGGCTATTGAGCTGTTTTGATGGGGAGCATTGATTTTCCTCTGCAGTCAATTGCTGCCACACAACTTTGCAAATACTCCGTGCTCCCACTTTGTTCAAAAGTTTAAAATGGCCTGTGGTGCTGGAGAAAGGGTTGATGAAACAATAGCTCTTTTCTTTTCTCGGCCACACAAGGAGAGCAAATTGCAAGGAAAAAAGAAAGAAAGAAACAAACACATCCCTGCCAAGATGATGTTCATCCTTTTTGCCAGTGGGCTGAGCAGAGAGCATAGCATCTTTCTCAGAGGAAGCAGAACAACTGCAGTGAAAATTACAACTGAGCCAGCTTTGGTGCCAGGAAATCCCAAGTTTCCTACATTGAATGACCAGAAAAGATTTTTTGGTCACTGCAAACTATTACCCTTTTCCCCAAAGGCAGCACAGGAGTTAAGAGTACAAGCAGCTGCTGTCAAGTGATGGGGCTGTAAATCTCTGTCTCAAGGGCGATGGAAATGAAACTGCCTCAAGTGCTACAGGAAAGTCCCTCCTTGATTCTTACTGCGTTCAAACAAACAGAATTCAATAACTATTTGCTCTTTACTCAAAGCTGTGTATCCTGGAAAATAAATGTACAACCATTCACCTTGGGCAGCCTGCATGGTTGATGGTCTGTGTAGAGGGGCTGTAGAAAACCACCTTCCAGAGTGAGGTTATGACTTGTCATACAGGAATTTGTTGCACTTACTTTTTTGTTTCTGCTAGGGAAGATCCAACATCAACATTGCTGTCATAGCAGCTGCACAAGGAAATAACTGATTTCCTGTCTGAGCATGTTCCATCGCTCGGCGTTTTATTTTTGTGCTAAACCACAGCCAGGCATGTCACCTCACCCTGTGCTGGGGCACTCTACCCATCCCCTGCCACAGGAAAGGAACTGGGAAAACATCAGGGAGGCAAAAAGTGCCACAAAATGCCCTCTGAGTACTTGTGCCAAATGCCTTCTCCAGAAATGTGCTACCAAGGCAGAGTTTTCTGGACATCTGGAGTAGCAAAAGGCTCTTCTTACAGCATATGCCCCTTCCTTTCAGAGCTGTCAACCTAAATGGGGACAAGAAATCCAATCCTTGGCACAACCTTCAGCCCAAACTTGCTTCAGAACCCAGAAGATAACGAAATCTTCCATCTGGCTCAGAAAAATCCCAAACATTGACAAGTCTCTTTTTGCTTGTCCTTTCCTTAATAATATTTTTTAGAATATGACAAAAGAGCTAACTTGCATCCTAAAAGAAGTAGGTTCTGCCTGGGTGTGGTGTTGCTGATGTCCATGAGAGGGCTCTCAGCAGGGTGTCTGGATGTTTTGCACAGAAATACAGAAAATGCACTGGCAGATGATTGCAAAATCCGTAAGTACCCCTGCTCCCCCACAAGCTTTGCACAAGCTCTGGCTCAAACCACTGGGCCCTTGCACCAGCTGGAGCAGGAGGCAGCAGCTGGATACAACATGGCCTCCACTGCCCAAAGCAGCTCTCGCAGCAAATCATTAATGACTTTGCAGCAGTGTGGGGCAGTTGTAGTGGCACTGCTGCCTCCAGCCCTGGCTCCCTGCAGGCCTTGGACAACCTTCTGTGTTGCCAGAGTGTCTGAGATGAGTCCCACGCTGAAGACTGATTTTCTTAATAGTGCAGTTGAAATAAAACATATTTTATTCACACACAGCTGAAAGACTTTGTTGGATCCAAAATGATATGTTCTGTGTTGGTTCAGCTTGGAATCTGTTCTCATTATTAAATAAGGCAAATTTCAGGGTAAGATATGCTTTTAAAATGAAAAACTACAGCATTTGAATTCATAACATGTAAAAATGAGACCTTTTTATTTCTATACATGTATATTCTATATACATATGTAACATATATTAATCAAAACATTTAATGTTTTTCTTCTCAACATATATTGTAACATTACCTTTATCCAAAAGATAAACCACCTATCCAAAAGAATAAAAAATAAGAAGATCCAAACCCCAAGTCCTTTAGTTGTTCTGAGATTTTGCTTCCATTCACTTTTGCAGTCACCAGTAGAACTGTTGACTCTTCTGAATGCACCTTGAGTGAAATTCAATCCAGTTTTGAGGTCAACACGAATGTCAGCATTGCCCAGACAGAGAGATCCTACTTGAGAGGTACATGATCTATAGTCTTGTGCTGGTTCACTGCACCGGGCTGAACGTGACCTTTAGATTGCTCCTTCAGCTCATCTGCGACCTTGTACATTATATTTGGGACATTAAGCACGGCAGGATCTCTTCAGACAAATTCTGCAGCTTTGCCAGCACTCTGATGGCTGGCCCCATGGGACACGATGTACTTCTGTCCCCAGCTTCTGGAGTCAGATGGTTATGTGAGGATCTCAGCTTTCACGACAATGAAAAGTACATTTCTAGCCATTGCAACTGCAGAGAAAAGCTGGCAAATGTCACCTCCTAAAGGTAAAGGACCAGAAGACAAATGAAAAGGAATCTCAGCTGTATGAAGAACCTGATTTTCAAGCTGACTGCATGGCTTAAAAATGGCATAGTTTTGAGGACCAACTGTTAACTTTTGAACACTCAGAATAAGAAATAATATCATTAAATTCTTGAAGAGAGAAAAAATTGCTCCTTGCTTTTATCTTCTTCTCTCCCTGCCCTTCTTCCTTTATTTCTAAGGCTCCAGCCTATTGCTTAAGCTCCTTGATGCTTCTCAGTCCAGAGACGCCATTGGAGGAGGATGCTGTTAACCAGTCAGATGGAGTGTGAGTACTGGGAATTTTCCAGGGTTACAAAATGTTTTCCTTGCATCTGCCAAAGCTAACGGCAGCAGTCACTGAACACGTGCCACTGGAAAATCACAAGCAGGCTGTCTGCCAAGTATGCAGAGCTCTTTGGACAGAGGCATGTCAGGATCTTGCAAGTGTGAAAGGACATTGCCGTGTCTGAGCTGGCAAGGCATCGCTCCAGGCTGGCCTCAGGCACATGACAGCCCACCACTGCGTTCCCAGCCAGGAGGGCTGGGGCTGAGCCAGGCACTGCCCGCAGATCTGCGCTGCGAGCTGCTGGGCTTCACGGTGAAGTGAGCCGTGTGGGAGGACTGTCCGCTTGTCGTCAGAGAAGCACATTTATTTTTAACGGAACAGTTTAAGTGGTCAGCATGGAACAAACAATCTTGGCTAATGGCTTGCTGACATTCAATCACAGTTCAGCGGGGACACCTCCAACACCCCTTGAATCTTGTGCCGAGCCATTAAACCCCTCTCACTTGGCAATGGGCATTTGCCAAAAAGAGGCTAAAAAGAAAGCTACTGAGGAATTATTCTACTGTGAGCAGGTGAGGAGGAGTGTCACCAGTGTGAGACAGGGAATTTTACATTTATACTGTACATACATCTATATATATTTATAAGACATGGGCAGAAATCAATCAGAGCAATGTAGTGCATACTAGATCAGACCTGAGGCCTGTCTTACCCTATAGTTTCTTCTCTGGCAGTGCCCAAAACCAGGGGAAAGATAATGAAAACTAAATTCCATAGTTGTTTTTTTTGTTCCTCCCAGCCTCAATTGAGTTGTGACACATGAGCTTTGGTGAGGGACTCCATCCACCAATGGAACTGTAGCAAAAAAAGGAGGTTTTTTTCTACAACTCAATGAATCCCATGGCTGTTGTAATGCCTCATCCAGAGAAAAGCTGGTGGGAAAGGCTGACTCTGTGTAACTAGGAGAGATCATAATTTATCATAGAATCAGAATGGTTTGAATTTGAATTGAAAGGGGCCTTTAAAGATCACCTAGTTCAACCCATCCACCATGGTCAGGGACATCTTTCACTCAACTAGGTTGCTTAAGGCCCCATCAAACCTGACATTGAACACTTCAAATGATGGGACATCCACAACTTTTCTGGACAACCTGTTCCAGTGTTTCACCACCATCATTACAAAAAAAATTTATTTCTTATATCCAGTTTTGGTAGTATCTGTCCAGGCTAGAACCTTGCCTTACATATACAGAGAAGAGCAGAGTATTCCCACAGGAACGCACATCTCTGTACACAACTTCTCCCATTTGGGTTGATTTCTACCTTGATGCTTTTGCACTGAAGCCAAATTCTTCAGTTAAAGCTATCTGTTTCCATGAGGGATGCTCAATGCCATCCATTTTTTAGGATACGACTTCCAAGGAGTTACTCTTGATTTATATCAACTTAATTTAAAAAATCAAATGAAGCTCCGTCTTACAGAAGGTTTTGTCAAAACACTTAACTCCTAAATTCTGCCTTCCATTAGCAATACGCATTTTAATCAGGTGGTTGAAATTTATAGCTTAATGTGAATTACATGGCCATATGTTATGTGCCAAGCCTATATATACCTGTTTGAGGGATCTTCAAAAAAAAAACCCCTCTTCTCTCTTGGATGTTAACAGGAAAGCATGGGGAAGGAAGAATTTTTAGGCATTATGTATAACCCAGAATTTGGTGTGTGCTCAGTGCAGAAAGGATGAAGGGAGGAAATAAAAGTGAATTTATGCCTTTGCAGAACCAGCCAAGCTGGGGCAGCCTCACAGTTTGCTGCCCATGGCCCTCAGAGGTTGTTCCAGCTTTATGTTTCACTAAAACACACTCCTGAGATGCTGCCTGGGGCCAACAATCTACCAACAAGACTGATTAAACCAACTACTGGAAAAATCCCCAGGAAGCTAGTCAAAACATCGCATGTCCAGCGCTGAAATGCAAGCTATATAGTTCCTAGAACCGACTCCTGAGTCTGGTTGTTTTAAATTATACATTGATACACACAAACACGCACAGCAGCTCATGCCCATAAGGTGACAGCACAACGTGTGTCTCCTGCAGCTGGAGGCTTTAAAGCGCTGTACACAGGTAAGGCATGCGTTACTAGCTGTGGTCTGCTGACACGCAGATATTTGCTGAAGGACACCTTGTAATGACAGTGGCACCAGCATGTATAAATGACCCCAGAGCAACCACATAATTAGGCAACCTACACTTTCCTTCTAAGCTTTCTGTTCTTCAAAATTTTCACCAAGTAAAGGGCTCATTTGTGAATATGACGAATGGCTCATGAAATGGCTTGTACAGCAGGATGCTTACAATAAAGTGGGTTTGGAGCAGACAAGGCAACATTATTATTCGCCTGCCTGGCTGGCTTCTTGCCAGTCTCCTGCTGCCTTCTATCTCCCATCACAGGAGGCTGGAAAAATTCCTCCGGGTTTGATTAACGTGAGAGAGATCTTGTGAAAAAAGGAGGCGGTAAGAAGGAGGGAGGTGATGGCTGAAGGGAGAAACCAGGCATGCAAGGACTGACACAAACAGTTAAGCGCCTGGAGGGGTGGGAGAGCAATGAGAATCACTGCAACAGGGAAGGAGAAGGAAATCCCAGGCAACTTCTTCTCTTTCTACGGGTGTTCCAGCCCTCCCACAGAAATGCTGCTTCTATATGAGAAAATTCAAGAGTGGCAAGGAGAGCCACCTGCCATGGAGCACTGTCACTCAGTAAACTGTTGAAGCACTCCAGGGCAGGAACTGGACACATGGACATGCTCCCAAATAATTCCCAGGAACAGTTCGGGAGTGAGGACGGTCTGGAGATGGTTCCCACCACGTTGTACAGCCACCACGGTTTGGAGGCTGAGGCTTTATGAGCGGAGAGTCAGGTAACACCACATCAGTTGGCCTCTGTGTCCAGGAAGGTCCCTGGTCACATTTAATTTACTGCAGCTGAAGCATCTTGGGAAACTAAGGTTTTCTTCTGTATTTTATACTACATTTTACACTGCATTTACACTGCCACTCACCACATTGATAAGGCTCTGGAAAGATAAGAGACTTTTAAAAAACGAAACTGGAAAAATTCTCAAAGCAAATCATACACCTGATTTTTAAAAATCTTTCTATGAGGGCCAGTTTTTTACAGCCTAAGTATTTGAATGTCTGGACTAGTCAGGTAGCCTATAGGAGATCCTTTTCTTCTGGTTCCTCTGTAGTATTGTTTTCCTATGATACTTTAGTGACATTGCAATGTCTTCTTCCTCAGCTGGTATCCTCATTTGCTCCATTTTCTGTGAAAAATCATGTTGCTGTTGAAGCCTGCAGTGTGACTGGCAGGTACCAGCAGCAGCCAAATTTATTCCCTGACTCTGGACACAGCAAAAAAAGGTCAGGGGTCACCATGGGCCTATTTGGTTTGTTTCGCCTAAATGTCAAGGGCTGACGCAGTCCTGGAAGAAAGGTGTTAAACGTGCAGCTACCAAATTACAGTGGCAAGAATATAGTTTGTTTTTTCTATGTGAAGTTGGGCTTAGCCAAACATTTGGCTTGCACTGAGAGCTCGCTTTTGCATTTGGAAGGCTATGAACTTCTGGATGAAGGATTTTATAACTGGTTTTTTTCACTGAGTAGCATTTGTATTTAATGACATTAAGAAATGCTTTTTTATTTACATAGGCTGCTTGAGACTTGTTTGGTTTGTGTTTCATTTTCCAGAACATTTAATCCAGTCAGATAAGAAGTGAATTAACTACATAGAAACACTAATTTTATTATGCCTTCTGTTTCAGTTTTCACTTCTCATTGCTGTTTGCATTTTATTTAATCTCTATGTGTTTTTGCAATTTGTGATCTAAAAAATACGATCCACCCAGTGCATTTCATTGCTTCCAAATTCTTAACAGATTCTTTAATAATATCTATTGTGTCTCATTTGGCAGACAAATAATACCTGCTTGACCATCTGTATTTGTGTACAGTTATTCCACCCAAATACACAAGACTTCCTTTCTCACCATTTAGAATGAGAAATATTTGTACTGTTGAATAGATTAATTTTTATTTTGTGGCCTGATGTCCATGATCCAGATTTGAGTTATAAACCTGTCATGTATCAGGGCTCATTATCCACTGATTGCATAAGCTATTGTTACCAGGATAAATTTAGAATTCATCTGAAAATCACAATTAATCATTTGACCAGCTCTTCAAATAAGGTCAGCCAACATCCACTGTCTCTAAGTTCATGCATTTTTAGTTTGCTGCCAGAATATCTTCTGAGTTTTAGCTGCCTTTATTTGTGTTATAATCAGAAATATCTCATTTCAGACTCAAATTGCTTTGTATAGTTAGCTCACTAACTCAAGTGTGTTGGCATATCTTTTGAAGACTAACATATTCTAAATATATGCATAGACAAAGTAGCAAGATCTGAAATAATTGCTATTTATATCCCTCCGTTGTTTTCTCAAAAAGCAGTGTTTTATACTTAGATATTGTTTTCAAGATGATTAATCTGATTCCTAAAATGTTTTCCCTAAAATGTTTTTGTTTTTTCAAGTCCAACAATGCTGCAGGACTATTTCCATCTGGTAGTAATAGTCCTGTTTATTCTGGAACATCTTGGTTTATATTATGCCTCTGTGTCACAATATCTATTGAAATCATGCAAAACACTGATCTCTCTGCCAAAGCCAATAAAATTACTACTTGTTGAAGAAAACAGTAAACAACAGAACTTCATAACACTGTCATTAACACATCCTTTGTCAACAGTTGGGAAATCTGGAACCTACAAGAAAAATAAGGAAGAAAAAAAAAGTACTGTATTCAGCTTACTTGTATATTTAATTATACATAAACTTCTAATGAGATTTGGTTAGAAATGCAAACAACTTTTATAGCAGCATTAGCTGCACAGCAGCATAGCAGCAGTAGTTCAGCATGTAGAGTAGATGCGGCATTTTATTTATCCATCAGATAAATGGACACATACAAGGCTTCTTTAGTTCTGAAAGTCAGTATGCTACAACAGGCCCTTTGCAACTGGTATATAGAGCTGAGCTGATGTGGAGCCCAGTTCAGGAGTCCGATACAGTACATTTGCAAGCTCCCAAGGGATTTTGTCCTACGCTACATTTTCTGCTGGGAGCCAAATTCTCCTGCTCTTTGTGTTCAGAACACTCCTGGGATGTTGCCCCAAACTACCTCTTGCTTTGTGTCAGCCCAAGCTTTTGAGCATCCATTTGGTACAAGAAAAGAACCTATTCATGGAGGGGTTTTTTGTCCTGATCAGTTGAAATGTATGACAGTATAAACCTCTGCAGCCACAGATGGACTGTGTTTATTTAACTGTCAGTGCCAGCCAAGCAGCACATAAAGCACAAGAAAACACAGCAGTAGGCTCAAGTGCAATGGATAGATATTGCCTGAAAGTGGCATGATATGTTCAAAACTGAACTCACTAGGTCAGTTCTCAGAAATTGCTGTCAGAAAATGAAGGGAAGGGAAAGGAAAAGGTTTTTCCGATTTCTAGATTCATCAAAAAAGTAAATTAGTAATAGCAATACAGAGGCATGCTTTGCCATAAGGTACAGATCATATGTAGTAGTAAATGTTAGGTTTTAATGAGACTGATGTATATTCAGGGATGCTACTGATAACCCACACCAAGCTTCAGGGGTCTGGTTGCAGCAGGGAATATGTTCTACCACGTTTTCTCCACGCTTTCCACTTTAAATCAGTGTCTGTGGCATTCTTAGTGTCTTCCCTTCATCCTAGAAATTCTGTTGGGTTTCGCAGATGACAAGCATAAATTAATAATAATTTATTAAGTTAATAGTAACTGCCTTATCCTGAAAATGGGTCCTTTCCCCAGTGTGCACTATCACAACACGCCACTAGATGGTACAACAGGACTCTTGTCTGCACAGTTCTGCAGCCTCTCAGCACCCCCAGACAAAACCCTTCCAGCAAGTAACTAAATTAATTCTGACTGAAGATTCGTAAGCCTACAGTGTAATTTAGAATTTTTATTCCAAGTGCCTACATCATATTTTTTGTCCTTTACAGTTAAGTGTTATGTTCCAGAACTCTGGCTTCAGTAATGACTTTCCAAGATGTATTTTCAGACCAGGGCATACGCCAGCGTTCTGTACAGGGTAGGTCCCACAGCTATCTATCTAGTTAACACCGAAGAAGTGATGACTTATGAAAATTAAGCCACAGTATTCGTTTGTAGACTGTGAACCCCTGTGGAAATCACACTGCCTAGGAGACAAGAGCAGCTACAAGAAACTTCTGCTCTGAAGCATCTTCCAGCCTTTCTGGGAAGGGCTGCCTTCCCTCTTGCCCTTTCGAAATGTACACAGAAACGTGAAGGGAACATGACTGACTTCTCTTCAGTTGCTTCCACAGCGATCAAGGAGAATAATGACAATTATTACACATACAGCAGTAGAAAATTAAAATTCAAGGCAGCAAGGGTACTAATAAGCAACATAATAGTCCAGAAGTAACTAAGCTACTATGAGAAGATGAAATAAAGGGAGTGTAAAATGCCTAGATTTTATTTTTAAAATTTTGATAAGGTGTCTCAGAAAATCTAACTTGTATTAACCACAGAACTTAAAACCTGCATGGATATGATAGATGGATGGCATATGCTGTGAACTACATGTCAAGGACTTTTAGAAAAGGGCAACATTAAAGAGTGATTTCCAAAGTCTTGGAGAGAATGCAAAGGGGTGCCACAGAAGGCTGAGAAAAGGAACAATATAACTCAGCATTGTTATTGAAGAGTCAAAAGGGAAACAAATGGATTAATAAGTGTACTAACATGTCTAAAGATGAAAGATTTAAAACATCAGATTGCACAAGCAAATAAAATGATGCAAATATACTAGAAATCAGACAGAGACCTAACAAAATGGACAGAAAAATGCAGCCTATTGCATCATGAGAAACTACCTGTAGACAGCTGATTGGCAGAGGAGATTTATTTAATATGGGAGGAAGAAAAGGACTTTCCCCATCTGGAGTTTCCGAAGTTACAGCAGACCCGCCAAATAAACAGTATTGTGGACAGAGCGGTCCCGTGCAATGATGTCTCCCCTGCCAGATAAGTATTAACTTAATCATCCACTCGTGCTTTATCTATAAACACAGAGCTCAGGACTTCCCTGAATTAATCCTTATTTGGACTGTGTAGGGGATTAGGATGGGAAAAGAACATCATGAATCATCATTTTATTTTCCACTGCTATCACAAGCAACAATATCCCAAATACTCTGAACACCCTCTTAAAAAAACTTCCAGTGTTTGCCTTCTGCTGGAAGACGCTTCCAGAGTCTCATACTTACACTATATGCTGAGCATAAATCATATTCTTTGATTATATGTAGTGATCCCTGTAGTAAAACTGTCTTTTAGTATAAAACTCTGCCTTCCCTGTGTCTTCTTCCTTGCATAATACCTTCAGTTAACCCTTCATTTTGATAAGGTAAACCACACAAGTTCTTTCAGTCTAAGAAAATGAGCTCTCTGCCACCGTTAGTCATCCAAGTGATCTGAATTAATGTTCCGCAAGCATTAGTAAATGAGATTGCTGCGCAATGCTCCAGAGGAAGCTCGCTCACTCCTCGTACTGGGTGACTAGCGCTTTGCTCTCTGTTGGAGACACATCTCCTCGGGGCAGCCAGGAATCCCAGCGGTCTCTCCCACAGCCTCATCAGACACCATGGGACCAGCCATATAAACCCCACAGTCTCGTCCTCCTTTTTATTTTTCAAAGAATGGACTCATTATGCTGAGAAACTATTTTTACTTTTTCACTAATACCATTGCATTTCAGTTCAAGAGCTATCAGTTACCTAGTTTCTAATTAAATCACTGTTTCACATCAGTTTGATATCCTTCTAGAGTCATCAAGTACCAGGTGAAATACCTTGCAGAACTCAGAAGTATGTTACAGTGACAATTGCTATTGGCCCAGTCATTTGGTCGTCACTGCTTTAAGCATTGGCTAATCAGCAAAAAATAACCCAAATGACTGTATAAGTTTGACATATTGTTCTAATTTGATTCTCTCTCAAGAAGATTCTGCATCAGTCACATCATCTTTTTTCTTAGGAACAGTGTTAAAACATCAGACATCTCAACCAGTGTTTCAAAGATGACCAGAAATCATTGTTCATATTAAGAAAGCTCCTTTATCAGCCCTGTCCAGACTGAGGCTGCTAGGTATTGACAACCGATATAAAAGCTTCAGCAGATGTGACTCAGCACTCCCCTGAGCCCTGCTGGAGTGTAAAGGATTTATTACATGATTAGCATATTAATATTTTCCTGCTTTCTCCCAAATACAGAATATTACATTGGCCGTTCCGGCTTCCTCCTCCCTTTTTTATTTTCAGCTGATTTCCACCATTTCTGTCTATTCACTTTGGTATACTCTCTTTTCTTCCTCCTGTGTTTCAAAAATGCATTGCTGTTGTCTGCAAGGCTGTAGATCATACACTGGTCTCTTGGTCCATTTGCTTTCTTATCACTTTTCTGCAATAGGCTTCCTCTAATTTATATTCATCAATATCAACTTCTCCTTTCTCGCATTTGTTACATAATTTTTATACTTCTGTCACTTTCTAAGCTGAACTGATTTTCCAACTCTCTTTTTCTGTAGTGGAGTTTTTCAGTGCTCTTAAACAATATACAGTCTACCTGCTTAAATTCTTCCTTGCAGACATTTGATTCAGAATTGTTTTCAGCTTATGAAATTAGCCCTGTGGCAGTACTATCTATGTTTAAAGTGTTTGATATCACTTTGGAATGCAATCCACTAGCAAAAATGTTCCAAAATACTTTTAACTGAAGCAGAGAGGTAAATTATATGGAGTGAAAAATTGAGAGCCTTTTCCAATTTTGAATTAATGAGCCCACAGCTAGAACATTGTATATAGTTCAGAGTACACCCATACCAGATATCTGACACCTAAAAAGACTTGGGGAGGAAAAAAATATCAATCAGGGCTAAGAACATTTTTGAAGAACTTTTTAAATAATTAAATGCTTTTTAACTAACTTAAAAGCTGAAAAGGAATCAAACAAAAACCTACATGTATTTTTAGGGAGATATATCACTTAATGGGATTTAAGTAGAACATGGGGAAGAAGGAACACAGAGGAAAACAAAATACTGAGATATATTGGATAGGGGGCAGAGAGTTGCCTGGTTCACTTAGACTGAACCAAGACCACTTATATATGGAACAGTTCTTCTTGGTCAGGGAGGATGTGGAGACGATAAGCAAATATGATATTCCATCTTTTATTTTGGTCTGTCCCTTTTTTTATATTCCTGTTTTACTCCTTAAAGGCACTGGCTATTCAGGCAGCTAAGCTAATCAAGGTGGCTTGAACCCTCAGCACTGCTTCTCTGGATCATGGGTATTTTTTGTGAGATCCATGTACTATATGGGGAGTAGGGAGCATAGATAGTCTCCCATAGGGTACGTTTTCATGGATTGACCACTGCTCATTTAATTCTATGACAGACCCTTATAAGATCAGAGGGCATTTCACCAGCTGCTTTAGAAACATCACCATGAAATACAGAAAGAACACCATCAGTTCCACAGACTCCCCCACTGGACTTTGATCCTACAAGACCTGCACAGCCCAAATAAAAGCATGTTTCAGTTGTGTCATTGTAATATCCCCATAGAAGAGACCCTACAACACTTGCACAGCTCTGCTCTGGTCGTGTTCCTTAATTTGCAATCACTGTTCAATGCACTGTCCGTTGCATTTTAGAGGGATCAATTTCAGCACCAAAATCACAGCATACAGTTCTCCCCTTGCAACAACTGTCAATGATATATCTTATGAAGTCAAATTATACATTCATTATAACTAATGAGATAACTACTTTTATTGTCTTAAACCTTACTTTGGAGGTACTCTGACAGCCTGTGCTGAGCGTATCTAAAGCACAACAAGGCCAGCAGGATGAAGGCTCAAGCAGACAGCTCTACCCCTGCCATACTAAAGGGCTGATGGCACCACAGAGAAATGCATTTGCAGGAGATGAAGCCTTCTCAAGGCTGTGTCCAAGACCACGCCAGAGCACAGAGGAGGTCTGGACCCTCACAGCTCTTGTCGCCTTCATTTGGAAATGCAAGTTGCCACTCTGCAGACTGGTGGTGTAGGACCCTCTTACTACCTTGGGTGTGCTCATTCCTGTGATACCCTGACGTGATTCCTAACAGTACTGAGTGGTTTAGTAGACTGCTCCCAGGAGCTGCTGTTTATTTTCATGCTTCAAAAGCCTGCACACATCTGGGAGTGCTCTACTCCCGTGACAGAATTCAGACAACACAATGTTTTAAAAATTAAATTTAGCATCTAGTCAATGATACCTGTGTGCTCTGCTCGAGTCCTGGGAGGCTTAGCACCCTGTTCCCAGCTCTCCGAGCACTTGCAGAATGGCTTCACTCTGCCAAGGAAAGCTCCACAGGTAGCCATGCAGGTGCTCTCACCCTTCAGTGCACTCTGCACCAGGTGCGCTTTGTATCCACAAATGCATATTCTTAGAGATTTTCAATAGACAGGCCAATTAGTTATATTTCTAATTAATTAGTAATTTTTAAGTTGATCTTAGTAGCAAGCTCATACATTAATAACTATCTTAGTAGTGATGCTAGCAAGCTTACAGTAACATTAGATCTAAAAGCCCTTTAAAGATTCTAAAATTAATAGAATCAGTAATAATAATTCATTGTATTTTGAAGTATCAGTGTCATTTTCATGTAATAAAGAAGCCTATTCTATTCATTTTAAGAGTTTATATAACCCTCAAGGACAGGCACATCAACATTTGACAGCTGGCAACTGATGATATTTTGTGTGCACAGTCCATGGTATGCTCACAAGCAAATGACAACAAAGTAGAAGACACCAGCCAGGGAGGAGGCTGCCTGGCTGGGCAGCAGCTGTATTTGTAATGCAGCAGTGAAAGAAAGAGCTATTCTTTCCATAGCTTTAAACTTGGACTATCTCCAGGAGCAGAAGGGTACCTCTCCTGCTCGTTGTACAGAAAGCTAGGGTTGAAAATCCTTGAACGGAGAAGCAAACTGTGTGAAAACATCAGACCCTGCTGCCAGTGTTTTGCAGCAGTGCAGTCCTGGGCCAGTTGAAAGACTGATGCTTTACTGCTGTTCTCACATGTATTCCCACCCTTGGCTGGCCTCCCACAAGTTATTCACAGTAGTAACATCTGCCACAGAGCAAACTCAGTCAAGGTTGCCCACAGCCTCCATATCCCTGGTCAGTCCTTTGTTATCTGTCAGTATCAAAGTCTCTCCTTGAAATCACATCATCCCATGCCCCTTTGCTTACCAAACCAGTCCACCAATCCCTCACTTAATGTGGATCATCAACTCTTCCCCCAATGCCCAATTAATCACTCCTAGTTTAAAGCTCTCCTCAAGCAGACTGGCCAGCCTGTTGAAAAAGGTTCTTTTAGCCCTACTGGCAAAAGTAGGGCCAGGTGGATCTCATCTTTTCTTAATAGTCCTGAGCCCTCAGAGAGGGTTCCATAGTCATAAACACACCACCACCCCAGCTGAGCATGCACATGCTGCTCTGTGAAGGCTGCTGTCACCCTCCTGCACAAACTGCTGCACGCACTAACTATACGCAAGCCAGCTGTTCCACTGGCATCTCCTCAGCACCTGCTGCAAGGCAGCACCCTTGGGCTGGGAGCAGCTTACACAGCTTTCTAGAAGCTGCTAGATCACGTAGATCTTGCTAGAAGCAGCCACAGCCCCCTGTAGCTATCCCTTCCCAAGAACATTATCAGACACCCTGATGTTTCTCAGAGGGTTCCCAGGAGTCCCCCAGTAATCCCAGAAGCTTATTCTAGAAGATCTTGAAGCAGAGCCAGGAACCCTCTGCAGTAAGTGTCCCTCAGCTAGCCATGCTCCCCGGGCAGGGAGGAGGGCAGCGGGCAGCCCCTCTCACAGCCTGCAGTCTTCTTCAGCATGAGTTTTAGCTCTTCCCTTTCACTCAAGAATATCAAGTATCAACAACAGAGCAGAATCACAAAAACAATTTTAAAGCTTAAAAAATCAAATGGGGTTGATGAGGTTTTGGCAAGCTTCCATTGCACATGAATTGTCAAGAAGCCTCTGTCGTGGCCACGTGGACACATAGCCCTGACACATGGCCTTGGCTGTGGCAGCACCATCTAGTTTTAGTAGCCCTTGCAGCCTCCTGGGGATGGCAGGAAGGACTCCACAAAATGGCCGGAGCCGTTCCTTCCTGTGACAGTTACTGCTTCCCCCACGCACAGACAAGGTCCTTCATGGCATGGCACCCACCCCACACAGCTGGGCTCTGCCCTCCCACTGGTGCCAGCCTCCCCCAGGCTCTAATTCGGGGCTGAGGAGCCCGAGCCTGAGGTGACTGTGGGGAGACCATTCCCCGTGTGAGGTGAGTGGGGGGGGCCGGGGCGGGACAGGGCGGGGCACAGGGGCTGGCTTTACAGGGTGCCTGTGGAGGGCTGCAGCAGTGGGCAGGTGGGTGTGTGGCTCTGCTGGTTGCTCTGGTGTTTCCCAGCATGGCTGGCTTGAGGGTGAACTTTGACTTGCTCCTGGAGCCTCTGGGCTTCATTAAGGTCCTTGAGTGGGTGAGTAGGGCTGGGGAGGCACAGGGGACAGCCTCATTCTCCTTGTGGGGCTGTTTCTTCTCCTTTCCCAGGCCTGGCTTTGCTACTGTGTCTTAGCTGAGTAGGACTCAGGAGATGTGTGCTAATGGGCTGCCTGCTCCTTGCCTCAAGTCACCGGTGGTAGATGTTCAACACAAGGCTGCTCTTCAGCCAGGCTCTTTGACTGGGAAGGAAGAAAGCAGTTCTGCAGATAGATGAAATCTATGCGTTAATTACAAGTTTGTTACAGTGTCTTGTGCTGCTGTGTGTTCTAAGTATCAGAGGTTTAGGATTTTGCTAGTGAACAAAGGGAAAACAAGAGCTACTGGAGTCAAGCTGATGTGCATGTAACTCTGAGCATGTAACTTCTAGGTACTCTAATCTACAGTTATAGATGTCTGAGACTCCTAAAAATGCTTCCCTTAGCAACTGCAAGAGGTACTGTGCTGGCCTTTAGCATTCAAAAAAAACCCCAAACAAACAAAAACCCACCAACTTTTGCTGTAGACCTAAGAAAAATATAAACAAAAGAACTTTCAAATGGGCTTTTGTTAGTGGTATTGCTTGTGGTTTTGGATTATGGAAACTCAGCATTTTCCATTACCTCTTGACATTACTTCCTACTTTACCATGGTTGAATTTGTCCCTATTTCTTGCCTTCATTAGCTGTTTTAGCTAAATGTTGAGTTTTTCCTTTGGTCTCTAGTGGTGTGCACTGATATGTCTGTTTATAAATTCCTGTAGATTTTTTCCTATTTTGCTTTTGCCACATGTGGAGGCTTTCAAGGTGAAACTACCCTTCTAGTTTCCTGCAAAGGTATGGTAAACAAAACAATTACAGCTGCTTTTGCTTTTCCATTCAGGTGAGTGTTACATCTTCAGTTATCACTCATACACTGTTACTCGTTTTTTCCCCCACCTGTCTCTCTGTGAATATGTACTCACTGTGTATATCTGAATGACCACGTAAGACTTCTGGCTTGCTCTGTTAGTAGCAATAAGTACATAATATTTAGTTGTAATTGTTCAAGCATTGTGGTTGTCAGTGCCCTGTTGAAAGTAGTAGATAGAAATGGTAATAGGCTGTACTACTGCTTTGTATCACTCTACCTTAAGCTTTATTCTAGCAGTGCATGAATGCTACAGAAGGTAATTAATAGGCAAAACAACACAATTTCTTTTAACACCTTATTTCTTCATCAATTTGTATTTGCTTTGGAGGCCCAGAGAAGATTATTTTGGACATGCCATTATCGTATTTTTGTTTAAAGACTTAATGGAAAATACTTACTTTTTAGTTTATTTTAGTTATGGTCTTGGTAAGAGTGAGTACACACAACTAAATACTCCACTGTCATTGTAGTTCTCTTGTAGAGACAAGCTCCTTCCTTGGAGCACAAGGAGGAAGACTTTTTCTTTGTTCTCACAGCTGCACAGTTGGTGTCCATTTGTGTTCAATGAGGATAGGTGTAAGCATAGAAATGGATTCAGAGGCCAGCTAGAAAAAACTGCTGCAGAAGTAGAGAATTTAGTCACAGAACCCAGCATTGTAGCAGCACTTGGAGGGGCGAATGGGAACCTGAAGTGATTCCGTGCTGGTCACTGAGTGGTTGCTGCTAGTCACACAGGTTTTATTTAACTTCCTATGCTTGCATTTGCTTGTAGTTGTAATGCAACTCAGTGCCTTTTAAGTCCTGATCCTCTCATTTAATTGGCAGTCTCTAAAATAATGTCATTAACTCTGCTTCCAAGTGGGAGTGGGTTTCTTCAGTTGTTCTAAAAATAAGCTTAAGATTCTACTCCTGAAGTTACTTTTTTATATCTACACATTGGTAGGGTGAGGAACAATCTGCAGGTATCTTGACAAATCTGTACTGTGTAACTGATACATTATACAAACACAAATTGTCTGTTAGAGTAAACTTGCACAACTAGAGTACTGAAGTTATTGTGAAGCATGACTGAAGTTTCCACTGTATGGCAGACTCTAACTACATGAATGATATAATCTTTGTAGATTGAATACTGCTGTATTTAGTGCACCAGACCCAAAACGCTGTGAAGGTACTTGGACTGATGTCTGTCTCGTGGGCAACTTCTCCTCTTCTGCACAGTTCTTTGTTGCACTTGCAGTGTTGGTATTCCTCTACTGCACAACTGCCCTTGTGGTATATATTGGATATAAGCATGTGTATCAGCAAAACAACAGGTTTCCACTAACTGTAAGTAATACTAAGATATTTTAATGCTTTGATTCGAAACCACAAAGAGATGAGAAATACTGCTAATACAAAAATATCTGAGTAACTTATAAATAATCTAGTTCCAAAAGTTAAATGGAGCGTGAGCGCAAGTATCTCAGACTAGTCACTACAGCACTCAAACAGAAAAGGGGACCCACAGCCCTTGAACATCAGTGGCATCATACCTTATGCAGTTACTGAAGCTAAGTGGAGTGAAGTTCCACCTTCACAGATGAACAATGTCTTCACCTCAACTTTTATTTTCTATCATGTATTTGAATATACAATTGATCTGTAGGTAGAACCTCTGTTAGTCTCTGGGAATTTTCCCTGTGTAGAGCTCCTGCTGTGCAGATGCAATTAGTCAAGGGAAATTGTGAATTTTAAATAGCAAAGCCCTGATCCTCAGAATGAGAAATTTCAGAGCATGCCCAGAAACAGACTTAGTGACATTTAAAGAGAAATTTTAACATATCAGCCATCCACATTTAAATTCTCTTCCCTTTTTTCTGTCATGCCCATTTATAACTTAAGTGCTAGGCATCTGATTTTTCTGAAACTATTTTCTTACAAAAGATAAGACTGTTTATGCTTGATAGATGCGAGAGGCATACAGCTTTGTAGCTGATTATCAGTACAGAATGTAACTTGTGCTGTTTTACAGGTTTTTTTGTTTTACAATTACAACATTGTTGATGGCTAAATTTGCTTGTTATCATTAGCACCAATGCAGTTATGTTGGTGATATAATGGATACTGTCTCTGCCTTGCTCTATTATGTACATTCATGCAAATTTTTTTAACCTAACGAGTACTTCTCTTCTGTAGGACTTGGCTATCACTGTCATAACAGCCTTTCTGTGGCTGGTCAGTACTTTTGCTTGGGCAAAGGCACTTGCTGACATCAAAATGTCCACAGGGGCCAGCATTATTCCAGGAATTGAATCTTGCAAAGCACCAGGAACAACTTGCCGTTTTGATTCTGTGACCAGCATGAGAACTCTGAATATGTCTGTGGTATGTATACCTTCCGCCAAATGGGTACAATAAATGTGTTAGAAAATAGCCAATGGCACCTGAGAGCCCTGTTCCACTGATTGTATGTGCTGCTTTATGTGTTAACATTGCTTTATGGATTATCAGTCATTCAGGCCCATGTGGAAAAACACCAAACATTTTTTTTCTTTAGAAGGAAACTTGTTTGTTCAAAGAAATTAAGAGAAACAACTTCTAGGATTTGTCTCTGGAGCTGTTAGATGCAGCATTTACAGATGCATTTGAGGGTCTACGTTATTTCTGTCTGTAGCCAAGAGCACCTTAAAATGCATTACTGAGCCACCCAAGGGGTTTGACTGATATAAGTAAGGAGGAAACCTTGCTTCCTGCTCTGTCTTTTGGGGCTGAACCTAGCTTTTTAATCAACTGTGAGCACTTTTACACATCAAATAGAGGTTTCTTGTGATACACTGATATAAAGCTCATGTTCACAGAAAGAACTCTTCACAGCAGGGGAAATGAGGCTTGCTGTATGATCTTCCTAGTGAATCCTGCTTTTCATAACTCTGGCTGTTATTTATCGGCCCAGTAATAATTAATCATATGCTCCAGATGTGCATATGCAGAGGTGCTGAGTGACTGAAAAGAATTTGTCTAATTCCATGCGAAGGATTTAGAAAGTTGGCTATCTGACTTCCAAAGAAGTCTGTTAAAATAGCTTGTAATACTCTAAAGCACATGGAAATGTCTTGTCCAGGTCAAAGGGGTACCAAAGATAGTGGTTGTTTCCGGCTTGCCTTGAAGTCATATTCTGGCTTCAGAAAACAAACAAAACCAAACAAACAAAACCCAAACACACACACACACAAAAATAAAAAAAACCTTAATCTCAACTTTTTTTCTTAACTTACAGGTGTTTGGCTTGATTAATATGATTTTATGGGGAGGAAATATTTGGTTTGTATACAAGGACACCAACCTGCACAACCGATTAAGCAGAATTTCTCTAAGACCGGGAATATATTCTACTGAAAGAGTCATATAAGAAGGTGATACTTTGAAGTGTTTCCACTTTTACATTGCACTGCCAAGAACAACGAGCCATTAGGATTTATTTCAAGAGTAACTCTTAATCTTTGTACAAACTTCTGTTTTGTGCTGTGGTTTGACATAAGGTCTTGGATACTCCAGTTCAAGTGTTTAATTATCTTGAAATATATTATGCCTTTTGAAGTTGTGCTGCTTTTTATTACAGTTTTTGAAGAGCAAAATATTGAGGTTATTTGGATGCTGACCCTTTCAGGTTCTTAAATTAGCCTCATAGGAGGGAATGGGTGAGAAGGAACTGTATTTGGGTTATTACTGCAACTTCTTTAGTTCTAACAAGGCTTGGCTGCAAAATGAAATGTAGATGCAACTAGGGCATGTGAAAATGCAGTTCAGCTGCTTCCTGTCACTGATACTTTGCAAAATCCATCTGAGTAGAACTCATAGTTCTGTCAGTTGCAGCCATCAGGTGTAGGATTCAGAGTACAGCATCAAATCTGCTGACAAGCCTGTCTGGAAGGACATTATTTCTGTGTGTAATATGTTGTTACTACTCAATGGCTCAGGACTATCTCTGAACAAGAAGACAGTTTATAGTTTCACTATAAAATCATTTAACAAAGATTAGAGTGTGTATATGTGTGCAATAGATGACTTAAACACTTGGGGTGGGAAGTGTGCCCACTCTTATACTGTAGAAATCAAAGCTGATATATTCTAACTGCTATGAATTGCTTTTGAGGTGCATGGACAATGCTTGTGTGTGAAAGGACATAACTAGAGATGTCATTGATGTTGTTCAGCTTCACCTTTGGGAACAATGTTTGGCTCTTCTCATGCAGACTTCTTTATTAAGATATCCAAGGCTCTCTGAATTGCCCAGAAAGAATGTTTTGACAAATCTAATTAACAGCTCGTTTATTTTTTTGTTTAAACTGTTTGTGATGAAAATAGATAAAATAATATGTATATAACACAAATCCTAGTTGTTCAGTGTGCCAGAGCTACTGACTTTCTGATAGTAAACTTCCAGTCCAAAGAGTATAATAAAGTCTGAGTGTTGCTGAAAGAGTGTGCCTTGAGTCCTTACTGTTGTAACAGCAATGCAAATGTATTGGCTTTGTGGCTTCTGGGACATGGCTTCAGATACTGCTGACCTTGCTAGCTGAATGAGCTATCTGTGCTACAGAAGGGTTTTTACACTGCTGCATTAGATTTTTTGTAGGGAGGATTATCTATCACTCCTGTAGACTAAAGCTCCCTGCTGCTGCCCAGCACTTCTTCCTGCCAGCCCAAAGTGGGGGCTTTTATAACTTACAGTTGTCCAAAATTTCATTTGAATTTCCTTTTGGAAGAGGTTAGAAGTGCATTGTGCAGGTGTCCTTTTCTAAAAGCATGCCCTTCTGTTTCTTCCCCAATCCTGGATAAGCGATTTGAAAGTAATGAGCTTCTGCTGTTTTCCTGTTTAACAATACTAGCTGTGTTACTGCCCCAAGATGACAGGCTTGCCTTTTCTCTGTGGTTACCCAAGAACCAACCTTAGGCCTCTTGAGGGAAGATAGGAGAAAAGCAGTACTTGATTCCAATTCTGGCAGCAAAAGCATGGCACTGAAAATCATAATGTAGTCTTCTCAGACCCTTTCCTCTATGCCCTGGACCTTCTGCAACCTGAGAGGCAATTCTCAGCAGAAGACTGGGGCATAGCTTTTGGGAAGGACAATATCATTCTTGCATTCAGAAGTGAGATATAATAGAAATAACTGGTTTCATAGGTTGGTTGGTTTGGTTTGTTGCGTTTTTCATACCAACACTGGGCTATGATCTAAAGGGCTGATGAAACTGCCAAATGGTTTTGACAATGAAGTGGTTTTTAGCTTGACACTCAAAGGTGTTTAAGCAGTTTAGTGTTAACACACTGACCCAGCTCTCTCCACATCCTTGCTTGAGTAGATGTTGTATGCGAGTAAGCCAGGGCACGTGTAGTCCAAAGCTGTTTGCACTTCCTTTACCATCAGAAAATGAATTATGGCTGGGCAGTCATCTGTCACTTCAGTGGTCTGAACTGCGTCTTGAAGCTTCACTGGAAGTATTGATGATAAAAGTTGAATGTGATCTTTTCATTCATCTCTGCTACCAGGCCCTACCCAGCAGAATTGCACTGAACTGCAACTGTACTCTCACTCCCGTGGAAAGGCTGCATTTATAGAAATCACAATGCTTTGGTATTAGCTAACATAGAATACAAAGCTTTTATTGAGATTTAAAGTACTGAGTCAGATAGCTAATTATAAATATAAGGAGGTTATTTTGAAGTGCTTGTGCCCTAGCTGCTCTCCTGCCTCCCAAGAACCCCTGCCGACAATTACTTCTGTGATGCCCTTTCTGACCTCTTTGCTTGTATCAGTTCCATGTTCCAAAGACTAAATAAACCTTAAATCCTCATTTCTCCTTGAAGTGAGTTCTGCCCTGAACTGACAGTTGTCACAGATACCTTGTTTTGTAATGTTGCGTCTATATCGCTGTGAAGAGTTGGAGAGACAGAGAAAAATTGGAGAAAGAAAATTATTCTCTTGCGGCACACAAGACTGGGTTTTTTGTTTGTTTCTTTTTTTGATTTGCTAAAAAAAAAAACCAACCAAACCTTCTCTGTTTATCTCTTCCTAACAGAATTATAGACACCTGAGATAAAAAGCTCTGTGCTACTTTATCATGGTGAGCTATGACAGGATCATGGGTACAAGGTTACGAAGATCAATATTTAGATGTTTTGGTAATACTATTACTGTATTTTAAATTTCAAAGCCAGACCTGAAGCAAATCTTAGAGGTCTTTGCCAACCAAGGTGATTCTGTGGTTCATTATTTGTGTCACCTGATCAAAGTTAGCACTGCTTTGAGCAAGAGGCTGAACCAAACTTTTTCCAGAAGCCCCTTCTTTGTAATGTTCTTTTATTCTGTCACCTGATAGGCCATTGTTTGCCTTTGCCCTGTTTTTTTTTGTCTTTTAGCCAGAGGCTCCCTGTTTGCATCATTGTGCATGCTTATTTAAAATGGGTTTCATCTTAAAATCTAAAACTTCCATGAATTTTCATATTGCCTAAGGAAAAAACCCTTCTAATTATACATTAATTAAATTTTTCAGTCTCATAATTCTTCGGAATTTATGATTACACATGATGCAGTTAAAACTTTTCTATTAACCTTTAACAACAAAACTATGTTCCTGTCTGTTTAGTATGTGCTTATCTACCAACTGAAGCTCCAGTTCTATGAAAAACTGACTTTGTTGCAAATAGCCCTGTTAGAGTCATTGGGATGGCTGAGTTATAAAATAGTAATTGTGTGTGGTTTTGCACACATGAGAGCAGTAATGGATTAGATCAGTGTATGCCTCATTGATGGCTAAGGTCTAGCCAACAACTGGAACTGAGCTGGAAAGTTTAGCACACCACTATTGATTGTTTTAACAAAAACTTAATTTTCATATGCACTGACAGATACATTCTTGTTTTCCATAGGGCTGAAACTTTCCCTTATATTCCCTGTAGATGAAAGAAGTGCATCCCATCCCCAGAATGCTTTCTTTCAGAACACAGGGACATCAAATATGGTGGGTGGGACAACAGCTGGTAAAATATAGGTCAACAGATATATGGTGATGTTTTGTAGAAATTCAAGCTACACATGTGTATGTTCTACACAGCTAAATGTTAACAGTGTCTTGGCTCTGCAGGTTAAGGTGAGTGTGATGTGTAGTCCACAGTAAGCAAGATTTTAAAAAGGAAAATAATCACTTGTCCCCTTTTGATTCATTAGGATAAGACCTGTTTTCCTTGGCAAGGGGGAGGGGCTGATACAGAATACTGCTGGCTTTGATGTCTGCTAGTCCTGCAGCTGAGATGAAGTGGAAAGCATCGTGCAGCAGGAGCAAGCAGCTGCTCTCATTTATCCTGGACAGCCACAAAGGGCTGAGCAGCCTTTGCCTTTGAACTGACATCACATTCATGGTGGCAGCACCGAAATACTCAGTGTCTTATATACTCATGAGAGCAGCAAAAAAAAAAAAAAGACTCTTTGACTGATTTACCAGCTTTATCTTGGCTGCACAAGAATCACTGTTACTGTTATCAAGAGATGTAGTGCTCTTGATCCCTCTGTACTGAGGGAACAAAGGGCCTGGAAATCTGCCAGGTCTTTATAAGTAAGGTATCCTCAGCTGGCAGCAATCTCTTGCAGTCATCAGTGGAGCAAGCTCCTGAAAATCCTCTTTCACTGCATGAATTCTTCCAGTAGCAGGCTACAGTTACGCATCTCTAGTGAGTGAAATGATGTACAATGCATGGTGCGATACTAGAGAGAGGAATTGTGATCAGAAACCCATGGAAGGAAGAAAGACTGGGTGGTGGCAGTGCAGGAAAATGAAGCTGAGGGGTCAATATGGGATAGCAATAGGGAACTCCATAGAAGAGAATAGAATCCCATCATCATTAGGAGGTGTTTAAGGAGCCAGGTAATTTGTGGTTTAGGCTGCTGTGACCAGTGATCTGAGGGTCAGGCCTGTCTGACAATGCTGAGAAACGCACATACTGTGTGTGCTATCTCCCAGAAGAGTCACTGTCATGGGAGCTAGCAAGGTCTTGGTGATGGCTGAGAGCTTTGTCGCCCAAGAGGGGTTTGACAATGTCACATCTCCAGAGGCCAGTGCAGACAGTGCTGAATGGAATCACTCTGGGATCTGTATCACTATGGCCACTATCACCCCAGTGAGTAAACCCCTCTGAAACCCAGGCTGGAGGCAGGACACTGAAATGCCAGCTGACAGGCCAAGAGTATTAGTAACTCATATTGTCCTAGAGCTGAGCAGTGTTGTGATGTGCAGTGAATTCATTAGGGCTCTGTCTCTGCTGGCACACCTCCTGTTGCTAGCAGCAGAAGGTGTATGTGTGTAGCTCTCGCTGGAGGCAAGAAAGAGGATGGGTGCCTTCTTCATGTGCAGAATTGTAAGAATCTGAGTTCATCCCCTGATCAAGGATACAGGGTAACTACAGACCTTTCATTTTACCCTATCCCATATAACCAAGGAGCCTGTAAAGCTGGGGAACTTGGCCATGCTGTGCTTTACCATGCTGGTTTGGCTGCCTGCTCTGCTGCAAACTCTTGGGGAACTGGTAGGGTATCTCACTCTTGGAAGCTTTCTAAAGATAATCCCTGAAGCTTTCACAAACACCTGACTCTTGAGCAAGTCATGAGAGCACATCAGATGTTCTGGATCACCCTGGATCATCTACTTTTATTCTTGTGGCAGTATTTTGGATGTGTTCATTCCTAGCAGTTTTGCTGTGTAGCCTAAAGCAAAGTTGTCACAGACTCAGAGGCCAATTTTTGTGCCTTAGTTATCTTCAAACATTAACCTGAATAATTAAATTATTCAAAAGAATGCTACAGGGCAGGAGTGCATCCCCTCCTCTTAAGTACTACTGAATGAGGCAGTTTTTTTAAGGTTCTTTTAAGGTTAAGATCAAGTGTGCATACGCTAACAACAGCTATTTGGGGTTGTATTTTAGAGCCAGACTCAAATGTGGAATTCCTTTTTCTTCTGGTAAGTCGAATGAATTCAGGTATGCCCTTAATACCACTGACTTCCTATGGACACTCAGTATTTAGAGCAGGGAAAAAAATCAAAATTTCTGACTTGTATTCTCAGAAGCTTTCTTTATACTTTTTACTTGCAACTTCCAAAAACTTGAGTGTGCTCAGTTGCACTCGTCTTCTCTGGACATTTCATCTTTTGAGTCAGGAAGGCAGAAATATAGAGCTGGATTGTGCCATCCTTAAAATTTGTGCCCATGTGGACAGAGTCAAAGGTTTTGCCCTTTTTTTTTAATAATGATAAGCATTCTAGGACCTGGAGAAATCTGTGCTAACCCTGACCATATTTTTCTTGCATTCTTTTCTTAAGAAAATCTCTCAGCCAAATCCTTTTCTCCCCTATTTGTATCTTCAGTTATTGTTTCACTGTGGATCCTACTTGGCCAACATAGCAACTTCCCCCATTTTTTTCTGCCTGGACCAGACCTATAATACTCAGTAAAGTTTCAGAGTATTTTTGTAGCTGATTCCAGGTATGTTCCCTCTCATTCTGCTACACCAGAACTTGTTGCAAACAGTGGGGGTGTATTTGGGCAGCCAGTTCTCATAACCTTTTTCCTTCAAGAAACCTGATTGATTGCTGTTGCAGCCAGGAGGGCTACAGGTACCTGTGCCCCATCAGCAATGGGTACTTTGTACTTGGTATTATATCCTGCCAAGATGTGAGCAATTCCTCATTTATTCATAAAATGCACTCTCTCTTTTCTTGGCTTGTGGCTAACATTAGTGCTGCCAACTGCATTTTCTTGTTACCTGTCTGCTTGGCAATTTCACAGAATCACAGGATGTTAGGGAATGGAAGGGACCTCAAAAGATCACCTAGTCCAATCCCCCTGCCAGAGCAGGAATACCTAGATCAGGTCACACAGGAACGCATCCAGGCAGGTTTTGAATGTCTCCAGAGAAGGAGACTCCACAACCTCTCTGGGCAGCCTGTTCCACTGCTCTGTTACCCTCACTGTGAAGAAGTTCTTCCTCATATTTATGCAGAATCTCCTATGTTCCAGCTTGCACCTATTGCCCCTTGTCCAGTCATTGGATGTCACTGAGAAGAGCCTGGCTCCATCCTCATGACACTTGTCCTTTACATATTTATAAACATTAATGAGGTCACCCCTCAGTCTCCTCTTCTCCAAGCTAAAGAGACTCAGCTCCCTCAGCCTTTCCTCATAAGGGAGATGTTCCACTCCCTTAATCATCTTTGTGGCTCTGCGCTGGACTCTCTCAAGCAGTTCCCTGTCCTTCTTGAACTGAGGAGCCCAGAACTGGACACAATATTCCACATGCAGCCTCACCAGGGCAGAGTAGAGGGGGAGGAGAACCTCTCTCAACCTACCAACCACACCCCTTCTAATACACACCAGGATGCCATGGGCCTTCTTGGCCACAAGGGCACATTGCTGGCTCATGGTCATCCTGCTGTCCACCAGGACCCCAGGTCCCTTTCCCCTGTGCTGCTCTCCAACAGGTCAGTCCCCAACTTATACTGGCACATGGAGTTGTTCTTCCCCAGATGCAAGACTCTACACTTGCCCTTGTTATATTTCATTAAATTTCTCCCCGCCCAACTCTACAGCCTGTCTTGGTCTCTCTGAATGGCAGTACAGCCTTCTGGTGTGTCAGCAACTCCTCCCAGTTTGGTGCATCAGCAAACTTGCTGACACTCTATTCCCTCATCCAAATCATTGATGAATATATTGAATAGTACTGGTCCCAGTACCAACCCCTGAGGGACTCCACTAGACACAGGCCTCCAACTAGACCCTGTCCCATTGACTGCAACTCTCTGGCTTCTTTCCTTCATCCAGTTCACAATCCACCTCACTACCTGATCATCCAGACCACACTTCGTCAGTTTAGCTGCAAGGATGCTGTGGGAGACTGTGTCAAACGCTTTACTGAAATCAAGATAGACCACATCCACTGCTTTACCATCATCTGTCCACCGGGTTATGTCCTCATAAAAGGCTATCAGGTTGGTGAAGCATGACTTCCCCTTGGTTAAGCCATGTTGACTGCCCCTAATGACCCTCTTATCCTTGACATGCCTAGAGACAGCACCAAGGATAAGTTGTTCCATCACCTTTCCAAGGATGGAGGTGAGGCTGACTGGTCTATAGTTACCTGGGTCTTCCTTCTTGTCCTTTTTGAAGACTGGAGTGACATTTGCTTTCCTTCATTCCTTAGGCATCTTTCCCTTTCCCTACAACTTAACAAAGATGATGGAGAGTGGCCTAGCAATGACATCCGCCAGCTCCCTCAGCACCCATGGGTGCATCCCATGGGGACCCATGGATTTATGGATGTTCAGGTTGCTTAACTGATCCCTAACCCAGTCCTCATCAACCAGGACAAACTCTTCCTCTATCCTGACTTCCTCTGGAGCCTCAGGGGTCCTGGGCTCCTCAGGACAGCCTCCAGCAGTATAGACAGAGGCAAAGTAGGCATTCAGTAACTCTGCCTTCTTTTTATCCTCTGTCACCAGGACACCCACCTCATTCACCAGTGGGCCTACACTGCCTCTAGTGTTAGGTTTTATCTGCAGTGTATTTGAAGAAGCTCTTTCTGTTCTCCTTGACCTTTCTTGCAAGGTTTAATTCCAAGGAGGCCTTGGCTTTCCATTGCCTCCCTGCATCCTCCGACAACAGACTTATATTCCTCCCAAGTGGCCAGCCCCTCCTTCCACGATTTGTACATTCTCTTCTTCCCCTTGAGTTTGCCTTGCAGTTCCCTGTTTAACCATGCAGGTCTCCTGGCACCCTTTCTTGACTTCCTGCCTGTTGGGATGCACTGATCTTGAGCTCAGAAGAAGAGGTCCTTGAACGGTAACCAACTATCTTGGGCCCCTTTACCTTCAAGTACCCTGTCCCATGGGATTTCCCCTAGCAATTGCTTGAAAAGGCCAAAGTTGGCCCTGCTGGAGTCCAGGGTTGTAGTTCTGCTAGATATTCTATTCCTGCCACACGAGATCCTGAACTCCACCATCTCATGGTCACTGCAACCAAGGCTACCCTCAACCTTCAGCGCTTCAACCAGACCCTCCTTGTTCGTGAGAATAAGATCCAGCAGCGCTCCTCTCCTAGTTGGCTCATCCACCATTTGTATCAGGAAGTTATCATCAACACACTGAAGGAACCTCCTGGACTGTGGATGGATGGCTGAGTAAGCCTCCCAGCAAATATCAGGGTAGTTAAAGTCCCCCATGACAACCAGGGCCTGCATTTGTGAGACCGCTATCAGCTGCCTGCAGAAGGCCTCATCAACCTCCTCGTCCTGATCCGGTGGGCTGTAATAGACCCCCACAACAGTATCACCCATGCCAGCCTGACCCTTAATTCACACCCACAAGCTCTCAAGTCGCTCTTGATCCGCCCCTGGACAGAACTCAATACACCCTAGTTGCTCCCTCACATAAAGAGCAACTCCACCACCTCGCCTCGCTGGCCCGTCTTTCATAGCCATCCATGACCACATTCCAGTCATGCGAGCTGTCCCACCAAGTCTCTGTAATCACCACTAGATCGTAACCCCCTGACCCAACATGGATTTCTAACTCCCCCTGTTTATTCCCCAAGCTGGGTGCATTGGTGTACAGGCATTTCAGAGAGCGAGCTGAGCACGCCGATTTCACCCTGGGGGGGGTGGGAGGCCTCCTGGTCATCATCAGTACTAGAGCACTGCCCCAGTGGTGCAAGGCCAGCTACAGCCCCATGCTCCTTCAAACCTCGTTTAAAGCTCTCCGAATGAGCCCTGCTAGTACCTGTCCTAGGACCCTTTGGACTTAATGCAGTCATCAAGAAGGCTATATACTAATTCTTTACTCATAATTTGAGTAAAACCTGGTCTTCGCACAAGCTCTAATCAATTTGCCCATTTAATTTCAATTCAGTTCAAAGTTTGCAGTAGCCTCTGAGAGGACCACACTCTAGTCCACAGCTGTGCTTGCTTTCTGTGTCCCATGATCAGCAGCTATCTGTCCCAAGTCCCTAGCCCTTTCTTGTCTCATAAAGCAGCAGCAGTTTCACCTGCTGCACGCCCCTGCTTTGGGATGGTAACCTATCTGTTGTTATACATGCTGTGTATCCCAACTCCTTCTTCTTTTCCCATTTATACATATCATCCCCTAAATCATCTTTCTCTTGTGACTTCAAATCCAATTCTCCACCACCTTCTGCAGATACAGCAGCTATTTTTAATTTTTGTATCCTGATCTGCTTTTGGAAGCATCTAATTTTAGCTTCACATTTAATATGATCAGGTTCCCTTGGAGCTCTCCTTTGTTCCAGGGTGAATGGCTGTACCATGCATGTTAATCCTTCTACTGGATTCTATCATTTCCTGCTTCTGCAGCTTTTCTTTCCCTTTTTCTGAATTGAAAATACTGTATTTCATGATTACTTTTTTAAGCCACTAGACTGTACTCCTCTTCAAGTTTCTTAGCATTTTCTTTTAAAACACAGTTTTCAGATCAAAGCAGTTATTTTTTGCTTTCACTCTGGTTCTATCAGCCCAAAATGTTTTAGCTGCTGCCCACAACAGTCACAGAGATACAGGAATTGTATCCTCAAGTTACACTTTATAACTAGAGAATACTTATTCTATATCGCCCCTGGTCTTGTGGACTGAAATGAAACATCCCTTCTTCCATGGAGAGGTGCCTGTAGCCTGGAACACATTGGGTTTTTTTTTTTTTAATTCTCTTTTATTGTTCTCTCTAATCTTCAGCTGGATCAGTTAGTATCGTTTGGGTGGCATTAGTGGCTTGTCAAGGTCACTGCCTGCAGTGACATAAAGTTTGGTATACAGCAAAGAAATGGAAGACTGAGCAAACTGTAAAGGACACATGTTGGCTAGCTAATGGAAAATCATATTTTTCCTGGCCATGCAACATCCTAGACTGAATACAGCAATGGTGTCTTCAGACTGAAATTGAACTGTTCTTACACAAGGACTTCATGGAGTATTGCATCTCAGGAGCCTTCCCCTGATCCAAGGGGCCAGCGTTGTCTTTGGGCTCGTTACTGACATGGTGCACTTCTAGTGCTCCTGAAACAAGTCACATTTACAGCCTTCAATCCAACTGAACATTTTGCTTTGTTGAGCTGGTCAGCAAAGAATAGATCTCTGATCAGAAGCTGAAGAGGAGAGAAAAAGACTCAATATGCTAATAAGGGATCCAAAGCAGAAAAGAGATGGAAAAGCTCAGAGCTGAGCTCAGAGTTATCAGAAGTTCCTAGTAGTGGCTGTGGCATACAAGACATCTTCACAACAGCGTACAAGCAATGACCCCAGGCACAGCACCAGCAGTACCCCTGGAGAGGACTTATGCAGAAATGGGCATGGTACCGGTAGGGTGTCTACTGAGAAGATCACAAATACAAGTAAACTAAGCAGTTATGGTTAAAGAAGAAAATGTTATGTGCCAGTAGAGGAGATGAGGGTGAATATTTTTATCTTTAGTTTCCACAGAGACTGTGTATCAAAAGTAATGAGAAAGGACTGGCAGGCACAGCAAGCTGTGAGGTTTGCACTCAGCTCCATGAAGAGCATCTCGAGGATGAAGCTAGATGAAGAAATGAATTTGAGAAACGCATTGCTAAATCAAAAAAGCTAAAGGGCCCATATTTCCAACTTGTCCTGAGGCACTGAAAGCTCTTAATCGAGGAAATAATTTAATTTTTAACTTCTCTGATCGGCTGTTTTTACGTGTGGCCAATGTGGATGCTTCAGCGCTTCCAACCCTGCTGGAAATAGAGCAGGACTGCTGGAAACTTGGAAGATGTCTGCTTTCTTCTTCAAGAAACCCTGAACTTATTCTTCTGTGCGCTGTGCAGTTACTTGTATGGATCTACAGCAAGTGCAATAGGCTTTCAGTCTGGACTGACACCTGCCACACATCAGCGCTGGTGCTCCGAAACAGGCAGGACTGTGAAGGATCAGTACCTTCAGGATTAATCCTTTGGGGTACCATTCAGCTGAAACCATATGTCGTGATCTACATCTAGCAAAGCCGAAAGGACAGCGAATCTTCCACACAAGAAGAGCCAGCAGAGTGATTATGGTCGAGTTCTGGCTGGAGGCACCCTGGGGCTGGCTGATGCTTTATTTTATTAAGTGGGTAAGTTCATGCTCTTTTAACTCAAGGAAAAAGCTTCTGGATCAGTGATGGGGCAGGATCTCTTCAGCAGCATATAAGAACACGGTATTGATTCAGACCTGGCTGTGCGTGAGGAAATCCCTGGCAGCATCCACCTTTGTCCTGACTTAGCTATCAGAGCAGCACTGAAATATTGGCCTGAAATGTCTGTCACTTTAGTTCTTCATTGATCATCTAAGCTGGCTCCCTCATGCCAAGCATGACAGTGGTGGGGAGAAGGGATTAAAGGATATAAGATACCAACTGCAGGTTTTCTGGTCCTGTGCACTGGCTAGTTTGGAGAATGCGCTAAAGCGGGCTAGCTGTCAGCTGTCCCACACAGACTGTCCACTCAGTGCAGCCAGCCAGGGCATGTGATGCCAGTGCTCTGCTCACTTCCCCCTTGCCTCTCATTCACTCCAGAGGCAGTGGGGTAGGTAGGATCTGAAAACACCTCCTGGCATCAGGCAAAGCAGCTGGAGAAATTCATTGTCAGGACTCTGGTGTCTCTGGGCAGGCTCAGAGGTGCATGCTCAGGCATCTGGGAAGGCTTTTGGGGCAGTGATTGAGAGACCAAGGTCTCCAAGTTCTTCAGCCATTTTCAGAGGTGGGTAGCAGCTGAATAGGTAATGTTGCATATCTGGATTTTAGTCCTTGCCTTTTAATCTGATAATAAGTAAATACTGCTGTCTCTTGGTGCAGGAAATAGCTTCTGACAGAAGGTCACTGACAGAAGCTGGAGTCCATTTTGATCCCTTTGAAGGCTGTCACTTTTCTGAATTGCTGAACTGTTTGTTTTTTTTCCTGGAATTTTGGAGGTGTCTGATCTTGTAGTGCTTCTGCTGCAGGTTGCATGCTCTCATCCGTCTGTAAGGCAGTTCCAGAGCAAGTAATTTAGTTAGCCCTGGTTGCTGGCAGTCAGTGGGGAAGGCTCAGCCTACTGTGTAGATAGCAGTACTGCTTGAATTAAGTGGAAAGACATGGTCATGCTGGATATTGCAGGAGAGGGGTGTTCAAGCAATTCAACGTGGAAATTGATTGGATCCAGATCCTTACGTCTTTGCTGTCCCTGGCCGTACAGAGAAACACTGGAGCACCCTTCCCTGCCTGCTGGCTGCACTCAGGCTGTCTGGGTATAGAAGAGAAGTTGATGAAGTAGCAGAACATCCACCCCGTGGCTTACATGAGCAGTATGAAGGGTTCAATTCAATGCAGTGAAGGGAAAAGCTCAATAGAAGAGAGAGCACTTGATCGTTCCAGAAATGACCCGGTGTGCTCTGCAAGCAAAGGAATCTTCTAACGGGATCGTCCCGCGGCTGGGTACGGCCAGATGCGCAGCATCCGTGTCTCTCGGCCCGGTGGCCGCCTGTCCCGCCGGCCGAGCCACTGGGGGTCAGTGTTGCTCAGCTAAAGCTGTGGCAGCGGCCGGTGCCGGTCCCGGGGCTGTGCGGGGGCGGTGGTGGGAGCGCGGAGCTCCGACTGCCCGCCGGGGAGGCCGCCCGGTGCACCGGGGCTCTGCTGGCAGCAGTGACAGCTGGAGGGAGCAAGGCTCGGTTTGGGGCATTCAGACACGCCGCAGTAGGGCTTCGGCAGAGGAACCCCGTGCGTCAGGTTCCCTGTCTAAAATGCAGTGCATCACCTGCCTTCCGCTTCTGTCACCCCGTGCTGGGCGCAGCGCGGCTAATCCAGACAGGTGCTGTGCAAACACAGTGCTGCTGCGCCTGCCTGCATGGCCCCAGCTAGTGTCCGTGGGAAGGAACTGAAAACCAGACACAACTGCATGGCTGGGCCAAGACTTGCCTTCCTCAGTCCTTCACCAACAGCTTTTTTTCAAGTGCTGGCAGTTTAGCAAGGACCATGCCTCAAAATCAAATCTCAGGTGGCCTATTGACCTGTGGCAGCTGGAGTTCAGTACCAGAGAACTGCAGAGCGGTGGCATCCTTTAGTAACATTCAGTATAAAATCTATTCGTGTCCAGCAGGTCAAAGGAAGTGATTCTCCTCCTCTAGTCTGCTCTTGTGAGACCTTACATGGCGTCCTGTGTCCAGCTGTGGGGCCTCCAACATAAGAAGGACATGGAGCTGTTGGAGCAGGTCCAGAGGATGCCACAAAGATGTTCCAAGGGCTGGAGCATCTCTGCTATGGGGACAGGCTGAGGGAGTTGGGGTTATTCAGCCTGGAGAAGAGAAGGTTTCAAGAAGACCTTATAGCACTTTCCAGTACCTTAAGGGGCTACAAGAAAGCTGAGGAGGGACTTTTTACAAGAGCATGTAGTGATAGGATGAAGAGTAATGGCTTTAAACTGGAAGAGAAGAGATTTAGATTAGACCTTAGGAAGAAATTCTTTACTGTGAGGGTGGTGAGGCACTGGTAGAGGTTGCGCAGAGAAGCTGTGGCTGCCCTCTCCATGGAAGTGTAAAATGCCAGGTTGGATGGGGCTTGGAGCAACCTGGTCTAGTGGCAGGTGTCCCTGCCCATGGCAGGGGGGTTGGAACTAGATGATCTTTGAGGTCCCTGCTAACTCAAACCATTCTATGATTCTATGATTTTGTTTTCAAGTGTGTCTTTCACTCAATAATACAGAGCTTGCTGAAGAAACTCACTGAAGCTTGTATTTGTCATCTTCAATCTCCTGGCCAGGCCCATGCTTTTCTACTTGGCTGCTTTGAAGGACATCTCATAACATGCTTCCAGATGCAGAATGACCCCAGAAAGCAGCCTGCATACCTCAGAGCACTAACAAAGCATGGGTGGTACCCCATCTCCTCCTGGGACCTGAGCAGGCAGCAGCAGTACTGGGCTGACCTCCATGCTCAGCTTTCTGCTGATTTTTCAGCTTCCTCAGACACTGATGCAGAGGTACAGACCTGCCCTCACCTCAACAACCTGGGCTGAGACTTGGCTGATCTACCTTTGCATGCATGGTGTGCAGGCATTGATATCTGATCTAGTCAGCCAGAAAGAGCTGCTTTTAGGGCACAGTTCATCTGATTTATTATAGACAGATGTCTGCTTTGTAGTAAGTCACCTCCAAAGTGGCTCTTTCTCCCCAGTGACTATGCAGGATGCTTGCAGCGACTAGCTCTGACAAGACGTCTGGGTGAAGCTCAGCGGGTGCCGAGCCTGTGTTCAGGCTGGAGCCTTGCAAAGGGACTTTTGTGGTTGGGGATCTCAGAGTGGGGCATGTTCAATATGCAGTTGTGGCTGCTTGCTGTTAAAATGTTATTTCCATTATGGTGTTGCAATCTGGGTCTCATAAAATAACCTAGCAGCTAGATTCTTTGCTCAGGAAAAGGAGGATTGTTCCCCTTGTCTGATGCCCCTTCTCTGAGGGGGTACAAGCCCCATCCCCTGCTTCTAGTGAGCACTCACCAAGTGGCAGCCTCCTGGGCAAGATGTTCTCCATCTCTGCAGCTGAAACTGTCCTCCTGTGTAGGTCTCTTGGAGATCATGAACAAATACAGTGTCAGCACTTCTACATTCTTTGATATAAATGAAGTTACATGTCCAGAAGCTGAGACTTCTGATGTTTATAGCAAGTTCTATTTATAATGCTAACATGAAAGCAGAGCATTTATGCATTAAAAGTACATTCACTTCGGAGAAAAGCACCAAAAAAAAATGTAATATAATCACATATAAACTACTGGGGGAACTAGACCCAGTCAGGAAAAGTGACCTGTGCTCTTTTGTAATCATTCTTGAGACTTTCAGAGCAACATCAGTCCAAAGGTCTCAAAGCACTTCAGAGATGTGTAATAAGTGGAGACACAGCAATCAAAAGCTGTGGCAGAACTCACACTGATTTTTGTAGACTTTGGATAAAATTAATGCATAATGTGTAACAGGCAGCTGGAGGTCAGGAACTGTTGCCCTCAGCCCTCTGCTTGAGCCACCAGGCACCTTTCTTCCTCTTCTGGTCTCAGCTTATCGGTGTCATCACTCTAAAATAAATGGCACCAAAGTTCACACCTTGTAATTGTATGTACAGAGACTAACAGAGCTGTAGAAGACTAGAGAGGCTGCTCCCATCATCTAGTCTGACCCTCTACAGCACACAGCAGCTGTTCTTGACTTCTGAAGTCTTCAAATGTTGGAAAGGCCTCACAGTCTTAGCTAATTGTTCCAATAATTAAATGCTTTTATTGTCTAGAGCATCCACTTAATCCTTGCTCCCAGTCCATGTAGTGGCAGTTTTCAACACTGAATCTGTGTTCTCAAAGACACTTCTGAATGAAAAAAGCACAAAAGCTGATTTAGCAATTAGATGAGGTTTCTAACATTTAAAGCTGTACTGCACAACGTATTATAGTTAGTGTTGTATGAAAAAATGTAAGTTTCTTTTACGTACAATCAAATTATATTTTCACATATTGTTCTATACATTATGCAGTACGTGTACATCTGGGTCAGTCAGTTCTGTCTTCTCTGCCCTTGATCTACCGAAGACAGGCCAAAGAAATGAATGGCTGTGCTGTGGCTCAGTGAGACCTGACTTCAGTGTTGATTCCTTCACAGGGAGGAAATTCAGTAATAGTAGGGGCAGCTGACGCTGCAATAAAGCCATGTTATTCCTTTATTTTGTAGATCCCAAGCAAGGAAAGTAGTTTTGTGCATGGTCAAAATAAGGTGTTACAGTGAAGATCAGGATGAAGAATTTGCTGGAGCTGGAGACCAGCATTGCATGTATTGAAGCAACAGTGTGAATAAGGAAGGATGTAGCTGTGCTGACCATAAAACACAGCTTTATGCTACACTTCATGTAGCAAGTTGCATGGGGACTCACAAGATGCCTTTTCTTGCCTGAACCTTTCCCCAGAAAGGCTGAGTACACCAGCTAAACTCACTTCAACTGGACAGAGGTATCCTGGGCAGTGTTAGCTCTTAGATCTGGCAGCTCGTAGACCTATGGTGCCTCTTTGTAGAGCTGTCAGTTGTTCAGAGACTAGATGTGAGCATCACTATGAGGGTAGTTACTTTTCACCCAGCTGTTAGCCAGCTGTGGGAGACTACAGCACCAGCAGTGTTGGCCATGACAATGTGTTTGCATGCATGGATGTTCAGAACATGCTGTTGTACCATGTTACGCTGCTGTTGCTGTTCTTTTTGTCCTGGCAAGGAAGGAAAGAAGTTTGTGTGGTTCAGCAGCAGGAACAGTACTAAAGAAAGATGAGCTTTCATCCATCTCTTTCCAGGTTTCCTGTCTGAAACTACAGCCTGTCTCTGCCTCCTCTTAAAAAAAAGATAATTTACTCTTAATCACAAAAGTAGAATGAGAGGAATCAAGGAGGCAGAGTGGCTGCCCTAGAGAAATGCCCAGGAAAATAGATACAAAAGCCTGTGTGTCTCCCTGTCGCAAAACCAATACAGTTAACTTCTTCAGGTAACGAAGATTTAACATTTGTAGGTGCCAGGCATGCCTGTGGGTAGCTTGTTGTCAGAGTGACAGATATATCAGTTACATCAGTACTACCAGCTACCGCACAATTTCTCTCTGTCACTGGAAAACCACATGCATAGAAATTGAATATATAATATTTACAGCAAATGATTGCAAACAATAGTGGTTTAGAGCTCTGAACATGTGACCAGCCCTGTTGGTGCTGGAGGGTCAAACAACACTATAACAACTGCCACAGTCACAGTAAACTGATAACATGCTCAGAGAGTATAAATCACTCTTTCCTATCTCTATCATCATGGTGTCCATGACACGCTGGGTTTCTGATTGTGCAATGAAATGGCATTTGACTGAAGACGTTTGGTGTTTGTAAGGGAAGTTGTTCCTGGGCCAAACTGCTGCTTTGGAACACAGCAAAAAGTTGCAACACCGTGATGGGTGGTTCTGTAAAGTGTAAGGTCCTCGGTGAAATTACCCTGGGCCTCTCCATCCAGGTCCTCCGTTGTACAACAAAAAACAATGTATATGACAGATTGGATAAAATCTTCATTGGCTGTCCCTATTCAGCTTAACCAAGTATTTTCTTTTGCCACCTAATATCAGTTCCTTGCCACCAAAGAAAGCTTTTTGTAATCAAGAAAGAAAAGAAGCCAAGACATGGAGTATTAAGTAATCATTTGTAATTAATTTTCTTCAGATTAATATAATTTTCTGAAATCTTGTAGGGTTTGCTTGTTTTATACCAGGTTCTTAGACAGCACTTACATTCTACATGCCCACACTTGGAAAAGATTATTTCACTCCATGTGTTTACTGTCATTATTCTTTTGAGTGTGTTCCACTTGATTCTGTAAAACATTAAACACGCCGGAGGAAATACCAAAGGTGAAGATATTGAATGCTGCTAGTGCTACAAAAGATAAATAAGCTGAAAGTGTGGACATGACAGCCCGAGATACTATAACAAGCTGTGAGTTTTCTCCACTGCAAAACTGCTTTGAAGCCATGGTCTTTTCTACAGCAAGATGGGAGGACAAGGAAGGGCTGAAATAAAATACTGAATTAAAATATTTTTAGTTTTTACCAGCAAACTCATGTGCTTTTTTTCCCCTACTGCTGCTCAGCAGGGACAGGAGACCCCGCTCACTGGTGAGAAAGCACATCCGTGTCTAGGCTGCCCTCCCCAAAGGCAGTCAGAGGATGTGTCTGTGTCAGTCCGGGGGTGCAGAGCTCTTCCAGGAGGAAACTGCCAGTAGCTGTAGCCCAGGGGCAGCAGGCAACAAATGCTTCCTTTCCCTCTTCTGCCCCTTTCTGCCACTTTTACCTGCACCTGCCAAAGGTAAGTCCAGCTTCATCCTGCCTTTGGGTCCAGTTTATATTTTGCAGCTGAGATACATAGAGAGAAAATCACATCTGATTCTTTGGCTGTTCAGAGCAAAGGTCATTTGGGAGGTGCCTTAGAGTCTCATGCACTCTGCTTTAAGGTGGGCTGAATGGCAACGCAGTGTTTATTTCAGAAGAGGTCAATATGTGTTCTGGGGGGCTGGGGAGGATGAACCCATCCTCAGACTCCTCTTTCTGCTTTTGTAATCTCAGCCCATCCTGGCCTGTGTTTCTTATTGCCCTGCTGAGGGCTTGGCAGCTGGTTTTGCCCCTGCAGTTGGCTCTTTCCTCTTCTCTGAAGGCTCTTTTTTGCTTGATGCCTCTGCTTTGTCTATTCCTTGGCCACTGTCATCGCTGGCACTGGATATTACCTGCATGGCTGGCACCAGCTGAACAGGCTCATTGCTATTCTTCCACCTCCGTGCCCCCGACTGTGTATTGAATTCGTACATTTTACCAGTAACTTGCAAGGGAGAAAAGACAACCAATTAAAATCATTCCTGCTTTACCAGATTAAAACATGACAGTTGTCCTCAGGATGGGGTTGAAATGAGAAACATAAAGCACCTGGAAAATCAGTGGAGCTGGGGAGGTAGCCCAGAGAGGGAAATCCTCATTTCCACAAATGAGTGTGGGGACCTGGGTGTTGTGGTGGCCGCTGAGGGGAGATGATGTTCTGTCAGTGTTAAAACTGGGTCCGCAGTTTGGGAAATGGGAATATTAAAAAAAAAAACAAAAAAACAAACCAAAAACAACCAAAAAAACCCCACCTTCTTATCATCCTATACCTCTGTCCAAGTTACAGCTACCATGGGCAGTGTAACAAACACATCTGTAGTCCTGAGTTGTTAGGCCTAACTCTCTCAAACCTTTTGCCTTTGCCCATGCTGAGCAAGGCCATTGTTTATGTCTGTACCTATTTTTTTCAAGTAGAGTTGCCAAACTAAGGTAGGAAAACTTGCTAGGAGCACAATATGCTACATACATCTTCCAGACCATGTCAGGTTGCCTAGGTTAACCCAAGATTTGGAGATCTGGGATCCCCAGTGAGTTTTGGCTGTATGCATTGCTCTTCTGCACAAAATGCTTTCCTCCAGGCTTGCTGTGCCCACTGTCATTAACAGAGTGAAATACTATGTATTTTCTGTTTGTGCAAGTACATGCTTCCCTCATATTTATAAAATATTGTTAAATTTGGGGGTTTTAGCACGTGTGGTTACCTTTCCTTGTTAGAAAGATTTTTGGCCCTCTTCAGATATTATGGGTAGTTTCTACTTGTACATTAAAAGCAAATGTCTTCTTCTGTAGTTCATTTATTACCTAGACATAGGTGGCAAAATTGCAGCGTGTCCAGTGTGATTGCCTCACAGTCTAAATCATTGTCTCTTGCTAAACAGACAGAAAATCAGGAGCTATAGCAGCATTTCTTGTAATTAAACATTATTAATATGAGACAAACAAAAGACCATTAAGGCCTGGAAAGAAATAGTGGTTACATGTTACTACATGTTGCAGTTTGTATCAGAATTAATGGTTTCTGAGGCATTAACACAATTTGAGCAATGAAAGATGAAACTATATCTCTTTACGTGTTATTTTTTTCTGATTGCTTATAAGGTGGGCATGTTAAAGCAGCCCAGATCAGGAAGAAGCTCCTGACCATCCCTCCTAATCATATTCAACAGATGATGTCCTGGGATTTATTAAATCTCATTTCCAAACCACCACCACTTACTCCTCTAGGATTTGGGATGAGCCATGGAGGGGAGGAATGGGGAGCACACATTTCTCTGCTGGCACCACAGAGCTGTGTAATAGTTCAATGCTTGTGTCAGGCAAGACAAAACCAGTATGGCTCTGAGGGCAGTTTGGATGGGCTCAGATATCCTTAAGTCTGGGGTGGTCAGGTTTGCTGAAGAAAGGAGTCACCAGCTGTCCTGCAGAAACACTGAGAAGCAGCTTCTGCAGCGGCCTAGAGAACATCCATGTTTAATATATTACAAATGCAGTTACACAGGGAAAAAGCAGGGACTTTGGAGCCTATCCATCCCTCTAGATCTCTTTATAAATAGCAGGTGGGCTTGGACCTGGACCAAACAGGCCTTGAGCAGCCTTGTGGATGGGCTTTAATTGCACAGTAGGGTCTCATTCGTTTGCCCAAATTCTACTGAAGTCCCCATGCCTAGTGTTTCCCATTAGCTCACAGCATCTGACAGCTCTGAGCCAGCTAATAAAAAACACAAGGTACAGGCACTTGGGTGGAAATTTGGCCAGATGAATCCAAGCCTTGGAACAAGCCTGCCTTCTTCTGAATAATTTGTAGACCTATTGTTCTGGACCTATTTTTGGATCTATTTGTTAAAGACCTATTTTGACTGACTGTCATATTTTACCAGCCTCCTCTCCCCATGCTGGGGCCCTCAGCCATTAAACAGGGCTGGTGATACACTTGGTAGCCAATGCCACCACAACGGTATCTGAAAGCAAATGGTCTTCCCTTTCCTCTCCAACAAGCAATGCTTAACCCTTAAACAGCAGCAATGCACTGTTGCTGCAAGGGAGGAGGTTTGTGCAGGAGCAAGTAACTCACCTACCTGCCCTGCATCCAGGGAGAGGTTTAAGAGATGAAGTCAGTACATCTGCGGCTACATTAATCTGCTGGCCATTTCCCAGACATGGGAAGGGTGAAACCACACAGTCATGACAGCACCAGAGCAGGAGGCCTGCAGCAAATTCCTCCTCCCCTCCCACCTTTCTATACCTGATCCATACATTCAGGTTTAGCAGACGAGTAGTGAATAATCTGGCCATCGGATGTGTGCTTTCAAGGGCCCTGAGTGTATTGTACCATTAGCAATGTTACTAGGGCACTGTTCTGATTTTCACTGTCTGCGAAATATAGCTCCCATTCTCCTTGGAAACAGCAAACCTTAAAAATGAAAAGCAAATGTCGAACCTTATTTAAATCAACTAATCCAGTTTGTTTCCAGCCAAATATTCATATCCACTGTTAATTGCTTTTTATTACCTGGATCTCTGGCTTCTCCATCAAAGACAGTGTTTAGCTTTGTCATTGTCTGTGAAGAGAGACAAAATGTGAAATGAATCCTGTGAATTAGTTAAGTAAGAAGGAGGAGCAGTGACTTGGAAATGGTGACCTACATGGATGGAGGTGGATTTGTATGACCTGCACATTGCATTCCTGTAGGCTGGGTTTAATCAAAACTGGCAACCAAAGCCATTTGTGTTGCCACTAGGTGTTCAAAGGAGAATTAAGAAGGTCTGACATGCTAAATGCCTCCACGAGTGTAGCCACAAGAGGGTCACCTCCACCCAGGGGAGTCTTGGGAATCTCTTCTCTGAAGAAATTGGTGAGGGTACACTAATGAAAGTGTCTTGCAGCCTTTATGCTATTATGGCTATGAAAAAGGAAGAATCCCCAAGATCCAGGAGCAAAGAAACATCTATAACAGTGGAAGTAACTACAGTATTTTGCTGGAAACAGCTTATCAAGACCAAACTCTTTACAGCTTGCATACACTTTTGTACCTTACTGGTTGCACTCAGGCAAATCAGGATTAGCTGCACAGGTCAGTGGTGTCTCAGCAGCATAACATTGCCATCAGTGAAGCTGGGCCACTTGCATCCTGCCTCTGCAGCTGCAGCGAGCCTTGTCATCACTGCTCTGGGCACAGCCTCTCTGGCCTCCCGTGCATGGGACTGCCAGAGAGGCTGGAGAATACAGCACTTGGCAGCAAAGGGGTGATAGTGCAGGTGAGTTCTCTTCACACCCAGTGTTGCCTCCAAATACAGAGGCCAGTTGGGGCATTGAAGTGCTCTGTATTTGGGGGCAATCCTTTTTTCCTCACCTATCATTTTAATATTCTCTTTAGAAAACAGACACCTTTCATAGAAGGTGTCCTGCAATCACATTACATGGTGGGGCTGGGCAAAACTGGGTTTTGTTTTTAGGCCAGCAGTACTTACCACAACCACTTCTTTCTTAGGTTTCTTCTTTTCTACAGAAAGAAAAATGCACGTTGCAAATAATCAGATTTTTCTGACAGTGACTATGGAAACTAAAGCTAAGATTTACTCAAACAAATATCAATTCTTGGTACTCAGCTTCTGAGATATCTCAAATAAGCTTTATTTCTTTTCAAGGGCTGATCCCGCGTACTGTTTGAAAAGCGAACTATTTCATAGTATTTTGGAGTGAGAATCCACAGTTGCCAATGACTAATCAAAAGTTTAGCCTTGAAAGGTCTTATTCCTTCAGTAATTAATAACAAACAATACTTTCTTTAACAAATTTCCCTTTCTAAATAATATGAACAGGTACAGAAATTCACCTTTGTGTATATTTGAACTACAAATGTAAATACTTTTTTTTTCATGAATGTTTGTAGTTGCAAAGCTTGTGTGCTCAAACATGCTCTTGGAGACAAAACAGGGAAGTGCTGCAGATCCAGTCAAGTAAAATTCAGATTGAAGAACAGTTTGGTTATGTGTGAATTTACCACACCATTAACTCATCCCACATGCAAACAAATACAGTAGCAGTGCCACGGGCATCTTGACAGCATGAGTTTGTGGATGATACCCAACTAGTTGCTATGATTTCTTCTCGCTCACTCCTTGCCAGTTTTTAATGGCCTTCCTTTGGAGAACTGTAAGCCTGGCCACCAAAGGGCTTTAAGGCATACAATATTCTGAAGCACTGCAGATGGGTCTGAAGCTGAGCACTGATGGGAAACCTGTTCTGTCTGGCCTTTGCTGCCCAGCACTTGGGAAACAGTTTTTCAGAAAGCACCAAGCATCCACTTTTTTTGCAACCAGCCAATGCTGAAATGTCTCAAATCGGGCAACCAGGAGAATAGCTAATTTTGCTGGGGTTTGTTAGTCATGTGGTTTTTTTCAAGCTGGGAGGTATTGATTGAGGAGAGGGAGTCATAAAAGCAGGGTCTTACTGAGCCCATATGAGCCATGCTTGCTAATGGAAAGCTAATGGGACTAAAAAGAACAAGACTGCTTAAAAAAGCAGCTATTTTTTTAATGTGTAACTTATACCCATGCTAAGGTACACAAACCCCTCTAAAAGCACCAATACTTTAAAATAAATCTTCAGGTACGTGAAGTAATGGTGTCAAGGAAGCAACTGAAGGGATCAGAGAACAGGGAATTAAGAGTGGAGAGAACTCTTGAAGGTGCTGTAGAGGGATGGGATTATTTTTTAACAGATAGCATATGAATTGCAGGTGAAAAATACAGTAACTCTTTAGCATCCATGTCAGAATACCAGGCTACTCTGAATTTGAGTTTGACCTAATTGTTAATAGGACTGAAGACCAAAAGCACCATTAAATCACTTAGGCAGGTCTCCCATAATCATCCAGGGTTACTTAGTCTCAGTACTCTTGTACTGGGTCAAATTTATTTGTCTAGAAATGGGTTTACAAATTTTACACTGAATTGGAAACAAGGTGTTGTTGAGAAGTATTAAAATATAGAAAAGAGGTACACACCTGGAATATTTATCCTGTAATGAAAAAAAAGATTAAGAGTATAGTTAACAAATGTCATACTTTCGCCTACATAAAAATATCACACTTTGTTCTCTTTCACTTGGCAAGAAGGGTGTGTTTCCTTGAGTTCTGGGGTTTGCTTGGTTTTTTTGGTTTCTGGTTTTGCTTTCACTGAAGGCCTGCATCATTGAAAGCTGTGCCCAAACAGTAAAGCAGCCCTGAGCATTGCTCTAACACCTCTCTAAGAAATGATGATGTTAAAAAAATAGTCTTGTTGTTGATAACATGATGGATTATATAATCTGGAAAAATACTTTTTCAAATATTGTCATCCTGTTCCATCCTTGGAGGAAGGTCAATTTTTTGTATCTGATGTGCTCAGATAACGCCTTTTAAAATATTTGAAAGGTTATGAATGTTTATGAGAATAAAGAAATGGCTTTTTAATGGAAGAGCATGGCTCCCAATGAATAACTTGCTCTATTAATAAATAATAACAATAGCCAAGCTGTTTACTGCTAAATTCATTTGTCATTTTTACCACAAATTGCTAAATTCCTCACACACACCATTTCAATCATAATCACAGTCATGTATTACCTCTTTATATTTATTTTAATTTCTAAATTTAAGTCCAAATCCTGAGAATACTTATAGATTTTTTTTTTTTTTTTTTTTTTTAATCTCAGTTTGCTTAAAGAGCTGCTTGTCTTTGTTTTGTAAAGTAAAAAGTCAAGTTAGAGGCATGCTGGCTCCAGCCTGCTGAGAAGACAGCCAGTGGGGAACTCTTCTGCTTCCCACAATGAACCAGAGCCAGTCCCAGGTGCTTCCATGGCTTTTGCCAAGCACAAGCACTTAGAGGTACCGTGAAGCTTTATGGGCCAGAGCCTTGCAATGGGCTTGGGTAAAACTCCAGGAAATCTGCAGAACAAAGAATTTGGCATGAGCACCAAGGTTTGGAAAGGACTCTGGGATACATAGCTGAGAGGGAGGAATATGCATCCAGGAACTACGTAGATGGGAGCTCCCTTGGAGTGGCAGCCAAATACAAACCAAAAATGTATTTTTGGTCAGCACAGTCAGACGCGGACTCTGTGCCTCATGAGTGCAGCTGACTTTAGAGGTCATAATTGTTAATTCCACTGTTACCTTCAGCTAATACTTTTGTTAAACTGTTAGTAAATCCACAAAATAAAATTCCATGGGCATTTTTCCCTGATTTCATATCATTAACACCAAATATCACTGTAGCTGGTAATAGCACTTACTACGGCAAAGGGCATATCGCTATAAAATATTCAAAGCAACAATTTCATTACTGCTGAAAGACCTCAGTTATCTCTGTCATTGACAGATGCTGCTGAGCATTTCCCTGGCTTGATATCTGGGAGGACTCACAGAGGTGCTTCGTCTGCTTTGCTTGCCGGAGGGCAGCGGGTGCGGACCCATGTCGCCAGCAGGAATCCCACGTACCCCAGCAGTCCGAGGGCCAGCAAACTGCTGAAAGTGATGACAAATGGCACGTACCACAACGATTCAGAGAAGAGGTTTTCCCTTTTTGTCACAACAGTGAAGCCAGGCTTTTAAAACAAAATAGGAAAAGTTTCTTAAGGCTACATACTTGTAAGGTTACTGACACCAACAGCACCTTTCATCTGGCTGAACTTCTGCACTGAAGCACCTGGCCCAAGCTTGCCCTGGGGCTCTGCAGATGATGGGCAGAGGGAGATAGTTTCTGCTGGAGACAGTGATTCATCCCACGTACCTGCCTGCTGACTGCTGAGGCAGCTCAGATGTCTGAGACGGACCACAGAGCTCCTGAGGCAACCAAAGGCAGGTGAAATGGAGCCCACCCACGATGCAAACCGGAGGTTCCAGACCGTGTTTCAATGTCTTATTTTAAAACAAGCATGCCATGGTGGGGTTTAAAAGCCTCAGGTTGCCTGAGGAGCTGCAAGTGCACTGTTGGAGGGTGAGCAAGTTCAGGGAATACTGTCATTACCAAGATAATGGTTTCTTGTTACCTAAGGCAAAACTGTAAGTAGGTCATCTTCACTGCAGTGATCATTTAGCCCCCTTCATAAGAGGAGCTGAACCCCAAGGAATTGGGTTATTGTATAAAAAGAAATGAAATTCCTTTTGTTTTCCCTGTGACTTGTTCCAGGAGGGAAAGCCACACTTCCTGAGCAGTTGTGATTTCCCACATCTTCTCAAGTGCCAGGAGACATGCTCTGAGCTAGCATATCACTTGGTGCTAGCAACTCATTCACTGAGGTCCCATCATGAAACTGTCCCCAGACTGGATCAGAAATTACTCGTTCTCTCCACCTAGGTCATTACCTAGTGTGGTACTACTAGTTTTGATCATCTACTGAAGTTTTTATTTCATTTTCTGTTAGACATTTGTAATCACGTTGTGTATGAAATTTAGTAGGCTATCTATTTCTACCCTGTTTAAGGATACCTTTAAAATAACTTACTTAACCTTGCAAAAAAAAGGTATATCCAATCCTTAGAGAAATTCTCAGATAATCTCAAGAACACCACCACCATTCCATCTTCATTGGGACTGAAGTCACAAGTGACTTTTTGTGATGAGGCTTCTTTTCTACACTACCAGCCTTCCAGCATCTGATTCATCAAGTTGCTGCACTGAACACATGTAACAAATGGAAGAAGCTGCTGTAATGGAAGTTCTCTTCTGGAAAATAGACAGAAAGTGGAAGGCTGATATCTCTGGGGAGGCAGATTTAATGCTGTGGTATGTGGTCTAGACTGTTTGTATTTGTGGTAAAGCACAGGAAAGAAATACAGAATAAGTTTTGCTTTTCAGCCTAACTTTTCGTTTCCACACAAAGTAAGGGGAGGAGAAGGCTGTGAGAAAGCCATTTATTCCTTCCCAGCAGAGCATTAGATTATAAGAGGGTTATTAATCAGTCTGCAACTTTGAAGTTAAGCATTTTCATAGCAAAGTGTCCAGATTTGCATGTGCTGTTTGCAGGATCCCCTGATTCTGGCTCAATTACCAGTAGTCCCTAGCACATATGGACCATTTTATGGTGAATAGCTCTTTTACCCCTTCACCAGCATCGTCATATTTTCCTTCCTGCTTGCAAGGGAGAAACAGGTAATGCCATCTGCAAGCAGCCAGAAAATGGATGGACTCTGGATGATGGAGAGATGGTGCAGGAAGGGATGAAGGCAGCAACCAACACAAGGATGGGGACAGAGTTGTGCCACATCTGCAGGCAGGAAGAAAGCAGTCTCTCCTCACGTCATGCACCAGCCTGAAGGAAATCAGCTCCAAAATTAAACTAGTGAGCCAGGGCTTGCCTAGGATGGCTGACTAGAGGAGCAGACTGTATTGCTGGGACACAGGCCTACAGCTCCACAGGCTGTGCAAAGCTAGACCCCACCTCAGCTGCCAAAAGCTGTGCAGGCTTCCCCAGCTCAGCTAAGGACCACCATGTGGGCAGAGAGGTCAGGAAAGACCCATCCCACTCCTCTGGCTTTGCCTGTCTGGAGCCTGCAGAAATCTCAGTAACATGATGAGGCTGTGCACAACTGCTTCAATTCCTGACAGGCAGCTTGAGGTTCTACATGAGGATGACCTCAGGAATGGAAAAAAGCTCCTTCCAACTGATGAGGATTTCTTGTTGTTGCACATTTCAACTTTGGTAGCCACAGATTAATGTGTCCCACTGCTAAGGAAGCATATTCAAGTGCAAGGCAGCTGGCAGAATGAATAGTACGAATAAAAAAAAGAGGTAGTGCAAAATGCATGACGTAATTCTAAGTTTCCAAGCAAAGGTTAACCTCTGCTCTTTCCTTATTAATAAAGCTGCCAAAATCTTTAACTTTCCAGTTATGTGGTAATGGCAGCATGCCTGGTCTTTTGGCTATTTGCCCTTTTTGTTTTAGAAACTAAAATACAAAACATATGGTATGACTCTGTACCTGGGACCAATCCTTTATGACGCTGAGCACATCAACCACCATTAGCCTCAATGTAAGAGCACGGGGCTCAGCATTTCCCAGAACTGAACCCACTGTAGGTTTTTGTTTTCCTTTTGCATACATCTACCCTATTTTATCCACTCCTGTGGAGAGCAGACCATGAAAGAACCATGGAAGTGGACATAAATTTCAGTGAACTTACTGTTGTGACAATGGCAGTAGTTGGGTTCGGGATAACTCTGATGATTAAAGTTACTGTTCCAGTTTTAATTAGGTGTGTAGTTTTGTCCCTGGCAGACAGTAAATTGTCATCTGTTATGTAGATGTGCAGTTTGTATATCCAGTTTGTATCAAGTCCACTCTCATAGTCAAACCTTGATGCAAGAATCAGCCGAGATGTGTTGGAGCCAGCACTTGGTGAAAATGTGAAATGATTGTTCACATTGCCTGCAAGCAGTAGCAAAAACACAAAACAATGCCAAAAAAAAGGAATAAAAGAGAAAAAACAATCCCACATAAAGTAAATGATGGAACAAGCAAAAAGATCAGTTTCTGTTGACAGCTTCTTATGGGTCACTATACACCTGTGTGGTGAAACATCATTGACAAGAATGCCTCCTCAGTCTCCCTAGTATCATATAAAATCAGGTAAAGCAATATAGTGATAAAAGCATTAAAATATGGAATAAGACCCTCTACAGGGACACAGCTGAGAGGAGGCTGTGGAAACACTTCAGAGCCATAGGGCACACAGGTCTTTTCCAACCTAAGCAGTTCTGTGATTCTGTGATTCTGAGGTCACCCAAATGACCCGTCCTTACAGCCTGAAGAACACCCAGAAACAGCAGCACCCAGCCAGAGTGATGACCCTACACAGTTGCAGGGTTCATTCCGCTGCTGGGGTGTCCCTGGAGTGGCCCCTAGGCCACATGGACACCATCAGCATTCCTAGAGGCCACTCCAGCCCCTCTCCATGGCTTCTGCCTAGAGGCAGGAGATAATGTCCCAGGACAGAGATAATGACTCAAGGGACATTAATTGCCTCCAGGACTTTGCCTGCACTGTGGGGGAAAAGAGGGGAGTTCAATGATGCTTGCTCCTAAGTCTTCATGTTCTGCCCATATAGCTGGAGATCTACTAGTGGTCTGGGCTGCAGGTAGGCCAGCCCAGCTGTCAGGCTTCAGACACATCATACATATGAGAGATCAGAGCCATGAGAAGGCATTAAATGTGCTTTGGTTTTGCTCTTGTTGCTCAACAGAGCTCCAGAGTTGAAGTGGTCTTGAAGGCCACGTCTGTTGTACAATACAAAACGGGCCAAGGGCTGCTCTGTGTCTCAGAGGTCAACTGCATGGCATAGCTCACATCTGTACAGCCAAAACTGGACCTGTGGTTAGACCCTGATTTACTAATACAAACACAGCCTTTGTATGGCCTGACATGTAAATACCACTGCTGCAGAGCTCCACTGCAGCGTTAAGGGGCAGCAATAGGACAGAGGTTCTCTCTTTTTATGTTCACAGCTTTTTACTGGCACCCAAACAATCTGCTCCCTCCTTCTCAGGAGTCACCTCAGCAACAAGAAAAAGGAATTGCCTCAAGAGAGTGCATTCCCTTTCTGTGAAGCCAACTGTCATCCCATACCATTGGAGTTCTCCAAGTAGATGCAGTTGATTATTACGTTCAAACACACATTCTATAAATGGGGTTTTAGTGCATACAGCATGGGCCTAGGACATGTAGGTTTCCTCAGTAGTTTTGAACTGTGTACCAGCATCTAAAGGTGAGGTATGCAGACTAACAGAACCCACCATCATTTCTCAAGATTTACTTAGCTGTAATTGGAAGGGAAATTTGATCCTGCATATCATTACAACTCAGTCTTCTGAAGTTCTTGTCAACTGTGTAATCAATTGCCAATTCATTAACGTGGTAGGCAATCCAGTCATGCAAGGGAACAGATCTAGGTGGTAGCACCAATAGCCAGCTTGTGGAGAGACATCTCTTGGTAAGCAGCAAAGAATGATGTGCAGAACTTGTGGATCACAACTAGCTCACCATGAGAAGTAGAACGTAAACTGTACTGGATTTTTATTTACAAATCAAAGCAAACCATCATAATTCACTAATTTTTGCAGTGCTCCCAGCTCACATACCATGTTACAGTACCTTCATTAATGAAGTAACGGAAAGACCTGGGATCAGAATCACGATCTTGACATTGAATCCTGAAGCCATTAATATTGGTCCCAACAGCTAAGCTGACTGGGATTTGAAATGAGTAGAAATTGGGTGAACAAACTGGTTCTTCATCATTTACTTCCAAAACATTGATAGTTACCTGAAAAAAAACCAAACAGCAACAGCAAGTTGAAGCTCCTCCACTGTGCTGAGCCAGAATTTTATTAACTTCAGAAAATGTTTGGCTTTGCCTATTTTGCTCTTTTGATCAACAGCGGTTGAAGAGCAATGAACCTCCCTTCCGATCTAGTTTCTACCAGAAAATGTCTGTGATCATTTGAGCTTCTTCTTGTGATCAGCACTCTTCTGGGAACAGGTTCCTTAACCTGAACCATCTTCCAGAACCACGGGGGTTTCAAGCTGGTGTGTATAACTATTTGAATCATCTGAATTGTGTCACAGTAAGAATGAGAAATAATAATAGTACCACGTATTTATTAAACTTCCTTTCAAACCTCTCAAATTGCTTCACAGTCATTAGTTAGGATTCTTAGCATATTTAATAATAATTCAGAGCATGATCCATGGAAGGAAAGAAGACTCCTTATAGACTGTTCCCAGTGAGAGAGAACAGCTGGTAATGGCCTTCTGCATGTCTGGGAGCACTCTGGGTAGCACCAGATGTGCTTAATGTCAGCTGGGATTAGCTTGCTGAGAGAAAAAAGTTACCCTTCTCAAAGCTCTTTCCTCTAATGTCTGTTGGTCTTTAACAGGCAACAGATAAACTTGTCATCATTAAAAGCTCCTGACGCTAAATTTTCCTTGATCATCACCTTGAAATGTTATAGATGATAAAGAGATTAAGTACCTCTCACCTAGCATCTCAATGGGTGGTGCTTAGTTGGAATAGAAAGCAGGAGTAGTACCTGTATCCCCTCAAACAGATGTGCAAAAATCAAATGTAAGGCAGTCACAAAGGAGAAGACATACAAATGAGTAAAAAGGAGTCTGTAGTGAAGGACACAGGGGTTCTTTGAAAGAATTGACTATAGAATTGGCTATAAAATACCATCTATATTTTTGATTCTGAATAAAATAGGTCTGGACAACAAACTTGAGCACAACTCTACTGTTTAATGTTATCATGGTCCTTAGTATGCTCTTGGCTCCTGCCAGAACCACTGGGGACAAAACTACATCATGGTCAGGGGAAGGCACATGTAAGGGTCCATTCTCACTAGGCCATGTGAACACAGCTGTACTGGGTGGGCCTTCTGACATTATCCCAAGAGGCTGTCCAAGTCCTCATCCCATCCCCAAGGTATGCAGCACATTCCCTCAGTCCCACCCCTTGAAAACACAACTCTGATGGGCTGCAACATGATCCTCACATGCTTTGGGCTCTTTGCAGTGAAAAAACATCACACACAAAATCAAAAGCATGTTGACACCCAGGGGCACTATGAGGTCCAAAAAGCACTTGACACTAAGCATGGCTAAATTTAGGTTGTGCTGCCTGGCCTCAAGACCCTGTCCTTTCTATATTATCCAGTACATATGTAGCCATAAAGAATATCTTAAGTTGTCTAGGGCACAGAAAATAATTTCATTGCCCAGGTAAAATAAGAAAAAAAGACTGAGAAACAAAAACCACAGAGTTAAAAATACCAAAATATTACTTTAATTCTTTTTGTAAGAAATAAACCAAGACTGAGTGAACACCACCTCTTTCATCCGACTAATATACAGCTCCGTGCAGGGGTGGACTTGCCTTTTACAGACCAAAGTGCTTTTCCCAATGTCTTAATATTGTCATCAGGAGGAAAAGAGAAAAATGTAGATACAGGGGGAGAAGTGGATTTACTCACAGATGCTGTTGAAGTCTTTTCTTGGTCTGAGGCCTGTACTGTAAGAATGTGTTTCTGAGTTGTTTCGTAGTCTAATCTAGCTAAAATCTTCACATCTCCTTTAGTTGGGCTGATCCAGAAGACATTTGTGTAATCCCTGGTGCTTCCTCCAGCTACAATGGAATAAGTGATGACACTGGGCGGATAGTCCTCATCTCTGGCATTCACTCTTCCAATGCTGGATCCAACTGAGAGACAGAAAATTCATATTTCATTAACATTTCAAGGAAAAGGAAGTACAGAGTACTTGTTCCAACCAAAAATTGATGAAACTGCACTAAATCTTTGTTTTAGAGTTTTTCACCCAAAAAACCCTTAAAGCAAAGGCATAAGAAATGCTAGTTCACCATTCTGTGCTATGGCTCCCTCATGTATGGGCTTGCCTGCTAGCAATAAATACCAAAACATGAGGAGCCTGTAGAGAACCACAACAGAAGCCCTCTGGAGGTGAGGGCCACCTTGAGCCTTGCACCAACATGCATGACCTCCTGCCTTGGTTGGAGGAACAAGGCTCTTTGTCAGCCTTGAAAAGCAATTGCTGCTGTTCCTTCTGAGGTGTCTGAAAAGCAGTTTGAACTACCTTCATGCCAAACATTTAAGAAGGAAACTACAAATGGCAGTGCTGTAAACTGTGAGAACAAAGCTGGGACTTTGCACGTCCATCTCTGCAGACATTGACTCAACACTAGATGCATTCTCATGACCCAGAGATATACAGGATGAATAGTCCACATGCATGAACTAAGACAGAAGGAGGATGTAAATGAAGGGTTGGCATTTTTTTTCCTTTCCTGACCCTGTGAACTCCAGCCCTGCTGTGAACCATTGGCTCCTGTTTGGTACAGCAATAGCAAGCACCCTGTCAAAGTCAACTCAGCTCAAATAAAAGGCAGGCTGAATCCAAAACACATTTCTCTTGATAGTCTCAGTATCCAGCACAGTTCTCTGGCCAACACAGAAAGGTTTACAGACATATCCAGGTCACAGATGGTTTTCAAGTATTATATTTCTAAGGTACATGTCAGTGGTATGAGGAGACACTCATAGAACAGGAAATGCCACAAAATTCACTGCATCGTATCCATTGGGAAACAGTGTAGAAAGCCAAGCTCCATCCACGCACCATGGAAATAAAAGTTGGGCAAGAACAACAGGCTGCTGAGCAGTGTAAGGCACTGGTACGAACACCTGAAAGTCAGGGTCCTGTGACTGCTGAGTGGCCACCCTGTGCTTCCTTGTACCCCACTTAGCCCTCCTTGCCTTCCTGTTTGGCTCCTGCCCCTCTGCCTCCCCAGACACTCCAGCTCTCTCCCAGGCCATGCTGCATCTTTGCCATGCTCAGCAGTGGCCGATGACGGCTTCTCCACAGGGCAGGCAGGAATGACTTTGGCAGACCTATGGACCTTGGCAGGATCCTGCTGACCAGAGAAGGAAGAAAACAGAGAGCTGAGGGTGAAGGCTGGAAATCTGGGCTTGCTCCTTTGCCCATGGCAAGGGAGAGGAGGTTGTGGGCAGGCTAGCAGGGGTGCTTGAAACATTCCTTTTCCTAGAACAACCACCTGCCTCCTGGCTTAGACAAATAGACACAGAAGCACCATAGAACCCACAGGTCTGCTGATCATAGCCACAGCTGCCTTCGCCTGTGATTTGAGCCTGCCCTGGACAGAATAATTAGATGAATTTGAGCAGATACTAGATTATCTGGCTGCTAAATCTCCTGGAGTTTCATGGGCAGCTTCACTGTGTTCCACTCAGAAGCAGTGATGCAGTTGGATGCCTTCCTCGGTGATGTAGCCATTGGAGCAGGTTTGTGAGTAGCAGCCTGGGGCAGTGTTGCATGTGCTGGAGGACAGGGCTGCTGTTCAGAGAGGCCCAGCAGGATGGAGCCATGGGCCAACAGGACTCACATTGCTCAGCACAAACAAATGCAACGTCCTGCACCTGGGCCAGAACAAGCCCATGCATCAGCGCAGGCTGGGACTGACTGAGCAGGCAGCAGGTCTGCAGAAATGGACCCCAGGCCCTGGTGGACACATTATACATGAGCCACCAGGGCACCCTTGGGGGAATGGAGACCACACACTGGGGCTACATCAACGAGTGTGCTACCAGCACTCTGCTCAGCACTCATAAAGCTACTTGTTACCAGTTTGGGGGCCCGGCACGAGGTCCTAATAAACAGGAGAAAGGCTGGAAAAGGCCACTAAGATGTCAGGGGGTTGAGCACACGATGCAGGAGGACAGGCTGATGAGGCTGGGTTTGTTCAGGCTGGAGAAGGGAAGGTGAAAGTGAAAGGGCAACAGAGAACAGACACAAGCTGGAACAGGAAATTCCAGCTAGGTGCAAGGTAAAATTACCTGGAATAAAGGTTGCCCAGCTGGAACAGGGGCACAGAGAGGCTTTGGAGTCTACACCCTTGGAGATTTTCAATAATCAGCTGAATGAGGCCCTGAACAACCTGATCTAACTTTGAAACTAGCTTCACTTTGAGCATGAGTTGGACTTGAGACCGCCAGAGGTCCCTTACATCTTCAAGTTTCCTGTGACCCTAGGAAGTCCAGAATGATGGTCAAGATTTATCCAGCATGTATCAAATAGACCTCTCAATTTTTTTATCAACCAACAGCATAAAGCCAGTAAGTGAGGTTCTGGGATGGAAGGCCTGTGTTTGGTACACTGGGTTGTATGAGGGAGAGGCTGAAGCTTGAGAAAAGCATTCCCATGCCAACTCCTCTGTGCACAAAGCAGCACGGCACAGAGCAGGCTGGCAGTTGCACTCAGCACGTGAGAATTATCAAGGAAGAAAGATGCTGTGGCACTGGTCTGCAAACTCATGAGATGCAGGACTCACCAGGGGACAGGAACGGTGCTGAGGTGGGAGTCAAGCACGTGAACAGTTTCAACAAATTCAGTTTTAGGCTACATTTGCAGTTGCTGTTCCTGGGCTGTTGCAGGAATGGGAAGGACTCTGGCTGTGGGTACGAGGAGCTGCTTGGGCTGCTGTCTATCTGAGCATAGCCTCCCCCTCAGAGCACTCCCATACCATCTCCAGGGTACCCACTGTACCCAAGGTGAGTTTGGTCAAAGGGGACCATGGGGCGGCCATCCTGCACCACGTCTGGGCCAAGAGAGTCCTCACTTGTCTGTGTCAGTCTATAGCAGTTTCTTTGTATCACCACTGTCCCTCCAAAAGGCTGATTTAGTGAGAGCAGAAAGACTGTCTAAAGCAAGACATCTGAGTTCAGTTTCTGGCTTTGTCACAGATTTCTTGTGCAATTGCTGAATTTGTCTGTCTCAGCTTCCATCTGTACAACTGGAGTTGTTGCCAGTTTTGTCTATTTAAGGGTAGTAGGTGGTTATACAGTGAGACCCCAGTTGAAATGGAATTTTGAACCATTCTCCTCATTCACAGAATCACAGAATCACAGAACAGCCTTGGTTAGAAGAGACCTCTAAGATCATCATGTCCAACCATTAACCTAACACTGCCAATTCCTCGCCAGCCTCCAAATATATGAAAATCCATTTGGAGCAAAAAGGTACTTATCAGCGTGACAACATTATTTCTATCATGTAGGTGCTACTTACTGTACCTTTAGTAATTTCTAGAACATTAAATTCATATGATAAACTACTGAAGACCGGAAAAAATTCATTCACTGGCTTTATCCTGATGTAAATGTAGATGATATCTGGAAATACAACAGAAGATTAAAGCACAGCTAAGTATGGCTGTGAAATTTTTTCATGCATAAATTCAAAATACATATGGTATTCTTCTCTCCATGCTGTTACAGCACAGGGAAATATCAAAAGAAGTGTAAAAGAGATACTTGCTTGCGTAGTTAGGACAGGCAATATCTTGCACCCTGACAGTCAAAGAATAAACTTCAACTCCTAGATTAGCTGGGTTTTCTAAATCAATACTTTCAGTCATCTAAATTAAAAAGAAACACAATTGTATTTATACTTCCTTACATAAAGTCACAATACACATGATGGTGATTACTTTTTTCAGTGTTCTGTAAGTGTGATCTCCCCCTTGGATATACAGAATTGCCCTGTAGGAGTAATATAGGCTATTAATCAATTACAGGATTGAATTCTAGGCTTCTTCTACCTGTTCACGCTCTGCTGTCTCTTGGCAATTCAAAAGTCTTTCCTTCTGCCAATAAAATAGCTTCCCCTTAAGTGCAGGAAGTTTTATCATTTGGATCATAAGGTCCTGGCCTTTTACCTGGTTAATTCAGGGTATGTAATGAGCTGGCTATTTGCTGTGCCATTTGTGGGCTCAACAAGAATCTCCTATTGCTAAGTACTAATTGTTACTCCTTGAGTTCATGCCTGCAGACGTGTATTAAAGGTATCAGGTTCAGCCACAAGTGTTGTTTATCCAGGAACCAAGTTTTTACTAAATGGTGGCTCATGCAGATTTAAAACCTAATCTCCTGAACTCTCTGTCTTTCTGCTGGAGCCATGTAGACTCTGAGGCAACAGGACTAAAGCACAAGCATCCACTGTTTGTTGTCTACAGGGAAATTCCTGCAGGGGCATGACACTTTAGATAGCCTCTTACATTATACATACATCGTGATCAAAGGGCTGACAACAATCATATGCTGTGCAGAGCAATGAAAATGGTTTTTATGCTGGCAGATGAAGCAGCTAAGAGCACTGCTCATTGACATGTATACCTCAGATAAAAAAAATAAAGTAAGCCAAACAAAATTGTTTTACCTCTCCTGTAGCACTCTTGTATTTTAGACAGAATGGTTTTGTTGTTTTTTGGTTTTTTTTTTACATTTCCCTTTTTCTGTATTTGCCCATGATTCTTTTTAAAGCAACAAAACAACCACTGTTGCACATATCCAGCACCTGGTGGGAGTGCCAGCAGCTATCAGCATAAGGAACCCATATTTTGACATGCAAAATAAAACAAGTGCAAATCCCACCATACTTTTGTGAAGATTTACCACTCAAAGTGGTTTTACAATTCTGACCAATGAAGCTAAGAAGTAGTTACTGAGTGTGGAATTTCTCAAGTATTTCAATTCTTCATTCTGAATAGAAAGGATCTTCCACAGTTTGTCATGAATAAATGGGTATGAAATGGCATCAAATTTCTCTGTTTATCCATATCAAAGTTGGTGCTTCACACTCCCTAAAAAAGGATTATTTTTTTTCAGTAATACCTAGCACATTTATTTAAAACTGGAGAAAACAGTTCTCTGTTCACTAAATTCTGTAGAATCCATAGAAAACATCCCATCAAAGGGTATGTCATTCACATCCAGTCAAAAGCATCATTCTCCACATCATACCCACCATGACATGAATTACAGTAGTTCTTTTTCTCTTGTACAGACAATGAATTCAGAGAACTTACAATATTTCATAAGTTGACTTCTGAAATGAGACAATCTAAAATGAAGCCACAAATGACTGACCACAAGTCTTCCAGACACAGCAGACTCCAGAGCGAAGTTATTGCTTCCAAAACCAGATAATCCAGTGAAATTAAATCGATTGTTTGATGAATCAACATCAATATCTTTACAGTAATTTCTAAGATCAAGAAGAAATGTCCCAGCAGTCATATTTTCGTTTGCCTCTTTCCTGTTTAAAACAAACACGTTTCACATCTGAGCAACTGAAATTTCTCCTCTTGAACTTTTCATATATTACATGCAAAAACTCTGACTTCCACTTATTTTCTAACTGAAATCCTAGCTGTAAATAGGCAACAGCTGATGAAGCCACCCAGTACCTGATCCATACACTGCAGTGAACAACAGCCCTGTACAATGGGCAGGACATAAACATTTAGCCAGATCCAAACCAAAAACCTGGAACTCAGCTAATCTTCAGGAGCTGCCACAAGATCTTAATGTTCAATATCAGTTCAATTAATAATTAGTATTTTAAAACATCTCTACAACAGTCATTTCTTCAGTACGTTATAATGTTCTGCTGATGAGAAGCTCCTTCTTTTCTCCTTATCTAATAGCTGGACCATTCTGCTGTTTTGTAAAACTAGCATTGCTGGTCCTGCTATTGACAGTGAGAGTCCCTGTGATGCATAGAATGCAACTGGGGGTGGAGAGTGTCAATTTAATATTTTTTTAATCAAGAGAATTAAATACAAAAAAAATGAAGAACTAACTGAAATACAATTAAGCCCTGATTTTGTTCCCCTATGCAATCCCTGTAAGACTAGTTCTTTATTTGATCACATTTTTTCCCTGAAGATTTTTGCCTTCTTCAGATCAAAATGTAAGCTCACTAAATAACAAAGAGACTGTTGTGTTATTGTCATGGATGTTGTAACTAAGCAGCACTCTGAAGAATTGGATTCCCTTCCTGCAAGCACGTAAAAGTATGTGATTTAAATGCAAGACATTTCTATTACATAGTAAGCAAGCTATTTAAACAGATACCCACTAACTGGGTATTCCTTATTGCATAGGTTCTTGGCCTGAGGTGCTGGATTTTTATCTGCAAGACCATCAAACTACTGTAAGTGCACCTGAAGAATTGTACTATGCAACGCAATGTACCCTGAAAGATCAGAGCCCAGGCACATCAAACACTTCAGACAGACAATTTTGACTTCAGTCTTTCAATGATACACTTCATCTGTAAAATGGAGTTAATGTTATGTCTCCGTCTGCAAATATAAACTACCCGATTATCACAAAGGTCTCAGAGCATTCATAGCCATAGCAAAGTCCATGACGAAGTTACTATGTGCACAGGACACCTATAACAGGAGGTGATCTGGGCTCTGAAGACCTTATAGATTGTATTGGATGAAAACCATGCAGGTCACCAGGGAGAGATTTAGAGAAGACCAGGAAGTTTAAAATAAAACTCCAGAAGTGAGTAGTAAATTTTCTGTAGTTTATGACTCCTCACAATCTAGCATAAAGTGAGAAAGGAGGAGCCTGGATTTGTACGGGTCAGAAAAGTAACTTGATAACACATGTCTCTCATATCCTAAGGATTTAGGTATCTGAAAGAAAGATAAAGTATCTGACTATACACAGATATTTTCAGTCCGAATTTCCAGTCTGAACACATCAGGAAATCGAGTTTTGTGCCCCAAGACACTTACAGTGAACATTAACCTTTAAAGGCTTAAAGATAAATGTCCATTTGAACATCTAGCTGTAGTAGGTCAGGGACCCTAAATAATACACCCTAGATTGCACACTGGTCTGGGGCAACAAGGCAGCACTAAGGCAATGAAGAACCTCAGTACCTGAAGGTAGAAGGATTGCATTCTGGTGGATTGTCATTGATATCATCAACAATGATGGTGATCTCCATTTCACTGGTGTGACCACCGCTGGGACTGTCCTCCACCCGGACTATCACTGAAATGTTAGGATGGAGCTGCAGTGGAAGGGCGTCTCGATCAATTCTCCCAGTCACCTGCAGCACTCCAGTCGCTGGACAGAAAGCAGCCAGACGTCAGATTCTCACCATGGAGGGAAGTAACACTCGTGATGTACATGCAGGAAGACAGGGTACCTCAGCAGACAGGTAGCAGAATAAAAGTTTTCTGTTCTTTGCAAATCATGGCTGGTTTAGTAATCCAAAACATTTAAGGATCATCCTGATCCCCCACAGAACTGTGTTGTGTGGCACCTCTTACAGCTGTGATAGGCAGTTCTAAAGCAATAGCAAGCAAGGAGCAAAAGAGTAACTGAATGCCAGCTCTGGAGCAAAAACCTTGCATGCACCCTAGAAAGCACACGGAGACAGGAATAGCATGAGAGAGAGGACTGTTGGATGGGATTGCCTGAGGAGGGTCATGAATTGAGCAATGAAGCTGAGGTGCAGATTTGCTGTTCAGTGCTAGAGCAGATTTCAGGCAGGAGAGAGTACATTATGGTCTAGCTGTGTGCAGCTGTTTCAATAGCCCCAGAAGGGTCACTGCAGTCCTCAGAGATTAAAAAGAAGGCAGCTTATCTTACTTCCACCCAAGGGATTGTCATCCTCCAGCAATAAGTCAGTATTTGTCAACAAGTCACCTTCAGTCTACTTTCTTCAAGATATCTTACTGAATCTTGGTCAGCTGACTGAAGAATTTGACCCTAATAATGTACTGAGCATTTATTATTTCTAGGGGTAGCCAGAGAATAAAGTAAGTCAATTTAAAACTAAGGCAAAAACATTTTCTCCAAAGTAGCCTCTCTATTTTTTGGGTGTCAAAAGGCACATTTTTGTTTGTCTTACCTGGATTTATGGAGAAATATCTATCAGAAGACTGGATGCTGTAGAAAAGTCTGCTGGAAGAGTCTTCATCGTCAGGATCTTTAGCTGTTATGTTGGCAACAATGGTGCCTGGGCTTTGTTCCTCTGGAATCCTGTAGATTCTTTGTTTTCTACAAGATAAAACAAAATTCAGCAATGTACGCATCCATGTTTGCAAGGGCAGCTGACCACAGACTTAGCTGAGCAGCCAGCTGTAGCAGCAGAGCCACGGCCCTGCTGGGCTCGGAGATGGCTATTTGCATGTCAGGGTAAACATCCCAGTCACTGGTTCTGCCAGCTGGATGTGTAGCAATAGTTGAACTGGTGTGTGGTCATAAAGCATGACATAGCCACACAAGTAAGTGTCCTTTCCCTGCAACTTTTTCACAGCAAAAACAATTTGACTTTTCCAGAATCATGGAAGCTGAAGATGGAAGGGACTAAGTCACACAGTCCATCTCCTTACAGAGCCACCAGCTTGTAAAGCCACTTGTTTAATTCCTTCATTTTGCAAGAGAAAAACAAAACCAGAAGCAGTAAGGTAATCAATCATCTTTCAGAATGAATGCTGGAGGCTTTTTGAGAACAATATTATTACTAAAAAGCTGAGCTGCCCCTGCAGTAGGTGGAGGCAGGGAAGAGCGCTCCTGTGGGTGCCCACCAGATGAACATGCTCCAAACTCCCAGCAAAATCTGTCTGTCTGATTTGTTTTACATAGAGAAAATGGTTCTTTACTGTTGCTGCGTGGCATGCCAGTGCTTCCAGATTTTCCCATGACTTAAGTGAGTTTTATAGCTCAGATACAGTCTGGCAGGCAATTGTGCATGATTGATTATAGTGGTTGCAGTAGCATGTTCACATTGGTACTCAGGTATGCAATTATGGTACTTCAACCACATACAAAAGCAGGCATAGACAAAAACTGTGTGAAGGCTGACTTCTTATTCTGAAACACACACAAATACACAAACATCTCCTGCTTCTAGAAATCAAAGGGAGTTGAAGATGCTCAAGAGTTCAGAAAAGCATTGGGAGTATGTTTCAAGACGGAATCCTTTTTGAACATTTTAAACTTCCTATGCCACCACTTAACTAACTGACTAGTCTATAGTTCCCGGTATAGGAAAGCATGAGTCCTCCGTTGTTCTCTGAAAATCAACATCATCAGGCACTTAGCAATTGGAGCAGAGAATTGCAGAGACAGAATAGAACATCCCATGCTTCCAGGTCTCCATTTGCAATTTTAAAAATGCTTAAGAAGACACAGTATCTTTAACCGTTTGTTCAGCTCATATGAAAAGAGGAAAGCATACAGGAGAGAAATCATATTGTTTTTTTTCCTGTAAAAACACCTAACTTACAGCCAGAAGTAAACAAGCAGTTTGTGAAGGCTGCAGAGTCAGTGTATTTACTTTCTGTCTCACTCTTGGCATTGGATCTCTTCCTTCCTTGTTCTGTGGCTTTCAGAGTCACTCAGAAGCAAAACAAATAGCAACACATCTCCTTGACTATTACCAAAAATGCCACCCCAAAATGCCTCTCTGATCACTAGGGAATACAGGAGGGACAGCTCTAACTGGTTTAGACTCAAAGTAGGGAACTTTCTATGCCCACAGGAACCACAACTCTGACCTCTCTGTGGACAGAAAACTCACCACAGCTCCACCTTTGCATCCCTACCAGCGCCTCTGCGTCCTGCACGGGCCGTTTTCCGGTCCCCACCAGATCTCTTGGATAGAAATGGGATGTTTTCAAGCACATCCCCATAGCACCGAGTACTAGTACAGCTGAGGAGGTTGGGGCTACTGCCTATGCACCTACATCTGGGCTGTGTCCTATTGTCCATCTGCCTGCCACCTGCCAGTGGCTTTGTACAGAATGGTTCAAGCAGACCGTTTAGACACTGCAATGTAATTGAGAAGGAAGCATATGTTTGTTTTCTTGTCTTCTCCTTTGTTTTCCTGACTCCACAAGTTTTCCATTGATTTTAACAGCCAGAATTTCAAAAGGCTGAATGCCAATGCAATGTTGTGAACACCAAAAACAGATGTGCTTGCATATACTATGAGAATGATTTAAAAGACTCTTTGAAACTCTGTTCTTGACAGCTTTGATTGGGAAAAAATAAAGAAGGTTTTCTAACTCATCAAACTTCCTCAGCTCCCAACCCAGCACTAATTATTATAGCGTCAGACAGTAAATAGCCCCAGCGTGTAGCTCACATTTTAGCAGGGGAGAGGCCATACACATGAATACTGAGGACAGCTCATGAAGCGTAATTTAATCTAAAGTACTTTACAAACTGAGCTGCTCTTTTTGGTCTGTAGTGTCAATCTAAAAGTCATAAGATTCAAACAAATACCAGGCTTTGTTTGTGCCATATGAGAACTGAATCTTAGACCTGAGGTGTTACAGATACTCAAGTCACTGCAGCTTTCACTAATTCAAATTAGTAGATAAATATTTAAAAGAGCTCCTTTAGCATTCCAGACATAAGGATAAATAAACAGAAATGGCAACATTTGGAGGAAATAACCAGTTTAGAACACAATGCGCAAACGTTGGCACTGGGAAGAGGATTCCTCTGTTTGTAGCAGTACAGTAACATGCAGCGAGCTGTTAACCTTCTTGATTACCGCAGACATGAAATTCAAGCATTAAATCAGTAGCTACAAAAGAAATCCATGTCTGTTTCTAACATTTCATTCTTCTGTTTCTTCAGATTTTCCACCCGTTTACCCAGCCAGATCCATATCCTTGGCCTCAGCCCAGGAGCCATGCATTGCTCTGGCTCTACAAATCACCCAGAAGATTGCTCCAAAGAAGTGGCTGGAAACCTCTTGGCATGGCTCAGGTGCTACCCTGTCTTCTTTGCATAGATGGCAGGAGTGCAGTCATCACAAGGTCTCTCTCAGCAGAGACCTTGTAGAGCCTCAGGATCAGAAGACATAGAATATCTTGAATCCAATCAGTCTCTCATGCAAGTGACAAAGATAAATCAACAACAGAATCAGATCAACTGTAAAAACTGTCAAGCTCCTGCTTCAGAAACAATTGTCCATTGTGCTTTCTACTGCAAAACAGCCTGCTGGAGGCACATGTATATTCCTTTCCATTTTTCCAAATTTTCAACAGTATTCCTGATTCCAACTAAAACTCCATACGTCTTCAAAAGCTATTTCTGGCTTGTGTGTTATGACACAATTTCCTGCTTATGACACAGTAAGAGACAACAATGTTTCAAAGATCACAGGGATTGTTTACAAGTGTGTCTGGGAAGAAGAGGAAGACAGATCAAAAGTGAGACCTTTTTATGCTTAAGACATTTCTGCATGAATAAACATCATTACGGTGAAATGCACATCTACATGAAGGGTAAATTCTATATGATTGTATTCACACAGGGTAACATTCATGTCCTTGTCTGAACTTGTCCAAAGGTCTTTGCATAGCTTCAACCTCTCTAAATACTAACAAGTACAACAAGCTTGTTTGGTGTTCTGAGCATGAAGGCAGAGCCTGGAAAACTTGAAACTATTAAGAATATGAATAAGAATAAAAGAGGGGAATGAGGGCAAAGCTTTCCAGTAAAAGAACAGGAGACATAATGAAGTGAAAATACTGTTTTCAGTAGTAATTTGTTGTTCTATTTACTTGCTCTTATGTTAACCCTCTCATTGGTGCCAAAGCAGTACAGCTGTGAAAATATCTACATTTTGAGTAGAACAGAAGTTTTTCACTTACATGGTAAAGTAAGGTCTTTCATCATTGATGTTAATTATATTTATATTCACTGATTTAGTTGAATTGAGTCCCTCTGGATCTGTCACTGTTATATTTAAAAAGTAACTGTTAAATAAGAAAACAAAACAAGAATCATTCTGTGGCTATGTAGGAAAACATTTCTCCGTCCACTGTAAGCTAATAGACCATGTGAATAAAACACATTCTCACCAGTGTGGATCTTTCTCATAATCAAATTCTTTTGTGGAAAAAATGGCTCCGCTTTCCAAGACCAAGAATGGCACTGCTGCAGGGAGCAGTGAATACTGAAATGAAGAAAGCAAGAAATCAGTCTTTGTATCTTTAAACATCCCTCCATTCATTCCTTGCCTTCTAAAATTATAGTACAAGTTATAGTACAGTAGTTGCCTCAAAACATTGCACATTGAAACATGCTGACACACAGATGCCAGGACAAGCCCTCATCAGCTGAGCTGAAGCAGCTCAAACTTGGTTGCGTATGCTTTGCTTCAGAGCCAGTGGAGAGTCACAGACACTGAATTACACTAGAGCCTGCACTATTCTCTACCTCCGTGAACTCCAGCTCTGCAATGAGAATGTAACATAGAGGCCAGCCTGCAGAGCCACGGTGTGGTAGGCAAAAATCAGCTTTGTGGTGGCAGCAGAGTACGTGAACAAAGGCGGAGAGAGAGAAGAAGGGGTGAGGCTGTATTTGGGGAGCATAAGACATGCCTCTCAGGAGGCAATGAAGTTTAGGGACCCAGACGATGGGAGAGGCCAAGGAGGGGATGGTGGACTTTCATGGAGTACGTGAGGGTGTGAGGCTGAAAGGTATTTGCAACAGCTCAGTGTTAACACAGCTGTTCAGTGGCTGCATGTAGCAGCAGCTGCTTGGTGCATTGCACAACACAAATGAGTACTGCACCAGTGCATGGGTGTGGGAGGGAGCTGAGTACCCTGACACCCTACACAGCAGGGAGAAAGGCAGCACCCTGATCCCCACAGCTGCGGCGTAGCTACCACACACCCACCACGTCCTCCCTGCTACCGTCCACGTGCCTCTGCCAGGCCAGCACCAATAAGCCCTCAAGGACATTTCCTTTGCTAGTGCAGGTGTTAGCAATACTCAGAAAGTCTGAAGTATCCAACATCAGAGGGTCATGCACTGTACAAGCAATCTGCAAAATCCACCGAGCAGATCTGTTCAGGGGATGCAACTGCTCTCACTTTACCTTTTTGAAAAAAACAGGAGGTACAGAGAGCTGAGTGAAACAATTTGCCTCCTGCAGTGATAGATTTAATTGAAATTACTTTCAAAAAAGCAGATAGGTGATCATAATTCTTCTTCTTTTTTTTTTTTTGCCAGTCTTTCTATATTCCTTTCTAAATTCCCTCACCAGGTTATTATTTTACCTGCTGCCCAGCATTTCTAAATTTGCAGCTTCTTACTATGCCTAAGCTTCATCAGGGGTTAGAAGGTGTGTGGAACTCATTGCTGTTGCTTTCAGAAACAAAGCAGAGCTAAACCCCAGGCCTTTACTTCCCTCCTCGTCAGCTCAGGTGGTTTGACTGGGCAAAGCCTGAGGATGGACTTGAAGGTAACTGCTCTCTTGAATAATGCTGCACACTGATGGAGCACCTTCAGGTTCAGTTCTTGAATGTGCGGTCTTTTATAAAGATAAAGCCAATAAAGCAAAGCTACAATACAATTCTTAGGTAAGTGCAGTTACTTTTCCCCTGTCTGCAAGCAAACTTACCACTTTCCAGAAATTTTTGCTGATACCAAGGGTATTTTCAGATCAGCTAACAACATTTTCTTAACTGAAGGTCAAAATTTGCCCTGGGATTGTCAAAAAGCTGAGATTCAGTTGCCTTGTAAGCAATTTCCTTACTGTCTCATTTAAAAGAATTTACGTTATTATACAGAAGTTTAACAATTTTATTTACTTTTAGTCAGTCTCATTGACAGGAAATATTTTGCAAGCCTTTTTTTTTTTTTTTACAAAAAAGAGACACAATTTCTACTGTATCTCTGATTAACTATATCAAATTCTGCCTTCAATATCCCTTAATTTTGGAGGGCTGAGAACTCAAAATACAATTTGTGTCCACACATTGAGGCTGCATTTTCTTAGTTTATTATTGAAAATGCTTCTTTTTTCCTGACTCAACCTTTTCCTGTGTTCCTGATAAGGAAAGAAGTTGTTGAAAGATGCTGGTAATTAGCATTTCAGATACAGTGGATTATATCATCTCTGTTTTTTTTTTTCTTTAATACAACTTACTTTGAGTTCAGCATTTTCAGGATCAGCTGCATTAACTTGGTAAATGCGTTCTGGAGGTGTTCCTTCCAAGACATAGATTGTTACAGCTGCATGGATATAAGTGTACTCGGTGTTAATTGGGCAAGAATAAAGGACACAGCAGCAAACTTACTGATACACTGAAGCTGTCCGGACATATTACTGCCTGCTGCATCTTCTCACTTCACAAGTGTAATTCCAATATCATCACAAAGAGCACAAATGTTCAAAAGATAAAAAGAAACCAATTGCATATCTGTAAACAGGCAGCCATCACTATCAGTTGCAATATGAATTGTGCCTTCAGGAGAAAGACTGATCTTTACATACAGCCTATCTTAAGCTACTCACAGCGTACGGAGTAGAATCACAGAATGTTAGGGATTGGAAGGGACCTACCTCAAAAGATCATCTAGTCCAATCCCCCTGCCAGAGCAGGAACACCTAGGTCAGGTCACACAGGAACATGTCCAGGGGGGTTTGGAATGTCTCCAGAGAAGGAGACTCCACAACCTCTCTGAGCAGCAAATGATACATTTGGGCAACACCTGTGTCTTTCTGTACTATGCAGATGGGGAGAAAGTAGCCCTGTCTAGGTCCTCATCGCTGTGCACTCTCTGTCAACCCCCTGTCCCCTGCCCGGAGAGCTCAGAGACTTTCCTCTTAATTTCTGCTTTTCCTTTACACCTACAGTGTAAACAGTGAATGGTCTGTGCTGACTTAAATTTTTGCCTTATTAAGGGGTCCTAATTCAGTGCAAGGTCTATTTGTTTCCATGTCAGGAATTCTTACAGCTAGGCCATCCTGTACTGGGCCACTGGCAACAGACTTAGCTCTCCTTGGGTATAGTGATTAGCAGAACAACAGATCTTTAGATCACATTATTTGCTTTATGCCCTTTTGTGTCTGCTGGACCTGCTGTTTCTGGACTATTAATTTCAACTGTGACCCCTGCTGACTGCTGCTTCTCATCAGAGTGGTGGGAATCCCAGAGCAGTGTAATGAGTTGTTCCCAGAGGACAATAATATGAATCTAAAGTTTAATGAGAGGGAGATGCTTTTTTCATAACCAGCGAACGTGCAATTAGTGTCTAATTGTAGCTGGTACTGTTAACTAAAGCCACACAGTTAGACAGATCAGACATCTGTGCTCACCAATTTATGGCAGCTCTAGCTGAGAGTTAAGCTGATGCACTTATTTGTAACAAGCTCCCACGTAGAGTGTGTTTCATGCTGTGCTGATCCCCTGAAGTGTCACATTTAATTATTATTAGATTCCAGCAGCACCCATGATACACAAGACACCAGCTAAACTGAGAAGATGACACAGCCTCTTCCCTAGGGGAAGCTAATTTACCTTACAAACTAGGTATTGTACAGAAGCAGGAACATCAATGTGCTTCACAGGTATCAGTAAAGTGGGCTGGATTTGAGCAGGCCCAGGCTGAACCCATTCGGGCAGGCAAAAATCGGGGCTGCAGCCATGTTGCACCACTGAACACTCCAAGGGCTGCAAGTCACAGCCTATGTAATGCTGCTGCTAGTCCAGATCTTGGGGTGGGATGGAAGGGGGTGTTCAGCAGCCAGCTCCAAATACCTGCCACAAACGGATCAGTTTATTTTCAGATAGAAAAAACCCACCATAATATTGAATTATTGAATGCTCTTCCATGCCGCGCTGTTAGAATATCAAGATTTCAAACAAGCTCTCAGTACCTCATCAAATAATAAGAGGATATTTATACACAGTACCTGAACTGTTCTGTCTGTGTGTGAACACATAATAAATACATCACTATACTCTGTCACCTCATGGTACAATTTTTCCAGGTTCCTCTCATCAGTAAATAAACAAGATAAGATTGCTTAGAGAGGAAGATAATTATCTCCTGTCCTTTTTATTGATGGCACTGTCACTCTGATTAGGTACTGCACGGCACGCAAAGCCTGCACTGACAGCCAGGGTCCAGACACATCAGTCTCATTCCTAAGGCTACTGCAAACTCCTCCCTGTTGCACCTTCACCAGTGGCCTGAAACTAAACATGGTTAAGGCCGTCTTGCCTGCACAAGAGACAGAACTCTTTGCTTCTTTCCATTTGTACCACCATACATCACAGTCTCTGAGATCTCACTGTTCAAACCTATTTTCCATTCAATTTCTCATATGCAGGTGCCAATACAATATACAGGTGTATAACATAGGCAGAGAAGTGTTTTTATTCTTTTCCTCCCTTGTTTTGCTAAAGAAAAATGCTTAGACCACTTTAGCTAAGACACTGTATGTAGCTATAGTTTTTTTTAACCTAATGTCATCTTTTCAAGTATCACCACTATCTTACTTTCAATTGCCATATTTCCTCGAAATACAGGATGTTCATTTTTATCTGTTACTTGGACAGTCAGTATGTTAAGGTCAGTTCTCCCAGTTGTGTCTTCAATGAAAATCTGTAAATCAAAGCTCCTTGGCATAGTTTCATAATCAAGGACAGGGTTTCCAGTGGTAACAACCTGGAAAGGAAAAATTATTATTAGCACATGATGCAAGAGATATAAGTTATAGTCTATACGAGAGAATACAAGTAAAGGGACGCTTTCCATCTGTAAGCAGTGAGTATTTTAGATCATCTTCTACTTGCTGGCACATTTCTTGCCAGTGGCAGAAATGTGAGAAAAACAGAGTGGAAAGACCAAAATGCTGTGGCTTCATGGAGCATCTCAAGCACCTCTTGTGTGAGGGACAGTTTGAGGACGAGAAAGGCTGGAAGGAGCTGTCCTGCCTCACAGGCAATGCTTTGCTTTCAAGGCCAGGGCTACATCTGGCAGGTACTTGTCTGTGCCAAGTCCTCACCTTGCCACACCAAGTTCCAGGAGCAGTTGAGGTGTGATAAGACTGGAAACTAAGAGGAAGCCCTGCAAGACACAAGGGCAGCTTCACTATTTCTGTGAGCAAGAAGCATGAGGGGGAAGACCTTTTACTTGCAATAAGGAGTGTGGGGGCAGAAGACTGTAGTCTAGCAAGTACCAGCACCATCCTTACATAAGTTGCATCTGGTAAAAGACTTCCAGGAAACCAAAGAAAGGGGGGAGCTGCATGACCACACTGTGTGAGAACTCTTTGGTGAAAATGTTGAACTAATTAAAAAATAACATAGGCCTTAAGTTTTGTAATATTGGTGAGGCAAACATTTGCTTTGTTTTGGTTTCTTTTAAGACTTCCAGCTCTGCACATCACCTCTTAACATAGATGTACAAGCTGTACACAGACTGACATTCCACACAATGTGGATTCTCTATCCCTGGAAGTGTTCAAATCCAGGCTGGATGGAGCCTTGAGCAACCTGGTCTAGTGGAAGGTGTCCCTGCCATTGCAGGAGGGTTGGAACTAGATGATCTTTGAGGTCCCTTCCAACCCAAACCATTCATTGATTCTATGATTGAACACCAGTAGCAGGGGTGCTGTGGAACTGGAGAAGAATTGGGGCTCACAAGTGTGTGTGACAAGGAGAATGTCAGTGTATTCATAATACTGAAGAGTGGAGGAGCCTAGAGAGGATGCAAAAGGAGAACAATTAAATAAATCCTTGATTTTAGATAAGATGCTGTGGCCAGAGGACAAATACAAAAGTGATATCACCACAATCAGAACACAGAAGCCGAAATAGAGCCAATTAACAAAGACAGTTGGAGGAGAGTGAACAGAAGCACCAACATTTTATGCCTTCTGGTGTGTAAAACAGCTGCTTTCGGAACCTTGTGAATCCTTTTGTTACAATACTGCAGGAGAAAACAACTGTGTCCTGGATGGTCTCCTCTCCTATATTATGCAAGCAGAAGTTTCCCATAAAAGTGATGCTAACTCAGAAAAAAACATTCTACAAAAGCTTGCAACACCAATGGGAAGGTTGCTCTCCAAAATGAATGTTTGCTAGAGATGTAAATACAGTTAACAGATGCAGTGAATTAAACATGAAAAACCATCCAATTCTAAACAGAAATTATGTGCTCTGGGGATTATCCATCCAGTTCGCAGCCAAATATTTTCATTGGTGGTGCAACTATAGCCAGACTGCCTAAATACACATCTTCCACCCTCCTTCATACAGACCTTGGAAGTGAAGATGTGAATCTAGATGGTCTGTTTGTAGGTTGCTTTTGAGAACACCTTGTCACTGGCATAGGATGTAAGCCACAGTTCACCGCTTCTCCAGGTAGAAGCAATGCTGACTGATAAATGCAGCACTGTACATACTTGAAGAAGCTGCAGACTTTGTGAAAGGGGGTCTAGAGTCACCTCATTACTGTCTACCCCTCGTTCCACCTGAGAATTTCACTGCTCCCTGCTCCCCTCTTTGCTCCTGGGATGCAGAGGGAGCATCACTAACAGCATCAAGGTAGTTCCAGGCATCAATATGTTTTCATGCATTCAACACATTTTCTGCCCATGGGATTCTTCACACAAGAGTAAGGCGAGGAGGAATGGGCAGGGCTCAGATCTCAGAAACTGTGGCTTTCTCACAAATGTCAAAACATATCCAGAAATGTAATATTGCCTTGGCTTGCTGCAACAGGAGTAAATGTGCTTCAAAAATACAAAAGAGCCTTTGCTAACAGGTACTTAGCTAATCTGCAAACCCCATAATTCATACATGAAATACTTTCTTTTTCTATATCTTCGCAGATTTAATGGCAGTAGGTAGTGCTGAGGTATCTCATTTTGGATCACATTACTTTTGCAAAATACTGTACCAATCTGGTACAACACAGAATAAATAAATAAAAGTAGCAATGCTCATCAAATAAATGAACAAAGGACACTCGTGTGTATTTTTCCTTGCCTTATGAGTTTTAATTAGCACTCAGCTGCTAGTTTGCAGAATTCGTATGTAGCTTTCTTTATAATTTTCTCATGACTGATATTCACTGGCCCAACCTCTTTGTTTCAGTCCCTCGAGTGAGTTAGGAAACCCTGAAAACAACTACAGCAAGGAAGACATACCAAGTCTTCACAGGCCAATCTAGTAATGGGGCTGAGGTATGAAATGGATATAGACTGGCACTTTGGAAGAAGCGATCACCAGCCTACACCTTTCTTGGCCATTCATTTTCATCCTTATGTCACTCTCTGCACTGTGCTAGAACAAGAATTTCTCCATCATCCCTGCCATGAAAAAATTCAAGGAGAGGCTTTTTATCTATTTGCAGGGTTACTTTTCCTCCAGATAAATTTGTCAGTCCCACTCAACAAGCAGCAACACAAAACACTTGTGCTGCAGAGTACAGAGATGGCATGGGACAGGAACAAGCAGGTATAAAAAAGGTCTAGGTAGTGCAGCAGAAGGGATAGCTTTAATTCTAAACGCCAAAATACAGCCTAGGAGGGGAGTCACACATCATGAATTCTCTGTCAGCAAAGCCAGCTTAAAGGACGTATCTATTTCCATGTGGCTGTTACATCCCAGCAGCTGAGCCAGTTCAGGTGTTTGTGCAGACACATCCTATGCTTCACAGATGAAAGAGGGCTTTTTTGTGAGATTTTTTTTACCATTTCACTGATCTGGCTGGAGAGCGGCTAAAGAACCAGCATAGCTAGCACAGCTGAGCTTGGCTCTCTGCTGGGAGGCGGGAGCATGGGAAGAGCAGCAGCTCCCCCAGGCAGGTTGGATCAATGAGCTGCAATCGCCTGGGGTCACAGTCTTACTTTCCCCACATTTTCTCCTAGAAACATCAGCAAAGAGAACAAGAAAAGAGCCCTTGTATCAGTTCTGTGAACACCTGAACTTCCTTGGAAACACGAAGAAAAATGTATTCAAATTGACTTTGTAAGTGTCTACTCAGTGTCTATCTGTATCTTTTAAAGACACACTTCAATGCCACTGTTCAGACTCAGACATACAAGCGAGTTACAATGGCATGACAAGTTATCATGCGTCTGAACACTCATTGCCAGTGACAAATATGAGCTAATACTTGATAATTTATCCAGCAATGAAAATGAGCCTGAAGTAATAGAAATTGCTAAAGGACAAGAGCACGCAATAGATAGAAACAGATGTGTGGAAGTGTGATAACTTCTTATCTCAAGATAACTTCCTCATATGTCACAGCCTTCCTTCAGAATTAAATACTACTATGATCTGACTCAGCTTACTTTATTTTGAACATGATCCAAATTCATTTTAATTCTAGGTGAGAGTGGCCAAACAGAAGCTGTGTGTCGTTTAACTGAGCCACTTTAAATTCACAGTGACTTCATATAAATTAAGTTGAAAATCTATGGACAAATACTCAAAACAGAAGCAGGTCCTATAGGTCCTTCTTCACTTCTCATTTTCCAAAAATCACATTTTTCTATCAGAGAATAAATGGAATTATTGTGACAAGTGATTTTTGTCTAGATGCAATTAAAAATTATAATGATTATTGCTACTCATTTGTCATATCTATTACAGCATGTCCAAATACTACCAGTCTGCATTTGCAACCCTTTTCTGATTAAAAGATGAGTCACTGTGCACTGTCAGTGCTCAGTAATCCAGGAAACATCAGCCTACATGACTGAACATTGCTCAAGCTAAACATAAAACTCACCCTGTACTCGAGATCTCCTTTTGATTCAATATCAAAAGCCTCTGTAAGTGGATTTGAATTTACTATGGTAGGAAGTATTGCAACACCTTCAGAAGACAGTGGAGAAACAGTTACATTAAACGTATAAACTGAAACACCCGCTGCTGAATTCTCTTCAACAGTGCTTGTTGCAGGTAAGCCGTTAAGCAACTGGGTTCTTCTTCCTGCAAGATGAGAATGAATGTAAAATTACTTCTGGGAATCTTAGGCTAGCAGGAGCACACAGCTTGTGCCAAGAGCTGCCATTAGTGAGCACAAAATGGCCTGATTCTCATTTTGCTTATGAATGGCGGCATTGCACTATAGTAAATCCAGTGCTAATGGCAAAGGAAGCCATCTTTTCAGTACTATACTATACTACACTATACTATATCAAAAAGCACCTTGAATCACACAGGGCTGGATGTCAAAGAAGAAATTTTTTTTTGTGACTTAGGCCATCTGCAGCATCCATTTCCTCTTGGCATTATGTTCCCAAGCACAGCTAGAAAACATAAGAGTGTGAGTTAGTGAGTGTGAGTTAGCATAGTGTGAGTTAGCAACAGCTTTGGGATGTCGTGCTGTTGTGTCTTCTGCTTTGAGCATGGAAAAGCAACCTCCATTCCTCAGAGAAGATACAGGCCCACGAAAGCAGCATACAGTTCATAACTGCCTGGAAGCAGCACAGAGAGCTGTTCAGCTTTGCATGAGCTCCTTGTTTCTCAATCAGACCTCTGGATTCCCCAAAACAAAATCTGTGCTAGCTCTGTGGCTTAGCTTGTGGTTTTTGTTATTTAACAATGGTCTGTAGTGCTTTATCTCACGAAGACTGTCTAGAAAACATAAATCAGGACATCCCTAAACTGGCAACGTACCTCAGCAAGTGAGTGTGGCAGGGCTGAATGTTGCTTGGCAGGCGCTTCACTGGCTTGTCCAAAGCACTTGCTAAGGAAGCTGGCTGTGTTCACTCAAATTTCCAACTTACTGTGTGCCAAGATGGAGGCAGACACTGCTCACTCAAGGACCTGGCCAGGCTGTTCACACACCAGCAATTACTGTAGTAAAGGCTCCATGAAGTCTTTATTTTTGCTGGGCAGCTGCAAGGTAAAAAGCTGCTATGGGAACTAGTCTGAGGCCGTTAGGGCTGCATCATGTTTCTGCTTGGATGCTCAGGCTCAGCCTGGAGCTTGGGAACATAATGCCAAGAGGAAATCTGCTGCTTGGCAACACCTCTGTGGTGTGGGACAGACCCATCTCCCTTTGCCCCTTCTCATGTGGCTGGGGAAGGCTGGCCCACATCAGCTACCAAAGAGGCACTCTATTTGCTATTCCTCCAACAGCAGCAGGTTTATTAAGCTAGAGGGAGAGAGTTCGGCTCCACTAATTTCCAATTACATTAGAAGAAACCTTAGTGACTTTTCCCCCAAACTATCAAAAAATCTTGTTTCCCTAGATCCCTAGAAAAAAATGGAGCATCTTAGGGATAGCCCACATATGGCCTTTGTGTGATAGACATTGCTCCTATTACTGGCCTCTCAAACAACTGTTCCCCATAGGATCAGAGAAGACTTAGGATCCCAGTGCCTTTGCTACATTCCCTGGGGGTGTTCAAGAAACAGGTTGATGAGGCACTTGAGGTCATGGTCTAATGGTTAGAAATATGATGGGATAAAGGTTGGATTTGATGACCCTGGAGGTCTCTTCAAACCATAATTATTCTATGATTCTATGAGAAGCAAAAGTAATACCAGTAGATGATGGAACAGGCTGTCCAGAGAGATGGTGGAGACCCCTTCTCTGGAGACATTCAAAACCCACCTGGACATGATCCTATGTGACCTGCTCTAGGTGAACATGCTCTGGCAGGAGGGCTGGACTAGGTGATCTCCAGAGGTGCCTTCCAACACCTACAATTCTGTGATTCTGTGAGTCCACAAGACAAAGCATGGAGTCCCATGGTCTTCCTTCTTCCCACATCCCACCCCAGGAGGCACTTGTTCTTGCAGTGTTTCCTGGAGCACCACTTAGAGCAGCATGACTCCATCAGACACCTCCAGTTCTTCCTCTTGCTGTCTGCAAGACTCACTGCATTGTGGGGAGGAGGAGGGAGCACAGAGGGTGTTGTTTATATTAGGCTGTGGTGGGGGAGTTTGCCTCTAGGAAGACCACTTCTGAGCACAGGACCTCATTGGTAAGAAGCAGAGCTGAGGCACTTCCCCAGAGCCTCTCCAGAGCTGCATGGAGGTTCCCATGCTCCCACACTCCAGATATAGCAGGTCCATGGATCACTCTTCTGTCTGGGATTACCCTGACATTTATGGAAAAAAATGGCCTTGGAGATGATCTGCAGGTGGGTGAGGTACAGGCTGGGATGTGGGAGAGTGTGAGGTGGGAACTGCCTGTAAGAGCTAATCTGAACAGGTCACACTGACACTCTGGTAGAACTCAGTTCAGCTGAGCTGTTACTGATTTATGTCAGTGGAAGCAGGACCCAGTAGAGGACTGAGTTTTTATCAATGTTCTTAGAGATTCTAGAAAACATCATCACAAAAGTTGCCCATGCAAATGGGACTGGGTTGAGAGGGGTTTTTGGGGATACCTTTGCATAAGTGGAGCTGAACTCTGAATAATCTCCTGTGGACAGTACCTGATTAATCCAGTTCCCTCAGCAAGACGCAGGTCATTAATGGAAACCATTCATAAAATCCATGAAATAATTTATAACATTTAGAAATGTAGAAAGTAAAGAGTTGCTATTGTTAATATTATCTCTAAAGATTTCATTGGCTGTTTATTTAGGATTTGTCTTTCTAAATCACAAGTTCTTACTTCTTGCTCTTTATTTTTAACTGAAATTTTTTGGTACTGCATCTAAATGGCTTCTTCTTCCAATTGATTTTACAAAAGCCCTCCCCCATATTCACAAGTCCTTGCTTACCTCCTTACTTCAGAGAAAAAAACATGTCTGAAGCAATTTAATACAACACTTATCAGAATTACCAACTCCAAACATTGACAAACGCTGAGTCCAAGGCAAAGCAATCATGATACTGGCTTTGAGAAGTACATTTGTATTTAACTCTTATTTATCTGTGATATGTCACAGTGTGCTTGAGTCACACCTTCAAGCTTTTCTCTCTCCACAGCCATGGAGGTTAGAAAACCACTATTTTTCAGGGAAAGCTGAGATTCACATGCAGTGTCCTGATCACAGTTTTAGGGTCACCAGGAAAACCACCAAATACTGACAGGTTCCTAAGGGTTGGCAGAACTCTCTCAGTTCCTTGAGAACAAAGTGACCCTAGCTGAGCAGATAGCTTACAACAAGCAACACCAAGTGCTCCATGAGCCACACAGACTGCAATCCGAAGATCTACTTTAAGTTGCTAACATGCACATATTCATATTGGCAAATGTCCCATGTTTTCACACTGGGCAAAGACAGTAATATTACCCTACTAATATTCTCCACAAGTGTTTTCCTGTTTGGTCCTGTTTGGCTGGTTGGTTTACTTCATCAAAGAGAAATTTTATCAATATTTGAAGGGAGAATACTGGAATATTAATACTAGATATCGTTTCTTGGAGAGTTGACCTCCTTTCCCACTCCAACACTGTCACAACGAGCAGTGGCTATTGCACAGAAAGAGCCTCATCCAGCAAATTGTCTTAGCAAGGAGTCATATTCCTTTCTTCATTATACTGCTGTAACCACAGAGCCCAATCTATTTCAGTAGGAAAATAATTGTTACTTGATTTTTTCCATCCGTGTCTGATCCCTAAATATGTATTATAAAGCTCCCAAGAGAAAGTATAACAGCCAATAGTGTTCTAATTTTAGCAGTGTAATGAAATCATGTTCTTACCAGATACTATTCCCAGCAAAATGAGAAGGAGCATGCTCTTCATCGTCTTTATGACCCTGTTCTTCATGTTCCCAGGATACAAACTGAAGGAAGATCATGGTATGTTTTCCCTAGTTTACATCAGCTCCACCTAAATTCTTCTTCTTTGTCATGTTGTGGAGTCAGAAACAAAACAATGGACCCATGTCTCTAAGGGAGTTTCTAAACACCGTCAGCTTGTTTGCTTGTCAGAGAACTGTTCCTTGCTGACACTCCATCCACAGACCTGGGCCACACTTGAGAAAATGATCGCTAATAGTCTTTTCACTGCAATCATTTATTGAAGCATTATCAAAAGAATCTAGTAAGTTCTAAATCTGGAAATACTGTGCTACTTTCATCACTCAGGCAAATGAGGTGCTCTCTTCACACAGGAGGATTAAATACTCATTCTTTTTTACTTAAACCAGGAACCTGAAGTTTTCTCATTTCTCTGGGTGTCAGAGAATTACTTAGACCACACGTACTGCATGCCTGGAGGTAAGAGTGCAGCATATCAGCATATGTGCATGATGAAGTTAGCTTTGCCATAGCTGTTTGAGGAACAGCATGGATCACTATGCAAAGTGCACTGGCTCCCTCAGATTAGCCATTTACCCAGATAGTTCACAGTAGTATAGCGTGGCATAGTATAGAGGGGATGCTAATACTAGAACTGGATGCAATATAGGTGCATCAGCATTGTCTCATAGAATAATTTAGGCTGGAAGGGACATCTGGAGGTCATGTAGTCAAACACACTGCTCAAAGCAGGCTTAATTATATCAGGTCACTCAGGGATTCATCTAGTTGATTCTCAAACATGTCCATATAAACTTAACAGCTCTGCTAAGAGGTAGAATTTAGAGATTCAGGTTCAACACAGCTCTGGAGAAACCATACTGATTTATGAGCTAAGCTGGCATCTCTAGATGGTTCTCCATGACACTCTGTGGCTGTCCCAGTGAAAGCTGACAGTAATTCAGAAAGCTCTGATCTGTGCTAGTGTGTTTTGTGTAGTATGAACATGTTAATTGAACATGATGAACATGAACAGCTAATTTAATGCTGGGGCAGGCATTGTCTATGCTTGCTGCATGCACAGTTTAAACTACTGTACAGATGTGCCCTGGAGGATTCTGCTGATATAATGAAACTGGAAAAGATGCATCAGTAAAACCTACTGATTGGAACTGAGCCATACCTACATATCTGATACTGGCTTGGGGAATCATAAAAACATTCATTTGATGGTTGATCTACATCTGTTTTAAAGTGCTTCTAGGGCCTTGCCAAGTCCCGATGCAGCTTGAGTTTAAAGTGAATGTGGCCACACCATATCATGTGAGAGCACACACTGCATCAGCCTGTGGTACTGAGGAAGCTAATCTTCCATTGCCCCAGGAAATGTATACCTAGACTTTAAGTTAGTAAAAAAATATATGGAAAACCTCACCCTCAAATGACCTAGTTATGCTGATATTAAAGTAAATTCATGTTTATTGGCAAGAAGTCTAGCCTGTCCCTTCACCTACCAGATCATTGCCCATCCCTTCATATGCATTTCCTGGGTCCACAAAGAAGCTTTTAATCTGACTGGACATCTCACAGTGATGAAGTCTATGTGCACAGGCATGAAGCAGACTTGTACAATAAGCTTCTGATCTTTTACTAATTATCAGAACACTGTAAAACTGCTGCTAGCTTTATTCTCTCCTTTTAGTTGCAATGTATAATATATCCCATTATACTGCTGTTTCTCTTAATCTTGAAAGAACTATAGAAACATCTGGGCTAAGTTTTAAAGTAACCAGTCTTTCAGATACATGTTTAAATTTGTTTAATATCCAGCTGGAGTGATGTGACTGTTTTCAATCTATGTTCTGAATAGCCAAGCCTTCCCCAGAACACAGAGGTCACCATTTTTGGTCCTTTATTTTCTTTCTCTTACTTCTTAGGCTGGGTTTTCTGGGAGTTGGATTGGGTTTTTTTCCTGTAAATATGTATTTCAACTTCTTTGTTTTGTCCTTCTTTCATCCAAGAACCTACACAGTTCTACTTTCAGGAAGAGTTCAGTGACCCTATACATAAATCAGACTTTTCTATGCACATCTTGTGATAAAGACACTCTACAGGGATATGGGAGACATAGATTATGGCAGAGACATCTGGAATACACATGTGCTTGAAATGCCAGCCTTTCCCCAGCTTCATCTGGAAGTGCAATAGGTAACTATTTCAGGTGCTCTGTGAATATCCATGGAGTAGCTAATTTCTGTTTTCTCTCTAAAGTGTCTCCTGGGCTTTTGAGTAGTCCCTGAGAAGCCCCATGGTTCAAGCATGTTGTGAGAAGAGACCACAGAGGTGACCAAGGAGCTGGAGGGAGAGCCAAGTGGAGAACACAGCAAGGACAGAGAGTATGGAAAGCAGCTTACACAGGTGGAGCAAGTATGAGAAGAAAAGGCTTTGGCTCACTCTTCCTTCAGTCACTGCCAGCATCTCTCATCACCTCCCTTAGATCCCTCTTTTCTTATATTCCTCTGCTGAGAGGATTCCTGTGGTTCTCCAATTCATCCTGCTGGGTTGTGAGGAATAAGGTGAAAAAGCATCCAGAGTTAAAAGAGAGCCCCAAACAGGTTGAAAATCAAGTCAAAGTAAGTATATGCATACCATAAAACATAGAGCTGGTTAGGAGCAGACGAGTTAGGAAAAGGCGAGTAATGCAGAATTTCCCTGGCGAGGCTGGCAGCAGTAGCTCTGCTGCTGCAGGAAGGTCAGGAACAAGATTCTTGAGAATATAAAGCAACTAGATGAAAAGAGGTCAAGGCAGCACAAGCAAGAATGCAACCAGGGAGTTTGCAGGTAAAATAAAGGGAGGAAAAATTAATTGGAGCAAATTAAAAGGTCAAGATCAAACTAAATTTTTAATCATTCCTTGGTTTTCAAGATGATTTGAAACCTGGGCATTTTAAAGCAGTGCAGAAAAAATGGTCTTCTGAAAAAATGTCTTCTGGATTACCAGGTAAAGTGGAGAATGTGAGGAAGATGCTACATCTTTCAAGAAAGTAAAGAATCTTGGTTTCATGGAAAAGATCAACAGACCAGAGTGTGAGAGACTGCACTGGTCTCAGGTTGGGATGCAGAGAGAAGAACATGGGAAGTGAGGGATATCGTGTGGGACGGAATAGAACTTGATGTGCAAACTTTCAATTGCCTGTCCTCAGGAAAGTGAGGGATTTTAACAGAGACCAGCTTCAGAGAAGTAGTCTACTTGCCTAACAGGACATTAGTCTTTTTTCTATGCGTTTAATTCTCAATTGACTTCCAGTCTGTCAAGAAGAAAGAAATGTTCTCTTATTTTTCAAATGCATCAGAGGTTCAAGACATAATTTTCCCATTAATGGCTATTTCAGCCAGAGTAGTGACTCCCTCCTGCTTAGCCAACTCACAGGAAAGGAGACATTTTGCTCTTACTGTGGAAATTACTCACCAAAAATTGAGCAGCCTAAGGAGAATCTTCACAGACCTGATCCAACCTTAGTTCAAGAATAATTATTATTGTTATTTCATGAATTAAATTACCTAGACTGTCAGGATTTATTTTCATCTCCTTTCTCTTTAAGTAGTACAGCTTCCCCATCCACTGCCGTGGTAACCTTTCCTAAAATATTAAAACAGTACCTTAGCATCCTACACCAAAAACGCATGCACCATGTCATTTGATTTCTCAGCTAAAAACTACCTCTGTACCATTTGTGAGTGACAAGAGCTAACTAGAAGTCATGAGTACTTCCCAAGCTACCTCAATCTCACCTAAAGCGATCCCAGTTTAGCAAGGTTAGTAACCCACACAATTATGCAAAAAAGTCCCAGACAGATATCTGGGCCATCTATTTTCTAGCATTGACTTGCAGACACATAAACCCACCAGTCATCTCCTTGATCATTAACTTGAGGTGTCTGCTAATAAGAAGTGACTCCATCACACCCAGAGCTTTTTTTGGGATCCAGATTTAAGTAAAGAAGAGCGTAAAATCTGGGTGACTACACATAGAAGTCCAAAAACATTGCTGTTATCAGTGCTGAAAACAAGTTCTCCCATTGCTCCAGCAGTAATACACCCGAGGGATTAAAGCATTTGCCAGAGAAGAAGGAATCCTGGGAGTCTGTCTTTTGCCACAAATAATTTGTGCACTTATTTTAGGAGGACTGGGAGTACGTAAGACATTAAGATAGTGGAGATTGTTCCGATCCTTCCCATTCCCTCCACTCCATCTTGACAAATGTAGACTGAGGCAGACAAATGATTATGAGGACATAAGTTCAAGAAAGCTCCAGATGTACTTGAATTCTCCCTACAAAGAGGTCAAGTGACTTCCCCAAGGCCACACAGAAAGCCCAGAAAAGCTAAAGTTCTTGGTCCCACTCCCAATCTCAATCACGATGACTGTCAGACACTATGACTATAAAAAGCACATTGTTTCCAAATGTTTTTCTCTTTAAGAAGTTCTTGTGCCGCTTAAAAATATTACATTTTCTTCAACATTAACACAACATGGAAGTCAGTGAAACACAAATATTCATTCACCTGAGCAAAAGTAGACGTTATCAGCAACTACTTTGTGTTTCGTGGTTCAAGATCAAAAATGTGTGGTGGTGTAGCACATTGCATACCTGTAAGAAATGATGTCACTTGTCCACACCAGCCAAGTATGTTGCTTGAATTTTAATCATGTGATTTCTCTTCCGAAAAAAACCAGTCCTAATACAAGTAAAGATTCAATGAAAAATGTATTGAGGCAGATGAATTCTTCTTTCTGAATGGATATTGGATCCGGATCTGAACCCACGTGGCAATACTTTGTACCTCATGATATCCTATCTACTGCCTATCACAAGTTTGTCTGTTATTGTAATTGCTTGGACACCTGAGCTGACTGGTAAATATATAAACAAGGATGTGAAGTATCAAATGATGCAAATGCAACAAGAAAGAATGCTGTGGGCAAATATGGGTACAGAAACTCTGAGGTTTCTATGTACACAGTGTGATGCACTTCACTTAGTCAAGTACTTTAATATGTCACCAAGAATTACTTAAATAGGCCTTTGCATCACGAAACATACTATATCTTGCTTACTTTATCAGCAGAAGAGATTTTATTATATTTTGCAGAAGCAACCTTGCATTTTAGCACAAATAAAATATTTTCTGTTGGCTTTGGGGAAAATAATAGTATGGAATTAACAGAGAAGAGCATGGCTGGGCAAGGGCTCAGGTGGTGGAGTTTCACTTGGAGGTGGAAGGTTTTTTTACGCCTAAGTTCCTCCATGCTGTGCGCAGGAGGAGTGAGAATAATTCACTACTTCCCAATAGCGTGAAATTTTGTTTGTTTATGGTTTCAAGAACTTTGAGATCCTCAACTGGGCTCTGTAGCTCTCCAGGGAAGCAGAGGAGGGGCATGCGATGAGAGAAGGGCATGTAGCCCAGGATACACTCCAGTTTTGCTTCGGCTGCCAAGGCTGTGGTGGGGACTGACCTGTGCCAGGCCTCTGAGGTGCCACGGTGTATTATAGCCATCTGCATTCACTCCTCTCAATGGCTGTGTTTCCCTAGAGGCACTGGCCAGAAGTAGCTCTGTATTTTTCTTCTTTAATTTTTAAATCAGGTGGAGTACAAAACAATAGCAAATCTCTGTCTTGGCTGCTTGATTTGTACTTGATTCTGCTTTTCCCCGATCCTCATCCTTTTCTGACTCATCACTCCAGAGTTCCAATGAGCTTTACCTCAAGCCCCAAAGGGCACTGCATTGACTCATTTCTCCTTAGCAGACTGCAGCCCAATGATAGCCCATAGCTGAGAGAGGACATTCTCCTCCAGGTATTGGCATGGGAAAGCCAATGCGGAAAAAGTACTGTGTGTGCCTCTTGGTATAGGCTTCCCTGGGGAAAATGTGGTTTCTGCCCTCCTCTGCGACTGTATCTGGCATCTAGAAGACGTGTGTAAGGGGGTAAGGAGGGACTTTTGACTCTCTTCCCCATTTATGTCACAGTACAGGCTGCAGTCTGACTGTTGGACTAAAGTGTCTGAAAGTGACTGAATACTCTTTTATACAGGACCTTAAATAACTGTAAGGTGGCTGCTCAGGGCTCTGTGTTTCTGATGTTCTTGTGAGCTTGTCTCCCCATCAAACGACTACCCATCAGCTGACTGATGGTAACCACAGTGCGCATGGAGTTCCAGTCCTAATATTACCATGGATCAGATGGCATGCAGCAGCCTAATACTACCTGAGAATCTGGTGTATTGGGTTTTTTTCTGCTCCATTCTCATCCTCAGCAATACCTAACGCAGTAGTACCACAATTTACTTGGCTATGTGAGGACATGAGGACAGAGACTTGTGAGGCAGAGGATTGAAGCTGGGGCTGTGAAGTATGAGACAGTGAAGGGAAATGGTGCAGAAAAAGTTGGATCTCTACTGGGGAAGCTGAGGAGTGAAAGAAAGAAAAAGATGGGGTATGTGAAGCTGCGGTCCTGATCTGAGGACATGGAGATGTGCAGTAAGAGGATGAGGGAGGCGGTGGATGCGGTTTTGGGATCTTTGTTCTAAGAAGCATGAGGCAGAACAGCTGTGGCAGCACAGACATAGGTTTTATAAGTTGGCAACAGTTTGTGTGGTGGGGTGAATGGGAAGTGGCAGGCATCAGCTTGAAGAGGGGGCTTGGGTGTTCCTATGAGAATAAGGGAACAGAAAAAAAATAACTTTCCCACAATAATTTCAGTTTCTACTGAATATCGTGCCTGGGACATACATTGTCTAAAGCCATCCTTGGAATATTTCTACATTTGGGTAGCACTACTATTTCATCTAAGCTATTGGAAAATAATTATAATAATCCTGGTCTCACAAAGATCAGTTACAAGCCTGATTTTGAAAGGAGCAGTTTCAATAGACCTGGGCCCGAATAAAGTGGCCCAAAGGCAAAAGAAATCTTTATCATGCAAAGGAGATGGATGCAATATTCATCAGTGGCTCTGTTCCTTGCTGCCTGTAAGCTCTGTGACTAGAGAAAGCGTTTAGAAATAGCACCCAGTGACAGGGCCAAATTCATCTGGGTACAGACACAGAATCACTTTTTTACAGCTGCTGAGTTTAGATTATGCTTATTTTATCTGACAGTAAACACGAGTGAAAAAAAAAAAAATTAGCCACTTACAAGTGACATGAAGCAAGATTATATCTGAGTAATGATTTGACAGAGTCTGCCACCACATGAATGTGCAAAAGGCTACAGAAAAGCAGTGCAATACTCTGGATGTAGATACTTCTTGCCTCTTGGATGTAGATACTTCTTGCCTCTGGATTTGAACATCAACATCATGGAACACCCTGAGACCACAAGAGCTTTCTTAATGAAACAGAAGACAACACACAGTAAGCATATTGTCCAACAAATGTTTTGACAGAGAACTGTGAAGCTGTAAAGGTACATTGGTGAATGTACAGAGGGAGAAAAAAAAACCCACACCTCTGCAGCCCAGGTTGACCTCAGTCACATAAAACCCAGCTGTCACAAGCTACATGGGTGATAACAAGGAAACAAGGTCAGAATATGTCTGTTTGCCATGTATCACTCCCCTGACCATTGCTGGAGCTGAGGGAATATTGCCATCTAGTGCCACACAGAAATCCAGCTGTCTAAACAGAAAAGAGCCATTTAATTCATGTAGGCAATGGTTACATAGCATACTAAAAACCAGGGACATTATGTGCCAGGGACATCATTTTGGTCAGTGTCTTTGCCAAGCTTGTTATTGAAATGGTACGTTTTCTCCTTTAAAAAAAATGACAGTGTGTTGTGGGAACTGAGTCATAATGCTTTGGAGGAAAGACTGTTCACAGTCATTCAGAGTTTGAGAAAAAAAGGCAAAAGTACTTATATAGTGCTTTAACAAGTTGCAGTCAGCCTGACGTGATGCTGTTAAGGATGGGATTTATCTTACCTGCCTTGAAATAACTAAAACATAGACCTGCATATGTTAAATGTTATATGATCATTCTTGGCTGCTTTTGGAAACAAAGAAGCAATACAAATGAATCAACTTCAGCCATGGCCTTTAGGATGGGAAGCACTACTTTTGAAAGGTCTGTTTCTCTGAAGTGACAATAAAGGGGGTTTGGGATGGCTAGCTCTGATGCTCAGATCCCTCCAACCCCTAGTGCCTGTCTCTCTGTTCCATTTTTTAACCAGGTGGGCAATAATTTTGACATTGGTGGAAAAATAAATACCACTTTCAGACTCCTAAAACCCAGGATCTCAGTTGTGTGGTTCTCATACAGGTGAGGGGACACACACTCACGCAAGAGTTCCCAGTGACCACAGTGGAAACAAGTACTGGCCTATGACATATTGCATTCACTGTCAGGCAGGCACACTGGACCATAACATATTTTATATTCACCTCTGTGTGCAACAGTGTTATGAACTTCCTTCCATTGTCATGCCAGAAAGAGCTCTTAGGGCTGACAGAGCAGTTCAGTTCCCCTCAGCCAAGACTCAGCTGAGCCAGAGATGAGGGGTTTTTTAATCAGTGCATATGTTTGAGATACTTTTAATGAGGCCATCAACTCACTTCTCTATGCTACCACATACGTGTCAGATTATAACAATTTTCAGTCATTGCCCATTTGGAGCAGATTCAAAGCAGTGGTTGATTTTCAAAAGCAATTTCAAAATCAAAAATAAATTAAGCAATCAAATTTTCCAGCTGCAAACAATGTCCAGATTTTCAAGCCAGCAATGTAATGTTTATATATGTTGACTTAAAATTACTTAAATATCCCACCAGTACCTCTGAGTTAATTGGTATGTTATTGCTTGTGGTCATGACTTCCCCACTATTTCTACCCACTAACCATGTAAAGAAAAGGATTCAATCACAGAGGGAAGCAGAGCCAATAATGTAAAAGAATATTATTTTTCAGCCTGAAAAGGGTTAGAATATTTGAGACATCCACCAGTCCACTTTCTTTTAAACAGCATGAATCCCAAGGAAGCAAGAGTGCTAAACTCATTTCCTTATATTTTAAAAAAATCATTATTTCACATCAAATATAAATCCTTATAGGAGATCTTTTTCCTTTTATATGCTGATTTTAAATATGCTGAAAAAAATGTGTATCATCAGTTCCCCCAAATGAGGAATTATTTAGGTATGAAAATGTCTCACAATAATAATAAAGTTACTGATGTCAAACTCTGCCAGGACATTTTAGGGTATTTGCTTTGATTTAGAGGGAGGTTCACTTAGCAAAGTCCTTACAAGTGGTATTAGAAAAGAGCCAGAATATGTGCGCTGTCCTGAGTGTCCATAAATGATACTGAATTAAATCTCCATCTAAAAAGGAACCTGAAAAGGATGCTAGATTTATAAACACATTTTAAAGCACCTATAAATGTGACTTTCTAAAACCCTCACTCTTACCATCTCAGTTCCTCCTGACTAAGATTAGCTAAAAAATCTAAGATAACAGCTTCCAGAAATAAATACCAAGAAGCTGGCAGCAAATTCTGGAATTCCCCCATACCTCTTATTCCATGGGGACACAGACTGACCTTTCAGATGCAACATAAGGCCAGCTGATTTCCTCAGGCTTTTGCCTGAGATGAAGGCTAGCTCAGGCAGTTTGGGTGCTCTAGGCAGGCAGGAAAGGATTAATGACATTATTAGCTCAATATCTTAATTGCTGTACTTAAGAGGCTGTGTACTTGCCTAGAGCTGCACCCAGCACAGAGAGATAGCCCTCGCTGACTTCACTGGGATATGGATCAGCCTTTTAGGTTTGAAGGAGCTGGGAAAGTGGCAGGAAGGACGGACATTTTCCCTGCTGGTACAAACTGTCATGGCTCTACTGACACAGCAGCCAAACCTTCACCTGAAGACATGCATAGCTTTATGAAGCTATGACATAAAATAAATTCACAAATTGTTTTCCTATGCTAAGGGGCAGCAGTGAAACAACATGCCAAATCTCTTCAAGAATCAAGAGGTGGACACCCCAAAATTTTCACACACCCAGCAGTCCAGTTGGAGGGACAGTCTTAATGCAAAGAAAGGTAATGCTCATACATGTTTAACAGCACCTATGTATCTTATGTTTCAATTGACACTAATGACAGACAGTGGCTTTTAGCCATTTTGCTTTACCAATATTTGCAAACCTCCAAGACCATTTCCTTGCATAAACCATTTTTCTGGACATGGGCATTTTTCTTGACAAAACGAGCCTAAGCTGTACAGTCTGCTCTCAGTTATTTCATATCAGCCTGGGCTGCTGCTGGTGTTGCCATACAGGCAACTGGATCCGTAAATTGGTTCTGGATAAGAATCGAGTGAGCGGATGACATGCCCAGAAACAAATGGCCAGGAAATAGAGGATCTGGGCAAGACAGTGCCTGTGGAACCGCAGCCTGAAACACTCCCTTTGTTTGTGTCCACAGGATGTGGAGTAATGCTGGACCAGGTTGTGGGATACACCATAAATGGGTTTTACAGACCCTGAAACCTCTAATGTTGATGCTGTGTTGTGAATACAGAAATTTAGCCTCACTTCCGTTTAAAAAAAAAATAAATGTGCAAATGTGCTAAACATTATACTATTAGCTTTTTTTCTGTTGAAATTAATTAAATGCTCTGTGAAGTATCAGAGGGGCAGTCACCATGTCCCAGCTAAATGGTTTGTTTGTATCAAATTACTTTCTATTCTTAAGCAAAAAGAATTTAATCAAGTGTCTGAAAGAAACTACATCTTGACAGATTAGCAGGGTTGCTGCTGTTAAATTTGTTGCCAGATTTGTTTACAAAACTTCTCTTTCAGGGATGGGTGAACTTCCTGGAATTTGCCAATCTTTTGAATAAATATTGTGGAGGATTAGCAAAATGAGAATTAATTAAACTTTTCTTCTGAGTGTAAACCAGGCATTTTGCTCAGTGTAAAAATTGCTTGCAAGCAAAGGGAAGTCTTTTTTGAAGTGGTGGAGAGGCAAGGAAACCTGAGCACTCCCTTTCCTTTTCCAAACAAAATTTGAGATATAATGACTAATACAGGAATTGTAATTTATACATTAGATTTTATATATCCCTTTTTAACTTTCTTCACAGTTCCGAACTGAGCTCAGTAAGTTTGACTTCAGCTTTCAAATCCTTCAGAGGTTTGTTTATTTTTCTATGAGTCTTTTTCTTTGGCTGCTTCTGTACAATATAGGGCAGATATGTTCATTTCTGGACATGAGGCTTTTTGATACTGACTCCTATATATGACTTGTATCGCTCTAACAAAGGCCTTTGAATGTTAGTTTTGATGGATGGCACCACCAAAGAGGGAAGCTTACTGTCAGCCATTCATTCTGCTGGGATATCTGAAAGCATCACATGATGAAATACTCATCCTAGCCAGGGAGAAAACGAGGATAAGTATTCACATTTCACCTTTTTCCTCACTGCAAGTTGGGGTTTTTGGTGGGATTCGGGGGGGGTTGCTATTTTTTAAGCAACCATGAGGAAAATACTCTTCATTTATGAAACAGCAAACAGCAAACCTGCTTTTTCATGTATAAAGTCAAGAAAGAGTCAACTAAAGATCTCATCTATTAGAATGGTTTCGCTGTAGCTCCACTGCAGAGGAAATCCAAAGATGGCAACTCTTTTCTAATAAAAAGACAAACAATCCTCTCATTCAGATTAAGATTTTTATTTCTTTTTTTTTTTTTTTAGACAAATGCCACTAACCTGAGAAAATAGTCCTTGACAAAAGCCTTCCACTGCTACCATTTGGAAGATACAGTTTCTGAGAAAGCCAGTGGCAGATGTCAGTCTGGCAACAGACTGTCTGCTAGTGGCAGCAACAACTCAAGGGACACCAACATCACCGTCCAGGTGAACTGGACACACGGGCTCTCTGTAGGTCCTACAGATAAGTTGCAAAACAGTTCATGGACTTCACAGAAGTCACACGATTTTAAAAGCATGCAGCATTCAGGCAAACAGTCTTTCCTTTATTCTTTAGGTGTCAAATCAGGAGGACTGATTCTTCACAGTTACCTTTCCCTAAAATATTTACGGCTTTTGAAATTACCATGACTGGTTTTAAAGGCTTGATCAGTCAGAGCTACCACACACTGCTGCTGTCCTAATTAAATTAAACTCCACCGGGTTCTTCCTTCCAAAGCCTTGCTGGGTGAATCTGAGCAGTGTTTCCCACAGTCATATGTATGAAGCTGCATGTTGGCAGGATGGATAAGCATCTCCGTTTTAAAGACAGCCCTGAGCTTTTGCTTAAAGAGGCTAACACTGCCACTAACAACTAGGAAATCCTGGCAGATAGTCCACATGAATATCTCTTTCTATATTTGCACAATGTCAAGCACTCTATCAGCACCGAATAAATAATAATCATAGAAACCTGGAGTCAGCCAGGAAATAGCTGTGAATGACACATTCATATTTTAAAACTTAAACCAGAAAAATTATCTTGTTATGATTCTGGGACAACTGTTCTTTTCCTTCTTCCCTGTCGTCTTCCTTTTCTAACTAAGAAATCCTAATTCTGCTGCTGAAAGTACCAAAAAAAAAAAAGTTTACTTGGTCCTACATTACAGAAGTACACAACTGAAGTGTCCTGTCTGCTTAATATATAAAATCCCTTCAAGGAGTAAAATGAAGGAGCAAAATCAAGAAGACCTGATTTTATATCCAAATAACCCATTTCTAACTGGAAAAAAAAAAAAAATAGAAATGGAATACAAATGCATTATATGGGAGAAAGAGGAGTTTCACCAGGCCGTCTTGCTCTTGATGATGTCAAGACAAAGTCAACTTTTTTTCTAAATATGATTGAAACTCCATGTTAAAAGGGATTTATATGAGTCATAAACTTTTAAAACAATGAGCAAAATTCAAGGGGAATTCAGTCTCCAGCCCCATAGAAATAATAATAAAGAGCAACTCCCTTTGGTAAAACAAGTTGAATTTGGTAACTTATATTTAATTCAGACTCTTGACAAACAGAGTGGCTTTTTCTTCACAAAAGAATCAATTATGCCTCCTTCTCTGTTGAGGTGTAGGGCTCCTATAGTATACTAAGGGTATTTCAGGACTGTATTTTATGGTTACAGATGAGAAGAAAAAGATTCTTAAAGTACTTTAAAATCTGTTTTTATAATTGCTGCCAGGGAGACACATACAAACATTTTTTTTCACGTATTGGTCATCTTTAACAAAAATACAAAAAGATCCAAGGAATGCCTCAGTAAAATCAAATTGCAATTAAGTTCATCCAGAAGCATTATCAAAAGATATAATGGCAAGGATTATAAAGGAGAAGAATAAACTGAAAACACAGAATGCCAAAAATCACCATCTGCTGAGATGATGGAGTATCATGCTCAAAGCTGTTAAGGTGTTACTAGAGCTGTTGTATGTTACAACATTAAACAGTTAATTGCAGTTCATGGGTTTTAAGTAAAAGGACTGAGAACTGCATTTTACCATAGCAACCACAAAAAAGAACTCTCTTGAAGCACGTATGCAATGTACGCCAACAGAAAAGCAAAGCAAAGCAATATATTTGGAATTCAGCATTTAAACTATAATTGTTTGGAGAAATTCCTCTTTCCAAATTTACATTCAGAGTGTCCTGGAAAGAGTAAGACATTCATTCCAAAATTACCCAAAGTCTTTCCTGAGGGACAAGAAGATGTATTAGATTCTGTATCTTATCTCACTAACAACTGTTCATATGACTCACGCTGCTAAGGTAAACAGAGTAGGGAAGATAAAAAAGAAAGGAAAACTTCTATCATGTTACTGATGTGCGGCCACTTGTGCTGCAGGCAGGGTATGGGTATAAGTGAATGGGTCAGGATCACATATACTATTGTTTACCTTTTGCCACTCCGACCATTTCTGTTGCGTGCTGAGGTCAGCCTATTTTTGCTCTTTTAGCATAAGAAGCAAGTTATGGTGGCAACATTTCTGATTGTTTAATCCCAGGTCAGGTCAAGCTTGAGAGGGACAGGAGAAAAGGAAAGTAAAATGGCAGAGACATCATCATAATTCCCTAAACATTAACACACGACATTTTGTTACCAATGGAACTTCTTATCCATGTTCCCTTTTGAAATACAATGCTGATGAGTTCAACCGTCTTTCCAGACGTGGTTCAGTTTTGATGGAACAGTTATTTTGATGTATGATTCTTTCGAAGCCTTTGCAAAGGTTGGATAGCCGTAGGAGCAGCAGATTAGAGAGGTATCCCAGCAAACTACCTGGAGCAGTGATCTAAAAGGTGAGATAGGCAGGCGAAGAGCAAGGAGACAGAAAGATGGAGGTCCTGCTGGTTGCTGTACCCAGAGGATACACTGAGGGCAGGAGACGATAGGAAGGATTGTATTTCACCAGCCTTGAACTAACTAAAGGTTTGAATAAGGAAATGTTTTTAAAACATCTATTGTAACTGCTGAAAACAATTATGTCTGTGGTATCGGCCAACTCTCATAATTATCTGTTGTTGTTTTAAGAGTGTGTATGGGAAATTCTGCAAAATCTAGTACCAATAATCCCATGGCTGACACAGTGTATGCTCTTAGACTCTTACACCACAAATATAGTGTGAGAAAAGAACAGAACAGTTGGCTACATTAAGGTCCAGATTGACAAAAGATGGACTGAGAGGGTTTTGTCAGCTGATGGAAAAATTTCCATACGCACAAATATTAAACCCTGAATAAATGGAGGAATCCACCCCCATATGAGCACGTTCAGGACGTAGAGATATCCTTTGAGTTTTCCTTTGACAAATCCAGAAGACAAATGTTCATGGCTCTGTGCACCTGTAAGTTCTCCAAGACCATTTCTAACCCGTCCAATATAGACTCATCTCTCCATTTCAAGGAATTCATATTGTACTGCTAATAAATGCTGTTTATATCAAGGGACTATTGTTAGGACTTTTTACCACCATAACTCACTCTGTTTGCATACAGCCTCTAACTTGGTGGGCTCTTGTAACAGCATGACATTTTTTTGCTTCATTGGTTAAGAAAAGCTTTAGAAATATATAAAAGTGCCCAACTCTAACATGAACACAAAGTTCAATAAAATGCCACTGCTAATGCAAACAGATTTGACTGACTTCTGTCAATTGTGCCAATTATGATGGTACATGAGGGCACAGAAAAAAAAGGCTCCACTCTTCCTGTAAACAGAAGAGTGGATACCTCTTGCCGTAGAGAACCAACAGTCAAAATACACTTAGATAGATAATCTTCTGTGAGATTTTTCAGGCCACTATACATGAAGTCTTCTGATTTTAGTAGACTTCCTATATCACAGGCTATAATTGTAACAGTGTTTTGAAGTCACTAGTAGTTGCAATGCCAAGAGAAAAAAAAAAAAAAATTAATGCAGAAGAAAAACCAGGCATTGTATTATCAGATTATTAAAGAGTCCTTGAATGTAAATACAAATGCAAGTTAAAATGAAAGAGCTCGGATTTAGTATATGCAGAGTAAGACTCCAATTCCACATAAGGAGGAAGAGGAGTTTGTGCTTAATTACTGGTTTGAATTTGAATATTTTTAATTTATCTATTATTATTATTATCATTATTATTATGCAGAATTAAACAGAGACAGAGAGAATCCATAGATGCCCACTGTCTCTTAAAGGACAAGCATTTTTTTTTTAATCTGTTGGTTAAAAGATTTAGAAAACAACAGCAGGTTCTGGCTATAATCTTGCATCAAAAAAACAGGTATCTGAAGTTGGACTACAAAATACTTAAATTACAATTTATTAAGATTTTTAGTTAATTTCCTTTTCCTAAAACAATATTGTTCACTCTTCATTGGTCTTGTCACTTTTGCATACACTATATGTCACGTGCGGAGTATCTACAAAACGAGACTTGATTCAACACACAGAGCTGCATCACTGGAGGTTGTTATCCAGTTAAAATGTTTGACAGCCATAGAAATACAAAGATTTGCTTAATCAGAATGTGGAAAGTCGCAATCTTAGCTCCTATGCGTTTCAGAATGGTGCACTCCTCATAGGCAACATTGGATATTTTTAATATTGTCTCAACTTTTATTTTATCCTCTTGACTAGCTATGCTTTTGTATTTAACCCCAGAGTATCACTACCATTGTGTGCTAATTTCTGTGCTTGAAGGAAATAGTGCCTTAGGAACACTCATCAAACTGTAGTTTTGCAATAAACAGACCCCCCAAAGAATGATCTACTTATATCATTAAGAGGAGGACTTAATTCAAAAATTCATTAGATCTATCAGACTGTAACTGAGGTCCATCCACATCTGGCCTCTGCAGCCATATCACATTTGCAAAATGTCTGGCATAGAGTTTGATGACAGAAGTGCAAGGTGCCTGTGAGACGTTTTGAAGGATGATGGTATCAAAATGTCTGTGAATCAACCTCTCACTGCATGTAAGCCAATCTTAAATATCAAACATATTTTTTATTTCACTTGCCTTTAGTTGTCAGGCATGTCACTCATTGTTCTCAAATTCCTTTGGGATCCTTTCGGACTGAGTACAGAATTTGCAGTGTTTATCAAAAGATACTATCTTTGACTCTTCCAGGTTGGGATGGGAATCTTATCAGGACAAATCTCACAAAGTTAGCATGCTGATGTGAGAAGCTACAAGAGACCTCCCTGTACAACAGATGAGACACAATTGACTTCTTGCACTCCACTTCCAGCCTCAGCCAGAAATACAAGACGAACAGGCTTGTTTTCTTCTGTGATTTCAATGTCTGCTTCCTGTACGAGCTGGAAATAGGACATACCATAACAACTGTCAAAACATTTCAGAACCTCAAGCAAGGTGTGATTGGAGCCAGCTTCTGGAAGCGGCAAAGGCTTGGGGAGCAATGAGAGCAGGCTGGGCCCTCTCTGCTGTCAACTGATTTAGGGCCTGAACGTGACCTTCGCCAAGGGCATCACAGCTTGATCCTCACTCAAACCTTTGTCTGGGCGGCCCCAAACTTTCAGAGCCAGGCTGAAGTAAACTCAAGTGTCTCCCAAATGCTGAGGGACAGCCTCCTCAGGCTGACATCTTTATTTTGCTGTTCCTGCAGCCCTTGGGGTGCCTCTCCTCAGCCCACTCACACACACTGCCTGCCCCTGCCGTGAATGAGTCCCCATTTGCAGTGGGGATCAGCAAGCTGCTGGGAGAACGGGACAGCCTGTGTGCCAAGCTTGTGGAAAATGGCAGGAGGGGAGGGTTAGTTTTGAGGGGAGAGGCAGCTCGCTGGCGGGAGGTGGAGAGATGACTGAGGGCTGGGAGAGACATCTGGGAGAGACCTGTCCACCACTGAGGGAGGCAGGGGAGAGGAGAGGCACCTAACTGCAAAGCAGGGGATAAAGAGCAAGGCAGGGCATATTAAAAGAGATGGCAGTGTTTGGTGAGGCAGCTGGGCCCCAGTGGGATGGCGTGAGTGAGAGGCTGAGAGCAAAACACACACCCCAAGACAGTGCTTCATCGGAGTGACCTGGTGGGAGATGAAAACCCACCCTGCAGTGTTAGGGTAAAAGTGACAAAAAATAGTGAACAAAATTCAGAAAAGAGAAGTGTTTGGGAGAAAGAGGGATACAAACAGGAGAAATATGGCATCAAGGTTGAGCAGGAACAGAAGGAAATTGATTACAATACAGTGAGGGAGATGCAGAAAGTTGCTGTTGTGTGCCACCAACACACGCAAATGTAGCTGGTAAATGGAAAGTTACAATATACATTATTCAGCAGGGCAAACTTAATTTTTAATGAACATGTATTTCTATGCCTACCTCATGAGAAATGTGTGAAGATCTTTGGGGACCCATTTTTCGTGGTTTTTGTTATTCACATGGGCGTTGTGAGAGCAAAGCTTAGGAACATAGCATGCTGTTTGAACTCGGACTGAGGTGAGGTAACTTTCTCCATCTCCAAGTAGTTTTACATCTCAAAATCCAAAGAACCTTGCCACATCTTTCAAAAATGCAGGGAATTCCTACAAGTTTCTTCTTTTCTGTCCCAACTGGATGGTTAACAGCCTTCCTCTAGACTCTGGATATGGCCTTCAAAAGTATTATTGTTGCTGTTATTTACCAAGAAACTGTTTCAAATAAAACAAAACAGATAAATATTTAATAAGTAAAATACTAGTGTTTTATTGCACCATTGCTAGATACGCCTAATAATTTTAAGAAGCAGTACAAAACATGCACTGACTGTGTTTTAAAACACTTCTCCTGTGATCTTTCCCGAGTACCTGTCAGTACAGCAAAACTGAATTTTAGCCGGTCAAGTACTCTTTAACCTGTCATTCATGTTTCCCATCTTCCCAAATAGTCACACTGTTAAGAATCTACCTCTGTCTTCTGCAGTGAACGCACTTCCCTGACCTGGTCTAATTGTCAGTTTCTTGACATAAGTCCACATGATGAAGTGCTAGACCAGGGACCTTGGGTAGTGTATTTTAAGCAGTGAGTTTGAGATCCTTGTTTCACACAGGTTCTACTATATTGCTAAGTCTGGAAGTTCAGCTGTTTGGTGGGGGCCAGGACATGGGGAATGTTCTTGAGGGAGAGAAAATATTGGAAAGAAAGACGGGTATGAACTGAACTCTCAGAGACTTCTGGCTGAAGCCTGAAACTGCTGCAGAAAAAAAAAAAAAATGAAATTGCTTTGCTTCTTACAAGCATTTGGTAAGTTCCTGTGTCCAGTGAAGATGCATGTCTGCACTGTACAATCCAGTCCTATGATACAGTGATAGTTACAATTACTAGCTTTGGTATCAGAAACACTCCATCTGTGGCAATACAGTAGACAAATCTTGAAAATCGAGATAAATTAGCTGCAGTACACTCCTATGTTAATGCATTTAGACTATAAGCAATACTTGAGCAAAACTGTTTAGAACAAGCTTTTAGACACTGGAACCGAAGGACATACAATTTATTTTTTCATAGTGCTTGCATAACTCTCTTGTGTTTGAAATGTGTAGTAACTGTTGATTTCCACCTCTAGTCCACTGCCTTCTTTTGGTAGCATTTTTCTTTAAACTTTCCAGAGTTCTCTGTAATAAGTTATCGTGTTGTGCATTTTCTGTTCATAGATCTGTGCAATATACCTCTCTTTGGATTTCCTGTTTCATCTGATTAGTGCTGCTGTAGTGTTTCAATCATTGTTTTGGGTGAAGCAATTTGCAACACTTGTTTGAGAAACATGTTTTTGTTGGGATACAAGAGTATCTCACTTAGATTTCTGTTTCAGTTCTCCATTTTTCTGACTGTTTCTCTTTTAAGTGCTGGCTTCTTTGGCTAAGATGGAACTAAAAACTTAGATTTTTTTTTCTTGTGTTATCTCAGAGGACATTACTACAGATTTCTCTGCTGTAAGTGTCTATCTAATACAGTTTTCTAGCTCAAGTCTTCTAGGATGGCACTCACATGGTGTTTGAGACATCTTCCGAAATTACAAAGGGATCAGAAATTGCACAGGAACTGAACTTCTGGCCAGAGCGGCTCTAGACAGACTGGCTCATAGTGGCTTTCACATTTGGCTTGCTAGGTGCTGAGTTGTTTTAATGGCCATCTTGTATGCATCTTTTTGCAGAAACCTAGATACAGGACTTTTTGAGTATCTGTTTTGTTTAATGAATTTAGCTACTCTAATTATCACACAGTAGACTAGGATGCTACACTGTATTTAAAAAAGTTTCTGAGTCAGTTTTGCCAAAGAAAGGCAGGACTATCTATCTGGTGGGTTTTGCACCTTCTCTATACAAACTTCTTTGGTATCTTTTCCCCTGATCTACAGCTCTAGTATTAAATAGAAACTTCATTTACTGACTGTGGAAAGAGTGACTACAGATAGATAATCTACAGGTTAAAATTAGCAAGAGTGTAAAAATCCACTATAAAAATCATTTGCACACAAGACAAGATACATACTAGTTTTATGCTTCTCAAAATCCTGAAGGTGGGTTGAAGTTTCTGTACTTCTGTGACTGATGGCCAGCTAATTTGGGGCTTTTCTTATGCAAACTCCATCACTGACTATCTTTAAGATTGTGATTCATTTACTGTTCCATTCCCACCAAAGTAGATACCTGGACTCATAAAACTGTCTGCTATGTAATAATTTCTGCTATAGAAGATAAAAAACACTGTTGTGGTAAATCCATTGCAAAATAGCACCCTGAGTACTAATGAATCTCTTGCCAAACTGTTTAAATCATAATGACTGTGTCACACGAACATCATATGTTTATACTCTTGTTATGATACTGAAGCCTTATACAGCTGGGTTCTTTGTAATACTTCTGTAGTCAGTTTAAAGCCATCTGGTGCTCTTATTGCCAGGTATACGTGATTTAAAGCAGAGTCACAAAATTGTGTTGCTGTTGTAGTGACTACACATGAACCTTCAGCAAACTCATGATATTTTCTCGATGCATGACAGTGGAGTTCAAATAGAATCACGTCATTATTTATTTGTACACGGTGACTACATATAATATTCAACAGCCACAGAATTGTTTTAGTCAAGTGTTATCTCTTAACATTTAGATCCTGAAAATTATATAAATGTTGGATCAATCTCCACATAAACCCAAGACTGATATGCAGCTTTGGATCTCTTCTAAACGTCATAACTTTTCCTGTGCTTTTACAAAGCCCAAGTCTTTATAATTCTAGTAAGTAGATACAGGAACATACGATTTTTATCTCCTGGTTACTTAGTGGAGAGCTTGCATTTGGAGATCATCTTATTAAAAGACCAGTGATATATGGATTAAAAAGATTAGAGTTAAGGTTTCATCCGTATTTTGCTGCTTATTAATTAAAGGCCTTAATTTGCTTGTAGTTTATTTTAGTTCCATGTTACGATTGGATCACCGTAGTATTTAGAAGCTGCAACCATGATCAAGGCTAGATTATATTAAATTCTGAAAAACCACATAGTACAAGGAAGCCCCTACTTGGCAGTGGAAATAAAACAAGATCCATGGGGACCGGGGAGGGAAAGAAGTACCTTTCCTGACTGACTTAATTATTTTTCCATGGTAAAGTGACTTGTTCAAGGTCACAGAAGAATGAAATACCTGTATTAGTGAGCAGGTGGAAAAGAAACACAGGATGTTTAATCTGCACTTTCATGTGCATTTTTTTTTTTAGTCCTTTCCTATGGAAACAAGTCTTCTGTGATCATGTTTGTGCCTCTCCCTCCCTTTTTAGCTCTCCACCCATAACTTTCAGATCCACTGATTAATACAAACAAATTTGAAAGAAGTGTAAAAGTCTTAAATAGAATTGTCTTTCTACAAATTTTGTGAAAGCAGACGCCAGGAAAAGGGAAGAAACCTTCTGAATGCCCTTGCTACAGTAAAGCTGCAGCCCAAGTTCACATTCGCAAGAAAGAACTACATATATTCCCAATCATGGGAAAAACTTCTGTAGTATCAGAAGGCTCTCTTCCTATTTCGCTATAGGGCTCCAGAGCATAACACAGAGCTGTCCAGGCTACATACACAGGTTCGATTTGGCTCCAATCTGGAGTGAAGTAAGTAGTGTTCTTTGGGAGGAGCCCTGGCGCAGAACGGAGGATAATTTTCTGCAGCTTCAGGACTTACACCCTACAAGCCAATGGAGACAAACTGATCCATAGTTTGCTCAGGGACGGGGTTCATTCTGGGTGCAGATCATAGAGATAGCATAGACATAATCAAAGCAGAACTTGCACTTTTCAAACAAACGATGCTGATCATTGGAAATTCCGGCATATCTGTTCTGATGATTGTGGAACCATTTGTTTAATGATAAAGTTGTTCTGCAATACATATGGTAGGGAGGAGAAAGAATTCCTTTGGGAGGGCTTTGGAAACCTTTCTTTCAAACTGTAAGTCACTGAATTGTTTCATTTTAGGAAGGAATTGGTACATCTTGCATCTTTGATTTTATGCTAATTTTTCTTCATATGGTTCTTCTGTTTCTGTTAGAGCCTAGACTGCAATTCTGCAGTGTGTCATGGTAAGCAGCATGTAGATTAGTGCCATGTGTTAAAGTTGGAAAGTTTCTTCACTTTTTTTGCTTGGTTTGTGGCAGCTTGTATTAAATAGTTTCCCCCTCCCCCTCCCCTTTTTTTTTCTTGGTTGCATGGTTAGAAATTTTTATTGCTGTGTATTCCGTGGTAGTGTTTAATATTAGATGCTTGGCCATACGTACTTCCCTGAAATCTTATGTGTCGGTTTTCATCAACGGGAATTTCATGGGTGCTCACATGTCTTTGGTCTCCTCTCTGCAGATACACGACGTGGGTAATCACAGAAGTGCTATGGTATAAGCTGTGCACTGTAACTTCTTTAATCATGAGATTCTTTGGCCACTGCCAAGACTTTTGCTCAACTATCCTGCAGTGAATGCGAGCACAAGTGCCAAACATGGCTATTAACTTCGTATCACTTATCACTCCTCCTAAGGAGTTCCATCTTGCTATTCCTGACTAAAGTTCTATGTGTAGTGAGCAGGGTTTGCAACCTCAACATAAGCAATTTATGTCTGTTCTTTATTTTTTTCTTCCTCATTGATGATTATGTCTTCTTATAATTAAAAACATCAATCAAATCTATTCCCAGCTGAATTTTGCTAGACTAAGTCAAGCTCTTCTCGTATGATAGACTCTTAATTCCTCTGATCATTCTGATAACCCTTTCCACACTATTTTGAAGGAAGATTAAACTGTGGCTAGAATTATACTTAATATTCCAAAATAGGTCTTGCAGGGCTTTGCATTACACCATGACTATTCTTCCTACTTCTGGAAATTCTGTGTGCAATGTACCTAAGTTCCCACATCTTATGGCTGCTTCACACTGGTTGCTAATAAGCCTGCTGTGACTGACTGCTCCTCTTCAGAGGCATACCTTAGTGAACTTTCTGCTTCTTTCATTGTTTTGTGTTCCTGCAGTTTCTTGTAGCTAATGTTACATGACTGCAGTCACTCTGGCCAGGCCATATGGTATAAAAGCTTTCAGGCTTGCCTCCAGGTATTAAGGATGGGACTTGTGTATTCAAGCTCCTTTTTGGAAGAGGTGGAGTGTGAATGATGTAGATATTTAATGCTGCATCTGTTGACAGTGTATATAAGGCAAAGGGCGTTCCTCCTCTGCCCCAAACATTCATCCATTTTAGCACTGCAAAGAGCCTAATCTTAATGAAACTGTTAAGAAATTGACTTAAATCCACTGTTGACCATAGTGCCATGTACCTCCCTGCAGACAACACTGCCGACTTCAGCAATTCCTCTCCTGCCCCTCTGGCCACTGCTCCAATCCTTGAGCTGGCTCTAAACGCCATTCTTTTTTCTTGAGTCTAGATTAATTCCATGCTCTACTTCAGCACTGGCCCACAATGGTTTGAACCAGCAAAAAATCAATGGTGGCAAAGGGTCTTAAATGTATGGCAGGGAGGAGAGACAAGATGGGGAAGGGACCACTTAAGGCCACCGCTACTCCAGGGTGTTTGTTGAACTATGAACTTCCATCGCTGTACAGCTGCATGAAAGATGCTGCATGTGGAGTCAGTGAGGCTGTTTAAATGAGACCAAGTCCTTCACCACTGGTGTTTATGTTTGCTTAATAGGTGTGAGCTGGAGCAATCGGCTTATGCTGTCGCTCCTTTTGCAAATTAGGTATATCGAGTACAAAACTGTTCATGGCAGTGTTATTTTCTATTCTTACCTCAATGGAGAAACAAACCAAAGACGACAGAGTCCTAGAACTAAATGAAAAGCATCCTATAGGCTATGTGTAGCGAGGTGAAACCCTCGGCACTATGTGAGCGGAGCGGGACCCGTGCGTTCACAGCGCTGCTGTACCGCAGCCTGGAACACCAAGACAAGCAAAGCCCATTGCGAACGGCGGCAGCCTGTACTCACACACAATTCGGCACTATTTCGACAACAAAATGGCTGTGGTTGTGGCGATAGGTGATCCGCAGGGGCGCAGCTGGAAGGAGTCGGGCGGAGGGGGAGCCCCGACACCGCAACCCGGGGCCGCTTCCGGGCCGCGCGGGGCGCGGGGCCGTGCCGCAACTACGGAAAGCGCGTCCCAGGGACTTACTGCGGGGCGCTGCCAGACGCGGGGCGCTCAACCCCGGGGCGCGCAACGCCAGCGGCTGCCTTCCCGGCGAGGCTCTTCGGCCGCCGGCCCCGCTCCGGGCGGCGGCGGCTCCGTCGGACCAGGCCGGGCCGGGCCGGGCGGCGGCGCTGCGCGGGGGCGCGAAGGGGCATCGCGCAGCTGGCGCGGCGCGGTACGGAGGCAGTGCGGGCCCAGCGCCCCCCTCGGGGCGGGCGGGAGGCCCGGCTGCCGGTGGCGTCGCGGGGCGCGGCGCGCAGGCGCGGGGGGCGCGGGCATGCGCGCTGGGCGGCGGGGAGCCCGATCTGATAGGGAGCAGGGGCTGACACTACCCCCGTGTGGGCGGCGGAACGTCCCGAGGATGACGTGCGGCGTTCTCGAATCCCGTGTCTCGCTCGCTCGCTCGCCGCCGCCGCCGCCGAAGGAAACGGGAAAAGCAACAAGGAGGCAGGAGCAGGCGCGGCGCCATGGCGGCCCTGGAGCGGCCCGTGCCCAGTCCCGAGGCGTTCCTGGGCCAGCCCTGGGCCGCCTGGGTGCGGGAGGCCGCCCCCCCGCACGCGCACGGCGCCGCCCCCCCGCACAGTAAGGGCAGGGACCGGCCCGCGGCTCGGCACGCCGCTCCCCTCCCCCGGAGCGCACGCACGGCGGCGGGGCCGGGGGCCGGGGGCCCGGCCGGGCTGCCCCCCCCTTGCCGCTTCTCCCGGGGCGCGCCGCGCGGTGGGAGGTGCCGCCCCCCCGGGCGCTCAGCTGACGCGCCGAGCCCCCGGTGCCATGTGTGCGGGAGGCGCTGGCGCACGCCGTGCCGTGCCGTGCCGTGCCGCTGCCCCGCGGCGCGGGCTCCGCCGCTGGGCTGGCGCCGCGGTGGGGGAAGGGGGCGAGGGGGAGGATGCGCGGCGCGGGGGGGCCGGAGGATGCTGCGGGGGGTGGGCCGGAGGGTGCTGCCGCGGGGGGCCCGGCGGTTCCGCTCCCTGGCAGATGCTCCGACCATTGTGCTTTTGCTGTTGCAAATAGAAACACTGCTCACCTCCTCACCTCTCCTCCTCCCCCTGCCAAACAATAAATGCACGCCTCTGGGCCCTCCGCTCTTCCTGACTCTGCTTCTCTTCTGCAGGTGTAGATCTAGAAGAGACTGGAAAGGAGGGTGGAAAAAGGGAGGTTATGAGGCTTAATAAAGAAGGTAAGTGGATAGTGCTGGCACACCTCTCTACCTGTCTGTCTCTTGGTGGCTGTGGATGACTGTGGTTTGGCCTTGACAGGGTAGTCTAGTATCATGTGGCTCTCTCTTCTGTGAACAATGTTTCAGGGTTGGAAACACACAGATGACTGTCACTGTGTCAACTTCTTTTGAAGTACGAGTATAACAGGTGTATGTGTGTGACTGACAGACGTCGTAAAAGATAAGGCAATTTTAAGGCAGAAGACAACTACACATCGGTGGCCATATTGGATTTTTTTCGAGGAACCTGTCAGTTGATGGAACATTTCACTTGCCACTGTGTGAAGATAAGCATGTAAACCCGGGCATCAACTTTAAACGTTATATTAACATTGGTGACTGCAGGGAAAAACGTTTTCACTTGTGGAGAGAAACAGTCTGTTACGATCTTTGGATTCATTCACTTTAGCTCAAGTTGCCTTTTATTATTTCATTCTCACTGCTGAGAGTGACTTGCAGTCAACTGAGTGGCCAGTGTCTAATATTATCTTATGTTAGGCTAAGCCGTGCATATTATGCAAAGCCAAATATAATAGGTCATTTGGGCCATAAGGTTTTCTGGTAACGTAAGTATGAACAGGCAAATTCCAGGCTGATGGTGTTTGCTGATAGGCCATGCCTGACGCAGTTCTGTCAGTTGCGAGAGGAGAAACTGTAGTGGTGAGCTTAGGCAAATCAAATTGACACATTTTGTTTGTGACATGTGTTGTTAACATTGCGCTGGGGTAGCACCTAATGCCACTAGTGAAATGGTTTGGAACATACTTTGATGTAACTTTGTTTGTTTCTGTTCCATTAAGAAAATGGTATACGTATACAACCTTTCTGTTGTGCATCTTGTGAAGTCAGTTCATAAGGCACTGTCACATCATAGTGAAACTTCGGTGCGACTTACTGATGCTGAGAGAAATCCTGCTATTACCTGTAATGTCATAATATATCTTCTGAGATGATGTTAAGTTTCTCATTATATTATAGTTGTCATTACACGTACGTTTAATTTTGAGCATCTTGGCAGCTTAAAGGAATCTTCTGTTTTCTAAACAAGCTCTTGAAAAAAGAATGAATTAATCAGTAACATAGATTTGTGTGATAAACTATAAAATTGTATGGAGTACATATTAAGTAAAATTACTTAAAATACCATAAAATCTCCCTTTATAGAGATGCCAAGCTTGATTGTATTCCTGTCTTGATTCTTACGTGCCTGAACCTCTCTATTTTGCCAGCCCAAAAATAAGTTAAAGGCAGAACTGGGATTTTCATGTAGTGTATGTACAGGTAAAAGGTTCAGGGCTCAAACGGTTTGTACATCTATCAGTAAAGTTAAGTGTACGTTTGATTTCAAAGTAATCGAACAAAATCTTGATGCTGGAGCTTGGCCTTCATAAGGAGCTCAATTTGTTGAGATTAAATGCTTTGTGCTCAAACACAAATTCTTTACTATAAGCTTACTTGAGACATGAAGATTGAAGCACATCCCTACTCTTTAGTCACACCTAATATGCAGATCCTGGAATGATTCAGTTTAGATTATCAGCTCTAGTCTCTCGTTTGTTTTCAGGGGGAGTTAAGAGACTCTGTCTAAGGAGCTCTTTTAAAACTCACTATCCAGAAAAATTTTATCCAAACAACATGTAATATCATTGCTGGCATTATGGTAGTGACAGGTGTGAAGCACTTATTAGCTTTTATAGTACTTACATTGTAATATAGTTTAAAAAACCAAAAATACCTGTTATGTTTAGAAAATAAAAAGCTTTGGGAATTTTATTGCTTCCAAGTAGTAACTGGGTTAAAAAGAGCTTTCATGAAGTTTGAGTAAATTAGTATGTGTTGAAATATTTCTATTGGATTCACTTAAGCAGTCTGTGAATACAGGTGTTTTCACCACACCCATCCGTGTGTCTGAACAGCCTCTGTAAATCTTTCTTGAGCCTCACTATCCTTATTAATAAAGGTAAGGAAAAATTTGAAGAGTCAGATTGGTCTGCAGAAAACATTGCTTATGTACTTGCAGAAAAGCTTATGTGCTTATTCTGATCTTGTACACATCTGTCGTTTGACATGCTGACTGGTTTTGTTTACTTTGTTCATGGACAAGGGTTGTGGTCTTGGTAGGTCTTAATACCAAACCCAACTCATTTTTCTTCGCAGTCTTATCTATTGGAGTAGGCCTTCTTAGAGCATTTGTGGTGCCAGGAGATTGTAAGCGGTGTCTTAGAAAAATTTGACTTCACTTGTATAAGGTAACTGGAGGGTTAAGAGCAGACAGGACTTTAAGTATCAAAAACTAGCGTCCTGTTTGATAAAGACAGTGTAAAATCAGATCTCATTGCATTTACTTCTTATAGCATTTCTCTGCATTTTGTCAGCTGGAGTTGATACGACCAGATTTACGTGGCAGTTCCCTTGTAAGCAGCTAAGCAAGGAGCCTTTTGAGACTAGTGAAACTCTTGCAGAGAGCGTGGGGGGGGAAGGAGTGGGAAGATAACGGGCTTCTCCAAACCACGACAAGGTAGTTCACTTCAGTGATGTCAGATGTCAAAAAATGCTTCATCCCTGCGTTGCTGCTTCCTTTCTGGTTGTGTACTATTTGTGTTCAGAGTGATGGGCTGCTCTTCCTCCTCCAGTTGACTCAGGCGGGGACCTTGCAGGCAACATTCCTCAGTGACAGTGCGGAGAAACACAGCCTAATCTCCACTTGCCAAAGTGGTTGGTGCTTCTTAGCACATCCCTGGGCAGAGAAGTCGTAGTCTGGCTGTGCTGTTCATTTCTGTAATGCAAGAGATGCACCGAGGCCATGTGCCCCCTGTGCCACATCTTTAGGGCAGAAGTAAAGACATAGAACTATTTCTCACCATTTTTCTTTATTCTACAGTGTATGTGTTGGCAGCACAGAGGGAGAGAAATTTCTTGAACGTTTGTTCAGTTTTGTAGACAGAAATGCTTTTTGAATGCTAATACTTACTTTATGTTTTCCTTTAGCAAATGCAGTATGTCCGTGGTTGACTTTTCCTGGCATGTAGATTTTTGAAGTGGGGGATTACAAAGTTGCAAGTGTTCACAGAAAATGAAAAATTTTATGCATTAATGTTTGTGCCAGAAAAAAACTTATCTGCTTATCTAATCAGGAAACAGGAACAGTATTGTGTAACTTACCTGACAAATCACTACCAACCAACCATCTTAGCTAAAAGAAAGGCTATCAGAATTGGCGCAGCATTCAGAATTTATATTGAATTTAGAAAGTTGACTGGCATATTTGAAAAATCAAAGATTTTCTTGTAGATAGCATGCATAGTAAAAGGAGCCTGTATTTATTTGACAATTTGTGTCCTGTAAGAAGTCACAGTGACTGTGTGCCTGAGATGGATACAGTGATCTTTTATTATCAGTCGTAACCTGTGACTGATTTTAGATTAATTTTGGAGGCATATGTGTTACTTCATACAGTGTTTAAGAAATTAATAGAAGAATGTGATTTTTTTGTTTGTTTGTTTTATGTATGGAACTTATTAATAACTGGTTTAGTAAATGTACAAGCATTAAGTGCTGTGAGTATTTCTAGGTTAGGCACAGGCTTTAAAGGAGCAAAAGGTATCCTCTGTATCTTTGTGAACTGCAGCAGGGTTAAATGTGGCCTATGGGATTTAGATCTATATCTGGGTACTTGGTGTCATAGTCAACTTCAGTTTCTCAGTTCAGCAGGTTTGTATTATTGAGGTTTCAATCTGATGGTGTGTGTGTTTTGTCTTAGATAATCTTTTCACTAACCATACTGACTCATTATTGTTTAGCACTAAGGATGTTGCTTAAAAAATTCTATTCTCTTTTTCTGTTGTGTTAAAATTTGAGATTTTCTATCATTGTTGCGCAGCCCCAAACTTGGCCATTTTAGTTGACAATTACACATGCAAACTGGAATTTTAAATCTATTACATAGTTGTTTATAGTATATTTTTCCTATTTTGACTTCCACATAAATATCTGGTGGAAAGCTTTTTGGTAAATCCTCTGGCAACATCAGAACAAAATTGAAGGGATACTGATTAGTTTGATTTCAGTATTTTTTTATTCTTCAGAAAAATATCTTGATGATTTTATCTTTCTTCATGGGAAAATAAGAAGTTAAGGAGGTTGGGAGATGGTAGGGAATGTTTCTATAGGAAAAAAATGATGTAACATGCATCATTGTGCTTTATGAAAGCAAGAGGAAAAGAACTAAGATTATTTATGAGGAGATTGTGAAAGAAGACAAGACTAAACCATCTGGTTAATGTAAGCATAGGGATTGAAGTTAATTTTTGAAAAATTACTATTTATTTTTGTGTTTACTAGTGGTTTGCCGATGGTGCTGTTTGTCTCCTTTAAAAACATACCAAACAAAAACTTAAGAGTAAAACATTCTTGTTTTTCTTAGCTGCCTTCATCTTTCACCTTTTTGTGGTGGTAGGGAATGTTGGAAAGGTCTGAGAGGGAAAGAAAATTACAACAAAGTTTTAAACACATAACCCAGAATAGAGAGGTGAGATTACTGAATTTAGACCACCTTAGATGGTGATTTGGGGTTGACTTTGGTTTTGTAGTGGGAAAAAAAAAGGGGTGAATGTTGTATAATTTTCTTTCTCTTCCCTGTAAGCTAATAAGGTCTTCCAGAGATACTGGTTCTTAAACAGATGTAGTAGATGGAGCTTGATGAGTGAAAAAACTGAGGATTGGCAGGGTACAAAACTCTGCCTGTTGTCAAGAGAAACTTTTTCTTACCATTCTTATCTTTATGCTGGGAATAACAATAATGAGCAAAGGTTACCATGGGGGTTTTCTTTAGGATGAGAAATTACGGTGGTATTGAATTCTGGTGTGCATTCAGGTGTTCAAATGCCTGATCAGTTCTCTATATGGTATCTGACTATGATACTTCCCCCCCCCCATTCCCGTCCCCCCCCCCGTGGACAGCTTCTTCAGGGGGGTGGCGTGGCTCCTGGTTGCGGCTGTCACCTCATTCAATGTGTCTCAAGGAATGGTGACAGAGGAAGAATGAAACATTATGTATGATAGTGCCCAGAAATTTAGTCAGAATTGTAGTTTATCCTCATAATTACATAGTTATTTTCTGAAACCTGTCCTTTAGTTCATCAACCCACACACTGGATAAAAAGAGCAGAGTAATGATAATGCTCACTGATCAGACATTCTGTCTTTAGAATCAGGATTTTGATGTTTTTGAATAAGTACCTAAAGTATTCTATAAATGACTTCTTAAAAATTCTAGTTTTGTTAGGCAGCACATACCTTGATGGAGTTCAGGTATTATTTCTCCCAGTATTTGGGCAACTGTTATTCTGAAGAGGTTAGTTCTCCTGTAGTTTAAGGTGTCTTTTTTGAATGCTGGTGGGGAAACCATGTGTGGTTTTCTGTCAACTCACAGCACTGTCACTAAAGACGTGTCTCTGACATTCCTTCTACTTGTTGTGATTTATAACAGAACTTGAGGAAAGTGAAGTGTTTACTGGAGCGTACCCCAAGCCCTGTTGTCACCACAGAAAGTGAAATGACTTCTTGTATCTAATTTTGATTGAGATATAAAAACACTTGTGTGTCTTCTTGTTGATCTGCATCTGTATGTGGTTAATAATTTGTAGATGAAATGTAGGTTTACATGTGTATAAAAAAAACCCACCACTGTACAAAAGTTTGAAATATTTCCACTGTGAAATGGAATAATTTCCTTGAAATGAGCCTTTTGTTCCTAGTTAATTAAAAAATAGGACTATTATTGGGTTCTGTTTTATCTTTGGGGCAAAAAATGTTAGCCATATAACCAAGGCTGAGGTGTGCGAGATGGAAATAGTGGAAAATCCTGTAGAATACATGTTTCAAGTCACGTTTTCTTTAAGTTGTGGATCACAGGAATCCTGTAGGTAGAAAGTGTAAGTTTTTGATAGTCCCAGTGAAAGTTTAGATGTATAACACCGCATGTATTACTAAGAAAAATCATCTTCAGTAAAGTATTTCTTAAACAGTTAACTCTAACATAACGTTATATGAATGCCATGACAACTTGTTATTAAGATTAATTTTAGAATAACTAGCAAGAAAGATTTTCAGTTTACATGGGCATGGATTAAGTTACAGGATCTCTTTGACTTCCAAGTTCAACTTGGTGCAGAATTTCTTCAGCTTGTCCTTGAAAAAGCTGATTCAGGAGGTAATGGCGCAGGATGCCAGGTGAAGCTGGTGTGTTTAAGTAATTTATACACCCAGAAACTTGTGGCTAATGCTGTTGTGATGCAAGGGTGCAGTAAGTGAAGTAAGGGTGTTTGACAGAGGTCTCTCAGCAAGTTATATAAATAATACAGCCCTTGAGCCCAACACATCTTCTATTTATCTATATTCTTGATAGCAATTAGAACGTAGAATTATTTAGTCTTACTGCTTTTTGACTTCTGTGTGCATGTATTTATAAAATGTGTGGTGCTTGGCAAAAAGAAGTGGAGTTTTCCCAAACCAGAAAGAGCATCAGCCAGAAGTAGCAAAGAACTTGAATACACAAGTTCTAGGTTCTCCACAGCTGCTGGTACCAATGTACGTCTAGTGCAGTTTTGCTTAATCCCCAGGCCCCTCCTGAATCATCCATAAAACGGAAGCAGTTGTATTGTGACAGAGCTGTGCACAGTACACAAGGGCATTAGGCTTGCTTCCCTTCCCTTTCCGTTCCCTTGGAGCAGGTGTTCAGCAGAAGAGACTGAAGGGTGGCTGATGAAGTAACATCAAGACATAAGAATGACTGGCAAAGGGCAGAGCTCATAGGGTTTGATTCTCTGTGGTGATCTTTGCTGTACTCTTTTCTTTGTTTGTTTTGTTTACATTTTTTTTTCTAATCTGCAATGTTTGATGTTTTCTGTCCAGTCATTCTTTCCTTCCTTTCCTTCTGCAGGGGGCTAGACATAGGGGGCAGGCAGAGACTGGGAATTTGAAGTTATATTTGGATTGAACACTGCTAACGTCATATAAGTAACGGTTGTTGGCAAGTTTATTGGATCGAAAGTGTCTTCTCTAGCAAGACAAAACAGGATGGACTGGACCTCTCCAGTGGCAGAATAAGGTGACTTCAGCTTCTTGTTGTTCTGAGCTGAAATGGTCAGAATGGAAGCAGAGATTTGTGGAAGTGTAAATGATCGTGTGTGTTCTTCTTTGAATCTCTAATATGTATTCTATCCTCAAGTGGCCTTTAGGCTGGCCACTTGTGATTGTCCTGATTAGAGAGATTATCAGGTGGTAGTTAGCATATCCAGTTATTTTTTAAGCTGCTCTTAGCTGTGTCTCATTGAGACAGGATGCTACTGATGATTTAAATCTGAAAAGTTTGTTGGACCCACGCCACCACAACAACCACTGACAGAGCCAAAACCTTGTTTGTTTGGGTCTGATAATGGAGGCAGTCAGAGGACAATGATCTGGATGAATATAAGTAATTCATGTGTTACTGCTGTGATTAGGGAGGCAGTATCATTATTTGCATATTCCTAATGCCTAGCAGCCCCATCAGAGACTAGGTGCTACTGTGCAGGGTACCAGCACAGGGAGGAAGCGTGTGTGCGTGCGTGTGTTGTGAAACCATTGTGCTGCAGAGATCTGATTTTTTTAATGTACGACAAAGCAGGAGTTTTAATACTGAGCACTTAGTTGCTCAACATGATGGGTTGTAGACTTTAAGCCTAAGCTACCATGGCTTTCTTAGAACTGTGGCAAGGAAGGCTTCAAGGTGATGTTTCGAGGGCAGTGAAGTAGTTGTGCAAGTTGGTCTGAATGAAAATACAGACTGGTTGTTAAAAGCTTAGTAACTGGATAATGACACCGTGAGCCAACTAGAAATGTGAGCAAATGGTGTGACAGCAAGTGGGATGTGGACAGTATAGTTTAGGTAAGACAGAGGAGCCCGGCAAGCAGCGATGAGTCATTCCCAGTGTCTGAAGTTGGAATGAAGGATTGTGCATAGAAAGGTGCAAGGAGAATGGTAGATGATGGTAGATCAGTATGGCAATATACAAGAAATAAATTTTGGAACAATGTGAACAAGCAAGATAATGTTTGTCAAGACAAAAAAACAAGAAAATTTTATTAACTGATGTAGGATGAAGGCCCAGACAAACCTTTAGCTCTGAAGATGTTCAGAGAAGACTTTGTCCTAAGGATGCAAGACAGGAAGAATAATTTAGATACAGTTGTAGCCTGAATGAACGAATCAAGAGAGAAGTCATTGTTGAAGATGACATAGTATTTCATATCTGAATGATGGGCAAGATGATAATGCTGTCCACAGCAATCAAGAGAGGAGGCAGAGAAAAAAGGGTGGGAGAGGTGAGATCTAAGTTCTGTTATAGCTGTATTGAGCTGAAGCTGACAGCTACTCAGTGACAAGAGGTGTCAGAAAGATAGACTGAGATTTTTTGTTTAGACATAAATCTACTGTATTTGAGACCTGCCTACTGAAGTGCTGGGGTCTGAACCCCAAGCCCTGAATTAAGGTTGACATATGGGTGGTTTCCACAGCCCTTTAAGAGGAGGGGATGGGTTTACCTTTTGGCTTTCCTCCAGGGTGCGGCCGGCCTTGCAGGGAAAGCCCTTGGGTAAACAAGCCCCAGGTGCCCTGCATTTTGGTAACAAGTGCCAGGTGTCCTGTTTGGGGATAAAAGCTGGGCCCACTTGCAGGAAGGGTTGGAGAGTCTGTCTGTGGAGTGGACGCACTTCACAGAGTTTTCTTGTTGGGGAAGGACCTCCTGACTCCTCATGCAACCGGATCACAGTCAGGTCTGGCACATACAAACACGGGCTTTGTGGGGAGGCAACATGGGGTTACTTTTGTCATATGTAACTGCCTTGTTCTCCTGGTTGTCTCCCATTTTCTCTGTGGGTTATCTCGTGTCTCTGTTTGTTCCATCTGTTATGAGTGATATTGTGTCATTCCTGGGGTCGCTGGGGTTGATGTCTGTTATTCGTGATCTATCTGACTTGTTTGTACCCCCAGCAATCCTCTATATACTGACCCCTTTACGTGAAATAGAACCTACATACTGGATTGTTGTTCTGCTGCTGGCTGTGTCCTTTTTACTGGGCCTACTAATTGGCAAAACACCTACTTAGGAGCTGAGTTTGCAGATGAAATTCCCAGACATAAGGGAAGGGGCAAAAGACGTATCTCAGTGGAGCCCTACTAGAAGACAAAGGAGGAATAAGGAGCCTCCCAGTGACCTGTGAAGGGGTTGGTACAGGGAGGAAGGGAAGCAAGAGAGGGTAGAGTCATGGAAGTCAGAAAAGGAGAATGAATGCTTCAAAGGGTGAAATGCATTTGATTTTTATGAAGAACGCACAAGGGATATGGATGATGGAAATTAACAACTTATTTTCGTGTTGCAGTAGTAAAAGGTTTTTAGACATTTTAGTGAAAATAGTTTCAGTGGACTGCAAGGCACAGCTGAAGGGAGTTGAGGCTGGAAGTTAAAGACAAATTTAAAGTGTAATTTGTTATCAAACAGTTCATAATGAGCTTAGAGGTGAAAGTTTAGAAAGAGAAGTTAAGGGGTCTGAGGTAGATTTCCAAACATAGGGAAGACTGATTGGCTGTCCTGCTGTTCTGTCAGAGCAAGAGGAGAAAGGATGTGCTAGGTATTGGGGTGATGTGGGTGAGGCAGGTGGGAAGAGTGGGACAGATGTATTTCCTATCTATGGTATGAGGAAGAAAGGAGACCTGTAAGGAAAAGAAAGAGAGTAGGAAGGGAGAATGTGAAATGATTATTATGTTTTCTGGCTTTCTCTTGGAATAAATATTTGCATTCGATTGTGGAGAAAGAAATGGATATAAGAGAAAAGGTTTGAGGAGTGAGTCAAAAGTAGGAGGAAAAAAGGCTGAAATTGCAGGTGTGGGTTCAGCTCAACTAGAGGAATGACATAGCTTAGTAAGCAGCAGGAGAGAGAATGTGCAATAACCTCATTTCCAGTCTGACTTCCTTTTCCACTGCAAATTCTAGGACCAGCAAGAATAAAGCAAAGGAAATGAGTATTTAAGATGAGCATGGGTTTAGATTGATGGAGTTGGACCTAGTTGTGGGAAGGAGAAGCAACACCAAGGCTGGAAACAAAAAGGGCAAAAAATAATTGTGTCAGTGTGAAAGAGGGTGGAGTCATGGATATCAGTAATAATGGGATGGGAACAGTGAGTGGTGCTGAGAGTAAATGGATGCCATTCAGTGTATGCCAGGACAGTCTTTGGGTTGGGTTCTCAGATCATAGAATAGCCTTGGTTGGAAGAGACCTCTAAGATCGTCAAGTCCAACCATTAACCTAACATTGCCAGTTTGGAGATGACTGGAGAGAAGACTGCTGACTGTTTGTGCTCTCTCACAGCCCCATGCTTGAATCCATAACATGCCTTCAAGAAAGTTCAAACCTTGTAAGAAGAGCAGCATTTTTGAGAAATCCAGAGAGTTGATTTTTCTCCAAGGAGGAAGTAGAGCCTGTAGGCCATGGCGGTGGCAGCAGGATGTTCAGTGCTTTGGTGACTGGTCATATCCATCACATCACGTGATGGACATTGCTTGCTGGTTTCTAGCTCAGTAGTTCTATTCTTTGCAGTGCATCATAAGTAGATAATATGTCTATGTGATCTGTCACACACTGATACTGACTTGTGCTTCTCACTTCCAGAGCTGAGACAAGGCCATAGGATTACCTTGTCATGGACTGGGCTCTGGCTAATGTTGTACTACGCAGAGTACATCATCAGAGCTCTGATGCAGTGCTGCAGTAAACATGGTTGTATGGCTTTCGCTTCTCTTGCAGGACAAAGCAAGCTTGTTGCTGTCTGCATGCTACAGGCAGGAGTGCTTTATGATACAGCACTTCTTTTTTTTCTGAGAAAGCAGGTCTTAATATTTTCTGAGGTGTTATATGGAATGGCTGTCATTCATGATGCAGCCTTCTCAATGTGTAAGAAGTTAATCTCAGGTTTTCACATCCCCTTAGTAGATCTAAACAGGAAGAGGAGAATGCTGCAGGAAAGAGTTGCTTGCTTACGCACAGAGGATTGAGCTGATCCTTTGGCTTGAAAGGTTTTATACATTACCTTGCCTGCCTTGCCAAGCAACTTTCTTCCTGTCCCTGTTTGTTATCGATGTTCAGTCATCCCAACAGCTTATATACGTTGTTTTGCAGGGTTACTGAGAAAAAAAGAAAATAGAAAAAGTCTTTGGATTTTCTCTTCAGGGTCTCTCAGGGTTTTTGTACACTGTCATAAAGTTTTGTGTTTCTAATCTGTATTCGTGCTTTGGTTTTATTTTTGGCTTTTTAGAAGACTTGGAGAACCTTGGGCAAATTTACTAAGAAACTGATGCATAGCAATGGAAAAATACAAGGAGAAATGGGAGAAAAAACTTTTAAGCTCTTGAAATTATGGTGAGCAGTGTGCATAGTGTCTTAATAGAGTCTTTGTATGTTCAGTGCTTGGTGTAAGTTTTCTTCAGCTTCTCTCATAACTCACAACACACTTGGTGTGGATATTACCAAGCCTTGTAGAGGTACCTGAAATAGGAAATACAGCTTTGCATCTTTTTGGGTTTCTTGTTCATCAAAAAAAAATATTCTTAACTACATCTCTGAAGGAGGGAAAGCTACACCTTTTGTTTTGCAGCATTTGTTATTGTTTTCAGCTTTTCAAGATACCTGTCACTATTCTGACTGTTTGCTAAGCTCTTTGGCAAATCAAAGCTATTGTAAACTTTTATCGCTTTCCTGGAAGGTAAGAGTTTATCCTGAATGTGATTCTTTTTTTTATGTTTTGTCTTTTTTTAATTCCTTGTTACTAAGTATATATTTGGAAAAGTTCTAAAGAGATGTATAACATGTCAAATGATGTAATATATAAAAGTGGTAGCATTAAAAACCAGTAAGATATGGTCTATATTTCAGAGAGCTGACAATACACCTCAGACAAAGCCATAAGCAGTCTATGTTGTGAAGACAAAAATTGGTCTATGAATGTTGAAAAATTTAATGCAGGCAGCTATTTTAAGGAGGAATTTGAAGGAGGTAGAGAATAATTAGTTGATGTGGAGGAAGGAGGCATCAAAGCAATAGTACAGCGGACAGGAAAGGAGTGTACAGAGCAGATTTCTAGTGAAAGCAGTTTATTTGTAAAAATAAACTCTTTCTGTTTTGTTAATATTATCTTACTGTCTTGGACTGGAAAGTGGAGCTAATCTTAATTGCCAAGCGGAAAATATAAATATTGAAAGATAAATCCTAATCTTCCTTAATTCTGTTCCCTAAACATGCCCTCTGTTCTCCAAATACTTAAACATTCCCTTTTTATTAGGCTTCAACCTCATCTGTTCTCTTGAATGGTGCCATAATTTTGATACAAGGCAAAAAATGAAGAGAAACTAACACATTGTGTATGCGACAACATTTCTCATTCATTCATATTTCTCCTTCTTCTTCTGTATTAGTTCTGTTATGCCCATTTGTTTGTATATTACAGGATCAGATGATAAATGACATGCAAAATTCTAAGCAGGTTTGACTCCTGCTGTGGACTTTCAACCTTAGAGTGAGTCAATTCTGTCCAAATTACTCTAAAGTTTGAATTTATTTCAGGAGAATCCTTTGAATGTGGGCTTTTCATGGCAGGTTTCTGACATACCATGTGCAAGCATAGAGTGTTATGAGAACAATACACAGAACAAGCTCTTTAAAAAGCTTGTTCCTTTTAATACTGTGGGGTTGTAAGAGAGACTTTCCTTGTGTTGAAAATCATGTATTAAAGCTGCTTTGAGTAATAACTGGGACAGTGTGTGTATATCCAGAGGAAGGGTATGAAATGTCCTTCATGCCTACAGCCCACCTATCAGTTTGAGGAGAGGCAGAGGGACCAATTGAATGGGAAGAAATCATGAGAAGAAACAAATTGACTATTGGTAATGTTTATAGATTGCCTTTCATTGGAAAAAAGCCCAAAGTGTTCTATCAGCTATGTGCAGAAATTAATCCATTTGTCACTGAAAGGGGGCAGGGGCATCTTTGCAAATATGGCTGCTGCTGAAAGCCTAATCCTACCTGCATTGGAACTGAAAGAACGCAGAAAGCCTTCTGTGTACTGATAGAATGTAATCCAGTCCTCACTGAAATATGTTGTTGTCTAATGATTTGGAAAGGATACCATATTTCTAGATTACAAAGAGAATGCAGGTACATTGCAAGTATATCTCCACCATGCAAAAAAAAAAAAAAAAAAAAAAAAAAAGGGGGGGGGGGGGGGTGGGGGGCAAAATGACCAAAGCATGTTATCTATCTCCGTGAGAGGTCATGGCAGACTTTACGGACTAGTGCTCTATTTACCGATTTCCAAAAGATGATGCTCCCATTGACATCAAATTTTGCTCATTAAAATAGAGCAGTGATCAAAGACTGCCATCTTTTGAAATACGTTGTTGGAATTCATCTTTCTACCAAAGAACAGCTACCCAAACCAAGCTTATGAGAACAGGCCACTTATTATAGCAAAAAAGCACAGTACTTTGCTATATTTAGCAAGTCACCACAAATATTAGTATGGTGCTTTTTGATCCTTTTGTAATTACTTAAAAGTAGAGTTTGATGTTACTACTGGAAAAGCTAGTTTGCTTGCTCCTTTACTATGCAAACACCACCATCATCATTTTCTTTTCTGTACCTGCTCTGCCAGGGAGGACCATGTATACTTTGCCAGATATGATAGAATATGATCTTAAAATCTCTATTTTTTTTTTATTTTTTTTTTTTCCTACAGTTTGCTTTTTGTTTCTGTTTGTGGAAATGGTTGTCCTAGGTACTTCATGATGTTACTTGGGTTCTTTTTTCATTCAAGATAGGAGGGGAAACTAGCTGGTGATACAATAATAATTGAAGATTATAACTGGCAATTAATTTTCACTACATGGGTAGATTTATAACATTAGCAAATCCTCCATGACTAGCCTGCAGCTCTGCCTTTTGTCTGGTAGAGCACTGTCTCTAGCCTGAAGCAATCTTTCGTTGTGCTCACTAGATTTTGCTGAAAATAAAATCTGCTGTGGCCTCGCAGCACCTCAAGAGGTGAATATACAAGTGAGCATCAGAGTGCCGTAGTGCCAAATTGGCTGGGAGTGGCAAGTTTATTGAACAAAATAGTAGTTTAAAGAGGTAGCTGTAGATTGGATACCTGTTACATGATTGCAATGTAATTTCTTTCTCTACAGTTTTTCTATTGTAAAATACAGGCACTGTATTCATATATAGATATCATACGTAGAGCTTATACAGTTGGGTTAAAAAAATACATGCATTTTTCTTTATAACAAACGGAAGTAAATTTGGTCATGGTCCATCCTGAATTTATTGTGTTACGAAGAACTTCTATCATCTGGAATATAAGTAGAGGAGGAAGAATATATCTTAGAAGGTTGATTAATTTATGGATCACTCCCTATGCAAAGCAGCCTTGAAGGCTGAAAGTTCATGACTGGGAGAGTAGGAGGGAGGTGAATGCTACTACTTTTTATACAGCTTTACTGAAGTACTGTATGTGAGGTTGTGACGTGCACATCAGGTGTTAGAAAAACTGGAGGGAGTTCAGAAAAATCTACATTAATTTGAGGTCTGAATAATCAGCTTTAGAATGGAAGATTTAAGAAGCTCAATCTATTTAGTTTATCAACAGATGGTAGAGGCTACCTGATAAGTCTGTAAGTACTTAGACAGGGCGAAGGTATCTGACAGTTAGATGGTTCTTTGTCAGCTAGATTAAGGGGATTCTCACGGCTGAAAGCTGAAGCTAGATCAGTTCAGACTAGAAATAAGGTGCAGTTTTCTAATGATATAATTAAATAGGAACAGCTTATCAAGGGATGTAGTAGAATCTCTGTTGCACAAAATCCTTGCATAAGGCCCTGGTGCTTTCCCAGGAGGGATGCTTTAGCCAGCCAGAAAGCTTCAGTTTGAAGCTAGAATAATGTGATGGAATTCTATGGCCTGTTTTAACATACAAATTCAGTGCAGATCATAGGGAAGACTTTTATTCTTAATTACTCTTCTCCCTAAAATTTCATACATTTTAAGTGCTTCTTGTTAAAAGAGAAGTTCATGTGAAAGATGAGGTCATGAAAGCAAAAAGGCAGCTTTCTAGCAGGATGGGTGAGAAGGGACCATCCTTTAATAGCAGGGAAGAGAGGGACTAAGAATTTTCATTTTCCCTTTATGTTTTCCTGGTGATCAAAAACGCAAGTATCCCTTCAGTCACTAATTCTAAGCATAACTTAATCATTTACCAATATAACTGTTAGCCTTCTCAGAAGCATTGCAGGTATTTTGTGCCTTCTTGCTGTAAGTTCATGTGACTGACTGCTGGGCCCGATCGCCTTCTTTGGCTTTACTTTGTTTGCAAAGCAAAGTAACCTTTGTTAACATGTTTTTCCTAGTGCTGCGTTCTTCTCCATGGATTTACAAGGATGTAGCAGGTCAATTTTTATGGTAAAGTAAAAGGCTTTGTAATTTCTAATGAATTGTGTGAGAAATATTTTTGTCATGGTTTTGCAAAAGAAATAGTAAGAATCTTTGAAAGGACCTTAGCACTTTAGTTTGCCTCTTTGTTGTAAAATCATCACAAATCTGAGTGAAAGTGTCACCTTTTCTCTTGCTTATGCCCAGGGCAAGGCCAATCAGTGCTGTTTTAAGGTACCGTTCAACTTACATGAGAGATGTTGTGTATATGGGCTTAAAGGAAGCACGTAACCTACTTTCAGTGAAGACATGCTTTCAGAGGTTTTCCCAGTGTTGGTCATCCTGTTACTCTTGTAAGCACTGTATACAAAATAAGTGGTAAGCAAATGTGCTGCATTTCAAGTTTATAAATTCTCCTCCCTCATCCCCTTACCAATATTGCTGCCTCCAAAAACTTGTAGAAGAAGGCAGCATGAATTGATGTTCTAAAAAAGAAAATATACCATATTGGATTTATTTTCATGAAATGTTAGGGTTTGGAGCTTAGACACCCAACAAAAACTAAAGAATTTCAGGACTGCAGAATAGATTCTTTTGTTTTGTTTTGTTTCCCTGCTGTTGGAAAGGCTGAAACAAACTGTGAATTGGAAGATGAGGTTTGCTCCAAATGTGTGTCAGTGTGTGTTCTGTTCTAGAGCCATGTGAATTCTCTGTGCATGAGCTCAGGCTCTTTCTGGTTGGGAATGTATAGGGTCACAAATGTCCTGTGCTATTTTGTAGTAGTGCCATGAGGGGGGTCTAAAGGTCCAGGTAATCTGAATCTTCCTCAGTTCCTTGTTGCTGCCTGTGACAAGGTAGCACAGCTTGGTGTCTGTTCCATCAGTTCTTAGCTGAGTAGCTACAAAATATTTAGAAGTTTATACTCTGAGCTGCCTTTAGCGTGTTACCAGTGTAATGAGCTGGCCTGAATGTTTGGATTGAGTGTGCCTGTCATGGTCCCCTCACTATGTAGATCCCTCTATCCACAATTTTACAAATGTTGGATTAGGCCAGGATCTGCCATTAGGCTGCTATTCTCTATAGAATACTAACAAGCATGCCAAGACCAAGAAGATGGTTGGTCTGCTTAACCTTCCCACTATCATTTAATCCATACCTGCATTCAGGTAAATTGTATTTGAGACTATGGTAAATACAACAATGAAACCTGATATTTGCTTTGAGATAAGGCATTAAAAAGGGTAATTACTAATCTGAAAGCAGGAGTTCAAGAAGGAGACCAATACCCTGCATAGGGACAGATTCATTAAAAACTGGAGGGAGTGTTCAGATATATTCTACCTGCATGGTGTGACCAGCGGAGGCAGTGGTTTCATGGGCTGTGTATTAGGCAGATATATCTCACTATTGCTGTCAGATAAAGATCTTTAAAAATGTATGGAAACTGTTGTACTGTTGAGAGCTCAAGGCTTCACCATCCTATGAGGTAGTGTTCCTCATGGCTGTTATTCAACCTGGAAGCTAACAGCACCAAAGTTCTTTTCATCTGCCTTCTACAGGAACAAGGTACATGCTGAAAAAATACATGCTCTGGATTGTCATATCTCAGTCTCGAAGTCTAAATGGATCAGGACATCGTCTTCCAAAAATTGTGCTTGTTTCAGGAGAAACAAGCTGCAGAGCTTTAGAGCTTCATGTAGCACATGACGGCACCAAAAGGCCGGGCATCTTGAACCATGCATTTCCATGTGATGTCTATTGATTACAAAGAAGCCCATCCTCTCTTCCCCTACTCCCTTACCAAAGTGTCAAAGTGTGCATCTGCAGGAGACAGATGACAGCAGTCACTCACACCGGAAGAGTTCCTGTCCTGAATGGCAGCAATGTGAAGAAGCCTGTTAGCTCTTGCTAAAAGTGTGTACTTGCACATAGGTCAGATGCCAGCTCCAGGAGACGAGTACTTCCATCTCTCTACATCTGATGGAACTGAAACTATTTTCTTACTGGTGGTCACCTACTGAGAGAGAGCCACACTTGACCTGTAAGGGGGAAAAAATGTTACTTTTACTGTAGTGACTCTTCAGGATGCTCTAGGCAGGGTGGGTTCTGCAGTGTGGACTTGGAAGTGTGGGACTGAAACACTTCATGCTGCTGTGGGAGCTTAAGGATGCAGAGAGCTAGTGCACAATTCTGTTGCATCAGACCATCTTTTAAATTGTGTGCCGGCTAAACTATCAGCAAGGTGTACTACAAATATACATTTGCAGTCTGAAACAGATCTAAAGTGCACAAAAAGGTTAGCAAGAACAAGATGAAGGATGGCACTGCAGCGTGACCATATTTGTGTGCTGAAAATCTATAGGCAGATTACGACAGATATCCTAAAAATGTATGTATATGTGTATACATATATTAATATATTTAGATGATTATCTGTAATCATGTTTGCTTTTGGGTTTCAAGATTTTTTTCATGCATATCTAGTGATTCAAAATGACTCTTTTTGAGGCATCAGTTATGTTCCCTCATCTGATGTTACAGCTTTTATACAATGTACACAAAGTCTTTTGCCTAAACGAAAACTGTTTTTTATTTGTGGTACATTGCAGTATATTTGTTCTATTTGGCTATTCATGTTTTAAAAATTTGAAAAATTACAAGAAAACGGTATTGTTATTTATCAGTCTCTCTCTTGGATTTCTTATTTTGTTTCAGCTGTCTCTTTCATAGCAACTGGTTTTACCTATTAGAAGTATATATTACTCTTAAGTGAAACTAGTGTTTGGGAGTTGTTCAATACGTGTCTGTGTTATATAGCCAGTATTTTTAGATGATCCTTGTCCATTGTTGGTATTTTAGGTGGACTATTTCCCTTGCCAGGGATGGCTTCATGAGAATTCTCTCAATGATATTGCAGCAAAAGCAACATTTGCAAAAGAGCAAAAACCTGAGCCTGGGTTTGGATAGATATAGAACTTACGTGTGGGTACTGTTTTGAAAGAAGTCTAGTGCTTAGCACCGCCAGTATCTAAGATATTGCCTTTTGCAGGTATTGGGAACAATTTGTCCTTGTCTGTACTAGCATCCAGACTGCTTTCTGCCCTGACCAGGTGGCCTGTAGTTGATGTCTACTGTCAGTCAAAGATTGCTGATGGGTCTTGGTTTGTAGAGATCTTCCCCTGTGGTGTGTGGACAGTGAGTCTGGCTGGGCATGTGTTACTTTCAATTGGTGTTATTGGTTTGTTTTTCTCTGCTATTCACCTCCTTCGGAAGTGTAATAGTAAATGGAGAGGAAGTGGGTTCTGAAGAAAGTCAGATCTCTGATGTCCACTTTAATAAAATACCTGAAATCTGAAGATTTTTTTTCTATAAAGGCAAATAAGGTAAACATGATACTTCTTAATTTAAAAAGCGTAGCCTTCTGTTGTTTTTATTCTGGTTTGACTGATGGTTTACCCTTTCAGAACCAGTGAACGCAGTTTTAATGCTTTAGTAACACACTTCTCTAAAGCACTTGGCAGGCTGCTAATAAATTAAGCCTCTCAGGCTTTCTGTGAAGTGTCACAGATGGAGAAACTGAAACATGGAGAGGCCAAGTGACTTGCTGCAAATGTGTAAGATGAATCTCCAGTTGTGGTGTTGGAGTGCTTTGGTTAGATGCACCTTCATTTGGAGATTGTATGAGGCTGAGGTAAGTAAAAAAAAATAAAAAATTGCTGCATGTAATTGCAGCACATGGCACATTTTCAACAACATTCCCCAAATGTTATTATTTACATGGTGTAGCTAGTTGCATCTGTGCAGAGGCTGCCTCCCTCTTTGCCTCACTCTGAGTAAACATTGATATTTTTATGAAGAGCAGAGTAATGAAGGACCAGGTACATGTGTGGAAACTTGGAGAATGAGACCAGCCAGAGCTTTACACTGCCACTAGCAAGTTAGGTTTTAATTCTTCCTTTCCTTGAGAAGAGAAAAGCTGCTTTTCCATATCTCTCCAGAGTGCGCCAGTCTTATTGGGCTATCTTATGGAAGAGATTTTGTCGTCAGAATAGTTGTGCTTTTTTGTTGTTGTTGTTTTCTTTTGTTGTGTTTAAAATTTTGCTGTACTTGCAGTCAAAGTTAGATACTTGGCAAAATCCAGTTCTCTCTCTGGACAGCACTGGCAGTCCTTGCCTTGGAGTGTATTGCTTATACAGGAATTTCTCTGGACTGCGCTCTACTAACCTGTGCATTGAAGCCTCAGGTAGCTTTGAATTGTGGGTTTTTTTCCTCAGAATTTGCTCTTGGATCCGAGCAGCTGGCAGAGTAGCAATTTGATTCTACTGTATATGTTCCGTAGCTTGAAGGAGGCTTTCCTTCAATTTAATGTGTATCAGTTCATTATTTTCTTTTTATGAGAGCAGACTGACTCCGAGTGCTCCTATGGAGTTGGTTGTTCAGAGAGACACTTTGAAACAAGAAACTTGCTGTTGTGTGATGCCTTCTTTTACTTGGTTTTGAATTGCTCCTGGCGTTTTCTGCTGTAGGTTTGCTTTTAATTAGAGGGGTTTGGGCAGGTGAAAGGGCACAGAGGGCTAGAGGTGAGAGGAAGTTACCCGGGAGCCAAAGGACAGGCAAGAGGAGTAGGGGGGGGATTTTGCACTGTGGTAAGAGTTCTGGGAGTGTATCTTCTGAAGTTCTGGGGGATGCGTCGTGGCTAGTAGCATGCCCTCTTGCCTAATTTGCTTTATGTGTAAGTGCTTCAGATATGCCTAACGGGAATATTGTGGGAGCCTGCAAATTGGCCAGAATCTGTTTGAAGGAATCAAGAAGTGTGGTAAATGATTAAGTTTTTATTTGCTTAGAGTGTCCTGAGTTTTGATGGTGTCTGGACTACTGATGGCTTACAGTTCCCTTGGAATGCATGTTCAGCACTCTGCATGGCAAAATAGAGGGCAAAGTTTTCATTATCAACAGGATAGCTCAAATTATACATGATTTTGCTCACCTTACATGTCCAAAAACCTTTCTTAAAAGTTAAGAATATTGACTATTTTGAAAATGAGAACATTTCTTTTTCATTCATGTTTGGAAGCTGTAAAATCTAGAAGTCTTCTCGACATAATTGAAAGCCATGCAGTCAAATAAGTGCATGTTGCTTGAGGAGATCCTTATATACTTGTATTATCATCATGACATCTGCATATAGTAGTTCAGTCATTAAAATATAAGTTTAGGCCTTGATGCTTTTGTTCTGTAACTTTAATAAAGTGAAATACAGTTCCGGTGTATGAAATAACAGTTGACGATGGAACTGGAAAAAATAGTCCTGTATTATTTACGTAAATGTTTCATTATTTATTTTTTTTTTTTTTGCAAAGAAGAAATATTCACATGGGAGGAATGCTGTAATTCTTTTTTTGTATAGTGTATCTTTTTGGTGAAATTTCAGTTGAGATGATTATATTCACAATTTCATGAGCGGTTTTGCAACAAGTTTGACATTTTGTAATGCTCTGTTTCCACAGAGGAATAAAAGTCCTTGTAAGGTTATTGAAACATGCAGTTGTAAAGTGCTTGTAAATTATCTTGGAATGTAAACAGTGATTGTGAGCTAGCTAGGAGTATGTTATTTTAAGAAGAATTGGGGCATGTTTTGATAATTAACTAGGCATGAATGATTACTAGTGATTTTTATTGTATTATAATTTCTTTTTCATGATTGCTCCCTTTTTTCTTTCCCCCCTGCCTCACCCCCCTTTCTTTGACAAGGAGAGTTGTCATCTGTTGATTTCTGGTACCTACCCTGTTGATACTGAACCAAAATAAATCTAAAATGGCCAGCTTCTGAACTGTAGGTAGTAGATTGTTGCAACATTTGCCTTGCAGTAAAAGTGTAACTCTTAGATGAACCTAAATCTTCCTACTTTTTGTGTGTGCAATTATAGACTAAGATTTTGAATCCAGGGTTGGATCTTAGTTATGCTTATGTTTTCTATTGAAATTGTTAGCATATTGTTGTTGAATTTAATAGCTGGTTACTTTGATAGTGTGAGTCGTAAAATTCAGCTGGTTCATGAAATCAAAGCTGCTTCCACTTAAGTGATAAAGAAATAGAATTGTAATTAGCAAGTTCTGATTTGTGTTTATGAAGAGTTTAGGATGATACAGTGAGGAGGAAACAAAAAAATCTCTTGTTATTCACTGATGTAAAACTATGTTGAGAAAATGTGGTAATGTTACAAGATTGTTAATAGTTAAAGTAGTGTTGCAAGTATCCTTCAACTATTGTGAATATAAGTAAAGAGTAGTAAAGTTATGAAGTAATATTTCAGACATTAAAGAAATGATTATATCAGTATAAAAATTTATAGATAAGCTATCCAGACTGCCTTGAGTCTATTGTATAGTCAGGCAGTAACTACATATCCTAAGTAACTTACTCGGAGTATGTGCTTCCACAGTGACTTTTTTTTTTTTTTTTTTTTTTTACAACTCTTGGTGGCTTTTTACATTGCAGAAACATGTTATTCTAATCAAAATAAAATAAGTTCATTTTTATAAACTACAAAGATTCTTGACTCTTTAATGTTCACAATTGAGAGACAAGTTTGAAAGTTTGGCCATTTGTCCTTTACTTGAACTTGCAGACTTAAAAGAACAAACGCACTTTGAGGTACAAAACTGTTTTAGGAATCCTCTGTCTATGACAGAAGCTGTGAAGATGCTTTTATATTTTAACATTGTGGAAGAAAATGTATTTTGAGTTTAAGAGTTTTTCTTTGGCAGAGGCTTTCTATCATGAATGCTTGAAAAAAAATAAATGGACTGTTCAGCCTTTCTACTCTGATAACTACAGAATATCCTTGTTGTTGGAAAGACTACTTGTGATAATCTCAGAAACAGGATGGTATTTAATTGCAGAGTAGTTGGATAGGTCATTTACAGAAGCCTTAATTAACAGGGAGTTTATGTTAGCAAGTGGTGTCTCATGCCATTCAGATACAGAGTTCAAAAATACATGTCTATGAAATGGGAGCTTCAGAAGGAAGGTGCACATCACTAACTTGGAGGTTTTGTGAGTGATACTCCAAATATGTGCTTTACAGATATATATGGTGATTCCTTGTACTGTGCTGAGTGGGGTGTTAGTGCATACTGCATTTTTTCTGTTCTCAGATATTTAGCCTCCTTAACCAAGAATTTCACAGCCTCTTGTGACTAGAATAGTGATACTGTCTGATATTATATCCATTTACTCTTCATTAAATCCATATACCACATTAATCTCTCAACCAACTGCTGCCAAGATCCCCGAGACAGGTACCTTCCACAGGTCTGGTGCTGCTACAGCTGCAACACAGTGCAGTCCTGCATTGAGATATATTACATCCCTCAAGATACATACGTACCTCTTCCACACTGATGCAGCTTCAGCTCACACAAGCAGCTCCAGAGTTTGCTTCTGATCCTCAATGTAGTTCCATCTGGCGAACATGCAAACAGTTCTCAGTGGACAGATGTTCACTTGCATGGCTGCTGTACCGTATTTAGGCTATTTTCAGTTTGTTTTGGTTTGTGTTTGTTTTTGGTTTTTTTTCAGAAGCTGAATTTTGTTGAACTTAGTCTTTTGAAAAAGTAGTAATACTGGTGGTTTTTTTCCAGATGAAATATTGTGATAGGAATAAGCTGTCACTTATGCCATTGTAATTATTACCTAAACTTGCAGATGAGGTGTTAACATATATTAAGATATGCATAATAATGTGTATACTTATTTTCCTGTGTGATGCTTGTCATCAATAAAATTGAAAGTGTTTAGTTACAACATACGTAATTCCTCCTGATGTACAGGGAAAGACACTAAGAATTCAAGAAATGTGTCTCAGTTTTCCCAGTAGGCGATGAAGGAATGCAGGGTTTGACTCCTCCTTTGTCCGCTGTCCTGTCTGTTGGATTGCACAATAATTAGTAACAGCCCTCCAAGGACCCATACTGTTACAGTAAATGGGGGTAAGGTTTGCTCCTTGTAATAGTGTGGAGGTTATTTTTGTTTAATGGGGTTGGTGAAAAGGTCTCTTAAGTGGTCTCTGTCCATGAATCTTGATGACTTTTTATTGCTTTATGATGCTGGAGTGTACCCTAAATGCATGAGACAAGGCAGTGCATTTTTGCTTCTCTATCTCCTTTTTCTTCTGTCTATTCAAGGCACTGTCACTGCTGGAGCCAGGTGTGTGCCAGAGAATTGAGAGTGTCTCTGAAAAGCTGTGTCTTGGACTCCGTCTAGGAAACCTCTTGTTCCAGACTCTACAATTAAGTAAATCATGGAGTACTAGGAGGCACAGCAGATTTGAAAAATAGCTGAAAAAATGAGGATTCTAAACACATGAAGAATCAGTCTTTAAATGGAAGTGTTTTGCTGATTGGTTTTTTAGTTTTATTTTTTTTATCTGTTGCAGAGCTATAGCACAACATTGTAATACTGGATAAAATAAATTAATAACTGCTTTGCTACACCCAAATTCTCAGAAATAAATGAACAATTGCTTTCCTACACCCAAATTCTCAGAATAGTATAATGCTGGAAGGGAGATTCCTTCTAAGCAAAGTTGACAGGCATCAGGCTGCAGCATGTGTTAAGTGGTCCACTCATGGCAGTGAGCTGTTAGGTGGGTGAGATGAATCTGAGAAGCTGGGTGCTGGTGAAAGCGTCACTTCTGGGACCAGGTCATGTCACCACATGTAGTTGCTGACCTGTCACATATTTGTGCCAAGAACCTGAGACAGTCACTGAGCAGATCCATTTTCAGTAGCTTGCTTTAATCTTGGTGAGATTTCCTTTGTGTGTGTTCCTAGGAGGTCCTGAGCTCCCCAGTAAAAATGACTGAGCCCTTCATATCCTAACCTCAGTCAAGTGTCTGCAGCAATGAAGCTGCCGTGTACCCACTGTGAGGAAACCAGGCTCAAGGGGCTGTGTTGAGAGGCAGGCTTGCTACTTCTGTGGTCAAATAGCTGTAAAACATTCTTACTTTTTTGATCAGTGTAGCACATCTCAAGATCTGAAGCAGCCTGCTGCATCTTGATTACATGCAGTGGCCTTCCTTTAAAAAGAAAAGCTTCTCAAGCCTCAGAAATGCTACCTTGTGGTATTTGAGTTACCCCCTGAAGTACTACCCGAGTATTAGTAAGTCTGCTGCTGCCAAATTGTGGAAAGTGAGGTAATGTTGTGAAGAAGAGTGAGCTGGAAAGATCCTTGTAGTGGTCATATACTTAGGATTAAAATTAGGAAAAACAGTTGTCTTCTGTATTTTGAGTACTTCAGTCCCCAAAAGCCACCTTTTTCTCCTGTCCAGGAAACAAACAAACCAACTCCAAATACAACTGAAGCTTTTCTGAGTTGCTGTTTGAGAATGTGAAAATGAAATTGTTGCATAGTTTTTTGTCTGTTAAATAGTGAGAATTGCATAGGTGCAGGTCAGAACATGACTTGTGCAGTATTCGGTGTGGCAGAAATTGAAATAGAACAATAACATGATTGAACTAATAAACCACTACTTTCTTGTGTTAAAAGACCCCCATTAATAGCTTTTATTGTATCAGTGAGTATGCCTTTGAGTGACAATATTAAACCAATCATTTGTATTATGAGTAGGTACTCTGCAGCATAACATGTGCAGAAGATCTCTCTTTTTTTGACATATACTAATAACATATGCCTTATATTGCTTTTTCTTTTCTTTCTTTTGCTGTTTTAGTACTACTAGATGGGCAGGTTTCTTTAAACTCACTCTGTAAATTTTTTTAAATTCTTCAGAACTGAAATATCCTGATACTTCAGAGGGGAAATACTTATGGTTTATTTTGCTCATTCTTTAGTTGGTAAAAGCTCCTTAAGATTCTTACGGCCTTTTTTGCCTGTTGTAGCAACAGCAACAAAAAAAATAATTTTTCTCTCATCTAATGGCAGCGAATCTCATGAGCGTATCTTGGTAATGGAGTTTGCTCCTTTATAGGGCGATCACTTCAGCTGCAGAGCTTTATTTTGAAGCTTTAAGTTGTGGTTGATACTGTACCTGTGACAAACTGTAGCTTTGTTAGTAGCACCCTGGAAGAAAGAGAGAGTGGGAAGGAAGAGAATACCTCTGAATGTGGCATGTACATATGCTTTAGGATGTTCATGCTGAAGATTTGATGCACACTTTAGTGGCTTGTGGACTTGTACTGACCCCAAGCCATTTGTGACTGTATTCTTCTCTACGGGTCATGTCTCTCAGAGGTAAGAATGTGCCCTGAGGTGTGCAGCAGGGTCTTGATATGGACTTACACAGTCAGCAAAACTGTGCTTATATCTCCTGGAACTGGGGAGAGACTACTGTACCAGTATAGAGTGCTGCATTGCCAGACTAGTTTGTTTATACTTAAAATATTTAACCAGTAGGAGCATATTGCTGTCCTGGAAAATGTTTGTGATATGCATGTATGTGTGCTATATAAATCTCAGTGTGAGAGCTGATGATGTGTATATGCTTTTTCAGACAGTACAAATATTTGACTGATTGTACTTACAAGGATAATTATTTCCTTGAGAGCAGAAGTCTTAAAACAAGAGAGCTATTTCCTGGAGTTGTATGTTGGTGGAACTAAAGACTCCTGTCTGCAGGAAATATTATCACCTGTTTTATCTGTTTTGTCTAAGTGGCCTTGGGGCAGACTTCTTGTATGTTTGGACTTTTGTTAAAAAGTTTCTTGTTCATATTTCCATATCTTGTTATCCATTAGTGAACTATTTCTCATGTATGTTTCTTTTGACATAAAGTCCTCTGAAAAAAAAAAAAAAAGCACAGTTGAGCACTTTAAGTGGTACCTCAATCTGCACACCAACAAGAACGAGAAGGAAATCCATTTCACTTGGAATTGTGTGACGGAAAAAGATGGTCTTACTGGAAATCTATCTGAAAGTAACTTCTAGGAGAGATGGGTTACAGGAGAGGTAATATTCCTGAAGAGAGACACCTGTTATAGGTGCAGGAGGCAATACAGAACAAGTACAGAGAATTGGCATAAGTATTATTTGTGTCCTCTTAGACAATACGTTTAGACAATACTTTTTCATTTAATATCCAGCTGTTGATTAGGAATGCGCAGACATCTTCCATCTTGGGTGAGAAGAGAGTTCTTGAAAGATGTTCTTGCCCTTGGCTTCTGTTGAAGGGAAAAGTGAAGTAACAAAGCAGAAATACCTTTGCCGATGGAATTGGGAATTGGAAAAAGCCAGGCAAGTATTGGGAAAAAAAATTAGCAATTTATATGGCTGCATAGAAAGTGCCCTCTTTAATTTGCTCAGTCAGCTTTTGAATGCTGCAGATTTTCACTTGTAAAGTGCATATGTGTTGTAAATGTCATGACTAATTAGTTTCAGAGAGTGCTTCTGATTGCTTTGAGATGCAAAGTATTTAGATATTTAGTTATGTTTGACTTTTTTTTAGCTATGCTTTTGAAGAGCTGGCACACACAGAAACTGAAATTGGCTATAGAGCAGGTGAACAGCAAATTCCCTCATAGTATCCTATGATGTGATTTGCTGAAGATTAGCTCCATTTCTGTTATAGTACAGGTGTCCTGGATCTAACTGTGATTATGCCTGTTGGCAGACTTATTCTTAACAAATTCAGGTATACAGTGGTCACCGAACATTTAATGGATAGTACTAATCGTTAGTGATTTGGTTTAAAGTAGCAACCTAGTACTCAAAGATAATATACACCAAACTTGCGCTTTTACTGGACATAGCATCTTTTTCTTAGGTCTTCTGAAAGAAAAGGGGTTTTTCTTATTTGTCATAAAGAAATAGTAACTTGATTGTAAAACTGTACAGAACACTTTGGGAGAGGAGGAACTAGATTTGAGTTTTTGCTGAGTTTTCCGATGGCCAAGTTGTGGAGTATAAAGAAATACTGACTTTCCTTAGCAGTAATGGATGCTCCAAACAGCAGTAAAGGCACCCATTACAGCACTTGATGAAATGGAAACAGCATATGGGTCCACTCTTCCTGTACATGGACAAGCAATGAGATACTTAGCATTTTGTAAAACAACATAGGTGAGACTAGGGATTTTATTTTTCTCAGTGTTTTTTGCTCATTCACTCGTAATTTTCTCTGCTAGAAAAATTACAAGAGTATACTCATTAGTCTTTGTCTGAGAAATATTTTCTTGATGATGCTATCTTTATTATTAAACTTTTATTATAATAACAATATTAATCTTGTTATTGAAGAACTGGACTAGAGAGCTGTGAAAATTTCATTTTTATAGGACTTTTTTTAGCCCTTAATAACTTGTGTTCCTACTCAAAAAAAAGTAGAATTTCTGTGAAGAATGCATAACAAAAGTTTTATTCTTCTTTGTTGATATTCTCAAATATTTGCTGCAATTAGATATGTCACTTGGATATAAAAATGCTCCTTTAAGCATTATTAAGACTTCTTTAATAAGTCTTTGCGATATCATCCCAATTGTCATACACCGCTTCTAAAACATGCTGAAAGTTACTGTATTCATTGCTTGTTCTATAGTCATAGTGAGGTCCCAGGCAAAATGAAGGGCCCCATTGTGGCTGCAGTGTATGGACAAATAGTAAGAGAATGCTGAAAGGCTGCAATCTAAACAGGCAGGGCAGACAAAGAGCATATTATCCTGATTTTAGAGATGGGATACTGAGGCACAGAAAAATCTAATCAGGGTCATGCAAGAATGTTGTTTGGGAGCCAGGAATTAAGCCAGCTCTCCTTCATTCCAGTTGTACTGCCTTAAACCAGAGTCGCTCGGCTGCGGAAGATAATACAACTTCGCAGGCTAGTGTGTGAGTGCCAGTTGTGTCTTGCTGAGTGTTTATGAAGAAAACACCAGTTGGAGGATTAAAGTCTGTTTCATGGCAGTCTGCACAGAAGAAATAGGAGTGAGGGGTTTTTTCAGTCATGGGATTTTTCTTCTGAGGACTGTCTGACTGCATAGATAACATATTTTTGTTAGTGTTCATTGACAAGAAAATGAAAGCAGAAAACCTGCGATCCTTGTACTATTTCATTACTAGCATTCCAAGTGATGGCCTTACTAAATAAAGTGTTAAAAATTAATTGTATTTAGAAAGTTTCTGGTTTTTTGCTCCACATTCACATTCCCTAATATGTCTGTATTCAACATTTCCTTAAAAAAAAAAGAAAAGAAAGAAAATGTCAATAGAGATCAGAGAAGTTATTTTCCTTTCAGACTTTATTTTGCAAATCACTTAATTGATCACTTAATAGAAGATTGTTGAAGCCATGGTTTTAGCAAATGGAGAAAAATGAGAAAAAACACTTTACAATGGTTTAGAGTGAGCACTAAGGATCATCTGTAGTACAGATGTACAGTTATGTAGTTTACAGATGGTTTATTAATTTATTTTTATTTCAGTTATTTATTTTGACTTGCACAATGGAAATCTTCAAGTCTTTGCACTAAGTCCGTGTAGAAACCGTGCTGGTTTGAAGTCAAGTAAAAGTGTACCTACATGCTTATTGATTATAGTGAACGAGTAGGATTATTGTGCCGTGATACAGAAGACAAATTGACTGTAGTGTGCTGTCTTCTCACCTTTTCAGCTAGCCACAATGAGAAATGACATTTATGGTGAGCTAAGAACTAAATAAATTTCTCTGATCACTTTGGCTGTTCCTCAGCTATTCTAATAACTTCACAAGAGCTCATTTTGTTCTCTGAGGTAGTCAACTAGTAATTGTTGACTAAATTTGAACATTAAAATATAATTACAATATTTGTTTTGGAGTAGAGGAAGGCCTACATTTCTCCAGAATGAAAATTCTTGCATTTTTATTTCTTTTAAAAAGTCTTAATTGGTGTCCTGTAAGGAGGAAATGCCTTATGTACATGGAACAGGTGTCTTGGTGTAGATGTTGCTGCTGGCTCTACTGCAGTAGTGTGTGCCCCTCTCATATGTGAGGCCAAGTATTTTTAACTGTGTTGAGTTCTTCCAGCAGGCTTGGAAACCTAAAGTCTTCTGTATATAAAGTCAGGAGGGGGTGATAATTGGTACAGCTCTCCCCCAGTTTCATGTCATGACAGCAAGATTGTACTACTAAGCTGGAGTGAAACATGCCCATTCTCAACCTTCCTTCTTCATCTTTTGTTTCAACTGCTGTGATCTGATCACCGTCCTCTGGACTAAGCTTTGCTGCTCATGTAAGTCTAGCACCAAATGGGTTTAAACTAAGTGCTGACCAAGAATCTCAGAAAGAAAGATCAGTCTCATAACAAAAGGGACAGGGAAGCTTTGTAACGACTTGGATGTGAAGAGAAGCAGCAGACTGCTATGCAAGGTGCAAGTGTTAGCAGTGTTCTTCCAACTAAATCTGCCTTCAGAGAGCAAGATTTAGGCAGATCCAGGTCTGCTGGTACCAGTCTATAACCTACATTAATACAGGCTCTGTACCAAACCACCATACCTTGTATATTGACAGCTTCCTGAAATAATAGTTGTTCTCTGTTACCATAAAGTAGGTGTGTTTTCCCATCTGTCAAGCAGAGCTATAGCTTCAAATTCTGCAGGTTTTGCTTTGAAGGACCTGAAAAGCCTTTTTTTTCCACTCCTTCAAACACCATTTGCCTTGTTGGCTGGATTGATGCCAGTCTTGGCAGTCTTGGAAATCGTCTATGTTTGGATGGATACCAGTACAGTTGTAGAGTTATTAAGAAGGTGGTCTTCATCAGAGATAAAAAGGAAGAAGTCTCCTTCACCACTAGCATTCTTAGCCAAACTCTTGGTGCCAGACTATCAAAAAGTTACATCTGTGATGGGAGTATTTGAATGGCCCATCTTTCCAGCAAAAGATTCCCTAATTGTCACCGATACTGTATTTTCACCTTTGGCTCTAGACCGACTACTAATATGTTTGGATTTTCAGGACTCTAATGACTTGCAGAAGTCTAATATGCTTTTCTGAAACCCATTTATGTCTCAGGCTTCAACAAGGGTCATTCACCAAGCTATTGCCTTGCAGCAGTCATAAGCTGTTGTAATGCCAAAGGCGAAAGCTGAGAAGGGGTCCCAGGTACCCTCTGCATAGCCTAAGTATTCTGTAGCTTAGAAATACAAGAAATACTGAGGGGGAAAGAAAAAAAAGACCCCATACATTTCAACCAGCATTTGATATCTCCAGATCTTCGCCTTACTACTTCTGCAGGACCAGTATGTTCATGTTATTTCCTTGCCTCTTTAGTGTATTTGGCTGGGCATCAGAAAGCGTAATCATCTTATGGCAGAAAATCAAAAGCTGAACCACTGTGTATTTCTGGGAGTTATTGTAGTTAACTCGCAGACCTGACATCTCTTCCTGTGTCAGGGTGTGCTCTTTCAGCACAGGAGCTGGCAGAATCCACCTGCTGTAGAAGTCTCTGAGAAAGTATGTATGCAGTGCAGCCCTCTAACTGTTGCTAAAGGTCAGACATCTAATTCAGGAGAACCATACATAAGTCTGAGCTGAAATTTGGTCCCATCATCCATGAAGGATACTACTTGTGCTGACAAGTCTCATTTGCAGCAAGACTTCTCTTGATACATGTTCAGGAAGAAAGAATTGTTCTGTTGCCATGTAGAGGTTCATGGAGACTCTCTGGTCAAGGTGCATGATGTTCACTTTGAATTATGAGCGAAATCACAAAATCACAGAATGTTAGGGATTGGAAGGGACCTCAAAAGATCATCTAGTCCAATCCCCCTGCCAGAGCAGGAACACCGAGGTCAGGTCACACAGGAACATGTCCAGGCGGGTTTTGAATGTCTCCAGAGAAGGAGACTCCACAACCTCTCTGGGCAGCCTGTGCCAGTGTTCTGTTACCCTCACTGTGAAGAAGTTCTTCCTCACATTTATGTGGAACCTCCTATGTTCCAGCTTGCATCCGTTGCCCCTTGTCCTATCATTGGATGTCACTGAGAAGAGCCTGGCTCCATCCTCATGACACGCACCCTTTACATATTTATAAACATTAATAAGGTCACCCCTCAGTCTCCTCTTCTCCAAGCTAAAGAGACCCAGCTCCCTCAGCCTTTCCTCATAAGGGAGATGTTCCACTCCCTTCATCATCTTTGTGGCTCTGCGCTGGACTCTCTCAAGCAGTTCCCTGTCCTTCTTGAACTGGGGGGCCCAGAACTGGACACAATACTCCAGATGTGGAAATTAAGATGACTTCATGCTGTTCCTCCCCTTGTGCCTGCCTATGGAAAGTCGAGAAATCAGAAGTCTAATGCAGAGACTGCTAATTCTCCTGCACATTCTCCGCCCTTTGTATGCTCACCCATGTGCACCCATGCTTGCTCTCTGAGGTTTTTGGTAGTGATATATGTGACCATCTAAGAGAAATCCAGGTTCTGCAGGTTAAGCCTCCTGATCAGGACTTCTTTTCCATTCTCTCCATACTCAGGAGTTTGGGGATGTTTATGCTGTATGTTCTACAAATGGGATGTCACTCCTGCTTCTGGATATGGAGTGCATAGTCTGGATCCTTATAAATGTGTCTTTTAATGTTTCCTTGCCCTCAGTAATTTGATATTTGCTGTCATTTAGAAATGCTGTTGCTGTCCTGAAGATTTCCAGACATAACCAAGATGAAATTTGTAGCTGGAGGTGATATCTTTAATTTGAGTGTAGCTGGTAGGGAAAATAGAGACATTTTGGGGCACGCATCTCCTTAAAGCCTAAAAGACAGATGGGCTGCTGGTCTAATTGAAGATACTGTCTAAATTTACATGACTCTTCTAGCTTGCTTTTAAACACATGAAAGCATATTTCTTCCGTGTATTTTGCTCACCTTGATTTTTGAGGCAAGTTATTTAACTGATGTGTGGAAGGTTTGGGGTTTTTCTCTGTTATCTCTGTCTTTGGACCTCAATATGCTTAACTTGTGTATGTATATGTGTGTATATATAGAGAGAGGGAGGCCCAGGTGGCCAAGAAGGCCAGCAGTATCCTTGTATCAGAAATGGTGTGATCAGCATGACTAGGGAGGTAATTGTCCCCCTGTACTCAGCTCTGGTGTCATCTGCAAATTTACTGAGGAGGCACTTAATCCCCTCATCCAGATCATTGATAAAGACGTTAAAGAGAAGTGGCCCCATTACTGAGCCCTGGGGAACACCACTCGTGTCCAGCTGCCAACTGGATTTAACTCCGTTCACCACAACTCTTTGAGCCTGGCCAGCCAGCCCATTTTTTTACCCAGCAAAGTGTACACCCATCCAAGCTATGAGCAGCCAGTTTCTTCAGGAGAATGAGGTGGGAAACGGTGTCAAAGGCTTGACTAAAGTCTAGGTAAATAACAACCACAGCCTTTCCCTCATCCCCCTTGTCACATGAGATCACATCCTTTAATATTGCACAGATACTTGTGTGAGAGATTTCAGCATGAGGTAAAAGGGTGCTGCTGCTCCACAGCAGTTTTAACTGGTCTTGGTCCTCCTGCTCTCCATTTCTGGGTTCTGCATTTCCTTCCTCTCCCTTGTGCTAACATTCATCACGTTCTGCAGTGTGGCAGCTCTGGGAATTAAACTGTCAGAAAATACTTTCCTGTTTTGTTTTGTCTTTCCTCTTGTTACTTTGCTCCTGGTTCAGAGTTGTCTTGAATTTGACTCCTTGTGTAGTCAGATAATTGATAGTACAAGCACAAGGGAGGAACAAGTATATGAAACCTGGAGTCGAAAAGTACCATACTAGTGCCTAACTGATCAATTTAAATTCTTGTGGAACTGCAGCCTGACTTACTATTGAAATAGAAAATTCTAAAACAACATTTATTCCAACTGTCACACGGTGTTACAGAAAGCTTGTTACAAAAGAAATCAAAGGCCTTTGCAAATACAAAAGAGTAGCTGAGCACTTTACTAAGTATTTGTTGTTGGAGGCTGTATTTTCTCTTGAGCTGTGTGCAGAGACTGAAATAAGGACTCCATAAGCAGATGAGCTCTCTTCTGCCTACCCCAGGAAGTAAGGGGCCCTGTGACTCCATATAAGCAAGTTTTAAGAAGTAGATTTTTAGTGGAGAAAAAACTTAGATTAGCTATTGCCTTATCCTCTAGGTATCTCAAGATGTGAAAAGCTGAGATTTCTTGCTGTCGTAGGCATGGAGCATACTTCCTAGACCTGTGAGTTTGGGGGTGTCTCTTCCAGTGTTCTTGTGATGCATTAATCTGGTAGCTCAGGCAATTCTAGTCCTGTGTTGCCAAATTATTTTAGACTGGGATGGCAAATAGCCTACGTACATTTCGTAAAAGTCATCAGAAATGTGGAAGAAAAGCTTTGTCACATTTTCACGTTTGCTTCTTTTTTTCTTTTTTTTTCTTTTTTATATGTGTAGTGTCCTACGTGTATCTTACTTTATAAGCCCTTCCAAACAGATTGTTGCTATGAAAGATATGCAGACACTGTTAATCCACAATATTTGTTTAGATCCTAATGCCCAATTATGAATGTTTTTGTTTCTCTTTCATTACAGGCCTTTAGGAATGGAAGGCACCACTTCCATCTGCAATACAGTTTCAAAATGCCTAGATAAGGCAGTGTAGTACGAAATCTTTCCAAGTCACTGAGGGTAGTATTTCCTGTATAAACTGTAATTAACGACAAATTCCCAACATTCTTTGGTATTGCTAGCACCGTCATGATTGCTCTAACCTGGGAGGCAGTGTACCATTCAGAGTTACTCGTCTAGTTTAAAGGTGTCATCACCTTGACTCTTTACCACACTGACTCTTATTAAGTCTCTTTGCACTTTTTTCTCTGCATTTTTTTGTCTTCATCACTATTGTGTTTCATTTATTATTGCTGTTGTTGAAAAGTCCAGTATTTCTGTTTTCTTCTCATTAATCACTTGATTTTTTTCGCACACAAAATCTTCAGTTCCTTGTATTAACACCCAAAGGACATCTTCAGGACTTAGACAATTGTGTTTGGCCTTATGTTAGTTCTGTCCTGAATATTTTAATTTTATTTTTTCCTCAATTTTATGGTTACTTCGGCCATGACCTGAATTTTTCCATCAGGAAAAATGAGCTTGAGTATTACCTTGGTACTGATCCTGAAATTAGTCATGATTTGAGCGGGAACTTGGAGTAAATAACATCCAGCAATCTCTTTCAGCTTAAATTATTCTGTGATTAATTGCAACTGCCTCAGGCATTTACATTGCAAATACCTCAGGCATTTTCAGAGGTAAAATGCAGTTTATACTGGCTAACTAATTACTGAAGCAACTTACTGGTTTTTGCATAGAAAAGGAAAACTAAAGGAAAACCATACATGGGGGAGCATAAAGCTGATGTTAAATCGAAAGAGTGTGACATTAATTTCTAAGATAAGACTATCCTGTCTATGCAAGTGTGTTTAACTGCTCTCTGAGTAATACCCTGAAGATGCCTTTATATTGTTTAAGTTTCAAGTTTCAATTCACCATTCAAATTAGTTACTTTTTAAAGTAATCTCAAATGTAAAAGTAATCAAAGGCACTGAAAGATTTTCTGTATTCCTCTGTTTTGTAATGATGGAAGGATTTGTAACTTCTGTGGAACAAGAGGGAAATATTGAGCACATTTCTAGACACAGAGTTTAAAATCTATATCTCCACAGCGGGAGGAACCACACGGATTTGGTTTTGTCCATTGCCATTTTTTCCATTGCCTTTTTTTTAAAGCTTTCCTTTGTTAGTTTTAAACCAGTGTGACTTGAATAGTCTTTCTCTCTTCCCTCCCCTTCTCTCTCTTTACACAGAAACATCATGAATATTTTTCAAAGCGGACTTTGTGTGTATATTTATTGGAGCAACTGAAATATAAGAGAATGTTTAAAGTATGTATATTTCATAGCAAAAGATCATAATTAAAAATTTAATTTCCCATATGATATAGTGGGGTCTTACTGTTCAATAACCTTAATTCTGTAGTGGATGAGTGTTTTAGATCAGCTTGTGTTTTATTATACAGTTGGATGTAAATGATTATGAATTATATAATAGTAGTGAAGATACTTCATGTAAGTCATCTGGCTTTAATTGTTGCAAAAAATAATTCCTTTGTGTTGTGTTATTGAAGAAGATAAAAAGTCATATCTGACACCTGCATTTTTGTGTTGGTGCCACAATTTGCAGAAGCAACGTTTTCCTTTGTTTCTATGGTATTTGTGGTTTCAATGCATATTTTACCAAGCTGATGTCTTACAGAGCTATGTCATATGGCTACAGCTGTTGTTTTATTTGCAAATGTTAGTAATATAAGAACTATAAGCAGGACTTTTATTTATTTTCCAAGCACCATAGCAAAGTATACACAAAGTAATATTTGGTTTAAGATTTTGATCCAGGAAAGTTATATTTGCTACAGTCAGCATTCACTGTCTCTGATTTCCACCTATCTTGCATATTTTTCACATGATATGGGACACTCTCACATCCTGTTAGTCAAATAGCTCATTTTCAAGCAAGATTCTTGTCAATGTACAGTATCAACAGACATGACTGGCCAAAAGATTTCATTTTGAGGGGACAACAGTTCAGTACTGCAAGGAGTGGGGTATGTGTAGATAACACTTCCACAAAGCATGCACGCACTGGAAAATAAGTTATTTGTTCTTTTTTGCCATTGAGGGCCCACCTTGAATCTACTGAAAGCATCTTCCAGTAAAATGAGGTAACTGATGAGGGCCGTGGACTGCTTTTACTTACCAGAAGGGCTGGGCAGCTCTTTCTGTCTCAGACCTGTACCTGTCTGTATTTGATATAGGGAACAAGCAGATCACAGGCTCTGTAAGAGATCACCTTGCTGGTCTGGGGTGAGTAATGCAGACCTTGTTTCCCTTTGGGAGAACCCAAGTTTGGTAGAAAATAAAGGCTCTTTGCAGTCACTTTTCTGTCCCTCCCTGGTTTTTTTGTACTTTGATAATTATTTCAGTACTATTTGATAATCGCTCACCTTGTTCACCGATTATCTGCTGTCTTCTTCAGTGGTCTTACCTGTTTCCATGAAGAAGTCTTTCCTGCGCTAACCTTGGAGAGCACAATTTTCTTCTCCAAAGTTACCCTATCCTGAAAAGCATATCACCATTGCTTCTGACTAAGCAGGCAGGGAGATGTGATTGTTGCCATTAGAAGATACATTTTTGTTTGGAGAGGCTGTTGTCTTTTGCTGCATGTACAAGGTCTAGATTGTCAATTGGCTGTTGTCTGATCTAAGAATACCAGTGTCCAGAATAACCCTTCAGTCCTGGTCACTTTGAGTAGGACATGGTAACATTGAACTATTCATATTAAAAACCAGAAAACATGTATGAAAAAAGACATACAGTTGTTTATATTTTCTGCTTACTTTTTCATTTCAAACTTCCCTTGCTTTCTTCACTGTAAATTGTGTGGATTGCATTTGTAATATTATTATGCCTAGTAAAGTGTGTCCCCAGTTGGAATTTCTGGTAAGACAATATTAATGCTTCACACAATTTTAATTAGAAAGTAATTTATATATACTGCTTACAAATCATGAGTTTAATCATGAAAACTGAATTGTACCAATCTTGTTAACATTGATGAACTAATAGAGTTAGTTGAACCTGTTTGGACTTGATGAATCTTACAGACTCCTGCACAGTGAGGTTTTTAAGGAATACAGTCTGAAAGATAGTGTTTAAGTTTTTTAGCTGTTCTGATTCGATAATAACAATTTATTTGTGTAATGTGATTCCTATTTCTGATTACAGCCTGTGGTCTTGCGTCCTTGAGATTCTTAGATTAATTTAAGTGGACTTTGGACAGCCAGCTAATAACTTAAATTCATATCAGAAGACTCATATTTACAATGGATGCTTGCATGTTGGGCTGTTTCTAGGCATCTGCAAAATGAAAAAACTTCTAAAAAACTGCTTCAGGATGTCACTTGCTCTGCATCTGTGCATTGTTTTGATGCTGTGTTTCTCACAGCAGCGTTTTGGTGTGTTCTCCTACATGGCAGGGGGGTTGAAACTAGATGATCTTTGAGGTCCCATCCAACCCAAACTGTTCTGTGGTTCTATATATGATTCTATGTCTGTGCAGTTTCTTTGCATCTCAGCTTCTGCCCCCTCAGTATCAAAAGAACTCAACAGGTGCTATTTACCCATTAGGTGCAGTGCTGTTTGCCAGGGTTGTTCAGTGGCCTTGCCAACACCAAAACTTCTCCTTCACTGCTCTGTCTCCTTAACAGTATCTGGTGAAAACATAGATGATTTTGTGATCTTGTGAACTAACCTGATTTCTTATTCTCTGTCCTTGCATAGGTTTCTCTAGTATTAATACCTTATGTGTTACTCTCTGCAGCCAGACTTCATAAAAACTCAGTCTTGAACCCAGCCAGACTTCATATACCTCAGAGCTGGCCATATTTCAAAGGCTAGTATACAGAACTTAGAAGGTTAAATGGACTTAAGGAATTTAAAAGGAAAAGGATAAAAGGAAATAAGCTGTAACTTTTGTGTTTGTAAAGGGCAAAGTCTGTATGTTTTCATAACAGGATTGTCACCAGACCATTCAAACAACAGAAAAAAATGTTTTGAGTTGTTGAGATTTTTAAAATATTTCATAACTCTAATTAAATGCATGTTTTTGAGCTGAGACTTCGTGTCAAATTACACCTGGCAGAAATACTCCTTTCTGTGGAGTTAGCAATGCTGTTAGTGGAAATCTGTAGGTTTTGATAAAAAATATTCTTGGCTAAGAATTGCCAATATAAAGTGATGTTTTCAGGTCACTGACTTATCACATTAAAACAAGAAATAAAATAAACAGGCCAGATGTAATGCCTGCTTAGGATTTTGTTTGTTTGTTTTACTAGTAGGGAGTATTTGCTTTAACCTAACTGCAGTTTTGGCTTCATCAGTACTAACAGTAACTACACCAAGAAATTACCAAAGGAGTTTACACCTCACCAGTGCCGTTCTTTTAAATGTAAGTTGAATGTGGTGCTTGCATTCATCTGGCTGTAATGCATTTAAAGGCTTGGTTAGTCCAAGACTAGGACTGCAAAGGGGTCGTGACTGGTTAGTTAACCTTCCAACTGGTTTTCATAGCCTAGTATGAGCAGTAACATAGAGAGAGGCTTTTGGTTTTCAGGGGATAAGGGAATGATTCACATTGCATCAGACTATGAAATACTAGTCATATCAGACTGTGAAATCAGGTGGTGCTGGTTTGTGCCCAAGGATGCTTGAATGAGCCTGTTTGGATCTACTTGTGGTACTGCTTCAGTTACTGTGAAAGCGTTGTCCCGTTCCTCTGTGGGATTTTCAGGGACTGAAGACGCTTCGCAGTTCATCATGCCGAGTACGGACATCATAAGCAGTGATGTTACACAGTGGTACAGGCCAGGGCAGAATTACTTATAAAAATAGTTCTAGGGCCAGAGTGTTTGCTTTAGTTAAGAACCAATGAAATCGGGTATCAGCTTGAGTAATTTTTTGAAAGAAATCACTATTGGGTTTTTTTATGCCATTTTATGACATCTTTATTTAAAGATGCCTCACTGCCCTGTGAGGCACCTGTTCTGAGAGCTAGTGTGGTCTGTGCAGCCGATACTCGGCATGGGGTTACTAATACAGCAACACCTTCGTTAACAACACAGGCCGTGGTGACATGATCACACCAACGTGCATAAAAGTGACTGGAGTTTCTGCCCTCTAAGTTGAGCTGCGGTGGATGAGTCTGTGTGTTTGTTCTTAAGTTATAGCAATGCAATGCAGAGTGAAACAAGTTACCTCACTTCAGTAGTAATTTAAGCCTGTTTTAGTCTGTTTGTAATGGCTTAAGAATGCATGTGTGGCATTATGTGTTTCAGCTGAGAGGCTGTCATCATCTGACTGTACCCGTCTTTTGACTTCATGAAATTCCTTGTGCTGTCATTGAGAAATACCTCATTAACCATCTTTACCTCTTCCCAGAGTTTTTACTAGGGAAACAAACAGCAGGACGTTTAAACTAGGAGGGACATTCACACAGAATCAGAAATTTCATGTCATGACATCTGGTTCAAAATGGGGATGACATTCCTGACTGTATTTTAAGCTGTAGGACCCTTGATCTTGGTTACTCTAACTAGCTTTAAAGCAGGAGACTTTCTCTAGCAATCTGTAGTCAAGTTTGGCAGTGAGTGTTAAGACTAAGGTGTTGCTGCCTGTGTTCTGATTTAGACTGAAGAATGAGACTGCAGTATTAGTATAGGACCTTGAAACCCAGAAGAGGAAAAAAATTCTCTTTAGCATAGTAAGAAGCTCTTATGGAGCAGTGTATAAATTTACTTTGTATAAATTAATAGTAGTGGCCCTGCAGTATTTTCAATTTTTTTTCTTAATATATATTTAAAGCATAATTTCTAATTCTTGTATATATTTTTAACTTTCCCACAGATATGCACTTATTTGGCCATTATCCAGCTCATGATGATTTCTATCTTGTAGTGTGCAATATCTGCAATCAGGTAGTCAAGCCACAGGTTTTCCAGTCACACTGCGGTAAGTGAATGTTTTCTTTCCTGAATTACAGTGGCAAACTGGCGTATGGTTCTCTTAAGAATCATTGCATACGATCATGACAGAGGCATTGCAGATATACTTTTCTGGTTATCGTGTGTTCTTTCCACAGAAAATACCAGCAATGCCCTCAAATAAGCCTGTTTCCTGTATAGGAAATTAAATTAGTCATTCTAGAAGCTGGGCTTTTCAAGTTGAACTTGCTATACTAAATTAACCTATTATAACAACTAAATCCTGTTAGTTACATACTAGCTAGGATAAAACTTCTATGACTTAACATTGGATAAAAGTCATAGATCAAACTGCAAAGTGAGGGCTGTGGTACTGATCTACGTTAACTGGAAGTTGGATGTTACAGATTGTTTTCTGATGGGATTTATGCGTAGGTGAATGTAGGGTTTATTTTTATATTTATCATAGGGTTTAATTTTTTACATAATTGGCATGTTGAGTCACATTTGTTAAGATTCTCTTGAAAAATGTTCATTTGAGAAGCTGCAGAAATGTGCAGATATTTACTTCTCAGTTAGTATGAGAACAGCAGGATGACTATTTTTATGTCTATTATTTGTAAGCAGAACTACTCTAGTTAGAAATTTTTGCTATTGATTAACAAACTATTTACAAATATCCTCTGAAAAACGTCATCCCAAGGTCTGGTTTATTTATTTATTTATCCAGTGGTTTATTTGTTATTTGTCCAGTGGTTTGTTTCTGTGGTGTGTTTTTTTTTCTTTTCTTTTAAAGGATTGCAAAACATGACTGGAATGGCTAGCTTTGCATGAGGCTTAATCAAATTCAGTTTAATCAAATTAATTTGAAGGTGATTGCATAATAATGAAAGGTAACTAGTACTGAGGATGGAATCCATTAAATACATTAAGGGAAAAAAAAAGACCCAGCAAGAGTTTCCTTCCATACATACAGCAAATAAACTTCACAAATCCTGTGTCCCTGTCAGTCTTCTTGACAGCAAAGCAACTCAGTAAGGGGAAGATTTAAGTGGGATGAACAGAAAACATGGAAGTTTATTTACTCTTAAAAAGGTGTTACCAAAATGTTACCTTAGGTTTGTATGGAGGGACTGCTAACAACCAACCAGAAGCAATTGCATTCATGTTGAAAGGCAGTTGTATGACTCGCCACCTTTGGCCCAGATTGAAATAATTGTGGAAAAAATGGTAATAGTGGAATATAGCATTTATATCTAGTGAATAAGATCCGAAAGTATAGTACAGTGGGTACTATAAACATTGAACTGTGCATTAATGAAAGATCTGCTGCAGAACAGGAGAACCTGTATAACACCTTTTTGTAACCTTCCATGGTTGTGCTTTTTCCTGGACATGACTTTCTGGTTTTGGGAGCAGTATGAAAATTGGTCCTGTTTTCAGGCATGGAGAATGTTGTTTCTTCTAGATGAGAGTAAAGTATTCCATGTTAGAAGGAACTTTTTGAACTCTTTTAAAGCGCCAAGTTACCATCAGTGTTAGTGTGCTGCCTGTAAGCTACAAAGATCCTGTGAGTCACTGTCCTTTTTTCTTTTTCTCTTTTCTCCATTAGTCTATTATCTATACAATTCCTTTTACTTCATCTTCATTAGCTCAATCCTGTTACACTGAACAATTGAGCATTAAATTCTGAATTGCTTGATTTAAGAGCCCAAGGTCAATAAAGACTTTAAAGAAAAAAAAGTAGACTGTATTAAGAGAAATGGAGCATACTGAAAATAATTGACAAAAGGTGTTACCTCTTGAAGATTGTACTTAATCTAGTCAGATTTGTTTCAGGAAATGTGTACTGGAATGTTGCTGAAAGGTCTGTGAGAGAGCTTTAAGTTTACGGATAAAATATTTTGTTTTAAAGAAGAAACAGAAAAGGTGATGTACTAAAGCTATATAAAAGAAGTTTTAGAAGACAGAAGGTTTCTTGAATGTCTTGGGAATTATTGTAAAATAACTATTTTCAGAAATTAATCTGTTCTACAACATGTAGTACTTTGAAGTGACATGCATCTACTAATGTATAGTTCTTTTGATAAGAAATGAGTAAGATCTAAAGGAGAGCTACACATGGATCTCATTAGTTGATCTGTAGTTGCATTGTCTAATGAGAAAATGATAAAAATCTTGCATTAGAAAACATATCAAATGTGAGCTGCTTGTGACTGAAATATCTCTCACTGGATATGTTATGATATCAGTAATCCATTGAGAAATGTTTGGAGAAGCCTTCATTTGAGACATTGGTTCAGGCTGCACTGAGCTGTTCTGTGAAGCAGGGATATTTAACTTCCAGTTGTATTCAGAGTTTTATCATCTGTTGGACACACTCAATTTGGTGGATCAGATTTTGGTTAATTAGGCCACGCAGCAGTAAATTCAGTGATACTGAACACTCTTGTCAGTAGACTTTAAGGTATTTTAGACTGTCATATTTAACATAAAATGTATTATTTTACGTCTTGAATTGCAGCTTTAAAGTTGTAACAAAGACAATTGTTGAGAAAGCCTTAGAATCCACTACTGTTTTTTTGGCTCTTGAAGGCTGCATCATGAGGAGTCTTTATTGCTACTGACAAGGAGTTGTAGAGATCTATCCCAGAATCTCTCGAAGTTGTGGTAAGATCCAGTCCATATTGTCTCAGTAAGGCTTTAGGTCCATGCCAGACATGTGCTTTATGTTTCTAGGTTCCCTGCATTGTAACTTGAACGTCTTGGCCTTGGAACAGCATTGGAATGCTTAGTTCAGTGAACATTTCTGTGACATTTCTCTTGAGCCCTTGCTGGCATTTGTCTTTCTCCAGAGCATAAGAAGCCTCACTGATTCATTTGTCTGTAATTTCAGACATGTGGCAGCCATCCTTGATAACACCGGGAAGTTGTGAAGATTCTAGAGGCAGATGTTGTTATTTAACTTTTAAGGGTTTGATTCCTGGAGTATAAAGCAGAAAAAGAGAAAAATCTGGTTGTGGTTCAGACTTTTTAAATGGGAGGCAATGCATCGTACAACCTTAGACCAGCAGAAATCAGGAAGAGATCTGGCTAGTTAGAGGACTAGCTTGCTGGACTTTAGAGGCTTTGTAATAAACACAGTGTCTGGCTCAGTGTTGCAATAAGAGCAGTTTCACATCCTAGTATCTGTGATAAAAATTTATATCCATTTATAAGGATTAAACCATTTGTGTACATGTGGCATAAGCCCAACTGAAAGAGATACTTGCTGTTACAGGCTGCTGGATAAACTATATAAATCAAATGATTTCTTGAGGTAATTCAGTATTATTGTGCACTTATAGTATATCATAACATCATCAACAATAGGGTTGAAATAGTGGTATGCGCTTCTGAAGCCAGTTCTTTTGAGTAACTTGTTGCAGTGGTACAATATCGTAGATTTTTTTTAATGTGTGAACATGTATTTATTTCTCCATAAAGTAGTTTGAAATGAGAAGTCAGATTAGTTATACAGCTTGTAGCATTTCTAAGTGTACTTGGCACATGGGGAATTTTAGTTTTGAGACTATTCTCAAATGCCAACCTCAATGAAGATACAGAGCACCTCTTGGGACAACAAAAATGTAGTATTTTAATGTCCCTGAAGTACCATAATGTTCTTGCTATTTGTTTGGGTTTTTTTCTCCAATATATCTGTTTTCTAGGAGATTTTTAGGGTGGCAGCGTATGGTGAGCTCTGTCCATATGACTTCTATTAACTCCAGTTCTGTGACAGCCTGTCTGTTACTTGTTAAGAAGGGACCCGTACCATTTCCCAGGAGATGTTTCTATTTTCCTTTGGCCCCAGAGAAAGTAAAGCTTCATATTCTTATACTGCATTGTCCTTTACTAGACTAAAGAGCATCAGATACAGTTCCAGTTATTTTTTAAAAATGTTCTGTACAATAAAAGGCTTGTTAACTTTGTTCTTTTACTGTTGAAGCGAAAATCTCTCATAAGAGGTAGGTCTGGCACAGTGAAGAACAATCAGTGTACATACAGAGAGCTTATCAAAACATCTTGGCTTTTAATATGAGGACATAAATTAATGATGGGAAAGTGTTAAAAGTAAAGTTAGGGAGAAGAGGTGAATTAGCCATGCTAGAAAATGCAGCTTGGTTAAACAGTAACTGCAGCATAACCATCAAAGAAAGTTTCCAAACATACTCTGGAACAGTTTCTGACACTGTGGATGGTATCTTAATGAACTGAATAGTTAAATCCCCATTTGATGAAGTCGTAGTGTACAAAGGAGAACAGTTTTGCTTTGTCAAGGAGAAATTACCATGAAGATCTCTTCTTTTGCTAACTTCTTTATTGGAGGCTCGTTGCTATCTATCCTGCCTGTCTCTAAGGTTGTTCTAGCAGGCTTCTAATTAAGTAGAAATTCTTATTCCTTAAAAAAAAAAAAAACTCCCCTTGATTTTCATTACCTCTGAGTTACAAATCCTTGGGTTGACATCCTGATGTCCTCATGGAAGTTGGCAAAGGATATTTCCTTTTTAGCCTTTTGTTTGGCTGTATAAGCATAATTCAAAAGAAAAACAAGCTAAAAAGTAATGGAGCACTGAAGAATATAAATAAATTATTTTCCCTTCCATATCATAATTATTCTCCTAAGAGAGGTTATGTATTTTGAATTACTCAGACAAGCTATTTTACATTGTAATAGTTGTGCATTACAATTTAAGGAACCATGATTAAAGGCAAGAAGGCTGAGCTTACAGTATGAATAAGAATGATTTGCTTTCTTAACAAGAGCTGGAACGTTACTAGCTGGCATCTTTTTTTGCATAAGGATTTTGATACGGGTATCGCTGTCACATTTGATGGATTATTCTCAGTTTTGATATTATTTTCAATTATTCGTGCCTTGGTTTTTATTAAATAGAGCTGTTTGAGGTTTTATAATTGTTAATATTTTATCCATTGCATTTGACCTTTTATCAAGAGGAGCACTCTTGTGCCCTTCAAGGACAAAGGCATTTTGAGTGATTATCCTGCTGATTTTCTTTTTTCACAGCCTTGTCAGAACTTGTTATATGATATCATTATTGATTGAATAACTTTCTGGTTGTCACATGATTAGGTTTCACTGCCTGAAAAAAAATAAAATAATGAGAATTATTCTCATCCCTCGTGCTTTTTGTTAAATATGGAAACAGTAGCAGCTAGACTGAAAAGAATCCCAGTTTTCTTTTTCTTTTGGTGGGGGTGGGGGCAGAAGGAATTGAATGCTTTGTGTGTACTTATTTGTACATGTTTTCTTGTGCAATTGCCTAGGGTACACTGGTTTTGTCTGTAACTTTCATTTCCATTACTTTAAATTAAAAACCCCTAGCAGCTGAAAGCATACAAAAAATTTGCTTTAGCTTTACAGTCTTTCTATCAGAAACTTGTTCTGGAGACCGAAGTACAGCCAGTGGCATTAAACCTTCTGTCTTCTGTCTGCCTAAGCTGTAGCTCCTGCAGTGGTACATGCAGGTTATGCGGGTCTGTCATGTCCATGTCACTGCAAGTTCTCCAAGCCCAGCATAATGGTGGTCACTGTGAGACTGCAGCCACAAGCCATCTTTCGCACCATTCCCATAGAACATGAACAATATGTCCCTGCATGGACAGTCCAGGTGGAGTGAATATTACCCTTGAAAAGGCAAAACTAATACAGTTCTCCTTTGAAGTCATCTTTTTCCCTGTGTGTTCATGGAGTGCCATATTTTTAGACTGTCAGCAATCCTTGAGACTCTGAATAGGTACAGAAATGCAAAATCTGTCTTTGTTCACTCCTTGGAGAGACCAGCTCTGTATCCCAACTGTTGATAGACTCTGGCTAGATTCAGAAAAGCACTTAGATACATAAAAGATAATCAGCTGACATTTTAATACTTGATTCAAATGAAGCAATAAATAAGAATCCTTAGCTGCTTGTATGCACGAGAGTGTTGGTCACCTCAGTATTGGCTACTGTGCTCATCCAGGACTGCAAACAGTTGTTTTTTACATATGTGCCCTGGAGAGAACTCAATGAAAGGTACATTGGCATGGCTATGTTCATTCAAGAAAAACAACAAAAAAAATCCTTCCTTCTCTGTAATTACTTGTCCAGGAAGCAAGAGATTTGGATTTAGTAGCCTTACTACCTAGGAGCTATTCTCTCATTTTCCACTTCCTGGGAGAGGAAAATGTCCTAACCACCAGGCACACCATAACCCAGGCCAAAACAAACTAGCACATGCCTTTTGCATTGGAGATGATCAGGCATAGTAAACCTGAATGCAGAGAGTGACACCCAGATTGAAGGGACAGGCTGTGACAGGGACTGAAATATGTGCAACTGATGCCCAGAGCAACAGCAAATGTAATGTGTCTTCACCTTGCAGGTTGCTGGGATCTGCTCAAGCCTGGAAGGAGTTTGTTATGTTTTCTTTTCTTAGTCTAGTGTGTGAATTAGAAGTGGAGCTGTCTTCAGACCTCCTGACCTGCTTGCTTAGAAACAAGTAGCACAGTATTTGATAGGCTTGGCTTTTTTAATATTTTCTACAATCATCTCACTGCTTAAACTTTCTTCTTTGTTGTTACTAATTCCTCATCAGCAACAGAGCCTAAAACAGAGAAGTTCAGATATAGAAATAGATATGATGCACAGAGAGTTACAAAGTCAATGAGTAGTGTAAGTAGGAAGCGGACTGCTTCCCGTAGATAACTTCTGCACTTCAAAAAGTCACCCCAGGTTGATGTGTCAATAATTGAAAAATTCTTCATTCAAAAGATTCTTTGAATGAGAAAGCAGGAACACCTTGGCAGCGTTGAATCTCAGAGGATTCTGCATTGGGGAGCAGTGAGCATTACACAGAAGAAAACATTCAGCAGTGAACAGAATGCTACACAGTTGCTATTAAGCTATTAAGCATAGTAACATTCCCCTCCATACCCCCCTTGCCTATTTCTGGACTTGTGTACGAAATTGAAAAGTCTGGAAGTAAACATTACTTAATTGTCTTTTCCCTAATTTTTTTTCTGTTAAGATGTGTCTTTACAGTGCCTTGACTGTGCTGTAATTTTACAGTGCTGATCTTAAGTAAATTCACATAGGAAGTCGATGAAAGAGCAATAATGACACTAGGCTTTTCAGTGCACTGGAAGTGTATTGTTATAGTTTGCACATAATTCCTATCATTATAAATTAGCTTACCTCTTTTGCATAGTGTATTCCTTGATAGTATTTGATGAGTGAAGCCTTTTGTATCTTTTTTACTTCATATAAATTGTGGTAAGCGATGCAGTACATACTTGAACTGGATGTTGTTGTCATGGCACTGATGGGAGATACATATCACTTGTAATTTCTTTCAGTCAAGATTTCAATAGAGATGTAGTTTTAAATAGTAACCAATCAGGATTTCTTTTAAGGAGGGTCCATTAATAGAACTCAGCTGTTGAAGGTTGACTGTAGCATTAGGCTTAAGTTTAATCTCCTACATACTATAATTTACAGGGCTGCGTTTAGTGCATTATTCTTCCAGCAGTTTCACTGGTGGAGCAATAGGGGTTATGATAATGGGGAAGAGGGGAAAGGTGTAGTGAAAATTTTCCATCATAACCTGTAAAAATCTGGCAAAAAAGAAAAAATAGGAGTATTTGGCTTGAAGTTTTCCATAGCGTGTCTTACTTGGACTGAATAAGGTGGATGTCTTCCATCTTAGACAAGGAATGCTTTTTAAAAATAATTTTTTAAAAAAAGACTTCATGGTCCTTTTCCTAGATAAAGTCCAAAATAGAATTAAGAGCTTTTTGATTTCACTGTTCGGAAGTGTTTTGGTGAGTAAAAGATAAGCAAGAACAAATCCTTTCTTATATAAAATTGTGATGCACTGTAAAGAAAGGAAATTTGAAGTGGAATCTGAATTTGCCAAAGGTCCAAATAAGAAGGCATTGTTTCTTCGCTGTGTTCAAAATTATAGAAGTGTTAAAAGCAAGTCTCTTCTCTCTCTCTTTTGTCTCTGTTTATCCTGGATGTGATCAGGCAAGGAAGATGTGATGGGGTTTTTGAGGGTGAGGTGTGGGGTTTTTTGCTAGTACAGTGTTTCACTCTGCATGTGTTACAGAAGGTAACTAACACCAAATATTATTTATTATAAGTTCCATTTCAAGCCTGGAGAAGTCTTGTCTGCATATAGCCCTGCCCATTGACCATGACTTTTAGCAGTTGTCTAAACATTTTGGATTTATTGAGACTGTTGCAATTTCTACTATGTTACTGTTTAGCAATTTTTTGCAAAGCATGTTACAAGTTTAGGAACTTTTTACTCTTCTTGTACTAAAATTTTTACTATGAGCTGGCTCATAAAGTTGATTTTTGTGCACTGACTATTAGTTTATCCCAAAGGAAACAGCAGCAATTTTTGCGTAGTGTCTCCTCTAGCAACTGAACATCTCCTGTGCTATGACTTGTGGTTGCTGAGTCTGCATGTGAGGTGGCAGGTGGGGCAGGAGGTGCAACTCATCTTGTGCGTTCAGGGATCCCTTCAGAGCTGGAGAACCAGGCCTGGGAGGAGGCTGAATGACCCCAGAATATATCTCTGACCCTCACAGCTGCCAGGATTAGATTGCTTTGTTGTGTACAAATGGTGAGTGGAAACAATTGAGTAGCACTTTGTTTTTTCGCAGAAGTACTACTTCTGATAGTCTGAAATACTGCTCTCTGTTGCTTTTTCTAACATCTACAGGCCACTTGAGGTGCAGTGGGGAAGACAAAAGTCCCTTGACATGCAGGAGGGTGGTAGGATAGTCATATGTCCTTTTTCATAGAGCAATTAAAATACATACTGAGCTGTATGTAGTTCAAGGCCCTTATGTTTTTTTCAAGTTGGAAGTAGTTACATTAAACGCTTTTCATGAAGAAACAATTTTTTAACTTGGTGTTTTATAAAAAAACCTTATTTTTTGTTAGAGGGAAGTCTCGGCTGTGATGAACTAGCTAGCACAAGGCTTACAAATCTACTTTAGATACTTCTCCTGCAAGTTTTAGTAATAATATTTATCCCAGATTTTATATATTTTCTTAATTTTTAAAATATTTCTTTTCTATTTTAATATACTCTTTTCTCTCTAGTATGCAAGCATATTTGTCACAACTCGTGTTTAAAACCTAGTGAGTTCTGTTTATTTCATTGTAGTAGTAGTACGCAACCTCTTGGTACCTGACTAGTGCCAAATCTATTCAAAACATTTTATTTGCATGCATAAAATACTGTACTTAAAATTCTCATAATTTCAAGTACAGCTGAAGCTCTGTGTGTTTCTCATTTCACAGTCCTGTAGTGATTCATATAATTACCTTAATAGCTTATTGCTATTCTATTTAACTGGTGATATTAATATAATAATTGTCATATTAAAATCTAAAATATTGAATTAGGCCTTGTTCCAAAATATATTTTATTATTAGAGATAGGTTAGGCACACTGTAGCCTTCTGTTTTCAAAGTAAAATTTTTTGCATTTATCTAGATAGATCAATGAAATTACATTCTATGAGACGTAATGAAAGAACTGTTTAAAATATGTTAGGCAAATGATGATGGGCAACTCGTTCTTCTCACTGCATATATATTTTGATTTTGGTTCAATTTCAAATACTTGTTTTAGCTTCCTGCACCAAAACCTACTTATTGTTAAGATGTCTGAATAAAATTTAGGAAACTTGCCTCGTTAGCTATTCGTGTTAGTGAGACTAGTGATGCTGTTAACCAGGAATATGTTATTTGACTAGTGTTCTGGAAAATAACAGGGTGGGGTTTTTCCTTTTTTTTTGGACAGGCTTCTTGTTTCTGTGAAACAACCTTCTATCATGCCTAGCGTCTACTCTGCAACTAGTGAAGTATAATACGATACTTACATAAAATATGAAGCATTGCATATGAGAAATGTGTTTAAGGCAAGCATTAATGTATCATCATTTGATATGCCTGCTTTCAATTTATTCACTTTGTCGTATGAGGTACTCTTTTTCATGAGTATATCATCAATGTTGTGCTTTCCTAATTGTGTAACTAGACAATTTTAATTATTGTTTTTTTAAGTCTAGTTTTAGATTTGAGATTGGTGATTGAAAAATTGTTTCATTTTTTAATTCAGTTTGTTAGGAGAACAATTGGCAGGGAGGAGTCTCATTTTTGGTACCACTTTTACCTCGGAATACTGAAGCAGGAATACATCTGTGCAAGCTGAAAAATGGACCGGTAATTGGCCAATGATGCTTAAAAGATCTACACTGATTATAGGTGTTCCAGATCGCTTTAGCGTGTGTTTGATGGTGACCAGATTGCATGAACTGCAGAGACCACTGCATCCTTGTGTGTACTTGAGGCTTTCTCAAACTTGCAGTAGTACTGCACATATTCAAATGAGTCTGAAGAGAAGTGACTCGAGGTAGATGAAAACTGTAAGATATGAGTAAAAATATTGCTTTTGAATTTGACTAGGACAAGAAAGGATTACTTTGCTGTTTAAATTAATCTTTTTGTCACTGTCTGATGCCAAATGCATTTAGTGGGAATGCTGAAATGCGCAGTAAAGCTTTTCAGCATTTTTTCGTGGGCAGAAAAGGTGTTGTCAGGGCCAGAGAATTAAGGCTGTGGAGAAAATCATAGTGCAGAACTGCATGGGTACAGAAATGGTGCAGCAAAAAATTGAACCTTGAAAAGAGAAGTCTGGTGTTTGTCGTTGTGCTGCTAAAGAATTTTGTTGACCCAGTGTTTTTTTGAACTTAATGGAAACTTGAGAGCTGTGGGGTCCTTTGGCAAGGTTTCTCGAAACTTAGCTATACACTGTGTGAAGAAATAACCTCCTTTTTGTTTGTTTTTGAATCAGCAATGAACAATCATTTCCTGTCCACCTTCATAATAGATGTGCATCACAACCTACCTTTGTTGTCACCAATCCAGTCTGACAAGTCCAAGTCTGTCTAATTGTCACTCTTGTAGAGACTCTCTATGTCTTTGCTGTGTGTTTTTGTGTCTTGCCCAACTCTTCTAAAACTGTGGTATGATGTGCTGTATTCTTTGCCTAACATTTGGTTTGCCTTTGTGACCACTACAGATCATTAAGATGAGAATTTCATAGAACTGTTACAAGACCAGTGTTTCATTACTATGTAGGAATAATTCAGTGACCATAATTTTGTATGTGAAGTTAAGATTGTTTTCTTCATGTCTGTCACTTTACATTCCTCTACACTGGATTTGATTTACTATTTCATTATACCATTCAGTGATGTTAGGTCTTTCTGCAGGTTATTGGTTTTCGTCTTTAGTACTCTGAGTAATTATAGACCAAAGATCTTGTTCTCTTGCTAACCACCACCTTTTTTGTATCATTTCTGAATATGTTGAGGAAGTTGGGGTTGCTCAGCCTGGAGAAGAGAAGGCTCCAAGGAGACCTTATAGCACCTTCCAGTACCTGAAGGGGCTACAAGAAAGCTGGAGAGGGATTTTTTACAAGAGCATGGAACAATAGGATGAGGGGCAGCTGCTTTAAACTGGAAGAGGGTAGATTTAGACTAGATATTAGGAAGAAATTCTTTACTGTTGAGGGTGGTGAGACATGGGAACAGGTTGCTCAGGGAAGTTGTGGCTGCCCCCTCCCTGGAAGTGTTTAAGGCCAGGTTAGACAACAGTTGAGCAACCTGGTCTAGTGGGAGGTGTCCCTGCCCATGGAAGTAGATGATCTTTGAGGTCCCTTCCAACCCAAACCATTCTATGATTCTATAATGAATAGTTAAGGCCCTAATGCAGACTCTTGCTGTGTGCCACTGCTGAAATTCTCTTTGAGGACCATTTTTACTCTCTTTTCCTGTAAGTAGTACCTTAGCCTTTGGGTGGGGGTTAGCACCCTCCTTCCTGTCTCACAGCAGCTGTCTTTCTTTTAAGAACCATGAATACATGGTCTTGTTTCACTTGGAAATATAAGTAGACTGTGTCAATTGGATTTCCCTTGTCCACATGTCCATTTATGCCTTCCAGGACATTTGTGACTCGTAACAGTCTTTCACAAAACTATATTGACTTTTCCCTGATACCTCATACTTACCCATATGTACGCTAACTTGGTTCCTTCTTACAGCTTCTACCCCTCTGGCTTGGATACATTGCAGACTTGCTGCTCTCTATTCTTTTTGCTCCCCCAGCTGTCGGTGTTGCCTTCTGATCTTCAGGTACAAGGTGATTTTCAGTGAGAGGCTTTGCTCGCTTTTTCATAGCTCAGTAACTGCATCTGTGGCTTTTGGGGAGCTCCTGAATGAATACAGATAGTCTGGCTCTGTCAATCTACTTTCCGGCCTCCTCTGCCACTGCTTCAGTTGGAGACCGGCTCTCCAAGTCTTTTGGAGCTTCTGGTCCATGAAGTTCATTTTTGTCAGGACAAGAAAAGAAGCAAAGTTTTATTTGTGCATATTTGTCTATGAGTGCATGTGCATTTCTGTGTATATATACATATATATTGGCCGATCAATCTGTTGCACCCTGAATGCAATTGTAGCCTTAATTCTAGAATGACTGTTAGGAATTGGTTATTGCTACTTCCTGGGTAGATGCATTTGAAAAAAAATGGGATTTTTTTCCTCTGTCTTGCTGAAGAAGAAAACACACCGTTTTTTCACATTAAAGACATGGCTTGAGTATAACCAGTTTTTCTCCCACTTTCTTACTAAAATAAATTTCATGCCCATAGATGTAAAGTGTTGCACTTGGCCTGAGGTAAAATCTTTCTTTTAGGAGACTGAATCAAAACCAGAGGAAATGAAAGTCTAGGTCCACAAAATGACGTCTGATCCTTTAGTCACTGGTGTGGAGATTAGAACAGTTCATGTGCAATGTGGGACGTCCTATTTAGCCTTTTCTTCCCTAATCTGTGGGGAGTTGTATCAAGAGTGCCTTAAGCAGGCGACCAGTGTCAGTGGGTGTTTGTAATCACTCACGTAGACTCTGTTCTCCTTTCCATAAAGAAATGCTGATGGGAATGGGACTACCTCATCTGCCAGGGAGTGGTGGAACAACTCCCCCTGCGAGGCTTTGCCTGCTTCTCCAATTGCTTGTTTTATATAGAGAAGGAATGGAAAGGATTGAGAGAGGCTCAGAATTACCTGCAGGCTGAGGGACCAGGTGCTTCTCCTGCTGGAAGACACAAGTTCAAGTCCACACTGATTTCTTCTCTCCTATCGATGTTTTTATTTTGCATAGAATAATTAAATAGGTGTTGAACAGAGTAAGAGAGAGAGTTAATCCCTAACTTTGACAAGTAAGATACTTGCTTGGGATCCAGTCTGTGATTGAAAACGTTCAGGAAATGTGTTTCTAAAAGGCTGAAATAATGTCAGCCCCTCAACACCCTTCACAATACTTTGTCCCCATAGTCAGAACCCTCTTCTGCAGAGGGGAAAATTTAGTTCATATGGATTAGAGAAAAATGACTGCTTTAATCAGGGAAGCAGTCATCTAACTCATCATCTAACTGATCATCTAACTTTCTCCTCTTAGAGACTTAGCGCTTTAATGGCTTTTTAGAAAAGAAATATTTAGAAGTATTTTGTATCTATCAGTCCGAATTTTAAAAACAAATCCACTGCCTGAACCAAGCCTAAGTAGCTGGTTGTAAAAGAGAAATAAAGCTAGGCACAGAATTGTCAAAGAATTGTAAGTTGATATTTGGGGAGGGAAGTCATAATAATATCAGCTCCTGTGTTTGTTGGATGAGTGAGGACTACTGATGTGTCCTGAATATAAAACGATTTTGAGGACCATCAGGATGCTCAGATGGTGGTTACCAGCAGTGGGTTGGGTGACAAAGCCTGAGTGATCCCTCTTGATTAATCTGTCTCATCACTGCACAGCTCATGTCCAGTCGGTCTGGAGGCTGTGGAGACTGTCCTGGGTTACAATGTATTCTATTACCATGAGCTGTTGAAACCAGGCCCTGATGTTCCTTGCCTCCTCCCTCGGGACTAACTTCTGTTAATAGGCCCAACAATGCCTTGCCACATGACCCATAGATAACCTGCACCTGGACTATTCTTCTGTTCATGGGCCCATCAGTGCCTTGCCCCATGACTCACCATCCCTGTGTGAGATGCTCTGGCCAGGGGAAGGGAGCCAAGCATTCCCACCGGGGATAAAATCTGGGGTTTGGAACAGCACGAGCAGCCTTACCCGCTGGGATCCCAGAGGACAAGGACTACACCACCACCGGATTTTTGGAGGAGGACCAGACTTCTTTTCTACAAGGCCACCGCTACAACAGGACCATTTCAAAGAGAACTGCAGCTACCACTACATCGGACTGCTACCAGCACCCTGCCCGGCAGGGTGCCAGGTTGTATCCCTGACTCTGTCAGGCTGTAAACCAGTTTCTCTGTATTATTGTTTTGTTGTATATATTAGTAAAACCTGTTATTCCCATTTCCTCATATCTTTGCCTGAAAGCCCCTTAATTTCAATTTTATAATAATTCGGAGGGAAGGGGGTTGTATTTTCTGTTCCAAGGGGGGCTCCTGCCTTCCTTAGCAGACACCTGTCTTTCAAACCAAGACAGAGACCTATGGGCTATTTGTGCAACAAGTTAAATATTCCCTGGCACGTGGCCTGATAATACCCCAGGTGCCCTGTAACATTTGCCCTATTGAGGTCAGGTTCTTCTTCTTGCAAAGAGATAAAAGAAGTGGGTAAGATGAGACAGGACAAAACAAAACCCAACCAAAAAAACCTGACCCTTTGTATTTTCCCTCAAGAGCAGAAGAAGGACATGCGCAAGGATGTTACATGCAACCCCAGTGCTGCAGTTCACATTTCCTAGCTTGGTGTCCTGGGAGTCGTGAAAACTTCATCTAGTGTCTGGTTGCCAGACTTGGGAAGAACTGCAATATTTTGGCTTTTCTTCTCTTCTGTGGCGCACTGCTCCATAAGCCTTATCTGGCAGAGTGGGAATAAATCAGATCAAAATTAGCCTCTCTTTGCATTTATAAAGTGGCAAGAATGAAAGGTGAACAGCACTGCTGCAGTAAGAAACATGCTTATCAGGGTTTGGGTTTTTTTTAAGGGAACTAAGAAGAGAGGCAGCTCAGGATATTTTCATATCCTGTCCATGTTATGTTCACAGCTTTCATTCTGGTTTATTTTTATAAACTAGAAGCAAACCCACAAATACTGGACTAGCATGTCTCGCAGACATTAGTAGTTTTGAGATTACTACGATACCTGTTCAGTCATTCTCCAGTTTTGAAGTTCTTGGAAACAGGCAGCTGAAAAGATTTTATCTTACAGTTAGCATGGGTCAAGTGAAGATCCTGCCTGTGCTTGCTCTGAGGTCGTTCCTCTTTGACACTTTGTGCCAGTTTTATTCACGTGCTTTCCTGCCTTCCCATCGCGATTCTCTCTTAGCACTCACAGCGAATGTTGTAGGGAGGCATAAAGGAACAAAGCTGAATTGTTGCTGCTGCCCTAATTTGAGGATGCCCCATCATCTTGAACCTGTGAGTGGCCTGTTCACTCTTCACGCGATGAAAAGTCGAAATATAAAGGCAGATTTTGGAAATGCCGGCAGGAAAAGGTGAAGTGCCTTTGTACCTTGCGTTTCTGGGTTCTGTGTCAGTGAATCCTGGCAAAGCCAGCTTCAGTCTCTTCTACTTTGCATTCATCCACAAACAGGGGTTCAAGTTACTCAGTAGCTCCTGTGCTAGGACAATTTTATTTGCAGTTGCTTATCCTGTGATGCAGTTATATGAAGGAATCCCGAAGTTGCTGCCAGCATTTGCACCAGGAGCATTGTGTAGGCAGACAACTTGGGTTTGGTTTTATTTTTTGAACTCAGGGGTATGGATGTGACAATTCAAGCTAGATAGTATCACTGAGGTTAAACAAAGTTTGAATGAGTGATACATAGAGCTTCAAATATCAGGGTTTTGAAAGAGAGCTATAGAAACAGACGTATTCCTAAAAATTCTGCTAGTTTAATGCAAGACTTTGTTTTAAACATTAGTTATGCATTGAGTTTTGGTCCATAGTTCCATTTTATAAAACAGAAATATTTTAATTTTTTAAACTATCTTAGTTTAATGTTATTTTAGTAGAATTGTCTTGTGTCTTGGTTTTATTTTTTTAAAGTTTGATGTTTAATGTAGAGTTGGGTTGATTTTTTTTTTCCAAGATACAATGTGTTTTATGTGTTGTATGCATATTTATTTTCTTTAATGCTTAAGGAAAGTTAGAATATCTATTGGAAAGCTCTGATTAATGGCAAGAGAATACACGTACACCAGCTGACTCTCTGTAGTTAGTCAGCTGTTAAGCAAGTAAAACAGGTGATGCTTTGATGTGTTTATGATCTAACAAAACTGTCATCTCTGCTGCTGCATCATATCACACCTTTACTTTGCAGCCTTCCCTTCTTTAGTTTTGACAAATACAAACTGTACTCCACTCAGATCTAACCAAACAGGATTTTGAGGATTCTGCTGCAACTTTAGTTTTTTGAAATGTCTTTTATGAGAAAATCTTCTTGAAAAAGTATTACAGCCTTCTTAGTTTCATTTAACATAATCATCCGAAACTTTGTGTGTCTGTGTAAGAGCCCTCTGGCTGAAGATCTGATCTGGGCATTGTGTGTTGGTGAAGGAAGTGAATGGATAAAGCATGGCTTAACTCAGCTTTGTAAAGCATGAAGTTCCATTGGATGCCAAGGTAGCATTTTCTTTAAGGTCTTCTTGTGGTTTTCCTGTAAACTTTAGAGCAGTCATCTTGGGTTCTGATGTGGCTGTACAGCATCTGCTTAAAAAACAATGTTTATTTATAAAGTATATGGTATAAACTGTCTCATCACAAGTAATCTTACTGGGCAGTCCACAGCAAAGATCTGAAGGTGCTCATTCAAATGTCTTCTATCTCCTCTAAAACTGGATGTGATATTGATACGGTGCCTTTTTTGATACACGCGAGTCTGTGACGCTGATAGAATTGATGTTTGGTTTACTGCCAGTAGAAAACAAGTTAAGTAAGGTGCAAGGAGTTGTGACACAGGAAGGGGTTAGGCCCTTGCTTCATTGAAAGAGGAAGCTGCTCCCTTCTCAGTGTTTGTGTTGCAAATCCTGCTGGGCTTTTAAAGGCTCTATTTCACCCTGCCTGGCCCTCCCCGTTTTTATTTGCTGCCCCCCTGCCCCCCCTCCTTAAACCATTATTCTTTTTCTCAGTGCAATTCACATAAAATGTTTACACTGCATGAGGCAGCATCAGTATTGACTTAAGCTGGTTTTACTGTTTAAGCTTTGCTGTTCTTATTTTTCTGATATGCTTCACTTTAAAGCTCAGCTTCAGCTGAACCACACTTATCAGTCCCAATTGTTTTTTAAAATGTTCCATGTAACGGTTGGTTTGCTCTTAAATAATTCAACCCTTCAAGTTGAAGGACAGCAAATATAGCACAGGCATGTTATGTTATGCAGGTGTAGGTGGCCTCTTTGAGACCCCGTTTGTTAGTAAGATGTGTGCTGCTCTGATTTGGGAGAAATGGTTTTAGGGCTCTGAGTCTGCAAAGGATCTGCCAAGAACTTTCATATAAGTTCTCCAAGATTTGATAAAGTTGAGTGGCTGCAGTGCTGAGCTACTGCCATTCCTTGCATGCTCAGAGGATAAAGTGTGGTCCACGTAATGTTAGCTGATGCTACTTTTTACACCCTTGGAGACTGCAGTGGATATACTAAGTGTCTGATTTGGATCACCTAAAGATACTTACGGAAATTTTGAAACATTTTCTATTTTTATTGTTTAAAAAATAAACTGTACCTGTTTGTAAAAACTAAACTCTGCTTTTTTTTACTAAGAACAAGAAGTTTAATTACACCATCTAGAATACGCATAAAATAAGAAGTGTTGCTAGGTGAAGCTGTTGTTTAAATTGAAGAATGACAGCTATGCTGAGTATTGTATAGGAAGCTGTGCTTTGGCTTAAAATACCTTTTATCTGTTGATTTATCTGTAAAATGGAAGAATGTTAAAATTTTGAGAATCAATATTATTACATAAAGTAAGATTTTATCATGTGGGGTTTATACATATCATCATGTGGTACAGACATGGAGACCTAGGCTTACCTCTGTTTAGGTGAAGACTGTATAGACATCTATGTGTGAGGTAGTCATTCAGTATTAGCATTACGTAAGTGACAGCGAAGGGAATTTTCATGTATTTACAATGACATTTAGTGCTTATTTTAATTATTTAAAAAAATGCTACAGGAGGAAAGGCTGAACAGGTAATTTATTTTATTTATTGTAATTTATTATATTTCCACCATGACGAAAGAGTATCTGCTTTACCTTCCCTGCAAGTGTTCTCAGGTATGCAGTGGGACCTCACGCTGTGGGACTCATTATTGCCTTCCTTAGTGCTATGTGCATGAAAGTAATTCTTTAAAGCAATTGCTCATAGTTCATTTGTTAAAGATTATTTCATAACACATCATTGTAGTAGTACCTTCTTGTAAGTGTGGACCAAATCTTGGTCACTAAGCACAAGCAGTTTTATGTGGAATGAAAAGATACATTGCAAATAAATCACTACTTATTTCCTTTAATCTGGTTTTAAAGTTGTTTGACTTTTGCCATTCAAACACAGCTTCCATTCACGTGTTCGGGAAGCTTTTGAAAACATATGAATGGTAACTTTCCCAGTTTTTCTGGAACTTAACATAGTTAACTTCCAGCAATGTTTGCAGCTGGCTGCCTAATAAAAATAACTTGCATTCCTAGAAACATTAGATGGCAAAAATGACTAAACAATTTTAAAATGTAATCCATACTGTTATATTAAAATATGTTTTGTCTTAGTCGATATTAATCTAAAGTAAAATATTAACTGCAGTGTTGTTTAGTAGTGTTTTTTTTAATGTGGATTAGCCATTTACAGAAAAGTTGTCATATTGTAGCAGTTTGCTTTTTTTAACTTTGATTGTAATCCATCTGTTCTTGCATTATCGAAAGGCTTCCTGATGTCTGTTGCTTTAGTGATCTCTCTTTCCTTAAGATGTGGAATATTCATAGAGTGCTGCAAGAAATGCAGTAAGTACTTTACTTGTGGGACAGATGAACATTTACATCTTCATGCTAACAGTGTTACACTGTCTTTCATATGGGTTTTTCTTTTGATGAGCAACCTATGTCTTATTTGTTTCATGCTGACTTACTAGTTTTAGTATAGTGAAACTTCGTTTTAGTATAGAACTTACTTAGTTTTAATTTAGTGAGATTATTATTTTTTTAATTCTCAGTTTAACTAAAAACTTGGTTTTAATTAACTAAGAAACAAAATAGTGTGACTTGAATTTCCAGTTCACCTTTTATATGTAAACTTACGGGTAAATTAAAAATGCAAAATGTTTTTATTTTAAAGTTTAGTTTCTAGAGAATTGTCAGTGGCAGGATTAGATTTTTTTTTTTTTTAATGAAATGTATTATTCTCACAAGTAAGGCACTAATGTTACGATAACATTAAGTCCCAAGTCTAGCAAGGTGCACTCCGTACAGAAGCGTTACAACAAATTCCCTGTGGCTCTGCATTATGTCTCAGATAGTCTTTTCTTAGACATGTAGAAGTCACTGATGAAGTAGGTCTGCAGTGTCCAGCAGGCTCAGCAGCTCTGAGTTACTCCAGTGTTTTGTTCTTACAAATGAAGAAGCTGTTTCTTGATGAGGTACAGAGATAGCAATTGAAGAATTTTACTCCTTTTGTATCCAGTTTTTTAGAGACTCCTGATTACATTTCTCAAAATACTATTATATGAAATTAGTTACTCATTCTTATCACATTTTTTATGTCCTCGCTGCTGCCTGAAGGGCATAACTGAAGGCAGCTAGGTTAACTAAGACCAGCCAATGTTATGCAAGTATCAGGCCAGACTGTTAAGACTTGCCATTGTTTCCCAAAATAACATAGTTATAAATGGGATAGCAGTCAGTGATATTTTGTGGGAATAAGCTGTTGACCCTCAATGGTAAATGTTTGTACATTTGAAGAAGACAGTACAGGTTGGAGGCTCAGCTCTGTGAGCAGCCCCAGGTCATGAGGTGCAGTGGTGCTCTTTTCCAGCAAGGATTGATCACCAAGTGACAGCTGCAGTCCTTGTAAAATAGCAAGAACCTGTTTCAGCAGCAGCTAAACCTTCAGCGGCTTTAAAAGTCATTATCTCTCCAGGTTGTTTTCTCTGTTGGTGACATCGATGCCCTTTTTACAGCTCTATTGGCTATCACTGTGCCAGGTTGTCGCTTGTTGGGCATCTAATGGGCACCTGAATGGATCTAATGGCACACTGCTGCAGAGGGCAGAGCCCGTTCCTCTCATCTCACCCTTCCTACCCAGTCCTGGGATCCTCTTCCTTACCTGCAGTGCTTCTGCTGCTCATCCTGCCCTGTAGCGACACTATTCAACTTGCTATCAAATAACAGGAGAAAGCTATTCACGTTGATTTATTGGTGGTTTTGCACCTTTCCCCCCTTTCTTTGGTTAGTTTCCTCCTGGTTGAGTGAGCTAAGCTCACCCATCAGGGTGGCAGATGAATGCGAGACTGTGGAAGGAAAAAGCAGGGAGAATGCCTGGTTCAGAATGGCACTTACAGAGGGAAAAGCAGCAGCAATTAATTATTAAATCAGCTCTGCCTGTCTTATCTAAACTACCATCTTAAAAGCATATCTTTTGAAAAGGACACCTGTCTTTGAAGATAAAAGATGTACTGTTTGAATTAATCTTGAAGAGGTATTTTTCTGGGCTATGCCTGTTCAGATTTGAGTCTCTTTTTGGTAGTTGGTATCTACTGATGATATATCTAACAACTGGTGGCAGCATGCTGATTTTTTTTCTGCAAAAAGGCATGGTCATCTCTGAGGTCAGGCTTGATGGGGCTCTGAGACACCTGGTATAGTAAAGATGTCCCTGCTCACTGCAGGGGGTTGGACTAGATGACCCTTGAGGGTCCCTTCCAACCCAGTATATTCTATGATTCTAACAGGAACTCACAGCCCTAAAGGGGGGTGTGGTAGGAAGTAAGTTTTAATGCGTAGAATAAGCTTGTTAATGTTCAAAATACATAGAAAGTTTAGAAGGACAACTCTAAACCTCCACATATTCTGACTGAATAGGATTAGAGTAAAAGTTGTAAATTACAGAATAGGGAAAAAATGGTCAGGACTGCTGGACTGCATATCCAGAATATTACCTTCTGCAGCACTGAATTCAGGAGAGAAGAGATAGTAGATCGAATACAAGTTTCTACAAAAACTTTATGAATTTTAACTATGGATTGCTTTTTTGGTACATTATCTGAGCAAATGTATTTATTGAAACTGCATGGATTTTAGAGTTTTTCAAAGGCTGGGGATCAGAACAAAAGAAGTAAGGAAATTTTTATATGTAAAACTTTTAAAAAATATTTTTGAATCTTAAAAGTAGAATTTTATAATATCCATTATGTGGAAAAACATTTTGGAAGTCTGAGGTGTTACATGTAGTCGCGGAGCAAATAATGGAAAAAAGCTGTGATGGGTGATTCAGGAATTAAAAATGTAGTAATAAAACCTGTATTCCTTTTGTGCACGCAGGTGACTTTAAAACATGTTTTCTGAGCGTACTTTTGTACGCTCAGATAAATCCACTCTGGACTCTTTTTCCTAAGTCAGTGTTGGGGTACATGTCAGCAAGCAATTAAATACTGGTTTGACAGTTTCAGTCAACTTCTATGGAACTTGCAGTACATTTTTGGAGTACTGTCAAAATGTGCATACCCACAGGACATGAAAATTATGTGAATTTAATTTAAATCACTGGTTCTAATGTGCGGCTAAGAGACTAATTGGAATAAAACCTTTACTATTAGTTGAATTAAGTCAGTAAAAGATACCAACAAGTACCTGAGATTGTGGAATCTCAAGACTAAGAAATGTAACATTGGAGTGCTCATTAAATTCCTCTTGTTTGCTCTAAGTGGTTAAAGGACACATTTGAGGCCTTTTCCATGTAGCACCTTAAGGAAGCAATACATGTTTCAGTACAAAAGTAATAAACTTAGGAAACCACTAGTGTACAGCAGCATTGCTCCTATAAGAAATATTATTTTTGCATATTTTACTTATGCATTCATTAGCTCTTTATGTACCTTTTAACATGTAAATATTCTTAAAAAATATTCAAAAGCTTTCAGAGCCCTAGAGCAGTGGAAAAAGTTGTATGAGAGAAGTACTGAAGGATCTGTTGGCTCTGTGACTTTGCTTGAAGAATTGCAGGTTTAAGTGTTGGAGGAGGAATGTTTGTTCCTGGTTGGGTTAGGTTGATCAGTTATCCTAGAAGCACGTAAGCACGATGCTGCACCTGTAGTGGTACTACTGAACTCCATGGCACTGGTGAGGTGCCCAAGTGTTTGATAGCATCGTTTATAAGCGATTGAGAACAAGGATTGTTCTTTATGTGATTGTACAATATTAACTCTAGCTATGTTTTTGAAAGACAGTGTGCTTACTTCTTGGTACTTCATCTTGCTTAGACAATTTAGGTTAGAAGTTTTACAGCAAGAAAACTGTGTTCAGCTCAAAATGGAAAAAAAATTTTGTTCTTAGTTTTTTTGTTACAATATTTTTAATAAGAGAAACTTATCTCTAAGGAACCCTTAGGAATCATGACCAAGAAAGAGAAACCCTATGCTAGATACTAAATAAGTACTTTCTGAAGAGATGGTGTATTCCCTAAGAAAGCAGATGGTAGGTTGTCTTTTCTTATGCCGTTACAGTATTTGAAGCTGTTTTTTAAAATGTCACATGTATGCATATTGGCATCTAAATGGGCACCACCACCTTGGCCTGGATGGATAATGAAAAGGGAGAGCACTGTGTTTGTCATAGATCTCCATAAGGGAAGGATAGGGCAAACCTCATGCAAGGACTGACTGCAATCAAGTGAAAGGGACTGGAGTGGCTGTTCCTTGCCTAAAATATGGACAAATCTTGGATATGTGCATAGGGCAAGCGGAAAAAAAGGGAGTATCTCAGGGTATGGGTGTATCTCAGGCCTTCTAGGATTTCCAAAAAATAATAATCTAATTTATGGATTTAGGAGTGAACTGTGCAAGACTAAGGCACTCCTCAGTTAAACCTGTGTTCATCGCTCTTCATTTCCAAGAGGCCAAAATGCCATGGCCTTTCTGGAGGAGCTGCTGTGAAAATTTGGGACTGCTGAGGCATCAGTCTGATCTGTAGGGTAACGTAAGTGTAACTGAGTGTCTGACGTACACCACTTGTTAGTCAGGGCTTTGTACTTTTCCTCAGTACAACAACAGTTACTTAATTTGTTTATGAAGGTCTATGATGCTTTAAGAGTAGCAGAAGTGTTTTGGAGGCCACAAACATGGCTTTATAGAGTGTGTTTCTGAAAATGGATCAGATGCTGGATCTGTTGGAGTAGTTGAGCCAGGATACTTGAATTCATAGAAATTTGGGTCCCCTCCTGTTTTCTGCTAATATGGTTTAGATAAGGTACCTGTTGGCAGTTTTTACCAGCCATTTGCAGAAAAGATCAGGTAGAGTTTTAGGGATTATTCTGAAATAACCTCTGCAGGCAAAATCCGTACCATTTTGGCTTTCCCAAGTGCTCTGACTTGCACTTCTCTAACACCCTTCTACTGTCCTTTGGTGCTGAAATATCCATGGCACTAAAACATAAGAAACCTGATTTGGGGCTCAGAGTGAGATTAATATCCAATTACAGAAAAACCCAAAACACTTCATACATCTGCCACTCAAATATACACACCTGTGTTTTGTTTCTCTGTCAGGTTAATTTTTTTGCCTGAAGTCTGTCCTGTTTTTGCTGGTGCTGAATTGCTGAAGCTGTAGCCTTGTTTCTCGGTGGGGAAAAAAAAAAAAAACAACACAGCCCTGCATATTGACCTACCAAGCAGTACGAGGAAACAAAATTAATTTTGGCACTATTTTAGGCCTGCACAGCTTTAGCAAGAACCATGTATATTCCCAACAGATTGGACTCTTGTTTCTGCATTTTAAAGTTTTAGTCCCAGAACACATTCCAGACTAGGTGGTCTCTGTGTACTGGGTACTAAGAAATGTTCCCAGGTTCAAGTAGCTTAAATGTGCAAGCTGACTGATAGTGCCACTGTCGATCAGGAAAGCACTTAATATTTAAATTTGGGGGCCCCTATTGAAAATTCTATGGGAATTCTCTTCTGATGCACGCTGCAATAAAGTTGCTATAAAGTGCTGCTGGCATATCGGTGGGTTTTTTCAATAGGGACAAACCCAGCTCCACTAGTCCAAAACTAACTACAGAAATTAGATGTTTTCTTTTCAAGATAGTCTTAAAAACACCCTGATATCTTAACTTCGTGCTGACATCACAGAAGTTATGTATATATCCAGACATTGGTAAATAGGCAGTCTCACTAATGTTTTTATGTAGTACTACTATTACCATTTATAGCCTGAAAAAAAAGCAAGTTACAAAGAAATCACTCTTAGCTGCTCCTTATTTTTAGCCACTTAATTAAAGCCTGCAAGATGAGCAGTGATCCTTTACAAAAAAAAAAAAAAAAAAAAAAAAAAGTTTTTTTCCCCTATATTATCTGTAATAAATTGTCCCTCTAACCATTGTCTTGCTTTGTTCTCAGCCTTTTTACAGATTGTGGGTTCTGTACCTAAGATTTCTGATTCTAGATTAAGATTCTAGAGTCAGAAGATAATTGTATACTGTGCGATATTTTCTCTGTATGATTGAGTGCAGGACTTGTCTGTCATTAGCACAAACTGTCTCTCTTAGTATTCGCATGTATATTGAAAACCATTTACAATAAGTTAATCTAGAAGGTAAAATGTCTGTGGGCTTCATCTCAACTGTAGCAGTCCTTTTATATTTAAATGAATGTCTTGATATTGTTGATAATTTCCCCTTTTTAGACTGAAAATGAAAGCATTGGTTGTCACTTTCAGAAACATTTGGGTCAGGCCATGTATTGATGGATCACTTGCGACACCTAATATTGAGATACAGAAAACTGACAACATCCTGATTGTATCTTAAACAAACGCTAACATTAGCCTCACTCTTGAGAAGATGGAATATTTTTTTTTTTTCCCAGATAGCAGAAGCATCATTTTTTAATTTACTTCTGCTAGGTTGTTTGCATGGTTACTATGATCCTCCCCCGCACCTCCCCAATACTGGTGTGTTGTTTTGTTTCCACATGGAAGTCAGCCCTTCCTTAACATTACCCTGTGTTACATTTTAAACAGTCAGAACCCCGCAATGACTTACTGGCCATGAAGATCTGTGATGTGACCTTTATCACACACTCACATGAGGCAGCAATCACCACTCACTTTGCAGCAGCCTTGCAGTCCTGCCGATCCCCAGGATTATGTGTTACAGCGTGCTTTGACAGCTGCTCCACAGGCATGAACCTGAGATGTACAAATAGGTATTAGCAGTGTCTAACATTGTAGGCATTAAATGATGGAGGTATACAACACAGCTTGTTGTTTCGTTCAGCCTTCAATGTCTCAGCTTTTCTGGAGCTTTTTATAAGCGCATATTTCTGCTGTATTACTGCTGTATTACTGTATTACTGCTGCTTACTGTGACTGATCTTTGAGAGTCTGGTTCTGTGTTTTCACACTCTGCGTCTGCTTTCTCTCTTCTTCTGAGGCCTCTCGGATGATTCTGTGATTAAGAAATAAACTTTAATAAATTGGGGCTCTTCCCTCTCCTGTCCCACTGGGATCCCTGCACAGTTGGGGAAGGTGCACAGCCAGGGAATGCAGCACTCCAGAGAACATAATTCAGTTTAATTTCCTGGGGAATAGCACTCCACGCACATGTGTAAATGTATAGAATTGAATCCTAAGGCACCTCTAAGTACCTTATGATGTGAGCTTGCATTTGTCAATGTGTTTCATGCTGGACACAGCTGTGAGAATAAATTTGCATTTAAACTGGGGTCCAGTGCTGGTCTGCTGCAAATTGATGATTTTCACTGGTTTTAATGGATGAGCCAACAACTACTTGGCTGAGAGAGGGGTTCTGTGTATGTGGGGTGAGCTGAAACAAATTACTGGTAATGGCATTGGGTAAGCATTAAACGTACTTCGATTCCAAATCCTGAGAGTTTTGCCGAAAGAAGTATTTCTGGGTAACAGGGAGCCCGCCATTGCCAGCAGCAAGGAAGGGGGCTTGGCAGGGGGATGCTCTAACACGCGGAGCTGTGCTGCAGGAAAGCACAGCGTCTTGAGGTAGCTTTTTATTTTGCGTGATGACACCATCACTCTGATACCTGCGTACTTGTGAGTGCGGAGTACTTGTACGAAGAACAATAGGTGATAAGGAACTTGCAACAGCATCTTCATTCTGGGTCTGCTGTGTAAAAATCAAAGATAATCAGATCCTTGGAAGCTTAATTTTTAATTTCCAGTTACTGTCTGCTGTCCTGTGGAATTTAGCAAGTGCTAGAGTCTGAGAGAGGTGGACAGAGCGTGTAACTTTACTGGAGGTGGACTTGCTTTTGGTAAGCCTCCCTAAACTAAACCAGGAGTTTGACAACTTTTCTGGAGAGGGATCGAGTGATAAATGAAACGAGGTTTTCACCAGGAAAGTTGTGGGATTTCCTGTGGCAATCCTCAGCTTTTTGCCTTTGGGGCTTTTCCTGCTCATCGTGTTGAATAGGGAGGGTTAAAAAAAAAAAACCAACACAAGATTAATGCTCCCTGCTCCCCCCTTGGAGCATGCGTCAGTGAGCATGGCTCTTGTTTACGGAGCGCTGCTCGGCGCTGCCGGCGGGCGGCGGGCCCGAGAGGGGGAGCTCCCGGCCTTCTCCCGGCCCGCTCCCGGCAGCCTCCCCGCTGCTCCCCGCCGCTCCCCGCCGGGCGGGCCGGTGGGCAGCCTGCCGCGGCCGCGGCCTCCGCCGGAGCTCGGCGCCGGAGTCTCCGTGCGGGATCCCGTCAGCACACCGGCGGAAGGTGGCGCTGGGGGGGGTGCAGCGGGGCCGGAATGTGAGTCTGGGTCGCCATAGGGCCCGGGGTGGTTCCGCTGAGGATGAGCAGCGTGAGAAACCTGTTGTCGGATCCGCACGAGGTTACGGACCGCAGCCGCTGCTGCGGAGGAACAGCCCCAGTGTTGGATACCTGTGTGACGTGGAGGGAGGTGGCGTGTGTCTGAGGGGTGTCAGCAGCTCGTACGGTCTGCAGAGCAGCCAGAACGTGCGAGGGTGCCTTTGCAACTCCCGCCCTGCGCCGGGAGGTTTTGCTGGGCTGAGCGCGGTGCAGCGAGGCCGCGCACGGCTCTGGCCTGCGTGGGCAGCGGGGCAGTGCCTGCCCTGCGCTGGAGCCCTCTGAAACCGGCCTGGTGGCTTGTGGTAGTGTAAGGGAGCACATCAGAAGTAGGTCTATGAGCTGGGGGGAGGGGGGAAGAATAGTAGTTTATTAGCATGGAAGGACAAAATAGATTTAATTAGGAGTATTTTAGGCTCAGGTCAGGAAGCGCCAATACTGACACTTCAAGCATAACCAGAACTTTGACCCTTGCTTATCTGTACTGGGATTATTTTTTTCTTCCTACAACTATATCAGCATGCTCTTGTGCAAATACAATCGCTCGCGTTGCTTACAGTCTTGGAATCTAATATATTCTGTGATTTTTATTTTTATCCACACGAATTACTGCAAAGATTTTTAACTCGTGAGCAGATGTTAAGCTCCCTTTGCAGCCACTTTGGAAAGGTAAAAGAAAAGAAAAACAAAGGCAGGGAACTAAAAACTTAGCTAGACCCATGTATGCAAAGAAGCTATGATTTCTCCCTTATGTGTAGTATGTGCCATGTTTTGCTCTGCCACATGTATTTCATATGTGACAACATAGTAAAAAAAAAATAGTGCAAACTGTGTCTGAGTACATTGGTAACAGGTAATGCTTTAGAAATATGTAATTCATAGAGGTTTTTTTTATTTTATTAATAACATGGCAGTAGTACCAAAGCAGTTTAGACACAATGTGCCACTATGATGGGAAACTGCTGACTCTTGAATTAGCAGCTGTCAACTTTTTAATGGACTCCTTTATATATATTTCGTAGAACTTCTTAAATAAAGAACAAGGCAATTGCTGAGCATTTTCTTTTGGAAGCTTTGATGTGGGTCTAGATGTATAAGTTTAAATTAAAAGGAAGTGAGTACTTTTATGATACTGAATTATTCTTTAAATATATCTGATTTCTCTCAGTGTGGAGTTCTTGGAAAGAGAGGGATTACCTGCAAGCTTTAAGGGCTATAGTATCAGGTTTAATGTCGGCATTACCGCTTTACCTCTGCTATGCTGTAGTGTGAATTACAGCTGAATTGCTTGCTGTGTGTGTGGATTTCAGCCTCCTTCCATTTGTACTTAGGAATTTACAAGGAGAAAAACTTAAAGTTCTGTATCTCCATTTCTTAGATGGTTATAGCTATGAAATCTAAGTGACACTAGAAAACTTCATTAGAGTTCTCAGGGGAAAAAAATAAAACCCACTTGTTTACCTGAGACCAGTGTAATCTTATGGAGGTGGTATCTGTCTGAATCTGTGAAATACCATGGCTGTTAAATGAGGTCTGATTTCTATAAAGCTAGAAATGTCCTGAGGTATCTGACCACTATTGCTTTATATTGAATTAAAATACAAAATCAGCGTAGAATAATTTATTTTAAACTATGTAACAGATTTTGACAGGTAATTACGAAGGGGCAGACAGAAGTCATACAAAAATAGTCCATATTGGTACAGTTTTTAATAATTTTGCAGTTAACCAGAAAGGGGGGGGAGCATGTAAGATTTGTGACTGGTGAAGTGGCATAAAATTATTTAAAAGAGAGAGATCCCTGATACAGGACAAATCAAGATTACTTATGAAAGCTAGTTCAGCAAGCTTATTTTGATATACTGAATCTTCAAGATTACATCTGGGGGCAGCAATACATGCTATACTTGCAGGACAAGGGCAGCCAATGAAGCAGTTGCTGGAAAACTCAAGGTTATTTTATACGATGTGCCCAGTCTCTATTCTTACGCTGTAGTACAGCCATGTATTAATACCAGGTTGAAGCCAGAGGTGAGCCAGGAATTTTTTGAAAGAGAGGAAGAACAGAAATAGAAATTGCTTCTCTGTTTGACCCCTGGTATGACTACAGCTGTAACGTGCAAGGCCCGATGCCAGCCACCACACTTTGCTCTGGGGCCTTCAGGCCATAAAATGTCACTGTCCTTTTGTAAGTGCCACCTCTGCAGTTCTCTGAAAGTGTTTCAGTCTGTTGCTAATCAAGTTCCTGGCTAGAATTGATATCTTGGCGTGCGGGGAGCAGTAACAGAGTGGAAAGTTTATGTAAAGTGTGGTTTATGTGTATGTACTTGACAGATACGCAGCCAATTTACCTGGAAATTGCAGGATGAAATTTGCTGTGGCAGTAGCCGCCAGGAAGGGGAAATACCTCAGGTGTCTTTCCTCAAAACTTAAGCAATTGAGACTTTCAGCAGGGCAGTGACGTAGTGCAGTGGTTTCGCGTTTATGGTCTTTCCTAGTTTGATGGGGCTTAGGCAGAGAGGGGAGTGTTGACCTGATCTTGTTACAGTAAATAAGAGGTGAAGACTTTTAAACTTCTGTTGATGTGAATTGTTGAATGTTTAACAGTCTTTTGCTCCCAGTTGTTTATGGTAATTGCGTCCTTTCTCTTCTAGTGCTTGTGCTGCTGTCCTCATTAATATGTATTCCAACGTAAATACCATACACGAGACCTGCAAATACTGTACAGCAGAAGTTATGTTTTCTGATTTCTTGTCTGAATGTCACACCTTCCAAACTATGTTAGTCCCTAATACTGCAAATAAACTTCCTAAGATAACATATCCTAAGGTAAAACAGCAAAGACAAGACAATAAACCTTCTGTAACTTTCACTTCTGTCACCTTTTCTGCAGGAGGCATTTAGGGATCTGAAATGTAAGGAGAAATAATAACTAAAACTGCTAGACTTCTCCAGTAAGCAGTATCTGTCATAGTGAATTTTGGTCTTGAACTATTGTTTTTCTTGAATTACTTGGGTTTCAGACCTTAAGCAACCTGGAAAGTTGAGGCATTTGTGACTAAGGAGAAGGAAAGGAGGGGTAATAAGGTTGTAGATTTAGGACGTGCAGATTTCCCCAAGTGTTACAGTGATGTTCTGGTGGGATAGATAACCCTGTTCCTTACTGCCTTCTATGCTCTGTGACCCTCTGTTTCTTACTGTCATTTGAAACTGCTTGAGCAGTTCTCTGCTACACATTGTGCCCTTCAGTGTAAATAAATCTTTTTCTCTCAGTATTTAGATAGAGTAGGCAAATCCCAGGGGATAGCTCAGGTATGGTTAGTTTTGGTTCACTTGTTAGCCATTGCTGGTTAAATCTGCTGTACTGTCTAGCTACCAATTGGCAGACTCAGCAAAAACTTTAGAAGAGACTTGCTCTGTGATCCATTTGCCAAATTCAGAGTTCCTCCTCTGTAATCAAGCTGGAGTCAGCTGATTATAGCTGAGATTTTTAATGGCAGTATCCTGCTTGTTGTCCTTTCCCTGCCTCTTTGGTCAAGTGACTCCCATTGCTGGAAAAAAATAAACTGAATCCCAAACTCCTTCAGTTTAGAAGTATCTCTTGATATCTCTAAGCAGTAGGATTTCTTTCAACTGTAGCAGCATCAATTTGATGAGGAGGGACAGCTTCCAGAAGAGCATAAAGACTCTTCTGGAGCTTGCTATCTCCTGACAGGTGGAGAAAGGTTTCAGCCCTTCAGCATGAACACAGATAGTCTGATTCAGAGGAAGCAATTGACAGGTAGGAAACACAGTGCTGGATTTTTTCCATTTCCTTCCCTGTCTACCTTTTTATTTGACTGTCAATTACACTTTTGGCATTGTGGCCAGGAAAACAGCTTCACGGTGGATTGGTATTGTCTAATCTGTGTTTTCCTTACAGTTAGGAAAGCACTTGTGCTTAAAGTTTTCCCTTACTTAGAATATCTAGTTTAAATGACTTAACTGTAAATCATGATCTCAGAGCTCAGTCCCTCTGCACGGAGGACATCCCAGCTGTGTTTGGGTTTATTAGTATTTGCCATGTTGGCTGGTGCCTGGCTCCAGCGTTGTCACAAGTGTCTTGTGCTTGTCTGCACCGAGCTCCCCAGCTCCCGGGCGTCCAGGCAGAGGATGCAGTCCTGACGCAGCATGGCAGGAATGCACACAGCCAGCTCGGGCTTGACGCTGTGCCTGAGTTAATAAAAATTCTTGGGACCCAGAGCACAGGGGTAATGCTGCAAGGCGGTGGCTTCATCTGGAGTCTTTGCCATTTTCCCCAGTACTATTGCTTTTGGAAATGTCATACAGGACAACCAAAGTGCCTCACTTTAGTTAAAAAAAAAAAAAATACTTCAATCTTATGCAGAAAAAAAGTTGTTGCATAACTTCTGGACCCATGCAGTCCCTAGAAGTATAGGAACGTTTGCACTGAGTTGCACCTAGGCTGCTGAGCCCAGCTGAAGCTGATTTGTTTCTGCATCTCTGGTACAGATAATCTGACCATGGATAATTGAGTGTTGACTCTATAAATAACCCACTTTGGAATCCTTGTCTTAAAATTGTTTTCTCTTCTTCCTGTTAGCTTCCAAGCTTACTCCCCCTGTAATCATTTCTTGGCTGACCAAAGGCTACTCTCATCTCTTGACAAAGAGATGTACTATTCGTTCTTCCTACCTGAAGTGACATGTTACACCAAGCATGGATGAAGCCAGGTTCTAGCAATATAAAAAAACAGCTAAGCCCTGGTAGGAAATAATCATCCTTATATGTTTTACCTGTGCTCCAATTGGGTGGTTTAAATCAAAAAGAACTGATACATGTCAAACATTTGATGCTTTGGAAAGATGTTTATTGCTTGCTTGTTCTCAGAGACCTCCTGTCGCGTATTTCTTAGTTAATTGTCTTCAAGTAAAACTGATTCCTTTGTATGGACTTGCTTGCAAGTTAAACTTCTAGTGCTCTTTGTTTGTTTGCTTACTGTCCATGTTAAAACTCGCAAGAATTGTTCTGAGAAGTGATTATTTTATTTCTTTTTCCCAATGAGCTTATGTAAGTAATTATAGAAAGTAATTAGAGAGCCTCATAGGAAAAATATCCCATGTCTTCAGCTGGTGAGCGCCTACACATTTATATTTTCCTAAAAGTTTTTCTAAAATATAGTCTGTTGGAACCACCTGCACTGGATGACAGGTTGTTCCAGGCATTGGAAGCACTAGGAGGGAAAGCTGAATTGCACAGCTGTCCTGTCACACCTGTGCCACATTGTGCAGTTTGTGCACCTTGGTAGGTAGTTATAATAGAAATCATCTGTCTTTTTCCCATGTGCCATTCCTGCCACATTAATACATGACAGACACAACATGAATGGGTGAATAAATTTGGAATGCCTTCAATTCAGATCCATGCTCTAATTGCTGTGTGGCCTTGGAAAATACCTTTCTTCATGCAGCATCTGAAATACTGACTATGCTTCAACAAATTTTGAAGTCTTGATTTGTTATTGGTTATATAGGAGCTTGAAAAAAAATGAGTAAAGGCCTGTCTGAAAGAAATTTTTTGTATAGGTAGAACAGACATTTAAAATTCTAAACATAGAACACTCCCATTCAGGGCAATGATGGGAAACCTGTTAATAGTATGAACAGGTAAACAGTTTATCCAAAACAAGTAATTTGTAATATATGAAGTTCGTTGCAGTGAAGAATAGTTAAGATGTACATTCAGAGGCAGAACATGGAGTAGTTATCACTTGGACTCTCAGAGGTTGATTTGCATCTATTTCATTCATGTGCAGTTAGGTCTGAGTTTCTTTAGTTTACACAGTTAGAAATCATAGAATCACAGAATCATAGAATCACTATGGTTGGAAAAGACCTCCAGGATCATCAGGTCCAACCTTTATCCCAACATCTCCCTAACCACTAGACCATGGCCTCAAGTGCTTCATCCACTCGTTTTTTGAACACCTCCAGGGACCGCGACTCCACCACCTCCCTGGGCAGCCTGTTCCAGTGCATAGATGATACAAGTTAAAGTAGAAACCGTCTTTTTAGATCTTAAGTTGCCTGTAAATATAGAACTAAAGAGATTTTTAAGGGAGTGAAACAGATTAAAAATGCCCTACAAACCCACTTTTGTGTTGGGGTATGTCTTGCAGTGTTGTCTGTTCAGTTTTGTTCTGTAGAAGATAGTTTGGTTTCTTGTTTGTAAGAGCTATTGTATATAGTGAGGGAAACATGAACAAGCGACCTCTTCAGGAATTATTTCACACATTCACTTTGGAGACTGTGTATTAGGGGGTTCTCACTTGTGGGTATTCCTGCAGCATTCTAAATAATAGATTTTATTATTATGGCAAATAATGTGCCTGAAAGACGAGTGAACTGTTTTATCTAAAATGTCTGGAATGAGGAAATACTCTGCACTGACAGCTATGCTGCTTTTGTAGCAGGGTTTGATAAAGTGAGTTGAAACTTAAATATAAGCTTACTCAATTTTCAGAATAAAACAGTGTCTTTAGTTGGGCAGATCTGTTTGGTTACCTGGATTTTCAAAAGATGTCAGAATATTCCAAGGGGATTAATTTGAAGCTAAGAATATCCATGAGGAGTGCCAAACACAGAAAAGCAAGTAAAAAATTTCGTATATAAATTTTAACTTGAGTTTCCTAAAAGGCTATAATTATTGCAATAATGATAGTTGTAATAATAACAGTAATAACAATAAGACTTATGTGATTATACCAATTTTGTCCAAGAATTTTTAACTGTCTGCCAATTTGGCTTCAAAAGTACGTATTTTCAGCAATCTTGTGAAAATCAGCAACTGTGAAGAGACACCTTAATTAATGTGCCCCCAGAGAACAGTGTTTTGGGTGGCAGTAGAATGCTCGAACTGACAGTTGTCACATGCGTACCTACAGACCAGACAGAGCTTATCCTGTCTCTTTTGCAGGGGGCAAAGGACTATGGATAGGGGATGAAACAGTGATGGTGCAGGGGGCAGAGAAACTCAAGGTAACAGAGATGGAGCAAATTTAGGGGTCAAACCCAAAGATTATTAGAAAAATGTTTTTCATTATTTCTCTGCTTATAAAACAGCTTGTTAAGAAATATATTGTTTTACCAGATGCTGGGTTTGGATCACAAATAACTGGTAGAGCTCAAAAAGCCAGAAGGTTTGAACAATAGATTTTTATACAAGTCCTGCAAAGCTGTTATTCTGGGCTAATTTCTGTAAAGTTACTGGGTTTGTACCAGTTTCTTCTAAGGAACAATAAAATGAGCTGGTGATGTGTTATTTTGATACTGAATACAATCTGACATGGTATTATACACAGAAACAGATCAGGAACATAACTGCTAAAAACGTTAGCTTGTTTTCTTGGAGTCATAGGACAGCATTGGTTTTTGCCAGACTACCTCAATAGTCCCATCTCACTCTTCTATCACTTATCTTTTCTTATCTGTGGAAAAAAATGCTGTTGTATCTGTTTGAATTAAATAAAGCATTAAAGTAGTATCATTTTTCTGTAATAGTTTTATGATAGATGAGGGGAAATACCTGATGATTTCCTAAAACAATAATGTACATAAATTACTTTTTTTTGTTACTGTTTTGTAAGTATCATTAAAGATGGAGATAGAGATACAGTGAAATATTTTACCTGATAGGTATAAGTAAATAAATAAAAATATGTATCGTCAGATGACCTTGAATGTGGAAGATCTGCCTGAGGCCTGAGGAAACAGGTCTTGTCACACAATACCAAGTGTGAGAGGACAGCAGTACTAAATTCCTCTATCTGTAACAGTGCGTCTGAAGTAAAACTATCGAAGTCGGGTGTCTGGAAGAATGAATAACTGAGTTGCATTTAAATTTGCATATTTAGTAAACTAGAGTACTGTTCCTTGTGTTATATTTCAGTGTTAAATGCAGAGATACTTTTTTATTATATCCAACAAATAGCCAAATAAAAGATTCCTCTTCACATATAAAATCACCCACAAAATTCTAATTTGTCGGCAGTGCTTACCTTTGCTTGAAGCTTGATTGCTAGACATATTTTAGCATTTCACCTGATGTACCTGCCCTAAGTTTAGGGCTGATAATACATTTCCTTGCTCTGAGAACAAAAATGGTGGAAATACCATTACCGCTGGTCAGCAGGTAAGAAGATGCCAGTGCAGAGGAACGGGTACAAAAGGATGGTGAGGGCTGTCCTTGTGGTATAAACACTGCACAGGAGGTGTGAAATACTATTTACCTCAAACACTCCCAGGCACATCAGGAGGTCTCACTGGTTTCATGTTGGACTACAAGAGCATTTCCCCCAGCAGAACAGGAAGTTTCCATGCACAAGCTCTACTTGCTTTTCTTTGGTAGAGTGTCATTCAGAAAAGTGTATAACCATGGTTCTGTTACTTCTTTTTTTGCCTGGGGATTTTTGGTCTTGCTGAGCCGAGAAACGTGTATGACTTACAGGAGAAAATTGTTGTTTTTTCTGCAGTAGCGGTGTGTCGGGTGGCAGTTGCTGATTACACACGTGGAATTGTGTCTTTACAAGAAGTGATTAATTCCTACTTAAATCTCTAACTCTTTTTTTTAATTAAGTTAATACCCTAAATTACTAATATCCCATGTTATAGCTGAAGAAACAGGCCTAGACACAAGAGTTAAATCTAGGTCTTGCAGCTCAGTGGTGTGAAGACTGACATTACATTGTCACCAGGGCAAGGTATTCACTCTTCCATCATTATCCTGTCTCTGTGACATGTCAGTGATATCTTGGAGCTTTGTCTTTAGATCTCAAGATCCTTGCAAAAGAGGCAGACAAGTACCCAGCAGCTTCATTTTACATCTAGTGTAGTTAATCCCACTATTTGAAGCATTTTTTTTGCTATGCTGGAGTTCTGTTTGACCCTTTTCTTCTTTTTTTTTTTTCTTCTTTTTTTTTTTTTTTTTTTTTTTTTTTAATGTTTTCTGCCGAAGAGGAATGGAAGTGTTCTGGGAAATGCTGAGTGTGTGGCTTTTAATGGAATTTGGCCATTTTCAAGAGATTTGGCCACTTAAGAGTAATTTAGTGATATTTTAGAGATTATTCCTCCTGTATCTTGTAATTACCCTTGCAAATGTCAAGTTATCCCACAAATTAAAGATTTTTCAGGAAAACAGCAGGTTTGTCCTACTGTGTTAAACACAAACACCTTCCTTTCCTGAGTCTAGAAAGAAAAAACACAGTGTCTTCCTCTAAATATACACTTGTGGTTTTTTGCTGCTTTTAGTTTTGCACTTTGGTTCATTTCTGCAGTTACTTGAGTTGTATCAACAATTATTTAAAAAAAAAAAAAAAGAAGAAGAAAAAAAGCCCCACAGCCGTTTTCAGCGCTTGTTGTTCTTGGCACAGGATCAGTTCTGGTGTCCAACTGGTAGGACCTGAAACTTGGGGCTTAACAAGCGCCTGTAGTCAAAACAGTTGGTGTGTGCTAGCACTGATCTGGTATTTGCTGCAGCAGGTCATCTGCCTGATTTTTTACCGTGTGCAGAATACCTAATCACGTTGCTGTGTTTCTCTGACGGCATCTGTGGCAATGTGAATCGTTTCACGTTCCAAAAGTACATGTTTACAGTCGTCGTAGAATCAGATTAAGTTGGCAACCTGCTCCTCTCTGTAAGTGGCTCAGTTTACATTTCTTCTTCTGGCAGGATGTTTTGCATAATTTTGCTGATCCTACTCACTTGTAGACTTTGTGAAATGGAGAATCGTTTTAGTGGGTTTATGTCAGAAAGCGAAGCTTGTGTTTATTGTAAATGAACAGCAGCAGAATGGTGGTTATTTTAGCACTTGATAATTTCCCAATTATGTCATTTGACCTGGAATGAAGCTTGCGATTGTCGAGCTGCGTTTTATGCAGCGGATCAGTCTGGGGGTTTGAGCTGGCAGTTTATTTCCTTTGTCAGTTTACAAGAAGTATCAAAATGAAACCAACTGTGCTGTTTCCTTTCCAGTGCGCAGTGCAAGAAGGGTGGAACGGTTTGCGGATATTATTTCCAAACTTTTTCAGCTGGACTTGGAGTAGTGTTTTGTCAAAAAGGCTGGTAAAGTTATCCTTTGGTCTTGCAACATTATGCTGTAGTTTGCTAGCATCAAATCCAAGTTTATTTTTGCTTAACCTCACGTACTGGGGTTTGTTAGGGTTTTTCAGACTGTGGCTGCAAAATGAAAGTGCTTACAAGGTGTTTATGAACTCTTGTTATGAACCAGCTGCCAGTTACTGCAGGATGACACATTTCTGCAAGCAGTCTAGTTGTTCAGTTTTCTGGTGGCTGGCTGTTGCTTTTTGGGCATATGTGGGGTTTTTTCTGGTTTAGTTTTATTAGAATTAATGCCAAGTACATTTGCAAACTTTGAACTGGGATCAGTACAAGGTGGCAGGTTTCACTTACTGTTTACTGAAATTGTAAGTATACATTGCTCAACTTTGCACAGTGAAGGGCTGTGCAACAAAACACCTCGGGATATACTGTAATTAGAAAAACTGTAATTTGTGCATAGGTGGTGTATGGAGTTACCGTAAGTAACATCTTCATCAACAAGACAGTGATACGTTATTGGAACAGAATCATGTTGTGGATGAGATACTAAATTCCATTACCATCTGCTTAAATATTGTAAATGGGGAATAACAGTATTCATATTGTGTTGGAGCAGTCAGATATATCAGTTTGTGCTGTTTTAAGTAAAAGGACTATGAACTCAAGGATTGTGATGAATACAAGCTTAAAAGGAGTTTTATTATTCTGTAATGTTTGCTAACAGCAAATAACTTTTTTGCCTTTCTGGGTTTTAGCAATTGTAGTTTGTTTGTTTTTACCAAGTGTAATGCCAAGCTGTAAGCCGTAACACTGCGTCTCTGAGTTATTTGTGGGCCAACCTAAAACTGATTTTTGCTTTGGGCCTCTTGTACTCAGGAAGTCAGATTGTGCTAAACGAGAGTAATGTTTCAAAATGACTGGTGCTGACAGAGTTCTAGTGTCTGTTCTGACACTGTTAGAGGGAGTTTTTTTCGTTAATTTCTTTTGTTTCATCTACCTGCAAAGAATAGCAAAAGACCAAAGGCATATCTTTCTCTATGCTCAAGCTGTATCGTGACTTTTTTCCTTTGCAATCTTCTGGGTCTCACCAGTGGAGAAGACACTACCTGTGGGCATAAACTGTGCACTTCATCAGTTTTGAGTAATGCGCATATTGGGTAAGGATGGATGTAGGTGGGATATACTAAGAAATGTTTTTTGTTTGTAGTCCAAATTAGAGATTCCTGCAGTTTCAGGATCATGTAAAGATCTTTTGGTGCACAAAACTACTGCAGTCCACCTGGAAACATATGGTTGGCGGATTTTACTGGCAACATATTTACTGTTGTGTTGTTGTCTGGAAGGTTTGCTGTGAGCTGAGTGCTTGATCTTGTGTGAGAGAGTTGAGGCAAAAACTCGAGAAGAGCCTTTCTACTCAGAATGTGGTTTTGCCTCTTTTTCCCACACGCTGTGCTTGTGGCTCTGGAGCTCATGTTGCCTCTCTATTGCTTTGCTTTTTTTGCTTATGATTAGAAGGAGATGTGGCGTTTCCTGCAAAACAGCTGCTAGTATTCCCTGGTGACCAGTCAGAGAGGATCCAGTGGAATTACAGATTCAAAGGCAGACCTAGAGGACTTTGGCAGCTGCAGCAGAGGTTTTGGGGAAAGGTAGGGGGTTGCAGTGTGTAGGATGCAGGAAGGAGGATTAGAAATGGAGTACAAGGGCATGGGAGAGAAGCTCTGGAGATTCAAGCACTGCTAAGTCTCCAACAACATAAGGACTTCACGTCTACAAACAATTCAGATTTGGCTGAGAAAGTTGGACTATATCCATGTTTCCATAGGACATGGAGAATCTGCTGGAATAGTTTAAGATCGTTCGCAATGCTGCTGATGCCGAGTTTGCAGTGTGCATTAGGACAACACGTAGTGTTGGGCTTCTAGACTCTTGCCATTAACTAGAAAAAATAACAGATATTGATCTGAAATCGATTCTTTAGAAAGTGCAGTTAATTCAGTGAGAGAGTGTTAAACTTTCCTCCAAGATTAATGTTGTTAATGTAATAACTGTTTGACAGCAGAAGTCACATGTTGCTTGTCACTTGCGGCAGTGGCTGTGCTGAGACAGCTGAGAGGTTGCAGAAGGATTAATGTGGTAAAGAGGATTGTAACTTTAGTTGTGTTCTCTCTGCTTTTGGATTTGACAGCAACTGGTATTTAGAAACAAAACAGAATATGTGCTGCTATTTATGTGGAGTATAAACATCAATTTGGAAGTATTTAAATGAATTGGAAAAGTTCTCTTTCATATTTTAAACTTGAGCACACATTCTTAGCATTGCAGGGTTCGGCAGAAACTGAAATGCATGTAGAATTTAGTTTAGTATATTGTGAGTGATAACTGGTTTTCTAGTTGCCTAGAGTTCACCAACTCTGCTAGATCTAATCTTGTCTGCACATGAACTGCAAACAAGCGTGGAAATTTTTACACAGATGGCTGGTTGTCTCCTGAATGTGTTAGTATGTGAATATCTAATTTTATAACAACTATTTGATGTGAAAATGTCTTTTATTTGCTTATTCATTTATTACTGTATAATAGCAGATTAGTAGCAGATTTCTATATTATATGCAATTGCCTGTATATATGTAAAATCTGAATAGATAAATTAATAGAAATTTTTAAAAAACAGATGTGACCAGGAAAGTCAGTTTGATAGAGGAGAACCACCACTCTGGTTTGAGCAGTTGATTTTGACAGCTGAAAGCCTTCTTGATTTGTCATATATTCCTCTTATTTCTCTTGGAAACTTACTACCAATGTCTAAGGCTGATTCACCACCATATACATAGTAACGAAGGAGGAAGTGAGAGGCAACCTAGTAGTTGTTGAGAAGGCATATATCAATATTTAGTTGTGATTTATGCCCCCACCATTGAGATTTGTCTATGAGGTTTCATGCCTTCAGCAAGTCCAGCCTCCTGTGGCTGTGCTTGCCTAGCTCAAATAGTGCTTTTCTGCCCCCTTGGGGGAAGTTACTCTTCCAGCTCTTCACTGCGACCCTACCTGCAAGGTGTTGCTGCCACCTTCTCCTGCTGACACTAAAGTGATGTTTGCTTATGTGAGTAAACATGCAGATTTTACCTGTCCGTGCAGTATCTGAGGACATTGACAGTTCTGTGGCGTTGGCTATTTACACTCTTCCTCCTGTGTGATTTTACACTGGTCATAATTTCCATTTTGCTTCTATGAAATTTCAAGAGAAGCTGGGTAGTGCTGATAATTCTCAAATATGTATCAGAGTCTGTCTAAAACAGGGAAGACTTTCTGTAGCCAAGTTTTGGGAGAAGAGGAGAGTTTGGGAAGGTAAAATACCAAATACAGCGGTTGGTTCTGATCACAAGAATGACCACCAATCTGACACACTCAGATAAAATAAGTAATCTTGTAATCTTTTCCTTCCCTATCTTTTAAGTAAACATTTATTTTAAAGTGGGATGCACTTTATTATATTGCCATATCACAACAGTGCCTCTTCCACCATTCTCTGTTACACCAAAAAATCCAAAGTTAATGTACTGGTTTGCTCTTGGGAATTAATAAATTAAGAAAGTTGTCTAGGGAAAAGCACCAAACTGAAAATCAAATGTAAAGAGACTGTTAAAAAATAACTTGCTATGGCATGTGATACTTAGATGACTTTAAAATACAATTTTAGATGGTCAGTAACTTGAATGTCCGTCTTTCCGGAAGATTAATTTTAATAACAGAGTAGTGTATTTCATTTCCAAATATATCCATAGGGATGATATCAAAGACACGGTTTACTAGAAGGCAGTCAGTGTTGAGAAAACTGGTCGCTGTGGTGAGGAATGGACTAATTAATCGTGGATTTTTATAATTTGTGTATGGAAATCATGTTTTTTCCTAGGTTTCACTTTATATACACTTTGGTCTTGTTGATTACATAGCATTTCCTTTTGATCAGCCCTCACATAATTAATGGGAAAGTGGCAAATTTTTATTAAGCTAATTTAAATTGATTAAGTAGTTGCTAAGAAGGTTGGTGAATCTTGAAACAATAACTGTTATTTAATGGAAGAAATACTCTGTGAATTGAACTCTGCATTTCAGAGGCAGATGCGTAGCTTACATGGTTGTTGCTACAAATGTGAGGTGAAATGAATGTAAATTAACTGCATCTTGCAAAGGACTTTTAAAGGCAGAAGCTGCATACTGAGATGTGTGGTGGGGTGAAAACCAGCAAATGACAGTTAGCATTTGAGGTGTGAGGGGAGCTACTTTTTGTATTTTAAAAAAATTAAGACTGTTTTGTTTTTCAGTTGCAGGAGAATCTGGAGGGAATTTCAGCATTTGTAATTAAAGCTGTGAATATGAAGATACGGAAGTTCTTGATCTTTAATAGAAAATGCCTTTATTTAGTCATTGGAGATATAATAGAAACAGTTTGAAATATTCTTTAAATATTTTTTAAGCATTTATCTTTGTTCTTGAGGTATTCACCTATTGCAAATTAATCGTGGATGAATCCTTCTGCTACTGGCAAGTTTTTACTTGTGAGGATGCCAGGCAAATTGTCATGTTTTGATTATTCTCTGTGGGAAAATTTTTCTTAGTTATCCTTGAAATATCAAACTAACGAGCGCAGGGTTGGTGATGTAAATACAAAACCTTCCCTTGCAGCAGCGGGTCGCCATTGCTTCCTTAACCTGCTCTTGGGTGACGGGGCAACGATGTGCAAGCTCAAAGAGCAGCACCCACTTGGATTCTTCATGTTAAGAGCTGAAGGCTCTAGACAAGGAAAAATTGCTGTGTGTTGAAAGAGCAATTTCAGCTTGTCCGAAGTTCTCTGTCTATAATTACATTACACTTGCTGCGTTTGATTACTGTGCCAGTAGTGGAGGTACCTGGCTGATCCCCGCCGTGGAGGCTCTTGGTGCTGGCAAGCTGGAGTCAGCTGCTGCTGAGCACGGCCCTGCTGACTGGAAAATTCCTCTTCCCCCAGCCCGCCCGTGCTGCCCACTGCCTCTGGATGGGGCGCACCGGGGTGAAGGGGCTGGGGTGTTCCTGCAAATGGAGGGGCAAGACTGTTCAGGATTTATAGCAGCTCTCAGCAAAAAACAACTGTCTCTTGTAATACTTTGTAGTTGTGCTTAAGTTTGCAGCACCAAGTCCATTGTTTGCAGCACACTATGATCCAGCCGGCTGGCCAAGCACGAGCACTTCTCCCCAGGAGAAGTGTCTAATTTGTAAAGAATGACCAAATACCTTCTTACAACAACCTTTTCATTTAACAATATCAGGGATAGCACATTTAGACTTAAAAAAATAATAATAATAACCAAACCCAAACAATTTGACCGCAGCCTGTCTGTCCAGAAGCCTGTTCTCCTGGTGCAGGGTCAGCAAGGCCTTGTTTTTTGCAGTACCTTAACAGGTCTCTCGTGTGAGTGTGAACAGTGCTTACACAAGGGCCTCACCTTTAGATGCAGTGTTTGTAACTGACACATAAACTTCCTGCTTTTTTGCACTTGCTATTTGCTCTGTGTGGAATAAAAAATAAGCTTTTACCTTGATTGGTGATTGGAGTTAACCTCCAAGCTACAAACCAGGCAGAACCTGTCTCTCTGGGAGGACTGGGAGCAGTAGACCTTTTGCTACTTTTCAGTCTTCTGATTGTTTTCCATATGGCTTTCCATTAAACTTGAAAAAAGATAGTTATAAACTGTCCAATAACTGGGTCACATTGTTATTAAGCCATTATAGAAGCAATCTCATGTCTGTCACAGAGTATTTTACAGTCATCCAAGCTGTTGTTACATGCTCGTCTTTTTCTTCTTTACATGAAGGAGCTGGGACACCTAGTGTACCTCACACAGATGCTGGCGGTTGCTTATTGGTTAAAAAATGGTTTGAGATTCCTTGGTGGAATTTTCTGGTAGATTATTAGCATTTATTTTACTATTTTTTATATTTTTCAGAGTACTTAATGGTGTTGATTTTGTTTAATTATAATTTGGCTTGATTACATTCAGAACAGTAATGAACTGGTGTCCTTCAGAGTGATGAAATAATTATAACTAGCATAGAGGGGAAAAATTCTTCCCTGACTTTTTTTTTTTTTTTTTTTTTGCTTTTGGCCTGTGAAAAGCTGTAAATTTTATTATTTTTCCATTACAGAACGAAGACACGGTTCAATGTGTAAACCTTCCCCTTCTCCAGCTTCTCCAGCCTGCAATTCCAGAACATCCCTAGTACAGATGAAACCGAAATCCTGTATCAGCGGCCATAACCCTGTCAGCAGCAACTCAAAGCCATTCAAAACGCCCAAAGACAATCTACTTACCTCCAGTAGCAAACAGCACACAGTCTTTCCTTCAAAAGTATCACGGGATAAACCATGGTAAGTACCAAGTTGCCAAAGATGTTGGTGTTCAAAAAATAACAAGTATCTCTATGTATATTTCACAATCATCAAAAAAATCTGTATTTTCATCTCATCTAAGTTTACAGTTTAAGCCTTTTCTTAAGGGAGGAAACTAAGCTGTCTTTAAATTAAAAAATTATTTATATATAGAGAGAAAGAGGAAGAAGAAAAAGAACTGGATTACTTTTCTGATGTTCCATCAAATGTCTGCTTTTCTAAGATGCATATAGCAAGTGAGATATTGACTCAGTTTGCTATCATTCAGGTCCAGCTTCCATTACAGTATCAGCCCTTAAAACTGATGCTTCTTTAACCGTAGGGTAATTTTTGCAGATTTCTTAATATTGACTTAACTGGTGTTCATGAAAACTTGTTGGTTATAGTCACTTATCTTCAACAGCAGCTACTGTGGAGTTCATTCTGTATTTTGATAATGTTTGATGCCTTATAAGAAGACAGAAGAAAATTCTGGCTGCAAAAAATCACTATTTTGGGGGCGTCTTACATCATGTACTGTGATATATATACACATATAGGCTTTGAGACTGCCAGGCCCATCCTTCCTTGACTGTGATGATAGCAGCAGAGTTGCAAAGATGTAAATGAGAGCAGAATTGGGTCACTATTTTATCCCATAAGAAACTGTTTTGTCTTTAGTTATCTACAGAAAGGATGCTTTGTGATTAGGTCACTAAGTTGTCAATTCGAGATCTGGGTTCAGTTCCTGGTTCTGCACAGGCTGCTGTTACACCTTAATCTCCTCGGCCTGAGTTCTGTGTCTATAAACTTGAGATAGTGAGACTTCCTTTTTCTGAAGTTTTATCTACTTACTGTGTAAAGATCCTTCCCTTTTATATGTAATATCTAGCATTAAAAGGTCATAATTTTAGGTAGGGTTTCTGGACACAACTGCCTTAAAGCAGTAAATAATTAATGCAAACCATTCACTTATGAGGCAAAGCATAAACTCAAATCATGATGAAGTAATAGCTTGTGCTTTCTGCCTGAAACATGCACTAGTTGGTATGATATCAGAGAAAGCAGCTTCTGCATAGCTGTAGAATTTACCTTGCACTGGAACAAACTCCATCAAAATCTGATCTTCCTAAAAATCTGAACCCACCATCTCTATAATAAGCATGATGAACATTCTGGACAATTGTGGTATCATAATTCTGAAAATAGAAAATCTGATTGTTTAGATTACACACACACACATATACAGAGATAAGATAGAGACTATTCTAGTTAAGGTGTAAGTGCCTTATTCACTATTTAAAGACAAAATTATTGACTGAATAATGACCTTTTCTTCTGAATGTTGGAGAGGAGTTTTATACAAGAGAGGAATTTATTTCTCAAGTCTAATTAAAAGAAAATCAGAAAGTATTTTAGAGTACTAACACTATTGACTATAAACCTGTTTCTCATCCTAGTGTTACAGACAGCAACTTACATATCCACATTTCAGCATACTAACTGCATCTATAAACAATATCTTCCGTTCTGGCACCAGATGGCATTCTGTCAGTCAGTGAAAGCTGGAAGGGAACAGAATGACTGAGCATTTCCACCAATGCCTTTTCCCTTTATTGGAAACATCCCAAACATTTACTGATGATTTACTAGGTAGATTTAGCCATTTAAAACTGCTGTCCTGCTCTGTTAATACTTTGGCAACAAATATGTCAGTAGATGTACCTGTGAATTACCCCATTCTTGTGGCCCTGCTGGAAGATAATACTGTGGTTGTGTTTACTAGTGGGGAAAAATGAGGCATATAGTAGTTAAAGATATTGTAATCATTGCATAACAAAGCACAAACAGTCTGAAGCAGAGATAAATGAAATTGTCTTTCAAAATTTAGTTTTGAGTGCCTTGGATTACGTGACTTGTTAAAGAATAAAATCAGTCTGATAATTATCACAGGTTATAGAAAGCTCACAGGTATTACAGAAGAAAGTGCTTGTCCCTATTTCATTAGTGGATTACAAATTTTATTTAGAATTCTAGAAAATACTCAGCAGGTCTGATTTTCTTAAGGACAAATTATTCATAAAATTTATTCTGTTTTAAGATAAGATTGTATCTTTCATTCAGCTGTTTGTACAAGCCATAGAATTTCACCCACTTATGTTTTAGAAAGAAACACTCAATTAACACAAATACATTTGTCTTGAAAAAGCAAATAGGATTCATTGTGTATCCAAGTGTGGCGTGGTTTAAGCTCCTCAGAAGCCTCCAGTGCTTGTGTCTGTTACGTTGTAGTCTTGTGTCACAAATATGTACTTAACATAGGTTCTTCCCAGTAGTTACCAAATTAGCTTAATTCAGGAATTGTAACACGTGTAATGATTGCTTTCCGTACTTGGAATAACCTTTGTTGTGCTGCCTGATTCTTTCATAAAGAAAGCAGTTCATACATTTTAGCAGTTACAATTAGTAGTAGTATTTCAGCAATGGCCTCTGCAGCAGTGCGGCTCAGTAGATCTGTCTGTTAGTATGCCTGCCTGCATGTAGACCCGACTCTCTGTTGTTTAATTCATTAGAGTTTTGGTTGAGTAATCATCTTAACATTGACCGAGTAGCTCTTTCTCTCCTTCACATCCTGTGTTCTTCTTAGATGTGCTGCAGAGGTTGAGGTTGCTCCTCAGCTAATGCTATGCATGATCAGAATGATCAGATGAAAGCAATCTGGAACTCTTTCATTTTTGTAGCTGCTGTTTTAATACTTCCCGTCTTGTAGTTGGAATATGAAGGATTATTGTGAATACATCATCCAGAAATATCTGTCAGCTCTGCTTTTTTCCCCTGTATCTTTCTAATATTGTTGCTATTAATACAGCAGCGCCTAGAGACTGGAGCAGTGCTGAAGCACCACTGTGCACAAGATAAATGTAAAGCATCACTTTCTGAAGCTTGTGGTTGAGGTTGTATAGAGAGAAAAAGTCAAAGAATAAGATGATTGGTAGTAATAACAATAATAATGAACAAGCAATCATAATTAATAAGAATAGCCCAGGTACTTACCCTTTATAAAAGGCATTCCTGCAGCCAGGAACTCTCTCTCTCACTGCTGACCTGCCCAAAGGAAGCTGCTTTGCTTGCCGTGCCCCAGTGCAGCTTCTGAGCGCTGCCCAGGAGGATTTTGGTGCTGTGATGCTACAGGGTGTTGTTCATTTCCACCCGTCTGTGATCCTGAGGCAGTGTAAAATTGGTGTAAAGTAAGCTAGCCCTGAGATCACAGCTGAAGCAAGTCTCCTTGCCCTCCCTCCACAAGGATTAGCTGTTGCCTGCCAGAAGTTTTGAAAATGAGATGGAAATTAGGTGTTTTTCATCAACATGTAGAAAACTGACATTCTTTCTGTCAACAGAAATAGGATTACAAAGGTATACCTGTGGGTAATAATTTAAAATTTATAAAAAGATTTTCAAAGGATTTTTTTTAGTCATCTCTTAACCTTTATTACTTTGTGTTAGGAAATACCATTATTCATACTGAGGCTGAGAAAGTGAAGCTAGTCAAGATGTAAGGATGTTCCTAATGCAGCATGGAATTGGAAACAAAATTCAGCAGAGTTAACTTGGACCACATATTCTAGCACTAAATTACAAATACTTTGTTATATTGTGGAGACAATCCCAGCAAAGTAGAATAGAGCAGTGTTTTATGTTTTTAAATGTTTGTTAATTTATCACAAATTTGAAAAGAGTTGAATGAGTGGCTGAGATTTTAGAATTAATATAATTATGAATGACTAAGAAAAGCCCCAGCAAAATTACATAACAACAAGTAAAAATAATTTTAAAAGCCTGAAGAAGGGAAGCAGAGGTAATAAGGAGCTACAGGTATGAGGAGTGTTGTGACATACTACAGGTATTTTTCTTGCTTGGGAATGACAGTGACAAGCAATGGCTTGGAACAAAAATAATTGCTGCAAGGTACTTAGCAGGGAAATTCACTTTTGTTTCAGGAGTTTGTCGCAGGCTTTGCTGAAGGAGTAGTTAAAATAGGATAGAATAGGATAAGATAGAATAATTTCAGTTGGAAGGGCCCTACAATGATCATCTACTTCTACTGCCTGACCAAGAACATGAGAAAACAGAAGGAAATGAGTTATCTTACCTGAAAAAGAGAATGAGCCATTGAAGCCTGTCATGATCAAGCACTTTGTATAGCCCTCAGATATTTTTGTAGCCTTTTTCTGGTTCCCTTTTAATTCACCAACATTAGTATTAAACCACTGGTCAGCAACACTGGAAGCTGTGTTCCAGTATCAGTATAACCAGGGATATGTGAAAACAAATTTGTTCTTAATCTTATTTGCCATATCCCTTTTATAATATAAGCACAACAATACAATAAAAGCTCATAGTGCTTATCTGCTGTGACCACTGAATAATTTTGTCTCTATTTTCCAGTATGTTGTTTCCCCATATTTCACTGCAGACTGAATAGCATGTTATTTCATGTGTATATTTCATTACATTTGCTTGTATTAAAGTATCTTTTTGAATTGATGGTTTACGAAACACTCCATGCTCTTTTTGTAACTGCCTTTGTCTCTTCATTATTTAGTTTCTCTCAATCCCGATTCCATCAGCAAGTGTTATCACCAGTAATCTTGTATTTATTTCTAAAGACCAGTGAAGTTTTCAGTCTCATCAGACTTGGTAATGAAGGCTAAAAAGTCCCCCTAGCAAGCACTCTTACTGAATCATAAATCTCTGAAAAACTAGGTTTCAATTTCATCTTGTTTAATATTTGCTTTTAAACTGTACTTCTTCGTGTTTTATAATGCCTTCCAAAAGTCAGAACATTTTCACAGTTATCTTTGTCAGTTTAACTGATAATCTCATCAAAAAGTGAAACCAGATTTATTTGCCAAGATCTGATTTTCAGCAAAACCATGTGAACTAATTGTTTATCAGTTTATTTTCTATTATTTCTTCCAAGACACTCTGGTTTGGGTTGTCAGTGTGGATGCAACAGCAGCACTCATCTAGCTTCTCTAAATTGCCAAATATTCCATGATTCAATTAGAAATCAATATGCTGAGAACCAATATCTCTCCAACATTTTTGGAACTCACAGCCACGTTATCCAGATTTGTTTACATTTAAATAAATAAATAAATAGATGATTTTTCTGCTGGCATTTTACACTTACTGAGGGAATCAGAAAACCATTTTTATCTGACTGGAGAGTGTTATCATGTTTTCTTTATAGTATAGAAGAAATACTGAACATTTCAGTCATTTTTGCTTTGCTAATAACTATTCTACTGTCCTTTAGGTAGATACTGCTGTTATTATTATAATTTCTTTCATAAAAAAAAGTAAACTTGTCTTTACCAAATACAGATTTTTCTCCCGTATCTTTGGCAATTGTCTGTACTCCAATTTTTCTCATTTTCACTGATTCTCATGTGCCCTACCTTGGTTTTTGTGTTTGTTGCATGTTGTTTATCTCACTGTCCCTTTCAGCAGTTATAGTGAATAAATCTAATTTTTTTGTGTTTGTTTAAAAATATTAATATTGTTAGCAAACTGCTTCATTCTGCAGTGCTGCGTTAATGGTTGGGCTTAATGATCTTAAAGGTCTCTTCCAACCAAGGCTATTCTATGATTATCATGGTGAGTTTAGTACAGTGTACACACGTCTGATATGTTCTTACATTAAAGGTTTGAGGTCATATATGTAAGGGGGTAAGTTTTGCTTAGTACCAAAGATGTATTTTGTTTATGAATAGTAAGGGATTGGATCTTAAAAAAAAAAAAGGTTAATTTTCATAATTCTCTACATTGCCAGGCTTTACAGATGCCTGATTTTGTAAACATTTAATTGAACAAAAATAGTCATTAAATGGTACTAAGTATTTCATTTTCATCTGGTCTGAAGACACTGTGTTACTTGCATTGATTTTTTTATATCTGTGGAAGGGGATTCAGTAACTGTAAATGTTTGGTACAGAAAATACAACTTGAAGATTTTTCTTTGGTTTTGCAGTGTTCCTGTTCCAGTAGTCAGTCTAGAGAAAATTCCTAACTTAGTGAAGGCAGATGGTGCCAATGTTAAAATGAATTCTGCAACCACTACCACCATCACCTCCTCCTCAGCCTCTCCATCCACCATACCTGCTCCAAATTTGGTTAAATCTGGTTTGACTTCCAAGTCAGTGCCACCATCACCAGAAAAGATTCTGAATGGCAAAGGAATTATAGCTCCATCAATAGACAAGAAACACCAAAATGGCACCAAAAGCAGTAACAAGCCTTACAAAAGACTTTCAGGTGAGTGATGTTTTAGTTCGTCTTTGAAGTAGCCCATCTTTCTTCATTAATATTTCTGTAGCTCAGAAATAGTGCACTAATAAAATGCTGTAGCCTGGGTTTGCTTCGATTTTTTTACTATATGATGCCATTTTGCATGTGCAAAAAAGCTTTCATGCTCTTAGCATGTATAAAATATTTTCAAAGTACACGTTCTGTTTAGCTTGAAATTAGAGTGTTCAATGCATTTCTCAACTGGCCAACAGGCCAGATACAAATTTTTAAGGAAGTAAATTCATTAAAACAGAAAAGCAGAAGGGCTTGCTCAAGCCATTATGTGATTTGGGTCTGTTTACAACAAAAGAAAATGTGCCTTGATTGGGTGACTTGAGTTTAGTCATGATCAAGTTGAACAGTTGAGGCTTAAGATACTGTATTATCCACCAAGTCATGATTTTTTAAAGAACCTTCTTCCTTGGTCTTAAATACTAGGAAGTTTGAAGAAGATATGGGAAATGCTGGGGAAGTCTTAGAGGTCATGATTCCCCTCCAGCCTTATCCCTCTGCTATTCACATGAATGAAGACATTTGTAGTGTGGGGATTTCTGTCTTTCCCAGGAAGACTGGTCGGTGGGGTTGAGGGAGTAGCATTAAATGCAGGAATGCCATGGATGGCCTTAGGCAGGGCAGTGTTGAGGATGTTCCTGTGCAAATCTGCCACCAAAGCACAGAACACCCTGTTGTGGGAGGGCAGAGGCTCCCTTAGAAAGGTTGCCATCCGCTGGGAGGAAGAATTATTTTCTGTGGAGTTCCCCAGAGGTGACCCATGCCAGCTGTTGGACAGTGAGTAGAGAATTTGTCCCCTAAAGCTGAAAACATATTTTTATTCTGAATGAAAGGAAACACGGCGTTTTTAGAGTTGTTTGGGTTTTTTAAAAAAGCAAACGTAACTGACTCAAGTTTATGGCTTCAGAAGCTGTGCAGGGTCTATTCATCAGCTGGTAGTACTTTGTGATTTGGGCAGGAACTTCTTGTGTGTACTGAAAGGCTAATTTTGCTAACGGCAGCATGATCCACATTACATCGTCAGTTTGGTAGCAAGTTAGTTCACAGGATTTCTAAATGTGCACTAGTTATGAACCAAGTATAAGTTCTACCAGATAAATGCTTTCATTTCCAGTTAATGAGTATGCCTTATTTTTTTTACTGATTATCAGGTTTATTTTTTTCATTTTCTCAAATTTGGCTGTTAGCCTATGGTAGTGCTACCTCGGCTTGATTCCAACCAGTGCAAGGTGTTTGCTAGGGCTGTGTGGGGTATGGAACAATGCCATTGCCTTAAAGGAGTCAGTACACTGATTGCCTTTCTTAGCTAGTTAGACGTAGCATCTAAGAAAACAGAACTGTTGTTTATGATAGTGTTCCACAAAAAGAAAAAATCTTAAGAGAAAGTAGCTGATTAGGCTTTTAAACCTTACATTTCACTTGCTAAGATGCAATTTGTTATTCTGATAAAAACTATATTTTGCAAGTAATTTAAAATATTGGTTTGTTTTAACCTATTATTTCTTTTAATGGTGTAGATGCTTAATTTAGCTATTCAGTTCTGAATTCCTACTTGGGCAATTGATTCTGATACTTTTTGAGATACTTGTTTTCCTCATGTTACCACGTACCTCCACAGGGTTGTAGGTGATACACATACCATTTTTGTGTAATTGCTTGATGAAATACATTCATAAAGGAGAATAGTTTCTGTCAGGCCTTTCCTCATCTTGCTTGCATTTTCTGTGGAGGTGACTCTGTCATTATTCTACGTCTAAGCTGTCACTTGCAGTGTCTCCTTGGCTAAGGAACATTTCACTGATAGAAATTTCCAAACAAGGCTGGTACTCTGCACAGGACTTTGAACACTCCAATAGGCATTAGTTTACTTTTATATAGTTAACAAATCCACAGAATTTATACTTTTTTTAAAAGCTCCTCTGTCATTATCAGATTTAGAGTCCATTCAGTCTTGCTTTTGCTGCCTCATGCAGCAACACAATAATTTAGCGATGATGCAAATAGGAGAAGTCCTGAGAGCAGCATGGATGAATGGCCTGTAGATTGTGTGTCACTATGATGGATTCCTCTCCATTATTACACAGAACTGTGCAAAGGCTGAGAAAAAGATCTTGGAAGGTCAATGAGATTATTATTTTAGATATCCCATAAATTTCATTCATTTCCCTTAGTCTGCTGCTGTGGAACTAACTGTACAGCTGTTAATTTTTGAAGCTCCTTAATAGGTCTGGCCAGTTTACATCTGTTTTCTTTCCTTTTTAGCAACCTCTGCTCTCTCTCTCATACCATTCCCTGACTGTGGCTGAAGTTTGTTTTTTTCTTTTTTCTGAGAGCTGTTGGTTGGTTGGGTGATGAATGAACCTGCCCTCTTTTCAGGAGCACTGTCGTTGGTGAGAAGGAGGAAACAGCTTGTGGAACCACAAAAGACAGTTTGTACGTGCCCAGCATAAGTGGATCAGTGTTCCCTAGTAGCACACTGAGGAAAAAAAAAAAAAAGTTTTTCCTAAATATTCCTTAGTTCTTGTTCTCTTTGGGGTGAAGTTAAAGAATGCAGATGCCCACTTTACAGAGAGAATATCTGTTGTGTTGCAAACGGGAGTTTGGGAGAATTCGGTTTTGGCCCTTCCTCTTCTTTCAGTGAGGTTCTAATGAATGCTCTTTACTCCATCCACCAAACATGAATAAGTAGAATCTGTCCTGCAGAAACAGCTTTCTGAAGCTGTGCCTGTGGACAGGATCTAGGAGTTCTCATGTTACTCATTTCCTAATACAGAGGTGATCAGAAGTTGTATTTTGTTATTGATAATGGGGTGATAGTCTTCATTTAATGTGTTGCCCAAACCAGGCAAACTGTAGCTGGCAGTTAGATATTCGTGATTTCTCTGGAACAGCCATGTACACTTCAGCCAGGAGAAGTGGCTTCCTACTTGTTTAGTGTTTTCTGTTCCACGAGGAAAGCATGTAATTTTGTTGTTCAGTAGATCGCAGAGGCTTTCACTTTTTCTGACTACAATTCATTCTGTTGGTTTTACTTCTATGTGGTTTCCTAAAAACTGGCTTTGCTATAATCAGTCCTGCTAGCCTTTCTTGGTTGGAGCACTTTGACTGACAAGCAGCAGTCTGGATGCTCCCAAAGGGAGCACTTCTGAATTATATTTCCCTGTTGGTCCCAAACAGTCCTCACCTGGTGACTTTCAGAACGTGCTCCACAGCCTAGTGATTACCCTCAGGATTTTTCATTTGAAGACATATTTATAAGTCCAAATAGTCTATTTAGTTTGGTTTTTAATTTGCATTGAAGATTTTTAGGTGACTGGTTCAGGAAGCTGTGATACAAATATCATACACTCAAAATCCAGCAGTAATTAACTCCTTCAGTTCATGAACATGTGTTTTCATCCATTAAGCAGAAAAAAATGTTTATTATAGTTAGCCATACACAGCTACTTTTCTGTTTCTGTTGTGCTGTAAAGGCCATGGGAAGTACCACTACTTGTGACAGATTTCAATCCCTTTGTAGATTTCACCAAGAAAAACAGTGCTTGTTTTTTCCAAGCTTACTTTTGGGTATCTTTCTCCTAACGGTTGATAACATAACCATTTAATGTTTGCTTTATCATTTTTAAGTCCATATAGCAGAATACATAAAACTGCTAGCAGTTGTGATATCTAGACAGCAGTTGTCATCTAACATAGGCTACTTGGCCTCATATTTCTTCTTCCAGCTGTTCTACTTGCTGTGATGCTTTTGTAACATTGTAACATAGCTGTGAATTGCTGTCTTCATCTTATCTCTGATTAGTTTGTTTATAAAGAATTTTATATCCTCAGATTAAATACTGTATTTGAGTACAGGATGTTTATTATATCTGAATGTAACACCACTGTATGGTTAAAATAGGCTTTGGCAAATAGTCTATAATAGTCTCTCAACAAAAGCAAACTAGTCTGCCAATTAAAACATGCGATGTCGAGGTGCATAGAGTTAATGGTTGATTTTTTTGGTGTCATAAACTAAAAAGTGTATGTCCATAGTTTAGTTACAGCTCTGTAATGCAAACCCTAAGATTATATTAACATAACCTAAAGGAGGTGATGCTATCTGTGGTATATAAATACTAAAATATTAATGAAAATGGAATATGTAAATACATTATATTAAATATTAATGCACTTTTAGCATTAAGCATGAGTAGAACTCATGTAAATGCCTTTTTTTATAATCTCTGCAAATTTAAACTCCATGCCTCCCTTCACTTAGGGAAATAAGAACTAACATACATGTTATTTTTACACAGATATAGGGGACAGATTTAGGTAAATTTGGGGTTTTAAATGCCACTAGTAGTCTTGCATTTACTTTTGAGACATTATGGGTTGATTTTTAGAGTTTCTGAGTATGTCAAAGAAATATTGTTCAAAGCACTTACGATATTTAATCTGTATGTGTCTCAGCCAAACTCAGAAGCTAGATTTGCACGATGCATTTCACGGCCTCAGAGGCAGCCAGCGTTAGAGGGAGAATGGAACCCATGGGTATTTGGCTTGGTCCTGTGTTTGGGCCGTGCTAGCTGTTGAGCTCAGCTCTGTAAGCAGACTTATTTCTATGAAGTCTGCGATTGAAATCCTGCTCTAAATAGTTTTGAAACACGTAAGGACAAAAAAACTGAACAACTGTGAGTGAGGCACATCACACTATTACGGGATGCTGGAGTTTGGAACAGTGGTTCAGGTTAAGCCTGGTTGAATTAAGTACTGTCAGGCAAAAATTATAGCTACTCTGGTTAAAATTTCTGTAATAATCTGTTTTTTTTTTTCTTTTCCTCCTCTCCTCCATCAAACAGAAAGAGAATTTGACCCAAATAAACACTGTGGAGTACTGGATCCTGAAACAAAGAAACCTTGCACAAGATCGCTCACCTGCAAGGTATTTTTCTTAGAAGATAAAATATCAGATGCTTTGTTATAGTTTAAATCCTACCACAGTAGTTTGAGAGGTCATACCTGCTGCTGTCTTACAGACAATGGGTATGGTATTCAGGCGCTGTCTTCAGGTAATTCTTTTGAGTAATTCTGTTTCTTTGAATCAGAGCATCTGCATTATTCCACTGATATTTCTAAAAAGATTTTTTTCTTATCACTTTGTTATGCAAAAAACCATTAACGTTTCATGTAGAAGAACAAGTATTATTTTAAATGCTCCTTTTTTGGTTCATGTGTGCAACAATGTTGAAGTGTAGTCAATCTTTAGTAAAATATAGCCATGATTTTTGTATAATAAATTACTTGGTGGGTGCCCTTGTGATAGTAGTAAGTCTCATGTCAAAAAGTAGCAGCAATGTAAGACATTTCTAGTGAACATTTGTACGTGTATGTGCTGCTTGTCAGTAGAGATGATCACTTAAATTCGCTTTAAACTTTTCAATCCAATGAAATCAATTTTTCATTGTAAGTTAAGAGCTACGATGACATTACTTCTTAATATTTTAAAGTTATTGGAATTATATTTTCTGTTTTGGAAAAGGTAAGTCAATATACTCTATTTTATGAAAATTGATGCAAAAAGTAATTTTAGCCTTGATGTTGGCATTTCTTAAGAATGACTTCATAAATTATCAAAGGCAATGTGGAATAACAGCTTTATTTCCATAACTGTGGCTAAAGTTGTTTGAAGTAGATTTTATCTTTTAGAGTTGTGGTGTATCGGAAGTATAGAGGACTCATAAACAATGTCATGCACACACAAATGCTTTTTAACCACCCTATTTTTAGACTCATTCACTTAATCATCGACGAGCAGTTCCAGGCCGTAAAAAACAGTTTGACATCCTTCTAGCTGAACACAAAGCTCGATCCAGGGAAAAAGAAGTTGCAAAAGACAAAGAGCATCCACCGTCTGCAAGGGAAAGCTATCAGAGCCAGCCCACACCAGCACAAGACTCTCTGTCAGGATCTTCAGTGAACTCTGGGCAAGAATCTAAAGTAACATCTCCTGCAAAATCTAGACCACCAAATTCTGTACTTCCAAGGTAAGCAATTCTCCAGTGTGGAGTGTTGCATTCTGAAGGTGCTGTAAGAAATGTCTGTAATCTTTTGTACAGCTTATTTTATAAGCATTTGCTATTTCTTTAGGCTATTGCATGATAAAACATACTACTATAAAAGTTTATCTTAGCAGTAGAACATAGACTATGTTTATGTTAGCCTAAATCTGTCCATGGTAGCCTGTGACCATGGAGTGGGAGTGGCAGGAGTCGCATCCACCCTCGGCTCAGAATCCCAGACCAACTGCATTTTTTTGCTAAAATGGTCAGTAATAATTAAGAAAGTTTGCATTTGAATCATTCTGACACTTTTGGGAATAAATGGCCATTTCCATGAATAAGGGTTAGGTACTGGTGGTGAAATTCTGCATGCGTGTGTAGATTTTTTTCTCTGCAAATACTTCACCAATTACATCAATGGAATGTCTTTTTAAAAAAAAGGTGTAATTTAGTATAAATGACAATGTAAGCAGCTAGATCTTAAAACTCTTGATTTGAAACTGTCCATAGCATGTCTTTCCTCATTTTGAGGATTTTTCTTGTAAAGAATAAAAACAGTCTTCAGAAAAAGAATGCAAACTTCTGAAGACATCCCTTTAGAAAAACCTGTATGATGTATTGGATCTACTGAATTCTACTTACCCTCTGGTAAACTTCCCACATCTTTTGTCAGTTCCAGTTGGCTGGGGTTTTTTTGGTACTAATTTTGACTGCAGTAGTTAGAGCTAAACTAGTTGGGGTTTTTTAATATTTATTTTATTTCATATTTCTTTTCTTTGCAGAAGCCTTGGTCAGGATTCAGTGCCCATTTGGGGCTTTTGTACTAAGATAGTCCCTATTTCAGAGACATCTGTTGTGTTTGCTATCTCAAGTCTTACAGAGACAGCCGTTTCCAATGTTTTCTGTGTGTTCATCAAGCCATAATGAAATTTTATTCATACAATGGCAGAGATGGGTCTTACAGGGTTTGAGTGAAAGGACAATGAAAGAATACCCATAAATAAATAAAGTGGTGAGAAGTCTAGGTAATTGTTATAAAAGGAGTGACCTTACACAGTCATTACATAGAGAGGAGCACAGAGGGACAGGCAGACATTGTTTTTAGTAGGTGTTACAGTCAAAGAAACAAAACTGGAATGTGATTCAGTGAGAGTCAGCTAAAGAAACTGCAAAGGTAGTGGTACATGAGGAGGAGGATTTTAGCAGTCATAGGCTGTGTTTGCACAATCTGTGCTTCTGTTTCTGCTGCAGTGCCTCTGTACTGTTGTCCTGTCTGTTTTTGCAAGCAGCTATGCCAGAGGAAAGCCTCGCTACCTCTGCTGGGAGCCAGCGAGCCTGCAGCTCCGCTGGTGTAGGTTATGTGAGTGCTCCCTGCTCTGCTGAGGCAAAGCAGGCTGGCTCCACTGAAGGTATCTGGGCTTGAGCTGGCTGACTTTTCCTGAAGGCTAAGGAGCACTCGCACAATTTATTCCTTGCAACAGCAACTGCAGCAGTTATTTCTAGCTGATGGACACTGTTGAGCAATCCCTGCTCAACTCAGAAGAGGGCACCTCTCCACAGTCTTAGTGACTGCTGTGTCCTGATGGCATAAATAATGAGTCCTAAGAGGATCTTCCTCAGATTTTGCTCAATGTGGACATCTCCTCCAGCCTCAGAGGCCCACGTACATACTTGGTTATACAGACTGTCACTGAGAATCCTTTTCATCTGCACTTCTAATCTGATTTGTTTCCAAGCTACTTTTGAAAGGCAAGGCACCATCATGCCCTGTGGTGCAAAGGCATTCCCACTTTGTTTTACTGGATTTTAGACAAAGGTAAAGAAAATCTACATGCTGTAGGAGGTCCTCCCAGTTACTTCGCTTATTAGTCTAACTGTAGAGGGTGTCAGCTAAACACTCATATTTAGTACATTAATTTCAATAGCGTTTTGCTATGAAATAAAATTTTGTAACTGTACCCTTGGGATCAATCAAGTAGTAGAGTAATGTTGCTATGTAAGAAGATTATACACGTCTGATTTTTGTTTGCATTTTTTATATACTTGGCCTCTCTCAAGATCTTAAACTCAACCTCATGGCAAATTTAAAATCTCAGGCCACACAAAGGTGCTTCAGCTAACATTAAATTGATGATAACCTGTGATATATTTGTGACAAGACCAAATGTCAGCTATCCTGTATCTTGCTGTCCTTCTTTATATGATCATTCTTAGTATAATTTACTTTGACATCTGACTGTGGCACGGATGTTTGCAGAGCCTTTGAACACTGATGATTTAAATGTATATTCTCCTTCTAGACCGTCATCTGCAAATAGTATAAACAGCAACAGTTCTTCAAACCACAGTGGGTACGTACCAGAACTGCCACTGCCTTCCATGGGAGGAGATTTAACGAGCAGATTGTCCAGTGATGAAGGAGAAGTGGATGGAGCTGAAGAATCTGAGAAATTAGACTGTCATTTTTCTGGACACCATCCCAGACCTCTTGGAGTATGTGTCTGTCTCTGGCATGCCTTGCTGTTATTCTTATGCAATTACAGAGGGGAGAAAAAAGAAGTAATTTAGTAAAAATCTAAGGAATGGGGACTTTACATTCTGAAAACCGTATTCTAAAGAGAACAAATACATTTGACAGAAAATGGTATAGACGGGAGTAAGGTACAAGGAGAAGACTGGTCAGTGCATATGACAAACATAGCTAGGTTGCAGGACAGGATGAGCAGTGGAAAATCAGAAGTTCTAGTTAAAGATTTTCCTCTCAGTAGACTGCAACTCGGGTGTAATTCTGCTAAACTGAGAAAAGTTGCTTTGTTTTAAATGTGATGTGAACAGATAATCCCTTTGTTGTGATAGTTCTTATGAAACTGTACCTTGCAATTGGTTGTAGTTCTGAAAATTTTAAGGCAGCACAGGGCTATTACAGTCCTTCATTGGGTTTTGTAGTTTGGTTTGAAGCAGCAATTAAATACCATTTATGTGAGTGTATGTGGATGTAGAAGCTATTGCTTCATTCATCTAAAAATGGAAAGTCTAGAGCACAGCATAGCCCATCTGCTCTGGCAGTGGCTTAAGTATGTGCTTCTCAGGCAGCTGTTTTTGTCTTTCTCCCATGTTAGTGAGAAATTTCATTGTAAGCAGTGAGAGCTGCCTTGTGGCATTATCTCTGCAGTGTGACTTTTTTTACACTGTACAAACCAAGAAGTAATGGGAGAACTCTTGAACTTCTAGGCAGTTGCTTCTCATGAAAATTTAGCCAAGGAATAAATTTACTGAAGAGTTCACTTACATGTTTTCCATATGATATACAGAATAAAACAAACACTGTGAGAACTGTAGCGTTGTCTGTATTCCCTAGAGGAAAGGAGAACTTGTTACTGTCAGACACTAGGAAAAAGTATGAACTGAACATAAAATAACTGTCAGATGAAATTGTGTATTTGGTTCTTACACAGACAAGAATTATTATAGTCCATGTAATACTACGATATGCAGTAACCTCCTGCTTCCTTGGTACTCTTGTATTCTACTTCATTTTTGCCGACTGCTTCTTTATGAATTAAAAACTAAAGGCTCACTGCATATATGTCTACACAATTTAAAAAATTATCTAAGTGTAGCCAGTTCTTGTACAGGCATCATCAGTGAGGCATGGCTGTCAATAGCCATTTTGTTTTAGGATCCTAGTTCTGTTTCAAGGCAAATCCCACTGACTCATCTGTTCTTTGAAATGTTAGCATCTCTCAGCTGAAGCAGTTACTGATAGCACGTCTTTTCTTAGGCTGTATCAATGTGAAGTCAGAAAAGATGGTGTAAATGGCCTTGAGCACAGTTCATCCTAACTTGCTAAATTTCCTATACATAGTCCCTCTCCCATCTGGTTGGTAGTAACAGACAGGGACAAGGCAGTAGTGTCTTAAACTACCTCTTAGTGGCAACTGATCTGTATCACTGGGAGGTGAGGCTAGTTTACAGACTTAGGTGGCGGTTTTAACCTGTTTAACCTTGTCCTGAAACAGACTTAAGATAAATTTACAGTCGCAACTTGCTGTCCATTAAGCTGAAAAGTACTTCGAGTGGATGCTTTTCTACTGCATCAGTAGGTTCTGCTGCCAGCCAGAATTTGTGTGTCTTGGTCCCTGCCTGATGGAGAGTTGTCTTGTTTTCTGAAGATGATTTATAAGATGTTTCGCTCCCACAAATAGGTGTTGCAGCAGTTCTCTACGTAACGTGAGATCAGTAAGGCTGAACTTAAGAAAGGGCAGATTCCCAATCATACCATTTCAGTGTAGTAGCACTTTGCAGGAAGTTCTCCAGAGGAAGCAATGCAAATACTCCTCAGCTCTGCAGAATTCTCAAAATATTTACTACTCCTTTAGATGATTTTCATACACTGTGAAGTGTGTATGTGATGCTCTGTTGTAGCGCAGGTGCCACGGATGATAATTTATTTTTTACTGAAATATCACTGGTTTGTTTGTTTATTAAATAGATACTAAGGATGCTCCCACTGCACCTTTTTCCTCTTCAGTTTTATTTTTATTCTTGCTACACAATTAGGAGATTTCATGTACACAGGGTGGTGTAACTGTCTTTCTGAGGCAGTAAGAGTATTACTAGCCAGAATTGCTTCCTGAACAGTACCACAGCATTTATATTCTTTCCATGTCACACATAGCTACCTGATAGTAAACTGACTTGTTAGCGAAGTATGAAGTATACTTTACACTAAGCTGAAATATTATGCACATATTTCATATATGAGGCAAAAGGTACTTATGCTGCAGATAGTGAAAAACACCTTTTTAAAGGTGTTTTATATGCATGATACAAATTACAAAGGCATTCCTTGACCTATAAATGATCATTATTTTATAACGTAGACATATTTTTAATAAACAACATTGCAATATCTTTTCTTTCAGTTTTGTTCATATGGCAGTCGCTTAATGGGAAGAGGGTACTATGTCTTTGACAGAAGATGGGACCATTTTCGATTCGCACTAAACTCCATGGTAGAGAAACACTTGAACTCACAGATGTGGAAGTAAGTGGAATTTTTACACTTGGCGGGTAGTTTAAGATTTTTAATTCTGTAAAACTTCTAAATTAAACACTCTGTGGGAAGCATTTGTAAAATTACCTCTGTATTAAGTCATAGCAGTAATATGAATAGAAATGTTCTCTGTTAAGGAAAGTGCAGCACAACAGAGCAGTCTCCTACTCTGATGTACATTTCTCAGGTTTATGACTTTTTTTTAGTCCCTTTGAATCTGGGGAGGAATAATTCAGGAGTTCTGCTAACATTCCTGAGCATTAAAGCTCAGTGTTTTCTGGGTATGGAGGTATGTTTTGATATCATGTCATTTTATAACACAGAGGTTAGATTTTGCCTAGATTTTTATACCTATGTTGTGCACCCATATCACCTATTCAGACTTTGCTCTGTAAAACTTGTGTTGTAAGATAAGGAACTCAGTACACATTTGCCTGTGTGTAAGATGGAACAAGATAGTTTTTTAGTCCATAGTGCCCTTGCTGGTTTTGAGATCTTGAAATTCTGATTATTGCTCACTATTGAAGCACCTCTACATCACATATGTGGGTTCCAAGCACTATAGGCTTTGCCTGCACAGGTACATTAAAATAGACTGCACTTCTGAAAAAGATGCTAGTTCTTTTTAAAAAAATAAAGATTTGAAAAGTTCATGGCATCTGCAACAGGATTGATTTTTTGGGGGGGTATTCTGCTACAGAATATACATTATTCTTCCAGTGTAACGACACTAAAGTGCAGTGTTTCATGTCACTGTTTATTATCAGGACTGTGATATATTCATTGGATGCCAGCCATTAGATAAGTAAGGTTTGGTTTTTATTTAAATATATTTTTGAAACACTAAAGCTTGGCTTGTCTGACTAACCTGGTAACTTAATGATAACAGTGCTACTGTGCCGGGAGACATAGTTTGGAAATGGTTGGGTTTGCCATAAAAGGGCCAGTTTCATGTCTGTTTAGAGACAGATCATGCTTGATTTGCAAGAGGTTCTTCTCTTCTACTTTGTAAATTTGGCTGTTAACTAGCATCTGTCACCTTCCACAAATGAAACTAATTTGGTTTTCTTAAATAGGAAGATTAAAACTTGTTGTCTATTGGCTTTGTCAGGAGAAAAGATTCTTGGGCATCTGAGAAAACGCATCACTAGTACCACTACTATCACAAAAACCAAAAATAAGAAATAAACAGGCCTCATCCTGCTCCCACTAAATCCAATTGTAAATGTATTCCCAAATTCTAGCTGTTTATGTAATTTCTAATATTTTAATGAATTCCATGCATACTTACTTGTCTGTATAACACAGGAAGCTCACAGTGCTTAACCTCTATTGTATTCTCCTGTTGTCCTCGACCCTCCTCTGGACTGATCTTTTCCTGTCTTCCCCAAGCAGGGGTATGCATAAAGCTGTTATTTTAGAACCGGTGCTAGTGCAGCTCTGGAGCTGTGGCTAAAAGTACAGGGATGCAAGGCCATGTTTTGAGAATGATAATAACATCTACAAAGTACTTTTTATCCCTAGTTCTCAAAATACTTTCCAAAGATGGGTAAGAATTATCGGCCCTTCTTTAAAAATAAACTGAGGAAGGGATCTGATAAGCAGCTTTGTGTCGCTAGTCACAGACAGTAGGACTCCCTCATTCCTGACTGCATGGACTGTATGTAATCCCTTATGTAATTGTGCCATAAACAGTGTTCTGTCTGACAGTCTCCATAGGAAGAATACCAGGAGAGAACACTTGTAATTAGGATTTGATTTATGATAAAACAACACACCCCCTGCTGCTCTTTTATCATACTAATCTGAGGGCAAGAGAAAACCTTTAAAAACTGAGAAGGTGTGAGCAGTGAGGATAACAAGGGCAGAATTATGGTGATGTACAGGTTCTTAACAAAGAGAAATAGGATTAAAGTGTGAATTAAATTTTAGTCTAAATAATGAGAAAAGCTCACTGATAATTTTCCAAGAGACATTATGGAAATCTGGTTCTTTGTTAACACTGGACAAGATAAAATAATAGAAGATGGTGGCTGAATAGAAAGGAATTTGAATACATTCTACTAATTTCACAGGTGATATTATTAAATTTTAATCTCAGAATAGTGTTCAACTAGTTATAAAGCTTATCAAGCATTGTTTAATATTTTGTCAATTTTTCAGTATCAGTGAAATTAATAATTTACCTAGTTAATCCCATCTAACCAGCTCTCAAATGAGCTGTTGGGAGTAGCATTGCACTGGGAAAGGAATGAGCTTCGTCCTTTTCCTCTTCAAGCTCAGTGATTAAGTGCTTCACATATCCTCAAACTGGCTCATTTACTACCCTCAGCAAATCTAACCTCTGAGTTTAGGTTGATATTGAAACTGTTCCACAAGTTGAACTTCCAAGCAAAATATGCGTAATGAATGAAACATAGTGACTAGAATGTTTATAGGTACCACTATCAGGCATTTTATTTGCATTTTTTAATTGTTTGGCAAAATAGGAGAGGGGAAAAAAAGGAAATTAAATATGTAATAAAGTGATTAAATTGTAACACTATGCACTTAGTTACTGCATGGGGCACTTGTGTTGAAGTGGAGCTCAGTTCTACTTTAACTGAGCTACGCAGTTTAAGGCTCATGTGCCGTGACAGAATTGTAAAGGGAAAATTATGCTGTGTAGTTCTTTACCTAATTGTCTTCTATTAGGTCTCCACTGCCTTCACAGATGTAGTGTGCCTCATTTCAAAATTAATTTTTAGGAAAATACACTTTATGATCCAGATTTCCCAAATCCTTACAATATTAAAACATTTTTTGGGTTTTGTTGTTTGTATTAAATCCCAAAGAACCTTATAATGGAATTGCAAATTTTAAAAGAGGGGGAAAAAATCAGAAGTAAAAGTATTTTTAAGCTGGTTTAGAGTGCAGAACTGATTTTGAACTGTGAATATTAAAGTATATGTGATTGGTAGAATAGGAATCAAAATTAGAATGAACTAGGTTTGTGTTTTTTATTAAGTTGGTCCTTCCCAGAAATCTTTCCCTATCTGTGTTGCTCAGATGGATTTTTTTCTGTATCTAAAACTTTCTTCTTCTTTTTTTTTTCCCCTTCTCTATTTAGGAAAATTCCTCCTGCGGCAGATAGTCCCATGCCTTCTCCAGCAGCACATGTCTCCACTCCTTTTCCAGCATCAGTCTTGCAGCCTTTCAGCAACCCCAGTGCGGTGTATATTCCTTCAACACCTATCAGTTCAAGAATCACTTCTTCTTCTTACATAATGACATCAGCCATGTTATCAAACGCAGCCTTTGTGACAACGTCAGATACAAATTCCATGATGTCACACACTACAGCTTTTCCTCATGTGGCTGCAAGCCTGAGCATCATGGACTCAACTTTCAAGGCGCCATCAGCTGTGTCACCAGTACCAGCAGTCATCCCTTCCCCATCCCACAAGCCATCCAAAACAAAAACCAGCAAATCCTCAAAAGTCAAAGACCTATCATCTCGGAGTGATGAGTCTTCAAGTAACAAAAAGAGAAAGCCGCAGTCGTCATCATCATCGTCCTCATTATCTTTGCAGACATCTTCCTCATCTTCATTTTCAGGGTCCCACAAAAAGAACTGTGTCCTGAACCCCAGTTCAACTTTGAACTCCTATCAGGCTACATCTTCCTATAACAGTATGTCTGTGCACAATACAAATAATGGAACAAGCCCACTCAGTGCCAAATCGGAGCCCTCAGGACGGACTTCATTATCGAGTAGTTCAACAGACTCAGTGAAACACATGAGCATGGTAGTAAGCAGTATTGACTCTTCTAATCTGTCTGTATCTTCTCTTGTGCACCACTCAGGGGACCACTCCCTGGGAGCACATAATGCAGTGTCTTCTCTACCCCTTTCGTTCGACAAATCAGAAGGAAAAAAACGTAAAAACTCTAGTTCTAGTAGCAAAGCCTGTAAAATCACTAAAATGCCTGGTATGAATAGTGTTCATAGAAAGAGCACTGCCAACCTTATTTCTGCGGTGCCAGATCCTACAAGCAGCTCCATCTCTCGGCAGGTAAGGGACTCTTCCAGTTATTTTTTTGCAGGTCATGTCTGACTTGAAATATTTCATGCATTGTGAGAAGAAAATACTGTTTGCTTCAGATTGGTTTTCATCACACAACTTACTTTCTAGGTTAATACAGGAACATATTTGTATTTGGTTTATACCAATCATAGAAAGGTGCTTTGGGGGTTTTTAAAAAATATATATATATATACTTTCTTATAATACTTTCATGAGGTTTTTTTTTCCTCAATTAATAAAGTAGCTATTTGTATCTCTGAAAGTAAAATTGAATCTCCAGAATGGATAAATAATTTTTAGAAATAATTTTTTTATCTTAATTCTCATCTCTCTGAAATAAATTGTGTCATTAAACAGGAAGATAAGAGTCAGCATTTCTCTTTGTTTCTTTTCCCAAACTTATTGCTGATTCATTTTTTAATGTTATGCAAGTCTCCTTGTTTCTCTGATGTAAAACACTTGCATCTACCTTTCCCCTGGGGAGAGTCGGAGCTGCCTGACCTCCTGTTTGAAACTAGAAGAATTAAGAAATTAAGACCTTAACCAGATGACCATTAGTGGACATTTGGTTACCTTTTTTAGTGTGCATGTGTTCCGAATATTGAAGTCAGTACAACAGTAAGTTTACATACTCTTAGTTTGTTGTCACTAGCAGTAGAGCTTTGACTTGTCTTTCGGTGATGCTATATAAAGACAAAAATATATGTGAATTAAAATTTGATGGAAAACCTGCCAACAGGATCTTTATAATGATCTTCTGTTTCATTCTGCTGCCATGTCCAGAAAACAAAGGTTGGCCCTGGTGTCTGGAAGACAAAACTATAGAAAATAGAATACCTCAGATAATCCAGAGAAGGTAGCTTGGGAGAATTTCTTAGTTTGTGAAACTCTCCTGTCCTAAGGATATTGCGCATAGAATGGAATTTGGAAATGGAGAGGGTAAGATCTTGAGCAAGGCAATCCGTAGGTAGGAACAGCCAGAAATGGGAATGGAAGAAGGGAAAAAACAAATTCTAAAACTGGTATAGCAGGCAAGATGAAAGTCTCAAAGAATGGCTTAGCAGGTCTGTTTTCTCTTGCCTACTGCCAGCAGAGGTGCAACTGAGATGATTTGTTTGGTTTTTAAAAATGCGTAGTGGCATTGTCTTTCTATTTTAAGCCCTTTAAAATGTGCCCTGCAACCAGAACTAAAAAGTCACAGAAGTGGAGGATGCTCAAATTCTTCATTCTGTCACACATCTGATTTTTTAAGTAGGTGTGTGTTCAAAAAGATTAAATTGCCCTGAGACATACAATCGGGCAAAAAACGGGAAGAAAAAATAAGTACAAATTGTTACTTTGGTACAAACATGGGTAGTAGGAAATGGATTGCGTCCTCTTTTCACAGTACATAGAGTGTAGCTGTAGATAGTATGGTTTGAGGAAGTCTTACAGATAGATGCAGGAGGTTCCCAGTTCAAATTCTGACTCCCTTGGTGATTAAATCTGTTCTGTGGAACCTTCCTGTTCCAGCTTGTGATGCATGTCTGCATGTTGCCCGGTAGTGGAAGTAAATACAACATAAAGAATCAAAGGTCTTTTCTGAATATTTCTAAATATGTAATTCACAAGAATATTTTTTTTCCCTTAAGTAATAGCTTACATATATGTAATGAACGTAATGTTATGCAACTTTTTTAACATGTACAAGTGTATACACATATATAGATATACATGAATATGTGTGTGTGTGTATATATATAAAAAAGTTGGTCACACTTTCCTCTTATACTGTTAGTCTTTGGAGCTGCACTACTAATCAAAAATAGGTAAAGTGGAGTTCAGATGTCTGACTGGCAGCTGACTGTCTTTGTGGCAAGGATACTGAACTGTATGCGATAACAAAATAGACATTTCCTGCTGTTTGTTTGTGCTATAAATAGATGAGATTTGTACCCACTTAAGCATATGGGTCAAATGATGTGACATACTCTATGTGTGAATATTGAAACTCTGGAGAGTACAATACTTGAAAGGACTTTCCAGCTCTGCCATTCTGACTTGCTGTGTTCTAGAAATACAGTCACAGTAGAAATTCCACAAAAAAAAATCAGTATTACTTAAAACCTTGCTCCTGTTCCCTGATGTAATAGGGCAAATTAAAAGAATAAGGACACAGAAAAAAGCTCAAGTGACCAGTGAATAGGCTCAGGGTTTTTTTCTAATTTAATTGAAGTCTGGCCCTAATAGGTGGTAACTGAAAGTGTTAACCATTGGGTTTTGAAGTATATTTTTAAAATTAAAAAGGGGACTTGAGTCCTAGCTTCACCCTGATGTTGGTTATCCAGGTTGGTAGTGATGATGTTTCAGAGAGGAGCCTAAAAACAATTAAAAAATACTTCAGAGCCCTGGGGAGATCACTTGAGGGATGGGGAGCCCAGGTGGTGTTCTCCTCAATTCCTTCAGTGCCAGGGAAGAATACTGATAGAGGAAGGAAGACCCACCTGATAAACATGTGGCTGAGAGGCTGGTGCCACAGACAGAATTTTGGGGTTTTCGAACATGGGGAGCTTTATGTTATGTGGGGTCTGCGGGCAGCAGATGGAGTTAATTGATCTCAAAGGGAGAAAAGAATCCTGGCGTACAAGCTGGCTGGGCTCATTGAAAGGGCTTTAAACTAGGTTCGAAGGGGGAAGGGTGTACAACTGGGCCTGCTAGAGTTGAGCCTAAGGGTGGCAAACCATGGTTGGGAATGAAGTCATTAGCCCGGCTCAAGTGCCTCTACTCTTAATGCACGCAGCATGGGCAACAAACAGGAGGAGCTGGAAGCCATTGTGCAGCACGACAGCTATGACGTAGTCACCATCACAGAAACATGGTGGGATGACTCTCATGAGTGGAGTGCTGCAATGGATGGCTATAAGCTCTACAAGTGGAATAGGCAAGGTAGAAAGGGCAGTGGGGTGGCGCTCTTATGTTAGGGAGTGTTTTGACTGTATGGAGATCAACAAACGTGATGAGCCAGTCGAATGTTCATGGGTAAAGTTGAGGAAGGCGAACAAGGCAGATATCCTGTTGGGAGTCTATTACAGACCACCTGACCAGGATGAAGAGGTTGATGAACTGTTCTGTAGACAACTGGCAGAAGCTGCAAAATCGCAAGCCCTTGTTCTTGTGGGGGACTTCAACTTACCAGCCATCTGCTGGAAATATAACACAGCAGAGAGAAAACAATCCAAGAAGCTCCTAGAGTGCATGGAAGATAACTTCCTGACTCAGCTGATAAGTGAGCCCACCAGAGAAGGTGCCTTGTTAGACCTGTTATTCACAAACACGGAAGGACTGGTAGGCGATATCCGTCTTGGGCTGAGCGATCATGAAATGATCCAGTTCTCGATCCTTAGCCAAGTTAGGAGGGGGGGCAGCAAAACGTTCACTGTGGACTTCCGAAGGGCAGACTTCAACCTGTTTAAAACACTGGTTGAGAAAGTCCCTTGGGGAACAGTCCTAGAGGACAAAGGGGTTCAGGAAGGATGGACTCTTTTCAAGACGAAACTGTTAGAGATGCAGGAGCAGGCTGTCCCCATGTGTTGTAAGACAAACTGGCAGGGAAAGCGACCGGCATGGCTGAACAGGGAGCTTCTGCTGGGATTTAGGAGAAAGAAGAGAGTCTACCACCTTTGGAAGAAGGGGCAGGCTACTCGGGAAGAGTATAGGGATTTAGTTAGGTCGTGTAGAAAGAACATTAGGAGGGCAAAAGCTCAGCTAGAACTCATTCTGGCCACTGCTGCAAGAGATAATAAGAAGAGTTTTTACAAATATATTAACAATAAAAAAAGTTGCAGGGAGAATCTCCATCCCTTATTGGATGTGAGGGGGAACATTGCTACCAAGGATGAGGAAAAGGCTGAGGTACTTAATGCCTTCTTTGCCCCGTCTTTAACAGCCAGACCATCTATCCTCATGGTATTCAGTTCCCTGAGCTGGAAGATTGGGATGGAGATCAGAATAAACCCCTCGTAATCCAGGAAATAGTAGTGAAGGACCTGCTGAGTCAATTAGACACCCATAAGTCTATGGGGCCGGATGAGATCCACCCGAGAGTGCTGAGGGAGCTGGCAGAGGAACTTGCCAAGCTGCTCTCCATCATCTGTCAGCAGTCCTGGTTATTGGGGGAGGTCCCAGACGACTGGAAACTTGCCAATGTGACGCCCATCTACAAGAAGGGCAGGAAGGAGGATCTGGGGAACTACAGGCCTGTCAGCCTGATCTCGGTGCCAGGGAAGGTTATGGAATGGTTCATCTTGGGGGAGATCACGCAGCAAGTGCAGGACAACAGGGGGATCAGGTCTACCCAGCATGAGTTCACGAAGGGCAAGTCCTGTTTAACCAAGGTAATCTCCTTCTACTATCAGGTGACCCGCCTAGTGGATGAGGGAAAAGTGGTGGATGTTGTCTACCTGGACTTCAGTAAGGCATTTGACACTGTTTCCCACAGCATTCTGCTGCAGAAGCTGGCGGCTCATGGCTTAGACAGGTGGACTCTGTGCTGGGTTAAAAACTGGCTGGCTGGCCGAGCCCAGAGAGTTGTGGTGAATGGAGTTAAATCCAGATGGAGACTGGTCACAAGCGGTGTCCCTCAGGGCTCGGTCTGGGGGCCAGTCTTGTTTAATGTCTTTATCAATGACCTGGATGAGGGGATCGAATGCACCCTCAGTAAATTTGCAGATGACATGAAATTAAGTGGGAGTGTCGATCTGCTTGAGGGCAGGAAGGCTCTGCAGCTGGATTTGGACAGGCTGGAGCGATGGGCGGAGGCCAATTGTATGAGGTTTAACAAGGGTAAGTGCTGGGTCATGCACTTCAGTCACAACAACCCCATGCAGTGCTTCAGGCTTGGGGCAGAGTGGCTGGAAAGCTGCCTGGCAGGAAAGGACCTGGGGGTGTTGGTCGACAGCCGACTGAACAGGAGCCAGCAGTGTGCCCAGGTGGCCAAGAAGGCCAATGGCATCCTGGCCTGTATCAGAAACAGTGTGACCAGCAGGAGTAGGGAGGTGATCATGCCCCTGTACTCGGCACTCGTGAGACCACACCTTGAGTACTGTGTCCAGTTCTGGGCACCACAGGGTAAGAAGGACACTGAGGTGCAGGAGCGTGTCCAGAGAAGGGCAACGAGGCTGGTGAGAGGTCTGGAAAACAGGCCTTATGGAGACCGGCTGAGGGAACTGGGGTTGGTTAGTCTGGAGGAGACTGAGAGGAGACCTCATTGCCCTCTACAACTGCCTAAAAGGAGGTTGTAGTGAGGCTGGTGTTGGTCTCTTCTCCCAAATTACTAATGATATGAGAGGAAATGGCCTCAAGTTGTGTCAGGGGCAGTTTAGGTTGGATATTAGGAAGAAATTCTTTACTGAGAGGGTGGTTAGGCACTGGAACAGGCTGCCCAGGGAGTGGTGGAGTCACCGTCCCTGGGGGTGTTCGGAAAACGAGTGGATGAAGCACTTGAGGCCATGGTCTAGTGGTTAGGGAGATGATGGGATGAAGGTTGGACTTGATGATTCTGGAGGTCCTTTCCAACCAGAGTGATTCTATGATTCTGTGATTCTAATCCTTTCGAAATGGTGTTCCCATCATTAGAGCCCCAAGGCAACTGGGAATCTTTCTTATTTTCAACAAGTGCTGTAACTGTTCAGTTGGACTGAATTTCCCTTCTGTCCCAGAGCACTGCCCTTCCCGCTCCAAGGGAGGGCAGGGTGGTAAAGCAGCTCGGGGCTGACCGCAGTGCCACAAGCCATGTTGCTCCTTGCTTTGTCTTATGTAGAGAGTCAGTCTAGTTAGTTAGTCAGTTAGTTGTAGGGGCACTGCATGAATGAAAGCCTGAAGAGGTCAAATATTCCCTCTCTTCATTCTATGATCTTAGCAAGTCCATTTCCTTGTGGCTGTTTTCTCATTTAAAAGATGGATGTGTATTTTATTATGGAAGGGGGTTTGAATATTATAGTGGTGGATGTAGAGAAGAAAGGTGTGCAGACGTGTCATGATGTTCTGAATGGCTAGGAAAGATTTTACAAGGTTGTGTATCTTTAGCCAAGACTTGTGTATTGAAGAAAAACGCATTACTACCTAGAGATCAGCTGTAGCATGCAAAGCAAGATAAAGGAACAGGACAGGCAGAGACTGCCCTTTTCAGCTTTGTGCACCATGGGAGATGCCTTCAGAACAGGCTGTAAATAAAAACTTTAAACATTTCTTCTGGATGGAATGTGAATAGAAAACACTGTTTTAAACAGTTACGGTGTGAGAAAGGGCAGATATGGAGAGGGAGATGAAGGCTTACACTCTATACGTGAAATGACAAAATAACCCATGATGTTGCAGAAGGGAAGGAGAAAACTGTGATGTTGGTGAAAGCCCTGCCGAGCAATGCCACAGTGCCATCACTGCTGTAAGAAATTTGCAACTGCATTTCTCGCTGTCCAGCAGACAGGTCCTTGCTACCTCTGCATCAAATGATTGAAGCTGAAGTTACTTGCAGTCCATTGACCTTGTGAATAACTATTGAAATCCAGTCATTTGCCATTTGCAGCAGGTGTCCATGGTTAACTTTTACCTGCCCTGTAACCCCTGAGGGACTGCTCTGTGACTCAGCAGCTGTCTCCCATTTTGTGTAGCAACAGAAACATCTATGGTGTGTTTATGGGTCGTTGTAGAAAAACCTAAGAGAGACTGCTCTTGCAGAGTGCTGGGATCTCTCAGGCATTGAAATATGCAGATTGAATATTACAGTGTTTTAACTAACTACTTACTTGTAAGACCTATGTATGTGTACTGTCAATTTGCACTCATTCCCAAAGAAAGTCTTTGATGCAGTGAATTGATACAATTGCAATTTTAAACCTCTGGAGTTTGATTCTTCTGGTTAATATTTGCTTTATTGAGCAACAGTAGATGAAGACTGTATATGGAAGAAAATGGAATAACTTAAGGCTTGCTATGGTGCTTGGCCTCTTGCTTTAAATTCCCCAGGAGTGGGGAAGGTCCCCTGGGGAGGAGTCAGTGGCTCCGAGCTCTCTCAGTTGCTGATTGGCTGTACTAAGTGGCCCCAGTAACTACAGAAACTAGTATTTTGGTCTAGAGAGGTGGAGTTTTACAATCTATATTCCTCTGGTAACTGTTTTGTATGTTGATTTTTGATCTGTAATAGTATTTATGTGCCTTTTATAAGTTTATTTAAAGTATACAGGCTCTGAGAGATAATTTCAATTCTATCTGAAGAAGTATATCTTTTGCAATAGCAAAATACCTGTGTTCCAAATGCAAAGCAATTAGTGCCACTTTGCACAGGAGAGGGAATGCCATCACCAGCATCTGCCTTCCACTGACAAATATGCCTCTCACTACTGCTCAATTAATGTCTTTCAGATTGGAAAAAATAGCAGTGTAGCTTTGTCACAATCCAGTCCTTCGAGTACATCAAACCCCGTACACAACAGACAAGTAAGTTGCTTTGAAATAAAGTGTACTTAAGTAGTCTGTAAGCTGTTTTGAAATATTTTATACTGTAGAACCTAAAAATACAATTTCTTTATGAATACAATTCTTTAGAGAAGCTGTCTTTTGGTCAACTAATATTAGATTTCTCCTCCCACTTGATTTTTTTTTTCCAGCTATTTTCCCCTCTGAGACTTACGAATAACAAGTTTGCTGCTTGTTTTTCACCACCTGTAGTACACCTTGGATTGGCTCATGTGCTACTCACTGGCTGTTGCTTTGGTGATAGAAATTCAGCAGCCACAGAAGCTGTCTGGGCAGGATCCAGCTAAGCTGATGTGGTTTTTCTGTCCAACTTCCCCTGCTGAGTGAGATGGCACAGCAAAGTCCCCAAACGGGCACAGGAGGGACAGCATGTAAAAATAGGCCAGCAGTGAAAGCAGCAAAGGGAGGACAGAAATGGGACAGAGAAGACAGGACGCTTGGCTATTCAGAGAAACATATCTGAAAGCAAAACTAAGCTAAGCATAATCTGAATTCTTTTTAGACTGTGAGAAATCTTTAGCGCTCCCACCATACCTGTTTCTGACACACACTACTAGTCAGATAATTATATGAGTCATTACTAGTCAGATAATTCTGTAACTCAGCGTTCTGTGAGGACAGGTACTTGACCTGTGATCCAGCCCCCATTTGTCTGGAGGACTGATAGACTAGTTTATTTTTTCAATATGACCCCTACTGTTTGACTCTCCAAGTGAAGCCATTTATCAGGAATTCAGTGTGAAGATGCTTGGTATGGAAAGGTTTCCCACCTCCACAAGGTGTAGTCACAAGTGAACAAAAATTCTAGAGGATTTTTCTGTACAACCAGTCAGTATTTTAGAATTCTGTTACGTATTCTCGCTAAATTATAGAGAAATAGTTATTCCAAATGGCTGTGCTGCTGAGTTTCTGCTGTGTAGACACAGTAGAAGAGGATGCTTGTAGTAACAATAACCCACAGCTGTATCCCCACGAAAAATATTCTGAATCACTCACATCTTGAGATGAACTGCCAAACAGTAATTTTTTATTTTTTTTTCTCGGTGCTGAATGCAAAGCAGCATATGTATGGAAGAACCACTCTGAAGGGAAAAAAGTGGAAAGTTTCTTCATACTTCTAGGGACAGGCAATTTGCTGTGTGAGGCACTGTCACCCAACTGCCAGTAACAAACCAGGGATAAAGCTGTTCTGAAGTACAGAACTGGTTTTGCTGTAACCTCCTGCTCCTGTGTTAGTATAAAATACACACTGCCCGCAGAGCAGAGCTTGTCGGGATCCGTTGCCTAGATCCCACAGGGAAAACCTAACAGCACATTAACCTAACATTAATTTTGTGGCAGCCTTATGTAAACAGAGGCCATTGCTGAGCTTTCCAGCTGCCTGTTTCTCTAACTTCATCAAAAATAGAAGTGCATGCTTGTTTTAAGCCCCAGAAACTCTTTATTGTTAAAAATATGTTTCTGTCAGTTTGGTAGGTGAATATGGAGCTCAGAATACAAATACAATAGAAATTCAAGATGTATTAAGTTTTATTAAACTTTTTTAAAAAAAAAAAACTGTAACACGGGATTTTAGTATTTGGAACCATGAATAATGATTGCCTATCTAGTAACTGCTTGTCACTGACAAAATAAATCTGAGCTGCTTTGTTGACAGTTTCATCTCCAATCTAGCAGCTGAATAGTCTCTAAATAAATTTTTAGTCTTAAACTGTGCTATAAGAGTTCTTTATAACGGTGTTATTAATCACATAACAGTAAGTGGATTTGCAAGTATATGCTGTGGCAGTAGAGATATGGCTGGTGGAACCTGAGCTCTCTTGTTTTCAATGTCAGTGTTGTTATAACCCTGATAATCAGGGAGTGCAAGCGAAACAAGGTCTGTAACCAGAGATAATCTCCATGATAGGCTGGGGTTTATAGTTGGAAAAATCAGGCAGGTTTTCATGAATGCAAGTCGGAATGACAGACTTTCAACAATGCAGTTTGAAGCAGAACTGCAGCCATCAAGGTAAATGTGATATAGAGCAGTGTTACCTGGTCAGACACGCTGGAGGGGTTCTCTGCTGGTGCAGAGGAGGAGTTAGAAAGGAGAAGGTAGTTGTACACATGGGGCTGAGTGACTGGTTGGGAAGGGAGCCTTCAGGAAACTGCAGGAGGCTGTAGATCACCTGCGTGCAGTTCTACTGACTTCCAGTCCTCACTTCCCCCCTTGCCTTCCGAAGGTGTCCAACTCTTCCAGTCACAGCTGGCAGGACGTGCAGCAGTGCTGTCAGAGTCACCTGCCACCAATAATGCGTGTTTCCCATTATTGGGTTGTGAGATGAAGGTGTCCTGTGGCTGTTGTGATTCCACACAAGTAGTTTCTTTCGGTCATTTGCTACATTTGCTGAAGTACAGTGTACTCTCCAGTAGTCCTGTGGGGGACTGCTGGGTTGTGAGGATAACTGTCTGCGCTCTCCCATCACGTTAAACTCAGTCAGGTTAAACTCAGACAAATTGTTCTCAAGTCATGTTTAATTTGAATGTTGCTGTGTCTGTTCAAGACCTGAGCAGGGGCTTGTATACATAAAAGCCAGCCTGTTTTGCCAACTATTGTTGCTTTAATTAAAGAAATATTACTTTTCCCTACAAAACCTACTTGTTTTTAACAATTATTGAAATGATAGTTTTACAAATTATTTGTGCCTGTTAATACAAGTTCTGTATTAAAAGCTTGTTTTCTCCAGATTTTATCCTTGTTCCAGGTTTATAACTAATCAAGTGTTTTTGTCTTCATAGTGCTTTTAGGTGCCTGAATGTGTTAACACTTCAAGACCTCAGTATGCGGTGGTTTTTAAATACTGAGTAACTAGATCATTTTATTAAGGGAAGGTGCCAACGTGTATGCTGTGTGGGGATTCCTTGTGCATGAAAACATGCTGTGTAGAGGAACGGACTCTTCAGAGTTGTCGTCTAATTGCTGCTCTTTATTTGTAATGACACACCGAGTTAATGAACATGAGATTCACCAAAGCTTGCTAGAGTCAGACAGTCCCAAAAGGAAATACGCTGTTTATTCAAAGCAGTTCCTTTTCTTAAAGGTCTGATGTAATCAGTAAACAGGGAGGGAATTTAGTTCAGGGACTTGGAATAAATTCCTGCTTTGAGTTCTGTCAGACACAGATGTTACTGAAGTATGATATCCTGAAAGACATTTTGTGATTTTGAACCTGGCTCTGGTTTCTCTTTTAGAAGACATCAAACCGGACTGGTAGAATAAGGACTCTTCCATAACAAGGAAAAGGAACCAGCCTATAATCTCTAGCTCTCAGCAGCCCTACTCCACAGGGTTTTTCTTTTCTATGTCCTGCAGATGGATTTAACCTTTTATGAATTTGTGGTTTTAAAGAGAATTAAATTTACAGAAAACTGTAATAGTGATTTGTTTAGTTTTTCACTTGTATTTGCCACTGATCTGTGCGTTCTGCTTGGTTATGTTTCATGCCTTTCAAAGCTGTTGGCGTTGCAATGCTCCCTTTGTTTCCTTACCAGAACACAGCAGACATTCCAAAAAAAAAAAAAAAAAATCCAGATCATGAATTTATTTAAAGGATGTCCAAATTTTTTCATTAAGTAAAAATTACAGTAATTCTGTATTCAAGCTTGTCCTATGGATAAAAAATGAGTGCATTTCTTAGTCATTAGCAAACAGCTGGGGCACTGCAACTTTAGGGACTAATCCTGACTGGTGCTCTGGACCTACAGCATTTAATAATTTCAGTGGGAATTCTGAGTGTTCAGCCTCTTCCAGGATCAGGCTCTTAAGGAATCTGGACTTCAATCAAGGCAGAGAGGATTTTTGCACCAAACTGTAATTAATGTTATCAGGGGCTCAACATGTAAAATCCCCGTATATTGGTGGATTTCTTAAGATCACAGCACTTGATGACTTCAGTAGCCAGTTTGGGTTTGAGAGGACGGGAGTTGAGCAGATGGGCTTACGTTAATAGAATTGCACTGACAGTGTTTCTTATAGGATTACTGAATAATTTTTTTAATAAAATATAGATTTTATAATCAGGAAGCCAATACTAGGTACTGGAACAATAGTACAGAGGAGTTAATTTTTATTTCTACAGTGTTAAAAGTGCACTTATATGCTGGTTTATTTACATCTTGGGGAAAGGCGAGAGACTGCAAATAGGGAGATTATTACTACTTTCTTTTTTAAAAAAAGAAGGCTTAAGGCAAATTTTAAGACTAAAAATGTTTAAGCAATTATAAACAAGGCTAGACCCTTTGAAAAAAAGTTTAGAAATATTCTTAAAATAAATTTTTATAGTGTTAATTTTGTAATAATTTATGTTTTGCTATACTTCAGAGCTAACTGACTGGTATAGTTTCAGAAACAGTATGAAACTTAGGAAAGTTTAAGCAATGTTTATATTTTTAAAATGTTCTTTGAATTATGTTTTTATTGTACATTTCTTCAGACTGAAAAATGTGTACATATCTTTGTTATTTTTGCACAATTTTTGTCTTGTTCAGTTTTAGGAGCAGTACTATGTTGATTTTTTTAATTTATTTTGAGTTATAAAACTGCAGGAGTTTTAAAATCTCAGTAAGAGACTCATCCTCTGTAATCAATGAACTGCTATTTCTGGTTGTTCAGGGAAAACAGTGGTTGTGAGATTCAGTGGTTGCTTCTGAGAAACAGTGCTAATCCATGACTGAAGGAACGATGGTGTAGTTTTAGGAAGCTTTAGCTCTTTCCATGCATCTTTTAATTGGAAAGCTGGAATTTGGAGCCTGTCCTTTGAATGCTGCTTCAATTTTATGTTTTTTTTCAACTGGCTTACACTTGACAGCATTTCAGGAAAGTTAAGCACCAAGTAAAATCCCACAGTGTTCTTTCATCATCAAAAAATCATTAGTTAATTATCTGTATCAAAAAAAATCAGCCTGAAAAGTGAAATGGAAGTAAACATTTGGGATAAAACGGATACAAACTGGACCAGCCTATAATGCATTATTAGTGTAGCATTCACTCAGTAGTTCTTTTTCTTCCCCGTTTGCCTGAAAATCCTGTGATTTGTTTCCAGCAATAGAGGCTCAGAAGCTTTGGTTGTTACACATCCGCAATGCATAGGCCCGTCAGCCATAAAAAGCAACTTGGATAACTTGTATGCCTTCTTTTGTATCGATGTAACAATTGTAAATAGTGCTGATTGACCTTTGTAGAGAATAGTTTATACAGCATATTCTATTATTGCTGATTCTCAGTGAACTATTGTTTTAAAAAAAAAGAAGAAAAAAAGAAATTTTTCTATTTACACCTTATATTTTGTTATGCTGTTGACCCATGGCACTTTAACAAAACTCTGTGGGTTTTACATAGCTGGTCAGTCATGGGATATATTAAATAACTGTTGTTGCACAGAAATGAATTTGCACCTGCTATATTGTGCTTTCCTACTACAGATTTTAGAACCTTTTCCAGAAGACTTTTGAAGAAAGCATGTCCAATCATTCTAAGAAAAAAAAATGCCATACTTGTACAGCCAATTTCTTTTCTACAATCCATATTTTGTAACACTAAGTATTTTCATTCTTTGTCCTGCACCTTTATGTATTAGCAGTATCAAATAGAATTCATTCCATGCTTGTGATAATTGTAAGCAGAATAAATGTCTAAAGTAGGTGTAAATAGTAAATTCTATGGCTTACAGTTTAAAATAGGAAAAACAGAACAAACATGTATCTGATTGATACTGCCATGGTTCAGCACCGGGCCTGGAGATATTCTCTAGTGAGCGATTGTATTTTTTGTTTTTTGCTTTATTATTATTATTTTTTTTTGTAACATGGCTTTGTAAATAAAATAATTTATATGTTTGTAAGAAACCGATGGATTTTGTCATTATTTATCTTTGCAAAGCACAGACAGCACTGTGGGACTGCCCTTTCTCTTCCCAAAGGCTGCAGCACGCCGTGCAGACTGCTGGCACGGAGAATGCAACCGGTGGTTGAGGAGAAGCGCCCAGCGCTGCACAGGGCCGAGGTGCTCTGGGATTAGTTTTGGCATTCGTGTCTAAAATATTTAGGTATTTACATGTCAGGACATGTGTGACAATCAGCTACTGAGGTTTTCGCACCGATAAATCGTTTTTTAATTCCTCTGCTTAGCTGAATGCATTTTCTCACTCCTTATCAGTGTAAGAAGTAACTCTGCTAGAGCTGCTGGATTTAGGAATTGTCACTTCAGTGGGCAGCGCAAATGTATAACCAGTCTTCTTATCATTGTTAATACTAAAAGTGCAGCTTTTATCTGGGCATTGAAATTCTTGTTCTGTGTAAAGCCTGTTCCAGTTACAGATCAAATGAGTCTTAAATTGTTCATTGGCTTGTCAGCTCTGCAGAGGAGATTGCAGTGTTTTTTCTCGCAGCAAACCTCTTCTGCAAATCTGGGGAAGATGTACATTTTTATGCTCCTTTTATGAAGTATCTTGAAACTGGCTCTTGGAGATGCTGTAGGGAAGACACTCACAATTATGGTGTGACCTTTTTTAAAAATAAGATATTTGTACTGCAAAGTGTGTTTTGATATGCAGACACTCAGAACTGGCAGAGGAGATAAAGCTGGACTGCGTTACAGGGAACAGTAATCAGGAGTAAAATTGTACCTTCTAGGTAAACAGCTTTTTGTGTAACGTCTTGCACGTTCTGATGTGTGTGGCAAGCAGTAATCCTGAACTTCCTCTTTGCTGCCTGCTTCCTGCCTTCATCTGAGCTGCTTACATTTTAAAAACTTTTTTTTAATCTTGAATTTAATAATTTTCTAGTATATAAAAACCGAACATGATGAAGTCACAGTAGATACTGAAGTTTCATCTGATAGAGTGGTCCCCGGGTATGGCTGAAGAGTGACATTCTGTTTGTAAGATGCTGCGCTATTTCCAGCAGCCATTAGAAGTTAGAGCTACAGCCAAGAAAATGGAATATTGCAGCCACAAGTTATCAGCTGCTTGCCATCATTGCCCATGGCCAGTAAAGGCCAAAGACCACTAAATCTATTTTCCAAAAATGACTGAGTCAATTTTTAGCCCTTGCCGGTTTGTTAGAATGATTTACAAGCTGTTCTCTGTTTGGACTTTGCTTCCCCCACCCTTTTTTTGGTTATGCAACAAGTATTTTCCTTGTCTCAGGATTCTTTTGCTGGTATTATCTAACGTGCTCTAAGTACTGCCAGTTTCACAGGGAAGCAATCAGACTGTTAATTTTTTTATTCATTGCACTCTAGTTTTTATGCTTCTGTTTTTACCACAGAAATATTTATTTTAGAAGAAAGGCGTTGCTGTCTGCAACCAGTATCTGTTTTACTCTTCCAAATCTGTTAGGATTCCTAATTGGAAGAAATGCCAAATACTGCTTCCAGAAATATTTGGAGGAGATTCATACAACAGCTTCAGACTTCAGAACACAAGAATGTTTATTTCATGCAAATTTTCATGCTGTTTTGCTCCTCGAGTACCTCTTGAAAGCAACGACTCAAAACAAATGCAGACTTCTGTTAAAACGTTCTTCCTCAAGAGAAAGACAAAGCTGGTAATTCAGCAGCAGGTCGCTGTGTGCCCTTTGACTGGAGAATCCACAGTGGATGTGTGCATGCTCTTGTTCTCATTTTGTAGTGCATCACAAATGACACAGGCAGGATTCTTTTGTGTGTTTTTAGTCGTTATGGCTGACCTGCAGAAATACTCAGATCTAGTCTGTGATCTGCCTTCACTACAGAAGGGAGAGGGGAGGCTTTAGGGAAGCTTCCCTGGATGAGGGGGAAGCCTACCAGAAATAACAGTCAGGATCCAGGAGAACTTCATCTGAGGGTGAGGACCTCCATAGCCCGAACAGTACCGACACACTGGGCTTGCTGCTGCATCATCAGGGAGACATCCAGAAGGTATGGAAAGCTGGTTCTCACTTGTGGTGTTTTGCAGAGTGCTTCCAAGGCCTCCCCAGCTGCATACCCTGAGCATGGATGCTTCCCAAGAAATAAAATATTCAGAGAAGTGCCCCATTGGTGCTCTTTAACCTAGAACAAGAGAAGGGCATGTTTGCTCCTGCAGTTCATAACAGACTTGGTGTTGGGCCTTTCCTTCCTAACAGACAATTCTCTGATTCCTCTTCTACTTCGCTCCTGGCATATTCCTGGACCACTCACTCCCATGAGCTCCACTATGAATCTTCCAGTCCCAAATTCCTTTCATCTACAGTTAAGTGTCAATGAAGCCTGAAAGACACCAGCTTCTCCACCTCGAGTTTCTGTCAAGGGCTTCTGGGCCTAGAATGGCCTTCAGAATCTCTTACGAGGTTGCCAAGAAAGGAAAAGAGGAAAAGAAATTGAAGCACAGAGTGAGTGGGTGAGCACTGTAATGAAATTCCAACTCCACTTGCCCTGACAAAGGCACACACAGCAGCCTGCTGATACCTGTGAGGAAGTCACCAGGAGATCAGAGCCAGACTGACAGTGCTACACAGTGGGAGGGTGAGAGACAATGAATGTAAGTTGGCAGAAGGGATGTTCAGACTGGATACAAGGAAAATCCTTCCTGCCATAGAGACAGACAAGCGTTAGAATGAGTTGCTTAGAGAGACAGGTGCAATCTACAACTTTGGAGATTTTCGAACCCAAGCTGGATAAAGCTCTGAGCAAGCTGGTGTGACCTCAGAGCTGACCCTGCTTTGGGAAGGAGGCTGGACCACAGATCTTCTGTCCTGTGATCCAGATGTGAAGCAAGCAATAAGGGTGACCTAACTCCTTTCTCAAGGGCTCCTCTTGTAGGGTCATTTTCTTAGAAATGCTTCCTCAGGCCTCCTCAGGGTATTTTCCTAATGCCAACCCCTCTTCATTTCTTTGTTATTCACTAACCAGCTTTTTTGGTAGCTCTATTTCCCACTCGGAGCTGGTGACACCCAGGATGTTATTATTGGCTTTTCTCACTCTACTATGGCTTTCCTAGGCAGATATTTCACTGGATTTTTTCCAGATGTCCGTGAGCTATACCACAGAGTTTCCTTTGAATCACTTCATCTGCTTTGTTTCTAAGACAGCATAGGATGAAGCAGAGAGACTCCTGTCTGCTCTAACAAGTCTTGTCTTTTTACACTCACGGAACCAAGCACTTCCAATGTTCTCCAAGAATGTTTATCTTTGGAGGAATCATAATGGTCTTTACACTGAGGATGGCTAACTGTAACAGACTAGATGACATTATTTTCTAAATCTACTATCACAGTAATCAGTACATTCTCTATTATAGCATATGCACCGTTGGAGCTTATATAAAGAGCATATTCTTGACACCCTTGGGAAACCATCTACATTGACATTGACCTCCACCAAATGGTGACACATCCAGAAAAAAATTGGGATGTGGGGGATCAGAGAAACTAAGGTGATGGAGATGGATCTCTGATCTTCACCACGTTGTGTAGTATGAACTTGCTCTACAGATACTGCTAGAATAAAAGCATCTGTGGTCTTAAGAGCTGTGGGCTCAGAGCCACACTTAAACAGACAAATACACTACATATCTCAAAGAATGAAGGCTCCTGCTAAGTGTCTTCTTTATTCCCCTTTGCCTTCAGCAAAAGCCACACTGTAGTTGTAGGAAACTGATTTCTTGGGTTTTCAGTCAACTGGGAAGTGGCCAGTTCTGTAAGAGAGCGATGTTTCCTGATATTAAACTAGCCTTTTTGTGGGACCTATCTTTACTTCTTTTTGACTCAGAAACAGTAACCGGAAGTAATTTTCTAATTCCTGGTAATTAATTTTTCTCAGGATATGATTTCTGATGGCAGGTTTAGTCTATATTTTGCAGTTGACTGGAAAAAAGCCCCAAACATTCACAGCTTTACCTTAGAACTGCAGACTCTTGTTCTTGTTGAGGGGATTGGGATGGCAACACGGTGGAGGCACGAGTGAGCCAGGCTACTTCTGTACTACATCAAGGACAATTTCTTGTCAGAAGTGCTGAGCAAGCTGAGTCTGGCTATGCTTGACGTGCTGCTCACACATAAGAAAGGGCTGGCTGGGAATGTTGACACTGGTGGCAGCCTTGGCAGCAGCGACTACGAGACAGCAAAGCTTCGGATTCTGAGGGAAGTGAGGAAGATGGATAGTCAAACTGCAACCCTGGAATTCAGGAGAGCAGACTGCCTCCTGCAGACATCTTGGCAGAATCCCACAGAAGACTGCCCTGCAGGGCCCAGGGGAGCTTGAGTTGAAGCACAGAACAGTCCATTCTGACATGTAGGAAGTTGAGCAGACATGGGAGAAGGCCGGGGTGGCTGGCTGTGGAGCTCCTGACTGGAATCAAATCCAAAAGGCGAGTATACAGACTGTGGAAGCAGGGGTGTCCTACCATGGAGGAATACAGAAATGCTCCCGAGGCATGCTGAAGCAGAACTAGGGAAGGCAAAGCTCAGCTGCAGTTGGAATTAGTGAGGGATGTGAAGGGCTCTTTCTGTGTATTAACATGGAAGGAAGGCTAAGGAAAATGTGGGCTCCACTACATGGGGTGCGTAACCTAGTGACAAAGGACACGAGAATGACTGAGGTCAGCTGTTTGAAGTCTGGTTGGTTTTTACTGGTAACATGCCTCAGGGGTTAAAACTGAGCCAAACAATGCTGTAGGGTTCCATTACCAGCCTGGATGTTGGGATGGGTTGCAAAATCATGGATAAAAACAAACTGGGGATAGGGAAGTGATTGATACAGTAGGGGCAGGGCTATTCAGAGGAGTCTCAACAGAGTAGAAAACTGGGCTGACAGGAACCTTGTTAGGTTCCAGAGAGTCCTACACTCTATGTCATTGATCAAGCTGGGTGCCGACAGCCAAGAAAGGAGAGCTTTGCAGCAAGAGCGCCTGGTTGACAAGCTGAATGTGAACTAGTCATGGGGCCCTGGGGTGCTGAAAGCTGACCGCAGCAGTGAAGGTGTAGGCAGCAGTCTGAGGGAACTGATCGTCCCTCTGTTTTGGCACTTGTGAGACTGCATCTGCAGAATCATGTCCAGTTTGAGCCTCCACTGTGCAAGATGCAGCATGCACGCTGACGTGAGCCCAGTGAAGCGCTGCCAATATGATTAGTAGCTGAAGCATGTGATGTATAAGGATATGCTAAAAAAATATGATTTGTTCAGTTTTAAGACAAGAAGATTAAGGGGGGGAGAGGGGTCTGAGTGCTATCTTCAGAGTTGATGGAGCCAGACTCTTCCTGGTGGTGCAGAACAAAATGGCAAGAAGCAACAGACATAAGGCAGAGCAAGGGGAATTCTCGTTAGACACGAGGCAAACATTCTTTGCACTTTAGCTGAGCACTGAACGGGGAGCAAGCGATGTTGCAGAATCTCTATTTGGAGATAATAAAAACTTGACTGGATAAGACTGTGAACAACCTGATCTCACCTTTGAAATTAGCCCACTTTGAGAAGGTGGGGCAGTTTCTTCCAACCTTAATTATTCTGCCATTCTATACAGAAAAAGAAAAAAAAAAAAGAAAAAAAAAGGGTTCTGACTGTTGAGGTAATTAATACCCAGAAGGTTAATATTTCTGCTGTTAAGCACTTTCCCTTACAAATGCACAGTGTAAAATCCCCTGGTGAGGAACTCACCTGTATCTTGGAAGTCCTTGAGGATGCACAATGGAAGGATGCTATAGAGCTCTTCCAAAGCAGCTGCAGAAATGGCAGGACCCAATCACTACAGCTCCACCCGGTGCTCCCTAACACAGAGTGCTTCCTAATGTCCACGCTGAGGAGGAGCAAAGGCAGGTAAAGCACTGACAGAGCTGCTACTCAGCATGTTCACAGCAAGCGTACAGCAGACCTAAGCATCCTTCCCAGCCCTTATTGCTCCTGTCTCTTCCCACAGCCCTAGATTTCAGTCTTGTAACCACTCCCACTTGGAAGAACATGCCCATCTGCCTGTTTTCCTCAGGAAGACAAATGCTTGTTCTGCAACCAGCTTCATATCTGACCTGCAGTCCCCGTTCCTCTTCATTACAACCCTTAAGACTCCTGGTATTCTATTTAGTCCTATGTAGTTAGATAAAAGGCTCAAGTTATTAATGATATTCTGCAAAAGGCTCAGCTTCTGTCATAACAGGTATTGTCTTCCAACCAAATTCAGTTTTAAATAACCAGGGCACTTTAAACACATGAAAATAGTTTAGATTCTTCAGTTCTTGATTAACACTCAATTAGTAATGTATCTATACCAGAACAGAAAACTTTCAGATGTTTGTTAAATCCTGTTTTTCTCAGTCACCAGAAGTTGTTTCTCTTACAGCAGTCCATGTGAGCATCTCACAAATTCTAAACTATCATACTTTTGGGACTCACATATATATAGCTGATACCATCATCTCATGAACTGAGGATAATAATTAAATAATAAACACATAAGTCATTATCAGAACTTTTTTTTTTCAAGGAAACAAGTTACAGTTTCTTAACAGTGAAATACAATTTTAAAAAATATTCCTAGTTCTAAATCAAATTGGAGGTTGCTTTGCTTAGTGATTTTTGAACCACTCCTCAGAGAAACACACTTCAATCTGTAATTCCTGCATTTATTCTTAAAATTTCAGCCCTCAACATCTGTGTTTCATACTAGTTATCTTTATTGACACCTAAAGCAGAAACTTCCTTTGAGAAATGCTGTTTTCCCTGCCCCAAACACTTTCTCTCCAGTCTTTCATTTGCTACATCCTTTCCAGTCAATCTTCCAATCCTTAGCTTCTCATTTTCATGAAAATATTTTCCATGTCTTTATTTCCCCTCTGCTGGCCATCTCAGTCTCTTGTTTGTACTTCTCTGCACCTCAATCTACACTTTCTCCCATTGCTTTTAGGAAAAAAATCTTTTGTAGTGCTTTGCAAACTCTGTGGAAAGGTACATAAAAGTGAAATGCAGGAATGGGCTCAGTAACATGAATTGTATTCCTTCTTGGGAAAATGAGGTTCCCGTCACTGCCAGGTGGCTGCAAAGGGAGGTATCTGTTAGGAACCTACAGTTCCTCTGGCCCTAATTAAGACTTGGAGCAGGCAGCATTATCAGTTTAAAATACTAAATACAGCCAGAATGTGGCTGTATAATCTCTGCAGTTTTGGATGCTGCCTTTCTTCCACTCTAAGAAAAGAATAACAGAAAGAAAATGAATAAGAAAAAGAAAAAAGAAGAAAAAGAAAAAGGAAATAAAGTTGAATTCTGTTAACATCTTGTGATACTTTAGTTTTGGCAAATAGTTAAATACGGCTAGTGCTCGACTTTTCACAGGAATACAATTTTTTTTCTTTACTATATATTCATTTACCATTGTCTATTTTTATTTGATGGCAGATGGCTATGTCTTTGTAAATTTGTTTGAATTTTCGTCTTTTTTATTTTTTTTTAAAGTGGGACACTTATTTATTATCTTTCTCCTGCTCACATTGGCCAGTACAATAAAAAGGTTCTTTCATGTCTCTTCTCTGTTTGCACAGGCTATACTGCAAGCTGCAATGTAAACTGTCTTGCTCTTAGTTGCCAATCACTGATTCTTCGCATCACACCAGCACTGAGCACGCATCACCACCTTCCACTAGGTGGCATCTGAACATTTTGCTGTGCTCCCTCATTTACTAGGCTTAACCAAGCCCACCAAGCACGCGAGCCAGAGAGTGGTCGGGGTGGGAAGGGACCTCTGGAGCTCATCCAGTCCAACCCCCCCTGCCAGAGCAGGTTCACCCAGAGCAGTCGCACAGGATGGCATCCAGGCGGGTTTTCAATGTCTGCAGAGATGGAGGCTCCACAGCCTCTCTGGGCAGCCTGTGCCAGTGCTCTGTCACCCTCACAGTAAAGTTTTTCCTCATGTTAACATGATTGAGCCTCCTGTGTTCCAGTTTGTGCCCATTGCCCCTGGTCCTGTCACTGGACACCACTGCAAAGAGTCTGGCCCCATCCTCTTGACACCCGCCCTTTCGGTATTTGTAAGAATTGATGAGATTCCACCTCAGCTTCCTCTTCTCTAGGATAAGCAGACCCGGTTCCCTCAGTCTCCCCTCTTACGACAGGCGCTCCGGTCCCTGCGCTGGACTCTCCAGGCAGCGGCCGGTGTACGGGGAACAGCACGAGGTGTAGGCTACATTACCGCCTGTGGAAGGAGATGAGGCTGAAACTGCTAAGAATTGCGTAAATGTTACAAACAATAGCGTAGATTTGCTTTCCACATGGATTAACGCAACTGCGGCACGAACTGGTGACCTGGCTGGAAGCGGTGCTCTTCTGTCCCAGCGCTAACGTGATGACATCTGGGCAAATCACCGTTCGCTTCCCCCCACCGCAGCAGGCCTCAGGAGCCCCCTGCCGCCTTACGCCCCGGGCCGATGCGGGAGCACCCCGCCAGCTCTGCCTCCCTCACACCGCCCGTCCCGCCCGGCCTCCCCTCACGCAGCCTCTCGGGGGCGGGAACCGCTAACGGCCGCGCGCGGCGTCCTGGCAACGCGGAATGGCGGCGGGCGAGCAGCAGTGCCGCGACTACCTGCAGCGCCACCGCCTCCCCGAGCTGCTCCACCGCCTCACCGCGCTGCTGCTCTACCACCGCCCCGGTGCGGCACCGCGCCCCGGGGGCAGGGCAGGGCCGGCAGGGGGCCGCGCTCGGCCTGGGCAGATGTAGGCCGCCCCTCCCCCTCAGAAAGCGGTTGCGAGGGACCCGCGCCTGAGGGCCGTTTCACCTCCTTGCAGAAAGACCACGGGAGTTCCTGATCCAGGCGCTGGAAAGGGTGAAGGCGGGAAGAGGAGCGGAGGGGGAGTACCCTTCCCTCATGGACGAGTCCAACCTGGCCGCCATGTTCGGCTTGCTGGATGTCGTGGGGCAAGGCCACATAACGGCGGCACAACACAGGGAAGGTGCATGGGGCCTGGGCTGCCGGGGGGTTTGCACAGTTATACTTTATAGATACATCTAAAGTAGACATCCACATATCTGCCAGTACAGAACCTGGAAAGTTTTAAAAGTTACGTAATTAAGTTACATGTGTTTACCTTTCATTATATCTGGGTCACTTTAAGATGTTAAATGAGTATTTCCAAGACTTGCATAGGAAATTCTCTTTCTTTAGCTCTTAAAACGTTGGGACTGAGCACTGAAGATCTGCAGTTTGGAGATGAAGGGAATATCACGCTGGGTGAATTCAAGGAAGAAGTGTAAGTATAAGTGGAATGGGTGGGGTTTTGGGGTGGGGGGGATATGAACAAGAGGTATTTTACTGAGGTGTATTTTTTATTTACAGAACCATATAATTAAAGGACTTGCTGGTTTAGCTTAACCCCTTTTACATTGCGAGATTTAAAAAGGTCAGTTAGTGCCTGACGTTGCTTGGCTCGCAGTAACCGAAATCAAACGGCATTTCCCCTCACCGTTTCAGTTCCAGGATCCCCTCAAAGCAGAGCTCGGGTTGCTGACCCTGCAGGTCAGACAGCCTCTTATCAGGTAGCCCACAGGTTCCAGCACTGATCCAGAAATGTGACATGGTGCAGTTGTGTTGTCCCCTTTGCCACGGGTAGTAACACAGCTGTGGACAAAACAAGCTCAGAGTTACAATCATTTCTTACAGCCAGGGTACCATTCTAGGGGCAATTTTTGGTAACTGTTGCAATCACTGAAAGGTAGCTGGAACTAATTACCGTCACTGTTATCTAACTAGAATTTTTCTATCTTAGGAAGAAGAAGACGCTGGAGAGCTGGGCTGGCTATTAGTTTGAGCAGTGGTCTGCTGTATACATTAAAAATAGGCATTTTGCTCAATTCTTCTGGTTTGTTAGCTATGGAGAGCTGATTTTAAGCAGTACTCCCTTCTCATTCCCCCTTCCCTGTTTGAGCAATCAGGCACAAATAACATGTTCACCAGGCACAAGAGGCATATCTTTTGAAAATTGTTTTTGATAGGATTAGCTGGTTAAAATAAAGTGGAGAACCTTTTTACACAACTGGAAGTGTTTTGGAGTTTCTTCCTTCAGTTTGTAACTACAGTAAGTAGTTGCTAGTTGTTGACTCATTACCACTGAATAAAATTAAGAGTTGAGCTATTTTTTAAATTGGTGTTGGGTTTTGGGCTTCTATTGTTTTTTTTTAAAGGAAAGATCCACTTAAAGTTGTGACCAAGGTCCACAGTTGCAGAAAGGTAGCACTTCCACGTGAAATGCTGTTTTCAAACTTGTAACACAGTATTTATGCAATTTTTAAGGACAAAATATTTAAAAAATTAGGAGGGACTCCAGTAAAGAAAAAAAAAAAAATAGTATGAATAAAGCAAAGTGACATACTCCTTCATTCCTTCCATGTTCTGTTTATACACATTTTAATACAGAACATCCATTACGTGGGGTTTAGAGATATAAATCATGTGTGTTTAAGTCCATATGGTACACAGGTGTATTGACACTGTAACTACTCTGTATTCCATAGAATGATGTTACAGCACACAACACTGACAAGGGAGACATACTCATCCAAGACACAGTTTTAGCTTCTAACTGCCACGGCAAGGTGGCTACAGAAAATAAGATCTGTGCAGTTCAAAACCAAGTCACTAGCACTTTATTTTTTTTTAAACTGAATACAATAAGCATAATATTAAACCAGTTGTTCAGCATACACTATTGAAAAATATAACTCAAGTTAATTACAACATAGTTGCTTTGCTTTAGTTTGCAATAAGTAATCCAGACCAAGTCATGAACCATTTCTGAAGAAGTCTTTATTTTCCTGCATTTGGCCAACTAGCTCTCAAATTGAGAAGGATCTCAACATCCTTTTGAGTTAGTTTATAAACTCCAAGTTCATTTAGTGCTGCTGTTGCAGTGAGCTGGTTTGGCTTTGATGTTGTTTCAGTTTCTGAAGCTGACTGTAGTACATCCTTCAGGAGCAAGGCAGAGCCAAGATTCAGGTTCAGGATAATGCAGGCTTCTTTTATGCTAGAGGAAAAAAGTTGTATGGATTAAGAGGAAAAGCACCTATGAGATACACTTCATTTTGTGCACACAATAATTAACAAAACCTCCTTCTGAAAAAGATCAGAAGTACAGAACTGAGAAGCAGTGCTTAGATTGAGGCAAATAGTATACTTGTTCTTACTGTCTAAGCCTTTTCTGTTATGTAGGTGCATTTCATACACATCAGTATTTTGCCTCCCAGTTGTTTGGGGTTTTTTTGCTTTGTAAGTTTTACCATCAGCATTAAAAATACAGAATAGAATTTACCACTTCATCTGCCTAGCTTTCCCTAACTACATTTTGCCCAAAGATAATTAGGAACCACCTATTCAGTATATTTTAAGAGCAGAATTTAACAGAAAGTTGCCAGAACCTGAACATTTTCCCTAATTAATATCACTGGGGAGCAAACAGCTACCCTGTGTCTTTGTCACATTGTTTTTAGTCTATATATGACAGATAGCCATGTAACCATTACGCGTTTTTTTTTCATGGTACCTTTGTGCATCTGTGTCTTCTCACACCGGGAATAATATGTATGTGTCAATTACCTTTATGAAGGTGATACGCTCAAGAAAGCCTTAAACCTGAAGATGCTACATTAATATTCCAACTAAAAAATGCCAATATATAATCTTTGTCTTCAAGTGTTCAAGGCTGAATACCATGCTTCATATTGTTGTAAAAATATTAAGATTTCTGCTCCAATTGTCCTAGGAGTTTAGCGCTAGTCTCTGGAAGACTGTGGGCTATTTAAAAACGACTAACCACAAAGAAGGTAATTTCTTCTCATTAATGAAAGCAACTAGACTGCTATGCAAGGCAATTCTGAGAGGGAACATAGTTTAAAGTAGTCTTTCTTCTAACAATAAGAAAGTTTGTTCTAATTATTGAGTAGTTTCTTTGGCCCCAATTTCAGTAGTCTGTGCTACTTATATTTCTTCCATAAGATAATTTATCTAGACATCCTGACTGCACAAAATACTCCAGAACATATGGCACAGTCCATTGCTATTTGAGTACATGCTGCAGAATCAAAACCTTCCTAGTTGTAAACATTGGAAGCATAAATGAGCCACGTATTGGAAGCATGGATCAAAACTAACTGTGAAAAAATCTCGGATGTGCAAGACATACTCATCTGGGCATTCATTTTTGCAATACCAACAGATCAGAAGTTTGCCTACTTACTGCTTGAAGTAGTTTTCTGGCCTCTTGCAGCAGTGTGAAAATAAAGGGAACAGATTTCTACTCATGTCAAACTGGAGTTGTGCTGCTCCTCCTTCATTGAAATTATTTGCCATAATTATCTGCAAACACAAAGAGGTGCACCTGCTGCTTAGGCCAGTCTTTGACACCTACACTGTACTGCATGGGTCACATTTTGCTGATACCTACTTCCTGATATATGTACGTATCCACTCTCTCTGCAAGTGTTTGCCAGAAGATTTTGAAGAGTGAGTGACAGAGCTGCTGCTCTAGATGTAGCAAGCGGTCTCGTAGGGTCAACAGCATTGGGCAAGCTGTGCTCGACACAGACATTACTGCTTGCTCTGCTTGAGATGGTAAAGACAACCACCTGAAAGAAATCATCACACTGAAGTCATTATAATGAAGTTACTCATATTAAAACAACAGAAGTTAAAATTATCCTTAAAAAAATCTTAGCCACTTACAATGGTTCAGAAAGTTCTCCTTTCCCATTTCAGATCTAAACACAGTCAGTCTAATGCTTAAATTTTAAAACTTCATTTAATATTAAATTCATGCTTTAGTTTGTGAACATGCCATTCAAAGAAACCCCATCTAATACAGAAAATCATCAAATTATTGTATTCCTTTTATGAAATACTTGAGAAATTCTACTTAGGAGCAAACATTCAAGAAGCCTTATGAGTCTGTGATCAGTCATTACAGGCCATTTTGTATTAACTCTTTAATACTACTATGAAGAAAGTAATTCTTGTTCAAACTAGAGCAATCGAATTCTTCCCAGGGTTTTTAAGGTAATGGCGTCCACTACTTGTAGAACTACTTTAGAAAACACAGCATTAAAATAGTCTTGAAGGAAGCATTAAGGGAATTTTCCAAAACTAACTACCCTGCACCATTCCTGTTCAGGTAAATAATTTTACCTATTAGCTATTTCTGCTTTTATTTACCTCAATATTTTAACAGGACATAATATTGTAATATGGGAAGAGAGTAAACAGACAGAATCACCTCTCTTTTTTGTACAGCTTTGCAGCATCTTTGACCTCTCTGAAGACATGATCTATCTGACGAGTCAGCATGTCGTGTTTCAGGCGTTCCAGGAGGTTGATCATTTCATCAAAGACAGAGCTCTCCATGGAAGCCAGCTGCCCCAGCTGGAGCTTAGAGACAGCCTCGCTTTCTGCACAAACCTCCAGTTCCGCCTGCTGCAGCTGCAAGAAGAACTAGAGAAACAAAACCAGATACGACTACTACAAAAAATAACCTTACCATTTGAACTTTTCACTGGTATTTTAATAGGCATGGTTCGAAAAAATACTCTCCAGGCACATTTATAAAATTAAAATTTTAAAAATTTAAAAACAATGTATTATCTTTCCCCATGGTCCTGATTTAGTGAAAAACAAAAAACTGACCAACAAACCCACAGCAATTTAATCCTAGTGATGGAACCCATATGGGTTTCAGATACAACATCAGATAGGTAATGGGAATAGATCTCAAGAAACACTAAAAAGATATTTTAAGATTGACAACAGAATGCTTTTTTAAAAAACCTTATTTTGACCTTTTTAATGTTTGCAAATGTAAACTACAGTCTTTAATTGTAATTTGTTTTAGAAATAATCGCTCATCAAATCATAAATTTGCTGGGCTGACAACAGCAAGAAAATGGGTCAAGTGACATAGTGGCAACAACTTGTTGGTTTTGGTTCTAAGCATGTCAAGATGCTTTTGTAGATGCAGCAATTCAACATGAAGGCTGCTGTCCTATCAAGTCAAGATTATCCTCTGCTAGAGCCACAGTTTCTGTGAAGACAAAAAGAATTTGAAGGCTGCTCATCTTGCACAAAATACCTATTTCTACACATTTTACACACAACAGGGTTTTTTGACTTAATGCTACAGAATAGCCATGCTGCCACCAGGCTACTATATAGCAAGATATTCTCCATTCCCAGTTATCAGCAAGAGGCTTTTCTGAGCAACACCGGAACAGTGTTGCGATGCAGATACCCACGCTGAAGCCATTTAAGCTAACCTGCCATGTAAGTAGTTCAAACACTGCACACCGGCTACTGCACACGCTTCAACTTCAGTGCTGTTAACACTGGCTTTGAGATATTCAAAATCAACTCACTGATTGTTTACAATACAAAGCATTTTACTTTTTTGTCTGTTCAGATTATTCTATCTTCCAGGCTCTCTTTGCATTTCCCTAGAAAGTTTATAATTAATACAGCTTAGATCTCAAACAACAATCTGTCCTTATTTATACATCCTTGATTAAACCTGAATTTTCATCTCATTCTATTTTTTCAGTAATTAATTATTCTCAACATGCTTAGATAAACAGTGCTGAAAATAAAATGTTTGTTATGAATCAAACATCCAAAGTCCATTTTTAATTTATTATTTTTTTAAAGTAAAATAATTACTTACGACATTGTCAGCCCAGTCTGCCAACACTGTTGCTATATAGTTAACTGCATTGAGGATTGCACAGTATCGGAATCCTAAGGAAGCCCTAGTCTCTTCCTTCATTACTTGAGTTAATCGTATCCTGAAATCATCAACTAACTCCTTTTGCAGGCCCAGGAACTGTAGTTTTCTGGAAGCTGTTGGAAGATTCTTATACCTGTCTGGAAAAACATTAATAAAATGTTTTTAGGTTTTTCAACACTGAAAAAAAGCTTTTCAAAAAGAAACACTGCAGTTGTCTTACTACACAACCTTATGTCTATGAGAACATCCTATAGTATTTGAAACAGCTGACATATTTTAACCATTTCAGGGAAATACTCAATGCAAAAGCTAAACGTGAGGAAATTACATTCTTCTCCCTCCTGATTCCACTAGTGTTTTGTATTTTAATACCTGAAGCAATACGTGGTTATACCACACCATCCACTGCGCTCCCTAAAGCATACTCACACAGAGTAAAACCACTGAATATGCAATGAAGTGTCTCCTGAAAACTTACCTACTCTTACGTCCTGTTCCAATAAAGCAGATGTTACTTAACAGCTTCTAAACTGAGATTCAAAAGCAGTAGGATTTTTTTGTAACAAATTATATTCTCAAGTGTAAATGAGTTTTAATATGCTAAATATCAAATGTATTTTTTTAATTATTATTTTGTAAACATGTCACTAGCTCAAGATCATTCATGGTTGAATTAGTGTCCAAAATACAAAATGAACAGGAGAGCTTTTATTAAATTGCAAACACCACAACTTTGCAACATTATTTGGTGAGTACTGCTGACAATGGATATTTAGTAAAGAAATCCACTAGCTGAAGCTTTTTTTCTGTTCATTACAAAGACCAATGCCCGTAGGTTAATAATTACCTGTTATAACCAATAACAGTGTCATAAAAGTTTCAGCACAGTCTGGGACTTTCATTTCATCTACATCAGTGATATCTTTGTATTGCGATACCCACGCAGCCTCTGATGAAAGCATGGAGTCCATTTTCTGAAGAGCAACTGAGATGCACAAAACTTGTAAATTTTTCAAGTTTTTAATAACTAAAAGAAAAAATCTAACAAAAACTCCTCTAAAATATATAAACGTAAAAGTCTTATTTCTAGTAAGTTAAATTTTACATTTTCAGGTTATAAAAACTACTGATGACTGGTTTCATACAAAACCAGTTTCAATGTATCTGCATTTGCAGTGCTGTTGTTAACAGCTGTGTCAGAGTTGATTGGGGGTTTGGTGGTTTGGTTTTGTTTTTTTTTAATAGTTGGCTTGCTCCTTTCCAATGTATTTCCTCTTCATTTCTCAAGGTCAATACCCTTCCCCCATTTCAATTTAAAGTTTACCCTTGTCTGCACACACATAAAGACATTTGTCTAACAATAAGCCTAATGGATTTCATGCAGCTTAGGGGCAAGAGTCCTACAAACTACAGAAGCACTAGTAGAGCCTAACCAATTTTTAGTCAAAATAATCATGGAGTATAAAAATACATGTCTTAGGTAGTAGCCCTGTCCAAGTGACTTATCCTACTTGAGAAGACTGTTCATTTAAGAACATGCATACTTTTTTTTCTGATACTGCAATATACAGGCCAACAAAATCCCTTGGGCATCTTACATTTTTTTTCCACTGTTAGCCACCTTTGGAAGCAGGATTCTTCTGACAGAATATGCATGCAACTGGGAAAGCTGCTGAGATAACCATGAACACTGTATAACTCTCTCTCAAATAGAAGGACCTCATCCACAAGGTGACAAAAGAGCGCATCATCATACAACAGGCATGGAATATCAGCAGCCAGCTTCTCCAAAATCAGCATTACTAGAGCACGAGAGAATTCAAGCTTTTGAAAGAAAAAGGTGAAAAAAACATCAGAGATAGGAAGTATTAACATGTGGAATCATGTACACAACAAACTGCTACTAGACTGAGTTAGGTGTTACCACATCCTGAGTGAAATCAGTGGAAGTGGGCTTCCACTACTGGAAGTTGATTTACATATTCACACATATAACACCATGGAAGGGCTTACCCCAGCATTCACCAAAGATCCTGCCTTGTCCAGTATTGGCTGGATTCTGTCATCAAGGAACTTTGCATGATTTCCAATCCACATAAGTACTTGTGTTAAATACCACTCAGGCTTATGTAAAAAAGAAAACATTAAATGCATCTCAACAACATATATTCAAGTGCTACTAGTATTTTAAGACAAAGTTTCTAAAAATACCAGTCTCCTCCCCTGCCTTCTCTTGGTCTCAGATCATGCAAGTCTTCCACTGCATTTTACTTAGCTTTGATTTTCATAAAAGCAGTATCAGAGAAGTATTTCTGGATTAGAATTGTCTTAAATGCACCAATTATTCTGTTTCTTCTCAAGCGAAAGTTCAGTTTTTAATCTCCTGCTTCTCTACTGCTTTCTCACTCATGAGGTCCTCATTTTCTGCTTCGTATACTTCCTCCTGTTCTTCTGTGGGGTCTTTTATGTCTTGGTTCAGCAAAAAGGATGCATTCCTGAGAGAACTCTTCCAGTAGCTCCATTCTTACTGCCATTGTACCCAACCTCAGCCCCACCTTCCCCTTGGAAATGGGGAACCTACCACCTTCTCATTTCACATTTTAACGCCTTTAAGCTTTTCCAGTTTCCGCAACTAAAAATATGGGCTGCAGTTTTTGATGAATGCTTCTTTCAACGTCAGTGCAAGCAGCAGCAGTTCCTGGCCTCATCACTCCCAATAGCCAAATAACATTCTGTTGAACTGCACTCACATTCTCAATGTTTTGTGTGTCTGTTTCTCATTTCTGTATTGATTTTCACTTGTATAATGAATTTCATCATATTTGGGGGGTTTTTTTTACACTCCCTCCCCAACTTGCCGAGATCATTGTGAACTTGGCGCCTGTCCTCTGAAATACTTGTAATCCCTCCAGGTTGATGTCTTTTAAGTATTTTACATGGGTATTTTCTTTATCCCATTATCCAAGTTATTATTAAAAAAACCCCAAAAAACAACCCAACCCAAATTTGTTGGAATATCTTTCTGATCTGACACTAGATTACCTGTAACCTTTTCTTCACAAGATTTTTAGAAAAATATTTGTTCACAAATTTCATCTCTTGAACATAATTTTCCCATGCTCGTTCATGTCTAAAAAAAACTCTTCCCCACTAACACATGTCACATTATTTTTAAAAGCATTGTACTAGCAACTACCAACATCGCAAATATATTTACATTTACCCAAATTTTTAACACAAGCACACAGACTTGTGCAACCTGTTACAAAACAGCTCGAACTCTCCTCCAGATGTACTACAGCACTGAAATGCATTAACACCTTGAAACCTGTTTCCAACTGGTATGTAAACTAAAAAACCCCAACCCAGTAATCTAATTATATAACATTGCCTTTAGACTAATCACATTTACTAAGAGCAGAATACAACACTTTCAGTTACATGAAAGTAGCAAAACACAACGGCAAAAATCAAAGTCACAGCTTTGCACAGCAAGAAGGAACAGTGCAAAACCATTTGCAAGGAGGCAGAGGAAATTAATCAAAATATTTGAAATGATGGAAGTCAGTCTAAGATTCTAGTAACGCTTTCAAAAAGATCTGGGCAAGGGAGAAATGCCATCTGGCCTACAGAAAATGCTTGTGTCTTGTAAGGTCTCCAAGTGCTATCTCGATGTCTGTCCACACTCAGGTAGGCACAAGAACTGCACAGTTTTGAAGAATCTTGATTTCAGAAAGAAAAGCGTTAAAGCTACACAATTTAAACATAGCAATCTGTCTACTGCTTAAAAAAGCAATTAACAAAAGTCACACTGCTTTCTCCCATACCTTGTTTAAAACATTGGTTTGCTTATTTCCAGTGAAGTGATACTTGAATCTTTTCTGAAGAGGATTCAGCATGATCTGTATCGGAAGGATAATAGGTGGCGATGGGGGTAAAGAGTACTTTTCTGGCAATTGTTTAGGTTTGGTTAACAGTTCATCTCTAAGTTTGAGAGTCAAGGACAAATTTAAGTAAGTGTCGAATTCTCCCAACATCATATAATTTCAATAGAATGGGTTTATAAAAATGAACACTTCTTAGTTGTCCCTCTTTGGCTGAAGGCAGTATTATGCAATCAATATGACGCCTCAGATATGAAGTACACTCAAAAATGTTTCAGTTTATATAATATTTACTACAACTCGGGCTGCTAAGGATTATTTATTCAATGACAGTACAAGTCCCTTATGTCAGTTTGATTTAGGAAACTCATATAACTGAAAAAAAAAAGAAAAAAAGAACACAAAACCTCCACTATTATCAGTACCAAACGACCAAACACAGGGGCTGTCCAAGAGACACACACTAAAAAAAAAAAAAAAAAAAAAAAAAAGGTGGCTATGATCACTCCAGGAAAAACTGCTTATTTGAGCTTTAGTTGCGCTTTATTTAGTTAAAAAAAAAAAAGGAACAAAATGAGCAGCAGCGCCTTCTGATGAACCTCAAAGGCAGACTACTATCACTGCACAATGAAAATCCTCCTGTAGTCTCCCCTTTTTGCAAAGTCTCTTTCTGAGACGTTATGTTTAGCTTTCCCTCTTTTCCTTCTGGGATGGGACATATTAAAATGATTAAGGCTGATTTCAAATAAAGCTATGAAAGGAAAAGCATTAACTGTGTAAAATAAAATACACAATTTTTTTATTAACCCAGGTAATCTTACTGGAGCATACAAGGCCTGGTCCTCATGAAACCTGAGCTCTCTGCTACCATGAGATCACTAGATCTGATGACAACGTTGCTATGGCCAAAAGCATAACTTTGGCACTTGGCATTTTCTAAACAAAACAAAAAAACCTCTTCTAATGTTAATGCACAGTAACATAAATTCAAATTATCTTCAGCCTTTAGGGAGAACGAAATTTTAAATAATTTCCTTACGAATGTGCATCTCCAACATTTATTATTCTTACTAAAACACTCCACAACCGTTCAAAAGGATACGAGGTTTGCAATTTCAGCAGCTGACAAAACAACATCTCCAAATTGTTGTACACATCGGGCGCATTGGCTGGTGCAGCAAGGCCAAACGCCTGAGACTGCGGTGGCCCCACAAATGGCCAGCGGAGCTGGGTTAGTACCTCTTCGAAGTCACTGCAAGGCAAAACAAGCAGTTTAACACGATCTTACAGCACAACGCAAAGACAAGGGAGTGACAGTATGTCTCTTACCTTGACAATTTGTCCTTAAGAATTTTATGCCAGAATTTAACAGTGGATCTCACAAAAGCTAGAAGATGAGAACACGATGACTCCTGAAGTTTAATATCCAGTTCCGCCATGAATGCCAGAGTACTGGCTGCCTCTGGAACATTGTTGGTCATGAGATACTGCTGAATGCTATCACTACAAAACACAAGAAAAGTCAAGGCCAAAAATTCATTTAGGATAACAGAAGAGAATAATTTGTGTATTAAAAAATGAAGACAAAACTTCCTCAAATCCAAAATATTTTAACAAGAGGACAAACTAGGTCACCAGTCTCAGAACATATATGCAGTACTCAGAAACTCTACCTTAACTCTTCTATTCGTGAAATCCATTTAAGATAGGCGAGGTGTCGTTCAATCTCTTCTACTTGACTGATGAGTACATCGAGATCCTCCATCCATGGCTGAGCTTTCAGTAAGTGGCTGCTGACTGAATCAGATAGAAGAGTTTCTTCCTCTAGAAGCCGACACAGAGATTTTTTAGAATCTTCTGCATTCCTTAAGACGTTCTGTATTCTTTTAGGGACTTCTGATGAAACTGTAAGCACCTACATAAAAACACTGCATTATGTAGAGTAGTACCATTTCAGATATTAACATATTGCTTTAATTTAAATATACTTAATAAGTGATACAGCATATTCAGAAGAAAGGGGGAGGGGGCGGGGGGGGAGAGAAATAAATGCTTACCTGTTCTTCTAACTGCTTTTTATTTTCAGATAGCTTATCAATCAGGCTGTCTAGCTTCCTCAGAGAATCATAGTCATTTCCAACCTCTCTTTCCACAAATTCAGAAACATAGTAAGGGATATCACAATGATCTAGATCTCTAGTGGCTTCTTTCTTTTTAACAGCACTGGTTGCCATGTTTTCTTTCTCTGCAATACTGATTATACAATTTCTAATTAGTCACCACTAAGACAGCACAAACAAATACTGAAGTACTGAGGATGCAAAACTCCATGAAAAGCTTCACGGTTCAATTTAAAATGAAATTTAGATTAGACAGTCACTGCTTTAAGTGAGACAGCATGTAATATAGAAAACTTAATGAAGAAAAGTGGAAAAACAATTTTGTAAAATACAAAGGAAGATAACAATATTCCACTTTACCTTGTCATACAGTTAAGAATGATCCAGAAGTATCAATCGATAACTGAAGTATTTCTAGCAAAGTATCCACTCTAGTCTCACAGTGATTTGTAAAGTAAAAGCACCACTGAAATACTTCTAAGAAAACCCACACAGTATAACAGAAGAGGCACTTGCTGACCCACACATTTGACAGCAGCCAGAGAAAACCAGACCTGAAATTGAGAGTATGATCATGAAACAAAAAAGGCAACAACAGCAAGCGTTTAGCTACTTGAATTCTCAACTTTTTAGTACTGCTTTCAAAACAGTATTTAAAAAGGAAATTCATACGCTTGCCCTTTATCTGCTACAAGCTTTAATTAAGCGAAAAACCCCTATTAAACAGACACGGGAGAGTGAGGAAATGGAGCAGCTGATGAGCCAAAGCTGGAGAAGCAATAGAGAGCACCGGGAAGAACAAACTGGGAGACCAAGGGTGTTGCTGAGAAAGAGGTGAATAAAGAAAACAGAGTAGTAAAAGCACTATACTGTTTGTAGCAATGAAAACAGAAGAATACTAACCCCGTGGTGCTCTCTGCTTACTAGAGGAAAGGCTCGGGACACAGGAGAGATGAACAGGAGGCGGGGGAGCTGCCTCCAGCTCCCTCCCTGCTCAAGCGACAGCTCTGCACCCACCTTCTCCGGGGCCCAGCCCGTCCGAAGGAGCGTCAGAAGGCCCTGCGGGCCCCGGGAAAGCTCTAGGCGAGCCCCGTGACCCCACGGCCGCGGCCAGGCGGCCGAGCAGCCGCTAACACTTCGGTGAGCTTCTCTTCTCTCGCTCCGGGCTCTGTCCCCGAGGCAGCGCTTTCACTCCACAGGCTGGAGGGCGCCCCGAGAGCGGGAGCGGACAGCGGAGCTCACACGGGCCCGCCGCGGCAGGTCAGTGCTAACCCCCGGCCGGGTGCCACCCGCAGGCCGGCCGGCTGCTAGCCCGGATCCCCTCAGCGCGGAGCCCCCGGCGCCCTCCCCGCCGCGGGGCCTCTCCGCCGCCAGGACCGCAGCCCCGCCCCTGCCGCATCAGCACCCCGCGGCCCCGCCGGGTCACGTGCGCGTAGCACCGCCTGAGGGCGGGGCCGGCGGAGAGCAGGGCGCATGCGCACTTGTGCTACCCCCTCGCCTCCGCCCGTGTGAGGCGCCCTGGGGGGTGGGGACGGCCGCGGGCCGCCAGCCAGGGCTCGCTCCGGCCCTCACAGCTCCGGGCAGGCGGTTGGGTGGGCGGCGGCGCTTTCAGGAAGGCTGGGCCCGCGCAGCAGCCTCGGCCCGTGTGGAAAGGGCAGCGCCGCTGCGGCAGGAGTAGCTGCTGCCCGCGGCTGCTCGGGACACGCCCTCGCCTGAGGTACTCCACAGGCGGGAAGGGCCTTCCGGCCGCCACGGCCTGGGGCACCGGCTTCTGTTTACTCGATTTTTAGCAACACAAGCTTTTTATTTGAAAATACGTTTTTAGAGCAGCTTTATAATATATTTAATAATATTTTCCTACCAGAAGTTCGGCTCAGCCCCGGCCAGCAATGGACAGATGAGCTGTGTAAAGAAAGCAGTCTCTGATACACACTTAAGACATTCAGGTTAATTTATTTTCATACCTGTTCTTTGGTACAGGCATTGGTAAAGCTGGAAAATACACACAAGTATTTTCTCATTGAAAAGACCAACTAATCAAAACAGCTGTACATCTTTACAGCACATAAGCAGCCTTGCTAACAGAATCCTCTACTGCACCAGCACAAATGGTACCAGCAAAAACTCCTCCAATTTAAACGTTCATTGACACCTTAATTTTGTTGTAACTAATTTTCCTAAGATGTGATTTCATGTATCTGAAGAGACTTTAAGGTGTGCTAAACTCACGGAAACATTCTGTGCTTGCCAAAGAATTAAAGTTAAAACGTTCTTCCGGGTCTGAAATTATTATAAGCCCATTTCTTAAACATGCACCTGTGTTATAGCTCAAGCAACTCATTCATTAAAAAGCACCAGTCACTAATCTGTATTATATTACAACTACCATCTTGCAACTGACTACTGAAGTTAAATGCTAGCACTAATAAAAACTTAAAAAAATACAAATCTCTTACTACCCGTCTTTAAAGATTTGTACAGAACATGTAAATAAGAAAACACTTTACATATGTTAAAATCTTGAGTAATTTTTGCAGTTTGTTCAGCGTAACCAAGTAGTATTCAGTTGTGTCTGGTTTTTTATGCTTGTGTCCATTTTCAAAACTTCTCGAATCGCCATGGTAGCATAAGTGGATGGGGGAAGGGAGAACTCCATCTTCAATGCCCTGAATTTGCCATCTGTCATGAAGGGTAAGAGGAGACACAGAGCAAGAAAGAGCTGTTAAAGGCATAAATAGCGCTTATTCTGGATGCCATCTAAACTGGACTAAAACTTTACACAACAACCCCTAAAACAAAATAACTGCCACCACCAATTTACAGTCCACAGTGGAATTTTATAAAACAACTTCTTTTTAACATTTCCTCTCAGCAAGAAGTGGTGTTTGGGGGAGACATTTCTTCTTTTAAAAGCAAAATAACCTTTTGTTTATTCAAAACTGAATTCCTAGTCTGTCCTCAATTTCTGTGGAAAGTAGTGTCAAAAGACTTTGTGAGCAGAGTTATATAAAAAAATTTTCATTGAATTCTGTTAAGCATTTGAGCAGTCTCTTATGTTCAGGACAAGTACTAGATGTTCAAGCATATAGACAATTTGTGGCTTAATTCCACTTTCATGAAATTCACAGATGTTTATTGCTAAGCATTTACTTGATTTTACAGATGTCTGTAAGAAAATGGAACAGTCAATACAGACTGCTGGAAGAACTGCTCACACTCGAGAAATAAGGGTCCTTATTTAGCCACCTAACTTTTGAGGATCTTTAATACCATTTCTTAACAGTCTAGTTAAATGACAGCTCTTCCTTAGAAGAGCTTTCACTATGTAGCAGTTCAAAGCAATAATCAGATCAAACTTCCAAACATCAGCAGAAAAATCAACTTACCTGTAGGAAGAACTGGTAATGGTTTTCCTTCCAGCTTATCCAAATCCGTAGTAAATAATGGGATTCTGGGATCGTCATATGCAACAACCTCCCTTTATAATATGCATAAGATTAATTATTATTTTAAATTTTTTTGAATAAAAATATTTTAATTATTTTATATAAAAATATATTGTTTATTTTTATTATTCCAATTTGGCAGTTAAAATTGAAATGGCATTGATTTTCTAATAATAATGTGGCATTTACGGTGCAGTAACTGGTAAAGCTTTATATAGAAGACTCAACTCTGTTTGATGAAGATTATAAAAAAATAATTAATGAGAAGTTTCTTTGCATAACTCATCTGTTTTCCCTCACTGGCTGTCAGGATATCTAGCTACACAAGAAGTATAGTTTATGAAATTAGGGGAAGAATGGTGTCAACTCTAAGAACACATGGGGGTAGGGGGAAGCCTTCATTTTCAAGAAAGCCATCTAAACTTCTTTGAAAGGGCTTAAATATTCTACTCTTTCTGCCATTCATTTAAGAGAAACCATTCCATATGTAATGATGAGGCTGAAAAAGTAACTGGGAAATAGCTCATCAGCACTAATTAACATGAAGCGTAAACATTTGTATTTTTTGTCTCCCTCCTAAACCCTCTATTTTCTGTACTATGCATCTGTGACCAAGACTTTCTGCACATTTTTACAGTCACCTGTTTAAAAGGTATTTATTCAGTGCCACGAAAAACAAGTTTATCTCTAACAACAGTAATTTAGGTTTAAGTGATACAAATCTTTCTGACAGGTAATTGGAGACCAACTTTCTTATAGCAAGACTACAAAAAAACCCTGGTTTTAATATTATCTGTCATGGTTTCAACATAAAAAATTATCTATGAAGTGTTCAGGCAGGCAAGCCCTTGCAAGGAGTGTAACAACTAGCTAGATGTCTTGAGACTCATGCATCACAGAATCAGAGGACAAAGGAAGAAGTAAGGTGTAAAAAACACGAGGGACATGTAGAGAGATTCCTCCCTCCCTATGCTTCAGTCTACACGTACGTCCCATCGGTCAATCTGGTCGTTACTGTAATTAGTCATCCCACATATGCTCTATGCTCTCAATTCAAGTGACATTTCCTTTATCCTCCTACTTACCAATTGACATTCTGAGGTCGAATGATAATCTTTCTGTATGCTCCAGAAAGTGAATAATCTCTGATCTTGTGCCTCATGTTGTTGATATCAAGATTGTCAGCTACTAGCATTTCCTTGTAGGCCTCACCAACTGCAAGAGAGGAAAATATTTCCTAGGAGAGTGCATAATGCGGCCAACTGAAACAGCCCATTTTTATTGCCTTATACTTCATAGTTTTCAGCATATATGGGATGTTACACAGAAGTTTAAAATTACTTTTTTGCAAATCTTACTATCTACAATGTTTGCTCCTACAACCTAGAAGCTCATTACAAGCAGAGTTCTCAAGGGACTTGGATGTGTCCTGTTAAATACCTTTATCAGCATATGTGGAGGAGGAGATGAAATTCACCCTAACAAGTCCATGGACAAAATCAGGCTGGGGTGGCAGTTGATACACCCAAAGACAGGATGACCATCCCAAGGGACCTAGGCAGGCTAGAGGAATGGGCCAAGAGGAACCTCATGAAATTCAGCACAGGCAAAGTCCTGTACTTGAGAGCGATTAGCTCCTTGCAGTAGTACAGGCTGGGGAGCAACTCTGCTGACAGTCACCCGGGACTCTCAGTGGAAAGGAGACTTAACAGAGCGCCCCGGCAGCAACAGCAGCTAATAGCAACAGGAGCTTAGCCAGCAGTTACACCAAAGAAAAAAAACAGTTACTGCCCCTTACTGGGCACTCATGAGACTGCACTTGGAATAGTATGTCCAGTACAAAGCAGATGTTAATACACTTGGTTCAATGGAGGACCACCCCAATGGCCAGGGGTTGTAGCCCATGCCCTGTAAGGGGAGTCGGAGAGAACTGGGCTTCTTAAGCTTCGAGAAGACTCAGGGGAGAACTTAGAGACTATTTGTTCTTTAAAGTTTCAGACAAAGCCCTGAGCAAGCTGGCCTGATTATAGCACTGACCTTGCTTTGACCAAAAGGTTGGACCAGATGGCCTCCTGACGTCCTTTCCAACCAAAAGAATTCTACAACTCTATCCCTTAATAACATCATGTTCCATGCAGATAATTATAGGTTACTCAACCTATTCAGTTAAAACCAATTTAGATCCAATACACTGTATATACACGAGATGAAAGACATGATTTTTTATTTTTATTTTTTAAATATTCGTATTGGTTATATTTAATTAAACAGATGTGATTATTTTTCCTAACTTCGAGCATTTGCTTGAGTTACAAATTCGAGAAGCTTGGTTTGTTTTCTGATTTAAAAAACAAATGCGTACTTTTCAATTAACATTTCACCATTTTCCCCCTTGTGCCAATATAAATAATTTTACCTCAATAAAAAAAATGTAGTATCTAAAAAGAAATATGAAACAGACTTATGTTAAATGAAACAAGTTAAAATGCAGACTATTATTACCACAATGGGAGAGGCTGACAGTAATGTATCAGACATCTGAAATAGTGTGTTTTTTTAATGGTCACCAAGGTTGCATAGATCTAATCTTCCTTTTCATCTTCCTTTTAAGAACAATCTTAAAGCAGACTTACATTTTCAGAATAAATACATAAGTTACTCAGACTTACTTTTATGCTTTGGATAAATAACATCAAATCCAGGCAATGGCATGACTACATCGTGGATAGTGTAGTTATCAACATCTCCTTCTTCGATATGAACAGCTGTGGCTACAATCAGGACAGAAAAATGAAGAGTTACCAGTATGGATGCCTGTGACTGTTACCATTAGCTAAACGTGAAATGAACCATTTGATTGAAACAAGCCTACTTTGAGAGGGACAGAGGTGGGAATAGGGCAAGATAATGACTGTGTTTTATCTCCACTTAATAGACATTTCCAAGTAACAGTTTTCAAGGCCGTCAGTTACTGGCAGAATCACAGCCTGGTTTCCAGTGACTTTTAAAGCAGAATGAAGTAAGGACTGCTAGATGAACAGTTCCCTTACCATTCATCAGGTATACGTGAAGGAGAAAAACTGTGGATATTCTCATCCCAGGGAAATGCCAGAGCAAACCCAAGTGAAGAAAGTTTTAACTGAGTGGAGCATCTGCTTTACAAGATGCTAATGCAAACAAAAACTTCTCTGGTTAAAACATTCATAACGTCCTTCCATAATTCTCCATAGCTCAACTAGGTTTAAGTTCATTCTTGAGAACAATCAGTACTTCATAGTCTCTCTTCCCTATCCAGCTATTTAGAAAAACAAGCAAACCAACAGCTCGTGGAAGTGTAATACCTAACTTCCTATTCCTTGCAAGATTTGACTAAAACTGGCCAATGTATTCAGAAATCACTAAGCCAAAATGAGTAAGAGGGAAAAGAAAATATCCATTTGTGATACTGCTTACATATGTGCCTTGTTTTCCTAAGAATTTGACCTATGCTGCAGCACTGGCTTTTTGTTTGTCTGATTTTACCTCCTTTAAGTGTGAGATCTCCTGGTACAGCTCTAAGACCGTATTCTTCTATTCTCTTGCTCACCATATTATTCCACACATAACTCTGGTAGCTATGAATATACATTAAACGATTATTTCTTGGTATCTAGAAGTAAAGGAAAAAAAAAAGTGAAACAGGAAAAAGATGCATTTTTAGGTTTTTTCTCTCAGTCATAACCAAAAAGACATACACTTGCAATGTTACCTTCTCCAGCAGTAAGACCAACACAATTCCTGGGTATACAGATTTGGGTTTTGTTCATTATTTGGGAAAAGGGTATGTGAAGAAACTATGATCTTATGCATTTGAAATCTGCACAAACCCCCTCTGTGCTTAAAAAAACCCAAACAATAAACCCCAACTTTTAAAAAAATTTCTTTTTTATTCAACAGCTCAAACACATGGGGCTACTATAAAACACTGAATTCATACTCAACCTCCTGAAATCTTAAGTGTGCTTTGCAGATGTGAAAGCACAGTGTTATTCTAACTATCTTCTTCATGAACAAGAAATTATTCCTTGGCTCCTACATGGGCCCAGTAGTTTGCTGGTGATGAGGTATTTTCTCCAAAGGCTTGGTCTTGATTACAGTACTTGAAAAAGACAGTGAATCCACCACCTCTATGCCAGGCTGATTCATTACTACACTACTAGTTTCATTTATAGTTTTCAAGCAACAGAAAAACTCTGATACTGAATGTTTGCACAATTATCAGATCTGCACTGTACATTGTTACTAAGTTTAACCATATTGCTTCCAACGTACCAGAGAGACTATTGTATAAATTGGAAAGCTCGTTACGCATACATTAATTAGATACTGTCAGTTACCATGCAACAGTACTTTGAGCAAAAGGGCAGGATAAATGTAAAGATTTTACACTTAACCTTCCCCTTATCAACCATGTCTAAGTCTATTTCAAATTCATCATACCATCAAAAGAACATTTATTCACGTAAATATCCCACAGCACTTTTACACTCACTATGCCAAACGCAGAGATTATGTTCTTCATTCCATACTTTAAGAGTCCACGTAGAAGCTGTCCTTCCACGCACCTTTTTACAGGCAGTTTCTTGAGGGCTGCTGCTGGATCTTTAGTCTTTGCCCATTCTTCTCTGCATTTTACTAAGTATCCCTTTTCAGCTAGAACAAGGATGTAGAAGAAAAATATTGTAACCACACCAAAAAAGCATCCATCTCACCTTTTGTTAAAACAGTTGAAAAATTAGTCACAGCAGTTACACAGAAGTACAGACTAGTTGAGATTGGAAGGCTTCACGTGGAGTCTGAGCAGACCCTTGCGTAAAAGTATTCAGGTCCCTTTTCACCTCCACTGCAATGAACTGCACAGCAGGGAAAGAGAAGCAGAAATGCAGAGTCTGAAGATTGCTTCTCCATTGCTAAACTGGCTAAGTTTAGCACTTGCAAAGCTGTCCTAACAAACATGATTTCAAATTAAAAGAATCTAAAAGTGTTTTCCCTGAACATACAATTCTTAGAGGAGAGGCAGAAACAACTGATGTATCATTTTTCAGTCCTTACCTCCTGGTCGTGGTTTTAATATCAAATCCATTACTTCATTCCAATTGTTCTGAAGAATAGCTCTAAGATTCAAACAGGAAAGTATTAAGAACTGACTAAATAAATTTTAAGGTGATTCAGCCAAGTTATGCAAAAAAAGAAGTATTTGTGTTTAGATTTATGCAACATTAAAAACAGTTGTATTATGCAAGATACCTGCTGAAGCAAGTTCTTTTTTGAATCTAAAATTAAAACTGGCACATGCAATATGCTAGAAAAACATTCCCAAAAATACAATAGAAGTTATACAAGGATAAAAACAATTATTTTTTTTTTAAAAAAAAAGGAGAAGGAGGGCGATTAAAATACCATGTACCTGCCAATTTGATACGTAGGAACAGCTGTGGTTCCAAATCTTTGCATTCCATAGTAATTAATGAATCCAATTTCCCTGAGAGAGTGCATTGCTTGCTCTATCTGGTCATCAGTTCCTGTTATGTTTCTAGGAGGAAAAAACAAAAAAGTTATAGGCAGATTATTAAGGGCTTACACTATTTTGTGATCCCCATAATATTCAAGCTCAACATCAACATTATATAGCATGTATCAAATTCAGACTCTGCTCAACAGAAGGAGCGTTTTCTTTTTTATAACACCAGATGCACTGATAATTCTAACAGAACTGTGTAAATACATACTAACATATCACCTGAGAACAACAGTGAAATGGTTCCCTTGCAGTTCTCCTAATTTCAGTGGATGGTTCTTGTAACTGAAATTTCCTAATTTGAAGTTCATCAAACATTTATTCAAATGAGCAAGTCTTTGTGCAGTGATTCTAAAAAGAAACAGACAACAGTGACCAATCTGTGCTCAGAAAAGCAGATAATTAAATAAATACAGAAATGCCAGCATTTCAAAATAAAAAGCAGTGAGTCCAGTTTCCGCAATTTTCTATTGTTGCCTTTACACAGTATTTTAATGAAATATCTAAAGGAAAAAAACCCAGGTAATTCTTAAGTCTACTCATACAAGAGAAAATGTATACCTTGACAAAGACTGTTAGTATTGTATGTTCAGATCTATGTTACAGTATGCACTCAAAAAAAGTCTGCTGCAATATTGATGTATACTGTACCACAAGCTGAACTCTGCTTTACTCAAGTAACTACACCATGCATACACTCCACTTAGCACAGTCATAAGCACGGAGTTGAGTAATTAGCCACTGTGTAAGCTTCGTACAGATGAAGGAATATCAAAATCCAATCTGTTGCTGATATCTGTCATTTTTGTTGATGGTACTTTTGGAAGCATACCCTGTTCTTTGCATCACCAAGCTGCTCTTAGACACTTCAGCTAAAATTTGTACCAGAATTGCCAAGTTTATCAACTAACACAGCCCACGTACTCAGCTCAGAGCGGGCTGATAAATGGTAATGTCTCCTCTCCTGCAGCAACTTTCTCCAAGGCTGTGAGGGAGAATCAGGTACTGTGGCACTACTGAGCAGACACCACAAATAAGCACGCTTCCCCCCAGTCAATGCTTACACCAGACTGAAGCGCTTGGACACAACATTAAATGTGATCACATTAAAAGTGAACGGAACAGCACCCAAGATGGCTACAGCACAAGTTTGGTTAATGGTCATCACTTCGCAAACTTGCCTTGCAGCAATAGGAATCTGGGGCTTCTCACCACTCACAAATTAATAATTACTTTTATATGTGCAAATGTATGCACATGCAAACCACTGGGAGGAAAAATATGAACAATTAAGTAGTTAACACTCTCCTTTTGTCAAGGATTTGATCAAATTTCTGTCTCTCAAAGCTTGGAGTTCCTCACTTGAGTGTGTTTTTCAAAGGGCTGTAAATAGTCCAGGCAGAATATTCCACCTAACTAAAAACACTGTAATATATGGCTGCGAGGCATCCATCATTCTCAGTTATGGATCTAACGCTAATTCTAGTGCACAGAAACCATATAATTATCTTGGAATATGACAAAATAAATTTTATATTCTCTTAGTAGTTGACTTATGGGAGTAGGTTAAGGCAGAAAAAATTCCTCATCATTTTTTGCTCCTTCTGGCTACTCACAGATGAGCAAAGGCAGTGGTTAGCCTTCTCTGGAGCTGTTCAGAAAGCTGAGTGAGAATGAAAATAGGATTGCAGCTGGAGGAAGGGGGAAACAAAAGTCAGGAAGGAAATGGGACACAACTGACACCATGTCGTTCTGGTTTAATGCTGTTGCATGGGAGCCATGCAGTGTAAGGGCACATAGGCAATGCAGCCCACTGCTTCAGCCAAACATATGTATCCAGCCTGACTCAGAGCACCACTGACTGAAAATACTAGCAACCACCATGGCATAAAAAAGAATTATAGCATCTTCATTAATACGTGTGCTTTACAGGATCAGGACCTGAATCCCCCATTTGCGTCACATATACACTAAATCCTCAAGGTACTTAGTGAGATATTCAAGCTGTTATGGTAGGAGTGCAAATACTCCAGTGTACTTTCACTTACCTAAGAACAGCGATCTCTTGAACGGTGATAGCCCTTTTATCTTTAGTTCCCATGTAGGAAAATATGTTTGGTTTCACTCTTAAAAGTAACAGTAACAAATATTATGTATATTAAAATAGATCAAACATATTTTTCAGCATAATTACCTGGAATTATTAATCTTCTATATTAAAAATAGAAAATATACATATATTCCCCAAAACTAGGCTACAGTTTGACACATGTAACGTTTTCTAATCTCATCTATAAGTATATAAAACACAGGGAAACTTCCCTGATTTAATTCTGTATAGACAGATTCACTTTTACTGCAACTGTGCATTCAGGATATGAGCTTTGAGATGGTACTTTATATACATCCACTCAATGCACAAGTGCACAGCCACCACTAATTTCACTAAAAAAGATTCATGTCCATTTCTTCCTTAAACTTCAAATAACATGTCTGTTTGAACACCATGCACGCACATTATGTGAGAATATGAGAAGTTCACTTAAAATTTGATCCATTTCTTTCCTTGATAGGAAAATTTCCTTTCCACTTTGTACTTTACAGCCTGTGTTACACACGCAACATTTCCAGTTACTCCAGCTGTGGGCACCAGGGGGTAGCACGATTGCCATTACAATCATTTTTCCACCAAATTATGCTCCTACTATTCTGTTCTCAAATACAAATACTAGTAGTATACTGGTTAGAGTCTAGATTACACACATTTATTTTGGACAGAAAGGGTGGAAGAAAAAGGAGAGTACAAGTGGGGAAGTTTCCCTGTGAATAGATCACTGAATTGACCCAGTTTTAAATTAGTCCTTCCTCTGCAATTCACTGTGTTCACATCACGCCTTTGGCAAATCTTGTTGCTGCGTTTGATGGGGTGAAAGGAACTAAGACTGTTGCCATGGAGAAATTAATACATGGAACAACAACAGTTTATCAACTGTAACTGCTTAGGAAATTATCAGCATATTATCACAATATCTGACAGGTTTCTAACGTACTTGCGTATATTCACACACTGGGACAAAACTGGCTTTTAATTCAGGTTACGCACACTGAGGCTTTGAGCTGCCAAACCTTTCACACATCAGCAACTTCAATTCTGGACCTTTTTCCATTGAAGTAGAAGAGTGCAGCCTTTAAATTTATTTGGATTATTTTGTTCCTGTCTCACCTCCTTCCAAAACTTCTGAGTTTCAAATTTGATATTCTAAAATAACGTGGGTTTTTTTTAAAAAACACTGGCTACCGATTAGGCAATAGTACTCACTTGTGTTGCTAGTACATAATTCAGAAGCATAACATTTACAGCAACATGAAACATACAGAGGGAGAACCGCATGCTAGCCAGGCTGGCAGAAACAACAGCCTTACCTTAAAAATTTGGATAGGACATTAATGGCATCCATGGTATCCTTGTTCTCCTTGTACAATACAAAGTGGCAGTAGCTCCCCCTAGACTTTGGCCAAGAGTGTTTTCTTGGATCTTTAAAAACAAAAGATTAGAGCTTGTAAAGCATTATTTTAAAAAATGTAATAACTTTGCCATTGTACCTACATTTAAAACAAATATGCAAGAGTCAATTTCTAACTTTCATCTGTTCGGGTTTTTTTAAAAAAAAAAAAGAAAAAGAATGAATTACTGAGAGCAAAAACCACAAAGCATTGAAAAATACCTTCTCCTCTTCCACTGGGCTGTAAACTTCTCTTTAACCAATTCTGGCGCCAAGAAAATCTTGAATGAAATGGTGACAGTTCCTTTGTTGTGAAATTGTCTAAAAATATACCGTAGTCATTTAACTGCCATATTGCCTCATTAATTTTCTCAAAAATGTTATAATTCCACTGACTTTCAGCAATAAAAGCCACTCCACATTTCATCGAGTGCCTTCTATAATTAATAGATGAGGACCATTGGAGCCCTGTTTGTGGGAAGTCTACGATTATTATTTATAGTACTAACGTATTCTTTATGTCTGTAGGATTTTTTCTGTGCGTAATGCAAAAGCATGGGTTGTGTATCTACAAAAGACAAAAAAAAATGTACACTCACAATACTTTAAGGCAAACTTTTCTAAAAGTCCTATGTGAGAGAAATCTGAGACAATAGAGACACTGACAAATAATTCAAGCCAGATAGTGTTTCGAGAAGGCCCGAGGGTAAGATAACTTCCACTCTTGCAGACTAACAACTGATTTACAGTTCTGTACAATTATTTGGCATTTTCTGGACAGGGAAGAAAACTGTCAACGTATTTATCAAGCTTTTGTTGCACATAAAAGCCTCCAGAGATAAAACTTTCCTTTTAGGATCATCCACTGTTGATGGCATTAGTGAAAAGGAGGACTGATTCTACATAGGTTTAGCAACCAATTTTGAGGTGTTTTTTCTTTGTTTCATACGAACAAAACTAAGTATTTTTTTTCTTTTAAATAAGAAGTCCCTTATCTCTTGGTAGCCACCAAGCAGACATTCCTGGTTTTGTACAAAAAGGGCTTAAGCGTCTTTTGCAATGGCAAACATTAACTGAAAAAGCCAGTCCTATGCCAGTATATGAACACCAATGTAGGAAGGAAGTTCTTGGGAAATTTTGCTCTTTTTGTTCACTTTAGTGTAATAAAGCCCAGATATCCGACAGAGACAGTGAATACGTTCATTTTTCAGGAAACTTCCTGGTAAAAGATAATTCTTGCTGTTTTTGAGAAGCTGCCGTCCATACACATACTTCTGCAAAAAACAATTTTGGATGCTACAGTATAAAATACTATACATGCAGTTTTTAAATCACTTAAAAACCATTGCAACACTTGCTTTGTACCATGAGTTTCTAAGCAAAGCTCCCCCTGTGGAGCCTCCTAGGACCTAGACTAAGCAGTATGATCCAACACCTGTTAAGAGACCTCATGCTCCTGCTGGTCTCTCTTCTGAACCACCACTGCTCTTAAACACAGTCAATGAAACACTGAATTCCACTTGAAGAGCGAGGTCCTTTGTGAAGAACTCAGTAATTAGAACGGAAGAGAGGAAGACAGAGTGTGATTGCCAAGGGAAGTCTTCTCCAGCTGGAACTGTTCTTTAATGTTAACTAATCCATTTTGCACACGGTCATGTCAACACCCTTCAAAAATTGAGCCCTAATCTGGGCTAGACTGAAAGGACACTGTAGATACTATATATACACCAATGGGCTCCTCATACTTTGGGCATCACAGCCATGTGCCTATCCACCACACTGCCGGCCATGCTGAGTACTGGGAGACTGCAGCTACAGTACCGACAGACATGTAACTATTCCTCACACAACACTGCAAAGTATTCAGCTGGCTGGATGGACAGTTCACAGTCCTTCATGCTCTATTTCAGAGTCATGTTACATTTTAGACAGTAAAATGATACTTCCAAGCCCTTTTTCCAAACCTTTTGCTGCAACTCAAGGGCTGGAAGTTCTTTTTTAATATTGGGACGTATGATACATACTTTTAAAGTTATATAAATACAGACAGTGGTGTCTGAAATGCAAGGCTGAGGGGCAAAGGCCTGGCTTAATGAAATCAAAGGGAAATTTGCCAAAGAGGTCAGTGTTACTAGAACTGATAATTCACTGGCAGACTTTCTCTGCACCGAATAACTACTGCCTATACTGCACTAGGAAAAAGAGGCAGCACAAGCCCAGTTCTTGGCTGTTTCAGGGAACTTTAAGCATTACTTATGTGTAGAGTTTAAAGAATTAATTGTACCTAGTTTGGCCAGTCTTGTCACTATTTAGGAGGTCGTAATGGTTGGCATTTCATTTCATTAGCATGAAATGTCAACGTCTCTTACCTGTTGCAGTTCTGACCTCTGTCCCAATGCATAGCATAAAGAGTACAAAAGAGTAGCATTTAATTTTTAGACTGTCGAAGGGTTTTTAGAAGTGAACATGCAGGTTTATGGTTATGGGATTGTTTATGCTTTAGGGAGCATCCAACAGTTAGGTGGTGGATGACAGCAATTTAGACAGTTATGCAATGGAATCGTGCAGAGGCAAACAGTGAACATATGGAAAGCTTCAACTGGGGATGCAACAAACTTCATTTGTGGACAATGATGAAACAGCAGTTTACTGACAATTTAGTAAGGCAGGATTTCAAGTATTTTGGGTGCAAACTTACTATAGACACAAAGCAGCTTCTTATTTTAAATTTTAGGAAAGTATGTTTGGTAACCTTTCCCATTATCAACAAAAGTAATCAGATATCTTGGCTAATACTCAAATGTTCTACACTTTCTGAAATGTTTCTTGCCTGGGGAACCCACTCAGGACTGAGATGTGTTAGCAGGTATATAAACACAGAAAATAAATATAATCCTGACTAAAAAGAACTCACACTCTTAAATCCTACACTCGTAAGCGTTTACACACACTGGCTGAAACCACGCACATCACCAACATGCACAGGTGTTTCTAGCATCACAAATCAGGAATTGAAGTGTAAATAGATGATGCTTCTCTGCATCACAAGATGGTGCTCCAGATAATGTTTTAATCCTAGAGACTGATCACTAAATTCTTTTCAGCATATTTCAAATACTTAAATTATTTTATACAATATCTCTTAAATCAGACTGGTCAGCTTAGTAACAACCACCTGACTTTCACAATGGTTAAAGAATAGAAGCAGCAGAAGGAAAAAGGTGGAGGTAAAACCATTACAAACCAACAGAGAACAAAACTGGCTGAGGAGAAATTTGTGCTGGTAAGTATACATACTCCATGCATAAAGCATGCAAACATACAAATTTTTAAAACATGATTATACAAGATATATAAACACATTATAATTGTACCAATAAAAATACAACATTCCCATATTTGCTTAGAACAAGACTTAAAAAATAACAACTAAATTGAATGTGGAGATGATGTTATTTCCAGTTTTAAATTATCTTATCTACCTCTCCTTCGTCTTTAAAATGAAAGGGCTAGGTTTACATGCCGTCATCTGTAGTAAGTTGAAATGACACAGGAATGTAATCATTTTAAACCAAACCAAACCTTAATATCTTCTCTTAAATGTGCAACATTCTGCATGTAGGCAATCCTCTCAACTTACAGTAGCAACAAATTTGTAATAATATTAAAAGATGTAGAATACATGAATTTATCCCCAGTAACCAAAACAATATTTGGCAAGATTAAGGTGGACAATACTTCATTTTGAAAATCCTTCAATACTTTGATTATTCCAGAATAGTAACTGTGATTTATAATGAATAAAGATAATTTTCTACAAATATAATTAGCCTTGGAACCAGAAGTAGCTTTAAAAGATCATGGTAAATATGTTTATGTAAAACTATAACTCTGATAAAACAAATAGGTGTTTGTCTCTATTCAAGTCATTGAGAATTATGTCACGGATTTTCAAGACAGTCAAGATTACACCAACTGCCAGGGTAAGGCACACATTTCAACTACAACCCCGTACTTCCACAGTGCACACTTACACCTCCAGGTAAGTTCATGAAAGTTAAGTTCCAACAATACTGAAAATAAAGCACCTGTTTTGCCTGTTTTCACTGAAGTAGCAAGAGATCTGCTCACTTCTAATGCAGTTGTATTTGATGAATCATTTGGAAAGAAAAACAAGTAGGAATTTAAATTGGAGACACTCCTTGTGTTCGTAGTCATTTTAGATGCACAGCATCAGTTGCAGAGAGGAAAAAACATAACCAGACTACATTAGGAGGTACGCTCCCCTTGAAGTACTTACTAACAATTTTTATTTGGGGGATAATTTTAGCATTTCCTTTAACCAACTGCTGTGATACTGAAACTCACTTGCCAGTGCTTTTTTCCCAGCAGCATGGTAAGCAATGATGTATTTTTTTCCATCTCGATCTTCTGTTTTAGTCTCCAGTCCAGGAAACAAAGACTTCACAGCCTGATGGATAACTGTTCTTTTTTCTTTGGTGTCTTCAATTACCTGTGTTAACATGCATGCAGAAACCACATAAAGTAATATGAAAGATGAGGGATTCTCTCTGAGTTAAATTTTGCATGCTTAAAGAAAACCTACCAAGTTACACTAAAGTACTGAATAGGTATACTTTAAAAAATCTGGCCTACTTATTAAAATTAGTTTGAAAAATAGTAAATAACTGCTGCAAACCCCAGTCTCAGCGTTCACAAAAGAAAATTTTCAAGATTTATTCCCCTCTTCTGTGCTTAATAAAATTCCCTCTTCTAATGAAAACTCTGGCAAAATGAAGTTTTTCAATATGCATTAAAGGGGAAAAAATGGCTAGGTAAGATTATTTAATGTGTGAATGCTTACTTGTAATTACAAGTTAATCCTACGCAACTCTGTGTCCCAAATTTAGCTCAATAGTTATTCTTCAAGTATATGGAATATTTGGATGTTTAAAAATATCAAGTTTTAATTTAATTTTATACCTTATTTTTCTTTTTACAGACAAATATTTATCTTCTTTTCTATTAAATCACTAAACATTCATCTTGAAAGTAGTCTTTTCATCAGGATGGATGTTTTATTTAATCCTTCTTACGTGATTATTCTATAAAATACTACTGCACAGAAAACCAAAATACTGCAAGAAAGTTTTAACACCACAGAAATTAAGATGTGTATTTGAGTTCCTGTGTACAGTCCCACTGAAATAAAAATGACAACTCGTGTGCATGAATTTGAGTGTATCTGTAAGGCTTTAGAGAATGGCCCCTAAACTGGAAACATTTCGGTACTACCTGTCACATCATGTTCAAAGTGCTCTTATACCTCACACACACTGGAAAGCACACACCTTCCACTCACTCCCTCATTCTCCCCCTGCAAACTTCACAGTGTTTATTAATTTTACCTCTATAGCAACACTAGTTTCCTTATTCTTAAGAAGCTGGAGCTCCTCTAAACGCTGCTTGTCGTCATCTGACAAAACAGTAAATGTTTCTTCTGATGGGTCCTAAGACATATTTAGGGGAGAAAAAACAAACGTCCAATAACCCTCATGGAACGACTTTCAGCCTTTTAATGTTTTTGCTTAAGGAGCATAGCCATTACCAAATCTTTACCTCAAAATTTACCTCATCATCCACTGGGACAGAAAAGTCATCTAAATGGCTCACGCGTCCATCTTTGCCTATTTCATGGACAACAAAGTCCGAGTATCTGATAGGAAGAAACACGCATTAAATTTATAATTAGAAAAAAAAAATAAAAATAAGAATACCACATCACAAAGTCCTTTCCCAAGAAGCTGTTTGTTAGCACAATTCATTCAAGAACTCTGAATTCACATCATTCAATTCACATAAAAGAAAATTCAACCATGAGAAAGCTGCACCTATTCCCACCCCTCAGAAGGATACCAGGAGAACACAGAAGAAAGCCTGGCACATCTAAACATAGCAGACGTCTTTGCAGATAACTGAACACCTGCGGTAGTTATTCCGAGTCATTTTCTCACTAGCTTGCAGAGATCAGTAACACAGATCCTCAATCCCAGTCATTACTGACAATTAAGACTCTACTGCATTGCTACAACGCCAACACAAATGTATTAACTCTGTTAATTCAAATAACCTGCAGAATAAAGTGCGTGTTAGTTACTCTTTAAGGAAAGCAGGGCAAATTCAGCTCCATTACATAGATTCAATTACAGAGAAATAAACAGTCACTCAGCATACTCTATGACAGCCACAAAGAATTTCACTGTGACATTTTCAATGAAGTAATTATGTCCAATACTAAAATCCTGACTTTAACAGAGCACAGACAGTCCAGGTTGCAATTGCTAAATGTTTTTTAAGTTGCATTTGCTTGTAAAGGGAAAAAAAAAAAACAAAACAATTCTTCGTCTATGAACGTTGAAAGATGAATAAACCTTCACCATGGGAATGTTTCTACTCTGTCTCCCCCAAGCCCCCATTTGCCATACATCATATTGGTACAGTTCCTTCATGAGGGATGTTATGTGTCCTCTCTCATTACCTGCAGCTGTCTAGACATGCTAGTGACTGATACCACAAAAACACCAGGACTAAATTAATGATGTTATAAACTAGGATAAAAGAAAAACCATGAGCCCATGAACATTTCTACCACCTGGCTACCTTTGACCACCTCATTTCAAAATTGGCAGATTCCCCAAAAGGAGGTTCAGCACACACCATGTTCCCCAGTGGAGGATTATGCTAGCTGCTTAATGCTGCATATAAAGATTAAATACGTACATAATATATACATATCACTTCATTATTATCTATAAATGATCTATATATGAAACCAGTATTTAAAAAGAGGGACTTCTGGGTGTGTAAACAAAGCATCCTTCACTGCTTTGCTAAGTTAGGGCAACAATGATTCTCACTTCAGTGAGTTTTTTTATTTTCAGTCTGTTTTATTTAAAGATTATATTTAAAAACCCTAGAAGTTTCATTTTAAAAAGCTACTAAAACCCAAATATCTTAAGTGTATGATGTAAAATTCCACATCTGGAGTTATGAAATTCCCTTCTATATTTTGTAAATGACATTACAACTGATCAGACTATAACGTAAAGCCTAATGGACCATCTGACAACATATGTGTTTAAAGACATTACCACAAAAAGAAGTCAGGGAAAAGCAAAGAACCACCAAAGAGGGATGGTTTCAATACCATTCTCCAGTGCATCTTGTATCAGCACTGAAGAGTGGTACAAAAGGTGGGTGTACTGCATAAGGTTTTATGCTGTATGCTGCTGCCAGAGAACAAGACAAATGGCAAAGGTCAGTGTAGTTATGTATTTCTATCCATACACAGTATCTTTCTTCAGAGCTCCATTTGACTGAAGGGGGGGAGGGGTGGAAATCAAAACCACCAGAGAAGTCCCAAATTAAAAATTTTCTTTCAGTCTCAGCCCTAGGAAAAGAAAGTGATGTACCTCCCAAGTGGCCGCACATAATCCAGTTGCATCCTGTGAGTCAGAGAAGTAAAATGGGAGAAAAACGGCTGTCAACACAAGGAATTAACATATATAATAAGACAAATAGTTACCTCTCTTTTAAGATTCCAGAAAACCCCTTATGAGAGCTAACAAATTTAGTTATGCCAACATCACTTTCTGTCAGTCCATGCTTCATCATGTCTGCAAAGCTCTCTGGATCTCCATCTTCATCACTGTCTTCTAGTTCATCTTCCTGCTCCTCACTTTCCTCAGTGGGGTTTATTTCATTTTTCGAGTCCTCAAGCAGAAGTTGCTCTGTTACAGTCTCACTGCTCTGCTCAGAGTCGTCCCCTGTCTTGGACTTCTCTGAGATCTTCTGTCTCTTAATTTCATCTGCTTTAGCCACGCCATCCTCAGAGTGAGGACGTTTCAAGGATACACTATTCATTTCTACAGTTTCCATGTTTAAGGCACAGTGTAGGACAGAAAGCCCTGAAGAACAAGAATGGCTTTTTTCCTGTCTGCTTAAAAGGAGTATCAATACATAGTCTCTTCACTCCAAGGACTCTGCACCCTGCAACAGTTCAGGAAAGCCACATCACTTTCTGCATTTTTAAGTTAAACATCAAGTAAAGATTTTGTACAGCTAGAAACAATACATACTTGGGAAGAGAGAAGGGAGATCTTAAGGGGACTTAATACTAACCCAAGCCAGCATGCATGTTAGGCTACAGAAGAGCCGGATTCACAGAATCACAGAATAGCCTTGATTGGAAGAGACCTCTAAGATCATCAAGTCCAACCATTAATCCAACACTGCCAATTTCCCACTACACCATGTCCCTCAGCACCTCATCTACATGCTTCTTAAATACCTCCAGGGATGGGGACTCCACCACTGCCCTGGGCAGCCTGTTCCAATGCCTGACGAGCCTTTCCGTGAGAAATTTTTTACTAGTATCTAACCTAAACCTCCCCTGGCACAACTTGAGGTCATTACCCCTTGTCCTATCACTTGTTACCTGGGAAAAGAGATTGACCCCCGCCTCACTACAATCTCCTTTCAGGGAGTTGTAGAGAGCAATGAGGTCTCCCCTCAGCCTCCTCTTCTCCAGACTAAACATCCCCAGTTCCCTCAGCTGCTCCTCATCAGACTTGTGCTCAAGATCCTTCACCAGCTTTGTTGCTCTTCTTTGGATTCAATACCACATCAACCATTTACCACCACTGTCACTCTCACCAGCTCTTACCACAGCTGCACCCAGCCCTGTGCACACAGGCTCTGCTGTCAATAGCAATTTAGTGCCTAAGAAACTTTTTGTTCCCAAACCTTCAGTTAAACATGACTAATCTTGATTATTCCTTGCTTTACCAAGATTCCAGAGAGAAGATGGCTTGACTGCCCCAAACCTGACATCTCATTGCTTCCTTTTCTGTGTTCATCTCCTCCGACACACACAACCCCAGACAGAACTCAGGTCAGCAGCACTCAGGTGGCAGCAATTCAGACCAAAAAATAAGAGGGATGAAATAACAAAATCACTGAACAAGTGGGACAAACAAAACAACAACTAAGTGAAATGATCTCAGAGAAGAACATGACTACTCACATTGGTGGAACCAAGCTCTAACTCTTCCCTGGCTGCTTGAACTGCCACCTTTGCGTCAGTAGAACTAGTACTTTCATATCTGAAAAATGGAGGAAACCAAACTCTTTGATAAAGTTTTAAAGCAAAAAACCACAACTATGAAAACATGTGTGAATGTGATCATTACAGAAACTGTCCACCTCTGAACCCAGGTATCAATCAACAAGAGAAACAGGGGAGGGGAGGTGTCTGGAGTGAATTTCAGCCTGCAGAAGGGGGACAAAAGGAATTTCCCCCAAGTGTTTAACTGGTTGTCTTGTGTCTCACTAACCATATCAGTAATTAAAAGTTTATGTTAACTGGCAACAAATTTAATTCCCTGAGTCATAACAGTTTTGCAAGAAGCAAGTTTCTAAATTCAGAAGATTTAACTGTTAATAAGAAATTAATCTAGGCACAGAGTAGTATTTTAGGGTTACACAAATCATGCTGTATTACTTCTCCAGCCACTAGATAGCATATTCTATTTAATTATAAAGGGTATGCTTTTAAAGAAAGACTTATTACTAACTCAATAATCACCACGTGCTGGGTTGTTAACTAACTGTTACCAGTTTGCTGTTAGCCACTGCTGATTTCACTGCCTGGACCTCCTGTTGTAGAGGTCACAAAATTAGGGCAAAGGGTCAGGAACTGCTTTAGAAACACCTGAAAAGTTCTGCTTAAACAAAGCACTGAAAATGGATGCTAGAAAAAAAGAATGGACAAAAGGGAAATAAGGAGAGACTTATAAAAAAGTGTATGTGATGCCTGAAGAGAGGAGTGACAAAACACATGCCGAAGAAGGGAGAACAACTGGGGAATCAATATGCCTTCAGGCAGAAGGCATCAATTTCAGTTTGTCCTCAAATAAAAATAAAAGTACATAAAATCCTTCTTTTTAAAAAAAAATAAAACTCATAACCAAGAGAAGCAATTCACCATCATTTCCACATTCTTCTGTGTTCCCAAATTTATGGAGCCCGGCTTATAAAGCACTGACGTGGAAAAGGCTTCTAGATGGCTTGCGAATGCCTCCACACTGCGAGCAGAACACCACTCGGCACAGCCTCCACGACACCCGCCGAAAGAGGCAACAAGACAAATCTTGCGCTGCTGAAATAAAACGGTAATAGCTAGTTATTGACCGATGCACACTGCTAGAGGAATCCAACACTGGCCCCAAATACTCCAAAGCTGTCCGATACTGCCTGCTCTCCAGCAGAGGAATGACTCACATACAACAGAGTGCTCCCCTGTGCCAAGCGATGGCTGTCCCCCGGGACAATTTCTGCAGGGTGACGGCTGGAAGGAGCAGGCTGCAGTGCGCGGGGCACACACTGTCACACTTGTGAGAGGCGACTATTATTTTTTGACAGCTGCTCAACCGCCTCGGTCCTTTTGTTTCCAAACAGGTGTTTGTTTCCATAAAAGCCAGCTCTACACAGACAGTAACTCAATTTCAGCAATTTCAGCAGAGGCTGCGTCCCAGCAGAGGCTGAATTTACTACTGCAAGAGACTCGGTTCTCCCCGGCAGCAAAGCGGTGCCCTCGGACGGACACACACGGGGGGCGGTAATGAAAGAGCGGGCGCACGCCAGCGCCGGTACGGAGCTGGTTTCTCACCACACGAGGCAGATGGGGTTAAAAGGCGGCCGGCGAGCGGGCACGATGATACAGCAGCGCCCCGGAGCAACCCCTTCAGGCGGGGGCTGGAGGCAGCGGGGAAGCCGCCGGGGCGCGGGGAGCGTCGCCCGCCGTGCGGGCTCGGGGCAGGGCGGCGGGTCGGGCCTGGCCGGGAGAGCGGCGGCAGGTCCCGGGCCCGGCTCGGCCGCTGCCGGGGCAGGGCGAGAGCCCGCGAAGGGGCTGGGGCAGGCGGGAGGAGGAACGGCTGCCGCGGGGGTCGCGGCACCACGCGGCTGCGGCGGCAGCTCCGGAGCGGGCCCGGGAAAACGCGGCGCAAGCGGGGGAAAAGTTGCCCCGAGGCCGAGCCCTCCCCCCGCCCTGGCCCCGTGCCCGGGCGGGAGTGGGAGCGGGGAACCGGGCCCGCCGCGGAGGCCGCGGCTCCCGCCCGCCGAGGAGCCCGGTGCGGCGGCGGCTGCCGGGGGAGGGCGCGTCCCCGCCCGCCGCCAGGCAGGAGCCGCGGAGGGGGGTGACACTTACCCGCACGCCGGCACGGGAGGAAGGGCCAGGCGACAGCGCCGCGGGGAACGAGCGGCGGCGGGAGCGAGAGGCGCAGGCCCGCCTCAGCTCCGCGTGTGCGGAGGCGGCCTCTGCCTGCGCCCGCCCCCGGCCCAGCGCCGCCCGGCCCGGCCGGCGGGGAGCGCTCCCGCCCGCCGCAGCCATTCGTCGGCGGCAGCGCCTCCGCCTCTGCCGGCCCCAGCGCTGCTGCGTCTGCCGTACGGGGCTGCCCCCGCCGCCCGCAGGGAAAGCGGCGAACAGCCGCCGGGGGACCCTGCAGCGGGAGCGGCGGGGTGCCATTAGCAGGGCGCCTTCCGGCAGCGCAATCGTCTTTAATTAATGAGTTTCGGCGCGGGGCGGTGGCTCTCCTTCCAGCGAGGGCGGGGGGCGGTGGGGGGGAGGTGGTGTCCGTGGGGGCTGCTCTGGCACACGCTTCCTTTGACGGTAAAAAACAGCTTGAAGCACCTAGGTGGAGCAGAGAATTCACAAAAGAAGAGAAAAAGTTTAGTTTCGCAAATACAGCTGCAGCCAAAAGCGGGAGTGACGGCCTTGCTGAGCTCTGTAACATTCCAAACAGCTTGCACTAATTGAACATATGTTCCAGGACACAAGTACCATTTGAAAACCTGCACCGTATGTATACAAATCATGCTACCATTTTAAAACTAAATAAAACCAGGCTGGATCTGCACTATGAGTCTTTTCCTGACACTGGCAGAATGTAATCTACCCTCCTTTCTATTATCAGCAGTGATGCAAATAATGTCTTCTGCATGAATCCAACACATATGATTTGTCTTAACAACCCCATGCAGCGCTCCAGGCCTGGGGCAGAGTGGCTGGAAAGCTGCCTGGTGGAAAAGGACCTGGGGGTGTTGGTTGACAGGCGGCTGAACAGGAGCCAGCAGTGTGCCCAGGTGGCCAAGAAGGCCAACGGCATCCTGGCCTGTATCAGAAATGGTGTGACCAGCAGGAGGAGGGAGGTGATCGTGCCCCCGTACTTGGGACTGGTGAGGCTGCACCTCCAATTCTGTGTTCAGTTTTGGGCCCCTCACTACAAGAAAGACACTGGGGTGCCGAGGCGTGTCCAGAGAAGGGCAATGAAGCTGGTGAAGGGTCTGGAGCACAAGTCTGATGAGGAGCAGCTGAAGGAACTGGGGGTGTTTAGTCTGGAGAAGAGGAGGCTGAGGGGAGACCCCATTGCTCTCTACAACTCCCTGAAAGGAGGGGGTAGTGAGGCGGGGGTCAGTCTCTTTTCCCAGGTAACAAGTGATAGGACAAGGGGTAATGACCTCAAGTTGTGCCAGGGGAGGTTTAGGTTAGATACTAGTAAAAAATTTCTCACAGAAAGGCTCGTCAGGCATTGGAACAGGCTGCCCAGGGCAGTGGTGGAGTCCCCATCCCTGGAGGTATTTAAGAAGCATGTAGATGAGGTGCTGAGGGACATGGTGTAGTGGGAAATTGGCAGTGTTGGATTAATGGTTGGACTTGATGATCTTAGAGGTCTCTTCCAACCAAGGCTGTTCTGTGATTCTGTGATTTTGAGACAATTTGTGTCACACCTTAGTCCTAGTCAGCCTCAGACTCCCCCTTTGCCAGGCTATTAACACCACTCTTCAATTTCTCATACTTCTCATTCTCTAATTGTGTTCTGTTCATCACACTCACATGTGATGAGACAACTGCTGTGCACGTATGGGTGACTTATTTTTGTATCCCTTGTACTTACCCTCTTATTCTACTCCAAGAAGGGAGACAACACAATAGAGTGCTTTGATTTGGATTTAAAAAATCCCAGGTACAAATACACTGCTCTATGGCTACCTTATAAAGACCGTTCTATAATTCTATGACCACATCAAGGAATTGCATGCTGCAGTTAGAAAGGAAGGAACAAAGATTTGTGGCTATGGAATCATAGAACAGCCTTGGTTGGAAAAGGCCTCCAAGACCATTAAGTCCAACCATTAACCCAGCACTGCCAAGTCACCACTACACCATGTCCCTCAGCACCTCATCTACACATCTCTTAAATCCCTCCAGGGATGGGGACTCTACCACTTCCCTGGGCAGCCTGTTCCAATGCCTGACAACCCTTTCAGTGAAGAAATTTTTCCAAATATCCAATCTAAACCTCCCCTGGCACAACTTGAGGCCATTACCCCTTATCCTATCACTAGTTACCTGGTCCTGTCCTAAGTTCTGGGTGGAGGTGGATCCATAGAGATTTATTTTATGAAGTACTAAGGGATCAAAGCTTTGTCTTTGTCACAGAGATTTAGTTTACCCACTGCCCACCCTTTGCGCTTGGAATTTAAATGACCCACTAGAAACCAGCAGGGGTATGAGAAAAGGGTTTAATGTGCTCCTGGGTACAGGTCAACAGTGGACTGGAAAAAGCAACATATATTAGTGATCGACAAGGAAGAGTATGGTACTGCTGAAGACTGCAGCATCACTGAGGAATCCAGAGCAAGGACTACTATTGTCCAACTCCCAGGCTGTGTCGGTGGTATGGGAAATACAAAAAGAGCTACGCATCATTTGAACATTGCTGTCATCTGACCAATTACTACAACCACGGTATGCAGATGTTGAAAGGTAGTTCCTTCACCTCTACCAGACAGAGATATATTATCTGAGTGAAAACTTTTGGCTGGGAGGATCCTTAAGCAAGACTTCTACCATGCATCAGTCCAACTTTTTTTCTCATGTAACTTTTTGCTTCTTTCATCTTGTGTGGGAGAAGTTACCTAAAATACTTATTTTTCCTCCTCCAAATTCCTACATTAAGTATCTCCCTGTCCACAAAATCCTTGTCAGTAATTAAGTAGGCTGTATGTTGCAACCTGTGCTTGGTATGATAATTACCCTACTGTTAGTTCTCCCTGTTGACTGTGTTCATCTGTCATCCATTACTATTAGCCTGGATTGCGTAGAATTTGGAGTGGTATGAAGTGCCTCATACAGTGAAGAACCAGCATTCTGAAGGACCTGCAGGTGCTACTACAAGCTAAATAGCTAAGATGATCATTATTATGCATTTCTCAAGTTTTCTAATACATTCAGCAAAGTTTATTCTCCTTTCTCAATATCAGTAAGCAATCTCCAACATATTAAAGAACTATTTGCCTGTGTCCAAGAATCTACAGACAAAATCCCTGAGACCATTGTTCCTATGGTTCAAGGGCTGGAAGGAGGGAATCTCTGGTTCTGCTTCTGAAATAAACCCAAGCCGTTCTGGAAGTAGAGACCATCAGTACTTAAAAGACGGCATGCTCAGCCACCTTCTGCTACGATCTACTCCAACATGGTTTCCAAGCGTGGGCTGGCAAAGGGCATGCAGTCATCACCACTTTCTCTTCCCATTAGTCAAGTGCTCCTTTTACATACAGAAGTATAGCGTAAAATATAATCAGAAAATAATGATATGGCTGCAACTTCAGCTTGACTTTTTCCTCTGGTTGGTTTAACAATTAAAAATACTCTATTATAAATGGTCTAATATACCCAGTGGTATCACAAAATATTTTGGTTTTAAAATCTCAGTTAAAATGTGAATATTGGTATGTTCCCATGGAGACTTTATTTAATGGAACCTAGAGAAAGTTTGTTTTGTGGAAAAAAAATATGACCGCCCATAGTTATGGTCTGTAATATGTTTATAATGTCTTTCTAACTCTCAGACTCCCCAGGAGGGGATAGCACATCTTGGCAGGTGGGAGCATAAATCTGGCTAGGAAGAGAACACAAGTGAGAAGCATGTTGAGTCAACCTCCTCCAAAGATGCTCCTTGAAAATTCAAAGGTACAAAGTTGATCTGTTCTTTGTAGAAAAAAATACTAAAATAGAGCAGGAATAACTGCACTCACTCTTCTTCAGTCCTATGCCTCCCAAGGGCACAGACAATCAGGTAGAGAAGTTGTAATTTTATACCTCTTTGCACCAGATGTACTTAACTGGTCTGATTTTTACCTGTCACTAATAGCACCACAGAGAATTAAAATGAAAGAAAATGAAAGAACTATTAAAAGCTTAATGCATTTTTCATTTGTAGGTTGTTTGCATTTCTAATGCTTATTTTGAAGCCTTGCATGAAGCAAAAAGTGGAGGTGATAATTCATTACCATGCAAAATCTAGAAGTACAGTATTATGAAAAAAACTGAGTTTTTCTTGGAGCACTTAGTGCATGAGGTAAGTAATTTAAGTGAGAAGATTCTTTCAAGTATGTTGAAAACAGTCCAAAAAGAATCATACAGATTTCCAAAATAATGACAAAAAATGGTTTTCAGAGAACACAAATTATCAAGGTTTATAGTGCTTTAATAGGCCATCACCTTTAGGTTGATTCTTCACCTTTTCCCTTCCCCCACTCCTTTTTTAAATTGAAAAGCTGCTTATTTTTCAAATTAATCTCTCCAAGTTCCTTGGTCAATTAGTCTGCAATAGGAGAAAGGTGGAAAGGCATCTTATCTAGACAGACAATGAGAATTTTAGGCAGAGAGGACTGGTGATTTTTTTCGCCAAGTTTGTTTCACTCTGAAAAATCAATGATATAAAGGGAGCTATAAACAAATCGTCAGTTACTGTGCTGTACAGCGTAATTTTGAATTAAGAATGAATGTGACTGTAGAAGATTAAGTGAAAAATTGGGAGATAACTGAAATACATTTTCTTTCTGTACCTTTGTTTCACTGTTAGAAGTTTGATTGGGGGTTGTTGTAAAGCTTTGCAGCAGTGTAGACAAAACAGGATGTATCGCCCACAGATCAAGTATCTCTGAGTGGCGGCTTTCAATTTTTACAAAGACAGTAAAGAGCAAGTATTACAAGAAACAGGAATCTGAGCTGGGGGAATATTCTGTATTTGTGCCCCCACTTGCAGTTATCTCAGAAGGTCTTTTGCTTCCAAGGGCTGAAAGACCTTTCCGTGTATTTGGGCTCATGCCACTTGCACGGGAGGAGGAAAACATCTGAGACAGGACACCGAGCCTGACACCGAGCCAGCCGAGCTGGCTGCTCCCGCTGTGCTCAGAGGGGCTGCAAAAGAGCGAGGATGCTGAGGGGTGCTGGGTGATACTGACTCCTGCAACAAAGCTGCTGTGTCACACACTAGAGGAAAAGCAGGAGGCTGCAAAGGTGGAAGGAGAAAATGAGCTATCCTGGCAGCTCATGCTGCTCAGGCGTCGGCCTGCAGGGTAGCACTGTGCTCTTTATATGCCTGCTTGCCTTGCCTGTGCCTGCTGTCACACTGGGGTTTCCATGAATTTTTTTATTACCTTTGATCACTGTTACTGGTATGAAATTTTGTCCCCTATTAAGCTCCTGGTAAAATGTCTGTTGTCCTCAGTACAACTGGATCTGGTCACTAAAAATACTTTAGAAGTCACAGCATTCATGTCAAAGATTGACAGACTCAAAGCTAAAACGGATTATGGCAATACCTGTAGTATTTTCTTACTCATAGTTGTGAGTGACTTTAAAATCTCATTCCTAATCATCCATACAGAAAATCCTGATACCTGCCTTTGGTTAACTTCTAGGCTTTAGCCACACTGTAGTATTCCCTCTTTACACACCTAATTCTTCACGTAGTTTGTGGACAATAAAATCCAGAATACAGACAATGCCCACCTTTCTGTCACCATTCTCTTTCCTGCTGCCTGGAGATACTATTGTTCCTTTATTCACTTATGGAGTTGTCCAAACTGATTAGCACTGGCAATCCCAGAGTCCTCCTGGTTTCTTGACAAAAGGAGCACAACTGACTTCAAGCTACTGTCTAGGAGTACAGTAAACACTCATGATTTCAAATAGATAATAGGTAATAGGAACATAGAACCATAGAATGATTCGGGATGGAAGGGACATTAAAGATCACCTAGTTCCAACTGCCCTGCCATGGGCAGGGACACCTCCCACTAGATCAGGTTGTTCAAATCCAAATCCAGCCTGGCCTTGAACGCTTTGAGGGAGGGCGCAGCCACCACTTCCCTGGGCAACCTGTGCCAGTGTCTCACTACCCTCATGGTAAAGAATTTCTTCCTAATATCTAATCTAAATCTGCCCTCTTCCAGTTTAAACATATTCCACCACAGTATCATTTCACAGCAGCTCGTTCAGTTGGGCATTCGCTGGACCTGTGCATGGGTACTGGGAGCACACAAATAAGCTCTCCTATGCAGCTGAGAATGAGGACCAGAATCCTGAAAATATCCCATCAAAGTTTGCCTATTATATGGAGTGAGAGGTACTTGCCAATTTTTAATTATTGAGATTAGTGACTGGCATGACAACATTTTTTTGTCAGGGAAATTATTTACAGGCAGTTGGAAGGTCTGTAAGGAGGCTGGGAGGCTGGCTGGCAACTTAGAGTGAACCCGGTCTCTCAGGTACCTGCTTTGTGGTCAGCTGGGAACATGGAATATGTTATAAGAGCAACCACTTTCACTGTATTTTTCAGTGTAAAAAATTACCTTGTAATTACGAAGTAAGTGCAGTGTTAGGGAGGATTCTGATTTGAGTCTAAGCTTGGCTGTGGGGCACGGTGGAAGCTGTATAATGGGCTGATACAGTGGTTTGCATTATTCTGTTTCTTGTGGCAGACACTTGCCAATGTTGCTGATGAATAGTAGGAGGAAAAGAAATCTGAAAAAGCCCTAAACCAAGTGATAAAATAGTATCTTCTGCTGCCAGATAGTCATGTAGTCCATGGAGTTGCTCCACCAGGTTTAAAATGTTGAGAGAGGAATTCCAAATATGATTTTTAGTATCTGGATAATGAATGTAAAATCTAACAAAGCTTTTCACCAAAATGAGATGTTAATTAGTCAACACTATATTCAGACTCTTTTGTTAAAAACCCATTTATTTCTGCAGAAAGGCACCCAAAACCTGTACTATTCATGTTACTCTGTTTCTGTGGAAACTGTGTGTTGGAGTGGAATAGGAAAAACAGGGGGGAGAGAAGGGGAGGTGAAGTGTTTCTGGCTGAAGTCCCATTGGCCAGTCACAGTTCCAGCTGAGGTACCTCAGACAAGCAAGGCTTCAATGCTATAGTCCAGACAGTTCTCCTCCCTCCTCCCCTAAACTTGTGGTGAGGGAGGAGCCTGGTTGAATAAACACCATTCAAAAAGTGGTTGCTTAAGCAATTCATCTAAGTTTTTCCCTGATTTTTCACTCATATGAAAGAGGTGATATTTACAGACTTTTTTATGCAACAAGAATTGTATGCATGGGGGTTAGCAGTCAAATGTGAAGCAAGTTAACTGGAACAGTTCAGGGAACCCTGCAGCCCTTTCTCTTTTTATGTTTGTAGTGTGTTGCGCTGTGCATGAAAGAAGCAGGAAGGGAAAGAGAACAAAGCAGAAAATCAGGCAGTTGGTATTAGGCACTGGTGCTGCCTTCATTCTTTTGTCTATTAGTGTTTCCATAAACTACAACTGGTTGCAGTTCAGCCTAACTTTCCGGTTTTATTTTATTTGTAAGCCATTCTGCATTTTAGAAGAGTGTTTACTGTTTACAGTTGGCAGTTCTGATTGCACCTCTCTTTAGGTTATTCAGCCTTTGAGTTTGACAGCTTAAGAAATACTTTGTTGAAGTGCTTATTGCTGTTCACCCATTTGTAATGAATAGGAAGGTCAGGCCACACGAAGACATTGATACAGTCAGAACATGCCAGAAACACAACACATTGAAGCACCACCCCATTAACCCAAGCTAGGTACTGCAGAAAAGTGACCATGTTTATATCATGATTTATATCATTTAGGAGACAAATTAACTTTTTATTCACCGTAATCCATAAAATTCATCAGACACAAAACAGAAAGCATTAATCAGCAGCTATTTGGCTCTACACTCGAGTCTAGAACTGCTCTTTACAAACTAAGAAAGTGTGAAAAGCTCTCTCCAGTGCCGTATGAAAGTCCCATTTGACAATCATGATAGCCGTGCTAAATAAAAAACCTCCACAGAAGCACTGTGGCTCGCTACTGCACTGCAACATCACACAGCAGCTATAGGTGGCCAATTTCTATGTAGCGACTTTCCTATGCACAACACACTCCTCTGTGGATAGACTCTTCTTTGCACAGGGCCATTAAGTTTTGGTGCCACTGTTACTCACCACTGGTCTACAATAATTCCACTCATCTTCTTGATGTTAGTCTTCCTGCTTACAGACATATGGTTGAGGATAGACTGGCAATTACAACATGGATTATCTCATACATATGCATTGTATTGCATTTCCAATGCTTTCTCTCTTGCTGACAACCATAGTCTAATAAACCACAAAAGCTTCTTCTAGCATCTTGAAGCATCCTTCTACACAGCTGTTCAATCACATACTCATTTAGGATACAGAGGAGATCCCTCAAAAAAAAAAAAATCCACAGTAAGTGTGTATTTCGATGAAATGCACTTACGTAGTGTGTGGGCAGCTGTCAATGGATACATTAATAGTGTCTATCCTCATTTGAAATTGGACAATGAATTTAAAAAAAATCAGATGGGGACCAACCCTTCATATAAACCTTGTATTCTTAGAAAATATGCTAAGAAAATTTTACTACAAAAACTATAAACAATTAAAACAGGAGTGAAATAGCAATTAAAGTAGCTTTAGGGGTGATTCACTTAGATATTTTAATTATTTGATTGCTTGCACTCAGTACAAATACATAATTTTCCACTTCAGAAAAAAAAAGCTTATCATTTAGAAAGAGGTGAAACAAATGTTCTGGTGCTTACATTTCTTGGCATTTTAAAATGACTGTGTTGTGAGCTGTAATACTTACACAGGAGAGAGCAATTTGGCATATATTTCTGTTTAGATTCAACACCTTTGACCCTACAAAAGGATGATACTCCAATTTAATTAATTACTACTTGAATAAAAACCTATGTATGTGGTTAACTGAGTTCCTGGTCTTCATTAATAGATGTTTGGTTTTTTACTTAGAAAACAAACAGAAATGCAGCATGATAACAAACATGAAACTTTGGAGATAGTTGTTTTGTAAAGTTTTCAGACATTGCAAACAGCAGTTGAGAGTTAGAGTACCATGATGTCATTAATTAAATTAAACCTTCCTTAATGGATGAATGTCGTAAAAATAGAGAAGTGCTTAAATATATGGGGTGAATTGTTGCCATATACAAACAGGGATTATTCCTTTAGCCAGTGGTCAAGCCTAGAAAGCCTCCATAACAGTAACTCTTAAGAAACAGGAAATTAATGATATGCTACTTCAAGAAAAACAGAGAAAGAATCTGCAATATCTATGCTCTTTTACTGTCTGCTGGGGAGACATGATAAGCAGTGATTAAATTCAGGAAAAAAAAAAAAGGATTTTTACACGCGCTGTATTCAACAAACTCATTATTAATCTAAAACAGTCTGAACTTTTTCACGTCCTGTCTGAACTGCAGAAGTGTGCTGCACAATACACCCTAGCCCTCGACCCTTACTTCCTCCAGGCTGGGGAGCAGACTGGAGTGCAGTACAGCTGGTTTCTGGCCTCATGCCCAATTCTTACTCCACTCATCAAAATCAGGTGGTGGAGAAGGTGGAGTGTGGCTGGATTTCATTTCAACCTAAGGCTGAGAAATAGCTGGGGATTCTGGATCCTGAATTTCAGATTGACTCAGTGATCAACTGGCCAATGAGACTGCAATGTATCCAGCAGTGTAGCCGCCTAATTTTCTAGGTTACTAATTCATTAATTCAATAATTTAGCACAGAGTAACCACAGGTCACTAATAACAATTCAGTAAAATTTCTACTTTTGTCTGTCTACTTATTCATTTTCCATTTCCCTCCTGAGTATGAGTGATTATACAGTAGTTTAAGTCTCTGTTTTCACATGACTTCCTCTTTTTTTTGTACAGCTACTTCAATCAAGCAATGCAAAAAGAGACTCTCTGGGACAGCTGTGTTCCAGCATGCTGTGAGCTAGCTGGAGACTTGCACAACCTCCTACTAGTCCTCTGGGGTGAGCACAGCAAAGAAGATAATTCTGGATGGCACACTAACAGATTATTACTTTTTTAAATTTGAGGAGGAAAGAATCAAGTAGGGACTAATTCAATGCCAGAAGAAAATTAAAAGCCTCAAATGCATCTACTGGCACAATCGCACTGGACAGCTTTTGAGGCACAACAGTTTTTCTCAGATTTTAGACTGGGGCAAAAAGGGCCATACTATGGGAAATTCCTGCAGCAGAGGTAGTGAAGTGGTAACCTAGATATGGAGCAGACCTCAAAAACAACCATATGGACAGAGGCCGTGGATTTATCAAAGGACAGACCAATGCAGAAACAGAAGATCCACCAGGTAAAAGGTCTGTTCTTTGATATGTAAGAATTACAGCACTACTGCAGTACAACCTATGCAGGTATTAGTGTGGGGGACAGTAGATGGAATAGTATGACCCTTCAGTTGGTCAAGGACAGGAGCTGCATCACTCCCCTGCCTCTTTTTCCCACTGGGGCCCCTTATTCCAGTGGGTCTGTACACATATCATCCAATATAATTCCACCTGAGGAAAATTTACCTATGCAGTTAACGATTTACTCTGATTTAACTGGGAGCTATTAAACATATTCAAAGCTGGGATTAGGGGCTTAGCAAGAACCAAGCACCTATCTTTTCATCTATATCTACTGAATTCTATGACTATTATACAGGTATTAGCAGTAAAGCACTCTTCCAGGGAGTGTCCATGGCAAGTCCCACTTGTATTAAGTGAAGAAATAATTTTGTGCTTGCAGTGTTTGGTCTCCTGCCACTTTCCGTTCACAATGGGCTTTCCAGGCAAAAAGATAAGAATCAGATTTATTTTTAGCTAGCCTTGGCATCCTAACTCAGTATTCTTTTAAATGTTGAACTGTGTATTTTCACGGCTGCTGCTTCAGGAGTCTTACAAATGATTGAAATATGGGAAAATCAGTGGTCAGTGAAATTGCTGAAGAGAGCTAACTTCCTGCATCTGTTCTACAGCTTATTGGCTCTCTCCATTCAGTGGTTTGCTAATCAGTCACCCGATTACAATATCCTTCTACCAGATGCCAGGAAAATTGTTTCTTCTTCCAGTCTGGGACCTCCAACTGATTAACATATTCTCATGGCACTGCTGTTTGAAACCCTAACTGGTAAACATCCCTTTTATCTGACAGTCCCAGTCCCTCAGCAAGGGCCTCCTAACCATCACAAATTCTGTGTAAGAATGCATTAATATGAAATACTATAGGCTCTGTAGACTGGCAGATATAACTGTTTCTAAACAGAAAAAAGAGATGAAATGAAAGCACAGTAACCACATAAAATATTAATTTAAGGCTTAGTATGATACAAAATGTTACAGGGTGATTTTTTTTTATTTTCTTCTCTTTGTGGGCAAAATCAGATACATATTTGGTGAAAAGGACTCTGATCCAGCAAAGATTAAAAAAAAACACCACCAAAAACCAAAACCAAAACCAACAAAGATTCAAGGATAACCTACTGCAAACAAGTCTTGGACACAGCCTAGTATGCCCCTTGAGTTCTACTGGAAAGAAAGAAAAAGTGGTTGCTGCTAATTTAGAGAACAACTGGAAAGTTAGAATACACAGCTTACAAAATCAAATATAGTTTCTTGAGTTACTCTTTCCTCTCATAACCAATAAGCTGCAGCCCCTCCCATCTTTACCAGGCTCTGTGTGATATACAGGGGACACATAATTCACATCATCAGGTTCTTCAACTGTCTAAGCAATTCCAGATTTTAAAGGGTAATAAATAGCCAACCATAAACTCCTGAAAAGGAAGACCACCTGGACAGATGAACTTCTTTTACATGAGGGCGAGGCTGGCATAGAGAAAAAGGGAATAGCATGCTGGTAATGCAGATTTCCTTTACAAGTGAGATTATTGTTAATTTCACTGCAAATAAGAGTTTTTCTTATTTTTCTTATTTGCAGGTAGATTCCAAGCACTATTTCATACGGTACTTTAGTTTGTAACAGAATTTTTGATCTTGAATGGTGTATTATTTTGGGTAAAGAAAGAAGAGACAGAGCTTTATTCAAAGTTTAGAACAGGGCAAAGATGCTGTAACCAGAACAGTATTAGATAAATCGGTATGTGGACAAAACCATCGACAATGTCACATTTCCACATGTATTTCAACTGCAATTCAAAGGAAGAGACATAAAAGGCATACTCGGTTCTCCTGGATTTTCAGTGGTAAGAGGCATGCTCTGAGTGTACACGGTGGATTTAGCAGTGTATTGAGTTCACAGTATCATTTCTTGCCTCTGTCCTCATAGGACTGGTACAGTGCACTGAATGCAAACAGCACCAAACATACTGGTAGACAAAGAGATTTGCATGTATCCTGCATCAGCTAATTAAATGTGCATTCTGCTACCATTTTGCAACTGGTTCTTGCCATTCTCTTTTTTCTGCTGTTTCTGTAATTGTGTTCTTACTTTAAGAATAATGCATAAATTAGGACAGAGGAGGAGATTTTAGGAAATAAATTTATATGCCTATTGTAACTAGTGTTTTAAAGGAATAAAAGCTCTTATTTTCAAAACAGGTTAAAGTCAGGTGTCTGGACAAAGAATCAATCATTGTCCTACACTGGATTTCTTCCTCACTAGGAACCAAAATAGCCATAATCCTTTAGTTTTGTGCTTAATCCCTCTCTGCATCAGGGCAGCCCAGCTACTAAAGTACTGAGTGCTCTGGAAGGTGGATAAAAATCACGATACTTAGAAGTTACTGTAAATAGACGGACATATTGTGTGAATGCAGTTTTACAGTGTAATGATATTAAAGGCCTGGCTTGAGTAAATACTGCAATGAAGACATACTCTTTGGTGACAATATTTACATTCTTACTGTTTATTGTAGTATGTTGCAGCTCTGAAGGCAAAAGCATGTGAATATTTCCTACCACAGTCATTTGTATTACTACAGTGAATGGCAAAGTGGGTGTAATACATGAGTAAATCAAACCCAAAAAATCAAGCCCACTGAATTAATTTCTAAGAAACAATGCACAAAGCCAAATTGCAATGAATTAATTATCTGTGCTTTGAGTAAGCATAGCTGACTTTATAATATTTTCACTTTTATTTGATGCCATGCATCTTATAGTAGGAGCACAGGGAATTTCACATGCATACAGGTGGATAATCTTTATTCAGCTCTTTAAAAGTAACAAAGTTCATTTCTGAGTGTTCTGTATGAAGGCTGGAAGGAAATACTGGTTGGCTAACAAGCCAAGCCAGTTCTGCTTTTATTTTAACGATTAGCTGTAACATTTTCTGCTCTTAAAAAATTCGTTTTACTGTTTTATGTGGTATAGATACGGTATAGACATATCTAGATAGAATGATACTGAATGGCTAGTTCACACCTATTACGAACCAGGCTGGTAATGCCTATGACTATTGCAGCTGGCTGACATTTCAAAGATCCAGTTACCGCTAACTTCATAAAATTTTAATTATAAGGGATGAAATATCCCATGCTGAGTAATGAAATAATTCATACTTTTTAAAGAATGTTGTTTTGATCATATGAAAAGAATCCTGAGACACTTCTTAGAAATGTCCCTCTAGCACAGTAGTTCCTGGGCTCCAGTATGTAGTCAAGACTAATTAAGCAAAAGTGGCATTGTTCTGTGCCTTAATGGTGAACAATAGCATACTGATAACTGTAGCTGCTAATGCCTGTTGCCTCTGTAACAGAGCCGTCGTTTACCAAATGGTTGCTTCCTACAAAACAGGACAGCTTACTTGGCTGTCAAGATGAAGATCTCAAACTGTACCCAGACAAACCAGTGTGACCAGTGCTTCTTTACTGGCCGTTCCACTAACAGAAGTTTATTTCAGAATGCATTGTAACCAGAAAGTTTGTAAAGCCACACTGGTCTTTGTTGAGATGCAGTAGGGTAATGGTTGTTAATTTCCCGGAAGGGTGTTGGCGAGGGTGTTGTAGCGATGTCACGCTGAAGGATGTGCGAAGAAAGGACATCTGGGGCACTACTGACATAACATGGCATCATCCTACTAATCAGCTGGTGTCTGATTTTTCTGAAGGCTGTGAAAACATCTTGTATCGAGTAAAAGTACAGGGGAGGCTGTGGAGAAGAAAGAGGCTTTATTCTTCTAGAGAAAATGAGTCAATTGCTTCCTCTTACATTAAGCTTGAGCTTACAGTTTGTCCCTTGTTGTTTTCATTGTGAAGATTGTTTGTGTAGACCAAGTCAAGAGAAAAGGAAACGGGGTAAGCCCTGCATCTGATTTCTAATTGATTTTGGTTGGCAGTCCCTGCCTTTGAGTAGGAAGCTGCGATTTCATAGAAAGAGGCCTTAGTATCAAAGATGTGCCTTTGCAATCCCTATGAAAATCTTCTCAAATAGAGCCAAATTATGACACTTGGTAAAACGGTCTTTTGCACATATTCGATAGTCATGTGAGAGCTTAACACTTAAGTCTCAAAATACTCCATGCTCATTTATCAGATAAATCTCTCACACACATGACCAGACTGCATAGCTGCCATTCAGAGAGAATCATGCTGCATCACTGCTGAAGTACTTTCCCTATAATTGCTTGTGTTGTGTTTGATCAGGAAACTGAGCGCAGTCACTAATCTTTCAGTGATCCTCTCTTCCCTTGCTGACCTTTAATCAGCATGAAGGAAGAAACTATCCAATTTAAACAGAGGAAAAAAAAGGCAAATCGATTGGAACAAGGAGATGAGGGAGGCTTGAAATGCCCTTCTCATTTCAAGCTGGATAAAGAGCTGGGAACCAGGAGGAAAGGGGGCTAATGAAGAAATTCAAGACAAGGACCCAGGGAACTGGAGGAAGTTTAACTGAAGGGGTGTTTAGGAGCCTGCTGGAAGCAATGGGGGAAGCTAGAATGAGTCATTCTGGAAGCCTGGGTACTCCAACACTATAATAACATAATCATATTGCCAAAATATTGCCACAGTCTGGTTTAATCCTATTTCAGATCCGAGTTAAGTCATGCCAGTTCATGCCCTATTTTACATTACATACAGTACGTATCTGGGTTGATGCAGCTATTTCTGGGCACAAGTAAGTCTTCAATTTCATGTCAAATTGATGTTGAAGTACTCTGCTTTGTCCTTTATCTTTCTTCTTTTATTAGTAATCCTAATTTACTTGATAAACAAGAATTCTCTACCAGTGCTAACTCTGTGGAGCTGGCACGCACTGTACCATTTTATAGGTGAAGAAAATGTGTCAGGTGAGTCATGTAATTTGCTTTAGGAAGAGCACAATGAATCAATGAATGAGCCAGGAATCTAAATTCAGGAATTTCTGACCTCCTGTTTTTTCTGGAAATCCCAGCTCACGCTTCCTGCTAATTTTTTTCATTACACTACTGAGATAATGAGCCTACTTTTCTCGTTTAATGTGTGCATTGCTCCTATTAATGTTAACTGGTTATACTCAAGCAGTGATGAGCCAACAGTCCTCCTGACTTTAAAAGCAAACCCTGCTTATTAGTTACTGTTGCTTAATACTTCCTATCTGTAAGTTTGTTGTCTGTGTTGCTCAAAACCAAGCTGAGAATTGTCCTCTTTGCTCTGTTTAAATACTAGATGGGGAAAAAAACCCACACTGGTAGCCAGAAAATTCTTGATGTGACCAAGAGAAGGACAGACTCATTGTTTGTATGCCTACACAAGTGTATCATACTTAGTGAAATGCAGAATGGGGGCGGGAATTGAGGGAACAAGAAACAACCATGAAAGGCGAGAGTATGAGAAGGCTGGACTTGCATATTAATAAGAAAGCTCCTTTAATTGGGAATTTCCTTTCACTACATTGTTCTTTTTCCTTTTTCCACCACCCATCATTTTTTTTTTCTTCCTCTGCCTTTTGTGTTAGATTTCGTTTGTTCCATTCTGTGCAAGAGCAGCATGAAGTTAGCTCATATCCTGATTTCAGAGAAAGTGCAGTTCAGAGAGCATGCTACCACACAGTGGGAATAGCTGAAAGGAACTGGTACAGAAACCAGGGCAAAAGCTTCTAACGTCCCTCTGCTGAAGGAAGAATTTTGAGTTATTCTCAGAAAGATGACAATACCGTGTTTCCAGGATTGCTGCTAGGTAACTTTTTATTCTGTAAAAATGTATTCCATTCACATCTGAAAAGTTAATGTTTCCTTGTGTAAATGGGATATTTCAAAGCCAGGTGAAAAGGAAACAAACCAAACATTGGTGGGGTGTCAGATGCCTGGTCCAAACTATATTATAAACAGGTAAAAATATAATTCCCTAATTTGATATTTTCTCCTTCTCCCCTGCTGTTGTCACTCTGGGTAAGTCATATCACCTAAATCTCATAGCACCCTTCCCCAGAGTGAATGAGCTCTATGGTAATCCTTGTAATAAACCAGACACCTGTTCCTATATTATGTTCAAAGGGAGACAGCCAGAAACAGATACACTCTGACCCAGTCCACAGCTCTTTATTCATGCTGTATACTGATTTTACAAATGCCTTCTTATGCTATTTAGTTCTGTCTTCTCTCTTAACTCATAATTTATTTTTTAAAAATCAAAGTTACATACAGTAAGACATATATTGAAATAAGAATGGAGGATTTCAAATAAACGTAATCCAGGGTAGATCCATTCTTAACAACCATATACCTTGAATTATATCTGTAATATTTTGAATTTTCACTTACTGCTTGTATTCTCAGAAGGGAATTACACTCTCAAGAGTCTGAGAAATAAGGTGGTGGTGTTATTTTTTTTCCTTTTCTGAAATATATCTAGCCCCTACTGACCTTAATTTACTCTCCAATTAGTTAACTGCACATGGTAATCCCCTGTAGATACACATAGGGCCTCAGTGATTTTTTTGCATCTCTATATGAGCATCCTCTGAGTGGCTCTTCAGTGGGGGCAGGGTAGGCAGGAAACAATAAAATCAGGAAGAATTCAGTCCCAAAATATGTATCCATTAGAATGGAAAGAAATTGACTGTGTAGCATACACCCACCTGGTCCTAACATAATTCCTTCTCTGTGCACTAACAGATTGTTCCCTCACCCTGATTATGTTGCTGATATTATGCTCATGAGGGAAATTCCTTTCGGACTCCAGATTTGATGAATTTATAATCCTGTTCATGCAAGCAAAGCTCACTGTACTTATCTAAGACCCAATTGTGCAGTCAGTTCTCCATATAGACCACCTACTGAAGTAAACAGAATTGCACACGAGTAGCTGAAAAGATGATTGGGACCCTGATATGGTTTCTGCTCTATAGCCATAACTACAAGGTTAACTGTAAGCCAGCAGTGCCCCTGAAAAAGAAAAAAGTCTCACCATTTTCTCCATCAGCTGCTTGTTTCTGCCATTCTCTGTACAGGCACAAGTATTCACGCAGGAGCACAATTTAACCAATGAAGTTAAAATGAGCCTGGAAACAAAGAGTAAATATGTAATCTGCTTTTTAACATTCAACTATTATTGTTTTCCATGCACCTAAACTTTCTCAGCAGAAAGCCTTCAAAATTTCAGAACCAGGTTCTGTTGCTTGACCTGTCACATTGAACTGTCACTAAAACACTAACCACAACAAGGGAAATACGTAACAGATCAACATTGCACCTTACGGAGTAGTAGTTTACACTGGAAATGTGTTTTTTCTTCAGTTAATTTACGATGGAAGAAGGGACACAGAAAATGTTTTGATTTAGAAATGCAGTTGCGGTGCTTTATAAGAGCTGTAGTTTAGGAACTTCATGGTCCTATTGTTTTCTGTTCACCAGGCTCTCTACTCAGACAAAAAAGTATTATACAATGTGGTACCTCCTCTTTGAGTTGTCCAGCTTTATCTTTCTGTTCCTGTCCCATTCCTAAAATGAACTAACCATAACTAGGGATCCAATTTTCTGTCTAGTTGAAATCTCAATGATCCAGTTACTTAAGACCAGTGATTACTGCTAGTTCCCTTCACTCTCATAACACCTCGACCACAGCGGCTTTTAGATCTTCTTCCTTATGGACTCTCTGTCTTGTCATTGAGGGAGGCAGCTCTGCCTCAAAATTTAGTGACTGCCCCCTGTAATCTTCCAGTTACTACGCCTTTGAACTCCACTCCCACGTGAAAATAAGCCAGACAAGCCTCACACTTGTACTAGAGTCTTTTATATGACCCAGCTCTTCTGCACCAGGCATAAGTTATAGACGACACAAAATTTCAGCCGTAAGTGTGTCAAAAATTAAGCCATGCTATGCACAGCACAAGAAGTGGCAGTTTCCAACAGGTCATCACTAGGCCAAATCTGAACAGAGTGTGGTATCATGGGCAACAAGACATTGTCAGCAGGAAAAAAACAATTGCCAAGAGTTGTCCATCATGACAATCAAATAACTTAGTGAGAATAAGAATTAAGGAAATCTAATTTCCCTGGGTCAGCGCCGTGAGGTTAACTGGTTCTGCACTGAACCCCACACAGGCCTTGGGCCAAGCCACAGCTGATGTCGCCCCGGCTGCTGCCAGCGAAGCAGATCGGCACCTCCACCCGCCCAGTTATCTCCTCTGCCTCCCACAGCTCCCAGCGAGGCGCGGCAACGGGGCGGATCACTTCGCTGCTCCGAAGCGCACAAACACAAGTGGTGTTTGGTAAAATTCAGTTCTGGCTGGTTCGACGACCTGACAAAGCCCACCGCGGCGGCAGCCCCGTACCAGATGCGGACCTGTGGAGGGGGCGGCGGCTTGCCAGGGGGCAGAGCTGCCCGTGCCGGCTGTGCGAGCGGGCGCTGAGCACTCCAGGTGCGCTCCCGCCGGCCGCGCCACCACCTGCCGCCGCCCCGCCCCCGCCTTTCCGGCCGCGGCCCCGCCAGCACGGCCGCGCCTGCGCACTGGGTGGCGGCGGCGCGGTGCGGGCGGCGCGAGGGGTGGGGTTGCCTCTGCCGCCGGCCGGTGCGCTGTCGCGACTGGCGGGCGGCGGTGGAAGTGGGGCGGGCGCAGGGGCAGGGCGAGCCGGGGAGCGTCGCGCCCGCCTGGGAGCGTGCGGAGCGGGGCGATGAACTCACGGAAAGGTACGGGGCTGTGCCGGGCGGCGGGGCGGGAGCAGGGGGGGGTCTGTGCGGCCGCCGCTCACGCCGACTCCCGGCCGTTTTCTTCTCCCCGGCAGTGCTGGCTCTACAGGCCCGCAGGCGGCGGCCCAAGCAGTCCGCGGCAGCCGGCAGGAGGGATAAGCACCCGCCGCCCCACAAAAAGTGAGTACGGGGACGCCCGGCCCGCCGGGACGGAGCCTCTCCTCCCGGGATAGCTTCGTTTTCTGTCCTTCCCTCACGCTTTCCCCCGCCGCCCCTGATATCTGTCAGGGCAGTGCCACGGCCCGGCCCCTCTGCCCCCGCGCAGTCCCGGCCCCACTGTTTGCTTTCCGGGGAGCTCCGCGGCTCCCAGCGCCGGGACAGGCGGCAGCACCCCCGGCAGAGCGCACCGCGCCGGGGCCGGGCCCTCCCACGAGATGTGTCGCAGCGTCCCCCCGGGGACCGTCCCCGGCTTCAGCCTCCCTCGGGCGGGGCCTCCCCGTGCCGCACGGACGGGCCGGCCTTCCTCCCCCTGGAAACCCGGCCTGGGGGATCGCTGCGGCCCTCGTCTCTAAGCAACCCCTGTCCGTCGGGGACCGGCACGGAGCCGGTCTTTGCAGCCCCCGCGTCCCTTTGGGATCACCCCCCAGTTCTCTCATCTCCGGGGTCCTTCCCCCCTTGTGCTTCCCGTGCTGTGAGTCCTTCCTGGCGGCGTTGTCCCGTCTGTAGGCACTCCTGTTCCCCACGCTGCTGACAGCCTGGTACACCCGTCTGTCCGTACGGTCAGATTGTTTCCCGTTCCCAGGTGTGTCTGACCGCCAGCAATGCCCATACCGGTGTTTTGCTTAAATCTCTGCTGGTCTTGCAGAAACAGACAGAAGTCACAGTCTCTGTTTCCCCCGTCTTCTGCTAACCGTTCATCTTCTTGTTACTGTCCAGTTCATCTCTTCTCATTCTCACAATACCTGTTCTCACTGAACCATGTAGGAGCATTCTTCCATCTCTGTACGGTTCCCACTTAGATTCCCACTTGAACTACTCTTCCCGAGGGTAATGTGGCTTTGGACTCCTCCCTATTTTGGTGTTGGTTTTTTTTTTTTCTTTCCTCCTCATAGGTTTAGGTGCTTCTCTCACTAACTTCTACTGTATTTTGTTCAGTGATTCATTAAGTCACCAACAGACTATTTTTGTTGCTTAGGAATCCAGATCTGTGTTCTGACAGGGAAATATACAGCCTGATTTCCTTATGCCCCTCTCCTCCTAGTTGGCCAGTCTTTAGAACTGGGAAGCAGTGGATAGTGGATGGATGGATATATATGTTATGGGGTAAAGATGCTGCTGTGTGCTATGGTAAATGATTCAAGGGGCAAGGTCTTTTTCTTTCCGATTTCTATAGAAAGAAGTAATAATACATCCCTGACCCTGGAGGGTTGTGCTTTTTTTTAAGTTAGGATAAATGGGCTTTTTCCCCTTTGAGACAGGTAAAAATACTGCAGGATCAAATGCTGGTGTAGTGGGCATCAGGCTTTGACAGCTAACTTCTGTTCACATCCTGTTGTGCCACTGCTGTTTCCTCCAGCTTTGCATGAAAGTTGCATTATGCTTTCAGTTGTGTGCATTTGGAGTTACTGCAATGGAAACAGATTTTATGTGCAAGATAAATGGTCTGATTGGATTGACTCCCTTGTTTCCAAAAACCTTTTGGGAAGTAAATTTTTAACATTACCTGGATTTGTTTTGCCACTTTGAAAACAGAAAAAGCTTAAATTTTATTGTAACTTTAGGTTCTGAATTGTCTCTGTAGCTTTCAGTTAAGTCTTAACCACAAGTTTATTAATAAACTTGTGTTGTACTTAGATGATACAGTGTTTAATACACTACTTAGTGAGGCTGCCTCAGGATGTCTTGGTGAATGAGTTTGTCAAAAGTTTGCTTTCACAGACACTTAGTAAGTGCCAAACTGGTACTCTTTTTGTGTTTGCTGAAGAAACTGGCTACTGTTAAGTCAGGGTGCACATTCAGTAGCTGGCCATTTGCCATACTGAGTTGGCATTTCCAGATGCAGTGGCCCAATCTGTTCAGTTGCCTCAGGAAACAGTGGTTTTGCTGTGGTAAACTACAGAGCCGTAATTTCTTTTCTGCTACATATGTTTTCTGTTCAAACCACTTTTATGCCAAAGAGACCTACTCTGGTTTATGCTTCTTTATGTAAGGGAACCTCCTTTCAAGTTTTTAAGTCTACTTGCATGTGGCTAAATAGTTTAGACCCCTAAAGTAAAGCCAGCATCTGACTCTATTTCAGAAAACAATCTCAACAGAAGTATCTGTTTTGTTGTATTGCTTTAAATGATACTGTTGCCATTGCTTTAAATTCAACTGCTACAGTGTATACTAGTGTGGTAGAGATACACAGTATCTGTGATGCACAGTAGCTGCAAATGAAAATGTTGATTTGAGGGGTGGAAATTTTATACCTTAAGTTCCTTGTAGTGAACTTGTTCAGTACTTGAGAATTGTGACTTGATTTTTGAATCCAAAGCTGGGTTTGGTTTTTTTTTAAACTGTGGTTCTTAGGAAGACTCTTCTCTGTTGGGTCATAGCTGTATAGAGCAACTTCCATTGTTGCTGGTAACAATGTGCTTCAAAGGAACTGCAGGATTCCTCTTCCAGAATTGGCATTGTAGTGTACTTGCAGGCTTTTGTTTGAAGAATATTAAGATGACACAATAAGAAGTAAAAATTACAGTGCTCTTTAACACTGAATAGCTTTTTGTCTGTTATGACCTTAATTGCCATAGAAGCTGTGAGATTGGTCCTGTAACTGCTCAGTGTTCACCTATAAGTCGATGAGAACTGGTGGAGGTGAATCCATATTTTTTTATGTAATAGGGTAGAAAAATTAGAAGGTTTAGCATGGATCTTCTCAGATAAAGTTTATGTTCGATCTCAAGCATTTTTTAGGGCAGTAAGAGTTGTAGATGTGTCTAGGTAAGCTAGGCATTCCCTTAAAGAAACAGGAATGTGGGACAATGAGAACGTTGTATCAGAACATTGTATTGGATTAAACTCTCTCCTTTTTCTCATTTAGAGGAGAACTGCTGGTCTTGTTGAGGAACAGACACAAGACATTTATTTTATTAATTTACTCTTAAGAGACAAGGATTTTTGTATTTAAAATCTGATTTTTGTTTTGAATTCCATTCATGTTTTTCAAGATTATTATCTTTAAAAATTGTCTTCTTTTCACTGAGAAAACTAGTGGCAAAGGTTGGTGTGAACTGCATTAACAAGGGAACTGTAGGACAGTAGTGGAAACTGTACGTGCTTCTTGTAAGTGTACCTGTACTGAGAGTGGATTCATTGATTACTGATCTGTTTGTCTTCCTAATGTCTGTAATAAATGAGTAAATCTACACCTCTACTAAAAACTGTTTTCATTTGGTCTCTGGCTGTGATTGCATGAGACAAAATGAGCTTTAGATAGTAAGCCTTATCTAGCTTCCTTTTCCTGTGTTCTCATGTGAAAATGCTACTAGATTTGGTACTGTGCACACAAATGTACATACACACACATTTATGCATAATAATGTATATAGAAGTTAACATTTATTTTAGTCCTTGTTTGAAGGAAGCCTGGGTCTAGGTATGGTTAAGGAAGACTAGAAAGTTAATTGGTGTACAGGAAATTACAAGTGTTTCAGTACTTCCTGAAGTGTGTTTGTTATGTTTAGACAAAATAATTTTTTTATTGTGATAATTGTTTTTCTTAAAAGCAGCATCTGTTAGGTAGTTGCTGTGCCCGTGGGTGTTCGCCGAATGGATTCTGTTCACTGATCCAAGGCTGCAGGTATACCTCTTGCATTTCCTATGTGAGAATGACCATGAACTCTCCCAGTTTGAGGTGGTCTTATATCTGCCCCTTAACTGTAATGCATGTGAGGTTTTTGGTTGCTTTTTTCTTTTTTTTTTTTTTTTTTTGTGTTCTTGGGATAATTTACTGAAGAATGTCAGAGCAGTAACATTTTTTTTGAGTTATATATGTACTGTTTTAAATTTAGCCAACATGTTTGGAAATCTTGTGATTAAAACAGTACATATGTCTAAATATCACATGTTCTGGTTTTGTCCAGCAAAGCAGCTCGCAGACTTTTGATTCTTGTATCAGAGTCCTGCATAATGAAATAAAGTTTTGAGAAGGAGTCTCTTTGAATGTTTGAATGACACAAAAGGAATGTTATCTTGAGCTTGTTGGTTCAAGGCAAACCACAGAGTAGACTCCAGTGAAAAAATGCTTCTTGACAGTATTGGTGCCTTACTGTTTTTTCCTCAACTAAGTTAGTTGATTAAAAGTCAATAATTTGAATGTAGGAGACTAAAAGAATCAAGGGCTTCAGTTGCCTTGAGCTATTGTCAATGCTTAGTTTGCAGTTTTCTAAAATGGAAGGGAGGATTCCATAGTTAATGGTCAATTACATTTTTCTGTCCCTGAGGAAAAAAATTGATATCTCTGTTCTTGTAGTGATAAAGGTCAGAGCTGTCTAGGTACAATATCCACACCTTAAATTCTGATCTTAAAATAAATTGTTTACTAATTTTCAAACTGTACTAAAATTCTACTGTTCTTATATTCATGGTTCTAAAGAAAATTCTCTCTTGGAATGTCTTTTTTTTTTCTTTTTCTCTTCACATTGATCTGTTTCTTCTGTTCTCCCCTTTCATCCCAGTAATTTCTCTGTTTAATGGTTGTGCTTGTCTTCTGCTCGCTACCCTCCTACTGTTGCTCACCTATATGTGACGTTATTCCTTCTTCATAGACTGAAACATATGTATTTGTATAGAATCATTACAGAAGAGGTTCTTAGGTAGTTGCATGGAGCCTTAAGATGGGTTACAATGAAAGTGCTGTTTCTGTGACTGGTTGCCTGAAGGGTTGCTGTAATGGGAGGAAATGCATGACTGAGTTATATCTTCAAGAGAGAAGGATACAGTCAGTAGAGCAGGGAGACTCCTCCCTCTTCCAGGGTCCTTTGAAAGAAATAGCTGAGTTCTTTTCCAGGACCTCCAGAAGTCTGGGCTTTGGCTGGGGTTCATCCTGCTGTGGTGGGCAGTTACGTGGGCTGGACCCACTCTGTTGTGCTATGCAGGACTGTGGAAGTGTTAAGGCAGCTGGTTTTATTCCTTTTTCCTGCCAGAGTCTGAGTACCCAGTGGTCACTTACTGCTCTTGGTGAGGGACAGTTGGGCAGTTTGAGATCCTGTATCCTGTAGAAACAGAACAGTGGAACACTGAATCCTAGAAAAAAATAAGGCATAAATTATTAAAATCCAAGTAGAAAGTAATTAAAAGAATGCCAGTTAAGTGCAGCTGAGGCTGTAGTTAAGTAAGGTATGTAGCAAGACAGTTTTATTTAAACCAGATTTTTTAAATGTTTGAAAGCTAATTAGAAAATATTTTTAAATTGTGGTTTATATTTGTGCTCACATTGCATGGTTCACATCTTACCATCTCAAAAAAGATGATGTAGATCTAGAAATTGCTCCAAGGAGAAGGTAGTAAAGGTAATTGAGGATATTGGACAGCTTCACTTATGACTAGTGCTTTTCAGATACGTAAGGGTGCTTATGGAGCATTTTGACATGCCTGAAAAATCATTCCTGGTATAGAAAGGCAAGAACAAATAACTTGCCTTTTTTCATTACAAAACAGTGGTATTCAAAGAGTGACTTTAATGCAAAAAAAACCAAACCAAACCAAACCAAAAAACCCACTTTTTGTACAGTACAAACAGCAGAATGTGACTTTGTAATATGTTGTAGAGGCCAAATTATAGATGGGTTTAAGAAGGATAGGACTGCACACTAGAACTGTCAGCAGTTTTTAAGTATACCATCATCGGTGCAGTTTGGCTTTCCAAGCCAGTGTTTGCTGAAGGCCTGTCATGTAAGTTTGTCCTAATATAGATTGATCCCCTTGAAAACTCATCTCGAAACGTATATTTCTGGTACCTACTGGTGCAATACTGGCCTAAGTATGCATTTGATTTAGAATAGTGGCAGCTCTTAGATTTTTAAGGACACCTCAGTAGCTCACTTGCAACATCTAGTAGTATCGGTGAGCCAAGATCCAAATGGGGCTTGAGTGGTGTACTTAGTGGTACTTCTGTACCTGGCTCAGGAAGGAGCTGTGAAACTCGAGTTAGCTACTAATCCCAGTCTACAGTGACTCAGTAGAGGTGTGTGTTTGAGACGAGCTTTCATAAACCCAAGGACAGTAACGTAATGATGACTGGGTGGGGATGCATGCCAAGGAGTGCAAAATACTGAAGGAATGGGTGTGACTGAAATGCCACTTTTCCTGTAGACTTTGATGCCATCTGCAGGTCTGAGTTTGATGCCAAAACGAGCCTTGGATTTAAAGTCATGAATCAAAGAATTCGGGTTATTTCCTCTGTTGCTGTGAACAACTAGCTTTGTTTTAAAACTTCAGTTCTCATGCTTATGTTGTAGCTCAATAATTCAATAATTGTAGCTCAATAATTGAGTTAGATGCCTGAGGAATTTCAAGATGATCATTTCAACCTCCCATGCGCAAGTGTCGATCATAGGATTAAAGGCTGTGTGTAAGGGACGGCCAGTAGCTTTGCATTTCTTCTGCAGACTACTCAAGAGCAACAGACTGGTGGGATTGGAAGACAAGTGATTAAAAGGGAAGCGTTGCTATCAAGTTTCACTAACATGCAGGTATCAGCATGCTGGTTGACTGTGGCCAAGTAACTGAGTTACAAAACAAACATTCAGTGATTTGGTCAGAATGAGGCTGTTTGGGTGATTAAAATGATTTTTCTTTTTAGCATAGCAGTCACAATTCAGCATTTTTATGAAAGAGGGAGCCCTGAGGAGATCAAAGGCTTAAATTTTCTTTCAAGTTCCCTTTTTTAGTGTCACAAGGCACAGTAAGACAGATCCCTGTTGCCAGAATCTGTTCCCAGGTGAATGTTTTAAAATTTTAGCAGTGTCAGCGAAACTTGGAAAAGACCAGGGGCTTCATGATACTGTTGTGAGTTCTAGTTCAAAAAAATACAAATCATCTTTACCAGAGAATAGTATCTGAAAAAAAGTTACTTTTGTTTTGTTTTTTAAGGTAGGTGACCTGTTTTGTATATTAGTAACACAGTGTTTCAACACATGTTGGTGTCCAAGTCTCATGATACTGGTCCTAGACATTTAATCAAATTCTACTCAAATGCTATTAGAGCATTTTTTGGTTTCTCAGAAATCTTTGCTATGTAGAAACTTGTAAGTCTTGTGTTGTGCCAACAGTGTTGAGAAGATGACACACAGCGATTTTGGTAGTTACTTCCAGCACTTTGCATTTTATAGAGTCACTTTTTAATCATGGACGAGCAGTCCTGGGAACTGGGAACTTTGTGATGAATTTGGTATTGCTTTTGTGGGCAGACATAATCTGAGCACAACTGCCAGTCAAGGTCTTGGAGAAGCTGGATGTGAAAACACAATGTGTGAATCTCAAGCTGACTTAAAATGTGAGATAGAGCTATAAAGAACTAGGCTGAGGCTACCATTATATTGTGGATCACCTGCAACATAACTGCTTTGGTCTTTAGTATGCATCAGTTATTTTTAAGTATTGCATTCTTGCTGCTAATCCACATTGTTTAGTAAATCCAGCATCTAGAAACTATGCCAAAACTATTTATTCAGTTGACAAGTACCTGTTTTTCCCCAGTTGTCTCAAACAAGTATTGAGAATTGATTAGTTTATCTAAAAATGTTGCAACAAAGCTGGCATACTTTCTGCGTATTCTATAGGAAGCGTGGTGCAGAAAACCAAATTATTTCTCCTGTTATCAATGAGAAATAGTATCACTGTATTCTCTGATGTTTATTTCTGAAGCCAGAAAAATCTATTTTGTGTAATGAGAATATTTGTCTTTGGAATAAAGATGTTATTATTTTAAAGGGATCATTTTGATCTGATCTTGTGTTTCCAAAATGATTCTCACTCGCTTGTGTCTCACATATCTTGTCCTAATTGTAGCATTATGAAAACTTGAAATAAAGTGTAAGTAGGCCAGACTCCCTTCTCCTCCATTTGTACCTTCTCTGTGATAGCTACTAGTCTTAATGCTTGCCCTGTGCTTTGCCAGGCTGGTGAAAAAGGAGTAGTTAAATGGAGCAATTAAAAGGAACATTAAAATAAACAACTGAATATATATATATATATATTGAAGCAAAACCACAGATTTATTCTGAAATTTTCAATGTTTTCATTCTAGTTTTTTACATTTATCAGTGCCTGGCATGGAGAATTCACATAGTTCACTGGTGCTTAACTGAAAATGTAGTTTGGATAGCAGAATTGCAAAAAATCAATGGGTTAAATTTATTTTGGGGATAATATTTCATTCAACCAAATGCTGTATTTTAATTTTCATTTGTTGATTGAAATAAACACCCTTTTATGGAAAGCTTCGTCTATCTCAGGAGGGTTCAGAGGGAGAGCATATCTAAGACTAATCAGCTGCAATGACAAATCTTGATTTAAGACACACATTGCTGACCATTATGGCCAAAGGTGACAATTTATCAACTCAGTGTGGTTTGACACTACCAGGTGAATTTGATAGAGAAATTTTGGTTGGTAATTTTGATCCATCATTCTTTCTGGTGAATTAGATGCTCTCTCTTCCTGCTAGTCTGTTGGAAGGCCTGACCAGCAGTCACACATTCGGCTTGTGGGCTTTGCCACTTCTCTTTTGCTACTTTTTTGATGTCACAATCCCCAGATGTTGCTGACTTCCTTTGTAAGAAGGGCTTGAGCCTTCCATTTAATGGAGGAAGTTGGACTAGATGATCTTCAGAGGTCCCTTCCAACCCCTACCACTCTGTGATTATGCTATTCCATAATTTTGGAGTTTGCTGTGCTTGGACTATTCTGTGTCTTCTGCCAGTTTCTCTGGCTGTGGACTAGCCACCACCAGTGCCCATGATGGTAACACAGCTGACAGCACAAAGATAAGTGTGCCGGAGCTGCCATGGGGTTGCAGGAAGCTCCAAAACCGGAGCTACCTCATCACCCACAACTTAAAAGAGCATGAGTGTGTTGAGGTTGTGAATTCAAAGTAGTTTATAATTTATAAAGGCAGGGGGAAGGAAGTTACTTTTTCCCCCACAGAAAACTGTTGACACCGTATGTAATAATTCTTGTATATCATAATTTGTAACTATGTAACATTCCTTTTCTGGTATCTCTTGTTTTTAGGACAGCTTGCTTAAATACTAACATGATGTGACTGATTGTAGGGAAGCTATAAAAAAAGTATCTCCAGATGTTGTAACCAAGTTCATTAACACCACAGCAAACCAAGCATTTGAAATATTTTAATATTAGTCTCTACTTCTGATATATATTACATTAAGGTAGTACTGTGTTTACATACATGCAAAGATGTGGAAATAGTTAGAATTCTAGGCCTCTCTTAATGGCTTTGATATTCTGTCTTTGCAAACAAGAAAAAAGGAACATATATTAGCTTAAGTCTGGCTGTATACATGTAAAAAGGAATAATTCACTCTTCTAATTGTGCCATATCTGAATCAAAGTATTTGATGGATTTGTATTGTGCTGTTTCCTGTCCCACTTTAATACATCTAATCAATGTTTTAGATAAATATGGTAAGCAGTAAAGTATGAAAAAGGTAAAAGAAAGTCCTCTCGTGACTGTTGTAACACTGAAAAGTTAAGTGATGGCAAAAATTATCTTTTCGGTTTATTTATGAGATTCATAAATTGGTAAGAATCAATTTATGTGATCTCTTCAAGAAGTGGGGAAGGAAACCTCACTTCATTTTTCTGGAGGACATACAGTTAAGCAGAAGAGTGTGACCAAGTTTTTAAAACAGAAAGTGGCATTATTTATGTTGACAGCATCTCTCTTAAATCCAAACAGGTATGTGATTAATTATGACAAATAATGGAAATAATGCAAGAGTTAGCAAAAACTTTAAAAAGCAAACCAAACCTAATGGGACTTCTGAGAGTTGTTCTTTTACACCAGGATGTGATGGAGAAAATGCAGAGAACTTGCTTGTCCTGTCAGTTTATTCAGAGTGTTTTTAAGACATAGCAATGTTCCTATGCAAGGGCAATGGAACTGAACATGTGCCAGCTTCTTCCTAATTGCAGTTCACAGCCTGAGGTATTAAGTTGAATTCAAACTGCACATGGTTTAAATTAATAGTTTAAACTCTGAACTGTGGTGCACCAGGTGTTGGTGTGTTTGATTTAGCAAGAATTGCTGCGAAGCAGCAGTCTCCAGCAGGAAGATGAGTTGATAGCTATTTCTCAGAGTCTGTTTTTCAAAGCCTCTGCTCAGATTTTGTTCCACAGCAATATTTCAGTTTTGGTGCCATGAATTTTACATTGGTATTAAAGGAGCTGTTTTAAAATAACATTACAATGATAAGAAAACATATTATTATTTTTCAGTGTTTGTATCCTTAATCAATTTTTTCTCCACAGTTGATTGACTGCCAATGTTTTATTTTTGAGAAAATGTAAATTCTATACTCCATATTTTGTAGTTGATTGGTATGGATAATAAATAATGGTTATGTATGTATACAGAGATAAAATATTACATAAGAAACTTAATTTGGCAGTCTTTAAATGCCATTTAAACTCAGTACATGAAGTCTCTTAACACTCTACAAAGGTAATAGTCTAATAGCAGGGATGAAGTGTGTAATCTCTTAGTGTTTCAGGAGAGGCAGAAAACAACAAAGTAGGAAAATTGCTCCCCTCACTTCTTTGTGTTGTAATATCGCTTTTCTTCATGGGTTTGCTTCTTGTGGTGTTCTCCTCAAAGCATGACAATGTTATAAGCAAGTGAAATAAAAAGGAGCAAGCTGCCTTGTTTCTGTTTTAAGATGGTTTCCTTCAAACTGAATTACCATAGATAATGTGGAATTAAAACTTATACAAGAATTAAAAGCACCTTCACTCCATTTCCCAGAATAGAATTTAATTTCTGCTTTTATCAGCAGCAACAGAAAGCAGCAAAGCCCAGATTTGCTGCCAATAAATGTATACTTAGAGTATCAGAATGAAAAGTGAGTCAGTGTAGAATAACATTTCCTCTTCATTCTGAAGTCCACTTGGGTCATTTTTCTGTGTTTCTACAAGTTGTTCTTTCTGGGCTGCCTTGTAAATTCATGTTACAATCCATGTCAATCTGTCTTGATTTACTATATTAACAGTATATTTTACATACATTTGATACTTGTTCTTTATTCCCCCGTAAGCAGCTTTGCCCATGTCTCAGGCTGCAGTCCTGCAGCCAGCAACTGACCATTGCTGAGGTGTTTGTAGACTTCCCAGTCCTCTACAGTTGTTTCATGTCTTTACACCTTTATGCTGGTTTTTATTCCAACATATTAAATAGTTTGCTTTATGCAGAATAATTATTATTGCTATGTTAGTTCCAGATATACATATAACAATAGCTGTATGGCCTTTAACTGTTTTATTAACATGTTAGAATTATTTCCATGCTGGGAACTGCAGTAGTAGGTAATGGGAAAATTCTGGCTAGTGGGAAAGTTCTTATTTGCAAGTTGGCTTTGTTAGGACCTCTAAAGATTGAGTCTTGTTAAAGTAGGATTTTAAAATATTTGTGGTTTGCAGAGTAGTTTTTGTTTTTATTTACCTTTAACATGTAGCTGTTCAACACTTACTTGAAAACTGTTACTTCTCTCAAAAGAACCTTTGTACCTGTCATTATGAAACAAGCTTTAGGGGCTTTTACAGAAAGTGGACAAAGCTACATAGCATCGTGTATTGAACAGACATTTTAACTGAAATAGCTGAAAGGGCTTGAATGCATTTTCAAGGTATGATCTTTCTTCATTATAGAAATACTCTGTGTTCTAAAGCAGATAAAAAATGTGCCAGGAAATAATAGAGAGATCTTTTGAGTGTTTTAGAGAATGATGTTATAAGCAAAAGGCCTTCTGGTCTATAGATCTCTTCCAGGTTGAGAAAAAAGATTTATTTTTTCTGTCCTGACTATGACATCAGTAACATTTTTATATGAAATGTGTTAAAAAAAAAAAAAAAAAAAAAAAAGAGTAATAATAACCATTCTCTATATTACATATGTGTGTGTCTGAATCACAGAATCTTCAGAGTTGGAAGGCACCTCTAGAGATCATCTAGTCTAACTCCCCTACCTGCTGTAGACCTTGATGTTCTCATGCTGGTTTTTATGATTATTTAATATTGCTGAAACAAACCGCTAGGTGGCAATATCAATTAAAAAATTCCAGAAAGTGCAATTAAAGTTGTCATCTAGAATGGGACACTGAACAGTGGGTTTGATTAAAGTGAAAACATCAAACTTTCTTGTATGTAAAATTGTGCTGCTATAGAGAGGAGATGGTCTGCAAGAGCACTTGGTGTAGGGGATCGGTGATGAGAACAGCTAGGTGTATTTGCGTGGATACAAAGGAAATGTTGTTTTCACCCTTATATATTTGCAATACTTGTTACACATTTGAATAGCTGAATTATTATCATACTTCTTGATGTAAGTTGTTTTAGTCTACCAGTTAGAAGGAATTAATTAGGGTTGTATCAGTGCTCCCTGAGAGACAAATCCTCACTGGTGTGAGTGTAAAACATTTTAGGCTAGTTAATGTAAAATCAGTGTGATTTTACTTATGGCTGTGGATGAACTTATGAAATATCAAATGTGTCTGTTACAAATAGACACATGTTAAAGGAGGTGCTGATTATATCTTCTTCAGTGGAGGTGCCGCCAAGTGCAAGGTCCTGTACCTGGGTCAAGGCAATCCCAAGTACAGTTACAGGAATGGATTGAGAGAAGACCTGAGGAGGAGGACTTGGGGGTGTTCATTGGTGAGAAGATCAACATGAGCTGGCAATGTGTGCTTGTAACCCAAAAAGCCATTCTATATCATGTTCATGCATGGTGGTATTGTCACTGTAACTTGATTTTGTGCATGTACTACCTCTGTGAGTATAGGTAGTTTAATCTTGCCATATTACAGTAGACATCTAAACACTACTGGGACAAAAGGAAAAGGTTTCCAAAACTTTATTCTGGGGTAAGACCTACATCTGTAGAGTCTGCTGCTATTAAGATTTTTATTACGTTTAATAATTCATAGTTTATGTACTATATCCTCAGAAGATGTGTAGAAAGTGCTTTACGGCTATGGGCCATCTTAGGTGTAAGGAGCAATAGAACCTTATCAGTGCTGTATCTGGGATAATTGAGCGGGGAATGTAAACACTAAAATTTACGTAGGAGGGGGACATGAGGCAAAATCAGTTGGGAACTGCTGTTAAAGGTTTTTAAACTCTGACCCGGAGTCCAGTGCTGACTTTCTTGCTATGTTTATCCTCTTACTCATATTCATTATTGCATGTTCCTGTAGGTGAAGTATCCTGCTTATGTTTGAGGTGTATGTTTGTATGTTAGTGCAGGGCAGAAACTTGCCTGTGTTCTATATTAGGGTGTATTGTCTGTCATAGTGCCAGTTTGAATCCTGGTGGTATTTCTTCTATTATAAAGAAATGCCTGTAATTCTTTTAGCCATCCTTTTTCTCAGGGTGTATTGTAGCCAAAAATAATGCTGTGTCATTTCTGCCTAAACAGCTTTTCTTCCAGGCGTGGTGTGTACTCTGCACAGTGAGTGTCTGTGCCCTCATGGCATTCTTGTTCTGAATGCTTTGCTTTCTGTGATAGCATGGTGTTTGTGTTGCCACAGCTTTCTGTGTCTGAGCCTTTCCAAATATTTCTCCTTTAACGCTTTTTTTTTAACACTTTTCTGTAATTTCTACCTTGCTGTTGTTCCCTTGCCTCCTGGTTCAGTAGTGACCAGGACAGACATGACACAAATTGAATGTTCCTTGTGATTCGGTGTCCATTATGCTTTGCTTGTTCAGACTTTTTTCCTGATGTTTGAATGGTCCTTCCTTAGGTTATTTAAATTTTTTTTCTTCTGAGGGATCCCATTAAGAATGAGTCCTGAATGCCATTGCTCCTGTAAAAGCTGGGTCTTCTGCTGCTGACTTCAGCTGGGTTAGTCACTAAGCAACTCCTGATCACATTCATAGCTGGGAGAGCATTTTTGTCTTTGGAAACAAGAATCCTTGAACAGGTTAAAAAAACCCCCCCACAACAACAAACCAACAGATGACTGCTTGAACTACCTGCCTCATCAAGTATCCTGTCAGGGCTGGTGCTCTGTAGATACCCCTGCGTTTCTGTCCAAGGCCCATAAGAAAGTGGGAGGTTTTGTGGGATGTCTGTGGGGCTTTTTTGTCTGCTTCACATGCTGCAAATGTTAGATCTGTTAACTTCTTCCATTTAAGCTGATTATAATTTTTTTTGACAGTGCTTTCAAGTTTAAAGCTTATAGACCGCACATGATTTCAATGGGTTTTTTTCCATGCAAATAGTACTTTTGTTTTTTTTCCTTTCTGCTTCTTAAAGATAGAGTAAATTCTGTTGGTATGCACTTGGTTTATGCCTCCCATTGATCCAGCAAAACTACCTGGTTTTCTGTCTAGCAGCAGTGCTGTCCTGGGAAGCAGGGACTGCAGGCCTCTTCTGTGGTAAGGGAGATGGGGGCTTCTGAAGAGGAGAAGATCTTATGGAGAAGATCCTCTAAAGCAGTAGAGGCTGAACACTCAATATTCAAGCTAGTCATTCCACTGTTTCTTTAAAATCACCAGAAATGCTTTAAATAGTTTACTGCTTCTTCATGTACCTTATTATTTGTGCTGAGGAAGTGCTACCAGTATGTGTGTGTGTGTAGATCCTGGTAAATAAAAAGTCTGTGGTTCATCTGTGTTCCAGTGACTCCTTAAGTGTGATCTGACAGGCAGAGAAAAATGATTTGCAGTGACTTTTGCAGAACTACAGGAAATACAAAGTTTACACTAAGTGTTGGTGGTGATCTGAGAAATTTTGAGGGATGGTGGTCTTGGCTCCAAAAATCTCCTGAATCCATCTGCTGCCTGTGTGGATTTTCATTCTTCTTTCATACTGCATGCTTTTGAGAAACGGGATTGGCAGAGCCTGTATCTATTTTTGGTAGCTGCAATACAAAAACATTCCTTTGTGGGTGATAGAGCGATCTTCCTCACTTGTTTTTCCTTTGAAACAGGAGAGCAAATGTGATGCAGTTTGGCTGCAGGGAATTACATGACTCATTTAGTAAATACTGAATACAAAGAAAAATAGTGTTTCTGTTGTAATACAGTTTTCCTCTGTATATTTCTCTTGTCTCAGATTTTAATAGGGAAATTATCCAAGTAGCCTAGGCCCATGATGTTGTTCTGAAAGATAACTAATTTATATGCTACAAAATCTAGGTGTTTTCATTAAATTAAAGTTTATTTCCATTTGTGTTCAAGTATTTGTTTATATACAGGGTACGTGTTGAATTTTACTTATTTCTACTGCATTAAAAAGTGACTACTCTGTCAAACACAAATGAAGTTTGAAATACAAAGAGCTGTGTAAATGATAGGCAATGTCTACAGGGTTAAAATTGAAATCTTAGGTGGCAAAATAGCCAGTTATCTGTGTGCTATGAATAATTTGGACATAAAGACAAACTCAAATAGTAAAGGGGAGTCAATTCCACCACCAAAAAATGATTCTTTTAGTACTCTTTAGTACATTTTTTAAGTTGTTTTTCTGTTTGTTTTTCTGTTTAATCTTTCCACAAAGGTTTGGGAGACCTGTAGAAGCAAGCGGGACATGGTCCATCAGTTGGTATTACAGCTCAGCTGCATGCTTGGGTAGACTTTTTTCCTACTTTTATTTGTATTGCATGATCAATAAAACCAGTCAAAAATGCACTATCTAAAATGCTGCACAGAAGCGGATATTTAGTAGTTCATTAGGATCATGGTGAGTATATTAAAAAAAAAAAAGCAACTGTCCTTTTAACTGTCATCATATTGTACGAAGAGTGATTTTTCTCACTTGAAGAATGAGAAACTTAATATCCTACTGAGATGGGTGAAGGATCCTAACTATTCTCCTGTTAGATTTTCTGTGAGCACTGCCCTCTTCTACAATGAGGTCTTCTTTGAACAGAACTTTGCTTTTTATTCTTCAGCATAGGAATTAAATTTTGTTTTGGTGGATTTAAGAGCCGAGAGAACCCTGGCTTATGGTTTTTGTCTAAAATAATCTGTCAAGTAGAAGAGTCTCATTTCTTCATGCTGTGGTATATTTAAAGTTCTGTTCTAATTTGCTTCAATATAATTTATTTTGTCAACATACTTGAAATTTTAACATATAATAATTTTAAAATTTAATTAAAACTGCTTACATTGTAATATTTATTAAGATAAACTGTGAAAAGTAGTGTGGGAAGGAAAGGGAAAAAGGTACTTCTGTTCCCTTATTTAAATTGTAGGCATGGTTAAATAATTTTTTTTCCTGAAATCAGCGTAAATACTAATCAGCATTTTCATTGAGAAAAAAGCACTTGTGGATGACCTTGTCATCCTTTTTCCTGCTGAGAGCATGCTTTGTGCATAACACATTGTGCTTCTTTGTACTTCCCAAGGAATGAGGAAAATTGGAGTTATGTTTTATCACAAAAGTAAGTTCCCTGTATTGCAGTACTCTTTATAGTCCTGCTGTTGAATTTTTACATTTCAGTGAGAATGTGTGGAAGCTATTGCATAACATAAATACGTAGCTTGAGTATTTGACTGAGTTTTCTTGGAATATGAGGTTTTTATGGTTTTCATGTTCCTCTAAGTGGGAAGGCAGTTGTGCCTGGCTTTTGTCTCCTAGAACTGCTTTGTGCTTAGCTTATGTTACTTCAGCTGATACTGTTTGGAGAAGTTCTCAGGCTTTTTTTCTTCAATTTTCAATCTAAAGGGAATTTAAGTGGTGGCTCCATTAGGCTGACAGGCTTTTGCTAAGATTAGGGCTGACTTGTCAGACTTGAGATTCTGCCATTTGGTTTGCATTTGTGTTTGCTGTTTCATAAGTGGAAGCATTTTTTAGTAATACACCTATACCTACATGCAGGTTTTTAATGAAGAATTTGACTTTTACTTCTGCAGAACCCTGGAAAAGAGCTGATGTTGATCAATAGCAGTGGATCTGTTTGTTGCCATACCCACTCAGTGAATTTTTGATGTAGAGTTTTGCTGTCTGGTTGCAGTACAGCTTTGACCCAACTGTGCTGCAGATTTGATTTGTGCTTGAGAGGGAGCTGTGCTGCTCTGAAGATTATTCTTAGGCTGTTCTTGAAATGTGCTGCTTTGGAAAACATGCTTATGTGTTTTGCAAACATGAAACTTCTGTCTAACACGGATTTGTGACTTGCGACATAGAATCATAGAATCATTATGGTTGGAAGGGACCTCCAGGGTCATCAAGTCCAACCTTTATCCCATCCTATTCCTAACCATTAAACCACTAGACCATGGCCTCAAGTGCCTTATCAACCCGTTTTTTGAACACCCCCAGTGACGGTGACTCCACTGCCTCCCTGGGCAGCCTATTCCAGTGCCTAACCACCCTCTCAGTAAAGAACTTTTTCCTAATAGCCAACCTAAACTTCCCCTGATGTAACTTGAGGCCATTTCCTCTTGTCCTGTCATTAGCAATTTGGGAGAAGAGACCAACACCAGCCTCACTACAACCTCCTTTTAGGTAGCTGTAGAGGGCAATGAGGTCTCCTCTCAGTCTCCTCTTCTCCAGGCTAAACAACCCCAGTTCCCCCAGCCGGTCTCCATATGGCCTGTTTTCCAGACCTCTCACCAGCCTCGTTTCCCTTCTCTGGACATGCTCCAGCACCTCAATGTCCTTCTTATCCTGTGGTGCCCAGAACTGGACACAGTACTCAAGGTGTGGTCTCACGAATGCCGAGTACAGGCGGACGATCACCTCCCTACTCCTGCTGGTCACACCATTTCTGATACAGGCCAGGATGCCGTTGGCCTTCTTGGCCACCTGGGCACACTGCTGGCTCATGTTCGGCTGGCTGTCAACCAACACCCCCAGGTCCTTTTCCGCCAGGCACCTTTCCAGCCACTCTTCCCCAAGCCTGTAGCGCTGCATGGGGTTGCTGTGGCTGAACTGCATGACCTCGCACTTGCCCTTGTTAAACCTCATACAATTGGCCTCAGCCCATGGCTCCAGCCTGTCCACATCCCACTGCAGAGCCTCCCTACCCTCAAGCAGATTGGCACTCCCACTTCATTTAGTGTCATCTGCAAATTTACTGAGGGTGCATTCGATCCCCTCATCCAGGTCATCGATAAAGACATTAAACAAGACTGGCCCCAAAACCGAGTCCTGAGGGACACTGCTTGTGACCGGTCTCCATCTGGATTTAACTCCATTCACCACAACTCTCTGGGCTCAGCCATCCAGCCAGTTTTTAACCCAGCGCAGAGTCCACCTGTCTAAGCCATGAGGCGCCAGCTTCTGCAGCAGAATGCTGTGGGAAACAGTGTCAAATGCCTTACTGAAACCCAGGTATTCAACATCCACCACTTTTCCCTCATCCACTAGGCGGGTCACCTGATCATAGAAGGAGATCAGGTTGGTTAAACAGGACTTGCCCTTCGTGAACCCATGTTGGCTGGACCTGATCCCCCTGTTGTCCTGCACTTGCCGCGTGATCTCCCCCAAGATGAACCTTTCCATAATCTTCCTTGGCACCGAGGTCAGGCTGACAGGCCTGTAGTTCCCTGGATCCTCCTCCCTGTCCTTCTTGTGGATGGGCGTCACATTGGCAAGTTTCCAGTCGTCCGGGACCTCCCCCAATAACCAGGACTGCTGACAGATGATGGAGAGCAGCTTGGCAAGTTCCTCTGCCAGCTCCCTCAGCACTCTTGGGCGGATCTCATCCAGCCCCATAGGCTTATGGGTGTCTAATTGACTCAGCAGGTCCTTCACTACTATTTCCTGGATCCCAATCTTCCAGCTCAGGGAACTGAATACCATGAGGAGAACTGGTCTGGCTGATGAAGACTGAGGCAAAGAAGGCATTAAGTACCTCAGCCTTTTCCTCGTCCTTGGTAACAATGTTCCCTTTCGCATCCAATAAAGGATGGAGATTCTCCCTGCAACTTTTTTTGTTGTTAATATATTTGTAAAAACTCTTCTTATTATCTCTTGCAGCAGTGGCCAGAATGAGTTCTAGCTGAGCTTTTGCCCTCCTAATGTTCTTTCTACACGACCTAACTAAATCCCTATACTCTTCCCGAGTAGCCTGCCCCTTCTTCCAAAGGTGGTAGACTCTCTTCTTTCTCCTAAGTCCCAGCAGAAGCTCCCTGTTCAGCCATGCCGGTCGCTTTCCCTGCCAGTTTGTCTTACGACACCTGGGGACAGCCTGCTCCTGCATCTCTAACAGTTTCATCTTGAAAAGAGTCCATCCTTCCTGAACCCCTTTGCCCTCTAGGACTGTTCCCCAAGGGACTTTCTCAACCAGCGTTTTAAACAGGTTGAAGTCTGCCCTTCGGAAGTCCATGGTGAGAGTTTTGCTGCCCCCCCTCCTAACTTGGCTAAGGATCGAGAACTGTATCATTTCATGGTCACTTAGCCCAAGACGGCCTCCAACTTCATTTGTGGCTCACTGGTGGGCTACGGTGGGATGGCTGTAGAAAGCAAAGCTTATGGAAACTCATCTCTGTTTTTAAAACTAAAACTTAAAGCAAGTATTAATTATTCCTATACTGCTTTATTTTTGGCTTTAGACTATGAGTCTGTCTGAGTATCTTAACTGCAATTACTAGGGGTGTGGATTTGGCTTTATAGACATGGTGTTTCAGGACTGCAATATGTACATTTTGGACTGCTGGGGTTATAATTTTAAAGAGAGGATGATAGTTATCAAATTTAGGCTGTTCTTTAGCTTGTGCGGTATTATTTAACAATGTATAGAGAAATGACTAGTGTGAGTGAAGCTAATACTGTTACTTAAATTTTGAACACCATTAGGATGACATCATTGCCTTAGATGTGGCATTTTGCACTTGCACTCAGGTGAGAAGTACGGAGTGGGCAGAAGTGATTGAAAGGCTCATGTTCAGTCATGTAAGAAGAGCAATCGAAGTGCTAGTCTTACTATATCAAATTAAAACACCAAAAAATACAATGGGACACAGCTTAATTTTAATACCAGAAGAACAGGGAGAGAAAGCTAATCGTACTTTAAATTAGATCACTGAGGAGGCTGCTTGGGAATTATTTAAAAAAAGTAATCATAGAAATTGGCATATTAAATTTTTCTGGGTCAGATTCGGGGAATGAGTTTTTAAACTAGGCATTAGGGCATTTATTCATACTATTTGTGAAGACTTCCACAGAGATATAAATCCAGAGCAACTAGGAATACTTAGCTACTTATTTAGGCAATGATGGGGGAAAAAGAAATCTGACTTGTAAAGGAAAACTTTATGGTATCTTACAGCAGTCTGAAACATGCATAGTGAAAATATTAAGTCACGGTGGATTATTCCAGCATGAGCCTACTTCTGAATTTGCTTCATTATTTGATTTTGATGCTGCTGGTGATGAAGTGAAATCAAGACCTTTGGTAATTTAATAAATCCCATATGAGGGGGTGAAAATGATTAGATTTATAATCTCAGTGTTGTTGTACTGATTTTTAGGTACTTGCAGCAATGCATATATTTGAATCAAGTGTTCTTGAATTGCTATTTCAAAGACATCAGTAAATCAGACTGTTTTATTTTGCATGAGACCTACATTTAATTTTGTCTTGGACACTTCATGTTGCTCATTTTTGTTGTTCCTTGTAGCACATTGATATTCAAAATTGAACAAACTTTTTTTTGTAATAACTTATGCTAGGTAAATTCAAAGCCTTTAGCAAAGGTCACATAGGAATATAACTTCAGATTCGCAAAAGCTTTAGGCTCCTGTTTTGAATTTAAGTGACATGTCAGAGATCACTTAGAAAAGCACTTTTTAGGTAGGTAAAGTAGACCTTTCATTCCCATCTTAGACATCAGCTGGTGAGGCTCTCCAGACAAAACCTTTGCTTATGTGTGTCTCATTTTCAGTTATTAAATTACCAAATGAAAGTTAAATGCTGTCTTAGGCACTCAGATTATCTGTACAGTCAGATCCTCCATCAGAGCACGAATTACTTGTCAGATCTAAAGCAGATGAAAATTTAGAGGGTGGGTTTAACACTTGTGATGTTTTAAACTGATGAATGATAAATACATATCTATGTACTACAGAATTTTCAAAAGTAGAATTGTTTGTCGGACTCAGTTGTGGACTGACAAATGTTTTGTGTATCTTTTACTATATATGCTGTAGAAACTATTTGCTTATTTTGCCTACTCTTGATACTTGTGTTGGAAGTTCTTCTATAGAAACGTATCTTTATCTTAACTGTATAGTTATAAACCTGTAGCCCTAATACATCAGAGGTAAAAGCAAGCTTTTCCAGTGCTTTGGTAAGAAAATAATTATCTAATAGCCTATAAGTAAAGAAAAAAAATAAATTCCTATAAATGTTCTGAAGATGTTTAAATATGGAGGAGTATTTGGTTTTTAGTCTGCCTTCTAAGAGGAAAAAATGTCTTTTGAGTCTATTACTTCCAGGTTTTTATCTGAAAGGTTTCCCTGTGACATTGATTTCAGCTTTCAGAACATAGGTATAAGTGTATATATAGTGTAAGGAAGACACAGTTGTGCAAGGATTTCATGCTGTTACATGTGTCTGAAGTTCTTTTGGCAAATGGTTATGAAATGTTTTAGAGCAGCTGCAGTTTTATGTGCTCTTAGCTTCCTCCTGCCCAAAAGAATATCTTCACTGAATCAGCAGTTAGCAATGCAGTGTCATGAGCACTCTTAGAAATTCTTCATCCTCTTTGAGGTTGAATTGCAAATTGTTCGCACTGTGATTGATGCTACTGATTGGCATCTACAGACCAGTATTGACTAGGCACTTCCTAAGCGCAGTTGTAGTGATTTGGCCAGGGAACATTTGAGATTCGATATCTTGTCTGGGGACCTTTCTTTCTGCTTCAATCCTGACTGTTTCTAGCTTTGTCAAAATCTGTATTATCATCTTAGAAAAAAAAAAAAAAATTAAAAAAATTAAAAAATAAAGCATGTTGCCAGTTGAGAGGCATTAAGCTATTGTGCTGTGTATTATATATATCTTCTTTGTTTTAGCTTTAAGGGTGATGTTTTTTTTTGTTGCAGTTATCTTCCTATACAAGTATTTAATTTTTCAGGAATTTAAACCTGATGTAGTGACTTATCTTTTAGATCGTGATAAGCTGTGTGTTTTCTGTAAATAATACTGAACATTGTGATAGCTCACCATCTGTCAGCTCTCCAACAGAGAAAAATACTTTGCATTCTCTTAAATTACCCTCTTAGTAGGTTTTATATTCTTTCATTTGCCTTCTCCTAGAGAGTAATTTTGAGCTGAGGGCTCTGGAGGCCCTGTTGGACATTGCTCACTCATGCTAACTCATGAACTCCCTCATCAGTAACAGTGGCTCTGAATTTTGTGATGTCTTTCCCATACGGAAAAATACCTCAAGGACAAACCCAAGTCTAGGGATTGCTTGTAATGTCTTTCTTCAAAGAGAATTATAATTCTTCTCCATTATTGTGTTCTTTGATTGTAATGATAAAATATGCAATAGTCCACTTATTTTTAAGTAATTGCAATAGGTATTGCTTTGAAAATGAATGCCCTTACGTGTGGCTCTGCATGTTTTGATCAGTGATCTACAAATATTAAAGTGTTATCCTGTGAAACCCTGTCCCATTAGGTTTCAGAAGTTATGTTTCTACCTTTTTAGTTACCTTCTTTATTTTTAATGGGTTATAGATTAAATACACTGTTAAGTTAAAGAGCTCATCAAAGACGTGAGACATTCTAAGATTTGGGCTTGTATGCAAACTACGCATGAACATAAAGCCAGTAGAATCTACATAAATTTTTTGAAATAAATATTGCAGATGTCCCTAGAATTGGATATCTCTGAGAGCTGCACTTAAAACTCAGTGGTTTGAGTAATTTTATTCTACATTATTTTTCTCGCTTCTAGATTTAGTTTCATGGAAGTTGTTTTAGTTGATTGCCTTGATGCTAGAAAAGCAAGGAAATTGAACTATATAGTTCGGATGATAAGGAGAGTTGGGGCCATCTCATCCGTGTGCTGATTGACTATTACAGTTTGAAGTCTTCAGAGACTCTTCTCAGTGAGCAGGTAGTGCTTATGACAGTGATAAAGCTAGAAGAGCATTACATTCAATTAACATAATTTAGCTTTATTTAAAATAGGGCTTTCTGCTCAAGAATGGGAAGATAAGCAATTGATAGACAAAAAAGGTCTTTGTTGTTTATTAGTTGGTGTTTGTTTATAGAAAATCGTTAGGTGTATGCCCTTTGATTTTTATAAATATATACGTAAAGCTGTTGTTTAACCTCTCGCATGAACTTGCAAGCCACATGCAGTTAGAAATTCTGCATTCTATGTTTGTCCGTGAAGTGGTGCTTAGAGCCCTCTTGGGTAGAGGAGTTTATTGTATCATTGGATGTTGAGAGCAGATTCAGACTGAAAGCTCTAGTGGGCAAAGGCTACGTTGATTTCTCTAGTGTCAGATACAGATGGTGTTACATCTATGTAAGGTTAGACAATGTTACTGAGGTAACGCTAGTAACCCACCATTCAGGCATATAACTCAGTAAAAACAGAATTCAGTTGAGATTTAAAAGAAATACACATTTATTTAAGAGAGAGAGTTGTTGTATAATGTTATTAGGATGACAAAACTAAGAGGAAGGTAGTTTAAAGTATATGGTTCTAGAAGACACAATAACTTAATTCATAAGATTTTCATATTCCTGTTCTATGAGGCATTACAGCAAGGAGATTACCAATCCCTTCTCCTTCCAAATTCTGTATTTTGCATAATATTAATCCTGTATGTTAAAGAACACTGTGCTGCTAAAGAGACTGTCTTGCAGATGCAATTGTGCTAGACTACCAATTTGTTTTACATGAAGTTAGTAAGGAATCATGAAAGCTCTTTAAAAATAAGACTAGAGTGCTTGATGTTGTGCTGTCACTTAAGATACAATATGCAGAAGAGCATCTTAATTGAGACTGGGAGCAATACAATATATTTACATGCTAAAAGACAGCCTCTTACGTGAGTAGAACCAATTTATGTGAGAAAGAAAGTATGTATGCCATATCCACCAACTTGACTGTTGCAGGATCATTCCTTCGAGTCCTTCCAAGAAGCATGTGGAATGCATTCTATTTCTTATTTTGACCAAAGTATACTTTTAAAATTTCTTCAACATTCACTGTGAAGCTGATCCAGCTTATTTTTTTTCTTCTTATCTGCACTTGCCCACTGTGTTCCTCCCTCGTGCAAATCTGATTGCATCGTCTGTCTCTTCATATATGTCAACAGTGTAAGCCTTGCCCACTCATTCCTTATCTCCTGTAAATACTCCATTCTTTCTCCCATGGTGTTACTTTTCCTATAAATACCCTCCATTGACAACATCTGTAGCTGCTGCACTCTTTTCAACCTCCTTAGCTATTTCTGCCATCATACCCATGAAGAGTTGAGGGGATGATGGGTATGGCTGGCAGTTGCATTACTCTAACTATAAACATTTTCTGTGTAGATGCATTTGTAAATGCTTTTATCTCCCCATGCCTGCCTCTCTTCCCCCATGGTATTCTTCTTGTACTCTTAGTCTGTAAACTCTGCGTTCAGGGGAGCAGTCTTGTCTCTGTTTTTATGTGGAACAGTATGTTCTAACTCTAACGGAGACTAACGTAATATAAACACCGTATAAGAATACTTCATTATTATGTAAGATGTTCTGACTGGTGTAAATAGGAGCCTCAGCATTTGCTCTGAACTCTGTGATGGCAGTGTTGGAGCTAGAATATGGACAACTGGAGTCTTAAGGAGGCTTTGAGGTCTGTCACAAATGCTCCGTGGCTATAATGTTGAAGGAGATAAAAATAAGGACTTAGCATGAAAGTGTATCTTAAAACAGCTTCAGGATCATAATGTGGATTTGTACTTTTACAAAGGTACAAATAATACCTGCAAATGTTCAAAGGAAAAAACCTATGTGATTTTAATTAGAAGTCAATATAACAGCCCTTAAAAGGGAGATGTCATCTGAGGATCTCCCTGACAGTTGGCACTCTCCACAGTCACTGGAAAAAAATACATTTTGTATTTTGAATGAACTTTTTCTACAATGCTTTATCAATAAAACATGAATGTATTCTGGTACTTATTGGGCATGACTGTAGTTTTCTGAGGAACTGCATACAGTACAGCTGTCTCGGAAATGAGAGAAAAGCAGTGCTTCAACAGCATCATCAGTGCCAAGTGTCCTCTACAGCATTTTGCTTACAAAGAGAGAGAAGGCAGTATTATGATCAGTGTGCCTTGAGGAATGCTGAATGAAACAGATGATTTAATGAATTTTTTTTAAACTTTAAAGCAAACTGTTAAGTAAGAGGGATTACTGGAGGGATTTAGTGTTAAACATAGACTGCAATAAAATATTGATTTCAACTCTTTTTCCACTCTTCCATACTACTGAAAGTTTTCATTACAGGTTAACATGTACTTTGACAAAATGAGTCTTACAAGGCAGAACTTAGGTCAGTAATGAATGTGTCCTCCTTTTTCAGAGAGCTAGTCTAGCTCTGTTGGTATAGCAAGGCTGAGATGGTTCTTGTCTTGACATCAGAAACCTGTGATGAAACTTGCTGTGAGATCTTCAAGCCTGGAAAACTTTGAATTGACCGGAGTGTCAGATGAATTGAAGTCAATAACACTTAATCAGTAGCAATCTTTTTAGATAACTGTGGGGTATATAGCTTTGTGGTTAAAAATCGAAAACACTATTCACCATGTTTGTTTTCCTAGTTACTACATAACCTACTTATTACATACTATATAACCATTTACATAGTCTTTTCAAATTCAGTAGAAGGTCACTGTTTTTTGAGCTAGTCACAGCAATGCCACAGCATAACAAAGCTATTTGAGAAAATGAACTTAGCATGATAGAAGTTGCTGTCTGGGTTTAAAAACAAAACAAAACTTTATTGTTAATCCATATTTATGATTTTTCTCGAGACTTCGTTAAAGGATTGATCTTGGTCTCCAATATTCGTATTCAGATCTTGGCAGAAGTGTGTCTCTAATTTTATACTGCTGTCACTGTGTAATCTGTACTGTCTTTGAGGAAAGAAATCAGCCTTTAAAAATTTTCTTGTTAATGTTCCCAAACAATGTTAAAGAGACTAGTAATCTAAATTATGTTTTCTGTGAGCATGTTCTCTCTGAGTGGATGTCAAGAGGTTAACATGCAGCTTAAAATGTATAGATAGTCTATCTGGTGTACAAAAGTAGCCTAAGGACAAGGCAAAAAAAAGGAATCCTTGACATGATTTAAGAACACGTACTCACAATTGAGTAAGGGAAGACGAATAAAGGCATGCCAGAGGGCTTAAACTGGGATTCTGGCTAATAACACCACATGTGAGTAATATATGCAGATCACAGGTTTGCTTTTGGCATGTGTTGGCAGCTAATGATGCACAGGGTTTTATCTGTCCTTGTATGGCTTAAGTGTGGTCACATTTTATAGTCTCGTATTCGTGTTAGTTTTAACCTTGTCAAAAACCCTTTAACTGACAAAGAGGGCCAAATCTTGGCTGTGAACTTTCAAACCTTTAAGGCAAAATTTGTGACATTAGCATCAATCTGGAATATGATTGTGGTGAGTGTTCCAAGGACAAGAAGGAGGAGGAAGGACTCTTCAAAGACTGTTGACGAAAGTGAGAGCTCTGTGTGACAAGCAGGATTGAAAAATCAGTGTAAGCCAAAAGCTCTTGCTTGAGGAGAGACCTTAAGAACAAAGAAATATAACTTTAAGCAGCTACAGTAAACATGCCAATATTGCCCTGGCTTTCAAACAAAATAATAAAGGAAACCTTCCCGACAGAGGCAAAAATAGTCTCTGCTCCAGTTGCTTGTATAGAGAAACTGTGCAAGTAGGGCCAAACAGTTAAGGCTAATACCTAATAGTTGGGCACTTCTGGTATTTCGTAACCTTGTATTTATTAAGAATCCCAGAGCTGTGTGAGCACTCTGCTATTTCAGGCCATTTTGCAAAACCGATGTACCCACCTCAGAGGAGAAGTTAAAAGAAAAAAAAAAAATAAAGTGGAGGGAAACAAATCATCCTCCATTGACTGTTTTTTGTGGGTGCTGTGCCAGAAATGCACAGAAAGTGGTTGGAGTATGGTTCTATTTTATATATTTATTTTAAAAATCTGATTAATAGTATCGCATACAGTTATACTTGCTTGGACACTTAGTATGCATGTACTCTTGTCAGGAGTGTAATGCAGAGTAAGCTCGCTTTGGTACCAAACTGTATGCATGGCAATATGCAAGACATGAGCCTACTCTCCCTGGTGCCATTGCCAGACAGCCTCTGGTTAGCTTCTTTAAAGATATTTAGGTCTTCTGGCACTGTAGGTTAATTGGCAGAATAATATCATTTATACTTTGTGACATCGTGTAATAATAAAAGCTAGCTACGATTTAGGTAATATTTTCACTTTAATGATCACACTTTTGGCTTGAATTTTAATTATATAATACCTATATTTTAAACCATCTGCATAATTTATTTCAGTATAAACTTACTATAAAGTGATAATTCAGAACTGAAAGAAACTATATGTCAGCACTCTGGAATAGATTTTGCTACACAGCAAAAGTTACTATCTTTGTTCATTGCCCTATTTCTCTTTTGCCTGTTGCTTGGATTGTGGAAGATTAATTTTTATTCTATCATTCAGCTACCTCCTAGTAGACTTGTTAAAACCTTGGCCCTGTAACCATTCATCAAACTAAGTCTTCTATTGTTTAACTGTTCTGCTCAGTCACTTTACAATTGCTGTTTGCTAAAATGTATCCTGCTCTAAGATCCTTAAGTCTTTCCAGTGAGTAGCAATTTAAGGATTCTGTTTCTCAAACCTGCTGTGTGTCTAAAACCTTGCCTTCTGACATTCACACATTCATACATTAACTCATAGTATGGTATTAGCTTCAAAGTTTGAAAAAAGAATACAAAATGCACAACTGAGTTGAAAAGGGTTTATAATGGTTGCTGTAACTGTGGGAATATGCAGATTTTCAGAGCCTGGCCCTGGCTGCAGAACACAGACCCTGGCCATACCTGCTGTGGAGCACTGACACTCCAGGAAGAATACAGTGGCTCTTCTGTTATGGTGATGACAATAACAATGTATGTATTCCCACTGAAATCTTAAGTTCTCTAGGGCAGTAATTCTGCAATGGCTTTAAACTGGAAGTGGATAGATTTAGATCAGACATTACGAAGAAATTCTTTATCGTGAGGGTGGTGAGACACTGGCACAGGTTGCCCAGGGAAGTGTTGGCTGCCCCTCCCTGGAAGTGTTCAAGGCCAGGCTGGATGGGGCTTTGAGCAACGTGGTCTGGTGGGAGGTGTCCCTGCCCATGGCAGGGGGTTTGGAACTAGATGATCTGTAATGTCTCTTCCAACCCAAACCATTCCACGATTCTATCTATCCATTCTAGGTTTTAAGAGTTTAGTTTGATAACCAGAAGTTTCATGTGTATAGAGATTTGGAGTAACATAGGTGCTAAAAATGTTCTTACAGTCCTGTATGTATCTCTTAATCTATGGATATATCTGCTCAGACTTAGCCCATGTAACTTTATCAGCATGAGTGGAGTTACATCACTACTTGAATTTTCCTGTGATGTTGTCTACTTCATTGTTTACCTTGCCAGAACACTTCTTAAAAAAAAATTTTAGCCTCTGTGTTACTTTGTACAAATATGAATATAAGAATGGGAAAAAATGAGGGAAATGCAGCAGAAATTTGTTTATTTTTCCCTGTCTAGTTTTTTTTCAAATTATTTTGCTTAGCCAACATGCCTGTGCATTCTTCTTTTGATATTTTTTGAAAAAACTTTTATAAATGCTTCACTTTTTCTCTACTGGTACTCTCTCTGATCTGTTGTGCCTTTCCTGTTTTAAAACTCTGTCATATCCATGTTCTTTCCTTTTTTAAGGAAGAATAAATGTTAATATGATTGGTGGGTTGCCTCCATATAGGGGGATTTATGTGCTAATGTAGCTATATTAGTACTTGTTCCTAACCCTTACTGTGCGTGGATTGCAATGAATAATAGCAATTTAAAAACCATTTTTGAACATCTGAATGACTCCACTGTAAAACAAACAAAGAACCATCAAAGCCATACCCTTTGTTCCCTGTTTGTACCTTACGGGAAGAAAGTGAGTTGGTGTAGTTAATACACAAAGATGGGTATTGTTAGATGATATTTTAATCTCCTGTTTAAATCGCAACAGGAATTGGTAACTAAATAGGTGATGGCTATATGCATTGATACAGCTACCTGAATCCATACAGTAAGGATGGGATTCACCTGACCTCATGTGGATGTCTGCAGCGTAGACATCTCCATCTGATCTGGTTACTCAGACTTCTTTGTTTGTGGTGGAGAGACACTGGCACTTGGGGTGATTCATTTTGTTTGGGATTAGATTAATTGACTAATGAGATGAATTCTGTCCTGAGCTTCCCATTTCCCCGTCTACAGCAAAAGGATCCTATGGTAACTCGGAGGTAGATGCTAACAGGTAGAATTAATTTGTCTAAAAGTTAGTGGTTGAAAATTGTCATCGTACCTCTTCAGTCAGTGGAACAAGTTAGTGTAGGAAGGCGATTTCTTCTCTCTTTAAAAATAATGATGATATCCTCAATGATCTCCATAGTACACGAGGGATGTAGGCTACAAATTCTGGGTTTGGTAGCTTTTGAAACCGTTCCAGCTAGATTTTTAAGGGGATGTTTGGATGTAGTCAAGTGTGATTTAAAGTAATTTAATTTACATTTTCTTACATACTTCCTCTGGATCTAGCCTTCTCTTAATCTAGTCACTTTATGTGCTTTCTCAAGCAGACTAACAAAGGAACAGAATAATTGTAATAATTATCCCTGGGGGGATAAAGCAAGTCTGAATATTTTATCACTTTCAGTCACTTTTGTGTTGATATTTCCAAGTGAAAATAAATTAGGCCAATGTTCAGTCTTGCTGCCTTTTTATTCTTGTAGGAGGATTGGTTTGATGACTCATGTTGATTGGAATTTTTTCCAATTTTAACATAGCAGTTGGAGGTGTTGCGTATTTTTTAAAAGTAAAAAAAAAAAAGCAAGCTCTTTTCCCCAGTCTTCTAGTAAAATAAGCATGAAAAATTACAGCAAAAATAAACAAAAGTCTGAAAGAGATCCTATTCTTAAATGCACATTTTACTTTTTGTGTCCATGATGTCATTCTGCTGCCTTATTCACAAGTTTTATGGTCAAAAGCTGAATTTCTAATGTATAAAAGCAGATGCTATAGATTCTTTAAATATTTTAAGAGAGACCAAAGTATAGGTGTAAATTGTACTCATTGTATCATATTTTCCAGTATATAGGGACCTCCAAAACATGGTTTTAAATGTAAGATGCTGGGTACAACTCACGGATCTGCCACTTCCTTGGCTGCTCTTGTCATTGCTTAGTTGCTTGTTGGAGTAGAAGGAACAGTGCAGGGGTTGAGGGAGTAGGAACCTGCTTACTGTTATGTCCCTTTTTTTGGGGAAAATGAAGGATGTGTTATTTTTCCAGTGTATTGTGCAGACCGTGCATAGAAGAGCACATGTTGATCTCCCTTAAAATATTCAAAGTGCTTTTGCCTTCCTTCTCCTAAACAACCACACATTGGATCACTTAAGTTGAGCACATTTGCTACATTCAATGTTTTCCCTTGCAAGATGTAGTCCTCATCTTTTTTTAGTTTGCTTTTCTTCCTACATTCTCCTGAGCTTTCTCATCCTTCTTTGTCTACTGTCTTCAGCTATCTATTTTCGCCTTGGCAACATACTTTTCCTCCCTCTCAATACTCTTTTCTTCTCCTTCTCCCAGAATTTTTGCTTTGTTTTTCTCCTGCTTGATTTTATTCCGCTTTCAGTGATTTCTGCTGATTTTACTTTGCTCCCTATGCCTCCCAACAGTCTCTGTACTCTTTCTCATCTCTTTTCCTTCTTCTAGTTCTTAATTAACACTTGAAGGTTAACTGGTGGTTCTTACAACTTAATAAAATGACATTGTTTGAAATCGACTTCTAAAGTTGGCTTTTCTCTTGCTTATTACTTCATTCTTTTTCTTTCCTTTTTTATGCATGTGTAAAACTATCTCCTTATGGGTGTTAAATACCAGGAACAAATAAAGATTATATAAATCTATTTATATTCTAGGTTTCCTATAAGTAGGGTGAAGTAGCAGTAGCATTTCAAAATACATTTAATCTTTGAAGCATGTTTCCTTCACTGTCGGGGAGCCAGGGTGATCATCCGTAGGCTTTGTCTGGGCTAGATTTGCCAGTCCTGTTGAAACTCGTATGATCTGATTTTCAGGCACGTATCTTCTGTGTCTGTAAACTTGGATACTTTAGGGAATGGTGCAAATGACAGTGAAACTGGAAGAGAATTCAGATAATTTAACTTTCAGTGCTCTTTCATGAGGTTTCTAATTTTGCTTAGCATAGTTTTCAAGTTTTCCCCTGTGTTAATAAAAAGGGAAGTGCTGTAAGGATGGACCCTTTCTCTGAGCTCTCAGTGAAACCTACGGTAGTAGGTAGAGGATTACCTGCCAGTCTGCTTTTTCTTCCCATTTTCTTTTTCCTTTCAATGCTTTTATGTCTATCTACATTTGTCTTTTTTTTTTTTTTTTTAAATGGAGTTTCTTTTTCTTCCAGTAGGGTTTTATTTTTATGAAAGACATAACTGACACTGTTGGCAATATGTTCAGCATTGTATATTGTTTTAAGTGTTGCTCTAACAGCTGCCAAATTTAGGACTGTGTTATTGAAAACCTAAATTTATAGACACTTCTTGCTAGCAGTGCAGTCAAGGTGTTTTTCTCTGCTCATGTATGCACGAAACGACTGAAATGTATAGATAGGAGTCCTAACTTTATGGTTTGAAGCAGAAATGGGCTCAGTGTGGACATGTGTAAGTGACATCATTTGCTGACTCATTAGATGCCATCCACCAGGGCTGAGACCTGGAGAGGAGCTTGTGGGGTTGCAGGGGAGGAGAGGGCTGAGTGACGTAATTCTGTGCTTCTAGTGGCATCGCTCAACAAAATCTGCTTCCTGCAACGTGGGAGAAGATGGGAGGTATTGAAGGACCATGACTAGATACTGAATGATGTCACCACACATTTGCAGAGTGGATGGAGATGACTCGCCACCTACATCACTGTGTCTTCACCACAGAAGGAACTATTTGTAGCCAGCTTTCAGACAAGGCAATACCAAGCTTCTCATGTGATTGCTGAATAAGTGGTGGGGAAGTCAGATGGCAAAGGGGAGAGGATGTGAAAAGATAAAAGGCAGAGCTAAAAAACCAAAAAATCTTGGAAGTCTTAATGTTCAAGAGGTAGACTTGCAGACCAGCAAAGCATACTCTGAATTTGTCATCAGCAGTAGCTGATTATGATAGAATTTAGATGAGACATTAATGAAAAAAAAAAAAAAAAAAGCAGCAGAGATGTAAATAGCTTTACAGATTGCAAGATCAGCTCTCATGTCTGGACAGACCTCTGCTTTATATAAACACTTGCAGTATTGTGGTTACTTTTACTCCCTTCTTTTCAATGGAAATATTTTGTCTCTAGCAGCTAGATTTTTTTCTGATAATATTTTTGAAATTTATTACTCCTTTACTCAGATCTTGCAGTAAATGTTTGTAAGTATTTCTCCAGATTCCTTTTGAATGACTTATTGTTGTTGCATATATATAATGTTGCTTTTTAAAAAAATAAATCAACATCCCATTTCTTCAAAGAAAAGAGCAAAAGCAAAGCAAGGGGATATTTTTAGATATATTTGCATGTATGCGTTTTATGTTTTATCTATAAAATTTAAAATATTTCTGATGGGACATCCTTTATGACTAGAAGGCTTTCATAATGCTTGACAGGAAGCACCTCATATGTTTTCTTTCCATTTTTATGAGTCTAGTGTGTTCTTTTCCTATATATTCAATGATAGATATTCAATACATATATGTATTATACTGTAATTACATTCAGACTTTACAAAGACAGGCATCTGAAGAATTAATGATATTTCTGTTCCTTGCAAAAAAGAAAGTTTAAATAGAAGAATGTCCTTTACTTGAAGATTTTGGCTTAGTGCCAAGTTATCAGTGTTACAGTATTTAACATTTTTATCAGGTTGAATAAATTCTTTCCTGTATTACTATTATGTCCACTCTTAGCTAGGGAGAAACTCAACAGAAAAATTCCCAATGTCTTTTCATGTTGCTATGTAAATTCATGGCACGGTCATTTAAAGATTGAAAATGGTGTATGTGAGAAACGCACTCGAAATATAATTAGAAGGTTCTTCCTTTCGTGGGTACTGCATGCATGTAAAATTTGTCATCAGTAAAATTTTATCTCCAGTAATTTTCAAATTTAAGTTTTTTGTATTATAGCTTTACTAAAGATACTTTTTCTAAAAGCTTAAACTTGATCAAGATGCAATTTAAGAATTGGTAGATCTACTTAGCTAAAATAATATTTTAAAATAATTAAAAAATGCTGTATTAATGGAGAATCATGCTTGTTCTCATGTACTGAGCTTTATTGTTGCTACTAGCTGTCTGTTAGAATAGACAATGATTTCCTCCTGTACAACAAGTCGGGGTTTTCTTGCTTTCATTGGCAATGGTTATGGTAGCAGGAAGGCAGATCCACATGTGAGAAGCAGCAATGATTACAGTTAGCCCATGTACATTTCAGATGTCTGGAAAGTGATGATTTCATGTTAAGTTTCTTCTGCCAGCAGTGTGTCTCACCTTAGAGATAGCAAAGGCATTCTCTACAGATGCCATGATCCAAACCCTTTTCCTTGCAGTTACTGACAGGCTCTAACAGAGGATTTCAGTGTCATTCAAGAGTTTGTATTGGTCCTTCAGTTGTCTTTTCAACAAGAAAAAGCTGCAAAGAGGATGGTGAAGGATGGCTAAATGGTCAGATAGGGAATGTTGAGGTTTGTTGTAATGTTGAGAAGGTGGTTAATATTTAATTCAGTAATGTCAGTGACTCCCAGGACCTACACTACACAGTGGACATGGACAGGCTTATTTACACAGGAGCTGTACAGTGTCCAAATGAAGGAACCATAGGTAAAACCAGGAGTGTTGGATGTTTTTTGGCGAGTGCAGCATAGTACAGCTGGCATCAGTAGCTTGGTTTTGGCAGTTTCAGTGGCTGCTGAGGAGGCTCCTCCTGCTGTCTTTCACAGATGCCCTCATTCCTTCTTCATGTAAAACCACTGTTTTGTTTCTCTCTTTTCCCTGTGTCTCCTTCCTTGTAAACAATAAGGAACGTCATAACTAAAGTTTGACAGAGAGAACTCTGTAACCTCCTCAGTGTTCCTGAAGAGTTATGCTTTGGGTAAGATGATTGCCACATAGACCCGTGTCCCAGTGGGGCACAACTTGCTGCTGAAGTGGAGAGGTTTTTGGCTTGCTTTGTGCTCAGGATGACATGTACTTTTTTGATGGAGCTTTTTCTGAGAACTTTTGTCCTCTTATGAGGCCAGGAAAGGTGAAACAAGTCCTGCCTCTTGTTCTAGAGGAACAGAGCTGAGAATGTCCTCTTTACAGCTGAGAATTCAAGGAATAAAAAGCCTCATCCTCTAGATAAGAAATCTTGAAAACCTTGCAAGAATATTTGAAAAAGCTAGTTATGTAGATACTGTGGTGATGATCATGATATAAAAACTTTAACAGGACATACTGAAAAACATCCTGTGAATATCCTGTCAAAATATCTCCTTTTAAAAATATTTATACTACAAGGATTTACAACTGTAAAATTAGTAACAAAAAGTGAAAACAAAGCTTTCTAGAACAGTGAATGATAATAAAAAGTTAAGGCTAAGGAGAAATTCTAACCTGGAGTTTAAGTTTATAACATGTATTCAATAATTGTGACCCAGTTTAATCCTTTTGGGTAAATCTTGTAGCTTCATCTCCTAGGAGAGGCAGGAATCGGAGTGTGTGCAAGATTTTGTGAGTCATTGCTTTAGACTTCAGAAGGGAACATATGCTTGACTCAGTTTGGATGAATAGAAACCTGTTTTTTCTTAAGACTGGGATTTAATTTGTCATTCTGCAACATTAGAGCAATTTATTTTTTTCTTTAATTTTAAAGAAAAAGCACATAGCAAATGAGTGAAAAAATAGTAGTATTTGAAAATTGAATAGCACTTAAGACATTTAGGCAAATTGTAGACCTGAAAGAAAATGCTACTATCAAAATAATTCTAACACAGAAACAATTGTACACTAGATTGTAAAAGGAATAAATTAGAAATATTTCAGACTAGAAATCAGAAATTATCCATTCTGTCTAGTGAGTTAAGACAGTAAAGGTACTAGAAGTAATGTTGTTTGAGGGTGTGAAAAAATAAACACTCTGTTGTTATGCCAGAGGTTGTATTTCTTTCAACTTTGGCAGAAAAGCTGACCGTGCACACTCAGAAAACCATTTGCCTTGCTCTAGACAAGGTTTGGAAAATACAGCTAATAATTTATTGTGTTTTGGCTAACAGAATAATAAATTCTTAAATCACTATGTCTCTATCTTAGATACAACTGTTCCCATAGGAAGATGTTTTTTGCCTAGTAATAGGAAGATATTGACAGCTGATTTCAGAGGTCAGGAGGATACAGGATACATACTTCGTGATATTATTTTTACCCAAATGGATAAACTTGTAGGAATAAGGTTTCTGTTTTCTAGCAACTCTTAAAATGTTCTCATATCTCTGTCTCTGCCCCCTATAAACAAAATCTTTTTGGTGAATTTTAAATACATTTAAATAATAAAGTGAATACAATATAATGAATATGATATAAATAATGTTAATACATATAAATAATAAACTTAAAGATATATAAATAATTAGAAAATAACAAGCACAGTCATACTTGGGGCTAATACTGTTTTCTTTGATGTACTTCACCTGGTATTTAATCTGACCTAGTTATGCAAAAAGAAGTTTAAATTTTGTATTTTTTTAGTTTGAAGAATGGCTTTTTATACAGCCACCGATTTTTCAAACAAACATTGGGCAGAGTTGGTTCCTGGGCTGAGATGGGGGGAGAGAGGGAAAAGCAACAACTTGGTGCTGGGCGTGCATTGGGTGCAGGGAATGCTGCCAGACCCAGAACTACCATAATGAAGAATTCCTCTTAATATCATCTTTGTGTTTCACTAAACATTTTATTAATGAATACAGTCTGGCAAAAGATCAAATGGCAGATTATCTCAACAAGGCTTAGTTAAAGTTATGTGGGTGACTTAAAAGAAATTCAAATGCATAGTTACATTTAATTGTAATTCTCTTTTCCTGGGTTTATAATGGACCATTTTTAGAGTAACTGTAGCATATCTTAATGCTTTTCTTCTTAAATACGTACTGCTTCCTCAAGTTTATCTACAAACTTCCTTCAAAAATTTTCATGTATAAACATAAGAAACTCAAGAATTTGACTGTATTAAAAATTCTTCAGAGGTTTTAAGTATGTGACTTAGGCTGTATATTTATATATTTGGGAACTCAATATTTAAACACGTAAAAGGCAAATTCATCTGTATGTTTTGTATGCTTTTTTCTCTTGTGGAGAAGCAGAAACAAACTTGACTGTATGGTGTGGATGTTCTTCAGCTTCTGGCTTCCACCCTGGGATCTGCAGTGCACGTTTCCTTCCTACCATGTTTCACTCCTTTCTGTATCTTGTGCTCTTCTGTGTCCTTCTTATGGTGAAGATTCAGTGAAATGAAGTTTCAAAGTGATAGTACTAGTGTTGTTATTTTTCTTGAATAAGATACCATTGTTCAGTAAGTTCTCAAGGAATGGTCCTCTGTTTTCCTCTGCAAAAACAAGGCAACGGTTATTATTAAAGGTATATATTGTCTTTCAGATTGGCTTTGACCTCCATTTGTGTTAATGAGAACAGCGCTAAACAACTAGCAGTGTCATCTGAATGAAAGATGTCTGTCTTTAGGAATTAGGGTAGACTTATCTCTTGGGTACTAATGAGGATGGCAGCCATTTTGATGGAAGACAGGTATTCCTCAGAATTTTTTATGGAAGTATTGTTTTTCAACCATAGCTCAGGTACGGAAAACTCAGTTTAGAAGGATAATAGTGATATTACTATGAATATATTCTTTAAAAGTACCTTAGCAGATGATTCCAGTAGAGTTTTATGTGAAACATAAAATGTGAAATGTGAAACATCAGTGTTTCTGTATCTCTTGAGATCACTAGGAAAAGACCAGATGCAATCTATTATTTCTTAAAAATAAAAATACTTGGTATTGTTAACATTAAGTGCATTAATGTACTTGTAAATACTAAGTAAATCCACCTTTCTCTTCATGCAAGGGAAAATGAGTTACTTAATTAGATTTTTCTCTTTATTTGTATAAATTTTTTTTTCTGGGCAGATATTGACTCCTATTATGTATGCCTGCCCAACTGAGCTTGAGTGGGACCCAGCTTTCATTGGTGCTTGTATGTGGATGTATGCAGTGTATACAAATCTGTGCTCATCTTTGTATCTTTTATCCAATCCCTACTACGTGTGTGTGGTAGGGGAGTGTTTTTCAAAACATACTTTTGCATTCAGAGCAGTAACTAAAACATGACTCTTACAGAAATGTTTCAAATGCTGCGCATTTTGATACTGCTGACTCTTTTATATGCTCCTTTAGGAAAGGAGGGGGTAAGCTTTGTCAATTTGAAGTAAACAGTTTTTTAAAATGGTGATTTTAATATTTCAAGTGTGGTATAACGTTAGAAATTGTATTGTAATTTCCTCATGCCCTGAGCAGAAATAGTATTTAGGATACTGAAGAGGAATAATAGTAAAAATATTAATGTAATCTCCCCAATAGGAGATTGCAAACAGCTATTTTTCTGTCACTCTTCAGTGAGGCAGTGACTGCTTTCTGTGTCAGTATTGCTGTGAATGTTATGTGTAAGAGACCCGAAGTCCATAAAGCTACCATTTTTTTTTTCTCACTTCCAAAGCTTCTGGAAGATTTATTAAGGGTAATTATACTCTTTGTGCTTCCATACTACCTCATTTAATATTCTCATTTTTATCAAATTTAGGCTTGTTCTGTTTGTACCATTTTGAAACCCCTGTGCCAGAGCCTGTGATTCCAGCAGTTCACTTCGTAGAAATATTTCTTATTTTAAAAGTACATTATCTAAAAGAAATCAAGGAGTGAACCTCTCAAGTTGTGTGTAAATCTGCCTGATTTTGTCCTGTGATACCCAGTGCCTCATCAGGAGAACTGTAATTTATTGCTGCCTTTTATACTGTTTAGTATGTCACTTATACAACAGCTATCCACAGCTCAAAACATAGATCTGTCCACATAAAATGAAGTTACCAATGCTAAAGATCCTAATACATTTCAGTTTTAATGGCTGAAAATTTACTTAGAATGGATCATTTGGTTAATTTGCTTTGTGTAATATTTTCAGGTCTGTCTCTATAGGATTTGGTAAGCAAGGTTATTTATTTAAACAGTAACACTGAGAGTACAGTCAACTTGGAGCAGGATGAGAGTTTTAATAGGCAAAATGTAAGATCCAAGCAGCTGTAGCACTAATGTGACAAAAAGGAGGAAAAGACACCATGGAATACACCAGGATGGGTATTGATGGTGGAGATGTTTGAAGATACTGTAGAAGAAAGGCTAAAAGCATCTTGAGCTTGTTTCCTAACATACATGTGGTACAGAAAATGGAAGAAAAGCACTGAACCTGATAGTTTAAGATCAGACTGACAAAACATGGGTGAGTCTACTTATTAATTAAAAACTAAGAATCTTTTTCTTGCATCTGTTTAGTATAATGTTTATTTTAAAAGGGATGTATGGTATTTTGTATGGCAGGGGTTTACATCACAACAAATTGAAGGTAGTAATGTTCAGCTGCCACTTTATCTCTCCGCTTGCTCCCAAAAGGGGGGGAAAAAAAAAAAAAAGCTATATTAGTTTTGTTCTGCAACAGTGGTTCTCTGCCCTGGATAAATTTAATACATGCACTGTCAGTAAGATATTTTCATCTTGACTGATGAATGTGTTGTAGGCCACCAAGATAATCTGTTTGCAATAGACACAATTAAGTTTTTAGTGAAACAGTAACTTCTGTCAGTTGACTTTGAAATAGTGGTGACTCTGATACCTACCCATATGTCACAGGGAACAGTTTGTGCTGTGTTGTGTACCTTGTCTGCACTTTTCCATCTGTGCTTAAGCAGCAGCTAGGCTTTTTTTCTTTTATTGTGGAGAACTCTGCTTTTTTGTTCTTATTGATAAAAACAAGTAAACAAAACTCCAGGCTAGACCTGCTCCCGTGTTATTTTTTGCTGATTAGGTATGTATTCCTCAGAGGTTCCCAATTCCCATATAATTTTTTTTTCTTCTTTTTCTTTCACATTATTGAAATAAAATACCTTCTCGCCTTTGTCTTGTCTGGAGAGTTTCTTCCCTTACCTTTCTGAGGTAGTTTGTTCTAGGTTTGTTGTGGAAACTTTAGGTTTCTCAGAGCCTTTGGCATGATGCTCTCCTACAAATCCCCTTGAATTTAGAAACAGCCAGCATCTCTTTGTAGGGCTCTCCTCTCCATTTTTTTTCAAGCCTCTGGTCCTTTTTTTTGGCAGAGATCCCTTCCCGTTCTAACTTTATCTGATGCCTTTTTCTCTGATCCAACCCACAACCTACACCTGAACATCTCAGAGGAGGCAAACAACTGAGCTAAAAATAAAAGTCTGAGCACAGATTCCTCTGAAGGGTTAGTCTCGGCTTTGTTTTGGTTTAAAAAATCAAAATTCATGATGATTATGAAGCCATTTTGGGCAGTGCAGAGCCTTTCTGAGCTTGTTTTTTGTTTTTGTTCAATCGCAGCTTGAATAGTGTGGCTTTAGAGTCTTAGTGTATCTGCTTTGCTCAGGTCTTGGATGAGAGCCAATTGTCTGCCCCTTGATCTGTACACAACATAAAATTACTCAAAGTGGGCTGAAAAAGTGCATGGAATGACTGAGGAGTTGGTGGCAGTGATACTGCTGCTCATACCTGAATTTATTGTTGTTTTGTAGCTTGGGAAATTTGAATTAGCTGCTGCTCGGGGATTTGCAGGCACTCATTTTCATTCATTTTAATCTTTTTTCAGCCAGAGTGTTATGATCTATTCCACTGGATGTGGTTCTACTTGCAGTGCTATGTTTTTGTTGCCTCTGAAATTAGAACAGTCCAAAAATCTTCAGTGAGAACATAAATGCTTGCTAAGCAGAGGTTCACTGTACGTCTGTGTGCTGATCAATAGTTATCTAATTAACTCATAAAAGTCATGAAAGGTGTTGTTCTTGGAATTCATAAAGCCTGGCATTTAATTCTGTGCTACAGTATTTGAGGTGAACCAAAAGTTGAAGTGTTAGTTCTCTGTGACAGGTTGGAGGGGCTTGAAACAAGAGGCCTTCAGGAAGAGCTGCTTGGTTGTAAGACTTGTCTTTTTCTTTTCTTTTTTTTTTTTTTTTTTCTTCTTAACTTGGAGTTTAACAGATATTACTGTAATTTACATTCTTCTGGGCTGTGAAGGCTGTTTGAGTAGGTGGTAGGGTAACCACCATTTGGAGGTTTTTTTCTTTTTTTTTTTATTTGGAGTTGGGATGCAATTTGTATGTTCTAATAAATTCTGTAAATGAGCCCAGATTTCTGGATTTGTAATTTATAAATAATCACAATAAACAAGTGATAACATTGCTATTTCTCTAGCTGTTTTTTTCTTATGGCCTAAAAGGCCCTTAGTGTAAAACTCCTCTGTCTTATTTTGGTGATATTATTTCCATGACCAGTTTTGTATCAGAGATGATAACGGTGATATAGTCCTGACCTTTGGGGTGCAGTATGGATGTGTGAAGGTACAGATTTGCTTTTAAAAATGAATGGAATGGGTCCCTTTGCCAAAACCTCAGATAGCGGAGACAAAAGATAGGTAAATCCCAAATAAGAAAATATTTCAAATAGTAATAAACAGGAGAGAAGCAGAGAGAGGAAGGAAAGGAAAACCCCAAAGCCTTTGATGGAAGTTTTATCAACTTGTGGAATGGAACACTCATTAATCATAGAATTGTTTTGGTTGGAAAAGACTTTTAAGATCATCAAGTCCAACCATTAACCTAGCAATGCCAAGTCCCCCACTAAACCATGTCCCTAAGAACTATACATCTTTTAAATACCTCCAGAGATACAAGGCTAGAAATTTTTTTTTTTCTGTGAAGTCTCATTGTATTTAAATTCTTCTTATTGCTATATTAAATAAATCTTTGTTGCCAATAGCAAAACTAAATTATGTTCTGGAATACTATGGGAGAGAAATGTCTTTGTGCATCTCTTAGAGCATCCAGGGACATCTTGGATTTTATCTTTAACATCTTTTAGTGTGTTGTTAGCAATAAAGTATAAGCATAATAATCTCTAGACATCCATTGAAAAGCCTATCTGGAGGCTTGCTTATGGAATGGATTAGTTATCACTTTATTCCAAGCTCTGTGATTTTGTTGTGCCATAAAATCCTTCCTTGTTAGTAGCTGTTCATATAATCCATTTTAAATTTTAACAGGGTTAAGCATCTACAGAAGAAATTAAAAGAATTATTGGACTATGAGATTGAGGAACATATTGAGTCAGTCAGTGTCAAGGATCTGTGGTAGGGGAAATGAATTTTAGTTTGCACCTCCAAATTGTCTACTTTATCTCTGTCTAAAAGTGAGGGTAAGCAACTGAGAGAGCTGTCTGCCTTTATGCAGAAAGGGGGGCGGGGGGAAATAGCAGAGTACTAAAGGGATAAGCTTTCTCTGCAAAGCTGTCCAAACCTTTAGTCTCCTCCAGCCCACAAAAATTTCTGTGATGCAGCTTTTAGCTTTTAGTACTGACAACACAAATATGTCATCACAATGTGTAATGAAGCAATTCTGTTCTTGTTGAACTGTACTGGGTCAGACTATGAAGAGATAATCGATAAGGAATTGCAGGTGTGTGAAAAGAAAGCCGTTACTTAATAGTCATTTTTGAGACTGCACCGAGTTCAAAATTAGATAATGTTGTGTTTGGGGGTGTTCCCTGGTGTTTTATCATAGGTGGTTGGGTTGGTTTTTAACTGGAAAAAAAAAAACAAACAGTACCCCATGGAGTTTAATTGATGCTGTCATCCCCTCTCAATAGCTGGAGAACTGATGCACAGAGGGAAAGATGGGCATGGCCTAAATGAGAATTGCTATGGACTTTTGGTAACTTCTGCCTGTGTTGGTGTGTGAGTCTGGGTGGGCAGAGAAGTATCCTGGTAGCTGTGACCGGACAAGCAGCAGATGCCTGGGATGGGCAGTGGTAAAGAAAGTTTTTGCATGGTCCTTGCAGTCACATGGAGGAGCCAGTTATGGACACACTGACATGTATAAGACATGTCTTGAAAGCTCTCAGAAGCATCTACTCTGGATGTGAGAACTGAGGTTCTCCTTGGAGGTTTCTCTGGTTGGTACATTTTGGGAAAAACAAGTGGCATTTGCCTAACCAGATGACAATGGCTGCTGATTTGCAACCCTTCCACCAGAGCACAAGGGTGATAAATTTAGTTTCTCTTCTTTCTTCGAAGTTTTCAGAAATTCTGAGGCTTTGTACCTTGAAATATGTGTAAAGAAAGAAAAAAAAAACCCAAAAAAGTCAGGTCGAAGGTGTGTCATAGAATGGTTAATCCCAAATAGTTGAGGTTTATGTTGGTTGTAAACAAGCGGACATAGTCCTAATGTCGCACAGGTCTCACCAGTAATTCCATAGGTGGCACTACGGTCTCTGGCGAGGATGGGATCTTAAAATGATGCTCGCATCCGTGACATCATTCTCTGGTTTCTTTGATCCAGAGCTCCTGGTCCGCGGGCGCTTGAGCAGCCCCTCCGCTTTGCGCTGGCGGGACGTGGTGGCAGGCGGGACGTGGTGGCAGGCTGCACCGGGGGCGTCGCCCCCACAGTGGGTGTGCGAGCGCTGCCGGGCGGGTCCCGTTACCGCAGCCGCGAGCTGCCAGCCCGGGCTGCGCGGGGGCGTTCGCGCTCAGACCTTACAAGTGCTAGATTGGTAATTAATAGATATTAAAATAAATGAAGGAAAATGAGAGATTACTTTTCAAAGTGGATTTGGAGGAAATTAAAGGCAGGGCACCGAAAAATAAACCCCAGGTATTCATAGCGCTTTCCGTGCCTGATTCTAACCCCTGTATGAAAGTAGTGATTTAACACTCCATTCTTTGTGACAAAAACGATTCAAAGAGCCATATTTTTCAGGGCTGTTGATCTTGAGGGTTCCCGAGGGTGCCCCACGCGGCCCCGGTACCTAACCGGGAAGACAACCCCCGCCATAAATCCTCCGTTCCGTTGTTTTTGTCTCTCAGAAGCTCCCTTCCGCGCCCCCGCTGCCGGCGGTGGCGGTAGGACCCGCCCGGTAACCGTGCGCGCTCCGGCCGAACAGAGGCGCCCCCCTCCCGCCGGCGGAATGGTTCCGCCCGCCGCCGTGCCCAGTCATGTGCGCGGGCCGCCGCCGCCCGCCCCGGCCCGTCCCTCCGAGCGCGGCTGGGCCGGCCCTGGCACCGCCCCGCCCCGCTCCGCACCGTGCCGCGGCTGCTGCGGCCTCCTGCCGAACAAAAGGGCGTAGGGACGGCGAATCGTGCGGTTAAGAGGAGTTTGGAAAGCGAGGGCAGGCCGTCTCGGTTGTGAATATTTTCTGATTTTTCCAGAAATCACGCAGAAGATTGAGCTGCTGATGTCAGTTAACTCTGAGAAGTCGTCCTCTTCAGAAAGGTACGGCTGCATCTCCTGCATGAGCCCGCCGTGGTGGAGCGCCGCCAGGCACCGGCGCAGGGCTTTCCCCTGTCCCTGTCAAGTGTGCTCACGTACTGCATGCCGGTTACCGTACCCTGCCCATCGAACTCCTCTTTTTGGTTAAGCTTTGTGCTTTTTTTTGCAGAGATTTCTTGGTTTATTTCTTTCTCCCGAAGCCCCCTGGGCTGCAGCATGCAAACCCCACCACAGCAGGCTGCTGGTTGGCGTGTGCTGGTGTTGCAGACCTTGCTCCTTTTCACTGTCATGCAGACCGCATCTCGGTTTCTCAGTTCGTTTTTAAAGCCCTCGCGTTTGTGTTGTGTTGCAGGAAACCCTTCCTCCGTATAAAGGGTTCCTTTCCATTTAGATGCATAGGAAATACCACTTGGTGAAGCGTTCCTTGCCCTGTTATGTTGATATAGGGAGTGTCCTTTGCAAAGTAGCTCAGGAATCGCGAATCCTCCAATTAGTCACATTCTGTGAGATAGATGTGATCCCTGTTCAAGTCTGTGCTAGGAAATGGAGCAGTCGCTGCATGCAGTGATGGTTCATGCCTGCAGGTAAGGACAAAATGACTCAGAAGTGTTTTTAAAGCAATTATTTTATCTGTCAATCAGATTATTACCATTTCAAGCAGCTGTATCGTTTTAAAGAAATACTTCCAGGTACTAAACACACATTAAGTTTTCTGATGTAAAATAATCTCCTGGTGATTATTTTCTTGATTTTAAATGATCCAGCCCTCCTCACTTCTGTTTTGCTTGCGGCTGAATTTCAGAAGAGATTTTCATTTTCAAAATTGCTTAAATCCAGAGCAACCATTTCTTTTCCAAATTATTTACAGTAATCATTTTGGCTCTGTGCAAAAGACCATCAAAATGTTCCATTTTGTCATTTTAATATTGGACATTGGCAAACAAAGATATAATTATTTTTAGGGGCTGAAACTGTTATCTAAAGTACATTTTCTTGAATGGCTCAGCATAGGAAGAGATTATAATGCACTGAAAGCTGTCTTAAGGAAACAGGCTAAAAGACATCTTTCAAAATGAACGAGTACTGTGTGCAGTGCGTGGTTTTAAAAAACAAATGGAACAGTGTAATTTGATTTGTAAATACATTCGTGAAAGATATGTAAAAGTAAACTGCATTGCCTTTCGCCAGCTGTAGTATAACAAAATATCAGCAATGAGAGGTACAGAAAATGGTGGGGGGGAATGGGTTGTTAAGTCACCTTTCCAAAATGGAGAAATATAAGAAGAGCTTTGAGTGATATTTTATTTATTTATTTATTCAAAATTAAGAATAATGAAATAAAATTGTAATGTTTATTTCTTTACCTTTATCCCACCCTGATGCCTAACATTTTTAAATGTAAGGCTACTAAAATGGTGGTAGTAGCAGACAGGCTGATGGGGTGAAAATAGTAAAGGAAACAGGTGTTAACTTGATTTTTGGAGAGGCTTTTGTTGGCATTGCTGTGAGGGAATTTAGTGTATAATATAGATGTTTATTTTATCAACATGACTGTTATGCAGCATCCTAAGACTGATCAGTCTGTTTTTGAGCAAAACATGCTCATAGTTGAACTAATGGTAGCCCTAGATGAATAGGTTCCTGTAAAGGATTATGACACATAATTAGAAAAAGATGCATTTGTCTGAGATACCTTTAAATGCCGTTCATTAAAAAGTAAGATTTTATAACAGCAGAATGCGATACCTTGCAATAAAGATTAAAATGTGAATGTTGTATGTGCACATAGATTTCTTTTGAGGATTTAAATATGTGGTACCGTTAACATGGAGATTGATTTGACATATCAGCTGCACAATTTACATGGTCAGTTATAAGTGAAAACAACTGTATATATAATCTGAGTGCTTTTTTTTTTCAATAGCCACATTCTTTTCACTTATCTAAAAATAGACTGAATTTTTTTGCAAGCTGTTATGAAACAGTGCTGTCTATCCTATTAGCTGCCAGTTCCTTTCAAGGCCCTTTCAAAATTGCTGTATAAGATGATTTTAAGGAAAAAAAAAATATAGTATTGAGTGTCTGAGCTGCTAAACTGTCCTCAGTCTGCTATATAGCAAAATTGCAGTGCATGTTCATACCATACAGACATGAAAATATGCATGTTTTTGTCGAACACAGAAAGGGAATTCATACTTGCATGTTTTTTAATTAGAAATTTTTACCCTTGCTCCTAGTAGTTGGACTTTTTGAGAAGCTTGAGTTCTCTGGGTGGAAATGCTGAGTGGAAGATCTGAAAGAGTCCATGGCTTGTTTCTTGTTTTCCACGCTAGCAGAGGCTGCTAGACAGTACTTGCATAGCAGGAGGGGAGGGGAGGGGAGAGGAGAGGAGGTGCTCTGTGCATTTACAGAAATTGGTGAAATGGAAATAGAGAAGGAATGAGAGAGAGAGAAGCCCAGTACTTGCCTCTTTCTTTTATTGGTCTTAGTTTTTACAACGCAGTTTAGTGTTTGTAGGTTTTTCTGCTTGCTTGGCAAGTTCAACATGTGATGCTATCCTAGAGGAAAAAATTATTGAGAAGGAAGCTGGAACGTGATGAATGGTTTGGCTGTTACGGAACCTCAAGGTTGTTAGAAATCCTGCAGCATTCTGTTAGGATAGTTGGTTGTTACGTTTTTAAGAGGCTTTTAGGAGACATTAGCAAGAAAGTGAGATGAACCATTTTGTTGAGGATCCTCTGAGGTGTTAAAGACATTGCAGCATTGAAGAGTAAATTAATACAATCCTGAGATGTTTTTCATAGTGAGATTCATCCTTCCTTTCCCTTTACCTCGCCCTGAGAAAAACTAATTGCAGATGGATGGGGATAAGATATCTGTGTTTTGTTGTGTTATGGGATATTTCATTAAGCAGACACAGTCAGCATTTGTAAGTTCTAAATTTCTGAGTAGTTAATGCTGCCGGTGTACGTGTTGGCAGCCTGTGGCAGAGTCCTTGTTCCTTGTTGATAAGGTAACCTGGGCAACTACGGATGCGCGTGTGCACATGGGCTGTTGCAGTGGATCAGGTAACCGACTGTAACTTGTTACACTGAATTGATTTGTTTGGATGTCTGAGCTTTAAGTATACCCTGGAAATGTTTTCCTACAGCATGCTTACAATGTGACACACACCCGATTTCTTTATCTACTAAGTAGCACCCCTGTGTCCTTCAGTGTTTCGGTGGAGGCTGCATGAGGTTACTTGTCCAAGCCTTGCAACTGTCATTAGAAAACAAGTAGCAGCAGCCAGATGGGGGAGGATGTTCTTTCAAGAACCCTCCAAGAAAGCAAAAATACTTTCATTTCTGTTGTATGAGTTACGCACTCTTCTCACATATAGTATAGTCAACCCTTTGAGCTGTACAGATTTTGTTTTTTGTCTTTTTAAGGGTTTTGTGGAACTCCTTGCAAGTTTCTCTTTAGTTTTGAGATAAGTCAGTTCTTCCACCTGGGTCACTTTCTTCTACTCTTTAGACTGCAAACCTAATGTATATAGTATTTTTTTTTCATACTTCAGGACAAAGAACTTGGTGTTTTTTCTGGCTCTGATTTTGGATTCTCAATTTATGTTATCTTAGCAATGCAGTTTGACTGCAAGGTATTTACTGGTAAAGGTTATTACCAAAGCTGGTAAGTCTGACGTATTTGACGTGCTCTTTTCCCATCTTTCTGCAAAGGCTGCGTATGCATGTTTCTTTAAAATGAATTTCTGCTTCAGTGTTTATAAAAAAAATAATAGCAGCCACTCATGAGCATCTTAAAGTAGATAACCTCTGCGTGTATAATTCAATTCTTATAACTGTGAGAGGTTTTAGAAGGTACTTTCAAATAACAGCAGGACAGCAAAGTTTGTGTTATTCAATGTGTAGAAGTATTTGGGTGGGGTGGTGCAGGCAAGGTTTAAGGACAACTGTTAGATTTTTTGTTGTGGTTCGGTTTTTTGTGTGGTTTGGTTTTGTTTTTTTTTTTTTAGCTTTGGGCTATGTATGCCCTCCTCTCTTTGTAATTTTCGGAGAGCAAATTAATGTATTTCTCAGTGATTTTACATGGTTTTTGTATCAGCTCATGCGAAGAATGCAGTCAGGGATAAAGGAGGAAGAAATCTAAAGTAATGAGGAGGAAGAAAGAAGATGGAGACTGAGCACTGTCTGCTTCCTTTTCTAAGAAGAGACCTAATGTTAGTTGATGTAAGAGGCATTGTGAAACAAGTTATGATTCTGAAGGATTCCTTCAGGTTTAAGAACATGGGATTTTTTTTTTTGTCCTGTATTTTTAAATTTAATGGTGGATGCACTACTTCTCCTAAGGCAGAAGTGTCACTTGTAATGAAGTACAGAAATAAAACGTATGTTTAAAAGTAGAAGAAAACATCAACTCACAACATTCAGTATGAGCTGACATGGCTGTGCGTCAGAAAAATATTTTGGAATAATTATTAGATAATAGGGCATTATAAGATAATAATTCTATTGTTATTTATGTAACTTGTATTAAAAAAAAAAAAAGTAAGAATAATGCAACTATTTAATCAGTTCCAGTAACTCTTAAGCGCATTTTAAAAATACCGTCTTTTCTTAAGCTATCTTCCTGCTTTACTTTTTTTTTTTTTTTTTTTTTTTTTTAAAGTGTAAAAGAAATACAACCCAACTTCCATTTCAGGGCAGTTCATATATATTTCTATTAGCCATTCAACTTCAATTTTTCGGTTTTGTTTAAAATAATATATGATAACAACGGACAGTGTATATTTTTATCCTTTTTTCAAAATTGCAAGTTAATACTGCTATTTTATCTCAGAAGTAGGAAGGAAATAATTGTGTCCTAATGTGGGCCCTAAGCTCTTTGTCCAGGGAGGCACTTCATTCCACCACCAAACTGTTTGGTGACAGTATGCCGGTATAGCTCTCTTAGACTACATACTTAATTTTAGATTACTAAAACTGGACCAAAATAAATCCTATTTTTTTTTTTGTATTTTTTCATATTAAAGCTTTCAAAGGCTTTCATAGCTGTAGCATGCAAGGCTTTTAAGTGAAGTGTGAAAGGGGTCTAGAGGCAAGGAATGCTATGACATGCCATTGTACTTGTGTAGATTAAAATAATGGAAATAGCCTATGTAGACGCAGCCACTTGTGGAGCAGCTTTTTCACTCAAGGTGATATTTTTAGGGGACGCTGCACTCTTTTTAGAGGTGATAGTGCATGTATCAGTTCATCAGTAGGCTTTGGAAAGATTTAGAATTTGAAATGGATTTTATTTTTTCAGTGATAGACTTTGTTTATTTCTGTGTCTGTCAGTAATTTCTGCTATACATAAGAAAGTATTCTGTATTTAATCTGTATTTAATCACAGGTGAAATGTATCATTAGTATCCCTACTATTCAGATGATCTTCTGTGTACTACTTGATTTTTTTGTTGTTGTTGGTTTTTTAAGAGTTTTTCACCATGCAGTTATTTGTGAGGTATTTACTACAAGGAGGTTTCTAATATACCTTCTGAAAACAGATGTCTGGTTTTGGCACTTACTGTTCGAACAAAAATGAGAGAACTTTGTGAAAGGGAGAGATTGAAGGTGCTGGGGAGTTGTATGAGATTCTCCTGTATGAGATCTGTTCACTGGAAATTAGTTTAAGCTAATAAAGTGATAATTAGAACACAGATAATAAAGTGATAATGAGAATACAGTTAGTTAGTGGCTTAAAAAAAAAATCTATGTAAAAAATTTGAAAACTATGACTTGAACAATATGCTTTCTCTTTCTAAGGTAAACATACATATTCCAATTCCACTTCAGGCTAAACATCAGTAAAAAAGCAATGTGCCATTTTAAGCAAAGCCTTTTGTATTACATATTCAGTCTGTTTCATGACTTGAAACTTTTTGCCTAATCACTGTCTGAATCATGACTTCACTAAAATGTCTACTCCAGGCCTCTACATAGATGGTAAGGGAACACTAGCTGATAGATTGCATAAAACAGTGTGTACCTGTGCCAGATGACTGTATTTCTGTTGCTGCTGTGCTGTGTTACAGGATATGCTAATTTGTGGGTTTCTGCATCTTCACTTTTTATATACTTACCAATGAATAATAAAATATTTAGATTTTCATATAATTCAGTAAATTTACTGTGATGTGATATGTGTATTTTCATTGATCCACAATTGATGTAGTTACCCAGAGATGCTAAGCAACAGGTTGAACAAATGTATGCCAATTTAAGCATTCCATTTTGTTGCATGTTTTGTGTATTAAAAGCATATTATCAGGAAATTGTGGCATCCCTCAGCTTGTGAGTTGCTATGAATCCTGCCATACAGTTTGGAGGATATCCTTCAGTCTTTCTGTTTGATTGAAAAATCTCTTTTCTGTCCAAAGGATGTTGTGACCAGAAAGTCTTTTACTAGTTCTGTCTTTAGGGATTTCACACTCCTGAGCCACTGTCTGCCCCAGGTGCTTCTGTATTTTCTTCAAGACTCACCCTTAGTCTGGGATAAACTGTCTTGACAATCATTGTTACCTTAAAAATAAATATGAAAGTCATCTCATGTAGGATGCCCACCAAACTCATGCTGCTGTTTGTGACTAGCTGGATAGTGAATTGCTATGTCTTTTGCTTTGTTTTTTCTCTCCTTTTATTTTTTTAAAGCTCCAATTACAAAACAAAGGTGTGCAGCTCCAAGCTTTGCCTGTTATATGTGCTACAAACAAGGGAGTGGCAATTTTTTGCAAAGTTTGTCAACACAACTTTCCTTGTCTGATGATAGCTTTAGGTCCGTCAGGCTGGTTGATTGCTTCTCTTCCATGACTGGACAGTGTTCAAGACCAGAACCACATCCTTCATTTGTGTGACATTTTGGCCATTGTGTTTAATAGAATCTTCAGAAAGTGCTTTAAATAATCTCTCTCTACTGATAAATGTGTCCTAATTCTAACTTTTATGTTATCGACTGCTAAAACAACAAATTGACTGCAAATTGGTGGTACCCTCATTTACTAAAAGATGATACTTTCTCCTCTTGAAAGCTTGTGAAACATCTGTATTTTAATGTTGTGCTAGTTAATCTTGAAGACACTTTTCCCCCCAAAACCTGGAGCAGCATAATTCTGTGAAAGGCATGAGAATTTCATAAAGCTACTTCTTACCTGGCAAAATGTCATTGGAGTAACATTAAACATTTTAGGAATTCAGTGCTGTGTTTTCATGAACAACTTCCTGTGCCCCAAATCTACTGGGGTGTTCACAACCTTCACAGTCTTCACTTCTGTTGCTCAGTCCTACTGTGCATGGGGATAGACTAGCAGGTATCTTTTTGGGGGGCAAAGGCGGCCATATTAGTACAGAGACTCTGCTTAAGCTACAAGTTTGTTCTGTGTTGTCAAAGCTTAAATATTAGCAGTAGTTCTGGCAGAAACTGGGAGAACAGTATTATTTTCTTTTGTAACCACCATGTCAGAATAACCAGCAGTGATATTTTTTTTTTTTTTTTTTTAAATGTTTTGTGGGGGTGGAAAAGGGGTCTGAAATTCCTCTGGGTTTTAGTGGACAGCTGTTTTGTTGTTCTTTATCTAGACCTGCAGATTCTCAGTGTTTGTCATCTTCAGCTTCTGTGGCCACTGTCTGCAGGAACATTCAGTGCCTGCCATGCCCACATACTAAATGCACATATCAATCTCTGTTTATTCCATGCCATGAACTAGAATGGAAGATGTTTGGAATTAGCTCTGCGCTTTATGAATCCTTCTATAAAAGGATTACCTTACCCATAGGAGACAAGCTGTGGTGGTTTCCTCAGAGTGGTGCTTTGTCATCCCCAGTATGACAGTGTAAAGCCGTTCTGACATCTATTGCATATGTGACAAGAATCAGGAATTTCTACTGCTGCTTGGTATCTCAGCTATGAGAAGTGTGTGCTTCTGAGAAGATTGTAATACAGCTTTGGACCAAGAGTTCCCCAAGAGATATGAAAAAGAGGTTCAACCACAGTGATTCTGAAGTACATTTTTATAAATTAAAACATTTAGTTCTAATATAATATAAAAAAGAGTACAAACAGCCTTTATATACTTAGTTTGAAGTCTCACTTAGCTTCTTCCCGGGTAACTAATGTTTCAGAGTATTAGTCTAGAAAGCAAATTAAAAAAAGATACAGCCTTCCTCAGAACGCTTATGTTTCACAACAGAAGTGAAAGAATGCAGAACTTGCAAAGAAATTATTAGTGATCAAGAAAAAAAGTCTTCCCCTTTCTTATTAGTACTCTTGATATCTGCGGGTGGATTACTGAGACGACGAATTAGCGTAGACTCTGTTCATTGGGCACCCTGGCTGTAGTATGCTGCCAGAGACTGCATGATTTCTTGTGCAGACCACTGGTATTTAACAGTTCTGTTGCTCTTTGTGGAACTCTCTTGACATGTTTCTCCAAGGCAAACTTACTAAATATGTTCCTGTAATTTAATTTACATCTACTTTGTTTCATCTGTGTTTTAGCTTTATTTGTGTTACTCTTCTGTTATAATGGTGTACAGTTGAGTCCTGGCTTTCAAAGAAAACACATAGCAAAGATCAGGTCAAGATTCCTTTCAAATGTGTTCAGCACATAGGAATTTCAAGGGCTATTAAAAGAACCAGAGGACATCCAGTTGAAGAGAATGGTGCCTGAGAATGCTAATAGGTGTTTTTACTGTCATATAAATACTCAGTGGTTTACAAAATGCCTTAGCAAAACTGCATGGAGTGTGTTATGTCCTGGCAGTAGATGCCAGGACAGCTTAAGCAAGTATAGAGTACCTTGAACTTGAATCTGAGGCAGATTTATACACTTCACCTTCAAAGTGTTACTGATAGCTTTGCTAAGAAACCTGCTAAAGACGTGTGTCCTTTTAGCCATGCCAGTTGTTAGAAGTAGCCATATGTGGAGGGCTGTGAGTCCCAGGGGCATATCTCCTGTCCCAGCTAAATGGGTAAGTGCTGTGTCCCCAGGGCCAGCCAGTAATAAGACCGAGCACTTATTCCCAGTGGGTGTGCGTGTATGCACACAGGCTCACATACAGAAAATGCATACGCAGCTGGCCACACAGATCAACAGAGACTCAATCCAGTGCTTTTATTGGCACCCACATAAAGATACACAGAGCACTCAAGCAAGAACTGCACAGACAGCCCAGTCCTGTTGCTCCTCAGGGTGGAAGTCCACTAGTGGAATTTTCACAGGAATTTTCACAGAAACTCATACATGTGCTATATGGATCCCCATAGTAGCCAATTTTAAATGGTCTGTGTAGTTGCTGAAGCCTTGACCCATTGGTGTACCCTGGCTGTTGGCACCCAGACCCATGAGCACCTGAGGGTTGTATCTCACCTGCCCCGTTTATCCTTTCCCACACTTGTCTCCCTCGTCCACCTTTTCCCCCGTCTTTCTCCCACTCTAGTGCCTTTCCATAAACGTTTCATAATATCTTGCATATTCTCACAGTCCCAAAATGTTCTTCCTCTCTACATCCCATAATAAGTCCTGTGCCCCTTAAGGCAATAACCTTTCATTTTCAAGGTGTTTCTGGGGAGGGAGTTTCTTCCTTGACTCATCTTGGTGGGTTTTCACACCAGGGGCATTATGGACTAGGGAGCAGCTGATTCAGGTGCTCCATTTTCATTGGTGAGATTGTTAGGGTTTCTCTACCTGTTGTTATTCTGCTGATCCTTGCTGGATCTGTTTCTATTACGATTAGCCTTTAATCAGATAACCCAACACTGGTCTCCAGGGGCCTGAGAGCACCTGTTATTATTGGATCTAGGTCTGTTTGGACTTTTGACAATCTGACATGGACATCCAAAAGATTGAGATCAGCTGAGGATACAAAATGCGCAGTTCCTTTGCTACTGCTTCTGGTTCTCGTGGAAATTTGTAGTGCGGAGTTTTGTCTACTACTTAACTCCTATTCAGTTTACAGACCTATATTTCTGGAACGGAAAAGTGAGATATCTTCTTACAATGTGTTAAATATATAGTCTGTGCTTTGGACTTAACACCTGCTGGAGATGTTAGGCTCATACATCTAATGAACGCAAAGCTCAGCAATGGCTGGAAGCAAGTAATGCTTCTTACTCTGCTGAACTTGTCCTCTGTGCTTATTGCAAAACCCATTTGAGGTAAGATAGCACAGAGACGCATAATAATACATAATAATAGTAAGGAGTTCTGGAGCATAAAACAACTCAGACTAGGCATCCTGCCTCTGTACGTTCTGGTTTGATAATAGCAATCAAATAGTATTTATTGGGCCAATTTAAAAAAGGCAAAACCCCATCATATGTCCTTGTTTAGAAGGTGAGTAATGTCTCCAAGGTGGACTGGAAGGCCAGTTATTAATTTGACCTGCAAGCATCAAGAGATTGCTCAATTCCTTTGCAAGGTAGCCGAGCAGGCAAAAAACACAGACCCACAACATCTGTTAGCCAATATTTGTCTATCTGACATCTGTATTCAGAAAACCTGGCATGTATTATTTCTACTGTAAGAGCCCAAGAGCTAACTAATACTTGAGGCTTTGCCAAGTTGCTTCTCTCAGGAAGAGAAATAGATTATGTGATTTGAGGATTGTGAGATTTTTTTTTGTGTGTGTGTTTGTATGTGCAGTCCCGTTTATTTACAAAGAATGTAAACAGAGCTCTATTTGCTCCAGCAGAGTAGAAACAAAGTGCAACAAGCAGCTATTTTGCTGATGTTTTCAAGTCTGCCTGTTTAGCAAGTACTGTACTAAAAACTCTCCACCTTAAAACCTCAAAAACACTATCCAAAAAACCCCACACAACTCTATTCTGAGATCACAGGCACAGCATTTTCTTTTTTTTTTTTCTTTTTTTTTTTTTTTTAACAGCTTTTGTGTGAAAGACCTAATGTTCCTTTTTCACTTAGAGTGAAAGGAGGGCATTCAGCCCAACCATCAGCATTGATTGCAGCCAAGTACAGTATTCATTAGAGGGCAGCTTGATCACAGGCATTAATTTTTCTTTTAGAATAACAATGCCATACCTAAAATATAACTTTTAAAAAAAAGTCTTTATGCATGCTTTAATACCTTTATTTGCTTTCTGGAGTCTACAGTTTGTTCCCAGGTCACATTGCGTGGCATCTGAGAGCTCCTGCCCTTTACTGCAAATAGCTCCAGTCAGGCCTTTCCCATGGACAGGTGTGAGCTTCTTTAGGATCTGTCTTTCTAGGCTTCTGCTAGGTCTTCACGGGACTTCTCCTAGGGCAGGGATGTTTAGATTTAGTCACACAGAATCACAGAATCACAGAATGTTAGGGATTGGAAGGGACCTTAAAAGATCATCTAGTCCAACCCCCCTGCCAGAGCAGGAATACCTAGATCAGGTCACACAGGAACATGTCCAGGCGGGTTTTGAATGTCTCCAGAGAAGGAGACTCCACAACCTCTCTGGGCAGCCTGTTCCAGTGTTCTGTCACCCTCACTGTGAAGAAATTCTTCCTCACATTTATGTGGAACCTCCTATGTTCCAGCTTACACCCATTGCCCCTTGTCCTATCATTGGATGTCACTGAGAAGAGCCTGGCTCCATCCTCATGACACTCACCCTTGACATATTTATAAACATTAATGAGGTCACCCCTCAGTCTCCTCTTCTCCAAGCTAAAGAGACCCAGCTCCCTCAGCCTTTCCTCATAAGGGAGATGTTCCACTCCCTTAATCATCTTTGTGGCTCTACGCTGGACTCTCTCGAGCAGTTCCCTGTCCTTCTTGAACTGGGGGGCCCAGAACTGGACACAATACTCCAGGTGTGGCCTCACCAAGGCAGAATAGAGGGGAAGGAGAACCTCTCTTGACCTACTAACCACTCCCTTTCTAATACACCCCAGGATGCCATTGGCCTTCTTGGCCACAAGGGCACATTGCTGGCTCATGGTCATCCTGCTGTCCACCAGGACCCCCAGGTCCCTTTCCCCTACACTGCTCTCCAGCAGGTCAGCTCCCAACCTGTACTGGTACATGGGGTTGTTCTTCCCCAGATGCAAAACTCTACACTTGCCCTTGTTGAAATTCATTAAGTTTCTCCCCGCCCAACTCTCCAGCCTATCAAGGTCTCCATCCCATTGTCTTTGGGGTTTTTTGCCTCTTCTAAATGATGCCTTTTCTTTTCTAGAAAGCTGGACTCTAGGTTATCTCGTGATGCTTCATCACCCTACTCCATTGGTCTAAGCCTGTATGAGTCAGCTGGAGCTGATATATACATAGTCTTCCTTAACTCCTGAAAGCTTCTGAGACTCATGACTTCCTGGCTCTCTAAAGTTTTTCTAAGATGTCATTGTTTTGTCCACAACTAGCACTTCATGTGTGTACTGTTGCCCGCAAAAAGTAATCTGAGATTCAGCTGCAGTGGAGTTTTATATGCAAATAATACAACAGGAGGTTTATCCCAGAGCTTTCCCTTTACCCCCACCCCATTCCTTATTCCTGCTGTCCATCTTTGTGTTTAGCTACCATCTGCTCACAGTCCTCTGTCATCTGTTTGCTTTGTTATCTCCTGTCTTTGATTTTGTGCTCGTTATTTGAAAACTTACATTGAAGTACTGATGCAATGAAAGAGATATGGTTGTGTGAAGTAGAAGTTAGAGATGTGAAAATGTGGTTGGTACTACTTCACTTGTTTCTGTGTAATACATGTTTGATGGAGGCTTTAGGATAATTCAGTTATCAGCTTATAATGTCTAGAGTTCACAAAAGAAATAATAGGGTTTTTTTTGATGTAGCAAAAAAATTGTCCAAGTGTATACTGAAGGACAAAAATGTTAGAGGCTCAAGATCTGTTTAACATTGATTAAACAATAGCAGTGTTTGTGATTTATCTTGACTAGTCAGACTTCTGGCACCGTCTGCCATAACATCTTGATTGACAAACTGATGGTGTCTGGGCCAGACAAGTAGACAGTGAATGGGATTGAAATCTGGCTGAACTGTTCGACTTAAAGGGCTGTGGTCAGGCAGTGGCACAGAGTCCAGCTGGCAGCCTGTCACTAATGGTATACTCCAGCAGTCATCTTTTACTGGGGCCAGTGCTGTTTAATATCTTCATTAATGACCTGGCTGATGGGACAGAGTGCACCCTGATACAACACTAGGATGAGTGACTAATGAACCAGAGGGTTGTGCTCCCATTCAAGTGGAGTCCCCATCCCTGGAGGTATTTAAGAAACATGTAGATAAGGTGCTGAGGGACATGGGGTAGTGGGGAACTGGCAGTGTTAGGTTAATGGTTGGACTTGATCTTAGAGGTCTCTTCCAACCAAGGCTGTTCTGTGACAGGCTGATGAAATGGGCTGACACAAATCTCCTGAAGTTCAACACAGGGAGATGACAAGTCCTTCGCCTGGGCAGGATAACCCCATGCACCAGTGCAGGCTGGTGGCTATCCAGCTGGAAAGCAGCTTTGCAGGAACAGACCTAGTAAACTTAAACTGTAATCCTAAGACTAGTTTCTTCTCCAGTTGGTCATATTTTTCTGTTGGCAGCACCTCTTAAGTAGTCAGATAATTCACATGAAAGCACATAGCTTTTCTTTGATATTGTTCTATATATTCTTGTTTATTGGCCATAAAGTCAAACCCTGTAAAAAAAGCCTGTCCAAAAGACATCTGTCTGGTCCAGTTCTCTCTCTTTGGCTATTTGTTTACCCTTCTACAGTAACTGGAGCTTCACTAGCGTTACCATACTGATTGTCTTTTTCTTCTACCTGTTTCTAGAATTCACTTTGATATTCGGTACTTAGCTGTTTTGCATCTAGGAAAGAGACTGATCTACAGGCAGATGTTTTACTTAGGTGTTTGTACTTAGATGTTTTGACTTAAGGCAAAGGTAATCAATAAAGAAGGTATTTCATTGTTGTTCATCGTCTCTCCTGGATATTTCAAAAGCATATAGTATTCCTGCATCATAATTTCTGATGCTTTGAGTTATTCATAGTTAATTATACTTTTAACCTATTAAACATTCAGCAGATGCTAAAATAAGATTTTGTTTGGGAGGGGGGTCATTTACTGATTTATTAATGGTAAATTCATAGCCTTAATTGTGAAGGAGAGAGCTTTTTGCCAAGTTATGTTAATGATGTGATAATTTAACTCCTTCAACACGTGACATAATTGTCACATGCCAAGTAATACAGTAACTTTCCCTCTTTTTGGGCAATCTCGTCTTTATTGACTGGTAACAAACCCATCATTTTGGGTTCTGTGGAAGCTGCTGTGAGGTAATAACTGTAATAATTTATTCATTATTAAACATCTACAAAGTTATTTTTACGTGTGAGTTGTATCTTTTAAGTTGGTACCAGCCCATTGTAAGTAGTGGAATGCAAACTGCAGATACTCAAAATTACAGAAAAAATGAAGCACTCAGCTCATTGAGTAGCTCATTGGTAGGAGTTTGGCAATGAAACTTTTTTAAAAAACAAAGTATGGAATAAATATTTGACATGTTCTATCTTTAAATGAAATGGGAACTTTTAGTGTAAATAGAGATGGGTAAAAACGAATTTTGAGTGTAGTACTGTCAGTGTGGATATTGGTGTACAAGGATTTACTTCTAAAATATGTTGCACTGCAGTTTTGTTAGGTTAGACACATTATAATAATTAGTGGGCTACAGCAATTTTTATACAAGTGAAAAACTCGGTGATTTATATCGTACATACTGCAAGCATTTGGGACTATCAACCAAGTTGCTGTTGTCTTGCTTTTTAGCCCCACCTGCACATTGTATTTTGTGTCCCCTGTTGATTTGGTTCTTGCCTTGATTGGATAGGAGGGCTTCAGTCTGTCAACTTATGTTGTAGCTCTTCGAGTCATGCTGGTTGCCTGCCATGTGACCTAGATAGTGAAGAATCAGTAGGCAATGAAGAAAGAAAATAGTTCTTGCGTAGTAGAAGTGATTTTTTTGGAAGGGGCATTATGCAGAATTCTTAGAGAAATATATTGACAGGATTTTCATATTCAGTCTGTCTGCAGAGCTCAGTCACAGACTGCTTTGGGCGATTATGAAAAGTATTTCTTAGTTTGACTGTAATAAAATTTATATTGTTTAAAAATAGCTTTGAGATGATAAACTAAAAATTATGTTCTGTAGCATGCCTTTGCACTAAGGTTTTTTTTAAAGCTGTGTAAATGGATTATGGTGAGTGGTGTAATTGGTTAGAGGAGGGAATATATTGATGTATGTAATTTTAAATATTTTTTTTTCCAAGTAATGTAGTCCTTTTTGATTGAAGTCTTCCTGCATTGGAAAACAAAGTTTTGTAATTTAAAATGTAAGTGAAGACTGAAAGACTTCTTTCTGGTTATTTTTTTGGCATGTTTGTAACTGTTATTAGCATTCAATCCTGTAATTCCATAGTGATTGAAAAATCTGCTTTCAGTCACAATGTTGTTTCACTGGGTGTAACAGAAATTGCTAGAACTTCAGTGAAATAGAGATTGGCTTCCTTGTGCCAGCCTGGAGGATTTAAATTGCTCCTGTTTAGAGGTGTGGGTGATGTCAACAAAGTGTCAGTGGAGGTGATTTGTTTGGAGTGAATCACTGACTGGATAGGAAGGTGAAAACTTGAGAGTTTGTAAGTCAGCTTTTATATGTTGATTTGACTTCAAAATACAAATATAAGAGAAAAGGCAATCATGAAATGCACTATTTATGTTAAAGTGAAGGGACAAAGAATGTTACTAAATACAGAGAAGAGTAATATTTGTACTGTTGTATTAAATATATACTTTGTTAGTATCTTTTTTTCTTAGTTTTATAGGCTTCGTGCTAATTCAGTTTGGCAAATATGTCTAGGTATTGTTAATGGCTGTTCCATTGTTGCTGACATAACTAGTTTAATTTTTCCAGAATCTGTTGAATATACTTTTTTTTGCTTAAGTCATATTGTGCATTGCTTCGGTTTCCTTTTTATATATATATTTTTTTTTAAAAAATAAATTCTAGTCAATTGCACATTGTTGTATCTACATACTTCAGAACAGTCCAAGCTCATGTTGAACTGGAATCCATAAACATAATTAAGATGATGGTGGTGTTATAGAATCACTATGATTGGAAAGGACCTCCAGGATCATCAAGTCCAGCCTTTATCCCATCATCTCCCCAGCCACTAGACCATGGCCTCAAGTGCCTCATCAACCTGTTTTTTGAACACCCCCGGGGACAGTGACTCCACCACCTCCCTGAGCAGCCTGTTCCAGTGCCTAACCACCCTCTCAGTAAAGAACTTCTTCCTAATATCCAACCTAAACTGCCCCTGACGCAACTTGAGGCCATTTCCTCTTGTCTTGTTATGATGTAATTAGGTTCGTTAATGATATAAACACAAAAGGGAAATGTTTTATCCACAAGAGATGCTAACATCTCTTTGTATGATTGTGATTTGTCTATTTAAAAGTTTTATTTCAAGTCTTTTGATTCATCTTGAATCTGAGATTCTTAGTGAAAGATGTGTATATGTTTTTCTTGCAAACAAAGGTGACTAGTGCAAAGACATGATATATATACACTCTGAAGAGAAGGACTGTTTTTTCCTCCAGTTTTTGTTTTTCAGAAGGAATGAGACTCAGTTTTGAGAAATCGTGTTTAATGGTTTCTTGTAAAGCATAAGAATAAACCTTTAAAAATTTGTTACATATTTAATTTAGTTGAGTCTTGCCTTTTGAAAGTTCACCTGAGCTTCTCTTGCTCTTGTTTTAAGTCAGTCTTAACACTTTGGCACTGTTGACTTTTTTAATCATAGTCCCCACTGTTGTTGTACCTGCAGTTTGCAAACATTAAAGCATTACCTAAAAGAAGCGGAGTGAGGCTGGTAAAACTCTGATTTCAATGAGCTGTATTAGTTTGTACCCATATTGATTGTAAGTACCTATCTTGTGCTTGCTGTCTTGTGCTCTTGCTAGGTTGATTAGAACATCCTTGCCTGAAGAAAGCTGAATGTATGTCCCTCCAGGACTCATCAGTGACTGTGTTTGAATTGTCCTTAGGGTTTTAGGCAGAGCACCAAAAGTCGTTACTCTCCATCAGGATATGATCATGCTGTGTCTGAAGTGATGCCAGTCTATGACAGTCAAAGCGAAAGGGCTGCTTCGATTATCAAACTCTGTTGTATTCATACTGCTTTAACTTCTAGGCCATACCTTATACTGTCCCAGCTGCCTACTTGGTGGATGTTTCCTGGATTTCCAGTTGGCAAATTCTGTAACAGGATTTTGGTACTGGTGACATGACAAACTTACCCAGATTCCATATGCTTCTTATCGAACTATAAAGGATGAATACCTCTTGTGTGTGGTTTTGTGAGAAGGGCTGACCTCAGCCTAACAGTTTTGCAACTGAAATGAGTGTGCCACAGCTTTTTCACTTGTGCCCATCTTCCTCTCCCCTCTGCCCCCCCAAGTTTTCCACCTCAGTGAGCTCGGTCAGTTCAGGGGCATCAGGTGAGTGCCAGAGCCTGCATGCAGGATGGGAGGAGAGAACGTGTGAGCAGGACAGTAATTGCATATTGTGAACTTTTTTTTATTGATTGTAGTCCCCACTATTGTAGCTGCAGTTTGCAAACATTAAAGCACTAGCATAAAGAAAATGTTGCAATTCAAATGTTAGGATTTATCAGAAATTCTAACAAGAAAACATGTTAATCTAGGTGAAAGCTCATTTGTTTTGTACAGTAAGAACATAGCATGTCTTTCAGTATATTTAGTAATCAAATGCCTAATAATTCCACATAACTGATTTACTAATTCTTCTAGTGTCTGCCTGCTATATAGGGAGACACGTCTTTCGTCTTAATGATTAGACAGTGGGATTTCAGACTAGCATAGCATACTGTTTGGGAATTTTGGGTTTAATGTACATTAAAATGAAACAATAGTAAGAAAAAGTCATCAAGCATTTCTTGGGTATATGCTTCCCACTCAAAAATAACGAAGCCAGTCACTACTGGATGGTCAGTGTGGAAGAAAAACTCACCTGCAAAGCACAGGTTCATTTGCTATTGTAAAGCCTTATCACCCAACTCCTTCCAGTTTGGAGGGATGAAAGTTGAGAATTTTTGGTTTTTTTGGCTGGATCCTAGATATCTGATAGGAGCATCATGATGTTTTATCACCTCTCTGGAAGTGGCTAAGGTAGCTGACTATCCTTGCATTTTGACAGTTTTTATATTTACAGTCTCTCTTCAGTATTAATTAATCCAGCTTCTTTCTTGTCTTCTATTTCACAGATCAACAGCAACAACTAATCTGTGTGGTACAAGGCATTTAAATGCTTGTCTCAGGAGTTCCTACTAACAGCAATGGAACTGTTATGCTTTTAAAGCATTCTGATTGACAAATTTTTGAGAATATAGGCATTGATATTTTAAGAGAAAAAAGTATAAGGTGCAACAGTGCCATCACTATTTGGGGACATACTGCATATTTGGAGAACAGTAATTGTAATTCTCTGGAACAGGGACTTTATTCTTGAATGTGGAAGGAAGGAGGAAGGTTGATGTTAACACCTATGGTCCCATGTTGGCTACAGAATCAAGTGAGATTTCCATTGGTAGTTTTGTTCGGCTGTAGGTTTGTTACTAGTGTAGCATTTTCACCTATGAAGACTGTAAGTACAGCACACCTTCGGTAATGCGTTGCCTTTGTATTTCTAAAAATGAAAATATTGCTAAGGCAAGGCACTGGCAGTCCTGTTAGAATTCATATCAAGTAATGGTCTGTTCACAGTGTAACATCCTTCTTAGTGTATCACGCATAGCAACAAACATTTGTGGAATGAGAAAAGGTGTTCTCATCTGTAATCAATACTGTAGTTTTTTTTAAACTGGTCTTGGAGTGTAAAATTCTAATTGCTAACCCTAATTCAGCAGTAACATTTTAAGAAGAGTTTTCTGAATTGAAAGGGGGAAAAAAAAAAAAAATCACCAAAAAAGCCCTAGAAAATTCTCTTAGATGTGTGTTTGCCCATTTCAGTGTTTTAGGTACGTCAGATGGGAGCTTGAGATCTAAATGCCATCAAAGACTCATTTGAAACATGAAAGCACCCATTATAGACCATAACAACTGTTTCAAGTTTCCTGTGCCCAAAACCAGTTACGTTTTTGTTGCAGGAAAGATTTTAAGGTTTAAAGTTGGAACAGTACATAGCTAGATCATGCTAGTATGAAAAGACATTTGATCTAAGGTTTAGTAACCCCAGAAGACACGGCTGCTTTGTTGATAGTCCTACTTGGAGATAGGAAAAGAATATTTACAATTCACTGAGCCTTTGACAAGGTGACTTAGGAAGGGTGATGGCATTTGATCTCTCTGGAAAGTTCAAAAGAAAGAGGGACCTGAGAAATTACGGTTCAGGTATCAGTAACTAAAAATACTGCACGATTCAGTTTCATTCTGAGAAGAAAGGCAACACCTGGCAAAGGAACCCTGTTAATACAGGAAAACAAGAGTTTTCTACCTCTGGCAAACTGTCTCAGCTCAAAATTGAGCTAGTACCCATCTCTTTAAAATTTTCACTCATTTGTAGATTCTGTACATTATTAAAGTTGGCATCTGTTAAAAATGCTTTGTTTCTTTATCATAATTTACAGTGCAGAATGTCAAATTAATCAGGTCAGTGAGACTTAGGTTCAGCATCATTTTAACTATGTAGAATGCTAATGTTTTTTCAATACAACGCCATCTGTACCGCAGAGACTGAGAGCATAAGAAGATTTGTGTGTGTATATATACATTTGTTTCAGTATTGTTGCTGGAGAAATGTCAGGGTGAATCACCCAGGCTTACTGTAACCTCAGAGTTTGGTAGTTTTTGAGAAGTCTGTAATGGACCACATGTATTTACCCTTTAAGCCATTTATACTGTATGCATTACTGCGTAGTTTTTAAAGTGCTGGGTAAAATTTCATGGAGAAGATAATTCATATTGAAAATACACATCAAGAGCTCAGCTTCACAGTTGGCTTAAACCTATGTTTAAAGCCTCACCTTATCCCCAGCAATTGCACCTGTTCTTCTCAAGTGCTGGCACTGGTGCTTTTGGTGCAGTCAGCTGGATCAAGGTTTGATCAGCCTGAAAATGGTCATAGAGGATAGGAGAAGATTTTCAGCTGATTTAGGGAGCTATGTAGCATAGTGGCATGAGCACAAATAGAGGCTGTTTTGCCAATTATTAGGCCCAGTACAAAAGACACAGCCAACAGCAGAAAAACAATCCAGTAAGTGAATTCTATTTTGCGTAAAGGGGTCAGTATATGGAGGATCGCTGGGGGTACAAACAAGTTGGACAGATCACAAATGATAGACACCAACCCCAGTGACCCCAGAAAGGACACAGCATGACCCGCAATAGATGGAACAAACCGAGACACAAGGTAACCCACGGAGAAAATGGGAGACAACCAGGACAATAAGGTGATTACATATGATAGAAGTAACCCCATGTTGCCTCCCCACAAAGCCCGCGTTTGTATGTGCCAGACCTGACTGGGATCCAGTTGCATGAGGAGTCAGGAGGTCCTTCCCCAACAGGAAACTCTGTGAAGTGCATCTACTCCACAGACAGACTCTCCAACCCTTCCCGCAAGTGGGCCCAGCTTTTATCCCCAAAGCAGGACACCTGGCACTCATTTACCCAATGCGGGGTACCTGGGGCTTGTTTACCCAAGGGCTTTCCCTACAAGGCCGGCCGCACCTTGGAGGAAAGCCAAAAGGCAAACTCATCCCCTCCTCTTAAAGGGCTATGGGGCCCACCCATATGTCAACCTTAATTCAGGGCTTGGGGTTCAGACCCCAGCACTTCAGAGGCAGAAGAAATGCCTGTAAATAAGCAGAAGACAGGACAGTCCCTCTCACTGGAAGCATCAACTTGGATCAGCCTAAGTCAATTTAGGTACATTGTTTAGTGGTGTCTTGGCAGTGCTGGGTTAATGGTTGGACTTGTTGATCTAAAAGGTCTTTTCCAACCAAAACAATTCTATGATTCTATGATTTGTGAAGCTTCACTCTGACAGTTTCTAAAGAGATAATTCTAATAAGTACCACTCAGGAGATATACTGAATAACACCAAATCCAAGAACTCATTACCATTGAAATAACTGATCCGTCTTCTGTGCAATCGTGTCCACATTCTCTTATCCTTGCGTTCTCAACTTTGCAACTTGACTGTTAGCTTCAGCTTCTTAGAATGACCTCCAAAAGAAGTGAATAAAGGAGTGCTAGAGCTGGTGGAAAGGAGAGGGCAGGACTGCATGCCCATGACTATGAGAGAGAGGAGCAAGACTGACTCTTTCACAGCAGCAGTGAGCTCTCAGGTTAACTGTACATATGACTGAACCACAGATCCATTCAGCCCCAGGAAAGGAAGAAGTGGGGAGATTAGCTCCCTGACACAAGAGTAAGGAAGGGAAGGTGATGATTTATTCCTTCTGCTCTGCATATTCTTCTGCTGTTCATTCTGTGCCCTATCTTGCATCAGCTGTATCACTCCTGGCTCTTCTGTGGACCGCTTTTAACTCGTGAGACAGAAATCAAACTAGTTTGATTTACTTTGGGGATTTTTTTTCCCCCGAAATTTAGCAGGAGGGGAGTGTGCAGCTGGAGGCAGGTGAAAAAAAATTCAAGTAGGGAGTGTGACCTCCTGTTGTTGTAATGTTAGTGCTGATCATGCTGGTTTGTTCTAGATAGTAAAACAGAGAGATTGCTGAAAAATTTCAGAAAAAACACTACAAGAGGGAGATAATGTGCATAAAAGTGTAATAAATGTAAAATGAAGCTCATGGGGGAAGAACCTTTGCATCTAGTGATGGGATCTAGTGCGGTTATTATCAATACTGGAGGAGTACTGGATCCATAAAAGTCACAGCTCAGTGCTGTAATGGGACTGGAAGTAGGGTGTTAGGGACTGTCAGGAAAGGAATCGTCATCAGTGGATAAATATGCATTGTCTCTTGCCTTAAATATGGCACTCGTTGCCTGCTTACCATCTCAGAAAGAATAAAATAAATGATTGAGAGAAGTGAACATGGAATTTATCAAATTGTGAGTGACATGAAGAAAGCAAATAAGAATTTTTTTTCCTGGTGTTTCTTCCAATACAGGAAGCTTGCAGGCAGTTTCAGAACAAACAAAAGGAAATTATTCTTCAAATGTGAGCATTTAAGTGTGTGGAAGTCCTTGCCCTAGGATGTTAATACTAAATTTTCATCAGTTCAAGAGGTGACTGAGCAAGTTTATAGAAAAATACTTCATTGAAGACTGTTAAATATAGAGATCCCATTTGTGGTGCAAGAACTCCCTATGGCAAATTGTTGCAGACTGGGCCAGGTTTGACTGTTGTCACGTGTTTGATCATTCCTGTACCCTTCCCAAGATGTCCACTTTCAGCCACTGTCAGGAACAGCATAATGGACTAGATGCAGCTTTGATGTGACTCGGTGTGGCCGTTCTGCTAGCAGAACTCAAAGTAGCTCTGTGTATTGTCAACATAATCTTCTCGGAAATCAAACTTAGAATGTGAAAATGGCCTGTGTAAATCTAGACCTTTTCTTACCAAGCACTCATCAACCGTACTTGGCACTGATAATTTTCGAACTCTTCAGGTAAGAAAAATATTTTTTTAAAGATAAAAATATGCAACTGTGGATTACTGTTTCTCTAGAGATAGAATAACAATTGTGCTGTTTTGTATTAAAATTGCAGAAATTTATTTGGTTAAATCACATGTACAGATATTGAGTGTTGCAATTTCACGGGACGTTTTTAAAGAACTTGGTCGATGTAGATCACTGAATAAATTCTCAAGTTTGTAGATAAGAAAAAAAACGAATGTGTGTGGGTTTGGAAGTAATCAGTGGCATATAGTAAAAATCAGAAACTCAATGTTCTTTTTCTAGAAAATAATTCTGTAATAATTCATTATTGTGAAGACTGTTTTGAAATGGTGAATAGTAACTTGTGGAAGCCATTTCAGATGCTAAGCAAGAGGTTGTAACTATTTTCTCCCTATTTGTTGTTATTTTGAACACACCGTTTACAGCATAAAGAAGAAATAAAATTGTATCTTATTTTTGAAATGTATACAGAAGTTATGAAGGTGTTCTGGACTGTTCCCCTCCTACTCTCCAAAATGTTTTTGATACTCTCATCCAGCTTTTTACATCTTTTAAATAGAATTTCTAGTCTGGTATCTTCTCTGTTTTGCTGGAGGTTTTTTTGCATGAGTCAGATGTGTATTAGTAGTTCTCACTGTTTTAATTAAAGTGGCAGAGTTGTTGAATCCTTATCAAGGCAGACGGGGTGGAGGGGACAAAGCAGAAAAAAACCTCATTAACCTTAGGTTAATCATCTAGAATGTCTGTAAAGTCATAATCACATAATTCTTTTAACCACCTACAGAATCTTCTAACATAGATGGCACTTTAATGTCTAAAGAAAGAACAAGCAAGCAAAATACTTAAATTCCAAAATGAAAATTTACATGTTTTCAAACTTTGTAAAGAACTGGTAGAAGGAGGATATGTAATCCTACATCACAGGGGCTGGTTTTTGGTTTTTAGGTGATAGACTGGTAAGCAGGTGCGAGATAATTTTTGGTGACAGTAGCAGGGTGATTATAATATACATGAGATAGGTGCAATGTCATGGGGTTTGCACAAAACTGGGTAAACCTTTTCAGTACTTACCCGTTTTCATTGTTGCTTTATGTTTGCATGGTATACATTTTATATATATTTTTATAGAAATAGGAGGACTGTAAGTATGTACAGAATCAGTGAAGTTGTGACAGTGTTTTGGAGTTGTTCTTTAATGAGAACTGAAGTCAGAACTTTTTGTTGTGAGAAGAATATTAGTTCTTCCCTGGAGGTATTTAAGAGATGTGTAGATGAGGTGCTGAGGATCATGGTTTAGTGGGAAATTGGCAGTGTTAGGTTAATGGTTGGACTTGATGATCTTAGAGGTCTCTTTCAACCAAGTCTATTCTCTGATTCTTGGAAAATTTCAGTTCTGTTTGCTTCCTAATTTGAACAGTTACTGAATTAACCTCAGGTCTTAATATTAATGACTTTAGGTTGCAACCCTGATTTTGAGTTGTTTTAAAAATTAAAAACTTTAAAAATTTAGAATTATCTTCTACTCTTTATTCAGTCTTCTATTTCTGTTATAGTTGAGAAGTTTCAAGGTACCATATAGCCTATTCATACAGATAAATGGGGTCCATTTTTAATTTAAATAGATTCAACTGCTGCTTTCCTGTTTTCTTAACTGATGCAAAAATTACATTCTCCAGTGCTTGCATATGGTATCTGGCATCACATTCACCTTGTCATTCAGATCTCTGTGATGATTTCCCAGCTTAGTTTCTATCTTTCTCACAGGAATGTCACTAGAGTCTCGCAGGTTAACTTCAGTCTTCATTTGCCGTAATACTGCCATAAAATTTTTGGTTGCACCCACATGCTAATTTATTTACTGAAAGCAAAGAGCCGTGTTCAGTGATACTGTGTTTATCCAGAGCTTCAGCAGTATTTTAAAATGCTGCAAATCACCCTTGTATAAAAATAAGTTACACCTCTCCCTTTTTTGGAGCAAAATGAGAAGGCAGTTTTATAAGGTTAGTCATGAAATTTTGACACTGCTCAGATTAGTGACAGTCTAATTATATTTTCCATGGAAAATGCTAGTTTATTCTGCTCACTTGTCTGTTTTGGAGCTTCTCAAAAAGTTTCTTTAAAAAAAGAAAGACACATGATTGCTGTAAACTTAAAGAAATAAAAGATTCCTTAAAATCTGCACAAGTTTTTAATACTCTTGCTATTTCCTTTCTTAAAAAAATAGTACAAATGCAACCCATTTTAGGGTCTGTAGAACCAGTATCTCATAAAATTGTGAAGTTGTAACTTTATTAATGTGTTCTTGAACCCATATTTGTTTGGGAATCTGGGTTTAAAAGGTGTATAAATGACATGTAGTATAGCTAACTAAAAGAAGGCCTCTGTGAGGCTGTGTAGAAACCACCATGCAAAGCTTTGCTGTTTGGCATGTGCCTGACTTTGGGAATTATGTGAATGCCAGCTGTGCCTCTTGTACTCTTTCTCCATACTTAATAGATACACAGATTATGTGCTTCCTTTCTTTCCTTCTGTTTTGTAAAGGGAAGTCAAAGTAGAGTAAAAGTGAAAAAACCAGTTGTAATTAGAAACTAGAAATAAATATTAAATCTTTGCCTTGCATGTCACTTCCATTTTTCTCAAGTATGGATTTTTATAGAGGTTAATAGTTCATAGTAGTCTGCTAAGAATTAAAGTTCCCTTTAACCATTCTGTACATGAGGCACATGCTACTTGAATATTACACCCACTTGTAAGTCTTTTTCTAATTATTATTTTTTAAAATCTGAAGTACAGTTCATAAGCAGTGCTCGAGAGTAGGATTGTACTCAGCCAGACCAGTTTGCAATTTTGAAGGCAGGTGGTGTAACTTTGGATTTAGGGTTCTGTATAAGTTGTGTAATTTCAGACTGGAGTTTCTTCCTTCTGCCAGAAAGGAGCAAAAAATGCTCATTTAAGTATGGTTTAATTAATTGTGTTTCATTAGACTCCTTTTCTCACAAAATTCAAGATTATTTTCAGCTGTTTTTACATAGACTCTTGTACAGTGTTGTTACAAAGAGCCTCCTTCTCTAAGTCAGCCTGTTGACTGTCAGACCCTGCAAGTGGTGCTCTATTTTAACAAGAATTTTTTTGATTTTGGAGGGAGTACAATATATTGGCAAGTGACTTTAAGCTCCAGGCTTTGTTGGATATTAGTGCACAGGCATTCAGTAACTCTATCCATCTCCAGAAAATGCAATGATCCTGTTGCTTATGATAAAATTTTTTAAATATAAGTACAAAATGAGAGTCTAAATTGGATGCCTTCACATTATATTTGAGTCATTTTCTGTGCTACAGTAGTTTCTCTCCTCTTGTTTCTTAATTTAAGAAGGGAAAGAATCCATAATACAAGCAGTAGGTCCTTCAGAAGCCCTCGGCTTTTTATGTTCAAAGGTGGCATCTCTACTTTTCTCCTAAAGCTCCCTGGCTGTGCTGACAAGGCTGCCAATATCTGTAATGGGTTGACCTTACTGCATGGGTAGAGGTGTAATGGCAAGACTTCAGGGGGACTCCAGCGTGTGGTGAGGTGAGCACCCCTTACTGCACTGTCGGTGTGTAGCCTAGGCAGGCTGTACCATCATAGCCAGGGACAGCTGTGCCTAGAACTGGCTGTTCTCATCAGCATATACCTGCTCAGGCACTTCCACGCATACCATGCTCTTCCAAAATTCCTGAGTCCTGGAGAGGAGTGTGATCTCCCCCTGCGGAAAGCCGGTGGATGTGCTGGTGAGCAGGGCGCAGGGCCGAGCCCAAGGGCAGCAGCAGCCTGCTGGAGTGGTCTTCCTCTAGTGGACATGGTGGTACTGCTCTGGGGCGATCGTCACTGAGGAAATGCTGAAGGGCACCTAATGGAGAAACATAGATGAAGTCAAATCTGTGAGCCTTGATCTGAAGATTTCTGGATTGTGTGTGTGCAGAAGGATCATGGTTAGAACTGCACCTAACTGCTCAGTCCATCATCTGGGTGGATACAGTGTTATCAAGAGGGTGATTTTCTGAAATAACTTTGCTGTGCAAACCATTAACATTCCTGAATACCTTACGCTTTTATTAGACCAAATTATTTAGAAAAAGTGAACATGTCTGGGCTCAGAGCTTTTTCCTCGGCTCCAACAAGAACCAGTTTACTGTCAATCTTGATGACAAACTCCAAGCTTGAATGCTAGTCTGCTTTTCATTCCCAATATCAAAGAAAGCCTTATTTCCTTCTATCTTTAGGCCTTTACAGCTTCACCACCGCCACGGTGCACTTACCAGTGAAGGCTGAGTCCTATAACAAGTGCCAGCTGACTTCATTTTACATTTTGAGGTTTGACAATTCATTTAAAGTTTTCATAAAATGGTTCTTCATCCTGCCATTCAGGGTAACTTGCCCTGTTTTAACTATCTAATTATTTACAATGATTCCAAAGTATTGTAGATTAGTTGGGAAAAGGAGATAAAAGGTTAAGAGCTGTTTGTGTTGTTATTCAGATTAAGTCTTCTTGAAGCATAGCCTACTGTGGCCTTTGAAGTTAAGTTGGCAGAAGAGCGTGTCCATGTCTATAAGTTTTTGGTGTGGATTAGACTCTGTATTCAGACATGTTTTGATTTAACTACAGTCCCTGTCCTGGAGAGATTGAGGGCACATTCTGCTGGCTTGAAAGCAGACTTGCAAAACTGTCACTTGCTGTTCTATTCATACACTCTTGCAGCAATAGTTTTTAAAATTTACTGTCTTTTTTGCATGCTTATTTTAGGACTGTAGTTCTGCAAAACAATGGCCTTCTTTGGTTTGGACTGGTTATTGAAAAATGGAATCTGCAGAGTGTAGTTTTAAGAAAATATTTTAAGTTAGTTGCTATTTTCAATTTTATTTTATTTTTTTCTATATTTCTTCAAAGACCTACATTCCAGATCTATTTTCAGTATTTTGCTTTAGAGGGAAAATACGGAAGAACGCTTTGTTCATAGCCATGTTCTCTCTTTTTGACCTTCGGCATTTAACTTCTTCCAGGGGAGTTGTCCAGTCTTTATAGTCACTTATGCAGCAATATACTTAATGACACAATTATTAAATGTCCTTTTCATTTTCATTAGAGTGATTTTTAGCTCGTAGAAGATGAAATTATTAGTTTTACTTAAGCTTGTGTGAATGTATAGTAAAGAAAAAAACACATTAAAAATTCTGTAAAGCTTTAAATTTAGCAAATTTATTTGGGTCACTTGGGCGTAGTTCGTAATCATTATTTTGATCCTAGGTAGAAGAAGGAAGCAGACAGAAGAACTTATCTTTTATTTTCAGCCATAGGCTAAATAAATCTACTGTGTTCCTAGTACCTGCGCTTTTTAGGTAGGTTGCTTGGTATATCTGGGGATTCTAGCAAGGGGTTTGGAGCTTAGGCAATCTGTTCATTTTCAGGATTGATTCTTCCCATGAATGAATTACTTCCTGTGAGTGAATTTCTTCCAGTCTCTTTCAAAGAGCAGAGTAATTTAAGGTTTTTTTTAAAAAAATCAGCCAAAACGTTCAGACCATTGCAGGCATTGTAGGGATTTCTCTTAAGTCTATATCCATAAACCTTTTTTAGACATGGAATCATATGCTCAGTTATTTAGCCTTGCAGAGCTGTCACAAGCTGAGAAAAAAAATAATCTAGAAACTCATTTCACATATGTTGCTACGGCAATATTCTCTTCTACATTAAAAAAAATGTATGGCTTTGCAGGCCTACCCCTTCTCTTATTTCTGTCGTGGCTCCTCCACCATTGGGAACAGAGACAGGGCAGTCTGCACCTGCCTTTCAGGTGTTAACTCAGTTTACAATGCATATACGAGCAGGAGAATGCTATAGTTCGAGCTTGCTCTGGGGTGTAGTAAAATGTGAGTACACGCATCCAAGTTCTGATTTTCTCTAAAGAATTAATTTTTAAAAAACCCTCCAAGAGAATTAATAAAACTACAGTAAGTAGAGCATGAGAAGTAACATAGTGCAACAAGCAACTTGTGTTTTCCAATATTTCCATTTTTTCCAAAAGAACCATTCCTGATGGTATAGAAATACAGGATACACAGCCTGACCACTGCATTTGAGTTTTAAATTTAAAAGAAAATCTTTCCCAAATCAGATACGTATAATGTACGAATAACAAGTAAACTGAAGAAAATTGAAGGCTTTACATTTCCCTGAAATCTGTTTTCAGATATTTTTCTGTTTTTCTTAGAGGACATCTGGAATAATGTCTCCCAGTACAATTCTTAAAGCCCTCATGCGCAGCATTTGTGTGACCCTAAAATCCTTGGTTTGTTTTGTAAAGAGCAAATAATATTTTTTTATTTCAGAGCGGAGTCTGTCCACATATGTTTTGCATTGCACGTTAATTGCAATGCAGATGACTGCCGTACTTCTTTAAAATTGTAGCAGCGGTTTTGCTCACGTGGTTTCTGGTTCCTGAGAATTCCCTCGGCCTGAATAAAATTCCGTTGCAAAATTGAAGGATGCTCGCGTCATTTACAAAATGAGTATGATTATCTTTTGCTTTCATTATATCTGATGGAATTGTGCTAAAACTCTTCTCAAGAAATTCTATGGTAGCTGGGTATCAAATCTGGTTTTTGAAAAGGAAAAAAACCCTACAAATTATGTATATTTTGAAGCATCTGTGTTGGTGTCATGTGTGCGTGCTCCATTGCTTGAATACGTGTGTGTATTCAGACATTTTTGTTTCATTACAGAACCCAGAGTGATACTGTGTTCTGATCCTTGCTTTACACATTGTTGATGAAGCTTTTAAGAACCATGTTTTGTAAATTATTCTTCCACAGGCCATTGCTGAGGAATAACAAATAAATAAAATTATAAAGTCCAGGTCTCCTATGCAGTCATTGTTGCATTGAATGCCATGGATATTGGAAATGTTTTCTGAAACATTTTATCTCTGTTTAGAGTTTACTAACTTTTCATTTGAAGAACTTTGAACCTAATATGTGTCACTTATTATTTTGATTTCTTTTTGATTTGCATGCTCTGATGCAAATGCAAGGAGTATCTCTGGTAAGCTGACATAGACACAAGCATTACCCTGAGCTAAAGCAAAGCAGGAGATAGAATGCTGCAAGGGGAAGATGCCTTTGCTATCTTAGGAACTGGCAGGTCTGTTCTCTAGCTTTTGAATAGCAGCGTCACATTAAAGGTGCTTAGAGAATCTGTAATGCTGCAGAGGCACTGGCACAGGTTGCCCAGGGAAGTTTTAGATGCCCCATCCCTGGAAGTGTTCAAGGCCAGGTTGCACGGAGCTTGGAGCAACCTCGTCTGGTGGGAGGTGTCCCTGCCCATGTCGGGGAGTTTGAAACTAGATGAGCTTTGAGGTCCCTTCCAACCCAAACCATTCTATGATTCTGTGAAAGAAGTTCTGCCTCTGGTGGCAGTGATGTTTGCTGCTCTCACGTGGTCCTAGTCACAGCCCACCATTTGTCCCCTTGCTTCTGTTGTTTCACCGTATGAACTTGCAGTAATTGCGACAGGGATTAATTCAGGTAAAATTCACAGTTGCATTTCATTCTGTAAGAATAATTTTTATGTAATGGAAGTGTTCAGCAAACCAAATATTTGTGTAACTTAACCAACCTATACCTTGCAAAAGGGGAGGGAGTGCTTAAGTTTTGTCTACTGACTTATGAAGACTGTGGTTTATTTTCATAGGGATAATGTATTGCATAACTAAATATGAAACAGTTGCCATAGATAAATGCCTGAAATATAAACGGCAAAAAAGGAGGGGCAGAGGCTGAAGGGGCAAAACAATGTGGGGTTTTTTGCCTCTCAGCTGAGGCAAAATCTTTGGACTACCTATTTGCTTCTTTTGCTGTGATCTCGACTCCTGGACCAAAGGCCTTTCTTTGGGTGGAGGCTGTGGTAGTTGCAGTTCTCAGCCGCAATACAAAACCTAGCAAGAAAACATGAGCTAATTCACATTTCTGACGTCTCTGTTTTCCTTTAATTGATCTAAATACTTTTCTTAGCACAGTCATAAAATATACAGGAAATAAATGAATGTGTCTTCCTGTTTATATCTTCTGACTGTTCTGTGCTATCATTGGGACAGGTCAAGTGAAGGTTGTGTGCGGAGAGGCTGGAGTTCTCAGTGAGCAAAGCCTTCAACATGGAAAAGAAAGTTTTCCCCTCAGCTATCTTTCACCTAGCTTAGGTTTGTATTTTACTCTGCAGATTGGAAAAAACCCCGAACACCGACCTCGCAGAGCTCAAAACCTACTTTATAATAATAATTTTACTTCTGGTCATTGAAGACCTGATTATTAGGCAGTGTCTTTGGAAACCATTTCAACTACGTGTAATTGAGAGTATGTTAGCATGTAAGATAGTGTGGTGCTATTTCCAGCAGGACCTGAAAGTAAGAAAAACAACTTTATAATAAAGTTAGAGCAAACTGCATGAGGTTTACCATGAAATTTAAGTGCAAACTAATATTTTATATTTAAAAAGCAGTTTTCACTTAAGGATTCATTCCTGTTTATTTTGTCGTATTTATGTATTTATTACAGTGGTCTTGGTTTTTTGCCCAGTTGATGTTAAAGATCCTAATACTGTTGACAAATGTATGCATTGTCCCTGTGCAGTGGAAGATGCAGTTGAGAACCCTGCTGAACGTCAGATTATCGGAACAAAGATCACTCCAGTACTAGAGGTCTCATTTGCTCAAATGAGCAGCTGCTTTCAAACTAGAATTGTCTCATTATTCATTTTTGTAGATCTTAATGATTCATAAAGATACTTCAGTTTTTATTTAATGATAGACGTAGGTAAATAACAGGCATCTCTGAGAATAGCAATTTGTCTGTACAGAAACAGCTGAAGGGAAAATGACTTTTTTTTTGTTTCTCGATTAAGTTGCAGCCTGCTCCTGTTTTGTAGAGTCTTTATTTGAATATATTCTTATAAGTTGTAAAATAATAACTAAATAAATAACATTATAAAAGCCCGGTCTCCTATGCAGTCATAATAATGAAATGAAAATGAAACATACTACACTATAAAATGTCATAAACATTTCAATATATTGTCCTGCTACAAACATATGGAAGACTTCTACCAATTTATAAATTGCCTGAAGCAACTGCTATCTTTTCTAGACTGCTTAACCAAAATCTGCTTTAAGCTCAAGAGCTGTCTGGCCCGCACTGGCTGAGCTGATTTTAGGCTTTTACAAATGGGTAACAATGAAGCCCATGTGACTGATTTAAAAATTATTCTCATTTACCTTCACCTGTTGTCACTGCGATATTTTTAGTGCACCTCTTTCCAGAGGAGTGTTGTTTTTCTGATCACAAATTAATTTTGCTACATGTTCAGTTCATTTTATTGATGTTCCGAGAGTATAAACATTTAGTTATCACTGAAATTTAAATAGCCCTATTTCTCAATTGTAATCTTCTCCCTTACTGCTAAAAAGCAAAACTACTTCAATATAAAGTTTGTTCTTTTATTAATATAGAACCCATCACTCATTTGAAATTAAATGCTTGTTTTTACTAGTTTCTTAATGTGTGAACTCCCCCTTTTTTTCTGCCATTGTTGCAGAGGGAGTTTAAGTCAACTAGGTTTCTAGTAGTCTTCTCACCTTTCTAAATTAAGTGGGTACATATGGCTTCAGAATTGTATTGATGAACACTGTTCTCCTCTCTTAGTTTAGTCTGTAATATCTAATATTTTCATGTCGATACTTTCTTCCTGTCCATGACAATTATTTCTTCTTTAAACTTGTATTTATATGGATGTGATGACTATTTTGAAGTCACAGGTTGTATTGATGTATTGTGTATGTTCTTTTTGAGAGAGATGACACCTGGGTAGTATCTTTGAGCCAAAGGTAAAACTGTCTTAAAGAACGTATGTTCTCTGAATTATTTTACAAAGTATATGTTTTATGGGACTATCTGATGGTAACTAAAGCAGAGCAAAAGTCTTTGTGTATGACTTTGGTAAATATTTTTAATTTCAGGTCTCTTTACAATTCTAAAATCTCATTTACTTAAATTTCATGAGAATACATAATTATTTTAATGTAAAATGTTATTTTAATAGGAAGTGTCATTTCCTTTTAGGGTTACTGATTAATCTACTTCTATTCAAAGATGTAATAACTCATACCATAATCACATTGTCATTAGAAAATAATGAGGTAGTTCTGGCGAGTCGCAGTTACATGAGCTAGTCATAGACCTAAGATTTTAAAACCAAGAGAAAAACTGCAATCAGAACTAGTTCTTTGTTTTCCAGAAGATAGAAGGAGGCTTATTTTGGTTATATTGTCTGGTAGAAGCATATGCATTTCTTCTTTTCCTTTTTATCTTGATGGTTCTTGATCGAAAAAACTGCATGAAGCCTAGTTCACTATATTCATACCAGCACTTGGATGTCAAAATGGCAAGTGAGATTCAGCCTAGATAAATGTTGAAGTGATACACAGTGAATAATAATCACAACATTTCATATAAAATAATGGATTCTGAGGTGATAACCATCATTTAGGGAACTACCATTGAAATAGATGTTTCGTAAAAGCATCAACTTTGTATTCTGTAGCGATTAGAAAAGGCAAATACATGATTAGGAACAAAGGAGACAGCACAGTAGAAAATATCATTGTGCCAAAATGTAAGCCGTCATGCGTCATGCACGGAATATTGCGTATGAAAAGGATACAGCATGTCGGGGTTTGGGGAAGAGAGAAGGGGAGGATCTTGAGTTGTGGAGCAGCTGTCCTGTGAGGAAAGACAAAATTGAGTAGGACTCTTCAAGGCTGAAAAACAGATGGCAGAGGGGGCTATAGTAGATGCCTATTAAATTTTGTGCCAGGGAGAGGGGGACTGCAGAATGACTGTTTGCAAGCACTTTCAAGAATCAAAGGATGTCAGTTGAAGCTATGAGATGGCAGATGCAGAACAAACACAAGAAGATGATCCTTTGGGAAAGGTGTCATTATGCTCTGGAATTTCATGGCATGTTATGGGGATATTAGAAGTTTCCATGTACTCAAGGGGGGACTGGATAGATTTGTGGAATAAATATCAGGTGGGAGTTACTAAATACATAGGAATCCCATCTGGTGGCCTCTGAGCTGCCATTTATTGGAGACCAAGGGACCGCTTGGGGAAGGAAGGATCCCTGTATGCTTAGCCTGCTCTTACACTTTTTCTTGGGCATCTGCATGTGGCTGTTTTTCTAAATATAGGATACTGGCCTGTGTGAATCTTTGATCTGTCCCAGCATTGTACTCAAGTTTGTGAGTCTGCTCTTTTCCATGGGATTTCTGTCTCAAGAAAGATAATTCCTTCTAGTTAATGTTTGTAACTTAAAATGTGTTATTTGGAAGAAAGGCTATATAGATGAGAAAGAGGGTAAGGCTTGCCACCAGTAGTAGACTTTGGGTATTGGCTTATGGCAGAGGAAAGTAAAAGTTATGTCTTGGATCATGCAGATCAGGGATTTGAATCTGGCTTTGAGAGTTTCTCCCAGGCTGTCTACGTGTAGAGAGAGTGTGTGTGTGTCTCCCACTCATATTTCCGGTCAGAAATTCTTCCAGACAAAAAAACCCGCTTAAGACCAGTAGTTCTTTTCAAAATGTCACCTTTGAAAAAGTGTTCTGAGAAACTCTAACAGAGGTGAGAGGACATAGACTTCATTTACTTCTTCTATGTAAGAGTCTCTGCAGCACTGACCACCCCTTTAAATAGACTCAAAAGGTATTTTCCATTTTGTCATTTTACAGTAAGCTAATAAAGTTGTTTTGGTATTGAAAACATTTTTGGGGCATGAACCAGTGGATTGTTTGCCCTTTAGAAGTTTGAATGTGTCTCCTGATCTTATGTCTGACGTTGAAAGCTGAGCACTGGCACAGGTTGGTTGCCCAGAGAGGTGACGGAGTCTCCATCCTTGGAGATATTCATAATAAGCCAACTGGACATTGTCCTGGGCAACTGGCTCTGGATGGCCCTGCTGGAGCACCAAGAGGGTTGGACCAGACAACCTCCAGAGGTCCCTTCCAACCTCAACCCTTCTGTGATTCAGTGAAGGCTAACTGTAGGCATGCACAGCTTGTATTCAGACAAAAACCCAAACCAAACAGCAAAACAAAAAACCACCAGAATTGCAGGGCAATATTTGTACTTCAATATTTTTACAGGAAATTTGTTTGAAGATGGTGGGGGAGAAGAGAAGACAGACATGCCATCCTATTAAAAGAAGGGGAATACTGAAGGTTAGGTTGGTTTTCGTTTGTTTCAAAATCTGTTACAAAAAAAAGCCTTTATAGTCTTTTATCATGGCTTTTTGAGAATAAGGCACAGGGGTTGTCTCACTCTTAAAGGAATAAAATTCTGTTTTTTTTTCACAGCAGAATTCAAGAACACATGATGTTATTTACTTATGAAGTACAGAGCTTGTCTGTCTTTTTGATTGAAAACAAGAGGGAGAAAAGAATATACTGAATTCCACATGTATATGTATTTCCTATGCTATTATTTTGAAGCTGGTAATATAAATGTACTTTTAATGTGTGATAGAAGCAGTCTAAGAATTCTTTAAGCCACTTCAGCCAATCCGCAGGCCTCCAATGAAATCAGAAATGTTGTATATTTGTTCTCTTTTGCATATTATATAAATACTTCCTGCTTACATGGGACCTATATTGGCAGTAGAAATCAGGGCCAGTTTCCATGGCAACGTGGCGGCACTGGGAGAAAGGCTGATGCTGTGCTGTGGTTGGTATTTTTATGCAAGGGAAGAGATGCAGACCTACATTTTTAGATAGGAAATGTATTTCAAGGCACAAAAACATTTAACAATTTTTATGAATCTGTTGAAAAAGTAGATCTGTATAACAATGGGGATTGAAACCTATTGTTTGCAATAGAAAAGTAATTTTTATTTTTACATAACATTACAGAACAGCACTGTTAAATATATATACAATTATTACTGCTATATTTACATGGAAATAGCAAGGAGTCTTTTGTACTCAGGACAAAGGACGTTTTGTACTGGGGCAGAAAAGGGACAAAATAGACTGAGTTTTGGCATAGTCTCCTAGTCTTTCCAGTAAGTTTTCACCTTCTGAACTCTTTTAAAATCATTTTCATGAATGTCTTTGAGGACTTCCAGAGAAATCTTGTGCTTTATTTTATGGCAATCCTGTCCCTCTGGTTTCCTTTATTTTCTCTGTGTTTTCAAAAAATAATTCTCGCTTGTTTGTCCTTTCAACCCTCTGTTACCTTTCAGTGGTACTTAGTATACATTTTTTCTACTTTTTGCATGATGATAGGGGTGGGGAGAGCTCTGACACTTGACTCCTGTATTTTCATTTTTCTGCCTCTGTCACTGAGAATGGTGAGGAGTACCCCCTTATTCCCCCTCACACCCCTTATTTGCTCAAGACTACCCAATAGTTCGGCTCAGTTGCTCCTCCCTATATATTTTTGCTTGCCATTTATGTATTAGGTGTGATAATTATTTGTCCTAAGGGGAGTTCAGATTAAATTGGAAGAATTGGTCGTTATTTTACAAACTGTCTTCCACATACTTGTGAGGATTGCTGTTGGGGTAGATTGGGACATGAGGCAATGTGGGTGAGGTGAAGAAAGTGATCACAGAATCACAGAATGTTAAGGATTGCAAGGGACCTCAAAAGATCATCTAGTCCAATCCCCCTGCCAGAGCAGGAATACCAAGATCAGGTCACACAGGAACACATCCAGGCGGGTTTTGAATGTCTCCAGAGAAGGAGACTCCACAGCCTCTCTGGGCAGCCTGTTCCAGTGTTCTGTTACCCTCACTGTGAAGAAATTCTTCCTCGTATTTATGCGGAACCTCCTATGTTCCAGCTTGCAGCCATTGCCCCTTGTCCTATCCTTGGATGTCACTGAGAAGAGCCTGGCTTCATCCTCATGACACTCACCCTTTACATATTTACAAACATTAATAAGGTCACCCCTCAGTCTCCTCCAAGCTAAAGAGACCCAGCTTCCTCAGCCTTTCCTCATAAGGGATATTCCACTCCCTTCATCATCTTTGTGGCTCTGCGCTGGACTCTCTCAAGCAGTTCCCTGTCCTTCTTGAGCTGGGGGGCCCAGAACTGGACACAATATTCCAGATGCAGCTTCACCAGGGCAGAGCAGAGGGGGAGGAGAACCTCTCTTGACCTACTAACCACCCCCTTTCTAATACACCCCAGGATGCCATTGGCCTTCTTGGCCACAAGGGCACATTGCTGGCTCGTGGTCATCCTGCTGTCCACCAGGACCCCCAGGTCCCTTTCCCCTGTGCTGCTCTCCAACAGGTCAGTCCCCAACTTATACTGGCACATGGGGTTGTTCTTCCCCAGATGCAAGACTCTACACTTGCCCTTGTTATATTTCATTAAATTTCTCCCCGCCCAACTCTCCAGCCTGTCTAGGTCTCTCTGAATGGCAGCACAGCCTTCTGGTGTGTCAGCTACTCCTCCCAGTTTGGTGCCATCAGAAAACTTGCTGACAGAGCACTCTATTCCCTCATCCAAATCGTTGATAAATATATTGAATAGTACTGGTCCCAGTACCAACCCCTGAGCGACTCCACTAGACACAGGCCTCCAACTAGACTCTGTCCCATTGACTGCAACTCTCTGGCTTCTTTTCTTCAGCCAGTTCACAATCCACCTCACTGTCTGATCATCCAGACCACACTTCCTCAGTTTAGCTGCGAGGATGCTGTGGGAGACTGTGTCAAATGCTTTACTGAAATCAAGATAGACCACATCCACTGCTTTACCATCATCTGTCCACCGGGTTATGTCCTCATAAAAGGTTGGTGAAGCATGACTTCCCCTTGGAGAAGCTGTGTTGACTGCCCCTAATGACCCTCTTATCCTTGATATGCCTAGAGACAGCACCCAGGTTAAGTTGTTTCATCACTTTTCCAGGGATGGAGGTGAGGCTGAGTGATCTGTAGTTACCCAGGTCTTCCTTCTTGTCCTTTTTGAAGACCAGAGTGACATTTGCTTTCCTCCAGTCCTCAGGCACCTCTCCCATTCCCCACGACTTAACAAAGATGATGGAGAGTGGCCTAGCAATGACATCCGCCAGCTCCCTCAGCACCCGCGGGTGCATCCCATGGGGACCCATGGATTTATGGATGTTCAGGTTGCTTAACTGATCCCTAACCCAGTCCTCATCAACCAGGACAAACTCTTCCTCTATCCCGACTTCCTCTGGAGCCTCAGGGGTCCTGGGCTCCTCAGGACAGCCTCCAGCAGTATAGACAGAGGCAAAGTAGGCATTCAGTAACTCTGCCTTCTTTTTATCCTCTGTCACCAGGTTGTGATGTGGTGGTTGTGTTGAAGATAAACAAAAAAGGGCTGCTTCTTATACTTCCCTAGAAGTTATATTTCTGGGGGATTAAATCTACATTGATGAGATATTCAGGTAGTTATTTTCCTTTGTTATTAATGAAAAGTTTAGGAGTGAGGAAGGCATGATTTAAAGGTATCAGGGAGCTTTCTAGAAATGCTGCATTTTCCTTTGGGTGCCAGGAGTCATCAAGGAAAGCAATTTCTAAAGCCTTCAGTCTCTCTGATGGGACTAGGGTGAAGCTTTGCTCATCTCTTTGCATTTCTCTGTGCCTCCTACACTGCAAAGTACTTGCTCCACCTTGGTGAAGTGGGATGTTCTGAGAAGTCAGAACCTTTCGAGAAGATGAATGTAGCTGGAAGCAGTATCCTTCAGAAGTGTGAAGGGCTCGTTCATCTCGGTGAATCATCATCTTTCCCAACCATAGCACTCACTACACAGTTCCTCTGTATCTGGTGTTGCCTAGCAGGAATTCATCAGATGTCTAAAGGGAACTGATTTATCCTGACTGGGTCTCTTACAGAAATCCAAGTAGATAATATGTTCACGGAGGAATATTAGCCTCTTTGCTGTGTCTGGCACCCACACTACCAATCAGAATTAAGCTCGAAGGCATTTTACAGCTGTCCAAGGCTTGGCTGCCTTGTCATGCTGATGATTTAAAGTTGTCTCACTCTATAGTGGAATATCTCCATCCCATCATGCAATCAGTATGTGTTTCAGCTATCATCTTTTCAGAGGTTTAGCAAATCAAAGCTCTAAGTGATAGCCTGTGTGCACAGTGGCACTGACTGCATTTACACATCTTCATTCAGGAGCAGAAAACAACTTTACCTCTGCAGTAACTGTAGGTACATAAGGTGAGATAAGCCTGGTATGCTTTCAGTTCCTCTCAGCTTCATCTCTTTAAATACAGTGGTTCAGCTCTTGAGTTTCCTTCAGCTGTTTTTCATTCTTTATTGCTGATAGTCTACATAGCTTCTTGAAGACTTCTCCGAGGCTTGTCAGATAACTGAGCCCGTGCCAGAGTAGACTTTAGCTGGCTTTGGCACTGACTCAGGGAAAGTCAAGGCAATACATTGCAAACATATGTAGTGTGTCTTAGTTTTAGCACCAGTCAGATCAGAAGCTTTGCCACCACTATAATACCTTAACGTTTCCATTTGCAGCAGCAGTAAATTTACAATGCTCCTTGGACCTCAGTTTCTGCCTCTAGTATGTCCTGGGTTTGAAGTCATGATGTCACTGTCCTTTACTGTCATTACCAGACAGCTTTACCTTTACTGTCAGCACCAGAGTGTTTCTGACCTTTACTGTGCCGTGCCAGTTATTCTGGACATTTGACTTTTGAAACTTGGAATCAGAAAGTTCTTCAGTTTTGCAAACAGGTCTGTGTAGTGGTCAGGTACAGACACTGTTGTCCTTCCCTGAGAAACCCTCAGATGAGGTTACTTGTGACAAAGAGGTGAACTGGAGAGCCTCCAGGTAGTGATTGTTGCTGTCCACTTCCTGCTGTAAAGTGAGTTTGGAATTTGCCTTTACAAGATGAGCTTCCTTTCCTGAAGCGTTCAGTTTACTGATGTGGTAGGAGAAGCTTCAGTCACAGCATTGCAGTATCAAGGCGTAGGATATGGAAAGATCTCACTCTAGGAGGCAGGTGCATCTTTACAGTTACATCTTCTTTACAAGGGAGAACATTGATCTCGGTTGCCACGACAGCTGGGATTCCTTGAGTGCTTTTCCACCGTGGACGAGACTCTCTCTTGCTGTTAGGAATATTGCAGTAAGTGAGTCATCCAGTGTCCATGCTGTGAAGTAAAGCACGCCAAGGCTGGGATGAGTCAGACGCTCTGATAACCCTTATTCTCAGACTTGCTGACACAAAAGAGATTTTGAAAACCTCATCAGGAATTGTCACACTGTTTGGTATCCAAAACTGCCTCATCCAAGCCAGCTGAACCAGCTGGACAGGGCTCTAAAATAGTGAAGTGACTTCACTAACTTTCCTGAAATGGCTACTGCTTGTTGAAGATCCGGGTAAATGGAAGGATCTTCACTTGTAAGCTTCAAACAAAATGGAGAGCTCCAAAATGGGCTCTACAATCCACAAGACAAATGGTTGATTGGAATAAAAGACTGAAAAGCATTTCCCTGGGAATGTTGAATAGGCAACATGGCACATGGTGGAATCTTATGGGCTGAGGAATAATGACCTCTGCACTGGGGGATCACATGACAGGAGAGGATGTTGAATCACTCCATGCCCGTGTAAAAAGTCCTTCTCCAGCTTTCTTGTAGAGCCCCTTCAGGTACTGGAAGGCACTATAAAGTCCCCCTGGAGCCTTCTCTTCTCCAGGCTGAACAACCCCAACTCTCAGCCTGTCTTCATAGGAGAAGTGCTTCAGCCCTCTGATCATCTTTGTGGCCCTTCTCTGGACTTGCTCCAAGAGGTTCATGGCCCCAGAACTGGACGCAGTACTCCAGGTGGGGTCTCACAAGAGCAGAGTAGAGGGACAGAGTCACCTCCCTCAGCCTGCTGGCCACTCTTCTTTTGATGCAGCCCAGGATACAGTTGGCTTTCTGGGCTGCAAGTGCACATTGCTGGCTCATGTTGAGCTTCTCATCAGCTAACACCCCCAAGTCCTTCTCTTCAGGACTGCTCTCAACCCATTCTCTGCCCAGCCTATATCTGTGCTTGGGATTGCCCTGACCCAGGTGGAGGACCCTGTACTTGGCCTCATTGAACTTCATGTGGTTTGCACAGGCCCATCTCTCCAGCCTGTTAAGTTCCTTCTGGATGGCATCCCTTCCCTCCACTGTGTCAACTGCACCACACAGCTTGGTGATGTTGGCAAACTTGCTGAGGGTGCGCTCGATCCCACTGGCCATGTCACCACCCAAGATGTTAAACAGCACTGGTCGCAGTACTGACCCTTGAGGAACACCACTCGTCACTGATCTCCACTTGGACATTGAGCTGTTGACTGCTACACTTTGAGTGTGACCATCCAGCCAGTTCCTTATCCACCCAGTGGTCCATCTGTCAAGTCCTTGTCTTTCCAATTTAGAGACAAGGATGTCATGTGGTACAATGTCAGATTTTCCCTGTGCTTTAGCGTAGTTTCCAGGAGGATCTGTTCCATGATCTTGCCAGACACTGAGGTGCTGCAGCCAGAGAGGTTCCTCTAATTGCTGACTTAGTCATGCAACCTTGTTCCTTCAGGCTCTTTTTTCCCCCCCCCTGCTGGTTCTGTTCCCCAGTGTTTGTCCCATCCAAAATGCTTGTCTGCTTGCCCTTTATTGATTGCCTGTAGAGTTCAGTTCCCAGACATAATCCAGAGCATGATGCATTCACACTGGATGAATGGGTCTTCCAAACATTAACTAAGTATGGAGGTAAAGAATGCTTTTTTGCATTGAGATGATCATGTGAAGTCAGGATTTCGTTTTACCAGGGTGCTTTTGGGGAGGAAAAAAACGCAAAATGTTCTCTGCTGGTCACTGCATTCGATATTAAGTGAAAGGTTACATTTTCACTGTTCCCATGAAATCTTTTCTCCTAGGCTATTGAATAGGTAAAAAGGGGTGAGGAACACCACGTTTGTTGATGTACTCCTCATTTTGCCTAAGATTATCATGGTTGTCTTTGTATGGTTTCTAACACATATAATTGAAATATATAGTTCCTTGTAGTAGTTTATGTGTGTTTATAGTAGCTCTAAGGAAGTTGTTGGCTTATACTGGTAAACAAAGACTAAATCCCATGTTTCATAATTTAGTTATGAATTCATATTTGAGTCCATCTTTGACTTCAAAGGGACGTTCACTTAAGGCATTTTGATGCCAAATTAAGTTAAATCTACTAACTTTTCCGGAGCAGACATGGAGGGCTGTTGGAAAGTAGAGGGTGCTTCTTCCCCTTCCCCTTCAAAACTTGCAAATCTGTTGCTAGTGGCAACTGTAAGATACTGAAGCAACAACAGCATGTTTTCTGATTGTCTCTTATTAATAGAAAGACTAGAAACACTATAATTTAACATGCCAAAGAGAAAGTCAAAAATTAAATACTACAACGTAACATGCCAAAAAGAAAGTCAAAAATTAATTTCCATTTATACGCTGGTGAATCATTCTGTTAAAAGTAATCCATCACACAGCTTAACCATAGTAAGAGGAAAAAGAAGTCAAAGGAAATCATGGGTACTTCGTTACCACGTGCCAGTGTTGGCTGTCAGGTCTTCTAATCGGTCACAAGTGAAGGTGCATAGCCAGGGAGGACAGAGCAAGGAGCTGTGCATTGTGATAAAGGACTCTGGTTGCAAGAGGATTTGGGGAAGGTGAAGGTTCATATGTGGTTTATGAGACTGGCTTGTTTTTTAACTAGGTTAACATGTCATTGCATTGGAGTGATACTCCTCATCTGACTGACTTCAGGTGGAGGTTTCATTCTGATGTGTTAGGATGCATACATAAGAAACTCTGCATCCTCCATTGGTCATTACATATCCCACGGAGTTATAGCAGCTGTGTTTCAGCTCTTTGGCTTTTAGGAATATGTGCTTTTTATTTATTTTTTTAAATAACTTTATCAGCGTTTACAACACTTTATTGGTGACTAGAAATATGAGTAAAGTGCAAGCTGCTGAGTGCACATCTAAGTGTTTTCTTTCTGTGTTGTCAGCTGGGTCTGTTTTTTCTTTGTTAACTGTTGACTTTTTTCCCCCTCTGCAAGTCTGTAATGGATGACTGGTCTGGAAAGCAGAACTCTGCAAGAAAAGCAGTGTTCGAGGGAGAAAACATAATGCCCTGGCAGGTTCAGTTAAGACTGAGGCTTCCTGGATAGATTTGGCTTCTGGTTTGCTGTCTTAAGAACCTTTTAACAGAATTGCATGTGTTTGCGAGCAAGATTTCATTTGGGACTGACTTTCAGAGCTTGAAAACAACTTCTTCTGGGTACTTGGTGTAACTCCGTGTCAGGGAAAGCCTAAGCTACTTCCTGTAGTGTCTACAGACCTGGAAGACCTCACTGCTCTATGTTACATGGGATTTGATATAATGGTAGGCTGCTGCTGGTTCCCCTCAGCTCTGCCCTTGTCACTGTGCTCCTCCTGCTCACCTCACCTCCAATATTGTTGGGGAGTGGGGGAGCCCAATTCATGGATTCATTATCCATCATGGCTTTGTAATTGCTGGATCCAGCTGTGACACAAGGGAGAAGCATTATGGTGAGAAGCAGAAAACGAGAAGGATGTCTCGGCACCAGCACTTTGCTGCTAGGCTGGGGTGGTGGCATGATAAAACAGCAGAACTAGGTGCTTGAGATGGTATGTATTTTCCGTACCCATTGTTTTGAACAGAAGAAGGCAGAGTTCCTTGGCATTTTACGTTGACCTTGGGCATACACATTGAAGCCTGAGTTTGCCTCCAAAAACCTAGTAAGCAAGATGGTAATGAAAAATTCATTCTCTGTCTTGCTCTTCATTTGACGTTACACAGTTTACCGTGTCTCAGCCTGCTCTGTTCCAGCAGGGGTTTCCACTGGTGCTTCAATTGGTGTTTGACGGTATGATGGTATCAGTCCCAGGGGGAACAATAATTTTGTTTCATAATGACCAGATATAGAAACTGTTTCATGCTTGTGACATGCCAGTAGTCTCTCTTTTTATGCGTGGAATTTCTAGAATTAGAATTGTAGTCTAGCTTTGCACTAGTATAAGAACACAAATAGTGATTCTCATGTGACGCAAAGCTGTCTCTGGAAGTTCATATTAATAGTTTCTTAAATAGTTAGTTAAAAACATGTCTCCTTATGCTCTGTTTCCTTCAGGATTTATAGACTTTGTTTCTAAAAATAGTAGGATGACCTCTGTTATAAATAAAAATAATTATTAAATTACAAATAATTTTTCATAACTATTAAAATTAAAATTATTCATAATTATAACTCATTTAAAATCTTACTTGAAATATGCAACATCATTGTATTCCTGGAGCAAGAACTTCAGGGTTGTTTATATCTTTCTTGTGGTTTTTTTGCTTGTTGTATGTGTGTGGTTTTATCTAGAAAGCTTTCATTTAAGGCCGCCCCTGGTTCAAAGACCTCGCTATTAGAAGGCACCTGTCTAATTAAGCTAAATCTGCATTTCGGAAAAAGAACAGACAAGAGTTCAACTTGTAAAGCAGCCACCATTTGAACAAATGAGAAGAGATCCATATGACTGAGTCCTTAAGCAATTAATAACAGCTGGAAGAAACTTGTATATAGAGATTTCAGATTTTATGGCACCTGAAAGTCTTGCCTGGGAGCATGAAAGATTTTGCCTTCTCTAGCTGGAGAGAAGCATAGCTGGAGCTCCTTCCAGATGGACCTACACCCACTCGTAGATTTCTTAAAGCTCACATCTTTGTGTTAGGAGGTTTATAGCATATTTCTTCTGATGTTTACCTTCACCCTGCCTCCTTGTTTTTTTTTCTCTTTGATTTGAAATTCGCCAAAGAGCCTCTGTGGACATGTCAGGAGGCTCATAACATTGTTAGAATATAGTTTATTCCAAATTTTATTTTATTAAATATATGAAGGAGTTGTTTAACTTCCTTTTAATTGCATTTTATATTTGCAAAAAATTTCTCTGGATGTGTTAATCTGAAAATCTTAAGGAGATCTTTATTTTCCTCTCAGATTGAGGTAGTTCTTAGCTTAACCCCACCAATTTCTGCCTCCGTCCCAAGTTTTTTTTCGTTTCACTCCATCTGTTTTCCCTCTGAGACAATGCTCTCCTAAAGGTAGGAGAATCAGGTACGAGTTTTAGCTACATTCAAGGTAAAGTTCTGTCTACTTAAAAGTAGTCTCTTCAAGTTAATAAATTCAGTAGTTCACCATGCCTACGGTCCAGTGTTCATAGCAAGGGACTCCTGCTGCTATATGCCTGTTCCCCATGGAGAACAACATGAGGATTTCTTCAAGTAATATTGTTGTATAGCGATCTTGCCTGCAATGCATTATTATCCATTACTTGGTAATAACAATAAATACATTTTTTGGTAAAGAGACCTGAAGTCTCCTTTGGTCTTTAGTACTGGAAGTTATTCATTTGTTGAGGAAAAGGATGGAATATCTGAAGATGAAGTGACTTGTACGAGGTCAGACCCAGGGTGCATCTATGTTCCCTCTGGCCAGGAGCAGTTGCCTGGGTCAGAGCGCAGGGTTGGGCCCCAGTGTTCTGTATTCTTTGCCAAATCCAGCAATCTCATGCGGATGGTCTTCATAAGTCAGAGGTGGTTTTGTATTAGCTATCAGTCAGTTTTCCTTCCATGAGTATTTCTGAGCCCTATTTGGCCAGCTACTCTTATCCATGATATCTCAGGGAAAAAATGGTGGCTTTTGTTTTTAACATTGTGTTAAATGAGTAATTTTTTTTCTTCAGATTTTTTTTGTCACCTTGGATCAATTTGTGTGGGGAGAGGCAGTAACTAGTCATTTCCTATTCGCTTTCTCTGTGCCTCTCAAGATTTTACAGATCTCTGCTGTCTGTTTTCCTGGCTGAAGAATTCTGGTATGTTCAGATGCTTCCCATATGGAAGACATTTTGTGTTTTTAATCACTCTCGCTGCTCTCGTTTTACCTTTTCCAGAACAGAAGAATAGCAAACCAAGCTCACAACATCAGCAACAAAAAGCCTGAACAGTTCTCCCTGAATTTTTCATGGTCTAATTTTCCCAATATTTTCAGGTTTTAATGTTATGGAGATTGCTTTTACTGTTGGCAGTTCCCCAGTTGGAACATGGAGCAACATGTCCATGATGGAGAATAGTAAAATTAAGTTGTCAGTAATTTTACATTTCTTAAAGTGGGCAACTGGTTTTCTGTAAGACTCCATGCAGCATTTTGGCGTGTTTTGCGTCAAGTTCATTGTAGAGGAGAAATGCTTCAGTTTTTCTTTTGTCTTCTACTAAGCATTCCCTCTAAGAGCAGCTTAAAAATAGGATTTCATTGTATTTTAATTGGACTCTCCTGCAAATTTATTTTTGTCCATTTAAAAGAGAGTAATTAAAAGATAAAATATCCTGGCTATTGTTTGTTAATTGTTTGTAATCCTGCTTTCAGTACAATTATAAGGTTTGTCATCGTAGCCTGTGGAAATGGTCAGTTCTCTGCGATCTTACTAACAGAATACTGGAAGTCTAGAAATGGTGTGTCATTTTCTTCTATTAATTAAGTGTTCATGCTTGGATGGTGATGAATAACCTGGTAGTGGTAGACCACAGATTAATTCAGAAAAAAGAAAAACAGATTTAATAAATGCCCTGCATGCATGTGTTACCTAATGCATATCATTGCATACAACATTTTAGGAAATAAGAAAGAGTAATAACTTGAAATAATGTAGCTGTTGAATAGCTTGTTATGTTAGGATAGTTCTTGACAATTATGTTTCTGAAAAGGAAATGCAGTTTAGCATATATGTTTATTACTCACAGCTTTCTTAATGACTGGATTTGTCATGCCTAAGATGTTTTAAATTCCGCTTTGAAGAAAAAACAATTCACATTTTAACAAACTCTCTACTGGAAAAATGATGTCGAAGCAGAATATATATTCATGCTGTACATTGCAAAGGAAGATATTGTTGAAACATTCATAGCTTATCTTTGCAATTCAATAAAAGGGCTACTAAGAAAAAGTAAAACTGGAGTTCTCTCATCAACTGATGTCCTACCTAACACTGTAGTTGTGTATTGGCAGAAGATCAAACAACGGTGATGCCAGGATGAGTTATTCAACTTGTAGGCAGAATTTAAGCAGCCAAATGTTGGAAGACTTGATCTTTATGTATACCCCAAAAATGTAAAAGTGAACAAAACCAAAGCACAATGCTAAGAGTCCCTTGCTAAGAATCATGAACTAAAGCAAAACATGGCAAAATAAGCCATTAATTCAGAATTAACAGCCAGACTGATGTAACTCAGCAGCATTTCTTTCCTTTACCCTTCTTCATGTACTAATATTTGATTGCTTCAAAAAGGCACAGGCAAAAGTAAAAGGGTAAATCAAAGGTCTTCCTCAGTTTAAATCAGTGTTTTGTGATTCACAGATAAAATAATAAATAACTTCAGAAGGAAATAAAGTAGTATCTTTCCTTCCTTCCTCATGTCCACAAAGGACAATAGGAAAGCACTCCTGAATATGAAATACAGCTAGGATTGGAGACAGCAAAAAAATAAGCCTATTCAAAACAAAATCAAATGTAGTAGTTTGAGAAATACTCAGAAGCAGCTGTTTGTCTAATCTATTTCCCCAGGAATAAATTCGGATACTGGCTTTTTTGAAATCTTGGATTGTACACTTCCTCCCTCTCTTGGAGGGAGATTCTTGGTGTTTATTTTAAAACGAGCAACAAAATGTTTGAATCTCATTTGCAGAAATGCTTTCAATTATCTTTAAAATATTATCTTCATCATATGAAGAAACAGAGCAAGTAGTTGTTATCTTAAAAGACAAAATTGGCACAACTTCAATTGATTTTTGAATTTACGGCCCCTGTACTGCATTTCCCTAACCTACCCTAGATTTTGCTATATTTGTACCAACTTACGTGACCAAAATAATAACATGGAAACTTGTGGTCAAAACGAAGTAAAATGGTGGTACCATCCAAAATGAGGAGTCTGGGCACTGATGGGTGTGCCTGTGTTACCTGGCACACTGCTTTCAGATGTATTGTTGAAGTGCAGTCTCTTTTGCTATGCTTTCTTTTTCGTGCTCATCATTAGCATTATTAGTTTTTAAGTGTTGGTGGTTCTTCATCTGTATATCCAAAATGGTCTCGTGCCCAGCAGATGAGGTTTCAAGGTTTGTAATGTGGTTTCTTATACTATGATTTGTTTGATTCAAGCTTTTTGCCAACATCAGACTGGGCGTGGGGGCTGTCAGCTTGCTGCCGCCACAAAACCAGGCTATTGGAGGACCATTAGTCTAACATGTAGTAAGATTAACTGGTCAGAGAATGTGCTGTAGCTTCCATTTGCTCAGTCAGTTTGATTTCCTTGCAATGTTCAAAATAGAGACATCTGTTGAGAACAAAAGAGGAAAGAGAAAGGCAAAAAAACCCCCCATAATTTATGTAAGTAGGAGCATGTGCAAACATTTATTGTTTATCCTACAAATGAATCCCTTCTCTTCTGTCCTAAGCTTTATATGGTTAAAAATTACATAAATTTATTTATTTAGGTAGATTTCTCATCATAACTTACCCCACTAATAAATTAGTTCTAAATATTCCTTTTTAAATCTGACCATTTACTGAATGAATAGAAGAATATTATTATCTGAAAGGGGTAGCAGGCAGATAAATTTGGTATGCATGCAACAGCCAGTGATGTCCTTTAAATCAAAGGCATACTAGCAGCTGCTGTGCAGGCGGTGCGTGTTGCCAGTGGAATTTATTTCTGACCAACTGTGTACTCTTCGACTCCAAATGTTCTGTCTTGAACAATTGCAGTGTGTAAAAAGAAAAAGTGGTGGGGGGACTTATTAGGAGGAGGACTATAGGAGTGGGATAAACAAAAATTCAGTTTTTACTCTTGATCAAGGAAGTATTTGAATCTAAATTTTTCAAGCTGAAAAAATATCAAATTACAGATTTCTGGTTTATTGCATGAATGACAAAATACTGTTAATATGGTGTTTTTCAGATAGCTTAGATTTGAAGTAGATACAACTTCTCGTTATAGCAGCTTTTGATGGCACAAATCCGTTAAGTTACTTTGCAAATGTTTTTTGCAAGTACATTATTTGGCAAGTATATATTTTTTATTTGTATGAAGTATGAATATGAAAAATAGCAACATCAACCTGTTTGGAGGCGGCTTTCTTGATTACTTGACAAACAGGTATACTTCAGCCCTGGATTTAAGTTTTTATGTGTATTGAAAATACTCAGAATTTCAAAATGTGAGTAATTTCAGTATTTTGTATACTGATACAGCTTTCCATAGTCTTGGCATGATGGCTGCAGATGAGGAGAAATGCATTAAGTCACCTGGTTCGGGTCAGTGTCCCTAGAAGATTGTTTCTTGCTCTGTATTAATGAGATCTTTCTTTCTTCAGCTGTCAGGCAGGGGCTTTTGAATAACTTGATATTCTCTGAAAAATATTTCTTCTAAGTCATGCTCAAGGGGATAGGTCTAACACCTCATTTGTTCATCAGGAATTCTAAAAGTTTGTGTGTATCTGATGGTATACTTTCATATCTTTTGCAAACTGTTCCAGTGAGTAAGTCCAAATTCACTTGACATCTGGTTTTGTTCTGGTCAGGTTCACCTCTGTCCCTGGCTCCGTAGTGTCCCACAGGTGATGTGAAAGACAGCAGTGAGAAGTGTGACACACTTCACTGGTATTTCCTAAGATGTTTTTTTTTTCCACTCTGAAAGTTTGGTTTACCCCTCAGAGGAAACTCTTTACTATGTTTGCTCTCTCTTTCATTTTCAGGCCAGAGCCTCAACAGAAAGTTCCCTCTGCACCTCCACCTCCACCCCCGCCCCCACCTCCGCCCCTGCCAGAGCCCACCCCACCAGAGCCAGAGGAGGAGATTTTAGGGTCCGACGATGAGGAGCAAGAGGATCCCGCAGATTACTGTAAAGGTGTGTGTAGTTCAGCAGTGCCGATGAGGGCAAACATTGTCATGCAGGTCTTAATTCTGGTTCTTGGGAGGTTTTTAAAGACATGATATTAGTTATGGAATTTGTTTATACAAACATTATGAACAACTGCTCATTTCAGGTCCAGGTGCACAACTGTCTTCAGCTTTACTTTTTCACTTAGCCCTAGCTTATTTATACATTTTGCAATAAATATATAAACAGTGCATCCCTATTTTCTTCCTGATGTCCTAGTTGTAAGATAGAGAAGAAACCTCTCCTGATTGAGGTTAGTTGTAAGAGAAACAAAACCACCCAAACTAAAACAACCAGCCCCCCCTACACTCTGTGATGCCTTTAACAACTTCAACTACATTTATTTTTTAACCTGTATGGTTTTTTTCCCATTCTTCTCTCACGTGTACCAGGCTGAGATGTTACATGCTTATTTTTTGCATGTTGTCTTTCACAGCCCTCAGCATCATCTGAGACTCTCTTCATGTTCATTTGAGCTCTTTATTTCCTTAATTTTTTGTAATTCCTTATATTCATCTTTTTAATACCATTAAATGCATAAAAACATGTGACTGCAGTTCAACAGTGTCAATACTTAAGTTTGTTTTTATGTCACTGCTAAAGTTGCAAGTCTGTTCCCATTAGGGTAAAATGTGTACTGTGCTTGCATGAAAAGTCATGAATAACAGGTCTGTCGACTTTGAGTTATCTATCTAGATTTCAAGGATATGAATTTACTTTAGGAAACATAGAAGTTTTGTCACTTCAGATGGATGTTTATGAACAGCCAAAAAGCACTGTGTGCACATTGATTGTATCTGGTATTCTTTATTCCTCATATCAGGAAACACTTCCTGTGTCAAATATAATGATGTCTTCTTAATCTGAAATTTCTATGTAAGCCTAGAGATGTGCTATTTTAAGAATCCCCTCTCACAGCCTGGGACAAGTTGTTTTGTATTTTCAGATTTAACAGTTGAAAGTGACTATTTCGTTTTGGTGTAAGAAGTTTTATTAATATGTGATATTTCAAATGTTTAAGTGGCTTACAGATACCAACAGTGAAAACCAAACAGTAAACTCAAACTAAATGTTGACGTCTGTAGCAGGGAAAAGAAAAACATGTCACTAAAGCATGTTCGTATTTTTTTTTTAAATTATTTCTGTTACAACACATTTGTTCCTTAAGGTACCTCTTTTGGTATGTGTAACATCTTCCATCAGTGAGAAGGGATTTGTTTAAGTATCTGTTTACTTGTAAACATCTGTAATTCCTTGAGATTAAGCGTTTCAAGGCCCCCACTTAATTCTTCCCTGAAGTAGGGGCTGCGTTTAATTTCAAAAATCCATTGTTGTCTGTGTTCCAGTGTTTCTTGCAAAATGTCACCATCTGGAGAAGCTAGATTACAAAACAAACAAACAAAAATAGTCTAAGTTTGCAGCCTAGTTATAAGGTACCTGTTTAACTAGAGTCTCTGTGACTGTTGCAGGTCAGGAGTGAGATTTCTATGCTTTTAAAATGAACAACATGTTACACTAAGGATACTTGCAGGTTTCCTGAAAAACTGAAAGGAACTTCTGTACGCTTAAAGGTTCTTCAGAATTCTTCTGGTCTTGAAGCTCTGAACCAATGGAAGTATATTAAAGATGGGGCGAGGTTTGGCTCATTTGGGTGTCATAATCATTATGTGTTTCTGTAAGAACAGTGCTTTTGTTGCTCCAGTAGATGATTTACCTATTTTCTGACTGTAATTTCCTGTGAGACTGATCAGTATATTTCCTTCTTTTAGTCTGCTGGGGTTGAACTGAGGGTCACCATAAGACTCTGAATTGAATGGCCAGACTGGGATGATCTGGGGCCATACAGACTTTCTGTTTGTTCATTTTATATACAATATGGGGAATGAGTGAGTTATTTGGTAAAGAATTCCAGGGATGGCTTTTAGATACATTATTTCCATTTTTTGGATAGGTGTTATATTAATTTGTTGTTCTGTTTTGAGTAACCTTATCTGTATTTACAGAGTGTAAGATAAATATTTGGAAATTGTAATTTATTACTGGAGTGTTTTTCTCCTTAGTTTTATCTTCAAAATGGCAGTTTCCCAGGATTTTTGAGTGAGGCACAGAGCATACTTCATATGTTCTCAACCCCAATCTGAAATTTCATAGGAGGGCAATTTTGATGAGGGAGTACATAACCAGTTTTTTTAATGAATTCAACATTTTACCTGTTACCCTGACAATGGGAAGTACAGTCATTTTTGTTACTAATTTTATTTATTTTTTTAAAAAAAATTAAGTATTTTTTACTATATGCTGTGCTCACATCTTCACCACATTATATGGTAGTTAGGAAACAGTCATAATAGTATTTTTAATCAGGAAATTGGATTAGTTTGAATTAGCACCCAATGTAAAAGAGACAACTAACATCTATTGGTGTAAAGCAGACTAACCTCTGTTCCCTGGGGACTTCCTCCAGGGCTGTTTAAATCTGTGAAATGACTTCTGTTGGTGTCACTGAATTTATATTAAATGCTTTTCAAATCTTTACTTGTTTAGTGAATGAAAATATAAAAAGACCATCTACGTGATTTTCAAGGGCTGCTTAGACAGTGAAGCTATTTTTTCTTCTTTTCTGAAAAGCTCTGAAACACTTGGAGGTTTTTTTTTTTTCAAGAGCCTGTCTGTGTCATGGATGTAATTGGAATTCTTTGCTTCATTGATCATCATCTTTGCCCCCTGGAGATGTCTCCCATTCATCCAGTTCACAAAGGGAATAATTCCCTATACAAACATAGAACTAGTCAGCTACAATTACCAATACATTGAGGAGACATGTAGGAATAATGATCTCATTTTTCTGACCCTCTTTCTTGAGTGCATGTAGCTAGCTAGCTAGCTGTGAGAGAGACTTTTTTCTGTGTGTGCTGCAGTGAATCACACAACACGGTTTTTTGTTACATCATCAGCAGTGCCACTTACACACTGTGTATTTTCAAATACTGATACTGTTTTTCCAGAAGTACCTCATTTTTCTCAACCCGCTAATTTTACATACATGCTTCTTGTTACTACTGCTTAGAAATACTTTCTGTACCATGAAGAAGTTTAATAATTACGTTCATCATAGGATAACACCAGTTTTTGAAAAGCATTTAACTAAGCGTGTTGCTACCTGGTTGTCCACAACCTGTAAATGAATAAGTTGCTGACATGAATCATCAGAGAGTAATGAGTACAGGAACGGTAATTGATTAATTCCAAAACTACTCCTGTTGTGGCTTAGGACTGTAGAAAGTTTCTTGTGAAGTATATACTCAGAGGATATGCAACTGCTGTTGGTATCTGTAACATACGCTGCTGTATTGCTATAATTAGTTATTACAGTGCTGTAGGGACCCAAATAACATGGCTTTTATATATATAGTATTGTTATTCTTGCAATATGTAGATTTTACTAAAATAACTTATCAACCCCCAGTTTATTAACTTGACTTTGGTGTCTTTAACCGATTTTCTCTCCAGGATGTTCTCTCTCCTGTCTGTGATGGGAAGAAACTGTCCAAAGTATTTTGATTATTTTTGTCCCCTTGAAGCACAAGTATGCCAAAAGCCCTCTGCGGAGAGATAGACTTCTAAGGCACTTGTTTACCTAAACTATTCTTAAAAACATATGTTTACCTGTATTTAAATTCTTCATCATTGAGTGTTATGCTGTTAACATGTCAAAAAAAGAAAATATTTTGTTTAGTGGAAAAAAATTACTTTTGGGCATTGTTTTATATGCTTGAAGGCCCACATACACCCTCTTGGCAGTGCAAAAGACAACATGAATTATGAATGTTTTCGTATACATCTGAAGCCATGTAACTGTTAAGAAATGATTTAATAGGACTAGATATTTAGGAAAATTGTAAAATGTTCTAGAATTTTTTTTATTGTTGCGTTTTAAAATCTGTTTTGCAAACCACAGAGAGGTGTTAAAACAAGGTGTTAAATTTTTTTCAGTTTTTCTAATTGTATCTGTTTGCAAAAGGAATAATGATTATACAGAGAATAACATTTTGTACTTCTCACTATTTTCATGCAATGATACATGCAGAAAAAAAATCAGATCAGAAGAAGTGATACTGTGATAGTGAATTATGTGGAAGTGTTTTACATAGTTCTTGCTGTCAGGTTGGTAAACTTCATTCGTTTTACAAATGCAAACTTTTTCAGTAAGGGAAAGGTAGAATTGCTGTATGTTCTCCCAGCCTTCCACTCACATCTCTCACTTCATCATACCAGAGTTTTATGGAAAGAATTTACCAAAGAGTAATTTTTTTTTTTTTTTTTAAACCAGTCAGTAGTTGTCTTAAAATATGATTATATTTATTTAGATTTTAAAATATTTTCATCAGCTGCTACTGCAAGGATGGTGAAATAGACAAATTAAAAATTAGGGTTTTTTTTAATATATCTGTCTGTGTGAATTTGTATATGTGAGTTTATTCAGCAAAATTTCTGTAATAATGAAGCTGCAATAGACTTCAGCTTCATATGTGGCTGATACTGTTTCTTTTCACAAATGAAGTGGACACCATAATAAACAACACCTACTCTCAATAAGTCTGTGTCCCCCCGCTTTCCTGGAGTGTAAATGCAGTTGGTGTTACAGGAATGGCGTGTTTTCATTTTGAAGAGTAAGGAGTTCCTACTTGCAATGTTGAATGTTCTTACTGAGATTGGCACAATTCAACAGTGGAAATGAAAGTATCTTTTTAGGTTGTCCTGGCCTGGCAGCTTTTCATGAACATTTCCTTCCCAGTGATGGAGGTGAAGGAGGGGAGGGCTTCCCCCACAAGGGAGTCCTGTGGCTCAGTCCTAGGCTGGGTCTGTAAATCTTGGTCCTTCTGTAATTCCCTGTGCTGCTCCTGAGCTAGGGCCGCCTTTTCCCTTTGCTCTTTTTTATCTGACAGTGTTGGTGTCTGTATACCTAATGATTTGTGAAATGAAATACTGTGTGTGATACTAAGTATGCAGTTCCCACAGATTAAAAGTTTAAAGATTGTTCTGTTGTCTGGGTCTTCATAGATTTGTGCAGAATTTTCACAGGAAAGATGAAACACCTTCCTGCTAGGCTGGGGGAGCTGAGACTGCACTCTGTGTGTCTGTCCATGCTACCAGTGCACATCAGACTCATTTCTGTGCCTAGTGAACATGGTTCTCCCCCTGTGGTGGTACAAACTGGGAGGCAGGTGGACAGGGAGGTCTGTGAAGTCAGCGCTGTATAGTTGAGGTGTGCACTGCCCGTCTGAAATTGTTTGTTGCTCTCACTTGATTCAGACTGGCCCCTGCTGAGAGAAATACTTGTGTGTGCCACTTCCCTGGTGCTCTGGCTTGAGCTGTTTGAGCCTCTGCCAGCGCTGTTAGGTGTAGGAGCCTGGGCAGCTGCAGCCACGTCGGATGGATCATCTTTTGGTTGACGCTGTGAGCAAAGCAGCGAGTGTCTGCTGTCTACTAAGCGTGAAGTTACACCTTAATATACAAATATCAAAGCTGTGTGTGGTTCAGTTTCAGTTTAGACATACCAACATCTAAAGCAATGTATTATTTAAGCTTTATTGTTATGTTGAATGTGTAATATTTATAGTTCTGTCATACAATAGTGTTAAATTTATTAGTCTACTCCAGCAGCACATTTGAGAAACGTTCAAAAATAAACTGTCAGACTTCTGTTAAGGCAAAAAATGTTATTAGCAAGGAAAGTGTATAAATTTATCCAGATTTGATGATTTTGTTCCACCGATAAAGAGGAGATAAGAGAGAATTCCTTGCTGTAAATCCAGGGAATTCAATGATAAGTTTACATTGTTGTCTTAACTGGTGTGTATCAGTTCTAACAAGACTTTCAGGGGATTTCAAAACAAATATAGCAGCTTAGAGAAGGTAGTCTGAGGTTTTCCTAATTTTAAGTAGAATAGTCAATAACTGAGGATCCTGCCAAAGGACAGCTGGGTTTGACATTGTGGAGAAAGAGCCGAAGAGGTGAATCCTTGACAGCTGCTCCGAGTCTGCTGCTGGTGATGTCCTGGAGGGTTTTATGGTGCAGCTTTATTATTTGTTTGAAATTCAGGCGAAATTGTGGATGTTATCATTAGTGTGTTAAGATCTGAATTATAATCTTGTGTAATCACTGTGTTCCCTGGTTTGACTGGGCGGAAGAATGCCTCTTAAAATACAAATGAAATAAAAAACATCATTACACCTCCTCACACTGCCTTAAAACCTGAGCTCCAGCCTGCTCTGTCCTGTTGGCCTTCCTGCCTAATGATGCTTTTGAGGACCTGTGTAGTGGTGTAAGTTAGGACTGCAGGCTTTGGTAATTACAAAGCAGTTCAGACAGCCCATAGCTGCCTGCTCTCTCTTCTTCTCCACTGTAAAGCCCACAGACCGTGAGAAAAATGCATTGCTGTTATGGATCAGGAGCCAAGCAGAAGAGCATCAATAAAGTCTGCATTGATCATAACATCTTCTCAGGAAGTATTTTATTGCTGCCTTTGTTAGTAGAAAACAAATGGGAATTAAAACAATCTCTGTTGAGAGTCTTCTATCATACAAAATATGTTGACTGGAGAAGCTTCAAAAATGATAAAGAAATAATGTAGATCTTTCCTGTATTCTCTGTGAAGTGGAAGATAAGCCTGGGGAAATAGAAAACAGATGGCAATACTATCACAAATAAAAGCCATAAGAGAGAAGGGTGAATAAACTGCAGTAGTTACAAGATGTGCGGTTTTTTCCCTCCAGGCCAAGTAAGGCAGAATTTTTAACATTAGAGTAAAATTTTCTTTAGATTTCCTATTTACAGTACAGGACAATTTGAGAAGGAAAATTTATACTACAAGAATTACTTGAAAACCTGGGAATTATTGTTTGTTTGCTGAATGTTCTTTTTCTACTCATTTTTTCATGAAAGGAGGCTATCATCCAGTGAAAATTGGTGATCTTTTCAATGGCCGGTATCATGTTATTAGAAAGTTAGGATGGGGACACTTCTCTACAGTCTGGCTATGCTGGGATATGCAGTAAGAAAACTATTTATTTCCATTTACTTTTTTCTTAATATGTTACTTTATTTTGTTTGCAGTAACTTTTGTTTTACATGCATGATAAAGTTATATAAATGTTTGCTATCTTTTCATGCACAAAAATGTCTGCAGTCTTATTTTGATGTTGATTAAGGGTGTAGTTTACAAAAGTTCTCAAAAATAAGTACAATTCTATATTCTTTGACAACTTGACTTTGCATATTGAATTTGCATGTTGTCTTCAACATGCAGGAGTAAGCTAATATTTTTTATTTCTGTTGTATCTTTATTGAAAAATATAATTATACCTTGATTGAATGATAAAATGTGTAACCAAATACCTGCTTTAAAGACATTAGCATCAAGGAGACAAAATATTCAATAAATCAGACTTAGCAAAGTATTGTTAAAAGCTTTTAAGTGTAATTTCAGTGTTTTCTATCAGAATACATTTGGTTATGAAATGTTCTATTTAAAGTTTCCCAGCCTTCAAAGTATGACGATTTTAGCTCAGAGCACGTGTTGAAATTTTGTTCATTTTTTTTTTCAAGGGGGAAAAGGTTTGTTGCAATGAAAGTTGTAAAAAGTGCTCAGCATTATACAGAGACAGCCTTGGATGAAATAAAGTTGCTGAAATGTGTAAGTATCACTCATGCAGAACAGTGCTCAATACCAATAATAATAGTGATAATGAATTAAAAAAAATGTAGCAGAATAGTGTTTTTAAACTTTTTTTTACCTTTTTTTTTTTTCTAAATACCTGTCTTACTATGTGTTACCGTGATTTCTGAAGCTCCAAAATGTTGTTTAACTTCATGTGGAAAGCTAATTAATTGGTATTTTAAAGTGATTTTTTTCCTAAAATGTCAGTGTTTACCTTCTTCGTTTAGGTTCGTGAAAGTGACCCTAATGATCCCAACAAGGATATGGTTGTACAGCTAATCGATGACTTCAAAATTTCTGGAATGAATGGAATTCGTATCCTTTTGAAAACATGGCATCTTCATTAAAAATAATGTACTGAGCTAAGTAAGCATTTAGTTCTGGCTTTTTTCTAGTTAGTCGTACTTTATATTTGTAATGTGGAAACACCAAAAGGTATGTAAAGATAGTCCAGTGTGCAGTGCACTTACCGGAGTGAAAGTAGGTTAGCTTTTCTAAACATTATGCAAAACAAAAAAAAAAATCCCCATGAGTCCTGTCATGGTGTGCTAGAACTAGAGGTAGTTACTTTACTTGAAAACTGGAGTTTTACTGAAAAGATTTGTAATAACTGAGGCTTGCAGGAAATATGTTTTGTTCTAGACTAGTAAGAAGAAATGAAATGTCAGTGTCATGAAGAAGACGGTTTCTGTTTTCTTGTGGGAAGTGTGAGACCATGGAGATTCTTCTCTTGTGTACATGATCGTCCTTTGGCCGGGCGTTAATCTCTTTTGGCAAAGGTTTTAAAGCTTTACCTTTGAATGCTTCCTTAAAAAAAATAAAAATAAAAAAGGAGGGAGGCAAAGTAAAATATGACTGAATATTATTCTCAGGGAAAATGTGCGGTCTGTGAATATATTTGATTTTAGAGTTGAGCTAAGGAGAGTTATCCTCACTAAATTTATTAGATATTTTGGCAGCTTAATATATTACTGTGCTTTTGTTTACTGTTACAGCTGGTATTTATATATATGCTTGCTGTGTCTTGGAGCCCTAATAACAGATCTTGTTGCTCATAGTGTCGTACTACCAGACAAAGAGACAGTTCATGCTCTAGAGAGCTTAACACTAATGTAATGTTGGTGATGTGCCTTAAGTCTTCAGCAGATCAGGTTAAGATGCTGTTCACCAGCTCTTGTCCTCTAGGAGAAGAATCTAGGAGGTGACTGTCAGTAAATCTGACCCACTAGAAAGCATCCGTTTTGGGAGAAATGTGCAACCAGTTTCCATCCCATCTGTCTGTCTCTTGACATTAGTTAGGAGGCCTTTGAGGTTGTGACTGTGGGGACAAGTATTCTCAGGTACAGAAAGGAGTCTTAACTGCTTTCCCTTTGTCATTTTGGTTTGTTTCCTAGTTGCTTCAGTGGTCAGCTAGCATGGTAGAAAGCTGGTTAAATGTAAGTGAAATTAGTATAGTCTGCTTTTTTCCTATCATCAAATTAAAATTAATTAAAATAAACCATACACTTGCCAGGAGTCATTTCAACCTAAATATAAATGGTTTGTGATCAAGAAAATTGTGTAACACAGTGATGCAGAGAACCCTGGTTAGGGTTTCTTAGTGCTGCTGTTGTGCTACAAAAAGTAGGTTTTAATTTCTGAGCTGAGATGCTAATTAAGAAGTATTTCATAAATATCTCTATTTTGTAACTATGTTTACAGTAAAAATAATGTGACCAAAGCATTTCAGGTCTTCAGCTGACAGCTGTACAATTGAAGGATAATTATTTTTAGAAATGAGAAATTTTGACTTACTGTTTTCATTGCAAAACACTAATAGGAAATAGGGAATAAGAAAATGTATTCATAATTATACACAGAGATAATTATCTGCTTAACAGAGCAGTTTCCCAATCACGTTCTTAAATTATTGCTGAGATTCATGTGTATGTATATGTATGTGTTAAAAGTTAGAGCCATTTCTAACTGTGAAGAGTGTATTTCATCAGTGGTAATATTTTGAAAGCATATCCAAACTTCATCGTTTTGAAATACAGCACTTAAGATGACAAAGCCAAAGGAGACCACGTGCTGGTGAAAAGTCAGTGTTCAGATAGCTTCGAGTTAGCAAATTAAAACTATTTCAGTTTTACCTTCATGTTGAAAAGTCTGGCAGTACAGAAGTTGTTTTATGTGAAAGGCAAATGTTCCTGCCTTACTGAGAAGTACATTTTTCAGACAGGTACGGTAGACAGGATGGGCTGATACTGGGATCAAATTTAAATTGCAGATGGAAGTCTGTCAAAGTCCTTGTCACCAGTGAAAATATGATATCAAATATCTTATGCTTTGAGTTTTCTTGTGAACAGTTTGTGCATCCTGAGTTGCATTGCTTATTTGAGCAGTGGTTGGTTGCATTGGTTATTTGATCAACTCTTATATCTTCAAGGGAAAAAAAAATCTTTGGTGCAGGTTCCTTTGGCAGGGAGCACATAACTGATTTTAACATTTTTCTGGTATTTGTTTCAGTTTTAAAAAATGCCGTATTAGTGCTACATTAGTGTTGCTGAGTTGAACAGGTTGAGAGAAGTACAGTAATTTGAGAGTATTTCCATGCTCTGCTGTTCCCACCTTCCTTTGGGCAAATCACTAAATATCTGTTTCTTGACTGTAAATTAAAGCAACATATGCTTCATGGAGGCTTGATTATTGGTTATAGAATACATTTAAAAGACAGAGGAGGGGTGGGTGAATCCTTTGTATGGCTAACGTCACAAAATGTCGCGGAGCTTCCAAACAGGGAAACTTGTCAAGAACTGTGTAGCACAGAGCTGGGAATGTGCAGAGCCACTGGCCTGCACTGTGTGTCTGAAAAGAGTCATCTTTCTCCTAGGAGCTGTAGTAAGTGTTTATATACAGAGGGATTTTAACAATGTGTGTTATGCTGCACGAGACTGATAATTTTTAACCTATTTGTCCGTTTTAAGAAGATTGCAATTATGATTTTTTTTCAGGAAATAACAGAATTCCTGAACTTGGGCACTTTGGTGTTTTCAGTAAATGTAAATTGTTATGTTTGTCTGCCCTGGATATTTATTAGTGCCTTAATAAATGTTTATTTGAGTGTAGCCTTTTTTTTGATAAAAGTTACAGGTAATCACATAATGAAACAAGTGTTTGGCGAGGCAAGTGAAAAAATAAAGAAGGAAATATTCCTGACACAATCAAGCATTATAATAATTGTAATAAATTTATCCCCAAAGAATATACAGCATTAATTAAATGCCATAGAGCCTAAATGCTGCCAATCCAGAAGCAACTGAGATACATATTGAAGTGTTCTGTGTTGGTACCAAAGCCTTATTTTGTTTAATTTACCTAGTCTTTAATTTCTAAACACTCCTGTAGTGTGTGGTTGTAGATAGATAGTTACAGGTAAGGATTTTAGTTAAGAAAGAACAGTTTTAAATACTTAAGCCTTTTCAGCAGATTAATGTTATGCTGATTAATGTTATGTTTGCTCTCACTTCTGCTGCTAGGCTCAGTTTCCCCCTTTCAGACATTGCCCAGACTGCTTCAAAGAGCATTTCATAAGAGGGACATCCACTGGGTAGGCTTCGTGTTTATTTTCACTGGAGGACTTTTTAGACATACTCATCTGTCAGGATGTTGGTGCTGTAGGAAGATCCTGGGGCTTGCAAGGCTGATTTCCTAATAGTTGATACACAGCTTTTCCCAAGCTCTTTGTTGTGGGCAGCCTGGCTTACAGTTAATGTCTTGCAGGTCAGGATAGTAAATCAGACAGAAGTCACGGTTTTGCATACCTACTCCAAACACTCAGCCTCCTGTATGTCGTATCTCCATCCCAGTTGCCTCCCCAGTACTAAGCATGCCTTTAGTTTGAGTCCTCCCAGCAAAACGTTGCAGTCTTTTTCAGGTAGACATCTCTTCTTTTTCTTGTAGACCTCCCTCTGCCTCTGTCATTCCTCCTTGCATCTTCCTTCACGGTGCCCTCTCCTTCCTTACCTTTCAGTTATTCACTTCCCAACACCCCCTTCTCTTCTCGTTACTGGCAAGGCTTAGCACTTCTGTAAGTGCAAGGAATGACAGGAATGTGCATCGGAGAGTCTGCAGCAGCAGTGGTCTGAAGGACTGTGGGCGGGTGTCCTGAATTTCATTTCTGAATGCTGCAGCGTCTTGAAATCTGTGTTGCTGTAGCATTGCAGTTTCACTGTGTGGGCTAAGTTAATAAGCCCTGCAGAGCTAATGTGCTCTGCTCATCCTTTTTGATGGCTGTGTGCTTTACCTAGTGACTTCTGTTCATTGGATGCTTGTGTGGTAAAGTGACCAAGACTGTTTCCTCTTTTGACTGGAACAGAGTTCCGTAGTATTCTGATACTTGATTGATATGACTAGGAAATGACTATTGACTCTGTCCTCTAATGCAGGAATTAAGGAACAGGTAGCAGCAATCAAAATGTTACAGTTCTTCAGAGTGTGCTTTGACAAGCCTTGAGAACTTTTAACTTTGGTCTAACTCCAGCATAGGGGATGTAGACTTTAAAACTTCAGTTAGCTTTATACTTCTCACATACTTGAGAAGAATGTAAATGATAGACCCATAGACAAGTTAAGTCTCATTTTGACACAAGTTAAGACAGTGACTCTAAGATCATTGCCAGGATTCTAGTTAATGAAACTTAAGAGTAGTCAGGTAAGATTTCTCCCCTAACAGTGTAGTTCTCTATGAATGGTCTCTGACATACAAACTGTCTAATTTCCATCCATTAAGATTTTTCTGCAGTGTCTATCAATTAATTGATTTTCTGTTCTTTGTATTACATTGGTTTTTGCAAGATTATAATACCATGTAGCTAACATTCTAACATTCTTTCTGATTTCCAGTGTCATTAAGGTCATTCCCAGCTTGTGGTTGAGGATTAACTCAGTGTAGTCAAATTGTATAATTTCTTGCTGGAATGTTGTGAATGATAAAACTTAGAACTAGCTTGAATATCCGAATATTTTCTCAATAGAAAGATAACCTACACAGGTATATTAAGTGTAGAACCTCTAACTTGGGAAGCCCCTGAACCACAAATCACTGGATGTTCCTACATCTTGATTTTTCCTAATACTCTTCCCTGATCTTCTATTATTGGCCTCTGTTGGTGGCCAGTAGTAGGTGCTTGGTCAAATTAAACTTTTTGGCACTGTGTTTTTTGCATATTGCTTCCGAGTTCCGCATTTTCTTTGTTCCCAAATTCTTTGGTGATTGCCATTATTCTCTGCAATTAAAACGGTAGGTGGTAAGAGATCCATTCTCTTAATACTTCAGTCTTTGTTGTCAAGTGATTCTTAATTGAGCCTAATCAAAAAGATGTTTAATGTGGTTCATTTGCTAAACCAGTATTGCTTCAGTCGTCTGTTGTTAAAACCTATTCATAAAAATATCAAATTTATTAGAAACTAGAGATAATAGGCCAAATCAGTACTTTTAACTCTTTCAAAGATAACAAAAAATAATTATTTATTTTTTACAATTGCCTATTTCATTGTTCATCATAATGCTATTGTTAACATTTAGAAATAACTGACAAGATTTGCATAATTAAAATGTTTTATTATAATTTGTTCTACATTTGGGTGTTGTTCTTTGTGGGAAAAGGGCACAGTTCTTGTGTGTTTATATATAATTGAAGTGTAGTACCAAAGCATACACTGTGTTCTGCTCATTCTAGGGGTAGCTGTTTTCCCTCTAAACAGGATGGTGATTGCTTTAGCCACTATGCAGGCAAACATTTGTGTTGATCTCATCAACAAGTTTATTTGGAAATTATCCTTAATTAAATCCCAGATGTCTGTATGGTCTTCGAAGTACTTGGACATCATCTCCTAAAATGGATAATCAAGTCCAATTATCAAGGCCTTCCCATCCGTTGTGTAAAAAGTATAATTCGACAGGTAAGATTTGTTAATGTTTTAATTAGGTTTTTCTAGCACTGTTAACAGTTTGAAGGTTAGAATTATGATTCTTCAACTGAACTCTTATTAATAAATATCTAAGATAAGGTAATTTTATTAGTAATCCCAGGGGGCATTAATAAGAGCATCTTTCTGTATGACCTGCATTTCTGCATGCTGAGTTTCTTGTGTTTAGGGGTTTTTTGTTTGTTTGTTGTGTTTTTGTTTTTAAATCAAGATTTCCCACTGATTATGGAGTTCCCAGAGCTGCTTTAGAAAATAAAAAGTTGAAGCAATGAGTCTTTTTCATAGCCGGGAGGATATTCATATTAAATTGCAGTTTTGGTTGACACATCATGTTTCTTAATAAGATCTTCTGGAAAACAAACCTCAGAACAGTGGGAAATAATATATTATAATAAAACTGAACAAAAATTGTATCTCTGAAAAATAGGTTATAAAGGAAAAATTGTTCTTTGAAAATTGTTATCTATCTGTATTTAAGTTTTTGTAGAGTCAGAGGGGTACAAGATGAAACAGTTCAGAATTTCACTGGGACAGGTGCTTTCAATATATATTCTACTATACTATGAAAATCAAATTGCTGAGAGGTGATCATAAGGAGAAATAGTCTCTCAGCAAGGAAAAAAAATGTTTTGGCACTTGGGTAACTTGTATTGCCTTTATCAGTGTTACCTTTATTTTATTAATAAGTGATCTGTAAAAGTAGTTTCTTTGTAATTATTGTTGTATGTCAACTTGTGAATATTAGCCTGTCAGCTCTTTAATCAGAATTAGTTAAATAACTGATTGATGCAGTTGTTAGGATAAAGTTGAAGTTTTAGGTCCATTAATTTCTATACAACTAGGTGGCTCAGATACTAAAAATAAGGAGCAGTGCTCCGGCCGAACTGAGCTGCCTGCTGTGAAATGGGGATGTGAGTATTTGTATTACACGTGCATATAAATATCCACTGTTTTCAGTAAGCATTGTCATCTTTTTGTTTAGAATGTTTTCACTTTGGTTGCACCGTTGTCCTGAAGTTTGGCCAAAATCTGAGAAATTATGATGTGATTTCTTGATACACTGGGTTTAGTAGCAAAGCCAGGTTTAGGAGCTCCCTGCTGCAGTTTACTCATACCTCGGTTACACTGCCTGTTTGCAGAAAGAGGCTGTAAGTCACACCACTGAATTGGATCCAAGCTGAATACAAACCCTTTTTGGTAGGAAGGTGAGACCTGACCTTCTGAACCCAGCTTCACAGCATCTTTGCCAACAGGCTCCTGCAACCTAGCAGAGGAGGACTTTCAGGTGGGATCTTCAGGGATCATGGCCACAACTGAGAAACGGGGTCAGCACGGACAGGGGCCTTAAGGACAGAATTACAGGGAAGGCTCTCAGCGCTTCCTTCGATCGTCATGACTGGGGGACCTGACTCAAGTGGCATGTACACGTGTGTACAGCATGGTGACAAAGGACAGGAATTAGAAATCCATATGCAGTTACAGAGCTGTGACCTCATTGGAAGCGCAGAGATGTAGTGGGATAGCTCAGGTGCCTGTAGAGCAGAAGTAGAGGCACTTCAGAAAAGATGGGCAGGGAGGAGAGGTTGAGCTTAAATGTTTGCATCTTTGCTGTAGCAATGGGTCAGGGTCAGAGGGGAGGCCAACAAGGATGACATCATGGTATGTATCTGCTACAGGCTGCCATTGTCACAAGTAAATAAGAAGGTTCTTACAGGGCACTTTTAACCACCTTGATATCTCCTCTAGTGGAGCACATGTGATCAAGAAGATTTCTGGAGTGTGTTGAGGACAGTTTCTCAGCATGGGGTGAGCTGTATCTCAGCAATGAGACGGGTCAGAGATGCACTATGCTGGACTGACGGCAACCTTGGCATGAGGGTCCTGGCAGACAAGCTGAATGTGAATCGGTGGGCTCCTGTGATGACGAAAGCTAACCATGTAGTAGGCCGCATGAGCAAGAGTGTAGGCAGCAGAATGAGGGCTCTCTTTCAGTACTTCAGGACTATACACAGTTTTGGGCTCCAAGTGCAAGATGTTGGCTTACTGAAGTGAGTCCAGTGGGAGGCCACTAAGAGGATGAGAGAGCTGCTGCATATGTTAGAAGTGGTTTGTTCGGTTTTAAGAAAAGGCTAATGAAGGGGGAAACTTTTAATGTCTTCAGATAGAGATAATGGAGACAGATTTCTCGTGTCAATACACAGAGAACAGGACAAAAAGCAATGTACAGGAGTTGCAAAAAGAAAAATTTTGGTAGTGAGGGTGGTTAGGCACTGGAACAGGCTGTCTGCAGCGTTACGCAGTGTTACGCAGACTGCACCTTAGGAGATAGTCAGAAATGAACTGTATAAAGACTCTGAGCAGGCTCGTCTGATTTTGAGGTTAGCTACAACTTTGATGCTGGTATGACTTAGGGAGTGTTTGAATCACACAGTCATCCAGCCTAAATTACTCTTTGAAGGTAAGCAAAGGTAAAAATTCCAAGTAATTCAGAAAAAAAGAGGAATGGGTTAGTTCTGTAAAGATAATACAAATCCTTATTTTTTCTTCTACTCACACAAAACTTGTGCCACACATGTTCTAAAAGCTTACTTATGAAACTTGAATATGAAACAATTAAATTATTGCACTAGTGTTACTGTACAGCAAAGCATTTTGTTTCAGAAAGTACTGTTGTTAATTCCATGCTAGAGTTGAAAAAGGATTTTTAATGCTATGATTTGGAAAATATTTTTTCTCTTTTTGAGTAATTTTGAGCATTGGGACGAGATTAGGTTTATTTTAAAATGCAGCCGAGGGTTGAGTTTCTTAGTAAGAAATTTAATTTCAGTTTTACACAGAATTTTTTCCCCTGAGGTACAGTTCTATGAACTGTCATGCAAGAGAAGACCCTGCAGAACTGAAAAAAGGGCTTGTTGCTGCAGTTCCTTTTTTGCAGTGGAGATGATAAGAAGTGTCCGCTCATTTAATTCTGGATTCCTTACTTTGGGTTGTAAAATGCATAGCCTCAGTCTCTTGAGAGGATCAGTTCTGAAACTGATGCTGAGACGAGTATTGTACATTTGATCAATGAAAATTTTCACTTTTGCTTTGATCTACAATATAGTAAATAATCTGTTTAATGGGTCAATATGATGTGGCCCCTTGAATGAAAAAGAAAGAAAAAGAAGTAAATATTAATTAGAAACTGCCAATTACGAGTTTCCAGATGTGAAATTAACCATGTGACCTTTACAAGGGAAAAAATAGAGGCTTCTAATCTACATTTTTGATTGTAGTAACAAGATCTGTCACAATTTTTCACTCACGGCACATTACGGTTTTGGGTTTTTTTCCTTTTTCAGTGGACAAATAAATAAAAACTAGGAGTGTTTTCCCTGTTCTCCATCATCTCAGAGCATGGAGCAAAGCATGTCCGTGTAGTATACATTTCCCTAATGGTTTAGTTGTATAATGTACTTCCAGTTTTTAGGATGGAGCAGTCTGATCCACATTTTAAGACAGCTAAGAACATTCTTTCTAATTATAAATCATAGCAGAGTGGTCCTTATGGTAACTCATGGAACTGATTGGGATTCTAAAAAAATATGCTGGGTGGGTTTTTGTGGGGGTTTTTTTGGTTGGGTGTTTTTTTTCAAAAAACATTCTTCACCCAAATTAAAGACAAAGCTGTCACCCTAACACTATTACTTAAAAGGGAGAAAGGCTATCTTTTTAAAGTGAGAGATAGCGAATCTACTTTCATGTTAATTCCACTTACACATATTGCAGTGAAACAGATACTTTTTCTTCTGAATATTTATGACTTCCTTTGTACTCTGGAATTTTTTTTTTTCTTGGCCTCAGAATTACAGACATTCAGTGGTAATTTGTAAGATGGTCTGTAGCACAGTGGGGGAGGAAACAGACTATTATAATCTAGTTTTTATGTTGCTGTTAATGCCTCTTCTAAAATTTGAAGTCACTTAACCATGAACTACTCTCCCAGTATAAACCAGTATTTCTTTAACATTTCTTACTTTGTGACATACTGTATATTCTTTCAGTTGCTTTGGCAAGTAGTCAAGCATATTTTGGATCTGCAGAACAAAAAATCCCAATTGTCAGGAATGCAACAGTTTTCAGGTGTATCGTTGGCACTGATGCCCAAGTCTTGCTCAAGTTTTTATATAGGCATATAAAGAAAGCTTTTCAGATAGGTTGCTCTTCCAGTCTAGCTCCAGAATTGGAGAAAGCAGGGCCATACACTTGAGGTGTTTCTAGGATACATTAGCCTGAGTGTAAATATCATACGCATGCTACTGCTTTTCTTCTGTTACCTGAGCTACCTTGTGTGCTGGATGGATGTACCGGTTCTGATACAAGCTCAGGACTGGGTGGTAGACTTTGTATTCATTGTATTCTGTTGCTGGTATTTTGGACCAACACATTTTGCTTTTAAAGTTTGCCCTAGCTAATCGTGTCTTAAAGGATCCTGAGAGCAAGGAGCTTGCTAATTTATTTGTAAAATACCTGAAATGGCAGGATGTTCTTGTAGGTGGAGCTCGTGAGTCTGGAGGTCTGTTTTTTGCTGTGGAACATTCTCTAAATATCAAAAGAAGTCTTTTAAGTGGGGTCAGCCAGGTTTCTGCTTTTTTTTTCCTTTCTTGCTGATATTTTTCTACAATATTTATGTAGGTTATCATAGCAATAGCTTGGTTTGTATTGTTACATTATTCTGTACTAGATAATTGTAATAAGTGACTTCTACAGTTTATCATACAGGCTGCCCAGGGAAGTGGTGGAGTCCCCATCCCTGGAGGGTTTTAAGGGACATGTAGATGTGGTGCTGAGGGACATGGTTTAGTGGTGACTTGGCAGTGCTGGGTTAATGGTTGGACTTGATGATCTTAGAGGTCTTTTCCAGCCAAGGCTATTCTATGATTCTATACCTAGGTCTTACCTAAAATACTTATAAATCCACACAAACTATTGTATTCCTGTTCCAGGCAGAATTTGAGAAATTTTTCATTATGTAAAACCATGTTTTAATTTTTGTCACAGAATGTTTTTTTAAGACTTTGGATATGCAGGTTGGATATGAGCCAGCAGAATTTAGCCTGCAGAGAGCATGAAAGACTATTAGAAAAATACATGTGACAAATACAGGTAGACAAATCCTGGTAGTCAAACCAGGACATTATGTGATGTCTTCATCACATTAAAAGCTGTATTACTATTGGAATTCTAAGGAAAGCTATAGTTAGTATTTCATCCCAACAACACATTTCCCTTTTTGCTTTTTATTATAATCAATTGTAAGATGGTTATTCACAAACTGGACTTCAGTTTATGCTATATTGTACTTGCAGTGGTTTTTTTGGAATAACCATCTTTTAAACAATGAACCAGTGAGGATCAACCATTCTGACTAAGCAGCCAAATTCCTTTTTCAAAGGAAGATGTATCAAGTTTTTACACATGTGCAGATCAGCTGAAGAGCGCTTGGGAAATGGAAGTTTGAGAGCAGTTTGCTGTCATGAAGACAGTTCAGCCAGCCAGTGTCTTGCTCACTGAAGTCTCAATAACTGGGTTTATGAGCCAAATAAATTGTCCTGTCAGGCCACATATGGACTGCAGGCAATCGGTTGAACATCTCCGTACTAGTAATAAATACATTTAGCTTGGTCTGGGTAATTAAAGTAAATTTTAAAAAAATCCTTTTGCAATTAGGTACTTCAAGGTCTAGATTATCTACACAGCAAGTGCAAGATCATTCATACAGATATAAAGCCAGAAAACATTTTGATGTGCGTGGATGATGCCTATGTTCGTAGGATGGCTGCTGAAGCTACTGAATGGCAGAAAGCTGGTGCTCCTCCTCCCTCTGGCTCAGCAGGTATGATAGTATATTTAGTAAAGTTCCATAAGTGTATTAGTGCTGACAGTATTTTATTTAATGAAAATCAATTTTTTAAAAATAATTGTGTGTGAAAAATTAGTTAATTCTTATTCATGCTCTGGAAGCTGTCAGGGAAATGCTTTCTTCTTAGTTTTGCACATTCAAGTTTTCAGGGTCCCCAGAAAATGTGTCTAGTTTTCAGCATCCCTGTGAAATTATCTGTCTTCTCATCAGTTCTAACATATTCTCAGAATACAAAGAAAAATCTTAGAGTCCACAGTTTTTTCATCCTTGAAAATGGAATTTATTGTGCCTAAATGAACTTGTGGTAAGCCCTTGTCCCTGGTACTGTATGTGGAATGTTCTATGTTAAACTTGCCAGGAGTTTAGGTAGGATCTGTACATTATATTTAGCTACGAGAAACCAAAGGAAAAAATTTCACAGCAATCAATAAAGACAAACAAGGAGGAAGTGTGGCTTTTTTAGTGCTCTTTAGTACCATGGCTGCTATTTATTTGCCAGTGTCTGGCACATCAGCTCTAAGTAGTGGAGAAATAATAACATTTAAATACCTTTGTAACATTGTCAAGAAATATGTTACAGATTGAAATCTCTGAGGTATAATAAAATATGTGTTATATCAGGAAGCAAGTACTGTGATCAAAATCCGTGGATACTTCACAGCATTATATATGTTAAGATGCAAATTCTTAAAATCATCAATGTATTAAATTTTACATAATATGTAATCAGAGAGCTGAAAACTTTATCTTATTTGTGTGGGAACCCACTTGGTTTTGTTCCTGCAGCCTTTATATTGCTTCCTGAGAGTAAAATAAACATTTTCTAAGGAATATATGGATGGAGTTCTTATCACACCTTGTTCTTAGCAAATTGTAACTCAATCTATGGCTTTCCACGCAGGATCTGAATCTGTGTTTTCTTTACGGCATTTCAAGAATAGGTTCTGTGTAATGTCCCTCTTCAGAGCAGTGATGGTACTCAAGTTTAAGAACCTTAAGTCAACCTTTTTGAAAACCTTGCCCTCTCAGAGGCATACAAGCAGTTTTTCCCCTGAACTTAGCAGCAGGAGCTGAACCTGTAAAAGAACTCCGAAGTCTCAGCAGCCTCCATTTTTTATTTTGCATTTGTCAATTGCTATATGCCTGTGTGTCTGAAGAAGTTCGTGAGAGGTTCTTCTTCCCCATTCAGTTCCTCTTTCTCACTTCCACTTTGCTTCTGTCTCCCATATTTGGTTATTTTTATTGGTTTTGATTATTTGGAGGGGGTTGTGTGGCTTGTATTGTGGTTCTGTGCATTTTCACAGTATTGTAATCTCATCAGACCTGGAAGAGGCCTGTGCTGGAGATGCTTTTTCTGCAGTGGTGTCCTTTTTGCCATAGGCACTTCTTCATGCCTGCAGTCCTAGAAATCAAACTGCCTTGTTTCAGAACAAAGGAAACATGGATATTTGACTTTTCTGTTGAGTGCAACACAGCAGTTGTCTTTGTTGATATTCCGTGAACTATTTAAAATCTGTCTATACCTACTCAGTCAGCTGACTACATACATTTCATCTGTGACAACTCTGCAGTCATTTAATGTTCTCTGTCCACTCTTTACTGATTCAGACTTTCCTTTCTGACTTCCATTAACTGTCCACCAACTCCAACAGAGCAAACAGAAATTGTTGCTAGCTCCTTCCAATTCCAGATGCTCTCATGGAGACATCAAATGATTTCAGGCAGCAGGTACTTGTAAAGACTAAAAAAAGAAAACTATCACTGTTTATATTTAGTTAAGAATATTTTTACATGATTTCTACTGCTTTCTGCTTTTGTAGTGGTTTCCTTTTGTAAATATATACATTTAAAATTTTATTTTCTTCTTTTTAGTGAGTACAGCTCCACAACAAAAGCCTGTAAGTATTGTTATATAATTCAAATCAACTATCTTATTTTCTGTGTTTCTCTAGGTATTAATAGCTATTGGACTGTTGGTAGTCTACCCTTTCTAAAAGCTTCCTTTGAATAAAGCTTTTATCGTTCAAAGAACATTTTTCTTTTAATGTCTTTGGTCTTACCAGTTTTAAATACAGTGTTTCTCTGATGGAAATGCTCATAGACTTACAATTCTGTAGCTATGTCAAAGAAAGTTAAGCACGGCCATTTTCATCTCTCGAGGAATAATCCATTCTGTTCAAATCCTGACAAAAGTGGGTGCATACACTAAATATCATGTATTGCAGATAGCTTAAGGACTTCAGGGCCTTAATCATCAAGGCCTTAAAGGAGAAGCTGAGTTTTTTTTATGATGTTTGAAAGATATTTTTGCCATATACATGTAGCAAATAACCACTGGTTATACAGCTGTTTAGAAATCTCTAAGGTCAAACTTGCTTTCTACATCTGTATGTATAGAACGTATATAATTTTATTTGGCATACAACATAGATGAAAATTACCAGGATTTCAAATGAATTTATCTGGTTTTGGCTGTTCTGTAGCTTCTTTTAAACATAGCAGGATTTACAGGTCAACTTTTGAGAAAATAATATTTCCCTTTGTTCCTTTTACTTTGTTTTTGAATTATATGAGGATTTGTTACTCTGATATCTAAACAACAAATGAAAACTGGAGAGATCTAATTTATCAAATAGTAAAAATAGAAGTCAGAATTCTGTTAAAATACAAGAAACTGTTTCAGTCCTAGCTCAGATGTGTTAATTTTTCTTGCCTTGTTATTGTACCTGAGTTTTTCAATTCTTATGTTATGTAGAATGTGAAACTTTTCATTATGGCCATCTGTTGTTTGTGATTCACATGTTTTAGGCCAGAAGTGAATAACAAAAATGCTTTCCTTTCACGGGGAAATAGCTGAACAACACAGGATTTATTTAAAATTCTTCACCATTTTCAATGTCTGGCTTTCTCGTATCATTTTTCTCAGCATACTTTTTCTTGTCATTACCTGGATTGTACAGAGAGAGAAATCATGTATAAAATTTATATGTGAATAACTAGATATTATAGCAGAATATCTTCCATATGCAATATCATCTGTTGGTCTAGATTGACGTTTAAGATTATTATGCTAGTTGAGGTTACAGGATCATAGGAATTTTACTATGGTGTCTTAGATGTATTTTGCTCTTATATCTACTAAACAACCATGTTAAAAGATGTATAACTGTGTAAGATTTTGATAGCTTTTTTTTCTTCATGTAATCCTATGTCATGCTTAATTTGAAGTAAAATGGAAAAAGCAATGTATTTACTATAATAATTGCCATTTGATATTTTCAGATAAAAAGTAATCATACTGCAAATGAATTTCGTGTGAGATGCCTTGAGAATAATTGTTTATGGGTTGGTTTGTTTTTTTTTTCTTTTGTTTGTATTAATATTTTAGGTTGGAAAAATATCCAAAAATAAAAAGAAAAAACTGAAGAAAAAACAGAAGAGACAAGCTGAGCTGTTAGAAAAACGCCTGCAGGAAATAGAAGAACTAGAGCGAGAAGCTGAAAGAAAAAAAATAGAAGAAAATGTAACCTCAGCTGTACCATCGAATGAACAAGAAGATGAGTACCACCCAGAGGTGAAACTAAAAACAGCTGAGATAGAAGAGGTAGTAGATGAAGAAGCTGGAAATGATGATGGTTAGTATTACATGCTTTTATTGACCCTGAATTTACTGTTTCAGCAGGGAAAGTAATTGCAGCATTGCATCTGATGCAATGAACAAAGTCCAAACTTTCTTGGATCATTAAGTTTCATTTTCTCCTGTAGGTAAAATCGTAACTACAAAGTTTAAAAGGAAAAGTCAAACCTGCTATAGAAGCGAATAAAACCATCACAAACATCAATAGCAATCTGGCTGTCAAAACCCACAAAAGAGCTCATAGAAAATTCAACAGAACAGTCAGTTGTCATACCACATTAAGTGGCATTACCAAGTATCTTGGCGAGACAGAGGAAAAATAAGATGGATTTATATTCTGTAACATTAATGTAATTATAGTCATCCTTACTTTCCCTTTTTCTTGTTACAATGTTTATTGTAATGATCTGTTCAGGTAATAATAATTGCAACTTCTTCACTAAAATTTTTAAGATGTCTTATTAAAATTCTTGTTTAGTTCTTGTGGTTTGGAGCATAATTGTTATGGTTCAACTCTGTTCTGACTTCGCTGGTTTTCTTGTCGATGCTCTCCAATTCTGATAAAAATGTAACTACTGAAACTGTCTTTTGGTTTTGTTTAGTTTTGTCCTGCTCTTGCTGCAAATTTTCTTACTTCTGTGATGACTCCTTGTTTGACACAGAGTGGGTTAAAGATTTTTAAAGCTTGTTTTCTAGACCTCATGTGTCTTTTCTTCGTAGCATTCTTCTCTTTTGAACCACTTCTCACTGTTTATTTTTTCCAACAGCTTTATTAGTTCTTTCTTTTGAGTTTAATTTAGATTTTTATGGTCTTTGCATATTTCAGTGATACTCAGTGTTTCCTTGTGTGGTATGTCAGAAGTCAAGTGGTTACTTAAGAGTTCAAATGGTATATTGATGTATGATCTAATGTGTTGCTCATTGAAATTTTTCAGGTGAAGCAGAGGATCAGGATGAAAAAGAAGACACAGAGAAAGAAAACACTGAAAAAGATGATGATGTTGAGCAGGAACTTGTCAACAGTGACCCTACAGAGCCTAAGTGGATAGAATCCCCCAAAACAAATGGCCATATTATGAACGGCCCATTCTTATTGGAACAACAGATTGAAGATGAAGATGAGGAAGAGGAAGAATGTCCAAATCCAGAGGAGTATAATCTTGATGAGCCAAATGCAAAAAGTGATTACTCTTATAGCAGCTCTTATGAACAGTTTAATGGAGAATTGCCAAATGGATGTCATAAAATTCCCGAGTCACAGTTCTCTGAATTTTCAGCTTCAGTGTTCTCTGGGGCTCTAGAGTCTGTAGCTTGTGGTTCTGCTGTCTCTGAAGGATCAACTGTAACTGAAAGAGAGGAGAGCAGCCCATCTCATGACAGGAGCAGAACAGTTTCTGCTTCAAGCACTGGGGATTTGCCGAAAAGTAAGTATTTCTCCTAGTGCCATATACCATCCTTGAAGTCTCCTGGAGCTATAGGTGATGTCTTATATAGGATGAGCAGCAGGGTTAAACCTTTTGTATGTGTTTTATCTGTGTTCGTTGATACATGTAGGCAGATTTTACTTTGGTTTGGGTATTTTGGTGAAAATTCAGTACCCAGTCTTATGGGTAGGCTGTTACACACTTCTTTCAGTAACACAAAAAGGCCTTTCAATAACAGACAAGAACTCCATCTCAACGTTTCCCTGACTTAAATTGAACGCCAGGTCTAGCACTTCTCAGTGTTAGTGACTTTTCTCTACCTACATGTGAAGTGTTTTAAATGTTTTTAGTTTCTGGGTTGGTGCCAAGCCTACTAGTGGACTGGCCTGCTTTGTGCTTGAGTCTGAAGAGTGCCCACAGAAAAGATGGTGCCTGTGTGCCATCCTCTGTAGTCAGAGAAATCTGTGCAGACTGGTCCCAAATGCTCTCTTTCCTAGGCACTCCCCAGACTTGGGGAGGGAGGTGGGATTTGGGGGCAGATTGACCATAGCTAGGGTGTGGGTTGCTGCTGCAGCCCACTACAGGCAACCCTTTTTTCATTGTTGGCTGATTTCATCTTCTTGGTTTCATCTACACTGAATATTTTTCTCGTGGAATTGTACATTGTGTGAATGCAAAGTCTCAATTAGAACTATTTTACATGTAGTATTTCATCTTAGAAGACTTTTGGCAAAAAGGCAGAGCAGATATCTAGAAATGAAGAGGAGGATTTTAAATTAGTTTGGTCCCAAAGCATTCTGGTGAATTTTGACCTCCTAGGACCAGGTTTCAAGGAAAAACAAATGTATTGGGTTTGAATGGCTTTTAGAAGTAGAAGAGGGGAAAAGAGCACTTTTGGTTTGAGTTGGTGGAAGACTTTTGTCTAGTAGCATGGGTGTGTATTACTTTTTTAAAAAAAAAAAAAGAGGCAAAAAAGTGTAATAGAAAAGCAGTGGTTAGGTTAAGAAGATATTGTAATAGTCCCATTAAATGCAATAGCTTAGCTAAGCTTACTTTAAGTAAATTGGATGATTTTTCTTGCATTCAAACCTGGGAGTTTGATAGATGCAGCTTGGAACACAATACAAAAACATTCCTGTTAATTCAAACAAATAAACCATCTTAAATTTTAAGAGAAAAGCAGAACTGTGATTTTTAAAAAGAAAAAAAAAAATCTGCTGTAGACCTTGTTTTTAAGGGTATTAGGTAAGTTACTGTAGATGAAATACTTGCACTGACAGGTCAGTCTACCAAGGAAAGAGAAAAGGAAATTTGTAGTTGCAGGTAAGCATTATTCCCATAGTTAAAGGGCAAGAGGTGATCATGAGATCACGTAACCTAACTTCCTTTTGTAACAAGCCAGTAATACACCATCTGTTAGGCCCAGTAACCTTTGTTTGGCTTGAAATGTATTTTCCAAAAAGATACCTGCTCTCGATTTGGACAAATAGGTTGTGGAGTCTCCTTCTCTGGAAACATTCAAAACCCACCTGGACATGTTCCTGTGTGACCTGACCTTGGTGTTCCTGCTCTGGCAGGGGGATTGGACTGGATGATCCTTTGAGGTCCCTTCCAATCCCTAACATTCTGTGATTCTGTGAAATGAAATGATAAAAATGTCTACTGTGGTTAAAGTGTGTTCCACTGGTCAGTACTCAGAATTGTTTCAGAACAATTGTGGCAAATTTGGATTTGTCTGGCTGCGGCTCCTAGCTATTACTTCTTGTATCTTTTCTCAGTCATATTCAAATATTCTCTGTAATATACTGTATTTTCATTCATTAATGGTTCTTTTCTGTTTCAAACAGTTCCTTTCTTAACCTTTTATTAAAACTCAACACGACAAATTCTTCGTAAGCCCTGTTGCCAACCTTCAAGTCATTAAGCTGTTTCTGTATTCAGTGTGGGTTTGGATGTTTAAATTCTGGCCACCAGAACTGCTCAGATCCAACACTTCTGCCTGCAAATCGTTTTTGTTGAATATGGAAGGTGAAAGCTTGGTGTCATTGCAAAGAGCTGGATTTTTGCCATTGAATTAAGTAGCTGCAGGGTATTACACATAGGCTTTATTTATAGTGCCTGTGGCTGAATGATAAATGTACGGGTTTCAAGCTTAATAAAGAAAATACTGAGAGACTAAATGTGTAAGTGGATAGAAGAAAAGGAGATGGCTTAGGAGAAGATCACCAAGCTTGCATCAACATTGTCCCAGATGAAGTTACTAAATTTAAATAGATATATATTGAAAAATACAGTTGAGTGTATTTCTTGGTTTAAGACTTTAGAAGAACAGTTCACACAGTTGATTACAGAGTCTGACAGGTAAGGTAATCTGCAGGCAGGCAAGAAATGTGGAATAAAATACAACTGAGTATCACAGAATCACAGAATGTTAGGGATTGGAAGGGACCTCAAAAGATCATCTAGTCCAATCCCCCTGCCAGAGCAGGAATACCTATATCAGGTCACACAGGAACACGTCCAGGCGGGTTTTGAATGTCTCCAGAGAAGGAAAATCCACACCCTCTCTGGGCAGCCTGTGCCAGTGTTCTTTGACCTCACTGTGAAGAAGTTCTTCCTCATATTTATGTGAAACCTCCTATGTTCCAGCTTGCACCCATTGCCCCTTGTCCTATCATTGGATGTCACTGAGAAGAGCCTGGCTCCATCCTCATGACACTCACCCTTGACATATTTATAAACATTAATAAGGTCACCCCTCAGTCTCCTCCAAGCTAAAGAGACCCAGCTCCCTCAGCCTTTCCTCATAAGGGAGATGTTCCACTCCCTTCATCATCTTTGGGGCTCTGCGCTGGACTCTCTCAAGCAGTTCCCTGTCCTTGTTGAACTGTGGGGCCCAGAACTGGACACAATACTCCAGATGCGGCCTCACCAGGGCAGAGCAGAGGGGGAGGAGAATCTCTCTTGACCTACTAACCACACCCCTTCTAATACACCCCAGGATGCCATTGGCCTTCTTGGCCACAAGGGCACATTGCTGGCTCATGGTCATCCTGCTGTCCACGAGGACCCCAGGTCCCTTTCCCCTACACTGCTCTCCAGCTGGTCAGCCCCCAACCTGTACTGGTACATGGGGTTGTTCTTCCCCAGATGCAAGACTCTACACTTGCCCTTGTTATATTTCATTACATTTCTCCCCGCTGTATTTCTGAAAAATGTCAAGGTCCAGACAAATAAGTCTTTCAGTCCATCTCCTTACACTCTGCACTCCCTTAAACAATATACAGGAGGTTCCTGGATGCCTGGTAGCCTCTTCCTTTGTGTTGCTGACAGTATATAAGCAGAAAGCCTCTACTGCTGTTTTCCTGGGGTGATGAGTAAAATCCTCATGCCTCCAGAGAGTCAGGCTGATTTTGTCATCATGGGGAACAGCTTATCTCCATAGCTGGAGAAACAACCCTACTTTATTCCTCTTTGATGCTATCTCATCAGAAGCAATTTACAGACCTTTTGTGCAAAGAAAAAAGACAGTCAATTCGGCCGTAGCTCAGAAGGAGGAAAAGTTGAATGTTAATATTAATGGCATTAATAGTAATGCTGCATTAAACAGTAATTAAAACAGATTAAGATATTTAGAAAGAAGAAAGATACAAGAGTTGCAGGCTATTCAGTATTTTTAAATGGTGCTACTTTTTCAGGATAACTTTAGTGCCTTTTTCTTATACAGAAGTAGACTTTGTTTGTTCCTCTCTGTCTAGGCATTGCTATACATTATTAAGTAACATGGTCTCATTTTTTCAGCCTCATTCAGTGCACAGACCAATCTCTGTTCAGTAGATGAGCAGCTATTAAGGTTTTATCTTTTTCAAGTTTTCACAGTGTGACCATGTGCCCTTAAGATAGACCTATTAATTTCCTCATGACTCTCCTCCTCATTCCAGTGTTTGAATGTTTACTAAGAGCACTATAATGCTGAGACTGTGAGAAGAGGAGGTGATATTTCTCAGTTTTACAGAACTAGGACACACAAAAGTGAAAATCAGAAATGCTCACTAATTTTGTGCTCAGGTTGAGCTCCTTTGGATGCTTTTTTGAGAGTACTTGCTAAAAAGCGCATTCCTTTTGACTTCACTTTCAGTTGTGAATGATCCATGTTTTTCAAATTCAGAATCCACGGTCTCATATTCATCTTTCTGAGAAAAACACAAGAGTGTAGGCATTTGCCTCTTACCTTGTCAGGTCCCACTGTTAGAAGAAGGTTGAAGAAAGCTGTTTTCTGTTGTCATATTCAGGTGTCTTGCTGATGATGCTTTCTTTCCCCCCTTCATGCCACTTTATTTACTGCAGTGCTTCACCCTCAACAAGATGTGTGGGAAGGATTTATCTAGCACTATTTTTTTTATTTTTTTTTTTGCCAGGGCTACTGAATTGAGAAAGGTCCTGTTATTTCTTGAATAATGCATGTGATTGTGTTTAAAAAAAAATAAAATTTGACTGTACTACACAGGATGCCATAAGGGAAGACTTTAATATTAAGCATACTAGTTCCTGTCTTTTAAGTGCTGGATTGCAACTTTATTCTCTCAGTGTATTTTGCTTCTATGCGCTATATTGGTGCTTTTTTCCAGTTTGAGTCATGGACTCCGTTCCAGCTTTTTTAGAGGATTGTTTTATTGAGGTCACTGCCCCTTCTGTCTTCTGCCAGTTAGTCCTCTCTTCCTTCTCTTCCCTCGTGGATCCTGCCATTTTCTTTTCTGGTGGGACTGATGCCCTAATGGCCCATTCAGCAGTTGAATATCCTTGTCCTCCTTCTGTCACTCCTAACTCACCGTTAGACATCCTGTATATTTTTACCCTTTGTCCCATGTGTGTTGTATTTTCCTCTTCCAAGTCTTACCCCAGTTTAACAGATCATTGTATCCCCATTGGGGTCCCAAGTGCCTTTTGGATCTAGTACCTCCTTCTTACCTTAACACTTTGGGACAGGAAACTGAGATTAACCCTCCACTGCTATGTGATTTGTGATATCTTGTTCTGTCTTCCACGTTCAAGTCAATCTGCTTTTTTTCCAATGCAGTTTGGAATCTATCATGGGGTATGTCAAAACAAACAAAAGCAGCAGTCCTTCAGTGTCATATGTTAGGATCTGCAATGTCCCAAGAGCATCTAAAGATTGCAGGATTAGTTAGATTGAAGTTCTGTCTTTTTTTTGTCTGTATCATACTCAATGCAAATAGGACTTTCAGAGAACTTTGATTCAATGCTGAATTATCTGTGAAATGGGTGACAGTCCCCTAGGCAGCTTTTGGTGACTCTTTTTCCTTTTAGGACAGATATTTATTTATTTATCTATCTATCTATCTATCTATCTATCTATCTATCTATTTATTTATTTATGCATTTATTTATTTATTATATATTTATAAATATATATTATAAATAAATAAATAAATAAAACAAAAAGGAAAAAAATCCAGCTGAATTTTCTTTCTCTTAGCCAAGAATGGAAGTGCAGAATTTTTCTCAACTAATCTGCTCCAAGTGCGTGTCTTACATGTGGAGTTCTTGGAGTTTGAATTTTAACATTTTCTGTCTGAATCTATTCTTGGAAATATATGCACTGTTTTTGCTTAAAAGCTCCTCTGGATATTCTAATAATAGTCGTTTGGCAGTTAAATTATCAAAAAAATTGCACTTGAAATGTAAGGTGAGAAATCCTATTTATGTTGCTTTAATTTCTCATAACATTCAGCAAATGATTTTGATGTCTTCAATGTATTACAAAATTGCATAAAGTGTCAAGACAAAACTGCTTAGAGATAATGAATAGTATGTTCAAAATAATAAGTACTCTGCATTTTGCTTGTGTTAGCAAAAACTCGTGCTGCTGACTTACTGGTGAATCCACTGGACCCAAGAAATGCAGATAAAATTAGAGTTAAAATTGCTGACCTGGGGAATGCCTGCTGGGTGGTAAGTATAACTACATCATTTTAGCTATTTAGCCTTAACTATGAAGAACAGGCCTTTTTATTGTTCTTTTTTTCCATTAACGTGGTTCTTTCTGTTTTAGCATAAACACTTCACAGAAGACATCCAGACAAGACAATATAGATCCATAGAGGTTTTAATAGGAGCAGGTTACAGTACACCTGCTGATATCTGGAGTACAGCATGTATGGTAAGAACAATACAATGTGTATTTTACAAGAATAAACCTCCTAAAAACAGTTGTTTATTTAGTAAGGAAATCTGATGAGGATGGTTCTGATATTTGGACACAAGTACATTATCATAAATTATGTCGTATCATATAGCTACAGATGATTTTTTCCCCTTTATTTCAGTTTTTCAAGTATTTTTAATCAAAAGGAAGTATTTTGGAGAACATTTCTAATTTTCATTTGATGCATTTTAAACTTGCAGTCAAAAGTATGCAAGTTTGGAGGGAAATACATGTATATTTTAAATGTCAAAGTCTAACTGAAATAGTACTACTGTATGTTTCCTTCCCATCATAGAATATATGCAACTGTTTGCTGTTTCCACTTTTTTTTTGCATCCATAAAGTAGCAAAACAGTCACATACTTCAAATTCTTGCCAAGTGCAGTGAAAACATTGATCAGATTATGCTTGCAAATCACAGCTTTAAATTCTAAACTTTGAAGAGGAGGAATTTAGTTTATTAGTAAAATATGTGGTAACATTCTGTAGAATTAGTTTTAACACAGTAAAAATGAAATTACATGTTTTCAGAAATCTTTAAAGAATAGAAAAAAACCCCAACTTATTCAGCTTTCTGAAACACTGTAGTATCTCTTTGAGGACAAATAAGCTACATGCATCTTCTCATTAAAGATAGTTTTGGAAATACGTTTAGAAATATCTGTCTATTTTAAAAGTGAAAACTTATCCAAATCTTTATATTTTACAAATATATGTCTGAAAAGAATAAGTGTGTGAGGAGGAGGAGGGCAAGACTCAAATACTAGACACAGTTTGCAGGCGTGGGTGATGGGAAGAATTGCAGAGCTCAGAGGGAGAGGAGGAGGATTGAAAGGAACATAAAATCCTACAGATATTATAAGCTCAGCAGGCCATGTGTTGGATGTAACTAACCTATAAGTAAAATTGCAAGTATGTTTTCTCTGGACTTTAATACTGGCTTTTACTTTAGTACACAGGAGAGAACATCCATTTCCAAATTTACTCTTCCATTTGGTAGCAAAATGTAGAATTTTTCTATTACATTACATTACTTTGTACATTTTGTACATTATCACATTACATTATTATTATTTTCTATTACTTTAGATTACATCTAAAACAAAGCATAGAAAATGTTCCACAATTTTGATCCTTAATTCTTTGAATGATTCTTCTCTTAACTAACTGCAAAAGTACTATAGAGACTTTTCATTCCTTTTACCTGATATTTTGTAAACCTCAGTTGAACTTGATACCTTTTTATAGTATTGAATACTGTCCATTCGTCTTTCTTTAAGGTTGTACCTAACCCCCTGATAATTTTATATACAGTCGTGCAGCTAAGGTCACATAAAAACAGGCTGAAGTCTATCAAGGACTGTGTTTAAAGAAAGTGGGGTACCTAATAGCAATATTGCACCTACAGTACTTGAGGTCTCCCAGCCCCTTTGAATTCTTTTCTATGTTATGTAAGCTTTACTGCTTTCTTCATGCAAGTCCTTTCTGAAACTCAGGGTTTTTTTAACAAAAAAAGCCTAAAGGATCTGTGACACTAGGGTTGTCTTAATTCAGATTCACAATTGTTTATGAAATTTTGTTTTTTTAATGAGAAAAATATACTTCTGCTTTTTTGTTATGTAAGCTGTAAATCATTTGAGGCAGAAACACTGGAATTCTGTCTTCTGCCACAGACTTTGTTTTTTTTCCCTTAATAAATGTTTTAGAATTTTTATAATCTTACAGCACTAACATAGAATTGTTGAATTCAGTTGTCATCATTGTATCATCATGTAAAAAAACAGAGATCAGTCTCTCAAGCTCGCCCCAAAATTTCATCATTTCACAGTCCCTCAGGATCTGCTTTCAGTCCTGTATGGTTGAGAAAATGGGTCAGAGCACTGTGAGTGCTGATCCTGTATCAGATGGAAAACCAGATCTGAGGTAGGGATTGACTTCAAGACCTTAACAACTCTTTCTGCAGGGGGCTTGTTACGGAGATTAATGGCCAGGGAAACATTCCTGTTGTGGAACTGCATACTCCCAATTAACATATTTAGGCTGTCTTTGGAAATTATGCTTTGATTATCTCCAATTCCTAAAGCAGCTAAGAGCTATGAAGTACCGAAGTGTTTTAATGCCATTGTAGTCCAACTTGCTTTCTCAAGTTCGGATTCCTTGTTGTATGTAGATGTGGTTCAGAAAATGCCCTTCTATGTTACCTTGCTCATGTTTCATATTTAATTCTCTTTATTCCATAATGTTTACTGTTACCAGCCTGTTCTCAAAAGGATTGTCTGCTGGAGCAGGAGCTGGAGCTGTTGTTTATTTTCAGCCAAAATACAGCTCAGATACCCCGTTAGCCATGTTGTCCAAGTCTCTCAAAGGGGAGCGAGAAGACTTCTTTGTGATATTGCTTTGTTTGTACAACAAGCCCAAAGTCAATAAGGACATTTCTGGAAGCAGTACTATGTGGAATGAGTGGTCCAGCAGTATTGCTGTGACTTTTTCCTTGGCAAGTTTCCGTCCTTCCATACTTTGCCCAGTGTGACAGTACCAAGCATATATGAAGTGGTGTCCTACCAGCTGACTCTGTATTGATTGCATATGGTATTTTTCTTTTCCTGCTTTTTAAAAATAATAATTTTTAAATGTTGTCAATTAAGGAGTTACGTATGTGTTACTAAGTGACCTAAGTTGGAGGTTGTGTTCAGGTTGGGTAAGTAATTGCTCTGATCATATACACCTGTCAGAAACATGACATTTGTGAAGGGGTAGGAAAGGTGCCATGTGGCTTTGCAGTGGGAGCCACGTTACATAATTACAGATTCTGTCCTTCAGTCTGATCATGATTTTGACTTTGGGTGAGATTTCTTGTCTCAATTTATCTACTGAATGATAATGCGCATACTGCAACAATGTGTGCCTAATATGAGTGATGTGAATTAATGTGGATGCAAAGTACAGTAAGGTATTATCAAAGCAAAGATGAGACACTGTGCTTTTAAAACTTTTGCTCACAACTGAATCAGTGAGCTAGTTTTCTGAACCAGCACTAAAAGAGGGTTCAAAATACTTTGACCTTATTTGGATGGTATTGGGTGGAAATATATCATGTAGATATGTGTGTACCTATGATCTTCAGATGAGAGATCTCTGACCAGTATTCTCACAGGGACTGATCCAGGTGTGCTCTTCACTCCTCCGTCTGTGTAGCTTCTGCTGACAGAAGACCTGCTGCTTCGAAGTCATGGTCAGGTTCTTCATCTCAATGGGCATTGTTTAAGTTTCACAATGTGGCTGCCAAACTCTCCCGAGTGGGTGTGCTCACATGGAGTCCAGAACACTCTGTGTAGTAGTAAACAGCACACACAAAGACTGCTTAGCTTGCACAATAGAAAAGATTCTCCATTATGTATCCACTACTGTGTCGGATATTTTAGATAATGTCTCGATTTTTTTAAAAAATGACAATAAAAACAACCCTTTCTTTGAATTGGTTTAGGGTCCATAGATTTCCGTGTCAGAGATTGACCTCTGGATGTGTATGTAAAATACTTCAGTCTTTTCATGTGTCCTGGCTAGTAGATTTTATGAAGGCCTACTTGGAGTGCACGGGACCAGGATTCACCTTGGTGAGGTCTTAACTTGATCTTGTGCTCTATGGACTCCATATGAGCCTAAAGTTTTTTGCTGCCTTTTGCTTGCTACTCTCTGGGAATAGCATTGACTATGAGAGTAGCAGAGCTGCTGGTTGATGTATTGGCTTGTATTTATGGCATGAAGTGTTAAGCCAAGCACAGAGGTTGTGGTGTATCAGCAGCAGCAGACTCTTTTTTCATCATACCATTCGCTCATCAGTTTTGCTTAGTCTTCAGTAACAAGGATGGAGATGGTGATGATGATGATGTTTTTAAACAAAAGCATCTGATAATGGTGTCCTGAGCATGCAAAGCATCTGTGTCAATGTGTGCACAGCAACTTCCAGGATACCCTGCATATGAATCTTTAAGGACACGGTATGTTGTGGCTGTGTGGAGTGCTCTCCTCACCTGGACTCTGCTAATATGAGTTGGCTTCATCTAACCATCAGCTCCATGCAGCTTCCAGGAATGAATAGTCTTGTTTTATTTGAATTATTTTTAGTATGGGAGTAGCCAGAGATTCTGATCAGGATTGCTTATGCTGGAAGTGTACCTAAACAGAGTCGTGTAAGGATTCTATCCAAATAGCATATAATATAGGAGAAATGGTGCAAAAGATGTAGAAATAACTCAGGGCTAATAACCTTACAGTTTTGTTTCTTTTGGTGTTACATGAGCAAATAAGTAGCATTGTAAGCCAGCAGCTTGTGAGCTGAATCTTCTAATTTTAGGTGATTAGCATGGCCCAATTATTGTGCCCCAAACCTCTCTGAATCAGATTTAAAGGATGAGAGGAAGTATCCTCAGGCCAGTACCAGTCATCTGCTCAGGTGATCTGAGTCTCAGAATCATTAAGAAAAATGGGGGGGGAGGGGAGGGAAGGCAAGAGAAAAAAAGAGGATGATGTGTATCTTCGGAGGCTTGTTATCAGTGCACTCACAATGTGCTGTGAAGCTAATGAAAGCAGTTACATGCCAGTCGGCTTTTCCAGACTGTGACAGAGTTGTTTGCTTGTTCTGTGCTCAGCAAAAAATGCAACAGAGTGTAACTTCAGGGTTTTTTTCACAGACCTTGGTGACCTAGACCTGAGTAATTGTTTGCTGGACATTTACAAGTATTGCCAAGGAAATCACACAGAGTGCCCTTTCTTTTAACAATGTGGCCTCTTTAAGTGGGGCACTCGGCTGCTCTCATGGAAAGCTGGACACTGGGATTCTCTCTCCACATGTGTTATGTTCTAGAAAATTCTGTGTTCCCATGCTGTACTAAACCCTATTTTAATTATTCCAACAGGGAGGTGAATCTCTCATTTTCACCCCAAAAAAAGGAAGAGATTTGGAGCCAGCATTTGACAAGATTGAAACCACCCTTGATCATTTAATTTTATCAGGCTGAATTTCCACATCAGCGGTATTGAGAAGGTCGCTTTCTGTGGAGCAGAAACTGAACAGGCTCTGCATAGTTTAGCATTTCCTAAATCCCCAAAACCGTGGAACACAGTAATCCACTGCTGCTGCCAAGAAATCCTGGCAAGATAAGGGAGTTAGTACTGGCAGAGGGCATCCCTTTGTCTTGCTCCTGGAAATGACTGCAAGCACCATGATTCCACTGCTTTTCCTTGTTTGTGCTCTTTGGATTGCAGACGGGAAAAGCACCTGAAATTATGAGTCTATTCATCTGACTTTTGTTGTTCATCATGTACAGTCTTGTTTGAGCCGTGGGGAGGAGATGACTATGTCACAAGCTAGGACATTAACAAGTCTGTGTTTTTAACACTTACCAGAGGTGGCTTTTGTGGTGAGTTGCAGTTCCTGAAATACCTTCTTTTTGTAATTAGAACTAGTGGATAGATCATAGTTGGAGTTCGGCAGGAAGTCGAGAAGGAGAAAAATGTAGTTGGTGTTTGTCTACCCAAAGAGAATACAAATGATGAAAGAAAATACTACTGGGATGAGAGGGAAAGGGAACAGGCAAATAGCTTCCAAAATGAGGGAGATGCTATTAGAAGGTGAGCAAGCTTACAAGGGTGATTTTTATTTGTTTTTAATTATGAACATTTCTATTCACGTCAGAGAACTCAGATCGAAGAATGAGCAGAGTATAGTAACTTATGATGTGAAACCTACGTGTAAGTGCTTGTAGTTCAGCCCCCAATTTACTTCTTTGTGTAACGTCCTCTAATGTATGGTGGAGAGGCAGCTGTCCTTAACTACTCTTCCTGTGTTGTAAGTGGGGAAAAAATGAAAATGTCTCCATGGGATCTTGAGTATCATCATGCTAATGTGTGAGTGGCACATATTGAAGGTGTGATGACAAGGCTCAGTCTGCACAGAAGCAATATTTTGAGGAAAAATATAAAATCAAAAATCTGCTTGAGAGAAGAGAAAAACTTTAAAGTCATTATGCACATATTTTTCAGTAGGCAGATATGGTACAAAATGGTGTTATTAATCACTGTGCACCCTTTTTGAAGGTGGTGGGTGGACAACCTGAAACATTCAGAAGAAGATGATTTTCCAAAGAAACTGACTTTCCAAAGAAACCACTCAGCATGTGCATGATTCTGAGATCGGAGTACAGCAAATAATAGAAGTCTGTTTCCTTTTCAAGCATCCCATGTATGTCAGTGTTTTGTGTATCTGGTCTTTCTTACCAGGCACTAACCATGCAAAATGCCTTTTATATTCTTCCCATTGCCTGGCCCCTCAGAGGGGGATGTCCATGGGAGAGCCAACTGTCAGCTGGTGTGTGTATCTCAAATAGCTTTTTGCTCTGCTTTCCATGCTCCCACCTACCTGTGGAACAGCGTTCTTAAAACTAAGCCTATTTTAAAGCAGTTACAGTCTTTTCATTCACAGCTCTTCATCTCAGCTGGGGCAGAGAAACTCTAGCCAAGAGCTGGATCTTGTCAAAATAATAATTCTGGCCTATAGCTTGTTGTCCTTTTTCAGCTGAGGCTTCATAAGAGGAATTTAGGGAGACTGATGCAGTCCAAGTGAATTGTTCTTCCAGTCTTCTCCCAGACAGCTTTCCCTAGGCATGCATCCATTTTCAGTCACCAGATTGAGTACACAGCTGTCGCACAGTGAAAATGTAGCTATTTCCAATTGTGTGATTAGACATGGATCCATAATACATGATGGTGATGCCAACAATTTAGTATTGTGGTGGGTTCATATCCAGTTGCGTGGCAGGAAAGGAATCATAACCTCTCCAGAGCCTACAAAAGGAGCAGTGTGTCCATTTATGTGAAAGGTTCACCATCTGCAGATGGAGAAAAGCAGTCTAGACTGTTCCTCTGCAATAACCTTAGGAGAGTGATAAGTAGTGTTTGCCAGCACAGTCAGTAAGGATGGATGATTGCCTTGGGCTTTTGTGCCGTATGTTGAGTGTGCTGTATCTCATTTGTTATCTCCATACAATAATTGAAATGCTGATTCCTGTTGAGTTAAATGTCAGCATCAAGTGAAAAAGATCATGGTAATTCAAAGTTAAGAGTTTCGGTCAAGAAACTAGTTTTTATAAATGAATACTTTAAAAAGGAAAGTAAGTAAATATGGCTTGTCTGTATTTGTAGCATCATAGAAATAATAGCCAAATTTAGGTTGAAAGGCATCTCTAGTAGTCTACCTCCTGCTTGAACCAGGGTTAACATCAAGGCTAGATGAGGTTACTCAGAGCCTCATCCAGCTGAGGTGTACGCATCTGTCAGGATGGCATTTCCACAGTCTTTCTGGGCAGCCTGTCCCAGTGCTCAGCCAGTCTCACTGAAGAATTTTTTTCCGAGTATCCTCAGAGTTGAAGTTGGAATTTGGAGCTCAAATTCCCTATCTGGCTGCTCATGTCTGTTGTCCTTCCATTGAGAAGAGTGTATCTTGGTCTTCTCTGTTACTGCCTTTCAGGCAGCAATTAAATCGCCCCTTCTCCTTTCCTTCTCCAACCTGAACAAACACAACCCCACTGGCCTCTCCTCCTGCATCCTCTGCTCAGCCCCCTAACATCTTAGAGGCCCTCCCTGGTCTTTCGCCACTTTGGCAGGGTCTCTCTCATACTGGTGTCCCCAAACTGGTCACAGGTCTCCAGATGCAGTGGGAGTGCTGAGGAGAGGGGAAGTCACTTCCACCAAGGCCTGGTGAAACGATTGTTGCAAACAGCCCAGTATGTGGTTAGCTTCATTACCACGAGTGCACCGCTGGCCTGTGTTCAGCTTGCTATCCATCAGGGTTTCCACCTCCTGATTCTACCATAAAGTGTCAGTGGCACTATGAATTGGAGACCGGGTGGTTTTATGTTCCTACAGTGGGGTACAAAGTGTTGGGAAGTACTGAGAAGTGCTCCAGAGGTCCATAGCAGCACTGCATTACCAAAACTGTAGTTCCGAGTACCGGCAGCAGAGAGCTCTTCTTTTGGTGGCACTGCCTCAGTAATGGGACTGCATGTGCTTTCTGGTGCACTACACCTTTGGATGTGAGCTTAAAGAACAGAAGAACTCTGACTGACTCTGATACTGTCCAGAGGTGTCATCGTCCTTCTTATGGCTATTTATCTGCTTATTAATAAGTTTTTAATGCTGATTCTTTTGCATTATGGTAAAAATCTAGGTCAAGGATTTATTCTTTTTTAAATGTGGCCCAATTAATTTCATTTATCTATTGCTGCATAGCCAGTCCATCCTACAGATATCTAGGAACCTGTTACCAGGTTGCTACAGATGAACCTGTGAGACACTGTCCTGCAAGTATTATTTACAGATATTTATTGCAGCACCCAAAAGGCAAGGCTGGCTCTGGGCTGTCCCTGTGTGCATCTGAGTCAGAAGTTTCTTCGTTCTCAGTGCAGAGTCCTTTAAGGAGAGTCAGGAGATCAAAATGTCTGAGACGCTGTGGCTGCAGCCCATGCTGGGCATGGAGTCAAAGCTATACAGAAAGGAAAAAAAAGGAAGCAGCGTCATCATTTTGAAAAGCTTTAGTTTCTCTTTGGCAAAAGGGTCGTATAAATATCCCAAATCTCTGAGAGCTTGCAGCTCTTATTATGTACAAACAGATCTGAAATTCACTGTATCGCAGTGGTATGCTTACATCTTGTGCTTCTCTATGAACTGCTTTTACAGTTTTTCCAATTTAATCTTTTTAGTCCCACACAGACATATCGAGCTATTAATACTTCAGTTTCTTGGGACAGAAGCTGTGTTCTTTTGGAGTCCACCTTTGTGGCTGAATACGTCTCCCATTATTCTCCAGGAATCTGTGTTAAATAGCAGTGAGTTTCTTAACACCCTCAGAAATCAGCCCCATCAGCATGTGTTCTTCTAGGAAAGCTGGTCTGGCTCTTCCAGTGAGTATATTCCCATAAAATACAGAGGGAACACTTGGGGCTTCTCAGTCTCATCTCAGGAGAATAACAATATTATCCATGTTGTGTTCAGAGATCCCCACCAGTGATCTCCTCTGGCTACTCTAAAAATTTCTTCGGTTTAAATACCTGGTAGTTTATGAAGTCCTTCAGATCTTTTTAAGCTGTAAAATGAAAACTCTTAATCTCAAGCTGAGAGCAGAATAAGAATAAAAGTGAATGACTGTTTATTAGTGGTAGTGACTTCAGAAATTAAAAGTTCATTCATAGGAACAACAGAAATGTCAACAAGGGGCATCCTTGCTTTCTTGGCTGCTGTGTGTGATTGCAGAGAATTATTTTGGCTATAGCCCACTTGGATGACACTGTAGTTCACAGCTTGAAAAAGCCAAGTGCCCATAAATAAGCTAAATTTATAGGTGATTTAACAACTTCAGATTATGAATTGGAACAGAAAAGTGTATGTTTTCAGGAGACAAATATTTTGTGGTAAATGTTCTGACAGAGTGAAATCCCCCCGTAGAGCTGTGCCAGGGAGTTCTGCCTGATTTTTGGAATGATTTTCTGGATCAGATTCTTTCCCTGGTCTTGGAGATGGGAAATAGTTTGATGTTTAAACCACCTGGAAAGAATGAGATTCCTATGGCTGCTTAGGTAATTGGTGATCTAGAGTGGAAAGAGAATAGTTTTAACAAATTAGGTTAGGTGAATCCATGTTTGTACACAAGTGTGGGCTCTTGTAGTTATTTCAGTGCTTTGTGGCTTTTAATGCGCATTACACCCATAAAGAGAAACTCCGTTTTGCCCTGACCTAACACAGGGTTAGCATCCATCGAAGCGTTGCGATGGCCTGAAGGGACCAGTCTTCACAGTGTCTTTGTCAACGTCAACCACAGTATTTTACCCCTTGTTCGCTTTGATGACTTCTGCTTCAACTGAAATACCTTTTTAAAAACTGTCCTAGATTTAGAGTCATCAAGGAAGCTTACCCGGGGTGCTAATTTCAAGAGATTAATTATAGTTACAAATGGTTTGTATTTCTGATTCAGACTTTGTTTCAGTTCCCAACATCTCTGACAGATGATTAGCCTTCAGAAAAAGTGTAGCTCTTTTTATTATATATTTAGAAATACTTCTCTTTCAGCTTCATTAACTTACACACATTTAACATGATCAACAGACAGCATGTTAGTATGTTAAAACATGTTTAATGTCAACTTACACTGGTGCCCCTTCACACCCCTGTGCAGCCGACCTGTTCAGATTCGCTTGCTCCGCAGCTGGATGCTGTTTGCTGCCTCCCACCACTGGGACCAGTGCTGAACTTTGCAACATCACCAAAATACTCCCTGGTCGGCCAGCAGAGCCCTGGGGGTTGCTGACTGGGGAGGGACCACAGTTCCACACTCCTTCTCCGTCTCCTCCATTCGTCCTGGTTGAGTAGGCAGAAACGCCTGGGGTTTGGACGTGCTGCCTGCTCCCAAACCTCCATCCTTTCATACTGGCGGGGTGTGCTCGGGGCTGAACGTGGGGCTCTCTCCAGGGCCTGGGTTCATGCTGTTGTTGTACTGCAGGAGTGATGGTCCCCAGGTAAGTGGCCTCTCCTGAGTCTCAGATCCAGTTGTAGGCCTTTAGCATTGAACATGAATTCCATTTTGGTCTGAGACAGTTGTGATGTTTTGCTGACATCTTAAGATCAAAACCAGTATTTCTGAAATACCCATAAATATGTCTGTTATGTTACAGGCTTTTGAGCTAGCAACTGGGGATTATTTGTTTGAACCACACTCTGGCGAAGACTATTCCAGGGATGAAGGTATGATATTTTTGAGATATTCTGTGAGTTTCTATATATTTTCACACTCCTCTTCTTAAATTTCCAGTGAGCTTACAGTGGGATTAAGTTTTGTATTTGAGTGAACTGTTCATACACATTGTTTTCAGAATATAAATACGATTTTTTTCTTTTTAGTTTTAAGTTCCATCACTAGCAATGGGTGGGCAAAAACTCCCTTCTGCAGATATTCATCTACTTAACAACTGCCTGAAGGAATTAAAGTGCCCTTCTTGTAAGATTGCATATGTGTGGAAACCTGATTGAGAATAACAACATTTTAGTTTAGAAAAGAAACGACAAATTTGAACTTTATAGTATTTTCTCTGTATAAGAGTGACAGTGGAATAATGTTTACATTGTGTATTTTTATTTGAATTAGGCAATTACTAATTTTTTTAAAAATCAGAATTAACTCCTGCTTCCATCTGTATACCTGTCCATTTTCATGCTTGTTTGCTTGTAAGTGCTCTTTGCAGTGGTAATGTGGGCATCATTCATTGTTCCTAAATGCTACTAATGATGCCAGAGCTCTGCTGATCCTGGAAACCTCTGCATGGATTTGCTGCAAACATTGTTGATTTGAAACTATTTCTGATTTTTTACTAATTCCAGTTTCTTTCCTCTTCTTTTTTATCCCATCCTTTCCCTGCCCCTTCCACTCCCGTATCCTTTTTTTCTCTCCCTCATAGACCACATAGCACACATCATAGAGCTGCTAGGCAATATCCCAAGGCACTTTGCTCTATCTGGAAAATATTCTCGGGAATTCTTCAATCGCAGAGGTAGTACCTCTTCTTTTTGAAAGGTGCCGTGATGCAGACAGAAGTGGAATTGCTGTTGCTGGTTGTAGCATGTCCCACTGAGGAGCATTTCCTGAAATCACACAACGAAAATTTCTTTTTGAAAAACAAAATACACAGGAATCTGTGACAAAATTTTATATTTTTTAGCTGAACTTTCTCAAAAATAATTATTGGTACTTTTAAAATTACATAGCAAAACTTGTTTGTAGTGGCTGATACTGAAATGTTTTGAGAAGGAAGTTTTGCTGAAAGCATCTTTCCGAATTAGCCACTGAGCAGTGTGCACGTGTCTTTTTTACCAGGATCAATCTATTTCTGTCTGTACCGGGCCAGTGTTAGTGTGTGCATGCAATGTACTGATTAAACTGTTGTATGTTTCTGTTTTGCTGGCAATGTTCTCCAATGCAGACCACATAGCATTGATCATTGAACTGCTGGGAAAAATCCCTCGAAAATACGCTATGTTGGGGAAATATTCCAAGGAGTTTTTCACCAAAAAAGGTAACGGTATTTATGCAACACTAATTTAAAGCATAATACTATCCAAAAGGAGGGTATGTTCATTTATGGGTGCTGAAGAAATAGATCCGCTTAAATGGAGAGCTCTGAAAAAAGCTGCGATTTGCAGTATTCATTTCAGTATTTCATTTAAAATTCATTTTGGGACGTACTCCACAAAGCGTGGATGTTAACGAATGTCTGTGTGAATCTGTTGTCCAGTGTTCATGTAAATGTAAGGAATCAAGCGATGCAGAGTTTGTAATGTGGTGGAAAATCATCTGTCGACTCCTTTTGATCATATGTAGTGGTCCAGCAGATGCTGCTGATCAGGAATAGCCGAGGTGGGGAGGAGATACCTGGGCGACAGATGCACTGCTGTGTGCAGTCAGTCCCCACGCTCTCGTAACCTCCTTGGAGAGAGAATGCAGAAGGCTCCGTGACAGCGCTCTGCTCTGCACCAGGGTGTCTCACTTCAGACACCCCAAAGTACCGTAATGCCTGAGCACCATGTCCGTAGGCAGTGACTGAGCTGTGTTTGGTGTTGTGCAGAAGTGTAACCCCTCTAAAATTAAAACCCTCATCAGTAGTTAATCTGAGCAAATGCACTGGGCCTTACGGGTTTTTTTTTATCTTTTGGTACTTTGTCTTTGCTCAGGCTGCTCTTTAAGACAGGGTTTTGATATGTGAGGGAAACTGGTGATGCTTCAAGTGTCTTTTGTCCCCTCCATGTACGAGAGAGCAGTGTGTTGTGTTAAGGGACAGGGTATGTCAGGAGCACCCCACTATGCAGTGGGGAACATCTGGTGAGCGTGATTCCCTGCTGAGCAGTGCTGTGGCTTCCCTCTCGCCCGTGGCTCCCCATGCCTGAGCACACAGCTTGTCGGCAGGGCCGGTGCTGACCAGCTGCATCAGGCACGGAGGGGTGCCGGGGGGCCGAGGCGGTGGCGCTGTGCTGTCAGAGCTTGGGGTCATCAGACAGGAGACAATCCAATGATTCTTCTCCCCTTGCATGAGAGCTGCCTGTTCTGTGTGTGGAGATCTCTGGGACCTCTGCTTGCCATCATTGCCTTAAGGAAGATGTAATGGTATTAAACACAGTGTGAAGAAAGGCAACAGTGATGATCATGGACATAGAGCAACTGCCATGTGAGGGAGTCTAAAATGCCTGGGGCTTCTTAGTGTAGAGGGGAGAAGATTGCAGGACAAATAATAAAGGTTCACAAAATGGGAAAGCATTTCAGGATAAGCTGAAAACAGAGCTGTTGTTCATCAGCACCCACCATCCGAGAGAGAGACCATATCAGCAGGCTCAAAAACAATCTCAGGTTAACTGAGATGAACAAACTGGGGGCTGACAGATCTGTAAATATATAAAGCAGTAAAAGGACTGGGCAGGAGGTGCCCTCTGGCACCCCCTGACAGGGCCTGCAGACAGGCTCCCCTGCCTGCCCCTGCCTCTGGCCGCTGTCACAGGTGGGTACTGAATTAGAAAGACCTCCCAGCCTGGCCCCCCTTAAAGCATATCTCACATTCCTAATTCTCACCTTACACCAGATGGATTTGCATTTGCTAATGTTGTCATAGAACCTTAAAATGACCCAACAGTTACGGAATAACTGCAGTGTTTGTGGTGCACAGAAGAGGACAGTTTGTAAAATTCCCGTGGAGAGTTTCACATACTTCTTTGAGCATCTTCCACTGCAAAGCATTGCTGTTGTCCTCTGGGGCCTGAACTTCAGTGACTTCTTCAGAGTCAGAGGCCGTGTAGTACAGGCCTGAGGTACTGCCAAAACTTTCACACTGCGGGGTAAAAGTGGGCTTGGAAATTTATGTGTAGGCTCCTGTTTTGAAAACATCATCCTTGGGTGAAAATAGAGAAATCACAATTTGGATGTTACTGCTGTCCATAAGCAAGCTCAACCTCACAGAGACGCTGTAAACATTGGAACTGTTCCACTGAATGTCCCAGGCAAAGGAGAGGTGTTACTGACTAATGAGTTTACAGGATCGAGTCACTTCTCAGTTAATTGCCTGAAGCAGTTTGTGACATTCAAATAGGAGACTGCATTTAAAAACGGAAAAGCATTTATAAGTTACTTCTTAGTCACCGTATCACAAATGCTCACATACTTTTTATAGGGTCTTATCTTGACAGAGCCCAGTAATAACTCCAGTTAGTCCTTTTCTCCAGTGCCTCCACGGAAGCAATTTTGTCTGTAAAAATGATTAACACATTTTGGCACTAAAATATAAAACTCTCTTGTTTTTTCTAGACCATGGTCCCTTTTATTTTCCTTCTGGGATTTCCTAGCACTGTTTCCTTGTGAGCTAAACCTGCACGAGATGCTGGCTAGGTACTGGCTTTGCCCACTGGAAGTTGTAACGTGGAAAAGCACTGCTGCTTCTTGAACATCCTGGAAGGGGAGGGCTCTCCTCCACCTCCCTGGCTTCCATCTGCTGTACCCTGGGGCCTTACCAGCAGTTCCTGCCTTAGTTCTTCAGAGCACACCTTCAAAATCCGCAGTAGCAGATTATATCCCGCTGCTGTTCCCCAGTCCTTCGTGTCATCCGTTCCTTCCTGTTCAATAATCCATCCTCCTCTTGCCTCGTGACACATCTTAAATTTGTCTTTGGCAGATTTCATAGACTAGTTCTGAGTTTTTATATTAGGGTCAGCAGAGAAAACTTTAAATAGCATCTTCCCCCTCACAGGTCCTTCAGGAATTTCTGTAGTAATTTCCTTCTGAGTTAACATTTCATTTTTCAGAAGGTCCGTTGCTGCCTCTGCTTTGCACACAGGGTTTTTACAGTTCTGACAACCCTGGGTATTTCCTGTGTGCTTCACCATCAAAAGTCTAAATTAAGAGCTTGTGTTGAGAAGTTTTTACTTACTATTACATTTTTAGCATTTCTTTGAAAATTTGTTTTAATGCCCTGAATACTGATGGTGTCAGACTGGTGGGTCTATGCTTTTCATTTCTCCCTTAAATGTAGGTACTGCCTTCCCTACAACTACATGGTACAGACGTCATGAACTAGATGAAAGTATGTGTTGCCAGGCACCTCCATTCCCTGTGCTGCTCTCCAGCCCCTTAGGATGGAAATGAGATGGACCCACCACACTAAAACTAATTTGTAGAGTTTTTTTGTCCACATCAGTTGTGTTAATTGCCTTTTCATTACCCTGTTTTGATTCCATGGTCAGCATCATGATCTTTATTGAGAATTGATAGCACTAGTTTAACTCTTGGCCTTCACACAGATAGTTTTTGCTGTATCCCATCTTCTTAAATGCTTTTACAATCTTCATGGAATTTCTCGTGGAAAGCTTCAAGCCATAATGCTAAAATCGTTAGTTCCTCAGCAGAAACACATGACAGACTTGTGCTGCCCAGTGTGTGCTGGTCTTAGCTTGGGTACTTCAAGTTCAGCCTCCACTTCACAAAACAAGGAGTATTCAAACAGTATGAACTCACCTTCCACAGTGACACCAGGAGCTTCATCTTGCAGTCTTACTTTATACAACCTGAGGGAGGAAAGATGCCTAAAACTACATGATTTGAGTACAGAGGTGAAGGCAGTGCTGCATGTAAACACACACACTCCCCCAGAGTTAGTCTAGTTTGGTGAATGATTATGGCAGCCCTTGCAATGAATGCAGTAAGATGGAGAAGCTATGGGGACAGCCTGATTTATTTTTCTTCCAGCCATTTTTTGCTTGCAGTCAATAACAAGTTACTATTTTCTATCACTTTTTGGCAATACTTGAGTTTACGTATTCTTATTAGAAAGTTTACTAACTGTTCTTGTTAGTAGTCACCAATACACACTTTCGGAAACCTTCAAAAGGGTAAGATTTTCAGCACTTGAATGTCAGAGTTGCATAAAGATTTTAAAGGGCTGAGATTGAGCCTGGAAATGAATGCACTCTCTGAGATGTGCATTTCTGTACGTTCATACTGCGGCACAGTATGGGCCCACAGCAGAGCCTTTTGTTGTTTGACTCGTGGGTACAGATGGGATGTGCTTGTACTGTGACTGTACAGACCTGGAGCTGATGTCTGATGGCATTTTACAGGCAGTAGATTACAGCCAGGGACAGCAGTCAGGTTGCCAAACCACTTTGCTTAAACATAGTATGGCCCGCGTGCCCCCACACCAGATGGTGTCGTGTCGTGTGCTTGTCAGGCTATGGGGGCATCATGTTCAGCTTCCAGTATTGGGTGAGAACCCATCACCCTCCTCAGCAGCTCAGGCGACATCGCAGAATCACCACAGGGGTCTCTGAACTGCTTTTTGTAGTGTCACATGGAGACTGTCTGGCTCAGATACGTGCCTGTGAAGAAGGGAGGTGGCAGTGGAGAGGCCAGGAGCAGCCAGGAGAGTCTGTCTTCCCCATCGTGCTGGGTGACCTGTGGATAGACCTGGATAATATTGCTGGTTTGAATGGGAGAAAGGTTCTCACCTCCTGTGTTTGTTTTGGTGTGAAACACATTGCCAGGTTGGCTGTATGCCCCCTCTTTGATGGAACTCAAGTCCTGCAGCTGCTGCCACCGCTTGTGGTGGTGGTGGGTTGAACGAGACACAGGCAGCAGCAGGTGCTTTCTTCTCAGAGGGGAATCAGCCTGACTGTCTTGAATGTGTGCCTGGGAGATGGAAGGGAATCTTTGAGTGCCAAACCTCTGGGCTTGGCTTGGATTGTAGTGAATCGCCGCTCTGCTGCGCTGTTGGCACGCGCCACGTAGTGAGGTGGTGACCTGTGTTGCCAAGACCTCCATCCTGGGATGTCCAGGTGCAACATACAGTTTGCTGTAGGACGATCCCTTGGTTTTGCCATCGGACATACGCATCTCCATGGAGGACCTTGAGCAAGCTTGCGGTGTGCTGCGCTTCCTGATTAACAGTTCTCAGCCTGGTCAAGATGCTGTGAATGCAGAGTGGGAGAAAAACGGCAGAGGGATGAGTCACTCGCAGGGATAACGAGGTATTTCTCTAATGCCAGTGACATTTCTGTTTGCAGGAGAACTCCGACACATTACCAAGCTGAAACCTTGGAGTCTCTTCGATGTGCTTGTGGAGAAGTATGGTTGGCCTCATGAAGATGCTGCACAGTTTACAGATTTCCTGATCCCCATGCTAGAAATGGTCCCAGAAAAACGTGCTTCAGCTGGGGAATGCCTTCGGCATCCGTGGCTGAATTCTTAGCACAATCTCCCAGCTGTAAAAAAAAAAAAGCCAGCAACCACCTCCCAGTGCATCGGACCTCCATGGTGACTGTCACAAATTCTTTAGCAGGATCACGCGTGAGCTGGCTTCAATCCTCAGACCTTTGTTTTGCTTGAGGTACTGTTTGACATTTTGCTTTTTGTGCACTGTGTTCTTGGGGAAGGGGTAGTCTTTTCGTCCTCAGCTAGTAGTTTACTCACCCACTTTCATCAGAAAACACTTTAATGTGTCTTTAAGCATTGTTTCTTGTGTTGTGTGGCATTCAGATGTCAGATTTTTGAACAAAGGAAACTTCCCCCCCATGTGTTTTGGCAAGTTTTGTAACTATTTATGAAAAAAAAAAAAATATTTTAGCTGACGCATATTATATAATTTACGAGCGTAAGAAATTTATTGAGTGAGAACTGAGTTACAGCGAGGAATTGTACAATTTTGTCTTCTGGCAAAGGGACGTCATTCTTGTATTATAGTGTATGTAAATGCACCCTGTAAATGTTTATTTCCATTTAAATATGAGACTGGGGATTCAATTTCAGAGTAAAGCAACTCAATTTTAGAGAGCTTTCTAGCAAACCAATTGCATGTAGCAGACTTTGAACTGCTTTAAGGAATTGTGTAAACTTTCTATTCTGTAGCAGTTCCCATTCGTTGGATTTGAAACAAAGTGGCTCTGATTTACAGAATTTCATTCCCGAAATGGCACTTTAAAGGAAGGCTAGACTTCTTTCTAATAAAGTATGCATTATCAGTTAGCACTCCCTTTTAGAACTTCTGCCTATTCTAAGTGCTTTAAGAGAAGAAAGATAGCAATTTTCCCTTACAATGTGATAGTGAAGACATGGTACCATATGGTGTTGCCTTTTTATAAGCACTGTAAGTTGTACTATACCTTAAGAAAAACAAAAAAAATAATTAAAAGTTGAGCATGAGAACCACTCTCTGTGTAGAATTACTGATTTTTTATAATAAAAGTGTGTGCTTGGAATCAGCTGAGGAAGGAAATAGCTGTAGGGATTTACAGCGCAGTGGATAAAAAAACCCAGGAAGCGAGGTCATGCTCATTCCACTCATAGCTTTACATGTTTCTAAAACAAATTGCACTAGCTTTGTTCTTTCCCAGAACCAGACAGCCCATCACCTGTTGTAAGTTGCACGCAACAGTTACGTGTTTCCTAGGAAAAAAAAAAATCCAGACGTGCATAGGCTGAAGCTTATAGGCAATACAGATTTTAGAATGTACAGCTCGGAGGTGTGTTTTGGCCTCTTTTAGAAGTCAGTGGGATGAATGTAAGCTTACTTCGGATCTTCATGTAACTATGGTGCCACTTTTTCTTGACTTTGTCCATATGAAATTTATTCACATGCCTTTGCAATAACTAGATTGTGAGAAGATAGCCCCATGCTGTAACAATAACCAGTTGTTTGAGGTGCTTGCAGTTGTCTAATTAAAGTGTTTTGTTTTTTCAGAGAGTGTGCTGGTCATTGGAATCTTTGCTAGCCATGACTCCAAGGGTGCTAGAGGTCTGTGGCACTGGGGGGTGGGTGGGGGTGTGTGTGTGTGTGGGGGGGTGTTTTAGCCTGGCCAAAGTGAAAAGTGGCTGTGTTAACATAAAATATGTCACCTGGTGTAAAGCAGAGCACCCTGAAGGGCAACACACGACCTGGGGCTGCATGTCAGTGGTTGCTAGGTGAAACGTGACAAAACTGAGACAATTTCATACGAAGTGTTGAACTATGAAGGAGCAAACCATTACCCTGTGCAGCCACTCCTCCAAAAAGAGCCTGCACAGCCTCCATAGAGCGCCACACTCACGCATGGGTCAGGAGAAGCTCATCCCTGTGCTGAGGCCCTGCCAGCAGCCGGGCTTCAGGACTGCCTGCTGTCACCTCCGCTCCCCAGGCACTTCATACGGCTGCAAGGACGACACCGGTGAGGACGATGCCACAACAGGCTCCAGAGACAGAGGTAACAATTATGTTCGGCTTCACACCTGGAGTAGCCACGGGTAGCACCTGGTCACTGCAGCTAACTAGCAGCCTGTTCTAAAGTAGACAGGAGTTATTAGCAGCTTGGGGAACCTTGCACAGTATGGTCTCGTTCTGCAACCCAGCTCCATGCGCTGCCCTCAGGCCTCGCCATATGCAGTGTGTGTTTCACAGACTCTCCTAACAGTCAAGATCATGTAGTGCTGTACTGGGAAGAGGGTCAGGACCACCAGCTGGGAATTGGGGTGACAGACCATGATGCAGATTTTTTACAAAATCTGTGTCAGAGCTTCATCCTATTCCACCACATGCTATTATGGAACAGTGTAGTGGGGTTTGCAGAGCCAGCAGTTGTTCAGGAAAGTATTCCTAGAGTACTATTTTTACTAAAAAATTTTTTTCAGTAATTGCAGACAAATTACAATCTAAAGTAACCCATTTTTTTCTACCTGCTGAAAAGACTGACCACCTTTTTTTATTGAGTAGGAACAGCCACTTCGCATCCTCTCCCTCTGCAGGTTTTCTGCTCTGGTTCGGAGGTAGAGCCTTCAAGCACAGTCCTGTTCCCTAAGCAGAACACAGCAGTAGTTAGTGCACAGTTACTCCCCAAGTGCAACAGCGCCATCTTTGCTGCTGCTCTTCAGCAGCACCAATAAACCACTTCCTTGAGTAAAAATCCCAACCTGCTCTATAGTTCATTTTGTTCCATAGGTTCCCTTTGCTGAGGGACCCTGTAGGGCAGGGTGGGCAGTGATGAGAAAGGCTGCATCACAAAACCATTTAGCTTATTTTTAAACTCTCTGGAAAATCTGACAAGGTCTCAGTCTCCTGTGCTGCACTCGGAGCAGGGCCTAAAGAGCCACGAGAGGAAAACTGGTGTACAACTGCAGTGTGCAGGCAGTACTGCAGCCGAGGTCAGAGTTACACCTGACAGGCTTCAGTGCACAACTGCACTGTGTACACTGTGTACCACCTCACCCCGTTACACCACCGGTAACCTCACACAGGACCCCACTGTGCTTGGAGCCATTTTTCCTCACCTCATCTGCCTGTGCTGCAGCAGCAAGCCCACAGCTGGACACAGCAGGGAAGGGTGACCTCACAGTGACCGCAGGCAGGGGTGTTCCACAGCCGTGAGGCCGCTGCCCTGGAGACATAGAACCCTTTCAGGACAAGGAGTTAAAACTGACAGAGTTGTGATTTATTAACATGAATTAAAATGCCCAACCAGTGCTGCAATGTGACAGTATATTTAAAAAAAAAAAAAAAATTAAAGATCATATACTGTACTACTTTCACAAAGATCACACTTTTTTTTGCAAAAGAGACTTATTATGTACAATACTCTATCAAATGAAAGCAACTTTAAGCAATTGTACAAGCAAAAGAAATACAGTATTTACAGCACTCGTCAGAGACATTAGAAACAGTCTATACATTAAATTACATTTTCTGCAAATAACTGATGAAACAAAAAACCATGTCCACACCAAAACTATAAAAATTTGTATTGCATTGTCTCCTACCTCTATGCACACAAAGAACTGTTGACAGAAGAAAATGAAAAAAAACCCAAAAACCTGTTAGTGCCATCACTTAGCCTGTGTACTTACTTAATTACATATGTATAAAAGTAATATAGAAAACATTCACTAAATGAATTTTAACTGCAACAACAAAAAGATTATGCAGCATCAAACCTACCGCCAGAAAAAACAGCTGGAATGTTCACTTACAAAATAAAAAGAAATACCTTATACTGGCTTAACAGCACGTTCTCAGGAATTTTAAAAAGCAAAAAATGGAAAGGATACAATGAAAGAGCACTGGTGTTTGCTTTTATACAAAGTCTCATGTACAAGCTTTAAAAAGTACCTTGAACAGGTACATATGAAATATACACAGTTGATCTTACACAACATTTTAAAAATGCTTAGAACTAAAGGGATCCATCTTAATGCCACCCCGACCCATGGTAATTGTTCTGAAAAGTGGGTGGCACCTGTGCTCTGTGGATGGGGATCTGCCCAGGCACCGGGGAGGCCTGCTGTGGCCCCTGCACCCCGTGGGGAAGGGCGACGGAGCCGGGGTGTGGGCAGAACCCCGAAGCAGTAGGTGTTGCAATACTGTTTGGTCCTTGAGGTTGGATGTGAGGACCCTGACCGGGGAGTGGACAATGAGGTCCTGTTCCAGCAGGCTGATGTTGAGGTCCAGGTCCTAACGTCGTGTGATGTGGGGCTTGCGAGGAGTAAGAGGACACACTCGTATGAGCGTTGGAAGGAAAATGGGGGGGTCCTTGATGGGATGGGTGGTGTAACCCTTGTGCTGATGCTGGGTGATGCCCCGAGCCTATAACATTGGAGGGTGGGGGGGGAGGAGGGGGAGGTGCAGAGTTTACAACATGCTGGTGTTGTGCTTGCAAACCTTGGTGTCCCGTTGAAGGATGGGGAGGTTGGTGGTGAGGGAGAGGACCTGGTGGCGGAGGCGGTGGTGGCAAATGGTGACCAGCAGCCTGAGAATGGATGTGTGATCCAGGAGCGACGGCCACGGCGTGAACTGGACCGACAACGTGTGCTACAGAGTGCTGCTGATGAGTACTTTGCTGCTGTACAAGGTGAGGTCCTGGAACAGGCGGTGGCGGAGGAGGCGGAGGAGCAGCAGACGCAGACGCCTGGTGATGAATACTGGGGTTCTGAGACGGCAGAAAATGCCCTGCAGTTACGTGGTGTCCCGGCACCGTCTGCTGACCTGCAGTGCCAGGAAGTGCTTGGTTTGGTCCAGATGAAAACACAGTCTGTTGGGGTATGCTGCCCTTCAGCTGACTGTAACTCTGAAAGTTTCCTGAGGGCTGCTGGCTTTGATAGTAAGTAGAGGAAGGGGGTGGGGGAGGCGGGGGAGGTGGTGCACTGTTGTTCAAATTTTGTTGGTTAAACTGGCTGTAAGAAGCTGAAGATTGTCCTGAAGTTGTCTGAGTAAAGAGGGCTCCGCTAGCCTGCTGCTGACTGCCAGGCTGGAGGGTGGGTGCTGCCGGATAGAAGTTCCGGTGTGTTTCCCTCTGGGGCGTTCCGACTTGAGGTGACTGCGGATGGTGAGGTCTGTACGGAGATCCCAACGGCTGCGAGTGAGGCTTTGGCGAAAGGTACCCATGCTGCCCCGGCGCGTGAGGGGTGGAGGACTTGGGAGGATTTTCTACGTGAGGCGAAGGGGGACAATGCAGCTTCAAAGGTGCAGAAGGCAACTTCTGTGAATGTGAAAGTTGCTCAGCAGAGCTGCGCAGATGCAATTGAGATGGATGATTTTTTGAAAGTGCTTGGACGTTGTTTGTCAGCTGTTTCTGTTGCAGCTCGGCTTTCAGGTGATTCGCACATTCAGCCTCAGGTGCACTAGCTGCAGTTTCCCAGTGCGAATCTGGTTTTGGGGCTGTTTTCCCAAGTGACTGCGTTGAAACTGCAGGACTCGGTGACGAGGGCTAGAGCGAAAAGAAAGTATGTCTGTGCAAACCATTCAATATGTTCAACTACACGTATACTAGAATGAAAAGAACTCCTCAGAATACTGTTCTTTCTCCCTGATGAGGAAAAAAGTGTTGAGGCACAGACTACATATTTGGTATAAGAAAAACAGCAACAATAGAAAGTTTAAACTAAGAAAGATGCTATTTTTATCAAGTATGTACCAATCATTCCTCAAAGTCAAGGACTAACAAGTCTATTTTAAAGTAGTAACAGAAATAAGACCTGTTGGGTCAAAGTCAGAATCTGTTACTTGTTAAAGTTTTGGATTTCAGAGTCTGAAAAAAATAATTCCAGACAAGACCATTTACAGAAATAACACCATTTTTAGAGTAGTTTAACTATTTAGAAGTGGCATAGTGCAACTGAACAGATCAAACATTAAAACCTGGGTTACTTCATTTAATGCTGTACAGGCAGCTGCTCTCCTATCAGTGCCTCTAGTGACAGAGTGCCAAACCCTGACATGGTAAGAGCCAGCTCCTGTTAAGGTGAGAAGTACGTAAGTCACCTTACTACTGCCAGTTCTCCAGCATTTACCCTGCAGAGCTGTGGTGATACTGCATCCACTGACAGTGTCTCTGTCTACAGAATGCAAGACCATATATAAATAGGTATAGCTACTGAAAGAACAGAACAGAAACCAACTTTTTAGCACATATGGACTACCACAGATATTCTTACAAATGTTTGCCTATGTTAACAGGGAGAGGTTACGTACATACATGCTCATCTAAGTAGTGAGTCATGAGATGAACATATTTTTAAGATAAATCAGAGATGTACGTATTCACATGCGTATGGCACAACACATGGACCTGCATACACTGTGCATTACCTTGCTTGCTTTTGATGGACTCTTGCAAGTCTTTTGTGAAGTATCTGGGGACGGACATTCAGAAGCAGCCTCTGGATTTTCAGGATCAGGTTCTACAGACAAAAAGCAGAGATAAATGTAAAAGTGGGAAAATCAAGTCTTTTGCGAAGACTGCTGTACGCTTTAATAGCTCTTTTAAAGTCAAATATAAAGTTGTGGTAAGTGACTATTCAATACGTCAAGTTGTCATACAAGGTCATCTGCTTACTGACCTTCCATAAGTTCAGTGAAAGAAGGGACCTTAAGCTGCAACTGCGAAATGGGATTTGAGTGAAATGAAGGTAGAGACTGAACATGAGACGGTGAGCATGGGCTACAGGGGGATTCTCCCCCTACAGATGAAGCAGACCCAAACAATATTAGAACGATTACGGACTAGCACAGGGGAACTGGATAGATTTATCTGCCTTCGACATGATAAATCAACTCACCACTGTCTTTGTCTTTTCTGTGATCACTGAGAAGTAAAGCTCGCTGATAACTTCGTTCTCTCACTTGTTCCACAGAGGTTGATGCAGTCCTGGAAGAGAGAAGCACATTGTAAATTTAAGAGTGTGTACTCCCACGGACCAAATTCAGGACAATGTATATGGAAATACTGGGGCAGAGAAAGTTTACAGTGTTGACTGCATGTAAGAGCCGAAACAGGGGTTGTACATAAGGAAATGTGATTTGTTAAGTATTTTGTATCTCTTTTTCTCCCACTTTAATTACACCAATTTTCTGCAACCTTGTACGTTACAAGAACTGACAGATCCTCTTAATGTGGAAACATCTGCAGAGATCTGGGGATTTTTTCTTCTCCTGAACAGCTGAAAAGTCAAAACCTAAACTTCAGACCCGATCATAAATGACATAAATGAACATAAATGACAGCATTCTACAAAAGTGAATTTTTCTTTCAGGCAAGAACATACGGCATTACTCTACTGCTGTAATAAAATCAATTTTGGTGTCATCTGCACAATTACTGCAGAACCTTGCTAATAAATTCTTCCCCGTTTAGCCTGTTTCCACAGTCTTTGCTTACAATATAGTACACTAGTTTCTGCACAATGAACTTAAAGCCCTTTTCAGTGAAAGTCTGAAGGCCGCACTCAAGTTCTCCCTTCAATTTGCTCTAAAAAATCCTTCTATTTTGCAATAGCTGGAGCATCTGAGCAGAAGGATGTTCAACTCCTCAGCCCATGTTCATCCCCAGCACTGTTAGGCCTTTACTACAGCACAAAGAACAGCTGCAGGTCTTATTTTGTGCTAGTAACATTTTGGAGACAGTATCACCACAGTTGACCATCTACCTTAAGGCCACCAAAACCACAGTGGAAAATGGTGTGCAATGTTTATACAGACTGAAGTCATCCTCTCTCATTCCCCTTCACGCTCTGTCTCTCCCCAGGAGTTTTGGTTGTTGGAGTATCTGGTGTGGCATCCAAGAGAGCATATGGTCTGCACACAGGGGAACCATTTAACGATCATAAACAGCAATGCAAGTATCACCACATACTTTCTACCCGAGCAGAAGGAACCACTAGGCAGACTGCGTGCAGCCCTGCACATCGCATTGCAGCAACAGCAAACACCACAAACACATTCCAGCCAGGTCACTGAAAAACAGACTTCCTAAAGCCTTCTAGAAGCTTTTGTTAATCAATACTTATTATTCTCCTGTTCCACCCTGCCTCCCTACAGTACTTCTGGAAAGGTTTTGAGATTTAAAATGAAAAATATTCTCTCTTAGGCCCACAGATGAAGCAACTGCACCCTTACCAATGAAAACTAGATTTCAAATAGAAAAGACTTAGAAGTAATTAATTCTTCAGCACTTTAGTTCTGTATAGTTTTAGTATAGTTTTGTGGCTTACCACGGCACTTCTGGTTCATTCTTCTCACTGGAAGAAGATTCCTTAATTGCACAGTTGTTGCCAATGTCTTCTGGAGCTGCACTATATGCAGCAGTTGGCAGCGGTACAGGTAGGCTTGCAGCGTTATCAGTTTGCTCCCCATTTTCACCACTGTTATACCCATCACTAGCACCAGTGTTATTACTTGTATTTACTCCACCAGCAGCATGAGGAGATACAGTAACCAGGGGGAAGTTTTCGGTCTTTGAGCCACTTTTTCTAGCTTCTCGTTGTCTCTTACGGTATTCTAATAAGGATACCTAGGGAGGCAAAAAAAAAAAGCAGCAAAGCAAACATTAGAAGGGAAGTTTACTTGTTTCCTTTCTCACGGTTTCAATTAAGTGTATTCTCTCAGTAAAACATACCATGTACTTGGTTCTAGAAGAAAATGGGGATATATTAATTGAAGATACTTCACCTCACCTGCAGTGAATTGAGAGTACTGAGCTACTAATGACTCTAAGGATGGCGTAAAAAAAAGCTTCTGCCAAGAGAAGGAAGTGTGCATTTTGCCTCAGGAAGCAGCAGAAGATGTTGCAGGTCAGCAAAAGGTTCACTGCGGAAGTCCTACCGTTGGCTGAAGCTACAAGGGGCAGTTTTTCCTGAAACTGCAGCATTAGCAAGAATATACTGATAAAGTAGAGCTAATTTTAAGAGACATCCCATCCTGCTCTCAGTCTGACTCCCTCATATGAAAAACCCACCATGCTTCTGCTTCCCCCTACTGCTTATAGCCAAGTATTCCCTAAACTCTTCATACATTTTTCTTAACATATAGAATTCGCAACTTAAAACTTTCATTTTTTTCCCAGTTTATTCTGAATTTCTGCACTCTAAGGGACTGATTAAAAACATTTTAAAGCTAAATTCAAAGTACAGTTTATTACCAAAACCAAGGACACATAAAGGGAAAAGTAGTTTCTACTTTATGTATATGTATATAAAATCACTACAACAGAAAACAGTTTAACTTCTAGTAAGTTACCTTCATTGAGAAAAATAAATTTTAAAATGTTTTCACTATATATCTTCAGGATTTGAAGCAGAAAGCTGTGACCTTCAGACCTACTTTAATCAGTACTGACACTAGTTTGGTGGAAAAGACATTTAATGTCTTTAAATCATTTCTTCTAGTTATCAACAACCTACTCTGAACCATACAGCATCCAAACCAAGAAACTAAAGTGCAATAATGAGAAAAAAATTACATTTAACTGGCTTAGTCCTCACTAAAAGCAGATACCTGTTTCTACACAGAGAAAAAAAACCAAGGCAGCCTGCTTTGTTTGCAGTCCTAGGGTTTTTTGTTTGCTTGCTTTTACTGTCTATCCAATAAAGACTCATCTATATGTCAGGGTAAGAACAGTTAAAAATTGATTTTTCATTAAAAAAGTTTAGGTTAAGGACTGATCTTGCTTTCAAACAATTTGTATTATCTCTACATCACATGACTGGGATCCCTTGAAGAATATTGCTGGATGAAATCTATGCAGTGTGGCCACATTAAAATGGGATGAACTTGTAGAATGGTGAGAGAAAACAGAGGAGGAAGGGCCCACAGAAATACTGAAATATGGAAAAATCTCCTTCGGAAAAAATCTCCTTTAATAACTGCACATGGACAATCGTGTCTTATGCGATCCTAGGGAAAAGCTTCTATTATTCCTGAATTCCCACCTTCTCCTTTGGTGAGATGCCTCCCCATTCCCTTTTTACACTGTAGAACATTGCATTTTTTTTATGTGTCCTTGGAAAGCCAAACCCCACTCTTTCAGGGGTACAGATACATTCTTCTCAGGTTGTTTCTTCAAACTGAGACTGAGGGGGATGCAGGGGGAAGTCACACCTTTCTCATTTGGGGATTAGTGTAGAACAAGCCCTCAGTGGTTAACAACCTGGAAGAATCCTTGTCAGCAAGGGAAAGGGGAGAGGGTTACTGAAGCACTGAATGTTGCAGGGATTTGAAGAGAAATTAATTTAACCTTCAAAGAAGGATGTGAAGCTACAGAAATTTTGGCTTCTTTCATGATTTTTTGGCTTTGACAAAACAGCAGGGCTACAGTAACACGCATGGATCTATAAAATTCTCAGGGTTAGGACCAAGTAAGAACAGAGCTCCTACCATTTTGCTTCAGTTACGTCTCAATTTGAAGCAAAGTAAGCAAAAATCCAGTTCTGATGGAGAACTTCTAAAGGAAGAACCATGAGTGCTCCCTAGCAGGATGCCCCCAGAGCACAGGAGAAGAAGTGCATGCAAGGGGGAGCAGTAGGACCAAAAAACCAAAAAGCCGTTGTGCACATACATACACACGAATATGCCCCCAACCCCCTGATCATTACTTCCATAAAGACAGTTACACAGAGTAACTTCCAATGCTGGTTCAAGCTGCCCATTACCATACAACTTACTTACAAGAACTGTTTCACAGAGTAGCAAATTTAGATTGTGCTTGTTTTTCAAACACAGTAGAAAAAAGAAATTAAGCCAAGAAAAAGATTTCTTGGAACTAAGGACTTCTTCATAGTTCTAACAGTGAAACCAAGATACTTTAAGTATATAAAAATCGGGATTTTCAAGTCTCAGTATCATAAATCTGTTAGTGCAATTTCTTGCAGTAATTCATAACAAATGTTCACAGTGTATGATCCCTATGATGCTGGTATATATTCTGTATAATAAAATATTTTAATACTTGGTGGCATAACCAACCATTTTCAAACCTGAAAAGCAATTATTTATTGGGCAATTCACTTAAGACCCATATGAAGTGAAAGTGATTTTTTTATCTATTACTTGGAAAAAATAAATTTACTAAAGGGTGGGTGCAGCTTTACACTTTGCTCTTCATTATTTCCCCCGAATAACATCTACCACATTGTAGTGTATCTAAAGATGAGTCATCAAGATGCTTTTTATTATAGTCTGGTTCTTTCTTTTCTAGAAATATCATTAGCAGACTATGTAAGACAGACCAAATGATTTTAAAATGTATAACCTTTTTCTTTTGTGGAGGATTCTGGGGTGTGCAATTTCCATCCATCAAGTTGTCGTTATTGACAGTCCTTCCAAAGCCAGATGCAATTCCATCTTCTGAAGTACAAAAAACAGATGCTTCCATGAACATGCCTCTAGCATCGTCTTGAATCAGGCACTTTGACTCGCTTACTCTGAATCCACCTCCTACCTCCAACTGATGTGAAGGGGTCAAGTCCCTCAAATTAGAATTCATTGAGAAATTTACACCTGTCCTGTCGGGACTTTTTACCCAGGAAGAATAAATTGTGCCCCGTCCACAATGAGCAGTTTCTAATTGGCTGTTTGAATCAGTCCTATCATGTGGGGGGGCTTCCAGGTTTTTATGCAGTGCACTTTGCTCAATTACTTCGAGTCCCAGCTGGAGGTCTGACACAGATTCCATTTCTCCAGTGCACTGTCGTGTGACGTCAGTCCTATTCCTCGGGCTGGAATATCCAATAGTCTTTATTTCTTGCAAGCCCATTTCTGTCAGGTTGGAATTTCTGAAAGAATTCAGTGCTACAATCGACGCTCTGTCATATCCCTGTGTGAAGAATCACAGAATCACAGAATGTTAGGGACTGGAAGGGACTTGAAAATACCATCTAATCCAATCCCCCTGCCGGAGCAGGAATACCTAGAGAAAAAGCACATTAAACTATTTTTCCACACTCCAACAAAACTGCAACTATTCTGACATTCAGTTGTGCCTTTACGTGGGAATAAAGGCCTTCCAGTACCATGAATTTAGTTAGTTCTAAGAAACAGTTCTACAGCCAGACATTTATTTCTACTATTGACACATATTAGGTAAAAGCTTTTAATAAAATGTACCAAAGTCAAACTTTAAATGTCAGGTTTTATTTATGACTGGTAGAGGAAGGGAAGGAGCTTCGACAGGAGCAAGTCCCTGGCCAGAAGTTCCTAAGCACTTGTTTCAATTCAACATAAAGGAGATCCTCAGTATCAAAATAATTATCTCAAGGGGAGGGGGGGGGAGAAATCAAACAAAAGAAAAAAAATTCTTAAATGTCTCAGAAAAGCTAAGACAATATCAAACCCAGTATCCTGTAGAATGAAAAAAGGAAAAAACCCAAACTTACAGAAACCTAGTTTTGTACTTCTTAAAACTATTCACCATGAAAAACCCAGCACATACCTGTGGCTTGAAGTATCTTTTCTAAACCAACATGTTTTTAAGGTTTTCATTAATAATTTTAAAATTATTTCTATTACAAAGTGAAAGCTCCCGAGTAAAACCCTTCGAGTCAGATAAACATTAAAATATTCAATTACAGTAGTTTAAAAGTAATTGTTAAATTCAGCTGACAGCTATGACTGTATGAAAAATTTTATGTTCTTCAATATTTGTTAATGTTTTGACCTTAAAAAAAAATTACATATATATATACATATACACATATACATATATATATATACATATGTATACAAGCATATATACATGCATATATACATACATATATATGCTTAACTCCCAGGGGAGAGTATTTGGATCATTCATTTTACACAATTCCAACAGAAGCGAAATTCTCCCATTAGTATAAAGCACTAAATCTTTTTATTGTTACTTATCTTCAGCTATTCCTTTTTGGTGCCACTAAGTTTACAGTTCAACACCTTTACACAAACTGTGTACTTATCACACCAAACTGGATCTCCACCACCTTGCTATGAAATGTTTTACTCACTCCTGCACTGGGCAGAGGGGTCCCTGTGGGAGTTCTCATGTTTCAGACTCCATCCCCCAGACTGGGAGTACCCGGGACATTCCAACAGCACTTGCTGTACCTGAACTAATCCACCTAAACCCATCTATTACCCTTCTGCTCTGCTCTCTCATTCTGACCATAATTACGCTCAACAGAAACAATTCAGAGATGCTGGTAACAGGGAGAAAGGTTCATTTAAAACTAACTACAGCCTGAGAAGCACAAATGTTGTTTTTTCTATTCTTATGTATAAATTGCAGTAGTGCCATCAGGCTTTTTAAGTGATATAGAAGAAGAGAGAAAAACCAGTTTAAAATAGAAAATGAAATAGTTGAAGTGGAAATTTACCGTAATAAGTAAATAAAACCTATTGGGAAGTGACCCTTTACATTCCAGGAAACTAGCAATGTCTGGTGAAAATTTCCTAAGAACAGTGCATCCATCCAGGTAAAATCAAGACACCATTTGCAGGTTTTGGCAAATATCCTTACCTCTTGACTGTAAGCTCGCCTTTTTATTTCTGGGGAACTGTCCGGTGAGGAAATATTCTAAATAAATAAGAAGAAATTGCAAGTCAATTTCTTTTTTTGCCTGGAGAAAGATGACACCCCCTTGTAGCTGGAGTACAAATAGTGATTTACACTAGAATGTCTAAACACATTCCCTGAACCTATTAAATTAATTATGAATCTCACCTCAAAGTGCATGGCATTTCCATGTATACAGGGAGTTACAGGCGTAACTGGTGAATATATGGGTTTGTAACCGTTTCTACAAGCTTCATCTTCTGTTTTTACCCTAGGAGGAGTGGCAAACAATGATGGCTCGGAGGCAGTGATGTCAGCATGAGTTGGTGTGGCATATGGAGAAGGAGTAGGTGTGGAGGTTTCTGAGAATGCAGTCTCAAACAGCTGATACAGTCTTCGTTTTTTTAGTGGTGTAGTTAGATCTGTATGTTGAAATTAGAAAAAGCTATTAGAGATATAGACACAGTAATCACAGTTAAGTACTTGATCACAGAATCATTTTGGTTGGAAAAGACATTTAAGATCATCAAGTAACGCAGCACTGCCAAGTCACCACTACACCATGTCCCTCAGCACCACATCTACACCTTTTTTAAATACCTCCAGGAATGGGGACTCCACCACTGCCCCAGGCAGCCTGTGCCAGTGCTTTCAGTGAAGCAATTTTTCCAAATATCCAATCTAAACGTCCCCTGGCACAACTTGAGGCCACTACACCTCGTCCTATCACTTGTTACCTGGGAGAAGAGACTGGCCTGTGGCTCACTACACCCTCCTTTCAGGTAGTTGTAGAGAGCAGTGAGATCTCCCCTCAGCCTCCTCTTCTCCAGACTAAACACCCCCAGTTCCCTCAGCTGTTCCTCATCAGACTTGTGCTCCAGACCCTTCACCAGCTTCGTTGCACTTTTCTGGACACGCTCCAGCAGCTCAATGTCCTCCTTGTAGTGAGGGGCCCAAAACTGAACACAGAATTGGAGGTGCAGCCTCACCAGTCCCAAGTACAGGGGCACGATCACCTCCCTACTCCTGCTGGTCACACCATTTCTGATACAGGTCAGGATGCTGTTTGCCTTCTTGGCCACCTGGGCACACTGCTGGCTCACATTCAGCTGGTTGTCGACCAGCACCCCCAAGTCCTTTTCTGCCGAGCAGCTTTCCAGCCATTCTTCCCCAAGCCGGTAGCGCTGCATGGTGGTGCTGTGACCCAAGTGCAGGACCCAGCACTGAGCCCTGTTGAACCTTATACCACTGGCCTCAGCCCATCAATCCAGCCTGTCCAGACTCCTCTGGCCTTCCTGCCTTAAAGCAGATCAACACTCCCACCCAACATGGTGTTATCTGCAGACTAACTGAGAGTACACTTGATCCCCTGTCCATATCATCAATAAAGGTATTAAAGGGAACTGAGCTCTGGGGAACACCACTCAATCACAGGACATGATTCCAGTTGTCTGTCTCTTGCACTCTTTGATACTCCTCAACTTGCTCATCTCCTCCCAGAGCTCTGTCACTAAGCAGAGGAGTTTCTGTACCTGGACACTTCTCCCACAGGTGTGCTCAATGCTGCTGTCAGACCAGGGCACACCCTGCAGCCTTACACCTGAGAGACAGCACGTTCCCACTGGAGCTCTGTCTGGGAAGCTGCGTCAGTTGTAATAGGTGCATTAGTTTAGAGGCCATGGCTTTCTGCTGGGTGGACACCATTGCTCCCTGGTCAAGCTGGCAAAGCTTCAGTGCCCTTCCGTGTGAATTACCACGCCATGCTCTATTTGCAGCGCTCCCTAGGCTGCTTTTTATAGATGTGGGAGTGGTTGCCATTGCCCTGGCAACGCCCAGGCCTTGTCAGCATCTCCCCCAAGAGCTGGTGGCTCTGGTTCCGCTCCCCTGCAAATCCCTACGTCAGGAAAACCTGAGGAAAACCCCACTGTGTGCCAAGATATGCCACTTCACTGCAGCTCCCCTGAGTGACTAACTTGCAGGTACTTCACTGATGTAATGAAATTATGAAGTCCACATTTAAATATTAGCAGGATTACAAAAATCTCTTAAGGGCAGGCTTGCAAAAAGAACGAACAGCCTACAGACTTCCTGCAAAATAAACTCTTAACAGTCTACAGATAAATCAGTAACTGAGATTTGTGTGATAGAATGATGGGAAGAATGCCTGTTTCCAGAAAAGGGAAAGTCAACTTCTATCCATTTTTAAGACTGTGCAGCTAAAAAGTAGAAATTCCAAGTTCAGGACTGTACAGAGGAATCATCTGACACACTCACTATTCCTTGTGGAACTGTGTTTAGATTTTAGCAAATTCCCATTTTGTATTAAGCCTACAAGATTACACAGCTTTCCCTCTGTGTGCAACACAGGCCCACTGAATTGAATAGGAATTCTGAATATATAGAACAACACAGAAAATGTAATCTATAATTATAATATAACCTATATTTATAATCTAACATATTATAACCTATATTTATAATCTAACATTATAACCTATATTTATAATCTAACCTCTTGATATTCATAGTCAAAATCATTAGTCTTTTGTTGACTATAAATACTATGAGATATGGTAGTTACTTATCTAGTAGCAATTATACACTAAAGGGGGAAAAAAAATCTCAGCCACTATGCAACTAAGTACCTTTCAAAGAAAGTACCAGGAAACAGTGCAAATACCCCTGGAATTTTCATTAATTTATCACTTGAAAAACCACGATCCTCCATACTGAACTACTTTGACATTAGCTCTTATGTCCTGTATTAGTAAAAGCTTCACCTGTTAAGGAACAGCTGTCATTCAATAGCAAAGGACTTTTATTTTCACCGTTGATGGCTGGACTTCTAGATCTCTCTTGTGATGGTGAATTAAATCTATCAAGCATGGATGAATTTTCTTCTTCCAAAGCCTGCTTCAACCAACGCTGTAACAAAAAAAGTTCAAATCGGTCATCATTCAAATCAGTTTAATGATAAACGTTTCAAAACACATTACACATGACAGACTTCGTTTACCAACCAGTTTTTTTCTGCCTGAATTTGTGTTAGCAAATGAAGACTTATTTTTAATTAATATGGGATGGGGAATCATAACGAAGGGAAGCATTACCTTCTTACAAGAGCCAGTAATGTTTTCTACAGGTTCTTTTTTCCTCCTCTTTTCTGAAAGGAATGGTGAAGTAAAACGAATATAGTGCTTTGGAGTTGAATATACATGTGGACTGTAAGTGAGACCTGGTAAAGAATTCAGTTGAGTAGCCAGAACTTCAGGGTCGGTAGTTATGCGTAGAGGCCGTTCTGACAGACTCTCTGTAGGCTTCCCTGTTTTATCACTCTTTTCACTTAACCATTCACTGACCAAGTGCTGAACAGAGAGAGAAAAAAAAAAACACACCAGTGTTTTATGACTGTTTTATCAGTGGCTTTTGGAATTTTTCTAGTATAATTATTCACTTCATGAACTGTAACGATGACAAAACATAGTTAAGTAAACTCCTCATTAGACTTCTGTACTGTCAGGACTGTGCTTTAGTCAATGTGTCAGGCAGACACCTTGAATATTCTTCATTATTGTAGTTGTATTAAGTTACAACACATGACTAAGGCACACTTGTCAAAAACAACAGTATTCTTTCCTAGCTAGTTCAGTGGTTTTGAAAAACATGCCAGTGGATTTTAGTTCCTATTAAGAGATAAACTAACATTCTAAATTTTAAAATGGTTCAACAAAATTAAGGACATGCAAAAATAGCACATGAAATATTATTAGTATTATACTAAGGCTTTAACACAGATTATCATATTTAAGTTGCTCAACTATTACAAACCTATTTATACTTATTAATTCATTTTTAAAGCTGGACTTCTGCCTCACTTAGGGTACACTGGGTACAATACAATGAGACATTTCACAGGCATTTTTCTTTAATAGTACAAAATAGCAAAAAAAGCACAGTAAAATTCAGGCTTCTCAATGTCTTTCCTTCTTTTTTGATATGCAACACAGAAAAAGGGAAGAAAGATTCTAGTCTCCCCTGACAAGAATTTCATAGTGACGCAATCAGCAGTGTTACAGGATGACACATTTGCCTTTTTGGGGGGGGGGGGGGGGGGGCAGGCGGAAGCATTTTTGGGGGCTTAAGTTAAATAACCTTGAAGTTGTTATTGTTCATTTGAGAAAAGGTTTCAGCCTATGACCTTCTCCCCCTTCCCCTCCACTAAATAAAGAAGAATATGTAAAACATGCTGGAAAAAAGTCACTTTTTAATGCAGTCTGAGAATTTTAAAGCAAAAAGCTTTACTGCTTTATTCACACTTGCAGATTTAAGATTTTTTGAGCGTCTTTAAATATCGTAGCGTTTCTTCAAGCTTTTTGCAATGCAGTCCAATTAAAAAATGTAAGAACAAAGCACTACAGGGAGCAAAGAATCTTCCCTCCAAACATGCACATAAATTGAGTGTTTAAATCCATTCACTTCAAAACAGACATCTCAGAAGTACTAGAAGTTAACGATTTCCTTTAAGATATGCTGTTTGCTACTATTAAAACACCTTCCAAAGCTTACAAGGAATAAAGGAAGGAAAGGTATGTTTTATTTCCTTTTTTCTTTCTTTTAAATTAACAGCATCTACCAATGGATGTTACACATAACTTTTTTAATCTCTTAATTTATTACCACTGAGTGGCTATGTAATGGCGATTTTTAAAGAAATAAGTCAATATTTAAAAAAAAAAATCTATATATAGTTGCATACTGATACAGCAGTCTACAATTGTTTAAAACTGTTGCAGTCCACCCTCCCCTTCCCATCCCCCTTAAGCAACATACCTTCTTTGTTTTAGGATACTTAGTAGGGCATTTATTAAGTGCTGGAGCTTCTGTTTCAGTAACCATTTCTGTAACAACAGTTTCTGTTTCAGGCTCAGCTACCAATGCAGCATTCTCAGCTTCATTATGTTGTGAAGTTACTTCCACATCAGGAGAAGATGGCTGGATATCAGAACACACGCTGACAGTTCTGTGTCGTCTACGTTGTTGACCAATGTGAGTTCTACTCCGTGAGAAGCTTTTCCTCTGTTTAGCTCTATTAACTTTGGCTGGGGTAGGCTTGGTGGCAGTTTCTTCTTTCGCTGGTTCCTGGTACAAAATAGAAGTCTAGTAAACAGATCCCCCACACACCTAAAGCTAATTATCTTTCTTAAAACAAATAGAATCATAGAATAATTATGGTTGGAAGGGACCTCCAGGGTCATCAAGTCCAACCTTTATCCCATCATATTCCTAACCATTAAACCACTAGACCATGGCTTCAAGTGCCTTATCAACCCGTTTTTTGAACAGCCCCAGGGACGGCAATTCCACCACCTCCCTGGGCAGCCTGTTCCAGTGCCTAACCACTCTCTCAGTAAAGAACTTCTTCCTAATATCCAACCTAAACTGGCCCTGACGTAACTTGAGGCCATTTCCTCTCGTCCTATCACTAGTAATTTGGGAGAAGAGACCAACACCAGCCTCACTACAACCTCCTTTTAGGTAGCTGTAGAGGGCAATGAGTTCTCCTCTCAGTCTCCTCCAGGCTAAACAACCCCAGTTCCCTCAGCCAGTCTCCATAAGGCCTGTTTTCCAGACCTCTCACCAGCCTCGTTGCCCTTCTCTGGACTCTCTCCAGCACCTCAATGTCCTTCTTATACTGCGGTGCCCAGAACTGGACACAGTACTCAAGGTACGTCAGCAGCTCCTCCTTCCTTTACAGGCCCCAAAAGTCTCTATCTCATTTTTGTTGTTAGAACTAAAATACTTCAGAGACAGTATTTCTATCTTTCATCAAGGTAAACTACAATATGCCCTACAACATGTATTTTCCTCCTAAGCACCTGCTGTATCATTGGCAGAGTATTCACAGCACAAGTCACCAACCAGATCACCACAGGTTTGTGTGAGAACTGCCATACCACATTTATTCATCCATAAGCTAGAAATCAGCTGCTTACATTGTGATGTCTTTCAGCCCAATATTCTTTTTGTAATTTATAGTTTACTAAGTGTTTAGCATTGTCACAAAAGGTACTTAACAGCATGCTAACAGAGAGTATCCTGGGCAACAACCTGAACTGAGAATCTGCAAGTTAAGAAGCACAGTAGCATCTAGCAACAACAGAGTAAAAAACTGTTTATGAAACATTAAGTATCATCTGCAAGAACTCAGAACAAATTACACCTTAGTAATTCCTTTCCTTTAAAAGAAAATAAAGGATTATAATCTGTTGCTGAATAATCGACCAAAGCAGGAAGTTGTTCTCCACTGGTTAGAGAGGGTGCCTCAGGGAAGTCACCTCCTGTGGCTAAAGTCAGTATCAGTAAACTCCTATCCTGAACTTCAAAGAGAGACTGAACTATACAGCCAGGGTGTGTGCACATTTGCATAAACTAATGTAACTGAAATTCCTCATAAACGAATTCTATACACATTTTCTTGAAAAAAATCACAAGCTAAGATAATACAATGTCAAAGAACTGTAGAGATTTTGGTCAAATATATTTGAGTTCAGAGGAAAAAAGGTGCACACATTTTAAAGTGCAGTTCAACTCTAAACCCGATAAAATATGCCATGTTAAAAGCTAGCTTTAAAACAAAGTTCCAGACAACTACCTGAATAAATTCAGCATCATTGAGAATCTGTGCTTCCTTGCATTCTGTTTTAACCTCAGTTTTTGCTGTGCTGATTCTTTCCAAAGCCTGCTCTCTTCTTTTTTCTCTTTTCTCTAGTCTGGCGAAAGCTTGCAAGATAGCTTCCATTTTCCGTTCTTCTCTTGTCTGATGGATTTAATAATAATAATCAAGTTTCAGTCATAATCTTGTGCACATGTAAAAATTTTATTTTATATTTTTTTAGTACTTCAGAACATGTTCAGTGTATGTTGACATGGAAATCAATTTCAGGAGAAGCTCAGAGGAAAGGGAGATGTTACAAGAACTGCAATTATTACAGACTTCTGAAGGAAGTCTTGCTTTGGATTTAAGAACTTGCTAAAAAAAAGGGATTTACTAATAAATCACACAGCATAAAAAGAACAGATAGCTCTAAGCCTCTTACTTGCATGTAGAGTATTTAAAAACAACTAAATACTAATGATCATAAAGATAAGAAACACTAATACATGCGTAAAACAACAGGAAACTCCATTATTCTAACTATTCCATCTTTAACTACTAAAGCAACTCTGCTTAACTAAATTTCAGAGAGCTTTGTTTTAGTAAGAAAACAAATGTGAAGTACCAAAAAAAAAAAAAAAAGGCAAAAAACCCCATGACAAGACACTGTTGTATGTTAATACTAGAGCTCATGTTGGCATGCTTCAGAGTTCATATTAAAATATACATTTTACTTGAGCAGATTTTGCTTTCTGATGTCTAATTAACATAAACTTCAATTTTGCTACCAACAGGGTTGTAGGAAATACTGACCAAAACGAATGTATACCCCATCCCTCTATTTTTTTAAGATCTGGGCAGATGCAGACAGTTTTGTTGACATCTTGAACTTCACTTGCGAGAAGTTCCGTGAGCACAAACAATAAAATGCAAGTTCCAAATACTAGTACTTCATTATAGAACTTGGCTAAGATTTTGACCTAACTAGTAGTTTCAAGTATCTCACATTTTGAATGCCTAACATAAAAAGCACATTTAAAAACGCCAGTTTATGTAACACTGTTCTACCAACCTCTGAAAATCAGGATTTCAGAGTTAGGAACTCAAAAAGTAATTAGTCAGGCAAAAATCCTGACTCCCAACACGATCTATAAAAATGGTCATAAAAAATAACGTGCAATAATAAAGAGCAAAGAAAGTAAGATCTAGATTATTTCTACAATGTCTTTTTTAAAGGCAATAAAAAATTATATATATTTGAAGATAAAAGCAGGTTTTTGTCAGAAAGCAATGATCAAACCCAATGAAATACTCTCAAATAGCAAGCCTCGCATTTCAAGTTGAAGTTCATGTAAGGATCTGACTTCATTTATACTCAGATTCTACAAGACTGCAAAAAGGCAGCAATTAGCATGGGAAGAGCAGGTGTCACTAAGCCTCAGTGACAACTGTAGGCAGCTACGTGCTTCCCAACTTACCATTTTCCTTTTCCTTTCTGCAATCTGCTCCTCTGATTCCATTTCTACTTCATTGCTAATGGGAGTTTTTTCTTCTATATCATCAATAAAATCTGGCTCCTGAAAGACAGAAATGACTGCTTTACAGAAGCTCTACTACTCTTGCAAACTAGGGAAAACTAAAAGCTATACGGAACTCAGAATCCTCAGATCACTACATCAAAAGTAACCAAGCCAATAAATCAAAACAAAAATGTAAAAAAACCCCTAATCTCCACTTGTACCTTTGTATAAACCTGTAAATATCATCACCTGACTAGATATCTTCTATTTTGAGCTTAGACACATCTGTATCTTTTCTTTAGCATATTGATCTTAATGACATGTTGGTGTTCCATTCCTACATCCCCACCCCACCAACCAGAAAAAAAATCAGAATTAAACCTCCAAATCAATAGAAACTTTTGGGCACTAACACAGGCCATTTCATCAGTCAAAGAACCGAGAGCTTTACATGAGCCATCCACTAAAAAAAGAAAAAGCATTAGTTTTAGTGAAACAGAATGAACATCAAAGGAGGTGTTAACAAACAATTACACAGAAGTTCTTCTCAGCAAAAAAGTGTATTCTATTAAAGTCACATTTTCCATTTAAGCTCTCACTATAGACTCTAGTGATAATGCCATGCCTAAGGAAACACAGGAGTCAGATAATTAATAATGGCGTTCTGGTTTGAAAGAAAAATACAATCATGAAACAATAACTTTGAAAAGAGTCAAGATTTCACTAGTCCTATATGCAATTTCACTTTTACATAAAGGACATAAATATACAAAGGGTGTTTTAACATTTGTCTTTAAAGTACATTTACATTTTCCCATATGCTTTCTTTACCATAACATTATAGATTTGACCCCAGGAAAAAAGTTATTAATAGACTGGCTCCTATGTTTTGATATGTTTTAACAGCTTTATTCTTCTCAATTCCTACTGTTTTAAGTTTTGAAAAACAATATGAGTTCTCCTGTGACTATTCTATATATAAGTACTGTATGTTATGTCAAAAGCTCAGGAGAAGGTTCCAAATACCAGTTATCACTTGTTAAAAACAAAAACAAAAAATCACTTAAGATTAGAAAGTTCAGATGTTGCCTCTCTAGAGATCATAATTTGTAACAGCCACATGATGTGCCTTCTGGACTTACAAGTATTTCTAAGCTATTTAGCTACTAAACCCTCAGAACAATTTGATCATCTTATGAAAACTGGGGGTCAATATGCTCTTTTTTACCTTATTTCCTTCACTCCTAAGTGATATTAAAAGAACTAGGAAATGGCTTCCTCCCAGAATAACTCTCTTTTTTCCCTAAATCATCATCAAAAAGCATCATATAAGAAAAAAAACCCCAAAACCCAAACACCACTACCACGCCCAAAAAGAAAGAAAAGATAGTTACTAAGGTAACCATCTGCTCATGTTAAATATTTATCTTTAATAGCTGCTCTGCAAAATTAAGTTAATAATTAATCCCATGCATCTCTCCCACTATTTCTTTCAAACTTTCAAAAGAAAGATTAATTTTAAATTGACTGCCACAGTGTATTACCAAGGTATTACCAAGTATTACCATACTATCCACCTATTATCAGGTATTTAGCTTCAAAACACACCTTCCTCCCCTCAACTCCTTAAACTATATTTAAGAGAGTACTACAGCAATGTCAAGCACAGAGCAGCAGTCAACACTTAGTATTCTGGGTTGAAGTTTTATTTCTTATAGGACCAGAGCTACTTATTGCTATGTTTAAAATACTAAGTTCCTGCAACTGGGACTAACCAAAACGCAATTCAGGACAGACTGAGAGCTCCTGAAAGCATGGCATAAGGCTTTCACACTAGAGATCCACAAAGAAATTCAGAGGAAAAACACGGTTAAAACTGGTACGGGAACCAACATACCTTTAAATACAATCAAATACTAAGGAAAACAGAATAGCATAAAAAATTCTAAACAGCTTATCCATCCTTATGATTTTTGATAAATCTCTATACCCTTTTTCAGTGACTTGTTAGAATTCCTTACTAACTACAAAAGGAGAGTATTTGTGTTTAAAGGCTTTTCTTTCCAATCATCTTTCTGTCAATACCTGATTATTAGAAATGGACAGCCTGAGGGGAGAGAGCTTCCTCTGTTTATTATCTGCGATTTTCATTTTGGTGGCTGTTCCTTCACAGTCCAATGTGATGTTCTGATTTTGAGTCTCCTTTTCTCTTGAACCATCTTTCTCTTTCTTTCCCTTTTTCCTTCTGGTTTCATATCCAGTATTGATGTTTTCTGTAGGCTCAGAACGTCTGAGAACTGGACATTCAGGATTTTCTTTGAGGCAAGCACAATCCACTTTGTACTTACTAAAAGTAATTAAATGCAAGAAGATGTATTTTAATTAGGCTGTACAGCAATGAGACTTCTCAATACTAAATCACAAGCCGATACATTTCATATTAAACATCTGCTATGATGCAAAACAACCATATTAAAAGTAGCTGATTCAACTTTTCATCAGGATATAAAATATTGTTATAATTCAAAAAAATCTCATGTCCTGGTAAACAGAATTTATGGCTGTTTGCCACATGGAAATCTTTTAAATTCAGGGTTAGTATTCGCTTAAAAGACAGAAGACATCTAAAACCTGAGTATATCCTGGGTGGAATTTAAACCACCACACTGAAGAAATTCACAGACATGCATCTGAGGAAGGCTGAAAGTTCTGGCTTTATTCAAAGCTAGTAGACAATTTCCAGAACAAGCACACTGGAAAGCACCGAGTAACTTTGTACAATTTTAAGTTCCACTTGGGTACGTAGGAACTGTTATTCAAACACATTTAACCTACACAGGCTGTCAGCTGCAGGTACTAAACAGAACTACTACATATTTTAAAAAAGGTAAGTAACAAAACCCCAAAAACCTATCAACCAGGCAATTTCTCAGGTTGTCTGCACGTGAGGGACGTAGGAGTATGCCTACATCACTTAACAGAGCAAGGTATCTTGAGCTAGTCTGAACCTAAGTTGATTAATACAGGTAGTACCCTATGGGCACAACCAGTTCAGGTCCAGAAGTAGTGAAGGCATGTCTGCACAACACTGCATCCACGCTGACTGTATGAGCAGACCACAGAAAAGTGTATTACCTTGGTGTAGAAAAATAGTGTGACTGCTTCTGGACCCGACCAAGTGCACGTACAGAAATAGGCTCTTCAATGCTTCAGTTTCCAAGGTTAGTATTAGCCTAGGTGTTCCTGCACAATGTACCTATACCCTAGAACATTTCCTACTAGCCAAGAGAAATCATTACTAGATTGCATCACTCCAAGGCCTTATTTTGCCATCAGATTTCAAAGCAGTGTTTCAGTAACAGTTCCTATGTGTGTGAATGGAACTTAACCGATTATTCCCCTTACCATTTCAAAACAATGCTTACAAATAATGGCAACAGTTTATTAGAGCTCTCCCCAACTCATCACAGGAGCAGCAGTTACACTCAGGAAAACATGTAATAGGTTATAAAATCCAAGGCATTAAGCATTAAGTGTATTTGAACATTCTTAATCACATATCAAACAAACATGATTTATAACTAAATTCTACAGACGCTGTCTTCCTGAATTTGTACTACAGAGGCACTCAAATAAATAGGACATTACTTAATAGTTCTAGATTTTCTTCCCTCTACTCACTCCACACTACAGGACACCCATATACAATACATTTTCGAAGTACATCTTTATTCATATTCATCTAAGTATGTATCTTTCCCACATCATTTATAACAGCAACACTGCTGAAATTAGCAACAGACATGCAGTAATAAAAATACAGAACAAACCCTGCCCACACACACACTATTCATTGTAAATAGAATGCTTAAGGTGCCCTGTGTTATGAAAGCATGCAAGGAAGTAAATTATATAAAAACAAAGCCACTCCAAATCACACCATAACTTAAAAAGTGTCAGATGCATTTTAAAACAGCATGCTCAAGCACTTACCAATTTCCATAATCAAAATCAAATGCTATAGTAATCTCTGCTCCCTTTGGAATGTTATGGATGGAGTAAATATAAAGATGAATTGTTCCATCTTCAATCACATGCCTCACCTATCAAGGGAACATTATTATATTATCACTAATTACTTTTTTTTTTTTCCTTTCTTTTTTAAGAAATACCTGTATAGAAATTGTAGGGATTGCTGAAATTATCAGTTGGGAAACTCAAGGAAAAGGGAACTTTTAAGAAAAGCTATTTTAAGTATATGCTCACCTCCGCATTTGGGGTACATGAACGCCTGATGAATCGAGCTTCGTTTCCGAATGTCCTTGCATCAACACACATTTCTAGCCCATGGAATTTGGAATAAAACAAAACAAATGGGTATGGCCTGAAAAAGATACAAGAAAACCAGGGGTTTATAAATTTTAAAGATGCCAAATATCACTTATTATTCACATTAATTAGCTTTGTAACATAATGTTTGGCATAATACACCAAATTTGTGGGTTAATCTGGAAAGGACATGTTTGTATTGAAGCTTCATGATTCTAACTGGTACATTCTCCAAATGTATTCTCAGAATACCAAGAGTCTGAGTTACAGCTCTGCATAGAATCTGAAAGGAGGAACAGTAACAGGGCAAGCACTGGACATGGAAGACACAAAGTTAAGATTCTTCCTCTTTCATAAACTTTTCTTATGGCAGGTCCTAAAATGAAACTCAGATAGAAATTTAGGTGACTCACAGAATCATCTAAAAAAATAGAATAACACCTTCACATCCCTGCCTAACACCTACAGTATCACTAGCATCTTCCTGAAGAAACAGGGTATCTCAATACCTCGCCAAGCATGCGCTTTAAGTTCTGCTATTACAAGTGCCAGGGAACCCTTCCATCTTTACTGAGCAAAAGCTCTGCGTTCTCTCTCCTCCAACAGGCCTCTTGCAATTTCCCAGGTAGGCTTGTCCAGGCAGTTAAATCGGGCAGCACTGAAAATGATCCACAGGAAGCAGGAAGTAGTCACACATTGCTCAGTAACTTCACCAACTAGAGAACTCTGGCAGCAAAACGGCCCCAAATTGACCTGTGTCCAATCCCATTCTCAGCCTGATGAACTAAAATCTCCTTCTCTCACAAAGAGAATGTCTTTGTCACTACCTTCTGAATTATTTTAGGCTGGTAGAACCTGCCAGCCTCTGGTTTAAGGTGCACAACTACTCAACTGAGAATTCAGGAATCCTGTAACCAGGGAAGAAGAAAGAGGAAATTGACACCAAACTAGGAGGAGTGGCTGACACACCAGAGGGTTACGCTGCCATTCAACGAGACCTCGATAGGCTGGAGAGTTGGGCGGGGAAAAACTTAATGAAATTCAACAAGGGCAAGTGTAGAGTTTTGCATCTGGGGAAGAACAACCCCATGTACCAGTACAGGTTGGGGGCTGACCTGTTGGAGAGCAGCACAGGGGAAAGGGACCTAGGGTCCTGGTGGACAGCAGGATGACCATGAGCCAGCAATGTGCCCTTGTGGCCAAGAAGGCCAATGGCATCCTGGGGTGTATTAGAAAGGGGGTGGTTAGTAGGTCAAGAGAGGTTCTCCTTCCCCTCTATTCCGCCTTGGGGAGGCCACATCTGGAGTATTGTGTCCAGTTCTGGGCCCCACAGTTCAAGAAGGACAGGGAACTACTTGAGAGTCCAGCGTAGAGCCAGCAAGATGATTAAGGGAGTGGAACATCTCCCTTATGAGGAAAGGCTGAGGGAGCTGGGTCTCTTTAGCTTGGAGAAGAAGAGACTGAGGGGTGACCTCATTAATGTTTATAAATATGTGTAAAGGGTGAGTGTCATGAGGATGGAGCCAGGCTCTTCTCAGTGACATCCAATGATAGGACAAGGGGCAATGGGTGTAAGCTGGAACATAGGAGGTTCCGCATAAATGTGAGGAAGAATTTCTTCACAGTGAGGGTAACAGAACACTGGCACAGGCTGCCCAGAGAGGTTGTGGAGTCTCCTTCTCTGGAGACATTCAAAACCCGCCTGGACATGTTCCTGTGTGACCTGACCCAGGTGTTCCTGCTCTGGCAGGGGGATTGGACTAGATGATCTTTTGAGGTCCCTTCCAATCCCTAACATTCTGTGATTCTGTGAAATTAACTCCTGAACAGATCTGTAAGTATATCCGGAAGAGAAAGGGGAGGAGACCAGATTCCAGCTGCAATTATTTTTGATCAGGTAACAGTAAAATGCAAGACGTTGCTGGTGACGAAGACCCACTTGTATCTGGGGCAAGAGTTTGACAAAACAGCATTTGAACAGTTACCTTATGAAAACATTTGGAACAAACAAACCTTTTAAAGAAATATCCATTAGCTTCAAATTGTTCTCTCAGCATGAACTTTCCTCTGTACTCAATAATAAGCGCATCAGGAGGCAAGTCTTTGGCCGCTTTTAAAATTTTCTTGTTTTTTTGCACGTAACTCTATAAAAACACAAGTTAATTTATGAAGAATCATTTTCTACCATTTTTTCCATTATTATTAACAGCAGATTACACTTTCACAACTACTAAACAATTTTATATGAACTAGAAAACCCTCTGTTTTGTAATGAAACCTCCAAACTGTCCTGTTCCCCTAACAACACAACTAGTTATGAATTCAGATTCAAGGAATGCTTTAGCCCTAGTTCTCTAGTACATGGCTGAAAACCAACATATTCATTTTTTCACAATTCAAGTACTATATCCCTTAGTGCTCCTAACTCTCACCAGTACTAGGACAAACTGCTGCATTGTTTTGCATAGCACTTTCAAAAGGGTTCAATTCCTTCAAATAAAACGAAACATGCAGGCATAAAAGGATATTCATGATTCACTAAAGGAAAAACAGAGCAGGAAAGTAACAAAATAATTTTTAAAAAAAGAATCCTGAGAGAGTTTCTGAATTTATTTTCCTATCTTTTGGGTGGATGGCTTTTAATTAAAAACCGATACATACCCTGACAATTAGTGAACTCACGCGTCTCGTAACTGTCATCGCCAATCAAAAAGGAAGTCGCCTATGTGTAGGCAAAAGGCTCTGTAAGCAGGGCTACTCCTCTAAGGAGGGTGTCCCATATGCCATGATGGTCATTGAGGAAAAGAAGCAAAGATGCTTCCATTAATCTGCTACAGTAACTACTCCTCGAGATTTCTGCTACAAAATGCTAAGTCTGTTATATGGCTCTGATTTTAAGCTGATAAGTAACTGACGTTAAGGACAGAAAAAGATATTGCACAATTTCTTCATAAACTAGAAATTACAGGATCACAAGAGTAAAAAGAAAATTTTTTAAAAAAGTACCAGAGTATCACCTACCATAGAAACATCCTTCATGAACTAGCAAATACAATTCTTTCCTAGCCGACTACCTAAACGTCCAGAGCACTTAACATACCTTAATAAAAATGTGGACAATTAACATGTTGATACACATGGCAGGGAAAAAAAATATTCCAATTTCAGTGCTTCTATCTACTCTAGCCACTCCTGATATCCCTCACAAAACAGAGAAACAGCAGCAAGGTTTACTGCATTATGTCCACCACAAAAGACAGCCTAAGGACAATGCAACGTTCAGGCTCAGACTAACACCTTTGCTTTTCTTATGAAAACTGATACACAAGTGTAAACATAACCAGGGGTGATACAGGATGTATTTCTTTAAAGGCATCTAAATTGATATCTTTGTCATGACACAAAATCAGCATGCAGCAACACAACATGGCACAGCTCATTACCTCTACTGGAGGTTTGAAAATCAGACTGCTGGTGCTGACTTCTTTTTTGTCATTTCCATTGCCTAATCTCAGAGCTAGTTTTTGTGCCTCCCTCTGGACACCCTCACTGTACTGGTTATTATTTGCTTCTTCATAACGATCCATCCATGCCTTGATTTTAGTTTCCCATCCAAAGTTTGAACTGTCAGTAGGATCAATCTCTGGAGCTGAGCCCTAAAAATTAAAGTAAGTGACCAGATACTGTAAGAAAAAGATATTAAAATAAAGAAGTAAGTCTAAAACAAGACACAAAATTAAGGGCAAAGGTGTGCCATTGATTTAAGGTTTGTTTTATTTAGGAAGTCCAGTATAAAATTCTGCATTACTTAAAAGCATTGAGTTCAACTCAGTAGCATTACATTTGTCCTTTTAGAAATTTTATCATTCCATAAATCCCAAGTTCAGGAATACATGCCCCCTTCAATAGGGATTCTAGCTTTTAGCGGGATGAGAATGGAGACTGACACTGTTTCCTCCCACAACTGCACTGCATCATGCATGAATCTACAAGTGCAGGAGTTGGAGGGTCAGACCTCCCTGCCTACTCAACTTGTGTGACCATATGCAAATATAAAGAACTCCAGCTTCTGTCCGATAATATACGGATTTGATTTTCCCCTTTCAACTTCAAGGGTCATGATGGGTTTTTTTCCACTTCACATCTTGCTATACTTCACTAATCCTACACCTACTACAAAGGTTCTGACTCTAATGTCACAGGCTTTGTACAGACCATTCTTCTCCCCTTATCTGCTCCTCACTAAACAATTTTCTTCTGCAGTGCTTCAGATCCTGTCACTTTTAAAGAAAGTGCCATTGTACCTCCAGACCTCACAACCAGCAGTCAGGCTGCAGCCAACCAATGCTCCTTACGGACAGCAGTAGCCAACCAACGCTCCCATATAAAACAGCAAGTAGTTCAGCAATTCAATTTACCCATTTACATTTCTTCTGGGCATCAAGAGAACTATACACACAGGCAGCATTACAGAAAGCGTGATGCTAAGAAAACTATGAAAAAACACAATGGAACCTTACAAACACCATATTCAAAAAGCACAAAATAAGAGATTTTCTTCCCCAATTCTGTCTTTACGATTTGCAAGTCACATCTTATACATTTGAAGTGTAAATTGTGTCCCACTTATTTTACATATCCCAGGGCTGAATAAACTATGCAAAATACCTACTTTTCACAACGTGCAATATTTTTATCTCACAGAAAATTTACAGACTGCTGTAACACTTAAATCTTACAAAGCAGACATCCCAACATGACTCCTTAAACTATGCTAGCACTAGTGAGTAGAGTTCCACCAGATGTACACATGGAGGTATGACAGAGCAGAAGCACTAGTTTAGCTTTCAAATGCAATATAGCCATTTCATTCTTTTGCTGCTTACAACTATGAAAAGCTGACTGAGCTCAAATGAGGTGTGCATTCAACTTTATTCCCTTGCATAGCACAAACCAGCCCTAATTCTTCCACTGGCTCTTGAAAACCAAATACTCTCAGAATAAAAAATTACACTATGCTACTTCAGTTAACTTTGTAGCACAAAGTTGTAGTACTCATACCTTAATTTAAAATTACTATGATGCATATGTAGTATATTAGTTATCAAGAGTATTTAAGTGCTTAATGTATAGCCCCAATTGCACTCTTGATGCTTCATATTATTTAAGTAATGTACATTTAAGTTTTAAAACAAAACCCAAACAAAATCACATTACCTTTACTCGTGAAGATTTCCTGGATCCTTCTCGAAATGCCTGAAACAAAATTAGATATTTATATTCAAATACAAAAAATTCAAATATACAAAAGGAAATACAAACTCTCCTGAGGAATTCAAAATCTATTAACGAACTAACAGCTTTTCAATGTGGACCATTCTCACAAAATGACGACAACAGAACAAACTACGGTGAAATCTCAAGAGGGCAACAGATTACATCTCACAAAATATATTTTACAAAACCATTCAGCATTCCAAGCTAAGTGCATACTGGGTGTCAGAGTGCGTAGTCCAGCTACCCCTGCCCTTCTCCCATACAACAAGACTCTCTAGAATTTCAGAATTCAAGGCAAAGTAACTGAAAAGTTACTTATGGAACACCCCATACTGACCAGGTAAACGAGTGAATTGCCCACATCCTTCACTACACTATTTGTGGAAAGAGTTGAGTCCTATAACGTTAACTTTTGAAAGGAGATTGCCATTCTACAACAAAATCTGATGCTTTAAATCATCTCATGCAATGTTGGGAGGTAACAGAAGAATACATGGCAGTAAATTTACATTCAGCAGCATTCACTTAAGAAGAAACATTTTCCTTGGTATTTTCAAAGAGATATTGGTGACTAATTCTGACTTCAAGTTTTAAAGGATGAAATTCTCATCCAAGCCAGTAAAACTGAACTGCCCAAAGGAACTAGGTAGTTTAGGAAATTCCACGTGCTTTACTTCTTCGTATATATTTGTCTTCACATTAATTGTTTACACTTGTAGCTAAACATTATCATGTCAATATCCTGCTCACCAAAGCAGTTTAGTGGCTAACTTTCTGACAACACATTTCTACACAATTTCAACCCAAACAGACATGAAGACACATCAGAACAAATTGACAGCAAACAATTCTGAACTTAAAACAAGCACAACTGAAGAATTTCAGACAGAGAATTCTTCTTGGGGTATCCAAAGCTTGTTCTGCCCCATCTCTAACTACATCAAGATGTCCAATAAATGCAATTCCTCCTTACAAATTCTGCCTCAATTATAAAACTGAACTTTCATGGCTAGTACATATTAACTTGAATTATGTTCAAAGGAGGAAGAGGCAGGGAAGACTATCATATACTGCAGAGTATCACATTTCAAGCTAAACCCACACAGTAAAACATGATCAGTAATAACAGCCTGATTTTTTAAATAAGTGTCTCTCCATAAAAGATGTCACAGCTATAATTTTTAACACAAACTTATAAAAAGATATTACATTCACTTACTTTTTTACATTTTGCTATGTTCTGTTCTTTCTCTCCACTTTTTTTCCTTTTCTTATCATTTACTTTTGTAACTCTTGTAGCAGTTAAAGTAATGGTTGTTGGTGTATGCTGAAAAGCAGTATACAGTTCCACAGGGACCTCATCACCACTCTCTGTTGCGCTGGTATCCCCATCTTTAAAACAAAGAGCATTCTGTAAACAATCAAATACTGTAGAAAGATCATTCACTAGTTACTCTACACCTGCTCTGAAAAAAAAAAAATGAATACTGACAAATGCTTCAAGCACTCGCATGCAAAATTCACCAACAGTTGCAACAGCATGAAAATGAATGACCAATGAGAAGCTGGTAATTAACAGATGTTTGTAATGCCAGGTGAGAAAAAGGTACCATATTAATTTCATTCTTTGAACGGAATTATATTATCATATTCCATTATAAGCAAAGTTAGAATCAGAACAAGAACGGTTAAAAAAATTGTTAACTCATTCCCTTATATATAGCTTTTAGTTGTAATATGGCTTTAGGACTCTCTCAGATGACTGTATTCTAGAGGGGATTAAAATTAATGACTGCCCAGCATTTCTTGTGAAGCCCTATTTATCAGTCACATGTAAGTCATAATCAACTACTTCGGCTACAATTCACAGTGTCAAGTGCCTTTTTCAGGGTAAATACGTCAATTTAGCCAAAAGCCTTCCATCCTCAAAATCTCCTAATAATAACATTCTGCTACTCAGGGAAGAGAAAGTCTATTTTAGTCATTAAAACAAGATCATACATGAACTGACAGATATTTTTTCTTCATTCTGTGCACCCGCAGACCTAAAAGCCAAAGCCTGAAATTTAGCATACATCAGCATTTATGTCAGACAAATAAATTTCCTGACCTGAAACAGGATTACCCTAGTTCTGTCAAGATGAAAGGCTGTGAAGTATGGGAAGGATTGGAAGAGAGATGGTGCACACAGATAGAAGACTGCTGTTCACATGTGCTCAGTACAGACTTCTCGGATTTTAGCAGCTTTTCCAATATTCTGCCTTCAGTAAATATACTTCACACTGAGCAGGACTTTTTCTGAAACTGCATAGAAGTAGGCTTTACAAATACTTAGTGTGAGAGAAAACATTCCTTCTGAGCTCACAAGGATGTTGCCTTAATCAGTGCACTAGTCCTAATTCCTGAAACCTTCTTTACTAAATAAAGAACTTCAGCTACTGGTTACTCTGGATTTTTCTTGTCCACAACATTCCTTAACAGGATTCTCCTGTGCATAGTAAACAATCCAATTTTACCATCTTGGTTTTTCTTTTGAACAATCTATTAGGCACATAATTATATTTTATATATTAGGAGCAGATGATGTTTTCTGAGTTTGTTTACATCTCTGCTGGGACTAATTTCTGAACTAGCATAGAAAAAAAAAAAACCCCACACAGAAAGAATAAATGTCTCAAAGAAGAATAGCAGAATAACCAACGACTGAGAAATGAAAACCCAAGGAGTTCTTGAAATTGTCAGTGTTTGTAGTCCATACACTAGTGCCTACTGAATCATCACGTCACAGCTAAATACCTCTCCTGCCATCTCCCAGCCTCGTCAAATGCCCCACAAAACACTGTCTTCCTTAAGGAAGCGACATTTCAATATTGTTGTCTACACTGTGCCCTAACTTACTGTAAAGAATAATTACTTCAACTGAACATATAATTACACAGAGTTGTTTTGAGACACTCCTTCATAACCTACATAACCTGCTTGCACTTTGAAGAGCCTTAGCAAAGCACACTAAGGGAAGAGTTTGCATCCTGGAAGGCAAGATACAAACTCTCCAAATTTAACAAGAAGTTATGGGCCCAGACTCATTTCCCCATAAGCAGCAAGTGATTTCATCAGCATCAATTTCAAGACCAGACAGTTTGAAGCAAAATCCTTGAACAAGTTACACAGCTAGATACTCTTACCTTTTAAATTTAAAAAACAACAATAACAAAAACCCCACAAAGCAAAAGCCAACAAAAAAAACAAACCCAAAGCATCCCAGATACAATTGTCTAGGGACTTAACAAAGGTGCTCACTGCATTGAACCATAGTAAGTACTCCAATGCATAGTAAACTGCATCAGAATTACACTTTTATACCAGAACAACAAAACCAGAACTGCCACGTACAACAACAAGCCCCAGAGCAATGGACTATAAATGTTGCCAGGAAAAAAGATGATGTGTGTATACATGAAAGTTTAAGACTCTCACCAAATTTTCCATCACATGATGCATTCACTTAAAAGCTTATTTTTTGAGGCAAACCAACTGAGCTACTCACTTGCTCCCTACTGTTTATCTTTGGATACAACATGGCTAAAGCAGCAACTTTTTAGAAATCTTCAGAATAAAAACCATTATACTGTATTCTTATATCTAAATGAAAAGCCCTATGATACGTAAGCCTAAAAAAAAAAAAGCCCTACAAATATATATACACTTACTCGTCAAAAGAATATCCAAACAATGCAGTCTTACCTCTAATCAAACACCTGTAACTTTTTAACAAGTAAGTTAAAAGTAACATTCTGCTGCTGCTGAATACTAAAACATTTAACAGATGCATTCAAATTGATGCCACTTACGCTTTTCCTGCTTGGAACTGTCTACAAGAATTGGCCATTTTAACTAATGTCTCATGACAGACAGTTCATATGCAGAGTTACTTTAAGTCTGGTTGAACCACGTAATAGCAGTCATAAAAAAAGAGCATTTAGCTACGCAAATATATTGGCTAAAAGAAAATTAACCACAGATGCAAGCATACATTCATTTCAAATTATCTATTACAAATCACAGTAATTAGTATTGCACTTCAACTTGAGTTTTAAACTAAACAAGGTCAGAATTTACCTTTGCTTTTACTCTGTTTTGATACTTAAGATTTACCATTTAGTATTTATTTTCCTACGAAACACATAGAGTATATTTAAAAGACTGATCATCAGGATTAAGGAAGGCCGAACACCAACTTCAACGGTAAAATCTCATCAGCTCCTGCTAAGATTTTCACTCTCTTCCCTTAAGTTTATACTGAATGATCAGATGGTGTGGCTACAAATCCTGAGATGACTTAAACAGCTCAGACCATCAAATTCCCCTATCCTGTATGTAAATTCAAATTCATCCTCACAATATCATCATACCACTTAGTGTACTCACTAACTACAAATGAATTAAAAATCTACTTCTTCTATTTTTAATAGAATCAGCAAAAACTAATTTTAAATTCTAAAAGAAAAAATTTCTACTATCTAGCAGGTCAACCAAAACTTTACTGTGTAAATTTGGTTTTGTTAAAATGAAAACAGACAAAACAAAAAAATGATTGTGGTGTTCTGAATAAGTCATTAATGGTTTGAAGGGACTTAAGGCAGCTTAGCACAGGACAGCAGAAAGCATCAACTGCATCAAGAAGTGCTACTAAGCCACATACACCCCTAGGCCACATTGCACACTTCAACATTTTCTGAAGGCATATGAAGTAGGCAGCAGGACCTTATCTACATGGTATTTTTTTTAAAAAAAAAAAACAACCCCACACACTTGCACATAACCCAGTACTTCAGAGATATAATTTGAACATAAAATATCTTAAGTTCAGGAAGAAGACTTCCTTCCAGACTTTGACTTTTGTAACAGAGCTTGAAAGTATCACCTGTGAATCAAGAAACCCACAACAGATTTTGGTAATTGCTGGGCAGAACTCCTGACAAGTTAGTCCAGCCAAGTTGTTAAATGCTATAAGCAGTAGGAGAGCTAATTTCAGAAAACATAGAGCCTGAGACAGCTACTTGCATTACAAACCTCATCAAGTTATCAAAGGCCAAAAAACCCCTCAAAACACTATAGAATTATATTACCTAAATTTAGCAATTTTTCTTCTGGTCAAAACAAACCCAAAACCATACCAATACAGATGGCCAAATCTACAGCCAACAAAACAGAATTAGAATGCTCTCTCAAAACTATGCTAGATCTAAACCAATCTCAATTATGTCATTCTTAGATACAGGAATATCACCTGCAATGGAAGAGTTTTAAGAGGTTAGTAATGAGGATGTAAGTAGTCCATGACAGAGCTGTGTAATAATTATTTTCCAAAAAGAAAGTAGACCTAATAACTCTGTTATGGCAGAAAAAGAAACCTGAACCTTTTCCATCTTATCTTCAGTAGCTTACTCTGAGTAGTCTAGCTATCACAAAAGCTATATTCAGTATTACGAAATTTTAACAATGTTCAGATTGCATTATTCCACAGTAAGAAAAAAGTCAGTGGTGTCAATCTTTAACAAAACATGTAGAACTGCAACAATTCTGATACAATGTTATCTTAGTAATGATAAAGTCAAGTAAAAGGCATTGATTTACCAAACTTCATATGTGAAGGCTATCAAAACTGCAGGAACTGTGTATACACTTTAAAGTCTACACAGTTGATACATACCGATTTTATAACCTTTATTAAGGAAAAATCTTTAAGGTCTACTCACCTGACATATTTTCCCTTTTTCTTCGTTGCAACAGCACTGCCCTTTCTTTATCTAAACTCCTAAAATTAAAAAAAAAAAATATTCCATTCTTCACACTTATGCATCAATGAATCTAAGTACTAAAACAGACCTTTTCATAGTTACCGTTTTCCACTATTACACAATAAAGTGTAGACTAGCTGATGTTTAGATACTTAGAAGAACATCAGCTGTTGTGCACCATTCCATTCCACTTCAATGCATAGCACATACAGGTATCCAAATTACTTGAAGACATAACAAAACTTGATAGCTTAGAAGGCTTGACAGTTGGTCCAGATTACGGATAAGCAGGCATTAAAACATTTTCCTGCAGATTCTTCAAAACAATCGTCACAATACAATGCAAAGCAAATCTTCTATGACAACAATGTCCAAATCATTAATCAGAAATTTAAGAATTATTTATAGGTAATTAAGATGTTCTGAACATGCATGTCCCATTCAGTGTTTAATTAACAACCTGCAACGTAAGTAACAGGTAGCATTTTATACTCAACATCACTGGACAACTATGATGACAATCGGGTACAATCTACCTACCACGCACTCAGAACTAAATGCCACTCTTGTCACATCATGTGACTTCAAGTTTGGAGGAGAGGCATACAAATACTCATTCCAGAGCAAGAAATCCTCCAAGTGAGCACTGCAGCATATTGCAATGGGGCCATAAAAACAAAAGACACTGAAAAATTCCAGTTGGGCAACTGACTTGAAAACATTGCTGTTAAGGGTTCTCAATGTATGGTAGCTGTGAAATGAAATACAGACTGGATTGTCTGTGTATCAGTCAACCTGAGAAAGGATCCAGGAACCACTGCTATTTCAGTAAGTATTTCAAGGGTTTATCCCTCCTGCCTAGTGAGGTGAAACAATGACTACTGTGAAAAAGGAAAGGGAGACCAGTAACATAACATCAACCACATCAGAAATGCATCCCCCTTAATTAGAACTGTCAGGATTATGCTACATGGTCTGTTTTATCTTTCGGTTGTGCCAGTACTACCTCTTTTTATATTCCCTACTGATTCTAGTTATTTACAGTTCAAAATCAACCAAACTACTCACCTTGGTTGACAACGTTCACACAGATATATGTCAGGAATATGCTGCCTGTCAATCCCCATGCAGTCAATGTGCTGCCAGACACTTTAAAAAAAAAAGACACCCTTTTATTTTAAGTGCAATTTTGAAAATTGCATGCATAATACAGACACACACACACATGCACAGAGCGAGCCATTCTTTTTTCATCTTTTTTCAACCTTTACTCAGATTCAATAATGCCTAAAACTACATCTCAATCACTGTCTTCGCCACCACTCTGCTAGCTCATTTTCTATTCCACTGATTACTGTAATTCCAATCTTGCGGCTGTCTCCTGGTGTCTGTCCGCTTCTTTAGACTCATTTCTCTTGGAATTTTTTCTCTAACACTGGAAATAAAAAATGGTAAATTATCACAACAGAGAACAAGACAGACAAATACCCTCAGCAACAAGACTTATGCCTTACATAGTAACAGGGACCCTTTGTTTTTAGACAGAAGGATTCCATTTCCTTATATATATTAAATCGTATTTTTATTTTTCTAGATGAAACACAAACAAATATATGGTTTTATTTACTTATATATTTTAATGGCATGTATAGATAAACAATTTTATACACACATCCCACATGACTGGTAGCACTGCTGTGCGTCTCACAGTCAGGGCAGAGGCTGCTTGCTAGACTGAAGGCTAAGCTACGACATTTGGTTTTGCTCATCGAAGGAACTGGCACACAGAAATCATTGTTGTCTTCCTCTAGGAGGTTCCTGGAGTGTGTGGAAGATAACTTCCTGACACAGCTGGTACGTGAGCCTAGCAGGGGAGGTGCCTCGCTAGACCTGCTGTTTATGAACAGAGAAGGACTGGTGGGAGATACAGTGGTTGGAGGCCATCTGGGGCATAGTGATCATGAAACGATAGAGGCTTTGATTCTTGTAGAAGTAAGGAGGGTCAGCAAAACTGCTACCTTGGACTTCCAGAGGGCAGACTTTGGCCTGTTCAGGGCACTGGTTGAGAGAGTCCCTTTGGAGACAGTTCTGAAGAGCAAACGGGTCCAGCAAGGCTGGACATTCTTCAAGAATGAAATCTTGGAGGCACAGGAGAAGGCCATCCCCACATGCTGTAAGACAAACTGACAGGGAAAACCACTGGCCTGGCTGAACAGGGAGCTTCTACTAGGACTCAGGGGAACAAAGAGAGTTTACGGCCTTTGGAAGAAGGGATAGGCAACTCAAGAAGAATACAAGAACGTCATTAAGTCACGTAGAAAGAAAATTAGGCAAAATCCCAGCTAGAACTCAATCTGGCCACTGTCATAAGATAAAAAATGTTTTTACAAATTCATTAACAGCAGAAGGGGGGCCAAGGAGAATCCCCATTCTTTAATGAATGCAGAGGAGAACACTACCACGAAGGATGAGGATAAGGATGCTATGCCACCTAGACCCTCATAAGTCTATGGGGCCAGATGGGATCCACCCAAGAGTACTGAGGGAGCTGGCAGAAGAGCTTGCCAAGCCACTCTCCATCATTTACCAGCAGTCCTGACCAATGGAGGAGGTCTCAAACAACTGCAAGCTTGCCAGTGTGACGCCCATCTACAAGAAGGGCCGGAAGGAGGACATGGGGAACTACAGGCCTGTCAGCCTGACCTCGGTACTGGGGAAGGTTATGGAGCAGATCATCTTGGGTGTGATAACACAGCATGTGCAGGACAACCAGGGGATCAGACGCAGCCAGCATTGATTTATGAAGGGCAGGTCCTGCTTGACCAACCTTATCTCCTTCTGTGACAAGGTGACCCTCTTAGTGGATGAGGGAAATGCTGTGGATGTTGTTTATCTGGACTTTAGTAAAGCTTTCTACACTGTTTCCCACACCGTTCTCCTAGAGAAGCTGGTGGCTCATGGCTTACACAGGTGGACTCTTCACCGGGTTAAAAACAGGCTGGCTAGCCAGGCCCAGAGAGCTCTGGTGAATGGAGTTAAATCCAGATGGAGACCGGTCACAAGTGGTGTTCCCCAGGGCTCAGTGCTGGGACCGGTCTTGTATAATGTCTTTACCAATGATTTGGATGAGGGGATTGACTGCACTCGCAGGAAGTTTGCAGGTGACACCAATTTGGGTGGGAGTGTTGATCTGCTTGAGGGTAGGAAGGCCAGAGGAGTCTGGACAGGCTGGATTGATGGGCTGAGGCCAGTGGTATAAGGTTCAACAGGGCTCAGTGCTGGGTCCTGCACTTGGGTCACAACACCACCATGCAGCGCTACAGGCTTGGGGAAGAGTGGCTGGAAAGCTGCCTGGCAGAAAAGGACTTGGGGGTGCTGGTCGACAACCAGCTGAATATGAGCCAGCAGTGTGCCCAGGTGGCCAAGAAGGCCAACAGCATCCTGACCTGTATCAGAAATGGTGTGACCAGCAGGAGTAGGGAGGTGATCGTGCCCCTGTACTGAGCACTGGTGAGGCTGCACCTCCAATTCTGTGTTCAGTTTTGGGCCCCTCACTACAAGGAGGACATTGAGCTGCTGGAGCGTGTCCAGAAAAGTGCAACGAAGCTGGTGAAGGGTCTGGAGCACAAGTCTGATGAGGAACAGCTGAGGGAACTGGGGGTGTTTAGTCTGGAGAAGAGGAGGCTGAGGGGAGATCTCACTGCTCTCTACAACTACCTGAAAGGAGGGTGTAGTGAGCCACAGGCCAGTCTCTTCTCCCAGGTAACAAGTTGTGCCAGGGGACGTTTAGATTGGATATTAGGAAAAATTTATTTACTGAAAGGGTTGTCAGACACTGGAACAGGCTGCCCAGGGCAGTGGTGGAGTCCCCATCCCCGGAGGTATTTAAGAGAGCCGTGGGGTGCATTAAGAGGAGTGTGGCCTCATCTGGAACACTGTGTCCAGTTCTGGGCTCCCCAGTTCAAGAGGGACATGGAGCTACTGGAAAGAGATCAGTGCAGGGCCACTAAGATGTTTAAGGGATTGGCGCATCTCCCATACAAGGAGTGGCTGAGGAAACTGGGCCTATTTAGCTTGGAGAAGAAGAGGCTGAGGGGGGATCTCATTAATGCTTATCAATATCTGAAGGGCAGGTGTCAGGAAGATGGGGCCAGACTCTTCTCGGTGGTGTCCAGTGACGGGACGAGGGGCAATGGGCACAAACTGGAACACAGGAGGTTCCATCTTAACATAAGAAAACACTTCTTTACTGTGAGGGTGACAGAGCACTAGAACAGGCTACCCAGAGATGTGGTAGAGTCTCCATCTCTGGAGATATTTAAAACCTGTCTGGATGTGTTCCTGTGTGATCTACTCTAGGATCCTGCTCTAGCAGGGGGGTTGGACTAGATGATCTTTGGAGGTCCCTTCCAACCCCTACCATTCTGTGATTCTGTGAGAGGTGTAGATGTGATGCTGAGGGACATGGTGCAGTGGTGACTTGACAGTGCTAATGGCTGGACTTTATAATCTTAAAGGTCTTTTCCAGCCAAGACTAATCTATGATTTTATGATAATTCACCAAGATGCTTTACTACTTAGTACATGCAGATTAAGAACCAATCCATAGGACTTTGTTTTACCATACTCACAAGTAACTTGAACAAAATACCAAATTGATAGCCTTTTCAGACAGAAAAAAATGTATCTCCTTATTAAGCAACAATTGCACAAGAAAAGACACAAATTAATACGAGTAGTCAAGACAGACTGGAATAAAGTATAAAATACTCACTAGCCTTAACCAACCACCTTGCCTATTAGAAAGTCATACAACCTTCAACGACCGTTTTGATAGAAGGAAATTTTCAACAACTCAACACAATTAAAACAACATTTAGTTACAGTTACTTTCAGTGCAGCTTCAAGTTTTAAGCAATTTTTACTTTTTAAATTAATATAATATTCATTACCTGCATTTGTCACAACAGATCATATATCCATCATCATGTGTAAAGCCACAAATGCATCTGGTAATATCAGTTCCATAGCTTCCATCCTCTGATGTACTGATGGTAGTAGCACTGGAGGTTTCATCAAAGTTAGGAGTGGTAAATATGCCTACTTCATTCTTGGTTATAAGCACTGACGGAGGAGGAGAAGCTGGAGGCGTTGGCGGAGGCCGAGCACCATAGTTATGGTCCTAGATTTTTGTTGAAAGATAAGTTATCGCTGTTAGACTGTTCATATGCTGACGGTTATTTAAACCAAAGTGTAGGAACTGACTTTGCAAAGGACTTTAGAGACCTCTTTTTAGTAACAGTTAAAAATTTTGTTTCTGTCATTGCTCATTACTGTTCATCTCTCACCTATGTTTTACATGTGTCCTATGTTCTATATTCTGCTTCTAATCAACCACCTTTAGTCAACCTGCCCAACTCCCAATAAGATATAAAAACATAAGCATCAATCAGTTTTCCCAGTTGAGAATAGCAGATTTTACACAATCTATTTTATACAGAATACTTAGCATGAAACTTACTGCATAGGGCAAACCAATGTAACTGTGTGAATGTGAGCTGCTGGTATACAACTGGTGCGGATAACTGTTCGATTTTTCAACTACCACAGGGCTAGCTTCTACGGATTCTGGTCTGCAAGGCAAAAAACAGAAGAATAAATACAATTTATGTGTAATTTACGTTAATGAATTACATGTATTTTCTGCACAACTTCTACTTAATTGCCTGCTGTTCCTGTTTAAGAGGATGCAGAAAAAGGGGAAGGAGGGTGAGAACAAACTCACATACCCCCAACTGCCCCCTCATCCAAAAAAAAAAAGAAGAAAAAAAAGGAAACCCATTCCTGTTCTTTCATTTAAAATGCAGCTTCCATAGCGGCAGAGAACAAAATTTTTCTCAAAAAAAGGCATGCTTAATCACATGACAACCTGCAAATCTGGGACAGAAAAGCATGTTACACACTCTGTCAGGGAGTCATTGGTCTGTATGCCTGAGTCTACAGAGTTGTAACAGAAGATGCAGAAAGGCCCTGAGCTTCCTTCTGACCAAAGACAGAAGCAGAAACTGGGAGCTGCAAACTGACAGCGCCTCACACTGTGCCAATCCCCTTCGGCCCTGCAGGAACAGGACACCCTGCGGTAGCACTGGGGCACCACCTGGCACTGTCTGCAATGACCAGTGCTGTGGGCAGCAGAGCACTGCTCCTACATGCAGAAATCCCAAGTAGTGCAGATCTATCTTAAAACAGCAGTTTATCAATTTATCTTTACATAGAAAGAAAAAAAAAGACAAAATTTACAAGAGAAGGCTTTGTAGTGAAAGGCTGTGCCTTCTTTAATAAACAAACTATGGTTTACGTGCACTAAACCACAGTATGCAAGACAAGAAAGATAAACGGATACTACAAAAATTGAAGAGGTATTCTAAATCTCTTGCAAAATATCAGGCAAGCTAATACACTGTACTACCTAAATCCATTTCTACCTAGTCTAGCAATTGATGAATCACTTAAGAGAACCAAGTTTAATATTTAGAGGCATAACAGCTGTAGGAAGCAGAAGCATTAAGCTTCCAAAAACAAAATAAAGCAAACAAATGCATTTATCCCCAACTATTTTAATAGTAAAAAACAGAGTACAGGGTTAAAAAGGAAAACGCACAATTTCAGGAACTTTGAACTATATGATCTTTAAGGTCCCCTCCAACCCAAACCATTCTATGATTCTGTACATTAACTTGAGCAAGGAAAGTCAGAAAAAGGGTGGGAGAAAACTAGGTGAGACAAAAAGGCAATTAAATCTTTGTGTTAAAAAAATAACATCAGTACAAAATTAGAGCAGGATCAGCTTTCAGTAAAGCTTTTTTCAAATGCTTATCCACAGGGGCCACAGATACTTCTTTAAATTCTAACAAATACTTGTCAAAGGTCTGAATGTAACTATTACTTTTCCATTTATCCACTCAAGTGCTAGACTGGGGTGGGGAATCGGGTGGAGAAGACTGAGAAATATGGGAAAGAGGTGGTGGAGTGTTCTCTGAAGTCAATCATCATATGTTCTCTTTACAGTCACCAGAAAAGTGATATTCATCCCATAAGCAGTATAAAGTATCATTCCTCCACAGAAGCACAGGCAACCTTCTATTGCCTGTATGCCCTTCATAGTACTCCTTGCTACCCCTTCTGCCCACGTGCATGTGCATGACCCTGACCTTAAACAGAAAACACATCCTCTATACTATCATTTGTCCAAAGGTCAAGGCATTCTTTTCAAATAGGCATCTCGGAACTGGAGAGTTTTGTGACAGAATACTTCTTTGTGTAATATTTAATTGTACAGCCAACTGAAGTATAAGATACCATGTAATCTAAAAATCAATTTTTAAAAGTTGTTTTACTGAAGTAGCAAGGCACTATTGTACTATATACACATCCCCTAAATCACATCCCCTAAATCTAACTACTGGCATTCTTATGGGCATCCCAAAAAGCATGTTTTCAGGACGTAAAAGCATTCAGATGTGAAAGAACACTGTGACGTTTTCCTTGCTATTTTTGAACATAGTCCAGCACTGTAACAGACTGGGGTACTAAGCTTGTCAGACTGAGGTACTAAGCTTGTCAGTCTTCTGAGCATACCACATTTTTCAGCTTCATGTCAAACATCTGCACCCTTAATGTCTGCAATGTCTAAAAGAGACATTTATTATATTTTTAGTTTTCATCAGAACTAAAAGGTTTGTATTACAATATAGTATATTTGAAGTTAGACAGAAATCCTAATATTATGCCCTAAAAGATATAAATATCGGCATAATAAACAGCCTATTATATTTTGCTAAAATGTTATACGTATTTGTTAAGTGTTGTGGTGGGCAATTCAAAACTGTGCAAAACATTCACAAGGAACAAAAATCAAAAGCATCATAAAAAGAGCTTCCTCCATGCTCTTGGGCTGCAACAATTTAAGAGATTCCTGTAATTTGAAAATAGGGACATTACATTTTCTCAAATGAGTAACAAAAGCAAAGATACTCATATTTTTAAAAGCCCCCCAAATAATTTTAAGTTCTTTAAGTAAAACAACGCTTACCTTCTGTGTCATTTTCTACTGTTCGTACTTAAAAGTACAATGCAAACTGAAAATATTCTGCATATTGCCAATAGATGGCACTAGTGAGAAATTAAATAAGCAACACATGAGACTGGATAGTTTACAAAAACTTACTCCCTACAAGCTTATACTATTTTGTTTCTGACCATGTAATAATTAATTAAAAAGAAAAAGAGGAATAATTGTTGACTAACAGCCAAAATACAATCAGTCTGTAGAAGCTGGGGCCACTTATCACTTCTACAAAAACATAGGTATAAAATGGAAAAGAAAACGTCACCAAAACTAAAATTTTTGAAGGCATGTAGGTATCCAAGCTTTAGGCTATGAAAGTTCAGCTAACAGCATTTCCTGAAAATATCTGTCACAACTCCAAATGAAACCTCTTGCTTCTAAGCGTGTTTCTGCAGGGTCAGCCTGCCATACACCAGTTTACCAAGGCCTAATTTTCAAGGACTTCAAGTTTGTTTTCCCTTTGCACAAGTACGCCTAGGCAGTATTTGGCTGAAGGTCAGAGCAGATAAAGGAATGTAACATCTTGTACGAAAAACAGTATTCTGTTTCAAGACACTTCATCTAACCAAACATATCTGATGGCCTTCGCTACTTGGACAACAAAGAACTGAGCACTACTCCTCTACCACAAAGTGGGCTCTGCTGCCTAAACATCTCGTAGCAGGCCCAACACTGTCTGTAGGAACTAGAAATCTTCCCACTGTCCTAAGAAACTTTAAAAGATAAAAAAAATCCCTGTTTCAACAACAGTACTGGGAGGGTAGGTTTGCATTTACTTAAGACTACAACAGTGTTCATAATATTTTCTCCTGGATATTGAGCTCAATATAACAATCCATACACTGTGGTTGTTCGGTTCATTATACAACCTTCTCTCTAAAAACATATACAGCTATAAAAAACCAGTACAGCAGTACCATCAACAGTATTTCCCAATGTGTAGCTTATACCCATGCTCTAAACTAGACTAACGCTCACAAGTCAGGAAGCAACATTTTGAACCTTCCAAAATGGCTGGCTCTGCAATCCCTTAGTTTGAAGCATAAGGAAAAATCTCTCAGCACTACAAGAGTGCACTAAGCTAAGAGTTTTTTCCTGGGGTCCTTCTCCTACATAATGAGGTTTGTCAATCCCCCATTCTTGTGTTTGCTCATGCTTCAGCCACTGATAACGCAATCTCAGACGTGTCAGTCATAGTGAAGAAATTCTAACTCCTCCCTCTTGGGAAAATCCCAGAACCTGCTCAAAGCCAATCTATGATCACTATCAATACCATCTATACCCAACACACTACTCTTTAGAAGAAAATGTACCAAGAACATGTAAATCACACAGATGGTGACTAAAAAGGTTTACAACTGTATAAGCTGGTAGGTTAGGAACACGGCTTTGTGTATCACTTCTTTGTAGAGTGGCATGGCTTTTAAATCAGTGTAAGCCAATCATAAAACTACACATTTTTCAGTGAAGTATGGCAGAAATTACATGAATTAATCTAGTTAGTAACAGTCACTTAAGATCTGAAGAAAAGCAGTTCCTAACTGGGTTGCCATGCCACAGTATCAACCAAATAACACACTGTGAACTCTATCTTGTTTATACTAACAACTATATTTATTTAATTTCAGCATGGCATGCTGTCTCTGCAAGGAATGTCACCAACCTTGGGAATCATGACCTTCTCTAAACATAAAAGAAAACTACAGGAGAAGATAATGAAAAGAGCTGTGAAAAGGTCACCCAAAAATTTTTCTGCACTAAGGAAATCAGTGTTCATGATATGAGAGATAACAAAACAACTTTAAAAATTTTAAGTGACAAAAAGCTTCAAATTGCAAATTCTTGTTTTTCTTCAGATAAATGGGACAGTTAGAACAGCCTCATATATAACTGAAAGCACAGTGCAGAAACAACCCCTTAAAAAGCTGATCAAGAGTTCTGTTCACAGTGCATCACTTTTCTTTCAAAGTTTGGAAGGAAAGCCATTTGCTTCTTATTCAGAGTAATACTACTCAGCACACATTCTCAAGCAAAGACTGCATGTAAGCTATTTAAATTAGTGTTAGTTACCCAATACACTGGGTACTGTGAATGAAGGACCACTTTATTATTTTTGGTTTATGAAAGATTTCAAGCATATATCCAAAATAAAACTAATCCATTTTTTCAGTATCTAACAAGTAAATGTAATTTGATGGTAACTACAGAAAGGTAAAATCTTTAATATTACTATAAAAAAAAAGACTCAGAAGAAGACACAAAATAACAGCACCTCAGGTGGCTAAAGAAAAACAAAAAACCAATTCAATAAAAATGATGAATTTAACACTTCTTGTTAGATCCAAGAAGTGAACTGGATTTGTTCTGTTTTGTTTTTTCCCTAGGCATATACAAAGAAGTATACAAGATTCACTGCGGCTTACACAAACTGTCTTGATCTTTTAACACCACCTTTAGTACCTTTTGACACCCATCACTTCCCAAAACACTCACCTGTCATATATTCTACTAATGCAAAAGCAACAAACAGAGGAAAGATACTATTTCAAAACACAGAGAGATCAACAGGATGATGTACCTATGTCCAAAATGCTATTTCTCCTCTCGTAACATTTAACAGCCAGACTGATACTACACACATGGAAAGATATTTGACAGTAAAAATCTCCAGTTGGAGATCAACAATACCTAACCTCTAGCCTATTGATACTCTGCAGATACCACCAGAGGGGAAAAAAAAAAGAACAACCAAAAAACACAAATTGCCCCCAAAAAAACAAATTCCCCTTCCCCAAACACTGCCCCAAAACAAAAAAAAAAAACAAAAAAGGCCACAAACCCGATAAATTCACTATGCTTATTTCATGCAAAGGAAGAATTTCTTGAATTCATTGGCTCTTTGCAATCCTTTATCCATAGTTATCCAGTTACTAATTGAAGTGAAAAATTAACAAGTGAATTTCTACAAGTAACTTTGTGAAGATGTGGTATTAGACAATTAAGGTAGGCCACCAACTGCCAAAAATAAAGGCACCCTTGCCTAATTACTACCACCTTCTTGCAGTTTACCACCCCAAATGAATTCACCTTTATAACACAGGAAATAAATTATTTTTTACATACAGTTAAAAGAAAGCTGAAACGGTAAAATATTTTAAGTATGAAAAGCAAACCAGGCAGCATCTGTATTTCTCAGTCTGATAAGCAAGAAAAATATGCATCCGTAGAACAGTTGTAGCTTCTCTCCTTGGCTCTCCCTGAAGAGGAAGAAACTGACTTAAGAATAAAGTGAGTCATTAATTTAAGTAATTAAAGATTCAATAAAACTAAGGTGACTTCTAAGTCCTCTTCAATTGTATTCAAAAAATACTCACTAGGGAAAAAATAAAAATAAATAGAGAACAAAACTTACAAATTATGTTCACATACTTACTCTGAGCCTGCAGCCATTTCCAAATAAGAAGTATCTGCTGTGTCAACCCCCAATGGGATCACTATGCTCATGACGTTCGTTTCTGATAAATTCGATTGCTACGGAGTCCTACGCATTGGTATCCAAAACACTGGGGCATGCCAGCCACAGTGCTCATTGCAAACATCTAAGTGCATCCACAAACCCTGTTAAAACAAACAAACAAAAAAAAACAAAAAAAAAAAAAGCAGACAACTGAGTCAGCTGATTTTAAAACCATGCAATTTTACACTGTGTACTTAAAACACACACTTTTATCTGTCGCAGTGATTTTGATAGTTTTATTTTACACAAGCAAAAAAAACCCATTAATCATTTAAAACAGTTTTTAACTTCAAATACACTTATTTTAAGAGTGGTGATCTTCAGGCCTGAACTTAAAAATATTACCATTTAAATTGGTGATTAAAAAATAAAATCACTCATGTTCAGTGAGGTGACAAAGATTCACTTTATGATAGACTTAGTGAATGTCAAGTACATTTCCTTACTGTTCTGTACTGCCAAAGTCCAGTTGCTGTAACTTTCAATAGAAACCTGGTTACAGGATTTTTCAGGTATTTCTTAGCATTGAAATTGCAAAACAGAAGTGAACAATGTCCACAATACAAAGAAGGCTGTCAAAAGAAACAATGCTGTAACTTCCATTCTGCTGTTTTGTTTTTTTTTACATCAAAATCATTCTAACAGTTCATAATAATGATATGAAACAATTTCCATCTCATTTTAAGAGATCACCATCAGAGGATACACCAGGGGACACTTTTGCCATTGTGTTTTGGGTTTTTTTCAAGTAGCAAACTAAAAAGAATCAGTCTAGCTATAATCTGCTTGACTCACACAAGCCAATACAATAATCTCACTTGTATGCCAGTATCCCACTCCTCTTACCAAGTAGGGCAGAACACCCAACCAAGTACAGAGAGATGTACACAGCACCTCAGATGTCCCCATTTACAGATTAGTAAATAATGCATTTTTATAGCCTAGTATAGACAATGTTTTCCACAATTGAAGCAAAAATACCTGCATCTTCAAAACCTGCATAACGAATAATTGCAAAACCTTTTCAAAATGTCAAAATTGCTAGAACACAGACCACTTTGCACTGAAGCATGCACAGTGCCTTAACAAATATACTCCCCCCATCTGACAAAGGGTGGTATCTCAGTTGAAGTCTACAAAAGCCAACAGTTTGGACATCAACGTATCTTAACACACTCATCCTTGCCAAACAACACTAGATTGCCAAGAAAAAAAACTAACAAGCCTCCACCGAAAAGCGGTGTACTGATAAAAAGGACTTAAGAAAAGCATTATGGACGTAAATCTGAATTTGCTCCTTTTATTGATAAAGCCGGTATCTTCAGGATGATGAAGTGGCATCTGTAGGGCACCTCTAAGGTAGGAACTGGCACTGGGTCTTCATCTAGCTTCCTAAATTTTATTTCCCTACTGAAGTCTGGCAATTAACAAACATTTTGGCGTGCTCCTAAGTGCCTAAACCTTCTACGGTTCATTCTCCCTCCAGACAGCAGAAATTGTGTTTTGGTCCCAATACGTGAGTCACCAAATAGAACAAACTGGAAAGCAGTTAGGCCAAGTAGCCGTTGGCATATCTTGCTTTCCTCATTCAAACACTGAGCATTTTCTTATCAAATACCACAAATGTCAAACTGTATCACTAGCGATGCATAAAATTAAGGAAAAACCATACTATTTTCAAGAATAAGCAGCAAGAAAAAACTGTGAAACCAAAAGCATAGAATATTTTTAGTAGCAGGCATAAAAGAAACCCCAAGTCCTTACAGTTTAGTTTACTCATAGGGTAGAATCCTGAATGGCCTCATCTACAACTTACAGGAAAGATGAGCTTGCCACTTACTTCTTCCAAAAAAGTAAAAAAATTATATTAATTCCTGCCCAGTAAAAGGAAACCATCAACTTTTTCAGTCCATATAAATCAGCTATCATGGGCTAAGAGTTGTTCCACTATACCAACTACAGCTTCATCTATGCTAACAAATCATTAGCATAACAGGGACTTTATTTTATATTTGTAATGAGATAATTCTAAAAAAAACAGTTCTGAGGTGTTTCAAAGTGGGTCTAAAAGATACGCTGGACACCACTGCCTGGGATCAAGATCCTCACTTTGACATTTCTCAGACTTAAGTTGCTTTTGGTGGTGGTGTGTCTTCTCTTAATTGAATTTTCTTTAAACACTTCTGATCAAGTAGAGTAACAACTGAAAATTCATGTAGGCAAAAATGCCCAGGAGACTGGTGAAAGTGAAGAACCTGCCTTAGGCAGCTGCCTAATAGATGTCATAGGCTATAACATCTATGAACTTACATAAAACAACTGAGGTTACCCAATCACCGTATATTCAAGTGACGTTCTATGTCAACACTGAAAGAAGAGAGGCAGTTATGAAAACTGAGAATCAAGTGAAATTTGAGGCTTTTTCTTTTAAAAGTAACACAGAAAAAGAGAGCTATGTATCTGTTAATTGCTAATACATGGCCCAATTAATGCCATCATCTCTGACCAAGCAAATACCACTCTTGTAAGGGGTATAAAAAAAAAAAAAAAAAAAAAAGATGGGAGGCAGGGAGGACCAGAGCCAAGAGAAACTTTTTACCCTCCTGCAAGCTACTGAAATACATCTTTAAGCCTTAGTCAGAATTCACTCAAAAATTCTAAGAGACTAATCTACACCGAATAAAATAATAGACTTGAAGAACTCAAACTCAAATTTATTTTGCCAAACAGAAGTTTCTTTCATCTAGAAGGAAGCAGAACTCCTCATTACTTTTTACCACCTTAAGATTTCAGGTCTTTGGCACACAAATACAAAACTCTCCAATGCTTTTCCTCTGCCTATAGTTAAGTATGGAAGAATGCAGGCAGTCACCAGCTTGCAATACCTACACAGACAAGCTAACTCAAATAAACATAGCTCATTATTCATAAGTAGCCATCCTCAACGAATTCCCGTAACCGGGGCAGGAGGGTGGAGACCTAGAATAAATTCATTACACTATACCCACTTATTAACAGAACTGTGACCTTATAGGCCATCCAGCAAAGAACACCAGAGTTATGTCAGATTAGGGATGAAGGAAAATAATTATTTTCTGTCATGTCAGAACCAGAAGTATTGTCATGACACACTAAAATATTCCCAGTATTTTTATTGGATTACATATACTACAAAAACTGGAACACTAAGAATGCAAAACAATGTAACCACTGGGGAACTTACTTTCTTATCCATCTTGAAAGTGATTGCTTATCCTTGAAGCTTGATATTTTAGATGAGTCATAAAATATTATCTGCTATCATAGATGAAACTATATCTGCTACAGTACTTTACAATTTCTGCAAGTACTCACTTATTTAAAGTCATTATTTTTTCAGAACTTTGACAATTTGTCACCCATAGGCTTCTAAGAAACTGTTTTCATAGGTGCATTTAATTTAAATAATTGGTCAGGAGTGGAAAGAAGGGTGCTGAGAAGATGCCTTCCTATAATCCAAGCAGATTATACAGTTTACTGTTTAAGAAAGTCTTTCTTCAAACAGTACATGAATTTGAAAGTTAGAAAGACCACACTGGTTTGTTCAGTTTATTTCAGGGTCATATAGTTGAAAGGCACTATAAAAAACTGCCGGTCCAAAGTGCAATGATTAGCTCTATATTGGGCAAAGCAGCTCATCTACTGTACCTTAATCTCAGCAGTAGAGGACCTCCAATTTTGTTAGGACCCTCTCTAATTTTGATAACACACTGTAAATTTTGAAAGAATTTTGGCTATTTGTTAGATTCATCAGATTTTCTTCATTATCACCCTACCAGCACAGCTTTATTATATGAAAACACATTCCCTTTTTTGAATACATTTTGCTTTTATTTAATTGCAGTTAAAAAGTTTATCTTGCCCTAATATGACTTTCAACTTAAAAAACACAAACCTTTTTGTTCTATCTGGTTAAAACACTTATCTGGCACAAGATCAACCTCCCGCAAGAAACCTATCACACTCTTACCATTCAATCACATTGCTTTATACTTTCTATTGCAATTCTTTCTCCCTCTAGAGAATACATAGGAGTGTTTTGACTTAACAGCCACATCAAGCCTAAAATATTTGAAGCCTTACCATACTTCTTATGATCCACTTTGCTTATGATTATCAGAACCATTTTTTTAAAATGAACTGTGCTCTAACCACAGAAGTATAAGAGCACAATACATTCCAAATCATTCATCTGTGTGGCTTTGTACAAATAACATCATTTTTGGATTAAACAACAGAAAATAAGTTACATGCTATCCCTAAGGTATTCCACTTACACAACATTATTCTGTGGTCTAATAAAGACCACATGTTTTCTTTCTGCCGTGTCCTTCTAAGATCAATTGTGTGACAGCAGAAGAAAAAACTTAACTTTTTCATTGGTACATGGAAGAGGAAAAAACCAAATATAGAGGGCTCAACTCTTGAACCAGAAGGTAAATGGGTAATCTCCTGAATTTACATCAGTATTTTTGAACCTAATCCTACAGAGTCCAAACATTCAAAACTAAATCCAGTTGCTATGATCAGATGTTGGCAGAAAGGAACTCCAGGCCTACTTTATCAGCATGCTTTTTTTCCCTCCTTCCACTTCCTTCTTGTAGGACCAGCAAAAGCTATACAGAACAGCAGCAGGAAACAAGCAGATGATAGATCACCTAGACAGAAAGTACACTTGAAAAATTAGAACTTGAAGTCTAGCCAAACTGTCCAGATGACTCCAACAAGGTTTCATAATCCCAGCTATCAATCATCCTCTAAGTGTCAAGAGTCCAGACAAATTCTTCCATGGCATTTTCCATATAAGTTTCTTTCTGTTTCTTTTTTTTTTTTTCCCCTAAGAAGGTAGGAAAAATATTTTTAAAAAATATTTAACTCCTTTTACTTGCGTTTGCTTTTCTGGATTCAGAAACCGAGTTCCCAGTACTTATATTCAAAGAGAAAGTAACAATACAAATCCCAGAGAACTCTGACTTACCTTTATTTTTACTAATAACACTGTATATTTTTCAAGCCAGAAAAAAAACAAACAGTACTGCTTGAGCTGGGAAAGGTGTAACTAACATGGTTATGTGAGTAACCATGGCAGCTCACCTCTGTAAGGTAGTTAACCTTGCATAAGAAGGGAGAAGGAAGAAGAATCATGACTTAAGAAGCCTGCTAGAATCTCTGCTGCATGTATAAGAATACCAAAGTGCTCATCTGGGTGCAGAGCTGCAGAACTTTTCACAAAAATCAAAGATACAAGATGGTGGCAGCACCAGTAATAACCTTTTTGACTTAATGATACAAAACCCTAAAGATAAATTAATATATCAAGACAGTATCATATACTTATTACAATAAGATGGGGTTTTAATTTAGTTTTTTTAAAATCCACACTTACCCCTAACACTACAAAAAACAAAGAAAAAAAAACCCAACAAAAACTGGTTTTACTATTCTCCTTAGTACATCTGACAGCTTTTCACACAGACAATGTCATTGTTCCTTGTCTTCCCCATAAATCAATTGCCAGATCCTGCTGTCATGTGATGATACTGAAGACAAAAAGCATTTAAAAGTTAGGGGGAAAAAATCCACTACAAAAGCTAGGAATAAAATTCAATGAAAGGTGTAATACAATATTTGTTTTCTAATTTACAAAGGGACATCAGCAAAATCATGAATTAAGCTTACAATTAAATTATTTCTTAGCTCAAATCTAAGAATTTTTCACATACATAAAACACTGCACTAATTTTACTAAGTTGATTGCTAACAATTTTCTTGTATCACTAGGCATTACAAAAATATAAATTCTTTTTATTCCTATTTTTATTACTTCAATCTACACCTGAAGTCCTCCAACAATTTTTTCTAGCAACTGCCTCTATCAGTCACAATGTGTTGACAATTACAAGACGGTGCGGGGGGGGAAGGAAGGGGGGGGGCACGCACAGGAAGAGTTACATAGTTCAGATGGTTCAAGGCTTGAGGATTTCAAAACAGAATGCCTCTGCAGAGAGAACTAACAGGGCCTCCCTAAACACAGAGCAGAAGTTTAAGGGAAAAAAATCTAATAGTAATTAGATTAGCCTATAATTAGGATATTTCATGAGAAGAAATAATGCTGGTTTAAGATAAATAATTATTTAGATTTTATATCAATGCATGCAATTTTACCTCAAAGTCCTCAACTAATGTCACTGCAAAAAGATTAAAATACTATCCAAACTACCATCTCTGTGTCTGCTTGGCATCATCACAAGGTCTGTGTACAAAATATATGTAACTAGAGGGAAAAAAATTAATCAAAACCTTCTAATCTATCCCCATATATCAACTGTCTTTTCTTAAAAGCAAAATGATATAACTTTAAACAGATATTACAAAATATATAAAAGGTGGAAGTGATAATTTATCCATATTTAGTAAGTGGAGTAATAGAAACATCTGAGAATTATCATACTTGAACATCTGAAAAGTTACAGTCTGTATTTCCCAGTTTATGGAGAAATAGGCAGTTCATCCCATCTTTAAGCAGATCTAATTTTCCCTGAGCACAAGTACAGAAGAGGGTCTCTTTTGCTAAACTAAGAGTATTGGTAAACCCACTGACTCACACCCTTTAACTACAGGTAAAAAATGAGTAACAATTTCCTGGAACAGTATTTAAGTATCAGAATACACATAGTATACACAAAGATTAATTTTTAAGGGATGTGTACAAATCTAAGGGAATTAACTTGAGGCTTACTGGAGCAGATGAAATTGCTGAAACAAAGTAATCTGTACAGTCAGTTATCCACTCCCGCATGGACCAACAAAGAGGAAGTGTACACAAGGGTTATCAAACTTACTGATAAAAATTATTTAGACATAAAATACACAAATTAGTTGCATGACAGTGAAGCAAGTCAAGCAAGACCTTTCAGTTCAACCAGCACACGATGCTAATCTGGTTGTAATTTCAAGTCAATTTGAACATAAAACCAATCTACCTGTACCGATACAGCACAAACCAAACCTTCAACTTCCATTTGATCCCAGCAGAAAATTCTTGCTACTGTGGGCCCATGTTGGCTCCACAGAATCACAGAGGATGAGTCTGAAACTAACTACAGTTTTCCATCTCAACAGGGTCTTCTGGGAAAGATGCAATCATTTCCAAGGTCATACTACTGCTTTCAGACTTCTGCAGACTTCTGCTGATCTTGGTGTTAGCTGTTTATACAAGCCATCTCAGATAACAGAGACAGGTGACCAAAAGTTAGTATTCCATTTGATTTTCTTACCACACTAGGTAAGAAAGGGGAAGGGGATAAAGACGTATCTTAAGTGATGGTACCCAATCAATACAGCACACAGGAACTTAAGTTATATACCTTAAAATTGAGACATAAATCAATCCTACTATATACACCAGAAAAAAGGGAAAAACAATTTAGAGGACAAAGACTTCAAAAATCTTATATGCATAAACTGTCTTTTATTGAGCATGCAATCTAAATGTTTTCCTCTTCCCTTCCCCCAATTACATCATATGTGCACATACATTTTGCAATCATTAGCAAAAGCAATTCTTGTTATGCCTTCCTTCAGATTTACAGGCCAACAATTTTAACCTGTGGTCACGGGAACCACCCTTTCCACAAAGAAATCTGAAAGAATGAACCTAAGAAAAGCTGATACACCTGTGTCCTAGGACAATCCATACAGGAGAAATTAACAAGTAAAAATGTTCCTATCAATAGTGTATCGTAGTCCACAAATCTAGTGTGAAAACTACTGTCCTGAACTACCACTGAGCTTTCCTGCTTGCCTTCCCAGCCTACAATACTCTAGACAGCCTGCAAACAGTGAACTACTCTGTATGCACGTGTGTGTATATACGTATACGTATGTATCTACACACAAAGCAATCTGGAAAAATACATGGAGCAAATATATACACATAGCATAAATGCATATATCAAAGTACTCCGAATATTTTTTTATTGCTGGCTGTTTCTAAGGAGGTAACACATCTCTGATCAGACCTAGAAGCAGAATACGTGAATAAATGACTAATCTTACCCACAAGGAAGTTATTTCTCCGTTTCCCCCAACACGCTGCACCATGGTATAGATTTTGCCAAGAGATGAGAAGGGATATTGAACTTGCAAATGTTATACCACTGCAGTTGCAGTATGATGTACGCAGGCTTAGAAACAACTATGAGTCCAAATTCAGACCTTTGCTACTGTTGGCTGCTCTCTATGGTAACCTAACAGATAAGTTAGCACCCTACTTCAAATTTGTGCCAAGACAAAAAAGGGTAGTAGATAAAAATATAACACAGTAAGTGCACTCAAATACAATATACAAATTAGGACCCATTAATGACCAACTCCTGCAAATCACCAAGAAGAAACAATTTGTTCTGAAATAAATCTGGTTTCCTATGTATTTGTAGTTTGTGCTGAAACACTGGCACTGACCTAAGGTTCTCTATAACCCTCCCACAGCAATATCTTCCTTCCCATCTTCCTCACCACATTATTACTGGTCTTGGCCTTGCCTACAAGCCCCTCAAAAACCTCCTGTGCCATCCACACTGACCTACACATTGTCAACAGACAGGCCCACTTTGTCTCCCCCTCTTGTGTCCTGTCAGTCAGCCATAAAAACCACCACCAGCACCACCACTCAAAAAAAACCCACCCCACCAAACAAAAAACATCTGCTGTGGCTGCTTTGGAGTTACATACAACAAAGTTGTCAGCACAGAGAACAGATAATGGCTAAAATCATTATACTTCCTCTCCCTGCTCCTCCCAGAACACTGCTCCTTTCCATCTCTTAGATTTTCATTAAAAATCAGAGATCTCAAGGGTATTAAGTTCCTAACTCTATTAAATTTCATTTTTTTTACGTTATTGGCTATACTGACAAGAGACCTATCATTAAACCAATTTATCCAAGGAACATGGCTATTACAGCCAAACTACTACAGGGAAAGGCTCCTCCTACTTTGCTTTTAATCCAGTGACAATACAGAGTAAGAAAAAGCATGGTGAAGTAATGAGTTCATTAGCAGACTTATGAACATCCTGATACAATAAATACAGGACTTTACATTCAACAAAAACCTAAGTCATGTTTGGAATGACAGCCAAACTTCATGAATTGGTCTTGATCTTGGGAATCTAGAAGAAAGAAGAAAAAAGGCTGCCTCCTCCATGGCATTCAAGATTCATGCATTAAAAAAATTAGCATTTCCATCATGGAAGTATCCGTTCTTCAGTATACAGGTCATTACAGGCATTACACCAACTCTAGTCAGAGGAAAGAAAGCTGTCCTTTTAAGTATAAACCTAGAATCAGTCTGTCTGTTAGAAAAGCTTCTGCCATACAGAAGAGCTAGTTTCTACTGGTCACAGGCTATCTCCCCCTTACTATCTGGTCCAAGAGTGTTGCTCTTGTGTATTCCTGAAAAAGTAATGGAAGGCAATCTCTCTTCTTCACATATTTATGCCAGTCCATTAAAACACGGAAGACTTCCCCTTACCTCTTGTCTCTCTTCACTCCTTTTCTTCTCTCAGTGGAAGTTAGACAAAATATGGGACTAGGAAGAGAAAAAGAATGAGTGGTAGAAGGGAAATAAAGGTAAAAGTAGTTACAGAAAGAATTAGGTTATTGAACAAAAATCCAACGAAGAAGCAGTAAGCAGATGTACAGAGAAAAATACCATGCTTACAGATTTTAGGTTTTATACTTACACAAATCAGTTCCCAAAATTGAACAGTAACGGCCACTCACTTGATGTCTCCAAGTTTACTAAACATGTGCCATACCTCTTACAATAAACCACACACTAAAAGGCCTATCCATTCAAAAATTAGCTATTATTTAAGCCGGAGAGCCAAGGAATTGTGAAATACAAGGCAAGTACAGCACATGAAGAGCAAGAGAAAAAAACCCACTTTTTCATAGCAATACTCATTATTGCTTAGAGAAGCATATGCTAGCTACCTAACATTAGTGTGCTATACTATATCACTGTGAGATGTAAAAGTCCTTTAACAGAAACTCAAAAGGTTAAGAAAACAGATAGTAGTTTCCCAGTAAAACAATCTCGGCTTTATGTTATTCTTTCTATCACCCTTTTTACTGCGACCCTTTTTCTCTACCTATCATAAAGTGGCAAATAACCATTGATTACACTGACACAAAATGCCTGTGACTTATCAGGTGTTCTCCATGAACACATTACTTACACCTGCTACATTAAAACATTATTCTTGACAAAAATTTCAAAATATAAAGTGTTTCTGCAAGTACATACAGCTCACATACTGTAAGAATACTCTGTAAAAGTCATATCTGCAACTGTAAGGGCTAAGTATGCTTATATTTTATTAAATGTAAGAGTATACCTCATGGTGATTCAGTCACTTGAAGGTCTAAATTCTAAGGCCCAATATTCCTCCCAAGGAGAAGTAAGGCTTATTTTTGGGGGGTAACATGTGACTATAAAAACATACTGGTGTTGCTTTCAACAACCAAAGGATTTTGCTGACTTCATGACATCAAGTAAAACAACTCATTTTTTCTATGCTGCTTAATAAGACTTGGGACTCTACTGTAATTACTAGGTATCTACTACACAAGCAGAAGATTCTTCTGACTTATTTGAAATGTGACATTTCAGCTTTCTATTTTGACATGGTTTCACTCGGGTAGATTCCAAAAACTAGTTCGCCTGTCTTATCAGTGGCATTCGACTCACATGAATAGCACAACAGTGCTTTACTTATACTCGTGGAAGCAGTTTGCAGGCATTGAACCTAGTTGCCTAGTCACTTACACGTAGGAATCTAAACACAAGCAAGTCAGAAAGTTGTGCTCTTTCAAACAGGAACTTTAATTCTTTCTAGCAGTTAGAAGAACTCTTTCATGTACTTTTAACCACAGCTGGACCTGGACTGTATTTCTTGGTAACAATTTGGCAGCTATTTCAATGCTCTTTACTAAGATTTCAGACGGAAGAGGACAAGGAAGGGCAAGGGAATGGATGGAGGGAACTATGTCATGCTTAAGGACAGACAAAAAAATACAGATGTTTAAGATCAAAAGATTTTTCTTACTTTCAAGAAAACAAAAAACATTTCATTTCCAACTGCAATTATCTTGCAAAACTACATTGACTAATGGGTATTAAAAAAATTTAGATTCCATGCATTTTTAAATTTACACCTTTGTGTTTTCAAAGGAGATCTCAATAGGTTTACAATTGTAGCAACAAAGATACAAAATACATCATCCTAGAATAAACACAAAGAAATTCTTTGCAATTCTCAGCAATGGAAGCACAAAACACAGCTTTTTAACTTTCATGACTACTGCCACATAGAAGGGGGAAAAAAAGATGCAGAGTTAGGTCTTTTACTTCTTCCAATACAGAAGATATGATTGGAAAGTAAGAGACAGCAGAGAACAAACATGATAAAAAAACCCACTACAGTCATTCATAAAAGTCCCGCATAATGATAGTAAAGAATAAGATTCCCATCAAGTGTTTCTATCTTAAGCAAATTAGCTGTATTACCTGGTAAAGCATCTGAGAGAGGAACCTTATCCTTACCAGTAAAATAATGACTGTATTTTTTATCAGTTTTATATATAAGTACTCCTGCTTCTTTCACAGTTCTACAATGATAGGTTTGGAAACCAAATGAGAGGTGTAATCTCTCTATACCATCCCCAAAAGCTATAAATAAAGTCGCTGTAATTCTCAGGTCTTCACCTTCAGTTTAAGTAGAACCTACTAAAAGCATTCCTTGTTGGAAAAAGTTTCTTTAAACCAACAGTTAAGACAGGATTAACTGTCTAGACTAGGAATATCATCTGTCTTGTGATACAGTTTTAAACACAGCCCCATTATAACCATACTAATCAGGAGTTGGCTCCCTTTGTCTACTGAAGGCAAGTTAAGCCCACCACCCACTGTTAAAGAAGAAAAACTATCTTTAGAACTAGTCAAGTTAGAAGAGTTAAAGAGTAATGAACACCAAACCAATTTAAATATTCAGAGCTCCTGAGGGTAACAGATCCAAACCTACCATCCTGTATACACTTTAAATTCTCACTTTGTAAATACTGGATATTCATTTCATCACTTTCTATGGCTGATTAAATAACCAACAATGGACAACAAATTATAGGTCCTCCTTTGTAAGCTGTAATATGCAGTACAATAATGTCATTAAAATCTAGTCTTATCATCTTGTCTTTGATCTTGATGGTAATTTATTTTAGAGATAAAAACATAAAAGTGAATGATTACCTAGACTATGACGGCATAAAACGATACACAAAACATAACTACAAATGAGAATTTAAAAAAACCACAACAACAAACACAAAAAAAAGAGCTTTGCTAAACCTGAGCCAGTCCTATGACATTTTAATATCGACACCTATTGAAAATGTTAACTTAAAAGTAAATTCTAAAACTAGGATCAATGCTATTTTGGTACTGCCATACTTAGCCATATTTGCAAAACTGCTGGTACCTTGCAAGGCTCACCCAAGTTTTACAACACTGCACCTCCATCCAAGCAGTGTATGAACTATCACATGAAAGGAGAGAGAGCACTCTTTCAATAAAACATGCAAAACTAGAACAAATTTTCCTTGCATTGGATGCAATCTGTGTGCTACTTCAATATATTCTTCATTTGTAATTTTGAAACAACTTGAGTGGACACTGTGATTTACCATAGTTCTTACCAAATAATTTAATTCAAAAAATAAAGGTAAGAAAACACTTAAGTCAGGCATTTAAAATAAAATACACTTTGTACAACAAAACTGTCTTCAAAGGTTTACAGATAACCTTAATTATTAAAATTTTCTAAAAACTAGCAGAGCTTAAAATCTTGCCTGTTTCATTAACACCACATAAAGATTTGTAAAAGGAAATAATATCTCCTAGCAAGTATATGAAATCTTGACAAGATTTCTTTTATACAACATGTTTGTTATGCCTTAAAGGTAACAACAATTTTGTCTTTGAACAAAACTATAGCAGGGTTTTTTGGTAGTATGAAGGTCATGAGCAGAATTTTGGATCCTCAAAGAGATTCGGTTAACTTTTGTGGGTACAATTCTTTGGTTAGGAAGAAAACATGAACACTGATGTAGTTAGGAATATTCATCTTGCACCACTCAAAAGCCCACTACAATTAATATTTTAAATAATCCAGAATTTGGAAGAATGCAAAGTATTTTTTTTTTTAATTCACATTCAAAACAAACTTCTTTTTTCCCCTCCAGAGATGCCTTTAAATTTCATTCTTAGCAATAAATCAAAACTACTATTTGCACAGTGGAAATATTTAAACACTGTACCTGTTCCAAAAACACTGTCCAAGAAAAATTGCTTTTGAGAGATTTACAAATGCTCATTTGTATGGAAGTCACAAGGCCAATAACATAGATGGACTTCACTAGGACCTCTCTGTAAGTCTCAACTGGGTTTTATTTTGTATCTCTACCAATCTCCACCTTCCTCATTCAACTTTGTTAGAATATTACATGAAAACAGCAAAATACTTTCATTATAACTTCATTTACATTAATCCATTTAGAACAATGCCACAATTCGACAGTTATGTACAGCACTCCTTAACTAAGTCCCACAAATAGTCCTTGCTAAAATTAGTATTAGCATGCATGCAAAATTAAGACTGTCCAAACTCAGATCAGGACTTGAGACACTACAGCCTTCAGTGTGATACCGATTTCTGCATTTCTGTTGCTTTCCAACAGAATATTAACAGTTGGTTGTGCTAACACTGTACCAAAGGTATGATATAAGACAACTAAAAGTAATCTGGATTTTAGTGCTAACAGAAACTTTCCCTAGATACAGTCTAAAAAGCCAGTATTATTTCCCCTCTGAAACTTCCCAGATGGCAAAAAATGCTCACCCAAAGCTTATGTGACAGTTCAACAGATTTTTCCTTCAGATATGAAAAGCCTGAAGATACATAAACAGTTTTAAACTACAGTCTGTATTATTGCATTTGGAACACAGTACAGTGCAACATCTCTTGGAAATTAAAAAAAAGGAATTTAGATTTGAGACCTTCCCTCTTTCAATAAGTTTTTATTAGTTTGGGGGGGTATTTAATTTTTTATTACTACAATTTAACATGTCAACATCAATGGAGTTAAAAAAATAAAGGTAGAATTTCCTGTGTAATATTGTCTCCTTAAAACAGATCACAGATCTGTTTTTACAAATGGAGAAACTGAGTCACAAAGGCAAAATGACTCACGAAAACTCATACAGGAAAACTCTGGAAGATCTCAAAATTCCCAAGAGGTTGTTAGTGCATACAATCTGCAATCTGTAAAATAAACTGTAAAATTTGAGTACGAGTATTTCAATATTTGGGTTTATTTCATTCCCCTTCCCCCCCTCCCCCCCCAACAGTTTTTGTAAAGTGTACAAAATTACTTTTCTTTTAATTGTCATTTTGAATCAGATGTCTGCTTGAGAATATGACTGAGGCTATGAAGCTAAACTGCTGAGCTGTGTAGCCCTCCAAGTCATAATGGTAAAAAAAAATGTTCACAAGAACAGGAGCTGCTAATCAATGGAGAGGAAAGAAAAAGGCAAAAGGTTGCCAAAAAGGTCCATATATACACTCTTTAGAATCTTATTCCTGTACTTTTTAATAAACAGAGTAAAACATGGTTTATTAAAAAAATCAAATCTATATAAATAAGCAAGGTATGATGGGAGCATGCATTACTGGCCTATTAATGCATCACTTGGTGGTTGAAATCACTCAGCCTTTGGCCTCAAAACACATGAAAGGCATGCATTAACAACACTACAAAAAGTCTTACTATGTTGTTCAACTTCAGTTATACCTTAAATGTGTGCTTCTAAATTGTATCTAAACAAAAAATCTTCAGACGCTAAACACAGTTTTGCCATTTCAATACCTCACATTTGATTGTTTAAGTCCAGAAGGTTCCAAAGCCATACTAGAATAGGAATTCATACCTCATTAAACCAAGGACAAGATTAAAGACAGGCATACAACAAAAAGTGAAAAATTAATTTCTATTTTTGTTGCTTAAAACATACAGTTTGCAGCCCCTACAGTTTGTATCAAAGTACACTACACCGACAACCAAATAATAAATCCTTGTGACCTCCCTTCCCCCCACCCAAACATATTTATAGTGGCACTACTAAAAGGTTCATATTTCATTTAGGAAAAAAATTAAGAGGTTAGGAACTGTGCTTTCCCTCAGTATTTGTAAATGTATTACCACATATACAATTTATACAGCAATATTAAAAAAAAAAAAAAGGAAAAAACGAAAGAAAGGTAATACCAAGATTATATAGTGGCAGAAAAAAATTCCACATCTGAATAAAGTAACAGGTTATAATCCTGCGTGCATTATTTCCATAAGCATTAAGTCCTTTTAGTATTCTTAAACTATGAATACATGGAATTACTACCTCAATGTCCAGCAAAGGTATTTCCTAGAAGGTGAACATGACGTTCACAAATGTGATTCCACAAAGAATTTAGCTGACTGTTTCAGAGATCTTAATCCACTACTTATTTTGATAAATATTACTGGTTTTATGTCGTTAATAGGATGGACAGTTGTACAGTATCCATCACAAATACACAACCTTTTCCAAATTATTAAACTGACATACATATTACCTTACAGCAACCTACACACACCCCTCAAAGAAGCTGCTCGAGTCTGTTGCCTCTTCCCACCCCCCTTTTCCCCGACAAGAGTGGTCTCGTTCACTTGCCTTTCACACACATAACCAATAAAATTAATCAGCTGGAACACAGCATTTTTAAATCGCAGTAAAGTCAAGAGATGTTCTGTACGTTATTTGAAGGGAACAGTCTTCTCATTTAAACGTAGTAAGGCTCTAATACGCTGCAGACAAACGCGCTGCATGGGGTGTGGAGGACCCGAGTTGATTAGATTACCACAACATCAGCCTGAGGCCGCCATTTTTAGAATCTCTAAAGGACAAAAGAGGGAAATTAAAAAATTTGCGCCACATTTTTTAAAAAGTAACTTTAAAAGTATAGTGATTACAATCAATTAATGGTGCATTATAAGTACAGCCATGAATATCTCTTTTCTCTGATCAGAGCCCTGAATATGAAAAACGTTTTGTTATTATTCCTTCAAGGTACTGTAAATAAACAGACTAAAATATTCCTAAATCTAGATGCAGCACTAAACTTTTGATTTTAACGACACGTAGTATGTAGCATTTCAGGGATCTCAGGACTTTCAGCCACCGCATATTCCCTAATGGCTGAGTATGGGGGAATACAGGACCTTCATCACCAGGCTATATTATGTTTCGCTACCCTATTTAGTAGTACACAGCGAACCGTTTGTTCTTTCTCCCCTGTGTCTGCAGCAATAGGTCCCACCCCACCAGAATTTATTTCTTTAAGAAAGAGACTGAAATACGCCACCCAAGGAGCACGAACACTGGCTGCAGAAACTACAGCAAGAAAGGGATGCACCAATGTATCACAACTTACACCCTCGAGAAAGGGGGTGGAGAGAATGATCCCCTTCTAAATTGGCACAGAAACTCCTGAGGACTGCTTTCCGTTTGTCCAGGTTACACCACGAAGCGGAGATACTAGCAGGGAGGGAGGAAAGGAGGCGGGGGTGTGGAAGGCAGAGAGATTAGGCCTGTAACGAGCCATTTTCGCACCACAAAGCAAAAATATACAGGATGGAGGAAGATAATAGGTTTCCCTAAGCTTCATAAAACTCAATACGCAGCCCCAATAACACACAAACCTGTTCTCAAAACCACCCGTCTAAGGAAGCGTATGTTGTCACATAATACCCTCTTTTAGCTCTTTTTCCAAGCATAACGCATAAATCTGGCATAACTGCCAAAAAATTCTCCTCAGCTCCTCCAGTTACAGTAACCCGCCATATTCACAAGATATAGCGACACCCTGCCATTTTTTAACCCAACCCCACAAAAAGAAAAGCAAATTCAAGGCAAGTTAAACAGAATTTAAACACATTTCAGGGTGGAAGGGAGTTATACTCGCACCGAGGGTAAGGAGACGTTCCCACCGCATTTCACTCCCTTTTCTTCACCCCCCGCCCCACAGCACCCACAGCAGAATACACTGGTAATAGCCCAAGACTCACCTGTAATGGTCACAGGCCAGGCAGCAGGACCCCTCAGCTGAGCCCCTTCCCTCTCCTGACCAAAACACTGCAACAGCCCCACCACGGATATCCCTACTCTAGGCAGGACTTAACCCTCAGCAGGCTCTGGCAAAAGAAAGAAAAGGGAAAGGAAGGAAAGAGGAGACCCCCCCCCTCCCCCCAAACCTAGCTCAGTGCGCAGAACCCTACAGGGACCAGCTCGGAAGCGCCTCTGCCTTGGGACCTGTGTACAAACCCCGCTGCCGCCGCTGCTCCCGTGTCTCCCTCCTTTCAGCCTCCTACGCTCCCTTCTATGTCACTGCCTCTCCGGGAAAATGGCGTCCGCTCTCCCCTCCCTCCCCCTGCACGGGGCTCCCCGGCCCCGCCTGGCAGGGGCAGGGTTACGAAGGCGAAGCCAAAAAGCCGCCATTTTGCTTATGGGCTGGGAGTGCTGTGGGTGCCCGCCGAGCCCTCGGTGTCCATTTTGCAACAGCGGTTGCACGTTACGCGGAACGACTCGAGTCTGGGCGCGGCCGAGACACCAGACTGCGGCAGGGGCTGGGCAGGGGGGCTGCGATGAGGTGTGGGTGGAAGTAGGGCAGCGGAGGAGGGGCGGCCGCAGCTGGTGCTGGTGCCGGGAGCCATCCGCAGCCCCGGAGGCGCAGACCGCGGGGGAGGGGCAGGGCTCTGGCCGAGGCTGTTGTGGAAGCGAACGCGGGCGGGAGGATGTCTGACTCAGAACTGCATCCTCTGAGGCAGCAACGCCACAACTCCCTTCTCGGCTGCTCTCCCCCCCCACCTCCGGCTTCCTCCTCAGGACCGCCGTTGCTCTCAGCATGCCTACTCTTTATGAATCTCAACCCGAGGGGTAAATTTTCGCCACAAAGCACGCGAACAGCTGGGCAGACCCGCTAGCTCTCACACGCAGGGGAACCTGAGGGCGGGAGGAGGGGGGCGAGAAACGGGAGGGAGCGGGAGGTGGTGGCTGAGACCCTTCAGGGCGATGTGGAGGCTCTGACTGAATCTCTCCTGTCAGTAAAGCACTTGAGGCTGAGAATCTTCCCCGAAGCGTTTAAGGCTCATATATAAGGCAAGCGGGAGAGTTGCTTTCCTTAAAGCGAGTGGGACAGCGCTAGCTGAAGGCTTTTGCGCAGGGGACGAGCCGAGCGGCGGGCGAGCCTCGTTCCCCCATAGGGAGCGGCCCCTGAGGAGCAGGTTTGGTCCGCTTCTATCCGGACCAGCGGCAGCTGGCGAAGCGAGAGGCTCGCTCAGCGTTCAGCCTCTGCCGTTTGTACCGAGCTCCTCTCGCCATACGCCCTCCCAACTGCTGCGCGGGCCGCACACCGCCCTGCCTTCCCTCCGGGCCTCAGCCCCTCCAGCCATCCGGCTGAGTGAGGGAGGGGAGGCGGCGGCTGGGGTTTCATTCGACGCCCACCAGGGGCTGAGCGAGCCTCCTTCAGTGCGCAAACTCGGGGCACCAAATAAAAGCTGGGCTGGCAGCTCTTACCGTGCCTCGATGGAGCCGCCACAAGCGGGTGCGTGGAGAAGCAGTTAGCAGCAGCGCCATAGCCTAGCGTTCCCCCACACCTTGGGCAGAGAGAGTTTGGGGCTCTAAACAGCTGCTGCTGCGGCAAGAGGCAGCCGAGGTGAAGGGATCTGCTAGCTGGTTGGATGCAGAGGAGGCGGCTGTAATGGGGCATTGAGTCTTGAGGGAGGAGGGGGGCGATTAAACGTCTTGTGATCATGGCGGAGTCTATGGGTATTTTTTCCTGTCTAACTCTTCTGTGCGTGTGTCTCTTGTTTCTCTCTTTCTCTCTCTCCTTAGGGCGCTTGGCTGGGGCTCCTCGCTCGGGTTCTGCCTGTTATTGCGCGAAATGGCGGCTGGCGTCTTGGTGGGTTTGGTTGTCGGTTTTTTGTGTAGGGTTTTTTTTCTCTTCCCCTCCTATTCCCCTCCCCCACTTGTGCCTTGGCTGCGGCTCTGCAGCGAACCGCGGCGGAGAGTGAGTCAGGAGGGGGGCGGGACCTGCGCGGCAGCCAATAGCCGAGCCTGCCGGGTTAGCCCGGCGCGCCCTGATTGGCTGGCGCTGACATCATCCTGCAGCAGGGGCAGCCGCAGCTGGGCAGGGTTGGGGAGCTGCCGGGGGAGACTGGTGCAAAGGGAGAAAACGGGCGCCATGATCCCAGCGCGAGGGAGGACTTCGCGGGCGGGGGGTCCCCGAAGAGCTGGTGAAAAGGAAAGCAGGAACAGGCCTTGGCTTCTCCGTCCCACATAGTGCCGGGGCTGTGAGGACAGGCGCGGGGGAAGCGCGAGAGAGGAGCAACTTGTGCCTGCTTTTGTAACTGCGTCAGTACAAGATGGCGCAGGGTCTCCCTGGAGAGGGAAGGGAGTTGCACGTCCGCCGGAGGTCATGTGACCGCGTTGCATTCTTGTGGGGTTTGGCTGCAGACCAAGCTGGCTGAGGCGGCAGCGGTGGCTGCCCGGGAGAGTCCGCGCTTCCCCCCCCTCCTTCCCGCTCAATGCCGTCGGTGCCGCGCTGGTTCCCATCCCTTCCCCCCATTAACCTTATGCAGGAGGGTGTAGCTGCCGCTGAGGAAGGTTCTCGCTTCTCTCATTCTCCACCCATGTCCAGGGTGTAGCTGCTCTCGGGGGAAGCTTTCCATTCCGCCCCCTCTGCGTAAGGCTTTACCCACCGCAAGGGAAAGCTTCCCCCTCGGCGCCTCCTCGCTCCGCCCGAGTGTGGGAGCGGGCGGCGCGCGGCCCTGCGCTGGGCCTGACCCCGGCCGGGCCGGCGGCCCCAGTGCCGCCCGGGTACCAGCGCACTCCCCGCTGTAAGGTTCCCCGGAATAACGTACTGAAAGAGTCAGGTGAAGCGATGTTTAAGTGACCTAATTAAAAGAGCTGAGGAGAATGTACAGGCGGTGCGGAGCTGTTGTGATGAGGAGGTGGTTGCATTTCCAGCGTTGCTGTGCCAGGGGTACTGTGTGGCCTAAGCAAAGATCTGCAAGCTATTAATGACTTTATTCTATTTGAACAGAACTTCGTTATGGAAAAACGGATGGACGTTCTTTTATATGTATGTTGCAGGAGTTGAGCAGCATTTCCATGCGGGTAATGTGGCGTGTATTACAGAGTTAGGCCGGGGATGGCCTGCACCTTTAACAGAAATACTTGGTGAAAATGAAAACTATAGTGTGCAAATACTGTGAAGATGCCCCATCTTTCTTAGATTCATAGGAGAACGAACTTGTCACACAGGCCCGGGTAGGCTTTGAAGCTTGGCAAATACATTTTCTTGGTCTTTATTTCAATACTCTGATTAGGAGCAGTGGAAAATGAATGTTTTCCCTGGCACTTCTCTTTTTTTTTTCTTTAAGGAATGCAACTTGTGTTAATGTTTGGGTGAGGTTCTTGTGTTTTCAGAGCAATTCAGTGCTAATTCCTGTGTTTTGTTCTTGTGTGGCAGGGTGTAAATTTAGCCTCTGCATCTAACCCAACGAACAAATTGACGGTTAAGATGGCTGATGCTTGAAGAGTAGTGGTTTATTCCATTAAGAAATGTTCCATAGCACTTTTTCTGTTCTTAATCTGTCCTCAGATAGACAAATTCTTTCTTCTTTTTTTCCTTCACAGTAGTAACCTGGTGGAGGGTAAAGCTTGAATATTCGGTGGAGGCATTGTGTGAGAACTAGAATGAAAGTTACTGTATATGTGACTAATATAGGAGATTCCTGTATAATAGACACTACTTAATATGTGTTACATAAGTAATATAGTGAGGTGGAGTCTGGTTACATAAGAACCGACTGGGGACTTGGGAGCCTCCTGTAAGTAGTCCATATAAGTTGCAGATATAGCCTGCAGGGCATGTGTGTGTTGTGGGGGGAAGGGTAGAAGAACAGGATTGGAAGCATCTAATAGTGCTACATTTTTCCTTTGTAGGTTATATAAAGGATACCAGGAAAGAAATGGAGGAGACAGTAATTAAGGATGACACAGTGTGAAGCTCTCAAAAGTTTGGAGTCATTTGAGCCTAGCTTTTAGGATATAAGCTCGGCTTCCTAAAAGTACTGCCACCTCTCACTCTTTTTTGAATGTCAGATGGTGGCTGTCAGCTGAGCATTGCACCAGCCAATTTTTGTTCTGTGCAGACTACTATAAAGAGCAGGATTCTCGAGTCCTAGAGGTTGACTTATTTTTTTTAAAAAAAACAAACCTTACTGGACATGGTGTTTTGAGGAGGCAGTTGGTTTGTTGGCCAAGTATTTAAGTGACTGGATTACTGATTCTTCTTGTGTAGGCATAGTATGAAACAAGGTAAATACTCCCTTTGTAATGGAAGTTTCCAGAGAAGCTTTCAGTGTACAATGATTCTTTTGATATAGAGCAGACTTATTTGGGACCTGATACTGTGAATATTTCGTTGCAGATGTGTTAAATGAAGAACATTAATTTGAACTGAAGATGAGGAAAAACCTAATTTCTGTTTTTTTAGTACTTGCATTTAGGCATGGATCCCGTAATTATGAAGTAGGAAGTGGTTGCTTACCTCACTATAAGGGAGCAGTTTGAATGCGTATGTTATCGTTTATATAGAATACCTGGAAATGAATTAACTATAGCAGCTTGAATTTTAATTCCTAAAGAACCCTTCTGGGGAGCTCATGTTAATGTCAGATTTTGCTTTGAAAACCAAGGAGTGGACTACTGTAAAAGTTCTCTGTATAACTAGTAGCTCACTTTAGCAGTACTTGGATTCATGTGTCTCTATGTTTTTATGAAACTATAGAAACGAAGGCAAGTTTTAACGAGCTCATAGTATTTGTTTGTTTGTTTCAAGATGATTCTGTTAGCTCTTTTCAGAGAAGCAGTATTAGTTATCTTCAGGGAAGCCATGACTCCAGCAGTGTTGCAATGCTGTCTCAAAGCAATTGTCTGATGCTTTCTGAATTACTAATGCTGCAGGTGATGAGTTAAAAAAAAAAAAAGTACATACTACTTTGAGACTGAAACCTCAGAGAGAGGATTTGCCTGAAGGCCAGTCTGATGCAAGTTCCGTTTTAATCTAGAAGGTGAGGGGAGGAAAGGAGCTGTAGGAGTGGAGGACTGGGTAAAAACAGGCTTGGTAGCCTACCAGGGAGAGAAACAGTTCTACTGAACTACAATTCTTTTCTTTTTAATAGGGCTATTTCAATTGGCTGGACATTCTCCAGCAGTTAGATTTGTGGTTCTTACTTGCCATGGTGGCCTGTCTGTGCTTGTATATGTGGTTTGTGCTTTTAACACTGTTGTTTACCTTTAGCCTTACAAAGGGCCTGACAAGAGTTCAAGGGTATGTACAGGAGAAAGGAGAGAGATACTAACAGGGTAATAGATCTGAGTATGCATTAATGCCATAGTTGAAACAGTTGAAGTGGTGGTCATGCTGAAAGATGATCCTGCACCTTTTCCCAGCTGTTCATTCTTTCTTCTGCACTGCCGCTTTTTTAATGGTGCAGGTGATCATGTGGGAAGTAGAAGAATGGATCTAGCATAAGTGTAATTGTAATGGGTGGTTTTCTAATGTGAATGTTCATTGTGTGGCTTCACATACACTCCTGCTGGAACAGAAGTAGGAAGAATCAGCTGCAGGGAGAATGGAAATGTGCAGGTTTTAACTGTTAGTGAAATTAGATGTGGGTTTTTGTTTGTTTGGGGGTTTTTCTCTTAGCAAAGATGCAGTTTTTGGGAATTTTGAGAGGCAACTCTTAAAGGCACTTGGCTAGGGCAGCCAGAATCACTGCTTAAGTAGTCAAGCATGCTCAAAAAAATAAGTGGAAAACGGGTACTGCTAGATTGACCTGCAGTTGCAGGTGGCAAGATCAGTTTGGATTCACTGTCATGATAGCCTACAAAAACAAGTGAAATGCTGTTGCTTGTCAGCTGTAGCCTAGTTAAGTGTTCACAGGATTTTGGACTTAAGGAGCTTATTTTGTTGTAACAAGGTAAAACTTGGAATAGGCTTGCTTCTTCCAGAAGTGGCTGATAATCTAATAGCTAGGGTGTTCACTGAGGAATTACTGAATGAGTTCTGAGCTAATCTTAAATAGTAAAACAAAAAAAAAAGTGATCCCTGTGGGTCACAGTGATTATTAGTCAAATAAATATGCATTATTTGCATGTAGTAGAGCAGGTCCAGTGACTGCCAGCTGATCGGTTTGTCCACCTGGATGTGGAAAGACTGTGTTTAGGGCTTTAACAGCATCAGGACAGGGCAGGAACTTCCTTTGCATGCTACTTCGGGCTTTGTGTTGTGATGACCTTTTGTGAATAAGTTGAGACTAGTAAAGCTTTTCTCTAGAAGGAAAACAAGTTATTGGCTGGTTCTACAATTCTTAACAGTTGAGTTCCTCACTCAACGGAGCAAGTTTAAAGCTGTTGTGTGGCCTGCTAATCCCAGGATTAGTGGGAATTGGCACCAAGTCCAGCTCACTGGTATGACCTTTGTGTAGTGAAGTGGGGCAGTGGTTTGTTTTCTCCTTCTGACATGACCTTGTTATTTGAAGTAGAGTCTGATGAACTTCTGGTTGCTTTGGAGAGCAGTATTAAGCTGTGTCCTGGGTCAGTGTTAAGATGTAGGCAGTACAAGAACAATAGTGGTTCTTGAGGATCTCTAGGAAGAAAATAGGGGACCATACTGTCACTTTCTGAGAGTTGGGCTGTGCTAGTCAGGAAGTTACTGAACTGTGGGCTCCAGCATCCCAGAACTGCAGTCACAGAGAAGGCAAGTGTTGGTGTTGCTTGTGAGCCTGGATACAGAACAAATTTAGCTGCTGTTTGTGTGGTGGTTAAGTGTTGGACAAAGGAGGTTCCTTATCGCTGCTGAAACTTTTTACTGTGACTTGTCTGGAGGGAGCATTTTAATAGGGATAGGGAACAACCACAGGCTCAACAAATAAATTTCCTGTGCTCCTGTGATCAAGTATGGAAGCACAGTCTGCTGAATGATCCACAGTCATGCAGTCATTCAAAAGTAGAAATGCAGCTTGAGTGCAGTGGTATTTCATGTGTCTTCAAAGTTTAGCTTTTGAAGACAGCTGTAGTCCTACTTAATGTGGCCTGTTTGTACTAAAACAGTTTCAGAAGTACAGAAGTCTGCCGGCAGGATGGTGTACTTGGAATGGGTAGCTTTCTGACATTGAGTACCACTGGCTGTACTAATGAATTTGTTTCCTGCAAACCGCACTACTTTGGCAACTAATGAAGATTTATATTGGTGGAGTTCAATTTTTAGTATCTGCTCTGCAGGAGTTATATGTGTCTTTCTGTCCAGTTGGTTGTCATGTGTACAGATCTCTCTGATAGCTGCTATACACTAACCAAGTAGAAGTCCAGTTCTGTGGCTGATCTGGGATGTGTCTAAACTAGTGGGGAGGGCACAAGGAGAACTGAAGTCAGAGAGCTATCTGGAAAACAAGTGTTAGCAGCATCTAATTCTTGTGCTAAACTCCTTTTCCTTGCCTTCCCTGTTCCTGTCTTTCTTTATGAGGTTAGATGACTGTCATGTGAAGTGGAAAAAATAAATGAGCTGTAGGTGCAGAGCTGTGCTACTTTATTAGTGCAGTCAAAGCATTTGCTTGAAGACACTGTGAGACTGTAGCTGGTCATGAGATTGAGATAGTAATTTAGTTGCTAGTCTAAGAGGTCCTTTTACCAGCTTTATTCCCCAGTAAGTCCTGTACTGTGCAGTGGTTGTGCTGCTTCATTCTGGGCCGTGTTTGTGGCCTAATGTCAGGCTGCTGATAGATTTCTTGATGTAGTCTTGGCTGCTGAGACAGGGTAAGTTGTTTCAAATTACATTCAGACCAGCTGTGGGCCTTCTAGTTAGAAAAGTTCATAAGAGCATGTTACTTAAAAAGTCCTCACATCTATCCTGATTTAGAAGACTTCTCTTCACAAAATGAAACTGTTGCTTTTATCAGGGTGGTGCTACACTTCAAATTCATCTCCAAAGCTGTGCTTCATTACTCCAGCATTTATATGCTGGAGCAAGCTCATAAGCTTAGAAAGGCTCGCTGGGCAGTTGTCAGGTCCTATTTTTAAACTGTTTCTGAGAAACACTTCTGTCTCCTATCTCTGCACAAGTGTAGGAAAGGCTGTACTTCATGTAGGAGCCACAGTGTCTGGGCTCAGCTAACAGCAGTTTTTGAACTTGAGTGTCTCCTCTTCAGTGATAGTGAAGTTGAATCTGCATTGACTTCTGTTGGGGCAGGGAAATGACGATAACTAGGAAATGGTGGCAGTGGGCTGAGTCCTTGGCTATAACTACCTATAATGAAAAATACAGGTCTATGGTGCTTGGCAGACTAGCCAAACTTTGGCACTAGCCATCAGGATTCCTATTAAAGCACTGGCTTTGCTCTACTTAGTAGCATACAATAAGAGTCGAGAGCTGGAAATCTTTAAATAGTATCTCTCATGGTGAATCTTTGCAAATCAGTGGCAGATTATTAAGCAGTAACTTACTACAATTGTGTGATATTACTGTATAAAACCTTAAATTTCCAGTAACACTGGAAAATTGCATAAAAATGCAATTGGGTTCTGTATGCCAGTAGGGCTAGTATTTTAAGGTTTTTCTTCCCTGTGTCCAGGATCATCTACTTCAGACTAGGCCTGACATACAGATGCTGAATGTGGGTGTTACACACTCTTGCTATACTAGGGAGGGAATTCCAAAATTCAAGGACCACTTCAGAGAATGTATGTTATGTAGTTTGGGGCAAAAATAAAGAATATTGATAAGCATTTAGACTTGGTTTTGTTTGTCTTTTAAAACTGGCAGGCAGAGACATTTCAAACTGGGCTAAGTACTATGAACAGGAAGAAAAAATCATGTTGCTGTAAGATGAATTATAGACTGCAAAATCAGCAACAATCTATGTGCCTTAGACCTCTTCCAGGAGACTCCTAAAACACTGCAGTTGCTAATGTAAACCTCGTTCATTGATGAGGAGTAATCATAGATTCAAAGCTTTATTAGAACTGTACCATGAAGGCTGTAGCTAAGCCTGCACTGCTTCTAAGAGTTGGCAGTGCAGGGTCTTCTGGTTTTGGAGGATTTTTCTAGAACAGGGAAGCTGCTTCTCCTCACTTTTCTGCAGATTGTGCACTACAGATATTGTTGGCTTTGGAAGTGCAGCTCTTAGCTAAATTTGTTTGTTTTGTCTTCTGTTTCAGTGGTGTGACTACTTAATAATCCTGTTCCCATTTAAGTAAATTCTCATAGTTAACTGCTCTTCTCCTTGGTATCTCTTATCTAAATTTTGCCTTGTAGGCCAAGTGTTAGTGCTTGTATGAAGGAGGAAAACTTATCAGTGGACATGCTGTAACCTAATCCTGCAGTTAGCAAAGCGAGGTAGATCTGAGTGGTATGATGCCTTCTGCACTTGATCTTTGGTTTAAGTCTATTTGCTTAAACATGCCCTTTAATTTCAATAATTCAATGATACTGCAACATGTGGTCTGGAACTGCTTCTTCATTTAAAACAAAATGAGAAAAAAACCTCAACTTCACACACTTCTATAACCTAGGAAGAATATTGAATATACTTGCATCCTCTTCAGTTTATTGGCTCTGCCTTAACTAGTCTGATCAGAACTGTATAGGCTTATGTCTCAAATTTCTCTTATAACTAGTCATCACATCCTTTCAATGTATTTTTTAAATAGCATATCACAAATAAGCAGAGATTGAGCTGTCTACAAATGCTCCATCTGCTAGAAGTGACTTGCTGAAAGGTTGTTGTGCATGTCTGGAGATGCTGCATAAAGATTAGGTATTTTAGATTTATTTTTTTTCCTGTAGATAGCCTATGTATTTAACAGGAAGTGTCTTGCTCTGGGTGTCTCTTCTTTTTGCTTGAATAGTGTTGACCAATAGTTATGTACTGATTGCACTAAGTACAAGTAAACTCTGCATCCTATTTAGAATAGGATGTACATATTAACAAGTGTAAAACACCTGTTGCATCTTCCTAGAAATAGTATGTTGCAGTCTGAGATGTTTCAGCTTCACAGCTGTTCAGAAGCCATTCCCTATTTAAAATTTAAAGCCTTTAAGGGATGTCTGAAATAAGTTTAAAATGGGTGGTGGGTTTTTCTTACATGATGCAAGAATGAGTATTGTTTTGGAGTTGGTACTCTTTACTCATCTGCATTACCAGTCCCCTCTATAGTGATAGATCATCAAAGAGCAAAAAAACCTTGAACTAGTGGACCAACAAGGTAAGTCCAGTAGACTTCATTTTTCTTTATGTGCCTTTCTGAGATTCTTGGTTGAATCTGAATTTTGGGTATGTGCAGCTGGCACTGGAGTGAAGGAGAGGATTCTTTACTGCTTGGAAACACTTCTACTATAGCTTATAAGCTGAAATCTTGCTGCTCTTGTCATATGATAAATAAAGATGAGATGCTTCATTAAGCTCATTTGCTTTTCCTTTGTACAAGTCTAAGCATTAACATGCTTTATAAGACTCAAAAAAAATAAGAGCATATCTGATTTGCGATACCTTTTTGAAACTGCCTTAATATCAAATACTCAATGTTCAACTGGAAATGCTTGAAGGGGACTCCTGGACTTTATAACTGTTGCAGGAAAAAATAAGAATTAAACACATTGTTCTGTAAACAAGCTTCACAACATATACCTGAGATCCATGTGAATGAACATGCTTACAATTACACATGACCAAAGGGAAGATGATGGGGGCCCCCTCTTTAGGGGAAGGGGTGAAAGAGTATAGATGCCTTGAAGCAAAGAGTGTGTTCCTGGTGTTAATTGGAGAATAGTTACTTTAAAAGTATCCTCATCATCATTTGTGGGTTTTCTAAGCTGTTGTTCACTTAAAAAAAAAAAAAAAAAAAAAGCCTGAATTGAGTTACATCATCATTAGAGGTCCTGCCCCAACTTGCAGCAGAAGGGTGGTCTGTAAGAAGGAAGCCTGATGGAAATCTGTCTGTCTTGGTTGCAAAATACAGAGGCCTAACCTGTGGTTCTTGAAGAGCATACAACTTTTAAGTAGCTCAGGGCTGTGTCTAGAGTAGATCATAGAAATTATGAGAATGAGGGCATTGTATGCAACTGCAAAATTCTGAAAGACCAGTTTAGAGGGGGATCTTCTGCATGTGAGTAACATCCCTATTTGAAGCAGTTGTGCTGCATCCTGCATCACATGATTGCTAGCTGTTGTGTAACAGGAAAGCCTGCTTTTTTTTTTCCATTCATCTTATAGAGCTCGTGGAGGGAAACACAGATTGGACTTGTATTTAACTATAACTTCCTTCCTGTTGGGAACTCATGTCTGAGCTACTACAGATTTCTGGCACTTAATCTGCCATGTGGAATACTTTGGTTTCCTGCCCATATGTGAAATTTGAGTAGGCTTTGCAGTCTTGGGGTGGAGAGTGTGACTGGGAGCCATCTTTCTGTGGAATTACAAAGTCATTCCATGGTTGTCTCCTTCCCCAGCTTTCTGGATGGGTACAACGAGGTGTACTGTGGTACTACTAGGTAGTATGTATAGGCTATCGATATAGCACATAAGACCTATTCAAGTTTGTTTATTCTCAAACTTACGACTTTTACTTTCAAAACTTAAGATAGTTTTGCTGTATCTGAATGACCCTGTGTTATTCTAAACATCAAAAGGAAATTACTAGGCTGGAGTATAGCTCAAAGAATGGCAATTTTATGCCTAAATTTCCACCTGCCTACCAGACTTCTCCAAAATCAGCTTGTAGGTTTCCTGTGCAACAAATGGATATTGTGAAGTACATAAGCCATGGAAACAGGCTGAAGAATGAAGATTGCTCAAGAATGAGCAGCACAGAAAAGGAAGGTGCTTATCTTTAATTAGGTCTGCCGTTTACTTTGAATCCTGTTTTGGAACTAGATGTTCATGCCCCGTCTCCTTTTGTAGCTTTCTGAAGGAGAAGCTCTAACCACCAAATAGGTAGCCTTGTGAAATGCAGGAGAGATGGAATGCTGAAGCCTGTAAGCATGCCTCCAAAGTCCTGCAAATGATCTGTGTGACTTGTCTGCATGGCATAATCAATCTCTTGTTTTTTTTAAAACTCTCAATTAGTAGGAATTTAACTTCCATGTTTATAGATGGAAGTAGAACAGTATTTAGTGCAATCTGATTTCATGCTGTCGTGGAAAATCTGTCTAGTAGCAGCTGGCTGTATGTAACTTCTGTGTAATGTATGTGACTTTTCTAGCCATTCACTCATGTTGTTTGTATTAACTACAGGTTTTCTCTAGAGCATTGTACCCAACTTAAATATGAAGATGCTTGTTTCCTTTCTTTTCTAATGTGAAAGAGAAACTGCTAAACCTACTGATTTTTCACAGCAGAGCAAGACTTGCTTGAAAGGGGGGATGCTAGTGCTTGAGTTAGCAAAAACTACAAGCTACAAGACTCTTGTGAACTGACTTCTAAGATAGTGTCAGGAAAAAAGCTATAGTTAAACACAGCTGGCAACAGGCTCATCTCTACCCTCAGAAAAGTAAACTTTCCTGCCACTGTCTTCTGATCTGTTTGGATAAAGATAAAAAGATACTGGGCAAAAAACAAGAGTTCTGTGACTGTTGGCCCAGAATATAAATATTTCAGGCTTTATTGAGTGCTTCTGTGGCTTAAATGTTGCAGCAATACTGTCTCAGTTATTTTTAGGTTTGGGGAGGAGGAGGAGTGCTTGTTTCCTGCCTTCCCCTCCCCCAAAAACCTTGGGTACCTTAGACAAGCAGAAGAAAAGTTGCAACCCTGAGCTGGTTTATCAGCTCCAATTGTCAGTAAACTTCCTGACCTTCTTTGTTGAGGGGGTGGTACAGCCACTGCAGTTACACTGTAGCACTTCAACAATTTTCTTTCTTTTCAAACAACGCAGCACAAGCCTCTCAACTGAAACTTGAGTGCATCTTACTTGTTACTTGTATATGGATAATCCCCAAAACATGTCTATTAAAGCTCGTAACTAGAATTACTCCGTCTCTAGTTGCTGTCATGGGAACTTTGATGCTGTGCACAGGCATGACTAACATGAGAAATCAGTGAAACTGAATACTCTAGTGCCTCTTAGTCATTATAACAAGAATATATTTAGGTAATAATCATTAATGTCTTCACATCAGCTGCTACTTCTCTTCTTATCTGTAGCTACAAATTACTCCTACTTGTAGGTTTTGGTACATATCCATGCTATAAAGCAAAGGAATATGATAACTTACTAACAGTACTTGTCTGGTTTGAGCTATGCCAAACTGCTTCCACTTAACAAAGAAACCCTAAATTGCTACCTTGATCCTTGGAGGCATAAAGAAACCCATAGCAGTCCGTTGGATTTTCTCCTAAGGGACAAATGCAAAACATGCATATGGTTCTGGTTACTGGTGCTGTGAAAATTGTGTAGGATCACAGCTTTCTTGTTGCATGAGTTTATTTGCAGCAGTACACGGGTGTTAAATTTGTGAGGAAAAGTGGGGCTATTGTGTGGATCTCGTTATATTTGCAATCAATGTGCACATACCCTTAGTATAAATAATCTCTCTTCCTGACAAATCACTCTGCAGCAATCTACCTAAAAGTATGAAGCCTCTTGGCAGTGCAAAGTGTGTGTAGCACAGTCCTGGAATCACTCAGGCAAGAGTAGATAAATACTAGCTTTGGCATGCAGGAGTGTCCCCATGTGTGAAGCAAAGATAGAAACAGAAGGCTTGTCCTAGCATGCTCCTCCAGCAGCTACCCAGAGATGTCACTACTGTGTCGAACTGTGCTTTCTCTGTGGATTTTCCACTGTATTTTTGATTGACTTAGCAGTGACGGTCATGCTCCATTTGGGGATGTTGGTTTGCAGTTTGGCCTGGGTTTTTATCTCATTTAAAGTTAGGGTTTTAGAAAACTGGACAGATCTCAGTTGCTTACTGTCATTCTTTCTGCTGAAGTAAAAATTTCATGTTGGTATTAGCTGTGTTGGGAAACTAGCTATGTGAAAGGACATTGAGAATACAATTTTCAAAATCTTGAATTCTGGAAAAAATGTCTGCTTACAGGAAGACTTGCAACCTCTTGCATCACTACTTAGGCACAGACAGTAAAACCTTAATCCTCTGATGCCTGAATCTTGCTAATTTGGTTAAAAAGATGTAGCAGTATGGTCACCAGACTAGTAACAAAGTTGAGCAATTCCATTTGCCCACAAATATATTTTTAATTTGCAGATGAAGATCAAGAATTTTGCTGCTAGTTAAACTTCTAAATTGGTGATTCTGTGGGCTTGTTGTGCAGTTTGCTTTGCAGGTCCATACAAGGAGTTTCCTTACAATAATATGAAATTAGTAATAAGCTAACAACTGTGTGAACACTTGGATAGTTGGACATTGGTAAAACTGCCACTATCAAAAGATAAAAAGCAATCACTTGTTATTAAATGGTATATAAGTATAAGCTAAAGCAGTGAATTGCATGAAAGACAGGGGCTTGAGTTAACATATGTTGCCTTCGAACAGTAGGGTCTGCTGACCCACACAAGCCCTATGTGGGTATGGGGAAGGTCCAAAGGTAAGCAGGGCTGGTAGCACCACCTATTGTACTTGGTATGTCTTCAGTTTCCCTCTGTCCCAGTGCTGAAGTTGTAGGTAATAGAACTCGGGCTGTAAGTGGAATCGGGCTCCAGTTCTTGGGTTTATGCTTTATTCTGAAGCCTCTTGCTGCTTGTATGAGAACTGACTGAAATCTTGTCCAGGCTGGGATCCTTTCATGGGAAAAGAGTGTATCTTAAATAGTGGGTGGGGGGGTTGGGTGGGTGTGGTTTAAGAAGCTTATGTTTCAAAATGAGCCTTTCACAATTCCCAATGCTTGTCATATTATACATACTTTAGACGTGTGAAACAGATGTGACATAACCATGTATAATGTAGCCTGTTGACAAGTCTCTCTTGGAGGCTGAGAATAACATTAAATAGATCTAGGCAGCTTGGGTAAAATTTTCATGTAATGGTCGCTCTGGACTGCTCTAAGCTGAGTGTATGAGCATGTATTACTGTTAATTGCTTGTAATTACACTTAACATCTGAGCAGAAAGGAAGAAGAAATGGCTTGGGTAAAGCATTTTTTTGTTGAAAGATCAGTAACAACAGGAAGTGAGTGGTAGATTGACTTATATACATTTAAAGGGTAAAGGGTGTGCATTAAGGTTGAAATTAAGGACTTCCAGGAATGAAGGCAGCATGGAGAGCTGGGGGGGCGGGGAGGGGGATTGGTGAGGTGAGGGGATATAGAGCAGAAAAGTGTGGTGAGCAAATCACAGAATCATAGAATGGTTTGGGTTGGAAGGTACATCAAAGATCATCTAGTTCCAACCCGCCTGCCATGGCAGGGACACCTCCCACTAGATCAGGTTGCTCAAGGCTCCATCCAGCCTGGCCTTGAATACTTCCAGGGATGGAGCATCCACACCTTCCTTTGGCAACCTGTTCCAGTGCCTCACCACGCTCAGGGTAAAGAACTTCTTCCTTATATCCAGTCTAAACCTACCCTCTCTCAGCTTCCATCCATTGCCCCTCGTCCTGTCATTACAGTCCCTTGTAAAAAATCAAAGCGCAAGAGAAGGTTCTATGATGAAGAGCGATACATTTAGCAACAGTGAAAGAAAAGGAAGCCTTACATAAGGACCTGCTGAAACAGTGGCTGTTAGCTAATGGCACGTGCCATCAAGAAGTGAGTGCAGAAGTCTGCTGGATCTGGAAGCGTGGGTTTGACAAAAGATACCCAAGCAGCTGGTGGAGTTGTTAGCTTGGCCTAGGGGCTGGAGGAGTCCTGGAGGTGGTGTGGCTAGCTGGAAGAAGGGATAGCTGGCTAGTAACTGAACAAAGTAAAAAGTGATAGCAGCAGGACCATGTTGATGGTGACTGAATGAGTTCAGCTCGGTGTTGGAACACTGCCAGCTTCTTAATGAGCCCCAACTAGGAAGTGGTATGTTAGGGCCTGTGTGGGTGCGAGAGGCAACAGTGGTTTAAGGTGTTATCTCTGGTTGTTCTTCACCACTCCTATGGGTTATTGGTCTAACACCAGAGCATAGTGCTCTGTCAACTCAGTTAACTATGTTGATCATTTGTGAGAGTATGCTGTGAACAAGGGATTGATTTGTTTAATAAGGAGATTGCTTTCTCCCACCCCTGAATTTAATTTTTGGGCTAGGGCTCAGTGTGGATCTAAGATTCATCAAAATGAAGGAGGAACTATTGTATGATGTGAAACAGAATCTGTCTAGGCCTGTATTGCTGCAGAAGCACCTCTTCCTCCCTTTTTCACTTCTGTTTAAACTGTGTACTTTCAGAGCGCATAGGGGCATAGGTAACTAGAAGCGCTAGTAAATGGTGATCAATGACAAATTTGGCTTGAGGAATTTGGTTACATAGGAAGTCTCAGGCAGAGATAGGGGGCAAAGTCTCATCAAAGGCTTATTGTTAAATATTACCATGAGATGTTGTTAGTTGTAGTCTCATTAATTTGTCACAATTTAAGAAAACTGTTTCTGCAGGAAATGAAGCAGGGATCTTTCACTGATAACATGACAAGAAATAAATTAGGCAACAGTATGTGGCCTGTAATTACAAACTTTATGAAACAAGGGAGTCCAGTGGCAATCTGTTCTGACATTTCTCAACTTTTCACTGTTAGATTTCATAATGTTACAAAACATAATAGAGATGAGTAGAACTGGATTTTCTGCAAGTGTTTCTTCTGAGCATCAAACACTTTTCACTTTCATTTCATGGATTAAAACAATGCAATTAAAACAGTGAGCTTAATGACAGAGCAAGTCTTATTTTCATAGGTGACTTCTTCCACCATCCCCCTTGCCTTCCCATGGTAACTCCAGTACCTCATGAGTTACTAGTAATGCTTGGCAAGAGACTAATGTTTAAAACTCAGTTTGTTTTTTGAATACAGGCTTCAGTCTTCTCTAGCAAATTAAAACCAGATGGGAACTGCAGGGAGCAGAATGGAATTTAATTCTGTTTTGTGGCTTATGATGTTAACAAAACTCTTTGGGTTATTTTCATTATTTTGCCGAGAAAATGGCTTGTACCTTCCTCCTGTGCAGTCATCTTCTAGTGCGCTGGGGTAACTGCTGTAAGCCTTCACTGAGATAAGTTGCTTTACTTCCACTACAGGGCTGGGCTATGTATAAGCATATTACATTGAATTATTTTTTTTTTCAAGTAAAGGGATCAAAAGCTAGTAAAGCCAGCCAGAAAAAGTTGGGTTGTGTTTTTTTTTTTTTTTTTCTTTACTGACACAGCTGCTAGAGGTGAAATGCAGTTGTTTTGCAACATGTAACAAATCTTTCTCTTTTCTCCCTTGGACTACCCTAGCTGAAAGGACAGGGAGCACTAAAGGAGTACTCAGTGGAATATAATGAGGAACATACGCTCAGTCACCTGAAACTTATGTGGTCCTAGGATTTGTAATGCAGACATGATAAGCATTTTTTAATGCAGTTAATGCTGTGCTTTTTACGCTGGTAAAAAGAGGAAAAGACTCAACATGTTGAATCACAGAAATGTTGCTTCCTGCTGGGGTTTGGGATTTCCTTGCAACTCTCCCCTCCATAGCTGCAGGAGTGGGTTTTGCGTAGTGCGTGTGCTCGGGCAGGAACTTGCTTGAGGTGAAGACAGAAGCCAAACATTTCTGCGCAGATTGTAATAGTTTCTGACTCAAATTGTGTGGTAATTGTCAAAATGTCATAGGGTGTGGCAGGAGCTGCTGTGTTGGATGTTGCTGAGGATTTGTCCCTTCATAATTTGCCTAAACGAATATCATCCGTTAATCTCAATTAACGCATGAAAGTGGGGGAAAGATTTCTTGATGTTTTCTAGCCATTTGAGACCTAATAGTGTGCAAAAATAAATACCGGTATGCTGGAGGGTTTTTTTCTCAGTTGCTCAATCTTCCGTTCTTTCTGATTTCCCACAGAAGGAGAGAAAAGCTACTTGCAGAAGGAAAAAGCTGTAGCTTCAAAAATCTTAACTTTGAAAACTGTGAGCACTGGAAATACAGTAAAGCTTCAAATTACTGCCTAGTTTCACTAGGAATTAAGAGTATGTAGCCCTGGAAATTATGGTAGTAAATTCATAGAGTGTTTTGAAACATGTATCTACTTCATAGACTGTTTGCTTCTAGAAGAGAAGTATTCCTAACGGTTTGTTACAGTAGTGAATTTTGGTGTCAAATATGAGATCTGTGATTTTACTGTGAACACAAACTTTTAAGAGAATTCATATGAACTCTACTTCTTCCATAATTGTTCTTGATAGACCAGGACTTACAGCTTCCAGAAGCAAACAGGAAAGGGGGGTAGCCAAATTTTCAGGCAGATAACTCCGATAAACTAAATCTTTAAAATGAAGAACATAACCAGTACTTGTTCCTTTTCTTTGTGATCACTTCAATTAAGTCTTGCACTTATGTAATCCAGTGACATGGCTTCCAGTGCTTAGAAATATTAGCCTACTGTTTACTGGGAAGAAGCATATTCCTCTGAGACCTAAGTTCAAGGACCAATCTAAAGAGTCTAGTGCCTTTATTGTGCTGTCTCTACGATACAGCACAGATGTTTGTGATGGAAATATTTCTGTATTGGGAGTTCTTCCTTTTTTTCAGGGCAATCTGTTAGATAAGTGGGAATGCTTTTCAAATAAATACAAAGCTTTCTGAATGTGGAATAGTGTGAAACAGTGCATTACTCCTCTATGTACTTTTTTCATATGCTACTTCTGATCTACTGTCTTTTTACCCTGCAGTGCCAGAGGAGAGCTCTGGAAGAAGCCATTTCTCTCCTGTATTTTGACCTCTGCTATACTTGTTCCGGTCCCTGTACAGCAGTTTCTTGAGGTCGACTATCTTCTGGTGCTATTTGGAAGAACAGGGAAGAGTTGATATTAGTGAACTGTCTGGAATAAGGGACTTCAAAGGGCTGTCTGAATTTGTTAAACCTAGTGTCTTACAATCTGAACATCTGGAAAAGCCTACTTCATAGGGTAATCTGAATGTGTTTCACTTTGTAAGTCCTTCCCAGTACATTCCATGAAAATGTTTCCACTGCCTTTGAGTTTTCATCTCTGGGTTCTAGTAATCCTAGGACATGAACTAGCACCTAAAGCACTACCAGAGATACAGCTCACTCCATTTGAAATAAGTGAAACTTCCACCAGTAAATATACTTCTTGCTGGGGTAAAAAATTCTTACATATTTTAATTAGATGTGGTCTATGTACCTTATTTGAGATAGTAAGATTTTTTCCAAACACTTTTTAAATGAAATTTTTCCTTAATGGTGAATGACAGCTGTGTAAACTAATGTTGGACTCTGAGTGTGTGTGACTATTTGTTAAAGGAAAAGTATGTTTTCAGAGTGTGGTTTATGGACTCCAGACAGATTACACAAGCTCAAGAAGGCCCACCCCACATCCTGTGTAGAAAACCAGCTCACAGAAATGCCCATTGTTCTTCAGGATTTTAAGTCACTGTATTTTCTGCTGGCCTTCTCTTTCAAAGTCCTATATGGAAAATTCTAGTGCAAGGGAATCACAGCAGCTTAACAAGTGCTTGGTCCTGCCAGGTACTGAGTGCTCTACTCTTACAGAAATGGGGGCGTGGGAGCAGAGGGGATTACAGTGTTAGTCTCTCTGGCTAGAGAACAAAGGTATTTTGTTGGTAAAAATATCTGAAAGTATTTTATTAGTTATGTGAATCAATTGATAATTGACATACTTTAAGCCTGAAAGTTGCTTACATGCAACCATGCCAGTATTTACTGTCTTTGGGAGGCAGGGTGGGGGGGGGGGAAGTTACAGGGTATGTGGTTTGCTTCCAGCATGTTGAATTTTCTTTGACATTGCTTCACCCCCTGCTCAGCCATTACTGCAAAAAGAGAGAATGAGGTATCTGGGTCTGATGTCCCACCAAAGAGACAGGGTGGTTAGTGTTTCTGATTCTCTACCCATGCTTATTGCGGAGTTATGTGCTATTCCATCTGCCAGTTAATGGACCTATTCATAAGGAAGGGAACTATCAAACCAAAAATGGTAAGACTTGTTCACTTTTGCTTTCCTTTTTTTTTAAATCTGTTTCACCTACATTATCATCTCGGAGCTTATTCTTTAAAAAGCTGAGGTGCTATTTTTCATGTTCTGTTTTCAAACAGGAAAATATTGTTTCAATGTAAATTTTAAACCCCTTGTATTACAGTTTTCTTCAAAAGAGCAACAACTTACATTTCTTACTAGAATTCAGTACTTACTTAAGACCAGAACACTTGTTATGATAATACAAATGTAGCTAAGCACAAGGCTGCCATGAGAGCATTTGAGGCTATATCCTGCTTTTTTGCACTTCTCTGAAAGGAATCACCTCCCTTTTGTCGTGGCCAGTCTCCTGACTGTGCAGCGTTCCCAAAACATGTGGCCCATAAAATGGGATTATAGGGAAGGCATTCAAGTAAACAGAAGTTCCGTCAGGAAGAGGTTTGCTTTTTCATGTGGAACTCCTGTGTGCTTCAGCCTGGCGCTGCAGCCTTGTTCCATAGCCAGGGACGAGTTCTCTTTGAAACCCCAAGGGTCTGAGAGCACCTAGGCTATCCCCAAGTTCTGAGGATACGCTCTCCTGGGTTGGCTGCAACAAGAGAGTACCCCTTGCAGTGTTTTTGGAAGGACACACCTGATTACAAGTTAAGGGAAAATAATCCTTTCTGTATCTCTTCAGTGTAGCAGTAAATGACCAGTCACAAATCTGCAGTGAACACACAGCTGTATCCATCATTAACTGTACAGTATTGCTAAAGTGGCCCAGTGTTTTCATGAATTGTGTTCAAGGGTAAGTAGCTACTTAAAGCTAAAACCCTTTGTGTTTCTTCAAGCACAGAGTTATGTTGGTGGATAATAGTGTATTTCTATGATTGTGCAGTCCCATCCAGCCTGTTCTGTGGCATGTATACAACTTGAGATGGGCTCAGTCTGCAGTTTGAGTACTTTGGAGTTCTGCGTTGAGATTGAATTATCAGCCTCGGTGAGGAGCAGTTCCAGACCTCCTCTTTGTGTCCAGTCCTGGTCTTAGTAGTTCACGCTGTCATTGCTGCTCTGCAGGATTACACTGCGTGGGATATCAGGGCACAAAGCTTTCAGACTTTGGTTTCTTTCACTATGTCTCTTCATATTTAAAAAAACCCGAGAACTTCTCAGATAGCTTTTGTCCTTCTGCCTTTCCAGTGGACGCTAGTCACCAGGGAAGTGGTTCAGTCAGTAGTGGTACCCTTACGCTGGTAGCAATGTTTCAGATGCTGATGGCTTTGTCTTGGATGCCTAGAGGTGCTGCTGTGTACCACAGCATATGGAGGCTTTGGTCCACAGGAAGGCTCCAATTGTAAATATTCTGCTTAAAGCAACACACAATTCACAGATTTGTGTGACTGTGTTCCAGACTGGCTGGTGTTAGTCACATCACTGATGTGCTACCAGGTGTTAGCGAGGAGTGTGATAGAAATCCCTTCAGGATGGAGGACTGCCTGGTGCCTTTGAGAGAGTACAGACTTATATTTGCAGCCATTACCTTTCTTTAGAGGTGACTCTGAACAGAAACTGTTAAACTTCTCGTAATTGATCATGGTGTGAAGCTTTGAACAAACAGGAGCACTGGGAATTTTCAGTTATCTGGAGAAACATAGGCCAGAAACTCTCCTTTTTTGTTTCTGCACCTGTTACAAAGAAGTAGAGAGAGCAGCCCTGGGAACAGAGGCAACAAGCCGGTTCCTGCCACCCTCAGAAGCAGCACATTTATTAATTCGTGTACCCCCTATCGTAGCTGAAGCAAAGAATTGTTTGCTGTGGGTTCTAAATCAGCAGTTGCTATTCTCTTGTTAGTTGGTTTCTTTTCAAAGCTCTTACAATGGGGAGTGCATTTACAAAAATAAGGGAGGAAAATTGAGGGCCTCATACCACAAGTGACTGCACTTAGGAGTAATGTCATTGTCACAGCTGTACGCAGCTTTTGTTTCTAGAAGGTCCAATTCTCTGCCCTGGTCTATAGGGGGGTATAAATGAGAGAAAGGAGGCCACCTTAATTTGTTGGCAGTCTGCTGATAAGACTAGTAGTTACTCTTAAGACTGCTTAATTCTATTTAAGGTTGGGATTTTTTTGGAAGGTCTCTGAATCCTGGGTGTATTTTGTACAGAAGCTCATTTAAAAGCTGGAGCTGAATTGATCTGTCCTATTTACTACATAAACTAGTGACATTCTCATCATATTTCAACTGTGTAAGAGTTAAAAAATAGGATTATTCGATCCAATTTTTCAAAGTTTAAGGAGATTAATTATATTTTTAGTACCTCCAGGTTTATAGGATCCGATGTTGAATTATGAGGGGAAGTAACGACAGATATAACTACTGTATTTTCCAAATGTTGGGTAGATTATAGAGGTACAACAGCAGGGAATGGAAAATGTCTTGTGAATAACAGCAACACCTGCTTGTATTTCTTTTAATTTCTGGGTGGGGTCACTTATGCTGTAGAGAATGGTGTTTTATGAACAAGCTTTTGAGGGGAATGATATGTTGCTAAGGCTGCAGTATTCTGTATTATGCTGTCCGGATTCTGTATCGTAAATCAGAGAAGCAGACCCATACCTCCATGACCTCAGCTCCAAAAATCCTGCAATTAGTAATGATTTAAATTAACGTGATTTCTGTGGGAAACAGCTTTTAGAAACCTTGGGAAATTTGAGATGTGCTCAATGAAGGACCTCCTTGGGCACTGCACAGTGCTGAAGCACCACCTCTGGCTGCCATGAGCTGCCCCATCTGCCTTAACAGCTTGTCAGTCCTGCAGTATTAAAATTGAAACCTGCAAACCAGGGTATGCTGAGTGGAACCAATACAATTGCTCAGTCATAGAGAGTTGTAAACTCTAAACAGATGTCCATCCAGCGGTCTTTACCAGTTCAACCTGTTCAGTAATGTAGTGATTCAGCCATGCAGGTTGCATATTCTGGTCCACGTGAGCTTCCTTTCCTCCCCATTCCATGTGTGTGTCAGCACTTGCTGGCAGGTGAACTTGCAGTGAGCTGGATCAGCAGAAAAAAAATTATTTATGCCAGCATAGCTCTGTAAATGGCTTGTTGTGGGGTCAGATGAGTGCAAGTGCAAGGGGAGCAGGAGGGGGAACCTCCCGTTTTGGCAGCAGTCAGCAATCAGATTGGCTTTATGGCTTCATGAGGTCATATCTGTAAATCACATGCATCTATAACTTTCTGGAAAGCTGTGGTCATTAAAGGCATCAACTTCCCTGCAGCTGAGTGCCACCCATCTCCTGGATGCTGGGGCTTTTTGTCAGCTGCTTGGTGCAAAGGCAGGTAGGGGACAGAAACTTGGCTGACTATGAGCTTCTGAGATCTTTCTAGAAATTTCTAGGATTGATGGAGAGGAGTCTTAGGGATAAAGTATGGTTTGGATGACCCTGTTTTTCTGTTTCTATTAATATGAGATGGAATAGGTGACTATAAAGAAGTCTAGGTTCAGACTTAGGCAGCTGCAATTGGGCAGGTGAGCCATGCTGAATGAGACTGAAGATGACATCCGTGTGGTTTTCTGGAAAATAAAGGAATCCACGTAGCCATTCTTGCATTTCTTTTTACTAACTAAGATTGTTGGTAATAAAAAAAGAAAAGGTGGGGGAGGCATTAAACTGGCTGAGATTTGTATCTGGATCATCAGACTGGTGTCAAAGTACTGACTTCAGTTTTTGGACGGGGGTAAGACATTAGAAGGTCTTCACCTTGGGGAGAAAAAAATCATTTTTATTTTTTTTTTCCTTATAAGAGTTTAAAAGTCCCTGAGCAGTGTCTATGTGAGGACCTGTTTTTACTACCTACTGTTATGAGTGATGCTAGAGATTACTAAAACTGGGAGAAGTTAGATGAACCAAACCTCTTTTCTCATTTTCTGTTTAGTGCCGTCGTTAGTGTTCTTGGCAGTACTTCATAGATATTCACTTTCAGTGGTTTTTATGCTTGGTTGCACTTCCTGTCTCATATATTAGCATAATGATGTCATTCTTGTGCACCGGTGTGCAGGGTGGTGTGCTCTGCCTGAACCTCTGCAAGAAAGGCTTTCTTGCTGTCCAATAAGAAGACTTTGCTTCTGCTCTGGCAGCTGAAATCCAAACAGAGGATCCCTTTTTTGACCCTCTCCTATACAGACATGAGGAGCAGAGTGGGAGGAAGAGGCAGTAGGAGAAGTACCTTCCTCACACCATCTTCTGTAGGAAGCTACCAAGGAAAAATTTCTTCACTTGTGTTCTCAAGCACTGGCACAGGCTGCCCAGGGCAGTGCTGGAGTCCCCCATCCCTGCAGGTTTTTAAGAAACTTGTAGCTGTGGTGCTGAGGGTCTGTCTAGTAGTGGTGACTTGGCAGTGCTAGGTTAGTGGTTGGACTTGATGATCTTAAAGGTCTTTTCCAGCCAAGACTGTTTTATGATTCTACAACTGTGTGTCTGCACATAGGGTGGGTGAGCAACTGGAGCATCCATAACTCTCTCTGTGCCTCCATAGCCCCATACGGAGTTGTAGAAGGGAAGGAAAGGGTAGGGAAGTTGCTTATCCCTAAAGCAATGAAAACATGTCACTGCTCCTCTGGCCACACAGGACTGGTCACTGGAGGAAAGCACAGAGAAAGTCCCATCTGCCCAAGTGCTCCCTTCATGGACCAGGGGAGCAGCAGGGTTGGTTCCTCTGGTTCTCCTGTGTTCTCCTTGTTGCTGCAGGAGAGGGAGGAGCATGGCTGGTAGAAGGGAGCAGGCGGTCCCAGTACCTCTGGGGAGCAGCCTGGGCCTGCTCCTCTTCCTGTCTGGTCAGACTGCTCTGTGTGCACTGGGCCAGGCTCTGCTGTGCAAGCAGCAGTTATGCAGAAAACTTTGAAGTGATAGAAATCGGTGTGTTAAAATGAACTTGGAAAAACTTCTGCAAGACTTTGTCCCCTTCAATCTGGCTGAAAGGGGCTCTTCCAGCATGAGTCATCTGCAGCTGTAGAGGAGTCCTGGGCAGTGCCTTCCTCTCCTCTGCTGAATGGAGCTGTCAGAGTGCCCGGAGCCAGGGCAGGGAGAAAAATACCCTGATTTCATTTCCTAACGAGATATGCATGGGAGAATTCCCCACGGGGCCACCGGTGGGGGTTTGCAGCTTTGTGTTTTTCAATCACTAAGCTACACATAAGCAACATTATGCAGCTTCGAGCTCCTAGGAGGACTGAAACACCCCAAGCCTGTCCCCAGGAAGCAGACAATAGTGTTGATATGCCTGTTGCTGCAGAGGAAGTGGCTTCTGTTGTAACCAACAAGCAATCTGCCAAAGTCCACAGTTTGGGTGGTTGCCAGGCTAAATTTAACATAAAATTATTTAACCTTTTAGACTTTTGTCTTACTGTTTTCTGGAGATGTTTCTTCTGCTTCCTACCATTTAAATCTCACATATGGCAGGGTTTTTTTACCCCTTCAAAAATTAATACAGGGTTTTACTTAGAAAACACAGAATTGTTAACAGATAATCTAGTCTTTATTTAACAGATTAAAATATACTCAGACGTGCTCACTAGGGTAGCAAAACTGAGGCTAAACTGTATACAGCTAAGGTGTTGCTTGGGGCTTTGTTGTGTCCTCTCCCATTCCCCCCTCGTGGCAATCATTTTTTTGATCTGACTGACGTTGGAAATATGACACATTATTGCAGACAAGACAGCATGTGAAAGTCAGACTTGAGATATTCGAGGCATCAGGCGCCCTCTTGTGCTGTTTCTCTGAGAGCATTGCAAGGAGAGCTTCTACAGAGCTTCAGCCTCAGTTGTAGTTTGCAGGGAGACTGGTGTGTGCCTGGCCACCTATGTTGCTACTCCTTGCTCACAGGTGAAGCATTGTACAGAAACACGCCTCTGCTGATAATGGTATGACTTTGGCAATGTGACTATGTTTTGTAGTACTTTTCTATGTTTTTCATAGAACATCACAAAAATACCACAGCGCAGCGTGTTTCCGTAGAGGGCTGTGCGTAATGTCTGCGAAGTATTTTTCAAATAAAAAAAATGCTGTGGAAGTACACAGAATTAACATTACTATGTGAGTGAAATCTAATAGGTGTTATCATTTGTCATAGCAACAGAGTGGGTACAAAAAAAAAGGATCCAGTCAGAGGTTTGTACATATTTTGAAGTTGCTAAGAGTTATTTGCCTGTATGTGACAGGATACTTGAATTTGACCCAGTAAAGACTACTTGTGGGCTAAAGGAATTTCTAGAGGTTTTCAGAGACTCAGCTGAAAACTTCCCACGCTTGAACAGAAACAGTTTTGAGGGATGGGATGCAAGGATTTTTTTCCAGTAGAGCAGGTCCAACCCTTGGAAATTTTATCTGCCCCAGTGTGTGATCTATTAAAAGTTCTTAGCTACTTCGTTCAGTATGAGGGACCATCTCATGACTGTACCTAATAGTATGTGAGAAATAATGTAGATAGGCATTTGGGAATCGGTAAAGTACTAGAGAGGAGCATGAAAAGTGCCTTTCCTTTGCCCACCACAGTCTCCATGCCTCCTTTTTCCTTTCATGAAGAGGATGGGGAAAGGCTCTAGGCAGAGATGAAGAAAGAAATAGTTTTTCCTGAGTAGTTGGGTTTTTAGCAAAGTGCTGGGAGAAGCTTTTTGAAAAGATGGCACAACTTCACTTGTGTGGTTTGCATAGGTGAAATAGCTAATGTAAATGAATTCAGAGACAAATCTCCTTAGCAAAATCAGCCATTCCCGAGCATGGAATGCTGTCATTAATAATTTGAGCAAAGTGTGTGGTCGTTGTTCTTTCGTTAAACCTACCTGCTTTAAAATATCAACAAAAGGCTCCTTGTGGCTGCACAGCTTAACCTCAGTGTTTGAAAACCTGACCGAGCCAGGTCTGATGCAGCTGCTGGTAAAAGATCATTTGCAGATTTAGTCCTAAGTTATCCAATGAAAGCAAACAAAATATGAGAAGGGAAAAAAAATCCTCAAACAAATTCGGTAACTGGGGAGTAAATTATCCTCTTCGTGTTACTAAGCATCTAAATTAATGCTCAATGAATAATGCAGTAACAGTTTCCAGAAGACTGGCAGTTATATTGTAATGTTTTGATGAAACAAAGAAATGCACATATTAGCATAGGCCTGTTAGGTTTGTGGATTGAAATGTGTGCACTGATGGTGCATAAGAACTGACATTGCTGAGGTACGAGGGCAGCACATACTTTGCAAAAGGCTGAAATTGGTGCTTTGCATCACATTCATCCGCTGTTTCACAGTAAGTGTGTATGTATGCTTTTTCCCTAAAATACACAGTAGTAAGAAGGACATATTTAAAAAGTAGTATCTTGCATTTACAGGAAGAAGGAAAGGGGGCAGGGAAGAGCATGTACATAAGTACTCCCTGCAGAGCTGCTAGCTTGTGGTTAATAGCACGTGCATCTGTCCTTACTCAGCATTGCAGCAGTTAACTCCTGCCTTTTGAAAAAGTGAATTGTTTAAATCATAAAAAATACTTTCCTAGGTGTGCTACAGGCCAACTCTGAGCTCTGACTATTGCCTCATTCTGCTCTTGCGTGCAAGATTATCTTTCCAGATAAGCATGAATAGAGTTCAAATGAATCTATCAATAATCAGTGGGAAGGATGTTATAATGCGAAGTCTGATACAGTAAAAAAATATACAAGTCCTTGAAAACATGTGTTTGGAAAGGAACTCCTTTATTCTTAACATAGCTGCAGGTCTGGCAGCAAGGGCTCCTGAAGAGGTGTGGGAATCAGCTGAATAGACTCCCTGTTGGCAAGGAGAGCTGGGAGGCTGTATGCTGCTGAAAAGAGGCCGACTCCTCATTTTTAAATCCCTTTGGGTAAAGGGAGGTAAATTACTTTTCTTTGCTGATGAAACACATTGTGAGGCAAAGCCACATTCAAGAAGAAAAATAATAAGCATTTACTAGAAATAAAATCTTTAAAGTCAAATTGAATATGGTGTCACGAGAGATTTGTGATTTCTTTTAGTTTGTTATCTCTTAGATTCATCACAATAAATACGACTAAGAGAAGATGATACATGAACGGAGGAGGGAAGGAAGAGATGGCTGAAGATGAAACACATTTTTAATTACTCAATTGCTAATTCTCTGATTTGGATCTGCTTATGATTTTTCTTTGTAGTATTTGCTGCAGTGCAGAGTATGTGTGGTATCACACTGAGTAAGGAAAGGGCAGTCAGAACTACTACTTTGTCCTGTGAATGCCACCGTGCCTATCAGGATTCCCATTACTATTAACAGGCACTTTTCCCAAAATCAACTTTCTTAGAGCATCAGTTTAGTGAAATCTACAGAGCTGTCTATAATGGTGCCCTCATGTGGCTCCAAAGATTTTTGCACTAGAATGAAATAAAAAGCAGGATGGAATTTGTCTGGCTACTGTGAAAGTACCCTGGCAAGTTGGACCGGGGTTCATTAAAGATTCATGAACAAACTGGCGCTCCTAGAGCTCAAGCAGCAATGTGCACAAGCCATACATGTACAGAAGTTCAGGTCTAACTCCAAGTGTTGTAGGAGCAGAGCTGTAATGAGTAAGACAGTCTCTCACCCTACCATGCGAGTCATCTCTTGCACGTTCATGATAAAAAGAAATCTCAGTTTTGACACTGCAAACTGATCATTTATTTTCTAGTGCCTAGACCAAATTAAAGATGAAACAAGAAAATCTCTTACTGAGTTTGTCTTCATGCAGAATATATGGAGGATGTTAATTGATTACACAAAATCTCAGTGATAAACCAACAGTGCAAAAGAATGTCATTTGTATATTCTACAGTTAGTGTGGCTGCCACCCATTCTCTGAAAGCTGATCTCCTCGGTGCACTGCTTCTTCTCCTGGATACTGCTTTTTATACCACAATCTGTCTGCAACACCTCATGTCACTCCATTTACTGCCCATCATTTCCCACCATGCTGACATACATGACCTTCATTGCACTGACTTTAGTGTTCACATGGCTCTTCCTTTGTTCTGATTGAAAAGGACTCTTATTTGTAGGGTTGTGTTATTTTACAGCAGACCTGTGGTCATGTAAACACTAGTGCAGACAGAAGGAAACAAGTAAGTATGTGTGGCTGAGTATGGAGGAGATAGGTGTGGGCCCCCCTTTCACAGCACTTCTGTGTTAGATCATGACTATGAAGCCATGTCCTAATCAATATGGATGCAACACTGGTGAGGTAATGAGAGTGTCACACTTCAAGGCAATTAGCCCAACAGAAAACCATCCACGAGCAGATACAAGCAAGAATATGGGTAGAGGGTAAAAGGCAAAAAAAAAATAAAGCTGTGTTAATAACTCTGTATGAAGTGTGGACTAATGATTTAATCTTTATTTAATGAATTTCAAAATTAGGCGTGTACTCCCAATAATTGTGTCAGGCTAAGTAACTCCTCTGCTTTTAAGTAGCATTCCCCCATGCCATGCTTAGGAGAAGATGTGTCTCCTCCCATTCATGTCCTTTGCAAAACAGCCCCTTAGGCACAGATCAGCTCACTTTTATGCATATGTTCTCTAAGAAAAACTAAAGGAGTAGACAAAATACTTGTTTTGACAAGATGCCTGCTTTGATCATAAATGTTAAGATCACGAGGTATGAGTGGTTTGATTCTCACTTCCAGAATAATAGAGTCTGTAGAACCTTCTCCACTAACTTCTTCATTAAGTCAGTAATTTCCCTTTCAGCTGCAGTCCGTATTTTAGGAAAACACCTAGTCTTGATTTTATATTTGTAGAAGAGTTTGTGCTATCATTTTGATGTCTAATAATTATAGAGTCGTAGAATGGTTCAACCTGGCATTGAAGACTTCCAGGGAGGGGGCATCCACAACTTCCCTGGGCAACCTTTTTCCAGTGTCTCACCCCCCTCACAGTCAAGAATTTCTTCCTTATACCTAATCTAAATGCCCCCTCTTTCAGTTTAAAACTCTTGCCCCTCATCCTGTCACTACATGCTCTTGTAAAAAGTCCCTCTCCAGCTTTCTTGTAGGCCCCTTCAGGTACTGGAAGGTGCTATAAGGCTTCTCTTTTCCAGGCTGAACAACCCCAACTCCCTCAGCCTGTCCCCATAGCAGAGGTGCTCCAGCCCTTGGATCATCTTCATGGCCCTCATCTGGGCTCGCTCCAACAGGTCCATGTCCTCCTTGTGTTGGGGACCCCAGAACTGGACACAGTACTCCAGGTGGGGTCTCACGAGAGCAGAGTAGAGGGGGAGAATCACTTCCTTTGACCTGCTGGCCATGCTTCTTTTGATGCAGCCATAGATGTAGTTGGCTTTCTGGGCTGCAAGCGCACATTGCCAGCTCATGTTGAGCTTCTCATCAACAAACACTCCAAAGTCCTTCTCAGGGCTGCTCTCAATCCATTTGTGCTTGCAATTGCTCTGACCCAGGTGGAGGACCTTGCACTTGGCCTTGTTGAACTTCATGCCATTTGCACAGGTCCACTTAAGCCTGTCCAGGTTCCTCTGGGTGGCATCCCTCCCCTCCAGCATGTTGACTGCACCACACAGCTTGGTGTGGTCAGCAAGCTTGCTGAGGGTGCGCTTGATCCCACCGTCCATGTCACTGACAAAGATGTTTAACAGCATCAGTCCCAATACTGACCCTTGAGGAACGCCACTTGTCACTGATCTCCACTTGGACATTGAGCCCTTGACTGCAACTCTTTGAGTGTGACCATCCATCCAGTTCCAGTGGTCCATCCATCAATTCCATGTCTCTCCAACTTGGAGACAAGGATGTCATGCAGGACAGTGTCAAATGCTGTGCACAAGTCCAGGTAAATGACATCAGTTGCCCTTCCTTTGTCCACCAGTGCTGTAACTCCATTGTAGAAGGTCACCAAATTTGTCATGCATGATTTGCCCTTAGTGAAGCCATGCTGGCTGTCACCAGTCACCTCCTTATTTTCCATGTGCCTTAGCATAGTTTCCAGGAGGATCTGCTCCATGATCTTGCCAGGCACAGAGGTGAGGCTGACTGGTCTGTAGTTCCCTGGTTTTTCCTTTTTAACCTTTTTAAAAATGGGGGTTATGTTTTCCCTTTTCCAGGCAGTGGGAACTTTACCAGACTGCCATGACTTCTCAAATATGAGGGACAGTGACCTAGCAACTTCATCTGCCAGTTCCTTCAGGACTCATGGACACATCAGGTCTGATGGGTTTGTGTTTCTTCAGGTTCCTTAGATGGTCTCGAAACCGATCTTTCTTACACTGGGCAGTTCTTCCTTCTCCCAGTCCCTGCCTTTGCCTTCTGTGACTAGGGTGGTGTAGCTTGAGCACTTGCTGGTGAAGACTGATGAAAAAAAGTCATTCAGTACCTCAGCCTTCTCCATATCCCAGGTAACCATGTCTCCTGTTTGCTTCCAGGGAGGGCCCACATTTTCCATAGTTTTCTTGCATGTTCTATCTGTGGATTGTATTTTTATACTTGTTCATAGCAGAGTTGTGTCAGTTTTCACAACGGCTTCCACAACACTGGAGGAGTTTCTTAGTGCAGTGAGATAGCTGCTACTGCAGATCATCATCCTAGGTGAGAGTAGCAGTGACTTACCCTAGAACAGGACATGAAAACACCTTAGTTAGCTGAAGTTGCTGTGAAAATCAGGTCAACACAATGCACTTCTCTGCCTCGTTATGGTAGATAGAGGAACTTTGAACAGAAAGGTGTTGGCTACAATAGAGGGGGTTTAGAAATACGGAGAACCATGCAGAGCTACAGAGAAATTTCACACCCCAGGTAGACGGAGGATTATCCTTGTATCTCATCAGCAAAAGAGAGTCTCCAGTCAGACAACTTCTCCAATGACTCAGCTCTGCAGTGGAGAAGAATGTCCCCAGTGCCGTTTTCCTGGAAGCGCCTTCACCTGGAGGTTTCTCATTCAGGAATGAATTTGCTTGTGAAAACTCATCAGTCTACAGAGCCTGGGGTGGCACAGCTGCAGGCAGATGTTAACTCGCAGTGGTGAGGTTATACAGCTATAAGCAAGCCTAATGAAGACCTCTGGTGAATTGTCTGGTGTAACTATACCAGTAATTGTCAGGATCTATGAAGTACATAAAGGTTAGTTCTCTCAGTCCTGAGAGTTGCACAAGTTTGTAATCATCCTATCTTATCAGGAGTGAAATGCATGAGGCATATTAAAGTAGGCAGTGGTTGCTGTTCGCTGGTGATCTGTTACAAATGAAAGCTTTCAGAAATAACACAAGATGGGTCTGGCAGCAGTCAACTCAGCTGTAATTTTAAGATTGGGGGAATCATCAGGAAAAGGAAGCAGAGCATAGTAGAACTCGCAGCCTGGTAATTCCCATGAGCTTAACTGGAACTTGAGCTACTATCACAAGCGAGACCCTAAATATTTGAATCTCCTGAACTGCACAAGTTTGTGCTGGAAGTCACCCTTCTGGGAAAAGACATGCGTATTTCTGACAGAATAGTTTTATGAGCTGCTTTTTTCCTTCCAAGACATCAACCTTATCAATAGCACTGATACTAATGTCTACTTGCTATCTATAATAGACATTATCACTCAGCTTCTTATTTTATTTAAGGGTAATTTGGCTGGAGAAATCAGTCATTATAGGGAGTACTTCAGTTGAGGAGATATCCATAACTCCTGTAAACAAGTTTTACCTGATTCTGGCAGCACAAACCAATTTTAAGCCTGCTTTGAAATGGCTAGTGTTCATGGAAGCCCTGTGATTGCATATGGCAGTGGACTGATAAAAAAAAAAAAAAGGCCCCATCCCAACAGGTGGCTGCTAGCAGGAGCCCAGCTGGCAAGCATTGTGCAGGAGAAGCAGCCTGTAGTCAGCACCTAGGAGCAGACTTTCCATGTGGAATGGGAAATGGTTGAACGTCTGGAGTATGTGCTTTATTTGTCGTCAGCTTTTCAATCTCCTGAGCAAGATAAAACAAATATGGTGACACAGGGAGTTTGTGGGTCCCTGCACTGGCATTGTGAACACTGCTCTGCGTAGGAGAGGGTGGAGAAGCAGAGTAATTAAAGCATCTGACTATGCAGCCAGATACTGTAAGTTTATGTCTTAATTTGTTAGCCCCTGAGCAACTCAGGTGAAAGAGGTCTTTTGGGATTAGTTAAGTCCAAGGAAGCCAAGTGGTATATTAACCTCTTCCCTCTAAGATGGTGTTAACTGCAGAAATTGAAGTGCCTTAGACATGCTCACCTGATGGACTACTCCTATCTAGCAAACCTCTGAACTCTTCTGCCTGGATTTGCTCAAACTCCTATGTTGGTATAGGAAAACAGGTCTGATCCCATGTATCCTTAGGGTGCTGCTTTATTTCCCAGGACTGGCTCTCTAACAATGATACTTTCAACATGTCAAAAGCTTTGGAGCGAGGCACAAACCCAATGTGATTTGCTGGTTGTGTGACTGCAAAGGCACATTCCTCCTTCCTGGCTCTGACACGTATACCTTGGGGAGTATCTGATTTATGCATATGATATCAGCATGCATTTATTAAGTATATTCAAAAAATGGGTTTTCAATTGCTATTGCATAAGAAAAATTTCAGCTTGTCCTTTTGAAATACCCTGGCACTGTTTGGATACAAGAGTTATTTATTAGGGAGACTTTAAAGTAGGATGAAAGTAAGAAATCCTAGGAGAAATATTTCTTATATTTTCTCCACCCTTCCCTCACCATAGACTGTTCCATATGGTTTGAAGGAAAATCTTTTCCAAACCCTTTCAATCTAAAATATCATCAGATGAAGTAGAAGGAAGGCTGAACTTGCCCCAGAAGCATTCCCACATTGGAATGTTTTAGATGCTCCAGCCCCAGAGCTTTGGGTACAGAGAAAGTATGAGATGTCCATGCTGTTTGTGGAGGGGTGGATCAGAGAGTGTCTCATGCCTTGGGTGCTCTAGGGAACTATCTGGCAGAGCAGAAGTCGTCCCGCAATGTGATGATATGGGGACTTCAGTGGCAATACCAGCTCGCAGACTACTTTCTTGTTCTCTGTCCCCACTTGCCCGTTTCCATGCCGGGGGGCACCATACTAGATTGTAACACAAGTCTGGATTTTTAACAGTTTGCTAGGAAAAAAACCTAAACAAACAAACCAGAAAAAGAAGTTAGCCTTTTTCTCTTACTCTAACAAGTATGAGTAAAAGCAATTACCTAAAAGCTTATTTTTCTATGACATTTATCATTAAAGAAAATGAGAGAAACTGCATGCCAACATTTGTTATAATTTCATTAGGACCCAGGTAGATCTAATTTATATTGGGAGTCTGTTTCCAAGATGAGGAGCAAATGAATCTCATCTGACAGACAATTGAGTTATAAAGGCTTCACATGAGAACTGTGCTCCAACACAATGTAAACAAGACACGTCATTTAATAAGCTCAGACATACAATAAGGACCTAAATTATGTCAGGGTTCGTCAGCCAGCAGTGCGTATAGCTAGACCTTCTCTAATGGTGCAAGTTAGAATGCTGTAAAGCTAAAGGTTTAAATGAACTCTAGTAATTTACCCTCTGGGCTGTGGAACTAGGAGTTAGAGGAACCACATTTACAAACCATAGAAGTAATACAACTCTGTGCAGCAAGTTATAAAGACTTGAATTTCTCCCAAAGACTTAGAGATTTTTACAGTGTTAAATACCATCATAATTATGAAATTTTGCATGAAAAACCTGGGGAAACAAACCATAGCATAAATGTAACATTTGTGACTTAAAATTTATGCTCTGGGAACTGACAGAAACCACAGAAGCAGAAGATTCATGTAACAAAATGGTGAAAGGGCATCCCTGCTAAATGGCCCATGGAAAGTGCTAAGCAAACTGGAACAGTTCCAAAATATGTAGGTGGGATTGCTCTTCACAATGCTGGGATTTACTCCATTATTGTCCAAGTGACTCAGCTGAAATTGCTCACAATATACTAGATATATTTTATTGTCGATATATTTTGCCCTGACCTTTCCTCTCCATGGTTACATGACCTTAATTCACCTAAATTTCTGAAATGGTGTGATCAGGTGGTTCTGATAACAGCATTGCACTTTCTGTATCCAAACATGATGTAGGCTCATCTGCGTATTCAAGAGGGCAGTGTGTCATTGCCTTGCTTCAACATTTCTTGGTTAATCTACTGCCAAGAGAAAGATACTGCCTTGTCTGCTATTGGAATAAGCTCTTTATCTTCTATACATGACACTGCCATTTGCTAAATGACCTTGAAACCAATTCCCAAGCACAGAAAAGCACCTATTTGAAGCCATGTTGCTTAATCCAATCAATCAATCAATCAATGAATCCAGTTTGCCCCTGCTGTGGCAGAGCAAGTGGACCTATTTTCCTTCAAAGATGGATTAGGGCTGAATGCATTTTGTGCAGATAAAAACACAAGGTTTCCACATCTGTATCTGGCAGGATAATGTGCCCTGATGCTATAGTCCAGCACTCTTTTTGACAGGCTGTTCTTCCTGCCTTTTTATCTAGAATATTGTTTGCCTTCAGTATCAGATCAGAATTTATTTAATCAATTCACAGGAGTTCCTGTGATCTCAAATGGAAATTAAAATCCAACCCAACGCATGGGAAGGCAGTATCTTGTTTTTAGAGCACCTAGTACCAGCTGTTTCAGAAGAAGGTTTAAAAAGCTCCTTAGAGGACAAATATGACATAGTCTTGAATTCTGCCTCTGAGCATTTAATGAGGGCCTGAGCTCTGGAGCATAGTGGTTTATGTCTCCAGCAATTCTTCAGTCCTGTCAAACGTTCTCATTACCCGCTTACCTATCCAGGAATGTTTTTGATCGTAAATCTCAAGAATACCAATTGACATGGGGTTTGCAGGTTAGCAAAAGGTGTCACCCTTCTCTGCTCTTCCAAACCTGCCGTTTGCCATTGGCTTGCCTTCAATTTCACTGATTTTTCCCGTATTCTCCTGTCATACCAAGATATGTGCTGCAACTCCTAAGCACTTCCCAGCTTCCAGTTCTAGCTTTTCACTCCCCACAGTAAATGAGATGTGTGTGTGCTAAATGTCCCAGCTCACTCTCTCCTGACTCCCAAGGGAAGGAAGCCCAGGTATGCTGGCCAAAAGGGAGAAGCTTTGGCCAGATACCATGCAGGTCAGAGCATCTGCTTCCCCTAAGTCTAGGCACATCTTTGGTGCCCTTCCTCTGTATTCTATTTAGTTAAAATTCTCTGTATAATATTGTAATTTAACATATAATTCTTTTTTTTTTTTTCTTCTATTTTAACCAACTAATTTATTCTCGTACAAATACCTTACCATGCTCTTTAAGATGAAGTAAACCATACCATTGCTCTTCATTGTCTCTGTATGCACACTGGATATCTTGTAATGCCAAAGCAGCTGCTCTTTTATGTTGGATGACGGCCATAGATCCTAAAAACTATGTAAGCATCTAGGTAGGATTTAGGCACAAAAATAGCTCCTAAAGTATTTGACCACTTCGCCAGCCAAAGCCTCCTTTTCAAACAGCGAGTCCTGAAACTTGGTTCTCCAGTTGTGCGTTTACAAGACAAAACAGGACAATCTCTGTGCTTCGCAAGGGTTCCTGTTCTTGGCAGGGCTAAGGAAAAGGCCCTCCCTGGGGCAAGTAGCAGGGAAGAGACAGGGCGCAACAGCTAACAGGGAAAGTAACCTATAAATTGAACTCCACTAGTGCTAGCAAGCCAAATTACAGGGGCTATGGGGATTATGTGGGGCTGTGGAAGGAAAATGGGTAGCTGAATTGTGAGTTATGGGAGGAATTTAAAAAATATATTAAAAATGTCTATTTTATATGACACTGAATAGCACAGAAGAACTATTGGACATCAGGCTAACACATTTCAAACTACTCATCAACTGACAGCATGTCATAACCAGACCAGAACACAACTATAAATAATAGTAGGAAACCTACCTACACTACGCCAAGACAGTGAGTCAGCATTAGTCATTTGGTGCTTTTTTTAATAATTGTGGTTTTTGCCCAAATCCTACTGAAAATCACTCCTCTCCCCCTTCTGTAATACCTGAGGATATTTGGTTTATATGTATGTTTTCTTAGATTTCATGCCATCAGTTTGCCTGCCCACAGCATTTAACAAACTTCTGAGCATCCTTATTAAAAATTAAACCTGTTTATTAAATTATCTTCCCTCAGAAGTTTTTCAGAAAAACGTCTCAGCCCTATGCAAAGCGCAATTAGTACACGGGATGGAAAGCGCGTGGAGACAAGGGAGAACTTGTGCTGTTTCAGTGACCTTAATTCCCTTCATCTTTATACCTGTGTAATCACTAGTCTACAGAAAACATGTTTAATACTGATACGGCAGCATCTTTTAGTATTAAAAGTGTGCTGTATACACGGCAGTGAAGACTCAGCCTCTTCCATTCTTTTACTATTTTTTTTAATTCCAGTCTTTTAAAGCACTCAGTTTAAAATTTATAGTAACTGATTAAATAACTATCAATATATTTAATAATTGAACTGATTGTTAAGCTTAAGCATTTAAGTTTCTCACCATTCAGTGCTTTGAACGTTTGTGCTACCGTTTGAAATAAAATAGAAGTAGCTTGTGTAGAAGATTTTGCTAGAAGACCCATCATCCAACATGTGCCTTATTTAAAAGCATTAATCATGTCTCAACTAGAAACAGACTTTCCTAATGGATAACTGCTTTCTGCAGGGTTGACACTCCCTCTTCTGAAAGCAAAGCCACAGGTGTGGGGAGCTACCCCAGGGATGGAGCAGTGCCCAGAGCGAACACAGGGCACCACGGGCCACTCTCTGATCTGCTGTGACAGGTCTGCATTCCCAGGGACTGATTTCTGGAGAAATAAAACAAGGTGTAAGTTAATAATTTACTTTATAGGTCAGCTGCAAACCTCTTTTGTCCCAAATGTGGAGAAAGCCAAGCGGGCTGTTTTGTATATAAAGAAATATCTTATGAGAAGGCAAGTTTGGTCACACTGATTTATTAAATTGGATTTTTTGGTTGATCTGAGAAATCCACAAATAACATACCCCCATGGAAACATTTTCTGTGCATTAAGGACAGTGAAGCAACAGAGTCACCTCCCACTGAACTCAGAGTCAAACCTCATCTCTTTAGGCTTCACAGTCCAGTATGGAGGTACATGAGGGTAGACAATTGTCCTGTGTCAACAGTAGTAAACCAAACAACATCAGGGAGCTTTCTTGGGAGGTAGAGCTAAGCCATTTATACGGACTGTTTTTGCCCTGAGGCAAACCTGGTCTCTCAGAGATGCTCAGATAAGATTTGGGAATTGGCGTGTGCCAGGCCCCCATCCCGGTGGGCAGCCTGGGTGAAGCCACATGCTTTGGAGGCTGAGACTTCAACAGTAGGAGTACGGAATGTTCTCTGCCAGAAAATGATCTCAGCTAAGTTTAATTTAGTTTAGTAAGTTAATTTTAATTTGTATACATGGAGCTGTGGAGTGTGGTTGAATCCTCTGAGGGACAGGGCATGCAGCTGCCTCGGCTCTTCTCCTGCCCCAGGGGATTCAGATCTCCTTGGACTTTGTGGGTGCTCTGCTGCTGCATGGCAGCAGAGTGTCTCCCACCCCCAAACATCTCTCCAGTCCCAGTTACTTCAGCATAGCGTGATAGCAAAAGAGGAGATGTGAGAAGCAGGGTGACCGTTGCAGGAGTCGTAGCAATACCCAAAGGCATCAGCATTGCCCTGTGGTGCTGGGTTGCTGCAGGAGGCCCCTGCTACAGATCAACTTCTGGGAGGGAAGGGAAACCTTTCCAAAAGGAGGAGGGCCTCATGTAGAGACATAGTGTCCCATCTCTATCTGCTGGTGGGGACAAGCTGCAAGCCAGATGTCGATGACTGAGGAAAGCCATATTTCTGTGTTACTGGCAGGCAATGGGATGGCTACGTTTCAGCTTTTACTCTATATTGATAAACCCGTCACTACAGACCAGCATAAGCTGATAGGATGGGAAAGATCGCAGTACCTATGGCTGCACAGCCTGCATAAGCACATGAATTGTTTGCCAGGGGAAAAACCCTATCTGCCTCCCGCAGCTGCACCTTTGCTGTGGCTGTTTTGAGGCAGAACTAAGGAGTCTGCTGAGGACCAGCATCTCTTGTGTAAACAAACATGCTTGCAGGCAGGCAGTGGGGCCTGATCAGAAACCAAGATGACTGGAAAGATAAGGTACCAGCGTGGTCTTGCAGCAGCTGGGTTTGCTAAGAATGTGCAGCTTCATTAAGGAGATTTTGTGGTTTAAAGCATGTTTGAGCTGGTAAAAATAAACAAGGGGTGGACCCTGATGCCCAGGCAAACACCTGAAATGGTTGTTCTCCTAAGGCGAGATCTGGGAGCCGATGGAGCTCCTACCATGAGAAGCTGCCGAGCAGAAAGCTGAAATTGCTAAAAAGCTTTAATGAAACCACAGAGGGGAGCAGGAGAAGGCAGATGTTTCTCAGGAAGGAGAACATCTTGCGGTGGTTACTCGCAGGACCCGACCACAGCATATCAGAGGGTGGTAGTGGTTCCTCAAGATAGGAGCTCTCACTTGAGTGCAAGCCCTTGGAACCTTCCTGCAAAGAATAAATATGCAATGGTGTTACAGAAAAAACCTACCCAGAGGAATGGGCTTGGGGGGCTGGTTGCTGCCCCCTTGCCATGGCAGCCCTCATTACTGCCAGGGCAGGAGCCGGAGCAGCTGTGGAGAAGTGTCCTTTCTGCCTCCAGCCCCTGCTCTCTGTCAAGCATTTTTTACTAACTTAATTTTTTTCTAAGTGTTAAATTGATTTAAGGTGAGCATCAAGGATGCACAAAGAGCAAAAAAAGGTCTTGGCAGAAATCCTGTGAGTTCCCGCTCAATCGTGCATCTCTAACCATTCCCCACTGCGGGCAAAAGGGGTGCAAGGAGATGCAAGAAAGAGATTTTCAAAGCTAATTATTTACTGGTTTGTAGTCTTTCAGTTATTTCAGCCTGGCAGGTTTGATAAGGAAACCTAGAGCTTCAGTGAAAGCAATTAGCATGACTTCTATGAGGTATTTTTGAGTAATTGTGCCATTATTTATTTCCTGTAAAGTGACAGACTACTAGAGAGGGGTTTATGTTTTCTGTTTGTAGATTATTTGTGTCAGGGTGGATGCAGTCACCAGGAGGATGACAAGTAGGAGTGGGAACACTACAAAGACTTTCCCCATGACATAAGAACGTATACTTCTACCCATCTTGTCCACTGTCTGGTACATGTTCCTTTGCGTTTGTTCTGTGGTATTAATAATGGTGATGATCCTCAGGGTCAGGTCTGTATTGATATTAGCCCTGGCCTGGGAAGACCCCAGGAGGGGGACAAGAGTACCCTGTGTTAATGCCATGCTGGGTTGGCAAGGGGACAGACCACGGGGCAGATTTGTGCATCAGCCCTAGCAGATGGGTAGAGGTGTCCACATTGATCAATATTGAAGACAACAGTGGAAGAAGTAACAAAGGTTGTGTTTCCCTCTGCTTGCAAGTAGATTTCCCTCTCCAGTTTATATCACTTCCTGCCAGCATGAAATCAAACCCCTTTGTATGCAGGAATAATTCAGTCCACCTCGAACCAATTCCCGTCTGCTCTGAAAATGAAACATGAGAACTACTAAAAATAATCAGTAACAGGGCAAGAGATAAATAATCCACTGCTTTGTCCAGGGAGAAATACTTTCTGACTTGGTCATCAGCAAGTAATTATCCTTGCTGGAACTGGCAAAGAGGTTAACATATCTGGAATGCATAGCCAACCTTGTTTTGGGGAAAATGGTGGGCTGGGATACTTTTTGAGGCCCTTTCCAGGTATGATATATGCCGTAGAAACTGTGTAAGAAACTTCTCCTTTCAGCAGAGAATGATAATTTGGCTTTTTTTTTCTGGCACTCCTGAGTGTTTGGACACGTCAGAAGTTTTCAAGGCCAGCATTGAATAGTTACAACTCTTGGGAGCATTGTGAAAGACAAAAACAGAATAACAGAATCACAGAATGGTAGGGGTTGGAAGGGACCTCCGAAGATCATCTAGTCCAACCCCCCTGCTAAAGCAGGATCCTAGAGTAGATAACCATTGATCAGAGGCTGAATGGGAAGCGTACTTTCTAAAATGCTTTAGTCTAAACAAATACTTAAAATCTGTGAGTACTAGTACAGCCAGCAAATGATGTAGAAAGGAAAATTTTACACCGTTCAGCTTGGCATTGGAAAAAACTGGTGCACTTGAGAATGAGCAAAACCATCTGAAGCCAACAGGTTATTCCTTTGAAAGAATGCCTAAAATCTTTTGCAATGAAAAAAAGACACTTTAGCTCTTGGGGAAATTATTTAAATTAATATGAACCAGCAAAGAAATCCCAAGGTTAGGATGCAAGGGAAAAATAAAAACTAGGGCCTCTCAGGACACTTTTAAAGTGATGCAAGTCTGCCCCAGTGAAACCAAGATTGCCACAGGCAGCACTGACCCTACAGACAATTTCAACACTTATGGCTTTGATTCTAGAGTTTCTTGAAGCTTGAGTGGACTGAATGGCAAAAAAAAAAAAGTATTTTCTGCACTCCTCCCCTGTGTGACAGAACCTCAGCCGGGCTAATTCTTTGCAGCTTCCCGGGCAGAAAGCCAGACCCTTCAGGTGGTGGGTTATGGGCAGAGCAGGAGAAGGAGTTCTGGCATCCTCACAAACAGGACACCCTTGGGCAGGGTAAAGCCCAGAAAATATCAAAGTGCCCAATACTGCTTTCCCACGTGGGCTTTGTAAAAGCCAAGATAAGGAGCACCCAGTGAGGCAGTAGAACATAGCAATGGGACTGCAAGAGCCAGGCCATGGGGAGGGAGAAGTGATGTGGCTCAGCTCTCCTCTCCTCACCCAGCACCCACGGTTTTATGTATCTTACACAGGAGCAGAAAGTAGGGACTGTTGATGCATATGCACAGTAAAATTAGAGGTTTAAAACCTCTTTTGCCCCCTAGTCCTCCCATTCTGTGTCATCCCTCCATCCTCCCTCCTGTATGCTGACTAATCTTCTAATCCTCTGCAGTTGGAGTTCTCTCTAATTTTATTGTTTCTGTTTGAAAATGGTTGGAACCCTTCTGATTTCTTTGCTTTATTATTGTATTTCTCTTCAAACAAATGCTCTCGGATAGAGTCAGTCTTTGGCACAGCACCTTCCCTTCCCCTAACAGATTCTGTCTCCCTGTGGGATCAACCCTCTATTTCTGCACATATGCTCAGGTAGCAGAGCTCACGTGAAATCTAACACAGTTTAAAACTTCTTATCCATCTCATTCATGCTTGCACATCAAGAAATTATCTTTGTTCATCAGCACAATGCATACATATAACTTTTTTCTGAATGCCATCTTCAGTTTTGTTTCCTAAATCTGTAGGGGGCACCATCAGTCAGAAAGGATGAATTCAGAATATTTGATGTCTGGGGCTTTCAAGTGAAAATAACATGCTAATAGTAATGTCATCCTTAAAAGCTAGGGTTCTTCCCCAAAAGATTGTATCTAAAAATATCCCAAACTGAGATCATTATTTCTACTCTGTGCTGTTGTGTGTCATATGAAATGTCCAGCAAATCTGAAGAGGTATGTGAAATGTAGAGGATTTAGAACAGATTGAACAGAAAAGCATTATTTATCTCAGCTGCTGCAGAGCTGCTGGTCTGCCACCATTTACTGGGACTCAGCTGGGATAATATGTCTCTCAGTCTTACTTTAATGGCAGCAGGAGGGTGACAGTAGCTTGGGCAGGGATGCTGGTCCACACTGGCTGATACCCAAACCCAGCCCTGGAGCAGGCAGGCACCCTGCGCAGAGACGAGTGCTGTGCTGCAGGAAGGAGCTGTTGTGTCCTGCTCACTTTGCAAGCTATTTTGCTTAAAATGCAAGGCCAAAAAGAGAGAGGTTGGGAAAGCAAAGGTCTGGTTGGAAAGTTTCAAGTGCCTTCATGTTCTCTTTGCTTGCCCTTGTCAAGCGAGTGACCTGCAGATTTATGTTTGCACCGTCAGGACTGCCTGCCACCAGCCAGGGTCTGAGTGTTATTTCTTAAATGAAAACAAAAGCCTGTCCTCCTGCAAGGAGGGTTGGCAGTCCCTCCTGCCTCCCGCAGTGAGACGAAATCCACCCATCAGTTGGGCAGGGCTGCGCTGGGTTTGGGGAGAAGGTCTGCAGGCCCTGGCTGAGGGCTGCAGGGTAAAAAGGACTTCACCGAAAACCAGTCTGCCAAAATCTGGCTCTCATAAAACAGCCCAACCCATCCTGCAAAGGCTTGTACTGAAAAATCTTACAGGGGAAGTGATAGGAATTGTGCCTCCTTTCCCGCCCAGGCCCAGTGCTCCCCAGCCCGTTTTCCCTCCAGCCCGCCTGGCACGCGGTGTCCCGGGGGAAGGGCCAGGGCTGGTGGGGTCGCACGGCGGGGCCAGGCTGAGGCGGGATGGAGGAGGGATTGCAGCAGCGTGCTCAGCGCTGTGCTCAGCTCCTCCTCGGAGTACGGAAATGAAGGGTCAAGTTCAGAGACTGTGGCGGCAGCAGAGGGAGGAACAGAGCGATTCCGCTGGCTGCAGTGACATTTCACTTATTCATACCAGCTGCACATCTTATCTGGAGCCTTAGTAGAGATTACTGTGATTACTTGTTTGCATTTAAGGAGGCATTCAATTAACAGAAGTGTCGCTGTGTGCTGAAATGCCTGTTTTGTGAAGGAGCAGGGCTGAACAGGTTAAAAATATGTAGGACTTTGGATTATATTACTTCCTATGAAAGCTTCCAGTTCTGCTGTCCCGGTCCCTGTATCTCATCCCTTATCAGTGGATTAGATATAAAGAAACCACTCTCACTGTTTTTATCAAGAAGGTGAGGCTGTTGTGTTTGATTTTTCACCTGGTGGTTTGTAATGTGTCAGTTCCTGGTGAGACATAGTCTGAACCCGATGTTGGTTTGGTACCTTTGTAAGTTGCTGAACATCACAAGAGGGTAATAAGGAATATGCTGTACATTCCCCACCTGCCCTCCATCCTGTCCATCTTCCATGGATGACCCCCAAATGTTATTTTGTGTGCCACATTCCTCTACTACACACTTTTTCTTCAAGTGTGCATTAACATCCTGTTTTGCCAATTACTAGGCCCAGTACAAAGGACACAGCCAGCAGCAGAAAAACAATCCAGTAAGTAGATTCTATTGCACATAAAGGAGTCAGTATATAGGGGATCACTGGGCGTACAAACAAGTCAGATCACAAATAATAGATATCAACCCCAGCGACCCCAGGAATGACACAGCACGACCAATAATAGATGGAACAAATAGAGACACAAGGTATCCCATAGAAAAAATGGGAGACAACCAAGTCAATAGGGTGATCACATACGATAGAGGTAACCCCATGTGGCCTCCCCACAAAGCCCGCATTTGTAAGTGCCAGACCTGACTGGGATCCAGTTGCATGAAGAGTCAGGAGGTCCTTCCCCAACAGGAAACTCTGTGAAGTGCCTCCACCCCACAGACAGACACTCCACCCTTCCTGCAAGTGGTCCCAGCTTTTATGCCCAAAGCAGGACACCTGGCATTCATTTACCCAATGCGGGGTACCTGGGGCTTGTTCACCCAAGGGCTCTCCCTACAAGGTCGGCTGCACCTTGGAGGAAAGCCAAAAGGCAAACTCATCACCTCCTCTTAAAGGACCATGGGGCCCACCCATATGTCAACCTTAATTCAGGGCTGGGGGTTCAGACCCCAGCACTTCATGTACTCCTGTCTTATGGCAGCTACAGAACAGCAATGTGTCAGCAGGCTGCAGTATGCCTCTGTGCACATGCAGAGTGGTCATCAGTCTGCAGGTACCATCCTGGGCTGGAGAAATTATGCTCTTGGGAGCTGTGTTCCTAAATCCCTTAGATTCACCTGGAAAAAAAAAAAACAGCCTTTAATTTGTGGAATTGTACAGACCCGTGACAGCAGGACACAAGCAGGAAACCTGAGAAAATGAGGTGTGTTCCTAAATCCCTTAGATTCACCTGGAAAAAAAAAACAGCCTTTAATTTGTGGAATTAAAGCTGTGTTCCTAAATCCCTTAGATTCACCTGGAAAAAAAAAACAGCCTTTAATTTGTGGAATTGTACAGACCTGTGACAGCAGGACACAAGCAGGAAACCTGAGAAAATGAGGTGTTCTCAGCAGAGATGTTGCAAGATTTGGTGGCCAGTAGGTTGCCCCCTCCTCCAGGCTTCCTTCTGGATGTTGCTGCCACCACCTTCCACTTTGTCGGCTTCACAGATGGTCACCCCTCATCCTGGGTGGTGGCAGCAGGCAGGAGGACGTTGCCTTTACCTTTGCACAGCTCTGAGATTTGTAAAGCTGCTCCAGACTCTTTTCTGAAGAAAGCATGTGAAGCCTGTTCAGCCTGTACAGAGAAGCTGACATTGCCCCAAGGCAGGGAAGGGACATAGAAACCACCAAGCAATCTGGCCAGCCATGGGAAGAGTCACAGAAAGAAAGAGATGAGCAGGCTTCGCCTTGGTCTTTGGGCATCTGCAGTTGCTCTGAGGCTGTAAACCACTTGTGGTGGGAACTGTCATCTCCTGTGAGGCATGGTGGGTGGTGTAGGCTACATAAATACATATAAATCCCAGTCTGGACTGTAAAACTGGCTTAAAGTGAAAACAGATTTGGGCATTTCTCAGGCTGCAGCAGACCCAGCTCTGGGATGTCACAGCTCCTCTGGGTCTCTGTTGGTGGGTTATGCTTGCTGCCTCCACTGAGCATGCCCCTTCCCCCCATCCTGTGGCGCAGCTCCTCGGTTTTGATCATTCAGTGGCTGGCCAGGGAAGAGCAAGCAGCAGCTGGGTCAGAGCGTGGTGGCCTCCGGCTGGGCTGTTACGGCTGGGGCAGCAATGGAAACCTCCGGTTGGCACCACTCCCCATGGAGTTCCACCCTGTCTGCCACGTTTTTGGTCCGTGCCTGATGAAGACATGACCCTTTCTCAGCTGTTGATCGTGGCTGCAATGCCAGGGATGCCCTCAGATCTGCTGTTAGGTCAGGGCAGGCACTTCAGGGACTCACTAATCCCCTCCAGGAAAGTCCCTGCAGCTTATTCCAAATACCCAGTTTAAACTGGTTAATCCGAGCAGGTTGGTCTGTCTGGTGGGGCCAGCAGTGTGCTGACACGTGCACTGCTGGGGGTGAAGATCGGCTGGCACTGCTGGGGGTGAAGACTGGCTGTTGCTGCAGGGCAGTGACGAAGAGCGGCTGGTTCTGCCGCTCCCCAGCCAGACCTCCTCTGCAGCCCTGACAGCCTTTCGTCCAAACCCTATGCAGTTCTGCACCTTTTCCCATGCAGTTTTTAGTGCTTTTTGTCCTCCCTTAGTTTAGAAGAGGACTTCTGTTGTTTCCCTGGTGAGACTAGTAAAAGCTAGGAGGATATTCATCTTATGTTTCCTCTTTACACCTTATTGTACATCTGGGTAACAAAGTCATTTTTCCTAAAGAAGCAGATGGGGTGAAAATGTGGCTGTTTCCGAATTTCACAGCGCAACTAACGGATGCCATTTTAACCATGACCTGTGTCTCGCTGTAGCCGTGTTTATCTCGCTCGGGAGAAATGTCAGGAAGTCGTGCAGAGCGCAAGGGTGCAGCTTGGCATTTCATTGTTTTCACTGCTCCTGCTCTGTATATGACAGGAAAACAAAGGGAAAATATCCTTTTGCTGGGACTCACTCCCATGTTCCTCATGAACCTGGAGTTCAATCAAGCAGCGATAAAATGGAAATGGAGGGAATGCAGAATGCACTGGGGCAAAGATGGTGCTTGGTGTAGTGCATGTGCTTCACACTCAGCCAAAGTTTGTTTGCGTCTCCCATCTCATTAACATTTCAGTAATTTCACTAACATCTATACATAATTAACTTCCCATGGCAAACAACACCAACCTTGAATCTGCAACTCTTTCTTTGCTCAGGAAGATTCAGATAAAACTGGATTTATTTTCATATAAACCTAATTAAGCTTGGAAACATTTCTTTTTTCCAGTCATATAATGACAATCCTACATTCACATAGCATATTTTACGTTGGCTGAAAGCCAGACCACTTTGTGAGCTGTTTGGAGGGCACTGGCAAATTAACTCCATTTAGTGCCCTTCCTTCAGTTTAAGTTGCTTTTCCCAAGCTGTGACTCCACTCCTCCCTCCTAACTCCGCCTATGACTGTTCTCCTCCTTCCTAACTCCTCTGCTGATGTTAATGCTTTCACAGGGGTCATTAGACAGCCACCAGGCCAGGTCCTATGTGTATATTCATCCTAATTGGAAATTTCTGACAATCACATGATTTTTTTATATGTAAGTGGCAAACTCCCTTGTCTGAGCCCTCTGATGGGCTCAGCAACCCCTGGCAGTGAGATGGAGAGAAGAGCTAGGGGCAAGCCTTCCTTGAAGCAGGAAGATTTGGTAAAGCCTGCGTATCAGGACTGTCTGGGTTTTGCATGTGATGATGCACAGTCTCTGTACACACACCATTCTACTCAGAAATGCCTTGATCAAGGCCAGACGTTGCTTTGCTGAAGATTGTGATTCAAAACTGGAAACGGAGGCAGCTCTCCATGTACTAACAATGGGTGACCCTCCTACTTACACATTTTTGTCGTATTTTTCTATCTGGATATCTTCAACTTCCAAGTGTATGAAAGGCTTTGTTGTCAGATTAAAAACCTCTATAGTCAAAATCATCTCTCTTCCCTTTCATTGGTAGCATTTACAGCTGAATCTTCTGCATCTGACTCACCTGATGCAACAGCCCATTGCTTTCAGGACTGTCCTGAGTACAGAGTCAGGTAAAGGTAGGAAATTTGGGAAGCTGCAGGCAGAAGTATGGATGCAGGTGGTGTTGTCCTAAGTGGAACCGCCCTTGCCATAGATAAATGAATGATCCTACTGTGTCTAGAGAGCATTAGCCACATCCAGCATATCCTGTGTAAGTGGCCAGAGTTGTCCAGTGCAGTCTGTGCGTATTAGGTAGTCATAGTGGTCACACAGAGATGGACTTCACAGCATGTGTCCTTCAAGTTTGATACACCTGGGGTGCTTTGGACCTCCTGTGCAAGTGCTGGCTGGATTGTTCAGACTATGCACAGTAAATAAGTGTCATCATGGGATCAGGATGCACCAGATTTACTTTGCACACACAGTCATGGTGTAGGTTTCTTCAACAAAATATGTCAGTCTACTGTGGTCTTTCCTTTCAGTCCCCATGTTGGTGATCCCCAGTGCATTTTGGTGCTGATAGTCATGTGGTCGTAGAGTGGGTTGAATCAGCTCAGTGGTGCAGCTGAGTGTGCAGATACACAAGCACTAGTACCGGCACAGGAGAGATGATGGGAGCAGGCAGAGGAGGGCAGGGCTGCTCCTCTTGACAGTACCACCTGTGTAGATTGACATAAGCCAACCATGACACTGCACTTTCAGTGATTTGTCTGGGCATATGTGGAGACAGAAATTGCAGCTGGTTTGGGTAATGCATCTACTTGCTTTCTTCTAGTTAAAATTATGGACCAGTCCCAAAAAAAGGACCATATTGACCTTTCACAGCTGTACCATACTAAGTAAATAATTTTTTCTAGTAACATGTCTGCTCCTTAACTCAGGTGGTGAAGTCCTGGGTCTTGGTGCTCAAGCCCTATTGATTTTCTGTCCCTTCCTTCTGTGATAACCCCCAAATCTTTACAAAACTGCAGCATATCAGCATCTTTGACTGGGCCTTCACTTGACATTTACTGGTTTTGAGGGCTTGGAAGTATCATTGGGCTTCTCATCTAGCTGCCACAATCTGCAAACAATCCATCTTGGTCTGGAGTGTACAGGGGCTCTGATTTACTCTGTTTTCATAAATACTTCTCCTCCCTTGACCTTTTGGAATGATCATTCAGTCTGTAAAGTTTCCTTTGCTTCCTGTTTTATTCAATAAATTCCTTTGCTTAAAAAGTCTCTTGTTGATACTAACCATCTGGCATCTGGGGGAGAGGAGAGACAAAGGAAAGACAACAAGCTGAGTGCTGGATTGTGGATCAAAAGCCTCATCTGTAAAATCCTAATGTAGAAACATGCTGAAAAAGGAGGGAACAGGAGTAAGAACTGGGAAAACCTCTGCTTCAGGCTGTTGTTCCCTGGCACAGTGCCCAGCAGGCACCACATCAGGCAGCTCAGACCCGAGCTTGCTTTCGCTGCTGCCTCCTGCTTAATTTTCTGGCCTGGGACGACATCTGGCTGGCATGTTCTTTTCCACAGCTAGGGAAAAGTGCTCTTTTTAGCTGGTTACTGCAGTACTTGGCATTAAAATACAGTGAATCAGACTACAAAGTAGCATGAGATTGGCTTAGCTTTGAGTTCTTTTTGTTTGCCTTCTAGCTTTGAAACTTTTCGAGCATGTGATGTGCATATTTTCCTACTTTTTATCATGACTGTGAGTGCTAAGAAGTTACTTTAAAAATGGAAAAAACCCCAACAAAAACAACAAAAGGAAGGAACAGAACAAATGTAATATATCCTTATCTTTTTATTGAGAAGCCCAGAATAAATGTTTCAGGCTTGCAGAATAACACCAGTTATCAGAAACTCTCAATTAAAAAAAAATAGGATAATTGGCAATATTCTTGCTAAGAAAGTAGAAAGGACAAGAAAATCAAAGAAACAGGAAAGAATGCTTATTGCCATCAGGAGACTGCTTAAGTCTAGGAAGAAACAGGAGCTGTGATGGTGTAACACCCATGCAGTTGTCTCCAGATTTTGAGTACTTTCCCTGTCTCTGGAAAGATTTCCTCCACCAGCAGAGAAGAGGTCCTAGATGAACAGAACTCATGGTCTGGAAACAGACACCACTGACTGTTACACTGATTTTCTGCACCACCAACCAGAGTGTGTGTTCCTACATCTGAACGTGTGCTTGGCGTCTTTCACATCATTCTGGATTTCAACAGCAACTTTGCATAACAGCATGTTTCAGTTTTCAGTGATGACCTGTTACAGATCTTCTGGTCTACCTCTGCAAAACAGAACACTTTTCACAAAACCGGGTATTTTTATATACCATGAAACTGAGGTACTGCATGCTGTCAGAGTTGTTTAATTTGCTGCCCGGGCTACAGGCACAGTTCTGGTAGCCACATGTTAGTTCACCCTGACTTTTCCTGGCTGGGGAATTTTGCAGAAAGCACAGCTAAAAGTGTGAGGGCTACACACCAATAATTTCTCTTTTGGTCAATATACATTTATTATTTCTTAACACAATAATAAAGCTTTCTGGTTTTAGCACTTACAGGTAGGATGGACAAACTTAGGTGAAATACGTCCCTTCCAACTACAGCAAGAATATCTTTCAGTACCAACGACAAGTTAGCACTATAAATATGTTAAAATTTGGCCTCTGTACACATGCCGAAGAGTTAAAAACATACTGTAAGAAGATTGGAACAGTTTCCTTCGAGAGTGGAGCCACACACATAGCAGCTGCTCTGATGTCACATATCAGCATCTCCTAGTTGATATTTACTTAATTATTGACTCATTTATGACGGTAATTAAGCATTGGAGCAGGTTTCCCAGAAACACTGTGGACTCTTCCCCATTGATATTCGTAAGACCAGACTGGATAGAGTCCTGACCTCAAGGAGCAGGAGGCTGAACCAGAGGCCTCCCAAGGCCCCTCCAACATGAATGTTCCTGTGATGCTGTGACTGCAGGCCTCCCAGGCATGGAGCTCAGGTTTTGAGATTTTTCCCTGCATTTGTGAAATTGTGAAATTGTGTCTGTGAAAGTTTAGCCAAGTCTCTTCATCCCTCCATAATTCTTGTAAAAAGGAAAAAAACCCTGTGCCACTGAAAAGCAGTAAGATGTGCTGTGTTTGTGAGTTTTTCATGGTTGCCAAGTACAGATATTATTAATATTTTGCTCTTCTACTTTGGAGGAGCCTGTAAGGGTAAAGAAGCAGCAAAAAGGGGAAGAAATATAAGCACATATTTTATTTGGTAAGGTGACAGCTAGAGATGTGGTCTCTCTGCTGGAACAGAAGCACAGTCCAGCGATGACTGGCAAACCAGAATATTGCCTGGTGTGGTAGTTCCTCAGAGTCCAACTCTAAGCAGTGATTCCCATCCTGCAAGAGTCATGCAGAGTCATGCAGTTGGTTTAAATACATGCAATGTCATTTTATTTTACAAACTCATTTTGGAGGCCTCTGAGAAGACTATCAGGTGCCTCGGTATGAAATGCATGGGGTATACATATGTGGTGATGCTCTTCTTACTGTGTAGGGAGTTTCTGTGCTAGAAACCCTGTCCAAACTCCAGTGTTGGCTTTGGACTTTTTCCAGTTTGCTTCCCTGGGCTTTGCCACAGCCCCAGCCTTTTCCTTCCTTGGGTGGTGCCTGAGCTGGATGGCTCTGCTGCCAGTTCCTGCTCTCCAGAGACTTCTGTGGAGTTACGGGGAAGTGACAGGGGCCCGGGGACATCACTTTGGGACTGTGGGAGGCTGCACAGTCTCACCAGGGAGGACAGGCTCGTTGCTACTGGTATACTTGCCATAGCCTGGTAGTCTTACTGCACCCTCACAGCATGCTTTTGCTCATGGTTGATGTATTAATGGCCTCTAGAGTCCTTGATCTCTTCCTCTGGGATTAGGGGCTTTAGTTGCTCCCAGATTTAAGACTGATAATCCATAATCTAATCAGATTTTAGTATGCTCAGGGCAAATGCTATCTAGGATGGCCTAAATTTGATGTCCTGTCCCTTTAGGGACCATCAATTTTCCATGTTCTGTCACCTCTGAAGATGCTCATGAGTCTCCTATTGCATGACCATAGCTCATTAGTGCTATGTTTAGTATCGTAGCCTCATTAACCTCTGGTGTCTCAACAAGAACAATCTGGAGGAATGCTGACTGGTTATGGTTATGTTCTGGTACAGGGATTTGACTTCAGCTACCTAACTTTTCCATTGTTTCTGATGCCTGCTACTTCTGCTTTTCCATGCCCCCATTTTGTGCTCCCAAGCACCACTCAGAGCCTTGATAACAGGCCTCCTCCCCAGCTTGTGCTGGAGCTGAGAGTGGGTCTGAAAGACTATGAAATTTAGGAAGGACTCTCTAGCATGGCAACAGGGGACTCCCTTCTTCAAGGCTCCCATTCGGCTCTCCTGGAACTGTTGCCTTTAAGTAACTCCCAAGTAGTAACTCTGGGGGAGGCTGGCCATTAGATGGCAGCACAGATATACTCAATGTCCATTACTGCCAGGTGCTGCTCTAGGAAAGCCTCTCCATAGCTTTCAGCATCTCCAAGGTATCTCGTGGTTGAAGAATTTTCATATTACTTAATTTTCACATTACTTAATTTTCACATTACTTAATGCAAAATTAATTAAAGCCTGTAAATGAGGAATTTCATATTATATTACAGCAGATAAAATAAAAAAAACCCCACAACAGTGATAGCTGTATATATATAAAGTATAAAGCTGGAAGCTCTATCAGAATTTATGAATAATTTTATTTCTTATCCTTCTGAAGCATACATGGAATTCAGCTATAGTGACTAAACCAACTCCTTTCTTGATGACACGTAGAGCAGCTTATGGCCTAAAAGCTCTTCCAGAAAACTCCCTCATTTTGATGCCACCAGCCATCTCAGCTCATTACCTGAGAAACATAATATTTTACATTATTTTCAGTTGCCATTTGAGAAAATCAACAAATACAGCAGGCACTTAATTGAACCTCAGAATATCCCAGTGACATTCCAACTGCTTTCATTTTATTAATGGAAAAAAATTGAAGTGAATGGAGAGGAGAGCTGTTTTCTTTTTCAAACTTAAATGTCTCCCACCTAGATAATTACTAATTTTGCATTGTGTTGGCATAATGTCAGATAAAGGAGAATCAACGTGCTAATTGCATGCTCATAAGACTGACATTTGTGGTGACACCCCAGCGCTTCACCTGGTATCTTGCAAGAAGGCTGTCTTTGAGAATTGTCAAAGCAGTGAGGTGCCTGGTCTTCTCTATGGCAGAGCAAAGTTCCTAACTTTCTGTGCTAAGACCTGATGGGAAAATTCTGAGTCTGTGTAACTGGTAATGTAACTGATATTCTAGAGCATCTTCTCCTGTTAAACTGTGGAAATAGTTTTTTAACATGTGATAATCATATAAAAGAGACATCGTTCTAGTATATAGGATTTTGACAATCTTTATTTCATTTTTCCCCCTAAGAAATAGCAAGTTAATAGATTAATAATTATTATTATCAGTTATTAATACATAAATAATTTTCCTTATTAATAATTCTTATAGCTACATTAGGCTAATATAAAGCTAACTTGCACTTGACAAAATGAGGAGGAATAATCCATATTGTTGTGCTAATTTATAACTAGTTTGTGGAGGTAAATTCAGGCCCAGCTCCTGGTCTTTTGGAACATCTTTCTTTCCAAGCTGTATTCCCTAGTGACTGAGCTGGTGTTCAGACTTGGAGGCCAGTCTCACACCAGTGGTCTCGGGAAGTGTTTTGCGCCAACTTTTGGAACCGCTCCAAAAGGAGAGGAACTTTTCAGTGTCTTGTAGCAATTAAGGGCCACAGCTCCTCTTGGGAGTTAATGAGCACAATGTACCTGCTTATCACAGAATCACAGAATGTTATACTTAATTCCCCAGAAATTTGTCTCTTGCATAGGCAATACTTTCCTCATCACCTTGTGAGGTGGAAAAGCTACATGACTGCCCACAGCGGTGTTACGAGACAAGGGAAGAAAGGAACAATAGTTTACTTTTAAAGATACAAATGGCATTTCAGAAGGCAGCATGAAGTAATGCTAAGCAAAAATTTAAGAGAGACAGATGGGTAATAGAAAGTGTCCTGGCGGTATCTGATCACTGCAAGCCTTGGCTTTCTGTATTCAGCAGCACAGGACTCTTGTTGTTTGATATGAAGGTAAGAGCATAATTTTTGAAACTATATATTCTACTTTCTGCAGAATTTTGAGTCTTCCATGAAAATCTCTTCTCAAAATATTAATGTGAGCCAATGAGGATCACAGATCAAGGTGGAATGGCTGCAAGTATGGTGAATGTGTGCAGGTACCGCCAGCTACTCCAACAGCAGGCAAAGCCATTCCCTTCTGTGCACAGCTCCTTGGAAAGGAGAAATGTGCAAACCTCCAGGCTTTAGCACATGGAAAAAAAATATATGTTGTTTTCTGGCTCTAATTCAGAAGCTACTTAGCATAAGGCTGGCTTTTCAATGTATAAAGTACTCAGGACAGATCTCTTTGTTTCTGGTTTTGTTCTTTTTTCTTTTTTTTTTTTTTTTTAATATTTTACATTTTCTAGTTCTAGTTCAATTTCAAATCCTCAGAGAATCAGCTGAAACTACTAAAACTTGTAAATGTTTGAAGGACATCAGACTAGCAGAGTGAAAATGGACAGAAAGCTGCTGGATGCAGCATTACATTTTCCTACCTAGAAATGGGGAAGCTGGATGGTGTGAGGGAAGCTGATCGCTTACTCTGATCAAAATATGGCAGAGCCTGGGAGTTTGAGAATAATTAGGCTCCAGTCACAGTCATTTCTAGATCATATCCGAATGCAGATCCCACTGCATCAGCATCATGGGTGCAAATCCAGCATCTATTTGACAAGAAAGTACTTACCTCTTGTTGCAAGCTCTGGGATGATGTACATCTGTGACAGCCCCTGACGGCTCCAGTGTGGCTTCATGTAGCGAAATTGGGGGAATAAATTTCTGAGCTTTACTGTGTCCTCCAAATCACTTGTTTGAGATTTCCAATCTATTTAGGAATAACTAAAATCTGTTGCCTATAAAAATGAACAGGACTTCAGCATCCTACAAACCTGGCAGTTCTCTGTTTAACTATAACTAACTACTAAATAATTTACACTCCTTTCTCTTACGACAAACTAAGTTTTATGCCACGGTAATCAGGAACTTTATATTGTTGCATGTATATATATATGTATATAGACAGGTACCAGAGGGTGGAGATGACACCAACAAGGTTCTTTTACTTGCAATTTGACCCATGCATACAAATCCCTGCACTCATTAAGGGATCAGATTTTGCTTGGACTTTACGTACCTTAGGGATCTGTGTAGGTACAGGTGTGTAGGAGGTGGCCAGGCCTGTGTTTAGGAGGACAGTAATCCCAGCAACAGCAGCCATTACCATAGATGAGCTGGAGAAAAGCACTATCACACTTTATTTTAGTATGCTACAAAATTCATTGTTGAACTTTATTAGGTACTTTAATACCAAGCATACTTTAAAGTAACAAAAATTATCGTTGTTATTACTTTTTACAGAAAATCAGGTATTTCAACAGTTTTCTTTACAGTTTATTGACTTAAAAAAAAAAATTACGATTGACAAGTTACAACGGAGTGGGATGGGAAAGCAGTAACATTAAAAAAGATAAAACATACTGTTCATACTGAGTCAACATTTAGTGATGCACATCCTGGTACATCTCTCCTTCTGACTGTGTACAAATGGTACACATTCACTGAGCTGCTCTGGCAGGGTTGCAAGGTCTTGTGATGACACTTTTTTTGCAGTGTTTGTGTCTGTTTAGGAAGGGTTTTTACATTACACAGTCACCATGATGCAAAACTTAGTAGTCCGTTACAAAACCATATAATATAGAGAAACCCTGTTATGGTGATTTCTGTTGCAGCAAAAGTGCCATGACTGCAGTGATGTGGGATACAGGTAAACCTAAGGGGCAAATGAAGACGGTGGTACGATAGCATATCTAGAGAGCAATCCCCTTCACAGGCTTTTGAGGTGAGAGGGTGGTTGTGAGCCAACAAGAGCAGTGAATGAGGATGGACTTCACTGAGACACCATTTAACAGGGACTCCTGAATGCATCCGGCCCTTACGGATGTCTGTTTTCCAGCTGACACTGGCTGGACTAATCACAGATTTAAAAACCTGTCTAAAGTGGGACCTTAGTGAGTTTATGCAGCCTCATGTCTAAACTACTTGATTGTTACCTTCCATCCCCTTCAGGTCAGTAGCAGGAACTGGGAATATGTTTAGGGTGGTTGATTCATTTGGGTGGGGTTTTTGACCAGCTCTAACACTGATCCTGTAGAAGTCAGAGGAGTCTTCTACACACAGTTACAAGAGAAGATTTAGGTTAAAACAACATGTTTCGTTAAAAATGCTGCCCAGATTCACAGACAAATTTACTTGGCAGGCATCCATATCAGCATTCAGTCTCTCAGACAAGCAGCGCCACACTGGTACCTTGGCAGTTAGATAGGAGAGTTATCTAATTCCCTGTATTTATTTATTGACAGTTTGCTTAAAGACAATTTTTTGTTAAAAAATAAAATACATTTTCTGGGATTCATGCACTAAATTCTGAAATAATTTGCATTGTGCAGCCAATAGTTAAAAAAAGTTTTAACTCATGTTTTACTCATGTGTATTGTGTTATTTGGGATCAGCATCAGCAATGAATTATAATTTTAGCCATTTCCCCTGAAAACCAAAGAATGAATGAACAGGCTTAAAAAAATCTGAAGAAATTAGCGTTGCAATGTTCATTTTGGGCTGGATTCATCTGCGATAGAATAGGGCAGATAGGACAGGGCAGAAGAAATGTAGGGAGCAGCATGCTCCTGCCCAGTCCTGAGCTAGGAGGAGACGCCTGCCATGCTGGGAGGTATGGGAGAGGACCAGAGGTGAGGGGGTCCCTGCTCCCCTCTGTTGCTCTGTGCCTGGTGCTTGGCACCCAGGCCTTTTGCTGTGATACCCTGTGCCTCCCCTGTTTTACTGCTCAGTGGCTTCTGGAAACAAGGGTGCCCTTTGGGGAGCTGCTGTCTGAGCCCCAGCAGAGGGAAGCACCAGCCCCACCAGTGCCCCAGGGCTCCATGCACCCAGCTTTCACATAGCTATTTGCAATGTGCATTTGCTTACTGGTCTCTTAGTTTATGTATTGAGTTTAAGATCAGAAGGGATCATTAGATCACCTTGGTGTTAGCATGGGCCAGAGAGTGTCACTCAGCGGTTATGTGGCAGAACAAGAACAGAAAATGCCCTTGCAGTGAGCAGCTGCATGTTACATTTAAGGGGTCAATTACTTTCTCCTATTAAAAAAGAAGTCAAATGCTTTTGTTTTGTCACTTCAAGTACAAACAATTCTACGTGTCTTGGGAAATTATAATATTATGATATTCAGTCAGTCATACCTTATAGTATATATGCTTCATAGAACTAGAATATAGGTCAGAAATTTTCAGTCTTAAGTTTGTTACAGACATAGATTAATTGGAACATATATGCAGTAAAAATTGAGAAGCTTTACAGTTTTAGTCAACTTATTATACAGTGAAGTAAATGAAGTGCAGCAATGTAGCAGGAAAAGTTATGCTTTTTCCACTAGGTGATGGAAACATTCAAAGAGTCTATTTATAAATGCTAATTTAAGAGAGATGTCCTATCGTCTTCTTGGCTACTGGGATAGGAATAGTCTGGAGTTAACTGCCTGTCTATGTGAAAGGTTTTAAAGCTTTTTGCTTTCCATCTGAATTAAAAAAATGACATTTACAAACCTCTTCAATGCATATATATTACATATGTTTATCTAGCAACAACTACACCCCTTTTAGTTTATTCCCCAAATGTGACTTTTCATGCATGTCTTCTGGATGCTGTATTCAGCAACAGTTTCTAATGAGCTGGTGTGTAATCCATGATTTCATTTCTCTTCTGAAACTCACTTCCACGTCTGGCTGATCAATGTTTAGAAGGTGGCGCTTACCCATCAGGCATTTTTGCACTCATCGATGTTCTTCTGTCGGAGGCCCTTTCCCAAGCTTCTTCCCATTTTAATGTTGATGTACAAAAGCTGTTATTCATTTTGTTTTGTGCTCATTCTAGTGAGGATTGGCTTAGTAGGACTGTGCAAAACAGAGAGAAGAGAGAAGCTGGTTTACTGCCTGCAAACCTAAAGATGTTCACGCTGTGCTTGGCTCAGGGCAAGCCTCTGATCAATATTCTAATACACTTAATTATTTGCATTTTCATTTATCATGAAAAATGACAAGTTTAATCTTCAGATATGACAAGGATTTGTAATCTGGAATTCTTAAAAATCAGTTTTTCTCAGCTAATTGACATGGGAAGTCAAAATAACGAGATTGTTTCCATCTAAAGTTTGAACAATATGAAACTAAAGATACAATGTATATGGGCAAGAATGATGTCTGCTAGATGAATATAATGAATTGAGTTAAAATCCTGACATTTCTGTTCTGTAGCAATACCCTGAGCACACAATCCACATTCATGAACAAGATAAAATAGTATCTTGTGTTAAATTTCAAAGGAGCAGACGGCAGTGAGGAAAGAGAAGTTTTCAACCCAAACTCTCCTTAAAAACTGTTTCACACCCATCCGGTTTCCACATGCAGGAGAGCGGATGTCAGCTGCGATGGCATTCTGAGCAGGGTGATGAAGGCTCCCCCCTCCTTGCTGGAGGTGCTGCCCCTAAGTTGATGCCAGAGTGGGGAGCGCATGGGAGCAGGGGCTTAATGAGAAAGTCTATTTACAAGTACCCACGTACATGCAAATATAAAAACATGACTGCTCCAGCGTTTGGCATTGAACAGGAGGTTCTTGCACCAAATGAGCTCTGCAAACTCACTGTTAGCTAAGCTCTTCTGCATTGCTCAGACCAAAGCGTGAAGTCATTTGGCAGGCAGCCTCCCCATTGCCTCCTGTGACAGAGTCACTGGTCAGAGGTTCTACAAGCAGCTTGGGGGAAAGGACAGCTACTACCTTCATCACAACCCCACTCCTCTCATTGTAACACAGGGGCCTCTGCAGGAGACTGCTGGAATACAGAACTCACCGGAAATAACGATTTTTGTGAAAAGAAAAAGAATGAATTTCATTGTGAAATGACAGTGAACTAAGAGTTTCAGAACTAGAAACTAGAACTTAAAAACGTTACTGTAAGGAGACTGAAGTATTTAATTTCCCCTCACATTACATGGAGCGGTCACCTTCTCCCATTCCCACCAGTTCCTCACACGCCTTGACTCTCATGGTCACATTGGCTTGCTGCTAATTCAATCGCGGATGCCAGGGGCAGTGACACCCTCCCAGAGCAGGATGCCCAGATCTGAGAGCTCAGGATGGTGGTACCATGAACCAGGGAGCCTCGTGGTGGCTAATCCTTCTACCACAGACCCTGGGTGCCTGCTTCCCCCTCAACTTCCAACAAATCGACATTTTTCAACCAAAGTTTGTTTTGGAGGAAAATTTCTGACTTGTTATACCCCATGTGTTCAGCACATATCTCTAGTCCAGGTGTATTTTACAAAGGAGACACTTTTAATTGATGTTGCTGAGACTGGAAAGTAGCAAATAAGCTATGCAGTAAGCGTAAGGTGAGCTAAGGAGGGCCCTGCAGAAGACAAATGGATCAGTTTTGCTTTTGTCAGAAAATGAAAGTGAAATACAGTGTTCACTGTGGTAAAAACATTTTTATGATACAAATATGAAATGAGGATGGTACTTTCCAATTGTAAAAGAAAACTTGTCATTGATAGCTCCATGAGGTTTCCTTTCTCCCTTTAAAATGTGTAGCAAAAATGAATGATAAACAATGGATGAGAAATGCACGTATTTGTGATAAATAACATCTATTAAAAATGGTATGAGCTGAGAATTTTGGTGTATTTTACAAATATGGTTACTAATGTAATTAATCTGGTAATTATTACTATAGGTCAGTAGGACTACTAAATAAAAGAAAAGAAAGAAAAAGTGCTTAAGCCTCCAATCTGTTTATTTAAGTGAGATATGGGTTGTGTGAGCCTTTGAAACAACCCATAGCTGGTGAAACTGAAATCCAGGAAAAGCCAAAGTTGCATGGTGAGGAGCATGAGCCCTGATACTCCTAGGAACAATCTAAACTTAATGGAACTGAATGAGCCATTTCTTTCAATTATTTTCAGCCATAATTTCATGTACCTGTGTTATTCAAATCCTTAAAAGTGCTTATTGGATTTCCAGCAGTACTCAGTGTTTTAGTTGTAACATACTAACTGTATTTGACAAATTTGGCATATAAGTGTTATACACATGTAAAAGAAATGTAATAAATGACAAAGGTGCCTAGCTGATAAGGCAAAAATAAGTCATTGGCATCCAACATCACTCAGTCCACTTTGTGTCCCATCATAGTCTTTTGACTCCTTGAAGTTTCTTTTCTTAGAGCTACTTACAACCCTTTTCTAGTGCTGTTGCCCAGAAATCAGTTGATGAAAGCCCTATTACCCAAGCCACCTAGGTGCTCTGCTGTTAAATGCTCTATTTAAAGCCTCAAAAGGCTGCCTGTTAGGCTGAGGTCCTGACAACACCGTTATTATTCATATTTGACCTGTTGGATTAGGGCAGTCACTTCTGCTGACTGCAGAGCTGGGGTACAGTCCCTGTGGGAGGGATTTACAGCATTTTAGTGTTTATGTACATTTTCAGAGGGAGGCCACCGATATTTTTTTGTTATGAAGATGAATCACAGGAAGATTTCCAGGTTGCTCCCTGCCAAGGTATAAAGCATGTACAGAATTTCAGATAATCCCTTACATGCTGTTACTGCAAAGGCAGTCAGATGGATAGTATACGGAGAAAGGCAGATCTTCTAGGTCTGAATATATGTTCTCTCCAATCATCTTAACACTTTACATCATTAATTGTCACCAGCCATGTTTATACGATTTTCTTTGCCATTTGTTTGACTGGCGTCTAGAAAATAACACCTTTCAAAAAGTTAATCTTTCATTGCGGTCTCCAAACACACTCCATTGCTGAGCTACAGAGCAACTAGCATTCATGGTGACACCAAAATTGATGCTATTCCAAAAGCACATCAGCTGGCAGAAGCCCATGTGCTAATGAAGCACCAGAGATTTCTTCCCAGCACCTCCACAGTATTCCTCCAGCCTCAGGAGCACCATTATCTCTCTTGAATGCTGGTGCTGTGTTTGATGTATGGGAGGAGATGAAGGAGGAAAGAAACATTGCTGCTGAAGGTCTGCAATTGAAAATAGACATTCTGAGGCACCTTGGATAACACTGCTGCCCGGGCAGTTGGCCAAGAAAGTCTGGACAAGTTCAGTTTTAATGAAGTGCTTGGAGTTCTCGTCTTTCTGGTTATGATCTAGGTCAGCTCCTTGTAACCACAGGTAGATGGTTTTGTTTTTCACATCAGGGCTGGTGCAATGCTAAACATGTAAAAACTCCACCTGTAGCTACTGCACCACAAAATTCAAATAGTGACATGCATTCAGGGCCTGGGCAACATCCAGATGTGTGTAATTAAAAAGCATGAAAGGCAGATAGATGTTCAGCTGCAGGGACACCTGATGTCCCATCTTCTCTTTCTTTGAAGGTGTTCTCTTTAAAGCACATAATATAAAATATTTTGGTGGCCTGAGAGAATAGTTTTAATTTTCATGTGATGAGAGAGGAATAGGGTTGTCTTCAAATGTGTGTTCCCATTTGCCTACCTGCTGTGGGTACCTTTTCACCCTTGATGCACTGATCATCCTTTGCCCTGGCCTCATGGAGGGTGATTATGCATTGCCCTGAGAAGTACCTCTAGGCAAATACTGTGCTCTCAACAAACAGCCAGGCACCAGCTCAGGTTGTCTCCAAACTCATGATCCAAGCTGAAACTCTAGCATGTGTTTTGGAGATGTTGCCCACAGGTCATCCTGGGAACAGCTGTGTGGCCAGGAGGTGAATGAGTTGTGCTCTCTGGTGCCTACCCCTGCACTGCAGCTCAGACACTGTAAGGAGGGAACAAGGCTGCCCTACGGAGGTGGAAGGAAGAATGGAGAGAAATTCCCCCATTATTTTGCTAGCAGCCCCCTTTCAGTGTTTGCTCAGCATATTTTCAACAAAACATGATAAATGACCTGTCCACACCACAGCTACCTATGTGTGCTTCCTCTTCCTCCTGGCAAACAAGTGGGTAGGATCTGGCAACTGCCCACTTTCCATCACTCACAGCTACTGAACTCTACCTGAGAGAGAGCAAACCTTGGGGGGTTACTGAAACCTTCACAAAACTTCAGGACTGAAATTGTGTGATACTTTTGTCCATATGGCATTAGAGGAGAAGCTCAGCAGAAGGGTGTGTGAGCTGGCTCTTTTGCTGCAGCACTTCCTTGCAACAAAATAGAATCAAATCACGTAAAAACAGTTTTTACCAATTCAAGGAAGCCCTGTGAAACCAGAAGTCAGTGGGCCAGATTTTGTGCACCCTGTTAGTGGCAGCAGCTGAACTCTAGGGCATGGGCTGCAGGAAATGTTCCCTGGGCTGTAGGAAATTTTTTCAGGAGCATTCAATAATTTTCTAAATGTCCACTGAAAAGAGGCCGAGGCTGTTTTTCAGGCAGAAGGCTCAGTTTGTGGCTGCAAAAGGGCATTTCTAGCATCTGAGAGGATGGTTTCAGGGTCACAGGGGTTGGAGTTAACTAGACAGACCTAAAGCTACACTCCTTCCTCACCTCATGCTCCCAAAGACAGCCATGCTGCGCACGTCCTACCCTTCCCTGCCAGATGCTTGTAGTTTTAAAATCCAATTTATTCTTACATTGCTTTTTCTTTTTCCCCCCTTTTTCTGTTGCTGTATGTGGAGACTGACACATGGCAGGAAGAAAAGGCTGTCAGTTCATAGGCTGTTTGGTTGTAGACAGTGTGCTACGGGGGGAGAAGAGTGACACAGCAGGGAAGCATTATTTTCTGGGTTGTTTTCTTTTATTTCTCCAGACAGAATGTTTTTTGAAGCTCTTATGACAGTAAGCAAAAGTCTCCAGAGAAAATTGTGGTTGTCAAGACAAATTAATTAAAAAAAAAAGAAAGGGTTGAACAACTTGTGCCAAAGTAGGAAAGGAGAGACATATTGGGAAATTAAATCTGGAGCCTAGGGTGTCAGGACAGTCTACCTATTTCTTCAAGTTCTTATTCTCTTCCAGATGGAAATTTTGAGAAAGGTGAGGAGTTTTTTTGGGAGAAGACAGCAGATGGAGGGTGGGCTTGGAGATGCATCTCACATAACATCAGCTCTCTCAGTCAGGCATTGGGTGTGTGACTCTGGGCATTCCTTGGAGAGGGACAGGGTCCTCCTGGGGTGACTCACTTCATCTCAGGATGGTTCCTAGGATAGATGAGTGCTATTGACTCCTGTGGCACCATAGACCTGGATGAGACCCTGGAAAGGTGATGGAACAACTTATCCTTGGTGCTGTCTCTAGGCATATCAAGGATAAGAGGGTCATTAGGGGCAGTCAACATGGCTTCACCAAGGGGAAGTCATGCTTCACCAACCTGATAGCCTTTTATGAGGACCTAACCCAGTGGACAGACGATGGTAAAGCAGTGGATGTGGTCTGTCTTGATTTCAGTAAAGCATTTGACACTGTCTCCCACAGCATCCTCGTAGCCAAACTGAGGAAGTGTGGTCTGGATGATCGGGTAGTGAGGTGGATTGTGAACTGGCTGCAGGAAAGAAGCCAGAGAGTTGTGGTCAATGGGACAGAGTCTAGTTGGAGGCCTGTGTCTAGTGGAGTCCCTCAGGGGTTGGTACTGGGACCAGTACTATTCAATATATTCATCAATGATTTGGATGAGGGAATAGAGTGCTCTGTCAGCAAGTTTGCTGATGACACCAAACTGGGAGGAGTGGCTGACACACCAGAAGGCTGTACTGCCATTCAGAGAGACCTGGACAGGCTGGAGAGTTGGGCGGGGAGAAATTTAATGAAATATAACAAGGGCAAGTGTAGTCTTGCATCTGGGGAAGAACAACCCCATGTGCCAGTATAAGTTGGGGACTGACCTGTTGGAGAGCAGCACAGGGGAAAGGGACCTGGGGTCCTGGTGGACAGCAGGATGACCATGAGCCAGCAATGTGCCCTTGTGGCCAAGAAGGCCAATGGCACCCTGGGGTGCATTAGAAGGGGTGTGGCCAGCAGGTCAAGGGAAGTTCTCCTCCCTCTCTACTCTGCCCTGGTGAGGCCGCATCTGGAGTATTGTGTCCACTTCTGGGCCCCACAGTTCAAGAAGGACAGGGAACTACTTGAGAGAGTCCAGCGCAGAGCCACAAAGATGATGAAGGGAGTGGAACATCTCCCTTATGAGGAAAGGCTGAGGGAGCTGGGTCTCTTTAGCTTGGAGAAGAGGAGACTGAGGGGTGACCTCATTAATGTTTATAAATATGTAAAGGGTGAGTGTCATGAGGATGGAGCCAGGCTCTTCTCAGTGACATCCAGTGATAGGACAAGGGGCAACAGATGCAAGCTGGAACATAGGAGGTTTCACATAAATATGAGGGAGAACTTCTTCACAGTGAGGGTAACAGAGCACTGGAACAGGCTGCCCAGAGAGGTTGTGGAGTCTCCTTCTCTGGAGACATTCAAAACCTGCCTGGATGCGTTCCTGTGTGACCTGACCTAGGTGTTCCTGCTCTGGCAGGGGGATTGGACTAGATGATCTTTTGAGTCCCTTCCAATCCCTAACATTCTGTGATTCTGTGAGACTGGATGGCTCTGAGATGGACAGTGAGGTGTGTGAATCCTGAACTCATAATTATCCTGTACAGAGTGATTAACAACACGCTTGGAGACACAAAGGGAGGAGCTACTGCCCATGCATAGAAGATAATTTTCAGCCTGAAATATCAAATTATCAGTCAGTTGTGGATTAGTTGCTTGTAACAGACTGTCAAAGATCTCATTTGAGCACAGCTTGAGGACGGGCATTTGTTGTCCTATTGGGGCATGCAGTTGTGTACCAGGACTGCCTTCACAAGGGAGCAAATGGCCTTGCAGAAGGTAGGTCTATGATTTCACCCCCAGCCCAGGAGGGTTCAATAAGATAAGCTCAGCATCTTAAGTGCTGACTGGCCTGGGTGTAGGGATCCAAGGAACAGGCCAGACTGGTGGGAAGGCATGAGCCAATCCATGTATGGCAGCCAGCTTAGCTGCTCTAGTCAGAGAGACTGTGCCTGGGAGAGCAGGTGAATTTTCACTGCAAATCCTGAGAAACTGGGTTAGAGCAGCTTAAAGAAGGCACCTTATCAGAGCCTGACAATTTTCTTATTTCCAAAGGATCATCCTTCAAATACACCTAAATAAAACCCAATGGCAGTGACAGGCTCCAAAACCCTGAATATGGACAGTCTTCAAACTTCCTTGCCACCCTGCCTGATCCCTGGCTCTCCTCTGGTTTGAATGCAGCTCCAGGAATACAACATATGTGTATGTGTTGGTGAGAAAGACAGGAAGAGAGCAGAGGGAAGAGAGACCCATCCAAGAATGGAGCAAGTCATAGCTGTCATCCCTGTCATCTGCTGGCACCAGTCTGGGCTGATGGGAACAGGGCTCCCTTGGGTGATAGCTCTGCTACCCACACCTCGCTACCAACATCCTTCGGGTCCCTCAGGTGGACAGCTTGGTGCTGGCACCGCGGTACCTCCTGAGCAGCACAGCTGCCCCTCTCCTGCCATCACACGCAGCCCAGACTGCCCTGAACAAGGGAGGAGGTTGTGTGTCTGCTCAAGGTGGGTACCAAAACACTGAGAAGCAGTGATCAGATCCCGCTGAACAGTGGGCAGTGTTTTCCTCCGTTTCAATATTTGCTCTGTGCCTGTCGAGAAAAGGAAGATTTTTATCATAATGAACAAACACAGCAAAAAGCCTCCTATTCTTTCTCCTAAAGAGTTTTCTTTTACTGTGGAGCATCACAGAAACGCTCCTTCCTCCAGTGGTCCCTTTCCAGAAGGCTCATCAATTTGTCTTTTGTGCTTGGTGATGTTTCTGGCGAGTTTGGGATTGGAGTCACGTCTCAAAACAGGATTACTGGCATGGGAGATCTAGTATGTTGTTGGAAGGACTGGAGAGAGGCTGAAATGCCTTCATCAATAACATCTTTCACGTGATGTAGCTTCCTGCTCCACAGAGTTGTAGGCTCAAGTCAAGCAAAATCAGTTACTTGTTGTTCATCTATTTTTATTTCCTCTGTGTAGTTTGCTGCAGTCTTTCTTTACCCAGATGGTCAAATAAATTGCTGTCACTAAACAGGAGTCCCTGAACAGTGATTCCTAAACTCTTCCTATTCTTTAGCCATTTAATGAGAAAATGTTTTACTTTCTTTATATTCTGCACATTTGCAGTTTATCCCCTGGAAGCCAGAGGATCCCTAGGTATTTTTGTTTGTTTCACCAGCCTCTAAGCTGCGTGATCAGACTGTTCAGAAAGCTCTGCAGCATTGTTATTTAAAAACTCTTATGAACTTTGCTCTGCACTTGTTTAGTGACAGCCCCTGTGAGCATCTAGCCATGTTAGTGGAGGTACATCCATAAGGTCCCAGGCAGATCAGCCAGAAAATGATTGGATTGTTTTTGTATACTCTCATGGTTTTTCATTTTGTTAATAACAGTTTATATCTAGCTTCATTAGCTTTGTATCTTCCAGGAGTTTTCTTGTGCCATGCTGGTTAATTTTAGAAGTTGATGTTAGCACATCCTTGCTGTGGGAAAACAGATCATTGATACAAAACTCTACTTGTCCAGGCTTGGCCATCAGAGAGGGCAGAAGGCAGTGCCCAAGGCCAGCATGGGCTGCGGGGGCTGTGAGCAAGCACGATCAACAGCCAGTCATCTATTTAAGTGTGATGCTCAGGCTTCACGTTGGTTTGAGCTGGTATTTCTGTGAAGCAGAGAGAGAGTAGGAGTTTGGCCCTGGGAGAAAGCCAAGGTATTGAAGCAGATTCTTGAAGGTGCCAGCCAGGATCTCTGCATAAGGAAACTGCTACGATGGGGCTTATTTTAGTGCTGTGACAGAAATGGAGCTCTGCTCATTTCTCAACAGACTGGATTTCTCCAAATGATTTCCGAATTCATATAATGAGTTTTTCCTCCTAACAGAACGGAGGAGGGCCATGACAGCTTTCTGGCCATTCTAGCATGTTAAAATGACATTTCTGTGTGTGGAATTTCCTGAAATAATTTGATGACTTTTAATTACAACATAAACATCTACAAGAAGTTCAGTTTAAATAACTCAGAAAACATAGTAAAAAATATCAGTGCTGGTGAACCTTAAATGATGCAGAATAATAAAAGTTTTTAAACTTCCTTTTCCTTCTGTGAAATGAATTTCCCTGTTCTTCAGTCAGAGCCAAAACTACGTGACCTGGGAGCATGGCACAAAACCCACCCACTTCCCTGCTGTGTCAAGGAACATCCAGGGGTTTTGAAAAGTTTCCCAGACTTCCTGTTTGTAGGGGCTTGTGCTGGGGGGGGAAGAGAAAATTTGATGAGAGGGATTGACTGGGTCTGGGAGAGGGACTCTGGCTGCTGGGGCTCACCATGGAGAGGAAGGGTCCTGCAGCGGGAGGGCTTGCTGAGGCAAGGCTGTGGGTCCTGCACCCTGAGCACAAACTCCTCTCAGAGTGGTTGGTTGCTGTGATGTTGGTTCTCAATCCAAACCTGCTAATGAATTCTGTACATCGTTCCATTTCTGCCTCTGTGAAACGTATAGTTGCCAAGCTACATGTTTATGGGAAACAGAAACAAAAGGACCTGGGAAGCTTTAGTCTGAGGTTTCAAAACTGCGGCTTAATGATTAGTTTACCTAAGTACGGCAATATTAATTAACTGGTTATATACTCTCTAGGCAAATGGGGAATATTTGGGGCTATGCCTAAGGCCCACAATAATTTCCAAAGCTGAGATTACGTGTAAAATTACTGAAAATATCTCTATGGGGTTAGGTGATATTCAGCTAGAACAGAGGCTGGATTTGGGAGATGGGAAAGCCACGGTCTAGGTAGTAGGTGAGGTTTTTGGTTACTATCACCTGTCATGGAAACCTGTCTGATCTGCAGCAAGGAGCGTGTTAGATGCTCAAAGTCCTGAGGATATTGTTTCAGTCATCTTCCCTTTCTAGCTGTCCTGCAGGATTGCTGCAAAGCTGATTTACACAGGCTTTGGACAATATATAAGGATTTATTATTGCTATTAATTTATATTATTCCCTTGAACATTTTTCTGAGTTGCTGTAGGACCGTTAAGTGCGCTCTTGCAAAAGAAAAAAGAGGAGATTCCTTTCTTGAGGAGCTTTCAGCACAGAAGGCAGACTGTGATTAGCAGTGCAGAGAAAAAAACCCTTTGCAGAGAAAAAAACCCTTCACAGAGAAAGAAGGGGTGGGCTGGGTTAGGAAATTGGCAGCTGAAAAGCATGCAGGAAGACTGGCTGGTTTGCAATAGCCCTGAATGAAGGGTGTGGTGCAGTGTCCTGGTTGTGCACCTTCTCCTCTGGGTCAGAACAGGAAGGTGACACTCTGGTGTATCCAGCAAACCCTGCACTTTTAGGCATATGAGGCTTAGCAACTTAGCATATGAAATCGTGACGGCAATGAAAAGAGCATCACTCCTCATTGCCTTCCTCCCAGCTGTGGGAGCCGATCACTGGAGGGAAGCTGTTGGCTCCCATCTCTTCCCACTTCCCGCAGGGACCTTGCAGACACAGGTGTTCCCTGTTTGCTGCTCTCTGCACTCAGCATTGCTTCGTCTCCTCCGTGCCACCTTGCAGCCATTTTCTGCTGTTCCCACTCTCCCATTTCTGCATGTCGCTGTGCTCCCCACATACAGTCCCTCCTGGCAATGGCTCCAATATGCAATGCCCTCATGATGGAGATGAAATAAATAACTCTTCAGATAATCAGTCTGTAATCTCAATACATCCAGTGTTTTCTAGCCATATCCTTGAGGCCTGTGTATATGAAGCCATGAATACAGAAGCCTTAACTGCATGAATTTCATTTGCAACCTATGTATCTCTTGCAGAAGTGAGAAAACCATCAGTGGTCTGAAGGAAAGCTCTTTCTACAAGCTCCTGCTCTCCACGGAGCCTTCTCTGACACTCAGATGTAGCATCCATGTGGTGCTGTAAATAGCCCACCTAATCTCCTCTGGAAGGATCACACCTCATTAAGTGTAAGATTGGCTCCAGGTCTTAGGAGACTTGGTGGCTTCTTTCCTTTTCTTCCTTACAGCTGATTCACACACACACACATGGACAATTTTCCATTAGTTTGGCAATTCCCACCAATAACTGGAGGACAATTCTTGTGTAAATGCCACCTTTATACATAAGGATGTCATTGTAACAGCAAGAGACAGCAGGGCGGTCTCAAGAAGCAACCAGCCTGGTGGAAAACACTAACAGGGAAAGGGAAAACCCCCACCCCACCATCTCAAACCAAAACCCAGTTTCACCAGGATTCCTCAAAACCTCACTCACCCCATCCTCAGAGACAGTGATAGTTCAGAACAACCCAATAGATAAAGAAGACACTGATATAGATTTTCTGTGAAATGAAGCTCATCAATAAAAAAGAGAGGATCTTAGACAAAGAGAGAACGAGCCTGGTCTGCACAGTCACATCTGCAGCAGCACTCCTCAAGGAGATGTGTCACGCCTTGCACTCTACCTACAGCGTTTACTGCAGGGGTTAATGCACTATCCTGCTGTGTAGCTCTAACAAAGCTCTAATAAAGGCTCTCACTCTCCCACCCTAAACAAGTGATTGTTGTCCATCCTTCCCTCTCATTTTCCTCCATCAGGGTATGGCCGTGGGCTGGGTCAGTAGTGTGAGCATGGGGCGCCCTGCCCGCATCCTCAGCACTGGGCTGCTCGGGTCTGCCAGGGCTCAGGGTTTTGCTGAGAGCCCCTCGTCTCTGACAGACCCTGGGGCTGTCAACTTTTCAGTGCAGGTGCTGCCTGTGTTTGGTATCCGGCACCAACTGAGATACCTCCTCGGTGCTTAAATAATAATGATGGATTTCTGCTCTGGAGTGATAGCTTGTGCTGTGTGGCTGGGTTAATGTATGTCAGCTGTCATCGTCCTTGTCAGCTGCTGCTGTCAGTGAGCGGCAGATAAGTAAATCTGTGATGATGAATAATATCCTGGAGAGAGCAGGGATTAAATATTTCATTGCTTCAGACACTGAAACATCTCCTCATTTGGAGTCCTTTTCTACTGGTCGTGTCCTCTTGGATCACCTCTGCCCTGGGGAGGAGCAAAGTCTGCCTGGGTTTCTGAGACTCTGGGGCCCATGGGGCCTGTTTTTATCACTTTAAAGCAGATGTTCTAGGGGGATGTGGAAAGGTGAAAGAAAATTCATAAACAAGATTTTGTGTACTTTGGAAACTGGCTATTTTAGACTAACTGCCTACAGAACCAAATAAAAATGAAAAGGTCTCCTCTTTTGTTCCACACTAGAAGAGAAAAAAAGACCCATCCTGTCAACACTGCTCATGAAATGAAGTCCTTATTTTCCAGAAAGCCTTAATGAGCCACAGACTTTTGCAAACCAAGGACATATACAAAAATGGGCTGCTGAAAAGTCTGATGTCTTTCTTATTTACGTCACCTTTCCTGAGAGCTAGGGGTTTTCTTTGCAGTTATGAGGAAGAGAAGGTGTTGGTTTTTTTTTTTGAAAGCTGAGGTTCAAGTGCAGCATGTGATTCAGAGTTGGAACTTGGGAAAAAAATAGCATGAGCAGTCATGACATTTCTAAACTTGTAGGTAACTGCACAGACATGTCATCTTCATCCTTTCCTCCTCTTTATATAATCTGATCTCCTTCCTATACTCTGCTTTTTAGCTGAACAGCAGATATACAGTATCTTTCATATGGGTACATTCCTGTATATGTCTGTGGTTCCACTGACTCTGCTATCTGAGGACTCAGCAGCTGGACTGCCACAGAGGACAAGTGTTGAGGCTTTGCAGGTGGATCTTGCTGCTTCCCTATTAGAAAAGGTGCCACAATCAGTATTCATTTGTGCATCACTAAGTAGCTGCATTTGTGCTTTTATTTATTTTTTTTTTTTTCATGCAGGGAAAGTATAGTTTGTGCTGTCTTCTTATATAAAAATAATAAATTTTATGAGATGCATTTCTGTCAGGCCCCATGGAATAGAATTTGTTCTGTAATGAGACCAATGTGTTTTAATTGCTTGTTGTAGACTATTACCTGTTAAATTTGTCTGAAACTGTGACACCAGCAAAAAACTTCTCCTTTGCTTCCTTCTACTTTAGAGCTGTCAAATAACTTCAACATCTAAGGATAAAACATGACAGATGACTCAAATGTGTGACAGGTCATCAAATACTGATTCTTCATGTTACCTGCTAATGAAACACATGCCAGCATGGGTAAATCTTTTTTAACTGGGATTCCTGACTTCTGATTGTTACAACCCCAGTTTAGGTTGCAGCCTAGAATTATGATGGGATGGGTTTGGTCCCAGGAAATGCTAAGGCCTGTAAATAAGGAACCAGTTTTACTTTTCTTAAAATAGTGCATTTTATCTATTCTCCCAGCCATGTTTCCGTTACAATCTGCATCTGCTGGAAACCATTTTGGACCTCTCTGGTTACTTTTCGACTCAGTAGAGCCAACTCATCTGCTAAGATCATATGATAATGAGAAACACTGTGGATCTATCAAGGACTTCCCACTGGGATTTTTTTTTCAAGACAAAAACATTCTCTTGATTATATATGGAATAAATAAATTATATTTACTAGATTGTTTTTCAGGATGTTGGAATATCCCTGGCCAAGCTTATAATTTTCAGGTTTTTTTGGCCATTTTCAACTAGCAAAGACTCAGACCAGGCTTTCTTGTCTGGTCCTCTTGTCTGGGTTCTTTTTCTTGAATGAAGGCAGCACTTGTTGGCTAGAGCTCGGCGTGTAAGGCACCAAGAAGTAGAAGCTGCCCTACTTGAACATACCTTTCAAGCAAAATAATGGAAAATAATGTTCAAAATTAGATTTGTAATTTCTTTTGAGCAGAGATTGTGTCTTGTACAAATTTAGGGGCCAGAAAAAACTGCAGTGCTTCTGCAGTGAAATGGTGGCAGCTGTCAGTCTCCTGACTTGAGCCTGTGCGAGCAGACCCATGTGACTGAAAACTTCTTGCAGGAAAGTTAACATCTCTCCTAAAAGGAGCCCTTTCTAGTGTGGTGAGCATCCTTTCTAACTGTGTAACTGTGTGTTTTCAATGCAAAACTATCCAGGGCCAGAAGAGCCCCAGTGTAAGGACCCATTGGAGACTGGTAGATGTTCAGCCCTGAGAGTAGGAGGTCTTGGAGTCTGCCCTGGTCTTTGCTGCTGTTGAGGGGGAGATCCCTGCTCTCCATAACTTCCACGCCTGGGAATCCACTAACCCACAGATGCTAAACTGGGGCCCTGTTCCTGGTGGAATGAATGGTGTGGATGTGCTTTCGGCTATTTTATTGGAAACTGAAGGACATATCCTCTGTGTGGCTTGGGAGGGATAGGCATGCTCTTCCATGATGCACCATGAAACTATTCCCAGGGCAGCTTGGAAGGTGATCTGCTTTCCACTTATATTAGCCAGTCTACTAAAAGACTGGACCCATCTCTGCAAATCTTGTCTCCGCTATTCACCATTGGGACTACAATCTGGAAACACTATTTAGACAAACTTCTATGAAAATAATGAAAAACTTATTGGAAAGACATACTTGTAGAGTTGTGATCAATGGTTTGCTGTCCAGCTGAAGGACTGCATTTATTAAAGTTTCATAGGAATCTGTCTTAGGTCTGATATTGTTAAAAGGGACTAACTTCCCTAGTGACATCATGCTTTCTCCCAAAATGTCTTACACAGAGGGCATTTCCACTGATCAGGGAAAGAAAGATTCCCCAGCCCTTATTTCTGTGCCAACTGCAGTGTCTATTTTTAACAGCAGGCTGCCATTAGCATTTGTTTGCTAAAAATAAACATATTTCAAATGCAATTCATTACATAGCACATTAGGGTAAAGGCAATTTATGCTTCAGTCAAGGAGAAATATATTTAAGACATAAATTGGTTCATGCAAATATCCATGGCTTGCACTCAGTGCATGTGGTACCAGTGGGGACGGTGCTCTGATTTCAGTCAATTGATGGGATAGATCACAAAATTCAGGAAGCTGCTGAGGAGCTTGGTGCAACATCCTATTTTAACTTAATTAAAAACATTAAAACACATGAGAAAAATAAAAAAGAGGTGGTTGTCCCTTGTAGCTGCAGCATAGCAGAATTGTAACAAATGGGCAGACCTGTTTTTTGGGGAGGGGGTATTCTTTATTATATTGACCATAATGGCTTCCTAAAACATAAACATCACTGCTTCTTGCTCACATAACAGGGGAATATTACAAGGGCATAATTTTGAATCAGAAAATGCCAGTGCATAAGGATTTTGAAGTGGGTTTAGATGAGCTGCTGAGACAGGAGCTGGATGGTGATCTCTGGTGAACCTATCCTTCATGAATTGTCTGGTCTCCTTTTGATTTTTTAAAACATAATTTTAGATTCCAAAATGTTTTGTGGAAATAAAGTATTTCAAGCAAAACTTGCTAGTTGTGATGGCATTTTTAGCTGGAGGATTTCTAGGGCATGTAGGGAATTACTGCTCTGAACCAAGGTTCACAAGTAGGAATTGAACCTGAGCCTTGTGTATCTCTCATGAGTGCCCCTCTCTCCTTCCCTTTATAATTCAGAACAAAAATAACGTACCATAAGTAAATAGAACAAAACAAAACAAAAAAATAAAATCGATTCAGAGACTTCAGGATATGTGAGAAAAGCAAAGCTGTCATTTCCAGCCAGTGCTAATGAGCAGGATGCAGCAGGTCCTGCAGAATCAGGACAGTCTGATTCTACCCACTAGAGGGGAGTGCTGTACCTACAGTTACCAGCTCACTCACAGCAGTACTGGTAATATCAAATTAAGTGCCATTACTGAGAAAATTAATTAATGTTACTCGTAATTTAATTCAAAGCAATGTAAAATGGGAACATACCAGAAACCGTTATTAAATGTTCAAAATAAAAAAATAATAACTTCTTGGGTTTAGTATCCTTCAGTAACTTCATTCTGACGTTACTGGACTTTATTTAAAAAAGATTAAAATCTACTAGTTTATCTGAAAAATGTGTAGTTTTTTTCTATATGGTTTTGCAGTGCACAAATGAAATACTTCAAATTAAGAAACAGTTTGTATAACCTCAGAAACTGCATCTATAAAATGCTCCTGATGATTCCCAGTTATTTGTGTTAAATCCGCAAAAGCCAACACTTTGCCATCCCAAAATAGTTTGGTGACAGGATCCTCAGCTAATCGCAAATGCCTGAACCAAAATGCGAAGAGGGCGGTAAGAGCCCAGGTGTGCTTCCCACCCCGGACGTGCTGCGGGGGGAGTGCCACAGCTGGTGGGACAAGGGCGGCTATGAACATGCGAGGAAAGAATCTCTGGTTTCTTCTCATGGCCTCTTAGCGGTACAGTTTTGGTCTATGGTGTGCCCAAAATGACTGAAATTTTTAAATTACTTTTTTTTTTCAGTCACTGAATAGAAAAATAATTTCCATGGTCATCTTATGGGAATGGCAACCTTTTCAGGTGCCCTCCCAAGCAAGGGTTTTCCTTGAGCACTTCCTCTGTCCCCCAGCTCTTCTTTTCCTGATGTCCTCTTTTCAGGGAATTGTAACCAGGACACCAGCCCAGGGCAGGTGAATAATTGGGGTGTTTCCTTACACGCTCGACTGACTCCAGAGAATGGAGTGGGAAGTATGAAGATCTCTTAAAGCTGCCTTTTATTTTCTGCCCCCTCCTACTTGATTTTTTGATCCTGAAGAAACTCATATGGGCCCAATTGAATGGTGGGGAACTGCTGATGGTGACCCTGGGCAGAGCAGCTCCCATGGGTGCTGCAGTGTGAGGTGGGTACACTGCAGGCTCAAGGCATCAACGTGGACTGTGAGCCTGCAGAACATGGGTTTTGCCATTTTGAAGTTCATTTTATTTCTTCTTCCCTTGCTTTCAGCTCAAAGTCATCCCTCCTGTTAGAAGCAGTCAGAAGCCTCTCCTTCCTCCCCTTCCCTCCCTGGCCAACACCATGCTGGCCTGTATCACAAATGGTGTGACCAGCAGGACTAAGGAGGTGACTGTCTCCCTGTACTCGGCACTGGTAAGGCCGGACCTCCAATACTGTGTTCAGTTTTGGGCCCCTCACTACAAGGAGGACATTGAGCTGCTGGAGTGTGTCCAGAGAAGGGCAACGAAGCTGGTGAAGGGTCTGGAGCACAAGTCTGATGAGGAACAGCTGAGGGAACTGGGGTCGTTTAGCCTGGAGGAGGCTCAGGGGTGAATCTTATTGCCCTCTAAAAACTACCTGAAAGGAGGTTGCAGTGAGGTGGGACAAGAGCAACAGGAGGTTGTAGCAATAGGACAAGAGGAAACAGCCTCAAGCTCTGCCAGGGGAGGTTTAGATTGGATATTAGGAAAAATTTCGTCACCGAAAGGGAAAGGGTTATCAAGCACGGTCACAGGCTGCCCAGGGCAGTGGTTGAGTCACCATCCCTGGAGGTATTTAAAATACTGTAGATGTGGAGCTGAGGGACATGGTTTAGTGGTGACTTGGCAGTGCTAGGTTAATGGTAGGACTCCATGATCTTAAGGGTCTTTTCCAACCTAAACAATTCTATGATACTTTGCTTCCTCCACAGCTGACAGCTACTTTTCTATTAAGGTTTTCGCATCCTATACCCATCACAAATTTCAACCTCTTCTGTCCTCTTCTGCTTTCTATTCTCTTCTTTTTTCTTATTTTACGAAGAGAAAAGGAGGCAGCACTGGCATTCCAATTATTTATATGTAAATATTTTCTCTAGTTTTGTCCTGATTTAGCAAAATTTGCAGGAGCAGGCAACAGAGTCCCTTCTATTCCCATTAGGCATGCTCGCAGCTTCAGTCCTGGCTAGCAAAGCAGTTTACAAGACCAATGAAAAACTGACATTCTTTTATCCCTACTGCAAAACTTGTTTCATAATTATGGGTCCTATTCTAAAATGTATATGCAGCCTTAATCCTCCTAATGTGTAAGGTAAAATACATATAAAAAGCCTGCTATGTACATCATCTCAGCACAGAATTTCAATTGCTAGAAAGACTGAGACTGAATTAAAAAGGAAGCACTATGCATGGCAATGAGCTCATTTTGACAGGCTGAATTGATTTTAAATAATAAGGAAGTAATTTCCATCTCACTAAATGCCTGAATTTTTCTGCAAAAATAAAACACTATAGTCAGAAAGATACTCTTGAGAAATGTATCTCATAGAGATAAGTAAACTAGATAGCAATTAAAAAAGTAAATAAGTCATAATTACAATAGCAAAAGGTAGTATTAAGTATTAATGCATTTCAAGCCCAGCTGCTTTGATTGAGTTCTGCTTTATCTCATTAGCTCTATAATCAGAAAAATATCATAATCTGAAGATACATAGATTTAAGTGCAGACAGATACCTATGGCAGTAAGATATGGCTGTTGTGAGGATGCAGTCACAACTGCCTGATGCAAAAGAAAAGACTATGAGAAAAAAAAGGCATGGGAAGATGTAGAGAAACAGATCCCTACACCACCACCACCACTACTGTCCCCCACCATCCCAAGACTTTGAGACTTGAAAATGAAATGTTCTCTGGACAGTCATGTGGGAGACATGGCTCTGTTTTGTTGAAGCATGACCAAAGTGATGGTGCTTCCTGTGAGAATCAAGATGTTGTAATACTCCTCAGGAAACTGAAAGCGTGATGTTCAGCTCTCTCCTCTAGAAGGGAGCATTCACCTCTGTCCCCCAGGCCAGCCGGGAGGGTTTTCCCATCACCAGGCTGGGAACACATGGCACTGCAGTGACAAAGGTTTGCACCAGAGCTTCTGGGTCCACCCTCCACCTTGACCATCGTTTATTTAATGAACTATGCACAGGTCGACCCTAGTAGATCCATGACCAGCACAACCATGCCCTAGGTAGGGGAAGGCTGTTACCATTAGATACCCTCCACATCTCTCCTTGAATACTAAATTATTTTCTGCACAGCATCAGCAAGGAGATCTAGGTTACGTGTGTCTGTGTGCATTCGTCTCTTCTCTAGCATAGCCTGCGGGCTGGGATGTAGGGCCCTTTCTGGGATCTGGACAAAACAACCCCCTTTTTATCCAGCAGTGTGGTGGTTTGAATGTTCACCCAGGAGCTGGGAGATCCTGGTTCAGCTCTAATATTTGCATTAGCTGCTTGACTGCAAAGTTTTCTATAAAATGTGGCTTTCTTTGTCCTGCAAGTGAAACTGAAAAAAAAGTAGCAAGATCAAGGGTGACATTGTAGCTGGTGATGGGGGCACTAAGCCATTGAAAAGGTGATTTGACTTCCACTCTCTGCTCCCATTAATATTTAATAGTCATTAAATTAAAAGTCAGGAATGTGTAGGATTAACTACAGGTCAGTATCCTCACGCTTCTATCTGAACAAATGAGATTGTGTTAGTATGGATGGAAATAAGCTATTAGTAATGAGCATGGTCAGTATGTCAGTAACAGGCATAAATTTAAACAATTTAAACACTGTCCCTGAGAAAGCAAAACAATGAAATGGCTGCTTCAGTACAGAGACCCCCACAAAACCCTGCTGAAACCTCCTCCAGTGCAGATGCTTGCTGAGGTCTGAAATCAGCCCTTTCTCTCTATGGACTTGCTCTAGGGATTTGTGAGAGACTGACACTGCTGATCACTGAGAAAACAGCCGTAAACAGCTTTTCATGCACTCCAAAGCATTGATCACAAACCAGCAGCCGCTGAAGGATGCTGTAACTGAGCCACCTGCATTGCCAGCAGAGGAGGCGAGTGCCTCGCGCAGGAGGATGCTGGACTCCTGCTGCACCAAGCCATCAGGTTCATTTTCAGTTTGCAGAGTTTGAGTGGCTGATGGCCAGAGCTGCAGGAGCGTCCTCCTGCTCCCTGATGGTCCTGCCTGGCCACCGAGGCCACTGTGGTTCCTCTTTCAGGCACAACATGGGAACATCACTGATTGCAACTGTTAGCACAAGATTTCCTCATCCTTTCCATGCTCATTAAAATGAAAAGCAGTTTAACCCTAAGAAACCCTTCCACATCTGGAGGAACCACATGTGAAGACTGACTGGTGGCTTCTCCCCTCACCCCCCAGTGGAGAGAGGTGGGCTGGTTTGCCATCCTCCCTTGTGCTGGGAGGGCTTCCCACCAGCCACCTGGTTTCCCTGTGCAGATGAGCAGAGAAGAGGAAAGCAGTCCTCCTCAGAGGGATGTCTGCTGGATTTGACCAGACAGCTCAGATCTCAAGCAGCTTCTTTTCCCACAGTTGCTAAGAAACCAAAACAGTCATCTCAGCTGCTGAAACAACTGTTTAGTACATTTTTTCCTCCAGTTTGTCTCATTCTGCGTAAAAACAGCTACAAGCCTTGCAGGGCTTTCCCTGTGCTCCTTGTGGTGAAAAGCTGGGCAAGCACAATGCTGGGTAAGGGAGTTTGTCCTCAGTAGCTTTTGCAGGAGGGCTCCAATTGCAAAGGCTGTTTCCATCTGTGGCCATCACGAAGCTCCCTACATTGAACTGTCTGCAGGAGCCTCAGAGACACTTATCCACAGGTGTTCCTTAAGACCTCTCCCAGCTGTCCCTTAGAGCTGCTGTTGGCACATCCACCTGAATTGCTAGCAGCTCCAGATGTGACTCTGATGAACCCTATTGTCCAGCTCTTACTTTACATCAGTGTTTCAAATGACAGCCCTGCGTATATCCCTTTGCAGGCCTGGCTCTGGCTAGCATCTTGCCCACAGCCATCTACAGGGTGCCTGGCAGTAGGGACACTGCTGATTGCCCTGAAAGATTTTGGCTCTCCTTGCTGAAGTGCCAACAGGGAAGAGACAATATGGGGATCCCTATGGCTGAGATCTGGGCAGTCAGGGAGACAGTGAGGCACAAAAAACCACATGAGGTTATACCTGCCAGAAACATCACCCAGGAGAAAACTCCCACCCACATTAGCTGAAATACCAGAAACCAATGAGAAAATGGACTTGAGCAAAGGGCAGGTAGCTCCATGGTCAAGGCAGAGGTAGGTTTCCACATCCACTTTTGTAATAGCGCACAAGGCAATTGCCTCTGGTTGAATGGGACTGGAATGCTGATAAAAAACCTTGGGGAATTACCTTCCCTGCATAAATGGCTCTGGGAACTTCGCTTCTTTATTTCTCTGTCATGTAAGGATTTTTCAAAGTTCAGCTGCATATTCACAATTAATAATAGGTCCAACTCAGCAGAGTTGTAGTGCCTTGGAAATGTCACCTATCAACAAACACAAATGAAGCTAAACCAACCTCAAAATACTAACTGCTCTGTGTGTTTGCTAACAGTGCTGTGCTGACCACAAGGGCTGGCTGGATTGCTGTTCCCAGCACAACGCCTGTAAATCCTGCCAGTTCCCTGGTGGGCTTGGGTTGTTTTTATTAAGTGGTTACGTGTTGTACTTCCCTCATGTGAAACCTCCTGTTTTTGGATAGAGCTGTGGCTCTGATGAAAGTTACAGGTTTTTTTTTTTTTCCTGCAGCCTTGGTAGAAAATGGTTGTTGTATCAGCTCATATATTTTGTAACACTGGCAAATAAATCTGGGTATTGCAGACATTAGTAAAATGGAGATCTTTATTGCATGAGAAACAAGTGACACAGTGCTGGGAGCAGGAGTGATCACAGAATCACAGAATCACAGAATGTTAGGGATTGGAAGGGACCTTAAAAGATCATCTAGTCCAACCCCCCTGCCAGAGCAGGAATACCTAGATCAGGTCACACAGGAACATGTCCAGGCGGGTTTTGAATGTCTCCAGAGAAGGAGACTCCACAACCTCTCTGGGCAGCCTGTTCCAGTGTTCTGTCACCCTCACTGTGAAGAAATTCTTCCTCACATTTATGTGGAACCTCCTATGTTCCAGCTTACACCCATTGCCCCTTGTCCTATCATTGGATGTCACTGAGAAGAGCCTGGCTCCATCCTCGTGACATTCACCCTTTACATATTTATCAACATTAATGAGGTCACCCCTCAGTCTCCTCTTCTCCAAGCTAAAGAGACCCAGCTCCCTCAGCCTTTCCTCATAAGGGAGATGTTCCACTCCCTTAATCATATTTGTGACTCTACGCTGGACTCTCTCGAGCAGTTCCCTGTCCTTCTTGAACTGGGGGGCCCAGAACTGGACACAATACTCCAGATGTGGCCTCACCAAGGCAGAATAGAGGGGAAGGAGAACCTCTCTCGACCTACTAACCACTCCCTTTCTAATACACCCCAGGATGCCATTGGCCTTCTTGGCCACAAGGGCACATTGCTGGCTCATGGTCATCCTGCTGTCCACCAGGACCCCAGGTCCCTTTCCCCTACACTGCTCTCCAGCAGGTCAGCTCCCAACCTGTACTGGTACATGGGGTTGTTCTTCCCCAGATGCAAAACTCTACACTTGCCCTTGTTGAAATTCATTAAGTTTCTCCCCGCCCAACTCTCCAGCCTATCAAGGTCTCGTTGAATGGCAGCACAACCCTCTGGTGTGTCAGCCATTCCTCCTAGTTTGGTGTCATCAGCAAACTTGCTGAGGATACATTCTGTACCCTCATCCAAGTCGTTGATGAAGATATTAAACAACACCGGTCCCAGTACCGACCCCTGAGGGACTCCACTAGTCACAGGCCTCCAACTAGACTCCGTCCCATTAACCACAACTCTCTGGCTTCTTCCCTTCAGCCAGTTCATAATCCACCTCACTACCTGATCACTAAACCCATACTTTATCAGCTTATCTACAAGGATGCTGTGGGAGACAGTGTCAAATGCTTTACTGAAATCAAGATAAACCACATCTACCGCTCTACCATCATCTATCCACCTAGTTATTTCCTCATAGAAGGCAATAAGGTTGGTCAAACATGACTTACCCTTGGTAAAACCATGTTGACTGCTCTTAATGACCCCCTCATCCTTGATGTGCCTCGAGATCGTGCCAAGAACAAGCTGTTCCATCACCTTTCCAGGGATGGAGGTGAGGCTGACCGGTCTATAGTTACCCGGGTCCTCCTTCTTGCCCTTCTTATAGATTGGAGTGACATTTGCTATCCTCCAGTCCTCAGGCACCTCTCCTGTTCTCCATGACTTACCAAAGATGATGGAGAGTGGCCTAGCAATGACCTCTGCCAGCTCCCTCAGCACCCTTGGGTGCATTCCATCTGGTCCCATTGATTTATGGATATCCAGATTGCTCAACTGATCCCTAACCCAATCCTCATCTACCAAGGCAAACTCCTCCTTTATCCTGACTTCTTCCGGGGCTACAGGGATCAGGGGCTCCTGGGGAAAGCCTGCAGGAGTAAAGACAGAGGCAAAGAAGGCATTCAGCACCTCTGCCTTCTTTATATCCTCTGTCTCTAGGGCACCCCCCTCATTCATCAGTGGGCCTATATTGCCTCTAGTGTTTGTTTTATTAGCTATGTATTTGAAAAAGCCCTTTCTATTGTCCTTGACCTGGCTTGCAAGGTTAAGTTCTAAGGAGGCCTTAGCTTTCCTAATTGCCTTTCTACATCCTCTGACAACTGTCCTATATTCCTCCCAAGTGACTAGCCCCTCTTTCCATGATCCATAAATTCTTTTTTTCCACCTAAGTTTGCCCAGCAGTTCCTTGTTTAACCACGCTGGTCTCCTAGCTCCCTTACTTGATTTCATACCCATTGGGACACTCTGATCCTGAGCTTGCAAGAAGTGGTCCTTGAATGTTGACCAACTATCTTGAGCCCCTTTACCATCTAGCACCCTGTCCCATGGGACTTCCCTTAACAATTGATTAAGGAGGCTAAAGTTGGCCCTGCGGAAGTCCAGGGTTCTGGTCTTACTTGGTACTCTATTCCTCCCACACAAGATCCTGAACTCCACCATCTCATGATCACTGCAGCCAAGGCTGCCATCAACCATCACTGCTTCAACAAGACCCTCCTTGTTGGTAAGTACAAGATCCAGCAGCGCTCCTCTCCTAGTCGGCTTATCCACCATTTGCATTAAGTAATTATCATCAATGCACTGGAGGAACCTCCTAGACTGTGAATGGCTGGCTGTGTAAGTCTTCCAGCAGATATCGGGGTAGTTAAAATCCCCCATGAGGACCAAGGCCTGTAGTTGCGAGGCTGCTTTCAGCTGCCTGTAGAAAGCCTCATCAACTCCCTCGTCCTGATCAGGAGGTCTGTAATAGACCCCCACAACTGTATCGCCCATGCCTGCCTGCCCCTTAATTCTTACCCACAGACTTTCAACTTGCCCCTCATCAGCCCCTGGAGAAAACTCAATACATTCAAGCTGCTCCCTCACATAGAGAGCAACTCCACCACCTCGCTTCACTGACCGATCTTTCCTAAAAACGACATAGCCATCCATGACCACATTCCAGTCATGTGAGCTGTCCCACCATGTCTCTGTAATTGCCACCAGGTCATAACCTTTAGACCGCACACAGACCTCTAACTCCTCCTGTTTATTCCCCATACTGCGTGCATTGGTGTACAGGCATTTCAGGTAGCAAGCAGAGCGCACTGGTGGGACCCCTGGGAGGCAGGAGGCCTCGTGGTCAGGGCCTAAACATCTATCCCTTCTCTTCAATGATCGAAAATCCTCCGTAGACCACCTTCCTTCAGGCCCTAGCATATTGCTCTTGGGCTTGTCTCTAACAGACTCAGTTGTCCCCCCTTCCCCCTTCACATCTAGTTTAAAGCCCTCTCAATGAGCCCTGCTAACTCCTGCCCCAAAAGCCTTCTCCCCCTCTGGGACAAATGCATTCTACCTGTCACCAGGCCAGGTGTCTCATATAGCAGCCCATGATCAAAGAACCCAAAGCTCTGCCTTTGACACCAGTTACGTAGCCATTCATTTATCTGTGAACTCTTCCTGCTTATCTCTTCACCCATTCCTGCAGGAGGTATGGAGGCAAACACTACTTGCACTCCAGACCCCTTAACCAGCCGTCCCAGGGCCCTGAAGTCACTCTTCATAGCCCTTACACTTCTTGTAGTAATTTCGTCCCTGCCAACCTGAAAAACCAGCAGTGGGTAGTAATCGGAGGGTTTTACAAGATTAGGGAGTTTCCTTTTAATGTCTCTAATCTGAACCCCAGGGAGGCAGCAGACTTCCCTGTGGGATGGGTCTGGTCGACAGACGAGCCCTTCTGTTCCCCTCAGAAGGGAGTCGCCCACCACAATTACCCTCCTTTTCTTCTTAATTGAAGAAGTCCTGAGGCGTCGGGATGACTGACAAGCCTTAAGTGATTCGGGAGACTGATCTACCCCTTCAACTTCATTTACTTCTCCCTGAAGTTCCAAGGCGTGGTATCTGTTGCTCAAGGGCAACTGGGAGGGTGAAGGGGGTTGGGAGGGTTTTTGCTTGCCTCTCCGCGGACGGACCACCCTCCACTCCTCCCTATCTCCTGAACCCTCTGCTTCTGTCTGATGACAGGAGGGGAGGGGATCCATCACTTGCCCACCCTTTAGTGACTGCCCTTGCCTCAGGGTGAAGCTCCGCCCATCTATTTCTCTTTCACAATCTCTAATACTTCTAAGTCTTTCTACCTCCTCCATCAGTTCAACCACCTGCCCGAGCAGATCATTTATCTGCTCGCACCTCACACACGCAGTGTCACTGGCTCCCTCTGGTACCAGTGCCAGACTCAGGCATTCGCTGCAGCCAGAAACCTGCACGGCCACATGTCTGGTCGGGGGATCTGTCTGAGTCCCCATATTCTTTTTCCCAAGGGTTTTCGGGCGCGTTGCAACCATGTTCTATGCGGTCTAAGGTCTATCTGGCTAATCCTCTCCTTGCAACGCTCTCCGCGCGCTGTTCTCCTCGCGCTTGCCTCTCAGCAGGCTAGCCGCCGCTCTCTGCTCCGCGTGCCGCTTGCTCTGAGGGGAGCTGCCGAGATGGCCGCTTTTAAAGTTTGCCGCGGCTCTCAGTCACGCCCCCTGCCACGTCAGCCTTTCGGTATCTCTTGAATTTTTCCTCAGGATTCCCGCTCAGACTCGGGTTTCCTTGCTCTATCCCGGCTTCACCGTCTCCGGGAAGCCCGGCTCCTTCTCGAAGTCTCAGCAAAAGCGAACAGCACTCGCCGCAGCCGCCCCACCGCTCCCACAGCCGCTGCTCTCTGCTCCGCGTGCCGCTTGCTCTGAGGGGAGCTGCCGAGATGGCCGCTTTTAAAGTTTGCCGCGGCTCTCAGTCACGCCCCCTGCCACGTCAGCCTTTCGGTATCTCTTGAATTTTTCCTCAGGATTCCCGCTCAGACTCGGGTTTCCTTGCTCTATCCCGGCTTCACCGTCTCCGGGAAGCCCGGCTCCTTCTCGAAGTCTCAGCAAAAGCGAACAGCACTCGCCGCAGCCGCCCCACCGCTCCCACAGCCGCTGCTCTCTGCTCCGCGTGCCGCTTGCTCTGAGGGGAGCTGCCGAGATGGCCGCTTTTAAAGTTTGCCGCGGCTCTCAGTCACGCCCCATGCCACGTCAGCCTTTCGGTATCTCTTGAATTTTTCCTCAGGATTCCCGCTCAGACTCGGGTTTCCTTGCTCTATCCCGGCTTCACCGTCTCCGGGAAGCCCGGCTCCTTCTCGAAGTCTCAGCAAAAGCCAACAGCAAAAGCGAACAGCACTCGCCGCAGCCGCCCCACCGCTCCCACAGCCGCCGCTCTCTGCTCCGCGTGCCGCTTGCTCTGAGGGGAGCTGCCGAGATGGCCGCTTTTAAAGTTTGCCGCGGCTCTCAGTCACGCCCCCTGCCACGTCAGCCTTTCGGTATCTCTTGAATTTTTCCTCAGGATTCCCGCTCAGACTCGGGTTTCCTTGCTCTATCCCGGCTTCACCGTCTCCGGGAAGCCCGGCTCCTTCTCGAAGTCTCAGCAAAAGCCAACAGCACTCGCCGCAGCCGCCCCACCGCTCCCACAGCCGCTGCTCTCTGCTCCGCGTGCCGCTTGCTCTGAGGGGAGCTGCCGAGATGGCCGCTTTTAAAGTTTGCCGCGGCTCTCAGTCACGCCCCCTGCCACGTCAGCCTTTCGGTATCTCTTGAATTTTTCCTCAGGATTCCCGCTCAGACTCGGGTTTCCTTGCTCTATCCCGGCTTCACCGTCTCCGGGAAGCCCGGCTCCTTCTCGAAGTCTCAGCAAAAGCCAACAGCAAAAGCGAACAGCACTCGCCGCAGCCGCCCCACCGCTCCCACAGCCGCCGCTCTCTGCTCCGCGTGCCGCTTGCTCTGAGGGGAGCTGCCGAGATGGCCGCTTTTAAAGTTTGCCGCGGCTCTCAGTCACGCCCCCTGCCACGTCAGCCTTTCGGTATCTCTTGAATTTTTCCTCAGGATTCCCGCTCAGACTCGGGTTTCCTTGCTCTATCCCGGCTTCACCGTCTCCGGGAAGCCCGGCTCCTTCTCGAAGTCTCAGCAAAAGCCAACAGCAAAAGCGAACAGCACTCGCCGCAGCCGCCCCACCGCTCCCACAGCCGCCGCTCTCTGCTCCGCGTGCCGCTTGCTCTGAGGGGAGCTGCCGAGATGGCCGCTTTTAAAGTTTGCCGCGGCTCTCAGTCACGCCCCCTGCCACGTCAGCCTTTCGGTATCTCTTGAATTTTTCCTCAGGATTCCCGCTCAGACTCGGGTTTCCTTGCTCTATCCCGGCTTCACCGTCTCCGGGAAGCCCGGCTCCTTCTCGAAGTCTCAGCAAAAGCCAACAGCAAAAGCGAACAGCACTCGCCGCAGCCGCCCCACCGCTCCCACAGCCGCCGCTCTCTGCTCCGCGTGCCGCTTGCTCTGAGGGGAGCTGCCGAGATGGCCGCTTTTAAAGTTTGCCGCGGCTCTCAGTCACGCCCCCTGCCACGTCAGCCTTTCGGTATCTCTTGAATTTTTCCTCAGGATTCCCGCTCAGACTCGGGTTTCCTTGCTCTATCCCGGCTTCACCGTCTCCGGGAAGCCCGGCTCCTTCTCGAAGTCTCAGCAAAAGCCAACAGCAAAAGCGAACAGCACTCGCCGCAGCCGCCCCACCGCTCCCACAGCCGCCGCTCTCTGCTCCGCGTGCCGCTTGCTCTCTTTCTGGGCTGGGCTTTTGAACTAAGGATGTTCTGCTGAGCCAGCACTCCAGGGAGGTCCTGCTCTGTGACGGGGTGGCCTCATAAGGTGTTACTGTAATGGTTTAAATACTGTAATGAGATAAATACAGGGTCGGTGGGAGCATGAGGGCATGTGAAGAGACAGGTCCACAGCAGCTGGAGGAGCCAGGGTGGCAGTGCTCCCCAGGGAACAGGCATTCCCCAGGAACAGGCAGGTGGGAAAACACAGTTCTCCCCTTTTATGTGTAAGGTCAGACCGTATGTCCACTCAGTCCATACCTTTTTTCTGACAGTGGCCAGCAGTGAGTACCTGGGGCAGAACAGAAGGACAGGGAAAGCCATAGAGATGTTTCCCCAAAATATTGTACCATCCTCCAACAATTTGCAGTGCAGGGACTTCGGGAGCCCAACAGGCATTGTTGCATGTAAGGGCCTTGCAAGTCTTTCTTCCACAAATATATCCAGCTGTTTTGTGAACCTTTTTAGCACATACAGTCTCAGATGGGGAGCTACAGGCAAGTGAAATCCAGGTCACACAGACATTGCTGCTTGCCTGGCCTGAACCCAAGGCACCGTGTCGGCCACTCAACCACCTTCCTCTCCTGAGGGTGAATCAACATTGACCTCACTTCAAATTCCCCAGCAGACAGCATTCACCCAGTCAGTCAATTTTTCAAGCAGTGGGTGTGGCTTCGGATTTAAAAGGAAAAAAACAGTGGTCCCTGAATCCCAACTGCACGGCTGACAGTGATCTTGTGTGTGCTCCACCTAGAGGGGGGGGCAGAGAGGGAGACTTTCTGTGCATCAGGGGAACAGTGTGCTGCACCTTCTGGTAGTATCATTGATGGTGAGGCAAAACAGGAACATGAGTATTCCCGATTTAGCTGGGTAAATGGCCAAGTTACCTAATTCGGTTCCTCCAGACAGCTGCTGTCCTTAGCAAGAAACATGACTGTATTATTCTATAATGGCACAGTGTTCAGTAAATCCTGCCGAAGGAATATATGGTCCCTGTTTTTTTTTATTCCTCTGAGCAAAATATTCATGTTTTTTCTAAGATGTTACTATCAGACAATGTTTCAAAACATATTTGACTGAGTTTGCCGTTCCTGAAAAGACACTGGAATGTCTTCAGGATGCTCTAATTAGAAAAGCAGCTCCTATCCCAACAGGCAGTAAGAGGAGACTGTCATACCTTGCACATCACCAGAATGAAGTGTATTCAGCCAACTTGGATGATTTTTTGTGTTAAATTTTCTACCTGGGAAGTAACATTGGCTATTTACTGCACTGACATGAATCCTCAGGCCAGCACCATCAAGTTACTACCTGGTTCATAGACTTGTCAAGGGAGTCTGAGTGCAACTTGTGCTTTCTTTCACGCAGGTAGTCTATAAATACTGCCTGTTGCCTTTCATACAACATGCTCATCAAAGTTTATGTGAAGGAGGCAGTTTTTGTAGGACTCGGTAAACTTTACCACTGCCAGTGATAGAGTTGCCTTTAAAGCTGATGAAAAGCTGTGCGTTTTTATAAATCTCAGGTCCAAGATCATGGGGAGACATTTATTATTAGGGTCATGTAAACTACAAATTAATTAAATCCTAAACATGTGAATGAAGCATCATAATATTTTATACCAGCTATAATTAATTAGACATAAAATGTACAAGCAATGCAGTAAGTTATGACTTGCACATATTTTGTGACATTATTGAAAACCTATTACAAATAATTTGACAATCTTTGCTGCAGGACATAACGCCCATCATGGCTGACATCGGCAGAATGGGATTAGACCTTTTAAACCCTCAAATTTTGGATGCAAATTTTGTAGCATCTTGGTCTTTCAAAAAAAAAGCCAGAATATCCAGGGTCTAAAAACTTAACCCTTTAAGGCTAGTGAAGGGTACCTGTCCTGGTTTCCCAGGAACAGAACCATGGGCCAGCAATGGCAGGCAGGCCATGAGTAGCCCCGAGGCAGCAGGGAGATTCAGCCAGGGAAGCTGACCCAAGCTGACTCACAGATGTATCCCATAGCACTTAATCATGCTCATTATAAAAGGAAGGAGTTCAGTAAGGGTAGAGTTCCTCTTCCTGGGTTTCCTCTGTATTGGTCTTCTCTTCCTGCTGCTGATCCTAAGGACAAGACTGAGTAGACCCTTGTGTATTTTACGTTGGTGTTTGTATTAGTTTTGTTATTTCATTAACTCTGTTTCTACTTCAACCTATGGGGCTTCTCCCTTTTTTCTCCAGTTCATCTTCTCAGCTGGGGAGGGGTCATCAGGTGGTAGAACAACTGCTACAGTTTAGCCCTTGGTACAGGCTAAATGTACACAGCACCCAAAATTGCCAGCCACCCGCAAGAACTCTGGATCACAAACTTGAATAAATTACTTTTATACATGCTTTCTGAAATTACCAGTATAAAATAGCTGTACTCTTTTTGGTTTATTAACTTTGATATGTAATTGAGAAGTTGATTTGCCACTCTACAGTGATATATTTATTCACAACTAATTTTTATTATTTAGAAATCTTTGTGGCATCTCTGATCTTCCTAATCTGTTATGAATGTTGTCTTTAAGGATTCTGAAAATGCATGTATTAATTACAAACTACTTCAGAGGTGGCTGCTGTCAGACAAATAATTTTTTGTAAATCACAGAGCTGAAATAAGCTGTTCAAGGAAATTGTGGGGGTTACAGTAAGTATTTTTAAGTCTTACATCCAGCTTAAGCACCATATACAAAGCAGAGGTGAATGGATGTCCTCTGGATTGTGGGTAGTATGCTAAACTCTGCTCAATAGTCTACTCAGATGGTATCTTGTGGTGACACTGTAAATTTCCTTTATTTTTCTCTGCGGCAAAAAAATGGCCATCGATGGCAGGAGTAGCTGGGAGACCAAAGGATGGCTTGAAAATAGCACAGACAAGCCAAATTTTCTCTGGGCCCCTCAGTTCAAGAAGGACAGGGAACTGCTTGAGAGTCTACTGCAGAGCCACAAAGATGATTAAGGGAGTGGAACATCTCCCTTATGAGGAAAGGCTGAGGGAGCTGGGTCTCTTTAGCTTGGAGATGAGAAGACTAAGGGGTGACCTTATTAATGTTTGTAAATATGTCAAGGGTGAGTGACATGAAGGACAGGTAGGTGGTGTGGTGGTCTGAGGCCGTCTTGGGCTAAGTGACCATGAAATGATCCAGTTCTCGATCCTTAGCCAAGTTAGGAGGGGGGGCAGCAAAACTCTCACCATGGACTTCCAAAGGGCAGACTTCAACCTGTTTAAAACAGTGGTTGAGAAAGTCCCTTGGGGAACAGTCCTAGAGGGCAAAGGGATTCAGGAAGGATGGACTCTTTTCAAGAAGAAACTGTTAGAGATGCAGGAGCAGGCTGTCCCCAGGTGTCGTAAGACAAACTGGCAGGGAAAGCGATCGGCATGGCTGAACAGGGAGCTTCTGCTGGGACTTAGGAGAAAGAAGAGAGTCTACCACCTTTGGAAGAAGGGGCAGGCTACTCAGGAAGAGTACAGGGATTTAGTTAGGTTGTGTAGAAAGAACATTAGGAGGGCAAAAGCTCAGCTAGAACTCATTCTGGCCACTGCTGCAAGAGATAATAAGAGTTTTTACAAATATATTAGCAATAAAAAAAGAACCAGGGAGAATCTCCATCCTTTATTGGATGCAAGGGGGAACATTATTACCAAGGATGAGGAAAAGGCTGAGGTACTTAATGCCTTCTTTGCCTTGGTCTTTAACAGTCAGACCAGCTATCCTCATGGTATTCAGTCCCCTGAGCTGGAAGCTTGGGATGGAGATCAGAATAAACCCCTTGTAATCCAGGAAATAGTAGTGAAGGACCTGCTGAGTCAATCAGAGACTCATAAATCTATGGGGCCGGATGAGATCCACCTGAGAGTGCTGAGGGAGCTGGCAGAGGAACTTGCCAAGCCGCTCTCCATCATCTATCAGCAGTCCTGGTTATCAGGAGATGTCCCGAATGACTGGAGACTTGCCAGTGTGACCCCATCTACAAGAAGGGCAGGGAGGAGGATCCGGGGAACTACAGGCCTGTCAGCCTGACCTTGGTGCCAGGGAAGATTATGGAATGGTTCATGTTGGGGGAGATCACGTGTCAAGTGCAGGACAACGGGGGGATCAGGTCCAGCCAGCATGGGTTCAAGAAGGGCAAGTCCTGTTTAACCAACCTGATCTCCTTCTATGATCAGGTGACCCACCTAGTGGGTGAGGGAAAAGCAGTGGATGTTGTCTACCTGGGCCTCAGTAAGGCATTTGACACTGTTTCCCACAGCATTCTGCTGCAGAAGCTGACGGCTCATGGTCTAGACAGGTGGACTTTTTGTTGGGTTAAAAACTGGCTGTCTGGCCAAGCCCAGAGAGCTGTTCTCCAGTTGGAGATTGGTCACAAGCGGTGTCCCTCAGGGCTCAGTCTTGGGGCCACTCTTGTTTAATGTCTTTATCAATGACCTGGATGAGGGGATCAAATGCACCCTCAGTAAATTTGCAGATGACACAAAATTAAGCGGGAGTGTCGATCTGCTTGAGGGTAGGGAGGCTCTGCAGTGAGATTTGGACAGGCTGGAGTGATGGGCTGAGGCCAACTGTATAAGGTTTAACAAAAGCAAGTGTCAGGACATGCACTTGGGTCACAACAACCCCATGCAGCGCTACAGGCTTGGGGAAGAGTGGCTGGAAAGCAGCCTGGCGGAAAAGGACCTGGGGGTGTTGGTTGACAGCCGACGGAACAGGAGCCAGCAGTGTGCCCAGGTGGCCAAGAAGGCCAACAGCATCCTGGCCTGTATCAGAAACGGTGTGACCAGCAGGAGCAGGGAGGTGATCGTGCCCCTGTACTCGGCACTCGTGAGACCACACCTTGAGTACTGTGTCCAGTTCTGGGCACCACAGGATAAGAAGGACATTGAGGTGCTGGAGCGAGTCCAGAGAAGGGCAGAGAGGCTGGTGAGAGGTCTGGAAAACAGGCCTTATGCAGACCAGCTGAGGGAACTGGGGTTGTTTAGTCTGGAGAAGAGAAGACTGAGAGGAGACCTTATTGCTCTCTACAACTACCTAAAAGGAGGTTGTAGGGAGGCTGGTGTTGGTCTCTTCTCCCAAATTACTAATGATAGGAAATGGCCTCAAGCTGTGTCAGGGGCAGTTTAGGTTGGGTATTAGGAAGCAGTTCTTTACTGAGAGGGTGGTTAGGCACTGGAACAGGCTGCCCAGGGAGGCGGTGGAGTTACCGTCCCTGGAGGTGTTTAAAAACTGAGTGGATGAAGCACTTGAGGCCATGGTCTAGTGGTTAGGGAGATGATGGGATAAAGGTTGGACTTGATGACCTCGGAGGTCCTTTCCAACCGTAGTGATTCTGTGATTCTATGAGGATGGAGCCAGGCTCTTCTCAGTGACATCCAATGATAGGACAAGGGGCAACGGCTACAAGCTAGAACATAGGAGGTTTCACATAAATATGAGGAAGAACTTCTTCACAGTGGGGGTAACAGAGCACTGGCACAGGCTGCCCAGAGAGGTTGTGGAGTCTCCTTCTCTGGAGACATTCAAAACCCGCCTGGATACATTCCTGTGTAACCTGATCTAGGTATTCCTGCTCTGGCAGGGGGATTGGACTAGATGATCTTTTGAGTCCCTTCCAATCCCTAACATTCTGTGATTCTGTGATTCCTGAAAATGGCTGAGGCCTATGGAAAACTTGAAGATTGGTATGGTTTGAAAGTCTCTTTGGTGGCACTGTAGGAGGAGGCTTTTTGTTACAGGAGGCTCGAGATGGGAAAAGGAGGCACCATGAAGAGCAAAGGGAAATGGATAGTCTGGAGGAAAGGAGATAAGCAGGAAAAGCCACAGGAGTAGTTTTGTGGAAACTTTTGAAAGGTTAGACTATAAACTTGGTAAAGAGGATGATGGTGAAGCAGTGAAAGGATTTAGTGTGTTTTGCTAGGGAACTGAAGCAAGGAATTGATATGTGACATTTTAAGGGAGGACAAGGTGATCATCAAGAGGGCCAGAACAGAGAAGGTCGTGGACACTGTGGATGAAGCTATCAGGGGCCTCACTGTGGAGATGAATAATAATGGATATTTTTGTAGGATGCTCTTGAGGGAATGTCAGAAGTATTAAATGACAGCATCAGTCTGGAGAGAAGAGAGAAGATGGTGATAATGTTGAAAATAGCACTGAGGGTGTGTGCTGCCTGGATGCAAAAGCTAATAGGTTTCCCAATTACAATCAAACAGGGTTGGCATGTGAGGCAAGACAAGAGGGTCAGTTTTAGCTACAGCTGTATAGCTAAATGAAACTGTCTGGCATTACTGTCCTGGAGAGTGGATACCTTTCAACAGAAGAGGGTGGGAGGTATTTTTAAAAACAAAACGGACAAAGATGGAGACTCTGGGGAAATGAAGGAAGTTTCCAGAAGTTGACATTGCTAAGAAGCAGGATTTAGGAAGAGGGTGGACAACAACTGCATCAAAACAGGTAAGAGAAGAAAAGCACAAAACAGACTTTGGCAGCATGAAGGATGGAGATGAGGGATGCAGGGAGAAGGCAAGGCTGTCTGAGAAGCTGTCCAACACCCTGTTTTCTAACGTGTTGCAGCCACCCATGTACATGTACTCTTGTGCTGTTCTAAAAATTTGCCTGGGCAGCATTTGACAATTCTGGATATATGCCCCCAGCAGGCTGGGATGCATGCTTACTTCATTCACTGAGTATTGCACACCAGTCCCATGAGTATGTGCCTGGGATGTCAGACATGGAGGTCACAATGCCCACGGACATGCCTGTAGCCATGAGAAAGACCTCCTTTCTCTGTTGTCTTAACAAGTGTCTTTTTCCCACTTATCTGGTCAGAAGCAAATTTTACATACCGAAGGGATTATGTGCTGGATATTGCATGTACTACTGCTTGTACGTAGCTATGCACATCTGATCTCGTCCAGGGGCCATCTGACCTACTGATTTTTGGGTGATTTGGTTTGTCATGTCCTTGAGTCAGGCATCTTAAGTCTTTTCTACAGGGATTAAATGACATTCAGCCAGAGGTGAGCATGCTCCCCACAGAGATACACTATTGATAGGGAGATGTAATGAATAAGATGAAATCATTATTTATCCTTCCAGTAAGTCATGTTCCGATTTAGTAACATTCCATTTGTAGATCATATTGTCTCCAGTGAGTCTGCTTTACAACAGCAGTGCAAACAAATTAAACAAAGTTTTGATATGCTTTTATCAAAGATTCATCCCTAGTGTCCTTTGATTTACTTCTTGAGATCTCCTCTGGCACAAACTGGATGGAAGCAATATTTTCTCCCCCTCAAAGTTGATCTCAGCTTGGGTACCTCTGAGAATATACAAGCTCTGCCTTCAGAGCTGGCTTCAGGCATTCTGGAGAATGACTGCCCTCCCCTTAATATATCATAGGCTGAAGATAGCTGTATGTCTTCATTTCAGTGAAATCGATTTTTTTTCCTGCATTTCTTTGGCATCCAGATGGTGGTGCTCTGTGTGTCCTGAGCCGATACAAAAATGAAAAATATCTGCTGCCTTTTCTTGCTGGTTGACAAAGGGAGCTACAGAGGTGCACACTCTCCTTGCCTTTATCCATGCTTCCCCCTCTGGTGAGGACCAAAATTAACAACACATCTCATTTGCCAGCAGGGAAAGATTCTTGCATTTTGCTATTTTTGTAATTTTGTCACAGAGGTTAGAGATAGGAATAACCTATTAATTACCCTTTACACCACTCCAGGTCTGTTGAAGACGTTCTCTACAGCCGGAGTTATGGTTTCCAGCGCACATTTTGCTATGAAACAGAAATCTGGAATGCAAAAAGAACTGTTTCCACAGGCACCAGTATAGAGTCTTTTTTGTCTCTAGCCTTTCAGAGGATCATTTTCTTATAACTATGGTGCAGCAAGAAAGGCCTGAGATCGGCTGAGCTTTTCACTGTCATTGATAAAGACCCTGCAATTTTTCCATGTCAGAAAGTTGGATAATCTTTGGGGAAGGGAGGCACTGGTATTCAGCTGGGAAAGGAAAATCTACCCAGCTGACCCATGGGCTTTTGGGAGCAAGTTGGTCTGTGGCCCTCAGCCAGCAAACCACTTAGATGGGAGCATACCTCTCAGTCCATGGATCATCCTGTTTGAATTTGTTAGGATTCTTTACACACTTTCAGAAAACTATGTGCTTTGTTGGGCTGGGTCCAGTGTCTCTCTCATGTTCTTGTTTGCATAAAGCACTTTCACATCCCTTAAAGCCATATTAATATGCTGTATGGGCTATGGACACTGCCAGGGACTGCACTGCTTGCTTGAATCATAACCACACTTCTAAAAATGAATGAGTAGAGTGTGCTTTTGCTTGAAGGTAAAAGAAACTGTTCTTTTGGGTTATGAGCAATATGAGCATCAGGAAAAGGAGACCTGTGCCTATGCACTGTTCTGGTGATAAACACATGTACTCTTGTTTAGTCCCTGAATAGCAAGACTTTGAATTCAAAGTTGGCAGTGCTGGAGTGGATCAGCACATGGCTGAAAACGGCAGGGGGGAGCAGAGGAGAATGTGGTGTTACCCTTTTTGCAATGAAGGGATCTCAGAGCCCCAGAGGTGCCACTGCAACAGCAGCTTGAGCAAGCATGACAGTATGGGTCAAGTGGAAATGTCAGGATAGAAGACCTAGTGGAGACGACAGAGGTCAGCATAAGTATCTAGCAGCAAAGGACTGTCAGGAATTGGCATGAGACAAGAAGTGTCTTGCTCAGAGCATGCTTAGCTCTGTGGTGCAGAGAACATCTAAACACGGGGAATGGGGCAAACTGAGCAGTAGGCAAATGAGCCAGACAGTGACCATTTCACAGAGCATCAGCTACTGTTTAATGCTGCTACGGGGCAGATGAAGCAGCACGCAATAGCAGTGTTGACAGATTCATGGCCACCCAGGCTCACTGTGAGGAGTGGTGTCCCTGCCTGGGAATCATAGAACCACGGAATGGTTTGGATTGGAAGAGACCTTAAATATCACCTAGTTCCAACCCCCCTGCCTCAGGCAGGGACACCTCCCACTAGATCAGGTTGCTCAAAGCCCCATCCAACCCGGCCTTGAACACTTCCAGGGAGGGGACATCCACAGTTTCTCTGGATAACCTGTTCCAGTGTCTCACCACTGTTGTGGTAAAGAATTTCTTAATACCTAATCTGTATCTCCCCTCTTTCAGTTTAAAACTGTTACCCCCTCGTCCTATCACTCCATGCCCATGTAAAGAGTCCCTCTCCAGCCTTCTTGTAGGCCCTTTCAGGTACTGGAAGGCTGCTATATGGAGCACAGAGGGTGTCACAGTAAATCCCAAGGCATGTGTTATTGAGGGACTGTTGAGAGAATCCACCTGGGAGAGATGCCACTGAAAACCAGTCCCCTACTCTGGCGTGATCAGAGATGTGTGTGGTTGAAGCTTGAATGAAACCTTTTTGATCAATGATGACATTGATCATTGTCAATGATGACAGTCTGAATAATTTTCTAAGGATTCAACCTTCATATGAGGGATAAAACTGCACTTCAGATGATTAGAAAAACTATTCCCATTGTTTACTCAGTATGACATAACTGGAGAAACTAACTGTTGTGGGATTTGGTGAAGGATGGATGCTTTGAGGCACGAAGAGGAAGCCAGGCAAGACAACAGGGTCTGCAGAGGAACACATGACAGCATGATGTAGTGGAAAACAATGGCTGGCTCTATGGACACTTCTGGAGTTGGCTGAGTATGTCATATCAGCCTTTTCTTATGCTAAAAGGCAGCAGCAGTGTGCGCTGGCCTTACACCCTTGTGTACATGTGTGCAAGAGGGAGATGGTGACATTCTACATTCTGCAGTGGTTCTTCAGGTCAGTCCTCTCTTTCCAGTGAATTTGTGCCCTGGTGTCAGCCACTTAGTTGTGTGCGCAATTTAGAACAGTGATTAAATTTTGTGGCTGAGGCTGTTAACAATTTAAAATAACAGAATCATTAAAACCCAGTGAGAGAGGACTTCAGGAGGTCATGCAGAACACTCCTTGTCCCAAGGCAGGCTAATTGCACCAATGTCACTTAGGATGTGTTTGAATAATTTGTCCCTAAGGCTCTCCAACACTGGAAGCTCACGGTACCCTTAGGGAATTGTTTCCTCTGCTTCACTCCTCCCACTGCTGAAAAGATACGGGAATTTTGTTCATAGTATCTAATTTGATTTTTTTTTTCCTGGAATTTAAAACACACTTGCAGGTGCTATTATCCACATATGGATATTGAAAACTAAAAATATGCACTCTCATTTATGGATTGCTCCCTCACACTTGTAAAATAAGAGAACAAAGTTGTAGACACCCCTGCCATGCAGGGGAAATCAGTGAGGAAACTGGGCTTCTTTCAGCAGCACTGGGCTGTCACAGAAACAGAGGTGGCTGAGTAAGGAGATCAGTGCGAAACACCCAGATTATATGAGTGAGTAGACTGAAATGTTGCATGGCTCAGCAGGTCTCTGCCAGATACGGGTGTCTGAGAGATGGCTGGTTGCAGCAATCCTGTAGTAGGAGTCAGGGTTGACAGCAGGGAGGTGGCAGCCAGGGGAATTAACACAATTCAGGGAGTTTGAACTTTGGACTAAGAATAGTTTATGGGAAGAAAATGGGAGCAAAAGTACTTAAGTGTGTGCTTTGGGAGGACGGACTATTTGTTGTCACAGTGACACAGTGCACTAAGACTCAAAGGCAAATTCAGGATCCTTAAGTGGTACTAGAGACAGATCTGTGAGTTGGCTCCTATCAGAAATGGTATGTGGAATGTCCCTTTACCATGCATGACAACTTTGGGTAGCTGCTGGCCATTGTTTTGTTTTGCTGTGCAGAATGGGGGAAGGTGGGTCTCCTAGCAGCGAGGGGAGGAGGTGGGAAGCTGTGAGGTGGCCCAGCTCTGCATGTGTGTTTTGTGGCTCCAGCTGCCCCAAGGAGGCACATTTCTTGGGGAGTGAAGGGGACAAGCTGAAGGAGCACGGTGACTTTTTGGCAGATGAGAAAAGAGGCCTATGGTGCTCCTGCCTTGGGGCCTCGATGGAGTCTCTGAGGCTCTGACTGCTCATGGGAACTCACCAAGGAGAAGAAGGCAGGGAAATCACGAACCCATTATTGATTCTCTTTATTTTCTGCAGCCCATCCCCAGCACTAACCATATTTGAAAATACAGCTTCCAGGCTTCTTTTGCAATCATTTCACAAAACAGTCTTACCTCTGCAGAGACTTATTTTGCCAGCCCTATTTTCCCTTAGCTTTGAGTTTACCATTGATGTTAATTAGGACTTCCTTAGCCTTGTTAGCTTGGTGTTTTCTTTTGTTACTGAGAACAGCGAAGGTGACCTTGCTCGCCAGGTGGATTTTTTCAGCTCTGACAGTCTAATAATTAGTGTCTTAGGAACAGAGGTAGGGATCTTACATGGGAAACTTGAGAAGAGCTATAAAAACATCATGTCGAAGCTGTCAGTGTCAGCTGGCATAGCTCCAATAATTCAAAAGTAGATAATGTTTCTGATAAGTCATCCTGTTCTTGCACAACATATGCTGTAACTCCACTTCTATTACACATATTGGGTGCAATGGAGTGAAGTGATATATTTGATACATGATAAGAAAATACAACAAATACCTACATGTGCAGTTCAGTTGCAACTGGCTGAGCTGGGTATACTTACAGTAAGAATCAGCATTTGATAATCTCAATTTTATTACCCAGAAAAGTGGAACAGTGACCGGTGCACTGGCCTCTGGTGATCTGGTTTCAAGTGATAGCTTATGGCATAGCAAAAGTTATTTTGGTGGTTTCACTCAACTCCCCACCTGTGCAGTCATGAAACTGCAAAATCATTGACAACTATGTAGGAAGGGTCTTCTGGAGCTCATGTAGTCCAACCCCCTGCTCATAGTAGGTCCAACTAGAGCAGGTTGCTCAGAGTCACGTCTAGTCAAGTTCTGAGTATCTCCAAGGATGGAGAGGACACTACCCTGCTGGTCAATATTTGATCATCCTCACGACAAAAACCCCAGTGCACTTAAAATATGAGTGGCAATCCCAGGTGAACAGAAACCCAGGCAAGGAATAACTGAGTTCTGCCTCTCGGTTATATACCAGGCAGCACCAGAAGACCTGTGTAGGTAAGTATGTTTCAGGATACCGTGAAGGTCTCACCTTCATAAGCATTACATACACTAAGATTAAAAGAAGTATATAAACACAGGAGAACATCATATTTGCCCATAGTAGTCTTTTTTTAAGCACATACTATGGAGAGACAACATTTTTAATTCCAGTGTGGAGTCTGTCACACAAAGTAAGATGTTTGACAACAGAAGAGTCATCACAAAGCATTCACATTGCAAAGGCACAGATGTGGGTAGCAGAGCTGTATGCTGCAGCCAGCTGCGCTAGTACCAGGCTTGACTTCTAGGAAAGGCAAACTGGGAGCTGCTGCTTTCCACTGGCAAGCACAGAAGAAGTGTCGATACTGTTTCTGACCCATTTGAATTGTTCACTTCAACGTTTCTGCAGAGGGTTTCTGAGCAGCCAGTGGGGCACTGACCCTTGTAACTATTTTTGAAGGTTACTGAAGAGTAATGGACACAGCTTGCATATTTGCCACTAGCAGCTGCCATGAGCTATTGAAAAAGGTGGATTATGAAGACTATACAAAACCAAAGCCGGGAATATAAATATCAAATGAAACGCTTACATGTTGCTGAACATGCTGCCTAATATCAGAAATGCCAAACAACAGCAGAAAGCCATGCAACGTATTTTGGCAGAAGCACGCAAACACTTCATAGCTTGTCCCCTGGATGCCATGCTCACACTTACATTAGTCTGTGTCATACTACCTTAACTCGTTTTAAGCATTTCCATCATCTGTGAGGTAGGGAGGGAAAAACAGAATAGTTAAGGTATAATCAAATGAGATCTTGCACATTGTAGTACAATTTAAACAATCTCATTATTGGCTGTTGTGTGGAGAGTGTGAATGTTTGAGGCTTCTGTCTTGGTTTATCCAGACAGGGAAATTTCTAAAAGCCAGGAGAGTGATTCAATGAGTTGCTAAGGAGGTAGATGAAAAAAATAGGATTAACAGAGCAGAAATCATGACAGAACATAAACTCATTAAAAAGCAAAGAATTTGTCTTGCTGCATTTTTTGATTCTGTCATGACAGAATCAAAACTTCCAGTAACATCTTTTGATCAGTGAGCAATTTTAAACACTATGTTAATCTGACTACTTCAAAAATATTTGACTAAAGATGTAAAATTAAAAACCAAACAGCTACAAATCAGAACAATGAATTAGATCACAGATAAGACTACATCAGTAGTCATCTCAATATGCACAGATCTACAGAAGTCTGTCTTCTAGATGAGAAATTACAGTAACAAAATAAAAATAATACATCTAGATCTTGTTGATACACTGCTTATAGTTTTTGATTATACTTCCAAAATCATAGGTGCCATTTGAAAGACCCAGCCTACCAAATCCTTATATGCACAAACTCTCCTAATGGCTCAGATTTTAAGGGCAGTCATACATTATGATTTTAATTTATGCACCCAGAGAAGCATGCTCTAGTGAGATCACTATGCCCTCGTCACAATGCCCTTAGAAAGCCCAGGGGAATCTCAAGATACTTTGGACCTCAAAGGACTGTATCTTCAATCACCTACTACTATAAGTTATTGTGAATTTACAGTATTTTAAGTGTATAAACCTTTTGTATCTGATGAGGACAGATACTAAAAGTCACCTACAAGCTGAAGGATTTGTGTAAAGAAAAAACGTGTACTCGCACATCTATATATTATACTGCTGAACAGATAAAAATCTGTAACAAGCATGGAAGAAACAAGAGTGTCTACTAAGGGAGTGGCAAAGTAATCAATTGGCCTAAACTTCTCCTATTTGAGAGGAGACTCAAAGGAGGTGCTAAAATAGATAGAATTTGAGAGACTGTCTTAAAGCAATCATTCATTAACTAAGAACATAGACTAATGGTCCCACTGTTTTGAAAAGAATTTAAGAACTTTAAAGTGGATTTGACATATAAATCACAAATAGCCAAAATAATGCCAGAGTTGTATTTTCTAGCTGGGTTTAATGCAGAAGACCTGTAAAATACAGCAGATAAATTAGACACACTAGCTGGAAATATCTAAATGCATTGATTAAATGACTGGCATGTCCCTGATGAAAATAATTAATATATTAACTTTTATAAAGACTCACAGTGGGCAGTAAGAAAAAAAAAAGTCTATGTATGTGTGTGTGGTTTATTTTGAAAACAATCTGCTGAATTTCTGTTTGTCTTGGAAGCTGTGACTGTTTGTGTACTGGTACTAGAGTGCTTCCATTGGCTTGTCTCCTACCATTATTGCAGCAACAAAACACAGAACAGACAGAGGTGCTGAAGGATGCGCACACTGATTGAGTACTGAGGTACAAAGCAAAGCAGCTGTCTCATAATGCTGGACAAAAACGAGGTAAAATAGCTTAGTAAACAAGTGCTAATGACATCATATTACTGTTTTCCCTATTTTGTTTTGCTCCTTACTGTACTGTGAGAGCTAACCACCAGGAATTTGTAGCAATGTACTTGTGCTTGGCTCCCTGCCTCCCTTCTGGTTAAGCAGAACTGATGCTGTTTCGTGCAGATTAGGTGGCAGACATTACAATTCAGCAGCATTATATCACTTGGATACACTTGGGAAATATCCTAGGAAAACCGAGATCCTATTCAAGCACCATCAAAGGCTCCCACCCTCCTCATACTCTTTCCCCAGACACGTGAGCTTTCCCCAGGATCACTTGAGGATGTCCCTGCCAGTCCTGCCCCACTGGACACGCTGGCTGTGCAGCCACAGAGTGATGCGGGACGTGCAGTCCCACTTCTGGGATGCTGTGGAGAAGACCCAGGGGAGCTCGGGTGCTTATTGCCTGTCTTATGGGGCTTGGTTTAGACTTACCTTCCCGCTGGAGATGAGGGCTTATTTATCACCCAGTTAGCGTAAAACATGCGTAAGTAGAGCCAATCTCACTACTCAGGTCTCCTGGAGGCTCTGCACAGGTTTATTGCCCCAGGCAACATCTCCTCTCCACAGGAGACTCTCCTGCCACCCTCTTAGTTAGGTCAAGGACTGTTTCACCTCCATATGTATGTAAGTATCATATAGTCATAGTAGGAATAATTTCTGGCCCTTAATTGGTTAATAAACAATGTTTTCCTTTGGTCAGAGGTAAAACTCTTGTCCTTCCCTGAGTTCCTCTTTGTCATCTTTCAATGAGGGATGTACCTTCCACTGAGCCTTACTTTCTGCATCTGTCTGTACCCCAAAATACACATACAATATAGGTTTCTAAGCAGGTTAAGCATATCTAGCTGGTGACTATCTCCTGAACAAGTCCAGTCATGGGGATGACCCAGCACTTGGTGGTGAACTGGGAAGACTGATCCCCAGCCTCTTTTCTTTGGTAACCCATGACAAAGTGCATGAGATACTGTGAGGACTGGGGCCATCTGGGGATGTGCCCACATCCGTGTTTCAGCTGAGATCAGGAGAACACTTCTGAGGTGAATTTCCCATTTACTGTGCTTGTTCCAGATGGTAATGGGCAATAGTGAGAGCTCAGTTGGAATGACGTTCTCTCTGCACCACACTGGTGGCACAGACATCAGCCTGCCCAGTACAAGCCATTTCACCCCACAGTGCTATTCCTACTGCTAATGTAAATGTTGCCTGAGTGAATCCTGCTGACTTGATTGATGCTGTTAAAATCAATGTGATTGCATGAGCAAAGTTGATAGATCTGGCCCTAAGTGGCATTTACTCCACCATATTATGTGGCATATAAATCAGCTGTTTGGGGCAGTCGTAACTGCTTTGTTACCACTGTGAATTTTGGAAAAAAAAATCTATTAAAGTAACTGAAAAAAATCCATATTTACAGTGGAATAACTGATGCTAAAACTTGACTGGTTTTATTCAGCTGTGTAGAGCAGCCTTGCTCTGGAGGTAGTTTAAAGCAATTCTGTCTTTTAGGCTCCTTGAATTTGGAGCTATAGGAAGAAGCTATCAAGTTTGTTACAATCCCTTTCTTCCAAAATATCATATACATGTGTGAATCACGGATTTGGTTACATAGTTGTAAATCTGCATATCACTGTTTGTACCTAGTGACAAAATATTCTTTTAGCTTTTTTAATGGTTACTGTAAAATTCTCCATGATGTGTATCACAAGTAGTAATTTTCATCTACAAATATTGATGACATCTTGCCTATGGCAATGAACAGGTTTAATACAACAATAAAGCATGCCCTGTCTTCTTAATTATTCTCCATTGATTAAACGTGCAGATTATTTACAAAAAGCCTAATGCAACAGAAAGGGAGACTAACTAATTCAATGGCTGTATTCCCAGGATCACATGCAATTCATCTTTACTAAGCTAGCTGAGCCTCTATAATCTCAAGGCATTTATGAAATAATCGGGAGAAAGCTTTAGATTAAGCTTATTTAGTATAAAAAGTATTTGTTTTATTTCTTTCTTAAGATGAAATTCCGCTGTTCTTGAGGGAAAAGGAAAGCACTAGCTGAGTTAAAGCCATAGACAACTTGCAGTAAGATGTAAGAAGCCTTGTCAGATCACTAGTAGAAACAATCTTTATGATGCTGAGATTTTGTAGCTTATAATTAAACCTCACAGTCCAGCCTCTGTAACCTGTATCATCCTCACATGCCCTATTTTACACATCACAGCAATTAGTGAAGCATATAGTATATATTTAGATGAAGGCTTTCTGTCAGGAGCTGGTGATGTAGTGACTCAGCAAGGCATCATCAGAAGGCATTTGCTAGTGCTGAGGCTTTGTACATATCTGGGGGAGCTAGACCTGTCAGATTAATACAAGGAGCTATTTTTGTAACATCCAGAAACTTTCTGCTGTACATCAAACTGCACTAGCTGCTTATTTTAGATGACAGCAATTCATACATTTGTCTTGAACAATACAGTCTTTAGCACTTTTTGGGTATGTACATCTCCTAAAATGAAACTTTCCTGTGAAGCATTTTGTAGAAAAAGGGCTTCCAAAATGAGATCATCAGAGATGTTTTCATCAGGCTCTTCAAAAGCACCAGTGAATAACAGCCCATGTACCAAAGATGAGTAGAAGTCAAGGTGAGAGGCTGCCTAGGTATCAGGGAGAACTCTGAGCGCTTGATTCAGGACAAAATGAACATCTGGATTAATGACATGCTCTCTTCTGCCACGTTGGGGTTTGGCCCTGTGCGGGTCCGAGCGCCTTTTGAATGAGGCCGTGCTCTTCAGCTGATCTGGTCTTTTATTTATCACATTCATTTTTTTTCTCTCAGCAATGGAAATCTCACCCTCCTTCCCATCCACTCAGTTGTTTTCTTTCTTGAAAATAACTTGCCGGAAAGCTGCCATTTTCCCAGCAGGTGTTTGTGTTGGATCACATGGATATGACATGCACAGTTTGATGCTAGCAGAGGGACTGTGTTTTACTTTCTCTTGACTGCCCTTAAATCTGCTCATGGTGTTTGGAAGGTTAGTCTGAGCCCACGGGCTGAGCATTTCATCCTGACTCGTGTCTTCTTCCATGTCTCTGAGCCAATGGGGCAGATCCTGACTGCGAAGATGTGAAGTGGTAGAAGAGACCCGTGAGATCCCAGCTGTGTCCCCAAGGTCAGAATCAAGGACCTAAGCAACTTCTAGAGTGATAATGAAAATTACCACCGAAGCCAGGTAATTTCACCAAAGATGTCATCATTAACACTTGGCTTTCACAATGTGCTCTTCATGTGTGTAAATCTCAGAAGGATATTGTCAAGGAAGTCACTGCTATTATCTCTAATGGCACTGTGAAGTGACTTGGAAAAGGTGATATCAGAGCCAACAAAGGCACTAAAATGGAAGTGGGCTTTTCTGAGTCATGGTCTGACTCTCAGCCCTCCTGTCTCTGCTGCCTTGATGCCATCAGAGCTGCCCTCCCTCTCTCCTGTTCCCCTTTGCCCTTCGGTGATCCTCTCTCAGCTGCCCATCCTTGCTTACCAAAGCATTTACTTACCAAAGTGCCTTAACTGGTGTATGCTCCCAGGTCTTTCTTGGTAAAATGCAGCTGTGTCTGCACTTTTCTAAATGGGGATGGATTAATCACATGCTTAAAAGCTTCGCTGGATGGAGACCCACACTCCAGAGCCAGATCTACTTTCATTGCTGGAGCCTGCAGGGAGGAAGAGAAGGCATTTTTCTCCTTCTCCCATGCTGGCTAGAAAAGGGATGGGCCAGAGAAGCAGAGACACCACTGACTTGGTGTCTGCATCAGAACAGGCAGTGCACTGCTGTCAGGAAAGCAGGAACCAGAGCATGAGGCTCTGAGCACCTGCTGGGATCCTGGAGCACCCTAGTAGCAAGGCTGGGCTGAGAAGTGTACCACAACTAAGTAGTTCTGCCACAGCTTTTAATAAAAACATTTGGAGAAAAGGTTGCCCTATTGACTTTGGAAAAAAGAAACACCTAAAAACTGGACAACATTTTTTATGTAGGCAGCTATTAATAGTGCTAATATTAGTTGTACCTATGATAACTAGCAGTAATAATAATAATTGCCTGTATACAAAGCATTGTTGGGTCTTTAGTAGGAATTGAGTATTAGTAATAATACTACTTCCATTTAAGTAGCTCTTCTGTGTGCAAAACATGTTAGAGATGGTATCTAAATCATGCAATGCAGGAGTGCTGGAACCTCCATTACCTAACCTACAAAACATCCTTTAAACTATGGAATAAAAGCACCACATTGTGCATGTTACTACAAGAATACAGCATTTAACACTCTATTTAAAAGAAAAATCTTTTCCTGACTGAAGCTTATTTCCATTGTCTTCTCAGAGAAGCAACAAAATTTGGACTGTTTAATCACACCTTCAGTTTTTATCCCTTTATTATTGTCAGTGCATGATTTTTAAAATCTATTCCTGAAGTTATTTCCCCCATCAAAAGGCTTGGCTTTGTTTCTGAGGTGTATGTCTTATATAGCAAACTCACCTGTGGTATTAAGGACAAAGATCTCTTTGCTGAATCACTACAGTCAACAGGAATTTCAATATTTATCTCTGTGGCAGTTGGGTGAGGTCCCTTTTTGTTTCTTTCCCTTTTAAGTTGCTTTTGTTTTGGGTTTCCCTAGACTCCCAGCATCACTCACAGCAATGTAAGCGGAGGGTCCTCACCATGGCATCTCTAACAGTCATTGATTTTTTTAGTTCAGCAGCAGAACCAGGGAAAAAAAGATTTCTATCCATCTTCTGAAATACAGTCTTGAAAAATGTAATTTGAGATCAGCAAAACACACAATTTGAGTGATATGGAATAAAGGGGAAATAAGCCCACCATCACAAAGTGGCAGAGTCAGGTACAGGAGCTACTCTTCCCTGATCCAGTACTCAAAGGGAAAGATGTTCACTGAGGTCAAAACCACACTCTGCTGCATGCAGGGATTTGAGTGAAAGCCCTAGATATGTTCCCTAGCTCCAGCCAGAGGTCACCTGAAATCAGATGATCTCCAGCTCTCCTGCTGTGGCTATTTTACTTTTCATTGCAACTGTACAAATGCTCAGCAATTGAGAGGGGAAGAACATGTGTTTCAGTGACTCTGCAGCCTGGTACAGCCTTTGGTTGAGACACAGCACCATTGGGTTTTCGCTTGGTTGAAGCGATTTACACTAAATTAAACCATACTGAAAGAAGATATTCCCCTGAATTTCCTGGCAGTGTGATGGATGAGCAGTGGCTGCCCTGAAGGAGGGCAGAGGTGGCTCCTGTGAGCTCTACCTGCACACACAGGAGGGCTGCTGGTGAGTCCTTCAGCTCCACCAACACTGTGGTAAAGACAGTGTCACAGTCTCAACTACCTCCCTGCAGTCTCCTCACGATTCTGCAATCCAGCCCCAACCCGAAGGATCTGCACATTGATGCTGCTTCACTAATCTCACTGTTTTATGTTAGAAAGTCTCAAGGCTGTATGTCAGCTTTCTTGTATGCATTATTATTTCTGTATCTAAATCTTCTTTAAATATTGGGCAGACTCTTTTCATAGCTGAGTAGTCATTTCAGCAAGTGTGGCGGTTGATTTACAGTTTGTACTTTGTACACTTTCTGTAGTGAAGCATAAAATTGAAAGGCTTATGTCAAATTCATTCATACATGGACACGTTCAAGAACAAATTAATTTTAAAGCACTTACAGGGTATAATGTTTCTATGTCATGCTTTACAAATCAATAAAGTAGTTTATAATATAAAGTCTACTTTAGAAGAGAGCTGCAGTAGAAGAGATAGCACAGCAATTTCAATCTAAAATATCCCAGTACTACACTTCCCTAGATATCTGCAATTCAGATCTGATAGGCATCATGAGCAGTCAGTTTCTAAAGCAAAATTATTATACAAGGAAAGACTCCCAGTGCAATGTCCTCTTGCAAAACCAGGCTATTCTAGGACAAATTAAGTTTTGTAACCATCAGTATGCAACAGATAAGGGGTCAGACTTGGATCTCAAACTAGTATAAATCAAGAATCACAGTGATGTGAGACCAGAATAAACTCATTTAGACAAATATGGGACAAATGCCACGTGTAACTGTAATACTAGGGCCACTGTAATTAACTTCAAGAGAGTTTCCACCCCATGAGAACAGATGTTTTCCAGCTGACATCACTGTTGTGGTCTTTCTCCTCTGGATGGCATGGCCAACAGAAGGCATCTCTGCACAGGGCGAGTGCCTTCCCTGCACCATCCAAGTGTGGGTCCCTTGGAGGCCCATCCAGCACTTTACATTTCAGAGGGCCACCAACTTCCATCTGTTTTCTTCAGCAGGAGCTGGGAGCTACCAGCACTGCTCAGAAACAGCCTTTTGTTGCACAGGGCCAGAAACAACCCTTCCTTGGTCACAGCCCAGCTCCTGCTCCACATGCAGCCACATCGTGCCTATAAATTCCCCCATGTTGAGCACTTATCAATAGCAAATGTGGCAGGCAGTCATCAAAAATGTTCAAAAAGAAGTGGTGACCCAGATTCAACCCTGGGATGAGCAGCTATAGCTCCCCTGAAACTGCAGGCTGTCGTGGACAGGAATAAGTGCTGAGTCTAACAAGCTGACAGCCAGCTGGCATGTCACAGCTCCCTCCTGGCATCCTTGTGTCTGCGTTTTTTCAGGGGCATTCCTGCTCTCTCTGCTAGCAGCAATTTAATTTACTAACAGTACAAGGAGTAAAATATACAGCAATGGCTGTGAACTGCTGCTGTGCTCCTCTTCCCACTACTCATCCCTCTTAGCCTGTGCATGGCACCTGGGCAGCTAACTGTAATTTGGACACAAGTAGTGTGTTCCCTCATCTCCTCAGGAGAAACAGAGACATAATCAGAATTTAGAGTGACTTCTAAAAGGTGAGTATTTCAAAGGCAAAATTGCAACATAAAGCATTTAAAGAAACTAAAACCCAAGTACCACCTGCATACAGAAGGGGGAAGGAAAATATCATTCTTTTTAACAGCCAGTCGCTGCAGACCGAAGGGTCTAACTCAAAGCAGCTGCTCCTACTCCTCACATCAGAGGGTGGAAGCCCTAGTTTCAGTTCCCCCATGTAGTGAATTCTGAAATATTTATAAAAAGTGGAACAGCTTCCACAGCGCAGGGTGATAAAGGTCACCCCAGCACAGCTGGGCAGGTAACCAGTCAGGATGGCACAGGCACAGTGACCTGTGGAGAAACCCTGTCTGTGGGGCAACAGGGTCATCCTTCAACACAGACACACAGGCCAGGGGGTCACCCCAGGGCTGGGTGGATGCTCACACAGGCTGGAAGAGCTGCGCCTTGCTCTTCTGCTGAATGCTGGGACCAGGTTTCTCAAAAGTCACTAATGATATAGGGTGCATTAAACTTCTCAGCAAAGGAACAGATTTTTTTTGGACATTCTCTTTCTGAAAGTCAGTTCAAACTGGTTTCCTCAGGAAGTTCTTTTGGTCTCCTGCACGGCTTTCTTCCTTGCAGCCCCACAGCAGCCATGTCACTGACACACAGGAAGGGACAAAAGTCCTTATTCCAGCAGGAAAGGCTGAAAAGGAAGAACTATTAGTCTGAAATTCTGCAATGAAAGAGGAAACTTTCAAAGGAACCCAAAGAAAAGTTGCATCCAGCTCAGCAGGAACGCCTTAGGTCTAGACTTCACCTATTTCTTTGCAGAAAGCCAGTTAGTACTGCAACCTTAACAACTGCTTTAAACAAAGGGACTCCTAAAATTTGCCTTATCATCAGAAGGTGATACCTGGCAGCCAGAAAGGGCGGGAAGCAGTGGGGTGCTCGAGGAGCCCCCCGGCACAGCCCCATTGCAGCCACTGCCCCGCTGCACAGGGGAGGCAGCTATATCGAGAGCCATGCTGCCTGCTGTGCCATTTGCTGAGTGTTTTGCACACTCCTATTTGCAGTTGCTAATAAATATCCCCAATAGTAATAATTTGGGCTGGAATCTTCTGTGACTTCTTTCTGCCTCAGGTTGTATTTTTTTCTTTAAAGTTTCAGCACAGCAGTTCAGCAGTTTTTGAGAACATGTATCACTGCCTAAGGAGTTCCTCTCTGAGAAGAGACAAAATTCATTGGCTTTCCTGTGGCTGTCATAGTAGTACTCAAATATTAAATAAATGGTATTCAAATGGAATTTTTCTGAATTTTGCTAGCGAAAACCAGTCATAAAGACCTCAACAACTAAACGTCAGTGTAGACCTATCCCACTATTGCTGTGCTGGTGCACAGTGCTCTGGGGCTGTTCGTGCCTCGTGGGTTAGATTCATAAAGTGGTCATAGTGCCAAGCCATGATGCTGTAGCACCCACCTTTCAGGGATCTAACCCTCCCCAAGCATTCACAAAGCAGGATGTCATAGGTAAGCAGCTTGCAGCATGAGGGGAGAGATGGGAAAGCCAATACAATGCAGAAGGACTATCTACGCTAGAAGACAGAACATGTAAAGGCCAGGATGCATTTGAAATGCAAGCCTGCTGAGCTCTGCACAAAATGCAGAGGAAATGCTGAGCTTTTCCTCACTGCTGGAGAGCTGCGTCTACTCAAGAGCATTTCTATGGACCCCTGCCATTTCCGACCCTTGTGTTCCAGGAAGGCAGTTATTGTTCATCCTCCCTTCTACTGTATTAACTCTTCCCAGGGGGCTATCATGATGAAAAGTCTGCTGGGACATCTCTCAGCTCCCGTGGAGACCTCCACAGGGCCAGCAGGGGACCAAGCCTTGGTCCCTGGCTGCAATACTCATTCCTAGCCAAGGCTGCCTCCTTTGGCCACGTGGATCTTCACATTTGTAGCATGGTCTGGGATTTTGGGTAGGAGGGAACACTCTCCGGAGATCACTAAGTCTCCCTTCCATGCCTAAATAAAAATCTCCTAGAGGTAGGTCCTCCCATCATGTGGGTAAGGGAATTATCATTGAGTAAATGCCTATGTTTGCCCAGAAAAATGCTTATTAACAAATTACATTTGTTTCTCTCTAACACTGTCATAACTTTCTCAGTGAGGTGATGTGGAGGAATTTCTCTCGTGAAATTACAGTGCTAACGAGGCAGGTGGGGCATCAGTAAATAAGCACATGCAACACTCTGCTACTACAGCTGGAGTTTGCCTCCAGCTGCAGAACTAACACAGCAATAGTGAAGCCTGCAGCATAGACAAACATTTTGTTACCGACCCAGATTTCAAGTTAGCTTATAAAAAATTTGGATCTATGCAATACAAAAGACTTTCTAAGGTGTTTGACTTGATATTGCAAGGTATAACATTACCACTATGCAGGTTTAGTAACGCACATAGGAAACAAAGAGGAAGAACTGCTTTCTCTGAGCACGATCTGACAATGAGCCACCATCATTAAACAGGGGTGTTCCTAGTAGGGGTGTTCCTAGTAGGGATGTATAGATATTGTTCCTAGACCTAAAACTGTTTATCAGCAGTGCAGGTGCTACATTAGATCATGGCTGATAAAATCTGTAGCTTGCACAAGAATCGATGTTATGTTTAAATGATGAAGAGAAGGCAGCCATACAAGACCTGTTGCTTGGACAGCTGGATCTGCTGTTTAAGTGCAGCCAAACACAGAGTTAAACTCCATGGAAGAAGAAATAATGGCTACTCTAGTTAAGCGCTATTTTTCCTCTAAAGGATTTAGAGGCCAAACAAGAAGATGAAATCTCAAGTCCTCTTATAGCGGAGAAGGCTAATGAGACCTTGGATGGCTAAATATGGGATGCTGAGACAGAGGCAGGACCTGAGGCTGACTGTGTGCTATCTGCAGTCTTAGTAACCATGTATCACTGAGGGTGCTGAAAAACTGGGAAAGATGCAGAGAACTGCAAAAGTGGGCCAAGGACTAGAGAAGGCACCTAACGGGGAGAGAGAGATTTAAAAAGCACTATTTGTCTAGCTTATCAAAAGGAAGACTGAAAGGTCTTGATTACAGTGAATAACTATCTTCACAGGGAGAAAAGAGCTCTTTAATCTGGTGGAAAAGGACACATGGTTGAAAGCTGAAACCAGATATATCTGAAGAGGAAATTAGGCAAAACACATTAATAGTGAGGGTTGAAAACAAGCTGCTGAGGGAGGGGAAGGAATCCACAGCGCTTGATGAATATGTCACAATGCTTTTTTGAGTGAGATAACTGTCTTGTACACATGCTGTGTTTCAGTTCATCCCAGTAGGGGCACAACTCTGTGAAATTTTAACAGCTGTGATAAGATCTAGTTGTCTCTTCCAGCTTCAAGCTCTGGGACCCTGCACGAGATCTCTGGAGGCGGGACAGGGGTGTGCGTGCCTGCTGAGGGTCTGTGCAGGGAGAAGAGGCCCGTGTTTTCTTTCTCTCCCCTTCCAGCAGGACAGTCATGCCAGGAACCAGGCCAGGATTTACTCCTAAAAGCCTGGCTGCCAGTGTTTCCAAAACACCTTGCAGCACAGCAAACCCCTTGCTTGTGCATTCTCACAGAACCGCTTCCTTGCAAGCAGAGGGGACAGTGGGGCATTGCAGGGGTGACCCATTCCTGGCAGGGTAGGTGACTCAGGGTGCTGAGCCAGGCTGACATGACTCCAGCGGGCAATGCCTCCCTCAGGCAGATTATTCAGGAACAAAACCTGCCTCCTCATTCTGAGAGTTTTATGTCCAAAACTCAGTCTGGACCAGCCATGCTGTGTTGCAGCTGTGCCTTTGCATCTAGCAAATGGTTTCTAATATAATTGTATTTTCACTCTACAGCAGAATTGAATTCAACAGGGTTAAAAGACTCAAAATAAGGTGGGTATGATGTCACCTGTGGCAAAACAATAATCCCCACCTTCTTTGAAGCTGATTGTAGACATTTTTTATTCCTTTAAAGTTGTCCATCTCATGGCAAGATGCTGGCAAAGATTAACTCCCACATCTGTCTTTGCAACAGAAAGGTGATGGCATCATGGAATGATATTTCAATCTTCCATAAATTTATCTTTGACAAAACATGTCTCCAGAAAGAGAACAGCGTCTACATTTAGCCTGTACCCACAGCTAAACTGTAGCAGCTGTTCTACCACCTGATGACCCAGCTGAGAGGGGGAATCGGGGGGAAAAAAAAAAGGGAGAAACCCCATGGGTTGAAGTAGAAACAGATTTAATGAAATAACAAAGCTAATACAATCACCAACATAAAGTGTACAAGGTTCTACTCAGCCTGGTCCTTAGGATCAGCAGCAGGAGCAGAAGGCCAAAAGGGATAAGCCCCAGGAAGGGGAATGCCTTGCCTTCAGTAAACTCCTTCCTTTTATAATGAGCATGATTAAGTGCTATGGGATACGCCTGTGAGTCAGCTTGGGTCAGCTGTGCTGACCGAATCTTCCAGCTGACTCAGGGCTACTCATGGCCTGCCTGCATGGCTACTCCTGGGAAACCAGGACAGACAGCTAGGCTACAAAAAAGCAGGGAATGCTTACACCCTATCAGACTAGGTTTAAGGAAGAAATTTTTTTATGGTTAGCTTAGTGAAACATTGGCACAGGTTCCCCAGAGAAGTGGTAGATATCCCATCCCTGGAAACATTCTAGGTCAGGCAGGACAGCACTCTGAGCAACCAGATATAGTTGAGATGTCCCTGCTCATTGCAGGGGGATTGGACTAGCTGACCGTTAAAGGTCCCTTCCAACCCAAACCATTCTATGATTCTATGATCATGGTGCTTTCAGACTTTTTCAGAGTAGAGAGTCCTTTACTCAACATTTAAAGAAACTATCAAAACCTCCATACACTTACTTTAGAAGAGTGAAAATCTGAATAATGCTGGCAATGGTGGAGCAGCCCTTGGTGAAGAAAGGACTGTGGTTGAATTTGCAGTGCCTTGTGTTATCCCAGACTGCAAGTCTGGGACCCTTGAGGATTCAGTCCTTGGAGAAAGTAACTTTCCTGCAGCTCATGAATAGTTCCCAAACAGTAAACAAGCTGCAGATTGCTCATGGATGCTTAGCAAGAAATTGCCTGCTCTCATGACGGATAAGAAATTTAAGATCCTGCGCTCTTCCCAGCCCACACTCTAAGACCCCTCATATATTTTCTTCCCATGACTTTCCAGGGAAAGCAGCTGCTGTAGCTGCTCCTGGGATTCAGTGCAGGTAGCTGAGTTACAAGGGAAAAAGCTCTTCCTTGAGCAGTATCACTCACTAATGTTTGGTTAAGCACAGAAATATTTCCTGATTTTTTTTTTTTTTTTTTTTTAAGGGAGGTAGAGAAGGGTAATGAATGGTAAAACTAATGAGGCAGTGATGTGTTTTCAAAAGGATGGAGAATGAGTTATTTGATGGAAAATTGGAAGGCTTAATTTCAGTCTCTGTTGTGAGCCTCTACAAGTTTGGCCATGGTATAATCCATTGACTTTTCTATAATTGTCCTAATTAAACAACCAGAAGTGAGGGGCAAATTAGACCCCAAGTCCACATTTGCAGGCAATTAAAAGCATAGCATTCTGGCTGGTAGAGATGAACACTTAAATCAACCGATTTAGCAACAATTAAACAAAACCTTCCTAACTTGTACAATAAAGAAATCAATAGAAAGATCAGGATCAAATACCTGGAACTGCCAAAATGAAATGGAGAAGTGGAAATTAATGACAATTACAAAAAAACCCCAATTCCCCAAACAACGGTTTTCACAGAAAAGAGCCTTCTAGGGCAACTACACTGTAGTAAAGGAAATAAAAACTTATGAAGATATTAATCAAGGTACAAGTGGAAAGAAAATGAGATGCTTTAGGGCACAGAGATGACAGGAAGCACATCTGTGGCAATATGGGATGTTAGAAATCATACAGAAGGAAATAAAACAAAAGATACATGAGGAAAGGATGCAAGAGCTGCAGAACACCTACCCTGACAATCTAGTCTTTTGCTCTCACTAAAGAGAAAATCAATAAACTCTGTGTAGGAAGAAAAGCTTATTAAATGATTGACTGTCCAACTGGATATTCCTGTTGGCAAACACATTGTGCTGTATGATAGATGGACACCAGGGTCAAGAGGTTGTTCACTGAAGTGATCAGGCTTCATAAAATCTAGATTTGCAAACAGCCGGGGCAGCGAAGCCCTGGTGAGGTTACTGCTATCGGGTAATTTCTGTTCACTGCAACACCCTGAGTTCATTTACGGAGCAATGAAAGGGTTTCCATCAAGGGAGAAGCAGGAGGCACACTTGCACCTCTGGCCCAGGGTATGCTGGGTCTGCCCATGCCAGTGACCAGCCATGCAGCAGGGTCTGCTTCAGGAGCAGTGACAGCCAGCAGCTGCGGTGGTCTGGTGTGGGTGGCCAATGCCAGTGGCTCAGTCCCTCACCCTGCTCTCCAGACATGGAGTGAGGTGGTTCAAGTGCAGTGAAAACATAACACCATAACTCTTTGTGTAAAGAAATGCTCTAGCCCATCATCAGCAAAGGACTCATGAACTCTTAGAATCATAAGGTTTGGGGTTGGAAGGGACCTTGAAAGATCATCTAGTCCAACCCCGCTGTCATGGGCAGGGACAACTTTCACTAGGTCAGGTTGCTGAAGGTCACTCTTCATTAGGCATATACCAAAGCAACAATAAAATGCCTTCTTTGAAGAGACCTTGTGTTTTTCCCGCTGACAGGCAGCAAGCTGTAGCTTGATTCAGCTTTTGCTCTCTGTGTTGGCTATTCTACCGACAGGTCCCTGGTCCCATCAGTGTCAGCCCACTGCTTCCCTATGCCCCCTGACCCTTCACCTCCCCAGGGCTTGCCCATGGGTGACTTTTCCTCTCCACCATGGTGTTACCAACCCCTTTTTGCAAGACAAAATGCAGAGCTCTCTTGCTCACCTGGTGAGAGCGAGAGAGGGAAAGGAAAGGAGGTCTCCAGGGAGGCCAGTGGAATGTAAGGCTTCGGGAACGTGCTTCACATCCAGAACTGTACGGCTGAGCTGACAAGCCTGAGGCACAAAGAAACCAGGGTCCTACAGACCAGGTCACAAACACAATGCCCCAGCCTCCCCTCTGCTATGTCACCTTCTTCTGAAGCGAGGTGGCAGAACTGTATCCCAGGGGAGCTCAAACAGATTTCAATGTACCTGCAGTCCCCTTATGGCATGGTCCCATGCACAGCGGAATGGAATTCAGTGAAGATGTGAGATAGCAGCAATGGAAATGTCACTTCCTACAGCCAGGACCTTCTGTAGCTTCCCTCCTCCCTGTGTTTCTTTGCCAGCATAACTTACATCGGCATTAAGAATTCTGTGTCTAACCTATGCAAAGTATTTGCATTTTATTAAGTACTTCTCACATTAAATAATGCCTCATTCAATTGTCTTTTTGGAGCAGATATTTCTTTAATTTTTTCAAGCATACCAATTATTTTTTCTTTTGGAGAAATCGGCATGCTCTGGCTCTCAGGGGCAAAGCTGAGAATCTGGATGCTCATTTCAGACTGATGGGGAAGCAGCCTTAGAGGACAGGCTGCCAGTGTCTGAAAATCCCCAGCTCCCAAATGCCGTAAGTTTGCTGCTGTGGATTGGGATCTACCCAATTTGACCTCAATGAGAAAAATGTTTTTCTGCTTTTTTTCTTTTTAGAGTTTTGGGTTGGAGAAAGCACAGTGTGTTCTCTTTTCTTTTCCTGGACTACAAAGGGCTGGATCAGGCTTATGAATACTTGGGGCTACTTGTCCTTCACTTTAGGCTGAGGAACAACAGAGGATCAAAATAAGCTTTGGCCCTTTGGTTATTAAACATTTAGTTAGAGATGTTTTCTCCTTCCCAAATTAATATCAAAAAAATCTTGTTTGTTGCCTGCAAATTGTGGAGAATTTTTACATTCTGGCACATTTTCTCCTGAATGCTGACAGATTAGAAGAAAATAAAAATTATTATGTACATTAATAATAGAATACACACATAAAGATAACCTTGAGGTGTCTAAATTTGATGCATATTCCTCTAGGCTGCTGCTAGCTTTTGTATGTGAATGGCTATTAAAATCAAGTAAAATTCTATGAACTAAATTTAAATGTAAATCTTTTTGTCTAAAAAAGAAAAATCATCTATATTAATGTCAGTCATGATGTGTAAGCAGTCTTTGTCTTCCACCATCAAAAATAATCTTTCTATCTGCAAGGAATGCATTTCTAACATTAAATAGTTGATTCTATTCAAATTAGAGCTTATCAAGACTTACTTCCTAAAGTCATAAATTATTTGTTTTTCTAATAGAAAGTGAAGCTTGATTTTATTTTGCCGTGCACACACAGCATCATCCCCTTGATATTATGTTTATTTAGAAAGAGAAATGTAAGTTTTTCTGTTGTATCTCCTGGAAAAAAATGTATTTGGGGAAAAGAAAAAATCAACAATGCTTATATCAAGGTTGGCAGGAGTCCCAACAGGGGAAAAAATGTCTCCATTTATCTTTTTTTCATTTCTTCTGCATTTTCAGTTGTGTTTAGAAGCAATGTTGTCTGTGATCTTCACATACCACCGACTTGTTGAACCATGAAAACCAATGAAAAGCAGAAAGGTCAGCACTGGGACGTCTGCTGTACCAGCCAGCTTTGCTGATGTCTGCTGTGCGATTTAATGGTCTGCTTGCTCAAGTACCAAATTTCCTCGGGATCATTCAACCATTTGGAGCTTTCTACAAGAGTTTCATACTGAGAAAACACACCACATGCACTGGAGAGGCCGGGAACCTTTCTCAAGGTAACCCATCAAGAACAAAGTCAAGAGCCAGACATGCGGTTTGAGGAACTTATTTTCCAAATTTAGTTACGTAACCAAAATGTACGAAATTTATCCACAAGTAATTCAGGTGCCAGAACTCTTCAAATTATTTGCCTACTGACACAGGTTAAATCAGTTAGGGCTGTATTAAATCACTTTAGTTAGTCAATCAGATATATTGTGGGGGCAATTTCTCTGGAATTTGATTGATGTGATGCCAGGGAGGAAGTTTACCTTGTAAAGTTAAGGGAGGCCTAACTGTTCACCTTGCTATTTGGTCTAGTTATACATATGGAATATTTAGGAAATGGTACAATCTAACCCTTGAAGAAATTGTATTGGGATGCAGGAACTAAAAAGTGCATGAGTCTGGTTTCACGGTGCAATCACACAGACAGATCTGGTCTGCTCTCAGACTGGTATAGTTGCTGCCACTCACACAGAGCAAAGGAGTACAATAAGTCACTGGAGAAAGTTCTTCAGACATTTTCTTTGCAGCAATACTGTATGAAAATAGTTTGAGCTATCATTTCCAGAATGACAGATTAATCTAATTTTGGGGGAAAAGCAGAACTGACACTGATGGATGAAAAGGCTGCAGAAGGGGCTAAGAGCAGGGTGTTAATCCTATTGCTGCATCTGAGCTGAGAGAGGACCTCATCCTTCAGCACTGATGACTCAGCAGAGGGCAGATATTCAAGGAAAGGTCCTGCTCTGTTTACTTAACAGAGTAAGTAAATTGGAATTTAGATTGCATGAGGAATGCAGGATTGAGCTCGGTTATGGCTGCAAGGTGTTGTTATCAGCTCCCCTGCTCCCTTCTCCTGCCCCAGAGAACAACCCCACGGCAAATAGGGATCCCTAAACGAAGCGCTGCATTTTTCATTTGGAGAACTACCATTTGAAACCTTTCATTTTTCAATTTTCTTTGTAACAATATATTATCAGACGTATTTGATGCCTAATTTAACTTGATATCCATGTGTCATTATGTTTATGAAATATCTTTGCCTTTCAGTGAGGCAGATGCAAACACAAAATCTTGCTCTTTGGCTTAATTTCCAACCACTTGTTGCATTTCTTTTCCCAAATCCAGGCCAGTCTGCTAAGCATACTTAATACTTTACAGTTTTCAATGCCTATCACCCTTGCCCAAAAGGCTAACTATTTAGCTCACTGGGAGCCCTGCAAAGGAAAAGTCTCTGAAAACTGCCAAAGTCAAGAGGACTTTCAGATTAAGGTTTATGTTGTGCTGTTATTTAAGTAAACAAAGATAAATTCCAGCAGGAGGGATGAATTTAGACCACATGTAATCTGTATTTACTGCAGTGAAGTAGAGCTGGAATAGAAATCTTCTATTCCCATTGTCAGGAGGCACCAAACAGAGCAATGCGAGACGATGTGGAGGAAGATTTACCAGAGGGTGCTGGAACAGATAAAGAAACAGCAGAGACAGCAGGAAAAGCCCCAGTAGCAGCGACTGCTGCAGTGTATGGAGCATTCACACAGTCCGCCAGAGCAGACTTTCATGCTGGGGCCTGGGGCTATGTCTACACCAGCAGATGAAAACAGGCCAAGTCCTTCTCTCTAGTGCTGTGGGCAAGTGGCACAGCACACATCTGCCCTCACCTCCCCAGCCCTGCCTCCCTCCAGCGCCCTCCACTCAAAATGACTTCACCCTTAACACCTAGCAGCTCTAGGCCATGTTATCTCCCAGATATTACTATCCAGAATGACTTAAAACGGGGCCAGGGAATGCATCAACTAACAGCATGGACAACCAGGGACAGTGCTTCAGCCCTTGTTCATGTACAATTTATTAACACAGTTGTAGCCAGGGAGCCCAAACTAGCTGTGGAAGATGTTTGCTCTTCTCTGATGGACGAGTCAGATGACATGCTTTTGTATTGCAGTTTCATTTCCACTAGGAGGAAGGCTGCAGTGTTCATTAACTGTTTAAAAACCAGTAATCTAATCAAAACCAAACCTCCAGGTCCTTTTAAAAGCCAGCAGATGAAAACAGGTATATCCAGATGGTAGTTCATCCCCAGACTGCTTTGGGTATCTTCCATCCACTTGGGAGTCTCAAATGGCAATGAGCACTTAAATGTGGGCACCTGACATGCATCCCATAAAGGATGAACTGACTCTGAAGGATGACTCTGCACTCTCTTCTCCATTGACAAGCACTGACTAGTTCTCCCTTGATACACAAGGTTAGGTACCTTGTGTAGAGATCTGCGTACAGGTGTCTTCTGGATCTGAAACCCACCCGAACTGTGCTAGTTGCTGCGTTGTCATTGGCCATGCTATTACAGAAGAGACACACTGGGGATGCAAGGCAAAACCAAATGAAGGTATGTCTATGTTGCAGCTATCTGGTAAAGCAATTCCAGCTTGTAATCAAACACAAATGAGGATAGCTGTGGCCTATCCTCTACCTTGCGAGACTTATAGCAGTGGCAGGTGCAATGATGCAGGTATCATTCACTAGTAATATCCAGCATCCAGATGCATTTATTTATGGATACATATAGCCTGTGCTACTGCTTTTCCATTGCTGTGCCTGCACAAGCTAGCCTGATGCTGGCTGTGGCCCTTCTGCATGGAGTTTGCTTGCATCTCTGAATTGCAGTGGAAAAGAAGTCCCCAGACAGGGCTGAAGAACTGGGCTCCAGCCATAATGCACATCTTGTGATAGTGTATCTTGGTATGTATACTCAGATCAAATGGGGAGAGAATGGATGTGTGAAGCATTGGCCAAGAGAGATACAGCTGTAATTGGCTCACTGGGGTGATGTGCTTGAAACCAGCATATGGGCTCCATATCTGTATCATGTTGGGTACTGCTGTCTGAGCCTTGCCTGAACTTATGGGGAATGTGCTTTAGACACTGCAAGAAAATACAGGAGTGTCTTCTGAATTTTATTAAAATGTGATTGAACTGTGAGAAATGAAGAGGAAAAGGGAACAGCTCCTTGAACAGAGCAGCCCTGCTGTTCAGGAAAGTAGAAGTAAAGCTCAGAATGGGGTGGGAGATATATACAGGGAAACACTGATACAGATATTTTAAAATAACCATATGGAATGAATGGATACTGAAACTGCAAAACGAACTGTAAACAGAACAAATTTACATGGAGCTGAACAAAAGCAGGGAAGTTAGACCCACTATCTTTATCTTGTGTGAAGGTTTTATTGTACCTTCAGGATAAAAAGGAGCTTCAAGGGGTTATATATATGTCATGAAACACATCTGCTGAGCTTCTAATGGTTATGCTGCAGGTAGAAGACATTGCTTATCAAAGCCTAAATAATGTTTGTGCTTTCACATATAAAGAAGAACCGTAAAGTCTGGAAGTGGGATTCCCCAAAGCAGGCTCACACTGGAAAAATACCTACTCATTCACTGCTGGCAGGGCTGAGAGCCTATGACTAATTCTGTATCAATTAGGCTACTGATCTCCTGTTAATCTATACACAAATCCTGTGGGTGCATTAATATTCCTTAGTGCTTAGATAGAAATAAAGCAAGATACAGACAAACCCAATAAATTATTGTTTTCTATGCATTGTCTATGCTAACGATCATAATGAGACTGTTCCTTGGCAAGGTTTGGGATAAATGAGCTGGCCACATTCCCTTTCACTCTGGAAACATCCCAGGGTTTAGAATGTTCTTAGGTGAGTTTAATGCTTACAGAAAATATTAGATTGATAGCTGTGCAAATTTTTGTTTCCAAAGAGTAGAAGCATGCCTGGTAGAAACAGATTTCTCTGCAATTTCCCACCAATATGCTGCCAGATGTTCTCTGGAAAATGGGATTTTCTGTGCGAGACTCGGCTCCCATGCCTCTAGTTAACAGCAGGAGGGACATCCTTGAGTCTCCTGCAGACCCTCCTCAATGAAGCAAGATGGCAGCTGTGCTCCTCACTATAGGGCATCCAGACGCTGCACAACAGAGAGGATGTATGTACATACCTGTGCTCATGCTCTGCACCTGAGTGATGGCCACCAGCATCTTCCCCTGCTAACCCTGATTGCACTGGAGCTCCCACTGGCACCCTAGCCCAACCCTGTCTCTGCCTAACCCATCTTCCCTGGTGGCATTCAACCCCACAGGCTGTTTTCTGTCCAGGTCTCCTGGTATAACCCTGCTCTATAATTTCCCTGCTCTCTGTACATGTTCACAGTCCTCTTGTTTGGTTCCAGCCTGTGACTGATCGGGGTGGATTCAATCCAGTGAATCAGCAGCTTGACTAGCCATTAACAATATGCCTTTTCCAGGCTCTTAAGACACTGGCAGCACATCTTGGCTATAAATCTTTTGCTATAGAGCAACCATACCAGATGGTGTTACAAAATTCTGCTCCAGGTACATGGAGCACAAAATCATTTTTTTTTAACATTTAGCTGTGATGTTCTATATTCCTGTTCATTTGAGAACCAAAAGGTTTCTCATAGGACACAAAGAGGTATCATACCATGTATCTGGCAGGTTTGCCTGCTACCCCTCAATGGTTTCTTGTTAGTCAGTTGCCTCAGTGGGTTTAAAAATATTTTAATTGATTCAAATACATTCAGAACATTTCTGTAATGGTTTTTAATTGTGTAATTAGGGTAAAGACATATAATCATGTAATTAGACTGTGTAATTACAATGTGTAATAATATTGTAGTGCTGTTATACACATCCTTTTAAACACAGAGGAAAAAAAAGCATGCGTGTAACTCCAAAGCCATAAATGTGAGTCCCAGAGTGTCTAAATATTTCCTTACATACATTCCAGTTTTCCTTGTGCAATCATGGAAGATTAAATACAGGAATGTATGCTATCGTAAGGCTGCTGGGGAGACACACAATATTTTTGGAGATCAACTCTATTAAACTGTGTGGTTCCAACATGAAATGGTTGTGTTCAGGTGAGGCATATCTAAAGGTAGATGTTGAGGAAAGATGAGGGAATTCAGCTGAAGATGTGATTATAAAGCACACTTAATTCCTCTGTGGATGGTCTCACTGCAAGGGATAATGGTGCTTTTATCATGTGGCCTGACTCCTTTTCTTATGGTGGAAATGGAAGCTGAATTGATCCAGCTCTTCTTGAGGTCAGTGAAAAAGCTCCCAGTGGCTCCAGCTGGGTAAGCTCACACTCCCTGTGGGGTTGATCCCACTCCATGAAAGGCTTTAAGCCTCCTTGTACCTGTGGGAAATCTATGTCTTATTCTGCTCCCCCCTGCCCCTGCTCTGGTGGAGTCAGACAGTTTCAGGGGTGTAAGGCACTTGGATTCACCCACTTTTCAGAGACAGGGCAATGTGTCTTGGAAAAAAAAGAGTTCACTGCTGTTAAGTTTCATCAGCTCCCAAGTGGATCAGACAATCTGTTCCATGATGCTGAGAAGTGTTTTACAATTCACAAAATTGAAGTACAATGGGATTAATAGTTAGCAATTACTGACTCGCTTTGAGGAGTTCAGGTGAATATGTCCAACGTTCATCTACATTTTACTCATTTTAAGAAAAGGATGGTGAATCCCCAAACCAAGCAGATGTTGCAGGTTGGCATATGAGACATCCTTCATGCCCAGCTGTGGAAACAATACCCTACCTGTCACTGGTTTTGTACAGAATTAATGAACAGTTTGCAAAACGTATCACATCGTCAATAGCTGATGGACATGTTAATAATGCCTTATTCAGATTTTGCAGAAGCATGACCCAGTTTCATTCACAAATTTGCATTACAGTTAACTACAGTGAGTATGGTGTTTAATGCAAACAGGTGCCAACACTGGAGGCTTTTGTGCAGTTACCTGAGTGGAAAAAACCCTCCTAACAGTGCCTCAGATGAAATCACACAGCTGGCTAATACCTCCTTGGCAATGTGTGCAGATCACTTCAGTCTTCCCAAAGGGTCTGAGATACTTTTCAGGTCAGAAAGCAGCCACGCCAATCTAACAGCTTGTTGCCAACAGGAGGTTTGGCTCTCCCTCCCTCCTCTCCCTTCTGAACCCACAGACTGTGTGTTGTGCAACAACAGGCCATGTGCTGCTGTAGCTTGTGGGGTGTTCCTGTGTGCTGATCTAATCGCTAACACAACAGGAATACATTAATTTTATTTTTTTCTCTGTGAGCTCAGCAGCCACGAGGCAGAAGGACAGAACCTGCACCTGGGGGCAGAGGCTCGCTGTGAGGAAGGCAGGGGGACCTCCTTTATCTGGTGGGGATGGGCTGTTGGATCAGCTCCTATACAATGCACATCATTAGTAACAGCATCCAGGAGAGCAGCCAAAGCACCCTTTTGTGCCACAACACATTCCTTGCTAATGGAGACTATATATTGTAATGGAGACTAAAAGTGTGCATACAAAAGATAAATAGACTTACGATCTAATATTCTCATTTTAGTTCACCTACTAGAATCAAAATCTTTTGTGCTGCTACTGTGTTAGGAAAAAGTGGCTTCTCCTCTCCCTAAAGTGAAAATAATAGTGGTTCACATGAAAAGCCATGCATCAAAAATTATTGGTTTCTAACCAGTTAATACCTTTTTGTTACTTAAGAAGTTGTGGATAGAATGATACATATTATAATGCTCTTTCAGCCTCTTAAAGCTTGAGTTTCCCAGTGCTACTAAAATGTTAGCCATGCAGACAGCCTGCAGTGAAATCCAGGTATATATGTTCAGAGGGAACTCTAATAGTGAGAGACGCATGCCTGTCCACCAACAGAGCATGAGAACCACCAGGGCTGGAGGCATCTCCTGATGGACACAGTCACGTTTTGTTTAGAATGTGCCTTAAAATTGTCAGTTCACCTCCTTTATCATGACAGCCAAGCTGGCTCTTCTGGCTCCTGACCAGAGAGGTGTGGGCAGTAGCAGGGCAACGGGAGATGTTGGTGTGCAATAGCACATTGCAACTCCATCCCTTACTGATCCGGGGCCAGAAACAGCTGCTTGTGGAGAAACCCACTCATTTCTCTGCCTGACAAACTGACCTCTTGCTGTCTTGGGCCAAACACCTGCTAGAAAACTGCATGGAAACCACTCTATATTCAATTGGAAGAGTGCGGAAAACCGGCAAATGTTTTATTCACTGACTTCAGCTCTGTGATTTCTGCTGGTGATTTCTGTGGTAATGGGGTTTGATTTCCACGTTTGCTGTTCGTACCTCAACCTGCTTGTTCTGCTTGTGCTATTCTGAGCTGCTCCATCTTCTGCTCACTACTCACTGTTTGTTCTGGGAGGATGGCTCCGAACTTCATGTGGTGTGTTTTTCTTCTTCCTGAGACTTTTTGTCTGAGATATCTGAGACTTTTTGAGAAAGGAGAAAAAAAATCAAAGATTTCTGCCTAAAAAGGTGAAGCCATGCAGAGAAAACCTCTGCACAACACACAACCTTTTTTGTTGGACTTTCTTTTTCTCTGAATTTGCTGTGAGTTAGCCGATTGCTGATAGGAATTCTTGTAGCAAACAAAGACTGAGATATTGAAGCAACTGCATGACTTTTATTTGTATATCTCTTGGTGAATGCTTCTTACTGCTGACCTCCAGTATCACAGAATCACAGAATCACAGAATGTTAGGGATTGGAAGGGACCTCAAAAGATCATCTAGTCCAATCCCCCTGCCAGAGCAGGAACACCTAGGTCAGGTCACACAGGAACATGTCCAGGCGGGTTTTGAATGTCTCCAGAGAAGGAGACTCCACAACCTCTCTGGGCAGCCTGTTCCAGTGCTCTGTTACCCTCACTGTGAAGAAATTCTTCCTCACATTTATGTGGAACCTCCTATGTTCCAGCTTGCTCAGCCAGAGCAGTTGCTACAGCATCTGAAGTTTCTCATGGCAATCACTCAACACGCACAGGTCCTGCTGAACCCGCTGATCAATGAAACACAGAGTTTTTCCTCTGTGCAGTACAGATTCGGGGGTTGCTGCTTGCATAAGTGAAAAAGCAAAAGCCCTGAGCTGACCAGAGTGCACAGAAGCCTGATGGGGCATTAATGAGAGCGTGGCATTAATGAGAGCAGGGCTCAGCCCTGGCTGGATCCCACCTGGCAGCCAGTAGTGTGGCAGCTGCCTGCCAACCCACTCAGCACTGTCCCCCCACTGGCACTGCTCTCCCCCATCACATCCTGCCCTGCTCACTGTATATATATATAGTCTCTGCGTTTGCTGGAGGAACAGTCGGCGTGGGATGTAGAGCTGTGCTGTGCAGACACAACACCTGCAGTGCCACTTGGGCTCATCCCTCGGAGCAGGATGAGATTTGTGCCGTTCCCTTTTTGGCTCTCCCCTATGCTATTTGAACAAAACAGCACCTCCTTTCAACTTTCTCTGTTTGACAAATGTTTAATAAGAGTTATTTTTAGCAAATTGGTTTTTACAGTACTATGCACTTTTATCACATCCTCCTCATGAGGAACTCCAACCATTGCACAAGTGTTAATTGAAAAATCCTTACAGAAGATGCTGGAGGCAAGCAAACAATGCTGGAGCCTCAGTGGAAACTGAGGCATGGAGCAGTTATGTGCTTTGCCCAAAGACACATGGAACTGGAAATAGTCTTTTGACTGCTCACTCCTCTGCTCTGGCCTCAAGGAGAGGACTGATTCCAGCCCCCTCCTCCTGTTCTGCTTTTTGAGTGCTTTTGAGCAAAAATACAGTGTTCATTTTGAATCCAGGCAACTGTAGCTATTCCAGCACTGAATTACTTCTCCATTTCCTGCACCTAACTGTACTTCTTTGACCGCAGAGGGCTAGACAAGCTCTTGACGAGGCAGACTGGGCTTGATGCTGGGGGACACTTGGTGTTTGTTCATCACACAAAACAACACAACTCAGAGGACCCTGCACAGCTGCCTGTGTCTGAAAGGGGAGACGCAGCTGTGACAGGGGGTTAATTCTCTGCTCAAGCCCATAAATCCTGCACATCAATAGGGTTTCTTAGCTCAGCCAGTACTGCAATAGCACAGCTATGAGGCTGTGAAGACCTGAGCCAGGCTCTGTTCTGTGCCTGCGTGGACTGCTGTGAGCTTAGAGGATCTGTGCACTGTGCTCTGTTAGGTGATATATGCATGGCCAAAGACAAAAATACCTGAAATGCTCCTTTCCAGGTGGAAGCAGCATCTCAGCAACATCCAGAGGAGGGAAACGACACATGGAAATTGAATTGCAGAGACCAAACCAGCAGCTCAAAGCACATTCACTTGGAGTAAGGTGCTGTGCAGATATTAGCTGAGTCCTAAACCCAATATGGCTGTGTCAGCTCAATGCTGTGCTGAGGCATGCCACCTCTGGGCTTGGGGCTGGTACAGAGCCATGCTGCTGCAGCTGCCTCCCGGCCTGGAGCAAGCAGCATCTATCAAGGGCCAGCATCTCCAAACCCCACTGCATCGCTCCAGCGCTGCTGCAACCTCCTTCCCTCCCAAGCTCAGGGAGGCACGTGCATGGAAGAATATGCTGCCACAGGCTAAGTTTACATGTACCTAATGCTCTCCTAAAACTGTCTCCGCATGCAAAGTAATCAAATTAAGAAATTTATTTCCATTGGGTACCAACAACTTTGCATCTGCCCATCTTTTTTTAGATGCTTTGAATTGGGAGTTATAATCCCACTTCAGATTGATCTCTAGGTATAGTCAGGTGGACGGAGGACAATAAGGTTTTTGTTCCAGGAGAAAAAAACTGTCTTCACAGGTTTGTTAGAATAAGGATGACAGGCTTGCTTCAGACCTTGCTTACCCTGCTGTGAAGGCTGAAGTAGTTTGTTAGAGCCACAGCAGAAATCAGGTCACGGAGGTTTATCCTGGACATCCCCTCCACTGGCGAAACCCCGTCATGCCCCACAATGTCTGTTGGAGGTGGTGGGTGTGGGTTCAGCCTAAAAAGTGACTGAAGCCTGGATGGAGCTGCTGGACACAACACACCCCGGTGCAGTGGTAATGGCACTTACTTTTATCTCATGCTTTCCTCAGTTATAACAAGAGAAATGCTGCATCTTCAAAATGCTGAATTTCCTAGACCAGCCCTTCTCTATCTTTTTCTCGTTAAAGGAAATTGCTGCAAAATGTTGATTGGCAGTACTTGTGAATATAGCTATTTGCTTATCTACAAACCACTTATATTATGGCACTGTTGGCTACTGCTCATTAGAAATAGTTAATATCTGTATTCTGAAAGCTACAAGAAGTTCCCCAGGCATGGCCTATGGCCCATTTAGTTTGTCAGCCACAACATCATGACTTCAATCAGTATTGTGGACTCATCTCATGAACCCGGTAGCGTAAGCCCTGGTAGCATTTGGCACATTCAAATATTATCTATCTGTAGATGAGAACTGATTATTTTGTATGCACCGACCTTCAGAAAAGTTTCTTACATTAGCTGCTGAAATGATAGTATCTCCTAGGAAGATTATCATCGGTGGAGGCAGGTCGGTTGGTTCTACCTTGTTTATCTTCAGCTGAACAAGGGAACAAATTCTCTGAAGCACAGCCTGAGATCTTATCGGGCAGAACTTAATAAGCAGTGCCAGTTCCCTGGCACATTTTGTGAGCTGCCCCCACAGCAGAGCTCTGAGTGACAGGTACTGGCCATGCCTGTGTTGCAAATATTTTTAAGTATAACTGTTAGGAAAATAACCAATTTTTCAGTTCAATGGCTGAAGCAAGCAGTGGAAAAAATAGTTTGGGGCTGAACCAAAACAGAATTTTTAGTTTCTTTTGAAAAATGGGGTTCCCACTACTTTCTATTGTATAATTCTCTTTAAACTGAAATATTTCATTAAATACTTTGTGAATTATTTAGATACTTGAACAACCTTTTTATTGGTCAGTTTTAAATGCGCCTAATGTTGCAGAAGCAATACAAGGAATCAGTGAAGCCTGGCTTTCAATAAACAGCATCTGTCCTCCTTCTCCTACATGGCTAGAGTACAGAGACTCAGCTACTTTGCCATGGCCCCATGACACTCTGCAGCAATATCAGGTTTCCTCTTACACTCATGCACCTTCTGTCTATGATACCCGTCTTTCTCATGTCCTCAGATCCTTCACTAGTACTTCCAGCTCCCTTCACACCCCAGACCTTTCCAAGCTCCCATGCTTCCCACATGCCCCAAATGTCTCTTACAGCCTGTCTCCTGTAGGACTTTTGGCTTCAATCCACTTTCCCTACATTTATTTATATATATATATATATACACACAAACACGCACACATATGTACAGAAATACTTGCAGTGTTTCCCCTGTACTCTGCCTAACTTTATTTAGCATGACAGATGATCAAGAAATGGCAGGCAGTGCAGCATATCTGAAATTAGATTTGTGCTGAGTTGGTCAGCCAAGTGCTGTTAAGTGCTGAATCTCCAGGCTTTCCCTTAGTGGGATCACTAGTTAATGCTCTCTTTTTTTATCCAGCCATTGATCTTCAGAACCCTTCTGGGAGTTTGATATTTTTAAGATGTTAGCCTTCTGTTAAATTTTGATGAAATTGCACAATGGGTTTAAAAGTTATTAGGGAGGGGGACTGATAAATAGGAGGCCAGATAAGCAGTGTAATTTCATAAGGAAATTATTTTTATGGGATTATAAAAAATTTTTGCTTTCAGATATCAAAATGAACTGTACTAGCATAAAAAAGAAATCCAACTAAAGCAAAGCATTAACTTCAACAGCCATTCATTGAAAGACTTAGTTTCCTGAAATACTATTGCTCCCTGAAATTGCAGTGAGTCAAAAAAGACTCCATAGTTGGGTTTGTATTGGTCTGGGATCTAGCTGGTACATATTATGTCACAAGGAGTCATGGTGACATGGTTGAAACTAAAGTCAAATTTCTGAATATATTGATTGTCATTGAAAAACTCCTATTTCTCAGAGGACAGGGAAATATAACAATCAGAAATGTCATCCTTGCTACCAGCTCTGCAAGTATGTGAATTTAACTCCAGAACTTGGACATGTTGCAAATCTAAACAGGGAACTGCAGTTCCGTACTTGTGTTAGGCAAATGCATAGTGAAGAGCAACAATATTAATGCAGTCCTGGAAGGATGGGAGGGTCAGCCATCCATTGCTATAAGGCACAAATTCTTTCTTTAAATGAGAATGCTAGTTAAAAATCAGATTATCCAAATGGGATAGTGGAGTGCAGAAGGAGGACTATTTTTATCCTAAATACCTCATTATTTTCATTGGGAATTGGGAGCTAATCTGTCACTAGAAAATGGCAGACGAAGCAAAATCATAATCACTGGAGACTAAATTTCTTGAAACTTAGAGAAACAAGTGTCAAATACTAAGTTAATTCACTTTACTAATTCAATAGGTGCCAAATGCTGATGTGGAGTGGGAATGGAAAGAGAATGCTGTACTTTACAAGGCAGACACAAGCTACTGAAAGCTGACCTTTGGCTCTACCACACAGCCCTGCCAAAATGCATCAGCTCTCTCCTAACATATTCACACCCCACCATCTCCAACACTTACCCAATCTGCAACGACAGTCCTGTAAGAAGAAAGCAGTTACTGTTCTTCAGAAAAGACCTCGCTTTTTGGGTGCCTGATACGCAATACTGACAATCCAATTTTCAGAGATTTGAGAGGCATGTCTAGGTAAATTCCAATTCTAGAAATAGGTATTAGACAGCTAACATTAGGAGTCCAATGATGAAAGCATCCAAAGGTAGCTATATTAATTTCTGAGTCTTTCTAGTTAGAAAGTTTGTTAGTACAGGGTTAAGATACATGCATTATTTTTTTTGTTATTGGCATCTGTCTACTATCAGTGGAGCAGAAACCAACCTTTTTTTTTACATAATTCAGCCATCAGTCATCCTCCAGATTCAATTTTTGGTCAATTTTCAACAAATATGTGCTATACTTGGGTCAATGATCTAGAAATGAAAAGTACCAAGTAGCTCAAACTGTCAAAGCTGTCCAGTTCACAAATTCTACTCTTAGAAAAAAAGGCACAAAACATTAACTAGACTGGACAAGTGATGATTTTGCTGAATTCTTTTCCTGTTAAAAAAATGGAATTGGTCAATGCAGTGTGCTTTGGTCTGAATGATAGCTATAACAGCCCAGCCATTTTATTATATGATAACATTCACCTCCTTTTCCCAAGCAGGCTAAGAATGACAATACAATTTATAATGGTTTTACTGCTAGAGTTTAGACAATAATACTAGATATACATTAAAAAAATGAAAAAAAATCCCTTTCACTTGTTTTTTTGTCTGCTTAAATGATAATCTTTTTTCTATAATTATGAAAATATAAAGTGAGAAAACACCTAGTCCTTGGGTTATGGAAGTTGAAGGTCTGAAATAAAAGTGAAATAAAGCAAATGGGATTCAGATACATGCTCTATGAAAAGAGAGGTGAGAAAGACAAGGAAAAGAAAGAAGAAAGGAGAACCAAGGTGGAACTGAGGCACAGCCCAGGAAACCTGACCAGAAAAGAAAATGGAACATTTAATATTATTTATTATATATGCCTAGCTTGAAAGACATTATACTTTCTGTCACTGCAACTTTTTCTATGAGGCCCTTAATTTATTTAGAAGACAACCTAACTATAGGTCTAGACAAACCTAGGCTGATATCTGTGATTTCAATGCTATGCAGAGCTTTAGAGAATATTCTGAAGAATGATGGGACAAAATATCGATGCAGGTTTAGCGGGTGCCGAACTAGCCTGATGGGTTTTAGGTATAGCTCTAGAATATTAACAAAGAATCTAAGTAGAATCATAGAATTGTAGAAGAGCCTTGGTTGGAAGAGACCATGCCTGAGGACTGGAGGAAGGCCAACATCACTCCAATCTATAAAAAGGGCAAGAAGGAGGACCCGGGTAACTACAGGCGAGTCAGCCACACCTCTGTCCATGGAAAGGTGATGGAACAGCTTGTTCTTGGCGCCTTCTCAAAGAATGCTGAGGAAAAGAGGATTGTCAAGAGTAGTCAACACGGGTTCCACCAAGGGGAAGTCATGCTTGACCAACCTGATAGCCTCCTATGAGGACAAAACTAGATGGATTGATGAGGGAAGGGCAGCCAACGTGGTCTACCTTGACTTCAGCAAGGCTTTTGACACTGTCTCCCATGGCATCCTCACAAACAAACTTAACAAGTGTGGACTGGATGATCGGGCAGTGAGGTGTGTTGGGAACTGGCTGAATTTCCCAGAGAGTAGTGGTTGGTGGGGCAGAGCCTAGTTGGAGGCCTCTGACTAGTGGTGTCCCCCAGGGGTCCGTACTGGGTCTGGTCCTATTCAATATATTCATTAACGACCTGGACGAAGGGACAGAGTGTATCCTCAGCAAGTTTGCTGATGATACAAAGCTGGGAGGAGTGGCTGACACACCAGCGGTCTGTGCCATCATCCAGCGTGACCTGGACAGGCTGGAGAGCTGGGCAGGGAGAAACGTAATGAAATTCAATAAGAGCAAGTGTAGAGTCCTGCATCTGAGGAAGAACAACCCCTTGCATCAGTACAGGCTGGGGGCTGAGCTGCTGGAGGGTAACTCTGGGGAAAAGGACCTGGGAGTCCTGGTAAACAGCTTGCTGACCATGAGCCAGCAATGTGCCCTCATGGCCAAGAAGGCCAATAGTGTCCTGGGGTGCATTAAGAGGAGTGTGGCCAACAGGTCAACAGAGGTTCTCCTCCCACTCTGCCCTGGTGTGGCCTCATCTGGAGTACTGTGTCCAGTTCTGGGCTTCCCAGTTCAAGAGGGACATGGAGCTACTGGAAAGAGTCCAGTGCAGGGCCACAAAGATGTTTAAGGGATTGGAGCATCTTCAATATGAGGAGAGTCTGAGGGAACTGGGTCTGTTTAGCTTGGAGAAGAGGAGGAAGAGAGGGGATCTCATTAATGCTTATCAATATCTTAAGGTGGGTGTCAGGAAGATGGGGCCAGACTCTTCTCGGTGGTGTCCAGTGACGGGACAAGGGGCAATGGGCACAAACTGTAACACAGGAGGTTCCATCTTAACATAAGAATACACTTCTTTACTGTGAGGGTGACAGAGCACTGGAACAGGCTACCCAGAGATGTGGTGGAGTCTCCATCTCTGGAGACATTTAAAACCTGTCTGGATGTGTTCCTGTGTGATCTACTCTAGGATCCTGCTCTAGCAGGGGGATTGGACTAGATGATCTTTGGAGGTCCCTTCCAACCCCTGCCATTCTGTGATTCTGTGATCATCAAGTCCAACCATTAACCTAACACTGCCAATTCACCACTATACCATGTCCCTTAGCACTTCATCTACATGTTTCTTATATACCTCCAGGGATGAAGTAGCATATAGTATGCCATGGTGGGGATCAACGTCAGCAGCCACCAGGACCTCTCGCAGTGCTTAACCCATTTCCCTGTCATAGTAACTTTCACTGTGTGTCCAGTGCTCTTAAGGGTCCTGCACGTTCCTGATACTCATACACGTACAAATATATATGCTTCACAGCATGTAAGACCACACTAAGGAAGGTACTCTGTGAAGTGATAAGCACAGAAGCTGAGGATGGCATCGTTGAAAGCATGTGCGCTCACATCCATAGCCACAAAGTAAGGATTTGAGTAGAAAGGGAAAGAATATGAAGATGCCACTACCCCTTTCAGATGAACCAAGAGCACCCAGACTGTTGGTTGTTCTGTTTTCCTGCTGGAGCTCACAGCAGCATGAACTTCCCTTCCTGGACTTTTCTTCATATTCTTCACTAAGTTAGATCTAACCTTTGCCTAGAAACAGGGAGAATTGGTGCCTTCCGAAGTGGACACCCTGTGAGAGCCAGAAACCCAAGCAGTGGCCTTTGGACTTCCTCTCTGCACCCAGCTCCAGCTTCTCCAGAGGTTCCCAGGTTGCTCTTTCAAAAACAATTTTCATAGAACAGAGGGCAAAGGTTAATATTATCTTATCCACAAAAGTGAGACTGATGTTGGGTAAGCACATGCTCTGCATCTATCTGGAATGACATTAACAGCACTGAAAAGAAACAGATGGGCTTCAGCTGGACTTGGGGAAGAAGGTGACACTTTGGCAAATTGTTTCTGATCAGTATCTTATATAGAAATTATTGTGAAAGATGAAATCCTATCAGTTCATGCCATAATCCTCAATACTTAGTATTTTTAGAACATTTTTATACCTCTATTTGTGTCTGAGTACAACTTTACGACCTTTGTGAGAACTGCTTGATAGATGAGCAGACACAGCCTTGAATGCCAGCTGCTCACTAGCGTATAAATGATTGATCAGTGTATAAACCTGCTGATCTTCTGGCATCACTGTAAACATACAACTTCCAATCATTTCACAGAGCCCTTTTAGGGGTTTATTTAAGATAAGCTCGTCAGTCCTCTTCAGTAAAATAGTTGGGCAGGTGGGCTGTATGGGAAGATTTATTGTAACATGTCATTTTTGCTCATATGGGCTAAGAATTAACGTATACAGAACAGCAGGGAGGATACTTCTAAAACTGAGGCAGAACAAAGGAGGGCAGTTTTGCTCTTTAGATAGCTACTGCCTCTGCTTGGATGTGCTGAGGCCACATGACAATGAATGCTCAGACATTTTCAGGCATCATTTAAAATTCAACAATTAGATACTGCAGGCTAGTTCTGAAAGGGCACAGAAACACAGCCTTAACGCTGATACACATTTTTATTCTCCCAAGCAAAGCTGCTCCTTAGCCATTTGGCATTACTTCTTTCCATGTTGCCAAATCCAGCATTTCCATTAAGGATGCAAGTACTGTGTTTTTGTGGCTGCTCTCCTAAGTACTGCACTTTTATACTTTGCCAGCATGGCTTCTGTACTGAATTTCCAATCAGTTCTTTAACAATGTTTTCTTCTCCTTAATAACTGAAACACATTGAACGATTTCTAGTACACTTCCACTTTCTCTAGTAGACCAATATTTGTCTCTGTAGGATATATGGTCTGATCTTTATTGCTTTATCAGAGGTTTATTTGCAAGGGGTCAGCCAGTTGTTATTGTCAGAATGTTATGATAGTTCTTCAAAGGAAGCGTGAATGTATTTGATACACATCAAACATTAAAACACCTGAAAAATGTTGTTTGAAACTCTATGCTCAAGGATTAGTATAAGTAAGATTCATGACCATTTAAAAAGTGTATGAATTGCTCCAATGGACTCAGTTTATTCCCACCCTCTAAAATTCACAGGATGATTTCACAGGATGAAAAAAACTCCTGCTGCATAATCATGTCCAACATGCCCAGTGGAAAAGCTTTGAGGATTTTGGTTCAATAATCTACTTAAAAATAAAAAGAATAGTAGTAAACATTTTGTATAAAATGAGTCCATTTTAGCTATGCCAATCTAATTTGGTTTCTGAATGTGCTCTTTTTGAAGTAACCACTAAATAACTGAACTATTGTACTCTGCAGAGATTCCAGATGCATCCATTTTAGCAGGCATTTGCATAACACTGCTATTTTTCTCAATTCTTATCCAATGTGCTCTTATCTTTCACATTTATTATTATGGTAGAAATGTAAAAAGTACAGTTAAACTATTGTCTCTGTGTTCAGGAAGCAAGAAATTATCTATGTTTATAGCTCATTGCTGGTAGCAACGCTGGTGGATTTACTTAGTATTTCAAGATGATTGCCCACCTATCAGACCCTACAGTGGGTGTTCAGGGTCTTCAGCTATACCAGACAGTGGAGAGTACTCAGAGAAAACCAGTGAGAGCTTATGAAACCCTTGGAAGAGTAGGGAAGGAAAGCAAAGTCATAGGGAGGCACAAAGTGCCCCAACACTGTTACTTCAGAGAACAGGACTTATGTTGGGGTGCTTTTGTGTCTGTATTTAGCATACAAGTAGGAAAGAAAGAAGGTGGCTACTGGTTTCTTCTTCTTCTTCACATCTGTTCATCTTCCTCTAGTGAGGAAGAAGGAGGAGATATACCTACAACATCCAGATTTCTCCAGACTGCTGGGATCCAGTGGCAATGGCCATTTTTTCTCTCTCTCATCTGCTGTGGTGTAGAGGATCAAAGAAGTCTTCGTGTGTGTTACCAGATGGCTGATTCTATAAGCATGGCCTGATGCAAAATCCTATGTCAAGGAGCAAGAAATGTAGCCACACACTGACAAAGAGCATGTGGAAAGTCAGCTGGACACGAGCTGGAGCTGTGCTGGCAGACAAAAGGGCTACTGAGCAAATGAGATCCATTTTTCTATGAGACGGAAAGCAGTTCACCATGTTTTTTCTTCATTAATCAGTGGGAACCAGTACTCTTTATTCATGGTCTCCAACTTCTTCAGTTAAGTAATTAATGCATATGTTTAGGACTAATTTTACTTTCTCATTATAGAAAGTAGAGCTGGAAAGGAACTGTTGGATCAGCTGATGTATCAATCAGCACTACTGCAAGATTGACCTTTACTTAATAAGGTATTTTAATCAGCTTTTGACTTTTAGTTTTGATGCCTCATTTGCGTCCCCTTAGGAGTACCATCATTTAGCACATTGGTAAAGTAGTTCCCTAATAAAATACTTTTATTAGGGCTTAGTCAGGGAATATAATTCAATAATAATTCCACCACCATCTATCTTTTCTAATTCGCCTTTCATTGCTGAACCACAATATACCTTATCAACAAAGCCAGTCTCATTCCTCCCCACTTAAAAGACAGAGAAATAGAGAAATCAAATGATAGATCCAAGCTCAGTAAGAGGAACAGGAATCAAGCTTAGCTATTCTGAACACTCCTCCAGGGCTTTTGCCTTGCTGCCACTCGATACCAGTAGAAAAATCTAAGTAGCTTCTCACATGCATATGCATGATCTTCTCACATGCTCGTAAATACAAAAGTAGACATTTTCAAAAGGAAGACCTGGAAGTGTCTTCTAGCTCTGTATTGAAGAACCTTGACTTTTGGTCTCACTCCCCAGTTTCTACTAAAACCTCCAGAATACTTTGATTTTCTACCTGCCCTAGTTTGAGGATGTTGTCTCCTCAAGTTGGAGGCTGTCAGACTTCCAGCTCTGATCTCTAACAACAGTTCCCTGCATAACATACTGTAGACTGCTGTGGAGGGGGAGCCCAAAAATCCTCTGGCTGGAGTGGTCCTGCTTTGTGTGACAGAATTCAACAAACACTGGGCAAGAGAGTGCATGACACTAAGGCACTGCAGAGAAAAGTTCTGAATTTGGATCCAATGACTGTTCACACAGTTCTTGGATAAAAAAATCATACTTTGAGCATAGATCCTACAGCAGTGCTATGAGAATCTTCATCTGGGAGAGATTAAGTTCTCTCTGATGCCAAACATAATGAAATATCCATGTTTATTTGTATATTTTCTCTTTTAAAAATATTATTTATATTTATATAGTTGAAATCACAGGCAAATGGTTGCCATTATCTAAAGAAGGAAATTTCAAGGGAAAAAAAAAATTATTAAAAAAAATCTGGTAGTTTGGCTTCTAGTTGCAGATTTCTAGATGTAATAAGTCTTGTACTACTTGCCTACTGCTCCTGTACTCAGAGCTCCTTGTAGCCCATTGCGGAGGTGATAACTGAAGGAAAAGAAGTTGTAATTAAAAAGAAATTAATGACTGGAGCTAATTGCAGTGATGCTATCATAGATGAGCCACATGTTGGTTGAAGCTGAAAGAGAACACATGAGCTCTTCAGAGCTGTGACAAGACTTTGTTCTTGGCTGACACGGCAGAGAATCATGTTTTGAAGCTAGAAATGAGGGCCAGGAACTCCCAACCTGGAGCCTATGGATGTGGGTTTCAAAGCAGAGCCTGATTTTGACTTTGAAAAGCAGAGTACCTAAATACTTCTCCTCTGAGGCAACAGTATAAACCTTTTGACATAGTTCCAGATTCCTCTGGCCAGCTACAGCCTGGCAAGTGCATGTGGTGGGCTGTCTATAGCAATCCATCACAGATCACTCCCCAGTGAGTTTCTTCAATGTTTTCTTCCTCAAATGGAAATTCAAGTGGCCAAGTTTGTTCTGAGTTCAAAGTCACCTTAAGTGCTTTGAACATAGAGCCACACACTGAAGCAGTAAGAGGCTGAAGTGGATCACTCTTGAACTCTTTAGAAAGAACAGATGGGAGGAGACTAGTGGACATGAAGAGAAATACCAATCCGAAAAAGAGAAGAGAGTAACAGAAATTCTGCATTTTATTTTTGCAAGTATCTTTATTTTTGAAAAGTACATGCTAACTGAAATGAAAAGGTGTGTACATGGACTTCTGTGTATCAGGAGTTGTGAGGGGGTACACAACTTTACAAAAAAAAAGGACTATACAATTTTAATGAACATGGATATACAGGGGTATAGCTGGTGTTCTGACTGGATCTGTACTCTTTATTACTACCAGAGCTGTTGGCAGTTCTTTTATGCATTGTAGTTATATATGAAAACTTAATTTGGGTATCCATATTCATATGTATGTTCACCTAATTTTGAACAAATTTGCCTGAATGTTTGTGAGTGTATGCCATGAGAACTAAATGCTGATTAGCAGGGGCTTGCAATTTCACAGCAGTTTTCACATGCTTTGTGACCTGAGCTATTTTCCTTTTGAAGAATGACAGCTGATGTGCACTCTGTCATTTAGTCCCTTGATGGGACAAGTGCACTGCTAGCCTCCTGTCACTCAGTTTCAGATACTAGGCCTTTTGCAGATGGCTTTCTGCTGCAGCAACAATCATGTGGGTAGACTATCCCTGTTTACAAAAGATAATTCTCTTGCCAAAGGTGTGCCAATCTCTGTGCAAGACTACTTTTATTTCTTTTACAGAAAACTGTTTTGTCACCAAGAAACAACTTCCCACTAGCTTCTGTCTTTAAGGGTATTTGTTGTGCATTGACTGCAGGTCAGGCAGATGTATGGAGCCAGCCTTTAGCAGTCCTGGATCAGGTCCTGACAGCACTCATACGGAGAATAATGCGGGTGTAAGTGTCAACCAACTGGCATCCTGCACAGAGCTCTGCAATGAGCTCTCTCTGCAATCTGGCTCTTGGGAGTGATGTGGTGTAGTTTGAGTCTGCATGAGCTGCAATCACTGCAAGGTAGATGAATCCTTTGAATCTCCTGCCTAGCTCCTTTTACCTATTTCAGCCTTATGCTTGTAACTCTTGGAAATCTTTAGTGCAAATTGCTTATCTGTGACCATATGGACCCCAAAGATGAGTCAAAAGTTAAATGTAAACACCTTGTGAAGCTGTTCCATCTATCAGAAAAGCCACAGCTGTCCACAAAGTGCATCATCCACCTGCTCTGACTGACGTTACTTAACAGGATAGTTTCTTCTGAATGCTCCTGTATTTGTCACTCACAATGCAGACCATATTACCACTTCCTACCATAAAAGCAATTGCCCTGCAGTCTCAATTTCTTTTGGGAACTTATCATTTGGTCTCTTCACTCTTTGGCCAGAACTTTAATTTTATGTCATTAAGATACTACAGTTCAAAACGTTAAGTTATATTATTATGCAACACATCAAGGTCTATGTTTGCTGTTGATGGCTCACTCAAAATGGTGGTGATGAAGCTTAAAGCTAAGGTGAGTTGTGACAATTTATAGGAACCATTAGTTCCTATAAATTAAAGAAAACCATGTAATTCTGTTCTCTTCCCTCCTTTTGCTAATGGCATAAACATAATGTGAAAGTCTTTTTAGAAGTCTTTTTAGAAATACCTTTATTTTTTTCTTCAAAAGACAGTTTTCTAAATGAAAAAAGGTATGGATTGTTGTGTAAAATTTGCATGATTAGGAAACTGTATTGAACAGATTATAACCTCAAGAAAGTCTGCTAAACTTGAGTTATATTTCTCAGACGTGAAACCCACATGGTCGTTTACTCTCACACCTAAGCAAATAAGAAATGAATAAGCATTATTTTCATCATATAGTGAAAAGGAAAATTTTCTTGTAAGGCTAAAATACAGCTGTCTTCTCCCATGAATAATTTTAACAGTCAAATTCCTTCCTTACGAGCATTCATTAACCTATATAAGTATACAGAACTGTAAACATCAAAAGCATAGAGCAGGTGGACAATTCAGCATGGTAAGTCTACTGAGAAGTACAGCTTGCTCTTTTGCCTATCATCTTCTTACCTTTTTACCATCTTGCTGCATTTCATACACCTTTAACTGTTTCCTTGTCACCAATGCTCAGAAACAGCTGTGGTGCCAGGTACTCGCACAGCCACCACAGACTCTTGTTAGTGACTCTGCAATGATGCCTCCAGACAGGACTATTACCTGATTAAGAAAACAGCTGCCCAGCTGTCAGATCATTGCCCAATAATTTATTGTTCTTGAACTTTTTTGCACATAAATGAACACTGTTGTGGCTGTCAATTTACTGCCTCTTCCCCTCTGCTGAGCTACCACATAATGATATCCACATGTGTGGGGCAAAGTCCCAGCAGCAGAGGAGAGCTGACAGGGCAAGCAGAGGTTCCTCTTGGGTAGAATGTTGGTTGCTCCTCAGATGCATTCTCCTGAAAAGCCATGATGTAGCCACAACTGTCCTTAAGGGGACATCTGGCATATCACAGGCTATGGGATCTTCAGGCCTATGACCAGAGGACATCTCCACCACCAAGAGCAAGGAGTCACTAGGGTCCCACCTAATGGACAGCCCTGACCATGTGGCCACATTTTTTGCCCCTTGGAAGACAGCAACAGCACAGGGACTCTTCTGTGAGAAAAGGATGCTGCTCATCTATACCTACTAATCTAGAAGCAGGAGCCAGCACAAGCCTGGAGGCAGACCTCATGTAGATGAGGAGGGGGAAGAAGAGATAAAGGGGTATTTAATATTCATGGCTACTTGTTATGAGGGCTTTGACTTCACATTGCAAAAGTAGCTTAGGAGGCTGAGGGTTGTACTGCTTATATACTTAGTCTTATTTTCTTATCTATATGGGAGGCATCCTAGTGATAGTTGGATATTTCAGATTTTGGTATCCTGACCATTTCCAAGAGACACATGGATATTTTGCATGTGGACTAATGCTGATGAGTAGTTCCCAGTTGTTTATGGTTAGCCAGTACTCAGGGCTAAACCACAGCAATTGGTATATCACCCAAGACTCCCTCCCCAGCTGGGAAGGAGAATTGGGGAAAAAAAGGAAAAGGCCTGTGAGCTGAAGTATAGACAGATTTAATAGAATAACAAAATAGAAACAACAATCAATATATGATTGTATGGGATACACCTGTGAGTCAGCTGCCTTGATTGGATCTCCCAGCTGTCTTGGGGCTACTCATGGCCTGCCTGCATGGCTGGCCCATGGGTCTGTGCCTGGGGAACCAGGACACCAGTATCTTTTAACCTGAAAGGGGACAAGAGGATGTAGTTTATGGGGTAAGCAACAAAGCCCTCATGCATGTGCAGTGTGTGCCAGGGGTACAGACAGAAGGTTGTTTGGTGCCAACTCAAGGACAAGTATTGGCCCTAATGTTCTACCAGCTTCTTCATCATGATGGTGTAAGTAATCAACACCTCCTCTAACCACAGACCACTGCCCCAAACTGGTCACCTGAGCATGCAGCCAGTGACTGCCAGGATTACAAAATCTGCCTCACAATCTTGGCCATGTGAACCCAAAATCTTCCTCTGAAACACCACTGAACAAGTTCTAGCTGCAAAAATGCATGAGTATTACCTACACATCTCACTACCTGTTTCAGAGTGCAGTCTTTTGGGCAGAAACCTCTCCTTGATCTGTGGGACCATGCCCCAGAGCCCTGCTGCACCAGCACAGTGTTGCGGACAGCAAGCTGCAGCCCATTTTGTACAGAGATCAGAGACTGCTGGAGAGAATAAAGTGCTTGTGCCTTGTTGTCTCAGTAGGATATTTGCACACTAAGATGCAGGCAGGGTTTCCTGGCATCCAAAAGGCCAGAAACTAAGAGCTGGTGCTCTGCTGGTACTGGTACCTGCCATGTCCCCATCACTGATGGGGGTGGTGGTGTCCTCCCATGCCCCCCCTGTGCTCTCCTGGGACTGCTATGGCTGTGCTTGGAGGCAACACATGCAGGTGGAGAAATGCTGGGGGCCTGCTGTTGCTTAGCAGAAACTTTTTGTGATGAGGAGGGAGAGGATATTCTTTTTAGAAGACAAGTTGCCTTATTTTCTTTTCATTTGAAAGACAGTTTAAGAAATGGCGAACATTAGGCTTGACTGTGAAGGACAGAGTGGGGTGGGTCCCTCTTTGTCAAGGACTGGTTTGCTTTGAAGCTAGTAGTGTGGTACATTTCTGTGCTTAATCAAAGGAAAATGAGCTGCTGAATGATTTTGTCCGACATGCTGAGGACCAAATGTTCTGGCAGGAGCTTGTGCCAGCGACACGAGAGGTGATGAGCCTCCAGAAGCTGTTTTTCGCTCATGAGGTGCCAAAACAGATGAGATTCTTTGATACAAGTAGTTGTAGGGTTCATGAGCTCTGTATGGTATAGACAAATCAGACACAGTGCTGGTGTCAAAAGCACTCGTGGCATAGCTGTGAATGCTATTTTGATAAATATTTTCATTTTCAAATGCAGATGAATATTATCCTTACGGAAAAGGGCACACAGGGACAGTCTTTGAAACTGATGCTCTTGGTTTACCTGCAGAACAGATGTACACATGCAATTGCAAGAAACGTACACTTTCCTTAACCTACATTAGTAGGCTCTAAAGATATCTGGAATTGCATGCAAAGTTCAGTCTTCAAGTCCATTTATCTTTGGACTGAGTGTGCTGACTGTCTGCGATTCAGGAAGCTGGGGCCAGCATGCTGGTGCTTTCAGGTATATGCATAATGGTCCTTCTGGAGCAGGACTGAGACCAGCTATTTTTGTACAACACAGCCTGCCAAACAGCTTTTGATTTCCAATCCAGTGGCGAAGGGCTCCTAGTATCCTTGCTATTATTAGAAACAGCCTACAAAATTACAAAGGTGGCAGATGAGCTGAATGCCGAATCCCGCACTAGGGGACACTCAGTGAAAATGGTAGGGGATCAATGTGAAACAGGTAAAGTACTCCTTTAGCAGTCAGTAGGGAGCTTCAGGAACTCACTGCAGTGCTGTAGAAGCCGATATTATCAGCAGGTTCAGAATGGATTAGACAGATCCAGGGACAACAGGCCCATTAAAAAGAAACGGCAAAGATGTTCCCGCTGTAGTATTTGTCAAATCAGATACACAGCTCTGGATGCTGGGGGAGTACGAGGGGAAGGGGCTGCAGAAATCAGCCAGGCTTGCACACACTCATGGCATCTCTCCTTTTGCAACTGTGTGATAAACTACTGCGCTGAGCCAGTTTCATGTTTTGAATCTAGAAATGTGTTTTATCCCCAACCCACTGCATGAATATTCAGTTCCTACAGCATCCTAGATTCCTGTGAGCTGACTAGTGAACTCAAAGCAACATAATTAAACAAGAACTGGGATTCTTCATTCCTGGCTCTGATCCTTAGCCCACCAGTGCCTTGCTGTATAGGTATCCCTTTACATGGCTCATTATTGATCTCCCAAGCCAACATTTCCTCCTTACTGTGTACTATGCTAACACCTATAGCGGAACACCATATTACAACCATTCATATTACAATGCAAAATCTTAAAGGAACCAAAAACAAACCTTCCATGGAATACAGAAAAGGATGGAGACAGTGAAACTTAAATGCTAATGAAATAACGTAAAAGTGGGTAACTCAAAACCATTCCATCTACAGCTCTAAAAACTGTTAAGGATAAATGCATTGTGTAGCACTTACGGCAATTTTGAGCTTTCTTAGATTTTGGAGGCTGAAAAGCAAAACTTCCTCTGCCCCTTGCATTTCCTCTTTCCCAGCAACTTAGGAAGTAAGCCAGCATTACAACTTTTAAGTATAAAATAAAATGAAACAGATCATTGTTTTTAAGCAATTGCCCTCAAGGCCACCCAATAATAGTGTTTCTAAAGCAGTCCTACCTTTGTTTTCCAACTTGAGCTCCTCTGCTAGTAAGCTGTCTTGTCTGTTGCCAAGCACAAATGCCAGAAATGAGAGGATCAGGGCATCCAAGATTCCAATAATTGCCAGGATATATGCCCAGCGGACTGAACAAGCCCCCAGCGTGTACTTGTCTGTCTTTTCACCACACATCCGTTTTACCTCATCTGAATCCCAGCCATCAGGAAAAATCATACAACCCAGGACGAGACAGGCAGCTTGGAGAAAAAAGAAAAGGAGAACAATGGGATAATGAGACCAAACTTTCGTTTTGATGAGAACCTACACAGTTATCATAAAAGCAACACACTTTTCACCCTGAGCTTCAAAGCTAGATTACTTAAAAACAAGTCACAGAATTATATACTGTGATTAAGTATTTTATATAAAAATCTAAGATACCACACCAATTCTGCACCTTGCTTAAAAAAAAAGTTACATCCTGAATCCCTGGCCAGTTTTTGTACAAGTACAATCACATTTTCTTGGTGAAACTGATTTCTTCACTGCAATGTGAAATGCTCACACAAAACAACGGGGGAAAATGATTAATAACCTGGGTATTCAAAGGAAACACTGGATTACTGTCAAATGGTAAGACAAACCAAAGAAGAATAGAGGAAAAAAACTACCTATCATTTCTGGTAATCTAAGTGCTTGCAACACACATAGGTAAAGGAAAGGGGTTTTTTGTCAGTTGGCAGTATCCCTTTAACTGAAATATATTTTATGCATAAGGTTTGTTCTCTCCAAAAACACAAGTAATGACATTGTTCTGCAAGGTAAAATAAGCTGTCAATGTTGCTGTCAACTTCTGATCTGGTTTACCTGAGAAATCACCACATGACATCTCAAACACAAAAAAGCACTGATCCTTTTAACACCAAGAAAAATGAAAAGCCTCTACCTGCATGGAAAGCTGGCTGACACTGACCACCAGCTGTTCTGGGTAGGGGCAGCCATAATAGGGGGTGGGCAGAGGCAAATAGTGGGTGTTCATGTCATTATCTCTCAGCCTAAGTGACTGCTAAAAGGCTAAACTTAATTTTTAAGTAGCAGAAAATTGTTTTGACCCTTGGTTCCCAGGGAAGTTGCCCTGCTGTGGGGCAGCAGGTAGTGTCACGGGCCAGCGTGCTCTTATGGAGCAGGCAAAATGGTGTGACAAGTTTTTTTTTTTTCAAAAGTTATGTGCTCCATCACCTGAAGCATAGTCAATCCCATCCACTGGCCAGCAGTTTCTGTGACGTCCCCTGCCTGGATGGCGCCAGGGTGAGGAATGAGCACGCACAGATACCTGTGCCTGACTACTCACACCTTGGGTGGTGTCCTGGGTTACAATGTATTCTATTACCATGAGCTGTTGAAACCAGGTATGCGGATGTTCCTTGCCTCCTCCCTCGGGACTAGCTTCTGTTAATAGGCCCAACAATGCCTTGCCACATGACCCGTAGATAACCTGCACCTGGACTATTCTTCTGTTAATGCGCCCATCAGTGCCTTGCCCCATGACTCACCATCCCTTTGTGAGATGCTCTGGTCAGGGGGAGGGAGCCAAGCATTCCCACTGGGGATAAAATCTGGGGTTTGGAACAGCACGAGCAGCCTTACCCGCTGGGATCCCAGAGGACAAGGACTACACCACCACCGGATTTTCGGAGGAGGACCAGACTTTTTTTTCTTCTACAAGATCACCGCTTCAACAGGACCATTTCAAAGAGAACTGCAGCTGCCACTACATCGGACTGCTACCAGCACCCTGCCCGGCAAGGTGCCAGGTTGTATCCCTGACTCTGTCAGGCTGTAAACCAGTTTCTCTGTATTGTTGTTTTGTTGTATATATTAGTAGAAATTGTTATTCCCATTTCCTCATATCTTTGCCTGAAAGCCCCTTAATTTCAATTTTATAATAATTCGGAGGGAAGGGGGTTGTATTTTCCGTTCCAAGGGGGGCTCCTGCCTTCCTTAGCAGACACCTGTCTTTCAAACCAAGACAGGTGGGATGTGTACTTCTGGGTCAGGAGACCTCAAGCATCATCCTGCTGGGCTCTAGAGCATGTTCACAGCCCTTGCCCCAGCATCTTACCAGCCTGGGTTTAGCCACAGCCTTGGGCTGGCACAGGACTTGCTGCTCAGGTACACGCCCTGTGGTCACTGGGGAACAGCCTCCTTGGAGGTTGTTTGCCACTCTTCCTAATGGAGTGTCTGCCTTGTGGTTGAGGGTACCACAACAGGCATGCAGCAGCAGGACTTCTGCCCCTGAGAGGATACGATGTGTCCTGAGATGGTGACACATCATTACAGAAACACAAAACAAAAGAAAACCCATATGCTGAATCTTCTCATTGAGTCACTAGCTGAGAAAATTCACAGCTGGAAAAAACACGTCAGTATGCCAGTCTCCTAGGGCTGGATTGAATGTACTTCTGCATAGGATGAGGGGTAACAGTTTTAAACTGAAAGAAGGGGGATTTAGATTACACGCTAGGAAGAAATTCTTGACCGTGAGGGTGGTGAGACACTGGCACAGGTTGCCCAGGGAAGTTGTGGCTGCCCCCTCCCTGGGAGTGTTTAAGGCCAGTTTAGATGGGGCTTGGAGCAACCTGGTCTGGTGGGAGGTGTCCCTGCCCATGGCAGGAAGGTTGGAACTAGATGCTCTTTAAGGTCCCTTCCAACCCAAACCATTCTGTGATTCAATGATAGGACCTGGCTTCCCACTGCCCGCTGGGACTGTCACTGGGCACAGCTGAAGATATGCAGTGAAGGCATGACTTGTACCTCGATGGTTGCTTTTGGACAATGTCTTTCCCCAGGAAACCCCATCCAGGTTGGCCCTCCTGTGACTGGGGTGACAGACCAGGTGGTCTTCAGAGGTCCCATCCAACTTGAAGTGATTTTTGGCAGGGAGACAGCACATTGGCAAGGGGATAGAGCAGTTGGGTGCTCACAGCATATCTCATATCAGAGCAATGGGAATAGTGCATGGATATGCTTAACTGCAGCCCTTGGTCATGCCGACAGACTCGTTGGGCTCATGGAAGCACACAAGGTGAGTGCAGCTCTAACCAGAGCAGTGGTGTAGTGGCATACTCAGTAGGGGAGGCTAGGATATGAAAATTTAGTAAAATGAGAAAAATCTAAAAATAAAGGTTACATTGAATGAGTTCATTCCTTATTGCATTTAGGAGAATCAGAAAATCTATATGCTTTTTTTTTAGTATGGTTGAGGAGATATAAAAGATGGTTTAGATCCATTGTAAGTCTTAACATTGTATTGGCGTTCTGTGCTCTAAATTGCAGGTATATGTGCTAATTAAATACAGTGCATGGCTTTCAGCCTTTTAAATGGTTCTGAACTTGACCTCTGTTTGGAAAACATAGTTTATAGACAGAGTAGCTTGTGCAACCAACAACTGCTGTTGCTTTGGGAATTGCAACAAGTTTTCTCTTTTTTTGGACAAGCATAAGCAGTATCATTTTACATATTGCTAATGCCCACAAAACAAAAATACACCTGCACTGAATCAATACGATGAAATACTGGAAAAGAGATGTGAAAACAGAGCTCAGGAATGGTATTTTCCTTTTGACAGCTACACAATTGCTGTAGAGAAAGCCAAGAAAGCATGTCTGCAGGAAGCATCTGACAGAAGAAAACTTGTGCCTAAGGCGTTTGACAAATCCTTTCTGAGCAGTTAATTTGTGTGAAAATATAACAGCTTATAATAGTTTCAAGGACAATTAGGCTTAGAAACAAGGACAATTAGGTAGGGACTGATTTACTCAGAACATGCAGGTTGGACAAATTGTAGTTGCCTATTGCCTGCTATAACTCATTTACACAATTTTATAAGATCTTCCAAAGATTTTAGAGACAAACTCTACAACAATTTTCTTTAAGCCTGTTACACATGCTTCCAGAAAGATTCTTTCTTGCAGTCAATGCACAGGCATTGCCCTCACAATTGTGAGGGATTTCACGGAAACAATACATCAAATCTGCATACTTCTCATGTTGGTGAAAATGTCATTTACTCAGGTAAATGTTGTCAAATGTTTACTATATAACAACAACTACCAAAGCCAGTTTAAACAAAGCTTAGTGCTTAGCAAATGATCAATAGACATGGGATTTTTCTACTAAAGTGCAACAATAATTAGCAAATACTGACATTTCTGTGCTTTGTTATTACTTAGCTCATCAGACATATGTTTTCAGTACTTCCTAAAAATAACATAGCTTTGTTCTTTTCCACCTAGGTAATCAAAATACAGGCCCTTATCTCAGGAACTCAGTGCACAGCTTCCCAGCTGAGTTCCTCAGGTTTCCATTTAACTCATCTTTACTGAATGCTGTTCTTGCATGCTTTGATATACCTGCTTAACTTTCTGAAGTTATTCTGTTGATTGCAGTTGGACTTCTCTTGGCAATAAGACACACAGGTAAACAGTGGTGGGACTAGACTTGTTTGCATAAAGGCAGATATCAAAGAGAGGATTTTACTATCTTATTTGCCTATACTGTTTACATGCTTTTTACTAATGACTGCTTGATCAGTGCCTTCAGATGCAGGAATCATACCTGTAGTGGTTAACATAAATAAGATTAATCAAGTTCAAGTATTCACTTGCTGAGGGAATATTTTGCACTGAATGCCTTTAAGAATACAGACTTGCTCAATAATATGAAACAGGTAATGATTCATTTATCAGCTACAAGACCAAAAAGACAGGTATGAAATCCACCTACAGATCTACTTTGTATTGCTAGGAATTTTTACATTTTAATCCTTCTAAAGGGGATTAGAAGATTTTTCTCCAGAAGGAAATTACATTCAGTTTCATAGAAATTTGAAAAATGGAAATCATTTTATGCAGTTTCAGTGAAACTGCTAAGAGATCATTTTATAACACAGACTTGGGTCCTATATCTTTGTCTAAACTTCCACCATCTCTAACGGCAATGAGATTGAAATGGAAATGTAACAAAGGCTACTACTGTTTTACTACTATCCAGTACTAAAAAATTTAAAAACTGTTTGATTTGGAAAGCTTACCTACTGAATGAAAAGACTTAAACTATCAGTTCCTACAGAATTCTTGATTTGCATAAGGAAAAAGTTATTGGTTGAAGACAGTCTTCTGTGTGTGAGCTCAATACATTGGATTAGCACCATCTTCCTGAGCCTGCAGACAGCCCAGCCTTGGACCTCTGTAGCTAATCAAGAGCTGTCATGAAAAGCAATAGGGGGAAATTGATAAATGACTGATTAGTGTCACTGACACCACTCAGGACTATTTGGGCAACTGTAAAACTTACAAGAATCGTATCTGCATCATTTTCTCTTTGGTTGCTTGAGAAAGCTCCTGGCAGAAATAGTGCCTTTATAACGATGGCCTTGGGCTTCCTCCAGTCCTTCCTCTAATTTTCTTACAAAACATGGGGTAACTAATTGTTTCTCCTACATATTTGAGTCTGATAAAGCTTTTCAAGCTTTAAAAAAATAATAAATAAACAGTAGTTAAACATGCCTGATATATATTTACTTCTCTTCTTAAATGCTTTTTTCTCGTATGAACAACTAACAGAAACTGTCACATGGTTTTCCTTTAGGGCTCTGAGTGACAAGACAAAGAATAAGGATGCATTCTTAGTATGAATACATACTAAGAGAGGGAGTCCAGGATTTTACCTCCTGGGACAAAAGGATGCAGATACAACACTTTGAGAGACTGGAAAACAACACTGAATTGTTGGTGGCACTGACACACTTGTGACTCTGACCAAGCTAATATTATCACAGCCTGTGCTCTGTGGATAAGCTCAAATGGTAATTGCCAAGCAAGTAGTTCATGATCCTAGGATTGTGCCAAATATAGTGACAGATTAGTATTATATCATTGCATGGAATGAGATTCTATTTATAAAAAGGCAGACTGTTACACAGGAAACCAGTACTGAGAAATTCCCACTGGAACAACTCCTCTCATCTTCATTCTTTGCCTAACAACATATCCAATTAACTTGCATGTACAGTATGATGATGGCCCGTTTCCTGATAAGAGAGTCAAAAACCTGGAATGGGAATTACACTGACCAGCTATTTTCTTTCCACACCCACACATGCAAGAGTCTCCAAGCTGCCACGGTTCCAAAAATTGAGATGTTCTTTGTTATCAGAATGAAACAGCCTGTTAATTTGTGCCATAAACAGACAGAAAGTTCCTCTGACAGCAGGATATCTTGGTGGTGCTCATATAGGGTTGCATGATTGCTGTTGGGTATGAGACAGCCAGTGAGAAAAGCCAGTTAATGGCTTTAAACCGGAAGAGGGTAGATTTAGATCAGACATCAGGAAGAAATTCTTTACCATGAAGGTGGTGAGACACTGGAACAGGTTATCCAGGGAAGCTGTGGATGCTGTGGCTGCCCCCTCCCTGGAAGTGTTCAAGGCTGGATGAGGCCTTGGGCAACCTGGTCTAGTGGGAGGTGTCCCTGCCCATGGCAGGGGGGTTGGAACTAGATGATCTTTGAGTGCCCTTCCAACCAAAACCATTTTATAATTCTAAGATTCTAAAAATGGCATGAAAATCAAGGTTTGAGAGCAGTGTTCCTGGAGAGCTGGAATAGTAAAATCCTATCTGGACTTCTGTGTCCTGGGCTCCCATATGAGACAAGGGAGGTACCCTATGGAATTAGTCCAGAACATTGATGTGCCACTTTCATCTAAGTGACATGGACGAAAGCAGACCTTCCTAGAGAGGCCCAAAGATGCTCCCCCCAACTCCCGCAACTGAAGGAGCAATGGTTTGTGGGTTACTCTTCCTTCAGAAAGCTTCAAACAACATGCATCACGGGGGAATTTGGTCCAGGAGACAAGAGTAGTTCTCATTTGAAGTAAAATCCTAGAACCACATATGATGAGGACGTGAGAGGCTTCAGTAATAACTGCTTTACGCTACTTATTCTTATTTTGTATCATCTTACTTGGTAATGTAGACAAGCCTGAACCTCTCCACAGGATTAAAAACATTTTATAGACAGCACGAAGGGTCAGAAAGAGAAGAACCTCCCACTGCATTCTTGTGATAAAATAAAAGACCCGATACAATTATGGCCACTTGACTTATTAGGGAACTGACTTTTTGATGTCAAATCTGATAAGAATATATATGCATACATATCAAGAGATACATGTATTTACCATGCTGATTTTAAGAAAAGGAAAAAAGAAGACTAAATGTTCAGCGACTGGACAGCAAAGAAAAAGAAAATAATAATGTGGAAATCAGTAGTGAGGTAGGTGCTACAGTCAAGGAGAGAAGACTCACCATCACCTGGCTGAGATGACAGATAACTGAGATATTTGGACACCTGCTAGTTGTGCCTAGACAGCAAAATGGAAGAATTTGATCAGCTATTGCAAGACATGAAGCTGGATAATAGAAATATGGTTGACCAACAGCTATTCCCAAAGACAAGCACTAAAGAGCATAAGTTCCTCACAAAGATGGAAACAACTGGGAAAGTAATCTATATGCAAGGAATGTGTTAAGCTGTAATGTAGAAAAGAATAGCAAAGAGAGTGCTATCTACTTCCATTAAGATCACTAGGGGGAAGAACTGTATGAGAAATTTTACTGCACCAAGGGGATCTGTTTTGGATCTAAAGTTTTGGATCCATGTATGGATAGTGACTTCTTTGATACGATAGACAGAAATTCTGTGAGGGGTTGTATCATCATGGGAGCATTCAACTTCCAGGTTTTGATCACTAGCCATGATAAATAAACTTTGAGATTCGTGCAGTTCTATGAATAATTTAGTTAGTACAACAACTATTTAGCTTGAGCATGACGATAATGTAAGAGTATCATGGATTTTTATGAGTGTGTAGCAGGTGACTCACAAGGTGCATCCCCATGACTCCTTGCAAAAGTTCTGGTGTTCTAAACAGTCATTTGCAATAGGTATTTATAGTGTCTTGTCCAGAAAAAAATATGGAAACCTGGGACTATAAATGGATGCAGGCCTAATCACCATGCAGGCAAAAAATTCCTAGAAATGTCATGACAATGAATTGCTAACAGCTATAGCTGAGGTAGATGACTAACTGATGAAAAATGGGTAAACTGAAATTACATATGACAAGAGAGAAAAAAATTTCCTTACAATGAAGCAGGTATGGGAGGTGATACAGCTAGAAATCCACAGGAAGGTATGTGTCAAAAGTTACATTTACACTGTTTCACCTCCTGTGGTGTCCACTGGCCCTGGGATAGAGTAACTTTTTTCTTCTGATTTTTCTGTTCAAAGTGTCTCAAATAACATGAAAACTGTGTCACAGCCCACCAGAGGTTCCAACATGTCTTTGTATGACAGAATGTGTGTTACAAGCTCCGTGTGTCAGCTGACAGTCCATGCCCAGACATCACAGGAATGACAAAGCTGCTTACAAATGTATGTGCTCGACAACTGGAAACTTGCCAATGTGACGCCCATCTACAAGAAGGGCAGGAAGGAGGATCTGGAGAACTACAGGCCTGTCAGCCTGACCTCGGTGCCGGGGAAGATTATGGAAAGGTTCATCTTGGGGGAGATCACGCGGCAAGTGCAGGACAACAGGGGGGTCAGGTCCACCCAGCATGGGTTCACGAAGGGCAAGTCCTGTTTAACCAACCTGATCTCCTTCTGTGATCAGGTGACCCGCCTAGTGGATGAGGGAAAAGTGGTGGATGTTGTCTACCTGGGCTTCAGTAAGGCATCTGACACTGTGTCCCACAGCATTCTGCTGCAGAAGCTGGCGGCTCGTGGCTTAGGCAGGTGGACTCTTCACTGGGTTAAAAACTGGCTGGATGGCCGAGCCCAGAGAGCTGTGGTGAATGGAGATAAATCCAGATGGAGACCGGTCACAAGCGGTGTCCCTCAGGGCTCGGTCTTGGGGCCAGTCTTGTTTAATGTCTTTATCGATGACCTGGATGAGGGGATCAAATGCACCCTCAGTAAATCTGCAGATGACACGAAGTTGAGTGGGAGTGTTGATCTGCCTGAGGGTAGGGAGGCTCTGCAGTGGGATTTGGACAGGCTGGAGCGATGGGCTAAGGCCAATTGTATGAGGTTTAACAAAGGCAAGTGCCCGGTCATGCACTTGGGTCACAACAACCCCATGCAGCGCTACAGGCTTGGGGCAGAGTGGCTGGAAAGCTGCCTGGTGGAAAAGGACCTGGGGGTGTTGGTTGACAGCCGACTGAACAGGAGCCAGCAGTGTGCCCAGGTGGCCAAGAAGGCCAACGGCATCCTGGCCTGTATCAGAAATGGTGTGACCAGCAGGAGTAGGGAGGTGATCGTGCCCGTGTACTCAGCACTCGTGAGACCACACCTTGAGTACTGTGTCCAGTTCTGGGCACCACAGGATAAGAAGGACATTGAGGTGCTGGAGCGAGTCCAGAGAAGGGCAATGAGGCTGGTGAGAGGTCTGGAAAACAGGCCTTATGGAGACCGGCTGAGGGAACTGGGGTTGTTTAGTCTGGAGGAGACTGAGAGGAGACCTCGTTGCCCTCTACAACTACTTAAAAGGAGGTTGTAGTGAGGCTGGTGTTGGTCTCTTCTCCCAAATTACTAATGATAGGAAATGGCCTCAAGTTGCATCAGGGGAAGTTTAGGTTGGGTATTAGGAAGCAGTTCTTTACTGAGAGGGTGGTTAGGCACTGGAACAGGCTGCCCAGGGAGGTGGTGGAGTTACCGTCCCTGGAGGTGTTTAAAAACTGAGTGGATGAAGCACTTGAGGCCATGGTCTAATGGTCTAGTGGTTAGGGAGATGATGGGATAAAGGTTGGACTTGATGACCCTGGAGGTCCCTTCCAGCCATAAGTATTCTATGATTCTATGATTCTATGCTCAGGGGAGCACAACCCAGGAGTCAACTGTCATGAAGCCAGGTTCGTTGACAATGTGGGGATATCCAAAAGCCACTTCTCCCATGCTAGAAACTCCTGAAAAAAGAACTGTATAAGTAATGAAGGAACTAGTTGTTTACATTGCATCTTTGTTTTTTGCCAGATCACAGCCATCTAATGCAATTTTGGCTTGGCTTTACTTGATAACAAAACTTAATACTGACAGTGTTTATTTTGAATGCTGTCCCAGAGAAGTGTTGCCGCTTTCTAATTTAATGTTAACTTCTCTTTGCAGAACCTGGTCTTTAGCCAAACCATACCAAACCATAGCATACTGAAGTGTACTACATTTAATTTATGAATAAACTCCATATAAATACAGTGCAGGCTACAGCAGACAGACTGGAGAATAGATGCTATTACGAATGGCATAGGCTAGACATCACTTGAGATTTAGACAGCTGATGTTTCACCACAAGTTACTGATCCAAGCAGCGAAGCTATTTTAAACATGATTTTGTAAAAGAGAAGGAAGAGCTGAAAATAATCTTACCTTCAGTAACCATGGGTCAATTCAATTTAAATGAGAGTACAAACATGAATAAAAATGATCCTGAAACTGGGTTTAAAAAATGTGTGTTTAAGAGGGACAAACTCTGATAAGCTAAAAAACTGGCTAACAAGTTAGCTAGACTAAATTAGTCCGTACTTAATTGTGGGGAATGCCTGAATTTCTCTCAAAGATGTAAATTTTGTTAAGTATCTTGACAAGATGAATAAATGTCCAGGGATGCTTTCAACTCTGTCTGAATGAGTAGCAAACTCTGTTTCCTTCTGCCCTCACTACCTATCCCCTCAAAAAGCCTTGGAAAAATGAAAGCAGAAGTGAGTAGAGACATTAAAAAAGATTGGAAAAGGGACTAGTTAGCAAAGACAGACATTTTGGAGGTTAGATAGTGCAGGTCTAAGAAACTAAAACTTTCAAGAGAAATTGAAACAAAAAAAAGTCAAATCTTCAATTACATTAATAAAGAAAGAAGAAAAGCAGATACAGAGTGAGGCTGGGACTAGGACCTAATTATTTGCCTCATTATTCAATGAGGAGGATGATAGACAACAGGAGGACAGTGTCCTGACAGCTAGGCACAAGCATTTGGAAGTGGGAACTCCTGCCTCCAAGCTCATAACAAACCTAAAATGATCATAATGTGCTCAAGCTGGAGGAATGGACCCTCTAACCGCAAATATTAAAATAACCAACACATTGAATTGCAAAGCCAGGAGGCAGGTTTTTAAAGCAAATTTATTGTTGAGATACTGGAGAACAGCACATGTGCTACCTAATTTTTAGAAAAAAACACCAAAAAAAATTGAGAAATGAAAAGTAATTTGAGCAAAGACTCACTCATCAGTTTGACCTCAGTTCTTTGGATACTTACTGAAAGGAAGAATAATTAAACACATGGTAAGAAATACCAAGTGGGGTGATGTTAGCATGGTTCTATCTCACTGCTAGGAAGCAGTGACTTTATAAAAGAGAGCTAAGTAACACTCTTCAGAAAGCATTTGATACTGTGTTATATAGAAACATTCATTAATCTGGAGAATTCGGAGATCAGAATGAGAATTTAAGGTGCTTATGGTACTTGTTCACAGGGAACTGACATTTTTTGCTTGAAGGGAAAGTCTTGAGGCCTTGTGAGGACACCTCAAAGATCAGCCTGGCTGTCAATCATTCAGTGTTTTCATTAGAAGCTTTGGCAAGTGTAGAGGTTTGGTAGTAAAATCCACTGATGGGAGGTGCTGTCAATGCAGAAGACTATTGGGACAAATGGTAAAGAAGAAACATATGAGTATGTTGATCAGCCCTTGGAGGGCCACGAGTTGCCAGTAAAATGCACCCATGAAAAATATAAACATAAGTATTTGCAGTACCAAAGTTTTCTCAGCATAATGCAAGCAACTAGAGCCATTTGGTACTGGTGGTTTCTAATCTTTAGAAGAGTGATGCTTGGAACCATTTAATCAGAGCAAGATTATTTTAAGATGTAATGTGGTACTTTAGGAAAGGTACTGCATGACGCTCTAACTGCTCATTTGATTATTTAGTAGGTCTTTTCCAGGCCTATGTTCTTACGCAGAGGCTGAGAGATAAACATCTTTGAAATTGATACAGAAGAATATCTAAGGGGAATAGCAGCCAAAGAATTAGGAGCTAGATGGAGCCACAGAAAGCTAAGATCAAACATAGTGTTGTCTATGTCAAACCAAGAAGAAAATCTAGCAGAATAAATGTTGGTAGGAGGCAAAGAAGGAGCTCACTGTTGGGCTCTCTCACTGTGGTCCTTATAGTAATTTGTCCTTTCCCTTCTTTAATAAAGGTTTGAAAATGTGATGGCAAAGAAAGAAAGAGGAGAGGCATAAAGTGATTTTTGTTCTTTTTTTTTTTTTTTCTTCCAGTCTTCATCCAAGATGTCCTGACTTCCTTGCCAAACATCAAGCAACTACAACAGCCTGGTTTTGTATTTGGGAAGTGCGTGCTTCCAGCATGTTTCCAAAGCTACTGCAATTGGAAGCAAATCCAAACATGCTGGTGAGTGAAGTCTGGGAATGCACCAGCCACCATTTTCAGGATAAACATGGCAAAGTTCTGCAGGCTTCTGAGGTGGAAGCAAGATGCAGAAGAGACACTCATACAAAAAGGGAATTTCTACAACTAAGTCTATAGTAGAGTCCATAATAAATACCACTGTTTCATTCCTTTGCTCCTGAAAACTAACAACTTTGCAGCCAGTACATACTCACTTGCAAAAAAGGAGGTGAAAGCCTCTAAAAAATGTAGTGTTGCCTAGAAAACAGATCTGCATGCCTTAGGGTGCTGGTGCAATGAAGAATTTTATGATTACTCTGTATAAACACAAGAGAATGGATCCCAAAGAGGAAGAAAAGCTATTTAACTGGAAGGGCAGTCTTGGCACTTGAACAAATGGATATAAACAGTCCAGGAATACACTTATGCTGTAAATTAGAAGGCAGTTTTGAATTGTCGGGGGAGAGCTGCTGGCACAAAGTCAATAGCTGTAGCCTGGCCAAAAAGTTTTAAGTTGTCCAAGTTGATGTTGTTAAATAGTTATTAAAGATGGAGTTTGTGATCAGTGTATTAAAAAATTATTAGGATATGTTTCTCTGTGAGGCTAAATTCAGCTACTTTGGGCCTTTAAGGTAGCTGCAAGAACTTAAAGGTCTTATATATCATGTATCTTCAGACATCAGAAACCCAGGATCATCGCTTTTCTCAGCATGAGCTTAACAACAGCTGCAAAGAGCTGGACACAAGGACAATGTAAACAGCACCCATTTGAGCCTTAGGGCAGGAGCAGCACTGAATGCAAACTCCAGGTTTGAGCACTATGGCCATTTTGCTGAAAATCTTCAGATTTATTTTCCTTTGACCATAAATTTAGCAAAACTCTACCTGGATAGGTTCTGCCCTGTATTGCAGTCAGCAAAGCCTCTTGCTGACTGTTCTTCCTCCTATGCTCACACTCTGTGAAAGCAGTTCAGTTTACACAGCTTAACCATTGAGGTCACAACCAGCAAGGCTTCCCTACACTGTTACCGAACTCCATCCAGGCATCTGCAACCCTTGACTGCAGGGCTCTGTCAGCGTCTCACCTGGTATGTGCCATGGAGCACACTAACAGCAATAGCATATTAATAATGCATTAAGAATCAGCCCCCACAGACTACTGCTTCAGAGAAACATCTGGTATGACATCCTGGTCGTGTTCTCAGTTTAATTTACATGACCACTTAAGGGTATCTGACTGTCATGACTGAAATGATTGGAAAATGGGGTAACTCACCCATGCAGTACATGAAATAATAGCATAGGTCAGTGGTCAACAACTGAGTGAGCAATTTCAAAATAGCCACCAAGAATTCGACCAATTGTTATCTGACCTGTGCTTTGCTGGCTGTCATGCCATGGAAGGAACATGAGCAATAAAAACACTTGCAAGAGGAAATTAAAAAGGGGAAAGGGGGAACTTGCTGAGCCTCTCCTGTGTTTTTGCAGACCCCCCACCCTGACTCCACACACTGGGTGGCAGATGGGGAGCAGTGAAACACCTGCAGTACAAACAGCTGCCAGGCAGATGCCTGTGGCTGCTCTTGGTCACTTGCCGGCCCTAGAAACCATGCTTGCACATGAGGTACATACTTGTACCTCAGAGCAGTTTGTGGGATAGGAAAAAAGCGAGACAGAGTTTGAAGCACCTTTAACACTGCAGGCAGATGGAAGTGGGTAATGCAAAGCTAAAGGCCTGCAGAGGGGAGGACCTTAATATGTGGGAGAGTCAGGCAGCTGAGAGGCAGCAATATGGGACAGTCATCTCTGAAAAGAGAGGTGGAAGCAGGAAGAGGCAGCCTTGTTCTTGAGCTGGAAATGTTAAGGTTTAACTAAAGTCATTACGATCATTTAAATCTGATTTCCCGAGCAGTGCTAGCCAATATTGCAAATGGACTGGCATAGAGGCAAGACAAGTTCTGAACAGATGATAAAGGCATTGACTTTTGTATCGTCTTTATACCTGCACAGCTTGTCATGTGCTATTCTTCACTTATCTCTGCTATAGCTCTTCCTGATCTCCTAACAGCTTTGCTCGGAAGAAAAGAGAAATGGACAATAGGCCCCGAGCATTGCTTCTTCATTAAAGTTGACATTTGGCAGTGAGACTTTACTGCCTTTCACAAGCTGATGTCTCATTGAAGCTAACAGCAGCAGAGGTATCAGGGCTGGCAATGTCTCTCCCACTGAACATATGAGCTTTGGATGGTGGGAGAGAGCCCTGGAGAGTGAGACCAGTAAAACTGGTGATGTTTTTCTCTTTTGCTTTTTTCCTGTTAAAGGGAAGACTATCCTTGCTGAGCCTTGTAAAATCATTGCTTTGGGCATTCCAAGGTTGAAAAAATTTAAAATATTTGAAGAAATGTGAAAGAAATCTGCATTAATTTTGTGAATATCTTATTCTAATATATCTATATTGGCAAGCACATCTTGCTATCAAGTCTCTCTGATCAATAATGTGCCCGATTTTGTTCAGTATAACTGCAACAGTCTTTGCCTTGGTAATCCTGATTCTCCTGACTGGAAGGGTTAATTGTGGAATTTCTTTTCACTTCTGTGAAGTACATTTCTGTGCCTTTATTTGTCTTTACTCTTGCTGGTTACCCCCAGGATTTGCATTATACAGCAAAGTTTACCAGTATAGCTGTCAGCAAATCCTTGTGTGCATGCACATGCAATTTCAAGTCCTGTCCAGGTCTATGATATTAAGCTGTAATACCTTTTCGAACACTTTTGTAAGTCCAGCACATGCACTGCTCTAGTGCTGCAATGCCTCTGAGGTAAAGCAATCCTTAGTGCTTCCAACACAGCAAACAACCACTCTGGTGCTGATTTTCAGCACTGATGTCCAGAAGTCACAGTAAGCAGCTCTCCCTCCATTTAAAATTTCTGGCATACACCTATTAATGTACCACTGCTGGTGATTTCTGTCTTAAAAATTAAGATGTCTGTTCAGACACTGAAAGGAATGGAATAGTGTAAGGCAAAGCAGCAATGCAAGGCAAAGAGAAAATCTGACAGTCCCTCCAAAACCAATGAGACTGACATGGGCTGCCTGAAAAGCTGGGTACCTGCAAAGTTGGGTATGAAGCTTGAAGGCTTGCTAGGTGACCTCTGAAACACCAGAAGTGCAGGCCACCCACCAGCTCATTAATACATGTGTCTACATTTAGTCTGTATCTGGGGCTAAACTGTATCAGTTGCTCTATCACCCGATGACCCCTCCCCAGCTGAGAAAGGGAACTGGGGAAAAAGGAAAAGCCCCATGAGCTGAAGTTTAAATGGATTTAATGAAATAACAGAACTAGCACAAGCACCAACATAAAGTGTACAAGCTTATATTCACCCTGGTCCTTGGGATCCACAGAAAGAGCAGGAGGCTAAGAGGGAAAAGCCCCAGGAAGAGGAACTCCACCCTCTGTAAACTCCCTCCTTTTGTAATGAGCTTGATGTCAGTGCTATGGGATACATCTGTGAGTCTGCTTGGGACAGCTGCCTTGACTGGATCTCCCAGCTGACTCGGGGCTACTCATGGCCTGCCTGCATGGGTCTGGTCCTGGGAAACCAGGATACTGCGTCTTCTTTCAAAAATGTTCATAGGTCCTGGAGCCCCATGTCCTTTTTCCAGCACTCTCTTTACAAAAAAATAATGGCTGAAAACGTGTATAATAGAGTTTTCTGAAGCAATTGGTTTAGATTAATTCTGTTGCTGGGCACCAGCAAAAAAGAGAAGAAATTCCACAAGCAACTCAAAATGTTCCTGAATGCATCAGGCAGCAAGTGCTTCTATCACTATATTGCGAGCAATTAAAATACAGTGTAAGATATATTTGAGCATTTGAATAAATGATCAGAAAATATAACATCTACCTTGCAAACAATCCAGTATCTTGTCACTCAGACTACTTGATTTTTGTAAATAAATGCTCAGAGAAAACAAACTCCAAGACCTCAGCCCATCAGAATCACTACTGGCTATAGTAAGTTAGCAATCTTTAATGCATTATTCCTACTGCTATTTCCAGTGAATTCATTTCTCAGTCTCAGGACTATTTGCATTGGAAAGTGGTACTACGAAGTGACGAGGCTGAGAGCTTCTGACCTATTCCAAACAAGTGTATTGGAAGTAAATCTAATTTACTTCAGAATTCATGACAGTTTCTTTGGGAAACTTTAGTTTGGGGAGGCACCTTCTTCAATCTGCTGACAAACACCATAACCATAACAATAAAGACATGGGCATATGGAAAACAGGTTCTGTAATTCTCTCCAAAAGTCCAAGTTCAGACTCTGAAGGAAAGAAGAGGTTGGAGTGCTTGGTCCAGGGGAAACACGGATTCTGGAAATGCACTGGGAAGTGCACCAAGATGCTGCAAACTCCTGTGACATCAAATACAGAGGCTGTAAAGTCAAACTTCCTTAAAACCTGTACAGTAGCAGTCATTCTGCATGGACTCTGTCTATTTGAGATTGAAGACAAAACACCATGTCACAATTTGCCTTTCATTAAGCCCAAAAGAAAAATAAAGATTGCAGAGACAACCTGTAATTCATGCAGGAATAGCAGCCAACACTTTGCACTTTCAATTTCAATTTTGCATGTTTTAAAATATTGTATAATGTTTGTCCTTGAAAACTGGCATTTGACATCTCAAGGACCCTGAATAAGTCCTTCAGGTTCATGAAGATGTTCTAACAGTTTGCTTACAATACCCAGGCAGGACAAGTATGGTTTATTCAGAAACAGCACAAATAATTAACTCAAAGTGTATGGAGAGGGCTTCTGGTGAGGCACTCAGCTGCTCAGCATCTCAGCTACCTTGCTGTTGAGCCCCTCAAAATCAGTCAGTCTTTCCTCTTAGCCCTTCTACTATGAGAATAATGTTTCCCATCTTGGTTCATGACTACAAGATAAAGATATACCATACAGCCTTCATAATATAAATATTTGATTTACATCCATCAAAACATGACCAACTCAACTGCTCAGACAACAGTGAACTTTATTCTTGGTCAAGTTGGAAAGGCAGACAGAGCCACAGATGCAAAGAGCATCTTGTGCTCCTTGGAGCACAACTGATACTGCCCTCGCTGCCCCCTCAACCATGCTGTTCTGAAGAAGCATTCTTGTTTGCAACAATGCCTTTTTAAATATGAATCTCTCCAGACCACTCTGTGGTGGTGCCTATGTAACATCCATGGTGGTTCACAAATGCATCCACCAACATGAGTTTCTTTTTGGCACGTCTGCGCATGTGGAATGGAATCCCTGTCTGAATGGTAACTAATTCATACTACAATTGCATCAAGTTTTGTGACCTCATACAGATGAGAGTCTTTGCAGTTCTGCAGCAACCCAAGACCAGAGAAATGGACATCTAACAGTGTCAGGTGAAAGTAACCTCAGCTGTTGGTACAGTGATATATAAGAGCTACCTCACTGACCAGAGAAGTTATACTGACCTTGCCCAGTGGTTAAACTGGACAATAACAAAAAAGTATTTTTATTTGGGTTCACTGCTAGAATTATTTTTGGTTAGCAAGAAAGTGCTATGTTAAATTGTACTAATAGTGTGACCATGGGAACAAGATAATATAGCACTGATACAAATTTGGTGGAAGTAACTTGTGTATTCGAGAATTATGTTGTCATGTGTTAACTTATGTACCCCTGAAAATGAATGCATGAATTAGTTAAAAGGCACAATTAAGGGCTGGTTCTTTGGAGCTTTCCCTTGTGTGATGTTGGGACTCCTGTCATGTCCCTGTACCAGCCTGGGAGCACCTTGCCTAGCCAGGCTATAATAAACAGGGCAAATAATTATCCTTATTTTACCAATTTTAAAAAGTAGTCTTTTCTTTCTGCTCAAGCAAGCCATTATTTCTGTAATAATACCCTGTGGCCAGTCAGAAACAAATCGAAGGAATGTAATCATTCCTATTGAATCTAACCAACTTGATCTGAGAGTGAGCAAATCTTTCTGGCAGATCCTACGCAAAGCCATACTCGCAGTCTTGTGCAGAAAGACCCACTAATGGCTTCACTTACTTGGCTTTCGGCTTCTCTCAACATAGATTTGCTGCCCTTACATCCTTTGCCAGCCAGGTATGCCAGCTAATGTCTTCCCTCTTACCAGTGTCAAAGTACCTCTCATTTTTGGCAGTACCGAGTGAAACATTTTGTCTGAAATGTTTTTTGCCAATAAAGAGTACAGCGGGTCAGTGGGAACATTTCATTGTGAACTCTACTGACCGAATATAGCACAAAAGCACTTCTGAGAAAAACTGGAAGTGCTCCATTTTTATTGAGAATCCCTCGAAAATAAAGTGCATTTTCATCAGAGGTAGAAAAAATGTAATTTGAAGTTTATATGCAATTGATTTTTCTTGCCAAGTTTGCCAGTGCATGGCTCAAGAAAGAAATGCCACTTTACACATACAATGCTCTGTAGCCCCTGCTGAGCCTTCCAGATGTGCCTTCTGGCCAGGTCCCTCCTGCCGAGGCTTGGTCCATAAACACGTGCTCCACTCCAGCACTTGCAGTTAGGAAGCAAATGCCTGAAGCAAGCTGGCAATGTCCATGCTCTGCGCCTCCTGCAGGTATCCCTTCCCAGTGCTGCATAAGCAGATGCTGTAGCAGTTACAGAAGCTACATAAAACAGATCATCTGTCCCACATTTAAAAGAGAGAGGAGAGCTCAGCTGATGCAACTGCACAGATTTAAGCTAACCGGTAGCACTGGTTTCACAGGGTGCTGATGGAGCAGTGGGAGTTTTGCTGGTACAGCTTTCTGTGTAAAAAACCCAGCATGGCAAGGAGAGCTGAATGTACACAGCTCCTAGGGGAAGTGCAAGGCTGGAAATGGTCCTCTTAACAGTTTTTACTGCAGACATGGCTTGGGACAAAATTTTCATTTAGATATCACTCAGCCTCTTTTTTCACTTATCTTTCCATTTGTCGTAACCCCAAAAGAAACGTGGAGACCTCCAACTGTGTTTGCGCAGTAACACCATTCATTCTTATCAAATGCCTATATACTTTAAAAATTACTCTTACCACTTTTGCTTAACTTGCTGACCCTTCCTGGTCACTCAGTTATCCATATAATGGTTTATAATTCTGTCATATAGCCTGCTTTTTCTTGTGTTGTGCATGTTTGCTGATGCAAAATATGACTACTTTGTTTTCATATTGACAAGACATACAGTAATTTTTCTTGTGATTTCCCTCTTCTCCTGCATCTTATCATGTGTTTCATTCTCTTATATTTGTTTCATAGATTACAGGTTTCTTCTTCACCTTCTCTCACACCTTGCGTATCTCCTTAATCTTGATTAGGAAACTAATTAGATTAAGGTTATCACTGCTCAGACAGTTACCACGTCACCTACCATCTGTTGCTCAGGGTATTTTTTACATCTGTCAACGCTCTTTCCACACAGCACACAATGGATGGGTTTTGTACATTGTCTACAACACAACAGACAGATTAAATCCAAGATTCAACATTTTCCAATATATTTGTGGGAACTGAGGAAGTGGAAAACCCTCTTCCTCAGAGATGTGTGCCACTATTAAATATTTTGGGTATGTGTATCTTATCTGTGAAGGCGAAGACAGCCATGAAGCCTCCAGTGTGAATGAATGCCTGCTGAAGACTCAATTAATTGTGTCTCATGGATGTCACCCAGCTAAAACACTGTGATTTAAAATCCAGAAGTCAGGATCCTCTCGTGTCCCCTCTCTGTACAGGCACATTGGTACCAAAACAGTCCTTTCTGTGAATAACCTTCCATTTAATCACAATATTGGTAGATGAGCCTTCACCTGACTGCTGTCCAGATGGCTGAAGACCTCTGTCCCCATCTCTATGGTAGAAATTTCTCTAGAGATTTCCCAAGAGGAGTGCTGGTATCCCATAGCGCACTGCAAGAGTACCTTGATTTTAATCCAAAACTGCACTATAAGACAATGAGTGCAATTGTAATGTGCCCTTATCGTAAATTAGGCAGGTAGGAGCATTGGCTGGCTACAGCTTCCATGGCTTCCACAGTTATTGCAGTGAGATCTGCATCCTCCAAAGGAGCTGAATGGGGACATAAAAATGAACTGTTTGCCATGGTTTTGGTGTGAACCCCTATGTGCTGGTGAGGATCCAAGATGCAAGAGATTTAAGAGGGACCACAGTGAACAAATCTCGAGTACAGGAAGGTGGATAAGAGGTGGCATCTGATGGTCTTCAAAATTTTGGGAAGTGCTCTATTCTCTTTCTTCCCAGTCTCCCATTCTGTTTTCTCATTTTTCTGTTTAAATGTTACCTCTCTGACCTCTCTGCAATGAATTGCCCCACTTCTCAGGCAAATGTTTCCATGTGCTTTGTGCAGGTGTTGCTCTGTCTTCTCCTGCCTATTGTCTTCCTCCCTGAACACATCAGCAACATTTGAAGACTGATTGCTCCCTTGGTCCTGTCAGTCACTCAGACACATTCCTGCTTTCCCTTTCTAGTGAGCTGCAGACACATATTTTTCCAAAACCTCAAATTTTCCTGTTGGGATCTGGGTTTAGTTGGCTTTATTTAGGGTTTGCAGGGTTTTATCTGTATCTGAATACTTAACATGCCTATACGTTTGGGGCCCAGGCCCCCCTAACTATCGTTAGTTCATATTATTAATGCATCAAAATCCTCACAAACCAGTAACAAATATACATCAACGACGTCTCTAGCAGTTTCTGTTAACATCACGTTTTAATTCTTTCTGTTTCAAAATATTAGTACACAAATCAAAAGGCACCTCACTGGCTCCCTCACCTCGATGGCAAGATGGGGTCCCACAGGAATATTCCCTCTTCCAGCGCCGGTAGGCAGGAGCACTGCCTTGTCACAGCCCTGTCACTTGCAATAATGCATCTAACTTCCACAAAGCAACAGTCCTTTGCTGATATATAACTTCTTAGTAATAGACTCTGTATCACTTGGAGATAAGGTCTGTAAGCTTCCATTTGAATAAATGCCACTACTGATGCTATTTTTTAAAGGAAAGAATTTGTTTTGACAGTAAATGAGTGTACATCATTTAGATGCCTACCAATGTTTGACTGTTTTAGCTCCTTTGAAAATCAGCTAATATGGGTAACCCAAATATCTTTACTGATCTGGTCCTCCACCTATCTGTATGTGGACAACAGAGGAAGACAGTGTAATCGAAAAGCTCGGAAGAACACTACAATATAGATCCAGGTGCACTAGGTCAGCTCTTTCTTCCTGTATCATTGTCCCCAGTCCGGTCTCCCCACACCCTGTCCCCAGCAGCGGGCAGCAGAAGAGAGAGAGCGCAGCGCAAATACGCAACAGCGTTTTCCCGGAGCATTCTGCCAGTCTCAAGTAATCTGCAGTTCAGTGAAGGTATCTTTATACCTAGTGAGTTTTCATGATTTCAATTCTTGTAAACTTTCAGTGTCCACAATGTCCTGAGGTAAAGATTTCCACAGCTTGATTATACATTAGACGATTAAAAAAAAAAAAAAATTCTTTCAAATTTTTCACATGCTAGCTTCATTTAATGGTTCCTAATTCCTATATTGGAAATTACAGTGCACAATATTCTTCTACCAGACTGACCCATGTACCTCCTACAGGCCCTTCCCGTATCTCTGGTGAATCATGTCTTTGCAAGAATGGAGAGTCCTGGCCTCTTCAGTCTGTCCTGGTATGGGAGAGGTTCACTGCTCATCTCTGCTGCCCCTGTTTAAGCACTTTCAGACCTACTCTACTGAATCATAATTTCTGTTTCTAAAATCCATGCTGACTATTCCAATATTTATATCATGTTTTTCAATGTGGCCATTAATTCAAAATTTCTACCATTTTGCCCAGTACAGCTACCAACTTACTGTTCTCCAGATCCTTCTTTCTCCTCTCAGCTCTTTGAAAACTGGTATCAAATTAACTGTCTCCCAGCCTCTGGTACCAAGGCAATTTTAAAGAAGAGGTTAGCCAGGGCTGTGGAAATGTTGAATAGTTTGTCCTTGAATTCCTTTAAAACTCTTTGGCCTATCTGATCTCCTCTTGGTCCTTCTGATACACTATCATTAATTTTGTTTATTTATTCCATGAACTTTGCTATCTCGATTTCAGTGTGAAAAAGAGCACGTGATAAGTCTCCTGGAAGAAAGATTTCCACTGTGGGAATCTCCCCAAACTCCTCCAAAGTAACTGTGTGTACAGAAGATTAATTTTAGGTTCTTTTCCTAGAATACGTCTTCCCTGAGACTTTTATCAGAGACTTCTCAGAGACTTTATACTTTTATCATCTTCCTGGACTTCTGGCAGATTTTCTCCTTCTGATGTTTTTTCCAGAAGGATTAGTAGTTTTTATGCCTTTTACTAGCTGTTCCTCAAATCTACTTCTTTTGTTCCACCTCATTATGCTTGAATTCAAAGTCAAATTGCCAGGGTTTAAAGTTGTCTTTTCTTCCCCCCCAAGCTCCAGCATTCACAGATTACAGCTGCAGGCCTAATTTTGAAGGAAATATTTGAACTTAAGGGCCCAGTGCTCTGTTTGCTCATAGTAAGGGTTTGCAAACTCAGATGCTGTTGACTGTTTGCATCTCCCAAGATACCCAGAAAAGAAAAATTAGTAAATTTGCTATCCCAAACCCTGATATCATGCTTTTAAATAGACACCTCAATGTGAAAGATTTTGACATTTTCTTAAAAATAAGTATTGAAACTACACCTGAAGGGTGATATGGAGATAAATAATTAGAAGTATATTAAACTAAATCCATCAATTCAGCCTTCTAGTGGGACCTGCGCTGAGGCCAATGCACACAGGAACCTGTGCCTAGCCTGGTGTCCCACAGCCACAGAGACCCAGGAACTAGATGTTCAACCCAGATGCTCACCACAAGCAGGAGAGCATTTCTGACACTGTTAGCATCATTCCTTCTCTATGTGGTAGGACCTGGCAGTCACATTGTAGGGTCTGCTCTACATACTACATCTTGTCCCTAAATCTCACCATTATGTAGAAAGAGAAACCTTCAGGACATCATGTTTTTGCACCACAAACCCTGACATTTATAGTAAGAAACTTTCTGGATCCAGCATGGACACATCATCTAAAGACCGCACTTCAGCCCTGCTCTGGAAAAAATAGCCCTGGAGGCATAACCTCTTTGTGGGGTGGACAGACCCTCCTTGCACCTGCAGTGACATACTGGTGCAAGAGTGCTGGTGCCAGCACACATAGGGCTGGTTTGCAGGAGAGGAATCAAGAAGAGCGGCATCAGAGCTTCACCTTCAAACACAAAATTCACTTGTTCTTTTAAAACACACCAGACCTGAGCAGACTAATTTCAGGCTGCATACATAACACTCTTTCTAAAGCTGTATATAAGGAAAATGTTTGAACACATCTTTTCTTCAATGTTAACCAGCCTTCTGCTGTCAGATTTCTAATTTGACATATTTAAACACCCTGATAGGTTAATAATAGTGTCTAGGATCATAATGCTTGTAACAGCTTCAAACTTCAGGCAACACTTTCAGATGTATCAGTACATTTTACTTCCTATGTAGATAATATTGTATAATTTGCTCAGGGAAGACTTATATTATGGTGGACACTGATGAAATACATGTGAGATATCTCCAGTTTGTAAATACATATGCACATAAATACATATGAAAGGCTGTAAGCATTAATATCGTCAAAACATTCTTTCCTCTGTGCACTCCAGGTAATATTAACTGACTGTGCTTCACAGTGTGACACTCCAGTACTTAAGTACATTTGGCTGGGAAGGAATTTACTAAATAAAGCCACATATAAACACCTGCTTCCACATCAAAGGCTGCAGCTGAGCTTGGATTTCTCTACATAAATACATTGTAGAGAAAGGCAACATGTATAAACCAGCCTGAAGTACTAACAGTACTGTCTGTCAAAATAAAGAAATAAGGAATTTATTTTAAATTGGATAAACATTTCACTGAAAAGTACCTGGGTGTAATTTCCCCTGGATGTGCATTTACCGTGGGCACATTACTGAAGTCAAGTGCAAAATTGATTAAATGGCACTAGGGTCAGTCCATCTGCACACATTAGGAAGAAATAGGGAGCTTGTTTCATCAACTTCATATAAAAATTGTTACAAGATACAATTTTTTTTTCACTCAAAAATACTCAGCGTGAACAGTCATTCATGGGAACATGTAGGACGTTTTTGGTATTTCAGCATCCAGGTTAGAGCTGCAGAAATACAACCCTTGCCTCAAACACTAGAGCTTCAAAGGCTCTCAAGTAAGTGTATCATAGAATCATAGAATCACTATGGTTGGAAAGGACCTCTAGGATCATCAAGTCCAACCTTTATCCCATCATCTCCCTAACCACTAGATCATGGCCTAAAGTGCTTCATCCACTCAGTTTTTAAACACCTCCAGGGACGGTGCGTCCACCGCCTCCCTGGGCAGCCTGTTCCAGTGCCTAACCACCCTCTCAGTAAAGAACTTCTTCCTAATATCCAACCTAAACTTTCCCTGATGTAACTGGAGGCCAGCACCTCAATGTCCTTCTTATCCTGTGGTGCCCAGAACTGGACACAGTACTCAAGGTGTGGTCTCACGGGTGCCGAGTACAGGGGCACGATCACCTCCTTGCTCCTGCTGGTCACACCATTTCTGATACAGGCCAGGATGCCGTTGGCCTTCTTGGCCACCTGGGCACACTGCTGGCTTGTGTTCAGCCGGCTGTCAACCAACACCCCCAGGTCCTTTTCCGCCAGGCAGCTTTCCAGCCACTCTTCCCCAAGCCTGTAGCGCTGCATGGGGTTGCTGTGATCAAAGTGCGTGACCCGGCACTTACCCTTGTTAAACCTCATGGAATTGACCTTAGCTCATTGCTCCAGACTGCTCAAATCCCTCTGCAGAGCCTCCCTACCCTCAAGCAGATTGACACTCCCACTTAATTTTGTGTCATCTGCATTCCCCTCCTCCTGCCCTCCCCAAACCAGTGCAGGGAGACAAAAACTTTGGAGCTGCATTTGTTCCTTAAGTGGAGGGCTGGCTACCCTCCATATCTAGTAGCATTAAGGCGAATGACTTAGGGGAATGATGTCTCTACATGTTTGCCCTTGGTCTACTGACACAATAATTATCTGTATTCAGCAGAGACTCAGTGTAGAGGATCAGGACAGTCCTTTGGCTCTTTAAAAACTCATGGGAAATTAGATACAGGAAGACACAAAATTGCAACTGTTGATTTTAAGCACATCAGTTTTGGGTGCTTCAAACACTCAGGCAAGTCTGGTTAAACAGCCAAACTGTAGCTATGTAAGAGGTTCTTGCTCACAGTATTACCAAATAACATAGACACAATTCAGGATATTTTAAGCTCCACTCAGTAATTCATTCTGATATGAGCAAGAACAAGCAGCACTCACATCGGCAATGTATACAGAGATTAAGACAGTTATACTGAACTGTTTACACTCCAACTGTAGTCCATGGAGGTGCGGTCAATACAGTCACAGGAGTCTAGGTGATGATTCACTCATCAATCTTACATGTCTGCTTCCAGGTGAGCTGAATAGCTCCCCAGGTTCCCATGACAATGCTGACTACATCTCCAGTAACTATACTGGGAGTTACTGGATGCTGAGTGTGCATGTAGCCCTCCACATATAGACATCTAAACTGAAGTATTAATTTGCAAGTTGAATCCTGCCCTGTGCATCTCCCCTGACTTTAATAACACTGACATTTGAGCAATTGAGGGACTAACACAGCTCTGACTGTGTCTGGGACAGAATTAAATTTTGGTCAAGAAAAAGATGATAAACTGGAATACATTCCCGCATATTATCTGAAGCAAGGCACAAGTGATTTTTAATTAGAGAGACTTTTTGAAGTGCTACACACATGCCAGGAAATTGGAAGATACCTTATTTTCTTCCAGGGTGTATTAGGTTTTTTTTTCTGAACAAGTGTTTCTGATATCTTTCTTCTGATCTGTCTAACATAATGTTTCTGCAGTGTAAATCCAAACTACATGAAGTGCTGTGAAGAAAGACATAAAGTGCTAACTGTAGGTGAGGAAGGCCAAAGTATTCATGCACTACCAACAGCTCCGTCTTTAATTAGAAATTTATTCATCACCCCGAGATATTTTTTCATGCTTCTTTTCTGTCTCCCACTCCACATTCAAGGGATTTATTTTCCATCGTTGTAGAAATAATAAGCCAGGCAGCAAAGGTAGATATTAACTACTGTAAAAGAAAAGAAATACTTTGGCTCCAGCTGTGTTAAATATGTGATCTCTGCTCTGTTAAACAAACTGTGTATAGATGAGTCACGATTTGGATGCTCTTATGGTCTTGATAGATCATGAATATTCTAACGTGTAACTATAATCACATTAGAAGGGATTTTGGCCTTATTTCATTTGTAGTTCTTACCTTATAACATTGTCTGTTCTGATGTTTTACCATTTCTGAATGAATAATTGTTCAGCATGTCTATTTTTAAAAAAAGGATTAAAAGTAAAGCCCACTTAAGCTTTATTAAATACAACTCTTGTTATATCTGTAGAATTTTCAGTTCCCTCAGCATATCTATTTCCAGAGTATGTGAGTTTCCATTTATACACCAACCACAGAGAAATTCTGATCTCACACAGTGCAGTCACCCTGGAATTAGTCTCATATTTTAAGCAGAATAATGAATGTGCAATAAATTTAATATAATGTTAACAGAATCTGGGCCACAGAAAAATTATCTGGCTGGAAGGAATTACAAGACCGATCGCTTTAGAGATAGAGGATGGCAGTTCATCTTATTCAGCCAAAGGATACCTCAGATACTTCTACTCAGAAATTATTTTTCTCTTTCTGGCTAAAGTCCTCTTTAGCTACAGACAGATACCTCAGAGGGATTTAGGCAACACGAAGCTTTCCATCACAAACAGTGTGATCATTTCCTGTGTAATAAACTGCGTGCTCACACTTATGCATTAGATAGGTTTATATGTTGTGCTCATTGGAAGCGGTATCAATTTAAGCAGATTTTATTATTTGTTTTGGTTAAGCCAGTATTTCTATTATAGAATCACCATTTTGTTACAGAGTCTCTAAAAATAAAAACATTACCACAATCATTGGCCCCATGATTTTGCATTTTTTTGGTCCCTGATGGAGTTAAGTAGGGTGTATATTAGTGTGAGATTTATTCTATTATTCTTGTTAAAAGGCCTTGTTAAAATGCTCAACATGGCCCCCAAATGACTATTTGCTTCTGTATAAGTTGTGTCCAAACGTTTAAAATGCAAATGCTCTGTCTGATTATTCCCAATTCAGAAATACCATCAAAATTGGAGTGAAAAAGTTTGTAAACTTTGGATTTTCCTTCTTTTGATCTGCCTCCCCGGCCTTACAGTCATTCATATAACTCTGTTTTCTCTTTAATTAGTACCAAACCATTCATGGTATCTCAAACACATCAAATGCAAATGTTGCAACAAATTTAAACAATAAAGCATAATGCACTGAAACTGCAAGGGAGGTAAGTCACACCAGATGTGGAGACCAAAACCAAATTTCCTAACATGTTCGAATTTACATTCTCAGAAAGTATAACTTTCCTCTGATTAAAAAAATCTTTTCTTTAAATGGAAAATAATGAATAGAAAGTGATTTTTGCCTGTGAGCAATGTAAAGGTAACCCCCAAGAGTGGGACCTAAACAATAAAAAGATATAAATACCAATCCAAACAGATGACCCCCTTCTGAGAGTAGTTTGGGAAACAATTTTTTGAAATGTAATTATACACTCATTACATCAGCGTCACTTTCCCATTAGAAGATACATTTTCCTTACACAATTCTTCTAGATTATGAGTGATGTCCTGTTTTCTACCTGGAAGAAATTATTTATCTCAGCAAAAAATTGTGCCTTCCAGTTTGTCAAACTGTTGCTATTTATTAACCACAACATTATGATTTTGACTGTAATTCAGAACTAGAAAATAAAAGATGGAATTCAAGCAATATCTCTAACTCACCAACTGTAGCACACACATTTTGAGCTACTAAAGGCAGGTTACTACGGGCAGTGTTTTGCATATAGCATTTGCACACCTGCACGTACATAGCTCTGCCTATGATATGTGTGATGTATGTTTACTGAAAAGGTAAATTTAACCTGTAGATTTACAGATTTAGTGTTCCTTAATTAAAAATGTTGTTTAGTGGATTATTACTGGCACTGATGTCATTACAGCATAATGTCATTACAGCTTAACACATAAAAGTACATCCTGGTGTCACTGATACATCCATCTGTCGAATCTATTCTTCAAGATATCTGGTCTTATAATGTGAGATTACGAGAAATCTGACCAAATTAAAGAGCTGTATATTCCTTAGAAAGAATCTGAAATATTTTCATATTAATGCTGTAATGGAAAGAAACAGATACATAATGTGTTTGGGGGGGGGATAGTATATATTTCCAATTTGTGACCTCTAATGGGAATAACTGATGAACTCAGCTTCGGAAGTCACTCTTAAATTTACTTGCATTAGCACTTTTGAAACAGGCTTTTGCCCAAATATTCTACAACTCATAAAGCCTACTGAGCTACAGCTGCTTTCTCTAGCGTTCATTTAACTACCTCCAGGTACTATTCTTTTGTACAGAAAACACACACCTGTGCCAAATTTGCTCGTTGACTGAAAAAAAAATAATCAAAAGCAAACTGCTAGCTTTCCTGCTGGTTGCCAAGGAAAATGAAAATCAGTCTCTAGCCCAACAAGGGTGAATCCAGAATGAGTTTTGTCCTTGACTCCAAGACCGCTGCCTCAACATGCAGTGTGCTGCTAGGATTGAGCATGATGACTGTTTACTGCGTGTTATTAAGCTATTGATTAGACTGCAGGAACTGACAATTGAGAATTGTACATAAGTCAGCTCAAATGAGCTAAGTGTCACTTGATTAAACAGTAAAATCTAAACACACTGTGCAGGGAATAGAAAAACAGTGGGTTTCCCTGGTGTTGATTAATCAAATTCAGAGCTTGTGAAATATGTAGTAGTTAGAACTATGGAATATACTCTCACTTACATTACTTGTCATAGAGTGTTGAAATGGAAAGACACTTCTGCTGATTCAGAGTTTGCTGCCTACGACTGCATGTGGTTTACTACCCAAGACAAGGCAGATAGACCGTAAAAGGCAAAGCTAATAAAGATAAGGGTGGCAAGAAGAAGATGATGGGATAGTTCAGTGGGGCATGAAGATATATTATCACGTTTGTTTGCTTAGATTTCTCTCACTTTACATACAGAACATGACAGAAATGAAAGCTCAGGAGGGTGCTGAGTGAGGAGGGAAAAGCTGAACTGTTGACAAATCCTTTTGACTTTGAGAACGCAGAGAGTGAGTGGGCAGCTGGAAAAGAGACTAGACTGGGCAGAGTGATAAGGAGGAGGAATGAGAGGCTGTCTTGGTAGAGGAGACTCTGCTGGAGAGATGGAGAGAAGACTGGTAAAAGAAATTGAGAAAGTGTAGTCAAGGGAAGGTATATGGGAGGAAAGAAAAAAAGAAGAGTAAAAAAAGTTATGCTGAGAAGAAGGTACTCCTTGACAATAGCAAAAGATAAGTAAAACAGTAATGGGAATACCCTGGCAATATCATGGCTCAATTTTTAAGTCAATGCAGAATCCCATTTCAAACTGAAGAGCAAAATAACGGCCCTTACTATTAATCCTTCTGGAAGCTGGATCACCATTTGGCAGCCTCCATTGTTCTGGTCTCTTGGCCTGTATTTAACCCATGTATTACTATTTCTGTGCAGGTGATTCTGTCATTTATTTTTCCATCCTGTCTTATTCTTTTCATTTCCATAGTTACAGAATTGAAATGATAACTGTTTGTTCAAGATAATTAAAATAGACTCTGTAAAGCATGTTGACGTTCAACCATTTCAAACTTGCAAAATATTAACATTCAGGTTATACTGAAAAATTGGTATATGGGCAGTGCTTTAGGTAATCATGTCTTTTCAGGATGGTGAATTCAGAGAACTCAACATGAATGATGTGCACACAGACACATGAGAGGATAATGTGAGAATATAAACAGCTCTGTGGGTTCATTGTTATTTTGTGTGTCAGGTCTAAGGTAAGTGCTGTAAAGTGAAAATGTTGGTCAGTATTTAATCCTGTGACATTAAAAATACAAGCTAAAAGGTTGGGTTTTTTTTTCGAGCAGCAGAACTAGGCAATCTTTTTACAGCTGTGTCCTGTATCACTAGCTCTCAGATGCAATACCTCAGTATCTCCAAGTCTTTTACTTGTCCTCTTCAAATTCCCCAAGCAAAATGATCATAGAATCATAAAATGCCATGTTGGAAGGGATGTCAAGGATCATCTGGTCCAACCTTTCTTGACAAAAGCACTGTCTAGACAAGATGGCCCAGCACCCTGTCCAGCTGAATCTTAAGTGTCCAATGTTGGGGAGCCCACTGCTCCCCCCGAGAGATTATTCCAATGCGTAATTCTTCTCAATGTGAAAAATTTTCCTCTTGTGTCCAATCAGAATCTCCCCAGGAGTAACTTGTACCCATTATTCCTTGTTCTTCCCATGTGACTCCTTGTGAAAAGAGAGTCTCCACCTTCTTTGTAGCCACCTTTTAAATACTGGTACATGGTGATGAGGTCTCCCATAAGCCTTATTTTCTCAAGGCTGAACAAACCCAGTTCTCTCAGCCTTTCCTCATGGCAGGCATCACAGTCCTTTGATCATCTTCATGGGCCTTCTCTGGACCCTCTCCAACCTGTCCACATCTTTTTTTGTATGGTGGAGACCAAAACTGAACATGGTATTTCAGGTATGGTCTGACAAGCACTGACTAGAGTGAGATAATGACTTCTCTATCTCTGCTGGTGATGCCCTTGATGCAACCCAGCATCCTGTGGCTTTCTTTGCCACTAAAGCATACAGTTCACTCATATTGATTTTGTTGTCCACCAGGACCCTGACCTGTCAGCCAGTTCCCCCCCCACCACACAGATCGCTTGTCTAGACCGTAACACATCAGTCTCTCTAGGAGGAGGCTGTGGGGAAACATGTTGAAAGCCTTAGAGAAATCCAGGTAGACAATGTCCACTGCTTAACCCACATCAACTGAGCAGGTTGCTTTATCGTAGAAGGCTACAAGGTTTGTCAGGCACTATCTGCCCTTGGTGAAACTGTGCTGGCTCTTCCCAATCACATGCTTCATTTGACTTGTGATAGTCCCCAGGAGGATTCCTTCCGTAACGTTTGCAGGGACTGGAGATTGATGGGCCTATAATTTTCTGGATCCTCCTTTAAGTCCTTCTTGTAGATAGGGGTGACATTAGCCTTCTTCCAGTCCTAGGATGTCCCCCAGTCTCCACGACTTCTCAAAGATTATGGAGAGTGGCCTCACAATGACATCAGTCAGTTCTTTTAACACCCTTGGATGGATAAAGCCAGGGCCCATCGATCTGTAGGGGTCAAGCTCCTGTAATAGCTCACATATCAACTCTTCCTTCACTCATGGTGGGTCTGTGTTTGCACTGACCTGGATTTTTGTTTCCAAGGCCTGGGGCCCAACAGTGCTGATAAAGACAGGGGTGAAGAAAGTGTTGAGAACCTCTGCCTTTTCAGCATTGTTGGTGACTAATTCAGCTCTCCTTTTTAACAGTGGGCCAATATTTTCCTTCTATTTGTTGGTTATGTAGCTGCAGAATCCTTTTTTGGTAGTTTTTGACTTCTCTGGCCAATTTCAACTCAAGCTAAGTTTTTGCTTTTCTAACTGCATCTCGGCATGCCCTGGTAATGCCCTTGTAGTTCTCAACAGGTATTCATCTGCTTTTCCATCTCTGGTACACTTCCCTTTTGGTTTTGAGCAGACTCAGAAGCTCATAGTTAAGCCATAAGATACCTCCTTACCTCCTTATCCCCTAACTGCTGACCAGATAAAAGCAGCAGATGCTGTAACTGGTTCTCAGCTCCATGCGCGTTTATTGACTTGTCAGTACACAAGTTGCCACCAGACAACCACGAGGTCAAACCAATAACCACTGGGCTCTTGTTGCTGTTTTTCATCCAGTGAATATACTAATTTGGGACTCTTTCGTCAAACTAGTCAGTGTCAGTCCTCTCAGGAAGGTATGACATTAGGAAAGTATACCCACTGATAATAAAATTTTTGAGAAGGATGTGACAGATCGGAAGGCAGCATGATCGCATATACCTCATTTCAAGGGGAAACCAGGTTAAAAATCTTGTTATACAGAAGAGTCCATAGGGTATTTTTGTTAAATATCACACAAAGCTAAACTGAAAGCTCTCTATATCTCTTGCTTTATGTGGCATGTCTAACCAATTTTCATGTGTTTCTCACAGGGTCAGATGAAGTTGGTAAGCTGAATGTGACAGGCTAGCTGGGCACTTGTAGGAGAACCTGGATCAGAGACTGTCTGAATGAATCACCCTGCAAGTACCTTTCTCTCTCTCTCCAAGAATTACTGGGGGAGAGCCACCTAGACAGCTACAATTAGGTTAAAGGACTCTCATCCGAATTGATTCATGTGACTGAATTCTAAATATTTAGAAAGTGTCTTCAATTTACAGAAGGCTGTGTAAGTGTTAAGAAAGAAACTACATTATCAAATTTTATTTGGTGTAATCTTTTGTTGCATTACTTTTAAGGTTAGTTTTATCAGTAAGGCTTTCAACCTGCCAACTAGGTGTGTACAACTCACCAGATGCCTCTTGAAGACTATGAGCTACTGACATGAGAGATTGCTCCCAGAGACTCTTTTGTTCCTACTGCTGGCTCTTTGTTCTTCCCATTCCCTCCAGCTCTCCAGCTGCAGCTCTCTCTTAACATCATTGCACTTAACACAAATACATGCAGCCACAGAGACCTCAGAAACTGGGAAATGTCTGAAGGAAATTGAACCCAGCATGGCTGGGCATACGTGGGTTACCCAGTTCCGCTGTGCGAACTGCATTGGGAAGGAAAATAGCAACTCTTAATTGGAGATGCACATTTTATACTGGCCTGGTCAGGGACACTGCACAGCTGCTTAGTAGCTTACTTGTCAGGAAGCACATCCACACTTCTCCCAAGGTATGTGCAGGTAGGCTGGTAACGTGCAGTACAAGAAAGAACAGAGTTTCCCCAGATAATGCTGATGCAGCAAGCTCTGAGACAGGGAGCAACACAGGTCATCAGCGTGGACCTATGCCCAGGGGTACTTGCTCTGCTGAGAAGCAGAGATGATGAGCATGGGCATAGCACTGCACTAACGTGGCTACGACTTACAGAGCCAACCACTACCTTTATGCAGCACTGTTTGTGCTGTGCTGTACAGGTGAGCTTGTGTGGAGCTATCCTTGGTGTCCATAAGATGGAAGTGCCTGCAACATGTCCATACCCTTTGACCACCATCAGAGCAGGGCCTTCACTTTAACTGCTAGGATGGGCAGTTCACTTCTCACTGTGGTATCTTCTGAGAAATCAGCCTTTTGATTAAGAGAGAGGAGCTATCTTAGTTAAAGGTTATCAGCTCCTGATCCATCAAATAGAAAATCTTCCTTACTATTTCTGGATGGAACATTTGTATTTAAGCCTAAAAATAAACAATCATTAGTCAATAACCCCATGCCAGGCCTGGTTTTTGGAAAACCAAAAGTGTTTCCTAATCCAGAAAGCCTACCTTGCACTGTTTTACATAAGAAAAGAAATCCCTAGGCAACAACACACCCTTTGAAGGCCTATTCATCTTAATTTATACTTTTTCTGTGCCCAGCTGTCAAAGACAGGATACCAGCCACAAGAAAATTATGTTTTGATCTAAAATGGCAGTTTCTGTGCTTCTATAAGAGACAGATGCCAGGCCAGAACATGTTAGGTAATGTTGGTGTCAGAACAGCAAATAGTAGTTGACAAAACCAAAGAGACTAATTTCTGACTTTCGTGAGATTATGTAACATAATTGGGTAAAACTCATAATAAACTGTCTTTTCCCATTTACAAAGCAGGAATAGCTGTAAAATAAGCAAATTCACAAACAATTTATAAGTACAAAACACATTACTGGTCAAAGCAATGCTATCATGGAAGTATGATGGAAAGAACCACCCAGGGCCAACATTTAAGGATGCTTACGTCCAACCATTCTCCTCCAGTGTTGGAACAGATGTTGCAAAACTATCTGTGTAACCAATTTTCATGGTCCAAGTGGAATGAAAGGCTATGTATGTTAATCATACATTACGAAAGGGAAGAAGGATTTAGATTTGCAGTATTTTCAGCTGTAACCTTTTAAATGCAGCCTCTGGGCAAGAGAAATCATTGCATTCACATCAGCACTGAAAGAGGCAGTGGGGTCTAAGTATAAATGTGAGAAAGTGTTTAATCCTGCAAGCTGCCCCCATTGCTTTCGCAAGGCTGGCAAAGGGGATTCTGAAACTGCTCCTTAACCATTCCAACCTGCAGTTTTACAGGTAAGAAAGCTGCCATAATTCATTCGTTGCTGAAGCTGAAGCAGCAATACAGAATGTACCTTATGACCACTAAAAGAAAAATTTTCCTATGTATTCAGCATATCCAACCGCTTTGCTTAAGATTACAAAGATTTAAATCAAATATTCATCAAATTTTATATAAAAACTGTATCTTTGGTAACCAAGCACAATAATGGTTTCACAGTTTCACTCCTCTGTTGATTAAGAAGTACTCTTCCGTGCTGGATTTGACTGAGATAGAGTTAATTTTTTCCATATTAGCCTGTATGGGACTATGTTCTGGATTTGTGCTGGAAACAGAGTTGATAATGCAGAGATGTTTTCGTTATTGCTAAGCAGTGCTTACATTGAGTCAAAGCCTTTTCTGCTCCTCACACTACTGCAGTAGTTTGTGGGCTGGGGGTGCACAAGAAGTTGGAAGGGGGCACACCTAGGACAGGTGACCCCAACTGACCAAAGGGATATTCCAGACCATATTATGTCATGCTCAGCAATAAAAGCTGGGGGGAAGGAAGGGAGGGTTGTTCGGAGTGATGACATTTGTCTTTCTAAGTAACTGTTACACACGACGGAGCCCTGCTTTCCTGGAGATAGCTGAACACCTGCCTGCCGGTGGGAAGGAGTGAAGGAGTTCCTTGATTTGCTTTGCTTGTGTGAGCAGCTTTTGCTTTACTTGTTAAACTGCCTTTATCTCAACCCACGAGTTTTCTCACTTTTACCCTTCCAGTTCTCTCCCCCATCCCATCGGGTGGGAGTGATCAGCTGTGTGGTGCTTAGCTCCTGTCTGGGGTTAAACCATAACATCCTCTAATTGTTTGAAAAATACAAACATGCATATACTGTAAATGCTACCATTTTTATGTAAGTTAATAAGAATATGTTGTTTTTTCTCAGACAAAAGCTCACTCATCCCCTCTAACCTTTACCACAGCACAAAAGCAATAAGACACCGTGTTTAACATCACAAATTTGCACCTGAATAACAGAAAGTCACTGTAACCAGGGAAACTGAACAGTGGCATGGACAGGTTTTCATTTAAGTGTGGATGAGGGGAGAATTAATCTGATTATTACAGGATACTGATTTTGGAACAGTAGTAGTTCATTGTTACTTCAACATTATTTTTATTTTGGTGGTGAGGAAGAATCCTGTGCCTAGGGAGTATTCAAAGGCAAGTATTTTGGCAAGGGCTGTACAGTTTCTAAACGGATCAGATTTGCTATAGGTGAAAATGTCTTTGTCACAGATGATGGATGATATTCTTGTCTGTCAAGAATACAGGGATGATGCTCACAGCTGAGTCCCCTGCTAACAAGCACAGGAGCTGGTCTGTGGGTAGGATTACCACTGCAAGCCCTTTTTCCTCCTCTTTGCAACCCTCAACTGTGACTGAATCAGAAGAATATATTTAAAATGTTCTTGACAGCCCCTTTTACAGCCAGTAATGCAGGGAAGGATGAGAGCCCTGCTTTGACACTGTTTTCAATAGTGTTGTCCATAGCTAGAGATGCTCCTGTGACAGACACACACAGGCAACAATGCCAGCAGCAACTTGACAACCAGAAAAGCAAGATTAGGAAAAATAGCAAATTCTGTGCATATTATTTCAGCATTCTCTTGCCGAACAAAGCAGGCTGTCCCTCAGCAATCTGCTGATGTTGGGACAGGGAGCAGTTTCTGAGGGCTGACCCAGATGTCCACATCTGTTCTGTTCCTACCACAGGCTGCCTGTCACCGATTTCACACTTCCCAGTCATCGGCTTGTGGAGGGCACCTGAACACGGGCATGATGACCCCGTGTACTGCTGCAGCTCAGCAGTAGCCTTTTGCCAGGAACTGATGCTGTTTGGCAGAACCCATAGCTTCTTGTGGGGTTTCTGGCATGATGGAGAACTCTAGCAAGCATTCACCTGATCGGCGGCGTCCATCCTGCCTCACATGAAGCATTCAGGAGCAGAGCTTCTCATCTAAGACCACTGCCTACAGCTCCGTGAAGAGAAAGAAGCAAATCCTGTGAATGACTCAACCCATGCAGCTCAGGCACTAAACTCAGCATGGCAAGTTTCACTCCTTGGAGGTACAGACCTTCACTCTCTCCACTAACTGTTGAGGAAGCCCAGAAAACCACCTTATATTAGATAAACTCTCAAAGCAAAGCCTGGTGAATGGCTTAAGGCCTCAGCTTTCCACTGAAGAAAATATCAGCTATTTAATTCACACCAAAATATGCACTATTTACAAGACTATACAGAGGGCTCCCACAGACTTTGCATTCCATCTGCTTTTTTGGGACATTTTCTTGCCAAAAACTGCTATTTCAGCAAGGCTGGTCAGTTTGGTGGTCTGAGGAAGCCACCAGACTATAATTTAGTAACATTCTTAAGAATAAAATATATATGGTGAAGCCTTTCTGCTTCATATGCCTCTTTATTAGATGGGAGAACAGCAGCTGTATATCTACCTATCAGTACAGGATCATCGTATTTGTATCACTTCAGAAGACAGCAGAAAAACAAATGTTTCCCAGATAAAATAGTTTGTCTTCTACACAAACATGAACATTGGAATTTGCTGAATTAGAATTTTCAAAAAAAATCAAATGTTTGTCCCAACATTAAAATCAGAGAAAGAGGTACATGGATAAAATAAGTTTTGTATGGGGCATAGGAAGAAAGAAGCTTAGATTTCTTTTTTTTTATCTTTTGTCTGAGAACTTTTTAAAATGTGGGACTAGACAGGGGAGAAGGAATTAGAGAGGCAGGGCAGAGATCCTGGCCTTGAAAAGGAACCCATGAATTATAGGCTGTGGTCTTGGACATTTCCTCATGTAAACTGGCTCCTGGGGGCTCCAGTCCCAGTGGGAGCCTTTAATTGTTATGTGAAAGTAAGCAATATGAATTGAGTATTTAGTGTACATATTCATTTGTTATCAGCATCCATGCCAGTAAAACTTCATCACTCAAATATTTATGAAAAGCAAACACGGTGCAAGTCAGCCCAAGCTGAATTAGTTATTTGAAAGTATAAATTCATCAGAAAGAATTTTTCTGTAATGTTTGACTAATTTTTATTAACTGGAATAAGTCTAAACTTTCCTCAGGAAGGCAAATTCTCAGTATGCTCTTCCCTATTCAGCTGGTTTTGTAAGGGTAACATGCCAATTCAAGACCCAAATCTTGAAAAGGCTCTTCAGAAATAATCAAGGTTTGTTAGTCCCTAATGCAGAAATACATCAGGGTAAATTGCCTTTTTTTTTTTTTTTGTTAAGCTTTCTGTGTTTTGAAAGCAGTGAGGAGTGGCAAAAAGTCTTTTTCTCTCCTATGACAACATCTAACCAGGGTAATTCTTTGCTAGCAATACCCCATGAAATAATTCACAGAGGTAATTAGAGGAAAAGGTCTCTGAAGACTTAGATTCAGTATTCTCCAGATTTTCAACAACTAAAACCTTGCAAATATCCACTTTTGTTACCAAGTTGTTCATTTTTCTATGAAAATGTCATAAAAGTAAAGTAACAGCTGTGCAATTTGCCATTGAAAAGGTTTTTTAATCTGAATTAGGTACGTTTTTTTTCCTTCATTTCTTTTATCTGTCAATAACATCTACAAAATCCAGCAACCGACCACACCTGCTAAGTCCCTGGAAGTACTTGTGTTACTTTTGCTGGGCTTCTATCAGGCTTCATGACAAAATTTATTCATCCAGAAACTGTGAATTGTAGATTATTGAGCTGAACCTTTTAAAGTAGTGTGTCTCTAGGAGAATTTAGTGTATGTATTCATTCACTCAGGCCACACATTATCCCTCAGCTTATTTTCTGTTCAAGTTTCACATAGAAAATTGCATCTCACACTTTTAGATGTCTACATTTGAAAAAGAGAAATTCAGTAAGGATCAAAACTACAGTAATCCTCATAACAAAGTCCTAGTCAGCGCTGCACTGTCCCCGTAGTGAGGTGTCTCTGTGCAGTGGCTCACATCACACAGCTTTTATCATGTCTCCACACTGACTTGAGCAAACCATCATGCATTTAATTTTAGCAGAGAAAAACAAACAAAACTCCCAAATTTTTCAAAATAAAAACTGTATTCAGGGGCTATAAGATTATTACAGGGGCCAGAGAACCAGTAGACCTGTTGCAGGCAGCAATATCTCTCACACTCAGGATGCAAAGGAGCCTTCTGAAAGCAAGTTTTGACTCTGGCTAACAGAAGCGCAGCACCCTTCAGTGTCACTCCAATCACCCAGCTAAATGGAGGGAACTCATAAAGTGATTTAAAAGGGGGAAAAAAAAAAGGTCTGAAGTAACATCTCTGTGTGGTAGCTCAAAATGTGTGTTGATCTGTTTTCTGACACCACAAAAATAACAAGAGCATAGTTTGGGCTGCAGGTACGCCTAAGTGCTTCTTATTCATCATGCAATACCATTGCTCAAGCATTGAGAGAAGCCTGGTGATTCAGAATACACACAGCCCAGTGCAGCACATGGTTTACAGACAAGTGGCCAGGACCCTGGGGACTCAGAGCCTTCTTCCTACCACACAGAGCCAAAGACACAGTGTAATCTGGAGGATTTATCTCCAGATTCCTATTCCTTCAAGTGATATATTCAATATGAGGTTTGCTACATATGCAACAGAATTCTGAATGCCACTGCTCACCTTGTGTAATCACATTGAATACAGTGTAAGACAACAATTATTTTGCTAGAGATTTTAACTATCAGCTTCAAAGTCCCCCCGTAACATCTGGAATTATACGAGGAATATCAAGTGAGTCCATCCACGAGTGATGGACTCTATGGCTGGAACTACTAGAGTCATTAAGACCTCAAACAGAAGCAGACATATATTAGCGAGCAGATTTTCCTACCAGACAGGGTGATATAGGACCACTCAGGTGGCACACAAGCACAGACTGAATTTAAAAACAAAAACAAACAGAGTTGAGATTTCATAGAGTGAGTATCTACCCTTACAGCTCCTCCCGCATGGAGGATGCTGAGTCTAGCCTGGACTTCAGTCTGGAAGACAACTGGGGAGACAGCTTAAGGTATTTGGAGATATCTGCAAGTGATAGGATTTTCTTGATAATCACATATACACAATACAAAATCGTGCTGCTTCTAGCCAAAATAAAATGCAGATTTTCATCCCACAATTTCTACTTAGAATTGTGAGCCTACTCGTTTATCTCACAAACTATCCCATTAACCTGAACAGTGTTATTTATATCTCTTCAAGGCTTACTAGTATGAGTCGCTGGATTAGGCTGTGTGTTTAGAGTGTGATTTTTATTTTAGGTGCGTGGGAGTAGAGTCCTGAGTTTACATAGAGAGAAGCTGGCGTGAAACGCTGAGGAAAGAGCATCTGCTGAGTACTGTGGAAAAAAAGATAAAGAAATAAGAGAGACAGAGGATGAGTGGACTAAATGATAAAATAGTCTCATAACAAGCCCCAGACATCTGAATATTTATTTTGAATTATTCTGGTTTTGATAGCCCCCAAAGATCACTTTAAAGTGCTTAATTTGCCTTGCTCCATTGATTTTAATTAATCTTGCCCTAGGCTTTCAAATTTGATGAGCATGGAGAACTTAGGGGTGGGAAAAAAGAGTGTGCCTGCTTTCTCACCATGTGATATTCCTTAACCTCCTCACAGCACAGGTGACTGCAGTGGGGATGTACTAGCCTCAGACAGGAGCACTCACCACATCAAGGGCACTGCCCTTGTAGGTAGGGGTGCTACCTTCATGGGCTAAATTTAAAGCTGAAGACAAATATCTAACACCGAAGGCTTCTGTCTGGATGGAACTGATCCAGTTCCTCCTGCAGTCAATAAAATGTTGAATACTTGCCTGCAGGCTCTGTGTTGGAGGTGTGAGGCAATCACAGAATCATAGAAACATAGAATAGCTTGGGTTGGAAGGGACCTTTAAAGGCCATCCAGTCCAGTCCCCTTGCAATGAGCAGGGACATCCTCAACTTGATCAGGTTGCTCAGAGCCCCATCCAACCTGACTGCAGGTGTTTCCAGGAATGGGGCATCTACTGCCTCTCTAGGCAACCCGTTCCAGTGTTTCACCACTCTCATTGTAAAACATTTCTTCCTTATATCTAGTCTGAATCCACTCTCTTTTAGTTTAAGACCATTACCCCTTGTCCTATTGCAACAAGCCCTGCTAAAAAGTCTGTCCTCATTTTTCTTATAATCCCTCTTTAAGTACTGGAAGGTACTGTAAGGTCTCCCTGGAGCCTTCTGTTCTCCAGGCTGAACAACCCCAACTCAGCCTCTCTCAGCAGAGGTGCTCCAGCCCTCTGATCATTTTCATGGCCTTTCTCTGGACCCACTCCAACAGGTCCACGTCTTTCTTGTACCGAGGACTCCAGAGCTGGATGCAGTACTGCAGGTAAAATAAGACTCTCAAATGTCATGGGCAGCTCTGATAGAGGCAGTTCTAACAGCTCCTGCTGCTCAATCTGCTGACACGGGGAAGCAGCAGACCACCCTGCACTAGGAAGAATGAATACTTCTTTCCATAGCCAAGCCTCCACAGCACCCCAGAGTTACTCTGGCTATGCAGACATCACACGTCTGTGCTATGAAAGGCTCCTGCAAGCACAGAGGCATGTTTAAAAGAAACGAGCGAGAAGACCACATGGGAGGAGATGCTTTGACTTTAGGAAGAAAGGACAAGTGATCCTCCCTGGAAATGAATGATCCAAGGCAGCCTTTTCAGCAAGACATCTCCTGGAATCTTTTAAAGGGAACAATTAATGACTGGTGATGACTGCATCTTAGGGATAGTGGCACTGGCATCAAGTCTACCTACTGAACGTGAATATAACTACTCCCAAGTAGTTGAATGGTGTTTAACCAGGCATTAAACAGCTGTGTGATTCCAAGATCTTGTTCCAGTATTGCTAAATTTGAAGGTTAAGAGATATTTTCTTCCAGAAACTTCCATTAAAGAGAAGAGCCAGAAATCCTGGAGAGACCAGGACCTTTGGTCTGGCAGCACAGCACTGTGCATGGGATGTGCAATGGGACCAGAGACTGCAGTGAAGATGTGCTGTTTCCATGCTTTCTTAATTAAGTAGATACAATATCAATCAGGTGACCAACTTGCCATCATCCCTGCCAAACCCTTGGTGTGGACATACCTCCTCTTCTTGATTCAGTTGAGGACAGACACACCTGAAAGCCCCCAGTCCCGCAGCATCCGCCCACTGAGTAGGACTGCTGAGTCCTGGAGGGATGCAGGGTTGTTACCTCCAGGGCCAGCACCATGGGAGGCAGAAGATGCTCCAGCAGGACGAGGCTGTGACAAGGAGCCCTGGCCCATCATGCAGGAGGATGGCAAGGTGAGTCATCGACTGGGATTTATACCTTGTCCTCTTGAAGGGCAAGACACTGACCAGCATTAACTGATCAGTGATCAAACTGTTACTGAGAAGTCGTAATTCAACATTTGTGACTTCTCTAATTACTACTGTCTCATTCTGCATCTTGCCTTTCTGGGAAAGGTTATTAGAAGGTTGTATGTTTTAGATAATACTTAGTTAAATCTCCTGCTTATGAATACGCAACCTCAGATTTCTAATGTCTCTAATTCTGAATGTGGCTATCTCGATAAACTGTCCTAAAAAAGAGAGGAAAAATAATTTGCTTTAGCAAAGGAAGGTACTGATAATGTACACTCACAAGAGACTTACAAAGAAACCCACAAATAGATTCAAGTAATTCTTTAAGAACATTAATCAGTTTTGGACTATCACACACTGTAGTAATCAATCATTTTAATTAAAAGGAACCATGCATTCTTTCCCTGTCTTTTACCTCAGCCCATCTTTGCACACACAGCTGATCAAAAATGTCATAGAATCACAGAATAGCCTTGGTTGGAAAAGAATATTTCAAAGATGCTGAACACAGTGTCTATAATCTTCATTAAAGAATTTCACAAAGCAACAATAACCTCTGTTTGTCCTGAAGCACCTGCCTTCTTAGGGAAGCTTTTGCCGTTGCTCAGGAGGAAATGATAATTGTCCAGCCACTCCAGTTCCCATAAGGGAGGAGAGAAGACTAAATTGCCTTAAAACAAGGTGTAATGATTCAGCCTCATCTCTCCAGAAAAAAACTGGCTTTCCGTGCACACCCAGGCATGTGCCACGACTCAATAACTGTCCTTCCTCCATCCCCCAGGAAAGCAGGACCCTACACAGGGTCTCCACTCTGCCCAAGTACCCTTTTTGAAACAGCTACCAATAGCAGATGGCACAGAATGAAAGGAAAGACTGCATAAACTTGGAAAATATACAGGGATATTTCCCCCCTCTGCAGCGTGTTGCAGGTCAGGGATTTCTTGAACCAGGGGCAGTGTTTAATAGATTCAATGGATTTTTCATGCCATGCATTTCTACAGTCCCTTTTTGAATCATGTAATGAGCAGAGATGAATTATTTCTTTTTAATATGAGCTGCTTTGTTCTGCAATTTGCAGAACAATCTAATACTAAAATGATGGGAAAGAATAAAACATTTCAGCTCTTATAATAAGCAAGGAAACAGTTTTGTTACACTCCTCAATGTGTTGCGGTCTTCTAAAATCAAAGAGTGCTGCTGCTTTCCTTTTAGGACCACAGGAAAGAATAAAAAAATGGAAAATGCATTTGTAAAGTAGCTATATCTTCCTTTCCTAAAGTTGATCCTGGTATTTTAATACCTGCTGCTTAGCTGATATCTGCCTCTGCCTATCAGCATGAAGTTGCAAAGGATGTCTGGCTTCAATGATATCTAAAGTTGATTTAATTTAAGATAGAGAAAGACAAGGCTGTAAAAGTGAGAATCAGTCAACAAGGAAGACAAATGTTGCAGCAGGGAAGATTTTTTCAGCTGTCCTTTTCTTGAGCAAGAGGAACAAAAGGCAAATGGATCAGTTGCAACTGTGATTCTTGCACTCCTTAAACTGCTGGTCTGACAGAGGGACTCAGGGGATTGTTTCATTTTTAACCCCCCCTATGAGATAGTGGATGGAAACAGAAGCAGCTGACGTGGTTCAGCAGCACTTTGAAAAAGCCATTGGCAGAGTCCTGTACAAGAAGATAAGTAAATCATGGTGTGAAAGATAAGCAGTGACACGGCCTGCAAACACTGTAGGAACAGATGCATCAATAAAGGGTTGCTTCTCAGTATGACGGAAGGTTACACTTGAGCACGCTTAAGTCCCAGACTGAAACTTGTGGTGCTAATTAAATATGACCTGAAAGAACTAGAGAATAGACAGATAGGAAAAAAAATAAACTTTAGATTAATCAAAAAACCAGGAGGAACTCCTCAAGAGAGTCCTGACAAAGGGATGTGAGGGGTAGGACACAGACAAATATGAAGGAAATGGTCTGAACGACTCCTCTGCATTACTGGCTTGGAAATGTAATGTAGCCATAAAGGAAAAAGACCTATGTCTGTGGTCAACATGAATTCCTGCTGATGGAACAGTCAAAATGTTGCAATGCACAAGGAACAGGACAGACAACTGTTAACTCATAAGGTCCCGAGGTAAACAAAATTCTTGCCCTTGCCTTTAACAGTGTGTCTGTTCTGAGCTTCATATCTCAAAATAAGAGTTTAAATAGAAAAAGTTTGAAAAGGGATAGTGCAAACACTAATGTACATAGGGCAATAAAGGTAGAACATTAATTCCTGCATCAGAGAGAACCGGAAAACCCTGTGTTTAGAGAGTAAGTGAACAAAATCAGATAGACTGAAGAATATTGTTCTCTGTCCTGTCAGAAGTCAAAAGCAGAGTAACATTTCAAGTGTTTGGAAGGAAGCATTTATCTACATCTGAGGAAATGTTTTCTTTTTAATTAGAAAACTATATGGCTAAATAACCCATGGATGTCCTTATTTCAAGGTATCAGGTAGCCTTACAGAGTCAACAAGAGGATCAAACAGTTATAGAGCTATTCGCACACACTGACATTGGGTAAAATAAAACTGAGATATAAACTTCTGTCTGTCTTTAGCTTGACCACTGAAAGATTTTTACAGTTTTAGGAGCTGCCAGGAATATACATGACAAAGTGGCGTATGATGGAGACACAACTGAATGAGCAGAGACATGTGTTTCTGCAGCACAGCCCAGCATTCCCTGGACTTCACCATCTTTGGTGTAGCTGCGGTCCAGCCCCACCAGTGCAGTGCTTTGCCTAAACAAAAGAGTGCTAATGCTGGCTTCACATGACCATGCTTAATCTGGCTGCAAGCATTGAAGAACTACAGGCACTGCTCCATCACCCTCTCCACACCAACCATCTGCTGAGCTCCACTCTCACACATGCTCAGGGATAACTGGTGGACAGGGCTGACATCTAGCCTTATTTCATAGGATACTTCCCATGTTTCCAAGCAGAACGCAACACTATGTCAATAGCAACCCCACCGCTGGACACAGAGACAGACTCTATCGAGGACACAGTCAGAGCAAGTCCAGCTTCATAGCTCCATTCTTACATTTTGTCACTTTACTGCTTATTTTCCTAATCAAAAATAAACAGCACTCCTCAGTGCTGCAATCCTCATTGTAACACAGCCAAAATATTTTGCAATTTAATTCTGTGTTCAGAAATTTGCTGACTTCAAATGACCACATGTGAGGCTTCCTCTAAGTGAATCACACAGCATTTGCAGACTGCAGAAACCAGCTTGTCTCTGGACAACCTAAAAGATTCGTAAGATGAGAATTCAAGTGAAAAGAAGAATTACTGTAAGAAAATAGATGGTGAAGACTGACAGCTGTTTTGTTGTTTTGACAGAAATACGTTGTGGATGACCTGCACATTTGTTTTAGACCACAGTATCGGCTCAAGAATGAGTGAGTTATATTGGAAATGAGTTCTTATAAAAACTTTTAATCCATCTTTTATTTTAAAAGAAACATCATGGCCAATTTTATTTCAAAGAGACTTAAGACATGGTTGCCCTATGGAAATGGGCAGGCTTACTTAAAGGGACTTTGCACAGTGTACCATGCTTTAATATTTATGAGACCATTCCCAGGTTTGCTAAAGTGCAAGCATACATCTCTTTTTGTTGCATGAGTAAGAATATTTAGAGTTAGTTCAAGATAATTTATTCACACTAACTCTAATGTGAACAAACTATTCTAAAACAATCCAGCCAGGGAAATCTCAGTGCAAAATATCCCAGCTTCTCCCGTTCAAATAGCTGGACCATCCACACCCCAACCCTGCAGCACATGTAGGTGAAAGCCCCCTCAGTGCTGCTCCATGTTGGAACAGTTAAGCTGTCTATTGAAGGTAGGTCTGTTTGAACTTAGAATATCTCTGAAAGTCTTACTCTTCTCAATTCTACACTTTCTTTGTTTGCAAATGCAATAATTACTAGAATTGATAACAGGAAAATAGTTGGCAGACCTTGAAAAATTATGCATTTCATGGGCCAAATCTGCCCATGGACAATTCGTGGGCAGAGTTTTACTGGAGTTGTGAAACAAAAATGATAGCATAGGTACAGTTCCTACCATAAAAATAACCCTTTTCCCAGTATATTTTATTTTTCTATAATGTCTTCTCTTTTTCTCCCTCTCCCCACGCACTGTTTTTGTGCTGGCAGTTAGCCAAAGGCATGCAAGAATGAATTGCACTGTCGCAGCATTTAAATTATATCAATACTGAAATGCAGAACGGAGTCCTTTTCTATTTTATCTCTAAATTGAATGCTTTCACAGAGACGCACTGTTATCTGCATTACAATTTGAGAGCTACATTAGTAAATCTTGAATGCTCTGAATTAGAGTATTCAACTTTTGAGATGGATGGTTGAGCTCACCACAAAAACTGTATTAAGCTGGAGATACGGCTTCATTTGGAGTGAACATGAATTTTGAAGAACATTTGTGATTCAGAAACCAAGCCTAAATTTTGGGGGGAACCCGCATCCAGATGAATGTTACCCCCTTACTTTTAAAAGTAAATCTTTTTAGATTTTCTTGTCTAAAAACTATGCCTGCAAAATGATTCTCTAGGTACCACTTCCGTGTTAGATGGAGAAATTATGTAAATTCCACTCTTACACAATCATTGGAGCAGTCTGAAAATGCTGCCTGGGAGCGTAGAAGATTCCCATCTCTCTTACAGCACACTGTAAGTGCACCAGTAACGCCTCAAGCATATTGATGGGGTGTCCAGCTGCTAAGCAGCTATATGGGTCTGGAGAAATGAGTTACATCTCCTGAGAGGTAGCTCAAAGACTTTATCCTTAGGACTTTAGTGACACAGCAACCCCTCAGAGCCCCATAGTCACCCACAGAACATTTTGGCCTATAACCAATCTGGAATTTTTTAGGTTTCCGTGCTGCCACGGCTGCCGTATGCAGCAAAAGTGGGATATGCCTGGAAGTGCTGTGCTCTGCTCTCCACTCCTGAGGGTGGAAGCAGAAAGGAAAACAATTCCCCACTTTTAGAATACACAAAGAGTAAACAAGTGAGTTCAAAAGCTGTATTTGTGGAAAATTTATAAAGATCATAATGATCAAATTGTGTGATTATTCTGTGATAACTGATCCTGGTTTTGGGAAACACGTGTTCTGAAGCATGGTCTATATTTTCTTTTTTTCATATGTAGGCAATATTTGCTGGCAAATATCCAAAGGACAGTCCTTTCCCATAAAAAAATGCACGTGAAGACTATTTACCTCACTTGGGTTCAAATGATTATTTCTATGACCCAGCTGGTAGTGTGAAAGAAAACTATTCCCACTACTAACAAAATAAGGTCAGAAATAGTTATACCAAAAAAAAAGTCCTTTTCCACTAAAACTTATTTCATTTGGGAAACTGATATAAGTTAACTTACTGGTATAAAAGGTGCCTTCAGTACCAGGATTATTTGATAAAGCTGACCCAGAAACCCCTCTGTGCACAGCAAAGTCCTTTGTTCAAAAAAGCTTGAAAAAGACTGAAGGACTCTGGGGAGAGAAACCTGGTAACAAGGTGAGTTTGAGAAGACTCCCAGAGATATCTGGCTGTGGCTGGAGATGGATCAAAAGCACTTCAGCACAAGGAGACCACTTTCATGTGGCCTGAGGAAGGTCAGGGCTGGGGCTGGAGTCTCATCTGTATCAGGGCCAGGGAGACCCGGTGCCCAGCTGAGGACCACCAGCTCTGCCTCCTGATCTCTGGCAGGGACGGCAAGGGACTCTGTTGGTATTTTTAGCTCTTTTCCTCAGTTATCACTTGCCCATAGCTGATTTTTCTCTCTTTGTAGCTCCTTGCACTGGAGGAGCCATGCGGACCTTGGTGCCATGGCTGCCCTCTGGCATCAGCCTGGGGAGAGCAATGTGGTGCTCCCATGGTCATCAGCCCCTGGCAGCATGGTTCAAAATCAGGCTGCAGCTCACCCTGGCCTATCCCTTCTGGAATTAGGTATTTTTGCAAGTGCATTAGACAGTGTCAAGTGTTGAAGTTCAAAACATCCCTTTTTGGGCCTGTGGAGAACACAGGAATACAGAACCTTCCCCTTTAGCTTGAAAAATATCTCCTGGAAGGGTTCACATCTGCTTTTCAGTTTAATGAAGAACCTTTTTTTTTTAATTCTGTCTGCTGGTGATGCCCATTAGGAAACCTGCTAGAGGTTTCAGGTGAAAGTTTGATCTGTTTGATCCCAACTCTGTGGGGATGAGGAACAGGTTATATTACTTTGATCTGAAGGAGACAGTATGGGATCACATTCACATGCTGACTGATCTTCCTGTGACCAGAAACCTTGTCTGTAATTCTTGTACAACATCAGATATGGATTTCTTTCTCCAGGTGGTGTGAAATACAGGTGATCTGAGGGTCGCTGGCCACTTGCTCTGGTGGTGGTTCCCAGAGCCCTTGATAGATCAAGAGTGGCAGAAGACATAATCACACCATTTTCCAGCTGATGCATGGGTCCAAGGCACAGGTGCATTTGACTTTCACCATGCTGTGGAGGCAGGAGAGGAGATGCTTCCAGGGAACACACACTGAGTAAGTGGGGACCACAAAATACTTCTGTGAGCTCTCCAGAAGGGCACAGCATATCGGGGTAAAGCAAGACCCCTCCTTTTGGTTTTGCCTGGTTCCTTGTGTTGCATCCCTGAGCAAAACTAATGGGAAGATCACCTCCTACAGCAAACGCAATGCTCAGGTATAGGCAGACCCAAGGCCGAAGCAGATATTTGTTCTGGGACTGATAATGCAAGGAGCAATTAATTTTCTTTTGGTACAATAGCATACACAGGAATTAGCTCAAGTGAAGCTGTAGCTTAGATTACTGTGGGGCTAAAAATTGGTTATGAATCTCTAATCAAAGTTTCCAAAATACCATTATTTTTTTAGGGATTCCAGCAGCCACACTGCAGTCAAAAAGACCTGAAATTTTACTTACGTGCTTGAAAACGGACAGGTACTAGAAAGCAGAGAAATGTAGTTATGAGGGTGAGGCTGAGGCAACTGGGGGCTGTTTAGCCTGGAAAAAAGGAGGCTGAGGGGAGGCCTCATCACTCTCTACAACTACCTGAAAGGAGATTGTAGAGAGGTGGGGATCTTTTCAACCACGAAATACACGATAGACAAGAGGTAATGGCCTCAATTTATGCCAGGGGAGGTTTAGATTGGATATTAGAAAGAATTTCTTCACTGAAAGGATTCTCGGACATTGGAATGGGCTGTCCAGGGCAGTGGTGGAGTCCCCATCCCTGGAGGTGTTTAAGAGTTGTACTGACGTACTGCTCAGGGATATGGTGTAGTTGATGACTGTCAGTGTTAGGTTGATGGTTGGACTTGATGATCTTAGAGGTCTTTTCCAATCTAGGTGGTTCTATGATTCTGTGATTCTGAACCCAACGTGCAACTAATAAGGAAGTATCATGATCCAGAGAGGTAAAATATCAACAGAATGCAAGGTTAGGTCTGAAAGATGAAGGTGATGGCACCATATGTAATGGATGCCAATCAAGCTCCAGGAACATCTTTTATATTTCTTGGGATCCATCTCACCAAAAATCATAATGGCTGTTACAGTTGGTTTGGCCAAAACCCTCTTTTCTTCCTCCTCTGAACATCCTTATTGAAGCCAATAATTTTTCTTGGATCACTGCAAAGAGCATGACTTCCTTTTGAACTGGTAAATTATATAGCATAGTATCCTGCTGTCTAAACAGTACTAATGAAATGCTTTCAGCTCCGCAAAATATGTGTAACCCCTTTTTGAATGGATTCCGTCAAATTTTAATCTGTTTTGGTTGATTATTGCTTGAGAAATTAATGTGTGTAAAATCAAGAAGCTAGTCTCTACCTCATTCATTTCCCTGCCATGGTTTCTGATGCTCCAATTTGCTCAAGCCACATGTGCCTGCTGTGCATACACTTACCTGTATCAAACTGAACCTTACTCCTGCAGCTCTGCGGCGGGGCCCATCTTCCCTACTATAGGCATACACAAGGGAGCTTTACTGGCTGACATGAATATTCAATTCAAATTTGAGCAAAACTTGCTCAAAATACTCAAGCCTGTCCTACCCTTTATGCTCCTGCAGTTTCCCTGCCACCAGTGCCCCAGCTGGTAGGCTGGACCAAGCTCAAGTGTGTCCCAGTGGGTCCCATCTGAAGCTGGGACAATGGCATCAATGTACCTGAAGAAAAAGGTCATTGTAGAAGAATCTCTGAGGTACAAGGAATGAAATGCATTGCACAAGTCTGGCAGTTTGGGGCAGTATCTTGTATTGTTTAATTATTTTTGTCTCTTTTCTTCTTAAAATAGAAAGTATCACTTTGCTTAGCAGATTTATGAAAACACACATCCATATTCACCATCATTTCTTACAAAAATGGTGGTTTTCTTCATGAGTTACTTTGATTTCACAAGAAATCTCTTCTCTTTGTAGAGAATCAGAAAGACAGAACTTTTTTCCAATGTAGCTGACACTTATTTATAGTGCAGGGCATAGTGATTCTATGATTCTATGAAGTATCCAAGGTATCCCTCTCTGATCTTATTTTGGCTAGGATCAAGAATACCCAACAGCTTAATGACACCTGTGGCGTTTTTGAAGCTGAAGTACTAGAGACTTTTGCCTCCAGAAAGTCTCCCTCTTCCTATAAAATTTGTAAGCTCTATGTGCTCCCTGGACCAGAAGGTCTCTGCTCTTGCAGCATTTACAAGCGTTGCTGTAGGGCCAGCCAGAGAGTGAGAATTTCTAAAATCGTCCAGAAACAATTGAAATGCCAGAGACACAGACCAAAAAATTTGCAATTTTTACAAACTTCTTTGCATAGGAAATAGATTTAGATCAATCAGAATGTATAAGGGAATTCCTACTGGAGTACCTAACTGAAATTAGCCTGACAATCTCACACTAAAATAGTAAAAGGCTCCAGTCTGAGCTAACATAACAAACCATAGTTATTAGATGTAGCTAGCTTGGAGAAAAGATTTCTTTTGCCTTATCTCCAGCTATTAATAGCAACATAGAAAGATGAAGGTTTACAATACTTTTCCAAAGGTGGAAAACTCAGGTGTGTGTTAGGGATTGTAAATGATGAAAACTGATGTTGAGTAGCCCTGACAATCCTCCACAGCTTTCCTGACTAGGAGCAAAATTTATAAGGAACCGATTTAATTTAGATGTATGTTCATGTAGATTTGTCATAACTGGAATGACAACAAAAAAAAATCTTTATAATCTTAACTGGGAAATATTTTTGCCTCTTTGCAGCAAGAGTACTGAAGCATAATCTTAAAGAGAACCTTAAAAAGCAATACACAGATCAGTTACTATCCAGCATAGACCACATGATTCAGTGTCAGAGACAACACTGAAACAATGGCAGACATAATTCTGAAATCCATCCTGACTGTGAAACCTGTTAAGTGATCGATGTCTAGGAGAGAGAAATAAATTAAAACCTAAACTGCTAATAAAATTCTTAGTTTACTGCAAGCAGGCTCTTGAAGAAAATCCAAAGCTTACACTGAGTATTATCTTAAATAATGTTTTTGAATGTCCAGATGCATTTTTTAAATTGAATTGAATATTACATTGTTCCTCCCAGGTGATCCAGAGGAAGAAAGACCTTGACTACATTAGGGGAGAGAAACCTTCAGATGAATAAAGCTGTACCTCCTCAATTAGGAGCTGTAAGACTGCTAGGGCAGCCAGGCTCGGACTAGGAAAAGAAACACCACAATGAAGCAAGGCTGATTAATCTTAAGGCGAAGCTTATTACAGAATCACAGAATCACAGAATGTTAGGGATTGGAAGGGACCTCAAAAGATCATCTAGTCCAATCCCCCTGCCAGAGCAGGAACACCTAGGTCAGGTCACACAGGAACATGTCCAGGTGGGTTTTGAATGTCTCCAGAGAAGGAGAATCCACAACCAGTCTGGGCAGCCTGTGCCAGTGTTCTGTTACCCTCACTGTGAAGAAATTCTTCCTCACATTTATGCGGAACCTCCTATGTTCCAGCTTGCATCCATTGCCCCTTGTCCTATCATTGGATGTCAATAAGAAGAGCCTGGCTCCATCCTCATGACACTCACCCTTTACATATTTATAAACATTAATAAGGTCACCCCTCAGTCTCCTCTTCTCCAAGCTAAAGAGACCCAGCTCCCTCAGCCTTTCCTCATAAGGGAGATGTTCCACTCCCTTCATCATCTTTGTGGCTCTGCGCTGGACTCTCTCCAGCAGTTCCCTGTCCTTCTTGAACTGTGGGGCCCAGAACTGGACACAATACTCCAGATGTGGCCTCACCAAGGCAGAATAGAGGGGAAGGAGAACCTCTCTTGACCTACTAACCACTCCCTTTCTAATACACCCCAGGATGCCATTGGCCTTCTTGGCCACAAGGGCACATTGCTGGCTCATGGTCATCCTGCTGTCCACCAGGACCCCCAGGTCCCTTTTCTCTGTGCTGCTCTCCAACAGGTCAGTCCCCAGCTTATACTGGCATATGGTGCTGTTCTTCCCCAGATGCAAAACTCTACACTTGCCCTTGTTATATTTCATTAAGTTTTTCCCGCCCAACTCTCCAGCCTATCAAGGTCTCGTTGAATGGCAGCACAACCCTCTTATCTACAAGGATGCTGTGGGAGACAGTGTCAAATGCTTTACTGAAATCAAAATAAACCACATCTACTGCTCTACCATCATCTATCCACCTAGTTATTTCCTCATAGAAGGCAATAAGGTTGGTCAAACATGACTTACCCTTGGTAAAACCATGTTGACTGCTCTTAATGACCCCCTCATCCTTGATATGCCTAGAGATAGTGCCAAGAACAAGCTGTTCCATCACCTTTCCAGGGATGGAGGTGAGGCTGACCGGTCTATAGTTACCCGGGTCCTCCTTCTTGCCCTTCTTATAGATTGGAGTGACATTTGCTATCCTCCAGTCCTCAGGCATCTCTCCTGTTGTCCATGACTTACCGAAGATGATGGAGAGTGGCCTAGCAATGACCTCTGCCAGCTCCCTCAGCACCCTTGGGTGCATTCCAGCCGGTCCCATCGATTTATGGATATCCAGATTGCTCAACTGATCCCTAACCCAATCCTCATCTACCAAGGCAAACTCCTCCTTTATCCTGACTTCTTCTGGGGCTACAGGGATCAGGGACTTCTGGGGAAAGCCTGCAGGAGTAAAGACAGAGGCAAAGAAGGCATTCAGCACCTCTGCCTTCTTTATATCCTCTGTCTCTAGGGCACCCACCTCATTCATCAGTGGGCCTATATTGCCTCTAGTGTTAGGTTTATTAGCTATGTATTTGAAAAAGCCCTTTCTATTGTCCTTGACCTGACTTGCAAGGTTAAGTTCCAAGGAGGCCTTAGCTTTCCTAATTGCCTCTCTACATCCTCTGACAACTGTCCTGTATTCCTCCCAAGTGACCAGCCCCTCCTTCCATGATCCATAGATACTTTTTTTCCACCTGAGTTTGCCCAGCAGTTCCTTGTTTAACCATGCTGGTCTCCTATCTCCCTTACTTGATTTCATACCCATTGGGATGCTCTGATCATGAGCTTGAAAGAAGTGGTCCTTGAATGTTGACCAACTATCTTGAGCCCCTTTACCATCTAGCACCCTGTCCCATGGGACTTCCCTTAACAATTGATTGAGGAGGCTAAAGTTGGCCCTGCGGAAGTCCAGGGTTCTGGTCTTGCTGGGTACTCTATTCCTCCCACACAGGATCCTGAACTCCACCATCTCATGATCACTGCAGCCAAGGCTGCCATCGACCATCACTGCTTCAACAAGACCCTCCTTGTTGGTGAGTACAAGATCCAGCAGCGCTCCTCTCCTAGTCGGCTTATCCACCATTTGCATTAAGTAGTTGTCATCAATGCACTGGAGGAACCTCCTAGACTGTGAATGGCTGGCTGTGTAAGTCTCCCAGCAGATATCGGGGTAGTTAAAATCCCCCATGAGGACCAAGGCCTGTAGTTGTGAGGCTGCTTTCAGCTGCCTGTAGAAAGCCTCATCAACTCCCTCGTCCTGATCAGGAGGTCTGTAATAGACCCCCACAACTGTATCACCCATGCCTGCCTGCCCCTTAATTCTTACCCACAGACTTTCAACTTGCCCCTCATCAGCCCCTGGAGAAAACTCAATACATTCAAGTTGCTCCCTCACATAGAGAGCAACTCCACCACCTTGCTTCACTGACCGATCTTTCCTAAAAATGACATAGCCATCCATGACCACATTCCAGTCATGTGAGCTGTCCCACCATGTCTCTGTAATTGCCACCAGGTCACAACCTTTAGACCACACACAGACCTCTAACTCCTCCTGTTTATTCCCCATACTGCGTGCATTGGTGTACAGGCATTTCAGATAGCAAGCAGAGCGCACTGGTGGGACCCCTGGGAGGCAGGAGGCCTTGTGGTCAGGGCCTAAACATCTATCCCTTCTCTTCAATGATCGAAAATCCTCCCTAGACCACCTTCCTTCAGGCCCTAGCATATTGCTCTTGGGCTCGTCCCTAACAGACCCAGATCTCTCCCCTTCCCCCTTCACATCTAGTTTAAAGCCCTCTCAATGAGCCCTGCTAATTCCTGCCCCAAAAGCCATCTCCCCCTCTGGGACAAATGCATTCCACCTGTCACCAGGCCAGGTGTCTCATATAGCAGCCCATGATGAAAGAACCCAAAGCCCTTCCTTTGGCACCAGTTACGTAGCCATTCATTAATCTGTGAACTCTTCCTGCTTATCTCTTCACCCATTCTTGCAGGAGGTATGGAGGCAAACACTACTTGCACTCCATACCCCTTAACCAGCCGTCCCAGGGCCCTGAAGTCACTCTTCATAGCCCTTACACTTCTTGTAATAATTTCGTCCATGCCAACCTGAAAAACCAGCAGTGGGTAGTAGTCGGAGGGCTTTACAAGAATAGGAAGTTTCTTTTTAATGTCTCTAATCCAAACCCCAGGGAGGCAGCAGACTTCCCTGTGGGATGGGTCCGGTCGACAGATGGGCCCTTCTGTTCCCCTCAGAAGGGAGTCGCCCACCACAATTACCCTCCTTTTCTTCTTAATTGAAGAAGTCCTAAGGCGTCGGGGTGACTGCCAAGCCTTAGGTGATTCAGGAGACTGATCTACCCCTCCAGCTTCATTTACCTCTCCCTGAAGTTCCAAGGCCTGGTACCTGTTACTCAAGGGCAACTGGGAGGGTGAAGGGGGTTGGGAGGGTTTTTGCTTGCCTCTCCGAGGACGGACCACCCTCCATTCCTCCCTGTCTCCTGAATCCTCTGCTTCTGTCTGATGACAGGAGGGGAGGGGATCCATCACTTGCTCACCCTTTTCTGACTGCCCTTGCCTCAGGGTGAAGCTCCACCAATCTATTTCTCTTTCACAGTCTCTAAGTCTTTCTACCTCCTCCATCAGTTTAACCACCTGCCCGAGCAGATCATTTATCTGCTCGCACCGCACACACGCGGTGTCACTGGCTCCCTCCGGTACCAGTGTCAGGCTCAGGCATTCGCTGCAGCCAGAAACCTGCACGGCTGCATGTCTGCTCGGAGGATCTGAGTCCCCATATTCTTTTTCACTACAGTTTTTGGGCACGTTGTGACCATGGTCTATGTGGTCTATGGTCTATCTGGCTAATCCTCTCCTTGTGCCGCTCTCCTTGCTCTTGCCTCTTCGGAGGCCAGCCATCGCTCTCTGCTCCGCGTGCCGCGTGCTCTGAGGGAGCTGCCGAGATGGCCGCTTTTAAAGTTTGCCGCGGCTCTCAGTCACGCCCCCCGCCACGTCAGCCTTTCGGTATCTCTCGAATTTCTCTCAGGATTCCCGCTCAGACTCGGGTTTCCTTGCTCTGCCCCGGCTTCACCGTCTCCGGGAAGCCCGGCTCCTTCTCAAAGCCTCGGCAAAAGTGAAGAGCACTCACTGCAGCCGCAGCCGCCCCACTGCTCCCACAGCCACCGCTCTCTGCTCCGCATGCCACGTGCTCGTCTATTATTAGCTGCTGTCTCATCTTCCCTGGCATCAACAAATGAAAGCAGGAGCGAGAACACATCTGGTAGGTGAGCTGAAGCACTAATTGTGCAAGACACTGGCAGATTCACAGGAGGGAGAGACCTTCAAAGTCCTCAGCCTTGAAAAGGGTGATGGAGGTAGAAAATATTTAGAGGTAAGAAGGAAGGGCAAGTATGAGGGATGCACTATTTCCTGTCACTCATCTCCTCTGTGCTAAGAAAGTATTTAGAGGGACAGCTTCCAAAGGGTCTGGCTGCAAATCCCTTAGAAAATCCAGATGAGTCTCCACCATCTCCACAAGCATCATCCCCCAGGTCAGTAGCAGCAGCCTCTGATGTCTGCTGAGATTAGGAAGTGTGGTTGGGCTCAGATGGAGCTACATAGCTTTGCCCTGGGAGGCCTGGTAAAATGTGCCACGGTTTTTGAAATCTTGAGTGATCCTGAGTATCTCATTTATATAGTTTCACCATCCAGTAGACCTGAGAAATGCTCCTTCTGGAGATGGCTCCTGGTTATCCTCACATCACTCTAGATTGCACTGAAAAGCATACTTACATGGGCCCTCATCTTCTATCTGCTGCCAATAACTCCCAATCCATTGGCCAGTTTCAGCCATATCGGACAAAGAGAATCTAGATTCTACAGACTCCATAGAAACCTGCAAGCTATGCAGAGGAGACACTATGGCTCAGATACCCACACGCTTACCCAAGTCACTTTTGAGTCTTGGCTGAGATGTGCAGTCAAATGACTGCCTGTACATTGCTGTCAAATTATTCTGCAGGAGGAGATTGTACATATATGTAGGGACAACAGAAAATCTCACTATAGTTCAGTCATAAAGCCAATCAAGTAAGAGAAGTAAATCTGCAGGAAACTAGGCTTTGTTAGAACAGGTGCTTGCAAAACTGCTTGTTAGCAAATCAAGCTTTCTACCCATTTTCAATTATTTTTCTAGCTATTGTTAATCATTTCCATGTGAATCATATTATCCCTGAATCTACAGACCAAAACAGTAGCTGAAAATGCATAGGATGAAGCAATAACGTCAGCATTGTATGTTCCTCCTGGCGGTGTACGGAAGACTAAATTCTTTAGTCAGGGTATCCCAACTGGCTTTTGTTCCTGTATTGTCTCAGAAGTTTTATCTACAAAGAGTTAATACTAATCGCCAGTGAAGGCATTAGTAGCTCTGCAACTCTGCAGGGCACTTGAGCCCTGAGATTAAGTTAGTAAAACCCATGAGCACGTTCTTAAATGTGTGCTTAAGAATTTTGCTAAAGTAGGTTACAATCCCAAACTACAACCTTAAAAAGTTGCTACTCCAATAGTTTAAAAAAAAAAAAATACAGATTTACTCAGGCTATTGGGAGTTTTGGCTGAATTAACAGCTAAAAGTTTAGACCTTACACTACAAAGAAATACACAATTCCTTGCCACCGGATTTCTCTGAAAGGACACTCCTTCCTTGTGACAGCACATAACTTACCTGGGGACAAATCCTAAAACACTAAGGCAGACTGACTTCAAAAATCCTACCGATTCCAAAAAATCAACATTTTGCTTCATATCAATACTCAATGATTTTGCCGTTTGTCACTGGCTGACTACTGATGCCCTCTGAAAGGCCAGAAATTAAAGGCTTTGTGTTCAGAAATATACAGTCTGTGAAGAGAAAGAAAGAATTCCATTGAAATTAGGAGAGGTTCATTGCAAATCCAGAAGGAAAAGTCATGAAGGCAGGATTCTGAAGGTCAAGCAGGAAAGCTAAAATGTCAGATAATCCCTTTTACAGACTTGGGAGACTAATTCTTTGGGTAGCCTCATTCAACTCAGTAGGAGTAATCCTGGTAAGGTAGCATTTCCCCCAGTTATGAGCATCATGATCACAATACCTAGTCACAGATGAGTTTATGTAAAAAGAACGGGTATTTTCCCTCCCCCAACAATTTAGAAAAGCTGTCAAAAGATATTTTATCTGCCCATTAACTCCCATCACAGCCCAGTTGCCTCAAATTCCAGGTAGAGTTCTTTTCACAATTGCACTGAAATAAAAGTCCAGTGTAGTAACTTGAAAACTAACTGTGAAAACTTAGGATGAGTATGTAACATACAGTTTCACATAAAAGTAAAATGTAAATTATGCACATACACAATTAAAGTTTCTTAGGATATAGATTAGGGTCCTGTTAGCTCTTATTTTCTTCTTAAGTCAAAGAATTTAAACTCCTTACATTCTCTGTCATTTAAATAGGAATTTTAAACAGCCTGAAACGACAATATTTCATCATTAGACTATCAATTAGCTGCAGACAGTGGAATGAAATTATTTGCTTCTGCATCACAAGACTTGCTCTGGGTTCTAGTGCAAAGCTTTATGTTTTGGGTAACTGAATCTCAAGACCCGAAGGTCAGATGTACAGTATTTCTCTGGATTTCAGAGAACTCTGCTTTGCCTTCTTGGAAGCATGAGAAGGTAGAATTGCTATCAATTAGAAGATGAAATGTCTATGACTCTATAGGAAAAAGACTCATAAAACTCTTTAGTGCATGTTCAAAAATGTGTTCATTATGCAGTGAATTTATTTTGAACGCAAGCCACAAAAAATGTTTAAAATAGAAATGCAAGTTTTCGTAAGATATTCTTAATTATACAAGTTAAGTATATTTCAAAAAATTACTTCTCTAACATAAGCATTTGCTGTTTTCTTGACCAAAATAAAGATTATGTATCTGTACACAAAAAAACCATATTCATAAACAAGGTGAATAAATTTCACTGAATAGCGCTATCTTCTGAAAACGCTCAAAACCAGCCATTAACTTCTTTCTAAAAGAATAGCTTGCCATTAATTATGTGCTAGATGTGAAAAGGGACACCACAGCTAAAAAAGGATGCAACTGTAGAAATGATTTTTTGTGTGCTATTCCTCTACTCAAGATCCCAGCTGTGCCTTTTGCCAATAATGGACCCGAAATGTGTTAGACACAACAGTAACACATCATTGTAGAAAAGCCTGGTAAAAGGAGATAGAACAAATTACATGGGCTAATTCTGAGCAGCCAGGAGTCCCAGCAGATCCTGTGAAAAATGAGGCACGTGGATTGACAATACAGGCAGCAGAATGTCTCTCCCCAGAAATGAAGACTCGATCCAGCTTTCAACCATTTTAGTGGCCAGTATTGTGCAAAAACACTAGTGGGAATGAGATTAGAATTAAAGGACAAATGTCCTTTTGTTAATTACTGCACTTTGTAGGATATACAGACAACCCACGTTGGTAGTTACTCTAGTACAAGGATGCTGTAGTGAACCAAGATCTGGGGCTTCAGCTGGTCCCTGGGAGGAAAGACGGGCAAAGGGAAAGAGGGCACCGGCCACTGAGAACAGTGGGGAACCCAACACATTTCCCACAGAGGTCTGGGCTGATGCTCTTACCCTGCCAGAAGTTCTGCAATCACAAATGTGAAGGAAAGAAGTTCATTTCTTCTCTGGCACAGCAGAAACCTGGCACAGAAAGATGGAACAGCTCACTCAAGATGATACAGAAAGGGTAGGGCAGCAGTAGGTTTTTGGGGAAGGGCAGTTTTCAATCCCTAATTTTACTGCCTGCTTTTGGAATAAAGAGGCAAAAGTTTATCCCCTGGCAGCTTATGTTGCAAGGTCTCCTATGTCATAAAGGAACCAGAGGAAGGAGCAAGGGAAAAGACATGCTGATACTCTGGAGCAGCCCAGGCAGAAATGTAAAATAATAAAAATGATGATGATGTTAATAATAATATGATATGTGAAATAACTCCAGTTGACATACTATCTATTGATTAAAGTCTTTCATATGACAGGATGTCAGTCAGCAGAAATAGGAAATCAATACCTCATTTAACAGCAAAGAACGACACAACCTCCTCCAGGCCAAAGACAGACTGGGATGTTTGAATGGAGACAGTATGAATTTACTTGATCTATTTTTGTGAAAGAGAAAGGATTAGTTATACTAAATAATGTGTTTCTCTGAATTCAGAAGAGTGAGGGGTGGTGTGGGATGTTGACAGGAGCTTATGAGCAATTAGTCAGTCTAGACAAGTTGTTTTCATGCACTTCAATGCATGTTTCTGGGATGTCAGGAATTTTGGATAAACCAACGTGTTTCAACGACCACACATTCCAATAAACATGGATTTAAATACATAAAACAAAGGTGGTGTTTTCAGGACTTGGATGTATTTTACACATTTGCTGCAAACTGCAGATTCTACCCCAAAAGTTGGACGTCTGCCCCTGGGAGCTGACAAGCTGCAGAAACTCTGCCCATGAGGAGGCCTTGATGGAGGAATGCTCTCCACCATGTACGTAAGAACACTTCTCTAAGAAGGAGCAGATGGGTGCACTGATTGTACCTGCTGGGCCTCCTGGATCTCCTGGATCATGGGTGTTTTCTGATTCAGGCTACCAGACACACACACAATGGGGAGTTTTTTATCCCATCCATTTTATTGAGGCAAGTACTTTAATTCTAGGTGTTTTTGTCTAAAACACGCTCTCCATTCCTAAAAATTAATCTTTGGTGAAAACAAAACTAGAAATAACTCATGCATTTGTAACAGAGAGAGTAGTATAGCACAGGAATACATGATCAATGGATGAGGTAGACAATTGCATGACATTTTTATAACCAGGCTGCATACAAAAGATCTACTGCTTCATGAGTCCAAAGCTACCGAGATTCATGAAGGACCTGAAGCGAGATAATTCTATGGGTTGTGAGTCGTGATCTGTGGGCAGCTTATAAGGAGTCACACTTGCCTTATTTCTCCTTCTAAGAAGAGAAAAGCAATAAAAAAGGCATAAATATAACAAAACCATTTGTAAAACCATGTGGGAAAGCTCTTCACTGCAGCAGAAATATTGCATTTTCATGCATACAAACCACAAGCTATCTGCAGAGAAAACTGATTCTCTATGGTTTCTCAGAAAAAATCAGTTACACATGTAGACTCACAAGGGAAGGTTTACTATGGGCACTCTTTCCACCCAGTATCTCCCCTGCTTTTTTTCTTCTCCCCCACAGCTAGTTCCTTCTTGTCAATCCTGAAGGAAGAGATCCTTCAAAGGCATCCTGGTTATCGAGTGCACAACGTGCACGTGTGAAAATGCAATACACAGGGACATGAAAAATGAGCACCTCAACAGCACTAAGGTCTGGGTGCTCATCCCTGGAGGGAAACTGCGATGACCTTGAATAAATTCATTATTTTATCTTTGCCCTTACCACTTAACCTCACCACAGTGTAGCTATTGCTGTGTCAGTTGCTAGGATGGTGACACTTTGGCTTCCAGTCAACAAGAAGGGGTTTAGGGAAGTATTTCCACCACATTTCTCTTTTGCTGTGTACATCTCCACTCTGAACATAGAGCTCCTCTCCCAAACAAAGCTGAATTCAAATTGTTTCTCTTCAAGAACTGGAATTAATGTTTTTTCTTTACTCTGTTATATGTTCCATAACTTGTTTTAGTAAATGGACCAAGTATTTGGGAATTTAGATTTAGGTGGGTTTTATTTAAGGTATGATAAACTACCAATACAATGGTCCCTTGGCAACACACTGCTGTAAGTGATGTTTTCCTGCAAGCTGTGCTGACAGTGAAGAGCCAAAGATCAAAAGAGCATGAATGCTAAATAACCTGTTAATGAAAAATACTGGACCTAAAATTCACTGGCAATGTATTTTTGGGAAATCCACAGAGTCATTGCTAAAACCTGCCCAGTTCTGCTTTAAAAAGGCTTCCAACTCCAGAGCAATAAATTGTTCACAAAAAAAAGAATTTAAAAAAAACCTATGGAGGTTTACTTAATCCATAATTTCAACATGCAGAAATGAGGATAAAAGTGCAGTATTATGTGAGCAGGTATTTTTAATCTGCTAATTTTTGTAGCATGTCCAACAAAATTATTTTTGATTTAAGCAAAAAATATGTAAATTTGAGCTCACATTCTTGACTTGATTTTAAAGTTTTCCTATTGATGGTATCAGTAACAAGTATCATGTCCGGAGTATCATATATTCTCAGTATTTGTACAGCTGGCTAATTAAACCCTACACCACACCCTTAGGAAATCCAATAGCCCAACCATGTAATATGTTCACTAGTTACACTAATTACAAGGAAAACACCAAGCCTTGAAAAGGCTCCAATATTGAACTTGCCTTTTCTTAGCAAGTGATTAGCTAGCAAAAATGGTGACCTCAGAGTCCCTGTTCCCTGGTTTCAGGCAAGGGCATGGTTCAGAGATCCCTCTCGTTGCAGCCTCATGTCCAGCCCAATGACATGCATGCTCATGATCTGCTGGCACAAACATGGTGGACTGCCTCCTCCTGCTCCTCTAGGGACAGACTCTGGGGGGTGGAAGGGCTCAAGCCCAAAGGCAGATTTGGAGCATCATCTCCTGTAAAACCACAGCTTCTCTTGGGATTTGCAGTCCAGTAGCTGCAATGTTGCTGAGCAACTTTTTTTTTAGTCTAACACAGGCAAGGCTACTGCTTCAAAAAAACCCCATTAATACCGATATTTTTGTGTAGACATATAGAGATTTGGGAATGTGCATGCTGAGGAGTGTGGTGATGTTGCCTCATTTTAGAGACAAAAGATGTGATGCTTTTAGTTTCACCTGCACAGCTCAGGTGAACCAGTGCTGAAGTGGAGGAGTAGCAGTAGCCAGTGTAGCCAAGGCTGAAATGTCCCAAGCATATAGCTGCTGCAATTGCTCTAAGAGTGGCACTGGATCTGCAAGGAGGATGAAAGAGGTGATACTTATTTGGAATAGGAATTAAAATCTTTAAACCATGCTATTTCTGAAGGTCTGAAGACTGGAAACTGCCTGCTGAAGCTGGGAGCAGGTGCTAGTTGGGATGTGGACAGGCAACGCAAAGCTATAAATGCAAAGGACTTCCCTACCACAAACTCTCCCTGCATTAATGTCAAGAAAGGCACAACTCAAGGACATTAAGACACAGAAAGTTATACTTTGCACACTTCCATAGTACTGTTTATTCAAGGATTTTCTATAATAGGTTACAGCTTTATTCTTTTTAAACTGCACATGATGGAGATGATACTCTCCTCCTTTTACAGCTGAGGAACTTGAGACATGCAGATGTTCAACCCTGTACCGTGTTTCACTCCAGGCTATCCAATCTGCCTCCAAAAAAATCTGCCTGCAGCTCTGCCAGGCTCCTTGGAAATGCAAAAACATTTGGGCAAGTGCTGTAGCACCTGAAAGCCTACCACCACCACATACTGTCCCAAAGATGTCCCTGGTGGCGCAAGGACAGCACTGGAAGATCCAGCACCTCAGCAGAGCAATGCAGAAACATTCATACCCCTGGCCACCACCAAGTGTTCCCCAGGTCTCCAAGCCTGGTCTGGAAGGTCTCCACGGCTGGGAGAGTCCAGCCACACCTTCACCATAGAAGCATGATCTTCTTCCGGGACATGAAGTGAAATACAGCACTGCCCAGTGAGCAACTATCTTATCCTTAGGACTCTTTGTGACTTTCTAGGGTTGTTCTTGAAACTATACAGTTTAAATATTTCATGCTGTAGAGCAGCATACCAGCTGACATCTTACGAGGAATTTTTGAACTGGTGTGAATTAACTGTCACTCATACATGTAGCTCATTTCTTGAGCAGGCTTGGACAATTTGTTTGTTAACTGTTGGCTAAAAATGACTTAATTTTTCCCTTCAAAAGATATTTTTCATTTAATTTTGTGTGTGAATAAGTGTTTTTTAGTATTATTGTCCATAGATCAAGTATTCTATTTAAGATTCCTTGAAGCTTAAGTCTCAAACACTAAAGCTAGATATGAGTACTTAACTGTAGTTTTGGATTTCAGCCTCAGGTGGCATGAGAAACTGAGCATGGGAAAGCTGACGTTTTCTATTAGATTTATCATTTTAAGAAAGAAGGGACAGGCAAGGAAGGAGGGGCAGAGGGGTTGCCCTCTACATCAAGAAAAGGATAGAGTGTGAAGAGCTGCCTCTGAAGAATGAGGAGGTTGAAAGCTTATGGGTAAGAACTAGAGACCAAGGCAACAAACGGAACCTTGTGGTTGGTGTCTACTACAGGCTGCCTGATCAAGGGGAGCCTACTGATGAAGCCTTCTTACTCCAGCTACAGGAGGCATCACGCTCACAAGCTTTCCTGTAAAAGAAATTCTCAACAGTGAGGATGGTGAAACAGTGGCACAGGTTGCCCAGAGAGGTGGTAGGAGCCCCATCCCTGGAAAGATTCAATGTTAGGCTGAAGGGAGCTTCTGAGCAACCTGGTCTAGTTGCAGATGTCCCTGCTCACTGCAGGGAGGTTGGACTAGATGACCTTTAAAGCTCCCTTCCACCCCAAACCATTCTACAATTCTGATTCTGTGATTGATGCCAGAAGGTACTGGTATCCTGTGTCATGAAAACTGACTTTCTGGGTTCACCAAAGAGAAAGGCAGCAGAAGCAGCTGCTCATGGACTGCAGATGTCACTGGGGAAGTGCTGGGCTGGGATCAAACACCTGCTGAAATGAGAAATGGGAAGGTACAAAGCTTATGGGTTTTGCTTTCACTACAGGCCCAGCCCTGGGCAAGGCTGACATACACTGGTTAGTGTCAAAAGAACTTGCATCATGTTATACAAAGTGTACATGCCGTCACGGCCATGCACAAGTCAGAAACGAAAAAGAGAAACTAATAAATCTGAGTGTACCGTGTCTGCACAGACAAACTCCCCTATGGGGCCCTACCAGCACACCTGAACTTTAATAACCCTGAGATGTTCTGCTGAGCTCAGGCTTCCAGCTGTGGCAGCAACTTTCTACCACGCTAAAAAACTCCTGGTTAACCATTAAACTCCATTAAGGCTGGAACTGGCTGGGTTTTCTCAGGACAGATGTTAAAAGTCTTTTTCCAAATACACCAGGGACTTGTGAGCCCTGGGGTGTGCTGCCTGCAAGGACCTGCTTGTACCAGATGAAATCAGTATAGAAGAGGGAGTTAACCTCTACCCGTATAACCTATGTGTCACACAAAACATTGACACTTACTTTTAAAACAACTGTCTACCTATGCTGAATATGCTTTCTAATCACAGGACTTCCAAGAGTATTTGCACACTTTTTCCTTTTGCAAATGTCAAGATCACTAAGGGATTAACTATATCATTTTATAATTGTATCATTTTTGCTTCTCAGCAGTTCATAAAAAAAGCTTACACCACAGGAATTTTACTCTTTTCTTTTTCTTTCCAGATTGTGAGATCAACACGGTCAAATCAATTATTTACAATTCATAAATGACAAAAATGCAAACAAAAATATTTGCAGCAAAGCAAGGAAAGTGTCAAACTCTGCGATGCAACAGAAGAACACAGGTCACAGTATTTTTAAGTGCTTTGATTAAAAGATATGGCTCCCAGTGGAACAATATGTCAGGTATTATTGCAAGGTCAGCTCTGCTGAGTGAAGCTAAACCATACTTAGCCTCTGATTTTGCAGCAATATATGTCCTTACATCACTACTTGGGACCACTGCAGCACAAAGCCAGAGTATGATGTGCTCAATTTGTCCTTCAGTTGCTTCATAAAGCAGCAAGAACAGCCCCAGGAAGGCACAGTCACAATGTGAGATTCATGGAAGAGTTGGGAAAAGCTCCTGAGCTTTTCCTTGGGAATATGTTTGGAGGACAAAACCAGCAGCAGGAGAAGTATGGTCCCCTAGGGAGGCAAGTGGACAACAAAGCAGCCTCCAGTGATGAACCTGAGTTGCAACAATGGCACATCATCACCAGTTGCTATGGCTTCACAATTGCAATAAAGGATCCATTCATGATCAATTTGGATCTCTGGAATTCTCCAGTGCCAATGCAATTCTCTGTCTTCTGCAGGCTGAGTACTGCTGATCTGAAGAGTGCAGTATATAGTTATGCAGAAACATCATTTATACCCTTATAGTCCAATTGTATAATTGCACTGCTATGTAAAGAGGCTCTCTGCAGGGGGCTTGGCGGGCATGCTTGATAATCCCTTCATACATGCAAAATAAGGATCTGAACTGCCACTACGCAGTGAAGCTTGAAATGTGAAAACAGCACACAAAGTTCAACATGTAATTAACCATAAAAGCAACACTGACTCAGTTTTTAGGAGCATTTACAATATGATGCCTGAACTGATTTAATAGTAGGGAAAAGACAGCAACTGACAATGTCTCTCAGAGGAACAGAACAAATACAAGTATATTTAAGTCACAGACGTGTGATAAAAATGGTAAGTGGGAAATAAATTATCAAGATGGCCAAGGTTTTCAAAAACAATTTTGAAGATATTTGGGGTAGTCAAGTTGTAATAGAAGCCTGTTTTTCAGGATATGCTGAGTAGCCTTCTTCTGGCAGCAATGTCACTGTGTGGTATCTCAAATGGGACACCCAGGAACTGTGACATCCTCCATGACAGTGGTTTTTGATGCCAATCACCAGAAGGATGAGGAGCTCAGAGGCAATAGTCTCTGCTCACCCCCTCAGCTTCAGGTTTGCTGGGACACAGGCTGCTATTCTGCCCATTTCTGTGAGACTTAAGTGAAGTCTGTGCTTACCCGGATTCAACTTAAGTGGGGGCACATTGTATTAATTTTTAAGAAAGTCCTTTCAGGATTGTTCCATTTGTTCATTAGCAAAAGAACTATGAACTGTGTGGGAAAGGGCAGTTAAAACCCTGCTTCACCAAGAATTTGATCACTTCTAAAACTGTGGAAAAAATACGCATACAGAATAGAGAAAATCAAAAAGGTGAGAGCGCCTCAGTGTGAGAGAAATTTGTAGAAAAGCTTCTGTCTTTGAGTCACAATAGAAAGACAGACAGCTTGAAACTTTGTGAGATAATCCAGATTAATCCCTGTTCATCTTCTCTCTTCCTTTTCTCCCCTTCCTTCACCTCTCTCAAACCACCACCTCCTCTCTAGCACAGCTCAAGCCTCAAATTCATCCTTTACTTCAAATTCTCACACGTGCAAGTTGATTTCACTCTTCTGAATGGAAGCAAACAAATTTTATTTTCATGGCTCACTCTCCCAATGCCTTTTGCATGATCTGATACATTAATTCAGATTATCATTCTGTGCACTTTTTGCATTAATTCTCAACTGACTGACCCTCTTCATCTGTAATTATTACCATGAAGGTTTTGAATATCATTAAACTCTTCTCACCGACTGCATTAACTTTAAAAGGTAATTTCATTAATTCTGCAAGCCACTGGTAGATGGAGATTTAACGCCTCATGGAATTTCTGCATTATCAGTATTTTGCAGGAACTAGATCTGAAAGATAAATGAAATCCTTGGAGACCAGATGAAAAAGGTTGGTTGTTTTTCTGAAAGATTTTAAGTAATTTCGTTAAGCTTTAAAAACAGTGTTCTAAATTGTTTTTCCCAGAATTACAAACAGATCATTCCTCTGCATTCCCCTGCAGTACTGATTTAATAACTTTTCATTTCTGTGAAACGCATATATTTCCAGAGCTCAGCCAAAGGTTCTTCACTTGGGAAAACACAATGACTGTGAGGCAGCAAAAGTTATCAACTGATAAATTGTAGAACAATATAGCCTGCCAAAATAGTCAACATGTAAAGACTTCACCTCACTTCAGAACTTCTTGGAGACCAAAGAGGCATGCTAATGGAGTTTCCAGTGACTGATGTCACCTATAGCTGATGATAGCATGTTTAAAGTGCTGGAGGATGGTAATGGTGTAAAAGACAGTGCATAATCTTTCTGAGCAGCAATGTGTTGCATTAGTGACCCAGTCTAAGGAACTGCAGTTAATAATTCTCTAGCAGAGACTTCCAATGTCTCCTCTATCGGCACGTCTGATGGCTGTACTGGCAACCAGCTCTTTTCTGCATGTATTACTTTAAAGATAGCAGAAAGCAATATTCATTAAAATTTCATAAATGTTAATAAAGGCTCAAATTACAGATCAGAGCAGGGAGTAAGGGCTACATGCTTCCTTGCATGGTATATATTGAAGGGCAGCGAAAACAGAAATGCCTCAAGGAACAGGCATTAAATGAGAGGCAGCATCTGTAGAAACCGTCTTTCTGACCCATGCCAAAGCATATCAGCTCCAAAGACAAACAGCTAACTAGTGAGGCAGAGCTGCTGGAGAAAGGATGAGTTGAAGGGATGGCTGCTCCACAGGGAAGTGCAAATTGATCCCAATTTCCATTGTATAAGAGAGAAAAACCCACTCACTACTGTGACAGATGCTAGTGAGGAGACTTACAGGTGAGCTGGTGCTGGGCACTGGCAGTGGCCACTACAGGAGCAGAAGTGTCTTGTCAGCCTCCAGAGAAGTCTCTCTAACTGTGCATTCTCTAACTGTGCATGTGTAGAAGGATTTCTGCAAGGGCTGGAAGGTGCCCCTTTGCCATGCTCCCATCCCTCTGCCATCACCCCCCTCTTCCAGCAGGGTGGCACAAAGCAGTCTGTTGAATGGCTGTAGATCTCCCTCAGCATGCAGTCGGTTATGGAGGCAATGTTGGGTTTTTTTACTCTAGAGAGTCCTTTAGAATTTGAGTCTGTTTTGTAAGGCTGTAGGTCTTACAGGTGGTATGTCAGGCAGCTATAACAAGCACATGGCCAGCAGGCTGGAAGACAACTCTCTGAGGAGCTTGCTGTTATTGTATTTATTTCATATGAAGTCTGTGGCTACTAATTGCAATAACCTCCAATGACCTTTTAAACTGAAACACCTAATTAATGTGAGTTAAGGAAACAAAACTTTAAGCTACATCAATACAAGTAAACCAGACTTCTGGGGCATGAGCACATGCACTGGGACCTGTTACTGTCCATCATTTTTCGCTGTTAGTTCAATTTCTGGCCTGGTTTTGGCAGGACCATTTGTTTTTCTGCCATACAATACTTAGAATGGCTCAGGACTTAGCATGTCAATGCCAGTTCAAGTAGGCTGTTGGATGTGGTCTGGTACATTAGCTATATGTTTCTGAGCCACGTCCAGACATCTGGCTACACAGCCATAGAATGTCCCATGGATCATTTTAGTTACCAAGACAGATCCCATGACTGGAGGATGCAATAAAAGGAAAAAGTGATCGCATTTGAAGAGACAAAATAAGAAAGATCATCCCAGTCTATGCTCCATGATTTTGCAGTCTGGTATCTCATATGAATTAAAGTTTTTTTATTGAGCTGTCTCTGGAAGAAGACCACTGCTTTCCTTCTTCCCAAAACTTGCTCCTTTGGCCTAGCAGAATTTGTGGGTTTGCCAGTAAATTGCACTATACTTCACGGAACTAAAGTCCTCAGAAAGAACTATTGGGCAGCTCTAAATACCACATCTGCAGTTGCATTTGAACCACATGATGAAGACCCCAATTAGGACTGCAGAGAAAACATGAGGAAAATAGAAGACCCAGAGAAATGAAGTGGTTTGTTTGAGGTCTAGTAATAAGTACATATTTGAGTCTTTCAAGGCACAGGTAACATAAAAGGATCATGATACTATCAAGTGCTGTGATACTATTGAACACACAAGACACTGAGTTTTCAGAGGGCTGTATCTGGGGGTTGGTCTCCCTCTCTCTCTGTGTCAGGGCCCTGAGGACCCTTCTCCTCTTGGGTTTGGTTGCTTAGGCTCTGAGCCAGGTTAGATAGGCTGTAGGTGTCCAGACTTGAGGAGAGCTGAGGGAAGCCTTAGAACAGTTGCCTCTGCTTTGCTCAGGAGCCGCATTTAAGCTGAGTCTCCCACCCTTGGTCTCTGTCCAAGCTATGCTGCAGGAAAGCCCTCACCCTGTCTCACAGCTAGGCTGGATACAACAGTGGGAATGCTCCTGTTCTGCTGAGACTGGTGACAATGTGGTCCTGAAAGCATGACAAATGTGCATAGGGAATGCATTTTTGCTGTTTCTAGTAACACAATAAGTATGAAGAAGGCAGTGAAATTGTCAAGCAGGAGGTTTATAGCAAATAAAAGGAATGATTTTTTTCCCCTACAAAACGAGTAATTGAACTTTGAATGCAACACTGCAGAATGCCATGCAAAAATAAATATATGAATTAGAAAAGGGGCTGGACAAATCAGTTTGCAGAGGATAAATTCATACCCATATTCCTGGCAGTTGCATTCGATGATCATTATAGGCCCCTTCCAACCTTACTATTCTATGCTATGCTATGCTATGCTAATTTTGTTTTACTATTATTTTTCACTACAGAACCAGGAGGGGCAAGTCAGGACAAAATCTGGTTGTCATATTTATGTTGAACAACTATTCAGTAATAACAAGGATTCATGGACAGAATTTATCAGTTTAGCTTTTTGGGATAATGAGTATAATTTGTACCTCTAAAAGTCACATGCTTGCATATGATATTGTGTGCCACTGCAGTTTGTTTAGGAAAAAGTGCTGTGGGAGCAAGTGCTGATCACCTGTCGGAGCACAAGGCAGGGAGGCCAATTAAATGCATTGTGGGTCTACAATGTGAAGGTCCCACTCCAGCAAACGGGACTCACACAAAAAGCTTCAATAATGTTCAGAGCTTTCTGTATGCTTGCTAGGTGGCCACCAGAAACGGCGTCAACTCCACCCTTAGTTACAGTCTGCGTACATTCAAACTACTATTGTAGTTGTTATCCCTAGAGCCAATTAAACATCTGCAGATGAGTCTTATTGTTAGTTCAAGTCAGAGAAATTGATCTACAGAAATAAGTCACGATTTCTCACCTGTCAGCCTGGCTTTGTTCTCAGCTCCGGAGAAGACAGCGTTTATTTGTTCTGCCCTATTCCAAAAAAATCTGCCTGCTTCAAACTATGCTCGATACTCACTTAAATGTATAGACACGTCAGTTGCCATAAAGAAATGTATTAAAATACATAATCATACCTCATTTATTTTGTGTACCTCACTATCTAAGCTATATGGTGTTATTTCCAATTCCTGACTGGACGAGTTTAAATAGTGAAATAATAGATAATGGACAAAAAACTTTAGAGACAATTTTTTGGATGACTAATATTGCTCTGTTTGAGCAATGTTTTTAAATAATATGGTTTAGGTCATTAATTTTCTGTGTCAGTGTGGTGAAATGGACCTAGATCATTTCCACACCTGCATTTCTATTATTCTGTAACATATTCCTGTATCAATCATGTCTTGCAAATAGCAACATGTCAAACATTTACAGACAAAAATATCTACAGCAAATTTACACAAATAGAACATCATTATCTTAATTAAACTTCAGTGTTGTTTGAAATGCCTAATTTTTAAAAATGTACACACTGTGAGCTATGTAGCATTCCAATTGGATATATAGCTTATAGAGAAACATGATGCTCTTTAGTTCTTCTGAAAAACTCTGGATGATATTTGTAAGATCTGATTTATCAATAAATATATTAATAAGAGGAAACAATAAGCTCTTATTTCCAGTGCAAATCAGTTTCTTTTTTTTTGCCAAGTCAATCACATATATGCATATACACTTCTTCTTGCAAGCTTCAGCTGCAATGGCATTCAAATTATGACGAAACAATGGTTTCCCTTGAACACGAAGGGAAAGAAAATGTGAGAAGTTCAAATGAAACAGCAAACTGCTGGTTCCAATACACATTTTGTAAGGGTTTGAATTATGAGTGGGCTGGAGCGTGACGGCAGGAGGACAGAGAAGAAAGGCAGCCTGCAGAAGATGCCATAGTGGTGATTGTCCGGCTGTCACAGGGCTGGTGGGACCCATGGCGACATCGTAGACCCCACCCTGCAGCTACTCCCCTCTCACAGCATATGCCCCCTCCCTTATATTCACCTCTTCTTCATCTCTTTCCTTTCCAGTAAATCAGAACATAGACTTTCCAAATCACCAGTTATTACTTTCTGCATCTCTAAAGCCCTTACTGCTCACTGGGTTACCTCAACGCGTATCACATACATTAATCATGCACCAGTTTCTCCCCAGTCACCATATGGCACAGGTCAGAAAAGGCAGTTTATAATTCTCTCCACAGCCTTGGTATCAGCCGGCTGGCAACGAATCCTTCCCTTAAAATCTCTTTGAGTATTATTAATTTTTAAAACATTATACTGTGAATTATGGGCATTGCAATACTGTATTTATACAACTTGAAAACATTTGGATGTGGAATTCACAACAGATGGCTCTTTGAATTGGAAGATAAATGAGCGAGACCTGATTTTAATATTATGTGTTGAATATATGTATGGGAAGGACTGGGCAATGGTAACATCACACAACCCATAATGTTTTTTAATGTATTTTGTGATCACTTTGCAGACAACACCAAAATCCAAGCTAATGTATACTTAAAGAATAAAAAACTGATACCAAAAATTCCTTTCAAAAATTTGTGTCCAGATGGGAGAGGAAAATTAAACAAGTTCCTGAGGTACAATACTCTCCCTAATCTCCCTTAAAGTGGAAGCAATCTCATATCATATAGGAGTTCTTAAGCAGGTTTGGATATAAAGGAGACGTGTAACTGCTGAAAGAGCCAGAAACAGGAAAATGAGCAAAATGTTGGTAACAAAGTGTTTATGCAGCAACTGCATTGTGCCACGAAACAAGCTCAGGTCTTAATTAGCAAAACATCTTCATACATGACCAACACTTTCAAATTTGTGATATTGTTTGCAACAAACTGAAATATTCAGAATATGCTGTTTGTTGAGATCTATTTTTCATCCTGTTGTTTTTGAAATCTCTTCTACTGTAAGAAACAAGGACATATTTGTTGCACATCACTACCAGAGTTCTTGGAAGTAAGGTATGGATAAAATACCTTCCACATTAGGCATTCAGAAAACAAGAGCTTCATGTCATCTTCGTAAGAGAGACCTTATCAAGGGAGTCACTGGGACTGACTAGACCCCAAAATATTTTTATCCTTGACCTGACTTGTACACAGACCCTGTGGAAATACATGCAGCAAGTTCCCTCATGTAAGGATTTGGGTGTATTAAGGGATGCCTGGATTCAGACGTCATCTAATGTAAAACATAAGTGGCTCCATTTACCTCCGCCAGGACAGCTGATTCTCTCCGTTCCACTTGAATGCTCAGAAGCTTTTTCATCTTAACTACAGAGGTAGATTTTTATGGGCCACAAACTACTCCAACAACCATTAAAAGCTCTTAATCTATACCATAATAAAGAATGCTATTAAGCTTACCCTGTCTTTTCTGAACATTAGACATATACACAAACTGGCAAAGATACACAGAAAATGAAGAAAATATGATGACCGTGGAGAAAGTCTGTCCTGAAGATAACCCAGCTAGCAGAAGAAGAAGGAGTGAAGGCGACAGAAAAAACGTGATGGTAGACATGTGGGTGTCACATGCTGTCACATCTATCTCTTTATATTTTTGGTGCTTTGAATGATAGTGTGCTCTGCCAAATAGGGCACTTTCTTGATCGAGAGCAAGAATTTTTTCCAGAAACCTAAGAAAACTATTGCATTTAGTTTTTTTCTGCATCTTGTCATTTTCTGTTGTGGTTACAAGTTCTGTATTGCAATTTCTTAATCTAATGGCTAAATGTAATAACTGTTGTCCCTTCGTACTTATTTAGAAGGAGGATAGTAAAGGTACAGCTCCCTGATTCCAAATCTTTGGGCCTCTGAGGATAATTTGCATTATCTAAAAATCTGTAGCTTTTCAAAGATAAATGCATTCCACTTTGTCAGCATTTTTCCAGCTTTTTCAATGCACTGACACCAAACTTATTTTCCTTAATGAAGTCTTTGCCAGGATGGAAATCAGTATTCAGCACTAAGAAAAGCACAACAGCTTGCTGAGTCTCCAGACAATAAAGGAAAGCATGAAAGTTGTATTTTTATTAGTTGTATCTTTACAACAGCATTTAAATACACAGCTGAATTCCCAGTATATAAATAAGTATTTATTACTAACACAATAAAATATTTATAGCATTGAGAAGTCATTCAAGAACCTAGAAAATACCTTTACCTTCAATATCAGGGAGCTTGTAAATGAATGCATAAATAAAAAAAATATGCCTTAATTTAAATGCATCCCTAATTTATATGTTCTGCAGCTTTTAAAGCATTTTAAGCAGTTCATTGAAAACACAGAATATTTTAATAATTTAAAAAGGCTTCCTCATTAATTTTTAGGATTTATGTCCTTTCATTTTTGCTGTAAAACTTGCACAGGTGAGCTGCTTCACAAAGGAGCTTATAGGCCAGGAAACAACTCAGAGAATTGCTCTTTCCACCAGTCAGTAGATTATTTCAGATTGCTTATAAATGTTTTCTTGGCTGGCAAAGTTTGACAAAGCTAAAGATCAAATGGATACCTTGGATCAGATAGGGAACACGATCAGCTTGCATTAAAAGTCATGTAATCTTTGTTACCCTAGGTTTTTGCAAGAGGAGTAGAATTTTAAATGTGTCCTTTTTTGAAGATCACTCAATGGGAAAATAGCTGGGTTTTGCACTCTAGCTAAAACTTCCTACAGATGTCTAGTCAGTGGTGGTTGCCACCGAATATTCTTGCTGCAAGATCGACCTTTTGTAAAAATAAAGAGGCTGACACAGGCAGCAGTTTCAGGTATCTTAGATATTTAAGCACAAAGTTAGCTACAGGAATTTACTGCAACACCTTCTGAAAACAGGGCCAAAAGCCCTTGGAGGACTCCCTTATGTGCATTCTCAGTTGCCATTAAGGTCAAGGTGGGTGCTGGTGAAGTTCAGGGGACTTTGGGGAAGGACCAAGGGAGAGAAGTATGGAAGATATTGGGATATGTTCTTGTGCCCGTGCTGATGGCATGGCACTGGGATGGTGGTGGGGAAGGTGAAAGCACAGCTGCTGTTTACCGAAGCCCAGCACAGTAGGAGAAGACATTCAGTACAGCCACTGGGAGGCAAAAGCAAACACTCCTCATGCAGAGGAAGCTGTGGGAGTGGGCAGCACCAGTTTTAAAAGATTAGACAGGGCCATTAGTGGCTTGGGAAGGGGAGTAAGCAGGGGATGTTGGAGGAGTGCAAGGCAGTGGCTGGAGAAAGTGGCCATACTTGTGTGCTCTCCCCAAATCCTTTTACCACCGCAGATGACGAGGTGACGTGGACCCTTTTCCTGTCTAGGACAGCAGTTCTTACATTTATGTTTGCACGCTTGAGATGCCGAAGTGAAATGTTCCTAAGCAGAAGAAAAAATATCGCAACCTCACAAAAACTAATCAGAGTTAGAAACCACTGAAAACTCAGCCTGGATATTCAGTAATTTTGTGTGAGAGAGCCATCCACTGAAGCTGGTGAGTTGTGAGTGCAGATAAATGGCATAGCTGGCCTTGGTGTGAAACGGCTCCCACAGCAATCTCGTCCCACATGCCACGGGGTTACTGATACTGATTCCACTCATAGGGGACCATCAGCATCTCATTTATGGGAGATAACACAGAAAAAAAAACAGATTACTTTCTACAGACCTGAAAATCTATCCTAGTCTACAGCCAGGGCAAAGGACACCTCTGTCCCATCTGTTTCCCTTCTGATCTCCATCCACACTCAAGCCCAGTCCAGAGGCACTGAATACATCTTCAGGCATGCTCAAGGTGGCTGGAGGGGCAGCACAGCCTGCCTGACCTGCATGCTCTTTCCTCTCTGAACCAGGGAGAGGGAAAGGCACAAAAGCTGTGCTGGAACCATCCTGCCCCAGCCACTCAGCCCACTCCAGCTCAACAGCACAGGCCAGGGACACCTCTTTGGTCCTGGGACATGCTGTCCCCTGATCTCTGCCTGGGCTCTGCCTGGAGAGCTTCATTACCAGACGCTGGAAACCAGGCAGGGAGTTGTATGGGCAAGTGGTACCCAGCTCACCTTCACCAGGTGTGGGCTAGTGGCAGGGCCCAGCTGGCTTGACAGTGAGTTTCCCCCTTGGTTATTAAATCTTCTCCTCCTGCACCATGCAAGCCATCCTTAGAATATGGCAGAACACCTCCTTAAAGAGGGTGTCAATGCCATCCTTGAAGGGCAATGTCTTTACTATTCCTATACTCCACAGCTTCAGCTGCCTCCTCAGCATAGTGGAGAGCAGGTGTGTCTGCAGTGCAGTAAGGGTAGACTTCATCTATGTAATGTAAATCAAATGTAAAAATAGTATTAGCAGTGTACATCCACTGAGGAGAGAACGCTGTCAACACCATATATCATGCATGGGATCTTCACAGGGAATGGCATTTTGATGGCGTTTAAATATTTCTTTATACTCTGAATATCACCTCTTCAGAAAGACTGACTGTAGTCTGAATTTTCTTCCTGACTGATCTCCTGAACAGCTTCCACTAACATGCTAAAGCCACCGAGATGGCATTTCAGTACAGCGAAGGCTTTTAAAAGCAACTTGCCCTGTTCCCAGGGGAAAGCACCACCAGGGAGTGGTGCAGGGCTGAGGAAAGCCTCACACCAGATCAGGAGAGGTCAAGAAATTCTTCTAACCATTGTTTCCTGATGGCAAAGGAACAGGCTTCTGTATTCAGCTGCAAATAGAAAAAGCTAGATGGATCCCTCCAGCAAGCTCAAAGCCCATCTGTTTTAGCCAGCACTGGGACTGGAAGCTGCACAGCTGCAGACAGCAAAAAATTCCAGTTTAAGAGAGATAATTTAAGAGGAGCCTACATGGATATGGTGACGTTTGGTTTCTTACCATGTTAGACAAAAGACAGCTGGAGACAGGTGGTAGATCTCATTGCAGCGTGAGGCTGTTGTACCCAGGACCACGTTATCTCTTTGTACAGGGAGAGGAGCCCCAGTCTGCTCCCCAGTGCCAGGAGCAGCCGGCCAGCAAACGCTGCCAGGCAGTCTGTGGGGATGTGCAATTACACTCCCTGAGACAAAGCTGAAGAAGTGATAACGAAAGAAGCTTGTGTATTTTCAACCATTTTTGAGGGATAAAAGCCAAGAACCAGCATTTTTTCTGCATAGAGTGGCTGTGTTCAGAAGAATAATGCTGCAATCTTTCCTTGCTTTCAGCTCTGAGCTAATTATCCCCTCTCCTCTTTTCAAGGGTGCCTTTGCTGCATATTTCATTAAAAAATGAGTCGGAGTAGTTTCTGATGTGTCGGTTGAGAGTTTATCACCATATCTCAGGAATCCCACAGAAAGGGAAACTTCAGGGGGACCAAAATTGTCCTGATATTTCTGCACCCAAAACTGATATTAAAATGCCCCACAGATGGGAGAGGTGACAGATGAAACCACCATGACCAGAAGACACAACTAAGAGTAGTGAACATGGTTAGGAAGTTGATCTGGAGCACATGTCATCAACCCTCTATAGGGAGCCCAAAAGCATGGAATGTGAGGTCCTTCAGGGAAAAGATTTGCTTCAGACAGAAGGACGGCTGCAAAATCTTCTGTGGGCAGCTCCAAAAGGGTATCACAGACCAACAGGGCTGAACAGGACTGCAGAGCATGACAGCCAATGCATTTTGGAGGTGTTGATACCAGCAATGCTCAGGGCTAGGCTGATACTCTGCCTTTTTCCCATTGGTGATGAGATCACCTTTTAACTTCAGCTGAGAATTAAACCCAGTGAATGCTGCCTCAGATCCCAAGACCGAGTCCTTGGCCAGGACATGTCCTGGTCTGCCCAGACATCATACAGAGAGAGATTATTACTATGCTTTGGCCCACTGCTCCCTATGGATTACAGGGAGTAGGTGACTTAGACAATTACATCTAGTTCAGTCCAAGCCAGGCAAGACAAATCTTTCCTTTTATTGCGATGTCTTAAAAAAATCTAACTTGACAGCAGTAAGGCATCAGTAAGGCATTTGATGAACTATATTATCTCACTGCTTTTTGTACTCCTCTGAATACATACATCTGCTGTCTTGTATTATACCTGGCTGCCTTTATGCTCTGTATCACTGTAGTACCCAGTCCTGCTGTGTGATTAGGGCTCCTCTGAACAACAGCCAAGCCAATAAATAATAACAGGCTGTGGCAGAAACACAGCGTTTTACGAGGGTAGAAATTACTGATCACTGGGAGCATCTTTTTAGGTATGCTATAGGGCTGAGCTCTCTGCAGGCTGTGAGTTAACCAACACTAAGTATAAACCTCCCTGTTGCTGACTTCTGCCCTCTGCAGAAGTACAGCATCATTAATTCTCTGCAGACAGCTCAGAGGCCTTAAAACCACCTTTCAAAAGCTCCAAGGGACAGGACAGCAAGAGGCATGTTCATCCTTGCTATTACTCTGCTAGGTACAAAGGGGACAGATTTTGCTGTTAAAATGGCTCTCTGGCCGCTCCCACCACTGTGAATTCTCCTGCCTGGTCTGGATGGCAGTGTGAGAGGAAAGTAGACCTCTGGAGAGCACAGGAGGATTTTGATGCTTCCCTTTACAGCTTTAATTTTTGTCTGAGCACTTAAGAGTCCCAGGCCAGCCTAGAGCTTTTCTTGTGATTTAAGATGCTGTAATATACTTGTCATCCTTTGGGCTTAAATGCTTCTCTGAAGTTATGCAACTGATCTTTACATTTCTGAAGTCAACTGGGAGCAAAAATCTTACAAAGTATGTCATATTCATTTGTATTAAGGGGAAATTATGTACACTTTCAAGTCCACTTTTTGTTAGTGCAGAATTTATCAGTTGGCCATATCTGTATTATTCACCTTTCTAGAGATAAACTTCATTTTTTTTACTTCTTAGAATATACCGCTCTTTTTTCTGTATTAACTCAGTAGCAGTTAGTAAACTGGATGTTATCAGAAAGTTGAACATTATTTGAGCCTTGAAATAGCCCTGTAAAACACTTCCATACTGAAGTCCGTGATCAGAGGTAAAGCCTGAGCACAGTAAAACTCAGAGTGGAATAAAATGAAACCAAAGGATAAGTGAAAAACAGGGTTCTGGGAAAAACAGGGTTCTGGGAAGGGAAAATATCTTAAACTACAAACCTAAGTCACAGGCATGAGTGAACAGATGGAAAAAAAGCCTAGAAAAAGCCTTGAAAATGACAACGTTTTCCTTCCATTCCCACCCTGCGCAAATCAATTTCTTGCAGCTGGATTGTTCAAGTGTTAGATTTGCCCTGGAACATTTCTGACCCCGCTGGGATGCCAATTTCACTGTCTTTTTGTCATACTCCTGTAGCAAACACATACACAGAGATTCAAAAAGATTTTTCATACTGCAGAAATACTAAACAAATCGTAAGCAACAAGATTCAAGAATAATTGTAAGCCATAGGCTTTCTTCATCTAGCCCTTAACATCAGCTGCGTACTCCAACATAAATACTGTTGCTCTTTGAGGAACACCACCTTGCTTGTTTTTCTTTCCTGTGGTCCCTTCCAGCTCACTCTTTCCCAGCTCTTGCCTCTAGTGTTACACCTCAATTTTTTGCCTCCCCATGGTGTCAAGTGTCCAGCAGGTTTGTACAGCGGGGTATGATGCAGCCAGGCAGCTTAAAAATGGCTGCAATATGGTGTCATAGTTGAAGACAAAAACTTACATGTCTCTAAAGTTTTGTTTCAGCTGTTGGGATGCTCTGCCTACATAGAAAAGTTACCCACAGAATTATAGAGTTTTCATATTTCTCTGGGAAAGCCAGCCCAGGCTGTTTCCAGGCAGTAACGCCAATGGAGTGGTTATAGGAAACAGTCAGAAAACTCTCTTCAATGATCAAATAGTCCCTGAAGAACGAATACCATTTCATTACAGGCAGTCAGCAAGATGGAAAACAACAGGAAAGTTTCATGTAAGTCTCACTGTAATTCAGTGATGTAGAACTTAAATGTGCTTATAAGACTGACTTTGTACCTTTGCCTTTGCAAGGTCCTTCTTCAATTTACTTTGTTCCCCCTATTTTCTTAACATTTTCTGTTGGCTGCTATGTCCTTTTTTCACCCTTTCATTTTCTTCCTGACTCCTGTGTACTTCTCCTAGCAGTCCCACGGGAACTTAGATTTCTATTCACTTTGAAGAAATATACATTTTAGACTAGTTTTGATGGGATAAATTCTAGGTTGATTGAGACCTGTGGAAAACCTCATAAAAGCAAAAAGGTTTCTAACAAAATAGAGGGAGTAGGTACCAGCTATGATCCTGTGCCCTGTGAGCACAGATTACACCTGCCAGGAGGAGAACAAACCTCCTGTACAGAGTTCCCTTCGCTCATTAAATTGGATCTGAATTCAGGGTGATTCTATAGAGACTTAATGTAACAAAATCCCTGCAAAGAAGTTGGCAAAGGACAAGGACATTACATGGAAATTTGATGGCAGTATCTGATACAACAGATGAAAAATTAGTTTCTCCATAAATGTGGTGAGAACTTCATGGAAAGTAATGTTGTCTTTCCTGATTTCAGCCTCTTACAGAGAAATTGTTCTCCGTTGCACATTATGGTACTCTCATCTTCTTCTCTGTAGAGCAAAGACAGTTTCCACAGAGAGAAATGGCTCCTTGGGACAGAAAAAATACGTTTTGAGTCTGTGTTAATCATGTATGTCCTTGTGTCTCCTGTCTTCTGCAAGGCATTGCAGAGGAACTGGAGATATGTGACTCTGAGTTTTGGACCCAGTTGCTAGGATCAGGCACCCTAAATGGTAGGCACTGCTGTACTTAACTGGTAGATGCCTCCTGCTTTTCTGGATCTGGCCCAAATTCTTCATTATAGTTGCTTCTTTCAGTATTGGAAAAGTTTTTGCTAAGATTAAAATTTATCGCTTTCAGAAGTTCAGCAGTAATGTGCTTTACTCTAATGCTATGTGCTTTTTTTGTGTTGCAAGAGTAATTAATGAGTGGCAGGCCTCCGAGTTTTGGCAACCCATCTAGACAATTTCAAAGATGAATTATGCTCAAGCGAGAAAGGTGAGAGACTGAATTTTCTGTTATCAGTCCCATAAAGAATATGCATTCACTGTGCCAAAATACCAAATTAAAAGCTTAAAATAAAAATAGATTTTAAAATAAGTGTTAGGCCTGCCCATGGATCAGTGCTGATGCTATTTCAAAAGCCTAGAAGACTTGCCCTTCGTTCCGCTTGTGCTGAGGAGCAGGGAGGTGGAGGCTTTAAACATGCCTTCGAAAGGGACACCCATGAGTGGTTCTTGGCCGGCCATATGACCTGGCTGGTACAGCACATCAGAAATCTGCCTTTCATTGAGGGACTGGTTCAAGGCAGCAGCCTGCGGAGAGCACTGCAGGTGTCCCCTCCTCTGGGGCACAGTGAGGCTCCCTTGCATCAAATCAGTTCTCCATTCACTGCTGCAAAGCAACATGGCCTAGTGGTGACTGTGGTCAGTGGCTCACTCCTGACCTCCTGATGGTAAGAAATCTGGGACTAAGTCATCTACACTGGAAATTCTGGCAAATTCTTGAGCATTTGAGTGTTCAGATTCAAGGATCATCTCCTATTGCAGGAGAAAAATGGCTATGACAAATGTGACCTGTGGGAAACCATAGAAGCAGATGTATCACAGAATCACATAATGTTAGGGATTGGAAGGGACCTTAAAAAAAGATCATCTAGTCCAATCCCCCTGCCAGAGCAGGAACACCTAGGTCAGGTCACACAGAACGCATCCAGGTGGGTTTTGAATGTCTCCAGAGAAGGAGACTCCACAACCTCTCTGGGCAGCCTGTGCCAGTGCTCTGTTACCCTCACTGTGAAGAAATTCTTCCTCACATTTATGTGGAACCTCCTATGTTCCAGCTTGCAGCTGTTGCCCCTTGTCCTATCATTGGATGTCACTGAGAAGAGCCTGGCTCCATCCTCATGACACTCACCCTTTACATATTTATAAACATTAATAAGGTCACCCCTCAGTCTCCTCCAAGCTAAAGAGACCCAGCTCCCTCAGCCTTTCCTCATAAGGGCGATGTTCCACTCCCTTCATCATCTCTGCGGCTCTGTGCTGGACTCTCTCAAGTAGTTCCCTGTCCTTCTTGAACTGGGGGGCCCAGAACTGGACACAATACTCCAGATGTGGCCTCACCAAGGCAGAATAGAGGGGAAGGAGAACCTCTCTTGACCTACTAACCACCCCCTTTCTAATACACCCCAGGATGCCATTGGCCTTCTTGGCCACAAGGGCACATTGCTGGCTCATGGTCATCCTGCTGTCCACCAGGATCCCCAGGTCCCTTTCTCCTACACTGCTCTCCAGCAGGTCAGCCCCCAACCTGTACTGGTACATGGGGTTGTTCTTCCCCAGATGCAAAACTCTATACTTGCCCTTGTTATACTTCATTAAGTTTTTTCCCGCCCAACTCTCCAGCCTATCGAGGTCTCGTTGAATGGCAGCAGAACCCTCTGGTGTGTCAGCCACTCCTCCCAGTTTGGTGTCATCAGCAAACTTGCTGAGGATACATTCTGTACCCTCATCCAAGTCGTTGATGAAGATATTGAACAACACCGGTCCCAGTACCGACCCCTGAGGGACTCCACTAGTCACAGGCCTCCAACTAGACTCCGTCCCACTGACCACAACTCTCTGGCTTCTTTCCTTCAGCCAGTTCACAATCCACCTCACTACCTGATCACCAAACCCATACTTTATCAGCTTATCTACGAGGATGCTGTGGGAGACAGTGTCAAAATGTATGCATGAAGGAGTGGTACAACCCTGCAGTCACCTTAGTCACATTGATTTTATGTATCCCTCGTCTTGTACATGAGATGGGCACCAAAATGCTCAATGCTGCCAACGCTGGAGCCATTCAGGACACATTCCTGACTCCAGGGAACCTGTGCATTAAAAACTGAGATGTCAACAGACAGACCCATACAAAAAGATGAGATGGGACACGGAGATTCACACTTTTGGACCAAGGTACTGATACTCTCCCTGAACTCCTTAAAATGCATGTGAGTTTTATGTGACTGTGGATCTACACATAGCAAAGCTTATGACTTTAAGACACTCACAAAGCAAGAGAAAAGCAGCTTCTGCTGGACAGAGAAAGGGCAGTGGCCACAGGAGAGCAAAGGGAGAGGACAAGGAACCAGCTCAAGGAGATGACATACGTGTAAGAGAGACTACAGCGATCTGAAAAAGCTGTACAAGTGGGACCTGATAATCGTAGAGGACACCAGCCTAAACTAAAAGGATGTATTAAGGAAATGGTTGGAGTAGATATTTACAAACTGTATTATGTCCAGATCTCTTACATTAGCTCAGGTAAAGGGTAAAGGCAAAGAGTAGGTCAGGTAAAATTGGTTTTACTCACAAAGAAAGCTTTGCCTGAACATACATCAACTAGAAAATAGTAGGTACACGGTTATGTGGAATATGAACTAAAATCTGCTTTGCTGACTGGCAAGGACTGAGGCCTTTCCAGAAACTAGGACTCCAAATATCCCACACTGCCACATTTTCCAAAGATGCAAAATACTATAATGAAAAGATCAAAATAGTTTTCCCAATAAATGTTTGCTCTGCCTCTTCCATAGTTCTGAATTTGTCTGCAAACCATAGTTCCCATTACAGTTTCCTTCTGCTACATGTGGACATAGTTTGGCTTGTAAAGTTGGTACAACTATACTGCTGCAAATTATGTTTAAAGAATAAAGTTAGACTTATTCTAACTCTAAAATCTCTGCTTATCTCTATTGAGGGTTTATTGGTTGGTTGGGTTTTTTCCCCATCGCTCTGGCCAGCCAAAATAAGTCACATGGGGAATTTGAAACTGAAAATGAAATTGTGTGCTCAAGATCAAATATATTTTAGACCTCCTTTCCCTCATGCGAGTTGCCAGATTACACCACACTATTGCTCATGTAATCTTAATCTTGTTGCCAGTAATGCTAAATACCAGATATTTAGGGATGACCTACAAGAAAGTCTGATACGAAATAGTTATGAGGTGATCTTTATCCTGGGAAACTTCTCTCCTGGCACTCAAAACAAGCCCTGAAACTTGAGGATTTACAGTTTCCCAAAAGTCTGTTGTTAGCCTTAACTTTTAAAGGCCCCCCTGTTCCAAGTTTCATCCATATAAGCACACAATCTGGTTTTGGATCCTGCTAGACTCTTGGCTTCAACAATTTTTAATGGCACGGGAATGTCAATTCTTGCTACTTACAATGCAACAACATGTTTTCTAGTTTTTCTTTTGAATCCTCTTCTTTCAGGTACATTGACTACGCCTTTCTACTTGCCATTTCAACTCATTGACACCACTCCTATTTTATCCTTTTTATTGTGACTCCTATTGTCAAATAAATAACGCTTATAATTTTTAGTGCCTTCATGTGAGGTTTTTCTCCAATTGTCTTTGACAAGCAGATCTCCCAAAGGTAGTCAAGGACAACTTCTACTAGAGCCACTTACACTTGGGCCATGCAGTGACCACCAAATGATCTGGCAAGGTGTACCACCATCTACGTCAGATGGTTTGTCCCCCTGAACCACAGGCCATTTGCTGAACATGCATCACACTAGAGTTCACTAGGAACAAGGGTAGATCCACGGTTTTGGGATGGTGCTAGCATGCCACTTCATAGGCCCTCTGGAAAAATAATGTGATTCTCTGTAGGAAAGCAAACCTCAGTACTAGGTAGCTGGCTGCTTTTCTGTATGTTATACAACATCTGTGATGAGTGGTGTTGTGTTATCAAATACTATCAAAAGGCAATAATGAAAAAAGTAAGAAAAGATCTTTCCTGAAATGAAAGCCAGGGGAAGCTATTGGTAGCTTTTAAGTGTTATCCACTGTTTTCAGTTTGTTTGTTGGGCTTTTTTTAAAAAAAAATTTAAATGAGAGAAAGACTTTTCTGGAAATATTTTTAACATTTTCATCATTTTTATTCCCAACAGCAATAATGATGCTCTACACTGATTCTTCGAAGAATAGGGAAGGGCAGGAAAAAGAGGAATGAGGAAAGTGTGTCCAGATACCAGATATATTTCAGCTTCACAAGCAATAACCCTGTTTAAATTTTTGTAAGACTGGTAATTACACTCTAAACAATCTATCGCTGAATCTACCATCAAATCTTTTCACTTGGCAATTACCACTACAAAACGTGTCAAGAATGGTTGAATACCATAACCAGAACTTGGGGATAAAGAGCTTCAAATACATGTTTACCTTTGGTAAATTTCTACATAAACACAAAATAACTTTCTTAGAACTACTTCGCTGGTATCTGTTTCTTCATCCAGCCTTTATACAACATGCATTTTGTAGAGAATAAACTGCAGTTTCTTCTTTAACAGCTCACATATATAACCCAGAATTTTAGTGCTGGGGTGAAGGAGGATTAGTTGCTCTAATAAAAAGTTTAGGATTTCTGAATTCTTTCAGAACAAATAATTTGAAATGTCTGCTTCATATGGTGATTCTTCAAGCTGTGCACTGTTCTTTGCATTTTCTGCTCTCTCTCATGGTCCAGTTGCTCTTGAACTTTACAGGTTCATCTGTACCTTTCCTTCTGAGGACTCTTTGTATTCCCGCAACTTCGTAATTACTCTGCTGTTCTAAACTAGGATTACTGAGGAGCCTGGGAAGGAACAGGCTTTTGCTGAATCTGAGCTCTTACTACTTGTCAAAACACTCTGTAATCCCTGCTAGGATTACTCTCTGCAGTGCTTCCTTGCTGCTAAATGACAAACAAATAAAAATTGCTATTTCAATACCGCATGAAATGTTCTTTCACTTTTACTACATTTGAGGGAAAAGCTGACAAAGATACCATAAAGTTAAACCCAGTGAGGAAGTAGCTTTTTGAAGAACAAAGGTAAGGGTAAATCAGGTTTGTGGTGATCTTAATCCTGGACCCATAAGAGTTTCTAGCAGGAGGATTGCAACAGGTCCAAACGTGACAGGTCTGTTCCATGGAAATTTTTTTCAGATCTTGAAGCAGAAATATGTCTTTGAGATGGTCAGTATAAACTCTCCAACTTCTGCATGCCAGGAATCACGGTCCACACCAATGTGAGAGTTAACTTGTGTTTTTGCAAAGCGTTGTGAGAATCATGTTTTTGTAGAACCAAGAAAAACACCAAGGCCTTGTACATCCAGGCGCCAGATAGCGTAGAAGGATGTGAGAACCGACTGATGTTTTTGTGCAGCACTACAGAGCCAAAACCCAAGGCCTTGTACAGAGGTACCAAGTTAGAAAGGAGCCTAGTACAAAGACCGTCTTGTTCAGTACATCCTGGTACCAGATAATGTAGAAGGGCAAGAGCTACGCATAACAACCTGTTATTGAGAATGTTGTGTCTTACATGGATCAGGAGACAGGGTGCACCCGAGAAAATATTGCCATCCAGACTGAACAGATCTCACAGCTCTGCATAAACAGCCGGTTGGGAAAAGAAAGACCTATTATAGAAACTTATTGTAATAAAATGCGTTGGACAGGCTGTGAGCCTGGAGTATCCAACCAATGGAGAAACACGAGAGAATAACCCGTGTCCGGATAAAATACTGTATAAATGCTTGCTTTCCTTTGTAAAGGCGCGCGTCTCCACTTTGGCCAGGGGGTGGCGCGCCCGCGATTGCACTCGCGAATAAACGGAGCTGCTTCACCGTGATCCTCGCCTGAGCAAACTTTTTCGGCCTAAAACTTCGTTTCTCACACCAACTCAATGCCAGAAGAAATGTAAGGAAAGGCAGAGAACATTTATAATAGCTTAAGAGATCTAAAAAAGTCAGCCTGGGATAGATGTTTTGGGTGAAATTTTCAGTGTGTCAGTCACTCAGTTTGGGAAGACTGGAGGGTGAAATCATGGATTCATAACCATCAGTGGGGGTTTTGCCATTTAATTACAGTTGAGCCAGGGTTTCAGCAAACAGCTGTTTCTTGTAGGAAAAGCTGAGTCCCAACCTGCAAAGAGGTACCAGTGTGACAGTGCCTTACTGAGCTATGGGGTTATGTCCCCTGCATCAACATCTGCACAACGCGCGTGACCAGGTGTCCTGACTTTCTGGCAACCAAACTATGGACCAAGAGCGGCACATCAAGATTTCCATCTCACAATGCTTTGCAAGAATCAGAAGGGGTTATAAAAGCACCACTATAATTTTATTTCAAACAAGTGCTGCCATGAAGCCCTGATTACTTCCCTGTTTTTCCAATAGCTCATAACATGGGTGGTGCAAACACATTCAGAATATTTTCCTGGCTACTTTTATCTCCCAGAATGTTATAAATGCATTCTCAAAGGAATTTTTTATCTGTTTTGATTTAGGAGCTTTCTACTATTAGCAATTTTGCAGGATTCAGGCTGAGCCTGTGTATATTCCTGGATCATTTTACCATTGGTCAACGCAAAGCACACCGTCAGAAGGCATGCTGTACCTATTGTCCTGGTTCAGGTTTTTTTCTGATGGGGTCTCAGTGCTCATACAGATCTCTTCTCTTTGTGATCTGCACCTGTATGCGTAACTTGTTTTTCCTTGGTTATCACCTTCACCATGTTTTCTTCTGTAAATTCTTTTTACAAAAGAATTGGCTAATTTCTTCCATGTTTTTTCTCAGGAATGCCCTCCTCAGTCCTCAAGTGCTTGATGCCCTGCTTGTGCTTCATGGCAGTCACTTTCAGACCCTTTGCTCATTTTCCAGGACCTGCTCCACACCACTGTGCTATTCAGTGTGTTTCATGACAGCACACGCCAGATCATACTGGCACAGGAAATTCTGGGATAACATCTAGTTCTTACAGCTTTTCCTGCCTCTATTTTTTTACCCATGCATTAAAAAAAATGCTGCTGCTTCTGGCTCTGTTTAAGAGCTCAGATAAAGGAGAATGGACTACACAGCGTAATGAGTACAGACTCCAAGTGCCCACTTGTGACACACTCAGTTCATATGCTTTACATGATTGCACTAATGCAAGTCACAGATTTTTCCTTGCTAAGTTTGAATTATCTCCATTTCCCTGTTACTAAGCTTGAGACAACCTCTCCTACTACAGAGAGGTGAAGCAAAATGCATGAACTGTAGCCTCAATATATCATTTAGCATCGAAAAAAACCAACCAACTAAATATTACTTCTTCCCATCAGCTTCTAAATCATAAAAATCCATAGCACTAGTGAAGGACAAACTTCTAAAATACTTTGGATAATTCACATCAGGCCTCTTCAATTTGGATTCAAAGCATCCGAATCTTTAGAACACCCAGCAGTGTCTGTGAACTTCGCTGACTGCTCCTGGTCTGGATCAGGCTTCCTCCTAACCCCTCTAATAGCCATAATCTTCTGAGAGAAAATGATTCATTCCAGCAACCTAACCCATACTCAGTACCTATGAGGAAGTCATCGAGGAGATAGAGCTGCTCTGCACAGTGGGGCATGGTGGGACGACATGAGACAGCGGGCATAAGCTGAAACATTAGAGGTTCAGATTGGATATAAAGAGAAACTGTTTCCCCACAGGGATGTCAAACAGTGGGGCAGGCAGCTCAGGGACATCCCACAAGGCTTTCAAGACCTGACTGGATAAAGCAATCTCGTCTGACCCCATAGCTGATCCTGCTTAGAGCAGGAGGTTAGACAAAACACCTCCTGAGGTCCCTTCCAGCCTGAACAGTCCTGTGATCCATCCTCTTGGATGAATTGCTACTGAATGCAGTACCTCTGTATCTGAAGATACGAATCCTTATTATGTGATTGAAAAGATTCAAACATGGGTAGTTTGGAAGGAGCAGGAAGGTGGGAATGAGGGGAAGAGTGTTAGATCCCGCTTTGTTAGGACTGTTGAGTGCTTCCTACACATGGAAACACAGCACGCTTTGCGCCAGAGGTACAGCCAGAAAATTGAGTGAAAAATTTACACCAGCTACAGTCTGTCTCCAGCCTTCCCTTCTCATTGTAGGAATAAGCCCTGACAAGGTTACCGAGGTTCATTGAATTGGTGAATTGGCTTAGATGGTTGCCAGTATGGATCTAAGATTATCTGCCCTAAATGTTTTTTAGCAATCCAAATACTACAAACACGCAGCCCAATTGCTTTCCAAAGGGATTATTTTTCTCCACTGAAAAGCAGCCAGCTCCACAAAGCTGCTTGAACTCAGTTTTGTCCTGAGCCAAGATGATTTTTAACATTAAATAATGTTTCTAAATTGCTTTGGGGTCCATGGATGACAGTCCTTATGAATTTGCAAAGAAGGGTTTAACTGTGCAAAGACCCAAGTCATACAAGTAGTTCTTACTCAGTAATATCTCCCCTAATTTTCAATGGGACCAGGGATTTTTTGTGTGAACGTGAAGTGTCAGATTACCAGCCTGTCAACACCAAACATTTCAAAACATGAGTAAGTCCCAGGAAAAATAGTAATGTCAACTTTAAAACTATGAGATTTTAAATATTCTCTTAATATGCTAATTTTTAGGTTCACTTTTTAAGCATCACTTTGAATATAAAAATGACAAAATCTTAATTTTTTAAAAAAAATAAAAGTTGGTTTTGCGATGGCCCATTCCTCCAAGCAAAGGAGCCTAAGGACAAACATGACAATGACTTAAATGTGGGTAACACAGCCAGTGTTTTGCTCCGGATAAAGACCTCTTTTCCTGTGAAGAGTAAGGAAAGGTCTTTGAGAGGGGTTGATCTCTGGCCAGGTCCAAGTTTGGCTCAATGATACTTAAAACCATTCCTGAGACACAGATATCCTTGACTTGTCAGGATCATCCAGTGATGTAGATGGTACAATCTTCCTCAGCCAGCTCTTTCAGAGCTTCAGTATTTTAAAATGAAAACTAATTCTCCATGCCTTTCTGTTTAAGCATGCTGCTTCTTATCTGGCTTACAGGAGATACGGAGTCTCATTCCCAGGAGAGGCAGCAGAAGAGGGGACAGGACAGTTCTAGTGTGAAGTGACACATAGCTTCCATCAGCCATCTCTTCTCTGGACTAAACAACCAGTTTTCTCCCAAGCTTTCCTATTATGTCACATTTTGTAAATCTCTGATTAGTCTTATTGTTTGCCTTTGTTGCTCTTCAGCGTAATCCACTTGTTTCTGGAAGTGCAGTGTCCAAATCTGGACTGATTACTCCAGCTAAGTTTTCACTAGCTCTCAATGGAACATTTATTTCATTATTTGTTTGACGTCTAATAATGGTTCTGCATCCCACAATGCTGGTTGCTTTTTTTTGGAGAACAATGACACTGCTGACCTATGTTCTGCTGGACAATCACTGTGTCTCTGACATAATTTTCTGCTGCCTAAAGAATTCTGCTGTCGCATTTTTTGGCTATTTGTGTAACACAGTCACAGTTAAGGCAGGATTCTACCTATGCTTGGTGCTTTGCAAGAGCCGCTGCCACCGTGTACAGCAATGTGATGGAGCTTGAACGATACACAGGCTCGTTATTGTAGCTGTGCAAGTGAAGTCACAAGGAACATGCAAGTGCAGCTGATAAGCAGCCAGATCATGTACTGACAAGCTGGATGTGTGTAGCTTCTGAAAAGACTGTCAGAGACAGACACATATAGCACTGTATGGCGGACATGCACATTGGGAAATGTTCAAACATGAAGACAAACCGGACAAGTCAAACAGATAGTGAGTACTGCTAGGAGACTGTATGAATTGTGTATGGACAACACAGTTACTCAGTTGAAAACTGCATGAGAGAAATGCACGGTAAGACATACATGGAACTCATTAGACATACAGGAAGGGAAGCTGTGGCTGGGGTTGGTTTTGTTTCAGACTGCTGAACATTTGGGCTCAGCGTGTTCTGGTCAGTCTCCTGTAGAGACCCAAGCTCACCACTTGCCACACTGTCTGGATATAGAAAGCCAAGTGATGAGTCCAGTGCCAAGTCATTTTTTTTCTGAGCAGACAGGCTCCCTACTTGGAAGAACAGAATTAGAAAGAGGATCTGGAAGAGGCACCTGTGCCTGGAGGGTGAGCAATGTGCCATACAAAGCTTGCCACATAGGCAATGGCAAGTGCTAGAGCTGGTGGCCAGTGGGAGATGAACTTTATAAATGCATAAATGAATTAACCAAATATTTCCTACCTAATCTTTAATGCAGTCTACTCACAGTTCATAAAAATATTTACGCTGAGACACATTATTGTGTTTTTCTGATCCTTTCCACATAACTGCTTAACATAGCTGCTGCCTGCACAAATTAAATAATTCCCTGCAAATGAAGTAAAAAGCTGAAGCTTAATTTGCGAGGCCCATCACTCACAGAAAATCCTAAAGCAGTCATTTCCAAAGGCCAAGGCGGCTTTGGCTCCAAAAATTACAACTCTGATTTTGCCCCTGAACTCCTTTGAAAATTTATTCAAGTGTTGAAAAAAAATTTGAATAATAACATAAAGTACTGCATTATGCAGCAAGGTCCATAAATCTTTTTGGTGTACTTCAAGAGTTTCACAAGTCTATTTGGAAAGTACTCAGGAAATATTTAATTAATCCATTAATTTATTTATAAAGCACTAAAAAGGGTCATAGGTAGTTCCTGGGCATGTAATGAAGAGATAGATAAATGTTTAAGTATATTTATCAAATCAATCTAATCTCCAAAGACAGGGTTTAATTAGCATTTCTACAAAGTCTCCTGCTCTTTCTGCCATCACATTGGAAATGTTACGCTTTTCAGCAAGGCTAGGATAAGATGCTGTACTCTTTCTTGAGCATTTGTACTATAGCAATAATTCATAGTTAGGGATGCCAGGATGCTGCGACTTTGATTAATATAATGACATTTTTTTATAGTATCCCTGGCAGAAGCCAGGAGAGATTATGATTTATACTGAAAAGTGAAGTCAGAATTCTTATTCAGAGCAGAAGGTTTCAAGATAAATGATACACTACCCTACAGGCTTCTTGCAATGTTTATTGATTTTATTTTATTAGGGAGTGGCATAACTTGACCTTAAGAAATACTGCATGCTTTCCAGATGCAGTTTATATGTAGTTTACATATCAGAGAAAAAAATCTCATGGTAGTACTCAGATATTAAAATAGTGCTCAAAACCCACATACAGACATATACTGTTCCCTGGATCCCCTTTGTGCAGGACTGGGAGGAGACCTGCCCCAAGAGGTAAGGAGACTCAACCCGCTCTCCCCAGGGGTGCTGCAGGAGTGGCAGGATCTGTCCTCCAGCCCTCCACATAACCACCGTGAGCCGAAAGAAAGGGGAAAGTTTCCCAGCAGACTTCTGCCACAGACAGGGAATTTCAAACCAAAATAAATCCCAGGCCTTCAAACCATTATTTTCTGAAACACAGGAAGTATTTTTGTCTTGCATAATAACACAAATGATAATGATGTAGTCTTTTTACCAAAAGCAACTAAACAGCATTATGTGTCTGCCAAAGAGCCAGGGAGTCAACGAAAACCAGCACTGAGTCTCATAAATTACTGTTTATTGCTAGACAAATAAATGACTCTCTTTGAAAACAGACCTACTTGCATGGTTAAAGTTTAAAACAGTGTTTATGGTAGCAATTTAAGCTCTTAAAATACACGCTTTAAAAATAAAAAGACCCATGGTAATGTCCCTCAGCTGCATTTCTGCAGAATAGTCTTAAATCAGTCCAATTACTTAATGCAGCCTGTAATTTATCAGCCTAAGTAAGTCAGGCTTGTCAACCGCAAGCCCAGATATATGTAATTGTTAAATTACGTAAACTTCATGTACATTATGAACTCTTCATGTATCAAATGGCTGCCTTTAAAATTAGTAAGTGGTTTCCTATATGCAAAGAGCATACTGATTCCATGTATCTGAATTTTTTTCTTAAAAGTCTAATACATTTTTGAACAGTCTGGGAATATGAATGATCAAAACAGGCCTTGGAGTAAATGTTGTAAATTAGGAGTGAAGAAAGGAGAAAAATGGATTAACCTGTTGCGACATATTAAGCCACACATGAAAAGCTCACCCATGTATGCAGTGAACATCCAGAACTCCCAGTGAAGTCACAAGTGGTGATAAACCTGAGTCATCCCTTTGGCCAGTGCAGGCAGCCTCTGCCCATACAGACACACGGCCAACATTATACTTCTCCTAGGATTTTGATAACATAAATATTACTATTTAGAACTTGAATAGTAATTTCATGTTTGTATTTCTTTACAGGAACTACTCAATTAACCCACCCACCAGACCAGATGAACATTATTAGCTCTGTTAATCTGGACCTAATTATCAGCAATAGTCCATTAACATTATACAAGAGGTGAGAGGCAGAATTGGAAGATCCAGAATTGTTGGGATCCAGATGATCCAGAGTGCTTTCAAGAACATGTGAGTGTGTCAGACTGCCAGAGGGCAACTCTGGAGACTCATGTCTCAGAGGTGAGGGTGACTCTGCTGTCAATGAGAGATAGTCATGATGGTGCCAAAGCCCTTGGCATCACTCATTTGATGCTTCCATTCAGGCTGAGCAAGAGGTGGGCGTGTGCATCTCCTGCAAGAAATGTGATAAACTCTACATGGATCACCCTTTGCCAACAGGGCAGTGTCACTGTACATTGCCTGTATTACAGAAAGGATCTGTAAGTGCGCCATAAGCAGTAACCATGAAATTCAGCCTACGTGAGAAATAGTTTGCCCTTTTTAATGTTGATCAGTGGCTTAAAAACATACTATTTGCTAACATCTTGGGAACAGAAAGGGTATATTTTTGGTGAACCTTAAGGAGTGTAATAGTCACTTATTTACAGATTTATGCTACCAACAGGGACTTCTGCCTTTGTTCCACAACCCTACACATTATAAGGAAAATTCAATCCTTGTCTTTGTGGATATACAAAATAGGGTGGGTTGTTTTTTTTTTTTTTGGGGGGGGAGAGACAGAAAAAGTAGCAATTCCCTCTGTGAAGGAAAACAAAAGAAATTGGTCCATGCCCCTGTTCAGCAGAGTTCTCCATCTAACCTAGCAGGAGAATTGAATGGGAACAGGAACACAGAATAATATAGGTTGGGATGGACCTCTGGAGGTCTTCTGGTCCAATCACCTACTCAGAGCAGGACTTCTTGGAAACTTAAACTGTTTAGGGCCTTGAACAGCCAAATCTTAACATCTGCATGGATGGAGACTCCATAACTTTTCTGGGCTCCAATGTCTGACCACTCTGACTGTCAAGAATTATTTCCTTGTCTTCTTGGATTTCCCCTTGCTGTACATTATGTTGACTGCTTTTCATCCTTTTCTGTGTGCCTCAGAAAAATCTGGCACCTCCTGAACATAGTTGAAGACAGGAATTACAATACCCCTTAGCCTTTTCTTCTCCAGCCTGAACAGACACAGCTCCCTTAGTATCTTCTCATGTCATGTGCTCCAGCCCCCTAACCACCTTACCAGCCCTTCACTGGACTTACTCCAGTTTGTCAACTCCAGTGTACCTCTCTTGCACTGGAGAGCTCCACCTTGGACACAGCACAACAAATGAGGCCTCATGAACGTTGAATATAGGGTGATAATTTGGTCCCTTTGCTTATATTAACACTGCCCAAGACTGATGTCATCTTTGTCACCACAAAGGCACCTGGATGATTCATGAGCAGGAGATGGCTCTACTAGTAGGGCGGGGCTACAGCTGAACCTGTGGTCCATGGACAAGCTCTCCTGCAGTTACTGCCAGTGTGGCAGCATGGAACTGACTCTCCCAAACGTGAGTAACACAGCTCAACAGACTAGTTGTCATTGCCTGACATGATCTGTACAATTCGGGAACATGGAGGCTACCACATGGACTCAAGCCTTTGCAGAACAGCTGTGTAGCACCACTGTGCTGGAATGTGGCTCCATCCCTCCCCATATGCCTGCCCAGCTCAGGTGCTCTGGTGGAGCAGTAGTAAGGGCTTTGTATGAAGAAGAGTGCTGCTGGTTCAGCTCTCTTGTCCCTACTCATGTGGACCAGTGTCCATTATTTAGGCCAAGAACCCTTGCACAAAGTAACCACCAAGGCTATTCAAAGTGCTGCAAAATTCATGTCAAAGACAGCTTTATAAAATCCATAAAAACACATGCCCATAAATTTCTCCCTATGACATATGAGTGACTAAGCAAGATATGAACCTCCATTTCACCTTTTTCTTTGTATTTTCTCCTCTTTTCCTGCTGAAAATCATTAATCATACAGGCCTTTTTCTAGGTTTCATGCTATAACATTTGAATACCAGATTTCACTGAAGAAGAGAACAAATTTTCATTTGGTATGATGTAATACAATAGAATAAATAATTTCTGTTGTAATAACGAGTTCTCACTGAAGTTTCCTTTGTGTATAAAATGTATTACAGAATTTTAGGAAACATTTAATTTGATTAACAGTCTTCTACATTAATCCTTTGCTCAGTCACTCTTGAGAGCTGCATTAATTTAATAGAAGCTTTGCCAGGCTGCCTGCATGGACATGGATCAATATCCCAAAAGGCAACCATGCACAAGCTTTGATTTGTGACTTTATGATCAAGTAAGAAAGTCCATCCAATATGCATACTAATTGAAATACCCAAACCATTATGGCTACTTTCTAGATTACAATATTTAAAACAGCTATCCACAGAGCCTGCAATCTCATATTACACTTTTGATGTTGCTTCTGACTACGAATATGTTCAAAAGATTTGGATATTGTCCCAAGTTTTAGGCAATATTACAAAGCCATGCTCCTTTCACAAAAAAATGCATCTCCATAAAGCCAGCACTACTCTTCATGCAGATAGGGAAGGAAATGGGGATCTGATCCTACCTTCTCCAAGATCTCTGCTGAACACTTGCCCAAGAAGTAGGGGCAGAGTTGCAACCACATAAGGACAAATCAAATGACCTTTTGTATTTCTCAGCGAATCAATGGGCTGCTGGGAAGTCAAACAGTGACTTTCCTTCCTCAAAAATGAACCTTTTCATCATAAACAAACATGAATACACATTCACATGGCCAAACTGACATTACTGGGGCTGCAGGGTCTGAAATTGCTAAATTTAACCCCGCAAGCCCATCACAAAAGAGTTCAAACCAACACCACTACGTTAAGCACATAGCTAGGAAAGAAAAAATAGATGGTGGCTATAAAAAGAGAAGGGAAAACGAAGAGAGAAATTAAAGAAGACCTGATGTTTGCAGAAGAGCATTTAGCTCCTTTACTGAAAAAGGCCTTGGGGAATATTTGCAAAACAAAGATTAGTGTTACTGCCACTGTGCTTGGGATTTCATTATTCAAGGAGACCTCTCTATAACTAACAGCTATTTAGTATTAAACTATATTTCTTTGATGTTGTTAATGGCTGATATAGGGACAGTTATTACTATTGAAAATTTTTATTTGAGGTTGGAAAACCTAGAAGGGGAGGGAATAGGCTGCAAGAGCATGGAAATGTTGTGTTCGAATTCAAATCTTGGGGACTTCTGCTGAACCATTTTTCCATTTTCTGCTACTCTTGCACAGATAGGAATTTAAGATGAAGCATAGTGGAGATTCTTTGACGGTCAAATTGTTCAGGCAAGCTAACTGGAGGTATGTTTAAATCAGTTTACTCAAGCTGATGCAAATCCCCATGTAAAGATATGTTAACCTGGTTCCCACCAGTTTATTTTACTTGTGAAGCAATTTAGGACATTAATTAGGTGTAGCTTAGGCTTTCAACTGGGCTACAGTTTTCTTCTGTGCAGCCAGAACAGCTTTTTTCGCTTTTTCTCTTCCATCCTTCCAGGGCATGCAGCAGGCTTTGCAGGCCAGAGGACCTGTATGATGTACTTTCTCATGATGTGTTCCAGAAAAGTGAAACTTCAGTGTTTGTAAAGCTCCTTAGTCACTTAACTCCACATTTCAGTCGACTGTCTTTTTATCTGCTTGATTTCTCTATCTCTGAGCACGTATAGCTTTTCAATGTGGAATAGATAATTTGATCCATTAAGTTTCATTAGTAGATTTGGCTGAATGCTGCTAATCCCAGGAATAAAACTATCATAAAGATGGGCTTTACTGTGTAGGTCTGGTGGATAGCACAGAAATTTCATACTGTTTGCTTCCTGAATCTCATCACCAAACTACAACTTTCTGGCAGTGCTCTCTAAAACAACTTGACCCTCCATGGAGAAGGGTCAGATTCTCCTCTACACATTCTGCTAGGGAAAAAGTCCTGCGATCTACTGGAAAACAGCACCACTATGTCATGGTGTTTCTTGTCCCAGGACGTGACTGCTTCACACAGCATCCTCTGGCAACCTGCAGTGAAGATCACACAGGCAGCTAGCGGAGGTGAGTCCTGCCTCTCCTGTTTGCAACTTAGGTCAACAGGAAAGAAACACAAATGTCTCTGTGCGAGATCACAGTGTGCTTGTACATGACTATCCTTCATTTTAACACTACTGCACTGCAGTTTCACAGTTCCTTTCACTTAAATCCAGCTTGTACTGACACTGCAAAGGTGCTCCTCTTTGGATGGAGGTGCCCTTCACACAGATCTAGCTGCTGCTGCTGGAGTCCAGTTCCCCAGTGGCACCTGTAACCAAGCACCTGGTCATGCTGAGAGGGACTGGAAAGTACTGAAGGAAATCCTCTGTTTCTAGATGCCTGGAACTTTATAAACAGGAGACAATCTGACAAAGACCCAAAAGCAACCATGAAGTAAAGTGACTCTTTTCTAATCTACACAATGTACTGTTAGCATGGACAAGAGTAGCTGTGAGAGTGAAAACTACTTGCAGTGTGCAGAGAAAGCCCAGTGGTGTTAGTGGTCACACAGGGTTCCCTCTGTGGCTGTGTCATCACTGATTTTTCTTTTATATTATTTTTTTTTTAATCATACAAGAAACCTCCAAACAAAATGAAGATTCTTGGTGGATCTAAAAACAACATGTAGAAGAAAGTTTCCTCCAAGGACAGCCAGACTAAGGCTTAGGCTAGGTTACCCTTCTGGAGAGACTTAAGCTTGAAGGCAACACTGCTCAGAGGCAGAGAAATAGATCCAGTATAATAGATCTGGGCCATCTATAATTCAGCATGGAAAATAGAATGTCATGAATCACATCTTCAGAGTGGTAATAAAACACAAAAGCCTGTTGGCATATTGGACTGGATATTTAAACTCTGAAAAAACTCCATTCCTTATCGTCTAATACACAGTTGGGGCATATGAAGAGGGATATCTGGGATTATTCTCCCAGTATAAATGGGTTGAAACATACCAAAGTATTGTAAGTTTTTAAACATAAATGAAACGTAACATGGAAACCTGTTTGAGCTTTCCACCTGTTGGGATAGGAACTAGGGCTGTGAGCAAGCATCCAAATGAGATAGCTATGCTGAAGGAGCAATGCAGCACCCCAGCAGGTAAGCAGGACTCTTCTCAGATCTTTGGGTCAATCAAGCACTAGCTAACTACAGAATAAAGACATCTTAAAAGGAAATTTTCCATGGGGTAGCCTGGATTGACAGTAATGGGTATTTTCAGAAAACAGCTTATTGAAACCACTTACACATGTTCAGGTTTGGAAATCAACTATGGAGCCTGCACATTGTGAAATACAATGGATGTTCGCACCAACTGCAATTGTCCGTTTATTTGCATGCCACAGAGTATCATCAGACACTCATACAGCCAGCAGTGCAAGGCTGGGAAGACAAAAATACAGTGTCAAAACCAAGTCAAACCATGTCAGCACAAATGATACACTACAAATCAAAATAAATGGAACATGAAGTTTTAAACCAGCAGGGAGGGTGAGCTTGGAGAACTCACAAAATCAAAGATCTTTTGGGATATTTCTAATTACAATGAGAAATTATGTATTAAGAACAAGTTTGGTCATCCATGCTTCAGCTCATTCTCAGTGAGCGTGTACAGTAGGCAGTCAAGGTAACCAAAACAAATACAAACCAGCTGCCAGCTCCCATTTTGGTCATGCTGGGTCAATGCCATCTAGGAAAAGACAAATGTCACTAAAATCAATGCTTCCAGCAGCTGTATTAGCAATTATTTAGTAGCTTCCTTGGAGATTTCAAAGCTAGGGTTGTTCCTGCTTGTTCACTGCCAGACTCGGAGAAAGAGGAGCAAATAACCCAGCAGTAGATCTGACATCCAACCTGCTACACTCCTGCTCATCCACCTATGGTGGATGCCTGTGATGTTACTCCTGTGATGTTACTCCTTACACAAATCTCCCTCTCCACAGCTACTGAAGTTGGAGTTATCAGTGTTTTTTTCCAAGCTGTGTTGCAAACAGGCTAGGGCACCTTCCCTTTAAAATAAATACACCTGTCACTGCCTCTATCCAGCAGGGAGAATAAATGCTTTCTGCAGGAAATTTCTTGTATTTGGTTTCAGACCTCGGGGCACTATTTTTCTAAACATCTGAACTTCAGATGTTTTTGTTACTTTTTTGCTGGGAGGAAGGGACATGGAAAGACATCCTTTGAATGCTAGAAAAAATATTTTCACAACCTTTTGAAAGGGAACAGCTCTGAAGCTTGAGGTAAGAAATCAAATTCTTCCAGAGAACGAAGTATATTCTTCAATTCAGTTAAAAATACCGACTAATTCTTTTTCCTTCTTGTACAAAAGCCAGCCTCCTTTACTGATTTCCCTTACAAAACATTTAATTGACAATACATTTTTCACACAGACATGATTTGCTAATTGTGATGGTGAGTGATTCAGTTAACTGCATTTATTCATGAATCTTTAAAGCATATTTTTTCTTGTAATCAATTTATTCATCAGCTATTGCTATATCTCTTAAATATTTTTGTTGCATTGTTCACTCTCTACTGTATATTGGAAGTCTTCCCAGGGATGTTTTTTTTCTTTTTCTTTAAGACAAAAAGCTTATTTTAGCACTTTCTTTGTAATTGTTTTATGAAGTGAATAACCATTCAAATTATTATTGTTGTTGTTATTATTATTATTGAATTAGCAGCAGCTGTAGCAGTATCCTCCCACTTTCTCTGTCAGATAACAGAGAATTATCTCATTGTTTTCAGGCCCATAAGCAAAACCTGGGGAAATACCAGTATTTTCATGAGCAATGTGTAACAGAGATCAAAGTAGGAAAGAAATGCAGCCTGCAAAACCCTGAAACATTCACCGGGGAGTCATAGATGTTCTTGCTTATCCATGTGAAAGTGCAAAAAAGTGTGGCCATGAAAGATGCCAGTTGTTACACGTCTGTTGCTTGGCTTGTTCTTCCTCTCCACTGCGGCAAAAATGCTCGTTTTCCCCAAGTAACATTTTTTTGGGTGTAATGGAGAGAAACAAGTCTTTCCACATGATGAAAACACTAATACTGGAGTCAAGACTGTGCTAAGTCATAATGGGAAGAGGTTCCTAAAAAGATAAATAAGTAAATTCAATTTCAGCATTAGATCAGCTATAGAGTACTAAGCTGCTTCATTTTGATTTTCTTATTAAGTCAACGGTTCTTGCCATTACTGTTTTTCATTAATATCTGACTCAAGGAGCCTCATTATTCTGTAAAACTCAGCTTCTCTCATTTTAAAGTTTGTTTTCGTCTGAGAGGAAGGAAAAGTAAATATCAGTTCAAAAGCAAAATGTAATTTATTTTTTAAGTTATTACACATTTGGTATTATAAATATAATCTTATTACTCTAAGCAGTGTAGTAATTTTTAAAGTTTGTCAGGGCTGGGCTTAGGAGTCCCCTGAATAAAGGTGTTTCTAGGAAAAGAAACTATTTACTGGTGTGTGATTCATCAAGGCATTATTTTTTCAAATGCACATAAAAATAAATCTCTAGAACTATTTAGTACTGAAGTGCTTTTATAATAAGTAATTTTATTCAACAATAAATGCAGCTATCTGTCTAAGTGCTATCAAGGGGAAGACGGATGATAACAACTCACATTACTACATACTCCTATGATTTTGGTTTGGTCCCTAAAATACACAAGCGTGTTATGTAGCTGAAAACAGAAGCCACTGCAGTCTTAGGGCCCGTACTGCCTCTTCTGGGACACTTGTGCACAGGGGAAACAGGATTGTTTATATGGAGAAAGAAGGTGGGAGAGAAAGCACTAGATTTCTTGCAAAAAGCATTATACAGCAATATCGTATAACATCCTGGCTCAAACTGGGACCTCTGTCAAGTAAGTAAAAAGGTTTTGGTTGTGCACAGAACATTGTATCTGACCTGTCACAGAACGGGCCAATTTTATCAGGCTGGAGATGTCATTACAGCAGAATCACTTCTGGGCTTTTCCAGTATCATTTCACACTCTTATGTCCTCCCAAGCTGAAAGGAACTCCAGCTCTAACTGCCCAACTTCCCCTTCCTCTTCCTGGGGCCTCAGTGCTCAGGATGATTTCCTGAAGTGTTGAGCTCCATCACCTGGGGACACCCCTTGGAGACCCCTGCTCTCCTGCTATAGGTGAACATTCAAACCTGGACACCAAAGATGAGGGGCTGAGCCTCACACTGTATTTAGAGCACCTGCTTTGGAGTAAGGGGCAAGTTGCAAATTACCTGTAACACAGAACCATGGTTTTGGCATCATATCAGTGAAGCCCTCTGCACCAGACCCCTGAGATCACCTGACAACACTGACAACGACGATGAAATGCCCAGTGTGGATAAGAAAGCCTCAGACTGTATTATTTCACTGTTAAATAACGTATAGAAATAACACTTAGATTTCTGTTTGATCTTCTTCGTCTATACTGGCTTCTTGGACATACCCGAACAGCATATAATGCATATTTCTCCCACTGTATGCTATCTATCTGAGTTTCTTCTTTAATCACTATGAAATAAATAAGTTTTTTTCACTTCTTCCTATTGTTCAGGGAATGAGACAACTCACTTCCAGCAAACACAAACCCAGTAATATGCGTTTTGGGGGTGAAATGACATCTTCCGTGCTTTGCAGTTACTATGGTTACCATCCCACAGCATCCCTGCATGCATGGCTAAAAGAAACAGCACAAAAATAAATGTCCACGTTAAAATAAAAGGAGAATCCTGACCTACTAAAATATACAGACTACAGGTTGAGGAATCTGAAAGAATTATTTTCCACAATGACAAAGGAAGAGGGATGTGCCTATGGTCTTGCTGATAAAATTGCTTATTTAGGCTTTAAATGTTGGGGTAGATTTTTGCCCCAACTAGAATTGGAAAGATGGATGAAACATGGACCACCCTTACGCTCCAGAAATCAGCCAGTGTCAGCGCATGCCTGAGAAAGGGAGGACAACTGTGGCTGTTTCACCAGTAGGAAGCTAACTCCCCAGGGCCATGAACCACAACAGTACTCAGGTTCCCAATGTCAGCCTGGGCAGCCAGCCTTGCTCACAGGGGTTAGTGGGCCATCAGGGGTTACGGTGAGAGCTGGAAGCTGAAGCCCTGTCGTGGATTGGGCTCACAGCATCATAAGGACTTGGTGGCTACAGTTGATTTTGGTTGAAGTTATGTGCCTCAGCCCATGGATGCAATACTCAGCATCAGGCCAAAACCTGAGAGGTGCCTGAATTTGGAGTTGTTCCCTCAGGGAGTGTTCTTCTGGCAGATTTGCACAGCTTGGTTCCTCTTTTGGACCTAAGTGTGACATGCAGCCTCAGCGAGACCCTCCCATGCCAGCCCTGGGAGGAGATGGGTGCAGACAACTCCTCTGGATGCACTTGAGCCATCCTGCCTGTAGAGATCCCTGTACAGCTTAGGTGTCCAGACACCTCCCATAAAGGTGGTTGATGTTGGTGCGGCCAGGGACTTGCTGGCCTCTTCCCCATCCTGAAACATCATGGGGGATGACAACAGTACTCCAGGTCATGGAGGATTTTGAAGTCCCACTTGTGTGGGTCATAGCAATCAAGTCCTCAGCTCTTCCCTCCTAAGCGCACTGCCCTGACCACAGGCAGGAGGTGCTCTGCCCCGTGGGAAACACCAGTACTGGGTAGGATGCAACTACAGACTAACTGGCACAAAGAGAGGGAGCAAAATGAAACTTTTCTCTCTGATTAAGCTGCTTGCCCAGGAGGAGGAGGCCTGAACTGTCACCTTCCCATAAGGGCTAAGGTTTTGTATCACCATAACTACAGTGAAGGAGGTGGGAAGCTTTCCTGGGAGGTGGGAAATGGGAGTCTGATCACCCCACAGGCTGACTGGACCTACAGGCAGACTGGATACCTACAGTACTTTCCAACACTCACCCATAAACCATTGCATGCTTAGACAAACATTTACTTAACGCTTCCAGGCAAAGACACCACTAACAGAAAGTCATGACAGCTGCGATCTGAAGAAAGATCCTAGAATTGAATATGATCATTTCAACAACTCAGCAACTAAACAAAAGAGAAAAACAATCCTACAAGTAGAGTTAAGCTTTTAAAAAATCCCGTGTTAAAAAAGTCACACATATTGAACTTTGACTAACCGCATGCCCTAGGAAATAATAATTGACAGTCCATGTACCATATATTCACTCATAAATAACTGGCAAGAGAACCAACTCCATTGCTATGCTAGTGACATCACTGGGCAAATGAATAAACGGTATTCTTATGGTACAAATGTACAGTAATTCCACATGGAAGAGTTCAGAAGTATAAATTTGGGAATTGCTGCAGTCAGCAAAATTAAATGCATGCAACAGTGAGTGGAGGGGAAAGACTGGGGTCCTCCAGGAGGCAGTTGGAAGTAGAACCTGCGTTGTCCTGAGTTGCAGCCTGTCCGCAGTGACCAATGCTGAGTTTCACTGCACACTGGCATGACAGAGGCTTCCACTTCTGATATAGGGTAATAGTCCATTGAGAGTGATAATGCTGTGGAATAATACAACTTACATGAAACCTAGACACTAGCCTAGTCATAGGAAGCAATAGTGCTATTATCCTGCACCTTCTTACTCTTGGTTTTTCTACGTGAGCATCATTGCATCATAATTTCCAATGTTTCCACAGGAAAAACATGCAAACTGAATACTACAGCCTTATGATACTGAAAAAGAGTTCCTAATTATTTTCTTCTATTTTTGTTGATTTGAGATTGCAGTGCCAAGAAGGTCATTGCATTTCAGGGTCACCTTCTTTTTGTATCTGATCTACAAAAGCTGATTGAAAGCAGAGCAACATCTGAATGGTGAGTTCTTCCTTCAGTGTGTATCTCAGAGGTAAGACACAATTTCAAGAACAAATGACAAGAAAGTTCATGATGTTTCAGATTCATTGTCCCTCTTCTTTGTTAACAAATGATTGTCATGGAGTGGTGTGAAATGTGAGGGAATAAAATAGAATAAAGTGTGAAAATGCATCATGAATTTCCCAGTGCTTCCTTGCTGTGTCGTTAGGGAATTTCAAGACTTACATAGGAAAAAGGCTTTGCATAATAATCACTGCTATGATTAGTCCAGTCTTTCACATTATATAATAAGTACAATTCACCTGATAAGCATTGCAAGAAGAATTACTTGCAATTAAAGTTTCAAGATGTTCCAGGTTTTAGGACCTCTCCCTCTCAGTCTAACAAAACAGCCTCATCAGTTTTCATATCAGCCTCTCAGTAAAACTCACTTAAAAGTAAGAACATTCTTTAAAATTCCCTCTAAATGATCACAAATTCATAACGGCAATGGTACCAGTGGCCCCAGGGATATAAGCAGCTCACCAGGGGAAGCGTTACTGGTCATCAAAGGACTGCAACCTGGGAGCTGAATAAAACCAGTTTTAGGAGTAGCAAGAAGAAAAAAGGACACAAGTTCACCATATATAGGAGACAGAGTAAATTTGGGTGTAACAGGGACTTGCAGGCCAGTGAAGAAAGAGCAAGTTGCAGCACACGTTAGCAAAGACAAAAATGATCCCAAGAGGATCCTAGGAGGAAATCATCAGCATTGTGTGACTCAGGACGCTGACGATGCTCCATACCCCAAGACTGAAGCCATTGACAGGGGGACCCAGCACAGCAATGGAAGCATGAGCATAACACCAGAGAAATGGATAGGTATTGGAAAGTTTTGTGTATATATAATTTTAATGTTATATAATTTGAACCTGTGTTCATTGTTTTCATTGTAACTGGAATAATAATAATTCTTTCATCAGGCTCTTAAGACTTTAAGCAGACTAAATTCTTGGCTTTACATCTAATGTGGGTTCCTTTTTCATCTAGCGAGTTTTCACGTTTAACAAGCTGGTAGGATTTCAAGCAACCTATTCTGTAGCTTGGATGCAGCAAACTTAACAGTCATCTTGAGGATACACTGCTAGCAGAGTGAAACATGCACCTCTAACACCACAGCTATTCTCTATGGGGGAAATTAATTAATTCAGGCTCCCAAGCTGCAGATGGACATGGACAACCCTAGTATCAGGGCATTAAGACAACACATATGTCTGAAATCATAAAAGACAAGAATTTGGTGCTTCTTTTTGTATACAGAAGGCAGCAAAAAGCAATGAGATATAATCTGGAGCCCCCCTCTTCTCCTTCTTACTGACTTATGTTTGGCTGAACTCCATTTAGAATTATGTTCCATACATAGTTCTCCATGAAAAATAAGTATGTCCTTTGAGTCCTAAATTGACTTCAAATACTATGGCAGATTTAATCATAAAGTATAGTTTTGCAACCTCCACCATGTGAATAACTTGATTTTTTTTTCTTTTTAGCAGCATTTATTCTACTAATTTAAAAGCTAGTAAGCAAGATTAAGTATTCATAGCAGTAAACTGTAATTCTAAAATCATTAGGGAATAGTTAGTGCTCAATACAAACGCTAATGCAGTTTAAACTTGATATAACCTTTCTAGACTTAAGTGATCAGCAAATAAAATGTTAATAAAAACTTCTGGGCTGTATCTAGATTTTTTTTTGCTGTAGTAACCTTGCTATTTCAGAATGAACAATACCCAAATTTATTTTTCTCAAAGAACAGAGTGTCCAGTATACCAAATAACAGTAAGGGAAAATGTTTAATTGAGAAATTCTCATTCTTATGAAGTATGAATGCAAAAATGACACTGCATTCCTGTAGAATAACAACAACACAAAAAAATCAGCAGGCAAATAACAGTAAATACTGTTGAGAAATGTTGAGAAATCCACACTTATGAAATAAAAGCAAATTTGACCATAAGGAACATATCACTGCATCAGTGACACTTCCCTATCAGATTTGTAACCATTTGTGCAGCCTGTAATCTCAAGCAAAATCCTGACCATCTCATTGTATATGCAAGCTTCATGTGTTTAATATCTTTACTGTCCTTGTTTTGTTTTGTTTTTTAAGGTAGAGTGACAAAAAGTACCTGTATGGAGAACAAATCCCACGGTTCCAAATATCCCACACAGTTTGGTAAGTGAACTTCTTTTGAGATGAGTGAGAACTTCAGGGGCAGCTGCAGTGGAACACTGACAGTGACCCGTGGTTAGGGAAATCCATCCATTCTACATCTGCCCATCTTATTACAAAAGCAACCTACATTTCGGTTACACCAAAATGTGAGATGTTTTATGATATAAAATGTCTGTGAATCTACAAGCCAACCAAACCACAGACACTTCCTGACGTGTTTTTCTGCTAGATGCGCTGCATGTGGCAGTCCCAGCCTGCAGCCCACCTCGTCCCTGGGGCAGTTCTCCCTGGAGTGGGGATGGGCTTGGTGGCTCCTCCAGAGTGCTGTTGGCTGGGGACATGCTTGCCAAGCCAGCCTAGAAACGAGAAGCTGTGCTCAGTCTCAGGAACTGTAACTTCAGCCTAGCAGATCTGGCACAGAGAGATGGAGAGGAGAGAGACCAATGTAGTCCTGAGGGACACATTCCTCAAGAACCATTTATTTCTCAGTTGTAATCAGCTTCTCAGTCTGGAGGACCTTGTGCTCATTTTGGTGCCATCAGCTGCAAAGACCATTTCTGGTGGTAGCAGGGCCATCTCTCCCAGTGGAGTCCAGGTCAGCTGACCATGCAAAAGCTTGCCAAAAGCTGAGTTGCAAGCTTTCCTCTGAAAATGGTGCTTTCACCCCTTCCTCCAGTGCCAGCTGAAGAGGAAAAGGTATTGTCTAGTTAGGAAAGAAGAAGAAGGAGCTCATTAGGACAACACTGATGCTGGACACTCACTTTCTGGGCCCAACATTAGAGTAGGGCATTTTGTTACTTCTGAACAGAAAAGGTTGGGCATTTTAAACCCACTGCATCCGAGACCGCATCTCCTCATCTGCACCAGCAACCTTTGTGTGGTGGGACGGGGGCTCTGGAGGACATCTCCCTGTCTCCAGACTGCCCCTCCCCAGTGCCTCAGTGGAGCTCAGACACAAGCGCTCCACTCACCACAGCCCCAGTCTGTGGAAAGGTGTCTGTGCTGTGAGCTTCAATTACATAACTACAGAAATAATGTTGCCTTGTTAATTGAAAATCACTATAGCTTTCTCTAGAATGAAAAGCCTAAGTTATAGAAGCAGGTGCTCCAATGTATAAACACTGATTCATATTCACACAGTCTGCCTCCTCCTTGTCATATTATGTCATATTATGAATATAATCTCAGGCATTCAGGATATTTTGTTTGCTTTGGTGAATGGATACAGACTTGCATGCCTAGTATTTTTTATGATAAACTCTACAGGTGCAATTTTTCCTGCAGGCCCAGCAGAAATAATCTCAGATACTTTTAAGGAGTATGGCTGTATGCACACCAAAAAAAACCCCAAAACCTCAACCAGTCACAACATGAAGTCAGAATAAAGGTCCCAATGATCAGATGTGGGTCAGTAAAGTGAAGGGGGGAATCATGAGCATCCTTCTTTGAGAGGCTGTTGCTACACCAGAGGGAGGAGTGTGCCAAGGCACTGACTCTGCAACTCATGGATGATTGCAGCAGAGAAGATATGGTCAGTTCAGTGGGAGGATGGAAGTATGGGGAATGACATTACAGGATCAATAAAATCTTCCTCCACCTCCCACACAGCAAATCGCCTGCAGTGCTACATGAAACTGCTGAGATCAATTTCTCAAGTTTTGCATCAGCTGCTGAAATCTGGTAGACACGCTGGACTTTTGCTCACCAAATCCAGTAATGTAATTAATAGAGGAATGCCGAAAATAAGAATAAATCCTAAAAAATCAAATTGCGTCCTATCTACATTGAATTTTGAATGACCATATTATTACTAAATAGATGTACAGTTATTATTGCAGCAGCACTTCTAGGGCTCCAGCCTGCCAAGGAAGTATTGGCTGGGGTGTGACGGAAGAGAGAGACGAAGGGTTGTCTTCATTATCAATTAGCTGAATATGGAGTTTATACAGCCGTGGCAAATCCTTTGAGCAAAATCATTCTGCCAGTCAATACTCTGCTTGCTAAGCATGAGCAATCATTTGTGGACATAATTTCTTACATATTTTCTCAATTCTACAGATGATGACAGTTTTTATTGTCATAAAGGGAAACCTGTTACTGCAGTACACACTGAGCAGCAACACTAACCATCAGGAAGAAGTCAGGATTCCCCCCCGTGTTTTCCCCTAAAACATGCCATTTAATTGCACTCACAACTGCGAAAAACAGATTAGTGTGGTTTCCTTCTGGAGCATTTGTTAGTATAATTCTGAGCCATTTGTCTGAAAACAGTACTCCATTTCACTACTTCTCATTCAACAAAGATATTTGATTAGCAAGAACTAGGTTGCTCTTCTGAAACTTAAAGCTGTATTTGGAATTAGGACCTTTTTTATTAGTATGCATTAAAATCTGTTATTGATCTCCTAGAGGTGGTAATACAAGTGTCTCTTGTAATACAAAGCCAAATTAGATTCTGATCAGGTTCAAAGTGTTCAATCAAGGAGTACCTAGCAGCATTTTTAAGTGAAATGCAGTTTGTGTTTGGCATTTCAGATCAGCTATTTGATTGAAAGTCAGGAAGAATTCCCAGTGATATAGCATCTCTCTTCCTTTACTGGGCATCTAAAATGCATCCAGCATTCAGCTGCTGCATAATGTTCACATATTGTTTTGTTCAGTCCAGAGCACTTTGACATTTAATGTATACTACAGTGGCTAACTTAAAAGGGACCACTGCAGTACATTAGCTTAAAAAGCATTTGCTAAACATTTTAAACCTAAACTCTTTATGACTAAAGACTGCTGTGTTCATTAACAGAATGCAAATGTGTAATATACCATTTCTTCTACTGATCACATTACAATAATACTAGTCTTCATAGAGAAGAGATAAATTAGGTGAAGCTATAGGACAGTGACCATTTGAGACCTCAGATAAGCTCATGGACCCACCGTGCAAGGTGCTGTACATGGGGCCCTGAGAGATCGACTCTGTCCTGAAAAGGTTATAATTTATATTTGAAAAGAGAGGTGTAAGGCAGAAATGCCATTACCAAACAGGGATATTTTCACCTCAGCTAACTCCATACCTGAGTAATCACTCTAGGGCTCCATATAGTCAGTGGAGAGAAATACACTTTGAGGATGCAGTCCATCTGATCTCCACTTTGCAGAAAGCCATCTTCTTTAGTAGAAAATACAAAGTCTCCTACTTTTGCCAACCCTAACAGCCAGACCTCCTGTGCAGAGGTGCACAACCTGTGGTGCATGAGCATGCAAGGTGAGGGGAATGCTGTCCTCCATCGGCACAGACTCCACTCACACACTTGTTTGCACTAGTGGAAATCAATGGTTCACTCCGAGGTGAAAACCAGAGCCCAGAGGCACTGGGACTGTTGAACGGTGAGTGAACATGAAACCACAGCAAGACAGCAGAGATCAGAATCCAGCCCTTTGGGATGCTCTTTGCTTCATCTAAACTGGTGTGATTTTAAACGATTCATCTTTGCAATAGATCTACTTACAGAACAGTACAAAGCCTCCAGGTTCAACACTCCAACTCTGACGGGGGGTGCTGCACGCAGAGATTACTGCAGACAAATAATAGTCTCAGTGATTTAGCCTGTTTATTCAGATTTAGACTAACTCAACAACAACAAAAAAAGCCTATGTGCTATTACAGCTAAAATATAAAATTAGACAACGTGTCACATGAAAATATCTCTGGTGAAGGAAAAACTCAAGCCCCAGTGCATGCCAGGTCCTCTGACCAGAGCCAGCTGATACCTGCAGGGATGTCTCCTGCACTGCTGGGGCGCAGCCCCTGCATCAACGATGAGGCTCAGGCTACTGTTTCTAAACAATTTCTGAATCATCTAGACACTTTGTGGTGCCAGACTTTGCTCAGATTTCATCACCCTTTTACATTAAGTGGCAATTAAAGGTGTGGGTTTGTAAGTGACATTAAACTCAGCGTAACTCTGTTCAGACTCCTCCCTCCAACATAGATTTTCCACATTTTTCTAAGGCCTTCCAGAGTATTTCTGCTACCTCCTGCCATTACTAACTTATTGGCAAATAATAAACACTGTGTCTATGAACTTCATTTCTTGCTGTCCAGTGGGCTTAATGGATATCTAATGCCTGCCTCCCTACTGTTCCCAAGCCGGTAACAGCTGGGCTGGGGGACAGAGGGACACTTGTCATATGGCCCAGAGCATCTTTCTCCCCTCCAGCCCAGCAGAGATGCAGCTGTGAAAGCACTCAGCCTGCACAGAGCAAGTCCACATGAAGACAGACCAGGTGCTCCAGGTGCTGCTGCACATGGAGAACTATGAATTAGAAGCAGAATGAGATGGAAAGGTGTCTCCTGTGCTAGCTGCTATTGTGGTCATGTCAACACACCCCAGGTTAGTGAAGTGCAAAGGAAGGAAAGAGAAGAAAGTACAGGTCCATAATGGGTGTGTAGTATTTCTTCCCTGTTACCCTCTAACTTAACATGTGCAGGAGTCAAAAAACTATCACCATAACTGCCCCATCAATACCAGCAATGTATTACCTACATCAATCCTCTTTCATCACTACCTTTTTCTAATGCTCCAGGATGATGGGAAAACTAAAGGACAGTGATTGCTGCTAGCCCCACAGAAAGGTCTAGGCATTAAAGGGTTTTCTTTACAGGTGAAATCCTTTGCCTCCACCACACTGAAAGCAGGTTGTGGTGGGGCAGCACACTGCCAGCAGACTCTGTGTTCAGGGTGAGAGACAAACAAGTCTTTTCTCCAAGCTCACATAGCCCTGCCTGAGTACCATGTGAGACAGCACTGAGCCTTGCTGGAGAAGGACCCCACAGCATACCGGGTGCTGAGCCTTGCTGCCAATGAGATCGTCTGGAAAGCACAGCAGGGTGGGATCTCTCCAGAAGCTGAAGGTCACCAGTTGGTAAACACAAGACAATGCAGCTGGATGCCTCCGTTGCCCTCACTTCCCTGCTGGAACAGCGGTGTGAGCCAGGAGCACCAGGGCTGGAGCTCAAAGTATGGGAGTGGGAAAGCCCTGTATTTCCCAGCAAAGCACTGAATGGGGCTTGTTACAAGCCTAATCAAACTATTATTTTCAAATAATGAATTTAGGATGTATCAATTTAATTTGTATTTTTTATTAACTAAAAGTCAATCATCTGCCACCTAGTAACAGCATTCATTACAGCACAAAACCACGTGGCTTACCGTGTCATGCTGGAAGCACTCTATGCATACAAGCAAAAGGCTAAACTCACCCTTAAGACAACAATCAAAACCAGTTACTGCACAATCGAGCTTTACCCACTTACACACCTAGGTCCTAATTTCTGAGAATGGCATTAATCCTAGGTGTTCATAGAATCATAGAATAGCCTTAATTGGAAAAGACCTCTAAGATATCATGTTCAACCATTAACCCAGCACTGCCAATTCATCACTAAACCATGTCACTCAGCAGCTCATCTACACATCTCTTAAATACCTCCAGGGCTGGGGACTCCACCACTGCCCTGGGCAGCCTGTTCAATGCTCACATGAAAACTAGAGAAAAAACTATCTGTTTTAATTTACTGCAGCACCACTCTAACCTGCCTCTGAATGGAAACTGCAGGCTGCTGAAGTTTTGACATTTGAACATTTTCAATTAGTTGACACACTAGTAATTTGCTTGGTATCATCCTAAATAATAATACATATTGTGACTGAATTAATTTGGCAAGCAGCCAACAACTAATTAGGAAAAAGTTAATTATGTACTTGTCATGAAATGCACTCTATTTATGGAAAAATGTGTTGACTTTAAGTCAATCTTGATATTTACAGTGAATTAAAAGTTCCAACAGAGCATGTGTGTTTATGCTAAGGACAAATTGCCTGCACAGGAAAAGAGAAGAGGGAAGGAGGTGCCTGCAAACCCCAGCCAGGTGTGGATGGGATGGGGTGGAAAACCTCATTGCCTCCTCCCATATTGTTTTGCGGACTGCCGAAACGGTGGAGAGGAGAGCTGAGCAGGGGCAGCCAGTCTTCAGCAGATGCTACCACAAACCAGCAGGCAATGCCTGAAAAGCTGCAGATAAACTGTGGCAGATGCTGGTTGTGCATTCACAATGAAACCCAAGAGCAAACCTCTGGGTAACCAGGGGATTTCCTCAAAGATTCATTTTGGGGATCAATCTCATTATAGACTGTGACCAAAAGCAAGAGGGTGTTAATAATTTGCTGATGATACCTAGTTAGGAGGAGTTCTGTCAATTCAGAGGAGAACTGGGATTGCACACTGTAATAACCAGATGACCTTGAGGTCTGAACTAATAGAAATGGATGCAAATCAATTGTGCAAAGTGCAAGGCTATACAACTAGGGACTAATAATGAGAATTTCTGGTATAAGCAGAGAGCTCATCATGTGGAAATGGCAGAGACATCTCTGTATTTATGTCTCACCTCAATGTCTAGACAGACACTTCCAGATATCTTGAAGTGCTAGCTGATTACAGAATCACTGCAAACCACCAGTGTGAGGCAGAAATGGCAAAGAAGATCCTAAAACGTATCAGAAGTATTTCCATAGAGATAGGAAACCATTAACAGCATTGCACAAAGAAATGGTGATAACACCCCCACAATATTGTGAATGAAAACATGGCATGCTTACGTGTTTCGAGAAGGTGATCTCAAAGTGGAACAAGAACAGAGATGGGACATTTATGATGCCATGGAAGATTAAGGGTTTAACTTACAAGAAGAGACTAAAAGAACACAGTTTGTTTGGATAGCAGAAGGCAGTAGACAGAAGATTATGATTACTCAGAATAAATACAGTAGTGGGATAAGAACTTGCACATTTATTATGAGGGAGAAAAAAGACCTTGTAAAGCTAGAAGACGACACTAAGAAAACAAACAGGTATAGGTGCATTGCTAACATTTTTGTACCAGAAGTAAGAAGAGCACAGAATCATAGAATCACAGAATGGTTTGGGTTGGAAGGGACCTCAAAGATCATCTTGTTGTAACTCCCCTGCCAAAGGCAGGGACACTTCCCGCTAGACCAGGTTGGTCAAAGCCCCATCCAGCCTGGCCTTGAACACTTCCAGGGAGGGGGCAGCCACAACTTCTCTGGGCAGCCTGTGCCAGTGTCTCAACACCCTCACAGTAAAGAATTCTTCCTAATACCTAGTCTAAATTCCCCCTCTTTCAATTTAAAACTGTTACCTCTCGCTCTATCACTCCACGCCCTTGTAAAAAGTCCCTCTCCAGCTTTCCTGTAGGCCCCTTCAGGTCCTGGAAGTTGCTATAAGGTCTCTCTAGAGCTTTCTCCTCTCCAAGCCTCAAGCCCAACTCTCTCAGTCTGTCTTCATAGGAGAGGTGCTCCAGCCCTCTGATAATCTCCGTGGACTTGCTCCAGCAGCTCAATGTCCTTCTTATGCTGGGGGCCCCAGAGCTGGACACAGTACTGCAGGTGGGGTCTCATGAGAGTGGAGTACAGGGGCAGAAGCCCCTTCCTTGACCTGCTGGCCACGCTTCTTGTGACGCAGCCCAGTGCACATTGACAGCTCATGCTGAGCTGCTCATCAACCAACACCCCCAAGTCCTTCTCAGGGCTGTTCTCAATCCATTCTCTGCTCAGCCTGTATTTGTGCTTGGAATTGCCCCAACTCATGTGCAGGACTTTGCACTTGGCCTTGTTGAACTTCATGCGGTTTTCACAGGCCCACCTCTCCAGCCTGTCCAAGTTCCTGTGGGTGGCATCCCTCCCATCCATTGTGTCAACTGCACCACACAGCTTGGTGTTGTCAGCAAATCTGCTGCGAGTGCATTTGATCCCACTGTCCATGTCATCAACAAAGATGTTAAACAACACTGGTCCCAGTACCGACCCTTGAAGGACTTGTTACTGATCTCCACTTGGACATCAAGCCATTGACTGCTACGCTTTGAGTGCGACCGTCCAGCCAGTTCCTTATCCACCCAGTTCTTTATGCACCCAGTGGTCCATCTGTCAAGTCCTTGTCTCTCCAATTTAGAGACAAGAATGTCATGCAAGACAGTGCCAAAAATCAAAAGCATTTCTTATAAGAACTGAGCAATGAGGCCAATAATGTAACTACTTTTAAGACAAAGAGTGATACAGATATGGAAGAAGATGCGTGAGATGACTGTGTGCAATCATGGGGGCTGGAGACCCCTTTGGATCATTTTTCAGTGCCTGAGCTCCCCGGTGAACTTGAACAGAAAGCCCTGGCATCTGCTGGGACTCTTCCCATGTGACCTCTTGCAGATGCCACTTGCATCTAAAAAAATTGCATAAAGAAGTTGTTTTGTAGGGTTTTTTTCCTGCAGGAGCAGAAACCCCAGCTTTCTGATGAAAGAACATATTCAGATTTAGTTGTTTTATCCAATTCAGTCATTTCTTCCCTATGCCAAATGCAGCAAATCAGCTGGTTCCACCTCACACCCAGGTGGACTGAAATGTCACTAATTCATCTACAGAAAAGGTTATTTAGCATTTCTTTCTGAAGCTATTTGCAACAATGGAATCCCAAAACCAAGGGTATCCAAACATCAGAGAGATGGCAAAACTTTAACTTAGATCGTCAACTTTTATCCTGGCTTCAGAACCCTGAAAATTCTCCACTGTCTATAACTAGGTGATATCCCACAGTCACAGAGGCAAGCAGCTTTATTTGTCATTTTCTAAACTTGGTACCAGAAAAGTATAACTAATAGACTGTATTATTATATTATTATTATTACTAATATAAAGCATGGTTCTTTTTCACACAGTTATATGAAACAAACTTTTCAACTTTAACTTCAATATATAACAGATACATGTCTTCCTGTCTATATTGCTTCCCAAATGAGAACTAAAGTAACATAATACATTAAATCATGAAATCAAAAAAATGAATCAGAATCTTGTGTTATGAGAGGTACTATACAGTACAATTTACAAGGTAATAGGCCTATTCATCATCAGCACATCATTCATTCCAGTTTCTCTGCTCAGATGATGCAGGGCAGGAATTTTGATGGACTATTTGTTCTTGCTTTGATTAAGAATAAAACATGGCTTGAAAATAAGAAACTTTGCCTACTGTTCCACATCTCTAAAATACCATTCTTGTGTTACCAGTGTGGAAGTTGTGTCAAACACAGGGAGGATAGATTGGGACTGATAAAGGATAACATTGGAATTCGCAGTGTGTTCTCAGACAAGCTCCACAGGACAGTAGCTGATGAGAGAATGAGGTCAGGCTGGAAAACAACCTGAGGGAGTGTGTGAAGATGTGACTGAAAACAGTCCCAAGTGTGGTGTGCGAAGAAGCATGTGTTATGTGCTGTTTAGCTTGATTGTTTTTGGAACAGAAATGTATAAGACTAACTGGAGAGAGAGCAGAGGGAGAGACAGGAGAAGAGAGAGAGCAGAGAGAGAGCTGCAGCAGAGCTTGGACAGACCTTTTCCTTTCTTCTTGTTAGCTACTTGTTTGCTTACTTGCCTACCTGCTTACTTACTTGCTTACTTGTTTACTTGCTTGCTAATAAACCTGCCTTTCTCAGAAAAGGAGTTCTGAGTCGTTTTCCTCTCGTACTTCATTCGCCGCAACTGGTGCCCCGTGTGAGGCCAACTGGGGAGAGAACTCGAATTCTGTGAGTGAAGACGTTATCTGACAGGTGAGTAACTTTAAATCTTGATTTTGTGGCCACTTTCCATAACTTGGAACAGTAGTTATCCGTCGAACGGAGGAACTACCGGATTACGTTAATTATGGGACAGTCTGCTTCACGAAAATGTAAAGCATATTTAAAGGCTTTGTAACAACTTTTGCACGCTGCAGGGTATCAAGTAATAGAAAAAAACTTATCTGCTTCCCAGCGCGGCTCCACAACGCACCTGCCCCCGCTCCCCCCGCCCCGCCTGCGGCTGGCCAGCCCCAGCGGCTCCGAGGCGGTGCACCCCAACTGCTTCCGCGGGGCCTTCCCCGGCTGCTGTCGCTCGATCGCCCGGCCTCACGCACCTTCTCCCGCACTGCAGCCGCAGCCCAGCGGCGCTCACTGAGTGCCCCCACCTTCACCATTCCCGCCCCTCCGCAACCGCTTGAACCGTTCCCTCTGCATGGGTCAGAAAAAACTCCCCCCGCCATGGCTCAGAAGAGGCTGTTCCGCCACCAGTGACCCCCGTGTTACCTGCAGCACCCACAGAGCCCTTTGGAGATCAGACTGAACGCAAACCGGCAGTGCAGCAATGCATGGAAGAAGCCTTAAAGCAAGGGGATTTTTCTATTGCCTTTCATGTCACACACAGACGTAATCGACCCCCGACTCATGAAGGCTTGCCTTACCAGGTGTTTAAAGAACTCAAAAAATCCGTAGCTGAAAATGGGTTGCAAAGTTCATTTACAATAGGGATAACTGAAGCAGTGGGTTCGTCGTATGTAATGACACCACGGGATTGGAAAGCATGAGTGAAAACAATACTGACACTGGCAGTGTGCTGTTCGGCAGCTAGAATATAATGATTTGGTAGTAGTACAGGTCATGGTTAATTTAAATGCAGGAGTACCAATTGCCCAAGATATGTTAACAAGCACAGGGCAGTATCAACCCCCCCACGAGAAAGCGGCTTTGGACTGTCGAGTTTTTAAACAGACATCACAAATTGCCATAAAGGCTTGGAAACGAGTGCTTGGTACTGGACAATGTATAGGGTCTTTTGCTAGGATTCGACAGGTCCCTCAAGAACCTTATGTGATGTTTATAGACAGATTACAGGGTGCTATCAACAGGCAAGTAGGTAATTCGGAAGCAGCTAAAGCCCTGTTGTTTCAATCGGCCTTTGAAAATGCAAATAGTGATTGTCAAGCAGCACTATTATCCATTAAAAGAAAAGCAGGCAATGTAGGACAGTATATTAAGTTATGTCAGAATGTTGGAACTGAGACACATTAAGCATCAGTTCTGGCTGCCACATTATCCCAACTACAGGTGAACAAGAATTCAATTACATGTTTTAATTGCAGGCGAGGACACATAAGTAAAGATTGCCCAAAGAAAAGACAACAGCCTAAAAAGAATAAACATCCCACACAGTTGTGCCCTCGCTATCAGAAAGGTTATCATTGGAACAATCTATGTAAACCTAAATTTGATAAATTTGGGCAACCAGTTTTGGGAAACAGACAGAGGGGCGCGCAACCCGGTGTCCCTCAAACCAACAGGGTTTGGGATATGCCATAGATCAACAGAGTACGGAACCCACCTGTACAGCAATGTCAAACACCTGTACAACAATGTCAAACATCAGCTGTGACAAACTCGATGTCTCAAATCTCGCAGCCGCCACAGCAGGCAGTGCGATCTGGCAACTGCCTCAGAAATAATTATTGAGGAGCCACATAAAGCGATAGTGGTCGGTACTAACATTTGGGGACCATTGCCAAAAGGTTATGTGGGATTAATTATTGGACTTTCAAGTATGACAACACAAGGACTATTTATATTTCCAGGAGTAATTGATTCAGACTCTACTGGGGAAATTCAAATTGTGTTAACAGCACTTCAGGCACCATGTCGAGTCATAGCAAATCAAAAAATAGCACAGATCCTCTTACTTCCTTATTGGGTTCCACAGTCATCAGCTAATATTAGAGGACATGGACAATTTGGTAGCACCAGGACTGCTCAGATATCCTGGGTTTAAGAGATTACTACCAAACAGCCAACTCTAGCAGTAAAAATACAAGATCGAAAATTTAAAGGGCTGTTAGATACCGGGGCTGATGTTTCAATAATAGCTCAAACCAAATGGCCTCCTCAGTGGCCACTTGAAGTAGCTATGACCACAATTACTGGCATAGGGGGAATGCAAATGCCTATGAAAAGTGCCAAAATGTTAGCAGTAGAAGGCCCTGAAAATTCCAAAGCTTGGTTCCAACCGTATGTGCTTCAAACACCCATTAATTTGTGGGGATGAGATCTCTTGGAGCAATGGAATGTGTCAACTACAACTACAGGAAAAAATTTATCCTAAGGGTCACTGATCTAAAACCCCTGCTCAAACTGATGTGGTTAACAGAAAAGCCTGTTTGGGTTGATCAGTGGCCCCTAAAAGGGGATAAACTTATTCAAGCACAACAGTTGGTAAAAGAACAATTAGATGCTGGTTGAATAATACCATCAAATAGTCCATGGAATACTGCAATATTCGTCATTCCTAAAAAATCAGAAAAGTAGCAGTTGTTGCACAATCTTAGAGCTGTTAATGCAACTATGCAACCTATGGGTGCCCTTCAACCTGGGCTCCCAAATCCGACAATGCTGCCTGCAAATTGGCATCTTTTTATTATAGATCTTAAAGACTTGTTTTTTACTGTTCCATTACATCCTGATGACTGCAAACACTTTGCTTTTTCTGTACCAACAATAAATAACTCTGAACCTATGCAGAGGTATCAATGGACAGTTTTGCCTCAGGGAATGATGAATAGCCCCACCATATGTCAAACAGTGGTTGCCGCTGCTCTGCAACCAACCAGACTGAAATTTCCATCTAGCATCATATACCATTACATGGATGATATTTTGCTAAGTGCTGAAAATGCAGAATATCTACAAAACATCTGATAGCATATGCTCGTTATGCTCAAATCCCACGGATTACAGTTAGCAGAAGAAAAAGTGCAGACTATGCCACCATGGAAATATTTGGGATGGATATTATCTGAACGAAGTATTAAGCCACAAACTTTGCAAATTACAAACAAGATTGAAACCTTAAATGATCTGCAAAAACTATTAGGAACTATTAATTGGGTAAGGCCTATGTCAGCAATAGCTAATCATGAATTCACCCATCTGTTTTCTACTCTTAAAGGTGACAGTGATTTGTCATCCAAAAGACAGCTGACACCTGAAGCTGAGCAACAGCTAAATTCGGTAGCTGAAAAAATTTCTACACTACAGGCAGATAGAATTAGAGTCAAGTTACCTATATGTCTTTCTATTCTTCTCACTCAATTTCAACCAATAGGTTTGACTGGACAGATATCTGATGATAATAAACATGCCATTTACTTAGGTGGTTGTTTTTACCAAATATGTTACAGAAAATAATAACTACCTGTTTAGAGCTTATTATCTGTTTAATTATGAGAGACATCGCACTCAGGCATTAACTGGTTATGATCCCAGTGTTATCTATTTGCCTTTTCAAGCTCAGGAATATCCGTTTCTTTTTCAAAATTCTATGTCCCTGCAAATTGCACTGGCTGATTTTATTGGAGAAATTTGTTTTACTTTACCCCGTTGTTGTATATTGCAGAACATGCACAATTTAGCAATCAAACTGAAACAAGTAATTTCATTAAAGCCTCTTTCTGATGCTTGCACAGTATTTGTAGATGGAACTGGAAAGTCTGGAAAAGCAGTGGTAGTCTGGAAAGACAATAATGGATGGAAGAAGTCTATAACACACCTTTCCAGATGACTCAACTTGTAGAATTAGGGGCAGTATTACATGCCCTTGAAATTTTTTCTGAAGAGCCCTTAAATATTCAGTGATTCTGAACATGTAGTCAATGCCACTGGCTGTACCCCTTTCTCATTTTTGAAAGAAATTAATCAAAAGGAACTTTTAATGATGTTTCTTAATCTTAAAGCAAGCCTAGAAGGCAGGCAATTTCCTGTTTTTATTGTCCATATTTGGTCTCACACTAGTCTGCCAGGACCATTAGTTGAAGGGAATGCTGTAGCAGATTCATTCACGGCAGCTGTTTTGACACTGGATTATGCACGAGCCTCTCACTCCCTTTTCCACCAAAATGCAGCTGGATTGAGTAAACTGTTTAAAATTCCGTTGGCTCAAGCTAACGATATTGTTCGAGCCTGCCCTGACTGCCAGTGATTGACCCCCTTACCTAAACAGGAAGGAGTTAATCCTAGGGGCCTGCATGCAAATGCAATCTGGCAGTCAGACGTCACGCACTATTCACCTTTTGGTTGGCTACGTTTTGTCCACGTCTCTATTGACACCTTTTCAGGAGCATTCTGTGCTTCTGCACATACAGGTGAGAAGGGACGGGATGTTCCACACCACTGGACCCGTTGCTTTGCTGTCCTTGGCAAACCTAAGGTCACTCAAGACAGATAATGGCCCAGGGTATGTCTCACGCACTACGCGTGATTTTTTACAAACTTGGGGTACTGACCATATCACTGGCATCCCTCACAACCCCGCTGGTCAAACTATTATTGAACGTTGTCATTCAACGTTAAAGCGAATGCTCATAAAACAAAAAAGGGGGAATATGCCTCCTCAAGAACAATTGGATAATGCTATTTATATGTTGAATTTTTTAAACGCAACTCTGATTTCAGGCCAGGTAGTGAAGGCTGTAGAGCGACATTTTTCTATTCCTGAATATTTTTCGACACAACCCAAGGTTTTGTATAAAACCCCTTTAATGGGTCCACAGTGGATTGGTCCTATGGAACTAATCACGTGAGGGAGGGGGTATGCTTGTGTTCTTCCCTCAGGACCTCGGTGGCTTCCAGCAAGATACATCAAACCTTATCATGAGCTGGAAGGACGTGATGCAAAACCCAGTGCCTCAGATGGACAAGATGAATCTGACTGACAGCAAACGAGCACGGAAAAGAAGGAGATTAGGACAACACTGTACTATGTATTGCATTCCATTGGGCACTGTTGAATATACACCCATAAAGAAAGTGGCAAAGGACTCAGAAGCAATTGTTGCTGTACGGGGAACTCATTAGTTTGAGAAAGTTTGATATGTTTGTATTTGTTTGTATTTTTCATATAAGGATGATTACCGTTATGATTGTTATAATTTGTATTGTAATAAGCCATATTAAGTGCCATATTAAGTGACAATTAAGGAATGATGACTTACAAAGAGCACCAAAGCTCACCTAGACTGCGCTCCCTTTTAACTTTGGAGGCAAGAGGTGACTGTACCACCACTCCAAGGAAACCAGTTGAGTCATGACTGTGGTTACGGGGTGAATGCTGTGGCAGATGCACCCATCCTGATCCTGGAGCCACCTTCTAATGGTGCTTTGTCTGGCCAACCTTGCCTGGCTCCAGGTTAACAGTCCCCTGCAAAAAGGGCCCCTGGCTCATTAGAACTGCCGACAGATCAGACTCGACATGGGTATAAATGGAGCCCTGCTGGAGAACCAGTTTGAGTTGGTCCTCTTCGGAGCAGCAGGTCTGCAGTCAGGGATGCTCCCCTTGGATTGGGACTTGCTAATAAACTTGCCTTTCTCAGAAAAGGAGTTCTGAGTCCTTTTCCTCCCATACTTCATTCGCTGCAGCCAGCACGGATCAGAAGTACTAAATATGCTGATCACGAGATTGTGATATCGAAGGTTGCACCCAAATCCTATCTTTTCTAAGTTCACTGCATCCAACTGGGATAAGGATCACACAGGCATCCATTTATCTTTGCATTTCTGAACTGCCCTGCTTTGGCAGCATGATAATCCAGGGGTTAATTGAGGACTCAGTGCACCTGGGTTCAACTCCCTGCTATGGCCTGATCATCCCTTATGACCTTAGAGAGGTCTCTTAGGCTGAAGAAAATACCTTCAGCCATTTACCTTTAGTCTACATTAGTCTGCTAGTTTACTATGTCTTTCTGACTACATCTACACAGAACCTGCTCTGCTCTGTTCTTCACTAACTGGGAATGAAGATTAATAAGGATTGTGAGGCACTTGGATATGATGGAAATGAAGTTATAAAAACATCTTTTAGCAATAGTTTTTAGTGCAGTGGCAAATATATACCCTGCTCCGTGACATTAAGGATTGGCCTCTGCATGACTCTCACTGGGAGGAAATGCTCTTGCCTTCAGTGTGCTCTGGTAGAGATTTTGCTCCCATCTCCTTCTAATTTCTCCAGAGGGCTTTTTTAATTACAAAATGCACAAGATAGCTGAGGCTGAAGGGATCCCACAAGAAGAGAACAACCTTCAGACAGCACTCCTTTTTTATGCAGACTTTGTTTAGTTGCTTTCATTCCAAGAGTATATGAGTTAAAGGCAGCTGAAGTGCATGAGCATAAGATGCTCTCTTTGCCTCAGCTAGCTAACTGAACACAAAAACATGCTGTACCCACAGCTAGAGACAACCATCACCGTTGGTTGTCTCTAGCCCCAGTATGAGGACTGAAATCCTGCTGGGCCCCACATTGTTCCCCTCTCCATGCCAGCCAGTGCACCGGACAGCCCCACGTTAACCTGCTGACTCCAGATCCTGCTTTTCTGTGCCCACAGCTGCCATGTTTCCAACCTTCTCAGTGTTTCCTAAATAATCACAACTCAAAAGCATTGTAATGCTCCCCTGTTTCAAAGAAACCCACACTCAAAGGTTTCTTTGACTTGGTCACTAAATCAGTGGCACAAGCAGAGATGTCTTTGCTAGCCAGACAAGACCGTAAGTGCCTGTGGCCACTGCAGGTGTCTGTCTGCGGGACCTAGGACTGCAGCATGATCCCCAGGCTGCACAGCATCCAACACGGAATTCTGTCCCGAAATATCATTTGAAATTTTCATTTCATGGTCTGTGGCATTCCAAGTTTTTCTTTCCATTTTAAATATGCTTATTTCACAAAGTACAAAAGCAAACTTCCTTTTATAATCCTGCACCTCCCACTGCAACCTGAGAATGGAGCTGAACCTTCTCCCCCATGAACCACCATTTACATTTTAAGGGGCAATGAGAGCTTTCTCCCCCTCTGCCTCTCTTGGATTAGCCTGGTTTCAAGTCACTGTAGGTCTCTTCGTATCTATAGCACAGTCTCAACTGGTACTAAATATGCTTTGAGAAGGCATGTCTGAACCATTGAACCACTGGTTACTCCGAGAACACCCCCATGGCTCTGACTTCTCTATTCTGTCAAGCAAACTGACCCACTCCTTTATCTTAAAACAATGAATCGCTTGCCTCTTGTAAAAGAAACGTCACTGCCATAGTCCAAGCTGGAAAAAGCCATGGCCATCCTGACTGCATTAGGGGGCACCTGCACCGCTGCTGATGTCACTTCAGAAGTGCCAATGTCATACACATCTCCTTCCAAGTCCCTTCCAGCTCACTCGCAATCATTTGTTAAAACTGGCATATACGATTGTCTGTGAGGATCCAATTTTTTTAAAGCTATTTTTCAGAACAATTTGTACTCTTCCAGTACAGTGACTACAAGAAAAGAGATGCTTCATGCGTTGTAGCTCCTGTTATAGCATGATCTTCCTAAAGTTGTGAGACACAGCAGTTGCTGTAACTCATCATTACTTCCAGCACTCACTGTGGTACAGGCAGCTGATGTCAGTGCTGTCGCAGAGATGTAGACGAGGGCAGAATGAGATGCCGTGGTTGCTTCCACCATCCCCAACCGGCGAGTGGGTGCCTGAAAGAGGGAGAGGCACCCACACGTCTTGACTTTGTTTCAGGCTGGGATTGACATGCTGACAAGAAGCAAGAGGACTGGAAGACAGAAGGACTGCAGTACAGACAGGCATGCCTGATAAACACCAGGACACACAGGAGCAAACAGGACACACGTGTGCAAACAGAACACACGTGTGCAAACGGGGTATCCTAATGAGGAGGTGGTACTCAGAGGTGCACCTTCCAATGACCTGCTGTCCCTCAGGTGCCCCGTTTTCCCCTCACCGCCAGCAGTGGTTTGAAGGCACAAGCTGGCCGGACAACAGCAGATTAGCTCCATGCTGTGGTCTGATGAGAAATCTCAAACCACTAGATAATTAATCCACATTTTTCAAAATATATGCCCAAATAAGTGTTTATTTGATGAATGCTGCTGAAGAGCATTTTGCGCTATCAGCTAAATAGTAGTACTTGTTTACAAACCAGGCTAATTATGAAGCCATCATATTTACTGTTTTATGAGCTTGGCAGTGAACAAGACAGACCTGCTGCAAGATTAAAAACAAGAATTTGGCCATACACTCCCACTAATCTTTGACTCCATCTTTCCATATTCAGAACCATATCAGGGGAACACAGAGAGAAGAACTGCAAGAGGATGGACTGATAATTATTTCTCCTTAATTAGGATTTGATCTTTTGTGTATTAGAGGGATGAAAGCAAGCCCAGATACACACACTCCTATTCATTTGATAATTCTAAATGACATGGAATTAAAAGCAAAGTGGTGAATCCCTCACTCAACATGCATGCACAATTTCCATTAAGGATAATGGTTATTTTGCTGTGACCAGCACATGTTTTGAATGTTTAATTTCCATCACAGGTTTCTATTCAATTAGATCTATTGGCAGCAAGATTTAAATGAGAAGAAGGAGGAAGGTGAACCGGAGGTTAAAGAAAAATACTAATTGCTTATGCGGTGTTTTCCAGAACTGCAACATCTATGCCTGTATCCCCTAATACAGCATTCATAAAGCAGACTTTAGTCCTTCATTACTTTTACAGATAGCTTAGGTGCAACTATGGCTTGATACTGTGAGCAGCAGCAAAGGGAGAAAGCAGTCCCATGTGCCACACTCAAACACTAAATGTTGCACTGAGGTGCCCTGCTCTGTGTTTGAGGGCCCGTCATCAAGTGAAGACGGTGTGCAGTGCCACCAGCCTGCCTGAAGATGTCCGAGGACTCTGGTCGTGAAGCAATATCTCTCCATCCCGTTCTCCTCCGACACACAATCCCCCCCAGTGCAGCCCACAGAGAACACGTACATCCTCCGACTTGTAATGGTAATCACAGAAATAAAAGAGTTTCTTAACAAACTAAAGCAAACTGGATACAGGATTATTTACTGACAGGACTGGGAGGGAAAAATGACTCGCCTGGAAGTTTTCTCCTTCCAATGCCTTTTGAGGGCTGAGGAGCTGAAGTTTGGTAACCACCACTGGAGCACAAAGTTTTTCCTTTGCTGAAAATACAAGGTTTGCTACAAAAATGCCTTCTCCGTGTGATTGATTGACAATAGTTTTCCAAATGACAGATTCAGTTCTTCTTAATACTACCAGGACTAATCATACTGCTGTCATAAACCAAACCAAATGTAAATAAATGCTGCGGGAAGCAGCTGCAATCCCATGTCCCATCCAGGCGAGCCACGAGGTGAGGGAAATGCCAGGACCCCAGGGCAGAACAGGGCAGCTCCAGAGAGTAGGAGAGACCCACTACCCCACTGCTCTCACCACAGAAAACAAAAAATATCCTGATTTCATTTGCCTTGCCCGACATTTCTACAGGGTGACACTGAGCTGAAATAGCAAGTTTGTGATTTTCTGAGCCTAGTCATTAGACAAAGCTGGAGACTTTCAAAAGGAGAAAAATATCTCTATCATAAAAGCTCTGAAGTCAACAGAAGTACACCAAAGAGGAGGGATCCTGCTGGGAGGTATCTGTAATTCACTTTGGTGGCTGAACACAAGACACTGAATTTTGAATGGTATTTTCTGGAACACATGACTGATTTCTCTGATGGACTCTTGTTAATTTTTGATACAATATGCAAGCTCACTGCACATCCTTGTGCAGCCCATTCACCTGAACTTCACCAGCTGAGGAAAACTAACAGGATTTTACCCTCTGTCCAAACACCTCCAAATATTTAAAAATACAGTTGCTGACTACCCCCATCCTATATCAAAAGCAATTATAAAACTCAGATTGGAACTCATCAATAAAACTAAAGAAAGCCCTAGACAGGTATGGAACAGGAAAAATAAACCTTTTCAAGCCAAGGTGACCACTGACAAAATAAACACCAAATGGAGCTGAAAAAACAGGCCAGTGCATTCGTTCCCGGGGCATCCTGGAAGTGTGTCCAAGGAGACAGAGAATAAAAGGAAAGCCACAAATGAAAAACAAGACCAAAAGGGATTTCATTAGAGTCAATGACGGTTATACATAAGTACCAGATATCAAATGGAAAAAAAAAATAAGAAATTTAAAAAGCAGAATCCTGGCTGCAATTGGCTTTATCAGCCCTTGAAGTCAAGCTAGGCACCTCCTCCTTGCCTCACAGACAAACCAGGCTGTGGATGAGGATGTCCACCCAGACGAGTGCCCCCGCCTGCACAGAGCCCTGCACCCCCTCATCCTTCTGCACAGAACACCTCACATCACAGCAGAAAGACCCTCCCAGCTGGGATGCCTTTGAGCCACCTATTCATGTGCATCAGCAGCACTTGGGGTCGTTATTTAAGTGACAGTCTGAACTGTAACTGAGAAGTGCCACCCTGCACTGGGGGAAGGGACGGTAGCAGCAATAGGAGGTGAGGACTTTTGCCATAGTTTCTCATACGTATATTCCACTGCAAGTACACATCACAGCATTTGCTCCATCAGCCATAATGTAGCATATCCTGTCTGTGCACTGACAATACCAGAGGGAAGAGCATCTGCTTGCTAACCTGGTCCCTTATGGTGCTGGGGTCACACCCCAAACAGGTCAGCACCAGCATGGCTGCAGGGGTGTCTGCCTGCACTGCAGTGATGCTAGGGAGAAGGAGAGAAGTCTGCACTTGCAGATGCTAGCCACCGTAATCCTGGTCTGTGAAAGCTTGTTTTCCCAAAATACTTCAGTGGCATGAATGAAAGTCTGGTATGGTGCTACACTACATTATGGGAATGGGGTGGTGTTCATTTTCTCACTTTATTTTTTTATATTTTCTGAAGAAGCCTTAGAAATTAAATATATTTTCCCAGCCATACCATTCTTCCTCATTTGGGGAGCACTGGTTCATGGTCCTGATAGACCTAAGGCAACCCTGCTTCCTTTTGTAGCCTTTTTCTAGACACCACAATCAGGTACAACATCATCACAGAGATGCCCATTTGGGGCTCTAAACTCCACACCCTTTCCTAATAAAATGAAAGACAGCTTTTAAAATCTGTCCTGCAAGAAAGTATTTTACTGGTTCCCACGGAAGTTGATAAGAGAGCAAAAATTAACCATTTATTGATCATTTGACCTTACAATATATAAACTTTACTGGCTGTCTTGGTAAAATAGTACGGGCTCTCGAACAAGAATTACTTGGAGAATGCTACAAGCCCAATTTCCACACCAGTGACTACAAGGACACTGGACTCATTGCTCTGACTTCATTGCATGCATGAATGCAAGAAATGACATCCTGGCCTTGTGGACCTGGAGGCCACTGTCAGGCCCTGCTGGCAGGGGAATTCTGCCCATGGCCACTGGGCAGTTCTCCGTGCGGAGCTACCCACCGCCGAAACACAGCAAATGCTGCCATGTGTGGCCAGGAAGGGATTGCTTGTGCACCCATCAGCACAAAACATGTGCACACACATTTGCTCTGCAGAAATAAAAAGGAAGGAGCAGATGGAAATTACACAGGGCTATCGAATTATGGTGGGTCTTCCTGTTATCTAGGGTCAAGTCCTTCACATCCTATCATTTACACAGGTAACCCCAATGGAGTTGTTTGCAATTAGCACTCAGTAAAGTGGACTGGATTTGAGTCCAGAGAGTAGTTGATCAAGTCAGGTAAACCATTTTTATAGGCAATTAAGACAAATCACCCAACATTTTAATTCCTTTTTTAGAACAGCAATCAATCCATATATCGCACATAATATACTCTGTACATTTCTCTGCAACAAACCAAAACTGTGGTTTTCATAAATATTTCATAGAATTAGGTGATCATCACAGCATGAGTTGGTAGAAAGATCTGGTAAGACTGATCTGACAAGAAATTAGATGTATGAATTATGCAGAAGACGATTTCTGTAAAAATTCCTTCATATGCTCTAAATTTTGATAGCTTGACAAATAATTTCAAAGATAAGGAGTTACCCTCTGCTGTTGAATATTTACGGAGTGGAAGAAATGCTTGCTTGATACTCAATGGGGAATCAGGAGATGAACACAGCAGCATCATTCCTCTCTTCCTTTAGCCCTGGGCAAACTCTAGTTGTGCAGGACTGACTCCTCAAGCTGTACCAGCCTGTGAGCCAGAGGAGAACAGGGAATGGCACTAGAGATCCAAACCAAAAATGGATTTCCGACACTGTTGAACTGGGACTTGACATAGTATTTTGTGTGAGCACTGACTTCACTTGAAATACAAAGAAAAATGCTATGTTCAGATACAGCTATACAGAATATGTCACATTCTCAGCACATTTTCCTTTACGAATACAAAAATTAGCACATTTTGCGCTATACACAAAGAAATGTCAAGTAGGTAATCTAAAACTGCAAATGACATAACCAATAAATATAATTTAAAGAGTAGTGAGTATAATAGTAAACTTTACAGGATTCCAATGTCACTGTATCCGACCAGCCACAGTAAAATGCTACTAACTCTGAATTTCAAAACTGAAAGTTAACTATTATGGGGTATTGAATAATAGCTGGTTGAACATGAGCAAGCAGTGTGCCCAAGTGGCCAAGAAGGCCAATGGAATCCTGGCTTGTATAAGAAATAGTGTGGCCAGCAGGGGCAGGGAAGTGATCTTACCCCTGTACTCGGCACTGGTGAGGCCGCACCTTGAGTACTGTGTTCACTTTTGGGCCCCTTACTACAAAAAGAACATTGAAATAATTGAATCTGTCTAAAGAAGGGCAACGAAGCTGGTGAAGGGTCTGGAGCACAAGTCTGATGAGGAGTGACTGAGGGAACTGGGGGCGTTTAGTCTGGAGAAGAGAAGGCTGAGGGGAGACGTCATTGCCCTCTACAATGACCTGAAAGGAGGTTGTGGAGAGGTGGGGATGAGTGTCTTCAACCAAGTAACAAGCGACAGGACAAGGGGTAACGGCCTCAAGTTGCATCAGGGGAGATTTAGACTGGATATTAGGAAGAGTTTTTTCACAGAACAGGTTGTCAAACATTGGAATGGGCTGCCCAGCACAGTGGTGGAGTCTCCACCCCTGGAGGTGTTTAAGAGTCGTGCTGACATAGTGCTCAGGGATATGATGTCATTGAGGACTTTCAGTGTTGGGTTGATGGTTGGACTCTATGATCTTTAAGGTCTTTTCCAACCTAGACGATTCTGTGATTTTGTGATTCTGTAACAGTATCCAATACCAGGTTGGTACAAAGCCCATTAAGATATACCATCTGTCCAAACGTCTGTCCCTGAGCACATTTTACTTATAAGATAAAAATAATGGGCATGATATGAGAAAACCTAAGAAATAATTAGGGATTAAAACTTGCTTTTATATACAAATGAACATTTAAAAATAAAAGTATCTAAAAATATACATGCATCCATGTTTAGTACAAGAAAAAGCACAATGATCTTGCACAGTAAATCAGCATCCTCGTGATAAAGCCTCTTCCTAAGCAAGAAGGATTCTTCAATGTCATGGTTAAGTTATAGTTGCTGCAAGTGAATGGCAGTGATACAGGCCAGGAAGCGGCAATAAGATCCCCCACCACAAAGATAACATCACGTCCTGATGCAAAGATAAGACTTTTAATATATGATTTTGAGAGGGTTTTATCCCCTCTGACTTTGACCAACTGTTTGTTCACACACCAGCTAACACGGTGACATTCGAGGGGAGCACAGCAGGCTGCTGACATCAACTGTAAGGTCAAGACCAAGGACTTAGGTTTTAAAATTACATCTTTTTTTTACTAAAGATACTATGAAACTAAGATTCTAGTATCCTGAGAGTAAAAAATACCACTCCTTTTTTGTTTTTGAAAGCTCAATGTCTTTATGAATATTTTCACATATGTAAGTGCCAGAGCACTGAGGAACACTCATTGTATAGATTATTATAGTTACACAAGTCTGCTCCCATACTTCAGTTGAGTAATTTTTTATTTTCTGCTGGGAGATCTCAGTGCAACCATGGAGGAGGGTGGCACAATGAATCTCTAAGTACAATGAGGCTTGGCAGATAGGTGCACAAGAAAAAAACTGCTGTTAGCTAAGGGAAACAACAGGCAAATGTGAAACATCAGGGCAGCCACGTCCTCAGCAGCACCTTCCTCCAGCTCAAACATCCTAAAACTGCATGAGAGTATTATGAAAACTCTGCATTAACTGCAGCAGTTAGTATTGTAAAAGGTGGAGCAGTCTCAGAAAAACAGTTGCTACCATCTGTTTTCCAACTGCTCAGCACGGCCAGCAAAGCGTCAAGTCGCACAGTCCGGATGCACAGATGTCCTCTGGCGGTGGTGGGGCTTCCAGGCATAGCAGCAACAGTGGTGACCTCATGGGCATTTAAAGCAGAATCGGTAATTATTTTAATGATATTAATTTTCCTTTGGAAATGAATCAAGGCCAAGATAAAACCCTCTATCTGCAAAGGAGAGTGCACAGAGATAGCAAAAACAGAGAAGTTGCTCTCACAGGAGTTTGCTTTGTTGTTTCCTCCCCATCAGCAGTGCAGGGTTTGCTTTCCTTTTGCATGGCTTCATGCCTCAGCTAATGGATGGACACAATCACCAAAGACTAAATAAAACCCTAATTTCCTACTTTGGCTCTGCTCCAGCCTCACATTTGTGCTGGGTATGCAGGTTAAAGGTGGCTGCAGCACCTGTACACCTTGGCCTAGGCACTGGGTGGCCAGGCGAGGACAGCCCTGCAGGGAGACTTCCATGGAGAAGGTCCTCAGTAAATGGCTACTTAGCTGGGGCAGGGGGAAAGACAGCAGAGATTTGTCATCTTTTTAACCTCATTTTGTTGGATCTGCAAGAAGATTAGCACACATCGCCAAGGTCTTGCCTTTGTTAATCTATTTTTCTTCTAGGCTCACACTCTCCAGCAAAGCAGGCAAGCTCCTAGCTTTGAGCTGACATTTGCATCTACTCAGATGAAGCAGCTGCCACCCTGTGCTAGTCTGGGATCTGCCTAGTGCCCAGTACCCCTGCCAGAGGTACCCAGCAGGAACACTGTCCGACCTGTGGGATGCTGACCTTTGAAGCCCTACACAATCCCGGTGGGCATCTCTGTCAAAGAGCCCTGTAACAATGTCCGGCTGAGGAGGACACTGCAGCCAGGAGAGTGGGAAGGGAAGAAAGTGGGATCTCTCCTTGAGGATATTGGGTTTGGAAATCTGTATCTAATAATTGTGAATAAATGTAACTAAAGCTGCATTTTTTATTTCTATCAGAGAGCAAAAAACTTCTAATTTGGAGTGAGACTGATATTTGAAAAATGAATATATAAGCAAGAGCTTCTAGTAAAGTCTCTCTGGAAGAAAACTTCAGCAATTTTCTAATTTGTTTATATTTTCTATGACTGAGAAAAAAAAGATTGATTGACAGGCCCAGAGATAAGTGGAGAAATGCTCAGAAAGTAATAACTTATAAATGCTACTTTCATGTAACATTTCCCCACTTATCAAATCTCTCAAATTTCCAAATGAATGAGATAATGTTAAAACCCTCTGCAATCAGAAAATTGTTTTCCTTTTAAGACACATGCTATCTTTCTGCCTGCCTGTAATGTGCCTGGATTGCTAACGTCTATTAATTATTTTTCCTTGCTCATCCAATATGAACTCTGATTTTTGTTATCCTCTAAGGATATATCCTGTAAGCAACAAAGCTACATGTTCTCCTTAGTTTTTTCAACATTTAAAATAATCTGCTTCACGTGCGACCAAGAATTTTAAGAGAGGTGCTCGTGCCATTAATATTGCTCTTCACACAGGAGGACATAAACTTTCATACAATTAGAAGAAAACTCCTATTGTGCCAGTATTTTCAGTAGGCAGTATACAGGCAGCTCAGGTAATTAAAGGCTTGTCAGCCTGACAGTGATCCCAGAGAAAATAATGAAATGGCTGAGAGGGACTTGATTAATAAGGAAATAAAGATGGCTAATATAATTACAGCCAATCAACACGAGCTTATAGCAAGCAGATTTTGTCAAACTAATTTGACGTTTTTATGGCATTTCAAGTTGCTAAAAGTAACCATGATGGTATAATAGACTTCTAAAAGCTACTTTAGATGGTGCTTACTACATGATGTTTTGACTAACCTGAATGACAGAAAAATCAACATTTCATACACTAAAAGGATTAAAGCCTGAGTAACTGGTCACTCATTAGGGAATTGCTCTTGAACATGTGTTTCCAGTGGGATCTTAAAGCCACTAGTTTTTAGCCCTACTCTTTACATTTTATCACTGATCTGCACGAAAACATAAAATCATTACTAATAAAGTTGGCAGATGGGACCAAGATTGGAGGAGTGGTTGAATAATGAGGAGACAGAGCCAGTGGTGCAGAGGGGATTGGATTACTTTAGGAACCAGCATGAACAACCAACATCAACTGCAACAGAGCCAGATGGAGACCATGCTGTTAACAGAGGGGCTCTATTTTCAAAAAAAGCAAATCTGAAAACAGCTGGGGGTTACTGAGAAATTTTCAGCTGAACGAGCATTTGAGTAAGATTTTCTGCTAAAGGAATAAATGCCTGTATGTGAAAATGCTGGATGGGGTCACACACTTTTACCTTAGCATTCAATCCTGCAATACCACACCCAGCTTTGACGCCCACCGTTCAAACCAGATGTTGAGTAGTCAGAGAGAGTTCAGAAAAGAGCCAAAAGAATGACAAAAGAGTTGGAAAACATGGTTCATGTGAAAAGTTTTAAGGTGTTCAAGATATTTAGGAACAAAAAGTATCTGTTCACAGCCCAAGATGCTGTGGATTGGATAAAAAACAATTTTTTCACTGAAAGGATTATTAAGCATTGGAAGAGGCTGCCCAGGGCAGTGGTGGAGTCCCCATGCCTGGAGGTTTTTAAGAGACGTGTAGATGTGGTGCTGAGGGACATGGTTCAGTAGTGTCTTGACAGTGTTGGGTTAATGGTTGAACATGATGACCGTAGAGGTCTTTTCCAACCAAGGCTATCCTATGATTCTATGATTCTGTGATTCTATGATTCTCTGCACTATGTCAAACACCAATTGGATTTAGAGGGTTCCCCAGTCTGGCAAACTGACCCAAGAAACTGAGTCAGGACCATCCATTCAGATATACAGTGTATACTTTGTATAGAGAGGATTATTTACCACTGTAACACCTTTTCAGTTCCGTGATAAATCTCACATCATTAAAAGCTAAACACTTCACAGGATTTTTCTCTGAAAGGTGTGTCCTATTTCAACATAAACTCATTTCCAAAAAACACGTGGCCTATATTATCCAGTGGTTTAGATCAGCTGTTCTTGGAGCCTGAAACCTACCACTCTGCCGATGTGTCTATTTATCAGGCAAAAAATGTTAACAATGATACAAATTTCCTTTAAAAAAAGTTTTTCTTTTTCTGGTTTCCTTCTCATGGAGAAGTTTCTTTTTCTGGTTGAAAATCCTGCTCCCTGGCTGTTTCGAAAAAGGCTGTCCTCCTAAACAACGCTGGATAGGCTGATAAATGCCCATCTTAAAGCTTTAAATTGTTACGGGGCTTGGTTGGATTTATATTGGTAATCTAGGGATGAAATGCTTTTTATCAATACACTTTCCACTTGCCCTCTAAGCAAGCTATGCTTTTTTTGGTGCATATTTATAGCAAACCTATACTTTAAACGATCTTTAGCAGCTGAAATAATTACCCCAAAACATTGTATCACTAGACAAATCACTGAACTGGAAAAAAAATCACTAAAATTTGCTGCATAACCTGCAGAAATTGAGTAGAATAACAGATGGCTCACAGTATTCTTTCTCCAATTAATGGCTAAAGAGAAATAGCTTACTTGGGGGAAAATGACAGTTTCCATTTAAACTTGGTGTATTTTAAGGCAATAATGTAGGGGAAATTCCAACAGGCAATCAGCAACTGTTATGACCCTTAATATTTCATGACTTACTCCTCACAGGGGCCACACCCTGGCCTGCCTCTCAGAATCATGTCTTTATTTTAAGCTAAGTCTTGTTCCTTGCTTCCGTTAAAATCACTCTAAACCCAAAATCATGAGATAAAAAGGTGGTGAGAAAAGATATAAATAATACGTGCAGTGCAGAATAAATTCACATCTAAATTACAGGCCAGGGGAAAAAACAGCTTCTGCAGAAGGCTCATCACATCCACTGCCTTCTCTTTCATATCTGTTTTTCTACCTTCATTCCCAGACTATTTACTGTTTAATAACTCAACCAAGGTCTTGCTTGAATGCGTTGATGCTTCTCGCTTGAATAGATTTTCTTTGGAACATATTCCCTGAGCTGTATTCATTACATTTGCTACGAAACATTTTTTTCCCCAATATATTTTTTTTTTTTAAAAAAAACAAACCCCTATAATTTTCAGCTAAGTTTTTCAAGACCATCCCCGACTTCAGTATATCAAAATTTATCAAAATGGTCATTGTGGAGTTGAAGGTAAATTCCTATTAAGGTATCTCTGATATATTTGTATTTACACCACTGGGTTTTATTTTACATCCAGGCTTCTAGATGTTCCTTACTTTACATGAGTAAAACCACTCTAAAAACATCCAGCAGAATTGTTCAGTCCCCATGCAAACAAATTTCCCTGTTAAAAAAATTAAGAATCTGATCTGTGGAGTGACAGTAAGGTCACAGACTGGTAATAATTTATTTGTGACACCATTAGTGATGTCTTTGTCTTATCAAGCTTGACTCCTACACTTGATTAAGATTTTGTTTCTACTATTTGCAATGCAAGGAGATTTTATCCACCTTAATTATTCCTAAAGATTTTCACTTTCACCACATTGAATTTCTGAACATTCAATGCCTGTTTATGCTGTTCCTTATTCATTTCTCAAAGACACCTGAAAGTGCATTTTTCTAAAGGTTTTTTTTTTCCTTTCGTTTTTTAATCCCTTCTGGATGATGTAAATATTTTTCTTCCATATTGATTTTTGTCCTTTTTTCCTTCAACAAATGATAATTATTTTACTAGAGTTAACTGAAACTGACTCATCTATTTTTATTTAGCAATTTCAATGCATACATTGCTATTATGCTTCAATAACCTTGCCCACCAGCATTATTAATGCAAGCAAAGCTACAGGAAAAGTATTCATTAGTTAAATGTTATTTTAATTAAAGATAATTGTTTCCGTGGAATCCTTTATTCTTGTGTATTCCCGTATGAAGTACAATGCTAGTTATCCCAATGTATATGTAAGAAGTTTAGGCTTGCAGAGTCAAACATACCATAGGCAGAAAATGCCAGAACTAAGATAGGCATAGATGCCCAATTTGAGCTTATTGGCACACATTTTAACACAAATAATGTCATTCATTAAACATAATGATATATTGAACATCCAGCAACAGTAGAACATATTCAGCAACAGTCCTGCATCTAGCTCTACAGATTAGGATGCCATCAAGTATTCCCCATAAACAGGGTAATTAATCTCAGCTAAATTTGCTGTTTGTGGTGTTCCCTCGAAGTCCACAGAGACTCCCTCGGCCTGCTCAAGGCTGGTGGGTGATCACGGGCTGGTGAGCTCAACCCTGCCCACAGGATGCAAGCTGGGGAGAAGCCCAGCACCCTCCATTCCTATGGAGGTCAACAGGGACTGATGTAGCTCGACCTGCTACAAATGTCAGTCTTTAAAGAGTGAAAGCAAGAGTTTGCGTTTCCCCCTCCAGAAGTTTCAGAGAGACATGATTAACAGATGTATATAGCGAGTTTTACAAACCTAAATACAGACCTAAATGTTGTACTGTGTTACTCAGAATAGGAGAACAAGATGCACAATTGTAGGAAGAGTTTGTCTGAGAAGTTCCTTGGTTTTTTTGGCCGTAGCCAATCTCAGGTGTAGAAAGAACTACTCTTCCTGGCTGAATGTTTCTCATGGGTAACTAAGCTGACATTCTTAGAAGAGTGCTTAATCAGCTGTAATGGCTGTAACACATTTAGAAACCCAGAAGGGCTGAGCTAGGAATAAACCAAAATGTCATATGAAACCGCACTGTAGAGTGAGCAGATGCCATCGCGCAGCCAGTGGTTCAGTTTGCTCCACAGCATGCACAGGCGTCAATGTAGGGAAACTCCACCAGAAGCAATCTCAATAGAGACACTTTGTGAGGCTGATCCTCTTAATTTTGCAGGGTAACATTTCAAGCTCAATTCCACATAAACCCTACTTATTCAGGATTTTGACCAAAATAATCCACAGGAAGCCTGTAGGAGCAGAGCAGAACTGGAAACCTCACACACTCTTAGGTGTCTTGATTTACTCTTTAACTGCGGGCACTTTAACTGAGGGCACAGCCTCTCCAGTGGCTGCCATGCCCAGCTACCTCTGGCCTCAGCATAAGCACATCTATTTTGGTTCTTAACATAGAAAAAGCTTTGTTTGGGCTCCTACCTACTCAAAAGCAATGTCTAAGCAGATTGTTGCAACATATACCTGTATTAAAGCAACACAGCAAATATAATGGGCTTAACAAACAACAGTATTATCTTTAACCTGAGATGCCTACAGATGCCATAATTTATATGGCCATTTACTTCAAACAAAGGCTGTGCATGCAAATCACACCTATCACCCTTCCATCTATTCAGTCATTTGCAACTCAACCCCTGTATGCCAGTTATGGCATAAAGACATGGGCTCAGAAAGATGCTTTATGAAAACTGTGGTGGCACAGTGGGGAGGCTGCAGAAGTATCACCACCAGACAGATGCCTACTCTCTCCTTCCCAGGTGGTGCATTTTCTCTGTCCTTAAAGGATCATCTTCCTTAAATGAATGCAGGTTAAATGCTTTCCAAAGGAGAATTATTTTCTCAGAAACAGACAAACATTCTTTGAACCCTGCTTCAGAAACCATGACTCTTAAAATAGAAGAAATATATTAATCCTATAGTCAGTTTGCAGTCTCCTTCTCACTCCTACTGTTCTACTTCCCAGGTAGAAGTCTTACAGGTGTCAAAATAACTTGGAAAAGTGTAAGATATGAGGCAAATAATTCATATGTAGATTATGTTATCTGCATAACCAATGTATATATATTTTATTCTAGATAGTAGATGTCCCTGCTGTGATCATTTCAGAAAAGGAGGAATATTCAGTAAGCAGTTAATGTTAAATGATATACATATATACTTAAAATATCATTTTTGTAGTGGTTTATGTAGTATGAGACAAAACTTGAACTTTGGCTTTCTCTTTCATCAGTATAAGCAATAATATTTCTAAGAAACACCTACTTTATAGCTAGATACTTGACTAAAACTGAAATTGTCCCAGAAAGGAGGTGATACAGAAGATACAACTTACGTAAAATGAAGTAAAATATCATCTAAGTATAAGGTCATTTTGTGTTACACTTCAGTTTCAAATCACTTAGCAGACACACAAGATCTCTTTCCCCCCCTACTAGTTGCTCTATTAACTAGGCAAATAAAAGTTTTTCAAAGATCACCTTTACTCTCTTTCCCTTTAAAGTAGTCTGTTGCTGAAAAATTAGATCTCAGACCAAGTATAAAACATTTAGCTACTGTTACACCAGGGGCCACAGAGAGAAATATTTAAAGTTCAAAATCAGCCTCTCAGCTAAGTCAAAGGCCCTCACTGCATCAAGACAATAAAGTGAAGGCTGACCTGTTTTTTCTTATCTGGTTTTAAGATTACAGGTCAATATATATTATATATTATCTGAAAAGTGGCTCCAAGAAATAAGTATATATGCAGCTGAAAGCATTTGCAGGAGGATTCACCTGCTCAAATGTAGACTTCAAGGTGGTGAATATGTACTTCTGCGTTTGCTGTTTGGACTTCGTTTAAAGGCACCAACAAAAGGAGGCAATGGAAAAAAACAGATGCTTTTGAGGTGGCTGAGTAGATATTTACCTCATCCAAAAATAGGGCAAAGCAAATTCTCTGTCTTACTTAGCTATAAAGAAAGCATCAGATGTAGATATCTACCTTGGAGATATCTTAAGACCCAAGTTGCCTCATTCCAGTCACAAGGCCAGTGGTCATTCTCTCCAGCATACAGTGTAATTCTCTTTTTTTTAAATTATTTTTGAGACACTGATAATTAAAAAAGCATTCCCATCTATGGCATTATTTTCCTGTGAGTCATGTGATAATAAGTTGGTACATGCTTCTAGGTGAGCATCTTCGTCAGAACATTAACAAAGACCTGGTGTAATTAGGTCTGTAATTTTACAGACTGTTACTGTACAGAAGTACTGTCCTGGGCCTTTCCCCACTTTTTAAACTCTGTACAACCCTTTCAGTCTCTGTTTAAGCTACTGACTTCTCCAATGCAATTGCAACTTTTTGGGGTTTGACAACTCAAAACTTTTACTTTTTGAATCCTCCAGTAAATTTTCTGTTTCATGACACATACACATTTGTGAGGAACCCTGAAATGCAGATTTAAATAGATTTAGAATGTCTTATCACATTCCTTTCAGTTATAATTTAACAAATTTCTTGTTCATGATTTCTCCTTCCCGGTAGATAAGAAAGAATTTTATCACCTTTGATACTCTCCTCACAAAATATGGTTCAGCTAGTTTTATTTGCTGCACTTTTCAGTCAGTATATATTAAGTTCTTCCTTTACATTTATGTTACTTAAACTGCTTTTGATTCCTATACTCTTCTGAAGATTCTCTATCTTTATGTGTCTTTTTAAAGGCAAATAATTATTTCTATCTGTTTTTTCCTCCTTCCTACATTATCAAGGATATCATGAGATAGTTTCCTTCAGTTACCACTTTGGACCCTTCTCTTGAGAATTTGTATCTTCAGAAGCATATCACCATTAAAAAGCCAGTATCTTCTTTATTTTTCTTCCCTTGTGACTTGCAAAAAAGTCAACAAATGGATATAATAAAACAAAATACTATTATTACTTCCTTTATAGATGTTTGTGCTCTAGAAACATAAAAGGTATCCTGTAATATGACTACTACCAATTCAAACAACATGCAGCCTTTTGTCCAGGATGGATCTGGATGCTTTGTAAATATTTCTGGTTTCTATTGTGCTGTAGAATTAAGGAGAAATAAGAATCATCAAAATAAAATTTGCCTTATTTTCTGTAATTTTTGAAGGAAAGTGAGAGGGAGAGAGAGTGCAAATTCATCCAACTGTGCATTTTATTGATCTCTATTGATAAAAAGAAAGCAAAATGTAGGGTTATTTTCTTTAATTCTCCTTTTTTTAATTTCTCCTTGCTTTGACTAGAAATTCTATCCTCCTCCTGAGAAAGCTTCAACAATGAAAGATCCACTAGAAATGCCAACAAGCTCAATTAGGTGACATTTTTAGTTCTCTGGCCTTTTTTTCTGTTGGTTGTAAGCACAATATTCTTTACTATCTGTGGATACAGTATTTGCCACATTATGGAGGAAACCAGCACATATTCAAGGTATTTAATGATCTTATGGCTCTTTGCTACACTAGCTGTTACTTTATAAGAAGCACGCACAATAATAAATACCACTGAATGTATGAGGCATCCAACATATTATTATTTTGCTAAATTTCAAAATCTATTTCATGTAAATTTTCTACTTGGTAAACATACAATGTCTAAATAATTCCCTCTTTTCCCGGATGCCCGAGGTACAAGCACTTGCATTCTGTGTTTTGCTACATTTTGAATGTAGTTTTAAAAACTAGACTTTATCTTCTACATACTGCTAGTTTCCTTCTCTATTGCAAGGAAGGAAGGATTCAATATCTTCAAGATGTTTATCAGCAGCCTATCAACCTGCACCTGACTATTTTGTACTCTTATCAACAATCTTATTTTAAAAAATAACACTAATAAGCAGATATTGACTTCTACTGAGATGAGTCAGGGTAAATATTTACCAAAGCAACCTGCTGACAATAATTTCTGTGTGGAACAATGACTCTTGATGTTCATGAAAATACAATCTTGTGCGTGTGCATTAAAGTCTCACTAACCCACGCTGCAGTAGACTGTAAACCTACCCAAAGAGTAGATTTCCAGGTTTCTCTATCACACGTTCTGTACACAACAGTAAAATATTATTTCTCCTTTAGTTGAAAAGAAGTCTTACTGAAGAGAAAAAGATTAAGAAAAAGGTTAAGAGATTTCATGAGGGGCTGCTCTGTTCCCATTGCCTCAACAGAAACTTTTCAGGAACAAAGGAAAACAAATATTCTGTTGCTGGAGAGAATAATTTTTACTTCCACTCATCCTGTCCATAGCCACACTTCCAACACAAACACACAAATCAGGACCTCACATACCTTACTCTGTTTTTCTGCCTCTGTCCAGAACATCTCTGGTAATCAAAACCATCTACAAAATCTTCTAAGAATTAGAATCCCCCCTTAGAAAAGCCAAATTTTTCCAGCACAATCTTTGAAGTAACAGAATTCCTGATTATAGATTATTTTTGTAACAGAATTTTGCATGAGAGTCACACTGCTGTATTATGTCCGATACCATCCTCCTTGCACCACCAGACTTTCCAAATGAACTACATCTGAAAGCAAAAAGATGGCAAAGATTTTCAAATAATAGCATTTTTTAAATGGAACATCCTACAAAGTAATCACACTTGAGGGGAAAAAATAAACCTCTTTTCCCTGCCTCTGATTCAGACAAACACTTCTATGGAGCTCAGTAGGACCAACGGGGGAATGCTAACTTGCCTGTGCAAACAGATGTTCCAGATCTCTGTATTAATGTACTTGGTCATGGCAGTCACTTACTGACTCACTACCGGAATGTTTACAGCCATTAGTGTAAGCCAGAAAATGTATGACAATGTTTAGATAAATTACCTCTTCCTTGTCTAAAACAGCCTCTTCTGAGCTGCTTTTATTGCCACAAGACATATCCCTGTCTAGTACGAACCCCGCAGCTGTCATGATGAACCGGGATTGTCATGATGAACTCCAGATTGTTCATACAGAGCCTGATTATCACTTTTGTCAGCTTTGTGCTAATGCAGCTTTTCTAATTTCAGTTTGGTGCCTCTCATTTTACACCAGGCTAAGCAAGGCTCCAGCCTGTGATTTGTACCCATCACTAAACTCCAAGTGCTCATTTACATTTTTGTTCTTTCAGTCTCTCAAGTCTCTAGACTAAGAGAACAAAACATGTTACCTTCGTTGGCAAAGAGCCACCTCTTCTTACATCTTGCATTTACTGTGCCATCTCATTTATATTCAAACCTTCTCATTTATAACCTGATGTACAACTGACTTGTCCCCTTCATTTTAAAACAAATCTATCCACCCACTTCTTTATATTCATCATTGTTGAATCAGCAGACAAGTCACTGACTTATTTAGCTTTCAGAAAAAATTATCTACAGAGTCTACTAGTGTCTTTAGACACTTTTACCTTTCCTTCATCCACCTCCTCAGTACTCTACCACTTCCACTGCAACTCTCAGTGTGAAATTCTTCTTCCCTTTGACTTGGGGAGAGGATGTTTTGACCACCTGTCAACTCACACTTAGGCTTCAAATGAAGCTGTCCCAACAGCCACAGTTGGTGGTGCCCTTGCAATACCCAAGGGGAAAAAGCATTGCTAGTCAGTGAGGAAATGCATAGCTAAGTGTAACCACTCGTTAGGCTCATCTAGAGTTTTGGTTAAGAAAAAGTATTGTAAAATCAGATCAGAAGTGGAGAAAAGATGCTTTACAAAAGGTTGGACAGATAATCTTTCATGGTCCCTTCCAACCTGGGTTATTCTATGAGTCTATGAAAATTAATTTGAAATTATTCTTATCCATTATTATAGATAGATGATAATCTAACTTTGCAGCAGGTTCAACCCTGTGAGACATAAAAATGGGTCTTGGCAAGACGAAATTGGACAGAAAGGATAGAAGAAGCAGTGTTTTCACAGCTGAGCACAGACTGCAGCAATGTACAGTGACAGTCCTGGCTTGGGCAGTGTACCTGCTGCACCTAACAGTCTTTCAGAGGGAGTGTTACTTAGTCCACCTCTCTCAGCTCCTGTGTTATCTGCAAATGATATCCTAAGGCCATCTTAAAAAGTTTTCTGCAAGAATTGAAATATTTAAAAACAGTCTGAGATAAACTGACAACTGCTAATCTGAACCTAAAGTCAAAGGACTGAGAGTTGTTTCAAAGCCTGGAAGTTCATTGGAGGTTTGTTACCAGTAAAACAAAAATTTCCATTAGCATAAAAGGAAGAAGGCGGCACAGTGAAATGCCCAGCTCTCCAAATGTACACAGATAAGTAGAGTTTTCTAGGACTTTTTTCTTATTACAGATTTTTTTTTTTTTTTTTAAATATCATTACTGCCAAATTCTCTGTGGTTTCAGTGAGAGACAGATTCTGCATCAGCAGACTGTGATTTGCCACTTTCAGCGTTACAAAGACTTCTGTGATTGCCCCTGCTGTGGCTCACTCATATTTCCTAGTCTTCTCACACGCGATGGAATAAACTAGTATTAGTTTGGGAACAATGGTGACAGTCATGGATTGTTTGCAGCTTGCACTTGATGATCTTCAAGGTCTTTTCCAACCTAGATGATTCTGTGACCTCAGAAGGGGCAGTTTTTGACCAAGATGGAGCATCCTCCCCAACAACGCCTCCAACAGATTCTGCAAACCTGAGGAGTAATTTGCTGCATAGCTGGAAAAACTGTACCACTGTGCCTGTGCAGCCCCACACAGGCACCAGAAAGCAATGCTGACGCCTTGTCAAGATAGCCTTGTTGAAGTGATAGATTGTAAACATTGCCCTAAGAAGGAAACCAAAACCTGATTTCTCAAAGGAGCAAGCATACTCAGGAAAAAAATTACTGTCTTCTCTCATTCTGTAATCTGCAGAAAGGGAAATGTTGCTTATTTATCCACTGGTGATGAAGTGGGACTGGAAGAATGGATGTCAGAGCAGCTAGATGCTTCCTATGCATAGGGGCTTCAATCAGGACTGCATACGAAATCAAAAATGTATGAGTGCAACCCCCTCCTCTCTTCTCACAACACTATAAATATACTTCATAATTTGAAAACCACTGAAAATTTTGGGATTTCTAGACGAAATTTTATGAGAGAACAGCCTATGATAAAATAAACCAAACAATGGTCACTCAAATGGTGATTCAAGAAGGTTTTGCAAAAGACAAGGATCCTAAGCTGAAACCAACCCTTTGTTGCCATGACCACTGTTAGCTGTATTAGCTAGGTTCCATTTTTACAGTGAAGTACCATAACCACGATGTCCCCTGCAGTCAGACCCAGAAAAGGAATCTTTTGCTTCTCTGGAGGCTGGACAAGAAAGAAGCAGGGACTGAAAATACCTACAGAGGTTTTAGTGATTTGGGTTGTTTGGGTTCTCTACAAGAAGTCATCTGGCAAATTGAACCTGTCAGCGTATTAATTCCACCACCTCCCATGCCTTGAACTATTTCTCTGCTTTCTGTTCAGCAAATTGTTCCTGGTATCACCCTGGTATCAGGCCCAATGGACAATGACAGAAAAGAAGACCCTTAATAACAATGTCTGGATTAAATTTTGCAGAAAGTGGCAAAATTAGCCACTGTTTTGCCTTTGAGACAGAGGGCAGAGATTGGTTAGCACTAGCCCAGATGAGCTTATCTGCAAGGGTGAGATGACCTGGGCAGAAGAGCTCTGCTGAGCACTGCTCTGGACTGGGATGTGTGTGGTAAGGAAGGTGAGAGCTCACGTGGAGAAACAATGAGACATCCCAAAACAGACTGCAGAAAATTACCTACTCGATCCTGGATTTTGCCCGTTTACTCAGATCTGAAGGGCTAGCATTTCTATATTAGTAATTTCCTCAGCATTCTTTCTTTCCCAGTTTAGAAGAACTGCCCCAGGACATGGGACTTTTGTTCTGTTATTTTTACAATGTCCAAATCTCACTACATCTTGCTGTTGTTAACCAAAGACTTGTTAGAAGTCAAAGCAATTTAATTTACATTTAAAATTTGAATTCTTAAACAAAATAACTTATGTCCATCTGTCTGAAAAACAACAAAAACAATTTTAATTTTTCAAGGAGGCAAGGATGCAGTCTTTCCCTGGTGTATCTGTGTTCAGTGCCCATCAATAGGCCTTGTTCCTGTATTCTCTTGAAATTAATAAAGAAGAATATCTTAGAAAAGCAGTGGGAAGGAGTTATACCTGGTTATTCACTTGGCTCTTTGCTGAACCCTGAGTTGTTCTGTTCATTTTCTGAGAAGCCTCACCTTTTACCACTGCAGTGTTCTGCAACAAAACTAATAAAAATCCTGTTCTGCATATACATTCTTAAGTAAATCCTCATCAATTAAATTCATCTGCTCTCTAAAGGTAAGTTTTCAGCCACTACAGTCAAGGTTATTTTCTGAGGATACAATTACTGGGTTAGCATTTCTAGTTTCTGCCTACTCAGACAGCTAGATCTTTTCACTGAAAGGATGGAAACTGTATTCACAATCATGATCAAATCCACTGTGAAATATGTATCCACAAACTGAGCAGTTTTATCTTCCTGACCAGCATGTACCTTGAGATAAGCATCAGCTCAGATGAATTTCAGCAAATGTGCTCCAGAGAGGATGCAACTAAGAGCTCTCTGAACAGTGATTTGGTGTGAACAACAACCAGCACACAGAGCACTTTGGAAACCATTACAGTTTCCCAAAAAACACCAGCAAGAATTGGAAGGTTACACAAGTTTTCTCAACAGAAAACAGCAGCAGTGGCAAATATCAATTGCTTTTTTTTTTTTTTAAAAAAAGAGTAGTCCAGATGGTGCAGCTGGAAGGAGCCTCCCCTGGGGATGGGGAGCACCCACAAATGCCCCTGGAAGAGCAGCCTCCAGCGCCAGGCAAGTGGAAAGCTACTGCTCTGCTGTAATGGGGGAGAAGGGGAAGCACTGGGGCAGGTTTGGAGAGAGGAAAGCAGGGTAACCTAATCCCAGAACCCCACTGCAACTCTGGAGACTCCCAAGACTTGATATGACCTGACAGGAGAGCTATCTGAGGAGCCCAGCTTGCAAGCTGCAGCTGTTTGATTTAGGAAGAGGGACATGCAGACCAGCATGATCTGCTGTGTGTGCTGGTGCCCTGAGGACACCAGCAGACTCTGTAGCCCCCTCTCCTCTTCCTGGGGGTTTAGCTGCTCTGTTCAAGGTCCACTCTGGCACAGTCCAGCAATATGACTCCAGGTGTGACTTCTGTGCAAACAGTTCAGCTGTGGGAAAGGGCTGTGTCAAGAAGCTGAGAAGGCTTTCCTCAAGAGCTGTGTTTAGGCTTAGACCAGACCTCTCCTCTTAGCCCTTGCTGGGCTATGCTACAGTGATGGGGGCATCTGGCCATGGGCCATGTCAACCCTCACTCACAGACTTCCCTGACAGACCTTGGAGCTGCTGCCTCACCACAGACATGTCTGGTGGTTGCTGATGGGTGGATGACCCCGGTCATCCTTACTTTACTCATGGTATGGATTCTGCTGTTCCAGGTTTCAGATCTACTTTGTCAGCAAGAGAATATTCAGCTTGCAGGATATTTCAAAATTGTGTTTGCAACTACATAAATGGAATTAGCAATGTGGCAAAATGCACCATGTCTTCATGGACCACTTTGATGGGCCAGAGAACACAGGCTTTAAGAGGGAGAGGCACTATTTCTGCTTTCAAGCAGTTTACTCAAACATCAGAGTGCTTGTGCCTCGAGATGTTAAATTCTGAAGGCCTTCTATGTGCCTCCAGAAAACTGCACCTAACAAAAACCTTCAAGATCTCTACAAGTTACTTAAAAATAGTTACGCAGTACCTGGACACGAGACCAAAGATAGTTATCTGCACCTGAACTCCGAAAAGGCCATGACAAAGATTATGATTTATATAAATATGTATCTGTTCCATGTCTAATACTTACTTGGTCCAGGACTTTTAGAATTATATTCAGATTTAAAATAACAAGACGTCATTATCTAAAACATTCATTGATTTTGTTTGTAGTCTTCCAGATTATTTTAACTATTTTTAAAAATTTAAGCATATCCATATATGTAGTTTTTATATAAAACTACCTAAGTCATGAATTTTATGTAATTAAGTTATCTCACTCCAGCAGCAGAGAGTTATTTGGCTCTAGCAGCAGAAATAATGGTTACCATTTTAAAGGTTGCAATTAAGTATTAGAATGGTCTTTTCCCTTCTGATATTATATCACATCATATACCTTCAAAGCAGCAAGTAATTGAACTGTGGCTTCCTTTATAATAAAACTTATTTTAAGGTGCTCAACAAATCACTAGCTCTGTGGCCAAAAAAACCCAGACCTGCCTTTTAGCTTCTTAGCTGTGGGCTTGGCTAGAAAAGAAAATTCCTGTTCAAAAACCTTTCTGGGAAAGATAACTACCACTGAATTACTTGTCTGTTGCTGAAAAACTAATCTCCTTTACTCCTACACACAGATCTGGCGTGCATTAGAGTCAATCTGGGACACACCCAAAAGCATATTTATCAGTACACTTCTCCCTCTACAGCTCTTAGGGATGCACGGCTGTCCTCACGTGGGCTCCCTTCAGACAAGCAAGCTCCTTCTTTCACTGGCTTCATCTCTGTAGTCATCAGCATCTTGGAACACCAGATCAGCGATGTTATGGCTGGTGTCACTCAGTCTGGTTCCATCATTCCTTCCTCTGTATATGCATTAGGCATGAAATCAAACACATGTTTTTGCATAAGCAACTTCATCATCTGTCCTAGATATCTGCAAAATAAGAGATTTTCCTGTCCAGCTGTCTTCCAGCTTCCTTGCTCCCGAAGAGTCTGTTCCAAGTTTTCTTCACTGAATTTTTCTGCTTCTGTATCTTTTTTTAAAATCCAGAATGTTTCTGCCACCTCAAATTTATCTTGCTAAATACTTTTGTTTTCAATTCTAAGACTCCCACCCACCAGCATTTACAGGTAGAAAAGATTAATTCAGATGAGTAATAAACATACACCGCATGTGCCTGCTGAGCTCTTTAGTGTTTGCAGAAACATTTATTTGCCACAAAGACTGACACAATATACAGAAAACTCATCAGTTACATTTGAATTGTTAATAAAATCAACTTTTAGAGGTAGATCTTTCACACAAAGAAAGCTGGATAGATTAAAACATCCCCTTTAATCACTTTAAAATGTCTCTGTATGGAAGTGACAGAAATTAGCTGTATTCAGTAAAAGTAGTAAGGAAGGGTTAAACAAAGAAATCTCTTGTTCACTTTGGCCTCTCATTGCCTGACTAGAGCTTATGCCACCTACCACTACTCAGGTTCTCAGGTCAAGGAATAAAGCAGGCAATCATGTAAATGACTGCAGTACAGACCTTTTCTCCCATCTGCCTGCAAACAGAGAAAAAGAGAAATCAAGTTAAAAGCAATCACTGTTATTTCAGCCATTTAATTTATCTGGCGCTTCTCACATCTCACCATGGCTTCAGTGATCTTACCTACTTCAAATATAGTCTCCGGAAAAAAGCAGGGAGTGAAATAAGCTCCAAGGGCTGTCAATGAGCACAGGAAGTTGAATTGTCCTTTCATAAGTGAGCCTTGATGAAGATGTTAGTTTGTAAGTAGCATGACATTCCAAGAGAAAAATAAAGCTACAAGGCTTTTAAAACACTTTTTGCGGCTCAACAAAGAAACCCATAATGCCTATCATTACCCGACACCATCTTGCAACAGAAATAGATTCAAATTATTTTGATATAAAAACATGCAAATAAATAAAAGGAGAAAAGAATAGTTACAAGCAAGGAAGCATAAAGTTGCAGCATTTGCAACAGAAATTTACGCATTAATAAATCGGCACATTTTGGCTTTTTATGGTCACTTATGTGACATTCAAAAGTTCCTGTTCAGGCTTTGGTCTCATAGACTTAGATGTTGCTTAGCCAAAGAGCAAACGGACCCACAGCCTGGAGAAGACAGAAAAGGGCAAGAGAGAAGTGAAGGCTTGGGGAGGCAACGTTCCTTATCAACAGTCCACAGCAGCTCATGAGCAAAGCTGGGACAAGCATCCTTTGCCTGTAACTCATCAGTTACAGGCAAACAACCACTGCAGGAGATGCAGTGCAGCCTAGTGGCAGAGATAATCTCTAAACCAGCCAGATCCCAAACTGGTCAAAGATTTCAACCCAACAGTTGTGGTCAAGTGTGAATGCAGGACACTGGAAAGCTGAGTTCAGTTAAGCATTAGCAGTTTTGCAGTTGGTGAGGTCTTCTCTTCAATGCGATACTTCCCTCACAAAGCAAAGACTTGCAACGGTTGTGTTCACCAGAAAGGCTGGATTTAGAGTTCTCTACATACTGATGAAGTCAGATCTCATAGCTTTTCACTGCAGCCACTGTTTCCCTTGACAAACATTGAATAAGAGTGAGACAAAGAGGAAATCACTGGCTTTCCCAGGCATCCCTGAGGACAGACTTCACAAACTTGCCTAACTTGCAGAGAATCCCACCCTGCACACGAAGGGCCTCACATTGATTGTTGGATCTGGGTCAGCCATGGCAAAGAAACTTGCAAAAGCAAACTTTTGTGATTCATTTCTGCAACATGGTTATTGCTGTTCTGCCTAGCCCTTTTTAAGTCAATACAAATGGCTTAGAGGTCTGCTGTCCTAAGTTTTTACAGAAAGTTAAAAATAATCCTACATGTAATGTTTGCGATTAAAGCACCATCCTTTGGCCATATAGCAGGTTATCTGCCTGCTCTGTAAGGGTACAGTCTCCTCTTTGAAACCTCCCTTAGACTAATTTCTACACTGAAATATACAAGGGACATAGTCAAGTGATGATGATGAAATAAATAAACCCTTAAAATATTTTTAAAAGAGCCCCCCTTGAAAATACATTCTATCTCTCTCCCGTATCTGTCACCTGATGACTTAAGAAAGCAAACTATTTGGGGTAGTAAACTGCTAGCATTACTGAAACAGAAGAAATGAATCACCCAGATTGAGTTTTACAACACTGCCTTGTGTCAAACCTTTCCAAGTCTGCAGGGTACAACTGAACAGAAGTTCTTAATGCAGTTCCTAAGTTCAGCTGACTTCAGGACTTGCCTTCACAGGACAGAAGATGATGTGCTATAGTTACCAGTTCAGTGGCATCAAAGTTAGCTTAACGTGTGGGCCACATAGTCAGGCCAACGTTCATAGGAACACCAAATTCACTGCATTTTCAAATGGCCTGGGAAATAGGAGAATATTCCTATTAAATTTCCTGCATGAGTATTCAGCCAAGCAGAATGATCTGAACTGCTAAGGACTGTTAGGCTACTGTACACCTTTTAAAGACTTGCATCTGATCTATTTATCAACCATATGCAGTAATAACAAATGAAAAACATAGAAAAATTCCTAAAACCAGTCACTCATGCACCAATGGGCAGCTGTCACTCTGGAGCTCCTTAGAGCCACTCTTAGTGCATCTATTATGTCAGCAAACTCATTATAGTATTTTTATCTGGAATAGAACAGATATTAATGTAAATCGGAAAGCACTGACTGAAACCAAAAATACTATCTAAACAAGTTAGAGTAATAAGGACTGAATTAATTACTGAAAAACGCAGGCCAAACATACTAATAATATGGATGTGACCTTATAACACATCCACAGCCACAAAAGGATAAAAGGATAACATATTCCTCTTTACAGTTAATCTGACTACATTGCCATCTATATTATGATATGGAAAAGCTTCCAAAAATGGCTAAAGGCTATAGCTCTTAATCATATAATTACAGGTAACATTACCCTCTCTCCATGATCAAGGAAATTAATTTTCAGTGAGAAAAGTACCCACATTACTTTTTTTTTTTTCCTTCAGAAGGCAACAGTAATGAGATTTTAGACAGAAAAAATATGGATTATAGCAAGCTTTCATTATTAACCTCATACAGAAAAAGGCAGTGCAATACAACACAATAACACCTCAAGAAATACTTTGAATTCTTACAGAGGCCAGGAATGACAGATATTAAATTTGGGAAAAGTGTTTGGGAATGCATGGTCTTTAATAAGAACTCACTCATTTATTAATGAGAATTGGTACTAAAGGGCTTCCTGTAAGATACGAGGTAGGAGGGAAAAGGATCCAAACACAATTAAAGAAAAACCATTGACAAAAAGTCTTTGGCCTTTTTCATTTATTTATTTGGCCTGTTTATTCCCTCCATAGAGGCAAACACAACAATAGCCTTAAGACATGGTTCTGCTGAGCTGCACAGCTGGGAAGTGCATGCAAGAAAATTTCTCTTCCTTTCCCAACTTACCGGTGAGTGACGGGCAGGATTGCTCCCTGCCTGCAACACAGGGGCAGCAGCACAGCTGGGGGCAGCAGCACAGCTGGGGGCAGCACGGCCAAGGGGCAGAGATCTGCCTGGGACCCTTCCCCACCATGCTGGGCTCAGCTGCCCCAGCAGCACAGCACACACTGCGGCTCAGCAGATGACATCTCAGAGACTCCTGTGCGCTGCCACAGGTGACTCTGTTTTGCAGGCGAAGGGGGAAGCAACAGTTTGTGCTGGTTTTTAGCACTGCAGGATGGTCTTGTGTGTGCTGTTAACCTGGAGGGGGAATGGCTTTTCTGCAAAACCTGAAAGACACTCACTCCTCATCATAGCAAATCCTTCCTGAAGTTTTCTGTAACGCAGAGAGACTTCCTGGGACAGCCAACAGGGTGACTGTCAGGGCATCCTCCCAGGCAGGGAGGAATTTCTAAGATTTAGGTATCTAGGCTTTCCTAGGGAAAAGGGAAAGATGTGACAGTGGGTGTTTGGAATCTCTGACAACAGGCTACTCAAGAGTGTTCCCCTTGGTAATTCCTGCCCTAGATGGAAGATGCCTTTCCCATTACCTTCAGTTTTGCTGGAACTGGCACAATGCTACATGTGACTTTGATTATTGCAAATCAGCATTTTCTAATGAAAAATCTTGTTAAAATTTCCAATCAGCTATATGGATTATCTTGGAATTACACCATGAGGTTACCTCAGAAAACAACCAATTTTTCCCAGGATGTTTCCTCTGATGGATTTGGAGATGCCTTTGCATACATTAATTCTGAACCAATCTTGTCACTAAATCCTATAAACTAACACTGGAAATGCTTCCTTATTGCTGTTCATCATTGGATAAAGCAATTGGAAATCTTTTACAATGTGAACTGACAGTGGCCAAAGCCAGAATATGAGTGATTCGTGTAAATAAACACCTCCCAGTCATATCATTATGGATTAGGGATGTGAGACAGCATTACTAGCAAGCATCTAGGAAATGCAAAAAAGATGAAAAGCATCACCTCTTACTGAATCTCTTACCAAATAGCAGCACAGATGCCCTAACAAATTGTCTACTCAAGCAGATAGGACACCACAGAGCACCATTAATGGGAAGGTCTGTATGTCTGTTTAACACCCGCCTATTTATAAGTTCAGAGGCATGCAGCATGCATTATTTATTTAGTAGTGCTACATGGTAATTAGCAGGACTGGAGACTGGAAAGCATAGTCAGTTAAGAGCTTAGATGTGCTCTGTCACAACACTGCTAACCCCCAGCAATCTGCCCTGAGGTGTCAGTGCCATTTATAAGTGCTCTCTTATCTACTGCAGTGAATTGGGTAGCCATGAGCCTCTTTGTTTTTTTCAAATAAAGTTTTATTTTTCTTTAAACAGACTTCTAAAATTTAACAGGAAGAAAATAATATGCATGTCCTAACTTAAATATTCTGTGCCCTTTTTTACATGCTATTTCATCACTTTAGGCATTTGCAGGAAGCGAATATATTGGAATCAGAGTCAGGAAAAACAATCAATTTTTTGTTTGGAAATCAGGTCTTTCTTAGAAGCCAGCATTTTATGCATCACTTTTAAATGCTGCTAACTGCAGAAAAACTCTTACTCACTGAACAGTATGGTATTTTTATAAAATACCAACAATTAATGGTGGACTCATTCTTTGGCATCTCAGCTGGACAGACCTGACAGCCAGGTAGCTCACTGACCATGGCGGACAGGAATGAGGACATGGATCATCGTCACTGAAAGCACAGTGAATCAGATATGTGGGCAGGATGAGTGAGTGCCTTGGCACCAGGGTGACGACTGGAGAATTTTGGCAGTGAAACAGGGTGTAGAAAAAGGCTGCATTTTCTGGATATGTTGAACTATAAAAGAAGAAAAGCTTGATATGGCAAAGTGGGAGCTCCCAGCATCCTTCCAGCTACGAAAACATTTTTTTGCATTCTCCCTTCCTGTTGGAAAGCACACATCAGTGGAGGAAAGATGATTTATACTGCAAACAACAGTCAGATGTTGAGATACCCTAGATGGTTATCTCACACAGTGACCAGACTACACTGACTTTTGTGCAGCCTGATCCTTGCTGCTTCTTGTCAAGAGCAATGTACCACTTTCAGCAGCCAAGCCAAGCCAGGTGTCTTGACCTCATGCTTCAGGCTTGAAGGGCTGCTGAGTCGTGCTCCCCTGAGCAGGGATGGAGAAGAGCAGAAATAGGAAACAAACCTCTGACTTTGCAGGCAGTCCAACTGCTGTTGGCTCATTCCTCCTACAAAGTGAGAGAGCTGAAGCTGTAGGTAGGTACTGAGGTCTATGAGCTTTTGAGTCTTCTGGTCAGAAGTCCAGCAGGTGGTGTGCACCACGGAGTATCTTTTTCCTAACCCATCTCATCTGTTGACTAGCTTCAAAGCTTATCAAAATAATCTTAAGATGACAAACTACTTATATAGCTTCCTTCTTCGCCTCCAGGTCTTAGGGATGGGAATTCCAGCTCATCTTGCTGTAAGCATACCTGGCCTCTGTCTTCTCACAGTCCTTTGCTGCCAGGCTGTTGTGCAGGGTGGTTTTGCTCCCTGACACCCTCTCAGCGTGAAGGAGATTCATCATGCACCTACTCAATTCTCCAGTGTTTCTGCAATGAGTCCTTCCTTGCAGCCCCCTGCCTATGCCATGCCTTTGGTAGGAATGGAAAGATCACACTCACAGTGTTCTCCAATCCAGATCTGAACTAGAAAGAAACTGGAAAAGAAATAGTAACAGCAGTAGAATTAGTAAGATTAAAAGTTTTGAAGTATGAGTTGGTTAGGAATCTGATGGACTGGCAGGAGAAACCAGATTCTTTTTTTTTTTTTTTTCCTTTTTTTTTTAAAAAAATTTTTCTTTTTCTTTTTTTCTTTCTTTTGAACCTGAATTAATTCAGGGAAGCCCTGTGGGTCATATTAACCAGAAGGTCAGACTAGTTGACTTGTTCTTCAAAGTGGTTCCCTTTGTCCTTATAGTCTGTGAAAATCAATGAAGATGGAATTTCCAGATGAAAGAAAAGGCACTTCACTCTCTGGACCAGATTCTAGCACACAGACCAGCTTGAAGACCAGTGCCCAACGTCTTAGCCACAGACTATTCTCCAGGCTTTTATGCTGGGCTTAGGTAAGCTTTTTCTGGCACTGCAGATAGACAGTGTACTGCTTTTTTAGCTCCTGTGCATCAGACTCCTACAAGACCCCACCACACAGGTGTCCCCAACTCCCTGCATGCACACGAGAGGACTGTCCTTTGAGAGAGTTCACAGTAACAGGCTTTTCATTATGTAGCTTTACTGTAAGTTTATCATTAACTGTGCCACAGCACTGTGACCTCAGACAAACCTGGATTCATCTCCATTTACAAGTCATGGGAAGAAAGTGATGTAAAACATCATTCAATACTAAATAATATCTCACTGAAAATACAGCACTGAATTTTTGGTTAATCTAGGCCATACTTTCAAGTCAGGGTCACTGGCTATGTTCTAGCTAATACAGTGTCAATCTTCCCAGGTTCAGGTAGTTGTAACTCTTCCATTTAGAGGAATGTTTGGCAGTCATAGCAGGGGTAATCTGATTATTCAGAGCCTACGGCTATAGGCTATGGACCTGGACATGTCACTTCTTTCCCAAGTGACCTTGACCCAGTCTCAGAAAACCACTTTCTTCAGACTTAGAGTCTTGAGTCTAAACTGTTGGTGTAAGTTTCTCTAGACCTCAATTTTCTTCTCATTAAGTAGCAGCAGAGCTGCCCTTCTCCTGCTGGGGTTAAGACGCTCAGCTCGTGGACATTTGCAAAGTGCTCCTATGCTCTCAGATCAGAGAAGAAAGCAGAGGTGAGAAACATTTTTTCTTCCTGAGGCCCGAACAGGCTTTTAGCAGGTTGCATATTAACCTCTTGTTTTCCAACAGTAATTCCTAAGGAAACTCAACCAATGTGGCATCATCTACATGAAAAGAAACAATGGGTTATATCGAAATGCATCACAGCTACAAAGTAGCACAACATAATACTAAGCACTTTTAGAAATGTTAACTATCATGCTTCTACAGCAGACCTAGGTAGTAAGTAACCTGCATAGCTGGCTTAAAGGAGAAACTGTATGATGTGCTCAAAGCCACAGTGAGCACTTTTGCAAAGTATCAAAATTGTGATTCTAAACTAGGAAATCCTGACTTTTCACAGAATCACAGAATGACTGGGGTTGGAAGGGACCTCTGGAGATAGTCTAGTCCAAACCCCCCTGCCAGAGCAGGTCACACAGGAACGCATCCAGGCGGGTTTTGAACGTTTCCAGAGGAGGAGACTCCACCACCTCTCTGGGCAGCCTGTTCCAGTGCTCCATTATCCTCACAGCAAAGAAGTTTTTCCTCACATTCAGATGGAACCTCCTATGTTCCAGTTTGTGCTCATTTGCCCCTTGTCCTGTCACTGGGCACCACTGAAAAGAGTCTGGCTCCATGCTCCTGACAACCGCCCTTAAGGTACTTGTAAGCATTCGTAAGATTGCCTTTAAGTCTTCTCTTCTTCAGTCTAAACAGATCCAGCTCTCTCAGCCTTTCCTTGTAAGAGAGATGCTCCAGTCCCCTCATCGTCTTTGTAGCCCTCCACTGGACTCTCTCCAGTAGTTCCTTGTCTCTTGAACCGGGGAGCCCCAAACTGGACACAGTACTCCAGATGAGGCCTCACTTGGGCAGAGTAGAGGGGGAGGATCACCTCCCTCAACCTACTGGCCACACTCTTCTTAATGCATGACAGGATACCACTGGCTTTCTTGGCCACAAAGACATATTGCTGGCTCAAGGTTAACTTCTTGTCCACCAGGACTTCCAGGTTTTTCTCCACAGAGCTGCTTTCCAGGAGGTCAACCCCTAACCTTTACTGGTGCATGGTTGATCACTATTTGATCTGAGTGTAGGTTACCTTCCACTTAGAGCTAAAACTCCATATGTAAGCAATTTTTCATTCCTACTCAAAATGCTTTAGCTATTTTTAGGTCAGATGAGTAGAATAAATATCATTAAGGATTTTTCAGGCATTTTTAGAATTGCTTCGTCACTAAAAAAAGAGATTTTTTTCACAAAAATATATTCTCTAGTCATCCATCCATAAAGGCACTCAGACCTTTTGATACTGTAATAATCAAATAATGAAAAAACTGAGTTAACTGGGTTAGGAAAGCTGATACTGTACATTTACAGCAGCTATTCTGTAAGATATGCAAGAGCAGGCATGAGTAAAGCATGGCAGAGATGGACTGGATGCAGAGGCATGTTGTGCTAGAGTGATGCAGAGAAAGAGACCAAGCAATTAGAAGTGAGGACCATAGAGTAAGATGATATGTCATCACCACTAATATCTCTCAGCGAAGTTCAATAGAACATTCTTTAAAACCACCTCACTTCATCCACAGACATTAGCCCAAAGAGCCCTCCCAAGACTACTTTTAGGCAGCAGAGCTTTGTGGCTGGGACTGGTCCATGAATCAAGGGATGGAGTCTGTGCTCCTGGCTCTCCAGGACATCATGCTTAAGCTGTCTCTTGTCTCTGTCACTGCTTCCCTTCCTGCCTTGCCTGTTCTGAACATGGAACTTTTTGGGACACAGTGGTCTCTTTGTACATCATCTGGACAGAGCTCAGCACAAGAGGGCTTGGATCCCAGCTGGACACCTTCCGTGCTGCATACCATGAGTATCCCACAAAGGGAACAGTACAGCTGCAATGACACAGCACTGCGCTCTATGTACTTACGCCGGGACTCCCTGGGGACTGCTCCACCATGCCACCACAACATCACAGGCCTTTTCCTCCACGCACATGTTCCTACTGCCTTATCTGCATGGTTGATACCATCCATATTTTTGCTTCATACAGGTTATCTCGACAACCTTCCCACTACCTGGCGCAACTGAGTTTGCCAGAATAACATCCTCTTCTGCTCAACTGTAAGAAACAAAATTCAGAATGTTACTTGCCTACAGTCCTAGGAGAAATGTGTGGCAGATGCAAGCCTATGACTGAAAGCTTCCCTGACCTCTGCCATCACCAAAGGAGTACCCTTCCCCTCAGGAAACACACTTTATCCTGACAGGCAGTGAGTTCCTGTAACTGGTGCTGAATTCAGGAAGACCTGCCTTTTCAGGCATTTGCCACAAATCTTTTTGGCCAATTGGCAGAACAGAGTCAAAAGAGATAAGAGACATTTTGTGAGGGATTGTACGGAGAAATAAAAATATCATGAGAGATCTAGGGAACACAAGAGAAGTTCGGGAAGGAAGCAGCAGATGAAATACTATCCTTTCTGTCTCTCTGCCACAGCTGCTTAGGCTAGAAGGGATAACACCCTTGTTTCTAGCTCTCAAAACATCAGCACTAGAGCCAGGTGGCCACTGCAACACATCCAACACTCAGAACAGAGCAGCCAAGGAGCTCACACTGCAGGTTACACCTGCTCTGCCGTCTGTTGTCATTAGCTGTTTGTAATGAGCAAAAGGCAACAATGCGATAATGGAGACAGGCTATGGAGGCAGACGTTAATAAGTAATTAAGTGTTCTGATTGCAGTTTCCCTTGCAGTATGACCCTGAGTACCCAAAGAGAAGCATGTGCTTCTCAGAAACCAAGAGAAGTCACTGCTCTGATGAGCTCCCAAGTTGGAGTTCTAGCAAAATTGGCCAATTATCAAAAGAGAGAACACAAATCCCTTGGTCACTCTGCAAGACACGTAAGTGTTTCTATATGTACTTATCTCGACAGTTCAATTAACTGAGACTTAAGCCCTATGTGTAAGAATGCACTTCACAGCAGCAATGCAGCAGTACAGTCAAGTACGACACACCAGCAAATACTCAGAATTACTTCAGAAAATGGGAAGCACCAGTCAAACCCCAAAATACTCTTACTAGGAATCAAAAAGAAGCAAAGAGGCAGCACTATCCTCTTTATCTCTCTCATTAACCTGAACCTCAAATGTGCATGCTTCAAAAAACTCTTCCACATCCTCTCTATTTTCACCCCTTTCATAAAAATAGAACACGGCTTTCCATCTTTGGGCAGGGTGTTTGCCTGGATCATACTCACAAAAGACTTCTAGTCTTGAAACCATACAGCTGTTTTCTCACTTCATCCAGTGAATCTCCTTCAACATATACCAGTGTGAAGAGTAATCCCCAGCAAATGCTGGCTGTAGCAAGGGATTTTCTGCTCCACTACTTCTGAACATCTCCAAGCAAACATTGGACAAATTGCACAAGAAAGGGGTCAGTGCCATTGTGAATATTTCATCTAGACAGCGCAACAAAATCCAGTTTAGAGAACAGAAAGGGAGAAAAATCACTTATCAATTATTCTTTTACTCGATACTACTTGTTCTTCAATGAAACACTGCAGAGCGATTTCTCTTGCAATCAGGAGGAGAAAAAACCCTCCACTCTTAGCAAACTATTTTTGGAAACTGAAAATCTCATTCTGCCGTTTTTAAAATTCCTGCTTAGAGGAATTTTATGATAAGGATGTAAGCCTTGCAGCTTATTAGAAATTATGATATTAAGACTTATTTTTAAAATGTACAAGAGTTGATTTTTTGTACTAAACTTTGCTTTTACAATCATTCCATAGCCAAATTTATCTCTCTTAGGCAGGTATTTTTCCAACTTTTAACACTCCCCTACATGCTAGCACTTAACTGTCATAACTTTTGTTGTAGACACTTTTACTGTTTCTGCCATTTTTCTGTCCTCCACATAAAACCTTTTTAAAATAGGATCATCATTCAACCCTGTAATTTTACCTAGATTTCCAAATTTTCCTCCCACTAGCTAGTTTTTCTACTTAGGTTAAGAACTACTCTTCACCCCTAAAAAAAGAACATTTGGAATTGTTTACCACTGAAGGTGAGGCTGCAGTTTCTAGGGTAACTGTCATTTTTTCCCCAATGTTGCTTACCCTTAGAATTCACCAAGTATCTCAGATATTTTGTAATTTATCAAAGAGCTGGCTCTTGGAGATCTGAGTACACAAGAATGTCACGTTAACCGTCGGAGTTGTAGACCAAATTCTGGAAATGAGAATCTGAAAGGGTATGGCTCTAAATGGCAACTAGTCCTTACCAAATATATTTGGGGTTTGTGATGCTGTATTTTTATGCAGACTTTTGATTCTAGAGGGTCTCGACTCATGACTACTCATGGTTAGTTGACAATCAGATTTAAGAATACAAGTATCATCAGTGGTTGCAACTGAGTTCACATTGTTGCAAATTCTGCTTCCCACTATGTAACACATCTTCAGCTCTCATGACTGCAGTGTGCTCCACTCCTACCCTCTGACCTCTCATCCTCACCACATCATTCCCCCCACCTAGCAGGGACTGTGAGGACAACAGTTGCATTTCAGAAGTCCAGTCACTGAGGCTATGGTCCTCCACTCCCTTCAAGCTCAACCACCTGCAGAACCACTAGCCCTATAAAAGGCTGTGCCTGTATTGTACCAGTTTGATTAGACCCAGACGACAACAGAGCAGAGGCAGAAGATGGATTCTATTCTGGGCTCTGCTACTGATGTGCAACATAAGAATGGGCAGACAGCAAAGCATTTGGTCCTCAGTTGCTGAGACCAAAAAAACAGGGAGAGTGATACCATGCCTACCCTTATGTACAAAATATGTTGACACAGTTGGTTGAAAGCCACTATATACATGCTAACTACCTATTGTTAGATATTGCGCCTACTTCAGGGCACTTTTTCATTCACAGATGTTATGCACAAACCATTTATTAAATCAGTCACAACTGTGTTTTTTATGTGACAGGACAGCTGAAGAAGATAAACTCAGTAGCTGTCTACTGAGAAGGGAGAAGAACGATCCTGACTTTGGCAGCAAACGCTCACTGCATCTCATTACAGTTTCTAGTAAAGGAACAAATATTAACATATTTGGGCTCTGTACAGCAATAGCTTGGTAAAACTCTATGGAGTGTGTTATCCAGTAGAGCTGACTAATGGACCTGTCCAGCTTTAAAGTCTGTAGATCTGTGAATTCATTTTATGAAGAGAAAAAGCCTCCCAAAGCACTTTCAAGATTCAAACCAGGTTGCTAATGGTCTGGCAGTCCTCTAACTAGCATTTCATGCTGGAATATGCCATGGCTCACAGAAAGAACAAATAATCTCTGTTAAACTTACTTGCAAAGGAGCAATTTATACACTACAACAAATATACTTGGTGGGCTAAAGGTTCACCTAGCCTGGAATGACATTCCTGACAGTTGACAATATCAGACACTTAGAAGCAAGACAAATAAGAAGTGTTCTTCCCCCATCACACTCTCCTTAGTTCCACGAATCTGCTCCCCAGAGGGTCAATCAGTGACTAACATGCAGACCAGTAAGTTCCACAGCTGTCACTGGATCTTTTCTCTCTCAACTGTTGAATCCTTTTCTGAAGCAACCTGTGCTTCTGCTTTCCACATCCTCTGGCAACAAACTGGACCTATCACCCTGTATCCCCACATTAGCATCATAGCACTGCGCTCTGCACCCTGCAGGGCTGGGGGGAAGGACCAGCTTGGTTACTGATGGTGGTACTCTCAAACCAGCTTTCTGTGCCCTATAGTAAAAGCAGGAGGAGACTGGACGTGCTACGCAGCATGTCCAAAACACAATTTGGGACAATCTTCTGCTGTTCTGTTCTCTGACCTAAAACATTAATAACCAACAGAAACAGAATATTACACTGAAGAAGCTCTTTGCAAGAGGCAACATAAGAACATGCCCTCCTTCCATTTCTAGTGAGCTGTTCTCTCTGTGGGACATACATACCTGCACTTCCCCGCCTCATAGGAAAACTGATAGCAGACAAGATCATGTCACCTGGAAGTGGAATGAAGGCTGATAGAAAGCTGTAACAGTCACAATAAACTTCAGGGGACTGGTACGAGCTGGGTTAATGTGCAGCCCTCCACCAGGAAGAGCACTTCCTCATGTATGTCTTCATGGACACTCCCACAGAGTGTCTCTTCCCCCTGCCATTTGTCAGCAACCATATTTGCATAACCTCAGCTAGATGCTACAGTCATGCCAGTCACTTCTTGCACAAGTCTGCTTAGTCTGTACAGTCACCACAGCTAAATGAACCAGGGGAGCACCCTGTAACATGCCCTCGTGAGCTCCTCTGGGCATGAACACTTTATTCTTGTGCATTTTAGGCCATAAATTGCAGATGACAGCAAAGTAATCAGGAGAGTATCACACTGTGCCTCCTAATTCTCCTGGGCCTCCACTGATTATTTAGGAGAAATCCAAGCAGACATGGAATTAAATCACTTCCCTTACATTGGACTAGCTGAAGCTGTTCCTTAAATGACAGATTGCTAACAACTCCCGTAATGACATCACCCAATATGTCATAAAATTTGCTGCCAGCACTATGGATATTTTTCCCCCAGCTAGAAGCACACCCTGCCTGTGGAGCAGAAGTTTCATTGACAAAACGTGGCTCAAGAAATAACCTATACAAGGTTCTCAGTGCATAAGGTAAGTACCACCCAAAAACTCACTGAAGAATAAAATTATCCTTCTTGGCACTGCTTTCCTGAAACAGTGCCCCATGTCAGATTTCTCTGTTTGTGATCAAAATTATCCATCCACCATCTCTCAGGAATAGCATCCAGATCTTCGCCAGATCACTGCCCTTGGGTGAAGACTGTTATCTTCTTATTGCTTTCACGCTTTTTGGAAGGAAACTCTTCCCAGATGGGTATTAGCAATAGAGAAGAAACAGATATACTTGCAGTATAACAGCAAGGATTATTTAACCGGAGTTTCACTATTATCCTTTTACTTCCAGGCTCACATCACTTTTTCTCTCAGAATCGCAAGTAAAGTGACAATGAGAGTGCACATAGCATGAACGGTCTTTGAGAATTTCAAAGAGATGATTTGCAGGTTTTCCTCTATTTTTCAGACACCGGGAATCTAGCTTGCAGCAACACATCACAAATGACTACCCATTTGCTTCTACAATGATACAGTGGAACCCACTTAGGCAGCCATCAACCATGACTGCACAAAGGGTGCTTAATTACCTGTTGCTGTAATTCTGTGCTGCCTGCATTTTCTCAAGAGCATGCCATGTCCTATGCGAGAATTAGCTCAGCTGCACAGACTGTTTACAAAAAGGGCAAATGTATTTCTAAGAAAAACACTTCATTAAGTGGAGCCAGTAGTGAAGAAGGAGAAAGCCCTTCTTCTTTATAGAGACTTAAACTAAATTCTGATTAATAGTGAAAACACAGAAAGTCTCCCAAGATTTGATCTTTCTGATCGAGGTGAGGTTGCCCCTCTTCACCCAGCTGCCAAAACTCAGTGTTAGGTGCTGTTCCTCTAAGTCACTCTGCAAACGGATCCTCTTCTTTGTGTACGCTGTCCTTCCTGCATGCCACCATCTATCCACTCAAAGCAGTCACAGCTGAACAATCAGAACACATATAGGAAAAAGGAACAAGTGAAATGTTAAATCTTGTGGGAATTTAAAGCTAGTGCACTCATCTGCATGGTCCTAGGAGGCAGCTTGAATATCTTTGGAACTCCTTGGGTATCCACTGTACTTCTGTTCCCTGCAGCAATTCTTGCCAACAGAAAACCCTACTGCATGCCAGTATGCTGGGGATGCTGAAAACCAGTGGTCTGAACAATCTGTCACTCATGTAAGTTCAAAAGATTATCACTGTGGTGGCACTCACTGGCACTGTGAGTAAATGAGCCATGAGCTGTATATCTGGATATGCTGCAGTTCTGTCCTGAAGGAAGAAGCAAGTCAAAAAGGAAGTGTAACACTCTGCTGAATGCTGAAGTCACCAAATAATAGGATCAGCTAAACCTTGCTTATCTGTCAGTCATTCCTCAGTGTATGAAAGCAAGTCCCCTCAAGCCTGCCCATGATGATCACAGCCTCGGTACTTGTTTGTGTTCCTGAACTGATGCATTCCAGGCTATGTCATCTGCTTACGTTATCCAGTCATTTTAGTCTTGTCATCCAAGGGAAAAACCTGGTCTGGCCAAATTTGGGTTGCATCACATGTACTTCCAGTGCATGGAGTGAAAGGCTAAAATAATCCCCATGAATTTTCTTCTCAAGTTCAGAACTGCACTGCCATGACTGTGAAGTGACAGATGTCAAAACTGAGCTGAGTACCTCATGAATGCAGAGATAAACACAGAATATGTTGTTTGGAACGACAACCCAGTGTGTTTATATATGTATGCCACTATTTATTGTCCTACAGATGGTTGCTCACAGTGATGTACATCCACAAATATGTTTAATTTTGCTTTTTCCTATTCTAGGAAATTATCATTTCTCCTTGTTTACACTGACTGCTACTAAGATGGCCTAGAGATATCTGAGTTTTTCTAAGGGTGAGAGGTCATTTTTCACAAAGCAGAGCCAGAATCCACATGCAATCACTTCTTTGCAGTAATAACTGGCTATGCCTGTAGAGCATTTTAAAGGAATTATCTTACTCTCATTTTACAGCCAGCAAAATTCAGAAAGGTGAAATGACTTACCCAAGGTCACACAGCAGGCTCTGTTCAGTACATAGTTACTATTGTTGCAAATTGGGTGGCTCATCAAGCTCGTGCTACTCACACCACTCTACTAAAATTCAAACAATAATTATTTTTACTGGAATTTGCACTGCAGTCAAGGCTGGAGGCCACAACCAGGATTCAGCTTATGTTGGGCTCTGTTCAAACATCAAATCAAATCCAGTCCCTGCTCCAGGGGGGCATGCAGTCTCAGTAAGGACGTAATTCTGAGGGAACACAAAATGCAATGGAAAGAGAGGGAGGAGGGAGGCACAGAAGGCAGTAACATGAATGTAAGGTTTCACATTGTTTTGGGTAATTGTGAAGTTTGGAAGCTTATTATTACTTAAATTACCTAGGCGGGTAAGAAATATAAGCAGGTTACTGACATCCATGTGTATAGTTACTTAGGTAGCAGTTTATCTCCATAATCTTAATTGCACAAACACTTTAGTTTCAGTCCTATTGTCTTTGATTACATTTCGAGACAGCAACTGGATCCTGCTATTCTCTCTTTGGGAGACTGACTCACACTGCACTTACTCCATACTTACATTACACTGTACTTTCTAAAGTGTGGCATTATACTTAATTTTACAACTCCCTCACTAATCTGCTGCTAGGGCAATTCTTACTGTAGGCCTTTTTATACAGTATGTGCTTATACATTTTGCAGCACGTGACAATTTGGTATACAGTTATAAGCTAATGAAATCATTTCACTCGTGCTAACTTTTACTAAGCTCTGCAGTAGTATAATATGTATTAACTCCCACCTTACTGTCTGTCATTGCAGCCTAATGCAGCTCCACGCTAGCAGTATGTCATGTACCAAATGACCATATTGCCATTCTTCTTTAAAAGACTTAACTGGGTATAAAATTGATTGCACAAGGCTCACTTTATGTTTACATCATAAAGACAAATTTTCTCTTCTTGTGGAGTCACACTGGTTTTCATCTGATGGTACAGCAGGACACTGAACATTAAAAGTGTGCAGTGAGATTTCAATATAATGTCATACAATATAAGAATAAATAGCTCCTCTAATACTGAATAGCACAGGCACAATGGGATTATTTGCAAGAATGAGGTTGCTCAGTACCAAGTTGGGATGGCTGAATGGTCCTTAGAAATTAGTTTTCTGGTATGGATCTGCTTCGCCATTATTTATTATAATGCATGTATTTGTATAAATAATGAAAAAGGGCATACAGGAAATATTTGATTGGCATCTGTAAGCTCAGATGGGTGGGGATTTTTTCTGGATTTCAATCAAGGCAAGCATTTAAAACACACTTCAAATCTGTCAAAGCATGTGCTTATATCCTTTGCTCAGCTGATGGAGTCTGTTGAAACAAATGGGCAGCTTTTCACTGATACTAACAGATTCTAGATCAGCACAATAATACCATGAGGTACTCCACAAGAGCTTGAGAAATCACAATTTAAATACATTATTTTACAGAACAAAAGAATGAGCATTCATTTACAATTACTTCCCTTGCTTCTGTTCCCAATTGGCTAAATTTAGGTACAAATTCATGACCTATCACAATGTCCGTTGAGGATACAGTATCAAAAACTAAGGCATTCCAGAACCTACACAAAAATACTAATGCAATTTCACTTTAGACTACTAAAACTTTCCAGAAAATTATGTTCAGTACGCATTACTACCTGCATTTTTTTCCTCTCTGACAGGTATCGCTGAAGCTCAGTAAAACTGAGGTATTTACTTAAATGATTAGAACCTGTCTTTTAGTACTATGATAAATGGAAGCAATAAATATCAACAGCTTTGCCTAGCAATTGTCAATACCTATTTTGCAGCTCTTCATACACTATCCACTAATCTTCTTCAGCATCAGGTAATTCAAATTCCTTTATGATATTTCTGATACCTGCATTTGTAACACTGCAGCTTTGTTTTAATCCTAGGCAAAAGCACATTAAGAAGGAACTATGATTGACAGTACATTGCTAATTTAGAACAAAATACTTGTTTAATCATCCCTAAACTCCATTTTATACATCCAAGACACAGGCAAGCCTCATTTAACAAAATCCAATGTGTGAAAGCATAGCCTATGTCTACATTAGCAAGTTGTGTATTGCAAAAGAATGGATCTAAAAAGTGAAACAGTGCTTAGCACCTAATATCCATAATGTGTTTCAGGGGTTTCACTTTGGGCCAGCCCTAGGCTGGTCTGATGGAAGGCACACACATCAGTGGTAGAAGTGCATCAAGTGTACTCCTGGGGGACATCTGGTTCACTTTATTTAGAAGGAAACCCAGTTTGCATATCCCAAGACTGTTCCACAATGTGAATCAAATTATAGTAAGTTGGGACAACTGGAAGATAAACTTTAAAAATGCACTCCTGACCAGAACTAAAAGACTCTTACAGTCAACCCCACGGATGGTTCCCTTGCAGACCACTAGCCAAAGCAGGCAGTTCTAGCCGGCTGCATAGGCACTCAGTCAAATCCAGGGTCTCTTAAGGCTTATCCAGGTCACAGAACAGCCATGCCACAACCCACACATGGTGGTTCTGTTCAGAGCAGCTTGGTTAATCAGGTGCCTGAGAACAGGCTGGGTTCATAACCTCAAAGGGTGGGATTCAGCTACAGGCGAGTTAAAAGTATAAGCAAGGGTTTGATTCACTTGCCAGCACAGTGGTGCCTGATGACACTTGAGCTGTTCTACCACTTGTTAGACATCCATGTGTAGCTGTCAGAAAACCTATAGAAGACCTATGTCCTTTTGGAAAAGCAGTGAGAGGCATTTAAGGCACAGGCACCTGGATGTAGGCAACTGTTTGATGGCTTGGTCTCCACAGACTGAGACCATATCCTAAGACCCTGAACACTCCTGGATTCACTGCAGAAACACTTGATGGGCCTTGCCAAAGCCAGGTTAGGTCTGCCAAGGCCAATGGTGATACCACCCTTCTGCAGTCTGACAGGCTAAGCCAGGTGTAGTCAGGTATCTAAGTGCCTGTTCTCTGGCACAGCCCTGCTGCGGTATCTATGCTTACCCATCACCTAATGTAGTGTAAAGTAAGATGGAGCTGCCTGTAAAAGTGTGCTTTGCATTTGGTTCAGACCTGATTTGGGAAAAAGCAGCCTCAAAGAATAAAAAAAAATTACACCTCTTGGGAAAACACAAAAACACAGTTACAATTTTCCAGACAACCTCACTTTTGCCTCAGCACAATTCCTCCAACATACCATATAATTAAAACTAAATGAAATGTCGTATTATAAGTTTAACACTCGGCTATTAAATATACCATCTTAGGTTCACATAAAAACTCACTGAATTCAGTGAGGCTAAATTTAAACGCAGATACTTGTATTTGCAGATTGGTCCCTAAGGGTGTAAAATCCCAAACAGACATTTTTAAGTATGCATACTGCATAGCTTTATAGAGACGTAAAAGATAGAAGTGTTTCATTTGAAGCTCAGGGTGTGCCTCATATACAGTTATTTGATGCACTGAACACTTGTTTATTCCATTGACAAAGTGCTCCCTCTCCTCTCTCTCCCTGTCAAACTGCCACAGGAGGCAGGGAAAGATGCAGCAAGGATGGATAGGGAACTCCATGCTGCTTCGCTTCCCATCCTGCATGAGCAAGGACCACTTGATGAGCCCGTTCTTTCTACAACATGCAATGCATTTGACACGAACCTATTCACACAAAAATGAAGTATCCAGTAGCATATCAACAAGATTAAGAGGTTTTACATGTTTCCTAGCTCTTTAGGAAGATTGTTTACGTAGCAATATGGCATCACAGAATAATTCTGTGCATAGAGAGATAACAAGGGACAACTTCCTTAGGAAACATCCTTAGCAAAACTAGATCTCAGGTTAGTCACAGAACTGATAACTTGTAAACTGTTTTTCCTGAAACCTTGGTATTTTAGAAGAAAAATTATTTTTCAAATAGTTTGACTTTTAAACATCAGTATTTAGCTGACATAAATTAAATTTTCTTAAAAGATACTAAATATCCAAGTTACATGAAAATGCTGAATGCAAAGGGAAAACGTGAAGCACATTACTGCAGCAGCTGTTGTTGACACTGTTTTACAGTTTTTCTGGGAATTTAAGGAAAACCCTGGCTTGTTTGGTCAGAATGTTGTCAGCCAGGAATGGAGCCCTGCTTGACAGATCTACAGATCTTGGTCACTGCCTGTTTTTAATCCTAGAGGGCACCAAAATAGGAGTGATGCTGTTTAAAAAACAGAACAAATGGGAGCAGAATAGAAAAGAGCATTCACCTAGATCAATCAGTTCTGAGAAATGAGAAAGAGAGGAACAAGGCATGCTGTTACAAACACTGCATTCTGTAATCTCTTTCAGACATTCATCTGTTTCCAGTGTACAGCTCAGTATTTTACCAAATCTCCTCCTTTTAGAAAGTTGTTGCAGAACCTTGCTGCTCTAATAGTTAGAAACCTTATTTTAATTTCCAGGCTGAAGTGATTTATATCCAGATAATATCCACTTGTCCCACCATTAGCCACAAGTTTAAAATCGTTAGTTTTCACTCTACGGTCCATGGACTCAGGAGGGATTCATAAACTACTTCTAGGATTTTTAAAGCATCATGAAGCAAAGCAGGCCTAACAGGCTGTAATTTGCTCTAACAATGCTACAGGGCATGTAGCATCATCTTTGGAAAAAGTTTAGGAAATCAAATCAAAGTGAAAATCACTGAATTAAACCGTTCTTTTCCCTTCCTCTTGTTTTTTTAGCCCTACCATGTGTTTTTAAGAGAGCAGTCATGGACATCTTAGCAACATTCCTCTTTGTGCAGTAAACTAACCAAGCTTTCCTAGTTTTCCAGGAAATGTCACCGGTCACTGGTTTTCCTTTTTGCAGCCGTCTCAATCAGACTTGGACATCAGTGCCCAGAATGCCTCATGAAGTATCACAGTGCATCATGTAATGATGTCAACATTGCCCTAAATCATCTGGAAATACTTCACAGGATACATGCCAGGATGATGTACACCCTCTTCACAGCCGCATTACATTGACATCCTATTGTCATCCTTTGGTAAACAGATACACTTGGGTCTCTCTTCGCTCATTCTCATCTGTCCTCAGCTGCATGGTCTTTCATTCTGAACCAGTGAGTCCATACCACCACTATCACTTTTCTCCTCAAGGTGACAAACAGCAAAGTGTCAGCTTGGAAATCTCTGTTTGTGAGCCAGCTGATGATGCCATACTAAGTGACGAATCCAGTCAAATACAAATGCCTGATGTGAACTAATGCAAGTGATTGTGGTTGGTAAGCCATCAGCACGTTTGCACTATTTTGGACTGCATTTTTCTAGTATAATGACCACGAATTGCAATTCCAAGCTTTTTATTTTACTGATGTTCTAACATAACTTCACTAGTAATAGGAAGGCTAAATACTAAGACACAGCAACCAAGTAATAATTAACTTTCTTTAGAGGAACATAAACCTACAAGGATGAAAAATTTTATTTTCATGGAAAGTCTAATAATTCTATCACTGAATTAATCTTAAAACTTTGAATTAACTTTTTGTGAAGCTACACTGAATGTCTCTCAAGTAAAGACTCAATGCATAACAGTTTTATAGTGTTCAAAGATGCATTAGCCATGCTGAAGATACCTGGGGAAAACCTGAGCTTGAAACATGCAGTCTACATCAGAGAGAAGATTCATTTATGTTTTTTAGGCTCATGGGTAGCATTCTCCCACCATCTCTAGGTGAAAAACTTTTTTTGTGGCTTGTTCTACATTTTTGATCACTTCTTCCTCTTTCCAAACATCTTTCTTTTTCAAGGTCATTACTAAATCTAGTTTCAAGTCTAACTACCCTTCATGCAAATTTTTAATCCAGAGATTGTTTTATTGTTAATTTAAAAAAAAAAAAAAAGAAAAGAAAATCAGAAATTAATACTATGGCACTGAGTTGCACTTATAAACTGGTTTAAATTAAAGGACTAAATTCCATGTCCTCTTAACTTGCCTGCATAGGTAATTCTTGAGCTCCTCATTTTGAAACTTTACGACATATTGATTATATCTACACAGATAAATTAAGCCGTGCCAAGGACTGAAACTGAACTGCCTATGCTATTAAATTGTTAGAATTGTCCCACAGAATGTGTCACAGTAGTGTTTTTAGTCTGTTCCAACTAACAATCTTCCAAAATATTGCCAGGGCACAGTCTGCAAGTTAGGACATGCCAGGAATGGTTTTCAATAGGCAGTATGAGTCCAGTGACCCAGTTTTAGAAGGTAAAAAAATATAATAGTATGGACACCAGCCAGTGTGCCAGCTGACTCTGCACCAGAGGGTGGTTCTGGACATGCTTAATTTGCAGGTATGGGCACAGCCGCTACATCCCTGAGCTGGGCCCTGGCAAGCTGAGGAGGAATTGATACGGAAATGTCTGAGCCTAACTTTGAAGACTGTTAATCTCCAAGAAGCACAGGAGTGTTCCATGCTTGCATGCTGTCATTTGGGTATTGCTAAACAACCCTCTCCAAGACTCGTCTTACCCACATTGAGACACTCCATGTTACGAAGAGCTGAGGAGCATTTGCTTTTCTGCAGCCACTCCAGAAGCCTGGAGGTTATTGAAAAGGAAGAAGCAGGAGGTCAGACAGGAGGAAAATACACTGCTGCTAGTCTACCCTCCTTCCCTCGCTGCTAAAATCTTCCCCGATCTTGAGAGACCTTGTCTTATTTTACTCACACTTCTGCTGCACACCATGTTTACCACAACAAATAAAGTATTGCAGGGTGGAGGCTGCAGAGGTAGTCTAGCACAGCAGTACAAGACACATTCTGGCCACATTAATCACATGAGATCACTCACCTTATTCAATGAACTTCTACAAGCAAGGCACATGACTTTTGCCTTTTAGGAGTAAACGAAAGAACCTCCCAAAGTTCCCCAAGTAGTGTTTTCTAAACCTCTCAACTCAGAATATTTGTCTTTGACCTTGCAAGTACAGCATGTCTAGCTTTCTTCTCTATAAAATTTTCCTTTCTGAAAGAGAACCAGAAAAATAAGGTAAGTGGAATGTGTGACAACTCATCAACTGTCTCTAATAATTTATTTCAAACCGTTTATTCGGTAGCTCCTTCTGATGCAGTCTCAATTACTTGATTGAATAATATTCTCTGAAATAGCACATGATGTGCTTGTGTCAAAGAGGCTCTCCACAGAGGCCATCAGCTACCTTCTAAAATCAATGAAATTCATAAATTTGCATCTGGCTTCTCAAGGAGAAAATAAAGGAACCTTTTCCCCGGTACATATGACCTTCTCATTCTACGGCCAGCTTGTTTCAAGCCTTCGTATCTCTGAATGCCAGCATGAAGACAGATAATATCTTTCTTAGAATAGATATATCTTGAAGTCTATTACATTCCCCTTCTTAAGGATTCTAGCCATAATTCTCCCTTAGTAATTGGGATTTGCACACTGTTCCACACAGTACTGCATATTCTAGCTATTCACTCTGTCATGCTGCCACTGCATCTTTAACAATGCTGATAGCAACCGATGTTATCAAATTCTGCAGACTTTTCAGGATCTAGGCTTCCTCATGTCTTTTTTTTTCATTTCAGCATTTCTGAGCAAAATGTTTTTATTTTTTCCTTTGAGATGCCTCACTATTGTGACCCTGCCATTCCTCACCGCTGGATCTTGTTAGTTTTCAAATATTGAGTCCACGCTGTCTGATCACACCACAGATTTTCTGTTCTGATATGTTTGCTGTCTTTATGTTTGCAAGATCAAAGCTAATGCTGTTTATATCACAGTGCTAAAAAGGTTCACTTCTCAAAAGGTAAAATAACCCTAGTGTTTGAAATCTAGCCTTCTTTTATTCCATACCTGCTACTGCTGATAATATCAGTATGTTTCACCTCGTCCTGGCTTCATTTTCACACACAGCAATTTTTCTTCATTAAACTTTTAGAAGGAATTTTTGAAAGAACTCCACAGCATCCATATCCTATTCCACTGAAGCCCCTTCAGGTGCAAGAAAGCAGAGCTGTGCCAACACCAGTTTTTTTCCAAAACCCCACTCCCATTTCTCTTTCCCAACAGTATTCAAGTTTTCAGCTCCCCACATTTCAATAGGTAATATTCTCCACTTTGAAATTCTCTCCTACTTTCCTTCTCTCCTCCTTTCTTCCTTCCCATGCATCTTTTTTTCAGTGAAATAGAATTCATCATCAAATTGCCTGGATAATCATGCATTTTCTTTTATATCTTACTATTGTGTTATCTTGAGTGTTTTTCAAGCAGTGGACCATGGCCCCCCCAGGATCTTCATAAAAGGCATCTGGGAGAGTTATAAGATGTTGAAATTTTTATTACACTCTAAAACAAAAGAAAATACCTCTTATCCATTCCCAAAACACCTTTCCCCTTCAAAAACAAATTTTGCTATATCAAAAGCTCAAATCCCTCATACAAGTAAATGATATACATTTCTTACATGATACATTTTAGGCAGGTTCCCTCTGGGATCAAGACCGATATGGCTGTGTGATTGTGAGCCTGATGACCAATTTCAACCAAATCTGGCTGATGCTCCAAGTCTCCAAGATACTAAACTTCTGCAAGTTTTGTGAAAAAGCTGGTTCCTGGGCAGAGCAGAAAGGATTCCCAATTCCCACCAGTGAAAAAACAGGGATAGCTGATCCTTTAACAAATCTAGGTGACAACTCAAGGACATCAAATCAACACACAAATAGCTTTCTGCCAGCTATAATACATGCTGTGTCCTTGTCAGCTACACAGATGAAGAACCTGTGAGGACTTGGAGAGTTTAGCTACCAAAGGCAAGGGATGATGGGATGCAGGAGAACTTGGGATATTGTGGGCACAGGGGATTTGGGGAAATAAATGACTTGGAGAGGGGACACTGAGGCACAGCAATTCCTCCCTCATTTCCACTGTTCACAGGATACACCTTTTACCTTCATTTTTATAGCCAAAGCATGAAATACATGAAAATGTTTACTTCAAACAAAGTAATGAAACCAAAAAGGCTACATAGCCCCATCACGCATTTCACCCACAACATCCCATAAACCCTTCAGTTCATCTTTCCAAGCTACCCAGCTAACCTTCCAAGTCACACTGGGACTCAAGCACTTCCCACGCCAGAGTGGCAATACCCATCACAGTCAGCGTGACAGCAGCAGAGTGGAGGCCACCACATGGCATCCCCAGCCCGAGGATGAGGGAGGCTCTGAGGTTCTCTGTTAAGCCTGAAGGGAAACTTTCTCTTGGAGCCGAACGGACAGAAAATCATATTGGCAGAATGATTTCTCCTCTGGGAAAAACAAGCACATGCACCAGGCCCACTTGAATTAGATGTCATTACAGGCTTGATGAGACAATCTATTTGTTGACAAGCAGAGCACTCAGCTCTTTCCCCACCCCCCGCCCATCCGCACAGCTCTAGCACCTCATTTCCCCAAGATGCGGAGGCAATCCTCATTTTACCATGGTCAGAGCTCTCAGTATCCCTGATTTTTCTCCCCAAAGGCCCGTCACCCACTACTCCTCACAGACTACTAAATAACCTCAGCCACCTCACCCTGTGGGTGGAGTGGGATATGTTAATGCTCTTATTAAAGTCAGCATCTATGTTGAAACTCAGTTCAAAAAACTGCTCAGTGTTCCTGGACTTGCCTTCCTCTCCCTTTGGCATTCCCGTGTGCCTCTCGCTTTACAACTGGAGTAAATAGAGGGAACAAAAGCTGGCAGCAGTATTGGTTAGGGTCCTCTGCATCTGGTGAGTTAGGCCATGCCTCTTAGAAAGAGGGACCCAATCTTATGTAAAGACTTTAAGTGAAGAAGAAACCACTGTAAAGATAATTAACAAATGAAACTTAACAAATGAAACTTAACAGGTTACAAATGTATATACGTCATGGCTAATGCGAATTTGTGTAACTTCAGCTTCCAAACACAACATTTGTCAGGCTAAGGAGTGCTGCACAACTTGAAATCTCCCCCGCAGCCCTCAAACACCATAATCTCTCAATTTTTAATCTTCTTTTGAGTAGCAAGAAAATTCATCCTTTTAGCTCTTCTTCTTTCATTTATTTAAATCAGTCCTGAAACCCTTTCTACTTTCTACTTGAAAGGGACTCGACAGATGTTTGATCTGGACAGAGCAGGCACAGTAACCACTGTGGACAACAGCAGTCCCATTCTTTGTGTACACATTTAGGGATCACATTGGACTTCTTAAGTGCAACACTGCAGTGAGAGCTCACATGCAGATGCCCATCTACCACAGCCTCTGATTTCTTTTCTAAATAACGGTTTTCCATAACACATAATTTCCATAATTCTTCCATCAGTAGGATGCCTCCTATGTTTTGATCCCCAGACTTCTTACACTGCATTTGGTATATTAAAATACAGGCTGTTGATGCAAGCCCAGGTTATTACGACATCCAAGTCAGTCTATGGATATAATCTATTAAACAAATAATTTCTGTGCCACTTGCAAAGTTCAGCAGCCATATGTATATTACTGTCCCAACTAATTGTTAAGGATACTGAGGCTACAAACAAGATCCTTGTCTGATTCCACTAGACACTCTGCTCAAACTCTAGCGCGGGACTGGGTTTTTTTTCTTCCCTTCTAGAATTTACCCGTATACCAAGAACTGACAAACAGCAGTAACAAAGGTTAAGAGCATCAAGGTCAAGCCTTCTAAGACTCTTATATAAAAGTCACCTGGTCCTGCAGACTGATTTCACATATAAAGGCAAACAACAACATAGCTGCAATAAAGAATTTCACCTTTTCATTCTGAAACAACTTCCTTTTTTAAATTAACTTTTAAATAAGACATGTAATAACCTCTCTCTTATGGCCGCTTTGGCTCCAAAGAACTGGAAATCGAGTAATATGAAACCAGTTTTAAAAACTGGTTTAAAACAAGCCCAGGGAAAACCTGGGGAACCACAGAAAGACTGATATCTGAACCATGTGAATCAGTAAGAACTATGAAAGATAACAAAGTATCTTGGCACATGCACAAACATGGCATATCTGTGTGATGAAAGGAAGAAAGGTAGGACCCACACACCTATTTTAAGTAATTTTTCACAAAACCACTAGAGTTCTCCAAAGTAGTAAAAAATAATGAGTACCATGGAAATTTGTGTTAAGAAAGTCCACTTGGATTTCAAAAAGACATTTGATAAATCAGTCAGTCATAAGTCTTAAAAAAACCCTAAACTCCCAGAGGATAAAAATAAATGTCCTTGCAAGGATAAATAATTAGAAACAGATGGTAGGAGAATACTGTCAATTTTCCAAGTGGAGAGAGGTCAACGCTGGAGTCCTGCAGGGATCTGTGCTGGAACTTGGGAACTGTTCACTTATTTATAAATTAGCTGAAAAACAGGGTAAATGGTGAGGTGACGAAGTTTGCTGCTGATATTCATTCAGGGTAGCTAAGATAAGGACTGACTGCGAAGAAAGACTTTACAATACTGAGTGACTAGGCAATATAAAGGCAAATTAAAATTAATGTATATAAAAAAATATGAAGTCATTTCTTTAAGGGGAAAAAAACCTAACTACACAAAACGATGTGCTCCAAGGTGACTATTACAGCTTCAGGACTGAGATCTTGGGGTTATAATAGGTAGTTCTGTGAAAACATCAGCCCACAGCTCACTAACACTGAAAAAGTGAGTATTAGGAATTGCTAGGAAAGGAACAAAGAATGAAAGAGAGAATATTATTATGCCACTGTATAAATGGCTGGTTTGTCTGTCTTGAACATTGCATGTATTTCTAGTCCCACTGCCTCTGAAAGGATACAGTAGACTGGAAATGGCTGTGGGCAGGACAGCAGGGATGATCACAGGCACAGTACAACCTAAGAACCAAAGATTCATCGGGTCTCAAAAACAGATAACTGAGGGGATATGGCAAAAGTGTAATCAGAACCAGCACAGGGAAGGTGTCTGGGAGTCCCCTTGTTGATAGTCTCTTCCAGTCTGTGAGCTGGAGTGATCAAATGGAATGGGCAGGTACAAGATTAAAATATAAAAAACCCCTACTGAATCTTCACACAACAGGTATTAAGCTGTGGAATGCCTTGGTCTGGGGCACTGTAAATGCTAAAAGTTTACACAGGTTCAAAAAGTGACTAAAGCCATAAAAAAGAAATTCCAGCAAGAATTTTTAAATGCCAAGACTTATCTCAGGAAATCCCTGAACAGAAGTGCTGGAGGACAGAGAGTATAGAGGGCAAAATGAGCTTTCGCTCTCTGCTGCTTCTGTGGGCTCACGTTACAGATAGATCCCTGTTGGAGATCACTGGAATACATGGGCCTGTAATTTTAGAAAGCACAGAGGTTTTGTGTTGTTTTGTTCAACTGTCCTCTTACAGTGGGCATGTGCTTAGGCATCTCCTGAAAAACATATATATACATTTCAACCTACTTGTCCATGGGACATTTCTACACCTCTCTTTTGCTTTCCCTGCTTTTCTCTTTCCTGTAACTTGCCTCATCCTAGTACAGAAAAAAAAAGCAATGACAAATGTCTAGTAATGGAAAAAAAAAAAAAATCACAATGACAGAACTGAAGCATTTAATTTATTCAACTTATAAAGGAATAAATCTCAAGAAGTATCTTTATTTGTGAGGTTCCTTGCAAACTTTAGATGCAGGGTAGAAAAGAGCAATAATACCTCCTTTCTAGTGCTTTTACTAAGTGTTTGTTCATGCAGCTGCTCAAATTAAGTGACTGTATGTGCAAATGCTTATACATATAATTTTGAAATTGCAGAAGGGGATGCTAGGGGATGGAGAACAAGGCTGCCAACACTGATTCTAAAGACATCAAATGTACCCTAACAGCATTATACACATGGAACAAAAAAAATCAGACTAAGCCATGGCAAAATCATAAGGGAGTCTAATGTATGTTGTCCTCATGTTCAAAAAGGAAATATTTTTTTCCTTAGGGTTTTTCTCCTTAGTTATGTCACAGACATGATTAGATGGCAACAAGGATTGAAAATGCATGTGTCCAAGATATTGTTTATCTTGTCCTTATTTTAAAAACACCTCTTCAAAACAAGCGCTGTATCACGCTGACAATTTATAATGACTCACGCAGGACAGAATGTGATCAAAATCTTTCTCTTAAAGAAATCATTTCCTAAGCTTTTATTTACAATCCTAAATCAATCATGATCCCATGCTGAAAAAACTGCTTGTAAGGAGATTTAAATTACATCACTTTTAAATATTATTATATGATCTAACTGAATGCTAACACTACTAAGATACATAATAGCAAGTAAAATCAAAGCTATACTCACATACTTGTTTACATTACTACTTCATGTTCAATTTTGTTCCTGTACTATACAGAACTATATGAATATGTAGATGACATTACTATATTGTTATTTGTGAGATAAGCATCTTAAGCTTATTATTGCCTATTACTTATACTCTCAAAACAGTAAAGTAATAACAGAAGTAGGTCATATAGCTCATAGAAAACCTATCAGAACTCATTATCACTCTCTGGTCCTACACATTTTATTCTGTTATCCTTCTGTCCCACCACCACTGCTTTCTTCTTCAAAGGATGCGATTCAAACCAATATGGATTTCCTGGTACTTTCCTCTCTCTTTGAGGAAACTTTTTGCAGGTAAAACAGAAACAGTCAGCTAAATGCTGATTTAACGTACAACAGTCAGCAAACAACAAGGTCAGGCTCCTTCAGTACCCAATATGGTTCCAGTTCTTCTAGTGCAGTCATGTACAAACCAGGAAAGATGGCCAATAACCACTTGGCTATGCATGTATTCCCCTATTATTTTAATTTTGGAGGTAAGCAGTCTGAAAAACGATTCTGCTGACAATGCAAAACTCTTTTTGTTGACTTCTAATGCCAACAGTGCATCTACTACCTTTGGAGATAACAAAAATTCTGTGTTATTTTGCCAGAAAACCTATCCTCAGTGTCACGCTGGCACACCTGCAGCATGGTATGGACTGGTTGGGCTCCTGTAGATCAGCTGCATGCAGTGATTTCTAAACATTATTATTCACCTGAGCAGAAATGCAGTAAAGGAATCCGATTCATTTTCATCTACCTTGCACGAGATTCTGTTGACAGGAAGCAGTGGAACCATTTAAATAAAACATGGTTATCTCTGATGTTGGCAACTGTAAGGGATTCGGAAATGCTGCTGTCCTACTGCATACCAGACATGAACAAAACAGGCTGAGGATGCACCAAACCAGTGAATATTCATGCCACCTTTTACCAGCAAAGCCATAAGAAAAGGAGACAGCTGAAAGCAAAAGTACTTAATGGAACACAGGAGACGTCAGTGGTGCAAAGACGAAACGGTTTGCTCTGCCAGGAGCCAAGCAACACGACTGTGTACCATATCAGAATGTGTGTTACTGAGCAAAGTAGCCACCAGCATCAAAGAGGATTCCCAACGCAGAGATAATGAACCCAAACCTACTGTCACTGGAATCGGAGAAAAATCTACCAACCTCAATTGACTGCAGATCAATCCCTAAGTGATAAACAAAGAAACCATACAGAAACTGAAGTGACAGAAACAGCATAAAAATATATATAACATGCATAAACAGCATCGCAGAGAGAAATGGTTAAAGCTGTTTCATACAAACCAGAAATTTCCACTAAGCCTCGTGGACTAGGTGGCAAATTGAATAATGCTAAAGCTGCTCAGCAAACAACTCAGAACAATTATTGCTTGGAAACTGAAATGAATGTGGGTCAAAGGGATGGAAAAAAGGGATTGTGAGCCCATTTTGGAGATATTTTGCTCTGTTTCTCTAACGGTTTATTCCTGCAAAGCCAAAACTTGTCAATTTCAGGGTTTTATCGGGAGGGCAAGTAGAATATATGCTTTGATTTTAGACTTTTTTAAAAAAATTATTGAAGAATTGGTCTTTCCTAGCTCACTAAAACTGATTTTATTACTATCTCTATTACTAACTCTACAGACCATTCTTTTCTCCTCCTCTGCCTCCCAGATGTACACAAATCACCAGTTCTCTACTAACTCAGAGGGAAAGCTGTGTTGGAAATGCAAAAAGGGATGTCCTGGTGTTCTCCCTCTTTCTCACCACACGCTTTCCCCAGGGAGACACTGGATGTGACGGGGACAGTCAAATGAAGTCAGACCTTCTGAGTCAAAACCAGCAACTGAAATGATTTCTTTTTTTCTCTACACTCCTAATGTACAGAGGAAAATAAACCCTGCGAACAGGGGAAACAGACTCCAACCAAAACTCACGCATGTAACATGCAACGACCTCAGCTGCCCTTCCACTCGGCCAGCAGAAGACCTCGCCGTGCCCTCCTGCTGAACCGAAGCGAGCTCTGCCCTGACCAGACAGAACCGTGGGCTCAGGACTAACCTCCAACAGCCTGGCAGTCGCCTTCGCCCACCGCCGCCGCTCGAGGCGCCCCCACAGCCCCCACTGCAATTTTCTCCTGACCTTTAGCGCCAGACCAAGCGCAGGCGGACAGCCTGGGGCAGCCGGTGGCCGCCAGCCCTCCCTGGGGCTGTCCGATCCCCACGGGTCGGTTCACAGGCCCAAACTGGCCAGTTTCTCCGGGCACCCCTGCTCCTCGGTGGGTGCGAGGGGCTGAGGGCTGAGCTGGAGCTCGGCCCGCGGGCGGTGGGGTGGCCGGGGCAGGCACAAGCACCGGCACCGCTCTGCAGCGCTGCTGACGCGTTCGGCCCCCCCGAGCACCACCTCCCCCCCTGCCCCGGCGGGGCACCCCAGGCCCACGCCGCCCGCCGCTGCCCCTATCCCCCTCCCGGCCCGGGACGCCGCTGGCGCCCCAAGTTTCTCCGGAGCTGGGCAGGGCCGGGCAGGGCGGCAAGGAGCACCCCCGGGGCTGGGGCCGCTGCCCCCACTCACCCGAGGTCAGCTGCATCCAGGCACAGATCTTGTAGACGGTGGCTGTGTTGCAGAAGAAGAAGAGGATGAAGCAGACGATGCAGGCGATGATGAGCATCATCGAGAGCCCGATGAAGAAGGAGGCAGCTTTGAAGGCTCCCGAGGGCAGGCTGGAGAAGTCCGTGAAGCTGCCCCGGCAGGTGAGTTCCCGGCTGAAGCCGTTGCCGATGCAGTAGTGGAAGAGCCCGAAGTAGCCCGCCTGCGGGGTGTCCACGCCGTCCCCGATCCAGTAGGGCTGGATGAAGCACACCACGTTGACGATGGCAAAGCAGACGGTGAAGATGGCCCAGAGCACGCCGATGGCCCGTGAGTTCCGCACGTAGTTGGTGTGGTAGATCTTGGCCGCCTCCTGAGCCGGGAGCATCCCCGCTGCTGCCGCTCCCGATGAGCCTGCTCCTGTCGCCGCCGTCCCTGCAGCCGCGCCGGGCATCCTCACCGAGAAGATCCCCCCTCCCCTTCCTCCTCCTCCTCCTCCTCTCCTCCTCCTCCTTCTCCTCCTCCTCCCTCCCGCTCGCTCCGCTCGACGCGACGCGCTCCGCCGCCGCCGCTGCGTGCAAGAGCCGACGAGCCCCTCCGCCGGGCTTCAGCGGCTCGGCGCCAGCAGCAGCAGCAGCGGCGGCAGCACCGACACGGCCCGCCGCCTACCGGGCTCGGCGCTGCCGGCCGCCGCGCACCGCCCGCCCCGCAGCCCGCCCTCCCGCCGCTGCCCGTGGCTCCTCGCCGCGCCGGGCGCCACCCGCCACAGCGCCCGCCCTGGGGCCGGGGTCCCCCCGCCGCCCTGCGCAGCCGGCACGGCCACCTCCGAAGGCACCGGCAGCCTGGTGGAGCGGCTCCCGGCGCTGCGTGTCCCGGGAGAGGTGTGCAGGCAACGGGTTTTAAAGTTTAAAACCTGCGTGACCCGTTCCCTCACAAACATCGGTCCCCCTTCAGCCGGGGGCAGTGACTGCTGAACGGCCCGTGAGGAGGGCAGGGGGCAGCATCCTTCTGCCCCGGCACAGGTGGAGCCCGGACACCCGCCTCCCGCCCGCAGCGAACCTCCGCCAGGGCGAGGTCTTGGGCCTGGGGAGCGTGGAAACGAGGGGCTGCTCCTCGCCTCAGGGGAGGGGGTGCCGCTACCCACGCAGACCACCGCCGTGACCCCAGAGCAGCTGTGGCGGCTCTCAGCGCGGGTGGGTGAGGTGGCACCCGCGGGGAAGGACAGCACCGCTCCAGTCAAGTGACTCTGGCCTGGCACCCAGTGTGTTGAGCGTGTTGGCATGCAGCAGTGATTAGCATATATTAATGAGCAATTAGCATCTGGTAATAATCATTCCTACGCCAGTGACACTTGGATTTGCAGTCCCCGACCTGTGCGTCGAGCCTGAGTTAATAACAGTAATTGATGGCACACGCACAGAGCGCCGCCAGCGCTGTGCTCCGCGGGACGTGCTCGCAGCGGCAGCGCAGCGCGGCTCAGCAGAGCGAGCGGCCGCCGCGCCGTGCCGGCAGAGGGCCGCACTCAATTAAATACTGGTGCTCATCAGCGCCTGGGAGGAGGGAGACTCGTGTGGAAATGACGCCCGGCATTCATTAAAATTTTTTCAGTCGCTTCAAAGTTTGGTTTCCGCCCCGTGACTGCCAATAAACGGGCACAGCCCGATGGAGCGGGCACGCCAGCCCTGCCCAAGTTTGCCGCAGAGGGGCTAGGAAGGGGCAGGACTCGTGAACGGGTTTTCAGGGCTCCATGCTCGCGTTGGAGGCAATCAGAGCTTTGAAAGCTGTTGCCGAAGGGTGGAAGCAGAAGGGGAGCTGCCTCTGTGCAGTCACGCTGTTACTGCCCCGCACATGGAAGTGCTCCTCTCCTGGAGGGCAGTGGGGTGGCACACATGGCATGGGCTTGCTCAGGCACAGGCAGCATAGGCAGCGTGGACCCGAAATACGCTTGCCTCATCTGCTTAGGGAGGTGGTCCAACTGTGCAAACTGCAGCTAAAATTCCTGGTGATTCAGTTCCCACCGAGAGTGCTTTGTCCAATGCTGATGGAGGTGCCCACATGCACTCCACTGCCTCATCTTGCTCCTACTGCAGTTGCTGCATGTGACCAGACTGCTCATACGCTGCCTTCAGAGAGTAACTGAACTTCCAGCCTTGAGTTGCAGGAGGAGTGATGGTCTTTCCCTTCAATGCTCCATCCTGTTTTCTCAAGGCTGAGGATCTCTGGGCCCCAGGGCTCGGTGCAGGATGCCTATATGCTGTGCTCTAGGGGGCCATTGACTACGGAGGTGAAGACAATACAAGCCAGACCTAGAAGGCAGGAGAAGACCTGAAGTGGCCTAAAACAATTTAAGGATGGAGGTTGGAGTGAGTGTTGGGCAAAAAGTTCTCAGAGCTCAAAAAGAAAGTGGGGAAGGGGTCTGGACTAAATGGGAGGTTTAGGGATAGTGGACCTGTGAACGTGCACACAAGGAAGATGAAACGTGGCATCAGTATGGCAGGAGGAACAGACCTGGAACTGGGAGGGACCCAGGAGAGGAGAAATGAAGACAATGGAGCAGGGGAACTGGGGAAGTGGAAATACTGAGATTGGAGGAGAAGCAGGAGGGCAGAGAGTCAGTCTGGGGTAGGGAAATGTGGGAGCCAGCCTGGGCAAGAAAGGGAAGGGCCAGTAGTAGGGGAAGAAACCAGGATTATACTTGACAAGCTGAGTAAAAGAGCATGGAAAAGGAGGTGTGATTGCCTCTGTCCAGGCAGCAGCTGGTTTGGTTGTCCTAGTTTGTCCTCTCTGGCCTCTGGCACCAAAAGGGCACAGATTTCACATGGTCTCCAAGTGATACCTACTTGTCCTTTCAGTTTAATGCATTAAAAATGGGAAAGTTCTACTAGATGCCTATTTTTTTGGAGGCACCTGAATCACTCCATTTGTGTCCCTCTCTAGAGCTTTGAATCTTCTAGTCTCAGTGTTTGGTATCACAAATTTCTTCAGAATACGCAAGGACAGGCTCAGGAGGCTTTTATATGGTTCTTACCACAGTTATATGTGTGCTCCACAGTCTGAGAAAATATCATGTCTTTACGAGATAGAAGGTTGGTGTATTCTGGACAGAACAGTTAAAAGGCAGCTGGGACCTCATTTCTCAAAGCAGAGCTCCGATGGATTTTGGTTGCAGCAGTTCTGCAAACGAGGCCTCAGAAGGAGCCATACTGAGTTGCTGCTCATCTATAAAAAGTTTTAAGCATCTGGCCTGGCATGACGGAAGAATTCTGTGGCAGAAGCAGGGATAGTCTCCAGCTCTTCAGGACAGCTTTCGTCATCTTAATCCTCAGATTATCCTTTATTTCCAACAACCTGTTGTACCTCAACTATTTTTCTCCCTGGAAATTAACTGGGTCCAGCCCTATGGCTGCCATCCAGTTTCATCTAAAAAAGTCGGAGTCTTAAGCCAGCATTTTCACCAAAAGCTTCTTCAACAGGTGAAACAGAGTTCTCATCATCCTGATCTTTCTGGACAGCAGATGCTGCCTCATGCACGTAGGATCCTGTTTACCAATTACCATGTGAGCATGCAACACAGAACAAAGGGGATGTAAATCAAGTGGCACAGACAGCTCCTTTTTTGGCACACCCTGTTCAATACTAGATTTTACAACCATAAGATTGTTTTTAAAAACATTTTTGTGTGCATGTGTACTTATAAAATAGGCAAGTTTAAAGAGGTTTTATATAATCTTTAAAACTATAGTTCCTGCCCCAAATTGGCCTGGACGGTACTATTGATCATTTTATCTAACCACAAATGTGCTCATTTTTTGTATATATCGATCATTACACAAAACACAAAATAAACCTTGTTTTTTGGTTGATGCTCCTAATCACTTACAGCCCTTCTCTTTGGAACTAGTCAATGATTTGCAGTGGAGCAGCAGTGGAGAACTGCTTAAACATTTTGATTGGAGCGCTGTGGGGAAGGGCTGTGTGTTGTTTTCGGGAAAGCCTGGGATATGGTGGGTAAGAACAACAGATGAATGCAGTTGCTGAGCTGTGGGCAATGTCTGGCAAGAAATGAACAGCTGGCATGGCTGGAGTTAGCAGGAGAGAGGACTTACACAGAAATGAAAGCAGCCTGTGAGGAGGGAATGGGGCATCAGGAAGTTACGTCTTAATGAATAAATAGCAATTAAAGTGTCTGACAATGAATGATCAGTTTTGTCAGGCTGGACCCTGCTAGGGTGTCAGTCAAGGGAACTGGGAGAAACTGCTGAGCACATGAGAACATGCTCACACAGACACAGGCAAACTTCCTTGGGAGGGAGATGCCCGGTTCAGGCACACGACTACATCTCACTCACCCCTCCGAGCAGTTTCCCCCATCCAGCCCTCTTAAAACGTAGCTCTGCCTCAGAGACTTTTTTCCCCTGCTTCTCAGAGGGCTCTAGCTGCCAGGTAGCTTTTCATATCTGTAGCTGCATGTAAGAGTACATGAACTGTTCCATTCTCTGGGACTTTCCTTCTGGGTTTCTGTGGTATCACTCACTGGCTGTCATGTTCACCCAATGCCTATCAAGAACTTGTAATTTCACTCTTGAGTCCACTTAAATAGCTACATATAACTATTATAACCTTTTAGTGTAACCAATATGGATATGTCCAAAGAACAAACTCATCTAATTTGGACTGGCTTAGATCCTGAAGCTGGAAGGAGGAAGGCAAGTCATGGTAGTCTTGAGGGCGCTCCAGCTTGTGTCCAAGGGTATGGGGGCATCCAGAGCAGAAGGTGAAAAAGAAGAAGGTCTCTGCTCAGCTGTCCCCTTTCCTGTGCTCAGTGTGTGCTGAAGCTGGGACAATGCTAAAGGCCAAGCAGGAATTTTTGTACCATTCCACTGATGACTGAGATAACCTAAGCATGTTTTGGGCTTGATTACTGCTTAATTGGGTGCCAGCACTGGTAGGTAGCATCTCCAAACATGCATCAGTCCAGATGAATTTTTCCCTTGTTCCATGTTTTCTGGGGCCGGCAGCAAACAGTGGCTGGAGCAGCAGAGTGATTCCCTTTCATGCTGAGGCCGGCGCGGTGGAAGGAGCGCTGGGAGCCCAGGCGGCCCTGGTGTGCAGCCCTGTCACCATGGCAACCCACAGCCTCGCCACTCATGAGCTCTTGCTGTCTATCAAACAGCATTAACTTTTACATTATGTCTTTTTTATTACAGTTTCTTCACATTTTGGCTTCCTTCCCTCCAGGGGCCCGGCTGCACTGGTGAAATGTTCCTTCTCAGAGAGTGGGAAATGGCATTTCTATTTCTGTAGTGTTTACAACTGTGGGAGAGGCACAGCAAAGGGCTGGCTAGAATTACTGTTATCAGTGTCAGTGAAACTGCTTTTGCCATCACTGTTTCAGTCAGAAATGGTCCAATTTAGGCCTACCTTAAAATTTAGAGAGTGTGTATCTTAGAAGATTCACCCCAGTTCTCTTGAACTTAGTCCTGCTCTTGATGGTGATAGCAGAGGGCAGTCCTGTAGGGTGCCCATAAAGCTGGGCAGGGCTGGGAAGCACAGCGTGGTCATGCTGGAGCCGCATCCCAAGCAGGCTGCAGGACTAGATATCCCAAAGCACTGGGGCATGGGGTGCAATCATCAGGAAAAAGTCACATATTCCAAAATCTACCCTGAACCAAGGTAAATGGCTGCAAATGACTGAAGTCCACTTCAGTAGACAGCGGGCTGGAAGGAGAGTGGTGGTCTAGCAAGGAGCAGTGGCTGCAGTGGGGGAAAGGATGTGAGGAAGGTCAGAAATACCTGGGTTGTATGTGGAGGCAGAGACTGAAAGGGAGAAAAGATCCCACCAGCCTTTAAAAGAAAGAAAAGCATGGGAAAGGGATTATGTAGCAAGGTTCCCAGTGGCAGCAGAAGACTGGACTTCATAACCCAGGACAGGTTCACCTCCAAAAAAGTGGGATGAACAGTGGCTGTTGAAGGGGAAAGCAGGTGGGAGTACAGACAAACATGATGAAGTAAGCATAGGCAAAGTGGGAACATCCTTATTGAGATCCATGCTGAAGACGAAGACATCTTTGTGCACTCTGACACACAACTCTGCTAAGACCTGCTTCAGCTCCCTTCCCTTAGCCTATGTAACTTGTAGGAGCTGCAAAACAACTCTGCAACACACTCGCTAAAATAAAACACTATGGGCCACTTAGGAGCTTGGGATGCTTAGGAGCTTAGGAGCTTGAACTTTCCAGTACCTGCCCACCAAGAAAAGCTTTCCTTCTGGGCCTGCTAAGCTATCTTACAATGCCAAGGGCATTCTGCATGGCCCAGTGCAGTGTCTTGCTATCTAGGGCTTCTCGGAGCAAGTCATCTCGCTCCCAACAGCAACCACACAGTGCAGCTCTCGCCCTCGCCAGCATCGCCTGCTTGTCAGTGCTGCTAATTAACCCAGACAGAGCTTTCAGGTGGCTTGCTGTGTTGTGCCATTCAGATACACCATCAGAGACTCCTCCTGAAATGATGGAAATTTCGCCTCTCTTGCTGTGGCAGCTATTTGCCAGAGGGTCAGTAGATTCAATACAAGAGGTGCTGTGAAATACCGTGCTGCAGGCTATATACTGTACATATCCAAAGATAGCTGCACAGTTAAGGCTGGTGTCTAGACATGTTTTTCATATAATAAAAGTTCAGTTGTGTCTCCTAGACTAGAATTCACATGGAGAAGGATATATTTCTCCAGACCAGCCTAGTTTAAGATAAGTATATAAACCCTTCTGCCTACAAGATGCATTTTAGGTTTTCTTTCCAGACCCACAAGCATCGTGTAAGTGGCTTCAACTTTACTACCATGAACATTCAGCCATTTGAATAAGGACTGTATGATGCTGAACATAACATTAATGAGGCTTTCAAAAATTGTACCTGCCAGTGCTGAAGTCCCCTCTCTGCCCTTAACAAGTTAATATTACAGCAGTCAAGATGTGACTTACAATGGTTTCAGGTATTTTTTTTCACAGTAGAGAATGATTGGATATCACAATGGATAAAAACCACGATTTTCATTAGATTAACATTCTAATTCAATTAAATATATGTTACATTTATTTCCAAATATTTCTTCCTGAAGAAGTTAAACAACAGACCAGTGAGGACGTAGCAAGAGAAGGACTTTCAATCTCCAGTAAGTCAGAAGCTGGCCAGTTACTTTACCCTAGTGACAAGCCTATTAGGATGCTGCATAGTGTTTCTGCTTGTTTCTAATTTTAGAACTATACAACAGGGAGGATAAAGTAGGTGATATTAACTCCTCTGGCATTGATCTGCTAGAATCATAGTCCTCCTGCAATCTAATATATTTTCAGGAAAAGCAGGAAAATTACCACTCTTCTAGTGTAAGGATTGGGGACTATGCAGACCTTTCTAACGTGCAGGGCCTGATCCCCACTTGCATAGAGGAATCTTCAAGGGAAGCTGCAGAGAGTGACTTTGATGCTGCACAAGATGATATCCTAGCATAAAGGGAGCATTCACCCTGGAATTACACAACATGGCACAATTAAGTCTTCTGTGTTTCCAGGTGGATTTGTGGTAAAATGTTTAAACATGCCTAAGTGACCTGCCAGTAAATCAGCATCTTGACATGGAGCAGACTGGGAAAGGAGATTAAATGGAGAAAGTATGGAATTTGTCTCTTTCAGAGTATTTCTGTAGCATAATGCAGTGCTATTCAGGGATATTGTAGCTACCGCAAGCAGTGCAGTCACAGTAGCAAGATGCTAATGTGATTAATTAGTCCTGATGACAAACAGGTTATATTAACCTAGGCACAGCACCATGCTTATGTACTTAACTGCTTAAGTCTCCAGAGTGCTTGCAGCTCACTTGGGTTAATATAATCTAGTGATTTAAAAAGCATATTTCATTGTTCAAGCCATTAATAACAATATTGATTAATACCAAACCCAAGGCAGACTCTTGTCTCAAGATACACATATTCAATATATCAGTGAGCCAAGAGTAGCTAGTCTTTTAAGTGTTCCTTGCCACCTACCTAAGCATTCACCTTCCAGGAGCTTAACTTGAAGTAGCTTTTCTCATCTGGCTATGAAAATATTACATAGGATGGCATTAAAAGCCTCAAAAGAGTCAAGATACAGGATACATATATTTGTTTTTGTCTGCAGGCAAGTTATCCTGTAATATAACAGAAAAAACTAAATTTGACAAGATTGTTCCTTGATAAATCCATATTAGGTGTTACTCATCCTTGTTTTATCTTCCATGTATTCATAAAATACATTGTTTATTTTCATATTATTCTAGGAATTAAAGCTTGTCAGACCAATCTGTAACTCAGTTCTGTTCTCCATGTTCATACTCTTCCTTCATCCTTTTCTGAACACAGGCACCATATTTGTCTTTTTTATAATCTTTCTAATATTGTAAAACTTCTCATCCCCCATGCATACCATGGTAGTGCTTCAGCCTCTTGCCTTCAAGATTTACAGTTCCCTCAGTAATTTCCATGGGCTCCCCTGATCAGAAAACCCATCTAAGTGGTCTTTAACCTATTCCTATTCCTATTCCTATTCCTATTCCTATTCCTATTCCTATTCCTATTCCTATTCCTATTCCTATTCCACATCTGGAGTTTTACCTCTTTATAATGATGCTGATGGCATTAACTATATGATCAAATTTAAAATCCATGATGAACAAAAAAGAACCCTACCAAATTTCAGTCCTCATGTCATCTGTTATAAATTTTTCCTTTCTATTGAGAAGTAAACCAACACTTTTTGTAGTCCCTTGGTCTTCCTCCTGATGCTAACGGACTTCTGGAATGTCTCCTTGTTTTTAGCCCCAGGCTGTCATTTGAATAAATGTTTACTTCACGTGTACTGCTGAAATGATCTTCGGCCCAAAAATGTCGCTCAACTAATTTTTCATGTTAATGATGGTACCGAGGTAAAACAGTTGTTGAGTGGAGCCAACACTAATAGCTCTGAAAAAAGTATCAAGAGTTTCACAGTGGGAAACTGGCAATATTGCACACTCTTTGCATGAAGTAAGTGTGCCACAGAATGACGAGGAAGATAGATGCAGGTGGTCACTAAAACAAAGAGGCTAATGAAACCAATGAGCTGAAAACAATAGGAGTTTACACAGTATACTTTTTATCCAACATAGTTCTTCCCAGTTAAATGGCAATAGGATGGAAGGGCAGTGGCATTCTGATTTCGTTGAAGAACACAATACTGTGTTTGTAGTATCCTCTGTGATACTACAAAAGATTCTGTAAGATTCTGTGATCTTGTCCAAAATATTCTAGGTGACTTGGTTGAGCTCACTACAATGTGTGAAAACTTTTTGAAAGACAATGAAAATAATCAAACCCAACATTTAACCACATTGGAGCAATACTTAATCACATACCCAGTGGATCCTTGTTAGATACAATTTTAATTAATAGCTTCATTATCTGAAGGAGGCAATAAACATCATGTTAATGAAACTTGCAGTAGAGGCTAACTAGTTATAATCATCACTAACAGTAGAAAAAATTAAGGGGAATTTATGTGAATGAAAATATCAGAAGGTATCATCTAGGGAAGACCACAAGTTACTGTATCTGTCAAAAGTAAGAGTCTCCATAGAAGAGGAGAAAACTGTGGAGAGCGGTGTGTTGGAAGAGAGGCACTTATTTATAGTGAATAGAGTTGTGAGAATAATTGATTTTTCTGTTTGGTGCCCAAACTGAAAATAAATCAGGAAAACTAAAATCCATTCAGATATATTGCTCTCTTTTCACATATTTTTGCCATTTATTAAGACTAAACTTAGATCAATTTTAGAATGAAGCAGTATTAGAAAACAAAACCAAGACCATTTCATTTTTAAAATACTGAAACAGGGCATTTCTAGTTTGTCTTTTTTTCCCTGGTACTATTACTCAAAATTAATTTCTCAGCATGTGAATTTTATTCATAACATGTCTTTTTTAGAAATTAATATAATAGGCTCATTTGCAAAACATAGGTTATAACAATTCGCCCAGAATGCCCTGCTTCCACACCAAATACTTGTGGTTGGTCTCTAGGTATTTAGGTAACATCTTAGGTATTTAGGAAAACATCTCACAGTTTGGGATCTCTCCTTGTCAACCTACAACTCCCATTTGGTCTTGTGGAAGTCCTGTAGAAGTCACTGTGGGCTGGAGCCCCCACCTGACAGTGCTGTCTAGCTCCTTGTCAGCCATCAGGGATGGAGAAGATGGAACAAAGTGGTCAAGGGCCATCAGCATCACACAGCTCTTCCCTGCTGTGCTCGGGAGATTTTTAGTGCAGGGCCACACAGGATGTCTCTCTGTGGAAGCCTGTGGTGGGCAGAGGCCAGAGCTATGGGAACTGCCCTGGCCAAGGAGATGTAAAGGGCTAGCGTGCCTGGGCTCAGGGAGACCTGGCAGAGGGAAGCTGCCTTCAGGCTTTGGCTGTGTCAAATGTCACAGGTCATAAATGAAAATGACTCAGAGTGAAAAATAATGTGGTTGTTTCCTTTGTAGTGTTCCTTGCTGTGCCTGGCCTGGGAGGCCCAGAGGTAAGGACAGTAACTTGTCAGAAGATAAATGTGGGGTTTGAAATCAAGATGCTGCACTGGAATATTAGGTCTGTTTTACAGATTTACTTGTCCAGAAAAGTGTCTAGGGACAGTCTGTGAAAAGACCCTAAACAAGATTTAGGATGGCATATAATGGTAATTGTCTAGATTCAGCTTCCAGGTATTAGATTTTGTTGTACCTTTGTCTAATAGATGGCAGAACTGTAATGTATCAGATGCTATCTTCTTCCCACACGTATACCTAAAGACTTTTTACTCTTTCAAAAAGCCAAGCTGCCAGAGATGCTTAATCACTGTAATATGCACTTCCGAGATTTTGGGTTACTCGCCCATCTCATTTCTGAACCTTTGCCAATTTGTCAATAGTTGTTTGACTTTTGAGGTAGAAGAAACATTTAGACAGGCCCACAGCATCATTAAGTAGGAAATACAGAATGAACAACAGAAAAAGTGAAGCATCTGGCCCAGGACCACTCAGCTGTTTGGTAACGTGGTGGATGCTCCCGGAGCAAGGACTCCATTTCAGCAAGGCTAAAATGTTCTTCCACCCCGGTCCAGCCTTGCAGCAGCAGAGTTATCATCAGTGCTTACATTCAGCTGATTGATCTATCGTGACCCGTGAATATTTTCAGTCCTGTTTATCCTAATGCAATGCCTCTGTCTTCACAGGCAGAACTGCAGTCTGTGTTTACAGATGTGTTCACCTTTGTCTGACTCTGTTAAAACAGGTCATGTAAAGCCCTGTCTTTGTCAAAGGCAGCGAGAATCTTGTCATTGGCTGCAGTAGGGTTTTGTTGTTATTGTTTTCCCCCTGCAATATGTGCTCATTTTATAGAGTCCAGAATCACTTTGTGAAAGTTCATCATGATTTACCACGCTGCTAGTGTGTGAATTTTTGCAAACTTTATTAGCCAGTTCCTATTTTATTTAAAAAAAAAAAAAAGAAAGAAAAGAATAGTACTGGGCCAGGCACTCATCTCTGCAGATCTTTTCAGAGATACCTTCTCCCATTAAGCATTCTCTTTAAGAAATAGCCCATAAAACATATCAGTTACTTTTTAATCCACTTACTTAGGACTTGCAATATTGATATTGGATAGTGTTAATTTTTAAATCAAAATGTCACAGAATGGGAGATTAAATGCTGTATGGAATTCTCACTCTGACACACTAATATGACAAAACCCCATTTCCCATTCTTTTGCCAGAAATCACTGTAACATTGACTGACCCACAATTTGCTGGCCATCCATTTAACATGATTAAAAAATGCCACATCAGTTTCAAAAAGCATTTCCATTTTTCCAGGATCTATAGAGAAAAATTAACGTTAGTGGTTTGCAGAGTTTGCTGCTTAAAGTATATGCTCAGTAATCTCAAGAATGTCGGGAAAGCTTTGCAATGAGTATAATTAAATCCCAACTCTTCTGTAAAGCAGGCAGGCTTGGAATTAAAGACCTCACTACAAATCACTTCCAATTATTTGTAGACAGCCTCTTTTGTACAGGGCTTGCTTGGATTTTCATCTCCTTCAGTCCTCTCCCAGGGATGCTGGATGCATGACAAGGATTAAGCAACTGTGAAGTCCCACAGTATCATCTCCTCCTGACCTTACCATGTTCTCTATCTATGTTTTGAGTTGCACTCTGCATCCACAGTTTGCTCCACTACTGAGGTCAATATTGATGATGGGATTGATTTTTGTGCTCAAGGGTAACAAAAGTGAAAATTTTGAAATCAGAGTACTTCAGTTCATAAATGCTCATATGACCTTACTGAACCACCTTGTTTGCAGAAAATGAAGCAAGACAAATAGGAAACATAATATAAATATCTAAATATATCAATGGCAAAGATAATTGTAAGGAATTAAACATAAGTAAAATTCTGTCTCATCCTTGAATTTTTAGGAATTTTTCTTTCAAGTGTAGTTGAAACTGATGTAATCTTTCAACACATTTCAGCATAATTATGTTTCTAGAGAAAATGCCTCCTAACTTCTTATTCTTTTCCTGTACATTCTGCAAAACTGTAAACATACTGTGTTGTTGTTAAAAGGGGGAGATATGACAGTGTCTGGGGTCCTGATGTTCTCTGCAGGAGTTTAAATGCAACCATTTGCCAACTTCTTCTGCAGGAGTTTGAAAAGGGTTGTTTCCTCATTGGTAAGTTACAAACCCTTTGTAAAGCACATCAGCTACATAAAATATTGAATAATGTGTGCCTTCCTTTCTCATGAGACATTTATGAATGAATTATTTTGCTTAAATTGGATGAAGATGTTTATCTAATACATCCTGGCACCTCTGAGTTGGTTCAGAGGGCAGCACTGCTGAGCGCTGCCATGCCCTCAGCCCTGTCCCTGCCTTCGGGGCTGATGAGCTGCACTGGCAGCAGCCATTTGCCCTCTCGAGCTGCCAACCAGAGATGGCCATTGCTACAGGCAGACTGTCAGACCTGCTGCAAAGATGCAGCCACCTTCAGAAGCAGCTATGAATGTTTTATTGCCCCGGTAACTCCTTGTCCTTTCTGTTTGGCAAACCTGACCCAGCTGACAGCTTCACTGCAGCTTCTGGCCTCTCTTCTGTATTCAGTGGTGTGCACTGCAGGGGAGCCATGGGTTTTGATTTTTTATATTTGTATCCTTGTCTGGGTATTTCCTTTTCCTTATTGTAGGGTATTTTTACTCTTTTCCATGGCTGCACTTTCCACTCTGTATCCTTTTCCTGCCACCAAACTTCCTCCCAGCCATCTGGATGCTCAGTAAAATAATTTCCCAAAGAGTGGGTGTCCTCATCTCGGGCCACAGTTGGCCTCAACAAGCACCTTGGTGACTTCCCACCCTGAGTCATAGTGGCACATCCTGTGCTGCCTCTGTGTCTGCTAGTAAGTGACAGTGGCACCATCCTGGGAAAGAACAGTTGGCAAGCTGGGGGAGGACAGGGAGGCTGCAGGCTTCTTATAATAAGCAGAACCTGAGCTCTCCCTTAGATACGCAGGGTAAGGAGCAAGCTGTGCCTCTGAACCTGCCTAACTGTTCAATAATCACATCATATTTTCTTTGCCACCTGGAGAACCAGCTGATTCCCTTCTCACTCTCACACATTTCTCCTCTGGCTCTTGAATTGCCACATGCTGGGGAATCCTTACCCGTTGCTGCCTGTGCAGGCTGAATGAAGCACGCTCCTGAGATGGTTTTCTCAGTAGTGCTGCAGCAGAACAGCCAGCATGCTCCAAGCAGAGCCAAGCACAGAGCCCCAGCCCTTCCTAGCTTGCAGACCCATAAACATTTCCCAGGGAAGGTACAGAGCTGGTACAGCAACTTTGGTAGACCAACAATAGACTCACTTGCTTCCTTCACTTTTTGCAGACACCTCAGAAACAGTCCATGGTTTGGTGGTTATCAGCAGAGCGCAGTCCAGCCTCATCAGTCTGTGATTTATCTAACATTTACCTATCAGGAGAAAGTAGAAATCCTGAATCTCCACTGATGGATCCCAATCTTCTGCATCCTGCTTATGCTTCCTAAGACACAGCTGCTGCCATATCAAATGTGGCCCATTTGCCTTACCCAAAAGCCCAAATGTGGGTGTCTCATGCTTGCAGAGCTCTGGTGGCTCCAGGACTGAGCATCTCATGTGCTTTCAGCTCCAGGACCACGACATAGGTACACAGTACAGAAAAAGGACTGGAAAAAGTTGTTAAACAGGTTTAAAGCTGCCCACAGAAGTTGGGTTGAGGAGCATGCAGATCTGCTGAGCTGGTTTTCTGTATAGATGAATCCCTGAATCCGAGGAAAATTCAGCAAAAAGTTTTCTCCCCACCCTTGGGTTGTTTTTTTTTGCTATTGTCCAGCCAAGCAGAGCAGGGAAGATCACATAAATATCTGCCTGCAGAGAGATTTCCTTAAAGTCATTTTGTCAACTGCCTCTTCATTGCTCTTTTACATGGACAGTGTATGATATTATTTAGCCCTCAAGCAGAGGTTTAAATGCTTCCTACAGGAAGCATAGATGCCATAAAATTTCATATCTGCCCTGAAAAATAAGAAATAGAAGGTTTGGGTTGTGGTTTTTTTTACATATGCAAAATATCATCCCAAAGTAAAACTGAATAAAAACCTTGAGGGCACTAAAATGTGAAAGATGAAGAGTAATGTCACTACATGAGATTTGTAGGACTATCAGCATTAACTGCATTGCACCAACAAAAGAAAAAGTAATTCTCCATAAAGCCATTTTCCTAGGATCACTTCCAGAGATCAATTTTACAGAGACCATGGTCTTTGGAAGTCCCACTCAGAGAATTATACATTATAATAATGTAGTGGTTAGATGTTCATGAGACAGACAAAGCATTAAGTCCTGATAATGATTTCTTATGGGAGTTGGACCAACCTTCAACACACATCCGAAAAAAAAAACCCAAACTTTATAGCTGCATCTTTGCTTTTAAAGAAATATTACTAATACTAACTCTTTACACAATATTACTTAATTTCTATATGTTGTTTAACTTACTACTACACATTTCATTTTACAAATTAAAGTAATAAATAATCTACATCATATATGAATGATGGAAAACATCTCTATAGATGTGATCCGGGGACGCACATGCAGAAGAAAATCAAGTAACAGTATTTGGCAGTGGTGCAACAGGTATGTTTAGTACTGGCACCCCAGTTAATGAAGGATATTAATTAATTACAAATGGTTCACAGAAATATCGGAACAACAGTGAAAGTAGAATATGTGCTTTAACTCAAAAGACCCTGGATCCCAAATCTGTCTGAGTAGCAGAGATGAGGCTACAAGAGGACTTGATCAATTCACATGTACATTAGGAACAGAAATGTGGTAAAAGAGGTCTTCTAACCATTCTAAACATTAGACAAATGCAGATAATGATTCTCTGGCTAGAAACCGAATTCAGATAAATTCCAGCTAGATACAGGCTCTTAAAAGCAGTGGCAGAATTTGAGAGTTGTGTGATTCCTGCATGCCAGGAGCCCTGCAGGTACGAATAAAGGTCTTTCTAGACAAACATTATCTCAGATGCAATTTATTTAAGGACATCTTCTGGCCTGAACTATGCAGGTGAGGCAATTCTCACCCTGTTTTATAATGCAGAAAAGGCTGGCATAGGGTTCACATACCAAGAGAATGTAGCCACCTTCAAACACATTTTAGTTTTTAATGAACACATTAATGGAGCTGAGCATTTGAAATTATATTGTTATATTTATTTTTATTAAATAATCTTCAGGACCACGGTGTCATGGTTCTCCCTTGTATTCCTTGCTGGTAATGCCCTGTCGGTGGTGGTTCTCTCTTTGTTGTGGCACATGCTGCTGCAAGTCCCCAAAACCAAACTTTCCAGATGGTGAGCAACACATCCCATTTTCTGGATTTGCAGACCTGCTCCCTTCAGCGAGTGCCTGCAGGCCGCGCTCTCCCTGAATTCATTGCTGCTGAGGCAGCACGTGCTACAGATTTGCTGGATTCATCTCGAGTGCAGAAGCCTAGCAAGTTTAGTTATGAAACAAGCTACATGGAAATGCGAAGGTTAAATTTGTGATTGCAAACCAAGTTCTGAAAGGGAAACAAACACACACCAAAACCAAATTCCAGTGTACTTGTCATTGTGAGATGTCTCTGGGGCACAGAAGCTGAGGAAACAAATCAGCAGTGCTCTGCTCCTTCAGTGTTATCTTAAGGAATCAGCATCTCTCTTGCATTTCTGTCCCCCCTGTGACAATGAGAAGTTGTCGGGTTGCCTCTTGAGTGCAAATGAAGTATCAAATAATTTCCTGGGGACTTCAGTTCCCCTTCCTCCTTATCTTCTAATTTAGGGGAACTTAACCGTGTCACAGCTTTGATTAGCTCTTCTTTGTGAGAATGCAAACGTTGCTAGGCTTGTCTGGGGCCAGGATGCACTCCCTCTACAGTGCCTCTATGCAACATTGATTTCTTATCTGTGCTTTACCCTCCCAGGCAGTCAGATGTGCAATGGAAATGTTTTTCTTCATTTTAGAAGATCTTATAAATCACAGCTGATAAAGAAGTATTAATTGTGCAATGCCCTGGATAGCCTGGCAGTATGTGAAGCTTCGCTGGCTTTTTGCAAAAATAACACCTGACATATTCATTGTAGAGATAACCAATTTGCCATTCAGAATGCCTTCTCCCCACTGCTTTGCCCTTCTTAGACACTGTACACCATTTTTAGGTGATTTTACCACCACAGATAGTCTCTGCAAAGTATCCCCATGTAGTGGTGGAGAAGCCTTTGGTATTTCACAACCTATTTGTAGGAAACTGAATATAGACCCCTTAATGTCTGGAGAGCAGTGTAGGGGAAAGGGACCTGGGGGTCCTGGTGGACAGCAGGATGACCATGAGCCAGCAATGTGCCCTTGTGGCCAAGAAGGCCAATGGCATCCTGGGGTGTATTAGAAAGGGGTGTGGTTAGTAGGTGGAGAGAGGTTCTCCTCCCCCTCTATTCTGCCCTGGTGAGGCTGCATCTGGAATATTGTGTCCAGTTCTGGGCCCCCCAGTTCAAGAAGGACAGGGAACTGCTTGAGAGAGTCCAGCGCAGAGCCACAAAGATGATGAAGGGAGTGGAACATCTCCCTTATGAGGAAAGGCTGAGGGAGCTGGGTCTCTTTAGCTTGGAGAAGAGGAGACTGAGGGGTGACCTTATTAATGTTTATAAATATGTAAAGGGTGAGTGTCATGAGGATGGAGCCAGGCTCTTCTCAGTGACATCCAGTGATAGGACAAGGGGCAACGGATGCAAGCTGGAACATAGGAGGTTCCGCATAAATGTGAGGAAGAACTTCTTCACAGTGAGGGTAACAGAACACTGGCACAGGCTGCCCAGAGAGGTTGTGGAGTCTCCTTCTCTGGAGACATTCAAAACCCTCCTGGACATGTTCCTGTGTGACCTGACCTAGGTGTTCCTGTTCTGGCAGGGGGATTGGACTAGATGATCTTTTGAGGTCCCTTCCAATCCCTAACATTCTGTGATTCTGTAATGTTCATTGCTGCGGAAGAAACTAAAGCAGGTATCTCTTTTCTAAGATACATGGAAATCCAACACCACCCCCTCAGAAACTTTATGGCTGTAGCCTTCTATTGTGAAGACATTATGAATATTTTCGGTGACTTCTATACCTGAGCAGAGGAGTATTCAGCTTGTATGAAAAAGTAGATCTGTATGCTTTTAAAACAGAAAGAAAAGTGACATTTTGAACTTCAGCAATTATTTCCTGCTTCACTGTCATTACAGTTGGAGTAGCTCTGAGTCAGTTTTAAGGGCCCTGATTCATACAGTCAACATTTTGACAGCAAAACAATCAAATATTAAAAAAAAAAGGGTTTGATCTTGACAGCACTGCAGCTGCTTTACACCTTGAAGACAGTATAAAATTGTCATTAAGCCAGTCTTGGTAGGAGAAATCTTTGGTAACATACGGGCACTAAGTGGGACTGTGTGTTATCCCCCTCCTCTGGCACCATTAGGGCATGGCTAAGAAACACCAGTCCCCATGATTTTTTTGTTGTTGAATCCATTTATTTAAATAATTGTAGCCACGGGAATCAATGGTGCCCACTCTCATTCCAGGTAGTTTTTAGGCTACTCTGAGTTGCACTAGGATATGATACTAATACCTCTGGTGATAACCTTATCTAACATCTGCTTAAAGAAGTTGTGCTGTGACTGCCCTCATCAGTAGCCAAGAACTGGAGCCAAGTCCTCAATCTAATGATGGTAAAATCAGAAGCAGAGCAAATAATGAGGAATAATGCAATCTGCTTCCAGAAGACATGGATCATTAGGCTGATTAAAGCAGCAGATGGTAAAGAAAGTTCAGTGTAGAATTCCATAAAATAACTAGTCCAAGATCGAGGAAACTGCCCAAGAAATTGGTGCTAAATGGAACAATCAAATAAGACCGGAGCTTGTATGAAAACAACAATTGGAATTTATACGCCAAGTAATGCCTCAGAAAGAAGAATACACCTAATGTATTGATAAAAGACAAACTACAGATGGGTGATGCTTTTTCTGTATAAGACACTCATTAAGAACTGTTTCAAATACTGAGCACTACATCAGTCCCTGCACACATCAATAAGTTATTATTGCCTTGGAGCGGGTACAGGCTAGGTCAACAAAGATTGCACTAGCTCTGTGAAACAGGCTATAAACATAACGGAGTTGTGTTTCTTTTTATTAAAGAGTCTTCAAGGGGACATAGTGGAAGTTTTTTCAAGTTACAAACTAGATCAATAAAGTCAATGTAGATAGTGTTTTAAAGCCAGTATGGGGTTAAGACTTTTTTTCACTAGAAATGAAACAGGGAACACGTTATTATGAAAAGGTAACATACAAAATCAGTTACAGGTGAGGCCTGTTGGTATCTGAATTGTAACATCGCCATATTCTAAGAAAGTAGAATTAATTGTCTGCTCTTGTGAATAAGAAATAGTTTATGAAAAAACAACCAGGACTGGCCTTTTTATCTTCTCAGAATATGCAAAAGTTGACCTGATATTTCATGATTTTATAAACTGATGTTGTACTACTTAGCCTGATGAATCTGAACTCCATCAGTTTGGAGCAGACCCCAGGGATCAGAGTTACTGGGAGCCTGTTCCTGAGTTGTCCAGGCTGACTGACCTCGTAACACTGAACATGCAGCAGCTCAACTTCTTTGGCTGCTGACTCCACTTTGCAAAGTGCTCTGAGATAACTAAATAAAAGCCACTAAAAGAATGTAACTGTTAATTATTTTTTGTGACGGGTCTCTTACTAGTGAAGGATAGAGCTACCTAATTTCTCTGTTAAATCCTTGAACAATCCTGTGTACTTTTCATAGGCACTTGTTTCATATCTTATATTCCCCTACTGTCACCATCTTTACTGAATATCACAGTATCATTGAATGGTTTGGTTTGGAAGGGACCTTAGAGATCATCTAGTTCCAAGCCCCCTGCCATGGGCAGGGACACCTCCCACTAGACCAGGTTGCTCAAAGCCCCATCCAGCCTGGCCTTGAACACTTCCAGGAAGGGGGCATCCACAGCTTCTCTGGGCAACCTGTTCCAGTGTTTCACCACCCTCACAGTAAAGAATTTATTCCTAATAACTAATCTAAATCTACCCTCTTTCAGTTTAAAACTGTTACCCCTTGTCCTATCACTCCATGCCCTTGTAAAAAGTCCCTCTCCAGCTTTCTTGTAGGCCCTATCAGGTACTGGAAGGTGCTATCAGGTACCTCTGAAGCCTTCTCTTCTCCAGGCTGAACAACCCCAACTCTCTCAAACTGTCTTCATAGGAAAGGTGCTCCAGCCCTCTGATCTTCTTCATATCATCTCAGAGTGGCTAAATCACACAAAAAGTTCATAGCTGATGACATTTTCCCAAGCTTCAGAGTAACACTTGTGTCCTACTTTTTAATAAGGAAACCCAACACTTCTCTCTTTTACAGTTTTTTCTTATTTTACCACCAGCTGAAACAGGAGTGGCACGTAAGGCACTTGCACAACATCAGCACTCCAGCACCTCCCCAGGTACTTTCCCAGCACAAGTACCTTTTGTATCAGGCTTTTTAAATTTGCATCATGGAGCTTCAGATCTCCTGCCTCCTCTGTATTGCTGGAAAGCAGATGCATTAATGAGCAACGGCCTATAGATCATTTCACTGTCAAGTTCCCAGTTCACATCCTAGCTAGGGCTGAATATGATGTGCAAGTATAGTCAGGAGTACGAGGGCTGTATGAGACCAACAGCCATTGAAGCAGTAGGGCAAAAGTAAACAGAACTAGAAGCAATGCTTCATAGGATCTGGTCTAGAGATGGTCCTGGTTTGAACAGTATCGGTAGGAGAATCAGATGGCTAGAACAAATATATGGGGTGTACCTTGCATTCATCTGATGCTCAGTAGGTGTATAAAAGAGTTTGGTATGCTGGAAGGATAGAATAATGCTGTGTTGGTGGAAATCTAGCTGGAGGATGCGCTTAATAAAGCAAGCCCTTTGCAGCTTCATGGCAATGACCTGAAGCATCCTGGAGCATGAATTTGTGCCTGACAGAGGAAGAGGACTGCAACTGAAGGCAGCTGTGAGCAAGGGATGATGAAAAGCGAAAGTTTCTTGTGAATTACTCTTCACTGATCATGATCTTGTCCTCATTTTGCAAATACAGAATCCTGTTAAGGTGGCTGGATGCTTTGCAAGGCCACTCAGGCAAGATATTTTTCAAAATATTCTTAGTTGAGACAAGAGCTGGGCAATGATGTACAGGGCACAGCCGGGTGTCTGATCCTGTGGGCTGATGTGCTCTGGCTTTGCCTTGATTAAAAATATCATGATGTAATTTATTTAAGAGGAGACAGATTGACAGGCACAGGATTTAATTAAAGAAACATTAAGCCAGTTTTGAATTCCCAGTTTGCACCTATGTGGCACAAAAGCACCAATTGAAAACTGGGGAGGGACTTTTTACAAGGGACTGTAATGATAGGATGAGGGGCAATGGGTGGAAGCTGAGAGAGGGTAGATTTAGACTAGACATAAGGAAGAACTTTACTGTGAGGGTGGTGAGGCACTGGCACAGGTTGCCCAAGGAAGTTGTGGGATGCTCCATCCCTGGAAGTGTTCAGAGCCAGGCTGGATGGAGCCTTGAGCAACCTGATCTAGTGGGAAGTGTCCCTGCCATGACAGGGGGGTTGGAACTAGATGATCTTTGAGATCCCTTCCAACCCAAACCACTCTATGATTCTATGAATTCATGAAGGAGGAGAATCTGCCCCACCAATGGTGGACATATTCACCCCAGTAATATTTCAGAGGAGTTCCCTCCCTTCCCCTCTTCTTTGTACTTATTTCTCACAGTATTCATTCTTGGAAGCCATGTGATTCAATAGGGAGCACACAGCTGAAGTGAGGACTATGTGTGTGTATAAAGCATGTACATAAATGGATCTTCAAGGTTGTTTCTTCTGTTGTCTGCCTCAATTTGCAGGTTAACATAAAGTAGGCATTCCCACTTTCTTCTTTAAGTAGTTTTTGCCATCCTCAATTCCTTACGGATTTAACTTTGAGGTTATGGAAAATAATTTAATAAAAGCAGTATTACCAAAAATTAAATGGAGAACTTTAAGTCTGTTCAGAGGAAAATCCTTTCCATTTGTGCAGCATTTTAAACATTATCAGCACACCCACACTTGTGTTACTTGCAGCAAGCTTATCACTGAAGATTGGAGAGGTTTAGGTAAAGAAACAACCTGTATAAAGAAATAAATCACTTCATACACACTTCTTAAAAAAATGGTGAAATCTTGTGGTAGCAGAGTTGAATGTCTCCTGTTTGGTTTTTGCTTCTGTTGTGGGTTCCAGGACTATGAGATTGCATCCATTAAGACTTTTATGCGATTTTGTTCTGCATAAGCATATTTCATTTTATATTATGTGGACCAAATTCAGGCTTGATGAGCTATGTGACATTCCTTTTGAAGTCCCTGGGCTATTAATTCTCACAGAAGTGAGTAAAAACTAGATCTTTGTCTTTATCTTTTACAATGGGATCTCTGCATTGAAGAAAATAAATAATGAAGTCCAGACAAAAATAATAATGAAATCATATAAGCAGTTCAAGTTCTTTATTCCTTGGACATTAAAAGAGTCAAAACTCTGATTTTAGTGGTTCAGGTTTTTGCAGCATTTTGGATCAGTCTCATTACTGAAGCTTTGTGCACTTGCAACAGAATTTGCATCATAAACATTCCAAACAGAAATGCAGATAATTTTTCCAGCTACTTGTGAGAATGGTCTTCTGATCCCTAGAAATCAATTATCTTTTACCTTTATACAGAGGAATTAACAGTAAAAATATCCTTTAGCAATAAGTCATCTCCTGTATTTCATATGAATTTAGGAAAGATAATAATTAGAAGAAAAATGCATTTAGTAATGTTACAGGTGGTAACCTTCAGAATTGTCCCTTCTGAAGAATTCCCATCATTGCAACAGTCATGTTCCAGGTTAGGAAGGCTCCTTAAAACCAGTTGTAGTTCCCAGAAATGAGCAGCCACCCAGCCCAGTGCTCAGCAGAGCCACAGCGTGCTCTTCTGCAGCCTCCAGCAGTGACCTGAGCAGCTCCCAGAAGGGCACAGATGAAGGGTGAGCCCATGGATCCTTACCAGGTTGTTCACCCAGCAGCTCAAGCACATCTACTTACATGTCCTCTCCTCCACTCCTTGGTCTGAAGTACTCGGTACCCTACAAAGAAAAGGGAATGAGGTAGGGAAGGAAGAGAAGGCTTCACCTCCTGAGTACCCAGGTCCTCAAATCCACATAGATGATACTACACCTTTTGGGTATGGTGGGATGATCCCACCATACCTTTTCCACACTGAATGAAGTCTCCAGTGCTGACAGATCAATCTCCCCTTCATAATTTCCAAAACTCTGCAGTGCTCCTGAAATGTTTTACTGGAGAAAGTTGAAGGAAATATAAAACTAATAGAAAGAGTATTTCTAATAATATTAGCAGAATTAAATAATACAAGGAATCATTCCTATTAATATTAAATACAACCCAAACATTTTAATTCACCTGTAGTTATTGAAATTTCATTTGTCCCAAAGCTCATAATTTTTATGCCTCGAAGCCCAGTTTGGCTTTGGTGTGCAACAGCCTCTGTAAAACCAGACTGGGGAATCACAGAATCACAGAATGGTAGAGATTAGAAGGGACCTCCGAAGATCTAGTCCAGCCCCCCTGCTAGAGCAGGATCCTAGAGCAGGCCACACAGGAACATGTTCAGACGGGTTTTGAATGTCTCCAGAGACGGAGACTCCACAACCTCTCTGGGCAGCCTGTTCCAGCGCTCAGTCACCCTCACAGTAAAGAAGTGTTTTCAACAAAAGATGAAGTAATCTTCTAATCAGCCGTGCATCATAACTACTTTTAGTACTGCCATCTTCTGTAATTAATACAAACTGCAAATGAAGTTGCGCACAATTCCTGCTGTGAGAGAGAAGAGCAACGCTGAGGTAATGCCTCCTAGAAGGATTACATTATGAGGAACTGATGTGGAAAGATGTCATAAATAATTTATTTTTCAAGAGGTAAAATGCTGTAGGATTCAGAATAAAAATTTGTGTAGCTTTTGCTATTAACTGCCTTCACACTCTCCTGCACTCTTACACAACTGCCCTTTGAAACGATTTTTCATGCATTTTGAGATCATCACTGTAAATGAGGAGTTTCTTTGGCTTGAGACACACAGAGCAGAGAGGTTAGAGGTGCAGTGTGATGAAGATGCATGTGCCATTGCCATTGTTCTGGTTCCTGAGAAAAAGGAAAGAGTAGTAGCCTTAAGCACTTTTTCTCTAATAATACCAAGCTGTCTGTTGTTGTTCACTGAGGAATAATTGCTTTGGGGTGTTTCAAAACTAGTTTTTAAGTGAAGGATGCAAAATTACTTCTTGCTGGAGATGCAATGAATCTAGCTGACACTTTAATATGTTTATTAAAAGGCATGTGAGGCAGGTGAAGCAGTAATAAATATCCATGCAGAGAAAGATCATGCATATCTGTGGGATGCTATCCAGTTAAAAGCATCTTTGAAAAATAAGTGAGGATTCATTGGTTTCCCCAAAGTTTTATTTCTGATTTATTACCAAGACATTTTTGAAAATTACTATCTTTGATAAAGTGACACAAGCTGAAGGGAAGTATATACAAACAAATTTTATTTCTGACTTTAATCTCCATATGTTTGGACAAGTGCTTGAAGAAACATTTCGATCTCTCTGCCTTTCACCAAAGTGTAATCTGTTTTAGGTTTGAGGAATTTTGACCTAGTTCTGGTGCCTTCTCCACACCTCTCTCCTCAAACAAATGAATTACTTTCCCCTGTGGCTAGAAAACAGTAAAAAGAGCAGAGGTTCAATTTATTTTTATAAGGCATTGTGCATACAAAACCTTAGGAAGCATAATAATTGCAGCAAGGGAAAAATGCTGTAAAATGTAGCAGTATAAAATCAGAGGAGATATGGGGCCATAAACTAGGGAACGCCTTGGTAGGAGTAAGGCATGGTGTGGGGCACAGCCTGCAAGGCTATAAGCAAAATAGACTGGAGCACTTTGGAGCTATAATTTTGAAATATATTACGTGTTAATAAGGGAGGTGTGTAATAGCCTGCAAAATGATCATGTTTGTAGCTGGCGTGACAGCAGCAGTGAACCCTGTAATGGGAAAGAAGGTCCATGGTTACAGCTCAGGCTGGTCTGAGGTCTCAGGAGAGCCACAACATGGAGGTCAGTGGGAGTAAGTGTAGCAATATGCACAGATACCACCCATTAGCCCCATTAAGGGACTCTGGGATGATTAGGGTGTTTTTGTAGCTGATATTAAGCCATGAGAGGTCTTTCAAGAGAGGAATATAGACCTGAAACTATACTGATAGGGCTTGCAATAGTCCAGGCAGAAAGTGAAAGCATGTACAGATGTGCAACTGGGACCCAGCAAAAGTGTTTTTTTAGGAGGCAGATTTATGGGGAACTGTGCAAAATGCAGCAATTAGGAGGGTAAAGACCAGTTTCTGGGTGAGGATGGCTCCAGAATGGTAGGCTTTTCTTTAGATGTGGGAAGAGATGATTTAGAAAGGTGATGGATCAGACCGGGGTGTGACTGTGGGGATTTCTCTTGCCAAACATACCATTACTTTCTGGGTGCTGAACTCAGGGAAATGAACCCGTCCCAGCTCGCAGTGAGCTTGGTATGGGAAAGGGAACAGACTTATCTGGAGAAGATTTCAAATTGGCTACTGTCAGCAAGTGGTAATGAGAAGCAGAGGTGATAATAGATACTATGATAAGCAATCTGTCCAGGTGGAAAGAGATGAGAAAAAGACATTAAGACACAGACTAAATTTTCTGATCTACCACAGCCACTTCATACTATGCTAATGCAAATGAAATGGAGACTTAAACCTCCAGTGCACAAAGCAGTTACTTTCAGAGAAGACCAAAATTTCCTGAGGGACAAAAGTAGATCTGAGTATGACACTGGAGTCATCACTAGGGAATTCAGAGTAACAGGAAACCAAACGTATTCCTGTATAAATGATGAAAAATAGTGCACTTCTATCTGGAGCATTATACAGTGCCAGGAAGGCCCATTAGCCCATTAGGGTGGAAGTGCCCTTTGACCAGCCTGAGAAGAGTCTCACAGTGAAGTTCTTGTACCCAGAATAGCATGTGTCGGAATGCAGTGTTACATCAGGAAGCTGGAAGGATGTGAGAAGACTTCGCCTGTTGTCCTGCAGGTACAGGATAATTTAGTTAGGATGCGGTAGCAACTTGAACTCACTGATATGGTGGCTTGCTTGGAGCGTGTTTTCACAGACTACCCCTTGGTGCTCTTTTGTGTTTGGCAGCAGTGGATAACAGGTAAAGGCAGGTGAACTTATGTTATCCTTTGATACAGCAGACAGGGCACACAGGCAAACTGCAGTGTGATTCACTAAGCGTCAACATGCTTCTAGAGATAAAGCTCACGTTCCAGCTGCAATCCCTCTCTATCAGCCAATGGCACCTGCTCCAGCAGCAGAAGACCTCCCAGTGCAGAAATCTTTGGTAGCACTCAATGATCTTAACCACCCATTTAAGCTTTTCCATCCTCTCTTAGCTGAAGCATTGTGCTCACCTTTGGCAATTCCATCCCATCTTTTCTTTGGAGAAGACTGCAAGCAGCCAAATCAAAAACCTATTCCAACACTGAAACAAGTGACGATAAGCTGTATTTGAGCTGCAGATGGCAGGCTTATGTACTACACACTGCAGCTAAAACTGCAGCAAGGAGCTCCCTCTGAGCTGCCAATACCTTATGAATTCAGTACAAAAGGGGGAGATCTGGTGTTGCATTGTGCATCTGTGGACCCTGCTTTTTATTCTGCACGCACATGCGTCTTTGTATACCATGTGCATATTTGCTAGAGAGTCAGGTGCCACAGCAGTGTCAAAATCGAATTTTCTTCTGAATTAAGGAGTCATATGTGCTCTACCCTATGTGAGTGAAAGCTGGCAGGAGTTCAAAGATACAGGCCCTGGGGATTACTTTTAAATGCTTGTCTTGGTGAGTTGGGCTGCTACAGCCATTATCCAGGGAAGCGTCACTCCAGACGGATTACCTCTGCGGACGTCAGCACTACAATTGGATTAGGTCAGCTGTCTGCACACCTGCTCATTTCACTAACTGTCTCTTGGCATTAAATCACCCAGGTGTGTCCTAAAGTGTTTTTCCTCATCATTAGACCCAGGTGCCGACTTGTGTTTCCAGGTGGAGAGGGCAGAGTGACCTGCAGTCCACAGTGTGGAGGTCAGCAGAGGAGCACAAAGCAGAGAGGATGTGGGGACGGGGCTATATGATCTGGCATGATCCCTGGCATTCATAAGTGACATGCATAGGCTCTAGGTCAAGGATGGCATCCAAAATATTTAACACCACTTTTCTCAAGGGGGATGAATATCCCTTCTGTAACCAATTAACTGAAGGATGTTTTCCTGGAGACTAACAGACCAATACTTTTGCTTCTCTTCTGTATCTTTCCCCCTTTCTTCCACAATGTTTCTAAAAATGATCAGGTTACAGAAATCTACAGATCTAACACAGATGGTACCCCTGGATTCTGGATTGCTTTTTCTCCCCACAAACACTTCTGCACACCACTCCCCCTCACACACACACACACACTCCCCCTGCCCCCTGCTTCCCTTTTTAGTGTTAGATTTTCTGCAAGATTTATTGCTCTCTCTCTTTCTTGGGGCCGTATCTTTCTTCGTCCAGAAGGAAGGTGTATCAGGGCCTCTAATTTATCTTTTTTATCTTCTGTTCCACCAAACACTCTCTGTACCTGCTTTTAATACCCTCTTTTTCTCCTCCTGACCTCCATTTCTCTGTTATTCTTCCTTCAACACCTGACTTCAACTCTCTTCCAAACTAGCAAACAGACTCCTGTTTTGAATTCCTGTTTTATTTCTTCTTCTGTGGTCTCTTTCCTCCATTCCCATCCCCCTCCATTACCTATTATGAGGTAGTCTGGAAACATGGGGCAAAAGGACATAATGGCCTTCATTATGAATAAAATAATGAAGACTATTATGTCCTTTTTAAAGTGCAAAACAGTGCCCATATATTCATATGGCAAAGAACCACTGCAGTGTATGAGATAATCATGGTGCTGGGAGCAAAGAGATAATAAAAAGTCATTAACTACACTGATAATTCTGTAAGATCGGTAATAAAATTGGATGTTAAAAGTTGGAAGACAATGTGCAGATTTACTCTGAGTATACACTGACAAATTCACTTACATCCAATGAGAGAACATCTGGCAGCTGTAGAAAGAAATGTACATTAACTGTGTACAGCAGAAATTTTTGGATCAAACAGGCAAACAAGATGGGTGTTGGCATCTTCTCAGAACTACCTCCCTGACCAGTAAGAAGCCCATGCAGATCTGGGAAAGGACATTCTCCAGAGTGACATTAGAAGAGTGATTGAGCCAGAATGGGGAGAGGTCACAAACAAAAGATGTTTGCACATGGCAAAAGTAGGTGGAAAGTTAGTGGAAAAGGACAAAGTTGGAATCTGCAAGGAAGCTCATGTGATGCTTGAACTGGGATGAAGTTTCAGGAATGGTGGGGAGGAGAAGGAAAATGAATCCACAGCTTATCACAAGTCCTATTAAACTATCACATGCATTTATGTTCAAGTCTGCTTTGACTCCCCTGATGCTGGCTGTGAGCCACCTCCCGCTGCCTCCCTGTATCTTCTCTCAAGCAGCTCAAGGACACTTCTTCCTTACTCACTCATGGTGGCTGCAGTGACTTTCTGATCCTCTGGAACTCCAGACCAGCAGATGCAGAGAAATGAGGCACAACAGTCATGGAGTTTGCCACATCTGGCAAGTGGTTTGCTTAGTTAGTGTTCTGCATGTCCTTCATTGTGAGCTCTATGCATGCAACCAACACAATGAACTGCTTTGGTAGGTGTGTGCTGGACATCTTCACAGAGTGTGGAAGCCATCAAAACAGCGTTAAGTGGCTCCAATGGATATTTATTCATGTTTTAGAGATTCTGAAAAGAATCCACAGGCTATTCTGTACAGTGTTTTGTAATTGTATTAATTTACAATCAGTTAAAAGCTGGTTGTATTTTGAATGCCTAGCTTCTTCTATGCCATTCTGTTTGCTTTCTTGCATGTACAGCAATTTTGTTGTAGAGGGGTGGTTTTGTAAATCCACCTTGTGTTTTTACAAACAGATTTAAAAAGTACACTATACTGCAAAGAAAGTTGTTCTTGGGCTGACGGTTTCAGGGAAGGACAACTGCCTATTGCATGGGAACTCAACGCATCCTGAGCTGTGGTTCAGAGTGAAAAATCAGTCAAGATTCAGATTTTCACTCATGATCTCAAGTCACTAGCTAAAACTCCAAAATCAAGCAATAGACCTTGAAAGCCATGAGATTTTTAAAAGAAGATCATTTGTTTGATTTATGATTATTCTTTGGCCACACATACTCTATGTGAAGCAACCAGCTTTTCCCACTCTCCTGAAATTATTCAGAAAGGTAAACTGACCTTTTGCTGCTGCAGAAATTCCTGTCATTACACACACTTGCCACATCTTCCACACTTCCACTTCTGTCATTTTACCAGCAGCCTACCAGTTTTCAGGTACCTGGCATTCCAGGCAACCATCCACCTGAAAATCCTGGGTGAATCCACATTGTGTATGGAAGGCATGCTCAAGCTATCCTCCTGGCTGTGAGCACCAAACAGCTTCCTTAACAGCTCTCATTGCCAGCTGCTCTCACATAAAAAGTGGGCATTTCAGGTATAAAGGGGACCTCTCCCCAGATCCACAATCAATGCTTGTGAGAGGGTTGGTAATTATTGTTTTACAGCTAAACTGGCTCCAGCTCCCACTAAAATCCATCACACGCAAAAGGGATTGCAAGAATTGTTTTGTTATTCTTAGAATGTAGTAAGTCCTTGACTGTTGTTCTGGAAGCCATGCTCTATCTGCACCATTCAACAAGCTCTTTACATCAATTTAATACGTGCATAATATATTTCTATATGTGCATAATACGTTTTTATTTCTTTCTGTATATGTCAAGAATCAAAACACAAATTATCACTTAAGCCATCTCTATATTAGCCCCTACCAACCAATTCCATATTTCTCAGCATTTATGTTTTACTTTGTGCAACAGCCTGTGCCATCTAGTTGCCTCTGTTTTTCGTGGGCTATTAATGCCACAGGTACTGTCACTGCTGTGATGGATGTGAGCTATCTGTAGGCAAAGTGTGAGTATTGATTTGTGTGCAGATGAATGAGCTGTGCAGGGGGAGGTTGTTGGCAGTGTGTCTGTACACAGTGGAGAGACCTTCCTGTGACATGTTTCTGTGTGTATGGCATATACAGTAGTGCAGATCCCACCCAGATAAAACTGCTAGGAAGACCTGGTTGCAGCCTTCCACCCCATGGTTAGTGGGGCAGTTCCTCTTCCTCTTTTCCCCTCTTTATCTCTTCATATGACCCACATTTGGGGTGAAACCAGCTAACCAATCTGCTGCATTGCATCAAGGTCCCACATTCCCAATGTACAAAAGTCTAAATACTGTGTCAAGTCTACATGCACACACAAGAAACAAGCTCTCCTACCTTTTCTGGACACAATCCTATTCAGGCTTCCTAGATTTTATGTAGGTTTTGCCCACCAAGTTCTTCTATACCAGCTTCCGGCTGACCTAGCCAAGTCCTAACAAATCTCTGGCAATCAAAGATGCAACTGTGCTCTGCAAGGACAACCTCTCCACAGTGAGGCTCTCATGGAGATATATTTGCATTGTTGGTGTTTGTTAAGGACGATCAGATATAGTGCACTTCAACATCTCACAGTAAGATCTTTTAGCAGCAGTCCCGCTTGGTTTGCATAGCATTGCAGAGCGACATTCTTCTGTTGAAAGCCTTAGTGGATTCTGCAACAGGGTCATTGCTTAATCATTCACCTGTGATGGCCTTAGGAGGGGCTGATTCCCATGGGCTGGGCTGTCTGGGCTCCTCTGATCACTGTCAGGTCTTGGTGTGTATTTGGGTTAGCAGTTAACCAGGTATCCCCACAGTGTTAGCTGGGACTCATCACCTAACAGAAGTTCAAGCTTCCTGACCATCCTTAAAACACTGAACTGTTAGCTCACATTCTAGCCCACAGCTGAAGAAAGCCAGCTGGCTTTACTGACAGAAATAATCTGATGTGAGGAAGGAAGTGGCCTAAGCTCAGATCTTGACCCCCTCAGTAGCACGCATGTTACAGACATTTGAATGCCTGAAGCTGTTTTCCCCTCTGTGCTTTGAAGATCTCTTATCAGGTCTTACAGTCTTGCATCTGTCTCTATTCCCTAATGCCAGGCTGCTCCACTGTAAGACAGCCTCTCATTTCTGAGAAACCTTTTAGTGCAATAATCAATGTTGCATGTTCAGGAGATCCCTGAAACTGTAAGAGCACAGTTTTGGTCAATGTCAAGAAGTTTGCAAAATTACAAAATTATGAAGTTAGCTAGGAAGAGAGATTGCCATACCCAGGCAGAACAGCCAGGCAATGCATCAACACAGCAAGAAAGGTCTGTGCTAGCCATTCCGGAACATGGCACTGGTTAGCCTTGAGTTCCCGTGGGTAGGCAGAACGTCTCAAGACCAACACAACATACTTAACCCCAACAGAGGCCTCCAAGAGCATTGGAAACCTCTGCCTATCCATACACACTGTCTACTAAAGTAAGCATAGTGGGCTGGAAATTGAAACTGTCAGCTGCTCATGGAGAGGCTCTCTCAAAAGATTTTTTCACCACTAACTTAGACTGATGCTGTTGCCTTCAGAAAGACCCCAGAAAACATTTCCTGGAAACCTGAAGAAGTGTATGTATTTGACTTTTACTGATCCAGGAAATCACATTTATTTCCTAGAATGCTGTTGTATGTAATGGCCAGAATTTGCAGTTGTCACTGACTTTTCCCTGTTCTTTGATTTAGGGATAGGCAGCTGAGTTCATGTAGATGCCACACTGTAGGCATCTACATCTCAGCAAATGACCCCAGAGTCCCTTTATTGTCCCTTTATAGAAACCTAGTTGATAAAGTCGATATCATGATTCATCTCATCCTAAAGTGGAAGCTGACTTCTTGGCAGATTAATTACCCCCCTACATTAATTGCCACTGACTACACTGACTGGACTGCCATTAGTTCAAGAGGGACCATAAACAATCGGACATATGTGAACACATATAAATCCCACTGAGATTTCCATATTTTCATCACAGGCCTTTACTGGCCACAAGGTCAAAGTTGGCAGGAGAGAACCTGTTTCTCCTGCTTGCAATGCACTCTCTTGTCTTTCCTTGACTTTTAGATTGTCTTTCCCTCATAGCAGTTTGGCCTTCTGCCTGCAGGACTAGGCTGTCTTGGACATGGTGGAGGTAGACCTCAGTGTCTTGCCCATTGTGGTAGGACAAAACAAGGTCTGCTGCAGTTTGTGAAACATATCCTCGTTCTGCTGTTTTCCTCAGCTCCAGCTGAGCTTTGTGCTTCCTCTACATGCTTCATCCTCCAGCCTGGCCTGACTCCTGCCTCAAGCATCCTGCAGCTCCTGAAGACATTTCTGACCCAGCTGCATCTCTCAGTGTGCACAAGTGTCAGTGTCCATATGCACATCTGTTTTCCTTAATGTAAATTCCATCTCTGTACTCCTGTGTACATTTTGCCATGTTGACTTAAGTGTGGGCTTCGACACTCCAGCTTCAGTGGGGCCACAACTGCAGCTGAGAAACACACAGGTGGTGCAGCAGCCATTTCTCCTTGTATGCCTCATATGCTCCCCTCCTGAGGCTGAGGGGTCCGTGAGGGAGATTTCAGCCCATACCATTGGTGCCTAGTCAGTGACCTGTGGGCAGCAAGTCTTTCCAAACCAATCTGTAGCTGCCTTGGAGTCATGTCTCATTTGCTGTGTTTACAACTAAGAGTTCTGTAAGGATTTGGGCTATCTGGATTTTTGAGCGTTAACACATCAGCCTGTATTACACTGTTTGGGTACTATTACTCTATATTTAGGAAGCTGGCAAATATAGACCTATATATTTGGCTATAAAGTAGAACAATAAGGAATCAGGCAAAGAGCTCATTTTTCTCTCCTGGCTCTTTCATACCCATATCCACTGACCCATCTTCTTCTGCTTTCCAGCAGTCATTCTTTGTCTTCTGACCATATTTGATCACTCTTTTTTCAATGCAGTTTTTTATTTGATTTCCTTTTACACAAACATATGTACCCTGACATCGTAGATAACTAGTGCAATCACAGCTGTCTGAGCACTGATTTTTCTGTCTCTGAACTTGTGAACCATATTAAAAATTCAAGATTTATTGCAGTTATTTCAAGAATTCCTGACAGACAGATGAGCATGATTTCAGAGGAAATAACTCCTCTGTAGTCAGCCTGTCCTGTATTCCCCTTGGCACTCCCTGGGCTTGAGAATATTAAAAGGAAATAAAAATGGCTCACAGTTAAAGGGGATTAATGAGACTGCATGTCTTTTTAGCGTGGATGGAAGCCACATGCAATTGAATACCAGTACCTTCTCATTAGCTCTAAGCAAATCTATTTTGAGATTATTCCTTTTGGAGGAACTACATGAATTCCCCTCATAACAGCACAGACAGTCTCCTGAACCCATAAAGGTCTTTCACTGCTTATTACCTGCTTTCATAGTGCCAGTAGACAGCTTTGCAATTACTTTGGATTGCCTCCGAAGAGTGTGGCAGAGGGGTGTATGTCTGTATCAAATGGTGAGCTCTGTGACTGTTGTATTGGGTTGCAGACAGCTCCTCAGCTGGGGAAGGTGACTGACACTTCGCTAAACAACTGCCAAGAAGGTGTCCTTCAGCAGGTAAGGAAGAACTGTTCTCTCTCCTCTGTTGGCCTGCTCCTCTGGGATACCACATTCCTTTGGTCTCAGAGAGAGGATCAGGAGGGCATCTCAGGGTGGAAGCAGCAGCATCACATCCCCAAGCTTGTTTCCTTCTTGCCAGGTGATCAACGGGAAGTAGGAGTGTTCAAGTCCAGCCAGAGCACCGAAGAAACCCACCTAAGTAACCAGGACATATGCTCAGGAGATCTCAGACGCTGACTTGAGGTCTTGGGCTGGTTCTTTGACAGAACCACCTGCAAGAGCTCCAAACACATGAGTACCATATCTAGAATCAGCCAACAACAGATCAAACCTGCTGGCCGCATGTGCTTGTACTGCCACGTGGTAATTTGCTGAGATTAGGGTTTTTCTCAGAGACTGAACAGCCATTTTTAGGGCAATTCTAAATGAATAGTTCTGTGCCTGCTCTCTCCTGGTGATGACTGAGGAATGAGGAGATCTTTTCAAGTATTTTCTACTGATAAGCCTAAATTAGTCCTCTCTGAGTCCTCTGTGGCTGTCACAGGACTGACAGAGCTAGCTCTAGGACTGGATCGAGCTTGATTGGATTGAGTTGAGGGGAGAGGTAAGGAGCCCAGCTGCACAGCTACACTGCTGCGTGATACCTTACCTGACTGTGCTCTATTAATGGGTGTCCCATCAACAGCACAAACCCCTCTATCCCCATAGTTTAGAGTTACCATGAACACTTCTGTGCCATATAACCACCTCAGTGGCTGCAGCAGAGGCATTCCCTAGGTCTGAAGGTGCCGATAAGATGATATTCAAACACAAGGTTAGGTGGGATCTCTGCAGTGCTTGGAACAGCAATTGCCAAGGGAATGCTCTTCAGTTTTGTCAACAAAAAAATTAGAGTTTACTGAAATGAATTTATTTCATCAAATCTGAAACTGTCATAAATAACCATTTTTATCAGACAAATTATCATCAATCAAAGCTATGTCTAATTTCTGTGTGTGGTGTGTATCAAGTGCTCAAAAAAGGATTGCTTTTCAGCTGGAAATTAATTTGAGGCATGCGATAGATTTGAAATGTTGATTAGCACAAAGGTAGCAGGTGCCTCTGCCCTTGCTGTACACTGCTCAGTGAACTGCAATGATTCAGGCTTTCTGCTGTTTCTACAGACTGAATTAACGCTGCCTCAGCCCTCAGAGGCAGGATGTTCTGAAGAAGGGAGTGTGGAGAGAAGAAGGCATCCTGCATTGCTCGCAATGGGGGTGGACACAGGCACTTGTGGGAGGTGGCAGTACGGATAGTGCTGGGCAGATGTGGGGCTCTAGTTTTTCATGCAAAGAGAAGAGGGTATTTTAATCTTTCCATCACTGTGCCCATGTGCACTATTGTAACTCTGCTGACACATAAATGAAGGAAAACATCAGTGAGTTTGAATCTTCACTTTTTTGACTACATTGACACCATTCAGTACTATCGGCTAAACCTGTTTTATTTGATGATTACAGCTGTTCAGATTTACTTTTAATCATAACAGATATCTTGTCTGACAGGGTCCCAGTGGCTGTGTATGGCATGCTTGAGCTTTCCGTGTTAAAAAAAACCAAAGACAGAAAAGAAACAAACATCAGGGAGACAAACCCAGGACAGGGTAGTGGAGACACCAGCAGCTCTATTAGACCAAACTGCAAGGAGACAGAAGAGAAGAAAGTCAGTCCTTGGACAAGGCAATCATGAAAAGTTAAATAAGGCTTGTGTCAGGAGACGTTTGCTGAATGTTACTGCCATCCTGGTATTCACCTCATCTTGTACTTTTAAATCCATCTCCCAGAGTTAAGCTTTCATATTGTTGTCAGACAGATCACCAGATATGTGTGCATTGTATTACCAGGCCATCTTTGCGCTGCCTATGAAATATCAGCAGGCTGCGTCCTTTCCGAAGTAGGGAGGATTTTGAATTAGTTTGGCTTCTCAGGGCTGGATTATTGCAATTCTTTGTTTGCAGGAGTTACCAACCATGTTATCTCCCAAATGCAGCTGATACAGGATGTAGCATCTCAGCACTCAATTGTTTCAACATAACGTTCACATTTTAAAGTCTCTGTGTCAGCTTATGGTGGAATTAGGTTTCAAGTTCAAAGCCCTGCTACTAATACAGAATATGTTGGATGTTACATCAGTTCCCTTTGCTGTCCAGTAGCAGAATCACAGGATCATAGAATGGTTTGGGTTGGAAGGGACCCTTAAAGGTCATCTAGTCCAACCCCTCTGCAGTGAGCAGGGACATCTTCAACTAGATCAGGTTGCTCAGAGCCTCCTCCAACCTGACCTTGAATGTTTCCAGGGATGGGACATCTACCACATCTCCGGGCAACCTGTGCCAGTGTTTCACCACCCTCATTGTAAAAAATTTCTTCCTTATATCTAGTCTAAATCTGCCTTCTTTTAGTTTAAAACCATTACCCCTTGTCCTGTGTCTACAGGCCCCAGTAAAAGTCTGTCTCCATCTTTCTTATAGGCCCCCTTTAATTACTGGAAGACTGCAATAAGGTCTTCCTGTAGCCTTCTGTTCTCCAGGCTGAACAACCCCAACTCTCTCAGCCTGTCTTTATAGGAGAGGTGCTCCATCCCTCTAATCATTTTCATGGCCCTCCATGTTCCTTACTGCTTGGCAAGATCCTAATTATTATTGTAAAGGTATTCAGAAGGAGCAATCCTGTACTCCCTGAAGGGTGTCTGGGCAAGGGCCCTTCCAATGTAAAAGGGGCTGATAAGAAAAGGAGGAAGTGACAAGCAAGAGGGCACAGACCCAAACCTAAGCAACAACCGATACAGGAGGTAGTGATAGGACAGGTCAAATCACAGTCCCTTCTCCCATCTGTGGGATGTACTTACGCTCCCTGCATGCTACTTCCACTTCTTGTGTTTGGTACTGACCCAGCATCTAAAATTGCAGCAGCTGAAGTACTATGGTGGCGCTCGTCCACCACTATCCCAAAAGACCTCAGGATGTCTCAGCTTACTCTAACTTTCTGTCTTTCCTCTACTTTTTTTTATTTTTTTCCTATTCTTTTGCCACTTTAATGATATAAAAAATTGTTGTTACTGAAGAAACAGTGAGAAAGCTTGACAACAGTTGAGGATACACTAGGACTGTGTCCTAACACATGGGCACAGTGTCTTGCTGATGAACAAGCCTCTTAATACTCAGAAAGATACTCCCCCTTTGAGTTACTCAGTTCTTCAGATTACTATAGAAGCACAACTAAACTCTTCAGAGGCCTGTTCTGAAAGATGAAAGAGAGAAAGGTAAAGACATTGATGTATGGGAAGAAAGAGTGAGCTGAATGCTGTATATTGCCTTAAAAACAGGTCTATAATTTTATTACATTTCAAAGTTATCTTAAGATGATTCTTAATGCCTAGCAAATAACTATCACTTCTAGAGAGACAGTTACTGCTGTGGTTGTCTGAAATAGATTGATCATGGATGATTATTTATTATATTTAAAAGTTATTTAGTTCTATGTCCTAGTAGGAACAGAATTTCAATATTCTATGTTTGAATGTGTACTGCTTGTTCAAGAGATAATAAGATTAGAACCAAAAGGTGCAAAATGACATCAATAGCCTGAAACAGAAGAGTAAATTATACCCCTGAATGCACTAAACCCAAAACAAACCAGTGGTGGCATTGTTTGGTTTTTTTGGTTTATTTTTAACTGCCTGCTAAAAAGTAGAAATTTGGGGTTTGATTCCTAAACCTAATGGAAATGAACATCTAGCCCCGTGCTGTAGAGGCAGCACAGTTGAGTGGGACAGGCACTCTTCTCCCCATCCCTGCATCCCTCTCAGAAAACCATTCGGCCTCTCCAGTCCAGTTGTCAGTCTCAGCCTCCTTCCAGAATCCCTTTCCTAATTTGTGTTACCACAGAAGTGAGTTTATTTCCCTGTGAATTATAGACCATGGACCAGGGCTGGATGCCTTGCTAGAAGGCAGGTTTCTGCAAAACACAGCGAAATCCAGTGTCAGTAAAATTCTATGGGTCAGTTCTAGAGGAGATGAGACTAGACCATTCAGCTGTCTCCTCTCCATAGTCTGGATTTTCTCTCTGTTTCCCCTTGCATCCTCAACTCTTTTAAATTCATTTGGGTTATTTAAAAAAAAAATTGCTTTGGAAACTGAAAGCAATGGAAGACAAACTATACTCTAAATATTTTCTGACAGGAAAGGCTTCTCATCATTCAGGAGAAGAGACAGGCATCACCATCTCAAATTATGCAGCTTCCGAGTAATCACAACAACCCACTAGGGAAGAGAAGTCATTTCCCTGAGAAAGGCACCTGAACATCTTTCACTGTTTAGCATGTACTGCTTTATTTCCAGATTTATCTGGTGAAGAATGCTAATGAACTTCCTGAACTACTTGTACCCTACAATTATGACAACAGTGTTTTTTTAATATTAAGTAATATGGCATGTTCCAATCTCCCTAAAACCTAAAACCTAATATGACCATGCAGATAAGTGAGAGATCTGGAGCACAGGCACCTCTTAGCACGGCATTGAACCAGAGAAGGTGCAACCCTCTCTTACTGGGACGTGTGTGTGGGGTGAGCTGTGGGATGGGGCCTGGAGAGCAGAGCCCCTAGTGCTGCTTGCTCAATTGATAGGCGGGACGTGTTGGAACTTGTAGGCCATAAACAATGGGAAAGGAATGTGGTAAAACCTGAACAACACTGAGATAAACAAGTTTCAGGCTCCATGCCTAATAGGCCTTAACGACTTTGCCCTCAAGATCAGGTTGCTAGCGTGACCGTGTATCACTGACCAATCAGATGCAACCGTGTAAACAGTGTATGTTCAAAAAGACCAATCTGTTTGGAACATGCAGCTCATGTAAGCATATATAAAGAAATGGTTGTGCACAATAAACCGACATTTTGCTTGCATCAAGCTGTGTCCCGTCTCTCAACAGTGATAAGGCAGTGAGCCTTATCTTAACTGTAGCTGTGCAGCTTCTGATTGGACACAGAGCTGCATAGCCTGCAAAATTCACACTTTATTCACATGGCAAAACCGCTGAGTGACAGATGAGTAACAGAGCCTGATTTCCTGGCCTGAGGTCCATACTCCAGCTGATAAACCACACTGCCTCTTCTATGAGGACTTTAGTCATGCTGAGAAAAAATAATAAAAATACCTGTTTTTTATTGTATTGGTTGTAGAAGAAGGACAGTTTGCTTTAATACTGGGTTACATTATCATTTAAGTAGTAAATATCTATAAGGAGGCAACCTGAGTATGGAGAAATGTGTAATTATTTAAAGCTTTCCAAGACAAATAGACTCAGACAGTGAGATGAATTTTGAGAAGAAAACCAACTTACAAATTACAGCAATTCCATCAGAACAGACAGGGAGAGATGATATTTCTTACTGATAGAGACAAGGCTTGTGTGGAGAGGTTACTTCTCCATTTGACTGCTCTGTTGCTCATGACCAGTTCTATCTGTGCTCAGCTAAGAATCTAGCCTGCAGAGATGGCCAATACCTGATACAAAATCTCTGGTGCATGTACAAAATATGCCAAAACTCGTTTGGCTTCCTATCAAGTCTTCTCCTCAAAACTCTTTCTTAACATCAAGCTTAACATCTCCCTATTGGATATTAGGGACCACTAGCCTTCAAGCTGATCTAGTGCTCTGTCAGTGGCCAGTTTGCCTAAAAACATGGCCTTCCTGACCTCACAGTGCAGGAAAACAACATGAAATACTCTACTTAATGACATCCTGAGTGATCAGTCACTCAAAATTCCTGATAAAGGATGAACACTTCCCGTGTTCATTGTAAACACATAGAAAAGTTGTTTGACTCCCCTGAACTGTTAAGTATTTTTAGCTGGAGCTCTGAGCTGCAGTGTATTTGACTGCAGCTGGCACTGATAAGGGGAAATGTGGAAATTCCTTTGATTCCAAAATTAAATTTGGAGAAACTTTATTTGGATTCAAGGACCACTTCTTGCAGGCTCATGATCAGAGCGTCCCAATGGGTATGAAATCAAGTAAGGGAGCTAGGAGACCAGCATGGTTAAACAAGGGACTGCTGGGCAAACTCAGGTGGAAAAAAAGGAATCTATGGATCATGGAAGGAGGGGCTGGTCACTTGGGAGGAATATAGGACTGTTGTGAGAGGATGTAGAGAGGCAATTAGGAAAGCTAAGGCCTCCTTGGAACTTAACCTTGCAAGTCAGGTCAAGGATAATAGAAAGGGCTTTTTCAAATACATAGCTAATAAACCTAACACTAGAGGCAATACAGGCCCACTGATGAATGAGGTGGGTGCCCTAGAGACAGAGGATATAAAGAAGGCAGAGGTGCTGAATGCCTTCTTTGCCTCTGTCTTTACTCCTGCAGGCTTTCCCCGGGAGCCCCTGATCCCTGTAGCCCCAGAAGAAGTCAGGATAAAGGAGGTGTTTGCTTTGGTAGATGAGGATTGGGTTAGGGATCAGTTGAGCAATCCGGACATCCATAAATCGGTGGGACCAGCTGGAATGCACCCAAGGGTGCTGAGGGAGCTGGCAGAGGTCATTGCTAGGCCACTCTCCATCATCTTTGGTAAGTCATGGACAACAGGAGAGGTGCCTGAGGACTGGAGGATAGCAAATGTCACTCCAATCTATAAGAAGGGCAAGAAGGAGGACCCGGGTAACTATAGACCGGTCAGCCTCACCTCCATCCCTGGAAAGGTGATGGAACAGCTTGTTCTTGGCACTATCTCTAGGCATATCAAGGATGAGGGGGTCATTAAGAGCAGTCAACATGGTTTTACCAAGGGTAAGTCATGTTTGACCAACCTTATTGCCTTCTATGAGGAAATAGCTAGGTGGATAGATGATGGTAGAGTGGTAGATATGGTTTATCTTGATTTCAGTAAAGCATTTGACACTGTCTCCCACAGCATCCTTGTAGATAAGCTGATAAAGTATGGGTTTGGTGATCAGGTAGTGAGGTGGACTGTGAACTGGCTGAAGGGAAGAAGCCAGAGAGTTGTGGTTAATGGGACGGAGTCTAGTTGGAGGCCTGTGACTAGTGGAGTCCCTCAGGGGTCGGTACTGGGACCGGTGTTGTTCAATATCTTCATCAGCGACCTGGATGAGGGTGCAGAATGTATCCTCAGCAAGTTTGCTGATGACACCAAACTGGGAGAAGTGGCTGACACACCAGAGGGTTGTGCTGCCATTCAACGAGACCTTGATAGGCTGGAGAGTTGGGTGGGGAGAAACTTAATGAAATTCAACAAGGGCAAGTGTAGAGTTTTGCATCTGGGGAAGAACAACCCCACGTACCAGTACAGGTTGGGGACTGACCTGCTGGAGAGCAAAGTATCCCCATGTAGTGGTGGAGAAGCCTTTGGTATTTCACAACCTATTTGTAGGAAACTGAATATAGACCCCTTAATGTCTGGAGAGCAGTGCAGGGGAAAGGGACCTGGGGGTCCTGGTGGAAAGCAGGATGACCATGAGCCAGCAATGTGCCCTTGTGGCCAAGAAGGCCAATGGCATCCTGGGGTGTATTAGAAAGGGGGTGGTTAGTAGGTCAAGAGAGGTTCTCCTTCCCCTCTATTCTGCCTTGGGGAGGCCACATCTGGAGTATTGTGTCCAGTTCTGGGCCCCACAGTTCAAGAAGGACAGGGAACTACTTGAGAGAGTCCAGCGCAGAGCCACAAAGATGATGAAGGGAGTGGAACATTTCCCTTATGAGGAAAGGCTGAGGGAGCTGGGTCTCTTTAGCTTGGAGGAGACTAAGGGATGACCTTATTAATGTTTATAAATATGTAAAGGGTGAGTGTCATGAGGATGGAGCCAGGCTCTTCTCAGTGACATCCAGTGATAGGACAAGGGACAACGGATGCAAGCTGGAACATAGGAGGTTCCACATAAATGTGAGGAAGAACTTCTTCACAGTGAGGGTAACAGAACACTGGCACAGGCTGCCCAGAGAGGTTGTGGAGTCTCCTTCTCTGGAGACATTCAAAACCCTCCTGGACATGTTCCTGTTCTGGCAGGGGGATTGGACTAGATGATCTTTTGAGGTCCCTTCCAATCCCTAACATTCTGTGATTCTGTGATTCTGTGATTTTTATGTGTAGCTGAAAAGAGACTGAAATAAAAGTGAGATGCGGTTTATTGTTACAGGGACCGAAATATCAGGAGTTAAGAGAATGAGGAAGACAAACTCAAGTAAATGTTAATTCCTTGTGCTCAAACTTTACTCACAGGCAGTACAGAACTAAGAAGAAATATAAAAAGCTTACAGGCAGAAAGCTTTCTGGTATCTTCCCTGCTACTAGTGGGGAACTTGAATTGCTTAAGGGTTGTCTGATGTTTTCTGAAGATTTCTTCAGATTTTTTAGACTTTTAAAAATCAAAGTGTGTCAGAGCCCCTCCAGCAGTATTTGATGATGTACAGATAATGAAACGAAAAACTTGTACCACACGGACTCTTTGTAATTTCAAGTATAGAGGTTGGATTAAGGAGAACTTAAAATGACCATTAAAATGTCCTCATTATACTCACCAGTTTCAGACTCTGTTCATGTGCTCTGTGCTCTTTCCTCTGTGGTGCTAACAATATATTCAAAAGACCGGGTTATTGGTGATTTGTGGCTGTTGCAGAGATTGGTGAATTATATGCTGCTGAGCAGTGTGGGGTTTTTATGAGGATTTTTTTTTTTGCTAGGAATAGAATGGAAAGTGATTATGGTTCTTGTTACAGAGATGATCTGGATAAGATAGTCCCTGTAAAAAATTGCTGAAGATATATACTTTATCCCTGTGGTGACGAGAAAGCATGGGTGAAGACAGTTTCATTTTGGCTAAGTTGCCATAAAGTTTTTGCAGCTGGAGCTGGAGGAGAGCAGGTTGTCATTTGCCATTAGCTTTGTTTTGATCCTGCAGGCCAGGATGCATCTCAGATAGATACCATCTGATTAACTCCTCCACGGGTGAAGTGGGTAAGGATGGAAGGATGGCCGCTGAAGAAGACAGCCCGTGAGATGGAACATGTTTACTCAGTGCCTGCCTCTGCTGGAACTTGCCTGGTCATATGAGCCTTATTGAAGACTCAAAGTAAGAAATTATAAAGCTGTAATAAGGATTAGTCCATCAGTGTACTTGACATTAGGAATCTGTTGCAGCCAGGTTATCGTGTCCCACTGCCAGGACCCACTCCCTCCCTATTCTTAAAACAGACTTGAAAAATTTTGCTCCCAGGTATGCTCCAAGATATGTTTCATTCTCCCATGCCTGGTAAGAAGTATGCCCACTCAATCTAGGAGACAGATATATGAGCTGCTGAAAGAAACATGGCATGTAATTAAATGAGAATGGTTGGGCTTGCCTTTTACCTTACTCATTTCAGTTCATTTTAATTGTGTCTGACACTCAGTGCTTCTCCAGAGACTGGAATGAATGTGCCAGACATACCATGGACAACAAAACCCGGAACTAAAGAAACACCTGTGTGGCACAGAAATCCCAAAGAAGATGGACAAAACTGCAAGTATTTTATCATCAAACTAAGGCTTTGTTAATTACTCTGCTTGGACTGTGCCCAGTCCAAGACTATATGGATAGATGAGTAAACCCAGAGAATGGCGTGGGATTTGGGGATATAGCGCACTGCTCTGAATGATATAAAACCCACAGTTCTCAAAGATTCTTCTTATATTAATGCTAAACCAATCTTGTGAAATAGTCCCCTCTTCTGAGCCATTGTAAAAGGAGGCAAAATGGGTAGAAGGCAGGACCCCTGAGCAACCTCCGACCTCAACATAGCAGGAGGTGGGGAATCCCAGACAGGTTGTTGGCTGAATGGAAGAAGAGGAGATGGCACTGATGCTAATCAAAGTTTTTAGTCGACTACAACACTAAGAAAAACAAAGAGGATAGTTATTTCTTTTAAAAGATAGTTTTAATACTTAATGGAAACAGTAACACAAGCTTTGGTGAATTCAATGATTCAGAAAGACAGTGTGAAGCAGCTGCTGATTGTGTGTCTGTCCCAGCACTGAACACACATACACCTGCCCACACCCCACTCGCCATTTCAATTCTAATGAAGACCTGCATTTGTAAGGAAGATAGGCTGGAATCCAAACTAAAGGCTCCTATTTCTGCCATCAGTAAGGAGCTGTATGAGCTTCTCTCAGAGTCCTCCCCGTAGCAGGAATGGCTGATATTAGTTAGCCTAACTGGTACGGGAGAAGCGTGAACATTAGTCTTTCTCATACTGCACATACTGCATGCTGGCTTCCTTCACATGAGGTTTAGCAACTGATATAGTACATTAAAAAATCAGACTTTTTTCCTGAGGCTATCATATGCAGTAATTAAATCAAACACGCATAAGTGTTACACCAGGGGTTTGACAATGCATTTGAAAGCACTGTGCTTCAAATACAGGGTGATGCTCATCAGTTCAGGCGGATCATTTTTTTCCAGTAGACGTTTCTTCTAGTGCAGGTTGCTCAATTCTGCAAAGATTTAGGCATCCTGGTGGCATTTAAGCATATGCTTCACATTAAGTATGTGAACAGATCTAGTTCATTTCAGTGTAATACCCATTTACTTAAAGTGAAGCATATGCTTGCTCGTTTGCTAGTCTGTACCTAACTTTCCTAGGATGAAGTGCTAGGACAAGGAGAAAGAGTTTTTCTGCCCCCTGAACAGGCTGAGCAGCATTCAAAGCAGAGGCAGACTGTTACCCTCTGTGCTCAGCGGAATAGGACCACTGAAAGGCAAAGTACCCACTGTTTGAAGAAAGAGGATGCAGAACATCCCAGAGCCTGGAGCAATCCGGGTTGAATCTGTTTTCTTCCATCCAGTTAGTGTCAGCTCACTTTGGATGAGCCCGCTGAGCTAAATGTTTTGGAGCTGTGTGTGATCTGGGCTTTGGTCATCACTAAATGGTGTGGCATGTGGCCCACTGTCCTGTCTGGGTTTGTTAATGGAGACTACAGTGCAAGCTGGGAAATGCCAGATAGTTGCTAAGTGGGCTATTGAGAACCTGATTGCAATGCAAATAATACAATAAAAACGTTGGAGAGGTTCTTTCCTCTCCCTGCATAAATGCAACTCAAGTGAAATATTAGAGTTTTAAAAACTGACTTGCAAATATCTTTCTGCTTCAATATGATGCTTTGGAGGTGAAACATAGCTTCGGGATAACAGTGGGAGCTCCCAAAACAATACATCTGAATTTTGTTTTAGAGGTGCACTAGAAAGCAAAAGTGCTTTCCTGAATGAAAGCCTAGTTACATGATAAAATTCATCTTTATTTAGGAGAACACTCTAACAAAGGCTGAGCAAAGTTCTTTCATTTTTTCTGAGCTGGAGCTGCAGATAGGGATTCCTTGTGTTAGCAGTTAGGCTCGATGGAGGGACTATCCCACATAGCCTGGAAGTTGCAAATTGTTCTTAAGGAAATAGTATGTGCTGTTTTCCAAAAGGTTTTAAGATGTTTTAAGCCTCTGAGGTACCTAAGGAAGGCACAAATGCCAAACGGACACTGTTCACCAGAGAAGAATGGGAAAACAGGTTACCTACACGATGAGATTTTCTTTTCCTGTTCTGTGAGTGGTGTTTCCTGGTGACTGTGTGTAATGTGTGTCTGTGGGCCCTGAAATGGAGCTTAGCTGGGGGTGCTGCACAGGAACGTTAGGATGTTCTTTACACCCATTTTGAATAACCCGTTTTTCATTCTCCACCAACATATTTTTGGCAGCTTGTAGGCACTGCCAGCCCCTGCAAAGCACTGAAGTAGGGGTGAGTAGCAGGGGACATAGCTTTACTCTAGACATACATATTGCCTAATTATTTCTGCTTGCCTATCCCATGGCCCCCTCAATGCTTGTAGAGTTGCAGAATAGAACTACTGCTAAGAAATGGACTCCACCTGGACCAGCCGCTGGCTAACAATTTCACTCCTACCTCCTGATCTATACTAATGTACATTTTGGCTAGCAGCAGCAGGCACAAAGCACAGCCTCTTTTTCTTTTAAACTTTCTCCTATCTTCTGAGAATATGCAGCTATTTATAATCCTGCCAGATGTTCCATGGAAGCCTTCTTGTAGCATGTGTTCATCCTGCATCAGTAACTTCACATGCAGAGTGTGGTATCATCCCTGCAATCTGTGCAAAGTGTTCTTATTTCCTGATTTATCTCTTCCTGTCAAGGAGTCAAGTGTGGTCTTTCCATGTGCTGTTCATGCAGTGACTGTGAAGGACACGAGAAGGTTCAGGCTCCCCAGTGCAGTAGCCCATGGAGCCAGGAGTCATTTCATTTTCACTGTTGCAGCACCAGTCCCACTCCACATAATGTTGAAACACAAGTAGGAATTTCCCACCAACAGCATCATGTTCTCAGGCAAGAAGGGCAAAAAGAAGCAGTTTCTGGGCTCACCAGCAACTTTTCATACATTTGTTGCATTGCAGATGATGAAGCCAAGTAGCAGTATGTGGCTGCAAGCATCTAATCTATGCAGGTTTATGAAATATATTTATTTACAGTCTGCATGCCCTTTGTATTTCACACAGACTTTTCAGTGCTGTGAGATAAATCTTTGTTTTAAAATCAGCTTTCAAAGAAAAAGACCACTAAGAAATGGACTGATTGGTGTATGACGAGAGGCATCTGCATTTCATCGCTTCCCAGAAGAAGTTACCCATCCCTTGGTGGAATGCCTCAGCATGCAAATTTGTAATTCAGGTAATACATAAGGCAGCTCTTTTCAAAACAGAAGAAGCAGAGAAGTGGCTCTACTGGTAGCTGAAATGTGTCAGCTGTACCTTTCAACTCTTTTTAAATGTTGGGTTGAAATCACGAAGTCCACAAATAACAAAATCATAATTTGCATTTTGCATACATGGTCCAGTGATATGAGATGATTTGGGATGCTGACATTCCAGGGTGCCCAACAAAAAAACATTTAAGGGATCTGGTGAGTACTAAGACATTTCTGAGAATTCAGTTATTCTAGGATGTTACAGGAAAGTGCCACAAATCCATTTTAATATTTTTTTTCTTTAAATCTAGTGCTGATTATTTGGTGACACCAAAGCACACAGTAATTTAGCACAGCTGAGTTTTTCTCTTCCCTTAATCAATGTAATATAGCAACATCACTGACATACAGGACTAGCAAATTGCCCCAGCATTCTTCTGAATTGTATTTTCACTAAAAATTTATAAATCCTATATAACAAGATTAGGATTTAAGATCACTCCCGTGTAGACAGGCCACGTTCCCTGGTAGGATTATCACCATAATTGTAACAACACAGCACTAGCCAGGAGGGACAAAAAGATTTTGAAGGACCAGAAACAGAGAGGGGTGAGCAAAACTGAAAATAAATTGCATGATAGAAACTTTCAAAACCCATTAATCAAGACAATTTGCCTATAACAAATATATACTTAGTGGAAGCTATTTGTTGCCAATTTGCACAATACCTCAAGGAAGTGGTTATGCAAATCCAAGGTTTCTTCCATATTTTGCTTCATTCCTGTTGTGAGAATCCCGTGCTTGAAATCAAAGGTGCTGTATAAATAAGTGTAACGAGATGCAAAAAAAGGAATCTTGTAAATTCTAATACAACCAAAATCCTATAAGTGACCATGTGATCAAGTCTCAGAGACTAGAAAAAGCAATCATATATGATTTGGTTATCATTAAATTGGTAAATCTATTCTTGTAAATGCTACCATGTGCTAGTATATGTTAGTCATATCAAACTGTCAACGTAACTCACTAAATGTTTGAAGACAGCTCTCAAACTCTAAAAGAATTAATCAAGACTATAAAGTAACATTTTATTAAGTTACAGCATTTTAGTTTACTCCTTCGATGGATGAGCTGGACTTATTCCTAAACTGAACCGATACTTGTTGTGATGTAAATTTGAAAAAATAAAGCTTTGGCAAAATAGTTACCATGTATTTCATGTCCTGTTGGCCTGAAGGTGTGGCAGCATGGATATCTGCTTTAGGAAGTCCAGAACGTGAGCTTTCTCCTATTAAATGATGTACAAAGGCTTCATTAGCTAACTTCTGCAGTGAAGGTTTAATCCTTGCAGATTCTCAGACACAGCAGTGCTCACCAAATCCAGAGACACAGGCACTGGGCACAGATAAGAACCTGGGACAATTCTCTGTACTATCCTTGAGCTGGGGACATCAATGCACTGGCTACATCTGCCAGTGCAGGGCATAAAGGTGAGACAGACAGCTCTTGCCCCACTGTTATCCCCTTTCAGAAAGAGTATAATATTACATCTTTCTTCTGTGAAAATGACTGAGAAGTCTTTTGTTGAATCTGTCTGAATCACACTTGCACCTCTTTGATTATTCCAGATTTAATATTTTCTCGGTCAAGGGTATTTCACTGCCACGACCTGAGCTGTCACCAAAATGAGTTATATCTTCAATTATAGAAACACATGGGATATCACACCTTTTGTTCATACTTGTAGAAATGTCACCAAGATTTAGTCCATTCTTACACGTTTCATTTCACCCTGAACTCCTGAAGAAAACTAGCATCTCCATCATATAACAACAGCGTTTTGCTGGATGGCTTGTCACTCCTTTGCTCTAGAGCTGGCATCCCTGTTTCTGGGAGATATTTTTGTTAACAAGTGTTACAAACTCTTTTACCAGATGTCAAGGATATATCCATACTTATCACAGCAACTCCTGCGCACTCTTATTTCTCATTTGCTGCTCACACCTCCAGGACTCTCCATCACAGCCCTCTTTCACTGCCTTCTGCCCAGCATTCACACTCGGTGAGCTCCCACTTTCTGCCTCAGAATATTCCTATCTGCTGCTCCCCAGAGTCCCTCTGGTCTCCTTCTTCATAGTCCAGTGCTGCCATACATGTTGTTCATCTCTGGGTTGTTGTGCTATTCCTAATTCAGCCAGTAATTTACATATTAGAATATATGAAGCAGGCTTAGCAGATTGCAGGATGTCTGCCACTGCTATACATCAGGAGGATGGGGATGGGAAAAACAGCAAAGATAGATATCTCTAATTACTGACTTCCTCTGGAAGCAGCAAAAACATATGAATTAAGTGTGCGAAATACATATGGCTTCTGGAGTATTTTGTGAACATGTGACCACCCACCAGGACACACGTGAGGTCTGCAACACTGAGCACTTCTTCCATGCCTGGATTCAAGAATCGCTCATGCAGCTGGGTTTTATTTGCTGTGGCAGTCTCTCTAACAATGACAACTTAAAAATGAACAACTTTGATGTATCAGTTTCTGAATTGTGCTGGGTTGGAGTAGAGGTCAGCATTCCCTCTTCAGACACAGCTGGATTTTGATCAGGGCACATTTCATATTGTGGCTTTATTAATAAATAAACGATGTGGCTGTTACATCATTTTGCCTTTGATCTTTTCGAAATGAAACAGAATTCAACACATTCAGTGTCTTGAGACATGTAAATAAATAAAATTGAGGTATCAGGAGAAGCTGTATTAACACAAAGGCAGGGTTTGGCAGCTTCACTATTTTCACAGAGAAAACACTTACTGTGCTCTGGAAGTCTGAAATCCTCAGCTGAAGTGTCCTCAAGTGAAAACTGTTTTTACTCATAGTTGAGAGAATTCTTCTTGATAGCGTATAGCAGACTTTTTTTTTTTTTTTTTTTTTTTCTTCTTTTAAATCTCCTCATCTTCTCTAAATACATCTTCTCTAAATAAATCTCAAACACAGATTTGGCTCCTACCTCTATTCCAGCCCAGCAATACTAACTCTCTCTTCAAGTCAGTCTTCTTTTGTACGAAAGTAAAAATCACAGCCTGTCTCTCTCACATCAGTCCTCAGAGACTAAAAGTCCTGCTGAGCTAAAAAGGTGTAAACCAGACTTCTGGACCTGCCTGGACTCTCCCTTTCTTTCTTGACTTTCCATGGGCAACATCTGCATCCTGCTGGTCACTTGCAACCCAAGCACCATCTTGGATCTCTTCACACTGAAATGATGTCTCTATTCTGCACACGGCTTTTGCACATATAGCCCATCACCCCACACATCTCACTCTTTAATGGGAAATGTTGCCTGCATCTCTGATCTCATGGTGTCAAACAACATTGTCCTTCCAATCAACACCATCTACACTTAAAAAGTTTTTATATATCTTCTTAAATACGAGCAGAACTACCTCTTTCCAATTCCTTCCTTAACACCGCCTTTTGTTATGATATATACCAAGGAAAAGAAAAAAAAAATCGCTATAATTAGGCTTCCACTATGCTATAATTATGGCTTATTCTGGTGATCAACCTGATCTGTCTCCAGTCTTTTGGACTGAAATTTCACATATACACATAGGAACAGATTATGTAGGTCATAATTATGACAATACCTTGGAATAAAATAATATTATACAAAGATCCTTGAGGATGGTGGAGGAGAGTCATCAAAACGAGCCTGTTGATTGTGAAGTTCTTGCATGAAGCTGTAAGTTAAGGAGCAAACAACTGTGGGACCTACAGATGGGGAACACTATACAGAAGCTTGAAGGTGGAATATGATGTTCAGTAAATTATATCAGTGAAATACTGCATGTGGTTTCAGAACTGATTTTTAAATACTCAGTTTTTACTATTAAAAGAATAACAAGCAAAAATACTGTTTGCGTGTCGTAAGCACAGCATATACCTAACAATGAGACCATACTAGTAAGTGAAGGGGAGAAAAAAACATTTCTAAGTGCAGAAATTCTCCAAGGCAGAACAGATTTTTCTTTAGATAAAAGCTGAGTATAGGTTGTGTAGGTTAAGTGCTAGAATGCTTTCAGAAAAACTACAGTTGTTATAAATATTGACAAAGTAGCTGAAAGACATGAAGAAGAAAGAGGTCAGTCCTACATGGTCATTTATTGCTATCCAAAGAGTACTGTAAGGAAGAAAATCTGTATCTACCAAGGTCTGTACAGCTTTTCTCCCCAGATCATGTATTATTTATTGTAGTTGAAAGAATCCACAACATACTAGTGATAAATGCAATGAAAGATCTACTGTCTAAAAGTCTCTTTTATTCCTTCGCTTATCACTCAGCAAACAGACACCTTTTTATTAATATAGTGAATTAGAAATGGGGGATTATTACATTATCACTGTTAGTCCTACTTGTAAATCTCTTTCATTTTGCAAGTAAATTATTTCAGCTCAGTAGAAACAGCAATTCAATTTTTTGCTTACTGTCATTAGCAGTAATCAATAATTAATTAGGATTATCAAAAATTTTTAGCACAGAATTTTTCTCCTCTCCACTTATTTAAATGCCAAATCTATTTTGCTGAGGGGTTGGCATAAGACTGAGACAGCTGCAGGGCCACGGAAAATAAGCTGAAGAAAAAATTCAAGCTGAGAAGTAGATAGGATTTCTTATTAGTCTCAGTAAGCAGTCTATCTGCCCAGGGTGAAATTAGCTGCTTTCTTACTTTTATAGATTAAAATCATGATATTAGAGTTTAGTCCACAAATATGATGACTCAGTTGTTGCTTCCTCCTGCAGCCTTGATATTTAGTTGATTTTCTATTTAACGATTAAATTCATTTTCAATTCTACATTGACAAAAATGTTTTGGGATGTGTCTCTCATAATTTACTTGAAGCTAGCAAAAAAACCCCACAGGAATGAAGTCGTGCATGATACTGCTGTGACTATGAAACAGCAACTGACTCAACAGCTTTTAAAATAATACCAAGCCCTGATGAAAGAAAACCAGCTCACAAGGAATGTTACAGCAGTTATATGCCAAATTCAAGGAAAACAAAACTCTCCCAACAGATTATGCTTCCTGGGAATGCAAATCTTGCATCACAGATGATGTCATGGAAGAAAAAAAAAACAAAACACTTTGAGGTTTCTAGGACGTCATGTCCCAGCACAGAAGAGTCTGCAACTGGGGTAAAGTTGTAAGCCAAGGCTGCCCGCAGACTGCTTAGGGCATCTCAGGACATGGGCAAAGATAAACGCGGCATGAGCTACGTCTTGGCACTATGGGGAGTTTAATACAGGCTAAAACAACTTCAAGCTTGCTTAATTTACTTAGGGATCTAGAAAGCTCCTGTATAAGCCTACAATTGAGGAAATGCAGTTGAAGCAGAATTAATGATGGAATTAAAGAAAGAATTAAAGGGTCTGTAACAGAGTGTCTGTGTAAACTGTCCATGGTGGTGCCCTGTGTTAAACCACATGATTCAGCCAATGTGGCTGTGCAGCCCTTACCTCACCCCAGAACAGCTACACGTATCCGGATTGGAGTAACGACCCGATGCCATATGTTCAGGCATTTAGGCAAGTAAACCAAGAATATCCAGGTGGAACTAACTTCAGCTAGAAGTGCTGCCACTTTGGTATGACGTTCACAATCTGAATATATAATGATAAACAAAAGGTTCAGATTACATATGTGTAGTGACATCCATCTCCATTGGTCCTCTTGGTTTATGAAGAGTATAATGTAACCTACAAAAACTCAGCAATTTTGTATACAACAAAAATGATACGCTCTTGGTAAAGCATTCTCTGTGAGGGGTAGGTACATTACTGCAAGCAGCTACATACCTTCTTAAGGAAATACACATTCTAGTTAATACACCAATTTAATTGAAGAGGTTGGTGCTATGACATCATTTTCCCAGAAAAATTAATTGGACAATAAACTCTGCCTAGAATTAATGGAAATGTAACTAAAAATTAAACTATCTCCAGTATGAATTGATGTTGCTTATTGGAATTGTGAGGAAAAGTATTTATTTTCTCTCCTTCATCTTTAACATATTGCTTCCCTTGGGGCCTAAATTCTAAGCAAACTGTGATGATATGATGCAACAGGTTTGTCTGAGCAACCAGCTGAAATTTTAGCACTATTTGGCTATGATGATATATTTATCAAATCTCATTTGGAGATCTGAAATCCTAGATGGTTCATCATATATTTCTGTCTGCAAAATCCTCTGCACTAGATACTATGGGAGTATTTAATCCATAGAACTACTGTTTTTCATATTAATGAGTTACAAATGAGAGCTTAATTACTACTAATTGCTTGAAAATCCACTGTCAGTGATTATAATTACTAACGATTAGATTGTTAAACATTCATCTTTGCCTATATTTAGCAAACTTAATGAGAAATTACAGATCAGATCCTTCATTTCTGATGTCACTGCTAAGTGCCAGTGGAAGAGGAGCTCTGCTCACCACTGGCCTTACCCCTGGCACTGACGCAGGGGCTGAGTGGAAGACAGCAGAAGATATGAAGGGAATATATTGCACTCTAGCACTCCACAGCCCACAGAACTGTCTCCAGGGACTATCTATACTGGTATAACTGAATCTTTTAGTCCATTTTTTCTATTACAAAGCCTAACTACCCTTGATCTTCCTTCTTTCAGCATCAGTAGAATGAGAGGCTGTTACCTTGAAGGCATCTAATAACCTCTTGCAGTTACAAATGCAACGTGGGCATTGATTTATCTACCTCTGTGTGATTTCAAATGACATTAAGTAATAACAGTTAGGCTTCTGGTGAGCATTTAAAATGTGTTCAAACTGCTTTGTTAGGTACTTGACTGCCTTTGTACAGCTGGTGCCTACAGCTGCTTTCCTCAGAATGGCCAGCAGCAGAGTAGGTGTACTTCAGACAGACCAAAGTTATCTGGTCCAACACACCTTTGCTTTTCAAATGTTCTTTTAGTATGCATTTAATAATGCAGTTTTTAAATAACACACTTGCAACATGACACTGATTGGAATGACAGGTTTCCACCTGGATGAATATTAAGGAGTTTGCTTTTATTAGTGTATTTTACTCAATTTTGTGTTCCTCTTTATTGCAGTATTGTACTCAAAATATTTATTTGTTCTGTTACAACATTGTCCTTTAGTTGAAGTCGCTCTTCACCCCTTTGGTGTCTGTCCTTTCACAAGGCTCAAATCCCACCATTTAAGATGCATCAGATAGCCACTGGCAGATAAAGCTGAAAGTATTTCAGAAGCTACTGCAGGTATCTTTTTCATTGTTACAGGTTAGTTACCACAGCCTGCACAATGAACCACTCGAGATCTCTTCATCCGCTTCAAAGAAAAATCACCCTAACATTCTCCTCTCCCTGAGGGAACTGCTGCCAAGTGGCCTCTCACAGAGGACTCCAAAGACACCTGTGTCCAGGGACATGTGCAGTACACAGCTCTCCCTGTGCGATAAGGCACTGCCTCAGCCTTGAGGCGCCTTGAGGCTCCTGAACCGCCCGCCGCAGCACAGCCACCTCTCCCCACAACCGCACCTCCCTTCCCGCCCTTTCCCGAACCGCCAGGCACGCCCCGCAGGCACCGACTTTCGCCTCCTACAGCGCATGCGTGCCGGCTCCGCACCTGCGCATTGCCCGGGAGGCGGGGCTGGGGGATCCGCGCATGCGCAGGGGCAGCCGCGGGATCCGGCGCGCGGACTGAGCGGGGGTAGGAAGCCGGGGTGAGCTGCCGGGCGGAGCGGAGCGGGTGGCCCGGCCCGGGGAGGGGGGCGACTGGTGCCTGGTCCTTGGAGGAGGAATGAGGTGAAGGGGCAGATCTCCTCGTGCTGCCTTCCGGGTGGGAGTCGTGCCGGGCTGCGCGCGGGGTGAGGGTCCCGGGGTGCCGCCCGCCTCCCACCTGGCTTGCCGCGGTCAGAGCTGCCCCCGGGGCCGCGGCCTGCCCTCAGCCTCGCAGACGCGTGGCTGAAGGAGCCCTTAGCCTGGGCTTCACAGGGAGCCTCCTTCCCTCACCGTCCTTCCCCCTCAGCCAGGGCACGCCTGTGCCGGCGGTGCCCCTGTGGGGCGAGGGTGCTTGTAGGGCCTGAGGGGAAGGCGAACGGTGTGAGTCCCTGCAGGTCTGTCAACTTTAGTGATAAAGTGTAGTGGGACATGCCAAGTGTAGGTATTTTAGAACCAATGAATTGAGAGAAGTCCTCCTAAATCGCCAAATCTAGCCATGAAATCTAACTTGTGCTTTTGTATCCTTACCTGGACTCAGCTGGGAAGTAAGTGCTTTTCGTCCCTCCTGATTTGGCTGGAGTGACACGTTTAACCTCTGTACAGCTTTCACTGGTCAGGAACATCCTCAGTTCAAGCTTTGGCTGATGCTAGTCCTTGTGTCAGCATTGCCATTTCATGTAAATTAATTGTTTTGTGAACATGTTCTCTAAGTATCCTTTCTCTTGTGGGCTCTCAGATGGGATCCCATTGAAGATTAAGACACTTACATATAATCAGTAGAGATGTAGATTTTCATCCAGTGGCTTAAATACATTTAGTATAAGTTGACATGTGCTAGGACACATGTCCTCATTTTATTCCCTGGCTACTTTTAAATGGATACAAAACCAGAACTGGATATATATTTCTTCACTTAACTAAACTGTGACAATTCTTTGTTATATTGATTTGTTTATACCCTGTATGCTTCTCCCTTTTTATTTGATTTTGATTCTGTCTGGTGTGAAAATACCTTACGTAGTAGAGTTTGATTTTAATGAAGTCTCTTAAGTCTATCATAATTATACCATTCTCCTAAGCTAGAATGTCTGTTTCGATTTTATGTCAATTCCTGGTCATTTTCCTCCTTTATATGTATGACAGCAAATGATAATTAAAACGTTTTATTTTCCAGATCACTTTATTTCTTGTTTCTGCGCCTCAAATGGAATGTGCATGTTTAGGTGACTAACTACAAGAACACCAAAATGCCTAATCTTGAACATCCAGCATACCCAGCAGCTACACTGCTTCAATTGGAAAGTTTGGTGCCTTGTCGAGAATCCCAGGTGTCCCTGTTGCTGTCAATATTTGGAGAGGTAATGCTTTTTGTATTGTATATTTGAACAGAACAAAGAAGTTCTGATGTCTCAGAGGGGAGAGTAGAAATTTAAGGACATTTTTGTGATGTCATTATGAATATACTTTGACTGTCTCTTTGTTATTGTGTTAGTTTGGAGTTTTTTCCCCCCATCTTTAACATTAATGTATGGCAGATAGATTCTAGTGAGTTTGAAGGCTGAAAGCCTAAAAAAACCTGGTTATTTGTCCCGTGCTGTGTCTGAAACCTGGTTTCTCCATGACTCTGTTCCATCTTTGCCAGTTAGTACCAGGAAGCAAGTCTCTCTTCTTCCCTGGTCAAAAGTTCTGGGGTATTTTTTCAGTGGTAGTGTAGAAATTGTTGGATTTTTTTCTTGTTAATCTAATATCTATCTGCCTGAATTCTAAGTATACGAAATTGATCTGATTCTTAGTAGTTCTGTTGCTGGCTGTAAGATTTGGAAATCACTGACTTCTAACTGATTCTGTTACTGCTCGAGAAAGCTGTGGTAATGGAAATTTTTACCTGCAAACTTAAAAGCAGTTGCTATATCATTTATATTCAGTTAACAAAATGGAAATTCATATCTGTTTCTGGTTCTGCCTTTAATTATAGATAATAATAGTCATATCAAACTAAAGCATATAAGTTTTATGTATTTATTACAAGCATAGTAGCAACAAATCTTAAAAAAAATAGATACTTAAATTCATGTAAAGTAGGGAGGTTGGAATATCTGCATGTCTTGCACGAGTGCCTTCATCTTGGATTAATTGAATGTCATTGTTTTTCGTAAAGTGTTTGTCAAATTTATTTTTGTATTCATTTTTTAAGTCAGTGTACCAGATTCTTAGAAATGAGAAAAACACAAAAATACCTGTTCAGAATGAAAAAAAACAACCCAAGTCAATGATTTTCCTTGTTTCTTAGAAAAAATCCATGTAATATACAGCATCAGTACCATTAAATAAACAGTGGTATTATGTCAAATATTGCCTTGTGAGAGAAGAGCGAGCAGCTTTACCATCTCCTCCACCAAACCTATCCCTGGAAAGGTGATGGAACAGCTTGTTCTTGGCGCCTTCTCAAAGAATGTTGAGGAAAAGAGGTTTGTCAGGAGTAGTCAATATTGGTTCACCAAGGGGAAGTCATGCTTGACCAGCCTGATAGCCTTCTATGAGGACATAACTAGATGGATTGATGAGGGAAGGGCAGTCAACGTGGTCTACCTTGACTTCAGCAAGGCTTTTGACACTGTCTCCCATGGCATCCTCACAACCAAACTTAGCAAGTGTGGACTGGATGATTGGGCAGTGAGGTGGATTGGGAACTGGCCGAAGGTCAGAGCCCAGGGAGTAGTGGTCAGTAGGGCAGAGCCTAATTAGAGGCCTGTGACTAGTGGTGTCCCCCAGGGGTCCGTACTGGGTCTGGTCCTATTCAGTATATTCATTAATGACCTGGACAAAAGGACAGAGTGTATCCTCAGCAAGTTTGCTGACGATACAAAGCTGGGAGGAGTGGCTGACACACCAGCGGTCTGTGCCATCATCCAGCGTGACCTGGACAGGCTGGAGAGCTGGGCAGGGAGAAAAGTAATGAAATTCAATAAGAGCAAGTGTAGAATCCTGCATCTGGGGAAGAACAACCACATGTATCCCTACAGGCTGAGGGCTGAGCTGCTGGAGGGTAACTCTGGGGAAAAGGACCTGGGAGTCCTGGTAGACAACAGACTGACCATGAGCCAGCGATGTGCCCTCGCAGCCAAGAAGGCCAATGTTATCCTGGGGTGCATTAAGAGGAGTGTGGCCAGCAGGCCAAGGGAGGTTCTCCTCCCCTCTACTCTGCCCTGGTGAGGCCTCTTCTGGAGCACTGTGTCCAGTTCTGGACTCCCCAGTTCAAGAGGGACATGGAGCTATTGGAAAGAGTCCAGTGCAGGGCCACTAAGATGTTTAAGGGATTGGAGCATCTCCCGTATGAAGAATGGCTGAGCAAACTGGACCTATTTAGCTTGGAGAAGAGGAGGTTGAGGGGGGATCTCATTAATGCTTATAAATATCTTAAGGGTGGGTGTCAGGAAGATGGGGCCAGACTCTTCTCGGTGGTGTCCAGTGATGGGACGAGGGGCAATGGGCACAAACTGTAACACAGGAGGTTCCATCTTAACATAAGAAAACACTTCTTTACTGTGAGGGTGACAGAGCACTGGAACAGGCTCCTCAGAGAGGTGGTGGAGTCTCCATCTCTGGAGACATTTAAAACCTGTCTGGATGTGTTCCTGTGTGATCTACTCTAGGATCCTGCTCTAGCAGGGGGGTTGGACTAGACGATCTCCAGAGGTCCCTTCCAACCCCTGCCATTCTGTGATTCTGTGAAACCATTTAATTCTTTTCTATTTGAAACTAATGGAAAGAAAAGCAGTTTATAGTGTTTGCAGAAGTTAGGACAATGTAAAGCTTGCAATTTGTGCTTGCCAAGATTTTGTTTCAGTTACTTAACTAATTTGAATTAAGAGCCTGCTGCTTTTCTCTCTTAGTGTGGTTTGTTTTTTTTTTGTTGTTGTTGTTTTTTTGTTTTGTTTGTTTGTTTTGTTTTTCCCATGAAATATGTATTCTCATGTTATAGCAGTTTCACTGGTAGCTTTCTGTGATGTTTGATTCTTGGGACTTATCCTCCCAGCATTTCAGTGTAGATGAAGTGTAAAGCTTGATCGCATTGATTCCATAATTTGCATATTTTGTATTTAATGCTTCAATTTAAATGATATTTTTTCTTTTGGCGGGTAACTTCATTGATGAATCTTTTATCTGTTGAGTGAAAAAACAGAATTGAAACACCAACAACTTTTTTTTTCCTAGCGTCAGCAGTTTAGTTTTCCATCCATCTTTATCTATGGACATACATCTAGTGGAAAGACTTATGTGATGCAAACTCTTCTAAACACCTTACAGGTAAGAATATTCACAATGGAGATTGAATTTAGAATTTATTTGTAACAGTTTGTCAAACTAGCTTCTACTTTCTCAAAATGGTTTGTTTCCTCAGCCATTTTTGCCTTCTTGATTCTCTTCCTCCACTTACTGTGTTATGAACTCATTGTTCTTCTCACTAGTGCACTTAGGATAAAAGGAAGTCGTACATACTGAGAGATAATATAAAACATAGTAACTTTTCTAAGAAAGTTTAAAAAGAAAAGAAGGAGCCAAATTTTGTTCAGCTCTCTAAAAGGGACTTAACCTGAAGTACCTCCAGTGACAAGTAGGTACTGTTATGATAATTCCAGTTCAATTTGAGGAGTCACTTATACTATGCCTTTTTAAAATCTGCTTACAGTTCTCCTTTAAACTAATTTTGCTTGTATATGAAGAGAGTGAGAGAGTATGTGAAGAACAGTGAGAAGAGTTTGCAGTAGTGGAATTTTGTTTTCTTTGTTTTAACAAACTCATTTTAATTATATTCAGTTGGATGATCTATTTAAATGTCAGCTTAACAGCTTAAACTTAGTAAAGTTGTTAAAAACATTCAAAGCAATTGGTGAGGGGAAAAAAAAAAAGAAAAGAGGTGCATGTGAAATGATGAAAATCACTGTCTGAATACCAGGCAATTTCCACTGTTTCTGATACCAATAGTTGTTTTTTCCAGGTGAATTCATTGCAGCAAATTTGGTTAATTCCAATCAGCCCTGTTGTAAAAGCAGGAAAATCTTTCTTTCACTTTGTTAAAGAAATTCAGGAGTCCTAAAATGTTGCAGCAATGTTACATAGGAGTAAGTGATTTAATTCCTGAACAATAAATGATTATACTTTTGCGTAATGAATCAGCTCTAAATGAGAAAAAGTGTACTGATAGTTGTTTTTAGTATTATATTTTCAGAAACTGCTTAAAAATATGAATTTTGTGCACTTTAATTTATTCTAGATCCTCCAAACACGGCTTGATATGCATCATAAGTTAAAAACTCCAAGAAACAGGATGCCATTCACAGTTGCTAATGTAATAAAATTTTCTTCAGATTTGTTTGTGTTTACTAAGCTTGACATTGCCAGGTCTTTTGCTAGTGGGATGACTCTTACTCTCCCATGCCAGTACTGCTGCTGTTTCTTCCTGTATGAGCATCACGTTCATAACCGTTAGGACTGCATGTTCTTTTTCAGCTTTGACATCTAACATAAACTTACCTTTGATTCCTGCTCTTAGAAAACAACGTAGAAGTAAGAAGTAGGGCAAGGAGGCCTGATAGTACAGATATTCTTGGAATACATGAAGTGGAAACTACTGAGAATTTGTTGTAGAGTTTTGAATTAGGAGCCATACATTCCTTGGAAGCAGGGATTACAAACTCTTTCCCTCAACTGTTAAGGAAAAAAACCTACTTTAATGCTGTTGACTGGGAGATGACTTGCATACTTCATGATTAATACTGGAGTTGCTACATGTTACTAACCTGAAGTAGAAACTTTGTCAGGAATGGATTTATTTCAATTGCAAGGACTGCAGGCACAGGATCCTACTCTTTAAACATCGTGTGAGAATCTGAAGTACATAGAAGTAGTGGGTCTTGGCAGAATGCCTGTTTCTTACAGAAGTAGTTGTCTTGAAGAATGATGTAGAGAGGTACGGCCTTAAGTCCATTTCTGTCCCTCTCTGGTCAGTGCTGGCAGAAGACTTTTAAGTACTAGGTTCTTACCAGTTTTGTGGCCCTTCTTTTTCTCTTAGCAGGTGTTTATATTCATGCTAAGTTTTATTCCATGTCCAAATTTTTCCCCAAACAGGTTTTAAAGTCCTCCTAAGTTGAAGGGTGTCATCGCAGAAATTTCCATCTAAACCTGTTGGTGCCTATGTTTTTGTCAGTTATGTACTTCAGGAATTTAAATCCAAAGGCATGTGCCTACTTCATGCCTAAACCATAAATTTCCTCTTTGTTCTCATAGCCGTGATACTTTAGGCTTGTCCGGAGTGAACTTAACACATCTGCAGTAATGATTTTTATGCAAAACACAGTGATCTTGTCCATTCCATTAAAAATTCTGCAGAGGAGGAAAGGTGGAAGACAGTGGTCATGATCCTCTTTCATGCAGTAGCCTTTTCTGCAATGCTGCTAACACTGTGCAGCCCACTTGCGACATATCCAAAGATGTGGCCTGACCCCGGAAAGGAGTAGGATTTAAACAGCAAGTCTTTCTACAGAACTTCCTATTGCCAAGTATAGCAGTCTCCTTCAAAATGTGATGTTGTGAATCTGTTTTGCCAATTACTAGGCCTAGCACAAAGGATGCAGCCAGCAGTAGAACAAACCAGTAACCAGATTCTATTGCACACAAAAAGGTCAGTACATGGGTGACCGCTGGGGGTACAAACAAGTCAATCAGATTACACATAACAGACATCAACCCCAGTGACCCCAAGAATGATACAACACGGCCAACAATCGGTGGAACAAACAAAGCAACGAAGTCCCCCATGGCAGAGATGGGAGACAGCCAAGCCAATAGGCCGATAATATAGGATAGAGGTAGCCACATATTTTTCTCACAGAGCCTGTATTCACAAGCACCAAACCTGACTGGAGCCCAGTTGCAGGGAGAGTCAGGAGGTCCTTCCCCAACAGGGAAACTGCCAAGTGCATCCACTTCACAGATAGACACCCCACCCTTCCTGCAAGTGGCCCCAGCTTTTATGCCCAAAGCAGGACACCTGGCACTCATTTACCCAATGTGGGGCACCTGGGGCTTGTTCACCCAAGGGCTTTCCTTACAAGGTCGGCCACACCTTGGAGGAAAGCCAAAAGGCAAACTCATCCCCCTCCTTTTAAAGGACTGTAGGAAGCACCCATATGTCAATCTTAATTCAGGGTTCGAGGTTCAGACCCCAGCACTTCATTCGGCCCTTTGACATATGGGTGGGCCACGACCTTCATACCATCCGTAGGTGTACAGGCATCTTTCTTTATCTTGCATTTAACCTCAGTCCATCAACTACAGATGCTGCTGCAGTCATCTTGGTCATTGCTTCATGTCTTTTTCATTGGAAGATCAGGTTCAGTTACATTTCCAGGACACTATGATAGACCAGGTTGACTGTGGTCTGGAGCTGATTTCATCTGCTCGGCACAGTTCAGCATTTAATTGTGTTGCAATCCACAAGACTAGATTCATTATACATTTTCTTCATACAGGTGTTCTCACACCCCTGGTGGCACCACGCAAGATCTACGAGACAAAACTCTACCATTTAGTTATTCCTGCAAATAACATTTATTTGTGGGGACATGTTCCCATTTTTCTTGTCCGGGTTTCATGATTAGGATGGTGTTATCTTTTCCTACAGCTATCAGTTCAACTGGCTCAGAGGGGCCACTCGGGCCTTGGACCCGTACCTTTGCCCCATTACTAAAGTTGGTGGATCCAAATCCTTTGTCGCCACGAACAGTAGTAACTTGGGATAGATCCCCCCTCCTCACTGTTGTTTTCAAAATTGGTAATATTAATAGTTGTGCTATTCTATCATTGGGTCGAATAACCAAATCTTGTTCACCATTGTTTAGCAGGATTACTTTTCTCTCTCCTTGATAGTCGGCATCAGTCACTCCACCCATAACACGAACACCTTTCAGGGCTAAGTTTGAGCGAGCAGTTATTAGACCAAAGTGTCCTGGGGGAATTTGGACTCCTATCCCGGTGTTAATAACCCTTCTCTGGTTTTGATTCATCTTTACCAGTTCTAATGTATAAAGATCTAGCCCAGCAGCCTCTGGAGTGGCCTGGTAGGGGGCTGTCGCACCTGGGACAATTTCCCAGTAGATCAACGTTTCAGTTACCGTTAAAGGCTGTATCTGCAGATTGGGTGTAGTCATACACATCAAGGGCATCTCCATCTCCCCGACGGGCCTGTTGAGGGTATGGAGCACATCCGTGAGGTTAGTTCTCCATCGGGATAGCTTTCCATTTCCCAGCTTTTTTAACTGCTCCGTTCGATTAATCGTGCAGCCTGTGGATAGTATGGTATATGGAAGACCCACTGAATATTATGCTGCTCTGCATATTGCACAAATTTGTTTCAGAAATGGGACCCATTATCAGTTTGGATTTGTAGGGGATCCCATAGTACAGAATCATTATATCTATGGTAGAAGTAGTACTATGGTGTGTGGCTTTCTTGCAGGAATAAGCAATCAAATATCCCAAGAGTGTGTCTACTGCGGTGCAGATGTATTTGCACCCTTGGTCCTGGGGAAAAGGTCTGATGTAGTCCATTTGCCAAATTTGTCCTGGCAATTTCCCTCTTCCCAGTTCTCCTTTTACAATGTTTGGTACCGGGCATTTATGAGTGTGTTGGCACACAGGGCATTGGGCAATTATTGTTTTGATCATATCCAGTGACATGACTATGCCATGCTCTTGGGCCCACTTGCAAGTGGCCTTCTCCCCACGATGCCCACATTTTTGGTGTGCCTATTTCACCCTGCCTTCATGGTCCCCCCTCCTGAGGGAACTCCAGTCCGGCTTGGGAAATCTTTGCCTCGTTATCAGTGACAGAACTGTAAAGTCTCTCAAGTGAATTTATATTACTATGAGCGTCGGCATGAAATACTGTCACGTTTCGCCTTTGAACCAATTTCCAAATATCCTTCCATATTTCCTTTCCCCAGACCGTTTTAGAATAAATTTTCCAGTCCTTGCCTACCCATGTTGATAGCCAAGTAGCCAATCCATTAGCCACTGACCAAGAATCGGTATATAGGTGACACTCCCCTAAATCCTCTTATTTTAAAGCCATATATGCTGCATATAGCTCAGCATATTGGCTACTTTCCACTTCTTCTGTGATCTCCAGAAATTTTCCTGAGGGTGATAAGCCACTGCCTTCCAAAACCTTTTCCCTCCTGTATATTTAGCTGACCCATCCGTAAACCATGCATGTTCCCTTTTAAGACGTAGCAATTGTTCCAGGGTCTTTCCCCATTGCACAGGAGATTCCCGTTCAACTATAGGATCAGGCTTTAACTCTTGATCCCACATGGAGGCAGCCACTACTTGCTCATGAAGGGCAGCAACACCACCAGGTCCCACCTTTGCTCTGTCCTGGATGTACCATTTCCATTTGATAATACTGGATTCCTGAGCATGCCCTATTCGGTGGGTCTCTGGGGAGCTTTTAACCCACTGCATAACAGGGATTTCAGGGCGCAGAGCCACTTCATGGTCTATCATAAGCTGTTCAGCTTCTACCAAGGCCCTGTAGCAGACTAACAGTTGCTTCTCAAAGGGCGTGTAGTTGTTCCCTGCCTCTGGCAACTTTCTTCCCCAAAATCCCAAGGGGACTTTTCCCTTGTTTTTCCCAGAGGCTCCAAAATAGCACATGACCCATCCACAGATACATTTAGTTCTACTTCGCCTTCCTGCATGGGCCATAAGTCTAAAGCCCTTTGAATAGCCTCTTTAGCCAATTCAAAGGCAGCCTGCTGCTCATCTCCCCATTCAAATTCATATTTCTTCCTAGTTACCTTGTATAATGGGACCAAAATCTGTCCTGGGGAATGTGTTGTCTCCAGAAACCAAACAGCCCAATAAATCTCTGCGCCTCTTTCTTATTCTGTGGTATCGCAAAGTCAAGGATCTTTTGTCGAGCTTTAGGTAGTATTTCCTGATGACCACAGTGCGAATGGATTCCCAAAAATTTAACTGTCTGAGACGGCCCTTGGATTTCAGTTGGATTAATCTCCCAGCCTTTCTGCCTCATATGCACTAGGACCACTTTGAGCGTTTGTTGTAATTCGGCCTCATTGCTCCCCTGAATTAGAATGTCATCAATATAGTGGACAATCTGCATATGAGGGGGAAGCTGTACTCATCCAGGTGCTCAGCCACTCTTCTATGACAAATAGTTGGACTATGCACCCATCCTTGAGGCAACCTGGTAAAGGTGTACTGCCACCCTTGCCATGTAAATGCAAATTGATCCCAATGCTCTTCTGCAATTGGGATTGTAAAAAATGCATCGGCCAAGTCAATGACAGCATACCACGTGCCAGGATGCCTCTGAACTCTTTCTATTAAAGAGATCATATCAGGTACAGCTGCTGCAAGAGGCAGGGTGCTCTTGTTTAGTTCCCTATAATCCATAGTCATTCTCCAGTGTCCATCAGCCTTCTTAACTGGCCAGACTGGACTATTCCACATGGTGGTAGTCAGTTTTAAAACTCCTGCAGCCAGTAAATCTTTGATCATTTGGGAAATTTTTTCGTGACCGCCTGGAATCCTGTACTGTTTCATGGTTACTACCTTGGTCACAGCTGGAATTTGAACAGGAGGCATCTTTGTCTTTCCTACTAGAATTGCCTGGTTAGTGATAGAACTCCTTACCCCAAATTGATATCAACCATCAGGGAGATTCAAAGTAGGTCCCTTTAGAATATCTGTTCTGATTATATACTCTGAGATCGGAACCATCCTGACTGTATACTGTCGTTTTGGAAGGTTTCCAATTTTCATGTCAATTTGGGTTTGTACTGCCTCAATTTGCTTTCCGCCCAACCCTGTAATAACCATGGATTGTCCTTTAAACTCCTTAGGATTCCCATAGATTAAGGAGGCTTCCGCTCCGGTATCCACTAAAGCTTTTCCTATTTGAGAGGACTGTTTTTTCCAGAATATTTGCAGCCCCACATGGGGTTGCCAGTCCTCCCACGCCCAATGTACCGAAGTTTAGCCAACATTTCAGAAGGAGTTATAATGCCTAGTTTCTCTTAAGGGATATAGGTCAGAGTACCGCTGCCACTTGTGGTTCCTCTCTGGAACAACCGATCCGCTCCCAGAGGGCCCACTGTGAGCAGAGGCGGGCTCCGGCTGAGGTTCCAGAGGGGGTGCTGTAGGCTGAACGGCTCCCGAATTGTGTGCCTGATAATTTTGCTCTTTCCTGTGGGATTTCTGTAACCCTCTCTGTTTATACATCCTCCATAATTCACTGGTATCAAGACTGTCAATCCTAGTGAGAGGTACACCATCTTTCAGCAAAGCTTCAAAAATTTGTCCTCAAGACATCCTATATTCGGCATTTTTACGGCGTCGGGTGTCTCAATTCCCTGTACTCTCCCAGGGGCCCCGCTGATGTCGGAATTCTCGATACCTCTCACACTCCCGGGGGCCCATTCTCCAAGGTCACCCAACTGCTGCATTTTCTCAATTGCATCTCTAATGGGATTCCCTGTTTCACTAAATAGGAGAGTCACAAGAACGTTCTTATATGCCGGTGGAACGGTTTTAATGGTCACATTTCTCATGGGCACAGACAGTCTAAGCTGTATTAATACCTCAACATGTCCTACATGCATGGCCAGTTTCATTCCTTCTTCCTTTACCCACTGTATACCATCCTGCAGAGTATGCCACGGTCGCTCAGATCCTGGCCAGGTATTCTCTAGGGCGTATTTCGCCTTGCACCCTGCAGCAGCTACAGCCAATAGATTGGTACTCTGATCATTATTTCGAAATGCATCCTGCACAAGAGGGTCTGAACTCAGTGTTACAAACTTCTTACAGTCTAAGTTATCCAGGCTAACCCCTGATGCTCCCTGATCGTGCAAACGTACCATCCAAGCAAGCAGGGGCTCTCCTGGTCTCTGACTAAACCATGCAAGAATATCATTTACTTCCTGCTGTGTAATGTCTTCCATTGTGAGTCTATTTACTGGTGGCTTGTTTTTGGAAAATTCTGTCTTTCTCCTGATGACTGGTCTCGCATCTGCAGAGTCATCTGAGGCACCAGCCCCATTAGACTCCACAGGGTACCAAATATCGTCATCCGATTCATCAGGGTTACAGTGTACATCCACCTGTACAACTGCTGTTGCCGCCTTCTCTTCCCACATTTACACTGGGCAACTTGTGCTGTAGCCTTCTCAGATACAGCTTGGCAAGTGTCCAGCTTTTCAGTAAAGAGCTTATTTAAAGATTCTAAAGTTACAATCTGATCCCGCATGCGGGAACATTCTACCAGTAATTGTTTTGTGCTGGTGCTGTTTCTTATATGCTGTCAACAAAATCCATCCCTGTCTCCTGAAGGTTACAGCATCCCGTGCCTTACTGGAGAACTTTGGAATAGTTTCTAATACATCCTGTGGTTCAGCCCCTGCCAACCACTTCTCCCACTGTTCACGTGGTCCCCCAAATTTAACCCATTTGAGAGCCAGCGAACTGTACTCGGGATCTTCCCAACCAGGAACTTCAGACAAGGCCATCCTTGTCGCCAATTTTGTTTTGCCAATTACTAGGCTTAACATAAAGGACGCAGACAGCAGTAGAACAAACCAGTAACCAGATTCTATTGCACACAAAAAGGTCAGTACATGGGTGATCGCTGGGGGCACAAACAAGTCAATCAGGTTACACAGACATCAACCCCAGTGACCCCAAGAATGATACAACACAGCCAACAATCAGTGGAACAAACAAAGCAACAAAGTCCCCCATGGCAGAGATGGGAGACAGCCAAGCCAATAGGCCGATAATATAGGATAGAGGTAGCCACATATTTTTCTCACAGAGCCTGTATTCACAAGCACCAAACCTGACTGGAGCCCAGTTGCAGGGAGAGTCAGGAGGTCCTTCCCCAACAGGGAAACTGCCAAGTGCATCCACTTCACAGATAGACACCCCACCCTTCCTGCAAGTGGCCCCAGCTTTTATGCCCAAAGCAGGACACCTGGCACTCATTTACCCAATGTGGGGCACCTGGGGCTTGTTTACCCAAGGGCTTTCCTTACAAGGTCGGCCACACCTTGGAGGAAAGCCAAAAGGCAAACTCATCCCCTCCTTTTAAAGGACTGTAGGAAGCACCCATATGTCAATCTTAATTCAGGGTTTGGGGTTCAGACCCCAGCACTTCAGTATCACATCTGAAGCACCCAGCTTTCTTTTTGCTATGGAGCAGCACTTTGATTAGGTCCTTTTGGAGTTGTAGCCCCTTTCTTTTAACAGTGTTCAAGATCAGAAGAAAGCTTTTTATTACATGCTGTTTGAGTGGATTGCCAGCATATTCCCACACGTTCCCACATCTGCTGAATCATATGGCATGTATTGTATTTTAAGTAGAAAGACTGGAATGAAATACTTAGGTTTTGTTGTTTTTTTTTTTGTTATACGCACACACATTCCTGTATCACAAGTTTAATTTTGCAAGTAATGCATATGTATCCCAATGACTAATGTTTTCCAGAGTTTTTAATGTTCAGTGTAAAAAAAGAACATATGCCTTACCAGGGAGTATGGAGCTATGCAAATAATTATTTCTTAAAAATAGAGTTGCTAGAAAATTACCTTTTTTCCTTATGTAGGCTTGAATACTGGTACTATAGTCTGTAGTGTCTTCTGTTTATAGACAAATGACTATTACTTTTCAATCTTACTAAGTTGGTGCTTACAAGTACATTTTATGGATTGCCATAAAATATATCTTATACTTTGCTTTTTTCACATGCTCTTTGCTCTGAAGAGATCTGGTTTTCTAAAAATGTTCCGCACAAGCAAGCTGTTTACACATGTCTGATGTAGGAGCTTACACTTTATGATTTGTATGCAGTGAATACCAAAAACATTCAGAGTAATTTTGGGAAGTGTGCTCCTAGATGACTTTATTTGTGATATAAGTTTGACTAGTTCATGTTATCTAGACACTGTAATTTGTAAGGGACTATTTTACACTACTGTAATATGTTATGATTGTCTAACTTTTCTTTGAACCAAATGCTATTTAGATTTCTTTTCTTGTGTTGCTCACGGTTTTTAAACATAGTTAGAAGATAAACTATGTTTCAGTTTTTATGTATGAGGATTCATCATATCTATTCTTGACTTTGTAAACATAATATTTTGACTAGTACATAAGTAATCATTCTTTTTTTTTGGCAAAGGTTTTTGGCTTATGCTCTATATTCTGTTGGCAAGGTGTGGTTTCTTTCATTGTATCATCTGGAAGAGAAAACTGCTTCTGGAGTATTTACACTGAGAAAGCCAAATAAAGTTGTATGGTTTTGTTTTTTTTTAATCCACTTCAGCTTCCTCATGTGTTTGTGAACTGTGTGGAATACTTTACTTCACGACTTCTTTTAGAAGAAATTCTCACTCAGTTGCAAAGCCATTCTTCTGAGAACGAACAGACTTCTCATGTACCTTGTGATACTTTCAATGACTTTGTACGTCTGTTTAAACAAGCTGTTGTGAGTCAAGAGCTTCAAGATCAAACATTATACATTGTAAGTAATTTAATTTTAGTGTTCTGGTTTAATTTCACTTCAGAGGATGTAATTGTTATCAGTAATTTGTATGTGAAATGTCTGCATTATAGAGCAGTTTTCACAAAATTTCCATGTGGACCTAATTCAGAATTTGTTGATACTGGTTAGATTCTTTCAGTTGGTTTTCTGGCTTTAGATGAGGTTTTTTATTTTTCATGGTTTTAGAACTTTTTATACACAAAAAGTGTATAGCATGACTAATAATGAACACAAGTGATACTGCATAGTTAAGTATGTAATAATACTACAACATCTTCAAATATAGAGCCTCTAGATTTGTTTTTTAATTATGTCATGTTTATCTGTTTCCTTGTGAAGATAGCTTCACAAATGAGAAAGAGGTGGGAAGTGGGGCAGAAGCAAATTGTGGAGCATGCAAATGACAAGAACTGGTTAGCTAGAATAGGTGCAAGTTAGAAGTTATATTTAGGAACTAAAATGCATAATTTCCTCTGTAGAAGTGCTGTTGAGATCTTATGTTTTCAACTACACTTGTGGCCCTCAGAAACAAGAACTGTAGTTTTAAAATTGAGATAGAAAAAAAGACTGCAATGAAATTATATGCTCAAGTGGAATACACAGGCAGACCACAGGAAAAAATATCAGAATTTATATTCCAGGGATGATTGAATCAATGTGCTATTAGAATGCTAGAGTTTGGCTTTTTTTTCTGTAAAAATCTTAACTACCTAAAGGAGTCAAGATGTGCAGACATCTGCAACAGCATTTATTATGCTGAGAGATGGACATAGAAACAAATTTCAGACACACAAGAGGTCTGAAAAAAGGACATAGACTCCTCAGAACTAAGTTTTTTTTCTAGCTCTCACTTGGTTGAATAAAATCTATTATAATCAAAGTACAAATGCTTTATTAGTGATGTATAGCTGTGTATTTGTGTCATGGACCTACAAAACACATGGACTGAAATTTCAGCCCAGCAGTAGGAATTAAGGCTTTGTTGAAAGAGGTGAAATTGATTATTTAAGAAAACATGGAAGTAGTTCAAGACTGAAAGCTTAATGACCCTGGGTAATGACTCTGTGTGTTTCGCACAACAGTCAACAGGCTTACTGCTTTGTTTTTTTGCAGTCAAACAAGAAATTCATAATTAAGTTGAACATTCTTCTTTCTGTTTCATAGGTTATAGTTAAATAAGTTTCATTTCCATTTAAAAATACTTAACTACTGAGTTAAATAACTTCATGTTTTGTGGAAACATTACTATCTCATAGTTTCCTACAGCTCATGAAGTTAATAAATTTGACATGCTTCTTAAAAATTGAATTAAGAAAAAATGTATCAGTACTTACAATAAATGAGAAGTTATACATAGATTATTCATTTTAATTTACTGTCAAAAGAGTACTATTGGCATCCTTCAACAGTTCCATAAGAACAAAATCTAGCACTAAAATAACCTTTAGGGAATTTCACAAAATAGTTTAAATAGTAAAATTTTACTTTCAGATTTATATTTTAATTAAAAACTGTTTTATATCAGTAAAGAATGCTTCATGTGTAATATGGAAATGAGTATCACTTGGAAAATTAGACATTTCTTGAACACTGGTTATAGAAAGCAAACCATTAAATACCTAGAAAGGTTCAATTATATCACGTAAATAGTTGCTGAATCAGAAGAATTAAGTGTTAAACTAGTATTTCAGTTCTGTTCTGCATGGGAAGAGACATGAATGGGGGAAATCAATTCATGTATATAACCTGTGTCATCTGGATTTATTGTAGAGTGGCTTAAATTGAGACTGATGGAAGACCAGCGTGCTGGTGAACATAAACTGGCAATGCTAATTTATTCTATTTCATTTTGGTAGTAAATAATGTAATATTTCAGCCCAATTAACTCAGACCAAATTAAGATAAATGTTTACTTTCAAGCAAAGGACTCTAAATGTTTCTCTTAACCCAAACATGGATGCTGAATGCTTGTGATTACTTGTGAAAAATGAATTTATTCATTCTAACTACCTGAAAACCTGGAACAGATATGACTTCATTCATACATTTACAATATTTAGCACTTTACAGAAGTAACAAGCTACTGTTTTTAATGTAAGGCAGCAGACAGTTCTAAAATGTATAGTTTTTTTAAAAGCTGAAGGGTGACAAATCTGTATTAAAAGTAAAGAATAAGGTGTGGATTTATAGGCTTGTGGGTAGGCTGTCTCTTCATCACTTGGCATAGTCCACAAGCCAGGGTCACAGTATATTTTCTCTGCTGTAAGTAGAAACTCTAGTTTATTTTGTGCTTGACTAAGAAGTAAGATCTGCTTAGGTCAGGACCTTAAGGCTTGGTGTTTGGTAACTACATGTCACCAGGTCCAATAAGCAGTATTTTATTAGTATAAATATGTAGCCTCTATTTCGTCAGTAACATAAAACAGTCTTCATCCCTGAAGTCGTTTATTATATGAACCAAATGTAGATATCAATATAAAATTTTGTGTTGTATTGTAGTTTTACATCAGTTCCCAAGACGCCTGAGCTATTGTTGCAGAGATGCTGTTCTTCCAGGTTTTTTTTCTGTACAGTGTGATTTTGAAATACCGTTTTCGTAAAATGTTTCTTGGTTGTCCACTTAAAATTGCTTTTCTTGCTGTGGGCAACAGAAATGATAGATGTCTTAGTATTTTGGTGTGGGGAGGAAATGTAAAAGGATAGAAAAAAAAATTTCTAGGGATCTATAGTTTCTTTTTCAACAGCAGTGATTCAAAAGAAGTAATGAACTTCAGAATTAGATTTATATTGCGAGTAGTAAATAAAATACAAACCAAATGTGCTTCTGTTCCTTTTTCATTCCTGTCAAGATTTTACGTGTTCTGGGAATATGTAGTGTGTTTTTTTTTCCAAAGGATAGCCATGCATGTTTTCATGCCTCTAGTTTTTTTCTCTAGGCTCCAAAATATGTTAGTTGTTTACATAGTGTTTCCTGTTTAAGCCATACATATGTTACATATTTGTTAGTGCTATGCTAGGTTTACATAAAACTCGATAAATCCTGTAAATTTATAGGCTGCAAACTATGCAAGAAAAGTTTCTCTCAAAATTAAGTTGTGTGAATTCCAGATGATGGCTGATTTTTTGAAAATACCAGCTCTTGTTTGTTTCTGAAAAATAATTTCATAGTGGGAAAAGATAGTTCTCCTACGGTAAGCATGTTGATATATGTACAGTATATCTGTACGGTACTATACTACACTATAATTTTAAAATATAAGAATAATTTTGGACAAAAATTGAGATTTCAATGGTTGTTAATGATATCATGGCTTTGTCAGTGATATTCTTGACTGGTATACTTAGATTTTAATTCTTACTACCATAAGGTATGACAATGTTGCTTGCTTGGGGATTGTACTGTTTTTTAGATGGCTGAGCTGCTTGGGCTTCCTGGAAGCACATCTCAAGCAATAATCTCTCCACTGTTGCTTGTTTAAAGAGTCTTGATACTTAGGTGGTTTCTGCTGGCCAAGAGCCATCAGTGAAATGAATTTCCAGCAGCTAAGAGTTAACTTTAAGTCCGTGTGAGAATGGAAGTTGTCATTGTCTATATAATAAGGTCACTGTTTCGTTAAAAGGTACTGGATAGAGCAGAGCAGCTGAGAGAAATGGAAGCAAACATTCTGCCAGCGTTTCTCAGGCTTCAAGAGTTGGTAAGTGTCTGGAAAAACATATGTTTCCTGCATCTTGAGAGTAACTGAATACATGGTATCTGTCCATCTAGGCTTGCAGATCAAGATAAGCGATTCTTTAGATGAGGAAAATTGCAAAGTTAATCCCCTCCCCCAAAATAATCAGCTGGCAGTGGTCAAAACTAGAAACCAAACCAGAGTTTAAATACTTATTTTTTTTTTTTAAATTCTGTTAAATAGTATTTTGGTTTACGATATCTGATCTCTTGTAGGTTCTTTTGAGGCTGGTGTCAGATACATAGCTATCTTCTAGAATAGTTTTGTTTTTAAGAAGAATGTAAAATTTTTCTACTCTTCATTTAAAGTTTTGTAATAATTGCAGAAAACAAAATCTCAGGCAGACTATAATTTATAAGGAGAAGCTTCAACATAGCTCCTATTAGCTTGGTACAAATAAATCAATAAAACCCCTTTCAGAGTTTGTCAGGTGTTTGTGGGAATCCAAAGTCTGCTTGTGAGTCAAGTGCTGATTCAGAGAACCTAACCACACTAAGTGAATTCAGCAGTGGAAGTGTGAATTTGCAACTCAGGAAACATTTGTTTTCCTCCAGTTTCTCCTATGTGAAACTTCAGAACACTGTGTCGTGGCTGGCTGGCGAACAGTCAGTAGACCATCAGCTATTTATTTCTGGCTGAAGCTGCACAGCTCAGGAGCTGCGGCCGTGCTTTGTGATGGCAGAGAGTTTCTGTGCTTGTACTGGAATTTCTGGTTGTAGTAAACCACTGTGTCTTTCCCTCTCTCACTTCTGAAGTATCAAAGCACATGCATTGGAATAAGAAAAACTGGCACATTCTATGAAAAGCTGAAGACAAAACCAGAAGATGGTGGTGTTTTGAAATCTGAACATCTAAATAGCTGAAATTATACTTGTTATCTCAAGAGTTTCGTATGGTGCTCTTAATCTTCTGCTGACATTAATTTCTCTGTTTACTGAATGAAGACTGATTCACAGCTGTGTTCTTAATCCTGGGAGCTGGTGCATTTTCTGTCTCTTTTTGTCTGTTCTGCCCATGTTATGGATTTTGCTGCTCTGAAGCAGAAACATCCTGTCTGACAGAGAGAATGAAGGAAAACTTAGGCCTATGATTGCTGTTCAGGGACCAAAAAAACATAGGCTAAGGCTTAAATGTGCTAGAGAAACACCTTCAAATTCAAAAGTATCCTCTACATAAGTTTGTCAGCTTTCCTGAATGCCGAGATTCCAGTTGCTTAATTTCTGGATTCTGGACTGAGGCTTTTTAAAACTGTTGTGCAGCTGATAGTGCAGAGAAACATTGTAGGAGCCAATCTTCTGCATCACTTCCTTTTCCGGAGTGAAAGGAGACAAGGAACTTCATTAGTGGTAAAAGATTTCATGGGACTGGGGAATTGTTTGTGAGGGGAATGGGTCATAGGATGCTTGACTTCTGTGAGGATTATGGTGGGAAGTACTTAAGATTTTCATATTGGAAGGTCTGTCAGGAACGGAACCGAAAATAGCTAAAATATTAGGTAATCTGGGAGAGGAGCACAACTGAAATAAATCTACAGAAAGATGCTCTCTCATTAAAAGAAATAAAAAGTTCCATAAAAATAAAGAAGAAACAGTAAAGAATGTGGTTGGGTGCCACTTTGGCAAGAAATGGGAAGAGTAAATAAAATAAAATTCTCCCTTAATTTCAGGGAAGGGGAATAGTATTTAAACTTTTCTTTCAAGTCATTCACAGCTCATATTAAGCATTCTCAAATTGGGTTACGTCCTTTTATTTTCTTGAGGCATCTCAATAGTTTTGAAATGTCTTTCTTGAAGAACCATATTTAAAAACATCTTTTGTTATGCAGAATTTTTAGTATGGTTGCGAAAACCTTGCAAAAATGAAGAATGAAGCATCGTATTCACAGATGGTTAGCTTCATATTAAAAAGCTGATATATAGAAGGGTGATCAAAATAAGGTTTTTTTTTAATATGAAGTGTTTTATTATCTATTGACCAAAGCATCAAATGCAAGGCAATTAGTTTGTCAATAAAAACTTGGATTAAAAAGAATACGCCACTACGTACAACCATTGTTGGTGGCTAATAAAACAGTTGACAGAGTTAACAGTTAATACTCTGTTTTTGTTTTGAGATGTTTTTTGTATGTTTTTAAAGACTGTCTTAACCTTTAAAACGAAGTACTAGATAGCTTTGTTTTATCAAGCACTGAGCTTGCTTTTGCTTTTTAACTCTTCCTGCTTGTCCTGAAAATCCAAGTTTAATTACCAAAGTAAAATGCTATTTTAATTTCGGGAGTAAGGGATAGAATGTACTTGGTGTTGTCTAGTAGCAGAGCTCTATCACCCCACAAAGCTTACATGTCAGTGAAATGGCAAGGGATGCAGAGAAATCTCATGTGATTATGAAAATCTGCAAATGTATGAGCTTCTTGATTAGGCCTGCTGAAGCTTTATTGCTATGCTAGTAAATTGTAATAAACTGTAAATTTGATGATTTTTGTGGAACAGAAGACTCAAAATAATAATTTTTCTCATGGATGTTGTAACATGCAGTGTTGTTTTTCTCTTTCTCTGCTTATCTCCCACACTCTCCTTTTTTTTCTTCCCTGTGTAGACTGACAGAAATGTGACAGTTGTGCTGCTCAGTGAAATAGTATGGGAACTGTTCCGGCCGAACACTGGATGCTTTGAGCCACTCACCTTGTTTTTTCCTGATTACAGCATAGGTAATTATTTAATCTGCTTTTCGAGGATTGAATAGTACTTTGTCAAATAACATCCAAATGTTTTTTCCATGTTTATCAGTATGCCTTTTACAGAACCCAGAATATGTTATAGCTACTGGAATGTCAAAGTCTGTATTCACACAACCTCTAAAAGACTTGTCTTTTTCCACTTGCCAAAACATTTCAAAGTAACGTTTTGGTTCCGTTATATTTCATGAGTCTTTTAATCAGTATAGTTTTTGTTGGATTAGGGTTTTTTTAGTGATCATAGTTTGTTTTTACACTTAACTTGTAAAATGTGGTTAGTTTATTAAGTTAGTTTTAAATAAGCAAAACTTATTTTTCTTTAAACAGGACACTTGCAGAAGATCTTGTCTCAGAATCATCCCCCAGAATATTCTGTGGATTTTTATGCTGCATATATCAATATTCTGCTAGGTGTCTTCTACATGGTCTGTAGGGACCTGAAAGAACTTCAGCATCTGGTGAGATGAGCTCCTTTAGAGGAGTTGTTTTGTTTTGGAGTGTTTTTTGCCTAATAAACTCTTAAAGTCTAGATTTATTGCTGAATATAGACAAAGAGAAAACCATAGAATCATGGGTTTGGTTTAGAAGAGACCTTTAAAGGTCTTCTAGTCCAACAACCCTGGCAGTGAGAGGGACATCTTCAACCAGATCAGGTTGCTCTAGCAAGCGAGGATTGACATAAATGTTTTCATTGTCTGTCTTTTGGAATTAAGAATAAAGTAGGTAAGTCAAAGTTTCTGCACTATAATCATGCCTGAGGGAACAAAAATACACTGAAGATACTTGGAAGAAGGAGTTTAAACCATATATCAATTGAAGAATGTAACAGCAAACAAACTAACAGAAGAAAAATAAAAATTACTTGACAGTACCCTTTGCATAAGAAAAGCTGAATAACAATAACAATTATTAGCTCATCAGATTATTATTTAAATAACTATACTGTGTACAAGGAAATTTTACAAGTTTGACGTGATCAGTGGTTATGGCCAGTGAACAACTCAGTGCTAGTGAGGTGATCTAAATGTTCTTCTGCCTGCATTTCCATCAGGAAAACATAGCTGAACTTCAGCTGAACTTACCTGTTCACTATGCAGGTTTTGTTTTTGAATGAGATTGCTGAAATCTGATGGAGACACAAATAGAAACTACGGTCACAGTTCTAGTCATGTGCTTGAGTTGCTCTGCTTATCAGAATAATTTCATTAGCTTTAGGTGCACTGTTTGTTTGTGGGAAATACCGACATTATGAAAAGATTTATGTAACTTGGACCCTAAATTCTTTTTGTGCTTGAAGAGTCTATTCTGTAGAAGGTGATGACAGCCAAATGCAATTGTTTGTAGGCTTCTGAACAACTCTGTAGTGTCTAATGTAGACTCTAAATGTGTATGTTGTTATGCATGATTATTAATAATACATTCTGGAATTATATTAGATTTACGTGCACGATATTGTGTTGAGTTCTATATACTAGCACAGAGATTTAGTAAGGTGTAGGAGGACAAAAGGGGAATGAAGGATTATTATTTTACAAAATTCTATGTGATGCTGATTTAACCTTTCTAGAAAAAAAAATATAGTTTACAACTTTGTAAAAGGTCTCTTAATCTTACCTTAGGCAAAAGGATTTTGTTTGAATATGCAATGTGTTAACAGGTGTGTGTTTTTTAAAATTCCTGCTTGTGTGTGTGCCCTGCTTTTGAACATGCTGAATTGCTGCTGGAATGGAAAGTTTTATCTGAAAATGAAGGGAGTAAAAAAAGTTGATGAAAACATTTTTATTGCATTTATGTTTAATTACTATCTTATTTTTTTTAAAATGCAACCTCTGACTACAGTAGACCAAATGACCTGTGATAGATTACTTCTGGTTGTATTTTAATCTACAAAAATGTTGTGATTTTTTATAGTTTGAAAGCAAGCAGCATAATTATTGACTAAAAAATAATTAATTGGTTTTGCAAAGTAATGGATTACGCTGCTTGTTATAGTCTGTAGCTAGATCAAATATATAATACCTCTTCAAAATGTTGTACTTTTTTTACTTTCTGTAGGCAACGCTCAATTTTTCTAAATATTGTGAACCACTGGTCAGAGGAGAAGGTAAGCTTCTGTCTTTAGTTGGAGCAGGTGTGTATGAGAGTGCAGGTGCCCTCCTGTGGGTTATGTGAAGGGCTCTGCTTTGATCCTCACTGTGTTGTGAACATTTCTCTGGTCACAATAGCATTGCTTATTTCAGTTGCCCCCAGTAGGCAGCATTTGCAGCAGAAGCAGTATATGACATTTGTTGGTGGTGTTTTATAGAAATGAGATGGAAATACCACAAAAACTTGCTTCCCCCTGTAAATCTTTTCATTCTACCACCAGGACTTCTGTGAAGCTGAGAAATAAGTTATTTCTTGGTCAAAGTGAAGAGAAGAAAATGAGAGCAGAGGTTCTGCCAAACTGTCCCGTGTATTTCAGAATAAACCACAGAGAAACAGCCTGGTGTGGAAGCATGTGCTTGCAAATGGATGATGATGGTAGATCATCCTAATACAGCATTTTGGAGTCAGTGTGTTAGGCTTACTATGCCTGTGACTGTTCAGGTGTGAGAGAGAGAGTTTTAGTGTTGTGTGAGTTAAATGTTTAACAGAGTTGATTCTGACTTGGTGCAGCAAATGAACGTGACACTCGCAAACTCTGGAAAAATATTGAACCTCATTTGAAGAAGGCAATGCAGACTGTTTATCTCCGGGAAATATCCAGGTAATTCAGGGGCCAAGGCTTGTTTGTTTTGTTGATATTGCTGGTTTTAACAAGCTTCCTCTCTAAATATTTACTCTCTCAGTTATGTTTCATGGCTCGTGTTTCTTTTTTGCTAGATAGAGTCTTCTCTTTAAAGTGGATTTCTTTCTTGCCGTATAATGTTAGAAATAGAGTATCCCAGGAAGAAATTTTTAAACAAAACTGTATTATTTGTAGCATATAAATTATTTAAGAAGCAATGGCAGCAGATTTTGTTCTCTTTTACAGTAATGGTCATGCAGATAGATTCATTTTCTGTCATGTATGAAACTGCCAAGCATGGGAATCCATCACCAGAATATGCAGGCACAGTTTAAAACACACTTGTAAAATTAACTTGTTGAGTCCTCACTGCACCGATGATGCATGCAAGCCTCAAAATTCTGATGAGATGTTACGGATTTTGAGCATCTGTGTTCCTTAGCTTTGTTAAGTAGAGCTAGGTTTGTATGTTTACTGTGACCCCTTGTTTTCTTGTCCAAGGGAAAAATTTTCCTTATATGGAATTACCATTTTTGACAGCATTAATAGCTGGTGTCCTGCTAATGGGCTGAGTTTCTCTTGCTATGATTTTATATTCCTGGTTTATTTCTTAAGTTGCCAGACCACTAGGAAAAAGATGGTGGTGTTAATTTTTAAGGGTCATAATTGACTCAGATTCAATGTCTTCTCCATCTTTAAGATAAGTGATTCTGATGTTATGCCATATAAAGAGAGATAATTCAGTAGTGTTTGATTTCTTTATCTTGATGCAAATATAATGATTTCTTTCCTTTGAATGTCCTTGAGGCCATAGAGTATTATGGTAACTGAAAATGAGTGTGTAGTAGAAGTCTTTGCTAAATGTTTTGGAAAAGTGATCGTTCCTGCAAAAAGAGAATTGATTTTACTCCATATGAGCTAGACTTCACTGTACAATGAGGCATTATTCTGTTTGCCTCAAATATGTATTTATGTTCAATATTGATCTTCATTAAACAGTCTACTCAGGATCTTCCTGACTTTTTATATTGTGTAATTACCTACCCTAATTAGGATGTAATATAAGATTATGATATAAAGTAGCTTATGAATTGTTTCCAAATAACTAGGTTTCCCTCTTTACAGTTTTCTTTGATTATAAATTTGAGCTTTACTGTTTTTTTTTTTATTATAAATTTAAGCTTTTTGTATAATAGTTCTAGGATTTACCTCTGTGTTTCAGTAAATGCTTGAGGAATTAAAATGACCATATTGTTTTTTCTGGCCACAGAACTGTAAATACTCTGGGTTTTTCTTCAAGTTGTAAGTTATATCAATAGAACTTTGCTATCAGCTTTTGTGCTACCTGAACTGAGGTGAAAATAAAACATTTTTTTTTCTACCTGTAAAATGACATTGATTAAAAACTTTGCTCATTGATAATGTGATTGATCATTCGTTATAATTTGGATATTACAGCTTCTATCATTAAACTGTTTTCATAAGTTTTATGGCTTAAGGCTGATAAACTCTGTTTATAAAGATCTTAAAAAAACAAACAAATAAAGGACTGGTACTTTAACAAACCTGTTTTTTGAGTTCCCTTGTTGTATACAAAATGATCTAAAATCATGTCTTTTCTAACAATATATGTTCCTTAAGGAAATCTTTAAAGTGATTTTTTTGCTATTGTTTAGGAAAGCACCAAACTACTTGCAGACATTTTTCACTAATGCAGTGTTCCATCTTGAGGTCTTCAGAGTTTTTCAGTGAAGAAGGAATATTTCTTTGTTTTTTACATGAACTTCAAAATTACATTATGAAGTAGTTATAGATACTACTATAGCTATAGTTCTCACTAGCACAGTTATTAAGCAGATAAAAAATAAAAAACTATCAATGTTTTTACTTTTTATCCAGTTCTGCATTGTTCTTGAAACTTAGAACACTATTGATATTTGCTTATTGGTGTTAGTTGGATGGAAAGAAATTGGTATTTTACAATTAGCTTGTACTCATTTTTACTTTTATACCTTAATATAACATTACTTTCTGCACTTTTTTCAAATACATGTAGTCTGCATTACTGAAACTTATGTGCAAGGTAGGAAAACTTGGTATTTTTAATTATTCTCTTACTAATGATATCCTAGCCAGTGTAATTAAATTAAAAAATATGTATACCAAGCAGGTATTTTTATCTGAAAGACTAACAATTACTTCATCTTTATATATTTTAATTGCCTGTCTTTTAGCTCACAGTGGGAGCGCTTACAACGTGACGATGGTGAACCTGGGCAATTTAAAGGTATTGGAAACAGTAACTCTGTAGGGGCCTGTAATGTGCAGTATGTACTTTTCAGTTTGACTTGGTCGTTGTTATCTGAGAACATGTGGATGAAATTATATGGACGAGGCTACCTGTTAGCATTTAGTTACAGTTGAGGGTAATCATGTGTTTCGAGAAGCTGTTCTGCAAAAGGCTGTTACTATGTTTTCCCTTAGCACATATCTTGGGAGTAATCTTTCCTAAGGTCCTTTGTGGATAAAAGCAGATTTCTTTAAAACGGTGTTTCTTATGTGAGAATGGGTGAGGAATGGGCTGACCCCTGATGATCAAACTTCTGTGTGCCAACTGGCAGAATTGTCGCAGTGGAGAGAATGGAATATTACACCTGATGTATTGCACAGGATTAGCACGTTCCTAACAAAACAGCTGCTCTGTGTCCTGATTTCTTGGCAAAGAGAAATGCCAGAATTGCAAGAATTCTTTCTGTTCTTTCCTTGGAGGAGTACATTTTTGTTGATTTTAAACTTCAGACAGGCTTGAAAGTCAAATCTCAATATATCTGTCAGCCTTCATTTACAATTTAGGAAGGAAAACTAAAACATCTTCCTGGTGATGTCAGTCATGATCTTTTGACCAGTTTGTAGTTTGTGAACACTTTTTCCATGTTATTTATCGTAACAAAGAATTTCATCGTTACGTAGCAGGTAAAATAGCCACTTTAAAATTGTCTTAAGATATTTGCAGTCATCAGATTGTTTCATATATTTGCTTTATGATCAGTAATTTTTCAACATTTTTGACCAAAGAAGTTTGATTCAAAGTGTTCTTATTAAACTTGCTCCTTCTGTGCCCATATAATCATGAAACACTTTTGCATCTGGCATCCCCCAAAAGGGAGACTTTGTTTAAAATGCACTTTCTAGTTATATGTAGTAGGAAAAATTGTCTTGTTGATAAACTGTATTTGATAATAACATGCTTAAAAAGCAATTATAATAAATGTCACTGTGGATGTAAATAAGCAAATAGTTCAGTGAATGATGCGATATTGGCAGACCAGAAGGAAGGAATAGAAACAGATATTTCTGTATTAAACTAAATTGTCTGAATGTAAGAGTTTATTTGGTCTTGTATTTTGTACAAAACCATCTCCTGATTGTAAATGAAACTGAAACTGCTGTCCTTTTGTGCCTACATGAGAGGAAATTATTACTGGCTATCATCTAGGATGCTTCTCATCACACCAAGGGCTCTGAATCTTAACTTTTAAACGTGTTTAATTCTTTGATTTTTATTTGCTCATATTTGTGGATTAAAGCATAATGGTACAGGTACTTCACAGAACAAGAACCCTCTGAAGTGAAAACCTGTAAGAAAAGCAGGCCCAAGAGAGACCCGTTAATGTTCTCCGTAGTTAGACAACTGATGAAGTAAGGTGGTTTGATCGTTGTATTCATATGCATAAGCTGTGTAAAAGAAGCAACTACAGTGACAAGAATGGGGGAATATAAAGGGAAGAAATACAAAGTAGAAGTAAAAAGAGGGAAGGAAAATACTCACTAGAGTTCTTGTGTGTTTTAATGTGTGAGACTTTAATCTTAGTTAAGTATACATGTAGCAGGCTAGGTCAACTGGATCAAGTTTAAAATTTTGGCAACATTTTCTGTAGGAAATAAAACAGTGACTAAAAATTGTGAGATGCTGAACTGTTTCTCAGAAGTGCAGCACTGCTTTTTTCTCCACTGTGCCATTCCTGGCTGAGCTGGCTGGCATAGTCTTGAGCAGCCTGAAAGTAGGGTCTTGGAGGAAAGCTTTGCTGTTGTATTTAAATACATCTCTTCATCTGCCCTGTTTGCCAGAAAAAATCACCTTAAATTAAAGTAGCCTGGAATTTTTTGTTTGTTCTAGGGAGATCACACCTTAGTGATTTATGAATCTCCAATGCTTCAAATACAGTTTCTGAGATGAGTCTATAAAGAGTTCAGAATGTTAGTTTTGTTTAGCTTTGTGCCATTCCTTGGCCCTTCGCTGATTTTATATCTGTGATGATGGGGTTGAGAAAGTAGCCATACTTGTTTAGTTACAGAGAAGGAAAAGAAGAAGAATGCAAACAAGTCTAATTTGAAGTTCGTGAATGTTCAGTGGATTTCAGTGACTCATAAATTGTTTTCTTTTTTTTTTATTTTATAGGACTTTCTGCACATACACACATGGAACTTCCTTATTACTCCAAATTTCTTCTAATAGCTGCTTACCTTGCCTCCTACAATCCTGTTAGGACAGATAAGAGGTTCTTTCTCAAGGTAATGAGATTTTTTTCTTAGTGCTGCTTAGGGGATTCCTGGGTACTGAATTTCCTAGTTTAAAACTAGGAAAATCAGAAGTTTTTCTATAGGTAGGATGCTGTGGTTGGTAATGATCACTTAGTCATTAATAATGTCTAATAAACCCAACTTCCTCTATGTCAAAATGTGTAACACTGTTGTAGCATAAGTTTTGTGCTTTGCTTTTGTAAGGTGACATAGCTATATTTTGTAAAGATTTTAGTGGAGTGCCTGCAGTGTCCTTAGGTATAAGCCACACTTAAATTTCTGAAGTAAGATACAAACACAACTGTGTTAGCCTTTAATGAGGTAAAACAACATAGTGCATTGTTGACTTATTTATAGAATTTTTAGCTTCTGAAACGAACATGCAAGCATTGCTTTTGCAGAAGATGTGGTTCCATTAGCTGGCACACATTGTATTGCATTACCATCATTTCATGTTTTAGGATGAATGTATTAATCCTCACTACCAAATCATGGGCTCAATGCCATTTTCTGTAAGTTTTTGCCATGTGCAGGCTGAAATTTTATTTTCTTCTTTTTTTCTTTGGACTGTGCTATGGTCATGCTGCAAACAAATGCTGCGGTGCCATAGTTTTGAGTCTGTCTCTTTCTTACCCAGGATCTTCAACTGGGCAGCTATTTTTTCTATGCTTTTTTCCAATTTCAAGATTTTCTACACTATTACAGTATGTATTATTATGTGAATGTGTGTATAAATGTATGGTATTCATTTTAGATAGGTGTGAACAATTGAAGAAAATGAGACAAGACAAATTTGTAAAAATATATTTGTTTTCTTCTTCCCTCTTGAAAAAAATGTTGTAGATGTATGTTTTGAAAAGTTACTGCAGTTCCTAGTGAGGTATACTAGTATGTTATTAGTTTAAATGTGGGTTTTGTGTTTCTGGTATGATTTTGCATTGAAAGCTGTAGGTGTTTCACTCGTCTGTCTAGTCCTTTCCTGGTAAGAGTGGAAATTTACTTGTAGTAAGTGCAGATTGACAAGTTTTCTTCATGGGCAACCTTTGTTCTTTTCACTTGGCCAAAGCAATTTCTTTGCAAGAGATTTATTTGCTGAAGAAGTGTTTTTGTCCAGATTTTTCTGTATCAGTCTTGGAACTCAAAGAAACAGGAAAGCTTACAAGAGTCAAGTCAGTAAAGCTTGTTATCACATAGTGCCACATCTTTCTTGTTTGTGTTCTCTGAAGAACCTTCTCAATTTAATTTTTTTTCCTTTCTCTTTTTCTGGTATTTCTGAAGTTAATTTCCACTCTTGCACACAAATCTTCTTAAACTTTTGTACAATAAACCTGAGCTTCTAAGGTTTTTGAAGCAGGGACTGTTAAGTTTTTTCAATCGGTGATACTAAGTGTTTTTCCCAAGAATAGGTGAAGCAGGAGCAGTTACCATTCTTGCTACACATATGATCTGATAGTAATTAGTCCTTCATCAGTCACTAAGGTGAATTTGAGACATCAAAATGGAATCCAACAAAACCAATATTTTTGAAGGGTGTTCAAGTTGGCTGTTTTTTATGAGTCATGTGGACTGTGAAAACAGAATATGGTTTTATGAGGTTTGTAATGAGATTCAGAGTACATTACTGAAAAGTGTCTTCTGGAGTGATTTAACTAAGGACTGCTAGACAGCAGGAGGAACACAAACAAAAAGGTGGTCATTGAGCTGCTAATCTGCACTACAGGTATAGCTGCTAGGCTATACTACAGCTAAAGATAGCATCACAGTTTGCTGCAGCCTGGAATACAGAATCACAGAATCACAGAATGTCAGGGATTGGAAGGGACCTCAAAAGATCATCTAGTCCAATCCCCCTGCCAGAACAGGAACACCTAGATCAGGTCACACAGGAACACGTCCAGGCGGGTTTTGAATATCTCCAGAGAAGGAGACTCCACAACCTCTCTGGGAAGCCTGTTCCAGTGCTCTGTTACCCTCACTGTGAAGAAGTTTTTCCTCATATTTATGTGGAACCTCCTATGTTCCATCTTGCATCCGTTGCCCCTTGTCCTATCATTGGATGTCACTGAGGAGAGCCTGGCTCCATCCTCATGACACTCACCCTTTACATATTTATAAACATTAATAAGGTCACCCCTCAGTCTCCTCTTCTCCAAGCTAAAGAGACCCAGCTCCCTCAGCCTTTCCTCATAAGGGAGATGTTCCACTCCCTTCATCATCTTTGTGGCTCTGCGCTGGACTCTCTCGAGTAGTTCCCTGTCCTTCTTGAACTGTGGGGCCCAGAACTGGACACAATATTCCAGATGCAGCCTCAGCAGGACAGAGTAGAGGGGGAGGAGAACCTGTCTCCACCTACTAACCACACCCCTTCTAATACACCCCAGGATGCCATTGGCCTTCTTGGCCACAAGGGCACACTGCTGGCTCATGGTCATCCTGCTCTCCCCCAGGACCCCAGGTCCCTTTCCCCTGTGCTGCTCTCCAGCAGGTCAGTCCCCAACTTATACTGGCACGTGGTGTTGTTCTTCCCCAGATGCAGGACTCTACACTTGCCCTTGTTATATTTCATTAAATTTCTCCCCATCCAACTCTCCAGCCTGTCCAGGTCTCTCTGAATGGCAGCACAACCCTCTGGTGTGTCAGCCACTCCTCCCAGTTTGGTGCCATCGGCAAACTTGCTGACAGAGCACTCTATTCCCTCATCCAAATCATTGATGAATATATTGAATAGTACTGGTCCCAGTACCGATCCCTGAGGGACTCCACTAGATACAGGCCTCCAACTAGACTCTGTCCCATTGACCACAACTCTCTGGCTTCTTTCCTGCAGCCAGTTCACAATCCACCTCACTATCCGATCATCCAGACCACACTTCCTCAGTTTGGCTGCGAGGATGCTGTGGGAGACAGTGTCAAATGCTTTACTGAAATCAAGATAGACCACATCCACTGCTTTACCATCGTCTGTCCTCTGGGTTATGTCCTCATAAAAGGCTATCAGGTTGGTCAAGCATGACTTCCCCTTGGTGAAGCCATGTTGATTGCCCCTAATGACCCTCTTATCCTTGACATGCCTAGAGACAGCACCAAGGATAAGTTGTTCCATCACCTTTCCAGGGATGGATGTGAGGCTGACTGGTCTATAGTTACCCAGGTCTTCCTTCTTGCCCTTTTTGAAGACCTGAGTGACATTTGCTTTCCTCCAGTCCTCAGGCACCTCTCCCATTCCCCACAACTTAACAAAGATGATGGAGAGTGGCCTAGCAATGACATCTGCCAGCTCCCTCAGCACCCGTGGGGGCATCCCATCAGGACCCATGGATTTATGGATGTTCAGGTTGTGTAACTGATCCCTAACCCAGTCCTCATCAACCAGGACAAACTCCTCCTCTATCCTGACTTCCTCTGGAGCCTCAGGGGTCCTGGGCTCCTCAGGACAGCCTCCAGCAGTATAGACAGAGGCAAAGTAGGCATTCAGTAACTGCCTTCTTTTTTTCCTCTGTCACCGGGGCACCCACCTCATTCACCAGTGGGCCTACACTGCCTCTAATGTTAGTTTTATCTGCAGTGTATTTGAAGAAGCCCTTTCTGTTCTACTTGACCTTTCTTGCAAGGTTTAATTCCAAGGAGGCCTTGGCTTTCCATTGCCTCCCTGCATCCTCTGACAACAGACTTATATTCCTCCCAAGTGGCCAGCTCCTCCTTCCATGACCTGTACATTCTCTTCTTTCACTTGAGTTTTGCCCAGCAGTTCCCTGTTTAACCATGCAGGTCTTCTGGCACCCTTTCTTTACTTACTTCCTTCCATACTAACAGCCTAAAAAAGCACTGAATTAATAATAGGCAGTGCTGCTTTTAGTTACATGAATATTTAAGAGCTTTGCAGTAGATTGTGAGAAAAATACAAAGTTGGTTTTTGAAAGGTAGTCTTTAAACCAAAAAAGAGTAACAATCTGTATGAAGTCTTCATTTTATCATTTTAATAGAAAACTGGATTAAAAACTAACTGAAAACTAGCTCTGAATTTCATGTTTCTTTGTGCTTGCACAGAAGTAGGGCACCTACTCACTTTGATATAATTTAAATATACCATATGGATATCCTAGTATAACCTTTAAAATCAGGCTGGTAGGGGTTAGAAGGGACCTCTGGAGACCATCTAGTCCAACCCCCTGCCAAAGCAGGTTCATCTAGAGCAGGTCTTATTGGATCACGTCTAGGTGGATTCAGAACATCTGCAGAGGAGACTCCACCACCTCTCTGGGCAGCCTGTTCCAGTGCTCTGTCACCCTTAGAGTTAAGCTTTTCCTCATGTTCAGATGGAACCTCCTGTGTTCCAATTTGTGGCCATTGCCTGTTGTCCTGTCACCGGGCACCACTCAAAAGAGTCTGGCCCCACGCTCCTGACACTTGCCCTTTATTTATATGCATTTATGAGATCGTCTCTCGGTCTTCCCTTCTCCAGTCTAAACAGATTCATGTCTTTCAGCCTTTCCTCATAAGAGAGATGCTCCAGTCCCCTCATCATCTTCACAGCCCTCTGCTGGACTCTCTCTGGTAGTTCCTTGTCTCTCTTGAACTGGGGAGCCACAGACTGGACACAGTACTCCAGATGAGGCCTCACCAGGGCAGAGTAGAGGGGGAGGATCACCTCTTTTGACCGGCTGGTCACACTCTTCTTAATGCACCCCAGGATACCATTGGCCTTCTTGGCTACCAGGGCACATTGCTGGCTCATGAGTGACTTCTTGAACCCCGGGACTCCAAGGTCCTTCTCTGCAGAGCTGCTTTTCAGCAGGTCAGCCCCTAACCTGTACTGGTGCATGATGTTGTTCCTCCCTAGGTGCAGGACCCTGCGCTTGCCTTTGTTTAACTTCATTAGGTTCCTGTCTACTCTGTCCAGGTCTTGCTGAGTGGCTGGAGAGCCTTCTGGTGTATGAACCACTCCTCCCAGTAAAATGCATGAATGCAGTTTGTTGTGATCCATCACTAGTGTACTGCGTAACCTCAGGCTTTGATCACTTTCCCTTCCAAAAGGTCTCTGTTATCACTGCCATCTTCTTTTCAAAGTAATCTAAAAAGATTACTGTGCTGTCTCTAAGTATGTGTGATATGTATTAATTGAATTAATTTTTTTTTAGTCTGGCAAATATGTAAAGGAAACTTAAATTCCTGTCTAATATTGAGCTCTTCAGAAGTCAGTCAAGAAGAGGCAGTTACTGAGATTGTCTTGACATGGCTGAGTACTGAGATCCTCAGATACTAAATACAAGATTTTGAACATTATAATGAAAAAATAATTCCTTCATTTGAGATATTTTTTTCCTGATTCATTGAGCATGCTTGTAAGGTATACATACTAGTAAGGTGTACTGCTCAAGGCTGAGGAAAAACTCATCAGGGTATTTTGAGAAATAGCACCTAACTGTGTTTAAAGATTATTATACTTTTATCTCTCCACTAATTTTACATCATTTTTACATGTCATCCTTCATGTATCTTTGCTGGGGTTTTTTCCATTTATTTATGATATCTCATTTACTATATTTCTGTGCTTGTCTTGGCCTCACATTTTCAGTTGAGATACAAGAACACTTGATTATTTTCGTTGGACAGTGCTTCCTTTCTTAAGGCTGCTTTAAAGCTGTGCCTTTTAAAATGATGTTCCTTCCACTCCTCCCCTCGTTCTGTTTGTCATTTAGCTCCTGCACCTTGAACTGTCTTTGTATTGTATTGATCTAATTCCTGGTTGTCATTCTGCCCACTTGTGTGCCATCCAAATTCTAAAATGGAGCTGATAAAAGGTGAAAATTCAGGTGGATTTTATGCATGGATACATTTTAAAAATGAAGTGAATATCATTTAAACTTCTCCGGAAAGAGAAAGAAATGAAACAACTGTCTTTTTCAGAGGATAGGAGGAGGATGGTGGCATGAAGTCATATTAAAAACAAATTTTAACTGCTTATTGTCATCAGTCCCTGATTAGATCAGGGAAAAAAACCACCTTATGCAAGTCACCAAAAAATATTAGTGTGGGGTTTTTTTTGGCTTTGCACCACTTGGGACACAGTGAAGCAAGAAGTAAGGCAAATGTAATTTTAGGGCTTCTAGTAAGAAGGACTGCAAGTAACATCAGAGACGAATACTGGAGGTGTAGTAAAGAAGCAGAGCCAGATGAGAGTACTACCGTATGTAGCTTAGAGTTCTTTGTGACGTGTTTTGATTTTGTTTTTGCTATAAAGAGGAGCATAAAATAATTTATGTGCATTTGCTCTTGTCTGTTGTTTACAGCATCATGGGAAAATTAGAAAGACCAACTTTATGAAGAAACATGAGAAGGTATGTATTTTATCTTTCTAAGCCAAGCTTGGCAACTAATAATTTCTACTGTACTGCTGGTTTTGTATTTTGTTTTGCCTCACTGTTTACTGTAAAAACAACAGAATTGCATAAATAACAATTACTGGTGCATTTGTTTTGTACAATAGAAATTTCTGTATGATACACACACTTTTATTTCATTGAAATTTAACTGCAGCATAAATTGGTCTCCTAAAGCCCTATATTTATGTATAACAAAATGTGCTTAATAAAGCTAGTTAAAGGATGTCATACATGGAAGGGCCAGATATCGTAATTTCCCTTCAAAGATGTTAAGAGTAATAGGTGGTTAGTAGTGTTGTAAGTCAAGTCACTTCAATTCCCATGCATGCAGTGAGGTATAAGAGCTTAAGTTTGTGTGTCAAAGCTTGGAAACCTGCACTCCCATCTGTTGTTTAGGATTCTATCAGACTATTAACTAACCTTTTCGTGGTTATAGATAGCTAAACTTCATTGATTTCAGCGTAGCTATACGGGTTTTTACTGAGAGAGGCCTGATATGCTAGGAAAAGCAAATGCCTATATATGTATTTATAACTAAATGTAGAAATGTTTATAACTAATGTAGAAAGAAAAATCAAATTTTAACATTGTAACTTGTTGACTTGTTTTTAAACAAATCCATAAATGAAGAGCAAAGCAAGCAATACTAAATTCCTGCTGGCACAGTCATAATTTTTCTCCTGTCCCTGCAGAAGGACAGAGTCCTTGGCTATCCAAAGACTTTTTTTCAAGTTCTCTTATTTCTGTAGGAGCACAGTTTTTGCACGTGAAAGTGTAACTGAGTATAGTTTTAGTTCAACAGTGCAATGTGTTGCACCGCTACATAGGTGGGAACAACTAGGAATGGAAAAGAAATGGGAAAATAGAGATTTGATGAATAAATACTGAGGTTGCGATCACCTTAACTATACTGTAGAGCTTGTTCTTTTGTGTCCTTGTTTATGTTAAATGGACTTGTATCTGAGTTCACTACTTAGTGTTCAGAAGTGCCTGCATTAGTGATAAAATGTTTTTCATTTTACTATTGCTCCTACAGCAAACTAATTGCTACCGAGTAGGGACAAAAACAGAGCAGAAGGAGGTACTAAGACAAGAACCGTAAATAAGGGCAACTCAAGCAAATGTAATGTGAACAAAATTAATGGTCAAAAATAAGTAGTAAGATTTCGGTTTGATGGGTTTTTTTTTTTACTTTAATTAGATTAATTCTAGTTTTGTAGACTTTACATTTACCCTATAGCCTAAGCACTGAACCAATATTCTGAAAACATGATTAGGCATGTGTGCAGGTAAAGAAGCTTGGTTGGTTGTCCAGCTGTAACAAGTAACTTGCATAATCAGGAAAGACTTCTAAGACTGCAAATGATCTAATTCTTGCACCTCTTTGTTGTATTCAAAAGTAGTGTTACTTTGAAGAGAATTAGAACTCCATAATCCTAGTAAATCAAACAGAGTTAACAGAAAATATCTCTTGAATTGACAGTGTTACATTAAACTCTTAAGAAACAAGAGTGTGACGTAGGGATTAACAAACAGGGCAGAAACTTTGTGACATTTCAAAAGTACCTTTGCTCCTGGTTACAGAGCACGGGTTCTCTGCTTATGTGTCACTTTATAGTTTACAGATAAGGACCCTTTCTCTTTAAGTATCAATACCAGAAAATGAAACTACTTGTAGGTCAGAGCACAGTCTGGTTTTAAAAGTTTTGAGGCATGGTACCTGTGATAGTGGAGAACAGGATTGCAGGTCCTAAGAGGATTTCCCAGACCTGTGTTCCTTTTACTATATTGTAGCCTTTATATATATTTGCCTAGAGATACAATCACCTAGGTGTAAATTTGTATATTTTGGTACTATGATTCTGTAGTGAGGGAAGCTGAAATACAAGGATAAAGGATTACATATGTAGTGTTATAAATAAAGACTCATTTGCCTCAGTTGGTCTGACATCTTAAATCAATATAGCTTCTCTCAGAGAAGCTTGTCTAAAGACTGATTGTGGTGGATAGCTCCCTCCCAACTGCTGGGGAAAATTAACCCTGTGAACAGGGCATACCTCTTCTCCTCGTCTGGCAGCTTGTTATATGGTGGGACCTCCTCAGCACATGTCACCTCCTGCTCTGGTGACATCCCAGAGTCTTTGCTCTGTGGCCAGTTTATGATCACCTCCAATATTCCTGGGCAGTTGAGGTTCCCTATTCGAGCCCGTTGTGTTATCAACACAACCCATTTACTCCATGTGGCATCTGTTGCATGATGTGTAGAGGAAGCCCTTCCTTTGAACATCCAGCCCAGCACCAGCAGCCGGGGTGCCAGAAGGAGCTGTGTTTCAGTGCTGACCACTTCTGAGGCAGCTCAAACTCCTTCGTATGCTGCCAGTATCTCCTTTTCAGATGGTGTATAGTCAGCTTTGGAGCCTTTGTATCCCCTCCTCCAAAAGCCTAGAGGTCAGCCTCAGGTTTCCCCGGGTGCTCTCTGCCAGAGGCTCCAGGTAGGACCATTCTCCCTGGCTGCAAGGGCTACTGCCTGAGCAATCTCCCGTTTAATTTGCTCAAAAGCTTGCTGTTTCTCAGGGCTCCATTCAAAATCATTCTTCTTACAGGTCACGTGGTAGAGAGGGCTCACAATCAGGCTGTAGTTTGGGATGTGCATCCTCCAGAACCCCACAGCACCCAGGAAAGACTGAGTCTCCTTCTTACTAGTTGGTGGGGCCATGGCTGCTATCTTGTTTGTCACCTCCATTGGGATGTGGCAACGCCCGTCTTGCCATTTTATTCCTAGGAATTGAATCTCCTTTGCAAGCCCCTTAACTTTCCTTCATTTGATGGCGAAACCAGCCTTCAGGAGGTTTTCATTTATCTTCTTTCCTTTTTCAAAGACTTCTTCAGCTGTGTCCCCCCATACAATGATGTTGTCAATGTACTGCAGGTGTTCTGGAGCCCCACCTTTCTCCAGTGCAGTATGGACCAGTCTGTGGCAAATAGTGGAGCTGTGATTCCACCCCTGGGGCAGTCGGCATCCAGCTATACTGGATGCCCCTCCAAGTGAACACAAACTGTGGCCTGCACTCTGGTGCTATCGGAATGGAGAAAAACATGTTAGCAATGTCAGTCATGGCACACTACTTGGCTGCCTTCAACTCCAGTTCATATTGGAGCTCCAGCATGTCCGGCACTGCAGCACTCATCACTGGCGTAACTTCATTCAGGCCGCGGTAGTCCATGATTAGTCTCCATTCGCCATTAGACTTCTCACTGGCCATACAGGGCTGTTGAAGGGTGAATGAGTTTTGCTAATCACCTTCTGGCTTTCTAGTTGATGGATCAGCTGATGGATGGAGACCAGGGAGACTCAGTTGGTGTGGTACTGCCGCCGGTGCACCGTCTTGGTAGCAGTTGGCACCTGCTGCTCTTCAACCTTCAGCAACCCCACCGCTGAAGGGTCCTCTGAGAGGCTGGGTAAGGTGGACAGTTGTTCAATTTCCTCCAGGGCAGCTGTACCAAAGGCCCACCAGTACCCTTTTGGGTCTTTAAAGTACCCTCTCCTGAGATAGTCTATGCCCAGGATGCGTGCACGGGGCATCTGGACCAGTCACAATGGAGTGTTTATGCCAGTTCTTCCCAGTTAGGCTCACTTCAGCTTCCAATAGGGTCAGCTGTTGGGATCCCCCTGTCAATCTGGAGATACAGATGGGCTCGACCCCACTATAGCTTGATGGCATCAGGGTGCACTGTGCACCAGTATCTACCAAGGCCTTATATTCTTGTGGGTCTGATGTGCCAGGCAATCAGATCCACACCGTCCAGTAAATCCGATTATCCCTTTGCTCCACCTGGCTGGAGGCAGGGCCCCTCTAATCCTGCTCAGCATCACTCACTTGTTCTACGAATGACTCTTGCTGTAGGAATGGCTCAGAGGCCCCCTCAAGAGGGTCAGGCATAAGATTGGCCATTCTATTCTGTCTGGGGGGTTTCCGACTGGAAACTGGAGTGGCGTTTTTCTTGGATGATTCCCCTTTCAGCTGCTGTACTCGTGCAGCTAGGGTAGAAGTAGGTTTTCCATCCCACCTCCTCATGTCTTCTCCATGGTCACGTAGGTAGAACCACAGGGTACCCCGTGGTGTGTACCTTCCACTGTCTTTCTCTTGGGTGGGGAGGCGTCTGCTCCTAATGGCCGAGACATCGGCCCGTGCAGGTGGAGTGTAGGACATGTTCTCTTCCATTCTCTGGAGCCTCTGAGACCGTTCCCTCACAGCTGAAACCCAGGCATGCTGAGAGGAAGGAAGACTTCCTTCATATTGCCGGAGCTGTCCAGCCACTTCATCCACTGTTTGAACCTGGCCATGTCTCCAGGACACCACTGCCAATAAATTGGCATGTGATTGTGGTGCGCTTCACAGGAACTTCCGCCACATGGAGGGTGTGTAGTGGGCCTGATCTGGGTCCATGGGTGATGGCTCATCATTCAGATCACCATAAATCATATCAAACACAGCTAATTCCCTGGGATACTGAATACCTCTCTCCATGTTGGTCCACTTGTTTAACTGACATAGGATGTCATCCTTTTAGGGGTACCTTTCCCTTACACTGAACAGGAGTCGCCTCCAAAGGCTGAGGGGTTGGACCTGTCTCCCTACTAACTTGTCAATGCCAGCTTCCCTGGACAAGGATCCCAGCTGCCTGGCCTCTTTCCTCTCTAATTCCAAAACACCAGCTCCACTGTCCCAGCATCGGAGCAGCCAGATGACAATCTGCTCGCCTGGAAGGCGGCTGAAATCCTTCTGCATATCTCACAACTCACCCAGGGACAGAGATCGGGTGATCACCTCTGGCTCTTCCTCCTGTTCTCGTGGTGGGCCTGGCTCATCTCCGTCCCTCACTATACGAGCTGATTTTTTGGTATATTTTGTTTTCTGCATAGGGGTGACTGGTACTGGCACTGTCTGTCCCTCTGGCCCAGCTGCCGTACTAGTAGGGGTGACTGGTACTGGCACTGGCTGTCTCTGTGGCTCAGCTGCCATGCTAGTTGGTTCGTTTTCAGGTCCTGAGACCCTTTCTTCCCTTTGAGGGCACTGAGTAGTGTTAAGGAGGACACGGTAGGCATGGACAAGTTCCCAACACATTGCACTCCCAGATTTGTCAGACTGGCAACACACCTTTTCTAAATGCTCCACTAGTTTATCAGGACTCTGCACTTGTTCAGGTGAAATTCCAAAGCACTGGGGGTGACCACTGACCTAGGTACTTGCCCGTTTGTTTCCCACACATCTTGCCACTCATAACTATCTGGCCTCGGGGCAGGTCTCCGGGTGATAACTATTATTGGAGAAGGGCCATATAACCCAAAACAGGATACAGCAGACATTCAGAAAACACTGTGCTGCAAACACAATGGCCTGGATGCTCCAAGGATTGCCAAAACTCTCAACAACTGAGAAGATCTCTTCCCCTGGCTCACCCATAGGTGGGGTGAGACCACTAGCAAATGCCCAGGCCGCATACAGGTACCGGCTCACCCCCACAAGCAGTGATGCAACCATATTATATAGTCAACATTCTGTACAGCAAAACAACTCTTGACACATTTTCCACAGACAATAAACACCAGCACTGAAAATACACCACAGTGGATATAAAGATTATTCCAGCCTCACCACGTAAGTAAGTTGACAGCATTGTAAACATACCTTATTCAAACAATACAAATATATAAACAGAAAATTGCACCTAACAGATTGTTTTAACACAGCCTGGTTAGGTTTTTTTGTCCTTATCTCAACCCTCTTGTGCCCCCCGTTGGGCACCAAAAAAGGCTGTGGTGGTTTAGACCCTGCCGGGACCCGAGATCACATTGCCGCTGCCCCTCCCCCACCCTCGGACGGGGACGGGACAGGGAGTGAAATACAAACCCCGGGGCTGAGATAAAGAAGATTTAATACAACAGTGTAACAACAACAACCCGAACAACAACAACAATAACCATAACAGTGATGATAATGTACAGAACAAGAGCTGTACTGCAGGGACACAGCACAAGGGACAGACCCAGACAAAAGCCCTGCCCTGCCCACGCCCGCCCAGCTGTAACTCCCTCCCAACTGCTGGGGAACATTAACCCTATCCTAGCCGAACCAGGACACTGATTTACAGGTCAGATTCACCTAACTCCAAGTGAGTGCCTGCATCTAAGCTAGTGTCTTTTTATAGGCAGTGCAGAGCTAGTCAATGCAGTCATTGGAGTGTAAGGTGTGACTCTTCTCATATTGAAGTAAGTTCTACATTCAGTCAGATGAATTGCATCATAAACTGTATTGATTAGATTTTCACTGGCTATAATGGGAACTTAGAAAACCAGTTTGGCTGCACATACCTGCTTGGCAGGAATCTAACAGTAGATGAAATAAATCCTTCTTTAAAAGTTTAGGTACAGCCAGGCTAAAAAATCTGTTACTTGATTCTTAACTCTATTCAGTCCAGAGGCCGTGGGGTTTTTTATTAGAAAAAGTAAATCTTGTGAATGGGGGGAAAAATTGATTTTGTCATTCTATTAATTGCCTTGTTGCTTATAGCCGCAGAATTTGTTGGGTTCCTTTGCATGGTTGCCCTGGAACAATGTTTTCCCAGTTTAGTGACAAGTGAAAGATCTTCCTGGTGAAGCTACTTTTTCAGGAGTATGTTTTTTCACATGTCAGTCCATCAGAAGATCAAATCCGTTGCTGTATTTTTTATTGGAAAAGAGTTTGTCTAGTGTATCTGCTTCAACTTCAGTCTAGGACTTATTTCTTATCAGAATTTCTAGCTTACAGATGAAGATGCTGCATTTGTATAGCAACCAGGGAAGTTCAGAAAAGCTTTCTGCTGAAAAAGTGAGAAGTACAGTTCTGTCTTTAAATAAATGCTGAAAAGGTTGAAAATTCTGCCAACTGAGGGTAAGGACTTTCTCCCTTTTGTACAGGTAATTTAGTTTGGGTTAAGCTTGTACTCTTTAAAGGATGTTTTTGGTTCTTATTCTTGTTTGTGAAATTTTGGAATGTGAATACATGGCTCGTGGAACAGTTAAAGACTTAGACCAGTTAAACAGTGGGAACATGAAACTGACAAACTGACATTAGATAAAAAGCACAAGCACGGATAGTGGCAACTGGGGAACAGTCTTTTTTGAACCATTAGACAGGTGTATTGCCAAGATGGAAAGATGATAGAGGACACAGAGTTAATTTGATGACTATAAAACTTTTTAAAGAGGTTTTCTGAATGCAGAAGGTATCTCGATTTTTATAAATGACTGTTCTATGTAGTATTCTGCCTTAGGTCCTTGCAGAAGATTTGTAAAAATCTCATGATGTACTAAGTTCAGTTTGGAGGAATTTCTAAACCATTCCTATTCTTCCAGGAATTTATTTCTGTCGAAGAAATAAAAATGAAGTCCTGCTTCTAGAAGTTACACTCTATTAGAATTAACTTTTCTGGCTTTTCCAGAAGGAAGTATTTCTCTCAAATAATTTGAAAGTACAAAACAGTATTCTATGTAAGCAGAGAGCTTATAATATTAAGAGCAGGAAACTTGTGAAGTAACAGTATACTAAACACAGCTTCCAGGATTACTACATGGTAATTGTGCTTGCTAGCTGCTTGGAGTACACACATTTTAATTACTGTATGTTTGTTGTCTCTTTCTGTTGATAATTAAGGAATATGCTTCGCAGAAGTGGTGTGTTCAGAAGCAGAAAGGCAGGGGATTGTACAGTTCATAACTTACACCATACCTGCATTCTGACTGAGGGTGCTGTGCTAAAGTTTTGACTACATGACTACATGTTTATTTTTCACAATGCTTGCTTTTGTCAGCCAAGAGATAGCTTTGGGGACACCTCCTGGATTTGAAAAGCCAAAAAATGTATTGGAAATATCTTTTTGTTTTGCTGAAGAGCCGAGTGGTTGTGTTTTACTGATGACTAATGCCACAGAGGTGCTGGTGATATATTTAAGAGCTGTTCTTTCCCAGACGCATTTTGAAACAAACTTTCGTTTGAAATTCCTCTTTAATCTTGGCTACTCTGCTAGTAGGTATAAATCAGTGTATGCTACAAAAAAAGGAAACTGTGTCGAAGTAGAGAGAATGAAATACAAACTTAAAAGGAAACAAGTATTTCCTTTGTCAGAACTTTTGGCAGTCTGGGTCGGACATAAATCTCTGTAATCCTAACAATGCTGCCTGAGTTGTAATACTGCCCAGTTCTGCCCTATGAATGGTAATTCTCCTTTTTGTAAAATTAGGTATTTTAAAAATATTTAACATCGAAAAAATCAGGAACTCCTGTTTCTGTGAATTCAATTGAATTCAGTGTTACTACATACATTAACTTGTAATGCCTGAAATGTCCATCGCTGTCAGCTGAGGTGTGAAGATGATGTGTATGGTGCAAAGAAGGATAAGGGACAGAATAGCTCTGTAAATGCAAAGTTGGGTAAATGTGCTGTATTCTGGTAACACAGTTTGTCTGTGTTGCACAGAAGCTCTTGCCAGCAAAGGAGCTGATGTTGACCTTAGCCAGCTGAATGCTTTATTTTAGCCAGCTAAACTCATGGGAGGTGAATGCACTCTGGGCCCTTACACTCAGCACTCTTTGGGCTGCATCTTGAATACTCTGTCCAGTTTCCCCCTCCAGTACAAGGCACGCATCATTAAACCACAACAAGTTGAGCAGAGAGGTATCAAAATGGTCAGAGGCTGGAGCACTTGCCCTGCAAGGAGAGGCCGAGGGAACTGCAGTTGTTCAAGCTGGAGAAGAGAGATGCAAGGAGATCTCCTGCAAGGAGATCATCAAGACTATATGATACAATGGTGGATGGTGACAGAGTGAGAAACAATGAGTGTAAACTGAAACGGGAATTTTATACTGGACATAAGGAAAACCTTTTTCCTTATGAGGACAGCCAGGCAGTGACACTGGTTTCCTAGAGAGGTGGTGCAGTCTCTGTCCTTGGAGGTTTCCGAGACTGAACTGGTAACATCCTGAGCAACCTGGCCTGACCTTCTAGCTGGCTCTGCTCTGAGCAGAAGGGGTTGACTAGAGACCTCTTAAGGTCCCTTTGAGATGGAATTATCCTATGTTTGAGTGTATTTTAAGAAAGTAGAAATATAGCAGTAAAGGTGTTTCTCATGTAAAACAGTAAGTTGAAATGTTCTCATTTCTAATTTCCTGATCAAAAATGTTTTCTTTGGTTTTAGTATCAAAATGATAAAATTTTCATTGTGGTATAAAGGAAGCAAAAGAGAAAATGAAAACTAAAAAGTTAAAATCAGCCAAAAATATAAAGCCCAGCAATTTTGCTGGGAAAAAAATGATCAGTTATTACATTTTATTTCTGCAGAGATAGTTGATTGAATTTTTTTAAAAAAAATCAGTTTTAGAAAACGAAATTCACAGAAGAGCTGAGGTGGGCAAGGACCTCTGGTCTAGTCCAACTCCCCTGCTTGAGCAGGGTCACCTGGAGCAGGTTGCTCAGGGCAGCACCTAGTTGGGTTTTGAATATCTTCAAGGATGGTGACGCCACAACCTGCCTGAGCGGTAAGTTTTAGTTACTGCCCTCAGGAGTAAAAAAGGGGGTTTTTGTACGTTTAAACATTTCCTGTATTACAGTTAGTGCCTGTTGCCAAGTTATGCTACTCATGTTCTAGATAGTGCGACTGTTTGATTAGTTTAGTATGACATTTAAGATGAGGAACTCTTGTTATGACTTTGTGCTGCTATGAGAGGAAGAGAGGCGGCTTTGGCTAAAATGATTCAAATAAAGTGGATACATCGATACTTCAGCAGAATCTTCTCTTTTTATGCTTTTTCAAAATGCAAATGGTAGTAAAATATTTGTCTTCAGTGAGCAAAACACGAAAGTATACTTACAAGTTGTTTGGTTTTCTACATTTGTAAAAACTATTGTTCTGTTATGTGTAGTTCTTTGCGGGTGGTCATGGATTATAGATTGACTGTAGACAATAGAACAGATCTAAACCTTTAAATATTTTCACTAATTAGAAATTCTGTGTGCTCTTAAGAAGCCCAACTTGTCTTACTGTTGATAAACTGTGAAGAAAACTATGTGCACCTTGAGAATGCCATAAAATGTAGTCTTTCCTCTTTAATCCTTAGATTGGGAAAGGTGTAATTTAATACAAAAGTAAATCTGTAAATCTAGTGACAGAAAATTTGGCACCAGATCCTCTGTTATAGCTCAAAAATGTTCCTATTTATTGTGGAGTTTGAATTCTTGCCATATAAATAGAGCTCCATGTCTATATCTTTATCTTGATCAATAAGCATGTATTTGGTGTTTTCCGTAATATGTAAGTAGGCTGTATGAAAGACTACTGTGAATTATAGTGCCTCCCCAGAGACTAAAAAGACGTGAGAATAACATCTTGTGGTCCTCCAGGAAAGATCTGTTGGACTGATAAGTCTTTTTTTCTGTTGCAGACCAGCAATCACCTCCTTGGGCCAAAGCCATTTCCCCTGGACAGATTGTTAGCAATATTATATAGTATTGTGGACAACAGAGTTGCTCCAACTGCAAATATATTTTCCCAGGTGAGTGTGTACTTACTTTCTTTGTTTCCTTTTTACTGTCTGGAATTTTTGAAAAGGTTTCGTGTTGTTTTTTTTGTAAGTCATCATTCTAATTAAATGTAGTGAGAAGACAACCACAACAGTAAATTAAAATATTTATCTGTATTACTGGCTATGAATTCAAGATTTTATCTGTGTAATGGTCTGAAACCTTCTAATAGTGAACTTTTTCCTGATTCTAGACTGTGGTCTGTTTTGATTAATTCCTTGTATTCTCATTGAAGTTTGTTAGCCTGTTTGCATTTCAAGTTAAGCACATAAATATTCACCATCCTGTGGCCAAGATTAGTTATCTTGTGATGCATCTTAGAAAAATGCAGTGGTGAAGAAGGAGCAGAGGGAAGAATAAGGTATTTGCAGGTGAAAGGTGTTTGATGGGATACATGTATCTTAGGGATAATATTTTTCATTTGCATCAAATTTAAGTCTTGCAGAGAAGAGTCAGTATCCTGTTTCACTAGATGGCAGCATAAGTATACAGTTGAGTGGAATTAAGTACATCTAGAGTTTTCTCCAGAGCTCTGGGTTTGTAAGGTGTTAATATCTATTCTGTATCTGTAAAGTAGTTTTCTGTTGTCAGCTTGATGCTTAGATCTTTTCTGTCCATGTTAGAAGATCTTAGTTTCTGTCCTACTTTCCACTTGTGCTTAACTTTTACTTACAGAAATATTTTCTACCTTTCCATGTTAGGTCTCAAATTTAACCAAGGGTTATTTAAATCTGATGTCTGTGTTCATGTAAATATATGCTCAAGATATGTAAAAAAATTTGCTACTGCTTTAATCATTACTGTTTACAGTGTTCACACAAATGTTTGGCAAAATTAGTCTCCCAAGTTTTTAAAATAACCAACCATAAATATGCACATTGTAAAATGTGGCACTAGAGGAGCTAGGGAATTGTAGCACTTTATTTAATTAGGGACATGTGAATATCTTTGTTAATAGTGGTGAGGGCCCAGGTGCTTTACAGATGCAGTGGGCAACTTATACCTTCACATAATATTTTCTCTCAAGCTCTTTTAGTCAAAGGTTGTTATATGATCTGTGTCATGAGAAATTATTAGACAGCAACCTCAAAAATCTGTTAATACAAGCATTTATTTTTTTTGTAATTAGATGAGTGATTTTTCAGTTTACAGTCTGCACCCCCTTAAGAGGTCAATGGATTCGCTTTCAGAGGTGTTCAGAAGTGGGGGCCTTATTGTTCATAAAAATGCATAAATTAGGCCAGCTCTTCCTGTTCGTTTTTTGTTTCTGGATATTGCCAGATGTAGCCTGACAATTGCTTTTGTATGAACATTGTGTTGATTCTTTAATTTACTGTACTGTGCAGTCTGTTGATCAAGTCTGTCAGTCAAGGGATGGGTCACACCCCACTCCTTACAGGTTGCTGATTTTGTGTTTTACTCTAGGTAGTGCATTTTTTGATTTAAGACTTGAAGTGTTGAAGCTGAAACTCAGAATACTGAGGCAAAAGGCAGTTGCTTCATTTAGTGATGTTAGTTTATCAGCAATGATTCATCTAGATTTAGTCCAGTAAGAAATGGAGTCTTATGAGTCTGATGTAGAAACTCAGAAGAAAATAAGGTACAATCCAAGTAATGTTCAGGTTGGTTTCACTTGTGCTCTGAATCTACTGATGATCTGCCACATAGGTACGTCTTGTTTTAAGACTTTAACTCTGCCTTTTGCTCTTCCAGTGTTTGAAGACACTGGCCCAACAAAATTTCGTTTGTAAGATGGAAGAACAGGCACAAAGCAAAATATTCGACTATTGAACTGCAACTATGAAATTTAGCACTTCACCTGAACTTTGCCATTCTCGAGGAGCAAATTTCAGTTTAATTTATTCAAGTAAAGTGAAAGGGAATGATGATGACAAGGCTGGGAACACTACGTATTAAAATTTGTGTGTAGGATGTTAGCTGTTTTGACTCTCAAAACCAAACCATCTTGGTATACTTAAAACGCGTATTAAGAATGTATTTTATAACAGAGTTTTACAGTGTATTTTCAAAATTAATATGTCCACATATTTAACATGCATTCCAGATGAGAGAACAAATGTCATTATTCCAATGCACAGTTAAGTAGTGCTGAAGACTTAGTTTGTACATGAAGTGTAATTCCCCCTTAGACTAAATTACAGCATGAAAAAATTGAAACTTGCACTTCATCCTAATTTAGAGTGTACACTAGATGGCAGTGTTATCAAAGAATAACTGTAATTCCTTATTTTTCTGCATATATGCAGATTAAGCTATAAAGAGATAAGAAGATTGTGTTAAACTTTAACCAGGTTAGGGCAAAAAATTTGAAATTAAATCTGTTTATAGCAAAACAAAATGCTATAAATTTTTAAATAATAGTATTAATTATGAAAACAGTTTTTACATTACATTTTAATTAAAAATTCTTGAAATATCTAATAAAAAGTAAAAAAGTACAACAGAATTTGTAATAGGTTTTGGAAGTAGTTTAAGCTGGGCATAATACTTAATTGCATTTTTTTTCTTGAATGGTTTAAAACCATTTATATTCCACTGATTTTTGCCATTAGTTAGTCTGTAAATATATTTTTCAAATAAAGTAAATAGTGCTGGGTTATTCTTAGCAGTGTCGATACATTTTACGTTAAAAACTACAAGCTTTTATTTTCTTGTTTGTGTGTACAGCATGGGAATCATTTTTTAATTGTGCAGAAGTTTAAAATGTTTTAAATCAAATATTTGCCTCCTCAACTGTTTCAACGTTAATTTTATGTGCTCTTTAATTTGTGATCTGAAAGGCTGTGCATGAACCAAATACTTATTAATTCTCCCCATATACTGTCAAAAAATAGTATGCCTCGGCTTTAAAGTTGATCAACAATCTCAGTCAAGATTCAAGAAGGACTAGCAGCTGCTTTAAGATCTGTCATGTTGCTGATTTTGTGGTATTTCTTACTGCTTCTTGTTTCTGTGCATAATTTCTATTCACATGAAAATTCTGGTTATTAGCTTTTCAAAAACGAAACTTTTATGCTAATAAGCAGTGCATTTTCCATTTTCTTTTTAATGCTAGGGTTTATTGAAAATGTTTCATTTTTTCTAAATAGAATTTCAGCTTAAAATTTGAATCTTAACCTAACTTTTGCCTTTTAATGTTAATTGGCCATTAAAATGGTCTCATACTTTTTTCAAACAAAAAATTAATGTGGTCCTTTCAGAAGCGTGATCTTTGTAATTGATATGAGACTAAGCTTTTCCTGCTCTAACTTCTTGCTGTAATTGGGACACATGACGAAGAATTGGGCTCATTCATTTTGTTTTTCCTCACTAACTATTACAGGGGAGTAGCACAAGGGAAAAAAAAAGTGCAAATTTCCACTTCTGAATGAAAATTTTTTCAGTTACTCCCTTAAATTTTGAAGTTTCTCTTTTTTTTTTTCCTATTTTAAAATAAATTTTCCACACATCTAGTGAGGATTGTTTGAGAGGAAGTTAAAGTAAGGTTATTTAAAAAAAAAATTTAGATTATTGATGTCAGTACATATGTGAATATGTCTGTATGCACTTGAGAAGTTTTCAGTGCTGCTTTTCCTCCAGAATATTCAGTGTTTTTCTTAGTAGTTCTAATTTATCTTGATAGTGTTTTTTAACATGTTGTGTGTTACTGTAACATGTCACTGAATTTGTTTGTTTGAATTTATTTGCTTGCTTTTTAAACCAAGAGATAAGGGAGGTTAAAGCACTATTGATTTCTGCAGCCATTTCAGAGGACAAGATCGTTAAATGTTTTCCTTCAGAGGCACTTTTTTGTAATAATTTAACAGATCGAAGATGATATTACCATCACCACTGGGCAGCTACATTCTGTGCTTGGGATCAAACTTGCACAATTGATGTTCTGATTGGATATACAGCTTGGTCAAGCATGTGGCTGAAGTATTTTAAAAGATAGAACATTATATTTAATGGTGAAAATATGCAAATGTACTTTCACACAGTGCTTAAAATGGTGCAGCTAGGGGGCATGCAGTCTGCATCCTATGACAAGAGATAAGTCATAGGGTTTCCTTACCTAGTTACAATATGCTTTTCCAGGCTTGCAGAACAACCAAGAGTATGACTTGTGTGACCCACTGTGCAGAGTATGAAATGTGCATTGTGTCCAAGTGCAGTTATTACAGAATGGAGGGATACAAAGAGACTTAATGCCCTCTACAACTACCTGAAAGGAGGTTGTAGTGAGGTGGGTGTCAGTTTCTTCTCCCAAGTAACAAGTGATAGGACAAGGGGTAATGGCTTCAAGTTGTGTCAGGGGAGGTTTAGATTGGATATTAGGAAACATTTCTTCACTGAAAGGGTTATCAAGCGCTGGCACAGGCTGCCCAGGGCAATGGGGGTGTCCCCATCCCTGGAGGTATTAAAGAGACATGCAGATGAGGTGCTGAGGGACATGGGATAGTGGTGAAATGGCAGTGGTGGGTTAATGGTTGGACTTGATGATCTTAGAGGTCTTTTCCCAGCAAAACGATTCTATGATTCTATGTATAATGCCTACTGCAAGTGTGTTCTGAAAAGGTTCTAAGAGTCTGCTCAGTTCTGGTTTGTTGAAGAGTAGCATTTCATTTTAGGTTTCCCACATTTAGACAGAAATATAACGTAGCTATCTTTACAAAAATGTGCCTTAATATAGGACACATGAGTGAATTTAGGCACAAAGTGTTGTGCAAGAATTATCAGCACCAATTTAAATTAAATCAGCTCATTTTACTTTGAAGGGGACAAGGGCTGTTAATTTTGTATCACAACCAGTAAGCAAGTAGACGTTTTTGTTGTGATAGTTATGGTTTACAAGCCAAAATTAACCAATACTTTTCCCTCTACCAAGATTTTTTTTCAATTGCCTCTTCTAATCAGTTCAGCTCTCCTAACTGTTTTTTTTTTTATTTTCTAGATATTTTACCTAGCTTCTACTTCCTTGTGAAATAGGCTTTTCATAAAGAGATTTGACTAGATCTACTTGTAGTTTTGAGCTATGATATCTGTATTAGGTAAAGTGGAATGAAACACTTTGTCTTGCATAGTTTTATGTATTTTATTCCTGTTAATACATCCCTGAATGTTTAGAAAGTCACTGATGCAGAGAGATATGATAATGTCTCAGTATACCAAGACCTGAAAATTCGTGAATAGGGAACTCATCAGTAACTTTAGTTTCTGTTTGCATTTTCACTCTAAAGCATTGAAGTTAGACTGTTAGGTCATCTTAAAAATGTGTAGTCTCTATTTGCATTCAGAATCAGGTTTGGTTTTACTGTTCCACAGTATTTTCAGTGAATATTTTCAGATAGTTGTGTAGTTAGAATTTGCTTCTGATTACAGTGCATTTGGAAACAGAGATTTCTACAAAGGCTGTTTGTCTCTGTGGGTATATGGTGATACATCAGGTATCTTACATCATAGTCTACATTTCATTTATTAGACATTTCTTCTCTGATACTGGATCTAAGAAAAGCATCTGAATTTCCCTAGGAGTACCACAAATGCCTAAAATGAGTGTAGTTATAAATGTGTAAGAATTTGGAATGAAGGTTAACAAACTTAAAAAAATTCCATTCTGACAAAATGATAAACAGTGTTGCAAATTGTTGGACACAGAGCCAGAGCTTTTTATGAGAAGTTAGAATCAATCTGCAGATACGAGATTTAGAGTAGTGTTTGAAGTGCCAATATGATATGAGTCTATTAGAAGTACACAAAACCACTGATGTACATAGCAAGCTTCCAGCTGGAGGGAGCCAGAGAAATGTAATTTCCTTTACTTAAAGGGGGGAAAAAAGTGCCTTTTCCTGGAGTGTAAAAATCTGAGAGGTTTATTTTCTTTTTGTCTTTCGTTCTTGTCTACCTTAAATGGATAGATTAAGGAATACCTAGTATTATATATGTAAACTGGAACAGTGTGTGGCAATTTACTTACAAGATGTCCTTGTCCCTGTTGTGTTAGAAACATACTTTATATCCTGCTTTTTCAGACAAGAATTTGGTATTTAAACTGCTGGTTTTTTTGTAAATTGCCAACCTTGATAAAATTCTCATTGCAAGACTGGAAAAATGTCTGCCTTTATTATCTGCTTACTTGATGAAGGGTTTGCTTTTATTATGGCATAGCCTTTCTGGACACCAGATACCCCCATCAGGATTGTAGTAGTAACTCAGTGCATTCTGTTAGATCCCCTTGATGTAGCAACTTTGATAAAGAAGAATGCTCTCAGCTTAACAGTTTTTTCAAATGAAAAACACTGTAATTGCTTCTACAAGCTCAGATTGTGTTAATGTTTGAAAATACAAAGTTTTCTATTCTATGCTTGACAACTCGTGGCAGAATGAGAATGATTCATTTTTGCGAGATCAGCTGTTCCTTTATTGTGTTCCAGCTTCCCTTGCTGTTGCAGGGACTGCTCATAGGAGCAGTTTACATCTGGCCTGACTAGAGTGTTTAATGCTAAAGAATATTCTCCACTGAAAAGTGCGTAGGTAGGTGAGTTTCCAGAGAAAAAGTTCTGGTTAAAAATGTGTGTTGTGCTGTACTGTTCCCTAAGACGCCTTATTATGAAGCAGAAACAAAGATGAGTGGGAGCAGTTTTTATTTTAGAGTGTGTGAAAAATACAGAACATGCTCTTGTACTGGTTATATATCTGTAAGTAGATTGTTTTTTGTCATTAGTCTTTTTGAAAACAAGCAACATGCTGGAAAAATGGAAGTTCCTGCTGATTCTGCTTTTTCTTCTCTGAAACCACTTTTCTTTGCTTCCCCTGTACTGTGAGAGTTCAAGTGTTGTGCTTGGGGTTTTTTTATGGATAACCAGGTAGAGTCAGTGCTAAAATTTTACATGAAATAATTGAGAAGTTTGTAGCAAATATTAGCTATTCAGAACTTCATTTTGCAGTGAGAGTTCTTGTTTTCTTGTGGAATTTATTTATTTATTATTGAGTATTAAGTACTGAACGTTCAGACATGAGACAATTTAGAATTAAGTGTCTCTTGGAGTTGAATGCTTATGTAGATATTATTGAATTTTATTATTTATTAGTTTTTTTAAAAAAAATCTTATATTTTATTTCTGGCATATAAACAAATATACTTTCATGTATTTGTCTATTTTTATAACTTCCTGACTTCGAGACTTAAAGTACAAGAGAGGATGTCATCAGCCTCTGCTGCTGCCCTATTGATTTAATCTGCAAGTGATTTTGCATTTCACTGTCCTCCTCTTGCTTCAGGGGAAAGTACACAAAATTACAGAGCTTAATCCAGTCTGGCCATGAGAGCTGTCATCCCCAGAATGGTCCTGCTAGAATTTCTTGCAGGGGGAAGTATTTACTTTTATTACAAAAGAATGGAACTAGATGGAAAAGGTCTTAAAAGCTTCTTTTTTCTTTTTTCTTTTTTCTTCATGAGAACTATAAAGATCTATGGTATGCCTCTCTATCTGGTCCGTCAGAAAGCCTTTGCTTCATAGCTTCCCAATGACAGGAATGATTGAATATAAACCATAGACTGTGGGGTTATCTCTTTCTCATTACTGGTCCAAATAAACTTCCCTTCCTCTTTCAGTGTGAGTGAAGATACATAGACACATCTTGCCAGCACATGATAATTGTTAGTCTTATATAATGTCATATACAACATTCATATATAATCTGTATATCCCCTGCAAGTTTATTGTTTGTAATGCAACTTTTTTGAACCTGTGACTTCATGGTTGCCCATATTTAAAAGATTTTTTAAATTGTTAGAACAGCCTTCTTAGTGGTTGGCAAATTTGTAGCTTCATTTTTCAGATAAGTTTATATTGTTACTGTTATGTTTTTAGAGGTGTATTATGCATCAGACACTCTTTATTTTGCTGGATCTGTCTATTGATTAGAAAGTGCAGTAATCTTATTGATCAGTACTCTGTTGATCTTCGGTTAGTTTGGGAAGATGGTGATAATAGGTAGTAAAAACTTATTTTCTCATTTTCTGTTATGGTTTCTGGACTAATCTGGCAGCAATTCATGAGCCGAAATGGGAACTTAATGTTTTGCACAGCATGGTGACACAGGTTTGCACTTTAGCACTGACTGTGGCAGCTTGAGAGAGCCTGCTGCTAAGCAAAAGAAAAGGAGAAAACATTACTTACTTTTAACCAAATAGCTGACTGTATTTTTTTTTTGGAACTGTCAGCATGGCCGTGAATGAAAATAAAAGTATTCTTAGTTCAAGTAGTACTTTTTAATTAAAATTATGAAGAAACTAATATGCTTGATTCCTTTTAGTTTTAGTTGATACCGAAAAGATCTTTGAGAAAAAACTAATTATGTTTGAGCTATGTTATGTTGTTTGACCTAGTTTTTTCTTGTTTTCATTTTTTGAGGTATACTGCTAATACAGCTTTTGAGTCTCTTGGGAGGTTTTCTTAATCAAATTCTATTCTATTTGAATTCTTTCTTTTCAGTAATTCAAGTAACTTATCTTATTTCTGCAAAGAGCTTCTGGTAATAGTGCCCAGCTTGGCACTTCGTCTATGTCTTAAAAATACTTAATGTATTCAAGAAAAGAAATTGTTGTGAATTATTGAAAACCAGTTTTATGGCAGAAATTTTGGTCATGACAAGAAGGCTATTGAGAGGGTGGGAGTGGGGACCTCAGATGAGATTGAGTTTATCAGGAAGATAAAGGGAATTCATAAATTTGTTCTGTCTTTTATCTAGAAAAATTGACTCATTTCAAAATTTTCTTGCTATTTAATTTAGTTTTTTCTTTCAGTAGCATCTCCCTAAGAATTTGCAGACTCATATAAACCAATAAGTGTGGCTATACGTTAAGGCTTTCTAAATTTGATTTACAATTAATTTGTACTTTTCCAATATAATGAATTTTTTTTTAAAAAGTGATTTTGAGGTAGGTATGCATGTTTACTACAGTGGTGATGAAGAGTTTTATATACGCTGTTAATCTGTTAGTAACTTTCACAAACAATTCCTGTGGCCCTGTGAACTTAAATGTTTTATATTCCTTTGTGCCCTTCACATAGAATGTCTTAGACTGCATGCCATATAACATAGAGAATGTGTTGCATCAGCCAAAAGTTTCTTAACTTCTTTTTTCTTAGCACATTATTTGTAAACAGTATTTGAAGCTTCAAATTTTAACTTATCTGTGAAAATGTGTTAGTGTATAAAAGGAGTAAATATGAATACATGAAAGACAAAACAAGCGTTTCCCTCCTTCCAAACTCTGTCCTTTCCATCCCTTTCTTTAGAAATTGGTTTCATGTACTTAATGGAAGGAACATCGTTTAATACTCCAGGAACAAATTCACACTGTGTTTATATCAAGCAGTTGCAGCTGAAGCTTGTTAGTGATTGCCTCCCAGATTAAAAAAAAAAATTCTTCACTGTGGTACATGAACTCCTATTGTTTGGAGATAAATAATCGGCTCATCCCCTCTTTAGGGAAGAACAAAGAACATAATAGTACATCTGGTTCATCTGTTAAGACAGCAAAGATTAATTAGGCAAATACTGCACAACCTCTCTTGATAACGTATATATCTAAAAACAGCCTGTATATGATAATTTTTTTAATCACTTTGCTTTAACCATTTAGTCTATGCACATAATCTGTACCAGAATCACCAGCTATTCATAGCAGTAAGTTAGGACACAATACATAATACTAAGATAAGGTAAAGCAGAGAATTGGGGTAGAGCTTATTAGTTCTTTTGCAAATCTCTTATTTAAGATGGTATGACTAGAAAGATATGATACAAGGCTAAAAAGAACCTATTGAGTCGCCAGGTGTTCAGAGCTCTGGAACAGGCTGCCCAGAGAGATAGTAGAGTCTCCATCTCTGGAGACATTCAGAACCTGCCTGGACGCCATCCTGTGCGACCTGCTCTGGGTGAACCTGCTCTAGTGGGAGGACTGGACTAGATGATCTCCAGGGGTCCCTTCCAACCCCAACCATTCTGTTATTTTGTGACGTAGTTAACACTCTTCATACATTTTATCTGTCTCTTTCTTAAAAATAACTTGGCTAGTTTCTCTGACAATTTGGATCATAACCTGTTTGGGGGAATGTTCCATCTATTTATTGGGCATTTGTTCAGTGGAATCTCAAAACTAGAACTAGCCCGTGTGGTCAAATATTTATATTGAGTATCCTTGTTTCTTTTCTGGTGACTAGAACTAATGTCTAGTTCCAGGTTTAAGACTACTAAAGGCCAGTTTCACCTGCTTTACTTTTTGCTGCTATTGTCTTTTAGCCTAAATAGCTTTACTTGCTCCTTGGTGTTTACTTCAGCAGAGTTGTAAGGACACAGGTATCCTGCCACAATCTTTGTTTTGCAAACCTTCACTTATTAAATGTGCCTTTACTTCCCTGCACGTACAGTAATGAATATAATTACAGCTTCAGTAATAGCACAAAAGATGGTTCAGAATCACTGCTTGAAGAGTTGGCTATAATTTTATGTTCTTTTTACTTAAATGCTCCTTGGACTAGTTCTGATATGGTCCCTGTTCTCTTCTCCCTGCCTAATGTGCTCTTACATCTCCCTATCTAGATTATGTTCTATTTAGGTGCTTACATCCCACCTGTCACTTCAATACAGATGATTCTGCTGTATCGTGTGCAAAATAAATTTGCAGCATTGGATCTGCTCCAGAGACCCCTTCCAGTTTTTGATGAGATTGGAAAGTACTGAGGCTGTGTACATGTGCAATGTTAGAGCACAAGGTCGCAAAATGGTCCATTAAAGAATATGTTGGATCACTTCAGTGAATACTTGTACTGTTTCTGCCCTGCCAGCTGCAGTCAGGTCTAGCTACTGACTTTCTGCTTGACATCCCTCCTCCCCCAAAGACCCTCTGCTGCTTTCTGTGTTCATTCGGTAGGGGATAGTAGGGCTTGCCACAGTATCTTGGACAAAAGAAGCAGCTGCATTACAGTTAACTTGAAAGAGAGAATTTCAAAATATGAAGCTTGTTGACAAAAGAATGCCTCTTGATAGATAAGGAATAGTTAAGAATTGACATAATATCTCTTCTCCATATATGGAAATCAAAACTGGAAAATATTTGGGGGGAGTAGTGTGGAAAATTGACAGCAGGGTTATGAGTAAATCTTATGAAGAGTTTATATTCTTAGTAAACATTGCAAATATTGTTTATTTAAAATGTGAAGAGTGACAGAATAAGAAGCTGAAACATATCCTACCATTGCTCAGACTTGGAAAAGCTTGATTCAGAAAAGTATGTTTTTAGTAAAAAGTGCCTGTGATTTGGCTAATCACAACAGAATTTGCTGTTTAATTGATTATTATTTTAAAGGCTGAAAATGGTGCTGAATATCTGAAGGCACACTAGGTGCTGCACAAGGTCTTTGTCCTTACTACCTTATAATTTAATTTCTCGCATGAGATGAAAGAGGGCAGATGACAGAGGAAATCATGCGATTGTTTTGGATGAGATTGGCTTTAGCTGTATATAAGTGTGTGCACAGTAGAAGTATATCTGAGCTAGTTAGTGTGCTTTTTTAGTTAATGGAGAGAAACAGGCATACAAAGAACATTGTCCCATGCACCCTGATGTAGGTACAAGCATCTAAAACCACTCTGCTTATTAAAAGTTTTAAAATCTGTTTGAGGTAACAGTGAACCATATACCAGTTTTGGTCCATCAACTAGGAATGGAGTCAAGACAGCTTCAGATGCAAGTATTTACATTGTACGTATCTAAAGCTTTTCTACCCTTGAGGACTAAAATGTATGTTCTTCATGTTGACTGAAAGATGTTTTCTCAGTAATTATTCTGAATTGCTTGTAAAACAAACAAAAAAAACCCTACTATCAAATACACCTTCTTTGATGCCAGAATCCTTGTCAAGACATTTGCAGAACAGGGGATAATTGGTTTATACACTGTCCCACTCTTCTTTAACTGCTGCAGGTTAAGTTGACCAGTTATGCTGCATTGTATACTTGGGAAGAGCATGCCCAGGGTTGCATTACATGACTAGCAAGCTGATGTTGCCTTTCCCATCCCTTTTTGCAGGGCTACTTTGATTTATTCTTGAGAACAAGGCCAAAACTCTTTTTGATGACAGGATTTTCCTGGTAGAAACTTATTTTGCAGAATTCTGTAATGATGATCTGTGATTTTACATCCTTGAAATTGCAGTGTGAACCACACGCCTTCAAACCGTATTTCAATAGCAGCAACTATAGAACAGCTTGGTGTCTTATGGAAAACACTCTGAGAATGATCTTTTTCCACATGAGAAAGTCAAATATGACAAGAAAGGTAGGAGATCCACCTTTGCTCTTTTGAAATAGGAAGAGGCAAGTTGTAACCTCCGCAAGTGGAATTCGTAGAAGAATTACAAAAAATTAAAGACCGCTCCGTTATTTGAAGTTCAGGAAGTGTTTTAGGCGTAAAATTTAAAAATATGACTTCACTTATTCAGAGTGGATTTTTGGGCGCAACTTTACTACTGAAATGAAAATTGAAATATTTGAAGACAGATCTAGTTCAGATGAGCAGAATGCAAATGCTGATCTGTAAATGAGTTTCATGAACACGTCATGAATTTCATTCAGATGAACATACATTACCCTGCTGTTTTGCATGTAGAGAAAGGTCTGTCTCTCCAAAAAAATAAAATCCCAGTACCAAAATTTATGTATTTTAATCTTGAAATTATTTTTTTGTTTTACAACTAGAATTTATTTCTGAATATCATTAAAATTTGTATATGTTGCCATTTCTAACATGACATGATTAGGTCTTCATAACAATTCATGTAGAGCATTGAAAGGTTTTTTTTAGTGTGCATGTTTTTACATGCATATTTTCTTTTCTCTACCTGGTCATCTTCCATAAATGTTTCTTGAAATATAGTACAAATGAAGTGTGGGAAATTCATCATTCTTCTATGAATGTTTTAAAACATTCCATCATGAAGAGTAGAATATACAGATGGAATATCTATGTTTTCTGAGAGGTTCTGAATTCAGACTCTGGTTAGTAGTGATAGCTGGGGTTTTTATTGAAAGGCATAGATAGAGAAAATGAAGACCCAAGTTGGTCTAGTTTAATAATTGAGGAGTGCTGGATATGTTGTAGACCATCTGTGACCTATATAAAATGAACAAGAGAGCGTTCCATGTTCTAGATCTCTAGGCAAGAAATATGAAAGAGAACATCGAAAGAGAAAGTCAAAAGATAAAATAATTAGTAGTCTACATTAAAAGATTGTGATAGTTGTACAGGGAGTAAACAGATTGACTTCAGGGATTACCACACAGACATGAGAAAAAAACCGAAGACTGTTGTTACAAAATGGTCTTTTCCAGCCTTTTTTTTATTTATTAGTAGCATATGGCCTAGGAAGACTTTTTGTAACAAATATTTTCTAGCCTGGAGTGGCCTCTAATGGATGTATAACACTGATGGTGTAGAGAAAAGCTTTTTAATAATTTGTGTGACTGTAGTGCTTGTGAAAGATGTTAGGCTGACAGTCTAGAAGGCTGGGAGACTGAAGTAATCCGTTCTGATTCCCTGAACAGGTATAGCAGGGGCATCAGCAGCATAATCTCTCTGTTGCTTTTTAATTGTATCCTGAAGAATCTTTCTTTTGTTTTTAGCTGACTATCTATTAGCTAATAGTGACAGAGACTGGCCATTTAAATTCATCTTGGATACTTAGCTCTTACAGATGAGCTTTTGACGTACCTTAGCTTTTTGTTTAAATTGTCAACCTGTGTCATAAAATGCATTGGGCCACCAGTAGTAGTAGTGAAGGGGGAAGGATGACTAGCTGGGAGCACATGGTGGCTGATGTGAAGGGGGAAGGGGGGACAACTGAGTCTGTTAGAGACAAGCCCAAGAGCAATATGCTAGGGCCTGAAGGAAGGTGGCCTACGGAGGATTTTCGAACATTGAAGAGAAGGGATAGATGTTTAGGCCCTGACCACGAGGCCTCCTGCCTCCCAGGGGTCCCACCAGCGCGCTCTGCTTGCTATCTGAAATGCCTTTACACCAATGCACGCAGTATGGGGAATAAACAGGAGGAGTTAGAGGTCTGTGTGCGGTCTAAAGGTTATGACCTGGTGGCAATTACAGAGACATGGTGGGACAGCTCACATGACTGGAATGTGGTCATGGATGGCTATGTCATTTTTAGGAAAGATCGGTCAGTGAAGCGAGGTGGTGGAGTTGCTCTCTATGTGAGGGAGCAACTAGAATGTATTGAGTTTTCTCCAGGGGCTGATGAGGGACAAGTTGAAAGTCTGTGGGTAAGAATTAAGGGACAGGCAGGTATTGGCGATACAGTTGTGGGGGTCTATTACAGACCTCCTGATCAGGACGAGGGAGTTGATGAGGCTTTCTACAGGCAGCTGAAAGCAGCCTCACAACTACAGGCCTTGGTCCTCATGGGGGATTTTAACTACCCCGATATCTGCTGGGAGACTTTCACAGCCAGTCATTCACAGTCTAGGAGGTTCCTCCAGTGCATTGATGATAACTACTTAATGCAAATGGTGGATAAGCCGACTAGGAGAGGAGCGCTGCTGGATCTTGTACTTACCAACAAGGAGGGTCTTGTTGAAGCAGTGATGGTCAATGGCAGCCTTGGCTGCAGTGATCATGAGATGGTGGAGTTCAGGATCCTGCGTGGGAGAAATAGAGTACCAAGCAAGACCAGAACCCTGGACTTCCGCAGGGCCAACTTTAGCCTCCTTAATCAATTGTTAAGGGAAGTCCCATGGGACAGGGTGCTAGATGGTAAAGGGGCTCAAGATAGTTGGTCAACATTCAAGGACCACTTCTTGCAAGCTCAGGATCAGAGCGTCCCAATGGGTATGAAATCAAGTAAGGGAGCTAGGAGACCAGCATGGTTAAACAAGGAACTGCTGGGCAAACTTAGGTGGAAAAAAAGAATTTATGGATCATGGAAAGAGGGGCTAGTCACTTGGGAGGAATATAGGACAGTTGTCAGAGGATGTAGAGAGGCAATTAGGAAAGCTAAGGCCTCCTTAGAACTTAACCTTGCTAGCCAGGTCAAGGACAATAGAAAGGGCTTTTTCAAATACATAGCTAAAAAAACAAACACTAGAGGCAATATAGGCCCACTGATGAATGAGGGAGGTGCCCTAGAGACAGAGGATATAAAGAAGGCAGAGGTGCTGAATGCCTTCTTTGCCTCTGTCTTTACTCCTGCAGGCTTTCCCCAGGAGCCCCTGATCCCTGTAGCCCCAGAAGAAGTCAGGATAAAGGAGGAGTTTGCCTCGGTAGATGAGGATTGGGTTAGGGATCAGTTGAGCAATCTGGACATCCATAAATCGGTGGGACGAGCTGGAATGCATGCAAGGGTGCTGAGGGAGCTGGCAGAGGTCATTGCTAGGCCACTCTCCATCATCTTTGGTAAGTCATGGACAACAGGAGAGGTGCCTGAGGACTGGAGGATAGCAAATGTAACTCCAATCTATAAGAAGGGCAAGAAGGAGGACCCGGGTAACTATAGACCGGTCAGCCTCACCTCCATCCCTGGAAAGGTGATGGAACAGCTTGTTCTTGGCACTATCTCTAGGCATATCAAGGATGAGGGGGTCATTAAGAGCAGTCAACATGGTTTTACCAAGGGTAAGTCATGTTTGACCAACCTTATTGCCTTCTATGAGGAAATAACTAGGTGGATAGATGATGGTAGAGCGGTAGATGTGGTTTATCTTGATTTCAGTAAAGCATTTGACACTGTCTCCCACAGCATCCTTGTAGATAAGCTGATAAAGTATGGGTTTGGTGATCAGGTAGTGAGGTGGATTATGAACTGGCTGAAGGGAAGAAGCCAGAGAGTTGTGGTTAATGGGACGGAGTCTAGTTGGAGGCCTGTGACTAGTGGAGTCCCTCAGGGGTCGGTATTGGGACCGGTGTTGTTTAATATCTTCATCAACGACTTGGATGAGGGTACAGAATGTATCCTCAGCAAGTTTGCTGATGACACCAAACTAGGAGGAATGGCTGACACACCAGAGGGTTGTGCTGCCATTCAACGAGACCTTGATAGGCTGGAGAGTTGGGCGGGAAAAAACTTAATGGAATTCAACAAGGGCAAGTGTAGAGTCCTGCATCTGGGGAAGAACAACCCCATGTACCAGTACAGGTTGGGGGCTGACCTGCTGGAGAGCAGTGTAGGGGAAAGGGACCTGGGGGTCCTGGTGGACAGCAGGATGACCATGAGCCAGCAATGTGCCCTTGTGGCCAAGAAGGCCAATGGCATCCTGGGGTGTATTAGAAAGGGAGTGGTTAGTAGGTCAAGAGAGGTTCTCCTTCCCCTCTATTCTGCCTTGGTGAGGCCACATCTGGAGTATTGTGTCCAGTTCTGGGCCCCCCAGTTCAAGAAGGACAGGGAACTGCTTGAGAGAGTCCAGCGTAGAGCCACAAAGATGATTAAGGGAGTGGAACATCTCCCTTATGAGGAAAGGCTGAGGGAGCTGGGTCTCTTTAGCTTGGAGAAGAGGAGACTGAGGGGTGACCTCATTAATGTTTATAAATATGTCAAGGGTGAGTGTCATGAGGATGGAGCCAGGCTCTTCTCAGTGACATCCAATGATAGGACAAGGGGCAATGGGTGTAAGCTGGAACATAGGAGGTTCCACATAAATGTGAGGAAGAATTTCTTCACAGTGAGGGTAACAGAACACTGGAACAGGCTGCCCAGAGAGGTTGTGGAGTCTCCTTCTCTGGAGACATTCAAAACCCGCCTGGACATGTTCCTGTGTGACCTTATTTAGGTATTCCTGCTCTGGCAGGGGGATTGGACTAGATGATCTTTTGAGGTCCCTTCCAATCCCTAACATTCTGTGATTCTGTGTGATTCTGTGATTGACTGGTCTGCCAGTCAACACATGCTTGGCCTGCTTTTTCCTTCCCTCCCCGACAAAACAAAAAGCATTGAGACCTCAATGGTTTTAACCTTGTGGTAGGCGTTTCAGGGACTAGTCTGTGGGGTGCTATTTGACCACTTCATTTAGTGTGTTTTCTGTGGCTGTCACCAGAACCAAACCACTTCTTAATGACTGGGAGAAATAAAGAGGTACAGGTGGAGAGTTAGTATGGCAGTATCACCTTAGCAGAAATAAAATTTCCATTTATCATTTCTATGATTAGATTAACACTTACTCAAACCAGTATCTTATTCTTATTTCCCATACCAAAAATAGCCCAAATTTTATTTCTACTCAGTGTCTGGAATTCATTTCGGTGAGCCAGACTGCCATCCGATGAGACCAAAGCCATCTCAGTCTGACTCAGCTGAGGCGTTTGTAACTTCACGTTGTGCTCAGGCACTGGAGACAGCTCAGTGTGTTGGAGTGGTCAGGACAAAAGATAGCAAACATGATAGGAATCATCAGTCTGATAGGAAATAAAAAATGCTTGAAGTCTTGATTTGATTTTCTAGTTAGTGAAAGTGTTTATGCAGATACTAAAAAAGACAAAGAAAAAAAATATCTGTACTCCAAAAACCAAGGATGTTTCAGACTGATTGCCAAAAGTTGATGGTGCCTAAAGCCTGGAAAAAGAGCCAAACATAAAAGTGAATAATGTAAATGATGTGAAATTATTAGGCACTTATGCTTATCATATTTTTAATAAGCAAAAATGCTAGTCTGTAGTGCAGGTAATTTTATTTTTTTTCTGTGGTTGTTTGGCAAGAACAAAGGAGAGATTTGAGCCTGATGTTTTATTAAAAAAAACAAACAAAAGAAAAAAAAAACACAAGGAAAACCTTCATGCATCAGTGAAAAGTCAGGATGGAATGGTAAATTCAAGTTAGCATGCATAAGTGGAAATGACCCAAAATAAAGCTGTTGAGAGAAAGGAAAATAATCAAAAAGTGGTAACACTTAAAAGAAGATGTAGACATGAAGAGTGGCAAAAATTAAAGGCTAGAAGGGAATGACTTGTGAAGAAAGATTAAAGGAAATGAACACGTGTAATTATTACTTTATAGCTATCTGTGTGCTTGGTGAGTTTCAGATGAAGAGAGATGATCCCTACACTAATTTGGCTAAATAGCTACCAGGGGATGATGAAAATATCTCAAAGTATTTAGAGCTTTCAAGTGCTGAGAAAGGATTCATTTAGAGGAGTCCAAAGAGGTCTAAGTAGGAATAATGAAATAAGATGAGGAGAATCTTAGCTTTGAATACCATTAAAAAACCCCAGCCCTTTCTACTGGAGATGCTGAAGTGTGTAATAGTCTCCCCCGAAGTGTTAGTGGAATGCCCCACTGCTTGACCTATTGGAAATAACAGTGGATGAAGCATTCAGAAGTGACTTGGAGGAAAGAATTCTGCATTGAAGGGAGGAGAGAGAAGATGACTTAATAGATGTTTTCCATGTCTAATTTCTATGATCTCACATGGTATAAATTGACAAAATAAGACTTATGGTACACTGGTGAAACATAATTTATGTAAATTTGTTTTAGAGTAGGCATTAACCTTGATCTTTGCTTCAATTCTGCATTAAGCCTTGCCTTTGATACAGTAATCTTAATTAAAACTGAATATTTCATGATTTAACTCCCTCTGCCTCATGAGCGGAACAATACTCTTATCTGTATTACCTTTAGAAGTGCTATCCACATAAAGTATCTATTGCATCAGATGATAGACTTGCTTAAGGTCATATTTGTATGAATAAAAAAAGTGAAACTCAGAGGTTTAATTTGCTTAAAATTAATTAACTCTTACAACCAGAAGTTAAACAAATTTTCCAGTATGTTGAATTAGGAAAAAAACCAACCTGCATGAATGAGGAAAAAAGTAAGTATTGGCAGATGTGATGTGTGTCATCATGTAACTCTCAATCACTGTCATCTTCATAATACTTTTAATTGACTTTACTTAGGTAGTAAGAGAAAAGCTGCTCATTTTGATTTTAAATCCTAATATGTTTTAAATAGGAAGAGGCAGGAACTGGAAACAAGCATAACAGTTCATTTCCTGGGGTTTTTTGTGTGTGGTTTTTTATGTTTGTTTTGTAGCAATGTTCGAACAAACAAGCGCTGTTCTGCGGAAATACTGGAACTGTCCCTGCGCTCTAGACCCATGCTCCCACGTGTACATGCAAGACATATCCTTAATATAGGATACTCTGTAGCTGAAGTCATCAATACAGTATAAGCATCTTCAGATTGCCCACTGCTCTAAGTGGAGACGCTTGGAAAATTCCAGCTTCTGAAAACATGTGCAATTATTCGTCTTTCTTTTTTTTATTGTATTTATAGATTGTTTACTACATAGTTGTAGTTGAGTACATTGTATAAAATGACACACAGGCATCAACCTGATAAAATTTCTAAATGACTAAATGGTCAGGACACTTTTAGTGTACATTCTACAGTGATCAAGGTTCCAGGAAAGGGGATGTGATACTAAGTGACAATACTTTAAATTTTTTTTTAAAAAAATACAACTTAATCCTTAACTGTACATTTGAATATCCATTTGTAAATTTAATTTGTGTTAAAATAGGCCATCTTTTTCTGAAGTTATTTCATTCCATATAGAAGTTAAGGTGACAGACTTAATAATTTGACTAAAAATACAGCTGTGGTAAATTCTAGTATCTGGACTGCATCTCTACTGAGTAGCTGTCTGTAGATTACTCACTGGAATCTTTGCCTATGCCAGGTATTTGGATGGCCCATTGTAGGTCACTGGTGTTTTTCTTTCAAATGTAAGTCTAACCTCTTGGTTAAATAAGATTTGTCACTCAGCGTCATCAGTACTTGAGATACTTCTTTTTCTTTGTCTCAGCTTTTTCCTTCTCAGATATAAATACCAAATTGCAGCTGTGAGAAACTGGACATCCATAAACATGACATATATACGGCTATATTTACTTCCCATTCTGAGCACAAGGAATGTAGCAGTGTATATTTATTGTGAATAATGGTCATATAATTGAGATGGTAAAAAGTGCATTTTTGGGCACGCCTGCCTTCCTGTCAGTCCATTACATTATTGGATTCTCCTCTTACAGAGAACCGGGGGTACAAATTTGGAAAGTTGAATACGTTTATTTGTTGGAGGGAAAAAAATAGGAAGTGAGTAGTTGTTAATACCATAAAACATCTGTAGTTCTGCCATTAGGTCTTTATAGGAGAATTTAACACTTGATCACACTGAAGAAAATGAAACTCTCCTGTTTTGTAGCACCATTTCCGTGCTCTGTGCCTGTATCATCTGTGGCATTCTTAAATACAGCTTATAGCAGCTACGAAGAACATGGGAATTACTGGTGCTGTGTGCATCCTTAGCACCAGAGGATGTCGGGTGGCTGGTTCCAGAGAGCCCTAAGGGTTAATGCAGTTAAGCCTTTCCCCAGCTTTCTGAGAACCTGGCAGTGGCTTTCTTTCAGTTGCTTTGTAATGGGAGGAACAATACCTGAATTCAGCCTTGAGTTGTGTTGGAGAGGGGGAAGGATTCAGGTTATAGTGTCAGAGGCAGCAGTTGCACTTGGGCATTATCAGCAAGTGCTTCACCCTATGGCTGAAAAAAGTGGAATGTTAACAGGGCAAGTCTCAGATAAGACCGTATGTATGTAGGGTTTTGTTGTTTTTTAATCCATTTCTCTCTGCTTGTGGTTTTCTTTTTAGTTAAATTAATCATGCTGTTTTGAATAGGCTGCATTCTGCCACTGGGAACTGTAACTCAGGCTCTGCTGGTGATGAGCCAGCCTAAAAGCAGGGAAACACATTTTTTTGTGGATTGCACTTAGGCAGAAGTGTGAAAGTCTTGTCACTTGAAGAAAATAAGCATTTAGAGACTAAAAACTAAGCCTTGAACCTAGGTAACGAGCATGACTGTCCTCTGAAAAATCTTACAGTAAGGTATCATTTCATTCATCATCTGAATGGAAATCACATTTCTGAATTAATAACTAACAGTTGATTTGTGAAGCAGACGATGCCACATACGTTAATAGCTGCTGACTGTATTTCATCCTTGGTTTCTTCAACAAGCTATTGAAGACCACCAGGAAGGTGGAGGCTCCATAGGAATCTCATGCATGTTTCAGTTTTCTAGTTTTTCTTTTTTCATTTAAAGAAGGATTTGGTTTATATCTTGGGAAAAAACCTAACAACCACCCACACAACCCCACTCCCATAAACAAAAACAAACAAACAAAAACCCCAAACCACAAAACAAACTTGAAATAAAGGAGAAGCATGTCAGTGTTTAGTTCCTGAGCTGTTGTATGTTTCTCCACATTCAAACATTCTGTCTGGAGCACAGAAGTACTGCAGAAGTTGCTGAGGATAACTCTGATAAGGCTGACCTGCCCAAATGCTTAATATATTTGAATGTGATGATCTTTGGCATATAACTTATATTCACAGCATCTGCTTTTCAGAGTGCTACTTCGTTTCTTGAGTGTCTTCTACTTGGTTTCCAAAGGAAACCGTCACATATCTGTGAGTTCTTTCACCCTGTTTATATCCTTTACACTTTTTTTTTTTTTTTTTTTTTTAGTTTCTCTAGTTCTGGCTGAAACTGACAGAAAGGCGTAGGTTTTAAAGACATTCAGTCTTACAAATCTAATGAGAATTGGTGTCCGTGTTCATTCCCTCTGTTGAGGAAACTCTTGAGCACGTGTATAGGTTATTTTTCTGTTTCATGGAATCATGGAATCTTCAGAGTTGGAAGGGACTTCCAGAGATCATCTAGTCCAACTCCCCTAGAGCACATCACTCAGGACTGCATCCAGGCAAGTCTTGAAAATCTCCAGAGAAGGAGATTCCACAACCTCTCTGGGCAGCCTGTGCCAGTGCTCTGTCACCCTCACTGTCCTGGTGCTGGCTGTTTAGCAAGGACCTAACCAAGACCCAGGCACAGGGTGTGGAGCATCTTCTACTGAGAGCTAGAGGGAGCAGGAGGTGTGGGGAGTGTAAAGGAATGTAGTGAGCAACTGAAAGGAGTTGCCACTCAACACTGATGAGTACCACAGCTAGAGTATTGTGTCCAGTTCTGGGCTCCCCAGTACAAGAGAGACATGGACACACTGGGGAGAGACCAACGAATAGCCACAAAGATGACAAAGGGACTGAAGTATCAATCCTGTGAGGAAAGACTGAGAGAGCTGAGACCCTTCAGTCTGAGTAGGAGAAAGCTCAGGAGGATTTTATCAATGTATATAAATACCTGAAGGGAGTGTGCAATGAGGACAGAGCTCGGCTCTTTTCAGTGGTGCCCAGTGACAGGACCAGTAGCAATGGGCACAAACTGAAGCACAGGAGGTTCCCTCTGAACATCAGGAAACTCTTACTGTGAGGGTGAGTGAGCACTGGTGCAGGTTGCCCAGAGGAGTGGCAGAGACTTCATCCTTGGAGATATTCAGAAGCCATCTGGACATGGTCCTGGGCAGCCTGGTGTAGATGGCTCTGCCTGAGCAGGGGGGGTGGAGCAGAAGACCTTCAGAGGTCCCTGTGAACCTCAACCATTCTGTGATTCTGAGCTGTGAGAAGGATAGAAATAGATGAGGTTGTAAGAGACATGGACAGAGAGATATTTGAGGTTTTTGCATTGGGAAAGGTTTATGGATAAAAGTCTTCCTGACAAAACAATTGTTTATTTAAGTCTTTTTAAGTGTTAAACATTTTATCACTTATGTTTAATCATGTTAAGCATTTTTAATATACTGAAGTTCTATACCCCAGAATTTACAGCTTTTGTATAAAGCAAAAATCAGAGAAGGCTTTGTGGAGAGCTTCTGGCTGGAGAGGGTACTATTTCAGATACTGTCACAACTGATGATGTGCCACCTTATATTGCTTTTATAAAATTGTTTTAAGTCAGATTATAAGGCTTTCAGAACATGCTACTGCAAAAAAAAAAAAAAAGTTGCTTTATAGTTATCAAGCAGTGGTTTTACTTCTAATGGCATTAGTTTGTTATGAAGTAACAGCTTTATCATCCATTTCAGGTGAAAAGTGTGATTATTGTTCCTCTCTTTGAGGATACGGTACTTGAATGATCATGATTAATTTGAAATATAACAAGCTTTAAATAAAACTTTTCAACTAGCACGTGGGCTAAACCTTCCTGTGAGCAACCAACCAAACCATGCATAGGAAAAATAAACTGCGGCATGATGGCTTTTGTTGGGTGAATTTGTCCTTTTTGTTTAATTGCTCGTTAAATACTTTAGGTGCCCACCTAATTCCCGAATGGTCACTTACTTCTTTTTTTTTTTTTTTAAAAAAAAAAAAAAAGAGTCTTCACTGCCTCTGTGTGAATTATGCTTGAACTGGAAAAAAAGAGGATCCATACAAAAAGTACTGTCAAATGCAAAACCTAAATTATTGTAAAATGAGACATTATTTATGCTCTTCTATAGTTGCAACACTCCTGGGATTTAACTGTTCAACTGCTGTATAGGAAACATACATCTCTAGTGGTTTTATTTCTTAAGGTGGAAAACAGCTAGTTGATATTTATGAAGCAAAATCCTGGTATTGGTTGTTGAGAGTTTTGGGGGAAGAGAGAAGGCAGCTAAGAGTGGCCTTTTTTGTATGAATTGCAAGGTTTACCAGATCAGCTACTGGGCTTAACATTTTCATTTTCTGTAAGAGCTTCATAGGGAGGTATTAAATATATTTATTAGTATATGTATGTGTGTATTTATGAAGAACATAGAATTACAGTCTATATTTCAGAAATAAAATCTGTATCAAATTGCATTTGGATGGTTTGGAGAGTTCCAGTTTCATGAAGACAGCTTGCTGAATTAAGGTTTTGCACAGCCTTAATTAATTGTGTGTGTGTGTGAGTATGTGTACACATAAATTGTTCCTAGGAAGTGAAGTAATCTACCAAGAAATAGCCAAAGTTAGCTGCACTTCTTGTTGCTGAAGTTGGATGAGAGTAGTTTTGTTTCTACTCTTTAAAATATTTAAGATTGTAAATACACTGGAAGTGAGGAAGGGGTGTGGCAAATGAGATCATCTTTTTAAACAGCACTTCCAAGCCACTTCTTTAAAGTGACCTTTTAAATATGTGAATTTTAGGTATCCCAAACACATTGTTTTAGCTATCCTCTAACTGTGAACAGAAGATTAAATTCATTTTTCAACATTTTACATCAGACATGCAGATCCACTGCAAATGAAGTAAAAAGATCAAAACTGGAGGTAAAATGAGAATACCTTACTCAGCTAATATGTACATGTGATTCGTTTTATCTCACAGACTGCAGGATAATACTTAATTTTTGGTAAAATAGAATTTTGTGGAAATCATTGCCTGCTTTGCTAGGAATGTGATTTTCTTGACAGTCACATGAATATGTGTGTTGATATCTGTGTCTACATGCTATTTTATTTGTCTTTTAGAAAACTGAGTTTTGTATAATACATACTCACTACTTGAAAAACCTCCCCCACTGCTTCCAAAATGTCAAAGCCAAGCACAGGGATTTAGCCATACAACTTCTATTGAGATTAATTGGATTTGTATGGCTAAATCCATGCGGTTCTTCTGAAAATATTACGGTCCCTTGTATATAAAATATAACAATATCTTCACAAACATAGTATCACAAAAAATATTTGGACAGAACAGTAAAATCAGGTTTAATTTATGTTTAGAGATGAATAACTTTTGGTTTACTATAAATGTAAGGGTTCCTGTTTAAGTATACTGAGTGAATACTAAGCATGTGCTGTGCTTGCCTTAGGGCTTCATTTTTTTTAAATGCGTGAAGCATTTACATAGGAGTCTTCTGTACTTAACTCAGGAGGGGGAAGAGCATTTCTGATTCATTAATCCCTTTTTCTTTTTGTAAGTAAGTGAGTCCTTCACATCATGCACTCAAGAGGTGTAAAATACACAAAGAAGTGGGAGGGACAAGCAAAATGATGTCTGGCTTGCTGTAAGCTATAAATTCAAAATCTATTTCTCTTTGCAAGAAAAATAGCAAGGGGGAAAAGGGCAGTGCTAAATTTACTGCGTGTGCTTGCATGATATGCAGGTTTTGGATAATTATTTTCTCTCTTGTTCAATAAAGTGAGTTGTTACCATGGTAGCATTCATATTGCACAATATCTCTGTTATAAAATAAATTGAGAACAGTTTTAGAGACAGAAAAGTCTTTGTATGAATGTTTGTTCTGGTTTTTTTTCTTTCCTTTTTTCTTCTCCCCCCCCCCCCCCCCCCCCCCGTGCTTTTTTTCTTTCTTTTTCCTTCCTTTTTTTTCTTCTTTTTTTCTTTTTTTTAGTGCAAAACTCTGTCTTAGAAATGCAGTTCCTGAGATTAGGGTCTTAAAATTATTCTGGAGATGACAAAGTCTTGTTACCAGACAAGTTTTAATGATATGTAGTGCTTCTGCAGGACAAGATGTGCACGGACAGTGATAGCTTTGGGAGTTTAGTTTTGAACACTGGTTAAGTTGGAGATCTGCACTGCTACTTTCCATTTTGTTACTTCTGGTAGTAAAATTAAATATAGCCCTTAAGAGGGTGCAGGCTGCCAGGTACCTCAGCAGAATAGTCTGGATGTCCTGATCCAATAGCTCTTGGCAGGAATCACCTTGCCTGTGTTCTGTTTTTAATGTGTCGTCTTGGACAAGGTATGTTGACAACTGCTTGAAAAGCAGGTCTGAGTCTTCAGTGGCAGAGAGGGAAAGACCCCCAGAGTAAGTGTTTTCAATGAGAGCGTACCTTAGATGACATTTTGCTCTCTGCTGCTTGAGCTTCTCTTGCTGAGGAACAGCAGACTGATAACAACACTTCCTGATCAGTTGGTTCTTTGATGCTGGTTTTTTTAACATTTATTGACTACAATGCAAATTTTGCTATGGACATTTTAAAATATAGTTGAACGATACTTCTGTTTCTACTTATTGCAGAGATTCGAGAAGATAGCCATGGGACCTACTTATCCATTATGTAAAGCTTATGTCAAAGGCCTCCAAGGAGGTGGAAAAGTGTTCAGGATATAACACAGTTGATTGGAATGACACGTAGCTTTTCATGAGACCCTAGCAATGTCTTTGCAAAATCATAACTGCTTCCCCTCTGTTTCTTCAGTTCTGTTTTTCTCCTGTCTTTTCTCTCTAAAGTAGGTAATAGCCCTGTTAGCAGGAGGGTGGCTATCTTTCATCTGTGAGATCAAAAGACTTCGTTGATTGCTTGAATCTTTCCTGCTTTTTTGCACCTTTCCATTGATCTCTTGTATGGATTTTTCAAAATTTGGTGATCAGTGTAGTACTTTTTTGGGGATTAAGCCTTTTTATGGTGATTTTAATTTTAATATTAAAAAGTTTGGATTTATAATTACTCAGTATTATAGAAAAGTCTTGACACAACAATTATGCAAAAAATACAGTAGCTATCACAACCATCACCTGCAAAAATAAATATGTTAATTAGTCATGGAAACCTGAAATATGTTTCTTGATTGCATTATATTCCACTGAAACTAAAACAGCACACTTTACGTAGGTTCTTTTATGTTTTTAATCCATTCCTGAATTATGTAGAAATTACCTTGTGCAGCGCATTACTGTTTTAGACTCTGTTGCTCCATAAATGATTTGTGATGATGTGCAGAAGCTGTATAGTCAGTGTTTACTAACTGCACAAATTTTAACTCAGTGTATATAGCAAGGTGCTTTTAGGAATCTATGGAGGGGCTGTGTCTTTGAATGTTTCTGTCCATCTGAATGGTATTATCCTTGAATGCTGCAAAGGCAGGAGTAATACCAAATTAGCTGCATATTGTTCCTAAGCAATACCTCCCTTTTGCAGGTATTTAAATAGAGCACATAACAGTCACTACTCCAGAGAGCAAAACGATCCCCATGGATTTCTTGAAGTACCAGCAGTATTTGATACAAAATTTATCTCTTCCTTCATTCCAACCTGAGTATTCCCTTCTTGCATATGACTTGTCTATAGATACAATACAGTTAAATTCACTGACCAGCATTGTTGATGGGTGTGCCAGCACACTGATTCACTAGTTCATTGGTTGCCTTGGTTGGATGCTAACCTTTTACACATGTTCTTGACAAACACATGAGTGTCAGAAAGTTTTTTTCTAGATTAGAAAAGCTAAGTGATACATGGTATAACTAGAAGAATTTCACAGTTGCATTAAAGGGTGACAGAAACTGCATTAAAAACAGTGTTGTGTTTGAAGAACAAGGTTTTTTCCTTTCCAATTAATTGCTGACAGATGATGTTTCATGCTCTTTATGTGATAAAACCAAGTGTAACTGAATAAAAGATGGAAAACTGGTAGTTATGACCGCTTTTGCAGGATCATCTTTGCAGGAGGTATTAAGATATTTATAGATGTCTTTTACAATTACATCTAATGTATTTAATGGGTCATTGAGCCTGAATTTTTAATATTTCATGACTTAACAATTCATGGATGACTGAAAGCTTTACTTTCTGTAAAGCTAACAAAAGACTCACAAAAATGGGTGTTATAAATTTATAGCCTCTATTGTAGCATATGTAAACTTAAATTATAGTTATAGATTCTTTTTCTTTAATAAAACCAAAATTTCTCACTGTAGATTACAACCATCAACTTTGTGCTGTTACAGTAGGGTTTGTTTCATTGGTCTTCAGACAACTAGAGGGGTTGATTGGCTTCCTAAGTGACAGTCTTCACCCTGGTCTTTCTCTTTTTCTGGCAGGACCAAATTGCCTTAGATTTATTGACACAGAGCAGAGTATTCTCCTCAGGGGCAAATATCTGGATTCCTGGCATGCTCAGGGAAGGGATGTTCCAGATCTGCCCATTTCCCACTGCTGAGAAGGGCGACTTTGCAGAGTCCTCTTCCCTTGTGCTGCATGGTGACAGTTGGCCAACCTGGAACTGGAACTTGCATTCATCCCTGGCGTTTTGTCTGTTTTGCTGAAGGGTACCTGTGAACAAAGGTGCAGGAATATGCTAAACTTAAATGTCCTGCTAGGGAAGATTTTGAACTGAAGTGTAGCTGTTCCTCTCAATTGCTGTGTAAGTGCTTTGTTTGTAACTGTTGGTTTGTCCAGGATCCAACACCAAGTATCAAATGAAATTCAGATTTGTTTTATATGAAAATAAACCAGATTTTTTTATCTTCCCCATTTGATGGCATAAAACCTGGTGTGACTCAATGCTGTATATGCAGCTCTTGCCGAGAGCTAGGCAGTATTGATGTTTCTAATTTCTTGGTATTTTTTTGCAGCCTCATAAACTTCTCCTCTGATGTGTTGAATAGGTTCATTAATGCCACAATTGAACAATCTTTTTAGCTCCAGTTTGACAATACAAGAACAACATGAAATGTCATATTTCAACAGGTCAGATCCAAATGTGAGAACAATTGTATACCTAATTATTGAAGTCCCTAAAATGAAGATTACCAGAAGCCACTCATGTATGTTGGGACATTTCTCTTGCTTAAAATTTTATTATACTGTTTCCTAAGCATCCTTCGCCAGTCTTTTCAAGAGACACCATACTGGGCCAGGATAGGTCTCCCTTTGTTTTGTACCACTGATGTGCTTATGTACTTTAAGGATTGATACAAGTTGTTTCTATTTTTATTTTTATTACTACTTATTTCTATTATGGAACCACTAAAATGTGCAGGGTTTTATGTGGTCACAATGAATATGGTGTTGATTGCACTCTTCTGCAGCGCCTTTCGTGAGTAGTTGGGATGCAGTGTGGTACTGTTTAGAGTCTGTAAAGATTTGGTTTAGTAATCTCAAGATACAAAATAAATGTATCTTTAAATTGTCTTTTTTCAGAGCAGACTCCCACTTCAGACCATGATGTATTTTACCATTTGTATAACCTTGTGGTTAAAATGTCTGATTTTTGTATTTCAGAAGTATTTGGGTCAAATCTTCCTGGAGTGGTTGTTTTAATTAAAAATTCTTAGTATCTTGTTTCTTTATACAAGATTTGGATCAATATTCTTTTAACACTTAATTATCGTAATCATCCAGAAATAGACTGCAGTTAAGACACGTTGAAAATTTTTTCATTCTTTGAGAAAGCAAGGTAGTTTAGTCATGGAAAATACTCCCAAACATCTTATTATGAGAAATCTCCTTTAATTTCATGATTGCTGCTCATGGCATATACAGGATACTGACTTTTGTGCTCGGAACAGGTTAGAAATCTTAATTGCTTTAATTATTTTTGAATACAAAATTGTATTTACAAACAGAACTCCTTCATATAGCAGTAGAAGGCTGTGTACAGAGTTCTGTATTTTACTGAGAAAGCAATAAAACCGTAAGGGCCTTCTGTAAATGTGTCAAGTCCCATGGGTCTCACAAATACTTGGTAGCATCTTTAAGGTTATTTTTTTCTGTTCTTTATAGAACTTGTCTTGCAGTATCTAGAATGCTGCCATTGTGGGACAGAAGTTTTATAACTGAAGGACAAAAAAAACAGGTGAAAATTTTCTGGATTTGGTGATTTAAGGTTATATGCTTGATCAGTTGCACACAGATTTGCTTTTGGAGAATAATCTTTTGTGCCGCCTTCCTCATCTTCTAAAAAAATGCTTGAAACCTGAGACCTCTGATGCAGAAATGAATCAGAGGGTGGCAGAAGGATACTTCTGTTGGCTAGCTATTGCCTGTGCCTTGAAAAACAGCCAGCCTTTGTCTGGTGTCCACTTTGTGAAGCTACCTGACTTAAGTAATCAAATTAACTGTAAAAATAATTCCCCAAGTGTTTCTTTGACCATCTGTTACCATCTTCGGTTGCTCTGATTTTAAAGTATGAAATAGGAAGACAAGTACTTTTGAATTATCTGTCTATAACTTGTATCTGTAGTCCTCCTACTTAGGAGTGCCTTTCCCGGTTGTTATGGAGTAAATTAGATGCACACACCTCCAACAGATTGCAAGTACATTCATGCCTTGTTTTTGCATGTTTTGGAGGATCAGAATAAACTCCCCTGTGATCAGTTCCAGGGGTCTTAACAAATTTCTGAAAATATATCCTCAGGTAAAGAAAATAATTTGATCCTCTCAGAAAGTTAAGCTATGTCAAGCAATTTTCTAGCGTGCTTTTCAGGGCATTATGAAGTACTTTAATTGATCCTCAGAGTGAGGGAATTGACGCAGAAATGCTGATTTATCCATGCATCACTTTAGAATTTTCTATAGTGAGATTGCCCTTGCAGAGACCCAAGAGAAGGGTAATGGGGAAACACAAAGTGGTAGGTTTATCCACTGTTTTTCTTCTAGTAAGACAGTACAAGTGTCTGAGTACTTCTGATTAATATCAGACATGCAGGAAAAATAAGAGACTGGCAAGCAGAGGATGAGTTTAGTCTGGTATACATCATAACTTCTTATTACCTGTGGCTTAAATGCTTGCCACGGAGTTGATATTTGTTGTGTTTAGTAGCCTGCAATTGTATTTCCTTCCATGAATGTGTCCAGTTGCTTTCTTAACTCTATAAAACCTTCTACTGGATTTTCGGTGTCAAAGTGAGTCACAGATTAACTACAATCTTGGATGAAGAAACACCTCCTTCTGGGTTTCTTGTTTACTTTTTTAAATTGCCTTTTTAGTTTCCTGGGATGATTGCTTGATCTTGTTTCAGTGTCCCCATTTTAAAAAACTACAGGTTGGGGTTTTTTTTTGAAAATAGTGGTTTTGGGAAGAGAAGATGTGAGAAGTAGAGATAATGAGAAAGTACAGAGGAGTGATGAAAGGACGCTGTGCTGATGAGTCAAGATTTGCAGCTAATAGGAGTCACTGAGGAAAAAAAAACCTGAAAGACTGACTGCTAGTTGAAGCAAGCTCATTCTAAAATATGAATATGAATTCTAGGGCAAGGTAGGGAAGTGTCTTGAAGGAAGAAAATACATTTGCTTCACTTGAGATTGAGGAGAAAAGCCACAAGGACGCCACTTGCAGGAAAATGTGCTAGAATTAAGGCAGCTTCCAGTACACAGATAGTTATTCCATGATCTGAAAGACAGGAGAGGGTGGGGGGTGGTGCAGAAAGGAAGGAGAGGGAAAGAAAAAAAGCAAGAGATGCACACTGATTTCTCTAACAAGTCTATGAAATTGGCAACACTTTTTGTCAAATGTTATTTTGTGTAAATGGGTCACAAAAAGTAAGACTGAGTGGAATAAGACACAAGTCATGAACGCTGATTGTACAGAAGGGATAATCCCGTGTGAGAATGACTCTTATGACCTGTATAGCAGAAACCAAAAGAATTTTGTAGTGTAAAATTCAAGTGTGTATGCCTTGGGCTTAGTAAACTTTTCTGCTATGAAGATACACAAGGCATATCTTGAAGGTGGTGAGTATAATACAAACAGAGTAGGTTTAACAGCATGAAATTCAAGGTCATATGCTTGAGGGTAAATAAACATTTCTTCTAAAAACAGAAGGATCATCTTTTAGGAATGGAAGGAAGAGGAGGAAGTTGTGGCTGTCTTAATAAATGACTGAGCCGCCAATATGATGAAGCCTTGAAAAAGCCAAAAGGATTACTTGTTTAAATCTGTAAATCACACAGATTTGCCTTGAGTGAAGAGAAGTCAAAGGAGAGGGAAGACAGAGATGCAGAGTAACAAATACAAAAAGATCTCATTAAAATACAAGAGTGTATTCAAATAAATAGATCTTGAATAAAATTACTTAGGAAACTGAAGCAAGTTTTCCTATCTGTTTATCAATAAGATTCTGGAAAAGTCTTCAATGGGAGTCATTGTGCTGGAGAAAAAACTTCTTGTTTTTACGATTAAATTTTAGTACATTCATGAAAAAGATGGCATGACACGGTGGCTTCAGTGACATGGGCTGATCTCAATCCAGTAAATTCTTTATTGTACTTAAGGCTGAAAGTAGGGATGTTACGTGATAATTCTTAGGAGGAGACGTGATGCGAATCTCCTTCCCTGCCAGGCTGTCAAGAGTGCTTCCTAGTAACAGGTGAACATCCCTAACATCATGATAGAACAAACATCTTTAAATCCTTAAATGGGTATAAAAATAAATGAAAGAAAGATCTGTTAGCCTATGCAACATCAGTTTTTAAAGGATAAATGGTAGCAGAAGTACTCAGTTGATTTACTTCTCCACACATCCCCTCCCCTCATCTTGTAGTAATTAAACATTTAGTGAATATAATGCTGTGACATCTGGAATTTGTCAACACATTTAAGTCTTGAAAGTTTGTTCAAGTTGGTAATGAGTGTTAAATTCTGTTTGACCCAATCTGATGAAGTCTTCTGGTAAAAGTGTTGTCAACCCGTTGATGAGATATGCAGAAATTACTTAAAAGTTGGGAAGTGTGGTATATGCTACTATAGACGAAGAAATAACATGCAAATGCCTGGAGAGTTGGCACAAAATAATGAAGTAATATTTATGCAAGAGAAATGAAGAAAACAACTAAAATAGGACCGAGAGAGACACCAAACACTAAACATTTGTAGAAGAAAAAGGGTGGCAAGCAGACTGAGTCACTATGTTTGCTGTGCACTGTAGCATCCTTTATGGCCACCTCTGTGCACATTACCAAAGTATGGGGCATAAAGTGCTGTTTATGTAAAAAAACATTTGATGTTAAGATAGTTTAAAAAATAGTTTGATTAATTTGAGAAAAATATAACATACATAGCTGAAGTCTATAGTAATGCTTTAATTGCACACTTGAAAACTATAAGCAATTTGCAAGGGTGTAGAATAAGGCAAGAAAAGTACGATATAGTTAGTGATACTGGAGTGCTCCTAGCAGGTGGAAAGTTTGACCAAATACTAAAAGAAAGAATTTTCAGAAAGGGAGGCACTGAAATGATTTCCCACCATAAGCATTTAAGATCTGATAAAATGATAGGTCATATCACCAAGTGCAGTCTCTTCTGTTGTATTTTTTCCATGCATTAAAAGCCTTGCACAAAACATAGTTCAGAATCAAAACCTGATTGTTAAAATCTAACCCTTCAGAAAAAATGATTTATTTTTAATAATTTCTATAAAAACAGTTTTTATCAATTGCTGGCTTAAATATATATAATTGTAATTTTCTATTTTTACTTTTCTATTATGAGCTTTTCTAACAAGGCTGACATACTGAGCATACTCTAGCTATAATTTTGATTAAAATCCTTTTGAGCAGTTTTTTTTTTACACTCACATAATTTGTAGTAGGGTCATTGAATTTAACTCAGGAGCCTATTTCGGCAGTCATTTTGACTGAAATGTGTTTTCTAAATGGCATCTGGCTTTCAAACTGTCTTGTTGCACAGCAGTGGCTTTAGCATGCGCATGAGCATAACTCCTGGCAGTGGTGAGTTTCAAACGTGTGCAGTGAGCTACATGTTTGCTTTGAGAGCTGTGTGATGATGGTGCTGCAAAGCACTAGGGCACATACAAATTTTAATGTGACTGAGAGAATATAGTACTGTTGTCTGATGGTACTGAAATAATGAAAGTTCTTAATTTCTTGATATGTTTGAGGTTCAGAATCATAAAACAGATTAAAGCTGTGGTGGAAAGTAAGCCAGACTGAAGAGTTACAATTAACATTGCATTTTGGGCAAGGTAATTGATGATAATAGACTGTGGAGATGAAAAATCCCTCACAAATCATCTAGTATGTCTCTGCTAGTTTGAGATTGTTCCTACTAGTGCCTTGCATTAGTATTTCGTCTAGTCCAGTTTAAAATGTACCACTGAGTGAGATTTCAATCACATCTATAAGGAAACAGCTTCCCTCCCTGCTCCCCGCAATAGTCACCATCACTTTCTCTGTTTACTTTTATCCGATGGATTTGAGATGTGCACTTTCTCCCAGCTCTTTCCTGTGATGATCAATCACTGCTTATCCAAGCAAACCATATATTTTCCTGTATCTGAGGTCCTAATTCTGCTCATGTTTTGCACCTCCACAAATGTTTTCTGGCTTCTTGTGGTGTCCTCGGGAAGAGCCTGGCCTTTCTCAGCAGACAGCTCTCACTTCTGGAATTCTTCTTGCTTCCATGCAGCCGTGTGGTGACAAAGCCGGTCATTGTGTCTGCTCAGGGAATGATGCAAGACCCATCTGTTAGATCAAGCCGGTAGGAAAAAATCAGCCTTTAAGGATGGCTTGTGGGTTGCTTTGTTTTTTCCAGAGGTTTCGATGTCCATATCTGACCAGTGGATCTCCAGAAGCAATCTGAGTGGTCATTTCCTCCTGGCAGCAGTTCCCAGTCATGCTTTTATGATTATTCTCACCTTGCATCCAAGCTTTAAGCAGCAGGTTTCTCACACAAATATATTTCAGAAAAAGCTCCATCTTGGGTTATTTTTAAACACATCAGTGGCACCTGTTCCTGCACTCTTTCAGATCAGTAACTTTTCTTCAGATTTTCTTGTTTTTCCTGTAGAAAATTCCATTTACTTATTAACTTTTGTTGGTATTAAATCATTACCAGATCTAACTTGAGTTTTATGTGTGGCTTTAGAATATTTCTTCCAACTGTAAATTCTTTTGTTCAAAAGATTCTCAATAAGTATTCTTTCTTATGTCACCCACACGGTTTTTCTGGCTTGTTTCTGGCCTGTTCTTGCTAGATGTTTTTTCCCAAGCTTTTGTGATAATGAAATGGAGCCACTGTACCCATGGTATTAAAAAAAAATTAAAAAGCTTTGAAAAGTGTGCATAGTGTTTTCGGGTTTTTTTGCTAAGAAGTGCAATTAATGTGATGTTGCATTCATATTTTTCCCGTGTTTCAAACTTTTGACATATCTTCATTTAAGAACAGAATGCCTCCAAAGTTTTGCAACACTTGGACTTTTGAAGTACTAATATTTTTTTCAGTGCTTAAGGTGTAGGTGGGACGTCAACCTTAAGGGTTAACAGAACATGAAAATTGGTAACTTTTAAATTTTGCTACAAGCACACTGCCTTAAACCCAGTTCATTCCACTCTACCCTGCTTTACCAGCTGAGTGCCCGAAGCAGGCACAGAAAGAGAAACTGTTTATATGAATGCAATTTAATGAAAAATAGCTCAGCTCCAAAAGCAGATTTTGTATAGCTTTTTCTTCCTTCCTCTGCCTCCCCCACCCTAACTAGCTATTAGACATTCAGCCAAGAGATGCTCAAACCTCTTGTATGAGGAGGGAATCGAACCGTCTGTGTCCTAGAAGACTTTTTAACCATTTAGTGAAGACAGTCATCTTCTTTTTATGAATTGGGTCTAGAAAGTCAGGTTCAAGGCAAAATATTTGAGGAACTTAATAATTCCACATCTACCAAAACTGAATCTTTTCTTCTGACAAAGCAATTTATTGCAAAAAATATATGTGTTGCCCAGTTCTGTGGCTGACTTATCAGTGGGAGAATCCTGCCATATTGTATAAAGCAGAAAAAAATGAAGAAGTCGTTGCTTCGGGGTGACAGAACTCTCTTGCTATTTTCAGTTCTTCCTGAACCTGTTGAAAAATCTGGGCAAACAGAGCTCCAGGCTGCTACCCTCTCAGCATGCAGGCTGTTGGATTTGTCCTTTGGAGATCTCTGCCTTTCTCCATGTACGGACTAGGCATCTGTAACTAGGTTTTTGAAATCTGCTTCAAAGACTCACAAGTTAGATTTTAGCTTTTAGCATTTGGTTATCTGTTGGGAAGCTGATCCCTATTTACTCCCCTTAAATGTACGTTTTTTCTCTTCGTCTCTGCTGAGCCTTTTTAGGTATAAAACTGTTTCTTACCTGCATGAATTGAAAATGGCAGTTCTGTCTGCTTCTGTGTTTTTAAGTAATATCGGGATCAGGACTCACTGCTTCGGCACTCACTTCCCTGTGATGATGTTTTCATTAAGCTAAATAAATAGAGGATTTGTGAAAGAAATGAGTAAAGGGTTGCAGCTTGCTAAGTAAGTTTATGTTACTCTGATAATCAGTAGCTTCATCTGTCTTGTAATATTGTATATTTAGTCTTTAGAGTGAATGTCTTGAGTCAAAAACATTAATGAAACTTAGTATCTAGTCTGATGCTATTTCAGATTTATTGAGTCAGCCTTTAGTAAGGAGGTTTGTGTTGTGGACCTTATGTTAGGCATATAGCATTTGGTGCTAGCTGGGAAAGGAAATGGTTACAATTTGTTGTTAAAGTATTGCTGGAGCATTTGTAATTCATCAGCAAGGTCACTTTTACATCCCACATAAAACTGAGATGGGTCTGACTCCAAACTCTCCAGGCTTTTGCTGTGCTTACTGGGAGCTTTTGTGAGCATCCTGCCATCCTTCATTGGCACTTTCTGAATGTGAGGCCAGCTGCAAGGGTGTATTGCAGAAGTGATTCGCTAGTAATCACAGAATCACAGAATATTCAGAGTTGGAAGGGACCTCCAGAGATCATCTAGTCAAACTCCCCTGCTTAAAAGCAGGATCCCCTAGAGCACATCACTCAGGACTGCATCTAGGCAAGTCTTGAAAATCTCCAAAGGAGACTCCACAACCTCTCTGGGCAGCCTGTGCCAGTACTCTGTCACCCTCACTGAGAAAAGTTCTTTCTCATATTTAAGTGGAACCTCCTATGTTCCAGCTTGTGTCTGTTACCTCTAGTCCTGTCACCAGGAACCACTGAGAAGAGTCTGACTCCACCCTCCTTCAACCCAGCCTTTAGGTATTTATAAATATTAATTAAATCACCCCTCAGCCTTCTCCTCTCCAGACCAAAGAGTCCCAACTCTCTCAGCCTTTCTTCACAGGGGAGATGCTCCAATCCCCCAGTCATCCTTGTTGCCCTCCTCTGGACTCTCTCCAGTAGGTCCCTGTCTCTCTTCAACTGGGGAGCCCAGAACTGGACGCAGTATTCCAGTTGCAGCCTCACCAGGGCAGAGTAGAGGGGCAGAATGACCTCCCTCAACCTACTGGCCACACACTTCCCTGTGCAGTCCAGGGTGGCATTGGCTTTCTTGGCAGCAGGGGCACATTGCCAGCTCATGGATAATTTACTCTCTACCAGGACTCCCAGATCCTTCTCCTCAGAACTGCTTTCCAGGAGTTCGCCCCCTAACCTATACTGGTGCCTGGCATTCTTTTTCCCCAGGTGCAGCACCCTACACTTGCCCTTACTGAACCTCATGAGGTTCTTCTCTGCCCAGCTCTCCAGCCTGTCCAGGTCCCACTGGATGGCAGCACAGCCCTCTGGCGTGTCACCACCCCTCCCAACTTGGTATCATCAGTGAACTTGCTGAGGATACACACTGTCCCCTTGTCCAGGTCATTGATGAATATGTTGAACAAGACCGGACCAAGTATTGACCCCTGGGGGACACCACTGGTTACAGGCCTCCAACTCGACTCTGCTCCACTGATCACAGCCCTCTGTGATCTGTCACACAGCCAGCTCTTGAGCCACCTCACCGTCCCCTCATCTAACCCACACTTCCTGAGTTTCCTAATGAGGATGTTATGGGAGACAGTGTCCAAAGCCTTGCTGAAGCCAAGGTAGGTGACATCTGCTGCTCTCCCCTCATCCAGCCAACTGGTTATAACATCATAGAAGGCTAGCAGATTGGTCAAGGATGATTTACCCTTGGTAAATCCATGTTGACCACTCCCAATAACTTTCTGTTCTTCAATATGTTTGGAGATGACCTCCAGAATGAGTCACTCCACCACCTTCCCAGGGAGGTGAGACTAACCGGCTTGTAGTTTCCTGGGTCCTCCTTTTTGTAGGGCAAGAAGTGCACCAGGGTGTAAACTAGCAATTGTTACAGTGGATTACTCCATAATGCTTCTTCACTGACTGAATAAGGACGTTGTTGAATGAAGAACATAGAAAAATGTGCTCTCAAACTCATGAGTATTTTAAGAAAATAAACACCTAACAAGTTTGAGGTTGATCCCAGTTTGGTGATATGTTCAAAGTGATTCATGAACTGGGTTTTGAGCTGTTTATCATATAGTGGATTCAGTTTTCTTAAATGCTGTCAATGCTAACAATTTGTAAATTGTGCTACTGAATTAAGTAAATGGAACCTATCTTGGGTAGGCCAGTATTCCTTAGCCAAATTCCAAAGGCTTTGCAGAATGATAGCATCCAAACTATTATTGTCTAATTCCAAATAAAAGAAAGTTAAGCACAGGCTGTTATAAAAATAACCTTATTCTTGATGGATGTAACTTTTTATATTCTCCAGAGATAGAAGTCATTTTTTTAATATTATGTCCACTTAAGGGAGAACTTTAAAAAATATTCCTACCTCCTGCAAGCACTGCCACAAATTTGAAGACCAAGTTCACTTGCAGCAGAAGAGCGGGGTTATTGCTGAGTTAGGATTGGGGTTTTTTGATTGATTGATACTGGTAAGAACTTGCTGCTGCTTTTTATAGCAGTGTGCTTCCTTAAAGGTTTGAACTGACACTCTCTTTTCTGATATATTTATTCTTCAGAAATCCCTTGCTATGCTATTATCTTTACACAGGGTTAGGTCATGGTTGGCTTGGGTTTTTTTGAAAAGTAAAGCTGTAGTCAGATAGCAGTTCTTCATAGAATGTAACCTTGTTGCCTTGAATTGTCAGTGGTATCTATAGCAAAAGCAAGGGAAAATTTTTCTTGTTTTCTGCTTTTACCTCTTTCTTTCCCCTGGGAACTGGGAGGAGGTTGGGAGGCAGTGGAATCACCACAGCATTTTTTCCTAACTGAGGCAGACCAGGCTGGTGGCACTCAGTGGTGACATCCCATGACTGCATTTTAGTGATACTGCAGTCATCATTTGCAGGAACAAAGACTGAAAAATACGCTGGTACATTGCTATTTTGGTAAAATAATCAATGGCTCTGTCAAGACACTGTATGTGTGTTTGTATGGAAGTTTCTTTCCTTTCAGGCCCTGCTCATTTTAAGCACACAATCTTTCAGCCTTCCAGCCTTCAAATTCTTTTTTATCTGGAGTAGAGTGATACATCCGCTTAAAATGTGGTGTGAGCTGGCACAGGGATATCCAACTTCAAGTATGAAAGTTCAAGAGGAGGTCTTTGGGTATATATGAAAGAGAATCAAAGTCTCTCCTGGTTGTCAAGCAGAGATTTGGAAAACATTGTTCAGCTCATGCCTATTATTCCTGTTCCCCACATTGCCTTTCTGTCTCTGATCAGAACTCTCGGATAACTCTTGATACGAAGGATGAAGGGTTTAGCCTGTGTCTCTCACTGCCTGTGTTGAAAATGTCTGTATGTCCCTGGGTTTGCTAGCTGCAGAACTATGTAAAAATCAATGAGCAAGTAAGAGTGACTTTCCAGAGAAATATGGGAATGATGTCAAACAGAAAAAAAAAATAATTGGCCACTGCTATTCATGTTAGCAAAAATGACTAACATTACTAATGTCTCTTGTTCGTAGATCACCTCTCTTGTGACTCTCCAGCTGTTATCCATGGTTGGCCATAATGACCAGCTTGATGGACCACGATATAAATGTACTGTATCTCTGGACTTCATCAGAGCTGTTGCCCGGTGAGTCTATTAGTGGTCGCTTACTGTTGTATGTGCTGACTTGAAAGAGACATCAAACCCAGTATTTGCTCGGTCTATAGCTCTCTGCAGACCACAATAGAAATCCATGGATGTTTTCTAAGAATGCATGAATGAGTCTTATTTATGAGAAGTGTTGAACTTGAGGTAAGTATAGTCCATTCCTGTTTTGAAAAAAATTTACGTTACAGTGGCAGTATGTGTTACAGTGACATACTGTCTTTGTGCTTAATGAAGGCCAGGGACTTCATGTGAAAATACTGTTCCAAAATATCAATCCATTTCATTACCAAAAGGCACATTATGGTAGTTGAATCTGAGATGATATTTAGTTCTTAACAGTGTTTGTTGTACATGCAATATAAAAACTACCTTGGTTATAAGAATTCTTCCACATAGTCTTATCTTGTGAGATTTTTAGTTAATACAAACTAATTCAATAAATGAATGTAGGTGCCTCAATTCATTCAGAGCCTTCAGTTTTGGACCCTGAGAATAGTTCCAGATCCATCAGGAGACATGATGGTAAATTACAGACAGACGTGCATGCAATACATAGGCAACAATCAAGCCTTTGTGTCATTTTTATGAAATGCCAACAGCATTACCTCACACCTATTGCTGCAGCTGACTTATTAGCAGGTCTTGCATAAATAGTCTATAGCCAGCCCAGAACTCAGGAATGATGTGGTAAAAAGAGGAAAAATGTTCTCAAGGCCAACTCCTCTCCGTAATGTGGAACTCTAGAGGAACCTGTGGTGTAGACTGTATCCCATAACCTCAGTGCACATGTTTCTCTCCTATGCTATTAAATGTCCAATAGCCTTGTCAGTAAACGCCCCCTGCCACGCTAATTTCAATTTGCAGTTGGACAAGCCACAGAATGAAACTTCAGCTGGTTCAGGCCTGGCTGGACCACACTGCCAGGATCTCCACAGCTTCACTATGTCGATTTGCTATTCCCAGCGATAAAGTCACTTGTGAATGTTGCCTTGAAAATGCTCCCACTGGTACCAAGTAGAGCAGAGCATCTGCTCAGCAATGTGGATCATTTTCTGTACAGACATCTCCAAGTTCATGTCTGCTCTAACTCGTATGGTGAATACAGAGACCAGATCATAAACTCCAGACTGACTATGAGGATCCGTGAATTACAATACTTGAAATGATGGCACTCTCCTTGCAACTTTACAGAATCACAGAATCACAACTTTTATTGACTCCAGTAAAGCTGCTGGAAGATAGAGATGGCCAGAAAGCATGAAGTGTTTATATACTGCATAGACAGGGCCATTTAAATGACCGGACAGATTTTAATCTTGGCCTGTTCTACTTTTTTGCTGTTCCCCCCTTCTTTTCTTTTCTCGCTTTGTTCCTTTGTTACACTTCTTTAAGTATCTTTTCCAGTCCACAGTCTTTGTGAAATCTTTAAGAAGGATCATCCATAAAGATACAAGGGTTCATGAACCCATGGTAAACAGGCTTCCCCCTTGTCTTTATGGGGCTGGCTGCAGGGTGAAGGCATGGTCTTCTGTGCTTTAAGAATTTTAATTTTCTAGCTGTCCTATAGTCTTACAGCTGCCTGTAGTTTTTAACCACTCATGGGAGAGTTTGTATTTATTGCGGAGAGGGAACTACTTTGCCATTTCAACCAAAATACACATCAAGTAAGCAGCGCATCTCCTGATTCTTTTTTCTGTATTACTGTACTAGTACTAAAATAAGCTTGTTAATCAGTAAAATCTTCAGATACATTAGCCTTGTTACCATCTTAGCCTTGCTACTTAGCATGTTTCCTAATGGAAGGTTGAAGAGTGGAAAGAGCAGGACAGAAAATGATGCTCTCTCCCTCCCCTCCCCACCCCTATTCAAGCTGTTCAGATTGTCATTTCGTTTTCCTGTATTTTTTTAAGCAAAAGTGAAAATTTCATTTATTTTTTTAAAAAACACAAATCAGAACAAAACAAAAGCCACCTGTTTTTTAAAAGAGTGCAAAACTTAATGTCTTTTCCTGGTGACTTTTAGTGTGTTAACTGCTGGTCATGCACAATCTCTTTTTAGTATCACAGAATCTCATGTCTGGCTTTGTTCTTGCATTTATTCAGTCTTTGCAGCGATAGTCCCATGCTTTTATCAGATCGTATTTACGTGTTTGGCTGAAGGTTAGGTTAGATGTTTTAGGAATTAATTTAATTAATAAATTAAATTAATCAATTAATCTTAATTTTTTTTAGGAATTTCAAACCTAAGTTCGTAAGTCTTCTGTAAGTTAAGTAGGGATCTCTTAACGTTTATTGAATGTAATGGATCTTTTCATATAGTCTCTAATGAACCCAGTTGTTATGACAGGACGATTGTGTTTCATTTAGTTGATAGTGTCAGCGTTTGTTAAGAGTTTGTGATTTTGTTTCTGTGGAGAGCCTTGTAACTGAAGCACTTTTCTTGAGTGACACAATGTCATGTGAGTCTAGCAGTGGCAGTTAAATTCTTTAATTTTGTGACTGGATTATTAAGCAGACTTAAACACAGTATTTCTTGTTATGCATCTTGGGGATTTCTGAACTTTCTCTCTGACCAATATGTTGTTTTATAAAAACTTTTTGAAAAGTGGGTTACAGAATGGTGCATGAACAGCGCATATTAAATGATTGTAGTCTAACAAATGCATTCAGCCTGTTAATCTCACGTAGCATTGTGAGCAGTTATTTTTGCATCATTGAATACTTTTAAAAAAAACTTTTAATTTTATACTTGTCATTATATGCAGTAATTTGCATTATTTATTTGAACAGTAAAACCCAAAGTCCAAGTGTTAGATTGTATAGCGGAATGAGTTTAGAGACAAAAAAATAATTATATGTTTTATTCTACCGCTGTTTCATTCTGCCTGCCATTAAAGTACAAAAGTATACATTAAAATCTTCTATCCCTTTGAGTGGCATTCTTGAATTTTTCAAATTTATCTATGAACATGGGTCAACTAGTGTCAAGACTGAAAGAATACAGACTGCAAATGAGTACAGATGAAGGAGTTGTGTAGTACATGCTAAAACAGGTGGTTGGGAAGATGAACAAAGCATTCAATAGCATAAAGGATTGCTGCTTTGCATCAACAACTAGAGTATCATGTTTACTGTATGAAAATATAATCTTAGTAACTTTGATGTATTTTTAATGCTTAATTATTGAAATAAGAATCTTACAGTTTTTACTAGAAAGCTGCTTTATTTCTTTTTTTGAATCTTAAAAAGTTTAAATAATCAGAAGACAGGTACTGTAAATAACACTAGAAGTTGAAAATTAGTTCATCCTTGATTGTATTTCTTTTGGGGATATTGCTTGATTTTGATTGTGCACAATGTCCTGCATGTGCTGTCTCCAAACAGGTTAAAATCTTAGCACTGTGAAGATGATTGCTCTAATATACTGTGTTTTTGTTTATAGGACCGTGAACTTCGACATAATAAAGTACTTGTACGATTTCTTGTGAAAACAAGCTTCACAGCCATATGGACACTGTGACAATGACTAAGGCAAGCTGTGTTCATCTCTCTACTTAGCTGGCCAGAAAGAAGAGTATTTTGGCTCATTCGGATTTGTCCAAACAGGTGCTGCCCCAGCATGGAACCTGATGAAAATACTCTGATTGGTCTGGGTGGATCTGAGCAGAGGACTATTTACCAGGGACCCTGGAGTATTTGGAAGCAATGTGTTAATTATAAACAGCAGGGTTTGAGCACAATCTGTTCTACTCTTAATGATGTTATCTTAACACTGAAATTGCCTGAAACCCATTTACTTAGGACTGCATTTTGCTCTATGAACTCTCCCCAGTGCTTTGAACATGGCAGCAGCCCTTGTTTGTATGCCCAGTCTTTTCACTTCCTCTCCACAGGAATCTTTGCAATTGCCTGCCAAAGCAGCTTTTCCTGAGGCCACCATTTTAGGAGAGTGGAGTAGCAAAATATAATATAAGAACATATTTAAAATCAAGCTGGTATAAATCCTTCTTTCTATTCAGTTGTATGTAGGCAGACTGTTATACTGTTACATGGAGATCACAATGATAGGAAACTCCCAGTGAATTACCATACTGTTTTTTTTCAGACCATTCTTAAATGATGACTATGATTTTTTTAAAAAATATTTCTTTTAAAAAATTGTTGATTCGTAAAGTTCTATCCTGATGTTGAATTTGAAAGGATTTATTTTTGTGTGAACATTTTATAGTCCTTTTACGCGCATCCAGTTACATTAAGTGTTAATTATAATGCCATTTAGAATGAACATATTTTAAGATACACACTCTGTAATGGCTTTTGTATCAATATCTGTCCTGTAGAGAAGGATGGCACAGCTGTCTTTCTGTCCGAAAGGGAGAAATTCAACAGGTGACAGAGTATTCCTGCAGCAGTTGACCAAAAGAGGTGGAATAGTGAATAAGCAATGTGGTATTACAACACAAAACTTTGGAAATACTTGATGGAATACACTACAATTACATTTGTCTGCAGTTTACACGTAGAGGATTCCCAACTGCCACTGCCTTTATAGGTAGGCTTCCTGGTCCATTTTGGGTGATTGTCTTCATGAATCTGAAGATTTCTGTCACTCTCTTGAAAACTCCAGGTCCCACAGCCTGTTACTCAGACGTTTTACTCCTGATTGCTGGCCTTTGACTGTTTGTCAGTACAAGACTGTGCCGTATCCTATGTTGACCATTATGTTTTTTTCCAAAGAAAAATCATCATTCTTTCCCCTCCTTGCTCCAATATTGGAGATGGTCAAATACCCTGAACATGTGTAGCTTTTTCTTTTCTTTTTTTTTTTTCCTTTTTTTTTTTTTTTCCTCCCCCCAATTGTGGGTGTATAGCCAGGCTTCTGGATTCAGACCCAAATGAACAAGTTCCAGGTGAATCCAAGCAACAAAAGCATCTTTCTGGCCAAGCTGTCGCTTCCTCGCTCAAGAGAGTGTTAAAGGTCAGCAATGACTCATCTCCGTGATCCCTGTTCCTTCCTACTGCTGAGCTGAATCAAACCCTGCACCTGTCCATGAGGTGGCAACATTTGTCACACTTACTGAAGTGCTTGGATGCAAATACATAACCTGTTTCAAAATGTTTCCCAGCTGCTTTTCTTTTTACTAGTAAAAATGTACATAAGGTAAACTTTGGGCTAAACTGTACAGCATCTTCCCCTTTTGGAGCTAGTGCTGGGCTGAGCTCAGCTCTTGAGGATCTCCTGTATGACTACCTAGGGCTGAAAGTTGGAGAAGAAAGGTTTGAGGTGTTCATTCATAAAAAAGTCCGTGTAAAGCAACAGCAATACATCATAGGTTTTTGTGACATCTGATCAGGATTAGAATTTGATATATGAAACATGATGAGGCTGATACTAATTTATTCAGTGCTACAACTCTTGAGTCACAAAATTTCAAAAACTCTGAAGCCAACCTTGTTTACAGCTTAGAGCAAAGTGGGGCAGGGTGGTACTGCTGGGGAGGGACAGTGCCAGCTTGTGAAGCTCCTGCTTAGTGGTAGTCAGGATGGCTGAAAACCTTAACACCTACCAAGAAGAACTAAGAATCTCTTCTTTGGGAAGTATTACTACCAACAGCAAGTTGTGAAAAATACCACACTTCCACTTAACCTTCATGAAAATATCACAAATACTCAAAAATAGTTCCAGATATACATATTAAGAGAATACAAGGAGAGTGTAGAAGACAGCTTTACCGGTAGCCCTACATAGTTATATGGATGCACAGTAAATTTTGTCATGTTGGAGACATTTTCAGGCCACATTTATATCTGATTTCCTATGGGAAAGAAATTAATAGGATTTTTACCAGTTGGCTTAGTACACAGCCATTTTAGGAATATTTCTAATGGCGCTTGTGTTGAGGGTTGATGAGAGATGAGGTGCAGATTCAAAGGTTTCAAACAGAAAAAGAAGAACCAAGCATAATGGTCTTTTGCTCTTGTATAATACAGCAAATTGGCCCAAGCTCAGGACTGTATGGTTAAATGAATTCCAGGATCTTAGTTTTTTCAACAGTATGGATGCGTAAATACACATCGTTATCTATCTGTAATGGTACTTAATGAAATATATTGTATTGCTTATTTTAATGTTGAAATTCAATTGGTTATTAAATAATAATTGAATTGAATTGAGTTTCGGATAAATTATTTTTCTTTCCACTGTTGCCATAGCTTTTCTAGAAAGAGATCAAGACCAGAACCAGTTCAAGACTTAATTGCCTATAGCTGGTAGACAGGCAATATAGATGGACAGGACTAAATATGCCGTATTTCAGAACTGATGTTTAGTACATGTCTTGACAATGTTTGAATGAGGTACAAAATCGGTCATGCAAGTTCTGGTTTAGGTTACAGCTGGAGAAACATCCTTTTTGCATTGTGTCACATGTGCTGTCTTGGTTGTCCCACCTTTTCAGTAACTGCATCACTCCCACATAGCAGACCTGACCCCCAAAACTACCCAGTCCAAAATTTAGAACACAGGATACAGAAGACATGAAATAAGGGTCTTAGAAAATAAGCACTTACAAAACTTGGTGCTGCTGATATATTTTTCAATGTAATTTCTTCCACACTAGCCTGATGGTAATTTCCAGTGTAAATCCAAAGGATGCGGATACAAATTTTTATGGAATGTAGTTAATTTGATTGAAATGAGGTTAATTGGAGAAGGAGTAGTTACTGAGGATCTGTTAGACAGAACCCCTGTCCTTACATTAAAGGCACTTGTGTGACCTTTTTGAAAGACTCCTATCAGTGATATAAAATTTAAAGCTGATTCAGCAGAGCATGAGGATGAACAAAGCGACTGAAGTGCAGATGATTGATGTAGGCTATAACTATGCTGATGATGAATAGTAGGATTTATTCTGACAAACCAGAAATATTTCTATATATCCATTTCAATGAGTTTATAAATTACTGCCGAGTTTCTTACTGGACACCCTAGCAATACTCTGTTCTGAGACCTTGTTTTCATGGATGAGGTCTGGCTACCTTTAGCCTCCTCAGGGCCAGGATTTCACCCCTTCTACAGGTGGTTTGAAGAGCTGTGCAAACAATGCGGAGCAAGAGTTGTTTGACTAACCAGAAACCCCTCAGTACTGTAGTACAGCAGTATGTATTTAAAAAAGAACAGAATTTTTCAGAATTCTTGAGTAAAATCCATTATAATACTGTAAAAATTCCAGTCTTACAGTGCCTGTCTCCAATGCCTGATCCAAACATCAACGGGAGCTGTGGCTTGTTCTTACAAGAAGAAAGTAATGGAGAAATAGATGCAGCTAACATAGAGTTGCAAAGAAATTAGTGCCCTTGAATAGTTGATTTCATCAACAGCTGCATTTTTATACATATAACATAGGGATTTTCTATTTTAAAAAGGCTTTCAAGGGTGCATCTACATGTAATACAGGAGGAGATTTATTCTTTTTTGACTGATCTACCTTTCTCTGGTTCTCCCAGAACCTGTTCCTACTACCAGAATAATCCCCCTAGCTATTGTGTCTGGTTCTGTGCGAGTTAAAGAAGTATATCAGTTACTTGAGCACTTTCTAAGTTCTGGTGTTTCTATACACTGTGATTTACGTGTGTGAGAATACATCCATTTTTATCAGTGGTTAAATTTTCCCAGTACTCACCCAAGACCATTCAGGTGCTATCTGCTCCCCTCGTAACTGGGACAGCCAGCCATGCTGGGAGAATGGCATGAATGGCAGGATTCCCAGCAGCAGTATAGGAGATATTACATGTCTGTGACCTGTGATCAAAATGTACGTAGCCAAGTATCCCAGGATTAGCTATTCCCTCTGCACTTGTGTTGGCAGAGATGGCAGAGAAGAGTGAGGGTTGCCTGGAGGTCGGTATAACTGTGTTCTAGTCATCTCAGACAATTTTGCAACAAAAGATTTACTCCGTCTGGGAGTAAATGCTGCCTGAGGTGACAGTAACTTCTCCAGTTTTCTCAACAACGGAATGGCATAACTTACAAAAGAGCCTTATCATTGCTAGTAAATATGCATTGGGATAAAGGTACAACTTGATTAGCAAGTCTAATCGTACACAATACCAGATTTTTATGTGTTCGTAGATACTGGAATGGCTCCACTAGAATATTGAATGTGAGATTGATAGCAAAAACTGTGTGTGTTTTTAATCTCAGCTTCCATGTGACATGTCATTTATCCTGAACAGTCAGATTCATATAAACTATGCAATACTTAGATAGAGGTAAATGTGGAGTAAGTTCAGTTTTACTTTTTAATTCTTTCGTGTGTGTTTATTAAAACTATTAAAAAATAAATCTGAAAACAATACAGAAATCATTTGTGTATGCCAGCAAAGTTGAAATTGCAGAAGTATGACCCTACTCATGAAGCTTGCCTGAAAACTACACATGGGGATGTCTTTAAAAAGCAATAGCTCAGTGGCAGTGTCAATGCTAGAACGGAAAGTTGAGAAGCATCATACTGCTTGTTATTGGACATTAGCAATATGTCAGCCATATATTTGAATAACCAAGTATCTAAGCTTCTAGTATCAAGAAGCTGAAAAGCATGGTATTAAAGAAAGGCCAAGACTATCGAGCAGCCTGTGGCCATCGGTGTTCCCATGCTGTTTAAGTTGAACAAGTGAATGACTGTCTGTAAGCCAGGTGGTCCTGGAGTGAAAACATGATGTACAAAGTACCATAGGTAGACTTAATGTTTGAAGTGTTGTAGTGTTCTTACAATGCCCCCTCCTCTGTCAGTGATCAGTACCCCTTTTTTCCAAAGCAGCAGAAGTGTCCCTAACTCTTCCTTTCATTTGGTTCAAACACTGGTTTTGAACAGACGGGTGCTTTGGTTACACATCATTGCCACTGGTTTTGCAGTTGCCAAAAAGGATTTGTCATACAGTTTTTTTCAGGGGAGTTACTACCACCAGACAACAAAGTACTGAAAGAAAATACATGTTCACTGCCCACTGTTTGGGTACAGCTGTGTGAATCAGTGTGGAAAAGGGCTGGACTTTCCCTTTAGATGACGCGGGGATGAACTTTACTCTTTTGGTGCCTTTATGTTTTGAAGTATCCAGAGCTCTACCAGACTTCTGTATTCTCTTCTGTTTCTTCTTGTACCCTCCTGCTACAATTCTGTGTGTTTTTTGAAATGGCTCTTGCAGAGAGCTGCTCTATGAGCACAGCTAGCTCCCAGGGTTTATGTCTCGGAAGCGATCTCCCACCAGCTAGCAGAGCAGGGAGGCTGCTGTGGGCTGCCTGTCTCCCCCTTGGCGCAGGTGTCCATTGTTCAAGTATCCTGCCACCACATACTGTCCTTTGTCCTGCCAGCACTTGTTTGGGTGTTTGGGGGGGAGGCATCTGTTGGGTACTTGAGGGCAGGTGTTCAGCTTCAGCAAGGTTCTTTTCCAAATCCTGGTTAAGTATGTTGGACCATGAATGCTACATAGCCAGTCATCTTGTTCTTGGTGTTTGTTTTTCCTATTTGTTTGGTTTTGATGAAATGCTGATGAAAAGCTGGTGTCAGTGACAGCCCTGGTGTCATAGATGTGATTTTTCATAAGCAGCACAGCAAAGGTGCAGTTTTGCTCAAATTCATTCAGCACATATGTTCTGCTTTCCTGGCACACAGATTGTCTACAGAATGGGATTTCTAATATGCAAATACTTTCCTTTCTGCGTGTGATTCTTGCTCCAGGAAATACATGCTGCTTGTTATTTTGTGTACTTTGTTCAGATATTTGGGTTCAGAGGAATAAGCTGGGACTGGTAGGTCTGGGAAGCAGAGCTGTGCAGGCAGGTTTCTCTGAAGCCCATGCGTTGATAGTTGAGCAGCTGAGCACTTTTTTTGTCTTCAATTGGGTAATGAGGACTTTCACACAGGTAACTCCTAAGTCCTGGGAGTCACAGAATAGTTGGGAGGAGAGAATAGCAAAGGGTAAGGTATGTAACCTCTCAGTAAGACATCCTTGCCAGGTGAGGAAGCATGTTTCTACAAAATTCAGCAAAGGAAGAAAGTAGCCAAGAGACAGTGATGGAGAGGAAAGTTGTTTATCACTCTGGTGGCAAAAGCCTTGATTATATTCTTACTGTTTTCCTTGTTTCTCTTTAACTAAAGAGTTTTTCCAGTATTTATGATGGTGCTCTTTCTCCCTCTCCCTCATTTCCGTCAGTACCATCCCAGCTCCTTTTTTCCTTTCTACCCGATTGCAGCCAGTGCATTGAAAATTCCCACCTGTGCCAGTAATTTTTGTGGGGAGGGAAGTGTCCTGTGCTCTGTGGCACATTCCAGAAGAACTCTGCTGGCTCACTTCGGCAGCAGAGTGCAGTTGTTTCACCTTGCAGCTGTAGGATCTTCAGCAACAACCCTGAAAAAGAAAGATGTGATGGGAATAAGCGAATTATCTACAAGGGAGGCAAATGACATTACTTGCATGCAATTACAGCAGTTCCTGAATTCCAGCTGCATGGATGAATACCCGTCCCATTTTCTCAGTCACATTTTCTGTGCCGTTTTTGATTATTCCTTAAGGACACAAATCATTAGAAACAACAAATAGCTGGGAGTCCTGCTCAAACTTCTGAGAGCAGCATCACATTGAGATTTGGGAATTTCAGGGAAAATGAGAACAACCAAAGACAAGTACATGGTTTCCCTGTGATGTAAACCAAACCGTGGCCCTGGCTCCCAGGGGGAGCTGCCTCTCCTATCAACACGAGCTCTTTTGCTTCACTTAGGCTGCATTTGGGGTGTGTGCAGTAACCTTAAATGCTGCTTTTCACTTCAGGGGGGATAGAATGCATCTGGGGCTATCGTTAAAGAGGCATGTTTATGTATCCTGAATATGTTGTTTTCTAATGGCTTATAAGCCTTTAAACAAGATCTCATGTAATTTCAAGAGGGGTTTTTCTTTGGTGGATTAGAGAAAAAGTAAATATGATGTTTGTGCAAATTGTCACAGTTGCTTTCTGCAAAGTTTTGTCCTCAGCAATACCTTGTTCTCAGCAATACCTCTGTAATTCACCATCCACATTTAAAGTAAGAGCAGACTGGGTCTGGGGATTTTGGGTTTTAATTAGATTGTGTACAGAACCTGGCTCTAGACTTGTTTCCACTTTTCCCTCTGCTCCTCCTGATCTAATCTTAAATAATTCCTCCAAAGCATGGAAGCGACAGAACTTTTCATTGAAATAACCACATTTTTTGTGTCAACATCACAAAAGAAAACATTGGCTTTAGTTTTCACTGATACAACTCACCAGATTTTGCTAAAATTCCTTTACCCTCAAAATGGAAACTAGTATTGCAGACATACCCAATATGGGAAAATTGAGCTGAAACTGTTAATCTTTGCCAAAATTCTGAGTAGCTAGAGTTTTTATCATGAAAAAAACGCACATTATCTTCATTATAGTCACTGGTACTCAGGCCAGCAATAACTGAATACCAAGTATTTTCAACTAGCTGTTATCTAAGTACTCTTCTGTAGTTATAAATACTTTCGGTGGTAGCCTTTACTTTTTCCTGTGCATCTTCTTCTTTGAAAATCTGACTTCTGAAGAGACTGAGGCTGATTCCTCTGATTCATTTGGGATGTATTTGCAGAAATAAATTAATCTCTTCACTAAAATTAAAAGCAGAGAAGCAAAGGATTAGACTGGAAATTCAAACTGCTCTGTAGTGAGTAGTCTGTGACAACTATAAGCTTTCCCATGACTTGGAAGCCTGCACACTATAGGAGGCAAAAGTCCTGATTTCAGAAAGATACCTAAATATGTGGCTGGTTTATATTTTCCTAGGACGGCAGAACTTCATTAATTTTTGGCATGGAAGACAGTTGAGTATGGGCAGGTGTTTTCCAGCAGTAGCTAAAGAATAGCTCATCCATCAGAAAAGACAGCACTATCTCTGCGTGATCACAGCCAAAAAGATGTGGAGATATTGTAGGAAGTCAGGTGAGACTGAGTGTGGTCTGCTCTTTCCTTCTCAATGTCCATTCCTGGGAAAGTGAGCATGGTGATGGAGCACAGTAAGATCATGAATATCGAATGCTGCTCTCAGTAAGGCATGGATCACCTCAGGTTTCTGATGATCCAGGATTTGTGATGCAGGCTGCTGTTAGACCTGTTGCAGTCTCCTTTAGGGATGTCATCTTTGATGCATCCCAAAATACTGAACCAATGGGAGGAGGTAGAGAGAGAACACCTTTTTCTGCCCTCGTGCCAAGATGCTGCTGTTGTGCTTTCAGCTAAGAAGGACAAGAAGTCTGTGGAGCAGAAGTCCTGGACTGATGAATTCAGTCATGGGGATCCAGAATGGTTACATGGATCACTGTGTGGAATGGATCTACTCCTCGTTCAGCTTGTTTAAATCACAGAAGAAAACGAGTCTCAACAGGGATCAGGCTAATTCTTTTTACTGTTTGTGTCAGGTAGTCCTCACTCATTAAAAACTGGAATTTCTTTTTGCATGAAACGAGTAAGTCAGCATAGGCTGCTTACCCAGTTCCATCTCCGGCTGCTGAGAAAGTCATTCTTTTACTTTTAGTAGGTTAAGGAACATCATTTTTATGCTAACCTTTTTTCTTTTGAATTCTTTTCTACAGATGCCTTCCAGAAATCTTTGGATGTTCGATATGTTACTATAGATATACAGTAAAATTTTGACAGCTTTCTTATTGCTCAAAACCTGCGGTTCCCTGCAGAGACCTTTTCTTCACTGTAGCCTTATTGCCAAGTTGTCAGAGCATTAATTAAACTAGAAGAATGAGGCATTGCATGTCATTTCCTGTACTGGATGCCTTCATGTCAGGGACATATCTCCATGGCAAGAACCCATATATAAACGAAAAATAAGCCTGGCAACAGTACAAAAGCTCATGCAGGCTTTTAAGTGAAAAACGTGGCGAAAGAAAATACAGAATTTAAAGCAAAGTATTTCTAGGGAAAATGGAGAATTTGCTGAGTATTTCATTCCTTAAGCAGAAATGTGATGATTTAATTTGGCTACCATGTGTATTCCAATGTTCTTTTTAATCTCCATATTTTAGATATTTATTGGCTCAAACCTTAAAAGGTTTCTCATTCTAAAAACACATTCATTTTAGGTAGACTGAATGTTCCTTAGTGAGATTACAGATTCTCTGTGCAAGCACATAAAACTGTGTATAGTAAAACTTTATTCCATATAAACTGCTAATAATTTGCATAAGTTTCATTTTGCTGCATGGATCAAAATGTCTTCTTTTCATATATTATACATCACCTCTCAATTTTATGTACATTTACTCTGCTGCTTAGAAGCCAAAAAATACAGCACACATGTTGATGCTTTTCCTGCAATAAAATGAATAGATGCTTAAACTATAATTGCAATCTGCCGCGTGCTAACACTGCAGGCAGACCCACAGCATTAGAGAAACAGGAGTATTTTTCATTTTTCTCACATTTTCAGGGCTATTGTTCTTTGTGACTTTTCACAAAACAAATTTGATCATTCACTGCCAAGTTAAAAGAAGAAATATTTCCAAGAGGCAAAAAGAAAAAAAAATGTTATGGGGACTATAGGATGAAGAGGTGATATCTGGAGAATAAAACTGTCATGGGCACACAGGGGTCTTCCCTTTCTTCTTGCAGTGCACAGAGCTGTCGATGATGGGTTACGTACAGGGACTCTCCACGAAGGAGGAACATTTTAACTGGTTGTGCCACTGAGGCTTGGGACAAGCAGAGGGACAGAGGGACATCGATCATTTGCAGGCTTGGTCACAGCCCCAGCCAGAGCACGTGGATGTGGGCTTCTGTGCTACCAGAAAGGGACCTGGAGAGCACTGGTTGTAGCTTCCCCCTCAGCCGAACACAGGAGGGCTGGCAGCATCTTAACATGTCATTGGAAACATTTGTAAGCTTAAAAGATCCTTGCTGTTGTGTGGAAGCTGAATTAGCTCGATGCTTGTGTTTCTGGGCGGGAGCTGCATGGCTGTTACCCACGAGCATCCCTCAGTCTTTCTCCAGGAGCTCCGTGCCCAAGCTGCGTGATGTGGCCAGGGGTTTTGGACTCTCCGGTGTGACTCTGTTGTTGTAGACGGGCAGATGCAATGGCTGCGCTGCCAGGAGCTGCCTGTGGCAGCATATGCAGCACGTTCCCCTTCTCCCGGTGTCGTGACTGACTGCTGCCGGTATTTCGGATACATGTGCAGAAGCACGGCGTGGGTGCCAGTCTCAGAGTTACACTTCAGCAGAGCAGTTTCACACTTGCACTACTTCCGATCCTGCACAAACCTTTCCCAGACAAATCCTGTAAGACAGTTCTGATGATGCCGCGCCGGCTGTTCAGTGTTCAGGCGTTTTGCATCTCGGGCAGCTTCTGAGGCTGTACCTGGGAGTCCAGTGGTGAGTGGAGTGTGTCCCAGGACTTGGGGCCATCTCTGAAGGCATGGGTGAGGGGTCTTTTCCTTCAGCTCAAAGGGTCACTCCTTTGGACAGTCCAGGGTAGTCAGGAGTTAAAGTGAGCTCTGGGCATCTCAGGTGAGAGAGGGAAAGTTAAAGTGATGCTGTGTTTGGCCGTGCTCACACCTCCTCTGAAGTGCCAGAAGAATGCTGTGAGCCTCCTGTGTAGGAGAGGTCACATTTTCAGCACAGCTTCTGCCATGGGGCGAGTTTCCCTGTGCCTGCCTGCAGCACTGTGTCTGCCAGCCAGGGGCACGAGGGGCTTGTGGTGTTTTGCTGCGGAGCGCTCGCCTTAATGCGGGGCAAGGGACAGCACTGAGATGTCTCCCACAACTGCAGCGAGGCTCATTGTCCTCCCCAGTTCTCTCCCTGCCACCCCCTCCACTAAAGCATCCTCGCCATTGCTGAAGCAATTCTATTCCTCCTCTTTCTTTAGGAAAAAAAAAAGGTGTCTCAAAATTATTCTTTAAAAATTTCTGATGAATAGCATTAATCCCCTAAAAGAGGAACACTCTAGATTGCTTAGCTGCGAACATCTTTTATTCATGAGCAGCATACGCCATACATTCACTCCCTCACTCCAGTCTTGGGCATTATTTCAGGCAGAAGAAAGCCCATCTTTAGCATTGTAGGCTTTTGAACAATCAGGAAATGTATAATGAAGTGGCAACACCTCTCAGAGGCAATAACCTACTGAAATATTACAAGCCTTTAGAGTCAGTGGGCATTTTAAAGCCTTAACTTGTAACCAACAGAACTTTGTTATGAAATGATTACTTTTATGTACACACTCAGAGCTCTCTGTACTTTTCCAGAGGATGATGAAGTGCCATCCTTAGGTTTTAGATGCTGTAGAACTCTTTTCCACATCCCTGTGTGTATGGAGTGAATCCTAAATGATAATCTGTCATTCTGAGAGTTGCTTTTCCTCACAAACTGTTTGTTTTTTAACTTACAAGGCCCTTAACATAATTTTTCCCAGTGCATCCAGTGCTTTCTTTTCCTTTGATTGCTGGGAATCCCAAGAAGAGGCATACATGAGTTCTGAGGTCACTGCAGTCTGCCATTTCCCCTCTCAGTTCTATTTTTAAAAACACAGGCAAAATAGAACACTTAGGGGTGTGCCAAAGTTGGTTTCTTCAATTAATTTGACACATTTCTTTGAGAAGAAATGAAGCAACAGCACACTTAAGAAGCCTGTAAAACATGCTGCTTCAGCCTAACTTCTCCAGCTCAGCCACTAAGCGTATTTGGCCATTGGAAAAATTAGTTGATTGTGGCTGGAATTTTAGCTTTGATTTCTCATTATAAGTTTTTAAAATGCTGAGGATTAACAGCATTTGATGGGCAGATCCAAAGACTTTGTCTGACTCCATTGGGTTTTGGAGGGGATTCTAGATACACCTGAGGTTAATGATGGGGAGCCCACCTCTGCAGCTTGATCCCTGGAAATGGGATTGACCTTCTCACAGCTCAATTAGGGATAAGTTTATATAAATATATCTTAATGTTAGACCCCAATCTCCTTTGCATGCCCTGGTTGAGTTGGCCTGTGAATAATACACCCTCCTGTCAGCAAAAGGAGACAAGATATTTGCTCAAATGTCCAGTCAGCAACCCAGCAGAGATGGTTGCAGCTGGGGCTCTAACTGGGGCAGAGCTCGGACCGACTGCGCAGAGCTGAGGAAAGCTTTCTGCTTTTCAGCTTTGGATACTCAGCTGCCATTACTCTAACTGTAGCAGTACTTTCACAGCTGTATGGTTTTTGAAGGTGGTGTTTCTCTTCCAGCTATCATTTTTCCATCAAGGGTAAGACAACCTCTTGGGCCCCAAAAATGCATTTTTCACTCCTTCTGGTGAAGGAACATAAGAGAAAGGCTCAGATGAGATCAGTGCTCAGATTACACAATGACTGGGGCAATACCAGCATTTTTGAGCACCCACAGACTCAGCACTCCTGATCCTCATGGGCTGTACAAGACTGGAGAATGAAGTCCCAGCTGAGCATCTCCCAAGCCTCCACCATTCCACAGTACAACAGGGCTCTGTCTGAGAAAACTCAGTGAGTTATCTTCCCTTTCCAATGGGTCTGGTCCCCTCTTCCCAGGCTGTACTGTGCCATGTGCTTCCCTCGTTCGCTTTGTGCCAGTTCCAGAGCTGGTCACACCCCAGTGTGAGCCAAAAAACTGGGGGGTTTTTTGCCATGCCCCTGGGATGGGCAGGTGAGTGGGACAGGGTGGGACAGGGAAATGCTGTTTAAGAAATGCTATTTTAAATGGGTTATCCTCTTAGTCTTGCAAAAGAAGGTCTTTGTAGTCAGGCTTGAGGTGTCTTCTTAAGCAGCTGTGGAGAAGCTTATGCTGTAGCTATACATATGACATTGCTAAACAAAGAACACCAAAGTTATTAAACCTGCCATTTTCATGAGCTTTAAATTCATCGGCAACATATTTTTTTTAAATCACACTCTAATCTTTCAGAGGACAGAGCCTCTGCTTAGACATGCTGTTCCAAGGAGAACCAGCCACCACACAAGGTGTCCTCTTGATTTATAGCTGCAGCAGCATGAATTTCATATAACATGAAATAATATATCCTATAAAGTCTCAGAGCTCCACACCAAGTCCTGCATAGATAACTGATTGAGCAGTACGTGAAGTCAGGATGCGATAATAATGTCTTTCCTTCAGCATGAAACGATGCTATTTGGGATGCCATGCTCCTTGGATGTGGGAGCACTAATCCTATTATCAGTCATCAACAATAAACGACACACATCAACAATAATGCTGTAGCTGCCCATTTGCAAGAGGTGATATACAGAAGCTATTAGGAAGCAGCCTAGATGGCATGCTGAGGTTTCACCAGTTATTTCTTTGCAGATTTTCTGTGCAGGTATCTGCCCATCTGCAGATATGTTTTTTATCACCGTAAATAAAAGGTCATTTACTTCACAGTGACTTTGTTATTATTCCCAGCCAACGGTTGTACTTCAGCACTGATTCAGGGGATCTCCTTACCAGCCTCAGGGCTGTCTCCTGAGAGGTCCTGGACCATGGTGTTCTCCTCTGAGAGATCCTCCAGGTGAAGAAGAGCAGGACGGTTTGTGGATATGTTAGTGACTGCACCAGCGGGATGGGTAGCAAAGAATAGCAGCAAAATCTGCCATAAATTACCTGTGAGATCTCAGGAAAGGTAGACAAGTAACAGCCAACTGACAGTGCCAAGCAGACAGATGAGTTTTCATCATCGTCACACCTAGCCCATCCTTTCCACTATGGCATACTTTTTGATTACACTATGTTATTTTACAGCTAGTGTGAAATATTTAGGGCTTTAAATTTACATAGTGATAAGACACCACTGTGCTGAACATCTTACAATTCAAATACAGGAGCTGTATAATTGCATGCTTCCACAAAATTTTATTAGTAGAGGAAACATAATTTTATTCTGGCACATTGTTGGAAATTATTTCTATAATGAAATCATAGGAAGAATTTCTTTAATTAAGTAGAACTCTAAACTAATGAATTGGGTTATGCCTCTTTAAACTTCATGTGCTGGGATTGCAGCTGTGCTTAGACTGGCCATTCTCCTTCCCTGGCTCTGAACACAGGTTATTCCAGTACAGCAAAGCAAACTGAGAGGGAAAATATTGATGCTTCTGCTCACTTCTCTGCCCATCCATACCTTAGATATATTCATATCCACTTGCTTCAGTCCTTTATTAGCAACCTAAAGGAACTGCAGCTGACTGCTGAGACACAGCAGTACATCACCCTCACAGCATTTCATGACCAGCTGCACGTCTCCTCACTGTCCATAGTCCAAGGCAGAGGTAAGCATTTCATAGGCACCAAGTTGCCCTGGTAAGTAAGATATTTAACAAAGTGTCCCATCTATCTTTTTTTCTTGGTGTTGAGTTGAGCTTGGTATGAGCTTTCCCCGTGACAGACAGGTTGGTGCACCTCTGCAGGAGTATTCCTTCCTGTCAGTCAGTCTGCACCTCTGATGCTGGGTGCTTTTGACTCCCGTTTGCAGTCAGAGATTCACCTGAATTGACCCAGGTTCACTTCACCTCCTGCATTTCCTTTCTTCCCTAACTTTGCTTATTTTCCCCAAATTTCCCTACCTTCACACATGTATAAACATGAACCTCCAGCACCTCACTCCAGTCATGGACTAGGTTTTGGGGATCAGTGCCTGAGGGAACTGCTAGCACCCATCCCGTAGGTGCCCACCTCTTTCACTGGGCACTTCAGCACCATTCTCACTTGGGAAGGAGTGTGGCAAAGGAAGGTGGACAGTCTTTGTCCAGTATGAAGTTGACCTCGGAGAAGACCACAGAGGGAAGATGCTTAGACAGTCTTCCCATGACCAAAAGGAGAGATGGAAACAATATTTTTAAAGAGAGAGAGGTCTTGCTGAATTCTTACAATGCAGACGATTATCCTTTTACATGTACACTTTTCCCCTGGCCATGGTCACCTTTTCTCGCTAGTCAGTGCAACTGGTGTGAGTAAATTGCTTTCTCCTTTGGGAGGTGAACGTTTCACACTCCTCTTGGCTGGGAATCAGAGGAGGCCCTGCAGCTCCTCACACAGCACCCCACACCAGCACCTTTTCGATGTGCTAGTTTGCTAAACCTTGCACTGGACACCTTATATGTTGACACAATGAATTCCTATGGAGAATGGCTTTGCAAAATGACATTTTTGTAAAATCGGCGATTGCCAATCATTTAAAAATACACACGGGATCAAAGTTCTGTTTACCCCAAGTTTAATTATTACCTTAGCAACGCAAAACTGAGCCCAGTGACACAATAAACCTTCCTGTCCGCTTTGACATCCTGTATGTTGAGATGATGTTGACTCATGACTTCAGTCACTGTTTACTAATATTGGCCTGGGAGGTCATTATAGATCAAAATTAAAGATGTTATCATGAAAGCAAAGATGGAAGAATCCTACAAAACTGACCCTAATCTAATGAAAATATCCTCTAAATTAAACGGATGCTGAAACTAGGCATCTCCTTTAGGCTTTTGCTCCTGTGTGATCTATGGAGGAAAGGATTTACATTTATCTGAGCCTAAGGATTCATTATGGTACAGTTTTAAAATGCGACCTACAGAGCACTAACAAGAGGTGGAACCAGGGTCACTGTTTAACTCATGGATCAATAAATCTTTTCCATCCTTGAACTGTAATGTCAAATGCCATCGCCTAGAAATTCCTCACCCAATATACCAATGTATATGTATTACAGTTATATTCTCCTCTCAGGTTACAAATAGCATTCAGGTGCCTCAACTACACTTCGCAGCTGCATGTACAAGTTCTTTTACTTAGAGGTAAAAGCGTACCCTAATTTCAACAAGTATAAATAAGTAAATACATTCTGATTCATTTTAAATATCCTTAAGTTTCACATTGATAATGCAGTAATTATTCTCCAACTTTTCCATTTCTTAATCAAAATAAAATCCTTGCTTAAACTCCGTATTCACAGTGACAACACAACATTAACATCTTTGTAATTCAGATAAGTGAGATCTTCTCTAAGAAATTCAGGGGGAAAATATGCAACCTGACAGAACAGCATGAAGCTCTTATATGAGAATCCTAGGAGGAAGTGTCTACATATTTCAGAGTAAAATCAAAGGAAGCCATTAAAAAGGAGCACGTTGTCTAAAATGTGTTGAAATGAGACATGTATTTATTCTCTCCCTGAGGTAAAAACCTGTACAACTTTGGGTTTACAACACATAAATTATCAAGTCATTTCTCACTTGTGGAATAAATAACATCCAAGAGCGTCTGCATCCACACATCAGCTGAAGCTGGAGGGAGCTAAATTTACAAAACATTGAATGAGGAGGTACATGAGACTTAGTAAACAACATGAAATCCAGTGCCTCCAACAAGGAATATTGTAGCTAATCAGCAGGTTTTCAACTTTTCAAGAAGTTTCAGCCCAAGTTTACGGGATGCTCAGCGGAAGAGTGAGTGCAGCCCCAGGAAGCAGGTATGTGTAAAGGGTGGAGAAGCTGAGGAGGCTGCTGAGACCCAGCCTGGGCAGCAGCTCTCCTTTTGGCTAAACTTAGAGGTGGTGTTTTGGGGCCACCTGTCAAAGACAAGAGGGTGATGGGTGGTCAAGGTGATCTGAATTCCCAGCTGAGCTGTACCTTTTCTCCCCAGTCCCCTCCTGAAGCCCACCCATCCTGGCAGCTGCCCCACGTGGATGTAGGTTAATATACAGGAATGATCAGCAGAGCTACAGTTCTCCTATCTGCTCCACAGTTCAATGCTGATGTGGGTGCCCGGCTCCTGTGGAGCCCCAGGGTTTAAAGCCTAGATGGGAAAAGCATAAACTGAAGAGTTTCAGCGCAGGGTGTCCAGGAGCCTCAGCCCATGTCCCTTCCAGTTATTTCCCCTCATAAGACTGGCTGGATACAATGCTTTTTGAGGGAAGATTTCTGAGCTGGAATGAGCACCCCTGCAACCCAGCCCACACAGCATGGAGGAAGGGTGTGCCACTGCCACTGTGTTGGGGTCCATACGGCCATGGCAGTTCAGGTTCAAGAGCCAGAGGTGGTGAGAGCACTTCATGAGGGGCTTCTGGCTCCTGCAGAAACTTGGCCCAGCCTGCTGGTCATCCACAGTGGTGCTTTACCCTGGAGCTGGACTGGGATGCAACCAGGACAGACCCCGGACCCAGGAGCTCTCTAACCCCGCAGCGAGGCACAGCTGGAACATCGGGTGTGGATCTGTCCCAACCTTCAGAGTCTGTCAGCAATTACCTGCTGCCTCCCTAATGAATGAAGTCCTGGTCTCATTGCATGGTTTTAAGGGCAGGTGTCCGGAGGCTGGACCTCACGGTGTGCTCTCCCGGTGCTGAAGATGTGCCTGTGATGGCAGACTCTGGAGGAACCACTAGAGATTTTGCCTGTGGAGGATTAAGCTAGACCTTGTCCCGCAGCATTCACAGGGTCAGTGCTGGGCATACAAGGAGGCACAAACTGGGCCAAAAGCATCAGCCCAAAAGGGAAAAATGAACAAATATGGGCAAGTAAATTGCAGGGGGGAAAAGAAACTGACAAATATAAATGTGGCAGATGAAATGTAACCAAGTGTGTTAACGCAGGGTCAGAGAAAGATTTAAAAAATCTTGTACTCAGGATATTAAAATTGTACTCCCTGGTGTGTACCTACCTGCACTTCTTTTCTAAACATTATTTCTGCTACATTTGCCTTGAATTAAGAAAGAGGCTTTTCATCTTCGAAGCAGTCAGACCTGCAATTACACCGACCCAAGTTTTGCATGAAGTAATATTTTTTTCCTGCCTTAAACACATTTTGTGCTCAAAATGAACTTGTTAAATAGTCTGTCATCTCGTGTTTCCTTCTCTAAAGATGCAGACAACAACTGAATAGTTAATGAGCTGCAGTGCAGTTTAATCAGAGTGGGAAAACACTATTTCAAACAAAGAACAAAGTCGTCCCCTCCAGTTTCTCCTGCAGACACTGGCTTCCCACACCAGGAAGGTCACCAGGTTCCCAGGTCACCCTGCACGAGGTGTCCTTTGAGTACACCTTGAGCCAACCTGCCTGAGCCTTGAAAGCTGCACACACATTTTGGGGGGCTGATGGTCCCCATCACCATGCTTCACAAGCAGATATTTAGGGTGATGTGAAGTGAGAAGGCAAAGGCAGGGTGCTGCCACAAGTTGTGGCCCAACAAGCCCTGTCCTGTTTACACGTTTCAGCCTACATAGGGTCTCACACTGGCTGGATGCCTTACTCACCCAGTAAGTAATTTTACTAGGACATGGTTGTACTAGCATACAAGGCATTGGTGTGTCTCCAGCTGCAGTCTTGAGCTCAGAAATTTTGCTCACAGCAGTCGTCACCCACATGCCCTTCCTGCCCACGGCAGCGAAGAGCTTTGGAGCTGCACACAGGAGTGCATGGTGCAGAGCTGTGCGAAATGCCGTATTATTAAAATAGTTTTTGTTCCAATATGTTGAGCACATAGAAGAAAAAATATTATCTATTGGCTGGGTTGTAAGTTCCCCTTTGTATAAAATATAAATAACATTTCTTACCTGTGTTTGTGAAGTGCTTTGTCCCTGGGTACAGTGTCTATACACAGCCACAGCACTGACGTTATTTATTACTTTCCTTAGGCACCTGGGCTTATGAAAACGTACTTTTACTTTGATCCTTCACAGACTCGGTAGCCTGCAGGAAGAATACAATTCATCAGTGGTTTCATTATGTGTGCCACTGTAACAGAGGGCAGGAATGAGATACAGCACTCCTCTGCCACCTGGGAGCATCCTCAACCCAGCAGCGTGAAGGCGGCTGGGTAACGTCCTCTCAGTGGGTGAAGTGTGTGAAAACGTGCAGAAATAAAGTGGTGACTGTGGCTGGAAAGCAGCCGTTAAGGGAATTTAACTGAGCTGACTTTGGTGAGTAAAGATGTCATCAACAGTTCCTGATACTGGCCAGTGAGTTATTGCATATGTGATTTCCAAAATTCAGCTCCCTTAGCACATTGCTATATTAAATCTGTTGTTGCTTTCATTGTTTTATCCCCAAAGAGTATGCGAAAGGTGAATTGCTGACTTTCCACAGCTTGCTCTGGCTGCAAATGGAGCTTCAGCTCCTCAGGGCTTCAGCTCATGGGCAGTGAAGCAAACAGCAACAGTGGCTGAAGATGGAGCTGTCTCCCACCTGCCTGCCAGAGGTTACTGCTGCTCTAATGGTGTCAGCAACAGAAAATATCTGCCCGAGTCAGCTCCAGCTGAGGTACAAGGGTGGAGCAGCAAAGATGGAGGTGCTGAATCAGCCCAGTTTTGGAGCTTGGAGGGATGTTAGCAGCGGTGTGGGGACGGGACAGGGAAGGAGCAACTGGAGCTACTCCTGCAGGATTTGCTTAAGCTGCAATGCCAGAGCCCACAGGCACTTTTTGTGATTCTTGCCCCAAGATTATGTTTTGTTGGCCAATAATCCTTGAAAGAGGGAGAAACCAAATACTGTAACTTCACTCTTACCCACATGAAAAGCCAATCTTCCTGAGCCTGATGTTAATTTCATTAGTGATGGGGCTGGGCTTTTGTAAATGCAAACTAATACTAAATCAAACAGAACCATTTTGCTTAAAAGCTGCTGTTATATTCAAAATAATTAAAATGGCAAAAACTGGCTGAGTGAAAATAGCAGGAGGAGCACAAGAGGCAAACTGCAGTCCTTGATGTTCAGTCCTTGAAGCATGTGTCAGGAATCATATCCCCAAAAGTCTGCATTTTTGGTGTGGGAGAAGAAAATACAATAGACAATAGCGTGCCATGGGACAGAATAGCACAGCCAGGCAGGGTCCCCATGACTCATGCCCAGAAGATCTTTCCTCAGGAGTGGGAGTCATAATAATCCACAACAAACTGCTGTAACCCACTGAATGTTGCAAGTGTCTCTGAAGCCACATTGACTTCCCGCAGTAATGATTTTTCTAAATACGTGAAATTGTATGTTATTTTGCTCCGTGCCAAACACACTTAAAGGCACTACCTTGACTTCCCTTTCAGAGGTTATTTTGAACCACTTCTTTCTCTTTCTCTCTCCTCTGGCCCCCTCCCTAGGACTGGGTGACACTCTCTTCACTTCCAGGAGAAATGACAGCAGCATTCTGCTCCTTGGAACAATGTTCTGATTTATCTCCAGGAGACAACAGTAGGTGGTTTACTTTTTGGCATTTCTGTCTCGTTTTGTTACTTTTCTAGGCCATTTGCCAAAGAAAAAAACAAACAAAAAAACCCACCATACTTTGCATTTCTATATCTTCTTCCATTCAAGACTCCTAGAAGATTTGACAAACATCCTTTGATTTGGAGCCAGGCTGCTGGCAGGCGGATGCAGCCGCTCTGGCTCCGTCAAGCAAATACTCCCCAGCCTCCTCCCTGGGTCGCTGGGAGGTGGGACATGGGTGTTTGACTGCAGGACAGCAGCAGATGTGCTACAACAGGGCAAAGGCAGAGGTGGCTACAGGCTGAGCTGCGTTTCCACCTCCTCCTGCAAACCAGAGCTGTGGTGATCTCACACATGATCATGTTAGTGGTGGTACCCGTACAGTACCTTCTCTTTCAATAGAAATCTGGTTGCGAGTCATGAGGTTGGATGGATGTTGCTCTCTTCCCAGCTCTGGGTGCTGTGGCTGGCTGTTTGGTGAGGAGGACAGTGAGGACAGCAGAGCCCACCCCCTGCCCCACACAGCTGTGCCTGCAGTGGTGTGGGAGCAGCACCCATGCCTGGAAACCCAGGATTTCCAACTCTGTGGTGAGGAATTAAGGCTGTGTGTACAGCTAACAAAGATAACTACATTCTTCTTATCTTATTGGAAGGAGGAGCAAGGGGAAGGATAAGAAATTAGCCAGATACTGTTGCCAGGAGCAGTGCCCTGAGCCCCCTGCGACAGCTGATAAAGCTGTGTTGTGACCACAGACCAGCAGAGACAACACCATGATCCCAACCCTGCCTGGGAGCAGGAGGCAGAGGATATTTAAGTTGCTGAACTATGAACTCCAGTCTCCCCAGGTCACTTTGGAGTCATCACCTCCTTAGGGATAGGAGTTGGTGGCATGTACTCTTGTGGCACGCACCCTTCCAGAAAGGATTTTGGAGAAAAAAAAGTCCAAATCCAATAGAATTTCTTTCAAATAGCTGAAATGTCCTGGGGAGAAGATTGTGGTACATCGGTCACCATAACAGTACAATCACAGGGGCCAGGGGGAGGACAGGGGCTTTGCCTCCAGTGGCTCAGGCTCCCTCTCCCTAAGGGGCAGGAAGGATGAGCTTGAAGCAGCTCCTCTACTTGCCTCACTTGAGGGGACACCCGGGGTTCTCCTCCTGTGGCCCTGCAGACCCCCGAGGACACGGGGGGACGCTGCAGAGCAACAGGCACCCAGCAGCACTGTGGGTCTGCAGGGGAGCCAGGAAGAGGGGCTGCCCCCGGCCATCGGTCATGGTGGGCATACGCAGGGGTCCTCCATCCAACTGGGTGTCTTCTGCCATGTCTTTTGGGGAAAAGTAGTGGGTATGGATGTTCATAGGAATCACTTTGCCAGACATTCCCTTGCCAATGAACTGGGGCTACAGAGACACACAGGCATGCAGACATGTATTTTTGTTGTAAAAGGAGCTACCACAGAAAAGGCAATCCAGGGCTGGCACACTGACTTGCAGAAGTTCCTATGGGGTGAAGCTGAGCAATGAGGCTGCACTGGAGCTGCTGAGGTCCCCTGTGTGGGGCTGGGACATCCTGGGGGGCTTCAGAAAAACTTTGAGAAAAAAGAGGAAATACAAAGATGAGCAGGGAATTACAGGTACACCCTGGTATTTCTTCCAACTCTATAAACACCCATCACAAATCCTTAAACCTGTTCCGAGTCAACACATGATGACCCAGCAGCATATTTTAAGATGCCAGTTTCACAGTTTTATCCCCTCCCCCCTGTGGCAGCTCTCCAAGAGCCTGTTCAGTTTTGTGAGCGTGGTGTCTTTTCACACCGTTGTGCCTCGTGTCGTACAAGAATCAGGAGGACCGGTGTCTGCTAGGGATGCCACTCTCTGGGGAGTGCTTCTTAAAGGGTTACCACTGCATGGAGGGTTGATCAAGGTGCCCACTGGGATTTACAGGGGTTGAGCTGCTCAGCTTGTTGAAGGGATGGATAAGAGGAGACTTCTTGATAGCTGATGTGCCTTCACAGGGAGACACATCTGCTGTGACTTGGCTCTGATATGTAGCACTGGTGGAGCAAAGTCCAACATCGGGAAGGGAAAGATAATGGTATTAAGAATGAAAAGATATGATATGGGTCAAATAGTTTAAAAAACACCCTTATATCATCCTGAAGAGAGCGCAATAGAGTTTCTGCCACTGGAAGTAAGTTTTAAGACCTTAAAAAAACTTGGCCAGAAAGCCCTGAACTGGAGTGAAGCTTCCTTGGTGAAGCCCTGTGATCCACCTTACCAGGTGCTGGGACGATGTCAGGAACACTTTTTCACTTAAAACCTGATGAAGCAGACTCCTTGTCTTACTAAGAACACGTAATATTGTCAGTGTAAAGGGAGCTTGGTAGCACTTCAATATGTATGTAACCTAGTGCAGTTGCACACTGAGCCTGGGTTGGGTGATGTGGTCTCATGTTAAAACTGATGCCACTGAGACATGGAGGGAGAGATTTCCCTAAGGGAAGCCAGAGGCAGAGATGGGAGCCTGGCAGTTTTCTCCCAATGACTGGATCGCTCCCTAGCAGTATAACCATGATTCATCTAGACGATAAAGATGCTGTGGTCTCATTTATACTTTATATTATACAAGAGATTCTTATTGACAACCACTCAGAGAAATTTCTCAGTGACCTTCTTAAAGGGAGCTGGGAAGAATATTTGACTCATAAGTGATGAATTTTAGACTTCTAGTGGAAGATTTGGAATAATGAAAAATAGCTGCTTATTCTATAGTATTCTGACTTATCCTAATGCTTTACTTTTCTGCTAATACAAATTAAGGTGGTTTTTTTTAAATTAACCTATGAGTCTGATTTTCTAAGCTCTTAAAAAAGTCATTTTGTGGGTCAAAACTGGAGTGAAGGTACCACTCCTAACTTTCCCACTGTATTCAAATGGTCAGTGTATGCTGGCCCCACGTTTTATGGTTGTGACGTATTTCTTGGATAGGGTTTGCTCTGAAAAACAACTAATCTGACAATTTACATGCAGATTAAATTAAATACATATGACTGTGCAGCTCCGGGCATGCATGGCTCGGATGAGATATTTTCAATTGATGAAGAGTGTTGGGAAGGAGAAAGAAGTTACCACCAGTTTGTTTTCTATTCCCATTCTTTCATCATCATGTCAGTCTTCTCACATCACCTATGTCATTACACCCATATGTCGATACCGTCAGGCTCAGGCCCACGTGTGCCTGGGTCCCTGAAGCTGTGGAAGAGGCAGCTTTTCATGCAGTGTGCAACTGTGGGTCAGGCTTGTTGCTGGTGATGCTTGGCTGCCCCTTGCACATGCCAAGCCACTGGCAGACTGCTGGGCCCCACGAGGGCACGCACACTTGGTCCCTTTACACTCTGTAACCATCCCACAGCCTGTGCAGAACCCCCTTACCTTCATCTCCTGTGTCCCTCTCGCTTGGTGCCCAGCCAGCCTCTGCTGCCAAGCTGCCATGGGAGCCCACTCATGTCAAAAGACAGAGCCAGGCTCCTACTCCCATGTCACAAGATGCTTTTTAACTGTGAAAAAAAAAATAAACAAAAAGCACAAAAAAAAAAAAAAAAAAAAAAAAAAAAAAAAAAAAGAGAGAAGAGAAAAAAAGAAAAAGGTAAAGAAAAAATAAATTTAGTGCATAAATGCATTGACTCAATCAGGAAGGGTTGCCAACACATTAACCCCTATGTCAATGGGCTGAAAAACTAATCTGAACATTTGGTGGCCTCAGTGACTGAGTCTCACATAAGTTAGGAGTTCTGACACCCCCGTGTACGTACCACACTGGGCTGTGGGTCAAGGAGCGTGGGGGTGGTGGGACAGATCCTGCAGCCTGGTTACTGCCTGGGGACGCCCTCCTTCCACACACCCCAGTCTGTCAGCGGGGCTCGTGGCTTATCCTCAGGTTTGCATAAATTTGTGGGTATTTTAAACAGCTTTGATGAAACTACCGTTCAGGTTTTGCTCAGATCGTATTTGCACCCACAGCTAGAAAGCTTTTGTGGTAGACAGTAGGCAAACAAACTACATCCTTGCAACGTGCTTGCAGCCCAGAGCACTGCAGTTGTGTGCCTTAGATAAAAGTGTTGAATCTTGGATCTGCACGCACAGGTCCGGTGACATTTAGTCACACAAGTTGTATATTTTAGATACGTTTTAAATGCAGAGATGATAAGAGAAAGCCCTCACAACCCACAGTAAAATGTATTGCCAGCTCTCTGCAAGTTCAACAATTGTTAAATAAAAGAGAAGGAATATCTTTTCCAGGTCTCTGAAAGTCTAGTGACTGTTAAAAAAAACAGAAGGAATATCTTTTATAGACTTCCTCAGGATTTACATCCCACTTTTCTTCACAAAGTAAACTGTTAAAACTGTCCTGGCCTGCTAGCCCTGTGTACCTTGGGTCCTTGAGGTTATTCAAGCTAGAATAATGAAGCAGAGAGATAAATTAGGCTGTAAAATGGACTAAGAGTCTCTTTTGTGGCCACTGACATTTAAAAAATTCTTCAGATAAAGGCTACCCACGATAAATATTTGCAAGTTAATGAAAGCCTTGGAAACTTCAGTATGCAGACATAACAAGGGTAAATACCCAGCATTTCTTTATGGAAATCCAGAGCAGCAAATGGATAGTAGGAAACAACAGTCATGGGCATGAGTATTTGTTGTGGGAGATGCCTCTTTATATAAGACATATTTATTTAAAGTATGTTGAAAATCAGATTTGCAAAACAAGATTGAACATTAGATTTGTAAACAACCAGAATCAAGTGGAATTTCCTTAAATATACTTAGGTACACTCTCCATGCAGTGCTAATGGGGCACAGCAGCACAGTGGATCAGAAACAGAAAAATCTATCTTCCTATGCCTGTGTTGCACCCAAAATCGTACATTAAAGGAAAGACCATCCAAATTAGGAATATATAAAAGCAAGAACTACAAGGACTGTTGTGTATTTGTCTTCAGCAATTTTAATGCATAGTAGATATTCAGAATAATTTTAAGCTCAAAGTCCCTCCCAGTACTTTCTTTTTGTTGTTGTTGTTGTAGGAGATTTAAATCTTTAAGGCAATTTCATAAAAATAAAACATATAAGGTATTGAAGCATAATGATTCTATAATAACTTTCTACCCTTTGAAAGCATTCACCCTTAAATTCTGTTATTAAGCCAGACAGTAGAAAGTTGTTAATACTTGTTCCCTGATTTGAAGGGTTTTTTTTAATGCTATATTCCTTTTTAATGGCCACAAGATCAATAATAAATTTAAGGGCTTAGGCTCACCTATTTGATAGCATCCACAGAGTTTGTAAAGAAATGTCTTTCTGAAAAGGAAAAGCCTTTTAATATTCTCTTTTATACTCTTACCTCATTAAAGTTAATAAGAAATACAAGTTTAAACCCATTTGAATGAAATGCAATACAAAAGAGAGAAAAATGTGTACAGCTAAATACTCTATTTTCAGATGAAATCATGAGATGCCCATTTACAGTAGATGCATGTTGTACCAGCCCACTGGAGAACAGAGCGGCCGAACAGCTGCTATTGTTCCTACTCTAGGAAAATTAAAATCTCGTAATAACATAGGCATGGAAGTTGCCTGTAATTTCACATTTAGCCTTTTGTTTAGAAATGACTTGGGCTCTACTTAAGAGCAAAGTTCATGTAACTGGCAAGGCAAGACTGCATTATTATCTCACTGTAACAAGTCCTGTGCACAAAAAAGGGATTCATCCCAAAGCGTTATTTGGCATGGCCAGGGCAGCTCCAGAGCGCCAGGCCTCGCTGGTAAGTCCCTGCATAAATAGGAGAAGAAAACAAGGAGGCTTCATGAACACAAGACTTTGTTTTGGAAGAAGAGGCGAGATCGATTAGCTGCTAATTACTTCTGACTTTCCTGTCCAGCACTCGCAGGGCAGATGCTTCAACTTTGCTGAAGCCAGACTTTACTGACACTGAAGCTTCAACTTCACTGATAGCCCCAAAAGACATGGGGTTCGTTTCATTTTAGCATGGTCAGACCCATCCTCCCCATTTATTTCCCTGATTGGAATTATGAAGAGACCTGAAACACATCAGATAACTGAGGAAGGGCTTTCCAGCCTGCAGTTGAAGTGCATCGATGGTGTTGATGACACATCTGTTGAGGTGGGCAGAAGAAGTCCAGGTCAACAATTTGTATTTTTTCTAGTCTGTGTCTATGACAGGAATGGATGGGATGGGATGGGATGGGATGGGACTGGACTCTGGCCCCAGGTAGCTCGGTTTGGTTGTGTTCTGCAGTTTCAGTGTATTTGCTGAATACACCGCATTCCCCATCTCCAGCAGACCGTCTCCTGGACAGTAAAACTCATCCCTTATTTCACAGGATGACAAGAACATGCCTGAGCCACAGTGCCTGCTGGGCCCAGGCGTACCACCACGGCCAGTAACGCAGCAACTCTTCTTCAAGGGTGAAGTGATCATGGACAATTTGTCCCTTGTATTATCTGCAGAAGTTATTTCTTCTGCACATCTGTCATATCATTCTCTACTAGCTCTGTCTGTCTGACGGTCAAGAAGAAACACATACAGAGAAAAAATGGTGTGCTTGCATGGACGAGTAGAAAATAAACACACTTGGTGGAAAGATCTTACTTTACTAAGTCCATCTTAGAGTCTGTATTAGCATAAGCAAGTCAAAAGTGCTTTGACTTGCTGTCCTGTTTTCAGATGTTACGTACTATACCACAGTGAATAAATGGTACTTGCAACCTGGTCCTCCGTAGCTATCTTATCTGCAGCTGATTATGTAGGAAGTTTAGGCAGTTTCCTTAATTTTTGTCAGAGAAAGTTGCTAAAAGCTGGGGACAAGACATGCATCAGGACTCTCCACATGGTGATGGTGACAAGAGTGTTATTCTACATTCTTCCATGAAAGCTTTTACCCAGACCCAAGGAGCTTGGAGAAAGCTCCTTATTGCTCGCTGTTACTTAATAGTTCCCCAGCCTACCTTGACCCTTCCAAAATTGTCTGCTGTGGCCACTTTAGTAAAGCAGCTACTCGCCTGTTAATGTGCTTTTCAATTCTCCTTTTGGGGTGTCTCCCTGAATGAAGTGAGCAGCTCCACTGCCTGAATAATCACTTCCATAAATGAATATGGACTGCAGCCATGTCCATCTGTGCTGTGATTTCCCCCCACTGCCCATGCTTGGGAGGGGCCTATACCTCCTAAGTCATTATTTACATTCCACCTATTGCATTGTCCATTGCAGACAACAGACTTTACACATTTCTGATCCAGATTTACTCCCTGTTGTTTTCTGTGTTAGAAAAATACTACATGAGAAGTGAAAGCCCATGGTCACCTCTGTCCTGCAGCATTAGGTGCTTCCTGCCTTTAACAGGGAATAGTTGTAATTTACATGAAGAATCTTGGATCAGAGGAGTGTGAAAATAAAGATTCTTATGATTTTTACAAGCCTTTATTTTGATACAGGTGGGTTGGTCTTAGTCACTTTTCTTAAATAAGCTGTTTTATTATTATTAATAATAATATCTGAGCCTTGCTGTCAATGGGAGGAGGATGAATGAGAAATTCTGGCTGAAGACATTGCATAAACCCCTCATCTTCAAAAAACAGGTACTGTATTTACCCAGAGCAGTGAGAGGATACCAATGCAAAAATCCATCTAGGGACTGGCATGTGCCTGTGTGTGGCTGGTGGCCCCCTGCAAGCCAGAGGGGACAGTGTGGTGGGGCCAGCAGAAGGCTGCCTCCTTGCCTGGCAGCACCAGGGGCTGCTGGGATGCAGGGGCAGGGGATGAGCAGGGCATGCTGGTTCTCCTGGTCGTAACAAAATGTTTCAGACCAGGTGAGGTCTGGGGTGAGTTATGGGTAAATTGTGCTTGTACGAGTGAGATCATACTGGAGCTGGGACCAGGAAGAAATTTTCCTTTAGGCAAAGGCTGGCAGAGACTGGAAGCTTCTTTTTTTTTTTTTCCTTCTCTCTGATGCATGGGGCTGGGCCATGACCTTGGTTTCCTGCAAACCTACTCAGTAAATGTCTCCCTGCTATTGTAGGGACAGGCAAAATGGTGATTTAGTAGTTTTCACAGTACCCTGGGCCCCCTTGTTTTGCTGATGGGCACCATTAGCATTGCTCTTCTATGCAAAGATGAGCATGAAATGTGCAGGACATTTTTGGGAAGCACTTTCTGACCTAGATGGGTAGGAGCTGCAAAGGCAGGTGTCTTGTCTGGACTAAATGTCTGTTACACTATTACTGGTGGGTGCAGGAAACAGGGTTTGAGGTCCCAAACTGTTTCTTTGAGCCCTATGTTCCAGACCTCCTGGTCTGGGGTCTTTGCTGGGTTCCCCCATCAACAGAGCCTGGATGAGATGACAGGCTGTGACTGTGGGCCTTCCCTGTGTTGTCCTATGAAGAAAAGGTTAGAGGTCTTGTGGAAGAGTAAGAAACAAAGGGAAAAGGAGAGAGAGAGAGAGGTGTGAGACAAGCGTAAGATGAAGAAATGGAGGAAGCAGGTGACTAAGGGGAGCTACAAGGCTTACAAGTGGAGACATTACCTTTTTCACTTTCCTTTACTGAATGTCCCCTCATTGGTAAGTGACACACACAGCTTGTAGAGGAAAGGGGTGGGCTGGCTGCATTAACAGTCCTGGCTGCTCGGGATACTAAGCAGCTGGAAACAAAGACATTTGCCTAAAATTCATCAGCATGGGCCCTATCCAAATCCCAGCAACTTCAGGGAGCACTAGCCTGAGCCCCACAATCCACTGGCAGATTAGCTACTACTATGCTCCCAGCTTATTTAGGGAATTATCTCTTCGAGAAAAGAAAAACTAAAAGGCATTGCTGGCAACTGGTAGGGCAGCACCCCAGCAGAGGCAGCCAGCATCCCCTCCTCCTGCAGCGAGGGGAGCCCATTGCCCCCTTCCCCTCCCACTTTTTTATAAAATAAGAGAGTTGGCTGTGCCTGAGCAGCCCCCCAAACGGACTGGCTGACTTTCCAGGGACGCTGGGCAGAGGGGACGTGAGCTGAGGTGCATTTGCTCTGCCAAAGCCTCTCTGGCATGGCCTGGCCTTGCTGGCAAGCTCTGGCTGGAGAGAAGCAGGAGCACGCAAGGGTGAACGCGTCCCATTGGCAGCAGTTTCACCGGCGAGCCCACACAGCTTTTGCCTGCATGAGGTTTTGGCATGAGGAAATTATGTTATTAGTCTGTCACTTTTACAAGCATTGAAATTTATGGAGGAGGCACAGATGCTAAAAAAACACCAAAACAAACAAATACCCAAAGCTGAAAAATAAATAACCCAGCTAAGAAGGAAGCCTTGGAGCCAGACTGACAACTCAGCGGCTGCTGCAGAGCTCAGTTTCCACAGCAGTGGCCCGGGACACCAGCCAGCAGAGTGGCAGTGGGAGCTGCCCTGTCCCCTCTGTCGTGCACCGCCAGTCCCTTTTGTCTTTGTAGCAGGAGCGTGTCACAGTGCATTTCTCCATCCAAGCCAAGAAGGGACATGGCCTCGCTCCATCCCTAGGGAGATGCAGCCCAGTAAGACGGGAAACTGCACAAAGTTTTGCTGGTGAGCTCAGGCTCAGTGTAGAGCCAGCGGAAAAGGCAGGTTGGGCAGATGGCAAGGATGTCCCCTGAGCCACCGTGCGCAGGCTCTCCATCAGCTGGGTGGGAGGTGGGCCAGTGAAGCAGCCTGCACGGACGTAGGGCAGCTGCATGGTGCCATCCATGTGGCTCACGCCTCCATGGAGGGAACCTTTCCCTCTGGCACTGAAACCAATCCAGGAGGGAGTCCCTGGACTGTGCCAGTTTTGCACTTCAAAAATGCTGGCAGGTAGGTTCTCCTTTCCAATTACATCATGTCACTCCCGCTCACCCAGGCTGTCTCTGGGCATTGGTCGGGATCCAACAGCAGCGCGGGGGATGCTTTAAACCCTGAAAGATCTGCTCCTGATGCTGTGGTTCCTCTACCAGCCCTGCTTTGTTAAAAATGTATGTTTTTATGAATTACTCTACTTGCCAGTGTTTCATGTTCAGCTGCTCATTCCCCTTGTGGTCCCTGCTGGGTTTGCTCCTCTTCACGGGATGAAGAGCCTGAGCACACACTCTTAGGGGGCTGAAGATCACTCCAGGGGACCTGCCCTCCCCAGGGACTCACATACTGTTGTCCCTGAGCTACAGGGCCCACTTCTAGGGTGTGTGTGTGTGCATGTGTGTCATTTTGAAGATGGCAGTGGAGACTGTTTAAGTCACAATCTCACTTTTCCCCAGCAGTGGATGCAGGTACAGCAGAGGCAGGGCTGGGGCTGGGGCAGGGACAGGGGCAGGGGTAGAGGGGTAGCGGCTGGAGCAGAAAGTTAGGGGTGAAAGGACAGGGACTGGGGCAGGTGCACGGGGCTGGGACAGAGGGACAAGGACAGATGGACATGGCAGAAGGACAGGGGCTGTAGCACAGGGACAGAGGGATATGGCAAAAGGATGGACAGAGGGACAGAAGCAGAGAGACAAGGACTGGGGTTGAGGGACAGGGACAGGGAAGCAAGGAGGGATCAGGGGCAAGGACTCTGGTGCTGGGGAGGGTACCAGGGACAGGGGCAGAACCCGGGGTGGTGACGTAGGGGCAGGGACAGGGCAGGGTCAGGGACCCGGTGGCAGACAAAGGACGGGCACCAGAGCCCAGCTCGTAGCCCGCGTCCCCGCAGCGGCAGCACCGCACATCGGCGCGCAGAGCGAGGAGCGGGAGGAGCGGGCGGCGGCGGAGGCGGAGGGGGCGGAGGAGGAGGGGAGGGACCTTCCCCTCCCTCCCACCCCGACACCGGGGGAAATAAATTATTCCCAGCCCTCGCACTTCCAGCTCCGCGCCTCGCACCCCGGCAGCGGCAGGCGGGGACGCCGCAGCCTTCGGCGGGCGCGGAGGGGCCGCCCGTGCCCGCACCGCGCCGCGCTCCGCTCCGCGCCCTCCTCCCCCCAAGTCCCGCGGGCGGCGGCGGGGGGCAGCGTCCGCCCCGTCCCGCCCCGTCCCGTCCCGCGCGGAGCGGAGCGGCGCGTTGGCCCCGCCGTGCCCTGGATGCCCCAGTGGCGCCGGCGGCAGCAGCATGGAGCGGCGGCGGGGCGTCCCCGGGGGCTGGCCCTGCCTGCTGGCCGCCCTGGGTGCGCTGCTGGCGGCGGGCCGGGCGGCCGCCCCCCGCGCCCGCTTCTCGCCCTTCTTCTTCCTCTGCACCCACCACGGCGAGCTGGAGAGCGACGGCGAGCAGGGCGAGGTGCTCATCGCCCTGCACATCGCGGGCAGCCCCGCCGCCTACGTGCCCGGACAGGAGTACCACGGTAGGTGGAGGCCCCCGCCGTGCTCCCCCCCGGGGGAATCCCGCACCGCGGAGCGGCACCCTGGCCCCGCAGCCGCGCGGGGAAGGGCGGTGAGGACGCCCTGGATGAGGAAACGTGCCCGGGCCAGCCCCGGCGAGGGGCTTCACCTGCCCCGGGCACAGGGACCGCCGCCACCGCCCCGGCGCGGCCCCTGCGAGGCGCAGCCCGGCGCCAGAGGGAATCCCCTGTCCCCGCTCCTGAACCGGCCCGGGGCCGGACCCAGAGCCTCCTGAGCTGCTGGGGCTCTGTCCCTTCCCCGCTCCCGGGGCTTGCGCACCCGGCTGGCACCCAGGGCATCGCCCTGTGCCCGGTGGCCGTGCGGTGCCGCAGCTGGGGACTGCCGCTCGCGGGGCACCGAAACGTGTCCCCGCAGGGCCGGCGGACCCCGCAGCGTGGCCGGGACAGCCAGCCTGTTGCTCCCCGCCGAGGGCATGCGGGAGCCGCGGGGGGAGCGGCGGGGCGGGCACTCCTCACAGGTGCCTCTGAGGATGGAGCGTCGTGCCCAGAACGAACTCCTCGGCTAAGGAGAATTAAACGGAGTAGGCAAAGTTGTTCCCGCATTCGGGGCTTTGCTACCACGAGGCACCGGGTGAGGGACTGCGGTGTTCCTGCGGGGTTCCACAGCCCTATCGCCATTTCTCCGTACAGAAAACTTTCATGCGTGAACCATTTTTTAATTCATAACCGCGGAGAACCACTGACAGGTCCGTTCCCCGATCCTCCTCCTTCTCTTTGTGTCCGCTCGAGGTTGTGCAGTGCACACAGGAACGGCGAATTCTGCAGGAAAAAGTCAGAAAAAATAAAGATAAATATGTATTTACAACACCTTGCTCAGAAACAGATACCGTGTACCGATCCCTGGCTAAAGATGGAGAGTTAAACTTCAGACTTCGATATATTCCATCTATGAATTTAAATTTTAGGAAAATCAGAGAACCATTGAGTCATGTGAATTTTCTGATTGATTTTTTAATTGTAAAGACAGAAAACTCAAACACATCAAATATCCATTTTCACAAGGTCTAAGGGGTCAGGAAGTTTTTGCCTATGTATAACCTTTAACAGTATAGATTCACCAAATTCATATGAAACTTTTGTTTTTAAAATATCGATGTCCTGTTTAACAAACCACATATGTAAATCATACGACTTCACCAGATGGATTTTTTTCTCAGAGCCCCACATCCTCCGGCACACTCAGATCACCTAAATTGCATTGGACCTGCTGTACCACAAATGTGCAGGGGCGAAAAGAAGCTGAAATCTCCATCCTGCACAATTTTAAATGCTGGATTTTAAAGAATAGGGTCCAGTCATATCAGTAACAGAACTGCCCCCTCTCCTCGCTGCTGATTTGCAGCCCGCAGCCCCGTTGCTGGTCCGGAGAGAGAGGTGTGTGGTGGGCACGGGAGCCCGGCGGGTCGCTCCGGAATGAGGAGCAGGGCTGTGTGCTTTTCTCCGGGGATGCTCTTCTGCATCTCGCCCTCTAAAAAGGGGGTTTGAATTTCCCAGTATCAGCCTGCAGCGAAGCGCCCCGGCGGCGCGCCAGACCGCTCAGGTACCCACGGGTGGATTTGCATCGCTGTTTAGACAGAGCAAAACGCGGCGGCTTTGAACATACCCTTGTGTCTCTGTTTTTCCCCTACCCGCTCTCTCGGGCCTCCGGGAGCTGTTGGAGCCGCCGCTGCCCCTGCGCCCCTGCTGCGCGCCTCTCCCCGACCCTGCGCGTCCCCGCGCTGCCGCCCCGCACTCCTCCCGGGCGGGCCGGGGGGCTGGGTGTGCTGCTGGCAGCTCCGGCTTCTCCGGGGTTCGGTCGGTCCCGCCGCCCGTCTGAAAAGTGCGCCGTGGTTGCACTTTCCCCTCTGAAATTCGCGGCAGTGCGGGCACTGCCCTGCCCGCAGCATCATCCCTGACAGGGGCCAACATCTGCCCCAGGGCTGCACCCAGGCGTTACAGGGTATCTTTTAAAGCCGCTGCATTAAGAAAGCACAAACAAATCGAACTCATTCAAAGAACCACAGTAATTCTTACAAACACAGAAGAAAGTCCACAGACTGAACCTGAAAGCAAATTTCCAGCTGTGGGTACTCCTGGTGTGTGCCAGCCTCGCATCTCGGTTCTGACTTGCAATGGTAATTTTATTTTTTTTCAGTTTTGTGCATTGGTTAAACGCTTACCTGTGCCAAAACGAGGCAAGAAGCACACAGCCTGTTTCCTATGCACAGCGCAGCAGACGTATCCTTGAGCTAAGCACACTTATTCGGTTAGATATTTTGAAATACCTCATTTGAATATTTTTAAATATAACAATTATCAATGTTAAATATAGCACAAGAAAAAAACCCACAAAGTATGCAATCAGAAGAAATAATTTGAAGCAATCTGGGCTTTTATATAGTGCAGTTTAATGTTTCTGAAAAATGCCAGTCTGCACTGGTTGAGCATTTATAATTTAAAAATCAAACTTTAAAGGTGGTATTGTGGGGACACAGAGGGAGAGTTTTGAGATGCAGTACAGAAGCACATGACAGAGGCAGATTTGCATATGTCCAATGCAAATTCACCTACTCAGAGAGCATATCAAAATACACTGCTCTGACTTTTTACAGGTTCCACTGAGGCCCCACTTTGCACTTAATGTCCCTTCATTCAACAGGGACAGGTGACAGCAGGATCCAAGAGCATCAAGTTCAGAGGAGTGAATTGGATAAAGCTATACGCCCAGGGCTGGATGAGAAAACATTCTGAATTAAAAAAAAAAAAAAAGCCAACAACATTCTGTTAATTTGGTTAGATACTTTACAGCCAGTGGAGCTGTGACAATGGCTCTCATTCATTTGCCCAACTGTCCCTTGTGCTGCCCTGCACTGCAGGAGAGGAGCGGTGTCTGGGGCAGAAGACGCTTGCCTGGGAACCAGGTGAGTGTGAGAGCTTCTGCAAGTGGCTTCTCTGACACACTGAATCCAGCACTTTATTTTCCCATGCCTCTGAATTTCATAAGTAAAATGAAGGCAATAGTATTCCCTACTTTGCATGATTAAATTAGATACTTTGGAACTTAACGCTTCTCCCCTAACCCTTAAAAATACTCCAGATTTGGCCCTATTCCTGCAATCAGTAAATATTTAAAAATGCATTCACTGATTAAATAGGACCAGACCTACGCTGCATATAAATATGTTCTTTTATATATAGGACTGACTTGATAAATTGGTAAACAGTTTTATTACCTTTGGCAGACTTTTATTCCTTGAATTAGCTTATTTCAGATTTAATTAAGTCCTTGAGCTGGCAAAGCACTTAAGCACTTGCTCAAATGCAAACTGATAAAGTGTGTGCCGGTTTAATGTAGGCACCTGCTCAACTTCCTTCCAGCCAAGCTGTGGTCGAGTGCTTGGAGAGCTGCATCGGGGTCCTCTTGGCTTACTCATAGCTTTGCTGTTGGATAGTAATGATTCTGTTTAGGTTTTCTCCTGGGCTTTCCACTGTATTCTGCAGAGCAGAATATAATTTCTTCAGGAAAAAAACCCAAAACAGTATATATTGAAATTTTTATGCAAGTTCTTTTGGGTTTATTTCCAGTCTGTGCTCAATTTTGATGATCCACGTCAACTGGACATGGACAGTGTTCACTGGCTTATCCATGTCAGCAGAGCAGCTACCATCATTTATGGGCAGATAAGTACGCTGGAAATGCGTAAAGAAATAAAGATAAACCTGACTGAACTTTGAATCTCTACTGCCCTTAATCACAGATACCCCAAAAACACAATCAGACTTGTAGTGTTTAAAAAATACAAATGAATTACCTTTACACCATATTTTTTTCTTGTCCCTTAAAAAGTTTTTCCTGTCACTGTGAAAAGTGCCCTTTTCCCAAGGTTTTAAATGTAGATCTTTTAGGAACAACTTTGAACTGTTTTCCCATGATTGATGTTAAAACTCATACTTCTGCCCTTAAAATAGTTTTCTGCAATGAGACTTGAGTTTCTATTTCACTCCCCATTGTTCCTTTTTTTTTTTTTTTCTTCCAGAACAGATTAACCTTCAGTCCCCAAATGTTATCAGTTTGCATCAATGACTGTTACTATTCTTAGATATACTGTATATTGTCTGGAACCATTGCTTTGATAGGTTGTAAAAAAAAGTTTTCAGCTAAACTATTTTAAGTGGTAGTTATGCACTCTTTCAGCACTGATAAAAAGTTGTTTAAAGTCTGGCCAGTTCTGCCTTCATTACTAACTGCTGTATTTAAGAACTACAGATCATTACTTAGCATCTGATTTCATTAGGGTTGCTTACATTTCTGGTACCCGCTTGATCTGGTGGGTAATTTTGTTACGAATTCTTATTGTTCAGATTATTAAAAAATAAAAAGGCATTGGAGTTCAAAGGGAGGAAGGTGAAGAGAGAAAATAACGGGAGTAGTGATGCTGCTTGAGGTGTAAACAGGATTATAACAGTCTCAGAAACTCAGTTACAGGTACCTCCTCTGCCAGCTATGCTGAAGTATAGAAAGCTTTTTGTGAGCTGGGAGAAGTAAAGGGTAAGCGGGAGGTGATGTTAATGATGGTACATTGGTAACAAAAGAGCAGATTTTGGTCCATGTTTTCCAGCATCAGCCTGAGAAACAGGTCAGCTTCTTGAGTCTTTTGCAGGGTATTCTCTCAAAAACTTTCATCTCGCCCACTTAGACCCTCCTCTGCTCTGTAGAAGAATGGAGACTTCCATCATTTTTTGTTTTAAATTAAAGAGGTGTGGGGAAGTTTTTGCTCATGGGAGTTCTCCAGGGATTATTCTCTGAATCTTAAGGGACACTTAACAATATGAGGCTGGCAATAGGTAGCAACAGAGAGGGAGTTATTAAGAATGGGGAAGAACCTTGGCTTTCAAGTCTCTTCTTTCCTCTGAAGTCCTTAGCAATATCCTGCAGCTCCGTAAGGGTTTTGTAGCACATAGCAATTTAATCTGGGGTCAGAGTTTACTAAAAATGTCCTCATCCACCGAAGCTCCCAGAGTGCACCCTGGCTGTGCTCTGTTGTGTTTAGAATTTTCTTGCATAAATGGAATGTTGTAAAAGTAAGGCTGATTTCTGAGTACTGTGGCCTGTTCTTTAGATGGTCGGTTTGAATTTGTCAGATCTGAGCCTTACTGGGTGCATTTTTGAGTGAAGGTTGATTTCCAAATCTTGACGTTGGCCAATGGATTGTCTGTTTCTGAAGCTCTTGTCTGGACCCAGAGTTCATGTGGTGTGTCTTTGCAAATTTCAAAATGTTGTGCTTTTAAGATCTCTTGATCAGAAACTCATGAAGGATGCCAAACTTAAAAGAAAAAGATAGACAAGGTCACAGCTGACAGCCTCTTGCAAACTGTGTTTCGCTAGGGAAGATGTTAAATTTTAATGGGTTCAGCTGTCATTGCTCTAATTCGTGGACCAAATAAGTGGTCAGCAGATGGCTCAGCCAAAGATGGTCAGGCACGGGACTGATGAAAGGATGTAGAAGGTCCACAAAGGCCTAAATAAACCTTTCTTGCAAATTTGCAGGAGAGACGTAATCTCTGGTTAAATCCTTTCTTCCCCCATCAGGGGGCTGATCCCCCCTGCAAAGGAGACGCGATTGCCCCAAATAACAGGAATCAAAGTCAGCACAGCCTGCTGGCGTGACCCACATTTGCCAGGTGACATCTGACTGTAGGACAGAAACAGTATTGTTGGTATTACGGTCTGTGTAGGGCAGACTACTTTGGACATGTCTGTGTACATTAAAAAAGTGAAAAAAGTGATCTCTGCCTCAGTGCGTTCCCCGTCCGAGGCCAGAGCTCACTGTGAGAGCTGGCGTGTGTGCACAGACCTTTCCCATAGCACAGCACCTGGAATTGAAGTCAAGGGAGAGAAGAAGTCTATACATGGTGAAAGGGTGCAGGAGTACTGTTTCAGTGGGGATATTGCACAGATTTTCTGCTTTCTGTGTTTAAAGGACGTATCTTTGAATGTGCCTAATTTGTCTGTAGAATTCATTAATAAAATCTGTTCATACTAACAGTTTTTAAGTAGAAATAAAAGATATTTTTCTTGTAAATAACTAATAGTTGTAATTAGATATAAATATGTATATATAAAACAAGGTATAAACCTTGTACTTCAAAACCTAAGGTGATGAGTAAATGATGTGTAAGTAGTTTACTGTGCTGTGGTGGCATGTAGTATGTTTCTCCAATGTTTCCCGCATTGATTATTCCGCCAAACTCGTGTTGGTTCATTAGGTGGAGCAGGGTGAGACTGTCAGACTGGCAGTATTTCTCATTTTCCTTATTGTTGCCTTGATCTGGATTCTTAAAGGCCACTGCTTTTGAAATACTGTAACATTTTATTGTAGTACAATACTACAGAATTTACATATTGACTGTTTGAAGTATGATTTTCAATCTGATGACAGCTGTGGTGATGCAACTGAGATGGATTCAGATGCAACCTTTATTTGCTTTGTGTGTCTCATGCCCTACAGCTGTGGTTTAGATTTGACATGAGTGTTTGCTGCATGGGGAGGGAAGGAAACAGCACTGTCTTACCTCTGAGAATAAGCAACCTTTCATACCGGCCCTTGTTATGAGAATTTCAATAGTCTCTGATGAAAGGTTCAGTCTTTTTAACATGCTTCCTTTCTTTGTATTAACATTTCCTGCCTTTTCATCGGGCATGAAAGGTGCACAGACTGCAAATGTGTGTCTGGAATATTTGTGTAATTCCCACTTTTTTTGTTCCCCCAGTTGTGACTAGGCTCTGGGATAAACATAGGAGAAACTCTGATGGTGCAACTTTTAACATCTATCGAAGCCTGAGAGCAGATTGCTTGTGGAAAAGAAGTTCCCAGTTTGTCAGATGATGCCCTCTTGTTAGGTGAGAGGTCTTCCTCCATTCCCCCTCCCCTCAGGTCAGTCCTGGAAAATGGAGGTCGTAGCCTGCATCACGCAATCCACAAGGTGTGGGCTGGTCTGTGCCAATGGGTGATGGAGGATGCTGATGTCATCATGGCGACAGAGAACTCCCTGATCCATGCCCCTGGGACCTTTTCCCAGGTCCCTCCTAGTGTTCGGATGCCTCCCACGGGGAGCACATTTTTTTTTCTCTTTTCCTAAAGGGAAAGCAGGGTCAGGGAGGTGGGGCTTTTTTAAGACTTTGTTCTGTTTTAATATTTCCCTCACTAAGCATTTGCCTTAAATAAGGCAACGTCAGAGAGGTGTATGTCCTGCTTGGAGAGGGAGAACTGAGGTTTGTGAGGGGCGTTAGGGTTTGTGCCTGTGTATTCCACAGTCGAGGACCATGCCTTACTGTGTCCTTCTGCAGCAGGAGAGGTCCTGGCTGGGGCTGGAGATGGCACCCAACGGCTGGGCACCGGGCCACGGGCTCCCTGCCAGTGGCTCCTGCAACCTTCTGGAGCAGCTGATGCCTCCCAGCCACCACAGCATTTCCTGGGCAGCTGGGTGCAGTTTAGCTTCAGGCAGAGGTGCCTGTGGGCTTGTTCTTTGTCTCAGCAGCTGCAGCATCATCTGTGTCACTCCAAGCTCCCTTTGGTGTAGTTGTTGGCTATTCACGCTTGGCCAGCACAGCTTTCTGTTTGGGAGTTGATGTAGCTAGTTTTTGCATGCTGGCAGTGATCTCCATGACGTTCCTATGACCCTCTACTCCTCTCCTTCCACCCCAGAGGGATCCTTGGTTTTACTGAGGAGTCACGACATCCCTGACTGCAACCTCATAGAGTTTCCTCATGACTTGTTGTAGGCAATGCCCTTTACATGAACATCCCAGCCTAGAAAGCAGGGGGTGTCTGGAGGGACTGGACGCAAGGGGTCTGTGAAAGTTGTAGGGGAGCAGGGGAGGAGTTCAGACACTTTTCCAAAGGCTCTTATTGAAAAAAAAAGAGCAGAGGCTGTTTTCCAGTCTTTGTAAGGTCCCTGTTGCCATATTTTTTCATCCTGGGAACAAAATAGAGGAAGGTGTTCCCTGCTCCTCTTCAGGCACCTTGATACTAATATTTGTTCTGAGTTTCATAAGTATCTCCTTGGGGGGTGAAATAAATGGTGCTTTTCCAGCCCTCATCAGTTGAAGCTCAACCTGGAAGATCCCTGAGTGACAGCAGGCAACAAACCGATCTCCCTTCAGGTGCAGGCTTTACCCTACACTACACTAAGTTTAAAAAAATCCCCCTTCTTTCAGACGTTCTTCATAAAATTAAGTGTGCTTCAGGTTTCTGTCTGAACTGTGCAAATGTTCCAGTGCCATGTCCAAGTGCTGTCCCAGTTTCCCTTGTCCTGTGGTGACAAGCACCCTGGAGTGTAGCCGGCCCCATAGTGGGACCAGTGCTCCCCAGCCTCATCACTCTTCCTCTCTTTCTCTCTGCCTACTCAGAGGAGGGAGCAGCTCCAGGGGACAGTTTAGAGTATTTGATTGAGATGCCTGGAGTAAAATTTGATTTAGGTCTGGTGGATGAGAAGTCTTATTAGTAAGCCCAACCTTTTGGGTGTAGGGGATCAGTAGGTGTTGGAAATATTTGTGAAGCAATTTGTAAACCCATTGCCGTGTCTCCTCCTGAGGCAGAAGCCTTAGGTCATGCAGATGTGCAGGGTGGTGGCTTGTTTCACTCTTTGATTTTGCAAGATACATCATGGGGGGGATACTGGCAGTGCCCTTGTCCATCTTCAGCAGGGTAAGCAGATTAATCACCAGAGATGGGGCTGAAGATCTGTGCGTATTCTCCTGAATAGCATCTACTCACACATACACATGACTGTAGCTGCTCATTTCCCACTGGAGGCAGGGCCATACACTTTGGGCTGAGGGGACGAAGTTATAAACCAGACCAAGCCAAAGTGCTAGGAGCTCTTACACTGTGCTTAGCAAAGCTGCGATTGCCTCAGATTAGCCAGAGTTATTCCTCCTCCTGTCTGCTTGAAGGATAGGTTTATAAATAAATGGGTATGACCTGACAGAGCTGAAAGGCAAGACAAGGGTCTGCCTGCCAACTCCAGCTCTGGCTGTGGCCACATTGGTGCATCTCCTACTGTCCAACTCATCGTTCCTCATTGCCATGGGTGGTCTAACACTGGCACCCAGTCCTTCTTCCCCCTCCAGCTCCTGACCATTGAGAGTTCACAGAGTGGTCCAGCTGATAAAAAACACACAACATAAGGGACCTCACCCTTTACCTCTTTCCATCCCCCTGATGTCATTCTTAAGAGTGCAGTAAGATGATCAGAAGTTGGCAAAGAAGCAAAGCCCCAGTTCATAGAGGGAAATCCATCAAGCAAGCTCCATTTCATGCAAAGGTGTGTGTCTGGGAGCAAATGCTGTTTCCCCATTCCCATCCTGCTGCATCACATCTGCAGGCAGTACATGGACTGCCCCAGCTCGGGTTTGAAGAGATTTGTGCGTTGGCTGTCCACAGGTAGTGTATGTAGGATGACCCCTGGGAATGTATGTGGAGACTGTGAAAGTTGACAGTCTGTCTGTATGCTGTGCACACCATAGCAGAGAGGAGGGAAGGAAAAGGAAAAGAGAGAACGTGCCGCATTTGCTGGCCAGAAGACATAGAAATATGGGAATATTCTTCTCTCTGTGGCTGAGAGGTACTTTGTGGTCACAGCATTCAACATGTCTGGTAGAATATTAATAAATGAGTTAGCAAGGACACAGAAAATTGTTTTCCTGTGTGTGTTGCCCATGCTCTTGCAGAGGAACACTTCATGGCAGAGCTGGGTCTGCCTATGTATGTCCTGCACCAGGGAGCTTTTCCTCTGCTAGAAATGAAAGCAATGAGTAGGTGATCAGCCTTTTTAACATCTGAAAACAGCAGCACGACCCTCTGTGGCCTCTCTTCATCTCTTCATGGCCCTGGGATGTGAGAAGTCATTCATCACGTCATGGGGCTTGGCAAGGTCTCTGCCGTTTGCCTTCCACTCTTCCCACTGCTCCCCAGGACAATACAATAGGTAGGAAAGAACAAGAAATACAGATAATATTTCTCTTTCTGGCTAAACAAGCTGTGGTTTCCAAGCCACAACAACTTTCCAGTGTTCCTGTCTCACAGGGGAAATGCACTGCTAGGAAAAAAAACCCCATCCTTCCAGAATTAGACACATTCATCTGTACAGTGGATGAAATGATTATCGATATTGAGACCTGCAGAGAGGAACAATGCAACACAACTGACCAAGGCAAAAATCCTGGTTTTAAACTCCAGAGTTAAATATTTTTGTAGAGCAATTCTGACTCTGGCCCAAAAAGACTGTAGCCTTCAGAACCTCGTTTTGTTTAGTGTGAAGATCAAAAACCTCTGGCAAATACTTTTATGCTTTCCCATTAGTATAGTTGATTTGCTGATGATTGATACCCCGTCAGACAGGTTTTCAAGTTGATCGTATTCTTGCATGAGACACAGGGCTTTTTAGAATTGATTTGGAATTGTCATGTGAATTCATTTAAAATCTGGTTTTGTGAAGAATAAAAACTGATGATGTATTTGAATAGAATTTGGTGAATGTTTTGATGGGAAATGGGGTGAAATGAAACATTTGAAATATATTACTGATCTTTTCAGAACAAAATTTTGATTCTTGTTTTGGAAAAGTATCTTAATTGTGAAACTGACTGCGAAAAAGAAAAAAAGGTTAGCTGCATAATCAGAAAATGAAATGAGACTTTTCTGCTTGAACAAAATTCTTTATCTAATTTTTTTGGGTTCATTGAAGATTTTCATATTGCCCTGATATTTTAATTTATTTTTTTGTGCTAAACCCTTCAGTACCTCTGCTTTTATGTTAACCCAAGCTGATCTCTTTTTCTTTCTTTTTCTTTTCATTTTGGTCACTGAACCAAAAATCGAACAGTTCTACTTCTGACAAGTTGACCATTTAATTTCCGGCCACTGAACAGATCTGATTCAGACAAGTAACCCCCACCACTCTCCTCGCATTTGTTCCCAAAATAAATTACAGAATAATAATTCACTCTTTAAGGCACTGAAGTGCAATTGGTAGCAATGATGACATTTCCAAGGTAACAAACTCATGTTTTCTATAATGATACCTACAGTTGCTGTGTGGCTTCTGATGTGTACCAACGTACAACGTACCGCATTTTCCTTTACATCTAGTCATTGCTCGGTTTTCTTTTTCAGCAGAAATCTTTTCCCTGATTCAGTGCTCAGTAGAAAAGGCTTAGAGATCTGTCACTTGTCTCCTTCTGGACGTATACAGTTAAAGGATATTTTGCTTCCAAACTTGAAAACCTGTTGTAGTGTGTCTATAGAACTTGGATTAATTTAACTAGATAAATAGGCCTTCATATCTTTAAAATTATCTTTTTTTTTTCAAGGAATAATATTTATAGGGCTGCTCACCTCAAATAGAAATGAACTGTTCAGAGCATATGGAAATTGGCTTTCAGAAATGCAGGTTTGTTTTGTTTAGAGAAATGATCCCCTATGTTCTTCATTGCCGGGTTTTTCCTTCAACATACAGTTAATGCAGAGTGAAAATTAAGGAGTTATAGTGAAGCTGTGATGTTTGCAGAATTTACCTCAACCAGAGGAGATGAAAAGGTGTTGGTTTGGTTGGGGCTGGCAGCACTGGTTTCTCCCCAGCCTCAGGCAGCCTGGATTACTCCAGTGAGCATCTGCAGACCTTTTCACTCAAAGAGATGTAAGTTTTGTTTCATCAAGTGGTAGCAGATGTTAGGGGGTTTTCATGCTATTCATCACTGAGGGACAGCTAGTGCGATGGCATCTGGCTGTTTTCTTAGTACAATTTGTTTTTTTAAACTCTCAACTGTCTTTGAGCAGAGGTGGTGGTGTATTACACACTGGCTACTCTTCTTCTGGGACCTTGCCCAAAACCCCAATGTCCAACTCCCCCCACGTCCCTTTTTCCCAATTAGTGAGGTTACAGTAGAGAGCCAATTCTCCTGCTATTTGCAACATTTTCTGTTTGAGAAAACACATTGTAAAATTGATTACAGAACAGTATTTCTTCTGATCGCACATCGCTAACTGCTCAGAAACACTACTGAGGGACTTGCACCTTGACTATTAATCTCTCACTTCAGATTTACAAAGCCTGCACTTGTTGCAGATACCAAGTATTCTCAACATGCAAACAGTCAGAAACAGGGCACCCTTTTTTTTTTATAATTGCCCTATGCTCCTAATGCTCCAGGGTGGAGGAGGACTATGGCCCCATGTAAGAGGATCAGCAAAGCCCACGGCTCCTTAATGCATCATGTAATACGAGTGATGAGACAAGAGCTTGGGGCAGCAGGACAAGCTTTAACTCTACTTTCTCCTTGAAAATTTTACTAATTTACTCCTGGATGACATTCCAGCTGTGTGCCAGTTCAGTTCTCATCTCTTCTGCTGAATTTAACATGTGTTTATTATGTCTAGCGTGCAGACTGGTGGCAATGAATTTGAATTAGAGGGAATAATCTTCTTTGTGCTTATTTATGTCAAGAACACTGTGCTCTGGTATGAAGAGAGACCAATGCCTTTGTAATCAGCTAGACCAGCATTTGATGGCCTTTTTAGTTTTGGATTCTGTTTGCTGGTACATTTTATGGGTATTTACCATTGAGGCAAACCAGGAATAAATGATAATAACACATCACATTTCCTCCATTCCTCTTGAACAATTTGGAAATGTTTAGTTATAAAGAAAGTATAATAATAAATTTCTTCTAGTTATACACTTAAGAACATATTCCATGATATTCTTTGTTACGTACCTGGCTGTTCTGTTGTGTCTTGAGGATTTCTGTGGCAGGCAATCAGATCACTGCTGGGATAAATAGTTATATTTGTTGGGTGGCTAATCATTTACTGTGCTCTTCAGAATCATAAGAGGCTCGACGAGGAAATATATGTAAGTGGGGTGGCAGAGAACTGAATATGTATTTCAGGATCCTGGGTATTTCTCAGCTATTTATTATGCTTACTGCCTGTGTCATGGTAGGTCTAGTGTAATTCCTATGATATGCCAAAAAGTAGCCCACCTGTCTGGTGTCTTGAAAATCCCTCTTTAGTATCTCCCAGGAAGACAACATTTCTGTGGCTTACATCTGTCTTGTATTGGCAGGGGCAACTCTTGTGTGACACATAGCTGGTAGTATATTGGGCAGGAATTAGGAATTACTGGAAGATCTCCCAGTTCTGCTTACAGATAAAAAAGACCATTGTGATTTGCTTAAATATAAACTTTCTTAAATGTGTTCACAGGTTCGGGCTCATTTTTACTTTCCAAGGACAAAAAGCTGTGGAAGGATGCAAACATAATTTAAGTTTTTGTGACTTGTTCACTGTAGGGATACCTTTTGTTGAACTTGTAACCTGGAAAATCCTGTGTTTTTTAAAGACCTACAAACTGGAACATTTCCCTGTGAGAAAAGGAAGAAGAAAGAAATATTTCTCAAACTTAAAGCAGGATTTTTACATATTAACTATAAATATCTTGCAACTGTATGATTTGCTTTTAAATAAAATAAAGCCGCTTGCTGTCTCTGCAGAAATGAATTGAGGAAAGGGATTTATCCAGGGTAATTCAGTCAGATGAATGGAGAGATATGTCCATCACCACTAACGTGACGGTTATTCCGTCTAAATATAAACTGATAATATTATATATTAGAGGCTTGATTATACCGTTAAGAAGATTAGTACATTTAACCAGAAAATAAAGGCTTATGTGCCCTAAATGTGAAACTCAAAGGAGAGGGTTTTAAATATGGCAGTATCACAACATTCAGTATTTTTGAACAAGGTATTTTTCCCATTAAAATACCTGTAAGGAATAATCACTGCATGCTGCCTCTGGGAACAGATGAGATGCCTTAAATCTAATCTCTTTCAAAGTGGCAATTTATACATATGCAAGTATTAATCTTGGCATATTTGGGTGTGTTTATTGGAGTAGGCATAATGATTGTGTGCAGCCATGTCCACAAGGGCAGTTTTCTGGCTCATCTGTTTTCTGTAAATGTTTGGGACATCTTTTAATTGCAGAAACTGGCACGTCTATAAAAAAGTGTGACAGAAGCGAATAAATGGTTGGTGCCTCTGTGATATTTCTGTGAATCAGATCTATGAATTTAAAATATTTAAAAAGTATTAAAGATTTCAGTGTCTTCTAATATTGTGCTTGACTTACACTGTACCATCTCTAAGGACATAGTAGCTGAATCTTTTGATGGTATTGAATTTATGACATTGAATTTAAGACTTTTGTGCTCATGTCATGAAGCTTGTTAGGTAGTGTTTAACATGTCTCCTTTTTCATTTTTTTTTTTTAAATTCTTGTTCTTTATCGCCTAGTAGTTCTTGTCAGTGAAAGGTTTATAGTAAGGATGGGGGGAAGACTTGATCCTTTTACAGTTATCTTTCTGATAGATGGCACTCCTTGGTTTCCTTTTATGCACCTCTCAAATTAGATATTCTGCACCTTAATCACAACAACATCTTTACTTACATTATCTTTTAAGGGTAAAAGCATTATGACTATAAATTAACTTAGAAATTTTATAAGATCTTCTGCCCTGGGGCTTGTCTTTGTTTCTGACTCAAGTGTTGCTCCTTGGTCAAGTCCTGTCCAGAGGAAAAAAATCCTTAACAGTGGGGGCTGCAGTGTGAAATGGCTTCTCTGTCCTGAGGCAGAACTGGTGTTAAACCCCAGCCCTGCTGCCCCCCTGGACTGGGTACGGGCTGACTCTGTGAGAGCGTGCAGCTGTGCAAGGTGCCACACAGACACCAAAAGGGCTGTGCAGGTCAAAATGAAATATTTGCAAGTCAGAGGGCAAATCAAGGAGATATGGACACCCAAGCATGTTGAGCACTGGCTTTTCCACCCATTGGTTTCTCAGGACACCATGTGGAGGGGTGCCAGCCCTCCTGAGCCCATCTGGCTGCAGGTGGTGTGTCCGCCTGCCTGGCGCTGACATCACTTGCTCTGGAAGGGGAGGTTGGGTTCAGCCTGGGCTGAGATGCTCTGAATTTGTTGCCCTTCTTCCCCAACGAGCTGGCTGGTGCCATGGGAAAGGGCTGCCCAACCCCTCATGGTGGACAGGCTGGGGACATAGCCTCGCCTGACCCTCCTTCAGGGCTGGAAGCTTGATGTACAGCCTGGCCCTTCCTGGGCCTTTATGTGTGTTTTGCATTGCCCAGTCAAACTTTTCAAACCCATGTTCTCTAAAATATTTTTAAAAATTTAACTTTTCTAGCTTTTACATATCTACAAGATCTGCCATCCTTTAGACACCTAAACTTACCTTTGCTTATACTATTAGGACCACTGCATATAATGTTCATAGTATGAAAATGTCCCTATATATATTTATTGCTTCTCTTGCTTTGGTGCTATTTTCATTGGCATAGCAAGGTGTTGTAGACCAACAGACTAAATAAATGTACTTCACATTGCTGTGGTGTGGTTGCCTTTTCTTCATGGTTATGCTTGCAAATAAACGATTTGTCCCTGAAGCAGATGTATGTGAACGGGTTCTTTTCAAGGCACTCTCAGTACGTTGTCTGTCCCCCTCCCTTCGGAGTGTGTTGGTTAACTTCAATCAAACCTAACATAGGGATGCAGATCTCAAAGATGCTAGATACCTGAAAGCTTGTTTGAAATAGGTAGCCAGCAGAGGGAAAAGACACAGGGTAATGCCTTCACCAAAACTGAAGACAGTTGGGGAGCTCAGCTATTTATTAACCCCAGGAGAACTCATGCAGAGCGGGACCCTGCACATGCCTCAGGAACAGAAATGCCTCAGTAAGACTGCTATACCCTACAGACACTAGGGGATTTAGCAATGAGGCACTTATCTACTCTGACAACAGTTTTTACTTTCCCACTGAAAATAAAAAACACTCTACTGCAGGATCCTGTGGATCCCAGCCACAGGGTGCTGAGCATCAGGGCCTGTCTGTCCTGGGGGTTGGTTCATGTTCAGGATGGTCGGGGGGCTGCTGAGCTGCGTGGTCCCGTCCTGACCAAGCAGAGGCTGGCAGTGATGGGGAGAAAGGTCCCCTTCATTGGGATGGGCATGGATGAGGGACAGTGGGGTTCACGGGTAGGACGGAAGTGGCCCAGCACCAGGCTGTCTCTGTTCCCACCCTTGCAGCAAAGCCCTTAGGAGCAGCAGTGGGCTTTAGGTTTCTAGTCATGTCTGGGAGATAATTTGTTGTCTCAGGCACATAATCAGTTCTGCTGGTGACCGTCAGAAGTCAGTGGCTTTTAAGCCAAAAGTTGATCTAGTCCCCGAAGTTTTTCATTGGCTCCTGATTAAAGAGGAGCTTTCTGTAAAGGGCAGCCTCTGCAGCTGCAAAGAGAGGGCGTAGAGATCCCTGTGGGAGTAAAGTCTTAGAAGAAATAAGATGAAGGCAGTGTAAGAAACCCTCTGGAGACCTGTAGGGCCGAACTTCAGCAGTGTAAGTTGGGTGGAAGGTGGCTGAGGGTGCTTGTTCATCCCCTTGCCTGAAGCCAGCCCTGGGGCAAAGCCCTTCCCAGGCATGAGCCTGGGGTCCAATACAGTGAGACACGGAAGAATCTCAGACATAAACAGGTTATTCCTTACCTTTGATGAAATTTTTGTCATTAGGAAAATTCTTCCCATTAGGTCTTAACTTTCGTGCTGTGCTCCACCCAAGTGTGTTTAAATATTAGGTGATTTATTTCTAGGTTTTCATTTGTCCTCCATGGGAATGACAAGGATGTTAATGTAGTACAGAAAATCCTTTGAGATCTTCAAATTAAAAAAGCTCTACTGAAGTAGAGAGTCCTTTTTTTTAAACACAAAATGATTTGTTTGTGACTATAATTGATGATATGCTTATGAATCCCTTGAGTTAATAAAGTGAATCAGGTAAACAAAGTACTTTGTCTTGCTCATATGCATTCTTGCAAAAACAAAACATGTCTGTAAAGTAATTCATTTGAATTAGCTTTACCAAAAAGAAATACTTTTACTGGAATGGCATTATTTAAATTTTGTGCATCATCCTGGGATCACTTAAATTTAATTTAATTTTTGTATGAAATTTGCATTTGAGTCATATTCTGTGCTGGTAGAAATGAGATCATGACTCCAATGGCTGAAGTGTTATCAAAATGGTCCTGATGAGTGGAGAATTTGGCCTTGAATCAAGTCATTATGGTATCAAACAATGTCTAATGCAATTGTAACAAAGTATTTTTTGGAAAAAGCAGTGATACTACAGAAGCATGCTGGCTTAGGTAATATTTAATACTTGAAGTCCAACGCTGATCAAGACACCACTTTCCAATTTCTCTTCCTGCAGTCTGCCTGCCCTCTGCCAACCACTGGTGTATGATTAATTGACTGACACGAAGTCTGTTATTTACATTGCAGATATATTGTAAGTAGACTCCAGGTGAAGCTCACAGCATGCTGCATATTTACCACCATATGTTCACGAGGTTGTGAACAGAAATAAGTAAGTCTAAAGCCAGAGGAGGTATTAGAGGACACAATAGAAAAGCTAATTATAGAAGCCTTCAAAAGCAGTTCCTGCTTCACTGTTTGATGTCCCAATATGTAATTACAGAGAACTAGGAAATAAGGGAAGATAATAAAAGGAATAAAGGGAAGATATGAAAAAACAGGGCCTGCTAGTTTGTGAGAGAAGAGGAAAACAGAGCTGCCAGCTCATTTCTCCTTTAGCTGTTGGTAATGAGGGAGGGCTGTGAGAGGGGGATGGAGGGGACAGGTGTCTTGGACAGTGTAGACAGGGGAGGTGTGAGCTCAGGGGGAATGGGCAAACTTTGTTAGTGCCTTTTTTTCTGGTGCAAACTGGTGTTTCACCCTCCTGAGGGGACTTTGCACCATGTGGGATGGCCAGAAGGGGAGCGTTGAAGCTGGCAGCTATATCATCCCTATTGGCAAGCAATAACTTGTTCCTTTTAAGCAAGGACAGCACGGGATGAAATCACCCCACAGGATGCTACCCTTCTTTTAAAGCCCATTACAGGCTGCCTGTGCAAGTAGAAGATCTCACTCTACATCCGTTACTCTAGCCCATACTAATATATATATTTTCCTTGCTGTTTACGTAACTTCTGTGTTAGGCTTCCTGTATGAGGGTCACAGTATGTCTCCTGTTGTTTTGTATTGTAGTATAGTAGTATAGTGAGGGTTATAATTTTCAAAAGTAGAAGAAAAATAGGTATCTAAATCCTAACTACAAATCTACATGTATACTAAATCAATATTTCTTAGAAAAATAAAGGTTCCCTATGATTCTATTGGTTACACATGCAGCAGGGATTTGGGGGTTACGATCCTCTTGGGCAAATGAAGCAGCTTCTGGCTGACTGTTGCAGGAAGGTGCAGGCAATGCGGGGGGCTGAAAATGACAGCTCTAATTTTGCTCCAGGGCTGGAGGGAGGATGTCTTCGCTGGTGCCTCAAAGGGCCTTCCCTACCACACAGCTCAATTATTTGGACAGTAAGCTCATTAGAGGATTTGAAACCAATCATCCAAAAATGGTTGATGCCAGCCTCCAACTGACACATCAACTTGTTTTCAATGAGTGCAAAGACGAGATACATTTGAAATTACAATTTTGTAGAAGTGTTTAAAAGCGCCTTCAGAAGGCGTTGGGTAGTGAACAGGATAAGCAGTCAGCAAAGGGCTCTTTAATACACTTTTGTTTCTGTTCTAGCTGATGCTGGAGGCTCACATGGTGCCAAGTGGTACTCATGTGCTGTGCCTCCTTACACACTGTCCCGGTGTGCAGCTGGGCTCCAGGGGCCCAGGGCTCCTCCGGGCTCCCCAGGGCTCCCTCTTCTTGGGAGGCAAGAAAGGTGTTCATGCAGGAAGAGAAAGTAAGGAAAGAGAATTAAGTTGGTTCAATGAGAGGACAAGTTTGAAAAGGTGCCAAGAAGATTGGACATTTAAGGAATCTACTTGTCTATTCCTTGCTTCCTTTTAAAGAAACCCCCAAAATTCCCAAGTAAAAAAAAAAAAAATCATAAATTCCATCTTCAAAACTTGATTCTTTGCAAAATTTTAGTTTTTTAGTGGCTCCCTTCTCCAGTAGTTCACTGTGAGGAACTTAGGAGCTCAGTTCCCCGTGGTTTTGTGTCTCAAGCTGGGATTAATCCTCCCCCTTAAAGCACAAGCTGTGAATGGGGCTTTTCCTGCAGCTGGAGCACACATAATATCTTGTGCTGTGTGGATTTTCTGGTGTCTACTAATGTGGCTGTGACAGCCTTCACCTCCCTGGGGAACAAAGGGGACTATGTGCCTTTCTCACGTCTCTGGTTTTTCAGAGAATTTACAGAAGCATAGTAGTTTTGAGATGTTTACATTTTTGTTGTGTTTAGTTGAAATCATCCAGTGTGATCAAAAGTTAGTGGAAGAAGTATTTGTGAAAGGACCACACTTGTGGTTCTGTTATGCTGTTTTCTGTATGGAAATGAGTCTTACCCAATATGAAATATTCCTTGCTTGGCTGCCTTCTCTTAAATGAGAGGAAGCAAAATAGGAGAGGAAAAAACTCATGTTCAGATTTAAAAGGAAGTAACAAGGTTAGGTAAATGGACTTGGACCTGTTGGAGTGAGGTCAGAAGTGGGCCATGAAGATGATCAGAGGGATGGAGCACCTCTGTTATGGGGACAGGCTGAGAGAGTTGGGGTTGTTCAGCCTGGAGAAGAGAAGGCTGCGGGGGGACCTTATAGCACCTTCCAGTACCTGAAGGGGCCTTCAAGAAGGCTGGAGAGGGACTTTTTACAAGGGCATGGAGTGACAGGGCAAGGGGTAACAGTTTTAAACTGAAAGAGAGGGGGGATTTAGTCTAGGTATTACGAAGAAATTCTTTCCTGTGAGGAGACACTGGCCCACTTTGCCCAGAGAAGCTGTGGATGCCCCCTCCCTGGAAGTGTTGAAGGTCAGGTTGGATGGGGCTTTGAGCAACCTGGTCTAGTGGGAGGTGTCCCTGCCATGGCACGGGGAACTACATGATCTTTAAGTCCCTTCCAACTCAAACCAGTCTACGATTCTATGATTCTATGAAACAAAACAGCAGATTTTAAATGTCAGTATGTTCTGGTGGAACATACAAAAAGCTATGGTGGGACAAGGAAAGAGGAAGCATGCCCTCTACAAATTACCTTGAAGCCAATAAGTACCTAAAGAGAGACATTAAAGACCTTAAGGAAAATCTGTATCCGAAAGTGTAACTTTTTCACAGTTTTACTTGTGCATCCCACAGGAGGACCACTGTAATTTGCCTATATTGCTAAGTATTTAGTTGTCTGGTGAGATTAAGTGGAAGAGCAAGGTCATGCTATCAAAATTGCCATGAAAATCTGCCAGCTCAAATAGAAAATCTACCCTTCTTGTCCTTTACCATGATGACTTATGTTAATGAAAAAACTAATAATATTTTACTCAGCTGTCAAATGGCCCTGGGAAAGTGGCTGAGTAGAGTTTTACGGGCCCAGGTGAAGAATACTGAAGAGAAGCAGCTTTTTCATATAAAAAGCAAGACCATAATTATCAGGGGGCAACAAAAAAAAGAAAGAGAATGAGACTGGGGGAGAAAGAGAGGATGAGAACTTGGCCATGCTTAATGGCTGTATATATACATATATATATATACACACACATAGATATATATATAAAAAAATGTGCTCTCTGAGGTGCCTAGGTGCCTATAGTGTGATGGATATATTTAGTAATAAAAATGTGGTTATAATAATTGTCCTTCATAGAATACTGACTGACCTACCTGATATTTTAAAATTTATTGAGGCCATTTGTAGGACACACTTTCACATTTTGGAAAACCATTTTCTGAGCACTTGCACCAGAGTGCAAATAATTCTACAGCCATTTGAAATAGTATTTCAGTATGAAACTTTTAAAGTGCAGTTTAGTTTTAACATTAACTTGCCTGATTTTTAAAGGCATTTCATCCTTAGAAGTAGCTGAACTGGAAAACCAGTTAACTGCAGGTGGTTACATTTGCTAATCAGATGGATAATTATGATATGTTGGTAAAAGAAAGACAGCTGCAATTGCTGTAGAAGATTGTTAGGAGTTTTTTATCATAACAATGAACTGCAGCACCTGCCTTTCCAATATGCTTTACAATTATGCTACTGGTATTATTTCCTTGACCCCCACATAGCACAGAAGGATCAACACAGTGCTCTAGCTGCAGCTTGGACTTTGCTTATAACTTTCCAACAACCTTACCTTTCTGAGCAATGTTTGTTAAAGGTTTACTTTCATTAAAATGGTGCACAGGTGTTTGGCAGACTTACATATGGCTATTTTATAATTACTGGTTGATTTTAAAAAGATTGTCACGTGCTCAAAGAAAATTGGCTTTCAAATCAGTATTTTAAACTTGTGCAGTTTTCAGCTCGGTTCTGCACATGTGTAACCCCTTATAGACTGCCTGTTGGGACCTGTTGGTTTCCTCCCTTTTATGATTTGTTCTGTGATAAGTTTGAAGGAATTTGGTTTTCAAGCAAGATGCTTAGTTATGTATAAATCACTATAATGGCATAGGTGTGTCTTTGTTGTGCTATGTACGTGGTAGTTACTTCCATATTTGACTTACATATGTTCACATCAGTCACTTCCCATTCTCCCTTAATTTAATTTCTGCCAGTCTGTGCCTTAGAATATCCTCTAGATACAGCAATCTGGCCAAAAAAGGCTGCTTGTGTCACCCCTCACACATGGCAGGTGTGAAGCAACATTCATCAATGCAAATTGGTGAGAATTTGTGAAAGCTGTGCTTTCTTTGCCACTTGGATCTGCTTGCACTGGCTGTTTACCATTCTTCAGGTCAATTTGAGGAAAGCACACTGGACTTGCTGTAATGTCCAGGGTATTTACCCATGCTAAAAGGTAAGAAGCCTTTAAAATACCTTTATTTAGCTCACAGAAAGCTGATTCTCCATACTTCCCTGCAGCTTATCAGTGTGGTGTGATACAGTGCAATATAATTTCTTATTCATGATCGTTGGTTTGGATAATGAATCCTTATGCTCACAAAGAACTACTTTCTGCTCCTTGCTTAAATGTAAAACCACTGGGCTGGGACAAATGCACGAGAGTATCTGAGACCCTCCTTTGTCCATAACAGCTTTCCCACAGTAGCATTTCTTACATCTGCTGTTTTACCTTTACAACCAGGTTTCCCATTGTTATTAGCTGTATCTTTTCAGTAACAGTTTGCAAGTGCATGGACTGCTGTCTCAAATGCACTGAAATTTTAGCAGCTAAAATTCCCCTAAGATCCTGGGCTTCTGAGGAAGGTTCAGCTACTCTTTGCCCTCCTCTTACTGCCTTTGTGTCTCTGCCCAGGGAGGCACAAGACCATTGCTCACAACCCCCACTTCCTTGGGGATTTTGAGGAGCTACATCTTAACATACTTCATTTTTAATACATATGGCTTTCATTGTATTATAAGAGTTTAGTGGGGTTTTTGCCATCTTTAAATCTGAACAGAGTATTAGATCATGTGCTTTCTTAACTGTCTGAATCTTTTTCTCAAATTTCTGTCAGTTCCAATTAAATCCTGTTTTCACAAATTTCAAGGGAACAAGTTATCTTCCCCAGCATTGTCAGTAATACACACAGCCAATTAGGGGTTCACTTTCCAGCTTTTTTCCTATATCTGTTGAAACAATAGCGAGAGTGATTCTATGATTTTATGTCCAAGCCAGTATCCACCATTTTCATTTATAGTCCTTATTACGTACTGAAAAACTTCCTTTCTCTGATACTGGTCTGCAAGTCCAAATTCATCTATGTAGATACAAGTGTTGTTCCATAACAGTTTGTTTTTTGACTCCATATTCATGGTCTGATACCCCAGGAACAACAAAGGGTGATCTCCAGGGCAGGGGGGAGCTTCAGTTGTTTTAGGTCTCTGGGTATGAGTGTGGGTTAGCAGGAGCACAATGTGGTGCAAGGACTGAAGTGGAGCTTCTGTTTCATCTGCCATGTGGAAGCATTTGTGGCAGATTTGGTTACTAGAAGGGAATGATGTTAAAGGATGGTGCTTATTTTTCCTCAAAAATAAATGGAGAATAAATGTTTGCAATAGCATCCTGATTTCATGGGGGCTTTTTTTGTTTTGTTTTTGGTTTTGGGGAAGGTTTTATTGAGTTTGTTGTTTTTAAGAATAGCTGATATGGGGGACAGGCTGTGTCTTGACTAATGACCTACATATGCTGATTTTTATGTGTTATAGCTTCAGTGATAGGTTATTCCTGATAGCTATCATTCTCTCTGAACTTACCAGTAGTATTGAGTTTATAGTATGGTAATTTCAGTTTTGTAGTCTGCAATGAAAATGCAGGCAAAACCATGCAGAATTATAGCTATGTATTGAATTTACACTGATTGACAAGGGGCAAAGAGATGGGTAGGATTTCAGGTGTTGCAGAACTTGAATTCCAGATTCTGCGATTTGAAAATGAGAATGTGTTCATAGCGTAGGCTTTACACTGTTTGTTGTCCTCTTACAATTGCCACCAAACTTAAACAGCTTTTCAGTGTTGTGTTTTGTAGTGTTTTATCTAGGAGTTTTCAAGCAGTATTTACCTTATTCAGAAGTAATAAAGGAGAGAATCTCAGAAATATGTTTATAATCAAAGCAAGCATTTTAATAGTGGAATCAGCGTTGTATATGACTCAACCTCTTTTAATGAATGTCTTCATGTCTTCATTTTCAACTTCAATATGTTTTTAAACACTGTATTTTAAAACTACTCACAAATGAGTGTGACAGTTGTTATATACCGCATTTAAAATTGCCATTATCGGCAGCAGTGAAGACAAATTTCAGTGTTTTCTTTTTACAGTGAGAGAACTTTTGGACAGATAAATATCTATCTATCTATCTATATTTTTGCTTACCACAGCTGGTGTTTTGGAGAAGATTTACTATACTAACACACTAACACTAATACGCTCAATATCTAAAATGCCTTTAGCATGACATTTACACTCATCTGAGAGATTTCATGAAAGTATGATATTAGTAAGCCTTCATGAGTAATCCATCATGCCTAGGAGACTTAATCAGATTGCACATGTACTTACCTCTGGCTTAATAATTGTTATTTTCATCATTACTGTCCTTACTCCTGTTTCATCTGTTGTGAAAATGTGAGAATTTCAGTTGTAGTTCAATATGTTATAAACATGGTTCTCCATAAAACACAGCCCAGCGCAAAACCTACAGCCACATTTCAGATGTTGTGTAGTAAAATCTCTTGCTATTCCTTTTAAAGGACTGTACAAAAGTTTAATATTTCTGCAGGACTGCTGAGGTAGCAGCATTAAATATTAAAACTTTTAAATGTGCAGAACTGATTAATTCAGAATATATCCGAGCTGCTCATAAATGTTTAATATCTATATTTTGCCTGATTGGATATAATTTAAGCTATGTGCTTCTTCCAGCAGTGTAGGAACAGGTACTCATCTTTTATTTCTAGGAATGGTTTAAACATAATTCCTTTTATTACAGGTTAATATTAATGCTTGGACCTTCCGCTGTTATTTTTCATTCTTTCATAAAACCTACTTCAGGACTGATTACCTAAAGTCTAACTGAGAGCCACTGTTAAAGTTCTTCTTAAGTGTACCTTTCACAAAAATATGGTTCAGTTAAAATTTGCAAAACTCAGTGGGCTGAAAAGTGAAATTTTGTCTTGGCAACACTTACGCATTTCCTTAGAAATGCAGAAATATTTTGGGGAAGGATTGGGACTAAACAAGTCCTGGACTTCGGCTGAGGTTAAACTTGGATCATCTTGGAGCTGTGTTATTTCGCAATGGACAACTTGCACTAAAAAGACGAAGAATGAGCATTAGCATCTCTGGGGGAGGTGGGGTAGACCCCAAGGGTAAGTGCCGGGTCATGCATTTTGGCCACAACAACCCCATACAGCACTACAGGCTTGGGGCAGAATGGCTGGAAAGGTGCCTGGTGGAAAAGGACCTGGGGGTGTTGGTTGATAGCAGCTGAACAGGAGCCAGCAGTGTGCCCAGGTGGCCAAGAAGGCCAATGGCATCCTGGCCTGTATCAGAAATGGTGTGACCAGCAGGAGCAAGGAGGTGATCGTCCCCCTGTATTCGGCACTCGTGAGACCACACCTTGAGTACTGTGTCCAGTTCTGGGCACCACAGGATAAGAAGGACATTGAGGTGCTGGAGCGAGTCCAGAGAAGGGCAACAAGGCTGGTGAGGGGTCTGGAAAACAGGCCTTATGGAGACTGGCTGAGGGAACTGGGGTTGTTTTAGCCTGTAGAAGAGGAGACTGAGAGGAGACCTCATTGCCCTCTACAACTGCCTAAAAGGAGGTTGTAGTGAGGCTGGTGTTGGTCTCTTCTCCCAAATTGCTAATGACAGGATGATAGGAAATGGCCTCAAGTTGTGTCAGGGGAAGTTTAGGTTGGATGTTAGGAAGAAGTTCTTTGCTGAGAGGGTGGTTAGACATTGGAACAGGCTGCCCAGGGAGGTGGTGGAGTCACCGTCCCTGGGGGTGTTCAAAAAACGGGTTGATGAGGCACTTGAGGCCATGGTCTAGTGGTTAGGAATATGATGGGATAAAGGTTGGACTTGATGACCCTGGAGGTCCCTTCCAACCATAATTATTCTATGATTCACACTCTTGACCACACATTTTTCTTCCCCCAAAAGCTGCTTTCTGCAACAATGCTCTGCCTAGAAATGTTTCCTCCACTGGGACTGGTACAATGAGGAAGGAGGGATGGACCTTGTCTTTTAGCTGTTTGTTCTGCTGTAGCATGGCAAGGCCCCCACCCGGCTGGAAGAAAAACAAAAACCCTGTAGGAGCATCTGTCCCAAGGCACCTGCCATCTTCCAGCACTCAGTAGGAAGCATGCTTAACATACAGCATTAGCAATGCTCTATACCATTTCATTTTCTTGCTTTACATGCTTTAAATTATCTTCATTGCATTTAGTGCTTTATCCTGATCTCTCTGAAGTTAATGGCTGAAGCTCCATTGCCTGTAATGAGGCCCAGCTGCCTGAGAATGTCTCGAGTATAATAACAGGCTAGCCAAGCAATTTGCTGTGGTCCAAGGTAGAAATCTTGCTTTGATGCAGTGTTTTTTCCCTTTTGAAGAGTGCTTCTCTCCAGCACGATACATAATTCTGGTTGCTGCAAAAAGCAAAATTGAAGTTTAACGGAGAAGAGAGTGAGCACAAAAATGCTGCAGGTTGGTATGCTGCTTTGCATCCATAAATACCAGTTCCAACAGGGCTTACTTGAATTAAAACTGTGGGCTTTTCTGATGTCTGATGTAAACTCTCTCTGTAGCACAAATTTCTCTTTGCCCTGGAAGAAATGTGGGAACATGAAGGAGAGGAGGTTGCACACACTCCATCTCATTACAAGCATGAGGGACATAGTTCCAGCCCTTGGAAGTTGTCCTTGGGTGAGAAAACCAAAGCCTAAACCAGTGTAAATCACATAATATGTCCTTTTGCCAGGGATTTTGGAGGGAGATTGCATGTTGAACTCTGAAGCAGGTCCTGCAGCTCTACACTAGTCTGCTCAGAGACATGGTCTAATGACAGCTTGGTTTCATTTTGACTTTATTCTTTGGGACTTGAGAAAGTGCCAAGTTCTCCCTGTTTTCAACAGGATAACATAAACAACAAAGTGAATACATTGCCCAAGATACTTTTGCATGTGAGCTCACAGGAAAACTGTGTTTAGTCATGTTTATTTCAGTGTTGGCAATAAGGAAAAATATGTCAGATCTAAAAGAGGAAAAAAAAAATCATAAGGAGGCATTACAGTACACACCGTGGAGGCAAAGTGTACCTTTGCCCTCCAGGAAATGGAATAAAAACAGTTCCAGCAGGAGTGATTTATAATAGAAAACACAGCTTTTGCAGAATGAAAACTTTTCTTGGAAAAAATCCTCTATTTTTCTTGACACTTTTTAAAATTTTGAAAACAAATTTTTTGGAAGGGAGACTTTAACTCAAGTAAAAACACTTTTTGTGGTTTTCTTTTTTATTTTTTCAAATTCACTTAATACAGCTTGGGTTTTGTCACTTCATGCTGAAATTACGTATTCTTGTTTAGGCATGTAGCGTCACAAAGTCTGTGGTTACGATCTTGCTGCCTTTACTCCATCAGTAGGCTGGATGTATTAACCTGACTGTGAAACTTGGAGCACAAGAAGTGCCCCTCCTGGGTGCACCCAGCACAAAATGTTTGAAAAAGACATTCAAATGTTGATGTAAATAAAATATAAACTTTTTTCTTTCAGTTCAACAAAATGAACTGAAATATTCAGTTCTAAGCTGAAATGATACTTGGGAAGATCAAAGTAATTTTCATTGAAAAAAAAGACATAGTAAAAATGTTTTATCATTTATGAATTTTTAAGCATGTCAGTCTTCATTTTTCCACCTTTTCATATTAGAGATAACATAAATCTTCAAATAATATTGGCACTGCACTAACTATTTCTGTTATTTATGGAAGAGTCTTATTTAGCACAAGTGAGAAGTCCAAGTTTCTTTGGATTTTGGGTAAGAGAATGTGTGTTTACCTCTGAGCTAATGTGGGGAAGATGTACAGAAGTGGACTCCCAGAACACGTTTTTTTTTAGTGTATTTCAGTGCACTTTGTTGACTTCTATCTATTACATGTTTTGCAAGTATATTGTACAGTGCAACCCAACTGCTGCATAGATCACACTTGTATCCAGATGTATCTTTCCATACCAAGCTCTGCTTATCTGATTCTCCTTATTCGTTCTTCCATGTGCAACACTGAGAGGATTAGACAGATGTCAGAGTCATTCTTTGAATCAACTACAGAATGTGAAAGATAGAAGTGGAAGAAAGTATTGAATATATGTTTTCCCAGAGGCATGCTACTTAGATTTATCTCTAGGTGAACCTGCTTTAGTAGGGACATTGGACTAGATGATCTCTAAAGGACTCTTTCAACCCCTACCATAGGGGTTATTTGATAACCCAGTTTATTTAATCATGTAAAGAGATGCCACAGAACAGGAGACAGAATAACCAATTAGGGTCTATCGATTTAACTACATTCGCAATGTTATCTTGCACTTGTCCAATCACTGTTGTTTGCATCAAATACACTTGACTAACTTTGCTACTTTTTGGGGGAGGGTGTTACTTTCTTGGATTTACTCTCAATATTTTCATTGGAAAACTGAAATAGAAAAGCTTGGAAGATAAAAACATCTTCATGCTTTTTCTGGCACAGATCTGCTGGTTATCATGGCTCTTGGCTAGCTTGACTTCTTGTTGAGGATACCAGTACAAGATATTCTGGCAATTAATTTGGTTCTTCCTGTTCCTAACCATCTCTTCTCTAGGGTAATGGCCACAGTAGTTGTACATCTTAGTTTGTAAGGTACCTGACTTTCCCATAGTGTAGCTGTGCTTTTTGAGTCTTTTCAAATTGGCATGAAAGAATGGAAAATTTTAATCTCAAATAAGCATTTGTCAACATAGTAACAGAAGATGCCACATGATATCCCATCCACTTACCACATCTGTCGCAGTCTTCTTCAAACCCTCTACTGCCAAAGAGCACAAGTTTCACGCTCCCAACTGCAAAGCCCTTAAATATGAGCTATGCCATAGTTGTGTTCCCTGCAACTGACTTGGGTCTCTGCTGAAGGCATATCTGCTCTGAGCACTATCACTGTGAGGTTGCTTTTCTGATTCTTTGCATAAAACTGTCAAGGCTACATTGAAATGTCAGGGTTAGCATATTTACTGTCTTAGCCCTTGCCACACTCCTTTAATAATATGCAGCACTTCACTTATTTTGGAAGTACTTCTTAGTAATTGTCTCCTGTGGACATGAAGACCTCTGTGACACAACAGAGCACAACCCAGGGAGCCAAAGGGTTGCAGCAAACCAAGGCAGACGTCTGTGTTGGTGGGGGGTTTTTTTGGGTTTTTTTGTTTTTTGTTTTTTTTTTTTTTTTCCAGAGAGCCAAGTGCCTGTTTCTGTTCTCACAAGATATGAGTCATAGCAGGGACATGGCTGTGAATACTTATCTCTTTCACTGGGACGTGCAGAGCAGAAAGAATTTAAGCATGGAAAGAGAACATGAACTGATTTGTTAAAAATCTGTTAGTTGCTTGGGGAATTTGTACTGGTATTATCTGGGACAGTTGTGCACACCAGGGACAAGAACCATCCTGTTCCCTTTTTTTTCTTCTTCATTTTTTTTTTTTTCTTTGAGAATGGAAAGTGACCATTTGGGAATTGGCTGTGTATTTAGGATTTAACAAGCAACTAAACGATAATGGCAAGCTGATCCAACAAAAGTCATTGTGCTGCAGTTATTTTTTTTCTGTGTGTTCATGACTTGTTGCTTTATCAGAACGTTGAGCTCAGATTTTTTTTTGTGAGCATTTAAAGATGGCAAAGCATCTGTTAGAAAGTGTATAGAAACAGGAGTCTGGAAGGGACCTCTTTTATCTTCAGATCCAACCCATCGCCCAAGCAAAATAGAGAGAAGGCACTCTGTGGATTTTTCCCTCAGAGCACTGCCAAATGTTTCCTAATCACAGCCTGCCGCAGTCCCGCTATTCCAGCCCTCAGTCTTTCTTGCTCAGTAGCTGACCATTATAACAAACCTAACACAAAGGATGAACCACTTGCCACAAGGTGACATACCTACAGTCATACCCTCAGAGAGGCAGCCATCAACTACTTGGCATGCCCAGCCTTTACAAACCACACCGTAAATAATTACACTGTAAAGGATAAGCACAAGTGTTGTATTAGTTTGACCATCTCTACCCCTGACCCATTTAGCCGCATATCCATAAAGATAGCACAAACAGATGCCACTAAGCTTTAATATTGCTCTTATTTTAGGAATTTTGTTTAAGTACATTATTTTCATTATGTTGACTCAATTTTTGCTAGAGGTGTTTTAAAATATCAAGGGACTATGAATGTGTTTTTTTATTTTTTTCAGTTTCTTTTTCATGTTGTTGTGATTTGAACCTGCAGAAATAAGTATTTTGCATTGATTAGACTTCACAATATTAATAAACTATGTATGGTCAAAGGATTATATAAACATTTGTTACAGTCTGGTCATCATTCATATGGCAGAATTCAGTATAAATACTGTCTTATATTTAGTATAAACCCTGCTATATTTTTTCCATATGAATCCTCATTTGCTTCATCCTATCTACTTTAACCTAAAATGTCAATCAATCTCTAGGCTATTTTATAGTTTTGATCCAGCTTAGAGATGGGGGTTGTCTAGCTGCTTTTTTTTTTTTTTTATAGCATTCTGCACCAACTGAAAGAGGGACTGTGTTTAAGCAGGATTATTTCGTTGCATGAATCATATATACAAAATTAAATCACATATTTAAACTCTTGTACTCTGTTCCCATAATAATCAGCATTGTGTATTTTGGTCCTCCTCCTTCTGCTCATGGTTCTCAGCAACTCTAAGTGTGTTTCAGTCTTTATTTTTCTGTACTCGTTTTCTTTACTTTTGCTCTTCTAATCAGGAGTCTTGTGCACTCTCAGACCCTTGCTCCCTAGGGAGCTATAGCCAACACTCCCACTGCCTGACTTGGTATCTACTTTGGGACTGGACAGGCTGTGACACAGACACTGCTGACTCTGCTGTGTAGAAAGGATTCTAAGATGAGCAGTCTGAGTGAGGAGGATGATGTTCTGCACACTTGCATCCAGGAAGATGAATCCCCAGTCTGACATTAAAAATAAATCTGCGTGTCCAATGCACAGCTGCTATAACGAATGCCCAATGTATTCAGACTGAAAAGCGCCAGGTTATCTAAGGTCTCTTGTTACTGCAGTCCATTAAGCAATCCTGTTAATGGTAATCCTGCTCTGGTTCAAGGACAATAGGCACAAATAAATAGAGTCAGAAACTTTATTGCTCACTCTTGTTCACAATTTAAACCATAGGAGTATGCCAGCTTTTACCTGAAGTATATCACACAGGAATCCACTGTGAGGAGGGAGGACTGAGGCTGATGAGGAAGATGTGTCATTGTCATAGCTTGATTCCTGAAGTTAAGTGGTCAAAGTGATCCTGAGGAATTAATAGCAAGGTAACGACATCATATACCATGCTACTCAAGGCAATCAAATTGAAGGCCAGCTGTGTAACTGATAAAATGAAAGGGGGTTGGACAGAACAGGGAAAAATAATGCTGAATATGTGGAACAGGATATTGAGAGCAAATCTCAAAATATATTACCTCAGTGCTAAACATGAGTCAAAAAAAGTCAAACTGAACCTTAGGAATTATGAGGAAAGGATTAAAGAGTAAAATGGCCAGCATAATTTTGCCACTGGGTGTGCAATACAATTATATGTCCAAATGTTGGTGTTATGGGCATATCTGGTTGCCTCAGCTTGGAAAACTCATAATAAAACTAGATGATGAGGGGGAGGAAACATCTTCCCATGTAATGGGAAACTAAAGTAAGTTTCCTCAGTTTGGGAAAGGGGATGGTTGAGAGAGATGTGAAAGATGTCTATAAATGTTAAATGCTATTGATAAAGCAAAAACGTTTTGCCATTACTGAAAATGCAAGAATTTACAGAAAAGGGATCTTAAAAAATAAGGGGAAAACATCTTCGTGCATTATGTAATTTAATTATGGAGCTCCTTGCCATCTGAAGCTGTAAAAGTACAATTATTTAAATGGACAATTTAATGGTTTGTTGGTGACTATTATATGCCACAAACTGGCGTACCTGAAGATGGCAACATATGCAGATGGGATGGGGAACTCATTCACTGTATGTCCTGTTTCTTGTACTCCTCTCAAAGCACCTGCAACTGGCTGGAGTTAGGACAACTAGGCTGGAAGGGACATTTGACCAACTCAGTAGGGCAATTTGGTTACCTAAATACATGTGTAGTCCTGTTCGTCATATCGTACAGCATCCTCGGCACCTGCCTGCTGGTCCACAAGGGCAGGAGCTTGCCGTTTGGCCTGTGCTGTACTTGCTGCCTTCCTGTGTTCTCCTCAGAGTACCCCACAAGGCACCTGTCTTTAAGCAGCTGAAGTGAATTGTACCATCCCAGATCTTATACTTCATACCAGCTAAAGATGCTCTGTGATTTCAAACTTCAGCTCTTTACAAGGTTTTAAAGAAAAACAGCTTTTGACTAGACAACACAAGTTGTGTGCATCATTATGCAATCACTGTCATGGTTGAACTGGTGCTAGAAAATAAGTATTAAATTTTATAATGCACTAGTATAATTTTGAAGTACATTAGGACTTGGATAAACATTATTTACATACGCTGAATGTAACAAGGAAGTCTTTAGTGGGCTGTGTTTAAGGAATGTTTCTAGGGCAAATTACAGAAGTTCTGAAGCAAGGAAGAAGGTGACTTATTTTTTTTAATCTATAAAAAAATTTAATTAGAGAATACAAGCTGTTGGGAATTTCTTTCAGGATGTCTGGGAACAGATAGGCCTATTGTCTTATATTTATCTAGGGCTATATTTTATATCACAGATGAGTAGTTAGAGAAGAACACTGCATGTGTGTATTTTGATTTGAAGAGGTTTCCTTATTCTCCAGTAGCACTCGAACTCATGCACTTCACAATATTTACTTACCATAATTCATGTGTCTATAACAGGCTTTGTATTCTTTTAGCCTGAGGAAAACATGTTCAACAGCCTGGTTTTAGCTGTCATGCTTCTTTAGCTAAAATTAAGACAAAAGTTCTTGCAAATATTTAGATACTACTGAGTTATAATAAATTCCCAGTAGATAATTATACTTGCTCTCTTCCAAGCCAGCTTTCATTTTATTTTTTAATGCTTTTGTTAGGTGTGTATTGAGTAGTTGTTTGTTTTTTGAGGACAGCAGAATAAAGGGATTTACCAAAGTCTTCTGAAAATCTGAACACTGCAGTAATATTCAGACCTTCTAAATAATTTATTGAGAGCACAGCCAACAATATGAAATTTTCATGTATGGTTATCAAACAGGCAACCTCACATAAACTTGAAAGGCATGAAAAATAAGGTTAGGCTTCAAAATAGAGGTCTGTATTCTCAGGCTTAGAGTAATAAAAACGTAATCACAATAACATTTCATCTATTTTTAAGGAAAACCTTATGTTAGCACATTTCATAGAAGCATGACAAAATTTGAATTTGAAACTTAATAAGGAGATTGGTGAAGAAGGACACAAACTGTTCCAACACAGACCAAGTGACCACGCTTACTTCATACCTGTTGTAGGTGGTGAGGTCTAGGAATGACTGGCTGCTCCCAGGGCTTTGGACAAGAGAAATAATATACTAGAATTGTTTAAGTCTAACTATCACGTATATACTATTAAAGCGTACGTTGTTGGCAGTTACGTTATGTTACTGACTCTCATATTAACAATATTTTATTGCACAGAGATACATTTTACCAAATAGTATGGTTGGGTTTGTGTTTCATAAACTAAAACTATAAATTACCATCCTCATTATTCATTACAGGAAAGAGTATTTAGATGTTCATTCTTGTTTTGACTACAGTATGCAATGTATTTCACTGATTGAATTCTGGCTGTTGGTGGCTTCTTTTAGACACCAGTTTTAGAGACATACTTGGTGAACGTTTTTGTGAAGTGGATTTTTTTCATATCTGGATTATTGTTTTTACTGCTTAAACTTCCTTAAAGCTGTTCAGGGCTCTGTGAGTTATCAAATGATGTAACAGACATTTTGCTGGTATCCTTTGGAGCTTCTTGGTACTACAACAGTACTTGCTAAGTTGCTAAGCATTAATGATATATTTGGCATAACACAGGAAAGAAGATAAAGATAGTCATTGTCTCTAATGTCCTCAAGTGAGCTCTGGGTGCTGGGATGCTTAATGCCTGCGAAATCCCTCTGATGTGGGTGATAGTTGGGCATCCAAATAGAAGTTGGATAATTAAGTTACTCTGTGTGAGCGGCTGTTGGTGGGATTAATCTCAGTTTGGCCATCTTCAGTGTTGACATCTACAGCTGAGCTTTACAGTCTGGGCTTCCTTTACAGTCAGTAGGGAGAATTGGGCATTTCTCAAGTGTGATTCATCTGGCCTGTTTTAGACATCAGCGTTAGGGTGAGATTTACAGGCTAAATGGGGTGACATAAATAGATATGATGTTCTCAGGAGCTTTATATAGCAGTAGCATATATTCACTGAGCCACTGACTTGAAACCTCCATCTCCTCCTTCCAAGAAGTCTGCCCCAACCGCAGGAATAGAGAACAAGCCTCTCTCTGTGCCAGCTGCTATTCACTTTTCCCATACAAAATGCAATGCCTACAGCTCAGGGACAGTGGCTGGACCACACAGACACTGAGGTTCAAAATATTTTAGGATATTTGCTGGGAAATTCAGGTTTGAATCCTGTTACCTAGGTGAGAGCCTTAATTACCCATCTGTTGGTTAGGAAGCAGGCTGCTATGGCAGCAGCCAGTCTTATCCCTCCTCTGTCAAGGTTTCTCAGTTGTGCCAATGTGTTTGGCAATGCCAGCTGGAACAAAGCACCTCACTCCTCACTGTGGCCAAGTTTTCGGTGCCTTTGGGTATGGTCAGAAACATTAAAGTTAGGGATTTTGATGCATGAGAAGTCATGCTCTTGGGTCTAATTTTAGGTGCCTGAGTTTATTCACAGGTCTCAGCATTAGACTCTTCACTTTTAGTGAGACACAGACTCAAAAGCACCTCTGACCTTCTAAAAAATGTGAACATCCTTCTTAATTTAGGAATATAAGAATAAACTCTGCTTATATTACTGCTGATGTCGTTATCACTGTCTTGTTACGAACTTTCAAAAAGATGTTATGAGCAGTGTCTCTGCAAATAATACTTTCACAAGTCTGATAGGCTACTCTTTGCATCAATGACAAATGATGTCTCTGGATATCATGTTACTGACATCTTGCCACACATCTGCAATCTATTTTCAGTTCTCTGTTGCTCATTACCAATTTAGGAAAGGAATTGAAAAGTGATGGAGATAGAGAGATTTGATGGAGCATTGGGCAGAACCACTGAAGCTAGTACCCTAACGCAAAGCAATACCAGATTTGATTTTAAGCTGTCTAGATCAAGGTTCAAAACTTGTGCATTTTTACTCCCCTCCTCCCAAGAGCTATTGGTAACTGGAGTTATTGATGAAGGCATCACAAATTAGAGATGGTACTGTTCAACATGCTGTCACTCCACCTTTAAGAAAAGTTCAGTGGTGTGCTGTTGTGAGACTAGTGCTTTGGCATGGGCTTTAAAAAACTGTTACTTAAGTGGGAACATTTTCAGTTGTAAGATTGCTGTCGCTTGCCCATGCCTGTGTATTCAACTGTGCTGAAATGTCTTTCATTTGTATTTTCTTCCACCTACCTGTGGAAAACAAATACAGTATGAGAAAGAATTCTGTGGGTTTTCTGCTTTTGTTTTTGTTGGGTGTGGTGTAGACCTGTGATTCACGCTGTTCTTGGTCATCTGTCTGGCAATTCATATTTGAAATTGCTGCATAACTATGAATTCCTGATAATTGGTTTCTTTTGAAAGCAAAGTATTTCTGTGAGCAGAAAAGGTAAGTTTGATGTCAAGATATATGTCACTATTTCTTAAAAATTCCTTCTTTTTCACTAAGATTCAGAGTGTGATTAAGCGTATACTTTTTTTGTATTCTTGTAACAACGTGCACTCCACCGTTAATTTACAGATACATTTATCAGTACGCTATTTTGAATGCATTCCTCTAAAACTCTACTTGAGTATTTATAGATTGCATGTCACAGTGGTGTCCAAACAGTGCACCTTTAAATAAGGCATCAGAGCTTATTCTCTTGTTACTAGCAATTTTATCTGTAGCTGTCATTTCAGGGGTGATCCAGTATTTTAAGGTTTTGGGCTTACTATTAGCCAGGACTGGAAACACAGTGAAACTTATGTTCGTAAGAATAGCATGAGTTTCTCAGAAATATCTGAAAATAAAGTGGGTTTTGAACTGTAGCTGTCTTTTCTATTATGCTCCTACCTCCACCTGTGGTATGATTTCAGCAACATCCTTGCCAGCCTCCTTCTTCCTGATCTGCTTCCTCTTTGAGGCATGTCAGCTCCCGGCATTGCCAGAAGCACCGCTGCTCCTTGTCCCATGGGAGGCACCAGCTCCAGGGCTTTTGCAGAAACCTGTTGTGGGAAGTGCAAGGTGTCTCCAAAGAGAGGCTGCTGCATCCTCTCTCTTCCCTGGTCTCTGTAGTGGCTCTAGGTGAGCACAGCAGCATGTATGTGCTGAGCGTGCAGGGAGTTGTAGTCAGCAACTTTCTGCATTATTTTTTGTTAGAAAATGGAACTGAACTGATGATTCTCAGAAATATATTTGTTTCAAAAAAAATATTATGTGACCACAACCATTGTACAGAAAGAAGGGTAGGGCAAAGTGGCAAAGAGGCTACTTCTGTGGGATTTCCCAGCCCTGGTAGGATTATTTTTTTTCATGGAGCCATTTCCTAGGATTTTACAAAGTAACCTGAAGTTATCCACCATGTATTCCTATCCATATGATTCAGGAACAGGAAGGTTTCATATCTATCATGGAAACACTGTTCACTTGACTAGGAACATGCAGTAAGAGGTTGTAGTGGGTTGCTATCTGGCTGTTGACCAGCATGTGAGGTTGACCCAAACTTTGCTGTTGCTTTTTACAGATGGTTTTGAGTCTGGTCTCTCTCCCTGGTCACTGTGTGAGTCTCCTGTGCTCAGCATCTCCTCTAGGGTTCCCAGGCCACAGCTGCACATCTCATCTCCTCCTTTCCACCACCTATCTGCTACTTCGCTCAGCCGTAGTCCTCTCTTCCCCATTGCTCCACAATTCTCCAAAAAGTCTCTCTCACCCTGTTCACTGTACTAGTTCCAGTGTCCCCACCTTCCCCATCCCAGTTCATTCTTTGTACTCTTGCCCTCAGATCTGCTTTTGTTTTTCCTTGGTTTAAGTTATTGGGGATGATGTTGGTCAAACTTTAAGAGCAACTTCATTTTTGTGACATTTTGCACATTTTGAAGCTTTTTGAGAAATGAGATTCTTGCTGAGCTGATGTTTTCTCATTAGAGGCTTAGACTTTTGATTAAGATCCCTCTTTTTCCAACCAGCAGATGTGACTTTCTGCTTTAAAATGCTGAGAAACTTCCCAGATCAAAACATCATTAGAACTGGTATCTCCACTAAGCACTTCTGCTTCAACAAAGCAGTATAGCTGGACTAAAATATAATTCGTTGGACTTTTTCCAGTGAGCTCTATTGGTCAATGAGTGCTCTAAGGTGCTAAATGAGGACAGAATCTCCAGAAACATTTAGATGCTAAAAATGAAAAAGTCTCTAAGCATGCATGAGCTCTGGGGTTTTTTAGAGGTTTTTTTGTTTGGTTTGTTGGGGTTTTGTATATATATGTATATAATATAATTTGTCCAAATTTGTACAACAGGTCACACACTTCAGAGTGGAAGAGTTGCTGAATGCAAAGGACACAAAAATTTTTCAGCCAGGGCAACACAACATTTTCCTCTAACCTCATCTCAGAAATGAATGAAGTGTTTTGACTGAAATTCCTTCTCCCTTAAATAATTAAATCAGTCTGAGGCAGACACTTACAATGGGGGAAAAAAACGAACCAAAGCAAAAAGCCCAAGAGCATAAAAATTGGCAAAGATCTCAGGAACTGAAAATAGAAATGTTGGGTAACTTTTGAAGTAGCTGTTATCAGCTTTTCCTCTAACATTTGCAGTGTGCTGTTGCCTGATCAGTAGGCTGTTCCCAGCACAGCCCTCCTGTGTTTCTCAGGAAGATGTCCTCAGTCCCTCTCACTGGGCTATTTCAAGGCAGCTGAGGGCTTCTGACTTACATCTGTGCTGTGGGCTCCCTGCTGCCATGGGCTTTCTCGCAAGCTCTCTGACTATCCCTGGTGCGGGGGGTCAGTCAAGTCAAGCCAGGGCTCCCCACTCACTCCAGTGCAGCATCCAGAAGGGCTGCCCACAGGGTGCTACTCTGTGGGGCATGGCAGGGTTCAGCATCCCTTCTGCCTACCTGAGCAGTCCTCAAGGCTGCGGAGGGCTCCTCCCTCCTTCACTCACCCAAATTCTCCTCCCAGGGAAGGGTATTGTGGAGGATGGAGCAGAACCTGGTTGGACACGTAGATGAGATTCATTGCTGTGTTGCCCATTGGGTGTTGAGGGGTGGGCTGTGGGGCTGTGCCAGGGTCCCCCTTGCCTACCAGCCCTGGGTGCTCTGTGCATCTGTGCCCCTCTAGATGTTTTCTAAGGGCCAGGTGGGTCTTGGCTTCAGTCCTTCCTCCTGAAGCACTGGATATCTGTCATCAACTGCATATGGCATGAGCCAGTGTAAAGGCAGAAACAAAGCCTGGCTGAGGGGATCTTGGAGGAATCTTCTTGTTGCTACTTGTGGTGGTTTGACCTTGGCTAAATGCCAGGTACCCACCAAGCTGCTCTATCACTTTCCCCCACCCCCTTCTCTCAGAAGAGCAACAAGGAAGAAAGAAAATAAGACAGAAAAAACAACCCTTGTGGGTAAAACAAAAGCAGTTTTGATGTGAGCAAAGCAAAGCAAGGTCCGCATGTGGAAGCAAAAAAAAGAAAACAGATTTATTCTCTACTTCCCATTGTCAGGTGACGTGGGGCCTTCTCATGAAGCAGGGCTGTGATACGCGTAGCGGTTGCCTCAGAGGACCAAGGGTGACCCCACCCCCCTTCCTCCTTCTTCCCAGCTTTATATTTGAGCAGACATCACATGGTATGGAATATCCCTTTGGTCAGTTCGGTCAGCTGTCCTGGTTGTGTCCCCTCCCAAGATCTTGCCCACCCCATCCCACTGGGGGGAAATGTTGGAAAGAGCCTTGGTGCTGTGTGAGCACTACTCAGCAGCAGCCACAACACCAGTGTGTTATCAACACCCTTCCAGCTCCCAGCATAAAACACAGCACCATGAGGGCTGCTACAGGGGAAAATCAATTCCGGCTCAGCCAGACCCAGTACACTACTGGAAGGGGAAGTCAAGATCCCTCAGTAACAAGCCCTAGTCCCAAAACAAAATCATGGTCCTGTTGTCGGGCTATGCGTTAGCACAGCTTTCCTGTTCTTGGTCATTAACACTTGGCACGGTGTGTTTTTTCTTTCATTTTATGGGAATTTGATGTATTTCACCACTGAGCAGAGAAAAAAATCATCACTGAGAATGTCATGATTAATTTTTTCCTCTTGGAGAACTATGAAATTATTCTGAAATGTATGACATGTGTATAATAACAGCCTAGTGCTCTGTTTTAAAAAAAATGTGCTAGAGGCGTTGAACAGTTTCCCAGAGGCTTAATGAGGGAGCCATACTGTGTTGGAAATTTTTCAACAATAAAAATTGACCTATTACATGCTCATGTAAAATGAGGGCTGACAATCACACAAATACGTCCAAAATCAAATACAGGCATTGTAAAATATCACTTCTTTCCCAGAGCGAAACTGGTCACCTGTTCACAGTAGGATTTTGCATTATATCCTACTCAGTAAAGAATAAGATGCTTCCCCACAGGGACACAAAATGGCAGCAAAGTACTGGCCCAGTGCCCTTCTGTCAATGCTTTTCACTGTCTGTTTTGCCAAGTTTTCAAAAATAACACATAGGCATATTTTTTCAACATATGTTTTGCCTCTGTTGGTTTAAAAGCACAAAGGGAAGAAAAGGTTCTGCATTATTCACCACTTCATCATCAAACATAGGAAGAATTCATTGTTTGCTTGTTTGATTTTCCTTTTTCTCTCTGTAATACTTGCTTTTTAAAAAAGTCTTGTTTCTTTTGCTGTTCTTTTAACATATATTTCAGAAGAGGCCTCTTCTTAAAAATTGAGCATATGGCTCTGAACCTGTGGCTACATTCAGGGAAGCGTCTATTGCAAAACACTGAAATGCCATGGGAGCAGAAAAGCTGGATTCAGGAATTATTGAGTATACTATTGAATAATCAAATAAAGGAAGATATTTAAATATAAAGAGTTGAAGAATAAATTAATAATGGTAAATGTTGCTCCTCTGCTCAGAACAAATTAAGCCACTTCAATGTTTGCATGTTCTTTAGATACATAACAGTAAGGTTAAGCCAGTGCTTAGCCCAGATAAAACACTGAATTATTGTTGGGATTAAAAAGACCCCAAATGTTTCACAACTGAATGTGTATCACCAGTGAATATATACCAGCATCCACCTCGCAGTACTTTGCCTTAGTTCCACGGCCAGTAACTGGCTCATGATCTTTCCAGCAAGGGAGAGCAACATGGGGAGGTGGAATGTGACACTGGGAGAGATCAGAGTTTATCAGCAGTCCCTGCCAAGCACTGATCTTTGTGTGTTAACATCAGGGGAAAAGATTTAAAGCACGAAAGCGGAACCAGTGTGGTAACTAAGATCGTGATGCCTCTTCGGTGTACGAGGCTACAAGTAATGACTTCTTCAGCAAGGAGGTCTCTTTATGTGGATCTCCTTGTAGGTTCTTTGCCCTTTCTAATGCAGTTTAAAACAAGAAAAAAGTCCTGTATGGTAGGCTATAGATTTGTAATGCAGTTTATCCACATTTAGATAAATATGGATAAAGACTGTAGAAAAGGATTATATTAGACAGACATTAGGTGTAGAAAAGGATGATAGACAGAAAAAGATGAGGAGAGAAAGAGAAGAAATTTAACCTCAGTGTAAAGCTATGTAATGAATTCATTTTTTGTACATTTTCCTAGTTTTCTGACTTTCAATTCAGAGGTACGCAACCTACTGTTAGAATATTAAATAAAAAAAGAATGGACAGGAGATTATTATGAAGCCAAGAAGGTTGCATGCTGCTGTAGGATTAGAGAAGCCATTCTGGCCATAGAGGATATTGCATTTATACAATGGAAAAACCCTAAATCTGTCACTTAATAATTTAGATCTTTCCAAGATAGAACCACTGAAGCTGATAAGTATACAGTGATACAATCTGAAAGATACTGAAGTAAAAATGTTAGAATTGGTGTATGAAAGAAGTACACAGATATTGCAAGGTTTGTCAATTCTAATAATATATAGATTCCAGTGTTACTTATAGATGCTATTTGGATGATTACTTTATTCTTAATATCTAAGAATCTCTTAAAAATACATTCATGAGTTATTTAAATACACATGGTCTGTAATGACCCAGTTGCCTATATAACTTCAAGTGTATAATGCTATATAGTATGTATGATAACCATAACTTAGCACTCTGTTCAAGTCCAGAAAGAAGATGACCATAATCCTGGGTATTTCACTGCTTTTACTATATTCTAATGTCTTGACAATTACCTAAAGCCAGATATTTCAATGCTGCATTTTCCTAACTCACTGTGCATTTAGAGTATAGCATAGTTTTGTGATTCTAGCAAAGGCATCTTCCCAAGCAGAGATGGCCATGACCACCCTTTTGATGTGCATTTCAGAACATCAGTGTTGTAATGCTTGATTTTTGTCTGGTTCCTACTGCAGGTGATTACTGGCACATGACTTACGATTCATTTAGGAATAGAAGCTGAGTCAAACAACAATAAATGCCAGGTTTTTTACCTCTAAACCAGTAAATTTTCTTTAAGTAAACCCAGAGGAAGTTGTACAGGAGGAGCAGACTGAAACTTGGCACACACAGCTTGAATGCTGAACAAGTTGTTTGGGGAAATTACATGGGAAAGCCAATTTAAAGTCACTGAAGTGTCATAAGTGTTGGGGGACTTCAGATGAATTTGCTGTGCTGATGGATGGGAGCTCATTCAAGCGCAAGTCTGCTCACAGAATGTGTATAGGATCTTAAGTACTGCTTATAAATAATTAGATGTATTTTATTTCTCTCATTTCAGTGACTATTTCGACAAGCACCTTCTTTGATGGCTTACTGGTAACTGGGCTCTACACCTCTACCAGTGTTCAGGCTTCCCAGAGCGTTGGTGGTTCCAGTGCTTTTGGATTTGGTAAGTCCATCGTAATTTACATTCTGCAGCTCAGGCTGATGAATACTTGGTTGTACAGAGGACATCAATAACAACACAATTACTAGAACAGGTGAGTTTAGACTGATCAGGTTGATTTAGACTAATCAGCAATACATGAGAGTCAGTGGGAGTCAATGAGACAAAGTAGTGCTGGCTTTTAGCTCTTATTTCTTCCTCCACTTTCTTCCATCTTTGGTCAGCCTGGTACTGGTATACTGAACTGCATGAATTTTAAGAGGCAAAAGCCTCAGCAGCTAAACTGGTTAAAGTAGCCATTTCTAAATGGTGTGACATTCGGTATAAACTAAAGCATTTAGCCCTTGGCATCTAACTGTTCTTGGGCTGGAAAATTGATTCCTTTGAGCTTATGTCAGTCTACTTTTTCCATTCACTTAACAATAACATCTTCCCTTAGACCAGAATGATGGTTAAGGTATTTTATATAACCAATTATTTTTTCATGTACAAAACCCAGAATTGTAGTAAAAGGGATAGGACAGGTTTTGCAGAATTATTGTATATTTCAAGTTCTGCTGTTACATTCAGTGGTAGCCGGCAGGCCAGCTGTGCTAGGGACAAGTGCTTTTGAAAAATCTGTTCTAAATTTGTGCAAGTAATTTACAGCTATACCTTCTGCAGTTTGTTATTTGGTAGCATTTTTTAATATCCTTACAAATAATTGTAAGATTTGTGTTCTTCCAATTGGAGGAACGCAGTGACCCCTAACAAGCAATCTGGGTTGAAGGTGTGAAAGTAGGTATCAGTCATATGGGACACTAACTGTGCTGTAGTTGCAGTAGCATGTTTAAATGTTCATTTGTCTGTCAGGGCAGACAGACAGAACTGTCTTCAGAACTTACTTCGTAATAACCTTTCATAGTAATTATCTCTGTTATAAAGCGTGTGTAACAAGAGTGGCCTGGGCATGTGAATGTTGTATAGCAGACATACATCGGATGGTAAGTGAAATAATGCAACATAAATAGCACATTATTTAAAACCTTCTTGAGGAATAATTTGGGAAGGGCTTTGCCTCTGCGAATAGCACCACTGATCGACCTCAAACCTTTTTCTCGGTCTTTCAAAGGGAGAGCCCAGCCGCCACAGGTATTTCATGTCTTGCGTAAAATGCACCAAAAGATCCACTTTTCTGGAAAAGGTAGCGCTGCTGTTTCTCCTTTCCTGCTGTACCCTTTACAGGGTGAACTAGATCTAACGTAGTAAACGAGGAGGAAAGCACTTTTCAATCTGAAATTTTTGGAATGGTGATGTTACTTGCCATAAAATAGATGTTTGTATCATGTCATTGGGGAGATTATGGCCCTGTACAGCAAACTCGCTGGGCAAGGTATACAAGCCATGTTTAATCGTATCTAAATATTTAAGAATGGAAAATAAGCAAAATTTTAAGAACCTAAATAGCTTTGTGCGTTTACAAAGTATGTCTGTGTTTTTTCCTGTTTGTGTCTTCATCTGTAGAACAGGGCTGTTATAGTGCCTATCTCACTGAGACAGATGTTAAAGTATGTGATGTGACAGGAAAAAAGACGTGGCCTTTTTTAATTTGCTAAAGGTCATTTTCTAGCTCTTGATGTGTTACTTTGACCGCTCAGTTGCTGGTAAGATAACTAAAGACTTAACTAGTGACACATGTATTCTGTGAGCCAAAAGAAGAGCCAAGCCTCCAGGCCGGGAAAATACAGAAGCCAAAAAGATGCCAAAGCAGTCATGCATGATTGGAGCTACTTCATTTTGCCCATCAATACAAATTCTCAAACACCACGCCCAAGAGAGGTCTGCTGCTCCATCTGGAGCACACCTCCATCCATGTCAGAGAAAAACTGCTGCCATCAGTGACCTTTCTTTTGAACTTTCTACAGGCAAGCTCTAGGGTCAGTTGTGTTATAGTTGGTCGGTTATGTAACATTTTAAATAAAAATCTCATTTTGTTGTTTTTCTGTGCTGGCTCCCAATCTTGTGTATAAATTGGAAAAAACCAATCTGAATGTTTCAAAAGATCTGATGCTCTTGTGCAGTGTTTTTCAGTCACAGTAAGAAGTAAACAGTGAAGGAAAAAATGATAATGGCTTTTAAATTTAATTTTATATGAATGTTCAATCAATGATATACTGATGGCTCCCAGGACTGAGAGCTACCCAAGCATTTCTGTTCTCTGCTCTGCAGTGAGAGGTGAGAAGTCTGGCCTCACCAAAAAGCATTTAGCATGATAATGATATACTTTTAAAAACAATTTGGTAGTTTCAAAAATTCACAGTATTTAAAAACCTACCGTCTGCAGTAGAAAAGAGAGTAGTATCCACAGTGTTTAATGTATTGTTTAATAAAACAGTAGATGGGAATGGCATTGCTTTGTTTTCTGAAGAAAACATAAAGTGCTTTCTCCAGAACTCATGGATCCATCTGTTGTGTCATCATTTCCAGTCAGCAGAGAAGCTGCTCCTCCTTTCCAAGAGACAGTGATGTTCAGGTTAGATTTAGCTTGCTGGAAATTATTTTTTTTTAAAAATGTCGAGGGCTATGTCAGGTTCAGAGACCTCAATTCAAATATTTATGTGGTTTATCACAGATTAAATGGTGGGGTGGAGAAGGAGGCGAAGCTGGCCCTTTAAAACCTGAAGATAGCAATATTCTGAAATTGGGTTGATAGTGGCTGCTTGCAGAGCAGGAAGGAGTATTTTTTTCTCCCTTGCAATATTACCATTAAAATGCTCTTGTCTGCATCACACAGGAGGTCACGCTAGATTATAATAATCTTCCAGTCTGCCCTGAAAATATGGAGTCTTCCCAACATACACGTATCTGTCTTTTGTGCCACAAGTTACTGTATTGGGGCTACAATTATCTTTTAATTACCAGTTTAGGAAGCAACTTGATGGAGACAATCATTGTTGGTTATCACAGCTAGTTAACTGTGTCAAGAAGCTTTGAAGAAAAAGATAAAGGATGTTAGTGCTAACAGAGTTAATCCTAAGGGTTACGTTTTCTTTCTTTTTCAGTATATGTCATGTAGCCAGAGTTTCCTCTGTGGGATTATATTGATATGAACCTTGCTGGAAATTTTATTTGGGAAACCTTCTAACAACTCTTTTAGGGAGAAATGAGTGATCTTTTGGGGACAAAACTCAATAGTGGTCATAAATACTCATCTTTTGTCCCAAGCTGAACCATTGTCTGGGTTCAGATAAAGGTAAAACTAAAACTGTAAAGCTAAAATTAGAACTGGGATAAAATCTAAATGTGTACTTGAAACCTCACTAAGCAAGCTGTGAGGATCCTTTAGCAAAGAAATACTCCTGAAATTGAGTTTTAAGAATAGCATTTCTTTGTTTGTTGTATCCCATGATACAACAGGTACCCTAAGTTGCACCTCTCCAATATCATTTCCACTCTCCTTTCCCGATTAGTGTGGTGCATACCTGGTACTTATTTCCATGTCCTGCAGTATTGCCTGCTGAAGGCTGAAGAGTAATCCCACACTTCATCTCCTCCTACCTCATGCCACACTGATACCCCCCAGTGTCATTCACACTCCATCTCTCTAGAGATGCATTTTGGACTCCCATGGGGTCTCTCCGTCCCCATGTGTCCTTTCTTTCTGCTTTTGGCTCTGAGGGTCCTTGTTGGCATTTGACCTCTTTTCAAGAGCTTCGGGCATCTGCTGGCCAAGCTCTGGGGTTTATCAACCCACCACTACCCTCCCATACAGCCAGGATGTACATACTGTTATTTAGAATCTCTTACTGCTTGATTTTTTCTGAACCTATAAGAGGAAAGTGAGAGACAGGATCGCTAAAAAAATATGTTAGAAAGCTACAAATGCAGTGGTGGATTTGATGGGAATGATGGCTTGCAAGTGAGATTTAATGGGTTTGGTGGGTGGTAGAGTGCTGGTCTGTAACTTGGGGTAAGTAGGAAAATGCAGTTCAGCTCCTCCAAAGCCATGTGAACAGGAAAGCAAGGCACACAGTATCATTTCTGCAATTAAAGGAAAGGATTACAGCATAATCCCTCAGCAGCGATAAGGAGTGCTCTGTGCTGAGGACCTGAATCTGTCTCATTACACGGGATCGTCCCGACTGACAGGCTGGTTGAGCAGATAGATGTGCTGGGCTGTGCACATCAAAGCTTGCCTTTGACCTGCCAGTCTCCATGCATTCGGACTCTTCCCAAAGCTTTGTGGCTCCCAAGTAGGTTTGCGTGTCATAAGCACATGACAAATCGTTTAAAATTTAAGTTTAGTGTAATTAGTTTCTTACAAACTTACAGTGGAAAATATAAGCCTTTATAGTTAAGGCCCCCCCAACCCAATTTTATGTACATTTATAATTACTACACTGATGTTTACATTTTAATGAATGTGGAATAAAAAAGCAATTTAATGATATTTGTATATGCATTAACCCTTCAACTTATAGCAGAAAGCTCCTTTTCAAAATCCATAGGCTCTATTATGGTAGAGACAGTAGATTCAAAGCTCTCATTACACTTGTAAGTGCTGCCACAGGCCTAATTGGCTAACAGAAAATTTTTGGTTTATTTCCTCTGTAGGTTTATACAACTTGTGATTTATTATCTTCTAAAACAGATGTATCCTTTCTACTGTGAGGTCATAAACTGCTGGTGAATTTTAGGTTTTGTGTTGGCTAATTTTTTTAAGAGGCTATAAGAGTGGTACCAGGAAATATTTTAGTGCCTGAACAGAGGAATTGCATCTGCTAGAAAACAAACAAAAAAAAACAAATATGAAAGATCATCATGCAATCTTTCCTTTTTTGCAGTTTTTTGTTTCTATACCGTGAAGGTGATCATACCTACAATAAGTAATATATTGAGCCTCTGGGACTTTTTTAAAAAAAACAGTAGTTACAAATATTCTTTAAAATATGGGAAGAACAATCACTTGAAATAATTTACTTGGCATTAAATTTTATCTTACGCTCTTTTTAAATTATTCTATCACTTTTTGACAGGATTAAGGCAGCCTTCACATAATCCTCTGCTTGGTATTTTGCTTACACATGTTTGCATAGCAGACCGAAATCAAAAACTCTTTTCAATTTATAGATGAAGGATCATTTTGATCTGGCTCTGCAGGAGCTGGGAATTGGGGGAAAGGATAAAAGTAGTTCCCTTGTCCCATATTCCACTTTGGTTCACAGATCACGAGCGGTCTTAGGGCAGAGTGACTGTAGGTGGATGTCATTGGCGGTGCTGCTGATTTCATCCCCAGAGGAAGAAGGAGAAAGGGATTGCCAGGGTAGCTGAAGGACACTCACAGTGTCATCTCCAAGAGGGTGCTGCAAAAAACACCCTGGTCATGCTTCCTAGCTCTGCTAGTTCATCCATCTGGATGGAGTGTTGGAGGCATTGCTACTCCTGGATGGGGCATGTGGCTTTGAGCCTTCAGAGGCTTGGTTTTGGCATCAGTTTATGCTCAAACATTGATGGTTCTGGGGTAATGTTTTGCTTTCAGATTTTGACAGATAAAGGAAAATATTCCCCACTAACATCGTGAGATGGAAAAAGGCCAACTGTTGAATTTTTCTTGCTAGGTGAGCCTATAAAGTTGATCCCTCCTGCTCAGTCTTTGCCTTTCCATGTTTGTTCACAGCTTTAAAAAGTAGGGAATAATCGGTAAATGCCAGGTCTTAATTAAAAAAAACACAAAGTTTTCAGCTACATACATGCTAATGCTCTTGAAGTGCAGTTTTGTAACTTACTGGAATTGCTGTAGATCCCAGGTTTACTTAGTGACAAGCCAAATGGGCTCCAGGACCCTCCCTTCACACTGGAGATACTTGCCAGAAACCAAACAGATGGTAAACTAGGAAGAAATGACCCTCGGCATTCTCATTAGAACAGTTGGGGAAATTTTAATAGGCCCCCATTTGCCTTGTGCTGTATCTAATACCCTTTGAACTGCCACTTTTTTTGTTGTTTGTTACAAGTCAACTACTGCCATGTATATTTTAATAGGGATTATCAAATACAATTTGCCCAGAAGATGTACCAGCCCTCTGCTGCTAATTAGCAAAGTTTAAATAATCACTGAGTTCTGGAATAATTGGAAAGAATCACTGTTTTTCCTGCCAATGCATAATTACCAATTAACAGGAAGATAAAATATCTGTGTAGCAGTCATATCTTGGAGAATTTGTTAACAGTCAATTAAATAGGGAGTTTGTGCCAAACTGACATCGGTCAAGAAAGTTTACGTCTGAGTTTAGTTTAAGATACTCCCCCTGCAAATGGTATGTAACAAAACTGTAATGATGATAAAACGTTCCAAGTTTGTATGTCACAGTGTTTAATTACTACTTAAAGGTCTTTATGGCCAAAAGTTGACCATTTGTACAAGCGATTGTCTATCACATGTGCCTCCTGGAAAGGGTTTCAGCTTTATTTGCAAAACATCTTTTCATTATCATGACATAGGCATGCCTTGCCCAGCAAGAACTGTGTCCCCAAGTATTTTATCTGCTCAGGAAGAAATTTCCCCACAAGTAACTAGGTAAGGCAGAGAGCAAGGCCCCAAGTTTGGAGGAACAATCTATTCAGAGAGGGAACCTACACAGAAAATACTTAAACTGGCCCAGTTTGAGCCTGGTTTGACACAGTCCCGTCAGCCTGAACAATTTTAGCCATTCCTGCAAGTACTCTTTTACCTGTCAGGTTTACTGTAACCCCCTGCCATGGCAGCAGCAACTCTTGGTCATCCAAATCCAATTTTGCCTGATCTGCTGAGAAGCCCTGAATTACTCTGCAATTTAACATCCATAAAAGTGAATAATGGTGTCTGCTCCATAATTTATTTCAAATGTCTTTGGAGCGTTATGAAGATGACAGTAAAATAACTCAAGATTTAACCTTTCAAATATACCTGTAGCTCCTGCTAGTATTGATGTGGTCAAGGTTGAAAAGGAGAATGAACCTCTGTAGAAGTGTGGCACGTGTAACATTTATTTGTTAGCTTTGAACAGTGAGTGCAGATGGGTTTATAGCACTATGGGCAACACTAAATGCTTTACAGATGAGCTGAGAGGTGGTCACTGCATTGGAGACACAGGGGAACTTTTTCCACAAGTGTGGCAGAGCTTGTAGAGGCCCCCTGGATTTTCTAAATAAGAAAATGCCTTTAGAGACATAGCCAAAACCAAAGTGCTAATTGATGTGTTGGGGCCAATTTTGGTCCAATTTAGCAAGTACATTTATTCAGTAGTAATGTTTTTTCAGGTCTTATATACATTTGTTTTTTTCCCCTGGGTGGCCAGTAAATGGTAAGGGAAAAAGAGCATCCTTGAATTTTAACGTGATTTTTTTATTGCATTTTAATTTTTAATAAAATGTGTGTAGTAAAAAACTGATGTAAAACTTTGTGAAGTGATCAGATTAGGTTTTTTGCTACCTCATACCTGAGAAGATACTGATCTCAATGAGGTATGGATTTCATTAAGAGTATATTAAGAGATTAACATATTCATTGTGACAGGCTGGTGATTTTTGCTTATACTAATACTTACTGAAAGTAGCAAGCAATGCTTTTTGAAGTGTGCGAATTGTAGATCATGGAAAATAATGTTTATAAAAATATATGCACACACTCCCATACATGTTCCCATATGTATTTGTTCCTCACTCTCCTTTTTCACCCTAATTTCAAATGTCATGTCCAGTTGGTGTAGATTGAATGCTGTTAACCAGCATATTCCAAATTTTTTTTGTTTGTAAAAATAATATACAGTGCCACTTGAGGCATCATCTCTATCTTACCAACAGTAAATGGAAACCAATTATTAATATCAGAAATATCCCTCAAATTTGGTGCCCACTTTAAGATCACTGTGAGCTGACTTTTGGAGATGCTTCTCACTGCATGGCACTTTGCATGTTGAAAAACTCCTGTTAATTCTGGTGCAAACTGAATGTGCTCAGCTCTTCCAAGTATCAGCCCCTACATGTCAAACTTGGCACATGGAAAATGAGATAGACCATGTAGGAGAATTTGGTGCAATAAAATAGGGTTTAGAGCTTCTTGGCATGGACAAGGGTAGAGCACTGGTTCTCTGTGCAGTTCTTGGTAGCCTGGGCTTCCTGAGGCATTGCATCAACCTACTACTTTCCCAGGGCTCCTCCATCCCTGCACTGAGGCACAGGTCCATTCAGAGTACAGCACCTAACTAGTTCATTAAGGACCCTGAACTGTTTTTCCAACACTTAAATCACAGCTACTCCCCAGTGTAGGTACACTTCAGGCCTCTGAGTCTCGGGCATCTCATCAGCTTGCCTGCTCTCAGAGGTAACCCCAGAAATGCAAACTTTCCTGGGCTACCTTGTGTGATTGTAGGTGACCTGCTGCAGAGACCTTGAGATCTTTTACCTAAATTCTGTGGTGACCAAGAGACAGACAAGGAGCCCCAACACAACTGTTAGAACCTGTTATACCAGCTTCACTCAAATTCTCTTATACAGCACTGAATTCAGCAAAAACTGGACAAACATAAGACAGCTGGAAGAGAAGGACATGGGGGGCAACCAGACACTTGGAACTGGTCTGGCCATTTTCTTGCATCATAGACTAGCAATTAAAACACCTGTAGGGTCTGAGGCCTTGAACAGCCCACACTTCTACCCCAGGAGGCACTGAAGGGAGTAGCCAGGGAGCAAGACACGTACCTCTGACTGATTCTTCATGGTGTCCTCTGTGCGTGGGGAAATACAAGGAAGTTTGCTTGCTCTCACTAAAAGGCTGCCTTAAAATCCATCTTCTTTTTTTTTTTATGGGTAAATTATTCCTGTTTGGCATCAATTAGAGAAATGTCAATGTATGACTCAATTCTCTTTTATTACTTTATTTTCTTAACAATAACATTTGTTTTAGTTGTTCACCAGTTAGAGCATGATCTCTAAAGCAAGGACTTCTTCATTATCCTGTACTGACATGCTGGCACAATAAAACCCGATTTTAACTGTTCATGACTGTTATTATGTTATGGATAGCAGTGCATAAAAGTCAAGGAGAAACAAATTAAGCCTTCACTTATTGCAGTAACAATTACAAAATACTTTCCCCACTAAAAGACGTTGTCATTAGGCTTTGAGAGCTACGTTCAGCTGTATTGACAGGCTGGAGCTGCATGGTAATTTGTAGTAAGAGAGGTTCTTTAATAAAATAGGGAAAAAAGGCTGTTGTCTAGAAATTTAGGGCCACCTTAAAGTTGCATTCTGTGTGTATGCCTCAAGAATATATTAAGCAGATGTTCCCATGTCTGCATGAACTTCACACTGCCAATGTGCCTGCCTGCGTTGCTTCTTGTCCCAAGCCCATTTCTGTGATGCCCAACTGTCATGTGCTGTGTTGCAACAATCAGTTGGAGACTCTTCTCCCCAACTTTCTCCTTCTGCCAGGCCTATTATTTTCCCTGTGTTTTGTGTTTAGCAGGATATGATCACATATTCAAGCTGAAATTACTGGGCTCTCGGACTTCATCAATTAAGATGCATTGAAGCCTCTCTAAAATGTGAAAGGATATTGGGAAATGGTTATTATTGTAATTTCAATGACAAGTTTGTAAACTAATTTCTAGTATATTATGACAAGCAAATGTGATCAGACTGCTTCCCCCATTTCTGCCAATTTGTTATATTTCAAAGTGGAGTTGATTATATGTAGTGAAAATTCAGGCATACAGGAAAATGGAGCTTAAGAGTCCTCTGTTATGATTCTGATCATCACCTGTCCTACCAGTTGATTTCACTGTTTGCTTGTCAGTTAGCAGTGTTGTGACTGATAAACATTTGCATGTTTTCAGAGATGGTTCACAAGAAAAATCTGCTTGAGGTCTTGTAAAATAAATAATCCAATTTTAATAATATACCAATGAAAGTGAATTGCTGTTTGTAGGGAATGGTTGGTATGGTTACATCTTTATCAGATGCTAAAATATATGAGCTAGAGAAGAAGCATACCAAGCCCATGCTGCTGTGCAGTGCAGTGGGAGCAGGGCTAGCTCCCTGCTATCTTGGTGCACAGAAGGAAGGGCAGAGACCCTCCTCACTGTTCCCGCTCCGCTATCACTGGCAGTGTTGGTAGGTGGAGAGAAGAAGGGATTATGCCTTTGTACGGGCACAAGGTCATGATCACAGCTTGTGTCACAGCACAAAGAGGTTTTTACTGATTACAGTATTCTGCTGAGGTTAGAAAATTTGAGGTTTGATTGAAGTGAAAATTGTGAAATTGCTAAAGGCACTTTTCATATGTGAATATCACCTCACAAGAATACAAGTTGGTCCTAAAGTGATTTCAGTCCACTCATCATTGCTACAGAATCCCCAGGAGGAAAAAGTGCAGTCCTTACTCCTTGTAGTAGGGTTGTTCCTCAGTTCTGCTCTGCAGGACTTCATTACGGAATGAAATCCATTATTCATCCAAGGTGATCATGTTAGTCCAGGCGTGACTTTGCACTTTATTTTACAAAGTTCTTGAAAAAGGAGAAAGAATGATGATTTTTAATTTCTTTAAAAAAAATAGCCGTGTTCATATTTTATTATCTACTGCTTGAGTTCGTTTGTTTGTGATTACCTACTGAACCTACTGTCATATGCACACTGAATTCTGCTTCTGAAAAGAAAGAAAAAACATCTTTTAGTTTAAAACTATAACTTCAAGATACTAAAAGCTTTAAACCAGGATTTTTTTTTACATTTATCAAATGAACCAATATACTGTAATTCTTCCCTCATTTCAACCTTTAGGAAAAAATAATGCAGTTATTAAAATCAGTGCAGTTTGTGATCAGAACGATTGTCTCTTCATAAACCTTAGCTTGAGCTGGTTGAATGCTTTAAGAAAACAAACCTTCAGGAGAAATCCATGAGATATACAAGTATCCAGCCTCATTACAGGAAAGTAAAGATGCTTTGCAGCTGTGTGAGAATGTTTTTTTTCAGATCACATCAAATTAAATAGATGAATGTTGAAAGACCCCATGGTGTTTTGGGAAGACGCTGTGTTGGTCAAAGAACTCTCATTGAGCTCCAGTTTATTTAAATAAAACTATTTAAATAATTACTTGACAACACTATTTTAGCAGCATTACAGAAAGCAATGAAACATTTTACATAGCAAATTATTAATAAAGTTAATATTGTGCTCCTCTAACACTCTGAGATTTGCTGTGTGTCTGTTTCTGGATAAACAACTGACACAAATATTTTGTGACACTAGAATCATACTCCAGTTGTATGGCATCACAGTCACCTTGATGTTCTCTGACATGCTGGAAAGATGATGTAGTTATTAGATGGCTGAATCAATAAATTCTGACAGCATTAGCTGTTAAGATGAAGAATATGAGCATTAATGAAGTTTAAATTAAAAGTAATCTTTAAAAGCTGTTTTATCCTGCAAGTCTTAATTTTTAGAAAGATTAAGTTCAAATTTTTAATTTTGATGTGAATAGTGAATTTGTTGAAATATTCCATCTGCTTGCTCAGCACATATATATTTTGAGCTCACTATTTTCTCCCTGTAAATTAAACTTTACTATTTTTAGATTCCATAAGAAAGGTCTTGGTAGATATTTCTCCTTGTTAACTACCTACTTAAATTTATCACTGAACATGTAATAAGTAATATCACAGGCACTAGTGACCACCCAGTAGTCATACTTCACTCAAACAGGCAGCTTTCTGATAACCTTTGCTTAAAGAGGGCAAAGATGTAATGAGCTCTTTAATAAATCTTCAGTCATAATCTCCTAAGAGTTCAACCAAAATAACAGGGATGTACTTTAGCTGCAGCCTTGAGACCATCAAAGAGGTGTATGCAAGCTTCTAACTGAAGTTTGGCTAAAGATTTAGCATGAATACAGAATTCAGATTTGCTCTGAAGATTTTATCAAATGTGTGTAATAATCTAAAGGACTTTTTGCTTAGCAAGGAACAAATGAATGTTTATTTGTTCTCTACTGAAATGCTGAACAGGATTCATAAAATTTAAGAACTTTTTCTATCCAGAGTAATATTTCTGAAGAATTGAGCTACTGAATTGTTCACATTTTTAGAGCTAGGAACATTTAGGGTTTTCTTCTGTGTTTTACTCCTGGATGGATCTCCTCTGTTTCTGAGGATTCTTTCATTAGGTAATTCATTTTTGCTGTGTATAATGTGGGGAACTTGGCTGGCTGACTGAGGCATTCACTCACAGACAGGCCTTCAGGTGCCCCATTTTCCAAGGACTGGCACTGAAATGCAAAGTACTTCTGAAGATGTAATTTTCTGTCACTAGCTGCTATTTGTCCAGAGAACTTTTGAAAGAAGTCTGTCATATTCGGTCATGACAGGGGGTTGTGGTGAGTAGCTGAGCTGGTCCCTCTGGGCTTCCTTCCTGCTCTGGGGAGAGAGACCACCACTCTGGGGACATAAATCATCTTACCCTGCAGTAACCATCTGAACTAGTCAGATGACATCAAACCTACCGATTTCTTCATGCTGAATTTATGAGGAATCAAGGTGAGTAGCTCAGCTCTGGACCTCAAGAGAAAAAGTTATGGATGACATTTTCTTCTTTATTTGACAGAAAAACATAAGACTATAAAGCATATAAAGCATGGGGAATGCAAACGCTGCAAGGACAACTATACACTACTACGATATGGTATCAGTCATATTATTAATTGTTAGTCTAGCTGGGGTGGCAATTTTGTGGGAAAAAGCAAATGTGAAGGGAATAGTAGTTGTGCTTAGTAGGTAGGATAGGAGGTGTACAAGAGATGTACTGATCTTCAGGGCAAATGGAGCAGGGTGTTGGTGAGCTGATTAACTGCTGAAACAATTGGGTTAAAGTGCACTGTTCCTGAAGCTTTGTTAGTTTGCTGTTACATAGATACGCTCGAGGAAGTAGTTGTAGTCACTTCACATGGAAAAAAGTCGGATTCAGTGAACTCGTAGGGGTGGGACAGATTGGCTTATAGAAACTGAGGGACTTTGTAAAGTAGAACACTTTGCTACCTAGAGTTTTGATTTAATAGCATATGAAGCATTTTAAATTAAATTGATTGGGATGTTCCTTAGAAAACTAGCTTTTAATATCTTGATTTTCCTCGTAAGAGATGTATAAAATTTGATAGAAGTGCACAACAGTCCACGGGAAAAAAACCTGCCTACTTCAAGTAGGTTATGAGAGTATTAAAAGTTTGATACAAAGAAGTCAGTGGCATAGTATCTCTGACCCATAGTAGAGAACTTCCATCTGGTTACTTCAATTAATATCCAAAGCAGACATTTACAAATCAGCCAGAAGAAATGGACTACAGTGTTTGTTCTTTAAGTAAAATGCTAACAAAACGCTGACTCTCCAGTGAGAGCCTTCCTATTCTTTCCCTGACGATGAGGTAAGGTCAGCTTACAACTGGTTAATTTTCTTTGGCTTTTCTGTGACTGAGCTTTACAACATTGATATTTACCAGTAAAATAAAGAGATTTAAATTGTGTATTTACAAAAAATGACTTAGGGAATTTTGGTATAGTTACAACTTAGATTTGTTTGAGTGTAAAGCAACCACTGAAATAGAGATTTTTACAATTAAGAAGGAAACGCAGAATTTTGTCTTCCGAGATAAACTAATTGCAAAAGAAAATGCTGGGGCTTGTATGAATTCCTGGTCTCTTCCCTTTCACCCTTGTCTTTAGGAAAGTGGATACTGCCTAATTACAGTCCTAAGAAAAAATGTCAGCCTAGAGAGATTTATTGGGCCAGAAGGTACATTCACACATCTCAGAGTAGGAATACCCACTGCAGCCCCTTTAGGCTCAGCCTAGGGTCAGGTTCAACCATCCACACCCAGACATCTGCAGCAAGTTGAGGTTCCCTATGCCATCACAGCCTCCAGCACCTGCCAGAGGAGAACATGGAACCCCACCAGGTCTTGTATCTTCTGGATGCCTCAAGCATCTCACGTGTCATTAGATATCCCTGTGCAGTTGATACAGATGCTGACATGTAGGGAATTACTGTCCTAAAACAAACACATATCCCACACCCTAGGCTGCTCAGATCTCCACCATCTGTGAGGACCTGAGACCCCTCACTCACATGCAGGCATGTCTCCATTGTCTCCATCTGGAGCTGAGTCTCACCCTGGCTTTTCTTCTTCAGAGACTCAGAGTATTGTCTGGTTTTTATAACAAACCACTTCATGTTCCAGCCTTGGGAACAGCTGAAGTGCAACTATGGTTTCCTTTAAGCACAGCTTAAAAATTACGAGAAACAACTTTTTTTTAATTTACTAAGTAAATTTAAGTGAAATTCTATTTCACCTCATCTTGCTGGCAAAGGGTAAGAAAAAGGAGGAAAGGTCACTGCTAACACAGTCTGGTTGTACACTGGCTGTGGAATTCATGCTATTGCAAACCCTCTGAAGTACTTTCTCAAAAGCTGGTGTAGAAGAGTCTCGCCAGGACAAGAGGCTTTTCATGCGTTGTTTTATTGACTCACATGTGGTGATTTCCCATGTGCATTTAAAGGCTGAATTCCAGTCTAGTGAATGACTAGGAAAGCATTTAATTTTGAACTGAATTCATTTGCAATTTCCAATAGAGACATCTGCTGACCAGTTATGACAAGATTCAGGTTCTTGAGTTCTACCTATTGTAATCTTGTGACATGCTTTATTTTGAGCCTTCTGTGCTTATCCTAGGTATTTCTTTATAAATGAAAGAAATGAAATATAAATGGCTTCAAAGAACAATGACAGTTATTTTAAAAATCCCACTCGTATATGAAAACATGTTAAAAACTCATTCAATTAGTGCTCACTTTCATGAATCACAGTCTAACACAAATAACAGAAGATCCTGCTTTGGTTTTATTTTCATTGTCTTTTTTAATTGACAAAAAATTTCCTTCTTGTTTTACTAGTTAAAGAAAATGCACAGTATTCCCTCTGCTTCTTTCATCATAAAACAAAACATCTTGAAGGCAAGTAGTTGTACCAGAGAAAAAAATCATGAACTCTGGAATGGATAAAAATGGTATACTCTCAAGTGGATATTTTCAGGGGAAATAATTATAGCATGTATTTATGGATTCCACAAGCCACGTGAGCATAATACCTTATATCACAAATATTTAGTAATAATTCTAAACATAGAAGAACTTGCACTTCAACATTAAATCCTCATCCATTTTATTTCCATTTGGTTTCTTGAGGTGTTTTTTTTTTTAAAGTATAGTTCTACAATTTTTGCAATAGCAAAATGTGAAGCTATCAACCTAATTAGAGCAGCCATGGCATTCAAGAAAAAGCAAAAACTGGTAGCATAGTAGGAAGCTATAAGTAGTTTAAAAATTATTCTAATCAAGGAGAAAAAAGACTTCAAGCCTTTATAAACAGATTTTGTAATTTTTATGCCCTGAGGACAAATAATAAATCTGAAGGGTTTCAGGAAGCCAATGTATTGGAATTACCTTTGTTAAAACAACTGAGTTTTTTGGGAGGAAAACATGGTCACGCTGCAGCTAGATTGCTATTAAAGTAAAGCACGGCTTCACCACTTTACATGAAACAAGAATGGTACTTGCAGCAACATTTATTTAATTGAGTCAGACAATATTAAGTTGAACTACAGTTAATAAATGCTAATCTGTCTTTTTGTGGGTGAAGCAGTTCTCCCTTCTCACATGAAGTACAAGATAAACAGTGAATATTCATTTGATATCCAGGGAATTCTTATTTTTGGCAGTCTGTTCTAAAAACTATCTATTTGTGTATGAATCTCAGTACAAATACATTTAACAGTGATATTTTCGAACTCATTTGAGTTTTGCTTTGGGAACTATAACTGAATGATTAGTGCAAATTTCTAAACACAAATTCCTGGTGTTAACAGAGACCCTGAAAACTATGCTGCTTCTAAGAAGAGGTAAGTTAGTAAGAAATTAACTTCACAGCTTTATCACAATCTAAGTTTGTTTCAGTGGAATTTGCAGATGATTGGCCCATTTTGGTGCCTGAGCCCTGTGGTGCCAGTGAACTGTGCCCAGGAGGGGACCTCCATTTGGCTATGGTCCCTGGTGCCACAGGAGCCATGACAATGATGCTGTAGCTTGAATGTCTGTGGATTTAAGCTCTGTCTTAAAGCTGGTTAGTCGCTTTATCTCACAAATTCTATTGCAAAATTGTTTCAGTGCTTCATTTGCGTAGTGATTAAAAAGGATCTAAATTACAGTAAATTTATTCAAGTCCGGTTTCCATGCTTTGTTCTTATACCATGATTGTCCTTTGGCTTAAACAGCTCCTTTACAACCCCGTTATATTTAGCAATAGCAGTCATCCTCTATCTAAACAAGACAAGCTTTTCCTGTCTCCTTTTATGACATATTTTACATTCTTCTCATCATCCTAGTAGTCCTTCTCTGCAGCTGCTCCAGCCTAAGTTAATCTTTTTTGAACACAAGCCTTCGTAATTATATACAATAATTGAAGTGATGTCTTAGCAATGCTTTACCAATAACACACTAATACTCACCCCATTGTTACTAGAAATAATTCAGCTGATACATTCTAGGGCAGTGTTTGCCTTTTTTTACATTGGTAGCTCATTGTCAGACTGTGATTGACTAATGTGGATTGAACTTTCTCCTCCTCAGTCATCTCTAGCTTATAGGTGAAAGTATTACTATATAACATGCATTATCTTACACTTTCTACAAGAGACCAAGAGTCTACTTTGTATACTTTTTCCAGTTGTTAATCACACTGTGTTTAAAAATTTTTAATTTCTTATTATAATGTTTCTCATTTGAGCTTCTAGAAGCTGGTTCTTTAGGTGATATTTTCTTTATATTAGGATACTTATCTACTGAAATCAAATCACTTCTCTATTTCAAGAAATAAATTATAAGCTCTAGAGATTGAACACTAAGTTTTTCAGTGTAAGGAATCTTTTTTATATATCTAAGCAGAATGTATAAGGCATATTAGCTTTTTTCCAAGCCCTAAAAAATTTCAGCTTCCTTCTAAAAATGTGAACCCCAGCAACAGGTATTCTTGTAGCCTCAGTTCCATTTCCCTACAGGTCTGTGGGGATTCTGTTTTGTTTTTAAGGTAGATTCAATTTACCAAAGGTTGTTCACCATATTCCATACGACTAATCTGACTCAGGATTTGTTCCTACTTGGCCAATGTTTGTATGGCTCAGAAAGTGTCATAGTTGGTGATTTCAGATCTGCTTCCAGATTACAAAAATGATGACTAAGAGCAATACTCATGAAAGTGCTATTTAATGGTGATTTATAAGGCACAGGTGGCATAAGTGATTCAAGTGCTTAATGACATAAATGTATAGTTTGATATTGGTTTGGGCTATTTTTGAATACAGGGATATTGTATTTTTAAGTAAAGTGCTTCAGAAAAGGCAAAAAATTATATTCTGGAACTCAGTGAATTGGAGTTGACAATTTAAATAAAAAGTTTCAGAATATTCTGGATACAAAAGTATTCTTACAGTGAAAACAGATTCTATCATTTTCCGGCTCTGTTAATTAACAATGGGGAAGAGTAGTTATTATGTGAAATTTGGGCAGTTAAACAAGAATTCACTTGATTAATACATGCAGAATAATACATGTTAGTCAAATACTGTTTTCCTCTGAGATCCCATTAAAAAATTGATAAAAGTTTAATTACAACATAGGCCAGTTGTGTTTAGATGACATTGAAAACATCAAGGCCCTTCAAATAATGGGAATGAAACAAAGGGAATTAACAATTGTCATGAACCAAACTGGAGGTCTGCAGATTGCGTTTTCAGCCATATGGCTGCATAATATAGAGAAGAGTGCTCTTTTGGTGATGGCATATTGCAATGAAAGGATATTTTTCATTATTTGCGGGTCATTTCAGTCCCAGAAGTTGCTCAAGGATTTGACAGGTCTGTACAGGAGCTCTTGGATTTTGTGTGCACATCATTCCGAGGAGATCGATGACAGAGAAACTCCTGACCAATGTATGCTGGATTTCATGAGTCCTGGTGGTTTGCTTTGGAATTTGATGTTTGATATTTCCTTGGGTCTACTTCTCAAGAAGGAAGGTGAAGATAGCTTTGTTCTACAGTTCTTTAGTGAGAATTGTCATTTGAGAACTACTTGAGGAAACAGGTTGAAGGGATGCGTTGCAGAGCAGATGCGAACCGGGATATTTAAGGTCTACAGAAAGCGTGGAAGCACACATACGAGAAAAAACAGGATGGTGGACAGGTTGAGGGGAAGGAGGCTTGCTGAAGCAGTGAGAGTGAGGGAGAAGTAGGCATGAGAACAGAGAAACTAACAGAGGTAAAGCTGTTCAAATCAAAGAGTATCTACTTCTTCCTTGTGAAAAATTAATCCAAGAACTCAGATACTGAGTTTCGTGGAGTTCAAGGTTTGTACAAAACTCATGAAACTTTGTTAGTCAGCCTTCAATTCACATTCAGCTTTCCTGGAATGTGCTGCAATATGTGACATAACTGCATTTTTAAATTCAATGTAACACAATCCTTTGGTGGTCCTTCAGAAAGGAGTGAAGAATGGGATACTCTTTGAGTAGTTATAGGGAAGAACTCTATGACCACATCATAGCTCAGTAAAGCTTCCTGGGAAGAACATAAGCCTTAAAGCAGTACTGATATTCCTCCTTAGATCACTGGACCAAAGAAAGGCTTTTCTTCAGGAAAACTCATCTGGACAGAAATCTCAGAAACTCTAAAATAAGGTTTGCTATGATATACTGGATTTTAAGGCATATTTTATGCCCTAAATATCTGTACTCATGTAGTAACTGGAGCTCTAAGAAGGAATCTATGATCAAACTGATATATTCTCTAGCAGAGATCCAATTCTAGCAGGACAAAGATACCTTACACTGTACTAGCTTATCCATTTTCCCTGTAAGAAGACCTATACTGATATGAAACACATTAATAAGTACAACTAGACTTGTAGAGATGTAGTTATTTAACTATTACTTTCTTGTCCAAATGCTCTGAGGCATTTCAGGCTCAGCTTTGAATATCAGCCATGCATTCATTTTTATGAATAATGCATTCCATTAAAATGATCCACTTCAGCTGCAAAGATTTGGGTTTTTTCATAGAGTATTTGTCTTGAAGATTATTTTCAACTTTGCTGTACTAATACAGCATCTTTTGTTACCTTCATGATTTCAAAGCACCCCAGAGAGAGGACCAAAAAACTCCTGCCTCACCCACCACTACTCAGAAGTTTATCATGACCTCTCTTCACTTCAGCCTTTTTGTTTGCTGTCCTTAATGTTCCTCTTTAAACAATCTTTCAGTAACTCTTACTTTTTTTCCTACTTCAAAAAGTAAATTAGATTTACTGAGGTAGCTATCCCTAATAGTATGATTCTCCTAAAACAATCTATCCATGTTACATGTCTCTGAAAATTGACATTTGTACAGATTGAGTAGAATTAGATGTTAAAAGATTTAAAATCTCTGAATGCCACATCTCTAGTGAATACTGCGAATTTGTTTTTTTGCTCATAGACTGTGATCCCTAATAAGAGTCCTTGTTCTGATAGTGCAAAAAGAAGGTGCCTGCTAGCAAGGAAAATATTTCTTTCCTTCATTTTCTTGTAAATAGCTGTAGGGCTAGCTAAGGGGAATCACAATCTCTTTTTGTTGCATATGTTATTTTTTTTTTTTTCTGTGCTCTATAATCCTTATTATCAAGCAATGCTTGAAATTTTTGTCCAACTGACTGGGACATAAGTTACAGGTAGCCCATCACAGGTGCCTATCCCTCCATGTTGTTTATAAAAGAAGCATAATCATTTACTGCATGAGGACTGGCTCATTAAGCATCTAAAGTGTAGGTTCAAGTGGTCTGGACGTATCAGGAGCTAACTGCTCCAGTGTTTACTCAGTTTTTGTAAAAGTTTTACAACTATACATTGTTATCAGTAGCTCACTTAAGTAGCTGAAAACAAATTTGGAGATGCTCACATAAACCTAATTTTTCACAGGAGTGATTTCAGTATAGCCTAACTTAATGGTAAGATGGTTAGTTGAAGTGAGCCTGACTTAATGGTAAGGTAGTTGAAGTGGTTGATATGCGTTGGACAGATCTGAGGAAGGTCTGTGTATTTCCATGTGATAAACTGTCTTATTTCCTTTATTTACTATTTTAAAAAAAAATAAAATCTTAAAATGTGTCATTTAAGAAGGAACAAGGAAAAAAGAAGCTTTCAAAAGTTGGAAGATGATATTGCATGTTCTCAGTCTTTCCATTACTATTATTTCTCTTTGTCTATCAAAATATGGCTATCTATTTTAAGCTTAGTTGCAATTTCCAAAGAGCTATCTGTACGACACTGCATAGAGCTGTGTAAGTAATTATAACTTGCACGTATCTCCAAAATAATCCCATATACACCTGTATTGCAGACTATCATCAGTCATTGAGCTTTTGACACATTGCCAGGACAACCTGCAGCTCTAGTTGTGCACTGTTAGTATTTCAAAATATTTACATGAAACAAAGATGGAGAACTAATTATGGAAATTGTTTCAAAGTGAAATATAGTAATTCATTGAGAGAAACTGCAAAATAAAGATCAGGCAGTGTTATAAGGACAGAGTATATTGAATTCATTGCTGCCACAATTAGTGATCACAAATGTTCTACCATGAACATTTTTGGGGGAAGTAGGACACGGTCGTTCCTCACTCCTCCATGTCTTTCCTCATTTGTAGACACAGAGCAGCTTTCCCAGGAGGCCGTTGTGGTGTTTTTTCAGCCTCACTCCAGAATGGCTCTGTTGCCATTTGGATTCGCCCTCATGAAGGTAGGCTTCAGTCTACCCAAGAAGCAATTTATCCAATATGATCTCCTTCCTCAATGGTGATTTGGCCACTGTACTAAGTAATACTCTGTTAACCAGCTTTAGGCTCCCCCATTTTTCCAGATCAAACTAGCTGTCATGTTTGGCCCATATTTGCAGATCAGTTGGAAACTCCCTAATCTACTCACATTTGGAAAGCATATTATTTACCAAAATAGTTTCACTATTGATGGGGAACAAGATCCTGAAGCACTAATTCCGTTCATAAACTCATAGATGCCTTTTAAGAAAAGTGTCAGTATCAGAATAGAGGACATTGACATGTGGAGAAGGGCTGACATTTGAGCGAGCTGATGTTATAGTGTGAGACAGCAAAGTTATGACTGCAAAGTATCCAGATGTCCTAGGATGAAAACACCTCAATTAGCATACAAGGCAGGGATGAGATTAATGTAAATTAGGAAATTTGCTCATTTTCTGCACTGCTAATCTGCCTTGAACAAGAAAAAGTGTAGCTGAGACCTAAAGATAGAAAGTCAAATTTCTGCCTTTGTGACACCCACACTGTCCTATTGATTTTATCGTTTTGCAAAAAAATAACAAAGGGGGGAACTTCACTTGTAGGGCTGCAGCTCTTTGAGACATTTTTCTTGTTAAGGGCAAATTAGCAGGTCAAAAAGCAGAGCCATGTTTTGATCTTCCTATTTTTAGCCTTCTCTTTATATGTTAATGGGGCCACAGCTCCCTAGTGTAAGTCCCTGGGGTGTTACTTTGAGTTATTGTATTTTTAAAACCCTTTTTAAAATGGCAGCAAAATCTCAGAACGTTTATCCTACTACAGTCACAGTGGGAATTGTTTGCTCGGAGAGGTGGACTTCCAGCTAAGTGGTCATTCATGGAGCTGAAACAAGCATGTTTTAAGACTAAATTCAAGCATCTAGTAACCGCAGCAGCAGCAGGAGCACTTGGAATGCTCTGCTCCCGTTCCCCCCACACACACATCACAGCCTGGAGCCCAAAGATATTTTCCTACTTCTGTCCCAGATCCTGAAATGCAACTCAGACCCCGTACAGGTGCTCATTTGCTTGGTGTTGTCCTCATATTGCCATAGGTCTGGATAAAGCTTTCTTCTTTCCAGCAAAGCCATGGGTCAGTTTGGAGGTCATGTAGAAGGTACCCCCTACACCCTATTTCTGTAGCACACTTAATTTTCACACGTGTTGTGGTATTAGCTGCTATCACATGAATATTAACTAAGCTTCAGATGTGAATATTTTTTTCTGTTTTAATGCTTTTTCCTGTAAGTGCATAGGACACCGACACAGAGGGGGCTGCAGCTTGCCCAGGTCCCTGGAGTGGCGTGTGTTTCTCTGGGGCATATGACACAGCCCTGCCACTGCGCCAACCCAACAGCAGCTCCATTACAGCGCTCTTAGGACAGTATTTTAAGATTCTATACTGAACATGACATGACTGTAGAAGATTAGCCTTTAAGATTTAATCATAAAGTGTCTTTCAAGGACAAAGACTTCAGTAACAGCAGTTGTTTTCCCCCAAATTACTGTTTACATTCACTAATAGTTTATAAGAGGGTTACTGTTCTTGGTAGTTTGCTTTTATTTATCTTTCTTATGTCTGATCTGGAAGTGCTCTTGCATATTTGGGATTGATAATATTTTGTTTAGAAGAAGTAAATTTCAGGCAAAGGAATAAAATTCAGAATTACTTTCTTCTCTGCTTTCTTGTGACTTTCAGCTGGCAGTATGTGTTGTCAGATAGAAACAAAAGTGCAGTGTTAGAATTTTCTGTCTGTGGTATGTATGTCTTCATATATACCATATGGCTGCGGGGCATTGCAGGAGATTTTTTCTCACTGAAATGAAAAGTAGTAATATGGAAATATTAAAAAGCAGTAATATGGAAATGAATGAGTAAAATAATTTGCTCTCCCTCTGGACTTGTTGGCTGTGATTATTCTTGCTTATTTTGGTGTGTAAAGTTTTGTATTTAGGTTTTGTTTCCTGAAAGCTTTTCTGCTGTTCCTGTTTGTTAGCTTGTAATGTGTTTCGCGAGGAGTTTTCTTCTTCATGGGCACCATTCTGCTTTCATTGGGCAGGAAGTCAGACTGCTGGTCGTCCTGCTCTTCTTTTTAGTAACTGCTTAGTGAAATACTCTCAATATTACAGTCTGTTGCTGATTAGTGGGGGAGATGCAGCATGAAGTTGCAGAGAGTGGGATCACTGCAATAGTTAAGGTAGAACAGGAAGCAAAATGAACTATTACCCATTTCACAAAGGAAAGGAAACAGCTACCAGACTTTGCAGTGATCAGGTTCCAGTTTTCTGTTTTGTCCTGTAATAACCATAACAAAAAAGATGTCAAAGATGCATGAAGAATTCAAGCAACTCTCTGAGTGTTCGTAGAAAAGGAATTTTTCTTCTTTGCCAAAATTTTTCTTCTTTACCACGGAAGTCTACAAATCAGAGCTGATATTTCTACTTCAGGGATGGAAGAAAATGTGAGAAGTGTGTAACAGGGAGACACTTTGATTTTCAAACTCCAGCTTTACAGAGAACCTGAATATCAAAATTTCTGCCTCTGTTCTCCCTGTGCACCTCCCTGGTGACAGAGAGGTCACACTGCATGGCCACGGTATCACTCCGAGGGGGCCAGTCAGGCACTGGTAGCCAAAACAGTAGCCAACAATTTTAATTGAAATTCCTCCATTCAACCCACAGAACCATTTTTCCTTCCCCACTTCTCCCTTCCCTCTCCCACCAGCTTGTTCAGTGATTTCTCAGCTCCCATCATTCCTCTGCAGAAGCTGGGAATGACCATGGTGCCCAATAAGCAGCTTTACTTACAGTTCTTGTTTTTATATTTATGAATCCTGAGGATTTTTTAACTCTTTCCTCAACTCTCAAAAAGGCAAACCAGTGTCATTTGTGTCAGTTGCTGAAAAAATGCAAATGTCATCACTCCTGTACCCAGTGTTACAGAAACTGTAACTAGTGTTTACAACTTGTTCATGTTGAGTAGTTGGCCATATTTAAAATGCGTGAAGATAAAACCACATTCTGTCATTGCCACAGCTGGATTTTCCCTTGCAGACATGTAGCTCCTGCACCCTGTCCTTTCTGAGCAGATAGGAAAGGCTTTTATAAGATACCCATGCTCCAGAAGATGATGTGGGACTTCCAGAGGCTGTGGGACTGGCCATGTCGCAGGTCACCCGAACATGGGCATTGCTGAGGCTGCTGTAAGCCGAGCTATGGGGAGGAGATCAGGAGACCTGGACCACCTCCAGGACTGCTCCTCTGGATAGAAACTGCTTCCTGTTCTCAGTTCTGCAGGGATGTTGCATCCGACACCGGTGAAGGACACATCATGTCTTCTGTACGCAGTACATGGTTTCAAGTTGACTTTCAGATCATCTGAGATAAGGAATTGGGGAATAGGCCATAACAACTTGCACAACACCATCACTCCAAAACAAGAAGACATGTCTGTAAATTATAAATACTCCATCTGGAAAAAGATTTCCATGGGAGTCCCTCTGGTTTCATTATATAGTTATCCTTATTGATTGGTTTGACTGACTTAATTTGCTTTGGAGGAAACTATCAATTTTAAAACATCAGAGTTCACTAATAATGCCAATAGCAGAGATATAAAGTATAATTAGGGACAGTGCAAGAGCAAAGAAGATACGAGGTGCTGAGTGTGTCCTTCAGTGACTGAGGCAGTGACTGTAATATGGGCAAATGCAAAATATGTCTGCAGGCGAAAGATCAAAATAGAGGAAATGCATTACAAGGCAAACTACTGCCAGAAACCATTAAGTTCATTTAAAATAAATTAAAGAGGGACTTAGGGTTTTGTAGGTAAAGCCTTAAAGCTATTATCCCAATTAGTCATAGTAGGCTATAGAAGAGTAAACAGGCTATTGGGATGAGCCACTAGCACTAGTATAGCCAAAGAATGGATGTTGTCAGGGTGCAAACTACTCAGCCCAGCACAGCTAGAGTCTGGGGTGAAGAGTAGTTCAAAAAAAATTTTTAGAAGCAACTGCCTTGGAAAGGATGCACTACAGATCTAGTTGGGATGTAAGTGTGTTATAGATGAACATAGGGCAGTCACATTTTTATTGGGCTGTGTAGTTGTTTTCTAGTTGCTACACAGCATTGTTTCATTTGATGTTACTTGCACCGATAAGCAGGGAGGTTTTTTTGGTTCATGGCTCCGTTAAGCATGATTTTGTCAGTTAAAACTGCTGGTTTGCAGTTTCGCCTCTACCAGAGCAAATTCACAGCAATTCCAGGGACCCCGGTGCTGCCTTGGTGAATTGTCACTGCCATAAGGAGAAGGATGTTGTTACTGCTGGCCCTGAGAATGAGTCTGGTGGGAGCAGATGTTTGGCGTGATAACAGGGTCGTCCTTTGTCACATTTGTCAGTGGTACAAAACCTATCAAGCAGCGTGTCTCATGTTTGGCTCCTGGGACATGTATTAAGGTTTGCAAAGTGGAAAGATCCAGAACAAGGCGGTGTTTTTGGGAAGTTGTACAAGAGTTGCTCATATGGATTAGACACTCTCCAGCCAAATACAGTAACAGTAAAAAAAAAATCAAAAACCTGAGTGCAAACCAGGGACAGCTGCTTTTCTGCAAGAGGGTAAACTGAATACACTGCTAAAATAAACCTATGAAGAGCTAGTACAGAATGACGGTATCAGCCTAACAGGTTTCTATAAAGAAAAATATAAAAGTCGTTGTTATACATCATGCTGGGGCTGTTAGGAAAACATTTAATATAGTTTCTGGTTCAAGCCTTTGAAAAGAGATTTTTTTATTCGTCTATATTTCAGCAACACAGTAGATTATTAGCATTTTCTACTTATATTACTGCTGATCCCTGTTTACTGTTACTAAATCTACTTGCCTTGTAGAACTTAATACCATGTTGCTCTCTATGGAGCACTTAGACTTCAGCTGTAAATTGTCCTCTTATCCTTCCTGACAGTGGCCACCCTAAAACCACCAACATGCTGCAGATCAGGGTCTCACCACCCCCTCCCCCCTGACTCACACAGCCATATCACACATTACACAAGGGGCTCATTCAGTGTCTTGGGGAATTATGCAAATGAAAGGGGATATTCTCCTCCCTGTGCACCACAATTTCCATATCTGTAACTCCCGTTAGGTTTAATGAGACCGGCACTCATAAATCCCTGAGATGAAATTATACCCCTAAGTGGGTTCTAACAAAAGGCTGCTCGAAAGTTTTGATTAACAATCCCTTAAAAGTAGAACATTAAAGGAGAGATTAAGAAAAAAAAATATTCTCTCTTTCAGGGCAAATTTTTGTAAATCTGTACATTAGGGGTTCATTCCTGCAAACCTATGTTTCTAATGAAGTGCTCGCTTCAGTAAGTGTTAAAAAAAATGTGAACGTAAAGAACTGCTCTTGTTAGCACCTAAATGCCCTAACCTGATTTGCTTCATACCTGGGTCCCAAATTCTTGATGTATTTCAAGTGTGAACTTGCAATAAATTGTTTTTTTCAGAACTATATAGAAAACACATTTATAACCTTTTGCTAAATAAATAAAATTTAAACTCCAGAGTTGTCCCAAGTCTGAGTCACTTCAGCACAGTGGTGCCCCCCCCAGGAGTCAGGTTGCTGTATTCAGTCTCTAGTTGGCTTCTGACCACAAAAGGAGCTATGGATTTTAGTGACAGACTTCAATAAGTTGTTGTACACTTATCTGTTCTTTTTCTGCTGTTCTTTATTAGCCTGTGGATGGTATTTTCCCCAACCTGGCTGAAAGGGTCTATTATTTATTAACACACCAGTAATAATAATAACAAAATAAACAGATGACTTAAGAAAGATAAAGGCAGTATATTGCTGGGTGGCAGAATGTATCTGATGGTTGATCGTCTTTTTTTCCTTCATGCTTTTTAATAATTTATCAAACCATCTTGACCCTTAATTGATCACAAGAGCCGCAAAGTGCTTTTGCAGTCTGTTACATTCTATCAAACAAGATGTGTTTTTCCTGTGAAGCAGAATGAAATCATCCCCCCCAAATCAATCAGCAATAGCGTATTTCAGCTAGGTGGGTGCTGTTCACTTAGGCCCAGATTCTGCACCTTACTCACTTTGAAAGGAACTTGCATGGGTAATTCAGGTGCCTTTAACTGGCTACTTGCTTGACTAGAAACTGCATAAACTCATAATTGTATATTTGTGTTCATGTTTTAGAAATTAGAGTTACCAGCTCCAGATATTACCTCTCAACAGACCTTTTTAACACAGACTACTGATATATTTCTTAAATATATGTTTGGGCTGGGTTTTTTAAAAGCAAAACAAACAGGAAGGAACTTGATTTTCTTGCATTTGAGTAATGTGGTCTTACATGCAACAGAAGAGTGGGGTAACATCTATATACAACTAATCTTCAACTTCATAGAGAGGATGTGCTTCTAGGTAGAAGAGACTACGGGCATAAGATGTCTGTGAAAGTGATTGCTTTAAATGACAGATTATTATAAAAAATGTAGCTATGAACATCTCTCCATTTTGAAAAAAAAAAAAAGGATTGTCTTCTACATCCCATCTCACAACAGGTCCCTGGTGCTGCATGGGAGAAGCAAGCTGCAGGCGCTGATTTGACTGCTTTAGCATGGCATTCAGCATGGGATGTGTACTCTGACACTGTCCCATTTGCATCACTCCCTGCTTTGTAACACCAGGCAGAACTGTGCTTAGCTTGTGGGTTTGTGGATCACCCTTCGAGATGCTAGAGCCTGGGTGGAGAACGTAGGTCTCCAGCTCTGTTTCCTAAAGGAAAAGACTGTTCCTAGGACTAGGTATTTCATTTCCATGTAATGCAAAATCTAATTTGAAGGTGTCTGTTTCTGACTTAAATTTATTATCTACTAATCAGGAATGATTGCTTTCTCAAAGATCCCAGAGTGATTTAATTACTTACAGCTGTATTTTCTTGGTGTTTCATCAATATTTTATATTTGGCATTTTGCTTTCACTTTTATGCATAACTTTGCAAATGGAAGCAGGTAGCAGATAATCAGTTTAGAGGTGGCAAAACCAAAATATGGCCATTCATTTCACACCCGTATTTAACATTAAGCATCTCCTTTAATATCATACTCAATTCATATAACATATAGAAAATGGCAGACTATCTACCACCTGGTTCGATGCTGGAAAGTCTGTTGAGACTTAGCCTTGATGGAGGATTTACAAAGGACCTTAACATGCAGATGAGCTCTTTGTGCAAAGTTCTGGTTTAGAAAACAGTTTTCTAAGGAGGATGCATAAGGAGGATACGTAATGTTGTAATAAGTTACATTATGCAGTTACGACATGTAAATCAGGACTGTTAAAGATCCACATTTCTCAGACTTAGAAAGCAGAAAATGACATGAACCTTACTGCATTTTTCTGCACCATTAGGTGTTTCCCAAGCTCTGACAATAGAAAAGATCATCTTTTGACTTCAAGAGGCCCAGCTGGGAGAATAGTTTCTGTCCTCTATAGCTCTCTTTTTTGGAGAAGCTACACAACAAGGTGAAAGTAACGAGGAGTTCAGGAACTGCGCTTGTGCTTGGCCATTTATGGACCACCTAAAGCAGCACCTTCGCATCTCATTCGCCTTCCTGTATGCCACCTTATAAAAGAGGCAAAATATTTCCCTGCATTAGCTGCTACGCTCCTACTAATGATTCTGGTTATCAATAATGTAGTTGTCCACATGTAAAGATTGAAGCTATGCATTTGCTACCTGACTTTATCTAAGATTTTCCATTCAATAAATTTTCTCTTTCCTTGGACTTCTTGTATTTAATGCATGTCTTGAAATCTACCTCTTCATATACAAGTTCTTTGATTCAGTGACTATAGATAATGGAATGAATAGGGCTAAGTACATTTTTAAAAGTTTGCACAATAAAAACAGCTGCTGAGTTAAATCTTGAGAGCAATTGAGCATGTCTAGTTCCTCTCCTAACAGTGGTATTGGCAGCTACGAAGCATGACTGAGATTTGAATGGTGATACTGGGACTCCTAAAGCCTCTGAAATTTTATGGGAGGGAGAAGCTAGAAAGTACAGGTGTCTAAAACCCATCAGTATGGCAAATGCACACTGTAAAAATCAAGGGAAAAGGAGTTCAGAGAGATGCTAACGGCATCTTTGCATGTAGCACGTTTTAGATCTGTGGATGTGCAGCTGTCACAAACCTTTGAACATTTCAGTATTAAGTGACACGGAAACACTCAATTATTTACAAAAGCTTTTATAGAGTTTTATGTAGACAGACCTTCGAATTTTACCTTAAGATTATCACTTTTTTAAACAGCAGACTTGTATATATATAGTTGCAGTGGTTGCAACAAGACGTGCCAGGGGATGCCTGTAGGATAATGCTGACCTGAGCCAAGCAGCTTAAAAGAAGGCACGCTCTGTCTTAGAAGCTGTCTGAGCTACATACATGATGCAGCTTTGTTCTGAGAGCTGCTATATTATCAGAGTTGTCTGGTATTCAGTTTATTTTTTTCGTAGCAGAATGTTGTTTCATGTTTGTCCTTGGATTTGTTATGGGGCAAAGATTCAGTCTGGGCAGCATCTTACCAGGTTGGCAAGGGAATGGAGAAGGGAGAAGTTGCCTTCTATAGCAAGGGACTGCTAAAAGATTGGGAGCAAGAGGGTGAAATAACATTCTTTATCCTTAATTTAATGAGTTCTTATTATTAATTGCATTGATCAATTTTTGTCATTTTAATGATTTTTATATTCACCTGTTCAACATGAAACTTTTGGCTTTAAGCATCAAAAAGCATTTTTAAATACCACTCTATTATTCATTGAAGTTACAGTATTTAATTTTTGTGAAATGTTCTGAAGACTCTGAAAGACAAAATGGAGCTGATGTACCCAGTGAAGGTCCGGCAGATGAGGAGTGGTTGTTTTTGTTGTAAAGGTGATCACAATAAACTATTACTAAAATATAAAGATAAAATAGTGATTAAATTATAAAATTGGAATTTTGAATATTCTCTATGGAATTCATTGACTTCTTTTCTGAAAAAAAAATGAATGAGTTATTTTTTCATTGTTTAGAATTTATTCTAGTCACTGCAAAGTTGTTCTTTTTTTAAAACTGTAAACCCAAGGAAAAATAAATTCTCCACAGATGTTGTGTGTGTTTGATGTATTAGACACATTTTTGCAGTCTACTGCCTGAAACCTAGGGAATTCATTAACTCACAAGTTGCTGCCAAGGAGGGAAGCGGTCACATTTCCCAAGCTGCTGTGCCTGTCCACCAGCTGGGGGATATGGTAGGGCAGGCTTTGTCCTTCCTTGTATTTGGCTGGCTCTGGAGAAAGGGGGATTTGTTCAAACTGAAGGGCTGTTCCTGTTTCTCCCCTGACACCTTCTGTTATTTAATTACCCTGCTGAAGTCTGTAGCTGGCTCTGTTTCCCATTGTGCAGCCAGAGATGATGACAGATGAGAGCTGATGCTCTGCATCAGTCCCAGAGACCCCATCCCACATCTCTGAGATCACTGGCTTCAGCGCAAACTTCAGAGATGGGGACAAGACCCACAACTTTGGGAGAGAAGCAGAATTTTCTGCTTTTCTGAACCACCTTTCACCCTCAGCAAAGCAAGCACTTGCCTAAATACCACTCACCCCTGCAAGCGACCTCTCTGGGCAGATCTTTGGACACATCTGTCTTGGCAGGGCACTGCTGGATAGACTTCAGCAGTGAGACCAGGTCAGGGAGCCTGGGCACTTGTCAAGCGGGTTTCTTCGAGGATGTTAATGCCACCCCTCCCAATTAGCCAAGACAGGCAAACAAAGACTTTAAATGACAGCACAACATGGCAAGAGATGGCCAAACCTCATCTGCATCTAGTATCTTGCAATGAACAAGAGTCAGTAAAACGTCTTCTCCCTGGATTTCCCCACTACTGCTCTCCAGAGAAGGGGCTCCACACAGCAGAGTCTCAGCCTTCTCTGTGGCCATCCTGAGCCAACTGGCTTTAGCATCTCTTGGAGATTTGAGTTAAAGGATGTAACTGCATGAATGATGGAAGATCTTATGTATACACTTCAGAGGGGAACTAGTTGAAAAATCCTGTGTGAGAAGTTTGTAGTTTGTAAAAGGTACAGGCATCACTGCCATCATCCACTGTCTCCTGTCATTCCTGGGACACATTACTTAACCCACTGCGGCTTCATTTCTCCACTCCAAAATTAAAGCCAGTTTAGAATTTAATAGATCTCAGGATAACTAACATATATAACCCTGAGCTATAGTTTGTAATCCTCACCAGTACCTGAATGAGATTTCAGATGTTGCTTTTGATGTATAAAATCCTAAATGGTTTGCATGTGAGCCAGCCCCGCTCCCTGCTCCATGCTGCTGGCATGGCAGCCCTGGAGAGGCACCCTCCTCAGAAAGGATTCAACCCTCTCCATGGCGGAAACCTCTCCCTTGCGAATTCCTTCCACCCCTGATCAGTGATGGGTTAAGAGAAATTGCCATCTCTACTTTTCAGAAGAATTCCCATCAAATACAGTTGTAGAGAATTCTGAGAGGCAGATATAGGTTTTCTTTCTCTGTTGTTTGAATTCCAACAAGTAAATGTAAGAAATACCAGCCACTATAAACTTTCTGAGATACAGTCCCCTAACAGCTAACAGTGACCTTGTTGAGCACGGAGGTACCTGCTGCCAATTGCTTTTCCTTTTGATCCTATTAGCAATGTTTCAGCCCATGTCACTGTTTTCTGAACTGAAGGTGCGATATTTGAAGTAACCTGGAACAAGGCATTTCCTTCTGATAAGTGCATTCAAAAGAATAGTTTCTGTTTACTGTTTAATGTGCTAGGATTAAATGTGTAGTAATCCACTCAAGCAAGATTACCTTACTTTAAGCCAAAGGGTGTTAAACAAACAACCAAATTTGCAATGATTTGTAGGAAACTACAGAAGGGCTCTGGGGGGAAGAAGATTGCTGTCTGATATTGTGGGGGTTTTTTTGTTAAAAAATACAGGTTTTTTGTCTAATGATGAACTGCAGTGAATTCCAGGGGGAGGGATTAATAGATGACATTTATATTCATCCGTGTATTAGAGGCTGGCTAAAAAAAAATAAATAAAATATCAAAGGAATGTATAGTGGTAAAATTGCTGAAAGTTGCTGCTTTATTTCAGATCAGAAGAAGAGTTCATAAATGCAAAGCTCACCTGCTCTTTTCCAAATAGAGGTGCCTGTCTACTAAAAGATAACACTTTTCTCTAAAGGCTTCATTTTGCTTATTATAACATAGCATTTTTTCCTTCAGGTTTTATTTTCTTTTAGATCTGTAATGTGTTGTCCTGGTTTCCCAGGAACAGACCCACAGGCCAGCCATGCCAGCAGGCCATGAGTAGCCCTGAGTCAGCTGGGAGATTCAATCAAGGCAGCTGCCCTAAGCTGACTCACAGGTGTATCCCATACCACTTAATCATGCTCATTATAAAAGGAGTGAGTTCACTGAGGGGCTTCTTCCTCTTGGCCTTTTGCTCCTGCTTCCGCTTCCAAGGACATGACTGAGTATAAGCTTGAACACTTTATGTTAGTATTTGTATTAGTTTTTTTGTTTCATTTAATCTGTTTCTACTTCAACCCATGGGGCTTCTCCCTTTTTTCCCCCATTCCCCTGCTCAGCTGGAGAGGGGTCTTTGGGTAGACATGTGTGTAAATCAGGTAGCGGAAAAACACTGATTTAAAGTAGCCATGATCCAGCTCCTCCTAAAAAAGTGCAAATAATTCCTCTGGTATTGGTCTCATGAATAATAACAGTAGTAAATAGATGGAGCCTTGCAGTAAATACAAATTCAGCCTTGACTCAAGCAAAAGACAGCTACAGTGTTTTCTTTGGCATTAATTCTAATTACTCAGTGGCATTCTCTTGGGGTTTTTGTTCATTCCATGTTGCCATGATGAAACACATGGCAGATGTATTTCTCAGTCTGTTAGCACCTTGCAATGAGCCATTAACATGTGTTACTCTTCACCTCTCCCCTGCCTTTCTCGTAGGAATTATGTCTGACCACCAGTTTGGAAACCAGTTTATGTGCAGCGTGGTCGCGTCACATGTGAGCCATCTCCCGACGACAAACCTCAGTTTTGTTTGGATTGCTCCACCTGCGGGGACAGGCTGTGTCAACTTCATGTACGTATGCACACAATGCCTATGAGAAGATAATTACTCTGGAGATACTGAAATAATCTAACCTGCTTGCACTAGGACCTTATGGATTGAGTCAGTCCTGCAAAGTGTAGACCTTAAAAAGAAGTAAGAATATTGAGTTCTTCCTGGCTGAAAAGTTTTTGTGAATGTTAGGACTTATATTTCAAAGCATGTAAGAAAGAGATAGTGTTTTGTAACATAGTAAGCCATCAGAAAAATAATGTACAAGTGCATTCAAGCCTAGCACTTCAATAGAAATTGATTCCTCTTAGTAATCATATAATTCATCCTTTAAGTATACAACATATTTGCATTGACCTATTTTTTTATCTGTTGCATTTAATAAGAGTTAAGACATCACACAGATGTATTATTCAGCTAATAGGCTTCAACATAAAGTATTCACACAAGTATTTGAGAGTAGTCATACTCAAGTATTTACTGTTCCTAACAATAATGCTTTTAACTTCTGCTTAATTCAGCTAGTTTACAACCTGTAAAAAAATAAGAAGTTATTCTTACAGGTTTTTTGGTAATTCGTTTTAAAGACTGAAGTCATCATTTGATGATTTAGTACCATATAAAGTACTAACAAAATGCACAGATTAACGTGAATTATTGGAATATATATTACTATATTTTACTTTAAAGTAATTTTTAATTATTTGTCCCAAAATTTTGGTAGATCAGATTTGAGAGAGAAAATATACCTTGAGTGGAGTTGGAAGTGGAAAATATTTCAAGTTTGACCTGTTCATAGGAAAAAAGTCACTGCTCCATAATTAGATGAGTGAAACATTGCAATGTTTCAGTATGGGAGAGCTTTTCTGTGTTCCTGTGACTGTCGTGTTTGTCAAAACAAATCCTTCTCTGAGTATTATTTCCTTTCTGTCTATACTGGGAAGATGCAAGTAAGTGCCCCCCATAATCAAGCTGTTTTACTGTTTATCATGTAAAAAGTAAAAAGTGAGTGACTTACTACTTTGAGAAAAGAAGTTGCTGATAGTGAACATGGTACACGTTGATCTGTTGATCAAGTTGTGGCAGCTAGATCTTGCTCTTTGGGCTGCCTGAGAAAAATGAGATATGAGATGTGCATCTTCTCTGCGTACTCCTGTTTATTCCCTTTCTTTCTTGGATTTTTGTTTTTCCTGGTATTCAGAATTGTTTGTCCTAGCTTGCACAGCGACTGTGAATGTATATGAGATGTGACCCTCCAGTGTGAGTTTTGAGGTCAGTTTATAAACAGTTATTCATTTTCCTGCAGCTGATTTTTTTTTCTTTGTTGGTAATTTTGTATTGACTTTTTTAGTCATGTTTGTCACTGTTGAAAGGTAGGTGATGAATAGCTCTATAGAATACAAATAATACTATGACTGCTGATTCCCATTTAGGAATTAAAGGGACATATTCTAAGGCAATGAGTGCTTACCCATCTTGAAATCAATGGAAGGTTCATCATTAGCCTCAGTGGAAACAGAGGTCAGCACCGAATGGTTTTGGAAGTCCAACCTGTAATTCCTTGTTTGTATAAGCCGTAATGTGCATTAGCACCTCTTCACAAATGATGGTGTTTGTAGTACATTAGCAAAGTCCTTAGCCACACTGCAGTGTGCAGAACAAACATAGCAGAAATCTGAATTTATTCTTGACGATGTAATCTGCAGCATAGATGTACATTCATGTATGTCAGCAGTCCAGAGGCAGATATACCAAAACTATTTCCTTGCTATCTGTGAAACTGGCAGGGCTGAGTGGTCTGACCCTGCACTGAGAAGCCCAGCAGCACAGATGGTCCAGGGTCCCTGCCCTGGGCGTCCATCAGTCTCAGTGGTTTTACAGACTGCCTTACCCCATGGTTATACCCTTGGAGGATGAACAAAACAATGCAGTTTGCATCAGTTTGGTGTCCTGTAAGACTTGGCTTCTCCATAGCTGGTGTTTACTCCAGGGTGACACTTGACTGCAGGACTTCTGGGGTAATGTGATCATCAGTTGAAGGAAATAAGGGAAGAGGAATATGTTTTACCTCTAAACTTCCTCCTCATTTTTTTCTTCAGCTGTCCACACTTTCTTGCCTCAGTTGTTGTTTTCTCTGCCTACTAAATCACAAGTTGCAGTAAACAAAGCTAATTTTTTTGGTGAAGTGTTAGTCTGCCTACCTCACCCAGTTCTGACTTCAGGATTTCCAGAGAGCTGGCTCTACCTTGCTCATTTCCATTTGCTCCTCTATAGCAAATAATTAACTTAAACAAGATTTTTTAACACTTTAGACTAACTACCAGTCTAGTCGAAATTTAATATAAATTAAACTTAATTTATATTAAATTAAACTTAAATTAAAATAAAAATATTTACAAAAGGTACCTGAATTTACAGACTCTGTCAACAGTGCAACAGAGACAAGAGCTTCCTACACTGTTACCAATATGTCTGTGATTCAAATCAGCTCATTACTCTTTGACCTCTCTGGGGATGCATAATAAGGTTATTAATTAGCACCAGCTTTTGTGGTGTAATTTTTGCGGTATGGATACCTCTCTGGACACTTCTCAGGAGGAACTGGACAAAGGTCACCAGTCTGATCTCCCACAGGACACTGCACAGCTACCTTTCATTAACTGCTCATACTATTGACCTGCTCATGCTTCCAGTGGGAACATGGGCATGGCACAGGGAAGTCACAACCCTATAGACATCATGACCAAAATTCCCTTTCACTTCATCCATGTCTTTTGGTGTGCTCTTTCATAGCTCAGTCCTAAAAAAGACTGAACCCATAAAGAAGATTTGTGTGGTCATGCTGCTAGTCCATCGTCCACAGTAGCTCTTGCACCCATTGGTAACCGAACAAACACGATAGGTGTTGGGATGCCAAGATATACTAAGTTTCATAAAAATCAGCTGCCAGATAGAGCATTTATACCAGTAAATTCAGGCATTCTCAGCAGCAGTGCTGCCTGCTACAACATGATTGTATATAAACTGTCAGAAATATTCATGGAATAAATTTGGCAGTTTCCAGCTACCAGCCCACCATGCATTTCCCAGGTATGGCTCAGTAGGATGGCTCCTGGCCATGTTTGTTTTATTAGCACAGCTGGCTATGGACACCTGAAGTATTGCTGCTGTGGTGGGAGAGGAGAGTAGTGAATCTTTCATCCTGCAGGACAAGGGAAACTGAGAATGCTGTGGGGAGGGATATGGGGCTCTGTCCCACAGGGGCTCCTGCAAGGAAAATGGGCTTATGGAGTCTGGAGATGAAGTAATGCAGTAACCTGGGATTCACACCTTGTACAGCAGCTTGCCAGCACAGCAGTTTCTTTCCTCCCTTCCGGAAGATTCCTTATCTCTACAATTTGATATAGTCCAGTTATTGATACTGCACTCAGTGCTGTGTCACTGCTGAATCTCAGTATTATTTTGCCTGATGGAGCCATGCATCTTTACTTGGCTCAGCACTTCACTTGACAATCTCTCTCTGCAATCTCACTGGGGTAAGGAATGGTGCAGAGCCCTTTGCACCATGGGGGAAGGCTACTGGAGCCAACCTGCTTCTATACGAACTTGGGCAATAGCCATTTATTTATACTGACTGTGTGCAAATTGTTGCTTTTTTATTTTATTTTGTCCAAGCACCTTATAAACAAATATATAGAAACATCCTTATAAAATACCCTTCTAACAGAAAAGAAGCCCCCGGAGTCCTTACAGTATATCTCCCTGTAGTCCTTCAGTATTTTTTCACCATAGATATGTCAAGATGAACTGAGGAAATAAAAGCTAAAATGCATTATTTATTGCAGAAGAGTTTTCTTAGCAGTAATTTAGGACTGTTTTAAACAGGTATTGAGCACCTGGAGCTATTGAGCAAATTGTCAGGGTCTGCAAATGCTGTTTACCACCAAACAATAACAGGTCCTCCTTTACACTAATGAGTTGTTTCTCTCATTGTGTGCAAATATTTAAGACATTATCTTCATAATCCTTCAGCTAGGTTTCATTGAGCTCTAAGCTCACACTAACCTAGTTAAAGCTCAGCCTGGGGGAGGATAATGGCTGTTAAGCAGGTTGGTACACTGGATTACATCTAACGTTAAGCCTGTCATTTTATAGATGTCTTAACTTACTAGTTTGTGAAAGTGATAAAGCTGACCTAAATTGCAAAGCATATTGTGTTTTGACTGTCAGCATGGTTTATTGCAGAAGTTTCAGCTATAGAATAGGTTGCTATATAAATTACTTAGTAAAATAAGTATTTTTCTTATATAGCCTTTTTTTGCTAGTCATTGAACAGATGTCTTACAATTCTGATTGTGTCTATTCATATATTCACTATAGGTTCTATTGTTAGTGCACAGATTTCAAAATATATCAGTTTGCAAGATTTTAATTCTGCATAGTATAATTTAGACATTTTCTGATCATTAAAACAGTATTTAAAAGCTACCTACCAAAGCTGAACTGGACTTCTGTAATGCTGTCTGTCTGAGTCTGTAGACAGTGTCAATCCATATAAGAGATGTGACCTGTCACAACTGATCTTAAAATTCTGTGCATTGGCAAGTCTCTGAAAGTACTAAAAGGCCCAATTGCGTATTATTTGAAACCTAATTAGCAGAGCTGATGGTGCAAATGGCTAAAAGGGAACAGGAATAGCTGTGGTGGTAACTCCTTGTGAAGATAGTGGTAAGAGACTTGTGGTTGCTGAGGCAGGGCACTGGCACATCACTTCCGAAGCAGAAGCAATTGGTTCCCAGCACAGCTCCTGGAAAAGGTTTGGGACTGAATGCCGAGACAGGCAGCTGAATGACTGAAAGAAAATTGGAAGAAACTTTGAAGAAAGGAGATGTGTTTTTCACTGAGAGTATGCCTTTTCCCATAATCATCTAACAATACATCTCCTTTCTGGGAAATTTGAAATACCCTGTTCCAGAACTGGTCTTTTCATGTCCATATGTTTAAGCCTGTTTCTAGGAACTGGCAACTGTTCTTACACAAACTTGAAATATCATGTTGTACAAACACTACAAAATGTAAAGACTGTGATTGAGAGGCTTGGTTACCTATTTAAAACATTTATAGAAAACCCATTATAAGAATTACGGAAATATTGAGTAAACATCCAAGAAGATTACATGGCATGTTATATTAGTCCTCTAGCCAGGCTGGGAAAGGGCTATATTGTCTGAAGGAATCACATTCCCCTGGTAAACCACTTAGCTAAACTGTCATTTAAGACATTGTTTACTGGATTTTTTTTCACGTTTGAAAGAAATAGAGGAATATCTTCAAGATTAAGTATGCAATTATTTTTATACCCAATGATAACACAAATATTAAAACTGGAAAGTAAACAGAAAATAGCAAAAATCAAAACTAAGATCCCTTATGTCCCTTCTATTTACATGTAATCACTCAACTATTAATTATATAGACATGTAAGTTTTTGTCCCTTGTGTTCTTATAATGAAACAGGATTGTACAATGTAATTGTTGTTCGTATCAAACTCATTGATGCTATGATTTGCAATCATTGCAATCAGTTGAAGAGTGTTAATGTCACACACATGGAAACCTTAATGTATAGACAGCCTTGTCTTTGGTGTTCTGTGAAGTGCCAGCTCCCTGCTTCAGCTAAGTGCTGCCTTTCTCTTCCTACTCTTTACTGCAAGTCAAGGGTGAAGCAGGATATTTCTTACTACTCTTTTGGTATTGGTGTGGACTCTGAGACAAGGGTTATACAGGCACCAAATAAGACACGATCCTTGTTTGCAGTCAGGGTAGTTCTGACATTAGCCCAGTGTTGCATTTGTTTTATTTTTCCATGTTGCTTATAATTTGTGCCTTGTGGGGGAAAAAAAAAAAAAAAATCAGTAACTGTTCTTGTTGTTGTGCCAGTTTAGTGGAACTATGAAGAAAAATTACTCCTTTGCTTGGTTTTCCAGTTCCCTGGGTAGAGGCATTGTTGTATCGTCAATCAGCATTACATGTAACATTCTGAAAATCATGAGCCAATATTTGATTCAGATCTTGGCTCTGCTCTCATGTCCCATTTTGATGTGGTGCCAAGACTACCTCCATCTTCTCTGTTTGTTAATTTTCTAGTGAAATGCAAAAACCGTGCATGGAATCATTGTGGCTCCTCTAAGTATGACCCTAAGCGACACAAACTCAGTTGAGTTGACTGCAGAATTAGGTTTAGTTTGTCTGTTTTATCTTAGTTTTGTCTATTTTGTGTGGTGGTAAAGCAAATAGAGATGAACAATGAGGAATTCTAGGTGTTTTCAGAAACTGTTAGCAGAATACGGTGGCACAAAGTGTACTGTGTGATGGGAGGATCTGCAGGTATCTCCAGGTAGGTATTGTGAGCTATGTGTCTGTATCTCCCGTGAGAGTTAATGGAGGTGCAATCTGGTTCCATTGATGTAGAGCTGAATGTCAGGCCCTAGACATCTAGAGAGATGTATCTGCAGATCTAGAAGGTCTCTGTAGCTCTACTAGTTTCCTTAGGACATTCTAAATTATTTTAGACATATTCAGGCAGCAGAATCAAGCCCTAGGTCTCCAATGACCAAAAAGGATCACTAGTTACCTCGATCCCATTTTGACCTTTATATTTCTTTTCACCTATTTTAAGTTTTTTAAAATCTCAGTCTGAATCCCACCCAGACAGACTCAGCTGCCTAAACACAAACACCTTGTGCCAAATCATGGCAATCAATTGATCATCCCAACCACCCTCAATCAATCATTTTCAAGATTTTCTAATGAGTAGGATGCTCAACAGTTGAAATCTGGTGAAGGGTATGAACAAAAAGACAACTTTGTAAAGTTCATAAAATCTTGCAATTTTTTTCCTTGGAGGTAAAGCCTATTGTCTAATATTCTCTTAGATGTCTGATGCTCCTACTAAAAGCCCACTTTAATGAGAGGAATGTTCAGTTTTTAACATTTTCTCCAAGTTTGCAGACAATTGGCCATTTGCTATTTTAGGCTCCTCATGCTGTGTAGGCACAAGAAACCAACAAAGCCAGGAAGAATGGGTATGTGAACATTTATTAAAAATAAAAGCAGTTGAAAATTCTATTGATAAGTTAGTTGGACTTAATTCAAAAGATGAGCTAAAAAGCATAACATTCTACTTTCATCAACATTGTGTAATGCCAGAATAGAAACTCCAAGATAATACGATATTAGGACAATTTCTTTTCTTCATATGATACAAATTTAATATATCACATACTTGTATGATAGGAGAAGGCAGCTCAATATAGCCTTTGGCTACTCTGTTAAGATTTTGGCATGGTTCCATGTAGGACTCTGGCACTTCCTACATGAAATAAAATGAATTTCAATCATTTTCTACTGGTATTATCTAAATAATAAAACAATCACAGTGAGAATTACTTCCCCTCTTACAAATGTTGATTTGGCAATTCTAGAAGCAGAGATTAGGTTTTACTTTCCTTCCTTTCTGAGCAATGTACCAATTATTTTCGTGCATGAGACCGTCAATTCACAATCCACAGTACAGATATCAGTGGCTTTGTTTAAAATTCTCCCTTGAACTTTGTTTTTCTCTCTGAAATTCACCTCAAGGTTATTTTCCAGGGCATGTTATAGTTCATCAACAACATAAATCTTTGTTTCATTCAAAGAGGTGCTTTGTTTTCCCCTTTCCCCAAGATGGCTTAATTTTGAAAACATGACTGGACTGTAAAATATATTATACACACTCCAACGGTTGTATTCCACTAGGAGATTTTCCTGTGTAACAGAGGAATCAAATGAAATATTTTTTGGCTGCTAATAATTGATCAATAACAAACCTTCCGAAATTACATCCTAGAAGTATGCTTAATGAAATAGGCACAAAACAGGTTTTGTAAATTCTTTTGGAAATGTCGGTTGCATGAAGAGTAAGCAACAAACACACATGGAACCACTCTGCGGAAGTAAACATACAGTGCATAAGAACACTAGTACAAGCAAAGGCAGAGGATATTTGTAAGGCACATTTTAGGAAACAAAATTTCAGTACTGCAGATAAGCCCATGCAACTGGACATTGTGTCCACATGGAAGTCCTTTGTAGCTCTGGAATGTCCCCCTGCTTGACTGAGAGAGTCTGATTGTTTTAGTGCTGTCTCTCAAGTGGATAATGCAACAAGTGTCCAGTGCATGAATGAGTTTGAGATAAGTGTATTGTCTGTATGCTTCTTTGGGAAGCACTTGACGTCTTCCGAGGGACTATTACTAAATAACTTAGTGAAGAGCTCAATACCGCATGATGCTGAGCACTGGCCTTGATCCAGCAGAGCAATCATGCACATCCATGCTGTTATCAAAGGCACAGACAATGCTTTTTGTATTTTTTAAAATTCATGCCTTCAGATTACTTGTTTGGATTTTTGCTTTGTTTGTGTACACAGACGAGGACGTGTAAGGATGCTTTGTTCATATTCTCAGTTCACACAAATTAACTGACTTTTCTCGCCTTGTTTGTTTGGATGAACTTTAATAGAGTGATCTACAAATATTATGTAGTCATGCAATAATATTCAGCCAGACTTCGTGTATGTGTATAAAATGTGAAAACTTGGATATGATGAATATGAAAATCCAATAAGACAAAAAAAATATTCTCAATTTTTCCATACAACAGTGGTTGTCTCACATCTAGTTCTAGCAAAAGTTAAAAACAAAAATAAAGAGGAACCTTATATCTGAAGATATTAAAAAACATTAGATCAGCTTTTTCTGACCACGTGCTGAGAAAGTTTGGGTTTGAGTATTCAGAATGACCATGACCTCAAACTAGCTGACAGAGTGAACTCTAAAACATGTCTCGTAATTGTTGTTTAAACTGTACTTAACAACAGGGTGTATCCCTCCCTTCTCAATTTGAGAAACTCAAATTATTAATATTTAGATAATTCTTATCTGTGGATATAGAATGAAATAGAATCAATAATAATTCAATCTGTTTATAATTATAATGCCATTATAATATTTTATAATTAATATATAAAACATTACAGAATAAATAATAAAATATAGTTATCCTTCTATAACCTCAGTATGTACATTATATAAATGTCATCAGAATGGAACTGCACTAGTAAAATATTCTATGCTACTTGTCTTTATTTGGTTGTTTTACAGTATTCACAAATGGCAGTTAATTCTTTTGATATCATTCCGAATACAAAGATTGTTTATATGCAGTGGTCTGTATGCATTCATCAACTCTGCCATCTAGAGCCAAATACCCCTGAGGTCAAGAGGGCTCCAAAGCTTGCAGAAGTTTCTAACGCAATCATTATTTGGCAGGTAAAACATATAGAATTAAATGAAATAGTTAATAATTCCCTTGCTTTGTTTTTCCTCCATTCTTGGCATTAGAGGGGTTTAAACTAGAATTTTTTAATAGCACTCACACTTTTTCTCAACTGTCTTGCACTATTTGTCCTTTGGAAATAAAGGAGTCATTCCTGAATGACTCCTGAATGGGAGACTCATTCCTGAATCCAGTGTGGCACGTCTGTCTTGTCTCCTTTTCTCTTACATAATTGGAATATAACCTTTTTGAAAATCCCCTTGATAAGCAGCAGCATCAGACACACAGAGCCATTCCCCAGGTGAACACCCTCCCTCTGCCGTGGCAGCGTGGGGCTTCCAGGCAGGAGCCTGGGTCCATCTGTGTGATGAGAGAGCCATCAGATTTTAATGGGTGTCTGTTGCTGGCCTGTGTAACAATGGAAAATTCTGCCCAGTGTGGAAGTAGAGCAGGTAATCTGAAAGAAGGTTACACAGCATTAACTGTCAGAGTTAATAAATGGTGCATCCATTTTTCAAGTCATCATAACTGCCAAAATATCCCTGTTAAAAGGCTATGATTGCCATATTAAAGTGTTACATTACTTGCATCTTACTAGGTGTCATTACTTGGCTGTGGCTGTGGTGTATCAGAGGGCCTGTGAGCTGTTTGGGGCAGGGACAGCACCACAGCAGGAGATTTTGGTTCAGCCAGCTTTCACACACTGGCTGCTCAGCAGTTCCTGGTGGGCAGCAGCTCAGTCATGGGAGCAGAAGTCTCAGACAGGTATAAGGATGGCATCTGCTCTCATAATGATGACACAGTGATGTTGTAATGGTGAATGCCATAACATCATAATGATGGAGTCGTCATCGTAGCAGCTCTTAGTGAAAGTTCCCTTCTGTTCTGTTGTGATACAGAAGAGTTATCACCTAGGAAAAGGCTTGGAGATCCTACACTAATTCAGATAATATTAAATTTTCCTTTAAGAGCAAATTATTGAAGTATTTCATGTGCTGTTTTCTGGCCCTTGTTGCTGATTAATGGCTGTTCTCATCATATATATTTTACGGATACATTACCACTGTAATGTTATGAAATAGGGATTTCCTAACAGATATTGTTTTCCTTATCTTTCTCAAGTGGCTTGGATCTTTTAGTTCTTATTAGTAATGTAAAAAATAAAACGTTTTGTCTTACAGCATTCTAAATATCCTTCTCAGGTCAACATAAGCTGTTTAGCCCAAGCAGTAATATACATTTACTTGAGATATTTTCTGTGAAAAATGCATTTTTGGAGTCTTAAACAGTAAGACGTTCTCCAGCAATGTCTATGATCTCCCACCCAAGTAGGGAAGAGTTTAAAATAGCAGGTTTGAAGAAATTAATAATATAAGAAAGTCAATCTCTTTGTCTTTTTTTTCAGTACTTCACTAGTTTGAGGTCAAATTTTGCCCACATACGACCCATCAGTTGCAGTCGGGAACCAAAAACATGCTCCACAAACTCATCCAGCTCCTATCAGCATTAGTATTTATACAAAGGATTGTAACAGATATGAACAAATTACTTTGCAGAACCTACTTATACATTCAAAGAGCACTGTCCTAAACATCCTAAAATACAAAAGATAAACAGTAGAAACGCTTCCAATCAGTACCACAGACTGTTTTGCAAAGCAGTGAAGATGTTAGGGTGTAATTTCAATGATGGTTTTAACAAGCAACTGGAGAGAGAATATGTATGGTGAGTTAAGCTGCATAAAGCCTTTCTTCTAAATCCAGATGTAGGCATTAACTCGCATATTTGAGACGGCATGCTTATTTGCTAAGTGCAAAGATGGTTAGAAAAAGGCTTTCCTGACTGAGGATAAAAGCTGGAGTACTCTTTAATTTTGGTTACTGCCAAGCTTATTTCAACAACCACAATAGTTATTTGGCTTCTTACCAAAAAGTGGCAATACAGTACTTACATGTCTATGGATCAAAATTAGACGAAAAATTGCTTTTTCTCATCTCCAAAGCCATTTGCCACACATTTTATAGGCCTCAAGATGCCTTTTGTAATATGTGATAACAGAGCCAACTGAAGCATCTGCCTAGGAAGAGATTACTTTAATTATGGACTCAATGTCCTATTTTCTGCAAGTGTTCCCCAGAGAATTTCTTACTGCTCGATGAGAGGTGTTATGATGCACATTAAAATCCACAACTCAAACAAAAGAGGTTGTAAAAGTGAGACAAGGACACCCATAAAGTCTCCAGTCTTGTATTTAGTGGCTAAAAAAATAATGCTGAATTTTGTGATCATAACTTTTTAATTTCTCCAACACCTGTTAAAATAAATTTCCAATAATGTAGAGAGAAAAATGAATGTTACAGAAATGTGTGCTTTTTTCCTAATCCTATTATGTTGTAAATTGATTAATCTATAAAAGTCTCTAAACCACTCATGTTTTCATTTTAATTTTTTCAACATTGTAGTAGTTACTAATGATGTAATATGAAAAATGCAACAAAGATGTTCCTTGTTATCTTCTATTTTGGTAACATTTTAAGTTTGTCATTAAGAATGCATATGCCTTCCACTGTAGTATCACTGGTCACAATTAACTAGCTTGATATTAAAGTGAATATGCTGTATGCTCCTATAGAAATTCTGCATAAATCACCATCGATTTAGAACAGTTTAATGGCTACTTAAAATATTTGTCATCCTCTGTTTATCAGTTAGAAGAAAGCCTGGAGATCTTCATTAGCAGCTATTGCAGTGATGAGCTGAAAGTTTTTCTTTACACAAAATATGATGGAAGAGCTGTAAATATGGCTTGAAGATGCTGTGACAGCATGTGAGGTACTGGAGAACTTCCCTAAAATTTGTAAGTTTGCAAAAATTAAAGGGAAAATGACATCTCCAGAAGACAGTGAAGTTTAAAAAAATACCAAACCTTTTGAAGTACATTTAAATCAGAGGGCCATATCCAATAGCATTTGAGAGTGCTGCCTCTTTGATCCTGTACAATTGTTAGAAAGGTTTATTATCTTAAAACAGTAGAGTGAAAGCAATGCTCATCCTCTATAAATAATATCAACTAAGCTTAGGGATTTTTCAGTTTGCTGGTTTTACAGTAACTGTCTTTACTGAAGCAAAACTAAGTCTGAAAAGAATGTTACATAGTCAGTACTTCCCTGTCTGAGTGAAAGTAACATGGAGATGTCATAGCTTAGCAAATGGAAGAATTTAGCGAGCCATGTAGAGTCCACACCCAGGAGGAGCTTCTCTCCTGGGTGAACTGAGTGTGTTGGGTAGAGGTCACATGTGTCTTTTCTTCATAGTTTCCAACACCATTTTAGGTGCCTGGGGAATATCTGCCACAAGCTGGATCTTTGCTGTCATGTAGCCTAAGGTTGTAAATCTGTTTAGTGTGGTGTGTTGGCGAGTGTGGCTCAGAGAAACCTGTTCTGCATCTGTGGGACTGAATCTGGGTTTGGAGGTGATACCATGTGCCCTGTCTGGGCTGTGAGTATGCTTATTAACTCACATGGCATAAGATTGAGGTAGTGGATGGAAAAAGCTGAAATACTGAAGGTGGCTTTTTATGGAGCCGTCCCGGGCTAAGAGGAGCTAAGTTCAGCTCTCTGCTGCAGATGACATGGCATGATGTCCTGAAGTCTGTGAGATGGAATGGGCACATGTGCAGAGACTCTGCCCTGGTGAGGCCTCATCTGGAGCACTGTGTCCAGTTCTGGGCTCCCCAGTTCAAGAGGGACATGGAGCTACTGGAAAGAGTCCCACACAGGGCCACTAAGATGATTAAGGGACTGAAGCATCTCCAATGTGAGGAGAGGCTGAGGGAACTGGATCTGTTTAGCTCGGAGAAGATGCTGAGGGGGATCTCATTAATGCTTATAAATATCTTAAGGGTGGGTGTCAGGAAGATGGGGCCAGACTCTTCTCAGTGGTGTCCAGTGACAGGACAAGGGGCAATGGGCACAAACTGGAACACAGGAGGTTCCATCTTAACATAAGAAAACACTTTTTTACTGCGAGGGTGACAGAGCACTGGAACAGGCTCCTCAGAGAGGTGGTAGAGTCTCCATCTGTGGAGACATTTAAAACCTGTCTGGATGTGTTCCTGTGTGGTGTACTCTAGGATCCTGCTCTAGCAGGAGGGGTTGGACTAGATGATCTTTGGAGGTCCCTTCCATCTCCTACCATTCTGTGATTCTGTGACATATGGACTTCAGCCCCTTGGAAGAATTGAGGATTAAGACTCAGATTCCTTGTCTGTCTGCTAGGCTCTTTCTTGTTGATTTGTTTCTGACTCCTTCCTCTAGCATTAAGAAGCTGCACAGTGCCAGTGTTTAATGAAAAGTTTTATCTTATAAGGGAGAGGGAAAAGCCCTGTTCTGTGAAGGGAGATCCCTGGACCAAGGTGGGAGCTGAGTCAATATCAACTGTTTCCAGGCTTACTGCTTTCTCTTTTGGTTTGTTACTGAAAAGATGGAGGAAAAAAGAGTCACATCCATGGTTTACTGAAGTGACTGAGGCCACTTTGCTTGGAGCTGGATTCAGGACACTGGTAGATGGCAGGAGCATGACTGGTCCCTTGTGGGGGTTTCAGAGAGACCCTCTGCCTTCATCAGGCTGAGGAAACTACATGTACCTGAGTCCATATATTAGGCAACTTTCAATGAGGGACCCTGGTGCATCTAGGGCTGGGCTCCCTAGGCTGTTATCCCAGGCTTGTGTGCCCTACATACCACCAGATGCCTGTGTGGCACTCAAGTCATGCTGAAAGTCATAAGAAATTTCAACCATAATGTCTGCAAGGGCAAATATTTCAGCTGTGACATTTTTCCTTGCCAGCAGCTATGAAATCTGTTTGGGTATTTTCCTGCTTGCCAGGGAGAGACGACCTTTCCTTTGGGTGAAATGCCCTGCTTTGGAGCTACTGTCCCTTCACTTCTGGAGCTGGCACTGCTTTGTGCATCACTAATGGTTAGGTCACTGTTCCAATTATCTATGTGCAAATTGTTGTCTTTTTTGTTTCGAGGAGTCTATTTTAGAGTGACCTCCACACACAAAAAAAAGGTTCCAAGAGGCTGGACCTCAGTTGTTACTTAACATGATGAAAATAATATTGTTTCAGAGAATGGTGTTGTGTCTCCCAGTAGCTCTGGGCTATGGGTTTCTTACTCTGTGGAGCCTTTAACTTGTTAGAGGACTTTTTTTGACTGATTATTCTCAGCAAAGAGTCCCAGAGTCAAGTGAGTAAGTAAAGGGTTGGAAATACATCTCTGCCTCTGACTTGCTCTTTGCACTATCAGCTAATGCTGTTGACTGTAGCTGGCGTCCCTGTCCTGCAAGCTTACCCTAGCTGTGGCAGCCACCACTGGCAGGTCTCTGGCCATCTGGGCAGGAGGCGATAACTGCGCTGTGGTGGTTCCTGCCTCCTCCACCAGCAGACATCTGCAGCATGGATTGCTAGGGGAACGGTGGAAACAGTGTTCCAATCCCTTCTCTTCCCTTGCAAAGCCATACAAAGTGTCTCTTACCTGGGAACCACTAGCTTAGCTCTGTAAGCAGTTCTCTGTGCTGGCAGATGATGAATATCATCTTTATTTCTTGTGGGGAGAGGGCAAATAGATCTGAAGTCAAAATGACATTGTCTTTGTTCTGACATGTACTAAGAATACATTTCATTTTTCCTAGCCCATGCAAGGATTTCAGTACCTTTTACAAGGGAGTATGAATTGTGTTCTTGCAAGTATTTCTCTGTGTGGCATTTTCCTTAATGTGTTGTAGCCCACCAAATAATGCAAAAAACATCCTTATCAGCCTTTTATCCTTCTTATGAGGCTCATTGGTAGATGTTCTGTGTTAGCCATATACCTAGCAAAAGTGAAATTTTTGACAGACCTGGCAGGTCGCTGTGGTCGCTGTACGTTGTGCCTCAGAAAAGTGAAAATTTTTTAAGTTAACTTTCTGAAAATGAATATACTTCTAGTGTCTATTAGTACATTTATTTGAGCCTTTAAAGGGATGATCATTGTGATATTGAAGCCAAATTTAAATCTAACTCTGCACCATATGGTACAACCTGTAGACACTAGGACTCTGGGAGTTCATGCATTAGATTGCCAGACTGATGTGGTGGATAAGTAGATTCTCATAAAAGTCATTAGTTTCAGTGCACATGGATTGCTCTTGGCCTTTTTTTTTGGTGTTAAGCTTTTAAGGATTGATCTTTTAATGCTTTGCTGTGGTGCAAAACCAAAGCGTCTCAGGAGGACACTTTATGGTTACAAAGTGTTAGTACATTTTAGCTGAATTAAAAAAAAAACAACAACAAAAAGATCTCACCCTTGCTAGTACTTAGGACGTCAGGAATTTTTACTTATTTTTGTAAGGGTATTTCCATGGTTGATTTATAACCCACCAGAGATCTAACTAGTAGCTGGGATTTGTCAGTACAGGTAATTTAGTTTCAGTAATGTAGTTTGGTAAAGGTAGTTTGTTTGTATTGGCAACTTGCAACTCTTGATCTACATCTGTCTCATAGGTAGTTAAACTGGATTTCAGAGCTGGGTTTTTGTCCTGGTTTTGGCAGTAGGGCTTTCCTGGCCCAGAATGTGACTTGTAATGCGAATTCCCAGCTGGAGTTATCAGGGAGTGCCAAAGTCTGGATCGAGTTGTTAACCCTTCACAAGGATTTTACGTGGGAGCCAGTTGTGAAGCTGTGCATGCCCCAGAACTCTGAGAGTTGTGGCACGTGTCTTGGGGCTCTCAACCGCATGGAGGTTTTGGTGTGTAGCTGGTAGGTTCAGAAGCACTGATCACCCCATGACAGAGGGAAAGGGAGGGACACAAACCTCAGCCAAAACATGAACATTAAGCCTAGTGTATGAGGTCTTCATGAGCTTCATTAGATTTTCAGATAGTAACAAAATCACAGGGCAAGTGAAGCTCAGTGTTTGCTGGTGCTGGAGGCTTTGCATTACTCTGTTTAGCAGTGCTTTAATAATGCCTGCAAACTTTCAGATTATATTTGAAAAATGAATACACAGACTTTTAATAAACCTTGTTTCTTTTTTTTTTTTTTTGTTTAAATTGCCAAAATAATGTTATTAGGACTTACTCTTTGTGTCCAAGTGTGAGCACAGAATACATTTCATGGTTGATTGATGAGTCCCTTGAAAATATGTTTTATAATGAAATTGACAGACCCTTAACAAAATTAGCATAACAAATAGCGATGTAATAATACCTTTCATGCCTGTGCATTCCTGCAGATTTGCTCTCACTAAGCACTTGCCAAAGGCTGAGAGTGCTTCCAGCCAGGGCTGGGCAGCATGCAGCAGAGAATGCACCCTCAGAAGGTTGACTGCTGGCTACATGTATGTGAAGTTATGCATTCAGAGAGTCTGTATGGGTGAAGTTAAATCAGCAGTAGTGTTACCAAAATAGCATCAAATGAAGAATAGCTGTCTTGATCTAGAGTGATTGTTGGTCTACTAAGGCAAAACATGAGAAGCGTAACTTTTCCTGCTGGCAGTACTTAATTTCAGGATTGTGTCAGCATCAGGAAATATAGCTGAGATCATAGTTAGAAAAACAGTAATGACTTGGACTGTCATTGTTCATGTAAGAAGTCTATATTTATCTTTATATTTTACAGCTTTATTTTGGTGAATTTTACAGTTGAGCCTGGTCTCTACAGACTGAACTTTTGATGCTTTGTCCGTATCTAATGTTTGTGATATATGAGCTTAGTTTCTGTTGCTGTTTCTTTGGGAACACTTTCTTTTTGTATAGAATATCCTATGCCAAAGCTGGAGAAGTAGGTCAGACTCAGGTCTTCTTATGTGGGAAAGTCTGGGCTATGGCCATCTCAGATTTAATGTACATAACACCGGTGGTTTGCCACTAGGAATTTTGAGGGCATTATACTCGCCTCAATCTGCTCACGCAACCACTGAAGCAAATTAAAGAGCAAAAGTACTATGCAGTTGTTAGTATGTGAAGGGATGTTGGAGGTTGTGGAAATAAAAAGGGGAAGACCTACAGTGAGTAGGTCTCTGGTCTCCCATCAACTAATACACAGTTATGGATAGTTGAAGCTAAGTTTTAGCATTGAAGTTCATATATGTAGAGTATAATTAAATTTTTATTCTAAGAATATAGTTAAAATGATGTTAAACTAAGTGATTTTATTTTAAAGGAAAAGTTAAAATGGGACATATAATTCCAGATGGGATAGTTAGAACCGTTAACTGTACTTCCCATTGGCAAATCGTTAGGATTATTTTGGGAAATACAAAAATGAGTGGGAATAGAAAAAACAACCTGTGAAATAAAAAAGAGGAGTGAGGTTGTGGTGAGACAGTGAAGCTTGTGGGGGTACAGGTTATGCCAGGCTTGGGAAGAGTTTGTGCAGAAAGTGAGCACCTTGTCTACAGAAACTTTGGAAAAAGTAGAACCCGTTGAATGACAACTTTGTTAGTCTTCCAGGGATGTTTGTTTAGTTTTACTGGCATATCTATGCCTGTGGCAGTCCTCAAATCTCCACTATGAAAATGTGAGATTAGGAGGTAACTCTGTGCTGGAGATCACTGGTTTACTGGCGAGAGGAGCAGAGGAGCCAGAACAGTTTGGGGAAGCCCAAACCAAGGCTCAACACAGATCCTGATGTAATAATTCAAGCAATTTTAGTTGTGCTTTTTTAGGCACTGTGTGGTAACTAAGGTAAAAAGTGATCATGAAAGGTTTTGTCATGATGTATATGAAATGGGGACAGTGGCCATCTCCTGCACTCAGCCTCAGCTTTCTCACTGAAATTTTTAACAGTGGAATTCACATTAATTAACTTCTGAAGGAATAAAACACTCACCCTGAGTGCAATAGCATACAAATTGTCAGACTGATAGTTTTCTCTTTTTTTGACTAGCCAGGCTAAGTATCCTGAAAGAGCTACATTTGGGCTTCAGCCAGCATGGTTGGGTACACGGTCCATTAACCAGATTTCTTAGGCTTGCAATCTTGTTCTTTTGAGCACAATTACTTTTCTCTGATCATGTCCTTTGTAGTCACTAGAGGATCCAACAAGGAGGGAAATACGTTCGTGCACAACTTTGTGAGGGGCTTCCCTATTGGGGTCATCTGTCAGCACTATGCTGCAGTTTCTGGGGAAGCAAATGATTTATTTTGTGGTTGTTACATCCATGGCACTGCTCAAACTGCACAACAGGGCCATAATCCAACTTTACAGCTGCTACCTCACAAATAGTGGAGCATATGAAACTGGTCTCTCAAGGATTCAAAAACTTATGAACAACAAGTATAATTGGAGGTGGTTTTACTATTTCTAAGATACAAAAATATATATAACTCATACTGAGTAATTGCAGGAAAACCAACACTTGAAATTAAATTCCCTGAAAACACTAGAAAGTAGACAATAAGAAATAAATTAGCTGGTTTCCCTTCCAAAGACACTCAACATTAGCAATTCTTAAATGTCTTTTATGTCAGATGATTTGTAAATTAATCATTCATTGCCCTCTAATTTTAATTTTCTCAAGGAAAATGTTTCCTAATCTCTGTTAGAACACATTCTGCTATTTTAAATCACATTGCACAGGACAGTACTGCAAGAGTAGTGACCCTTACTAAGCGTAGTGTGAGTATTGGTGTACACACCTGACGAGATCTTCTCATGAGATAACTCAGAGTGAATGAGCTCTCAGGACCTGGGTCTTCATGTTTAGTTGGAGAGCTGCTGCAGCACGACTACCTGTTGGGATACTTGCCTATACAGTCAAGTCAGTATCTCGTAGAATCAGACGGATAATTCAGAAATGGAGGTTCTGGAAGCGTTTTGGCATGCTGGGTTGTTGGACTGTGTATAATGTCGAGGATGACATAGTTGCAGTACTTTCCTTGCAATTTGCTTTTTTTAAAGAAATAAGGTCTAATCCAAACCCAGTTAATCTGAAGTCTGATATGTATGATGTGCTTTGATAAAATTTCTTGGTTAGAAGTTTCACATTTTTACAGGTATTTATAATTTGCTGCACGAGTATTTTAGCATAATTTAGAGTTAATTAGTGGCTCGTTATTTATTGCCTGATGCTCCATAGGAGTGATTTATAAAGCCAAGCTCCACACTGCTTGTTACTTCGTATTCTGTGTGTTAGACGTATCATCAATATCATAAAATGAATGCACAGTGACATTGCTCTGGAACTATGGGGTTTGATACAAGGGTAATGGACCATAAATCAAGAATTATGTTTAATTCATAAGAGGCACCAATCTCTCATTTAGGTGTAGGCTGGGCTAGAAGGTGTCAAAAATATGCTTTACAATACCTCTTCTGATTGCATTTCAGACTCTCTCTATATGCCCCTATGTTCTGTGTGAGAGTAATATATAGCAATACAGCGCAGTTTGTCAAGTGAATAACGTTTGTGGTTTTATTTATTTGGGTGCAAATGGTATCATTATTTTTACCATAAACCAAAAAGGAATATATTTACATGAATATACTTAAAATTATTCTTAAGGGAATCTATAAATTTAAGTCTTGCCTACTCTGTGCAACAAATACTATTGTTGATTATTTAAATTCCTCTTTAAAAATCTAACACTTTTTAGTATTTTTTACTGTTATTTTCCCTTTTTTCCCTGCAGAAATGTAAATAAACCCTTGCTTCATTTTAGTCTTTCTTTACTTACCTCTTTAAATTCCTCTTGAATTAGTGCATTGAAGTCCTGAGCATCAACAAGCCTATAAGAATATTTATCTGTTTACTTTTTATTAATTTTATGTAAATGTTTCTGTCCCCTTTAGCTTTTGTAAAAAAAATAAATATATTCTTACAAAGCCTGAATTTAGGCTCAGCACTGACTCGAAAATGTGCTTTTACTGCGACATTATTCAAAGTGTATACAAAATCTAGACACTATCCTTCACATATAATGGTAATTTTGAAGCAAGAAGATTTAACTCTTCATGATCCTGATGCAGTTTATTAGAAGTGTTAATAGTGTAGGGTTTATGGATGACTCCAGGGCTGTCATTTGCTGGAAGTTTGTTCATTACCAAGATGCGAGAAGTGGGACATTTTCTGTTTGACATTTCTTGGAGTTGCCAAAATATCCATCAAGTATTTTAAATATGCGACTGAAAGGAGTTACATTCATGATAGAATACTGATGTTCACATCTAAATAAAAACTACAAAAAAACATGTTTTGTGAAAATGAAGGGATATTTTTTTTCACTATGTTCAACTTTTGTTCTCAGTGAGGATAAAAGTACTGTAAAACAAATAACATATCACTGCACAGAGAGAAAAATCAGATTTCAGGCTCCTTATGTCACAGATTTAATGCCCTGTCCTTCTGTGTAAATATGAATTTGGAATTGCCTTGTGGCAAAGAGCAAGCAGATGCATGGTGGCAGTAGGAAGTCTGGGAAGATGTTTATATTTTTGTATTTTTCCTTCCTAAATGATTTTTGTTTTAAAAATGATTGTGAAGTATATCCCTTATTGTAATGAGATATTTGAAAATATAAAGAAAAAAAAATTATCTGCTCTAAGTCATGCTTTTATTGTTTCATTTCATGAAAATTTCAGTGTCTGGATTTCTTTGACTTGCAAAGGAAGCACATTTCCTGACATGCCTCCCAAGGTGGCATTTAACTAAAAGGTTAGGTCCACAAAGAATGAAAAACTAAAAGCTTCATTGAATAGGCAATATTTGACCTATCACTAAGATCAGAAGAAAATTTATGTTAGAATCAAGGAAAAATCGATTTAAATATATGATAAAATTTTGTACACAAAGCTGGAAGAGATTTTTTATTTCATTTTCACTTAAAAACGTGTTGGAAGGAAACTTTTTGGCTTTACTTTTTTTTTTTTTACCCTCAGTTTTGCAAATCAGACTATTTTGTAAACAAGATTTAGACACTTTTCTAGGGAAAAAAAAAGTCATCTGTATGTGAAAATCGGAAATTCCCATTAGTATTTAATTGGCCCCAAATCTTCCAAACATGCTTTATACCGGACATCTCATTGGCTCCTCCTCTCCACTGCAATGATGGCTTGTCGGCCACCTGACACCGAGCAGCCTTTCTTCCCACTGTTCTGCTGGGTGATGTTACAGATGCGACTGGTGAGTTTTGGGAAGGTCTGTGGACCTTGAGGGATCTCTTGGTCTCACAGGAGGTGGTGGTCCACAGATTTCTAGGTCTTACAGCGTATCTCCAGGCCTCCCTCCCACCTCTGCTGGCAACCAACACCAAAACTGCAGCAGAGTAGTTTGGGACACCTTTCCCTCAGTCTTGCAAAGAAAATGGGTACCTTTGTGTGTTGTGGCATCCTTAGGCAGGGCGTAACGGTGCTCAGTAAAGAGCTATCATGTACCTACTTAATGACGTTAATGTGTTCAAGACAAGAGGGCTCCTTTAGGATCAGAGGTTAATAGTGCAGTAACTAACTGCAAGCTCATTTAATCTTCTAGAACTTCTGAAATAGCAGTGACTAGGGTAATTTTTCTTCATTATATTCTGTGTCCTTTGCTTAGGAAGGATATGTTTGAAAATGGGTAACTGTTGTGCATGGTGACATAGTACAGATCAATTTCCTGGGCAACTGTCCAGTTTTCAGAGTCACTAAGTAATATTAAAGTTTTCTGACATCAGCATTAGAAGGTAGCTGCACCAATTAAAAACAGGAAGAGAAAAACATGCAGAGATATTAAATTTAGACTCAGGTATATTCCTGGAGTGATAATGCTGTCTGTCTACCCCTCCTTCTCCCTACACTAGTTATTTTTGGACTTGTAGGTCCATTCCAATGAAAGCTGGCAGCAGCTTAAGTGTCTTAGTCTTAAATATATTATCTTGGGTGTTTAAATATAGGGGACCATGTTAAAGGAAACACTGAAAAGGTTCATATACAAGAGGACCACAAGGAGAAAAATTAGGAGCAGCTTGTGTCTGGCAAGGAGCTCCAGTTGGGAGTTTTACCAAACTCATCCTCGGCCAGGAGTTTGAGTTGAGTTTAGAGACCTAGAGAAAGATGATACCAATCAACCAAGGCTATTCTGTGGCTGCATGTGATGAGCTTTCTATGGCTTAGAAAACACTGCTCCTTACTTCAGGTGGGGAATGACTCTGTGCACACCCCCACTACATGGTGGTGTGCAGGAGAACACTTCAAGTTAAACCACAACCCAATAAGCTAATCGTAAAATCACAAAACAACATGGTTCAGCATACCTGGCATCAGGAATGCAGCCATGAGTTTCTGATTTCAGGAATGCAAGGCTTTAAACAGTGCCTTTTTAAAAAAGTATGTTCCCAGAAATTAAAACAAGATTTTCTTATTTGTTTTCATACAAGTTTCAGAAGTGTTAATTCATATAAACATTTTTTCAAAGCATGAATAGTGTTTAAAATAGACAAGGAACATAGGTGCAGTTCGTCTAATATACAATCCAACAGGACCAATATATATGCTCTAGAGAATAAACCTTAACATTTGAAAAACAAATACTTTCTGAAATTTAACGTGGTTTGTTATGCATAATGAAACATATGAAGTAATGGTTTCAAACATGCTTCCAAAAACCAACAGACCAAAATTCTTTATTATGTTCTTATTGGTAAACTCTTCAAAAGACCAAATCTCAGTGTGGAAAACACTGAAGAACAATTTTCCACAACATTGCTAACAGCTGAAAAAAAGTAAGGTATTTCCTTACATCAAGACAGCATGAAATTTTTTTGCTGCAAGCATAGATGAGATTTGTGAATGGAGACTTGGATAAGATTCATGTTCTGGTTGAATAAATGTATTTAAAAATATTTATGATGTTTTCTAGTTCTCTTAGTTTAGGAATTCTGATAATTTTTCATAGAATTTTATACAGAGTCAATAATACAGCCAGAAAAAAATTTAGGTGCAATAGATATTGAGAAATAGAAATAAAGATATAATTTGAAATTCTGAAGCTAAAAGGTACATGTGAGTATGTGTCCACTGAGTATTATAAATATATGAACACAGGTCTTCAGTTTAAATGCAAAAGATTGGCCTCAGGTCAATAAAATAAAAAAGGGAGGTAGGCAGCAATGTCATGCAAGGAAGCCAAACTTATGATGAGCTATTTTATTGAGGAATCCCCAGAAATGGATGCACCTGGAAGCTTAAAAGGCATAGATCACCAGCTGTATTTTAAAACAATTTATTTGTTGTTTGCAATATATTGTTTTTCACAGTTTTCTTACTAGAATAACATAGCAGAGTTAATCTTTGCCAGTGAATGAATCTGCCTGTTTCCTTAGCGTGTGCCAAACAAGTGGTACTGCATAGTTAGTGCTGCTATTTTTACAGCATTGTTTTTAGATGCTGTTCTCGGATCTGTCTTATTTTCTTCTAAATTGATAATTGTATCTCTGTCATCCATATGCCTTTACCAGTTAAGAATTTACTGTTATTCCTTCCATCTGCCTGATGGGTCTTGCTCCAAGTCTTTTGACTCACAGCCACATCCATTTCATCCATAGGGGATGGCATATTTTTTTTATTGTAGTTTTTCAGGATTTCAGCTATTCTCTGTGCAGACATCTGATTTTCTTTCCAGAGATCGTGGGGTGTTTGGTGACAAATTAAACTGGGGAAATGCCGTTTAAAATGGGAAATACTTTTGGTACCTTTATGTGATTTTCCTTCAAATCTGTTATGAATCCATCCATAACAGCGATGCTCAGGTGTCTGGTCATTTTTTCTTAGACTGCACGCAAAGATTTATCTCAGAGATGGGATGTCACTACTTCCCATTGCCAGGGGGTTCTTCCTGGAGCCAGTACCTGAAATGTTTTTGCTAAAAGGAGTGCTCAGAAGACCAAGGGTTTTAGGAAACCTGTCTGACTTACCCTGCCACACTCCTGAATTTATCCTGAGCAGCTTATGGAAAGATGCTCTACCCTGATGGTACTGGGGCTTGTACTAAATGCAGTGGTGGACATACCAGCCAGATTTCCTTAGCTGAAGAGGAGAGATTCCCAAGAACAAAGCCACATTTTTTGTTCTTTATTTGATGCAGTCTTTTAAAAAAATATTTAAAACGGTGACACTCTGAAAACCCCGTTAGAATATCAGTTTTAAGAAGAGGTCCTCTTTTATCATTAAGTGTTATTTCATGTTTGTTGTTTTATTAATCCACCATAAACTTCTTAGCTATACAAATTACAGGTTAATTTCTCTAATTTCCAGCACTACTCTGCTGTGTACAGCACCAGATATGCAAGTGTCCAATGGATGCCTTCTTCTTGGTATTTGGGATTTCAGACATGGGGATTTGAGCTCCCAAGCAATATTTCATGTAATAGAGCAATAATTATTTGTGTGTATTTGAAAAGTTCACCTTCCTGGTGACATTACTAAACTGAATTCCCAATGTATTCCTTTTGATTGGAAACTGTCAGTCATTAGCAAATAAATGGAGAGTCAAAGTCTGGTTGCATTTCATCCAGTATTGCCATTTTTTGTTCATCTGGGACATAGGGAACCCAGTGTTGCGACTGTGCTAAAAAGTCTCAGAACATCAACAAGATATTTTCCTATAAAGATTCATTCTAGTGTTGTGCTCATTCTGCCAAAAATTTCTGAAAACAAATCTGTGCTGAGAGGAAAAATGAGTCAGTAACAAAGAGCTGAGACCAACCATCTATCCTAGAAGTACTTACATTATTGCTTGGATTCTCTGTTTCTTTGGTTTCTTTCAAGGCTGTGGTTATAAATCTCTCCATTAATACTTTACTTTAAGAGAAGGATTTTTAGAGTTTGATGTCCTTTTTAATATTAGGCTTAAAGAATTATTATCAACACAGTATCAAAAGGAGACATTATGGCAATGTATCTTAGTGGGTAATTTATTTCTGAGTGAGATAAATCATGGATTGTTTCCTAGTCAGAAACATGGGTTCAAACTCATTATTGTTGGAACAGTATATTATATGGGAGGTTCCTGTCTAAATGAGTTGTAAATTGAGAGTATTTATGTCTGTGTCAAGTGAATGACCAATTCAAGCTAAAATTCGCACATCAGAATAATAACCCTAGCAGTATTTTATTGTGCAAAAACCTTCACACACACCAGAACAGTGAGTCTGGATATGTTGTTGAGCAATGTGGCAGAAGACTTAACAGGGCTGTATTAGTGTAGCTGACCCTACTTTGAGCAGGAGGTTGGTCTGGAGATCTTCTGAGGTCCTTTCCAAACTGAATTTTTTTATGATCCATTCTGGGGTGTGAAGAGGAGTCTGTGTGGGCAGGCCACAGTTCCTGGTTGAAGGAAGAAAAAAGCCTGCCCATGGCTCAGAAGCAGCTGGATTCACCCATTTTGGAGCTAGCAGCCCAGGGAAAGTGCCAGCTCAAGGGAGCAGAGTTCCAGGCTCCAGTAGAAGTGGAGGTCAGAGCCAAGGGGTGCCAGGGCATTGCTGACACCCCGCAAGGAGAGCACAAGGGCTTTACTCAGCCCTAACAGCTGCTGAAAGTTGCTGGTTTGGAAAGCAGGGCTGGAGGACAAGACCTGTTGTGGAAGGACAGAGAGAACAGATTGTTCTCTTTTAAATCTGTTTTTATTTGATCTCTCTGGTTGAAGTGGGAGACAGGTTGGATACGACTTAGATAATTTAGGTCTCTGAGTGACTTAATCTGAACCTTACGACATTACTCAAATGGGCAACTCAGAAACAAACATCTTTTTGTTGAAGAAATGCCTAACTATGCATGAGCAGAAGGATCTGTGAAACCCAGTTTCCTACATCTTTGGGCAGTGAGTCCCCATAGGACTCACTCTGCAGTACTCCCAGGTACCCTCACACCACATTTCAGCCTCAACCCCCTGGGGTCCCCAGATATCCTCCTATCTTTCCCTAGTAGATCCAACTCCTGTTATTGATGCCAGACCTCCTCACTGTAGTTTCTCCAGGTTTTGCCATGTTCCTGATGTCATTCCACCTGCTTCTTTTGGCTGAAGTATCTGCAATACTTAAAAAATTTTTCATATTTTTTAGTGGTTGATGAAATTAATTATTTTCCTAAGGCAGTATTTCATCTGCCTATTTCTATTTGTGAGCTTGTGTGGTCTTAAGGGATATATGTTTTCTTACAGCACATAAACCTGGCTGAAAATTAAAAATCAGGCAGGAGAAATAACTGTCCTTTGTATGATTAGTGACCCTGCATTTTTTTCAAGAGGTTCACCACATTCCCAGCATGCAGGAGGCAAGTGAGAATGAGGAGAGAATAACGGTTCTTCAATAACAACCATAGCCAGTTCTTCCTTAATTTGATTTTTATCAATCTGTGAAAGGTTTGCATACTTCATTTGTTTTACAGTCCTCTGAAAGCATTTAGGACAGTGGGAAGAGTGGCAAGAAATGTTAGGCAAGGAATGTAAGTAATGTTTCAGTGTTCAGTGAAGCCTTAGGGGGGGAAACCTTCCCTGTGTGACCTGGGGTGTGCAGACTGTGGACATTTTGATTTTTGATGGAACATTTTCTAGCTTTAGACTAAAGAGGCAGATTTTATCCTTCCCTTGTAAGCTGCTTTGCACATTGTGGATACACCGGTTACATCTCTGATTAATATTGAAATTAGTGGTTTTTAAGAAATGGGGTTAATTTAGCTATTTGAGGATTTCTCTGTGCGGGTTGTAAAGCAAATACAGGGGATGAGGCTCCAGATTCTCATATGATCCAGCTCATCCACAGCTGCTGGCAACATCCTTTGGGAAGAGCGGGCAGCTAAAGCAGGTTACAACAGGCTGCTCAAACCTTAACTGGAAAACAGGTAATAATACAGGTGGCATGAGAGCAGTGAACTGAAATGGTGGCCTTAAAATAGTTTCCACTATTTGGGATCTTTTAAATCCACTGTAGTTTTCATCCTAGGATCTCATATGCTGTTTCATATTTTACTCTTTGAGATTTTAAATGTTTTTAAGTTTTTGCTGTAGTAGATGAGTAAGTTACTTCTCATCAGCTTTCATGTAAAAATGTATCACACTAGAAAACCACAGAGCATCAACTGTCTGCAAACTCTCAATTTTCTGGAATCATGCATATTCTGGTGGATATTCTGAGGATATCCTATCCTAGGATTCTATGTTAAACCATAAAAATTTAAATCTGTTTCAATTTGGAGTGATAGTACTATTTATCTGCTGTATTGCTCCCCTTATATTTACCCCAAATCATCGTATTGTCTCTCAGTCATATTACTTTTCTCTTTTAAAATGCCAGAGCGAAATCAAACCCTACTTTACATCTTGTTAGTGTGTGTTGGGCCATGTATGCAGTTGAAAACATATGCATCAGGTCAGCACATAGGAGTGCGCATGGATCACTACACATTTTATAAGAGGCTGAAGTGTGGGTGAAGTTGTAGGTTTTAAAAATGCATGTTTTGTGTGGGGTACACTGAATGAGATAAAAGTTCTGCAAGACCAGTTGGATGTGGGTTAGGAGTAGCAACACTGAAAGAGTTACAATTAGCATGTCAGAGTTGCATAGGTAGTGGGGGGCGCGGAGAAATAGCTCATCTCTGCACATATAAAGTCACAACAGCCATTATTGGGTGTGCATTGCTCTGTTCTTCTTTCCAGCCCAGGCTCGTCAGACACCCAACACTGACCATCTCACTGACAGCTGCAGGGAGGGAGTGCAGTGTGTGCTATCCGTGGATCAGACCTGATTTGGGGGGACAGCACTGTGGGGCTTGGGAAGACCAATCTCAGCTTCACATAATCAGTCACTGTTTTCCCTGGAGCTGGCATTGTGATTGTCACCTGCAATTTCCTCCAGTGGAAGCAGTCACGAACCTGTGTCCAGATAGCAGTCACTGCGTACAGATATGCAATGTAGCTGCCAGCGGCAGACACAGGGTTAAACTCTGCTACTGTGAGTAAAAAAATAACCTTTTTTTCCTTAGTCCTGTTGAAAGCCTTTTTGGGGGTGTCATGAGATGGGGTATTTTACTGTAGGGAATGTGAGTCTTTTCCCAGCCCTCTCCCAAATGAATTTGTCCCAGTGCCTTCCTTCAGCAGGGACAGGTGTAGATGACAAGCACCCCTGTAAGGGCAGAGTGAAAGTCAGGTGTGCAAACCCCAGAGCATGACCAAATGATGACAGCTTCAGGGGAGGGTCTGGGACAGGTACTCTGCTCCTAGGAGCACGGCTCAGTGTGCACTACTGAATCAACAGGAGGCTGGAGGGACATCTCTCTATCTACAGGTTCATGAACACATGCAAGTGTATCTGGATTTCTTTCTCCCTAATTGTCAAGGTTGGTGGAACAATTTGTGTCATCGCACAGGGGACAAACTGGTATTACCTGGGCTGTTTTCAGAGAGGCTGGAAACACTGCACTTCAGTAAAGTGTTTTTAAGCTTTTTATCACTTGAGCAGGTTGACATTTCAAGTCCTCTTTCACAGGTGATGTGGATTATATATCGTTCAAGTAGAGAATCAGCAAGTCATATTTCTTTTTTTTTTTTTTTGCTTTTCAGTGACAGCCAATCTAAGAGTCTTTATTGGCACCCAATTTCAACTTGAATAGTTTTGGTTTAGGGAGGAAAATTATTTACAGAATTGCTGTAATTGAAGTGTGGGGTTAGTAATGCCTTGAACTGACAGTGAGCCTTGACGTCTGATAGTCTTCTTGTGTCAGACCTCTTTCTTCCTCTGTCAGCAGTTTGTCTCCTCTTGCTACTTTTAAAAATACATTTTCCCCTCTCTTGCACAGATCCAAGCAGACAAATACATCTAGGCTAATGGAAATGTGAAGTTAATACAAAGAGGAACCTTATTACCTCTAAGTTGTTCTTCTTTCTAAGCTCTCAGTTACCATGTCAGAATGTTCCTGTTTCCTCCCATTTTTTCTTTTGTTTTTCACCCCTTTGGAAAGATTAATTCCCCTAGAATTACCTCTGGGGACACACAGAACATGCATCTTGCCTTTTGGCTGACTGACACATTAGATTTGATTAGTCCCTTGCCCTTTAGCTGGAAATAAATAGCATACAATGATGGAGTGGGACTGGTGTGGAGTAACACCGTTTAATAGTTAGTAAGAACCCTTCATCTAAGCAATATTTAACTACATTAAAGACTGTTCAGAAACTTTGGAAAAACAGCACAGATATCAGTTAATAGATATATACGTCAAGAAAGCAAAGCCCCCACAATTAATCCTTGAATAATTTTCTTTCTCTGGTAGGTTCTTGTTCAGGTATTGCCAAGATAATTTCTATTATAATTACTATAGATATTATGCAGTTTTTAGAGTTGAGTGTCAGTATAGGGATAGATGTTTTTGGATGTGTTACATATTTTCAAAAGGGAAAAATCTGCATTCATGATCTTTTCCCATTAATCTCACCTGTCAGGTAGGAACATCCCCAACAAAGGAAGTTCAGTACAGAAAAGGTACGTTTTGCACTTCTTTCTAGAAGTAGCTTAGTTCATGCATAATTGCACTGTGTTATTGTCATTTGCTCCATGAATAAAGCATAAATACAGAGAAAAACAAGTGGATAATACTGGAAAACTGACAGAAGCAATACCCTTAATAAGTCTCTGAAGCTGCACCGGCAGGTGCAGAACTCATGCATATGCCCATTGCAAAAGTAGCGTTAATGTGAGCATATGCTGTAGGAAGCGGTGCCCTTACTGCACAACACTGTTGTCCCCAGGGTGCAGAGCGCTCCTGCTATGGAGCAGCAGTAATTGGCTTCTAGTCTGCATTATCCAGCAAGGGATGATAGACACAGAAAGATGCAGATCATTCAGCAGGCTGCTGGCTCTTTCCCCAAATCCCTTTTTTCTCACACGCATGCAGAGATCCAGTAAACAGTACACAGTTTGGTATTATTGGTATTGTTTGGTATTTGCTCGCATTCAGGCACATACTTGAGCTCCCCTCTGCATGTGGTCCGTGTTTCAAGAGTTTGCTCCTATCTGCCTCATAAGGGAATTTCATCATTGTTGCCTACATCCTGAATTGTATCCCAGGCTGTTGCATAAACAGCATCTCTGAAGTCTCAGTGCACTGCTAATGTGTTTTCTTTCTCATTGTTTGCAAAGCCCTCTCTTCCACCCTGCCAGCCTGAGGAAGGGATAGAAATGTATAAAGTACCTTCTCTGCCTTAGGTGTGGCATTTTCATTAAAAGTTGGCTGTGGGATGCCCTGACAATTCATTTGCTGGAGGAACTCACCGTATCTTATCCTTTTAAAGAAGCCTGGGCAAGTGCTTGACTTTGGAGATTGTTTGATCACCTTCTAACTTGTGCGTCCACACACACCTGTGAGGAAATTTGCAGAAATGTTATGTAGTGATCATGGTTTCTTACATATTCATCACAAGAGATTTAAGAAATATTTTAGTTCGTGTTTTTAAATAAGACTTAAAGTCTCAGCTTTCTTGCCTTTCTTTTTGTGCTGGGGTGATGTATTTGATATTATTTTACTCTGTACTCACTCAGTATGGTCACAGGTCATGACAGCAGATGAAGAAATGCTAATGAAGAGCTGTGGCATGATGTTTTGCTGTATTTTACAGAAATGCTGGAAATCCTAGAATAGTTTCCATGGTGTACATGGTGGGGATGACAACCAAAACCTCACACTGGTAATGCCGTCCCAGGACTGTTGCCAAAATACTGTTGTTACATGTAAAGCTCAGCTCTAGCTTTATATGTGCCTCTGTCCAAACAGCCAGAAAAGCTCTCCTCGCCACGAACAGAAGAAGAGAATGACCTAAAAACCCCAGCAGCATCAGGTGGCCATAGTTTGGCATTTCTGGACACACACACTGGTGTAAATGGAGCTTCTCTAAAGGAGCAGGAAGCAAATTAGATCCTAGAGAAGTTTTCATTTCACTCCTGTTTGTATTCTGACAGTCTGCAGATGGGTTTTACCTCGAAGATCTGCCATATCTGAAAAATTTAATGTTAGATGCGATACTTCTCTTGATCATCCTTGTCAGTGTAACTAGCTTAGTAGCCAAGAAAAAAACTATGTATTGTGACTTTTCTTTTTGGACCATTCCTTTATGCTCCTTCCTGACATTTTCATAAGCAAGAGAGGTGTGATCAGAGAGGACACGCAGCTCACTGAAAAATCACACTCACAAAATTGCTTTCAATATCTTACTGTTGAATGGAGAGACTATTTCAAGGACTTCATATAGACCTATTTTGAGCCCCTTAATATTAATTATTTTCATTACTGACTCAGAGAAGGGATAAAGAATCCACATGAAGAGTGCGTATGAGTCTAGACAGATGTTGGAAGAACTTTGACTGCAAGAAATCAGACTTCAAAGGCAATGTGGGCAAATAATGAAAGGTTTTGAAATCTCCAAGATAAAACTGAAGTTCTGAAGTACTACAGTTAGAAAAGAGAGATGAAATGAACAATTGGAAATAAAGAATAACTAGCATGGTTAGCGTGACAGCTCTGTAAGAGAAAAACAAAACCAATTGCATTGTATCCCCAGCTGATTATGAGAAAACAAAATGGCAACTCTTTGTCCATTGTACATTAGCTGGTCTGCTAGCTGTGGGTCATTAATGGGAAATAATTATTCTTTAGACAAAATTGGTGAAACCTCAAGTATAGTCATGGGGATATGACTTCCTCAAAGACGGAGATAGACTGAGACCAGAGGAGACCAAGAAAACAGAATGTTGTTTCAGAAAGTGAATGGTTAGAGAACAGGCAGGTACTAGGCTTCTTACTCTGATGGAAAAAAGAGAAAGAATGAAGATGTTTAAACAATAAATAAATAAAAAAAAAAAAAGAGAGAAATCAGTCCACTTTGGTTTCTCTGGACAATGAGGGAAATAGAAAGAACAAGTCATTTGGCAGCAAAACCCAGTACAGCGCATCAAGAAATGTTTTAGGGTCTCCTTTTTTGGAGATGTTTGACAGAGGCCTGAAGCTGAGCTTACTTGCCTCTCCCTTTGATTCCAGAGAGGATTTCTGGACACTCATTCAAGCTCTACATTTCCATCAGCAGCATATACCAGCATTGCTATTGCCTATTGGATTGTGTGACTATTAATCTCCCACAGCACCAGCTCTGTGACCACTTCTGCTCTGCACTGAGAGGGGTATGCTTTCTCAGGCAGAGTGATGCGCTTAGCTTTGTGATATGCTTATTTTACTCACATCCCCCATTGAATCCCTGTGCTAGTACCTTCGTTACCAACCTTGTCATTTTGGTGTAGGAATATTTCTTTTGCTATGCACAGAAACAATCCCTACAAATCATGAGTTTAAGAGAGTGCAGAAAGAAGACAGGAAGAAAGCAAAATGGGACTTCTGGTTTGATTAGTCATGCATATAGATATACATATGCATATAAAAAAAAGTATACTGCATTATTTATTGTTGTCTTTTTTATGTTCACAGGGCTACAGCTACTCATAGGGGCCAAGTTATATTCAAGGATGCCTTAGCACAACAGCTGTGTGAACAGGGAGGTAAGAGCTACAATCATGTTAAAAATACCTGGAAAATATGGTTTTCCATTGTATATGCATGTTGGTGTTACTCATTATGAAAGCTATTTTGTTGAAAACTTAGTATCAGGATCTTCTTTATATTCTTAAAACTACTACTTTTTTTGGTTTCGTGCTTCCCATTAGTGATCCAGGGAACTCCCTTGTCCTCTCTGTTAAACATTGGGGAATATACAAAAGTTAAAGTAAATGCTATTGTGTTCTGCACGTACCTGAAATCAGCCTGTAACAACCAACGTTTTTTTTTAATCAAAATCACAAGCTCAGTTTTAACTCTCACTGTGTTAACTGTAAGTAACGAATGCAATATGCCCATGGCAAAGGTTTTTTTTTTCCATCCAGCTCACATGTATCTTTGTGAAGAATCTGCCTTCCCATGTTGTGAAAGCGGACCATCAAATTTTTGCCTGTCACTTGCAACATTTGATCATTTTTATAGCTAAACAAAGTGTTTGACTTACGCAAACTTTAAAAATCTACTTGCTTGAACAGCTTATTGTATATATTGTTTTGATGAATAACCTAAAAATACATGTCCTGTTGTAAGCTGGTTTTTTGCAAGCAGTACACTGCTTTGAACCTGCTTCATTAAAACAGTGGGAAGTAGAGAAGGTATCTGTAATTTTTGGTGCAGGACAGAAAGGAATTTCTGTTCTGATCCAATTTTCTCTGCAAAATTCTAGTGGTATTTCCATGTGAAAATGGATGGTTAGACATAGGTCAACCAGTCTAAAATAAATATTTTAAAATTAGAAATGTGTTGTCATATTAACAAATGAGAAAATTCCCCAGAATACATATTTTGGAGCATTAGAGCTTCAGGTTTTATTCCTGTGACTCGGGGTATACCTGTGCAATGGCTTTTGCAATAAGAAGCTGTTGAATACTATGTCAGGAGCACATACTGATTATTCATATAAGGTATGAATATACCTCAGTGATAATGAGGGGAAAGTATTTTAATTTCCAATTTCAGTGTTTGAGTTTTCAGTATTTTAATATTTCAATGGCAAGTAGGAAAGAGGATTCAGAGATGTGACTGAGGATGTCAGCTAACAAGCTGGGAAATTAGAATTAATTATATTTTGAATTAATTAGAAAAATGTAACACAAGTGCTGGCAATCAGAAGAGAGTGTTACAATGATCTGGATGGAAGCTGATTGATTGAGTCAGGCATGTATCAGTACTTTTACTGTGTGGAAGGAAAAATAACAGGAGAAGTCACCAAAATGCCTTTGGTACTCATAACAGGATATAAATTATATGCACATGATGTGGGTGTGGAAGAGTTGTGTTTCAGTGACTAGTATAAGGGAGTTTGGGGATAGAAGTGTTGGCAGAATCACCATTTGGGATGTGCTAAGGAGGATGGTGAGGATATCTCAGGCTACTTGCTGCATAGAGACAGGTCAAGAGTGGAAAAATTAACATGCAGAGTCATCAGCATAAAGTGACGAAAAGTCTTATAAGCAAATGAAATTGTCCAAAGTATGTCTACATAGTGAGAACTGTTCTATGAGCACAGTGTATGACAGCCATGTAGTTAGTAATCGTATTTCCCTATAATATTGATGTGCGATCTTCTCAGAGGTTCTCTTGGTCCTTCTCCCAGACTTTTACCCTCACCAAGGTTTCTCTCTCCTTGGCCACAGCTTTCCTGATCCAGCTAGTTAAACATCCCATTGCCCTTCCTCCTGTCCATTCCAGCGCCATGCTGTCCTCTGCCCTTTTGTTCTTGTTTCTTCAGCAGACAATGTGCATTGCATTAGTCCCCTTAATCAGTTCATACTATTATAATTCTTACACTGATAGGTTTAATTTTTGTATTCAAATAAAAGATGTTTTCCTTGAAGCAAAACTCACTGCTTTTATTCCATGAAGACAATCAATAGTTTCATCAATACTAGTAATGTAAACAAAGGACTTTTTCAGAAAGAGTTAGTGAATTTATTTAGATGCAAATATTGTGTTAAAATACATGCACAACAGCAAGGTAGATTGACATAAATGAGGTTTTATGGTCTGGTTTTGGCCTTAAACATTACTATACTGAAATGCTGTAGCGAATGATGTGACATATTAACTAGTGAAAATAGAACCACAGGGCAACTCCATAGATTTATTACAGGATATCTTTTTAATAATTATGTTCCCTGGGGATTATATCAGACTTCATAATAACTAGTACAAAGAATATACATGAAGCAAGGAGTCTCAGAAATCCTGTTCACTGTGCTGTCCACCCTCAGATGTTTATTAGTAAATCCTAATAGAGATAATAGGATTTGTGCAGTGAAAGGAAAGTGTAGTTCTTATTTTGAAGAGAATTAGAGGATGATAAAGGGCAGCATTAAGGGATGGCAATACCAAACAAGCAGCCCTATGTATGATGTAAATGGAATAAGGAACGATGTCCTATGGAAATACACCAAGGAAAGTAAAATAATCACTTGAAAAGCTGCGTTTTAAGCATAAAATAAACATTTTAGGAAGCTTGAGAGATCTTTGAGAACTGATTTAAGCTTTAAATTTTATCATCATTTTATTAGATCTTGAAGAAAGGATACAAAAATTATGAGACAAAAGAGTTAATCCAGCCCAAATAGGTAAGAAAATAAAAACTGTACAAACCAAGATAGAAAAGACAGATATCCTATAAATGCTTCTAAGGATAAATAAGGATGTTAATGGCTGATTATATTCTTGCCATTAGTAACATCTTTAATAATTTCTTCAACTTGCTAATTTAATATCAAAATTAGTAGAAAATAGGGTAAAATTATTGTGCAGGTTGATTCATATTTATTCCTGGTTTGAGTAGAATGGAAAATCATACATTAATAAACAGTAGCATAATTAAAACAGGAGCTGGCAAAGCATCAGACTTGTCTGCATTGCACTGTCGAACTCAAAAGACTCGAGGTCTGTATGAATACAGCAATGCTGTTGGGAGGAACAGCTCTTGGTGCAGGGATGGATGCAGCCAGCACTCGTGTCACACAGCCCTGCCTGCCTTTACTGCATCAAGTAGGGTGCTAAAGGGCTAAGGAGACTATTTCCCCAGTACTCTATGTAACTTTGGGACAGTAGTACAATTCTTTGGAATAAGGACCATACTGGGAGATTTGTGAATGTGTAGTTTGGTTCTGCATGACTAGAGGAGAATCTCAAAACAGTAAAAGCTAAGAGATGGAAAAGATGAAGGATGTAATTCCTTCTTAGTACAAAATCATTTCTTGCAGCATAGTTCTCAGAATTTTATATAATCTCCTACTCAATGCCACAAATTATAGGATCAAGATTAGTTTTTTTAAGAAACAACCCTACAGTCTGACAGATGTCTCCATATGAAAGTAAATCCTGAGAATTGGCCCAGACTTTCTTTTATTTGATAACTTCTGCCTGAATGTTTGTGGAAGATCTTTTAGGCGTGTTTTGTACCTTGCAAATATGGATTTGAGAACACTCTGAAAAATAAATGCAAAACAGATTGCAGGCTCTCAGGCTTGACCAGAGTGGTATTTCGAAGAACAGAAGAATGGAGTTCAGAGCTGACATATTGTTCCTTGGCTTACGTGTCAGCAAGAGTAATGCAGCCCTTGGGCAACACACTGACTCTCTCTGGAGGGATGTATGTTCAGCCTCTATCATTCAATAGCAACTTTGTTTACCAATAGAGAGTAAGTATTGGCAGGAGTCTAAATAAAAGCATTAATTTCCTTTTTCATCTTCATCTGGCTGCTAATGACAAGGAGATTAGACTTTTTCGTAATCTGCAAAATAGAATATACCTCTCTCCACATTGCATTTGTGATTAATTGATGAGCATCAGCTAATGACTGCTAGCTGTTGATCTCTGAGCACAATGCTTGTCTGGGAGCATTTGAGAATTTGAGTTTCTGTAATTCACTTTTCCTTTATATTTAAAAAAAAAAAAAAAAAAAAAAGTTCAGGGTTCTGAAAGAAAAGAAAAAAAAAATGTCTATTTTCCATTGAGTTTTAAGAATATTTTATTATGCTGTATTCCCTGCTTGACCCTGCTTGAATATGGGTATCAGTAGTATAAACTGATGTCACTGGAACATGAATTTAATTTGCATTATGCTTGCTTTTTTTTGTGTGTGAATGGAGACTGGTTTTGCTTAACAGTTAACCATTACCATGTCTAATGATTTTGATTCTTATTTTTCCACTGACATCAGGACCATCACCAAATCTTGTTTCCCTCCTCATATTTCACGTCCTCTATCTGAAGATGACATTCTCCTCCAACTTTTCTTGTATTTCCTTTCCTTCCAGGTTAACCAAAACAGGGCATAATTTTCTATTAGTCTAACCTTTCAGTAGCCTTACTTCATCCACAGAAATTTTTAACCTTTTACTCCAAAAGACCCCTTCATTCTCCCTCATCCCATTGACACAGAGCCCCACAATGACCCTATTGACTTCTGAATTCCCCATTACTTTCCTCAAGTTTCTCACGCTTCCAGTTTGGCTGTGGCCTTTCTCTCTCTGAATCACTTTGTATTGTGCACTCTATTCTGTGCTTTTTCTTACCAAAGGGATTGCCTTGTCTACAGGGCAAGCATCCTACATTTCCTTACATTTTCTCATATTGTATTTGCTCATGCCTCTTAGATGGTGAACTCTGTTGAGCTCCATTTCCATTCTTTGCTTAGTACAATTTGTCTCTTGTAAAGCTCTGCATATACCCAGAGTGCTAGTTAAAAACCAAATAATAAATTCATTTACTTTACTTTTTTAAAAAGAAATTACATTCTCATTCAAGCTAAGATGCATTTCAGAGTCACACAAATACCGATTCTTACTTTAAAACCATCCAATCAAGTGCCTAAGGAACATCTAAGAAAGTGAATCATGGTTTAAAATATGAACTAAGAAGGCCTTCCCCCCTGCCCCATCAGTCTGAAGTATTGTATAATAATTTTTTAAAATGTAAATTATAAATGTACAGCTACTCTGCACAATATTATTTTTTTAGCTCTGTCATGTTATTCAAAGAAACTCCATTTGACTTCAGACACACTGTATGGACTACTGAACAATCCATATTGTTATAAAATAAGTAGTTTTATAAATTGATAAAAAAGGCAGACCTGAAAATATTTTAAAACTACAGTCATTGTTTTTGTGTGATGTTCTAAATTTCAGTTGTTTTGGGGAACTTAACTTGAAGATAAGCGCAGTGCCATTTTGCAATAAAATATAAAATGTAATACAGAAATTATTCATAGGGAGATTGAAGTCTAGGTTTATCACTCATTACAGGGCACCTTCACAGTCTTTTGTCATATTCGTCTCTAGAATTTGAATTACAAATTAGATGAAGGAATACCTGAAGCAAAAATGCTTGGGCTTCTCAGATCCTGTAGAGATTTGGGAAACACAACCTCTCCTCAACATGAAGTCTTATGTGTAAGAACAACCTTTTGTCCAACATTGTTTGCTTAACTCCACCATCAGTTTTTTAAATGAGTGATCAATAGCACTAGTATGTATCTGCACAATTTCCTTCATGTCAGTCCATTGGTAAGCAGTCTGCATTTGCAATACACTATGCACACTAGTGAAGAGCTCTTTGAGGAAAAATGCTCAGATCCCAATTTTGTCCTCTTTAATCGCATATATAGTTATATTTTTAAAAAATGCAGAAGTCAAAGAGGTTTGCAAATTTAAAGGTTCCAAGTTTGTGATATATCTGTGTCTTTTAGCTGAATACTGAAATTTTCCTAATAACTGTAGTATCATTAGTGACTGTGTGTATCCCGGGCTTGACTGCCTTCCATAGAAAGCCTCTTCCAAAGAGTGATGCCAAGTGACCTGCAATGACTGACAGTCTTGTCTTTCATTTTCAGGTCTGGTCTGCTCTCATTGGAGAGGAAGGTCTCTTTCAATTGAGTTACTTTCAAGGGCTAATGAAATTTGCTTGACCAACTAATGAGTCTTCCCACGATGTGGCCTGACATGACCATCCTTCTCATAGGCGAGCATTAGTGGAGTGGCTCTCAACAGATCATCCCTTAGTGACGATCTCAAGCTAATGAAAAGGGATAATGCAGAGCATTAGAGACAGAGGTCTTATTTTTAGCTTAACTTCTTACAACATCAGGAATATTTCAAATGCCATGCTGTAAAGTACTTTTTTTCCTACGGGCAAAATCCAGAACAGCCTGCATTGCTTGATCTGGGAAATAATTCAGTTAATTCAGCTTAATCGATTTCTCCTATGCAAAGAGTTTTTAAAAGTTTTCTAGAGAAATTTATACATGCTTGCATGGAGAAAAACAGTGCCTGGGACTGCAAGGAACAAAGGCAGTCTTCCTGTGTAGTACCCATCAGTGTAGCCCAGTGTTATCCTGGAGGCAGCCCCAAGCTTAATGTGCAATTAGAGTTGCTTCAGATTTTGTACTGTCATGATGAGAGGTCTTGGCCATTGCTAGAGTCGTTATTGGCATTTCTTCTTGCGAAGACATGATGCCATGGATAAATTTCTTGTATAAAAAATGGATCATTAGCTGCACAAAGAAAAAAAGATTTCATATTTCTGCATGTCTCTGATTTCTATTCAGCATCAAACTCTTAAGAATGCCTTTGCTCTTTGCTGCAGTAAGGCTTTCAGTGGTTCTGTGGTTGTTTTCAGCATTGTGTGTATATATATATATATATATATGTTATTGGATGCAGTAAAACCTGCCAGTCTTCCAAGCTGTAAGACAGTTAAATCAAAGGTTTCTGTCTAAGATGAATCTAGGCATCTTGCCATCCTTTTCTGGTCTACAGATATCTCAGTTGTTCCTTGCTCAGTCTTCTTAATCACCAACTTCCCCATGAAATGTTGCAATTTCATTACAGAATGTCACGCCTCCATGCAAACCAAGTGTTTAAGTAGAAGGCAGAAAGAGAAAAACACTTCTTGAGATTTGTGTTGGACAACTATGTGTGAGGGCTCTACACAGATTGCTGCATTCATTTTTAGGTTTATTTTTAGCCTATTTTTAATTTGTCAGATGTTATGACAGAAATTGCAGTACTTCAGTAATTTTTTGCAAGCATGCTGAAGAAATCAGAGTACTGATACAATTTAGATCAGTGCACAACAAGAAACAGAAAATCATCAAAAAAATCCTGGCTTCAAAGATTCACATTTTTTGGTGTTCTATTTACCAAAGAACAAAATGCAGCTAGAAATATATCTGCATGGGCAAGGTACTGGGAGGCAAACAAGGTGGTAGGTGCTCCTCAGGAGCTTATATGCACTCTCTTTGCCTCTGTGAAAGAGGTTTAACTTCCTTTGGATTTAAGATTAGGCAAGGCTATGGATGTAGTAGCTACCATGGAGTATCTAGCACACTGTATAGACTTCCCCATGTTTTTAATATCTCATAATCCTAGACTAGAAGTGGTCTTTCATAACTTGCTGTACAACCATTTCTGTCTTTTATTTATTATTGATGCTTATTTTAATTAGAGAATATTTATTATTTCTTTCCGATCATATTTTTATAACTTTGAATATGTATCACATTTTTCATAATTAAACTGTCAGGATAGTTGACTGAAGAGAACATGTACTGCACGATTTGTTTTATGCTGTATCTATTTTTAATGCTGCAGTTAAGCCCTGATCGTAGAAGATACTCATGAATTGTGTGTCTTTTTTCTCTGCAGCCCCAACAGAAGCTCCCTTACATCCTCACCTAGGTAGGTGATTTGTTATTCTTATTACCAAAACTCAGAATCACTAACTTTATTATAATAAACAACCTGTAAGGTATATGAAACTAGCTCTGGGGAATTCAAATAAAAATGAGACTCATACAAAATGAATTGAATTATGTCTAATTATGATTAGTTGTTTTTTCATTGTGATTTTTATTGCTGTTTATTTATTGCCTTTGAGCCCTTTCGTTGTCAGCATATCATGCTGCAGAGCTTTTCTTCCTAGCTATGTATTAGAGCATCTGTTTGCCTGAAAACACATAACGCCCAGTGTGGCACAACACTGTCACACCAGCGCTGGGTCACTGGGAGGAAGGTTTTTTCCCAATGCACCTCTGAGGTGCACACAAGTGCAGGTTACTGCTTCTCCTGCTGTCCAAGCTGGGCATGGAACATGCATCAGACCTCCAGGTTTGCACCCGTTAGCCTCTGCATTGCAAGTTGGTTAGTCTGGGACAGATTCTGGCATCCTTGCTCAGTCTGAACAGCAACTGACGGTCACTTCATTCATTTAATGGAAGCATGTACAGAAAGGTCTGTGTAATACAAATACAGCTACTGAAGTTCTGGAATTTGTTTTTTTTGGTCATCATAGATAATTGATACAGCAAATCTAGAGGGAAGGATGGAGTCTAAAACTTGCAGGCTGATAGTTAGAAACATTTGTGTTACACAACTCACAGTTTATATTCCTTACATGAGTTGACCTGTACTGCCATCTCCACTAAGAGCAGCAAAGGAATTCCAATGATCTCATGGATTTTTGCTTACAAGTTATCAGAATGAACCCACTTACTACTACTAGAAGTGTGGTACATACATTGGGACATCTCATCCCTCCTTGTACCAGTTTCCAAAATATGGATTTGGAGGGATTTTTTTTCTGAACATTCAGAACAACCGACAACTTGGAACAAAAGTTCCTAAGATATTTAGTGTGTACTTGATGAAAATATCTTTTCATAGCTATCGCACTTTGGTGATACCTTGGAAGACTTACTTTTATGTGGTACAGTGAACCAGAGTGAGCAAAGAAACCTGTAACTGAGGAAACCCTGCTTTAGTAACTAGTACACTTTTAAAAGCTGTTTTCCTCATTTTACAATAAAGTAATCTTTAGCTCTAGGTAAGGCAACACTTAGAAAGTACTGGATGATTACACTGGGTGTTTATATAAAGTGCTTTTTTTTCTTTGCAGCTGAAATGCACAGTGACAGCATTATCCTACGAGATGACTTCGACTCTTACCATCAGCAAGAATTGAATCCTACCATGTGGTGAGTTTCAGACTTCTGCTTTCCTTTGTACCCATTTTGGTTATTATATTGAAGTATTTTTATTACATTAATTTCTAGATACCTCAGCTCATATTAGCATAAGTTCCATTGGGATCTGAATATACTAATTTATTAATTAATTGGCTAATGGGTGACTGAGAAATTATAAGCCTATTGAAGTGAATGACAAATTCTCATTGACTTCAAATTTTGAATTAATCTAAAAACAGAAAAAAGGAATAGAGCTGAACTCAATAAATGAATTTTTATGAAAATTTGGATTTCTTGAAATCATCATCATTTCATGGAAAAGGGGATGAATTTCAATAATTAATTTTTTTTTTTTTTTTAAATGTGTTCATGTGGACATATATCTGTTCAAGATACCTATAGTAAAAACTCCTTCTAAACTAAAATCAAATATTCCCAAATCATTCAAAAATAGAAATGAACTGGAATTAAATACCTCCTTCTAATTTTCAGTTGCTGAAAATATTTAAGGTTGAAATTTTTTTTTTTGGAAGGCAAACTTTTTCAGAACTTTTCTATTCTATAGGAAGAAAAAACCCTTTCTGCCCCAACTCTATACAGCATCTCCCAATTGTGTTTTTTGTTCAGTGGGATTCCTGAGTCAGGTCATTTGTATTATCACAGTCTACATCTGAAACAGCAAGCACAGGCTGTTACCATTCTTTAAACGGATGCTCTTGGAGAATCTTGGGACTCCATATGCATAATAAAACAAGTACAATTTCGGACAGGTGAGGCAGAAGCTTTATTAACTTTGATCATAGTGAGAGGGCACTCAGACAGCATCTCCCCCTCTGCTCCCCGGTTCTCTGCCAAGTGACTGCAGAGACCCCACCATACATTGTTTCAGGAAACAAGGAGAGAGGTGAGAAAAAACAATCATTTCAATGTTAATAAAGCCAAGTATCCATCCACTCTCTGCCAGAGTTCTATTGAGTCCAACAGTAAATAACAGGACAATATGGAGAGATGGCTGTTGGTGGAGCCTATAGGAGTGGGACACCCAGTATTATCTTCACTCAGAATTGGGGATTTGGAAACAATTGCAGACTGTTAGCTTTTAGCCAACAGGAATATTCTTTAGCAAAGATAAGTCTTAGCCAGAACTCTCAATCTTAAATATTAATAATTTTATCACCACAAAGATTATAGTGATTGAGTACCATGTCATATAAGTATGTATGTCGCAAAAGAGGAAGTTACAGGTCTCTTATAGTACAAAACTGACTCTCTTCTGTGTAGTGAATCTTTCTGCTGGTCATACTGTACCCAGATAAACCCATCTATCAGTCTTAATATGAAGTTTTGAAGGTTGGAGTCCCCTGTTTTTATATAAGATTGTTACTGAGATTTCTATTCTTTCCAGTTGTATTTCATAAATATAACTGATTTTATTGGTTTAATTTATACAAGACACAGAAATATTTTAATGGCTCAGTTTATCTTGTTCAGATAAATTCTTGATATGCTTTTTAGTATTTACCTGCATTGTTAGTTGGGAATACATACGTTCTGTGAAATCTGACTTCATTTTCCTTTTTATTAAGGCCTGTCAGAGTTTTCCATCTGTGCAGGTCTTTCACAGTTTCACCATCTTATGTAAAAAGATTGTGATTTATGGAATTTGATGGATGTTTTTCTTTTGTACATACTTACTGTAATTCTTTCGAATATGTGCATACTTTTTTTCCTGCTTTTGTTCCTATTGTATGATCTCTTTAAATGTATTTCTAGACAGATGCATTAAGGACCTAGAATACTGTAATATAAAAAAACCTTTTTCTTTATGGGAATGAATAGATCAAGGACTCTTAATGGGTTACAGAATAGCTGCCAAGGTAGATAGCTTTAGCAGCAGTGTGTTAAATGGACTTGAGTGGAAAGAAATGAGAGGAGGCATTATTTCCCTGCAGATGTCTCATAACTCACAGAGGGCCTGTCTGTTGGGAGCCCCATAATTTATTTATCCATTGCTCTCTTGTCTTTAAATTCATCCTTGCTTTATAGATGTCTCGACAGAGAAATTTCACACTAAAAGAGACTCCAGTCTCTTGCTTCTTTTTTCCCTGAGATTTGGATCTGGTCCCCCTGGAATAACCTTGACCCACCTTGGCTGATGGGTCAGTGCAGGGAGGTATGTGCTGGGAGAAAGAGTCCCAAAACTTACCACAATCCTGAGACAGATTTTCCTGTAATAACATGAGAAAGCCAACATCTTCAGCAGTGTTAACTAGAAGTGGAACACAAGAAAAAGAAAACTGTAATGAGGTGCCATGAGCCTTCCTGCATAAAGGATTTCTACAGTAGCTTTGCCTTCAGTGAAGGCTCGCTTGGTGGCAGAAAGCTCATTCTCATTTGATTGTCTAGTGGGAGGTAAACCAGAGATTATTAACAGTTTACACCATCCACCATAAAATTCCATTTTTTCCCCTGGCAGCTGCTAAAATCCCATCTTTACTACAAACAATTGCAGTAACTGCTAGAGCAGTATTTCCAGCTCTGCTCTGCCCGGGTCTGCTGTGCTCGGAGCATGTGGTAGCAGCTGTCTTGTGTGCACCGACACTCCAGCAGTGCCGTGTCACCAGAGGCCAGTTATACTAAGCCACTGTAATAATTTCTGAAACCATTATTTGTCTAAAGATGAAAAGAGAAGTGTTTGTATTTTCCTATGATCTTTTCTTCTTAAATCCTACATAACACTGGTTTGGATGTGATTAACATTCTCCCGCTCCTCCTGATCCCTTTTCTGGCGTGTGCAACTCTGGCAGAGATGTACAGTCCAAGTGCACACACAAAGCATTTTATAGCTTCTGTGTGTGTCTAATTTTATGAGTCCCAGCAGAGCCTGTGTGTCACTCCATCACTGGGAGAGGCCTCACATCAAATATCTATTTTGTACAAGGGCACGGTGTAATTTTGAGAGTGACTGCCTGTTTTTTATGGATTTCTGCTCTTTCAAATGCATTAAAAGACACATCGTACCCAGCAACCATATGTTTCTTTGGAGGCTCAGGAGCAGGGAAGGAGTGGCTAGGAATCTTTCTGGAGCTGCAAGGGGACAAAGGGAAGGTTGAGATGGGGCTCTTGGTAAACAGAAAAATCGCACCATCTGGGAATGGGTTTCTGACCTAAATCACAGTTTGGTGATTGAATGAAAACAGGAGAAACTGCTAAAGTGGGAAAGGACAAGGAGAGGCAGAGGCAGCACGAGAGGACACATTTCTTCCAGCGTGCAGTCATATCAGAAAATGATTATTTCCAAAGTCCCCAAGCCATAGGCACAAGCCTGCTTACTTAAGCAAAGTTTCCTCATTTCTTGGGTCTCATTTGCCACCAACTTTACAAAGATCTCTTTGGCTTACGAAACAAATATTCTTCAGACATTCATAAATGCCCAAAGTATTGTATGTCTAACACATACTAGCTGTGGAAGTTAAGGTCAGTAAGTGACTCCCACTCCATGGTAAATGTAGCACCAATGGCCATGCTAAGCGGTTCACAACTGACTTGCAGAACTAATTAGATGGTAACATTTGATGCATTTTCAATGAAAAGTCTAACAGTACAGGTGACTGGTGGTTCCTGAGACGTATTGAAAAATGGCAGGAATATGTTAGTTCTGAAATCTCAGGAACCATGGAAGCAATTGGTTTCCCCTGTAGGGGAAGGAAATCTGCACCTTGTAGTACTTGCCCACGAAGGCCAGGGAACAGCCGGATGAGAAGAGGTCCAACACAGGTGGTATCTGGAAGACTGTCTATATCATTGAGCACCTGTTTCTGTTGCCTCCATGTAACCTCATAAAATAGCAGAGGAGAGTATAAAAAAGGTACTATATAAGAACTGAAACAGGCCAAACAAGAACAAATCTAGAAAAAGTATTTTGTTTAATCTTATGACAAATGATGTGACAAATGATGTAAAGTTGAGACAAAAAGAGGGGAAAAAGAAGATGCATAAATTAGTAAAGAAGAGATGCTGGCATTAATGTAAGTTTCTGTATAAAATGCTTAGTTTTAACAGTAAGGCTGTAGACAACAGCGGATTCAATACATTTTAAAAAGAAAGACTCTGTACAGAAGCTTGTTTCTGGCTAAAATCTCCTTCCCAACTTGATGCCATGTTTCATCCCAAATCCTATCAGCGCTCCTAACAGCACTTACAGAAGACACGCTCTCCAAAGATGACATGAAGAAAAGCCGATCACGTAAAATCAATCAATAAGAAACAAGTTCCATCACTTCTTCACGGCATATGAGAAATGAAGAGGTACAGTGATATTTCCAGTGGCAAAGAGGTGGAGGAAAGCTTTGTGACAGGAGAGAGAGGTCCTAAAGTGGTTTCCAAATTGTACTAAAATTGTGGGATTAAACTTCAGAAAGATTTATGTTTGAAAATCTCTTGGCAGCTTGAGATGTTTATCTACTTTATAGTCCAGACATCGCAAAAGACATCAGTCAATATAATGTCCACAAACTCAGGTATTGTAGAGGGAAATGAGCTGACGAACAGGGATGTGGAAACAGCAGATGTTTCCCCTTCAGCAAAGTGAAGAACAATAGCAGAGAGAGGTGGAACTCTAAACCAGTGATGAGAGTGATGGCAGGCCTGCAGAGAAGACATCTAGATGAATATGACGCACAGTCAACATTGGCAGTGAGCACCAGCTGTGAAGAGAAAACTGAAGTGATTTTAACGTGCGGAGATTTTAGACTAGGCAGGTGAGAAAGATAATGTGAGAAGCTGCACCCAGTCAGGGCAATTAATGCTGTCTCCTGTTTGTATAAATGGAAAAGAAATTAACCTTCCTGTCTGCACCAGAAAAGGAGCAAATTGGGTCATTTCTAAGCACGCAAGATGATGACGATGATCTGAGGAACAGCAGATTGATTATCTTGTTCTTCATGCATTCCTGTCAAGCTACTGAGCAATTTATTGTCAGAGGTAATACATTTCAAAGAGAGCACAAGGGCTTGAATCAGGATTACCAACAATCATCCAATTTCTTATGAGGGGAGTCATCATAGAAAAAAATGAGTGATGATGAATCAGCCGTATAAGGACAGTGTTTCTAGACAGTATGTTGTAGACCACATTACAGAAGTAGAAGAGATGAACTGCTGAATCACTTTGCATTCAGTGACATATGAGAATTAAAAAATTAAAATATCCCTTGGATTATGTATCTTGTCCTTTTATGAGGATGTAAATGGTCCCAACATAGTATTCATAGGCAAAGTTTTCCTGCCATATCTGCCTCCCCCTGCACATATCAGGAGTTCAGGCAGATGCTCCACTATAATACCCCCAAATGTAGGGGAAGATAATGACAATAATTCTCATAAACAGACAGAATCCTACAGAATTCCAGGTATTCTTCTAGTTCCTGTTCCTGTGTTCTTCAGCTACCAGAGATTAAGGATCAAGTGAAATTTAGAATATGACAAAACACACACTCTGTGACCTCTGTTTCTGTACTTTGTCTTAAAGTACACTTTAGTTCACTCACATGCTCTCTTGCCCTATATTGAGAAATAAAATTATTGGCCAACTGTGGCTTCTATAAGTAAATATTACTCATTGGAGTTGATAGGAACTACATTACTTTGAGGATTTAATTTTGCTACTTAAATCGAAAATACTAAATGCTATCAGCGTGAATTGCTATAGGATTTTATTGACTTGCTCATACAGGAAAAAAACTCAAGGATTTTTTACATCTGACTTTGTTTTGGGAAGTGGAGCTGAATCTGACCGTTAATAAAATCTCAGAATTTGGGAAGTGGGAAAGAGGCATTCATCTTTGACTTCTGTAATGGACTTGGGCATAAGAAAGCCAGCCTGTGCTGAATTCAGCCAGGATCAGCTGAAGAGACCTGAAATAACAAATACCATCAATTATTCACCACATCTATGCATCTGAAAAACTAACATCTATCACACAGCACATCTTAGCACTCATAGACCTGCAGGGCATTGTGCAGGGTATTGTACACTGCCCAGAGTTAACCCATTCTGCCTATGGTTCCCCACACTTTGCTGCCCAGGGAAGGTCTCCTGGGAGCCAGGGGAGTGCTGAGGAGCCCCAGTCTGCCACGAGAGCAGGAAGTAGCTCCACTTAGTTAAACACATATTTTTAAAAATTCATTTAAACGTTATTTCTAACCACTGCCTGGATTAACAGCAGCCCATCCTGCCTTGCTCAGGCTTTTTGGACACATGGAACCTGCAGGGAAAAGCTGCCCTTGCCCCATGGAGTTTCTGGCAATGTCACCAGCCTCTTCCTAGCAATGCAGCCAGAGATTTCATTTGTCATGTCCAGAACCATGGTGGGCAGATTGTTTTTCAGATACTCAGAAACAGAAACATCCTGGTCCAAGCAGGATTATAAAAAGACTTGTGGAGGTTTAACAGAACACCTATTAATGAAAATACAAACAAACAATATAACTTAGGAGAACAGGTGGAAAAAAAAACCCGAGGAAACTTGTGTAGGAATCAGTAAAAATTCTGTCAGATATGTTGACAGCAAGTCCCTATCTCCTTGGGATTTCTTGCTTTCCTGTAAGATTTGCCATCCAGAAGTTAGCTGGAGAATGAAAAGCCAGAAGAAAATCAAACCTTTGCAAACTACTAAACTACAACTGGGCTGTATATGTGGGAATGTGTCTTTTGGCAGCATTATCCATCAGGAAGGGTAGCCAAGTCTGTGGCATGAGAGAAGCCAAAGAAAAAACTTCCTAAAGACCCCTTACACGTGTCCATTGCACTTAAAACTCTAAAAATATCAGTTATCAAAGTACAGACAAAAATCAACAAGAAGTAAGAAGGTTTGGAGTGAGTTCACCCTTGCTTACAATGGAGTTGCTGTTGGAGCAAATGTGAGCCTGTAGACTCAGTTAAAGCTGAGCTTTGGGTGCCTGAAGGCAACATTGGTCAGCCCTGTAGGAGGCAGTTAGTCAGGGGCTGGCAGCACCTCCAATATTTTTTGAAACTCTGCTGTTCGTGCCAAGAGCTGATATCCTGATCCTCAAAGGTGAGGGAGAACACCCTTTCCCTCTGCTCCACAGCTAGGCTGCCTGTAAAGCCCTTCACATAAATTAAGAAATGTCAGGAGAGGTGCATTACTTGGCTCAGCAGCACTTACCAGCCTCTCTGAGAATGTCTTCATACTTTTTCCCCTAAAAGGTGAAGAGAGAGACAACTCTTTGTTACCAGGAATATGGGATACGACAAATACAAATAGAAAGTAGCAGCAAGAACCATGTTACAGAAGTTTGGCTGTAGGAGCTTCTTGGTGCTGTGTTTTGGGTGAGGTCTACAGCCTCGAGCCTGCCCTTTGGGGTAAATACACCTGTGGGTTGAAGGGGGGCTGATCCTACCCCCTTCTGAGATGTTCTGTATGGTAACTCTGCAGCAGTGGCTTTACATATGGTATATCAAATGGGCAGTAAGGATTTTGGAAGAAGAGTAACTTCATGATAAATTATATATGTAAAAGAGTTCACCTTGGTTTCAACTTGGTGTTTTGTGGTCAATGAGCAGGAACACTCCTTTTTGGAGGGGGGACTGTGTGCAGAGAGTAAGTACTTATTCACATGGGCTTTTCTTAAGAGACAGCCCTAGTGCATCATACATACAATTGCTCAACCTTTATGTTCAGCACCATGATAACAAAACAGTCTGATTTGTCTGAGCATCAAGCTATAAAGGTCTTATTTCACAGTTCACAAGCCCAGCGTGGTCTCAAACATACAGTTTTCGCTTTCTTTTGAATTCTTTTTGATTTGTTCCTGCAGGTCTGAATGCAGTAACTGCGAGATTGGAGAGCACTGCGGTGTGATAATGCATGGCAACGCCGTCACTTTCTGCGAGCCATATGGTCCCAGAGAACTGGTAAGTGGAGGCTGGCTTATCTGCAGGGCTGGAAGTACAGGCTGTGAACTGAGGCTGCCTCGGCTGCAGAGATGTCAGTGTGCTTTGGAAATTTGGTGTTCAGCAGAGAAGCTCTTAAGGAAGATGACAGGGCCATAGAAGAGCACTCCAGGAACATCCCAGTGTTTTAAACTACAGGTGTTAACCAAATTTTTCAGTACTTTACAGGGGAAAGTCTCTTGATGCAGTGTGCATTCAAGTTATTTAAAGTATCTATAAGAGACTAGAAAGGCAAGGAAATAGAACTGTGGTGTCAAACTGTCATCATTCTCTTTTTATTTCTGACAATGAAATAGAGACAAGGTTCATTTTAGTTCTCTTATTTCATTAGCTGTGTCCTATTTTTTTCTTGTTTCTGTTGACAAATGTTAATTTGGTTGTAAAACATTGCTTGTGAACAATGCGTCCTACAGACTTAAACGCAGCCTGGAGCAAGCACCTGCCAGTCTCAGGAAAGTGTATGTAACAAATTGAGTCATGATGAAGGTGACAGAATTAATTTCATTGGGAGGTATTTTGGTCATAAAATTGCTGTAAGAAACAACACGGTGCAATTTGCGTTAACTTGGGATCATCCGGGTGTGGAAAATGAATTGAATGATATATGACCAATGTCCACATGCTGACACTGGGCAGCTAGCTGCAATGATATATACAGAATGGGAGTTTTGGAAAGAACTGAAAAATTATAAGACCAGCTCAAAGCCTGTATAATTCAAAATTAATTTTCATGTTTTCAGCAGTCTTCTGAGTGGAAGGAGAGGCTCATTAGAGCTATTTGAAGAGCACACATGGAAGAGGGCCATAAAACAGAAGTGGTTTTGGCCAGGCATTTCCTCTTCATTTCAGACACTGACAATTCTTTTAACAGGGTTAATTTTGCATCTTTGACTGAGTCCAGAATGCCACAAATACAATGTAGATACTGCTGGTGTGGTGACTGAAAGTCATAAACACATATAAAGCTAAATCAGAGGTTTTGCAGATAAAGGAGAGTTTCAGTCTTTCTCCTCACAGCCAGCTCCAGCCAGGGAATCCTGACAGGGATGCTAAATTGCCTCTCTGCTACTTTGTATCCTATTTGAATGTACTATGCTTCATTAACTGCCTTGAGAAGAGATGCATTGTTTTATGTCCTGTGCAAAAATGAAGTCACACCACTGGGATATTTTTCCCATTTTTTAAACTTTTTCAGTCGCAATACTGAGCATAGGTAACACCTCTTGTGAAACAATCTACGACATTTAGCAAACCCAGGCTCCTAGCTATGAGGGTTTTGAAATGTTGTTAATTAACTGTCTTCTCCCTGCTGATATGTAATTTAGAACATCCTTAGTAATCACGAATTGGCTTCAAAATCCGGTGCTGGGCTATATTTGTCGTATTACCATGTGGTAAAGTAGCACTACCATGGCATCAGGAAATTGGAAAAATTTATTATGATGCCAAAGTAGTGTGATTAAATAATCAACTGAAAAAATCATCATGCTTATAAACAGTCAGCAGCCTAATAATGAAAGTGTTTATAAATATTATGGCAGTTTTGCATAAAAATCAAATCCTTCTGAAGGAACACGCTGATGGCTTAACGTTTTGGATGAGCACAGGATGGTGTTTGTACCAGAGGTCTGACCTAGTTTTATTCTGGAGTATGGACATAGGTTTAAATCTCTATTTTCTTAGAATCAACTTGTTTCTGATTTGTAGTCACGTTTCAGCAATTTCACAACATATCTCTTCCTGTCACAAATTTTAAAACCTGTGTAATTCCTCCATTCATTATGCATTTTTATTCTATCATCTTTACTATTTGAGTCCCATCCTGTCCCTGCTTGAAATGGCTCTTGAAATCTCTGTTCCTGTTCATCGTTGCCTAGTGCACATTATTGCTTTAAAATACTTAGTCAAGACGAGTTGAATTTGCAAAACGTGTTGTACCAACAGCTGGGACAGCTGCTGGTTTGCTTCCTTGACCTCCCTTTCTTCTCCTGACTCCCAGCAGCTGCCTGTTACTGGAGGCAAAGTTTTTTTAATGCCAACTGTCTCTGTTTATTATCCCTGTCAAAATCCTGGAAATATGTACAGAGATGTTGCAAAAAAGGAAAAGAGCGACTGAAGGCTCCCTACCAGCCTCTCTGGAGCATCTGAACTCAGTAGCCCTTTGCAGAACTTTGCAATAAGTTTTTAGTACGTCCACACTTTTTTCCTAAAGCTTTACTGAAATTACTTACAACATAGTCTCTTTTAAGTCTACGTGAATACTTTTTCTGTGATAACCGATACATTTAATTTCTTGGTGATACGAGCCACTGAACATTGATAAAAGGTTTAGTTTTCAAAAGAGAACTTGCACAGCATAACTAATTGAATGTAAACTAATATAATAGGTACTCATAACTCGAAGTCAGAAAGCACTTCATTATTTGACATGATAAACATGATGCCTAATACTGAATCAATCCTGACATAATGGACTTAAATGGGGATCTGACTGTATTTTTAAAGGAGTTATGTAAATGCAGCTTCTCTACTTTTGTTGAAAGACTAATATTACTTGCTATGAATATTCCAAAAAGAGGAAAACTGCATTTTAAGTAAACATTATGTACAGACAGTGCCAAATTTTCAGGTAGATTTAAAGTTGCTGTTTGAGATGATTGTGAAGTCTCGGGAATCTGTCCCACTGAATCTGTCTTAATAATTCACAGGTTGTTAATAGCTGTGATAAATTTCCTAAGTTTCCATGCACCCCCCTAACACACATGTAGTCTTGTTATCAGCTAATCTTCAGTGCATTTCAGTGAAGATTCCATTCTTTAATATCTACAACAATTTCTTCTCCATATGTAACATATCTGTAGAAAAGAAACAAAACACACCAAAAATTCATACCGACTCATGAATGTCTCCATCCATTATTTTCAAAGGTAAAATTTCACAAATACCTCAGCTTGGTGCATGCTGGCACTGGAAGAAGTCCAGTCCTTTTTGCTCTTCTGTACCATCACCTGTCCCCTCCCACCGGAGGGAGAGGTGGTATCCATATGAGCATTGGTGGGCCGCACAACAAAATACATCAGCAAATGAATCCAGATTAAAACTAACTTGCAAAGGAAAAAGACTAACAGTTTAACAGAAGTCATCTATTCTAGCTGATTTAACATGTAGCTAGCCAAAAGCTGATGTTAGCACATGGAAGGGAATAGAGGGAGCTATCAGCTAGAATTTGTTAATCATATACATTTGAATATACATTCGGAATATTTGCAAAGATATGGAAATATTTTTGAAAGTCTCCAAAGACAGAAAAGCCAATACGGCTGACTGAGAGACAACACTTGTTCTGTGTCAATGGAGTCCTAAATAACAGTAAGAAAACATCTGCATTTAGGATTAGCTTTTGTTCGGTGTCATACAGCAACGCACAGGGTAATAAGGGACTTCAAACGTGAGAGAGATCTCTCTCAGCATTTTTCATGTTTATCTGCATAGTAGATAACTGAAGAGTGAAGGAATACTTGATAATGGAAGAATCTCTGCTTTTGCTGTGTGAGGGAAATTATGCAGAAATTGTACTGTTCATCATTACAAAACGCTGATAAAATTGCCTTTGTAATACTGGCATGGTTAATGGATGCTTGAAAGAACGTAGTGTCTTCCAAGTCATTGAGTCTATTTTTCACTTGAGTGCTGAGTTTTGTAGAAGATGACAGTTAGTGTCCCTAAGCTCAAATGTTTATCTATATTTTGCTGATTAACACTTTTTCTTTCATTCTCCTCTACTGTTCAGTTTCCTCTACGTCACTCATACAAGCAAAGCAGGAGGATCATTCAAGTCCTCTGGGTGCTCCACTTGGAGATGCCTCCATGCAGATTCCCAGCTTTGGCTCCCCTCTGGTAGCCAAAGTCTGCTAGCCCCAGGACCTTACTTCTGGGGCTGAATTTGCTCAGAAGTTTGACTTCTCTGTGGCATATCCACGGTATGACATGGTGCATGGATGCAGATCACAAGGAACACATGCAATGGAAGAATCTGTTGCTGCTCTCATGGGAAATCACGTGAATTATTGGTGTGGGAGGTCTGACATGGGAGGACAACTCCAAGGTCTTGAAATCTAGGATGCAGGCACCACTGGCAACAGTTTCAGATTAATTTATTTAAGGTGTTTGCTGTCCCTGTTCTTCCAATTATATGACTTCTTTTATGATTGTGTAAATTTACTATCTGTCCAGGTCACAACTTTTTCCTTTTCTCTTTTGATCTAATGTTGCCATCGTCTTCCAGCTCGTGCATTTTTCCTTCTTCAAGTAGGATCTAAAATCTGCTTATGATGATAAATTATATCTTTGTTAGGTCTTTTGCTAAAGTGAATGAACCAAACTTTGCATCTCCTCTTTTTGGGGTGACCGTCCAGTTGGCCTTTCTGCTTGCTAAATAGTTGCATTAATTTTTCAGCTCTGACAAAATAATTAGATCAGGCAGTGCTCTTAGGCAGTGTTTCTGCCTTGCTTGTTATGTAGCAGTATCGTTAAGTCCAACTTTAAAAATAAATTGAAAATAAATATGTGTCCTTCACAACACTCCTGTGCTTTTTATTTTACAGCATTTTCAGGAAAATAGTCCTAATTTGAACTCTGAAATATGCTGAAAGAAGGGAGAAAGAAAGGCATTAAAGGAGGGTGGTGTGCTGAACACCGAGCAAGCTGCTCGGTGTCTTCTGCCTGTTTATAGGTCTTGGAGAGACGTCCACACTGTGTGGATGCTACTCAAAAATTTCATTGTATATATTGTTCAGTATCACCAAAGTTTTGTTTGATTTGTTGTTCAAGATTTTATTTATTATTCCCTCTTAATACTTCATTTTATTATTTTAGGTTTACTTAATGTTGTTTTAATTATTTATTTATGATCATTTTTGGGTTTTGTTCTGTGCTGGGAGAAGTAAGTGAAAACAATTCTGTATGTACAGATTTATACTAAGCTGACTATAGACCACAGGGCTCATTTTTTAAATCTTCTAAACACTGGTCAAGTGCCTGTGTTTCACATGAATGTGCTCAGTTTGTAGACATTAACACAGTAAAATAAAAAAAAAAAATCCAGCTTTGATTTATGATGAGATATCAGTAATCAAAATGACATAACAGAAATGTCCATGATCACTTGTCCTGAAAGGGTTGGTGATTAATCATTTTATGCACTGGAGATCTAGGTATCCAGAGAGTTTTGATGCTTTCAAAGAAAAACAACTGATGAATGTATTGTTTTGCTGCTCTAACAAACTCTCTGCTGTGTGCTTTTCTTCCCGTAGACCACCACCGGCCTTAACACAACTACTGCATCCGTCCTTCAATTTTCCCTTGGTAAGTTTAGCTCACCTTTCACCTGAGAAAGTGCAAAAAGTCATTGCTGCAAAGGAAAATGGTGCTTGCATTCAGGTTTACCTTTCTGGTCAATGTTTCACTTGACACGAAGGATTAAAAAATCTTTTAAAAACTACAGCACATTTATTCATCTCCTAACCTAAACTTTGGAAAGGAGAAACTCCAGTAGATGCTCTGATAATGGGAGGCATAGTCCGGGTTTGGGGTTTTTTACACTTATTTTATAACCTGAGAGAGAGCATTATAATCTCTTGCTCTTTCTCTGACGTGTGATTACTGTTTCTAAAAAATTATCTTTTAAAACATTTTAAACCTTTGATATATTCCAAGTTGTGTTGGTTTTACCACTTCCGTACAAACAGAATAGGTAGAGCAGACCAAAACTAAGTACCGTTTAGTTCATATTATCAACAGTATGGTTGTATGCTGTATTACTTAGAACACCTGATGTAAGTTATTGCACATTTTCACTGTGTAGTTATGGCTATAAATTATGACAGAAATGGCTTGGGCAGGGGGTAAATTGGGAACACAGCTTGTTAACTCATACCTCAGTGTTCAAAATACGATGGAAAAATGTTTTTACAATATAAATGTTTCAATAAAAAAGCAGTCAGGATATGTAGCCCGCTTCCTCTGTGGACTTCTGGATATCTGTTTCCAAATCATATTCCTATTTTTAAAAAAGTAATTATCTAAAAGTATCTCAGCAGAGGTGTGATTAATCTCTGGAAATCTCAGCTGGAAATAAGAGCTACCATGTAGTTTAGCAAGCAGCTTACTTTTTTTAATGGATCAGAAATCCAAATGATAGAAACCTCAGAAATATATTTTTAAAACCTGAAGGAGTTTGTTTCACTATTTGAGGTCATTATTACCTGTCACCCTTCAACTGACTGCAGTGTTAATTGTTCTAAGGATTGGTATCTATGCTTTTATATTGAATTATTGTCTTTAATAATCCAGGAAAATGTATCTGTTCCTAAACTGAATTATTGCATAAATATCGGGCATATTCCATGAAAACCAATACCCTGCACTTTCATTCAGTCAATGAAAGGGGAGAAACTGCTAGGATGTGCCACTTGCCAGCAGAAACCCTCCTGCCCTTGGCTGTGCCTGAGGATTGGTGACTTCCGTAACGTTGCAAGTTTGCGATGACAGAGGAATTTTGCTTTTCATGAAAAATTTCATAAATCTTCTATGCATTATTCTTACAGTGACCCAGAGTGGTTAACAGCAGTGTAAACTGAATGGGTTGGTAGGTAAATATTTGCTGTCACAGCTCGGTGGCCGGTGTCTGCTCCAGGTGAACTGTAGAAGGGCACAGACTCCCAGATGTTTAAAAACTGAACATAAGATTTCCTTAGTAGCTTTTGTTCCTGTCAGCTGGGAAAGGTCAAGAACAGGCTGAGTGGTAAATACCCTATATGACAGGATTGTCATGAATATATGGTAGCACTACCTTACTCTGTACCCATAAAATCCCCAGTATGATGGAGCAGGAGAGGGGTGGATGCACCTCTGAGTAAATCAAATTTCAGCCTGAAGTTCAAAATGTATCACATTTCTTCATGTGCCTATGTTAGGCTTGAAATACAGTCCAGATTGGTTTTGTAACTGATAAAAACCGGCATGAGCCGGGGGACTGCTGCTGAGCTCAGCAGTACTTGGCTTTTGAATCATAAATCTAAACTAGGCATTTGCCAGTTTCCAGCTTATTCCCAAATGTCCGATTTAATCATAACCCTAAGTTAAGAGGGAATTGCCTCTTTTTAAAGAACGTTTAACACTTTCTATCGACCACAGAATAGCTTAAGATGTAATCTTGGGGGTATCTTTATATTAAATTCATCATCTAGCTTTGGCTACATTAAAGTGCATACCCTTTGATTTCTCTCACCACTAGTTATCAGATGGAATTTTGTATCTGCAGGTGTATAAGCAAATGAGGACTGGGAAATGAAGCAAAAAAAAAATGGTCCTGATTTTACCATAGGTCCCAGATCCTTTTAAACTGTGTGGTCAGGAAGGGTAATACCCTGGTGAATTTTTCATTAGTTGATATTCTGTGTACTTTCCTTCATGTACTACTTATTTGGTAGCCTTGCCCCTTAAAGGACAACAGGGTTGAAAAGGAGCACTCAAGATGAAGGCTTAATTAGGATGAAAAGGTAATTAGTAAGGCCTGTTAAGCACATGGGACATTAATGTGCAGTATCCTTTTTGAGCAAGAGCAGCTTGTCTGCCACACAGCATTCACTCAGAGCCACCTGCAACTGGTGGCATTGCCTTTTGATCCAGGGTTGGGGTGATGTTTACATTCATACACTCTCTGCTCAAGTATGCAGAAAATTTCAATTTCTTCAGATGCCCTAATCATCCATGACTACATTTCTCCAAGACCAAACTCTGACATGTGAAAGACAAAGTCTAGCAGTTTCCTTAATGTTCAGTGGGATTGTTAATTGAGGTATTTAAAGCAGTGCCTTTGGGCTCTCTCAGGCCAGAACATCTAATTCAACAGTTTGGGATTGCAGGATGTTGCAGAAAAGCCTCCAGACTCATCTGCCACACAGTGTTAGTCTGATTCATTAGCAGAGATATTCTCCATTTCTCACTCCAAAGCTCAGGCTTTTCCCCTTAGCTACATCCCGTGCTTCTCCAGAATTGAACATGATCTGTCATTCGCTTAGGGCACTATGATGGAAGGTGACTCATAGTACTGAGAGATTAGCAACCGAGCTAAACACAGGAAGAAAGAGACCCATGAAATCCCATAAAGAGAAGAGGAAGGGCTTTAAGGGAGAGATGCCAAGGCATGAGGTGTGCAAGTGGTGCTGTTCGTGTGTTGTTTCTTGGGCATCCTCTTCAAGCATATGCTCCCGTGGCTGTGGTGTGTGTGGGCTGTGCATGCTCTGTGTGGGGTGTTCAGCGTTGGCAGGCTCTTTCCATCCGTTCTTCCTCCACATTGCCTCAGTCAAACACCAAGCCGCAGCCAAAGGCGCTGTGATGACTACCTGAAGTGGCCTCCAGGGCAGGTGCTCCTCAGAGTAACATGAAAATTGTTGATGGAATATATTATGTTAACTTGAAAAACTTTGTTCCATAGCACTCTGCTTACATCTTAGAATTGCTTTTGGTTGATAAACAATATTTGAAATGGGAATAGCTTGACAAGGAAAGCTCCCATTCTTCAGTTTTGTTGTGTAAAACTCTTGGAATGCTCTTCTGAGAACAGGATGACTTTCACAGTATCATGGACTGGGTAAATATACAATGTTTGCAACTCAGGATCCTACTTTAAAATTGCTTTCCTTTCAACTTTTATGGCGTTATCACAAAGATCCTCTGTCACTACTAGAGCAAATTAGCTATTCTCTCTCCCTCTCCCTCATTTTCTGAAAAAAATTAACTCCCCTAATATTTTATATTAAATGAAAACTGATTTTGGGGGGAAGGACTTTATTTGTATTACATATAGCTTCTGAGCTGGAATACGTCTTCAAACATTTCAGACATTCGGCACTTCAGATCCATTTTTTAAAGATCAAGCCATCGGTCTTGCAAAAGAACTAGCCAAAGGTCCAAAATGCTTTTTGCTTTATTTGGAGAAAAGGTTTTGGCTTGGACTCTCTCTTCCACAAAATCAGGATAAAGAATTTTTGGGAAATTTGGGTTCCCAAATCTAACAGATTTTACTTGGGATCAGTCATTAGTCCCTACTTTCAGACAACCTCAAAACTACCTTTCTAGGCAAACACATCGTTTGCAATTTTTTCAATTTTATTCTAATCATAAACCACCTTTCCCTAACTGATTTTAACTGAGTTATGGCCATTTCATACATGTAACATTGGCTTTGTTTTCATGTAAAATAGAATTTGAAATTAAATGCAAAAGGTGCTACTTAATATGGTGCAAAAAAAATGATTTGCATGAACTGCTAAGAACAAAACCTCTCAGCAGCTCACTGTTATCAGTTCTGTCCCTAAAGTTCTGGTGGGCACTGAGAGTACTATTGAGCTGGCAAAGAAGGGGCCCCTCTCTGAGAGCACTGTTTGCTGTTAACTTGAAAGACCTGAAGATGCAGAATGCATGAACAAAGGTGATCTTCAGTGTCTGGACAGACAACAGTCTTGACGCTGGAAATTCCTTAGGTATTTTTGCTACATGGATCATATAGTTAGTCCCTGCTATTGCTGGAAAACAGACTTGATGTGAAGCAAAACATGTATCTAGCACATCAATCTTCATTAAAAACAGTTTACAGTGTGGGGTTTTAGTAGTAGGTATTAATCTGGGAGAGTGCTTTGTGATTTTGCCAGATGATTCTCTTTGTCCTCTCAGGCAAATCCTAGTAGGTATTATCCAAAAGATAGGTCACTTATGATCTGCATGTTAGTCAGGAGCCAGAAGCATTTGGAGCTTACCCATAGAGTAAGAATGACCTCTTTCTCCTGCTGCTTCCAGGGTAGCTTCTTTCACATTGTTCAGTCATCTGTCATCTCCTGCACTTGCCCCTTCCATTGTTCCATCTTATTTTGTCTAAACATCCATCAGACAGCTAGGTTTATTGATGATTTATCTTACAATATTTAACAGGGATAAAACCTACAGGGTTCCATATGGATAAAACTGCTTTGCTACAATCACGAGCAATACCTATCTGCAGCTTATCAGTCTCCCTTAATATCTTTCTAATGGAACCCTACAGCAAGGATAAGTGTGTGCATCTGTTGTTTTTAATATGATTGAAATATTATTCAAGAAAGATTATTATTGGTATTCAACTATCCAGAACTTTTTGATAATGACAAAACCCTACTAATTCGGGGTGCAGAGACACTATTTGGGTGATCTTCTTTCAGTGTACCCCTTTTGTCCCTATTTTCTATCTTCCACAAAAGGAAATATTACACTAAACTTTCTGCTTTTACGTGCATAAATATTTCATCGACAATCTTATTGTATAATAACTAAAACCAGTAACAAACCCAATAATTTCTCCAATCTTGTTCAACACACTGTCCACTCTTGCAGCTTAATTTTCTGGTTCAGTAATCACCCCTGTCTTCACCTCAGATTTCATGAGCTTTTTAAATTCATCAAACCACCAGCTGCACTTAACTGAAGAGTTATTGTATTACCTGTGATTACTTTATATTTACACTGTAATTTTTTTAAGAGGTGAGGTGCAAGTACAATGCATATACCAAGAACTTCCATGTGGCTTAGTCTGTTTACAGTCTATTTTTAATGCTGGCTGATTTCACAGTCCTCTGTAAGTGTAATAGAGAAAACTATTTAAAACATGCTACTGATTGCTTTTGATTAGCATATGAAGAAGGGTCATTGATTTGCATGCAGATCTTTGACACAGCGGTTCCAAAAGGGTTTTCATGTCATGCCCTGCCTTGCCCTAAGGCATCAGGTTAGTGAGTCATTAACCCAGCGGCCTCTATTACTCTTCCTGAACTGCCAAGGTCACTAGGGTCTACATGAGACCTGTTTTACTCAGCAAATCCATGGGCTAAGTGTCTCTGGTGTTTGCTGAAGAAAAAGCACAGATAGTGTTTATCACCTTTAGTAAAAAAAATGCATTTTTTTTTTCAGGCTTTGGGTTTTTTTCCTTAATTTTTGTAGTGACAATTTGACTTTGTTACCAGTGTGAGTCTTGCAGAATTAAATTATAAAATGTAATTGATTGTGTAGATAATGGAAATTCTTCTCTTTTTTTTCCCTGACACATATTCAAACTAAATAATAATAATATCAATGACAAAAACAATCAGAATTTTTGAATATGTCCTTTGGGTTAGTCTTTACCTGCCAAGCTTCTATGCTTTAGAAAATGCATTTACTGCCTTATTAACCTCAGCAAATATAAGACTATGATAGACAAAAAATAATCTTAGAAAATTTATCTAATTACATAAATACTGCAGCTGATTCACTGACCTCCATGTATGCCTCCATGGTGGAAATAACAGGCCCTCCAGGCTATCCTATAGAGTAGCATGTGGAGGGCTCTGCAGAGCATCTGCACAAGATGGCGATTCCTTCTCTTTTCCTCCAGAAATGTCCCAACTCCACTTGGCTCAGCCGTGTGAACAGCAATAGCTGCATTTGGCCCCATGAAACAGTCTGCAGACACTTATCATTTATTTTTTCATAGTGCTTTAATTCAGTTCTGGTGGCAGCTGTTACGTTGACAGTACTGCTTTTCTGTCATCTATTTATCCTCTGCTTGGATTCAGACCACTCGATAGAAATTCATACATCCAAACATGTTTTGTTAAATAGGCCTTAGCTTTGGCTGAGAGGAACCATTGCTGATCACTTTATCTTAATTTCCAGTTTTGTTCAGTCAGTTTTACAATTAGCAGAAGCTATCAGACGGCTGAGAAATGCTGTAATAGCCATTTCATGAGGTAACACTGGGCTTGCCCTCATCAGAAGTGGACAGACATGAGCAATTTCCTTCAGAATTGCTATGAAAATGCACTCACTTGTCTCTAGAGAAATACCAAAGTGAAAAATAAGCCCCTTCTGAATTCAGCGTGGAAGAGTATTTGACCTTTTAAATCCCTCGCTATCTTGTTAACTGAACACAAAAAAAAAAACCTCATTGAAGAAACTGTACTGCCAAATGTTTTGGGCATGTTGAGCCACCTCCTTCACTTCAGTCACCTGCATGGATGATTTCCTTCAGTCACCTAAATTTCTCCTGCCCCAGTGCCTTCCAGGAGCCATCAGGTTTGCTATGCATGCACGGCAGATCCAGACAGTCGTGATGATAGTGATACCAACAGGGAAGAGGCTGGCCAGGTCTGGTGGCCACAGAACAGATAGATAACCTTGCATTATGCAAATGTGGAGCACTCTTGGGCTGGCATGAGGTTCTAAAGGATTTCATTGTCAGGAAACTGGCTAAAAAAATTGTCTTAGAACCTTTTCTGAATGGAGCTTAAATAATGCATAAAACCAGTTTTTACAATAGATGATTTAAAGCACTAATGTCCATAATGAAGAAATGACATTAAATGAAATGAAGATTATGAAATGAAGCTTCATTGTTGCTATATGCAGATCCAGTCTCCTCTAAGCAATGAGAACAGAGCACTGAGTGGATCTGCACCCTCAGGTTATTTTGTCCTAATTTCTTTCCTATAAGTTTGGGAAAAGCTTGAGGTTTTGATACAATTAAATGCCAAAATCGGTGTCATTCACTATTCTGCATTTCTTCTTCTCACTTCATTTCCCATTTTCCACCTGATAAAAACAATATTAAGGTTTTTGACTCACCATCCAAATTGCCATTTGCTATTCCTTGACATGAAACCTACTAGTTTCACCTTCCTGGTGGAGCAGTCGTTTGTGTAGATGCATAGATAATAAATTACATTTAATGTGAAAGAATAAGACAGGTAAGTAACATCATCTAGCACACTTCACATAGCATGTGGAAATGTTAGTGATGTTTATTGATTTTGCTGAGTTATAAAAGAGGGGCTGCCTAGATAATACCTAGATTGAAACCTGGGTTTAAAGTTAATGCCATATTTGAAAGACATTTTAATGGCCTTGTGGCAAAATGATTTGTGATGGTTTGGCTAGCCCAAGGTTACAATGAAATACTGTCTTCATTACTTCTGCACCAGGGCTTCTCTGCCACTGTTAGGAATTAAAATGTGAGCGTTACAGATTTACTATATGGAGAAAAGCAGAAAAGATAAAGAGAGCCTCAGGATTCAGAGCCAGGGCAGGTGGCTGAGCCACCGCCTCACCACTGAACACGGGCCATTATGAAATTGGTTGCTGCAAATAATAAATGCTGGATTACAGACTGACTTTCATCTTAATCCTGCTCATATCATTGTATGAGGATAACACTTTCTTATGATTAAAATTGTCCATTTTGAATTAACTCAAACAACAAAGCATCTGCAGTTCCTGGGGTGGGGGGAACAGAGAAGCCCCCAGCTCAGCAAAATGCTCCCAGGTCTCTCTCCAGTGGGGGAGGGAGGCAGTTTCTATGAAAGCAGATAAAACCAGAAAAATTCATCTGGAATTGCAAAAAACCCCACACTTTCACCAAACCGATTATTGTCTACCCACATATAAAGCTAAAGCAAGGCAGGCAGTTTTATGGAGTTTCAGAAAAGAGAGGTACCTCAGCTCGGGACTTGGGTTGAGAAAAAATATTTTCCAAATTTTCTTGGTGCCAAGGAATTTTACTAAAGCAGGCAAGGAAAGGACTTTCAAGTCTTTACAGGCAAGGTACCTCCTTTTACACAGTAGCTTTTGGTACCACTATGTGCTTTCTGCTGCCTCTCTAGAATGGACTGTCTGTAGGGATGTAACTGAAGCATTGTTTACCTTCCTGCAGTATTTTAGTACCCTTATCAACACCTTATGGTGCTCATTTTCTTCATTACTGACCTTTGCAGCTGAGCCAGGCTACTAGATACAGTTTAACAAAACGTCTCTTTCTACTTATTGATACGTATTACTGTACTACTGAACTACTTTAAATTTAAGATGTTATAATTTAGATTTTACACAGCTTCATTGAAAGGTCACTCTCTTCACTTAGAGGATCACCATGTAATCTGACATTAAGCATTTAGTGGCCATAATATTGAAGCATGCAATACGGGTATACCAGTAGAAAATGCTTACTGAGCACAGGGCTTACTGCTTGGCCAGACATTCAGGAACCACTGAAAGAGTATTTCTGTGGAGTTGATGATATTATTGTTTCAGTAGCTGTAATTATTGCATGTCCATAATATCCAGGTCTTAACAAGTTCACTCACTTTGCCTTCAGCAAGGTGCTCTATACAATGTTAGTGCACTTAAGAACATAGTTAAATTTAGAAGCATCATTTAATTATTTATTTGGCAACAGACATGTTACCCAAGCACATACCTGCTGGCTGTGTCTCAGAAAGAGATGCTATAAGTAGCTGAGAGTCCTTACATCAGAAGAAATTGGAAACTGGCATAAGAGATATACAGCTTTCTGCCTGTCTTATTTTTCTCCCCTTAGTGTTCTCAGCACAAAAAGGAATAAGAATTGTGATCTGATCTTGTTCATTAGAAGAGAACAAATTTGTGTGAGTGCAGGAAGCACATCATCTCTCTGAATATAAATAGACTAAGAGGAAGTTGAGCCAGATATTTCCTCAGACTCGACTTCTCATCTAAAGGAAATTGGCTACATTAATTCATAAAAAGTATGTTCATAGTAATTGGGAATCCTGGAAGGAGGTGAGTGGGAAGGGATCACGGATGGTCACCTCCTCTGGTGCTCCCACCATGTTCCAACCAGGACCACCTCCTGGGCGAGGGCAACTTTCTCAGGGCCCCATCCCCTCAGGGTTTGACCTCCAATTGAATTTTAGGACTTCATTTCTGAAGTCCTGTTGATTAATTTTTATCAAATGTATGTACTAATTATTCTTCTCAACTTTTACAGTTTTATGATGGAGCCTTTTAGCACGTTTATCAAACCTTTATTTTTATTTAGATGTAACTACCCAGCATTTCCAAAAATGGCACAACAGCCTAACGCTCCCAGTGGAACAAAAGTTAACTGCTCCCTGAAACCTGCTAAAAATAAATAGTTGAGACTTTGCATTTCAAAATTACAAAGCTAGAGTAGATCTGATTTTTAGGAAAAAGGCAAATGCCATTGACATTTTTGTTTTCTAGTGTCAGGTATTTATTTCAGATTGTTATTCAAAACATTCATGGGGGCATGGATAGTAAAAATCCTCTTCTCGTAAGGGAGAAAGAAGTAGCTACCAACAAAAATACTTAATTATTTCCATGAAAAGGTAGACTAAAATTACAAAATAGAATATGTTTCCTATAGTTTTTAAGTGAAGATTTTTTACACTTAAAATATTTGTTTGTACTACAAACTTGTTCTATAAACAGAGACACACTGTAAAAAAAAAATTAAAAATCTAAAATATATCATAAATAAAAATCATGCTTGTAACTAAATTCAAAGTTGTGGCTTTAAGGAAAAATTAAAATGTTCTTGTGATCTTCTTGAGGAAATTTTCAGAGGCAGAATGGGATGAACAGTGAGTTCTACATTTTTGTACCAGTGCTTCTGGTATATCCAACACAAACTGCTCCATCTTTTCACATGGTTAAAATCACGTGGTTCTTGATCAGAAGCAAATATAAACACACCTAAAAAAAAAAGTAGGATCTGTGGAGCATTCATTATACCAGTCTTCATGGTTCATTAATTTGGAAAAAACTATTAACAAGCCAGTCAAATCTGACCACTAGTAATTTATAAATTACTATCCAGTTTGGCTTAATTCAAGTGATATTAGCAAATCATAATCCTTAGCAAACACTAATTATTATTCATCACATTAGCAAAATGAATAAAAGCAATCTTCTAGCATTAGATAAATGCAATTCTTTTCAAATCCCTTTTGTTTTTCAGACTGCAGTCAGGGCACAGTTCAAACCCTTCTACAATTTTTAATACGAATTTTTCCTTCACAGTTCCGCAGTAGACTCATTCTCCTTAAAGCCAGCATTAGATATCTCATCTGCTTATCCACAGAAGCACTTGCAGGAGCTATCAAGAGGTTCTCAAGAGGCGGAGAATGTCACAGCCTATAAAGAACAAAATATTGCTTCCCTTCCTCAGCAGAGCACCAGCTTCCAATCAATATTGTTAACAAATCTTAGAGACCAACAGCTGCATGACTCGAGTTTCTGTAAATCTGACACAGTTGGAGGCAAAGCTGTAGTGAGAATTAGTTTTGCCTGCCATTATCAGCCTGGATACAAATAACTGAATACCTGGATGCAAATATCTGATACCAAGTGCTTTCATGACATCTCTCCTGAAATACTTTAGCACTTCTGCCTACATGATACTTTAAAAAAAAAGGTGTGTAAAATATTCACTAGTACTTTAGATAGCATTGAAGGAAACCAAGATCAGCTTAAGACTTACAAAAAAAGGCAAAAAAGTCGTGATCCTCTCAGTTGGACATGTTGCAGGTGGTTAGTGTCAGTTGGGTCCTACCTCTGGGTTACCAGTCCTCTAAAATAAGCAACAAAGCAATTGAGAATCATACTTTTGTTTCCCTTTTCTATTCTTTCCTGTTTGGTTTAGGTAGAATTAACATAGCAGCAGTTAGGAGCTGTTTAGCATTCCCATGCTCTGCCCGTCAAAACTCTCCTCTATTAACATCAATGCCTGAATTCAACTTTGAACAAATTTTATTTTATTGAAATTTGCCTTGGGGCAAAATCCAAGCACATAAAGTGCAAGCCAGATAAATTAAGGTTTCAGAATATTCAGTATATGAACATAGCTGGGTTTTATAACAGAAGCTGCTCATCATTTTTGATAACAGGCAAAATTGCTGTCTGAGCTTCAAATGTATCAGTTAAAATTAAATCCATGAAGGTTGTCTCTACTTTAGCTTTTTTTTTTCAAAAATTTCAGAATCCTGTGAACTTCAGCTAGAAGCCTATCAAAAAGAGTAAACTAAAGGAGAAAAATACTTTGTTCCTGAAACCGAAGGACAACTTTCCTATACATATGTAAAGAAAAACCAGCTATTCTTGGTTGTGGGGTGGTTCGATTGTCGTCACCTACCCCCCTACACCCTCAAATAGATAATTTAATCCTAACTTTTACTCGGATTTAGCTAGCAATGACTTCACCAAGGCATCAAGTTTTCTGTGACATACTCAGTTTAAGGAAAAAAGAGCATTTTTTTCTCTAATGCAGAAATTTACTAATCTAGACTTCTTCATGGTAATCATTGTATATGTTATATTATGCATTCTCACAGCTAATTCAAAACCTGGGCATTCTTGATTTAAAACAAGCCTATTCTAATCTCATTCAAAAGGTTTTGTCATCTTGTGAAACTTTTTCTTTGGAGGACGGGAGGGTATGAAGATTTCAAGTGTAGTATCCTATCTGCCAATCTTCTCAGAGCTGACCCACTGTTCATGACCATCCCTGGAAGGAGTGTGAAGGACACCTCCCTTCCCCAGTTGAATTTGCCGTCAGCTCCTGCTATGTTAATACTTGCATTTTGAGCATCTCTTTGTTTGGCAAGTCAGGGTATAGCTTTGCTGATCAAGGTCGAGGCAAACAGCCAAACTGCAGATTTCTACAAAACAATTTAAATAATCCTAGTTTAGGATTGCCGGAATAATAGTAATATAGAGTAGTGGTAATAATATTGAGTAATAGTAATATTGAAAGTAATATTGAAAATTATATTGAAAGCCAGTGGCTTTCAATACCACTCCAGTAAACCCTGTCCTGGAGTTCCAGTTCTATATTCACCTTCCTCACTTTGCCTGGGAGAAACTCTTCATGTAAACTAGGACAAATACTGTTTTGTAAAAGATGCAAGCACCAGATCCATGTGATTCATGTATATTTAAAAAAGATGGTTCAAATGGCAAAGAATAATGCCTGAACCTTGTTGATGTTTTTTTTTCAAATGGATGAATTTCATTCTTTTTTTTTATCAGATTGAGTTTTACAGAATTAGATACTTAAATGATAAATAGTCTTGCTGTCTGATGATTGTGAGTCAAGAACATAAAAACACATTTGTCATCATAGCCAGTAAGTGCTACTTACATTGACCTTGATGACTTTCCCAAAGTAATTTTAATCTTAGTATAACCTGTTCTGCTTATTAAAATAATAATGAAACCCAGCACTTGTCACTCCTCTTTTCATTCTGTCTCCATTACTCCCTTTCCAATAACACAAGTGAAACCCCACATTTACCTTGCAAAGCCCCTTTTCAGTGGCCCCACTTCTTTTAAGCAACAACTTTGTTCTTCATTGCACAGTTTGAAGGTTTTCACATTTAACAGACAACATTTTTCATATGGACTGTACTGACAGAGAACACTCATTTCCTATCATCTTTACAGAATGGGCAGAAAATCTGGCCTTGTCCCTCTTACTAACAGCTTATTTGAACTTGGCTTTGTTTAAGCACACTGTATCAAAAGTTGATTGTAACAATAACTGAAATGGCATGAGTTATAAAGTCTACATTGCTGGTTATTTTTACTGTTTATGTTCCTTTAATTTCTAACAGAAAACTCAGTATGTTGCTGTTTTGCCTCACAGCCTCTGGCCAGCCGAAGTGGTTAAACAGGCTGAAATTCATTGATTTTTGAACTGAATTCCCCTGGAATAAAAAGAACGAGTGTGATTAAGGGTTGAAATTCCTAAACGCCAGAGAAGTAGAAACCGACAGCAGATGTCACTCAGTAAAGTAGACCATTTCAGCAGATGGGCAAATATGAAATGTAAAGGCTTTTCCTGACATCATTTGGTTTTAATATGATAGAAATAAAATGCCTTGTCAGTAAAATACAACCAGACAGTTGCTTTGTAGTCATTTTTGGTACATGGTTGGTAATTCAAAGTCCTGCTGCCTTTGCAATATTAATTATTCTGTGCCTTGTTACAGCAAGAATACGTGTCAGACCAGCTGAACATACCACACACAGCTGGAGCGGCTCAGAAGTATCTGTTCCTCTATTTACAATTTAACATTAAAAAAAGATGGAAGAAAGCAACTTTGTGGGTTCATTTCCAGGATGGTAGTTGATGTATCAGGCAAAATTATAGAGATGGGATTTCATCCTCTGTTTTAGGGTCTTTTTCCTGTGCAGTGATATGTGGTGCATATCTCAGGGTAGAAAAGCAGTTCTGTAGAACTGAGAGCTGTGAACATGAACTGCCTCGGGGGACCTGGGGCTGGGAGCAGTGTACTTAATGACATATGTTCCCATTAAAATGTGTAAGCTGTTCTCTTGTACAAGTGGTTAACACCTTTTTAATCAGGCCATTTATTTCATTATGAAAATAAGTACCCCGAGTTGGAAAATGATAGTATTTTATGGTAAGCAGTTTCCACATTTATGTATATATATTTCCACTTATATACACATTTATATATTTAAAAAAAATGTATATACATAATTTTCAGTGTGACTGAATATGTCTGAAGCACACATAAACACAGCATACTACTCACACATATAATACATACCCCTACTGGGAGCAGAGCTGTGGTACTCACTCAGTAGTATCCTGGTGCCATCAGAGGTGCTGTTTAATTGAGAGCTGCTTCTCTTAAATATGGAAGGTACCCAATGTCTGCTGCTTTGAATCTCACATTTCAACATGCTTATGAAGGAGAAATTTTGATCTTTGAAGCACAGGTTAGGATTTGTCTCTTACACCGGGTGTTGAATTTTCTGAGATGGATGAATTATCTGATGTCTGCAGAAAAATAATATTTTTAGTGTATTTAATTTCCACTCAGGCTGTTTATCATATTTTCTAGGTTGAATTTTTCAGTCCCAGTTTTGGTTATTTTGACTGTCCCCTTTATTAATTGTTAAGTTTGTCTTTTGTGACCACAGACAGAAGGCATCCTTTTATAAATGAAAAGTAAATATCTTACCCTACCTTGCAGGGGTGCCATAGGGTTTAATTAGTTCATTTTTGTAAAGTGTTCTGAGATTCCTAGATCAGCATCAAAAGTTTATCATTAATTATAGGCTCTAGTGAGTATGTTCAAGGATTTCTTAATTTAATTCTCTTCAGACATCCTTAAAATAACTAATTTTGTAATGTCTTTATTCTTTTAAATTCCTAAAACATATTTACTTTTTGCTCAAGTAATTCTGTGTACATTTTCCTATCACTTCCCATATTTTTAGTTCTGGATTTATTTATTTTTTTTCTATATAGTAATATGAAAAGCAGCCTTTTACTGTTTTCTCTATGAATTCTGCCATGTGGATTATTCTCTAATAAGAAGGTTTTGCTTAAACATTACATGGTGCTTTTTTTCCTGCAGTGGGGGGGGGGGGGTTAAGTAATTTACTTGGCTTCCCCTGGGAAATTTGCAGATATTACACAGCACTGCTGTGATTTATCATTTCTACTTTATTTCTGACTCATAAAGCATGTATTATTTTGTGTTTACCTTCAGCAACAGATCACAGGAAATTTAATCATCAATCAAAGTGCTTTAAAATCAGGAGGAGTGATGATGTGACAAAGGCACAGTCAGCAACTGTGTTTATTGGAGGATCATCTATTGCTTCATTGTGTCGTAACACTTCTCATTTTATTGCTTTTCCCAGGATCGGGTTCATGTCGCTTTAGTTACTCAGATCCCAGCATCACCGTGTCCTACAGTAAGAACAGTTCTGCAGATTGGACCCAGCTGGAGAAAATTAGGTTTGTTACAGCTTTTTAATCATTTTCATGCTTTCCGGCTGAGCAGGTGGTATTTAAAAACGGCTCTTTTAAAACTTTTTTTAATAGTTAACTTTGCAGTTCTCACTTGTTCATACACTTTAAAAGATGAGGGGTGAAATTATGGTCACTAAAACTAATTGCAGAAATGCCATTGGGTTTGGTAAATCACAATTTCATCCATTGATTGTGTGGGTGGCAAGGAAGAGAATGACTTCAGAGCTAAAATGCAACTCCAATAACCAGAAGGTTTATGTTCCTGAAAAAAACAAAGCTTTGATGACTTTTGCATTTTAGCACTACTTTCAATGTCAGCAAGAGCCATAATTTTTAGTGTTAAATGTTTCTACTTTGATAGGATAAAACATTTAATAAAAATAGTTTATAGTTTGATATGAACACTTGGCTCCTAACACTCTTATAATAACAAGATTAAGGTGAATTATGACTTGTTCATAAACAAACTGGTTTACATGAAAGCACAAAGGATTGTGAATGGGGATTTTAAAATCTTTCATTGCAATATGCACACCTTTAAAGAAAGAGTCAGTGTTGGAGATGGATTGTTTTAAGAGACCTGAACCAACACTTTATTAATATTAGGAAAGGTATTTTTTTGCATTGGCATATGTTCATAGTTACACAAGTACAACTGGAGAGGAAAAAATGCTGTGTATATGTAATGTCCTCATAGCATCTCAGTCCACCTTCCTGCATTACCTTGTGTCTGTGCCACGCAGGCATTGTGCTTGAGCCTGTTTTCCGTCCATTGAGACAATTTGCAGAGCAAAAAGCTACTCAGTTTCTGATGACTAAGCAAAACTCCAGCTGCAAGGCTGTGGATTTCAGTCATCCTCCCACTCCTTGTGGGAGTGGGATTATGATTTCATTGACAAAGGCATAAATTATGAACAACTTTAATAAAACAAATGGGGCTAATTCTTATCTCGGAAAAATACAAAGCAAGAGTAACTTCATTGCAGCCACTGGAGTTTCCTCAGAGTAATCATCCAATACCTTTTATTTTTATCACGTTGATGGAAAATTATGCACCTAGTCCATAACGTCAGTTCAGTTACCCTCATAGCTATGCACGCCAGAAAACTCAAGAGTTGTGATGGTGCAAACTCTTGAAACCAAATTTTTTTGATTTAATGCATATACAATTTCATCTGTGGTGCTTTAACTTTGACTACTGGAGCCAGCAGTAGAAAATAGGTCAATAGAGCAATGTGGTGCAAATCGGAGAGAATGAATTATGAACGGATGCTCATTTCTCCTGTGGTCTGTATGAATCACAGTACTCATTTGAATGTGCTTCAGTGGTTTTCACTGCACTACATGCAGCTCCAGGGAACTGTGGGAGAACTGGGGAGAGGTGGGACAGGAGATCAACCATGAAGGGAAGGTGTTGCGTTGGTGTGTGCTGTGTCGGTGGGATTTCAGCTCTGGACTCCCAGGAGGGAGGGGAAGAATCTCTCTGTGTGCAGACTCAGGGATAAGCGAGGACAACATCTCAGAGCAGCGTTGCAGTGGCAGGTGACAGACATTTAGCAAGTGCGGGGTGATTTGTGGGGGCAGGTTCTGGGTGTGAATATGGGTCAGATACATTTGCTTTTTGACATTTCTCTACTCTCTAATGTTTTGCTTCATAAAGAGAATATCCTCTGTTTTCTACTATGTAAGCGAGCTATTGGTGCCTTTTTTCCCTAAAGGCTCTGCATTGTCTCTGACAAACTATTAACCTACCAAGGCAGAGTCAATGTTCAGTAGCTGACATCTTGCAAACCCCAGCTTTGTACATCCTTGCAGTCTGAGGTTTGGATGCAGCTAATCCCGTTGCTGGATGCCTAAAATAGTAATTCTCAGCATCCCTTCCTTACACACAGAGCTCAGTCCTTTCATTGCCAGTAGCAATGTAAAGACATTCATCCAGAGCTTGGGGTGAGCCTCAGTCCTTTCACAGCTCTGGGAAGCAGAGCTCAAGGCCCTCATCATTGCCTAATACTAATACTCCAGCTCTTCCTCTCCTCCTCATATTTTCCATTTTCAGCAGCGAGAGGACAAGTGGGTTGTTTCTTCTGTATTGTTTTTGAAGCAGAACATGAAAAGAAAGGCAACCTGGCTCTCCCAATCCACAGAATTAGCCCGACAGCAGGAGTGTGGGATTGGAAGGACACATTTGTCAGAGAAAATTCCCAGGTTTTCCCTCGAGCCATTCTGCTCTATCCAGATCTACTAGGGGGCAAGGCCCCAGAATTCAGAAATTTCTTTTGGTGAAAGGTTATTTTTGTAAAATGCTTCCTTAATGTTTCCTTTCAGCCATACCTACAAAATACCAGGCAATGCCCAGTGACCTAGGACCTGTGACCATCATGGAGTATGAGTGTTGCCCTGCTCTTTCTTCCTGCTCTCCAAACATCTGCATTGATCTGTTATTTGTTGCCTTAGCTTGCACTTGCTTTGAAACAAAGCTGTCTGTTCAGGCTGTATGTGCACTGCCTGGCACAGTGGCATTGCCTGGCACAGTGGGATTCTGCCTCAGAGTAGGTATTTTTTGATTTCCACAGAAGATTTATCAGCATACAAGAGACACCACCACAACTGTGGCACACCTGGTAAATGTGTTAAATGAGGGAAAAGCATTCCTGGCTATGGCTTAAACTTGGTATAATTCCCTATCATTATTTTTCAGTGCTCCTTCCAACGTCAGCACAATCATCCACATCTTGTATCTTCCTGAAGATGCTAAAGGGGAGAACACCCATTTTCAGTGGAAACAGGATTATGTTCATGCTGGTGATGTGTATGAAGCCTGTTGGGCACTGGACAACATCCTGATCTTAAACGCTGCTCACAGAAAGGTTGTGTTAGAAGATAATCTTGATCCTGTGGATACTGGCAACTGGCTTTTCTTTCCTGGAGCCACAGTTAAGGTTAGTCTCATTTTACTATGACTTTATGTTATTATTACTCTTGTACATAGAAGAAGACAGTAACTTAACCAAACTCTGAACACACAAGGGTGTTTAGGTCACTCCATCCGTTTCTAGAGTTGGACTCTTTTTTGCTTTGTTTTTACCTCTTCTCTGTCCCACTGGGACTGTCTCAAACAATGCAACTTCTATGCCATGACCAAAACCAAATGACAGTTTACATTGTCATGTCAAAGATCATGTAACAGAAAGTGGGAAACAGCTTCCTTTTAGCAAAACAGTACAATATTTTTGAAACAAATTCAAGTCTCTCCGTTAGACATTTTGAAATCTACCCATTTGTTTATCTTGGTGTTGTTCGGCTACCTCTGCTCCATCACAAACCATCACCAGAAAAACTATTTTCCCACTTTTTCAGACTGTGAACGTTTTTAATTCATTGCAGCATGCATTCAGGTAGTGGCTGCTCCTTAAAAGTATCTTTTTCAGTAAGATCCTGTTTTGATATATGAGATCCAGCAAGATCATACAACCTTTGGAAAAAGTCTAAGGAGCCCTACAAGATGCCTGTGCACAAATTTCCTTCAAATGCAGAGTTGTTCAATGTCTGGAAATCAGCTGGATTCTCGCTTTCTATGTTTCCAAGCAGCCAGAAGTTGAACAACAGATGACTTTCTGTTTTCATCCCATTTTTCATTCACAAAAAAGGCAGATTTGATGTCAGGGTTCATTTATGATGCTGATAGTGGTTTTGGCAATTGTACAGGAAACAGATGTCAAATTCTGAGGGTAGTAAGAGGTTGATTATAGCCTCATCCTTTTCCCACAGAATCTGATAGGAATGGCCTTGGATTAATCTTTTTAGAAATAAATGCTCGCACTGATCTGCTCATAGTATCTGCATGTGAACTTTGTTTTACTTCAGTTAGACCATTTAAGCTACAATGACAAAGATTTTCTATGAGATTTTAGAATCAAATAATGTCCTGCATATTTAATGAAGTAATTTTCTGTGATCAGTTCATATTTGTTGTGTTGTCAGTCTTATATCTGGATTTTAAAATCCAGCCCACATATGTGAATTTGTGAAAGCAAAGCAAGGATTACTCTGACACAGGCCCAGTTGGTTCTCAGCTGGCCAAGCACTGCTTGCTGCTTCTCATATATGCACAAACAGCATCTAAACTTTAGTAAGTAAATTTCTTTTATTGTTGTTGTTGATTTTGTTGTTGTTATTGGATTTCTTTAATTTTGTTTAGTTAAACTCAGCCAGTTCGTGTCGATACACAACTATGTTTACATGAAAGGCAAGGGGCTTAAACTCAAAGATCCCTTGGTGTTTCTAGACTGAAATCCCTTACAAGCTCAAACCTTATATGAGATGCAAGTAAGGATCCACCAGCCTGCCATTTCTCCAAGGCTGTCTTCTGTTTTAGGGACAAGTGAAGTGCCATCTGTCTGTTCCCAGCTGACATTTGGCTATGTGTAGCTACTTACACCAGGTTAAGGCAATATGTAAGTCTATGGTGTAGTCACACTGGATTAAAGCTATAGGCTTTTATTCTTCATGGGACCTGGTGGTTATTTCAAATGCTTTTAGTGTATCTAGACCTTCACCAGGGCACTCCCATGCTCAGATTTCATTTTTAACATTTTTGCCCCAGTTTTTCTCAAATTTTCAGGAACAATCTTGCCATATATAATTTGAACAGATTTTGCAAAGTGAATTTCATGTTATGTCAAAAGTAAAACTATAAATTGGATCAAGCATTACCTTAGCTTCAATATAGACCCTATCATAGCATTATAACACCAAGAACAATTTTTTTTACAATGTTTCTGTGCTTTTCAGGATTGGAACATTATATAAAACTTCAGAAAAACTTTAAAAATTTTCTTTAAAACATTTAGCATAGCTCTACTCTCAGATCGTCACCAACACACTATTTTGTGTAAATAGAAAGGTGAGAATCTTTGTATATTGTGCTAATGAAATTACATCACATTTTAAATGTAATCACAGCAGTCACCTCTGTTTCAAGCAGCATTTTACAGCAGTCAGATAACTTGGCCAGTATAATGGCAGAATGACAGCAGGAGAGGTTGGTACATCTTCACAGGATTCCCAATATTGTTAATGCTCTCAGGCTGCAAGAGTTCATAGAAACTGGGGGAAGCTTTTAGGATATTTCCCTATCATAGCCAAAGGCATCGGCCTGCAGAATAATGTTGGAGAAAACTTGACAGTGTTACAAGGATAGCTTGCATCAAAGCTAATTCTAGTTATCTTTTTCCTACAAGTGCTTTTGCTTCCCAGACATCTAAAACTTGCTAAGTAGTCCTGATGTTTGTTCAGAAAGTCTGTATAGCAAACTTAAATTTTTACATTTTTACTAAGGAATCACTAATTTCATTGCTATACTGTGCTACCTTCTATAACTCTCACCTGTGTGCTTCTAAAGCTGTGCCCATACTCACAGTCTATCACTGTGTCAAACTCCACTTCAGGTTGATGAGAGCTTTTCTCTGCCATCCAAGCCTGTTTGTGCCCTACAAGTTTCAGTTCATATTCTTCTGTCCTCTGTCAACTAGTATTTTAGATAAACTGGCCTTAAAAATCTTTCTTGAAGCTTGTGTTAACTTCTTCACTGACTTCCTTCAGTGCTTTTCCTTCTGAGTTTCCTTGGTAATGCCAATGAACAGTCACATTTCTGGATGTTATTTGTTGTCTAACTCGGTTTTGATTAGTATATACAAAACTGTGGGTCAATTCTTTTCCTAAATTGTGCTGTAAAGATAAGTAATTTCATTGGACCAAGGGAATGAAATGTCAAGGAAAAAAAAAACCCACAACAAAAAGAAGCAAACATACAAAAACATATTTCTAAATTTCTTCCATTTACTGGGGTTATTTTCTTTATTCATTCTTTCTTACTCACTACCTTTCTCCATCTAGAATGACAGATACTATGTATTTATCAGGTGGAAAGGTGGTGCCAGTCTGAGATAGCTCATCCAGCTAGCAGTCAGAAGTGAAAGAAGAGGAAAAAATACATACTTATTTGTGGTTGAAAAATAAGTGGAGTCTTTCTCTAAGTGTTTACTTTGTTTACTTCTGGACTGCCCCAGCAAGCATTGCTTACACAGCAGAGGCCTCTCCTTGGAGGCTCTGTGGCACATCCACAGTAGTGAATGAAGTATGAACATGAGCCAGTGATCTTGCACACCTTAGTTGTTACAACACCCATTTGCTTGGTTTTGGCTTTTGCAATGTCTCAGGAATTATCTTCAAGGGTTGTACACTCATACACAGGCCAGGAACTATTTCCAGGAGTCAGCAGGGATGTCACTACTCTTCTGGGAGAAGAACATTTGCCCAGTTGGATGGAGATTCTGCTGTGTCATTTGCTGTCAAGGCCAGAGAATAGTCCTTGACCTAGTCTGGTCACCATTATGGTCCTAGCATGTTAGAACTGTCCACCTCACCAATCCCTTCAGCCATCCCAAAGCTTTCAAAGGAATTTTCATTAAGTACCATTTTGTTGCCTTAGTGGGTTACTCTATTAGTAAGGATATGCATTAAGATAAGATTTCACGGTGGTGTAGAATAAATGTTGCTGTTGCTCACATAATTAAATGTGTTTCAACAAGTTGTTTCCCAAAGTTTGCTTTTGCAGTACTTGCGGTCTACTAAAACAAATAACAAGCATTGCAGTTCCAGGAGTTTTGCTGGTTAAACTACTCAGGTTAATATCTGTTTAGATTAGTAATTTAAGAAGGCATCTGAAACAAAGGACAGTACTACTGTGAAGACTACTGTCTACATCCTGAGTTAGGCACTGTGATGGATTCAGCCACTGGAGTGGACAGTGCAAGCATTAATGGTAATTATGCGCTGATATCTTCACTCCAGTTTGGTGGATTTGGACAGTGTGTTCTCAATAAGCACTTGTGAGAACTTGCTTGTGTTCAGCTTGGGAAGCAGTTTCTTCTCTCCCAGCCTGCTTGAGCTTGGACCAGGAATTTCATTACGTTTCTTGCTGCGCTCAGGAGCAGTTGCTACTCATTTGAAAGCACATGGCTGGTTGCAGACGCAGCTGGATCTGGCTACTGAGATAGGAAGCAAGCTGAGAGATAAGCCACTGGTTTTGTGTGTTTTGTTCCAAAGAAGACAGCAAAAGACAAGAAAGACACTGTTAGCAAGGCCAAGCAACCCTTAGGAGATTAATTGGATCCACTGGAATGTATTTATCTGTGTTGGACTGTGTGGAAGGGTGTTGAACAGGATAAATTCCTGACTGCTTTTCAGTATTTCCAGTGACAGCTCTAAGCGTGAGCACGGCCTTGCAACCGAGAATATTGCACTGGTGGTTGAGATTGCCGAAGCATGTGAAGTAGTGCTATGCTCCAAGAGCCATTAAAGGTCCTCAAGACTCTATAGCTAACTGGTGGAAAAGATGAAATCTTCTTCCTTCAGTAATGCTTCTTGGATCTCTACTGCTATAGAACAGAAAAGTGATTTCATCTTTCAGTGGATATTTTCACATTTGACCAGAAATTGTTGCGTTTTGAGGTACAACATTTGCCAAGTTTTTTAGTATTATCTGATTGCCCTGGTCCAAGATTGGATGTGCAAGCTCAAAAACTGAGGTTGAGAAGGGAGACAACATCATCAGTATTATAGTTTATATCTCTGCAGTGCTTTGATTACAGAAAAATAGCATTGAGACCAAACCACTTCTCTCTGGAATTTTTCCACATCCACCAAAAAGCAGTACAGATCATTACAGACACAAGAGTGGTAATGTATTTGGTCATGATAGGTTAACTCAGTGACACTTCTCACCTTTGAGAAGAATCAAGACACAGAATTGCTGTCTCACAGCAGTTGCAAATGCTCCTCACTTGGCAGCTGAAGGTTGCAGTCTGGCTTAGTTTGTTCAGTCTGCAGGATTTGAGGACTACACCTGATTCATCTGTGCTTCTGAGCTGTGTGTATGCAGCCTGGTATAGCATGGGATGGGGGTGAGGGGGAAAGTCTGCGCCAGCTTCACTGAGCAAGCTGGGTTTAGGTACCTGATGCATGTTATTCACTGGCATGGACATGACCAATAAATCCTAGAAATATCTCAATCCCCATATCCTGATACAGTAAGCCCCTTAAGTAACAGGTCATCACCATTCAGCTTATTTAAATTTCCCAGAGATTCATGCCAACTCAGCGGAAGAGAAAGCTACATAAGAAGAGGGTGGGAGAACTGAACACTCACACTCAGAAAAATATGCTGAAAATCTGTCCATAAAACTCCATGACCTTTCACCACACCCTGAGCATGTCAGGGCTATGCACATCCTAAATCCGTGGGTCCTTCATGAACCTGTGTGGTTATGTGTCACTGAGCAGGGAAGACATGCACACAGGCCTAGGAGTTTGACAAAAAAAAAAAGGTTCATTAGGCTGTTCCACACCCTCAGCTCTAGAGCAGATTTCTAAATCTCTGAATACTCTGTTAATTAATAGGAATGGCATTGAATAGTCTTCTTTCAAAACAAACATTCTGATATTCCATATGTATCTTTGTCAGGTTTAATTGTTTGTGCTGAAGAGAAGAAGATTTTTTTTCCATTTCTTGGTTTTAAATTCTTGTTTAAAAAAGGGCTGAGGTACCCGTTGTCTTAATTAGATCAGCTGTTATTTGTTTGCAAGAAGAAAGATGCTCTACGTATGCCAGAGTGAAAATGGCAGATTGAAATTGCTATGACCTTGTGTTGGACAAAATTATACAGATACAGGAGCTTCTGACAAGACTCTCTTGTTTTTCAGTAAGATAGAGAGAAGCAGTGTTTGGTCTGCAGGCCAAACCAGCCTTCTAGCCAGCTGCTTTGCCTTGCAGGAGTCCTTAGCCACCTCATCTTCCTGGGAAGAGGCAAGCAGGCTTCCTGCTGCACCTCATCTGAGAGCCATTCCTGCTTCTCTGTGGGTGGAAGGAGGAGTGTGAGAGGGGAGGAGAGGTGTAGAAAGCAGAGCAGGGTGCACAAAACCTGTCGACCGGCTCCCTTCAGTGAGAGTGTGGGCACTCAGCTGTGCCCATGAGGAGGCATCTGTAAATCCATAGGACTGGATCTAGCTCATGCATGGAATCAGTCTTGCTTTTTCTTGTTAATAGTCACATTTCTAATTAAAATAATAATGTTAGATACCATGCCTAGGGGGTCATTGGAACTGATAGGTGGTTGTCTGTCGTGCTGTGAGTTGTTTGAGCAGCTGAGAATCGCTGTCAGGCAGCGATGCTGAACCTGCACCTTTCTCCATGCCAGTTCCCCGTGGCTTGGAAGTGTGGTGGGGGGTGGCAGGGAGCCAGCATTAGCTCCGACCTGGCGTCAAAGCACCAGGGGTCTTTCCTCCCTCCTAGAAGGAAAGAATTTGGTCTTTGCAGGTCACTGTGAGATGCACATTAATAAAAAAAAATAAAATGATTTGACCTATTAGGTGCCAAAGAGTAGAAACTACTTTGTTTGACTCTTTCTTACTCTAATGTTACAGGGGTGTAAATACACATCATTACTTTCAGAAGAACAGATGAGGTTTAATCATTCTCGCTACAGAGTGCTAGAAACATCAATAGCTCCCAATAACATAGAGGAATAGTTCAGATCATGCCAGTTAAATGACCCATTAAGTAAATCTGTCATCACCAAACTGACCAATGTTGTACAAACATCATGAAATGTCCTAGAAAACTAAGAACGATATGAATCATAGGAATCACTCACAAACAACTGAAGTGTTTTGAGCACTAGCCTTTGAATAATAGTCTAATCAGAAATTACGAGTAAAAACACATTTTACAAACTGTTTGTTACTATGACACAGGACCAGTTTCATCCCGTTGTTTTAGAAACGGAAGGTGCCCTAGAACCTTCCGTGCACCTGGCCTGTGTGTACAGCCAAGGTTCTTGTTCTGTAACCTACATTAAGTAATGTAAAATGTATCATGTGGGAAATATTAAAACCCTGTTTATGTCATGGGAAAGTATTCTAATAACATTGTGGTTTTTCCTTTGGCTAAAGAAGGGACTTCAGGCCAGAAACATTAACAGTCAAATCGACAGAACCCTAAATTCTGTCATCTTACCTTTGCTGGCTAAGTCATTGCATACGGAGTATGACTTTATCAAGACTGAATCTGCCCTTGTACCTGCTATCATGTCAAAATCTAAACATTTTTAAAATGCGTGTGACTCATTCTCAGAAAGACACAATATCTAATTTATGGCTCCACTGACAATGCTGCTTTAATTAATTTTCTTCATCTTTTTTTTCTTGTTCCTCTGCTTCTCGTATCTCATCTGTTTGCATTGCCTAGATTTTAATTAAAAAAAACCCTCTCCTCTCTAAGGAGCAATCTGAAGTGGCAAAAATAATCACTTAAAATATTACAGTCATTAAAAAATTGGCTGCGGTCAAAGCCATGCATTTTCAATTTGCCGACAAACGATATTTTCGTTTCCTTTTTAAGTGCATTTTGTATTTGAATAGCATACGGCAGCCAGCCTGGCTACCCGAGATGCTCCTCCAGCTGGGTGGGCTGCGTGACAACTCCTTAATGGGGGGAATTGATGGCTCTCTGCTCATGTAGAGGTGAAGGCATACTGGGCAGATTTCTTTCCATCTGCCGTCAGCCCTTTGCAAGCTGGCACTGCCCAAATGCCCAACACATTCATTCCAATGCAAGAAGTGTCGCCAAAAAATAAATTGTGAGGCTACAGCTGTCTGAAAGAATCATCAGGGCCATTAGGCCCAGGAGAGATAATATGAAGAGGTGCATCAGTGTTTGTCTTTGATAAAAACATAATTAAATGATGGTAAAGATGACTGCAGATACTTTAAAGGCACAGAGGTGAACAACATTTTCATACAAGTGTGGGGATGAGCCTTAGGAAGATGATATGCAGCACTTCAGCCAAAAATCTGTTACACTGAGGAATTTCACACTAGTGTTTCCTGTTGATGATTCTCCGAATGGCACAGTTGTATCATTTAGTTGCCCTCTGTTCTGCTCTCCAAGTAAAGAAATCCCATACTGTAAAGCCAAGAGCTATTTATTGATTCACAAGTTCGACTGGAACAACTGGGACAGAAGCTGGTTTGGATCAACTTCAGTGCTTCTGTTGACATTCCCAATCGTTGTCTTTTGAGCTTCTAAAAATCTTCAGGGCTGTGTCCTTGGCTGCAACTGTGGCATAGGCTGATCTGGTTAATGCTTGTGCTACTTCATATGTCAGGGCAAATGGAAGACCTCCAGAGGTCCCTCCCAGCCAACAGGTCACGCTGAGGGTAGCAGACGTCTCCTTACGTGGTGCTCTCATGCAAGTCTTTAAAAATATTGAGATTGTTCCAGCCCTCTACATGATGTAGGATCCCAAATCTTACTTGAGACCTTTAGGCCATTCAGATGCTGTGGAAAGCTGACCAGTATTTACTTATGGAAACATAAATAGGTCCAGTTGGAAAGTACCTGCTTCATCAAACCTGATATCCCTGCTTTTGCTGACCAATAGTTTTGAACAGTCCTAACTGAAACCCAGCTGCATCTCAGATGATCAACAGGCTTTCCTAAAGACACCTACAAAAAAAAAGGTAAAAGCTGTAGGCAGAAGACGTAAAATGTAATGAATATGGAGTAGGATAAAGAGGTGACAGACTCTTGACAAAAGTTTGATTTTGAAACCATGCACTACTCTCTCCCATAGTCTGTATCTTCAAATCGTTAGTGAATGCCTTCATAACATATAACAGAAAGCTCACCTGAAGTGATAAGACTTGCTGGCTTTCACAGACAACTTGGCTAAGAACTGTATTCTTAGACTAGAAGTATTCATAGACTAGAAATACGCATAGATAAGTATTTTAGCATGAAAATACACTTTTTGTAGTAGTGGCACTATTGCAGCATCAAAGAACCTTAAGCAATGAATGTACCACCGCTGCGTCTTCAGATGCAAACCAAGAAGATAGCCCGTGTCATGGGAAATTGCCGTTCATTTATAAAACAGGAGATAAACTGGGAGTAGGGAAATGTGGGAGTAAAAGAAAATATTGCAAGAGGGGAGAATGCTCATCCTGGTAAGCAGTGCATTCTTCAGTGTAATCAATGACAAGGCTTGTGGAAGAAAGCACTAAGGAAATGTCTGAAGAACATCATCTTGTGGGGAATTTGCCAAGCATGGTGGGCAGAATGGGCAAGGGCATGCAAATTTGGTCATCTCACCAGCAGATGCAGTGGCAAGATGGTGCATGTGGGAGATGGTGGAGGCAGGTGAGGATGAACCATGTAGGACATTGAAAGTAGGGCAAAAGCAGTGATACCATAACGATCCAGTAGACACACTTTAGAAACACAGAAAATTCAGAGTGAGTGAAGATTAGATTGAAAGCAAATCAAAGCATGCTGAGATATGGGAATGCATCCAGCCAATTTTCATTTTGCCCTATTCATGCAAAGCAATAGCTTAACAACTGCAGCTAGTGAATAATAGTATTGGTAGTGCCAGATTAAATTAAACTGTTTTTATTTTCCCTTGGGATGACCGTAGTCCCCGAACAGAACTTGGATTCTTTCCATTTGGCAACAGGCAGGGGTTGTTTATTTAGGAATACAACAGTTTACTTATGGCAGGCTGATGGTCCCACTCCAGCTGCAAACAATGGGAAATTGCTGCGGTTCTGAAGTGGCTCCATTCAAGTGCCTGCGAATGTCCAATGTTCTATTATGTAGGTGACTGGGGAGAAAATTTTATTTAATGAAGGTTATCAGATTTGTCAAAGGATTTATTCTCTAAATTAATTTTTCTTCATAAATTAGTTAACTTTTCAGTGTTCTAATTTGTGAAAGGACACACTGTTTCATATATTTTTAACCTCCTTTAAAATACAAAATTAAACTGCTTTAATTCCCGACCTACGACTGATGCTTCCATGGTAACAAGGAGAAATATCCTACAAGTTGCTGTCATTTGGCCTTTTTAATTGAAAAATCTGCACAGTAAGCTAATTTGTTCTTATCTTATAAATCATTTAAGTGTAAATACAAATGAAACAGAGAAGAAATTTGAATCTTAAATTCATAAGAGAGAACTACATCTACATAAGGAGAATTGTAGTATCTCCAGTTTAGGGTCAATTTAATCCAGTTAGTTTCGAAACACAGTATATGCTCATTCCACATTTTTCATCACTTCAAAATGACAAAAAAACCCAAACAACAAACCTTTAAAATTCATTTCTTAAGTACTGGAAGTATATAGGCTACCACTGCAAGTGTAAAGCCTTTAATTTGGGAAAGAAGCAGCACAGTATGTAATTGTGCTTTAGTTCTTCATTTCTAAAAGCTTGGATTTGAATCCTGGGTTGAAAACAAGAAAAAATGAGTCTGATGGTTTCAATGCAGCCTCTAATCTGTTCAAGCCCTATTACAAAACCACAAAATAATCCAACACAGTCAGCAGCCTCCCAGATGTTGAACAAGGCTGACAAGGTAGTTGGGGGTGATGCCAGTGAGAGGCCATCTCCTGTGGAGCTTCTTTTGCTTCTGGAAAATTTGGCTGAGTGCTCTTTGAGGTTATTCACCCCTCAGCAGCCCACTGGATGAAAAAAAAAAACAAACAGTAAAAGCAGCAACAGATAGAGACTGCTTGGAAAATGAAAACAAAAATATGGAAGCTCAGTGTGAAATGGGGGGTGATAAATGCATGGGTGAGGGGAACGTGGGAGGTAGGAGAGGATGAGATTGTGAGCAGAGGAGCCCTGGTCTTTGCTGGGGCAGCACAGCTTGTGCAGGTGGGGCTGGTCCTCACCTGCTTCTCCCATGAGTGTGTGTCCAGGTTCCCAAACAGTGGCACTGGGGCAAAAATGTACAAGAAAATGCTGACCCTTCCCCAGAACTTCTTTAAAAGCTATAGGTGTGTTTTGAGCATCTTTCTTAGTCTCTTTAAAAATTATTAACTTCTGTTACTGGTTTCGTAGGTGTGCAGAACAACAGAAGGAGTTAAACCCCAGCCTGAACTTTTCTTCTGCAGAGCTGTTTCCTTGAGATTCAAAGCTAACATTAACAGAGCTTGATTTGAGCCACATGTTGTGTGGGTCATCTACACACAAAACATACGTAAAATACATATTCATAGATACTGTGTCCCTGTCTATAAAAGCATAGAGATAGTTTTATAGAACTAATGAAATAAATGATATTTCTGTATCCTTTTGAACTTTCATAAAGGGTTGATCATACACCGCTGTATAAATAATTACTTATTCATCCTTTCACCAACTAACTGCCCGTTTATTTATCTTGACAAGTTAAATGGAAACTCCATCAGAGGTACTTCAGTAACTGTTCTGTTTGACAGCAGAAGGACCTACAAACGTTAAATGATAATGGGCTTGTATCTGGTTTGTGTTTATTTTAATAGGTGGCTTTCATCAGGCAAGAGATTACTAATTGCATACCTGCCCCACTATCAAATATATACTTACATGTAAGAGCAGCTGTGAAATAAGGTTTATAAAGGATTTTCCAAAGGTTGTATGCAATTCTAATAACTAGCTTAGTGGGATGTATTTGTCTATTTGTTTCCTAAGAGATGAAGAGTCATGTATAAATTCAAATTAAGTTTTAGCCTGAATATTTCTTTTTAGTCTATTAATTTGACTGTCTGCAGATAATAGGAGTTGTGTGGCAGATTGACTGACAGAAAAAGGATACCTCATTTCTGTTTAGTCAATGAAGAAAATTCTGAAAAGCAAAAAGCAAAGTAAACAAATTCTTCTTAAAATTCTGTTGCTAGCAATACCTGTGAGCATGAAGGACAAAATCAGTGAACAAAAGCAATTTCTCAATCAGTTATAAATAACTGCATAGTACAAACAGTGTTTTTCAGAGAGAAGTAAAATATAAAACTGGTTCATTAATTTCTGCTAGTTATGACCTCATGTTGCATGAAGGGAGGTTTAGATTGGATATTAGGAAACATTTACTCACTGAAAGGGTTGTCAAGCACTGGAACAGCCTGCCCAGGGCAGTGGTGGGGAATTCCTGGAGGAATTTAAGAGAGGTGTAGATGTGGTGCTGAGAGACATGGTTTAGTGGTGACTTTGCAGTGCTGGGTTAACAGTTGGCTTTTATGATCTTACAGGTCTTCTACAATCAAAACGATTCTATGATTTGATAGAATATTTTATATGTAAATTATTCTGCCTTTTCAGTAGCAGCAGCTGCATGTATGGTGCACTGTGCATATGGTGCATTAGTAGAGTAAGGAGACTTGTAACTTAATTTCTGTGATAAATTATCTGCACTTCAGAAGCTATCTATTCCTTTGACCTTTCTTTGGAAGAAAGACACTTTAGCAGCAATTTGTTTATTTTAGCAGTAGAAACAGTCTTTACATTTTTATAATGTGTTTATTCCTTTAAGTGATATTTAGTCAGTGTTAATAAACATAGAGCTGTAGTCATTTAACTCTAGACCAGAAAATCTCTATACAAAAATGAGACTCAAATTTTTTTCTAACAATGTGTAGGCAACTCCACAAATGTAGTCACAAATTACATTCCTGAATATAAATTAACTACTAGGTTATAGGCAACCATACTTGCAAATCATCAACAAAAGAATTTCAATCATGTCCTTTTTTGAAATTGATAAATGAAGGAAGAGTTACAGAATATGACAAAATGGGTTATTTAATACTTCACCCATAAAATCCCATAGACAAAAATGTATTGGGCAGTTTTCATTTCTTCTCACACCTTTCTCTTTGTTACAATTTTAATTATTCACTTATGTGGCACTACCATGACCTTTTTAAACGCAGAAGAGGTGATCGTCATACTTTCCCTTGGCGTGTTATGAAGGGGTTCAGAGACAAGAGGGCACTGCATAGGCGATACTGAAAAGGTCAACGCAATTTGGCATTATTGTATCTCTTTTTCAGATGTTGAACTGTGGCAGGAGTGCAGAATTATTCTAATTAATCATTTCTTGTTTCAGCACTCACTTTTAATGTGACCAAGATTTCCCAAAATAAAAGTTTTTGAGCTAATTATTACTTTTATCAGTATTTGTTTAAATGCAAACAATTCAGTAACATGCCAAGTTCTTGGTTTGCATTAAGGACAGGTAGATCTTCTTCAAAAGCTTCCAGCATTTGTTTCAGCCACACAGATTTTGCAGAATTTTACCATTTTATCCGACAAAAAAGAGTAGGATGATGGTAAGAAAAAAATCTGTACTGTGACCCCTGAATGCTCCTCAGAGACAGCTTTTTCCAGGGTGATGCTCCTGGAGAGTTGTAGTAGTCAGGGCACCTTGGGGCAGACACATGGCTTCATTTGGTGTTGCTGCGGTGGTATATACAAAAATACAATAGGAAAAGCGGATGTGTGGAGCTTGGGGGCAGCCTCAGGACCCCTGAGACTGCTGTATCCAATTGCCTGTAGAGCTATTTGTTATGCTATTTGAATTAAATACAGCTAATGCAGTCTTTTCACTTGTACACTTCAGTCCTAAAGTTTACTGTATGGCAATGCATAGCAATTTTACATATAAACACCTCTTCTGGCAAAAATTCAGGCATGGAGATCTGACATGTTTCACAGCAAGAAAATCTTACGCCAACAAAATACTCATAACAATATTTGATATACTACTGAAGTTATTCGTACACACAGTTGTGTATGTGCCAGACATAATGACAATACTTTAAAACAGAAATGAACACCCAAAGATATGGTACATGTCTTTTCTATGCAAACACAGTTCACAATGGTCTGTAGTGTGTTTGTAGGAAAGCAGGTATGAGATTGGGATGCAATCATCACTTGGGGTGGGCCAACAAAGATATAAGATTACTATCCATTTTTTATTTTATTTTGTTTCAGGCACCAGTGAGCCATTAGATAACATGCAGCTCACTCTCAGCTCTGATGGTGCGTGAGCAGGACACCTTACAAACCCGATGTAATGTCACCTCCCATGTGCTCCTTTTGTCCACAGCACAGCTGCCAGTCGGATGGAAACTCCATCTATTTCCACGGAACAGAAGGCAGTGAGTTCAATTTCGCCACAACCCGGGACGTGGACCTTTCCACGGAGGATGCTCAGGAGCAGTGGGCAGAAGAGTTTGAGAGTCAGCCTAAAGGGTGAGTGCCCCTCACCAGGGTAGAGCTCTATGACTAGGATAATGGCAATCCAGTAAATAACAGTAGATTGTGGATTTGGGGAAGGAACAAGTCTGGAAAGACTAGGAGGAATAGTCTGTCTACAGACCATCCTGTCACCAAAGTTTTTAATTTAAAATCATGTTTGTGAATTATATAGTCACTCTGAAGAGACACACAATGTTGATCTGTTTTTTCATTGTGTCACACCTGAGTGCTGTTAACAAACTCATATTCCTATGAAATCAAATTCCTTGAGAAATTCATTCCCCTGTGGATCCCTGCTGTAAGTCACTCTTTGCCATAAGAGAGCTACTACTTGTGCAGAAGCCTGCAGGTACCAGAGGAGGTGGAGGTGGAGGCCAAACAGCTGAAGCAGCAGCCTGCTTCCACCTTCCAGCACTGAGAGTGTGGCCATATAAGAGCTGAGGATCTGGCTGATAATTTACTATTTTTATTTTAAATATATACATTGAAATTCAAAGAGTAGCTGTAAAGCCAGATCAAGCAGGGACTGCTGCAAGGGCACAAAAAGTAAAGAAACCATCTGGGACTCTTACCAAAACATGAGTGAGCTTTTTTAAAAAAAAAAAAAAAAAGTGTCCTAGTAAAGAAGTATCATTTTCTATACCTCAGTGTATAAATTCTGACAAAAAGAAATGTACCAAAGATTTGGTTTTGATTCTTTTTTATTTTAAAGGGATAGTAATTTCATTAGTTGCTATAACCCCAGGGCAATGAGAAACATACACTGTTAATTTATGGGTCTCTACTGAATGTTGATTTTAACTTACAAAGTGCTTCAGATCATTAGCAGCTGATTCAAATGCTGCCTATGCTGTGCTGAAGGTAAAGAGCACCTTTTAAGAAATATATGCTAATGTGTCCTGTGGACACATTTAAATTGCACACAGCTGTGAATACACACTGAACTTGGCTGATGTTATGGACAACAGCCCCATCATATAAAATTGTCACTACCACTGTCCCTCTTTGCAACAGTTCTGTGGGGCTTTGCTTTGGGAATTGTACACAACTACAAATATATGAGCTTCCTCAATCCCTTCTTAGAGGAATATTTTTGAATGTTATTCAAACTATATTTGAAATACTGTTCTACTGTATTCAAATAGTCACAGAAACACTTTCTAGCTGAGACAGAGCTTGCAGGAAGTTCTTAGGGTCTGCCTTTGTAACATCATCTGGAGCCTGTTGGCTCTCAAAGGAAAGGCAAAAGCATCCTTCATAAGGGAGAGCAAAAGGAAGCTCACATGTAGGGTCACCACCACCTTCCTCTGCACCAAATACTCTCAGAGGTGAGACATCTGAAAGAGCAGAGGAGCTTATCATTGTTTTTAATGAGCAGTTGATTGGTATTTTTTGTGTAACCCACCTAAAGCAGTAGGCTACATGGATAGGGGTTGCTGATGTTAGTACTATACATCTTGCAACAGTCATTCAGCTTCTCTTTAATTACATAAATTACAGCCTGATCCTAGAAGTGGACAGATCCCCACATCAGGCTGCCTCTGTCTTTAGCAGATACATTGCTGCTTTGGACCTCTGTATCCAGTTCATCTAGTTTAGATCCACATATCATTCTATCACCTATTTTGTCAAGAAGAATTACAAGTGTCATGTGAGGGATAAATTAATTCAAATGTAATGTTCACTTAAGAATGTCCACACCTCTGTCATGCTGCCACCCAGGTTCCTTCTCCATTTATCCTTACAGACAGTGTGTTGATGTATTTCTATTAAACTGCCAGTTTTTGTAGAACTTTCTGGTTTTCATTCCTAATCGTGCCAAAAAGGAGAGGATCCCTGGAAACATCCATGATCTGCATCATTCACGACCCTGAGTTGTTTTGTGGGTCACTACAGAGAATGTTTTAATTGAGCTAAATAGAGCATACAAAAGATCAATGGAGCATTGTGAGATTTTGTCGTGTAAGTTAAAGTAGGCACAACTGTTTAATTCAGTACTTGCCTTCAGCCCAAGAGACCCATTTTCAAAATTGTATTTTGATTATATTGCACATTACCTTTAAAAAGTCTGCATGACAGAATTAGGGTTAGGTTAAACTGTGCTTCCACTGAAATATTTATATTTGTACCATAAAGCTTTTCAGTGATGTTAAGCTTGCTAATTCCTGTGGAAATGACTCACAGTTTTAAAGCAGGATTTCCAAACAGACATTTTGCTGGTCTGTCACAGCTGAGGTCACTAGGGAAACTGTTAGCTTTTAAGAAGATCCTAGAAATGCATTTTGAAATAGTTAGAATGGTTAAACTGATAAATAGACTGTTAAGTTGTTGAAATGACAGTTTTTGAAATTGTCATATGGCACATCACTGCTAGAGATTGTTTCTGCTGGAAGGGAAGGCTCTCCCTTCCCAGAAAGGATTCCAAACTTCAACATTTTCTCATTCATCCTCAATCATGCTGGGCAGTTAAAATATTGAATTATCAGGATTTAGTGATTCTAAATAATTTCATTGATTTATAAGCCTTATAATTTTAAAATACTTTATTATGAATTAATTAAGACTTCAACATGAATAATAACATATCAGACCAAAATAATGTACATGTTTTCAACAGTTTCTAATCTTTCAAAATATTTTAATCGAGTTTTGAAGAAGCGAACACTTTCATGATGAAAACATATTTCCAATAAAAAATATTTAATTGAAATATTCTGCAACAGCTCTTTTAATTATCACTGAATAAAAATAAGATAAAATGTTGTACAGAAAAACTGAGGAAGATCATATCATTGCATATTAGAAACACAGCAGTCTTTTTTCATACTCTCTTCATGTGTTAGTTAAAAACTGTTACCCTAAATGCTCAAAAAGATGAAAAGAAAGCAATTTCAGCTATTGCCTACATATTTAATGACTGTATAGCAAATATGGTGGACATGTGCCTTTTCAAGTTTCATTGATCTATAAAGCTTGTATTATACAAAATGAAACAGAATGGAATTATATTTTAAACATTTTGATGTTTAAAAAAATAATGAAGACAATAGAACAATACAACACTAAATATTTGGTAATAGCATTCATTAAAAGCCTCATTTTCTTTAGTTATTCATGCTTTTCTGCCAATTTATTTAAAATATTTACATTAACTTTGCTTTATTTGAGTCACCTGAGTTTAAAAGCTATTATTGAATATATAAGTAATGTCATAGGAATCATATTTGAAACACTGCATTTTGTTGTCCTCTGTAAGAATAGCAGCAGTTACTTTTGTACATAGAAATGAACTCCTAGAATATGTTTTGTATGAGCTGATCACTAATGTGCCTCTGCACATTCTCCACCCACTGTTGACCTCTGCAGGTGGGACATATTTGGAGCTGTCATTGGTACTGAATGTGGGACACTGGAATCTGGCTCAGCTATGGTATTTCTCAGAGATGGAGAACGAAAAATATGCACTCCATACATGGACACTACAGGTTATGGAAACTTAAGATTTTATTTCAGTATGGGTGAGTATATATTCCTAATGTAATACAACATGTGGAGCATGTGAGATTTAAATTGTTGAGTGTGCGTAGAACTATTTTAAATACTCCACAGAAGAGAATAGCTCTGATTTGTGACTGTGATGCCTGTGAGGATGTAAGACTGATCACTCTTGGTCAGACCAAGAGTCCACCCTTCTAGATGCCTGCAAAGTGTAAAAACATGGTGGGCACATTAAAAAAAAAAAAAACAAACAACAAACTTTCTCTCAGGTGGCACTGTCCTGCAGGTGAAAACCTTTCTGAACCAGACAGGACGTTCTGGGTTTAGCAGCCCTTGGTTGACTTTTCTTCCATGGATTTACCCAGCCATTTTTTTTGGCTGATATAAACATTTAGCTCCAAGTTAAAACAGTTTGATATAGAATGTGTGTCCATGTAAGGTCAGTGTCTATACTTCCTTTATAATGAGAGGAGATAGAGTCTGTACTGTTGCTGGAAAAACTCATTCAGCTCACCATGAGATATCTGTGCTAGACCAGCTGAGCAGTTCCCTGGAGTCCACTGACTGCGTGGGTTGGATCTCCCTTGATATAAAGGAAGCTTAAGCACCTGGTGCACACATAGGTGTGGGTTCGGTCTTGTTCAGTCATCAGGCAAGATTCATTACACAAGCGCAGGTTGTTGTTGCCACTTGAGCTGTCCAAGCATATCTGGCAGAAGACTATCAGATATAACTGAGGTTGTGTGCAAGAGGCACAGCCTGCTGGAGGAACAGGTAGGTCATGCAGGTCTCTCTACAGTGTCTAAAATGATCCTTGATACTAGTTTTCATCAGCTGAACCTGCCTGTTGTGCTCACAAGACCCTATAGCCACTCTATAGTTAAACAATTCTTCACGTGAAGAAGTATCTTGTCTTGTAACTTCTAATTTTATTTGATGCCCCTTAATTCTTATATTAGAAGAGATGGTCATATCTTTGTCATCCTCACCACACCATAGAGGATTTTACAGGCATATCCATGTGGACCCTGGTGTCAATCCACCAGAGCAAACAGAGTTGCACCTGAGGATGAGACAGGACTAGCACAGAGGTGGGACAGCCTGCCCTGGTTTCCCAGGCACAGACCTCTGGCCCAGCCATGCAGACAGGCCACGAGCAGCCCCGAGTCAGGTGGGAGATCCAATCGAGGCAGCTACCTCAAGCTGACTCACAGGTGTATCCCACACCACTTAATCATGCTCAGTATAAAAGGAGGGAGTTCAGGAAGGGTGGAGTTCTTCCTGGGGCTCTTCGTTCCTGCTGCTGACCCCAAGGACCAGTATAAGTTTGCACACTTTGTGCTGGTGATTGTTTTATTTTTGTCATTTCATTAAATCTGTTTCTACTTCAACTCACAGGTTTTCTCCCTTTTTGTCCCTGATTCCCCTTCTCAGCTTTGGAGGGGTCTTCGGGTGGTAGAACAACTCCTACAGTTTAGCCCTAGGTACAGGCTAAACGTAGACACAGCCTTACCTGGCTGAACCCACAGACTAGTTTCTGCTCAAAAGCTCTTATTACATTCATAAACATTTTCCTCTGCTAATGTATTGGCCTGGGGTGGCATTCACACAGAGTGTGATACAGTCTTTGAGGAGATATGGCCTACATGTGGCATCTGTAGTGAAAGGCACTGAGGTGTTGTTAGCATTACCTGTGGATCTTCCCTGCTGGGACAAAGTGCAACCCCAGTGATTTACCAGGGCTAAGAAAGCAGCCAAGAACAAACCTGTCCTGCCATCACCCCTACCCACTGTTGTTGTCAGTGCAACAGCATTAGTTCAGTGTTGCAACAGACCAAAATCCCAACGAACACCGTGTTATCATTAATTACCTCACAGTGTTTTTCAGAACTTTTATTTTGCACATAAAGGAAATTGCATGAGGTTATTCTCTCAACACTAGATTTAGAGGAGGTGAGGGGTTTTGCTTAAAAGTAGAGAAAAATAGAACAATAAAGGAGGAAGCAGAGACTAAACTTGTGACCTCCACAAGCCAACTTCTGAATCAACAAAAATAAAACACCCTTTATTTAATGAGTGAAAGACCTCATGTTGTTGTCCTAAACTGTCGCACATCTCTTCTGTGTTCCGTGAATTGCCAATAAAGCACAGGAAAAAGAGGATGCTTTTTCCCAGTTCTTCCAAGCATTACAACACCTGCAAGAGAAACAGGAAACAAATTTGCTCAACCTTCTGAACTTAGAGGAGAAGTTGTCAGCACATGCAGGCACAGAGCATAGTGGGATATCACTTGAAAAATTTATTCTGTACGTACTTGTAAATTAAATAAATAATAGTTTAAACATTCAGGCAAGCAGAGGATTTGAAAGGACACATGGATGTGTCTTATTACACTACAATATATATCAAAGATGCGCATCTGGACTGCTTTGCCTGTTCCATTCCAAGAACTGGCCATCTCTAGTGAAAATAGCAGACAAAGTGTTTCATATATGCAACTTTTCTACTTTACAGACTTTTCAAAGAAGCTTCCTCACTCTGTATTTTTTTTCTTTTGGGTTTGTTGGTTGTTTGGGGTTTTTTTAAATATCTGCAATACCCCTAGTGCAAACGGAAATGATGTTTCCCATTTCAATTACAGATGCTTTATTTTAAAAAATAATTTCTGTAATGCCAAACTAGTGTGATGATGTCCAACTCGTAACTATAATGCGGAGCTTAGTGGTGAAATTAGCCAATACCTCTGCTCTTTTGGAGAAGTTAATAAATGTTTTGGGTTCTACCAATATGAAGATATTTCAAATTCTGCCCCATTCCAGTGTGGCAACCATGTCACGCATGTTATATAATAGATTCCATTCATCCCTTTTAGGATATGGTGTAGATGGTAGAAGCAGCTGCACAACATAAAAGGTACACAGCAGTCTTCCTCATTTCCTACTGAGGGCAAATTCTCAGCTGCCAAACTATCAGCTGAGAAGCATTTAAGAGGTCCTCACATGCGATGTGTGTGACTGCACCGAGTGTGAGTACTAAATAACAGTTTACTGATCAGAACTCAAAAAGCGGAGCATTTCTATGTAAATCGAATTTAAAGCATACAGATAGAAGTATTGCTTTGGGCACAGCATTTTCTATTAAAATTGTTTTGATAAGCTGATTAAGAGAGTTACTTGAGGTTTTCTTAATTGTCAACCCCCTTGATCTCTGGCAGGGTACACCTGATCAGATAGTTCTTATACATTGTGTCCTTAGGGCTGGCGTTCTTTTGCTTCATATCCTAAGTTAAATAGCATCTGGTTGTAATTTTGTAATTATGGCTGTGTAATATGATTCCACTTTCCAATAACAAGGGCTTCAATTAATTTTTTTCTCCCTCAAATGCATGTTTTATAGGAGGGACTTGTGATTCTGGAGAATCCCATGAAAATGATGTCATACTTTATGCCAAGATTGAAGGCAGGAGGGAACACATACCTCTTGATACCCTGACCTATGCTGCTTACAAGGTAAATAGTCCTAAACAAAGTACGTGAATGGGATGGATAAACTGATATATTTGTAAGCCATCACAACAATGTTGTATGTTGCATTCCATAGAGTCAGTCAGATGTGACCTTCCCAAGCCCATAAATCACATGCAGATCTCACAATGATAGAGTGCGTTTGCAAGTTGGCTCTGCAGTTATTGCTGATTACTCCACCCCAGAGCAGGACTGTGGTTTTGGCTAGTGCTAGGATAATGGGCAAATGGGAAATGGACAAAATTTTCAGCTGAAATCTTTGGTGATAACACCTCCTCACAAATAATTACTCCTGTCTCCAGTCAAGCTCCTCCTAGCCACAGTTTGAAACTGAGAACTACACCCTGAGAGGGTCAGTCACAAGGGAATCAGTGGCTGGGAGGAGAGCGACTGGGAAATGCCCGGAGGTCTTTCCTGTGCCTGGTGCAGGAAATGTTGCATTTTACACTTGTTATTTCCATTTTAAATACAGTTGTGCACCCTCTTAGAGGGTCTACAGTGATGTGGGCATTAACTCAGCCATAGGATGGCATTGCTGGCAGTGTACACAGGGAGCTTCTCCTCTGCCAGCAGTGCAGCCTGCTCCCAACTATGTCCACCATCCTCAGAAAAGACAATAAGGACCTCAAGCATGCTGCCAGGATCCTTCCTGTCTCGGGCAAGGAAACACTTAGACTACATCTACTCTGTAACCTAGCTCTTGAGGTGCCCTTACTGTGCTGCTGTAAAAAAAAAGATAACAAAAATTGATATGTAATACATATCCACATGGATGTGCTAGAGATTGAAATGCAGCATGCTTATAGAGTATGTAGGAAATTTGGTGGTAAAGATGCAGCTGATTTCAGGACTGTGTGGATTTTCACTGTAACTCCAGCATTCAGAGAGCAAATGTTTACAGTAGGGTTTGGCCTGAGTTTGGTTGAGTCACTTGCATTGTTTCATTGTGCGTGGCTTCCCTCCTTGCCTGCTTCTGTGTGAGAGACAGGGTAGAACTTTTTTAAAACTAAGGAAATTGTAACTGTAAAATAATAAAAAATTAACTGGGGAACTCAGGGAGAGATAGGATCTGAAATTACACTGAATTCATTGTGGAGGGTTTTTTTAAACAAGCAGTTTTAAAGCTGACATCCTCTTCTGACATAATAAAGGTCTAATTACGTTACTTTAGGACAAAGGCTAAGCTTTGTAAAGAAGTGCTTTCATTTATTTCCACCACATAACATCCTCCCTCGATATGCCTGTGAACTCATGCTGTTATTCCATTCTCACGTATTCAGACTAGATGTGCCATTACCCTGTGTTTGCTTCTGTGAGCTGAAGGGCTGCAGAACAAATATCATCTTCCATAACCAATAAAGCGCTGACAAAATTAACTAGTGTTTTTCAGAACACAGAATCTTTATGACCAAACAAACTCATCCCACCAGGATGATAAGCAGCACTGGTATCCAGAGTCATAATAGCTATGCACATAATACAAAATATTTTTATTTGTGGTATTTTGTGAAAAAAATTGGCTTAAAAAAGTTAACAGAAATGAAACAAGGACAGAGAAAAGCACATGTTTGGTTCAGCACATTTGAGGATAGTTTCCTATTTTAAATAGTACCTTGTGACCTCTTTAAAAAATATTATCTGGTTTATTTAAGCCTGATTTAATTTCTTTTAAAGGTTCCATCTTTGGTTTCTGTGGTCATTAGTCCGGACCTGCAGACTCCGACAACCAAGTTTTGCCTGAAGCAAAAGAGTCACCACGGCCACAACAGGAATGTCTGGGCTGTGGATTACTTCCATGTCCTTCCAGTGCTCCCTTCCACGGTGACTCACATGATCCAGTTTTCCATCAATTTGGGCTGTGGAACTTATCAACCTGGTAACAGGTACAATAGGCAAGATTTCGCTTTTGATTATCAGCTTTCTAGCATATTTTGGTTTATAGCATCTAGATGAATATTTGGATTTTTTTTTTCTCAGAAAGAATGAGACCAATTAATAATGACAAATATAAGCTACTCGAAAGCTAATGTTTCTCCTGATGTCCACAGGCCAAGATTTATGTATCTCGCATGCAATAAGGAGTCTATTAAATAGCTTTCCAGGTCAAAACTTGCTTTTCTTAATCCATTATTCTCAAATATGTTCATGATTTCAGAGCAACTTTTGCACCAATTTCTAATGGATATGAGATTTAATACTGTGTACGGGGGAAAGTATCAAAGACAGTGGCAGAAACCTGCACTGCTGACCTCCCACAGATTACTGATGCCACAAGCATATCTAATTCTTGTAAGACAGGTGATAAATAGAGTTATTCAAGGGGAGTTGGGCTAGATGATCTCCAGAGATCCCTCCCAACCCCTGTGAAATGGCCCTCATCTTGATGACCATCAGTATGAGGACCTCACTAACTGTACACTGATCACCGAACTTTTTTGCTGGCTTCACTTCGTGAGGATGTTCAACATTATTTTTTCCATGGTGTTAAGGGGGAGGCAAAGGGAAAGAAAAGACTCATTTGCTGCTCCATATTTTGTAGAATATTAGAAATGTTGGTTGAAAGGGGCCTTCACAAGTCGTCTAGTGAAAGCTGCTGCTGCAGGTGGGATAGTTACCAGCTTACATTAGGTCAGCCACAGCTTTGCCTATCCATGACTTGAGAACTTCCATGGTTGGACATTGTGCTACCCTGGGTGACCTGCTCAAGTGAGAAAGTGTTTCCAAATGTCCAGTCCAAAACTCTGAAGCTATGTCTTTATGGCAGTTGCCCTTTGTCCTGTGCCTGTCAGTATTGAGGAGAGTTGGGCAATGCCTTCCTTGTGAAGAAGGCCCTCTGCATCATCACAGGCTGCCATAGCCCACCCTTCCTCACCAGGCTGAACAAGCCAGCTGTCCCACCCCTCCTAGCTAAGTGCTCAAGGCCATGGACATCTTGGTCATCCTCTGCTCCACCTCTCCAGTTTCTTAATATCCTTCTTCAAATGGGGGACTCAAAATCAAACTGTCCACTGCCCCTCTTTTCTTATGTTTATATGAGACTGTTTATCCTGATAGTTTTTGAAGATTAAGTTACTTTATATTTTTCCAGAGTCAAGAGTTTAAAGGAGGAGACTGTAAATGCTGTCACATCCATGTCCTGTAGTATCTACTTCCAACTGGAAAGAGCTGCATTAGCACTGTCAGTCCTAGCAGTCATGCAGGGCAGTAGAAATAAAGGGGCAACAAAAATAAAGACATTACACATATTTGATAGGAAGGGAAGGCAGCAACATTTTTCTACACAGAAAATGAAAACTTTACTTGTAAACGCTCCTGGCCTGTAAACATATGTGATATAAAATCCCACTCTCAGTCTGTTATTTTATGGGGACCAGTATGTATTTTGAAAGACTAATATTCTTCCTTCATGTATACTATTTCTGAACCAGAAGTGAGCTTCTTCATAACAAAAGAAACACTACATCCCCATTATCCCTATTTGTATTTCCCAAATACAGCAGCATTTTACATCTCCTGGCCTACAGCATTATTCATAATGCTTTCATTACTGCAAGTGTGAGAGACTTGTACTGAATATATGCAGTAAATATGACCCTCCAAGGTATCAATACAGTTAAATCTGAAATAAATTAGTCAAAACCTCTATAAACCATTTTAATACACACTTACAATACCACAGTGATGGGACATTTAAATAAAGTAATATTGTCAGCAAATTATAATGAAAAAGTTATAATCCAATAATTTAGTACTGAGGTGATGAATTATGACTTTTATAATGTCCCATTGACATTACTTAAAATAAAACAGAATATTAATATCTAATTATATGAAGGAAATTACAAGAGTACTTCAGTAAAATACTAAATCCTTAATAAATCAAGCACTTTCTGTATTGCTTTTTCAAGGTCCTCAACTTGTAAAAGGTGTAACGATTTCCTTAGACTGTAAACAGTGGTGTTTTAAATATACAGTGAAACAAGGAAGGAAAAAGTTCTAGTAATATCTTTTTGAAAACTGAACTTGTCAACAAACTTTTGGGAGAATGAGTTTAATAACTCATTCCATAGACTCACTGGATGGTCTCATAGAGTTTCCAGTTCTGTCACCCCCTGCATGTGGATGGTTTGGTTTACTGCTAGTCTGTGAAACCAGAGAACAGCAGACTTTTCCCAAGCAAATCTGGAGTTTATGCATACAGTTATGTCACAAAATTCAGAAAAATTCACTACTGAGTGATCCAAGCTCTGTGAAGTGGGAGGAGGCCTCCAAAGACCACTATGGCTGGACAGCACAGAGGCCTCCATGGCACCTGGGGCCTCTCCCTGCCATGGGGACTCTCTGCAGGGTGCCCTTCCCCAGGTCCTCTCCACCCTCCACTATCCTTGGTGGGTTCTGGCCATTTTCACTGTTCCATAGTGTTTTTCTAATCTCCATTTAGGCACAATGGTTGGAGGAGGCAGACGACTGAGGAGTCCAGTTAAGTTAATATTTGTCAGCAACAGAAGGGAAGAGCCAGACAGCGCATAAATGACTTGTGGTCTTTTACCACCTTCTGAAGATGTAATCGTTAGCAGCTGGCAGTTATAAGTGTACTGTGCTCACATGATGTTGCTGAGCTCTGATTAATCCAAATTTTCTCCTCATTATTTTTGAAACCATTTCTAGCTGAAGTCTAAAAGTAACATCAGCTCATTTAGCAGCAGCAGCATAAAAACCCTAGCCAGACAGTGGCAAAACAAGAACTAGGTGCTTAGACATTCCTTAGTCTGTAGGCTACCCTTTACATTTTTAAACAGTCAAATTTGTTTCATGTTTGTATTTTCAGGATTTTTTTGTATTCAAAGTCTGCTTAAAATTATGTCACATTTCAGCATGAGTAATTAGGAATAGCAGATTTGGTGGTTTCTCAGTGTTGGTGCTTCTACACTCATATCTACATCAGGCAGGCTCATGGTGTCTTTCTCCTTTCTTTCCTTTACTATGTTATCAGCATCAGCTTGGAGTTTTCAACCAACCATGGTCGCTCTTGGTCCCTGCTCCACACCGAGTGTTTGCCTGAGATATGTGCTGGGCCTCACCTCCCCCACAGCACCATCTACGCCTCTGAAAATTACAGCGGGTGAGAGTGTTCTCTGTAAAGCTAACCGAGATGCAAGATTAGAGAAGTGAATTATTGGTGACAGAAGAAAGCAGCAAAGCATGCAACTTCATGTCAGCTTTCATTTTTGACTAGCTGAGGACAGCAAGGAATGAAGGAGTGTTCTAGTCCCCCTGGCTGCCCAGTAATGAAATTGAAATATATGGGGCTGCTTCAGTGGTGTATTATTTTTCTGATGCTAAAGATAAATTACAAAAAAAAAAACGCGGACAGCATGCTGGTAATTAAAAGTTATACCCTGTCAAAGACACAAAAGTTTCTTCTTAGTCAGAGGAGCCATCAGTCAAAGCCATATTTACATCCTCAGACACCTTTACTCACTTGGAATCCCAATATTGGTTTACAATGAAGCACATCCTCTGTACTTCTGCAAATGGAGATGGTTGTTACTGTCACTTTCTTTTATCAACCTCTTCTCTATTAAGACCCTTCGGTACTGTTCTGACCATAAAATGAACTGTGACATCTTGTTGCACAGTGCAAATCCCATGACTCTGTATTGCTCTGTATCCCAGCTTCCATAGACACTTCAGAGCAGCAGGTATGACCATGAGAAGAGAGTGTAGTTGAAGCATTGCTATCATCTGGTGACACCCATTTCTGTACCGTTTTCATAGGAACCATAACCCCGGGCACATGTAGGAAGTGTAGCCACTGTAGATGACATGAGAATGAAGGCCCAGACCACAGCAGGCCAAATCCTCTGTGCCCCTCTTCTTAGCGCCAAGGTTTTCCACCAAACAGAGTTCAGTTGGTTTAATTCAAGGTTTAATTCAGTATGCACTTTAGGTATATTCACTGTGACGGAAGAATTGCTATAGTGAAGCAAGTTAAGATCTTTGCTAACTTCATGCATTCACACAAGGGGACAAATGGCCAGGGTTTATAATGTAATAATTAACATTCATATATGGTATGAAAACATCATAGGCCATGTTCTTTCTTTTCATTTATGCTTTCAAAAACTTCAGTAACTTCACTACTTTATTTGAGCAGATTGTAGAATTTAAAATTCTCACAAAGCTTCCGGTGTAAGTAAACACATCTGCAAAACTTACAGTTGCTTAACAACTACCAGTGTAAAATGTTAGTATTTGTGTTATATGTATTTCAGGTGGAACCGAATAACTATTCCCCTTCCCAATGCAGCATTAACAAGTGGCACCAGGATTCGATGGAGACAAACAGGACCAATCCTTGGAAATATGTGGGCAATTGATAATAGTTAGTATTCTTATCCACGATTGCAATACATCAGAAGAGTAAACTTTTGTACACTGATCCAAGTAAAAGTGTTTTCCAAGATCACAGGTCAAAGGATTTTATGTTTGTTAAATTCCTTTTCTTCGTATATACACTTGGTAACAGGGGCATTCTGAATGAGGAGAATTCTATCATTTGTAAAGACAATAGCCTAGTAGATTGCCCTTATTTTATTTTTTTTTTTTTTTATTTTATTTTTTATTTTTTTTTTTTTTTATTTTTCTTTTAATAGAACGCTTTCCAGGAAAATATATTGGTGGCAAGAACTTAATGTAACATTTCCTCTGACTGCTTAGTCCTGATTACATAAAACAGGTACTACAGTGCACTATTAAGAACATGCACTGTGCCAGCCAAAGCAACAGTTACAGCATCAGGGATATATTTTTCCTTCTGGACATGAAGGAAATTCATAAAGCAATGCTGCTACCAAACACCGACAAAACTTTTACAGTGTTTACAATGTCGTCAGGGGAAAAGTGCCATCTGTTTCAGGGAACTATTCTTCTTTTAGGAAATTATTTTTCACCTACATGTTCTTTAAATGGATGTGAAGAACTGGGAGAAGCTTATATGGACTCATATAATTATAAAACTCAGTGCAGAGGATAACCGGGGCCAGTCTTGAAAGGAAATACTTTAAAGCATAAAAAAAAAATTTAGGAACACGGGATAAAATAGATACATGGTATGAAATGCAGAAATAAGTATAATTGAAAGGGCTAACTCTGAGAAGGTGCAAATTTTTTAGCTTTGATTATTAGCCTTAGATGTTCTGGGATTAAGTAAACTACATCCAGAATTTGTTTTGTTACATTCATGGAGTATGTAAATTAAAGATTTACAGCGATGTACAATAGCCTGTGAAATTTTGTAGTGACTCCTAGTAAAGTTTTATATGGAGGCTGGAAATAGTAAATAGTTACATTTTACAAAAGTCTTAAAATAGATTACTGCCTGTTTTTGAAAAGAAAATTCTTGAAGCTGACTGGATAATGTAATGCTACAAATGAAAGTTTTTCACAAAAAGGTAACTAAAATTGTTCTCTTTGTCACATTAATGGGAAGTAGCATCATCTTGACATTCTGGATAGAGTATCCATGCTTGTTTCTAGAGATGGTGATTTACATCAAAAAGAAAGTAAAATGAAGGAAAAGTTTAGGTATATATACATAAGAAGATGTCTGTGAGTATCTGCAAAGATGAGTTGCTACCTCACAAAATGCGGACTGTAAGTGTTGAAGATGCTCACAGAAGTTCACAGAAATAAGAGCAAGATAAAATCAGTGCAAGGATCCAAATTCTTTACAATAGAACAAAACAATAAGATTTTGAAAATTAATGGATAATTCACATATATGCACTACCTTTGCTTGTACAACAAAATACAATTTCATCAAAGGGTTCTGCATGCTCTACTCTGTACCATCTCAAAAGCAGTTTTTCTAGCCATCTGCCTAAAAACTGCCTGCTCTGAAATGTGTTTGAGATGTAGAACCATGACCTGAGAATCAAGTCTTAAAGATGAACATGTTCATGAGGGTTTGCATGCCTGCTTTGTCAGATATTAGTGGAATTGAAGCCTTGCACTTCAGTATTGTAGGGAAAGATGTATAAATATTGGCAAGACACTCAAATTCTTGAAGAGGGGAAGATTTTCAAGAATTCAGCACTCTGACTTTTAGCTTCACAACTGTTTCTTATGTGAATTAAGCTTTAAATGAAATCTGGAAGCTGGCCATCTTTAAGAAACACTGGAAAACTGCCAATTTTTATAAAGCTTTTTTAATTTTGAAAGACATCATTACATCTTTAACCCTTCTACTTTTACCACCCCCTCAAAAAGACCTCGAAAGAGACAAATAAATCAAACAGACGGAACAGAATCTTTGCACCCTGAAAAGTGAGAAAATCTAGAAATCACATGAAGTCTGATGGGCAGTTAGCTACAGGGAGTAGTTTACAGGGATTTAGAGTGCCAGAGAGTACTGGCACATGGCTGTGATGGGCAGCATCATAAAAATAAGAGAGGGAATAAATACTGATTGTTATAGTTTATTTGAAATCGGTGGCTATTTGAATGACATTTCAAAAGTCAAAGTACAAGTGGATAACTCCAAGCAATAGTCACTCTTCAACAGAAAAGATGACACTATTCATGGTTAAGGCTTGTGTATCACGTTGTATTGAAATACCATTGCCCACAAGTTACACCCAAATTAGTGCATTCTGTCTATACCAAGATTAATGCTTTTCTTTAAAGTAGTGTAATGACATGTAGATTATACTGAGATTTGCTCATCTTTCCATCCTTCATGTTTTTCACAAAATATCAACATTGTTCATTAGGAGTTTTATAGTGAAAGTGTACAATATTTAATAGTTACTTAAGGCATGTCATGGAAGATTCTAATTCCAATAAGTCCAGTGAAGTTTGGATTTCAGTGAGCGAAGCAGCAATACATTTTAAAAATGTACAAGACTGCTATTGGAATGTACTAATATATAACTTGGATTACATCTCCGAAACTGGATGAAAAAAAGGGAAGGCACAAAAAAGGTCAATGCATAGCATACCATCTGATCTCATTCACAGCCTTAGAAAAATCAGATACATTAATTAAAACATCACTACCGTCTCAAGCCACAGATAGACGTTACCCATGAAATAATAAGTTATCCCTGGCTGTACTTGACAAAGAGAAAAATTCCATTCCTCAGCTCTACAGAAGGATACAATCGAATGCATTTTATCCCTCTGTAGACCTCTTCCAGCTAGTGGGATTAAGATAAAAACAATAACTGTATAATCAGGTCTTTATACTTTCTTGTATTTATTATATTCTGTTTATCACATAACAAGATCTTTCATTTAACTGATTTCTTTTCTCTGCAGTTTATATTGGTCCATCTTGCCTCAAATTCTGCTCAGGGCGAGGACAGTGTACTAGAAATGGCTGCAAGTAAGAGTTATAATTCAGTACTTGTATTCAATTTCTGTCACATAGTTCAGTTGATGATCTGAAACTTGAAGTGATTTTCACTTCAGCCCTTGCTTTTTCAGATGACTAAATATAAAACTAGCATAGCCCCCAGAATGCATGAAGCTCACTGGAGAACTAAAGATCAATCTTTCCAAATGGGAAATTTTTTTCTATAATTTTTTTTTGGGAGGGAGTCTAACTTCCAGTTCACCTTAAAATGTGCTACAGAGCACACTGAAATGTCAGTAAAACATGCTTTATAGTGGTTTTAGAGGTGATTTGGGACTGTGTCATTTTTATATTAGATTTTGGGAAAGAATCACAATTTTCATAGTTCTAATATCCTATAGCCTAAAAGACCTCAAGGAGAGAAGGTCAGCACTCCACTTTTTCTGAAAGTCTGGCTTGTTAAAAGTGTTCCAGCCAAAAAAGCAAAGGTACTTACTAAAAATCAGTAAGTACATTCAAAATATTGGTGCAACTATTTTTATATATTAACAAGAGCATGACTCACGGGGTGTTCCATTCTGTTACTCAATTTCTTGTAATCACATCTGATGTGCTACAGATAAAAGAAAATTAATCATTTTACATATGAACAACTATAAATTATGTCAGCATTTTGTTCTAAAAATTAATAAAAATATTTCTGTATTGCATGTTATATGTGGATTGGTGGGGTGTTCACAGCTTTGATTTTTTTAAATTGGAAAAGTAAGTACTATCTAGAAGAAAGTCATTGGCTATGAAATACCTAAATAAAGTTTAAAGAGGTTCTTGGGCCTTAGATTTGAGAGAGAATTTGTAGGCATCTTCAGTTCATGAACAACTGCAGCCACTGTGTTGATTTGCCAACCAATCACAGGAGAACATGGGTCATTAATTGTGCTGTTCAATCTTCCTCACCCGCAGGTGCGACCCCGGCTTTTCAGGGCCGGCATGTGAGATGGCCTCACAGACCTTCCCCGTGTTCATCTCAGAGAGCTTCACCAGCTCCCGCCTCTCCTCCTACCACAATTTTTACTCCATCCGGGGGGCTGAGGTCAGCTTCGGCTGCGGAGTCCTGGCCAGCGGCAAAGCCTTGGTCTTCAACAAGGATGGGAGGCGCCAGCTTATCACCGCCTTCCTTGACAGCTCCCAGTCCAGGTGAGAGGGAGAGAGCAGTAATGTGAGGCAAAGGCACTGGGCACCCTTCCCCTTCCAGCTACAACCTTGTGCATTATTAAGCCAATTGTTTTATCAGGAGGAAAAGGTTTTTTTATAAACACCTAGTTCCATAATCTAATGGTGATTTCACAGCCTTGCCTTTTTTCCTCCTGCTTTGTAAACAACAGAGCCCAAAACAGACTGGAGGGAAGTTATGGTACAGCTCAGATGGAAAATATGAAATGTTAATGTCAAACCTGAGTGTCAAAGCCAAGTGCTAATTAATTATTCATAAGGTTGTGTTTATTTGACAGCTTGTGGCAGCTGATTAGATCCATTCACTACCTATCCCTCCCCTTCAGTGCCTAATAAATAATTAAATGCTGTAATGATTGGCATTTTTTAACTGTATGTGCCACATTGCATTACTAGACAATAAAAAGAAATTGCACATACAAAACCCCATAACTGATATTTATCAAAATTTGTCTAGATTGAGAAGATCTGAAAACAACCTGGTTAGGAAAAAACAAACCAAAAGAAAACAAACCACTACAGATATGATACCCTATCAATATTTGTGATACTTCTGATGCAGGTTTCTGCAGTTCACACTACGCCTGGGCAGCAAGTCAGTGCTGAGCACCTGCAAAGCACCCGACCAGCCCGGGGAAGGAGTGCTGCTGCACTACTCCTACAACAATGGGATTACCTGGAAACTACTGGAGCACTATTCTTATCTCAACTACCATGAGCCAAGGTATATGCATAAATATTACGAGGAATGTTCTCTACATGCAGTTAACACTGGTAGTGGTAGTCACTGCAATGTGGAGAGTACGTCTGCCCACAAGGTGTGGGAATGAGTGGAGTGAAGATGTTTTACTGCACACTGAGAGTTACCACTTTTCCTTAAAATTTTGCAGCTGTTCTGGGCACTTCCCACTTTTGCCTATTTCTATAAAAATGAACACATGAATATAAGAGCATCCGAGTCTAAGGTGATGTGACAGAACAAGCTGAAGCAGTGCAGGATGAGTGGGAAGAAATATAGTTGTGGGAAATAGGGGCGTGTCTCTTCCCATAGAAGCAGCCACTTGTAAAGATAAATTAACATAAATTATCTGTAGCTTTGAAGCCATAGATACCTCCACTACACCATCGTCTGGGACTAGGGGTTTGCAGGCAGCGCAAGACAGCCAAGACAAAATCTGACCATGGGGCTCTCTCCAGGTCAGCTGGGAAGTTGCGTCTGCTCCTGTTATGAAGGTCATGACATGGCTTTGTGCCTGTGGGCTGGACTTAGTGCCCTAGGAGGTCCTGCCAGTGACTGCCTAGGACTTGTGCAGATCACAAACAAGCTGAACAAAGAGCTCATCTTGTCAAGCAGCACCTATGTTTGGTGTCAGATTAGAGAGGAATCTGATCTATTTAGAGAACACGGTATTACTTACTGTTATATTTGTGAGACCATCCACCAATTTTAATAAAACACATGCAAAATCAAGAGCCTCCATGAGCACACCTGTACCACAAGCCCAGAACAAGGTCTGTGCAAATCTACTCAAGCCTGGAAGCATCCACCTTCACAGGATGCTGCAATAGAACCAATAAATCCCAATGAAAGGAGATGCTCTGTGAGAGGGCATACGAGAGGCAGAGTAGATGATTGCATCATAGGTCCCATCCCAGCTGGTCCTTTCATGTCCATGGGTGGCTTTGTCCTGTGTCCTTTTCTCTATCCCTCCATCCAGTTGCAGTATAACGCCTGAGTGAGACCCAGTAGTGGGACTATAGATACATCTGCAAGTCACTTTATGTGTGTCTAACTTTCATTATTTATACATGTATACATGTATACTATACATATTATATATGTATATTAAGCTCAGATCAGCTAATTTAAAAAAAAAAATTAGATTTCCTCATCTCGGCTATAACACAATACAGGATTACAATATACAAAAGGTGTTTAAGAATATTTTAAAGGGGGGAAAAAAAGTAACATTAAATATATTTCCTGGGAGCCTGTAAGTGGACCATGACAGAGCTATAAGAAATACTCAAAAATCTGAGAGGAATAGCTGTATTTGGGAGAAGTATACTTCATGTGGGCTTTAATTTCTGAAGTTTTAAATATTTCCAAAGGAAAGAGCCTATGAATGGGAACGCTCATAAACCTTCTTCAAAATTTGCTTTCCTATCTTTTATTATAGTCACATATATATTTTATATGACCCTGTTTCTAATTCTTAGATTCAAGGTTACATCTGTGGGTATTATATTTCCCTAAAGCTTTTTAATATATAGCACTATGAAATTTTTATAACAAAAAGGAAAATACACATTCCGGTGACTGGTTTTAATGAAGTTTAAGATATAAATGTAGTAAATTATATTGACACCAGAAACCTTTTTTGCTTGTTGAGATTAAGTATGAAACACTTAATTTCTCTTGTTCTGACAGGGCAGAGAGCTAAGCACAACATACACAGGTTAGAAAGGTTTTGCCATAGGATATGTATACTCCATTCTGGGTAGACAGAAAAATGATAGACATACAAACCTGAAGATAATACTAGCAATAATTATAATGAAGAATATGAAAAAAAGCTTCACCTTTTCATATTATGTTGTCTGACAATATCAGCATTTTTGGTTTCGTAGATGGACTGCTGCAAAGTTTGGCAATCAATCTGTATCCAGAAATTTAATTAATCTTCAGTCATACAAAAAATAATTACACATTTGATGTTCTGCTGAAAAGGTGCATTTAATCTGCTAACATTTGACAGCTGCATTTTTCTTCTGAGCAGAACAGCGGTGGCTTTTCAATATTAGGTATGCGCATAGCTTGAAAGAATGAGATCAGAGCAAAGGTCTCCCAGCTGGTTTTTAAGAAATCTAATGGTAGCTGGTAATGTTAGTAGGAACACTTTTCTGCAGCAGAAAAGTCATTAGCAAGAATCCCCCTCCCTCTCCATCTATCTCCAACAAATCAAAGCCAGACAGGAGAAGCTGTTATAACTGGAGACTTAGCCAGGTTCTGCATACTAACGTATGTGCCACATTCGGTGGTTTACACCAATGTTTTTAAATTGTGTTTGCTTAATCCCCCGGGATGAGAAATTTATTTAATGTGTGTTAAATATTTTAACACCCGATAGGTGTATCAATGGTGTGTGTCATGATTTAGGATTTTCTGTAAATTACTGGCAGTGAGAATTAGTGTCCACGTGGGTGAGCTTATGAGAGTTATAAGTGAAAGGGAAGATGCAGGCATCAGACACAGCCACCAGCAAAGAAATATGCTTAGAATTATAACAGAGTATTAGCTCACAGAACTGCTTCATGGCATACACTGCATGCAGTGCTCCTCTTAGCCCTGGTACTGACTGTCCTCAGGTACGCCCTACTGAACCATGGAAGACAAAACTGCGAGTGCCTTTTAGCATCAGTAGCAATTTAGTGTGATTTGTGCTTTAAAAATTGACCCAAAGATTTGTAGAGTTTCTGCTTATTAGGGAACCCTTGGTAGAAAAAAAGTCCTTGTCGTTTATTCATGCGCCAGAGAGTAAGAGGGCTTGGTCTTTCTCTTAGAAGGGTATGAAGTCATTCAAGCATGTTTATTTGAGCAGCAAAAGAAGTGTACACGCCATACACAAAGTGCATGCACTGCTGGTCCCTTGCCACAGAGACACAGCAGCCATCACTGCTGGCTGTCCCTTGATGCTGCTCTCTCCAGCCTATAACCAGCAGAAAAGTGGCTCCTAGAAATGCCAGTCACGACTTTTTGAGTGCTTCCCACTTGTTTAGTCAAGCTGTTTGATATTTTCTTGCTAAGGGATTAATTTATTCTTCTTTAAAATCAATGTGATATTAGAGAGCCATATTATAAATTTACTCTTTACAAGTTTAGCAAGTAATTTCATTTTTAAGAGTGTGGTTTGGCACTAAGAGCGCTGTAGGCACAAGACTCTTTCATACACAAAGAACAAAACATTACACAGGCAGCTTAGAAAGCCTTAAATCTGGAAAAAACTTGGTGCTAAAGTATCAAATGATGTTTCCATTTTACCTGATTCGTCATTTTTTCCACATTTCCTCTAAAGAGAAAGAAAAATATCAGCTACATGATGAGCTTGCTGGAAACAATTTTGTCAGCAAATAATTGTACACCAATGGAGACAAATGTCCGTTGTCACTCTGTTTCACAGCACACGTGCATTGCATGGTATGCTGTGGTCCTGGTGATTTATGGAGCTTTCAAGAAGGTGTTGTTGCTGTGGCAATTAATGCATGCTCCCTGCTGCTGTATACAATAATTGCTTCTGGAAATTAGATATTACTCTTAATTTTCTTTACAGTTTGTCAATTATAGGTTTGTTGACATAGCTGCCATGACAAATCAGGTGACCTTGCATACCAGAAATGCCTGGTACTCACCTCCAGTTGCATCTCTGTGCAACTACTCTATGCAACTATTGAAAAAAAATGTGTGCCATGAGAAACTACACATAATCACACTGACAAGACAAACCTTTTCCCCTTTCAACACAGCAATTGTTCTTCTAGGACAAGAGCAACACAGGCATGACGACAGTGCTGTGCAGAAACAAGCAGAGATGTTAAGAAGTTGCATCTCTTCAGATCAGGATAAAATCCACTGAGTCTGAGAAAGTGGAGCTGCAATTTGTAAATCCCTGTCAGCTGATCATCCCTTTGTCAGCCTGAGTTCCTGGCCTACAGCTGGGTTTCAGATGAAGGGCATTCAGGTTTCTCCTGGCAAGCAAGAGGAGCTGTAAAATTTATGGAGAGCTCCAAAGCAGCAGCAAAATTTACGAAATTGGTGGCTTTTGCACATGGCTGTCTTTCAATAAATACACTGACTACCAAGAGAACTAGCAATTCCCTGTCACTGGTAGAAACTATATGAGTAGATGTTAAGGTATTTGTGGGCTGAATTTACCCCATGATTTTTAGGGTCTGTAAGAAAAAATAAATGTAAAATACATCCACATGGAATTATTACAAGCAACAAAACTTTCAATAATAATTTTGGTTTGTTTTCCAGAATAATTTCAGTGGAGCTTCCTGAAGATGCAAGACAGATTGGCATTCAATTCAGATGGTGGCAACCGTATCACTCTTCTCAAGGCGAAGATGTGTGGGCGATTGATGAAATCATCATGACCTCTGTGCTTTTCAATAGCATCAGTCTGGACTTTTCCAACCTAGTTGAAGTAACACAGTCTCTGGGATTCTACCTGGGAAATGTTCAGCCCTACTGTGGACATGACTGGACTCTCTGGTGAGAAACGCATATTCATTTCTGTTCTACTTTTGTCTTCTTTGTCTATTCATCCTGCTAAGAACCAAGTGATTTCTGCAAATGAGTCTTTCTGGCAGCTATTCAGAGTAAATGTGTCGCACCCTCACACTATGGACAAAAATACAGTTGCTAATCTAAACACAATTAGCTGTGAGTTTTTACACCCCATTGCACAGAGATTTATGTTTTATGGGAACCTTGAATGTAGCATTCTTTCCTCACAAAAATATTTAAAGAATATCCTAATAGAAACAATTTAGAAAACTTTCATAATCTTCACTTAAAATTCGGTCAGGTTAATATGACTATACAGGCTATGAAATAATCTGTTAAGTACAGACTCTGAGTATTTTTTAAGTTACGTTCAGATCTGTTTACATAGCCATTAGATTACAGCCCAAAAAGGAAAGGCAGCAGAACGCTGGTAGAATGACATTAGCCATCTGTAGTTACTCTGTCTGGTAGTAGATCCATTTAGTCATTTACATTGTGATCAGCAGTATGACATACTACAGTTATGCCTAAAATGTGCTGTGTATTTAGAAACAAAAGCATGAAAACATCACCTGCCGCAATGAGAAAAAAAAAAAAAAAAAAGGAAAGGAAAGGAAAAAAGAAGTGAAAAACAACGAAAAATAAAATTCTGGTGGTATTGTGTAAAAATAAGCTTTCTTAGTAAAACGGTAACCTGCTTCACAAAAATTAAATTCTGGGGTATGTAAGTGTAACATTTAGAATTAATACAAGGGAAGCTCAATTTAATCTCAGTTTTGATTAAAACCAAATAACAGTTTCATGCTAGTCTGATCAACGTATAACCTCAGTATGGCTTTAATTGGCATAGATATATTTATTTGGAAAAAATACAATCACAGTAATTATAGAAAACCTCAAGAAAGTATAAATAATTTTAGCGCCCCCGTGGGCACTCAGAGAAACACTGTTGGAATTTTATTAACAAGTATCTCTGAGCAATCTGATTTGACTTTCTGATCATCTGTCAAACTAAAAGGAGTTGGCTGAGCAGTAGGAACAACACTGAATGTGTTCTAGTGGTGATAATGAGGCAGTAGAAGCACCATTAACCACTTTAATAAGGACAAGGAAGGTACTAGCTGCTCATTAAAATGAAACAACACGTTAGGGCTCAAACTGTTTGCATCTTCTTCATCAAAGAGTTGGAATGAAAGCTCTTTAATGACATTGTTTTCTCTCTGTTCTTGTAAGACCAGTTTATCATGGGGAGGAGGGTAGGTTATTTAAGACAGCAGAGGTTCCTCTATTTTCTCTCTATGACTCTACTTCCGAATCAAAACAATAAATGCCAAGCTAAGTTCTCCATCCCATACATTTGCTAGGATTTGTAGTGCTCAGTCATAGTGGGAATGTTGAACTTCCCATGTATCAAATAAAGAATCGAAGCCTTTGAAATATTTCCTTGCTATTTATGTATTTTTCATTATCACTGGAAGGCACGAACTCTATCCTTCACTGACCTTATTTCTCTCAAGGGAAATTTTTAAACTTACACAAAGTCTGTACAAATGGTTGCTAGTTAAATTAATTATTGTTGGCTTTTCCCAGCTGTGAGTCCATTTGGTTCTCATTTTCTAACTCATGACTTTCTATGAGCAGAGTTTGCAGTAGCACTGACACCCATCCTCTTGAGAAAAGTCTGACACCTGCATTTTCATTAGTAGAACTACGGTAAATACACTATAAATCATTTTACAGGGTGTCATCTTGAGGACTGTTTTCACTGAATTGCCTTGAATTGTCTATTAGGCCTCCATTTCTGTATCAGAATCTGAAATACTTATCCTTAAAATTGGGGGAAACTGACAAGGGGGATTTTTAGTTTTGTTGAAGAGGGAGGTTGTTCTTTCCAATATCTGACTACATTTAGAAAAGAGATGCTTGTTGGTAAACTTATGTTTTGAGCAAAAGTGGGGTTTTAGTGGTTTATACCTGGAACAGTCACTTGATTCGATTGCCAACATTAACATTTGGTTTCAGATTGGTTCTTAGATTTTATTACAGCATGTGTATTCAATATATCAAAAGGACTCCAGAATACTTTTTAAATGAAGTGTTTGATGATGCACATTAATTCATCACTCATACACAGGCAAGGTTTTGACCCAAATGCTTCTGGAGTGTTACAGAATATTTACACCCACTTGCTGAAATGCATTTAAGACCTTTAGGCATATAAGAATACGAAAAGCTTTCTTTAAAAAAATATGCATCTGGACACAAATAAAATAGTGTTATATAAATAAACTCTCTTCAGTCAGATAGTGACATTATATTTAACTCAATATAACAGACAATAGAGTGTCCTACTGTCCCTGGAACAGCCTGGGGGAAGACTGTAAATCTGGCTCATAATGAACTATCCTTATGGAGAAAAATACAGTTGCCCTACATCAGCTTGACAGTTTACCTGTGTTTATAAAATGTTTTGTCTTTTAGATTAATTATTGCTCTGTAGCACGCAGAAAGTTTCTTTCAGGTAATTGATTTAATTAAAATATATTCATATGTTTAGGAATTAGTAGGTATGATGATAAACATCTCCTGTCTTTTATGGAAGCAGAGCTGGGGCTGGTGTGAGCGTTTGGCCACCATGTCAATATTCTTGGTCAATGCAATTTTACAAAATCAGCTGCATCCGTGTGGCTTTTCAGTATTCCTGAAAGTACCGGCCTTGAAAATGTGGTAACTCTGGGGATCCCAGAGCAGTTTGGAGTGGCACAGATTGGCTGACATTGGCTGTGATATCATTCCCAGAAGTACCAATTAGCTGGCAGTGCTTGGAGGGAGAGCGATTGTTCTGAGGGCACCTATGGGTATTTTGTTCCTGTGCCTCCGCAAGTCTAATTATATATGCTTTAGAAACCAACTCACAGCTACATATTTATACAAAAATGTAGTCGTTGCATTCTCATTTCTAAAGATTTTTTAGTTAATTATTGTGATGCCAGGGACATTAGTTTGTCTTTTACAAAATCCAGAAACATATTCCAGCTGCATGACTCCTACAACAAAGAAAACATTTGGTAATCCAGCAGAAGAGCATACCCCCACCCACATACATCGGAAAGCTGGAAAGCAAAGAAGTGGCAAGTAAAGTGGAGCCCCCCCCCCCCCTTTAATAATACCCATGTTCAGCTGGAGGCAATTTGTGGATGATAAAGGACTTTGTGAACCCATAATGTGATTTCCTCCCCTTAAAAAATCTTATGGAGCATCACACATAGATTGTCTTCATCTCTTCACTAGCTGCCTTTTTCACATTTCTTTAATATCCATTTTAAAGAGCTGTTTTGACTTTAAAACAATGCTTACTTAATGCACTGTGTACAATATCCAGTGGCTATGTTATTACATGAAAATGAATACTAAACTTAAAGTGTCTGAATTATGACCTGAATGGCACCATGAAAAAAGATCAGCATTTAAGATTATTTTTTTTCTAATTTTACACCAGTAATATTGAAAACAGGGAATTTTTGTCAGGACAAAGACAAAATGAAACATTCAATTCTTTGCGCCTATGGTGAGCACCAGTCCTTCACTTTTTCCCATCACCTTGGGAAAGACAGCTTCTGGGCAGATGCTTCATCAAACTATTTAGTTTCAACTCCTTTATTCTGTTCAGATGAGCTTTAGGTAACTGTGATGTGTTGTGCACAGGTTTGTGTGTGCAATGCCAAATAATTTTCCAAATCATTGCTACATATAACTTTCAGCTGATTACACTGCATATGGCTGACTGATACCTGATGAGCCTGGTTGTACTGGCACAGATTTGCCAAAAGGGCTTCGGTAAATATTTGATTTCCCACGTCAGCCATGAAATTTCAAGCTGCGTTGTAGAAATTAAAACTATGTAAGACCAAGTCAGCTTTAATTTTAAAATTTGTGGGGTTTTTCGTCATTTTGCAAAGTACAAGATAAAAAGTTGGAAGAAAAATAAATTCGGGCATTATCCAAACAAATTCTTCTGAGGTGCATTTATTTCTAATAGTGGAGCCACAAACCATAGGTTGCCAGCTGGACTGCTGACAAGTGAACATTATACCCTCTACTCAACTCAAAATTATCCTTCCCATTGAGATGAAAAAAACTGATAACACTGACTGAAAGGGAAAACAGCTGAGATACAGTTTTCCAAGGTGTTTCCCAGGAACAGACCCATGGGCCAGCCATGGCAGGCAGACCATGAGTAGCCCCGAGTCAGCTGGAAGATCCAGTCAAGGCAGCTGCCCCAAGCTGACCCACAGGTGTATCCCATAACACTTAATCATGCTCATTATAAAAGGAAGCAGTTCACTGAGGGTGGGGAGTTCCTCTTCCTGGGGTTTCTCTCTCTTGGCCTTCTGCTTTTGCAGCTGATCTTAAGGACTCAGGCTGAGTATACACTTGTATACTTTGTGTTGGTGATTGTATTAGTTTTGTTGTTCCATTAAATTTCTTTCTACTTCAATCTACAGGGCTTCTCCTTTTTTTTTTTTTTTCCTCTGATTCCCCTTCTCAGCTGGAGAGGGACCATCAGGTGGTAGAACAACTGCTACAGTTTAGCCCTGGATACAGGCTAAATGTAGACACAAGGCAACTTACTGCGTTCTGGTCCAGTTGTCCCATGGCTGTGCCCCAGTAGCGAAGAGAATGTCCATCCACAGTCAGTCTGTGGTGCTGATGAATGTAGACTGGGTAGTTTCATATGGTGCCATGAGCTGGTAATTCTTAAGGAAATGAAGTCACAGAGAGGAAGGTCAGAGAGTAAAAAGGAGCCTGGATCTTAACTTGTGCCAAGTGATGGCAATTTGATAATGACAAAACCAATGTCAGCTTTCAGTAATTTCTTCTAAAGCTCTAAGGTAGGATGCTGACATTTCTAGCTTAACTGCTTTCATTGGAAAGGACACTATAGAAAACAGAGTGGGTCAGTGAATTGATTGAAAAGAATGCTGGGTAACACTGACCTTGTCGTGACCTTGAATTTTGCAGGGGTAGAAGATAATGCATTTCATTGTACGGTATTGAAAGACTAGGATTTCTTATTTAAGATGACTTGACCATAAGGGCAACCTTGAACTAGACTATTCTCTTTATCACCACTGTACTGAATGTAGCTTTTTATTTTTGCATAAAGATTTGCAATTATTTTCTTTAAAAAGATGCAATCCCTGTCCTAAATTGTTCGCATTTAAGAATAGTCTTAGAAAATGTTGAAGCTGAAACGACTACAGTAGTTCTGAAGACACAAACTAAACATCTCAAACTGAGGAGAGGGAGGTGATTTGCATTCTTAAAACTTAAGAACTTTCTGCAAAACATTCTGTTTTGAAGGCTAGTGTGCAGGATCCAAAATTTAAGTTGTTATACTTCCTCCTTACACCCGCTTGCATTTGATTTTTTTTTTTCCTTTTGAATAGTGCACAGAAGAAAAAACAGCATTTAAACTGAAATAACCTTGTGATTTCAAACTATACATTGTATTACCATGTATGTGATAGCTGGGTACCTTGTATCATATAAGAAGCTTGGTGTGTTCCAAACATTAATACTGACAATTATCTTCTCCAATCCACCGGAAAATATAACTCTTCTATCTATACATCCTGCAGAAAAGAAGCTGAGGATAGGTAATATTAATCCTGAAACACAGTCAAAAGTCAGTGAATGCACTGCATATAGAATCACTTGAAAAATCAATGAAATGAAAATTCTATGTAATAAGAATATTTTAAACTACATGCAGTGTATCTTTACTGTCCAGTGTTTGAACGAAATTACAGCTCTTCCTGTGACATGACCTTAGGCAAAGGACACTCCTGGGGAATGAACTTTCTTTTTGTTGTTTTTCCTGTGTGTTAGTTTTTTCTTGATCCTAACTTGATCCTTAATACAAAAAGAGTATATGGTAAGAACTAACAGAATAATTCAGTGTTTCACACTCCAGGATACTTCAAGGCCTTCCTGGTAATTTGCAGAACAACAGAAAGATGTTTCTGTGTGTGGTCTCATCTCATGTGCCAGTCCGTAGAACAAAGAAAAAAGTATTGCTGCATTTAACCCAGAACCATTCCTAATGTTCCCTTCTGAATTATTTTGGGGATGGATCCTGATTCTTTTCTTACGTTTCCCAGTTTTACAGGAGATTCAAAGTCAGCTTCTAGCATGCGCTACGTGGAGACCCAGTCTATGCAGATCGGAGCTTCGTATATGATACAGTTCAACCTGGTGATGGGCTGCGGTCAGGCATTTACTCCTCATATGGACAACCAGGTGAAACTGGACTACTCCACCAACCATGGCCTCACGTGGCATCTTGTTCAGGAGGTGAGGCTGGCAGCGAAGATGTTTGTCTTCCATAAATTCTGCTTGTACAAAAATCACCTGAAACATACTTGTGGCACTGAACAAAGGAGGATGCTTTCCTCATTCCCCTTTCTATAAAGAAATTCTCAGTTGGAATCTGTCAAAATGACTAACAGAAGTATTTAAACTGTTTTTCGTGATGTTTGAAAGATAGGTATCTGAGAGCCTGAAACAGAAAATTGTGACAGCAATGGACCAAGTCTGAGAAAAGAACTGGGGCACAGTTAGACAGAGCTACAGAGTAACGGCAGAGATCTTTCCTGTGCTATTGCTTTGTTTTTTCTAAGCAAAATGCATCTTCTGTTTCCTGGCATTTAAATGGATAGAAATTCTTTCTGCCCTTGTGCGCAGCCATTTCGTAAATGGAAAGCGCATTCCTTTGGGGGATTGTAATGTAGAGCCTTTCATCTCTCATCCCTGGTTCAAACACAGTCCAGGGCTGTAATGACCGGCTGTTTCCCCGTCTCTGCTAGAAGTGCAAATAGCGGTGTTGGCTGCTATTTCCCTGGGTGGCTCAGTCCTATCTCAGAACAAACTCAATAGTGCATTTGGCCATAATTTGTGCTTTTGTTTTCCCTCTTAGATGGCAAACTGGACTTTCCCTGGACTCAGGGTGAACTAACCAAAGTGCTTCTTCTGCTTCTGAGCAGATTCAGAACGTGTCAGGGAACTTGTCCTGATGCCTTTTCACTGCCTGCTCTGTAGGTTCACAGAGGGATTTGAACGTCCAGTCCCACATCTTCTATGAGCAATGAAAGCACTGTCCTGTTACCTTTTGCCGTGGTGTGTTTCACCACATTTGCTTTGGTGGGCAGAGTAGAGAAATGGCAATAACTGAATTTTTAAACTTTGCAAATTCAAGTAAGGCTTTATTACCTTAAACAGAATTCAGAGGAAAGCTATAAATACTGTGTTTCAAACAACGTTCATGTCTCTTATACTTAGTAGGCACCATCATGGTGTCCAAGAATAGTTCCTAGTGGTGGGTGTTTGGGGTTTGTCCTTGCCATCAATGGAAGATCAGTTGCCTTCAGATTTTAGTGTTCCTTTCCTCTCTCAGTGGAGCTGAGTTCAGAGAGAACTTGCAGCCAAATCATTTTTCTCACACCACCCATGTTGCTGTGATAAAAGAGTAAGAGAGAAGGCTATTTGTAGTATATTTCAAGGATGTAATCTGGCAAATACACAAAACACTAATTAATTAAAATGTTTGAAAGTTTTTTGTTTGCTTCACACACATTGATCAGATCCTGTTTTATAAGATCTTTTAAGGGAGATGAATCAAAGAAAAATGTTTGAAAATTGCTAGAAAGGAAACTAAGCCTTCAGAAAACCTACTGAAAAAAACCCCACAAAACAGAATAAGCTATCAGATCTTCATTTAATATTCTAAAATATTTTAGCAATAAATTTCTCCATAAAATAATATAATCTGCCCTTCTTCTATTACTATACATTTTAATTATATAAATAGTCTCAATTGTTTTAACTGCTGTAAACAATCACTGCTTAATTATTAGTTTCATAGGAGTCAAAGTAGGCTACCTGCATAGGCAAGCGTCTGTCTCAAAGGTCCCCCTTGTGCCTGACACCCTAGATAGGGATGGGCACAGCAGCAAACAGCGAAAGACTCTCAGATGTGGAGATGGTCAGGAGGACCTGTGCTGTGGGAGCAGTGGCAGAGTGGGCACTGAATCGTTAGCTAGGAAAGGAACACACAGGCTGGTAACAACATTCAAGTGCTTTATTAATACCTTATCAAAACCACAGCACAAAAGTTTTGGGTGCTGTTCTGGCAATATACAAATAAATGTAATATTTTAAAAAAATGGACCAATGTGGGAAGGGCAGGTCTGCAAAACTGTAAGAGTCTTGGATAAAGGACTGCCTTTGTGTTTTCTGAAAAGAAAAAAGAAAATTTGGGAAATAGACCTCTCTAGGAATCTGAGTTAAATACAGGGAGAATTACAGAAGCAGGAATTTACATCACCTACTGCATGCATCAAATGTAATACAGCTGCAGGGCATGGTAAGGGCCTCTGGAGGCAACTTCAGTAGACCTCAATAAGGTGCTCTTGCATGGCTCTGGTGGTTCCTACTGCCAGATGCTGGGGTGAGAATAGTAAAAACAATGAGACATCCTCATGGAGGAAAACAAAAAATTACTAGTCACTAATCATACCTCTTTAAATGAGTCATACGGCTTTTTCCTATCCTAAATTGTACTAGTATTAGTTTTCTGAGAAATTTTTTGGATCATGCCAGGATTTTTCTGCTTCTGGTCTTTTGCTGCAACATCTGGACCCAGGAACGTTCCTGGTTCTGTGTATGCTTAACCCTCGCTTCTGTTACCAGTTCTGTCTCAGCATTAAATCTGGTTTTGAAATATTTTACTTCAAGGAATGTCTTCCAAGTATGCCAAGCTGTCAGGAGTTCACATCAGCAAGTATTTACCACTCCAGCGAATTTACTCAGTGGAGGAGAATCACTGTCCTTTTACCACAGAAGACTTGGTGAGCATTTCTTCTTCTTCTTCTTCTTCTTTTTTTTTTTTTTTTTTTTCTGTGCAGATAGTTCATCTCCTTTTATATTGCTAAGACAAAGATAAGTCCTCTGTAGATCCCACTCAAGCCAGTGGGTGGGGTACCACGGCTGACCCAGTTGCAGGTATTTAAAATAAAATGCCTTCCTTGTATAATTAGAGAGTGAAATGTTGGTGAAGTCACCAGAAACTATTGTTTAGGATTGTTTCTAATACATATTGTGACTCTTCTAATAAAGTTTAGACCTTTTCAAAAACAGTGGTGCTTGTATGTAATGACCCACTAGAGGAAGGCTTTATTTGGATTGTTAATTTTTATTTTGCACATTCCTTATTGTTTACATCTTCAGACCAAAGCCTTGTATAAACAATAACTAATGATTCATTTCTGGGAATTTTTTACCTCTTGTTTCTTTTTATAGCATGTCTTCAAAAATAACATTCTCTTTTACAAAAAACAGCAACAAAAGCTATCAAAAGACCTACCCTATTTCTCTTACTGTAAGCAAACTTGTTTTGCCTGCCCTAACATTTTTATTTATTTAACTGGATGGTTTCTTCCAGTATTTATTTTAAAAGCTTTATTATAATAGAAATGAAAAGATGACATAAACCTCAACAACCTTCAGGGCTTTCTTCATTTGAAAACTAAATTATTCCAATTAGAGTTACACCTTGCTTATGCTTGACCTGAATGCATCACAGCAACTGCAATGAGAGCTTGCTCAGATTAAGTTACCATTTTATTTCCCTGTCCTTCATCATTTTTCTTCACTCTCTACAGCTTCAACACAACCTATTCCTCCCAAGTACCCTATGATGTTACTTTCATTCAACATACTGGCCATTTTTACTGTACAGACTATATTCAGAATTTCATGTTTCCAGGCAAAACATGAGGGAGAAATACTGAATCCTTGAAGTGTATAAGGTCAGATAATACTAAATGGAAAGAATAAATCTATGAATAACTGCTTTTCAGTTTGATTACAATGTACTAAATCTTACATGCCATTATGTGCCACCAGCTGTAAAATCTGTGGCTCACATAGACACTTAGGAGTTTAAAAAGTGTCTACAATTTTTCAGAATATACTCCAAAGTAGGCTGTTATTTTGAAATTTATTTTAAGATATATACTGTACTCAAAGTTATTATTACACACTGTATAGTTGATGTTAATACCAGTGTTGCGGGCCTTTTTTTCTTTAGGATCTAATAATTTTCCTCACTGTATGAAGTGACAGAAGCAAATAATTCCATTTTAATTTAGGAGACTGTGGGGAGAAATTATGATGAAATAATAGCCAGGTTCCTGCTTTATGCTGCCCACAAATCATAAACATTTTACACTCTATCTTGTATCTGAAGGGGTTCCCGTCTGTTAGCAGAGTTTTGTTTGTAATTAAGGTACAAATTACCACTGAACATTACTTGGCTCTTCATAAAATGCATTTTCAGTATGACTGTGTTGTGCTGCACTGTAACCGGGGTGAAGAGGAGGGATGGCTGCATTTTCCCCACCAAAACCAATCCATAACACCAGATGCATCTCAGTCACTTTCCCTGTTACCCTCCTTTCCACCAGTAATGAGCAGATCAAGGGCTCAGTCACCCCTTTTCGTTGAGATTGGAAGGGAATTTTTTTTGCCTTGTTAAAGCACACTTACTAACAGAGGGCAAGTTTCTGCCTTTACAAACCTCAAGGTCACTGGTGGTGAGGGAACTGGGGTTATTTAGTCTGGAGAAGAGGCGGCTGAGGGGAAACCTCATTGTTCTCTACAACTCCCTGAAAGGAGGGTGTAGCGAAGTGGGGGTTGGTCTCTTCTCCCAGGTAACTAGTGATAGGATGAGGGGTAATGTGAAAGGTAATGGCCTCATGTTGTGCCAGGGGAGGTTTAGACTGGATATTAGGAAAAATTTCTTCACTGAAAGGGTTGTGAAGCACTGGAAGAGGCTGCCCAGAGTAGTGATGGAGCCTCTGTCCCTAGTGGTATTTAAGAGACATGTAGATGTGGTGCTGAGGGACGTGGTTTAGTGATGAATTGGCAGTGCCAATTAGTAGTTAGTGGTTGGACTTGATGATCTTAGAGGTCTTTTTCAACCAAGACTATTCTATGATTCTATACGTCATGTGCAGAGCTCCTCCACCTCCCTGGCCATGCAGAGGGCATTGTCCTGGGGGCCTGGTAGTGAATATGTTCCATAGGGCTCTTCTTTGGGGTGCTCTTCATCCTTCTCCTCTCCCTTCCCCACCTTACCTTTCTTCACTCCCTTCTCCTTCCCCTCTGCTGCAAAAAGTGCCCACATGTGAAAAGTTAGTAAAGGGCAGGAAAAACAGGGCACCTTGGATGCATAGGTAGCATCAGACTGCATTACTGTGCTCATGCAGCTGGAAAAATTTCTGTAGCAGCACCTATTTCTCTTGTACAACTTTCTGGACTTGCTGGTATTTCTGCACATCTGTAGATGATCTGCATCTGGCACACACAAGTTTACAAGGTTCCTGTGTTATCTGAGATTTGGGATGTTAGGAAATCTGCTGCAACAGAGAGAGCTGTGTATGAGAAATGAAATGTATGCACCTGCTTGCTGAAATGGTATTGTACTTGAACTGAACATTTCTAACACTGATGAAAATTAATTTCGGTTTTATGGGAGGCATTTACATATGAACAGGCCTTAATGAGATACAAGCATCTGTCAGTTGCTGACTTCATAAACAAATCAACACCTAGTGACTGAATAAGAGTTTCAGGATAATTGGGTAAATGTAATTATGGTAACTGAGAAGGTAGCAAATATAATTTTATCAGCTACAAATTTGCATTTGATCATTAGTTTTTTTTAATATCAGGAGAAAAGACAATGATTTCATTTTACATCACATATCTGAAAAATTTTATAACAGAAAGAACATAACTTCACTCGCAATACTTCTGGGACTCACCATAATTTCCTTCTGCCTGTGTAAAATGTCATGCAACAACACTGGCTTTTATTTGACATCTACCTGACTTAGATATAATGTCATCAGGAAGCCAGATTGCCTTCCAGTAGCACAAAAAAAAAAAAAAAAAAACCAACAAAAGACTCACAAAAAAATCCAACTAGGAAGAAATATGAGGAACTGGGGAGGTTTATTTTGCTTGTAATAAAAAGCTTTCATAACTCCTCGATACTGTCCTTTCCATTTGAAGAGGTGAGCAAATGATGACTGTCCAGAAAACCGGTATTTTATCACTGAGAATGCAGCTGACACTCAGCCCCTCATTCTCTTTTCTTAATTAATGTGGCTTTTTTTTAAACTGTTGGTTACCATTTTTAAGAGCATAATCCTCTTAAGATGTTGTTACCTTGAGGTGCAGAGCAGCTTGGAAAGCTTTCAAAAACAGTGAGAAGCACTGGCTTTTCAGTGGCATTGCAATCATGAATTTAGTCTAACACGCATTATCCCCCCATCCAGAGAGGAACCTGAATCTGGGAAAGCCTTTGCTGCCATGTGATGGTGGCTCAGCTTTTCACAGGCCCCCGTGTCATCCCTGCTGGGTGGTAAGATGAGGGCAGCCCCTTGCCTTGCTGCAGCTGGGGGGCTGTGGGATTCCCACAGCAGCAAAGCTGTCCGCAAGGGAGAGATCTCTTTGTCTGCAACTAAAAATAACCCTGCCCACTAGGATGTGGCTCCCTGGGAACAGTCCCCAGCCATCCGGCCGATGCACACACCTCCATTTTAGACGCGTGTTCATCTCCTGGCAGCAGTGCTACTCCTCCCTTCCTCCCCTTCCCTTAAATGAGGGAAACAAATCTCCTGCTATCACTGCATTCATCTGGGGAGCTTCTCAGTAACGAGTGAAGCTGAGCTCACCCTTAGCTTGACATGCAGCCAACATCTGACACTCAGGAAGGAAGAGGGAGCTGTCCCAGCAGCATGTGGCTCTGTGCTCTGCAGCAGGAGAAGGACAATGAGCTTGTCCAGGGAAACCTTTTGCTCAGGTGAAATCCACACGAGCCCCAGCATGGGCTGTCGGCCCTGGTGTCAGCTCTGCACCTTGTAGTGTGGGGCCAGCCCTGGGAACAGCCCCACTGCAGTGCTGCACAGGGGTCTTCTCAGCAGGGTTCAGGTGCAGTGCTTCTCTGAGCACAGCGGTGTACCTTGTTATTACCCGTGCGTGGGCTCTCCCTAGTTCGTGTAGAGCGAGTGTGAGTCTGGTGCCCCAAAACCAGCTGTGATGCACCCACCCAGCTACCCTGAAGGGATGTTTGCACCTGGCAGTGGCTGGCAAGTAGCTGGGAAAATGCCATTCACACCACACTAAGCAGCACTGGGAACTGTGCTCAGGTGGCAAAAGCACTTGTTGGGCACCAAGGGACCTCCATGGGATGTCCCAGTTGACCCCATATCACTGTAAATCTCTCCTAGTTTGCTGTAAACACCCCTGGGGATAGAGAGTTGTGCAACCCACCTCTACCCACACACCTCCATCAACAAAAGCCAGAGGAGCCCAGCTGCTGATGCTCTCCTGCCTGTCACCTGGACAAACAACACAACAGAATTTTATTGTGCTGGGAGGTCATGGGGGTTTTTTTGCCTGCTCTAAAACCATTATTTGTTTTCACTATTGTTATTTTCCTCAGTGCACATGAGAGTTAACACCATTCATTACTGTTTTTCTGAAGCACACAGTCTCTTTCAGGGTTCTCTGCAGTGCCATTAGTGCTCTGTAGCGAATGTGAACACCACCACTGAGGAGATGTGCTGGCTTCAGAGCACTCAGAAACAGTAAATAATTGTGGTTTATATTGACTGTCCGTTGTGCCTATGCAAGCTTAGGAAGTCCTTTGTGCACAGATTACTGTCATTGTGCACTTTTAATGGATAATTCATAGCTCTTGTAATGTGACCCATCAATACATCATATCCTGAGGGAGTATTTAATCCAGCAGATCTGCCCCCACAGATTGGCTCTGCATGCTGTAAAAATGCTTACAGTATTTTCAGTATCAAGCAGATACTTAAAACATACAAGGGTAATTTCAATTAAAAGTCAAGCTTTTAGGCAGCTTCACTTGCTTTTTAAAGAAATTAAAAATTGATATTCTATTTTTTTTTAATATCAGAATAAAGCTTCTTACACAATTTATAACCTGTTAACTGTGACGAAAAATATAAAAATCAAAGCCACACCCTTGATCCATCTTTCTAGTTTTGCATCCTGTCACCCCCATAGAATGTATGCAATAAAAATATTTATTGATAGGTTTATCTTAAAATAATGCACAAAGTCCCTCTAACGCCTCTGCAGCCTTCCTCATTAATGACTGTGAAGTCCATTATATAGCCGTGTGCAGCAAGTGGCATCATCTGGAAAGTTCATTTACAAAAATGGTTGTGTCAGTCTTTACAGGCTGGGCTGTGACTGGGATATCAACTTTATTTTTTATAATTGCATATTAACTTTTTTCCTGCAGTTCTGTAAAGAATCACAAATTAAACCATTGTTATTGTTTTTAAGGTCCAGCGCCACACGTTTCCGCTGGAGTCAGTGTTATTACACAGCCCAAGATGAGTGGGCCTTAGACAACATCTACATCGGACAGCAGTGTCCCAACATGTGTAGTGGACATGGCTGGTGTGACCATGGCATTTGCAGGTATAAAGCATTTGACAGTTCCTCTTAACAATGGTCTCCTGATACTTCAGGTATCCTGGTTTTTTGTATACTTTTTGGGGTTTGGCTGTTGTTTTTAATTTTGGATTCAAGGTTAAAAAATAAGAGCACTGGGGGGGGTTTAGACCGTTCAACCAACATGAACAGCCGGTTGCTTCACATCTCTCTGTGCTAAAGCCCATTCCCTTGGCAAATCCAGACATTGAAAAAGCTTGCAGCAGCACGGAGCTGCCCTGCTGCAGGTGTCCTGGTGGCCTCTCCAGCACTTTACACAAGGACCCCAGGGACCAGCTCAGTGCCAGAGCTCTTTCGCTGGGTCAGGACCCCAGGGACCAGCTCAGCACTGCATGGCAGCCGCTATCATATTGGGTGCAATATCAAGGGCATAGACTACTGCCTGCCTGCTTCAAACTTTCTGGACACTGCAGGGTTTTTTTAGAAGTAAGATACAGCTTGTTTTCGGTTATCCAGTTATTCCAGCTCATTTCTAGGATCCAAAATTCTAATCCCCAAATGATTTATTATTTCACATCTAATTTTAAAAGGTCAGTGCACCACCTCAAGTAATTGACAGCGTCAAATAAAGTCTTTAAAAGCCTGTTATATTTATGCTTCCTTCCAGGTGTGACTCGGGGTTTAGGGGTACTGAATGTCAGCCTGAAAATACTCTTCCTTCAACTGTCATGTCTGATTTTGAGAACCCAGACAACCTGAAGACAGAGTGGCAGGAAATTATTGGGGGAGAGATCGTCAAGCCTGAAGAAGGCTGTGGGATCATATCATCTGGCTCCTCACTCTACTTCAACAAGGTACTAACAAGGGATGGGAGACTGAAAAAAGTCACGTAAGGTGGGTTTGAATGGAGCATGATGTGATTACATGGCAAAGAAAAGGAAGGTAGCAGAAAGCAGCACACAGTATGAGAAATGCATTAAACAGCACAGCTGTGCTCTACAGGTAAAGAGCAAAGCAATCAAAAGAGATCGGGAGGGGCATGTGCATTCTGCATCCAAGAAATACCAGCAGTAATGGAAGTAAATTGCCAGTGTGCTGGGAAGTGTGAATATTAATACTATCTTAATTGTCCATTTTCTTTTTTAAGACTTGGTTCTTTCCCAGCAATCCCCAGCTCCCATTTTTGTGTTCTGGGTGAGGGATGGAGAAAGGTTGGCTTTCCAGGGGATAAGCAGCTTAATTTGAGATCATAAGACTAAAACTAGTGAAAAAACAACCCCTCCAGACTTTTATAAAGTGGTTAGACTGTAGGAGGATACTCTTTTGTATAACTTGGATGATTTGCAGACAAAAATAACAGAGCAGGAAAGAGATATAGGGAATTCTGCTAATTAATAGCAATTATAACTAAAATAAAAAGAGATCTTTATGATCAGATGTAAAATTATGGGTTGTAATCACAGATTTATTTTTTATTGTTGCTCCTCGGGTCTAGTACTGGATTTTTTTTTGTTCTTAATTGAAAGGAAGAGTATAAATGCAGCTATGTGCTTCTCTTTTAAAGGTTTGATCAAACTGCCACTGCTGTCAGGAGCGCCAGATTAGTCCCAGAAGAATAACCCAATATGCAATGCTGTGTAATTGTGTGTTGTTTACCTCATTACAAAAATCTAACCCACCAAATAATTTTCAGCACTCCTACGTAGTCTCACATCCAGCTCCCCTGGAAATGCAGCTCTACACTGAAAATTTTATAATAGACCGATCAGTATAACTAGCTAATTGTGATAATTGGATTTTTTTTATATAATTGTCTTCTGGCTCAGTTCCTTATGCCAAGTTTCTCAAAGTAGTTTGCTAAATTAGAATTAACCTGCTATGATCTCTCTTCTGATTTCTGCTAAGGAGGAGTGAAAAACTCATTTAGAAAATCCCAGCTTCTTTCTATTGATCTCTAAGGGTTAGGTTATCATTCATTTCTTGAGCAGTAGCAGTCTACATGCCATCAACAGAAGGTGGTTTATTTAATTTATGTTTAGATCTTTTTCCAGGTGTATAGTGGCCATGCTTGCAGAAAATAAAAAAATATTTTTCTAGTTGCCCAACAGTTCTGTATTGTTTTGGGAGCTCATATTCACAGGCTCAAATAGCCACTTTTTACTTGAATATGTAATGTTTTACTGCCATAATCGGTTACTCCTACCAGAACGAACGTTGGCTTTGTTCTGCCAACTCTCTATCTTTTGGTTTACAACTCATTTTAATCAACTGAGGGCATGTTTACAATACGGAGCTCTTTCAATTACCCCCTGTGATTCCTCTGAGGTTTTATGTCACTTGCCCTTTCTCAGTTAACCTGGTTCTGTAGTTAACCCTTTGGCATGCAGAGCTTCTAGGGGGTGTAGGTATAGAAAACCCACCTGGAATAGTTTTACAGCCAGAGCTTGATCCACTGCAGGTCAGTATGTTGGGTATCCTCAGGGACACACCTGCCCATGGGACAGCAAGGGTGTTTGCATCCTTATTATCCATTATTAGTTTGATTTGATGGTAACTTCAAATTTCTATGGGTCTCCAAAAGAAGCTATTACAATTCCAATAAAAGACTCTTAAACCTGAAAGCCTTTTTCAACTAAATATGCTCTGTCTTTCTTTGTCGACATGCACAGAATGACCAGTTTACCCACAGCATCAATGTCCAAGAGCTGTTTCCTGCTAGAAATTAAAATAACCTTGGAAGATCTGTTCAATAAATTTTACGAGGCTATTTTTTCTCTCAGCTATGCTCAGGCAAACCTGAAACCAAATCCACAGATTTTTAGTTGAGAGACTACTGATTTACACCACTTACTAGGAAGAGCATAGTTCTGTGTAGGAACAAATCCTGCTCAAGTGAGGTATGAAGAGAAAATCCCCCTCCCTTGTTCTTGTGTAGGAGATGGGCTTCAAGCAATAGGTACTATAGGGGCTATAATTTCAGACGATCGGGCAACCCTGCATGGTGCAAGATTTGACTGGGAAAATGAGATGTCAGAAATTAATGCTTTGTGCTTTATCATTAAAAAGCTGAATACTTAAAAACTTTGCCCAAGTTGGTTCAGGATACCCAGGGTATGCTCTTTGTCTTCCAAAAGTACTTGGCACCTTAAAGGAAGGAGATGAAATAGTTATGTTGAAATTGTATTGTGAATTTGCATTGTGTGTTGAAATGTAATAATAAAACTGTTTGTGGGATCATACCAGAGTGATTAAGACATAAAGGATGGCCAAGGACAATCATTGTCTGAAAGACCAAAAAAGCATTCTGTTAACACAAAATTTGATGTCCTTCATGTTGCGCACTTTTCTGTGCGATATACATCTGTGCTTGATTTTACATATGTATATTCATAGTCAAGGTGTCATATTTAACATTATTTCCCCCCTCTGTTCTTTGTATTGTAGGCTGGAAAAAGACAGTTGGTAAGCTGGGATTTGGATACTACTTGGGTGGATTTTGTCCAGTTTTACATCCAGATAGGAGGAGACAGTTCTTCATGCAATAAACCAGACAGCAGAGAAGAAGGTGTGCTGCTGCAGTACAGCAATAATGGTGGTATCAACTGGCACCTACTAGCAGAAATGTATTTCTCTGACTTCAGCAAACCCAGGTACAATTTTGGTCTAAATTAAATCCATACTGCATCAACTCTTTAAAAAACCCATATTTCTCAGTTTATGAAAACATGAATAATAATTTCAGGTTATAATGCTTAAAAGCCACCATTATACGAAAGCTTTTCCAGGCTTCCACAGTAAACTCCTGTCACTAGGAAGGAAAAATCTAGCTAAAGCAGGCCTTAAAAAAATGAAATAAAATATAAAGTTTCCAATCATTCACCTCCTATGAAAAATATGACTAAAATGCTAATATGTGCGAAAGATTAGCAGAAATAGAGAACTTGCCCAAAAGAGGTATAGAAATTTGCCATTTCCTCTGACTCTGGTCTCAGATCTAAAGAACATATATTAATGTCGCATACAATAAAAACTCCTTTAAAGAAATATTTAAGGAGGAGAAGAAATCATGCTCAGCATTTCAAATTTGCTGTAAGATAGCTTGCCAGTGAAATTTTTAATTGCATTTATCTGCATAGATACTAACGATTTCTATTACCTGTAGTTCATGTCTTTCAATACATGATTTTGTCTTCCCATCTGGTCATTTTGTATTGCAATGAACAACATTTTCAGAAGGACTTCTGTAGCTCAGCAAACTGTCCTTTTCTAAAGGTGATCTAGGCACTTGGAAGTATAAAATTATTGAACTTTGTTTAGCCTCTAATGTGTAAAAATTACAGGACACATCCAACAAAGAAGCTACATACTGAAACCTTCATCACTGGAGCATCCAATACATTATATTTAGACAAAACATTTGCCCCTCTGAGTCCTTACTGAATATAGCTATGCATATTTATTTTTCTGCTGCTTCAAATGTGGTCCAGATCTTATTTTCCAAAACATAAACCTAGGAATCCTGTGGAAAAGAAGGTTCCCGTGTTCTCTGTAGCCCTGAACAATTCTTCCACCTCTCTCTGCCTAAATCAGCAAGTGAAGCAGGGTCAATGGTACAAAATAATGTGTGGTATAAAGAAAGAGTACATAAAGGAATATATGCATGAATGCATATATGTAAGGTGTCTGAAATAAGACTGAACAGGTAACTAATTATTGTACTTTTTAACATAAGTATGATTAGGTTTGGAACTTTAACTTTTATTTAACATGAATTTTGTAAGCTGTTTCCTTAGTTAACATAAAGCAAACTATCTGAGGAGACCTGAAGTTCTTTTATGAAGATCCAGATAGAAGGGCCAAAATATTTTTATCCATAGCAGAAAACTCTGCTACATAATCTATTGCATTGTAATAGAAGGATGCTTTTGTCTACAAAGAGGATCAACCAGCAGAAGAGAATGAGAAATGAATTTTGCCAGCATATTTCACTATTACTTGCTGGCATCAGAAGAATGTTAAGACTTGCTGAACATGGATCAGCTGAACAGTTTAATTTAGAGCTGAAGAGTTCAAATCAGTTCCTTATTGTGGTAGGCAACATAATAAGAGAGTAAAAAATAGCCGTTGTCTTAAAGAGTTACATTCTCCACAGACAAGAAGGACAAAGAAGGCTTCTTGCTATGCAGTGTATAAATAGGAATCCAGATATGTAGAGGATTTCTAAGGACTTCTACATATAGGATAGATACCAGTTTTCCTGCCTCTTTTGCCTGGTCAGTGGTGTTTCTCCCATTTCTCTACAAACTACGCTCCCTAAAGGTCTTCTGAATTTCTGTCCTTCAGGTTTGTCTATCTGGAGCTGCCAGCTGCAGCCAAGACTCCTTGCACAAGGTTTCGCTGGTGGCAGCCTGTGTTTTCAGGGGAAGGGTATGATCAGTGGGCCATTGATGACATCATCATTTTGTCAGAGAAGCAGAAGCACATCATTCCTGTTGTTAATCCCACTTTACCGCAGGTAATAAGCAAGAGCAGGCTGTGGGCATCCCCAAAAACCAGAAACTATCCTCTCTGTTAGTAGACTTTTCTTTGAATATAATTATTTTTGAAAATATTTGTTATATTTAAAGAAACAGCTGTAGTGTTTGCAGCTATGTCTCTCACTGTGGGAATAACATAGATCTTACCATAAAAGCATCATGCTCCTAATCTTTGTGGCAGAGGATGTAACTATGTATCTCCTCAAAAAGTCCAGACAGAAATTTTGGAATTTTTTTTTTTTTTTAAATGACAAAAAATACAAATTGCAAAAATTGAAAGTTGATCATTTTGGAAATTATTCTGAAGTCACACTGCAAGGTGATAGTACTTGGTTTTGATTTCATTTCTTACAGAACTTTTATGAAAAGCCAGCATTTGATTACCCTATGAACCAGATGAGTGTGTGGTTAATGTTGGCCAATGAAGGAATGACCAAAAATGAAAGTTTTTGCTCTGCTACCCCCTCCGCCATGCTCTTCGGTAAATCAGATGGAGACCGGTTTGCAGTGACTCGAGATTTAACTCTGAAGCCTGGATACGTCCTGCAGTTCAAGGTATTCCTTAAACATAAATCCTTGCAGAATATCAGTTGAACTACCCTTAGTCAATACTTGCAGAATGTCACCGGGGCCACAGTTCAGAACAAGCTGATAAAATATACTACTGAGGAAAAACATGTGAAGAGCACAAGTATGAATTCACACAGCATAAAAGATCACGCTGCTTTCCAAAAGGATAGGCAAAACCTTGTTGCAGGAGAGCTATTCTACCCCTCTGGAGAAGTTTTAAAGCTTGTTGTTCTTCAACACATTTCAGAAGTGGGATGAAGTGACTGTCATTATATTTGAGTCAGTACTAGGAAATGCTGCTGCACTGTCAAGGGAAAAAGGATTTATCCCATCTGGGGCTCCATGACTACAAAAGCTCCAATGTGGTTTGCATACATTTTTTGTATTTTAAACTATTTAAGGACTTACAAGCTGCTCTGTACTCCAGTGTGGGGTTTTCATATAATTTACTTTTATTGTGTCAATGAATATAGGCTCCAATTAGCATTCTCTTCTTTAAAAGGCTTACAGTAATTTCAGTGATCTGACTGAGCCCATCAGAATATGGGCTCCAAAGAAAGTGTATTTGCTTTGACAAGCTCTTGTTTCTGAACCCTAATCAAAATTTTATTGAGTTTATAATGAAATCCCATTGGTGAATTCTGGAGGTTGGTTGGAATGCAATTTTAATGAGCTCACCACAAATACATAGTCCTTACATAATTGGTGGATACAGACACTGAATAATTTACAAGTGGAATTATTAAAGAGATCAGATGTTTACAGGCAGCTTTTCAAATATAATTCCCACAGTTCTATAAATAGGGAAGTTAGTTAGAAATAATAAGATTTGTAAAATAATCTAATTTCATCTAAAAGTTATGCTAATGAAATGCTATATAAACAGAGGGATTGCAGTACAACTTCTGAGTGATTACTGCTTGTAGTTTTATACTTTAAACTGTCTAAAACCCCAAAATATTTCAATTAATAAATAACATTTAGCCTGGAAAAGATGCTATTTGCCTCTTCACCACTTCCTCTACTTCAGTGACTAAGTGTCCAGTCTGTAGGCTTGATTATCAGGAGCATTTCAAAAATTATTTAGCCTAAAAAAGCAATACTTAAAAATATTTCATACACCTTCCCTCTCTGAAATACTTGACAAAGTGACATAAATATATAAAACATAAAGAACATGTATCAGGGAAGAGTGAGTTCTTCTTTACAAAGTCTATTATTTAAGGCCTGAATTTATATTCTTTTTTTTTGGAAAGCTTTTAAACTGTCCTGAACACAAATGTGTTTGTCCTATTTGCATGCTTTAATTTTAAACATATGGTTAAATGCTTCCCCGACTTTGTGAAATTTCCATTTTAAATAGCTGCCTGGAATAATTTTGCATTGATAAACTCAAAGACAGCAATTTGTCAAAATTATTTGATTTTACATGAATTATTTTGTTTTACATTTTACATTCTAACACTCAAGTAGAATTTCTGTAATAAAATAATGAAAACTTCTATTTTTCTGATAGCTTGAAAAATGAAACTCAAAATTTCAAATCAGCAGTTGATTTTTGTCTTGGTTACATTCTCATTTCACATTTTAATACGCATTTTTCTACTTCATCCAATTTTGCTCTATTCTGGAGGACCGAACTGCAGTGCCGGCTCCCAGACATCAGTCTTGTGAAGCCAATGACCTGACTGCAGTCAGGGCTCACAACCCAGGGCAAGGGGACCTGGGATTCAGGCTGATCCTCTGTGCTCATTGGGTGGGCTGCCGATGGGATGAATCTCAGAGGACACAGCATGTAGGTGCCTGCACAGAGTTTGCTGTTTGTGGCCCGTTATGTACCAGGACCTTTGAAAAGCATTTTGCACACTTCAGTCTGCTGAACCCAGCAATCTTAATGAAGAGATAGTGAGAATTTTTATTGAGAAATGTCATACATGTATAGGAAATAGACTCCAAGCATCAGTCACTGTTTTCCAGCAGGGTTCAAAGCAAGTGTTCAGAGCGCTAAGCCTCCCAAACCAAGAAGTCAAAGGTGATTTGCAGCCAATAAATACCAATCACAGCGCAAGTTTCTTCAGCTCGTATCTGTTGCTCTGCTTTTTTGCAGCTAAACATTGGTTGCACCAACCAGTACAGCAGCTCTGCTCCTGTTCTGCTTCAGTACTCACATGACGCTGGGCTCTTCTGGTCACTTGTGAAGGAGGGCTGCTACCCTGCATCTCCGGGCATGAAAGGATGCGAGGGAAGCTCCCGGGAGCTGAGCGAGCCTACCGTGTATCACACAGGAGACTTTGAGGACTGGACAAGAATTACTATTGTTATCCCCAGGTCTCTTGCAGCCAGGTACTGTACGTTGTAAGTCAGAGATGCCAGTGGTACCCATGAATTAGCTGGCCCTTCTTTGATGCTACTTTAGGAAAGAGTTGCAAGCTGTGAATAAAAATGGTGATCTGTGTCAGCAGATCTGACAAAAATACAACGTGCTCTCCAAAACAGGGAGAAGCTTCGCATTTTGAACGTGTTAGAACAGTCTATGAGATTAAATTACAAGCCAACAAGGAACCCAGAACATTTTAGTTTCACATCAATCTCTTCACGATGTGCTGTCTGTATTTACACATATCAGTTAGGGTCAGAGGCACCAGCAAGAGAGTGATAAGTAACTTGAATCAAGTAATCCATTTCAATAGGATTAATTTGGCAAACAGTTATCACTGCACAAAGAAACCCTGGAAGGGTATTTTTGGTGCTGTATAATGTACCGTGTCATTGAAGGCAGCCGGGACAGACAGAGTCAAAGGAGGGAGAAACGGTAAGTGGGCTCATCTGTGGGCACAACCACAGCATCGGGTTAGTACAGATGAGTAAACATCAGATGGTGAAGGATGTAAATAAGCCTTGAAATCAGGAGGATTTTCTCAGTTTTACTTGGATTTGGCTGAAGTTTGTGGCTCACCTTATCCCATCAGTAAAACACCCCAGTCTGATTTGCTGCCTGTGCCAACGCAGCCATCCCCTGAGCCCCTGGCTGTCCCCCCAACCCCCAGCCAGCCCCCTGCTGCCTCCTGCCTCTCTCCCCCAGGCAGCCGTTCTAGTGCTGCCCTTGGGTTTCAGCCCCATCCTCCTGCCACACGCTCCTTATCCTCCAGTCCCAGGACAGACTTTGAATATGTGGCATATTGTGTAGCAGGGGAGCCATTGTCTTTGCCACAAGGAGCTGAAATAGCAGCATGTACTGTAACAAGTTTTTCTTTTCTTCAGTAATTAGCCAATAAAAGCAGGTGCCAAATTGCACAGATCTGCCACCAGCTGATTTGATTTACCCAAAACAAGCAGTGCAGAATCAATAGCAGCAATCTGTTTGGCATTATGTTCAGTAATGTGATTGAGAATAAGAAGCTCATGCTAATACACTAAAAATGTAAGTATTGCAAGTATGATGAGGGTCTCAGCGTTGTGGTCACTTTGGAAATCGTGGTTCACAGGTTAACCAGAGAGCATCCCATTTCATCAGTTGGTGCAAAGCATTAGTGCAATGATCACCTACTTAACAAATCCCAATACATAACAAAAAGAAAGCAATAGGTTTATTACAAGGAGGATCTTTGTTAATCCATTGGATTGGCAATGAGATTTTAAATCTGTTTCCCTCTCTGGAGATCCTATAAAATGATTCAGCTAAAAGTTAAAGACTGAAAATTAAAAACCAAACTATTTTTTCTTCAACAAATTTCCTGTGCAGTGGGTCAGTAACTTAGTGTAGGCTCACTGAAGCACACAAAGCAGTTTCGGTTATACAAGCTAAGGATTAGATCACTGTTTTCCAGGATTTTCATGTTATCATCCAAGCATAAAAATTTCATATTTCTGTCCACATGTCCCATAGGACATGTTATTTGCCATTGTTTTTATAAAGTGGATTATTTTTCTTGTATCCAAAATACTTGAAAGTTTTTTACTCAAAATTACATGATCTTGTAATAAACTCTCCATCACTGCCATTCTGAGTTCCTTTCATAAGTACCATAGGAAATCGAGTTCTGAGATTTTAAACTTTAATTAGCAGTTTGGGTTGAACTGAATAGTGAAAGGCATCTTCAGTCACATATATTCATTCACTCTTGTCAATAACACCATGTATCTGTTCTTTGCATCACACTGGTGGACACAGGCCAGAGAAATAGAGGAAGTCAAAATATATCCCAAAAATCTGGAAAAAATATCCACAAGTGAAGTTGCATAAAACGTAGGATGTTAGAAGCATTTTCCAGGCATCTTATTTGCAAATGGGTAATTTAGGAAAAGCTCCTTTGAATCTTAAACAAGGAGCAGTAGATATTGAAGCTGGGAATAGTAATACTGTGCCCTTCGTTGCTGTTTCTCTGCAGTAAGACTCGATTCCGCTGGATCCAGGAGAGCAGCTCCCACAAGAGCGTGCCTCCCTTCGGCTTAGATGGCGTTTACATTTCTGAGCCTTGCCCCAACTACTGCAACGGTCACGGGGACTGCATCTCAGGGGTCTGCTTCTGTGACCTGGGCTACACAGGTAAGACAACTCTTTTTAAGTGGGATTACAGTAAGCACTGTATTAAAGTGGTAAATCTAGCGCTTTTTTTTTTTTCCCCTCTGCAATATTGCAGAAAAATACATGATGAAATAAATTCCACGGGCTGCCAGCAAGAGCATTTTCATTTTGTTAAATAAAATTCAACACAGGCAAAACAGAGCAGCTAAACGCAGCGGACACCTGTGATGTTTCTGGCAACCACAATCTTTGAACATCACCATCTGTATGAGCAGGGAAGGGACTAGCAACAGAAGAGAAAACAAAATAAAATATTATAAACTAAAAAGTCTGCTTAAAAGCCATTGGATCATCTTCAAAAGAATTTCTGCTGGTTTTGAGTCTCCTGGCCATCAGATGGCAAGGGACCAGGAGGGAACATATGTTCTGACAGGCCCTTCTGTGGAAAATTCTGCTCACTTGTGGTTTCAGGGGCTTTTATTCTGAAACACACCAAAAAAAACCCCCAAAAAACCCCAATGAAAAAAAAAGAGATTGTCATGACTACTTGCTCATTGCACTCTTTTCAGCCCTCTATACCAACAAAGCGTTAAGCCAACATCTTTTGTTTGGTTTGTTTAAAATGAAATAAAAGGACAATATTTTTGTTTGCATCAAATGCCTTATCAACATAAAGCACGGCTGTTTTTCACCTAGTGAAATAAGCCATCTTAGAGCTTAGAGGAAGAGGGCTTATTCTGCCTACAAAAATTTGTAAAGAGGGTTTTAAAAGGTACAATCCTGTCATCGGGGCAGGGTTAGAAAAGCCCGGTGCTTTCTCATATCGGGATGTGACAGAACCATCTGCAAATGTACTGTATCTGACCTTTGCTCTGTTCAGCACAGTTTCACCAAAACATTTCCTTTTTTTTTTTTTTTCTTCTTGAAGCATCACATGGAACCTGTGTGTCTAATGTGCCTAATCACAGTGAGATGTTTGACAGGTTTGAGAGGAAACTAAGCCCTCTCTGGTACAAGATAACGGGAGGTCAGGTTGGGACAGGTTGTGGTGTGCTCAGCGATGGAAAAACTCTGTACTTCAATGGACCCGGCAAAAGGGAGGCGAGGACTGTTCCCCTGGACACCACAAATATCAGGTCAGTCCTCAGCACTCCTTCTCACAATTGTCTGTGTATTCCTGTTGCTTCCTCTCCGTTATTACAAGTGTAGATGTGAGAAGGTGTGAAATGTATTTCTGGTAATCACAACTTGTGTAAGAAATCTTAAAGGCAGAGAAATAGCTTTTCTGTTCATTCTGGTGTACAAGTTCCTTTTCTTGAGAGGGTAGACTTGGGTTAGAAATGGAATAGCAACATAAAAAATAGGAAGTGTTTATCCTTCTGAGAAGATGGCTTGCATTGTATTCTAGATGGACAGGCAGAAGACATGGTCTTGAGACTGCACAAAACCTAAGGCTGCCCTAGCTGGATAGAAAACTTCCCTCTCCCCTGACTGCACTGAGCTTCAGGCACACCAATGGCACAGCAATGAGCTGTTGTTTACTTGCCAGATGTTGTGAATTAGTCCTCTTGTCAGAAGTGCAAAAAACACAGAATGTGAATTGTTTCCCTGCAGTCAAGAGGCTAACAAGCCTTCACCTCTCTCCCCACTACTACTGAATCCTGCTCAGCTGGTAGCAATTATCCTTTTTCTCTCAAATTGTCTATTTGATTAATGTAATTAGGGTAAACAAAGGGCTGTTAATTCTAACCATTATTTAGCCTGTAGTTTGCTTCCTGTTTGTCCAGTCTCATAAGGGATAATGCACCTGTAACCTTGCCCACCCTACAATTATCTCAATTAGCTTAACAAAAGATATTTCTCCTGACAAATACTGCTCCAAGAGCAAGTAATGCCATGATTTACTGCATTATTTAATTTCTGGGATCATTCAGCAACGATTGGCCACAAGTTACTGCTACTGCTCTCCAGCTCAGCCAAGTGATGCTCCTTAGGGCCGTGTGGGGCTGCAGGGTTGGGGAGATCCTTAGTTGCTCCCCAGCACTGAGTAGCACAGCAGCTGCCTTTCCTCTGCCCTCTGCCTGTCTGACAAATTCTCCTCTGACAAGTATGTGACTTATTTATATAATGATGTAACCTACATCATAATTAAATTAACTTAATGGTTAATAAATATGCTTTGGGCAAGCAGATGTTTGCACTAGAATTCTGGGAAGATCTGAGCACTTCTTTTCTGTTCCACCGTCTTTTATAATCTCAAATTATTAATCCTGTGAAGCTTAATATTGGAAGTAACCACATCATCAAGAAGGCTATGTTCAAATGGTATTTTTGAATTATTCCTTTTTTCCTGGAAAAATCTTTTTATAAAAGAAAAGGATTTTCCTTAGCTTTAAGATTACTTTGAAACCATTTTTAATGCCAGGTATTAATATTTATAGCTTTCCATTTTTATAGAATTTGAATCATTTAAAAAGCCAAAAGAAGTTTTAAAATACTGAGCAATGCTCTTTCTTGACTTTTTAAATCTATAACTATTTCCGTTTTGCATGAGAACATGGTCATCTGATGTCTCAAAACTGCACCAAGAACATAAATGGCCAGAGGGACTCCTGGTAAGAGCAACTAAGACCCCTTTTCTGTGCACGTGCTCACTGTGTGAGCTGCTCTCCTGCTGCAACTCTTCATTTTGTCAAAATAAACCAGCATTGAATTTTTTATAAGCATCACAGTGAGCACTTTAGCTTCCTTGAACAAGTCAAGTTTGATGCCACATCTCTGGGCCATTTGCTAGACAGAACAAAAGCACTGGTCATTGCAAACACAAATGGTACTAATATAAATTTTTCAGTTTTTTTCAGCCACACCTCTGCTCAGGGGTAGGATCCATCTCATGTAGCTTGACCAATACATGGACTCCTTAGACTACAGCAATTACTCCAGGCTGCACTTATGCTCAATGGAAAGAAATAGCTACTTCAAAAGGGCAATACAAGCCATCCTAAAATAGGATTAGCTAAGGGCAGTGTTTTGTATTCTGGAAGCATGTATTTTTGTCATTAATTATAAGGGAATCTGAGTTGATCATGTAAGACTTAGACATCCAGCCTTCAGAGACCTTGCTTAGAGCAGATGTATCCCACTTTAAGTTTGAGAGCATATGTAACAACTGGTCTTCCATACCTGCTCTGGAGCGAGTCCAGAGAAGGGCAAGGAGGCTGGTGAGAGGTCTGGAAAACAGGCCTTATGGAGACCGGCTGAGGGAACTGGGGTTGTTTAGTCTGGAGAAGAGGAGACTGAGAGGAGACCTCATTGCCCTCTACAACTACTTGAAAGGAGGTTGTAGTGAGGCTGGTGTTGGTCTCTTCTCCCAAATGACTAATGACAGGACGAGAGGAAATGGCCTCAAGTTACGTCAGGGGCAGTTTAGGTTGGATATTAGGAAGCAGTTCTTTACTGAGAGGGTGGTTAGACATTGGAACAGGCTGCCCAGGGAGGTGGTGGAGTCGCCATCCCTGGAGGTGTTTAAAAACTGAGTGGATGAAGCACTTGAGGCCATGGTCTAGTGGTTAGGGAGATGATGGGATAAAGGTTGGACCTGATGATCCTGGAGGTCCTTTCCAACCATAGTGACTGTATAATTCTATGATTCTATGAAAAAGAAAATAATTCCGCAGCCTAATTTTTTTTTCTGTTATTGGACCTAAAATTAATGTCACTTGAAAGAGGAGATTAGAGTGAAGCACTTTTTTCCCATTTTGGTATTGCTTTTTGCATTCAATAATGCCTTGCATAGAATTCGCTTGTCTTATTAGGGGTCATCTTAGCTCCTGCACAGTTATCTTTTTTTGTGTAGGGGTTTTTTTTGTTGGGGGGCTTTAGTGACTGAGTAAACTGCAGGAAAATATGGCTTGAAAGACATACCGTTAGATATGTGGATTGAGGGTTGTGAATAGGAAGGCTGAAACTCCTGCAGTAGATTTTTAAGCTTCTTATTTTTCAGGTTAATAGTGTTTTCCCAGACCTTTTAAGATCTTGTTTCATTAAATCAGGCGTGGAAGAGCAAAAAAAAAGAAAAATATTGTGAGACATTAAAGTTTTATTTTCATACTGAATTCCTGCAGATCTACCTATTCTCTATCATCTTGCTTCAGTTACAGATTTTGTCTGTAAAGTGCAAATTTTATGTAAGAAATGTAAAGAATTTTGTTCTTTTTTGTAAGAAGTACAGAGACCCTTTTTCCCCTCACCCTTCTCTTCCCAGAGAGTGGGTCCATGGGGGCTTGGTGCTCCCAGTTCGCTCTGCTCCAAAGGGACTGAGATTTGCCAGCCTGAGGTGCATAGTGCTGCCCAGGGAAGCAGCCCAACAGGGCACCCCCAAACTCAGGTTTCATGCTAAGAGCGTGCAAACCCAAAGCTTGCTCCCTGAAGTCAGTGACTGCAAACAAGCACCCAGTACTTAGCATATGCCTTAAGTGCTGTCATAATCTTAGCTTTGTTTGTCCTATTGTCACCTTATGCCTTTATACGACTGACTACACTTTTTTCACAGACATTTGGAGAATGTCCCATAGCACTAAGAGAGCTGTAAGTGTCAAAATTCATTTCACCCAGGCCATTTTTTGCCCTACACTTCAGAAACCCCCTGGAGTCTCTCCATCCCTTCCCTTTTGCATGGCCCAATGCACCAAAGGCACCATTTCACCAGCAATATTTCCATCCTCCTGACTGACAATATGATACGTGGGTGCTTTTTGGTTGCTGATGAGCTACTGCCTCCCATTTTGATGGCCTGTCCCTTATGACACCCTTCATTATCTGTTCAGTGAGAGGATTTGCACACAGTGCCTACCTGGTAGCTAGATAAAAATCATGGAATATATATTTTATTTTTTCTTTCCAAGTGGTGACATCTGGCTTGTTAGCTGGCTTGGCTCCCATCCCTGTTACAGACTCCGTTGCTAATGACTGTAACCATCCCAGAGAGCTGTGCTGGGTCAAACACTGACAGATCAGATGGGCTGATTCACCCTTCTGCAGAAAGGATTTTTTTTGTCTTTTGTTTTTGCTTTTGACTGATCTTTATATTTGGCAAGCATAAAAGAGAATTTCATCATAGGACTGTAAATCTTTTCACCTCTGAGACCACTGTCTAGTGTTTTATTGCCTGAGTACTGTCTCAGACAACAGAGCTGCAGCAAACAGTAAGACCTACCTAAATAGTGTAATACGGTCAACCTATCTTTCTTAAGCTATCTATGGGGTTGTAATATGAATGAGACTGATGAGTATCTTCTGTCTTGTCCTGGTCCCTATGGATATACAAAAAATCTCACATAGGAGATACCAATTTCAGTAACAGAACTGGAGTGCAGTTTGGTTTAGAATCAGAAGAGGATCATGACAATGCGTGTGTAGCAATGGGTGAGCAAAACTGGAGTCCTAGCTGCATCGTACTGGTTCTGGCTGTAGTCCTGTGGCTTGTCTGTGATTTTACTGATGTCACTACAAATTAGGACCAAATTCCCTGATATGAAAAGAGTTATCCATGTGGGGAGATATTTGAGTGCAATTCAAGCATTTTTTTCTTCACATAGAAACACAAATTCACTTCAAAAATTTAAAGTAAAGAGGTTATCTTTAAATATCTTTAGCTTCCTTTAGATTTATATTCTTTTTTCCTCCAAAATATCTGCTTGGCAATGACTCCATCTCTCCCTATGCACTCCATAAGGACACCCCCAGCACAAGGGCCAAGCAGCTGCTTCCCAAAAACATCACATCAACAAGTACTCCAAGAGTTACAACAGGCAGGCACCATTCTAAGTCAAAAACTGGTTAGGAATCAAGGAGAATGGCATCATCAGCTTTCAGCATTCAAAAGCTCAGTGTGGGGATGCTTCAGGTGTGCAATGCAGTAAACCTGTGAAGAAGGCATAGATGAGGGGTCAATGGTGCTCTCAGTCATCTCAGTGGTCTTTACATTAGTTATAACCAGGTAAGACTGAGAGAAATGTCAGAGACATGCAATGAAATGTGTGAGTGGGCAGCAGGACGTTAATTAAAACAAATTGCTGTTATATAGCAGAATAGTACACATCTACCACTGTAGATTGGGGGGGGGGGAAAAAAAGCAACAATATTTTGGAGCACAAGAATGGGATAATTAATAATTTAAATATAGCTATATAAGGATATTCCAGGCTTAGCCAAAGCTCTTTCAATAAACCCAGTGACACTCAATGGGATGTTGCAGCTTTGGAAGGATTGCAGAAAATAGTTATGGGAAAAATCAAGGACGTGGAAAAACTTAAATGCAGAGAAACAGATGAAAAGGTTGCCATGGTTTACCTTAGAAAGGAGGAGGAGAAAGCAGGGAAGTGATAAAAGCACCAGCTACAGGGAAGGATGCAAGACAGGCAGATCAGGAACATTATTTTTTCTCCACCTCATGACATGAGAACAAGAGGATGTTCAATGACGTCAAAATGTATAGGTTCAAAATCAAAGTCCCATGAACTCTTTTCACTGAAAATTGTTTACATCAAGAATTTAAGGACCAAAAAGCGATTGGTGGTTTAGTGAGGATATGATTATTTTATTAAAATTCTAATATTGTATTTTAAAGCTTAAACCAATTTCCAGTTACAAGAGGCCAAGGTAAAATCTGGGTAAAATCAAAGTAAGGAGCGCATTTGCTTTGGAGTTTTTGCATCTCTGTGTGGAAGAAGGAAATGCTAAAATCTGCTAGTCAGTCCAAGAATAAATTTATTAGACACAGGATCAATAAACCACATCACCTTCTTCTGTCTTGGGTCCTCCACTGTTTACAATGGTAATGCTTGTTTTCACTGGGAACATCACCTAATCAATAAGCCTGGAATAATGACCTAACAGAAAATGCCACATTAGTTAAGAAAGCAGAGTTATCCTGTCTGATCTTGTGCTATCAGAAGACAATGACACTTCTCTTCTACCCTTATTTTTTAACAGGCTAGTTCAATTTTATGTACAAATTGGAAGCAAGGCTATTGGTAACTCCTGCAACAGACCAAGAGCCAGGAATGAAGGTAAAGTCTCTTTTCCTTATAATAAGCTTTTTGTATTTCGGTTCTTCTAACGTGCTTTTGCCTTTTACTGCCTTTACAAAATGAAAAAGATTGTCTTATTTTTCAAGTAAATTTATTACCTCTTCAGTTTTCATAAATGATGCAGAAAATTTTGTTGTTGTTGTTCCAAGTTTGTATTTACACGTATTTCCACCAAACCTAATGGTGATCTATCAATAGGCATAAATTTATTGGAGCTAGGATGGTTTAAGACAACATTTACAAGAAGAGATGTAATATCTTGTGTTAGAGTACTTGATAGTGTTGGAAAACAGGCAAATTTACAAGTACAGAGGACATTTTTCAGGTCTGAAAGAAAAGGAATAAAACTAAAGTTCAGGATGAAGTGGGCAACCTCCATTTCTGACCTGAAGTACAGTTGAGTGCCTGAAAATTTGTTCAGCTTCTCAACTGCACCAGTGGGTCTAACGAAAGTTTGCCTTCCAACCCAAGATCATGCATGATTTACCTGGAATACAAAATTATAAAGCTGCAGCTGAAAATATATTTAGACTAAAATTCATTGCTCCCAGCTGTCTTCTCTCTTATTTTATCCCCATGCTTAGAGTTACTGGGCAGGGGTGCTGATATTTGTGTTTGGGAGGGATCAGCTGAGCTTTGGGAGCAGATTCCCCATGTAAAGTGCTCTAGTTGCACAAAGACAGATCACTGACATCTAGTAGATGAGAAAACTTGATTTTCCTCTCAGTATAAATAACTTAACATCAGTGAACTGTTTCTTGACATATAGCATTTACAGTGATACTGACTCAGAACTGCCATCTTTCGGCACAGGTTACACTGAGGGTTTGATTCTCCTCTTATTTGCACCATTATATGACACAAGAAAATCCATTATCTTGGAACATACTCCAGTATAAAAGAGTTTAAAGAGAAGAAATACATATATAAGAAGTGCTTCTTCCTTCTATTATCCCCTGTGATGTTCATAAGTGACTTCACAATTCTGCTATGTCCTAGTACTTGCCATACTGTAAGATATGAAGACTATTTAAAATTATCTAAATATTACAATAATTAACTTTTAAGAATGCTGTAAGCTTGCACAGATAGCGTGAGCATTGTTTACCACCCATATTGGGAGACCAGCTATCAGAATTACAATCGAGTGTCCTACACAAACTGTAAGGATACCTAATGTGAAATAAATACTGACTATATTAAGAAAGTCACATTACTCCTATGGTTTCTGTGGTACAATCATTAGATTCACTGAGGTTGTAAAAGATTTGATCCTTTGAGTTTAGTGAACACAAGAAAGATGACGTGTGGCAGCCGGTGAGCCCACGTCACCTTTGCAGTAGGACTTTGCCCAGAAAATGCTCCTGGACCAGGAGATGCCAAAAGGGTAGGCGGGGAGATGCCAGAAATGGTGTGCACTGGATGGAGTTTGGCAACTCCTGAGTACAGGCTGAAGGGTTGCCCCCCTTGGCTCTGTACAGTCAGACTAACTGCCTTTCTTAATTTTAAATACAGGGCTTGTCGTTCAATACACAAATGATAATGGGATCACCTGGCATTTGCTGCGAGAGCTGGACTTCATGTCATACCTGGAACCCCAGGTTGTTTCAATAGATTTGCCTCGAGAGGCCAAAACCCCCGCCACGGCTTTCCGTTGGTGGCAGCCGCAACATGGTAAGCAACACCCTCCTCAAAATTCATCAAGCAGCTTTACACAGCCCTGTGTCCATGCTTCTCATGTGCTGCAGAAACCTCAGCTTACCAAAAATACAGTATGGTGAACAGTTTGGGCGCTGTAAGAGAACTTTTAGGCTTTCCTCAATCACACTGCAGACTAAATTTTCTTTTACAGCACCATGCAGAATAGTGGGCTTAAGAGTAAAATTGTTTAAGAACTAAATTTGAACCAAAGATGCTGAGAGATAACAGAGGAGAGAGAGGAAAAGGATATTACATGGAAAAGCCTGAATAAGCTCAGAGGATTTACCTGAGTACAGAGTGACCTGGGATGCAAAGTGGTCTATGCATTTTATTTCATTTTTTATCTGTTTTGGAAAGGGAGGCATAACTTGGCCTTGAATCTGCCTACCTGGTGTCTCTCATCTCCCTATTTTAATATCTCCACACTCCAAAGCAGGACTCCTGTCCCCTGCCATTTCTGGTGTCCCAGCACTCTGCTCCCCTGCCTTCTGCTGTACCTCCAAAGCCCACTCAGCCACTTCCCACATCCTCAGCTGAAAGCAAAAACCCTGGTGCTGACTGATATCTTCAGTCACTGTGAGAGCTCCTGCCTTGTTCAGGGGCACGTTACCACTATTAAAAGTGTCCTGATTAAGTGTCTCGCCTTTGTGCAAGGCAGCAGCTCCTGGATCCCTGCAGGAGATATAAGGTGATATTCAGAAATATAGCAAAGTACATTTTAACAGCAGTTCCCTGGGGAGAAAAGCACACAGCTTACATGCAGGTAATTATGGTATGCAGCTTCTTGGATATCATTTATCATTTTGATGCCTGTTTTTTATTTGTACATTTTCTTTCAGTATATGTGCTGGAGTTAATTGTCCTCACTAGGCAAGAGAGTAGAAAAGGCAAGAGGGATGTGATTTAGTTAAGGAGCCAGTTCATTTGAGAACAATGCTGAGCACCATAGTTCTTCCATGATTGTTTGCACTGGTGAGTGGTGCAATGTCAGACCTGCTGCTCCTCAGCTGTGTCCTGCTGGTGGCCACTTGCTGCAGGGGCACAGGGATGACATCTGTCCCTGCTGAGAGCACTGACTCCAAGAGTGCCTGATGGTATCCTGTGGCTTCCAGTAAGAGGGAGAGTTTATGGCTGGAGTTTGAAATACCACCTTCTATACCAGTGCCCATAGATGACAACCACTCCTCATTAGAGATATTAGCTCCTATGTAGGTCGTCCATCACCTGCCATAACTCAGTGCAGACTGGCCCTATCAGCCATGACCCATGTTCTTCATAGTGGCAAGACAAAAGTCCCGGCACACTGTTGCAAGCTCACAATTTATTGTCAAGACTTGCTTTCTTCTCCTGTGAGGGCAGTGATTGTACAGTAAGATGGCATTTTCAGCACCTCAGTAAAAAAGTGAATTGAAATGAAGGGCTGGAGAAATGAGCTGGAGATGATGGTGAACTGAGATGCCTGTAGTCTGGAGAGTAAGAGAAGAGAGGTTTACAGGGAGGAGAAAGTGAAGAGCGCTTCTATAAATATCATCTATATCAAGAGCCTTCAGCATTTTCCTTTGTGTACTATCCTCTTCCATACAAAAGGTAATTTGGGAAGTAGAAGAGGCCTTTCTGATTTAGTTTGGGGAATGACAGGAAGGTTATGACCCCTAAAATGAAAATCCCCAATCAAGGGTTCAAGGGAGCATCTCATTCAAACACAGGGAGAGTGTATGATGATGAAGGCACTGAAGCTTGAGAAATGAAGAGGGAAATACCTGTGTTTATCCAAAGTAGAAGCATACTCTAGAGTCCAGGTTCATCCTTGAGCAATGCTTTAGTCTTGTGTAACAGTGCTCAGTCTACATGAGTGAGCACTGCTCCACTAACCTGCTTGTTCTGCTTTTTATAGGGAAGCATTCAGCTCAGTGGGCTTTGGACGATGTCCTTATAGGGATGAATGACAGCTCTCAGACTGGCTTCCAGGATAAATTTGATGGAACTGTGGATTTACAAGCAAACTGGTACAGAATACAAGGAGGTCAAGTAGACATCGACTGCCTGTCTATGGATACAGCTCTGATGTTCAGTGAGAACATTGGTATGTGTCACCAAACATTGTTATATTTGTATGCACCTATTTTATAAATTATGTATGGGTCAAGTTTTTACAAGATGGGTGGTATACACAAATTCAAGTATATAGTAATCTGCAGGAAAGAGAAGGCTGAAAAAAAGAAGATAAAAATACAGATAACAAATTTGAATGACAGTACCAAAAGCATATGCATAAGGTACACTTTTTCTTTTCTTTTTTTTTTTATTCTCTTTCCCTAGGAAAACCTCGTTATGCCGAGACTTGGGACTTCCATGTATCAGCCTCCACTTTCTTGCAGTTTGAGCTGAGCATGGGTTGCAGCAAGCCATACAGCAATTCCCATAGCATTCACCTGCAGTATTCTTTAAACAATGGGAGAGACTGGCACCTGGTGACGGAGGAGTGCGTCCCTCCAACCATTGGCTGCCAGCACTACACTGAGAGCTCCATCTACACTTCAGAAAGATTTCAAAACTGGAAGAGAATTATGGTCTACCTCCCACCCGCAACCAAGTGAGTACTGTTCATCTGGCTGTTTGACATAGATTTTGCTGATCTGATTTGAGCAAACATCCCCTAGCTCAGGAATTTTCTACGTCTTTTAAATTATTAAATGTCTGTTGTCACGCCATCGGAATTTTAAGTTTCACTTCAAAATAGTTCATCAGATATAATGTGAACTGCAGGAACTTAAGGAAGTAACAACTTTGGATGAGTGAATTCCTAAGTCTTGCCTATAATATATGGCAGCAAGAACAGGAATGCTAAACCAAGCTTTTCTAACCTCTACCCAATAAGAAGCAAGAATTAATGCCCTGACCCATCTTTTCATGTAGAAGTATTTTCTGTCATTGCATATAAGTTGTCATCCAATATTTAGGCATGTTAGTCATGGCATTCAGCAAGTCAAAACACATGTTACTGGATGTGCCACCTCCACCCTTTTGACTGGGAGGAGAGTTCTGCCTGACTCCTAGTGATTTCACATGGTTGTAAATGGACATGGCAGATACACTGGCATTCTTCTCTATGAATATAATCATGCTCTAGTTTAGAAATAACAGAAGATGATAATATTGCTTACCATTATTTTGAACAGTTCTGTAATTCTTCAAAGCACCCTACACATTACCTCTGTAAACTTCAGCACCCAGAAAATACAGCTGTAAAAACAGACACACAGTAAATGAACTGGGACTGGGGTTCACACCTTGGTTTCTAATTCCATAGTTTGCTTCAGTGTCTTCTTCCAAAGAATATTCTTCACAAATATAATGATATCCTGATCCTGTCAATCTGAGGACAATTCTGTGTGCGTTATTCCAAGATCAGCTCCAGAGTACTTTTCATGCCTAAACAAATCCAAGATGATCTAACCCATAGCACCTTGACAGATTTTTTTTCCAAATTACTTTCCTCATCTGAGGATAACAAGGCAGTCAGCAATTACAGCAGTGTGTATGCACATGCATGTGTGTACCTACATAGTCATACATTGTTATATATACAAACACAGGTAATCATTGTTTTTTCTTTACACGACACTTAGTATAAATGAACTTTCATTACTTCTTAGTTTACTGAAGAAATTATATTTTTTTAACTCTGCTAGCAACACATGGAGCTATTAAATGCTAATGTAGCTAATATAGTTTCTGCTCAACCACTTTGCTGACCAGCAAGTGTTGCAGCAATGTTGACTTTCCTGGTTTTCACTTTGGGCACCTTCTTTTAGAGTCTGCTGGAATTTTGCCTAAAAACTAACCTGCTAAATTGAAACTTCCGGTTTCAACTGGAATATGAAACTTTTCCAAATACAGGAGTCATGATTATTAATATGCTTTTCTTCTCGTGAAGTCTATGGGATTTTCTTTATTATTTAACACTCCGCGGAGCAGACATTTTGAAGCCTGAAATACATTCACTCTGTTTTTTCTAGCTCTCCCAGAACACGTTTCAGATGGATTCAGTACAACTATGCTTCTGGTGTTGATTCTTGGGCTATTGATAACGTGGTCCTGGCTACAGGGTGCCCCTGGATGTGCTCAGGCCACGGCATCTGTGATGCAGGGCATTGTGTGTAAGTAGCAACCTGCTTAACGTGCTTCATAAAAAGAATGTTGTGCTTTATCCAGGCCAGATGGATAACACCTTTTCCTCCCAATTTGTTGCTAGGTGTGACAGAGGCTTTGGTGGTCCATACTGTGTCCCTGTCATTCCTCTGCCGTCTGTCCTGAAGGATGATTTCAATGGTAACTTGCATCCAGACCTTTGGCCTGAGGTCTACGGTGCTGAGAGGGGAAACCTGAATGGTGACATCATCAAGTCTGGAACAGCTCTCATTTTTAAAGGGGTCAGAGATTACTTACATCGGGGAAAAAAAAAACAAAAACAAAACACAATAAAAACCAGTAATGTTAAAACAGAAAGTAATTTTTTTGTTGTTTTCCCTCATATGTTTATGTCAATGTCTTTAGGCTAGAATTTGACATTTTTATTTTTATTGCAGTTTGTTTCCCTAAATATGCACCATGTTTGTAACAGTTGTTTTTTAAGAACAAATGGGTTTCATCTGTTTGTTGGCTATTACTTTCATTTGTGGTATAAATTCCTCATTAACCACCAAAGGAAAAGAATGAAACTCTGTGGCTGAGATTCTTCAGGCCAAGTCAGTGGTTTGGAAATATGGTACACATTACAATCACTGGTGTTTGTGTCTTGAAATCCCCTGATTGGCTTTTGAGTATTCTGAATAATACAAATTAGTCAGTACTGTAGTCTATGTAATCGATGTTTATGTAGTTAGCCTGTGTTTTACTTAATGCTATTGTTTTTAAGTTCTCTAGCTCTTTAAGGATTTTGTTTGTTTGTTTGTTAATTACAGGTTAAAAAAGCCTAGGAAATACCATATTTTCTAAACTTCTCAGTTCTTCAACAAAATATAAAAATAGAAATACTTTTGTTCACATAAGCACACAATTCCTGAGCTCACACATGAGTATTCATTTGACGCTGTGAATTCAGGTGCCCCAAAAAAGCAAAGTTTAATAACTCTGGGTGTAGAAATGAGTTCTTTACATATAGTTCTGTGCAAAACTTTGACTCAGTTCAACCTCTTTAGATAATCTAAATCACAAGTTATAGGATGTGAATTGTCTAAAACTTGGATTGGTTATTCCTGCAGGTTGTTCCCTTAGGGGAAGGGATCTGAGAAAGAGGGAAGCTCTGAGAGGTGGAGTTTGCCAGATCTCTGTGGAACAGGGACCAACTCTGGCCCCAGGATGCACAAAACATTGAGCTCATCTATAGTGATGGACAGGACCTTAGGGGTCACTATGAGGTTTCCTGTCTACTCCATTTCCATACTGCTCTAAGTCAGGAGGTTGACCCAGAAGAGGAGATTTGTAGAAAATATTTTTGAAGCACAGAAAAGAACTCCTAGAGAGGAGTCTTCCTGCCTGGAAATTAGGGTGCTTGGCTACTATATAATTTGCCCCATAAACGGGTATACTACCTTGGATGTCTGAGTAAGTCAGAGCTTGCAGCTCAGCGGACATCCCAGTGGTTCAGAGCATGAACTGAATGAGCTGTACCTGTGTCTACACCTGATCACATAGCTGTGCCTCTTGTGGTGAGACACATTCATATCCAGCCCTCTCCATTACTATGGCTCACTTTACCAAGGCTATTACTGTCCCCATTTTCTGCCTGGGAGAAGGTGTGGGACAGAGAGCTACCTCTCTTGCTGCCACCAACAGTCAGTAGCAGACAAAATCTAGACAACAGTAAGCTGTAGAGCACCTTCAACAATGGGAACTGCGATTCACACTATGTATTCTGTACTTGCAGGAAGGACTGAGAATGCTCGTTTCAAGAGATCTAGATTGCACTAATACAGCTTACATCCAGTTTTCATTTAAATTTATTGCCAAAGGTAAGATAAACATTGATTTCCTATCACTTCTCAAGCTTTATTTGTACATAGGAGTATAACAGAAAAGAATATGGGTTTACATTTTTAGCTTCAGTGTACACGATCACAAGTTTATGGCAGACAATATGGGAACTTGTTTGAGATTCTGCATCACCCTTTCCTTGCTACCAGCCTACATGGCCGTCTGTGCAGTTCCTAAGAAAAAAGTGAACTGTGGTGGTGCCAAAAACAGCACAGCTAGTACAGACTTTGAGCAGTAGGGAATCAAAATGGATCAAGTTTTTTAGAGATTTTGCAGTATATTGGGAAAAAAAGAGAATTCATTAGTTTTTCAAGTCATAAAATGGTGCCTATAGTAGATAGGGTTTTCATTTTCAAGCTTCAGTCCACTGCATTAAGGCTCTTACCATTTGACTTCATAGTAGGGTATCATAAAGATGACTAAAACTCTACAATTCTATTTCATTGTGTATGAAGAATAGTCAGACTTTGCACCAAGTTTACATGTTGGTGTAATAAGATTCAGACAATTTCTCTAGTACAATTATTTTAAAGCCAATGATTCACTCTTGGCCTGCACCAAGACCCTGCCATCTCTGGCTTTGCCAAATAATCTTATCCAGAACCACTGAAGGGGCCTACAAGAAATCTGGAGAGGGACTTTTCACAAGGGCATGGAGTGATAAGACAAGGACTAACGGTTTTAAACTGAAAGAGGGGGGATTTAGATTAGATACTAGAAAGAAATTCTTGACAGTGATGGTGGTGAGATACTGTCACAGGTTGCCCATGGAAGTTGTGGCTGCCCTCTCCCTGGAAGTGTTCAAGGCCAGGTTGGATGGGGCTTTGAGCAACCTGGTCTAGTGGGAGGTGTCCCTGCCCATGGCAGGGAGTTGGAACCAGGCAATCTTTAAGGTCCCTTCCAACCCAAACTACTCTATGATTTGATGATGACTCTATGATATGTTAATAGCTAGAGCTGAAAAGAGCCTTCATTGACTCTTTAAAGCTTTAAGTTAAAAAAAGGAGGAAGTGGTAGTCAGAAAATGCAAATTTCACTCTCAGTTCCAACATTGATTTTTAGGCCAGCTTAAAGCATAGAATATTGCTTCTTTGTTGTTGTTAAAACATGATAAGAAAGATCCTTGGTGCTTTCCATCAATTATATGATTTCTGTGCATAAATGTGCTCATATCAGTGTCTGCAATTGGAGCCACAGACTATAAATTTGTGAGGATAAGGACTGTGTCTTTATCTTTGGGTACTACAGGTGATGATAATGTGATGATACAGGTGATGATACAGGTGATGATAATGTCTGGTACCTGGGAAGAACAAGCAAATAAATATTGAATTGATGAAAAATGTCTGTGGTAGAAGGAGCTGGTTTGGTCTAATCTAAAAAATTATAACACTGAGATAGCTTCTCAACTAAGTAATTAACTGTGACCATACACGTAATGAACAGCAATGTAAATTTAGGCCCTCATTCATTAGCATTTTGCAGACAGACAAGCAAGGGAAAGCACAGGAATATATATCTGTACAATACACATGTAACATCCCAACAGCTTAAACTGTTGTTAAAGGAAACTCGTACTCTGTAATAGATGTCAGAGTGACATAATTGTATATACACTTGCAGAACTGGTTTTGAGCCAGTTCTTTTTAAAACCAGATTGTAATGAACATAAATGCATGTCCTCTCTCCTCCAGGCACCCCCGAGAGGTCTCATTCCATCCTGCTGCAATATTCTGTCAATGGTGGCGTCACTTGGCAACTGATAGATGAGTTTTACTTCACGCAGACTACAGATGTCCTCTTTATTAATGTTCCTCTGCCTTATTCAGCCCAAAGCAATGCGACACGGTTCAGGCTCTGGCAACCTTACAACAACGGTAAGGAAGAGACACCTATGGGACTCCAGGTCCACACTTGCACAGCTCAGCATCTCTAGGCTAGATTTTTTAACTCAACAATAATAGAGACTCTTAAATCATGTTTTCTTATATTTGAACTCCTCCAATTAAACATATCAAGTGAAAGTACCTTAACTTAATACCCCTTGACTGTGTGCAGAAGACTGTCAGCTTTGGTCCTGGAGGGACTGGGAGATCAAACAACACCAATAAAGTTAACTTCACTCAGGTTTCTCTCATTATTTTTAATGGACCTGATTCTCATTTACACTGAGGCCCCATTAGGATGCTCCAATTATACAAAAGTGTCCCAAGTGTAAATGGGAACTGAGCCTACCTTGCACAGAATTAACTAGGCATTAAAAACCCATTTAGAATGAGTATGTAGTGAGCAGTTAATCTTTTGATTAAATTGTAAAGGACTGTAGAAAACCACAAGAGGAACGCAGCTCATGCCTCCTGATTATAGAAGATGTGCCAGCTGAAGAAAGCTCTGCTCTCAGTTACTCTGAGCACATCTCTTAGCAGGAGCTGACATTAAGGGCTCTAAAGAATTCCAATGATCATTTAGACACGGTGATACTGCAACAATTTATTCCATGCAGGAAAATGCCTAGCACAGCTCTAACAAAAAAAGAAAACTCAAATCCAGTCCTAAGAATTGAGTTCCAGTTCATTCTTTTGATGGGTCCTGCCTAAAACATTTAACTAGACTTTTCTTGCAGACATTATCCTTAAGCACGAATTTTATTCAAATATGCCTTTTAATTTTCTCTAGTCAACACAAAGACTTATAGACAGACGAAAAAAACAGTTACACAAAAGATCTTGCAATCTAATCCTTCCTCTCCAGCTGGAAAGCACCAATTTTGCAACATATTTGAATTCATAATCCACTAGCAAGAAGTTCATTCAGAGTTTCCTTCTATCTCAAAGAGCTCTTGCCAGGCAAACCCAAGCTGCTGAGTGTAAGGAAAAAGGTGTAGAATAAAAGCATCCTTTCAGGCTGCTGGGCTCTACAGCAACTACTCATTTAGATGTTTTTTAATTAAAGAAGACATTGATGCTAGAGTTTCAAATTAAATGTGATTTAAACAGAAGATAATTGTTTGACACAGTTTTTTCACTCTTCAGTTTGCTGTGACTTCTATAAATTTTAGAGGAATAAAAGTTAATTCTGCAGGGTCAGGCTGCAGAGCAGTATGGGGACTACTTTCATGGAAAATGAAAGTTTTCCATTTTCCATTTCCATTTTCATGGAAAATGAATGTAGTGAAGCCATACTTTTAGCACCCTTTTCTCCAGGTAATCCATAAATACTGCTATTGTTCGGCTTGCTAATAATAGTAGTAGTAGGTCTTAATACAAATGTTCCCCTTTTCTTTGTAGGCAAAAAAGAAGAAATCTGGATTATTGATGACTTCATTATTGATGGAAACAACCTGAAGAATTCCATAATCCTTTTTGATACATTTGACTTTGGCCCCAAAGAGGACAACTGGTTTTTCTATCCTGGTGGAAACATTGGGCTTTATTGCCCATACTCATCTAAAGGAGCTCCGTAAGCATCTCTCAGCCATAAGTTAGAAAGAAGTGTCTGTGTAATAAACTGAGTCTAAAGTAGTCTTTTCCAATTTTTGTTACAGAGAAGAAGATTCAGCTATGGTATTTGTTTCAAATGAAGTTGGAGAACATTCCATTACAACAAGGGACCTGAGTGTAAATGAAAACACTATAATCCAATTTGAGGTACTTGTCCTCAGAAAGTTATTTGGCCTTTTGCTGTTATGATTGCCAAGTAGGGATGCCTGTCTAATCTCCCTTGTAATTGCTTTGATATTATTTTCCCTTATTCCGCCCATGTTTTCATAAACACTCTAGAGGAAGTTGTTCTTTGGCCATGATGGCCTAAATTCATCCCATCTTAGGGAGTTATCTAAATCTTATGAGTAAGGACCATATTTTTGTGCTTCTCGTATAGTCAGTGCAAACACATAGTCTAAACTAAACTGTCTTTCTGGTTTATTTAAACTGTGCATTGGCTAGAGCAGCTCCTGACAGAAGTAACCATTTAGCCAAGTATGTATTAGTTTAGAGGGGTCATTATATTATCATTAAGAATTTGTAAAATAACCTTTCGTGTAAATTGCCATGCCACAATTACCAGGCTGTGTTTAACAAAGACGTAGCATGCTGTACCGTTAAACAGCAAATGATAGTGGTTTATAAACCATTACTAAAATGATACTAAAGGTTTTCCAAGAAAACTAGGTTTAGCTGTGTACTCATGCACACTTCAGTGTGTCATGCAACTAATTCATAAATTATTTAATGCAAACCATTTTCTGTTTTAAAATATAGATAAAAGCCTGTAGAACAAAAATGTTTGAGGTCACTTTAAGATATTCATAAGTCTTCAGAGCATTAACCTCATAAAATCTACATGCTTGCTTCCATATGTGGTAAGAACATTGTTTTCAGCTCACGTTTTTGAGGACAACAGTATAAATGAGGAAGTTATGCATAATGCAGTAGAGTTTCGTTCTGTGTCTCAAGAGTCAAAATCTATATTGGGTCAAGCATCTCTCTAAGCTTCCAGATGAGTAGACAACCCTTCTAGTCAAATGTAGGTTGATGGGACTCATGTGCACTGAAGAGTGATGAAGGAAATTCGATGTAGGATACATTTGCAACATGCATGCACAGTTCTAAGTATTACTGGGGTTTAGAAATAAATAGATTTTCATTACAAAGAAGCATGTTAGAAATACACTTACTTTCCACTAAAAATATATGTAAAAAACCCAAAATGTTTCATAGTTTTAGTACAGGCTTTATATTTAATTGGCAATGGATTTTTATTCATTGCATGGTAAGTATAGCATATCTTATATGAGAGTCATTCTGTAAGGGAACTAATTCTTCTTCTTTTATACAAGCAATTTGAAACTACAAGAACATCTTAATACCAGTGTGAAAGAAAAGCAGACTAATTTGCACTGGGTGCATGCAGAAGATATGTCTTAAGAGGTCTGAGATTCTGTACAAAATATTTTCTAATTTTTTCAGTAGTAGAACTGTTGTTTGTGTAAGTTTTCAACTTTTTTTACTGTTCTCTACATCAAGAATCTTCTAAGAACACCCTGAGAAGTTTGACACTGCCAAACTATGTTTTGGTGTGACATCAAATCTAAATCCAATACAGCTACGATAGTCTTTTAACACTGTTTCCTAGGGCTTTGCCACGACACATGAGCTTTCCTTTGGGATTTTGTCTAACTTACTTTATGGTTTTATCTTAGTAGAAGTAGTTGAGGATTTCATATTACATTCTTTTTATGATAAACCAGGGTGCGATATGCCCATGGACAGGTAGGGTAATGTGCAAGAGTTCATGTTCACATGCATGTCCTGAGTACATCATCCCAGTTTTTAAACGAGTTTCCAAATCACCATTTTCCTGGGCTAAATAAATACCGTACCAAATAGAGGAGGCTGGTTAAGACAAAGAGTGATTAGGAGTCCCACAGCCTGAACTATGTCATCTTCTGCATTTCATGTCTTGACCCCCAGACCAATATTGGCTGCACCACTGATAGTTCCTCTGCTGACCCGGTAAAGCTGGAGTTCTCACGAGATCTAGGGGCGACGTGGCACTTGCTGCTCCCCTTGTGCTACAGCAGCAGCAGTCATCTCAGCTCCCTGTGTTCCACCGAGCATCACCCAAGTAGCACTTACTATGCTGGCACCACCCAGGGCTGGAGAAGGGAGGTCATTCACTTCGGAAAACTGCACCTCTGTGGGTAAGTGTCCAGCTCCTATTCCCACCCAGCTGCTTATTGGTTTGGCTTTATTTCTGTTTTCCACAAGAGCAGTACAAAAGAACTGCAGCAGTAGAGCAGACCAGATGACCAGTCTTTCTCTGCTTTTTGTCCTGAATGACAGTTAGTGTTCAAGTGATTCCCAAAAATATATTGTGCCTAATGCAAACATAGAATAACCACAGATAACTTCCTATTTATCTAATTGGTTACATTTTTATGGAAGTGAGTTGCACAGTAAAATGAATGCAAAACTGACTATCTTTAAAGCTGCTTCAATGCTCTTTACCGCATGCATTAGCCATTTGAATTACTCAAGAATATTCTTGCATGAAATTTGAGATGCATTAGAAAATGCAGTAAGATGTGAGCTCGTACAAAGTTGATTATACTTCAGTGTAAGGAAATGGACTTATCTAGATACTTGAGGTCTCTTGTAGCTGCCAAATTCTCTGATTAAGGAAATTAACTGCTGCAGTCACTCAGGAATTCAAAGTTTGTTGGACAAACCAGGTTGGATACATAGCACAGAAAAATATTATGTGCTAGCGGGCATAATAATATGAAAGTTTTCACAGTACAAAACAGTAATGTTCAGTTTTTCAAGGAAAACTGTCTTCTAGCATCAACTCAGTTTATATGAAAGATCACATCATCAAGGGTTAAACTGTAACACGTATGAATGAAAATAAGCTATGCAACTATGAGACTTTATGAGTCTATGCAACTATGAAACTGAGTATTTATGAAACTGCTGCGTGCAATAGGCCCTCCACTAAATAAGTGGCCCCATATGTGCCTCTGAAAGTATGAAAAGACCTATATAAGAGATGAGAACCAAGTTTGGAAAGCCTCAATGTTTAATAATTTATGAAAATGTTTAAATTTTAAACCTGAATTTTCTGGTTTATGACAGTTAATATTTCAAGCATGGAATGGATAACCATCTCCAGCAGCTCATTTGTCCTTCTGTTTTTGCCCAAAAGAATTATTTGACCCTTTACCCAACTACAGTGAATCCCTCCAAATGAAAATTTTGACTATGCAGACTCCTAACTCTTAAACTTCCCAGGTATTTTGATTTAGTCCTCTGTTCCTGAGTGTTTCTATCCAATTTGCCTGCCTTCCCTCTTGTTCCTTCCCCAACACACCAGGCCAGAAGTCAATTGCTGATACACAGCCAAACCCAGCAGCACAGAGCAGCTTCCATGGCGCATTCAGTGCCAAGAAATTCTTGGACCAGAGGGTTGAAGGGGGAATTTTTCCACCAGAATCCACTGGACAAACAAAAAAAAAAACCCACAACAAAACCTTCAAACCTGACTCCTTGTGTAATTCTAAAACAAAAAAACAACCCAGCCTTTTTGTCCCCAACATGTCAACTGATTACATTTAAATGAAGATGAAGACATTTTTAGTTATTTCCACTATCTAGGTTATTTTGGAAATGAATATGTGTTCTCAGCAGATAGACGTAACTACAGTTTAGTATTCCAGTTATGTCCCAAAGGGAAAGCCCAGGGCCTGTCAAATCAATGAAGAAGCCCCTACTAATTTCAGCAAGGCCGTCATTTTACTCTCTGCTTCAGACAAGAGCCACGCTTCACTCACACCTGAGAAAAGGAGCTAACATGCCTCAGGGGTGCAACAAATCCCAGCCGTAGGACTCCTCTGAAGAGGAACTTACAACACCTCCAGCCTCACACTTGTGTCGTTCACCTCAGGATGCACTAAAATCAATGTTTTTGACTTCCAGTAGGACTCTGGTTCTTGGGTATCTTTCTTGGAACTATTAGTAGTGTCCCTACCCATCAGATATCCCTTATCACCTGAATTCCCTTATAAAAATTCCTTTTTAGCAAATCAAGACAAAAAAAACTTGTCAGCTACCTATTCTATTGATTCATCTGCTGCATTTAGATATCTCTAACAAGATACATTAAACATGCAATGCAATTAAGTGCTTCCCCCTTCTCACTCTTCCTTCTTTAAAACGTTTTCTCACTGGGGAATAAAGGCAGTCTCTCAAGTGTTTTAACCCTGCTTGGTTTGTTTTCCCTCCTTTCTCTGCCGGTTCCTCTTTACATGCAGCATTGATGCAAATCGCACTTAGGAAGTGAATTAAAAATGACAGGACAGCACCCAAAGGAGAATATAGTTTAAATTAACAACTTGCAATATCAGTCTGGTTTAAGATTAAGCTGCCTGAAAGCAAGCTGAATACCTGGTGACATGGCAGACAATGTTTTCTTTCTGTGTAACTGAGGGCAAGATCCCACCACCCCAGTTCCATGGGTGGTCTCCCTGGGGGGGAAAAGTGGCAGCCTGAAGCAGGATTTCACTCTCCAGTAGTCCACTCTGACCCAGACACTGTACACCAAAGTGGAAGGAAATCCATCAGGCCATGGCCATTCATCTTCCCATGAACAATGGAGAGAAGAGTGGTTAGATTTAAATTCCCATTTTCAAGTCCATAATTCAGTTTTGGTATTACAACTTATGAATAACGGTTTTTTTACTTCTGTCAGTTCTTTAGTTGATGGTGAACATAAAGACAGATGAGGTACTGAAGGAACTGGATACAGCAGTCAGTTTCTAGAATTAAGCTATTTATCAAGCCAATTCCAACAGAAAGAATACTATATATATATACATAGTATGCTCTGTGTATGAAATACAAAAAATACAGAACTGTTATTTAAAGTAAGTACACTTTACAACTTTTTTCAGGTTGGCAAGGTTCCGATGGTACCAAGGATTTTACCCTGCTGGATCCCAGCCAGTGACCTGGGCCATTGACAATGTGTACATCGGCCCGCAGTGCGAGGAGATGTGTAGTGGGCACGGCAGCTGTATCAACGGCACAAAGTGTATCTGTGACCCCGGGTACTCCGGGCCAACCTGCAAAATAAGTACCAAGAACCCTGACTTCCTTAAAGATGATTTTGAAGGTATCTCTTATTTTTTATTTTTTTTTTGGCAGGGGCGGGGTCTGAATGCTGCCTGTCCATCTTAGTGGAACCCAGGGCTCAAGGGATGAAATAGCAAAGTCTTCCTCACCCCTGCATGCTTCTGAATTTAATTTGTGCTGTGGGGGTATTCCATGAACCAAGAGGTTTAGATGTCATTCTAAAGGACAGTTTGTGAATGTCTGGTGGCTATCAGGTGTCTGGTTTGGAGTGTCTGACTCTTTGTAAAGTTGTGAATGCTGGAATACAAAATCTTCACCGAAACAGAATTCCCTGATATTCTAAATGCAGAAAATAATTTCAGAAGAAAATGATGGTTTGATGGTAATTTGATGTTAGGGCAGACAGAATGCGTGCAAGAGAGGGCTTTAAGATTATGTCACTTCTCACAAGGGAAATCTATGTGGCCTTAATATGGCAAACATGGTTTCAGAGCAGAACGTGTGTCTCAGCGGTGAGGGCCACCGTTCGGCAGGCATGGCAGACCCCAGGCGAGCAATGCTAGGAGGGAACTCAAAGCTTCGTGCATGCCTGGGCACACACAGCATCCACCCACCCACAAAAAAAACCTCTTCGAGGTTTGCCCGCTAGGAAACATGGCAAGAAGGGCACATTTTGAATAAAGCAGCACCTGCCAACCATACTCATCCCATCATAGGTGCTGCTGTTCATTTTAAATTTTACCAGCCCTTGCTTGCATGCTACCACACGGCACTCAAATTTCTTTATAGGCCTGAGCACTTTATTGTTATCTTAAGAAAAATGAAGAAAAATGGAAAATCTTGGGAGTAACTGGAGACTAAGATCCCAGATTTCACAATTCTGGGTTTGTTTATTTTTTTTTTTTGATTTGTGGCAGTTTTCTAGAAAACATTGCATTGGAAACACTGAATATTTCTCCACTCTGCATGTGATGTTTAATTTAGCTCTCTTTCTCTGGAAATAGTACTCTTGCTGTAGGAGCACTTCAGAGTAAATCATAAATATGTATTTACTGTGTATTCAGGTCAGCTGGAGTCAGACAGATTCCTGCTTGTGAGTGGTGGAAAGCCATCAAGGAAATGTGGTATCATGTCTGGAGGAAACAACCTTTTCTTTAATGAAGAAGGTTTACGTATGCTGATGACTCGAGATCTGGATTTGTCACAAGCCAGGTAAGACAATTTCAAAGTTTTTTCAGGATTTCACTGAAGAAATAACGTACTGAAGAATAATACATATGTGATACTTCTGTACTAAAGGCAAGTTGATATATTCTGTGGTCCTTATTCTAGTAAATACTCCATTTTAACCGCTGTTACCATTTTGAATTAAATTTAACTTGAACTTTAATGGGATTAACCATTTAAATGTTACCTTTTTCCTTGAATAAGAACTCCACGATCTGATACCAGACCTTCAGTAGTTTATGCAAGTTTTTATTTCCTAAATGTATAACATGAGAAATATGGATAACGTGAGAAATCAATTGCATGTCACACACTCTCTCTTACAGTTTGTTGTATTATGAACCATTGCTGAAACAGGAGTATCTGCTGCCAGTATAACTCTAACATTTATCATCTCATAATTCTTTCATTTCTGAAGCTCACTTTCTTCTTATTGTGCACGTTTTTTTCCAATAATTCACTGAGAAATTCCCATCAAGCTGTCACCAGCTACACTGAGCACAGCAATTGAAACCCAAATATTTTTAGTGTACTTAGAGATTATGTTGTATTATTATGGCCTGCAGAGGAGATATTTGATGACTGAAGTATGCTAAGCAAGCCACATTAAAAAAAAATTACGCTAATATGAATTAAACCACATCCTAATTTCATGCATGCCATCAAATAGGCATTGTTTTCAAATTAAGTCAGCATCTTACCTTATAACCTTATAATATTACTTTGGAGAAATTGCATTTTCTCCAAGACTTTTCTCCACTGGGCTCTCGTAAATACCCTACTCCTCTCTAATATTCTGTGGGAAACACTTTAATCTCTTTTTGACTAGTCTTCATTAGTATTGAATCTTTAATTAATGGGTTAATTGTACAGCCTCATGGTCAACAAAATGCCTAATTTCTAAGCATTATTTTAGATAAGCAACTAGTTAACCCTCAGTGAGGTGTAATATTAGAGGTCCTTGTACTGAATTTTAGAGATTACTCACAGCAAACTTTTTGCAGAACTTGGTAAACACAAATATCAATACTCCACTAATTTGACTTCCTAGACCCTTCTGAAATTACAAGATTGTTTAACAACAGATACAAGAGATCTTCTAAGTTGCTCCATTAGATGAAATGACATGTTTTCCTTATTATTCATGTTCAACGAACCATCATTTATCTCTCCTCTGTGATAGTCTGTAGCTGGATTTGCATATATTGACCTCAAGGTGTTATATGGAGATAAATGACTTCTGTCTTAGTAAAAGGAAAACAAAGTAGTATGTTTAATTTCTTATACATGCGTATGAAAAATAACAGTTATCAACAAATAGCTGCATGTTCTTTTCTGAACAGCAAGGCAGATTGCAGCAGCATTGCTGGGGGCTGCTCTTTAGCAATCCAAAGTAATTGCAGTGGGATTTTCTTAATTTCCAGGATGACTCTATCGGCCACCTGCAAAGCACAACAGATTTGCCAAGTTCTGCACAGGATTTGGGGAGAGGTTTCAGTTTAATCCAGAAATTACAATAATTCTAATAGATATTTCTAAGGATACTAGCTCAGTAGTCACATTAAAATCTCCACTTTTCTTATGAGGAAATCCCTTGAAGTACACAGGCAAGCAGTGGTGTCTGTCAGTGCTGCAAGCCACACTCAGCACCTGGGGACTGAAATCAAGTGGACTCTCTGATCTGCTATCCACTGCCATCACATCTATACTTTAAAGAATTTAACACGGGACAGTATATCACCATCATGGTGATACCAGTAGCTGAAACTGCACAGCATGAAATATCAGTAGGGACAGAATATTTTAGGTATCAAAACTGATCAAATCCCTTTCAATTCTGAATTACTAGAAGAATATCCATACATTTTAGTGTTACTAGATCTACAAGAAAATTTGCTTTTCCATTTCAAAATAGGCAGAGCCTTTGCAAAATATGTGTGGGATGAGACGAGAGATACTTGAAATGACTTAAGTTTTTCATCTGCTAGATGTTATGTTACCTATATTTGAGTGGGTTATTACTGTATTAGTAAAATTTCAGATAAAAGAATAGCAATCCACAGAGAGCAGATTCAACAGAGACAAGGTCACCTGGGCTTATTTCCTTTGAATTATGCGGCGAATGTCGGAGTAAATCTGAGGAGGCACAAAGACTTGCCAGCAGTGAATCCAATCCATTACAGCTGATATGTTGATCCATGAGGGTCCCCAATGCTCCTTTACAGCACAAGCAATATGTTATGTCTGGGACATAGAGGTGGATATAATCTATAGTGAAAGAAGTTATATATAGTAGCAAGAGAAACTGTGAGTCGCAGCAAGGACTTGAATTAATTGACTTGCAGGTCTGGTGTTTTATTGAAGCTTTGTCTGCCCAGCACCTCTGCAGCCTCTGCTCCCAGTGGATCTACCTGCAGATCAAACTGGAGCAAGACTTTTGATACAAAACTTATTTTACGCCATTTCATTTAACCATGAGCCAGGCAGCTCTAATGCAATAATAATTAGAACAGATATGGCACTCTAAAGCTGTGCAAAACCTGTGCAAACATGAATTAATACTTGTAATATCCCTGTGAGTCTGATAAGTAAATATAATTACAACAGCAGTTCCCTCCACTCCAAGTGCCTAGTAGAGCTATTTATGAGCATCCGCTAACAGGAAGAATTTTGCCAATTGATACAAGTCCATTGTGCTGCTTTGGAGAAGCCAATTAAATAAGGGATGAAAGCACTGGTGTCCCTGGGTGGCTTGGGCTGGCTTCAGGGAAGCCAGCATATTTAAGCAATGTGATTCAGACAAATTTCCCAGGCTGACTAAATGGACAAAATTATCCCTTAAAGTGAAATATGCTTTGTTCTCCTGTCCAGATTTTCTCTAGTTTATGCCAATGTAAAACCGGGATGCTTATTTCGAATTTAGGCATGTCATCAAATTCATAGCAAATTACGATCCACTTAGGGCACTCTTGCTTTTCTGCCACTGAAATCTGTACTGACGGGCTACAGGGATGAAAATTTCACCCAGGATTATGTTTCCGGTATTTGCAACAGCATCTGCTACACTGACAAAAGCTCAAAACATAAATGACCAGCTTTGTTTAGCCTCTTCTGCCTGGTAAAATACCACATGGGCAAAATGAATTTTTGTCATCCCACACGTCTGTCTACTTCTATTCTGGAGGCTTTGATAAGGAAATCATAAGACCTCCTAAAGCTGACTCTTAGAGCAATAAATTGTGAGGCTAGTCAGTAGACAAACTCCAAGTGTCTCTAGTTGGTTATCTAGGGTGTTGCAGAGAAGAAATCGCTCCAGTAATTGCTCCCCTTGTTAGATTTGTGCAGTTCTTCATGAGACTGGGATGTGGTAAGGGGGTGCCAGACCCCAGGAGCCAACCTGTGCTGCTGCAGTATTCGCTCAATGGAGGCCTCACATGGAGCCTTCTCCAGGAGTTCCTCTTCAGTAACTCCAGCAACGTGGGACGATACATCGCCCTGGAAATTCCCTTGAAGGCCCGTTCCAGCTCCACTCGACTTCACTGGTGGCAACCATCTGAAAACGGGCATTTCTACAGTCCCTGGGTAATCGATCAGGTAAGGAATCCTCTGAGCTGTTTTTTTTTCCTAAAACAACTTAAGATCATTTTCAGTATTAATGTTTCCCTTTTGTTGTCCTATGTCATTTCACTGGGTCAAGCAAAAATGCTTTGTACAAAGATATTCCAGAATTATAATGATCTAGGAAAATAATAGAGCATGATTACTGTTTGCTAATCTTCTGTTTTCAATGCACCATTTCCATGTTGGGTACTGAATGCCCATTTTGGAGCTAGAAAAGTCTTTTATACATAGGTAGAGCTACAGGTTCTCATTGCTGAAGGCCTTAACCATGCAACATGCAAGTATGAGTTCAAACTACAAAAACCTTCATTTAAATCTACCCAAATATGTAATTGGCTTGGTTAAACACAACAGGAAAAAAAATATAGAAAAAATTCATTCTTTATCCATCTTCTGGTTTTGAAAACAAAGTTTTGTTTCATATTTGGTATTTTGCTTCTTATAAAGATTATTATATTGCTTTGTACAACTTGGTATAAATCTCAAGAAACTCGACTAAAGTGATTTTGCTCTAAGTAGTGTTACTGGGCTGTCCAAGAAAAAATTCTTAAATATTTATGAAAGTTTTTTTAACACAGTTAGTTCAGGTGCTTTGGGGAAAAAAAAAACAAAACAAAACAAAACAGAAACCAAATTCCCAGCCACATTTAATGATGTGGTTATAAAATTTTACTTCCCATCCCTCCCTTTAAAAATAAAAAAAACCCTCATTCTTTCATTCCTAGATCTTCATTGAATGTAGTTATATTAGTTCAGAACAATCAGAAATTGAATTCAGAATAACAAACGAAAATGAATTGTTTTGCTTGCTGTTGAATAGTAAAATGCTGATCTCTTACAGTCAAAGGAAAACCAGAGTATTTCCCCAGTTCTATCATCAGATGCAATCTGATAGTACAGCAACAGATTATAGTAGAGCTGAAGAGTCAGCAGGAAAAATGACAGTGTAATCACTTTGCTCCTACCAACAGGGGTTTTGTGAGTAGTTTTACTTTGTCCAGGATAGAGTTCACCTCCCTGAACTTTAGACGTATGTAGCCAAGCCAGTCTCTTTAGAATCCCTGTATATGAAAAGATATTCCCTTTCCTCATAACCTAAACTCTTTACAAAGTCAATTTGTCCATTTTGGACCAGCAAAATATATATGCATAGATGGTAAATCTCTTCCTCCATGATGCTATGTCATGTGTATATTTGTGAAGACTTATAATTTTTTCTTCTCAGTAACAATTCCTTTGCTAATGTTTCAGATTCTTATTGGAGGAAACATTTCTGGCAATACAGTATTAGAAGATGATTTCACCACACTGGATAGTAGAAAGTGGTTGCTCCATCCTGGTGGAACAAAGATGCCAGTCTGTGGCTCTACTGGGGATGCTCTAGTGTTCATAGAGAAAGCTAGCACCCGCTATGTTGTCACCACTGACATTGTTGTCAATGAAGACTCTTTCTTGCAAATAGATTTTGCAGCATCCTGCTCTGTCACTGACTCCTGTTATGGTAATGACTTCTCAGTAATTCCTGCTCTTCCTCTTCCTCTCCTGTACAGGAAAGTTCACCTGTTTCTGGTTCTATTATTCATTGTAACTAGAACCAAGAAACAAAAACAAGCTGCATGTTTCTGTTAGGAATTTTAATATCAGCTTTTTTATTGTAGGTGTCTGAAGCCTAAGATAAACTAAACTATATTATTCCCTCTGAGCACTTAAGTTGCAGTCCAATTCACTTAAGAAAAAGACTAACAGCTGTCTTACTCAAATTCACTTACTAGTATATGCAATCCACTGCCTGAGGTGATGTTGTGGTTCTAATAATAAGCAGCTGAGTCTTTCCAGCATATGTTTCTTGCTTTGTGGTTTTGCATTTTCAGTGGAGTAAGTCTCACTTGCACCTGTATAACTGAGAAATCATTTACATCAGCATACATCTGACACAAGCTAAGTCAGCATCAACTGCAAAAATTTGTACTGTCCATATGAAATAATAAACATATATATGTATGTGTGTATGTGTGAATGTGTGCATAGATACATGCACATATATGTGTATATATACATATATATGTGTATGTACATATACACATATTGATGCAATTTTTAATTATCTAGCTTCCTTCTTTCCATATGATGTGTATTTAGTGTAGACCATGATTTTATATGTGTATGTACACATATATACATACTGGGAGGCATTAAGGGGATCATGGCCAGCAGGTCGAGGGAGGTTCTCCTCGCCCCCCTACTCTGCCCTGGTGAGGCCTCATCTGGAGTGCTGTGTCCAGTTCTGGGCTCCCTAGTTCAGAGGGACATGGAGCTACTAGAAAGAGTCCAGCACAGGGCCACTAAGAAGATTAAGGGACTGGAGCATCTCCAATATGAGGAGAGGCTGAGGGAACTGGGTCTGTTTAGCTTGGAGAAGAAGAGGCTGAGGGGGGATCTCATTAATATTTATAAATATGTAAAGGGTGGGTGTCAGGAAGATGGGGCCAGACTCTTCTCAGTGGTGTCCAGTGACAGGACAAGGGGCAATGGGCACAAACTGGAACACAGGAGGTTCCATCTCAACATAAGAAAACTTCTTTAATGTGAGGGTGACAGAGCACTGGCACAGGCTGCCCAGAGAGGTTGTGGAGTCTCCGTCTCTGGAGACATTTAAAACCCATCTGGACGTGTTCCTGTGTGATCTACTCTAGGATCCTGCTCTAGCAGGGGGGTTGGACTAGATGATCTTTGGAGGTCCCTTCCAACCCTTCCAACCATTCTGTGATTCTGTGACACATATACACATATAAATAAAAACATGCTCTGCACTCAGTACATATCACATGGAAATTAAAAATGGTTTCATTATGTGAATTTTAAGATCCACAAGAAACATATCTTCCTAGATTTCGAATGCTTGTTTGTATGTCTTAAATTACATTCTTTTAGCATAGGGTTTTGGGGTATGGACCTTTTTTATGAGGAGGAGAATACGATATGTTGTAGCATGTAGCATGTGTTAATTAACTGGGTTGCTGACTATTCCTCTAGAATTCTGCATATAAACGAAAAAAGGTTTTACATGAAGTCCCAGGAATGGCTTCTCTGACTTTGCTGTTCTGAAGCCAACATAATTAACTGAGATATTTTACTCACATGCTTAACAATATTTTTTTTCTTTTGGTATTAAAAAGACTGCGGCATCCTAAGATCATCTCTGCGAAGGTTAAAAGTTTTGGCAGCTTAACTATACACTGGCAAAGAAACAGTTCCCTTTTGTTTGTTTGTTTGTTTGTTTGTCTACTACACTTAACTTAGAATTAAATTAGGCAGGACTTTACTAACCATGCTTCCAGTCATGATGAGCAAAGCATTTCATTTGGTGATGGAGACTTAACACTAAAACCTCACTTACACTTGTTTGTATGCACATGTCCTTGTATTTCTGTAGCACTGTGTTCTGTTCTTAGACATCAAGGAGAACTGATTGGGTGATTAAGGGTCATTCTCTGTGCATGAGGGTAGTAATCAAAAAAGATCATAGATTTTACCACCCCATCACTGCAACCATGCTCCATGTTTTACACAGCTGGAATGCCTGGCAGCTGGAACACTTATTTCAAGTTACAGTTCTGTGCATATTATTATTTACTTTTTAATGGCTGCATAAAAGTTTAACTTGAAGTATTTAATGAGCTTGACTAACCTTTATTTTTCATAATAAAATTTTATAAGCCATAAACATCAAAACAATGAAATTGCTGATTTTTGCTGATAAATGAATATATTAGTTTAATGTGGCTAGACTGTGTTTGAATGAAAACAAGCTCACTGACTAATAAACTCAATTTTAAATTGCTTATGCTGAATAATTAAATGAGCTGGTCTGGATGCAGGGTGGATGAGTGACTAAACCATCTCATAACAGAGCCGAAAGATTGAATTTGAGTGTTGCTCTGCCTTACACAATGATTACATCCAGCTGAATCTCATCCTTTAGCCTGAAAAAAAAAAACCAGTTGCTGGTCATGATGCTGTCACATCACTTTCTTTCATGCTGTAGCTACAGAAATTGGCATGACTTAATTCTGGTGACTTAACAGATGCACCTGTGGTCCTTTCAGTTAGGTGGCAGGTGCAGAGATGTACTGCCTTCTCCTGAGCTATACCTGCTCAGCAATATGTAATGTATCCTCCAGCGCTGCCACTGACAGGGGTAGCTTTGTGCTTCTGGCACAAGGGTTTGAAAAGTTTTGAGTGGTTATTTTGTCAGCATGGACTTGTGACTAACACTCTCTGGGGCTACCAGTTTATTGCAGACCTATGGATGTAAGTCTAAATTAAGTAACTAACCATCTTTCCACCCTTAGCTATTGAACTGGAGTATTCAGTGGATCTTGGGCTGACCTGGCACCCAATTCTGAGAGACTGTCTTCCCACTAACGTAGAATGCAACAAGTACCACCTCCAGAGGATTCTCATTTCAGACACTTTCAACAAGTGGACCCGGATTACTTTGCCTCTGCCTCCCTACACTAGGTATCTCCCTCTGGTTTTCTGCAGAATAAATCTAAATGCATAACTGTGTATCGAGGCACGATACATTATAGTGTTAAAATAATTGTACCTTGCCATGTTTGTTTGGTCCAGGTATACAGTAACAAATAAGTATAAGTAAATGAAACCTCATCCTGCTTTGCATAAAAATTGCAAAGCTACTATGTGTGTTTACTTTTCTTAGCTATTTAAAGATATTAAATTATTGTCCTGGGGAGGGACAGGGGGAACTTTATAAGGAATCTCATGTTATCATCAGTCCCACTAAATTCTGGTTGTTTTGGTGGCTAATTGGACTGGCTGAATCACCACTGCGCCCTGTGCTTGCTCTTGTTGGCTATGAGCTGATGCTTTAAGTGCAGCACTTTTCAGGTTTCTTGTTATTCTGGGCATTCCTTGTATCCTTTGTGTCTCTCTCAGCTTTGATGCTCTTGTTATTGCTTTTACACATGCCCCATTTTCATCTCCTCTTCCTTTTCCTTCATTCCTTTGTCTTTGACAGACGAAAAATTGTGGGATTTGTTGGGAGGCTTCAGTGAAAGGAGCTGTGACTCACAGTGCTACTGGGAGTGCTGCCATACCTACAATGCCCCCAAAACTGCTGAATTTTTGTTTTGTTTGCCAAAAAAGATCTATCTAGGGACAACTGGGTAGTTCAGCCTTCCAGTTTGTGTCCTTCTTCATATTCTGTTTTGCAGTGATAGCTGTGACTGTCCCCTGTGCAGTTGTACCTGATAAAGCCAGTGTAAAGCTAGCTGAAAGCAAAGCCCTGCAGATGCAGGTAGTGGGGATGTCAGGCTCTCAGCACAACTTGTTTCTACAGCTTTGCTCCTACTGCTGAGCTCAGTCTCCTTAGGTAGGCACAGGCTGAGCTAACTGCAGGCACAGAAGTATCAGAGCACAGGCAGAACCTATGCCTCTTTGAGAAGGTTGTTACGAAAATGCTAACTAATGCACGTGAGTTTGGAAACAGAGACCTTGAATTTTTTAGCAATTGTACTGACAGTGCCTATGCAGTTTCCTCAAGTTTTGAAACTAGTAGTGGAAAAGTCTGTGTTCTATTACTAATAATTTTGGGCATCTAAACTCTTCCTTACCTTCAGTTCTTCATGTCAAGTAACAGTACTTTTTGAGGATTTGTTCCTAGCATTGATCTTCTCTGCTTATTGTTTTGTACTGCTTCACTACATATTGTCTGCAAAATCCATTACCCCAACAGTTCTTGTATAAAGTCTGTGAAGTTCTGTTCAGGAGGGGCTTTCTGGGGCTGAATAGGATAAATCAGGGCTGAGTCTGATGTTCCAAACCGATATAATTTGACCTGAAAGGAACCTACCACCCAAAATGGCCTAGGTGGCCAATAGCATCCTGATTTGTTTCAGAAATGGCATGGCCTGCAGGACTAGGGAAGAGATCTTACCCCTGTACTCGGCACTGGCGAGGCCACACCTCAAATACTTTGTTCAGTTTTGGGCCCCTCACTACAAGAAGGACACTGAGCTGCTAGAGCGTGTCCAGAGAAGGGCAATGAAGCTGGTGAAGGATCTGGAGCACAAGTCTGATGAGGAACAGCTGAGGGAACTGGGGGTGTTCAGTCTTGAGAAGAGGAGGCTGAGGGGGGACCTCATTGGTCTCTACAACCACCTGAAAGGAGGTTGTGGCAAGGTGAAGGTTGGTCTCTTCTCCCAAGTAGCAAATGATAGTACAAGGGGTAATGGCCTCAAGTTGTGCCAGGAGCGGTTTAGATTGGATATTAGGAAAAATTTCTTCACAGAAAGGGTTCCCCAGCACTGGCACAGGCTGCCCAGGGAAGTGGTGGAGTCCCCATCCCTAGAGGTATTTAAGAGATGTGTAGATGTGGTGCTGAAGGGACACGGTTTAGAGGTGGACTTGGCAGTGTTAGGTTAACAGCTGGACTTGATCTTAAAGGTCTTCTCCAACCTAAACCATTCTAAGATAAACTCAGGTTTATAAATAACTGTGATTTTTTAAGACTGAAAAGTTTGAGCAGTATATCTCAAAATAAGAAGTTTGATAGTCTACTGAGACAAAGATTGCTATTCTGTCCAATCCAATAACTGTATTTGGGAAATGTATTACTTGAGACAACCAAGATACTTAAACAGGGAATGTGTGAAAGAGGTTATTACAAGCTTAGCTCACAAGAAAGGGAGATGTTAAGCTTTAGAATAAGAAATAGTAGAGCTAATAGACCCTTTAGTCTAGATGTGATATAATTTTAATGCTGCTTCATTATTTCGAGCTGTGTAACAGCAAGTGCACGTCTCCAAGTGTTTGTGCCCATGTAGTCTATGTAGTCAATAGCTTGGCCTGATGTACAGCACCCATACTTACACCGCCTTTTAGAGCTTATGTACCCCAGGGTACTATGTAATTGCTGGCCTGTAGAAGGCAATGAACAGTTAGTTATAACTTAGGTTCAGAACCGATTTTAAAATGCAAATGCAAAGCTTCTCCCAGGAGCATCAGCTTCCATAGTGAATCACTAAACCTAAAGCAGGCAGTGTAAGATAAAGGTGCTTGTCTTTATTCCTGAAGGACTTCCTTGCAATTTATGCATTTCTTTTAAAAATGCTATTTGGGGAACAGCTAGACAGCAGACAGCTGTAGATTTCTCTGTGGATAAACTTGCTATTCATTCACCTCATGTAACATGTTTATAAAGAAATGATTCATAGGATAACATTGACCTTACCATAAAAGGTCTGTTTTTACACTGAATAAATTTTGAGAATTTTGCTAGGTTTTTGAGTCTTGAGGTTTACAATAAGTGTGATTTCTCGTTGACTTTTGAAAGAAAACAGACTATGCAAAGTTCAATGCTGCCATCTAGTGCTGCAAAGCAAAACACGGACTAGTTTGCATTTAAAATGGTATTCTGGAAAAGTTACAGAAATTCAGCTGCTCTCAGCTGTTCAAATATAGGTGTCTGCTGCTGCATGAGCTGAATAGGTATTGGTGTCCCAAGACTGTTTCAGCTAGGTTTTGCTCATCTATCTTGAGAGATAAGACACTTAATTCACATATAGCTACATCAGGCAAGGTGTTTGAATAGGGAGCTAAACCCCCTTTAATCAACAAAATGAAATTGATTTACTGAAAGGAGCCAAGATCGCACCATAGATTATTTCTTAATATTTCCATCCAAATCCTAGGTGGAAGGGAAGAAGGAAACTGCAAAACCAGGGTCATACTGCAAGCCCTGCACGGGTGTTTTCACTGCAGATTTATAAATGGCAGCATCCCTCCTAGGAGCCAATCTGCTCCCTAGAGCCGCACGGTGTCAGTACAGTTGGGAGAATTCACAGAGAAAAAGTCAGCTTAGTTCACTGACTTGGACTGATGGAACAAAACTCAGGCTCAGGGTGAAACCTGGAGGATTTGGGTGATTTTGGCTTCCTCCAGCTCCCAGCTATGCCTCAAGTCAGGATTTGTGCTCGGATGTGGTTATGAGTGGTCTGAGTTTCCCTTTGGGCATACCACCTTCCTCCTACCCTCTTTCTCCACTGCACCAACCACAGCCCACTTGCTTTGCTCTCACCAATGATCCCTTTTCCTACCTCCCGCATATTCAGCACGCTACTAAGCACCCATGCTTTGTCCTCCTCTCAAAATGTGGGCACCCTGTTCTTGGCTTTTCAGGGACCTTGGCATTGTCAGGAATCAGCCCTGGATTGTGGCAATAGGTAACAAATCTTCCAGGAGCAATCTAGCCTCAAGACTGACATTTCCTGTCTGTCAAAATAAGATTAGCTGAGCTAGAAATATTACCCTTCTGTTTTTCTTTCTCTCCCAAAGGTCTCAAGCCACTCGTTTCCGCTGGCACCAGCCTGCTCCTTTTGATAAGCAGCAAACGTGGGCAATCGATAATGTCTACATTGGGGATGGCTGCATAGACATGTGCAGCGGCCATGGGAAGTGCACACAGGACAACTGTGTGTAAGTGCAGCTTGTTCCCTGCCCAGCGCTGTAGCATTTCACCCCTCCTTTGTCATTTTAATAAACTTGCAGGAAAGACTTTGATACAACTTTTAAAAGAAAGGTGGATTTTGCTGTTAAAACTGAACAGGGCACTAGGACCACTTGGGAATGGAAATAACAAGAGGAAGGGTAAGTGTGGGGATTGGCTCTACCAGACCTCTGCCTGTTTGCACGTCATGGGCAATGCTGACAGTCCTCTCCTCAGTGGCAATGCACCACCTCTGCTGTGGCCTGTGCTGCAGCTTGGTTCCCATCCCACCAGGTAGGGAGAAAGGACCCCCGAGTTTGCACACCCCTCTAGGGACATACAGTCCTGGAGCTTCCCAGAAGATGCCATCCTTCATTCCTGAGGGGTTTCATGACATGTCCGCTTGTCCTCGTCCTGCTGCTGGATGCAGAGGACCTGGGCTAGAGGAGGGATACACCCTCTAAGCAGAAGGATATGCGCCAGTTCTTCACAAGGGCGGATTTTGCCTTGAGACTCGTGTTGGCTTGATGGCCTGATGCCTCTGCTCCATGATAGTTTGCTGGAGGCAGACTGGCTTGATCCTCAAACTGTCTGTATAACAGCCCACATCGAGCCCCGCACAGCTAACAAATAACAACCAGATCTCCCCAGATTTGTCTGTCTGGCAACAGAGAAACACCTTCCAGATGGATGAATTGCTTTTTTCCAGTCACAAATGGCAACAGAAATTGGAGAATGGTTGTATAATTGTGCTTTGACTGTGTTTGTTAGAAATACATTCCACTGCAGAATAGACATATTATTGTGTTCTCCTCTATCCTGACAGCACTGAAGTACCAAGGCATGATCTCCCTGGTGAAATCTGCATAGTAGCAGAACACATTTCCATGCTGTTATCCAATCCTCGACACATTATAAGAAGGTTTTTTTCAGAGGGGAAAAAAAATGGGGATTGTATAAAGGAACAACTGGAAAGCACTCATCCACTAAAATGTTACCGAAATTTACTTAAATTTTAACATTAGCAGGGCATTCTTAGGCTTGGCACGTTCTCTTAGGTTTATCTATCCAAGTACAGTGTATTTTACTGATTTTACTCTGTGCTGGAGTGTACTCTGTATTATCAGCTTGAATGATACATAATACTATCCTTTCCTAAAATAATTTTTGTTTCATATTAACAGCTACAAAAAGTGGCAGATGTTTGAAACCCCCATATACCAGTTGTGCACTAGTAAATGATGCAGACAGGCTCTATGCAGAATAAGATGGCGCCTTAATGTGGAATAACATGGCACTGATTAAACCTCCATGCAGAGCCCTTGCCAGCTGAATTTTGCATTTGTTTTCCCCTGCAGCTGCGATGAGCACTGGGGTGGACTCTACTGTGATGAGCCAGAGACCCCTCTTCCGACACAACTGAAAGATAACTTCAATCGCTCGCCGTCGAACCAGAACTGGCTGACGGTGAATGGGGGCAAACTGAGCACAGTCTGTGGAGCAGTAGCCTCTGGGATGGCTCTTCACTTCAGCGGGGTGAGTGTTCAGCACAGGGGCTGACTCACTCCCTTTGACCGTATGAATGAAAATTATTTAAAAAGTTAAGTAAATTGCAACATGTTGTCATTACATACTAAACATATCAAAAAAACCTCTATCCTTTGCCTAGCTTAAGGTCAAAGTCCAGCAGGTCCCACAGACTAGGGTGAGCCAGAAACACTCCAGGGAAGTAGATGCCATGCTCCTGGCTATGTGGCAGCCAGGAAAATGAGACACAGTGTGTGTGCCTCCTGAAAGGATCCATTGAGGGGCCTTGGAGGCAGTGCTGATAGATCAAAGCACAGTCCAAGTATGTAGACATTCATTTCCACTCACTCATAACAGCCTCCTCATAGCACTTATAACTTCCAGAGACCAGAGTTTGGTGCAGCTTCTAGTCAGACCATAGAGGTAAATGAATAACTAGCTATTTGCATGTGTAAAACCTGCATTTGAAAATACATCCATATGTAGCCTCATCTTTCAGATATTTCATTGTTGGTTTTTTTCAGAGTAAGCTCAGAGTAAAATTTCCTGGTTTACCTACATACGTAGGTATATAACCCAGGCTGCTGCTGAATTACAGTTTGCTTACAGATAACCTCAGAATTATAAAAATGACCAAATAGTATTCTAGAAACATGTAAAACTTAACGCTTGTAGATCTCTTCCATGCAAATTTATCACTAGGTTCAAACTGATGCAAGTTCTCTAAAATAAACAGAAGCACTACATTTCCACTGCCTGCCAGTAGGACCAAGTAGGCATCACTAACTAACAGACTAGGTGTCTGAAGTATATAAGGGATTATGGGAAAACATACATATTAAAATTTCTGTGCCATTTGATGGTTTGCAGAAACTGAACCATTAGCACATAACCAGTGATTCCCTAATTCTGCCTGGAAAACTTTGTTTTACACTGGAGGCATGGATTTTTGTAACTCTTGTATTCAGAAGAAAGGTGAATACAGTTCTTGATACTGAATACTGTAAAGCTGTAGGTACAAGTAACAATGGGCATAAATACACAACATGAATTTTTTAGATGGAACATAACTGAAATTATGTCCTTCGGGAAGATCATTTGTTGTGCTGTAGTAGCTTTACCTTTGTTATAATTAGTACAATTTTGTGAAATTTTGAAGGTTTTATAACATGAAGCTATATTAATAGTGACTGCATAGTCTAACACTTTTTATATGCATAAGTTTGGCCAGCAAACACCAACCAAGGTATTTTATTATTGCTTTTAAGGGCTGCAGCCGTATGTTAGTTACAGTGGACTTGAACCTCACCAGTGCAGAATTTATCCAGTTTTATTTCATGTATGGATGTCTGATAACTCCTAACAACCGCAACCAAGGAGTGCTGCTGGAGTATTCTGTGAACGGTGGAATCACCTGGACCCTCTTAATGGAAATCTTCTATGATCAGTTCAGCAAGCCTGGGTTTGTAGATGCCGCCTTCTGCCTATATAATTTCCTGTTCTGAATTTAGGTGGTCTTGAATATTTTCACACGCACACACAGAATCACAGAATGGTCAGGGTTGGAAGGGATCTCTAGAGATCATTTTGTAAGAATCTGTTGGATAAATTACTGCTGTGGTTTGGATGCCAGATCTTTAAGAGTTCAGCCTATCCGGTCCTGCAAGCATTTATAAATGGCTCTAGCATATGTGCTTGAGCATCAGCATTTATGCAGCTGCTGGGGCAGAAAGGGTAGTAAGGAGCCCGTTGGAGTCTGGTCGATGTGTAAATGGTTGCAGGAATATAAATTAATAGCTGCTGCAATTATGTCCATCTTTTTCTTTAAGATACTTTCATTTGCAATCTAGTTTCTTACTGGCAAGAGCAGAAAAATTTATTGCTTGAACTAGTTAGAAAATGGTGTGTAGAAACTGAATTTTTGCAGCTCCATCAAAAGGATGGATACACTCAAGCCCTATTTTCAGACATTTGTGAGATTCAAACCATGCATAGATATGGGTGGACCTTTTCCTCACTGGTTAATTTAGGACTTCTAGAAAATGGAGCTGGGATGGACCCATTATTTGTTATTTCATTTGAATATACCAAGAAATCACTAGCACTTTAATTGGACAAGGGATTTAAGTCATCTACTGTAATGGAAATAAGAAAATTGTACAGGAACGTTGTTATCTGCTGAATGGCTCCAGGTTGAAAATAATGATCTTAATTTTACTTCAACATTGTCCTTCTTAACACTTCCCTTATTTAGGACCTTATGGTCATATTCTGCTAATCTAGACCATTGTATTTGGTCCCATAAGCACAGCTGGAACCCATGAGGTTGCTCAAACCATGCACGGTCTGGCTGCTGGCCCTTCCCACCTCACCTTAGCTCCTGTCCCAGGGATGATATTGGGAGTGATCAGAAAGATTTTTGTTTTGGCAGTCTCCTGCAGGGGAAGATAAGGTACATCACCTGGACTTTCCCACCTACCATGTACTTCAGGAAACAGTAGGAGTGGGCCCAGTCAAAACAGCATTGAGAAGTGTCCTCCTCCTGTGGCTTTCCTACAACTAATTTTCACTTCCTATTCCAGCTTTGTGAACATCCTCCTTCCCTACAATGCCAAAACCATTGGGACACGCTTCCGCTGGTGGCAGCCTAAACACGATGGCCTGGACCAGAACGACTGGGCTATCGACAATGTATTGATCTCTGGCTCAGCTGACCAGAGGACGGTGATGCTCGACACCTTCAGCAGCGCTCCCCTGCCACAACATGAGCGCACCCCTGCTGATGCAGGGCCTACTGGGAGGATTGCCTTTGACATGTTTATGGAAGACAAAACTACAGGTAAAGGTTTTACATGGATCTCAGTTAAAGAAGTCAGTGCAGTGATTTCAAAATCTTGCTGTGCCTCCGAATCTTTGTCTCACTGTGACAGATGTCACAGACAATCCCATCACTACAGAGGTATTTTTTTTTCACAAAATGTGGTATGAAAACATGTAGTGTGCCTCTTTTTTTTTTTTGTTACTGTGTGAATTTACCAAGAAGATTAATTTCTCTTCAAAGAAAGAAAAAAAGGTGAAAAAATGCCAGATTATTCTAAGTGGATTTCTTAACATGAGTATATCCTATTTCTTAACTATTTAAAACATTATTTAAGGACATTAAGTTACCTTTTACAACTAAATTTTGTAGAAGATGTATTTCTTGATGTTTACAAGGCTTAACAGCTAACAGTGCTGGGGTACCCTTTGTGCAGACATGTAGGCAACATCCATTAGGAAGTTGTCCCATAATGTCCACTGCAACAGAAATTTCTATTTGGAATAAGTCTCAGATCCTTACTTCTTGAACATTAAAAAATAATACTATCATGCTTATGTAAGAGAGTGGTAAAAGGTGCTGTGAACAATAAATATGATACATGTAATAAATACATACACAGGAAACATGGGGTGCTGACATTCTCAGAGTAATATTAAATAATTCTCACATAGGCTGAAAAATAAAGTCATGAATCACCTTTGGTGGTGAACACTACTCCCTGTTTTCTTTAATTTATATTGTCATTGTATATTACTGACATTCCGATTTATTTTCAAGTGAATGAACACTGGTTATTCCATGATGATTGCTCAGTTGAGAGGTTTTGTGATTCTCCTGATGGTGTCATGATCTGTGGGAGTCATGATGGCAGAGAGGTCTACGTAGTCACCCATGACCTGACTCCTACAGATGGCTGGATTATGCAGTTCAAGGTAAAATCTCTGTCTGCAACATCATTATTGAAAAAAACCATTTTGCTCCAAGTCTAGGTAGATTTTTCAGGAGATAGGATGATGTATAGGCCTACACATGAGCCATTTCCTGCAGGGGAAAAATTCTGTTCTCAGAGGTGAGACACTCTTCCAGCATAGCAGTTGTATGGACATCATGTAGTAAGGACATTACACATATACAAAGTACTTATTTTGTTACAGCTGCCTGGTGAGCAAAAAGCAGCTCAAAAGTGTCCACGCTGCTCCTATGTTGTCATGCATTTAAGTCAAAACTGCACCCAAACTGCCCTTCATATACCCCTTTACTGAATTGAAGAAACAACCCAACAATCTATGGAAGTTGTAAGAGCCCTTTGTACAACTCCCCCATAAGAACGTCTGCCTGACATAGCCGAGCTGGGTGGCCTCCTCTGAAATAATCAAATCTTAGGCTGTGTGAGAAGGTAGATTAACTTTATCAGTTATGGGGTACTGGGGTATAAGGCACAAGAGTCAAAACCTGAAAATCAAGAAATGTGAGCTATCTTGAAGAAAATGAAACTCTGAATATGGTGGCTGTTCTCACTCTTGGGAATACAAGCACTGATACTCCCATCAGTTCAAGCAAAATTCCCTAGTCAGTTTTCAGGTCTAAACGTTTTTTTTAAACTCTAATCACCACCACGATTAATTCTAATTTACTTATGCTCTCCTCTTTATTAGGTATCTGTTGGATGTAAAACTTCAGAAAAACTTGCACAAAATCAGGTCCATGTGCAGTATTCCACTGACTTTGGTGTTAGCTGGAGTTACTTAGTACCGCAGTGTTTACCAGCCGATCCAAAATGTTCTGGGAGCGTTTCACAGCCATCTGTCTTCTTTCCCACAAAAGGATGGAAAAGAATAACTTACCCACTGCCTGAAAACCTTGTGGGCAAGTAAGTATGAATTAGCTACTCATTTTGTCTTAGATTCAATACCTTCTGAAAAACACAACAGGGGATACATCTGCCTATTCATTTTCTTTCCAGGAAAGTGCAGATAGCAGCGTTTACATACCTTACATATGCTGAATGATTTTATTTCCTATCAATCGAAACTGACCATGACACTTGGTCTGAACAACCAGCAAAGTTGCCCTTGCTTCTGTGCAGCCTGCTCCAGTACAGCACATTCTGCTCTGTTCAGCCAGCCACAGTCAATTAGAGGGTAGATTTATGACCTTACTGAGTGGAAAAGTTACCCTTATTGTCTGCAGTCATCTGCACATATGCAAACCATTTGTCTTTTTCTGCAAAATCAAAATCTCTTCTATTCTTTGACTAATATGCTCAGGAAGTATAACCAAAATTGGAATTCCCTTGAAAGAAGCCAGAACAGCTTTTTCTGGCTTCAGCAGCATCTGTAATCCATCCATATATCATAGGTTGTACATGTGTAAAGAAGATATGAATATGTATAAAATCGATTTCAACAGACACTGCCAGATGTTACTTGTGGAAGCTTGGAGGGCAGTCCAGTCATAAGTATATTGTGTTTCACCCATCTTTTTTTTTGATTGAGAAAAGTTGTTTTATACACATGTCTGTTTTTCTTCATTCCTTTTTATCTAGTCCCGTGAGGTTTCGGTTCTACCAGAAATACTCAGATATGCAGTGGGCCATCGATAATTTCTATCTGGGCCCTGGTTGTCTGGAAAACTGTAGAGGTCATGGAGACTGCCTGAATGAGCAATGCATCTGTGACCCTGGGTATTCAGGACCAAACTGCTATCTGACCCAGACACTTAAGGTAATTTTACTGCATGCTTTAAAGTGTGAATTTTGCCATGTATTTAGCTGAGAGAGAGAAGATCAATCCCACTAGAAATTCAGCTTTGATTCCTGTCAACCCAAAGATACTCAAATCCATTTTCAGCTCTTTTATCATTTTTCAGCGAAATTATTACTGCAGTACCCCAGAACAGGTTTGTTCCTTTGCAAATAACACCGCCTGATAAATCTGTGAAAAAGTTCATTGTTCAGCCTTAGATCTTCATTATATGATCAACATCACCCTCGCACATATGATTATATTTGAGCAAGATCTGAAGAGTGTCTTTATCATAAAAGAGCTTACTGAAGTAGGAAATAAAATAAAATGACATAAAATTACATAAAATTAATTCCCCGAGCTGTTATTAGTGTTACTCTATAACAAGCAAGTGAAATCTAGTTAGGTATTGCTAATTTAAAAGTTAAAATATTTTAAAAACTTGCCATACTTAGAAAAGAATATGTAAGGAACCCCAAATTAGTATAAAAAGCAGTGTTCATCATCTCATTTTTCCTACATAACATAAGAACATAATAGGTATGTGCTCCACAGAAACAAGTTAAGCAGCAGTCTGTCTAGAGAGGATATAGCTATTTAACTTTTCAGCTATCGTGTAATTTGAATTATTATCATCTTCTGATTTTCATCTGAAATACTAATTACATGACTAAATAATATTATCTGTTTGAAATTTTTAATTAGTAACGTATTCTTCACACTAAGGACATTTGGGATAAAACCCTAGCAATTTTAGGGGAGTTTCACTCCTCTTTCCCTAAGGCCAGGATTTCACTCATGGCATTGCTTTTACCGCACACCAGGAGGTAAGTGGAAATCAGATATATATTCTAGATGGTTTTCACTGCAAATACTTGTGCAGACAGTTGCATAAATGCATATTCATGAATTAGACCCATTCATTTGCACGTGCAAATTCTAGTGTGCTGGATTGCCTCACAAATATGTTAAAATCTAGCCCTAACGTAGTTTCACATTCAGCCAATTCATTTCAAATGTTCAGCCAAAAGTGATTATGTTCAGTCACCCTAAAAAAATTTTTTTACAGTGTTCATGAGCCCTTCAAACATGTTTAGGTCAGTTCCAGCTGTGGTCACCAGAAAGGCTTAAGCTCATAATCACCTGTGCTTTTTGTTAAACACCTTACAGACTTTCCTGAAAGAGCGCTTTGACAATGAAGAAATTAAACCAGATTTATGGATGTCTTTAGAAGGTGGAAATACCTGTACTGAGTGTGGGATTCTCGCAGAAGACACAACCCTGTATTTTGGAGGTGCAACTGTGAGGCAAGCTGTCACTCAAGATCTGGACCTGCGGGGGGCAAAGTAGGTCATGTTTCCATGTCATTTTAATGGGGAACTCTGTTAAACACTGACAAAGCAGCAGGAAGCACAGCTTGTAGGTCTGGGAATTCTTAAACCACCACAAGCATAGTGTTATCTCAGGTAGACACTAATTAGATCATGATTCTCAAGGCACTGATGCTTTCAGATGAATCACAGAGAACATGGCTCGCCCTAGCACAGTGGAAAGGGTCTGCCATGCCCCAGTGAAGCAACAGGTCCCCTTCTTCAGGAATGTCTTGAAGTCAGCAACACGTGTGCTGCAGAGAGGTGAGATACCACTGTATCCACTCCTGTAGGCACCAGCTGTGTCTCCCACTAAATTCAGAATGTAACCTCTGCTGGTTGTCCTCACTCGGGTGCCTGTACCCACTGCACTCACATGCTGTAGAAAAGGATGACTTAACTGGAGAGCAATGGAATTATGTCAGTTTAGACAAGCTAAGAACATCATGTAGAAGACAACTTCAACATCATTGTCCCTTGGTTATATGGCTTTAATGAAGTCATACACTCTTCTGTAATTCAGCAAGAATTCATTGAATCACACAACCTTTCAGGAAGGAAGGGGCCTCAGGGAGTGTCTAGTCCAACCTCATGCTCAAAGCCAGGTCAACTCTGAATTCAGATCAGGCTGGTCAGGGCTTGGTCCCATTGGGTCTTGAAAACCTCCAAGCACAGAGAACCCACAGTCTCTCTGGACAGCTTGTTCAGTGCTGAGTTACCCTTATGGTGATTTTTTTTTTTCCCCCTTATTACATCCTTGTTTCAACATATGACTGCTGTTTCCCAGTCCTAGCCAGGCTGAACAAGCCCTGGGCCCTCAGCATCTCCTCACAGGGCATGCGCTTCAGCCCCAACCATTTTGGTGGCCTACACTGAGATTGTCTAATTTTATCAACTTCTTTTATGTCCTTCATTGCTGCGAGGGCACTTTGTTAACTCATGCTTAGTCCCCGTTCCACCAGGACTGTTAGGGAACTCTTAACAAAGCTGCCCTCGGACAGTCAGTCCCCAGCCCATACCAGTGCAAGTGGTTAGTCCCTCCCAGGGGCAGGGCTGGTTAATTTCATGAGGTTCTCATGGGAATTACTAGGCAATGTTTTTGGACACCTTTGTTCTACTTGTACATTGATGCTACTTGCTTAAAAATGCTGGTATTTTGAACATTTTCAGCACGTCTAACAGAAAGCAAAGATCTTTAAGAGATGTAAACTTATACATTTACTCTTAGATTTCTACAGTACTGGGGGAGAATTGGGAGTGAAAACAACATGACAACATGCCACAGACCAACTTGCAGAAAGGAGGGAGTGCTGCTAGATTATTCCATTGATGGAGGCAAGTGCATCTTGTAGTTTCATCTAAGCTACAGCCTTGTTCTGCATTCAAGCATCACGAATATCTGAGTTGTCAGAGAGATCCAAAACAATAAGATATTTTTTAATTGAAAAGTTATTTTTGTCCTTGTAAAGTTTTTTCCCCATCTAAATTTTCCATCTATTGCTCAGGAGTTCTCCATAATCCTCCTGCCTGATTTCAGTAATCCAGCCAATTTGATTCCTTTATACAATCACAAGATTACTCGTGCAATGAGAAACAGTTGCCAGCTTCTCTTAGAAGTTAAGATTTGTCTATCAGAAGACCATAGCTATTAATTTTTATTTCCTACTATCTTTCTTTAACGTTTTAGAAGATTCTATCATACACTTGTTTTTATTACTAAACCTACATCTTTTCATTCTAGGGATATCCTGGACTTTGCTTCATGAGATGGATTACCAAAAATACATCTCAGTCAGGCATGACTACATTCTCCTCCCTGAACATGCTCTGACCAATACAACCCGCTTGCGCTGGTGGCAGCCTTTTACCATCAGCAATGGGATCGTGGTTTCAGGCCCCGACCGGGCACAGTGGGCGCTGGATAACATCCTGATTGGAGGAGCAGAGATCAACCCCAGCCAGCTGGTGGACACGTTTGATGATGGTAAGACAGGCTGTGAGAGCTAATATTTTGTCTGGCATTATCTACAATAAGCTCTGTAAGCTTGCAGGCATACTTTTTTAAATTTTTAACTCTGCAGATTTTTCATTTTGTAGACTAATCACAGAATCACTATGGTTGGAAAGGACCTCCAGGATCATCAAGTCCAACCTTTATCCCATCATCTTCCTAGCCACTAGACCATTAGACCATGGCCTCAAGTGCTTCATCCACTCGTTTTTTAAACACCCCCAGGGACGGCGACTCCACCACCTCCCTGGGCAACCTGTTCCGGTGCCTAACCACCCTCTCAGTAAAGAACTTCTTCCTAATGCCCAATCTAAACTTCTCCTGATGCAACTTGAGGCCATTTCCTCTCGTTCTATCATTAGTAATTTGGGAGAAGAGACCAACACCAGCCTCACTACAACCTCCTTTCAAGTAGTTGTAGAGCGCAATGAGGTCTCCTCTCAGTCTCCTCTTCTCCAGACTAAACAACCCCAGTTCCCTCAGCCGGTCTCCATAAGGCCTGTTTTCCAGACCTCTCACCAGCCTCGTTGCCCTTCTCTGGACTCGCTCCAGCACCTCAATGTCCTTCTTATCCTGTGGTGCCCAGAACTGGACACAGTACTCAAGGTGTGGTCTCACGAGTGCCAAGTACAGGGGCACGATCACCTCCCTACTCCTGCTGGTCACACCATTTCTGATACAGGCCAGGATGCTGCTGGCCTTCTTGGCCACCTGGGCACACTGCTGGCTCCTGTTCAGTCGTCTGTCAACCAACACCCCCAGGTCCTCTTCCGCCAGGCAGCTTTCCAGCCACTCTTCCCCAAGACTGAGCACTGCATGGGGTTGTTGTGACCCAAGTGCATGACCGGGCACTTGCCTTTGTTAAACCTCATGCAATTGGCCTCAGCCCATCGCTCCAGCCTGTCCAAATCCCACTGCAGAGCCTCCCTACCCTCAGGCAGATCAACACTCCCACTCAATATCGTGTCATCTGCAAATTTACTGAGGGTGCCTTCAATCCCCTCATCCAGGTCATCGATAAAATCATTAAACAAGGCTGGCCCCAAGACCGAGCCCTGAGGGACACCGCTTGTGACCGGTCTCCATCTGGATTTAACTCCATTCACCACAACTCTCTGGGCTCGGCCATCCAGCCAGTTTTTAACCCAGTGAAGAGTCCACCTGTCTAGACCATGAGCCACCAGCTTCTCCAGCAGAATGCTGTGGGACACAGTGTCAGATGCCTTACTGAAGTCCAGGTAGACAACATCCACCGCTTTTCCCGCACCCACTACGCGGGTCACCTGATCATAGAAGGAGATCAGGTTGGTTAAACAGGACTTGCCCTTCGTGAACCCATGCTGGGTAGACCTGATCCCCCTGTTGTCCTGCACTTGCTTTGTGATCTCCCCCAAGATGAACCATTCCATAACCTTCCCTGGCACGGAGGTCAGGCTGACAAGCCTGTAGTTCTCCGGATCCTCCTTCCTGCCCTTCTTGTAGATGGGCGTCACATTGGCAAGTTTCCAGTCGTCTGGGACCTCCCCCGATAACCAGGACTGCTGATAGATGATGGAGAGTGGCTTGGCAAGTTCCTCTGCCAGCTCCCTCAGCACTGTCGGATGGATCTCATCCAGCCCCATGGGCTTATGGGTGTCTAATTGACTCAGCAGGTCCTTCACTATGCTGTTTGTATGCTATTCTTCATGCTGCTAATAGGAGTGTGTAAATATATATACATGTGTATATTCAGATATGTAGCTGTGTGTATATATATGTATGTACTTATACGAAAGATAAAAAATTTTATTTCAGTCTAACTCATTTCATCCAAATTTCTGTGCAGGAAAGTTTTATTAAATCTTATTTTTTAAAAATACTATTATTTAATAGCCCAGCAGAGGGCTACAAAGATGATGAGGGGACTGGAGCATCTCTCTTATGTGGTAAGGCTGAGAGACCTGGATCTATTTAGCCTGGAGAAGAGAAGATTGAGAGGGGATCTCATCAATGTTTATAAATACCTGAACGGCAGGTGTCAAGAGGATGGGGCCAGACTCTTTGCAGTAGTGCCCAGTGACAGGAAAAGGGGCAATGGGCACAAACTGGAACACAGGAGGTTCCACCTGAACATAAGGAAGAACTTCTTTACTTTGAGGGTGACAGAGCACTGGCACAGGCTGCCCAGAGAGGTTGTGGAGTCTCCGTCTCTGGAGACAATCAAAACCCGCCTGAACATGTTCCTGTGCGACCTGCTCTGGGTGAACCTGCTCTAGCAGGGGGTTGGACTAGATGATCTCCAGAGGTCCCTCCCAACCCCTACCAGTCTGTGATACTGTGATTATTTAAAAAATTTAATTACCTCTCTGGAGCTGATGTTTTTATTCTGTCTGTTAGTAGCTTCCTTATTATGTGTTGTGAGAGATAGCATAAATTTAGTGTTTATAAAGTACTGTATCTAGTGATTCTGTGGACTCATTATAAGCCTTGATGTTTACTGAGACAATGCAATAATTGTCTTTAATTCATGTTAATAGAAGGCACCTCTCATGAAGAAAACTGGAGTTTTTACCCTAATGCGGTCAGAACTGCAGGGTTCTGTGGAAATCCATCATTTCATCTTTACTGGCCAAATAAGAAAAAGGACAAGACACACAATAGCCTGTCCTCCAGGGAACTCATTATACAGCCAGGATACATGATGCAGTTTAAAGTAAGAAATGTTCTCTCTCTCTCCAAAGTAAAGTATGCAATGAAAAAGCATCTAATGTGTCTTATTCTTCATCCAACTAGGATGCCCAATTGGATGAATAATTAATAATGACCTTTTACTAGAATTTAAAGAAAATTCTGAAGTGTAGGTAATGGGAACCAGAAAGGTTGCATGAATGTTAAATGACAAATTATTCTGACTGTCTGTATGCTTTGGGGGCTAACTGACAGGGACTGGAAGTCTAATCCCTTTCTCCCAAAATTACTAGATCATCAGATACAGTAGGAATTATTTTCTAAGGTAAGAATACACAACATGCAGAATATGCCATTCTCCCCTAGCACAGTAATAAGCATAACAGCAAGGTAGAGGCAGACTGGAGAAGAGTGGCATACAGGAAATGCAGAAGTGCTCAAGTAAAAATATCCCTTCTACTTAGTTGTGTCATGGCAAATGACCTAAATAATCAGAGAAACATTTCTGAATATTTTACTTTAAGGTAGAATTCTACACAGGGCCAAAGGCAACATGTAATTGTTCTTCAGAAATATTCTAGGCCTTTCCCCAAGCACCACATCTTAAATAAGCCAGAAACTAACACAAAAGCAAGCTTATTGAAACAGTCATCTGTTTTCTTGTTACATTTTTTCTCTTGCTCTTCTGTTTGACAAGACAGGTCCAGAATTTTCCACCTTCCACTAATCAATATTTTCACCTTTTCTCAACATTGTTGCCTATTTTACATTGATTGTCTAATATAATCCCTAAAGCACTGGTTACCCCACTCACACAGCATGCCACCTTTGAAGAAATTATATAAAAGAGGAGTCTGACATTCTTTTTATTACTGAATGTCAAGCACACACACACACACACACCAGGCTGCGTATTTTACCCAGCCTATCATCTTTTTCCTCTATTTTAAGGCCAAAATTATAATCACCCATCAGCATTTAATAGTTCATATTATCAAGCTCTCACTGCAAAGTGTTTTTTTTCCCCCAACTCTCTCCTCCTTTTTCTTCATCAGTCACGCAAAGATTTTATTCCTTAAGAAAACTAAGAACTCAGCTCTAGTGCACAGCTGCCATTTGGTTTTGAAATTTTTAAAATTTATCTTGTTGTTATCTATTCAGTACTGTACTTAGGGTACTGTAATCTTTCCACTCTAATATGACACACATTTGTTTATTGTTTTAAATATTCAGAATTATTCTGTTCTTAAATTTTATTGACTTGATATCCACATTTTTATCATTATGAATTATAAAATTTATAGGTAATTAATACATAGTCAGGTGCTTCACTTTCTGAAATGCCGAGGAGCTACCACATCCTTGTGTTTCAGAAACAATATTTGTTTAGATATTTAATTTGAACTTCAGGAACTTACTGTTAGGATTCTGTTTGAAAATAACAGTAGCAATGAAGTAATATTAATTAAGTACAAGCAGTATTTTTTGGGTTTGATCCACTTTTGATGGGTTTTGTCCAAGGTCTAAGTTGGCAATCATCTCTTATACATCCCATAAATAAAAAAAGGAGAGCAGGACTTCATTATATATCACATTAAATGTCTACCTGAGTTCTTACAGCAGCCAATTTTATTTGTGCCATAGATCGTGGTTGGCTGTGAGGCAACTTCGTGCGGGGATCTCCACTCTGTGATGCTGGAGTTTACGAAGGATGCCAGGTAAATGACAGCAGAATACACAGACCTAAAAAAAATAGTATGATATTAAAAACCTAGAGAGTGTTTATTTATTAAAGCAATGAATTTGATATTCTTGTAACAGGATCTGAACAAAGCCTGTTTAAAAGCACTGGGATTTGTCTACATAACTTCTGTAAATTCTCTTTATAATTTATCCCACATGCTGACAGATTCATGGCATTGAGCTTGCAGTTACAGTCATGACCATGCGCACGTTAAAAATGTGCTTGCAGAAAACCAGGTTCACAGGAAACTTCTTTTAGTACGATGCAGAACTACATATTTAGGACCAAGCTGTGATGAAGCAGCAGTTAGTTAATTCTGATTTGCTCTTTAACTAGCAAACAATAACACTGTCTCCTGTGCTATAGTATAGTAGTGCATTATAATTTGTAAAAGTGAAGGTATATCCTGTACTCAAATCACTGTGGGTGAACGTGGAGCAAATTCTGTTTGGGACTCTTCTGAAGACTAAGGAACAAACTCCTATATAAATCCTTCTGTCATGCCTGCCCAGAGGAGCTCAGGACTGGACTTTGCTGTGTGTACTGCCACCAAGGGGTTCACAGGACTCAGACCTGGTGCTGAAAAGTCCTCCCTGGCTGCACCAGGGCTGCAGCCTCTCACTTCTTGTCCATTTGTGGCTACAGAGCATGGAAACTATTGCAGACAATCTCTTGGTTTTGTTTAGTAAGAAAGGCAATGCCATGACCCTTAGAAATTACCTGTTTCCCTTTCATTATGCTTTCAGCTGTTCTAAAACATGTACTTTTTTTTTGTTTCCTGCAGGACAGACTTGTGGCAGCTTGTCCAGACACACTGCCTTCCTTCCTCATCTAATAGCATTGGCTGCTCCCCATTTCAATTTCATGAAGCTACCATCTATAACTCTGTCAACAGCTCCACATGGAGAAGAGTAACTATCCAGCTGCCTGATCATGTCTCTTCCAGGTAGGTTACTGAAAGGCCAGCTCACTGTAGGCCTATAAAATGTCAGCTGTCTTGCTCGCACTGCTCATTTGGAACAACTCGTGAATTAAAAATGCTTCTTAATTGTTGGACTTAGATCTGATACATAATGTTTTTAAGGAAGCTTTTTGTTAATAGAAGTGGCTACTGCCAATGATGTAGCAGCCACCCCTTCAGGCTTGGCCTTTACAGTTACTGAAATGACAGCACCTTCATACAACATTTTTCATTACATCTGCTGATGGCATATTGAACATCGCCGTGTTTTATCATTACATATCATAATACAGTGATTGGATTTTGATATTTGCAGCGCAACTCAGTTCAGGTGGATTCAGAAGGGGGAAGAACTAGAGAAGCAAAGCTGGGCAATCGACCACGTGTACATCGGGGAAGCATGCCCTAAGCTCTGCAGTGGTCATGGATACTGCACAACTGGAGCCATTTGCATTTGTGACGAAGGATACCAAGGTTTCTTTTCTTCAACTTCTTTCTTATACATCTGCTGCAGTCTAATCTAGCTCAAAATTAAATAAAAAGACAGAGGGATGTATCATCTAAATTCGTCACTGGAATGCCTAAGTAACAAATAATTTGACAGAGCTGCAAATAACAGCTCTTCCCTCCCTTCACTCTTTCTGGTCGAATCATTAGTCTCTGCTGTCTGGTGCTGTATTTAAAGCCCATTCAGCCTTCACCAAAGGCAGAATGTGGCTACCTGCTTACCCAGAAATAGCTTCCACCCCTGCACTCCTTCCAAGGGTGCACCCACTCCCAGGGCCTGTGTACATGGTGTCCGTGACTTGGCCCTGGTAAGGGACTCGGTTTTGTGCCCCATCAGGACAGAGTGCTCTGCTCTAATCCCACAGTGCAGCTAAGCACAGGCCTAATGGTACCCAAGTGTCCTCATTGAATTATAAGTGCTTTGTGGGAGTGGGGCCAGTGTTTAATGTCTTCTAGGACATAACTTTATAAGATCATAACCCTTGCCTGTTTTAGATGAAATTCCCTTCAACTGGCAATTCGATGTTTCTTATATTGGCATCAATGCAAAACAGGAGAAACTCTGCTGTAAAAAATAAGACTCACAGCCCAAATTTTCTAAAAATAAATGCTCCTCAGCAGTGTGCACATTATTAATGGATCTGCTGAAACATATTCAGCCTGTAGTCACACTGTATATTGGACCACAACCCTGAACAGAATTACAATGAACTGTAACTCAATTCTCTCATTTCTTTTGATTCTTGTGCAGTTTATAACTTCACTGTGTCATTTTTAGGTGATGACTGCTCTGTTTTTAACCATGACCTCCCCAGTTATATTAAAGATAATTTTGAATCTGAAAGAATCACTGAAATAAATTGGGAAACCATTCAGGGGGGAGTGATAGGGAATGGATGTGGACAGCTGGCACCCTACGCCCACGGAGATTCACTCTATTTTAATGGATGTCAAGTACGACAAGCTGTGACTAAGCCTCTGGATCTCACCAGAGCAAGGTAATACTTTGAGCCTAAAATGCTCTTTCAACAGCTCATGAGAAAGGAAACTCTTCATATGTACATGCAGTCATGTGGGGCAGTGTTGATGAGGATGGACAGACCTGGCTCTACCATGCAGTAAGATGTGGCTGGCAGATAAACATTAGTGTTGGCAAAACACTTTGTGACTTCCATCTGGGAGATGGAGAGTGATGAGGAAGCCACGTCAGACGAAAAGGTCAGATGTTTTTGTCATGCCCCACAGAGCACTGTCTAGTAAGCCAGCACTGACAATGAAGCCATTGGCAAAGACTGGACGCCAAACTATCTGGACCAGTGCCTAATCTGATAAATCCCATGTTATGTGTCTCCACCACAGTTAGGACTAAAGATGCTATTAGCAATTACGGACTCATTTTCCCATTTCAGCTGTCAAATAGAATTATATTCACCTGGCAGTGAACAGGAGTATCTTTTTCACCTATTGAGCCTTTTTGGCCATAGAAAAACAAATGCAACCAGCCTGTGCTGGCTCTTAACAGAGTGACAGCTTTCTGGATTGGTTTGTATTTAGTTGTCTAAAGCAAGATTAGAAACAGGATAAATTGGTAAATGGGCTGGATATAAATCAGGCTCTTCCTTTCTTATTTGAACACCCAGGTACAACATGATAAATCTTTTAGGCAATTGATTATATTCAACCTTTACTCGCCCTTTTTCAGGTTTTCATACACTCATTTGCATGTTTATATGGTTTATGTATCTCAGTTTTGTGCAGATACATTGTAAAATTGGATCTATTGCCTCCAACTACATGGCAGTATGTTATACATAGTACACCATTACTTTGAAAGGGGAGATGTGGTTTAGAGATGTTAGAACAGTTTATTTTGCATGTTAAAAACAATGATTCTTGAGGATGTTCAAAGTTTTAATAAGGTGAATGCAATAAACCAGAAAATGCTATTGTTTCTGTTTGAATACTTTTTGCATATTTAAAATACCTTTTCTCTCTGTGTTTTGCAGCAAAATCATGTTTGTACTGCAAATTGGAAGTATTTCCCAAACAGACAGTTGCAATACCAATCTGACTGATCCTAACACTGTAGACAAGGCAGTGCTCCTCCAGTACAGTGTAAATAATGGAATTACATGGCAAGTAATTGCACAGCATCAGCCAAAGGACTTTATACAAGCCCAAAGAGTGTCTTATAATGTTCCCCTGTGAGTACCCAGTCACATTTCATTACCTCTAAGTGCACAAGATATATTTCTGCTAAGAAAGAATCTATCTTTGCATCACTGTGCAAGAATAAAAGGTTGATGAGAGGGTAAACAAAGAAGAAAACTGAAAAGGAAGGCTGATTAAGAAATTCCAGCCTAGTGTTTATCAATATACTTGAAACAAAAACAGAATGCTTGTTTTAAAGATATGAGGAAACAAAAAATTCCTCCCTATCTGAGTGCATTATTCACTATTAAATGTTTTGCACATACAGTGTGTTGATGTTCAGGGATGTAGAAATAATGCTTTGGCTTTGCTCTCAGTTCCTGTTGAGGGGTAGATAGGGATGTGCAAACCACTGATAGTCTGGAGCTCTCACAGGCTCTTCATTTGTGATGACAGGGAGGCACGAATGAAAGGAGTCTTACTGCGCTGGTGGCAGCCTCGTCACAATGGAACAGGTCATGATCAGTGGGCTTTGGACCACATAGAAGTCGTCCTGTGAGTATCAGCTTCACCTCATCCCTCCCCATCTCAGAAAGCACTGAAATCCCTCCAGCATGGCACAAGTGTTAAGTTCAGTAAGAACTGTTGTGGCCCAGAGAAACCTTTGAGAACCAGTCTTTGCTAATGATCTGCCCTGACTGCAACCATCAGCGGTTAAGACAGTCATGAAATAAGTGGCATAGCAGGGGTATGTGTTGTGCATCGTGGAAAAATGCAGGAGGGAAAGAGGGGCTTTATCACCACCTAGTATCAGTGCATTTCTGCAACACAGCAATGATTGCAAAATATATTGTGCTGGGACATAAGAAAGGATATTTCTGTTCAACACTGTGCTGCCACGTAAGGCTAATTTATATCCTTTTGAAGATACAAAAGACTCTGCTGTATTACTCTTTGCACAAAGTAATGTTGTTGTGCCTCTGAAAAATTTTCGTTAGCAACTAATGCCTTATTCATTTCCTTTTTTTAGTAAGAAGGATACTGTTCAGAAACAGGGTTCACTATATCAGGTTCCTATGGTCCAAGCTCTATATTCATCCCCTTGTCAAGATTTTACCAAGAGTCTGCACCCTTGTGATTCTCCCATTCTTAAGATGGGTTTCGCTGGCAGCTAACCCGTTTTTCCAGTGTTACGTCACGAAGAGATAACCTGCTTTTTCTCTAACAATTTAGTTCCAGTAGAAGTGAAATGCTAGTGGCTTCACGGGCTGGAACTCATCGCTGACAGTGGTTGGCAGAAAGAGGCGTGCCTGCTCCATAGATAGGTTCAAACGTTCCTTTTATTGAACAATTTAAAAAACAGCAATGAAGAAATTAGGCTTGGATAACCTCCAGACTGTGTAATTATAACCATGAGGTTTCTGAATTAGAAGAGACACTGCAAGTAATATTTTGTAACAGTTCAAAGCGAATTATCGGATTGCTAGTTAGCCCTGTTTTTCTTTCCACCGAGAAGCACCAGCTTGCATGGCACTCATATCAACCCCAAAGCAAATTGGCCCCAACACTGAGTAACTGTACATGCTGTGCTGCTTTTACACACCTTGCTAGGCTCTGCTTCCATAACATTGAGCTTAAAGCTTGAAGGAACAGAGGGATGTATGTGATTTCTAGCTTAGTTAATCACTGGCTGTATGATGCTGCATCAAGAAAGATATGAGATTATGAACCTGCAGGAGGCCCAAAGTGTTTAGGAAACCATGGAAAAGGGAACTGGTAGTTCTGAAATATTTCCATGTCTTTCTTCCTTGCAATTGTGGGAAAAAAAAAAAAAAAAAAAAAAAAAAAGAGAGAGAGAACTAAAAATAAGGTGGGGAAAATAATTACAGCATAACACTCTTCTTCAATCCGAGCATTGAATTAGGGAGTATAAGTAGGAATAGGACCAATCTTTTAAAAGTCATTCTTAGGTTGAATTCTGGAGAACTTCCTTCTAAAGACACACAAGCTGAGTGGTGTCAAGTCAGCCATATATGTTGTACTAGAATGGAGGCACCAATAGAAATGCTACAGCAAGTAATCACACCTTGCCTAGAGAAGGAACCTGATGGGCAGACAGTGCCTTTTCCCTTCTCTTCTTTTTCTCCTGTTACAGAGCTTTAAGGCTCTTCTGAATATTGGCCAAAATATATCGGCCTAGAGACAGAGAGTTTCCATCCTGTTCCAGTGACACCTGGTACAATCCACAGAGGAAGACAGACCAAACCAGACAGATTTCTCCTTTACTAAGTACTGTGAAATGCAGTGCCAAGGCAGCATATTTCCCAAAGGCCAGATTGGAGTTCCAGCCTCTGTAACATAAGACATGCAACTCTCAGGAAAGGCAGAATTACATGCTGTGGCGCATCTGCTTCATATACTGGCATATGCTCAGACCTGACAGGTGGCTTTGACCCCTCTGCTTTGCTTAAGTTCTATCTGGACCTTCTAATTCATCAAAATATTCTCTAGGCCTCTTAAATTTTATTTGCAAGTAACCCATGAAGGGTTCAATAAAGCCTTTGGAAGACTTTCTGAAGGGAAACACACTGTTCCTTGTCAATAGATACTCCCACCTGGGTTTTCCTTTAGCTCTGTTGTTTCTGCCAACTCACACTGGTCCCTTTGCCCCATAGCACTTCAGTTTCCTCACCTGTAAAACAATGTAGACACTCGGTCACCTCCACGGAGTGCTTCCAGGCATACAGAAGGGACCCTGAATCAGTGTCTGTTAGCACTAACCCTGGATGATCCTGCACACACCAGGGCTACCAGGATTCATACCATGAATACTAGGGATAGCACATAGCTTTAATTCTTAGTATTCCTTGATGTTCCAATGAAGGGCACAGAAGCCCTGCCTGCCTCTGGGAAGAGCAAGCCACCTCACCTGGGCAGGTCTCCAGCAAGAGGCGAGGAGGCAGTGTCCCTCCCCCTCCACCGAAACTGCCAAAGAAGAGCTCTGTGGGCAATAGCCATCCCAGGACTCTCTGGCACGGCTGCAGAGAGGCATAGCCTGAACTAAAACCAGTAACCAGTGTGCTGTCATTACCTTTTCCCATTAATTCTCTAGGGAGTCATTGGAGAATCAGTAAGGTTCTTCCTGGCTTATTTGTCCCAAAGCTGGGATACCTTAGGAAACATCTGTGCCTCCTGAATTGGAAGTAATTCCTGCTGACCTTGCCTCAGAAAGCCATGAACATCCCTGGGTGCAGGATGTTGATGGTTCATGTCTAACGCAGTCTGTGCTCGGTCTCTTATAACCCTGCACTCCATCACCCACCTGAATGAGACTCCATACACCTCTCTGGGCACCACCAAAATTATCCTCACTGGCCCTAGTTTAAGTCCTAGACTTTCATATTTGTTTGTGATCTACATACCCACATTGCCACAGCAGGCAAGCCTCTAGCCTGTGAGGTGTTACAGCAAGAAGCCAACCTATACTACAAGGTGTGGTTGGGAACGTACGGAAATTCCTGGCTTTCTACACATCTCACCTTGTGTTTCATCCACTATCCTGTGGGCTGAAAAAGTGACCCGATTTCCCCAAATGCTCTAGGTGCTGGCTTGGCTGCCTGCACCCACAGATGCACACCTAGGTGCTGTGCCAGCTTCTCCTCAGCGCAAGGGCAAGTGAGCCATACTCTCCTTGAGAAAACTAAAGGCTGGAGCAAGTGCAAGCAGGGAGAGCACCTGCCTGCAGGGAGAGCTGGTCTGTAGGGAGATAGCACAACCAAGGACTTTCTTGATTTTATTCCCCATCCAGCATGTGAATACCTGCTTTCATTGCACAACTCTTATCGGCAGTCCAAAGATTTGAAATTAATTCTGTCACAGGCTCAGCTGCCAAGTTGTGGTGCAGATACCACTTACAGCTGATGCACAGCCAGGGTCACGACATCTGTTCAGTCTAATTGATTTCTGAGTCAAGGGCCATCATCCTCTTACCAGCAAACACATTTTCAGGATGCAACTTCTTTGTTTCCTTTTTTTTCCCAAGATAGTTTGCTGGGGGAAAAAACTAACCTGCAGATTATAGGTGCATGCAAAATACCTGACTGTGATAAGAAAGGCCAAAGGCGAGTGCTTTTGTATGTTACTTAGGATCACGCCATTTCTGAATGAGTTATTTGAATCACTCACTAAAAAGTAGTATCATTAAGGCTGTGATGCAGCTGTGAATGGTGCTCAAATTGAGCACTGCTTTCAAACAGGTGAAATGCAATACCCTGCATTGAATATGTTACACATTAAATTGGTTTTGCCAACTAACTACTTGCCAATTTATTTTAACAACAGTTGATGTCTATCCTGTAGTGGGGAGAGGATATTAGTCATCAAGTTGTCCAGTTCCTTTTAAAGCTAGTGCCGATTATTCCTCATTAGTGCAGCATTCTTTCTCTCCATTCATAAAGAAAGCTTTGGGCACAACTCTCACATTTTCTATGTGGCTCTTCTTAGGATGAAAAAGTATTTTACCCCAGACTTAAGAAAGAGTGCTTTTCAGTGCTCCTGTACTTCTGCCCTAAGAAGAGCCCATGTCCAACCCAGCATTTCATTTGCACATTGTTTTTTCTCGAAGCAAAGCTCTCAGCCTGTCTGCTGCACAGACACTGCGCACTGTTCTGCATGTGCATTTGGAACTGCCATCTCTTTGTGTATAGGACAGGCCCTCGTTGACCTCTTACAAACTTAAATCTAGTAAAAGGTATTGAGAACTAAAGGGTAATGATAAGCTGAACACTAAGGGTCTGATGTTTTCTTAGTACGCCAAAACTTGTGATGAGATCCAAGGGAAATTGAGTTGTGTAAGGAATGCAAGAAATATTATCCCCACCTACTATTTTATGGTTGACTGTTGGATAACAGAACGAACTCCTCCATAGCCATCACTCCATGCTCTTCATTGTCAAGATACTCTCATGTTTTTGGCACAAATGATTTAGTGAGAACTTATGTTGCATTTGGTGCAAAGAATGTTTATTCTTGTTTTACAAGATTAAAATACAAATTATATGTTGTAGCTCTAACAAACAGTGCTCATGTGGAAAAGCATTTTCATCTGCTTCATTTTTTTAGTAAAAAGCAATGAATTGAAAAATGCACATAAATTCAAGTGTCAATGTATTTATAATAAAGAATGGAAATAGTTCAAACATAAGGTAATTTTCTGAATATTCATAACATTTATGCCAAATTTAGTACGATGCAGTCTGTGCTTTTATGACATTTTTATGTTTCTAAAAAAAAGTGCATGCTGAATTTTAGAGAAAATAAAAATATAAACATTGATTTTGAAATATCAGGAAATAATTTGTTCAATTTTTATTTTCAAAAGAGACGAAAAGTCGTATATTGCCTCTAAACCTCATCAGGGTTTTATGACTAATCACAGTGCTGCATGCATTGAAAGGCATTTTCTAACTTGTGTTGTATTTCATTGTTTGCTGTCATTGGTTTTACACTAGAATAAGGTAAGTACTTTCCCTGAGTCAATATCAAATGTATGTTGCTCTTACAGCTACAGTTCTTTCCCAAGGTTTTGCCAATAATGGGTCGGTGGAAAATCATTTATACTCTCTGAGATATGCCATGTAGCTCTTGAGGGCCCTGATCCCTGATGCAGGGAGCATCAGGGGAAGGTAAACTTAGCAGAAAGGGTTCAGCAGCTCATCCCGTACCGCAGTGGGAATCTCACTGAGGCTGCGGTGAGAAGGACTTCTCCTTCTCCTGTGGTGCAATGAGATCTGCCAGTGGAGGGCACCCAGCACATTGCATGGGCAACCTCTCAGCTCCAAGGGGGAATTCCCACTTTTTCCATAATTAATGACTACTGAAGGTACAGCCAGGTAGTGTACGTCGGTCAATCTGTATGGTGGCATTGTCATGCATGACAAACATACAGCAAGTGTCTGTCAGGTAGTTCTGTTGTTTCTTGTAACTCTGCTGCTTTGTGCTGTCTCAGTTAATAGATATCACAAACCAACATAGTTACTGAGCTCTGGGCTCAAATCTTGACCTCACCAGAGCCAAAGAACATTTGTCATTCATATGTCCTGTCAGGACTTTAGTCAGAGCACAGAGTACCTTTCTAACAAAGCTACAAAATTTATTCCAAGCCTAGTCCTGAGAGGCATGCCTTTGTTGTTTTCTAACCCTTTGTTCATGTTTTGTTTTGTTATCCAAATATTTTAGTTTCTATTTGTTTCCTATTATACCCTGTCAATTAAAAATAAAAGCATGAAAATAATGAATGACATTAGTATATATTGGGGGGGGGGGGGTTTACCGCATATTTTTCGTTCCATTTAGCTATGTTCTGCTTTCGTAAATTTTAAATTGCAAACTTGAAGTTTATACTCCTGCAAACTTTATTATATAATTCTTATTGTGATCTTATAAAGCACTATTGCTCTTTCTTAAACAGTGCTTGCCTCCTACCAATATATAAAATTAATTCAGAAAAATAAATATAGATCTATTCTTATCCTACGGATACCAGATTACACATACTATACAATATGATACGATACTATAACATGTAGGGTATACCTATGCACCTATAGTAAGAGTTAAAAAAATCATGCCATTTTCTACAGTAGGCATGAAGATTTTGTGTGGCATCCAACCAGTAGCTGGAAAGCCCATCTCAGAATTTGGTGGAGTGCAAGTAAAAGTGCAAGTCAGTGCAAGCAAAGAAAAAAAAAAAAAAAAAGGATTTTGTTTGTAGGAATTTAGATTTCTCTTATTTTTCCTAAATTGCACTGCTGTAGCCCTTGGTGTAAGATGGGCAATACTTGTATTTTCTTTGTTTGTAACATTTGATCATCTTATAAATAACAAAGCAGACTGAATATACATTAAAAAATAAGTAAATCTCTTATAAGTTATTAGGTAAGCCCTTCTTTCCCCCTTTTTTCAATTCTTTCTTTTCCTTTATTTTTGTTAGGTTTTTTCCTTTGTTCATTGTTTTAAACATCTTCATCATAACTTTAAAGCCAGATACAAAATGGTTGGACATCTGAAGTGAAATAGAGACCAGGTGCCCCTAGCAGTGTCCAAATTGGTCCTGAAAATCTCTGCTGAGCTGTTGCTGAATGTGAACAGACCAAAGGCAGCAGGGAGAGGGGGAATGCAAAGGCTCCTGAGCCAAGGACTACAACTCAGCATGTGCCACAGCTGCCCAAGTTATGCCCAAGCTGAGGATCTCCCAGCCGAGCTCAGTCCTAAATTTAACCAGGTCCAGAAACAGCACATTTTTCAGCCAAACACATTAACAGTCTCCATTTGGTCCCGTGTACCTAGAGTGAGGCCAGTGGGAGTTGGGCTGTGCTTTCTCCCAGAGCCCAGTCTCCTGTCTTTTCACTGCAGAGCAGCCTTCTCCCAGCAGAGAGGTGCTCCATTCTCACTTCGTGGCTGGGGTGCTCTCCTGAGAGGTGGGATGTTGCCTTGATGGCCCTGTATATATGGAACAACCTGCTTCCCAGGCAATGGGAATTAAAGGGAAGGCAAGCCTCATGACCAACGGCAGCCATTTTCAGGAGTGGGTTCATGGTCGTGATTTCCCTCCTGCATTCCTCAGTGAGGCACTCAGCATTGCAGTGAGAGTGATGTTTCACAGAGATGACCAGAATAAAGACTGATCTTCAGTGCATCTTTGCACTTGAGCTACCAAGTATCATTAAAACTATATAGACTCACTGCTGTCACTCTCTTACACAAAACTCTTACAAATTAGCACAGACCTTTTCATTTGAAGAAATCAGGACAAGTTAACCTCAAATATCAACCCCTCCCCTATTTGCCAAATAGTCTAGAGTGCTGCCTTACTGTGAGGGCACCAAAAGTTGTGCTGAGTCTAGATCTGTTTGCATTCATTGTCACCAGGAGCTGGATTTTCTTTCATTCTTGTATGTACATTCCAGTGGCAAAAAAAAAAAAAAAAAAAAAAAAAAAAAGTGTCATTTTTCTGTAAAATTCGGTGAAGAAATTTGCAAAGCCTTGGAAAACTACTTGGGAAGCAACTTGGAATTGCTATGGGGTTTATATCCTAGATTTTGACACAACTGCTTTCATTCAGTTTAGTCAATCACGTTCTAGATCAGCTGTTGAAAACAGTGTGATTTTGTTATACAGATTTTTTAGATTAAGTTATCACACTACAGGAAAAGCTATCTTTGCCTCTGGAGGATCATACTTACTTTGCAAAGCATGCAATTATTTCTTTTTCCTAAGGGCCACATTCACTAAATATAAGCTTATGCACTAGAAAGTATGACTGATTACAGTACGAGTATTTTTTTACTCACAGAGAAAACTCACAAGTGAAAACCTGCCTTGCATCCACCCAGTGGGAGATTTGTTGACTGTAATGTCTACTGCAAGCCTTTACTTCACAGACAGCCTTTAAAATCCAATTAACTTCTTGGTTTAGAAGTTCCTGGTAACATTCAGTCTCTTGGAATAGAGACACTTAGGCCAGGCATCCTTCTCCCACTTCAAGACAAAGCTAGAAAGGACAAGGCCCCAAGTGGGAGGATTAGGAGAGGGAGTCAGAAACTATCCTGAGACTGCACGGATGCACTGCAACTTTGCAGCTCCTTCCCCCCAGAAACCAGAAGACAATTTGGCCATGCAGTCATCAGCAGTTCCTCCTGGGTGAAGCTCTTTACGCCCATTGGAATTGTCCTTGGGGTCTGCATGGTTAACACTGTGCTCTGACCTCTGAAAGAAACTGCATCCACTGACTGCACCTATGGGAGTACCTTGTATGCCATTTCTCCATGCAGAGAAAGGGGCTCTAAGGTGGCTCTTAAACTAGAGCCTGGTTGCAGTTGGTGATACTATTTCTATTTGTAAAAGTAGTTCTCTGATCAAAAGATCTTTCCCATACTCTGGGACTTCATAGTGCAGTGTGCAAGAGAAACTGTCTCTCTTAGAGCCACATCTCAGCTGCTTTACACGGCTGGTCACATGCTCTGCCAAGTTCTAGGTCTGAGAGGAGACATCCTGTATCAGAACTTCAGATACACAAACCTTTTCATTCTCCTGTAACGCTGGATGAAGTTGGGCTGTAGGTTTATGTAGACCTGTATTTGTGTGTATGCACCAGAAGTATGGATATGTATGTAAAGGGACCAAGAAAGGGCACGGCCATTTGAAGCTCTCTGGCTGTTCTGCAGTTCCCTGCCACAGCAGAAGCGGTAGGATGTAGCAGCTCTGTGGTGCTGCAGATGCAGTTCTGTGCCCTGAGCAGACTGACAGGGATGCATCACAGATGTTACAGTTCCATTTCCAAAGCTGCTGAAATTTGTAAACTGAAGGTGAGGTCTGGCCCCTAGGAGTTAAGATGGGTTTCAGGTACCAAAATCCCAGACAGCCATCTTGTCCACTGCTGCCCTCTTAGGGTTCTTTCCTCCCTCAATCACAGAATCACAGAATCACAGAATCACAGAATGGGAGAAGCAGAAACCTGTGTTAAGTGGGATGGGTTTTGTCCTCCAAGTAGGTCTTCCAAACAAGTGCCCCTTCTTCAATTAGGCTGGAGTCAGGCTGTCTCTTGCCTGGTCTCCTCCCAGATGTGATGATGTTTACTTCCTAGATCTTCCTTTGATTTTGGATGAGGGGTATAAGTGAGGGAAATGTTAAGTCTGCATAATAGTGTTGTACTTCACTTTCTATATAATGACAGTGGAAGATAATTAAGTGGAGTAAAGCTCTTCTTCTGTTCTCAAGATAAAGCAGTCAATGATCTAAGACAGAAGGAATATAAAACCACTACGGAGAAACGCCCTATACTGAGACAGTATGAAGTGCATATAGCATTAGTGAATCTGGCCCTAGGCAGCACAAGTTTTCATTAGCTGAAAGCTCTTTAACCTTTCCCTAAGATAATGAATTGTAAATAAAAGCAAAGTGAGACAGATTCTCAATTGCCTTGTACCTTGCTGTTGTACAAAGGATGCAATACACATCACTTTACATAGGGTTGAAAGGTCACGCAAGGAAAAAGAAGAATCTGTCCCACTAGCTCACTGCTCTGAAAGAATTTAAACTACATATAAAAAACTGACACTCTTATCTTCCTCCCCCACCCTTTGATTTTAACAGCACTCGCAAACAAAATTACATGATGAATTTTTCACGGCAACATGGGCTCAGGCATTTCTACAACAGAAGACGAAGGTCACTTAGACGATATCCATGAAGAAATCAGAAATTTATCTTTTTTCCTCCCAACATGTGATGTGTTGCTTTCCATTCTTTAAATCTAGCACTGCGTCTGGTATTAGGACTTTTCTGCAACTGGCTTGATGAATAACTGAAAGCCTGTCTCAAAACAGAGTGTACATCACTTTTTCACACTGTGAACTAATGAGAAGTGACTTATTTTCTCATAGGTAAATGTTTTAATGTTGATGTGTCTGTGAAAATTGTGATCTGTTGTAATATCAGTTACAGTGGCAGTATTGGAAGTAAGCAACTAATTCTGTTTAACAGGAAAAAAAGTTTAAGCACAAAGACTTTTCAGATTTTATGTTTTAAAAACCCTACATAGTAAGTACAGAATTTAACATTCTTTGTCACATAGGTATTTAAGTGCACTGTATTTCAGCTCTGTGTCATTTTATACGATTAAGTTGTCATTGTTTGTCCTACTTGTATTCTCTTCTACAACATGACACATTGGCACTGTATTTACTTGTTTTGTTGTTGTAATATTTTTGCTGCTGATTTTCGGGCTATTTACCTTCTGACAAAATGTATTAAAAAAAAAAATCGAAGTACCTAATCGAGAAAATAATTGCAAAAGTAGTTGTAAAGGCGTTGATATCCTTCAGTCTTATTCTTTGATATGTCCATTGGTTAGCATTGTTTTGGGGATAAAAAAAGAATGCTTGACATTAAACTTTTTTCTACTAAGAAGTTGTGGATGAAGCCCCAAACAGAAGTTCCCAATTCCCTGTCTAAATGTAGTCAGTTCTCTGCAACTGATTTACTTACAGTAACTGCCATTTGGTGTCTGTAGTAACAAAGTGATTTGTAAACAGTGAACGTTTCATCGTGTTCTCCTTGGTGTTTGTTTCTATTGCGGGTCATGTTTGTACCTTCTGATAAAGTTGTATTTACACCAGCAACGTTATAATGCCCCTATAGCCCTAAACTGTCTATTATCATGAATAAAATGCTTCACTTTATGGTGAACCAAGCTAAAGACCCATACTTCAATAAAAATGTCAAAGAATTCTGACAAACTTTTCAAGCCACGCAGGCTTTACATGAAAGCATAAACCAAATTCTTTTACTAAATACTTAGATTCTAATGCAAACACTGATGGATTTTTTAATATTTAGTACATCACACTCAACAGCACTTTGCAAAGAACACAAACCAAGAGATCTTCCCACTTGTACCTGTTAGGCATAACACAGTCTTTGGAACAGGTCACATTGCAAGAAATGAAAGAGAACAGACAAAAACACACTCTCACTTGTCTTTATCTGCAAACCCATTATGCAATGTGCAAATCAGTGTTTCCAAGCTCTGAGGACTATAGTGCAGCACATAAGGAACCTGATTCAAGACAAAGTTTCTAATTCTTAGAATCATAGAATCATTTAGGTTGGAAAAGACCTTTAAGACCATCAAGTCCAACCATCAACCCAGCACTGCCAAGTCCCACTAAACCATGTCCCTAAGTGCCACATCTAGACATCTTTTAAATACCTCCAGGGATGGGGACTCCACCACTGCCCTGGGCAGCCTGTGCCAGTGCTTGACAACCCTTTCAGTGAAAAAATTTTTCCTAATATTCAATCTAAACCTCCCTTGGCACAACCTGAGGCCATTTCCTCTTGTCCTATCACTTGTTACCTGGGAGAAAAAACTGACCCGAACCTCGCTACAACCTCCTTTCAGGTAGCTGCAGAGTGCAATAAGGTCTTCCCTGAGCCTCCTTCAACCCCAGTTCCCTCAGCCACTCCTCATCAGAGAGACGTAACATATATACCTGCTATGCTCTTACACCAGGCACATCTTCTTCTGACACCATACTGGTCTGAAGCAGAATGCTGTTCATTACACATCCACACTCAGCCACCTAAAATATATTTGATTTCTAAGAGGTTTTTGATCAAAGGTATCTGAACAGTGCAGGGAAAAAGGAAGCCATTCAGTGACCAACTAGTCAAAACCTTGGCTTGGTCAAAGTTATGCAACAGACCTTTGATAGACCTGGAAACTTACTGTAACAGCCCAGCCTTTTGCACCTGCAAACTCACTGTACTGTTGAGAGAACGGTGTGTGTGCTTTCAATTCTTGAAACAATATAAAAGATCTATTCAGAAAAAGAACAAGAAGAAAAAAAAAAAAGGAGGTTATTAAAGAATGTATCAGGTTAATGTTTGGGCAAGTGATTTTAAAATATTGTAATAAAAGTTTCACCCATTGAACAAACAAAACCACAAGATATAAACACTCCTATTTTTAAAGATAATTTTATTTGCCCTAATATATCAATAGATGGATGATATTTCAATCTAAAACGTGTGTGCAGCTAGCATGTTGCTAGGGAACCAGTTTATTTTAAAGACTTTAGATACAATGGGGCACTTAATCTTACTTTTCTTTCCAGGTAAGAGACCAGAATAATCAGAAAAGCTGCTTTCACAATTGTCTTTATTTGCTTTGAATAATATCTGTAGTCATGACCACTGAGGAATCCTCCAAGGCATTTTACTACAACTCGCTACAAACTGCACATAGGCTTTTCTCAAGAAAATCATCTCCGCTGGCAGATTCCCAAGTGATGTTGTCATTTGCCCTTTCCAGATTCCAGGAAGTTCTTCCTCACATTTTTTCCATTTCTACAGCACACAAGGTAGCATGCACATATGGCATGCTCAGTGTATGTACTAATTTTCCTCCCATATGACTGAAAACAATGAGTCATCTGACATTAAATAGTTGTTAAAGTAGCAAGGGTGACACAGCACATAATCAATGGCAATAAAACAGTGACAGTGCTATAAAATGCACTAATAAGCTTATCTACTGGTATAAAACTTTGGCAGACATAACTATGAAAAATGATGCTTTTAGTATGCCTTATAGTCTTCCTCATTGCTCCTATCAGTTCACTAACGCATGTTCCCGTACAGAACATAAGGAGAGTATAACAGAAATTAAATAAAAATACAGGAAGATGAAGCTCTGACCTGCTGCAGTTCCCAGAACAACCAAAACCTGAAGTTCTCATAATTTTGCCTGAATGTTCTTCTCTTGAGCTTGCTTCATCCACAGGTCATAACATTATTTTAGTGAGAGGAAATGAGTGTAGCACAAGTACTCTGAAGGACCAAATTAAGCTTTGCATGAACTTGACAGTTTAGAGGAACAGGTAGAAATGAAATAACACAGAAAATACACTCAAGGACAAGACACTGTCAGAGAGCAAGGTACCAGCATACAAAGTGGGTAAATATCTGGCTAGGCAGCAGATCTATAGGAAGAGAATCAACAGCATAAAGCAGTTTAAAAAAAAATATGCCATTTTGCATTATATCAGTAGAAGTGTTTATGGTAAAACACAGTAAATACATATACAACTGTCAGTGCTGGTAAAGTAGACAGCAGTTGTCAGCTGTTGAGCCCTTCACTTAGATATAGATGTAAACAAGTTGGAGAGATTGCAGAGTACAGCAGCAAAAACAAGACGCTTGAAACCATGAGCTTCCAACTAGAGACAGTTGGTTTGTTTAGGCTAGAAAGGAAAACATTTGGAAAAAGACATGACAACAGCCATAAACATGGGTCTATGTTTTATTTACTTGCTAACCCTTCAGGGAAAATGTCACTGAGTGGAAAAGCTGCCACAGAATCACCTCATCAATTATCCATGAGTGGGGAATGGGGTTTGGTTATTATCCAAGCAGGAAGCTGGTGGGTGGCTTTGTAAGCCCCACTGATGGACATACAAAGGGCCATATGCAAGCAGCAAGATACACCAGATAAACCCCACTCAATTCAGTTGTGTAGTGAGACATAACTAAACGTGACAACACCAGAGTAGTAGGAACAAGCTTGCTGTAGAGGGGAGCTGCCTCTAATCCTGAGCTGGTGAGGGAGCCTCAGAACCAAATAAGACTAGCAAAAGGGGTTGCCCACCTTAAGCATGGCCCTAAAGAGCTTTTCAAGGGCTGTTAGCAATCTGGAGCTGCTGAGACCAAGCGACCCCTTGCAGCACATCTCCTGTGAAGGAGCAGATGGAGCACCTACCATCTGCAGGTGGTGGATCTGCTCCTGGAAGAAATGACAGTGAGACATGAGGCTGCAAAAGTCCACAAGTAGTGAACAAACTGCCTAGTGTCCTCCTGTGTTACTGATGTTTTATGACTATTGCTTTTTTCTTCCCCATGTCTTCGCAATTCAGCTGAAGGGACTGACCTGGCAGCAAGCCTAAGGACTTAGGCCTGTGCACGGCTAATTATCACAGACCCTGATGGGTAGAGTATGAGCCAGCAGCCAGTAAGGTGGGGCCCAGTAAAAATGGTATTCCAGGGATGGAAGAGTCCTGTGCTGGAGGGCAGTGACAAATGCTGGGTTTATAGTTTGAATCTGTATTTGTTTTGAAAGAAAATAAGTTTATTAAGCTTCTTTAGGGAAAAAAAAAAAAAAAAGTGAGAGAGAAAAAGAGGATGTGGTTGTGCTTTTGAGCTGTGCTGCTCAATAGCACAGCTGTAATAGCTCAAAATAGCAATGCTATTGCTGATACCACGAGAGCTGGCTGATAGCCCCAGGTCCCTCTTTCCCTGCACACTGACTGTGCACATACACACCACAGCCTTCTGCTGATACCATGTTGCTCCAGGTGTGCTAGAAACAGCACGTGCAAAACCATTCAGCTGGCTTATATTCATGACTGGACACCCAACACACCCTTCTTAAGGGGCATTTTAAAGGATTTGAGTTCAACCACTTTCAAGGAACTTCTCATGGTAAAAAGGAAAATGTGCTAATGTTTGGGCCTCTGCTAGAATAATTGCGCTATTATGGACAATAATAAAGCTTGACATGACTAATGTATCTGTATAGGATGTGGGTAGTAACTAATTAACAGGAACAATTTGAGAACCAAGCCAACTGCCACTGAAATCAGTGGGGAAATCTCTGCAAATCTAAACACATTTAACTTCAATCTTTACTTTAACCGGCAATGTCCACCTCAACTTTACTAACTTGGCTGGTCTGACCTGTCGTAGGACTGGTGTACGACTCCATGGTGAAATATATTCAGGTTTTTTTATGGCTTACAAAGTTGTCTCATTATTAGAAGAACTCTGAGTGTAGTTAGGGAGTGGTTGGGAGTGAACTAATCGATGGAGCCCATCTGACACAGTTTGCTAATTCAGGCTGTCCCATATGGGATGACCACACCAATGAGGCAACCAGAAGTGTCAGAAGTCTCCATGCTCCCCAGTCCCTCAAGTCAGCTCCTGTGCCCATACTCACTATCAGCAGCTGTTTGAGGAAGTTTAGAACTCAACAGCCTGACAACTGGAGCTTTAACCAGCCAGTAAGCGCTGGACCTGGCCTTTGATGGTGCCTCACAGCTTTCTTTACACTGCTGGAGAGCAATGGCTCCCACTGCTCCATCCCCTGTGAGCCAGACAAGCCCTCAAAGCTCACACTGGGCTCTCTGTCATCACACAGCTCCAGTGTTGTGTGTGCTATTAATTAGTTTTACCCAATTATCCTCCACGGGAGTTGTTTTAGTCTCTCCAATTGTTCATGTTGTTTATTCTGTATTAACTTCCCCTCCTTTTTTTGTTTTGACCAAAATTCCTCTTTTCATCTTGTTCCTACTGAGTTCAGGATTATATTAATGCCTGCCCTTCTCTCAGAGCTGAAGAACTGAAGCGTCTTTTACCATTTTAGACAAAGCTGCAAAGAAGCAATAAAAAGAACTATTAACCTTCCCAGTGGGTCACGCTAAAATGTGCACAAGAAATTAAAACCAGCTTCATGTATTTAAATGCAACCATTAACACAATTAGTGTAACATAATCCACAGTGTAGATTACTGTAATGTTCAAAATGATTTATAACTTTGTGGATTTTTCTAGCAGGAAATCTGGTAGTCCCGTGTTTGTTTCAGGCTTTCTCCTCTCCCTCCTCCTCTTTGTGCAGGGTCTATAAGCACATGTATGTCTGTGGCATGTTTCTGCCATATATGCTTTACTGGTAATAAAGCATTTCAGTACATCTTTGGTGACATAATACCTTCATAAGGTCATTAATTCTAACACAAGCTACAGATGCCTTAATTCAGAAAAAAATAGCTTTTTGGATAAATAAATATGAACCAAAAGAGCTGTTTTTCCCAGAGTATCTCCATTTACCCAGTTCTTTATAACACTGGCACCATTCCACATGAAGTCTGATGTATGTGGCGTATCTAATATATCACTTGGACCATCAAGTTCATCAAAATGCCTTTTTGTTACAGCCTATTTTGGATAAACTCAGTTATAACAAACCTTTTATTTAAAATGCAACTTTTGAAATGTTTTGACTTTTAAATGTCTCAGTTTAACAACACTGAAATTTAAAGTGTTGTATTTCAGCTTGAATTAATTTAAATTTTATTTAAGTTACACTTAAACTCTAACAAGAGCTAACATGTCAGGGAATCATTCTGAGGTTTTCAAAATAATACATTCCAGTAGACACCAGTTATACAACTTTTTTCATAGTCTCAGCGTGTAAGAATTTCAAAATGTTGTTTCTCCTACCAGTTCTAGATACAAACCCAAATCTCTAAGAATCTGAGAAGCGGGAAAACATTTTCTCCCGGGCAAGAGAGAGAGCTATGGTTATGCTGGAAAACTTTTATAAATGAGGGACTGAAAGGTGAGATCCGTGAAGATACTTCACCACTAATTCCTGCGTATTCACAAGGAAATTAATACCTATGCATCCTTTGCATCCCTAAATAAGTAAGAGACTACATCCAGCCACTTGTGAGATCAGCACTGTGAGGCCCAGGCGGACAAGTGGGTTTCTCAGGCAGCAGAGGTGGCGAAAATATGTTCTTCATCAAAAAAGAGGAAAAAAACAATCAATCTCTTGAAGTGTTTGATTGACAGGAGGTCCTTCAGAAATTTGTATTTCTACATTCATTTAGGTGACTGGCACAAGTCCAGGCCTGATGTCTGCCCTATATACGACATTTCTTAAAGGACAGAGCATTAATGTCTGCTTTTTTTGAAGCAATTTTAGTCAACAAATCCTGAAGCTTCTTCACTGGAGTTTTGGGACAACCTGACAGGGGTTTATTTAGCCACCATCCCCACGGCATACCCCAGCACCGCACACAGCACTACAAAAACAACCAGCAGGCCACGTCCTGTCTCTTGTGTCACCGCTAGCCAGCGCCCACCCCATGCTCCCCTGGTGCATTTTTATATTTATATTAGAAATATGTCGTATTTATATTATGATTAGGTGTTTCGTGTGTGTGTCGACAGACCCGAAAGAGAGGCCTGAGGGTAACACCTCAGCCACACCCGGCCCAGCACCCAGGCAGGCCTCACCGGCCCCCCCTGCCCCGCGGCACGTCCGCCGGGCACCGCGGCGCTGACGGCTACAAGGGCGCCGCCGGGCGGGGGCGCGCACCACCCCCGCGCACACGCGCGCCGCACGCGCTGCCTCGCAGCATTCTGGGACTTGTAGGCCGCGGCGGGTGCGTGCCCGGCGGGGGCTGAGGGGGGGACTACGAGTCCCAGCCGCGCCCGCGCTCGCCCGTCGCCCGGCAGGGGAGGGGGAGGGGGCGGGGGCGGGGGCTGGCGGGCCGCCGCCGCCCGCCCCGCACCCCTTGCGCTCACCTTGGGCGCGGAGGGGAGGGGAGGGGAGGCGGTGCGCGGTCGCCGTCGCGGGTGATTCGCCGCCGGGCTGGAAGGAGACAGCGCCTGGAGGTGAGCAGAGTGCGGCCGGGCTGGCGGAGGTGAGCGCGGCGTGCGGGACCGGCGGCGGAGGGGTCCCTCCAGATGGGATCTTCTCCCCCTGAGGGGATCCTCTCCAGAGGGGATCTCTTCTCCTGAGGGGATCCTCTCCTGAGGGGGCGAGCCTCGCCGTGCGGTGCGCCGTGGCGGGGTCGCGCTCTCCCGGTGCCTGCGGCTCCAGCTCTCTCATGCCGGGCCGGGGGGGCTGGCCTGGGAGGCGGAGGAGGTCTGGCACGGTGCTCCCGCCTGTCCCCGTGCCTTCCCTGCTCCCTTGGCCCTCTCTCCTCGCCCCGCTCCCTCCCTGCCGGCCCCGGCAGAGCTGCCGGCGCTCCGTGGGCGGCAGGAGCGGTTTAAGAGGCACTTGTCAGCGCGGTGCCCGCCGGGCTGGTCTGCGCCTTTTCCTTCAGGCGCTCCGTGAAGCTGAGGGGCTGCCCGGGCTGCGCTGTACCATAGGGACTGTAAGATACACGCAAAACACCTGGGCTAACTTGCAAAAGAAAAAATGAAAGGGGAAACCAAAGGAAGGCTGAGAGATCAGACATTTCCTCGTCTGGTGACTGCCGCCCGCTGAGCCCCGGGCTGTCAGTTTAGGTCACAGCGACTGTCTTGTAGTAACAAGAAATAACTGCTTTGTGCTTTGTTTCTAGCTTCAACCTAGAGATCTCCAAAACCTTTCCAAAACTTTGATTGAACTATCCCTCCATACCCCTATTGGCCCCCAGTTTTCTGGCAAAGAATAAAGTTGTAGCTTTCCCTATGTCAGTATTTTTCAACTCCTGGTCTGTGAACTGTGGGAACATTTTGAACTCCTTAGACAGGATCAGTGAAAGCAACCAGGAGAAGCCAGCCAGAAAAGTAAGCAGGCTTAAATTTGCCATCCTGGTGCCCGTACTGCTATTGCAAAACTTTTAATTGTCTGGACACCGACATACAGGTGAAAGCTCTTTTCAGGATGCTTCAAGATTTCAGATAACCCAAATAGCTGTTGCAACAGGCTTTTAGAGATAGTCCAGTAGTAAGAGAAAGTAAAAAACAAATTAAAAATTACTGCCATTATATCTGCTCAGAAATGACTCAGCAGAATGTCCATTCATAATTCTTTATATCTATCACAGTAACACAGTTCCACAGCATTGGTTTGGATGGGGATAACTGAACAGTCTTAGCAAGGGTCTGGCCACTGGCATTTTTTTGGCCAAAGGTTTCATAAAGGAAGACTAAAATTTTCAGACAGAAATGTCTTCTACTAAATATGCAATAGAATGTATTCTGGGTTAACAGGTGTCTTGATTTATATTACAGAATTTTTCTAAGTGTGATGCTACTTTACTAGCTGCTGTAGAAATGGAAAAACTAAGGTAACTAACTGTACAGTTTCAGAAGGAAGCATGTGGGGGTGGCTTGCACTGAAGTAACTCTGTGGGGATCGACTCTCACACTGGCCGTCCTCAAATGGTAGTGATCACACTTTGAAATACTTGGTTTATGACAATTCCAAGCCTTGTCAGACACATGATAGGTGTTCCAATACTGCGTTTAGCAGTATTCCTGAACTGAACTGCTTTATTAATTATCTTGCAATGTACTGTGAAACATCTCTGAAATTGAATGGGGAAAGGGTATAGGAAGAGAATGAGGTTTCAGCCCTGCAAAGTTGCTGTTGGTAGTTGATAAATCATATTCATTTGAAATAGCATTTACCCCCTCGTATAGACTTCAGGGCTTTAACTCAGGAGTGTCATGCTAAAAGCTTCACTACACTTACATATTTCTGGGGAAAACTGAGGCAATACTGGGTTATAATCAGAATCACATTTCAGTGAAGGAAAAGCTCTAAGTCCAATAAGAAAAAAAATCTGCCACTTCCAGGCTTGGGTTCTGATCACTAAACTGTATTTGCTCTGCCTAAGTAATGTGGCCAGAGCTGATGTATTTTTTTGATTGTACTGTACAACCTCTGTGTAGGGTAACAGTTTGCTTAAAGGCTGACATACAATTAAAAGTGAAGCTGGCTGAGCATGATCCTGGGGGAAAGAGCCTAGAAAATTGCAAAGTCTTTAGCCTCTGCCACACAGCCCAGTTTTCTGAGCTGAGTGCTTACTAATGTGCTCTGTTGGATTCAGCCATCAGATCTTAAGACTTAGGACACTAAGCAGCCATCAAGTATTGACTTTTTGGAGTTTCTAGACCATTATTGTGGTTCTAATTATATCTGGCACACAGCTCTGCACAGGTATAGCAGTCTGTCCCCAGGGATGCAATGTTTTTCGAACTTAAATATTCCAAAACTGCATGGGAAATTGGTCATTATTTAACATGACACTAAAATCATGCAATACTGAGGCACAGATCTAACACATGGCTGCAATACCGGTGTTCTTTTGCAATAACTTGAGAAAGAAGAACTGAAAATGTGTTTATCTGCTTTGACTATTATTATAGTATAGACAGATTTTTATTGTCTTAAACTACTATTTATTTGGATTGTAGCTGTAGCCTCTGTAAATATGACCAAGACTTTTGTGCAGCCCATGAACTGCCTAGAGAAGCAGAGAGTCCTTTGAGCTCCTTTGCCACTCTTGGTTTGGCTGATCATCTGCTAAAGTCAACCCTGTAGCTACAAAGGAATTTGTGACTCTGGAGACTGCTGCTTCCCCTGTCAAAGTCTTGCTCTGCATTTTGATGGGAGGTTTTTTGTTTCGTGTTTTCTCTGTATTAACCCTCCCCTACACAGGCTGTCCTAGCCATACTCGTTTGCTCACCTTTAACTTTGGTTATGCCAGTTGTTACCAACCTAAAGGTCAGTGTAACAGCTACAAGTAATGTTGTAAACTTGATGGGATTGGGCTGCAACTAGAATAATTTGGGGAAATAATTAGTCCCAAACTGTGTCTGATTTAATAGGCAGCTATTAAGGCTTTATATATCATTGTTCCCTAGTTCCCAGTTTAAATGCAGAGTGACTGAAGCATTTGCATGATGGTAACTTTCCTAGCAACTTCTTAAGGTTGCCCAGTTTCTCAAATCATTGTCCTTCATGATAGCGTCAGATCTTTAGCCAAATAATGGAGGGACAGTGGATCTCAAAGAATAATGACATTAAATGTCACTCTACCTGTGCATGTACAGTAGATGTTGATTTGATGATGAAACCAGAGTATGCAAAATTCCTAGGAAGAGCTTGTGTTGCTTCAGCTATCCATTCTTCCTGAGCTAACATCAGCACATGGGTAGAAAGCCAGAAAGTCTTTAATTCCTTTTTGCTAATTATGCCATCTTCTCTCCAACATTGAAATGGTTTGCTTTATTTCACAATTGAAGGTTCAATAGCTTTTGTGAGTCCCCTTATTTCTTCATACTAGTTACCTTTTTTCCTACATAGCTTTATACAAGGGTCTTTTGGTGTCTCGCAGGTGTTTTCCCATGCTTTTCTATCTGATCATTTGGTAGATCTGTAACTTTTAGCACAAGATGACCATGCTGAAGCTAAAATTCTCAAGCTCAAATCAGCTTGTTGAGTTCTCATTTAAATTTAATGAATGAAACACCTTCCTTATCCTGATGTTTCCTTTTCTAGATCTGTTAGCCAGCATAGTCCTGCTAGATAGTATTTCTTGATAGTCATTCATGATAGTATTTTTTAATATGGGTTCAAGACCTGCCATTCCTACTGTTTTATAATTACTTATCTGTAGCTTTTTGTTCTTCAGAAGTACAGCAGCAGCAAAGTCCAGGTCTTGCAGTTATTTGCCATGTTTCCAGATAATGAGAATGTCTGTTTGTCTATAGCTGTGCCAAATATTCCCTTGGGATCTTTGATATGAAGATACGGCTGTAAGTTTGTGCAGGTGGTTGAGTGGGTTTTGCACACCAGTTGCATTGATAAGATTTAGATTTTATTAATGATCATAAGAGTACATATATGAATCATTGGGTTATGTGGGAACTTGGACTACTACTCTCAAAGATTCGCATTAACTCTGTCTTTTGTTTTGTGCAGTCGCAAGTTGGGAAGACCTTCAAGCTGACAAATAATAGTGTGATTGCTTTCTTGGGAGTTCTTTGACAATGAATCTGTATTTTCACTGCCTGGGTCAAGTCTGTCTTTCTCCAGCCTTCACTGAAGAATTCTTACCGTTTTTGCACAGGTGGCAGATCAAGTTTTGTTACTCTGCTTTGCCTGTTGCCTACCATTTTGTATGTCCAGTTTTGTTTGGGTTCTTGGGTTGTTAGGGGTTTGTGGTCTTTAGCTATTAGGTATATTAATCTAAAACCTGAAATTCTGACACCTAGACTGGGCTACAACTAAGGTCAGGTTTTTCATTTATTTTATGTAAATCAGGTTCTGAGATAGGTCTGGGACTTTTGAAAACTCCTCAGAAAACCTCTCATAATAAAGCATGGACAGAACTTTCCAGTCCAAATCAAAGATTGCAGTGTCTGTTGTTTGAAACATCCTTGTTGAAGTTCAGTCTAATGGGGCCAGATCAAATTAAGGACTGAGCTGGGTGGGCATTACAAAATTTCAGTTTTCAGCACCTGGAGCAGAATTCAAAAATCCCTGTGCTATCCAGGAAAAAACTTGGATTACTACTCTGAGGTGTCCACAGGGAACACTGCTTATTCCTGTTCTTACGGAGCTCTGCTAAGCTGAGACATGTCTGAAGAGTTGCATCAGGAACAAAACCACAGATCTTTCGTAGATACAGGCATCTGTAATATCTTCTCTGCATACTGAAGTTTTGCTGCTGCTGTCATAATTTTATGGCACAACATGGTTAAAGTCCTTTTCCAGAGAAATCTAGACCTGAGTTCAATTACTACTTCAACATGTTGGGATTTAACACTGCATGTCTGGCTTTACTGGGTTTGTGCCATAGCTACACAGCTTTGACAGAACATTGTTTTCTAGCCCTCCCTATTTCTTTCAGGTTTACTTTGTCCTCTGTCTCTGGTCCATTTCATTGTTTAATTTGGAATTTGGCACTATACTTCTAGTTTGCTTGTTTTCAGTTTTGTAGTATGTGTCTCTATTTTTATTTCTTTGCTAGTTTCATGTTTTAAATTGATGCTTACAATCTTTTTTCACTATGGCATTACAGTGCTATAGATGGTGCTGTATTGTTGTCGAGATAGCTGAACAGGTAGCCTGAGTCTAACTTACTAGGTAGTGAGTCTGATTTTCTTTTTCTCTACTTTCTGATGACATTTGTTTCTTTTGCATATGTGTTTCTGAGGAAGGAAGGTTCTTGCAAGAAGTCACCAGAAAATTACTCAGTGAACCTTTCTTCATTTCATTTGATGATCCTCAGCCCGGACATCCTTCTTACTCTTCCAGTTCCTTTGTTATGGCACACTGGTTTAGTGCTAGCTGTTGTAGGAATCCATTCATGCTGGGTTGTTCTGCCAAACACACCTGAAGAGTCACTTGGAGAACTCTTTGCCCCTATAGACCTGTTTGCACTAAACTCTGTGACTGATGTCTTTACAAATCTGTTATAGATGATGATTTGGTACACGGATTCTTAGCTTTACTGCATGGTTGGATGATGAACACCACTATTCTCTTAGAGCTCTTCACAGAATTCACATATCTTCAGTTCTAACTAATAAGTGCCACTGATTTATGAAGACTTGACCAACACATCTGAAAATCTTGTGGTTCAGTAGCCTAGTAAAATTAAAGTGTAACTGCAAGAACTTGAGCCTGGTAGGTTGTTTTATCATTCCTGTAACATAGAACCTTCAACATATGAACATGTTCAGCACCAGCTGGTAACTAGCATCAGTCCAAAGCAATTTCTGTGTACTCTCCAGCTTATTTGATTGCTTTGTTTGGAATTGTGGAGTCATTTTTTTGAGCTGTATGAAGGTTAGTCTTTTTACTTGTGTAGTGAAGAACACACACAGGGCTGTCTCACATTAAAATATGAGCTCTCTCATCAGCCACAGAACACATGCAAAGCCATAAGGTGAGTCTGCAAATAAAGCAGGAGGTTGCTGTGAAATACTTAGAGAAACTTCTCTACATGTTCATTTTGCTTACTATGAATTTTAAATATTTCAAGGAAAAGTAGTATTAGCCTGTGTTTGCTGCACACTCATGGCCTTTACGTGTAACTTCGGCATCAAGATGTTGAAGAAGGCCATTCCCACTGACTGGCAATCAACTTCAGAACATGAAGCAACACCCTTAAGTACATAGGAGACCGGAAAATGCTATCACTTGGATAATATAATCTTAGCCAAGCAGCAGTTGCATAAATAGGGACAGGATCTGCCACAGGTCACATCCTACTCTGCTTATGTAGGATTTGGTGTGATACCTAGCGCACAAAAGATATACATCGAATACATGTGTTGTAAAGTAGCTGCTGAAAATGAAATGTTTCTCTCAAATGCAGATCCTAACATGGATAGCAAAGTTGAACTTCTCTCTCAAAACTAGCAGGAAGAGAGTTGCAGCTTGGATAAGTAGTTATTGTTACTACTTTCCCAGATGATGTCTGCCCTATGCTGAAGTTTTGTTGGCTTTGTTGGAGACAACAGTTCTTCAGGAATTTCTTCAGGCACAGCAATGGCTGGAGCCTGTTCTGCAGAGGGGCAAATCCTTTCAGATTAGAGCCTTGTAGAGGATCCTTGGAGACATTTCAAAACCTCGTATTAGTTAAATAATGTAGTTACTTCATGCCTTGTTTTCAGCAGTGAAACTGGAATATAAATTTATAATCCCATCATATATCCCCAGTTCTTCCCTCCTCCCACCTCAGTCATTTCTTCCTGTGCCCACACTGTTTTGTTATCCTTCAGCTTTCCCTGTGGCTTGAGAGGTTTGCACTGTAAACATGATGACTGAAATGAATCTGGTTATAAATAACAACATTCTGCTTTTTTTTTTTTTTGTTTATTTTTAGCTTGATGCAGCACTTGAGAGGTTAGTGATGTTTGTAAAAAGCGTTGATACAGAGGGGGAGGACTCTTTAGGGGGCTTCTCTGCTGAAGGAAGTGTATCATGTAACTTCTTTCTACTTGTTCCACTTTGCTAGAAAAGGTGAACCAGTTGCTAGAGGTCATTGGTGCACTGAGGTCACCTGAACTACAGAAATTATTCTGAGTTAGCTTGATGTATATGCATGATCTTGATTTATGTTCTCTCCTCTGATCAACTGGTGCTTTACCGTTAGGACTGCTCCAACAAAGTTTTGGGCAGTGCATTGCCTCTGGAAAAATGAAGCTAGGTAATGATTATCTGTCCCTTAGGGGTTGTTCATCCTTATCAGTTGGCTTAAGCATGACAGAGGGGTCATCAGCCGTGGTGCCGTTTTGATTAACTTATCTGATTCCACTGTCACTAGCTACTGCTTTTGGATTTCAAAAGGGGTGAGGATTGCAGATTGAGACCCAAGGTCACTAAAGCTACAAAAGCAGGAATAAGAATGATCTTATTTCCATGGTTTTTCATGGTCATGAACGTGTTTGCACTGGAAACAGAAGCCATCTCTTATCTGTAGCTGATGGGGAAGGACACCAGTGTTCTGCTGCTCAAAGTGCTCTGGGTGTTTGTCTTATGTGGAATTGATTAAACAGCTCAATCATCATAACAGGTTCTCAAAACATTCTCTTGTTGAAAACAAACATAAGATTGCTGGTTGATAAGAGATACCATTAAGAGACTAATGAAGTTATTAGTCCACAGAGCAAATCTTTAGAGCTTAAAGTATTTTTTGGCAAGGAACATGAAATATAAAATACACCTTATCAGTTACATAATCTTTTTTTTTTTTTTTAATAGGTCTAATTTGTCACCATTTTCCGAGATGAGAATCTCTGTGCCTTACATGTTGCTATTATGCTCTTTTCAGTGGATAAGATCAGTTTATTAGGGGAAAATATATCATGCTGAATCCAATAGCCTGAGGAAGGCAAGGCGGCTGCTGCTGCTGCTCCATATCCTCTGGTCCAACCAGTATCAAGGCTGAAAACATCTTCCCAGCAGGCACATGTACACAGAGCGCACATTTACATATATACGTGGCAAGCCCCATAGATTGCAGACAGACAACGCTGACAGCCTCATCTTCCTCCCCTCTCTGGCTGAGCAGGATGCAGATCCACTAGTGAGAATACGTACACATATATCTACATGTATAGGGATACAGACACACATATATGTATGTATGTGTGAGGTGGATCCCTCCAGCTACTGGGCTCAGACTCTCAGTCAATACAGTAGCTAACTCCTTCATCCCAGTGTCCCCAGTTGTTGGCAACTGGGTGTATGAGCCCTCAGGGCCATGTACAGGCCAACACACATGGCTAGCCAAGACTTCCCAGGTCCCATAGCTGACCCTTCTGTGCTGCTCTGAACTTGTGGAGAGTCTTTGATGGGCTGATGTCTCCTGTGATCGACCTGGAAGTCACTCAGCAGGGTGTTATCCAGGCTCTCCCTCCTGCCATTTTCTCTCAGAGCAGCTCTGTGGGTGTGTGGAGAAACTTTTGTCACACAGCTCACATTTTATGTAGCTATTTTGCCTTTCTGTGTGCAGTAGAATGGAAATCTTCCATCTAAAAGCTGTATAGGAATTCAAGGTCCTGATTTTTTATTTTTTTATTTTTTTGTCAGAGGTTCACCAGAAAGCCTCCTGGAGTGCATTTCTTAGCTTAGAATGTCCAGAAGAAAAATTCTCTTTGCTTCACAAGTTATTTCTATATTTATGAAACTTTACATGAAGGCTACAGTTCTAAACGATCTATTCATTAGTGGATTTATTGGGAGTAGTGGAGAAGGAATGAGGATAAGCTCAGTCCAAGAAAACTAGGATAACACATTCCTTATGACCTCACCCAGTCATTGTACACCTTTGTGCTTATTTAGTAGTTCCGGCTTGGTATTATTTCATAATCACTCAAGGTGATAAGTGGAGGGGCATAGGACACTGATGAATGAGGCCAGAGAGGAAAGAAATAAATGAGAGAACATGTGGTACCTCACATTGCCTCAGTTTTCATGTCTAGCCTCTTCAGACAGTAGGAACAGACCTTGCAATAACTGTTTTTTCAGTGTACATTTGGGAGAGCTTATTTTACATAGAGTGGTGATATTTCCTCATGCTCACCTGCATTTGTAAGCTTAAAGATACAAAATATTTCATAGACTTTGCAGTTCATGATCAAACTTGGCATTTCCCAGCACAGATGCAGTTTTCCACTGTAATTCTCTTCTAGTACTGTCCACCCATGCTTTTCCACTATTTAAAGCAACTCTGTGCTTAGCCACCAAAATAAAGGTTTTCTGCTCTTTTAGATGAGGCAAGTCAATGGATCTGCCACTGGCCCCCACGTTGCATTAAGTAGTTCAAGTACATTCAGGTTAGACACACAAGGTTAGGAGCAGAAGTGCCCCATTTTATAATTATAAGCCTAGTAAAGCTACACTAGTCACATATTACACTGTTCTTCATGTCTCTTTTCTTTTTCTCCCCATAGTAATTTTGATTGTAAGGAACAGCAGCCAAATCATTGTCCTTATAAATTTTATGGCTGCGTTCTAATTCATGTGGACTGAATAAAAAATTATTATCCTCTACAAGAATCAGTATAGATAGCTTGATAGCCCTTCTTTATCATCTAAGACTGGGAAGAGAAAGTACTTAATTATTAGTGATAGTGTTATAAGTTGTTGTTTGTTTTGCCTTTTTTATTTTTTTTTAAACACCTTCGATTTAGTAATATCAGTAAAGACATAAGAACGGCCCTTTATCACTCAGATAAAGAACCACCAACTCTTAAGTCTTTCGCATACAGCTTTTAACTACTTCACCTCAACTCTTATCTGGCTGATAAGATTAATGGCAGTATTTCTTGTAGCTTTTTAATTCTATTCTTACTATGAAGTTCAAAGGTTGTTCAAGAGCAGTATTCCACTATTAATTAGGACTCAGGTGTCCAGAAATTGCCTTTCTCTTCCTTTGGATAAAGGTCTGGGAGTTTTCAGAAATCATAGTGATAAGCTTTGTCTTAATGACAATGACAGTACCTACTTTTGCTCTTCCTGGAGCATGCTGGGAGTGAAGGGCAAGGCTGAATTTCCAAACCTGGAATATCTCTGTTGGCAATTTGTCATTCTGCTATTCATCAAACACTTGGAGAGACTTCAACCAGTCACGAAATGCTGCTGTTTTGCTACTTTATGGAAAATGTGTGTCATCTGTTGTAAACACAAGCATCTCAGTCCTTGCTTTGTATGTGCTTTTGCAAAAGAGATGGATGACATTGAAGACTTTTGTCTTGTATTATCTACAACTTAGTATTCAAAATGGTCATCAGAGGACATGGTTATATAGGGCTGTTAAGATGAAGTTGGTGATATGACATGAAATACAGAAAATGATGCATCCAGCTATAGTTTGGGTGTGGATTTAAGACCTCTTTTAACATCATGTGATTTGTTCTCTATGTTCAGGTATCCACTGTGAACCATAGATAAATGCAAGATCCTATCGTATCCTTCATCAGGTTTATTTTTGTGTTAGATGGTTCCCGTGATTCAGTGCAGTAAAAATTCCTTGTTCAAACAGAATCAGAAATGTTCAATCTACAGTTTAAAAACCTTCAGTGTTTCACCATCACCTGAGTGATGGTGAAACTTGGGTTGTGACCTCTGGTAGTATTTCAGACTAACACTTGCCGTCATCTGGATAACTGATTCACAGTTGAGCCCTGTTCAGTTAGTCAAATACATTTGTATCATTTATTTCACCATGACAAACAGAGGCAGGACTGAGCTTCTGTTGTTCTGTATGTGCTCATAGTACCTGGAAGAGTCTGGGCATGTGTACAGTAATCAGAAAGGAACTGGGAGCCTTAAGACCTCTCCAAGTCTAGATTTACATTACAAACTTGTGTGGCTCTTCCCAGTATTAGCCAGTCTACCTGAAGCTTAGCAAACTTGAATATCAAAAATCTGAATCAGGACCCAAATTGTTTGGGGTTAGCAGGGGGCCCTGTCTTTTTTAAGAGGAGGAAGGGGTGGATATTTATAAAACCTTGGACAGAAAACTTTCGCTATTGTATTCTCATTTTATTGTAACAGTTTGGGCAAAATGAAGCCTCTGAACTGATTTGGTTTGTGTCTTTTGCATGCAGCTATAGTTTTTGGTCTGATTTGTTTGAGTGGGTTTTCTTCTTTAAGACTGATTAAAATTGCTTCTTAATTTGTGAATGAGGCTGATGTTGCCAGAACACACCAGTTAATTACTGGAAAGGATACATTCTGTGTGAATAATGACATAAGGGACCATTATGGATACACAGAATGGAAGGGACCTCTGGAGATCACAGAGTTACAACCCCGCTGTTCAAGCAGGGTCACCTAGACCAGGTTGCCCAAAACTGTGTCCAGTCAGGTTATGGAAAATCTCCAAGGATGAAAACTCCACAACCTCTGTGGGCAATCTATTCTAGTGTTTGGTCATACTTTCAGTAATTTTTTTCCCCTTATGTTTAAACAGAATTTTTTGTATTTCAGTTTGTACCCAGTGCCTATTTACTCCCTGCCACATCAGATATTTATATCTGTTGATATGATTTCCCTGCCGCCACCCCCTCCAGGCTGAACAACCCCAGCCTTCCGATGCTGATACACCTGTAGAAGCCTTTCTTTTTGCCATTCATTTCCTTCTCCAGATTCAGCTCCAGGTGGACTTTGTCTTTCCTAACCCTGTCCCTTCATGCTCGAAGTGTCTCTATATTCTTCCTACATCATCTGTCCTTGCTGCCACCTCTCATATGCTTCTTTTTCATGTATGAGTTTTGTCAGGAGCTTCTTGTTCATCTACACAGGTCTCCTACCACTCTTGCTTGAATTGCTGTTACTCAGGATGGACCATTCTTGAGTCTGGAGGAGGTAATCCTTGAAAATCAGCCAGCTCTTCTGGACCCTTCTTCTCTTCAGGACCATATCCCATGGGATTCTTCTAAGCATATCCCTGAACAGGCCAAAGTCTGCTCTTCTGAATTCTGGGGCTGTAAACTTGCTATATGTTTTACTTCTCTTGGGATCCTGAACTCCACCACCTCATGGTCACTGCAGCCAAGGCTGCGCTTAGGCTCAGAAGTAAGGAAGCAGGGAGGTGATCGTGCTCCTGTACTTGGCACTCGTGAGACCACACCTTGAGTACTGTGTCCAGTTCTGGGCAGGACGGGATAAGAAAGACATTGAGGTGCTGGAGCGAGTCCAGAGAAGGGCAACGAGGCTGGTGAGAGGTCTGGAAAACAGGCCTTATGGAGACCGGCTGAGGGAACTGGGGTTGTTTAGTCTGGAGAAGAGGAGACTGAGAGGAGACCTTATTGCCCTCTACAGCTACCTAAAAGGAGGTTGTAGTGAGGCTGGTGTTGGTCTCTTCTCCCAAATTACTAATGATAGAACAAGAGGAAATGGCCTCAAGTTGCATCAGGGGAAGTTTAGATTGGGTATTAGGAAGAAGTTCTTTACTGAGAGGGTGATTAGGCACTGGAACAGGCTGCCCAGGGAGGTGGTGGAGTCGCCGTCCCTGGGGGTGTTTAAAAAACGAGTGGATGAAGCACTTGAGGCCATGGTCTAATGGTCTAGTGGTTAGGGAGATGATCCGATAAAAGTTGGACTTGATGACCCTGGGGGTCCTTTCCAACCATAGTGATTCTATGATTCTGTGATTCTATTTCTGACCAGTTCTTCCTTGTTTGTAAGTATCAGGTCCAGCAGAGCATATCATCTTGTCAGCTCCTCTATCATCTGTGGCAGGAAGCTATCATCATTGCACCTCAGAAGGCTCCTGGATCGCTTGTGTTCTGCTCTGTTGCCCTTCCAGTGGGCATTAGGGTGGTTAAAGTTTCCGTTTCAGTGGCCAGAAGTTGATACGCTAGGATTCATGGGTAGCTCCCTGTCTGTAACAGGGCAAGATGTGAAGTAAAAAGTGGTATTTGTGGGTAAGTAGACATCAACGTGGAATAAAAGTGCTACAGATGTTAGTGGCCAAACATACATCTTAGTATGGATGGCATTGCTGTAAATAGGAAATAAGGTACATGTGATAATATGGAGGTGTGGAAAAAAGAAAAACAACAGAGGGCTGCTCAGATGGGAATTGCTGGCAGAACGATCCTATTCTAATATTGACTGGCTCAGAATCTGCAGGCAAGGGGGGAAATTGTAATGCTGAGGGTTACAATTTGCTAAACAATAACATGAGAAAATAGTTCACAAGATGTCATTCAGGCTTCTTGGTGAATTGAAACCACAGAAAGATGTAAAAGAAGCTTAAAATATGTTTCAGGGGTACAAAGGTAACAAGTTCTGATAGTACTCGCTTGTAAGAACAGGATCACATCAAGTTTTAGGTACTTTATTTCAGATGGGAAAGCCGAAGTAAATCTTCAACATGCTGTAAAGAAAAAATTATAATTTTGGTAAAAATATCTTTTTGTGACTATGTATGAAAAATCTTGCTTATAAAATAACAAGAACTGAAGAGATGCTAGGTCATGTCTGTCCTGGATGGTAGAGGACAGCGAGCTCTGAGTGGAAAATTCCAGCACCTTTGTCAGACTGAAGGAAGCAATATTGGCATTTTGCTGCTGGGCAGACTGTATTTGCTGAATCAGAATGTTGGACCAGATGTGTTTAGTTTTGTCTGAGTGTTTAGGTAGCAATTTGTTTAATTTCAGCACGGTAACCCTTTTCTAGGAAAGTATTGATGTACAGCTGAAAACTAAACGCCTCTGGGCTAGCTCCCTTGGTTGAAAGCAAACACATGCTTAAGTGACTTGCTGGACGTGAGCCCAAGGACCTTGTTCACAATTATGGCTCTGTTTCCCATTGCACTCATGTTCTGTCATCAAATGTAGCGTTAGCCAGCATCTCTGCTTAACGATATAGCAGTCCTGTCATTTTGCTTGTAATTTGGAGTTATGTTTCTTGCCTCATATTTCTAAAAGCAGGCAACACAGGGAGTTGGCAAAAGAAATTAGCAGAGTATCTCCTAAACATGTTAAGATGCCTATGGCACTGAATCAGACAGACAAATAGATGTTTGCAAACCTTCTGCATAGTTTTAAAATTGTGACTCCTGGTTTAGTGGGTGCGGGACTGAGAATAGCAGTAAGTGGCACATCCATTGAAAGGGTAACTTTTGAGAGTAGTGAATTGTGCATCCTTGAGATGCTGTGTGGAAAAAGAAGCCACTGAAAGAGAGGGAGGAGAAAGCAGGTGGATGCAGGAGGCAACTGACTATCTGGAAGAAAGAAGTGGGTTTCTCAGTGTTAAAATTGGAGATCTGTCTTTTGGAGATGGATGTGACAGTTTATGAGTAAGCAGGAAGTAACTCAGCAATAAAGTAATCTCCCTTCAACACTGATGTTTCCTTTAAAAATTGAGGAGGGAAAATCCAGATAAGCATGACTATATCCTTCCAAGTTTGTTTCTGCAGTTATTTACAGAGTAATTAATGCAAAAGCTTTCTTTACCTAAGAGAAGCATAAATTAAAGGCTTCCATATAGTAAAGGTTGTGAGTGTGGTATATTTACTTACTGCTGTTACAGACTACCTAATTAGTGCTTTTAAACTGCATTCACTGTTCTTGTCTGTAACTTAAGATACATTCTTTGAAAGGAATTGCCAAATCCAAGGTTAAAAAAGTAATCAAACTTACTTTGTATGCAGCCAGGTTTGTCAGTGGAGACTGTGGAACTGTTCTTCCTTGGCTCCTGCTCCATGAGGTCAGCTATGGAACATGCTCAAGAACATGAAGCGTGTCTTGAGCAAACCCAGAGGTATCGTGTGGAGAGACCAATATATAACCAAGAGCTCTTGCAAGGACAGCTGCACAGACGAGAAAGAACACCTCAGGCTTTAAGGCAGAAGATTGCACATTCTTGTCGGTAGGGTCTTTTTTCTTATCTTTATTTTATTGGTTAGAAATATTCTAATTCTTAATTGAGTGATGCATGTAGCTGATAATCTCTTCAGAGAAACCTAAACGATAAAAGCACTAGTTCTACTTTGGTTATTCAGCAAGACTGTGGTGAAGTTGTACATGTGGTTTTATATGTTAGTATGTAACTGTATTACAAAATGTTGGTTAAATTAGTTAAATTGCCTTCATCAAAGTGCAAAGGAAAAATATGCAGCATAGGAATGCGAGTTATTAGCCAAACCATGTGACATGAATTTCTAAGACCCAGAAAAATATCTGTCCTTTTTACATGGAAATACTTACAGCCAAATTTGCGCTTCATATGATCCTTTCAAAGAAGAAGAATGGAGATGTATGACAGCTGTGTAGAAATCTAAATTATTAGTCTAATAAGGACTTAATAGAGGTATTCTGTAGCTTTTAAATAACTGCCTTGGAATCTAAATATCATTTGGTTAGACAGCAAATGTCTTTAACTGTGCAACTCTTGCTGTGTGGCACCAGAGGATAGTGAAAAGAAACTTATTCTAGTTAAGTTCTCATTAGCTTTATATTTATCTAAGCTTTATTTGCAGAGTTGATTCAATTTCTTGCTGGAACTCTGTTATACAAGACAACAAATGATTTCTGCCTGACTGCTTGTCTAAAATATTCCTGTTAGCATGATTTGACATTTGAAGACTTGTTTTGGTTAATGGAATGACCATTTGAATGGTAATGGCACCTAATTCCACCTCAAAAACCATATTTGTCCTGGATAAAAAATATGTGGATCCAATGACTTCCTGTGATTCAGTCAGCTTAAACATGGAGAAGTGTGGACGACTAGTTCCTCTCTCACTTGTAGCAATAAGCTTCTTCACTATGCAGTTGAGTCTCATGAGAATTCAGAAATGTTAACAAATCTCTGCAGTTCTCTTGTAGTTCCCCTACACGGAAAAGCATTTATATGATCCCAGTGTTGTGTTTTTACCCAAGGTTAAACTTTCTTACCACAGTACTATCAAAGTATGATGCATGGCAGTACTGGATAGAGATATTTATTTCCTGGCTCTATTCATTTGTCATGAGTCAGGGTTTCAAAAGGTTAATAGCTCCGCTAAGAGACACAAGGATCAGTGTTGTTGGCTTCAGTGCCTTTCCTTTCAGGGTGAAGAAGGGTTATGTTCTCAAATTAGCCTATCATTACCAGTGATAGTAACAAGCATTAGCAAAATAGTAGTTAAAAAAAAACCCTGAATAATATAAAATGTTATAATCAAAGAGTATAAAGCATGCAAATAGTAAATTAAAAAAAAGAGAAAGCATTGCAAAGTACTTTGAGTGAAAAAGCTATCAGAAAGCAAGTTATGCTCAGGGGATGAATGTATGTTACTAGAAATGATCTCAGCAAAAAGTGTTGTGTGACTGCTCCATCATGCATGAACTTGAGCAGTTTCACTTCCCACTGACCTCCAGCCTCTCAAGACTCTGATTCTCTTCCCCACTTTCATAAGGTTTGTGAGCAGCAACCAGCATGTGATAAAGGACTAAATTAAATGGAGCTGTAGTGGTTTGTACTTAAGCTTTGTCCCAAAGTTACTGTCATGAGGAGTCTGAGCCTGCCTTTGATGGAGCCATTTCCCTGCATAGGGATGAAAGACAATTTCTGCAACCTGATTGTCCCCTGCTAGTGTCAAACATTTTCTTTCTGCTTTGTATTTTCAGTTGTTCTTCTAAGAAAACCAAGTCACATCTTTACAGTTTCTTACCAATTTTAAAATGGCTTCCCCGTTACCCAGTGAAAGAATACTTATTAGGAGACATTATCTCAGGTATAAGCACTGGGGTTATGCAGCTCCCTCAAGGTGAGTATCTCTCTGAATTTATTTATCTTCTTCTTTGCTTTTTCTGTGTGTGCTTTGATGGTGGTGCTCGGCTTCCTGAGCAGGTGCTCAGGAGAATAGGATATGTATTTCAGGTGCATTCTGCAGACCAGCCCAAAATGATGATTCCCTTAAAACTGCAAGTTAGTGATGTGAGCAAACTCTGAAAGAAGCTTACCTCTCTGATCAATACCAACAGCTCTCAATGACAGAACAACTTTTCACAGTTTAAGGGCATGTCTAAACCTTTGCTGAATGCACCCAATTATTTTCTGATGTCCTCATCCTGAAAGTTGTAGCAAATTTTCTAGACAGCATAGCAGTATCCAATAGACATAATGTTTCAGGAGAGCAACTGTTGCAAAGTAACCAAACTAAATTCAACCAGAGAAGAACGTGCAAGAAATCAGAGACTGATCTCTCTTTTTCTCTTAAGGCTAGAAGTCACCAGTTTAAGCTGGAACTGTAATACTGGGCAATGATTTACATAGTGGAAATAAATCAGAAGTATCTTCTATAACAAGACTGTGAATCTGTGGAATTTCTATTAAATTACTTGGAATTTTCACACCAAGTGGAGCCTGGCCCTGAAGCAGGAGCAGGCTCTGTGGAAGATTAAGAGGAAGCCAGTGTTCACTGCTCTGTTCAATTTTTGGTGCCTGGACCAGTGGAATCTTCTGTTCAGCCTGACACCTTACTATCAGCAGTTTCAGAACTGCTCTGGGGTTAGAAAGTGACAGCGTTTTTACAGCAGTATCATTATGGGGTGCCACCACAGCTCTGGGAATGGCAGCTTCACGACAGCTGCCACAGTCCCAGTAGATTTCCCCAGGAGATCTTGGAGTAGAGGGAATTCTTGAATTTGTGCAGAGCCCAGTCCAGAGGAGTCCTCATGCTAAGCGTAATGTAATTAAGTGTATATAAGTTTATGTGTGTTTTGGCTTATTTTGTGTTTGGACCTCACTCATTCCACTTTAGGCTGAGGTAGGCCTGATAAATTAATCTGTAAATCCAAGAAGCCTAGATTTTAGTAGGCGGTAACCCATTAAAGCAATGGAATATCCTTAGTCTGTGCAGTTGACTTCTGTATTTCTGTAGCTTCCTCGTTTTGTACAATTTTTCGTAATTAAAGATACTTTTTCTTACACAAACATAAATATCAACTTATTTTAAACTGATAAGTAATATGGGTAACTGTCAGGCAAATCTGTTATATACTAGACACAGACATTACCGGTTGTGTACTGAAACACAGTTTATGTGATGACCCGATAAGGACACCAAAATGTAAGTGGTCAGCAGTGAACTTTATACTTAATTTTGTGACTTTGTTTTAAACTAAACATTATTCTTTCCTCTGGTGACTACAGACATGCCCTTGAACTGCTCCTAATCTTTCTGTTTCTAAAAAGTCAAAAGTTGAACTTTTATTTTTCTGGAATAGATGTAATTATAGCAAGTATGTGTTCAAAGAAGCCTGGGAATCATTCCAGGCAGAACTACAGTGACCAGGGTGTTTAAACTGTGAACTCCTGTCACGTCAATATCTCTTTATTTCCTTGGCACTGACAGCCTTTACAAATGCCAGTACAAATGAAAAGGAAAAGGAATAAAAGGGTATTCAGATCAGGAACTTCACATAGACCCACCCTTCTGGTTTTGAAACCATTGGTTTTCAGTTTTGGTTACTTGGAGTGTAAAGTTCATCACCATATTAAAGGCCAGCCTGTTATAGTACAGGGTGTTCTTTTGATACTGTTGGCGTGAGAGGTAGACCCTGGGGCAAAGAATATGTAGGATGAGTTTCAGAAGTACTTAATGAAAAGCTCATTGCTGCAAGAGAATAAACAATATCATCAGTCCAGTTCTGATACGAATATGAGTTCTTGGTTAGGACTCAGACATTGCTCAGGGCATGAGCAAGGCCATGTGAGCTATTATATTGCGCAAGAGAACTTGGATTACACAGGAGATCCCTTCCTGCTTTTTTCCTTTCATGATAACCTGATGCATTGTCTCTCAATTTAAAAATAAATTAATAGGGAGAGGTGTTTTCGAGTATCACTAGCTCTATGGTGGGTGAACCATTGCTTTCTTTTGTAATTTGTGCTGGACCGTGGAGCTTTTCAGTCCTAACTTGGATCATTCTGCCCAGGTGTGGTAAGAACACACAGCTTCCTCGGGTGTCACCAGCCTGCACTTGTGAAGGTGAATTGGAGAACCAAGCCATTCCAGGATTTTCTTCTCGAGGCCCATTTGTTCAGCTCTGGTGTCTAATTCTCATTAACACAAACTGTGTAGAGCTACTGATTTTGCTGGAACTGCTCAGGACAGTTACACGCCGTATCACATGGTGCACATGACTTACTTGTGAGCCTGGTCCCATGATAAGTACATGCTCAGTCACAAAGAAGGGGAGCACCATGGGAGATGTCACTTCCTGGTCTCCCTTAGAGCGGTTCTCCCACAGCTCCACTGCCGTGCTTGCCAGCTCCACCTACAGACAGGAATGGTGTGAATTGCACTTCCGCTGCATGGAACTGGGTAGGGCTTAATAACAAAAAGGACTTCATTTTCGAGAAGAATACGAGACCCTGTAAGCTCTGTGACCTTACAGATTGTAAACTTATACAAATACTTACCTGCTTATTTTACATTTTGGAGCATGTTTTGCAGAAACAGAAACTGTTATGTCATCCCACTCATTCTGGGGTGAGGAAAATGAATCAGTCACAGACTACCATGAATATCATGGCTGATTAGAAGAGGAGGAGAAAAATCAAACGTCCCACTGGTTATGGGGTTTGGAGTGTTTTTAATTACTTTCTTTGACAGATAAAACCAAAAGCAACAAAAAGTGTTTGTTGGCTATTAAGAAGTACTTCCAGCCACAAAGGAAAAACAATGAGTGCACAGATGTACGTACATACACGCACACTCACACCTGCAGTGCCTGTAATTGCAGGCTTCTGGTTTCCTGACTCAAACCATCAGGTTATTAGGCACTGCCCTACAGTATTATACATATTGAAGAATATTCCCTGCAAGACTTCTTGTTTTTTAAACCTGTGATATGTTACTAGATTTCCCATTAGATTGGTTCAATTTAGTAGTCTTAAATCCTTTTGCTTCAGATAATTTCTTTCTCTTGTTTGCCTAACATGCATATTTGTGTCTGTTTTCTAGGTCTGGCCTATGCTTTGCTGGCAGCTGTTCCCCCAGTATTTGGCCTATATTCTTCATTTTATCCTGTCTTTCTATATACTTTTTTTGGAACCTCCAAGCACATATCAATAGGTATATCTGTATGGACATCTATATGGACAACTGGAAGTTACTGTGTGTGCATGTGTTTAATAAAGTTGTAAAAAATAAAATTGGAGAAATAGAAACTGTGGTTGTTTTCCATAAATTCAGATTTTAATGAATAGGATAAACACAAATGTGTCAAACACTAGCAGTATTTTTTATTGTTAATTTACTTGTCTTACTTAGGAAGGAATAGCAGAGCATCTTTTATCAGTTCAGATCTGGAAATGTGTGCTGTGAACTTCTGAACTGTAATTTCATCGCTGTAGTCAACTGACTATGTGGCCAGGATGAATCTTGAATTTGCATAATAGAAACTGAGACAGAAAAAAATTATGGTGTTTATTTACCATAGAGATATAAGTTCACCATCTAACTAGCTTTAATGGTCCTGAGTACTGGAGCAGATTTGGGGGCTAAAAAATACAGTATTGAGGTAGAAAACTCTATTATAGTTTAATTCCATATATCTCTTAATAAGAACCACTCCTGAAAAAAAAACCCTACTGGGGATTTTAACCAATTATTTTCCTCTCCATCTTATTTCAGGCACCTTTGCTGTGATAAGTATGATGGTTGGTGGCGTTGCTGTGAGAGAAGTGCCTGATGAAATGTTTTCTATAGACTCTAATTCTACTAACATTACAGATTCCCTTGAATATTACCCTGCTAGGGATGCCAAGAGGGTAGAGGTAGCTGTGACTCTCGCCTTTCTTTCAGGAATTATTCAGGTATGTGCTTGCAGTTTGCTGTAAGGGCAGGTTCAGATACTGCTGCCAGATTTGCTGTTGCAAGGGGCACTGGGTCATGGCTGATCCTCGGTCAATAGACTTGTGCTTCAGTACTGCACTGTGTAGAATACAGACTGCTTCATGGCAGCCACATAACAGAAGTGGGGAGAGATACATGGGAGGCAAGTCTTTGTCTGGTATCTTGGCTTGACTGGGTAGAATGGGAGCTTCCCCCTTTCATTTTTTTCCTATCCCATCAGAAAAACTCAACCTGATGTTCTCTAATCTGCCCATAAATGCATGCAAACACATGTGTTTACCCATATCCCACATTGCATCTGCCAGTGGCATGAAAAGTTTGGTGCACTGATGGCTGCTTTCTGAACTGTGGCTTTAGAAAGGCCAAGTTAGTTTTGCCTGATCTGGCTTGGGCATCATGGTAAGAAGACATGTCCTGTGGCCTGTTTGCTATATAGTGCTGATGTTCAGGCTACAGTGGGAATCACATGGTTAATATTTCTCTTCTTCATTAGCTGTGTTTAGGTCTCCTTCGATTTGGATTTGTAGCTATCTATCTAACAGAGCCTCTGGTGCGAGGATTTACTACTGCTGCTGCAGTTCATGTCTTTACTTCTCAGTTAAAGTATCTCCTTGGCATTAAGACTAACCGATACAGTGGACCCCTCTCAGTTGTATATGTGAGTAACCACATTTGCTAGACACACAAATTCTGCATTGTCTGGATCCAGTACTTAAGCCTTTTACTACTATTTTTTGTTTGGTTTTATTTTGGCACTAAGTAGAATAATGCTTCATAATTCAAAACTGGGTACAATATCTCTAAGTGCCATAGCAATATATGAGCATCTTAAAAGTGCAGTTGGGTGTGACTTGATAGATAAGCATGGTCTGAGATGGGCAGGTTTTAGGATTCTGCTAAATGTAGTGTTGTAATACAAACAGATAATGTTCATCGTACATCGTGGGAAAATGTGCTACTAAAATCCTTCAGTGTAGACCAGACATGTTTTGCGAAGTTAGGAAATGTTATTCTCAGAACCTTGCCCAGTCTTGTTTTTCTTTAATCTCACACACAGTTTCTGATGGGAGTATTCTTCATTTTCTGTTTGTAAGCTGTTTTGTAGTGTGGTTGGACACAAAGTGCTGCGTCATCACAAATGTTCCTGTCCTTTAGAGTAGTGGGAAATAATCTTTTGAAAGACAGACACTCAGTGTAAAACACTGCTATTTATCAAAGACCCTAAGCATTAAAACTGATTATTCAGATCATGGAGGGATCCAGTATTTGATGTAGCTCATAGCTTAATCTTCCACTCACCTTCTGTCTGACACATAGTGATGTGAGAGGACAGAAGAAAAACCACGGAGTGTAATGCTGTGATTTGGTTAGTGTGACTTAAGTAAAACCAAAAGCTCTTGTTCACTTGAATTTAAAATTGACTGTTGTGCTCTGAAAAAAAAATTAATGGATCCCATGCAGCAAATTATTTGTTTAAAGGGATGTTTCTAATTGAAATCACAACCAAAGCTTTTAAATTTATATGAGCATTACTTTTCTTGCTGTTATGAACAAGCAGAGCTGAAATGCATCTGAATCTGATTTGCCTGCCAGTCTTGGAAGCCCCAGGTTGTTATCACAAAGTCAATGCTCTGATTTTACAGACAAGAACTCCTGAGTGGAACAATAGGGAAGATCTTGGATATTTGTGAAAACCCAAGCTTTTTAGCAGATTGATGGCTAACCAATAATGAAGCTTCGGGATTTCAACTACATGGAGGCTATAGAAAATACTTTGCAGGAATCTTTCTTGTATACTTATGCAGATAAACCTTTTGAAAACAAGGCTGCACTAATGATTAATTCCTAAATTTGCTGTTTAGTTCACTGATCTGGAAACCAGACATAGTAACTGCCAAATAAATATGAGAGAAGGTATATATTCCAGATGTCCCAGTAGTACATCCTGAATGTATAATATCCTGATAGTTGCTGTAATTTTTCTCCTGTCTAAAGAAGGATATGTACCTCTTCTTCCAAAGACCTCTCCAGAGGTTGTTTATTTATTTTTTTATTTTTAAATGCAGTGGTAGAAGGAGTAATTGGTATGGGAATTATTCACCTTCTAGAAACATGTGTGTTCTAGCAAGCTTTCTTTCCTAACACCCTTTTAATAGTGTTTTGAAGGGAAAGATATTTGGACTAACGGCCAGTTCAGCAATGCTGCAAGACCGCTGTTATTTAACTGTAGTGCTATGGTAACCTCAGTGGGTGCATCAACAACTTTATTGTTTTAGAGTGGCTTATGCAGCTCTAAGTAGATGTGACTTGCCAAAGAATATTTGAAGGTATTAGAAGGAGTTTGCATTTATGGCTTTCAGGTAGCTGCCAGTACTAAATATGTGTGAAAACGTTGAGGATAAAAGACGTGGTTTAGTCTAGACTCCTTCCCCCATGGTAGTTTTTTCTCCAAATTTTTGCCCCATTTGAGGAAGACTGATATTGTAGTTGATTGCAAGTGCATCTCTCTCACTGAGATACTCTGAACTTCTGTGTTTTGTGGGAAGAGTAGGGATTTTGGAGAGGCACTGTTTCACTGTGGTTATAAATGCAGAATAAAAATACAGCTGAACAGCAATATCTAATTTGCTCTTTTGTGGTAACTCTCCATGAAGATTATATTTTCTTAGGAATAATTGTGATATTTCTGTTGTGTTACAGAGCATAGCTGCTGTGCTTTCAAAAATAACAACGACTAATATTGCTGCATTGATTGTTGGATTAACATGCATTGTTTTGTTGTTGATTGGCAAAGAGATCAATCTCCGGTTTAAGAAGAAGCTCCCAGTTCCTATTCCTATGGAGATCATTGTGGTAAGCCAAGTTGTGAAATAACTAAAATATGTAACTATTCTAATGCTGTAGAAACTAGCTCATTTTCTATCAAGTCTTATTGAGCTTCAGAGTGACTTCTAGTGAACATAATTAATTTTAGTCTTGATCCAGTTGAAGGTTTGGATACTTATAAGGTTAGGGACTGATAAGCCCAAATTTTAGGTGTAAAGCTCCATTTAATTGTTTCCAAGAAAACTGTGTAAAATCAATGGGGGATGAAGATGATCGAGGGAGAATTATGATAAGTCCTCCTTTTTGTCTGTCTCTTTACCCCCTAACTCTTAGAAAATGGATTGACAAATAAATGTCATCCCTTGTGTGTATTATTCATAATCAGCTGTTATGATTCACAATCATAACAGTTATTAGTTCGTCAGGTGGCTTTATCTCTTTCTAGTCGATGTTTACAAATGTATTTGTGGATTTTTAGGTAATTATTGGCACAGGAGTTTCAGCTGGAATGAACCTGAGTGAGTCATACAGAGTGGACGTTGTTGGGAATATTCCTCAAGGGTAGGGATGATATATTCTTATTCAAACTATACCTTTTCCATATGCCATGTAGCTTTTATTATAGTAATTTGTAAATATTTATTTCATCTCGAAGGTTACGTGCACCAGCAGTTCCTGAGATTCAGCTCATCCCAGCAATATTTGTGGATGCAATAGCAATAGCAATAGTTGGATTTTCCATGGCTGTATCAATGGCCAAGATCTTTGCCCTTAAACATGGTTACACCATTGACGGGAATCAGGTAAAAGCATTTGGGTTGCTTTGTTGAAAATTCTCAGTAGCACCTTTGTTTCATCGTTAAAGTAGGATGAGATATTGGACAAAAATGAGGTTTTCTTTCATAGTGGAATCAGGTCAGGTTTTTGACAGCCTGTACATTTAAATGCCAGGAATTATTTTAAGTTCTTCTGGCTGTGTTTTAATAACTGGTTTCACTTCTAGCTTCATTTTGAGAAACTTGCTCCTGTTAGACTTGGACATATGCATTCATGTTCATTGTTGGGCAATCATTACTTAGCCTACTGTCCTGATGGGGCAAATATTTTATCTCTGCTTTCTGTAATAGAGCGACACATAGAGTTCCCATGTGATAATACAATGCCTTATGTGTCAAAGAACTGTTACCTAAGGTTTGAAAGTTCCAATTATGTTTTGTAGTTTCTCTTTTTTCCCACCTATTGCAAATAGGCAGCTCATCATTTTCTGGGGCAGTAACTGGCCCGGTCTGTAGTTAGCGTTCCAATCATGATTGGAGTGATAAAGGCTATGGTTAGGGACTCTCTAAAACCAAAATGATATGTCATCCTCACCTACCCTGTCCTTCCTATGCAATTTAGAATCGATATTGCAATTGGATTATAGGTTGATACCACTGTGGTGTCAAGGGAGACAGAAAGTTCATGTGCTGTAACTTATTTCCTAGAGCAAGCATCTGACACAGCACAGATCAGCTGTTCTCCCTTCTCAATTCCATGACTTTTATCTACATAGTTTTACATCTGGTTAGATGAATCTCATCCTTTGTATTGTTGTTTTCTGTTACCCAAAGAGAGAAGAGGACAAATCCATAGATGCATGAATGGAATCAACTCTATTTACATTAGTTAAAGTAATTATCACTGACCTGAGTTAAGCATCCAGATCTTTATCCTCCGGAGGTGCCAGATGCTACTTCACCTGGATGTTAAACTATAGAACTCCTTGTCACCTGATGCAGTGCATGCCAGGTGTTTTAAATGAATCAAAATAGGATTGTACAAATGCAAAAGGAAGAACTCATTGAGAACTATTGAAAACATATAACTCAGATCACCTCAGTTACAAATGGAGGGATGCAGAGTAATCTGAGGAGGCCTCATTACAACCAAATACTTTCTTAGGCATCAGAAACACAGTACTGAAATAGATGGAGCTCTGATCTCACATGATAGTTCTCACATGGGATCTCACTGATGAAGCAGTGAACACACATCATTTTTTTCATGTACAGCAATAGACTCATGGAAACACAGCTGAGGCTGCTTTTGCTTCTAATATTTCTAAACAGATAGTTTAGGTTGGGAAGCAAAGAACAGTGTTTGTATGAGAAACCATTTTCCATGTATATTCAGGGTTAGAATTCAAGTTATCCCTAAGTTGAAGAAATCCTTAAAACAAGCAATGCTGTAATTCATTTTAGTTTTCAGTGTGACTCATTACTGTAACATTTAAGGATGGGAAATGTCTCCAGCACTTCGTCAGACGCTTTATTTAACAGATCATAGAATCATTTAGGTTGGAAAGGACCTTTCAGATCATGGAGTCCAACTGTTAACCCAGCACTGCCAAGTCCACCACTAAACCATGTCCCTGAGCACGATGTCTACGTGTCTTTTAAATACCTCTAGGGATGGGGACTCCATCACTGCCTGTTCCAATGCTTGACCACTCTTTCAGTGAAGAATTTTTTCCTAATATCCAATCTAAACCTCCTCTGGCACAACTTGAGGCCATTTCCTCTCATCCTATCACTTGTTACTTGGGAGAAGAGACTGACCCCTGCCTCACTATAACCTCCTTTCAGGTAGTTGTAGAGAGTGATAAGGTCTCCCTGAGCCTGCTTTTCTCCAGGCTAAACACCCCCAGGTCCCTCAGCTGCTCCTCATCAGACTTGTGCTCCAGACCCTTCACCAGCTTCATTGCCCTTCTCTGGACACGCTCCAGCAGCTCAGTGTCCTTCGTGTAGTGAGGGGCCCAAAACTGAACACAGTATTCAAGGTACAGCCTTACCAGTGCCAAGTACAGGGCTACAATCACTTCCCTATTCCTACTAGCCACACCATTTCTGATACAGGCCAGGATACCGTTGGCCTTCTTGGCCACCTGGGCACACTGCTGGCTCCTGTTCAGCCGGCTGTCAACCAACACCCCCAGGTCCTTTTCTGGTGGGCAGCTTTCCAGCCACTCCTCCCCAAGCCTGTAGCGCTGCATGGGGTTGTTGTGACCCAAGTGCAGGACCCGGCACTGAGCCCTGTTGAACCTTATACCACTGGCCTCAGCCCATCAATCCAGCCTGTCCAGATCCCTCTGCAGAGCCTTCCTGCCTTCAAGCAGATCAACACTCCCTCCCAACTTGGTGTCATCTGCAAACTTACTGAGGATGCACTTGTTCCCCTTGTCCACATTGTTGACGATGATGATGTAACATGCATCAACTTGCACATGTGTGAGAACCACAGGTACAAGCTACAAGTCTGCTTATTCTCTACAATAAGGCTGCTAGAAAGCACTGTAAATAAGACGTGGTTATTAATATGTATGGATAGCACCAGCTTTGTATAGTTGCTAGGTATGACTGTCTTTTGTTTTGCTCTGTTGTTTAACACAGGAACTTATTGCCTTGGGAATATGCAATTCTGTGGGGTCATTTTTCCAAAGCTTTTCAATCACTTGCTCAATGTCTCGGAGTCTTGTTCAGGAAAGCACCGGTGGAAAGACTCAGGTATGTAAACCCAAATTTTGAACCAAACGAAGTTTGTGTTTTGAAGCTCCAAAGCTAAAGTCTCAAGCTTTACTAGATTGCCAGATTTCTCTGCCTGGGCCAGAAGGAATAACTGGAGTTTCCCATGTTTCAAATCTGGATTGGGCCAGGATAGAAAGCTGCATGACAGCCAAAATGGGTGAACTGAGTGGGAGGGATCAAAAGTCACTTGAACAACCAGCCGTGTGGAAAGGATGAGAAGAGTTAGCTAATCGGTAATGCTGCCCTTTAGGAGCACTTATAAATCATTTCTGGCTTCTTTCATTTAGATTGCAGGTGCTCTCTCTTCAATTATGGTTCTGTTGGTAATTGTGGCTATTGGATACCTCTTTGAACCGCTGCCACAGGTAAGGGAGTTTCGCCTGATAGGCATCGCATTCTCAGTGAACAGAGGCTAGTGAGTATTGTTTAAAACTGAGATTGTGGGATTATTAGTAAGCAAACACAGTTAGGCCTTGATCCAGAAACCTGTGAATTTTGTATGCAATTTTGCTGTAAGTTATACTAGAAATGAATAATATTTGCTGATGGTACAAAACTGGGAGGAGCAGCAGGCACTATAGGCACTATAAGTGCAGCAGCATGGAGCTCAGAAATATGTGATTTCCCTTGCCAGGAAAGAATAAATCAAACTGTACTGACTGTAGCATGCTGTTTCTGCAGCTGCAGTAAAAGCGTATCTCCACTGAACTATTTGAAAAGTTGGGGGTTTTTAAATGGAACATCTGTTCAGGAGACATATCAGTTGTATAAAGCACAGAAATACAGTTATTTGTGATGCTTTAAAGTTCTTGTTTGGCATTGGGTTCATTTTGCTTCTGAAAATCGCATTTGTGTAATGTTCTTAGACAGTGCTAGCTGCAATTGTCATGGTGAACCTGAAAGGAATGTTTAAACAGTTTGGAGATGTTGTGCACTTCTGGAGAACCAGTAAGATTGAACTGGTGAGTTTTGCACAGCTCAGTGCACATATTGTACTGTATTACGTTTGTTGCTCCCCTTCTTCCTAACCCCCAAAACAGCATAGAAACTTATCAAGGAGTTACAAATTGGTGTTGCATTGCAGATGAACATAAGACATGGAGCTGTAAATACCCTAGGAGAGTGCTCTGTGGCAGACAAGAATGTTTTTGTTGTTCAACAACCTTTAACTCAGGTCAGAAGTAGTTCAGTGGCAGTAAAAGGAAAGCTTTTGCAGTGTTGCTATAGGAACTGCACTGAAGGCTGAGGGAATGTCTGAGAAGAATTTAAGAACAGAGTAATAAAGAAAACTACTTGAAGGTATTTGTTATCTTTCAAGACAAACCAAAAACCTGGCTGGAGTGGGCCAGAACTAAGGGTATATCGGAGAGAACATTTTGATGGCATTTTTCTCCTGGATTAACTGACTGATGAAAGTGAGAGCTACTTGCAGGCCTTGAATATTTTTTTAATCCTAAAGTATTTGGGGTCTGATGGTAACAGAGGATTCCTTGGAGAGCAGGACCTAATATGTGACAGTTTCTCAGATGTGTAAGTGAGCCTTGAGCTTTTATGCCCTTCTGAAAGGTTAAGGCAATTATGCTCTGCTGTCATGATGGATTACATTATAGACTATTCCTGAAAAAAAGTCATACATGGGTTTTGAGGTTGAATTATGCTATTGTTCTTGCTGTTAACAGAAAAGGATGCATAATAATTCAGAGCTTTTCTTTGTTTTAGGCCATCTGGATGGTAGCTTTTGTGGCTTCTCTTTTCCTGGGACTAGACTATGGTTTGCTTACTGCAGTAGCGTTTGCAATGATAACCGTTATTTACAGAACACAAAGGTCAGATTCAGATTTCTTCTTTATCAAAATTAGTGTTTGCAGATCTCCTATGTGGTTTTGTTTGTTTAAGGGGTGCAAATAACCAGAAGACCTTTCCACCCTTTTCAACTGCGTACAGTATAGAATCTGCTTCATAATGCAGGTCATGCCCTGTGGCTGTGATCCAGGGTTCACATTTTATATTTCTGAGAACAGAATTTCTAGAGGGCATGAACTTACAATTTCAATAATAAACAGAAGATTTTCGATTTCTTATATTGGCTAATCTTCTTGTTTGCTTTTTAAATGCCTAGAATTTAGAACTTCAAATCTGCTTGATGCCAGTTTCAGCAAATGGTTACATTTTGTGTGCACTAATTATCACAGTCAAGCAGAGGTTGTGTCAGGTTATCACTAGGTAAATGTTTAGATATTTTATAAGAAATATTATAAGAAATATTCGTTAAAAAAATGTGCCTGCCCTTCAAATCACTTCTCTCTGTCCATTCAAAGTGACAAAGCTTTTACTGTGGAGTTTTTCAGATCTACAGCGAAATGATTTCTTGCATGTGTGGATAGGACTGCCATGTGAGGCTTCTAGACTCAAGGTCTGGGATATCTAGGTGGAAAATGTATATAAGTGTTGGTTTTAGTCTGCATTGGAATGAAGCCAAATCCTGAGATTTTTGCTCTGCATAAATAAGAGTATTTTTCTGCCGTCTCTATATGGTTTTGTTCTTGCAAACAGAACTTTGCTGTCACACAGCCTGTAAGTTGGGAATACTCACCTGCTCAGGCATTGTCCTGGGAGCAGAGTGGCTCTTTGAAATTGCAGCATGTTTTCTGCCAGTATGAGTTTCCATATTTATAAGACAGCCAATGGAGTTGCACCAGTTCACTCCAGAGAGAATTTGCTCTGTAACTTTGCATGCTTTGGCCCATGCTTTTCAGAAAGTGACAACATTACAGTGCTAAGTTTATTGTTTGTTTTTGCACCAACAGAAGCAAACTTGTCTAGTCACCAAATGGCCCCTTAATTATGTTCTTGCCATAAACTGCCCACTGCACTTGACCATGTTTAGATAAGCCTGTACCAGACAGGCACTGCAGAAGAACTATTTAAAACAATTTTCAACCTGTATTGAACACTCACTTTTCCACTTTATAAGTGATAATACTGAAACAGTTGCTTCCATTTCTCTCTAGCCCTCAATACAGAATCCTTGGTCAGGTTCCTGACACTGACATCTACTGTGATGTGGAAGAGTATGAAGAGGTAGGAGTGTATTCTTCTGCACTGAAGGGTTTTATGTAGTGGAGCAAAGATGACTGTGGCAATTTGCTGCTTAGCCCAACCATACTGCACATACAGTGCTGTCTGCCTGGCATTCACCAGTGTTGAAGGGAAAGAAAACATGTTTGATTTTAGTAGTAAAAACTATTTTGTTCAAAACGCTAGCTTTTTGTACTGCATGTAGATTTGACCAGGAGGTGATCAAAAGTAACCTTTATACTAGTTCCATTGTACTACCTTGTACAAAATGATAAGGTTTATGAGAATACCACAGCTACGCCTGCTGCATACGCGTGTGCATTCAAGGCCACCTTCTTTACTTGTGTGGTGGTACTGCCATGGAACATCCATGGAACCCAGGATCCAAACTCATCTGTTCTTCAGAACTGCACAAACTTTTCAAAACAGCATCTCTCTGCCTCCACCCATCCCCTGCTCATTAAATATACACGGTTAATGGCACAATTGCTTGCCATGCCCTTAGCTTTTTATAAACGCCATTTTGTTCAACCAGAAGTTGATGAAAGCAGTACATTTTGTTAATATAATGGATATAAACGTGCTGTATTTATTCACAGTACAATTTTCTGTGCTCTCTGCCATGTTCTCAGAGATGCTGCTATGCAGGCTACATCCCCATTTACGAAGGAGCCAGTCTGTAAAAACCTGTGTGAAAAGATGGTGCTGTAATCTGAAAACATTGTCTTATCAGCAGTTCTGCTTTGAATATGATACCCACATGTACTTTTGCTTTGTATGTTTATAGCTGTATGCAAAGGAGAGGAGACTCCATTTTTGTTACAATGAATGCAGTTAGCATTTACTCCACCTGTATAAAGACAGGGTTGGCAGCATACGACAGGCTGGATCTCTGCTGCTGGCCAGGTCATTTGCATGTAAAATGTCAGAGTGCAGCCTCTTCAGAGATGACTTCATTTAAAGTAGGGGAAAGAAGTGATATTGAGAGCTATCTAAAGGCCTGTTTAAAACCAAAGATTTGAAAGGCTCTTTTTTTAGTACGTGAGGAGACAAGAAAAAAAAAACGAGGAAGAAGTCATTATGCCTGTAGAAAGGGGGGCTAAAAGGAAGCATTCCTAGATGTGTATGATTTCCTCGTGGTAATACCAGATGCAGATAGCAACATCAGAGAACTGCAATATAATTTCTTTTTATGGCTGTATGTTTTGTTGTTATAAAGGAGAAATGTGACATGGCATTGTTTGTGTGCAGTATTGCACTGGGAAAGGTGGAGGTTCTGATCTTCTGATTGGCTTTGCTCACAACAGTGATGACGTCCTTTGTTTGACACATGGCTGACAGCCATTCAGGGTTGGCTGTTGGGCTGCAAGTTCATGTGTCTTGTGATCACACAGGTGCTTTTCTTGTACTCCAGCCAATGCTTAACTGTGCACATCCAATGTTCTTTTCTTTAGGTTAAAGAATATCCTGGAATAAAAATATTTCAAGCTAATGCATCACTTTATTTTGCCAATAGCGAGTCATATACAAGTGCATTGAAGAAAAAGGTGAGTAAACCAAATTCTTTCACATCTGTGTCTTGAAAATTCAAACTGGCTTCTGAAACTTGCTCATCCTTAAGCATCTTTAGTGTAAGCCCTAGCACAGTGTTTCTCAGCCTGTGGCCCCTGGTGATCAGTAAAATATGAGAAGGTGTTCCTCCAGCCAACTGCAGATTATTTTAGGATGCAACAACGTGGTGGAAGGGAATAAACAGACAAAGTGTAGCTTAACACTAAACGCTTATGAAGGGAAGGTCTGGTGGTTGCAGAGCACAAACTGCTCAAACACATTTGTTTTTTCAGAAGGAAATTAGTTGCTGAACTGAAAACAAAACATCTGGGAATAAAAGCTTTCTTCTTGGGTGATAAACATTACTGGAGTGTAAGACTGTGGATACTGTGGGCATTCAGTGCCTCTGATGAGCAACAGATGACCTGCATACACAGTATGCCTCACCTCCTGTCTAACCAGCGTTTGACTGGGTGGGCATGGCAATAACAGAACGAGCTAAGGGCAGAACTGCCTGACCTGGTAGCAAATGCTTACCTTACTAACTTCTGACAAATTTTTCTGTAGCTCCCATGATGAGTCTTATACAAAACAGGTGGGTGGTGCTTATCTTCACAAAGCAAGAGGTATTAGCCGTTAATGTCCAAATGCACTTCTCTCCCCTCTGCTCTCTGCACTCGAATCAGCGTTCGGTTGAAACATGGCACTCTCTGATTTCAAGAAAAGAATGTGATGCATCTCTTCCTCATCTTGTTAACACAGTGCTTGCCAAGATTATTCCTTCTTACTTTATACTGTTCTCACCCCCACCAAGGGAAGCTGAATAATGCAGGCTTGTGTTTTAAATTTATGACAGTGATGAATTCACTGCTAATTGATACTGCAATGTCATCTTAACAAGCTGAATCTCCTCTGATGGTGCTTTCTTTTCATGACAGACTGGAGTGGACCCTTGTGCCATACTAGCAGCAAGGAGAAAAGCCCAAAAGAGACATGCCAGGGAAATAAAGAAGGCAAATGAACTCAGAAAGAAAGCTGTATTGAAACTAGTGAATTCTTCGGTAAATATTTACTTCTGCTTTATCAGCTAACATGCTGCTTTCCAGTGTTACCATTCTTGTTTGTGCAAGGTACAGAGTGCTGCTCGGGTAGAAAGGCTTGGGGAGCGAGCGCTGTGCAGTGTGGACAGGCTACTGATGGAACAGCAGTAAGGAGCAGAGGCTCATGGCTGGATTGGATAATTGTGTTGAAGTTTGATTACATTCAGGTAGCAGACAGGAGAGCAGAGCCTTTCCACACTGTCATGCTGTCTCAGCAGTGGTGCGGGCAGAAAATAGAGGGACTCTGCCTCTGCCCACATACTTGGAATAATCATGCGGAAATAGGATATAATAAAATTAGTTCAGATTAGCAGCCCCTGTAGTAAAAAGGTGCCATCCACACTGCTGATGCTGGCATGGTTCGGTGAGGCAGGTACATTGAGAAAGGTTGTTTGAAACATGTTTGCGCTTTTGTGCATGTTTAAATTCACCCCCATGGTGGGAGCTGGTGTTTGCTTTTTACTCTAGGAAACAAACCAATTGTCTAACTTGAGAGCCCGATTGCTGTTGCCTCCTTTAAATACATAGGCCTTAATGGGATCAGCAGGGATAAAGCAAGGAAATGGAGTAAAAGCATATGAGCAGGTGTCAGTATTTGAAGGAAAAGGGTAATTCACCCCTAAAATAACAGCCTTCAGCTGCTTGTATGTGACTGTAGAAAGACTGGGCATAAGAGAATAAACCTGGATATACGTTAGATAGGGAACTATGTGTGCATGTAAAGCCAGTTTATGTAATGGTTAGGATCTGTACACCTGAAAGAACAGGTGAGTGCATGGAGGAAGGGGATCTACACTGAAAAAGCACCTACTGTCATTAAGCTTTATTTATGTCCTCTCCCAGACTAACGATGTAGAAGCAAGTGTAAAACACGAGATAGCAAATGAAGAGTTGCCTGTAAATGGCAAATTTGGATCTGCAGATGCCAGTGTACAAGACGTGTCTCCTGACGAGCGTGAACACTTTGTGGAACCCAAAGCAAACATCCACTCTTTAATTCTGGATTTCACCCCGGTGAACTTTGTGGATTCAGTTGGAGCAAAAACATTAAAATCAGTAAGTAGGGCTTCCCCCCGCCCCCCCAGAAAAAAAAAATAACATCGAAAACCTGTGAGATACCTAATAGGAAACCTGTCAGCATGAGGCATAAATGAAATACAATGCAGTATCTCACCTAATCATGGTTTTAATTCTGTAGCTCCATAAGTTCTAGCTGAACACTGGGGAATGTGGACTGTGCAGCTCTCACAGCAATTGCCTTACATCTTCCAGGACTGTAATGTGTACAGTGATCTACCTGCCCTTAACTTCAGTTTAACTCTGTTGCAGATCATAAAAGAATACAAAGAAGTTGGTGTCTGTGTCTGTATTGCCAGCTGTAGTGGTGAGTGGAGACTTTTTTTTTCTCTCTTTCCCTCTGCCCCCAAATTTCCTGCTGCCAGGTGGCTCAGTAGTATCAGCACTTACTTCACATTAAATTGGATTAAAATTGGATCTGAGGAAAAGCAAGCCCATATCCATTAGAGCCTTCACTTTAGTGAACGTAGAGTACTGATGTAATGAGTTCTGTGAGGACTAGATCCCGCTCCCATTTATTTCAGCTGGCAAATTGTAAATGCCACACCAAACTTTGCGTCTTGAAATTGTTCTAATAGTGGAATAAGGAGAAAAGCCTGTGATGTTCCAAGTTTCTAATATTTGGAATTGTAGCGTCTTCTGCTGAGAATAGGTCTCTGTGTATAGCTGGAAAAGAGAATTACCTGTTTGGAGTAGAAGCAGCATGTGATCCACCTGGTTATTTTAAATGTTTTGAAGTAATAAGAAGAGAACAACTTGTCTTCTTCCTGAGATACCACTGTCTTCCATCTTTGTACTTTGATTTATGCACTGACGACATGTTTGTTTTTTATTTTGTAGGCCCTGTTATGAATGAGCTGACAAGACTGAATTTTTTTGATAACACTGTAACAAGAGAGCTGCTGTTTCACAGTATTCATGATGCTGTCCTTGCTTGCCAAGAGAAAGACAGGTCTGCTTCACAGGCTGCCTTTGACCTCTGAAGAGCAGCATCGAGCAGAATGGAAGCGTGACTTATGCTGATGGAGACTCTTTTCTGAATATTTAATTTGCACAGTTTAACGAGAGCCTAAGGCTATTTGTATCTACGGGTATAGGGTTGTGCTTATTTTCTGTAGGAAGAGTGGATAAGGAATTAGAAGACTTCATGCTCTTGAATTTTTTCCTTCAATCAGGGTATAGCCTTCCAACGACATACAAGCACAAAATTATGCAAGACAAAAAAATTCGGTGTATTCTGCTGCAATCAGAACCAGATAGACAAGGTGACATTCCTGTTCCTGTTGAGAAATGGGCACTTTAACTCACTGCGAAGGGGGATCTTGCAGGAAATAACTGTTCTGCAATTGCAATGCACTGTACCAGTGTCTTTAAAGAACTTTCTTAGGTGACTTTTAAAGCCTGATGTCAACATTTGCATACAACAGATTCATAGAAGTTATAATAATCTGCCAGATGGATTAATGAATTCACACTGGTAGCATTTAGCTGCTACTCTTTTTAAGTCTGGATGGTACAGTTATTTTTTTAAAATATGTAACCTGTCTCAACTACACTATACTCTTCATTGCCTGAATATTTCACTCTAATAAGTGAACTTCAAATTAGAAATTGTTTAATTATTACATTATCAATATGGTACGTTCACTGCCAAAACCTAGTTATGCTTTCTAGAAAAGAATACAGTTGACTGAAGCTAAACTAATTTTAGCTTGAAAAGTTTAAAGACAAAACTGGTTTAAGGCAGGAGTGAAGCCTATTAAAATTAAATTAAGAACTGATGCCCTATGCAATCTCATAGGCTGGAATAAAAAGGCAGACAAGGTATTAAGTCTCAGTGGTCCAAAAAAAAAAAAAAAAAAAAAAGAGAAAGATAAGTACTTTTCTGTTGCCTGTGATATCTTCCTACCAGCAGTGCTGTTTCTGCCTCTGCTTTTATGCGCTTTGCCAAATAGATTTCAGTAGAACTCAGAAATGTTACATGTTAGGGGATTTTAAAAGAAACAGTAGTGTGGAGTGGGGGGTTTTTTCTGTGTCTTCACACCCTGGCCGCTGTGGTACTGCTTAACTTCAGGTGTGAGACAAAACCATGGAAATGTAATTCAAGCCAAAGACAGACATCTTCAATGCCTGCTATTTCCCTCACAACAATCACTACGAACCTGAGCAGAGGCAGCGACCTCAGCGTGTTTCCCTGTAGGTTATGTCAATAGCAAAGGGGAAGTGGAGCATCAGTGACGTTTCATTTAGTGCCCTTAAATCAAAGGTCCTGTGCATAAGGGCACTCAAACAACCTCCTCTCATCTGAGTGCAGAACTTACTACTTTTCTTTTGCTTCAAGCTCTGTTGTGATTAGGGCTTGCTTCAGGTAAACCAAGTTTCCCAGGAACTGGGGCAGTCAGGGAAGATGTTTTCTTTCCTCAGACTTCCCCTGCCAATAAGGATAGGAAGCTTTCTGCATCAGAAATTACTGCTTAGCTGGAGTTCAAAGGATGACTTGAATGCATGTTAACACACATTGTGTGTGTTTATTTAAACAACTTTTGGTACATTTTATAATGTTAACTAGTTTAACAAGCCTTTGTATCTACACACAGTATATTTTTCTACTTTCAGCTTGTCGCAGCTTCAGTTTTTAACTATGTTGTCTCCTCAGTTCATGTCAAAATCCCATGTCAACTTCTAAAATAAAGTGATGATCATGACTTGTCAACATTTCCCACTTTGTCTCGGTGGGACTCTGTATGTGGGACACGGTTAGGTCCCCAGATCCTGTTGCTGAGGGGTGGGCTGGGAAGGGTTACCCCTTCCACACAGGTCCTCCCTGCTGCTCAGGTTCCTGCTCCTCTCCCTCCTGGCTCCTCACACACATGAAGCCCTCTCCATGCCAGGCCTCACAATGATGCAATTAACGCCACATTTCCCATCCTGGTAACTACGGCTGCACTTCTGGGGCTGCTGCTGAAAAGCCTTTGCCCAGGAAAGTCCTAGATCCCAGCCTGCATGGCACTGTGCTGTGCAACCCACTTCTGGGAACTACCAGCATTGCTGGTAACTCATCCTATAAATTAAAATCTGGCAGCTTTTGATGAGTCTGCTCCTGTGCTCTGCTGCCACCAGCTGAAGCACAGCTTCCTACTCACCAGCCTCGGTTACCTACTGAAAAGGAAACTGACTTCCTCCCTCCTATACTCATTAACAGACTGTTATCTAAAAAGTTAAATCCTAGCTTTGGCTTGTCAGTGCTAGATTAAACAAACCCACATCCTTCAAACTCATAACAGGGCTCATCTCCTTCCCCTCTCCAGTTTGTCTACAGTGACGGGTAGTGCCTCTACCCGCTCAGTGCTGAAGCCCCACCACCACACATGGTGCTGGATAGCCTACATCTTAATAATCAGAGTAATATTCCTGATGATAATTCAGGATACCTGGAAAGATCCAAATTCTTCATACATACTTCATTTCTTAAGTAAAAGGTACGTTTACTTTCAAGCACTGCTCTTGGTAAACAGAGAGCTACTCTCAAGAGCTGCTTTCTGAACCACTTTCATCTCAGACTTGGAAAAAAAAATCTGTCCCACCAATAAACTTGCATCCCTCCCCAGAATGTTCTTACCAAAATAACTTGTAATCATTGAGAACATTTTTCAAGCAGGTATGGGCAAAACAACCAGGATTGCCTAAGTCTGCTTCCCAGGATACTGACACTGGCCAAAATCCTAATGGAGTCCATGGGCCACACACGCTCTTTCTCTATTGGACACACTTCCTCTTTCAAAAAAATAAAGTGGCTTCTCAATCTAAACTTGACAAATTGATGTCAGCTGTACCGAAGTGAGGCCTGATAAAACTTCTCTCACTTCCAAGACAAAGCAGTTCCCAGAAGCATTTTTTCCCAGAGGTATTTCTTCAAGCTCCCCCCCGCCCCGCCAAAAAAAAAAAAACAAGTTAGAATCACAGAACAGCCTTGGTTGGAAGAGACTTCTAAGATCATCAAGTCCAACCATTAACCCAGCACTGCCATTATTTTACCACTATACTGTGTCCCTCAGCACCTCATCTACATGCTTCTTAAATACCTCCAGGGATGAACTTTAATGTAACACTTGAAAAAACTAATATAAAAGGCAGCTGCTTTTCATTGACCAAACTATCCGGCTCTACAGGAACGTGCTACAGGAATGAAGATCAACTTCTGAACGTTGCCTGCTGCCCACAACTATCAGCTCTCGCCCAGCTACCGGAGCATCAGGTGCCCATCAGGGTCATCCTCGGGGCGTAGTGGCATCTTAGACAAGTCATGTGATCGAGCAAAGTGCTCACTCGCAGACTGATGCAAACTTTAATGTTTTTTAGAGCAGGAATAGAAGAAAGGAATCTTCTTTCCCTTCGCACTAAGAAATTACACTTCTTCCTCCTTGACCCACTTATTTTGTAACGAACAAAGAAGGTCAGCAAAAGGGATGAAGAAAACCACTGAAGAAAAAAAAACAAGTTATGATGGTATCACAGCGTTCACTCAGGGAGAAAAAAATCCCTTTGCGTCTTCCCTCAGCTGGGCAGCAACTCAGACCAGAACCCACCTGAGCTGCGCTGTGGGTGCCTAATCCTCAGCTCTTTTCCCACAATGTTCCCAAGTTCCCTTGGGACACACCTGCACCTCAGTGCTGAGCATCACACAGCATGTCTGAGCACACCCAGAAACACCACCGTCACTCAAGGATCCCTCAGCACCTCTGCAGTTTAGGCGGTAAATTCTGGGGTGTAAATGGTGACTAAGGATCTGAACTTTGTATTTGTCACGCTGCCCAGGGATCTGATTTAAAACCTCTCACTGATTTAGGGTGTCACCAGAATCTCATTGAGATTCTTTTTCTATAGCAGCATTACTCCGCTCATAATGAACTCGCAGCGACTGTTTGCAATACTCCATTTATTTCTGCCTTCCAAGAACATGACATGAATTGCTACACTTGCATTTTGTTTCACGGAAAGTTTAGCAACAGGAGCAGGAAAAGCATTCCAGGATATTAGTTGTAGGTCATGTAGCGAGGGGTAGCACTGAATTTCGCATATGATTTAATGACTTTGTTCACTGCTTCCAGGAAGTCTTTCTCCGTTGCGATCTTTCGACGCGCGCGGATGGCAAACATGCCTGCCTCCGTGCACACGCTGCGAATCTCAGCGCCTTCGAAAGAAAGGGATACACACATTCAACACTGACCACCAGTGGAGATGAAGCATACACAAAACCATTTAAAAAAAAAAAATAAATTCAGCTTACCTGTGCTATTGGGACAGAGTCGAGCCAACAGCTCAAATCTTATGTCTCTTTCGACACTCATTGAACGAGCATGTATCTTGAATATGTGAGTTCGTCCCTGAAAGAAGAGTGGAGGATAGAAGTGTTCACACTATGAAAGAGGTGATGGCTCTGAGCATGCCGCTGTCCACATCCAGGGCAAGGGCAGATGGAAAATACATCTTTTATTTGCTGCCCCACTACTGTTTCCTATGTCTGGACCAGCACGTTCAAGCATCCATGATACTAAATTAAGAAAGTAACTTTAAAAGATTTAATGTTAGAAGTACCTCAAGGAATTTCTCTCAAGAGAGCCAAACAAAACACATCCCAGCTTAAGAACTAAATCACAGAACTGGTTAAAGGATTCTTTATCTGTTGAGTCAGGAATATACAGTGAATATGGCTATTTACCATGGCTTCTCGGCCAGGGATGGAATCTGTGCAGGGTGGGGAAACCTTTCAGGCACACTTTTTATCCCCAGAATTTCCATGTAGTTTCATATAAGTTAAGAGTGCTGCTCTTGCTAATTCGTGTAAACTGCTTCCAGCCAATAATGCCCTAACTGAAGAAACACTCTGATATGAGAATATACTTTGCTGCAAAAGCAAGCAATCTCACCTCAAGATCAGGCAAGCTAAACTCTATCTTCCTATCCAACCTGCCGGGCCTCATCAGGGCTGGATCCAGGGTATCGGGTCTGTTTGTAGCCATCAGCACTTTGATGTTGCCTCGTGGGTCAAAACCATCCAGCTGGTTGATCAGCTCCAGCATAGTACGCTGCACTTCATTGTCACCCCCAGCTCCATCGTCAAAACGAGCACCTGCAGAGAGGAGACGCGCGTTTCACAAAATGTGAGAGAGCTTCAGAGCACGGAGGAGGTGTCACAGCTGCTACACAGATGACACCCAGAAAAATAATTCTAAATTATACAGAAATATTTGTGATGAGTTCAAAATAGGGGTGAAGAGGTTATTTGAAAATGACACATTTCAAAAAAAGAGTGAGTGGTGTTTTCTGTCAGTTATCACAGGCGCTGAATCTTCGTCCTTAGTATGAAAGGGGCCACCTCCCTGCCTAACAACTGGCCATGCTGCTGAAATTTATAAATGCAGTTTGTTTCTTTTGCCTCTCCTCGTCTGCGTAAAAATTGTTCAACTTCCAAAGGACGTAAGAACTTCCTTTGGGGAAAAAAAAAATAAAAATATTAACTTTCAGGCAGTAATAAAGACTTGGTATGCAGTCCAGAAGCTGAAGGGGGTTAAGTTAACAGTAGGCTCTGCAAAGACAGTACAGAGATTCTTCACAAAAATTTAAATAATCTGGTGTTCCAAATGTGCAAAAATGACTTCACATCTGGGTTAAGTATGTTCAAACTATACAAACCACTTCTTGATAGCTTCCCAGACACGGGACGTGCTGGTAGTCTTTTTGCTGAACAGGTATTTACAAGCACATTTCTTGAAATGCAGCAATACAGGAAAGAATGACAACATGAAAAGGAAACCCAAAAGTTCTTGTATGAGATTAGAGATATACATACTACAAACATACCTCCAATGGCATCAATTTCATCAAAGAATATAAGACAAGCTTTTTTAGTTCTGGCCATTTCAAACAGTTCACGAACCATTCGAGCTCCCTGAGAGAAAAAAAAAGCCAGAAGGATTTTGTTAAAAATTCAAGGCACAATAAAAGAAAACTATGAAATTAAAACTTTTCAGGCTTCCAAACACTCCTAAATTTCCAAAGACAAACTCTTTTATTTGCTCACAGACATGTAACAGAATATTCATAAATATTAAAGCAATTTACAAAAGAGAGAGAAATTGCTCCTTTCAAATTCAGAAGTACAGACGAAGTCATTTATCTCAGGGCCAAGTGAAAAGTAAGTGACAGAGCTGGGAACAGAATCCTAATCCTAGAGTCTTCCCAAACTGCAGATTAAACTCTGCACTGCAAAATCCACTTCATCAATGACAGCATTACTTCAGGTCCTGTAACTGACTGCCTAATCTGCAGTGGTTTGCTTGACAGTTCCTCCCCACTCCCTGTATCTCTAACATGCAAGTTCATTCATCCAACACACCCACTACAGTGTCCGGTCCCCATGACTGGAAATCCGCAAATCATCATTCCACACTCCATCAAGCACTTGCTCTTACCTCTCCCACATACTTCTGCACCAATTCAGATCCAATTACTCTGATGAAGCACGCATCAGTCCTGTTAGCAACAGCACGGGCACAAAGTGTTTTGCCTGTACCGGGTGGCCCAAACAAAAGGACTCCTTTGGGAGGCTCAATTCCAAGGTTAACGAATCTTTCAGGCTGTAACAGTGGGAAACAGAAGGCAAGGTTATACGCAAATTGAAGACTATGTGCATCAGAGTATATGCAAATTAAGCAAATCATCAATGAAGAGCCATATAAACCAGGCTAGTCTGGGTTCACTTGTTAAAACCAGACCTCCTTTCACTTAGGTGTTTACATTCAGCTACATTATCTTTTCTTGCTTTTTCAAACGCTAACAAATGACCAGAATACTTTCAAAATAATAAAAGTTTTAATCTGGAGGTTACTTACATGAAGCAGAGGGGTTTCAACCACCTCTCTCAGTTTTTCAATCTGCTCTTTACAACCACCAACATCACTGTAAGTGACATCTGGTTTTTCTTCCACCTGCACAACAAAAGGTGAGCGAGCAGTTAATAGCCTGACGCTGCAGATCTCTCCAGGCTTTCACGAGCCCAGAACAAAATCCGGCCAAAATAATCAAAATTACAAGACAAAACAATGTCATAATAAGTAAAGGCAGTTCTCACTTGCATCATGGTGACTGTGGGATCAATCTTTGGAGGCAAGGGGATATGGATTTGATACTTGTTTCTGTCCACCCTGGTAAGAAAGCATAAAGACTATTATTTTAACACCGGTTAATTAAACTGTCATGTAGAAATAACTCTGTAAATTAGAAGCTGAATTCTTTAACTGTTCTTTTCTCTGGCGTCAAGACAGCCCAGCCCTTAAAGCTAATAGTCAGATGGGCTGAAAACTGGAATTCTTTCTGCAGAGAAGTTTAAGATTTCCAAAAATACTAATTCCAAAGTATTTTGAAAACTAAACTTCAAAATCTCCCACAGAGCAAACTGGCAGAATACTGATTCTAAAAGTAACAGGCTTCACCACCTCAGCAAACATTTCCTGTAGCTGCCCTGTGTGTAACTGTGCAGACTGCCAAAGAGGAAGCGGGGACTACTGACACCAGAACCAAGAGGTTTGAGTCTATGACGCACAGTTCTGTCAGAATGACATCAAAATCAAAAGATTCCAGCACCACACGCAGGTGAGTTATGGTCTTCCAACAGAAAGACATTACTGTTATAAATTCAACCACTGCAAAAATATGAAATGATAGTTGTTGACCTGTCAGACCAATGGATCAGATGAGAAAGGTTCACTCTCCAGGAAAACCTGTAAGAACACAAAGATTTTGCTTACCCAACTCTCATGCCTTCTTCTATGTCAGTAGGTGCCACTTGGTCACTGAGATCCACCACAAATTTGGCAAACTGCTTGACATTGATAATGTACTTGGGATCCTCAGAATCTGCATTGATTATCTTTGTACACCTAATACAAAACATACAATTAACACCAGCAGACAAACTGACTTGCTATTAGACAGTCATATTTTCCAAATACACCAGAACAGCTATTGCACCAGTGATTCTACTAGCATCATACAATAATTACAGGAATAAGTACAAGTATGAAGTATGTAACACATCACCAAGCATAACACAGATCCTTTTTGACACAGTGGTAAGAAGCACTTTCAATGTGCATACCACGTGAACCTTATTTTTTTAAAAAGTCTACACATAAGTTATAAATCACATATTTAACACTATGCAGGTCCACTGCAAAGAAGAAGAGTGCACCCACCTTGCAACTTGTAATGGTTGCTCACTCTGGAGAGTTTGCTTATCAGCAGCCAGGTCCCACAGGGCAGGAGGAGCCAGCCCAGTGTCGGATTCCTTGATCCCTACGTACGTACAACAGAGACAAGCTGAGGAGGAAGCAGCTAACTGGTATGTCAGCAACCCTTCCCACACCAAGAACCTTAGACATAAGCCTGCAGGAAGCTTTCTGAGATCTCCAAAACACAGGCACACAAATCTTTGATGGACTCCCTAAAAAACAAGTTTCCTAAAGAAAGGAGGCCTACGTGACTGTGCCAGCTGAACATGCAAGTACCAGTCTAGCCATCCTCTCACACCATTTTGCAGTGTACTGATGATCACAACCAAGCTTGATAGTGATACCAGAGATAAGCATATTTCTAAAAGTTTCAGAAACGGAATGAAACTCTGCAAGTGCTTTCACTGAGGGAAAGCTCTAGTGCAAGGTATCAGAAGCTAAGGGATTCACACAGATGAAAAACCTAAAAAATTTTCCAAAACGTGGATATAAAAAGTACCATCTCCATGATATATTTGACAGATTCAAGGATTTTACTGGAAAATAGAAATCACAATCTTCCTTGTAGAACTGAGGGCCACTAGAGGATTGGTAGCAGGGCAACAAACACACATCAGTGAAGCAAACAAAGAAAAACCAGGGAACAAATAAATTTTTCTTGTAACTACCATAACTGATCATCTGATTTGAAATGCTAACTGCTCTGTGACACAATTCTTTGTTATACAAGGACTGGTACCACTACTTAATAATAATATGTCAGGTTTTCGCAGTCGTTTGGCAGATGTTCACTCACTATTCAAACACAGCTTAACACAAATCACAAATTATCTGCTGACAGAAAGGGGCACTTGTCTCATGCTACGGTAACACATAAAAATTATGATTTTGAATAAAAATGTGTTAAACTACAAAATTACATGAACATATGTACAGGTTAGCCTTGCCCCATCAAAAAGACCATCATCTACAAAGCAAAAATCTCACATTACCAAATAAAGGAACGTATCCTTTTGAGAAAAATAACAACAATAAACCAATACAGAAGTTGTTTAAAATCAGCTCCTTAAAACACTTGTTTCAGTATATGTGTCTCTTCTACTGAAAGTTATCTTTAAGAAAGAAAGATACCAGTGAGTTCATTGATTTTCTTAAGCAGTTGTTGAATATCATCTTCTACTTGCTTGATCTGCCTTGAGTATGTGCTCTGGCCCTGCAAAAGAAATATCATGTAGATTTCGTAACTCAAATTATTTTGTGTTTAGGAAAAAATGCCAACAGCTGCTGAGCCTCAAGGTGTTCAATAGTATGTCCTGGTATAACAGCTAACTATTGATCACAGCCAAAAAAGACAGCATTAAGTTCCAGTAAAAATGTTTCTGTTCATAAAAACAGAGTTCATAAGTCTTTTTTAAATTGTAGGAAAAAATAGCTTAATAAAAATAAGGCAGAACATGTTTAAAAGGTAAGGCAAATCCTTGAACCTTACAAATGTGAAAAATTTCCAGTTGCGCAACTGGTCAACAGTGTGCACAAATCATATTTTCAGAGTCCTTCCCCAGCTCGACCTTTGTAAAGGAGTCTTAGTGTCAACAAACTTCAGACTTCTGGCAGATGTATCCAAATCTGGACATATGTTAAGCTGTAAGTTTCACTTTTCAAGAGTTATTTACAGAACCACTCTGCTTTCTGGTGGAAAGGGGAGATCTGCATTTTAAGCCTTATTGTCCATGGAAAACGCCACCCAAGATTACATTCTCTTTGACAAGGTTTGTGTATCCCTCACTAATAGTTTTTTAGCATGATGGCTAAAAGCAAGTAGATTTAAAGGGAGAAGCAGTCTTAAACACATCATGCTTTATGAAGCAAGAAAATTGTTTAGTGTAAGAGCCCCAGGTAAAGCCCCAGATGTCAGACCCCTGTGACAGTCAGCTACAAGATACAAAGCACAAAGCTCCAAGCTAACAAAACTACTGGATTGTTTTTAGGGTTGTGGGTTGGGTTTGGGGCTTTTTCTTTCAAAGGTGAAAGGGAGAAAAGATTTTGACAAGAAGGAAAAGCAGTAAGAGGAGCAGATTTACTAACTACTCACTAAATACATACCCCTCCACTCTTACATTCAATTCCTAATACAATTTTCTCTTTTTCTTCAGCAATCTTGTACATGTATGTTACTTACATAGGTTTTCAGCAAGGCAATATCTCCTTCATCCAGAGCTGAAACAAGACAGGAAAGACTTAGCATCCAACTTTAAAAACAAAACCAGAAGTATCGATCCTGCTTCTAAAAGATGAAAACATACATTTTAAAGGGATTCTTTCGAGCTTCTAATTTTTCACTAAACCAAAGTGGAACAAAAAAGTATCAGATATTCAAGAAAAACAGAATAGGATCTCCAGTTACTCTCTTCAGCCCAGAAATCTGTACCACTGAGAGCTCACAGCAAGCAAGCTACTTAAACTTTCCCTCGCTCACAGCAGCTTACCAACCACCGACAGCACAGAGAAGGAATTCAAGGTATCAAAACTTGATCTTTTTAACTTTTTGCTTCTTAACATTTAAGAAAACGTCAATGAAAAACTGTCATCACTTTCCCCCAGTGATGTCACTCTTCCAAAACGCCCAGTGTGAGCAGGGAACAGCACCAAATCTAAGCTGGTCTCAGTAACAAAAAAACTACCATGAAGTACTAAAGCAGCCTGGAATCAATAACTAACACATTGCTGGGTTTTAATATTGTAAAACGTGGGAACAGTCGTACTAGACAAGATAAACAGTCTGTTCAAGATCACTTCTCCAATAGCAAGGTCTACGAATGTAGCAAATAAATAGCGAGCTCCCACTGCCGGGTCACACGTTGTAATTAACAGCCCTTAAAAAAAAAATCCTTATATGAACATTTCTACCAATTTTTTTAATCCCTTCAGCAGCTTTAAGCAGAACACACAGAAAGGAATCCCCCAATTTAAATCAGCATCGTGCTTCCTTTCACTTGACTTAAACTTGGAATCTAAAAATAGTACTTCGGCCTGAGAATCCCCACATCAGAACAACAGCATCAGCTGTTCCTGTGGAACTTTGTGCACAGAGTCCTGCAGGATGGCTCCAGCAAACTCTCTCAATTAAGTCAGAAAAATATAACTCTTTATTACTGTCCTCCCCTATTCGCTTCCATATATCACTTGTCATTTAACAGACCTTCAACATTCCCAGTCCCTTCCCTCAAAAGCTATTGCTTTTCCCAACTGAATACCAGCCTCCACCTCAGTTCCACCGTATCTCCCAAATCACACAGGACTGAAGATCTGGGCGCAGTGTGTATTACACAGTATTTGGAGACTTTTTTGGTGTTGACCCTTATTTCTTTCCTGATTATTTGTACTACCTCACTGGTTTTTCTGATATCTACTAAACACTATGTTGTTAGAATTTAAAAACCTTTCTTGAGTGAGAACAGTTCAAAGTCCATCACTGATTACATATACTATCGCTGCCGCTTCCAGATGCATTATTTGATATTTTAATTTTTAATGAAATAAACGGAATTCAAGCACGGGGAGCACCTGGCAATTTTCACACCATGCCGGGGTCACCGCTTGCCTCCTCAGGCGGAGGTCTGACAGCCTCCCCCACCGAAGCAACAGAAATTACCGCGGGTTGTTAGGGCAATCCTTTAACTAGCCATCAAACCACAGAAGGCCTTTCGTTTCACAACCGGTTGATCGGGCTTTTTAGGAGCCTCGTATACGAGAATCCTCAGAATCTCCCGCGAACCGCCCGATGTCTGCGTTTCACGGCCCCTCCACAGACCGCCCCCACCTCAGGGCCGCACAGGCGGCACCGGCCGAGCGCCGGGCCCCAGCCGGGGGGCGCCGCCCGGAGGATGGCGACCGCAAGGCCAGAAACCGCCTTCCAGTAATTTTTAAGCCTTTTTTTTTTTTTCCTTTTCTTTTCCCCAGCCGCGCTCCTTCAACCCCGCCGGTCTCGGAACCGAAATGGCCGCCGGCAGCACCGGTCCCGCCTCGGGGCCCCGCGCCCGGCCGCCGCGCTGCTCGGGGGCTTCCCCCGCCATGAACACGGGCACTGCGATCCGGGGGGGTGGATGGGCGCGGAGCGCTGCCAGTTCCACCGCCCGTGGCCGAGGTAACGGCTAGTGGGCCCGGGGGAGGCGGCAGGGCCGGGCCCCCGTCCGCATCGCCTCTCACCGCGGATGGGTTTGTCCTCCTTCTCCTCCTCCTTGGTCTTCCTCTGGTCGGCGCCCAGGTAGTCCGGCATGCTGGCGTCCCCCGTCCCGTCGCCCGCCCTGCCCCGGATGCGTTACGCAGCACGGCCAGGGCTTCCGGCCGCGCCGGGGGGACACCAAAGGCGGGTGCACCGTCCCGTGAGCGCTGTGGGCCCCGCGCCACCGGCATCTCCTTCCCCCTCCGCACCGCTGCCGCCGCTGGAGAGTTCCGCCCGCCGTAGTTGCCGGCGAGTTACACCCGCACTGCCTCAAGCCGCAGGCCCGGGCTCGGGCTGCCGCCGGGCTCGGCTGGGCCTCGCCGCGGACGCCGGGCCCGTTGCGGAGAGGCTGGGTGGAGCAGGCAGGGTAGGGGTGGGGACACCGGGCCCTGCCGGGCTCCTTATCCCGCCGCACGCCGCCGCCGCCCCGGAAGCGCTCGCCGGGCGCCTCCATGCGCCGGCTCCTGGCAACCGGTGAGGCGAGGCGAGCGGGGCCCCGCGCCCAGGCCCGAGGCTCGCTCCGGCGCGCAGCCTGCCGCCGCCATGCTGCGGGGGGCGCAGGAGACACAGGTCACGGCCGTCACCAGGGCGCTGTCTGCTGGTAGGTACCGCCGGCCCTCGGGCGGAGGGTGGGAGCGGCCCGGCCGCGGGGCTGCAGGCGCTGCCGAGCCGCGGCACGGTGGAGAGGGGGGAACCGGGGCGCTGCTGCCGGGACCCCGCGCTGCCGCTCCTCCCGCCGGGGCGCGGGGCCTCTCTCTGCCGCTGCTGTCAGGACCGGGGCTTCCCGGAGTCTGAGCTAGTGCGTGACCCAGGGGAACAAACCCACCCCCGAGCACCTGCGGGGGCGTCCGAGCTGTAAACCCTTCTGTGTCTGGAGAGCTTTGCCGTTTATTTTACGTCCGTGCTGCGCTCTTCACCTGTTGCGTCCGCCCGGGTGCCCGCGGCGCGGGGCTGCGCTGGGCCGGAGGCGCGGAACGCGCGGGAGACCGGTCCCGACTTAACACTGCTGCCGCAGCTCCCTCCGCTGTCACCAGAGCAGGGGAGGTATTAAATACCATTTAACGTGTGCGCTCCTTCAACCTGAAAGCTCCTGTCGAGATCTGAGAGCACAGCGAAGTGCTGGGAAGGTGCCCTGTGACAGGGATGTGTTCTGGTTCGTGTGGTCTTTAAAGCAGCCTCGTGGGTTTTAGAGCGAACGTGGAGATTTGGCAGTCTGTAGCCTTGTGTGATGCAGAACTCTTATGAGCTTTGACGGGGTTCTATTTAAAAAAAAAAAAAAAAAAGTAAACCACAGAAGGTGAAGTTGCTTTTATGTTTTTGCTTATAGCATCAGTACTCTGTCAAGTGGAACCTGTGGGAAGATGGTTTGAAGCGTTTATTAAGAGGAGAAACATAAATGTTTCTGCCTCTTTCCAGGAGCTAGAAGATGAGAAGGAACTTTCTGAAGAATCGGGAGATGAAGAATTGCAGCTTGAAGAATTTCCTATGTTAAAAACCCTTGATCCAAAGGACTGGAAGGTATTCAGTTGATACAGATTGGCGTTAATTATTTTTGCTGGAAATCTGTCAGTTATCTGCTATTCCCAGCTGCTAAAGATCTTCCTCCTGCCACCCCCATCTGAATTGGTTTGTGTCCTTTGGTGTTACAGTTTGGTTTGTATTTTCCATGCATAACCAGCTGATGAAGGCAAACTCACATGCACATCAGAATAAGATCTTAGTCTTGAACAATTGCTCTTAATTTTACTGCCTGTAAGAAGTAAAAGTCTATCTTCTCCCTGTTACCGCCTCCTTTATTCTGGAATTGTGTTAGCATTCTTAATATCAGACAATTCAGTTTTCCAATAATTGAACTTTCTGGGATCCAGTGCTTTAATCCAATTTAGATTAGGCTGCTTGAATTTCTGTAACAGTGGCTTACTTTATTAATACTTGGTTATTCAATAATTATGACCTTTACAGCAAGTGATCCTATAGCCTTTTTCTAATATTTAATGAGAAAGGGGAGAATTCTGCCTGTTGCTTTTAAGAGATGGGGAGGAGAACTGTTTTTTCTGCATATGTTGTGTTGTGCCTTTTTAGATTGCATTTATCAGTGTTTATTAGGGTTCTTTTTTTTCCCCCTCAGAATCAAGACCATTATGCAGTTCTTGGGTTAGGAAATATACGATATAGAGCTACTCAGAAACAAATCAAAGCAGCTCGTAAGTACCCTTCCTTCATAAGCATACCTTTCTTTCAGATGTACACAACTGTTTTCCACATGATAATACATACATGCCACAGACAAGCTTTTTACTATTTCACAGGCATAAAAGTGTCCACTCTTTGATCTGTGTGGCTTACCAGCCTTCTAAATTCACACCACTGCTCTGAAGTCCACAGTCCTAAAGCTAGAGAATTCAAAAATTTCACCAAGTTCACTTCTCGGCTTTCTTGCCACTGTCTTTTGTCAACAACCTCAAGACTGTAACTGTACATTTCTGCAGTTTTGAGTCTGCAGCCAGGCTCAGTGGAAGGCAGAGGAATACAACCAGCCCTGCCCTGTGTGTTTCAGTAGGTTGGTACCTTGAAGCCCCCTACAATGGCTAGCTGCCATGATAATGCTAGCAAATGTTTAAGAAGCACGCTGCTGTTACCATTGTTGATTATATGGAGCATTGCATGGGAATGGAGTGATAGCTCTTGAATTTTCAGGTGCTCAAGTAACTAAAAGTTACTTAGGCCACTGAGAAGATCAGTTTTGCTCTTTTTTAGTCATTTTACCATGTGAAAACTGTAGAGTTCCTGTGGCTGGATCTCTGGGATGTTACCGAGCCGCTAAAAATGTGGTCTTGTGAGGTTAAATTTCCTTGATATTTTGGTTAAGTAAACAATAGACCTTGGAAGTGCCAGTGTACTGCTTAATAATATTGTGTGCTTGTGTCTTAAATCATGATGCAATTCGGAAGTGCATGCAGGTGATTGGGGGTATTTTGTGGTACTCGCATATGAAAGAACAACACGTCCGTGAGGGTGGTGAGGCACTGGCACAAACCTGGGCAACCGCCCAGGAAAGTTGTGGATGCCTCATCCCTGGCAGTGTTCAGGGCCAGGTTGGACAGGACTTTGAGCAACCTGATCTAGTGGGAGGTGTCCCTGCCATGGCAGGGGAGTTGCAACTAGATCATCTTAAAGGTCCCTTCCAACCCAAACCATTCTATGATTCTATGTTGGGCTCCAGAACTCTTTTTTTCTAGAAAGCAATGTGACCAAGAGTTGACTTTGCAAGAAGGATGCAAGTATTTAGTGGAGGGAAATTTAGAAGTACTCTGAAGATTGTTCAGTAGCCTTTATGAAATAAGCTGATGGTTTTGTGAGTTGATTTGGTGAACAATTGCCCATATAACTGGTGTGAGTAGTATCGTTGTACCCAGTGAAACCACAGATACTGCCAAATGAAAATGGGTGGAAATTAGCAAATTAACAACTTGCCGCAGGTACGTGTTGCTTAGCAGTGCCACCATAGAGCATGTGCTAGTACAGCATAGAGCAACTCCTATTCTGGTGATGATGAGTAGTCTCACTAATCTCATTAAGCAAGAATGATCTCTTAGGATCCTAACAGCACTCAGTTATTACATGGTTGTATAGAGATGTGTCCTTCTCACCAGTATATGCTGTGCTTTTCCTGTTTTTAACAAGAATTCTGATTTGTTTCTCAAAAGGCAGGTTGCTATAACTACTTGCATGATGTTGTCTCTCTAGTCCTTTATAGTGAGCTAAAAGGTACATTTTATGTTGTATGATAATGGGGCTTGGTAAAGAAGTCAGTTTAAAATCTGGTTTTTCTTTTAAACACTAAGACAACCTTGGTAAAAACTTTAGTAGATAGTCTGTATGCATTAGGTAAGTTTTAGGATTTAAGGCCTAAGTAGAGAGAGAACTTGACCACAAAGTCTTGTGTGCATGCTTAATGTTATCCATGGGTAAGCACAGCAGTCTTCACAGGCTCACAGCTGTAGTTTCCTTGCTAAATTTCATCTTGTATTGTGTTCAGAACTTGAGTAAAGGGATAGAATACATTTTTTATTTTATCTTAACTACTTTGCTTTTCATTATAAATAACAACTAAAATTACATTAATTAGTTTTCTTTATTTTTTTCAGTATAATTGCACAGGGAATTGTACAATCTCGCACAGTTAAGGTTCTGAAACTGCATTGTGCTTAAACTGTAAACTTATAGTTACTGAAGCACTTTGCTATGCATAATATTATAATAAATCCCCCAAAATCAGTACTTCTTCAGCTGATGAAGTGGAATAGAGTTCCTGAATTGTGGTTATTTTGCATCCCAGCAAAGGTGAAATAATTTTAATTCTGACAATAGTGTTAAATCAGAGAAAGTTCAGTAACTCATATCTGTTTTCTTCCTGATGTTTTTTGGGGTTTATTTTCTTGGTTTTTGTTTTTTAAGTATCCAATGAGAGAAATGTCAGTTGGAATTATTGTATTACTTCGTAGTTTGTGAGAAATAAACTGTTAATGATGAAGCGTTTCTAAACCTAATGCATTTAATTGTCAGATAAATCCATGGTTTTGAAACATCATCCAGATAAGCGAAAAGCTGCAGGGGAACAGATAGGAGAAGGTGATAATGATTATTTTACATGCATAACTAAAGGTAAGCAAATTATTTCTTTTATTAGATACTCTATCAATCTACTTTATAATCTGAAATGTATTTGTAGTGCTTTATTAGGTTTTTAAAGAATTAGCAGTTAATAAAAAGCCAGAGAAGTTCATTTTCCAGTTTGGAAAACTGCCTCAATAAATACAGATCACTTTAGATCACATTAATAAAACTTTCCTCTGAGTAGAAGCAATATGGGAATGCAGCTGACAGATGTTTGTCTGGCATGCCACTGGGTGACAAAATGTGAACACTTGCAGCAGCGTATGCAAAGATGAGCCACCAGAGGTAGCCACACTCCTGGGATAAACTGGTATGCTGTAAAGTAGTTGCCATAAGACACCAACAACAATTGAAAAACCTGAATTCTAATGCACTTACTCTGCCAACAGAGCTTCTGTGATTTGATGTAGGGTATTGGTTTCTTCAGCTGCTCTGTTTGTCCACAGAGCAATTGAAATGTTACTCAGCTGAGTAACATTTCTCTTCTTGCCTGTAGTGGCCTAGGACACCACTGCTGGATGATTCCAGGACCATAGGGAGTGTTCTAGGTCCATGACTTACACCTCTAGAAATACTTTGGAGTTTGCCATTTTTTGTTTATTTTAAACAATATTTTTTTACTCAATAAGGGTGGGGCAGGGGGAAATCTTGGAATTTGGTGTTCTTAACTTTCTTCTTACAACACTAGTTAAAATGTTAGGTGATATGTTAGACAAACTAATGATGGTTTCAGTCGTCTTTAGTTGTACTAAAACTTCTCAAAAGTGAACAAACACAACCATTGGCTGAAACCAGACTTTTTTGAGATCACATTCACAATATCACAGGAATTGTGACTTTCTTTCAGTTTGAAACAGAAAAAAATCCTAACATCTGAAAATCGGTGGGGAAACCTGTTTCCCATCTCTTCTAATAATTTACTGACCTTTGTGAGAGCATTGGGAAAGCAATCTTCAGAGAGAAATTAAGATCTTCAAGCAATGTAGAATTGCAGACAAATGAAGTTCTGCTACTGCCTGCTGCTGCCTAGTTAGCCAAAGGAATTTTTTTTCCATAGTTTCAGTCCTGCCAGAAACTGGCAGATATTTACTGTACGACCACTCTGCACCTGAATTCAGGAATGCTCCGTGTTCTACATGCAAGGAGCAAAGCATGTTTCCCCTTAACTGCTTATGGTCTACGTTTGAGAATAAACAGAAAGGAAAGTGGCCACAAAGTGGCACAGAAGAGGAGTAATGCTTCCAAGCAGTACCTTGAAGGAAGGAAATGCAGTTGTAGAGAAGGGGAGTCTGGAGTAGGAGCAAGCAGTAATGGAATGGAGAGAAGACACTTGGAAAGGCAGGAGTACGTCGGTGGGATTCAGAGCTGGGTCTGACAAAGGAATGAGTGGGAGATACAGTGCCAGGGGAACTGAGTGTGTGGGAGCAGGACTGGGGATCGGTATGGAGGGGACATCTCTTAAGTGGAAGAGGAACCAACGGATGTGCGCAGAATTTCTTGTATCAGGAAAATGGTATGAGGGTTATTGAATCTCCTAGCTTGCAATGTAGAAGATGACTGGGGACATTCAGAGTATTGGCAGAGGGAAGTTCTTTCCCAGAGGGGAAGGGAAACTGGCAGACAGCAGCTCATTGGTGGCCCTCTGCATTCCTTTCTCTCTCCATTAACATGTGCAGTAAGATCAGTTTACAGAAGAGAAAGAAAAAGAGGAATGTAGAGAAAATGCAGTAGTAACTAACGTGAAGGGAGGCACATGTAGGATACAACATCATGCCTTCCCTTGGAGACTGATGTGGGTGTTTAAACCACATCAGAGCACCAAGAATCACAGAGCACCAAGGTCCCCTCCAGCTGATCACCTTCTAGATCTGACCTCATTGTGCAGAGTTCTCTGTCCAGAGATGCAGAGAAGCCCATGAATGATTGCAACACAAATTTGATTCCTTTAACTTTTTATTCTTACTGAAAAACAGTGGGTATTGTAGAACTGACAGGCAACATAATTCCACACTTGCTTGAGAGAAAACAAGAGTTTTCTTTCACTGAAGCTACAGTGTGTGTGATTTCCAGGTTACAGGATTCAGGAATGTGATACTCCCCTACTGCAGGTCTGTAAGAACAGGAGAACGGTGAGCGCATGCATGTTTTGGCTAGTAGCTGTGTGGTGTTTTACACTCTTTCCAAGTCTCAGTACAACTTCATCACTGTCTATATTTAGCCAGTACCCGGAGCTCCAGAAGTGAACTGCCAGCAATGCTACTTGGTGTCACTAAAAAAATTAAATATCAAGCTGTACAGAAAGACAGGACCAACACACATCTGAGAGCATCTTTTTATATATTTAAAACCTTTTCTGTAACATTCCCACCTTGTGGGGAAGACTCACTTCAGTCTCATGTTTCACGTCTGGTAACTTTTTTTCAGCTTATGAAATATTATCTGATCCTGTGAAACGACGAGCATTTAACAGCATAGATCCTACTTTTGATAACTCTGTACCTTCCAAAAGTGAAGCAAAAGAAAACTTCTTTGAAGTTTTTTCACCAGTTTTTGAAAGAAATGCCAGGTAAGTTATGTCAGACTGCCTTTGCTGTTGCTGGAGAATCAGCTTTTGCAAACTCTCCTGGCATCGTGTTTGTAATGGGTGTGACTTTAAGGGATGCTGGGAGATACACTGATTTGATTTGATTTGCTGGAAATGTAATACACATAAAATAGTGCATTCTCTATTATTTCATTTTAAAATAATCTGAACTGTCACACTGGTGGCATTGAGTTTGACCCACGAGACTTAAATAAAAAGTCTGTTCTCAGCTCCATATTACTTACTGTCCTTTTTGTACAACACTTTGTTTCATCCTAAAATTATTTACTGTGCTAAGTGTGTGCATACTGCCGACTAAAAATTCCTTTTTTTATGATTTTCTTATGAGGGTGTGACTCTTAAGGTGTATGACTTTTTTTTTCTGCATTTGATTCATGCTTGCCAATTAACTTTGTATTAAGGCTGTCACAACAAAAGTCCATTTCACCTTTTACCTGTATGGGGAAAAAAGTGTTTTGTTGTGTGAGGCACTTTACAACACATTCTGAACAATCCATTGATGATTTAAAGTAGATTTATTGAATCTTTTATCAAGTATTCCAGAGATTCAGACCTGGATCTATGGTTGTCAGACGGATTGTTCCCTTCTCTGCTTGGAAGCGGATGCTATGTCATGGAAAAACAAATTCTAGAGACTATAGAAGATTTCCCTCTTTGTAAGGAAAAAATGGAATGGAGGCAGAACATACATTATTCCCTTGTACTCCATTAGAATATGTGGGAAATTTCCTGTAGCCTACCACAGAGCAGAGTTATTCACAGAGCACCTTTTGTCCGCTTCCTGTAAGCTCCTCTACCAAGAGAATGTGTGTGGAGAATTGAATACCTACAAAGATAGCTTGTGTTCCATCAGCTCTTTGCTGGCACACCAGACTCAGGCAGGAGCCGGGGGAGCTGGGAGCTCCCCAAAAAAAGCCCAGTCTGGAGGATATTTAGAAGGAACTGTCCTGTTCTCTTCCTCTTTCCTGGTGCCCTCTGTTAGTGGGAGGGCGCATCTGATTTAGTGTTTTCATTCTGTACTTCACACATACCATGTTACAAAGTAAGATTATATATATTATTTCATGAATATACCCATTTCTTTACAGGTGGTCAAATAAGAAAAATGTTCCTAAACTTGGTGACATGAGCTCATCATTTGAAGAGGTAGATGCATTCTATTCATTTTGGTAAGTTAGCTGATACTTCAGTTTCTATTCACAGTGTTCAAGACGCGATATAAAGGGCTTGCAGACCCTGCTGTATGTAGGTTGTTGGCTGTGGTCTGTTCTGACATAGCAATGTCACGAAATTACCCCACAGCTCTTTGGTGCCTTCCACAAACTGAGCTGGCTTTCTCCTAGCTAAAACATCTGCGTTGTAAATTCACAGTTACAGTGGGAGCTTCCGACAGGTCTCTGACCACCATGGCTGTGAACCAAGCTGACCCACAGACTAGAAGTGGGGTTCATCTCACCTAACTTGTGTTTTCAGTGGAGGTGTCTGCTAGGTATTTAAAGCTGCCCTAGTTAAGGGAGGTCTGTCTAGGACAGTAAAGTCAGTAGAGTTTATGGTTTGACTCATCTGCTAAATACAGATGCTTACATAAAGATTAAATTAATTTATCTTTGAACTCTACAGACTACACTGTATCTCCACTGCCTATAATGGGAGCTTAGACAACTGCACTGTAGACATTTACAGTTGGTGAGACTGATCCCATCCTAAAATATGCTGTCTTACAGCACAGAGAGTTGTAAATCACTACTTTCAGTAGCATCTTGCGTTTTGACTCAACACAGTGCAGTCATTGTAGATGCAGTGTAATTGTAAATTGTGTTACAAATTGTAAGTAACAGTATAATTGTCTACAAAAAAACTAATAGTGTAAGAGGTAGATTATTTGTAATAGTTCTGCTATTTGTTTGGGGTTTTTTTAATTAATTCTTGATTGTTATTTATTTACTTACTTTAGGTATAATTTTGATTCCTGGAGAGAGTTTTCCTATTTAGATGAAGAGGAAAAAGAAAAAGCAGAATGGTATGTAAGCAAAAAGAAATTTGACAGGAGACTGATTGATACAGCAAGATTTTCCAACTTCCTATTAGGCTGTAAGTCGTAGGAAGAAAGGTAGCCAAACTAAGACTGAATTCCATTCTCCCAGTTTAGTAGTTAGCCACGGGCTTGAACTGCACTGACTGTGGGCTTCTCTTTGTCTTATTTGTGTAATTGAAGTTCTTGCTTGCATCACAGAGGTGTTTCTGAGGTGGTTTGAAATGTGTATTCATTTAAGTTCAGACTTGTAGTTCCAGCAATTCCCAAACACATGAACCTGGAGCCAGAACAGAGTGGGGATGAGTAAGCAGGTAGCACTTCTCTCTCCAACTCTTTATTAAACTGCACTGAGACAAGTGATACTTTCTAGCATTTAGAGAGATTAGTTCTGATGGCTTAATGTTAATAAAAGTTGTGTATTATTTGATGTAGTGATTGTTGCCGAATTACTTGGACCATGTTGCCTTTGGAAAGTACATTCTATTTTTATTCTTCCTACAGTTATAAACACGGAATGTTCAAGTTAGAGCACCAAATCATTTAGTCTAACACGTATTTCACAGGACACAACCTTTCACTTAGTCATCCTTGTATAACTATAACTTGCATTGTATGAACCTCTTCTGCCAAGTTTGAATAGAAATCAATTTTGTAATTGCATCCAGTGGTTAGCTTGCTTTCTGGCTAAAAACTGTGCCATATTTAGGCTGTAGCTAGGCATTTGTTCCTCTTACACTTTTTCCTGCTATTAAATTTTCTGAGCCTCTCTGGACTCAATGTTCTCTCTCCTGTGAAGGTTCTGTGGAAGCACTGTAATCAATTCCATACCACTTGCATTTTTGATAAATTAGACAGATTAATCTCTAGGCTCCTCATTGGAGGAAGGCTCTTGAATTATTTGCGTAGCTCTTTTTTGTGCTTATTCCTGTCATTAGTGTCCTTTTTTAAAAATGTTCAGACAAATGGTACATAGTACGCTGTACTTACGAGAGAGAACTCCATTTCAGCTTCTGTTCAGATGGTCATGATTCTTGTTATCCTTTCCTGCCAAAGGTGGTGATGTTCCTGTTTTAAACCTTCACTGTACTCATAGTAGTCTCCTGCTCTGTTACAGGGACTTTCTTTGTTCTGAGTTATATTGTTCTGCATTTGGTTGTGTGGATGATATAGACTCCCACTAAAAATTTGCCTCTTCTTGACAGCACTGACAAGTATTTTCAGATGACTTAGCCAATTCTTAATCTCTCTAAATTGAGCTGTATTTTACTGGAGTGAATCTGCATGATTTTACTGGAGTGTCATGGTACTTCACAGAAAGTGTTCTTCCTGTGCAGATGGGTTTACTTGACATGACCTATATTCTGTAAAATGGAGATAATTGACATTGTCTATATTGCTGCCCTTTAATTAAACTGTATACCAGCATTTCAGTTGTTTTGCTTGGGTTTAATGTTAGGTCAACAAGTGGATTGCATTTGGAAAATAAAGTCCATGATCTCATTCTCTGCAATGACAGATAAGCAGCTTGTTTTGTCAGGTGTTTTGAAGGTTTATGAAACTGTGTAAACACTTAGCATTTTTGACATGAGCTTGGGGCATGGAACTTCATTTTTTTGAAGTCTATTTTTGAAGTATTCAGAGAAGAGCATCTGTGTGGGGAAACTTTTTTCAAAATAAGAATTTCTAACAGACTGACACTGTAGGGTATTAGCACTGAACAAACTATGCCTTCCCGTTTTAGTCGAGATGAAAGGAGATGGATTGAAAAGCAGAACAGAGCTGCGAGAGCATTGAGGAAAAAAGAAGAAATGAACAGAATTAGGACACTTGTTGGTGAGCATACAAACTGCTGTTTTTTTAAAGAGAGATTTGTTAACTAGCAGTGGAAATCTCCTGTTTTTCTTTTGTACATGATGCATCCTTTCTTCTGCCAGACAATGCATACACCTGTGATCCCAGGATAAAGAAATTTAAGGAGGAAGAAAAGGCAAAGAAAGAAGCAGAGAAGAAAGCAAAGGTAGAAGCAAAACGAAAAGAACAGGAGGCAAAAGAAAAAGTAAGTTAACTACTTTATTTGGGTTGAAAAACCCTGGTTCATTCGCACCTGATCCACTGCTTCAGCTTCTAGATGTGTCAGAAAGCTACTGTTAGAATTACATTGGCATTTAAAGATGTGTTGGGTTTGATCCCTCTACAACAGGCAGTGCCAGACTGACAGCTTTTTGAGAATGAGATGAAAACAAGGAGCACAGATCTGAAAGAAAAAAATCTTGTAGAACTGAGTTTTGTTGTTGCATACACTTCCTCTGGTTTAGAGGCAGTTGTTAAATTCTGTGGCCTACTTTCCTTTTTCATAAAATGGATACAGCTGCTTGCCTTGTACAAGTGGTTGGCATGAAACACAAGGTAACATAACATTTGATTAACAGTCTGGAGAAGATGGCTCCGTAAACAATAGCAGGAATGAATGGGAACTGTGATTTAGAAGACAATACTGGAGCCTTGCAAGGTTTTCAGTTAATAATGATACAGGAGAAATGTTGGACCACTGCATTTTTCCAAGCTTATATTCTTGGGACAGGTGTAGGAAATTTCATACAGCTGACGTTTCCATTGTAAAGGAAACTGGGATTTATAAACGAGAAGTCTTTACAGTGAGTATTTGAATTGATGCCAAGTGGTATGTTTCATCACTTCCCTCAAAATTCTTGGGAAACCAAACATTAAAGTATTGATGTATTGAAAAAAAAACCCAAACCACAGAAACAGCACATTTTAATACTGAATGACCCTATAACAGTGTGACTTTGAGTTTTTGTTTGTTTTTTGCTTTTGATTGCAGCAAAGACAAGCAGAATTAGAAGCAGCACGGTTAGCAAAAGAAAAGGAGGAAGAAGAAGTTAGGCAACAAGCATTAGTAGCAAAAAAGGAAAAAGAGATACAGAAAAAAGCAATCAAGAAAGAAAGGCAAAAATTGAGAACGACATGCAAGGTATTTAAATGTTATTATAGTGAAATGCAGGTTACATCAGTGAAATTACCGTTTGCTTAGATCAGACAGTGTCACGTGCTTGCCTGCTCCTATGGCTGGAGGTGGGGATGGAAAGTGGGTTTACTAAAAAGCAAAGCACTAAACAGCACACTTATCATATGGTTTTGAGTTATGAGTAAAGCTGACCAAATATGTCCAAACACAGCAGGGGCTGAAGAATGCTGTGTGTTAAGCCTTTATCTGAAGGAACAGAACAATAAAGTTCAAGAACTTTGTAGAACATGTATTTCTGCTTCCAGAACTGGAATTACTTTTCTGATAATGAGGCAGATTGTGTTAAAATGATGGAGGAGGTGGAAAAACTTTGTGATCGTCTTGAGCTAGCAAGGTAAGTTTTCCTGCTGCTGATTTATGCTCATTTTGATAACCATCTTTCTACTAGCTATCCATTGTAACTTAATAATTTATTTTTAGTCTGCAATGCTTGAATGAAGCACTTACATCCACAACAAGGGAAGGAGGAAAGGCCGCTGTAGTAAAACAGGTAATTATGCTGAGTGTCAAATCAAAGTAACAGAATCATTTTATTTGTGAAATCTACATGACTGAATCAAAGTAAGATACAGCAGAGCTGCTGTGGGATCCTGCCTGTTAAACAGGAAGAGCTGAATTTCAGAGTCTCCAGGCAGACTTGATCTCTGCTCCATTTTACATAGTGCAGTTCATGACTGGTGAAATAACCAGGGCCAGCTGAGAAAAAGTAGACATTTTTAATTAGTAAAGGACACAAAATTTACCACTTGTACAGTATACAGAAACAGTAGAGGAATTTAATTTTGCCCAGCGATGGGCAGCAGTTATGTAGAGGGAAAGGTGGGCAGCCTTAACCTGTTCTTTTATGCAAGAAAAATCCTAGTCTTGTATGCATGACCTGGGCTTAGATCCACAGAAGGACTTAAGTGCTGCAGGGTATAGGCACTGGGAAGACCAGTGGGTTGGATACCAAAGTATGGGAAAGACAAGACACTTGTGATTAAGATTTACAAAACTCAGCAAAGCTCTGCCTAAATTCCCAGCAGGGAAAAGCCATTTGGACAAGCTGTGTTGTTGCAGTTAATGCTAACTTCGTACAACCACAGTAACTGAGAACTTCTGGCATAACCAGGCTTAGGTAGCAGTTTCACTGGAAGATCTGGGAATCAGTGTATTCAACATGGATATTTAAATGTCCTCACTGGTCACTTTAGGTTCTTAATACTTTTGTGGATCTGCCCCTGTAAGTCAGGTGTTAGCCTGGACATTCATGCTGTATTCAGAAGTTCTGCCTTAATCCTGGCAGTATTTATTTAATTTCCTTGTGAATTTATGATGGATTCCTGCTGTAGCTCCTAATCTGGAATACCCAAATTTATGCACAAGATAGAGGGAAATAAAACTGGAGCAGAGAAGCTCCTCCATTTCCTTATGTGTAATGTACAGAACAGAAACTAAGCAAAATTCAAGGCTCAAAGCAACTCCAGAGAGAGGGGTTTGTGTCACTGTAAAACGTAAAAATAAATAAATAAATAATGATTGTTTACAATTACTCAGATAGAAGAAATAAATGAACAAATAAGGCGAGAGAAAGAAGAGGCAGAAGCTCGTATGCGCCAAGCAACAAGGAGTTCAGAAAAGTCAACCACTGGTGGTGGAGGGGGAAGCAAAAATTGGCCAGAAGACGATTTACAGTTGCTAATTAAAGCTGTGAACCTCTTCCCAGCAGGGACTAACTCAAGGTACTTCTCGGGTCTGGTGATAAAAGCCCTACTGACAACTTTTAATTAAATAACCATAATGGAACTTATTTTCAGACCATTCTAAGTATGAGGACTCTCTAACTTCCTCCTTTTCCTTGACTATTGAGTAGCCTGCTGTTTGTCTTCTCTTAGTACCATGTTCTACATGTCACTGGAGGTAGTTCTGGTCCTGTATCTTCTTTCCCCCCAAACTTGGGGCTCAGCCTTATCAACAAGATGTGCTGAGGTGCATGTTTGCACAGGGCTTACTACAGAATAGGATCCAGTCATTAAAGCAGAGAACAAAACCAGAACCGTGGCCATGATGCAGCTGGCTAGGCACACAAGTGTGTAAGCTACTTCTAGTAGCTCCGCAATGAATGTGAGGCTGGTTTCTCCTCTACGTGGTAAAAGGAAAACATCCAGCAGACAAGCTCCTCCATTTCCTTATGTATAATGTACAGAACAGAAACATCAAGTGCCTCGGCTCTATTTAAGGGAGAACCAGGGGAAAAGAGAGAGGCTGGGATTCACAGAAAGCAGCACTGGCAATCAGGGGTGAAATGCTGCCTTCCACTTAGGGTCACAGATTGAAGTCTCCATTACAATGTATCTCCATACATTACAATGGATGCTTACTTCTGTAAAAAACAAGCTTCCATACTCTATGGAGATGATACCAGTACCTGTTTCTGCACTGCAGCTCAGCAGTCAGGAGTACTCAGTGAGAACACAGGCCTAGATACAATCTTCCTGTCTGACCAGGTGCAAATATTCCCTTCTATTTTCTAATAATGCACTAGGAATAATTTTGGGGCTAAGGCTGTTCCAGTGCTCTGCTGTTGAAGACCCTTTATCTGATGTTTAGGTATTCTTCTGGGGTGCAGTGGACACACGGTTTGTAATTTCTCAGCCCTTTCAGTGCAGCCTCCAGTTTTTAATCTCAGAGGTGTTTAGGGAATTCAGGAAAGCAACAGCTGAGCAGAGTTTTGAGGATTAGAGGTTTGCACTTACACACTTGTGTTCTGCCCCATCCTTTTTCTGTATTAGAAGCCAAGAAGTTCACCTAATTCTTAAGGGAAACATCTGCATTTAGTGACTGAAAGCCTTCCAGAATAGTTAACATGAGTTTATACATATTTTGGTATGATTAAACTTACTTAGGATTTGATATAAATGTGTACAGGAGCCTGACTGTAGCTTGTGTGAAGATAAGCTGTTATGTCATATGCTGGTTTACCCTTTCTACTTTTGCTTTAGGTGGGAAGTTATTGCTAATTACATGAACTTACACTCTACTACTGGAATAAAACGAACAGCAAAAGATGTCATCAATAAAGCAAAGAGCCTCCAAAAGCTTGGTATCTATATTACCTTGGTTTTTGTATTAAGGTGGTCTGCATGCTTCTGTACAGCTTGATTTTTCTTTGAATGGCATTGTGTCTCTATTACAAGAAAATCCTCCTCAAAAGAAATGAAGTTCTGATTGGAGATTTACAGGAGCACTTACATGATTCAGTATTTTCAGCCTAAGGGCTATTGTGTTAGTCACCACCTCATGAGTGACTCTTGGGAATTCTCTTAATCTAACTTGATGCACAGATGTCTAGGCCACACACATTGTCTAGGCTCCTGTACACTCAGGGCAACAAATGGGCCTCTGAGAAAGCTCTCCACAAAGGAAGTCTTCTAGAATAAATGGAATTGATTAAGCTGTAGAGATACTTTAAAAAGATGAAGGGGACTCAGCACCAGAGCAGGACCCCTCAATTAATGTGGCTCATCTCATCTTGTGGTGAGCTTGTGAGCTTACAGAGCTCAGGAATAAGTTCTCAAGGAAAATCAAAACATTTCGCTATAGAAGAAATAAAAGTTTTCAAGAAGTTTCTCTGTTCCAAACCACATACCTGCACAAAGAGGACCTGGACTTTCCAAGTGTTCTCATCCTTCTGACACACTTGTACTCTGGGTAGTATGTGAGGTTTGTGCCACAGCCCTTACTTGAGAGAATAATCCCTCTTGACTTCACTGAAGTTGCATTCAGGCTTCAGCTTATATGCAGGAAGTATTCATCTGAGCAGGATAAAGCAGGAGCAGGATAGGGGTTGGAAAGCCTGACACTTTGAAGTTTACTGGACCTTGAAAGATTTTTTTATTTTTTTTTTTTAAATCTACCAAGTTCTTTACCATCATTTTAAAGGAAGTAGGAATTGGAGGTTTTTATTATGTGGTCATTGGTTTACAGTAATCTGCTAAACAGAGTTTTTATTATTACCTCTGGCTTTAAATTCGTTGCAATAATTATTCTGTTCAATGTCTGTTGCTCATAGACCCTCATCAAAAAGATGATATAAACAAGAAAGCATTTGACAAATTTAAAAAAGAACATGGTGTGGTGCCTCAGATGGACAGTGCTGCCCCCTCGGAACGATTTGAAGGTAAAGGAGAAAACGGAGCCTTTCTTTGCACAGTTGCCTCCCCTGTGCATCTTACTAAGGAAGTAATCGAGAACTTACTTAGCACTCACTTACAAACTTAGTGATCCAGGCTCTGTTACAGGATTTGAGGGTTTCTGGTAGAAACACAACAAACCACAGCTAACTGAACAGTGACAGTTTGAAATGCTTCCTGGTGAGGCAACAGGTTAAGTCTGATGCTGAAATGATCTGTTCCTCAGAGGGTGCTATATTTTCAGGTAAGAGTAGGCCTGAGGGGATGCACTTGAGATACAGGATCATCTTACAGCCAAGCTTGGGTCTCCTGTTAAACCCTAAACACCTCCCACCAAATTTTCCAGACACTTTCAGAAGGCCACGTGTTTCCTTACTGAAACACAAAAGGAAAAGCTACACTGCTGCCCTAACAATGTGGCGTCACAGGGCAGCAGTGATCTAACACCCAGCTGACAACAAAAGATGTCACCACCTAACTTCTCTGTATTTAAAGATCCCAAAGGTCACTTGTCCAGTCAGTTTCAGGGCTGTTTTCGTTTCTCTGTTTTTTGGTACTGGGTAGCCCTTAGGTCAGACTAGCTGTATCACATAACTGCAAGGATCGTAAATCAACTATAACAGATTTTACAGTATTTTCTTATCACACAGACTCCTTATTAAATATTTTTTTTTCCTTACTGTCATTGTTGCATTCAAAAACAGGGTCACCTTTAGATTCATCCCCTTGGACTACAGAAGAACAAAAGCTTTTAGAACAAGCATTGAAGACTTATCCAGTAAATACTCCTGAAAGATGGGAGAAAATAGCAGCAGCTGTTCCAGGCCGGTCAAAAAAAGACTGCATGAAGCGATATAAGGTAGGGTACCTTGCCTCCTCCTAGGACTGTAATTAGCCCAGGTCTTGTTAGAATCCTTTGCTTTTATAGTTGCTTTCCCTACCAGGGACAGTACCTGACAACAGGAAACTAGCACAAGATGGAGCCTTATGGAGAAGGACATAACACTTTTTTTTTTTTGTAACTCAATCCCAGAAGAGCAGTAAGGACTAAGTTTTCCTTGTTGGCAGTAGTGGCTCTGGAAGCTAGGAGGTCTGTCTCATGAAATCTGTCTTACAGTTCAACAGCAAGCCCTTATAGGTGGTAAAGTCCTATCCCTAGTCTCTTGTAGGTAGAGTTCCTCCTACTGGGGAAGTAGATGAGCACTGACCTTCCATTAATTTATTTGTTTCTAAGATAAATTGTTTTAAGGTATTAAACTGTGTAGATTTCTCACTATGTTAAGAGCTAGAGTGTTGCAGGCTGAATATATGTAGTGTTCAAAACCACAGCATTGTTAGCAAGTTCCACATTTAGATAAGTATCTTCTTTTTTTTCCCCCCAACTCTCCAGGAACTCGTTGAAATGGTCAAGGCGAAGAAAGCTGCTCAAGAACAAGTGATGAATGCTACTAAGGTCAAGAAATGACTCTTACTGACAATCTTTGTTTTATAATAAAAATGCAAATACTGTACATGTTTTCATTCCTTCCTTAATTATACAAATACGACAGGCTGGTTTTTGAGTTTTAATCTTCTCAAATACATTTCTCCAACTCAAAAGCTTTAAATGGGGGTGTAGGTGCTTCTCAAATACACTGAAAGTTCTTGTTGTTCTCTACTCACGAAGCCAATACATGCCACTGCAGATTTTGTTATACTCTGGAAGTTGTTCAACTGGACCTGGAAGTTAAAGAAAGTTGGCCATGACGCATGCTAAACTGATACGGATTGGGGTGGAGGGGTTATGAGAGGGCAAGCAAACTTCTACAACGTACCCACGGCAGCAACTGCAGGATGCTTATCATAGATGTACTTTGTGCAAACTTCTCTAATAGTCTGGGCATCAATAGCCTAAAAGGGGTAAAGAGACGTCTTTGTTACCAGTCCCATCTAAAAAAGCAGCAAGAGCCAGTGACCTTCATTTTGTACAATTCAGGGGAACAGGCAACAAAAGAGTTGAAAGTTTTCTTGGACCGTTTCCAATTAATGTCTCTATTGTTACTTCCTGTAGCAATTAGATTTCTCAAGGGCCTAATTTAAAAGTTGCAACCTAAGTGCCACTTACTTCAATTCTTGCCTCAAGTTCTGGAATAGGGATTCGGCGCTTATAACACAGCATTTGTCTTCCAATGTCTTCACAGATTGGTGTGGACCCTAAAATAGGGGGAAAATACGCTTCAGTTATCAGCATACAACTCCACTAAGACTAAAAAGATCTCGTAAGTCTCACCATCGAGTTGTAGCAGCATATTTGTCTTTAGAAGATTTTTCGCTCGAGCTACTTCATTTTCTGTAACACTTGTGCAAAGTCTTATCCTGAAAAATAGTTTAAATCCAAAGGCATTCAATAATGGTGACCTGTAGCACACAAGGTTGCCTGTGATAATAAGGTGCATATACATTAGTACACCTACCAGGCACATCTTTTCTATAGACAGAGCCGGTAAGAGAATTTCGAATAGAAACAAGCCAAAGATTGCAAAGCAGCAGCATAAAAGCAGCATTTTTTGAAAGCATATCAATACACCTAAGGGGAAAAAACTTGCTCTTAGAAGAGCTGTATTTCATTTTATTAAATGAATATTTTGATCCAAGTGTTGTCCATGCTTGCTGTCTTGAGAACAGCTGTTGCTAAGATAGCAGGAGCCAAACAATTAGAGGTAATTAGCCCAGAAGGCACTCCATTACTTCCTGGCTCTTGGTGAGATAATGCTACTTCACACTGCCTAAGGAACATTTCACTAGGACAGGGGGATGCATTAGATATCTGAACACATCGTCACAGGAATGGTTCGTACCTTCCCTGCAGCAAACAGACAGGTAAAACGATGCCATTTTTCTCCACAAGTCGTTTACAGAGATCTCATAGAATAATAGTCTATGAGAAGTGATCTACATAATTAAAGAAACTCCTCATTTTCAAGGGTTTTTTCAAGTTTTAACTTCACCCACCTTAAATCAGTGTTCTGAAATAACATATGTCTGTTTCTAATCACATCTGCAGTTCAAGCATTACAGTTGCAACTATGGACATCTTTTCAATTTAGATTTAAGCCTCAGATGAATGAATACTATCTAGAATCGCAGGTTTCAAAATTCCATACATAACAGCTCACCTGCCTTACATCATTTCATTTCCCTATGTACCCACTAGAGCTCCACGTACCACCACCACCCGGTACATCACATGGGACAGCACTACAGAAGGAATAACTACTAATGGTGTTTGTAGGTAACTGCACATTCATTCATCAATATTTACTCTTTCAGTTGTCAAGCATGCAGTTCACGGGCACTGCATACTGACTTAGTAGTCTTCTAAAATGTTTGATGTGTTTTCATAACTCCTGTCACTTCCAAGTCAAAAAAAAATCCCACTGCCATATTTTCTTGTACAAGGAATGCTATTATATAAATAGTATGTAACTCCAGTTACTATTTATTCTTCCAGGGCAGAAAACCAAACCTAAACCTTAAACTATTCACTCCAAGTAAGGCTGTCAGAAACTGCCTGTCACGGCTCTGCACTGAATGTCAAAGTTTAGAACTTGATGCATTTGTTTCTTCCATGCACGTGTAAGCAGAGAAACAAAAATATTCACTTTAAATCATTATTATTTTCCTAAATTGTATTCCTCCACTGAAAACAATCTTTTTAGAGAAACAGTTGTTAGCTTACCATTCTCTCTGAACAAAGTGCACCATGTCCTGTATCGTGGATGGCTCACAGACCACATAGAGTCCCCACAGCCCTGTATCAGTGTAGCAGGTGTTGAAGGACTGGAAACTGTGACACAGGTTACCATGGCAGGCAATCTGAGCAAGTTTACTGGATAAATTCTGCTGAGACAAAAGAAAAATACATTATTTTATTAAGTGTTTTGAAAGCCTACTGGTCACCCCCATGTCTCTTTTTTCATTCTAATGATAGAACTTGCAGTAGTATCACAGGCTGAAGCAGAAGCTACGAGGTTAATTATCAGGTCTTCATTTCAACAGTTTCTTTCCTTGCATGTAATCTCACATTTCCAAGTAACAGCCCAGATTTAAGACACAATCATAAAGCTACTTGGGCAAGAAAAGGACAGTTACAGATGCCCAAGGGTTCTGATGACACACAGACTTGAAACATCCTACTTTCTACAAGGGCTGGCAGACCTCAAGTCACCTCCATTTAGAACCACTTCCTAAGATTTTCCTACATCCTGGGCAACAAATTCTCTCATACTCATGACTGGATCTCTTTCTCCCACTACAAAAAAGGATCTTCAGAAACAGCCATAAAGTAGCAGTAACACCATCAGATAGGTTTGAATGGGTCTGTATTGGCAGTACCCAAGTCAGAGAGATGTCACCAGCCCACCAGCCTCATTAAGAGCAGGAAGATGCTTGCAGCTTCACTCACCACGCCTCCTCCAAAGGAACGATCCCAGTTACCTATGAGAGTATTCGCTACCATAAGAGGGATTGTATCTGGGTGCGACCAGCCAGCTGCTTCAACAGCTATCGCAATGTGTGCCAAGGGCATCTTGTCATCTCTTATACGAATCTGTGGGAACATGTGAAAGTAGCTGCAGTACAACCTGTGCACGGTAACATATGTGAGAAGTTAAATATCAGGAGACAGACATTCCCATTACATCTGGATTATAAAGCATGTACAAAGAGAACCAACAATTAAAGCATACAAAGCTTTATTTAATATCAGCCTTAACTAGTCTTCCCTGTGGCAATTTCAGAGCTCTTCACCAACATTAAGCTTAATGCCACATACACAGAGAGGGCATTACGAGTCACTTCATGACAAACAGCTGCAAGCAAAGCTGATGACTTTTCAAAACCTGAATAGAGCTGGGAACAGAACACAGATGCCTTGTTCTCTGCCATATCCTTTAAATTAGTGATTCCCAAAAAGTGGAATTGCTCCAACACCATAGGAAGGGGATAAAAGGAAAGTAGCAGCAGGGTAAGGGAGGTAGTCCTCCAGGAACTGATGAAGCAGAAAAAATGGTGGCACTGAGTCTTGTCCAAGAAAGGTTTGAAAGTACTGCTTTGGAGAGCAGCTGCTCCACTGCCCTCACTGGGGGCAAGAAATGTTTTTATCTGCCAAGTCTGTGGCTGAGAAGCTCTCCCTCTTCAGCAGACAGCACATGTCAGTTGTGCTCATAGGGGTGGTAAGGGGCAGCTCAAAAAGCCATCTATCAGCTTACCTCACTACCCGTGAAGCTACAAGGTGGCAGGGGTGGCAGTCCTCCTTCTGGAGCAGACGGCAAGTTACCAAAGTGGCACTTTGCTAGGTCAAGTAGCTCATCATGAGAGATCCCTGAAGAAAGATATTTCATATACTTTCTACAGTTACTCTGTAAACAGTTAAACTGCTATGCAGTTTAGAGACTCAACCAAGCAGTAATTTATCATTCCCCTCTCTTTAATGCCATACTTTCAGATTCCTCACACCTCCCCATTATACAGAGTAATAATCATTATCACCCTTCTTAATTCTCTTCAATAGCATTCTATTCATATTACACCAAATCAAGCTGTTTGCTCTCAGTTTCAAGACTCGATGGTATTTCTCTGTTTTCCTTGCCGCTCCCCTTTTCACACTCAACCCCTTCTAGGCCTCTCTTTTCCTGCCCATATGGAAGAATGACCTTGGTCTCCAATTCACGTCTAGTTACTGGTTTACTAACATTTCTGGAACGTTACTGAGGGGAAAAGGGAACAAAAGTTCAATGTGTATTAAGGCACAAAACATGCAGGGCTCACAATGAACTTGCAGGATCTACTGAACAATAGGTAATTCATCATGCTTTTCACAGAAACTTAAAGGCTACAGTTTTAAGCATAGTTTCACATGATCCAGGATGAGTATCGCATACTGACCTCCAGCAGCAGCCAGGACCATTCTGGGTCCTTTGTAATGTGTTGTTATGTACTCCACCAAGTCATTACGGTTTATGGATCTGGAAATAGTCAAGGCAACATCACTACTGCATCAGTAAAGTTTATTAAGAGTAAGGAGAGCTAAATCTATAGAACAATACAATATCAAAATAATTGTAAGTTCTGCCAATGCACAGAGCTGTGCATAGAGGCACAAAGCAAAAATACGGGTGACTTCCTACAAAGGAAAGAGGAACTTGATACATTTTGCCTTTCAAAGCTCATTCAGCTTCCTGAAAAGGAATGAGAATTATGACTCAGCCAGGTGGAGACAGGATCCACTAATGTTCTCATGTTAATGTCAAAACAGCACACTTAACAGCCTCCTGGCCTGCACTGGTATAAACAAATGCTGGAAGAGCAGTGCAAACAGTTGTACTTACAATAATGCCCAACACCTGACCAATAGGAAAAAGAAGCATTTTCAGTTTTGTGTCAGATGTATTTTTAACAAGCAGGAGAAAAATATGGCAAATAATGAAGACATGCAGTAGACGTCTGAAGTTCACATACTCTTTGATGCCTGCATACAGGGAGTTAAGGCAATAGGGAAACTCTTCTTACAGTTATATCCAGTACAATTTCAGATACCTTCCAGGTAAAAATGAAAACTGATTTCCCTACATTTTCAGATGAGACTTTTCAATATATTAAAGTTACTACACAATTAAAGACAGCCATAAATTTGGACATACTTGATATTTTCAGTGGGTCCTAAAATTGTCCGTCCTAGGGCTGTTTTCTGATAGGCTGTAGCATGAAGGTAATCAAAGACAACTTCTTGTAAATTGGTTTCAACCTCTTGCATCTCTCGAAGTATAACTCCTCTCTCACGCTCAATCTCTGCTTCTCCCAGGGTACTGTTCTGAATTATGTCAGCAAGAATTTCCACAGCTAATTCAAAAGAGAGATGGGAATAGAAAGTGTATTTTCAGACTACCAAAAAAGTCTCGTTCCAAAAGTAAAACCCACTCCAAAGACCAAGTGGCCCAAAATTTGCTAGTAAGATTTGCAAGGGGACAAAACTTGCTCTGCAGGAAGGGAGAAGTCTAGAAGGTATTTTCTTTTGGGAATCTAAAGACAAAAATGTTTCAAATATCAGCTTCCCTGCTGGCACTCTCCTTTCCAAACCTGCACTCTCACATTCCTGTGAAGTTCAAGAAAGGACTTTTCACCCGGGAAGGAAGGGACAGTTATGCTGCAAAGCATCATTCTGTGTTTTCTCATCAGGAGCTGGATAAGCTGGATAAGGTTTTGCTGCTTTTCTGATGAATGAAAGCAGTTACCTCTTGGTAAGTCTTTAGAAAAAGCCTTTGCATAATACACGGTTTGTTCCCTGGATGTATACGCATTCAGATGAGCTCCCATGTTCTCAATCTCTAGTTCAAGGTCTAACTGAGATCTCTTTTTTGTTCCCTGAAATAAAACAATAAGAAAAATCAAACTAGACCCTATAATTCACCTACTCATCATTACTACTTCTTGTCTGGAAAAGTCAAGGTCAAGAGAAAGAAAAAGTCTTCTGGAAAGAAAACTGACATACAAATCTCTCCAAGCTTGAGAGTCAAATATAAATCCTACTATACTCCCAAACGAAAATAAAAAGCTGGCATAAGGGGGACTATGTTCTTTCTAAGACTATTACAAGAAGTTAAAGTGACTTAAAATTAGACCTGTGCTACTAATCTATAGTCGTGTATCAGATACACAGACCTAGGACTAGCTTCATTTTCTAATGGAAACCAAAGTCTAAGTTGTCCACTTTTTTTTTCTTTTCTCTCCATGATTTGGAAAATCTATTTCTACCATTCTGACAAAATTCTTAAAATTGATCTTTAAAGATAACTTAGAAATCCATTGCAAACATCTGCATCAATACCCATACTCACTTTGAAAGCCATATGCTCAAGGAAGTGAGCAGTTCCATTGTTCTTCTCATTTTCATACCTGCTTCCAGCATCAATCCAAAGCCCAACCTCATTGGGGGAAAAAAAAAATAAAATTCATTTTACCAGCTAACAATCCAGCTTTGTTGATTTTTTGTGTATGAACTACACTTAGATTTTCAAGATCTAGTTTTAAATGTTTTTTTCCTTAAATAAAGCAGGTTTTCAAGAAAATTTTGATCTTCACAAAAAAATGCAATCACAAATCTTTACAAAAGCCTTAAGACTTCTATTTCCTAGCTTAAGTTTTAAGAATAATTTATAATAAACATTGAAAGAATGTAATTTACTTCCACAAGGAAATGAATACACATGAACAGCTACCAAAAAAATCTTCCCTTTACAAGGTACCTACTGTGCACGTTGAGAGTCCAGAGTCTTCAGAAGCTACTTGCAAGCCATTTTCCAGAGGACTCACCCTAGTTTCAGGAACATTTAAGATTACTTCTGTTGCTGCTTTGGCAGCTCTGAGCCTGCCTGTTCCAACATGGATACACTGTAAGGAAAAAGCATCAATCATACTCAAATTGCTAAATTATATCCTAGGATGCTCTTCTGAAAAATGTATTCCTGAACTTAAACACTAAATTTGTGGATCTTTTTTAAAGCACGCATTTGTTGGTGAGGCAGCAGCGGCGGCAGCAGCGACAAGACTGAGGCGAGGCCGAGGCGGTGAGGGTTCGATCGCGCTGTGCAGGGGATTCCTGAGCCAGGGACCCCCCACTCGCAGCCCCTGATGGCTCCCAGAAGTTGGCGGCAGCCAATGAGGCCTGGCCTCGAGCCGCGTGGGAGATTTTTAAATGCCCCTGGGGAGTGCAGCGAACAGGAGCGCAGCACGGCAGTTTGCACGGGGCAGTTCGCACGGGGAAGGCGCCAAGGAGCCGTGAACTAGGGAAGGGAGCGAGAAGCTGAGGTACTAACAACTGTTTGCTGCAGAGACCAGCTCCTGGGGGCACTTACCAGCTCACTGAAAGAACAGTGGTCGACACCAGGCAGAGGAAGACCCAACTGCATGTGGGAACCCAGACAGAGCTCCCAGGAAAGGATGCAGCTGTGCAGGCAGCAGGCTGCAGGGAATGCCATAGCATCCCCCTGGTAACAGGGGCTGTGTGCGCTGTGAGCAGGTGAATGATCTGCTCAGCCGAGCAGCACAACTGCAAGATCAGGCTGAAAGGCTTCAAGCTGAAGTAGAAAGGCTGAGGAGTATCAGGGAGGCTGAAATGGAGATAGACTGGTGGAGCCAGGCTCTGCCCTCCCTGCAACAGAAATGGAAGCACCCGCCGGAAAACACCCAGGATCGAGGGGCCCCTGCACTCTGCCCCTCTCAGGACAATGACAGAATCCTAAGTGAAAGGGGTGAGTGGAGGCAAGTTCATGGCCATGGCAGAAGGCGAGTGCCCTCCTTGCCCACCTCGCCTCCCCAGGTGCCTCTGAGAAACAGATATGAGGCGCTGGTTGAATACAGCCAGTCTGATGGGGATGTGGTAGACAGGCAACCTACATCAGAGATCTCACCACAGACAGGAAAACCTAGCAGAAATATAACAACCTCTTCCACAAGGAAGAAGAGAAGAGTTCTAGTTGTTGGAGACTCACTCCTAAAGGGAACTGAGGGCCCAATATACAGAGCTGACCCTCATCACAGGGAGGTCTGCAGTCTGTCTGGAGCCTGGATCAGGGATATCGCCTGGAAACTCCCCAACCTGGTGCAGTCGACAGACTACTACCCACTACTGATCTTCCAGACAGGGGGGGAGGAAGCTTCATCCTGTAACCTGAGGGGGATGAAGAAAGACTTTAAGGCTATTTTCTCCTCCCTCCTTCTATTTTCAGGTGATGTCATGGGATGGAATAGGAGCATTCATTCCATAAAGGCCTGGCTAAGAGACTGCTGCTACAGGCAGCGCTTTGGGTTCTTTGATAATGGCTGGTTTTATAAGACACCAGACCTGACAGCAATACATGGGGAAGGTTTATCTCGCAGGGGCAAAAGGGTCCTAGGACAGGTACTAGCAGGGCTCATTTGGAGAGCTTTAAACGAGGTTTGAAGGAGCATGGGGTTGTAGCTGGCCTTGCACCACTGGGGCAGTGCTCTAGTACTGATGATGACCAGGAGGCCTCCCACCCCCCTAGGGTGAAATCAGCGTGCTCAGCTCGCTCTCTGAAATGCCTGTACACCAATGCACCCAGCTTGGGGAATAAACAGGGGGAGTTAGAAATCCGTGTTGGGTCAGGGGGTTATGATCTAGTGGTGATTACAGAGACCTGGTGGAACAGCTCGCATGACTGGAATGTGGTCATGGATGGCTATGAAAGATAGGCCAGCGAGGCGAGGTGGTGGAGTTGCTCTTTATGTGAGGGAGCAACTAGGGTGTATTGAGTTCTGTCCAGGGGCGGATCAGGAGCGACTTGAGAGCTTGTGGGTGTGAATTAAGGGTCAGGCTGGCATGGGTGATACAGTTGTGGGGGTCTATTACAGGCCACCGGATCAGGGTGAGGAGGTTGATGAGGCCTTCTACAGGCAGCTGAGAGCGGTCTCGCAAATGCAGGCCCTGGTTGTCATGGGGGACTTTAACTACCCTGATATTTGCTGGGAGGCTTACTCAGCCATCCATCCACAGTCCAGGAGGTTCCTTCAGTGTGTTGATGATAACTTCCTGATGCAAATGGTGGATGAGCCAACTAGGAGAGGAGCGCTGCTGGATCTTATTCTCACGAACAAGGAGGGTCTGGTTGAAGCGCTGAAGGTTGAGGGTAGCCTTGGTTGCAGTGACCATGAGATGGTGGAGTTCAGGATCTCGTGTGGCAGGAATAGAATACCTAGCAGAACTACAACCCTGGACTTCAGCAGGGCCAACTTTGGCCTTTTCAAGCAATTGCTAGGGGAAATCCCATGGGACAGGGTACTTGAAGGTAAAGGGGCCCAAGATAGTTGGTTAGCGTTCAAGGACCTCTTCTTCTGAGCTCAAGATCAGTGCATCCCAACAGGCAGGAAGTCAAGAAAGGGTGCCAGGAGACCTGCATGGTTAAACAGGGAACTGCTGGGCAAGCCCAAGTGGAAGAAGAGAATTCACAGATCATGAAAGGAGGGGCTGGCCACTTGGGAGGAATATAAGTCTGTTGTCAGAGGATGCAGGGAGGCAATGGAAAGCCAAGGCCTCCTTGGAATTAAACCTTGCAAGAAAGGTCAAGGACAACAGAAAGGTCTTCTTCAAATACACTGCAGATAAAACCTAACACTAGAGGCAGTGTAGGCCCACTGGTGAATGAGGTGGGTGCCCTGGTGACAGAGGATAAAAAGAAGGCAGAGTTACTGAATGCCTGCTTTGCCTCTGTCTATACTGCTGGAGGCTGTCCTGAGGAGCCCAGGACCCCTGAGGCTCCAGAGGAAGTCAGAATAGAGGAGGAGTTTGTCCTGGTTGATGAGGACTGGATTAGGGATCAGTTAAGCAACCTGAACATCCATAAATCCATGGGTCCTGATGGGATGCACCCGCGGGTGCTGAGGGAGCTGGTGGATGTCATTGCTAGGCCACTCTCCATCATCTTTGTTAAGTCGTGGGGAATGGGAGAGGTGCCTGAGGAGTGGAGGAAAGCAAATGTCACTCCGGTCTTCAAAAAGGGCAAGAAGGAAGACCTGGGTAACTACAGACCAGTCAGCCTCACATCCATCCCTGGAAAGGTGATGGAACAACTTATCCTTGGTGCTGTCTCTAGGCATATCAAGGATAAGAGGGCCATTAGGGGCAGTCAACATGGCTTCACCAAGGGGAAGCATGCTTGACCAACCTGATAGCCTTTTATGAGGACCTAACCCGGTGGACAGACGATGGTACAGCAGTGGATGTGGTCTATCTTGATTTCAGTAAAGCATTTGACACAGTCTCCCACAGCATCCTTACAGCTAAACTGAGGAAGTGTGGTCTGGATGATCGGATAGTGAGGTGGATTGTGAACTGGCTGAAGGAAAGAAGCCAGAGAGTTGCGGTCAATGGGACAGAGTCTAGTTGGAGGCCTGTATCTAGTGGAGTCCCTCAGGGGTCGGTACTGGCACCATTACTGTTCAATATATTCATCAATGATTTGGATGAGGGAACAGAGTGCTCTGTCAGCAAGTTTGCTGATAGCACCAAACTGGGAGGAGTGGCTGACACACCAGAAGGCTGTGCTGCCATTCAGAGAGACCTGGACAGGCTGGAGAGTTGGGCGAGGAGAAATTTAACGAAATATAACAAGGGAAAGTGTCGAGTCTTGCATGTGGGGAAGAACAACCCCACGTGCCAGTATAAGTTGGGGACTGACCTGCTGGAGAGCAGTGTAGGGGAAAGGGACCTGGGGGTCCTGGTGGACAGCAGGATGACCATGAGCCAGTAATGTGCCCTTGTGGCCAAGAAGGCCAATGGCATCCTGGGGTGTATTAGAAGGGGTGTGGTTGGTAGGTCAAGAGAGGTTCTCTTCCCCCTCTGCTCTGCCCTGGCAAGGCCGCATCTGGAATATTGTGTCCAGTTCTGGGCCCCCCAGTTCAAGAAGGACAGGGAACTGCTTGAGAGAGTCCAGCGCAGAGCCACAAAGATGATGGAGTTGAACATCTCCCTTATGAGGAAAGGCTGAGGGAGCTGGGTGCCTTTAGTTTGGAGAAGAGGAGACTGAGGGGTGACCTCACTAATATTTATAAATATGTAAAGGGTGAGTGTCATGAGGATGGAGCCAGGCTCTTCCCATTGACATCCAATGATAGGACAAGGGGCAACAGGTGCAAGCTGGAACATAGGAGGTTCCGCATAAATATGAGGAAGAACTTCTTCACAGTGAGGGTAACAGAGCACTGGCACAGGCTGCCCAGAGAGGTTGTGGAGTCTCCTTCTCTGGAGACATTCAAGGCCTGCCTGGATGCGTTCCTGTGTGACCTGACCTAGGTGTTCCTGCTCTGGCAGGGGGATTGGACTAGATGATCTTTTGAGGTCCCTTCCAATCCCTAACATTCTGCGATTCTGTGATTTAAAAAGAAAAAAAATCAGCACTACTTCATATCAGGGATGCGTTAACCTGACTCAGAAGAAAAAGATGAAGATAACTAAAATAGAGTAGGCTGCATCTGCTTCCCTCCAATCAAATGACCTGACAGAAAAGCATGCTACTATCAGACAGCCACTTTGACAGCCACACTTGTTTCCCAGTTCTGCCAGCAAGAGCCTGCAGGGCTTTTTGAACATATCCTTTAACATTTGGAATTCTTTTGGGTACCTGCTTTCTAAAGTGAAGTGAGACATAGTCCGAGGGCCTATGTCCAGTACTGCAAATCACTGTCGCCCCTTGTTCAAAACAGGGACAGATATCGAAATTGGCACCTTTTACACAATTGTCTGGCAGTTCAAGCACATTAAATCAGAATGAAGTAGAAAAGAAAGGAAGACGGAGGTTAGAAAAAATTTATTGCACTTTTTCGAAACCAATTTAAATATGTATCCCAAATGCATAGTTCAGGGAATAAGCTATTCCAAAAATTGTGAATGTATCAAGATTTCCCTCACCATGTTACTGCCCCAAACATGGAAGTGCAAAATCTAGCTCTCACTCACTCTCCTCCTGGAATACCAATAGGCTAGATCTCTCAAAACTCATGTATTTTAGGATCATAGCACAATTCAAGTTTGCAGGGACCTCAGAAGGTCTCTAATCTAACCTCCTACTCCAAGCAGGATCAGTTATGGGGTCAGAGCAGTTTGCTCAGGGCTTTTTGTAGCTGGGTACTGAAAATCTCCCAGGATGGTGAGAAACCACAAAGCCTCTCTGGGCAGCCTGCTCCACTGCTTGACTGCCTCATGGGAAAAAAAAGTTTTTCATATATCCAGTTTTGCCTCTCTTGTTTCAACTTATGCCCATTGCCTCTCATACTGCTACCATGCCCCACTGTGTAAAGCCTCATTCTGTCTTCCCAACAGTCTTCTCATAGATACGAGGAGACTGCTGTTAAAGCTGTGTTTTCTCTTGGCTGAAGAAGACCCAGACTCTTAGCCTCTCCTCACAGGGCACAGGCTCCAGCCCATAACCATCTTGTTGGCCTTCTGCTGAACACACTCCAGTTCACTAATGTCCTCCTTACAGTGAGGAGACCAAAACCAGTTGCCTGACAAGTGCAAACTCATCGCTTCCTTTGATCCTGTGTTCCTGTTTGCTCAGCCCAGGCTGCCGCCAGCCACGCCGCTCGCTGTCCCCCTGTACCCCAGGCCTCTTCCACAGAGCTGCTCCCCAGCCTGGGCTGTTGAAAGGAAACATTTTTCACTGCTAGTCTGCATTACAGGTAAGGAAAAAACCTGTGTTTGAAGACAAAATCTTCCTCTCTTGTTTTTAGAAAGAAAAGCTTAGGTTTTAAACTGAAAGAATGGGGAACATGGCAGAAGGAGAGAGCTCTAGGATCAAGGCCTCTGGGCAGCCTCCATCTAACCACGAGACAGAAGGAGGGTTTAAGCTTTCCCTGAGCTCCTGAAATAACTAATAGTATTGAACATGGCTTGAAGGTTTGCTTGACATAACTAGGTTGCTCTTAGCATGAGTAAACAAGTATGAGTAAGCAAATACTGTGAGTTCTTGTTTTTTACTTGGTTAACCATAAACAGGGGCCCACCCTTCCGCAGGGGTGAGATGAGACAGCTGCTTTTAGGCGTGCATGCCTTGCCTATCTAGGAAGCCATAAAATTAGTTACAACAGACAAAATAGAGCACTAAAGTTATGTAAGCAAACTGCTTGCTTATCGGGGATTAACTGCAGGACGTATGGAACATATGGAGCCTTTGACAAAATTGTGATATAAGCTGACTGAAATTTTACCTCGACGGAGGTGTATTTTGTAGGGTGCGGACCCTATGCTATCCCCGCCGGTGAAAATAAAGGTGCTTTGGCTTACAGTCCGTCTGAGTCGATTCCTTTGAATCACTCCCCTGGGGTGAGCACTCCAGGCCCCGTGCCGGGGTGGAAGCTGCTGCTGCTGCTCTCTAAGGCATCACATCCCAGCCCCTGCAACGCACCGCTCCGGCCAGCCCCGACGCCTCGGCACCGCAGCGGGTGACAGAGGGTAAGAACGACCGCAGGGGGCAGACAGCAGACCCCGAAACCTGTGACACCCGGGCTCGTTCCCCGGAGCACCGCATCCCGCCCGGCAGACTACAGCTCCCGCCATGCACCGCGGCACGGCGCGCACGCAGCGCTAACTCCTTCCGCGACCACAACTCCCAGCGTGCACCGCGCCTCGCCGCCGCCAATCTCCCCGCCCCCACTGCGGCAGCCTGCGCACCCGCGTAGGGAGACACCGGCGCACTTGGGCTCTCCGCAGCTCCCTCCCCTTCCCCGCTCCGCGGCCTACCCGGTCTCCCGAGCCGGACGCTCGCACAAGGCGAGTAGACCAAGGCAGGACAAGCCGCCGAGCCGCTAAGCGAGCGGTAGACGCAGCCATCTTGGCGAGGGCGGGGCGGTGGCGGACTTCCGGCGGGTGGCGCGCAGGCAGGGACGGGACACCTCCGCCTCTGCCCCGCCCAGGGCGCTCCCCCTCGGGCTCTGAGTTCGCTTCAGTCCTGCTGTGAGGCCTGTGGCAGCCGTGGTGTCACCAGCCCAGTTAAAACTGCCTCCTTTGCCTGCCCTTTCCCTGAGCAGCCTCCATGGCAGTGCAGTGTCATCCCTCAGAGCCCTGAGCGCACCAGCGCTGCCCAAGTCCCCAGGAGAGGGGTGTTCCCTTGCAAGGAAACCAACACTGGGGCTTCGACCAAGCCCCGGTGGTGGGAGCCCAGCAATGGGAGGGAGGTCCAGTACCTGACCCAAGCTATGAAAAGTTTGTATTCCTCACAAAAGTGCTGCTTCCCCCGTAATTCATATTTTCAGTGGGATGCTCCAACAAACCACAGTCAAAACGAACTATTTCAGAGCTGGCTAATTACAAACTCCGCAACACAGGCCTAGGTTTTAATTGCCCTGCCCTGCTAACTCTGCTCCACAGAACAGATTCAGGGAAGCCAGCTTTCCTCTCAGTAAACCGTTATTGCCAGTTCCAGCATCCACCAAGTCCTGCGCTAAGACCTTCCGTTAGTTTGTGAACTGCTGTGGGCAGAGCTGTCGCTTGCTGAGGTTCCCTCACATCAACTGTGAGTTGATGGCGTTGTGTTTCCTGTGAGACAGATCCACCCTAACTGGGGAAATCCCAAGACTGAAACAAGATAATAATCTAAAGTCTTGTTTTAAGAAGCATTCTGGATTTATGCAACGTATGTATCTAAGAGACTGAACTGTTAGGGCTGGGAAGGCTTCATCGACACCAGTAAATTCAATGCCCTGCCAAGGCCAGCTGGCAGGGAACTGCCCGTGCCAACGCTGGTGAACTCCCTCAGCTCCCAACACAGCTTCCCTGTGCAAACTGCTGGGACCAGTCCCTCCCAGCTGCCATGGGCTGGGAAAGGCTTGCAGGAATGGTACTTGATGAGAGCCAGGTTTGGGCTGAGAAAAGTTGTGGCAATGTACCAGTAGATACAACTTCAGTGCCAAAGATCATTCCTGAGTGTGTTTGGTAGGTATGGCTGTAGATAAATAGGTATAGACATGCAGTGCTGTCAGTTTTAATTTCCTGTTTAAAGTTTTTTCCTGGAGTACAAGCTTTTTGCTTGGCTAATCAAGTATTATCTCAAAAATGAGGGAAAAGCAGTGGTGAAATTCTATTATTTCATAGAATCACAGAATGTTAGGGACTGGAAGGGACCTCAAAAGATCATCTAGTCCAATCCCTCTGCCAGAGCAGGAATACCTAGATCAGGTTACACAGGAACACATCCAGGTGACCCTTGAATGTCTCCAGAGAAGCAGACTCCACTGAAACAGGGGAAAAGAGTTAACAGTAATAGTTTAACCAAAGAAGTATGCAACTCTTGCTTGAAGAGTATGTAACCTTGCCTGCTAAATGAAACAGGGGCTACAGGCCGCTGATAAGAGGAAGGACAATTCCCGCTTCTTCAGCATTCGAACCTGTTGAAACCAACCCCACGGTCTGGAGAAGAGCCAGAGGCCCACCAAGCATGCGCAACCGAGGTGAAGAGTTCAGGTGAGAGGAAGACTCAGAACCTTCCTCCTGAGACCCCCGAAAGGTGACCACCAGGAGGCACTGTGCAGGCGCAAGCAAGAGGCGTGGAATATTATAATGATCTGATGCAATCCTCATGAATATGTATTACTTCATGCTATAAAAGGAGCCTGCTTTTGCCCCTCGGTGTGCAAGTTAGGAAGAGTGATCCCCCTTGTACCCAGCGCTGAATAAACATACCTACTTTATAACTTTTCAGGAGTTATAGAGTCTTTTCCGCATGTCACCACAACCTCTCTGGGCAGCCTGTGCCAGTGTTCTGTTACCTTCACTGTGAAGAAGTTCTTCCTCATATTTATGTGGAACCTCCTATATTCCAGCTTGTATCCATTGCCCCTTGTCCTGTCATTGGATGTCACTGAGAAGAGCCTGGCTCCATCCTCATGACACTCACCCTTTACATATTTATAAACATTAGTGAGGTCACCCCTCAGTCTCCTCTTCTCCAAAGTAAAGGCACCCAGCTCCCTCAGCCTTTCCTCATAAGGGAGATATTCCACTCCCTTCATCATCTTTGTGGCTCTGCACTGGACTCTTTCAAGCAGTTCCCTGTCCTTCTTGAACTGGGGGGCCCAGAACTGGACACAATATTCCAGATGCAGCCTCGCCAGGGCAGAGGAGAGGGGGAGGAGAACCTCTCTCGACCTACTAAACACACCCCTTCTAATACACCCCAGGATGCCATTGGCCTTCTTGGCCACAAGGGCACATTGCTGGCTCATGGTCATCCTGCTGTCCACCAGGACCCCCAGGTCCCTTTCCCCTATGCTGCTCTCCAACAGGTCAGTCCCCAGCTTATACTGGCACATGGGGTTGTCCAAGTCCCACACTGTGTGGTGTGACACAATAGAAAGAAAAAAAATACTATTTTTAAAAACTCTGTACTACACATACTGGGGGGAAGGCACTGGGTTTTGGTACTATTTTCCTAACCCAGTAACTCTGCTGTGCCTCAGACTGTACCACAATACTTCTGACAGCCTCTGTCTCAGTACAGATACTACAAACCTTCCCTACTGGTGCCTTGCTCTGCTCCAAAAAGAGAGAGAAAGCTGGGCTCTTGGCAGATGATCAGAAGGACGAGGATCTTGGGGTCTCTTCCAAGTAGTACTGGCTTTTCCCCTCATCTTTCAGCACCTTTCTTCTGTGCCCCCTCTGCTTTGCTATTTAATAGATACAACCACTTTCTGAAGGAGCTCAGTGCCAAGCTGAGGAGAGCCCTCAGTTGCTCTCTCTCGTGCCCAGGGCTCTGCTTCCATGCTGAGTCTTGAAAATGGTGGGACCGAAGGATCCTTCTGCTCAGCATGAGCTGTCTCCTACAACTCAGAGGTTACTCAGAGCTGATTCACAAGAGCTGTCAGAAGTGGTGCTCCCTTCCCCCTGAAATATTATCAGTCATGGGCAGATTTTAGGTAACAAAATTACTGTGACTCACAAATGACAGTGATGGTTATTAGAAGCTCCTGAGCTGTCTCAGTTGCTATAGCTTGAGAAAGCTATTCACTGTGATTTACCTTCTCAGACTCTAAAACACAGAGCAGTTTCAGAGAAATCCATTGTATTTTAAATCTGTAGCTTTTATGGAATATTTTGTGTATGTAGGCAAGTTGTTATTCCCTTTGCAGTTCAAACTGAAAATGTACTGACTGCCCTAAAAACTTTGCACTGCCATTTTATGTGCTGGGTGCTTAAACAGCAGCCTAAATCCTGCAGTAGGGCCTGTTCAGTTTCTGTCACAAGGACTGTAATTGCATGAAAATAGTAAACCACAAAAGCATGATACACTGCATACATTTAAAAATAAAAGTGGAAACTGTTGTTAACACAATAGTTAAAATACAGACCTAAGTGCCAAGAAACCAGATGCTACCTAATTTGACAAGGACCCCTTGATCACATATGTAACTGTAGATCTCTGTGACTGAAATTGTTACTGTTATTTTGCTGCTTATACTATTTCAGTACCCACATAATCTATGTAAGAAGCAGCTTGTAGCTGCAAAGCAGGCACATCCTTTCACCAGGTAATTTACATTAGAGGTAAATTAATTTCCATGGAATAGAAAAATCTAACTTCACATGAAGCTAGCTACCTTTTTTTTTTTTTTTTAGTTTAGTTTCTCCCTTTTAACCTCTGCATATTCAAAAGATCCATCCAGTTCCAGCAATTTTTAAATTTCAGATATATCTCTGTCAAGTTGTAAAATAAAAAAGCAAAGCACCAAACTGTGCATTTAAAAATTAAAATTAAGCTTCTCTTCCATTTTACAGCTAGATCTAACTGATCTCATTATGCTGGGATTTATCTCAAAGATGTTTTACCAGACTTCACTAAGCCATTAGCCATTCTCCATCCTAGAAATTTGAATCCTTGCTAGACATAGAATTACAGCTTAAGATAAACTGATTATCCCCGTAATATGTCTCCTCCTTAACAAAATAGCAGTGTCTCATATGTAAATGCAGTCATTAGAGACATGCAACTTTAAATGAAGAAATGTTACTATTCAGCTAAAAATGCAATAAAATTAAACAAATACTGGGGTTCTAGCAGTACAAGCTGAATATATAAACATTCATCACTAAACTCTTACAAAACACTACTTTTTAAATGGTTTTAACAATCTCTTTTTACAATGAGATTATTTAGAAATGGACTATTATAACAGTGAATGTTGACAATATCCCTCTGGTTTAGGTAAACAGTATTATCTGGAGGTTCCAGATGGAGAAAATGAGACCTTTCTTCATAGTTCTTATGTGTCTAGTCTCAAGCAACAACAAAGTAAAAGGGCCAGGATTAGCAGAGGGGAGTTCTATATAAACAATGGCCTTGCCATTTATCTGGCAGTCATCAGCATGATACATAAGTAGTTGCCTGCCAAGATCAGGATGCCACAGAGCCTTATGACATGGGTAGATGATACAGGTGAGATTTTCAGGATAACAATCTGGTTCTTCATAACCAGACTCCAGATGTCACCCTAAGTATGAAGAGCTTTGTATTTTACACTAAGTAGCTATTTTAGATTAGCATCCCTGGTAAACAGGTTTCTGGAAAAGGACCAAATGGCACTTTCGGTTTTTAAGCAGGCGTTACCCTTCAAACTCATCAGGTACTCCACCAAAACCCACAGTAATATACAGTCTGAATTATACAATTCCAACTGGTTTTCTGAGGAAATGAAGTTTCCATGCTCATTACTTTACAACCAAACTTGACACAGAGATCTCAAAGAATCTCAAAAGGCCATTCCTATCTCGTGTGAAAACGAGCAGCCAGGAACGGCCAGCTGAGGAGAAGGCTGTGGTATCAGCTCACACACATGGGGAAAGACTCTACAAATACTCAATATGAAAAAAAAGATTCAGCTGGTTCCAGCATTCATAGATCTAGCGGGATGCTTTTAGAGTAATACCTCTACTTTATAATACAATTCCATGGAGTAGCAGTGAGAGTTACGTAAATCAGAATTCTGCATATACATGCCTGATGCATATATAACCATATGTCAACATAGGGGCTGAACGCAATAGTTTGAAATCAGCACTGCTGTAACCCTGAACTTGAATGGCAATCTTGTTATGAGCAAAGAAAGCATGATCATATTGAAAGGTTTTTCTTTCAATTGTATAGATAACATTTCTTCTGAAATAAAGAAAACGTTCATATCAGCAAGACACACTATCATGACCAGGTTACTACAGAAGTAGTCTGGCCAAGCTGTCCTGAATTACAGGTTGACTCAACCCTAGGCAAGATACTACAGCAACTGAGCACCAGAACAGCACTACTCAGGAAAAAGACCTTCAAAACTGCTGAAACCAGCACGCAGTAAAAGCATTAACAATTGAAATTGCCTTCAGCTAAACTACTATTTAGTGCTGTGCTGGCTTTTTGTAGAGTCATCGTGTTCACTGCTTATGTACAATCCACTATGTTTTTAAAGCAATGATACAGTATTGCGCTTAATGAATATGCCGAAATCCTGCTGCCAGGAATTGGCTTTAGCTTAGCCAAGCAAGCAGAATTCAAAAGAGCCTAAAAACACGGGCTCAAGAAACGACACTTTTTTGCAGAAGAGTGTTTTTTTTCTGAATAAAGCTGTTTTGAGAATACAAATCAAACTTCACAGACACTATGCTGTCTGAATTTCATGCCAGCTGCTTGCTGGCGTCTAGCTGGTTATTTTTATCAGTATTATCTATATGTTATCCTCCAGCTAATTAAATTGCAAATAGCTTTTCTTTCCCGTGGTTAATCACTGGGCAGCAACTGCAGGGGCCTACAGGCCACTGACACTGGTCTTTTGTACTCTTGAGCTGCAAGGAAGACTGTCTAAATTAAACATAAAGGCTGTTGGCTGAATTTATAACATTTCAGTTGCTCACTAATAGAGCACTCTTTTGAAGTTGCTGATTAAAAACTTTCTAGAGGGAATATTATAGTATTGTGTCTGCATGCAGTTGTTTTTGTCATAGGTATTTATACACTGAAATAAGAAAGAGGGACCTGGCGTTAAGTACCAGACAACATACTACCTGACTTCTGAAGGCTTTTATCAGAAAGGTAAGTGGGAGGAGTTTGGATAGTTCATAACAACACTTTTTCAAGGGGAACACACCAAACAAAAGATTCAGCCTGATGCAGTAACTCCTGTGGGTAAGTTCATCCAAGTTAGTAAAACAGATAGGTCTCTCCTTGTCTGTTAGCAGGCTTATTGCAGAACAAGGATCTTCAAAATTAGTCCTTTGTATTGCTTTTGTTGGAATTCTATACAAGTGTCATTTCCATACCTTTCTTTGACTATAACCACATACAGGTGCATTGTTTTATACCGTTATTCTGATTTGAAGTGGATGAGTTCCCAAAACTCCAACATGGATTTCAACCTTTTGCTCGTTTTAAGAAAAGGTCACTTTAGCAAAATATTTTCTCCAGAATATAATTAAAATGTCACCCAAGTCTCTAGTATAATTCAATAGAAATTAACACAGTTAGTGAAAAATTAATGCAATTATGGAAAATATTAGAATTTAGCACCTGATCAGGCAGCCCAGACAGCCTTGATTCTGGGATTCATTCTTCCTCTGTTCATCGTTCAGGTATCAATGCTGTAAGCAGCTTTTCATAACTATCTGTGGAAAGAGAGTAGATTTTTACAAAAATGCTGTTAATGCTACTCATCACTGCTAGTAATATAGTAAATATAGAGTTACACGCTATTCTAATATGCAGATAACAGCTTTCTCTTTTGTCTCCTCTCTTAAACACGGTTTTCTCAATCTCGAATCCCTATAATCTCTTAAGTAAGCATCAACAAACACAAACTACAGACCATGTAGTTTTATATAGATATTAATACATTATGAGTCTGGACTTACTCAAAATAGTCATTGATCCAGGGCAGTTTTTGTTGAGCCACCACGGTTCCCTGTTGCAGTTTAAGTGTGGAAACAACATATATAAACATTCAGCTTTACAGCTCCATCCAGCTTCTCAGCCTGTTTTATAGCCTGGACTGATTTCCATGATGTTGTAGACTCTCTCATGTAGTCTCTCCATGATGCTATTGCAGACTGGACTGAGCCCTGCTATAGGCCTGCCCTGCACTCACATGTTAAGGTGGTATCACTCATCACACCTAACTCCAGCTGTATAAAACTAGTTCTCTACGCTCTCTCAATAGTCAGTGGAGGGAAAATGTGGGTTATCCGTGGTACTCTGGACACCTCTCTTTGGATGATTGCTAAGAAATGTCACCTGGTGGTCATTCTCTCTCATGGCGAATGTAGAGAAACAAATTACTAGTTCATCAGACTAAAGATAACCAACTTCTAGGCAGCTACCTTCAGGCAAAACAAATCTTATCCTGAGCTTCAGGCTAGCAGCTCCTCCCAGGCTTTCCTTATCTAAACATCAGATCCATATATTTTTTTAAATTATTAGATGATACTAAACAGAATATAAATGCATTTACTCAAGGGCACAACAAGTTGAACTTACACTCTGTAAGGGCCTCCAGCATTTTAATGCAACAGGCTGGAAATTCCGCAGCATCTTTACTTAAATTTAAACACTGAGTTCTTGTCCTTAATTCAATACAAATAAAGCAATCACTTGAGTACTCCTTGTGTTATTTATCTTTATATTACAATAAGTTTGGGGGGTTTTATGCATGCATATGTTCAAGACTCTGTAGCAACTATATTTTGTGCTGTTTTTTGTGAAATGAATAACCATACTGTAGACGTTACCAAGGGAGAAGCTAGGGGTGTTGACAGAGGGCTGGCAAAGAGGAAGTTGGAGCTATTATATCCAGAGAAGCCCGCAGAAGGAGTTTGGGAATGTAGGATAACACTGTTTGGTTATTTCTGCTCACATAAGCAGCTAACTTGCTACAGTTGATATTTAAACTTTTACTTTTCAAGTTAACAATCTGACGCACTGATTTTAGTTGTGCATATCTCTGAATATATTTTTTCAGACTAATTTCAGATTCACTGACCTTTTTTTATAGTTCTCTGAATAAAACAATTTCTGAGGCTTCTCAAGCCCACTGTGTTCTATGTCACAGACTGATGCCTTTCTTAAATCCTATTACAGCCCAGATTGCCAGACCTACCGTTGTCCAGATTGCAGCTGAGACAGCTGCTTTTGCTGGTCATTTTCTTCCCTACCACTTCCCTACATTTTTCTACTAACTTCCAGATGTTTGGCAGCTAGTGCAGAGCAGTAACTCTAAGCAGGCTGCCAGACACCTACTACATCAAACTGATGCACATGCATAAAGAACCAGTACGCCTTAAACACATTTGCTTCCACATTTGTCTTTGGAACTTCAGATACCGACTAGGAAGCATGAGGGTACCTCTGTACCTCTAGAATATATATAATTTTTTCTTTGAAAATCCCATTTAACTAAGTATATAAGGAAGAACTAGGTTAATATGAGATCTACCTAAGAGGTGTTTTCCAAACACAACATGGTCTTCATAGCAGATGAGCTGTAGTGTGTAGAACAAAAGAAGGTTTGGAATAAGAATCCAAGTTACTACTACTAAGTAGATTCAACAGAATTAGGGACAGTTACTCTCTAGCTGGTTGCAGTTATTGCACTGAAAGTATCGCATAGTGGTTGCACAACTCTAAGCATTAGCTGTAATCACATGCATTTCTGACTATGACTTATCAGTCATCCTTCCAATCTGTTAATGCTGGCAGAAACACTTTTTGTACTACGCAATGTTATCCTGAAACATTTTTTCCTGAATCAGGTATAAAAAATAATATCAGAAAGCTTTAGAACTTACTGCCAGCTGCATGGTGCACAAATCTCACAGCTACTCCTTTTGACTTTCCCACTTTTTTTTTTTTTGCTATTATAACCTGTGTTTTCTAGTCTTTGCTTTCTAACAGTGAAATTATTCACATCTCAATCTTTTCTTTTTGAATTACAGGTTAAGCACTAGGAGTAATTTTTAGTATAATTATACATACAAGTTGATCACAAGAGATTTCTTGAGAAACTCTGAACTCCCCCAAGCTTTTTGAAACTATTATTTTTTTACTATTTGCCCAGAGAGCTTGTGAAGTCTATACTCTTGCATGTTTTCAAAATCCAACAGGATAAAGTCTGATCTGCACCCATAGCTGACCCTGCTTTGAGCAGGGGTTGGACTAGAGACCTTCTGAGGTCTTTTTCAAACTAAATTATGCTGTAATTCTATGGTGATAAGTAACAGGCAATGTGGTTTTATGAGAAAACAACCTATTAAAAGCAACATTTCAGAACTGGGACATAGGCCTTGCATATTAAGGAGAAGCAATAGATGCTTCATATCTTGAGTATAATAAGGCTCTTAACCTGGTCTTGCAGAAGCACACATAGCTAGCTCTGGATCTATCTAGGTACCAGATTCAGTTTTCCTTGAAAATTCCCCTCTCATGCCCCATTCCTGTTTGTCTTCTCCTGAGGGCCACAGGGAAGTGGGCAGGCAGTGACCATGGCATGCACAAATGATGCCAGTTCTGCCCCATGACACCTTCCTTCTTAGGTGCATGGCCTTTCCTCAGGAGACAGGAAAGTGAATCTGTCACGTGGTCTTAATGCAGTGGACTAAGTGGTATGAGTGCATACATCTACACCATATAATAGGATAAACATCAGAATAAAAAATGGTAACAAACCAGAGAAATGATCTGAAAAAAACAGGATGTGGTTGAAGATGGAAGGATGTAAGTTATGATTTTTAAGACTAATCAGCTGCACAGGAAGGTGGTGGAGAGTTACTGGTAAGCAGCATACCCCTCACAAAAGCATCTAGGGGTAGTATTGCATCATAAACTGAACAAGCCAGTGCTGTCAAATTGTTGTAAAATAAGCAGACTTCACACTGGGGTGTATAAACAGCTCTATAAAAGACACATGAAGCAAAGTTCTGTTCAAATCAGCACTGATAAGACCTCAGCTGGAGTACAATATCCATTTTTGGGCACCTCACTTGAAGAAAGACCAATAAAGAAACCACGGCAGAGCCATGTAATTTTCAGAGGTATAGAAAATGTGACCCATCAGGTAAGATTGAAAGAATTCATTTGTTTAGTCTAGCAATGAGAAGACTGAGGGAAGATATTATATCAATTCTCAAACACAAAAAATATTGCAGAGATGATACAATCTGTTCTTCATGTCTACTGATGCAGCAAGAAATAATAGCTTTAAGTTGCAGCTTGAAGATCTGCATTTTACAAAAAGCTTTTGTACTGTAAGGAACGTTATGCAAGTAGCTCACTGTGGAAAGGTCTGAAGAATCAGCATGACTGCAAATTTACAAGGTCAGGTTAAACAAATATCTGTGAGGAGCTGATTAGATAGAGTGGATTCTGCTCTGAAGCAAGAGTGCTAAGTGAAAAACCCTTTCAGGTATCTTTTTTAATCATGTCTACAGAAGTGACTTCATTGTCCTCATTACTAAATTGGCGTGAAAAGGGAAGGAAAAGAAATGTACCAGTGTCACTTCTTCAAGTTTTCTTATATTATGCCAAGTCTTTTTCTTCCCCACTTGTTAAATCTCAGTCTTGATTTTATCTCAGTCTAGATTCATCTCAGTTAAATCTCAGTCTGGATTCTAAATCTAGAATTAGGTAGAACAGTACAGCATACAGGAAAAAACGGAAAATTATTTTTACTGAGACTGTTCTGTTTTGTAAATACTATTTTAACTTAAATAACCTGAGCAGCTGGGGTAAAAGAACCCTTTGATTTGTAACTGCTCATTTTATTTAAATGACAGGAATGGCAGGGATAATAGATGAATCCTTTGTTTAGCTTTATCTGTGCTGGAGAACATTTCTTGCAATTGCTCTGTAAACTACCATTTTGTCTAGGTCTTTTTACAGTAACTTTCTAAACTTTCCAGTTCTCCTAGTGACACAGGTACACAGACACTAAGATTTGGTGTCCTTTCAGCTAGGCTTGAAAACGTGCTCCTGCTCTAACTTCTTCCCATCAACTCTAAAGAAACTTACTTTGTGGAGGTCCTGGTGAAACTAGGGAGTCATCCACATGAAATTTCCATTACTTCTATGATTAAACATAAATAGTTGAGTTAAAGAGAACACCTGTTCCTCACTTCATTTGCTACAAAGAAGCAAGTCACTTGTTCTTTATCTACTCCAAAATCCATAAAAGTTGTTGTTTCTAAAAGCTTCCATTCTAGGAAGCAGGAAGCTTAGAAGCAATCTTTTTATTTTATTTTAGAGGTAGTTTTGTCCTCTACCTATGTTAAGCACTTTTAATAATAATTATATTTTATTAATTAACACTATTATTTTGTTACCTGATTCCAAAAGCATTTTCTATGGAAGAAGCTTACCACTGTACAGCATTGTGCTGTATGCTTCAGTCATTTATCTTTTGTTTTTTAAGCAAAAACTACCAGAATGCTTAAAGAAGCATCAGTCATTTCTCAAGTTATAAGTAACATACATGATAACTACATTCCCTTTTAAAGAGACAATGGCACATTTGTTGCTTTGTTGCCTCCATAGAGTTTACATTGTCAATAAAACATCATCAATAATTATTTATGCATTTTAAGTCACAGTTGTGCAGTTCTGATCTCATTTGACCAAAACTAAAAGACTCAGTTCAGAGGCATCTGTTTTCCAGTGACATCTATGCTTGCCTTCTTTCCTTTATTCAGTGAACCAGCTGTGTTGACTGATGTCTGAGAAATCAAGTTCACTCCCAGAATAATTCCATTGTAGTCAATTTAGTTGCAGCCAGCACCAATTTGACCCATGGAGTTCAGTATATTCTAGAAGGTCATGCAGCCTGTCAGTAGCTCAGACAGGATTTAAATAGAGGATCTTCCTGAATCCCAATTCAAATGAGTCTCTTTTGACATCATCATCATGTCTACACATTCAGAGTGACATTTTGTCAAATGCCACTCAGAGCATTGCTCATCTGTTGGCATACCAAAAAGAGACTTTCATGACTTTAGTCACATGCCCCCATTCTTTATTTCCATTTATGTATAACTCTCTCCTCTATTCAGTGCCAGCTGTTAAAACCAAAGTGGATTTCCTTTCCCTCTCCCTCTTGGGAGCCGTGGATGAAGAAGAGATTTCAGACTTGTTTCAGGAGGGCAGTAGCAGGGTACCGAGATCAGTCTGGGAACCCAGCAGTTTCCATTAGTGCCAGAGCAGCAGCTTAACAGCTGAAAGCAGCTTCATGTAGCATGCAGCACACCTGCATGGGGTGCTGACCATTATAATAATACTCCAATTATGAAAGATCCTCACTGAATGTAGTGGTTTGGACTCTGGGATTTCTTGAAGCCCCTTCTAGCTCTCTATTTATATGATGCTTGTATAATAAAGCTACAAAACCAGTTCGCACAGGCAAGGAAAAGGATACTCCATTATTCTGAATATCTACAAGCAATCACAAGGAAGCTCTAACTTACCTGTTATATACTTCCTTTCTTATTCATTACTATTTCCCCATAGTAACTTTACATGATTTAAAAAGTCATTATTTTTTCTTGTTTTCCATTTCACAATGCATTTTTCATTGTAATGTAAAAACTAACTTATCTGAAATTATGCAGAAGTTTTTAGTTACAATACCACTAGCGTTATCTGATTTTAACCAGGTTTCTTGTGAAACCATGCTCAGTGCCTTTCTGTCAAACTTATCGGCCAACTTCAATGATATTCGAAAGAAGAAAAGAAATTTCAAGGGCTTTCCGTGGATTAGGAAATCTTAGAGCATTCCGTGGTTGCTTAGTAAAGGTGGACAAGTCAGCTACATCCCAGTTCACACTGTGAACAAACCTTGGTATGCATCTGCCCTTTTCCTTGCAGCCTGGTTTTCATAGAAGGTAAACATTAAAACATTTGTGTTTGAAGGGATCTAAATGCTGATCCAAAGGCATCTGTTCTGGTCAGTTAAGGGAGCAAGGCCTCAGAGCATGTAAAAGTACACCCCTGAAGTAAGCCCAATACAGCCCAAAGTAATTAAGTTCCTGAAGTTTTCTTAAACACCAGTATTTGGATATAAGGAGACTCAAATTAGTTCCCTGAATATGGGAAAAGTAGGTAGAACACAGTAGCATGTATTACCTTAGAATGAGCCAGTTGGCAGTGGGCTTGTGCACTTGCTGGCCAGTCTGCCTGCACATATGAGTACTGGATTAACCACAGCACACGCAGCCTCTTGCCCAAACAGATGTCCTGGAAGGCACGGAGAGAAGTGGGCTCAGATATTCCACTGGGAGGGTAAAACTACAGAGCAGTGAATAAAAATGAATGGGACAAGCAGCTTACTTAGTTTTGTTCTTTCTGAAAAAAGCCTGTTTATATATGATTTTATGTTTCTATGTGGCTTTGCCTTTCCATATGTGCCCTGAAAGTACATGACCAAACAGTGGCCACAGTTCTTCCATGACCATTGCTGGTTTTATTCTATATTGTTGTCAGAAGTATTACACTGACTTCAAACTCAAAGATGAGACCGTGAATTCAAATAAATTGTTGCAGTCGTAGGATTTCCAAATGGGTATCTCAGTGTTCAGCAGGGAATAAACATCTATGAACCTCCAACATTGTCTGTAAGACTTCAAAGGTGTTATGTTCAAACATGAGAAGGAAGAGACACTTCTAACACTCTGCAGCTTTATAGACAGCTCCTATAAAGCATGTAGAATAAATGGCTGGACTGACCTGTCAGACTCTCATAATCAGCTCATCACTGTATTAGTGTACCCCCAAAATCATCCTGAAAGCAACCTATTTGGGACACTGCTGGCGAAAACTCAGGCCTGTACACTCTGTCAGCATCCTCAGCATTCAAGCAGTCTAGATACTCCTTCTGCAGATGTACACAGCCTGGAACACCCCCAGCCAGCATATTTCCACCACGAAATCCGTAAGAGTATGCTCTTCCGTACTCTCACGGCATGCCTCCTTCCCTTCCTACACATTTGCATCTTGTCCCTCTCCAAGCAATTGTTTTGCCAATCACTAGGCCTAGCATAAAGGACACAGCCAGCAGCAAAACAATCCAGTAACTAGATTCTATTGTACATAAAAAATTCAGTATATGGGTGATCGCTGGGGGTACAAACAAGTCAAACAGATCACATATAATAGACATCAACCCCAGCAACCCCAGGAACGACACAGCACAACCAATAATAGGTGGAATAAACAAAGAAACAGTCTCCCATAGAATAGATGGGAGACAGCCAAGTCAATAGGCTGATCATATAAGACAGAAGTAGCCACATATTGTTCCCCCACAAAGACCATGTTTGAAAATGCCAAACCTGACTGGGACCCAGTTGCAGGGAGTATCAGGAGGTCCTTCCCCAACTGGGAAACTCTGCAAAGTGCATCCACCTCACAGACACTCCACCCTTCCTGCAAGTGGTCCCACCTTTATCCCCAAAGCAGGACACCTGGCACTCATTTACCCGATGTGGGGCACCTGGGGCTTGTTTACCCAAGGGCTTTCCTTACAAGGCCGGCCACACCTTGGAGAAAAGCCAAAAGGCAAACTCATCCCCTCCTTTTAAAGGACCATGGGAACCACCCATATGTCAACCTTAATTCAGGGCTTGGGGTTCAGACCCCAGCACTTCAGCAGTTTGTAGTACTGTCAGTGCAGGAGCTCTCTCATTTTGCAGGCTGACCGTATGCCAAACAAGGAAGTGGTTTCTTGGCAGGATGAATTTTCCTCCCACATTCCAGAGGACTCACAACAGACACTCCCTGCCAAAGGGCCACATTCGCTGCCATGAAGGCAAACAGATCATCTTAAAGACCTACTGAGACCCAGCATCAGGGCTGTCAGATGATGGTATCTGCCACACAGTAACCCACTTGCTCTGTGGTGAATAAAAGCACAGGCTACAGCCAAATACTTCTTAGAGCCACAGAAAATGAAAACACAAGAGACATAAACGGCATGATAAGAATAAGGATCATTGCATATACAGACAGCAACCTGGTCACATCAGAAGTTAAACTAGAGGGTATAGTTAATATCTTAGCAATTCCTAACATTCATATTCAAGCCATGGTGCTACGTGTAAGAAATGCTCCCTTAAATAAAGGATAGTCACAAACTCAATCCATTTTAATATCAGTCTAAAATGATTGTTAGAGGGACACTTTTCAGTAGTGCATTTAGACACAAAGAAACAGTTTGTTATCATCTTGTCTGCAATGAAAGCAGCACAACGTCCTACAATTTCTAATTCACAATTAAAAGTCAAGACACTCATAACAACCTAACCGTGTTAGGAGCTACCCTACATATTATTTTTTTTCTCCTTTGTACATCCAAAATATCTTTTCGCTATTTATTACACCTGTTATCGTATCTTGTGTCCAATTACAAATGGGCAAAGATTTTTCTTTTGGCACAGTGCCATTCACGAAGGAATCTGGATCTGATCAGGCCTTTTAGATATTGTAATTAAATTTCCTAAATGAGTTTTAATGATAGCAATTTTGCAATATGTTATGCAATACTACAATACGTTATCAGGTGTTGACTGTAACAGTATCATCTCATGGTACTGCTTGTTCATATTGACACTGCCAAGCTCCACCAAAGTTGGAAACAAATGTAACAATTTTAATTTCCCCTGAGATATATGTTTAAATCTCAGTATCAGCTGTTGTCTAAGGCTAGATGTGTTCCAGTGAACTACAGCAGGGGCCTGGACATTGCCACACTTTAATAACCATTAAATTGCTACCAGAGTTTGGGCTCATGCCAGACAGTGCCCCAACACACTTCAGGGATTAGTGTGGGCCAGGGAAGACTTTCAACAGCAATTTTGACGCAGCCACCTGCTCGTCAGGACTAGAAAGGTTTATCTGTATGAAACTGCATGCACTGTAGGATTTGGTGTCAGGGCTGGAGAATGCTCCTAGCCTGTTACTAGTATAACACAGCCTAGATGTCTCTGTTATGGTTCCAGTTGATTGCCTCCCCTAGTTTTGTCCCCTACATAGAAGTTAAAGAGATACCAGCTAGGCACCAGAGGGTATTTCACATAATATTTAGAAGCACATCTTGTTTTAACTGTAGTTCATAAGTTCCTCCTCTGTAGTCCTAAAGATTGTCAAATTCTTTGTCATGTAAGAGGTTTGTATTTGTAATGGTAAGCATAACATTTACAGTCATTTCATTAAGTATTGTATATTGATTATATATCAGTTTTATAACAAACGAAATTTAATGTGTTGATTAAACATTACTGTGAAACATTTTGTACATATAAGTATACATATAAAAATATATTAGCTGGTTGTGTAGTCCTCTTTCACAGGGTAACTTATGTCCAACATAATTGGAAACTCTGCTTGCCTCTGCCTGCAACAGGTGCCAAATAACTTTTCTGTCTTAACTTCTCTCCAGAACAGTGTGGATACCACAAAGGCGGTTTCCTCTCCACACTGTAATTAGAAGGGCTAGGACAGGCTTTTTGATTATGTCCCGATATGGGCCAGTTTTGCCAGAGAGGTTTTTACTAGCCTAGTAGAATTTCTTTTGGTGCAAAATTTCTATGCTAGTAAAAATTTCAGTATAGCTAATATTAGAGTGGTGAAAAACTGCTTTGCTAGGATAGTTTATTTCCCTCGGAGATCCAGCACAAACTGTTCCAGCAAGTGTACTTTTTTGCTGCGATAAACCGCGTCTGCACTATAAGAGTAAACATTGCCTAGTATAGAGCAAGCCTAAACCTAAAGGGATTTTGGACTATGACTTGATATTCTATGATGGAGCAATAGATGGTACAACATGTTTTATTTTGTTTTCTAGGAGGATGTTCAATCATGTTAAGACAGCTCAGTTATAAAGCTATAAAATTTTAATGATAAGAATTTCTACTTTTTTTCTACTTTAGACTGCGCTTCAGTTACTGCCCAAGACAATGAGTATCATGCTCTGACACAGCTGACTAAATTAAACCTTGTGAAAGATAGCAATTCTACACTTTAGAAATCAAAACAAAATACTGATAAACTTCACTTGCATAGAAGGTTAAACCCTTCATCAAGTGAAGTTTTATAATCAAGTTAGTTGAGCTGTCCTGCCCATGATTAATGCATACTCTATCTCCAAGGAGGAGACACCACTGCAGATACAATTCATGAAACACTAACTGTGTGATTCTAATTAAGATACAGGTTGTTGCATTAAGCAGATTAAGCTACATTAAAGAACTTATCCTTCCAAGTGGTTAATGAAATGCTATACTCCAAAAACTTGTTCATTAAAAAATTGTTTCAGCTGTCAAATTTTGTGAGAAAATAAAATGCACTGACCCCAAGATTACCCCACTTTGCTATCCTTCAGTATCTGTGCCTCTCTGCAGTACAAAGCTCCCAGATCTTTTTTATTTCCATATGTAGTGGACAATATATAGGGCCAGTCCGAGTAGTAAGAATGCCAGGAATGCATGCTCCTGAAGAAAATAAAATTATTGAAACTCCCTTTCTTAAGACTAGGTGCCAAGCAAAAAACTCCTACCTCATGCACAGATGTCTGGAACCTTCCCATCTGTTAGCAGCTTCTGGCCTCCAACTCCTTCAGGATCCTAACATCTGTCCTCTGAGCATCTTAGCATGTCTGGACTGTATTAAGAGTCAGAGAGATCTCTGTTCTGGGTTTACACAACTATTTGAGCACAGATGCCCCATTGGGACTTTTCCTCAGTTTAAATGTGTTTGTGTGCTTAAGACATTGAAAGATCAAAACCTACCAAAGCAGCAGGACTAGACTGAAATCTTAGTTGGCTCATGGGAATACTGAAACAGGAAACTGCTGAAGAGCGCCTCTGAAGTTGAATTTTCTTGTGTTGTGCACACTGGCATGGCAGAGTAGGTAACAGGTGCTGATATACACTTCTAGTGGTGTCAGAAATTACTTGAGCAGCCATATAATACTTCACCAGTTGTTATATCAGAAAAGATATGTTTCCCTTTCAAATTGAAAGCTGCATGCTGCACAGACATCAGTTGTCTTTACTTACTATGGAGAGCAGCTTCATCATCTAACTCATTTAGTAGGTCTTAGATTCCGTAAAGTAACAGTAGAAATAACTTCAATCAATATGGATTTGTGTTCAGTAATGCTTGAATAAAAGTTGTTGCTACTGCGAGGCCAGCTTAGCGTTAGACATACTGATGGGAGATGAGATGCTCAGGAAACGTCAGGTGAGAAGAACCAGAAGAAATAAATAAATTAGGATTTTCCATTGGCAAAGGTCAGCAAATCTACTTGACCATAAGCAATCAATACATACCTATCTTCTCGTAAAGAACAAGATAACTTGGCAGTATTATCCTTCCTCTACCTTACAGAGAGCAAGAGAATGATAGATCAACGATAAGAAGAGTAAGGCTCATGTTTCTTCCCTCCCAAGACCTACCTTGAGAACTTGGCCTCTGAACATAGGTAAGATTTCTTCACTAATAAACTGGACATCCATTCCTGGGCGTCAAGATAAAATGTACATAACTGTGTCATCAGAGCTCCAGATAGTTTTAAATTGCATATTGCTGCTATATATGGTATTTTTTTCATGTCACAGCTGTATAGCTTTGTCCTTTACCTGCCATTGTACTATGTGCTTAAGGAGGTAAGGAAAGATTAAAAAAAAATAATACATATTTATTTCTGAGAACCTAATTTCTCTGGACCGAGTGCCTCAGAACCCCTCACTGCCCGTCCCACAGGCCGGAGCCGCGCGTGAACTCCTCGCGGGCACAACTAGGGGGTGAGGCGACGGCTGCGAAGGAAGTTGGGCATGAGTTTAACTTCCGAACGCCGGGGGAATGACCCCGGGGGCGATGCAGGGCTGCGAGGCGCGTTGCTCTGCGGAAAGGTGTCCGAGGCCACGCCGGGCCTCGCTCGGGCGCCGCAGCTCCGTCAGTGCCGGGGCCCGCGGCCATGGCGGCACCGCTTCAGTCCCGAGTCCAGGAAACTTTCCACCGCAGCAGCAGGTGGTCCGAGCACGCCCGTACTCCCCAGTGGGGCTGCGGGCAGCGTCTGCCGACTCTCGGGAGCAGCACCAAGTGTGTCCGTTCCCCCGGCCTCCCGCGTCAGCAACTCGCCGGCAGCCCTGGCGCTGCCCCGCCACGGTCGCGGGCCCTAGGGCGCCCGGCCGCCTCGGCTCCCTCAGCGCCGGCCCCCCGCCGCCATCTTGCCGAGGCGCCGCCAGGCGGCCCGGCGCCGCCGTGAGCCCGCGCATCCGCGGGCCATGGTGAGCAGCAGGGGGCTGTGGAGCTGCTGCCGGCAGCTCGCTGCGCTGCCCTCAGCGGCGGGCTGGTCAGGTGGGAAGCTCTTCTGCTGGAGAGCCGCGGAGCTGCCGCGGAGGGGGTGGAGCGGCACCATGGAGGAGGAGAAGGAGGAGGACGGGACTCCTCAGGGACAGCAGCAGCCCGGGAGGTGAGCGGCGCTCCGGGGGTGGAGGTCGCTGCCCGCGCGCCTTCCTGTGGGCAGAGAGGGACCGGACCGACCCGAGCGGCGGCGCCCGCCCCGTGCCCGTCCGGAGGAGAGGCACCTGCCCGACCCGCCGCCTCCAAAACCCGCCTGGCTCCGGACCCCTGCTGCGGTACCGGGGTCCCGCCGGGTGCGTGTGGCGCGGGGGGACCGGGCTGAGCCGCTGCGGGAGGCGGTGGGGAGCGGGGCGGGGAGAGCGCAGGCGTCCGCTCGGAAAACTTGGGCGGTGGGCGAGGTGCCCGGGGCCGCCGAGCAGGTGTGTGACCCGGTGACTGCCGCCCTGTCCCGGCCCCGCAGGCAGGGGTGGGCGGTGTGCGCCCCCGGCCCGGGGAGCGGGCGGGTCGCCCCCGGAGGATGCCGCGGCGGTCGGTGACAAATCCCGAGCAGTGCCCGCTCGGAGCGCGGTCGGGAAGGGGAGATCTCGTCACACCGCTGAAAGAGATCCTGCACTAAAAGTCCTACACCACCCCCATGGCAGCGGCAATGGTTTCGCTTCTCCTAAATCGACAGTAAAACGCGCTGCAGTGGCGCTCGGAAGAGCCCGGTTACATAACCGGCTGTTAAACATCCGCGCCCTGGCGGCTCCCGGAGCCGTGCCCTGCGGAGGGGCACACGGACAGATGTCTGTCGCGAGGGTTTTTCATGCGCTGTGTGGAGCGGAGTGGAAGATATTAACCAAGTCATGTAATGTAATCAGTTCGATGAAATAATCCCAGTGATCGGCAGTTATCTCTAGTAAGGACTGAGGGAAAGTATTTGTTGGATGTCTTGACGGCAGTTAACTTCTGCAGAAATGATGTTTGTAGCGATGATTATGATTTCTTACTCTTCTGTTTGCTAGATGGCGATTATGAAGCAAGTGTTCAGTTTTAAAGGAAATTACTATTTGTACTTAGGTATTTTCTTCTTTATTTTTCAAACGACACCGACTAAAGTGATACCAAAAATTAAAGACAATGGCAGGAAAATCACTGCTGTTTTCTGGCAAAAGACCCTTGAAAAGAATAATGTATTTTTTTAATTCATAGTAGCAGCGTTATCAGTTAATAAAGTAGGAAGCCTGATTCATTCTATAGGTAAGACTTTAAGGAAGACAAGAATAAATAAGATTTTTATCTTTATTAAATGCAAGAATTATTGCAGCAGTTGCTTTGACCAAAATGATCTGAAATTAATACCTATTATAAAAAGGTAATGGGAATTTTGAATACCTGGAGTCTGGAAAGCTCTGTCTGATTCACTCACTGGGATAGAGAGGACGTGTTCAGGAGGAAGTAAAGGGTGGCACTGAAACTGTTCAAATATAACTAATAGTTAATTGAGCTTCAGCTCGGCACAAATCAAAAGAGATCTGCAGCCTTATTAGAAGGAAGGAATCAATTATTATTATTATCATTATTATTATCATTATAATTCACTGGTATTAACTGAGTAGATCTGAGGAATTACCTCAGCAGAAATCTGCTATCTCCTCAGCTGTTGTAAACTCAAGATTGAAATAAAACTGCTAATTCTCCATTCGGAAATAGCTTTTAAGTTCTTTTCTGCAAATGGGAAGGCAGTTGTTTTGTCTGTGGTGAGAAAAATGGAAGTGCTGCTATATTAATTAGTGCCTTTATATGTAACACTTTCTGTGAAATGATTTTTTTCCTTTCGTCACATCCCCTCCTGATCTCACTTTATTTTTTTTCAGTCAAGTGCTGCAAGTAGGAGGCTTGCAGGATTCTGGCTAGCATTGTAATCAGGGTCCTACTTCTAATAGAGCCAGGACCATGCTAAACCAGTTGGTCATCTTGTATCTAAATGTAGCTTTGAATAAAATGGATTTTCCTGTAAACCAGATGTTGCACTTGGTTTGAATATTCTTAAAAAATCTGGGAAAGAAGTTGCGTGTTATTTACTGTTTGTGTGTAATATCTTAGTATTTAGTAGCTGTATAAAGAAGGGGTGATTTGGGTTGGAATAGCGTACAACTGCACCCAAGCAGATAAACCTTACACAGCTGTTCAGCAAAGAGAATTGGGCATTACCAAGTGACGCTATGGAAACGTTTTGCTTCCTTTGTGTCTCTACTGTGAAAAACAAGGTTTAAGAAGATGTGTGAGTGAAAAGTCAAGTGGTAAGGAATGTATATCAAGATGTATATCAAGAGATTTTTCTTGTGTAAGACCTGTTGCCGTGGTTGGAGCTGGTAGTACTACTATCTGCTGAGTAAGTCTTATGATAAGATTTCAGTTTTTATTGCTTATAATATTTGGAAATAGTTTGTTGTTTAGGTGGAAATCTCCCATGCTGTGGTCTGGTTTTTGAGAGAGGGTTTCAGTGAGGTTCAGCTGTTTCTGATAATGAGACTATGGTAATAACAAGTTGGTTTATGTGTGTCTGTTTAGATGTGTTTAAATGAAACACTTTGTCTCCTTAAAACACCTCCATATTTAGAATGGTGCCTCGAGAATTACTAGATGGCCCACATGTGTGTTGGAAATGTGCCTTGACTCTTCCATAAGAAAAAAACCAAAACAAACCAAACAACTTTTAATATTAACGCTTTTGTTGTTGACTAACAACCAAAGCACTTTGCATTTCACTTGGAGTACATGAAGCGACATCATAACCTAGAATCTTGGGGATAGAGTAGTAGGCTGGTTGTATACAGGAAAAAGGAGTGTCATAAAAAATGTTAACATGTTGTGATGTTTCCAGTTTCCTTGTGTATTTTTGTTTTGCCGTGTCTGGTGTTCTACCACTCAGGATTTCTTTTAATGGCTGTGTTTCAGTTAAAGAACCGTAAAGGTGCTGTATCACATATGCTTTCTGACTTTCCAGTATTAAGTTTTGGAGATTTGAAACTTTTCTATTTGGTAAGGCAGCTGACCTTCTAGCTTAACTCATGTGAAAGATGGTCTTTGAACAGCTGCATTCAAGAAAAATATATTTTTCAACAAATAAAAGCTACTCATTTCCTTATCTTAACTGATCTGGAAATGATTTGTTTGGATTTCAGTCCATTGGAGGTGAAATGTTATTAACAGTTCTACAAAATCCATATATCTGTGTGGTGTGTGTACATACATACACACAGACAAGGAGAGAGAGAATGTTGTTGGGACAAGCAAAAGTTGAGCTAATGTTGAAATCTAAATAGATTTTAAAAGAATCTAGGGAAATATTTTTATATTGCAGAGAAATTACCTTGGGTGCTATGTGCTTGGACTTTGAACTGAAGAGAGAGAATCAAATAGACAAGCATTTAAATATGTATATAAACAAAGTTTTATGACCATGTATTAACTTAAAAATAAAAACTAGTTTAGTGCTTGGGCGTTGCTGCACTTCCTGGATCACTGAGGTTTTACAGGGTTTTATAGGTTTATTCTCAGTGTGAGAGTTTGTTCCTTTCTGGCACAGAGAGTAAAGGAAAAAGAAAATTAAAATGTTTAGTAAATGAGGTAGCGATAGCAATTGCACAATTGCAGACATAAAAGTGCCAGAGTTGATTATACATGAACTGCTTCAAGTCCTGCTTTGCCACGTGGATCCTATGGATCAAGGTTTTAACATGATTTCTGTGCACTTTTATGAAAACTGTTCTTACCTTGCCTCTATGGCCATGTGCTACAAAGGAAATCAAATTTCTACTGCAGTATGTTCAAGTGGAACCTTAGTTTCATTATGTGTAGTAGTATTTATTTTTAGTCATATCTAATTGACAGAAGATGTTAGACAGGAAACCTTTACCCTCAGGACAGAGTGCGAGCCTGTAATATTTTAAAATTTCATTTTAGTTAAGAAAAACGTGTGCTAACAACTTCAACGTTACATAATAACTTAAAATACTAAACCCAAGCTGCATAGGTTGTTAATGCATGGGAATGGCTGAAGTGTGTCTGCTGGAAAGGTTTACATCTGTTATTAGCTGTAGTCACATCAGTAGATCAAGTGGAACAAATGAGCTACTCGTTTGCGTAAATACTTAGAGGAGTGGTGCTGGTGCCAGAACACTGCAGTTGGCGTCCAGATCCTGTGGCTGGGATGCTGTAAGTTTTGTGTTTGCTCTTTTGGAAAAGCTTCATTGAAATTCTGTGAAAGTGTGAAGGGCCATCAATGGAGATTATCTTTGCTGTTGACATCCACATTTTATCTGCCCAGCTGTGTGCATGTGCTATCTTATTTTTCTCTTGATTTTAAAAATTGCCTGCGTTTGATTTGTGACCCAGTTACTGTCTTGCGTACTGTAGCACAGCTGTAATGCATGAACCTTGCTTCTGTATGTTGTCAGCCTGAGTCCTGCAGAGCAGGTAGGAAACTTTTCATTCCAGCTTCTGTGTTTCCAGTGTTCTTCCCTATACATTAAGTAGTCATATGAAGTTAGTTGTTTAGAGAGAGCAAAGCAAAGCACTTTACGTTCCGGTGTAGGGAAAACTGACCCCTGCTTTTGGTGACTGCTTCAGCAATAGCACAGAATGACACAGCTGTTGTGCTTAATTATAAGGATAGTCTAGGCTGCACTTTTAAATGTGATGGCCACATACCAACTTCTGGATACTTTGATTCAAGACTGCAGTAGAAGTTGAGGTTAGAGAGAGAAGTAACTTACTGTCATAGGCCTGTATAGCTAAAGATATTGGCTACTGCATCTGTCATCTCTGTTAATATGTGTGGCCCCTATGGACAACTACTGTCATATCAGGGATCGTCACCTAAACAGAATGTGCGTGTAACACAAACCTTCTATAATATTAAATACACTTCATAAACATGGTTGGAAACTAAAAAATGTTCATGTTGGACAGGGAGAGTCAGCTAGGGCACCTGGAAGCAATGGGAAAATAGATATGTATTGTCCCAGAGGCATCTTTATGCAGTTAATACAATGCTCATAGCTGACCAGATTTAAACCAGGGTTGAGAAATGCCTGGCTCCAGGTACTGCTGATGGACCTGACTCTAAAGCCTATTTGCATTTGTACCCAGAGGCATATAAGGGTGTAGCTGATAGGCACTCATAATGACTATGAATAATTTTCTGCTGATTTAGTTCCCCTAATGAATGCCAGGAAAGTAGATGTCAGAATGTGTAGTAACGGGAGTGGGCTGCCTTTTGGGTGGTAGGTAGCTATTGAATTTGGTTAGTTATAATATGAAACATCACTCTCAGAGGAGGCAGATAGAGTTTAAGCAACATCAGTATTAAATGTGAATGTAACCTTGGACAGGGAATAGATTGACAATTAAATATATTAAGGGTAGGGGGAATCATTGAACCTAACTTGGTGGTGTGTATGTAACTGAGCTACACTGAGTGAATTCTACATGGAGGGTATTTAATGAATTACTTTTTTTTAATAGCGGCACTGGCATAAGTGGTTTTTGTTTACAACAGTATATTCCTGTTCTCACCCTTCCCCGTCCTAGCCAGTTTGTTGCTATAAACAATTTCATGGTTACACAGTCATGCATGTGAAAATTAAGTTCTCTCGGGGATGGGAAGGTAAGAAGTGACTATCAGCTAGATCAGTTTCTTGAACTAATTCACAATGTGGACACAAGTGTTTGTTTTTTCAAGCCTGGAGGAGTAATGAGGGCACAAATGGGCTGGCTTATGGTGGTGGCTGCTTAAGTAATACAGCTGTTGTAAGAGTATGTCTAACAACAAATAACCTTGGGTAGATGCTTCACATTTGTTTTATTTCTAACTATTTTTCTTTTCTCTGTTACGTCTAAATAAAAATTTGCTTTGTTTTACTGTTGATCCTCAAAACTAGATAAGAATAGCAAAGAGTTCATCCTAATTCTATGAGGTGGTTTATGGAGAGAGCTATTTCTGTTATCAACTTGATTATTCACCTTTCTTGAACAGTACACAAGATCACTGCAGTCGTAGAATCATAGAATGGTTTGGGTTGGAAGGGACCTCAAAGATCATCTAGTTCCAATCCCCCTGCCATGGGCAGGGACGCCTCACACCAGACCAGGTTGCTCAAAGCCCCGTCCAGCCTGGCCTTGAACACTGCCAGGGAGGGGACAGCCACAACTTCTCTGGGCAACGTGGGCCAGTGTCTCACCGCCCTCATGGTAAAGTATTTATTCCTAATGTCTAATTTAAATCTACCCTCTTTCAGTTTAAAGCCATTGTCCCTCATCCTATTGCTCCATGCCCTTGTAAGAAGTCCCTCTCCAGCTTTCTTGTAGGCCCCTTCAGGTACTGGAAAGTGCTTTAGGGTCTCCCCAGAGCCTTCTCTTCTCTAGGTTGAGTCAGGATACATACAGATCTGTTGAGAACAGAGAACAACTGGGCTGGCAACCTATAGCTGTGCTATGAAATGTGTGCATCCAAGAATGGAAGAAGGCTGTACTAGCATGGGTTTTTTGCTTTGTGAGTGTTTGGAAAATATGGAAATAGGACATCACATGGAATCCCAAGCTGGCTGTTAAAGTATCAAATAATTTGAATTAAAATTTCTGCGCTGCTTGTTCTTGATTGCAACTTTTAATGGGAAATCTCACATAATAAAAGTATTTATAGATCAGCTAGTTGCAAGCTTTTGAGAGGTCGTCTTTGTGTGAAATCCTGACCAAGAGTACCTAGAGTAATTGCTCCTGCAACTGCTGTTGCAGTCATAAAGACTGAAAGAAAATTTCCAAGTTGAGTAGCAGTATACCCTTTGCAGAAAGCTCAGGTTCTGGCTTTTATAAGGCTGCAGTGGTATGATGAACAGCCTGAAATACTGCACAGTAGTAATTTAAATGTGTTCAGAATTTTCCAGACTCAAACTATTCATTAATTAAAGCAGACAATTTCAGACCTGAAGGAAAAATAAAAGCACAGCCAAAGCTTAGCTGGCATTCATTTGATAGTTGAGCATGCAGGAGGCTTTTTTCAGAAAAATACTTGTATGCTCCCTAGTGTTTGCAAGTACCTTACCTTTTAGCTGAAGTATTTTTTTTCCTTTTTTTTTTCCTTTTTTTTCTTTGTTTAAAGGTATGCTTTCAACATGCATATGTTGAAAGAAAACTTCTGAGTTTTGTAGCAATACATGGCTTGCAGAAAGCTCAGTTTCTTGCTTTGCTAATGCTACAGTAGCATGATGAAGCACAAACCAAATGAGTTTGCTAGGAATTGTGTGCTGTCCCTTTTAGGTGACGTGTAGTGCAGCCCAGTTCTGGATGTTGTCTATACAGAGAGATAGTGATTAGAAATGAACTAAACTTGTTGCTTCAAAAACAGAGAAAATTAAGGATATTTGGAAAGCTGTGGAATGTTTGCAAGGTAAGTGTGAAGTTTTGTGGAACTTGTTGGGTTTCAGTAAACCATAGCTTCATAATAACGCTTTCTTAAAATTTCTGGCTTGTGAGTTTGTTAAATAAGGACTGCATTTCTATGTAGAAAGGAAGGATACGTCTGTTCTGGCAGTATTGTGGCTGTGCATGGCTGTATGCTTAGTAGGGGGAGCTACATCCATTTTAGTTATGGAGTAGTATATGTTAAAGGAGACCAGGTCAAAAAGGTGAAGGCTCACATAATAGATCTTATGTTGATGCATTTATTCTTCAAATAAAGTTAAAATAATTTGGCTTGAAGCTCTGCAGTGTTTAGAAAGAGAATTTAAGAAGAAAAATTTTAATGACTGGGTGCTTCTTGTAAAGTTGATGTCTCCTATTTCCAACCTTCTTTTGGAAAAGGAAGTATTAAAATGTTTAAACTTTTAATTACTTTCCTAAATAAACAACAGAATTAAAGCCAAAATATTTGTATCCAAGTTTTTTGGTTATATAAGCAATGCTAAAATAAACAATTTCCCCCAGACCTGTTGTCCTAAAGGCTTTTTTCCCCCTGCCCCTCCCAAGCTGTTCACAGGTGTAAGCCTGTTTGTTGGGACCTAAGATATGGGTTTGCCATGCCATGTCCTGCCTGATCTACAGCTTCTCCCTTGCTTTGTGGATTACGAGGGGCCCCTTAATATTTGGTGCTGGAAAACCAGTTATGCGAGCTCTGCATTTTGATTCATGTTAGGCTTCATCCTAGTCATCAGACAGTGGTGTTCTTATGTCTAGAGTGCCTACTTGCTTCATGGATTTGGGATGACTAATTTGGGATACTCCTTTAGTAGTTTATATGTCTTGGTCCATTTTCCTTTTTTCCATTGAGTTGGAACAGTAAAGCAGCTCTGAGCATGGAGAGGGTGACCACGTTGCATCCTGCCTGAGCCCCTCTTACAAATAGCGGCAATCCTCTTGCCCTTGTTTGGGGGTAAGTCACCTCCTCCTGAAGGATGGTTTCCATTTTTTAAGAAAGCAGTTTAATGCTTGTAAGTAGAATACTAGTTTTCCGCTTTGTTTAAAAGTGTGGAAAACACAAGATTTCTTGTGGAACCTTACAATAACAAATATTCATGAAGGAATTACTCATTCCCCCTGCCTCTCCTAAGTGAACACAACTCTACTCCAATTTGATTTTGACGTCTCTGTCGCTCATAATTTGGCTGGCAATCCAGTGCTGAAATTTGTTTCTCAAGAGCCAAACTATTATTTTTCTTGGGGGCGAATTCAGGAAACATGGATGAAAAATCAGCTTACTTCTGGTTGGGTATTTTCTAATATTTAAAATATACCTGTCAAATTTCCTTGTATGTAAAGGCTTTCTTTTGCAAAAGCATAAGAATCTCTTTAGACTACTAACTGCTTGAGATTTATTTTAAGCTAATGATTGCTGGCTTTTAAGAAATGATCATCTACCATTTTTTTAATAAGAAAAATTAGATTTCTTTTACTATATTCCATGAATATTCTTGTATATATTTCACCAGTTGAAAGGAACGGGAAGTGAACTGGCAAGATTGATACTTCAAAGGAATCTACAGTTCATCAGGAATACTTCATGAGTTAATTGTTTGTAAATGTGTCCCTTTCTTATGCATGTAAAAGAGTTCAAAGTATTCTGTGAGACTGAGGTCTTTTCTCCCTTCAGTTGCTTATGGAATACTAATGAAAGTAATACATGTGCATCATGTGAAAAGTATGTTGGCAGACAGATACCTGCAGTGCCTTAAATGCTTTGACATTGTCTTTGTTTAATCAGCATAGTTGATCCCTGCTTCCCCTAGAGGTTTATACTTTCAGAATAAGATCAAAGGTTTATATGAAAATTTAAGCAAAAGTAGAATTCACCTATTTTAGAGATGAATGAATAGATAAACAGAAGCTTAAAAATAAAACCTTAGGCACTCTGGTCTCTAATATATAATGTCTTGTAGGAGCAATAATTACTGTAGTTATATATATTTAAAAATCAGACATCTGAGATGTTCACAGAAGAATTTCCTGGAATTAAGTACCTATCTGATTAAACTTTTGTGATTTGTTTTCATGATGCTTTCTAGAAGAGTAAATCTTTTTTGCTGTGCCTGCGTGCTTTGTTAAATGAATAAGCTGACTTCATATTGAAAATGCTCTTTGAGGAATGCAAAAAAAAAATATCCCCATGTTCTTGAGTTAAAGTAGCAGTTAAAATATCTGTTACAATATTTGAGGTATTCTGTTTGCCTTTTTGTGGCACTGATTCTTTTTGTTACCGTTTATGTCTGCTTAAAATATAGAGCAAGCGAGGTGGGTGATCCATTGAAGGCTGATACCAGCAAATGTGGAATCGAGAAAAAAGCCTAGGAGTATCCACAGTTAAACTCAAATTATGATGCAGATGTGGTATATTATTGCCAAATAGAAAACACATAAATGGAGTGATTTCTGTAAAACTACAGGGAAACTAGAGTACAAAGCAATTGCATTAGAACAAGATTATGACCAAGGGTACTATTTATCAAAAAATTGTATCAGCAATGTTGTTCATGATTCTCTATCAGAAGGGAATTTTGATGTGTCTATGTTTTATGTCTACTCTATGGAAAAATAATGGTTATCTTGTTAAGAATATTTCACAGTATTTATCAACTGTTGTATTTTTGCAACTGACAACCACACTCTGTTTAGTAATTGGTTGCTGCTGAAATAGCAGGGACAGGCTCTGCATTTGAATTCAGAGCATCACCAGCAAATGCATTTGGGTTCAGCTTGGTAACACTTTTTATATGTATGTAAAGTCTTAGCTGTAATGTTGCAGTGACAATATATTTCTTTTTTCCCCTGTAATTATGAACCTAGGAGGGGCACAGTGAGTTATACAATTTCTAAGAAAACTGTGGGCTTTAATTCTGTTATCTACAAATGTAGTTTGAGCAAACTGGCTTTGGTACATCAGCATGATGCTTCTCATATGAGTATAAGGTAAAGTTTGAGTATACCTGAGTTAACAACAATAGTAGATAGGCTAAAACATGTGGTGGAGAGTTTTCCACAGGATAAACTTCACAATATGTTATAAAAAATTATTCCTGCACCTAAGCAGTATATCATGTCTAGATGACCCTTGAGGTACCCTTCCAACCCAATACATTCTATGATTCTATGATCATGCTGTCTGTTCATTACTGGTTATTTTCTAGTTTTTATCAGGCAGAGTTTGTAAGTACCAGAAAGTTGTGCACTCTTCAAAATAGCAACCTGTTTTTTTTTTTAAAAAGATGGTCATAACATTATATTTACTTTCAACTAAAATATTGAAAATAAATATATAAACTGAAACATTTAGCTTCAACTGAATTACTTCAGCAACTTTTAAAATAAAATAGGGATATTTGTTTTTTCTACCTTGGATATAATGGACAATGGGACTCCATATTCCTAAACTCTGCAACACTTCAGTGCAGTTTGCAATAAAAGACTCTGACTACTTAGCTCATAGTTTTCTGAGAAATGTCCCAGAATTGTGACTTTATAGAAATAATCTTTTCTCAGATATTTTCTCACTTTTTTACATTTCACGATGGAATTAAGAACAGACATTGCAGCCATGGTTTTTCTGAGCTAATCCAGTTTTCTGTGGCCTTTCACTAGTCAGTTCAGTTAAATTTGTATCAAAATTGTATTTGAAATAGTAACTGTTATTACAACAAGCTTTTCCTTTGTTTTGGACAAAATAGGAAATGGGACCAAACGTCTTTTGTGTTCTGACTTTTCTGCATGTATGTGCATCATGTCAGTAAAAGTAATGTACTATTAACTACATGAAGTTGCTGCTCTTACTACAGAACAGTCACTGTAGAGGCAAATCCTAAGGTACTGTGCAGTTCCAGTGTCTCTTGGACAGGTTTGCAGGATCATATTACATCAGGCACTGGAAGTCATAAGTTTCAGGAGGAATTTACTATTCTACCAAAATGTAAATTAAGGAACCCTCCCCCCCTTACTCCTGCAGATAATAGTGTTAGTATCTGAAACTGCGCATTCCGGGGAGTAAAATTCTGCCTGAATTACAAAGAGATCTCGTGTCTACTTGCCACAGCATGTTTTTGAAGTCTTTTGTGTATTAGCAACTGTTTTAAAAGCATATTTTGTTGAGGAAAAAATGCAGTAGATTCTTAAATGAGAAGGGCAGGCTTGCTTCTAATGTGTGTGAGAACATTCAATCTTATGAATGTTGCTGTTAGTCCAAGAAAAGATTGATTAATTAAAAATTTATTTTAGTTCTCCTCAAAAAGATATGGATAAGAAAATGGATGAAGAGCAGCCTCTGACTGCAGGTAACCAGTACCCTAAAGAAGCAGTGAGGAAACGTCAGAATTCGGGTCGAAGTTCCAGGGGCAGCGATTCTTCCAGGACCTCCAGGAAAAGCTTCAGGCTGGACTACAGATTAGAAGAGGATGTAACTAAATCAAAGAGAGGCAAAGATGGGAAATTTGTCAACCCGTGGCCAACATGGAAATCGCCAACCTTGCCAAATATTTTGAAATGGTCCCTGATGGAAAAAAATAACAGCAATGTGCCATGCTCAAAGCAGGTAAATACATGCTTTCTGTTCTCCATTTAGACTGCTTTTATCTCTGCTCTAACCAATAAAAGAGGATACTTTATAACTAATACTTGTTAGGCATCTGTTGGAGACTTTACTAAGTCTTTTTTTTTTTTTTTCTGATTTTATTATCACTTTTTTCTTTTCAACAGGTGACTTAATACTTTCTGCCTGTAATTTTTGTTCTCCTTTCTATTAGTTTCACATCCTTTGATTTATCCCGCTCAGTTTATATGTACAAAACCAACAAAAATGGCCTCCTGGCTCAGTCATAAACTACAGTTGCACTCTTTCCTTTTTACCAGGTGTTGCCTTATGAAGCTTACTACTAACATCATTCATATTGCGTGAAATAGCTGTGGCATTTCTTTTTAAAAATGTTACCTTTTTTTTTTTCCAGACTGCGATTTACTACATATGTTCATCTTTTTCATAAAAATGTAATAAATAGTTGCTGCCATTTGCTTACTGAAGTGTTTGCAAATCTATGTTTTTCTGTGTCAGTACACCAGGAGAAAAAAAATACGTATGTTACAACTAACCTGAGCAAGTATTTGTACTGAAATACTAAAGATACAGTGCCAGTTTACTGGGAAACACCATTATTTGTTCTTGGTGTATTGCTTCTGCCAGATACTGTATATAAAGAAGGAGGCAGAGGAAGCAAACTCTGAGAGAAGCTTCTTTTCCATGAAGAGTATAGGATACTGGAAAGCCACGGGTTATCTTTGTGGCCATAACACACGTTATGATGGCTACAGTTCTGACAGGGTCGGTGTATTTTCTAATGTGTTGATTGCACTTTGGAAAAGCTGTGCTGAAGGGTGCACAACCAGGGAAAGCTTTTTTCAACAAACAGGTGTTAATAATGCTTTTAAGCATCCAAGAAGACATGCATAAGCTATAAATCTCACAGTCAGTATTTAGCAAAGAGCTTACACTTCTCATTTTTCTCTTACGTGAAGGAAGGAATTTGCTCAGCTTTAGGGAAATGAAAGCTGTGTTACTTGGTAACACATGATGGTCAGAGGTTTGGGGATTTCTTTAGAATATGTGGCATGGAACATGTTTAAGGGAGAAATAATCTAGATGGTAATTGTTCTAATAATAATAATCTGACTTCAGAAAGAAGCACGGCAAACCTATGTCAGTTTTGGGATTGCTTCTGACAATTTACTGTTTTAAATGTGGTGTCCTGCTTCTAGACATTATCTGCACCTTGTAGCAGTAACAGCAGTTGTGCCTCAGTATGTACAGCTTTCTAGGCAGTGTGCTGCATGATGATACTTGGGCCACAGTTGTGTAAAAGTCACACCTTGGTATTTTCAGTTGCTTTTGACCACTCCCCTATTCCATATGTGTACAATAAGCTTCATATCATGCCAGCACCAGCTGGAAACCTGGTGAGTGACTGAAGTAGCTAGAAGGCAGTGCTAAGGTGTGCTACAGAGTGCAGAATATACAGCTCTAGTGGCAGCGGAGAACTGCAGCACTCCATTTTAATTTACAGATTAAGTAAAGGATGCAATAAAGGATGATTACAAAGAAATCTACACTGTAAAGCTGTCTTTCTGACCAGTTGGGATTCATTTTGGACTAATTTTATTGCTTTCCATATGAGTTTTTTTAATTAAATGCCTGCAGTTATTCGGCAGGTCAGTGAAGTAAATCAGAAATAGAAAAACCTAGAGAGGGATCAATCAAATGCACTTCTTGAGTCCTCAGCGATTTTGATGCTTGTTCCAGCTATGTTTGTTCCACACTTAAATAAACCTTTAAAGCACTTCTGAGCTTGTTTAAAAGTCAAACTAAGGGCTCCATACTTTATTTAGCACTGCTAGATAGCATGTCCTTTGAGCAGACTCCTACTTCAATTTCCACCTTGAGTGTGCCTAGTGATACCCTGCTATGCTGGGAAGGTTCAATTTATCTGTACCAAGTTCTTTGCGTATGTAAAGAAAAAAGCATATTACCCAGGATATGTACTTCACTGTGTAAAAGCTATATGTATTACAATCATGCCTTCACTACAAGCCTGTATCATTATACAGAACTTACAGACTTTTTGTATTTTCATCACAGGCTTTATTAATAACTTTTTTCAGTGCTGTTGGAGTATAATTATTAGTTGTTGGATCAACAATTTAGATTGTTCTCATTTCTGTGAAATCCAGTGGTATTCCAGTATGCACTAAGCACCTAAAATCCTAAGCTAATTAGCTAGTCTTACCAAAGCCCATCATGTGTTTCTTCTTGCTTTGCATTAGGAAGGAAAGAACATGGGAGGGGGGAAGGGGCACAACAGGAGGAATTTTTGTATTACGCCAATGAAGGTAAGACAGTACTAGGCACATTTTGCTTCTGTTGGTAGCAGATTTGACATTAATGCCATATTTCAAAGTTCTGTTATAATTCTTGTATTAATATGTTTCTGGCTAGTCTGACAGTGAACAAAATGTACTACAGCAGCATAAAAGTTCCATAAGATTATGCATTCAATTCATTAGGTTGTTTTATCCTGTTGTATGAGTTGTAAGAATTTCCTATGAAGTATACTGCCAGTGGAACTTGTGTTTTAGTTTGATATCTTATGAGTCGAGTAATGGGTCCTTACTGCTTTAAAAGGTAATTCTGAGGATTTCAGCGTACTTTTGTAAAATATTTTAAAAACCTAAACAACCCCAAACACAAAACCCATGCACTGAAAAGTAATTTCTTTACCTGTTTCCCTGTGTGATTTACTATGATAGCTCCACAAAATGCCTGATTTCTGATCTCCTCCTTTAAGGAATCATTGATTTGGATCAGAGGCCTGTGTATCACAGACCTCTAGATCTCATACAGAGTCTGTGCTTTCCAAGTTACACTGCCTTTGTGCTCTTGGTTTGCCTTGAACTTGTGTTTAACAGAATTTCATTTAAATAGGTCAGGATACCAGTCGTTCCCACTGTGCTACTCCGTATTTATCAGTCTTCCTGTCTGTGTGTCCTTTACAAATGCCTTTTATAGTGATTAGTTCTACCTTTAAATCAACTGTTTGAAATACTTAATAGTGTCAGTCCTTGTGACATCCCTGTAAAGCCTCAATAGTGCAAATGTATTGTAGTTTTACCCTGATAGGCAGCTGAGCCCCACAGCCACTCGCTCACTCCCCCTCAGTGGCATGGGGAAGAGAACTGGAAGGGCAAAAGTGTGAACACTCCTGGGTTGAGCTAAAGACAGTTTAACAGGTAAAGCAAAAGCTGCACGCACAAGCAAAGCAAAACAAAGAATTCCTTCACTCCTTCCCACTGGCAGGCAGGTGTTCAGCTATCTCCAGGAAAGCAGGGCTCCATCACACATAACGGTTACTGGGGAAGACAAATGCCACCAGTCCGAACGTCCTCCCCTTCCTCTTCTTTCCCCCAGCTTTTGTTGCTGAGCACAACATCTTATAGTGTGGAATATCCCTCTGGTGAGTTGGGGTCAGCTGTGCCAGGTGGGTCCCCTCCCAACTTCTCACGCATCCCCAGCCTACTGGCTTTGATGCTGTGTAAGCACTGTTTAGCAAATAGCTAAAGCATCAGCAAATAGCTGTTAGCATCAGTATTGCTAACAGTTAGCAATACTGTTTTCAGCACAAATCAAAAACATAGCACCAGAGGAGCTATGAGGAAGAAAATTAACTCTATCCCAGCCAAAACTAGTACAATATATTTGAGTCCCAGTTAAGAGCTCATTGCTCATGTTTGCCAATTAGCGATTTCTTCATCCATTTAGTATTGTTTATTAACATTGCATGATGCTAATTTTAAAAGATAGTTTGTCAGCAAAAGTAAAGTGTTTAGAGTTCTCAGCATAATTTGTAGTCTACCTCTAAAAACAGCTACTTAAAAAGAACATTTTTCCGTTAAAAATGTACTTTGTAGAATCATAGAATGATTTGGTTTGGAAGGGACCTCAAGGATAATCTAGTTCCAACCCCCCTACTTACTGACATAAACTGCATTACGGCAATGAATTATTCAATTCTGTATCTGAGTTTAATTTCTTTGATAATCTTATTTCTTAATGACATGTAATTTAGTGGGTTGTCCTAATTTCCATTTTTGAGCATTACATTAATTTTGTGGATCTTCCACTTTTTTTTTTCTAGTTGAATTGTCACAGTATAACACTGTCTATGGTTCAGATATCTACTGCTAGTATCATTTCCTTGTACTTAGAATGAAATAGAGTTAAGAAAGTGATGCTTCCTTCTTGGAGAAGGAGCAGTTTGTCTCAGTCTAATACTCATACTTTGTTTAGTCTTGTATGAATTAAGTGATTGTATTGTACTAACTTTACCTTCAGCTTTATAGAAGGTTATCTATTTCTTGTTCCTGGAGACAGTAATGAAACTTTTTCAGTAGACATGTCTTGTCCATTAGCTCTCATCCATTTCATGAATGTTTTATTACTTACAGTAGAATTGCAGGGGAGTGGAGATATGTGTGTTTTGTTTTTTTCCCAGCATATGCCCTTCAAATCAATAAAATATTGTGGAGAAAGTAATTTTCATGAAGCTGTCAGGACTGTTTTAGCAAGGGAAATCTGAGACTCCTGAACTGTCACAGCATCAGTGGGGCTTTCAAGGGAGAGGGAGGTCAGCTCTGTGTAAGCTCGCTGATAGCACTAATCTCCTGTCCTAGACCTGGAGAATGAGAGCAGTAACTATGACAGGGAGAGCTTGACTAGGAACCAGAAGTGTTGGGACATCTATGATTACCAGGGAGAAAAGTGCATCAGGAGTCTGTAGAAGCTGCCTAACACAGGAAGATTCTTCTCAAGTGATATGAGGAGTTCAGATCAGAACTCTTTGGGAGGAGAGCCTTACCCACACTATGACAGAGCTGGAGATGGCCAGGAACTAAGAGAAAACTTTTTGTTTTTTTGGGGTTTAATAGGAAAACTCTTATTACAAATAGAACTTCTGCATAAGCATCTCAACCGAACTGCAGTGAAGAACATAACTCCTGTTCAAAATGAGAGAATGCACAGTGGTTGGACAATGAGTTTCAGTAGATAATGTACAACCATGGCCTTCTTTGTGCCAACTGTAGCACTCTTAAGCCTACATGTAGAGTCAAATTTGGAAGCTGATCGAGCTGAAAGCTGACTATTTTCCTTATCTGGATTACTGTTCAGCCGGATCAGTTCTCTGACCCATCAGACTGGAGTGGGGACTGCCTAAGTTGGCTGGAACAAGGGGGGAGGTGGGGGAAGGCTTCCATAACTTTGTTACACAGGAGTATGGATTTATGTTGATTTTAAGTCATTCATGGGACTGCATCCTGAAGATACAGGGAGATCAGTATAGTGATTTATTCAGTAATAATTAAACTTTAATTACCTTGAAGGCTTCAATAAAACCATGTTGGGAAGCATAGCTAAATGCCTTAAGGTCCATCTTAAAAAATCAGATCTGAGTTTTAGTTTGTGTTTTACAAGTGTTCATTGAATTATTGGCAGGATGGGAAGAGTATTGTAAAAGCTAACATTAGGCACGTGAGGTTACCCTCCATGTGCTGCTTCTATGTATAATGGAGAGAGAGAGAGAGGGTCTGCTAAAGGCTTATAGAGCTTTTGTGGAGTGCTGCTGGAAACATGGCATTCTCTTTCATCCATGCATTTGTGACTTACTTGTGCTAGGACTTAAGGGATGCATGATTTAGTTGCACAAGCTAAACTTGAGCATTTGTTACAGTAACAGTGTGTGTATATATTATTTTCCAGGTCGGGAAAGGCCAACCGATCGCAAAGCCTTTCCTAGGATGCTGTTAATGCCTTGCAGTGCTTTCACTGCAATGCTTTCAGGCTCTCTATTAGTAGATCTCTGGGCCTGATGGGATACTCTCAAGCTCTCTCTTCTCTCTCTTGGCAGAGAAGTGAAAATGTTACAAAGACCTAAAATGAAATTAGGAGGTAATAGCTGGGAAAATGGCCTTAAAAAAGTATCTGTTTTGTGTTGCAGTTCTCTGGTTGCCTAAAAATATAAACAAAATGCAAGTCTTGACTGTAATGATTAGTGCCTTGTATGCAGTTTTTGTTCCACGGCCAAGTACATTCTGAAATCTCTCATGCCTATTGTGTTCTTTTTTGCTAGGAACTCGATAAAGAGCTTCCAGTGTTAAAACCTTACTTTGTTCAAAAGCCGGAACTTGCTGGGAAGACAGGAACTGGCATGCGAGTCACGTGGTTGGGACATGCCTCAGTTATGGTGGAAATGGATGAACTGATATTTCTTACTGACCCAATCTTCAGCCAGCGAGCTTCCCCCACTCAGCTGATGGGTCCCAAGCGCTTCCGAGGACCTCCATGCACAGTTGAGCAGCTCCCTAAAATAGATGCAGTCATGATCAGCCACACCCATTATGATCATTTGGACTACAACACTGTAACGAGTTTAAATGAACGCTTTGGGAGTGAGCTGCGCTGGTTTGTGCCTCTGGGGCTCTTGGACTGGATGCAGAGATGTGGTTGTGAGAACGTGATTGAACTGGATTGGTGGGAAGAGAACTGTGTCCCCGGTCATGATGCAGTAACTTTTGTCTTCACCCCTGCTCAACACTGGTGCAAAAGGACTGCGACAGATGATAACAAGGTTCTTTGGGGCAGCTGGTCTGTCTTGGGACCTTGGAATAGGTTTTTCTTTTCAGGAGATACAGGATACTGTGTTGCTTTTGAACAGATAGGTAAAAGGTTTGGACCTTTTGATCTTGCAGCCATCCCCATTGGAGCTTATGAGCCAAGGTATGAAAATCAAAGTTTGATCAAAATACATAAATGAAATTATATACTGATGACCAAAAAAAATAGACCCAGAAGTGAAAACTGTAGGCGTACTTTACTAAGAATATTCAGTAGAACATAGAGGCAAAAGAAGGAAATTGAGGCAAGTGGACTTGCTGAATGACACAAAAAAAAAGGCAACTGGAAGATGGAGCTGAAATGCCTAGGATGCTTGCCTGTGTATGTGTGATGTTCTTGCAGAGTTTTTTCTTCAGTCCTAAGCACAGCAAGGATGAATTAGCTGACTTTATTCCATGAAAAACGTTAAGTAAAAATCTGTAATTATTTTGTGGCTTTTTTTTTCTGAAATAGCATCACTTAAGCCAACCCATTTAGATGCATGCAATTTGCTGCATTTCTCTTCCTTCAGTCTTTGTGCTGTTTTTGCAACTTATCTGAAGAAGACTCCTTTGTGGAGTGTGAAAGATCTGTTTGTTTAGGCATCTGTATCCTACTTACGACTTTTAGATGGTAATGCTCACATAATGCTGGAAGCAAAGCATGTATAGGCTGGGAAAGGAAGACAGGAATCTGAATAACGTTGTAAAAATCTGGTGTCTTTCAAGAATTGCCAGGTTCTCTCTTCTGCTTTACCATTATTCACTTAGGCTATCTTCTACAGCACATACTTGTTAGTGTGAGCTGCTAGCATGAGATTTTTTCAGGGAAGGATTTAAATCTATGGCCTTAATGCTTCAAGGCACCAGTAATATGTCCTTATACTATTAAAAATAAAGATAAGAAAAAATCCATTTGAAAAGAGGAGTGAAATACATGACCTGCTGTTTCATGGGTATGTTGGTATATTCCAGCTTCTTGATTTTGAGTGTATGTTGTTCAGACATACGTGCTCCATATTTTTTTTTTTAATTAGGTGAGCGGTTTTGGTTATTGGTTTGGTTTATTTTTTGATTCCTTGCAACTTACACAAAGAAAGTAAAGAAGAAATTTTGTACCAAATTAGGTGACACAAAAAATTTTACTTTGTGTTTTGGTAGGTGGTTTATGAAATACCAGCATGTGGATCCTGAAGAAGCAGTAAGAATCCATATTGATGTTCAAGCAAAGAAGTCTGTAGCAATTCATTGGGGAACCTTTGCTTTAGCAAATGAGGTAAACTTCAACACTATACATGAATTCAGATTCCCTGAGTACACAGTCATTAATGAAGCTTTGCTCATGCAGTTTAACCTACGTATCGGCAAATGTATATTTAAAATATAAACTTTTTATGAGTGAAAAGTTCTTACTATCTGTACTGCAGTTCAAAACAATGCTTAACTTTTCATCACCAATTACATAAAATATTTCCGTGGTTAAGATTAATTGGAAAGTACTGAGTTATTGAAACAAATGTGAAAGATTTCTGATATCCAGAAGCTGAGAAATGTGAAAGATGGGGACACGTATGCATAAACAAAAGTAAACTCAGCAGTGCGTCACTTGAAGACAGTAATTATTCAGTGCCTGCAGGTCAATACAGTATTTATTAATCATGTCTGTCTAGTAAATAAATGGAATAGTATTTTTAATAGTTGATTCATAGTTAAATACCAGCAAATATATGAAAAACCGAGTTATTCTGAGTTGCTGATTTTCTTTAAAAATTTTTCATCCTCCCCCAGTCCTCAGTTCTTCATCAGGAGGTTACCCAGGCACCTTAACAGTGACTAAAAATGCAGTGAAAGGGATGTACCTATGTCTACTTTGATACACCTTGTCTGGTAGCTGGTTTTCAACTTGGTCTTTGCCTCAGTTGCATCACTTTAACAGCATCAGGATTGAATTATAAGATATCCATGTTCACCTGATATGTCATGTTTTCTTTAACTTAGATATGATATTTTCTATCCATGATGCTTCCAATAATCTGTCACTAGTGCTCACAGTACAAATGCTACTCTGTATTTAGAAGCACAAAAAAATGAATGATTTATTCCTGATGGTGCCTTTTCTGAAGTGTATCAAATACAACGAAGTAACGTCAGGGGGACCTCATTGAAATGGCACGAGTTTTTGAGCAGTAAAGCTGACAACTTTGTTTTACTAAACAAGAGAAAGCGCCACCTGCTGACCTCCTCCTCACCGTATTTTTGCTTCTAAGGGATCTAGTTCAATACATCGAAGAAGGCTGAATTTTGGATCATAGCTTGCACCTTGCTAGTTACTCTACAACTGTAAATTAGTATTTTTATGGTTTAAAAGCTGAAAATGAAACCAAACATTGTAATTCGACAAATATTCTCTGCCCCTTTCTTTTTAGATAATGTTTAAAATGTTCAGAGCAGTGTAATTTTTTTTTTTTCCCCTCAAATGGTGCAATGGTATCTTTTCCCTTATATTATTCTTATTTTTCCAGTTTTACTTGGATCCTCCAGTTAAACTGAATGAAGCTCTGGAAAGGTACGGCTTGAAAAAAGATGACTTCTTTGTCTTAAACCATGGTGAATCACGGGACTTGAGTACCAATGATGGGTTTGAGTAATGAAACAGTAGCAGTTCCTTGTAAGCCGTTTGCTTTGAACTAGTAATTAATGTTACAAATATTAGTATGATTATTACAAAGTAAAATTTTTGAGTGAATTGGATTTTTAGATGCCAGGTTTGTCAGTTTCGGAACTAAAACTTGCATACCAATTTAATGATAAATTTTACTAGTTATATTGTTTATAAATTTTGAGAGGTGATCTAAAAAGTGGTTAATATATATGGTATTGTCTGGGAATTACTTGTAGTTTCACTTCTTATGTATACCACTGATAAATTACTGGTTTATTTTTTAAAAACTCTCCATCTTACCTGCAGCAGCAACAATAACCTCAGCGCAGGACATATTCTTAGAATTAATGGCTGACTTGAATTACTTACTCATTGTTATAATGTCATCTCCCACTCGTTAGTCATTAATCTTCAGGTTATGCCCTGTACCTCGATAGCTTGACTGTATGTTTTGTGGGGTGGAGTCTTCCAATACAGCTGTGGTGTTAAAGCACAAGCACAGTAAAATAATTATTTTACTCAGTGCTTCTACATTTTCATATATTGACGAACCACAAAAGCTGAATTTTACAATGATCTAAAGAAACGTGCCTTTTAAAGAGAGAGATAATTTAATATTGCATTATTCATGTGTAAAACTTACTGCTGGCCAGAGTATCTGCACACTTTGATTGTTTTATCAATGTTTTTAAGTTAAGCCTGAATGTGTCTAAAATAACCTTCTCATCAAATGCAGTACATGAAATGGAAGAATCCCTTAATGGCTCTTGTCTTTGCATTCACTCAACCTATTACTAAGTACTTTTTTTTAAAGTGAAAAGTTGTAATCAAGGGCTGTGGTATTTTTTCCTATAGCTTCCCTATAATTTTAAAGTTGAATGAGAGATTACAACATTGTTCAGTGTTGTAAAACTTGGCTAAATGTATCTGTATCAAATTGCCATGCTAATTTACAGAATTAAAGACTATTGTTGCCAATAAAAAAGATTGTTATTCTCCTTAATTCATTGTCAAAACATTTTTTTTGTTTATGATTTGTTTTGGTCTATAGGATATGTGTTTTGGGGTTTTTTTTTGCTGTTGCTGTGCATTACTTTTTGTGTTCATACTCCATGAAGATAAATAAAAAAACCTGACACATTATTTCCCTTCAATTTAAAGACATGAACTTCTGGCAATTACTTAAAACTAGTTAATGAGATTTCATGCTAGGAGCAAACTGAAGAAATCTTTTGACTGTTGACAGTTGTCTTTCAAAAATCAGGAAGTCCTAGAAGTCTTATCAATCTTAATACCAACAAAGAACAGTACAAGGAGGCAAAGATCTGTTAGTTCAAGTTCATGCTGAGGAAGGGTTCTGGAACAGAGAATTACACTTATACGTAAGGAAAGTAGGTTATATTCCTTTGGTGGGATTTATGTGAAACATCAAGATTTCTTTATTTGAAAAGGTAATTCTAGTATGGTCTAGATGTATTCACCAGAATTTGTTCAAAACTGGTTTAGAATTGTTCTCAGTTGTTCAGTGTTGATTTTGGGATGGTATTTCAGATAAAGTCTCTATTGTGTGTTGTATTTACACAATAGCTTCAATAATGATTTGGATAATATAATGGATGTTACATGTTCATAATATTGTGGAGGACGCAAAGCTACATGATCTTTTGAGTACTTTGAAGGACACGGTTAAATTGAAGTTGTGTTTTTTCTTTTTCCCAGTTTTCAAAATCATCGACTATTCTGTAAAATTCTGTACTTCAGAAAGAAAGAATGAAACTAAAATACAGAATACCTAGATAAGTAGCCACATAGCAGAGAAGTACTGACTTAACGTACAAGGACCAGAGACTAAATGTCAGTACTGGGATATGCTTTGGTTTGGATCTGTTAATTCAGAGCATTTGTATGTAGAACAGTGATGGTTACGCTTTGCTTGGTGCTGTTAAGTTTCCACTTAGGATGTGGGATAAAAAAACCAGACACACGTGCGTGAAGATGCTTTGGAGACTCTTGCATGATTTCGAAACATCATCATAGGTCTTTCAAGACCAGAAGACTGAGACAACACTGTAACAAGTTCTCATGTATTTTTAAAAAAGGGAACAATAGTCACTTGTTTCTGTCAGCTATCAAAGCAAGATAAGAGATCAACTTTGATTATCAACAAGGTACTTTAAAAACTTATTTTTAGGTTGGAGCACCTGGAGAGGGACATCTAGACATCTCCCTTGCTGAGCTTAAGAAAACACATATATATCACAGAATGATATACCTAGAAAAGATTAGTTAAATTCTTGTCAGAAGAGAAAGGTGGGATTGGTAAATTCTTGGTGTCTGACCTAGCCTTTATTTTTCTTTGTTAAATACAGAAGCAGGAAAAAAAAAAAAAAAATCTACAAAAAGTGGCAAATCATTAAGTGATTGTAATGTAACTTGCTTATTACAAAACAAACGAGTTTTTGGAGCAGTGGGAAGAAGAAAGGGAAGTTGACTGTCAATGCAGTCGTTGTCAGGGTTCTGACTGGGAATCATGCCAGCTTCTATTTCTGCCTTAATTGTGTTCCTGATGCATTAAAACTACCTATGTAGACAAATTAGATACAGGTAGCTTTACCCCTGTATTGATCAGGGCATAGATATGTTGTATTTTCAAGGTCACACTTTTCTTGTGGTATTAGCTATTTGCAAAGTCACCTACTGAAAATAAAAAAAATATCTATTGAATTACAGAAAGAGAAGAAAGTATTCTATGAAGAGCAAAGTGGGTATATTAACTTAGAAAGATGAAGCATCTGGTAACACTTTAGGTAATTCAGCTCTCTTAAAAATGGTACAAGATAGAAAACTTGTTTTCTAGCCTTTACATTTGACACTATTTTTACTTTATGATGTGGCATGCAGGAAGTTTTGGTAGTCTCATTTCAGTATGAAGTGTTTTCTAGTATGTTTTATGTTTATCAGTGAAACCTCCTTCAGGTTCTTTTACAGTTATGTTTGTATGTATTCCACTTCATTTTGAATTAACACTGGATTGATGACTGAAACTTTATGGGGGCTAACTCAACCAAAACACTTATTCCAATGGTGTTCCAGTTGCACAAAAAAAAGGAGTAGAGCTCTCCAAGGAAAGCAGGCTTGAGTGCTGCCACAGAACAGGGCTGCTTTTGTAAAAATGTGTATGATACTGCTCTCATAGACTTTTTAATAAAGATGAGAATGTTGAATTGCAGTTGCAGATAATCTTTGACTCAAACTCTTTTGAAAAATATGTTTGTTTTCATTAAAGTGACAATTTTAAACCAAGATAAAATAATTTTGATTTTTTTTTTCAAGTGTAGAAACCTTACACAGTTGTGGTTAACTGCACTGCAGTTTGGCTAAACAGAATGGATATACTAAGCATATGAGAATGTAGTTTTAGAATACATTCCATGCTAGTAAGGTGAAAAAACATAGGCTGGGTAACTTCAATATGCATTTTTAATTGAAAATACTGATTTTGCAGATGGCCAGTGATAGTGTGGTATAGTTTTTATTTAAAATTTTCCAAGATTTACCTGCACCCATTTAGTAGATATCAGATTAATAAAATGTAAATGCTTAATCTCTAATTGCTAAATTGTTAATAGAGGTATTTATTCAACAGCTGTAAATATTTAAGGCAACAAAAAATCTTTATGACATCGAGAAGAATATTTATACTTGCTTTACTCATCCATTTAAAATGTTTATGTATGAAAGTTTTCATGTTTTAAACTATTCCTCCCCCTTTGTGTACATGTATCAGCTGTACAGTGGTTTCTCAGTACTAAGCTATTGCTTTTTATCTTGCTCATAAAAAAAGTCATCTGTTATGCTCTCTATATTAAACACATTGCATTGTCTTTTGTAGTAACTGATTTGTGCCTAGTAATATTGTAGTATTTGGTATTTTTTTGGTTGTTTGATTATTTGCTTGTTGGGGTTTTCTTAGCATTTCTAAGATTAGATATTTTCATCAGGTGAGTCTTTTTTTTTTTTTTAAATCGCTATTGTGCTAATATTCTCACAAATTGCTCTTTCACTTCTGTATCGGGGTGATGCAACAAGGATGCCAGTTTCTGAGTGAATAAGGTAGAGTCCCCACAGAGTGCAATGAAAATTGAATCATCACTGTATTGGTCCTGAATCATGGTGCCATCTTCATTGTTCACGTTCTTTTTCAAGTTTGCTGCAAACATCAGGGCTCTAAGCAGAATATCTCTGTTTATAGAGTTGTCAAAAAGTAACAGCAATGATGGCACCTAGGATATTCAAGAAATAATCCATACTTAATCACCAGCAGTAAGTGCATGTAACTAAGTCTAACTTTAAAAAAATGGAAAAAAAGTAAAATCTGCAACTAAACCATCTGAAATAGAAAGCCTACAAAATACCAGAACTCTGTATGCTGTGAAAGCATGCCAGAAACTTGCACAGCATGCACATTGCCTCTTTAGAAAAGACTGGCTTGTGCATCACAGGCTAATAAATGCTTTGTACTTTCAGTCTCCAAAATGTGGCTGTCTGGAAAATTCCTATTTGGAAAATAAGGTCTGCTTTCCTTCTCAATAATGTTACTTTTGCCCTCTGCAGTGATCTGAATATTTTTATGTTAGCACATCTGATAAATGGGAAAAGAATATGCTTTTAACACAGAACTGAATATTTAGCTACCCTAATCTTGTTTTAATAATGAAAAGCCAAGCGGTATCTAGACTAGCTTTGCTCATGGCAGATAGCTCAAAAATAAAAGCCACTGCATGTTTTAAGAAACTTACTTTGGGGAGGGGGCACCATGCAGCACCATTCCAATCCCTGACTCTCTGTCTCTGTTTTGGTGGGAGGAAAGGATATAACTGAAATAAACCTGTACGCCAAGGCCAGGAATAGCAAAAAGTTCTCCACAAAAGCATAAGTAAATGCACAGGGAAAGCACAGAGACAAGAGTTTTATGGCTGCAACTGAATAAAGGGGTGGGGATTTCAGTGGAATTTGGTTGGCTTAGGTACAGTACGTTAGGTATAGAAACAGCTGTTAAGAAGGATCATTTACAGTACTGGTTGTATTTGATGTTTGTACCTGGTCTTCAATCTATAAGTATATAGACTGCATGTCTGGAAATGAGGTTTTGGGTTTGTTTTTGAAACTTAGCAGGGTACCTTATGTACTACATATGAAAGTTCATGGTACTACCTCTCTGGTGGAAAGGGAAGGTGAGAACAGGCTTCTGCAAGTTGTCATGGATTATTTGGAATGGTACACAGGAAATATGACCAACTGTCTTCAAGTCCATAAGTCCCTATGACTCTCCCTCTGCAAGTACAGTATCTGTATTACACTACACTCTGGAGAAGGCTAGCCTGTGAAAGAATGTACACTTCTAGCTACTAAGTTTAGCAAACCAGGTTCCTCCTGGAATTTTACTCTGGAGCTGCATGTATACTTTGAATACATTAAAATTCTTCTAATGCACGCAGATATCTACACACACATGTACAAATGCTAAAAATACACTGAAACAGCAAAAACCTTACTTGAGCTTTGAGAAGATGTCTTGTCATGGCTGGGTTTGCAGATAAGTTCACAAGTACTTTGAAAACTTGAATCTGAAATGAACATACATAGAAGCTCATTGCAAGCTCTAAACCCAGTAAGTACAGCAGTAATGTGCATCAATAATGTCAGTTCTGACTTGGAGAGGAAAAGGTAGAATGAGTCAACTACCATCTTGAGTTCTGCACTTCAGTCTTTGGTATAGCAAAAACCAGCTTATGGAGTCACTAGCACCTATGTACTAAGTAGAGACATTTTAGAAACAAATGCAGTTTGCCTTAAACATCAAAATAAGGCAAGATCTATACACAACTCACAGTAGGTAAAGTATGGAATGTTTTTAAAATATACAAAGGATGGTTAAGTACTGTATTTAAAATGTGATCAGAAGCATACAGAAACACACTTTTGTACTTTCCTGGACCTTGTGACACGAATCTTTTAACTGAACACTAGGGAAGAAAACAAATTATTTTATTGTACTTAAGTAAAACAGGTCCGCTAAGTTTAGTGAAAATGTGTGTTTTGGACAACTAGTTTTGATCTGATAGAGCAACTGAGTACATTGATATTGACAGCACTGTGACATCTTGAATAAATGCTGAATTTGGTCCCTATTTGAAGCTTTTCTTTCAATATTACAGTAACTCACAAATAAGCACAATTTCCCATTGCAGTCACTAGGGCTGCAAGAGATGTAATAAGCATAAGGGAACAGAAATCTGTAACTGAGGTTATTGCTGCTTGCCATGTTTCCCTGGAGGGATTCATGCATCAGTGAAGCCTTTCACACGCAGATCCTCCTTGCTCTGTGATGCAGTAGCAATGTTTAGAGAGCAGAAGAGAATTCTGGAGTTGCTATAGCAAAGGCACAGTATAACAGCAGTACACACAGCAGTAGTTTGGTAGAGCTTTAGCCCAGTAGTTCCACTAGCAAGATTCCTTTCCTCCCCTCTTTCTGAATTTACATTGAGAAAGTAATATAGATCCATATTTTACAGATTTTATGTACTATCTGCTATCATTAATGAATATTTGATTTTCTAAGCACAGTCTAAACCATTTCACAAACACAGTAAAAAGGAGGCAAGTAAAGCAACTTTATAAATACTACCCAGTACCTGTGTCCTTTCAGTTCCTTCTGAAAGCAAATGAAGAAAGCATGGAATGGAGTTTATCATCTTATGGTGGTAGTGACTGGTAACAGACATATTTGTCAACAATCGGAGTCCAGCTAGCTGCAGATCAGAGTTCAGGGGAGCTGACTCAATGTTCCTACAAACTTGCATAATATATACCTGGGGGAAAAGGGGAGGAGGTAAAAAGAGAAGACATTTTTTGATACAAGCAGATTTTCTGTTCACAAATACTCTCAGTGGCCTAGCCACAGTAGTGTAAATACCTCTTGAACACTGCTGGTTGAATACATAACCTGATCAAGGTTCTTAAAAACAAGTACTTTTTTTTTGGTTTGTTTTGGATATATTCAAAGATCCTATTTGTATGATAAAAGCAGACATTACAGAGTTATGCTCACTAACCTTCCTGAAGCATAAATTGCTCTGAAAACCCAAATCACTTTCCCTCTCAGAAATGGCACATTTGCTTTAAGGAGTTATTTAAAATAATCACAGCCACCAACATCTTAAATGTGGCCCATTCAGCAGAGTACTCCTCAAGGACAGTGACAAGTGACATTAACAACTACTTTTTACGGAATTTTCTTCTGATGACAGTATACAATGAATCTTGGAGTCCTAAGAAAAAAAAATTACTTTGCCTTTACTAAAGGAGTTGCTTTTTACCTGTACAAATACTTGCTGTTGGCAAGCACCACTTCAAAAAAAAAGTTGCTCAGTGCTAAAGATGCTGCAAACTACTACATACAGTCAAACTGCCTTTTTATCAAGCTAATGAAAAAACTAAGTAAAAATCTTCAAATCTGCATCAGCACACTGCTTGGACACTTCTTGATCTATTGATTAATCTGATAATATCAAAAGTGGATGCTTTTTTGATGGTTGGTCTTTTCACATCCATACCCTCTACTGTATTTAACAGTGGGACTTGTTATCATTATTACACAATATTAAGATGAAAAGTGCCACCCTGAAAAATTGGTCTTATACAAACCCAGGGGATCACTTACTGTTTTCTTCTCCCTTGCCTAAGGAATTATGCTAAATTCAGCCTACAATCCATCCTATGAAACAACCACTGCTGATGTTCCAGGCATGTTTGGATCTTGCTTCACATAATTTCACAAAAAAATTAGCAGCACAATCTCTGTTTAATAGCATTTGGTGAAAGCTGAGCACAATCTGCCTAGTTTCCTAACTGTCTTTTAAAAAAAGCAAGTGTCAGTGATGCAGTGCATTTTTTAAGTTATCTTTTTGGCCTTGGGATGCACAGATCATCCAGATCTGCTGACTCGTGTGTATAACCTCAAAACATTGTGTGGCATCTTGGCGTGTTTAACAAATATGCTGAAAGCCCTGCACAGTCTCCCATGTCTTAACTGCTTTGTTTTTCCCTTTAAAAAACTTACCTGTATCTCTTCCTGATTTTTAATACTCATACTCAAATTATTAAGTGCATTTAGTGCCTTTTCTTTAACTTTGGGAACACAGTCTGAGAGCATGCCTCCAATAATAGAAAGGCCATCCAAATTTCGGATTATATCCTGAAACATAAAACAGATATCTAATAAGAGTATTTAAAGATTAAATGCTGAAGGCTTTCCTCAAAGTTTCCATTTTAATACAAACGGAATGTGTGAATGAAGACTTCCAGAACAGACTGCTCTGTTTAAAGAGAGAGTGTTAGCCAGTATTTCTTTATTGCTTCCAATAAGAAGAGTCCTGCTTGGGGCCAAACTATTATTTGACATTATTTGACCAAGGTACAACACCTTTACTTTTAGAATTTGGCCTGCAAAGCATGCTTAAAGCATTTTAAATTATAAAGAATCAAAGGTAATTATTGCATAATGAGTTTATAGAGTAGCTGAGCCAGGTCACAGTACCTCGAACAGAACAGAATTTCGAGATGCAGCTTTATATTAGGATGTGTAGAAGTTCTAAAACTTTATTTTTCTTTCACATTACACTTGATCTTTTTAAAAATCTTTGTCACTTGGACTAACTATCAAAAAAACCTGACATACTGTTTTCAAGAAAATGCAAAATGGGCCAATGGGCCTTGGGATTCAGTTACATTCTGTTTTGAGAGATTTGTATTAAGAAAACAGTTCTGAGAAGCCAGAGTAGAAAGATGTCATAAGTGCCATACAAAAATAATAATACAAAAAAAAAAAAAAAAAAGATGGGACCCTGGAGGTTAAACCTTTACAAAGGCATAAAACCTGCATCCAGCTCAAACTTTTTCTGCATCATATTTCCAATTGATTCAAAGAGACCTGGATAATCGGGAAGCTACTAAGATGTAAATAGCATACAACTTTGTAAAGATAAAAAAATTAGTTATTATCTCAGTAAATTTCAGATCTGATCCTGAAAGTATTTAACCCTTCCCCAATTCAACCCTTTCACTAACATTATGTAATTGTAAGCAACAAAAGATATAAAGATACTTACAGCACTTTGAAAATATAAATATTAAATATAATTTAATTACAATTAAATATATATATGAATATATAAAATCTTAGAAAATATAGTACAGATGTTTTAATTGTACAAACATTAAGCTTAGATAAATTTTGTGAAGCTGGTAGATTATTTGGGCTAGCAGATATTAAGACATAGACACAAAATGGATTTTAGAACACAAGTTATCCTAGCTCTCAGTCCTGTGTCACTTGTCAGCAAAACAGCACCTCTCATCTTCCACACTGACTGGTATTGTTTTCTACAGAACAATACTTACTTGATTTACAGAGAAGGCAGCACTGTTGCTGAGAGTAATTAAAGCTTGCTCTTGAATTAATGGATCGTCTGTGGCCTGGAGCAAATGAATAAGTTTCTGTAGAGCATCCACATCCATGGTATGGGTTGACGCGGGAGGACTGTTGTCTGTCGGTGTTTAAAAATAAAATACTTCGTAACAAGTTTGAGACATTTCACTTGGTAACACTTTTTACAAAGCTGAGGTTTGGTTCTCAGTTGTAGGATACATTGTTCTAAGTTTGGTTATACGCAACCATCATATTGTGGCAAAGAGATTGTGTTTTACAACAGCAGGACTCTGACTGCCTCTTTTCAAAGTAGAAAATAAAAGGAATATATAACAAGAGCCTGGGGTACTTTACTATGTGGTTAAACAACAGCAAACCTGCCTTCAAAATTAATAGGAATATTCACCAAATTTCCACACACACACACACACACACACACCCACCCCTTGTTTTGCCTGTATGGACACTGTAGGAAAAGAAAACAAAACTTCCAGCTCGCAGACTACTACTTCCAGAAATTATGACAATGGCATTTTGCTAGTACCCTGCGGTCCTTTGACAAAGTAACAGCCACAATGTTAAGAATGGCATCACTGAGCCAATTGAGGAAGGCCGTTTCTGAGTCAGAATGATGTTACGGAGTACCTGGCTTTCATAAAAGGGTGACACAAATGCCATCAAAGACCATTTTCAGCCAGGCTGGAGGCATAACTATTCTGCTGACTAGCCTGAAGACCTGATCTGCGGTAACTCCTGGGCTAGACACAGATGGCTCGAGATGACTTCTGAGAAGCTAACCTGTCCTTTATACTTCCACATACTTGCTGCCACCATCTCACCAGGCAAACACCATTGTATTCTTTGGGGAGGAAAAAGAAAAGAGGTCAGAATTAATTATGATAATCCAAGAGCCAGCCTGAAAAACAAAACCTTTTTTTGTCCTCATCTCATACTGGTCTAAACACTTTGTTCAGCTTTAGATTATAGGGGCAACACAAATAACTTTAACAACGGAAAAGCAAATCAGCCCATTAAGTCAATACCCTAGACGGACGCTTCAGGGGACTTGAAAAACAAATAAATTAGGCTCTTTTAAAGAAATAAACCATGCTCTAGAATCCTTTTAAAAGGCCGCACGGCTGTCGGCGGGCCGGCAGCAGACAGCGGTTCCCCTCGTACGGGGGGCGTCTGTCCCCGGGGCCCCGGCCGCGCTCCAGAGGGGCGGGCAGCGGCCCGGCGGGGGCGGACACCTCCCTGGGCCCCGCCACGGCAGCGCGGGGCCTCCTCTGCGCCCAGCGGCGGCCCGGCCGCCCTCGCCCGCCCTGCCCCTCACCTGAGGCCGCGCCCCGGCCGGCCCCGGCCCGCTGCCCCCGCCGGCCGCCCGCCGCCAGCCGCCAGAGGCAGTAGCAGGCGCCCGCCCCGAGCACGATGGCTGCCGCTCTCACCGCCGCCCTCCGCGGCTCCTCCATGTCCCCCGGCCGCGGCCGTGCCGCCCTCCCGCGGAAGCCACCGCCCCATCCGGCGCGGCTCGGGCCCGGGCCCGCGGTCCTGCCCGCCGGGGGCCTGCCCGGGTGCGGAGCCCACAGCGCGGCGTGCGGTGCGGCGGGGCCTCAGCCTGCCGGCTCCTGCGTTAAAGGGAAAAACACCCCCCGCCGTCCGACCGCCGGCACCACGCTCCGAAACCGGCTCGCCCCGGGGGCTGCTGCAGCCTGGGGCCCGGGGGGAAATCAAACTGCACTTTTTTATAGCTACTAATATGAAGACATTAATCAGGCCGCACACACACGTCCCTCCGTCTTGGCCGGGGTGTTTCATAGAATCACAGAATCATAGAATCACCATGGTTGGAAAGGACCTCCAGGATCATCAAGTCCAACCTTTATCCCATCATCTCCCTAACCACAGACCACGGCCTCAAGTGCTTCATCCACTCAGTTTTTGAACACCCCCAGGGACGGTGACTCCACCACCTCCCTGGGCAGCCTATTCCAATGTCTAACCACCCTCTCAGCAAAGAACTTCTTCCTAACATCCAATCTAAACTTCCCCTGACATAACTTAAGGCCATTTCCTCTTGTCCTATCATCTTGTCCTATCAGGCTTTTGGGAGAAGAGACCAACACCAGCCTCACTGCGACCTCCTTTTAGGTAGCTGTAGAGGGCAATGAGGTCTCCTCTCAGTCTCTTCTCCAGACTGCTGGTGCAGGGCATGGTTCCAGTGTCGTCCTGTTAGCGGCTTGCTTCAGTCCATGAAAACTTTAGAAATAAAATGGAGCAAGGTAATTGTGCAGCTTAATCTGTATTTAAACTCCACCGATGACTGGAATGAAGGCAAATGCAGTGAGCTGTGCTGTCACCTGCCCCTAGATTTGCTTAAGTTCTTCAGGTTTAATTACAGAAGTACATCAGATATTGGTGCATTAGATATTTATGGGCCCAGCAGTAAAAATCTTCCATGAAATGCTGGAGAGTAAAGCTTTGTCACAGCGTGAAGGACTGTGGGGGACACAGAGCTGGTGCATTTGCCGTTAGGATTCCTACCTGATTCTCTGTATTTCTTCAGTTTCCTCCCGGTCACATTCACCTCTGCCTGTTTCAAAATCTGCAGCACCCATTTTTCAGTTCCCTTAAACCAAAGAAAGGTACAATGCACACACACAAGTTTAAGAGATGTCCTGATAACTTTTAAGCTACCAAAAATAGATTCCACTTGCAAGCAGCTATTACAGCCAGGATTTCAATGGAAACATTAATAAAGAAATCTTGAAACAGTTAAAGTAATTACAGAGCAGCACTGCCACGCAGACTGAGTGCCTCTCCTGAGAGCCTGTCTCTTGATCATTCCTTGGGGGGTGTTTTGAGCACAGAAAAACAAAAGGTAACATGTATCTGGATGAGGTGTATTTCTTGATTCTGATTTGCAAAGATCTCACTCAGCAGAAATGAAACATTCTGTTAAGCAGGTATTCTTTACCGGCAGCGCTGGATGCACAGGGGATCGCTCCACCTAACGTGCATACCATCTGTGCTATCACTTCAAGCTTATATCCCTCTAATACATACACATGCATTACATTTCACTACTTTTCCCAGGACTAATTATAATACTTGCATATAATTAACGTATTACTAATGCATGTGTCTTAAATCTCTCGTGTGTCCCCTGGGGAACTTTCAGTGGTCTCTGGTGGTCCATTGTGGTTGTTGGAGAGATGTCTCTGAGTGTCCTTTCTATGGACTTTGGGCCTCCTCTTCCATATATGTCTTGTACTAGCTCATCTTTCCAGTTCTTATCTTGGTCTCAACCGATTCTTGTAGGTCCATCTGAATCCTTCAGGAGGTGCCAGCCACAGCTGCAAGAATTATGTCCTTCATCACATTCCTGCTGGAGCCTCCCTGCTGAGGCAGCCTCAAATCAAGCACACAAAACAACCATAAAGGTACAAACAGAGTCAGGTTTTCAGGCTTCTGCAATCAAAGCTTACACAGTCCATCAGCAAACCGCAATGGAAATTTACACAGGTATTAGCAAACTAGCTGCAGTAGAAAAGCACAAAGAAAGGTACAAAATTGCATGTTTCAATTCAGCACTTCAAAAATAGCTCGTATTTACATTTACAAGCAAAAGTTACAAATAACTTTATAACAACAGTGGCATTAAGTTAATAAGCTAAAAATGAAAGAATTAAGGTTAAGATTAAAGGGAGTTTCTTAAAAGAATCAGTTAAAAATTAGCCTGTGTAAGATCTTTTTAGCATTTTATTTCTTGTTTCTTAGAGGTTGGTGCTTGCTGATACCTACCCATATTTCTTATTTCATTTTGTTACATTTTAGCTTCTTTATGAAGTTACAGTATGCTTGGTGTGAAGATAAATGAGATGATACTGGTCTGTGTATTAAGGAACATCAAAGCTAAACTGAGACCTATGAACATTTATACACATACTCTCACAATTAAGGATATAGAGTTCTAAAACGGCCATTTGCTTGAGTCTTTTTATGATTAGATTGTGGTTTGGACATGGTCCAAACACAGTTGGATTCCAAATAATCATGTCCAAATAATTTGGGATTCCCTGCTGTGTTCTGAGTCTTTCATTCCTGTCTGATTTCTCTCTTCCGGTTCTCATCCAGATTTTCTTTTAAACAGTATCCATAAAAAGGCAAACTGCAAACGCTATGCCTGTGATGAATCACAGAATCACAGAATCACAGAATGTTAGGGACTGGAAGGGACCTCAAAAGATCATCTAGTCCAATCCCCCTGCCAGAGCAGGAACACCTAGGTCAGGTCCACAGGAACATGTCCAGGTGGGTTTTGAATGTCTCCAGAGAAGGAGACTCCACAACCTCTCTGGGCAGCCTGTTCCAGTGTTCTGTTACCCTCACTGTGAAGAAGTTCTTCCTCACATTTATGTGGAACCTCCTATGTTCCAGCTTGCATCCGTTGCCCCTTGTCCTACCATTGGATGTCACTGAGAAGAGCCTGGCTTCATCCTCATGACACTCACCCTTTACATATTTATAAACATTAACAAGGTCGCCCCTCAGTCTCCTCTTCTCCAAGCTAAAGAGACCCAGCTCCCTCAGCCTTTCCTCATAGGGGAGATGTTCCACTCCCTTAATCATCTTTGTGGCTCTTCCTAAGAAGGGCAAGAAGGAGGACCTGGGTAACTATAGAACGGTCAGCCTCACCTCCATCCCTTCTTGCCCTTCTTATAGATTGGAGTGACATTTGCTATCCTCCAGTCCTCAGGCACCTCTCCTGTTGTCCATGACTTACCAAAGATGATGGAGAGTGGCCTAGCAATGACCTCTGCCAGCTGTGCAAAATCCTTCACCTCACTAATGTTTATAAATATGTAAAGGGTGAGTGTCATGAGGATGGAGCCAGGCTCTTCTCAGTGACATCCAATGACAGGACAAGGGGCAATGGGTGCAAGCTGGAACATAGGAGGTTCCACATAAATGTGAGGAAGAACTTCTTCACAGTGAGGGTAACAGAGCACTGGCACAGGCTGCCCAGAGAGGTGGTGGGGTCTCCTTCTCTGGAGACATTCAAAACCCGCCTGGACATGTTCCTGTGTGACCTGACCTAGGTGTTCCTGCTCTGGCAGGGGGATTGGACTAGATGATCTTTTGAGGTCCCTTCCAATCCCTAACATTCTGTGATTCTGTGATTCTTATAGATTGGAGTGACATTTGCTATCCTCCAGTCTTCAGGCACCTCTCCTGTTCTCCATGACTTACCAAAGATGATGGAGAGTGGCCTAGCAATGACCTCTGCCAGCTCCCTCAGCACCCTTGGGTGCATTCCATCTGGTCCCATCGATTTATGGATATCCAGATTGCTCAACTGATCCCTAACCCAATCCTCATCTACTGAGGCAAACTCCTCCTTTATCCTGACTTCTTCTGGGGCTACAGGGATCAGGGGCTCCTGGGGGAAAGCCTGCAGGAGTAAAGACAGAGGCAAAGAAGGCATTCAGCACCTCTGCCTTCTTTATATCCTCTGTCTCTAGGGCACCCACCTCATTCATCAGTGGGCCTGTATTGCCTCTAGTGTTAGGTTATTAGCTATGTATTTGAAAAAGCCCTTTCTATTGTCCTTGACCTGACTTGCAAGGTTAAGTTCCAAGGAGGCCTTAGCTTTCCTAATTGCCTTTCTACATCCTCTGACAACTGTCCTATATTCCTCCCAATGAGTTTCACTCTTGTTAGTAGCTGCATTCTTACAATGTTAAAATTAAATATGAATGCAGAGCTGGCTTATGATTTTTCTGCTGTATGACCCAAATGAATCTTGCCATGAAGGATAAATGGCTGAAGTAGTAGGGAGAGAATGGGGTTGTGGCTGGAAGAATCACAGAATAGCGTTGGTTGGAAAAGACCTGTAAGATCATCAAGTCCATCCATAAAGAAAGGACCCTGTGAGAGAAGCCAGGCTTTCTACTCTGGGATAGTGGAAAGCTGAAGCTCATGGCCATTCCTGGCCTCATCACATGTTTCGCACACCCTTCTCTCTTCCTCTTCTTCCCCTCACGGGAACAGCAGCAGCAGACCAGACTTTCTGGGTCTCTAGAAGAGACGAAGTTGACGACTGTTTTGTCACAGGTCTGCATTTTTTCCAAAGTCTAGCAGAAATAGCCACACTCGCACAGACTTCACTTAGCTGTTTTTGGTTTTACAGCTGGCCCAAGCATCACTGAGGAGTACATGAATGATGATTGCAAGACCAGGTGTTACAATTCCTTCCTTATTTAAGTTTTATTAAGAAATTCTCAAGTATTGAACAGAGGCATTGCATTCCAGTATATGGTTGAATAGTTTGAACTTCTGGTGTTGGAGACCTTTCAGAACATCCAAAGGAGAAAAAATTGTTTGTGTTTGTTTGAAAAAGGAAAAAAAAAGTAAACAAAACTTGAAATAGTAAAAACTGGCACTCATATGGCAGACACGTCCTGGTTTAATCCAGCAGAGGGAGTAGCCGGCCAGCGTTGGGATTGGCTTTGGGAAAACTGTCCATAGGAAAATTTGTGATGAAACCCATTTAACTGCCTGTATATTATTTAAAATGATATTATATTTGTTATGAATTACAATGATAAGTGATGGATTTGTAATATTTTCTTGATGTAGTCAGTCATCAAGATATACCTTGCAAACTACATTTTTATTAAGAAGATTGAAGAGCTGCTAAGGTTGGAATCAGTGTGTTGATTAGTATTACCGATATTCAAGGTGTCTAAACTGAAGACAGTTGCCTATTTTTCTTCTCCTTTTCATATTGATCTTAACTTAGAATCATAGAATGGTTTAGGTTGGAAGGAACCTTTCGGGATCATCTAGTCCAACCACCCTGCCATGGGTGATACTTAATTTTAAGCATGTGCATAATGCCACTGATGTCACAGGAAACCTGAATCTGTAAGCTAAATCATATACGTAGTTTACAGACCTTACTCACCAAACAGCATACTTTAATTCTTCTTGATGTTATCTATATGGATTCTACTAGTGGTGTATATAGTCTTCATGGATGTGAGACTGGTTTATTTTGACATAGGTCCATCAACGGAGTTTAGTCTGTGCTGTTTCCTTGGTACTGGCTCAGTCAGTAACCAGAGAATTTCTGCTTTCAAATGATTCAGATATGGACCCCTTGCAGCTGCAGTAGTATCTCTCCTAAAGAATTTAGGAGTCACAATACTCATACTTCTGATTACGGATGTTCTCCCCATACACGTGAAAACACCACTAAAACAGACAGAAAAATTTACTGTGTGAGTATTTACTGAATGACCAGTATTTACTGAATGACCAAAGTTTTTACTGAATGACAAAGGTTTTTTTAATTCAATTTTTCAGGAATTCTTAAGTCTGTACTAGCATCCTTTCTTCATGAAAAACACTGAAATAGTGTAATCTTGCTGGTAGTTCTATAATAAACAATACTGACAATATCATTCCTTATTTTGTAACTTGGGAGAGATCTGTTTATTTTGTCTTAAGCTATGAGCCTTGTTGTTTTAACATCCACCCATGAGCTCAAAATGTAGAGAAATTTTAAGCTGTCCTTGTAGATTGCCCTTTTTTGAAGTCACATCATGTTCACAGATACATGTGCTGCTGTCGCAAAGAACCAGATCTCACATACATGAAGGCTTTGCACATGAAAACCAGAATCCAGATATTAACATATCAAAAAGAATGACAGCTCTTCTGAGGTATGTAGCCATACTTTTTGATTAAGGCTACGGAGCAGCTGTAAAAATACATTATATAATTTTCTCTTCTGTTTATATATAAACTTTATTTTATAACCTACGTAAATCAAACATACTGTCAGGTACTACTTTAGTGGCTTACCAGAAAACATTGATGTCTTCCATTTGTAGAGGAATTCCAACTCTGAGGTATGGAGCTAAAAAGCAAGGTAGTTTGTCAGCTTAGACTTTGGTCCCATCATAATGTATTTTTTAATGTGCATTTATGAGGAGAATGAAGTAGGAAGTGAGAATTTTACTGGTTTGACTGATTTGAACAGGAAAATAATAACCTAAAGAATAAGAAAGAAGAAAATTGCATAATCCATACAAATTTCAAGCCATAGTTCTGTGATCCATGTATAAATATGTCATTGTAGGAAGAGGAATTATTTTTAACTTTATTTAAATAGCATTTGCATATCTAAAATCCAAATACAAAAGCTACAGCTAAGGCAATTGTACATCATTATATCACAAGAGGTAATAAAATGACGAACAATAGGGTAAGGTGAATATATTAGGGAATGTTAGTCAAAACTCCATTGTAGTAACGATGATGTTGAATTTTTCACTAGAGAGTGATCAATATCTGTTGGATTTTCAGGAAATAGTAAAGAACAATAACATTTTCCGACTATTTTCAAATCTGCTGATTAATTAAAAAGACCTTTAACTAGCAGTATGCCCATTCAGGAATATACCTTTTTTGTCACAGTTCTTTTCTTGTCGCTGAGCACACAGGTAAAGATAAAAAAACTGTAGATACCCTGCATCTTAACCAGTATACATATTGTATAGCTTTGTGTTCCTAAAAACAAGCTCTGCAAACCAGTTTCTATACACATTTTCACATTTTCCTGCAATATCTGCCTGTTCATTGAACCAAATGTAGTTTTCTATTCTTATTTGTAGGTAGTAAATAATTTTAAAATATGATTTTTTTCAGTCCCATTTTCTTATGGTTGAGTCCTGTTATTTCCTCCTCTTTACAGCACAGGAAAATAAAAAGCTCTTAATATGTAACATAATATTATTTCTGGGAGGAAAGTATACTCCAGTTCACTAAAGGATTTAAAAACTTAAAATGAGTTCAGGTAGGAGTTCATCACCTAGATCTAAAAGAGAGATCCTTAAAATTATCATTTAGTATTATTTAACTGTGCAAATGCTCAAGGTTTCAATATTCAGGTTCCTCAGAACTTGAAGTTTTGCTAAGGATCTTGGACCCACAATTCTGTCCCAGCCTTCCTGTTATTCCCATTTACCCTTTCTTGCCCTAGCACTGTTCTCCCCTTTGAGTTCATTACATATTGGGGGACAGATCTGTCTGAAAAGTTTTCTTCAATTTACTTCTTTTAGTGATTCGTTTGAGAGTTGGGTCAGTTCCTTAATCCAGCTCATTGTGTGGCTGCATGAACGGTTATTTGGGTACAGAGGAGGAGATAGGGAGCAAGCGGTGAGGAAATGGGTGAAGCCTGAGTGGATCTGCCTGATTTTGCAGACGTGGGGTGTTCATGAACCTGCAGTGCCTCAAGGCGAAGCCTGGGGGGATCTGTCAATGAAACACCACTCTGCCTTTCTAGCCTGAGAGTCTGTAGGCAGTTTTAGAGCATACAGGGTGTAGCAGCTGCTGTTGTTTTTCTTCAGAGTGGAATCAGAAAAGGAAATACTGAAGCTTTCCTTTTAGGCATAATTTTAAAAGTTGGTCTCTTCACCAACTGTGGGGAGATAAGAGTTAAATTCTTGCCTTTACCAAAGAGGTGCAAACCCCTGTCACTGCTCTGTGACCACAGAGCTGAAAGCTGGCAGTTTTCACACAGAGAGTAAGGGGGAGAAAGGAGCAGGTCTTTCTGGGAAGCTTCCTCATACACCCTAGGAGGAGAAAGATGCCTCCTCAAAATTTCATCCAGTCCATCCTCTCTCCTCTTTTCTGGTCTGTTTCCCCCTGCACCCTCTCCCCCCCAAAAACCCCAACCAAACAAAACACCACTTCTGTCTTTAACAAAATGAACAGAGAAGCATTACTTTGAGACAGTGAGGACATAGGTTTGGGATATGGATGAAGACAGTAGCTGAGGCAAGAACAGGTTTTTTGTGTGTTCACTGGCTGGTGTGCCGAACAGGGTTTGACACCCCCATCATCCTTTTCTCGTGTGCAGTGGTGAGACAAACTGAGCTGTCCTGGGGTATGCTGTGGTTGCTGTGGTGCATGGCGGTGTAGCAGCTTCCTATTTTTCCTAGGGAGCTATCCCAAGAGCAGATGGGCCACAGGGAATGGGAGCTGGTTCTCTTGGGTTATGTTGGGGAAGGGAAGGTTAAAGACTGGGACCAACAAAACAACAACAGCAGCAGTGCAGGAATTTGGGGAGGGGTCCATGGAAGCATCTGGGGCTGGAGAGTGCCTTCTGAAGGATCTCCTTCAGGGCCCGCTAGACAGAACAGGCTGAGCCAACTGCACTGAAAGTGTTTTTGCAAGTATTTTTTCTGTATGTGTGATCTTTAGGTCAGCCAGAATATAATGGCTTTATTTATGTGTAAAGTGCAGAGGGAACAAGAAGTATTACAGAAAAGCAGGAAGCCTACTGAAATGCTTCCATTTTGAGTTTAAAAGAACACAGCTCCCCCGATCCAGAGAGAAGTGCAAATCTGTGTGGCTGTCACGTGGTTTCTTTTTCTTGAGTTGTCACTTTTTTATTCAGTGCAGGATGAGCATGGACCAGAGCTTCCCACTAGCTGAGTCCCTAACCACTTGATGCAGAAAGGCAGAGAAATTCCTTTTCCTTCCTTTGTTTGTTTGTTTGTTTCTTTCTTTCTTTCTTTCTTTCCTTCTTTCCTTCTTTCTTTCCTTCTTTCTTTCCTCCTCCCTCCCTCCTTCCCTCCCTCCTTCCTCCCTTCCTCTCTCCCTTACTTCCTCCCTTCCTCTCTCCCTTACTTTCTCCCTTCCTCTTTCCTTCTCTTACTCTCTCTCGCTCCTTCTCCCTTTCTCCCTCTCCCTCTCCCTCCCTCCCTTTTTCCCTCCCTCCCTTTCTCCTTTTCTCCCTTCCTCTCATAGTCTCTTTCTTCCTTTATCTCGCTTTCTCTCTTCCTTCCTTTCTTCCTTTCTTTCTTCCTTTCCTTCTCTCTGTGAATTCTCGTGCTCTCTTTTTTGGTGAATCCAGTATGTAGCTACAAGCTCCTTCAACAGGACATTGTTACTGGCTGCTGTTTCCTCAAGGTCCAATCTTTGTTTGCTCTGAGCATTCACAGACTGTGGAAAATAAAGCACTCCTGGACTTCTCAAAGTTTTGGAACTTATGATAAGGAGACTTTGTTGTGTCTGGCATTGTAGATGATGTTTGGTAGTGGATAATTTCAAAATCACAGGGTATTTAGTAAGTATCATTATTAGTATGCTGTCATTTATTGTGGCTTCCTGTTCTGCTTCTGTGCAAAAAAATATCTGTCAGTTTGTATTTACTGCTGGGATAAGATCTGTCCTCAGGGCCAGCTGGAAACCATTTGCTTTGTAAATTACAGTTTCCTAAAAAAGTCAGAGGTACCACAGTACCCTAATGTGGAGTTATTGACAGAAAATGATTGCTGTGCTTTAAATCTGGCTACTGTGGTTTTGACCTACATGAAATTAATGTTTCAACAGACCTTTTCAGAACTGAAAATTCCAAAGGTTACTTGCAAGAGAATGTAAAATTAAAAGCCTTGCTTTTGTTCTCCTAATATGAAACAAAACCCTATTTATGAATAGTAGTACAGTCAATATGTTCTTTCTGATTCTAGCAAGTCATACAGTTCCATTTATTCAAATACTTTTTGTGAGCTGTGTCAAAATTCCTTAGAGCTTTAAATTAGATTGAACTTTGAAGTTAAGGAAATAATCCACATGTCCAATTTAAACAGACTTTTGGTTAGGGAAGCCTGTGATGGATCTAACTGTAATTATCATGGGGTGGAACTCTTTGAAGGGTTAGGGTAAATTTGGTATTGAAAAGAGGCCTACACTTTCCTGTGTTTTAAAAAATCTTTGTAAGTCCCCAACTGCATTCTGAACCACCAAAATAGCTTTAAAATGAGTATGGCTATAGCAAGCTCCCACAATTCCAGAATGAAAACATAAAGCCAGAAAACATGATTGTTTAAATTGTTCTGAGTAGTTTATATGAAGTGAATGCAGACAGCTTGTGAGACAGCAGCGTATTTTGAGGAGCAGGCAAATTGCTTGAATGTGCTAGCTATGTGATTAAGTGCTAGTGGTAAAAGACACATAATCAGTGATTTTCCTACCTGATTTGTCCTTCTCTAGCTAAAGAAATTATAGCCTTTGGATAGTTCCTATAGGTTGAAACAGAAAATCTTTTAAAATCTTGGTAGAATTATCTTGATATTTCTGCCTGTTTCTTTTAATTGAACTTAATCTCTGTGATAAAAATGAGTTGTAACTGATATGTTTTTCAACCCTGCTCATTTAAGTAGAACTGCACAGAATACAAATCAAGATAAAAGTTTCTCTTAAGGAAGGAATGTTTCCTTTAGTGAAACATCTTTTTTATTAGAACATCCCTTTTTGATTATTACAGCTTTATTCTGTCTCATTTATTATAAAGCATATTTCATTATAACCAAGATAACCTGCACTTTAGTAATCCATGCACTCTACAGGTACAGAGATAGTCACCCTTTCTTCACTTCTTAGCTATGTTGATTACCAGAAGTGAAACAAAATTTGCAATTTCTTCCTTAATTTTACAAAGGCTTTATGTGTTTTGCTTCTGAGTGCAACACTCATTGGAGTCTCAAAGCCTCTGTTTTCTTGTGCCCGTATAGTTTGAGTGAACTTTGTACAGAGTATGCATTCATTTTTCTGGAGCGTATTTCAAATCATACTTCGTATATTGCTATAATGCAAAACAGGATTATTGTATGCATTATTGTATGGAAAGTTGTACAACTAATATGGAAATGCTCTTCTATAAGCCACACTGGCATCTTTGTTCTGTTTGCACTCTGACATCTTACCGCTAAGGTAGATATCTTAAGTGCTAAGCTCCTTGAAAGTGTATATTAATAAGAAAAAGTTCTCTCCAATGACAGGTTATGATAGGACAGAATTAGAAGGTTCTTTTTGTAATTTTGCTGTCAGCCAATTACCATATCAGGTTTAAGCTGTTGCCCTTGATGTATTGTTGTGCAGTTGTGAAAGTAATTACGTTACAAGCATAGTTTTCCTTATATGAAAGTTGCTTTAGGAAAGGTGATAAGGGATTTCATTAACTGTGTTCCTTTCAGCTGGTTTCTTTTTCATACTTAGAACTGAACATTTTAAGTGTTGCGTTTCATATCAGATATTTGTATTTCAGCATTTGATGTAGTAATTAAGTTCTGCAAATGGTTATGGATATGAGAGTTTTTAGCATGTAAATAATCCAGCTGTCATATAAAATTCTGCATTTGGTCTTTGTCTTTGAGTCTTAAATGCATCTTATATTTTCAGATGTTTATAATATAATGCATATGTGCTTCTGTAGAAAAAGACATCAAATTTTATTGTATTTTCCCTCACTGAGTTTTACCAAGTTACTCCTAAGATGAAACATTAGCATTCTGTTGGCAGAAATACTGCTTGACACTTTGTCATAAAAATGGCAAGTGAGGAGATAGTAGAAGCTTGCCAAATGTTATCTTCATTCAGTCTCTTGCTTTTATGGCCTGAGATTGCTGCATCTAAGATTATTTACCAGGACAAGACCTTTTTGGAATGCTATAATTTAATTTTTCAAAATGTTGCTTAGTGGTAGCAATATATTTTAGAATATTTAACTGTATAAGGTGAACTATCAGTATAGCTTTTACCATAATACAACACATTGACTTCAATATTCTGAGATCAAAGATTTATAGATATATTTACCAAATTATACTAGTTAAACAGACCTTTGAGGTAGAAACTGCAAAAACTCTTCATAGGTAATTTAAAGTTGAATTTAAAAGTACTATATTTAATCTACAAAGCTTTAGTCCAAATTATATTGTCTCAAAAACGTTTAGGAGAGTTTTTTTGACAAGTGTTGTTTTAATATGGTGAAATGAAACCGCTGATAGTCCATGGCAAATCTTCCATTTTGAAGCATCCCTGTCATTCTCTATTACAGATTGAATTTATGAGCTTTTAAGAAAAGCCATCTTTTCGTACTCTTTGTTAAGGCTCTTAATGAGAGTAATTATTGACATTCTGCTATAAAATCTATGTTTAAACATTGATTGTTTCCTCAATCAATTGTTAAGGAGAAGTCCCATGGGACAGAGTGCTAGATGGTAAAGGGGCTCAAGATAGTTGGTCAGCATTCAAGGACCACTTCTTGCATGCTCAGGATCAGACCGTCCCAATGGGTATGAAATCAAGTAAGGGAGCTAGGAGACCAGCATGGTTAAACAAGGAACTGCTAGGCAAACTCAGGTGGAAGAAAAGAATCTATGGATCCTGGAAGGAGGGGATGGTCACTTGGGAGGAATATAGGACTGTTGTCAGAGGATGTAGAGAGGCAATTAGGAAAGCTAAGGCCTCCTTGGAACTTAACCTTGCAAGTCAGGTCAAGGATAATAGAAAGGGCTTTTTCAAATACATAGCTAACAAAACAAACACTAGAGGCAATATAGGCCCACTGATGAATGAGGGGCGTGCCCTAGAGACAGAGGATATAAAGAAGGCAGAGGTGCTGAATGCCTTCTTTGCCCCTCTCTTTACTCCTGCAGGCTTTCCCCAGGAGCCCCTGATCCCTGTAGCCCCAGAAGAAGTCAGGATAAAGGAGGAGTTTGCCTCGGTAGATGAGGATTGGGTTAGGGATCAGTTGAGCAATCTGGATATCCATAAATCAATGGGACCAGATGGAATGCACCCAAGGGTGCTGAGGGAGCTGGCAGAGGTCATTGCTAGGCCACTCTCCATCATCTTTGGTAAGTCATGGAGAACAGGAGAGGTGCCTGAGGACTGGAGGATAGCAAATGTCACTCCAATCTATAAGAATCACAGAATCACAGAATGTTAGGGATTGGAAGGGACCTCAAAAGATCATCTAGTCCAATCCCCCTGCCAGAGCAGGAACACCTAGGTCAGGTCACACAGGAACATGTCCAGGTGGGTTTTGAATGTCTCCAGAGAAGGAGACTCCACAACCTCTCTGGGCAGCCTGTGCCAGTGTTCTGTTACCCTCACTGTGAAGAAATTCTTCCTCACATTTATGTGGAACCTCCTATGTTCCAGCTTGCACCCATTGCCCCTTGTCCTGTCATTGGATGTCACTGAGAAGAGCCTGGCTTCATCCTCATGACACTCACCCTTTACATATTTATAAACATTAGTGAGGTGCAGGATTTTGCACATCCCCTTGTTGAACTTCATGGGGCTCGTGCAAGCCCATTTCTTCAGCCTGTTAAGGTTCCTCTGGATGGCTGCACGACCCTCTGGTGTATCAGCCACTGCTTCCAGATTGGCATCATCTGCAGACTTGCTGAGGGTACAATCTCATTGTCCAGATCATTAATGAAGATGTTAAACAGAACTGGACCCAGTATTGATCCCAAGCGTATGCTGCTAGTTACTGGCCTCCCACAAGATGCTCACATAAAAAAAAAAAAAGAGAATCCAAGTGTGGTCCGAGATACTAATGTGGTGTTCAAGTTTTAGCACAAATAATAGGTACTTGATTCTACTGCCAAAACGGAGTCCCTCTGGATGTAGAAAAGCATCTTAGTCCATTCTGATAATATGTGCAGAAGTACATGTGACCATGTGATCAGAGGTTAATTCCCTTTGTGACAATTTTGCAGTAGTTTCAGGTCAGTAATCTTTTCTTCAATGCAGTTGTATGCTCTGCTAAGCAGAGAAGTGGGCAGGAAACATATGATCAGCCTTTATAATCAGTGTTAGAGGTCCAGTGCTAGCTGTAAAAGTGTACTTGGTTTAAGAGGAATACCCTGCATCCCAGCTGTTACTCAGCCATTTTATCATGAAGAGTGTTAAAATATCTTGGTATTGTTTTAATGAGAAAAAACTCTTCTGCTACAACAAGGCAAGATCCCAATAAACGCTTTTGATTTCTAACACAGCTTTACTTCAATATTTCTCAAGCAGGAGAATGTTACTGATTGACTCTTTTCTAGCCTACACTTCAATTTAATGCAAATGCATTTAAAAAGAAGAGGAAAATGCTTTTATTTTCCAAATAAAAATTGTATTTTGAGGTTTTGAGGCTACAGTGCATTTATTATTTAATCAGATAATACATGATTGAAATTGTGGATGCAGCCTATAACAATTTCAGTGTGTTTTCTTTCGGTTTAGAAATCGACTGTGTAATAGTGAATGAGAACAACTTGCTCTCTAGAGTGCTGATGGAAAAAAACAATTGGCCAAGAATAAAAAGTATATTTGGTCATGGTCTTGGCTTTTAAATCACAGGATAAAATAATGTACCTCAATAGAAAAAGGAAGACTAGGGAAAATGTTGGCCCACTGATGAATGAGGCGGGCGCCCTGGTGGTGGAAGACACAGAAAGAGCAGAGGTACTGAATACCTTCTTTGCCTCAGTCTTCACTACTAAAGTGGTCTCTCGTGAATCCCAAACCGTGGAGGCAAGAGGGAAGGTCTGGAGAGGCGAAGACTTTCCCTCAATAGAGGAACACAGCTTTAGAGACCACTTGGCCAAACTGGACATCCATAAGTCCATGGGCCCTGATGGGATGCACCCACAAGTGCTGAGAGAGCTGGCAGATGTTATTGCTGGGCCACTCTCCATCATCTTTGAAAAGTCAGGGAGAACAGGAGAGGTGCCTGAAGACTAGAGGAAGGCCAACATCACTCCAGTCTACAAAAAGGGCAAGAAGGAGGACCCAGGAAACTACAGGCCGGTTAGTCTCACCTCCATCCCTGGGAAGGTGGTGGAGCGACTCATTCTGGAGGTCATCTCCAAACATACAGAAGAACAGAAAGTTATTGGGAGTGGTCAACATGGATTTACCAAGGGTAAATCATTCTTGACCAATCTGCTAGCCTTCTATGATGTTATAACCAGTTGGCTGGATGAGGGGAGAGCAGCAGATGTCATCTACCTTGGCTTCAGCAAGGCTTTGGACACTGTCTCCCATAACATCCTCATTAGGAAAATCAGGAAGTGTGGGTTAGATGAGGGGACGGTGAGGTGGATCGAGAGCTGGCTGTGTGACAGATCACAGAGGGTTGCGATCAGTGGAGCAGAGTCGAGTTGGAGGCCTGTAACCAGTGGTGTCCCCCAGGGGTCAGTACTTGGTCCGGTCTTGTTCAACATATTCATCAGTGACCTGGACGAGGGGACAGAGTGTGTCCTCAGCAAGTTCACTGATGATACCAAGTTGGGAGGGGTGGCTGACACACCAGAGGGCTGTGCTGCCATCCAGTGGGACCTGGACAGGCTGGAGAGCTAGGCAGAGAAGAACCACATGACGTTCAATAAGGGCAAGTGTAGGGTGCTACACCTGGAAAAAGAATGCCAGGCACCAGTACAGGTTAGGAGGGGACCTCCTAGAAAGCAGTTCCAAGGAGAAGGATCTGGGAGTCCTGGTAGACAGTAAAATAACCATGAGCTGGCAATGTGCCCTTGCTGCCAAGAAGGCCGATGCCATCCTCGGCTGCACAGGGAAGTGTGTGGCCAGTAGGTTGAGGGAGGTCATTCTCCCCCTCTACTCTGCCCTGGTGAGGCCGCAACTGGAATACTGCGTCCAGTTCTGGGCTCCCCAGTTGAAGAGATACAGGGACCTACTGGAGAGAGTTCAGTGGAGGGCAACGAGGATGACTGGAGGACTGGAGCATCTCCCGCATGGGGAAAGGCTGAGAGAGCTGGGACTCTTTAGCCTGGAGAAGAGAAGGCTGAGGGGTGATTTAATTAATGTTTACAAATACCTAAAGGGTGGGTTGAGGGAGGCTGGAGCCAGACTCTTTTCAGTGGTTCCCGGTGACAGGACTAGGGGTAATGGGCACAAGCTGGAACATAGGAGGTTCCATTTAAATATGAGGAAGAAGTTTTTTTCAGTGAGGGTGCCAGAGCACTGGAACAGGCTGCCCAGAGAGGTTGTGGAGTCTCCTTCTCTGGAGATTTTCAAGACTCACCTGGATGCAGTCCTGAGTGATGTGCTCTAGGGGATCCTGCTTTAAGCAGGGGAGTTGTGTAATAGATGATCTCTGGAGGTCCCTTCCTGCAACAACAGATGACACGGACTCCTCTCGTGAAGTAAAGAGAAGACATTTTATTGTGATACAACTCTAGTTTTTATAACCCCTGCCCCAGCCCCACAAAGCACTATGAAGTAATATTTTTCAAATAAGGTATTGTTCTTTCTTTGAACAAACATATCGCGTGCTGGTCTTGTGAATCCTGTTATCACAAAAGCAACGTCCGCACATTCTGCTTTGATCAAGGTTAGCTCCTTGTATGTTCCTCCCGATTCCTTGTTCTCTTCTTGTGCTCATCTTTCCCATGGCTTGTGTCCAACCAGCTGTATAATGTCCATATTGTCGTCCTTGGTGATGTTGGCACCCTTGGCAGAAACTTTGCTCTGACAGTCCTCCACAATTCCCCCTTCTGTATTAACTACCAAAACAGCTTTTATAGCACAATCAATTATTTGTGGCACATACTGTAAAATACAAGGCAAAAGCAGCATGAGGCATGCACTACTTAAAATTATAATGAATGTGGTCTTTAAAATGGAGGCCAGCTAGCCTTCAATACCCCAGGATTGGAACAAACTAATCTGCCGCATCATCAATTTGTAGCTTGCTTACACCCTTTTTCAATTTTGCAATACTGTCATGTGTGGATTCTGAGTGATCTGAAAGGTTCATGCAACAAACGCCATCAAAATCCTCACACCCATGTCTTTGAGTTAATAACAAAAAATCTATGGCAGCTCTATTTTGAAGCGTGGCATGTCTAACGGAATCAACATCTGTTAATAGATGACTTAAGGCTAAAGAAGTAGCATTAGTTTCCTTAGATAGCCAACAACCAAGCTTGTTTAGTGTTCCTAAAGCTATTCCTACAGCTACATGCAAGGTAAATAATGATACTGCGGCAATCTCACCTGTATTCCAAAATTCCACGTTATCGTCACTATCTGCTTGATAAGCATACACAGAGTGTTTAGGCCACAGTTGTCTATGACTCTCAATCATGGAGGTATTTGGCATTAGTAGGATGAGTCTTTCAATGCTACATGGTCCCCCACATGCACAAAAGGTGAGACCAGGCCAGGCTTGGTCACCACAAGAAATTTTCTGGGATATCTGCCAGAAAGCGTTATGTTAGGTGTGGTGTAATTGCAGTAGGCTGAAGCATTGCGATATGCTGATAAGGTAGCATTTACCCATTGAATTCCGTGAGATGTGGGATTTATGACACTTGGGCGTGCTCTGCTAAATGTGGCCCGTGTGTCTGTGTAATTAATGTGTACACAGTAATCCATTTATAGGGATCCTAACAGATCCAACTCTCTGGTTCAAAGCTTGACTTAGGGAACCAACCCACCCAGTTGTTAAAAAGGTCCACTATGTTTTTGGGGTTGGTGGTTAAATTTAGGTAGGGTAACCTGTCTTCTGGAACAGGCCAGTTATCGACAGGAGTTCCCACCAGACATGTGACAAAGGGGTTTCCTGGGCTAGATAGTGATAGACACAATGTGTCCTGTCCTGTTTGATTGGCTAGAGTTACCCATATATTTGGTTTTGGCTGCGGAGGAATCTAATATGGAGTGGTCCTTTTCACGTGGCTGGTGATGAGGATGGTGAAAATGAGGGCTTGACCCATCACGCAGGTAGCCATCTTGGACCTGAATCTGTGGAAACACAAGCATACCCTCGTCCCCAGGTTATTAACTGATAAGGTCCTTCCCACTTTCGAGTTTCTAAATCTCTAATCAACACTTTTGCTTTCTTTTTTACTTCTTGGTTCTCATTAGATACAGATACAAAATGTCTATGTATTGGTGGTCTACCATTGTCCTGCCATCGATTTAAAAAATTTAAAACATAAGTGGCTTTGGCTAATCTTTCTTGGGTGGTTGCCAGACCCATTCCCCCTTTTTGTTTTGTTAACGTTGTTTTCAAGGAGCTCTGTGCATGCTCCACAATTGCTTGTCCTGTAGAGGAATGTGGAATTCCTGTTAAATGTCAAATGCCCCATTGCTGTAAAAAATTTTGTGTTTCTTCTGATACACAGGCAGGCCCGTTATCGGTTTTTATTTGTTTAGGAACCCCTAAGGTTGCAAAGGCTAGCAAAAAATGTTTACGAACATCTTTGGCTTTTTCTCCTGTGTGTGCAGTAGCTGCTATTGCACTAGAAAATGTATCTATTGAAACATGAGCATACTTTAACTTCCCAAATTCAGAAACGTGAGTAACATCTATCTGCCATATTTCTAGAGCTTGCAAACCTCTTGGATTGACTCCATATGATAAGGAAGGAGTTGTCAGTTGGCAGTCTGGGCAAGCTGTTACAATTTGTCATGCTTGGTCCATAGTAAGGTGAAAGGTTTTCTGCAGAGCCTTAGCATTTTGATGATGAAATGCATGAGAAAGACGTGTTTGTTCAAAGGTACTTGGTACAACTGTTATTTCAGCTAGAATGTCTGGGTGTCTGTTACCTTCTACTAAAGGCCCAGGAAGCATGGTATGAGAGCGTATATGCATAACATAATAAGAAGCTTTACAGTGGTTTAACAGTGCTAACAGGGCTTGAAACAAAGTAAATAAAGATTCATGCTCTATATCTTTCAAATAGGGTGCTTCACTTCGTGACACGACACTGGCCACATATGCCAAGTTGGTAACTATATTAATAGAACAGTTTCATTTCTGAAAAACTCTAATGACTGCAGTTAATTCAACTACTTGCGGTGATCCTTTTACAACACAAACATCAGACTGCCACTGGCTGTTGTTATTTTGCCATAGGATAGCAGCGCGTCCTGTTTTTCCTGAGCTGTCAGTAAAGACAGTTAAAGCATTTGTCATTGCCAGGCCACTCTCCATCATCTTTGGTAAGTCATGGAGAACAGGAGAGGTGCCTGAGGACTGAAGGATAGCAAATGTCACTCCAATCTATAAGAAGGGCAAGAAGGAGGACCCAGGTAACTATAGACCGGTCAGCCTCACCTCCATCCCTGGAAAGGTGATGGAACAGCTTGTTCTTGGCACTATCTCTAGGCACATCAAGGATGAGGGGGTCATTAAGAGTAGTCAACATGGTTTTACTAATGGGAAGTCATGTTTGACCAACCTTATTGCCTTCTATGAGGAAATAACTAGGTGGATAGATGATGGTAGAGCGGTAGATGTGGTTTATCTTGACTTCAGTAAAGCATTTGACACTGTCTCCCACAGCATCCTCGTAGATAAGCTGATAAAGTATGGGTTTAGTGATCAGGTAGTGAGGTGGATTGTGAACTGGCTGAAGGGAAGAAGCCAGAGAGTTGTGGTTAATGGGACAGAGTCTAGTTGGAGGCCTGTGACTAGTGGAGTCCCTCAGGGGTCGGTACTGGGACCGGTGTTGTTTAATATCTTCATCAACGACTTGGATGAGGGTACAGAATGTATCCTCAGCAAGTTTGCTGATGACACCAAACTGGGAGGAATGGCTGACACACCAGAGGGTTGTGCTGCCATTCAACGAGACCTTGATAGGCTGGAGAGTTGGGTGGGAAAAAACTTAATGAAATTCAACAAGGGCAAGTGTAGAGTTTTGCATCTGGGGAAGAACAACCCCATGTACCAGTACAGGTTGGGGGCTGACCTGCTGGAGAGCAGTGTAGGAGAAAGGGACCTGGGGGGTCCTGGTAGACAGCAGGATGACCATGAGCCAGCAATGTGCCCTTGTGGCCAAGAAGGCCAATGGCATCCTGGGGTGTATTAGAAAGGGGGTGGTTAGTAGGTCAAGAGAGGTTCTCCTTCCCCTCTATTCTGCCTTGGTGAGGCCACATCCGGAGTATTGTGTCCAGTTCTGGGCCCCCCAGTTCAAGAAGGACAGGGAACTACTTGAAAGAGTCCAGTGCAGAGCCACAAAGATGATGAAGGGAGTGGAAAATCTCCCTTATGAGGAAAGGCTGAGGGAGCTGGGTCTCTTTAGCTTGGAGAAGAGGAGACTGAGGGGTGACCTCATTAATGTTTATAAATATGTCAAGGATGAGTGTCATGAGGATGGAGCCAGGCTCTTCTCAGTGACATCCAATGATAGGACAAGGGGCAATGGGTGTAAGCTGGAACATAGGAGGTTCCACATAAATGTGAGGAAGAATTTCTTCACAGTGAGGGTAACAGAACACTGGCACAGGCTGCCCAGAGAGGTTGTGGAGTCTCCTTCTCTGGAGACATTCAAAACCCGCCTGGACATGTTCCTGTGTGACCTGATCTAGGTGTTCCTGCTCTGGCAGGGGGATTGGACTAGATGATCTTTTGAGGTCCCTTCCAATCCCTAACATTCTGTGATTCTGTGATTCTGTGATTTAAAGGAACAGGACTACATTTCAACATCTGTTGGGTGTTAAATTGTAACTGTAACAGTTTATGACTCGGGGGGTGAATTGAAATTGTTCTAGCAAAGTCTTTTGTGGCAGTCTGAAACAACACAGAGGTTTGAAACAGACATTGTAACATTTGCATTGACATGGGCAGTATAATGATTGCCAATTCTTTGCCACTTGGAGGTAGCAACTGTTGTCGAGCTTTCATGATTAATGTTGCAAACATCTCAACTTTTGTAATTATGGTTTTCCCAAATTGATGTGACAAAAAGACCCATTCAGTAATTAACAGGGGATCTTTACTTTTGACATCTCATTGAAATATAAGTCCATAAGGCTGGAAGTCAGAATTTAAAATAATCAATTGAAAAGCACAATCAGGATTGTATCTGTGTGCTTGCCTTTCTGAACTAGTTGAGGCCACTTTTTGTAATGCATCCTCAGCTTGAGGAGTCAAAATTTGTTCAGAGTTTAAAGCTGAATCTGCTTTAAGCATCTGAAACAAGGGGTGTAAGTTTTCATTGCTGATTCCTAATAATGTACTTACCCAGTTAATGGTTCCCAAAGCTTTTTGCAAATTATTCAAAGTGCATATGTCAAAAGTGAATTTCAAGGGCTGGGGGACAATTTGATGGTTAGTAATTTTCCATCCCAAATACTTCCACGGAGAGGTTTGCTGTACTTTTTCAGGTGCTACCTCTAGTTTGGCTAATTTGATTTGTTCTAAAAGTGTCGACATTGTTTGCTGCATTTCTACATCTGTTTGGGTTGCTACTAAAATGTCATCCATATAATGATAAATCAAAACATTGGGTAATTGCTTTCGAGTGGAGGAAAGGGCTTTTGCCACATACCATTGACAAATGGTTGGGCTATTTTTTATGCCAACCAAACTGGAGTTTCAGTTTTCCAGGTTAATTTCAGGGTATGCTGCATTCCAGTGGCCCTCAGGATAAATTTGACCCGATACAGACACCCCATTGAGACAGACAATCCCGTCCCCAAAGAGTGAGAGGGGTAGGAAGCACAAAAGGCAGAACATAAGCTCTTTTTAATTCTGGTCCCACAATTTGAATGAACCACTGACTTTGTTCAGGGCTCATGTGGCCTCCTATGCCTAGAATAGTTGCAGAGGCCTTAGAGACTGGCCACTGTGCTGGCCAGGATGATTTTGAAATGACAGTTACATCAGCTCCTGTATCAATTAACCCTGACAATTCTATTGTCTGTTTAGGATTTCCCCATTCCAGTTGACAAGTTAAAATTGGTCTTGCATTGGAGACCCTGTGAGTCCAAAGTATCTGAGGGCTCCCTGTCAAACCAAAACCTTGGGCTCCTTGCCATAAGGTGGAGGCTCGAGGGGGGTAAGTATCAAAATACACTGATTGTGCAGTACACGATTTTGTTGGTAAAAAACAGAGCGGTGTAGGAGTCCACACCGTAGTTTTGATTTCACCACAAGAATCCCTATCAATTACACCAGGTAACATAAAAGGTCCTTGCATAATAGCAGATGACCGTCCCAACGATAAAACACTTTTGTTGTTGCCTAGTGGCCCCCAGACTGCTGTTGGCACCGCTTGTACATCAGAATTATTCAGAGTTACAGACTGCAGTGGCCAGGTCCGCTCCGGCGCTGCCGCGGGTATATGCATATGGCTCCTTGGCTGGGATCCCGGTTGTTGGACAGGAGCCACAGGTATCATCGCGCGGCCCCTTTTCACGCTCCGATTCCCGTTTCCCTGCAAAGGCTTTCCATCCTTGTCAAATTTGGATCGGCACCGGTTTGCATAATGACCCCACTTTTTACAGCGGGGACAAACGCCCGGGGCTTGCAGCTTGTTAAATTTTCTCGGGCACTGCTTACGAAAATGGCCCTTTCGACCACAGCTAAAACACCGCTGAGAGTTGAGGTTCACGGCTACAAAAGCAGTGGCTGTTTCCATATACTTGTGTTTCAGCGAGCCTAGTTTATTGCAGGCTTCTATCATTTCGGACAGTGAAGGATCTTTCAGCAGGATTAACACTTGTTTACAGTCCTCATTAGCATTGCTAAGCGCTAGTTGTTTCAAAAGCAATTCGCGAGTGTCGTTATCATTAACTTGTTTATTCAAGCTTTCCTGCAATCTATCAATGAACTGTGTATAAGGCTCATTTGCTCCTTGCTTAATGTCAGTAAAGGCTTTTGAGGGTTTGCCCACTGCGGGTAAGGTTGTATAAGCCTGTAAAGATGCAGTGCTTATTCCCTGCAAGTTTTCTTGCGGCAGGGCAACTTGCTGACTGGGGTTGGCCCAGGGGTCCCCTTCCCCTAAAAGCATTTGCATGGTCACCTGGTGATAAAGATGACCATTGGGCAGTTGTGAATAATGGGCATGTAACTCTTCTAAATATTTTTTCCAAGTTCCGTGCCAAAGTACGTACTGAGAAGGGGTTAACAATGCGTCAGCTAGCATTTTACAATCGTGCGGAGTGAGAGTTTGTAAACGATAAATTGCCTTTAACAGTTGCTGGGTATACGGGGCATGCAGACCGTAATTAGTAATAGCCTGGCATGTATCCTTAACGACCTTATATTCTAGCGGTCGGAATGCCGGTTGCTGTCTTGGCATATAAACAGCTGGGAAAGCTAATTTAGATACCGTATCAACATCCTCTGCTTTTTGAGCCTCTGCACGAATACGTCCCAAAGTTTCCCGAGGGTGTGGGGGAAACTGGTCAGGCTTACTTTCTGAGTTTATCACACCCGGATCAGAGGGATCATCTGGTTCATTTTTAGCAGTCACAGAAATCCCCTGACGATGACGTGGAGCTGAGAATTTGGGCTCAGGAGCTAAGAAGGGTGGAACTTTAAGTTCACTCACAGAATTCAGGTGCTGAGATGCCTCAACATTACCATTATCATTGGGAGTCTCTGTCACAGTTGCCTCCGTGCAGGGCATCCCAGACTCCTGTGAGGCAGTGTCATTGGAGGACTTATTCTTTTTCAGCATCTGAAAAATAGTGCGCCACAGGGTGAGCAATTGTGCTGCATTTTTGTCCCCCATTATTGCTCTATTATACAATTTAATCCCTGCAGCATCCCATGTATTATAATTAAAAATAGTGACTGCATTAATGTCCGGGACTGCAGTGGACACCCAGTGTAAAAGCACATGCAGTTTATGAGAGTCCAAAAGGACATTATGCTTTTGCATCAGACTTTCCATGAGCCGTAAGACAGCTTTTTTGTCTGTGCTTAACTTGTTCCCCACCTTTCCCCGTTGCTCACCTCGCTCTCCCACGACAGTGATTTTATAGCCGGCTTATTTTCCTCCTTGCAGCGTCTTGTCTTTTGCTAGGCGGGGGTTGCCCTCACCGGCGTGGAATTGCGTCTGCAAGTCCCTGTTCAGGCACCGGTTGCAACGACAGATGACACGGCCTCCTCTTGTGGGGTGAAGATATTTCATTGTGATACAACTCTGGTTTTTATAACCCCTGCCCCAGCCCCACAAAGCGCTATGCAGCAATATTTTTCAAATAAAGTATTGTTCATTCTTTGAGCAAATTTATTGTGTGCTGGTCTTGTGAATCCTGTTATCATAAAAGCAACATCCGCACATTCTGCTTTGATCAAGGTTAGCTCCTTGTACTTTCCTCCCAGTTCCTTGTTCTCGTCTTGTGCTCATCTTTCCCATGGCTTGCGTCCATATCGTTGTCCTTGGTGATATCGACACCCTTGGCAGAAACTTCACTGTGTCCATCCTCCACACCTTCCAACTCTGAATATTCCGTGATTCCATGATTCCGTGATATCAGCATACAAGCTGTTTAGTGAAATAATTTAATTTAATATTATAATGAGCTTTGGCAGTTAATAAAGCAAGCAAACCAAAATAAATCATAAACAGCCACGTCGCCTCTATTATGGGGACTGTATTTAGAAATGTTAAATCCTTTTGCGATTTTGTTTTCCCTATGTATTTGAGTACAAAACTAAAACCATAGTAATGTTTATTGTGTTTAAAGCTAAAAAAATGTAATGAACAGTTGTGATAGAATTAAATTTTATATACACACTGCCTTTTCTATCACATTGTTTAGCTGATTTGTATCTAGTTAAAATAATTTAACTTGTAAGTATCAGCATATTGGTTATATCAGTTGGAATATCAGTATCTTGCCATCCATTTCCATTTATCTTACATATCAAAGACACTGAATTCAATTTGTGTATCTACAAACTACATATTTTCCATTTTTGTTCTAATTTTATGTTTTCTGTTGGCTCAAAATCAAAGAATATGTCCATTTGCATCTACTCAGTGCTATTAATTTTAAACTACTTGTGATGAATCATGTATGATGGTCCACAGGGACTTCTAGTAAACATTGATGTATAAAGCTGTTTCTTCTAACTTTGGAGACGCCCAATAGTTCTTTTTAAGAATGGAACACATTTGTTTCAGTGTGCTATTGCTATTTACATTAATAACATGTTTCTTATGCTAAAACTCATTGGCAGTGGTCATCCAACCTTCTTGTGCCATTCTTTTGAAGCTCTTGTGGGCGGTTTAAAATTGCTGCAAAACTATTTCTCTATCTTTTTTTAGGGATTGAAAATCGTATTGAAATTAGTTTCCTTTGACATTTCTTCAGCTGACAAACTGCGTTGAACTGTCTGTTCAGTTATAGGCTACAGATGTGATGAACCTTTCCATTTGAACTTCCCCGAGCTACAGTTCTGACCTCATCTTTCCAAATGAATCCAAGATTACACAGATTTTGGCAACATGATTTTATTGTTAATGGTAAAACAGCAATGATATTAGCTGGGGTTTAGGTCTGTTCAGCCTGCTAATCATGTTAATATTTTTTGTAAATTAATTAGTTGCAATTTTTAAAAATCGTTTTTATGTACTGAAACTTTGGTATGTATTATATGTATAAAATAATAGTCATTGCTTAATATCTACATATGGATGTTATATGATTGCAGCTCACGCTGTCTTTGACAAATTAATGTGCCAAAGAAAAATGAGTATATGAGATGCATGGATTGCAGCTCAGCTGTTTGTGGTATTACTCCACCCACTCAGTGATCTTAGAGAATCATTTGACTTCCATGTGTGACTGGGAACTGCATTTGAAAGCTGCCATTCATATTCATAGTCCAGGAGCTAAAATTTCCTCAGAAGCTTTTGAAGTGTTTTATTCCCAGTAGTGGTCACAGTATTGACAGACCTATCCTTTTTTCGTGCACCCTGTCATGGCAAAACGTGGCACAAAAAAAACTTTTCTGTGCTGTGTAGAGAGAGGGGCATTGCTTCTATACAGTACTGTATTTTACCCCTGAAGACAGCACTCCTAGTACATCCACTGCATATCAGGAGGACAATGCAATATCATGCAATTATTTCCTGGATATGGACAGAGAAAGAAGGGGAATCAAGAGAGAAATTACTGGGAAAAAGGACTTAAAAAGCATATAAAGGAAGAGCAAAGCCCAAGGTTTTCTTTTAGACATAGAAGTGCTTCTGGGACTTTTGTGATTAAATAGTACAGAAACAAAGAAATGTCAACACTGAATTGTGGTTTGTGGCTGTGGTGTTTCATGGAGGGTGTACTTTAGTTTACAGTACATTTTGGAGAAGCTCAGAGAAATAGCAATTAACCCTGTAATGCTGAAGTTTTTATTAACTGTTAGTCATTTCCCCCATATGTGTGTTTTTCAAATACATTCAAATATGTCTTTTTCTTTGGGCTACCTCCTTCATAGTTCCTGTATGCTTTTCCTCTTCATGCAGTCTTTTCTCAAAGAATTTCCTGCTAGACACTGTCAGGAGAACATACCAGCCTATCTTACCCTTGCCCAAATCCAGTATTTCCATTCTTGTGCTCTTATATTATTTGCAGTTGCAATTACTGTCTGTTCTCAGTATGGGTGTCTGAAAATGCCAACATGCAGAAAACCCTAATGGTTCCAGGTAGTTTTGCTAGGAGGACTCCCCTCCACCCCTGCCCCTCTGCTTTTTTTAATTACAGGAAACTAAGACACCACTTGAATACTCCTGTATCTATTTTATAACAATTCTCTAGCAAAATATACAATAACTTTAGACAGTAAAGGAATAAAATTATAGTGCATTGTAGTTAAAAGAATAGAACTTGTAGCTACTCCTTGAAAGCTCCAGAGACCATATACGAAAATAATAGCAAGGACAGTTCCAGCATTCAAAACATCAGTCTGTTCTTCTCTTGACTGCTAGAAATCTTTTCACTTGGTGATTCTTAGAGGTTTAGACAGATCTGCTCTTAAGTCTGGAATTTCATTTTAGTGTTTTGCACAAGTGTTTCTTTTATGGAGCTTCTGAGATGACACTGATTTCACAGGTTCAAACTGAGACCTTTATTTGCAGGATAATTGTTAAACTATGTTCCTCTAGAGCATCGTCCTTGTTGATATGTCCCTCACTTAGACATTTCACACTTAATAGCTGTCACCAAACATCTTTTGCTGTTAGATACAGGCAGCACATTAAGCTCATCATCCCCCTTGAACCTTCAGCAGATGCAACACTTTCTGGTCCCAGTCTTTGAGGACCCTGAAGGACTGCACACACATCCCTTAACTCTGGCTTCTACTGAACAGTTGTCCTATTTATCACTCTGGCTCCCAGGTTTTAGCCTTGGCCCTAAGAGGGACATTTCATGATCTGTTCAGGAATCCCCGTGGCCTTTGAACTTGTTATTTACAACAATTAGGCCATTGCTTGTGGTTCTCAGTCTGATTCCACTGCTTTTCCAACTGGTAATCTTTTGCTGACCACAGAGATCAGGGAACTCTCACCCAGATTTTCTCCTATATTCCTTTCCTGGATTGTCTTTTCTACCCAGACTTTAGCCTACCTCAATTTTTTTTTTTTTTTTTTTTCCCCCTTAACACCAGCTCTTTGCAGAAATTAACCTAACATGTTTTATAAATTCATTTTTTCCTACTCATCTTTTCTCCTTTGGCTCTGCTGCCAATAACAGATGTTCTGCTGTGGTTTCATTGTCCTTTTGAATCATTCCCAGTAGTTCTATTTTGTACTGAAATAATCCTCCAGAATTTGAGAGGCGGAGGAGTACTTCGCTTAATGCTGGCTACTGCTTATGAAATTTTTTTCTTTTTTGAGCACTTCTAAGTTTCTAGAAAATGCCCCATTTAGTAGATATTACTGGCCAAATGGGATTTTCATCTGTGTATTTTACCAGGATTAACATTTAATAATTAAGAAAATGCTTAAGATATTTCCAAGAGCAGGGATGAGCCAAATATTGTTGTATAAAGTTTTTAAAAGATGTTGCAGAAGAAGTGACTAAATTATTCAGTTTATCATAAAGCACCATTAAATATATTCATATTCTGAATAATGGAGGACGCAAAGGAATGCAGTTACTAGTAGGATGTGTTTGCTTAAGGATTCTTCGGCATTCTTACCACCCTTAATAATGTCTGAAGTTTTCCTTTCATTTCATGTTAGCATAAAAGTGCTGAGTGCTTTGTATTGCACTTCAAAACAAAATGTGTGACCTTTTGGGCTTGTGGCTGAAACACCAGAGGAATCTACAAATACCGTAATTGTGTGCATACCTTTAAAGGAGCAAATTTTCTCCCTTAAGTGTTCTGGAACTTCTTCCATGAGAGCTAACAGATAAAGTTTTGGCCCTGGATCTCTATCCTGCACTTATGTTTTTCTTATTGATGTATGAGCAGGAGATTGGTCTAGGGCTTGAGCTGTGAATTCAGAAGTTTTAACCCAGCATCTCCTACTGGTCCACTATGTGATTTTGGGGAGTTACTTATCCTTTCCATATGTAAAAAAGGGGGTTATAATATCTGTCTTTAAGAGGCAGTAGTTCTGCTAGTTCAATATTAACTCATGCAGAAATTAAAAAAAAACCCAACCCAAACCAAAACCCAGAACTATTATGTAAAAGCTAAGAATAGTCATGCAGTTGTAAAAGAACTTTTAGCCAGTATATGACGAAGCAAGGAATTTTATCTTTAGAGATATTGTCTGCTTAGCTGGGGCATTGGTACAGTATTATTATTCCAATACCAAAGTATTAGAATAATCACAGTTTTTAATTAATGTATATCCACACAGACAATTGTGTGATAAGATGCTGTAATGTGCATTTTACAAATGAGCTGGGGGAAAGGTGGACTTTGAGAATGTCCTATACTTTTAGTGAGCACTCAAAAACATTCTTCAGTTTGGGTGGGCATTGGCATGTTCGATGCAGACCACAGCAGTCTTCACATGGTCCTCCTCACCTAGAAGTGATGTCATGTAATCTGTGTCAAACTGACATGGCAACTTAGAAATCCTAGAAAGACTTCAGCTCTGCCTACTGCAAAAACCAAACAAGGCAAACATGAGCATGTGGAGCTGGGTCTTGGGAACCAACTATGTGTTAGCTACTCATGGTTTCAGGCAACTCAGGTGTGGAAGAGGCAGAGGCTGAGTTATTCACTCCAGACTGGGCAGGAACACTAGTTAATCATCAAGTAGAATCCAGCTTCTGGGTTTGAATCCTAATCAGTATAACAACTGCCATTCCTGTTTTTCTAGAACTGTATTTAAGGTTAGTCTTCAGTTTGATTTTTAATATACAATAAAAAAACAGGAAGCTGATACAAAAATCTTAGAAATGTTTTCTGGAAATAATTCTGGAAACTGATAGATACAAAGACCTGTCAATACATTCAAGAAAAATGTGTCGTGGTCAAAATCTTGCAGCAAGTTCCTTGTCAACACATAAGCTGTGTTCATATATGACAGCTCCTCCCCACCATGTTACGTACATTTGTGTCTATTGATTTCTACTGTATAGTTTCAAATATTTGCCAAAATATTTCATAAGAATGTCCAGAACAAATTGTCAGAAACAATTACTTGCTGAAGGATGCTATAACTAATGCCATTCTGTAATTATTAACTGTAATAAACAGAAATCTCTGTAGGAAGATTGTCCTACAAACAATCAGTATAATTAACAAAAAAGTGTAAACAGCATGTTTGTCTTTGTCAGAGTATCAAATATTTGAATGTACTGGAAAAAAAAAAGATCCCCCTGTTAGCCTATCACAGTGACAATTACACCGTGCTTCTTTACTGTTTGAACTGATTGTTCTTTGTGTCGCTCCCATTCCTCATCATCTTTGTCCAGATCAAAAGTTTCTGGATAAATAGACAGCTTGTCTTTTGGGCACTCCTCGTAATAACTTCGAACATATTTTCCAACAGACCATCCTTTGTATTCCTCAGGCATTTTGCATTCCAGGCCATTGTAGTGAACATTGTAGTGATGCTTCAACCAGTAGAAAAGATAATGAATATTGTAATCACATCTCCAAGGATTCTCTCTCAGCCACAGTATTTTCAGAAAGTAAAGATCTTCCAGTACTCCGTATTCAAAATTCTGCAAGCTGTTGTTTGATAGATCCAGCTCCTCTAAGTTATTGAGGCCTGAGAAAGCAGCTGGTCAACAGAAAAAAAGAAAAATAGTTATTATTGGGACCTTACAAAGATAAGTTAGAAAAAAGCATGCTTATCTGCAACAGGAAGATTTTCACCATTATATATGTTTGTTGGTTTTGGTTTTGTTTTGTTTTGTTTTGTTTTTTGCTAAAGGCTCCAAAAAGACTTTTCAAACGCTGAATTTTAAAATATGACTTGTGCCTTGAGAAGTGACATATTGGTATAAATATATTGTTGGGGATTTGTACTGCTAGTAAAGTTATAAAACACTTTAATGAGTGTGCATGAGTCTAGAATAGGGACAGTGAAGGTGAATGAATGCTTGAGTTGCTGACAGAAGTCTACCATTATGCTGTGAAACAGAATAGAAATTGATTTTCTGTATCAGACAATGTGAAGGGCTAGTAGGTTTTGTATATATGTATGTATTTTTTTGTGTGTGTATAGAACCTTTAAATTAATATTTTAAGATATGGAAGATAATAAACATAGAGCTTCATAGTAATGCTTCTGAGTCACATTTCAGAGAGCAGTTCTTACTCATTGCACATATCCTCTTTCATTTAATGACAGAAGTCTTAATTTAAATAGATTGACTATGTGTAATATTAAACCTCATAAGTATCATTTTATTGAAACTATCACTTTCTATGGCTACTTAGCTTCCAAAATGCTACTAGAGAAGGCTCTTTTTGCTTCATAATTTCTATCCCTCTCTCCTTGTATCTGCTTTCATAATTAAAAAACGAATACACGTAGGGGCTAAGCAAATTGTCAACAACGTCACTTGAGTTCTAATGATATATAACTTAAGAGCAATCATAGATAGTGATTTTTAACCCAAAAGAATTTAAATCCTTTTGGTTTGTCTGTTACTTTACTGTCCAATATAATTTAAAAGCAGCTTCATTGTATGACAAGTTTTCTTAGATTTGGGAAAGACATCTAAAAAATCATTCAACTATTTAGCATTTTGGGAAATGACTAGCCTTCAGTCTGCAGAATTAAATTTTTACACTTGGTTGGTTTAGTATTAAGAAGGGGCAGCTGAAATCAGTCTCTCTTCATTGACTTCCATGATGAACACATTTCAGTGCAAACCTATGAATTGAGTGGTACAAAAGAGGTAAAATTTGCACCAACTTCTAGATATTTAAATCCTCTTTTCCCCACATTTGTATCTGTCATGATATTTGACATTATCAAAGTTTATAATTAATAAAATACAGATCACTTTTAAATGAATATTTAAAATTATTCTTACCAGGATCAATGTAAGCTATTCCATTACTGTTTAGGTTTAATATCTTCAGTTCACTGACGTCTTCAAACTCTTTGGCTCGTAGTTGTCTAATTTTGTTGCTGGACAAATCAAGTTTAACTATATCTGGAGGTATGTTACTTGGAACTTTCTTTAAATCTTAGAAAATGAAAAAGACATAACTTGTGTCAGCTTTAGATTATTCTTATTGCTTAGGTATTAGTGTTGCACACCACACAGTTTTGTCAGTCTAGCATTGTTTCTTGTTCTTTCTTTTATCCCCACTACCAGTGTCAACATGTTTTTTCAGCTTTTGAATTTCATTGCTTTGTTCACTTCATTCTTTGCATTTCATGTGAAAATTGCTCTCTTCATTAGTGCTTATTGTAAAGCCTCTTTCTGTGTTTTATATTTTTATTTTGTTAGGACTGTACTATTCATTCACATAGGGGTAGGGTAGGTAGTGAAGATACTATACTAGTAAAAAGTGTATGTGAAGGGCTTGATCATTTAAAGAAAAGAAACCAGAATAACTATATAAATAAATATTCATTGGTATGTGAACAACTTACATAATCAAATTATAGTGTGCTGTCATAGGTCCTTTGTTTTGTAGTACCAAAAGGCAAAATGTTCTAAATTTTATCAGCAATAAAAATGCTCATTGTTACAGTATTTGTAATAATATGTTTAGTTACAATTATAGTTTTATAGTTACAGTTATGTAGCGTTTTAGTAATATTTAAGACTGTACATATCCTTATAGTGTTCCTTGCAAAAGAGTTACAGATAGAATAGCTCCTAGTCCAGTAGCAAGGGCACATTCTTGAGAAGTGCAAACTGTGGTTTGAATCCTTTCAGGATAATGCTAACAAACCTAATCTCCAGGATTATGTTTACTCAATGAGTGTTCTAATCCTGTAATTGTTGTTATTACCAGAAAATGAATGGTATCTCTTATTTGAACATCTTTGAAAGAAAACAAGTAGTTTCTGGATCTGTGCTGAAGTTTGTGTTGTGAGTGTATTTCTGAAGTTCTGAAGATGTCTAACGCATCAGGTATTTTTGAGAGTAAAGCAACATATCAGAGTCTTCTTGCCTTATATCTGAATTTGAGCAGAGTTTTGCTATTAAAAATGCAGAAATATAGCTACTCCAGCCTGCTGTGGTTGGAGTGCATCCTGCTTGTGCAGATGTCAAAGTTTCAGGGCCTATTTATCACCAAATAAATGCAAATAATGCTTGAATTTAGACTTGGAGAGTTTGGCAGTACTAGAAATCAAATATTTTCAACTGCACTTGCAAATACAAATTCTTTTGCAGAAACACAATCAGAAGTTACTTTTGCATCCAACTTTTGTTGCCTTTTTGGTAAAACAGAATCAAAGACATAGGATACTTTCATTCTGAGGTATTGAAAGATCTGGCATGTCACTCGGCTGATGAGATAAATAAGTTGTTCTTCAAAAAGGAGAACATACCCATGGTTATATGTGTTTTTAAGACGTTTCTTTCATGAGCTTTCTGACATTAACTGAAAGCTGCTGACCTGTTGTCATATCTCCTTAGAGACACACAGTACTGGTATACAGCTTGTCACTCCATCCCTTCCATTGTAAAGGAATAATGGATTCAGCTTTTCATGTCATCTTACTGGTCTGGCAACTGACACACCTTTTTTCCTACTCTGAAATCTTCTCCGTGCAGATTTAGAGAAAAGTTTGTGTTTTCCCAGGATTTTGGGTGCATTATACTCTGATTTCTGACGAAAATTCCAATGAAATTGTGCATCTGCTGCACAGTAATCATATGCAAAGACAGTAAGTACTATGCTTTCATCAAAGATTACCATATGTTCAGAAATCCCAAATGTCCATGGGATATTTGCATCCAGCTGTCAAGCATATGCACAGTACATCTGATACTTCCTAAAAAATGTTGAATGTACTCAGTGTGTCCATACTAGACATTCAGGAAGTCCTGGACTGATATACTTAGTTCTTCAGCAGAAGAAAGGAGTCCCTGTACCCTCTAGTACACTCATGTAGAGGCTGAAGTAACTTTATTCCTTTATTATTAGTACTAAACACGTAAACCATTTTTTAAAAATACAAGCCTGTGCAACTCCCACAAAGGGCAGACCACATTGAATGTTTCTATGAACTTAAAGAAAAAAGTGACATTTTTCTGTCAAAAGTTTCTGAGTATATTTATGTGTTCAGCTCATCTCTCTGATACCACTAAATGGGGAGAGCTGGAAAGTCAGTCTTTTCTTATATTAAGTTCATAACATATGCCTGGTTTTTGTTCAATAGTGCAGTTTACCGGGGACATAAGTTAATAATGATATAATTAAGATAATATAAGGAATAATTAAGATAGTAATTTGTAATCTAATAATTAAGATCCTATCTAAAATGAAAGGCAAGGTAGGTGAATATTGAGAAATTAATAAATGTCAGCCAGTAAAAAAAGCATAAATCATTAATAAAAAAGAGGTTGTAGCTGCATGGTAAAACGAAGAGAAAAGTGAGCCATAGGAAGAAGAAAGGAATTTAATAAGGTGGAAAAAAGTAAAAACATGGACCATTTCTTATGACATACATAGTAGATAAACCTTGTAATCAAATACAGAATAAATTCATTCTTTATATTTAGGTATTGTCTCCTTATACTGATTCTGAACTTGTCTCTGGCATTAAGGTCCAAGAATAAGGGCACACAGAGTTGTTATACAAATTTAAGTCACTGTTAAAGCAAATTGAAGTTTAGCCAACACATTGCAAGATACAATTGGGCAAAACGTACTACAGTGATCCAATAACGCAGGCTATACTTTGCAAAAGTCGGGAAAAAGTCCTCCCAATTTTGGCTACTTCTAGCAATGCTTTTTATTTCATATTTGTAATGTCAAAGAATGACTCTCTTATGAACTATTTTGTTGTTTGCTTTGTTTCATCATGGGATAAAATATGGGAAATATAAAGCATGAATAAATGTGCACTTTTGTGTCGATATATGCCCCAGCTGGTTTACCCTTAAGGCTTAACTGTCGCTTTTGGGAGCCTGAGAAGGATTTAGAAATGGAATGGATCCAAGTGCCTGAAAAACAGTTTTTGAAGTCCCTTCAACTTTGAAATGTTTGCTGAGTGCTGGGAGGAAGAAGACAGAGGATGTATCTTTTTATGAACAAAAGCATACATTTTCTTTCCCTAGCAGAAGAAATCTTGCACAGAAAATGTGAGGATGCGCACTCAGGTTCCTTTGGGCATTGTAAGCCCAGCTGGCTGCTCCTGTCCTGCTTTACAGCTCGCTTCTGTCAAGGTTGTTGCTATCTTTTTGTTTGTACACTGGAAAGAAAGGACACCCTGTGCTTTTCTCCATGAGTACAATTTCAGCACAGCTCTAATTTGACTGATTAGTATGTTTATAGTTGTAAAATCGGAGTACTGAGGTGCTGGTTCTTTAGAAACTCAAGCATGTGCTTAATCTTATTCCTGTTGGTTTTCATTGGATATCTTCTACTAGAGCACTGAAGAATATCTGTGGAATTGGGGGCACAGAGTAGAGGTAAAATGCAGAAAGAATTCCTACTCATTGCTTGTAGTTATGAGAGAAAAATGACAGTATTAGTTAAAGTGAGTACTAGTATGATATTAATATGCTGTAGATAATAGGTGAATAAATGTAGTAAGGGAGCAAGAATATTAAAATCATTGATTCAGTTATAAAGACAGATACAAACCTTTTCTTCTGCAGTTCAGAGTTGGTACAGGAAACACATACATGTGGCACAAAGAGGAATCAAATTCTGGTTTGACAGCTTCAGGCTTCTGCCTTTTTATGTTTTGGGGGTCCTGCCTGTCCTCTTCACTGCATAGCTGGTCAGCTTTTATTTGCTTTAGCTTTTGATTTTTCAGTCCTATTGGGTGCACACATTTGGCATAATTTCCCAAATTCCTGTTTGTTGGAACCTGTAGCATTGTAACAAGAGTTTCTAGTTCACAGTTGCAATGCCAGGGATTATCATAAAGACGTAGGTAGTTTAGACTGGGTGTATAAATAAAAATCTCCTCTGATAAACTTTTAATTTGGTTATGCTGAAGTAAGAGTGTGGTAAGTTTATTCAAACCAGAAAAAGCCTCACTCTCAATTTTTGATATATCATTCTGTTGTAAATCCAGACTTTTCAGTGCTTTATACTTGGAAAACATATTATTCTTCAATTTACGAATCCTGTTTCTTGCTAGCAGCATGTGTTTTAAATCCTCTGGCCAATCAGGTGCCACAAAAATCAGTTTTCTTTCCTGACAATCTAAGTATTTCTCATGAAGATAAGTGTATATATCACATGGTAGGCCTTGGGCATTGCGCTTAACAGTGCTAGATTCTTTCCTTAAGATGTTTTCCCTTTCATTGTTTCTCAGACTCCTATTTCTTGTCTTCCTACAGTCAGATGCTTTACAAAGAAGAAGTAGTAGTATAATAGTAACTACTTGCATCCTGACATTCAGCTGGCCTCAGTTATTTTCTGTGACAGCTGAAACTGTTGAAATTTTTGGATAGTCTTAATCAGTGTTGTACAGATCAGAGGAGGCACAGCTGGAGTATGTAGGATCCCTGTGTTGGAAGAAAAGTAAAACATTAGAACAGATAAACCAAGCATTTTCATGGAGGCTTATATGTAGTGTGCAGCATTCAGTCAAGTACTCAATCATTACATTACTTGGAGCTTCCTGTAGTTGCTAGTTGTCTATGTGCATTCAGGTTCTGTCAGTTTACAGTGTGAATGAGTGTTTGCATTGATGACTTTATCCCTTACATGAAAAATGAAATTTTGTTACTTTTTGACAGCTATATGCGAGTCAGTGTAAATTGATCATGTGTTTTAATAACTTGAATCCTAACTGGGATCCTCTGTGTTGTTTTGAACTGTTCACCATTCTGGTAATGTGATAGCTCATTCTATCCAGGAGAGCTCGGAAACAGAAAAAAGAAGAACTTTGTGGAGGAAAGGTAATAAAGAATTACAGAAATATTCTTTCCTCTTCCTTTCCATCTCCTGGGTCTTAACTGGCATTTATTACTGGTATTACATTCTGTCTGCTAACAAAATTATACTCAACTATAATACCAAAATGAGCAGCTGCTTTCAGGAGCATGTACAGGTTCACATGTAAAATTGTAACTCTGTCTCATTTAGTGCTAGGGCAAAAAACATGTAAGAGGTATGTCATTTCTGGGGCTTAGGTTATTTTGAGTTGTGAAATCCCTCTCAGTATTGTCCTACTCTTCAAAAAGGCACTGAGTTAGACAGTATTACAGGAAGTGAAGTTACAGTCCATGGAAAAGAATATACAGATCTATTGTTGTACTAAAGCTTGATCGCAACTGAAAAGATGTATTTGGCTTACCATGTGAAAATGTGTTTTTAAAGATTTTTTTTAATATATTTCTTTTAAGTCAGTAAGCCTTTCATAATGCATTTTCCATATTAGGTATCTGTATCAGGCCTATTTTCTTCATTTTGATTTAGACAGATCAGTTATTTTTGAAGATTAGATTAAGGCAAAAAAAAAAATTACTACGTTTAATAGGAATTTTTACACCTTTACCATGGAGGATAGACTCAAAATGTGGTTGATGGGATGTGTGTTTTTTCTAGTGTCAGGCATCCTTTATTTTGTTAGAACTGCACCAATCTCTGCAAAATAGGAATTTCTAGAAATAATAGATTATACATGCACAGAAGAGACTGTCTCAGGCAGCTAAATTCTCTAAAATTCCATACCTGCAGAAGATAAGCAGGACTTTTCCTACAATTGGTCTGATTGCTGCACCTCTACTTTCAGAGTGAAAAAATTGTTCATGTATATAATTAGAGACTGCTGTCATAATGGTGAGTGGGACACATAAACATATGTGGAAAACTTAATTCTGGCATTTCCTAACACCAAATTGCTTAATTAGGTGTCTTTCTGATCCTTTGATAACATAAGACTGAAAACAGCTTGGTTCCTAAGCCAGCCATTGATGGAGTGTAAAAAGAGATATTTCCTCAGGACATCCTACTCCTATTTTGTAGTTTACTTTTCGTTTTTTCTGCTTTCTTTTCAGTAATCTGCTGTGGCTATGGTTTCAGGGCTAATATTGGCCTAGATGGACTGAATCTGTAATTGGAATTCTTACATTTGTGTCGTACACTGAGAATTTGAACTGTTTACTTTTAATATGATGTGGGTTTTGGGGTTTTTTAAATTATTTTTAGGTGAATGTAAGAATTTGCAAGACTTAAATCTCTCTGAATGCCAGATGTTAAATATAAGTACTACAGACTCTTCCCACAAACTCTGAAGAAGGAAGATGTTTTTGAAGTGCTGTGATTATTTGGGTATACAAATCTTTCTGATAAAAAGTAGAGACTTGTGTTCTTAAATGCTTCAGAAATGGAACTTAGTAACATTCAGAGATACTCAGTGAAGTTCTCATTTGTCTTCTATAGTGCCAGGGCAAAATGACATATTCAGTCTCAATTGATTTTAATAAACAGGATTCAAAACTTTACCAGTCTGTGGGAGCTATTTTTTATTATTTTAAGTTTGTAGTTGTCAGCAACAATACATTTTAATCCTATGCTGTTTCCAACTTCCCTTATTCCTTCATTCTGCAGTACACTCATACACTAAAAATGTCTCACTAAATTTCTAGATATTCGTGAGAGCATTTATTTGAAAGTTGTCTAAGTATGAAATCACAGTTATATATTTGTCCATTCTTTTTCCTTTGACATTTTCAGTTTTATCTTGATTCCATTCATTCTCTCCAATGTTTTTTCACTGATCTTCTCTGATGGAAAAGCAATGTTTCACTCTGTTTTAATTAATAATTTCTTAGAAATGACACTGATATGTGCAAATTTTTCTAATAATAAAGGCAATCTAAAAATAAAATAAAATTTTTTTTAGAAATTATGTTTCCTAATAGATTTGTATAAAGTATACATCAATAAGCAAATAATTTAGTATGGTTTAGTTGTCTTTGAAATTAAATGTACATCCAAGAGTCTAGCCCAGAAACATACCAATATTTGCCCAAAAGATTTAAAAAATTACCAAAAACTACAGTTTATGAACTTCATACAAAAATAACATATGATAGTTGAGTTAGAGAGGCAAGAGCTGCAAAAGAATCATGAGGTTCTAATTTATAATACTCTGTTTTGGTTCTGCTTTACGTATATATTCGTGTCTGTCCTATGTTGATGTTAGCTTTATTGTCAAATATCCTATTCTCACCATTTTCACAGAATATATACTTTTCTTTGATGTACTAGCTACAAGGAAGGGATGAAGATATATTATATTATGAAGTTCTTTGAGTAACACTGTAGAATCATCTTGCTACAGAGCATAATACTTGCTATATGACATAATAATTGCAGCAAAATATTTAAAGGTCGTATGCTTCTCAAGGACCGCGTTGATTGCAGTTTCATGCATGAAGGCAGTAAGTTAAAGAGGGGCTTGCCAAGTTGTAAAGACTCAAACACTGTTTCATAACTGCCTGTTCTGTTTGGTTGTTAGCATGCTTGCTAATACACATTTGGTATGTACCAGCAAGCACATTCCTAAGTGATGCCAGTGTCTAGTTCATGGGATAGAGACTTGATGATTAGACTCTTGCCAATACAGCATAGTATGCAGGCGGCCACCTTTTTCAGAAGGGCACACTGCTGACATGTGTTGAAATTGTTATTGACCAGGACTCCCAGGTCAATGTATTTGATAGCTGCTTTCTGTCCAGTGTCTTGACTGTACTGATGCATGAGATTTTTTCATCCCAGATGCTGGACTTTTCATTTGCCTTTGTTGTACTTCATGAGGTTTCTATCAGCCCATTTTTCCAAACTAAATCTCTCTAAATAGCAGTTCTAGCCTCCAGTGTATTGACACTCCCCCAGTTTGGAATAATTAGTGAATTTGCTGAGAAAGTACTCTGTTTCTATCATCCAAACCATTTATAAAGACATTTAACAGTACTAGCCTCCATATTGACTCTTGAGGGATGCCAGCAGCCACAAGCCACTGATGGGACTTAGCACCTGTTCTGGTTCCCCAGGCACAGACCCATTGGCCAGACATGCAGGCAGGCCATGAGTATCCCTGAGTCAGCTGAGAGTTCCAATCAAGGCAGCTGACTCACAGGTGTATCCCATACCACTTAATCATGCTCATTATAAAAGGAGGGAGTTCACTGAGGCTGTAGTTCCTCCTCTTCCTGTGGCTCCTCCCTTGTGGTCTTCTGCTCCTGCTGTCAACATCAAGGACCAGACTGAGTAGAACTCTGTAAAGTCTATGTCAGTTGTTGTATCAGTTTTGTTATTTCATTAAATCTGTTTCTACTTCAACTCACTGGTCTTCTACCTTTTTTCCCTTGATTCTCCCTCTCAACTGGGGAGGGAACATTGGGTGGTAGAATAACTGCTACGATTTAGCCACCGGGTACTGGCTAAATGTAGGTAGCACCATTGGTGACAACCCTTTGGCCTGGCAGTTCGGATAAATTTTTGCTCACCTTCAAGTCCACTTATCCAGGCTTTATTTTACTAGTTTGACTATAAAGGATACTGTGGTTTGTGTTGAAGACCTTGCTGAAGTCAAGATCCACAACAGCCACACCATTCTCTGCTGCTCCATAGATCCAGAAATTTCATCTTATAAAGCTATTGCCTTAGTCATGAATGCTTTGCCCTTGGTAAATCCATGCTGGCTGTTCTCTATCACTTTTTCAACCTTCATGTGCTTGGACAGGGCTTCAAGAATTTGGTACATAAACTTCCTAGGGACTCAGGTGAGACTGAATGGCCTGTAGTTTCCTAGATCCTTTTCCTTCCCTTTCCTGAAAATGGATGTGACATTTCCTATCTTCTAGTCATCAGGAACGTCCTCTGATGTCCGTGACCTTTAAAAAATGAGTGAGGCTTCTCAGTGACAGTAGCCAGCTTTCTTAGTACTCTTGGATTCATCCTGTCTTGTCCCATTTCCTGAGGTGACATTATCTTCTACTATGGGTACTGCTTCACTCCCACAGACTCTTCTAGTAGGCTCCTGGGAGACACCTGGGAGGCCTTAAGACAAGCCTTAGCAGTAAAAATGGAGGCAAAAAAAGTCATTGAGTACATTGGCCTTTAAGTTCCACCAGCTCTTCTGGCCCCCTTTGCTCTCCAGGGCTGTCTACCATGAGATCCTGTTAAGCAGATCCCTAAACAGGCCAAAATCTTCTTTCAAGTTCTTCTACAATTTGTCCAATTTTTTTCTTTCAGGATTTTAAACTCCTCATTTTCATGGTTGCGGTAACCAAAGCCACTCTAGTTCTTCACATCCTTGGCTAGTTGTTCCTTGTTTGTGAAATAAGTCCAGAGGAACATGTTCCCTAGACCACTCCTCAGTCACCTGGATCAAGAACTTGTCACACTCTAGAAGTCTCCTGGATTGTTTGTGCCCAGCCGTATTGTTCTTACAGCAGATACCAGAGTGGTTGAATTATCTCATGAGTAACCAGGATAGACAATTTTAAGGCTTCAGTTGTGCAAGAAAGGTTTCATCTACCTTCTTTTCTTGATCAAGCAGTCTGTAGCAGATACCTACCACAGTGTAATCCTCATAGGTCTAGCCTCTAATCCTTACAAATAAGATCCTGACTGACGTGTCACCCATTCCAATGCAAAGCTCCATGCATTTATGCATAACTTTGCATAGAGTGTGACCTGTCCTCACCTTCCTGGACTGTCACTCCTAAATATTCTCTAACCATTCATTGCAGTCTTCCTGTTGTGTGTGCTACCCCTTTGCATCTCTGGAATCTCGATGAAATCATAGCATCTCTGTGTGGACTTGAATCCCTACTGGTTGATTCCCATGCTACAAGTGTTTACGTTCAGACAGTAGAGACAGACCTCTGGTTGTTCTGCTTTCATATGGAGGGTTTCAGAGTTTTTTCCATCGTGCTATCCCCACAACACTTTCTCACCACTTCCTATACCTTCAGTTCTTTTCAGGTTGTGATTATCTTCTGTTAACATACCTATTTGACTGATGACACCTCTCTCAAATTCTTTTTTGCAGGAATATATTTCAAAAGCAAACTGTTCTCTTTAAAGTTGATTGGTATTGAATTTCCATTTATCTTGATGGTCTTTTTGCCTGATAACTGAAATAGTAAAAAGGTGACCCCAATATGGCAAAAGATACACATGTATTTCCATGTATAAGTGCTGACTTCTTGTCTTTCTATTATATTGACATTTATTGTGAAATATTCTTCATACTAGTGGATTTGTTCCCATTATATTCTAATTAAATTATATTTAGAACAATATATGTAGTACCATTTTTGCATGTCAATAAAACATGGAAGCTTTATAATTACTCAAATTTAATATTCCACCTAGAGGGTACAACTAAACAGGAAGCATTTTGTAAATTATATTACTGGCTAGAGAAGTGTACCAGAGTTTATGGAGAAAATTCATTAGTGGCTTTAGATACCAGGACTGGCTAACAAGAAACATGGTTTTGCAAAATACGTAAACATGTGCTAACCTTCAATCATGTGAAAAGTCCCTAGTGCTCTGTAGGACTGTGTAGTGTATAACGTTTCCTTTAATTGGAATGTTAAAATTACCATAATTCAAGTGAGTAACAGTAGCATCATGTACCTCTCAGTATTCTACTTTGAGGCTTCCAAAGAAAATGGCTGTGATGTATAAAAATTATTATGATGATTATGTTTTTTCTATTGTTACTCTGCATAAAAATTTAAGATAAATTAATACAAATATAATTTTAATGTACTTCTGAATTTTAAAAGAAATAGTATTCAGGATGAATTGCCGAGACTGTTATCAGAAGGTTGCAGAGCTCTTCTCTATTTAAATCTGTCATATAAAGATATTACTAATGGAACACTATGACTATTGTCAAGGTAAAATTAAACAAAAATATGAAAGTGTGTTTCTTTTAACCTTACAGGAAACTTAGAGGCGTACATAGAAGAAATACTCTTTTTGAGTCATTTGCAGGATTCTGTCTGCTATACAAAATGAAAAAAAGAACATAGTAGCCAAAAATTTCTTGAGCTTGTCCAGTTGCTCATGATGATTCAAGAAGTTTGCAAGTTAGATAGTTACAAGGGAGGATTATGGGCAGGTGTGTTATGTGAGCCAAGGTCTTGTGTGACAAGTGCAAAACAAAGAGTTATTCTAAACTCTTATTTGGAATATCAGTGAGCTGAAGGCAGAGAATTCGCATTCTTACAGAGGTCTGCCATTTGTGTTTTAGATAGATCCCTTCATGAGACTCGAAGTCTGCTTGGTAGGTAGAATTGCTGTGGTAAAGCTGCTATAAAGGAAAAGAGGCATGCTGGGCCACAATAGCAGCAGCTGCAAAGATGTACATAACTTGAAGATAGCTGTACATTTTCTCTTTCATATGAGGAAAACTAATGTCTTCCTTTCAACAGCAGCCCCACAAAGTCCAGAAACATGTTTCTCTTTGGCTTTTGCATAATACATTTTGACTTTTGTTTTTCTTAGTCTATAATGCCATATCCTCATAAAACTAACATTTGTTTTGGCAAACTTTTCCATTTAGTGTCTCCAGTCTCACCACTCATCTTGTCATCAATATTATTCTTAAAATAATCTGTTTTCTCTCCATGTTGGCTGGTATTTTGTCTTTTTAAATTTCCATATATATTTATGTTGAAGTTTAGAACAGCTCTTCTGTAGGTAATCTCAGCCTATGTCATTCTAGTTACCTGAGCATGCTGTTGCCACCAAATGTCAGAACCATTCATTTCTTTCGATGTATAAATAGCACTTACCCAAGAAAGAATTCTCCAGAGTAGGTGAAGCTTTCAATGCAATAAAATGTTTAAAACAAAAAGAAAATTCCCCACCAACAAAATCTATTTTACAGTTAACTTATTAAGTTTTCCCAGTCACACGTGATGCTTCTGATTTAAAACTGTAAGGTACCACTGTTTTAACTGACCACGTTTGGACAAAAAGCAAAGCTCACTGTTTCTGAGATTATGGAGATGTACAAAATGTTGCTGTCCTGTGAAGATTTTGGTAGCAGACAAATTTCATAAACACTTCACATGCCATGTCAAAAGCATTAGTTCACCACAGGCCCTGTGTAATAAGGTAACTAATACAAAGTTCTTAGAGGTGGCAGTATTGCATTTCATAGTACTGCTCATGAAGATTGCTGGTGTAGATCAGATATCTGTTATTGGAGCAAGGAAAAAGAGAAGGGTAGGCTGAGGATGCTCAAAACTGGTCATTTTTTTATTCTCTCCTAGTGTTCCAGACAAGCATTTTAACCTCTGTATTACATAACACAGATCACCAGCTACAATTCCCCTCTGAAAAGTTCTGTTGCATATGGTAGACATGAATATTTTCTATCAGGACTAAATGGTGATTTCGTCATTTTGCTTTAAAACAATAATCCTGAGATTACTGATGCTAAAATTAATTGGAAAAAAAAAATATGACAAAATTCCTGCAGAATTTAGCTGTAACACAAAACAAGGATTTTTAGTAATCTATGTGCTCAAGCCTAAGTTTTAAGAACACTGTTACTTTAAAAGTGGCAGAAGGCATCTTATTTTAAAATTACCAGATCATAAAAATGGGTCATATGACCTGTAAAGAGAATCAGTGTTCTCTTCAAAAGTATTGAAAGGTTTTGATCACAGTCTTCAAAATAATACAAAAAGGATTATGCTTTTACAAAGGAGGATATTGTAGTTCTGTATTTAATATGAATTAAATGTTTCCATTTAAAAACAACCAACGCGCCACAAACACATGCCCTTATATTGTAATATCTGGTTCTGATGCATGTTGTCTGTCTTGGTTGGTTGGCTGATTGGTTGGATTGTTTGGGTTTTTGTTTTGCCATGAAATGTAATCTTATATTTAATTTCTTAATATTTTTTATTATAATTTTTTTACCTTAACATTCTTTTCCGGCTTCCCACCTCTTTATTTTTTTGTGTGTTCAGTTCAAGTTAGCATATTTCCCCACTCTATATTGAAAGTATAAAGTCAATTCCAAAAATGTATGCCACTCCTTAAGCACTCAGCTCCTCAGTGGGTGTTCCCATCTTTCTTCAAAATGCCTACTTCTGCTGACTTGTAGAACTGCACAACTATATCCCTACAACTAAATGTCTGCTAGAGAAGTACATCCTAATTCTAGGTTTTTATTTTCTGTATGCTTTCATTTGTGGTGCTTGTGGCAATTGTTCATTCCAGTTAGAAATGCAGTCCAGTAGAATGAATAGTTTTCAGTATGTTATAAACCAAAGCTGCAGATGGAAATTAAGTATGTTCAGAATATAGATTCTTGCTTTTACGGAGTGCTGTAGGTTAATATTTTCCACTTACACAGTTTGCTTTCTTTTAACTAACGTTTAGTATAAAGAAATGTATTCCAAAAGAACTGATCAAAACCTAACATTGATGATTCACTTTTGGATAATTCCGTTTTGTATCTCTTTCAATTTTTCAGATTCTTTTAATAGTACTCTTTCAACTAATTATGTTATTTGAGAAACTCTTAACTGTACATTTATGCTTTTAACGTCCTTTGATAGAGTTCTGGTTTTAATTTCCAGCAGGCACTGCTTGCAAAGACAGTCCAGCAAACTTATACTGAAGAGTCTATAAGCTTTCAAAGTATGCACACAAAAATTCCACTTAATTAAAAAGGTGTGCTTTTGCAGTTATTTGAGATAACTTTAAAATCACACTGTTTTCATATGGTGAAATATGTTGTATGATAGTGCTATTCCCCAGTAATTTGTAATATAAGGAGCAGAGGAAAAACTGCAGCAGAAGAAATGGAATTTCAGACTTCAGCAATGAGATCATTCTATTTCATATCAAACATCTTTTCTTTACAGTAATTTTCAGAATACTTTAACTATTGTATTTTATATTCTTTCAATTCTGTAACATACCCTTGTAATCATTTGCTCTCTGTTTTGTTGGGGTTTTTTTGCAAAGAAGTTTCCCTAATTTACAGTATCTGAGTTTAGCCCACTGCAGAAAATTCACAAAGGTTTACTGTACCTGGGCTCTGGAAGAGGCTGTCACAGGCTCATCTATTTGGACCTTTCAGGTTGCATTCAGGTTTGTAGTTCACGTCTTTCTTTCATTCTGTGAAGAAGAGAATCCTTCATATGACTGGCTGCATCCTGCATTCATGGTATACTGAAGTAGAACAAGCACTGCAGCAGACTTCCAAGGTTTTGAATTACATGACTACAGCTGTTTAAATTTTACTAAGGAATAATAGCACTATAGGTTTGGATAACTTCCAACAAACTGTCAGGTCTATAAACAGCTAGTACTTGCTGCATAATGAGAACAAGGCTTGCTTTTTGTAGCCATAAATAGACTAGTTCTATGTCATGATTAGTTGGGATTTTAAATCAGGAGCTTAGAAAATGCAGTTTTTACCAAGATACTGAAAAAAAAAAAGCCACTCTGCACTGGAAAAATACAAGTTTACACTTGATTTCCTGAGAAGGAAATTAATTTAAAAGGGAACTTCTGTTACTATTGTACATTGGTTTAATATATAAATTCAAGTAGTATTTATAACTGCAATCTAAAAATAGTTAATGTTTTGGATTATTTTAGTCTCTTACTAAACTTCTAAAGAAAACCAAGGTTTTAGAATCTGGTACTAATTTAAAAACTTTCAAAAATATACTGTATCTTGAAACAAACTTCAAAAGCAATATGAAATTCCAAACTGTAAGGCAATAAATGTCTGCCAATATTTTAATAAAGACTCCCACATATATTTATTTATACACTGAGAAGATTTTCCAAATTGCAAAATACATGTGAAACGATAAAGAGATGGAGTCTGAGGAATATAATGGTTTAATATTCCATCTAACAAAACTTTTCAGAACCAAGGAGGAAGGCAGATAAGGCAACAGTCTTGTTCTGATTGTTCTTTACTATGAGCGTCTGTTTCTCGTTACTGAGAACTGTGCTGAGACTATTGCACAGTGACAATGTGAAATTTGACATAAGGGCTGAGGTTAGAGGAAAGTTAAGAACTACCTACCTCTGAGTTACTTTTTCAAAATGCCAGTAATTGGTTATTTTTTCCAGAAGCAACATCCCTGCTCATTTAGAAGTATAATTATAAGCTGTAAGGATCTGCCTCTAGAAAGCATGATCTAAGAGAGACAGAGAAAAGTGATCATCATTGAACTGGGAAAACCACAATCCTCCCTTTTCCAAAGGAAAGTGGCTTTGCTCACTAGTGTATTTGAGAGCTCTGAAAGGAATTCCACAGCTTCCTCCATTTTGGGTTTCCCCACAATTCTGGAACAGTGCTTAATGATTATGACTGAGTACTTAAGTAAACAGTTAAAACCAAAAAGAGCATCAAATTGCATCACTGTTGCAGAAAGCATTTTAAATAAGATAGAGTTATTTTATTTTATTTTTTTTTTTCCCCCTCACTGGATTAACTAAACCAAAGGGAACTTCTGCAAGGCTAATGTTTCATAAGGAGTTAGAAAAATGTAGTGAAACTATAATATGAACATTTAAATTATGCTAAAAAGTGTTCTATAGAACGAAATATATATTCTATAGAATATGTATTTTTCCTGTTTTTTCATGTTTCCTGTTTTTCACTTCATTTTAACATTATAGTTCTTTTTATATGAGTTCTTATATTACTGTTGCTATTGTAGGATTTGAATATCTATTTAGAAAGCCCACCTGTAAAATGGGTGATTATGCTAATGATTTTGTGAATGGCAACTTGAGAACCAGGGCATTTAAATACCTTTTTAAAACATAGTTAGGCAGAAAACTGGGAATTAAGCACATGTTTTCTAGTTTGTTGTCATAAAACAAGGCAGTCTTTCCTTTGACTATTATATTAATACATGGTAACAATACTGGATGAATTGTAGGTATGGGTTTCTTGCATAAAATCTCAGTTATTAAGGTTGTGTCATTATGATATGGGTGGTAAATATTTTAATTAATGTGTTTCAAGATATTTTCATAAAAACATGGAGATTCTCTGTGTTCTGCCCAAAAGGTGTCCTATTACACCATTGATATTCTCAGAGAATAGAAAGCATAAGATTTCTTTGTCCTGCTTCTGAAGCTGAACAATATAGGTGGAAAATTTTCTGCTATTGGACACAAAACTGAAAAGATGGAAGAGTATAAAGCAATTGCATGTCATTTAATGACATATTAGATTGAAATTATACAACTAGAACAGTTTGGTGAGAGATTTTTTCAGTTACATTAGAAACATGAAGATTTTCAAAGAAATTGACTTTTTATTTTTGGTGTCAACATCTATGGCTGATTTTCAGACTGGAACTATTCTGGCCTAAAATGGGCTAGAGCGGTCTATCAATTGCTATAGTTTACAACAGCTGGAGAAGAGATCACAAGCCACTGGGAAAAACAAATTTGACCCTTTCATTTCTTGACATCCTGCAGTGTTTGTGGATATGTCAGAGAAGCTATTGGGAAATGTGTAGGCTTCACCAGTTTTCACCATCTGAGTTGCTCCTGCTCTGCTTCATTTTGGCAGCTACTGTCAAATTCTGACTTCTTCCGACATATCAAGCAGCAAAGAGGGGCCATTGCTTGGGGAGAAAATCTGAGCCATGTTCTTTATTGGAGAAGAGGAATTCTTGTTTACATTTTCTGAGTACAAATTTTTGTAACAGAAGAATGCTTCATTGTAAGCTACACATGCACGATTCTATATTTTTAGAAAAATACTAATTGAGTAGTATGTTAATATAAGCTTAGTTTGGACAGTGGAAAATTAAAAGAAAAATAACGTGGAAGCAAGCCATCTATGTAATGTGCCAAACATCTGAAAGGATGTCACAATTGGTTTTATCATTCTTGATAAACACAGAACACAAAAAAAAAGCTTGCCCCTTGTGCACCACAGGAGTACTTTCTCAGTCCTGAACACTGATTTTCAAGTTTCTGCACTCACAGTGCATTGGCACTACGAGAATCATAGAACAGTGTTTCTTCAAAACCCCCTCTGCACTGCAGACAGCGTTCTGCCTTGCAGGGTGGATTCCACAAATACTATCAGTTCAAGGGGAGTCAGAGTGAATTTTAAAGCTGTTCTGTATGTGTAGCAAATAAGTCTAAACCTGAATAAAAATTCTGTATGTTCCTGTTCTTTGAAATTAAGAAACTATTAAAAAAATAAAAGAAATTAAATGAATTTTGACATTCTTACAAGCATTTCATCATTTTACTACATTTATTTTCTAAATCTGTGGGGACAAATCTTTAACTGTGGTTTGCTCCCTGTTTCTTTTGATGTACTTCCATTTCAGATCACAGTATACTAGCATGCAGTTAAGAAAAACCCCAGATTAGTCATTTACATATTAGTCTGAAAACTCCTCTCAGACAAGTAATTATATTTTTTGTGCAATCATTGCATAGACTTCTAATCCTCTATAGGAAATATACAGGCAAGAAAAATAATACATTTATAAAATGTTTTTACTGAGTCACACAGGAAAAGTCTGTTTTGCAGAATTTTATAGGATTTAAGACTCATGATAACCTGCAAAACAGCCTCCCTCACAATTGGTTTGAAGAAGGAGGTTTAAGGGGGATTTTACTGATCCAGGGCAAAGAATACAGTATTAATTTCCATATGTATTCTAAGATTGATTCTTGGGTCAAACTGTGTGCTCTTGAGGCAATCTATTGAACACTGAAATTTCAAGTGAGTTGAGAAAGCAATTGTTTTATTAAAATATGCACAAATTTTCATGTTTCTACACCTTATTTTCACAAGTGCCTGAAGTTTTGTAGATAATCCATAGGGGCTTTGGAAAATAAATTCAAGATCAAAATTTTATTGTTCTAGGAATAAAGAAAAACAAGACGAATACGTTTGATATTGCACCAATGTCTAAGTGTTGACTATTTTAATTGCATCTTATCTGAATGCATGTTTCACACTGGAACTTTCTCAATCTGATTCCTGAGATCCATTGTCCAGCTTTAAGCTAAAAAACAGTTCAAGTGAAAAAATTTTTAAACAATCTGTGCAGGGGTATTATTAGCTGCTTCAGTATGATTGTTTTTGGCTTGCATGGAGAAAAACACTAAATTGCTGCTCTTTGTGGTATCAAATGGCTATGTTAAGCAAACAGTGTTTTTCTAGACAAAGAGATTAAAAGTCCTTTAGACTGCAGTTAACATTATGCAATCTTTACTGAATTCCAGAAACAGATATGCTACTCTTGTCCCTCAACAATGTTGAGTTTGATCTAATTATCTGCTACCTACTCCCTATCCCTTTGAGAATGGGAATTTCACTTAATTTTAGGCATCTAACCTAAGCTAATGCCTAGAAAACTATCTTGATTTATCTAGATCTATTTACACAGAGATCCCAGGTTTTATAATTGTCTAACATAGACACTTCAGTTACATTCCTCATTTCAGTGGAGTAAACAAAGGCTTTAGCATTTGCAGTAATTTTTAAAATCACCATCAATATTATTGGCACTTTCTTGACTTAGTATTTTTCCTACCTATTTCCTCCCTGATTTCAAAGTCCTCTCAACTGTTGTTCTACAATTATCAGAAGTCTGTAAGCCTCTCAAATATTTAATGCTGCTCAGTTAAATGGCTAGTATTTGCAAAGTCAGGAGCTTAAAACTAAGATCCTGAGCCTTCAATTAGGCTGTATCAGAAATAGCGCAGTCAGCAGGACCAGGGAGGTGATCTTAGCCCTTTACTCAGCACTGGTGAGGCTGCACCTTGAATACTGTGTTCAGTTTTGGGCCCCTCACTACAAGAAGGACACTGAGCTGCTGGAGCGTGTCCAGAGAAGGGCAATGAAGCTGGTGAAGGGTCTGGAGCACAAGTGTGATGAGTAGCAGCTGAGGGAACTGGGGGTGTTTAGTCTGGAGAAAAGGAGGCTGAGGGGAGACCTCATTGCTCCCTACAACTCCCTGAAAGAAGGGTGTAGCGAGGTGGGGATGAGTCTCTTCAACCAAATAACGGGCGATAGGACAAGGGGTAATGGCCTCAAGTTGCACCAGGGGAGGTTTAGACTGGATATTAGGAAGTATTTCTTCACAGAACAGGTTGTTAGACATTGGAATGGGCTGCCCAGGGCAGTGGTGAAGTCCCCATCCCTGCAGGTATTTGAGAGTTGGGTTGATATAGTGCTCAGGGATATGGTCTAGTTGACGACTTTTAGTGTTGGGTTGATGGTTGAACTCGATGGTCTTCAAGGTCTTTTCCAACCTAGATGATTCTGTGATTCTGTGAAACCTTGCTTCAAACTAGATGTGAGAACCTGCCACGTGTAAATACCCACTAAGGTTGGGAAAACAGGTAGAAGGATGTGACAATGACATTCATAGCTACTCACAGAAATGGTGTTGCCTATAGAAGTTGTTGTGCCTTACTCTTACTTGCTTAGTAGACACATTTTTGGAACAGATCCTGGATTTGGATTATGTTGTTAAAATTTCAGAATAATATGTATTCCTCATGGGTCTGTTTTTCTTTTAATGGGTTTAACGCATTTCTTGTTTTAGTGAGCATCTAGGTATTTATGATTTTACAGTACTGAAAAGATCTCTAGCCTTTCCTGTATTGTTTTTGTTAGGCTTGCTAAGAGATAAATATTTTTAAAAACTATTATCTAATTATGTTTATAAATCTTGCTCACTTGCAATCACTTTCAGAAAATTTCAGTTCTCTTGTCTTGTTTTGCTCCATGAGTATGGCTGAATTATGGTCTTCCCATTTATAAATGAGAGTTTTCCATTTTTTTCAGTGTTAAAGCAAATATAATATATGGGAACAGCATTCTGCTGCTGATTTTGCCCATCAAAAAAGAATATTCAGGCTTCTGCAAAAGTGATTGTTAACTAGATCACTGTCTCGGGTGCCTGCCATACTTCATGTCTCCAGTTACTTACTTCTTTTCCTTGTGTTCCCAAATGTAATAAATATATGGAGAATTTCAGAAGTTTATATACCACTCACTGTCTAGAAGTTACTGTTAGAATGAATTATAACTATTTGTTTGAAATTGTAACACTTGGTACTATATACAGAATATTTGCTGATCTTTTGTTACATGACAGCAAAGGTATATGAATATTTTATTTCACCCTTTGCCCTTCAAAGGCTCTGGTTGAAAAATGCCAACAGATAATGTCTGTTGTCTTTCTTGACTCACCACATCTTTCTGATACAGCTTTTAAAGCCCTTGCTGAATGTTAACTTGTCAAGGTCAGCATTGAAGATTAGTATAATAATTCACAAAATTATTAGGATGGTGTATTTTTAAAATACATCCAGATAATTTGAAATAAATCTTTCAGCTGATTTCTGTGGGTATTTGGATCAGGACTTTAATGTATGTCAGATGTGTAGCTTAAATCTTTGTATATTTCAACAGGGAATAACCAAATTACTGATTTAAGTCTCAAGTTGATGAGTAAATGCTGCCCGTACATCAGACACATTCATATGGCTGATTGCCAGAAGATTACAGATGCTGGTTTTAAGATGATTTCACCACCGAAGCATATTCTTTTACTGAATGTAGCAGACTGCATATGGTATTATATCACATATAGCCTTCTGTACACCATTGCAAAGGAATTTTAGTAAAGTTAATTATACTCTTAATACGCCCTGTTAGCACATCTTTCAGTTTCAAAAAATAAATTCACGGAATCTTAATACATGTATCTTAATATAAGATGAAAATAATAACTAAAGACAACACCAGTGCCACAAGTCTATTAAAATTTGGATACGGTTTCATTTTGTGAAAATTAAAATAATACTTTATAACTATCTAGTACAAAGATACAAACAAAACTGCCCATTTTTTACAAATACCAAGACACTGGAATTTATGTTGTAGAGGAAGGATATATTTTATATGGAAACTGATTTCCACTTCAGATGTGTCATGTATTAGTAGAAATAAAGACAAATGAAAAGGCTTACAAAGCTGCATGCTTCTTCCCTGTTTTGTGACACAGTGATAGAGTCAAGGGTGGGAGGGAACAGGGAAGGTAAAATCTCCAAACTTCAAAATCAACAGACCTATAAAATAATACAAAGAAGCTAGAATTGCTGCTTATCTTAAAATTTCTGATGCCATGAGGAATTTTAGAGATTCTGCTTTCATGTGTAACTAAAGTACTTTTTGCTGTTGATGCCCTATAAAAATCTGATAACATTGTGTGTAGATGCACTGAGAAGTGCAGTGATACCGTGACATCATGTTGGTAGTTCAGCTGGGCAGATGGGACAGCTGCCTACATTTTCTGGTTTCACATTTAGAAGGCTGGATTTTCCAGTCTGTGAGCCAAATCTTGGGCTGTGAGTGTGTTTGCATATGTGTCTCCTGCCTCTAGTGCTAAAGAATTGCTCAATTACCCTAACAAAACTTTTTAAGCAGTTGTAAAGCTATTGTAAGATTCTGTACTTATTTTGTTGCTTTTGCAGACACTTGTGAAAGTTTCAGCATTAACATAATATAGACTGTAACGCATCTAACCTTGGTAAGAGTTTCTCTCAAGAGATATGAAACTACAAAAGGGGAATTGTTAGTATTTATGTTTCTCTTATTTGTACAGTGTGTTGCTGTAAAAGTTCACATTGTGACTTAGAAACGTTTAGAAATTTCTCATAGGACTCAAGGGAAGCATGGGACTAGTGGTAAAATCTTAAGAATAGATTTTGAATGCTTAGCCATCTTGGTGCTCTTATCAGTTTCCTTTTTTTTTTTTCATTGACATATTATCGTAGTCCAAGAGTCTAAGTCTTTTTAACTTAGTCATATGGAAATTTTTTTGAGAAATGAAAGGAGCAGAAAGAGCAAATCTAACATTTCAGAATTCTTAAATTACAGGAAGTAATATGACCACATGTGAAAAGTGAAGAAAGAAAATTAAGTGATCTTAATTAATAGAATTAAGAAATAATAGAGATGTGAGTAAAAAAGTGTCTAAAAATGGACACAGGCTAGGTGACTCCTATCCTTGGCACATTTTTCCAGTTAAAGTATGTTATTTTCATGTATGATAAAGCAGTGTGTGGTCTGTGTTCTTATACAGCTTAATCAGATGACTAGAAAAACTTACTATGTGTATTCACAACACAATTATTTCAAAAGTTACAATGTTTCTATTTCAGCCCTCAAGCCCAGTGTGGTTATAGAACTTTTTTACTTTATTTTTTTTTTAAATTCAGTTGACTGTATTGCCAGGCTGTGTATTTCTTACAGACTTTATGCAAGTTAATTATGCTGAAAGTATATTTCTTAAATTTATCTATCTTGAATGAAAAACAACTGCACTGTGAAATAACAGCAAAACTGCCACAGTGGTTGAATTATTGCAGAGTGATTACTTTACACTTTATGAATTATAGCTTCATCTGTAGCTTGTGATCTCACAATGAAGCTCTTTTCAGTTTATTGTTTTATTAGTAGTGTTATTCCTAACAATATGTTTCTAGGACTTTGGGATTTGCAGTGATTCTTTGTGCTGCAACAAACTGTACAAGCCAAAATATGATTCTCTCCTACAGAATTCTTGGATTAATTTTTTATTCATCAGGGACACACAGTAAATACTGGGAGTGTATTCAAAAGCTAAGTGTACAAATAATGTTAAACATACCAGAGATATGAACTGTATTGAAACACTTAACTGAGTTGTAGTCAGCTCTCTAACCTCCTCGACTTGGCTGAAAGGTTTTCTGTCTATCTACTTAATTTTTATAACCTTTGTGTATATTATGAGTTAGCAATTGATGTGTGAGACACACAAGTGATTAAGTTAAAACTTCATGTATGTGTACAGAACAGCTACTACATACATATACCACCTATGACTTTTGCTTCTGTGCTAGAAGATAATTTTTCCTTTAAATTATTTCAGTTCCTAAAATTAACAAAGATACTAAAATAGATATTACTCTGAAATATTTAATCAGGTTCCGATAGTTTCTAGGTAGGTTTTTCAAGCTCTGTCTTTTGGGGTGCTATCATATCTGAGTGTTGGAACTAATGGAAGTTCTCATAATCTCCAACAGACTCTTTTTTCAGAAAGTTCTGTTTTTCAGCAGTTCCAAAGAGCAGCATGTTTCTAATCGAGCCATTAGTTATTCTGACTCCTTTTTGGGTTTAAAAGGCTATTAAAAAAAATACCATTATTAATTTCAGCTTATCTAAAATGTAGGTAACTGAATGCAAATTGTGTATTGACTTATATGGAGCAAAATAAATATTGCCTATATTTCTCCTTTAGAATCTGTGATGGAGGAGTAAGGCCATTTGTACAAGCTTCTTCAGGAGCTAAGCTAAGAGAGATGAATTTGACTAATTGTATTCATGTCACTGATGCTTCTGTCACAGAAATAGCACAAAGGTACCATAGTCCAGTACAGTATTTTTCTAGTGTGGTTAGACTTTTAGTTTATTTCTAATGTTAAAGTTATTAATATGTTAATAAACATGTAAAATTATACAGCCAATTATATGCAGAAAATTGTACTAGATAAATGACTATTCCCTTTTGGCATTGTGAATCTCTCAAAAAATGATCGATTATATAAAGAGGAATACATCAATATAAATATGGAAACCTGAGGTCTTAATTTTAGGTGGGGAAAGAAGTGCCTAGATGATGGTTGCTGTAGTTGGATGTGGGTACAGCCATGGGGTCCTGAATTCTGTCACTGCAGTGAGCTTTGAAGTTCCTGTGCAAGATATGAGAGATTTGGAGACTGGGAAATGTCAAGCATCAAACTAATTTAAAAAATATTTTTATGTAATAGAGCTCCTTGATTTCCATATTTGGATTTAATTTGATTTGTCTTTGTGCTTTGAAATATTTGTGATGCTTATGCATTATGAGTGGAATCCTTGGAAGTGCCAATGTAAGCTAGGTATCAAAAGTCTAGAGTGCTTATTTTCATAGGTCCCCTGAAAAAAACTTGGCAAGGGTTATTAAAAAATATACGTGTTATACTATATTTCTGTAACGAAAGTGAAAAACTGACATTTCTGTTCTTTTATTTAATTTAGATGTCATGAATTGGCCTATCTAAATCTGTGTTACTGTGAAAATGTGACTGACGCTGGAATTGAAGCCTTGGGAAATATGTTGTCATTGATATCCATTGATATCTCTGGAACCAGCGTCTCAGATATGGTATATATATGATTAAAAAATGGAGAATGTATTTACTATTTATCTGACTATCCAGGCTTTCTGAAAAAAATGCAATAAAAATCCATTCGTTTAAAAGCCTTCATGGATATGAAGCAGTGGAGTTGCAGTGTCAATAAAACGTATCTTAGAAACATGCATAGTACAGTACTAGCCCACATATAGGCAGTAACCCGTAAACCCCATAATTAGTTAGACAATTATTACATTTGAAAGAGAGAAACAAGCCATCAGAAAGAGGAAGTCTGGCTGCTGTGAAGCTGATCTGAAAGAAATGTTTGTTAAGCAGATTTTTTTGCTCCAGGATGATAGGCCTGAGGAAAACTGAAAAACAGGTATTTAATATACTTTTAAATTTGTAAGAATTGTGTTTTCCATGAACTATATTTTATGATGAAAAATCCTGAATGGTAGCTCCAGCAGAGGCAGTGCTCTACACTGTGGTCTAGAAAATAACTGCTAGTGGAAGAATTACTAACAAGGTATCTTCAACGTGTCAAGTTGCTAAAAATCTGGAAATCAAAATAGCAAGAGTGGGAGCCAGGTTAATCATCCCAGGCCTCCACATTAGATGTTCTTAGCAGGTCCTGCCTCATGCCCAGGGTTCAGAGCCTGTTCTACTGTTTCTTTTACTTTCAGGGCAAACTCTTTTCACTGAACACAGAAATCTAGGAGAAACCTTGTGAAGAAAACTTGCCACAGAGACTGTTCACTCAGACTATTCACTGTTCACACAGAATTCTGACCAAGAGCTTTGTTATTTGTCGCTAACACAGAGTTTGTGCAAAAGTAATTAAAACATGCAGGAGTAATTAATGTGCCTGTATCTTTTATGGAGGCCTGAAAATAAAAAAAAAATTAAGCTAAATAAAGAGGGTTGGGAAATCCAAGGAGACTTATTTTAAAATATAATTATATTTAAGTTATTTAAACTTATTTAAAATATAATAAAATTATGTCTGAATGAAATTTATGCTGCCTTGAATTATAGTCCCACAATGTTTCAACATAAATGTTTTCTTTCTCTTTGCCTGCCACAACAAGTCTTTTAAAATGCTGTGTTGCTTCTTACCCTAGTTTTCACACAGCACAGCCCATGACCTCGGCAATAAGCCAAACTCTTTTGCTTACACTGCATTTCTAAGGCTTTCAGTTTCTTCTCTCCCACAAGACAGATGCATTAACCCGGAAACTGACCATTTATTATTTTTGTAATTTCTGATCTGATTGCTAGTACTGGCTAGAAAACTGTTATGGTTTTTGCTGTTTGCTATATAATGTTCACACATGTATAATAGATTTTCTTATCTTAAAACATTATTTGATAGAAGGAAATATAGCAGTCTGCTTTGTAACAAGCTACTATTTGTATTCTTTTACTTTATATTATACATTTTATTAGCATATAGATGAAGCTTCATTAAGATCTCTTTCAATTTAGTATTTCTTTAAAAAAATAGCAGAGAGCACAGTGTTTTATGTGCAGTAATCAACACCATTACGCAGTGCTGATTAAAAAATAATTAAAAGGTTTATATATTTTCCTGTAGTCTGTGTAGTAGATCCCTGTTGCTTTCACTGTCTTGCTACTTAGTGTAAAAAAATGTAGACTGTGCAACATAGATTTGCGTGACACAAGAGAATTTTCATTTCTGTTTTTTCAAATGACAGCAGAATCTTTCTGCCCATCAAAGCAGAACAGAATTTACTGCAATAAGGATGACATATACTTAAGTGAAGGACAGGGGAGAAAAGATACAGTAGAGTCAGATTTGTCTTTTTTATAAAAGCAGACTCAGTGGAGATGCTTCCACGAGTTATAGAAGCAGTTTTAGTTATAAGTCTTGTTCTCATACTCCCCATATTTTTGTTAAAATGTCTTTTATGATGTCTACATGATACAGCTTTTGCAGCTTTGCTCCGAGTCTGAGAGTCTGAAAGCATGCAGCTGCCTAACTTTCCTCATTCCGACACGAGCTGCTGATGTGTATGGCCTTAATTTTTAAGTATAGAAGTGTCAGGATGTTTGAAGAAAGTGTCTTAAATCAAGCCAGCTAATCAGTCACAGACTTTTTGCATGCTATGTGTAGTTGAGGATAACTTGTAATCGTTAGGAACTCTGGAGTAGAGGTTATATGGATGTCTAAACAGCTCAATTTTCTTTTCTTATATATTTGTACATAGTGATCTTCAGATCCTGACTGGTCCTGGAGGCCAGGCTGCAATGTAAATATTTACTAATATTTTAAGATATTTATTAATATTTTAATAATAAGTTTTTTAATAGGGGAAAAAAAACAAACCCAAAGGTGGTGTTTCAGCTTTCCACTGTTATCGACAGTAATTTCTTTGCACTCTAAGTGGGATTCTGAATCTATAATGAGTTAAATCCATAGCCCAGCTCCACATTTTGGTCTGTTAGAAAATTAGGATAGTAGGACGGAGGAAAAGCCTTGTAAAGGCTATGAAAAAAAAATATTATCAGGTCTAATAGATATAACCAGCAACAGACTGCAAATGAATTAGTTGCATTTGATTTCCAAAAGAAAGGATGTGACAAATCACAGGCATTCACAAGGCAGGGAAAATGAAATGCTAACATATATTAGAGTGGGCTCCGGATTCAGATGTTAGTGCTTCAGTTTGCTTGGGGGAATAGAGAAAGAGAGAATTTGACCTGGAGACATAGAAACTTAATTCTGCACAGAAACAGGAAATGCTAACACAGATAGTCATTGCAATCGATGCCAGATGTGCTCACACCTTGAATCCCAGGGCAAATCAGTAGGAATTAAAGGTACTTAGCAATGTTGAAAATTGGGCTCTGTATTTTTACAGGACATTTTGTTACCATGGAAGCCCTTTTGTCTGGACTTACTGTCAAGAAATGTTGGCAACCTTGGCAACCGTAATTCATAAGCTATCATCTGGTCTAACCACAAATGGTGTTAGGTACAGCATTATACATAGTCATACAGGGGAATTTCTGCACTGCGATAGGGAAATGTCTATCATTTAATATTAAGTCATTTAATATTAAATGGCTCAGAAATGGAAGGTGGGAGATACCTCTTAAGAGCTGTCTTCCAAAATTGGAGTCACTTTGAGGTCAGTCTGTTTGGTTTGGAGTATGAACAGGAAGTAACATCTGTATATCTCTGGAACATACATTACAGATGCTGACCTTTAAGGTTACAAAGAGATATGTGAACAGAAATCTCAGAAGTTGAAAATAGTGTAGCACATGGTTATTGTTAGTGAGAGACGGTACATTCATTGCAGTCTGAAGTTGAAAGGCAGAGACTTGCAGCCTGTGCATATAAATAGTAAAGATTTGTTCTTTGGTGTGCCATAGCCTCAGATGACTTTTATCTCTAGCAAGGGAAGACCATGACTGGCTGGTACAAACAATACCCATTTTCATATCTACAAAAAACTTGGTGAAATAATAATAAATTATATTCTGCAAATATTTGTAGGCCTCATAATAAATGAAACAGAACAAAAGTGTAAAAATTGCTAGAAAAAAAACAGCTGTTGGAGAATAAGTTTCTTTTAAAATTGTTTTCTAAATGGTAAACAGTAACATACATGCTATACAAGAGATGGAGGACAAAGTCTTCCCTTTCCATGGCAACAGAAGATTGATCCAAGGTAGGGGGGGGTAATTTCTTTATGTTAAAGGAAAAATACGGTTTTGGAAACATATAGATTGGATGATCCTAGTCTGTATGCTGCAGTCATCTGTTTTGCTAGCATCTATTTCCAGAAGTGCTAGTTTCTTTCAAAAATGTCTGGAGGCTTAGTATAGAAAAGTCTCTAGAGATAGGTCAGTATCCTGGATGGGAATCCCTGATATTGTTTATCAGGGAATACTACTGAATAAATCAGGAAGTCTAGTAAAACTAGTGATAATTGGCTCCTTCATATATATATTAGATACAAAAATAATAGCTAAAAATTTCCATAAGTTAGACTTCCTGCATAGAGCTTGTTTTACAGGGTTTGGTTTTGGAAATGTGAAAGTTTCATAGTTTTGTAGTTTTTCTATGTAATGACATAGATAACATTCCTTGTCTTCCATGTCTTCGTTCTTTCCCTTCTCAAATCTGGAATTCTTAATGAAACACCTCAAAGGAGACCATGATTTTCATGAGGAAAAAAAAATTCTTCTGTGATTCAATGTCACTTTAATGATCTAAAATTATTATAAATTAACTTGGAAGTCATAGCAGTTGTTATGTAGCAAGAAAATATTTATAATATTCTTTAGTATTTCATTACCAAGTACATTAAAGTGATGACACTTTTAAATAAACCATAATGCAAGAAAAAATTATGTCCATAACATCACACCTATCACTATCAGTCTCTTCTGTAAGGACTTCAAGTTCTGACATAAACCCATTTGGGGTTTAAGTACATAATTGTCTGGGTTTTTTGTTTGGGTTTTTTTTTTTGTCTTGAATAGGAGTGCTCTGGTCAAAAAAAAAATTGAAATCTGCAGATTTTCATGAAGATGTTGAAAGTAATGATCACCACATAACTGCATCTACTGAAAAAAATGTAAATTTCTGTGTTTTCCTAAGTAGCCACGATTGGAAATCTTTCATTGTTCCATTTTTTTTGTTTTTATTCAGCCTGTGAGATTTCAGGAATCTGCAAAATTTGAACTCCAGATGCACTCTTCCAGCATTATCATTATAGTGTCCACATCTGGATTCCAGACACTATTTACATGTGGCTGTTTTTTCAAGATATTTCCTTTATGTGCTGTGCTGTTCACTGCCTAATTGCAGATAATTTAGTAACCATATGGAATAAAGTGATAACTTTGTTTTTCATTAAAGTTATTTTACTGATATGAAGCACAAAGATAGTCTGCTGTGACTATCAAAATACATTTTACAAAATTAGCATTTAATTCTTCAGAATAGAGAGTTTAGGGACAGAACATAGTCCTGTTCCCTGCAGTAGAAGCAGTAAAAATCATAAAGCCTCTTCAGATCCTTTTGCACTCCTCGAATAGGAATTTAACAAAGTTTTTTCTGTTGTCTTGAATATGGGAGTTGTCTATGCACCTATGAGTGTGACTGCACCACTTCAAATATTGTCTTGTACCATGGCTGTAGTGATAAAACCCTTAATGGAAAACATATCATAAAGAAAGCAATTTTAAGATATTATTTGGTTGTAGGAAATAGTATTTTGTTCTTACAACAAAAAAAATTCTTTGGAAATTTTTAGGGGTTGATAGCTTATGGCTGCTTTAATGGAAAATTAAAGAAACTTTCTATATCAGAATGCAAAAATATCAGTGATACTGGGATTTAGGTAAAACTTTACCTCTTTTCTTGGTGTTTCCTGGAAGTCTCTTGATTTCTTCAAATTAACCATGTCCAAAACTAATCTTATTTTACTCTGTACATCATCATTTGTTCTTCATTACACTGTTCTACACTCTCCCTCTTACAAATGATTCTCTCTTTCATTCCCTTCTGTTTTTTTAATTCCTTCCATGAATTTTAATGAGTCTTGAATTCTGCCCTCTGCTTGACTCTGAAATTCACTCCACAAGAGCCTTAATTTCTACTGAATTGTACTGTGCAAATTGCAGTCTAAATTGCTAGTACTATTATTTCTTTCTTGCTCTATGAATCATTCACCAATTCCTATCTAAAATATACTTTTCTGATTGCTAGTGTGGGCTTTCAGGTCATGCTTTCTGCTGCTTTATTCAGTTGTTTTTTGAATGCCATATTTAGATGACTTAGCATGCCTAGCACAATGGAATAGTTGGATTTCTTTTAGTTTGTTACACTTGGTTCCTCATGTGCTTCTGATATACTACTATACATCATTATCTCTTAGTGACACAAAAATGTGTCTCAATGTACCTCTAAAGGCATATTTCTTACTAGCATGAATGTTTTGATAACTGTGATTAAAAATAACAAATTATATTTCAATAAGAAATGCATGTGAATCTTCTCCAGATTGAAAAGATGTCTTAGCCATTTTATGTGAAAAGTAGCACAAATTGCACTGTGTCATTATCTGAATAAAATCTTTACAGGTGTCCTATGAAAACATGAAATACATAATTTATATCTAATGATGAAACTAATCTGCTAGAAAATGCACTAAATGTGTTTTAAGCTAGATGTTTGAAATACTGACTTCTTATTCTAAAGATCTCATCACACAGTAAGACATCTGTTGAAACTCACTGAACTATTTTTTCTGTTGTTTTTCTTTTACATATTATTATTATATACTGTCGTTTTGAAATTTCAATATTGGATTGGACAATATAAAGCTAGATATTTCTGGGCTAAGACATGTATCGTTCAGTGTTCTGATCTCAAACTTAGCCTATGACCTTAGAAATTTCCCAGGGTCAATAATCTTTATAAAGTAATCAGAGAGGAAATTAATTAATTTGTAGAAAGGCAACTTACAAATCAATAGTTACCACAAAGGTAGTTATTTACATGGATGATAGGTTATGAAGCTACACAGTGACAAAATATTTTCTCTTTTGAATAATCAGGATTTATCATAGACTTTTTAATATCAATACAGTATTTTAATTTCATTTTACAATGCTTATAAATTTTTTTATATTTCTGATTTACTGACTCTTGATTTTTTAAAATGATTGTCAACAATGAGACTTGACATCCAAATATTTATTAAACTTACATTATCATCACAGCAATAACTACATACTAAATTCTGATTTATTAGTACCCATTGTCTTGTTTTGGTAAAAACAGTTATTCAGTGTTAGTGTAATTCTTTATATGGGTGAAGCATTGCACTGGAAACTGGAAAAGATTCAGAGACGCTAATAGGGATGATCAGAGGTATGGTACAATCTCCATATAAGGAACAGATAAGTAAGCAAGGAACCTGCGGTCTGGAAAGGAGATGGCTGAGGGAATACAACTGATCTCTGTTCAGTCACAAATGACATGAAAAGGGTGGATAGAGATCAACTTTTTACTCTTTTCTTCCATACATGCCCATTCATGGGCGTGAAATTAACCTAGTTTGAAAAATCAGAATGAGAATGAAGAAAAGGAAATTATGGTTTCCAAAATGTATAGTTAAACTGTGAAATTCCTTAGCCTTATCACAGGTTGCTTGAAGTTTACCTAAATCCTTATGGAGATTTAAAAAATTCAATATGATTGCATAGATTTACTGCTTCGTGTTTCAGAACAATGTAAGAAATACTAGCTGGTAACTTTACAGTAGAAAAAAGAACCATTCATCTTGTTAGGAAGGAGCGAGGTTTTACATCCAAACAAGAGCACTTTATTCTGTAACTGAGAATTGTTCCTAGCCATATGTAACAAATGCTTTAAATCATGGCTTTTAATTATACCAATTTCATGCCCATAAACAGCTGCAGATCGTAAGGCTGCAGGTACAGGCAATGCCATCATGTAATCCCAGTCTTCAGCTTCTACATTTTTTCCATTATAAAGCTCTAACGTCCATCATTTTATAGCCATATATTGTAAGAATGAGTCAGTTGTTGCTGTACCACAAGGGATGCATCTGGATTGAATCTTGCTCCCCAACACACACGTCAGGCCATTAGGATTTGTTCTTTAGGAATAATTCTGACTCTCCTTTTGTGAATGTTCTGTGTGAAGTTCTATGTTTTTAACCAAAACAATGACCAAGTATGTACATCTTGTGTATCTCATGAAAAGCCAATGTAGCTCCAGTGCTGCTGCTTTTGGAGGAGAATATTCATTTCTGCACTGAGCTATGCTTATGGCTAAGAAGCTATTTCAGTGTCTCACTGCATAAAGTTAAGTTCTAAAAGAAAGTGGGAAAAAGGAACTGTTTACACTTCCCTTGTCTGCCACATGAATTTGAACTTTTTGAAGAAGAATGCATCAGCAAGGGGTACAGAAGCCACGTAGAAGTTACAGAAGCCATTTTTTAATGGATATAAGAAGGGCAGGAGAAAGACGAAGAGATAAGGAAGTCACTAGAAACGAAATGGCAAGTCCTTTTTTGTAAGCTGAATCTAACTGTATTACAGAAAATTTGTAGAGAGTGACCCCATTGTGTGCTGCACTTCTTAGTTATCCTCCGATTTGAGAAAGAATATTTAAATTATGTGAAAAGAAAATGCGTATTGACATGGCTTTACTAACACTGTTAAGGTAAATTGCTGAAAGTTATAAAACTCCCAAAATTACGTTGACTCTACGGTGGTTATTCATTTACTTGTTCTCAGGTATTATAACAGTATGTAAATGCTTATGTGCTCACATATTTTATAAATAGGATCTTTGCTCATTCATAACTCAGATGATGCCCACTTAATGAGCAGCAATTTAGTATTTTATATTTTCATTGATGCTTGTGTGTGTCCTCAGGTCTTATTTACACAGGATTAAAATTGTGCAAATAAGTTAGAAAATTATGTTATTTCCTTCATATGGTATTCAATTCATTGTAGTGTCTAAATGTTTTGCAAACATTATTATCTTCACAACCTCTTCTTTTATTTTCTTTATAGATGTAGAACCAGGGATACAGAGATGAAGAAAGCAAACAAGGCTCTATTCTCTTTGATTGCAAACACAATTTTAGTGCTATTTGCAAAATAATATAGGAGTAGACTTAAAGTGAAGAGCAAATTCAGAACCTAACTTTGAAGGATATTTTAAATATGTATGTCGACAAACTATGCCAGTAAAAACAAGATAAACATATCTCACAGGCATTGAAATCTTGGCTTCAGCTCATGCTACATACCCTAGCTGAGAATGTAGGGATTAAGTCATCACATCTGAGGCCTCATTCTGAAGGGAGTGCAGTTTGTCTTACACGAGAATAAAAAACATTCAGTTACTGGGTTTAGAATGTTTCTGCATTGCAGAAACAACCTGTAGAGCTAAGATTGAAACAGGAAAGGTATAGAAGTCAATTATTATAAATTCTGAATTGTCCACACTATCCAGTCCCAAGTTAAAACACTCACATTCTAATATTTTTCTAAAATAAAAAAAGAACCCAAAGCCTGACAAGCACTGCCTTGCTACAGCTATACTGATAGACAGAAAAAAGAAGGCAGAGTGAGGATACAGTTAAAATGTTCTAAAACCCCGGTCTATGAAACAAATTTCAGACTTAATAATTTTCTTTGCATCTGGTTAGGCAAGACTTACAAACACCACACAGGATTATGTAATTTTTGGTCATAACAAAGCTAACATTTTCCAGTGATCAGCCATATGTTAGTGTCCAAGTTCCTGTTTTACATAAGAAAAAAATAGCTATGTGTCAAACACAATAGTCTGATAACTACAGATTTTTTTTGCAGTGTGATAAACATGTAATATTTGTGCATGAAAAATATGCAAATTTATGTGTCTCTGTGTGCATATACATGTGTTATTTATCCATGTGGTCCTTTGTTTACTTCAGGACTAACTATTGAAAGTTTTGAAAAGCTTTGTGCAACCCATGGTTTTGATCCAATCTACTTTGTAAGTATTTCCTTCTTTCCACTATAGATGTAGAATTTCCATTACAGTAAATGAGAAAGCACACTGACCTTAGGCCAAGATGAGCAGGCCTGGAAGATCAGCTCAGTGACATATTTAAGGCATCTCACCATGGTTCTAGACTGGATATCACAGAAGAGGAGAGATTCTCGCTGAAGCTAAAGCTTTGCTTGAGCCACAAAATGTTCTGTGACGCTCATGTGATGGCACCATTAAGTGAAGAAATACAATTTTGGGTTGTTTCGTCTTGAGTTAACAAATCTGCAGGCTCTTCAAGAGAAGGTTTCCACAAATACAAATTATGGTCTATTCTCCTTCTCTTTGCAGGCCTGGAAGTGAATATCTTCAGGTTTGAAAAAAATACAGGCCAAAAGATAAACAAGATTTCAGAGAGCAACTACTGAAACTACCCATGTTTCATGAGAACTAAAGTTTTACGTGTGATTCTCCCATGCTATTTAAAATGCACACTTCAATGTGCTTTTTGCCAAACATTTTTGTTTATATGATCACTTATCAGAGGTGCAACTATCAAATGTACGATAAAGAATGCATAAACACATTGAGTTGGTCAAATTGTCCCTTTGGTCTTTTCAGTTGGCCTTGTAGAAGAGAACATGGAAAAGGCATTAATGTAAAAATTAGGAAACTCATATAGACGCCAGAATTTCTTAATAGTAGTAGTAGTAATAATAGTAATAATGATACTACCTTACACCTATTTATCACTTGCCCTCTGTAGGTCACCAAAATATTTTGTAAACAACTCTTGCAATTTTATAATGTGTGAAGTTATCTCCACTCCATTTTATGAGCTGGGAAAGGTCACTCAACAGTTTGGTCTGATATTTTGAAAAATGATTCGTTTTACAGGGTGTAGAAAAAAGCTGATACCTGAGTTACAAATGTGCTGTAATTTAAGTCAGTAGGATCTGCAGGTGGATGAGGATAGCAACTGTAGTCCACAGGTACCGCAGCAGGAATTACATTTCAGCCACAGTTAACTGGCCTGAGATTCACTGAGCAAAGCAGAACTCAAAACTCACAAGTGACAGTCCTGAGATTCTTACAGATTCCTTTCCAAGAAAATAATGCAATTTATACAGACACTGTTGTTTGTTCATTTTTTTTAAAAAGGAGAAAAGTTAATATAGACAAAGAGCATTTGCAAAGAGTAGAACAATAAACGTGTTTGAGGCTGGTCCTTTAAGCACAAACTTTAGGTTCTGTGTTGTGCTCAATTTAAAGAACCCAAATTCAACATATTTCAACATATACAGTGGAACTTATATGAATGTTAGTTTAATGAACACAGAGTATAATATATAAGCAGTGCAAAACAACCTCTTAGTGCATCTCTTCTTTTTCTAGTGACATTCACCAAAGGCTGATTGACTTCACTACTAATAAACGGTACCTAGAAAACAGAAGTGCCTGAAGCAGATCAAAGGATTGATGTAAATGTATCGTAAATTAAGAACAACAGAGTAGGCATGTCACCTAAGAATGATTGTTTGTTTGCTGCTTTCTCAGGAGTTCTGCAAGGCGCAAAATACCTGGAACACTGCCACGTCTCTTACTGCTCTCAGTTGATGGATGAAGCTGTGAAGGCGTTGGCATTTCACTGCCACAGACTAACATCTGTCAGCATTGTGGGTTGTCCAAAGGTATGTATAAGAAATGGGACAATAGTTCTGGGATTGCTATTGCAAAGAAGTACTTAGTATTTCATTCAGAAATTTGACCTGCTGGCATCCGTGTCTTGTCACAGTTCTGCAACGTACTCAACTAATTTAGAAATTGGAGCTTAAGTTCAGCTGACTTTCCATGAGTTTCAAGTTCTGAGACTTGGCTCAAGTGAGTTTGGCGTTCTTCTAATAGTTGCAGTTACAGGAGAAAGGCATCTGTGCTCTATCAGGTAAAAGTTTGTCTCTCCAGGGGTTGATGTCTAGGGAAGAGCGAAGAGAGAAGGGCTTTTAGTTATTCTACCTGCAAATAGTCTCTCAGCTTCTGGTGTTTTGGGTGCTTCCAAAGGGTGGTGTCTTTGTTTTAATAACTCTTGGTACTTTCATGCTTTATTTTTTCCAGTGCTCTTTCTAAACCCCGGTAAAGCATAAACTGGGGCATGAGAATTTTATACCTGCGGCTTTACATGGCAGGGCAGTGGCTACTTTGAAAATAGAAGCAGTGCCTAAAAGCTGATGCATGCAGAGATTTAAATTCATGCTTAAATATTTTGAAGATTCTAAGCCCAAGAAACAAAGTCCTTTGGAAAAAAATTAAAAAAAAAGAGATATTTGGATAGATTATACCTATGGAAGGGCATCTTCCTTAGGCTGATTTTTATAGTCAGTGAAGAGCAGAGTTCCTACAAAGTACCAGTCAGAGAACCTATCCTCAGTTGTTTGAGAAGCTCCATCTCTACTGACTACTAGAAGGAGACTCAGAAAACTAGTCATCATGGTCTATATGACTATTGCCTTAATATCCAAGTAACTGTGACAGTTTTGCTAGTGGCTCCCATTGTCATCAGTGTGCTTTGGTGAGTCCAATGTAGTGTATTGTGTTTAGTAGGTATTTATTACCAATAAAACCATGCACAGTTGCAGCCATATTCAATTAACTAACATCTCTTTAGGAAAGCTGCTCAACTAACTTTCATTCAGGTTTTCTAGATATCTGAAAAAAATACAATTATTTCCAGCTATTAAGTTATTTAGATTAAGATTCATCTATAGTGAAACACAGTTCCTCTTTAAAATGAGGTCATACTGCAGCACATTTGCTTCCTTTATTTTCTGTATCATTCCTTTTTGATTAAAGTCTTACATCTCAGTTATCTTTTCCCTGTATCAGAATGTGTGTTCCTTTTTGAAATTATTGCAGTTAGGAAGGCCTAAATCTTCTTCCCTGTACTTTCTGACTTAACGCCTCCGGCTTTTGTGCATTTAAATTTTTTGTGCTTTTAATTATTTTCTTTAATAGCAAAAACAAATACTTGCTGTATTTTGGCAATAAGCATTCAAATGCAATTGCTACAATGCTGATTTCATTGTTTTGTTTTGGTTTTTTACATTTAATGGAAAAAAGTTGCTGTAGTGTTGCTTCCAACACTATCAAGTGGGAATATACTAAGTTTATTACCACTTTTGGAAAATATCACCTTGAACTATCCCTTAAAATTTAATTGTACACATTGGACTCGATGATCTTAAAGGTCTTTTCCAACCTAGGCAATTCTGTGATTCTGTAACTCGTTTCTTTCTTTTTTCCTACTGCAGTTCTCATGTCCTGTTTCCTTCCACAATGTCCGCAGTTGTCGCTTGTCCCTGCCCTTCTCCTCTCCAACACCCATCTCCAAAACCCTTGACTGTCCTTTTAGTTGTGTACACAGTCCTCATGTCCCCTTTTCCACTGCAGTGGCTGAATACCTTAGCCTCCTAGCCAACTAGTTTGAGCTGACCTGGCTGACTAGTTAGCCAGCCCTAAATTATTCATATTCTGATTGTTTTCTTAGCTTTCCAAAAGTTTGAAAGTTTCTCAGCCTCGAGGCCAAACCCATGGACTGTTTCTCAGATCTGGCAGGTCAAGGAAGTTTCTCTGTGTCTTACAATAGCCTTTGGTTTATACGTTATCTAAACCTACTGTACACCATTAATTATTATATACATGGGCCTCAATCTTCTGTATGCTTTGCTTTTAGATAGATATTAAGCTATTTTTCTATAATAATAGTAATAATAAAAATTGTGCATGGAGATCTTCCCAAAGTAGTTGAAGTTAGGTAGTTTTGCAAGTAGTCTTCTCTGCCATGCTTTCCACTACTCCTTATAGACTAACACAGGAAGAAAGCTCAAAAAACCCACCAACCCAAAACCCCCTATAAAATGGCAGTAGATACACTTAGGCTGGAAAATGGGAGAGAGTCTGTTTATCAGAGCAGTGAATTGTAGAACAGCATCCTGGGAAGGGAGAAGGGTGCAAAGTATTCAGAAATGTTAGGATGACTCTTGGTAAGGGAATGAACTGGGTCTTATTTTGTAGTTCCTGCAAATGGGAACAAGAAGTAGACTCAGTGACCCCTTCCAATACTTTGTTCCTAGATGGTATCTTTTCTTTAAATGGTTATAAAGCCAATCTGTTAACTGCTAATGCCTTACTATTTTCAGAAAAGAACACCAAGACTCTTTCAAATAAACTTACATGTAAGTTTACAAGTCTTTTGTGTTTTTGACTTCGATCCAGCTCCATAAAATGAGATGTGTACACCTGTGGATATTGAAACTAACGGGTCTTTCAAATCCTTTGGCATTCTCTAGTGTAAATTGAGGGGATCCAGCTGTTAAGTAAGGAAATATTTTCCACTCAGAGACTGTTTAAAATGGCCAAGAGGTTAAAGTAAGAATGAACCTGTGCCAAAGGATATATGTTAATATGTCTGACAAGTCATGTCCTGCAACATCAGCTATATTGTATATATATTTAAAAAAAAGAATTAAAAGACATTATAGCAAGAGAATACAGAAAAAAATCAATATAGAAATACATGTCCATGAAGAACGTTTTGGCATGTGCTGTGCAGGTTACTCTAAAATTAGAAGATCTTATCACTTTAATCATATGTACTGGGGCATATTCATTGTACATACTACACTGGCATCAGTGAAAGTGCAGTGAGCCTCCCTGTCACATTTCTGTATGCCTAGGGCAGGTACAAGTCATTTTGCAATGCTGATACTATAAAATATTCAGCAGTGCAGTTCTGAGCCTTACTTAATGAATGAGTGAGCCTGATTCAAGAGCAATTCTTATTTCATAGGAAAAAAATGAAGTTGCTGTGGGAAACATGTCCTACACATGAAAAAACACAGCAAGAACTGAAAACCAATCTCTGGTTAAATGAATGAATCACTATTTAAATAGCAGTTCTGAAGACACAGTTCGATGGACAATTAATTCTGTAATTCTGTCCTCTAAAGGGAACAGGATTGGGTACATGATGAATGTAGATTCCTCTTAAATGCATCTGATATCACTGATTTCAGAGTCAGCAACTTATTTTTATTTCAATAGGAATATTAATCTATTTATTAATCTATTGCAGATCTTAATATTGAGCATATAGCTAAATCTGGAACAAGCAAAGCACAGGATTACCTCTATATTCTAGGATGACTGTCTCACAAGATGGTGTGCTAATTTTCTGTTCCACAACCCAAGGTCCCAGCTTCCTCTTGCCTCCTTGTCCCTTTGAGATTCTCATGAGATTGGTATTTTAATGCAAGTGAAACCCTCATCTCTCTTTCCATCATCCCACTCCACTGATTTTAATGAAGTATCTTTAAAAGGCCTTTAGAAAGTCCCCTCTTGATTTTTGATCCTAACTGAACAAGGTAATTAAACTATGTGCATAATGTATTCTTGACGGTTCCAGTTGAGGTCAGTGGAGCAATTAAGTAGCTTGTGTGACTGCTTGTGTACCTTGAAGACTGTCTCATATTTTTCTCAAATGTGACTTCTAGCATTAATGGCAATGAATGTCAATTTAGAAAAAAGGAATTTTGAGGTGAAACTAAGCAGCTCTGTTTCAGACCTAAAGAAAAACAACTATACATTAAAAAGGGTTTGGTGTGAGACATGCAGTTGTAACAGAGAACTGAGATACAAAAGTGGTATAACTAAACCATAAGTGCAGCTTTATAGTTTAGTGAGAACACCAGGTAATGCTAAAGGCTTATATAGGTTGGGAAAGCTACACCATTCTGATCAGGTGAAAAAAAAAAATCCCACAATACTTTAGACTGTACTGGAATTACAATTAAGTAACACCTAATATGCTCCTGATATTTAAGTGACAGTTCCTGTAGAGCCTCTTGCAGTGATTCAGAATTGTGCTGTGCCAGAAACATTAGTTCCACAGAGTATTTTAAAACATAGTTTTCTCACAAATCAGACACTAAAATTATGCTCTGTGGGGTTTTTTTCTTTCAACTATTCCATAATCTCTCTTTTGTGTGTCTCATTGCTTCATTTACCTATGACTGGTACCTATATCCAGTACTTGGCTGCAGCCCGCCGTTATCTCCACTTCTTGGATGTCTTGGGCTGCATTCATTTTACTGACAAAGCACTGAAATATCTTTGGAAAGGTTGCAAGCAACTCCAGGTTCTCAAGATGCTGTGCTGTAGAAATATTACCAAGAGGATATTTCCTAATCTTAATTCAGAGGTGATTGTAAACCTGAAAACATGAGTTTTTTTCTTCATTGGCATCATGGTTCCATGCTAGGTAGCTGGCTTGAGCCATCTTGCTCCTTTATCTAGGGACTGTCCACTTTGCTGCCTTAGGATTCCTGTGGCTTGGTGTGGGTGTCTACGTATTCTAGTGCAGGTCAGAAATGAAGGGAAATAGGGACCCCGTCAATCGCTATGGCAGACAATGTCCTCTCAGGGCAGTTTCTGCAGACATGGGTATCAACTCAAGGGCATGTGGGAACATGGGGGAGAAAAGCAGACGGTACCTGATGCTCTCAGCCATCACACTATGTACTTGAGCTCACTCTGAGGGTTTGTGGGAGCTTGTTTCCCAATGACTGAATGTCAGTATATGGCATAAGGAGATGAGGGCCTGTGTTCAAAATGCAGCATGGTCACAGCGAATGAGTCAAGGTAAGTCAGAAGCATAGTTTCATGAAGTACAGGTGAAACATACTTGTTACGTATCTACAGCTGGAAAAAACAGGTCATCTACCACAATGTATTCCAGCTTCCCCACTGGTGTAAATGGACTGAGTTTCCTGATTTCCCCATGATATTTAAGTGCCAGGTTTAGAATCATAGAATATCTCAATCCTGCTGTCATTACTTTTATTTTCTTCACTTCTTTCTGACTTAGTTTTCTTAACGTCATCTCAGAACTTCCTTCTGAAAACCTGTACTTCTAATTAAATACATGTTAGATACAGAAAATGTTTTGAAGGATTGGTATGCAAGATTAGTAGCTGAAAAAAAATATTCTAAATTAACTACACTGCTCTTTCTGAAAAAAAAAAGATATTTCAAATACATTTAATCTCCTCATAACTTTCTGCTTTACACTTTTTCTCATATTAAGTCTCAAGGGATTTTCTTTTACCCTCCGATTACTGTTGTTGGCTTGCTTTTTCTGTGACTTCACATCTCTGTTTAGAGCAGTAAACAGTGTGTTGTTCCTTTCAGGCTCTGGTTGCTTATACATCTTCCCATAGAAGTGAGATGTAGTAGGAACAGAAATTTGCATGAGTTCCAATTTATGTTGGGTAAGCCATGATCAAAGAGCTGACATGACTTCTCAGAAAACCGTTTGCACTATTTTAGCCTTTGCAGGATGACCCAGGATTATGCCTCTGCCTCAGAGTCCCATATGCTGAGGGTTCTCCAAAAGTCTTGATTAAACTCTTCTGACTCAGCCAAGGAATTTCCCAACCAGTTATTTTTGCTGTAAAGAAAGCTCTGGAGAGTTATAGACTTTTACAAAACAAAAAGCAACCATGAGACACACATCTCCACCCACTGTTATCTTTGCCCTTCTTGTGATTCTTTAGAACTAGGCAAACTTTGTCAATTGTACTTTGTTGAGCCTGTGGATGGTTCTTTTCTTTGCCAGCCTCAGTCTCTAACCTTTTGCACCACATGTTCTATGACAGGAAGCTCCTAGCCCGTGCCATTTGAGTCTGGGACAAAAACTATCATGTGGATCAATCATGTAGAACAAGTCAGCACTGGAGATTTTTTTGCTTGTTCCTTCCAAAAGCTGTGAAGAGACTCCCTAGACCTAGGCAAGCTGCAGACTAGACTGACCATGTCAAGCTCAGAGTGACGCTAAACTTGTCATTAGATGGAATGATATTTAGAAAATAAAGGAGTTCACAGCTAGATTCAGATATACTCCACATCCTAAATGCCTTACACTTTAAAAAAATCTTTCTTATTGTAGTTCAAGGCTAATATTGCAAAGATGATAAAAATATTTGTTTTCTGTCAATAACTACATCAAAAGCACAGTAAAATATGGCAGTGATGCTACACTGTTAGTCATCTTGCAGCAGCTTTTCAGTAATGACATCAAAAGCAATGACAGTACTGTCACTTGTATGTCACAGAATCACAGAATGTTAGGGATTGGAAAGGACCTCAAAAGATCATCTAGTCCAATCCCCCTGCCAGAGCAGGAACACCTAGATCAGGTCACACAGGAACATGTCCAGGCGGGTTCTGAATGTCTCCAGAGGAGACTCCACAACCTCTCTGGGCAGCCTGTGCCAGTGTTCTGTTACCCTCACTGTGAAGAAGTTCTTCCTCACATTTATGCGGAACCTCCTGTGTTCCAGCTTGCACCCGTTGCCCCGTGTCCTATCATTGGATGTCACTGAGAAGAGCCTGGCTCCATCCTCATGACACTCACCCTTTACATATTTATAAACATTAATGAGGTCACCCCTCAGTCTCCTCTTCTCCAAGCTAAAGAGACCCAGCTCCCTCAGCCTTTCCTCATAAGGGAGATGTTCCACTCCCTTCATCATCTTTATGGCTCTGCACTGGACTCTCTCCAGTAGTTCCCTGTCCTTCTTGAACTGTGGGGCCCAGAACTGGACACAATATTCCAGATGTGGCCTTACCACAATATATTTTTATAGAACTATGTATTTCATTCACAACCTGCATGTTTTTAGTAATGAAACAAGCAACTGTCAGAAAAATGAACATTCTCTGCTTTCAGACTAACTCTTAAAACCCTATTTGGGTTCTTAGATTTTCATAGAATGGAGAGGAAGAGGCTGTTTTCAGGTGTAATTTACGTTCAGCAGGTGTGAAACCTACATCTCAGAGACATTTAATTTCCTTCTTAAGGAGATGAAAGAGGGTGTCTATGTAAAAATCAGATTAATCTGGAGAACTAAACATGCTAGTGGCTTAGGTTATAAATAAACAATAGAAGAAATATGCTTTTAGTTTAAAGTTGCCCCACAAAATCTATAAATCATTAATACTTCATTTTGCCAAATGAATTCCCCATTACTTATCAATAAGTACTAACCAGTCCTAGCAGACACCTCTTAATAGACTGAGCCTTGCAAATATTGAGGCATATCTCTTGTATTGTGCCACATTCTCTTTTTCAAAGTTTTATTTTTACTGTTTTGTTAGATTAAAATAGAAAAAATATGGAGCCACAAAGTTCTTCAAGCTTCAATCCAATACAGCTTCATAGGAAACAGTTACAAGAATATAAGTTGTCCATTCTTTCCAGTATCAGGTAGCATTTGAGATTATATTTGCCAACATACTAGCCTGGTTCCAGGTTTATGAAATATTAGAAGAAAAAAAGGTCTGTGGTCTGATATCTTGCTGTGTATTTCTGTATGCAAGGGCTAATGACCTTTCAATTAATCCTGTTTCTAAATGCCATAAAGAATAATGGATAATCTGTCTGTGGGAGTATATGATACTGGTACAATTGCTTTCTTCTACTAGAGGAAAAGAAAGCTAACTGCTGTTCTTTGAGAGCAGAATTAAATGCTTCCTTCTTTTTTGTCTGCACTAATATGAAACCAGTTACATTTCTTTAAAACTCATGGCTACTCTGTTAACAAGTGACATTTGGAGAACATTCTGAATTTTGGTTTGCCGTTGTTCTGTTTTCTGAGGGTTGCTGTTGGTTAGAAAGCAGATTGCAAGAACTCTGTTTTCTTGAAAAAGCAGAATTTCTTAGGTATTATCCAACCATTCAGGTCTCAAGGCAGGAAGGATTTGGGAGTCCAGCACACAGGTAACTGGAAATACAGACAGGCTGCACATGATCTGGTAAAGGACTAAGAATGGTTACTCTGGTAACTCAAGTTTTCTCTTGAAGAAGCAACAAAAATATCGTAATAATCTCTTCCTCCTAAGTCGCTCTTCAGAAGTGATGTTGAGGCTCCTGGAGTGTCATGTTTCAGCCATTGTGTGGACTTGAACTGGATGCTATAAAAAGATAACTACTGGAGCTGGCAGACCTCAGAATACTTCAGATTTTATGTAGTCTTATCACTTTCTGTAACCTGGAGCATGCTTGCAGGATGCTTTCTGCTTTTCCCATTAGCTGCCTGCCTCCAGTTGCCTCTTCAGCTTAATTTCTCCTGCATTTGCACTACAAACCTCCCAAATTTACATTTTTATTTTCCATTTTTTTCACTCTTTATTATTTATTTCACTCTTTATTATTATTTTTGTAACCTCATCTCAAAAAGCCTTGTTCAGACCTCTGCTTTTTCTTATGATGGACCCAGACAAACATTTCTGAATTTTGGAATGGCTCAGGATTCACACCCTGATGCAGAACTCTATTTCCTAGCTATTGTCTCATAGTAAAAGGGATTGAAACTTTCGGTAAGGATTAAATTACGTATTTCAGTGCTCCTCAAGCCATGTGTTTGGGCCAGTACTTTTGTCTGACTTATAACAAGAGATAATTGTTTTGCCAAATTGCAAATTATTTGCTGAAATGCTTTTATTCATCAATGTGCTTATTTAAGATTACATAAACAAATAAGCAGGCTCTATCATAGTACAGTATATCTTAAATAAACGATCTATTTTGCCATGTGTTGATGATTAATGAATGGCTGTTTCTGGCAAACTAATCAACTGTAGCTCCAGGCATGGGACAGCATAAGTTTCCAAAAAAATAGTAACAGCTCCCCTTATACATGCTTCAGACAGCTGCCATACATTGCAGTTTCCATGAAAAACAGGAATTTGGACTTGGATGAGTTGATTTTTATTTTATAGCTTAGAGCTTATAGCTCATATGAATTGTGCACACATTACTCAACGGCACAGGCCTCCCTCATATAAAAACACACACAGCCTTGTGCTCATGTGGTGCATACAGTGTGTCAGTGTTAGGATTTAAAAAAATTATATCCTGCAGCAGTTGAGAAGGAGCCCTCCTTGCTTCACTAATTTGTCCCTTTTGCTCCCCTCCCTGCTCCCTCTTCCTGCTGTGGTGGTGCGTGCATCACAGCTGTGCACGTCTGCCTCTTCTGTGACCATCTCCAGCATTTTCACTTTGGGGAAAAAAAGACAGTAATGTTACTAATAATGTAGTAGCATTACTGGCAGATAACTGACTGCTTTAATTTGAATTTTTTTCTATCATTGGCTATATGCCATACATTATATTCCATTACGGAGTTTAGAAAATTGGCCAGCAGGGAGAAAGGCTACCTTGCTGTGGCTGTAACACACCAGGTCAGGTTGAATCTCCTGAAGGAGAGATGCAGAGCACTGGCTCTTCCCCAACGAGCACATGAGCATGCTCAGCCCAGGGGAGCTTTCTGGAGCGCTAGAGCCAGCAGTGGGGGAGGCTGGGGGAGGCGGGTGCTCTGCGCAGCCGGGAGCGGGCTGGCAGCCAAGTCGCAGAAGTGATGGAAAGAAAGAGATGTTCAAAGACTGAAAGTGGCGTGTTGAGTTTCTTCAGCTCGGGAAGGCAATGGAAGTTGCTGGACTGATGCTGCCTGGAAAGGAGGGAGAGGAGAGAGTTGCTCTTCTTTTTAGGGTGTCTCACACAGCAGCCCCGATTCTTCCCTATTTCTGTGTCATTTTGCTTGTTTGTTGGTTTTGTGTTCTAATGCTGCAAAGCGGCCACAAAATGCCAAGGGAGATCAGAGGGGACACAATAAGCAATTCTCTTCTGGTTCAGCTAAACAGCCTTGGGGCGAGCACGGGGCCAGTGCAGGTAACAGTGAGGCTCTGTAACACTGCCCCTTGCATGTTCAGTTCAGTTTCATAAACAATAAATACACTTATAAAGAGGTGGGTAACAGAAGATAACTACAACTGGAGAGGTTAGCCAAAAAGAAAGCAGAAGCTGAACCAGGAAACAGTAAACATACTTGGAGGTGCCACAGAGACTGTTCAAGGAAGAAAAATAGAAATAGGGACCTGCACAGTTACTATAGCCTTTGTATATAGCTATGAAAAACCACTCTGTGGTATCTTTTGATGTGACTGGTTTATTTGTCTTGTTTGGTGTTATGTTTTCTTCCAAACACAATGCTATTATACCAAAGGCATTGCCTACTCAGTCCCAAAGATCTGTGTTTTGGGCTCCCCAAAGCGTCAAGACAGGCACTGACACACTAGAGCAAGTGCAGATGAGGGCCAACAAGGCCATTAAAGGGCTGGAGCACGTGATATGTAAAGAGAGGCTGAAAGAACTGCTTTGCTCCATCACAAGAAAAGGCTCGGGCTGGAGGAGACTGTACTTCTGCCTTTAACTCTGGTTAGAGGATACAGGAGAGAAGACATGGCTGGACTTTTCGCAAAGGTGCATTGATAGGACAAGTGGCAGACGTGAAGTTCTGATTGCAAAACTATTTTTCAATCAGGAGGCTGGTCAAACACTTGAACAGGATCCCAGAGAGGCTGTGCAATCTTCATCCCTGGAGATATCCAGAACTCAGCTGGCAAAGCCATGACTCACCTAGTCTAGTTGGATCCATTTAGTGCAAGACCAGGATTAAACAATCTCCAGAGGCCCCTTCCAACCTAATTTATTCTGTGACTGTATGGCCTAACCAATTATCTTCTGTCTTAATTTCCATAACACCTCTTATAATATTGATAGCTTCAGTTAAAAAAGGAACTTTTGCTCATTAAGCAGCTTTACATGCTCTTTGTAGAAACAGCCTCTGTAAATTTTTTTGGTCTCTTTTTTTTTTTTTTTTTTTTTTTTTAAACTCTTGTTGCAGACAAGCTGTCTTGAAAAATACAGGCAAATTGGAGAAACAAGAATGCAATGATGCTGACCCTCCTTCCTGGCTTGGATACGACCTGGATGGTAATATGCTCACCTTCACCAAAAAACACACATCAGGGCCTGAATAAACAAATTCTTCAAAATGAAAGATGAATAAATCACACAACATCTTTCACAGTTCAAGGGTTTTTCACTAGAGCATGAAAAGAACCCTATATTATTTATTAAAGAATGATTAGTTTTAAGAAAAAGGCTGTTTGTTCAATTAGTAAGGAAACATTGCAAATCTTTCTCACAGGAGCGTATATGCCTTCAAGCAAGACAGCTGCACTGAAACAACACTGCTAACCTTCAGATGTTGATTCAAGCTGTCTCCATCTTTCAGAAACAAGAAGTTTTTGTAGTCCCATGCAGAGTAAGCAATAAATAAATCTATGTGTGTTTAGGGGTTTTGTGTGACACGAAGTTCCTCTCCAGGACATAAACACTCTGACTTCCCACAGAACTTCACACTTGACATGGCTGGTACTCATCAAGTACAGTGCTTTTGAGCAATGAAGAACAGTGAATAGGTAGTGACTACAAAATTCCTTAATACACAACTATACATGCACATTTAAGCACAGTTCTCTACTTCTCAACAGTTACTTGTGCACCCAGAGCCCTAACTCTCATAAAAGCCTCTCAGGCCAAACTCAGCTAGCTGAGCAAGCTGATATTTACATTGCAGATCGAACTGGGGGCTGGCTGGCAGCTGACAGTCAGGAGGATCAACCAAAAAGGAGCACAGATGAGAAGTGTTAAAGGATAAGTCTTCTCCAGTTACAAGAACATATCTTCTCAACAAATGGACAAAAAAAAATGAGCACAGGTGGGACCTGCCATTCAAATCCTAATTACTGATAACCCACCAATCTTTCCTTGTCTAGAAAAAATTACAAAGTTTCACCTCATTACAGAAGAGCAAGACATTACTCAAATGCCTTTGGGGAAACGCCCAAAGATTTGTCTGTCTAACGCTCATTCTTGAGCTTTATGTTAAAGCTCTAGCTGCTCTCAACATTTATTAGCTTGCAAAGAATATCTGAGTAGCTGAAAATCTGAGTAGCTGTAGTAGCAGCAATTTTTTTCTGATGTCTTATTTAAACTTCTTTAAGCAAATAACTAGCAATCCTTATGTTTCATTCCAGCTGGTTTTAGAGTATTAATGCCTTAGCTTGCTGTCTTTTGAACACTTAAGAAATAACATGTTCTCTTAGTCTGTCTCCCTTAAATTGCTGATGCAGCAGTCCCAAAAAGCATGACCTTAACCGCAGAGGCTGACAGGCTTTGTACTCCAGCTGAATAATGGAATCATTAAATGGACTCAGTTTTGTGAAATATTTAGTAGTGTTTTTATTTTCCAATGCAGTGTGAGTTTGGACGTGCTTCTTTGTCTGCAGCAGTGCACAGAAATCATTAGTTTCAAAATGTTTTCCAGAAATCTAAAATCATTACAGATTTACTAATTTTTTATCTTTAAAAAGTATTATAATGATACTAATTACTAATAACTAGTAATATTATACTGGTTTTAGTAATAATATTAGCAATGCTTTATATATTAGTGCTTATATTAAAAATACGTATGATTTGCCATACACATCAGTGCCCACCTCATCCAAACAAAGCATACATACAAAGGCAAGCAGCATGTAGAGTTTTTAGCCACTCTGAATTATAACAAAAATACTGCCCTTGGCTATTGAAGTCCATTAGCCAGGGGCAATTATACCTGCTGGGGAATCCTGTGGGAAAGGAGAAGTTAATTTCATAGCATACTGTTATGATCTAAAGTACACACATATACACAACTTAAAACCTGAGCTGATAATCTTAAGCTCCTCTTTGCCACTCTCCATCCGCTCAGTTGGCAGGAATTCTTACATTTCTGTTCTAAAACACAAATGTCAACACTTCTTTTATAAGGTGCCATATATATGTATGGAAAGGCTTTTAAAAGCTCCATTTACTTTACTATGCATTTGTATTATGGAAACACAAAATCCTCCACAAAAATCATGTGTGCCCTAGTGCAGGGCATAACACGTCCCTCACCTCCCTCTGCCTTCCTGCCTCAAAGAGCTCTCAGTCCCGTTATGCAAGGCTGACAGTAAGTCACTGGAAATGTAGCAAATAAACAGACCACAGTTCTCATTTATTTTGGCCGATACTTCCATTCTTTGGCAGCTTTTACTTTAGGGGGATGTTTATGTGGACTCTTTTCTGAAGTCCAGTTGGTAGAGTATTCTTCCTTGAAATGAGCCAGACCCATTGCACTTTTGAGTATTTATTTTAAAAGCTTTTCTTTGCTGACAAAGAATGGTAGACATAGCTAGAGTTCTTATTTCTATTCACAAATAAGTGGTTCAGGATGACATATTTCATATGAATAATTTTACACATACAGTACCCATTGACAAGTCAGAAACTGCTTCAGGGTCAAACATCAAGCGAGAAGACCAAGTAAGAACTATAGTTCTGGAAGTGGTTTTACCCTATCCACAATGCAAGTAACTTGTTTGAAGAAAATTCTCTGCATTTTGCATAACCTAGTAGAATTCCCACATTACGGAGACATTTAATTTAAAAATATAAAATAGCTTGCAGAGCGTGTCACGTTGGAAGTAGATTTTCATATTTTTAAACACCAGATGTTGAAAATGCCTTTTATTTTTAAATTACAATTCCAAACTCCTGTTTGAAAGTTACCTGCTTTTAAACTGACATGGTAAATGGGTCAAGTTATACAAATTCTGAATATATAAGATCTCGTCATTCCTAAAAGGCACTAAAAGTAAACCAGACCACAGGCAAATCTTGGGTTAAAATGCCCTCATTTTTAATATTGTTTCTCTCTTATATTAAGAATATACATCAATAAAATTTCATAATTTTACAGAAATGTTCCTTTACAATTTCTTGATTTAATCTCTTTGGCCTCTTTCACCTTTAAGAACTCTTCAACTTGACAGACTGGATCCAGCTTTGGCTTTTAAGACACACTTTGCCATTTTGTGTGTCAGCCTTAATCCATTTGTCAGTTTCATTCCTTTGATTCATATGACCTGAAAGAGAGTTCTGTTTAGTTTAATTTGACACACAGTCAACAAATCTTCACATTAACTTTTTTCAAGCTCCCTGGAAATACTCATAAGATATTTATGTGGTAGAATTTATATATTTTTAACAAGTGCTTCTAATATTTCATTCTTGATACAGATCTTGCATTAATCTTATATGTTACTACAATAAAGTTGTGCCTTTTTTATTATACAGTACTTTAGTTTTTATTATGGGCTAGGAAATACATCTACATTAGACATTAATCTGGCTGAGCAATTTGAAAAGTTTTCATCTTTACTGTAAACATGGAAAAGAGACATGGGTAGAACCTGATTTTCCAGATGACCAGACATGTTGCTACTATTACTACTTTCTTATTATAATGGCTTAAAAAACCCTCGTCTGAGATGTCTGTTCATCTTATATGTTTCACAAAAACTTAGTATGCACAGTCATGCTCTGAACAGCTTGCTGTACAACAAAGGAGAAAGTACAACTTACCCTCATTTTACAATTGGGAAACTGAAGCCAAGAGAGAATAAGTGACCTTCCAAATTTATACAGAAGATTTATGACCAAATTGGGAATTAAACTGGGATCTTTTAAGTGTCAAATCAGTGCCTTTATCACAAGATCAACGTTCACTTTGGTTTATCTTTACAAAATATCTTTTATCATTACTTTAGCGTTTGTGTGACTGAGTGAATTCTAAGTTTAGAATTAATTTGAGCCTGGAATAGCATGAGGGATGGCAGGAAAGCAGATTCTGAAGCAACTTTGCAAACATGCTCTGTTCCGACCTGTAACACAGCTGAAGTTAATAGTTTTGGCCACGTCAAGACAAGTGGCAAAACTCCAACTGACATCACTGCATCGTTTTCCACAACTCAGGCCTATGTGCCAGAACTTTTCAATGGCACTTCAGTGCTTTGGTAATTCTACAAGGGATTAATTTAAGGTTATGGGCCAAACCCACATCAATTCACTAGCAGGCTGAGGTACCGTTTAGAAGTATGGGATTTTCAGAGGAGTCCAACACTGATGGAGTTCTCCCACTGAATGAAAAGGTATTTCAGTGTCTCTTGTTATCAGACTACAACATGCCTTCAAGGATCCCTGTGTGCATGTCCTAATAGTTTCCATACTCATTGCTCCAGACAGCAGTAATCTCAACCACAGTCAGTCTCAGTAATTGCTATAAGGCAGAATCCACAGTTCTGCTCCCCATCTAATTATGAACTTAAATCTATGATAATCATCACAAAGTTGGACAAATGTGGTGTTTGTGAAATCTGTTAAAATCTGAGGAATTGAAGTTTCAGCTTTCCCAAATCATCAATTTACAGTAGTACTGTATCAGAGAATACAAAAGAGAAATGAAAACAAAATCTGTCTTTTAAGTAGAGGTTGCCCTTAAAACATTAGATTGGCCTGATCTTTAAATAGGAAATAGCCTCCAAGTAGCAAAAAAATGAACCAACAAAAAAGTGTAAAGGAAACTTTCAGCTGATCCCTTAACAGAGTTGTAGAGCACTGAAAATACAGCTTTTTTTCCTAAGAGAGGACACAAAAAATGTAAGGTAGAGAATTCCAGAAAGTGCATATTGGAGTGGTTGGTCCCAGTTCCCCTCATGTTTTTTCACTGTGGCTTGTACTTCTGTGCAAGGAACAAACACTAAAGCACAGAATCAGCCCTACAAATGAAGTTTCATGCACTGGTTATACCCTACTACACTTTTGCTGAAAAGTTAAGAGGTTTGAAGAAACACAGAAACAAATTAACAAGAGCCGTTTTAAAGCTCAGTTGTCGTCTGAGCTCTGTTTCTCATTTTGCATTTGCTATGTGAACTTAGAAAAATATTTTGTTCCTTATGCTTCTTTTGGAGATTTGCCTGTGAAGGGAATGTAGAAAATATCAAACTGCCTGCAGGAAAGCAAGTGTCAAGTTCCACTCCCTAGGGATGAAGATCTTCAAACTCTATTAAGGTTAAGCCTATCACCAGTAGCAGGTTCAAATCAAGCTTAAGATACTTAAATAGCTTTGTCTATGAGGCACTAATCAAGTGACAAGGTTTACTTGGAGACCTTTTGATAACAGTTTGGTCTTAACTGTACTCCCTGCCTGTATCCTGAATACCGTGGGAACATAGGTGGATTTTGAGGACTACTTTGCTAACATGATTAAATCATGAAAGTCAACAGCCTGAATGGCCACTTTTCCAATTTAATGCCCAGGAAAATGTTTGGTTTTTACCATGTGTGTCTAAAGGCAGAGAACACCTTTGCAGAACATTATGCTGTGAAGTACTGACTGTTTAACTTCCCCAGTCTCCAGGAAGGCAAGTGAATAGAGAGCTCTATTTTCATATAAAACACATGAATATCAGCATATTTTAAATGTTTTCCACTGGCATAGTTGGGATGGTGTTATATCTCAAAAAGGCTGTGAAAAACCTTGAGTTAAATGCAAGCTGAAACCAACAAAAATCTGTAGGAGAGCATCTCATCTAATGTGTTTTATAAAAGTTGGATGAACTTTCTATTTGACTTGAAGGAATGTAACCTTTTCCAGACACAACCTGGGTCTTTGTTTGGCTTTTTTTAAGATAAGCCTTAAGGATCAGGGCTTCACAGAGGGACAGTGTTTAGAGGGACACTGTAAAACTGTAAAACAAAGCTCTTCCCACTCAATTCTAGTGGCAAAGAGTCAATAAAAATTGCTTCTAGGAAAGAAGGAAAGCTTTGAAGAAGTACCTTGAGAACAAAGGGAGGGACACAACAGCAGATAGAGTTACTTCTGAGATCAGAACTGTAACACTGAATGCAACAGACCCAAGCCAGCTGCACAGTGGGAGAAGGAAGGGGTGCTACACTGGACAGCTGTTAAGTTTCAGAAGAAACTTAAGTTTCAGCAGACTGCCATAATACAAGCTCTTTCAGTTATTTCCCTTTTAAAGGCAAGTTGCTTGCCTCACTTTATCGACTGCCCCTTCAGCTGTGTTTGTATTTAACCCTGGAACTCCAGGCAGCTAAAACCACAGATATTACCTTAAACAATACAGAATTTCCGATAACAAAAGCAGCTAAACACGTATGTAAAGCCTTGTGCACAGTGTACAAGACTCATGCAGCCAGCTCTCGCCTTACACACTGGCTTTGAGGTAATCCTACAAAGTAAGTCCACAGCACTTCATAGGCCACTCTCCCAAGTACTACTGCATGAGCAGCCATTGTGTGAGCTGTGAGAAACGTTACTCCTGAAACACGTGTCTAAAAATCTCCTGTGCTCCAGAGGGGAATCCAGACCTAACCTCAGGCAGATGTGAAAGTCCTCTTGTTTCAGTGCATGCCTAAGTGAATGATTGTTGTAAGGAAAAAGGTGCTTCTCACCACAATCTACCTGGAGAACCAGACAGAGTGAAAAGAACTGACTGAAAAGTTAAGAAAAACTTGAAAAGTCAGAAATAGAACAGTGGTATCAATGTCCATCTTTTCAAGAGAATCTGATAATTAGACAGGCTGACTCTCTCCAGGGGCACATGAGGAAGAAGGCCATCTAGGGAGCTCCTAGTGGTCTAAAGAATACTTGGATGGTGGATCAATCCACAAGGCAGAGACACCTACCTGGAAACTTTCACAGCTGAAAAGGGGTTAGAGAAACCCACAGGAGATTCCTCACCATCCCCAGGATAGACATCTGAGGGAAGGCATAAGTTAACATGAAAGAGAGCACCCAATTACCTGTGTGCATGGTCACCAGAAGGCATGCCTCACAGGAACACTTCAGATGTAGCTCATCAAAGCTCCAGTGCTGTAGATGGGGTGGGACTAGTACCAAAAAGCTAAAAATCCTGTTAACTGCTGCAACTATTGCCACCTGGATGAAACAGGGAGCAAGAATGTCTCGACCTGGGAAAAGACAGTAATTCCCAAAGAATATGTTCTTTGTAAGAGGACAGAAAAATACAAAGAGGTTGGTTTTCCAGCTTGAGAAAATAAGAGTAGGGAGACACAATAACCTACAAATATCCACGGCCTCTGTGGAGCACCTGTGACACTGTGGGACTTTTACCAAGGAAACTCATGCAAGTGCTGAAAATCAGATGGAGTAAGTGACTGCCAAAGTTAAAAGCTCACTCAGCACCAAGCAGATGGATCGCATCAGGTCAAAGGCTGCTGCTGGATATGAACTTGGGACTAGAACTGGGGCCAGGGATGGAGAAAGATCTGGAATCAGACAAGTCCCTAGCACCACTCAGAGATGCAAGATTTACATGGTGTAAAGAAAGAGGTTATATTCCAGACAATTAGATTTGGAAATCCACACCATCAGCTACAAGGATCCAAGGAAAGTCTCTGAACAATTACAAGACTTTTTCCAGCAAGCTTACAGTTGTCAACACACAAGCTGGCAATGGAAGTGGGCAGATTGGTGCCCACTGGCTGCATTCATTTAGTCCTCAAATTCATCCACCCACATGCCTCATAACCTTCCTTTGAGTTCCTGTGGAGTAGGTGGGAGCAAATGGTCACATCAGCTTTGGACAAGAGAAAACAGCACTGAAATCAGCCTCCTGAGGATGCACTGTATTTAACCTGACATGTTTGCCTAGCCTGTTCTTCACAATCTGCAGTACTGACAGTTCTGTGGCCTCACCAGACAAGTGCTTACTACCAGAAAGTTTATCTTACAATTTAGCTAAGTTTTCTTTACCATAAGGTCAAATCATAATTTCTAGTCCTATCACCAGTGGACAGAGAACAATTTATTTCTTTCATCTCTGCAGCAATTTCTTAGATGCTGGAAAAGTGCACCTTATCTTCCCTCAGTCTTCTCTTCTTTAGACAAAAACAAGACTTTTCCCCCACAAATCATGTATTTAGGCCTCTATTCACGTGTTCTCCTTCAGAGTCTCTATGGTTGTCCACATCCTTTTTGAAGTACAATACTCAAAACTGGACACCTTCCAGCAAAGTATTACTAATGCCATGTGAAGCCAAGGGATTATTTTGAGTTTTACAGAACAGTCATGGTAATACACTGTTTATTTTTTACAACTGTGTAACATTATTGTTTCCTGTTTACTGATGTTTTTATTGGAATTATTCCTCCTCTGGAGACCACACAGGTAATTATTCTTACCTTCTCACTTTGAACTTAAAAGGATATTTCAGAAAAATGGCCTAAAAAGCATAAAACAAGAGTATTTGAATTTTAACCCCACCCTTCAACATGTTTGTAACCCCTTTGGCATGACAGTCTCCTAAGCTCCTTTTCTGCTTGAATATTTGTCACTTTTTAGCCTGCTACCTTCCTTTTACCACATACAGTTCCAGATATAGTTGATGATCTCTACAGGCTTCTTATATCAGCTAAGTTAAGAATACAGGCAGACCTGTAGACATGAGGATGGAACAGACATCAAGTAGCAAGGCCTAAGCGGAATCCTCTCTTCCTACGCTCTTTGCCAGGGAAAAGAATGCCTTGACATGATCACCATCAGAAAATACTGGAGTTACTCAAGCACCCTCAAACTAGACAGCCCAACAAATGCTTTCACAGATGGAAGATGGACCACCACTTACCATGAAAAATCTGGTTTTATAACAGATTTCATTATACCATAGATACTGCTTCTAAGAGTGCCTACTGATGTCAATGGAAACAGATGCCTTATCCTTGCAAATTACTCTGAAGTGTAAACTCCCTGGCACTGCTCTCTAGTTCCTTCCCTTTCTCAGCAAGCATTCCAATTTTGCAGGAAAGTCCCTTCCTGCGAAGAGTAAACCAGGTTTTCACACTCTCATCACTTTGCCTCTAGAGCGCTCACTCCAGGCTTTCATCTTGCTTTGACTAAATCCTGCTCTATTCCTTGGCTATCTTGCAAAACCCTGGATGTGACTGCTTGTGGGACTGTAGTGCACCAACTTCCCCATGCAGCATGGAAATGGGAGCCACGAAGTAAGGTGATGACATACATCGTAACTGCTGTAACAGCAGCAGGGCAAGACTTTCCTAGAGCAGGGAATAGACTAGGTGCACCCTTACCCAAGCCACAGAACTCTACCCTGCCTTCCCACTGGAGAGCCTCCACTCTAACATCTCTCACAATATTCCCAGAGGCAAGTAAGAATTCCTGAAGGCAGTCAGTTCCTGCATTATCAATGTGAGAACTGGCCAGTTTCTGAAAAATCTATTTTTAAACTAACCTTTGAGCTCAGAAGCATAAAAATCTAAACTGCCACACTCTTGTGATGAAGAGGTTTTTTCCACTTGGCAAAATCCCTATTCCCTCTCCTTTTCATATCTCATTAGCTGCAGAAGGACCACCATAGACTCTGTATCTACAACTTTGCGCGGATAACGTTTACATGATATAGAAACAGCATTAAATGTTTTTTAATTATTTCAGAATCTACTTGTACAAGAAAATTATCAAAAGGAAGAAATTGTTGAGAATGAGGGGACATATGCTTAGCCTGCAGAAAGAATAAACTGTCCCCATAGGATAAGGTAAAGAGAAGGAGGGGTAAGAAAAGGAGCAAAACACATGTTAAAACCCATTACTTGACCTCTCTATGTTTGTTGCTTCTTACTGACCACTGAAGAAATGGAAGGAGAGAGCTACTCATTGACTACATTATGTGACAAAACACTTGGCAAACCTAAATGCTGGGTATAAAGACAGCTGAAGATACATTACTTCAGGTCAGCACTAGCTGAGCTGAATTATATCCTGCAGAAAATCCATTTCAGGGTCTATTTTTCATTCACCCATATTATAATCAATTAAGATCCAAGTTGAATAATTTTTTTGTGCAATGCTGTAACCTCTTTAAACATCTGCTAATCAGTGGCCTAATGCTGTTGCCTCTGCAAAACTCTTGCTGATTTCCAGGCCTTTGGGATATGTATATTACAGGGTTAACTAATCAGAGCTGCTTTTGGCCTTGACTGCCAAGATCATTTCCATGCAGAACAGTGGGTTGAAAAATTGCATCTGCTTCAGCACTGACTGTCCTACATAAACACTGACTGGGTCGTGAAACCAGAGACGCCATTCAGCTGTGTATATTTGAAACACCACTCTTATCTTTAATGTTGCCAGAATAACAAGACGATTGACTGGCCAGTGGACCTCATTCACTGGGAGGTGTGTTGTTTCACTGCTGAGGCGATTCATTCCATAGAGCCTAGCTGGAATCTGGCATCCTTCCACAGGTTTCTAGCCTGAGAACTTCTAACTGCAGGGGTTTTTTAAAACAAATGTATTTGATAAGCACTAGTAAATTTAAACGCTAGTGCTGTTCAATAAAGGAAGAGAAACACCTATACATTTCAAGACTACTATTTTATATAAGCAGGCTACATATTAAAATTATGTACATATGCTTCTAACATTTCCTGACTTTGAGATTATCATCTTACATGGAGGAGGAAAAGAAGTTTTGTGCATATTTTCTTAGGTTTAAAACCAGAGAAAAACTCAAAGCCTCACCCAATCTGCTATCATATCAGGTCATACTGACATAACACGTCCAAAAACAAAGCTGGAGCCTTCAGACACATTACGTTAATGTTTCCTCTTGCGCAAGCTGAGTAATTGTTAACAGCAACAGCCTTAATTTCTAGATAGACATGTCCAGAGAGGAGGAGAGAAATGCACACCCTGACCATGAATTGTACAACTGTTTTCTAAAGCAGGAAACAAGACGACTTGGGATTCCCAAGTTCAATTTTAAATGCATTAGAAGAATGTTTCCAGTAATTGCAGGCACCTTTCCATGTGCTCTCTATTCCTCCATGCTCCACCTTCTTCTGCTTTTCTCCTAGCTATCTCTCACCCATAACTTCTCAGCCTCTCCTGCACTGTTTAGCATTTATACTGTTCATTTATAAATACGCCACATATCCCTTTTGCTTCCCCCTCCCACCCAACAGAGATAGAGAAAATTTTTCATTATAGACATTCCCTGGCAATTTATTATATGTGACTGTCTAAGCCAACAAAGCAATGGGTCAGATTCAGTCCTGGATTACCTCCCTCAAATTCATTACAATAATGCTGAGGATGAATTTGGCTCTAAGACTTCTGTTAGAGAACTAGCTGTTTACACTCACAATTTACCAAACAAAATGAAAAAGTCATCTAGTAACAGGAGGAGTACAATGGTACAAGCAAACATTTGAAGCTGAAACAGATGAAACAACAAGAAGCCAAGAGCAATAAACTCATAATGAAACATAGATGCCTTTGACTAAGGCCAGACAGACATTTATTGGAAGCCAAGATTAGTAAGCCTCACCGCTTATAGTTACGTGATCATCTTTGGAGGCACTCTGTGTATCTTTTAACTGGATCTCTGAGCTCACATCCACTTTTCTTCCAGACAACTGTAAATAGGCTTTGAGAGAGGCAGGTACCTTGACTGTAATAGAACCTGGGATAAATTTAAATGAAAGCTAGTTAGTTTAACATCAAGATCAAAGCACAAGACAGGTAATTATTTAGATAACTTGAATCATATAATTTTTTGGGTTTTTTTTTTTTTTTTTAAAGAGCCTTCAGACATAGTAACCTTTTTTTTTGTCTCTGAAAGGATAAATGAAGATGTCTTCATTTATCATAACCAGAATACTGTATGTCACATGTAGAAAATGGTGTCACAGTATTTCCTTGGCAGACATGAAAATTAACATTGACATATAATGCCAGCAACAGCTCTTGGTAGAGAATTTTGTTACAGGAATCATCAAGAGAAGTATATCCAATAGATCTCACAAGTACTATGACTTTAGTTTAATCTTCTAGTTGCATGTTTACACTCCTGAGCAAGGACAGGAGATCAGATATGACGATTAATCCAGCCACTGCATGGCACATTATGAAAGAACTGCTCCTCTGGAATGATGAGATGCCACTTACATACTGTTAAAGCCAGCAATTGTCTTTGCTTTACGGCACAGACAGCTGTCCACATCCTTGAACAGACGTAGCCTCAAAAGTGACTAACCAGTTTAGACTGGATCACTAAAATGTAAACTACTAGCAAAATTGCAGCTTTCATGGTCCGAATAATTCTATCCTTGTGATTAAAAACAGAAATTCTGACTTCTGTTTCCCCTAAATATGTCCTTCTATGCATCAGACTGAAGACAGATGCTGGGCCCTCAATATGCTTATGTTAGTCATATTTGGAATTACTCAGTCACAATGTTTGGAAGCTGAGCTCTACACATTCAAACAAAAACCTACTAAAACTCAGAATACGTTTTCTGTATATGTGCTCCTTAGTTTTTGTCCACTTATAACATTCACCTTAGAAAAACATAAAAACAATTATTTAAATACACCTCAAAAGCTGAATCAGAACATGATAACAAAACTGATGTTATAACAACTAAGTCTGAAAGCAACCCTAGCTATGCAATTTAAATTCAGCAGAATCACTTGCCTGTGACAGTCCTGATGAACAAATAATTGTCAGTATAATTTAAGCTTAAATTCTGCTGGATACACAAAAGCCTTAGGATAAGAAAGGGAAAAGGTCTTCATCTTTGGGTCCTCCTTGGAGAGTTGCTCAGTAATGTGACTCATAAAATCCAACACACATGCAGCTAATGTATCACGAACGGGACATTTTCTACACTGCAGCTGTCAGCAGTTACTCTGAATTTACGGGGCAAATGAAAACAGAACTTCATCAACTCTGCCTTTACTAAACTGTGCTGCCAGAAGGTATGTCAGGCAATGTTTTGAAAATAACATTAATTAGCTTTTATGAAATACATTCTTCTTTGCTACTCATTCTAAGAGACGTAACTTAATACTAAGTGATACAAAAGGTAACTAGGAAATAATATAAAAGTAGATTTCTTTGCACCAATGGAACTAGAATAGCTTGTACAAAAGAATGGCACACAAGTTATTTCAATGCATTTCCTTCATAATTCCCCTTCTGAGTAACTGCTAGGTTTTAATAGGGCACAGGCCTCATTTTTTGTCTCAAAAAATGAGTGAAGGGTATCAAGTACCACATTCATCTCAACCACCTGAAGTGTCTGACATGATGTTAAAGTCAAGTATAGAAATGCTGTAGCAGGTAGGGTTTTTTTGCAAAACTAGGACTAACAAGATGTATTCTGAGCTTTTTTATTTGCCGTTCAGAAGATACAATATTGCAAAACTATGAATCCAACTTTAGGAGTGAGCTTTTAACTAAAGAAGTGAAATTCTAGTGAGTAATCAGGAGAAAAAAGGAAGAATGGTAGGCTAAGACCCCCTCACCTTTGTTTTTCTATCTTCCAATTTCAGTAATAGGACATTTCATCGGGAAAAAGAAATGTAAATGTGTGATGGTTGTCATTCTTCACATACATATATCAGCACCATGGAATAAACTGTGCTCAAGGCAAAGGAAGATTGTAATCCAAGTCAACTCTGCAGAATTCTGCTGGGTAGATTGCCAGGAAAATATGTATTGAAGAATAAAAAAAATATCTGTAATCCATTTGAAATATCATTGCTCCTTACAGATTTTACTGTATTGTATTTATACATATTTTCTAATGATGAGGTAAAAAGGAATGTAGACAACCAGTAATCACAAACCCATTTTTTCCAGACAGATAAAAAAACCTTTACCCTCTTTACACCATAAGCTGCCACAGAAAATATTTATTTGCTAACCTTTCTGGGACTTCAGATCCACTTTTCTTAATTGACTGACATAAACATCTATTGCCCCGTGATGCGTAGAAGCTTTTAGACTTCCATCTGATGAATCTATAAAAAAAAAAAAATAAAGAAAAAAACCTTGTATATCACTCTTTTCAAATAAAAATTTGCTAGAATCTGTCTTTGTACTTTGAACTGATTTTGTCACTTCTTCCACATTTAAGTAGTATCTTATATTTACTGAATGTCAGACTTCTCATAGAAAAAACAGTGTCTGAACACAACTTATGTGCCCTGTCCAGAATTACTGCATACAGAGGTCCCAAGGCCATAACCCTGCAGTTGTTTACTGGACTTGTAGCATCTACAAGGCCTCAACAACACTCCCTCTGTTTTTACATGGATAGATTCATCTACATGCAAAGATCAAGCACAAAATCTAAACACTAAGATGTATTTTAGTTCCCAAAAGTGCTCAGACACTGCACAGGGAAAACTTTACCCCTCGCAAACAACAAGCAATTGTGCACTGTAACATGCTGTTACACAGACGAACTGCATACCAGGCTTTGTAATGTCTGATACACTACACCTGAATTTTAAACAAATGTTTAACTATTGCACTTCAATATACATAGGAAAAGAGCATTTGTTCTTTGCCCTGGAATAGAGGCACCTACATTTTCTTCTATACCTTATTAGCTGAAATTAATTATAACAAAACTTTCTGAAGAAATCTTTTTACATATAAGTAAGCCTTTAAGAAGCTCTAATTGTATATTGAAGTAGTATTTAGTTACTTGCAATGTATTACAGTTTTAAATACACAAATTTCTACACTATTACAGTGAAGTCCTAGAGAGCTAACTTTTAAACTGCTGAACAGACCTACAGCTGACAAAATTTTCAAAAAAAATCATGAAGCAACTCTTGGAGTTGCAGAAGCAAAAAACAAGTTACGTGTGTGAGCAAAAGGCAGTCAGTGAAATATTTTTTTAGATATGCTGCTAGAAATGAAAGTATTGGCAAGAAATCTTGAAGTACTAATAAAGAATTTTTCTTAGCTTCTGGATGTGCACAGAAAAAGAAACACAGTCAAACTTTCAGAACTAGTTAAAATAACAAAAAAATCAAACCTGAATGAAGCTTCCCCTTTTAAAAAGTAAAAACAATAATTCATTAAGTTGATTACTCATAACAAGTATGTCTAGCATTGATGCTTTAAGCTTGCCATACAGTTTTAGCTCTAAATACACTCATCTGGAGCTTTTCTGATGCCAGAACTCAAGCACAGATGTGGAAGACCAGCATTATTACATTCAAAAGTGAAAACATAGAAAGGGAAATATTATCCCAGAGCTAAAACTGATTCCTTTGGAGGGGAAAGTAATTTAAGAGAAAAAGAAGTAGCCAATCCATAGTTAGTCACCTGAGAAACTGAGACTGTCTTTGACTAACAAGAGACCAATAATAACTAAAACTGGATACAAATGTTTTTCCCATCTCAGTAGATTGTGTTAAAGAAGTTCTGTTCCAAATCTGAAGGAAAAAAAAATGAACTCTTCGTTAACAGAAATTAACGAACTGGGAAAAAAAGTTTTGCTTGTGTAATTAACAATGAAACATTTTATTAATACCTTTAAAAATGTTTGTAAGTTCAAAAATGAAAGTAATTGAAACAGAAAAATGAATCAATTTCTTAATGAACTTTTTTTGTAGTGATAGACCAGCATTTTCATGTAGAAGATATTTTTGCAGCTATTCCAAATCAAATTGAGTAACAACCAGTCACTGAGACTCCACATAACCTTGAGAGAGGTTTTACTGGCAACAGATACAGGAAATATCCAGCCTCTGACTTTTATTAAACAAACAAAACAGTTCCTTTATCTGCACTAGGAAGAAAGAAGATCTCCTGTGGTAGGACAGTGACACTCTCCAGGGAGAACAACTGTCAATAGCCTGTACACCACCAGCAGCTCATGGTGCTTTACAGGGACCAGTGTTTATTCAGTGAATCCCTCCTCTTTGCACTTATCAAATGCAAAAGCAGCTCTTGGTGATATTCTTCACAGTGGAAAGACGCCTTTTGCAAATCCAGCAGCCCCACTTCAAGACAGAGAGATCCTTTATAGATTTTCAATTATATATATATATAATTGAAAGTCTATAAATGTGTGTAAATTCTAATTTCATGAGAGATTGGATTCTGTTTGCAGAAGGCATAAACAGAGTAAAGGATGCAGAGAGAGGGCAGTAGGCATCGGTTCACCAAGGCACAGATTTACCTTGAAAGTAAAAAACCAAGAACCAAAACAAAATTAACAACTTGAGGGAAAGCAGAACACTGTTTTGGGAGGACTTGCCAGATTTTGACGCCCAGGGTACACCTCTCAACAGGAGTTTCTTATGACAGAAGAAAATACAGTAAAGTTTCAAAAACACTGAGAACCTCAGGAACATTAACCAAACACTAAAGCTGATGCTACAATACCTGTTTAGCTTTGATCTAGGGAAATAACATGAAATATTTCATGGAAACTACTGAATATGATTTATGGAAATAATTTCAAATATATGATATTAAGTACAAATGCTTAGATACAAGTAAGAATGCCAAGACAAAGTTGTTCATTTCTGAAAAGTCTATTAAAGATGCTGTTTAAGTTTTGTGTCTCTAAACTCAAATGAGAAGGGGAAAAAAATTGAAAAATTAAAAATAAAGATGATGTTATCTAACAAAGGCCAAGTGAAAAACGACCCTATATTAAGTAACAATCTCATAGGACAAAATACATAACTGAAATAATAATGCAGACAATACATATTTTACAATTATGACAGAATAAAACTAAGGTAATTTATTTTTAAATATACACCCAGCGTTAGCCAAGATTAATGTGAGTAACTGAAGGTAAAAAACAATTAAAACGTGCATAGTTTCAATTCAGAGTTTGCTAAGGACTGACAATTCAAGGGGAAATACAAGGATGAATCATTCTACTGGAAAGAGAACAGATGGCTCTTGAGCAACTTCAGCTATTTAAGAATTTACTAGTATGGAAAAAAAAAAATAAAAGAAAAAAAAGCAATATAGCAAAATGTGCTTGACAAAGTTTTTGTTACGCTCTAAGAAAAATAAGTTTTCCACAACAGACACCAGCTATATTAGTATTCTACAAAACTAAACACAGCCCTGAATTTTAATATGCATGAGACAAGCATGCAGTTCTTTTCTATCATAGCTGCTTATTTCCAAGAAGGATGAATACATCAGTCTAGCTCTGCAAAGATTCAGACCTTTATATTTGTTCTCTTGATTTAAACCCATGGAAATTATATCTTCATTCGCCAAATTTTCACAGATTGAGAGGCATATGTGGAAAACGTATGTTTGAAACATAACAAACAAGCCTTATATTTACAGGATACTGCATTTCTTAGAATGTACTTAATGTATATTAAATAACAGTGATAATACTTAAGGAGACATAAGAGAACATTTTAAATTCAATTATCAAGGGCTTTCAGTGCACCCCAACTACTGAGGGAAGGAAACAGTTTTTGCAGATAAATCAATTATTTTTCCACTTATTGCATCCTATGAAAGACTTTCAGATATATCTGTAGGAAAATACTGCCTCTTGCAAGTTATTAGAATTGGATCATACTTGGATATCTAGTTATATTTCTTCTGTCTGGAATGTAGACTGGTTAGCTCTAGATTGGACAGAAGTATCCATTTGTGGATGAAATGGGTGGTGTAGTCCTTCATTTTTCTGTTATGAACAAATAGGTACTGACAACTGTAGCAAGATTTACACTCTACAAGCATAAAATATATATGCTAACAAAAGTAAAAAAAATCTTGCTCCAAAACAATATAAACTTAAGTACTAGAACATCCAGAATCTTCAGTGCCATTATATAAGATGCTGTAAATCACACACGATGTAACACCACCAAAATTGTTTATTGCTAACAGAACACGTAGAAAAGTAAAAAATGTTTATTCTTTCAAGCTGCAGGGAAAACCCTATTGTTCTCAGGCAGCAGCTACTTTTTCTGTGTGCTCCAGTTTTTGGAAGTAGTTTCTCCAGGTCATAAGCTCTGTCCTTCATTTTTCATTATCTGACACCTGAGCGATTAGAAAAAAAAGCAGCTGATTCCAACCTGCCTGGAGAGCAGCACACTTCGTGCAAGAAAGCATAGGAATAATGGGGGGAAAAAAAATTACAGTTTTGTCATCGGCAAAACACAGAAGAAGGTCAAGTTCTGAGATACAAGATTGGAAGGTGAAGGACGCTTAAAGTGAGAGCCAGAACATTAACATACTTCAAGCAGATGGCAAGGACCAGATCAATAGAACCAATTGCTATTAGGAGACAAATGTGTGCATGGATAATTGAGGTTTTTTTTAAAAAATACTTAAGAGCTGTACTTTATGAAGTACAGTAATTGCCCTTAATGAAATTCCCTAAATCATGTATTAAAATCTGAATTCAAGACAAAACTCACAGATGCAGCATTACTTCTAAATACACTAGAGGTGTTTATTGTTTTATTTTTCAGTGAACCAAACCTGTTTTAAATACCGTAATTGTTTTCCATAATTGCCCAAATTCTCTTCTTAAAATAAAACTTTGGTGTTTTGTCTCAGTGCCAGGGAATTGCCTTACTATGACACTCTCGTCACAAAGGATGATCTTGGACATCCCACTTTCACACCAGGACTATAGTCAAATTTATGTTTTTGACAAAGTTGAAATGTTCTTAACTGTTAAGTTTCTTTTGATTTAAGACAGTGAACATCACAGCAAGTCACTGAAGACTTTAGGCTGTCTAGTGTGGGTTACTGAAGAAAGTATCAGAATAAGGCAAATTGACACTGACATATTTAAACTACAAATTAAGAGTTTCTTGGATCTCAATATACATTTTCCCTTGCCAGAGTAAGTCTCTACTGCCCATACACTGGTTAAGGCTGTTTCTTCCTCTCTGAAATGAAAAAAACACCATATGCTTTATCATTTCTGACTACACCAAACACAGAAGATTTATTTATTCAATGCACAATTGTGTTAAACGCAAGTAATCCAGTAAGGAACAGCATTTTTTTTTTTTTTTGAGCTGGTAGGGGAATATTTGGCTTGGCAGCAAAGTAGAGAATATAAAATTAGACCAAACCAATGACATTGAGAAATACACAAATTCTAGCAGGACTGAACACGAGCCAGCAGTGTGCCCTGGTAGAAATGAAGTCCAACAGTACCCTTGGCAGTATTAACTGGAGCAAGGACAGTGTATCAAGGGAATGAATTATCCCCCTCTACTCAGAACTTCTCAGACCACACTTAGAATACAGCATCCAATGTTGGGGCTCCCAAGAGAAGAGAGACATCAATAAACTGGAGTGAATTCAGCAGAGAAGCACCAAGATAATCAGAGTGTGGGGCACCTTTCCCATCAGGGGAGGCTTAGGGCTTGCTCAGCCCAGAGAACAGACTGGTTCAGGACCTGACAGCAGCCCCCCCCTAGGACCTGTGATGGGGCGATCATGAAAACAAAGCCAGGCTCCTCAGAGTGGTGCATGATGAGAGTGTGACAGACAACAGACATAAGCTGAAACGAGAGTTTCAGTCTGGAAAGAAGGAACATCTTTCATCCTGAGGACAGTCAAGTAGTGGAACAGTTTGCACAGAGAGGCTGTACAGTCTGCATCCTCGGAGGTTTTCAAGACCATAGGATAAAGCCCTGACCAACCTCACAGTTGGCACAGCTTGAGGAGGTTTAGACTAGAGACTGTTTGAACAGGGGGACTGGACAAGATGACCTCCAGAAGCCTCTTTCAACCTCAACCATTCCATGATTCTGCAACTCCTGACGTCTCTTCCAACCTGAGTTTTCCTATGAAATTACCAAATAAAAATTCCAAAGATTAAGCTAGTTCTAAAAAAAATAAAATTAAAAATGTACTCCATTACTTTTTTTTAAGATTATTCAGGTTTGTAAAGTAGTAACTTAAGCTAGAAGTAAAAATACGTTTGGTTGTTTTAAATTAAAACCCATTCAAAATCCACAGAACATCTGTTAGAAGTAGGAAGCTTCTAGTATAGGGTTTTAACAATTTGTCAGTGACTAACAAAGCTCACAGTACAGGGGGGAAAAAAAGGAATAATCCATAATTTCACATTTTAACAATGTCAGTGTGAAACACTGCCATATGCCAGACACTTAAAAATGACACTGAATTTTGGATAGTCTTCAAAATATCAAAATAGATTTACAGAAACATGTCATACTAAAATACATAAAAAAACAACAAATAAAACCAAACTGTTCTATAAATAATAAAAAAGCAGAAAATTAGAGGGCGTGAGAGACAACAGCACTGGTTTCCTGTTTTAATGTGGAATTATACAAGATTAAGAAACTGCCAATACAGTCACTTATATTTTCCACAAAAATATTTTGGAAAAAATCCAGCACTCTCAACTATGTTTTTGTTTGATTTGTAAATAAATCTCTCAAAAGCTAAGGACACATTCCCAAAATCTAGAGGTGAGTGCATTTTTTTTTCAATTAACTGATAATTTTCAGCCTCTAGTGAAATAACTAGCTATATCCCTATTAAAACCCAGTCAGGGAAGCTGGAAGATCTGAACTGTTCTTCCTATATTTAATCAGCAAATCCCTGTCAGGTCGCTGGCAATCCAACAAACTATCTTGCAGCATAAATTTCTCATACACCCTTTCAATTAAAACTTTACAATTTCTTTCTCAAGCTTTTAGAGTTGAACAACTGGATCTTAAAAGTCATTTGCCTTTGGAAAAATCCATAAAAGTCTAAAGTATGTTTAGTGCTTTCAGAATTGAAATCTGAAAAAGGAAAGTCTATTCAACTTTAAGATGTGTCTTAATGTTTGAGCTGAACCTCATTAATTAAGGAAAATAATCACCATCTGTTGATGGAAAAAGCTACCTCCTCTGTTAAGAAACCTTTAAACACTCTTCATATTCTACGAGTTTATTTAACAGAAGGAAAAACAGACTAGTGAGCTTAATTCAGTTCTGTGGTTTAGTGACTAACTCGTAAGAATGTGTATTGCATTTATTTTCCAGGAGTGTTAATATAGACGGCTTTGAAACATAAGAAGAGTTGTAACAGTACAGCTTGTCCCTAAACAATGCTTAGGGAGTGATTATGGCTACTACCATTAGCAGAAGTCTTTGAGATTCAGGCCTGTAACCAAGTTGATTTACAGAAGAGGAAATCCTTCTACATACATTCAAGAGACATTCAGCCTTGTCTATGATTCTGTTACTTCATTTTTTTGCCAAAGAAATAACTGGTTTCTCACTTTTGTGTTTATGTACTATAAAACAGTAACAGAAGGGGCCCTAATATTTTCCTAGAATAATGCAACTGATATGATGAATACCATAATTGATAACTCCGAGTTATCTTATATAAAAGCTCAAGCTCCTGAAAGAAAATTTGAGCTGTTTCTGAAAGGGAAAACAATGATTAGCATTATAGTTAGGAAACATTGTTTAAATTATCACAAATTTCCCCCCCCAATATTAATGATTGATGCTTTGTGATATAACAATTAAACATAGCTAATCATCAATATCAACAAATGTAAGATGGAGAACTAGGTTAAAGGTAAAATGATTGTATTTGATGCATGCATAGTCTTTTTTCATGTCCTTATAGCCCATCTTAATCTAAAGAGACAACACCTAGACTCAGACTAACTCATGCAAAGCCCAAGTGTTGCAGTATCAAATGCCAGACAGTGTGCCTTGCCCAGCTGCAAAAGGCTAACAGGTAAGTTTGGAAAGGATCTCCTTCAGCTACAGAGCTATCAGCACCACTCTGAAAAGAGGGCAGAAACATCTGTGAGAAAACACCTCCTTTTTACTTTCCCTGTGAATATTTAGCTTTTAAAAAGCAGAAGGGAAGAGGGAGAAACAAGTTCTCAGAAAGAAGGTAGAACTCACCTACTGTGATACTCCCCGTTTTGGTCTGAAGGCTGCTGTTACCTATTAAGAAAAAAGGGGAAAAAATGTTAAAGGCATATTACTTCACTGGTTTCAGAAATTATAACAAAGGCTAGAGTAATGCGATCCTATACAAGGGCATTATAGTTGTAGTAGTATATCTGATTTGCAGATAAAAGCAAAATATCATAAAGAAGTTATGCTGCTTGACTAGTATTGTTTTACAAACAAAAATGTGGGTAATAAAGCTAATCCAGACAACAAAAAAGACACTCTGAGTAAAGCTTAAAGGCGTGAGGGAAAGAAAAGCAAAGAGGCACTGTGAAGCTAAAGCACAATTTTTTTTTTTCTTTCTTTCTTTGTTGTTGTTGTTTGTTTTTATTTTAATCACTCTGATGCCTGCAACAGCACTATGGATGATTTGAGTAGTTTAATAGGATAAGTAACACAAACAGGTTCTACTGCCCTCTTTTTATATAAATACATACATACTCCCCTGAGGGGATTTTTTTTTACTTTATCCTCAAAGGCTACTTCCTGGACTCACTGAACATTATCTACGTCTTCCAAACTTGTGTGCATGACAACCCCTTGTCAATGCTTTTAACGGCCTTCATTGAGATCTGAGTGTGTTGGACAAACTGGAGAATAAACAAAAGTGTGTAAGGCATAAAATGCAGAATGGTGTCCTATTGAACTTGCATTACTTTGAACAGGCACTGGCATTTCAGCCTTAAAGACAGACACTGATTTGCTAAAGTGAGGCCAGTGAAGGGTATTGAGCAGATTACGGGCTCAGAACACACTAGAGATACTCAGAGAGCTGGGTTTGGTTTGCTTTAAAAGGAGAAGGCTGAGGAAGAATCTACTTGTGGTCTTCAACTACCTAATGGGAAGGTATAGAGAAGAGAGACAGATTCTTCTCATGGTGAAGAGATAATGCTTGCAAGTTGCCATAATGGAAGTTATGATTAAAAAGCAAAGAAAAAGTTTTTTCCCACCAGAAGGATAAGTCAGCACTGGAACAAGTCACATAGAAAGGTCATGCAAGCTCTGTCCTCGAGAACATTCAAAGCTCAACTAGAAAAGGCCATGAGCAATTTTGCTCTAATTGAGCCCAATTTAAGCACTGGTTTGGACTAGATGTCAAATTCCAATCCAACCTAAACTACTTTGTGAATAAATTAAATTAATGATTAATGAAACTCAATCCAAGACTCTGGCCCAATTGCAAAAAGGGGTTTCCTTTTTTCCTATGTGTCCCTCTGTGGAGAGGTTTCACTGTAATGTTATTGCCCTTTGGGTTAAGTAGCACATTTCTCAGTCTCAGAGCTGTTGTCCTTTTTTCAAGTGTCAACTAGAAAGCTCAATGGCACCTGACATTCTGTAACTGTATTACAGTTGCAGAAACTGACTAGAACTCCTCAAAACCAATTTCTGCAAAATAGTGCATTATTCATTTGCCATAAAAGTATGAAGCACACAAAATAGTAATTAAGAATGCCTACACACATATTCTCTTATTTTTACCTTTTTTTTTCCTGGCATGACTGATTAGATTAAATGGGGACCATTTAACCCCTTGTATTGGGTTTGCATGGCCAGGTTTTGGTAGAGGGGTGGCCTACAGGGCCTTCCTAGAAGCTTCCCCTGTCTCCTATACAGCCAATGCCAGTTGGCCTCAAGACAGGCCTGCCGCTCACCAAGGCCAAGGCCATCAGTGATGGTGGTAGCACCTATGCAATAATGTATTTAAGAAGGGGAAAAAGTTGCTGTGCAACAGCAAATGCAGCTGCAGACAGGAGTCAGAATGTGAGAGAAACAACTGTGCAGACACCAAGGTCAGTGAAGAAGGGGGAGGAGGTGCTCCAGATGCCAGAGCAGAGATTCTCTTGCAGTCCATGGTGAAGACCATGGTGAGGCAGGCCTCCCCATGGAGGGCCACAGTGGAGTAGATATCCACCTGCAGCCCATGAAGGATCCCATGCTGGAGCAGATGTCAGCTATGGGGAAGCAGTGGGCTTAATTGCCCAAAAAACAAATCTGTACAAGTGTTCACAACAAAACTACTAGCAAAATTGAGCTACATCATGAGCAAAGACTAGAAGTGACCAATTTTTTCCTAACAAAATTGTAATCTGAGTATATATTTTATAATATATATATATGCATGTGTGTACATATGCAACATAATAATTTAAAATAATTTATTACTATTAATACATGATTGAGGAGCATGATATTTTGCAGAAAATATTTTTCTGCGAAAACAGAATAGGAGTACCAAGCAAATGTTAATGTGCAATTGTTTCTAAAAGAACAGCTAAAATAACATTAGGTGTTCCAGACCCATTTAGTAGAGAGCTCAGAAAAACAACCCTCAAGTAACCTAAGAAATGTCTGTATAATTTGGATATAATTCTATTTATTTTCCACTGTTGTTCAGCTAATGAAAATGAGGCATTACCATAGAATTACTAAGGAACTATGTCACTAACTAGAGCAGCTATTTCATTTTTGTACCAAGAAAACAAAACTAAACTTTTGGATGTACACAGAGGCACGAACGTGCTCATAAACTGATCATTCCACAGTGTCATTATATTGGTCTGAAGTTATGAAAAAAACCAAAACCAAACAGCTTCTCAGACAGAAGTACCAGTAACAATACAGTGTATGTGTTATAAAAATACTACAAGAAAAAAAATATCTTATTTCTGCCTATGCATGCTGAAGTGAACTTTAGCTAACAGGTTTAGAAACCAGTATTAAGTTTACTATAAATGGACAATGGAGTTGCTCCTTTAAGGAGGAAGTGTCATTTCTGAAGCAAGGTAACAACACAAAATTGCAGCAGATTTTTTATATGGCATATAGCTGGAAAGCTGGAACTCTGACCGACCTGAGTAATTTTCACCCTCTGTACATCCTCCAGTTTATATTACATGATGTTAAATCACCACAAAACACATTATAGCACAGTCAGAATTCAGTGGGAACTTTGTTAAATTAGAAAACCACACCAGATTACAACCCTGACTGCTGTTTATATTAAAAACACTCAAGTTAATTAGTTTTGGTTCTAGGCAAAGGACAGTAAAAGGTGGGTGGATTAGAGACTTTTTCTTCCCCCCAAAGAACATAAACTGTTACCACTCTATTAGTATAGAGTGCTAGCACACACAAAGATCATTTCTGCTAAAATCTTCAAAATACAACAGAGTTCTACCATAGTTCTTAGTAGATGCTCTAAGAGGTGCTTCTCCTATGAAGAAAATAAAGGGTGGAGAGAGGGGAAGAGAAGCCTCTTTATTAGTTTCAGTATAACTTTCATTGCTGAGTTTTAAAATATTTTGATATCCTTAATATAGGTGACAGATTTCTTTGTTATAATGTAAGTTTTTTGTTATTTCACAAGTAACATAAAATGCCTATAAAATTGTTTTTAAAAGAAAATACAGTGTGCTACATGGTAAGTTAATACTCACCAATTCTGTCTCAAGTCAGAATAGTTTTGTTCATATACTGTGCACAGTTGATTTAGTGACAGTCTACAGCATTAGTCCATTTATTACTGTGAACATTACAAATACCTTCAAAGCAGCTAAATTTGTGAGAGTATTTCCTTCTTACCATGAATACTTCCCAGCAGAATATCACCAGCTACTGAAGACAGAGATGATGATTCTGCATAGAGATACTTGGTTTTCAGCAGCCCATCTTCAGTAGATATGTTGATGGATGTCCCCTGCAGCTTCTCTATATTCACACTCTGAGAGAAATAAACATAATGGAAAGCTTGTCATCACAGTTTGAAAAGGCAGAAGGAGGCAACACTATGAAGAGGCAAAACAAATGGAAAGCAGTTGTTGGTGCAGAACATACTAGAATCAAATTCTTAGTTAAAAGCTACACAAGACAAAACAAAAAACCTTTCCATCCAAGAGCTCTGACCAACAAGTTAACGATTCTTTACAACATTCCTATGAATCATCACATCCATCGTACAGGTGAAGAACCCAAGCAATCACAAATGGATGAAAGAAAAACTTGATTTTTTAAAACAAATAAATCATTTTGAAAAATAAATGTAAAAGGATTAGCTCTAATAACATTCATACAGCATTATAACACTTAAAGCACTGGTAATCAGTTTTCTGCCACCATATACTGAAACAGCCACTGTCTTTGTTACATACAGCTATTTATGCATAATTTTAACTGGCTTACTTCGTAGACATGTCTTTGGTGAAGGTTTCCAAGAAAGCCACAGCAGCTCTCTCTCTCAGTATAATTGTTTGTATTACCTCAGTTATTCTGGCCTCCACTTCTACCCTCACCCAGGATGGCAAACTATAATCCTGCTGTGGCACATGGCCAAGGCAACAAGTAAAAGAAGCTACTGTCATTTTTGGCTCTATGATCTTAACCAGTTCTGAAGAGAGTGAAACGACTTGCAGAGAACCTTTCCAATCTTAGCTGGGCCATCATTGCCATCAGCACAACGAAAACAGTGAGGCACACTTTAAGGAGGGGGATAAAAGTAGCTGCATAGTTTGGGTACAAACTGGCTGCCCTGTGGCATTCATGAAAGGGAAAAGGAAAGCCCAAAACACTGCATCTGTTACTACGGTATATGAGTTCTGACTATTTAGATATTTATGTTACATAATAAAGTGCTTAATATCTAAAAACAAGCTCACATACAAACTCATCTTATTTACCAGTCTCAACTATCTTTCTTAAAACTGCACACCAATAAAGTGATGTCTCAGCACATGATAAAAAGTACTGAGTAAGCTAGTTACTATAAAAAATAAAATAAAACCTACCAATACAAAGAACATTTGTTTCAGAATAGCCCTAATCTGGGGGAGTGAGTCAGACTGCTCAAGTACAAGACTGAAAAAGTACTCTAGATAGGGAAAGCATGAAAAAAATAGGATTGCTTTCTGAGACTAAACACATTTTCAATGCCAAATTCTTTAACTTTCATGAATTTTTGGCAGAACATAAATGTTTGGTTCTGCTAAAGGATCATTACAGAAAAGTCCTTGTGGCACAAATTAGCTAACAACTCCCTAGTCAGACAAATTTGATTGTTTTTGTTAATTGAACCACCAGGTTTTCTGAAAAAATTCTTTCCCTTGAGAGTAGAGCCTTAGGAGTTGCAGTTACTGAGAGTAACCACATGCTCAAGTTCCATCAGTTTTTTATCCATTAAAGTAAACGGCATCAGTTTATCTTGATAAATCAGACTGAGAATGTTTTTGCACCTAAACACATTTTCAAGATGAAAACTACCATCTTGCTATGTTAAAATACAACAAACAACTTCTTCCCTGCATATTCTTCCTCCTGGCCTTCCTTTTCATACTACCCTTGCTCAAATATTTTACTAGTGTCTTTTCCATTTCCCCCCTTAAAAATATTCTGTTTCTCAAGTGCTTAGTGTCTTTTACCACATCCTTTCCCTCCCCACCTCCAGGAGGGGTCTGGAAATGCTGACAGAGCCATAATTACACAGTGATGACTACAACTGATGGAAGAAACATCTCACACAAACACAGAGAAGACATAAGGCTGACTGATTATTAACAGAAGTGGCCAACTGAGAAAAGAAATCTCACATTGTCCTTCCTAACTACACAACAAAGTTTGTTAATGAGAAATCAATGATGCAAGCCAAACTATTGTTCCATAGCTGTAAATTCCTATTAAAACTACTCGCTTCACTCAAGTTACTATAGCTTTACAATTGCACGAGTGAATTCTAGTAATATTACAGACTATATAAATATTTATGATCACAAAGAAGCACTTCAACTTAATCTGTACAAAGTTTTGTTGTTTCAGAAGGACACTGTGTCTGAAAAAAGTTAGATTTTTAAACAGCATTGAAAGACAAAGCTAAACAACTATATTTCTGATTTTCATGAACTATATTTTCACATAAATATAGATCTAATTATTTTTCTACCATCCACTTGTTTTTATCAACACTAGCAAAAAGCTATTTGAAATTAACTCCAAGGACTGTACTGGTGTAACAAACTAGTTTGGGACGAATGATTAAGTGGCACAACTCTAGAGACCACCACCATGTGAGTATGTTGTGAACAGCATGAATCTGTAGCTGCCAAAGCACTTCATCTTATTCACCAGTAGAAAGCAAAGAATCCAGTTTTCAGAGCCTTCCAACAGAAATCCTCTGCAGGAAGACAGATCAAGGAAGCTGTGAACTACCACTGCCCTCTACCACTCCCTGTGGCTGCTGGTGCCTTAGGATGGATCCTAACTCCACTAACCAGTAACAGCCCCAAGGGAACTACCAAATCAATCAGCACTAATCAGTCCAACAGAGCATGTCACAATCAGACCGTACCCACTTTGCTTTATGCTGGGAGGCTTTGCCAGGATAAAAATATTCATGAAGAAATATCAATCATGCAGCTACAGCAGCCTCTGGGCTTTTTTGCACATAAAAGGCAGGATAGCATCCACTACAAAGAAATGCAGGTACTTTAATGTTGACAGGTTTTGGAAAATGCAGTGGCAGGTTGCTCAATTTACAAGAGTACAAGGTGTACAACAGGGCCAAATGGCATTTCCCAGAGATGATTTTGGACTCGAACTTAATAGCTTGGTCTCAATTCTATCCTTGGCTAAGGAGAGCTACCTGCACACTTCCCAATTCTTCCCAATGTTACTGGTTTTAAGGATGCCTACTGATTCTGACAGAGTACTGCATGCATTCAAGCTACTTCCAGACTTGACTTGACTCCACGTGTTCTTATAGCAATGCTTCAGATCTAATGAGTCCTAATGCAACCAGCTGGATGGACATTATGATGCCTAAACATTCAACCTGAGCCTAAAAAAAAACAGACTAGATGCGAGATCTGTACTATTATGTAAGGAAGCCTGTCCCTACATTATTTTAAATAACGGAGAACTGACTACTTATGGCAAGAAACAAAACTAGATTATAGTATGAGGTTTGTCTCACACTGCCATCTGTTGAAAAAAGCACGCTACTTCTCTTTGAAACTGTCCCTGTTGATTCTTCTCACTGCATCTTCTAACAAGATTACATGTGATTGTATTTCCTCAGCTGCAAGGAAATATACAAAACCTTCTACTCTTCTGCTCTTTCAGCCATATAATGCTGGAAGTGTATAGCATATACTAATATCAAGTCACTATCCATGAGACATTAAAATAAACTCATGGGCCTATTGCAGAATCTAGGTGTACAGATATCAGGCAAGTAAAAAGCTTAAGACTGTTGGGAGAGTCTACATAATTAAAGCTGGTTAGTTTTATCAGCTAGCACAACCTCTGTGCTGATGGAATAATCACGTTTATTACCGCTCTTTCTGCAAAGCCTGTTTACTGATCCAATCAAGCATAAGATTAGATAGTATAATTAAAGACAAATGTAACTTAACAGTCATTAAACATTCTTCAAAATGTAGTCATTTTGCAGCAGACAAGCTGAACAAGCCATTGAACAGAAAAGTTTTACTTCTTACTTACACCTTTCTCTGTTGCACGAATATCTGTATTTCCATAAAGTGTCCCAAGACCAATTACTTTGCCACCATTTGTTCGTATATCAATTTTATGGCTCTGAAAAAAGAAGTTTAAAAGTCATATGGTTAGGATAATTATAATTAGAAAACAAGTTATCTTGTTTTTCAACCTGTACCACAATAACCACCTTGGATCACAAACTTCCATTTTACTGTGAAGGTTTCTTCTCTAGCAATTGCCAAAAGTGCTGTTTATTTCCAGTGGACTCAAACTCAAAACAAGTCACCTTTCTTTGTAACCAGAAACACCAGGGAAAGAATGATACTGAGGAAACCTTTATTCTCAATACAGGTGGGGTTTTTGGCTTTGGTTTGGTTTTTTTTAACTAGAAAAACATTCACTCAGTATATATTAAAATATGCAGCAGGGGAAGAAAGAGGGAACTTGGTTTCATTTATACTCCATCCAGAAGCCAAGGTATAAATAACTCAGCTGTTCATCTAAGCTTCTGTGCAAATATAATAGGTGATTCTCTTCGCATATGGTAAACAGGGTAACGTTAAATTAGACACTTCAGCCAGATATCACAGTTCCTTTGAGGCAGTTACATTAGGCACATTATCAGAATAATGGTTAAAGAGCAAATCCTCCAAGGATAAAACTTGAGAAAAATATGAGAACTCAAATTAGAAGAATTAATGTACAAGCAACGACTTACCAGTATGGCCACTGATAAGTAAAATAAAGTAAAGTACACAGTTAAGTAAAATAAAATCATGACATACACACTTACTTCCTGAATATTTATTTTTTACTCAATCATTTTTGGGATAGAAAAAGCTTTGATAATACACAGGTCCCTCTTTGTTTTTTTCCCCCCAGAATTATTAGACTGCCCCTATCCTCTTAAAAAAAAACCCAAGCAGGCTTTTTAGACACATGTGTCAATAGAGACACCTAACACACAGCAGGATTTGCTGAGAGAAGAAGGTTATAATAGCCAAGTAGCTTTTTCATTAAGAGGGAGTATTCCACTAGTAGAAAGTAAGCGCTAATTTGTCACCGGGCTTCTCCTAGTAAGGGAGAAAGGTTAGAGTAAGGAAGAGGTAAAAGGCTCTCAAGGCCATGACAGATGTTAAAAGAAAACAGAGAAATTTGCTCAGTTCAAAGACACAGCGGTGTGCAACTTTAACAAATCGTGATCAGACATGGTGTGTGGTGAGGAAGCATGGCAGGCCTTCTTCCACTGATAGTGTGGCAAGACACCTGGAAATTCTTGTTACCACTGGCACAGTCAAGGAGCCAGAAGTAATTACTGAATATAGAATCAAAATTAAAGGGTGTTCTTGGTCCCACTGTCACTGCTAAGCTGATGGACTGTAATAAGAAGTAAGAGAAAAAATAATCAAAAAGCAGCAGCACTGCTTTCTCAAAGAATTTGCAAATAACTTCTATTCTGAAGAGGACCTAGAAGTCATAACTGTATTTTAGAATTACTGCTACTGTCAGTTGATCTAGAGACTTGGAAGGGATAGGGTGAACTGGGCTTTAACCAATTACAAAACAACCAACATCACAAAAAAAAAAAAAAAAAAAAAAAAAATCATTAAAAGAACCCTCGACAAATCTCACTAGCTGGATAACGCCTACCACTCCAAAAGTATCAGCCAAAATTCATTAAGAAACTCATACAGAGTGTTCATCTTTTCTGTTCATTTACTAGCATGCATGATTAAGAAATGTAGATGTTAAATTTCTAGGTCTTCCGTAAAGACACCATACAGTATATCAAAAATTAGCAAGTTATTTGCATTACAAGTTATACAAACAACTTGCAGTCTGTGGCAAGTTAGAATTAGCAGTTGTGACACTGTTTGCAGGTGCTCTTGAATAATCCTCACATGACCAGATTTTTTATTTGTTGAAAGTCACTGATCAACAACAATCTTTTGCTCTCTACTATAAAAGAAAGGACCTCCTGCTTTGGTAGTCAGTAAGGTTTGCAGACAGTATGACAGTGAAGCAACATTAAACAGCTCTTTAATCCAGGTGAGGGCAGTATCCCTTCAGTTTGCTTAGGAAAGCACATTCCCTGAAGAAGAATCAGCTCTTGTGCTGCACTATAGAATATAGTCTTTAAGATTTTCAGTAATTTTGAAAGACCCAAAAGGTTAACAAATCTGCTTGTCACTAATAATTCTGCTTCTCTGCTAATGCATAGTATAATTCCTGAATCTGTATTTGAAAAATTGATTTACAATTGCCTTACTAGATCCACAGTATTACTTAAAAATGTTAGACTAAAAACTAACTGTGCAGCTAAGGGACACTGTAACTGGACAGTTGTTTGCTCCTGCAAATACCTACACAGTTGGTAATTTTAATTCAAATCCTTTATCTAACTTCAGAGTTAACAGAACCAAGAGTAGTTACAGATCTCCTCTAGTACTGTATGTTGAGGCAGTCACCGTAACCAGAATAAAGACAACCAATTACCACTCACAACCCAAAAGAATACTTTAGGTAACTATTTTGGTTAAAAAAAGGCAAAGCCTAATAATCAAAGCTTTGTTTTGACAAGCATTTCAGTTCAAATCTGCAGTTCTTTCCAGATTATTTAAATTTTAAATGCCACCTTGGCTTCTGTGATAAAGCCATTCCTCTCACCTGACGCTTGAGGGAGCAAAGAAGCTTCCTGTGGTCACATTGAGGCGTATGCACAGGGGAAGGATCATCTTTTACACTTGTAGTTTTCCTCACATTTTTGTGAATCACACAAGGGTCAAAGCTGACAGAGTTAAAAAAGCAACACCAAGCTCCTCTAAACTATAATGATGCAGTGGATGAGCTGTTCACAGAAGCCCCAGACTGGTGACTTTGCAGTCTTTTTTTCAGCTCATTATTGTTTCATTGCTACTTGAAGCCTCAAGGAAAATAGAACTGACTTTTTAATTTTTAAAATTAAATATTTTTCATATCTCAGACTGTATATGAGAAAAGATGCCCAGGAAATTAGTTAGTCACTTCTCCTCAAAATCCTCCTTTTCCATAACATCACAAAAAAAATGACAATTGTGATGGCGTGCAGCAATTACTGTCACTATTGCTGGCCAAAACTGCCTTTTCTCATATGTAGCTTCTCGTGTACTGCTGTTTGCTGTTGTTGTACAACAGAGTCATTTTTAACCAAAGCTTTAGACAGCAGTAACATACTATACTATTAACTTTTTGTTAGATTTAATTACCTTTTTAAGAGTAATATGGTAAATTACACAGAATCTGGAAGATACAACTTGTCTGTAGTTCACTGAATATGGAGTAAACCTAGCTCAATAGTATATTAAATTTTCTTTCAAGTCCAGTTTCCCATATGTATGCTATAAAATCACCTCTTACCATGGTAAAGAAAAACATTAAAAGATTTTTCATATCTCAAAATCTTAAACTTTGGAATTACCCTATTGTACCTGCAGGTACAATCTCAACTATTCAAGTGAAATTGATTCCAAACAGCACTTAAGTCAGATATACTTTGATTATTTCTACAAACACCTATGTCAGCAAATCTAAAGTCTTAAGACTGAAAAAACAAGGTCATGATCATAAAGTATTATCAGAAACATTTTGGTCAAGTATTTTGGACACGTAATGTGTAACTTCTGACGGAAAGTTAACTTAAAGTGCTCATCAACAGCACTGATACATCAGAATCATAAAAAAAAAAAAAAACCCACATGAAAAAACAAAGTAGCAGTATACTACAACGTCCCGACTGAGCAAGCATTAACTATTAACCTGCTAGACAGGAAATCCCAGTCTGTCTTTTTTTTTTTTGAGGGGCATGGAAGGCAGATATCAGGCTTACTACTGTCACTATTTCTGCTGACTTTGGCTATCAAAGGTACCTGGACTTCTGACTCCACGTTATTTAATGTTAATTGACGTGGTGTCGTAATTGTATGCAATAAACAAGGGTGATGTACTACACATATAGTAACACTTAGAAATATCAGAGTACTTATCTCCAGAACTGGTATTTGAGTTTTTATACTATATTCTGCCACACAATCCCTTTTAAAACACTGATGGAGTGGGTGAGGTTTGTTTGTACCTTTATTGACTGCAAGACACTAGTCCCCTTCTCCGTTTCTATTCTGCAGTTATCACATTCCATTTTCTGAACCTTCACGCAGCCAGTCCCTGACGTTTTGATATCCAAATCTAGAATTAAAAGAGTTTAATTAGCAACAGAATGAGAAGAGTCAGATCTATCTAACATAGTATGCAATCACTTTATATAAAGTAGGGGCAAGAAAAGCAACTACTTTGTTGCTAAAGAACCTTCTTGCAAAGCTTGGCCACACACTTTGAACTCCATGACTGATCACTATCAGCAACTGACACTGAAAATTTTGTGAGCCTGTGTATAATCATCCAGCTGTAAGACAGAAGGTTAAGAGGCAGCGGAGTGACTGTAACCTCTGGCAAAGAATCAGGAGGGTGTGGTCCTTAAGAGTGGGTTAAAAAATAGAAAAGGTAAAACTTCACTAAAGCTCCACCGTAGCTACCCTAGTCATTAATTCTATTAGCAATTCTACCGAGACATTTGGGTGCTGTGACATGGATTTTGGCATGGAAAGGTTGGCAGGTTTTAAATCTCATTACTCTACATGTGACATCAACAGCACTAATAGGTCTTACTTGGATCTATGCTGCTTGCTAGTTGAAGCAGCATAACACAAAAACAGGTATAGAGGAGTTAGCATGTGTCACTCCTCCCTAGCCTTCTGGAAGGACTACCTCACCCCTGGGCATGAAGAAGCATGTTTGCCTCTAGTCTGAATCACCTCACCTTATTACTGTTCATAGGCTCCCACAGAGAAAAGTCACTGGGTCTCATAGATAATTTATCAAGGAAGTTTTTTATGGGTTCATAATGCTTCAAGCAGGAGCAGCAAACACATTTTTTCTGCCACTTGAGTTCACTCCTGAGTTTAAGGAACCAGGAATAAGTTTGAGAATGGGTAGTCTGGGGATACTGACTATACTAATAATCATTTAGATTAATGACCACCATAACCACTGGCAACAGGTAAAGGCAGGAGAGGAAAGAAGTGTTTTTGTTCTTCTAAGGATAAATGGCAGACAGAAGAAAACAAAAAGTTGAATAGAAGTCAGAAGTCTTTGCTGCAAGACACGTAACTGAAAGGCTGACAGAGAAATAGTGAGCCTATTGCTCTCTAAAGAAAAGGAGAGTATCTGGGAAAGAAACCTTCCATTAAGCACCTGTGACCGTCTTTCACCTCCACTCTTTGCTAAGGTGACCAGAAATATGAGAAGAATCAGAGTTTGTGTAACAAGCTATGCCCCAACAAGATTCCCCAAGTTAGACCCACAACACAGTAGAGGCTGAAGATCAATACTGTCCTGTTGCTGCTCAGGACAGATGCTGGAATGATGACGACAGTAGCTTGCAGACCATGAAGAGCAGAGACCAAGAGTTCCAACTAACAACGAAGGGAAGTTTTGCCACCTGACAAACCAGGAGAATCCAAGAGGCAGAGATAAAATACATTACATCTTTGCTACAAGGGAGCTACCTTATTGCCACAGTAAGTTAAGAATTTAAATTTAGTGAAGAATGCAGACTGTGTTCACAGGTAACAATTCCTTAAGAAAAAAGGCTAGAAGACATGGGCAGAAAGCTGTTTTATTTGCAGATATTACTTTCTTAGCCTCTTCAAGGAAGACTTCCAAGAAAGACAAACTGTGACCATGATTTTAATCAAGCTACAGGTTTAAGTTTCAGTAAACTCTTTGAGTCATACAAAAGCACAAAACCTGGCAAACTAGACTGGTGACTATGATTAGAGGCTCGAAGGCCAGGTTTTATATTGGTAAAACCTAGACAGTTTCTCCAGATTAAGAATATCAGAGTGGTATCTGAGCTTCCTCAATTTGATCAATGCTGATCCACAGGTTCTGGAGTTGAGACAAAACTTTTCCATAAGTTTTTACTTCTTAGGGAGCTGTTGAATTGTTTAAACACAGTTCCCAGAGACACACAAATAGAGACACTCTCCAAACATCTACACTTGAAACAGTAGGTCCCTGCACAGCACAGATCTGGAGAGCTCAAAAAGAAAGTAATATTCTATGTGAAATACAAGCCATCTTGCTCAAAACTTCTCAGATTCACCCACCAGAAAACTGCATGGTCCTTGGAAGGATCTACATCCAAGGCTTTCACCATTTTGCTTTCTGGAAAGAGAGAGGTCCAAAGCCAGTTTGCTTGGGCAAATCTTTGAATTCAATCAGTTTGATAGCCTCTTGTCCTTATTCCTTCTGTCCAAAGGGGTGAGGTAAAGGCTTAAGAGCAGTCAATTTTAGCCATGATACCAACTTCATATGACTTTTATAAGAATAAGGTTAATAAAAACATCTGATCCCACAGGGCATATTATGGCCATCTTTCGAAAGCCTGGTAAGTAGTATAATCCTAGCAATTATCAAAACTGCCAAAAGAAGACACAGAAGTCTTGAAATTCATGAGCATGCTATTAAGAAACACCAGGGATTCCTGGAAGCATACTTTGCACCTTGATCCTCCGCAGAGTTACAGTACTTTGCTAGCCTTGGTATAGGAAAAATTAGTGGAAAAGGAATGGAGCCTCTCTCTCACAAACTCATGACTCCACAAAGAGGCAGGCTAAAAGCTGGATACTATTGCTAACAAAATTTCAACAAGCAAGGAGGATCAGGATACAATCTAAGCTCTAAAAATAGCTAGTCCCGATTCCTCCTTAGGAAAGCTGAGGGCTGAAGCCAACTTCAGACACACAAACCTCAAAGAATGCATGAAGATCTTTGAGGTGCAAAGGACCTGTACTGAAAGTAAAGGTATATAGGAGAAAAAAAGACCTGTGGTATCAGAATGTAGGCAAGGGTACTCCTTAAGCTATAATATTTGGAATAGACTTGTAAAATACTTATTTTTAAGTGACTCTGCAGACCTGGACCACTAGAAGTACTTCATGGTGATCCACCTGCTGCTCACAGAGCAAGCTTACCAGTAAGAGAGTACACATTTAAGATAATTCAGTCCAGGAAAAACTATATTGAGGGCATTTGCTACTCCAATGCTACACATCTGCATGCTTAGGAGCAGACATTGATCTTTTTTTCTCAACACATTAATATGTCAATACTTCAGATAAAAACCACTGTCAAAAACATTCAAATCTGCTTTTTATTAACATTTAAAAAAACAAAACAAAAAAACCCAAACAAAACAAGAAGTCCAAGGAGCTTAGGTTCTCCCCTCATAAGTAGGCAGAAATTTTTTTTTAATGGATACCATAAAATTATTATATTGGTGACTCACAGAAACATTCAAGATCCATACATTCTTTCAGTTTGCATAGTTAAGTCCTCAAGAATCTACAATATTTAGCCAAAAGAGAATTGATCTTATGGGCTTAGATAAGACTGGAAGGCAGCTCTGTGGAAAAAGACCCAAGAGTCCTGGTGGACAGCAGGATGACCATGAGATAGCAATGTACTCTCGTGGCCAAGTGCTTGATCCTGTCCCAGAGCCGACAGAGTTACGGTATTCTTCTCAGTGAAGCTTGGCCATCACTTCAAAACTCACAGTTCTCCTACTTGACTTTGGTGAAGAGAGCAGACGTTTCTATGCCAGAGTATAACACAGAAAAGCAATGGAAGAGTTTGCCAAAGAAGGTTGTGCAGTCTTCATTCTCAGAGATTTTCAAAACCAGGCTGGATAAAGCCCTAAGCAGTCTCCTTTAACCTTCGGGTTGACCCTACTTTGAGCTGAAGGTTCAACTAGAAACCTTCCCAGGTCCCTTCTAACCTGAATTACCCTATGATTCCAATATGCACATATGAAATCAAAACATAAGAATCACATGGAAAGACAGGACACATGATTCTCAAATTCTGGTCATGCCAGACCTCAGTCGGGTTTACCTCCCAACTGAGTCTTACTCAGTTTACTCTGAGTTTACTCAGTCAATGTAGAGTAACAAGAAATCAAAGAGCTGGTTTCAGGTTTGATTAAAATATGCAGTTGGACATGCCAAAACACAGGATTCTCTGTGTGCTCAGCAGACTCCAAACCTACAGCCATGTGCCTATACGGTCCTTGAAATAAAGAGCTAACATATACATGTGACCTGAAGGGAAATCAATAAATAAACTAGGTTAAAGAGAAACTAATTGACAGCTATCATCTATGAAGGTTAAATCTGTCAGAAAGGATTACCAGATTGTGTATGATATTGAAAGACTACACACAGCACAAGACTAGACACTAAGACAGAAATGGAGGATCCCTTGGTAGGCAGCCCAGTTGGACAAATACAAGTTGCCTTTGGTTCAAGATGCATATTTAAGCTCATCATCTAGCATCTTCTGCCCATGCTCTTCAGGGTCAAAGGAGTTTTAGCTAACTCAAAGCTTCCTGAATAAGCTCCAATCTAAATTGCCAAAGCTGTTATAAAATGCCATAACTTCCAAAACTAAGAAAGAAGCTAAAATGCTGTAAAGACAGTCACATCAACTTCTCAACTTCTTACAGCTAAGTACAGAGCAGTCTACAACACTGTCTTTCTAGTTTGAAATGTGTGTTCTTTTACAAGGAGTAAGATCTTGTGCAATGATGTTTAATGCATAATTCTTTCCTAAATAAAGAACAGGAACAACCCAAATTACTACTCAGAGAAACCAAAACCAAACCAGAGGACACTTAAAGTAGAACCTCACTGGCAAGTAGGAATTCTGCTTCCTTGAGTACAAAACAAGATTTACATTTTAGGAAACATATCTCTAGATATGTCTGGATAACAGCATGAACAGACCACGCTAATTATAAGATGACAAATAGCAACTAGGAGAAGGGGACTATAAGCCACAGACTGTACAGAGAACCTGAACTGCATGAGCTTACCACAAAACCAAGTAGAACAACTTAAAAGCCTACAAACTAATAAAGTCTGTTTCAAGAAGGAAGACTGCAAGACAGTCTGCAGAGCTGGCTGAAGAATCTCAAAAGACAGGACAAAGGCTAAATTAATTCTCTGCATCAGGATTCATTATTGAGACCTTCAGGAAGGTTCCCCACATTGAAACGTTTTATGAAGGCTGAGATTCTCCAGATCTTAATACAATGAACTCTCCCTCCCAAGAGTAACAAGTCTGGAGTAAGACATAATAGCCACTCAGAGATCCTGGAGAAACTGAAATATCAAATTGACAGCTACAGTAGCCAGACACACCCTCGGTAACAGAGAAATTAAGGTTAATAAATGGGATGCTGGGGTGTGGTTTGATTGTTTGTAATCCTGGGATGGATTCTATGAATGTACTACAGACAAGACAACATAGTCTTTGCACTTGCCAAGCAGGAAAAAACCTGGCAATTCTTACGGCAGAGTCAAAACTACAAAAGTGTCTTGCAGAAAATAGTCCTGCCCTATAACACTGCTACAGTTCAGTGAAAGTCAATTAATATAGGTTAAGCTGATCTGTTTAAAAGAATGAACATGGATTTTCAGAAGTCTTTGACAAGGTCCTTAGTCCCACATCGTCTTTTAGCTATAAACTATGCATCATCTTCAACACTACATGAGTTTGGAAACGAGCACAAATACCAAGGTTAAAAAGTTTCACCAATGATGCTGAATTACTCAGACTAGTTAAAAACCTCACTGACAAACTGCGGAAAGATCTTGGAATATTGTGTACTCAAAGGATAAAATAGCAGGAAACTGAATGGATGGTATGCTTAGTGGGACTCTTTGCCAAGAGACATGGAGTTTGCCAGGCAGCTCTTGCCCCGAAACTATTTACATGTTTAAATGGACACTCAAAAGAGATTCACTGAGAGTCTGAACTCAGGCTCATATAGTCCCCAGAGCTGAAAACAGTTGACAGCTGAGAGGACACTTAGACGAAATATCATTTATGTTTGTCCCGTTCTTACTCTTCCCTGAGCATCTGTTTATGACTCCAGCTGGAGAGAGGACAGTAGGCTAGCTGGATTCATGGTACAAATCAGTATAGCTATTCTAACACACATACAAAGTGAAGCACACTGAGGGCAGGGAGGGGGAGAAGCGCCCGATTTAATTTATAGAATGCTTTAGTTTATTATTAGTTGTTAGGAAACAAAAGAGACTGTACGTTTTGGTAAACATATCTAAGAAATACCCCTTCAATTCTCAACAGTGTTCAAAAAAGCAAGCAAAAAAGTTATAGGGACAAGTAAGACCAGAAAATGAAGGAGAATGCTGCCACTTGATAAATCCATAGTACTTCTGCATTTTGAATGAGATGCATTTCAGGTCCTTCCGAACTACAAAAAATCTAACAGAATTCAGGAAGATATAGGGGGGAAAAAGTTAAAAAACCCCCATAAAAATCACAGAATGTCTTTGCTGTAAGAGTTTGGAAAAGCAGTAGCCAAGAGAATGTAACACCATGCTCTACAAAAGTCACAGATGACATGTATGAAAGGCAAGTAGAATGAGATTATTCACCATTTTGCATACCACACCTGCTGTTCAAGGGTTTCAGCCACTACAGCTGCTCTCCAATGTTGTTAGTAGCATCTGTACCAGAAACCCTGCAGAGATTTTTGCCTTGTGCTCCAAAAGGTAACGCAAGACTTGTAGTAGACAAGGGAGCTCTTCTTGGCATTTCACCTGCTTTGTTACCTTCCAGACTTTTGTGATCCCCGGGGATGGCCACTCTGCATCATGAATGCTAAAGGAGTTCATAGGTCCAACAAACCCACTGGGAACAGCCCTTGAGCTGTGCACAGCGCATACTGAGGACTGCCGTTTCCCACCCGGACTGCAGTCCCCTCCTGCAACATCAGCTGTCAGAGCAGAAATAAGCATGCAATGCGAACATCACTTAACAGCACAAGTTTCAGCATTAACTCCTGCTGACAAAAACGTCAACAACAAATCACGTGTCGAACAGCTAAGAGGCCAGGAAACACAGACAGCTATGGGACAGCTGGAACCTCCTTAGTGAGCGGGGCAGGATGCCATTTCCCGACACCCGCTGCCCGCAGCGCTCCCAGCGGTGCCGCACAGCCCCCGGCGAGCCCCACGGAGGGACAGTGCTGACCACCGGCGGTGCAGCCGCCTCTCCCGCATGGGCAGGGTGCACCCCACCCCCGCACCACCCACCGAACTTCACGGGCGTCCTGACGTCCACGGCGGCCTTGCTGTCCACGCCGTCCGCGACGACGGCCATCTGCTCCAGCGCCTCGTCGTACTCCACCCGGACGCGGTCCCGCTGCTGCCCGCGGGGCGGGGGGCTGCCGCCGGCGCCGCTGACGGCCACCAGCACGCGGTCTGCGCCCGGGTAGCGCTGCGGGTCCAGCGGGCGGACGCTCACCTGGCAGGGCAGCCGCACCCGCAGCCGCCCCCGCGGGCTGACCGCCAGCGCCCACTCCTGAAGGGGCTTACGGCCGCCGGCCTCGGCGGAGCCGCTGCAGCCGCGGCGGGGGACGGGCGGCCCCCAGCACCCAGCAGCCGCCCGCACTGCCAGAGGCCCCCAGCGCGGGGGCAGCGTCCTCATGCCGCCCGGCGGAGCCGCCGGCCGCGGGAGCCGCGGCAGAAGCCCCCCGAGGCGAGGCGGGCCAGGACAGGGCAGCGAGGCGCTCCTCGCGGCGGACGGCCCTTACCGCCCCCCCCCCGCCCCGCTAGGTCACGTGACGCGACGGCACGCGGGGAGCGGCACCGGGCCGGCTGGTAAACAGGCGGGGGCCGCTGGCGCGCGCCCCGGCAATGACAGGCGCCAGCCCCGCCCGTTCGCTCGCCGCGGAGCCTCCTGGGAGTCGTAGTTCGCCAGCGCGAGGAAGGAGCTGCAAACTCCCGAAAGGGGGCCACCCCGGCCGTACTTAGCGGCCTATCAGCGAAGGGGGAAGGCGGAGCATTTCCGCGCTCTGTTTCTATTGGCAGTGGGTCAGGGTGCCAGAGCCAATCAGAAGCGAGGGAGTGGGCTGAGGGCGGATGAAATACACAGAAGGACGCGAGCCAGTGTTGCCATAGGGACGCGGACGCCGCTCGGTGAGGCCGGGACGGCTGCGCCCGCACAGGTAGGGCCCTGCGGCGGGCCGGGCGGCGGGGGAGGCAAAATCGCGGCTGCAACCTATGGGCGGGAAGCGAGCCCGGCGGCGCTGGGCCTCTGGGCCGCCTCAGTCGTGTTTGAGGAGTCCTGGCTGGGCCGGGGCCCAACCTCCCCGCGGGCGTTCATTCCTGGGTGCCGGGCGTGTTCCCCCTGTGTGGAGCCCAGGGCGGTGTCATCTCCTGCGTGAGGAAGCGGGTACCTCAGGGCGTGAGGGCCCGTTCCATGGTCGCCTGGGGCTGATGGAGGTGCAGCCAAGTGTTAGTTTCGGGTGGAAGAGCCGTGCTGGCTGGTTTTCAGCCCTCTCAGCTCCCTGATGCAGCAGCCTCTGCAGCCACAGGACTTACCACCTGCAAGGAGGAAGCAGGGAAAAAAGAGGGATGGGATGGGGTCGGTGGCAGGGCTTTGGGTGGCAGAATGGTCTGTGTTACACGTGAGCCTACTGTGAGACTGCATGTGTTGAAATGCCCTCAGTCAGAGGATGGAGAAGCAGTTTGGCAGATGTGCTGGAAAAAGTTTTCTCAGAAGAAATGTGAAACTCTAAAATTGGTCACTGTCAAGATGGCTTGGTTAGCATGTTATTTATTGTGACTGATTTTAGCAGTTAACATAGAGCCTGGCAGTTCTAAAGCCAGCCAAATAAGCATTTTCCTGAGTTCTGTACAAATATGTTATGAGACATATGTTATATGTCTTTATAGGGTTAATTAATCAAGTGTGGAACTACTGAATTCAGTTGAAAAGACTTTCATGGACTTCATAGCCCACATTATCATTGTAAAATTGTATCACTGAAAAAAACTGAGGTGAGAGATGTGGGCATAAATGATATTAAAGTCAGGGGCTGCATTCTTGCCACAGATGTAGTTTACTGACAATAATGAGAGTGAAGCGATGTCCCTCAGGGCTCGGTCTTGGGGCCAGTCTTGTTTAATGTCTTTATTGATGACCTGGATGAGGGGATCAAATGCACCCTCAGTAAATTTGCAGATGACACTAAATGAAGTGGGAGTTCCAATCTGCCTGAGGGTAGGGACGCTCTGCAGCGGGATTTGGACAGGCTGGAGAGATGGGCTGAGGCCGATTGTCTGAGGTTTAACAAGGGCAAGTGCCAGGTCATGCAGTTCGGCCACAGCAAACCCATGCAGCGCTACAGGCTTGGGGCAGAGTGGCTGGAAAGCTGCCTGGTGGAAAAGGACCTGGGGGTGTTGGTTGACAGCCGACTGAACAGGAGCCAGCAGTGTGCCCAGGTGGCCAAGAAGGCCAATGACATCCTGGCCTGTATCAGAAACGGTGTGAGCAGCAGGAGTAGGGAGGTGATCTTGCCCCTGTACTCGGCACTTGTGAGACCACACCTTGAGTACTGTGTCCAGTTCTGGGCACCACAGGATAAGAAGGACATTGAGGTGCTGGAGCAAGTCCAGAGAAGGGCAACGAGGCTGGTGAGAGGTCTGGAAAACAGGCCTTATGGAGACTGGCTGAGGGAACTGGGGTTGTTTAGTCTGGAGAAGAGGAGACTGAGAGGAGACCTCATTGCCCTCTACAGCTACCTAAAAGGAGGTCGCAGTGAGGCTGGTGTTGGTCTCTTCTCCCAAATTACTAAGTACAGGACAAGAGGAAATGGCCTCAAGTTGCATCAGGGGAAGTGCAGATTGTATATTAGGAAGAATTTCGTTACTGAGAGGGTGATTAGGCAGTGGAACAGGCTGCCCAGGGAGGTGGTGGAGTTGCCATCCCTGGAGGTGTTTAAAAAACGAGTGGATGAAGCACTTGAGGCCCTGGTCTAATGGTATGGTGGTTAGGGAGATGTTGGGATAAAGGTTGGATTGATGACCCTGGAGGTCCCTTCCAACCATAATTATTCTATGATTCTATGAAACATACATAGAAAGGTGCATTGCCTTAGTTACCTTGCAACACAAGAAATAATGAAATCTGGAGCTATTACTTTATTGATTTGCTGCCTTTTGCACTCCGTGTGTTGTTTTTTGTCTTTTCAAAAATAACTGTGCAAGCCATGCTATGTACTATTTGGTCATTAAGTTCTTTTCATATCATTAACCTCATTTCCATTTTTATCACTGTCTTATTTATTAGTCTGAAATGAGAGCTGAGTGTCCAGGAGGAAAGATGGCCTCAGCTTTTTGGTCCGTCCGTAATTTTCACTGTGAAAAGTTTAATAAAGATTCATATTCATCCATAGAGCCCTTCAAGTTAAATTCCTTCATTGGTTTACATTATTCATTCTCAAAAGTCATTAAATGAAACACAAAAAGGGACAGCCTGCTGTATGAGAGTAGTATAGAAAAATAGAATTCTAAAAAGACAAAAATGTATCAAGAAATGTATCAGGGGATAGAAGTTATTTTTTTCAAGTCTTCAGAAATAATTGATTTGAGGAAAACATACTACAAAAATCTCAGTCTTGTGACCAAATACCAATTTTAAGTGCTAGATAATTTGTCGGGGAAACAGTTACAGACCTTTAAGAAGTCTGTTGCAATGTGCTATAATTCCACTAGGTGACAGCCAATTCAATAAATAACTCTAACCGACTGTTCAAAGGGAATCCCCGGTCCTCGGTTAGATGGGCATTAGCACTGCCACCCACTTCTCCTGAAGTCAGTGCTGCTGTTTCTTATCGTCTCCTACCTATTCTTAAACATTAATGCCGCTTTCCCACTGCCCCATTTTCCTCCAGTATATTGACATTTGACGCTTCTCATGTAGACAGAGTTTTATCAGGTTGGGCTCTGTACTGTGCTATGCATGGTCTTTAACTATGCATAATTGAGAACTGTGTTCAAGAAACCGTTCTAAGATGCTTAAGCCTTAGCTATATTTCACTGTTTTGTCTTGGCTTTTTGTTATTGGTTTGTTTGTTGTTCTTTTTTTCCATTAGCTAGTCTAAGCATACATATATGGTTAAAAATATTGAAGAAAACAGATAAAAAGTAATTGCTAGGTAGAAGTTCTTCTTTCTCCATACGTATGAAACCTCACGTTTTTAATGTTTTACTTATGCTTTCTATACTTTGGCTGTAATATTGATTCAGTTTCATTTTCATCCTCTTGATTGAATTCCAGCTGATCCCATATCCCACACAGCCGGTACGGCACATGGCAGAGTCAAACAGTAAAAGGAGATTTATTTTGTTCTTTAATTTGCTGACTTGTCACTTGCAGAAAAAGCAAACTATATCAAATTTATAAATGAAGACTTAATTACAGCTCCAATTTCAAGATGCCTTTGTGATTCCTTGATGAATTACAATGCTTATTAGCCATTTTGTCATGTACTTACAGTGTTGTAAGCCAAAGAATGTTCTGTATTTCATGCAAAAGATAACAAAACCTAGACCTTATAAAGTGTTATAAAATAGATTTTAAAACTAAAGCATTATGAGATGCACTTTTAGGCTAAGGTGAGAGAACAATTTCAAGGGAAGAGGCATTAAAAAGGACATATAGGAGAGGCTGTAGAAAGAATACATTTTTCTAACTCTTATATTTGAAATAAATCACAGAATAAGATCAGACAGCTTCAGGTACCACGGGGTATAAACTTAGTCTGCCTGTGCAGGGTTAAGTTCACACATTTTCTGTAATTGTAATGAAAAAACAGTGTGAAATCACTGCTCAGGAAAACATGGCCGCCCTACAGGATTGTTCTTGCTGGTGTTACACTCATGGCAGGGCTTCTACCTGCAGATGCAAGAACACACTTTTCAAGTTAACATCCAACATTTGGCCAAGGTTCACCGCACACAGGGCTAGCTATATGTCAACATACCTCCATAGCAGAAGACTTAAGAATTTTGTAGTCAGGATATTTTTTTCCAAGTTTATTAAAAATTCTCATGTGTTTCTATTATGAAACACTTGCATTACACTATTTTAGTTCCTTTCTCTGTATTTTGTAATTTGTATTTTTTCAGTGATGTATTTCAGAACTGCTTCCTTGAGCCTTGTTAGTTCTCAAGGCGTGTCTGGGTTTCAGTGGGTAGGCAAGGCATGTTTTGTTTGTTTTCCCTGCCCTATTTTAGTGTGTGTGTGCAGCGATGGTAACCATTGCTTCTCAGGGAAGGCAGAGAGAGGCAGTTGTCAGACCACACAATGGTTTGTATTTGAGGGATTTTTCATTTGTCATGCTACCAGTTTTCTGAGAAAATTAGGTTCCTCATGGAAACCAAGTGAAAAGGAAAGTTCAAATTCTCCCTGTCTTAGCCATATCTAATTAGAACTCCGACTGGTAAAGTTTTTGTGTGGCTCAGGGTGATTCCACCCCTAATAGCAGAGACTTGGAAACAAGTGGAAACAACAGAACTTGTAACAGAAATTGTTAAGCAGTTTAGGTAAGCGGTGTGCTCTCATTTCCCTAAAATAGTTGTCTATGAGGTTATACAGTCTAATCAAACAATCCATTCTGAATTGATCTATGTCCATGACCTCAGCTCATCTTAATGTGAATTTACACCTATTTGTTTAAGTTTGGCTAAACCTTAGACTTCCGTTGTATTAAACAAAATTATTACATGTGAGTCGTAGCATTTATATGCCAGTTTACACCAGTTTAACTAACCCAGTTTAACTGAAACAGATGAGATGCATGCGGCAAATAAGAGTGAATGAAGGAATATAATAAGAAATTTATGATTTTCATCAGGAAGGAAAGTAGCACACGTCAATGTATAATGTGCCATCTATAAACCCAGTTGTGAACCTGTGTGTAATAGTAATTATTAGCTACTTCCAGGAATATTTCCACTGGAGTTAGTCAGACCACTTGCAGAAATAACTGCTCATTGTTTTAATTGACTTCACAGATTTCACAGTCTGGTCTGATGTTATCAGACTGAAATTATAAATTACCTCAAATGTACATTCATAGAAAAGTTTTAATAAAATAATTGAAAATACATTATTTTAACACATACTCTTCAACATACAATAGTTTTTGCCTCCAGCAATAGCAGTGTAAGTAGTTTAATATTACTCAAATTGTGAATTCATACCTTTAATTCAGTAACAATGGCAGAGAAAAATAATTTGCTTTATGATTTCTTTTTCCCCTCTGTTGTGCTTAAAATTAAAAAATCATGTTCAAGCTGGGCTTGAAGGGTAAGGCTGGGTGACTGGTATCAAAATCCTCCTGATGCTTTTCTGAACCTGAATCTCTTTCTAATTAATTTATAAATGCAGGGGATAAAGCTAAAAGGAAATAAAGTTTAAAGGGGTTCAACAGTAAATGTTAATGAAGTTGATCACTTGAAGTGTAGTTCTCTCTTGAGATTTTTATAAATTTCACAGAATCACAGAATATTAGGGATTGGAAGGGACCTCAAAAGATCATCTAGTCCAGTCCCCCTGCCAGAGCAGGAATACCTAGATCAGGTCACACAGGAACGCATCCAGGTGGGTTTTGAATGTCTCCAGAGAAGGAGACCCCACAACCTCTCTGGGCAGCCTGTGCCACTGCTCTGTTACTCTCACTGTGAAGTTCTTCCTCACATTTATGTGGAACCTCCTATGTTCCAGCTTGCATCCGTTGCCCCTTGTCCTGTCATTGGATGTCACTGAGAAGAGCCTGGCTCCATCCTCATGACACTCACCCTTGACATATTTATAAACATTCATAAGGTCACCCCTCGGTCTCCTCCAAGCTAAAGAGACCCAGCTCCCTCAGCCTTTCCTCATAAGGGAAATGTTCCACTCCATCATCTTTGTGGCTCTGCGCTGGACTCTCTCAAGCAGTTCCCTGTCCTTCTTGAACTGGGGGGCCCAGAAGTGAACACAATATTCCAGATGTGGCCTCACCAGGGCAGAGTAGAGGGGGGAGGAGAACCTCTCTTGACCTACTAACCACCCCCTTTCTAATACACCCCAGGATGCCATTGGCCTTCTTGGCCACAAGGGCACATTGCTGGCTCATGGTCATCCTGCTGTCCACCAGGACCCCCAGGTCCCTTTCCCCTACACTGCTCTCCAGCAGGTCAGTCCCCAACTTGTACTGGCACATGGGGTTGTTCTTTCCCAGATGCAAAACTCTACACTTGCCCTTGTTGAATTTCATTAAATTTCTCCCCGCCCAACTCTCCAGCCTGTCTAGGTCTAGACAATTAGTTTTCTTCTTAATAAGTTGAGTTGATGCATCTTCATACATGGAGCTGTATTCATGTTCAGAATTAAATTTTACTACATTTTGCATTTGTTGCTCTGGAAAGAGTTGACGCAGCTCTGTCACCTGTATGGATTCTGCACTGGCTTGTGTATGAATGAACACCGCTGTTTGCTGAAGAGGTACTGAAGTAAAGGTGCTGGAGATAGTCTTGGGAATCTGAGGTCAGACTTTTATTATTGCTGCCCTGAACCTGTTTCACAAGACAGTTCTCAGCCTAATTTGGCCCAGGTTCCAAAACAGGCTTGTCATTCCCTTTCTCTGCGATTCTGTATTGGATCAAGGCTGTGGTATTATTAGCAGTTCTACAGTTTGAAAACATCCATATTTGTGGATCTATTCCGTAAATTTAGAAATCATGCCAACTTTATTTCTATTTGAATTAGACTGTTTATTTATCAGACACTTAAAAATTACAAATTTTCCACTTTGTTTTTTGAACTTTATATATCCAATTTTTTATAAGCTGAGTTTTAAATTTAATTATGTAGAAGGTAATTGAAGATTGCTAAACTTATTTTAATGTCCCATAATCATACATATCTTTTCTTACAGTCTGTCCCCTTCCCTCTTAAAAAGGAGTGGAGACTAGTGCTTACCACACTAGCTAAGGCTGATTGTTTTCCTCTCTCTCAGCTGCCTATCGTTATGTCTTAACATAATATTATAAACTTTTCAGATTCAGAAGATTGTTTTTGTTCTCTTTCTGTGCAGCAAATTGGAGTTTTGGCAAGGACTCTTTTGTACTGCTGTACTGCGAGGAAGTGTATTTTTTGACTGGTGTCAACTGTATGTTTCACATACAAGTATCAACAAAAATGCCTACTCCCTTGAAGCATTCAGTTTTTGGCATTGTTCTGCTTAGAGTTTCTTCCACTGTACTTTTCCCTCTGTCTAAATTCTTCCAGTTCTTCAGAGAAACAAAGCAGCAGCAACAGCCATAAACATGAAATGCATATGCTAAAATATTCAGCAGCTCTTTATAGATGAAAAATTGCTGTATTTATAAATGTGTATATTTGTTTATGTAAAGTATTTCAGAGTTTATTTCTTGGCCTCTATGATGTTTACGGTTGTTTCACAATGTTTTGACTCCTCTAGGAGAGATCACGAAATTGTTTTTTTTTTCCATAAGCAAATACAGCTGCTGAAATCTCTCTGAAAGTCAAAATGTTCCAGAAGGAATTCCAGAGAGCACTGAAGAAAGTCATAGGCTTGCCAATTTAAATTTTGCTACCTTTACAGACATGTGACTTTTCAAAAGGTGGATACACACAACACAACACTTGTATGTCTATTTCCCCACCACAATTGTAAAAAGAAATTATATTTTTCTTTCAACTTTCTGGCTCTGGAATGCAAAATTGTTTTGGTTGTTTCATTGGAGAAATCTGATATATGCTATTGAAATATTCTCAATTTTATTACAGTTTTAATTTTGATTGTCCTTGATTTATAAGAAAAAGCTCTCTCTTTTAAGGAGAAAGGTCTCCCATATGTTATGTGAAAGACTGAATGATGTTAAGACTGACTAACTTGAGGTGGGTTCTGCATCTTTGGCAGCTGATATGGGTTTTGTAATGATTTTGTCCTACAGCAGAATACAATGTTCCCTGCATAATAGTTAATAGTTAATCTGCTAGTGTCAGCTAAACACTTGCAAAGGTTGGCAATCTTTCTCCCAAAATTTTGAATTAAAATACAATGATACTAATCTATCCATTCACTTTATTTATGTCCAACTTTAGTGAACTTGTGGAGGAATTCTTGAATTCCTCCATGTGTGCTCCGGCTCCACTTTCTGCTGTGTTTTGCTCTACAAATACTCTAGGACTCCCTTATCTCACTATGACATGGCAAGATTTCTGTGTGCCTCAGAAGTTCTTCTCCATCTCTCTTTCCTCTGTAAGAGACTTATTGCTTCTCTTTAGTCATCCTGTATCTCTTATGTCTTTCTCCTGTAATGCTTGTGTCTTGATTCATGGCACCTTCGTGCAAAAGGTCAATATTTTAAAACTCTTTGAATATAAAAAAGCTCTTAAGATACTGTTATGCCAGAAGATGGTTTTGGCAGCTATTATAGCAAATGCCAATTAATAAGTACTGCCCTAATGGACATTGCTGTCTTGTCAGGGTACCAGGAGCATTGTATCCCCTTGTATTCCACTTCCCATTTTCCTCTTATGTCTCGGCATTTTCACACACCTCAGACAGTTCTGATGATTGATGCCTGGGAACATAATTCTCAAGTGCTGGACTGAGACACCAGACACAAAGTGAAGTTATGTGAAGGTATAGTAACTTGATGAGATCAAGTCTCGTCTTACGTAGAAGTAATTGATAAATGTCGATCTAGCTGTTCATAATGCAAGCATCTTAGAGGTTTCTATTCCTAAATGAGACCTACGGAAGTGGGATTTTCTCAAATATAATTTTTAGGAAAGTTTTCTTTTCTGATATCCTTACTTGTTCCAACTTTCTTTTATTTCTCTCTCTGTATATTTATTAAAAAACTGTGTTACCTAATGCGAAAAAGAGGTTTTTTTCAGGATAAAGCATATATGAATGCTATGACTATAAAATTTTGATTTTAGCCTCTTTTAAAGCTCTTTCTTTTGGGGAAGAAAAAAGGATCCCACACTGGACTAGGGACCAAAATACAGGTTGAATCCTGTGAGGTTTATTATTACTCTTGAATTAGTTACTTTGGGTATTTTTCATGGTTATACTATTTTAGCAGAGGTGACAGATACTAGAAATGTAACATGGTAGGTAACTGAAATGTTAGTACTACATAAGAGCTCTGTCATGAGGAGATCTCAGAATAATTATTTTTTCCTGTACTTTTCTACCTCCTATTCTCAGATTTTATATCATGTTTTCTCATTTTCTATGGTTTCAGTGTTTATTCTTTGGGTTTGGTTTTGAGTTTAAGTATGGTCATGCAATGACTGGTAGACATTAATAACTTTAATGATACTACTTATACAAGTTAGACCAATTCTTGTCCTCAAGATCTCTGTGTTCTGTGAACAGGTTCCTTTTCTATGTAATTACTCCCTGCAAGGTCAGGTCAAGGGACACTGTAAAGGGTGGGCTTTTGCTGGATGGAGAGAAGGGTGAACATATTTTTGGATTACTCTTAGGGAATTGACAGGGTAAAGATCATAGCAGTTATATGGATAGGAGTCCCATCCACTTCGGGGTTTCCTGCCTGAAGGCAACAGCTGGAGTCCTCAGTTTAACAGATTTTCAAACTCAGCTGGTCAAAGCGCTAAGCAACGCAACTGAGTTTTGAAGTTAGCTGTGCTTTGAACAGGAGATTGGGCTTTAGGCCTTTTCCAGCCTAAATCTGTCATTCAATGTCTCTTCTTTAACAAATATTGGTTTGCATGTTATCTAACATTTATGTGACAGTAACATATCCAACTTTTAGTGGATTTAAAAATACTCAAACAATGATAGTGATAGTGTAGCCTTCTGCAAGTCTTTTCATGAAGTTGTAACTGTAGACCCACCTAGCTTGCTCATATTGACTTTTGTTGTTTAAACATGGGTGTCACATGTTGATGCTGTGTTCTTTACACTACACATTTATCTTGCACTGTCATATATATCCCTGCATCTAATTAAATGTATTTTGGGTGTTTTGTTACTTCCTAGAACTTCAAACAATGAGTGAGGCTGCTGAAGAAAGTTCCAGTTCCAGTGAGACAGAATTGGAAATCAAGGAGCAATCTGTCTGGGCTGTAGCTCCCACAGTTTATAACCGGGATGAGAGATCCACTGATGTAACAGAAAGTCCTGCATTTCACTGTTTAGATGAGGTACCATCTACCCCAGCTTTCTCTGTCTATAGCAGTGAATATTGTGTCCAAATCAATTAATCTGAAATGTATATTTTGTTGTTAGTAATTGAAGGTGGTTATCATAGGCTTTTGGGAGCTTCCCTATTTCTTCTCTGATTTTTTTTCGAAGTGGTAAGAACATTTTGTGAAGCAGAAACATACGTGGGGCATGTTCTTCTTAATAAAACCATGTTATTTTTTTCAGTGATCATGGCCTTAAGGGGAATGAGAGTAGAGAGGTCCTGTTTTTGTAGCATTCTAGCTATAGAGGTAATTGCATCATGATTTTAGAAAGGCTCAGTAGCTACAGGAAAATCCAAGGTAAGTGGCTCCTGAGGCACTAATAACTGATGATGACTGACTTTTGGGACTCAGTTTCTTTTGCAGAATTTTCTGTGTTAAGGAAACTTCTAGAATACTAGAAATATTTTAGAATGTAAGATATAAAATATATATCAAATGGAATCCTTAAAAATGTAATGCTAGAAGAAACATTAAGAGGTAATCTAATCCCAGGTTTGCACTGCAGTAGTTTCTCTGCAGGTATATGTATAATATGTTCTTTAAAACTTTAATTAATGGCGATAGCTCTTTGAGTATCCTTTTCTAGTATTTCATCACTGCTAGTGTATATAAAAAAAAAAGTTTTCCCTAAATCCCAGTTTAAATTTTCTTTAGAGTGAATAATGCAGCTTTCTTCTTGCTTTTCCCATAGTGACAATGGAGAGCAATCAATTTCTGCCCTCTTTATAATAAATACATACATGTCTCATATCCTAAGCAAGCTTTGTTCATACTTCACATTTTTCTTATTTTAAATTGCTTTACCTTGGGCTCTTTCCAGCTTGGATCTGTCAGATTGGTTTGCTAGCCTGGCTTGTTCTCTCTGCCTTGGACCTAAGGCCAGTAGAAAGGAAGGAGTGAGAATTTGTAGTGAAGAGGAAAATAGGACTGCCCCTTTCCTATCCTGCTATTAGATCATACTGAACATATCACAAGGCTGCACAGTCAATCTTTCTCTGATCACTTGTGCATTCAAGTGCAGTATACAGGAGGGAGACAGATTTTCACTTTCAGTCCAGTGCCAGTATATGGTGAGCCCACAGCTTCCAGTAACACAAAAACCCCTTTCTTCTCAGTCCAAGGCAGCTGCAAAAGTCCAGGACAGTTCAACTCTCAAAGAGAGTTGACCTCTCACCTTACAGAAATCCTCTGTCTACTGCAAGTATGGAAACTGCACTTCAGGGAGCACTTTATTTTCCAACTACTTGCATACTTCTATAGATTTTTAGTTGCAGTGGAATTTTCACTATGTCAACAAGAAGCACGTGCCCAGTAGAAGATGCCTTCACCCCCGCCCCTCCCCAAATATATATCTTAAAAAAAGGTATAACATTCTGGAAGATATTCTACATTTATGCTTTGTTTTTCTTATTTTTAATTATGAGGAAAATGTATTTTTCTGACCTTATTCTAGAAAATCGTCAGATCATTTGGCTGGTGGTTTTTTGGGTTTTTTTGTTTGGTTGTTTCTCTTTCCCTTAAAATCTTTCCAAAGTGGTTATTCTGAATGTCAAGTTTAAGGCCAAATTGTTTAACTCTGATAACATTGTAAACCATTAATAGGCAATATAAGGTAACCTTAATACTAGAAATTGCTCCCAGCTCGGGGGAAAAATGTGCAGTGGAAAGGCAAAGTAAGCAATTTGCATAAGATTTCATAACGGGTGTTTTGGTAATTTTGTCAATTTTTGAAAGGGAACTATGACTCATTCCTACCATATTTTTTAACAGTTTATACTTGTTCTTTATGGGTCAATTTGGCTTTTCATCACTTATTCGCTTTTCTTCTCTTCCACTGATATGTTTGTTTTCCTTTGTTGAACTTTATACATAATTCAGAGATAAATATATGGCTTTGGTCACCAGAGAGGTTGTTGCACTGACACTATCTTCGGTTTCTTGGAACAGCTTTCAGAATTTTTCCACAGAAGCAGAATTGTATCATATTATCTCTGGTTTACTGGTTAGTCATTTATGCCTGCATAGCAGCAAATACTTATCAGAAGGGACACCTTTTGATATTGTAAGATTTATTTGATAACAGATATGTTCCTTGCAGCAGTAAACCTTCCAGTCAAGCCAGTCTGGTTTTTCTCATGTAAACAGCAGATAGTCAAACATATAAACAGCAAGAAGTCAAACATGCATGCTCTCTCTCCTTTATTTTTAATAACATATAGTAATATTCAGCCTTGTGTATTAGGCAAAAATGTTAAAAAATGGACAGAGGTTTGAACAAAAGCCACTCAGTCCATCATGACTTGCTTCTTTTCACCAAGTGCTTTTATTTATTAGGAAGTTGACATCAGCCTAACTCAGTACTTCCAGTGCTGTTGGTTAGATGATTGTCAGACATTCACAAAATGAACTTTCCACTTTTAGCCTTTGTTGTTATGTCCTTGAAATGAAGACCTTTGCTCTAACACTTCTAGTTGAGTTTCTTGACTTGTGAATCATTCCTTATATCCTGTTTTCTTCTAGCATACACTGTTAGAAATAAATCAATCTGCATCATGTTAATAACTTTCATGGAAAACTACATAGTCTCCTACTTGTGTGATGAAATAAATATATTGCTTGGATAAATGCTACATTAAGATACAATAAATTATGCTGTTTTAATTTTTAATTTAGTGCATTTTAGACCATGCATATGCAATTTGATTCTAAAAAGGCAGCAAAAATGTATTTTTGTCATGTATATTGTCAAAATTTCAAGATCTGTTAATTTTATAAAAATAATATTTTACCAATAGCTGGCTTCAGCAAAATGGTCTGAATTTATACTCAAACTTTGCATGCAAATGTATGATTATTTTTGCAACAGATGCTAATATAATGCATTTTACCTTTCCCTTTATCCTTGTATCATGCTTGTTACAATGCTACTATTACTGCTAAGGCAGCACATGACATGCTGACATTGCCATTTGAATAGAAAAAGCAACAGAACATGACTTGAAACTGGATTAAATGCTCCAAATTACAAGATTAGGCAGAATGAAAATAAAGACTGAACAAATTGCCTCCTGCTCACTCTCATAATTTTTGTCCTCGTAATTTTTGCCCTTCCCTGCACTGTATAGTAACATTTTTTCCCTCTGGATACTTTCCTCCACCTGATCCAGGCGTTTCCATTTTAATGGAAACATAAATAAACAAAAAATAAGTTGTCATAATGATGCTGCTGATCTTTAGTTTGTAATCTATTATAGTCTTCAAGTCCTTTTCTGTTGCTTCATTTTTGTTTTGTTACCCAAATCATAATTAATCCCAGACACAAAGTGCCCTACTCCGTACATCTTTCCAATTTGTGGGAGGGTAGTTTCTTTCTCTTCCTTTTGATGGCATGTTCTTGGGTTAGAAAGATAGTTGTTAGTTCACTCGCATGTGTACATCTGTGTTTAAAACAATACCAGAAAAAGGATTCTGGAACATTAATCTTGAATGTCTTTGTAGTGGACACTACTCAGGAGCTATTCATAGTGTACTCATGAACGAAAAGTGCTTTACTCTTCACCAGATGCAGCGAGCAGGTATCTTGTTTGGAAGGTACTGCAGTAATCCCTTTCTGCTAATGAACATTGTCCATTTGTGTGCTAAATCTAAACCTGCAGAAGAATAAACTCCTGTGGGAGATTTCTCTGATTGATCTAATGCAGACCGTTGCTCTCTGTATCTCATACTAGCACCAAGTCTCTTAATTGCGGTACTTTTCATTTTTTTCCTTTTTTCTTATCTGTGCTGTAGGAAAGAAGAGAAAGTCACATAAAGGTTAGCTACAGCTTTCAAATATAAATACTAACAATCAGTATTTCTTCAATGGCATTCCAACATCTAATAATGCTACTCTAGAAAATACAGTTTTTTCCAGTTTCTCTGGCTAACAAGCTGGTTTTTAGTTCTCACCTAACTTAGGTTAAATGGTAGGTGTAAACCACTTCACTTAAGTCAATACAACTTTAAATGAATGATTTCATATAAAAGCTAACTTGGTACACTAAGATAGAAATTTACTTTTTTTTGGTATGATCATCAGTTCAATTTCTGTTCACTTATACATCCTCTAACGTGCTTTCTACTCTTATAAAGAAAGTATGATCATTGGTATATTTTTGCATGGTAACCATAGCAGAGGATAATTTGTTTCAGTACTTTCCAAACATGTATGTGTTCTATCAGAGATGTAAAAATCTTAACAGAGCCGTTGAATGCAAACAACATTTTCAAACCTAAGCTGATCCTGGCACACTCCATATTACATGCTTCAAAGGCTCCTGGCACAACAAAAAAGCTGTATAAATATGTTGGCACAGGCACAAAAGACAGATGTTGCCTCTGCCTCCACTCATAGGAATCTGACTGCTAATTAAATAAACCTTTTTTAACTTTGTTATTATGGTCACTTGAGGAGTCAGCTAAGGATGATAATGTTTCTGTAAGATTCTCTAAGCATTTTTGCAACAGCTTTCAGCAAGCAACCTATAGTTTGCATAGTGAACATTAAACTGTCGGTGCTTGCATTAGGAAAATTGATTATTCCAATTGGTACTAACTCCTATAAAAAGCTGTAGAGGAATGGGGTGAAATTACAGATGCCTTTAAACAGCAGCAGTAGTTACACAGCCAGCTTAATCTGCTCTTTCTATTGAGAGATTCTTTTACTGCTAGCATTGTGAGGAAATAAGGCCAGGAAGTTGTGGATATGTTCAGATTATCTCAAAACAGGCGGTATTTCTGTTCATTTCTGAAAAGCATGTTTGAAAGCATTTATAATGTATTGTTTCTTCTATGCTGTTAGAAAGTCAAGTGAAGATTTCATGCCACACAGAGGAAACACAGCTGCTGAAAGCTGCAAGGCTAGGAGAAGGAATAACTGCAGCATCTTCTTGTGTTTTGGCCTTTTGTCAACAATTTCTGAAACTCATGAAACTTAAAAAGGCAGTCATATTGCTGTCGTGTTCCAAAGCTGTCTCCCTCTTCCCCTTTTCTCACCCAAAATATGTAAGATCTGATATACCGAAACAGGGCAATCTTGTACCAAAATTGTGAGTCTATCTGGCCTTGGCTTATGATGTTTATGTCAGCATAACCGTGTGGTGAGGAAGCCAGAGCAATGTTAACTAAACATGCATTTGATAAAAATGTCCAGTGGTGGAGAATCATCTGTTACACAGATTAGATCACTTTAAATGTTAAAAACGTGATTTCTAGTTTCCTTATTAAAAAAAACTTGTATCCAAATACTCCTTCAAGATTTGCATGAAAAAGAATCCTTATCTAGACCCCTTTTCTTTGGGTTTAGCATATAGAGGGTGAGCTGCAGAGGTAAGCAGAGGGGCTTTTGTACTGTGTTTGAAGAAAGAAATGAGAATTCCTGTTTCTCAACGTGGATCCTACTTCTACATAAAAATTATAGACTCCATGTAACTGCTTAAAAATAAGTGTGTAAAACATACTTTTTTTTTTACTAGGTAATTCTAAATGTTGGCATACTATTTCAGTAGAAGTGCAGTATTAATTAGATTTACAGTTTATCTTGATTATATGAACATAGGTAACTGGGGATATATTTTCCAGTTATTGATTATTTTCCAAACAGATTCTTTTTTTACTGAGATCAAAAAAAATTTATGAACAAGACCTTAAAAAATGATATGTTCTCATGACTTGTGTAAAACAGTGTTTTCTGTTTCTGGTTACCATTGAGGGTGATGGCCAAATTCCCTTCTTGAAGAGGTATTATAACTCCCAAAAAAACACCATTAAGTGACTTCAGGGCCCTGGGACGGCTGGTTAAGGGGTCTGGAGTGCAAGTAGTATTTGCCTCCATACCTCCTGGAAGAATGGGTGAAGAGATAAGCAGGAAGAGTTCACAGATTAATGAATGGCCACGTAACTGGTGTCAAAGGCAGGGCTTTGGGTTCTTTGATCATGGGCTGCTATATGAAACACCTGGCCTGGTGACAGGTGGAATGCATTTGTCCTGGAGGGGGAGAAGGCTTTTGGGGCAGGAGTTAGCAGGGCTCATTGAGAGGGCTTTAAACTAGATGTGAAGGGGGAAGAGGAGACAACTGGGTCTGTTAGGGACGAGCCCAAGAGCAATATACTAGGGCCTGAAGGAAGGTGGTCTAGGGAGGATTTTCGATCATTGAAGAGAAGGGATAGATGTTTAGGCCCCGACCACGAGGCCTCCTGCCTCCCAGGGGTCCCACCAGTGCGCTCTGCTTGCTATCTGAAATGCCTGTACACCAATGCACGCAGTATGGGGAATAAACAGGAGGAGTTAGAGGTCTGTGTGTGATCTAAAGGCTATGACCTGGTGGCAATTACAGAGACATGGTAGGACAGCTCACATGACTGGAATGTGGTCATGGATGGCTATGTCATTTTTAGGAAAGATCGGTCAGTGAAGCGAGGTGGTGGAGTTGCTCTTTATGTGAGGGAGCAACTTGAATGTATTGAGTTTTCTCCAGGGGCTGATGAGGGGCAAGTTGAAAGTCTGTGGGTAAGAATTAAGGGGCAGGCAGGCATGGGTGATACAGTTGTGGGGGTCTATTACAGACCTCCTGATCAGGACGAGGGAGTTGATGAGGCTTTCTACAGGCAGCTGAAAGCAGCCTCACAACTACAGGCCTTGGTCCTCATGGGGGATTTTAACTACCCCGATATCTGCTGGAAGACTTACACAGCCAGCCATTCACAGTGTAGGAGGTTCCTCCAGTGCATTGATGACAACTACATAATGCAAATGGTGGATGAGCCGACTAGGAGAGGAGCGCTGCTGGATCTTGTACTTACCAACAAGGAGGGTCTTGTTGAAGCAGTGATGGTCGATGGCAGCCTTGGCTGCAGTGATCATGAGATGGTGGAGTTCAGGATCCTGTGTGGGAGGAATAGAGTACCTAGCAAGACCAGAACCCTGGACTTCCGCAGGGCCAACTTTAGCCTCCTCAACCAATTGTTAAGGGAAGTCCCATGGGACACGGTGCTAGATGGTAAAGGGGCTCAAGATAGTTGGTCAACATTCAAGGACCACTTCTTGCAAGCTCAGGATCAGAGCGTCCCAATGGGTATGAAATCAAGTAAGGGAGCTAGGAGACCAGCATGGTTAAACAAGGAACTGCTGGGCAAACTCAGGTGGAAAAAAAGAATTTATGGATCATGGAAAGAGGGTCTAGTCACTTGGGAGGAATATAGGACAGTTGTCAGAGGATGTAGAAAGGCAATTAGGAAAGCTAAGGCCTCCTTGGAACTTAACCTTGCAAGCCAGGTGAAGGACAATAGAAAGGGCTTTTTCAAATACATAGCTAATAAAACTAACACTAGAGGCAATATAGGCCCACTGATGAATGAGGTGGGTGCCCTAGAGACAGAGGATATAAAGAAGGCAGAGGTGCTGAATGCCTTCTTTGCCTCTGTCTTTACTCCTGTAGGCTTTCCCCAGGAGCCCCTGATCCCTGTAGCCCCAGAAGAAGTCAGGAAAAAGGAGGAGTTTGCCTCAGTAGATGAGGATTGGGTTAGGGATCAGTTGAGCAATCTGGATATCCATAAATCGATGGGACCAGCTGGAATGCACGCAAGGGTGCTGAGGGAGCTGGCAGAGGTCATTGCTAGGCCACTCTCCATCATCATTGGTAAGTCATGGAGAACAGGAGAGGTGCCTGAGGACTGGAGGATAGCAAATGCCACTCCAATCTATAAGAAAGGCAAGAAGGAGGACCCGGGTAACTATAGACCGGTCAGCCTCACCTCCATCCCTGGAAAGGTGATGGAACAGCTTGTTCTTGGCACTATCTCTAGGCACATCAAGGATGAGGGGGTCGTTAAGAGCAGTCAACATGGTTTTACCAAGGGTAAGTCATGTTTGACCAACCTGATTGCCTTCTATGAGGAAATAACTAGGTGGATAGATGATGGTAGAGCGGTAGATGTGGTTTATCTTGATTTCAGTAAAGCATTTGACACTGTCTCCCACAGCATCCTTGTAGATAAGCTGATAAAGTATGGGTTTGGTGATCAGGTAGTGAGGTGGATTGTGAGCTGGCTGAAGGGAAGCCAGAGAGTTGTGGTTAATGGGACGGAGTCTAGTTGGAGGCCTGTGACTAGTGGAGTCCCTCAGGGGTCGGTGCTGGGACTGGTGTTGTTTAATATCTTCATCAACGACTTGGATGAGGGTACAGAATGTATCCTCAGCAAGTTTGCTGATGACACCAAACTAGGAGGAGTGGCTGACACACCAGAGGGTTGTGCTGCCATTCAACGAGACCTCGATAGGCTGGAGAGTTGGGCGGGGAAAAACTTAATGAAATTCAACAAGGGCAAGTGTAGAGGTTTGCATCTGGGGAAGAACAACCCCATGTCCCAGTACAGGTTGGGGGCTGACCTGCTGGAGAGCAGTGTAGGGGAAAGGGACCTGGGGGTCCTGGTGGACAGCAGGATGACCATGAGCCAGCAATGTGCCCTTGTGGCCAAGAAGGCCAATGGCATCCTGGGGTGAATTAGAAAGGGGGTGGTTAGTAGGTCAAGAGAGGTTCTCCTTCCCCTCTATTCCGCCTTGGTGAGGCCACATCTGGAGTATTGTGTCCAGTTCTGGGCCCCCAGTTCAAGAAGGACAGGGAACTGCTTGAGAGAGTCCAGCGCAGAGCCACAAAGATGATGAAGGGAGTGGAACATTTCCCTTATGAGGAAAGGCTGAGGGAGCTGGGTCTCTTTAGCTTGGAGAAGAGGAGACTGAGGGGTGACCTCATTAATGTTTATAAATATGTCAAGGGTGAGTGTCATGAGGATGGAGCCAGGCTCTTCTCAGTGACATCCAATGATAGGACAAGGGGCAATGGGTGCAAGCTGGAACATAGGAGGTTCCACATAAATGTGAGGAAGAATTTCTTCACAGTGAGGGTAACAGAGCAGTGGAACAGGCTGCCCAGAGAGGTTGTGGAGTCTCCTTCTCTGGAGACATTCAAAACCCGCCTGGACATGTTCCTGTGTGACCTGATCTAGGTGTTCCAGCTCTGGCAGGGGGATTGGACTAGATGATCTTTTGAGGTCCCTTCCAATCCCTAACATTCTGTGATTCTGTGATTCTGTGAAGAAAACAGATATTTACATTAAAAAAAGGAAGAAAAAAATAAAATCACTGCTTTCAGACCTTCTTTTCATTTCTTTCTTTTTTTTTTTTTTTCTGTTTTGTTTTGTTTAAGCAATGCATAGAAAGCCAAGACATTACAGCCTGCTTGGCTGATCACATTGAACAGATGGGTTTATGCCTTAAATAGTCTCTGACCTTACTGGAATTGTCTTTAACCAGCAAAAAGCAGAAAACTCAGGGAATATCACCTTGTGAGATCAGGGAAGAAAAGTAAAATCTGATAAATGAATTAGACATTCAGTTTTGTTCTCTAGGAATTATAAGGCAGGAGTAACAGGTTCTGGAGAGGATAATGGAAAGTTTGCTGAAACCTGATGGGTATTTGCAAGTAAAAGGAACAAATATCCAAGTTAAGAGTAAAGGCTCATTTGTGCTTTCTTGCTTTTGAAATTGGGAGATAACAGAAGGAATAAAAAACCTGAAAGTTTATAGTATCTGGAAGGACACCCACATAGGTAATCAATACAGGAAATTTAATTCAGCTTGCTTCTATACTTTTCTGTAAACTGTCAATGATGTGACTAGACATACAAGACCAAGTTAAAACAAGCATAGTACCATTTTAAATATAGCTGAAGCTTCAAAGGGTAAACAAAGCCAAAACTATTTTAAATACTTTTTTTTTCTGTCAGGAACAGTTCACTGATGAACCTGATCTTCCTTATACTGATGCTGGTATAACTTTTGTTATCCATTCACCCAAAGAGCTTCCACACTTTGATAGTTTAGGTTTATTAACACCGTTCAGCATGCATTCACAGGTCTCAGTCTGCCAGCTGAAGGTGAGGACTTTGTCCATAAAGCAGAAATATTGGCCTTTACTGTCTCTAATTCTCTTTTGAAGTGTGACAATGAATTAGACATTTTGGAAGTTAAAATATTTATCGTGACAAAGTGATTGCTAAAAATAACATTTTCTTCAGACAAACAAAATTACTGCTGGGGGACAGGATGTCCTTGGTCTTCATAACCTGTATGTAAGTCTGCCTTTCTTTCCTAACATCTTACAGTCTTGCTGAGCAACAATGATATAAGGACACTGCAGCAGTTCTCCATCAACACAGTCTATTACTATTAATGTCGTCTCAGATACCTAGTGGAATCCATTGTGCAGCACGACAGCTACGACGTAGTCGCCGTCACGGAACTGTGGTGGGATGACTCTCATAAGTGGAGTGCTACAATGGATGACTATAAGCTCTACAAGTGGAATAGGCAAGGTAGAAAGGGCGGTGGGGTGGCGCTCTATATTAGGGAGCGTTTTGACTGCATGGAGATCGATAAGTGTGATGAGACAGTTGAATGTTTATGGGTAAAGTTGAGGAAGGCGAACGAGGCAGATATCCTGTTGGGAGTCTACTACAGGCCACCTGACCAGGATGAAGAGGTTGATGAACTGTTCTGTAGACAACTGGCAGAAGCTGCAAAGTTGCAAGCCCTTGTTCTTGTGGGGGACTTCAACTTACCAGACATCTGCTGGAAATATAACACAGCAGAGAGAAAACAGTACAAGAAGTTCCTGGAGTGCATGGAAGATAACTTCCTGACTCAGCTGATAAGTGAGCCCACCAGAGAAGGTGCCTTGTTAGACCTGTTGTTCACGAACAGGGAAGGACTGGTAGGGGATGTGGTGGTTGGAGGCCATCTCGGGCTGAGCGACCATGAAATGATCCAGTTCTCGATCCTTAGCCTAGTTAGGAGGGGGGGGCAGCAAAACTTTCACTGTGGACTTCCGAAGGGCAGACTTCAACCTGTTTAGAACACTGGCTGAGAAAGTCACTTGGGGAACAGTCCTAGAGGGCAAAGGGGTTCAGGAAGGATGGACTCTTTTCAAGAAGAAACTGTTAGAGATGCAGGAGCAGGCTGTCCCCATGTGTCATAAAACAAACTGGCGGGGAAAGCAACCGGCCTGGCTGAACAGGGAGCTTCTGCTGGGACTTAGGAGAAAGAAGAGAGTCTACCACCTTTGAAAGAAGGGGCAGGCTACTCAGGGAGAGTATAAGGATTTAGTTAGGTTGTATAGGAAGAATATTAGGGAGGCAAAAGCCCAGCTTGAACTCAGCCTGGCCACTGCCGCAAAAGATAATAAGAAGCGTTTTTTTACAAATATATTAACAATAAAAAAAGATGCAGGGAGAATCTCCATCCCTTATTGGATGCGAGGGGGAACATTGCTACCAAGGATGAGGAAAAGGCTGAGGTACTTAATGCCTTCTTTGCCTCGGTCTTTAATGGCCAGACCAGTTCTCCTCATGATATTCAGTTCCCTGAGCTAGAAGATTGGGATGGAGATCAGAATAAACCCCTCATAATCCAGGAAATAGTAGTGAAGGACCTGCTGAGTCAATCAGAGACCCATAAGTCTATGGGGCCGGATGAGATCCATCCGACAGTGCTGAGGGAGCTGGTGGAGGAACTTGCCAAGCTGCTCTCCATCATCTGTCAGCAGTCCTGCTTATCAGGAGAGGTCCCGAATGACTGGAGACTTGCCAGTGTGACACCCATCTACAAGAAGGGCAGGGAGGAAGATCCGGGGAACTACAGGCCTGTCAGCCTGACCTTGGTGCCAGGGAAGGTTATGGAATGGTTCATCTTGGGGGAGATCACGCGGCAAGTGCAGGACAACAGGGGGATCAGGTCCAGCCAACATGGGTTCATGAAGGGCAAGTCCTGTTTAACCAACCTGATCTCCTTCTATGATCAGGTGACCTGCCTAGTGGGTGAGGGGAAAGCGGTGGATGTTGTCTACCTGGGCTTCAGTAAGGCATTTGACACTGTGTCCCACAGCATTCTGCTGGAGAAGCTGGCAGCTCATGGTCTAGACAGGTGGACTCTTCACTGGGTTAAAAACTGGCTGGATGGCTGAGCCCAGAGAGTTGTGGTGAATGGAGTTAAATCCAGATGGAGACCGGTCACAAGTGGTGTCCCTCAGGGCTCGGTCTTGGGGCCAGTCTTGTTTAATGTCTTTATCAATGACCTGGATGAGGGGATCAAATGCACCCTCAGTAAATTTGCAGATGACACTAAATGAAATGGGAGTGCCAATCTGCCTGAGGGTAGGGAGGCTCTGCAGTGGGATTTGGACAGGCTGGAGAGATGGGCTGAGACCAATTGTCTGAGGTTTAACAAGGGCAAGTGCCGGATCATGCACTTGGGTCACAACAACCCCATGCAGTGCTACAGGCTTGGGGCAGAGTGGCTGGAAAGCTGCCTGGTGGAAAAGGGCCTGGGGGTGTTGGTTGACAGCCAGCCGAACATGAGCCAGCAGTGTGCCCAGGTGGCCAAGAAGGCCAATGGCATCCTGGCCTGTATCAGAAACGGTGTGAGCAGGAGGAGCAGGGAGGTGATCGTGCCCCTGTACTCGGCACTTGTGAGACCACACCTTGAGTACTGTGTCCAGTTCTGGGCACCACAGGATAAGAAGGACATTGAGGTGCTGGAGCGAGTCCAGAGAAGGGCAACGAGGCTGGTGAGAGGTCTGGAAAACAGGCCTTATGGAGACCGGCTGAGGGAACTGGGGTTGTTCAGTCTGGAGAAGAGGAGACTGAGAGGAGACCTCATTGCCCTCTACAACTACCTAAAAGGAGGTTGTAGTGAGGCTGGTGTTGGTCTCTTCTCCCAAATTACTAATGATAGGAAGAGAGGAAATGGCCTCAAGTTGCATCAGGGGAAGTTCAGACTGGATATTACGAAGAAGTTCTTTACTGAGATGGTGGTTAGACATTGGAACAGGCTGCCCAGGGAGGTGGTGGAGTCGCCGCCCTTGGAGGTGTTCAAAAAACAAGTGGATGAAGCACTTGAGGCCATGGTCTAATGGTCTGGTGGTTAGGGAGATGTTGGGATAAAGGTTGGACTTGATGATCCTGGAGGTCCTTTCCAACCATAGTAATTCTGTGATTCTATTCCTCTATTTTTTGAAAACAACCCGTAAGAATTTTGCTAGTAAACCTGCCGTTAGTAGTCTTCTTCACTAAAATTCACAATTTAAATATTAGTAAGATAAAACCGCAAGTGTTTTCATATCGTAGTCAGTGTTAGATAGATGTTTTCCATAAACTGAAAGACATGTTTGGAATTATAAAGCCTTAAGGAAAGACTAAGTGCTTTGATTTCTATTAAAAAAATCTTTGCTTTAGTTTATAGGGTGTTATGTTTGCATGCTTTGATGAAGCTTTCATGTGATCTGGAAGGGTGTGTGTTATGTGAAAACAGATGAGTTTGCTTCTTCTCTTTCACGTTAAAGATACAGGTAGTGTAAACTCTTGTTTGGTCAATTACTTGTTTCTCTTCCAAAATGCAAATAGTTTCAAAAAGATGTCTGAGTTTTCAGCCTTTGGCATTATCTGACAGCCAAAGTGTCATAAAATGGATCTTTTAAAACTGTCCTTACTAGCAATTACTCCCCTGACACGTCACATAGTCTTTGTTGGTCGTCTAAAGTTATCTGTGTTTTCTTATTTCTTTAATTTTTACAGAAAATCAATAAAATAATTTCTGAGAATTTTTTGATAGTCATCATAAACATTTATGAAAGAACTACAGCTTTAACAGTGTAACTTAATTTTATTACACCAAGGAAAAACAAAAATAATGCTTGCAACAAATAGACGGAGTTACACTTTGTAAAACTAATACGCATTGATGGAGATTCAGCTACAACAGTTCCAGGCAGGTAATCATCAGATTTGTGTAACAAGATTACACTTTCTTATTCCTTTTTTAAAAAAATTTTTAAGACACCAGACAAGGCTTTTGTAGGTGGTATTAGTCACGTTTGCTTATTCCATTAAAATTTCTGTGTTTTACAAAATGTCCTTTAAACAATATAAAAAAGGATAGTTTCTCTTCTAACAACTTAGCAGGAAAGAGACATTTTCAAGTAGAAGCTTGTAGATAGTATAAGTCATACTTAGCTAGTTACCATATAATGAATAGGAGCAAATTGTGCATTTCATGCAAAATGATTAAATATAATCATATGCAATTAGATATTTGCTCTTCTAACCCATACTTCATAAGTTGCTTTATTTTTGTTTTGTTTAGGCAGTCCTTTTTTATCCCCAAATAAATATTCTGTATCTTCAGAACATGTTCTCAACCAAAGATTATACATCTTGCCATTACAATTTTCCATCACTCTTCAAAACTGAAATAAAATAAACCAAATTTCACACTAAAATATCCTTAAAATATATATATTAATATTTTACAATTTAGCAATTGCCACCATTGCTTATTTGCAAAACTTATAACTGTAATAGTTCTTGTTATCATCATAAAAAACAGTAGAGGCCACATTTGTAAAGTATAAGGTCACATGTATGCTTTTTTTTTTTTTTTCGTATGTCTCTTTTAACCAGAAAGGCTATGCCACCAAAGACCATACTTTAACTGGTAAATACATACAGTCTTAGTATAGTTTATCTGCATCTCAGGGTTGGCATAAGCATTAAAGCGAAATAGCCTCTTGCTAGGATAAATTGCATCTCCACTCAGAATGTTAGTCACCGTAATTATAGAGATATGTCCTTTCTAGGGTAGGCAGTAGATTTTAATAATATCCCTAATTTGCACTTCCTGAAGTATTTGAAAATTTGATTGCTTCGTTGGTTATATTTAGAAGAAAAAAATCTTTTACACATTCTCTTTTCTGTTTATAATTGCCAGTGGGTTGTTCATGTTTCTGTGGCTACAAAAGAGGTATACGGGAAGAACACAAACTTTTTGTATCTTACAAAATATTTATAACATTTCTTATAATTTTAAGGTATAATGGTACCTAGAGTGAGAAGTACTTAAATGAGAGCTTGAATCTCTACAAGAGTTATCTTGTAACATTTGGCTTACCTAAAACATTCAGGAGAAAGCAAAATGACACTAGGAACTCTTTTTTATGTGTATTTAAAGGCATTAATGCAAAGACATGGGTTCTTCATGATGTGTCTTCTTCCTGCCTATCTACCTGCCTATTACCTGTGTAATAAGCTACATAACAGCTTCTTTCTCCCACAAACAACAAAAAGGACCTTGAGCTTGAACAGAGGAACCGAAATGATCAAGAATGTTGTCTTTCATTATGTGCTCTCTCCTTATTTCTACTTGCTGTTATTAAATTCCTTCACCAACTTCTTTGAATAATCTTTGATAAAGAGGATAAGATTTGAGGAAAATCTTAATGAGAGAAGTCTTAGAGGGGATCTCATCAATGCTTTTAAATAACTAAAGCGTGGGTGTCGGCAAGATCGGGTCAGACTCTTTTCAGTGGTGCCCAGTGACAGGACAAGGGCCAATGGGCACAAAATGGAACAGGAAGTTCCATCTGAACATGAGGAAAAATTTCTTTATTGTGGGGGTGACAGAGCACTGGAACAGGCTGCCCAGAGAGGTTGTGGAGTCTCCTTCTCCACAGACATTCAAAACCCACTTGGACGCCATCCTGTGCGACCTGCTCTGTGTGAACCTGCTCTGGCAGGGGGATTTGGACTAGATGATCTCCAGAAGTCCCTTCCAACCCTGACCATTCTGTGATTCTGTGATTAGTTTTCTAAGTTTTCTTCAAGGCTTTTTTTTGTGTCTTTGGGCAAACCATGTGGCCCTCTGTTTCGTAGTCCTTTAAAAATAATAATTTGTAGTCCTTTTCCTGATTTATATTGAAATTTCCATGGTATACCTTTGAAGTTGTGAAGGACAGATGATACAAAAAGTCAAGCTGTTTCAGGGAGACTAATTTTCATTCTAAGTGTTGACAAATTTATGTTATCAGTTATACCTCTGAGTTATTTTCAGGTTAAAATGTAGGTGTTCATTCAGACACAATTTGTAAAAGACCATTTAAAGTTTTGAAATCATAAATTCTGGTGTATTACAGTCATTAAAAGCACCAAAAGCAATGTTTAGAATATTTACATAACTGTGCTAAGTTTTAGCAATAACTATTCTGAAACATTCATGCTGGTTTTTATTAAAATTGTATTCATTATATGGGTCAAACCATCTCTAAAAATTTATGTGGAAATGTGTTGTTTTGTCTAGAACTATTTTATGCCAAAAATAAATGAATACTTGAATTCTGAGTATAATACTGAGTAAGTACAATTTTGAGTGCAATCCAATGCAAACTAGTTAAGGGAAAGGTATAGAATTACCGCACAAAACTTTTGGGTCTGATCATGATTTTTACTGATTTAAAGGCTTGCCTATATCCACTGGGAACACCATCAGAAATGCCATGCCATGTACCCCAGAAAATGCCATTGCGAACACCTTTATATTTCTTGTGGTAGTACTTGCCATTGAGGTTGGCAGACAAGCACGCATCAAACCACCAGCCAGAGCTGTAGTATGCTCCACAGTTTCCTGAAGGATACCTGTCGTTGTCCTTGTCTGGAGTGGTAAAGAACTTTTGGTCATGGTTGTAATGCCTGCTGTAGTGAAGGGCATCTCCTGCTGTGCCGCTGTAGCCACGAACACTTAGACGGTACTTCAGATATTCATTGGCCACGTAGAAGTGTTCGTATTTTGCATACTCTCTGATACCATTGAAATCTTCCAGTTCAATCCTCAGTTGCATTTCCTGGCTCTTTGTCAAAAGGTGAATTTTGTCATTCCCCAGCCAAAACTCCCTGCTGAGGTTTCCAAAGCCATTTTTGTAGTCGTTCCAGGTTCTGTTAAAGTTAGTGCTACCATCCTGACGCCGTTGCAGCACTGTCCAGCCGCCTCCATGTGTTTGCATGTCACAGTAAACTTCAAAGCTATCGTTTCTGGAGCCAGGGCTAATCCTGTAGATCCCGTTAATCCTTCTGCCTGATATGTAATGATCAGCACAGTCTCTCTGCATTATTTGTATAACTGGTGGGAGAATAGATAGTGTTAGAATAAACATAATTAGGTTTAAAAATCAACAAAATTTTTACCCAGACTGGTATGGCATACAGAACTTGGATTGGAGAGACTTCTACATAGGAAATAGTGTTACAACACTTCCATTTCTAGGGAGAAACAGGGTTTTTTCCATCATATTTACTCTATTATAGGTTCCACGTAGGTTCTATGTATCAGATAGCTGTCCTAAAAAAGTTTAAATGACTTTTTGTTTCAGAACTGCCTAATATGGGGGCATTTTGATTGTCTGCTTTCCCTTTTCTCCTTTTCTCTGTTCTTGTCTTTATTGTTTCATTACCTTCTTTAAATTCAGCCTTATTTCTTCAGTCCATACTTCTAATGCTTTGTGGTTACACACTTACTGCTTTTTGTATTTAAGTGTGTACCATCACACCCTGCCTATAATTTTAATCTTCCTCTTGGCATTATGTCAGAGAAAAAGCTTTGTCCATATGGGAATGACTGTAACCTGGCTATTGTTCAGTTGACATAATTTGATACAGAACATGACATCATTAGGAATGTTTCATGTGTTAATGTTGACTGTACTTTAGGAAGCAGGAAAAAAAGTAATAAAATTGTCTCATCTATTGTAGTAATACTGTGATTCTTAGAAGGGTGAAGCTAGAAAGGTGACGGTGCTTTCCTGTGTATGTGGCATTGCTGGCTTTACAGTAATGAACAGTTTTAGCATCTACCATTAATACAGCTTTTCCCCACTGATGTGTGTATTTTATGCAGAAGAAAAATACCTCCAGGTGTTTCTTGCAGAGTGAAAATCCATTTTTGATCCACATTGTCATTCAGTAATGACATTGTGTTCAAAAGCATGGTATTATAATTCCATGTTCTTAAGTAAATGATACAGGGAGCTCTCAGAAATTCTGAGTTAAGAGTCGAAACCATAATGTTCATTCCTATTGCAGATTCAAATTTATGGGCATGTTCCTTCGCAGGCTTGAATTGCATGTTTTTCCTAGAAAAAATTAAACAATTAAACTACTTCTTGAAAGAGAGAAGTGTTCTTAAGCTGCAGCAGGGGATAAGACTCAGGATTCCTTGTTTGCCAGTACAGAAAACTGGGTATCTGTGAAAGCACAAAGTATAGGCATCAAAGGCTTAAAAGCCAAATCTAAATGCACAATAGATTCTCATTTATTTCACTGAACTTTGTGTAAGATCTTTGGTGGACTAAGTTTCAGAGCAGATATTGACAGAGAATATACATTTCAGATAAAATGCTTTTATAATCCAATTAAACTCCTAGTTAAATAAAGTTTAGCTATTACTTTCAGTGGATGCAGAACTAGCTCCTGTATAGGAAAAAGTTGTAGTTGTTACTCTTGCTAGTTTTCGTAATGCATATATTGCTGCTACAAATATTTTTAGCATCAGTTACTGTAAAATATAAGGAATCTCTACATGATCCTATGCTGTGAACACTACCCAACATTTCAGAAAGTGTGAGAAATATCTAAAATTAATTGAGTCTGTTATGAAGTACTTCACTTGAGTTTGATTCAGTGCCCATTATCAATACACCAAAAATCACTTATTCTTTTTGTGAATGTTTTATATCTGAATTCAAGTAATTGATTTCTACTGATTTATATTTGATTTAAGCTGATTGTTGATATAGTAAAAGCATTACCTTTATTATTATTCATTTGCTCTTTTTGCACTTTCAAGAATTACAGCTGTGCATATACTGTACCATCTGCAGATCCATCAATTTTCAATATGGGTAGACACAAGAACAGTTTTATTTTGAGCTCATATAGAATCACAGAATAGCCTTGGTTGGAAAAGACCTCTAAGATCATCAAGTCCAACCATTAACCTAACACTGCTAAGCAACGGAGACTTAAAAACTGTAATGCAGCCTGATTTTTCTTTACTTTTGCTCTAGAGAGCCCGATCTTCATACATATGACATCTAAGTGGTAGAATACACTGACAATCTAGTGAACACTTCCTGTTTTTGAAGATTGTTATGTGTGATATAAAAACTTTATGACTTTAAAAAACCCCTAAATATTCCCTTAATAACAATCAACATTAGAAAGAAATTCTTAGTTCTATTTCTTGATTTTAATTGGGACACTTATAAAGTAAAAGAAAAAAGTGTTTGTCAGTGATAACTCCTGTTTTATGACTTGCTAAGGACTTAGTGTTTAAATGATGGTGCATGTTTTACTCATTTGAGAAGTATTGTTAATAAGCTTTTTAGCTGAGCCTTTCAGATATTTGCTGTGATGATAGAACAATTATTTTATTATCTGTTAAAAACTAAATGTTTTACTAGATTCACTTCATTTTTAATAATGTCTTGCAGACCTTTTCAAACCCATGCAGTTTTCTAAGGCACACCTAGAGAAAATTTACCCCTTCTCATCCAAGGAGAAAATATATGTACTTCACAGATGTTTAATATCCTTGATGAAGGGTGGTACAGTGTAAAATAAAGTTAATTTTTCGTGTTTACTAATTGACTTTTTAAAAAAAAAAAAAAGTCCTTTGAAAATTTGTGTTTTAAATGCCATAATAAAGTCCAGTTCTAGGAGGAACTGAACACCTGCAGCTCTCAGTAACCCTCTAGTGGCAGCTGAAATGTTTTACAGAAGTATAAATGAACGCTAAAAGAGCAAATACTTAACTTGTTAACACAGCTATTTGGCTAAAATATATTTACAACTGTTTAACTAATATTTGTAAAATGCACAGAAAGTTTATTCAGGCAGTAAGAATTAATAGGTTACATACCAGGTCTTGGTTGCATTGCTGGACATTTAGAAGAGCATTTGTCATCAAGGCTGTTCACAACAAACGTCAAATTAGCAACTTTGCTGTCGACATAATGTTCTACGTTGTTCATATTTATGAGGCTCATCTTCTCTAAACGACCCTGCAGTGTCTGAATCTGGCTCTTTGCATTTTTTAAGCTGGTTGCCATTCTGTTAACTTTGCTTTGCAGTTCCTTTACTCTGTTATCTTGGACTCTGCTGTTTTCTGCTGGAGCTTCTGCGTTAGGTAACAGGAATTCATTGCTACTGTCTCTTTCTTGGTTGTCATCTGCCTGCAGTTTGCAATCTTGGCAGCATTTTTTCAGCTTGTTTACTGCTTCTTTAAGGGTCTGTACTTCTTTGAGAGTCTTCTCAAGCAGTCTGAATTCTTTAGGTAACTGAATGGTCATTGGAGGCAGATTTATCTGATACGGACAATCCTCTCCTTCATCACATTTCCGATTAGTTTTGAGCTTTATAGGACAAGTCTCAGTAACTTTTCCTTCTTTAGCATCCTCTTCATCTTCTAAAACAACTGCAAAGACATTTGTTAAAGCAAGGAGTGCTGTCTTCAGCAAGACTAAGTAAACGAGCAGCTTCATCTTCACAGAGAAACTGGCAGTATGAGGAAGTATGCAAAAGTGGAACAACTTTATAAGGGCAGCTTGAAGCCTGTGAGTTATCAGACTGCCTACACTGTTCTCAGAAATGGGTGGGAGTGCTTGCATCACGAGTGATTAATAGCAGAGCAAAGTAGGTAGTGCTTCCAAGAGTAACACATTTCAGTGGGGATTCCTGACTCAGAACTAGTGTATGTAAGCAAAATGATGAAATGCATGTGTGCTGATCACTTAGGTAGTTTAATTTCATTCCTTGTTGTACACTGATTTTCATTTTGGGGGAAAAAAATCACTTAGTTCTGTGTTATAATAGTCTTTTAAAATCTGTTGCTTAATGTTTGAATGTTCTAAAACTGCTTTTGAAAACCAGACTTTAGGTTTATCACAGCAGGTGGAAAAGGTGAAAAACAGCCCTTTTTCCCTTTTGAGGTTTATCACAGCAGTAACTTCACTGACACTCAGTCTTCTTCTTCCTAAAACTTTTTTACGTTAATAGGTGCATTTGTGAAAATGATTTAAATCCTAAAGCGTGTTGAAACACACATATAGTTTTGATTCCAAACACTTTTCAGGATAGAGCCATAAACTAAGGAGAGTGAGCAGCACTTTCTTCTTCCTATTTTGCCTAACACTGCTTAGAATAGTTACCTGGAATATTCACGATTTTTATGGCACTTCACAGTTAAAATTCACTGTTATCTGATTCTGAGTACTTTTTACTGAAACTTTCTAAGTGAAGGGAAGGGAACTTAAGATTCCCCCCCTTCAGTGCACAGGATCCTAACTGTTGGTTGTCAGGAAAACCCAAAGCAAAGCCTGGTGTTCTGAATATTGTCCCAGATTCTAAATCTAAAGCAAGGCAGGGAGCTTCCATGGGCCCATCAGTTTGGGGTATTCTTTTCTGTACTCCTGATTTTCGGTTCCTGCTTGTCTTTTTATTGTGCTTTGTATCAGCTTTAAGAGTTAATCATGTACTTTGCACGACTAGTCACACCAAATGAAATACTTCAGCTCTAGGTGACAATTGCCATGTACTTCCTTATTTTTATTCTACAGCCACCTTTGCCATTCTCACATGGTGCCTATGCAGTTTTAATGATCTATGTCATTTTCCTTGTCCCCCAAAGCAAGGCTACATGGACATGTCTTTGTGCATTTGTAGCTCAGTCAAGAGTCAAGTAACTTGCATGAGTAATGGATTTTTGCACCACTTCTTGTTTAATTGGTCCAATCTGAACAATTTATTTTCCTAAACCCTATTTGAAATTACTCATAATACAGATTAAACATTAAACAGACATTAGTCACACACATACTCTGTAAGTTCATGATCTCTGGAATGTTACTAGCTTTTATAGAGATCACAGGTTTATGCTGATTGATAGTACAGGAGGGAGGCTTGGTAAAAAAGCCCTACTTGTCTTACCTGCTGCACCAGTTCCTTGAGATTCCTGCATAGCACAATGGTCTGAGTATTTTCTTGGGAAATGGGTTTTGGATCTACCTTTCCCATATTCTAAGTGAACATCCCAGTACCTGCCATTTTAGTTATGTGGCAAAACTGTGTATCTCTCCCCTTCAGATTGTGAAAGTTCTCCAGCAATGAGGTGAAATACCCTTCCTTGGACTGCAGCTTGGATGTAAGACATTAACATTACTTCGGTCTTGTTAAAAGTGCATCAAAACTGAAACATTTGTAACAGTAGATTAAATGTATGAATTGAATTTGTGAGTAAAATTTTAATCTTTTTTATTTCATGTATTTACAGAGCCTTGTTCTCCTGTGTATGTGCAACTGTCAAATCGAGGAAAGCTATACCAGCCTCCTTTAAGGGCCTTTAGAAGTAGAGTTCCTAAATTCTTGTTATTTGGGAAGCCACATTCTCCCCACGCTATTGTTCAGTTTACAATGAACTCTGCTGTCTGCTGTGTGATTTTGGATTGGACAAACTATTCTATATGTCTGTAAAATTAATAATAATTATTCTTGGTAGACCACATCTTATGAATTGCCTTGAAATGTTTAAATGCATATCAAACACTGTTACAATTTGTGACTTTTGTGCTGCATTGAAAGCCTAAAATATCATTAGAAATGAGTGACTTCAAGTAGGGCAGAAATTTCTAGTAATGCTGAATGTCAAAGAAAGTTCAGCTAGTAACGTGAGGTATCTGAGCTTTTCAAATATCTTTGTCCTGTGACATTCATTGCTTGGTCCCTTATATACCTTCATTTGGGGATATTTACTTACTCCTTTGGATGAGATTTCTGTAATCTTGATTTTGTTATTAGTCTGATGTTCTGCTGCTAGGCTATTAGCGGGCTCTTTGGAGCCTGAAAGACCCATTTCTCCAACAGGTACCTGTATGCTTCTCCTACCCGGAGAAGTTTTATCTTCCTGTTCTGTCAGGGAATATCCATTCCCAACAATTTCATAGAATTATAGAATCATAGAATCATAGAATGTATTGGATTGGAAGGGACACTCAAGAGTCATCTAGTCCAACCCCCCTGCAGTGAGCAGGGACATCTTTACTAGATCAGTTTGCTCAGAGCCCCATCAAGCCTGACCTTGAATGTCTCCAGGGATGGGGCCTCCACTACCTCCCTGGGCAACCTGTTCCAGTGATCTACTACCCTCATATTGAAAAACTTTTTCCTTACATCTAACCTAAATCTACCCTTTTCTAGTTTAAAGCCATTACCCCTTGTCCTATTGCCACATGCCCTCATGAACAGTCCCTCCCTGGCTTTCTTATAGGCACCTTTCACGTATTGGAAGGTCACTATAAGGTCTCCCTGGAGCCTTCTCTTCAGGCTGAGCAACCCCAGCTCTCTCAGCCTATGTTCATAGGAGAGGTTCTCCAGCCCTTTGATCATTTTTGTGGCCCTACTCTGGACACGCTTCAACAGGTCCACATCCTTGCCAGGTCTCTCTTCTTCCTTCAGGAACTCGAAGTAGTATGCCACAGCCCTTTTCATGTTTCATGCCTCTTCCTTAGGATAAATGAAGCAAACTTTCAAAACTGAGTTTTTCAGAAGTGCTTGTCCTTGGAGGGAGCACTCAGCAATCTCATACTGTAAGATGCTGATGCAGCTTAAATAATGGCAGAAATATTGTACCAGATCAAAACTGAGAACTGTAGTTGTTTATAAACAACGTCTCTTTCCAGATGGCTTTTCTAGATCCCTGGAGTGTTCTGTATAATACTTAAAACTTTAAAGTAGTTAAGCAATCACAAAACCCAAACCCCATTTTTTTTCCAGCTGTGAAAGGGTCTAGCTGAATAACAGCTGATGACCCCAAGTGAGAATTTTCTATCAAGTCTTCTGTTCGGTTAGAAGTTTTTTTCTTGTAGCTTTTCATCTTTTTCATTCTTATTTTTAGGAATTTACTTTTCTTTCTGTGCACTGAAGCGATATCTTAATCTTACAGACATATCTTCCTAAAGACAAAGAAAATAACTGAGAGGTCATGATTTTCTTAAATTCTACTGAAGATTTTAATTCTGTTCCCAGAACTACCCAGTGGTTGCAAAATTAAAGAAGTAATATATTTTGGTTTAACAGGCTTGTCTTAGTACTATTTTTTCAAAGTTTGTCGAAAGCAGCATGAACCCATGATATTTTTTTCCCATTATTTATCAGAGCAAGGTTGTTTTTTTTTTCAGGCAGATTACGAAATGTAGATCAAATAGAAAACAACAAAGTTAATACTGTAGGCAGAGGTTAATTTAACTAGTGACTATGGCAATTGAAAACATGACAGCTTGCCATCTGTTTGATTTCTGGCTTTGTGCTGGGACTAAACATCTCCTGCAGCAGAGTTGCTGCAAAACATCCAGGTTTGTGTAAGCAGTTGAAAAGGCTGCCCAGAGAGGTTGTGGAGTCTCCTTCGCTGGAGACATTCAAAACCCGCCTGGATGCGTTCCTGTGTGATGTATTCTAGGTGACCATGCTCTGGCAGGGGGGTTGGACTAGATGATCTTTTGAGGTCCCTTCCAACCCCTAGGATTCTGTGATTCTGTGATCTGTTACCATTTTGGTGACATTTTGGTGACAGAGATGGAATATGTTAAGATTCAACTGTTGCAGTAATATTTTTGATGGTTTTTTGTAGACTTCAGTGATACTGTGATACATTTTGGCTGAGAGGATGAAAAGTAACCAGATTTAGCTTCACTTTTTCCCACAGTGTGGAATATATACCAAAAGTCCATACCAGAAACAAATTTTGATTTAGGATTCTTTTTGATTAATTCAGTTTGTTTCCTTTTTTAATTCAGTAGCATTCTTCATGCAAACAGTCTTCATGTTTGTCCTGGTTCCCCAGGAGCAGACCCATGGGCCAGCCATGCAGGCAGGTCATGATTAGCCCAGCTGGGTTATTAGAGTCAGCTGGGAGATGCAATCAAGGCAGCTGACTCACAGGTGTATCCCATACCACTTAATCATGCTCATTATAAAAGGAAGGAGTTTGGTGAGGGTGGGGAGTTCTCCTTCTTGGGGTTCTTCCCTCTTGACCTTCTGCTGATCCTAAGGACCAGGCTGAGTATAAGCTTGTATACTTTATGTTGGTAATTGTATTTGTTTTGTTATTGCATTAAATCTGGTTTTACTTCAGCCCATGGGGCTTCTCTCTTTTTTTCAGCTATTCACCCTCTTAGCTGAGGAGGGTCATCGGGTGGTAGAACAACTGTTACAGTTTAGCTCTGTGTACTGGATCATGAGCCTGCATGTTCGACTTCTTCATGTGTCTATGAGAACATGTCAGAGCACAAAAAGGAAGGCAGTCCTACTCCATGTGATTTTGTTAATATTGTTCTTGAAATATAGATTACATAGGGAATCCATGTGGCTACTAGTTCTATCTGATTACACTGGTTTTTGCTTTATTTATGAATTCTGGCAACAGGCAGAAAGGCAAGAATGACATAGAGCATATAAGTAGTCGATAACATATTTATATAAACTATTGTAAATGTAATTGTACTGGGTCTGGCTGAGCCGGAATTGATTTTCCCCTGTAGTAGCCCTCATGGTGCTGTGTTTTATGTTGGGAGCTAGAAGGGTGTTGATAACACACTGGTGTTGTGGCTACTGCTGAGTAGCGCTCACACAGCACCAAGGCTCTTTCCAACATTTCCCCCCAGTGGGATGGGGTGGGCAGGATCTTGGGAGGGGACACAACCAGGACAGCTGACCCGAACTGACCAAAGGGATATTCCATACCATATGATGTCTGCTCAAGTATAAAGCTGGGAAAAAGGAGGAAGAAGGGGGTTGGGGTCACCCTTGGTCCTCTGAGGCAATCGCTATGCGTATCACAGCCCTGCTTCCTGAGAAGGTCCCACATCGCCTGATAATGGGAAGCAGAGAATAAATCTGTTTTCTTTTTTTGCTTCTGCACTCAGACCTTGCTTTGCTTTTCTTATGTTAAAGCTGCTTTTGTTTTACCTACTAGGGTTGGGGTTTTTTTCCTATCTTATTTTCTTTCCCCCTTTTTGCCCTGCTGAGAAAAGGGGGGAGGGGAAGCAGGACGTGATAGAGTGACTTGGTGGGTACCTTGCATTTAGCCAAGGTCAAACCACCACAGTAATACATGTTACAAAATTCATGTGGTCGAAGACTATCACTAGGTTAAGGTAACACATTTTGAAAGGAAGAGATTCGTGAAACTAAGTTCCTATATTCTTCATTTTGTTTCTACCATGACATCTGAAGATCTGCCTGCCCAAGATCTAGAATTTCCTGCTGAGTGTTTTCCTTTATCTGTAGCTATGGAAGGCCCTGTAGTTAGCCAAGTACATGGAGAAAATAAACCAGAATGCACTCTTAAGAACAAAGTTTGAATACAAAAGCCTCTCCCTGATGTCTTTTCAGGAAAATTCTTCCTTTACTGAAATGCCTGTCTTACTAGTCTCTTACCTACCCTTTACTGAGCCTTGCAAGACAAAATTGACTACCACATGCAGTATTTTTTCACCCATTGTGTCATCTTGATGGTGGCTGATTTTGGTGTTTTCCATATAGGTACTGCTTTGTTCCCATGAACTGGGGGACAAAACTACTGTTATGAACTATGCTTTGGGAAAGAATTCATGATATTATTTTTCCTAGTTAGTTATTTGTTAGTTTTAGAAGGCTTTTCACCAGTTTATTTTTCATTAAAGGATATCTGGCTAATCCTTCTGTAATTAGAAAAGTAAAATTGTAGAAATTCTGTATAAGGCAATATAGTGCTATATCTACTGTAACTGGTTGTATCGATATTTTTTGTGTATGCCTTTAGCCCTGCTCTCATTTTTTTTCTTGTTTATGTAGCATCATCTCCATATAGCTTTTTTGTGTTGAAATACTTTGTAGTAGACTCTGAGCCTTTCAATGCTACATTGGTATAAAACACTCCATATTAAAATATTGTGAGTAGGTATTAATAATTTCTCAGGGTCAGTATCTTCTGGGTAAAAAGTAGAGAGGGCTGTTGGTACATCAGTATATGGAGACATATCTTATAACTGGTGCAATATTTATTCAGCCACTGCATCCTTATTCCATCACTGCATTTTAAAAACAGGATAGGGCCCTGAGGTAACCTGGTCTAACTTTGAAACTAGCCCTGCTTTGAGCAGGAGGTTGGACTAAATGGCATCCAGAGATTCCTTCCGGCCTTGATTTTTCTGATTCTGCTTCTGTCGTGTATGGCGTGAAGTTTATGTTTTACTTTATGTTGTAATAAAAATGATGTAAACAAAATGTTCTCGAAAATGCAAAGAAATATTATTTATTTAATGTGTAGAGGCACTGCATGGATTAGAAAATACAAACAAAATAAAAACATTGAGGTAAATGCTTTAATTCCGTGCCGTTTATACTTTACAAATGACGTGGAGTTTACGTGGACAAGAACTGCCATATGTGGCAAAATGGCCTGTTACTCTATTTCCTCTACCTGGAAAACTGTTTTCTAACACTGTCTGATTTGAAAAGACTTTGATGTTTACCTTGTGTTGCAAAAGAAAATTTGAGGGAGAAATCCTAGCTTAGCTGAAAGGAAACAGATTTCATTGTAGATGTTCAGGAACATATTCACTGTGTTTTCCTAAACTGGACCAAATTTCATTGCTGTAAAAAGTAAGACCATTTGGTAAGTAGACCTGATCTAAGTTACATTAGCCTTTAATTGTTTTTCTAGGTTGAATTTTAAAATAAAATCTTGGAAATGTTAATTGAAACAATTTTTGTTGGTTTTTAATGTATTTCTTAATATAGCAAACCATGAAATAATTGTTTATTTGTTAACAGCATTCAGAATTAAGTGGTTCTGGCTGTAACTGACTTAGAACTTATCCCTGTTCCAAAGTCAATGGGAATTTTCTCACTGGATGATTCCAGTAATGAGTTTTGTGTTCTAAGAAATTGTCTTATTGTGGTATTGAGGTGCATACTTGAAACCCTGTAGCAAAAGTGGTGAAAGAGGTAAAAACTGCTCCTGTGTATTGTTTGGGAAATCAGATTATATTGTCATGGAAGTCTTTATGACCAGTAAATTCTTTGGCATCAGGACTGGTAGATTTTAGAGCAGGGTTGTTTTGGGGGTTTTTTTTGAGATAAATCTATTGCTACATGGGTTACAAACCTCTATAGGTTTTTAATTGCTGTTTCTTCATTTTTTACATGCTCCATCTTGAAGTAGCCAAGATTTCAGAAGCAATGAAAAGTCACAGAAATTATCAGAAACAGAGAGCAACGTAAACCAGTATATTTAGCCATTTAGAAGCCAAGTTAGTATGCTGCATTTTTCTTTGTTTTATTGTTAGTGTATCACTCTCAGTTCTGGTCGACAGCAACAATGATACTAATGACCTGGAGCAGATGGTCTTTTTTTTTCTTTTTCTGTGTAGACAGTTCTTCACTAGTTCTAGCACTAGTGCAAGCTCAGTTATAAACTTCCTCTGAGTGGTAGACTGAACTTGAGGAGAAAGCCTTGTTCCCTTATTGCATTATCATGGGTCCAAGCTTTTGTCTTGGTAGTTTGGAGGCATCAGACACAGGAAAGCCAGCCAGTAGCAGATATCCCTAGCTTACCTCTTCTAGAGGACAAAATGGATTCTTAGAGACCGATAGCTAGCAATATGGATAGAAATGCAAGAGTCATAGCATGGGTTCAGCATACTTGCACATGTTGTCCTCCTGCAATGTAGACATAACCCTTGCAAAGTCAATGGGAGATGGTATTGCCTTCTCCCCAGACTACGGAACACATCAGTTGTGTGATAAGTGTCCAAACAGTGTGGACTCAATGAAGGTTTTCACAGAGGATACAGAGCTTTCTATTCAAAGAGGAGCATTTGTCATTTTTCTTCCCTCAATGTTTAAACATTTAAATAGTATCCAAAAGAGGTAAGAAAAGCTCTTCAAATAAACAGAAACATTCCAAGCCTCCCATAGCAGAGTGGGCAGAAGAGCCATTTGCCAAGTGGCTAATACTATACTGATATCCTGAGTATATACAAACTATAAAATATATTCATCCCTTGATATGTTTCTGTTGTCTTCTATTACAAGGTAAAAATTGTTTGACAAGACCTTTCAGATGTTTGAAATAAAAAATATTAATATAAAATGTTGGATTATTCTACATGTTAAAATAACATTAAGTTTAGTCACAATGTCTTGTTATAATTACAAACCCTACAGTTTAGAATGAAGAGGTGGCAAGGGTTATTATTCCATTTGAGCTTAGAATACATTTTAGTTGTTTTGCAGTATCTGCAAACAATTAGAAACACATGTTAGCTCCATCATTTCTCTGAAATGCAGAGACTCTAAGGACTGTTAAAAATAAGTCTTTCCTAGGAAGCCTTCAAAAGTTTCACTTTCATAATGATTATGAGTAATTTATGTTAATCATTTTATTGATGGTGGCTATATTTATCTTCCATGCTTTTCTTGATGTTTTTTATCAAAAGAATGCAAGGAGTTAGACCAATATTTGGATTACATCATCTTTTTAAATTTAAAATTTGGCTTAGTTTTATTCATTTCTGTAGAGTCCCAAAAGAACCTTAAAAAGCCTTGAAATTCAAACCAGGGAATGTAAAATTTCTTTGTCTTTATTTATATCACATTTGAGTTACAGAAAACTTGTTTTGAAATTCCAGATTAGGTCCTTGGTGTGTTGCTTTGAGCTGCCTATCAGAAAAGATTGAATATAATCTATATTAAAATGGAGAATGTAAAAGCCTACTACACTTAATGTGTGGGTGAGGAGGTGTTGATGTAGTTAGGGCCAGATTTCATTAGCTTTGCTCACATAGAAGCACACCTTATTTGTCAGGTAGGTCCTCTCCCTTCTGTGATTTTAATTCCCATTCATATTTTGACATCTTCTCTTTCTTGCCAACATCCTATCTATATCCACCTTCCAACCTCAGAGAAATTACTGTGATCCCACATCCAGGTGCTGGTGGACCTGAAGTCAAGCTGGAAGGATATACAAGAGCTCCCTCAGTTCCTTCAAAGATTGTGTGTAAGATGAGATTGTGCTTGCTTTTCCTTGGAATTTTTTTTCAAGACTTTTTGAAGAGAGTTCTGATGGTGAGCTTTTAGTAGAAAGCAAATATGAATGTATTACTGGTACAGGTAGAGAGAAAATTTTTATGCAGGTGTAGAGAACAGCTATCTGAGCATGAGTATTCTGTTTTTCTCATGGATTCCTAAATTTAAAAAGTTCCTGCCCAGAGCCAGAAAATCCAGCTTTTCCTGCTAGGAAAATATGAAGGAAATGCCCTTCCCTTTCCCCTTTTCAGCAAAATCTTCCTCCACAGTCTGTATCATAGGGCAGGATTATTCAGTACTGTTATTTCATGGGACTTTTCACTGACTGGAGTAAACAAATTTCTTTGGGAATTTGGGTTTGGGATTTGTTTTGTTATGTTTTGTTTTTCTGGTAGAATACCCAAGCTTCAGATAGTAAGGTAACATAAAAAAAAGTAACAAAGTTAGAAAATTACACTCATGTTAATGAGTTAAAGATAAGTATAGAGTAAAAGAAAGGGTAACTTAATAGGATAAAATAAACATAAGAAAATTTAATTTAAAAGGGAAAGATACAAGAAAATCCAATAATAAGATACATACTTCCATACTTTTTATGCGATTACATTTATGGGAGTACGGGGAAAAAGAAAGCAAAAAAGTTGCCAAGCAACTAGCTGTTAGCAGACAAATCTTCATCCAACTTTCCAATAATTCTCCGTTTAGATAAGGAAAATTTATTTTAGTTTGTCCAGATGATCTATCAATTTTGGGTGTGTTTAAAGTGTGTGGCATCCAAGTCCATTATATAACAAGAAAGAAAAACTGAGAAAAGCAAAATAAGGTTAGGCACAACTGACAAGTAAAGTGACTGGAAGACTCAACAGTTTAAGAATGTTTCCTATTTACCCAACTATATTCCAAATTCCAGATTTGAGATCAACAGTATAACAAAATTGTCTCAGTTCTTTCCAAGGCATTGTGGTTAACTCAGGACTGTAAAAAGTCTTTCCCTGGCACCGAGGTCAGGCTGACAGGCCAGTAGTTCCCCAGATCCCTTCTGGCCCTTTCTGTAGATGAGTGTCACATGCTAAACTCCAGTCAACTAGGACCTCCCCGGTTAGCCAGGACTGCTGATAAATGATGGAAAGTGGCTTGGTGAGCACTTCTGCCAACTCCCTCAGTATCCTTGGGTGGATCCCATCTGGCCCTGTAGACTTGTGTGTGTCTAAGTGGTGTAATAGGTCACTAACCATTTACCCTTGGATTATGGGGGCTTCATTCTGCTCCCCATTCCTGTCTTCCAGCTCAGGGGGCTAGATACTTGGAGAACAACTCGTTTTACTATTAAAGACTGAGGCAAGGAAGGCATTCAGCCTTCTCTTCATCCTTTGTCACTATGTTTCCCTCCACATCAAATAAGGGATGAAGATTCTCCTTAGCCCTCCTTTTATTGTTGATGTATTTATAGAAACATTTTTAATTGTCTTTTATAGTAGTAGCCAGATTAAATTATAGCTGGGCTTTGGCCCTTCTAATTTTCACAGAATGTTAGGGATTGGAAGGGACCTCAAAAGATCATCTAGTCCAATCCCCCTGCCAGAGCAGGAACACCTTTCTACCTACATAACCTCATGACATGTTTGTAGTCCTCCTGAGTGGTCTGCCCCTTCTTCCATAGGTCAAAAACTCTCCTTTTCTTCCTGAGTACCAGCCAAAGTTCTGTGTTCGGCCAAGCTGATCTTTTTCCCTGCTGGCTTGTCTTCTGGCACATGGGAACATCCTGCTCCTGTGCCTTAGAGATTTCCTTCTTGAAGAGTGTTTAGCCTTCCTGGACTCCTGTGCCCTTCAGGAGTGCCTCCCAAGGGACACTATCCACCAGTCTCTTAAAGAGGCCAAAGGCTGCCCTCTGGAAGTCCAAGGTGACAGTTCTACTAATCCCCTTCCTTACTTCTCAAAGAATTGAAAATTCTATCATTTCATGATCACTGTACCCAAGGTGGCCTCCAACCATCTTATCACTACTGTGTCCAGTTCTGGACACCGTAGGATAAGAAGGACATTGAGGTGCTGGAGCGAGTCCAGAGAAGGGCAACGAGGCTGATGAGAGGTCTGGAAAACAGGCCTTATGAAGACTGGCTGAGGAAACTGGGATTGTTTAGTCTGGAGAAGAAGAGACTGAGAGGAGACCTCATTGCCCTCTACAACTACCTAAAAGGAGGTTATAGTGAGGCTGGTGTTGGTCTCTCTCCCAAATGACTAATGATAGGACAAGAGGAAATGGCCTCAAGTTGCATCAGGGGAAGTTTAGATTGGGTATTAGGAAGAAGTTCTTTACTGAGAGGGTGGTTAGGCACTGGAACAGGCTGCTCAGGGAGGTGGTGGAGTCACCATCCCTGGAGGTGTTTAAAAAATGAGTGGATGAAGCACTTGTGGCTGTGGCCTAATGGTTAGGGAGATGATGGGATAAAGGTTGGACTTGATGATCCTGGAGGTCCTTTCCAACCATAGTGATTCTATGATCACCCACACTCCCTTCTTTGTTCAGAAACGTCTAGTGGGGCGCCTTCCCTAGTTGGCTTATTCACCAGCTGTGTCAGGTTAACTTCCATACTCTCCAGAAACCTCCTGGACTTTTGCCTCTCTGCTGTATTGTATTTCCGGCAGATATCTGGAAAATTGAAGTTCCTTATGAGAAAGGGCTGGTGATTGTGAGACTTCTCCCACCTGCTTATAGAATGTTTCGTCTGTCTATTCATCCTGGTTGGGTTGTCTATAACAGACTCATAAAACACGTTAGGAATATTGTCTGCTTCTTACATTGGATTTCCATGTTGCAATTATTAGGAATTAGAATACTTCAAATTAATCAGTGGAGTTGTGTTACATGTGCAAGATGGGCCATTTTGAGTTTTAGGTTTGGGGTTTTTTTTGAGTAATCTTTGCAAGACCCTTGACACTCGACTTCATAGGAATCTACTGATCTTCATACAAGACATTAGTGCTCTCTGTATGTTATGAACGTAGTATAAATTTTATTTACTAATTGGTGTATGTAATAGCCACAAACATTTAAAAAATAAGATAATCCGATCAATGTCAGATCTAGATTTTAATTACACAGCTGAGATATTCTCCATTTACTCTGCTGTTGCAGATCATGTGTCTCAGTTCTTACTGATCAAATGAAATGGAGTAGGACCTTTAGAATCTGTCTATAGTTGCAGGTTAATGAAATAAGGTGTGCATATACTCAGGATTTATATGTATTAGTGTACTTAACATATGTTAGTAGTCTGTATTTTTTACCAAAACAGCTAGCAGAGAAAAATACTTTTTCTATGCCCAAAGCCAACATCATAGAATCATAGAATAGCCTTGTTGGAAAAGACCTCTAAGATCATCAAGTCCTACCATTAATCATCTAGCTATAAAGGAATAAAATTATTAACCTTTGTCTCTAGTTCAATTTAAGAATTATTTTGTTACTTAGTCTGTGTTAAAATATGTCTTTTATGATAGTAAAGACAAAGATGAACCTAGTTCAAATTAGACAGAGTCTCAAAGGAAAAAGTGACTCATCTGTTATGAACATTCAAAAATAGAGGTAAAAAGAAACATTTATGAATTGCAGTTCTAATTTCGCTTCTGATATATGGGTTTAATGTTCCTGCTTGATGTTTTACTATTTACACCAATGTAAGTCTTCTGACTTAGGAATAATTGTTATAATACACTATAAGGCTTTATAGGTCCTACTAGAAATATTATCCAGTTCCCTGGTTTCAGAATAAAGTTAGTCTGTGAGCCTGTGGAAGGAGGACTCTTTACACTAAATTAAAAGGCATTTAAGAGCATATTAGGACTCAAGGCATTTCCTACAATCATATACTACAGTCATATACTGGCTAAGCAGCTCAGAGCCTTAAACTTCAGCTAAATTAGACTAATTTATTTTTTACTGTTCATAATTCTATTAGCTATACCAGATATCTTTTTTAAAAGGGTAAATCCATCCAGAATGCCCATGAGATCATATCTAACATTGAGAAGAAAATCCATTGTAAGCACAGACACATAAAATCAGGGGCATAATTTCATTTCTGATTCCAACAGCTTCTTCTAAAGGCAAATGGAGGTAAATGAAAACAGCAAAAGGTGAATTACTATACATTTTGATTTGGAGACTGTATGGTAAGAATCAATTTTTTCAGCTCTTAGTTACTGAAATAATGCTTACATTTGCAAGTAGCCCTATTTGAGTCAGTTTATAAAAGGGAAGTTATTCTCTTGAGTAAAGATTTTTTTTTTCTGGATTTTTGCCCTTAGATTACAGCTTTCCAAATACTATTTTGATGGCTAAAGGGAAACTTAGTAGCTAACATTGCTCTCCACAATAAAATGTTTGTCCTTGTAAACAAAAATGTAGGCAAGGTCTGTGATTACAAGCCAAGAAGGCCAAATGTGCTTGTTTACATGCAATGGAATAAAGTATAACATATCCTGAGAAGAAACTATACAGGAAAAAATGCTATAATAGTTACTGTAATTTGCCAGTGAACTGCAGGATGTCCATGGCCACAAGAGCTTCAGGACTGTGGACAGCCTTTTCAGAAGATGGAAGGACAGTCAATTTCTTGTCTCTAATTCCATTCTAGATATTAGTAGGAACCAACATCATCCCAGCTGAAAAACTGTTTGCTTCTCAGCCCACCTGATGGCAAACAAGACAGACTCTATCCTTTATACTGTCCACTGAATAGTGGCTCTAAAAGAAGGTGATCCCTACCCATTTTCAGTATCTTTTGCAAAAAGCTGTTACTCATCCTCTGCTGACTGTGCACAACCATAGTTCCAGGCCCAAGTGGGTACCTACTCTCATTGGAGTCTTATCTCTAATTTTTGTTATCAATAGGCAATGTATTCAGGGACTGGAAATCTGGTATTCCTCAGCATGGTGGGAATGTGTAAGGAAACAATTGCTAGCCCCGTTCTAGGTATTCAGTGAATTTCTGGGAGCATCCACTGATTCAGGTAACATGCCTTCTGAGGTTCATATCATCCACTATCACATATGTGGGAAAGGCAGCCTTGAAAGCATTATAAATCTATATATCGGGGGCATCACTCCTGGTTTTATGACCAGAAATAATAGAATTTTTCTACAGTAGGCTCATGCTTTTCCTGCCTTCTTCCACAAATGAGTATTTCTTCCCCTGAGGCTGTTGCCTTTTTCTTCTTTCCCTTCTGCCTTTCCAAGAATCTTGGAGAAAACCGTGTACTGGGCTTTAATAAAAAATCCTGGGATCAGAGTAGCCCAGAGCCGACTCTTTGATGGCTTTCCAAATAAAGCTCTGGTAATGGGAACTATCTGGTGATGATACTTTTCACAGAAGTCTCACTCCCTTTTACTTGCTGGTTATGCTATCCATAGAGTGATCTTCTGTGGTCCCCCAAGCTACATGTCTTCACATTATATAGAACCAGCCTTATTGAAATACAGCTCTTAGCTCTGGACTGAGAAATAAGGTGTAGAATGTGTAAAAGGTTTATGGCTATAAAGGAGAAAACATAGCCTCACGGGCAAGTTAAGTTTATTTCTGCAGAAGTGTTGTCAAACATGTCCTAGGTCTGCAGTGAGAAGCTAAGCAGTAAGCAAAACTGGAACTCACAGGTAAGGTATAGATCAGATGAGCATGGAAGCGGACAGTAGTGTGGTCCCACCCAAACAGGACAACTATACCTACATATGAGGCAAAGAAATATATTGGTTGAGATAGGGAAATATTTTCTCTCTCACAGAAGAGCTATTTAGTATTGTAAACTTAAGTGAACAGTGTCTTTGGATCATAGAGGATGCCAAAATAAATATATGAGGTCTTGCTAATCTTTAATCTCATGCAAACAAATGAAAGGCAGATCTGCTTTCCTTTTCTCAGGGCTGCAGACAGCAAAGATTGTCCTTGCTTCCATGAAATATTTTGCAGCAGATCTTAAACAAAGACATAAATCAAAGAGCTATCAATGTTACTTTGGGATGTTCACTTGAGTTCTGCTTCTTACCATATAATTGGTTCTGGACAGTTTCTCCTGGATATTCAAGAAAGGGACGTCTATACAACAGCCCACATCTGGATCTCTTAAATAGCCCTTAATTCAGCTTAGAAAAAGGCCTTTCCGTGGAGGCCTTGCCAAACATAAGGGTTGAAGTGTCACTGCTGGGATTTTCCTGGTGCTGTAGTAATTCTGTTTCTTATTTCGGGAGATCTACACAACAACATTTCTTGGGAGGTTCCTATAAAAGTTGCAGATTTGACTTGCTGCCCCAAAAGGCTAGCTATGGACCAGAGACAGATCACATTACATTTTTTACTTGGATTTAACCTGGTTCTCCTTACCTGTAACCACAAGAGGGAAAGAGAAGGTTTTTCTAAAGAAATATCCCAGGAGATACTATCATATTGCTGCTGTGATATTTCCCAGTTGCAAAATTGGGGTCCTAGTCCCTATTTATATTAAGAACTGACTTGTTGGCCCACACTACTGCCCTCAAGACACCTGAGGAATCATCAAATAGATGTGTGCTGCATCACACACATATGGGTGTTTTAGGACTAAATACATGGAGTGATTTGCTCTTGCTATTTGCTGAAGGTCTCCACAGTCATGTAAAACAACGTGGTTTGTGCCCTGGGCATGATCTATCTTGAGCCCAACTCCTCTTTTTTACAACCATATGCCTGTGGAGATACCACTTCAGCACAAACCAGTCTTTAAGCATCGGTTTCAGCTGTTCAGGGCAGCTGGTATATACCAAAACTGAATCAGTTAAGCAACATGGAAAACAGGTGACTTAGAGCCTGAGTTCAAAGTCAAGTCAGAATTATCATGAAATATTAATACAGACAGAAGATCAGAGAAGAAATGGTAGTGCAGGTAGCACTGTAGTTGTGACATGCAGTCTTTATATTCTTACATTTATGCTTTGAATTCTTATGTAACTAAACATTTTTAAATCGGTGTATTTGCTTTAATTGTGTGTTTGATTTGGTATGTTACCAAAGACTGAATAAACTAAAAAACTGCCAATTATGGTTATAAGTAGTTGCAGCAGAATGAAAATATGAATGCTTAGGAGATTTCTGTTTCCCTTCCATAGCTATTTTCTGCTGGAGAAATCACAGACACCAGAGTAGCTGAGCTGAAGGAAAAGTACACCCTGCTGCATAAGACTGTGATAAGGTACGATATTTCTTTTTTAGACTTTAAGTAGCCAAAGCATTACACATTTAGAGTAATTTTCTGCTGATGCTGGGGCCTAATTATCATTTAAGGCTTTTTTCCACTGATTGTTCATAAAGAGGAGGCAAGAACACAAGGCTGAAAAACAATATTATTTAATAGGAAGTTTCAAGGTAGTTTAGGACATTTAATTATTTGTTTGAACAACATTTTTTAAAAAATTACGAACATAACAGGACTCAACTGTCTTTTCTGTCACACATAAAACTACCATAAACACCATGCACCAAGAGCGTGAAAATGTTAGATGGTAGGTTACGTCTCTCATTCTTTCCATGGTTCTCACAGGAGTGTGAAATTGCCATATTTCTGTAAGTCACTCGGAGAGAATTATGTCACATTATTTACTTAGATACAGTCATCTGTCAAATCAAAATGCCAGTGTGTGAACGAGTACGAATTCCTACAGATAAATTTCCTTAATGCTAAAAGAAAGCAAGGGAAATCAATCACCAAGAGTTGATTGTGATCTCCGGTGTATTTTAAGGACTTCTCAGACATCCAAAGTGGGATTCACTTGTCCATATGTTAATGTCAGTGGATATGCATGTCTGAACTAGGTATCTAGAGTCCATTAATGGTCAATAGAAGGAAGGAGGACCACACACTTCCTCCTTATAAGGACATCTGCAAGTGTCTGGTTTTCTCCGTTGGCTATAGAATTCTGATGATAGGTTCAGTGCTTGTGTATGCTCTTCCTGCAATGAACCATTCACAGAATCAATAACACTTTTTAACTTTTAGTTCTTCACCTGTACAGTTCTGTGGATCAAAAATTTATTTATTCACTTATACAGTTGAATTTAATCTCTTTCCTAATTAATCCCCATCTGTCCCAGTGCTGTTACAATGCCGTGTAGAAACAAACAACACTGGATGAGGTCTTCAAGCTGTGTGTGTTCTTTCCTTTAGTCGCATATAAAAATCTCAAGGAGAAAATCTTACATGTTTTAAGCAGAGTAGATCCCTGTGACAGCTGTGCCAAACAGTTGCAACTAATCTCTCTGATATACAGTACAAATTTGTCTAATATGATGAATGCAACTAGTCTATATACAGATTATTTCCAAGGCTGCTGCTAGAGTACACAGAGTTATAAGTGTATAGTGTGGTCCTTTGTTTAGTGGCAAATAGTCCTTTATTTCTTAGTTTCTGTTTTGCACAATTTGGTATTCTAAAAAGCTGAGAGTTGCACCTGGAAGGTAACCTCTTTGATACTTTTCTTCAGTATTATGTGCTTTTGAATTTGTTTCCTGTGCAGCTGAAATTCTGAGAAGAGGCTGCCACCCAGTTCCGGTGCTGCCTCTCCCATCCACTTTGCAGTGAGGCTGCACTTAACGCTGATGTACCCGAGCTCATATTCAGCCCCTAAAAACCCATTTGGTCACACAGTCACGTGGCCCAGGTGTAAATTTTTATTTTTCTTATCTAAATTTAGGAACCGATCTGTAAGAAAGTCAGGTGATAATGATAGTTCATTGACAGTTTGTAAATCTCATCTGCTTAGCCTATGTTAAATTATTAATCCCTTCACAAATTCAGAAGCTGCCACATCAGGCTTGGCAAACCTGCTTTTGCACTCATGTGATGCTAGATGTGTACATTGTGTAAATGTCCATTTATTTCTCCGTTGTCTTCAACTACATTTAAATCTTCACATGAAAAAATACTGTTGGCAACTATAGTGATCAAGATCTGGTCTAGATTCAACACTTGGGTTTTGTATCTATTTTTGCCTTTATTATTTTAGAAAAAAAATCAATACTAAAAATTTTGGTTTTATGGAAGAACTAATGACTTTATGTAATTTTATGTAAAATTTGTTTCATGTAATAATTATATTTGAAATGAATATGTATTACTGCAAACAGTTGTATTTTCTCCTAAAACAGATGCATTCTGTTGGACTTAAAGAAGATCTAAATATCGTATGGGATTTTGTGTTAATGAGTCAATTTATTTTTCCCTTAAAAAGATACTATGTAAATACATCATACATGAAGCTATTTGTTCATGATAAAGGCACATTCTTGTTTCCTGTTGAAGTCTGTGGTTTTGTTATTTTCTGGTTTAAAAAAGGAAGCGGTTGTCTGAGTAGAAATCTTACACTAAACAAAACTTTTTCTGCTATATTATTTCAGCTATGTTTGTGCAGTATAGTCAGTTGTATATTAGTGTTTTTATAGTTACCATCTCAACTCTGTTCTTAAGTGTGGTATTTTTTTTATTGTTGTTGTTGTTAAGCCATGAGCTAAAATTTATGCACAGGGTTTCTCAGTATGGGAGATTCTAAATTCCTTTGTTTTAAAAAATATTGGATTGCATTATATTTTTAATTAATAAAGGCAAGTGTTAGAGTTCTTTGTTCTACATTATTTGCAACTAATTTTAGTATACAATTATACAAAAGCTGTAATGTACGAATATTGGGAAGTCATATGCAATGATTTAGAGCCACAAAGATGATTAAGGGAGTGGAACATCTCCCTTATGAGGAAAGGCTGAGGGAACTTTAGCTTGGGTCTCTTTAGCTTGGGTCTCTTTAGCTTGGGTCTCTTTAGCTTGGGTCTCTTTAGCTTGGGTCTCTTTAGCTTGGGTCTCTTTAGCTTGGGTCTCTTTAGCTTGGGTCTCTTTAGCTTGGGTCTCTTTAGCTTGGGTCTCTTTAGCTTGGAGAAGAGGAGACTGAGGGGTGACCTCATTAATGTTTATAAATATGTAAAGGGTGAGTGTCATGAGGATGGAGCCAGGCTCTTCTCAGTGACATCCAATGATAGGACAAGGGGCAATGGATGTAAGCTGGAACATAGGAGGTTCCACATAAATGTGAGGAAGAACTTCTTCACAGTGAGGGTAACAGAACACTGGCACAGGCTGCCCAGAGAGGTTGTGGAGTCTCCTTCTCTGGAGACATTCAAAACCCGCCTGGACATGTTCCTGTGTGACCTGACCTAGGTGTTCCTGCTCTGGCAGGGGGACTGGACTGGATGATCTTTTGAGTCCCTTCCAATCCCTAACATTCTGTGATTCTGTGATTTCTATAGCACAAAGAACAGGTTTATATGGTATACATTGTATATGAATTTTCATACTGTAGTTCCATTTAAGACTATTCCATAATAATAATAATAATAATTGTATATTACTAAGAGCCTTTAAGATCTGTTATTTAGCTATCATCACATATGTTCCTAAGTATATTATGAATACCAGTCTCCTAACATTGACAGAATATTGCAGTTTGTTGTTTCTGTTAAGCTAGACTACAGTGATACAAGTCAGATCAGATAAATGATTACGGCTTACAAGCCTTATAATAAGCTTCTACAGAAGTCTACAGATGTATTTGCAGCTTGTGTATCATTGAATGTGTTACTTCACATACTGGTAACACTACAGCAATAGCAACATGCAGTTCAGCACTGGGTAAGTGTCCTGGTATTTACCAAAAACTTAAAGGTGTCGCATAACCCTGACTGGGCCTCATCCTGGTAAATACTTCCCTGTTACTGGTCCCCATGCTGATTCAGATTGACCCTTCAGCACTTGTTAGGATAAAATGGATTTCTTGTCTGTTCACTGGTTCTAGGAGATGCCAGACAAATAAATTAGTCTAACTAACCGTCTTTCATCTAGTTAAAACTAGATGAGGTGAATCCCACTCCAAGTCTAGGTATGCAGAAAAAAACCCTCACATCAGATTCCACTGCTCTGATAGCATCATGGGATAATTCAGATTTGAACAGACCTCAGGAGGTCTCTGGTCCAACCACCTGTTCAAGGCAGGGTCAACTAGAAGGTCAGACCAGATTACTCAGGATTTAATCCCATTCTCATCTTGTAAACCTTGTATTAAATATTATAGGTAGGTTATAAAGAATAAATACAAATCTTATGGCTCTCATTGCCTAGATCTGATTTTTTCTATTTAATATAGTTTACAGGAATCTGAGATCCAGCTGTTGCAGAAAGCCAAACGTCTTAGTATAGAACTGGAACAACAACGATATAAACTGGAAGAAGCAGAAGAGCTTCCTGAAGACTCCTCCAGTGAAGTTTCCCAAATAAGGCGACAACTTCTTAGCTGCCAAAATGAATACAGTGCTATTAAAGAAAAAGAGTGCGAAATTCAGTTCAAGATGGACTGGTAGGTGGTAGTGGTCAAACACTGCTAATTTCATCATATCTTATCTATAAAGATGAGAACATAGAATATAATTCAATCTCCTCTCCATTTTACGTGGACACATTTCTTGATGGCTGTTGTTAAAGAAATTGCTACAAACTTTCCCAAGTAACAGCAACACTTCAGTGATGAATAAAATTACCCTGGTGCGAGATTTGTAGATAATTTTGATTTTAGAACATGCTACAGAGTCCTTTGAAATGCTGTTTAAAATCTACCACATTGCATGATTAATGTTTAGGTAGGCAAAATTAACAGGAACAATTCCAGCCTAGGACACCTTTAATACAAATGATTAAAGTGTCTCAGAGGCCTGGTGACTGGGATTTTATGGAAACAATGTCATAAACAGACCCAATGCTATTTTTAACACCAGAGGCACAGTATATTCAAGATTTTCTGTTCAGGTATTTAAAGGAGGAGAAGTACTTGTATATTTCTGTGTCAGAAAAATGAGAAGTGAATACATGACAATTCTATAAAAGGAAAAAAAGTGCAGAATAAGCTTGATATTGTATATATTTTAATTATCTACATATATATGTCTGTGTTGTTCTTGAAGCTTTTATAGTAAAATTACAAACAGTACTATTGCATTTTTTAAAAATGTACCTGTGGAGATGAATTCGTATTTTCATTTTGTGGGGTACTTGCTATTTTTACCTACCTTCAATCCAGCTGAAGTATAATTGGTGTATAGAAATACAAATAAATAATGCCAGCAGCTCAGCAGTTAAAACTATTTTTCTGCAAGGAGAGCAGGGGCACAGTACAAACTGCAGAGAGCAGATTTTTCTGGCAGCTCTTTCTTGATTTATTTTTTTTAGAGCCAAATGTTTGCTCTAAGAGAGAAAGAAACTAGAGAAAAAAACCAAACTGGGAGTGGGAGAAATAAAAAAATGTGGAAAGCATCTGGAAAAAATTATTTGCTATGAGATAACTAAGCAACATGAGGTTTCCTGAAATAATTATTAAATACAGAATTCTTTGCAATTTCCAAGCAGTCCAGAAATGAGCTCTTCAAAATATCATGCTTTTTACTCATTTGTCCTCATATCTTACAAACGTTTTTCACTGATTTTGCATTACTTTTCCGAAAAATGATGGGCTTTTTTATATTTAGGGGATATTTACTCATACTCTTAGTCGAAGGGAGATTTCTATGTCCTACACAAAATGGAGTTTAGGTATTGTTTCAATTACTGCATTCATTCTTATCTATGGATTTAATATCCTACTTTGTAGATTAAAAATACACTTTTGGAGACAGTCATACTGTGAAAAATGTTCTTTCACTTTAATAAGAAACTTCCTCTCTTTGGTCTTATGTATTTCATGAGATCAAAACCAGCTGTACGGTCTGACCAGAGGTCCCTATGGCACAGTATCTAATGGCGACCGAAAGTGCAGCCCCCAGCCATTTGTGATGCAGGGATTTTGTGAGCCAAATACAATCCTCTGTATTTAGGAATCCTCAGTTGACCTGTCTTCCTTGAACTTCTCCTCCTCAACTGTATAAACTTCTGGCATTGCAACACCCTGGACACTGAGTTCCACACATTAACTACACAAGAACTGCCACCTCTTGTCTTTTTTGAACCTGACTCTTGCCAGCTTCATTTCATGCCCTGTAGTTCTTGTATTGAATGAGACAGAAAACATCTGATCCTCTTTTCATCTTCACTGCTGCAGGATGATTTGATAGATCTCTCTTGTATCTCCCCCTAATTTATCAGCTTTCTAAACTGAAGAGCTATGCATTATTTAATTGTTCCTTGTTTGGAATCTGTTTCATGCCTGCTGGTAGCATTAGGTCTCATGTGTGTTGTGGGTGTGGAGGGAGGAGGATTTGCCTTGGTTATGTGTGAATTATTGGGAGAAAAGATACTACTTTCAAGAAATGAGAGGGACTTTAATGTTGGAGTAGTGTAGAATGAACAGGACTGGCAAAACATGTATTGGGGAAATGAGAAATGAGCTATGAATAAAACCAGATAATGAATGTGAATACATGTATGTAAGGAAGGGAATGGGTTTGGTGCCTGTGAAAGACTGAAAATGAATGTCCAGAACAGAGTTGTGAGTAGTAGGTGATCTAATAGTAACATTGGTGTAAAATGAAGATATGTATGCTGGATGGTTTTAGAGAAAAAATAAAGCAATATCTTCTGAAATATCGGTGTCCACGAGCAGCGTCACAGACAGAGGGGAAGCTGCATCAAAGGTACTGTAAGTTTTCTCTTAGGTTATTGCTTGTTTTCCTTCATTTCTCAGAAGGATAGAAACTCATGGTCCAACCTTTCTTGGCCCTTGATCTCTCTGGAGCACAGTTTACCTTGTTGTCCAACTGTGTTAATATAGTCCCAGCAGTACTTGGCACTTACAAGTGAACATCTCGTTGGGAATTATGAGTAATGGCTCTTTAGTCTGAAAAAAAACATATTGGTTATTTACCTTCTTATGTATAGCAGGCGGGGAACACGGAGGGGAAAAATTTTTGAAGGGAAAGTCTCTGCCTATTGCTTTATCCTTTTCTTAGAAGTATCAGATCTTATCTACTCGGAAATACTGCTGAGCTGAAGAGAGAGAGCCTCCACAGACCTTCTGTTTCCCTGTTTCTGAGAGCCTTTCTTTCTCTGGAGCATCTCTCTAGTCTCTGCTGCCTTTACTTCCTGCCTCAGTTCACTCTCTCTGATAGCTGAGGGCACTTAGCACCCTTTTTGCACTCAGGTTCAAATCTGACAACAGTAAACTTTTTCTCTTGAAGAGTCATAGAGATGTACCCTAACATTAGCAAAGTTATTTTTTGTTTCAAGCTCCCTTATTTCTGTTCTCTTTTCTATATTTCATTTCCTATTTGCTTGCTTTTGTAAATTTTATTTTCCAGATCAGGTATCTTTTTCAACAGCTGAAAGTCATATTTGATCTTCTGTCTTGATTCTTTATTATTCCAATGAATATTCAACATTCCAAGAGTAAATTTAAGTAGCTTTCAGCAATGTAGTATCAACAGATTTTCAGAAATTTTGTGACTTTTTCCATAACTTGAATAGGTTCATGAGGTTTTCAGAAGCAGTTCTGATGCACTATAGCTCTTGGGGATGTCACCCTGAGGGTGACTGCATGGGTGTGGTGTACCTCCACCGTCGGTGTGTGCCTTCTCTGCCCATTTGTGTTCCTGTTCTGCTGTACTGTTGTACTGGGTTTGTTGCTAGTGTGTCTGCCTGAGTGCTCTGCAGGAGGGGATCAACAGTTGGAAGGATTTTCTTGAGGTTATAAAGTTTGGGCCACTACCTCAGAGTCAGAGCTGACTCCAGGAGTATTGTTCCTCTCAAAAACTATTAGGCAAGTGTAATAAATTAAGAGGAAAAATAGTGATCCCAATTCAGTTGCTTTCAAAGCTGAGAAGTTTTTTCATATAACTGGCACTGAATGTCCCTCAGTAAATATGAATATAGACTGAAAAATCAGATTAGCTCAAGAACAAGAAAAGGATCAATGTCATCAGTAAGGAGGAGTTCTAGATTGAGGAAACTTTTCATTTTAGTATCCACGTGAGGTTTAGAGTCCTGGTTTCTGAGTCAAAATAAAGAGTAGCTGCTTTTCTTTATTAGGCCATAGCATCAATAATAGTTTTTTATTGATAAATAATACATTTATCATCTAAATGAAAGTATCATCTAAACTAGATTTGAAAAAGCATTTAATTTGAAATGAAATTGTGTTTAACAAGAGTTTGTGAGGTTAAAGGTGCCTGATTAGTGAAAACAATGTTCTTTTAAAGCCTAAATCCAATCTATAGCCCTCACAGCCGTTTGTGCAGGTAGCAAAATGGCTATTTACTGAAGTACTACGTGCTATTGCATGCAAGTCAGGATTGCAAAACTGAGTTTGTTCTTGTAGAAGGATTGCAAATATGGAAAATTATTTCAATGCTTGTAGTTCTTTCAGGATTAGTCACAGAGTGATTAAAAAGTGAAAAGTGAAGTTTTTGTCCATAGTCTTTCTAGCACAGAATTACAAGTCATAATTAAATTAAACTGAGTTAGAGTTGAAGTTGCTATCAACTAGTCTTGTGACTGCATTGTCCAGTACATACAAACTTAAGCACAGCTAAGAGCCTTACAGGAATCTCATGCTGGTAGCTTGTCAGCTGTGATATCTTGTACTTGTGGTCACTATATTTTAGTTGTGAGGTGCTGAGCACCTTCTATGGATTCCTCAGTAATCCCAGATATGTGTATGATGAGATTCATAATGCTAACAACATCTGGCTATTTAGTGAGCTGAGGAACTGAAATGGACCTCTGTTGACAACTACCACTGCATTTCTTAATCTCTCTGACTTAGTTTCTTTATTTCTGTGTCAGTTTGCAGCTGTAGACATCTCTCAGGGAACAGTCTGGAATGTATTTTCATTAATGGTCCAGTTTTCCAAGTGTTGGGTTTTTTTTAACTAACTCGTTACATCTGCATCCATGATAGTTTTACATGTACAGTACTGCTATCAAGCTTCATGTATACAAATAAAGCAATGTGAGTAACTTTTACAAACATTAATGCTTAAACTTGAGTTTCATCTTCTTTTCATTATGTGTGTTATAGGTATAATAATGATAATAATAAAACCTACATGATGTTGAAAAATAGACTCATCAAAGGGCTATAAAACAGTGGGAATTTTAAGTGCCTAATGCCAGTTGCAGCTATTTTTTTGTTGTTGTTGTGATTGATGTCTAAGTATTTTATAGGTAGTCATGAGGCTGATCAGATTTTCTCTTCTTACCTTTCATTAAGCTTCTGTGTCCATATAGCTATTAAATCTGAGACTGAATTTAAAATCTTTGAAGAATCTTAGTTGATTTCTTAATCCGAGTTAATCGTCCCGGTTGCCCTTTAAAGTCAACAGAAAGAAATATGTTGTCTTCAACAAGTAAGTTATGCCTTCCTAAAGTAGGCACCTGGGATGGCAGATGACCTGCCCTTTGGCAGCTCCTGTTTTTATCCATGAAGGTAAGGAAGCCCAGGGATGTTAGCATAGGGGTACCTGTCGGATCTGGGTAGCTGGACAAAATTCATTGCTCAAAAGGGAGAGATTTAACTTCTTTGTTTTACCCCCCTCTTTTTTTTTTCACACCTTCACTGTTATTTGTGTGGAAGTAGTTGGTCTGCCAACTGTTGCATCTGTTTATGTCACAGAAAACAAGGTGTTCAAATCCTTTTGCTGGATGGAAGAGTCTTTGTTGCGAAACTGGAATGGCTCCACAGGAATCTGTCCTCATGAGAGAGGAATGTGACAAAAGAAAGACAGTGTCAACTTTGCTCTCCCTCATGATTTTTGGGATTGTTCTTTTGATTGTCTGGCATGATATTAAAGATGGCATAGCATAGACTGGTGATGAGCAGTGCAGTACCTCTTTAATCAGTTTGCACAGGACTTATTTAATCAGTTTTTGTGGCAGTCAAACAGTTACGGGTATTTGTGCAGAGTGAACATTCATTATAATTAGTGTGATTATGCCAGTCCCAAGGAGTCCAACTAGTAATCCTGCCAAAATATGTTGGGAATATGAATTGTCCTTATTAACTTACGTGTACGCTTAGACAGCCTGTTGGTAAGTGAAAACATTGTGTTTGACCTGTGTGCCATTCCAACACAATGTACTCAGTTGTAGCTTATAGGCACAGTACACAGGAGCAGACCAAAGCTACTATGGCAGAATCAAAGTAGCTCAGTTTTTAGTGCAGTTTAATTCCTCTGCTCTCCCTCATTGACTTTAGGCAGTGAAACATAAAAGGAGCAGTTCCTGAGCCCCATTGCACCAAAGAAGAAATCACCTTATGGTGTTCCCATCTACTCACTTGTACTTGCATTGTATACCTGCAAAATACTCCTATGTCTTTCTTCATTCTTCTGTGCAATTTCTTAAGTTTTGCAATAGCATGGTTTTTTATAATTAATTTTATCAGTTTGTCAAGAAGACTAATCTAAATTCAACTGTTTTCTTTGAAAGATTTTTTTTTGGCAATCTCATTCGCTCTGCGGGTGTTCAAACACTCTGGCATTCAAATCAGTTTTTAGACTTAGCAGTCCCTGTAGAGGCATACTTGTAGTCTGCCTGTACAAATATACATACATGTTATAAATCAACAACGTCTGCTCTGTGCCTTTATTTTCCCTTTGCTTCTGAACTAGAGCTCGTTCTTTATGATTATTTTTTTTATTATTGCAACACCACCAGCCCAGTTCTCTTTTTTCACTGTTTTCTTCCCTTGCCTGGAAAGATGATGCCTGAGGCTTCCAGGTTTAAGTTTTGCTCCTTTTGTTGGAGGACCAAAATGTAAGAATCAATTTATTGTTGGGGAGAGAGGAGAGGGATGGAGATGACCTTAAATCAATAGTGATAGAGAATTGAGCACAAGGTTCCAGGGAGGATCCTCCATGAAGCTGGCAACTAGGAGACTGATCCCTCTTCCCATGACCAACACCTTCTGAAACCTGAACTACCACCACCACCACCACGCAAAGTCTGCTGCTGAAAGATTTCAGAGATAAAAGAAATACTAATCAGCTGCCTCTCTTCTGTATCAACCACGTTGATATAGAGGCAACTGTAATAGCTGCTTTGGGTAGGTAGTACTGCCCCAGGACTCCCTTGCTGTAGTTTCTAGCTCTAAGTGACACAGCTATTTGATGAAAGCCTGTCCCCTTCTGTTAATACTCCCCTTATTTAAAGAGTTATGTATTCTAACAGACTGCCCCACGTCTCAAGGAAGCCTGACCAGCACATCCTCCAGCTGGAGTTGCAAACACAAATTTAAGAGCTGAAGTTGGTTCTTTGCTACATCTAGGGCAAAAGATTTGGCTGTTCCACCTATTCCCCAGCTGAAATCTTTATTTCTTTATAGCCTGAGACTCAGAAATGTCATCTTAGGTAGTAATTACATTGCAAGAACCCGCCTCCTTGTTCCAAATCAATAGCACAAGGATTTAGTTAAGTCCAGTTTGGTTGTGATGGTATACAAGCTGCTATAGCTCATTTACCTGCTATTGATGCAGAATTGTTCTGTGCATGCACTGGGGATGTATTGATGTATTTATTCACTCGGGATATTTTTTTATATTTGTCATTATTTACCTACCCACCACCAGGAAGGTTCCTACTGTAAATCTAACAAGTCTGAGGGTTCAGCTTCACTTTTGTAGTCACTTCATCTTTCTCAGGGCAATGTTACTAAAAATACACCCAGAAGACCTAAGAGATTCCTATTTCTTTACTTTACTCCTTCTGTCCTCCTTTGATGTCTACCTCTGTTGTTGCCTGAAATTAAATCACAACATAGTTCTGGATATAGATTAAGAGCATCATGCCTATTCAATTTAGTTTTCTCCTATACCTTATTGACTTAGTCTACACTGCCTGTCACTTTTCAGGATTTTTTTTCACATGAGCCTATTCATATTTGAGGAGATTCACTTAGAGTTGTTTACAGTGTGAATGTGTGTATGACCAATCACTCAAAGGAAGAAGGAAATTTTTTACTAACAACTGCATTTTCTTTCATGTGTGATGTCTTTGTGGATAATTATGATCCACCTACTGTTTCATTTTGCCCCAGTTCCAGGTTAAAATTTTGTTTTCTGAGGTTGGGAGGAACTCTGGGTGCCTTCTGACCTGTTATACCCTGCTACAAGTGTGAATGAGGCATAAATGCATCCCTGCAGGAAGTGGTAAGACTGAGGAGAATCAGATTTAAAAGTTTAGATGTGCATTGTAAAAAAAAATCTGTATATGTGCAACTGGTCTTTCAGGACTTCCAGTTACCAGTCAGCAACCTGCCTTTATATCTGTCACCTCTCAGTTGTCCATGATGGTAATTCACCATACATTGTAGTCTAACAGAAGAGAGGCTTCTATACTGTTTATTGTTCGTCATATTACTAATATATTTAGCTCTGTTTTGATTTTCCTGTAGTTTGCAAGAAGAAAAAAGGCTTCTGAAGAATGAATATGAAAGAATTCCAGAACAAAGGGTGAGTATGAAACATGAGGAAAATCATGGTTTATGTTCTGTCACCTAACGTAAAAACATCAATGAAAATGTTTTTATAGTGTGTAGCTCTAGAATATTTTAAAATCTGGAATATATAGAAAATTCAAGAGGTAGATTCTATAGGAGAGGTTGTGTAACATCATTCAGGTTTGATAACTCTAGGGCAAGCAGTGAATGACTTGATTCAGAAAGACCTGGATTTTCTTAAATTCACTGAAGGAAATTTTTTATTGTATTCAGCAAATGGATACTGCAGGTAAAGATAGCTGCAGGTTTTTGGTTCTAGGATGTGAATATGGAAAATACATTTGCAGTCATAAATTCTGAAGGATATGTGTGGTTTTGTTGGAAATAAAATTCTACTGATTATTGATAAAAGAAACACACAGCTGGTAAAAATTATTTTTCAAATTATGTTTTATATGTGTTGTAAAAATTATCATCATTCAGTGTTAATGATTCTGTAATATCGCAAGCCTGCAAATACTAAAAGGGAAAATAAGAATTATCTCATCTTTTCCTTCATTTTTAAAGCAAGCAAATGAGAAGATTAAACAGTTGAAAGAAAATTATGATGAGCTCTGCAAAGAAGTAAACCAAAGGAAAGCAGAAATAAATGCAATAAAGGAAGATGTTTCATCCAAGCAAAAGCTGATGTTAATAGACAAGAAAGAAGTGGAAGATCTTCTGGAGAAGCAGGCCAATTTAAAAGTAACACAAAATTAATTGTGTGTATGTTTATCTGTGTCTCTGTGTGTGCGTGTATGTGGTTACACGTGTTCATGCAAGAAGACAGAGAATCTTCTGGATGTTGTTTGTCAAACCCATTAGATGGCATTACATGATATATTGCATCATTTTTCAATAAGCGTGAAACATGCTGCTGTGCCATATCCATTATTTCTCCTTTAGGAAATAATAATAGTCACGGTTTTGATTTTTAAAATGTGGTTTCTATAATGACATGTTTGCTATGAGAGCAGACATGCTGCTCTAACATATGCTTAGATCCAGTTAATACAGATTTACTCTGGGAATTAAAAAACACACCTGGGTCTTTGCTGCTTCCCTTTCCATGGTATAGATAACAATCAGATGTATTAATAATATTCAAGCATAAATTTTTTCTTGCAAACATAATAAAATGGTAAATATCAGAATGTTTAATTTCAAAACTAGCAAGTACAATTCCCTGGGACAAGCTCAAGGAATTTGAAAATATGTTTCCTGCCCATTTTCACAGCAGTTCTAAGTGAATATTACTTCTATGAAATCTCACCAGATTTTGAAGCTATCAATCTAAACTTTCTCTTTTGTCACTAGGATGAGCTAGCTGAGATTGTTCGTGTTCCAGCCAAACTTGGAAAAGAAACAATGAAGATTAATGAGGAAAAAATGTATGCTTTTAACAACTAATTATATATACATAAATAAGTATGTATGACTACTTTGCATGCATTTGTTACAGAGATGGTTGACTAGTTGTTGATTAAAATTAGGATCAACATTTTAAAAAGCATCTATAATCCACTTAAAATCCATGCACTGTACTGAAAAATATAGTATATGCAGTGAAACATTTTAAATCAAGTACAAACAAACCAAGCTTGATCAAAAATTGCTTAATGGTCTTACTGTGCTGTGTTAAGATCTACTTAATAGATTTTTAATGGAAAATAATGTTACCATGTAATCTAGCGATTAGGCTTTTTTACAGTTCCTAGTCCTCGGTGACTGTATATTAGCTTATCTCAATTGGCCTAGTGAAACTAGCAGCTTTCACAGCTAGCAGTCTGGTCTGAGCTAAATAATCAATCTCCATTGATACTTCTATACCAGTTTTTTTAGTCAGAGGTGCTTTGCTGTAAGCTCCTGATGTGAATTCTGGTCTCCAATATTTCAACATGGAAAATGTAAGCCCATAGCCAGTTTTTTCTTTTGTGTAGTTGTTTTTTTTCCCCCCTGAAGCATGACATGTGCTGCTTTCTGTACATGTAAAATCTAATTAGTACTGTGCAGTTTCAGCCAGGTCACTCACAGATCCAAGTGCCTTCCAGATGAATGATGGTTTTTGTACCCTATTTGGGCACAGTTTTACACTGAAGTTTTTGTGTCTCCTGCTTGCATTCCCTATATGTAACATAGAAATTGTTTGTCTATGTTAAATTTATTGGGTTTAAAATGTGTATTATGGGTTTCTTCTACATTTTCTCCCCTACTCTGCTTAATGCAACTCTGCTATCATAAATGTAACATGTTTTTCCTTTAGTGTCACAGAGAAGCAATTTTAAAAAACTAGTACATTGTGTAGATTGTTATTGATGAAGCATTTAAATGAGTCTTTCTACTTGTGTTGCATCACAGAATGAACTAACTAGAGTTTCCAGCCTTGGAAAGTGTCATATTTAGATGTGTCATACCCATGTACATAGTAATTTTGACAGAAATCAGTTTACTAGGTCTTTTTAATAGTGTCATGATCCTAAGCTCCCTCTTGGTCCCATTACCATCTTCAATTTTGTTGATGAACTGTATTGGCATTTGAAGATTTTCACTGCATGTAGTCTGCTTTAAAACATATAATGTAGATAGTTCTGGTGTTGAAATGATTTCATGTGTCCATGAAATCTGGCAACTTACATTTTTCCATTTAAATATGAATGTGGGAATGTTAACCCCTACTGTTTTGTTAAAATATACCCTCAGTGATGCAGAGAAGAAGAAAGAAGCCCTTGATGACCAAATAGAAGAGTTGAATGGTACCCTGAAAGCCATTGAAAAAAGTACTGAAGAGATTTTGCAAGAAAGAGAAGATGTAATGAAGGAACTGGATGGGAAACAAATTTTACTAGAAAGCAAAGAACGTGAATGCAGTACTTGGACAAAATTATTAGAAATTAACAGAGAGAAGGACTCAGAAGCCCTTTTAGACAGGTTAGAGCAGTAGTCATAACCTATGTAGTATGAGTGAACAATTCTCTGTTCTCAAAGATCTATTTCTTTTTTCTTCACCATTGCTCATGTTTTCATGTGTTGTGCTGCAGCTAGTGTGGACTAGAACTTATCACTGCAGAAATGTTTATATAAACTACTGAAATATAGGATCTGGCTTGAAGAAGAAGATCAAAAAGCATAAGCATTTGATAATATCCTGGGAGAGTGAAACTGGATTTTTCTGAAAGGGAAATCTTTTAGAGGGTTTCTCTCTCCTGTGAAAAGATATATGTTTTCCTATATAACCCACAAAAAGTAAATTAAGAAAAAAAATGTCAGTATTTTAATTTTCAAATGAGGATCATAGATTTCTGCACCCATGTACTCCAGAATTTCAGTGGGGACTGGTTACTCATCTCTTTAGTATTCCCTTGAATTATGAGCTTATACATACACTTGGTAAAGTAAAATAAACTGTTAGGTTGATTGCAAGCTTCAAATGATTCCTTCTTTGCAGAGGAATATGTATAGTTGTAATCATGGCCATATGTTCAGCAACAATGTTTTTTTCTTTAAAGTTTTATATTAAAGGATAGTGACACTTTAAATTGAAATGTTTGAGTGAAGCAAACAGAAATATTTCCTCATACTAAAAAATGTGTCTTCTTCTTCTTACAAGTAATAGTTTCTCTGCAATTTTTAGCATATTTCGAACAGACTGTGAGACCTCACTGATATCATTAGAAATATTATAATTGATTAAAGTTATTAAAATTTTAGAAAGTAAAAAAGTGTTATATGAAGTTATAAAATTACCTTTTAAGGTAATTTGTATTCAGTAGTTTGAGTTTTATCTTCCTACTCAGCCATAATGATGCAGTGCTCAAAACCCATTAAAATTATTGCACCCATTTGCATACATGTCTTGGTCAAGTTACCTATTTCTAAAATTCTGTGTCTATATAGAAAAACTCTGGAAAATAATTTAAATAAAACTGTCTTGGAGGAAAAAAAGCAACATGATATTCTCATTCACAACCAAACACAGAAAGACAAAGAACTGAGAAATTTAAAAAAGCTGCAGATACAACTGAATATGATTTATGATTCCTTGGAACAAGATAAGTCACAGCTTAAAAGACTCAAAGCAGAGGTCTGTATGAATGCATTGATCATAAGAATTCTGAATTTTCTTGTAAGAATTCTGTCCATGTAATCTTTTGACTGGTCCTAAAAGGGGGAAGTCTGTTTAAGTCTTATGCACATAAAAGTGTCAGGAGTGTTGCTACAACTAACAAAGAAATGTCTAGGTGCTATGACTGTAGTAAAAATACTGCATCAAGATATATTTGAACTATTCTTAAGAAATAGATTTCAGAGTGGGAGCATCCTATCAAGGAGAACTGGGAGATTATATTGGCACTGTGGTGTCCTGTCTTCTTCTAAAGCACTGTGGAATTGTGGTCATTTATAAGTGAATTAATATAATATAGTGACTTGCCCACTGGCATCAAATAAATTTGAATTGGAAAAATAGGGACAGGAAACTAGCACTATATAAAGTCTGGTATTAAATAATATGAAATAATTCCCTGTGTTCTCTTTGTTTCCACTCAAATTTCACGTTCCTCATTTCCACCCTGCATTAGCATTTCACTCATTCCTCTTCCCATACTGATTTACTCTTTTCTGTTTTATTTGGCCTTCTACTATGTGTAGATTCTGCTTGTCTGTTCAAAGCATTTCCTTTCTTTTCTTCTTCCAGTTCTTTCTTAAAAATTTACTTTCTCCATAACTTTTTCATTATCTATAAATTTTTCTTCTCATCACTGGTTCTTCTGGCCAAGAAGGCCAACAGCATCCTGGCCTGTATCAGAAATGGTGTGAGCAGCAGGACTAGGGTAGTGATTGTTCCCCCTGTACTCAGCACTGGTGAGGCTGCCCCTCAAATACTGTGTTCAGGTTTGGGCCCCTCACTACATGAAGGACACTGAGCTGCTGGAGCGTGTCCAGAGAAGGGCAAGGAAGCTGGTGAAGGGTCTGGAGCACAAGTCTGATGAGGAACAGCTGAGGGAACTGGGGGTGTTATCCACAGCTTTGTGCCCTGTCCACAGGTGCAGGAACTCCCCTAGGTCATTGAGAGCAGTATGCTCAGTTCAAATGCAGTATGGGAGTACGAAAGACTAGAGTGGCAAGCTTGATTCTGCTTGGCTTTTGCTGTCATAAGACTATTTTAATTTGGAAAACTTAGAAGCATACCTGGGAAAAGTTAAAATATTTTACTTAAAAAGCCAGGTTTATATTTATTCAGTGTGATTCCAAGTGAAAAAAAATCACAAGAATTAATTGCTAGTGTAAAAATGTGATTGCAGAAACAGCAGTACATCAGCAAGCTTCCCCAAATTTCTCTTACTTTAAATCACATGCTAAGTGCAGAATGACTGGTTTGTAGAATAAGGAAATTGCAGGAACACTTCCTTCAAATGTGTTTTTCTTTTTAGTAAGTTGTGAAAGGTCAGCTATTGCCAAACACCGACATTCTGTGTGAAAGAGAACTGACTGCTCTGGCTGTTGCCAGCCCAGAGCAGAACTGCTGTTCCTCTCCGTGCACGCCTTCTCTTTGGTCAGGCCAATGCAGAGACAGCCAAAAGTGCCTAAGTTTAGTCATGTCTTGTGTGAACAACAGTCTTTAATGGATTAAAGATGTTTATATGAGCTTTCTACTTTTAGACTCAAAAACTTGGTGGCATCTTTAGAATCCCATGCCTACTTACAGCTACTCAAACTTTCACACAGCAGAAGTGGTAGCTGATATATGTTCCACAGAAAAGCCTTTTGTTCCCTCCACAAGAGTGAAAGTAGCTTGCTTAGAATAGGTTTTATTGACCATTTAGCAAACCTAAGTCAAATCCAATCTCAGAGCTGGCAGCTGAAACCAAAGTAACTCCACAGTTTCACCTTTACTGTGCCACTTGTTTATCTTTTCATTAATGCAAGTGAACAACATCTAATTTTGTAATATTATCACAGAAGTAAAAATGATAAGTGCAAAACATCTCATTAACTATACTGCAGTGTAGTGTTTTGAACTCTAACATCTGGTTGAGATCTGAGAAAGATACCATGGGGTTGCGTGTCTTATCTTTGAACGGCTTCCAGACGTGTCATTCAGTGTCATTTTTTTTCTCACCTGTATGAATTACAGATTTGCAATTATGGACAGACAGCATATGCCTGCATGGTTAGCCTGCTGTGATTATTTATTACTTGCTTATAACTGTAAAGAATTTTTAAGTGAAGTTGGTCACTCTCAGGCCAATAAAACCTTTTGCCTTATGCGTTATACCATGCAAGTACTTGTAGTGGGATCGTTCAGATATAGTTTAATCAGAAAGTAGTTTCTAATGTGTCTTCTTTCACACACTTCATTTTAAAATCTGACTGAATAAACAAATTTTCCCATAATGTACAAGAAAAATTAGTACACAACTCTTTGCATTGTTAGTTTTGACTTTCTAGAGCCTAAGAAAGAAACAGGAAAATCTAATAAGGAAAAGCAAGAAATCTTTTATCAAATCTGTGCAGATGTGAAATACTGACTGTATCAAAAGCAGTGGTAGATCTATTCTTTTCCTTCAATAAGGTCAGAATTTCACTCAGGAAATCCTCTGTGAATTTAGAAGGTAACACCTTTATATAGTCTCTCTCTCCGATTTTTACTTTTTTAATGACAGCTTAGTTGCAGAAAAACATACCTATTATAAGTTTCAGTACTTAAACCAGACTTTGTGAAGCTTAGTGTCTATAGTTATATTCTTAAAAGAAAAATTCTATAAACTTGCATATGTTGCTGAGGAACTCTACTCAACGAAGAACTCTTGGACTAGCTATTGTAACAAGACAGAAAATTAATTTCTTAATTTGTGTAACTACTTCAAATAGATTATCTGCAATTTACATTTTACACATCTTTTGTTTGCATTACTCAGTATGCTTGGTTTGTTTTTGTAGGCAGAAGCTATCCTAAAAAGTAATGCAGTATTATTAGAAAGACGACGAGAACTGCAGAAGGAAATTGAAATGATCAAGAGAAATTTAGCTGAACAGGTGCCAAGTTCTGCTGTCTCATAAATTTTCATTATAACAATAGTTTTTCAATCATGAGAATAAAGTTCGGAGAAAAGATGATGGGAGTTTCTAGGTGCAGCTTTCTAGTGAGAAATCATGTGATAGTATTTCTTCCATTTTAAAGACCACTTGTTTATCATATTTTTTATATGTGAAAAAATTTTCATTGTTACTGGTCACATATTGGAAGGCAGAAAGCAAATCTACTGTGATTCTGTGATTCTGAATATCATTAATGACATCACAACTACAAATACGATGGATATAAATTTCCTTTGGGTATGGCATAGTGTCTTGTTGAAACAAGGACAATTCAGCATTTGTACATTATAATTTTTCATCTTCAGAGTTCTGTGATTTGTGGATATCTGTCGATTCTCAGTACAGCCATATATAGTGTGAAAATGCAGATATCTTAATTAATGAGGGTATTAGTACCTGCCACTATGTTAATGCCTTTATAAGAAGCAATGTATTTAAGACATACCTACTTTCCCTTATATCCATTTTCTTCTTGTGCTGTCTTTGAATTTGTTAGCATTATCAGGTGAGATTCAGCTTGTGTTTGAACACATATATGTTTAGTATCTACATGTCACTATTTGTATATGGGATATGTGTCTAATGTGCCACAATAGTCAATATCAATCTAGTCAGGGGAGCCTAGGAAGCCACCCATTCACCTCCTCCTAAAGAGATCAGCCTACACTGGGTAGAATAAATAGCTCTTCAGAGGTCACTGGCTGTACTGACTGGTTCTCCAACAACTCTAGGTGTCTGGATAAGTTACTGTAGATACTTTAGTTCTTAAATGTCTAAATTTTGTATCTTTAAGGTGAAAGCTCAGTGTCATCCATTGTGTAGTGTGGACAAGTCAAGACCTGACATTAAGCTTATTTAGATACTATGTGGCCATAAGGAACCATTCTGCCCAATCAGCAATAGGTAAAAGACATGCTAGATTGAGAAACAGAAATGCTTTCAGGTGATAAAATGTTTTGTCGTGTTATTATAAGAATTGTGCGTGGTGTTTCAGATGGTATTTTAAAGCAATATTTTATCTTTTTTTAAAATCCATACAGTCTGTATATATGTGTACGTTGCGGATAAACTCAAGGTATTTTCGACTTTAGGTTTGCCAACACTGATGCATCAATGTATAAGGAATTGAATTTATTTTTCTTTAGGAAATGATGTCAGATATGGATACCCACAAGTTAAAAGAATGTATTGCTGAAGAACACCAGCTTTTCGAAGAGCAGGAAAAATGCAGAAATGGATTATCCAGACTTGTACATCAGACTTGGTTCAAAGTTCAAGAGAAGGAACAGAAATCTAGAGATGTTCAGAAAGCTCAGGTAAAAAATTATCTCATATGATTGGAAGACTCTTCTACAGTGAAAGCTGGTATATGGAGGAATTAAATTACTATTGAGGACATCCTTGTGGACTCTTATTTCCCACTTTATTTTGAAGTTCCATTACAACACAGGAAGCTCTCAGTACTGTGTTATTTTATTGGCAATTTATGGTGCAGTGCAATAGTATATTGAAATACCATGCCACAATTGAAATAAGGTGTTTGAAAGCACATTTTCTTTCAAGCCTAATGAATAAAGAGGTAGAAAAGCAGATACAGTCTTAACTGGGATTCTCAGAAGTACAGCTATGTGGGTTTTTTTACAAATACATGCACATTAAAAGATAAACAGAACTGCTGCTCATTCCAAGGAGAGGCAGCAATTTTTATTTTCCTGACACAATTCCAAGTGTAAATAGTTACATTAATGTGAAGAAAGATGGAAAGAAAGCTTTTCCTATGGTCACAGAAACTAGAACTAGTCATTGGGTTTGGTGCCTGCAGTTTGCTGGCATTATGATATCATATATGTGCTGTGATGTTGCACAGTTTATACTAACTACCAGGTTTGTATATGGGAAAGAAGTATTTATGCTTCCTCAATATAAGTCAATATTCAAATAAGTTATATAAGCTACCCTTCTAGCACTTTGGGAATCTTTGTCTGAATATAAAAATAGAGGAAATATGCCAGGCTTTGCACCTCCAGTAAAAATCAGTCCATAAACAGATAAAAAAATAAACAATACAAAGTAATGAACACACACACATCCAGAGTTGCAACCCAAGATGCACCAGCTTTTTTAATACCAATCTCCTCCTCCTGATACCAGTGGGAGGTGAGAAAAGGCCTGTCCTCTGAAGGTGAGTGACATGGGGTATTAAAGACTAAGCACAACTGAAATGAAAATGTCCAAAGCCATAACAAAATGTGAACGTACCATTCTACTCAATTATCAATGATTGCTGAAAAGTCAAAAAAAAAGTTAAAAAGAAATCATATTCAAAAAGGTATAATTTCAGTGGTACACGTGCCAAATGATTATTATAGTAATGGAACTGAGAGGCTGATTAACAGAAACAGTAGAACTACAGCTACAAGGGACCAAGCATTTTAAGATGCAGCATCAAATTATCTGCATTAATATCACGTGTGGTAAGCTGAATATACATAGAAAAACTGTGCTCTTTAATGTTGTCACAATAAAAGCATTTCATTATAATTAGGGTAAGCTCTTAGAATAACCTCCCCTCACTTTTTTTTTTCCTTGTCTAAGAGAAATATCTGTTCTGAGTCATTTCTTTGAAGATATGCTTTGATATATCCAAAGTGCTCACTGAATTCTATTTAAATTTCAGATACAATGCCAAAATCTTATTAAAGAAATAAAAAGAAAGGATCTTGAAATAAAAGAGTTCAAAAAGAGGAAAAGAGAAATCCAAAACCAGTAAGAAATAGTAATAATACATTCTCTAAGAAATGCAATTTTTATCCAAGTAATGTATGCATAAAATTATAATAATTATTTCTTTCACACTTGTCATTTCTTCAGACTCCAAGGATTTGCTAAAGTGTACGATGTTATCCAAAATGAAAATAATAAATGTATAAATTTGGTGTATGCTGCTCGTCAGAAAGCAAGTGAAATTAAAAAACGGGTAAAATTGCTAGGAAATAAAGTAGAAGGATTAAGGAATGCTCTTACACAAAAGGAAAGGTGAGTTTTAAGTAAGCTGTAGATCACAATTATGGAAATGTAAGATTAAAAAGAATCTTACTAGTAATCTAGTCTAACTTCAGCTATGCATATATAATCCTTGATAGTTATCATCCTGATTTTTAAAACCTGATGCAAAGACATTTAGAAACACTCTTACATAATCTGTTCTAATTACTTGTCACCCTAACACTTCACAGTTAGCTTGGGCATCGCTGCATGGTGTGAAGCATTTTTGAAGTTCATCTGTCTGCTCTCTCACTTTCCTGTCCTTTGAAGGGTTAAATTGTCATTGCAGTTCTTGAGCCTCCAGTATCTGCATTATTGTGCTATTTCGTTCAGTATGAACAACACTGTTGCACTCATACTTGCTTATCCTTAGACAAAAAGAGCTCCAATACATATGTGATTCCACAATAGACTGGTGCAGGGTACTATTAAATGAGTCACTAGCTAGTAATGCAGCTGTCTAATTATTAAATTAGAACAAACTGGGTTTCTTGGTTCACACTCAAACTGAAGTTTATTGGATAATGTTTATTTCAGATCAAACGAAACATGGTTTCAATTTCCAGGCAATCCTAGTCAAAAGGAAAAGTTATATTCACAACAAAGAGGATGAGGTAGAACAGGAGGCTGCATGTGACTATTTTTTCCTGGACCATTATTTAGTGGAGATGTCTTTTTGCCATCTTTTTGTCATCCTAGTGATGATATTCTGCAATACAGACAGTCTGTGAAATCAGTATCTGGGAAGGTAGGAAGTTATTGAATAGTTAACTGTGTATGCAAAACACCACAGCCAAAACTGAGTAGTTTAAAAATAATTTGATTTTCCCAAAACTTTCTATTTTGGTGCCAAAAAATTGCACAACCAGACCAAAGAATGCATTCAGAATACATTCACTCAGTGTATTGCAGACCTCCAAGTAGCTTGATTTCAAAGTTATGCTGAAGGTAGCTAGAAAAGAAGTTGAACTTCAGCGATTTAACTGATTTTGTCAAGATGCACAAGCTGATATTTTTATGGTAATATTTTTGAGGCCTTCACAGTCAATTACTGATGAAAGGAGGAAAAAAAGCTAAGAAGGAAGATATATATTATCTAGATATCAGAAATATTTATTATAGATGGCTCTACAGATCCAACAGACATTTTGATCTCTGCAAACCTAGATTTAAAACTAGCAAGAGGTACAGAAATGTCAGTAATTCTTTTGCCTATGGGAAATATTTTTAATCCTGGTAACAGACTGGAGTATCATAGTATCACTGTCTTAACTGCAACCTACACAATTTGGAGGACAGAGTATCAGTCCAAATAAGGCAAAGGTTTCTCAGAAAATATTTAATAACACATTGCATTTGTGCAATGCTGCCATGCTTTCAGTCTGAAACTTGATTTACAAAAGTTTAATTCAATTCAGTAACACCCTGTGGAACTCTAACGTGTTATACACACAGGGGAAATGAATCAGAAAGAAGCTCCCTGCTGTGTATAGGGTAATTCAGCAATTTAATGATGGAGCCCATGAGGGGAGGCAGGATATTTCATCTGCAGTTCTGTATTGTAAGAGAAGACTATGCTTCTCCTTTCACTACCTCTTTTGTATGATTATATGAGTATCTTCCCAGTGTAGACAAAGTATCATCTTGATCAAGAAGTGATACTTACCACAATCAAATGCAGTAACTCTGAGTTCCATGTTGTGAGCAAATGAATGGTCTGTGTGGCAACAGTCTTTTAAGTGAGAGACCATCATCTAGTGGACAGCAAGGTCGCTGGGAATGAGTTCTGTTCTTCATTTTCATGGGTCTATAATGTGATCTTGTCACTAGTATTTCATTGTGATTTTTTTTCTCATCTGTCAAACAGGGAAATTGATAATCTTTTTTTCTGGTGTGACTGTTGTGATACATTGTTTTGAAAACAATAAACTTGGAGACCTTTGAATCGCAACCACAAAATTATTTAAATAGTGCTCGTTGAATATAAGGGCAGGATTTCTACACATTAAGACTTTGCATCACAGTTTATGCTTCTGCTCTTGAACTTTGTTTTTATGGCTCCTTGAGCTACTCAGTGGAGAAGAACAGAGCTGTAGTACAGTGCTCCATTTATAGCTGTTGGGCCATAATCCAGTTCTCTTCAAGCTGGAAAGAGCTTACAGAGAGAAGCTCTTCTCAGAGAGAAGTTCTACTTCTTGTAGTGCTTCTGTGAGGCAGAGTGACATAGAAGATCCTTTGTGTGTTTGAGGAATTAGTTTAAGGTCTGCTTTTAATTGCTGAGATGGCTTTCAACTTGAAAGGACTAAAAACTTTCCTACTTTTCTGTTATGTTAAAGATCATTGCAGAACCTACATCTGAAGAACACAAATAATAGGACAATTAAAGACAGTCTCAAAAGAGATTATTTTAAAATCGTACAGTTCGTGGATGAGATGAAAGAAAAGAAAAAGCAACAGTGTCTGGATCTGGAGAAGCTTACCAATACGGTCACCTGCATTGAAGAGGAAATTGCGCAGCTACACAAAAAATATGAAAGGGCTATTCAGCAAAAAAATGAGAGGTATACATGCAAATTTGATGTAATATAGTGTTTCATTTTGACATTCATGAAGCAACAATGTTTTTTTAGCTTATGAGCACTCCTAGTTATGAATACTAAAAGACTACCTCACTACAATGTATTGTTAAACAGTCTGCAGCACTGCAGTGTTAATGCTGCTTTGCGTTATGCAGACGTGTGCCTTTCCTTCACTGGTGAAGATGTTAATTCTTCAGAACTGTTATTAAAACAATATGGTGCATTGGCTACTGAATGCCTTGAGAGTTCATAGCCTCCTGCTCTGTTTGTGCTTTGTGCGCAGATAGATAAGGTATAAAAATGCAGAAAATGTAAAGTTCCCTGATCATGTTAATTCGTTTTTAAATGAGTGCTGTACAAGGCCAGAAGAGCTTTTAAAATTACATGAGAGTGTAGAGTAACCTTTGCAATTGTTATTATTTTGTTATCTATTTAAAATGTTGTCATGATATTAAAACAATATTTGTGAAACTTTTTACATTTTCCCAGATTATTGCTGTCTTTAAGGTCACCAGTTATGTTCCTGAATGGAATACACTGAATATGGTCAAATTTTTTTTAATTTTACCTTTTCATTTTGGGCTTATTGCAGTGGTCTTCTGCTCAGAGATCGAGAAGAAGAACTATGCCTTTTATATGAAAAAACAAACCTGCAAGAGCTGTTGTGTAGAAATGGATATATTGAGATGCAAGATCTGGATGAAAAGATCAGATTTCTGAAGCTGAAGATAGCTGAGAAAAAGAGACAGATTAACTTGTGGTGCAAAGCGCTCCCAGTGAAGAATGCCCTGGATGCAGATCTGGTGGTACTACAGATACAGGTTGGTGGGAAAGCGAGCCTATTTTTTGTTTGTATTATTCTGTGTTTTAAAACCTAAGGTAATTTCATAGAAAAAAAAATCTACATGTACAAATTTGTTAAAACAGAAAGTTCAGTTATGTGCCTGTCTAGCAAAGCACTGATGCACGTTTGTAACTCCAGATATGTGAGTTTCTACACTTTTGTGTAACTGTCTGATGCACTTTGTTATGCACATGCCAAATGCTTCCTGGGTATGGAATCTCAGCTAACCCTGCCCATAGCCTGATATGTCAGTATGACTAAGCTGGAGAATGGGAGTCATGGGGAAAAAATGGGAATGCAGATAAAATTTGTGAAAACAGTATTGATGGGAGTAGGTGGAAGGGTGGGAGATATACTTAGCTCTTCAAATTTCTAAAATAATAACTCAATTCACACTTGACCCTGAGCCTACTCTGGAAACTCTGCTGCCTACGATGATATAATCCACATATAGTTTCTTATACACGAAAACAGTGTAAGTTTTAGTTCTAGTTACAACATGACATTAAACAACTAACAAACTGCAGTGTTTGGGACATTCTTTCCTTGCTTTCTGAAATGGCTCATTTGCTTTTGACCTTATCTCCAGATGATAATTTTTTCCATACATATTCTTTTAGTGCCTTCACAAAATCATAAAATAGGGTGCACCATTGCCTTTCGTAATTGCATTGATGGGAGCTGTGACTCACTGTTAAATAGTGCTTGCACTTTTCTGTTATTTCTGGTATTTTCAAGAAATTCTATGCTCTGCTAAAAGAATAAAATATTGTTCAATATCTTATGTAAATCACACTCCAAATAACTTTACAGTGCCATTAGAAATTTAAATGATGGAGAGAGTATGAAAAAAGGGTGGTAGACTAAGAAAAAAAACACAACAGAGGTTTTCAGGTAAGATTTAGAATGAGACAGAGAATCAGAGACAAATGTAGTAACAAAATGCAGATGTTTTTTGTGAACTGAGAGGGCCAGTTGTGAAACTTTGATTTTTCTGTTCTGGATACCTAAAACTTTCTTCTGTGTGATGATGGTTCGTGTCAAGCCTGAAGTCATTGTTTAAGAGAGGCTATTGTTATAGGTGCTTTAAATCTTTTTACAATATTGACATAAAATTTGAAAGTAGGAAAATACAGTGTATTGTGATATTACACATGGAGAAGTCTTAGTAAATGTTCCTAAGTCAGAGATTTTCCAGTGCATAATGGCAAATAACAACTTATCAGCTTTTTAAATGTAATTAGTTACTGTGGTGACTAAATATTACAGATTCAAACTGGCAGTTAACCCACCTATCTCTTTATACTCAACCATTCAATCCGTTAATACTTTTCCTCCTGCTGCCTATAGCTATAATGTCTAGTGAGAAATCATTTGGCTTTATTTCCATGCTTAAAATATAAGCCATAAACCCAAATCTGAATTCTGGTGTTGGTTGCCAAATTCAGATTGCTAATTCCTGTACTGATTACAAATTTGGACCTGTGTCGAAATCCAACTCAGGATCTGCTCAGTTATGATGTGCAAAGGGTCTTATGATAATGATCATTTGCACAAGACTTTGACTTGATGTGGTGAATACAGATCCAAATCACTTGTGTTGTCTGTGAAACCAATCTCTGATGCCAAGTTTAAATCTAAAGGGGTGGTAACAGGAGCACCCTTTGGACTACCATTTGTCTGTCTTTCAATTTAGATAATTATAGAAGTTCAGAGAGAGGATCAGTTTACCACAGGACTATGAAACCCTGATTTCTATCAGAAGCCCTTAGACCTCCTATAGTGGAGACTGTAAATCTAGTTTCTGAGTTCTCCTCTTAGTTTTTATTTCTCTGTTCTGTTGTGACCTTGTGTAGGAGCCAGCGTGCCTAAACTTAACATCGTGTTAGGAACCCACAGAACAAATTATCCAGATAAGTGAAAAGAGTCTCTTTATTACTGGAAAGATTTGGGCATCTTTGCCTTCAGAGGGAGATCCTGATAACCTTACTTGGGAAGCGTAGCATTCCTTTTGGAGGTCTTTTTATTCTCAGTGCACCTACCTCTCCCCATCGATTGTATGGAAAACTTTGAATCATGTAAAAAGGATGCTTCAGAAGGCTTCTACATTTGAAATACAGTTCAGACCATGTGAACTAGGCAGGCTGAATCCTGTACCTGCACCACTTAAATTTTATTCTTCCCATTTCCTCACCCTTCCTGTCTCTTTAACTCTTGGGTATATTTCAGACTTTGTCATCTTATTCTTACCTGTTCTATTTTTCTCCTCTCCTGCATTTCCCAACCTTTCCATTACACCAGAACTTTTTTTCTTTTTCTCACTCCACAGGTGAATTAAACTTTCTACTATTGAATGCTGAATGATTTTCCAACAACAAATATCTGTCATTGGTAATACTTGAAATATACAGAAAGCAAATCTAAAAGGAAAACTATATCCAGTCTCACAAAACAGAAGAAGTTTCAGTATTTGTTTTTGCTTGCATTTGACTGAGATCTTTTGACTTTATTAGAGACACTGTTTGAAACTAAGTCTTACATATTCTCAATGGGCACTTTAGTCATCACTAAATTAGTTGTTCTGAGATGTGATACCTATTTCTGTTAGAGATACACCTCTTGGAATAGGTGGAAGAATGAGTACCTTGTATTCAACAAGCTGTGGAAACTGACCCTGTATCTTGGCAGCTGTGGTACCCATTGGGAAGGGAAAAAGCAGTGGTCAGGGATGTGTGCCAGTTCAGGAAGAACAAACATTTCACCTGTGTCTCCTATACTCCTATACTTCCTTTATCTGACACAACAAAATACCTGGTGAGATTCTAAGGTGGTTTTCCCTTGGTGTAAAACTATGAAACTTTAATTAGGACTGCACATCAAGGGACTGTTCCTGCTGATTGAAATGACCCATGAAAACTAACCTGCCTTCATGCATCAATGAGAAATACTTAGCATTAATCATTAATTAGTCCAACACGTAGACCTGCTGAGCTGTCAAGATGCTGTAGATGGATCTTTCATGCCTCGAAGTTCAACTAACAGGGACCAACAGTTTCATTGAGGCATTTGGCATCAACATTTATCCAGGTTTTAATACAGCCCCATGAAAACCACAGAATCACAGAATAGCCTAGGTTGGAAGAGACCTTGAAGATCATCAAGTCCAACCATTAACCTAACACTGCCAATTTCCCACTAAACCGTGTCCCTTAGCACCTCATCTACACGCTTCTTAAATACCTCCAGGAATGGGGACTCCACCACTCCCTGGGCAGCTTGTTCCGATGTCTGATAACCCTCACTGCAGTCATAGAAAAATGGAACTAGTAGAGAGAGAAACAGTTTATCTAGGCAATCCTGCTCCTACTCCCGTATAGGACTGCCTGTCACTCGTAAGAGGGCTAAACTGTGCTTTCAATCCGCCACTGGGAACCTCCAGTTTCCCCAGCAAGTTATCCTAGTCCTTCCTTAACCGTGGAAAGATTTTCTTTAACATTAGCCTGGATATTTCTTACTGCAATGTCTTTTGATTTGTGTTCTGTCCACCAGGGACATGACAAACAGATCATTCTCTTCCTCTCTGCAACATTTCATGTAACTTGAAGAAAGTTAATCACGTTCCTCTCCCATCCTTTTCTAGACTACACAACCCTGTTTCTCTCCATCAGCCCTTACAGGTCTTTCTCAGATCATTCTTTTTTTGCCTTTCTTTTATTTTTGGCAACATGATCTTTATTTTTCTTGAGATGCAGTGCCTAATATCAGTGGGTGAGAGTGAAAGGAATTCATTCAGGCATCTTGCAGGTTATATTTCTGCTTAGGTGTCCAGGTACAATGGTGGCCTTTCTTGCAATATGACATATTGATTCATGTTCATGGATGTGCATGTTACAACCACATCATTTGTTAAAGAAATGATGTATAATCAGTTGACCTTGATTCTGTATTTGTACAGCTTTTTTTTTCTGCCTACATGTAGCACCTTGCATTTGTTATTTAATATTATCTTTTTTGTTCAGATCTTTTTTCAGACCAAGGTAATTTTGAATTTGAATCTTTTCCCCAAAAAAGTATTTGCAGTCTCTCTGAGCTTAACCTCATCCTACTTATGTAGTACTTACCTTATATTTCCATCAAGATCCCATTTCCTTACCTTGTTTATGAGAATGTCATAGGAAACAATATTGAAGCTATGTAAACACCAAGATGTATGATACCTACTATTTGTCATCCACACATCCATTAAATTATCAGAGTACGAAATTGCACTGGTTTGGCATGACTCAACACACCTGTATTGGCTGTTATTAAGACCCTTTTTCTTTTCTAGCTACACACAAAGAAACCTTAATGATTTGGTGCAGATTTATTCTTCAGAAACTGAAGTTATCTATAGTTCCATAGCTCCTTTCCCTCCATTTTTAAAATCACTATGATATTTGCCCTTTTCTAGTGCTCTGCATACTTTACCTGCCTTCTCTGAAATTTCCAAGATAAACACTAGATCTCCACTTTTTTAAGGCTAGTCCCTTTATTTAGGTATGTGTTCTCTCTCATCTGTTCATCCTTCAACAATTTCTCCTGATGGATTACAATCAAAATGGAAAAGTCTCTCTTGTAGAGCCTTTTCCAATCCCCTGTATCAAATCCATTCCAAGCAAAAAGGGATATTTTTTTTTCAGACTTAGAATCTCTTAGAACTCAGATAAAGTCTTGTCCAAGGAAAACACTACAAATGAGGAGAAAATAAACTTGCCTATAGCCACATCACTTAAGCAGACACAGAATAGTGTGGTTATTTCTGAATGTGCTTTGTTTTCCATACTTTTGTATTAGCCTGTCTCTAATTACTCGCAATTCATACTGCATTTAAAAGTAAGCCTAGTATTTAAATGAAACTTTTTATGATTTTTTTTTTTTTTTCTGGTTTGGACAGTGGTTTTGCTGCAATAGTCCTTCTTCTCTAAACTAACTATACAGCCTTGAAAAATTTTACTTAGTGAGCTGTCCCTAATCTCGTTAGATACTGCTGCCTCCAACAAGGCATTTGCAGTTGAGTTAGTGGCCGAGAAATTTGGCCCCAGATATAACACATCACTGGAAGCATAGCTGCATCCTATTGTATGTGCTGGTCCTGCTCTTACATTCTACTGCTCTGTATATTACCTGGCTTGAGTTTTACTTATTTCTAATTCAAATAAATATTTCAGTACCCAGTTATGCACTGAATGGCATTAATTTCAAACTGAATCATGATTTGACAAGGAAATTGCTCATTACAGTTATTTAAGGTTTTTACTTTGCCTACTTTCAGACAAAGTGTGAAAGAGCAAGCTGCATAATGCTTCTTTTACAAGAAAAAGAAGTTTTTAAGACAAATCTTCTGGTGATGTTCCATCATCACCCAAGAAGATCTGTCAGTTTTCCCTTTTCCAGTTAAATATGACTTAACTTCCAGTGAAGAAACCCCATCCAGGTAGCAACATCTTTTTGCTGACTGCTCGTAACTTTAAAAGCCAGTGACCACTTATTTCCTTAATAATATCATCACCTGCAATTGATGGTTAGCATTTATAGCAACTTGCTTGGGTCATGTTATCTTAGAGCTAATCGATCAAGGTTGGAATGACAATGCGCTGACAGATGGCCAGGTGCATTATCAAAGCACAAAACCCCACCACTGTCAAGTCCAAACATGAAGAAATGGTCCCGGTCACTTCTCCAGTGAGTATTTATGAAAAGCATGGATGTCTATCTATTGTATTCTGGGAAGCGTTATTCCATGGGAACACCTCACACCAGAAAAGTCAGGAAACACCTGCCTCTGTGTGTCCCTGCAGTACTCCATCACTCGGCATCACCACCGAGTCACTTCAGGACACATGCCTGGGAACTTTAACGTAGAAAACTTGGATGCCGGTAGGGGTGAGATCTTTAGCACTAACCAACAATGAAGTGGAACTTCCAGATTTAACTTGCAACCAAACTGTCAGGCACTTGCATCTTTCCTACATCCCTAAATGGATCCTGTAGGTCAAACAGAAGATTGTAGGGAAAAAAGGGTGTATTCCTGGGGATAAAAGAAGCAGCCTGAGGACAAAGCGGAGGTGGTGCTCAATTTCTGGCAGAGAGCAGGGTTTGCTTCCATCCTGCAACTGTCTCACTATTATCTCCTTTAAAAAAATTTTAAATGGCTCATAATACTTTGTATTAACTCCTTCCCTACACCCCAGCACGAGGAAATCTTGACTGCTAGCACTGAGAAAGTCTGCAGAGATGTGCTCTGTGAGTCCCAGAGGAGCCCCAGGCACCCACCACTGCCCCTGCACAGCCACCTCTGCTGGGCTGCAGAGGCCTGGGGCAGGGAAGGAAGTGGACACCAGTGGGGACTCTCACCCTTCCCGGAGCTGTAGCTGTGGTTGGTCTCAGCTTGCTGCCCAGCCCCAACAGCTGTACTCAGTCCCCCTGCCTGCTCACAGTGGCTGTGGAGGGTAGCCCCGAGCCCACACTGCTGCGGCCCAAAGCATATGATTTGGTACAAACCATCTGCGGCTTTTCATCCGGGCCACCAGCAGAAGAAGGTATCAGCCCCTGGGGCAGCCTTTTTCTAATGTCCCAAACATGTTCAGAAGGTAAGAATCATCTTCTAGTGCAGGGCTCCCATCTTGATACCTGGTATCTCAGAAAGAAGCCTCCTCCACGCAGCTGCATTACTCATATGCAGTTTCAGGTGTTGCAAGTGGAGGAGTCAAGAGAACAAGTGTTCAAGACACTTAAACCATTAATAAGATGAAGCTCATTTATATTTGTGCATTATAGGGATGACCATCTGTGACACAATCTATTGGTTTCTAAATTCCCATTCATTAACAAAGGACAGGAGAACAATGTACGTCTACCTCTGGTTTCACAGGGAAATGTTTCCCAGTGTTTGACCAGTATCAGTTGTCTTAGGCCTACACTGCCCAAGCATCCCAAACACTCTCCCAGCAAGGAGAGCTCTTGCTTCCCAGCCCAGGTGTTGGCATTGCAGCCACCCCAGCTGCAATGGGGAAGTTCTGGTGCAAACCAGACCAGTTCTGGTCATGTAGTAATAGTGAGGCTTTTGGCTTTTTGTCTGAAAGAGTAAGTGTTGTGGATTTTTGTTTGCTAGTATTCCCAGTGCAAGGACAAGATTCAACAGATGGAGGAAATCTTGGCTCACCCCGCAAGAAAGCGAGACTTGGGAGGGAAGGATCCATCCCCACCTGAGCTGCTGAAGAAGATTGATCAGGTAACATCGCTTCTCATGTCACAAGCTATCCTGCTGTGATTGACCTATAGAAAAAAAGCAAATGGTATCTTTTACTTTTAAAATAAACTCTCTGTAAGAGGAATTGAAATAATTATGATTGACTAGTGGGAACTCCATCCCGGCATCTGCTTTCCAGGACAGCTGGATGTGGAGCATTTTGACTTCTTCCAGCAGAGGCTGGAGAAGAGGAGCTCTGTAGGCCAGGTACTCACCTGCCTGCAGTGACTGCAATGCTTCTGAATGAAGCATTATGTCCAATATGAAAGCCAGTTTCAGGGCACTTTCTGTATGGTGTATGGGGAGAAGGTAAAGGAGTGGTATCAGCAACCATAATATTTTCTTAGATATTTTTGTCTGTCCCACTTGGAGGGGCACAAAACTCCCCCCACTGTATTTAGTGTTCAAGGGGGGGATTCACACAGGGCAGTAAAGGAATTAGTGCACTGGTGAGCTCGGAGCAGTACATACCAAAGTCCTCCTTTTGAAATCCAGTTTGTAACAATTTGCCATGAACAGTTCTGCCTGACTTACTTGAGCTTTTTGCTTTACTGTCCCTTATTCCTTAACAGGAAGGAGTTCTGTGTAGCCAAGCAGGCTACAACACAGCCCGCTATTACCAACCTGCACCTTAAACAGACAGGTTTCTTGGAGTAATGAGAAGTTTAAATGTTCTCTTTCAATCTCCTTGTGATTTTAAAGTCCTTTTAGTTGCACTGCACTCTTAGTCTTTGGAGACCATACTTTTTTTTTTTTTTAGCAGCAGGACAGAAAAACCTTCTCATTTTGGTGTAATTTGAGGAGCCAGAAGATAAAAAACAAAGAAACAATAAAAATCACTAGGAAACCCCCATTGTTTTCAAGAAAATCACAGCAAGGCAGCAACAGTGCTGATGTAACCCCCTGCCCCAACAAAAGGGCCAGGTCTGATATGGAAAAAATTTACCACTGACAGTAACCATCTGGGTCAACTTTGGCCTGATAGTTGGCAGAGAGGGTGAAAATATTGAGAAAAATTATGGTGAAGTGATTATTTATGGCTGTTGACCAGTATTATTTCAGCAACAATCAAAGCCATCACAGGAACACCTTGCACTGTACCTTCCCCTGTTGTTTACCTACACCCTGTATACTCCACGCTGTAGCTAGAGGTAGAGCTGGTGCAGAAGAAGGAGAAGCTGCTGGAGACAGACATTCTCTACGAGCACGTTTCCCGGCTGGCGGAGAGACTCGGCGCCACGGCAGAGAACAGGAAGCAGGACACACTGCTGTTTGCTAAACGGGTAAGAAGGGCATTGCACACTCTGCTCCATCTGGGCGAGAGGTAAGATGACTCACTCACAAATTACAAAAGTGGCTGGAAATAGTGACATGCGAATCACACATTAGTCTTCAGAAATTATAGACATTTAGTAGCAACATAGCTGTAGCAAGAGTATTAGGTGAGTGTACTTTCTTTTTTAAAGTTAAATACAATAAATGGTACCTTTCATATATAGGATTAGTTTTTTCTCAGGTAGATGCTTAGAAACTTGGTAGAATCCTCCTTTTGCATGTGCACTTAACATCTTTCCCAGAACAAACACATCAAAGACTAAAAAGAAATCAGGAAATGTCAGGTAAATTCTCCTCCAATGTGTAAAATATGAACTTGATATCTGGATAAAAGTCTGTTTGTTATTTCAGTAGAGAGAACCACACATGAAAGAGACAGCATTTTCAGTACGGTTACTTATATAATTATAGCTATTTCCCTTTAACTGCCAGCAATATTCTTTGGGGAAGAGCAAAAAACCTCTCACTTCCACCTCCTTAATGAAAAAGCTCCAAACAGACCAGAGCTGAGTAAAAGACAGAAAAAAAAATATGCTAATTAATGTAAAACAAGGCTAGGGTTGATAATTTTTTTCTTAGGTTTTAGGTTTGGCACTCAGAAAGGCTTAAAACGAAACATAACTTCATATTAAATCTTTAATTTTCCACAGACAGAGAAACAACATGGCTATTATTTGGGTTTGTGAAATCGTGGCCATGGGCTAATAAACTACTGTAAAAATGGGAGCCTGCCAAAGTTACAGTTGCAAGTGTTCTGTCTCTCCCAGTTCCCCATTAGTCACTTTAAAAAGAGTATTTAAGTTTTACTGGGGTTTTTTTGTTGTTTAAATCATCTCCAGTCAGACTCAAGGATTCCTGTCTTGTTCCTTGTCTGTTCATCTGCCTGCCAAGGATAACTTCACAACCCGCAGCCCTGCTGCGTCCACGTTATTACTCAATTATCTTATAAGGATTGGGCTTATTACACTGTTATTACAAAGTTAATTGTGCACAAGGTCAATCGGAACCTGGGTTTAATACCTGCCTCTGAGGGCAACAGAGCTTTGTTATTCAACTGAAAAGGAAATGGATAAACACAAGTTTGATTTTCTGTATCTTGTACTGGAGTAAATGCAACTTCTTACGCTGCCAGTTTCTGTGGTTCCAAGCGTACGCAGAAACACACGTCCTGTTTCATTATTTTCAAGTATGGAACTGTTTTTTTAAAACCAAGTATGTGAAAACAAGTCCAACTGAATACTTTAGACCCAGTGAGTGTCTAAAGGGAAGCCCTAAGTAAAACATAGTCATTACTTATTCCAGACAAATGAACTGCAGAAGAAGATAAAGGACAAAACCCGGCAGATGATGGCTCTTGTTGCAGAGTTATCTATGATGAAAGCCCTTGCCATTAAACTCCAGCAGGAAATGAGAGAAAAAGAACAGTTTTTGATGACTGTTTCTTCAAGGATAGATCAAGGCCTTCCCCCTCCTAAAGAAACAGAAACTGAATGGTTGAAGATACTACGCAATGAAAAGATGCAAAAAGAAGCAGCTGAAACCAGAGCTAAAGTAAGTTTTCACCGTATGTTGCAATTAGATCTTCAGCCCCACCTTTTCACTGCTCCAGCTTGTCTCCTTGGAAGAGCTGTGCTAGCTGCCCACATTGCTGCTCTGTGACAACATGGAGCTCCAGGAGTCAGTGGAGACGATGGTCAAGGCAGTCAACTACAAAAGTGGTACACTGTGGGTTTGTGAAGTTATAACTGTAGCTGGGTACACACTGCTTAGAACTGGTCATTAAATCTTAGGGAGAGAGTACACTAAAAGAAAGACGTACCTTCACTTATTAATTTGTGCAACCATATTTTGGGATGATGAGCAAGAGAGCCACTGGTGAGGTACTGCTTTCCATTTGATTTCAAGGTAAAGCTGCAAAAGGAGGGGTGTGGAGTTCAAGAAAAATAAGTTTAGCATCTTCCACCTCCTAGATGCAGTGTAATCAGATCAGAAGTAGGAAGAAATCAGATTGCTGGGCAAGATGCTGCAGGTGGGCAGGGCAGTGCATCAAGCAGTGCTTCAAGTCCCACCCTGTGGCATACTGTACCTCCTTAGTTGAGACCATCCGTGATCCCAGAGAGAGCTCCCCGAGAAGAAAAAGTAGTATAAAAGTGAGACATGCAACAGAGAACTGCTGATGGGAAATGAGCTTTGCTGCCTGACTCCTTTAGTTGATCACTCCTAGGGAATCTGAAAGGTGCCAGGATAGGAATACACTGTGCATACACTTGCAGAAGTGCTGCCATAAAACTGGTTTAGAATAAGAAGGCTCTGTCATTAACACATCTCATGCTGTGACTCAGTTTCCTTTCAGCATGGTGGATACAAGCTCACCACAGTAACAGTATTCAGGAACATCTGCTGTCAGCATAAATACAGCCACTTTTTGAAGCATCAGAACTATTATCCCGTTCCTGCGACGTTCTGTGCACATTTATTACAGCTTTTAAAAGTTCATCTGATCTGTTTTCTTCACAAGTAACACAAGCATTACAGGCTCAAACTGTATACTGTTTAAAAGGACAGACTCACATCTATGTGGTCAGTAACTTAAGTTTTCAATTAATACCCCTCTGGGTTTCCTGGTTTGCTAAGGACTAGACCAGTGGTGTTTCCTTTGATAGGCATTCTGTACATTGGCTCAGGAGAGCACTGGAGTTTTAAAGCATATAATCACTAAGTGATCAGAATGTGTTTCTTTCACAGCGTGCAGCAGAAGAGGAACGAGCTGCAGCACCTGGCTGTGTCCACACAACAGCTGAAAAATGTTAAGAAAAATGACTGATCATCATACCATGCTCATTTTATTTCCAGGTGAAGTTTTATTGCATCTCATTATATTTTATAATACATTTAATTAAAAAGAAAGTAGCAGAAAACCTTCTCTTGTTATTAATATAATACAAAGTCCCCACCACTTACACAAAACCACCAACATTGCTTTCTGCAGTCTGGAAGTGGAGTTTATGCTTCCCTCTATGTTGTTACTGAGAAAGCAAAAACTCCTACTGCACTGATGGCAATGACGGGGAACGACAATGACCTTGGCGAATCACTCCTGAGAACTGGATCTTTTTATTTCATTGGTTAGGAGCAGGAAGCATCAGTGGAAACTGCTCAGGGAGAATATCAGAGATGGTTATTGAAAATCTCCGAAATCTGTCAAATGGTCAATGAGTTTCACTAGTTTAATAGTCTGAAACTTGGACAGAGTTGTTTTTAAACCCAGTAGACACTGCAAGACACACTACATGTCTGAACTTAAGATTTCCACTGCATAGCAAACCACTATTATTATTTTAAATTAATGTCACAGTTCAGAACATTAAAAAACCCTAAAACAACAAAACAAAACACTGGTTCATTTATATATAAAAAAAAGTCAAAAGTGAAGGAAAAACCATTTCCATAATTTCTTTTCGAAGCTGAGGTCTGAAGTGTAACACTGAAAGCTGTAAAGAAAGAATTAAGTAAAGCTCTGTCCAAGTCACTGTTAAGGGAAATTTCTAAAGAACTTTTTCGTTATCCTGTATTGCTTACAATATATTATACATATCTTTAAAAAACAAAATAGAACTCTGTCACAGACACTCTAAGATGATTATATTTTGCACTAATTACAAAACTGAATATATTAGAATCCAACTCCAATGGCAGAAGTACCGTAAGACAACACATGACTACCACAAGGAATGAATACATCATCACTGATGCATTATATACTGAGACTGATTTGTCATCTGTTGTTCTTATCTACTTTACATAAAGACACCTTCTATTAATCAAAACGAGTAAACAGTTCCCAGTTTCATGTTATAGTACAATATAACTGGACTACCTTTTTCAGGACTGTCAATCCTGTTAAAATAATTGACAACATTACCAATTTTCACAGCGTGTTTGATACCTGTTGTCATTCCACTCGTTTGACCACTTCAACATGAAACCACAGGTGTCTTTCACAGGAAACCTGGGTTTGTGTCAGACATTTCTCTAGGATTTATCCAGAGGTCAGTGCTTTCAGCCTTAATACGTTGCACTAAATATTTTGAGTAGCTTATGTCAGCAATGGTGGCTATACAAAACTGCAGATTATTTGGAAAACAACATGACATTTAAGTTAAAAACAAACACGAAGAAAAGTTGGTTGCACACTTCTGTGTGAATGCTTTTGTATAAGAATACCACAGTCAGCTTTCTTCAACAGCGTGTTATTTCAGGAATGTTCGAGGTCCAAAAGCGTCATAGTGTGTTTGAGTGCCGTTTCCTCTACAAATCTTACATTAACGTGATCTTGTTTCTCATACGGATGCACACCTGGAAAAGCATTGTAAGAAAGTCAGTATTTACAAAGTCATCAATGTTCTTGTACACAGTCCTGCAGTTTAAACATCTTCATCTACCATACAGAAAGGTAATAGATGGACCTGTCCACATTCACACAAACTACCTACAGCTTTCAGTGCATGCTCACCCATGGCAGGAACTTTCCTGTTAGTGGGATATAAGTAAACAACAGACCATCTCTGGAGGCTGCTAAGGATTTCCATACTAATTCTACACTGGAGATCCAACGTAAGATTTACACGTAGTGGCTATATTTGTGCTACTACATAAAATGCACCAGGGCACATTCTCACATGCTTCTATATATTTTAAACACTTTTTCCTCCCCAAATGAGGTGATATCCATATACAGACAATCCTATTTTAGCCTTCAGGTCCTTATCCTGACTTTATTTTTCTTACTAGTACAAGAACAGCCAGTAATACTAAACAGTAGAATGCTTCCCTTAATCACCTTACTTCATCAGTATAGTCAGGACACAGCTGAGTGTAAGCACTAAAGAGAAACAATTACTGGTCTTCCAAAGGCCAGAATTAACATTAATTACCTTGACTCTCTATCTCTGCCAGCATATTAGTCAGGTAGTTGAGTGGCAAAAACTCTACAGGGAATGAGTGTCTCTCAGGGACAGGCCTGCTACACTGTAAGGAAGAATATTTCAGGTTAGTTCACCAAGTCACACAGTGACAAATTTCAGTGTCATCTTTAGTGTGTTACAGTCTACAGAAAGGTCAGAACACTGTCAAAGCAAAACATTTTTAAAAATGGCCTATGTGCTGTTACCTGCCTGTCCTCCAGCTTCTCAAGCAAAAGTTTCACGTATTTCCGGGAAATGAAATTAGCATTTATCGGATGATTCCAATACTGGCGGACCTTTTGACCGAGAGCCTAGTAAGCAAAAAAGACAAAGACCAAAAACCTGAGAACACAAACACTGGACAGTGCAAACTTAGGAAGGGGAAAAGGAAGAAAAAAAGGGAAACAAAATCCAGGCTGTAACATAGACTGCTTCACTTCCAGACACTGATGGCAGAAGCTAAGTTGTCATCATTTTCAGCCACGGAGCCTTCCTTTCACAGCCAGTAACCAAGAGATTACAATACACTCACAAAACGTGGGAAACAAATCAAATCCTGGCTACTCAGTACCCACTGAGCTACTCAGTAAGTTTAAATCAATCAGTCTGTCCCATTACCTCTGTCCCACTTTGCATGCGTAGTTAAATATTAATTGAACTTAAAATGACTGTTTATCCTCTACTGTGACTGTCCGGTTTAGACCCATCCTTCTCCCAAAGAATAACACAGATGCCCCATTCCTCAATGCTCTGTTCAGAAAAGGGCTTCTCTCAGGCTGAGGAATCTCACAAAAGCAGAATGCCAACAAGGAGAGATACTGGGAACACAATTTGCATCCCATTATTTAAGACATCATCCTGGGAATGAATAACATCAATTCACATTCTCAAAGGCAAGAAAGACTCAAACCCAGATGTGCCAAAGCTTCTGATCCTAACCAATAAGCAAACAAATATGAACACACTGTGAGATTAGCTCCACCTTTTGCTATTTTCCCTATCTAGATCTTTCCACACCCCCCCCACTTTCAGCTGTATTGCAATACAGACTACTGAAAGAGTTCATTTAGGAAGTGCTGGACAGTATCAATGGTGCTTAAATACTTGCTTCTGATGCAACTGAAGTCATCTAGTGAATGTAACCTGCTCAAAATAGTCTGAGTCACCCCAAAGTGTCCTTTTTGGCAAACAAACTATTCTCTGCATTTTTTCCCAAAGCTGTAAATAGATACAATAAGGCACTGAGTCTACTGTGCATAACTAGCAGTACACGTCCCCTGAAACACTCACAGCTCAGACCTTCATGTCAAAGCATGGCTGGAATGGTGTTCTCCACCCACCAGGCCTGGGGCTGACAGCTCAGAGAGGCCCCATGATGACCCCAGCTCACCAACCCATGCCCAAAACCAGAGGACAAAGAACCTCCTGTGGAGTTCTCCTTCCCTACCCCTTCTCAGAACTGCTGCCAAATAAAGAAGCCCTTGTTAGGAAAACCAAAGCAGCACTTCTGGCCTTCTGAACTATACATAACAACCCATAATGAGCAAATAATAAGCAACTCATGTAGCCTGTTCTACAGCGAGGCACACCCCAAGGGGGATCCCTGGTTTTCCTCTGCTCACTAAGATGTTGTGCTTCCTCTGCAGTACTGTGATGTGCACTAAGAACAAAAGGGGAAAAGGAAAAGTCAGTTTCCCATTCTATTGGAACTTTAATGGAGCATCAATAATTAGTTCCAGCATGTGGTTAAACAAGTCCCCTTACTGATGGGCAAGGCTGGGAGATTTCACAGATCTTGCAATTCAGTCCCTGCCATAGAGTTGTGGTATGATCAGATTTTACAGCTTTTGCTGTACCAGCTACTGAACATGTTTGGTAAAATGAATAAAACGAAATGCATTTGTGGATGCTATAAAACACACACAAATAAACCATCTTTAAACCCTATAAAACTGTTATTGCTTTACGCAGATGAGTACTCAATAGCACAATGTTAGTCTTGCCTATGTGATTCCTGGAAATGAGATCCAAAGTTATTAGTTACCTCGGGAAGCCTCATGACAATACTGAACTTCAGCTGTTCATTCTTCTCAGTGTTGTCCAGATCTACAAGGAAAAAAAACCAACACCCCCATTAGTGGTAACCACACAACTAAAACTTTCACTGAAGACATTCTGAATAAACATCATCTCTAATGAAATTAAAATTAAAATTTTAAATAAGGGCTACTAGGAGTGCTATTTATGGCTACACTGTTCACATAAATATCCTTCTGTATAGTTGTACATGACTTCACCTTCTTATGTAACAATTTAAATGGTAATTCAAACACGTTTTGACTACGCAGAACTCCCCGTATTTATAATACTTCATTTACCAAGACCAGGCACAATACTGCCCCTTTTCTCAAACACTGGGGAAGCAGCATGTTACAAGGGAACATGACTGCAGCCCTGATGAAATGCATTACTGCTGGAGAGCTGTATCATGGTGCTGCTGTATCCCAGGAAACTTACGCTACAGTTCTCTCTTCCTCCCTTTTGATCTCAAAAAGGCACTTAACAGGTGTGCCTGCAACTGCCGATTTGTCACACTCCCTATTTCATTCCCAAGCCTCAGGCCCCTCTCGATGACTACATGGGTTCATACACAACCGATTTTAACTCCCACCTTTAGGTAACCTTACGTTCTTACAACTTCAACATTTACTACAAATACTGGGACGCTGGGGCAGGTAGGCTTTTGTGTGCTTATTTTTACTTCCTAGCACTGAGTTTCTAGCCATTTGCCAATCCCAGCACTAGGATTATCTTGTTTCAGACATAATTAAAGCAAAAGCTGAGGACTGGATAGCAGACTAGCTTCCTTACACATAGGTGTTCATTTCCATAGAGTCACAGAATCCCTCCAACAAATTCTACGATGATCTTTAGCATTCACTTTTCTAAGAAGTCCCAAGTGGAAAAATTATAAACTCAAGTTCTCCCCCAACAGATATTTCTTAGTCTACTACAGTAAGGCTCCACCATATAGTCTGAGACGCAATTTTCTCCTTTCAGCTGGACAATGCCATCAGCTACAGCCCTCACTGAAAAAGCACACTGCAAGAAGAACTGAGTCTCCTGGGCAGTAAATCCTGGGTCTGATTTTGAATGGCTGAAAGGACATCACTCCCAATTAGCCAGCTGGTAACAAATGGAACACCTGAAATTCATTGTACCTTTCAGCAATTTCTTGACACACGTTTCTGTCAAATGCAAGACTCCATTATCAATGTAGTGCAGGAGGGTGTGCAGAGGGAGACATCGAACACCAAGCCCCAAGTGCAGAGTGTGAAAACCTTTGAAAGAGAGACAAACCTGTCTGGTACAACAGTATACCATTTTTTGTAAGTCTGTATAAGAGATTGGCATTACTCTAGCTGAAGTCAACACTCCTTAACTTCTGACTGTTTCTAGTTGGCGAGGAAGTCAGCTTAACAAAAGTCACTGTAGTCTTATTTAGGCATTCCTGAAGACCTCTGAAGTACAATCCTGTCAGAAAGAAGGAAGCCAAGGGGACTGAAAATAGTCACTGTAGTCATACACTGTCATTAAACATCTCCAAGCTGTTGCCTTATATCTGAATTAATTTCTTTTATCACCCTCTTTCCTCCCAAGTAATCTAACCTGAGGCTTCTCCACCCTCAGTATGTGGTTGCCACCCACACATTCCCACAGGCAGCATTAAGACTTCAATTTCTCACTTAACATCAGCCAGATGATGGTCTTGCACCACATGACACCATTACAGGGCAGCACTTGCGCTCACACACTGTAAGTTTGAGGGACAACCAAAAAGTTTCAAAAGTTGAAGACAGATCAGGAAATACAAACTAGAAAGATTCAAACAGAATCAGAAAGCATTAACAAGTCTTTCCCTAACAAAAATAAGCAAGTGCTTTGAAAAGAATAAGTGATTATGAGGGAGCTCTAGGAAATGAAACTCTACTAATCAAGATCAGCTCTTCAATCAGGGCTGGAGGCAATCCTTTCCAGACAAAACTGAAAAATATTAGCAGGGCAACAGCATGAGAAAAAACACACTGTTTTTTCCCTCCAGGATAGGATTTTATCTTGTAGCCCATGACACTAAAGTCTAACTGTGTAAGAAAAATACATAAACGGAAGTCCAAATCTTTGGGCACAGTCTTAACTCAGAACTAATATTCCACTGGAAGCTGAAAACAGAGAACTAAAGCTCTGATTTGTTGCCTATATTTGTAGTAACTATTCAGTTTTGTTTCATTTCACTTGCACAAGTTCTTCCCCTCTGTAACTGTCTTGAATAGATTTCAATACTGCCAAAGCTAACTTGACACATGCTGCAACTAGTGCTCTTCTGGGAAAATACACAGAATTGCTCTCCTCACTTATGATTAAAACAGAAAATCACAGGACTTACCAGGAGGTAAAGGCATGCACATGCCATTTGCAGCTTCTAGAATCCGACTCATGATGTGGAACACTGTGAACTCTCCTGCACTTCCTCTCTCATCACTGTGTTTAACAAAGCAGCAACATATTAGGAACCCAAGATGCCCACACTCTCCTGGAGATATGGTCAATTTGTTGTACTGCATGTGCACTAAATGCATACATTTTGGGTGAACTGATGCTATCTTGTTTGCTTAGGCGCCTGTCACCCAGCAGCAGTAGCTATTATTCAATACGTTGACACACAATGTGTCTGTGGTGTCCCCTTTCTCCTTGCCCCACTACTGCATATTTACAAGTCTCAGCAGTACCTGGTATCAACAGGAACAGGTGAAATATTTTCGAATGCTGGTAGTGACCTGGCTTTTATAGGTGTTCACCACCCGCTACCCAGCTTGAGACAACTGTGAACTCAGGAACTTTGAACTCCAGCCCATATGATTAACACTCATGTTGGGTTAGAGCGGGCCAGCAGGATTGTTAAAAACTACGTGTCATTGACATTCACAGAAGAGTAAGCACTGACTGTTCAAGCAAGTACTATTGTTGAAGACTGAAATTATTGTGCCCATATTTTAAAAGTCAGGCTGAAAACTTTTAACAAATGACTTGCTCACAAGCAGAAGATGCAGGAATGAAGCTGGTATCTCCTCCAAACTTCTTTCATTATTCGATGTACCAGATTCAACTAAAACAAAAGAGACAAGCATGAATGTTTCTAGGAGCCTGTGTACAGAAGGCCCTTGACCTTCATTCATTTCACACAATAGTTTATATTAAAAACTTCTTATGAGACTTCTAGTAAGACATCAGTATTTTGGTGGGGTTTTTTTTCCCTAGGGGCTTAAATTGTAAAATTGATTAAAATTTGAATTTTAACTGGATTGCCTCATTCCAGAAGTTTAAAGAAAGTACTCCAGCTCATCAAAGCATTGTGCAAAACATGCAGCATGTTAACACACTGTGCTTCTTGGGGGATCAAGTAATCTCATGCTCTTGCATCAAATTCTCAAAGATCTGTTTGCCATGAATGCAAAAACTGCATGTCCAAGTGGCTGTGTATTTGGCAAGAAAAGGTTCTGAGGCCTCAGACAAAACTGGATGCTGCTGAAGAAAGCAGAATACTCAGTTTGCTGAAAAAAGTCTGCAGGAGTAATCACAAATATAGTCCCAGCAAGGAAGAAAGATGAGAGAAGTAAATGCCTCTCCTCCTCTACTGAGTTTCCTTTTTGTCCATAGTGAACCCAATCCCTTGGCCCATACTGTTGTTTCTTTGCACTACCAGGCTGATCTCCACCACAGACTGTTAGCACGCAAAGGCCACAAGCCCCGTTCTCTCTTGGGCCTTTTAAGCTTCTGCAGCTGAAAAGAGAGAAACTATGCTTGAAGGAGTTGAAATAACTTCCTCTAGCGAGCCCCTCACAGTTGTCACGTGTAACCACTTCCATATCTCAGAATTGAGACACTTCCTCCACACCTTTTATCTCCAGGCCTCAGAGTGCACTAATCAATCAGTCCCAGGAAACCCTCAGGAAGCAAGTCTGACCCTCGTTTTGCAAAGAGATGTCACAAGAAGTTACAACCCCTTTTCCTCCCCCAAGACAGCCAGAATCCAGGAATCCTTTCCCCCACTCTTTCTCCTCACAGGCTCTGCCCCCTCCAACCTCTAACTTGTCACAGCCTGAGGAAGAGAGAAACAGGACACACAGGAGAGGTTCATATACAAAGGCTGGAACAGGAATATTGGTCTTCAGTAATGCCCCCCCATGTGCTCTCCTCTGTACTTTGGCCAAGGCACTTCTACAAGGTAGTACCTTTTCCCTCCCCTACTCCATCCAGCCTTGCACAGCTACTGATGCAGAATAACCACCTAATACTTTCCATCTTCATACTTTCTGGACACAGAGAAAAGCTCCAGTGTAAACTCTCTGGAGTATGGCCACTTTTCTCCACTCGTTTTCCACAGAATGAGTAATTTCCAGTTTTCAGAGAAGGGTCACAAGAACCACAGCTGCTGCTGGAATGACTTTCATCTCTGGCCAGCACAGAGGGTACAGATAAGCCCTCTGTATCAGAGCTAGAGCTGGATCCGAACATCAGTCTTGAGGTGAAGGGAAGTTCCTTATAAACTCCAGAATCACTTATGATTTGTGTAACAAAAATTGTTTTCATGGGTATGGTACTCCAGAACCAATATTGTTTGCTTGACAACACAGCAAACTGTACAGTTTTTACAGGATATAGAAAGAGAACAACTTCTTAAGTCAATGTTAACCTAGCTATCACAACATACTTAAATCTTAAATACATGCATGCCTGTGACATGAAACCCTCACCAACAGCACTAGTCACTTGGGGATCAGCCACAATGGACATCGTGGAAAATACATACAGAAAGAGAAGACATGTCTCAAGCTTTTTTTCAGTGTATAACACACAGGACAACGTGCATGAGAGAAAGGAAACATTATCTGGTTTATAGAGGGAGTAGGCAGCTTCCTCTCCAAGGCTAGCAACGGGTCTCTGGGGAACCAAGTTAAGAGCTAAATCCATACCTCAATGGCAAAGACATTCTTCATTGAGTAACAAAGATGTATAATATGAGTTTTTTCTGGGCAAATATCAGAAGCCGCTTTCCTTGGAGTGCTCTAAATTAGTGAGAGAAAACACGACCAACAGTGAGACACAGTGCATGCCTCAGATGATGTTTGCAAAGCACCTTGCTGTCTTGAAACATCTACACTTCCAGGCAAAGGTGCCGAGTAGACTGAAGTTCCACTAAAGTCATTTGGAACCACAAGTGCTCAGCTCCTGTGGCTGTTTCTACAGGAAAGACATGGAAGCAGCCAAACAAAGGAATCAGAAGCAAAGGAGAAAAGGGAGTGAGTCGAGGTCTTTTTGTCCTCCAGATATCTTCCTGCACAGAGGATACAAGGCAGTCCTCCTCCTTCTGAGGAAACTCAAATACAAATAGTGTCTGTCTTCTACTTCTCTACAGTTGAGACCATATCAGATGACAGCTAGCCACAGACATCAGCCAAAAAGGTGCAGTCACTGCAGTAACTTTCGGAGAAATTTCAGGCCTGCCTCTTCCTGTGCCACAGGCTGGCTGCTCACTCTGCCCCCTCCTCCACTTGCTGTCAGGGCAGTAAATGTCATACTGCTTCTATAAATTATTTCGCCCCCTTCCCTGCCCTGCTGAAATGAAAAGAACGAGAGCTACAAACCTACAAACAATTGCTGCAGGCTAGGTGGCATGTCAACTGGTAACCAGGCATGCTCAGGCACTGCAGCCCTCCGTGGCAAACAAGGGAATTCCCACTGAGAGATTTCATTCACACTTCCCCAGGTTACTTCTCTGTATACAAACACACAGGGTTCTCTGACAGCAACCAGCCACTAGTCTGTTGATTTATGAGAAACCATCAATGCTCCCTTGTCTTGGCCACTTGGACTTCAGCTGGAATTGATTTACACAGTGGGTACACATCAGAGAGCCCTATTCTCAGCCACTCCTTTGCTCCTGAATGTAATAAAAAAAGACATATTTTATGAAAGCAGACAAGCGAATCATTTCAAGTCTCTTCCTGTTTCATTAGTTTCAGTAGCTCAGCTACACGCTGTATAAGCTACAGAAAACTGTTGGAAGAATCAAAACAATTCATTCCTCTGAAGAACTTCCAAACATTTATGATATAGAAAGGTTTAAGGTTTAAGAGTTTCTGAGTAGGATAAGGGGAAACCCAAGCCTAATGGTGAAATAATTTGTGAAGATTTCCAAATAGCACCTAAGATGCGCCAGCCAGAGGGCAGAAGCAATTTTTAGAGACATTATCTTTGCTTACAGTAGTTTTTCCAAGAATGAGAAGTCTGTAAATTAAGTTGACAGAATTCTTGCTTTTAGTAATGTTTAAAAAAACCCCAAATCCTAAAAACTAAGAGTTCGCCCATGGGGAGGTCTGAGGTTTGTTTTGCTTGTAAGATTTAGTCTTGCAAATCAAGGCTGCACAGGTGTTTTCAAATTTTTAACGTTAGTTTACATTAAGAATGAACAAATGATAACTGGAAAACCCATGAAAGGAGAACAAACATTCTACTTCTTCTTTCAGCACTGTCTTCAGGTACAGAGCTTTGGTTCATGCTGTACTGTTTCTATTTTACTCAGTCACTAGTTTTTCTTTCCTTTCTACAAAGACACAAAACAGACTGCTGATTACCAGTAAAACAACTTCCCGAGCTGTAGAGCGAGGCCTGAATAGAAAAGCCAGTAACCTCAGTAGAAGCTGCAGCAGTTCAGAGAACATTGTCACATGAACAGCACAACCGATTTGTACATGACTTCAGAAAAGATGCAGGCACCAGCAGCCTCCAGAAAATTTCCTGAGATTTCCATTCCTAGAAAACAGCACTGTGGGGAGTTCCTGCTGAATCAGGTGACAGGGCTAGCACAAAGAACATGATTTACTACTTGCCATCTGAGCTCTTGTGGACTCTGCATTCTGCACTTAAAGGATTTGATGTTGAGATGTGCATATGAATTACTACACCTGGTTTTGCCTAACAGTCACAGTTTTTACAGCTTATTCTTTGATGTTTCTTTTAAGAGGATAAAAGACATTTCCAAACTATTCATTTGGAAAGCAAGTTTTCACTGTACTTTCGCCAAAACTCTGTCTCCTGATACTCTCACAAAAAGCCCATCAAAGTCAGTATGTAGGAGTAGTCATGATTTACTCTCATGCTATATTGGAGAGAAATCTCTTTTTCTTAATTTGTATTTCTCCTCGTGGCACTTTCATTATTCAAAACATGTAGCAATGTATTCTAAGGAAACAAAATGGATCTAAAGACCATTCTTTCAAATTTTAAGATGAGTTCACATTTTCACTTCTGGGAGTAGACCATATTTGTACAAGCTGTAAAGGGAACCATTTCTTCTGTGTTCTGAGTGACCAATACAAATCTTTTAAATATCATTTAAACGTAATAATGTCCTTTATCATCATAGACAATATTAAGCAGCAAAATATGATTAAACATCTTAAAAACAACCTCCTCCCACCAAACAGATGCTATATATGCACAATACATACTCAACAAATACACGCTTGCTCACAATAGTGACTATGAAATCAAACTAACCAGGTTTGCAACATAATCCAAAACTATTTGGTCAATCTTCTTTTTTCCTACATACTGTAGATGTCTCATAAGGTGTTCCTTCAGCTGAGCAACCATCTAGGAAAAAAGTCAACAATTCAGTATCCTTGGGCACCTTCAAAAAGTTGCAAAAGCTCCAGCAGGAGCAGGGCCTGATCAATACAAATCAGCAGAATAAAACTTTCCCTTTTACAAAGCTCCAGTTCAGAGTGAGATCCCAAGTTACTGTGCAAGCTTACTGAAGTCAACAGCAGATCTGAATATTCAAAATGGTTACTTGGTGCAAATTCAGCAAAATGAGTTCTAAATTAAATTTTCAATGACATTGAATAGAAAAGGCTTACAGTTCTTATCTCTCTCTTGGTCAAGCCAAGTGAACAGGGTGAAAGAAGGATTTTAATGTGAATATTGAATCTTGAGAATGTAAGTATTTATGACATACAAATAAACCTGAGGGATTTTATAACAGAAAAAACTAGCACAAGTACAGTTTGTAGCAGTAGCCAAGAACCTGAGAACCTGAGTGATTAATGGTAACCAGAGGTTAAACATTAATTTTAACGTCCTTAAAATCAGGTGTTTGTTACCATACAGTCCATGCCACTCCCTACCCTCTCCTTTCTGAAATATTTTCTGACTTCACATAGCTTCTGATTGCAACTCAAGTCCATGCTGGTTCTTTGCTGAGAATTACTATGGAATGTTATTTGTTTCATAGCTCAGAGAAAAACTGATGCAAATAAAATCTGCCTCCTCCAGTTTATAAGTAGATTAATCTCAATGCATCAGGACAGCAATACAGGTATAAGGAAAGCACAGACAAAGGGCAGAAGTGACCTGCAGAACTTGGCAAAAAGGGGACAAGGCTGAAAAGAATGAATATTTGCCTTAGATTTGGACAGACAGGACAGTGTTCATACGCTCTTCACAGATGCAACGCTGAGACCTTCCAGTGCAAACTGAAGTTTTATTTGGTTTTAATAGTAAGAGAACAAGAGATAAGAGAAGATGTGAATCGAGACAGAGGAAGGACACGCAGAGATTCGAGACAGGATTTATTACCCAAAAGCATAAGGATGGTATATCCTCTGGGGAGATCAGTGACAACAGTGCAAAAGAGGAAGGGACCTCAGAATAGCCAGAGCAGTACCAGAAGTGAGGGAGAAGAAAAAGGAGACTGTAACAAAGGTGTTAAATTGAGGAGCAAGATCTGTGATGTTCTTTTTGAGGGAAGCAGTGGATGAGGAATTCACTTATATATGTTTTAAGGACGTAAAGTAGCCCAAAAAACCTGACAGATTAAGATGAACTCCAGGAGGATGGAATAACAATTTCTAGCTGTCCTGGTTCGGCTAGGATGGGGTTAATTTTCCCCAGCAGTTGGGAGGGAGCTACAGGTGGGCTATTCCATACCATGCTGACATCATGTCCGGGTGCCCAGGCATGGGCAGCGGCAACGTGGTCCCGGCAGGGTCTAAACCACCACACTACCCAAAGAAAAGTTGCATGCAAAAAGCAAGAAGTTTGCGAAAAGCAAAAAGTTGTATGCCAAAAGAATTTTGACAAATCAACCTTCCATTGCTGTTTTCCCCCAATGCCTTATGATATCATAACTTGTTAAGATGATATCATGACTATGAACTGTAAAACATAGGAAATACCATGTTTGTCCCATAGCTACTACTTTGACTGAGATTCTGCTCAGTGCTGGAACTTACAAGCTTACTCTTTACTCTTTTTTTGAGGTTGTGCGTCCTCTAGTGCACACACCAGTGCATTAATTAAAAAGCACATACCAGTCCCATTAGCAATTGCTGCTGATAATCTTCCTCTTGAAAGAGAGGTACTAGCCTTTCTTCTGAAATAAACAGAGCAAGAATCATTCAAGGACATGACGCTTCAGAAATATCATGAGATTTCAACTAGCTTCAAAAGTCCTTAAAAATATACATACACAAACAAACAGAAGTTGTGGTTTGACCTACTCACCTACAAAACTAAGACAGTAAAGAATCAAGGACTGTGTAAGAAAGAACTAAGGAATGGAAAATAACCCTGTATCTGTCATCTTCTCCCTCAAGTATTTAATATTGAGCATAGAGGAATACAAGCCTGTCACACCACATCACATTCATGTGCATTACTCTTTTCTTTGATATTTAAGGGGGAGTTAACACAGTGTGGTGATTAAGTAAAGAGGCTCAAAGAATCTTCTGGTAACACTGGTGCTAGTGCATATGCTATTTAAAACTTGCCATTTACAAACAACAAGTCAAACAGCTACATGGGTTTTCCAAGGAAATAGCTAGATGCAAAGTAAATACTCCACAAAATCACCTCCCACTTTCCTGCTCCTCTCCCATGGTCTGGCTGCTTCTTTTATTCAGATTTGTAGACCTCTAAGTAAAAGAACACAACTTTTCTAACTAAATGGAAGGAGGCCTTAGTATCTACTGAAATTTAATACCCTGTATTTCCTAATCAATGTTTCCTGTCTACTAACAAAAGAAGAAAAACAATCTCCTATTTCATCACATAACATAAAATCAAGTCAACATTTTACAGACCCAAGTGCTAAATTTTTACAAAGTTATTTCCAGCTATCTTTGCTCACCTTTAAGTATATTTACTCCACCACTTAGCAGCACAAAGACCTGTGTTGCTTGATTTCCAAGGACCTGAAGAAAAATCTACAGGGAAGATACACTACACAGATGCTTGTTACTCGCTGGCAGCTATCTAGAAATTCTCTAGTAACAGTTAAACATCTGACTTCTTTATCAATATGCACCTTTGGAAAACATGAACCTGAGGCCTGCAAAGTTCATACAAGATCCCTCAAAGTCAGAGCCCACAGCAATAACCAGCAGTGGTGCGGATCACCAGTGTCAGGGGCAGACAAAAGGTTTACTGCTCATGTTGTTAGATCCAATATGAAGTAGAAACTTGATTTTCAAAGGCTTCCTAGTCAGTATATGATCCTACCACTACTATCAGAGAGAAAGGTTTTCTCTAATTTAATAACCGCTCATCTTAATGCCTCAAACTGTTCAACGCTGAAAACACACACCACAATTTATTTTTAGCTAACAACAGCTACACAGAAATAATCTAAGAAACCTTATGGCTAAGGCCTCAAGACAAGTTTTACTTACCAGAGTCCCAAGTGTCCAGATGAGAAAGCACCCTGGGGGTTGAAACAAAAATAGGCTTTTTTCATATGCATTAATCTAAAGGATTTCATGAGGACATTAAAAAGCTTAAATGACCCTTTGATCTTTCAAAGACAGCTAAAGAAATCCAAAAACTGTACATGTGATTACATTTAGTAGCGATATTAAATAGCATTAAAAGAACTCTATCTGTCTGGGCTGCACAAGAATAACTCCTCATGTCTACCATAAATTCCCTAGCTGTGGAAGCCTGGATATTTCAGACCATGCTGTAGTGATTACAGGGATTCCAATAACTGATTTTCAGCTGGATACTCTTCTTTAGTTAGATATCTAATCAGATACCTAATCAACTATTGAAATGACACATTAAATTGTTCAACATACTTCAAAAAATAAGAAAGGGTAAATATAATAGAAATGGTACCTACTTTTTAGCATTTTCAAAAATATTCCTCAAATACGCTGTGGTGGTTCTTTCCTCTCTCTGGTTTGTAAACAAACAAAAATCCCCATATGAACAAAGCACAAGGCTAATTAAAATACTCCCTGATCAAATGCAGATGAGAAATGAAGCTAGTTTTTCCTTTGAATGGAAATAATGCACAGTGGGGCTTCAACCCACCTTCTAACTAGCCATGCTCATGGGCACTTACATCTAACCTACATGCCAATACAGGCACATGCAAGCTCTGCTTTTGTTTAATTTCTCACATTATTTTAACAGAGTAAGGCTTATAGGCAATCAAAAGTAAAATGACTGCAAGTCTTCACACTTCTCATCATCAGATTCCCATATCTTTACCTCCAAAATAACTTAAAAATAAAAGCTAACTTTTCCATGTTTGGCTTTAAAACATCTACTTCAGAGGCAGCTTTTCAGACTGCTTCAGTGCATGCATATTTACCTCTTCCGAAAGGTTATGCCATTCTCTCCTGAGCACATTATAGTGGTAGTGCAAGCGTGGCTCTGCATACTTCACACTCTCCAAGTTTGAGCCGAGTTTCTCCCAGAAGCCTTTGGAGTTCTGAAACTGCAAAGTATTGCAGGGAAAGCATGAATAACAGGCTGCACTCTTAAAGAGATACCGAATCACCCTCCCACTTAGTGACTGGAAAGAACTGCGATTAATGCAGCTTCTTAACAATCTAAGTGAAAAGAGTTAAACAACACCAGTTACACTATTTTTTTTCGGTACTTTAATTTCCTTGATTTGACAGCAAGGGTAGCACTTAAATGTGAGGTCTAGATTTGGTGCCTGTAATGGTACTCTGCCACCTTAGGATCCTTTTAAGTCACTGGGAAGAAATGAATACTTCTAGGCTGCAATTCATCCAACCTATTTCAGATGTTTGGGATGGGAAGAACTGTACCACAGACTACACTGCATATTGTCTAGGCTTCCACTGACTGTGAAAGGAGGCTCAGGCAACTGGCTTAAGCATAAGTGTTTACACTTGGCCGAATAAACCCCATCCCAGGTTTCTAGTAGTTCGAAATAGAGGAATACCACCATGACCCCAGCAGCTATAGGCTGCCACTATTTTCAAGCTACATGAATACTTACAATGCAAATGTCCATTTGCCAACCTCAAGTAACAGTGCCTCATCCCAGAAAAGAAACAAAATCCAAATATTTCCACAGCAATTCTAAAGCCTTCAACTCTAATGCTGAAATTAATTTAAACTCGGGTGTGAATAAACACGAGGAAAAAAAACCCACCACCACCCCCCACCCCCATATATACTGGTTTCCTGAGCTAGCTCTTGGACTTTGATTTGAAGCCACTGTTTATAAAGGGGGAGTGACGTGATCATTGCTAAGGAAGAGATCCGATTAAGGCAATTCTTTTTTTAAAAACTGCCAAAACAAGAGATGGTACCAGCTGTTCTTGTCCCCTTTTATATACATTTACGTTCCCATACAAACACCATAGTAGTGACATCTGAAGGAAGAGAAGTTTGAGTTGACAATATTCCTCCGTCTTGCATTAACATGTTGGATTTTGCTCTCTCCCTTACTTTTCTACAATGACAATAACTTTAGAAGAAAACATCAGAATTGTTAAAAACTCCTTCCTACTATAAACTACCATTTCCCAAGGAAAAGAAATTGCAGAGACTCAATCCTGCCAGCCACTTCCCTTTTGCTGCCAGTGCTGATTGTCACTTAACTGTTGTAGCTGCAGCAGGGAAAAGTAAATCTCCTTTTTGATTCATGTTAGTCATATTTAGCAGCTGAAAAATAGGAGTGCATATGGCACCACACGTTCACCCTGCTGGAGCTACCTAACAAGATTACAACCTAGTAACGCAGCATGTTACCTAAATGTTACCAATATGATACCAGAGAAATATCAGAACTACAGTGTAAGGATATCATCTAGTGACCAATTTATGCAACTGCGACAGCACCACCAGTGCAAAACTGCATTCAGAACACACTGTATTTTCTTTGATGTGTGGCAGGGGGGAAGCAAGGGAGCAAGTTTCTTTCATGTATTGAGACTGTAACAGGAAGTGGTAGACTTCAGAATTAAAAGCAGACATCACCGAAAACCTGCACTGTATTAGATCTCGTTAAAAATCAAAAGTTTGAAAGAAAGGATGATTTTAATTAAATCTGTTATTTCTTGAGAATCATCAGGGCAAGACCTAGAAAAAGAAGGTGGCTTCATCTTAGATGGTAGTTATTTTGCACACGTTGCTAGAGAGTCAGGAATTAATACCTAAGCATGAACACCTAAAAGATACTATATTACCAGAAGTCAAAACAAGCCTTACCAGGTTGCAATCCATGAAAACCTCCCATGAAGCCTTTCATAAGTAATGCTGTTTTAACTGAAGACAAAAAGACCTCTCTGCTATATGCCTCTGAAATGATGCAAGGTGCCAGTGACTTTTAAGAGGTGCATGTCCTCTCCCTGGGAACTGTACTGCTATGTCACCCCAGCAGTGAAGGTATCCAGAGAGCCATGTAACTAATTAAAATAGCTGCACAGGCAGCTACTCCTTAAAACATCACTCTTCACCGAGTGGCTCAGCACAGCATGATGGAGAGGCTGCCTTTTCCTGTGCTGACCTCTCTAACAACTGTTTGCACTACACATCTTCATTCTTCTCCTGGACCTCTTCCTATTTTCTTCTTTTCTTCCTCCTGCCCCTTCCTTCTCTCCTTTTGTTTCTGTGAAATACCATAAAACCTGTGCAAAATAAACACTACTTACAGGATCAGATTTGTCACCAGGGTCTGACTTCTGACACCAACAGCACACACCAATGGAAACCCCAACTGACCAGCTGAACTCAAGCTATGGTGGGTTTGTGTCACTGCAGTGGTATATAACCTTACCCTGTGTATTACCATCTTTGTCCTCACTCAAGAGTCAGAGCAATTTGCAGTCAAAAGTAGCAGGAAATATTTGTCTTTAGTTCAACTCTGACCTTTTCAATCTGTTTAGGTTTCAGACAGAAATAGGAAATGAGTTCCACAATCAGGAAGTATAGCCGCTAAAAGCATCTGCTCCCAGGGGCTTGAGGTTCAACCTCAGACAAATTGAAGGCCTGCTAACTTTGACCTCAATGAATTACAGGGATTATCTAGCAAGAAATTTTCTCAAGATCTGATTTTCCCAGGTGTCCCACCAGCTCTCAGGGCAGCCTTCCCAAGCAAAGCATGCAAAGCCCAGTTCCCTGACAGCATACATGTGAATCTGCAGCAACACAGCTGTGATGCCCTGCTGTGGACTGAGCAAACAGTGGGTAATTTCACTGATTTTAAAAAGATTTTGTGAATGCTGAAGCTTTATGAGCTAATTATAAGCACTGGGGAGGAAATAGAGTCTCACCTCTTTGAAGTGCTACATGAAACAATATTGTTACATATCCAGAGTCTACTCCCATGTGTTGCTGGTACGGTTGGGTTTAATCTCTGACTCTTCACATTAGCCCTCCAAAACAACCTGCTTATTAAAAACCTCTTTCACATTTTGTAGGGAAACACTTAGGAAAGTTTCAATTATTTCTCTAAACTGGAACTGAGGGAGAGAAATGGAAGACAGGAAGCATCATTCATGTTGTTTTCAATGGAAACTACAATTTCCTATGCAAACAGCATGTGCTCTCCCCATCCAGTTCACCACCTTTTCCACACTGCACAAGAATTTGTCTAGATTTAGGTAGCCAGAGCACTGACATCAGTGCAATCACAGGATGTTCTGGACAATACAAATTGAGAGGGTCATGAACCATTGGTACCAACGGCAGCACAGTGAAATATCCCTCAAAATGGGGATACGTAGAGATATGTAGAAATCCTGCATATGTCATGCCAAGTTCACCTTCAGCTAATGAAGTCACAAAATGAAGAAGTATAAATTAAATCTAACAAGAATTAATTCCTGGAGGACCTCCTCTGTTGAATGGAAGAATTCAGAAAATGGGGAAAAAACCCACACCTTTGAGCTAGCAAACATCTGTCTGAATAGCTGATATTTTAGTAAATGCATAAGGTATTTCCAGCAGGGCAATTGTTCTGTTCACTTCTATTTTTGGATACTGCTTCACTAGTATTTAGCACACCCCCTACCCCACAAAAAGAAAGCTCCTAACCTGCAAATATGAATGTGGTTTTATACTACAACTTACCTCTAACACAGGTAAAGAAATAATGTCTGTTGTACATGTTACTCCAGGGATAATCTATAAATACAGAAATTATAAGAATATAAATCATGTAGCATAAAACAGAGGTCTGTTTAAAGTGAATCTCCATTACCCATTTCCTTTGCCAAACCAGCTAGAAAAAAATTCATTTTTGCCAAAAAGAAATATGGAAGATGTTTCTCTCATTCACCTTATTTAGAAAATGACAGCATATTAGAACAGTGTCAGATTAGAGAAATTAAAATATTTGCTCTAACTGAGACTCTTCCCTAAAGTTAATTTATTTCTGCAAACATACTCATATATCTTAACTCTACTGTTTGTCTTGGAAATAACTGCATAATTTTGCTGGTTAATATATTCTGTACTCATAAACCTCACATAAGCAATAAATTAATACCTCATTATTAAAACTGAGAGATTTAATCATCCATGCCATTATAGTAGCTCTTCTTGTTCTATAAATGCTTTTACTTGTTGACAAAAAATAGGACTCATGGAAAACACCACAAAGGTCAAGACTTGACAAAATAGAATTGGTATAAAGCACAGATATGATTTAGAGCATGTCTAAGAAAAGGTAAGGCATACAAGTTAAAGGCTGTATTAAAGGAGAAAAAATAAACACCCTCTAGCTATTAATTAAAGTAACAGCTGTTATCTTACCTCAACCCAGTCAAGCAGTGATGTGTAGGGCAAAAGTTTATCCAGGTTGTGAGCTTCTGGACACATTCTGCAGTACAGGGAGGCTAAAGGCAATGTAAAAAGATTTACAAGGGCAAAATTGTATAAACTATCAGTTAACAAGAGCAAGTTTCACAGTCAGTTCCTTATTTAACACTTTTTCAGGGACAAATCCTGCTCCTGTCTCTGAAACAGCTTCCTCCCTGGTGGAACTGGTCCCATTCTGTGCACAAAAGGAGGAAGAGAAGTCCAGATGGCTGCAGGGCCAGGTCAGCTGCTTGGCTATGGCTCAGCACTGCAGGGGTCCTTTGTACAAAGGCTCAGGGCACAGGACATGCACTGGCTACACTGAGGAATCAGCTATTAGAAGAGAGTATCATGATATGCCAAATCCTTACAGAAAAATGGTTTGGGCTGGGCTAGAGGAGATTCATTCCTCCGCTCCAGTCTCAATTATTTACATTCCAGATATCCTCCAAGTCCGGAGTCAGAGAATTTGCTCTCCAGTGACCTAAAATAACAATAAATCTATTTGTCCCACTAAACAGAAGAATGCATTTGAAAAGTATTACTGCCGATCTGATTTTGGAAGATCTATGTATCTTTTAAACTACTGATACTTGTCTCTAATACCACAAAATGCAGGTCAGTGCACACAAAATTGTAACAAAAAAATTTGGAAAGAATAGAGTCAGTTTGCAACATTGTGGCTTCTTCTTAAGTCACAAGGAGGGCATGCAGGAAAATTCAGCATGCAGGAAAAGAAACACCTACCTATGATAAATTCTTGAATGGGGTCAAAAGAATGACATGTTGACAGGTTCTCAGAAATCCACCAAATAATCTGTCAGAATGAGAACAGGAGTCACATCTCTCTGTTTAGGCATAACGTTTGTAAGAGACTGTAGAAACTTTGTTTATATTAGTAACACCTTGCATGAAGTAGTGATACAGAAAGAAATGTTTTCAGGACTGTCCTGACCAATAAAGCACTTTGGGCAGCCCAGACAATGAGCCTCTTGGCACTGCAAAAAGGTACACATGAATCAAGACTTCTCTTCTTTAGCTGCTATTATTCATGCCCTGACCCTGCTTTGTTTAAGACATCAGTCACTGAAAAATTTAGAGGAGGTTCTTTTCCCACCTGCATTTCCAAGTCTTCTGTGTGTTGGAAATACAACAGAGCACAATGTAGAGCTGCCAGTCTCTCGCTGTCCTGTTTGCTGTTCTGTAGGAACCGTAGTAAGGCGCTGTCACTGATGCTCACTGCATACATACTTCCTATGTGGCAATCCAGGACTGTTGACGTGAGTGGGGATCGGATGGAGCAGTTTTGCAACATGTCAATTCTTGCGTCCTCACCTGAAGAACAGTGGTTTGAGAATAAAAAGGACTAAGAACATAAGATCTGGCTGCTACCAGTATTTCTCTTAAGAATCCCAGGTCCCTAGCAGTAATAAACAGTCTGCCTCTTCCAGCTGTCAGCTCTGTCAGCTGTCCTGGTACTATACTGAAGAGGAGGAGGAATGGTGCTGTCTGGGTGAAGGAAATAAATGAAGAGCACAGTCCATAGTCAGTCCTCTCCTTCCCTACTACTGAAGCAGAGAAGACGTACAGATTTGAGGCTCACAATGCTATCATAGGACAAATCAGGGTACATAGGATGGAACAGAAAAGGGCACAAGGCTAGTAATAGAGATACAACACTAAAATTAACACCTAAGCATATTGGTATAGTTCAGAACTGCTCCCATGCAGAATCATGATACAAACTTGTATTAGTGGACCTGTTACCATCAATCTCAATGGCCAGAACAGAAAGGTTCTGCTCTGTGAGTACTGATTGAAGTATCAGATTAAAACCACTTTATTTATGCTAGGCTAGTGCTAAGCTTCACCAGCACAGTACAATACAGTAGGATTTCAGACACTTTGCATGAGAAATCAGGCCCACCATACTACAGTGATGCTTTGCACTCATTCCTGGCAGAACAGTATTTCATTATGTATATATAACAGGTATTAGCTTCCCGTGATGCTGTCCCTGTGCCAGCTCACACTACTTACCACTCCTTCACCCAATCGGAATAACAGACTTCTGTTTTCAAACAAAGGCCCCCCACTTCTAAAAATTACCCATTTCCCATAAAGACATGTTTGTTGGAAATGAAACAACATGCCTCTCAGATGAGAGACTCTAAACCAAATTGCATCAGCCTGATCAGGTGAAGGAAACACAGATTTCCTCTCCCCACACCCTCCAAACACACATATTTAGAGCAACTCAATTGGAGGAAGGAAATGTAAAATCAAATTTACATCTCCATGTGAAATTTGAGAACAGCGGAGGACCAAGAAGCATGTGCAAAGACAGGGAAGGGAAACTACGAAACCAAGGCAAAGAATTTCAAATTCAGTGAAAGGTCTTCTTCCATTTCATAACAAGCTAGAAGTATGTAATAGATGAAGCACGAAATGTCACTTCAGATTCTCTTTTTAAAATAGAAAGTGGCAAAAATGCCATTCTTATTTTTTCAATCTCTTTCGGAACACTGTGCAATAAAGCATATGTTGAGAAGTATAACTTCTACGTAAAGAGATCTGAACAAGTTTCCACTACAACAACAAAAATTACTACAAGCAGCAGCCTTACTGTACCTGTCAGAAACAAACTATAGCACAGCAGGTCAGGATGCTGAATATTCAGGAGGTGCAGGAACTGGCCAGGCAAATAAGCAGCTACATAATAGTCTATTTAAAAAGAAATAACAGTGGTCAATTTAGCACTTGTTCACTTATTTGCTTTAAAAGGCTGTTTCACATTATTCTCATCTTTGCCCACTTCTCTCTGATGGAATTGATTATATCTAGGAAATGTATAAGGAGTTAATTAAAAGCTGCTGTGGTATTAACACAGGAAACACTAGCAATACATTTGGGTTTCCAAGGGAGGATTCAAGAGGCTTCAGACACTTAAGAAGTCAGCAGCTGATCTCCAGAGCAGATTCTGAGGCCATTTCAGAGGAAGTTGCTTACTAATAGTGAGGCATTGCAGTATCAAATGCCAAATACCAAAGTTAAGAAAAAAAAAAAAGCAAAATAACACAGCTACTTAAAGTCAAGAAAATAAATTATTTTCCTCTAGAGAAGGGTTAACCATTTGTCTCCCTACTGGGGACAGAGAATGGCAGTCACACAGGGAAATAACACAAGTAACCTACCAAGATTCATAAAAGTCACTTCCTTCAATTGATGAGATTCTGTTCTTTCTAGAGAAACTGTAAAAGTTTTGTTGTAACCTGGGGAAAAATAATAATACTTTTAAAAACCCAAACAATAAACACCATCTGTTACTTTATAGCTAGAAACTGCAGCAGTGCCAATACACCTGAACAGGGATATTTTAGACTGTTTTACAAGCTTGTCTGCACAGACTGACTTCATCCTAAACAGAGTTTCTCTGTCCTTAGTAGACCTACACACACACAATGCAGTTCTTTAGTATGTGCAAACTGGCTATGCACTGCACAGCCTATGTTCATGTTTAAAGAAGCATTCCATCCCAGAGTAAGCTTGTGTAAAAATACCTCCACCCCCCAAAAAAAAAAAACAAAACCAAAAGCCAAACCCAAACACAAATTCTTTACATAGTTGTACTTCACATTTTGGTGATCTTTCAACTGCTTTAAAGAATCTCCAGTTTATCTGCATGCCCTATTGCTGTAATTTAGCTCAGTTCTGTTTAAACATAGGCTAGTTTCAGACCTACTGTGTTTGCATGGGCTTTGCATCAGCACAGCTGTTATTTTATTCTAGACTTGCACCACATTTTTTCTGGTATTCAGTAAGAATGGCAGAGTGCTCAAACTTCCTCAATCTCTGAGAAAAGCTGAAGATTAAAATAACTAAGGAGACAATAACTGGCCTGCAAATGTCCATGCTGCAACGTCCTAAAGGCTGAATGGTGTCATGATGCTACTTAATACTGCATAAGAATTCAAGATAAGATGATAGATCCACAGCTTACAGGAGCAACAAGGAAAAAAGCAGCTCATGAGCCATGCTTCAGACACTCACCCACAACTTTGATTCCTGACCCTAGAAGAGAGATATGCTTTATCTATGCTAAAAAAAAAGGGGGGGGCGGGGGGGGAGACACCCCAAAGAAAACTGAGACCTCCAGAACGAGCAGCAACAGTACAGATGAAGGGGCACCTAAAATAAACATCACAAGATACAGCTTGTAATGAGTCATTATACTCATGATCACCACCCTGTTACTTGCCAATGCAAAGACATGCAAGCTACCACCAGCACTGCAGAATACACCTGCGGCATGGTCACTTTTGTGTTTATACTACATCAAGTGACTGTCGGGACCTGCTTTAAAAGAGGGAAAGAAGCTTCCTTCAGCGTTTACAGGTGCTGCAGCACAGACTAAAATGTGGCTTATGGCCCCAATATACCGCTACTTCTGTGGGTCACCTCAAGACCAGTCTTAAAATTCTCTCATACGACTGAGGAATCTTACATGAATCCACAAACAGCTCTGCACCAAACAACTCCATTCATTGAGAGTTATTTCAGATGCAGCAGGTCAATGTCACCATATTTATGCGCAGTTTCTTCCTGGTACAGAAAGGGATGTACAAGGGCCATGGCTGGCTCCAAGCAATGCAACCACCCTTCAGCTATACAAGCAGCACACCTAGTGAAATCAGCGCTTCGCAGCAGTACAATGCAGTGTTGCCACACCCAGAATGGACTTCAATTTGTTAATGCCTTCACGAACATACAAATGCAGTGCATTCAATCCCACAACGTTCCAGCAGCAAAGCAACATGTTAGTGCAGCTCTGACAAATGAAGTTTCCTGACATGAGAAAGCAAACACTTAAAGTAAAACAGAGGTATGTCATCCACTGGAATGCAGTTACTCCACACTATGCAACTTCTCAATTGAGAAATAATTCACCTCTCTCCTCCATGTATCAGAGAAAGATCTTATTAAGGACAAGTTTTGTTCTCATCAAAATAAAACTATGTTCTTTATTCTTTTTTTTAAAAAAAAAAAAAAATAGGTCTTAAAATTAAGAGCTAGAGCACCACTTACATAGCAACTATTCTTACAGTCAGCAGGTGTTGCACCTCTTGCTGTGAAAATGAGATGTTGAACTGGAACTCTAAACAGACATTCAAGCTAAGAGCTGTTGGCTCTACTTCTCATACAAATGTCCTATGGCATACGTACAACACACCTGCAAGCTCCCACAGATTTCCTTGATGTTTGTGCTCAGCATGCCGGAAAGTCTGGCTAGAAATAAGGGACCAAATTAATAAGCACTCGTGAGGCCACTGGTTTGAAGCTACTTATTCACCACCAGGCAGGAAGTCTACAGCAGGAAAGTCAACCTCAAAGCTAAAGGCAGCTGCTATCTTTAAACACCAGTTACAGTAGTTTATTGTCTGGAGACTTGGGTAGTTATTTGTTTCGCAAGGCATTCTGTGACTCTTTCAGCAGAGAGACGCTCTCCAAAATAAAGCATAACTTAACAGGTTAATCTTACCTTTATGTAAAAAATATATGGAGTATGTTATTTCATCAGGAACATCAGAAGCTAGACTACAACACACACACAAGCCTCCTGAAAAGATAAAAAGGAAAAGAAAATTGACTTGTCCATCTCAGTACCTAGACATCTTTACACTGCACAAAACTAAAGCAAGACTGCTTCAAATTAGAAATGAAGAGTAGTCTCTCAAAAAAAGGTGAAGGTTACAGAAATATAAATTACAAAAAACAAAGTAAGAAAGCACAGAGGAGGCAAAACACCACAACTGAAACCTGGGTTGTGACATGGTCAGTTCTTCTCTTTCGGAGAAGGACATTTTTAGCCCTTCCCAGCAGAAATCATGCTTGCAGCCAGCAAACTGATCAAGCCTTTCTCTCCATGGACTGCCTCAATCTCTAGATATTTTCTGTTCACGGACTGTCAAATATGCACAAAATAATGTAGCAAAACAGAGTTTGTTTTCTAAGTAATCGCATTTTGACAGCAGCATGATACACCACTAGAGCTTTCTCACACCAGAAATAGAATTATAGAATCACAGAATCACTATGGTTGGAAAGGACCTCTAGGATCATCAAGTCCAACCTTTATCCCATCATCTCCCTAACCACTAGACCATTAGACCATGGCCTCAAGTGCTTCATCCACTCGTTTTTTGAGCACCTCCAGGGACAGCAACTCCACCACCTCCCTGGGCAGCCTGTTCCAGTGAACATGATAGTCACTTCTCCCCTTTCCAGCTCAAAGAGCCACAAATTCCTTTTATAGGAGAAAAGTCAGTCCTTAGCACACGCTTTTTTTAGGCAAGGTACTTTGTGTAGGAATGCTCCCTGTTCCCATCCTAATTCTAAATCAGACTGATAGCCTGTTTTGACTCCACTGGAAAGCAGCCCTCCCTCCATCTCTTATAAAAACATTAATCCACTTACTCCAAAGCTCTGGCAAGCTGCTTTGGCAATCATGTTAGGAACAGATTCCAAACCATGTTATCCCAATACAGGTGGGAAAGATGAGCCACAACTATGACCACTCACCTTTTACCTTTATTGAAAGATTACCATTTAAAAGGGAAAAAAAAAAAAAAAAAAAAAAAAGGTAATACTAATACAGATACTTTTCGGTAAGAAAAATAAAGGTGTATACAAGGTATACAGAAAGAAGCACAGTACGGAAGAAGCACAAGTACAAAAAAGCACAGCTACCAAGGTATTTTACATGGTTAAATGCCTCTTACTTCAGACTACAAGGCTGTACCATAGCTGTGATACAGATATGGCTAAGACACTTCACCCTTCTGGGGAAGACAAATACTTTCTTTTGGGATGCAGGGGTTTTTTCCCTGTTTATTAGCAGATTGAATACAGTTTGATACAGTTTTGTTTGGATATTTGAGTCATTTAGACAACAAACAAAGCATTTTGCCAGAGCACTTGGCATCTTTCAGAGCATGCATAATTTTTAAAGTAGCAGCATCAGGACTCATGAGGAAGACTGGAAAAGCTCCAGCAACCCACAATACTGTTTTATTATCAACAGCTCCCTTCCAGCACTGTAAATTTCTTTCTTGCCTGCTGGAGGCTAGCACATACACTATTCTATAAATTGCGCAATATGCAAGTGAGTCTGTTCAGGTTGAAGTGTCAGTGGGTATACATGCAAGCTCATCGCAGAAACAGTGGCTACGGAGGACTCTTAACAGGATACATGTCTGTCACCTCTAGGATATTGGTCCAGATGTTAACAAACTGAACTATGAACAACAGAATATAAAATGGTGCTTCATTAATACAGACAGAAACGCGACAGGCTTAGATCAGCAAGTGTCCAAGCAACATTCCATCTGATATCACCTCGGCAATCCCATTAGAGCAGCCAGAGACTGAAAATACAAGACAAATTTCTTTCCTACACTTCCCAGTGCTCCCTGCAAATTAGAGCTGGGGTATGCTGAGATAAGGAAAGCTTGTTATCCTATTGCATCTACAGGCTTACCATATAGATGCAATAAATAGATACCATGTGTTTTATGTGAAGGAAGAACCAAGTCTTCTACACTGTCAATTTCAAAATCATTTATGAACATTAAAAGATGTAGCTAAATGCCACAAGGTAAGAAGACTCGCATGAAGATATATTTGGATGGACTCTTATCTTCTCAGAAATAAAAGGGAAAAAAGATCTCAACCACAACAAAGTAAAAAAAGGGAAGTATTTAAAAATTAAGTTCTACTCATATAGAGTAACAGTGAGTGACTACAGTGAGCAGAATTAGGGAAACAACAATTACAGCTCTGCCACTTGATAAAGAAACGTCATACTACTGAAACTGTAGGAGTCTCCTATGAAGATATGAAGATTCCCTAGGAAACTTTAACTTCACATTCTCCATTTCTGTTTGTGCAGAAGCAGATGATGCAAGGCTGTACCAACATCTTAACATGTAATCTAAGTGTCACAATTCAAATACAACATTGCACCAGGGCATTTTGTCCAGTTGTACTTGCTTAGGAGTGACTTGCCTCACCTAACTTCAGCCATTCAGACATCTCATTTAGATCCTACACAGCAAGTGAAGAAATATGGATAGCAGCAGCCATCCTCTGGAGATGCCTATTTCTCTCTATAAATATAGTAACTTAAGATATTAACTTTTAGGCAGGTAAAGTGAGGTGACAGTAATCCAGGGTTTATGTCATTTATGTCATTTTATTGCCTGCATTTTTTTAAAATACCAAGCAAATTTAACTGAAAAGTACTTCTGAAGTGCTAAAAGAAAAGATAACAGCCCCGTGTTGTTTAAATAACCGTTGAATTCTGGACATACAAAGTTAATTCTAAGACTAGAACTGCTTGATCTTAGATAAAAACCCCTATATACTTCTAGATTATCTGGAGACATTTTGTTTGTGCTGAATATAAGGAACAGGGCTACTTTTCTTCTACTGCAGAAGTCTGAGAAAGGAAGACTGATTTCAGAGTTCAGATTGGCAGTAGCCAGTAACAGCTTTACTAAATGGGAAATTACATGGAACATTCCATTTTGAAGTTATGCCAATTATTCTTTGTCAGAGATAATCCAATGGTACAAACAGGGATACTGGAATTAGTACTTGAAACTTGCTAGTAGTTCCACAAAAGGCATAGTCTGCACCCCAAAGAGCTTGCAGTCCAGTTTTGTAAGTCACCACAAACAAGAGGCACAAAAGGGAACTTCAGTGTGATTACCCACAGTGTTCTTCAGCAACTAGATACAGTCTCACCACCAAAACCATTTGCTCCAAACTGGCAGTTATGAAAAATGGATTGTGCAAAGAAAAAAATCCATGTAAGGAAAATGTATTTTATTTGATTTTCATTAATGGCCATTTCAATACAACTGGCAAATGCCTCAGCAATTCACCTGTGTGCATACAGCACGCCTGAAGAAATGAGATGTGAAGCCACTTCTGCAACACGTCATATCCCTATACAACTCTCTAGACTATTCAAAGGTTAATCAGATAACATCTCTGCTTGGCAGTATGGCCTAATTTAGAAGCTGAAAAAGTAGGCATCTGTGATGAACAGATGCCTCTTGAGACAAATTTTCAATCAAAAAAAAAGAAAGCTCACGGTATGTATTAGGATGCAGAGAGACTCCTAAATCCTAAAAGTTTAAGGAACATATTAGGTTTAAGTTTAAGGAATCATATATATACTAAACCCTTAAGTATCACATACTAAGTTTAGTAACACATACTTGGACCTCCTAAGTATCACATACTAACAGCCACGTGAAGCTCTTGGAATCCGTATTAGAGCTGCTCCGTTTACATGTGTCCACTTTGATACACAATTATATACTACGTCAAACAGTACCTAGCCAAAACCTTCCTTAAATTTACTTTCTAACACGTTTTAGGTCAACTTTACCATTAAATTGCTCTAACACAAAAAATAGACAAAGCGTAATATCTCTGAAAGAAACTTAGTAAGAGAGATCACTTTGACAATACTTGTATTTATTCATTACCTGCTTTACTTGTAAAAGCCTGAAGATTCAAAGATTTAGATGCAACACCTTGGTCTTGACAGTAATCATATCCAAAATTCACAAGTCTACGAGCAAATAAAGATCACTAAATAAATCACTTTTTCATCCACAGTGATTCATCACAACACAAAGATCACAAGAACAGTCACTATGTAACCAAAGCATACTAATTGAATTTTAATGAAATGTTCTCTGATGCAAGTTAAATATGGCTTTAAACAATCTGCTCAATGCTGTTTGGTATCTGAAGACTGCACACTTATCAGAAATCAACAATTTTGATTACAGCTGCAAACTTCATATTCATTTACTGCAGCGTTGTCCAACCATTCCTATACACTGCAGTGAAAGCAAGTTCTTATGAAGTACTGGAAATCCAAACATTCATCATATCTGATAACTCAAAAGGCTTTGCAGCATAACTCTACCATTCTTATGTCTGTAAAGCTACACTGCAATCTGCAATTAGGCACACCAATTTCAGTGGAAATACTCAGAAAGGAAACCATAAAGTCTCACTCACATGGAACTTGTTATACCATGACATTCTTTTTCAGTCTTGTGCTGCCTGTGTTTTAATGGTTTTACACATCTTTAAAATCTACAAGTCCTATTTTTGCCATGCAGAACATGCAACAGAAGATTGTAGTCAGTCTGCTTTGGCTTCTTTGTTGTTGGTTTGAGGTTTTTTTGGTTGGTTGGGTTTCTTTCCATAAAGGATTTTGATCCTGTACAGATTTTCCCCTAGGTCTTCTGCAATAATTTAGAAAAAAAAATTACAGTATTGAAGCTCTTACATGCATTTGATTTTTTCAGTACTAATTCCAAGAAGATACACTTCTCATCTAGGGCAACTTGCATGTGCAGTAGCACCACACTGAGCCCTCTGCATAGCACTGAGACATTGTGAAAGCCACAGTTTGGGCAGGGTAGAACTCAACTACCTTCAGTTACTGATACCTGATCCAGTAGCTTTGGACTTCTTTTTTATTCACAAAGAGGCCCTTTTGGAACATAAACTCAAGTGACTGAAGATGGATGAGGATGAGATGAATTATGACTGAGAGTCAGACCATCCTGACTAGTTTTTCCTAGTCTTCAGTTAAAAGGGAGCCTTAAGAGACAAGCTCAGATGCAGTCATGTGCATGGCAGACACGGAGAGAATTAGACCAATCGTAGCCTTTGAAAGTGCAGGCTGCCTTGAAATAGCATGCTGGAGAAGAAAAGAGTACAGGCAGTGTCTCATAGGCTATAAAAAAAAGAAGCTACTGGTCTGGTTAACTGCCCAGTAAAACATGTAACAGTAATTTAAAAATGAGAGCTTCCTTTGACAGGAATTTTGACATCACCACTACAACATGCCTGAGATTAAAACAAATTAATTTAAACAGGTAGAGAATACTCATAGGAAGGATGGTTTAACTTATAGCTAGCTCTTCAGACAAGTAATTTTTAAAAATGGCACCAGAAAGCAGTCAAGGATTAAATGACATTTTACAGTTGACCCTGATGAAAATGAGAGGAACTGGAGGTTTGGACACACTGTTCACATTACTCATATATTCCAGTATCATGTAGGCAACTGCAAACAAAGATACTGAGGTTCAGCCACAAATTTTACTTAGGTTTATAAAACATTACCCTGTATATTTAAAAACAAACAAACAAACAAAAAAAACCCCACACAAAAAAAAACCACCCTTACTTTAGTTGAGTGTCATTTACAGAAATATCCAGGTGTGATTCCAGCTGTTAACCAAAAAGGAAAAAAACCTGTTATTTAATGAGGTTGGTATACTATGATTAATATTTCAGTCCAGTAAAATGTGTCAAACTCACATTTCACCAGATTCAACATTTTAACAAAGTTTATTTACCCTCCTCTAATCTTTACAGTCACTCCCAAAAATATAAAATAGATTATTCAAAAATAAAGTGAAAATAAATTGTGACATATTTAACCTCCTGCATCACAGCAAATTTCAGACACTGGGACAAAAGCCTAGTAACAATTGCATGTTCAACAGTTGTAATTTTTTTGTTCTTTCCTCTGTATTATGGCCACAAGAGATTTTCCTGTCTCACTTAAAACTGACACACAATTAGTATATGGTTTCTTTGTCCAGTGCACTTGATAACCCTGGTTTTCAATACTTTAGTATAAGATCAGTATATAATGTCATGAATGTCACTTACTTCTAGGACAGTATCTGTGCAATTCCACTGAAGTTACCTTACCATGGTGTAATCTAAATCTGACTGAATGTATTATTGAAAAGAAAATAATGAAGAAAAAAAACTCCAATAAAACACAAAACCCAGTTTTCCTCTGCAAAAGTTCCACTAATAATAGACACTGAAACAAATCTTTTTATCAGTGCCTGGAACACATAATTGCAACCAGCTCAAAACAATTGTATAATAAAATATTAATGACTTACTATTGAGTTAAAATTTTCATCAGGATAAAACTGCACACATTTTAAAGTACTCCTTGATTCCTGCAATTAAGAGGATGTGTTTTGTAACTGATAAAATATAAAGCACATCATATAGACTGAAAAGTGACTGGATATTCCACAGCATTCTACACACTCAACCCGCTTTGCTAACAGATATGCAGAAGTTAGGGGACAAAGGACGACTTAAAAACCACATATAACCCCCCACAATAGCACTATGACATGTTTCCTTCCTGTCCCAGATCATTATCTGCCAATCATCTAGAATTGCGTGGGCCCCCACTTGAAGCACAGCATTACATGTCACACATACACATTCCAGAAAGCTAAAAACCACGTTCTTCATAACTACCTATATGGCAAAAGAAACTGCATCTTATTTTTGTCAGTTCGAGAAGGGTATCTTAAAACAAAAACAGGAATACATTTCTCCATGACAGTTCACTTCCTGTTATTTCCTAACACTCATATATTTTGGTGGCTAAGAGGAGTTGAGAAAAATCAATTTTTATTTACAGAGAATACATCAAGTGCAAGTAGTACCTCAGTCAAAACCAAACTTCAAAGAGCTGCAGCATTTCTAGAGAAGAACCTGTCCTCATTTGGTCACTCAGTAAGTCTGTGTACAACATACTTTTTAGTTGTGAATTCTCTAGAACACAGGCATTATACTCACAATAACTTTTGGAAGATTCAGATCCTCCTGAATAAAAGACCTTTTTAAAGCCAAAAACCCCTAATTAACCCACCCTTTCTTTATGGAAAGCACTGAGACCACCAGTCATCTTGCAATTTACTACATACAAATAGCAGGTAAGACACATCCAGCTTTTGCTTTGCGTTATTTGAGGCAGGAACAAAACAGACTACTATAATGAAAAACAAACTCAACTATTATTACCCCACACACTCAAAACTTCACTGTCATGAGACAGGCAGGAACAAAACTACTAGAATGACTTTCATCTCACCTTTGGAACAATGTAGAAGAGCCTTTGTTCCATCATATCCCATTGTGCCCAAACGAGATCATCTGCAAACCTGGCTCTTGGAAGCTGACCTGAGTTTTGAATCACCTAAAGGGAAAGAAAGAACATCAGAAGCCGTTGGTCGAATAAGGTTCTGTAACAATTACACAGTCTGTGCTTTAAAGAGAAATGCAATGAGAGAGGAGGAAAAAATAAAGTGCTTGGAGGGAATATGCTACTTGTTAGCTGCACAAAGTCCACCTTTTCTGTGTGCAAGGTGTTCAGTTTAAAGAGACAAGCAGCACAGTTGTCAGGGTACACCCACTACTAAATATTTTCTTGCTTGCAAGAAATTCACCACTCAAGCTGCTCAAAGTGAAGACAGAAAAACAGACAGCAATCTTTATCACAGAAAATGGTAAAGGAGTAAAATACAGCTCAGAAACAGTTACATTAACTATGGAAGGAAGATGCCTTAGCTCCAAAAGGGATTTCTGTCTGAAGTCTCAGCCACATTGTGGAGAGTACTGGCAGTAGGGAAAGGGCCAGAACTGTGGAAAACTGTTGCAATTTTATAAATGCACTCTTTAAAGATGTAGGGAAATTCCATGACAACCAAAACAAATCTGTTAGGACAACAGATTGATCTGTTTTTTCTGTTTATACTCCTAGTCTTTACTACTGTAGTCTAGCATATAAAACCCATCTGCTTTAAAAGCAATGATAAACTTTGAGAAACCATGAAAGACTTCAAAGTGAACAAAAATCAGGACCTCAACTTCTTCCTTCAAAGCCTACATTTGTCTCCATGAAGTGAAACATTGTATTAGATGTATGCTTATTAACAATAAGTCTTTTAAGCAAAACATCCACAATTTGTTGAAGGCAAGCTCATGTTCAAAACAGAAAACAGGGGTGAGAGGAAAAAGAGACTGGAAGATTCACAGTACTTGGAATGTATGTATGTTTTATGCTTTCTGTTTGATTGCTTGGTTTTTTTAAATGAATCCTTTACTGGGACACACAGACTCCCAAAAAGCAAAGCTATGAAGGTTACTCTGCAAGTATTTAAAATGGTTTAAAAATGTATATACACTATGTTTACTCCCAACTCCTAACAGACAGATCCATTCAGCAGCAAAGAAAAAAGAGTAACTTTCCTCACAGATTACACAACATACAGATTTTTCAAACCACTTTGTGGTTAGCTGCATAAGTTGCCATACTTTCTTTAATATACTTTGTGTTGCCCAAGTATAAAACTACAGCTAGCTAAAATTACAGATGTTTAAATTTTTAATTAAAGAAAAAAATAAAAATAAAAATCCAAGATTTTTCAAGTCTTACCACTTTTTGTTCTTCTTGTGCAACATGAATGTCAAATTGTTCGATATCTTTAAAATACATTAAAAAAATCATTACAAACATTATTTTTTTATGCTTTTATTCAGCTTACTAAACAATCTCACTTCATAGAATGCTGTAAGAACATATCAGGGCCAGGAAAGCTCAGCTCAGGGTAATGGGAAATCTGTGATATATGAACACAGGTGCCTATGCAGAGCCCTGAACACTCTCCCTTTCCCAAGCTAAGGGTGGCCTCAGTCATACCATCCTCGTAGAAACAGTTCTCTGCCCTCATCAGTGCAGCATTGTCAGCAAGAGTGTTAACTGAGACATGTCAACCCAAGCCAAGGAGCGTGCTTATAAAGAAAGCCTGTGCCCGAGACGACACCCTAGCCCTGTTTCGCTTCCTAGCATAAATACCCCCTCACAGTCCTTTCCAACACAAAATTCCTAAAAGTTCTCGGTAGTTTGCCTGTACGAAAGGTGCAGGACTCACTCAGTAAATGTTATAAATGTTTCTGATATAGTTCATAGCACTATATGAATGTATCAGGAGGTGCACTCTGCCCACCTAAGTCCAGCTACCTAAAGGTTGGTGTCTAGTTCAGCAGAAAAGATGGGCCTCTCCAAAAAGACGAGAAAAGCAATCTGACTCTGTAATGAGATTGCAAGGCATGAGGGATAAACAGCCTTTTCCAAGTATCCACCTCTATCCATTCCCTCCTACTAGATTAGGCTGAACATGCAAAGTTAGCTGAATCCAAGGAACTATTGTCTTATTCTTATCCCACTTGTCACACATTAAATCACAGTCCATCTCTCCCTCAATTGAACTGCTCTCAATTTATACAGGTAGCTATAAAAGTCTATTTTAGCTTCTTTAGAAATAAAGATAACTAACAAATGTGTAAACTAAGCAAATAATTGCACAGCTGGCCATTCTAACATTAAGAAAAAAATCCCATTAAATTATACAGTTTTTGAAAGACGTTCTGCATATCTAGAATAGTGTACACCCTTGTTTTTCCTCTCTTTTTCCAATGAAAGTCTAGCAAAAATATAATCTTTAATGATTATCTTCAAAGAATGACAACATACTTCCAAAATATTAACTCACATTTATCTTCTGAAACTAGCAAGAGGCGACTTTCTGTAGAAGTATTTCTGCCTTCAACTGGATAAAGAAACTACACAGAAAGTATCATAAAAGTAAGTAAATAACAGAAGTAGTTTAGAACACCTATCTAAAATATTTTGGGGTTTTTTTAGGTGGATATTTACATCTCTTTAAATTAAGACAGGCACACTAGTGATATTTAATTATTAAAAGTAGTTATTATTACAAATTAATAATCACCAATCACTATAATTGCAAGCTTCGAGGGACTAAAGAGAAATTAAAAAGTAGCCTTCATGTCAAAGAAATATTCTACATCAAACATTTTATGAAGTTTCACATTTGTTTCAGTCTATGAAGAAATACAGGCACACTATATCTGTAACAGCTGCAAGATAACATAAGGAGACATTTCTGCACTCAACCACTTTTTCCTCTCTAGCATTAAAAAGGTTTTTATTTAACCAGTTGAATAATTTACCTGTACTCGAACACAGCTATCCACAGCCTTTAGGACTCTCACATTATTAACGGGATGAATCTCAATTAGCAAGGTTAAATACTTGGATACTGCAAAAAGAATGTGTTTTCGATCACGTTATTTTTTTATACACAATTTTGTTTTCTAAACAGAAATTACAAGGGGAAAAAAAGCAAAAGGGTACAGCATTTCTAACAGTGTTAAAACAAACCATGTGTAGTACCTGACTGTAATAGCTGACTTACTCTTTCCTCCTCTGTATATTGACGGAAGCTGACAGCTAAAGGAAAAAACACAACAAAACAAAAACAACACAACCACAGTGAGCATGCATATTTGATATTAATCTTATTAAACATTCTTGGAGATCAAGCATCACTTTTTATTTTTTATTTTTTTTTTTACCAAAAGCATTTACGTTAGAGGAACAACAGAAGCTCCTCCAGATGTAGGAGGCATGTATAAATGCAGGGGGGGGAAGAGAACAAAGGGTCAGTGTCTAAGATTTTTGTTTTAATAAAACAGTAATATCATTACAGCTGTGTCTTTATGTTATTACCTACACTATTTGGTGATGGATCCACCGAAACACAGACTGTGGTGGGCAACATATGGGTCAAATATATTTAAGTAATTCCAGACCCAAATGTACGTCTTACTAAATTAAATCATCTTTACCATGGCACAAAAAAATGTAATGATAAAACACATATTTACCCAACAATGTCCTTTCATTGTTGACCGAACAACTGATTATGTGTAGATCCCTCTCAAAGGTATAGAGGTGCTACAGAGAAACACATTAACGCTAATAAATTTTTTTTTAACTATATAAAGAAAACCATCTAATTAGTCCCCCTTAGGAAAACACTGCTCACCAGTACACCTTTTTCCTTTTTAAAGCAAATCATTTCACAGCCAGAAGAACTAAATTTCAAGCCTCAATTGTATCACTTCTCCTTTTTCTCATTTGTTTCTTACTGTTCTTTTGAGCTCTATGCTGCCACTAAAGCAGCACAACAGACCGTTATGTAAATAAGAAATTTCACTGATTTCATACTGTTACGGAGACATCTGCAAAAGTGTTATCATGATTCCAGCCACTGAACTGCAGTACAGTCAGCTTTAGAATAATTTCTTACAAATGGTAGCATCAAACAGACTGAGGATGCACACACAACAAGTAAATGTTTTGGCTTTTCTTTCTTTGCACACATGTTCAGTGTAAAGAGAAGTAGAAAGGGCTTGAATTGGTTGTTTAGAAATAAAGATTACAGACATGATGCTTTACTACTCCCAAATCATTCAGATGTTCTGTAATGTTCTGCATCTTAATACTCCTGAGCATTATTCATATACATTCTCTGGTCTCTCTTCTGTTTCAAATAAGCATATGTCCTTAAGGACATAACATACTGTGTTGCAAGACATCAAAATCTGAAACACTACAGCACTGTCTTCACCAGGGAGAAGCCTGGTATTGCTCTCACCTCATTTTGTTTAGTTTGAAGATCATACAATCCAACGTGAGTATTTCTCTGACTCCCCTATGGATGAAAACAACTTAGCATTGGCAATGTAAATATGCACAAAGTTAAACACGTTTTTTATTTTTTTCCTACTTCTCTCTCCTCCTCTTCCCCTGCCCCTTGACACACATGCTCACACTCTTCCCGGTCCTAGAAACAGGCAGTTAATTATCTAATTCCAAGAGAGTGTGACAAGAAAGAGAATAAAGATTTTTTTTTTTTCCCTTTTAGAACTAAGACATGGGATAAAGCTGAAATGTGGCCAATCCACAGCCCACAAGCCTTTGCATAAGCCAAGTGTGTCTCTCATGTTGGTTCTAAACTGGTTTTAGTTATAGGCCATAAGGTCTGGAAGTGAGATGTCTGTACAAGAATGAAAGGGCCCTGGAAGATCTAAGACTGGTATTACAAACCTCACCAACTCGGTGTGTGGCTGCTCCAAAAGGGAGCACAGAAACAAACACCACCAAACACAGCTTCCAGTAATCTGGCCGCAGGCTGGAAAAAGGATTTCAGCCCTGCCTTAGGAAATCATTGCTTGAAGGCTAAGTATATTTCACAAGCTCAGATGACACCATGAACCTGCTGCCTTTGAAAAGAAACATAATACACATCCTTTCTAGCTTACTGATAATAATATATAACGATTTTGTCTGGGGTACTTCTAACACCATACAAAACTTCTCTTCTTGCTAATTTTTACCATGCTTTAAATTGTCAAATATTTAAAAAAAAAAAAAAAAAAAATCTGCTTGGCAGCATATATTGTATATCAAATCAAGCTGAAGTCCATTAATATACTCTAGGTATAGAAACTAAATTTCTAAACTGTTCAAATTAAATCCAGTCACATAGGCTTGTACTCAAACAGTGATTATCATTGTTTTTAACTACAGCTTGGGGGGGAGAGGGGAGAAATCTGTGGTTATTTACAAAGTTACGGCATCTTGCTTTGTGAAGTTAAAACAAAAGACTGAGTATTCTCTTCCTAAGGGGTCTATTTCTCAGTGTCTCATTATTGTTGTGGCAATGACAAAAGTCTTTGACTTCTGATTTAAACAAGGAAGACAGAATGTCTTTATATTAAGCCACAGACTTCAGGCCTCCTAATTTAAGGTTAAGCAAGTGCTTTCACACACAACCATTCTTTCCAAGTGTGTCTGAAATGCCAACATCCTCTGTACTTAGTTACTGAAAAATATACTTTACAAGACTGGTTACAGGACTACACCAGTGCCCATGTCTGTGCACAAGCTATGACGCTTGTTTCCACGTTTAAAGATTCTTGTACTGCCCTGCAAAATAGAAGCGCTGACACTAGAATTCACTTCTGTTAAAATTAGCTCCCTTTACACCAACTATCAATGTCACAAAAAAGACAGACACTGTCAAAACCACAGTACAACGCAATCTCTAAAATAAGCCTGAAAATAAAGCTCATTCTCCACCTTCCCCTGATTTCCCACAGAATGCACTTGATTTTCTTCCACTTAGCAGACAAAGGTTGTTTCCTATCTGTATCTATTAGGAAACAAGCCAGGGCAGCTCAGTTTATTTTACATCTTTGTTTGAGGACTACCCTCTCTGACAACATCACAGCTAAAGTCTGCTGCTATAAAACCAACAGGAAAGGCTCAAAGCTGTGTCTTGCAAAAGTTGTAGCTCATTAGTTATGAACAGTTTAACATGAAGGGGGGGTGGAAAGAGAGAGAGAGAGATATTAATATTAAACTCCCTTAACAACTCAGTAAGATCTCAGTAAGTGTGGAGATACCAGCTCCCATTGACACCAACAGCAAACACTGCAATAGCAAGCATTGACACCAAAGGGTAGCTGATGAGCAGAATTTTTATTGATCCAATAAAGAAATGTGTACCATCCACTAGGAACAATTTCTCTGTGGGAGAAGCATCATATCTTCAATGCAATACCATCTTAAGATACATTTGTTCTCTGTGAGAAAACTCCAGGTAGTATTTTCCAGTTTGCCCATTACCAAGTGTAAGAACCACTTAGAGCAGAAGCAAACAAAATATGTCAGCATCCTTCCCAACTGAGGAACAAACAGATGCTGGTTCTTCAGCAGGCTGACTCACTCAGGAGAAAAAGATCAGACTACTTCATCATGGTAAGAGAACAAGAAGATAGAAAGCAGCAGCATTTCCTTTGGGATGGCATTGGAGAGGTGAAAACCGCAGCACAGCTGTGCTGTCTGCTACCTCCAGTTCTCAGGCTCTGTCATCCAGCCACTCCTACCACACAGGCTGCAGAGGTCACTTCATTCCCAAAATTAGGAAAGAGAAACTATAGCGAACATTTTCGGAAACTTCCTATGCAGCCTTTACGTCTAGGTTCAGGGAACTAAGTCTCAGTGCTTAAATCCTCCTCAGTCAACAGAGTCTAGTGGGTATTTGCCCACCTCCTCCCAAAGTACAGGCTACATACAAATGGCCAATTCTCTAAACTACACCAACTTTTGACCAGATCCCTACTGACTACAGTGGGAGCTCAGACACCTAGCATGCAGGCAGACACCTACATGTGTGAACCTCAAGCTACCACTCATCCCTTGTGCCAGCTGCACAAGCCTGAATAGCATACAAAGCAGTTGGACTCTGCTGTCAGAAGCCAAAAAAAAACAGTTAGTGTGAGATTCCATAGGTGCTGCAAAGCAGCAACATCACACATACACTGTACCAGATCTCCTGTTGGGAGCTAGATGGGTTACTTTCATTAAATCTTTCTAGAGTTTTGAGCAATGAAAAATTTTTTTTTTAAAAAAATGACACAATCTCTAGTATTGTTTTTACGGTTACTGCTGTCTTGTACAGACTCCCCTCCCTATGCTTGTACTAAAGGAAATACCCACCCACAGTTAAAGTGTATTATACCTTGATGAAGGCCTCACCTCTTCCCTTAACCCTAGGGAAACTGGAGAGTTTTAGCACTGCTGAGCCAGAGGGGAATGAAAGGCAGCCCTATTCCACTGAAGTCTGTTATCTCCAATCTGTACTCTTTGAGAACTAAGATCCTCCAGAATCCAGCTGGGTCTGCAGATTTCTCCAAGATGCACAGAAAAGAACCATAGCTTGTCTCATCAAGGGGAAACCTCAAGCCATTTAAAAATACCTTGGAACTACAGGCGTTTCAATCTAAAACTTATACATATGCCATGGAGAACAGAATCCTATGTTGAAAAGATCTAGATACTTAAAGACATCAAACAAACAATGATTACTTCAGACTACTTGCAATAAAGTGCAACAGATAAATCTTAAATTAACAAAGAAGAATGGCAGAAGCAGAATTAGTGTTAGATAAATAGCATCTTAACATATACATTGGTAAGAGAGAACATATTTAACTAAAGCAGTGCACATGAATTCAACAGTCAAATTTCCATGAGAAATTGAGGGTAAAAGAATGTGCTGTTTACAAGGAGTTTATCTGTTAAAGAAATGGCATTTCATTCAGGGCGAGATTCTGGCCCCCTCCCCCCCCCAAAAAAATCAACCGCAAAAACGGCATGGAATTAATCAGGTCAGTACTTTACTCTCTATTCCATCATTCTTAACCTTTGCCTGAAGTGGAGATGGGTATTTTCCTATTGGCCAGCCCCTCAAGCTGTAATCAGTTGAGTTTTCATGTTATGACCCTCACTGCAAAGAAAATTTAAACTACAAGGACTCAATTAGACATAGATACACATACAGAGTTATTCTCTGCTATTTTTTTATTAAGTTCCAAGACAGACTTACCTTCCAGGTATAAATAATTTTTCCATTTCTTTCAACATTTACTACGTACAACACCAACGAATTCTCAGAAGTATCTGAAATAGTAAGTATCAAAAGGCACAGGATTTTCATTTGAGCTGGCTCATCATATAGTTTATGTGCATTTTAAGCAAAAATACTAAATACATTTTCACATATAAATACCTCTTTGTACATGCCAAAATTACTCCTTTCTGGAAAGGGAGAGTATTTCTTATACGATGATTTAAATCTGATAAACTTCAACACAAAATAGTTAAGGGGTTTCAAAACACACAGGAAATAGTTCTTTAGGTAAACTCCTAGTTCTTCATTATAATTGTGATTCTAATGGCCATTACCTTTTGTGATGAAAATAGAATGTGCTTTTTCACTATCTTCCATTCACAGAAAAAGAAAGAAAAAAAAAAAAAGCATTTATTCACTCTACAGAACATGCAGTTCAAACAGTTAAGGTGTACTCCAATCCTCAGAACACTACAGGGAGATAGAACTAGCCCAGGTGAAGTGTCACTACCTCCCACCTGCCCTGTCAGCATCCCAAAGGAATGGCTTGAAATAAACTACATCTTCAGAGAGGAGCTCTACAACAACCTCCTCCCTCCCCCAAAACAAAAGAACCATAAGACTAAGCACCATATATATATACACACCAAACCTATAGGTCCAAGGGAATTAAGCAATGCAGTACAAGAGATATGATGTGGGGTGTGAATGAATGAGTAGGGTTCAAAGGGAAACAGGTGACCAGGAACCTAGGATGGACAGGGAAAGAGAAGAGCATCGGGACAAAGCAGCACAAAACTAAAAATAAAGGAGAACACCAGAAAAAAAAAGACAAAATGTCATACTCAAGATGACAAAAACACATGCTTTCCCGATGCTACTTTTCTGTTTTCTAATCACTGCAGCCACCAAAAATGTGTTTCTCTCAGATGGAACTTTCAGTTAAAAGTGGAAATATTTTCCCTGATGAGGTTGACAGCTGCATGGTTGGTCCTAGTTTTAAGATAAACATAGCCCGTGGTTCAGTAAGCATCAACAAAAAGAATCTCCACAATTCTCAGCAAACATTTAGTCAAGTTCAACACTGTTTACTTCTCAGTTATCATGAAGCACTGACAGAAGGGAGACATGTGAAACTTACTTCCACAAGTCTGACTCTATGAACTGACTTGTACAGCTTGCAATGATAAGGAAAAATAAAAAACTGTACAAGAATTACCAGAAGGAAATAAATTATGTACTTTGTTGTGGGAGGACAATGAAAATCCTTAGCGTACATTTAACAAGGCATCACTTTCTACTGGTTTCAGATCACTTAAAGTACACTACAATACCATTACATTAGGGCTAGTGGGTGACAACTAAGAAAGTCTCAGATAACCATATATGCTACTCTGCTTTTAGTGGAAACTTCCTGGAATTTAACCACCACCTCAGACTTTCAAGATGAGTACTATAGTCTTCACATTTCTCTCTCATACAATACTGCCTCAGAACAGAGTTTAGCTAGAGAAGCAAGTCTACAAGAGATCTCCATGTCAATGAATTTATCACCTGACAGAGAGATCTTAAAGGTGTTCAAAAAGTTCCATGTCAGAAGTCATTTTCATGTCACTGAACATTGCCAGTGGGACTACAGAGCCAAAGAAGCGGCAATCATCTCTGCCCTTCAAAAGTCCTGCAGAAAAGCTCTGCATGTAGAACCACAACTTCTTTCTCATCCCCACAGCTTAGACCAGCAGACGAAAGACTGCAAAAGAACCAACTCAACCTCCCTGCCCAGCAAACTACTCTTAACATACTCAGGAGTTTGATTTCCTGAAAGCCATTAAATGCAGCTCATACAAAAATAAGTGGAATAAAGAGAACAAGGCTGGTTCTCTTCACTTGCTGCTCCCCTCCCATCATCATAACTACTCCCAGCTCTCATGCAATTACAAATTCTCACACACTACCAAGGGCTTTCAAGTCCTCAGGAGATAAAATAATAAATATGAATAACTATAACATCTGAAATCACTGATACAGAAGTATTGTGACTCCTAACCATTACTTGCTTTCTGTGAATAGGTATTTCTTTGATGTTAAAGTGAATCTTTTCAAATTCCTACTTCCCACCTTCACACTCCTTAATGCAATAGTACTACACCAGGGGAAAAAGTCAGTATACACAGACAAAAGTTGAAATGCAATACAGCAATGCTGGTATCTGATTAGATGCACCTTCCAACCTAGACCCTTCTCATTCTGTATTATCAGGGGCATTTACTGAATGAAGAGTCTGCATTACATTTTAAAAAGCTGAATACAATTGTCCGTTTCCCAAATACAAGTCAGCACCATTTTGAGACTGTTATGATATAAATGCATACATTAATTGACCAATTGAATTCATCACAGATGAACTGATAAATTCATAATGAACTGATGATAAATGGATAATTCAGAATTTTACCTCAAATCCCTTCAGCACACCATTCAACAGTTGTTCAGTAAACTACCTAGTACAGGCAAAATAATTTTTAACATATTTTTTAACTGATGGCTTGGTAAATAATTTTCTTTTATAGAACAAAAAAAAACCCTGATACTTTCTGCTTTACCTCCAAATAAATTCTTACAAAAATATATGACAACAGCCCTTCAACATGGGAATCGAGTTAAATATTCTGAGTTAAAGGCAACCAAAGGAGGTTTCAAGTTCATCACGTGGTGCATCAATGACCATCTATGTCTACTGAAGTAATAATAATTATTACAGCTTTTTGGTTGTGGGTTTGGTGGGTTTTTTTAAGACTAAGGTTTCCATCAGTTTCTAAAAAGCAGAACTGAGTCAGCTGCCCTGCAAATGAATGAGAACAAACACAAGCAAAGAACCACAGGGCCGAAAATAGATGGGGTCATTCTTTTTTTCCAGCCACTACATCGAGCGCTCGCTACCCCAGCCACCACACACTGCTGTGACAGCCAGCACTGCAGCTAATTATAACTAGCGCTCGTCTATCACGTACACAAAAAGCGTTTGGCTTCTCCCTCCTCCCCAGGAAGGTGAGCAGGGTGGGAGACATGCTAAAAGTCTTCTTTGGGAGAAAAAAAGACCACAACAGATCGGACGTGTGAGGAACCTGAAGGAACAAGCTGTGGCGCGCAGCAGAAGTGCTTTCGGCACAGAAGTTCCTTGCAGACATCAGACCTCCCCGCCTCAAGTACCTCAGCCGCCGGTACCTGAGGGAAGAGCCCCCCGGGGACACGGGGCCCGGCACAGCCCGCTCCCCTGGAGCCCGGCTGAGGCTGGGCCAGCGGCCGCTCCTCTCCCCCGTCTCCGGAGGGCGCACTCGGCCTGCGCCACCACCCTCGACCCCCCCCAGAGGCGGCGCGGCCCCGACTGGAAGGTGCAGGCCGCTGGGGAGCAACACCCGGGACTCTCGCCTCAGGCCCGGCTCCTCCGCCGCCGGAGAGGGCAGCGCACGGAGGCGGCTGGGAAGGAGCGGGCAGCCGGCGGGAGCGGGCTCTCCTCGGCCCTTCCTGGGGAGCACGGAACCCCGGCGCAGCGCCACCCGCCGCGGCGTTACCTAGAGCCGCGGCCCAACCCCGCGCCGCCAGCCAGGGGACCACATCTCTCTGCAGGTCAAACTCGGCTACCAGGTGAAGCACCATAGCGCCCTCCTCTCGCTCCAGCCCGGCGCGGCCCCCGCTCCCTCCGACCGCCAGCGCTCCCCACCCCACTGGCACCAGCTACTACAGGGTGGCCGCCGGCGCCATAGGTAGGCCCGCTCGGGCTGCCTCGGCGCCTATTGGGCGCAGGGTGTGTCACTCAGCTGGCGGCGACGCGGAGTGGCTGGGCGCGGTCCCGCCTCCCTCCGTGCCCCTCCGCTGGCGGCGGGGCGGGGCGCTGAGGGGTTTCGGCGGCGCTGGAGCCTCTGTGCTCCGTCTCAGGCCGGGCGGTTTTGTTTCCTACCGAGGGACAGGAGCAGCGGGGCGGGACACCAGCGCCTTGCAAGAGCGGGCTGCCTGCGCGCAGGTGGCTGGGGAGCGTCAGGTGGACTCGAAGGCCCTCGTTTGCCCGCTGGGGCTGGCGCCCAGGCTCTGCCCGAGAGGTGCTGGGTTGAAGGGGTGATCCTTTTTGAAGCTTCACTCACGGGGTGACTCAGTGACTTAAGGAGTTGCCTGTGGGTGAGGTTGCCCAGTGCCGCTGATCAGAAGGCTTCAGTCATCTGTTACCCTTCTTGCATTCCCCCGAGAACTGTTGGGTGTTTTCCAGAATTTCCAGCAGTATCCTTGTCTCCCGTGATCATAGAGTCATAGAACTGTAGAACAGCCTTGGTTGGAAGAGACCTCTAAGATCATCCAGTCCAACCATTAACCCAGCACTGCCAAGTCACCACTAAACCACGTCCCTCAGCACCACATGTACACATCTCTTAAATCCCTCCAGGGATGGGGACTCCACCACTGCCCTGGGCAGCCTGTGCCAGTGCTGGGGAACCCTTTCAGTGAAGAAATTTTTCCAAATATCCAATCTAAACCTCCCCTGGCACAACTTGAGGCCATTACCCCTCATCCTATCACTAATTACCTGGGAGAAGAGACCAACCCCTGCCTCACTACAATCTTTCAGGGAGTTGTGGAGAGCAATGAGGTCTCCCCTCAGCCTCCTCTTCTCCAGACTGAACACCCCCAGTTCCTTCAGCTGCTCCTCATCAGACTTGTGCTCCAGACCCTTCACCAGCTTCGTTGCCCTTCTCTGGACATGCCTCAGCACCCCAGTGTCTTTCTTGTAGTGAGGGGCCCAAAACTGAACACAGAATTTGAGGTGCAGCCTCATCAGTGTCAAGTACAGGGGTACAATCACCTCCCTGCTCCTGCTGCTCACACCGTTTCTGATACAGGCCAGGATGCCATTGGCCTTCTTGGCCACCTGGGCACACTGCTGGCTCCTGTTCAGCCGCCTGTCAACCAACACCCCCAGGTCCTTTTCTGCTGGGCAGCTTTCCAGCCACTAAGCCTGTAGCGTTGCATGGTGTTGTTGTGACCGAAATGCAGGACCTGGAATTTGGCCTTATTGAACCTCATACAATTGGCCTCAGCCTATCGTTCCAGCCTGTCCAGATCCCTCTGCAGAGCCTTCCCACTCTCAGGCAGATCAACACCGCCAGCCAAACTGGTGTCATCTGCAAACTTACTGAGGGTGCACTCCATCCCCTCATCGAAATCATTGATAAAGACATTAAACAAGACTGGCCCTACTCTGAAATAACTTGTTGAATAGACTGAGTCTGTCTGTGCAAACTGCTTTGGCAGAGCTCAGAATGTCCTCCCAGACTAGGCCTGGCCTGATCCTGCTTTTCATCTGTCTACTAGTAAAGGAGGTAAAGCTTTGTGTAGTCTTAGGGGGGTTTTGTGGTTTAGTTGGTTGGGTTGGGTTTTTTTAGCTTTTGAAAATTCTTCTAGCACTGATAAGATGCTACTCCATAGCTATCTGTAGTCTGCCTGTAATTACCATTTCCCTTTTCACATGCACTGGCTGATGTCAGCCAGCTAAAAGCAGCATAAGAGTGGATAGGCTGTAAGGGCACACACCAAGTTAGACATATGCTGAGTACTGAACAGCTTGAGCCTGTTCTAAAATGTAATCCAGTACCAAGGGTTTTTCTTCCCTCATTGCTAAGCTTCAGAGCTATATAAAGACTAGATGTGAATCAGGTACGTCTGCAAAGTGCAGACAAAAGGCAAGTTGATAATCGAAATGCAAAGCAGACACATGCTCAAACTCTGTATTGCCAACTTTTACAGCTTTATCACAAGTTTCATAATCAGCATTCTTCTTCAAGCTCCTTGGATGAAGTGGTCGTGCAAGAATTTCAGCTTATATTTTCACTGTTGTGAAATAAAGCTTGAAAGTGTGACTGGAATATTTATTTCAGAGGCAAAAGTAGAAAACAGACAGAACTAATTCATGATTATGAGTATTTGGGAATGACACAACCTGAGAGATAAGCACAGGATGGAAATGAAGCCAATGAAATGACTGATTCTGTAAGTATGTGCAAAAAGGGAAATTCTCACATGGAGAAAGTCTCCTGTGCCCAGAGCTGCAGAGTATATTTAAGGCCAGGATGAGGCCAACTGGCAGAATTTTTGCTTCTCCTGTAAAGCAAAACAAAAAGAAATGTGGGGATGAGTAAAAAAGAGTGCCTATAACAGCAGGCGTACCAAATGCAAAAGGAAAGGAAATTAAATATAGCTGCCTAGTTTGATGGTTCTGTATTTAAAAAAAAAAAAAAAAAAGAAAAGAACAACTGTCACTGTTCTTCTGTTTCAAAATCAACCATGTCACTTATTATAGTTCTTGAAAGAGAGCCCACATAACTGACAGATGAATTATTCTCTAATATTTACAGACCAAGAATATGATGCTGTTCTTCTAGAGTATCTTATACAGTATGTGAAAGGTCTTTGGGACTCTAGGAGTTGCATGGAGTTAACCAGAGTAACTGCTGGGTCTGCCATAGAACTTAAGGTGGTTAAGGAAGTTGGAAACATTTTTACGTGATGTGAGCTGGTGAGTAGCTATGCAGACAAGTGGGTATGGAGGAGTTGTGTTCACTTGTGGCCTGTGCATGGGATCCATTCCGCAGTCCTTATTCAGGAAAGGACTGGAAGAGTTTGTACAAGTAAAGACTTTATGGTCAGGTGTGCAGTAGGAAAAAACCTTTCTTGTTGAGGAAATAGTTAACAACAAACTTTCCCCTCAGACTGTGTTTTCACTGCAAAGGATTCTTCATTATTTTTGTACGCCCAATATGTTTGCAGTATCTCACTGAAGTTTATAAAAGTGCTTTCTGGAGACTCCTGGCATAGAGTGGGACCTCACTTCCAGTGCAACATCCCAGAAGCTTGGAAGCTTCTCTGATGTTAGTGCCTGAAACTGAGGCAAGACAAAGTCTCTCACAAGTTTCATAGAATCATAGAATGGTTTGGGTTGGAAGGGACCTCAAGGATCATTCAGTTTCAACCCCTCTGCCATGGGCAGGGACATCTCCCACTAGACCAGGCTGCTCAAAGCCCCATCCAACCTGGCCTTGAACACTTCCAGGGAGGGGGCAGACACAACCGCCCTCACAGTAAAGAATTTCTTCCTAATATCTAGTCTAAATCTACCCTCTTCCAGTTTAAAGCCATTGCCCCTCATCCTATCACTACATGCTCTTGTAAAAAGTCCCTCTCCAGCTTTCTTGTAGGCCTCTTCAGGTGCTGGAAGGCCAATACAAGGTCTCCCTATCTTTTCAGTGAGAAGAAGGATGTGGTAGCTTGGCAGATAAAGAGATTTGAGAAACAGGAAGGGATGAGGTGATTCATGATGACTGTCAGGCTTTAGAGATACAGAAACATGAGAATAGCAACCACAAAATGCTAGGGAAGAAGATACCAGGAGGAGCTGAAGGAATTGATAGGAGCAAGGAGCCAGAACAGAGGGGAATGAGGAAGAGGGAATCTGGAAAGACAAAGGTTTATATCCCATGTAGAACTGAAGTCAGTCTTCCCAGAACTTAAGTCAGGATTCCTCTGTTGTCCAGCAAATTATTTGAAATCCGCTCTTTTACAGTGGCTTATCCATGTAAAAAGACAAAATATTACTTCTTTGGTTCAAGGGGTAAAGGTTTCCTTGGGACTCTTAAAGGTGCAACATTGCTGATGATCCTTGTGAATGTCATTATGATTCCATGGTGTAATTATCTTTGCTTTCTCAAAAAAAATCACACACAATTATATATTAAAATGACAATAAAACCACTTCTGGTTTAGATAACAGCTTCATTTGTTGTGTCTTCTTTAATTTCTAAAATGTAATTCATGCTATGAACAAAATAAAAGAGGAATCTTAAGGAAAATGGACTGTGTACTACAAGATGAGTGGTATTTTGGAAAGAACTAACAAAGCTTGTGTAAACAATGCTGGGGTTTTTTTAATTTCTTATTTTTGCGAGCTTAATTTACAGTCATGATATACATTTGGAATACATATATCTGCATTCAGTTGCCAAAAATGTATTTAAAAGAAAGCAGATCATTTGCCTGCCTGTTTGTATAGTCCAGAGGAAATACTTCTAATCAAATAAATGAGGTTCACAGTAAATGGAGAAAGTGATGCAGTTTTTGAATTAACTTCAGCAGCCAGACTTTTTAAATTATCCAAGGAAACAAAGTGCTGAAAATTGATGTCAGCATTAACCTTGAATTGAAACTCAGAGTGCCTACTTACTAACATGTCTTTCTACTAACTAACCCCGTCTTTCAAGAAACAACAGTCACAGATTTGGGGCTGTACAGTCCTACGTTTAGGGAACAAGCAAACTGTCTCACATAACAATTTGCAGTGCCACGAAGAAAACTTAATCCACTGCTGCTCTTTCTCCTCGAGATACCACTGTCTATGTGTTTACTACAGCCGCTATCACCTGAATAGCACCTAATGCTTTGAAGTGGGTAGGGGTTTCTTCTTTCTCTTCCTGTGTTCCCATCGTTGTCTGCTGTTTTTATTTTCTCACTTCCACCTTTAATATCTATTTCCTTCACAACTGTAAAAAATTATTCGCAGATTTAGAGCTCATTATGTAAACCTCATAATTCCCTGAGCTGTCACTCTGGCTATGCACATTAGAGGCCATATCTACAGTACCAGAGATCCAGGTTGAATTCCTAGAAGCACAACACATTCCTCAGAAACCACAAAGCTGACTCACTCAGAGGACTTCAAGTAATAGCACAGTGTATCATGCCACCTCAACCCCGATACATAAAATTAAAAGCTTGATGCAAAAGCCATAAGCTTCTAAAAAAGCCCTTACACTTTCTTCAGCAGGCTTCGAATTAAGACAGAGGGCCTGATGTATTCTTGGTAACACCTGCCAGCTTTGCTAGATGGAGAAAGAAGCTCTTGGTTTAAAAAAAAAAACTAACACAAATTCTTATCTCTGCCAAGTGAAATTAATGTTATAACCCATTTCTGACTTTTGCTTCCATTTTGCTTGCACCATGAAACCAAATTGTGAATTTCACTTTCTATTTATATTCAGTTTCCCTTTCTAATTATCACGCTCAGCTAGTTGGGGTTTCTAGAGCGAGGCTGAGCTGTGTGCAGGCACAGGAGCTGATCCCAGTGGAGCAACCTTTGGGATAGGGATGTGAAACTAAAGCTCTTAGACAAAAATGACAGATTAATTTTTTCTATTTTTCTGTCAGGAATCTGTTCCCACCATAGTAATGGGAGAATCTCCCTTAAATTTTTATCTGGAGTGGGTCTTGACCATAGTCAGGCAAATCATCAGGAAGCGGTAGTGGCCCTACTGATCGCTTTGTAACCAGCATCAACGTTTTTTACCCCTAACAACAATTATTGTGCTAATTGCATATGTGCTTATCATCCCTTTTCAAGCAGTTCATGTGGCAGGAATTACAAAATCATACCATGAAACAAGTGTGGGGCTGCTGAGGCATTGACCTTTGTCCTGGCATTGACGGGTGTAACATACCTTTCAGCTCTCTCAGCAGAATAAAGCTTCATTCATGGAAAAAACATACAGAGCCATAAATCATTGATGTGTTCTGCATCAGGAAATTATACTTAAGACTTCTTATGAAGAATGAATATCTGAAATAATTATTTAAAGGCATGCCAGCCTGGAAAACAGCTCATGGCCTCTTTGGAAGTACTGTGTACTGAAGGTGACCTCTTTTCCCGCCATTGCAGCAACAGAGGGTTTATTGTCATCGTGTCTAGACAGTTGTTTCCTTGAAGAATGTTTTCAACCAGACAAACACAAAATATATAAATAAATTGTTTTCATCAAGGAGGTGGTCAATATGTTTATTAAACCCTCTAGGAAACAAAAATAAGATGCAATTACAGATCAATAATTTGGTAGTAAAAATAAAGGGTGTGATTCAAGGGTGGTAGAGTAAAATACCTTAATTACAGTGTGTGAGACAAACAATTTTTCCAGTATCTTTAATCACAAAATATCAACATAAATCAGAGTAGTTTCAATGAAGTCAGTCAGCATCTGTTACAGATGCCAGTGCTTCATGGACGTGTTTTTCTATGCTTTGTTTAATAATTAATCATAGGAAATAGTCTTTAAACTACTAAGGAAGAGATTCCGTCTTGCTATTCATGCTCATATTGAACAGCACCTTCATCTTTTAAATAGCTTCATTGAAGTCAATAACAAGCTGAAGCCAATAACATGTTTCAAGTCAATGAGGCTTCTGAAACAATTAAGGTATTCCTCAAAGCAAGGGAGGGGAAGAGAATGGGACCTAACGAAGTCCTTGACTGTTGTCCAAGTGGCCTTTTTGTTTCCGTTGGTTCTCCCTCCATGGCCCAGGCTCTGAAGCTCCTTTGTTCTTTCCACAGACTAACCCCTGCTAGCACCAATGAAAGCTCTGAGTGCACACTGTCTCAGCAGCTGTTGAAGGAGCTCTTTGGTCTGTGTTTATTCTCCCAGCTACAGTCTCATTAGGACTCATCAGTAGTGTTTAGAAACTTGCCCTTTTTTCCTTTGTGATATTTCTGTTTTGACTTCATTTTGTATTGCAAGAGGACAGTGTTGATACTCTGCCACAGACTTGCAACTCTTTTGAGAACAAATATTATAATGCCTTTATCAGCAGATCATTTCCAATTTCTTTCACTTCTTAGATGTGTTTTCATTTTCATGGTCATTTTTATTGTAAAATAGAAAAGAAATATTTAGCACAAATGAGTTCCTTCGAAGTGTAAGGCTACAGCATGGTAGAATGGAGACTACAGACAGGGACAGCACAGGATGAACGCACCAATTGAATTTCATTTCATTGAGCTTGAGCCATTTTGAAACCAAGGTTCTAGTATGAGTTCTTTGTCTAGGCTCCTTCTAGTTAATGAAGAAGGATAGGAACTCCAGAGGGCAATTGATATGGACTGGTTTACCACTTATTTTAGGGTGCATTTTGCATAATCCAACTCCATTCAGGTTGCTGGGTCTCCTGTCCCCTCCCATCTGCTGTCATGCCTACCAGGAATGTGCAGCTGGAGGCCTGTAGGAAAGTGTGACTGTCCCTTTCCATGTCTGCCTGCAATTTGATCACATGCAACGTAATATGGAAAGGGGGCCCTACGGGTGTGGTTTGATCAGCAGCTGACCTAACAACTCATGACTGTTGAAAGGGTGGTCCCAGACTTCTTTCTTTTCTCATTTCTTTGCTTCCTGCCCTCATCCCCAGGTCATCTAGCCTCTTTGTTTGCCAGCTCTGCTGCACATCTGACGCCTCTGTGATTCAGCTCTTCTTGGTAACCCACTAAAATCTATTTACTCTTTTCTTAATGGTTTAATTTTCTGCCAGGTTCCAAAGGTGTCTGCAGTCACAGAAAGCTTTTAAAAGTGCCACAGCCATTGCAAAGGGAAGTGATGGTAGGGAGGGAAGGGCAGCGGGGAGGGAAACAAGAACAGAAGACCTCCCTGTATGGGCAGCAGTGAAGTGTCAGACCTGCATGGCTCATTCAGAGGCTTTGCCAAACACTGACAGACTCTTACTCTCAGGTTAAAAGAAGGAGTTGTTTTGGCCCAGCATTCCTCCTGTCCATTGCCCAGCCACCACTAGCATAGTTTCCAGACCAGAGAACTTATTCAACTGAAAAAAATAACCCTGCAGGGAGAAAGGATGAGGTGGGAGGGTCTGGTTTCCGTAATATCACCTATCAAGTTTACTGAAACCTTATGCCAACAAAAATCAAGATAGAATAGAATAGAATAGAATAGAATAGAATAGAATAGAATAGAATAGAATAGAATAGAATAGAATAGAATAGAATAGAATAGAATAGAATAGAATAATTGAGTTGGAAGGGGCCTACGATGATGATATAGGTATTCTACAGAACTGGGAACAAACCCACTTATGCTGGGGAAAAGGTCTTGGGGAAACTGCTTTTCCTAGTGTTGGTGCTCAGTTAGGCCAGTTTACATTTGTGCCAAACTACAGCCTTAGGATGGGGTTAATTGTCTGTGGAAGCACCTGCTTCTCTTGACTTACAGTAAAAGGAGTCTAGGTATCAGCTCTTAGCAGATATGTCAGGCAAGTAAATCCCATTCTTAGCATCCTTGGCCTGCTTTCCTGTTTCCATCAGAATCAATAAAAACCACTAGTTTTTAGTATCTTATTTGTATGCTGTAACAGCCATTCCATTGATAGAGTGCAACACTTGAAATACATTCAAATTATTCTCTCAAAATCTGAATACATTTCCCTGGTATGTCCTAAAAATAGCTTTCATTTATTGTATGTGTTGGTTCCAAACAAATGTCACATTAATAAGCAGAGAGGGTTGGGTAGGTGTACGTCATTAGTCACGCAGTGGTTACTTTTTCCAAAATACTTCCAGAATTCAATCTGACCTCTTTTAACAATGAACTATTTATAGGATTCATAAGGGCCTTATCCTCCAACCCTGACTCAGCCAAAACTCACCACTGACCTTGACCTCCTGTAGTCTGTTCTTATAGACTTACTCATGTGAGGAGCTTTTATTTGCTGACCTGACTTGGGGAGTGTATTCTCATAAGTATGATTTTGCAGGCTTGGTTCCCAGCTTAGTGGGACTTGGTAAATGTCACAGAATCAATTCCTACGGATGCATATATTATTTTTACAATGTTATAAATACAAAAACTAGGGAAAAATATGCAACTAAGTTCTGCTTCCAGTACCACCACAATAAAGTGAGTGTAGTTACATTTGGTTTTTACAGCTACAAATGATAGCATTGAATTCTCCTTGGTTTGGAAGACAGCACATATATTTTTAGAAGAAAGCAGTCACTAAGTTTCTGAATCATAACAATTATTACTAAATAAAGCAGGTGTTTTTTTCTCAACAAGATATAATTGTTTTTAAATAGAATTTTGTTCCAGTATTAGGTGATTACACTCGCACATTATGACAGTGGCAATTTTTTTCTGTTTTTTCTTGCATCTTCTGTAACATCTAAAAAACTCTTGATCTCTAAGTAGTCCCTAATATGTCCCTAATAATTTTCTATTTTTCATTCTACTACAGGATGATACATTTTTAGAAGCTAAAAACTAAAGTCCCACTAGTGGAGCAAGGTAACAAGAAGTTTTGTCTGTATCAAAAAGTACTCTTAGCAGTCTACTATCTTTCAGTTTGTTTGAATGACTCTTCCAATTATAAAGATTATAAATAAGTGTACTTGATGTGTCTTCTTTCCAACATATAGTTATGTACCTCTTTAATTTTCTTTCTTTTTTTATCACTTTAAAGTAGAAGAGTCCAACTTTTTTAGGTGCTTTTGTAAGTCCCCAATGCTTGTTTTGTTCACATCTGAACCACTTCTTTTTATTTGCCTATATTTTATTTTACATGGTGAAAATGTATTTTTTATATACTTGGATCATCATTATATTATATGTTGGTCTTTTGTAGCTCCTGTATTTTATTTTTTCTTTTGAATATCAACATGCAATGAACAGGTGTCTTCAGTTAGCTGTCTACTACAATGCCTAGGCCTTTTTCTTGAGTAGCAACAGTAAAGGTGGAATGCATTATGTTTATCAGTAATTGAAGGAATTCCTTCCAATCAGCACTGTCATGCATTTGACTCTGTCTGTATTGCCAGTTAGCCTAGTTTCACCAGCCCTTGGATCTTTTTGTATTCTTTCATAGGTCTAAGTGAACTTTGTCAAAAAATTTGGTAATATGTGAATGTTGCCAGTGTACAAGATGCTTATTTTTCCAGGTATTCTAAAGTATAAATACCTCCCCAAACCTAAGTGGTAGCATTTCATGGTACAATAGTTGCCTTCCTTATATACTTAGTGAGATGTACTTGATCATTGTGATAGTAGCGCGACTTCTTTGAGGTTTGCTTGGAGATCATGTAGAAGGTGCTTACAGGACATACAGAGTTTAGCATCCTTCTCCCCTTGTTTCTTTTCCTACTCTTCACACCGTGAGTGTAATTGCCACAGCTCACTGTTAAAAAGAAGCCTCAGAGGCACATACATCTTTCCTTGTTTCTGAAGACTCACAATCAGTAGGGGCACAGGCAGAAAGGTGTTGCCCTTTATCAGTCATGTTGGAAGCTGAAGCTCAGCCTTTTTTCTCTTGCAAGACCAGGCCAAGGCCATGGTGGAAAGCAGACCATGTCTGCCCTAACTATTCCATTACTGTCACACCAGAGGAGACAGTTCTGCTCCTGCTGCTTATCAGCTAGGTCAATACTTACAAACAGTATGTACAAGGGGACTTGCTTGCTTATTAGTTGTATGAAGGCTCCACGTGGATAAACACTACTCTTAGACCTGGGTTCAGCTATTCTGTCTGCTCCAGCTCCTTCACGTAGTCTCCAGCTTCCCTCTATTTCCTCCAAAACATATCTGCCATAGATATCTGTGCCAAGTTCCCTACAAGCACATACTGGCCAGCCTCCTCATCCATCTTTTTCTCTGCGCACTCCCCTCCTTTAACCCCAAGCAGCAAACACAAGCATTGAAATCATCATATCTGACATGCTCACAGTTGCCCATCTGCCCTGGTGTTTCACCCAAACCCTTCTTTTTTTCTTTCCTTTTTCTCTCATTTTGGGCTACTGGCTCCTCGTTTCACTACAAATGTCACCAGTCTCCAACTGGGGAATGCTGCAACTGGGCTTGATTCTACTTCCTCCCACAGCACTATTTAATTGTTCTTGTCATTGCAGCAGTACAGAAATTGAAAATGTATTTAAAATTGTGTTTAGATTACATCATTGTACTTTCAGATGCAGTCAGTTCCAAATGCTGCTGAGAAAGGTGCAAGAAGCCATGCATTTGTCAACTAAGGATATTCTGCACCTGTCTTGGACACTAGGTTTCACCCTGACCTCTAATAGTCAGAGACTGATTTATGCCTCAAAGTCTAATATTAATATTTCAGCGTAGTCTAATTAGAACCCTGCATATTCTTGAAATCCATAGAAATGTTTAATTCCTTTTTAACTTTTGGACTCAATGACATTTTTTATTCACAGTCTAATTACAAGGTACATGTGAAGTAAGAGAGAAGTAAGAAAGAGAATTATTTTAAAAACTGCCATCATTTCATTGCTTTGAACTAAATTCAAACTCCTGCAGTATCTTCCCGATAAACTTAGTCTTTTGTGCTCTTTCCTAAGTTAGTCACAGTCTTTTAAACTTATCTTCAGAGAAGATTCTTTCCATGCTCTGTATCATTCTTATAGCCTTTCCTGAACATCTTCGGAAGAGGGACTTTGAAAAACTTTCTTTAAAAACAGAAATAAAGTATATGCACTTGTTTTTCCATTTTTCTCAGCAGACTTAGATGATAAGGAGAATGGTTTTTCTTTATATGGGCAGAGCTGTATGTCTGATCATGTTCATGGTTAGGCTTTTTATAAATCTGTCATTAGAGACTGTGTCAACCACTTGACCTAGTGATAAAGACTCTCATAATTCTTAAAAATCTTTTTTTTGTCTTAATTTTGTAGATACATACACAAGCTACAGACATAATTATTAAATGAGAAAGTTTCTGTGTTAGCTCATGAACTTTCTTGTTCTTAAAGTGTGGTTGGATATATCCTGCTTGTTCTTTGTTTTAAGCTTATCAGTTTATATTAACATCCACGTTATTTACTCTGTAATCCTTCTGCTGTTGTATTTTTATAACAAGAAAATATGATTTTAACCAATATTCTCTGCTGGAAAAAAAAAAAAAAACAACAGCTGAATGGGGTGATTTTATTGCATAAAATTTCAGACTGACTGTGCCAGTCAGATCAAAGGTCCATCTGTCTAGCATCTTACTTCTGACTGTGGCTAGTAATAAATGCTAAGAGAAAGCATACATAAAAACATAAAAGATTGTATTTCCTTCTGTTGTAACTCTTCCAGATTATAAAAATCAGGGATCAAGACAATCTGGAACCTATTAATTCTTTTGGCATCCAAAAAGTCCTGTGAGAATTAGTTTAAGTGTTTAATGAATGTGAAAATATACATCTGTGTATTTGATTCTCCTGCCTGATAATTCTGTGTGATGTACTCTAGTTTTTATATTAAGAAAAATAGTGCATAATCATTCTCTAATCATGATTTTGTATTTGTTTATCATGTTTTCCTTCCCTATCATCTTTATTCCAAGGTGAGGAGTCTATTTAATGTCTCTTCATGTAAAATTGGTCCCCTACCTTTTATCATCCTTATTACACTTCTTCGTGTTTTTTTATGACTGCATATAATATACAGTCATAGAAACAGGATACAGAGGCTTTATTCTTTGCAGTTGTTGTTTTTATTTTCTTGGGAGTCTCATGGATCCATAATTTGTATCTTTAATATTGCAATAGATTTCCCTGTAATTTGTCTTATGTCAGTGCCTATTTGCTTGCCAAATCCTGACCTAGGTCTTCTAATTTCCATTTTATACTTTACTTTGCATAAGTCTCTTTTATGAAGGCATGTAAATGAGTGGTTTGCTTTTCACAGGCACAAAAGCCATCTCAAGTTAAATATCAATTGTAGTTAACACACTGCATTTTTGTTGCAGTTCTTTTGTACCTGTCAGGACTGGTTTCAGCCCTAGGGAAGGCAGCAGCTGTCTAGGACAGCAGACTGGTGGGGACAGAAAAATCACTGTAGAATCAGGCTGTTCTTGGCACCATCCACACTGAAGGCTTCAGAATATCAAGATGAACTGAATTCCTCAGCCCCAGTAGGAAGACGCCACAGCATTGTGTGAACCTCATGAGATTCAACAAGGCCAAGTGCAAGGTCCTGCACCTGGGTCAGGGCAATCCCAGGTACCAATACAGACTGGAGGATGAATGGATTGAGAGCAGACCTACAGAGACGGAGATGGGGACACTGGTGGATAGAAAACAGGACATGAGCTGGCAATGCATGCTTGCAGCCCAGAAAGCCAACTGTATCCTGGGCTGCACCAAAAGAAGCATGGCCAGCAGGTCAAGGGGCGTCATTCTCCCCCTCTACTCTGCTCTCATGAGACCCCTGGAGGACTGTGTTCAGTTCTGGATTCCTAAATCCAAGAAAGTCATGCACCTGTCAGAGTGAGTCCAAAAGAGAGTCATGAAAATGGAGGGCTGGAACACCTCTCCTATGAAGAAAGGCTGAGAGAGTTGGTGGAGCTGTTCAACCTGAAGAAGAGGAGACTCCAGGGAGACCTTATTGTGGCCTTTCATTACTTAAAGGGGGTTTATATGATAGATGGTGAAAGATTTTTCACTGAGGCCTGTGGTGACAGGACAAGGGCCAATCGTTTTAACTGAAAGGGTGTAGATTTAGACTGGATGTAAGGAAGAAATGTTTTATGATGAGAGTGGTGAGACACTGGAACAGGTTTCCCAGAGAAACTGCGAATGCCTCATCATTTGAAGTGTTCAAGGTTGCATGGGGCTTTGAGCAATCCAATCCATTGGAAGTTGTCCCTGCTTATGGCAGGGAGGTTGGACTAGCTGATCTTTTAAGGTCCCTTCCAACCCAAACCATTCTATGATTCTATGATCATTACTTTCCAAACCCATTCTCTTACCTGCTTCTTGCCCAGCACAAAACAGCAGTGACGTGCAGTTGCAGTAGGGTTTATGTGTTCACACATTCCTGGTGTGGACTGTGGGTAGAGAAACATGCAGGGTGCTGCTGGGCACACAAGCAGTGGGACCGTGGTTCCTAGTTATGGGAACAAGAAGCTTGCTTAGTTTTCATGCTCTGAACTGTTTAATGACCTCAAATTAGATCCTCTGACCTGTTTTCTGGACTGAGAGCCTAAGGAGGTTACCTAATGAGTTATATGTCACATATTGTGCAGAGTAAATGTTTCTACATAATTTTATTTGGAGAACTTCATGAATGTCACTCCAATCTATAAGAAGGGCAAGAAGGAGGACCCGGGTAACTATAGACCAGTCAGCCTCACCTCCATCCCTGGAAAGGTGATGGAACAGCTTGTTCTTGGCACTATCTCTAGGCATATCAAGGATGAGGGGGTCATTAAGAGCAGTCAACATGGTTTTACCAAGGGTAAGTCATGTTTGACCAACCTTATTGCCTTCTATGAGGAAATAACTAGGTGGATAGATGATGGTAGAGTGGTAGATGTGGTTTATCTTGATTTCAGTAAAGCATTTGACACTGTCTCCCACAGCATCCGTGTAGATAAGCTGATAAAGTATGGGTCTGGTGATCAGGTAGTGAGGTGGATTGTGAACTGGCTGAAGGAAAGAAGCCAGAGAGTTGTGATCAATGGGACGGAGTCTAGTTGGAGGCCTGTGACTAGTGGAGTCCCTCAGGGGTCGGTACTGGGACCGGTGTTGTTCAATATCTTCATCAACGACCTGGATGAGGGTACAGAATGTATCCTCAGCAAGTTTGCTGATGACACCAAACTAGGAGGAATGGCTGACACACCAGAGGGTTGTGCTGCCATTCAACGAGACCTCGATAGGCTGGAGAGTTGGGCGGGGAAAAACTTAATGAAATTCAACAAGGGCAAGTGTAGAGTTTTGCATCTGGGGAAGAACAACCCCATGTACCAGTACAGGTTGGGGGCTGACCTGCTGGAGAGCAGTGTAGGGGAAAGGGACCTGGGGGTCCTGGTGGACAGCAGGATGACCATGAGCCAGCAGTGTGCCCTTGTGGCCAAGAAGGCCAATGGCATCCTGGGATGTATTAGAAAGGGGGTGGTTAGTAGGTCAAGAGAGGTTCTCCTTCCCCTCTATTCTGCCTTGGGAAGGCCACATCTGGAGTATTGTGTCCAGTTCTGGGCCCCCCAGTTCAAGAAGGACAGGGAGCTACTTGAGTCCAGCGCAGAGCCACAAAGATGATGAAGGGAGTGGAACATCTCCCTTATGAGGAAAGGCTGAGGGAGCTGGGTCTCTTTAGCTTGGAGAAGAGGAGACTGAGGGGTGACCTCATTAATGTTTATAAATGTCAAGGGTGAGTGTCATGAGGATGGAGCCAGGCTCTTCTCAGTGACATCCAATGATAGGACAAGGGGCAATGGGTGCAAGCTGGAACATAGGAGGTTCCACATAAATATGAGGAAGAACTTCACAGTGAGGGTAACAGAACACTGGCACAGGCTGCCCAGAGAGGTTGTGGAGTCTCCTTCTCTGGAGACATTCAAAACCTGCCTGGACATGTTCCTGTGTGACCTGATCTAGGTAACCCTGCTGTGGCAGGGGGATTGGACTAGATGATCTTTTGAGGCCCCTTCCAATCCCTAACATTATGTGATTCTGTGATTCTGTGAATAGCCTCGAGTGGTATTCTCAGGCTGGAAGAAAGCATTTGGATCAAAAATGTAAATATGGCTTAAAAAAAACAGTTTTAATTATTTAGGAGCTAAATGCACCAACAAATGACTTAGTTCTAATCTGAATGTTTAGTGACTTCTCTCTGAAGTGAGGTTGCAGTTGTTTAGGTACCTTAAGGACACATTGCTATATTAACTTATTTTATTTCTACTGTATCTAACCTGAAGTCTGAATATTCTGGCCTTTGAAAAACATTTCTTTTTGTTAACTACCACAGTCTATTCTTTATTCTACGCTGTAATTACTGGCACATAGTCTGTATCAATATTAGTCTCCTTTTCTCAAAATCTTGAAGTAATATTTTTGGCTCTCAATGTAAAGGTCAGGTTCATAGGTCATTTCAAATACCAGTACATCTCAAATTGCCTGAACTAAAGCCAGTGAAGTCAGTGGAAAGTAACACAGCCTACAGCTGATCTGCTTTTAGTCATTTCTGGAAAGGTTTGATGTTGTTTAATGTATGGCGTGTTTGCAAAAGAGTAACCTTTCTTCAAATTGAGGTGGAGTTAGAAAATTTGCTATTGTCTCTGCAAAACAACCTGATGAAGTAATCATCAGGGTAGCTGAGGAGGGCAAGCAGCATCCTGTAGAGCCACACTTCCAGGTCGCTGATCGGTCTCTGTTCATGCCACTGAGAAATGCATTGAGGAGCACTGTACGAACATGCAAATCTAACAACTTGTTTGTACTTTTTGTAGTTCTCACATGACTAAGAAGCTAATGCTCCTGAGTAATGTATTTCAGCCTTTTATCCTATGTCTTTTTATCTAAAGATGGGATCCCCAAGACATCACCTTCCCCAAACCATGGAGAGCACAGGGCACACACTTGCAGAGATCCTCTCAGTGCTTCATTTTCAGATGCATCAGTCTGTAAAGCCTCCACTTCTCCAGCATACCTAATGGGCTCACCAGGCATGCACAGTTTATGTCTCACTTCCAAACGGTGTCAGTATGTCTGTTCCAGTGAACTGCAAACACTGTAAGAGCATCTCTGCTTGTGTCTGCTACCTTTCATTTTGTTGAGGGCTGCAGTCCTAAGGCAAGGACTGCTCTCTTGACTGTCCTTTCAATAAGAATTGTCACAAGCAAGGGAAGCGGAATATTTTGAAACATGCTGTTGTTCCTGGAAGACCAGTTTAGTCAGAGCAGACTGGTGCTTTCAGGTGAAATGCCACTAATTCACTTATAAGTCCTGGATACACAAAATTTGGAGTAACTATGTGACTCCTTCAGAGTAAAGAGTCATCCCCATGATTGAAGAGGATGAGTGTGAGGTGGAAGGCTTTATCTTCTCCAGTGGGGACTACAAAGTTTCAAAACATAGCCAAAGGCTAATGAAAACATCCAAGTCATGGAGAGTTACCTAAGAAATTAAGCTCGTCAAACTATTTAGCCAGTGGAGAAAGCAGGGAAAGAGTTGTTCTCCTGCAGGTGCTTTGTAACTGTCAATCCTGTAATGCAAAGCCATGCAAGCAATGTGTATGAATAATGAACTCAACTAGAAAAACTATTGCAACCACAAGCTGGGCCTGCTACCAAACTGAATAGGGTTTAGTAGTCTGTAAGGGTCAATTACTTTCGTAGAGGTGGGAGAAACATATGGGTTTTTTCTCATGGGTTTGTTGGGATTGGACTAGATGGGGATATAAATGTTGCAGAAACAGAAAAGCACAGGAATTACTGCTGGGCCTGAAAGATAAAGCTGCAAATTTTAGCACAACGGCACACATGTGAGGCATGTATCATTTTTGCTCAAAACGGGGTATCTCTGAACAGTAAAAAGTAGACATGTTTGGGTCTATACCACAGTAAGTGTCTTCTATTTTTATACAACAGAGAAGAGAATGTTGTTGTACATTAACTGGCTTATTGGTCTCAGACTGTCCCAGCTGCTAGATTCATATTTCAGCTGATGTTACCCCACGAGTATATACTGAAGCTACTAGGAGTTCCATTTTACAGCATACTTTCTAAACACCGTAACCAAATCTTTAGTTAGGTTTCCACTTCTCCCAGCTCATCTAGAATACAAAATGAATGCAAAGAGAATTAGAGGCAGATATTAAAGTCTTGGAAATATAACTAATAAATATAAAAGCTGGGAAAAAAAATCTGTGCAGCAAAAATAAATTAACATGATTAGCATAACATCTTTAAACTTTTTTTTTTAAATTGAAACAATTCCAGAATTAAAGTCACTTAAGGCTTGTCTTCAGGCCAGACTGACTAGAAAATGTTTCAATTTCAATAAACCACTGTTTGGTTTAGTGTAGAACTGGTAGGACATGAAAAACTTCAACAAAACCTCATTTAAATACAGTAATGCCCAATTTCTGTAATGTAACATGCATAAACAAGATGTCCATCAGTTTAGTTGGCAATTTTGAAAGATTTTCACTAAATACTCTGCAATCCTCTGAAATATTTGAGAACCACAAATACTATGCACTTATTTTGCCTGCTGTTGGAGAATAAATGTACCTTACTTTCTGCTGTTACTTTATGCTATTATCTTTTATTCCTGCTTCAGTGTGGTTGGTGGAGTAAAGCTTTTGCTCAGAGCTCAGCTAGCTTATTCTGTTGGTTATTGGTTGTGCCTTTGACCTGTGCTGGGGATTTACTGGTGCGAAACTGGAACATAATTTGGTTTTGACCAGAATTTGTTGTTATGTTCATAACATTTGCATTCCATTTGCATTTTTACAGATTATATTTATGACCAAAGTATTGGTGCACGTTTGGAAATCAGGTATTAGCTTTTTAGACACTAGCTAGACAGGTAAGTTTGCTGGTGGAAATAAAATCACAATTTAAGGGGAATATTAGTGATGTTTATCTGCTGCACTTTTTTGTTTTGTTTCCTCTAATATTAGTTAGAATGACTGTATATTTTCAAATGTGTCATTTCAGCTTTCAGTTTCTAATTTTACACTGTTAGGTGGTCAAGACTGCATACAGGTCAGAGTCTGGATTTTTACAGACAAATGTAATTTGTACCATGACAAATACATGTGAAAACTCAAGTCACAAATTTGCAAAAGCTGAAGAAAGCAAAAGTCAGGTTTATACACAACTAAAGAGTGACACCAGCAAAGAATTTGTTTCAGAGGGCGAGCTCTGGCTACTCAAAAGGATTTGCCCTCTCTAAAGGGGTGATGCAGACAATATGACTTCAACAGGGCATCGGTTTTCAGTTTGGTTCATTTAAACTATTTCTTTACCAGAAGTGCAGGCAGTTAGCCATAAAAGTGGCCAGACCAGGAATGTATTGTTTTAATGTTTATGCAGCCAAAAAACCCCAAGCAGAAACCCTTCAGCCATTCTATCCCACTCTGTCAGCTCTTCTAAAGTCTTGCAAACACAGGCTGATATGAAATATGTTTAATTTACAATAAAAAGTTCCCAGAGAAAATTCTGAGGGCATAAGCCACATTTCTGAAAATTGCAGTGACTCAAGTGACCTCTTGTTCTGACAACTGCAATTTTAAGCCTCTACTACTCTGATCTGTAATCAAGATAGGGAAAAAGAAACAGTGATGTGGGCAACACAGATGGGACTGGATTGCATCAGAATATAGTATTTGTTTTCTTGGCTGACCCAATGTAATACATAACTCTGAGATAAAGAGTAGCAGGAAAAGTGTAAGGACATTTCCTTTCTCTTAAATTTATTCAGTTATACAGTTGTTTCAATTTGCGCAGTTACTTTCAGGCTTGTTTGTACTGCATCAAGCTCAGGGCAGTCCTACCCCTCTGGAATCATAGTACTGAAAAGCTGGATGGGATTTCACAAGATCAGTGGTCCATTCCCTTACACTCAGCTGGTCAGCAGTATCCTAGACCATCCTCAATAAAACTATGCCTAACTGTTTTTAAAACTTCCAGATTCCTAAAGCCTTCCTAGCCTATGGCCTTCCAAACTAACCTATTTTGGTGTTTAACAATCCTTGACATTGGAAAGCATTTTCCTAATGTCTATGCTAGGTCTCCCGTGGTATAAATTAAGCCAGTTATTTCTTGGTTTTCCTCCTGTGGCAGTGAATAAGAATTAACCATCTTCTCTTCATTTAAGTAGAGATTGTTTAATTTTTTAAAAATTGACAGTTATTTAAGTATATTTTTAATACACTAAAATGCAATAATACTGGCAGGATGAAGATTTGCTGTATTGCACCTAGTTAGTGGTCTATAGGCTCACTCTCCTTTCTCTGTGCCAGCCCAAAAGCATTCCTTTGCAATAAGAGAAACACTTTTTTCTACTGGATGAACATCTGCCTTTTACATGCACTGATGTAGCCATGAGTTAATTCAGTATCATTATGGCCTGCTCTGAATTTTTACACTTGTAGGGCAGATGTAGTAAGGATGTAGGGTGTTGGCAAATATCTGTGTTCAGTGAATTTGTCCCAAGCTTGTATTTTAAACAATATAGTAGCCCCTTAAATGAGCTTAACCTCAAAATGTCATTGCTTAAAACTATGGGATCCTTTAAGACCACAGCAATGGCTTTGCAGATCAGGACAAAATTTGTTTCAACGTTTTAGCCTCTTTAAAATAATTGTAAACACTAAAAGCTAAATTGTATTATCATGTAAAGCTGGAGAAACCAAATTCTGCTGAGTTAATCCTGAGTAACACTACTGCCCATAAAAACAGGTTTGACCTCAATGCGTATGACAGACAGGATTAATCAATTTAAAATGTTTTCAGCATTTCAGAAACATGATATACTGTGTAAATGAGAAATATTAATTTCTCCCCATAATGTGGATTTTAGTTGACAAAGGAAAAAAATATTTACCCCAGTGACCAGCATTTGGTCTCCATGTGTGTGACACTAGCTCTGCAGAGTGGCTGTGGTCATCCTTCTCTTACTCTAGGCTGTGTAGAGGGAACTTAGTGCTGGCATAGTAAAAGAGGATGGTAAAAAGCTTGTGATAGTAAAAGCTCAAGAGCAACTCAGCAGAACAAAACTAACTCTAAGAAATAACAAGTACATTTCAGTAGGTGCCCTTACATCTGTCTCCCTGCATGCTTTGAAACAGGATTATTACATACACAGACTGCAGAATGGGTCTGTGTTATTTAAAAGGGCATTCTTGAGGCCCACCAAAAAATTCAGACTGGCCAGAATTTCAAGAATCATTAACAAAAAGGGATTTTTGTTTTTACCTCATAGGTATGCAAAAACCTTGACAACCCTTTCAGTGAAGACATTTTCCCTAATATCCAAACTAAACCTCCCCTGGCACAACTTGAGGCCATTACCCCTCGTCCTATCACTTGTTACTTGGGAGAAGAGACTGATCCCCAGCTCGCTACACTATCTTATTCAATTTGCAGAGATACCAGGAATCTTCAAAATGTGACTATTTCTGCCTTTCTTTAGGTCTCATGACAAAAACACTCTTATAATACTTCTGTAGCAGTATCTTCTAACAACTTGAATGCTGGCCAGATTCTTCCCTTGATCATTATACAAATCATCCTCTGCTATTAATTGAGAAGTGACTAGAGCAGGCAAAGTGCAGTCTTGGAAATTCTGTTTTCCCTTAGCCTTTCTGTCACTCTGAATATATCTGCCGAGATGCAACATCGTATTCCCAATTGTGAACTAATGATGATATCTTCCCCAAAGGCATCCAGGCAACACAGCTCTATTCACTGATTTCATACAGTTTCATACAAACCTAAGTATTCTCTTTAAAATTCAGAGGGATTTTTTTTCCCAGAAAATTCAAAATAAGTGGGTATTTCCATGTGGATTAGAAGAACAGAAACAAAGCAAAAATGAAAATAACTCCGCATCTTGCACTCAGTACTCTAATCGAAAATCCAAGCACTCAGTTGCCGCGTAAAGCTTCTCAGTGCTAATTTTCATGTGAACAAACTACTGCTTAGAGTGCTAATGTGTCTTTTGCTATGACTTGTGAGACATGTTTCACTGGTTTATGATATTCTTTTGTAGGTACAATAGCAATCTAATGCCTATATAAGAATACTTTTTCAAAATGCAGTGTTTCTAATGTATGCGCCATTGTTTTGGCAATTTGAATTGCATATAAAAATTAGTATGAAAGTTTGCATTGTAAATTGGCTTTTAATGTGCAAATTACAGTTCATGCATGGAAGTTTTGATTCATTGGGAAAATAGACATAAAATGTTTTTTTTAAAAACAAACTGATAAGGAGTTATGTGGAATATACAAAAATACGTAAGAAAGGGAGGAAGGGTAGAAAAAAGTCAGCCTTGACATTTTTGTCACTGCTTATTTACATTTTTCACAAATGAAATAAAGTTCAATAAAATGCCAGATCAGCTTTTCATTTCCTTACTTTGAAGCAGCATCTTTAATAATTAAGGTTAGACATTTATTATCTAGTGCGGAGCTAGTCTTCTGTAGTCCTAGCTTTAAGCTCCTACTTTCAATGAAAGTTTTCCAGAGATTTAGAGATTTGGTTCTACCAAAACATGTCATAGAGATCATGGAAGAGTTCCTTCTGCTTGAAATGGGCTTTGCTTCTCAAAACAAACAAGCAGTGGGATGGTTTAGCTTTATTCTGTGCTTGCTGCAGTCAGTAGGAAATCTTCTACAGAACAGCATCAGTTTCATAGGTAAATTTATAACTAGTAATAAGCTTTTTTTTTCATTAAATTTTATTGCAAATATTTCTTTGCATCAAACACAGCCACCAAATAATATAAATGCTATAGAGCTCTTTGGAGTTGCAAAAAGACTCCGATGGGCTTTGAATTAGTTCCAAAGGGCCTTCAAGCCTATCTTTATAGTTAAACGTGTCTTTGGAGCTCTGCACATGTATTGTATTAATTTTTAATTAAAGTTCTCTTGAGTCGTGCACTCAGAACAAAAAATGAGAAGATGTTTTAATAATATAACTACAGACATCTGAACGTTAATCAAATATTAATAATCTCCTTGTTTACTTTTGCAGTCGATAGAAGCTAGGGAAATAAAGCCTTCCAGGGGCTGTTCTGAAACAGAAAGGCCATATGAGGAGAAAGTCCATATGAGTAGATTGGTAGAAACTATATAAAATAATACCAAAAAAGCAAACACCTTGTTCAGATTGATATGTTGGCGAGGAATCAACAAAGCCTCCTCATGGATGTGGTGTTTCACAAAGTTATCAGAGATGTTAGAGGTTAAACAGGCAAAGGCCATACAGTGTTCATAGTATACTGATGTTATCAAGTTTTTTACAAGCTTAGGTCCCTCACCAAAGTAGTTGAAAGAAATGGAGATATCATATAATAACAGAGAAAGTTCTCTTCAGTGTTCTTGGCTTCAAAATGAAGAACGTTATGAGCAGTCTCTGAAAGTATCTGTACTGAGATGGATAGTACTCAATAAACTAGCCATAAACAATCCTGGATAGACAGAGATGATCCCAGTGATAAGTTTTTAAACGGTGAAAAATTATTCAAGATAGTCAAGTCTAAAGATGACAGCTGAAAATTGCAAACGTTGAGAAGTTAATAGCTTTTGTATAAAGAAAGCCAAAATAGATTTGGACCGACCAGCTTACAAAAGAAAATTTAAGGAGGGATTTGAGAGAGAACTCTGAACTTGTGACTGCAATGAAAGCTGGTCATCATATTCAGTGACATGAGGAACTAGAAGGAATCAAATGAAATCCTGTCAGACAACACATTTAAAATTATCAAAAAGGGATGTACTTTTTTACATAACATATTATTACATTTTGGAACTCCATACCACAGAATGTTTTTGGACATGAAATATTTTGTGTCAAGAAGAGGAGCTGATAAATTTGCAGGTAGCGTTTAATAACTATAGCACAAGACGGTCATTAGATAAACTGTAGTTCAGGATCTCCTTCAGCTGCTCGGTGTCAGTGCCTGTAGTGGACCACCCTATGGATGTGTCAACTCTTACATTCATCCCCTTATCATACACTGTTGACTGTTTTAGAGACAGGTTCAGAGGGATGTGGACACAGATGGACTGTGATCTGCCCTACTATAACAAAAAATGTTGTAATACTTTCTTCATTGAAACTTCGGAAAGAAATAAAATAAGTTTGCTGAAATTCAGTCTTTGACCTTGGTGTACACCAAATACCAGTACAAAAAATTAAGAGGTGTGAAAACAGACAAATTGTTAATGTTAGGGCTTTTAGTGAATGTCACTGAATAACCATTAACTGATCATTATGGTGGGAGACCATTACTTATAGACTGCCCATCTGTGGAATTTGAAGGGAAGGATTTTAATGCATGTTGCCAGTAGTTACATGCACGTTATTATGTCAGGTACATTCAACACACCTGTACTTTCTAAACTCAGTTCCTAATCCTTAGAATTTTATCCTATTTCAACTGACATTGTTGGAAAACTCCTTTCCTATTGAACTATTTCCCCTGATAGCAGAATTGGCCTGAAAATGTTTTCTCTCTACCTGTCTCACAAATCATTGTTTAAAAATGTAGAAAGTAAGATGTGCTGGCTTTTTAAAGCTTGAGTCACGAATCTTTCTTATTCAGCTTTAGTAGACATTAAAGCCTTAGTGAGTAGAAATCTATATTTAGTAACCACCTACCATAACTCAAAAGATGACAAGAAAATAATAACTGAAAATGTATTATCCTAAACATTTCTGAAAGGTTGGATTTTCTGTGAAAAACAACTGAATTCACTGAGAGGTCAAAATGAAGAAGTTTGCATTAGACAAACACGTGATGAGCAAAGTGCACAAAAAAGACAATGAAAGGAGTGAGAGGATTTGGCATTCACAGACCATAATTTATACCTAACTAAATGATGAAGCAATAATATTGAAAAATAATTACCTGACCTTCAGAAAGCTATTTCAAAACCCCAGTTTTTTAAGACTGATGCTTCACAGTTTTTCATGGAGAAGCTGAAAGTATTTTAAAATGTTAAATCTTCTATGTTCATTTTCTGTCAAAATGGATTATGATATTTATGAGATTGATTTTGTTTCTGCCTTTGCAAACTATTGATAATAAGAGAATAAAAGTGCACATCAGAATCCCCTTATATTAATGTTCTTAAGCTTAAGTCTTCATTTCTTGTGGCTGCACCACAAAGAAGAGATTGGGAATTCAGCAGCTATCGATAAACTGTAAATAAACAACTGCCAAAGCTGGTGACAATTAGACTCCAGCAGTGCTCCCAGTAATTCCCTGTACCCCTCTTCCTGTGACTGACCCAAACGAGTGCTCATGCTGGCTACCTCTCTTCCTACAGCCTGTGGAACAAGAAGTCTAAGCAGGACTGATCTCCTCTGGCAGAAATACTGTATAGAACAAAAGGCGATAAACGTCTGCTCCCACGTTGTCCCCTGTCCCCTGTCTGGCTGTTGGCTGCATAGGAACCTCCAGTAGAAATCAGGTTTCAACTGCTGCTGGGGGTGTCATCACAGAATCACAGAATCACAGAATGTTAGGGATTGGAAGGGACCTCAAAGGATCATCTAGTCCAATCCCCCTGCCAGAGAAGGAACACCTAGGTCAGGTCACACAGGATGTATTGTCATTCGGGACATTTTTCAGCGTAAAATATGACTCTTTGTAAAATATAAACTAGGCTGTTCATTACTGATGAATTACATTTCCTTAAGCCTTTAGGAGATGAGAGGAATTTGTATTAAATATCTACACCCATGTGTAATGCTTCCTTTTAGAAAAGCAAAGCAGTTGAAATCAACGGAGGCTCCAGCTTTTTGATGATGGACTGCTTCTGCTGAGCTGACTGGAGAAAGCAGAATGTGAGCTGGAAAGGCTGATAGTTCCTGGACATGTGTGAGCAAAACAAAGGAAAATGCTGCACGTTTATAAGCTGCTTCATAAGCAGCCCTTGGAGCAGCCTTGTGGCAGGAATGGAGCAAATGGAGAACACTGATGCCAAGGTAGCAAAATTATGCTAAAGCAGAAAAAGAATTATTTCACATTGTCACTAGATGTCAGAAAGTTTGTCTGTGGTCATTCAGCAACAGCCAAAAGCACCAGCCTCTCGCCAGTAGAAAGTCACATAAGTAAGAAAACTTCTCATATTTTGTTGAGAGAGACATGAAAATCGTAATGTGTCCACAAGAACTTTGGAGTGAGACACGATGATAGTAACAGCAAGGATAAGAGTCTGGAAAAGCTCTGGATAGGTGAATTGTATAAACAACTCCTAGAAAAAATTCTAGAGGAAGGTCTGGTATCTCTGCTGCCAACTTTTCAGTGAGAAAACTTAAAAGATGGAAAAAGATGGAAAAATATAGCTTTTAATTTAATGTAAGCCCTCAGGCTTACATTAAATTTTGGCAAACAGGTCTCACTCTATTTCAGAGTATGAGAAGCTGTAAAAGATGTAAGACCCAGGAGAAACAAGAGTATAATACACTTACTATAATCCACAAATAATCTATGAGGCATAGAGAGAAGAAATGCTATGCTTTTAAAGAAACAAACAAAAAAAACCCTTCTGTATAGGTGGTAGAAAACTTCATTAATTCTTACAGACATCTAAAATAAAAACAGAGAATTGACTGTAGGAAGTGGACTAGACCTAAAAGAAAAGGAAACAGTTCTTCTGAGGAAAACGTGTAGATTTGGGGAAAATCCCACAGAACTCATGCTGGTATTGTGCTGACCAAAGAACATGCAAGAATAATTAAAAAAAAGCCTAATGCAAGGCAGAAACAGAAGAAATCACTTTTTCACTGTACAGAGAATGTTACGAATAAACTGACAATAAACTTATGCTTATCTGTGAGGCAGCTAGCAGAGCCTGGAAGCATTTGATAATAGAATTATTTGACCACAGAGATGACCAAGACCTGCTCACAGTTGATTATTGCACTAGTTTTATTGAAGAAATTCAGCTAAGTAATTCCTTAGTCAGCAAGGAAATGAATCACGACAGCATTAGCCAACAACATCTATGATAAACTTTTCTCAGATAACAGAACACATTAAATTTCTCAGGAATTTCAAATATTTGAAAGGTATGGAGGTTTCACAGGCACGCTTGCAGCTTGTATTTTACAGAGGTCAATGGACTTTGAAAACGATGTTGAAACAGCAAAGCAAACACTAAGGCAAATGAAGATGATTAAGACCCTAGCTTGGTTTACTTCACTACAAAGTCACAGCTTTGCATTCAAGACCCTCATTCACATGTGTAATGCAAACCAGGAAGATCAATTTGGCAAAAATGCAAACATTTGAGGGTATTCTATGGGAGCGCAACTTGTGATGACAAAAATAACAAGGGTAAGGAAAAGTAACTGTCTTACAAACCTTTAGATCCTACCACCAAGCAGAGACCAAAAAGCAGCTCATTTGCAGACAATGGAAACAACAACCACCAAATGATATAAAACCTGTCCTTAAAGTCAGAAAAGCCACATTCACTCCAGATAAAAGAGGATATTCCAAGTACAACTACCATCCTTCTGTTTTCTCATGGATATATTTTATTTCTCACTTGGAAGTCTTGTCTGGCATGATATAGAGGATTTTCTCATTTATCTAAGATTTTGAGGTATGCAGCAGCCCTTTTCCTGGTAAATCTGAAGGTTTTGCAATGGCAGTGAGCATGCATAGTTGTGAGTGGAGGCTTTACATAGTCTTGGAAACCCTGGACTTCCAAAGAACATTGGAGATTGTGGCTCTGTGTGCACTGTAGGTTTGATGTTTCCCCAAAAAGTGTGGCTGTGCATGCACAGTATGATGGCACTGCCCAGAAATTCCAGACTCGTTCTGCAGGTCCAACACAGAAGACTTTTACTGTGCACACTGACTCTACACATACAGTACATAATCCCAGTTCAAACCTGAATAATAACAATGCAGGTAAGATTAGTTTCACCTAGCTCTGCACCTTGTCTTCAATAGCGACCACCAAGGGAGTGTTCTGAAAAGATTATAAGGACCCCCTTAGAGTCACTTTCCAAAATAGTTCTGAGTATCTAGTGATCAGTTATTCTAGGGCTTCCTTAACTAGGTGCTGTGGGTTTGTGATGAATAGCCCTTGGTGTCCTTTCCTTCCATGAATTTATCAAATTCTTTTTTGAACTCAGGTACATTTTTGGCATCCATAATGTCCTGTCACAAGTTCTACTGGTTAATTGTGTGATATCTGAAGACATAGCTCCTTTTGCTCACCTGAAGGCTGGCATCTTCTGGTTTCATTTGATATCTTTCTTGTATTGAAAGAAACAGTTACTTCCTATTCACCTTGTCCACGCCACTCCTGATTTTATTGATCTCTAGCATATGCCTTTTTGGTGCTTTTCACAACAAAAACCCCTTATATATTTTATTGTTCTTCAGCCTGTAACTGTTTCATATCCTTAACCACACTTGCTGCACTTATCTGTATCTTACAGTACTTCTGTATCTGTCTTCGGATGGATGCGTAACTATAAACACTATTGAAGATGTGGATGTGTCATTTATACAACAGCAAAAGGGTATTTTATGTTCTTGATCCCTTTTTTACTGATTTCTAGCATTGTTTGCCTTCCTTTTTCATTTCTCTACAGTGAATTTTTGCTGCCTAGCCATTACGTGGTAGGAGATTCTTCTGTGAATCTGTAATCAGTTGTGGTCTGTATCACTCTGACTAATTCAATGTCATCAGCAAACATTTTCATCCCCTTTCAACACTGTTTTCTGATCACTTCTGACCTGTGTTGAGCAATGCAGACTTCAGCATAGAGCCGTGTGGGACTCCATGTGTGATCTCTTTCTACTGTGAATGGCAACTATCAGTTCCTTTCCCTTCTTCCTATCTTGTGAACATTTCTTCATGTCTGATTAGCTTCCTCAAGAGCCTCGAGGGAGGCAACTTTTTGAGTGCCTTTGGGAAATCCGGGCAGATGGTATCAAACAGATCTGTGCTGCCAACATGTTTTATTGACTCTGTCAGAGGACTTTGGTAGATGAGTGAAGCACAACTTCCCTTTACAAAAGCCATGTTGACTCTTCTTCATTGTGCCATATTTATCCCGAGGTCTACTAATTCTGTTCTTTGTTATCGATTCTTCTGGTTTAACCAGTACAGGTTATTAGTTCAGAATGTTGAAGATCTGACCTGGATTCCTGCTTAAAAACTGGTATCAGGATAATAAGCACTTAGTTTAGCAATGGATTCTCCGAGATATCTTTAAAGACCCTTTATAGTATGCGCAGGAGACAGCTCCAATACGCTGTGTCCATGCCGCTGCATGGGGTGAGCAGCGCTGCTGGGAGCACTGCATTCGAGAAGCCTCTTAATAAAATCCTGCTGAGTGTATGCTCTTCAATGAGGACCTCCATTTCTGCAGGCAGTCTAGAAGACAACTATTCAGGTTTCATTTAGAATGAACCAAGGCTAAAAAAAAAGAAGCTCCGGCAGCATCTAGATTTGAACTTAACCATAGATCAGGCTTTTCAGGATCTGTGAATTTTACTGAGCATATTAAAAGACTGTTTGTTTGGTTCCACTAGTTTTACAATACTGTGACTGTTGACTTCATCAAATTTGTGTAACGGATCTAGAGGATAAAATTAAAAGTAGATGTAAACCATGAGTACAGCTAACTTTATAAGCATTCTGCTTTAGGAGTTGTGTGTGGACCTGAGAGTAGTTTGGTTTTCACTATTTTTATATTTATTATTCAGATAATATATTTATTATCATTTGGCCACAATGTTACCTACTCATTGACTTGGCCAGAGAGATTACAGAAAAAAGTAAGTGGTTTATTATGTTACAGGTGCTTGAGTTCTTGGTTGTTTGGGAGAAAAATAATGTGCTCCAAAGAGATTCTAACAGATTCTGCAGGTATTTCCAATAAGATGGCCCGTATGTACATATAGCAGATTTGTTCTATTAAATGTTGGTCAATTATGTATCTTATTCTGGGAGACTTTCTGTCCACTTCTTCAGCAGATATATCCCTCCAACACACTGACAACACAGTAATTTGCAAAAAATACCAGTGGTCCGGGCAGTGTGTCTGTCACAGGGCATGTGCTGTTAACTTCAAAAAACATTAATGGAACACATTTGCCTCTTGTTTTTTTTGTACATTACTTGTGATTATTGCTATCATAAAGTAGAAGTGCTCAAGTGTGTTCTTCATCATGCACACTTTCAAATTGGCTTTGTTGTTTCTTTGACATGTGACAAGATGCTGTCTGTACTGAAAGGCACAACTTAATCTTTGCTGCTCTGCCCACATGCTTATGCCACTGTTCTCTTTCTTGATACTAATAATTTCCATCCATTTACATTTTTTGACACACAGTGCTTTGAAAGTGCTTAGTATATGCTATAATACCAATGATGATTTATATCTTCCTTATTTAGTACATGAGATTACATCAACGGAGGACGGAAAGCCATTCTCAATTTGTAAACATAAAGTCCCTGGACAGTATAACCATCCAGATGGCAGTAAGTGTGAATTTTGCATTTTGATTGAGATGGTTAATATTGATGTGAAAACAAAAAAAAAAACCAAACACCATGTTGGCAGAAAACTGCCTACTGACTATGCATCTGGCAATGCAGCAGGTACGTCATTTATTCCAAGTACAGGGAACGTGTTGCACTTAAAAAATGTAACCTAGTATAATGGTTTCTGACTTTAATCAACTAGAGTTTCTTTTTGATGAATGGAAATCAAGGTGCTCACTACTTGCAGGAAGTATAAATTGGTACAACAACCAGTAAGGAAAAAACAGTGAGTTGTTTTAAAGTTAAATAATTAACCAGAAAACATATATATAATCAATACTGCAACCAAGTTATGTTAACGCTGAAGTCTTAGTATTTCAAGAGTACATGCTCAAAAATGATAGCCAAATGCATGTGCAAAATAGTTTTACAGCTGATTTATTTGAGCAATTACTGCATTTTTGTACATAAGAGAGAGCTAAATTAAAGGAGGAAAAGAGATCATTTTAAAAGAGCTTCATGTTACTTTTCTCCAGTGAGTGATGCTGAAATGTAACAGCTGCACTGTATTCTACCCTTGTTCTTTGTGCAAATTTCCTTTTATCACAACTGAATCTTTTTTTCTTCCTTTTTCTATTTTAGTTCATAAATTTATAGATTTTACAATCCACTTTAGTTTGCTATGAAACTAAAGAGCCCCAAGTCTGAACTATGAAAGTGGAACAGTATCGAACTACTGAACATTGCATGCTAATATTCATGATTCTCTAGATTCTTTTGTTGCTTAAAATTTAATTTAAAGTGTCAATATAGGTGCCAGCAGACAGAAATCAATTTTTTAAAAAGAATATAGTCTGGTTAGAGAAGCCAAAACTGCATGCCAACATTGTTTTAAATGATCATGTATGTTAGTATCTAGTTTCAATGCTGGTATTTTTTAATTTGTAAAACAAAGACAAAGAAAAGGAGGTATCTAACCTTAATCAACAGTCAGGCAATGCTTATCAATGACTAGTTACAGTAAGGAGATGGGAATTAGTTCAGGAATTGTAAGGTAAATGTGAAACTGTCTAAAGCAAAGAGTGGGCTGTCCTTGCAAGATGATCTCTGGGTTGCTACTTGCAAGGGGAATTTCTCAGAATTCAGTCTTGGGCACAGTATCAGTCAATGGTTCTATTCATTGCCTTTATTAATGATCAAAAATACGAATACACTAATGAAATTTCTGGTGGCAGAAGGCTAAAATATGTCAAGAGGAAGAAAGGCACTCCTTGAGGACATGAGGACTAGGAACAGGGTGGAAGTTAGAGTGAACTCCACTTCACTGAAGGGCCGTTCCTCTGCAGGCCTTTGTCACAGAGTCTGTGTTTATATCTTGTAATCATCTTGTCATCTTCTACATGGTGTAAAAATCCTTTCCCTTCAGAACTTGCATATGAATGAGGACATACACCACCTCTATTATATTGCGATTCCTCTTTCTCATGGCAGCTACCTACATTCTGCCCTTGCCACCTAGCATGTCTGTCATGAGTCTCTAGGCAGCCAGGTCCACCAGTGATTGCTCCAGCTTCAGAACTGTGGCATCTGACCTGAGACATTCAGCTCATGGCCAAGTCTGTGGGCATTCCTCTTTCCACAGCCTCCAGGTTTCTAAGAAGTTCTACACTTGGGGGGGACATAATACTGGGCACTTTACTTACTTATCCAGCAGTCCCAGTGGGCCCGAGATGCCAAAACTGAATCACATAAACTGTTTTTTGAAGAAAGATTCCTCCTGGAATGCCCGACCAATTGACTGACTTGGTTTCTAGCTCCTATGTGCATGTCAGAAAGCCCATGGCAATGTCACTGCCTTGATTAGCTGTTAATGGAGTACACCATGAATGTTTGTGGTTTATTGATATCTACTGATATGGTTTATGGTGGGAATAATGATGACTACCCATTAGGGTACCTTTGGCCATTCCTCTCTGCTGTTCTCAAGCAGTAAGCATAGATCCTTTAAGTGACATGCTGGTCTGCTCTTGCTTACCACTAAGCAGTGAGGCTCTAACCAAAAGCTTCCTCCTGCATTTCCTTCTTTTTCCCCAGAATTGCATCTGCTCATTGTGTCTTTTATCCTTCATCTCTGGCAAGCAGACCCAGAGGTCAGGGAAGGTTTTCAATAACCTGGAACCTGGCACATATCTAACCTTCCTTGTCCAAGAAAGACTGATTCATCTTAAAGAATTAATTCAATACTCCAGCTATGGAGAAGACCTATTAGAAATTATTAAAAGTTTATGGCATAAGAGGAGAGCCAAAGTGTAGCTTCTTTGACATAGTAAGACAAAGATGATTGCGATGAAGAGATATTTTGCACAGGAAAAAATATCCTTGAAAAATTGAGGTTGGAAATTGGAAAAAACCTCCCAACATTACAGCAGTGAGATTTTGGAACAGTTTTCTCATGTGGCCAGTGAAGGCAAACTATGTGATTTATTTTTATATGAAGTTTGACAGTGTTATTAGTCAGATTATATATAGGTTTACATGTGATGGCAGGAGCTTGGAATTGATGACTTTTGCTATTCCTTTCCAGTTCTTACCCTGTGTTCATCTGTTCCCCAAGTTGGAAGACAGTTGTGCCTAATTTCAGTCCCACAGATTTCAGCTATGATTATTATAGCTTTTATTTTCTGTCACTAATAGTTCATCAAGCTCCAAGCCAGTTGTATGGCATCTGGTATATCTGATGGACATGGTGAAGTAACAAAGGCTAAATTAATTGCCACATTTTTTCTACACTTTCATTAGGAACATGATCTGCATCAAACCCCAACATTTAAAACAGTACTGCAAAGAGATTTCTGCAGAAGGGAAACTTCACTAATGGTTTGTGCAAAACGTGTATTTCTCATGTAATCTAAATAATTGTGAAGAATTCCTCCTTTTCTGTAAGACTTTTCTTCTGAGATAGACATGGTCAGCAGTCAGAGAATTCATAAGGAACTGAGGACTGCAGGGGATCTCCCAGGTGAACTCCACACAACGGTCTTGAAGGCAATAGCATTAAATAATTCTCTTACAGAAAAAAATAGGTTCTCCTCCTCACTCTGTAAAGGCTGCTTGAGAATTTCTTATTCTTCTCAGTGTAAGATGCCTCCTCATTTCCAGATTTCACAGTCTGTATTTATTTATTCTTATGATAATGTTATCTTTTATCTTAAGTAGAACTATTTTAATCCCTTAATATATTTATAAAGCAGTGATATCCCTTTTCAGCCTTCGTCTCCAAGTCCTTATTATTCTCTGGAAAGAGAGACCTTCCATTCTACTTTTTATGCTAGTAGCCCCTCTGGATGTGACTGCAATCTCATTACAGACATTGATAAAGCAACACGAAAACTCATTTGATTTTTTTTTTCTATCAGGTCTTGAAAAATTCAAGTTGAAAAATGAGTTTACAGAGAGAATTGGCTTTTCTACCTCTATTCAACCTATTTATTTTTAGCTGAGTATTACTGAATATGGAAGCAGTCCAGTTTACATCCTGGTTTGATTTCCTGTTTACATGAGCCAGTGTGGTGTCACCATCATATTTCTGGACCACTCTGGAAGCCTGTGTGCAGCCTTCCTTCCACCTCCATGGATAGCTGCCCTACACAATAGAACTATTGTTGTGCTCTTTGATAACAAAATGTGAATATTGTTGAACACAGTATATGTTGGGCTTATGTCACTTTGTTAAATGTGCACAGATGGAACAGCAAACCTCTCACTGAAATGTGGGAGAAAACTCACATCAAAGAGTAAAGTCAGAACTGTACCCATATTTGTCTGAAGTTAATATAAAAGCAGACCTGGTCACATACAGGGTGTCTCCCTATAATACAGTTTTCATGGGCTTGAGGGGGAGGAGTGTCTTCAGTTTTCTTTTTTGTTTGTTTGTTTAATGTGGTTTTGTTTCACAAATTATAAAGCTCACAATTTCCCTTGAGAGACTATTAAAAATATTTTTTTAAAAATCTGTGAAATACTTGAGAATCTGAACTGGCCATTGTGACTACTAATGGTCATAACAGCAGGCATTTTGCAGGAGGATCTCTTAGGGGGCTCAGTTTCACCAGTATATCATTTAATGCATTAGTAGCAGCAATCTCAGTCTTTATTATTTTAATAGGATTTTCAGAATAAAATGGAATAGCATGTGCATCCAGAGAATGCTAATGTGAGGTAAAAGAGCAGTGTTTAATCATTTTGGATCAGATTTTGTCTAATCATTTTTAGGTTTTTTTTCAGTAAAGATGCATTTTAGACAAGTGGAAATATTTTAATTTGTATAGATTAATATAAAACTAGAGACAAACATTAGCCTGAAGCTTGTTTAAAGATAATATGAATATTGCCACACTGATGGATAAGTACCTTGAAATAAAACTGATAACAAACAGATTAATTCTTTTGTTCTTGAGGCTGATACACAGGAACTGAACACAATAAATGATGCAAAGCTCATTCAGTTTTTACACATCTTTTAGATTCATTGATGCAAGATTTTTGTACTAAGATTTTTTTTTTTTTTAAAGGGATACTGCAAACTTAATTTTTGTTCAATTACGTTTTTTCAAAATCAAATTTTAAATGAGTGCCTTCCATTAGAAAATCCAGATTCTTCCCTTGCATCTTTTGAAGATTCTGATTTTTTTAAATTATGCTTTTTCTGATACTTGTAGGCAAAGGTCTGAGAGCACAAACACCTAACATGCCTTATGCACAGGCTTACCTTCTGCTGCTGGTATTTCCATTTCAGATGTGTTGTGGCCCTGCCTGGGGAATACCCTCGACGAAAGCTTTGTCACAAGGCAGCAAATGAGGTTTCCCCAGAGCAGCCCACCCTAGTGCTGCAGCTGGCGGCTGGCCCGCAGCAAACCAGACCTGCTGTGTCAAATGTTGTGTCAAATGTACGGCATAGTCACAAGACAGAAATATTCCCACTTCAGAAATTGTTCGTCCAATTTTAAAAAGGTCAAAAGATACAGATGGAAAACGGCTCCTGGTTTTCCTGATCTCATATCCAGTACTGTGAAGTAGGTATCCTACTGAAATCAGCATTCCTACATTCAGAGTGATGTGTATGAATAACAGTCACCAGGCCTCTCGCTGATTCACAATGAAACTGTCAAAAAGTGGCTATCGAAAGGACACACAGCAATTTATTTTGGCCCATATGCTATTTATTTTAATACCGTTAATATCTTGCAGAAAATATCATTGTATTCTGAAACCCCCTTTTTTTACATTCACAAAAATCAAACAGAATACTTCAATCAACAGAGTTTATCTGTAATTATATGAAAAATTTTAAACGTTAAACAGAAAAATTTCAAGTCTGGACAGTATTTTCACAGTTGTTTTCTTTTCAGAACTGGTCACGGTAGAGGATTATGTTGATGATGATAATGCACACACTTCATTTCAGTTGCGCATTAGCAATACCTAAAAAACCACTTTAAACCTGAATGCTGCTACAGTAAGTCCAGCCACAAGAACAAAGTTTCTTCTATATGTGGAAACTGTGTGTGTATGGGGTGTGTGTGTGTATGTTACAGTTAGAGAGGAATCTAAATTATGCACTGACTATGAAACTCAGTAATTATGACCTAAAATATTTTTTAGCTGTATAAGAAATGTCACATTTAAAGTGTTTTAGCAATATTGTGCAATGAATCCCAGAAGATGATAAGTAAATAAGTAGAAACTAAGCAAGCCACGTAAAATTAAATTGCTGTAGTAGTAGTATTTTCAGTGGTAATTATAGAAGAGGAGTCTGTCATTGCCTAACTGACAGTAATAGAGGCAAATGTCAAGAAATCCAGCAGTCACATGACACTTAATTAGTATGAATGGAACATATTATACAGACACTGATCAGGTCTTTATGACTCATTTAAAATGAGATTAGTTTCGGGTTTAAGACAGAAATTCAATTTATTTGTTGTATACAATGGAGACAATGCATCTTCCTCAGATTTACTGCCCACAATGCCCTTTGTGTTCAAATTGAGCATTTCGAGCATCCATGGGGATTTTGGTTTGTTAGTTTGTAACTTATAGTCTAAGTGGTCAAATTGTAACTGAGGAGCTGCCAGAAAACATGATTATTTGTATCCACTTCAGAAACAAAAGTGACTAAATACCAACATGTTTTGAGGGTATACAAAAAGCACTTAATGCTGATATTCCTGACTGTTTCATTAAACTATTTCCAACCAGCATGAAACATTTTGACATTTGTGGAGAGACATATTGCATTTCAGTTTGTCAGATCAACAACAAATGTTTAATTTGGACTTAGTTTCTGTGTGTACCCTTGAGCTGCTGCTCAACAGCTTCCTGGCATCTGTATTCCATGCTCCAGTTCTTTCACGTGCTGGGTCCCTACCCCAAGTTGTACTGTCTTCAATGGTAATGACGGTTCTGCATCTGTAAGTATAAAACTGCATTGTTTCTGTCAGAATGCAGAAAAACTTTGGCAAAATTGTTTCCTGTGGAAAATTTAACTTTTACAGAAAGATCACTTTCCATTGAAACACCACATTTTTAGAAAACTTCAAACCCACTGCACTTAAAATATATTCCAGAAGTGTTGTTTTTAAATCTAGGAATGTTAACATCTATTTTTTATCCCAAATGATCTTGATTACAAAAACTTTTCAGACTCTCAGTGTAGATAAAATTAATTGCAGTTTCATGTACAGGATATATTGATCATAATGAAATTATAATTACAGTAATATGTTAGTGATTACACACCACCATAATAATTATGTTACTCCAAATAGGTAGCTAAGACATTGCAGATTATTGCAAAGGGGAGGAGAAATTGGTAATGAAGTGAGCTATCATTGTAATGTAGTCATGCCAAATTACCAGGAATGCACAAAGTCTTGGTTTTTTGGGCAAAGAGGAATCAAACCATAGGAGACGATGCCCTTACTCAGAGCTGTAGGGTTCTTTCAGACTTCCTTCCCACCCCAGTTCTTTGATTTCTTTCTGGAACACAGTTTTGGGTAGATAGGCCCTGGGTTTTGAACATGGCTCCAAGCCACACAGACATTGCAGCTGAACAGCTTTGAGGTGAGCCTGTGCTCCACCTCAGTCCTCAGGGAAACCTCTGAAGCTTGGTAAACTAGGACGTTTGGTGCTCCCGCCCATTGACTGGGCATAACCACGGTATGCATGCTGGCAAACACATTTATCAGTTCACACATACTTACCTTGTGGGAACATGAGAAGCCACCTTTGAACAGGAAAAAACCTGGCTGTCTTCCTTCCCAGCAGCAGCTGGAGTAGTGCACAGCAAGAGAAAATGAGATTAATAGCAGAGAAACTGCAGGTGATCTACCTGCTTTTCTCCAAGGCCATACTTGTATGGATTGTTAAGACACAACCACAATTTTCTCCAACAGACTTTGGTTGCAACTTCCTGTTCTATCTATAGGGTGAGTAATTCGTGCTGCGTCTGCCTCTCTTTTTCCGCCTGTCTTCTACAGCTACACAAATACACACTCATGCACACATGCTAGATTGGTCAGATGTCTGCGTTTAACCCAGACAGCTTGAGTTTCAGATCAAAAGTCTTGGTTAAAGAACTGCTTTTGCTGCTGAAAGTTTAGGTTTCTATGTTGGTAGCAGAGATGAGACAGCCTCGTGCGACGTTTGCAGGGCTGCGGGAGGTAAAACTGGTGCTATTGGGTTTGTGCTCAGGACTGTCTGGCAGCTCTCACAGATACACATGCATATGCAAAGAGTGCTACACAAAGTTCTCCACCTGGCTATTTCTGATTTCTTTGTTTGGTATATGCCTTTGTTTTGGTTAGTGACACGTGCCTAGTTTGAGGGGGCTTTTTTTTTCCCTTCTGAGATTGTATATCTGTCTTATCAGTTAACCCAAATGAAAGGTCACTTACACTTACACTTGCTAGTCTACAAGAGTTTATTACAATGCAGCGATAGATTGTGAACCAGACTGACAGCTGGGTCCTTTCAATGGGAGGCAATAATGACATGAAATTCAAATGCGATAAATCATCATCTTTCCTTCTCTCCTAATCAAGTCCTCTGTAACTGTTCTGTGAATAAATGAGTGAAGAAAACCATATCATATTCAAGACTCCATCAATTGGTTGCTTAGCCCCAAATACCACTTTTCTGAAGCTACATGCCATCTGCACTGGGTGCAGGTTTGCCAGGGCAGCTGCTGAGCAAACTAAGCAACCCTCCTGAAGCAGACAAAAATCAAGCAAGGTGAAAAGATAATATGACGATCCAAGTCACAGCTACCCTTGATCTCTGTGCCCTTTCTCTCTCTCTCTCTCTAACGTTGTTTCTGTATTTCCCTTTAATGCTAGTTTTTGGTAGGGGAGAAAGAGGAGGCTTGGAGAAGGAAAAGGAGGAGAGTGATTAAAGGAAGAAAAGCAGGCATCTTTGTGTCTCTTTAGGGCCGATTGATCAGCTTACATAGTGAGGCTGGTGCAAAGGACATGGAGAGGAGGCTGAGCTCTGACAGCTGATGTGCTTGTGTGGGGTGCTCAGACTTCAATAAACCTCAGCACAGAACTGATACCCTTTCCTAGTTCCTTGGTGTGTCCTTAATACTGCTGTATGTTAGGCTCCATGAACACCATCTCCTAAAAAAATAACCCTTTTATATGAGGCTGAAGTCTGCAGCAAATCGTGTGAGAATGCTAACCCTCTCAATTTTCTAACCTGTCTCTCTGTCAGAGATGACTGCTTCTGTAGCAGATGCGGGAGAGGGAAACATGTGTCCATGCACCAGCACCTACAGTTCAGGGTCCTATGTTGTAGCTCAAAATTTGCCTTCAGTAGGAAGATGATGAGTTCATGGGCATTGAACTGAGCCGAGGGTGGCGATGTGCAGTTTTGCTGATTCTGGTATAGAGGTGGTAATCTTTGGCAGTCATCTAAACCCAGTAATATCTTACACCTCCACAGGAAGACTGGTCTTTTATGTAGGTTTGTTTTGGTAGCAGCTTAATTGAATCAACTAAGACAAAACACAGTTTTTCTATGGGCTTATATTGCAGCTGAATCGGTCGCCTGAGGTGGATGATGTGTTGTCGAAGCAGCTGTGCTGGTGTGCCTGCAAGCACACCATACTACGGCAGGTGGGAATGCGTAGTAGAAAATGGGTGGTTTGGTAGGAGTGCCTTTATCGTTATTCTGTGTGACAACGTTTCATCGGATCAGCTACATCCATAAAGGCTGTGTAGTTCTTCACCAGTTGAATTATACTTTAAAATACTTTGTCTATTTGTTTTGCTGTAAGGCTATACATACACACACCTCTGAAATCATTTCGCTCTGCTGAAGCAGGAGTTGCAAATGTCATCAGGACACCAAACACGATCATGTTTTAGTGTTTACCTTTGCCACATCACAGAAAGGCAGAAACACCAGTCTCTGCCCCGCTGGCTCGTCGTGTTTTGACGCTGCCAAAACATCCAACAGCAAGTAAGAAAGAAAATTTAAAATATTTGCCGGAGGGAAGGCGCGGGGTGCCTGAAGCGATTCCCGCTGTGGTGCTGAGGGCTGGGGGGACCGCGCCCCCGCTACCGCCACCCGGCCCGCAGCCCCCTCAGACACCGGCGGGCACCGCTGCAGCGCCGCGTGCGGACGGCTTTATTAAGTGCACACCTATACAGACGTGCGGGCGGGGGGCAGTGCCGGCGGCAGCCCGCGCCCAGCCTGTCACCTGCCCGCCCGCCATCTTCCGCCGCCCGGCGTCTGCCACCGCGACACCGCCCGCGGCCCGGCCCCGCGGGGAGCCCTTCGCTCCGCCTCGGTCACCGCCACCGCAGGGACCCCCTGGGCACTCCCCACGGCTCCGGGCGTCCCACCCGAGGAGGCAACCCGTTTCCTCCGGGCGTTTCAGGAAGACGCTTCGTGAGGCCGCGACAGTCCGCACCCCCGCAGCCCTCCCCTGCTGCGGGCCGCCCAGCACGGGGGACGCAGCGCAGGCGCGACTACAGCTCCCGGCATGCCGCATGCCGTGCCTCCCGGCCCCAGCGCTGTAGGCACCCACCGGCGCCCCATTGTACTCCAGCCAGGGGAAACCGCACTTGGCTCCGCTCGGCCTCCCCGCCCCGCCTTCCCCGTGGTCCTTTCCGGAGCTCCGCTCGGCGCCCTGCGGAAGGTCCCAGCCGTGGGAAACGGGAGGGGCCGGGAGAGCGGGGCGAGGCGCGGTGTGCAACGACTTCCCCGCCGAGGCTGGGGTAGCGGATGATTGGCATGCGCAGGCACCAATAGGACGCGGCGGCTGTGAGATAAACCAATGGGCGGGAAGCGGAGGCGAGCCGGTTCCTGAAGGGGGGGGCGGGCGTAGGAAGCGCCCGAGGAGCGGTAGCCGCGCCTGCGCGAGAGGAGGAGGTGGGGACTCCGTCGTGTCGCTGTGTCGGCGGCGGCGTCCAGGGAGGGTCGGAGGGAGGGGAGCATGAAGCGGGCGGCCGAGCGGCCGTGAGCGGGGTGGGGAGCTGCGCCGCGCTAGCAGGCCGCGGGGCCGGCTCAGGGCGTGGGAGAGGAAAGGGGAGGCGAGGCAGGGAAGGCAGCCGGGTGACGGGCTGGTGCGGCGGAGGGGGCTGGAGGCGGAGAGCGGGCGGGCGGCCGGAGCTGGGGCTGAGGCTCCCGCTCCGCAGGGCGGCCGGCGGGGCAGGATGAGCCAGGAGGAGATCCTGAGGAAATTCATTAAGCGAGTCCAGGCCATGAAGGACACCGACCACAACGGGGAGGACAACTTCGCCAGCGACTTCATGGTGAGGGGCGGCGGCGCGGTGGGGGGGCAGGCACGGCTCCTGCCTCCGCTCGGGGCATGGGGGGGGTTGTCCTGCGGGGGGGCCGAGGTGCCGGGCTGTCCCCGCAGCCCCTTCCCCGTCCCTCTGCGAGCAAGGGGGCGTCGGGGGAAGCTTCGCTTCCCTGCGGGTGCCCTGCTATTGTGTGGCCCCGAAGCTGGGCCGGCTCCCCCGGGCTCCCCACCACTTCTGGAGCTCGTCGGGGCGGGAAGGGGGGGCGCCGGGGGGAGGCGGCCGCCTTAATTCACCCTTCTTCCTGCCCCCCACCCACCGCGGGGGTTTGTCCCCGCAGCCCCCGTCCCCCTCTGCTCCCAGGAGATGGTAGGTGATCGGCTGTTGCAAAATTCAACGGGAGCCCCCCCTCCCCCGTCCCCCCCCTTCCTTCCCTGGGCAGATAAAGGGGATGGAGGCGGCTCGGGGAGCGCTGTTAGCGCTTCCTCTCCCTTACAGTCCCTTTTCTTGCGGGGTCGCTGTGTATAATGTCATCTGGGGATAATCGGGCACTCCTCCCCTCCTTCCTCCTTTATCTGCCCCTGTAGCCGCCTGCTTGAGGTGTTTCTTCTTTCCGAAGGCATGTGTTAAACCTACTGCATAGTGCTTGGAGGAATATTCCTCTTCCCTAACATCTCCCGTCGCTCCCCATCCCCCATCGCAGCCCTGCCTGTATCCCTCGTCCTTTCTTCCTGCCAGATCAGCTCACCTAACCTGTGTGCTTGGGGAAGGAATTCATTGCAGAATTAGCTCTTGTCCTGGTTTATTTTAGGTCTTTAACGTTTGAGGAGCTTTACCTTTTGAATAGATGGTCTGAGCTATGAACAGGAATTTCGATTGGGCAGATGTTGCTGGCACTTTTCAGTATTGCTTAAATACTTAACATCAAAATACAGTTCGACCCGCAGAGGAGCTGAAGATGAGCGGGTTAGCAACCTCTGTATATATCTATCTCTCTTTGTAGCTTGTTTTATTATCTAGCGCTATTTGGGATTAAAACCACCTCGCTACCCCTTTAAGCTGTCAATCTTTGCTAGTGGTCTGGGAACAAAAAAAAAAGAAACCTCACAGTAAATGTCGCATCAGGGATTGTGTGAAATGTGGGGAGGAGGCTGCGGATGTTGCGCAAGGCAGAGGGGCGTTGGGAGCGCTGGCAGGTCCAGGGGTGGAAGAGGAAGTGGAGTGGACTTTGGGAAGTAACGAGTTCATCCAGGGTGGGGTGGGAGCCCGTGGGAAATCGGCCATGCTCTTTAGGCAGGATTTTGCAAATACTGAAAGTATGCTGGCAAAATATCTGAGCGGGTGGGAAAGGAAGAGAGAAATATGTAAAATGAAGAGTGGTGTTGGAACGATAGGACACTTCTAAATCTGTTTTACTGAATAGAACGTCTTTGCGTGAGAATTTAAAGGTAAAATACTTTGACAGAACCGTTTCATTAAGTAATAGTTTTAGTTATATATAGCTATTAAACACAAATTGACATCTTGTGCTGACGAGCCTGTCATGTTCACATAAATGACATGTATTTTGCAGAAAGGGTGGTCTGGACTAGTGGAAAAGGAGGGATTTTTTTAATAGACTTTATATATTAGCCCTTTTTTCAGGGTTTTAGTCTAGTCCATTGTGGATAAGTGTTATAGTGTTGAATTATATAATCTCATATGCTCATGTAATTTTCTACTTGTGTTTGCTATTTTATAGAGTGTCACAGTTGTTGTTTATTGTATTTTATTGGGTTTAGTGGTGTCTTGACAGTGCTGGGTTAATGGTTGGACTTGATGATCTTAAAGGTCTTTTCCAACCAAAATGATTCTATGATTCTATTAAATAATTTATGCTAGATTTCCTAACCCAGTTCTACCATTTCCTATCTGATAAACAGCCTATGTGTTAGCTTTGTTATAGTCGACTGGTACCCAATACTTTTGTCGTCCTTTCTTCTAAGTAGTAGCACCTCTCTATGGAAAAATAGCTGTTGTTTCAATTTCTCTATTTGACAGCATGTTGTTTCTGTAGCTTTCAGCTGTATATTCAGTAAGCTTTCCCCTTGCTTTCATAGAGCCACAAGGAAAGAGAATGCTGTTAGAAAATAGGACTATAGGAACTGACTGGGAAGGCATTTAATGAGAAAGATGTATTACGTGAAACAGTGTTAAATGCTTTGGAGAAATTGCATTCCAAATTTCTTTTGTCCTATTAACACTTTCTATTTAAAACTTTTGTATTTGATTTCTGCATAATAAATTATCGGAGAACCGATAATTCTAGGAAATTAGAAGGAATTAGAAGGATAATTCTAGGAAACTAGAAGGCTGATCTCTGGCCTTAATATTCACATTAGTCTCAGTATTTACTTCTGTGTACTAAAGCAGATATAGATTAGTACAGTGACAAGAATTATAATTGCTGACTGTAATATTTTTTTTTCCACTGTGAACATGTTGGGATGTTTTGGGTGGTTTTGAGTGTGTGATTTTGTTTTGTTTTTTTTTTAACAGAGCCATGCTTAGATGCTCTTTAAAATGTTTGAAAAGGGAGAAGAAAAGTGAGGTGATGGGGGTAAAAAGCTTCAGTATTCTGTTTTCTTTAAGATCTAGTAGAGATTTTTTTGAAGAGGGAGGAAGGTGTATTTTCTCATTTAAGTGCAGGATGTACTGTTGCTGCTAAGCACTGGCAAATTTGTGGAATAGGAATTGCTGTTACTCATTGCTTCATTTCCAAGTCAAAATGAAATCTAAAAATAGGAATGTAATAGTGGGTGAATGCAATTGAAAACAAATCTTTATTTTCACATCTTTATTGCCTTTGAATGTGTTGAGTAATAGGCTTACAGAATTATATTTAGGCCTGAGTGAAATGAGCTAAAAGTACTTGATAGGTGCCAGGGAGTGCTGGAAGGGAGGGTAGAGAAGTTAGTTACGTGCAGGTAGGCTGATTAGTTGGGCTGAATGTTATTGAAAGTCCATAGTGTCGATGACTTAAGACTGCTGTTTAATAATTCTGTTGACATGCCTGAAAATGTGTTCCACGTGGAAGGTGGGAAGTTGATTATTCTACTCCGCCTCCCTCCCCCTGCCCCCCCCCCCCCCCCCCCCAACTTACAAGGTAAATTGTATAATGTGGGCACCAATAGCATGTTTGTTACTGGAAATAAAATGCTTTCAATTTTCATTAGTTTGCACTAGAAAGCAAGCAGGAGATACTACTAGATCAGTTCAGTACTATTCATGTGCACAATTAGGTCTAAATGAAGTGGATAGTTTGAAAACAGTAAAACAGTTTAGGTTTGCCTGTGTGGTTTGCCAGTAAGTGCATATCTGTGGATACAGGGGCAAATAGGCTTTGTCCTAAGATAATGTATGTTAGGATTTTACTAGTATGGTTACAATACATTCAAGAGTATACTTTTTCCTTGTTTTCTGCTGTCATTGCTATTTGGGCAATAGGAGGTAAGTATAGATTGCTTCCTCTTGGTGTTTCATGTTCTACGAATACAATCAGCCTGGTCTAGGTTCTGATTTTCTATAATGAACATGTGTCTTACATCAAACAAGGGTTGGAAGTCAAAGCTCCCTGTGGAGAAAACAGTTTTTCTAGATTTTAGAAAGACCTCTAACTACTTTTTGCCAATTTTCATTTATTTTATCTGCAACTAACACATTTTTGTTATGCAGTAGTCTTGACAAAAGCATTCTGTTACTCTTGTTTCTGTTTTGCCTGATGTAGATTGCCATTGTTCCAGGATAACTAAAATATGAATGGTGTCAAGCTTCACCTTGAAAAAAATCAGATGTTATGTTTCAAATGCATTGTGGTATATGGTGATCTTGCTTAATCTTTTGGGTTATATCTCTGTCGTCATGGAACACACAGAATGGCTGAAAGTGTTTGTGGCTTTTGCAGTGGGTACTGTGTAGGGGTCCCTCAGCTGTTGTCCGGAAGTAGTGGTGTCAAAATGATCCTGCCTTAAGTCATCAGTCTAAATAATACTGTTTTTTAAGAAGTTTGCAAGGAGTTACTAGGCACTTACATCTGGTCTCAGATCTTTTTATACCTTTCATTCAAGAGGACACTGGTTACTAACTCAAACGACTGAATATTGTGTGTCTGTTCTGTTCAGTCTATCTAACTGGGAACTCAGGTTTGGGGATAGTGAAGAACTTGACGTGCTGTTTCCTGAAGTATGAGAATGGGTCATGGATTTAAAATGGGTAAAAAAGGTAGTTTCTATGCTTTTAACATCTTGATGGTTTTATTTTCAAAATTTTTATTTTTAAGTACTTCTACTTCATTTATTGAAAATCCTATGTGAAAGGAGGGGAGGTGGAGTGTCCTTGATTTCTAAGGATAAAAGATAAGCTGATCATATGCAGTGCTACACCAGATGTTATAAAACTTGCCTTGCCTGGGTTTTGGGGGTTTTTTTTGGTTGGGTTTTTTTGTTGTTGTTGTTTTTGTTTGTTGTTTTCCAGGAAAGTGCATCTTTTCTAAAATGTCTAAGACTATAAAAAATGAATTGGCAATCTAGAGTATTCTAAATCACTGATCAAAACTACTAAGATACATAGAGAAAGCCCATGTACTAATGGTAATTGTGATTTGATTTTGTTCTAATTTCTGTGCATTCTGAAATTGCATTAAAGATATCACAAATACTATATTAAACCATAGCCATAGCACTTGGGGAAACACTCCTCTTAACAGCTCATCTGTGTATTAGTGTGCATTTGTGTAAACCTTTCTGATTCAAATACTGTTAATGCACCTCGAGTATTTGTGAAGATATTTTTCAAATAGGCAAGCATATAATCTAGAAATTTAATGAAGCAAGATAAGAGGATTATATCTCTCTGCATTATTATTTTTAAGTTCTTTTTAAAAAAAAAAACTGTATAGATGTTTTTTGGAAATGATGTTTTCTCGTATTTATTTGCTGAATTAGTTTCATGCTTATATCACATAGTTTGAAACATGAACTCTCAACTTATGTTTTATCATATACATTGTAAAATACACTCTGTCTTTTCAAGAGAAATTACTTTTATCTGTTATGGCTAAACTAGGAAAAACAATTTAGTAGAATCAACTAGATCATAAACTGTTTCTTAAAACTTAAAAACTCCACATAATTGGTGTAAATACAGGTTTGCATGAAATTCTTGTAAATTGAGGGCTTTTGAATGAACATGAACAGTTCTGAGCACTTCACTTAAGTGTGATAGAGTGATTGCCTTGGAGAAAATGACCTGTAAGTATGTTGTACAGCTGATCTAAGAAGCTCTACTCTTACAGATGTGTTCATAGGTCATAGACAACTGTCTCTTTAGATATGCTTTGAGCCTTTTTATAATTTCAGAGTAAAAAAATGGTCTGTTACTACTCATGTTCCATATTTTGCTTTAATTTGAATGTTAATGTAGTTTTGGAGTTTTATTTCCGTTAACTGTATTTCAGCTAGACGCTGTCAATTTGATTGGGGGGACACGCACCAACAGATTACTTCCTTGTGAGCAGTGATGATCATCCAGACCATTCATAAAGATTCATTTGCGTAGACTACACCTGGTTGGAGCAATATGCCTGAATAGTAATTTCAGTAACCTTTAACTTCAGAGGCTTCTGAAATTTTGTGAAATACTGTTCTTTAAATGTTATTCAAAAATACAGCTTTCTGCAAACAACCATTCAGTTTAAATATTCAGCTTTTTTGTCCCCTTCTGAGGAAATGAGTGCTGTTCCTGTTGTTGCAAAGATGCCTTTCTGAATTTTCATAGGGACAGTCAAATACAACCACAAAGCTGCTATAGTGACCCTGGGGTATAAGAACTTGCAAACTCTCCCTAAAATTGCAGTAGTTCTTTTGGGCACATGAAACTAAAACAAGTCAGTTGGGCAGTGCTCTGTGTTGTGTCAAATAGCTTGCATGGTAGTAAATTCTGTTTGCTCAGACTCTGAAGACAGCAGTGTGTAAGTCTACTGTTCTTATGGAGTAAAGGGCTATGCGTTGATTTTGCTGAATGTTATCATTTGCTCCTCCTAAACAATCCTATAATCTTGATCTTGCCCCTCATGGCATGCTGCCTGCAATCCAAATAACTTAAATACCATGTCAATTTCTGATCTCAGTCCTACAGTGTTTTTTGCTCTATGTGGTTATACAGATATAGATACATATATGTAGATAGATGCCTAAAGACCTATATATAGATATCTCATGACTATTGTTTGTCAGCACAGGACCCTAATCTATAGTTCTGTGGATCTATGTGCATGCAGAGATATATGCATATACTTATGTATATATCTAGGTGTATGTTTATATACTGCTCCACATATATGTGTGACTGATTGCTTTAGTAAGAATTTCTTGGTTTGGAGTGTACATAATTTACCTTAAAACTGCAATATGTTCAGGATATTTTTCCTTGATGTTATTATAGCTAAATAGAAGTTATCAACTCTGCAAGCAGGGAACAGTTAATCTGCTGAGTATCTGCTTGTCTAGTGTGTATACTTTTGTTGATAGTAAGTGCAACAGAAGTCTGAGGCTTTTAATTTAACCTTAAAGCCATTAATTTGTAATAAAAAGAAATCCTGTTTGATTTTCTTCACTGTTACTGTTTGAGATTTGTGGATTTTGTGTAGTGTACTGCTGCAGTTGTACTGTAATATGCTTAGTACTTAGGACATTTTGGCATAGGGAAAATAGTAATGCATTTGTTAGTGTTGGGAAAAGGTGAAATTACAGTAGTACCTCGAGTACACATTTGTGGAACTGAAATCAGAAGCTAGATGACGTTTCTCTTCTTGGTCTTATAAAACAGCTTACATTTAGGGAGAGGCATCAGTGTTAAAGGTCAGATATGGAATTGAGTAAAGCATAAGTTAATTGGGTAGAGCAGAAGCTCTTTGTGCCATTAGGAAGTGCGGTGTTTGCACTCTGGTGTTTTCCTCGGGCTGCTGGACTCTACAATTGCTACAGTTATGGCAGTGCAAACTCAGGTAACTCAACTGTGTATATTTGCCCCAAATGAAGCATGGATATCTATTTCTATTCCTGTTAACTAGCACGTAAATGTTGTGAAGAGATTAAAGCCTTAGTTTTCCTGCTTTATCTCGCAAAAAAACTTGCCAATATAAACTTAACTCATGAATTATTTGTTCAAATTTGGTCAGAATGTATTCACGGAAAGAGAGCACTCTGGTGTGGCTGTGGAGTTTAATCCAGAACCAGGAGCTGGGTCCGGAGTGGCTGTATTGTTGGAGTACTGACTCAAGTCCCTCTACATCTTCGAGAAACAAAATTGCATTCAGACCTAATAGCGTTGAGACAGCACAAGTACAAAGGCAGTAGCTTTACTAGGGAAGCTGGGTGTGCAGCAGCAAGCTAAGGAAAGAGTTATAGGAGGGAAAGAGCACAGTGAAGTCCATCAGACTTTAGGACCATCATTCTGGGTTGGGAAACATTGTTTTAAATTTTCGTCACATACTGATGTCAGGGTGTTTCAGTCACTGCGAAGTTTGTGTAGCAAAGTTACTGCTTGTGTCTCTGAGGGCCTCGTTCTATCTACCCTTTTGCCATCAGCTTTAGAATGAAAAAATTCTTACACATCTAAAAGGATAAAGTAGAGAAATAATTTTCCCAAAAGGTACCAGATAAATAGAGGTATAAATGGATGACCTAGTTTGGTTGACCTAATTTTTCTTTCTATCTATCCTTCTACAAACTAATACTTTTAATTTCTTTAAAAGGTAATTTTATTGATAGTAATCAATTTATGGGAAGACTTAAAGGCAATATTGCTCTAATGGAAGTGTCTCGTGAAGGAAAAGCCTAGAAGAATTGAATTATCAGCTGTAAAAAGTAGCAAGCTGATATAGCCAGTTACTTCAATGAGGGAAAATATCTAGCTATTATAAGAGGACTGAAGCTATGAATGATGTTGCCTCGTGGGCTAGATGTGTCATTAGGAAGAAAAGCAAATAAAGATACATTTCATTCATTTAGATTTCTAGAAGGAAGCATCAGTAATTTTGAAGGAAATCCTACCATGAAGCTTCTGACATTTAATTTTTTAAATTTATTTTACTCTTAGATCCCTTAGCCTGGTAAAAAGAATCAAATTGTCCAGTGTTAGGAATGTGCCAAGGGCAACTACATTAGTAGACTGGAAGTTATAAGTGCAGCATGGTTCGGTTGGCTTGTTCAAGTTTTAATTTGCTATGATTTCAAGAAATACTAACACAGTTGTTAAGTGTGCATAAGCGTATCCATATAATTTAGATACCTTTCTCTTTGGATGACAGGCTATATTCTTATTTTTTGTGTCTTGGAGAGCAGGCCTTTATTCTCAAACATTACTGAAATATATTAGTTTTAATTGTGTGATTGTAGTTATGAGTTTTGGTGTCTAAAGTCATGAGTTGGAAAGTATCAGTCTCTAAGGGGAAGTTAACTTAGTTGAAACCATATTGCTTTAAAGAACGTATGCACTACTATAATCTTTTATTTATTTATAATATTAAATTTGTCAATTTTAAACAAAGTCTATTACCTTAACTTCCTCCTTGTATAATCTTGTAAGTTATAGCTAGTTTTGTTTTGTTTTTTCTGAGGTCAGAGTACAGTGGTGTCCTCTTCAACAATTTTGCGTCTTGTTGCATTTGTCTGTCTTGTCATTCTTGCTGCCTCATGTGGATGACATCTGCTTTTTGTTTTTCATCTGAAAACACACAGATGTTTTGTTCTCTTTGTGATCACAGGAAGAACAGCTTCTACGTGGATCAGTGAGACTGAGAGTTGTTCTTTCTTTGGATCTGAAGAGGTAGATGGCCATCTTTCAGCTGTGCAGCTGGGCTACAATGGGAACAAGGGGCCAAGACTTTTTCTTCTGGACAATCAATGGGAGGCTGAAAAGGATGTGGTACCTGAGTAGTGTTGTCTCATCTTCCTGCTTTTATTGAGATTGGGCAGTTAGCACCTCTGCTATTGTTGCTATCTTTGATGTTTGCTATAGGGTCAAATAGGGTAAATATCATAGATGAGAAATCTATTTCCTATGCTGAACTGGATGCCTGTAGCGGTTTTGACAAGGCTCTAGTTCATAGAGGTTTTGGCTGGACTTTAGAGGCCAATGGGCATGATTTCCAGCTACTCACTGCATTTGAGAGTTTCGAGGGGCTGTTGGTCCAGAATTTTCATATTGTTTTCCATAGCTGGATTATTTTTTTAATAGATGTTATTTTTCGTTTATATTAGTACGGCATGACTCCTCTAGTTCTTGGAGGACAGCTATCTTTGAACAACTGGGTTTCTAATTTAAAGGATGCTATATGGGTTTCCTGTCTTGAAGTGTTCAAGGGACTTGCCAGTGTAGATAATGCATCATGTTGAAATGACTGATTGCGTTGGAAACTGCACAGCTCTTGAGAAGCCTGTGTGGTGTTCCACTCTGTCCTAATTGTTTCACTTCTTATTTGACTCTATTTGACTCTATAATGCATAACCTTGTGGTAGAACAGCGTCTTTTTTTCCTCAAGGCACTCAGTGTTCTGGTAGTACATACGATGCTTGGGTATAGCTTCTTTCTTAGGTGGATTTTCTTACTGGATTAATTGTCCAGTATTTGCATGGTCTTAAACTGAGAAATAATATAAAAACAGAACAAAGAAAAAACAAGTGATATGAAGAGTGTGCTGCACTTAAACTATGGATGTATTGAGTTAGTAAGCTGAGGACTAGCTGCTCTGTGAATGAGTAAAATTGATCATGGGGATGCCTCAGTGGTAAATGTATTAAGTCCTGCATCTTCACAGTGCATAGCTTGCTTTTTTTCTGCTTTTCCACATGTGGAAAGTAAGTCTTTACTTCTTCCGTTATTTTATACTTCAACCTTTGCCTTCCTGCATAAGAAGCAGGATTACAACTGGGAGCCATGTTTTCATTATTAGTTACTCCCTCATGTATATTCTGACAATTTTAGCAAATAGGTAATTGTTAATTGAAATGAATACAGTTGTCCAGTAGGAGTACTCAAGGGAATCATTTAGCTCGAAAATAAAGCTGGAAAATGAAGCACTATTCTGGAGGGAAGTGCATATGTAGGTCAGTTTAACTGCTTCAAAAACCTGAGAATTTTCTCAGAAACGAATTAATTATAAATTGCCTATAGGGCAGCACCCCTATTGCACAAACTGTTAAAGGAAGGAAATAATCTCTTAGATATTGTGAGTCTCCTCAGATAGCTCTAAGTATTTGACAGTTTCTTCCAAGACTTCCATTTTTAGTAGTATAGTTACAGTTACACAAAACTGTTGATTTTTATTATGACCAAATTAATGTAAAAATAATTTTGACTCATTTCCTATGAGGTTGCATAAACATAACTCTAGGTAAATGTTAATAGATATACAGGGAACTATATGTAAATGGAGAAAAATTACTATGATTTTAGGCAGGTGGAAGGATCTTGGAAAGTACTTCAGACATTCACTAGAATTTATTTTAGTGAAGAAGTGAGTAGTTTTATAGGTATCTTATTTTTCTGTTATTTCCACTTCATGAAGAGTAGGCCTAGAAGGGAGAAATGTAACATGTTGTTTCCTTTACCAGCTTTTTGTTATAAAACTGGAACACAGGAGCTTTGCACTTAAAGCTTAGGACACGAGTCTGGTTTTCAAACTGAATCTGCAGTAAGTTGTCATTAAACTGGATGTTAGGCCATATAGTCACTCACAAATCAGTCGCAACCTTTTATATTTTCCTTATAAACAGAAGAACTTTTCCAAGGGGTATTCCTTAAAACTGCTGTGGGAGTTGCCCTGATATTCTCTACTAACATTGCTCCAGTTGCTTCTCAACTAGTGCCAGGTATGTTCTTAATTTTTTGATTAAGATGATGAAATTTGAGTTTTCATTTCTTTTTTTTTTTTTTTTTTTTTGTTACAGTGAAAATGCAACCTGCAAGTTCTTTAGGATGTCAGCTTCCTATTTTTCTTGTTCTGAAAAGAACAGGTAGAAACTTGAATATGTGAAACTGCAGCAGAGACAAGCCTAGTTATATTTCTTACAAATTACAGAAATCTATAGCATGTTAATAAATGATTTAAATCGAGACACAAAGGACACTGAAAAAACATGTATATCCTAAAGTCAGCAAGCTGTTATCATAAGTCCATGTACAAACTGTGATTTCCTAAAGGGAAATAATATTTACTGCTAAAATGCTAGCTAATCCCATAACTAATTCTAATAAGGGATAGCCAGAACGAGAGTTTACAGTTGGTAATTGGCACATTGTTAAACACGATAGAATTTTTGGTGCAAAGCTATAGCAATGTATCTTTCTGGCACAGCATTTGAAAAACCATTAGCACTGTTTAAATTGGTGATTGTGTGAAAATGAAGCCAGCATCCTGTTTGTACAGTTGTATAGCATACATAATAGGCTTCCCTTCCTGTATTCATAAAGCAAAAATACTGTGTGTGGTAAAGTAAGGCAATATGATCATCCAATGAAGAAAGTATGTGCATATAAAAACCTCATTGATGATATATTTAGCTCTTGTGGATGAAGATAACTTCCAGATATATTGAGTGTATACCAGGCCAGGGTGTGTTTAGAAGTGCGAAAAGTAGCAACAAGGTGAAAAAGGAATTCAGTGCAGGGATGTAAAGTAGTGAAATGGTTTATTTCTAGAGAGACAGTACCTTTGAACTAAACATGACCGTGATTTTGGTCAGATAAAGGATCTTGTATGGCACGTCAGGGAGTCACTGGAATTGTTTTTAATAAATAAATGCCAAAATGAGTTCCTTCTATTCTTGCATTTAAGTGCCATGTCTTTCAGATTTTATGAGGTCATTGTATTACCACTTTAAAACCTCCAGAACTTCATCCTGAAGTCAGGAGTTTCCTGAATCATGTACTAATGGTGTAGATTTTGCAAGGAACGACACCTGAAACTATTCCAGGACAAGTGATAATCACACAGCAGACAGTATTTACATAAGATTTGTATGATATTTTATTTTTTCTGTTCCCTGTTAACAGGTTCTTGCTAGTGTAGTATTGGTATTTAGCATCCACTGGCAACAGCGGAGGCCATCAGACGTTCTGTTTGTAGGAAAGTAGGTTGCCAGTTTGATATGCTTGAACTGAAGATTTGTTTGGATAGAGATGACAACCTTCTCTCCTTCCTGTGGTAGGTCAGCTTGATGAGTATGCGATTGTCATATTATGTGGAAAGTTAAGTATATAAACCCTTTTAATTTATAAACTGGGATTGAGAAACCCTTAAAATTCACAATAGACCTTGTGTAAGCACAGTTCCCTGACTTTCTTCTGGAGGTTTATCTCAAATGCCATGGAGGAAGGATTTTTTGCAGAAGAAAAGATAGAATAAATGCTTGCTCATGTGGGCTTCCTTTTGCATTGATACTGCTGTCTTTTGATTTGTCTTTAGCTTGTTGGATCTAGCTCCTGGACACTGTAGAAACAAGATAGCCTTTAGGAATTCTACATTTATGTCAGCTAGTAGTTGAATCATCCCTGCAGTGTGTAGTTTTCCACACAGGGAAAACTTTTGTACTTTTGTCAGATCTTATGCAAATTGAAACATGTATTTTTTGATTCAACTTATATCAACTCTGATCTATTTTGGCTATTTTATTTTCTTTTTGCTTCTCTTTCTTTGTATTTCAGGGTTTTTTTCCTTTTTCTTTCTGCTTTCCCCTTTACTCCTGTGCTCATGCTACCTTATCCCAGTACTGCTAGAATGATTTCCTTATATTTTTAAACCATCAGTTATTACCGGTTTTGGAAGAGAGACGCCATTGCATGATGAGTGGAAAACCATGTGAATAAGTTAAATATCTTTCTTCAGCTTTGCCTTGCTTTTAGACTGGAAGCCCTTCAGGCCCAGCATTAGCTTTACACAGGTCATTATGGACTTAATGAACTGAAGGCAAACAATTGTCTATAGTGTAGTTTGGTACCCTTTTAAGCTGTGCAAGCTTCGATTGATTGATCAGTTGTTTGGTTATAATAAGAGATAAGGTATATGGGTGGATTTTTTGTTGAGTTCTCTGTTTTATTCTAATTCAATGGTCAAAGTAGAACTGACTGGTCTATTTGAGTCTGGTTTTAAATTCAGAACAGAATAGCTTTGCCACACATTCTATTTGCTTTCTTATCCTCCTAAAGAGAAAGTTACCTAGCTCTGACAATCCACGTTTTTTAATAAGTAAAAATCTTAGGAGTGTGTTAGCTTTTGACAATGGGGCAAGAAGCCTGGGAAGCAGGACAGTGAAGCTTAACCAGACTGGTTAAAAGCAACTGCAGGGATTGCAACAGTTTCTTCTAAGCTGTTTTGAATGTGACAGTTTTCTCTGCATGTCTGAAAGTTGGACTTTTTTGATTGTCTTTGGAAGTGGTCTTTGTAAAAATCATGGTGCAGGCTGTTCCCTATGAATTTTCATGTTATGGTTTGTTCATTTCATGAGGATTAATATTCCAGGGTTTGTACTGAACCAGGTAATACTGCTTATGGATCCCGTTCCTCAAAAGATGAACTGTAGTATTGAACTATTGTCAAAGCTTGATTATTACAGAAATTCCTGGAGACCAAAGCCTAATCTGAGTATCTTGAAATAAATGTTGAGTCCTGACAGCTACAAGAGATACAGTCAATATTCAGAGATAAAAGCAGTGCAGCTTACATTGGGGTCATGATGCAATCTTCTCCTAAGTGGCGTGCACTTGAGCGTTCTCACATAATGTGCTATTCACCATAATGCATCCTTAAGAAGCACTTGCATCTTGATAAGACATTGTGGTACGTCACTGCTCCTGTGAATTAATTCACTTTGACTGTAGAGTATGTGCTTCTGTATTTTGCATTTTAAAGCCAGAATTTAGCAATCCTGTATGTCTCATCCTATTACTTGTCATGCAGTTACTGTCTGTTTAGAACAAATGTGTATTCCTGTCTGGGCTTATTAGCATTAATAGCTCTTCTGGTTACCCAGTGGAATACTGATGCACAGTGCTAGCAACTGGGAATGAGAAGAAGGTAACCTTTAAGGGAAGGCACAATGCAAGGATTAAAGAGGGCATTGCTTTAGAACAATGCTACTGTTCCTTGAAAGTCAAACTGCAGCGGACACTAGAGTTGAGGTTAAACTTAACTGACACATTGAAAATAAATTATTGTTTAAAGCTATAGATTTTGTGTGAAATGCCACTACTTCCATCAAGGGAAAATAAGATTGAGAAACCTGGTTTGAAACCTACTTAAATTATGCTTAAATAGTTTCTTTTTAGTAAGTGTGAGGAGTTCTGGTACTTGGAAAGGATAACTTTTTCTCTCCAATCCAAACTGCACTCAGTCTACCCTATTTCCTAGCTTGAAATACTGCAATAGGCAGTCTTCCACATCTGTAAGAATTTAGAAGTTTGTTTCTTTTCCTGACTAGAGGAAAATCAAGTCATGTAGTTTTAAGTCACGTAGTTTTCATGGCTGTAGGCAGCAGTACAACCTGTTCTTTTTAAGTCGTTCAGTGCTATGTAGCCTCGCTTTCCCACTTGTTTGGGTTTGTTGTGTTGTTTTTTTTTTTTCTTGTATAAAAAAGAAACTCACACTTTGCTTGCTTTTAGTATTTCCTATCTTACTTTGTAAAATTTGAGATTCTATTCTTTCTTATCTAGCCTTTCCCAAGAGTGGCTTTGATAGATCTGAGGAAGTAACTTTGGTAATGCAGCTTTCCTCATTTGCTGTATTTCATCTACTTATTTTGTCATTCCGAAGAGCTGTGACTTGTGGTTTCACAAACTTACATTTCCATTATCTAAAAGTGTAATTAAGTGTTGGTTCTCCAATTTTAGAGGTGCAAGTTCAATAAATACTCCAAAGTGTAATTTTTCTTGAGGGAGGTAAACAACTATCTTGATGGAGAAGGAAGCAGTGAAGAGTAAAAGTTACGAGGAAGCTATTCTAAAACAGGAGCTGCTTTGTTGAGATTACATTGCGTTTCAGTGAGCTAAAACAGGAAGGTATTTGTAGCTTATTTGTGTGCAGGTTAACAGCCTGCTGCACTCGCTGTGAGTAATGTATGTTGAGCAATACACTGGGTTGAAAGAGACAGTAAAAATGTGGAAGAAGTTCTGCTTGTGCCAGGAACTGTCACTAGTATTTTGCAATCAAACCAGGCCTGAGTCAGGTCTCTGCAGGCAGTGGGCTTTGTGGTGCTAATCACCCCTGGCCTCTCTTCTGGTGTGTCCACAGTCCGAGTGTCTCACCAAGTCACCTTGTTAATTCTGTGGCTTTGCTGAAATGGCTTCCAGTTTTCCAGAATTAGAATGTGAATTTGACCGCAACTGTAGTATTCTCTCAGAATTTTTTAAAATGTATCTGTAAATAGAGAAAAGAGGAATACTTCATTCAGTATTGAGCAACTCTCCTGTTCCTAGATGGGCAAGTGTGGACTACAGCTAGTTCAGTAGTAAGTTACTATAAAGACAGGATTTGTTCTGATATGCGGAAAGAATAGCAACAGAGGAGATCAGTGGCTCACAGAATAAGAGGAAAAAAAAAAGAAAAGAAACAGAATTTGAGTAAAAGGAATAAGAGATGGAAAGCTGTTAAATCTGGTGCAATGGTTAAGTGATTGGTATGTAAAATATCAATATGTAAATAGCTGTTGTCATTTATGTTAACTATAGCTTCCAGTACGGTAAAGACAGTCCAGCTAACCTTTGTAGGGGTGGGTATGAAACTCTGTCCTGATGATAGTTCATTGTACCAGAAGCTGAACAGTCTTCTTGCATTGATGAAGAAGCATGGCTCGTACCAAACTTTAAAAAAACCCCAAAGATACAGAAGTAGGAAACTCCTCTGTCCATATTTTATAACAATGTAGATCAACAAAAACTGTCCTTTCCTGTATTCTTTTTCTTACCTTCTGTATCATATGATGGAAAGAAGCAGATAAATAGCAGTTTATGCACTTATGGTTATAGCTAGAGGGAAACTTTTAAAATCTGAAATATGCCATAGAGTTGTGTCCAAAGTGATTACTTGCCTTTCCTGAAAACATGAAAAGGCCTAGAATCTACTTTTGCTGTTTTATCGTATTTTTACTTATTTAAAAATAAGAAACTTGTGATTTCCATCAATCCCACTAATCCATTAGTATTTGTAATTAACAGGGTTTTGATGGTACCTAAATATTTAAATACATAATTAATAATTATTAAATCAGAATTAACAAACCACTAAGTACTGCTTTGTAAAGGCTACTTGTATGCCGAGATGATGAACTTGTTAATTGAACACAGCAAATTAAATGAATATGAATAATTCTAATTCTGGTGATGGGACAAAGGAATAATATGAATGAGATTGTCTTATGCTGCCTGGAAAGGATCTCAAAATGTTATAAATGTTTTTAGTTCTATTTTTTTTTTAAGTGGTATTAAAATTAGTATCTGCCACATATGGTAGAGTAGGTGTATTCATAACTGGGGAGAAAGATGAGATGAATCTACAGACCAGTTCTGTCTGCTGAGTACATCTGTATTTGAGCAACTAATAGTGTCAGCATGGTAGATGAAGATACATTGTATATAAGACTTATAGGAAATGTTGCCAGAGTTGGAATTTGGCCAGAATGCTCCCCTTATGGCCTTTGCTGTTAAGGGACCACTTGTTCATTAAAATCATCAAAACAATTACCTTGGAAAGATACAGACCAGCAAGCACAGTATTCTTGTGGTGTATGTATGCACATGGGAAGAAAAACCTGGAGTTATTTCCATATTGAGGGCAGTCTTGAGATTTCTTTAGGTTCACAGCATAAGAGGAAAATGGTAAAACAGTCTGAGACTTGCTCAGGCAAATTGGAGCTGGGTAGAAGATAGAGTCCCTTAAAAATAACTTGGTAATAAAACAATGAATAGTTAAAGCGATCATAACTACAGTTGTGGTGTTTGGTACAAAGCAATAATATGAATAAGATTGTATTATGCTGCTTGGAAAGGATCAAAAATAAATCTGCTCTACACGGTGCAATAGGTATATTCTTAACTGGGGTGGAAGATGAATAGATAAATTTTAGGATCATGTGATACTATGATTTCTTCAGAATATAAAAAATGCTGTGATGTGTCAAATCAAATGTACACCTAGTCTAATGCTTTATTCTGACTGGTGGATACTGAGAGAAAATGTAAGAAATGAAACAAAGCCATCCTCCCAGTTTCTCTCAATAGCAGATTCTGAGTAGAAGCTCCTGGACTGTGATACATGGTAGCAGCAGATTGATGATCACAGGACATCCGGACCCATTGCTGCTGTATTGACAGCCAGGGTAGCAGGAGGTACTGCTACCTGGCACATTTAAAGAGGCCCTGTACTGCTTGCAGATATTTTACTTTTTTAGCTCTGTATAATTTCCTTTCATTCAACTTCCTCATTTTCTTTCTTTCTTTTTTTTTTTTTTTTGAAAAAAAAAAGATCCTATTTCTAAAGGAAAAAGTTGTGGTGGACTTTTTTTTAGCCTTTTCCTGTCTGGCAAGGATACCAGATATAAGTATGCAGTAACTATAAGTGGTTCTTCTGGAGCTGTGTCTTTAGCCAGGTCTTGTGCTTGCTCAAATCTACTTCAAGGTGTTTTTTCTTGCTGGGGTGAGAGGGTTCTCTGGCAAATTGATCTGATATCTTTAAAAAGAAAGAAATCTGTACTTTGTACCCCATCCAAGATTCTTCATTTCTTGTTTTCAGCTTCAATAACCTTCCCAGTCTTCTCCAGAACTACCAGGTTTCTTGTGTGTGCCACCACTACTGTTATTGCTTCCTTAATATTATAAGTCTTGTACAATCCTGGGTGTATTAAAATACGTTCTAGAAACTTAGCTTGATTTTTCTCAACTTCCTCTTGTTTGTCAGTTTGCTTTTATAATGTGTGATGCTTCTTCCCCTCTGCCATGCTCTTGCCCATCAGTCCTTGGTAATCTGTAGAGTGGCACTAGTTTCCCAGTATGTAGTCCTGCTGTCAAGTTTAAGATTCCTTTTATATCAGTATTCTGTTCTATTCTGAATTTATCTTAATATCTAGATTTTGTGCAGGTGAATAGAAACACCTACCAATTTCTTTCTGCAACAAGCACTTAATGTGCCTGAACTTTGACTTCTGCTCTGTTCTTTAGCTAGGGTGTGGTGTTTTCATGCCTATCACAGAGGATTCTACACTGTGCTATAATAATTTATTCTATTGCTTCGGTGTCTAAGGCTTTTTACGTCTGATTGAATTTTGGTAGAAGTAGAGCCCATTCCTGTGTCTAGTATTTTTTTTGCCCAAAAGTATTTAATGTTTTGTGATATTTTAGGAAATAGGGAACAGAAATACCTTTATCTTGCAGCCTTTTTATTACTCGCTTTCTGTTGACCAATGTGCTGTAGTTTTAATCAGTAATGCTGCATGAAACAGCTCTTGTCCTTTAGCCTCTTAGCTTACTGGCTAAATTTTGTGTTGAGGACTGTATGTTCTGTGTCTGGTATCCACAAATATTGCTGGCTGATTCTGTTGTGGCCCAGGTGATGCCTAGGGATGCTGTGTAAGAATTTCCTTCTTTACAGTTGACCTTATAACTAAGGGCTATCAACTGCCTTCTTTTCGTTGGGAGCCAAGGTTTTCCTCTGCCCAAGAGGACACTGACATCTAGTGGATGGGTTCTACAGACACAGGACAAGCAAACTGCTGCTTTAAGGCCATCTTTCTTCTGGGCTCTTACCTAAATTTTGCTTTTGTTTAGATCCTCAGGGTTCTTTGGGAGAAGTGGGGGGGGGAGGGTGGGGTAGGGAGGGAAAAGCCTAGGCAGTTCTGTGTAACTTTTAGCATTTAAAGGATTAAGGGTTGTGCAGTCAAACAGATTGGTTTTTTAGTGATGGTGGGTTGTTTGGTTTTGTTGGGGTTTTTAATTTATTTATTTTTTTTCTCAGTCAAGCTGCCTGCATGTGAGCCTCAGATATTTGTAATATAATGATTTAAGATACTGCATTTCCAAATTGTCCTTTTAGCCTGTGAAGAAGTTACCTGTGTAGCACAGGAAGAAGAGGCAGATGTTCCACCTTCTTACCTCTGAGACAGATAGTGCCTCGAAGTTGCCTTCAGTTCTGGGCCCATTCTTTCAATGAAACTTGAAGCCTAATAACACGTGGCAGTGTTGCTTTGCAGCTTCTCAGACATCTGTTAGTTTAACTGGGAACTGAGTAGCCGGAAGTTTTAACAAACACATGTGTGTTTTTGGGAATGCTCCTAAGCAGAGAACAGTACTTAGAAATCAAACTTTCTGAAAATGTTCATCAAAACATTAGTATTGCTTTAAAGACAAAAATAGACATTTCAGTTGAATTAATAAAATCCAGATTTCTTTATTAAAAAAAGGCATAAAAGCTGATAGTTTCATAGCTAAGCGTGGCATCTTCTTCTCTCAGAGACAACTGACATGGACTGAGTAAATTGTGTCTGTGAGCAGTTAACACCATTGCTGAAGATTGTTTGATCTCTGAGGGTTGAAATCTTTCTGAGCTAGTGTTCGTTAAACAATAATGTACTGGTTTGGGATTTGTTGACTGTCTAGTGTCTTTCTAAATGAGGTTAAAAGAAGAGACAGTTTCAAGGCACTTAAATGGGGCTTGAAAGGCTTCTTTTGATTTTAAGACATAATTTAACAGTGAAAGAGTGAGAGAAAGTATAGACTGACAGTGCTTAAAGTGAGGGTGTTAGACTTAAATGTTTGGTGATGACCTTTAAAAAGGAAAAATATTGCTTCCTTGTCCAGATAAAACATTGAAATTTTTGCTGAAAGATGCTAAGATTATTATAGTGTGTGCTAGCATTCTTTGGTTACAGTGAAAGTATTCTTAAGTAGAACCAAACTATCACAACCAAAAAACATTAACATAAAAATGAATTCATGTTTTATATAAAATATGAAATACAACATAAAGGCTACAAACACTTTTTCTGTGCTGAAGTGCACTGAAGTGCTGGGGTCTGAACCCCAAGCCCTGAATTAAGGTTGACATATGGGTGGTTCCCACAGCCCTGCAAAAGGAGGGGATGAGTTTGCCTTTTGGCTTTCCTCCAAGGTGCGGCCGGCCTTGTAGGGAAAGCCCTTGGGTAAACAAGCCCCAGGTGCCCTGCATTGGGTAAATGAGTGCCAGGTGTCCTGCTTTGGGCATAAAAGCTGGGCCCACTTTCAGGAAGGGTTGGAGAGTCTGTCTGTGGAGTGGACGCACTTCACAGAGTTTCCTGTTGGGGAAGGACCTCCTGACTCCTCATGCAACTGGATCCCAGTCAGGTCTGGCACGTACAAACGCGGGCTTTGTGGGGAGGCAACGTGGGATTCCTTCTATCATATGTAACCACCTTACTGTCCTGGTTGTCTCCCATTTTCTCCGTGGGTTACCTTGTGTCTCGGTTTGTTCCATCTATTATTGGTCGTGCTATGTCATTCCTGGGGTCGCTGGGGTTGACATCTAATATTTGTGATCTATCTGACTTGTTTGTACCCCCGGCGATCCCCTGTATTCTATTTCGCGTAAAAGAGTCAGAACTTACACACTGGATTGTTGTTCTGCTGCTGGCTGTGTCCTTTGTACTGGGCACTTATGCAATGTAAGCAATAGATAAAGTAGAATGTGAATCTTTCTGTCCTAAGAGGAAAATATCAATAAATTGAATCAGTTTTGTTAATGTCAGACTATGAAGAAAAGTATGAAAATATAATCCGTTAAAAAAGAAATATAAAGGCCTCAACTGACCTGTTATTTTAATTAAGACGAAAGAAGAAAAATGGCTTTTCTCTTTTGCTGCCTATTGAGAATTTATATTGTCTCATCTCTGGAAATATCCTGGCATGCTAGACTTAGTACTGAATACAGCCTGTTTATCAGTAAATATCCTGTGTCTTTGTCTCCTAGATGACTCCTGGAAACACTTAGGAGTTGTCAATTAATTTGTGATAATTTGCATGTGTGTCTCCTTCATTGTCAGCTTCTAGCATACAACTTTATTTGGCATTTTTTAAGTTTAGTCTTATTGCTTTTACCCTGAAAGTCTGTCTGCTTGCTTTATGTAATATTCTCATCTTCTCCTCTTACTGCTTGTTTTCTAGCTTTGTCATTGAATGTCTGTTAGTGTGTTCTGCTTTCCATTGAGAAGTCATGAAGGACAATGCCTGACTGGCCTGGGAAGCTTTTTGAGAAACTCCGCTTGTGAAATTCTTCCAGTCAGATGATTTTTTTCCCCCCATGTTTTTCTTTTTAAAAACAGTCTAAAGAGACTCCTGTCTTGCCTGAATTCTTGTAAAAATTCACATACTCTTCTTTTGAATTGGCACCATCTCAAATACTTGTTTGAAGCTCAGATTAGCGCAACTTCCTTTCCCAAGAAAGGAAGTAGAGTCTTATTACTTTGTCACTTATTCCACACAGATGAGAATTGTAGATAAGAATCTTGAGGCTGGATCTGGAGGTATTCCTATGCATTTCTGAAATACCTGGAAGTGAATCTATCATCCAGAACCCGGGGGTGTTGAATAAAGTTGTTTGTATTTCAGATAGAAAAAAAACGTAATGAGGGTTCTCTATTGTTTACCAAACAAGCTATCTATTTCTACATTCTGGATTGTAAATATTCACCTTTTTAAAGTGGTGACAGTTGAGGGTTGTTTTAAATCTATCAGCAGCCTGATTGACAAGGCACTTGCCTGAACTAGGTTCTTTTTACCCGTTGACTTTAGGACCTTGTTGATTGTTGAAATTTGGCACTATAGCAGGACTGTATTTCGCCAATTAGCTGTGTAACAAACATAGCCTGCAGGGTACAAACATCAGGGAGAGGCTACTTTATAAACCTTTCTGTGATTGAGTGTATACCTCATATGAGGTAAAGATTTATCTGTTCTTCAAAATAGAATAATTTCAGAAGTAATTGCATTATACATGTAATAAAGGCATCGTACAAAATGTTTGGAAATGGATTTCAAGTTTGACTTGCAGCTTTGGTGTTAAGGCAATAAAATGTATATTAAAGGCTTTATTTTGGAAGTATCAAGGATTTAGATTCTCAACGCTGGCTTGAAAAGAGGGCATACACAATATATTTGTTACATGACCCTGTAGTTTGATGCAAGCTTTTATAAGTCTTCAGAATTAAAAATTTCCTCTAAATGTTTACAATTTAAAAAGGTTAAACTTCAAACTATTTGTTTTAAACAGTGTTTTCAGTTACTTTAACTTCACTGTAGTATTCTTGTCTCTGGGTGTTCTAATGAAATCATGATACAGAGCTGCAGAAGAGGCAACTATTTCTTTTGCTAGGCACTTCTGGGTTTGCATAGCCTGAGAATACCTGTGATTAAGGTTACCATGGAACTTGAAAGTGCTAATGGTATGTCAAACAATATATTTGAAGTGGTTTTATTCCAGAAAAATCACAGCCACTTCCTGTTTTTCAAGCAGCTCTTTGAACAAAATAGAAGGAAAGTAAGATTTTCTGATGAGTGGTAGTGCTTTAAGGTATAGAAAATGCTGTGTATATGTCTTTGCTACTTCTATAGAAGGGAATTGCATATGATATAGCATGCATGTGGAAGATTTAAGGATTATTTTTTTTTTTAGATTCAGCAGAAACAAATTGAATGGCAGAGTTTTTGTTCAGGCAGTTAGCAGTGTTGCTTCCAACTCTTGAATGTTCATCCATTAAATCAAAAATTTTCATGGAGAGAAATAACATAAAATCATGCTTGTGAATAACTTGTCTAGATTTATTGTTTCTGTACTGACCATTGCTGCTTTGGTTTTGTTTGAGTAGTTGCTTTATAGCTCTTTCTGCTGAAATTATGAGAATTTTGTTGGCCATTGCATTCCCTGTTCTCTCTCTTTGAAACCAGAATTGGCATAGCCTGGCTGGAAGGTGCATGCTTTTGAACTGATGGGAACACATTTGTTAGGCAAAAATTGACAAATATAAACAATTATTACACCAAATTCCTTTGCCTATCCATAAATATTGTGCTGATTATTAGCTAGGTTTATTACAGTTGAAATCTTAGTACAAGTTTGTATCTTTAATGAGGCTGTTTTTTAAAATGCTATTGAGCTCTGTCATAAATGGCCTCTTTATAACTAGCACATTCCTTGGCTTCCAGACACAGCCTCAAAGAAGGGGTGAAAACAAGTTGTAAGCATGTTTTCTTCAGTTAGTAGAAATGTATGTTCTATTTGATACCTTTTCTTTCCCTTTACATTCTCTTTTATATTCCCTTTGTAAATGTTACTGCATGGAAGTACTGATTCAGTGCTTGTCAAAAGGTTTTTTTTTTTTGTATTTATGTCTGGAAAGGTTTTAGATTGTTTCTTTGGAGCTGGAGTAGTTGTTAAAACCTTGTGGGTGTTCTACTTGCCAATTATGAACTAACATAAGTATATTAGAAATACCCGATTCGTGCCTGCTGAATACTGGGGTTCTAAACTACTGAAAGTCTACAGATACTGTATTTCCGTACAAGGTTCAAGTCTGCTTCTGCAAAGTAGAATTTAGGCTTATGATGAAAGTTAAAACTGGTGTATTTTAATGGAATTGCTTGCATGTCCAACATGGACATATTTAACACTGAACTCATGTCATCACGTAGTGATTCAACTGTATGCTAATGGCTGTCACATAACTGAAAGGAACAGTGCCTGTGAGTTCTAGAGAAAGGTAATTTGAACCCCAAACCAGGTCTCAGTTGCAATGTTTCTTGATTGCACAAACAGCGATGTTTTTTACCCAGAGCATTTGTTAGGCTCCAGCTTTTCAGCTTAAAGTCATTCTCTGTAAAAGTCTTACAGGGCAGGATCTCTGTTTCAACAAATTGGCAAGACACAGCTGTTAAAAAGCCCTGATGCCTTTTTGGAAGGCAGGACACAACAGTTACAGCACACCTTTTTTGGGGGGGGTACAGATTTATTAAAAGGCTTTAAGACTATTTTCTTGCACCTTTATTTCGGTATTGGGGACCAGCAGGTAGGAAATTCTAGTTTACTTCTGTGGAGTGAAAGCTCAGTGTTTCCTGTTTCAGCTGTGGTGCTTTTTTTTTTCTGCTTAGTATGAATTGGGCCAAAACCAAACACTGACCTCAAGGAAGTGTGTTCCAAGGCGTGGGAAAAGGAAGAGTTTTGCATCTTGTGAAGGAAGAGGGAGAACTTCTTTTGGCGGGGTTTTTGTTTTTGTCTTTCCCTTTCCTTTTTTAGTGCTGAGCAGAAACAAAAGCAAAATATGTTCTCCGTGGAACTTAATGACTTATTCTGCATACTATGAAGTCACTAACAAGGGAATGGTAAAGACTGTGGGGAGAAGAAAGTTGATGGTCATAAATTATGAGATTTCTCAGAGAGAATTGACGTGGTTAAACAAACTAAATATTCTTCCAAGACAGAGGTTTAGCTGATACCTATTTCGGTCCTTATGCTGTTTATTTGTATGAATTGTACCTGATCAGTATGGGCTATACTGCTCTTCCTTTGAATGCTTGTCTCAAGCTGCTTTTGGCTGTTTAAGGCTGTTACATATGTTAAGGCATGAGCACTGAAACTGGAGAGCCATAGATTCATAACCAATGGTGAGCCCAGCCCTTCTCATATGACCCTGAAAAAAGCATAGCTTATGTTCCTTTTAGCTGCCTGATTGAGCTGGAATAAAACCTCTTGCCTTTGGGGTGTTCTTTGTGGAAAAAGTCTCAACTTGCCTTTATAATATTTTCTATGCTTCATGGTTTGCTCCTGGGGATGCTGTTACTTTGGTATCCTTTCTCATTACATCATAGTGATTGGATTTTCACTTCCCTGAGAAACTTCAAATCTGGTGTAAGGGAGGTAAGACAAGTATCTACTTTCATCTACCTTTTATATATAGGTAAAAGGCACACTCTGTAAAAGTCTTCACTCAATTCATATGTTGCACTGACAGTGTGAGTGTCACATCCACAATGTCAAAATTTAAGTCTGACTTCTGAGCTAGTCGGACTAGATACAGTGGTCTGTAGTGTGGTCACCTCTCATGGATGAGTCAAAGGGTGGCTCTGGAGAGGAAGTTTACCTGAACCTATAATCAGTTTTGGGTTTTAAACCAAACAGCCAACCCCTCCCCTCCAGCATCAGAGCAGAAAGGTCATCCCACCCGTCTCGTACTTGCTCTGAGACTGGCTCCTGGCAAAACTTTTCATCAGAGCTCTGCTATGGCACTGTTTGTGTTGCAGGTTGACTTCTGCTTGCTTCTGCTGATCAAGATGAGAGATGAGGTGGCTGTTTAAACTGTTCTCTACATCTTTTCATTTAAGGCTAAATCTCTGCTTGGTATCAGTGGTTCCACTTCTAGTTACTGCCTTAGTGAGCAGCTCAAATCACTGGGGCCATAACAAGACTGAGCAATCTTGCCCTTGGTTTTGGATGCCTTATAGCAAGATACTCTGGATTCAGGGTGGTTTTGCACACTCCCAGCTGACCTGTTATTGCAGTGTCGCTGAGTTCCCCGAGATCAGAAGGCTGTCATGGAGGGTGAGATAGGCAGTTTTGTTTTGCTTACACTGTAAATGCCTGCATTGGCTGCACGTATAGATGACATCTTGGAGAACAGCTCCAATACATAACCTTTCCTATTGTCCCCTTAGTGTGCCTAAACCCTGTTCTGTAGGAAGCTGCTGGAGATGGAAGGGTTAATACATCTTAATACCCTTGTTACGTGATGGTACTGTTGTTTCCTGTGACAAAGGAAATATGCATGCAATGAAACCGACTGAGTTTGACCAGTCTTTTTGCAAGTTATTTATAGCCATCATATGATAAGATCTTAAATTTTTAAGTGACTTGAATGCAGATTCAACTTTAAATGATGGATGCATATTTATGCCTCATTTCTTGAACAGATCGGTAAAACTGGTGAAATGGTGGTAGTGAAATTGTACAAGAACTACTAATACAGTTGATATCTGCAGTGTTGTGACAAAAAAGTCTGGAGGTAGGGAAAACTGTCTTTTGCTTCCTTATTTCAAGATGGTTTATATTTAGTAGGTTGGCATGCATAGTTATTCTGCAAGTTTTAAGAGCTTAAAAATTTTTAGATAGCAGTTCTTTTTCACATAAGAACAATCATCATTCATTTGCCCTAAAATGAATGGTGGTGTCTTGAAAAATTGCAGAAAATTGTGTGAAGAACAACTCAAGCCTTTAGTTACCATCTTGACTTGAAAGTTTAACTACTTGTAAAAAATTAATCAGTAAGGAGATAGGTATAGAAAGCTTAACTATGAAGATGGCATATTTTATATGTGATGGTTAACTGATTTTTTTACTGTATTTAGTAGCTGTTTTCTTCAGCAACAAGCTGTTGGATTCTTCGCAGATATGTTGATTGATTCCATTGAAATAGTTCATCAACTAGTGTTGTAAAAACATTCTCTTAAAAATTATTTGTATCGCTTTCTTTAGGAGTGTTTTCCCTTTTAAACACATAGCAAGGTAAGATGAATAAAAGCTGTACGTGTTCAAAGGGAAAATCAAGATTAACTGCAATGGGTTTTAGTATATTTGTGCTGTCAGCATGCACAAACCCATCGAAATCTAAGACTGAAGGAGTAAGAGGATAATAGTGTATATAGTGACTTGGAAATTATGCTTTTAAGCAGGGGTTCCTTGGTTATGAGTTTTGTTTCCCTGTGTTTCCGCAAGGAGGGAAGGAAGGAATCTTCGTTCTTTACTCATAGCCTGTAGCTATCCCTGCTACACCAACACATCACAGATCTCTAGTCTTCTCTACCATTGTAAAACTAGCCCATTACTAGCAGGTAGGTATATTGCTTAACTATTAGGCTAAATTTACTGAAACTGATAGTACTGCTAATTTAGGCTGGGATTAATATGCAGATAGTATTAAAATACTTTCAGAGATGAGGGAGAGAAAAGAGGACACTTTTGAAGCAATCAGCCCACATTTTGATAATATGTCTATGTAAAGCTATCTTTAGTTATTAGCAGTGTGGGAGACAGGCCTAGGGAAAATACAGATTTGGAAAGATGGAAGACACTGGTTTTACTTTGGCAGTACCTAATTCTTGAGAGTATGCTGTTTATTTATCTGCTCACAGTTTTAATGTGATACTGAAAAAAGTGGGATGTACTTCTTATCTGGCTCCTTTCAGTACTGTGATTTGGCCCTCTCTGCATGAGGACCTACCAGTGTTGTCTTCATTGACTGATGCTTCTTTAATGGATATTAATCGCCAATTAATGCAATAACACAAATTTCCCCTCTTCCCTGAGAAAACACCAAAGAGAACTAAGATGTTCTAAGAGTACACTGTACTGTCTAATACTGAAATGGTGCTGTTCTTGGTTTTCTGGGTAATTTTTGAGGGGTTTTGTGGGTTTTTTTGTTCTTTGTGGTTCACGCAAGCTTCCTTGAATGCAGTGGGGGTTTTAGACCCATCATTGTCCTGGTATGAAACATGGAAGACAGAGCTCCCAAGGGACTGTAGTTATCAGGCTTGTCAATGACTTCAGCAGATTTCCTTGGAGTACTTAGAGCTTGAGAGCTAGTAGGTGTTGCTAGAAGAGAATGCCAAGGTAGTGAAAACTCCTCCTTGTATTTTGTTTAGATGAACATCACTGTTTTACTAAGTAATGTTTTGACCATTGGAAATGTCAGATAAGACTCAGGAGACGACTGGAGTAAAGTGAGGCCCTGGTGAAATATTTGTCATGCTTACCTTGAAAAGAAGCCTCGAAAGGAGTCACAAGAACTTTTGTGTCTTAAATAAGGTTCAAGCTTTTAAAGTGTGTTCTTCAAATCTCAATAGGCAGTAAAAATATTTTCTTTAACCCACAAACAATATTTTTATTGTATTAAGCAGTATGTCTTTGTAAGCTTTCTGAAGTGTTAAATAGATTAAATAGATTGACTGCTAAAGTCAGAGATCTGTGTTTCTTGAACGATTGGACTAAGTTCTTAATATGAATTGCACAAGCTGGGTTTCAAAAGCTGGCTTGTCCTTTTGTGAAAACATTGCAGTAGTAGTACAGACTGTAAAACCTCTGTGGAAGCTGGAAGTATGTTTCTGAAACTCAAATTGTTTCAAAGGCTCATCCCCCCACCGTCACATGTGGTGTTTGTCACCATCCCACAAACCACTTCTGTCATGCAGTGAATAAGCAGAATTAAACTTGAGCTTTTCTAATGAGAATGGAACTTAAGGCCTTGTGAATGTAGTTCTTTAAGTATGATGAATTATGAATATACACTTAATTTTGACCATTTTGTTCTTAAAAGAATATGTAAATGAAGATATTTGTGGTACTAGAATAGCAGTTCCAGTGAATATACAAGTGTCTCCCAAGCCTCCACTGTTATCTGCAGAGGCACCAGTCTGGATCTCTAATGTTCCTGCTGTTGGCATCCAAGTATCTTCTGGGAAGTGATTTGGCAATTTACTGACTTAACCCCAATGAGTGCTGCTTTGTACTGTAGACAGTTGTGTATTATGAATTAACATGAAACTGGACTGTGACGGGTCTTACTGGCTATCTTGTCATCAACTTACCATAGTCTGAACAAAACTCTTTCTTCTTCTGCCCTGTCATTACCCCTGTTCTGCTATTCAGTACATTCTCCTCCTTCTGGTCACTTTGGGCTGTAACCTAGGAAGCACTGAATCTCTTGCATCCTATGGCAGGCTGTGTGTGCACATTGCAATAGCTTTCTGCAGAAATGTTCTGTTGCGTGTAAGACAAAATCTTCTGAGTCTGGTGCTTTTCCATTCCTGTGGTAGCTTGTTGAAAGCTCAGTTTTTAGAATTTTTTCCTTACTCTTTAGTCAATCCTCTTTCTTCCAAAGCATGAAGTAGATACTATTCTATGTAGCAGATACTACTAGAAGTCATAAAGAGTACTACTTACTCTTCTTGATTGCTCTCAGGACTGCACTTAATTATTTTCTATAACCCATGTCACAGAACGGGTGACAAACATGCATTAAAAGCATGCATCCTCAAGTATTTTATGAACATGTGTGTGTTAAAATCGACCTGTATTTCATTTCCAGTCTTTGCTGCAGAGCTGGGATACGCTAATCCTACTTTTCAGTCTGTTCAGCAGATTGTACAGCTATTGAATTGTGCAGAGGAGAAGGCTATGCTGAAATTTTATAGCATCACTTTCTAGAAAATGAAAGTTGGTACTAGTAGCTCCAACCTTTTTAGCTTAAGATGGTTCCAAAGTCTACCTGTGTCTTTTCTTGCATGCCTTTAAAATAGGCTAAAGTAAAACGGATCATCTTCATAGTGTGCTTTTTGATACCTAATCTTTTTCTGGTATCATTTCCTAACATGTATCCTTTCTCATGCAAAATAACTTCTGCTTCGTGGTTTTTAGAGGTAGCTTTTTGTCTGAACTTATTTCTGTTATTTTTTCTAAGCAGAGTCATGGCATTTGTCCCACAAAAATCAGTAAGATGGAAAAAAAACCCCCAAACTCACAACCAGGTTGAGATGTGAAACAATATACAGACTTGTATTAGTGACTATGCTTGGAAACTATCATTGTTTCTCTTCACCTCCCCCCCCCCGCCGTGCCGCCCCCCTCCCACCCCCCCACCCCGAGCTGATATAGCTAAATTATATGATTGTATTTTGTTATTTCTAGACTCCTGGTTGTGTCCAGTCTTAGCACAGGCAGTGTTTTTCATTTTGACACAGGTAAGGGCAGTATTGCATAGGACAATGTGGCTCTGATATGCAGTGGTATTCTTTCTGTGCCATATTACAAACGAGGTTTCTCTGCCTGCTGTGTATACAGGTTATCTTGTGAATTTTGTTTTTAGTGTGGCGAAGATGAGTATAGTCTGTGTGGAAGCCTTCTGTAATTGTGTACGTGTCTTTTCAAGAATTCAATCTTTCTATTCTTCATTGTAGCAATGTTTTCAAATAATATATTTAGCACTGCAGTCACTGTGTGGTCAGAGATTTACTGTCCCACCTCCAAATATTTACTATTTTTATTTCATGGACTAACATTGTAAGTTTTTCAAAAGCAATGCACTTCAAGGGAAAAAAACAGCCAACCTGCATGCTAGTTCTGTTATTCTTTTTGGCAATCAGTGATTTAATCTGTGATAAAGTCTGTGGACATGAGAAAAAATACTGTCTGAAAACTACTTCTTGATTTGCCTTTTTTTAATTTTACCTTGCCATTGGTTGTGCTCTCTAAATACCACTCTTGTTAGATGCATATTATTAATATTAATGCATAGTTTTGTTCACACTTGCATATAGAATTTGCTGGATTTTAACTATATCCAGACAAAATTTATGAAAGTTATTTATGTTTCTGTATGTAGCAGAAATGCTAAGTTTTGTGGGCTTTTCCTTTCCTTTTTTTTTTTTCCCCTGAAATAATTATTGGAGGACTTGAGTTGCCAATTCATTTCCCCTTCCTTTATTAAAAATTGAAGTTTGCAGTGAATCTCCTAAATGTTTCAGTAGTTTTAGAAGAATTCAAGAATAAAACCACTTTCCAGCAAAATCATCTTATTTATGATGTCTTTCTGCCTCTATGTTGTTGCATAGTCAGTGATAAACAAGATCTATATTTTTAACTAGCAACCAACATCTTCCATTCTCCTCCTTCCTCAAATAAAAGCAAACCTTGAACAGTTTTGGGTCTTCAAGGATGATAATCAAGCATCAAAGGTGGAGGAAGGGGAAGATGAACAACCTCTGTACTTCTACCAGTGCAGAATACCATTCTGTGGAAATACTTCTTTGAAGCTACATTCTCGGTTTTCCTCTTGGTCCTCTTATATGCCACCACCATGTCAGTGTCAATAGAAGGGTTGCGTTTGCAACCACCAAGCTTTAGCTGGAAGCCAGAGTTAACTACCTGAGTTGTTCAGGTTCCTTTTTAAATCTGGATTTTTACACAGTCTAAAATAACAAGCACTGCTGGCTCTACTTGGTGTTTTGTGGGGTTTGTTTATTCTTGTTTTGTTGGGGGTTTTTGTGGTGTTGATTAGTGTTTTCTTCCCAAAGATAATTTATACTCTTTTCTTCCTCCTCAGTTTTAAGGTTGCAAAGGCCTAATTTGAGTGGGATGATAAAAGCTTTATTGCTCTTGATATTTCCTAGGTTGCTGGAAGGCATGGGCAGGATTTTGTTTTGGAGGTTTTGACTGTTTCAGGTTTCTAGGATTTGAAATAGATGGAGGGGAAAAAAATGACATGTGAATACAGCAGACCTCCTGTCACTTGTCTAAATTGCAAGTACCTTGTACATGAGAGGCAGGGACCTTCTTTCTCTAGGTGTGCTTGAAACTCAGCAGGAGTTGGGCATTAGGAGTTGGTGCCTGTTGAAAGTGAGATTTTGCTTTCTGTTCAGTTGTCAGTGTGTTGGAAGCTGTGTGTTTCAGAGCAAAGTACCAGCTGCTGACAGCTGTTTCTGAGCCAGCCTGCACTTTGCTCTTCCTCCAGGTCTTCTGAGCAATAACAGATTTTTCTGTTTCTCACAAGTATTCTTAATGCAATTGTTACTCCCTAACAGGGCAGCATATTTAATAAATAAAATATAGTCGTATTCCGTACTGCTGCTGTAGCGGTTTTTCTGAAGTTCCATGTCTCATGATGTATAGAGCTGATTTCAACTTGGTTGTAAACTGCTGATGAACTAAAAGTACTGGATAATAAGACTTTTAAACTTCTTCATAGTGAATATTGTAAAAGGAGAGAAGAGGTATTTTTGAGTGATCTTGTACTTCATCAATGAAGCTAATAGCTAGTGATGTTTCTGGTATCTTGAGACTGGAAAATATATGTAAATGTTTTATTTCAGAGGTTAAGAAGATTATCAACAAAATATAGAACAGAGAAGATCTACCCAACAGCCACTGGAGAAAAAGAAGAAAATGTTAAAAAGAACAGATACAAGGATATATTGCCATGTAAGTCTGATTTACATGTTAACAGAAGACAAAGGCAAGTGCTTGTTATTGTATTTTGAATTTTACCTATTATTGAAAGGCAAAATTGGAGTTAATTTGCTGAAAGGTAACTTTCGTAACATTTTCATTTTTAACTTGGAAGGCAAAGTAAGTGAACATTTCTATGTTTTATTAGGAGAGCGGTCACCTAAAGATAAAATGTATACTAGGCCCCAAGTCCTGTCAAGATTATATTTTCATTTTAGCTTGCAATAGTCTAAAACTTTCCTAAGTGCTTAACTGTATTTTTCCCTTAGAGCGTGTTACTCATGGTAAAAAACAAACGTCAACATAAACTCTAGATGAAATTTTAAGGAGCTTTAAGGAACCTGGCTTTGTGGTTTGAAGTAAAACAGATCTTTTTTGCTTGTTAGTATCCTGCAAATGGTGTCAGTATGGTAGTGAATGGCTGCAACTAGAGTGATAGATGTGCTTGTCTTTTATCTACATGAAAGTAAAAACTGAGTCATTGCAATCTGAAAGAGTACACTAATCACAGTGGAGAAAATTAGCAAACCTCAAAGCTGACATTGAGGAAAATGGAAAGCATATTTTCAGTTAAAGCATGTTCAGACATACAATGTTTCCAGCAATAAAGTGACATGAGACCAGCTTGACAGAAATAAAAGCCAGGAGGTGTTTTGGAGGAGGAAGGGGGATGATACTTTGCCTGTCCTTTTATAAATCCAGAAAAGAATTTATAAATGTAACTTAATTGGAGATTAGTGCTGTATTTAACAGAAATTGTTACTGCTACCAGAGAGATCAGTACCTCAATGCTAATTCGATACTGACTTCAGAGTAAAAGATGTGTGCATGTTCACATTAGAGTTTCCTAAGCCATCCTAAATGATAGTTAAATGAAACATGGTGTTCACTGAAGACACCAATTGGTTACCTGAAGACACCAATTTTTGTAAACTGAGCCTTTAAGGTATATATATAGATATAGCTTATATATAAATCCAAGCACTTAATCTTTGGAACATGGGACGTGCAATGGAATTTTTCTTGGAGAATTTTATTCCAGATGTCAGACTCTTAAAAGAGCTGAGCTGTGGCAGATAGAGGCAGGCTGGAAATGTTTGCATTTGGAAACTCCTCTAGAATTTTGAATCTACTTTGCTGGGAAGATAGGAGCCCTCATTAACCTACCACTTTTAGTCTGATATGCCATTTAAAACTAGATTTTAGTAATAACTCTGTGACACTATTGCATACTTATAAAGTATTCTTGCTTTTGTGTTACATGTATGAGAGTGTAATACAGTGTAGTATGCTTTAAGGGTTTCTCTAGGCCTTTGTGTGAGAGTGCCTTGTCTTTAGATCTGTGGTCTAAATGTCTTGTAATCTACACTTGTGCTTTTTTAGGAAGCATTACAGGGTAATAAACACTTTTCTGCATATTATCAGGAGTTTAGCAGAAAATTTCACCATCTTGGAAGCAAGTATCTTAGAAGTTCTTTGGAAGAGCTTTCTGTATAGAAATAGCTCAGCATGTACTCCTTGTGGGAATGGTTCGCTGTTCCATTACCAGTGATGTTTTGACAAAAAAAAAAATCCAACCAACCATATTTTCTCTTTTTAAGTAGACTCATTCTTTATGATTTTTTCTTGAATTTAGCTCTAATAAAAATTTTAGCAGCTGTTCTGTGCTTGAGGAATTGACCCTGGGAGCAGAAAGTAACAGCAGTTGCTAAAGTAGATGCTGTTTCTCCAGGTATTTCTGTTACCCAGTTTGAAGATATTTTTATTCTGGATTTCCAACTAAAACAGCCTCTATTGTAGAGATAGTTTGAATGATTTTTGTGTGATAGATAAGGAAGTGTTGATATCAACAAGACCTGGAAGCAATGGTGAACCTGCCAACCACCTGCCTTCCTTAGTAAGAATCAAGTTGTTTCTATATTAAAGATGCATTTAATTTTTTTCTCAATACCAAAAAGAACTGCAAGATGTTTAGTTTTTCTGTCAACAAGTAATAACGACTATTTTTAAGACTGCTGTGTATTTTGGTCTCCAAAGATCTGCAGTTTTTCTGAGAAGCTTTCTCTGAGACAATCAGTAATGCTTGAGGCAGAAACTTGAAATGTCAAAACCCCCTGAACAAAGGAATCGGCTGCTTCTAGTTTAGAAGAGACCTAGCAAAGAGCATAGCCCAGTGTTTGGGGGATAGAAGTCAGTCTGTGCCTGAGCAATAACCCAAGTGCATGTTTCATGCTGTAGTTCTTGATAGAATCCTCCTTGGCAGAGACTTAAAGATGTGCCGGCTGCTTTAACTATGCAGTGGTGGTTTATTCTTTCTGTTTTCTTTAAATGTGCCTTTAATTCTGACCATCATGATCTGTGCTTAATATTGTGTAACTGTAATTCTGATTACTTCTAATGAATCACTCTTGGAATTCCAGTAGTTGGTACTCTGTAAACTTGAGCATCGGAAGCATAGAGCAGTAGGAGCTACTCTGCTTACCCTACCTGAATCGATTTAGCCATAAATTACACTGACTGACTGACTTGCTTGTGTGACTAATCTTTGGGAAACATGCTTTAATTCTTGATTTCTTCTGTACATATAATATATACTGTATATATTATATTTACTGTGATGTGTTGATTTTCATGTGTTGTAATTCTTGTTTAAAAATAAATACATTTTTCTTTTAGTTGATCATAGCCGGGTTAAACTGACCTTAAAAACTCCGCCCCAAGATTCAGACTACATCAATGCAAACTTTATTAAGGTATGTTGTACTACTGTAATAGTCCTTAAATTCTTTTTAAGCTTTTATTTCATATCAGTGCAGTTTTAATATTACAGTCAGGGATAAGAATTTAAAGCTGTGAGGGATGACTTTCTTTTATTATGACTTGAAGAGATTTGCAAACATGATGCCATTTAGGAAATAATTTTAAAAGTTTTAATATTATTCTGTGTGTAAGTATAATATAAAATACTTAATTTTTAAGTGACAGGCAAGCAAATTACAGCATAGGAAAATTCAGATCCAATTGTTTTAACAGCTGATAGCGTTAAAAATACCAGATTTTGAGAAGCTGTTTTTAGGGATCATAAATGGGGCATTTGACAGATTATATATGTTATATGCACTTCTTGCTATTCATGGCACAAGTGTGGCAATGGAATTATATCTAACATTCTTAAAGAGAAGCCAGAATTTGACTAAAAGCCTCTAAAACTTCTGTTTCAAAAAGTGAGTATCTTGGGCTTTCCTTGTAGCTTTGTTCTGAGGCTGCTTCTATACAGTGATGCTTATTCCAAAACAAGTGTTCCTGCAAATCTCACTTCTTGAATGCTTACCTTGAAAAGTTGAATGTATATGTCTTCAAGCTTTATATAAAATAAATAGATAAATATATTATTTTTGAAATGTGGTATTACTGCGAGGGCGGAATCTTAAATTTGTTGAAGGAGATGCTTTTCAGCAGAAAACATTTTAGATTTTCATCATTAAATGTTTGAATAACGAAGAAAATGCAAACGTAAAGGGAATCTTTGGAATCTGCACATACAGAAACTTAATGTTTTCTGTTACAGTCTCTGGCAGCACAGTAGCTGTCATAATATTGGACCCCCTTGAAATCACCAGCAAAATTCCCACTAAATGTAAATAGGACTCATACTTCATATTCTCCCTTCCTGTTGTATTAAAATGTTGTAGTAAAATTAGAATATCTGGTTTTTTTATATGATTATAACCTAAAGACCTTTTTATTCAGTGCTGATAAATTTTCTTGATAAACACTAATGGTTCTTTTGTGCAATCCTAGGGAGTACATGGGCCAAAAGCATATGTTGCTACCCAGGGACCATTAGCAAATACAGTAATAGACTTCTGGAGGATGATATGGGAATACAATGTTGCTGTAAGTACCTGCTTAAAAAACAAAATATGGTATTACCTTATTTCATGGCACAGTGATTGTGTATCTGTTGACTTACCTGGCTATTATTGTCAAAAATGTCAACAGTGATTTAGTCCATTTACTTCTTAAATCTTGTTTTTGTAGTTTAAATAGCATTCTATATATCATTAATATTTATTCAATTTAATAATGTAATTTCAAAGTAATAATTTTATTGTATGAATAAGTAATAGTGCATATTTATGAACAGATTGATGTTTGTTTACATCTGTCCTGTAGGAGACCTTACAACTCTGACAATGTGGACTGACAAAATCTGATATAGAAGCAGCATGTGAAACAAAATAAAAGTCTACCTTTCCATTTATGCTAGTTTTGGGTTACTTATTGGTTTATATATTCTACATCTGTTTAAACAGCTACTGTCAGGAGTTAACTTTTAAGTGCTGTTAAAATTGGTTATGTTCAAGAGATTATTTCTGAAAGTACTTTTTCTTTTATCAGACACTTAAATCACGGTTACTTATAGTAACAAATAACTTACCTGCTGGTGTATTTCTATTGTGCTATTCACATTAATATATCTGAAATAGTTTCACCTAAGAAATGTTTATTGTTTTTTAAGTAGGTTTTTGCACCTACTTTAAGCAATCTATGTCATTTTAAGCAAATATAGCTATGTATCTTCCAGTTGGCAAATGGCTCCATGTTTTTGTGATTAAGTTTAAACTTTACAGTCAGGCTGAATAAATAAAGTATTTGTGCGGGATTTTAGTGAATTCAAAATAAGTAGCCTTAAAATGTTGTATTAATATTGAGATTATTTTGTGATGTATAAAAATTGCATACTATTTTAGAATTAAAAGAGCATGCATCTGCAGGTAGGAAAATATTAATAATTAGTCTCCTCAGTAGTAACCAATGAAGGAGTGTCAGTATCTGCCCCGATAGAAGCAAGCAGTAAATTGTTGGTGAATTTACTTTATTTAAACACAGCTAACTTTGAGCATCTTTTTATTCTTTTCAGATAATTGTAATGGCCTGTCGAGAATTTGAAATGGGAAGGGTATGTATACTAAATACAAAACTAAATAGGCATATTGCCCTGCATGAGCAGTGCTAATACCTGTGAAGCTTCATATGCCAAATCCATAACTGTAAAAATAATCTGCCAGATTGAAAGAGAATGTCTAGTCTTATATTTGTATGCATAGAAAATAGCGATGTGACTTTCTTTGCTCTATTGATAGTGTTACATTGTTGTTTACATGTCATCTCAGTGGAATATAGGTGTTTGTATAAAGAACTGTACCAATGGTCTGTTTCTGGTCATGTCACTATGAAAAAAGTCTTGCTCTTTGTGGGATGTAGGCCAGCTATCAAAATCCCAAGTCCTTCAGATTTTCCTGTCAATTGATACAGCTGCAAAAACGATATATTGCTGATTGGACTAGATGATCTTTTGAGGTACCTTCCAATCCCTAACATTCTCTGATTCTGTGATATCTTTTAAATCTCTGTGCTATATTCTTATAACCAGAGATGGAAAAAAAATGTGGTACAGAATTGTGAACTCCAGACTTTCACAAAACCTAAATTAGTTCTCAGCGCTTCCCTCTGTATAATGCATGCTTGCACATATGTAGGCAGCCATAAAATTCACTTCCTAATTTATAGAGTGTGTTTTGGCTGCATTTGTTGATCATTTGGGTTTTTGGTTTTGTTTTTCTTCTGGTATCCAATAGAAAAGACATTTTACTATCTTAATGGAAGTCCAGCAAGGCACCAGTAGACAGATGTTAAGAAAAAGTACTGAATTCTTTAACAATCATCTTTTAGTACTACACATGAATTAAATTAGGATTTTTTGCTTAACAGAAAAAATGTGAACGTTACTGGCCTCTGTATGGAGAAGCAGCTGTAAGTTTTGGACCATTTCGTGTTTCTTGTGTAAGTATAAAGCTTTATAAATTAATTTTGAAGGATGTAATGCTTTTTTGACTTAAAATAACTGTTCAAAATACAGTCTGTATTACAAAACAAATGCTTTTCTTAGTTCTTTGGTACCAAATTTTACACAAAGACTCTCAAAGGAATGCAGTGGAAAACAATGTGTGTATCTGAGCTGTGTGGTGTTTTGAATCCTCCATGAGTTTTTTTCAAGTAGGGAACCTGTGTGCCTTGGTCTTGTATATTTTTATATATTGTTTCTTTAGCTTTCCATGATGTAGTTTTGAATGTCTGTACCATACGCAAGAAATCAAATATTCATGCAGTTGTTTCACTGTTACGATTTGTGCGTTCTGAGTATACATGAGAAATGAAAGTAACACTGGAATAGGTTATTTTATTTAAATTACATAAAGCTAATTAGTATGAATAAAGAAAATAGAAGCAAAACTAATTTTTTAAACTTTTTTTCTGTTGGTAACAGTTACAGGTTTATTTGAAAATACTTCCTTTGCTTGTATTGTTGCTTTTAAAATCAAAACAAAAATAAGTAGCAGATCACCATGGGGTCTGAATCTTTTTCCTGGAGAATTCTAGGGGGTAACTGTCAAATAACCTCTGATTCCAGAAGGATGGAGGAAACCTGAACATATCTGTTGCGTGCTGTGTCGGTGTTATCGGGAGTTATCTCTGAGCATAATTACTAGAGCCTCTTCCAGTTTTGATAAGTGCTCATAAATGGTAATGTAAGGATTTTTGGCAGAATAATAGGCAGGAAGAGGGACTGTAGATATCTTCTGCACCAAGCACACAGGGAATTGAAAGGAATCATTCTTTTGGCACCTGTCATCTCAGCATCACACAAGAGTATACTCCAGTGGGTTTCTGCAATCATCTTTCCTTGGTAGAGAAAGCTGGGTAGTAAAAGAAGTCATGGTGCAATTACCATTTCATAAAAGGGAACAACTTATATAGCACAAATTCACTTCATTAATTTTGAGTATGGGTGAGGATATGGTGTGTGGGAGTATAGTCACCAGTCAATACAGTCAGCATTCCTTAGGTGTGGGATAGTATATGGTTGCCTTTGTACACACCTTTTTTGTACACATTGTTTATGTATCTTTATTCCTTCCTGCTTTACATACATTTGTGGGCTGTTTGTCCAACTTCTAGCTCTTAGAGTTGTGATTGCTTAGTCTTCACATCTAGGTGATGCCATGGGCCATCCAGCTTATCACATTGTGTTCAATAACAGCCTTATTACTTAAGGGAAGAGAACAGAAGATAAGCTGCATATAGGATGATCCTTCTCCTTGTACTTGATGTCAGCTTCTAGCAGTGGACTAGCAGAACTTCCTTAATTGGGTATTGCCCCTGGATTATCAATATTTTTTTATAATACAGTGAATGATTAATTTGACAATTATTTTTTATGGTTTGAGTTTTGGTTTTTGTCACTTACCCTTTCTGACATCCACTTCATTGTGTTGTTGGAAGAAAACATTTGTCTTTATTTTTGATCTTGCCACCTGGTAGTTTAATCAGGTTCTATTATGTTCTACTAGTTACTGTTAGGATATGAATGAAACCTGGCATTAAATTGTTGAGTCATCAGTATAAATGACCTTACAGTTAACTTTTTACACTGGGGTTCATGATTGGCTTTAGTTGTTCACTTATTCTGAAACAGTGGAATTGATCCATTCCAAATTGATCTTAAAACTTTTCTTTCTTCTCCTTAACTCAAAATTGCGTGGGTTTGGACAGGAATTGCTGCTATTTTCTAGCTGAAGTGCCTTAAGGTGTTCAGAAAGAGCTAGCATGCCAGTTTGTCAAGCTATTTTTAATCCTACTTTGAAATAGTCTACCAAGATCTAAGTATACTTCAAGTTCATCTTGTCAAGAAAGCATATACTTACAGATTTTAGTCTATAAAGATTCTGAATAGCCTTTTCCTACCTTAAATCGATTTTAAAATTGGCTTGTGGGATTGAGGGTTTTTTGTGAGTTTTTCTTTTTAACCTAGTGGCTGATGATCACACATCTGGAAAGCATTTGTGAAAAAGTGTACAATGAAATTGACTTCTCAGCTATAGCTTAGAATGTGTGACCTGTGGGTACAGTGGTGTGTATGGGCTCCATTGCTGCTAGCCATGCACTATATCTTTGAAACCTGCAAGGTGTTAGAATTGGTTTTTGATGGAAAATGTTAAATTCCCAGTAACGGATAGGAACACATTAAAGCATATATGCCGTCTCCTAAATTCACTGTAGGGAGATGTAATGGTAAGCTTTTAAAGGTATCTTCAAATTGTGATATTACTGATATTTTAAATACAGTAGTATTGTTTGCTGTCTACAGTATAAACTTTACTTGATATTCCAAAGACATGGAAGCTATGCTTTTTGGCCACAATCAAGATAATTATAATGATCCATTCAAATGCACCCTTAATTGAAAATAATAAAAGAGGAAAAAATGAAAGGAGATGTCACAGAATAGAGTGCTAAGAGGCTGAAGTTTATACAGCAGAACTGTTATAGAAGGATGGCTGTGGGAGGCAATCTGTAAATAAATATATGAAGAAATAAAGCAAAATAAGTACTTTGAAATACTTTTGCAAGGTTTATTGATGGTTTCAGGAGCAGGCTAGACACTGGTTTGAGAACTCACATCTTTATTTTATGTGAAAGTGTCATCTTTCACAGATATCTTGTATAGCAAGCTAAGGTGCTGCTGTCCTAAAATCTATGTTTTGATTGCCCATCTTTTGGAGAAATTGTAGATACAAAACCAGAAAATTGAAAATTAAAAGACGATACCAGAATTTAAAGTTTGTTTTTTTAGCTATATCCTGTATGTTGCGTATTGATCTTTCTTTTCCCAATTCATTACTGTTTTCTCATATTTAGGAAGCTGAACAAGCAAGAACAGATTACTTCATTAGAACGTTATTACTTGAATTTCAAAATGTAAGTACACAATCACTTCTAGTTTCAACTTAATGGTTATTCAAAGATTTCTAAAATGATACAATGGGGGGAAACTCATGAAAATATGTTCACTTTTTTAGATGCTGACTCTGTAGGAAATTACCAAGTTTAGAAGTGATGTTAAAAGCTGAGTATATAAGAAAAGAGTAGTGAAACTCTTTACTTGTCTTTTGTGTATGTTTTTGGTTAGCCAAAGGTGTGTGAAGTCTTCAATAGCATGTGTGAACAACTAGAAAGCTTCTGTCACCCTAGGAGAATTTCAGTTTACCACACCTGCAAATACGATGACAAATTGAATCAAACTTGTTAAAAAAACCCTATTTCCTCTAGTTAACCTCTTTTTGGTTAAATATGTGTACTTGTTAGAATTTGCCCTATACCCTCATTTATTGTCAAGAGGGTTTTACAATGTTGAAAGATATTTCTTATGCCTGTTTCGTACTTGTATTGCCACATAAAAATAAAGCGAGAATGCCAACATCTTAGGGATTTATTTTTCTCCCCAAAGTTTCTCACTTTATCTTGTTAAAAGTTAATCTTTTTGGACTTGAAATAGATATGAGAAATATGGAAAGTTCTTGATTAAATTGAGTTGTACTGTCTTTTTGCTTGGAGAACTTCTGCATGGGGGAATTGTATGTAATATATTTAAAGGTCAAGACAGATATGTACTTTTCAAAATGAGCCCAAGACTTTGGAATTCTTAAAGATTTGGTATCCTAGTGTTCGAGATAGAGAATCGGGTTACCAGACAAGTATTCTGGTAAACCAGTTCATTTACACTCTTTAAGTTGGCAACTGTAAAAGGTTACAATTAGTTGCTTTACAGAATAAATTGAGTTTATTCATCGTAAAGAAAACTTATTACACAAACTACTGTAAAACATGAGACCTGCTTCATAAACTATGTTATGTTAATTGTGAAAATTGTCAGATTTTCAGTGAAATAAAAGAACTTGCATTCTTATATAAGTGTTAAGAATGAATGTTTTAAATACGTTTGCAAAAAAGGCTTAAGTGTCAGATTTGAGGTGACTTTATTTTTCTGAAAAGCAACTGTCAGTAAATAAAAATAAGTGTAGAGCAATCCTGCAAAAACATGAAGGTTAACAGTCTGCTTTACAGAATACCTGTCATTTTAATTGGCATCCTGTAGTAAGAAATTATTTATTATAGGTTATGTTTTCTTTGGCATTGCTTTGTTCCTTTTCAACAACTGGTATCACAACAGTTATAAAAACTCCCCTAACTTTGGGGAGTAATTTTTGTCTGCAGTAGCTTGCTAGTTGCTTGCAGTGGGATGCGTGAACTTAATCAGTTGGTTTCTGTTAGTGCATCCTGAATGCTCTCATAACTGACCATGCTCTGAAACTTTTTAGATAGCAGAAATTAATTGCAGAGTGACTACAAGGTTTGCAACATTTTTTGAAATGGTGCACTTTAAACCAGAGCTGAAAACATAAAAAACCCCAACACAGAACCTACATTACTTCTAATACTTCAATATTAAAGGAACTGGAGGTGTTTAATCTGGAGAAAAGGAGGCTCAGGGGAGACCTTATCACTTTCTACAGCTACCTGAAAGGAGGTTGTAGCAAGGTGGAGGTCGGTCTCTTCGCCCAATAACAAGTGACAGGACAAGGGGTAATGGCCTTGAGTTGTGCTGGGTGGGGGAGGTGGTTAGACTGAATGTTAGGAACAATTTCTTCACTGAAAGGGTTGTCAGGCATTGGAACAGGCTGCCCAGGGCAGTGGGGGAGTCCCCATCCCTGGAGGCATTTAGAAGACATGTACATGTGGTGCTGAGGGACATGGTTTAGTGGTGACTTGGCAGTGCTGGGTTAATGGTTGGACTTGATGATACTAAAGGCCTTTTCCAACCAAAATGATTCTGTGATTCTAGATCTTGAGAACTGGTTGTTTCAGAAACTGTAGCTAACTTATATTTTACTTCCATATACTCTACATGCAAATCACGTTTAGGTACTTGACTGCCATGAGCTCTGTTCTGGTTAATTTTTATAGGATGCCTGTGTACTGCATAAAAACTAAGTAATAACAAAATGCTACAGTTTGCACTATGTTTTTTACCTTAGCAAAGAGCCCAAAGTTTATGTTCCTTTACGGAGTAATGTAACTGAAAGTATTAAGAAGACATGTTGATATTGAGCCTACACAGCTGGTGAAAAGAGCTTTCTTCAGACTTAGCTTAGCGTATTTGCTTCAGAATTTTTGTGAGCACACATTTTGGTAAAGTAAGACTTTTTATCTTACTTTGAAGAATTCTAAGTGTAGCTGGGGAGGAAAATATGTATTTGTGCTATAAAGTAACATCCTTTTAAGTTCACTTTCTGGTTTTTCAGAATAATGAAAAGGTTTGTCACTTCTGTACGATTTTCAATGGAGTATCATACAAAATACTATAAAAAAGAATTTAAAACTCATATAAATATACAAAGTTATCCTAGTTTCTAGGAGGGAAACTAGTTTGAAGCTTGAAGATTATTTTAAGCTGAAACACCAGTTTTTTTCTTAAAGTGGAGTAAGAAAAGGACTAAGAAATTTCCTTTTAATTTTTAATTTCCATATAAAAAGCATTATCTCAGAGGGTTTATTTCTGACAGCTCTGCTAATGCGAAAAATCACTTTTTGTCTTTTTAAATGTAATTAAGTGAAAGTTCTTGGTGGACCTTAGTAGGCAGCTATAACATTTTCTTACTCCTTATTGATAACTGTGGTTTTGCATAATAAGTTGGATTTTTAAAATTCCTTTTCTTAGGCTGGATTTTTTTCTTCTTTTTACTAGCTGCAGCGCTTCCACAGGTCTGGCAGAAGTAAAGCATCAGAAATAGTTTGTTCAGTTGGAAGATGATAAAAATTTCCATGCTCAAGAGGCATGCTGTGTTGTTCCTTAAATAACTGAACAGAAGATAGCATAGGTCTTCAAACTTGTAACCTGTAACGTTCCTCCAAAAATTCGTACACCTCTCTTGTACATGACTTTGAGGGCATATTAGAATTTAGAGGTGTGACAACGTCATGGAAAGTGCAGTAGAAATAGCTGTACTGTGGTTGGTTTGGATAATGATGAGAAAGATAATTTGGTCTTTCAGGGATTCAGGTAGCTGAGTAACTGAGCTGTTCTAAAGCCTGCTTCTTACTGTGTCTTTAGTACTATTGTAACATGAGTTAACTAGAATAAAAGTGTACCTCCTTTTGTTGGAAGTGTGATCCATATTTAGATACAGCCTGTATTCTTTCTCTCATTTTCTTAATTTCCATCTGCACGTGCATGCATGTGCACACGTGCATTTTCACAGAATCACGGAATATTCAGAGTTGGAAGGGACCTCCAGAGATCATCTAGTCAAACTCCCCTAGAGCACATCACTCAGGACTGCATCCAGGCGAGTCTTGAAAATCTCCAGAGAAGGAGACTCCACAACCTCTCTGGGCAGCCTGTTCCAGTGCTCTGGCACCCTCACTGAAAAGAAGTTCTTCCTCATATTTAAATGGAACCTCCTATGTTCCAGCTTGTGCCCATTACCCCTAGTCCTGTCACCGGGAACCACTGAAAAGAGTCTGGCTCCATCCTCCCTCAACCCACCCTTTAGGTATTTGTAAACATTAATTAAATCACCCCTCAGCTTTCCCTTCTCCAGGCCAAAGAGTCCCAGTGCTCTCAGCCTTTCCTCATAGGGGAAATGGTCCAGTCCCCCAGTCATCCTTGTTGCCCTCTGCTGGACTCTCTCCAGTAGGTCCCTGTATCTCTTCAACTGGGGAGCCCAGGACTGGACACAGTATTCCAGTTGAGGCCTCACCAGGGCAGAGTAGAGGGGGAGAATGACCTCCCTCAACCTACTGGCCACACACTTCCCTGTGCAGCCCGGGGTGGCATTGGCCTTCTTGGCGGCACAGGCACATTGCCAGCTCATGGATAATTTACTGTCTACCAGGACTCCCAGATCCTTCTCCTTGGAACTGCTTTCCAGGAGGTCCCCCCCTTAACCTATACTGGTGCCTGGCATTCTTTTTCCCCAGGTGCAGCACCCTACACACAGCCAGCTCTCGAGCCACCTCACTGTCCCCTCATCTAACCCACAGTTCCTGAGTTTCCTAATGAGGATGTTATGGGAGACAGTGTGAAAAGCCTCACTGAAGTCAAGGTAGATGACATCTACTGCTCTCCCCTCATCCAGCCAAGTGGTTATAACATCATAGAAGGCTGGCAGATTGGTCAAGCATGATTTACCCTTGGTAAATCCATGTTGACCACTCTCAATAGCTTTCTGTTCTTCTGTATGTTTGGACATTACCTCCAGAATGAGTCGCTCCATCACCTTCCCAGGGATGGAGGTGAGACTAACCGGCCTGTAGTTTCCTGCGTCCTCCTTCTTGTCCTTTTTTGTATACTGGAGTGATGTTGGCTTTCCTCCAGTCTTCAGGTACCTCTCCTGTTCTCCCTGACTTTTCAAAGATGATGGAGAGTGGCCCAGCAATAACATCTGCCAGCTCTCTCAGCACTTGTGGGTGCGTCCCATCAGGGCCCATGGACTTATGGATGTCCAGTTTGGCCAAGTGGTCTCTAACACAGTCTTCCTCTATTGAGGGAAAGTCTTCGCCTCTCCAGACCTTCCCTCTTGCCTCCACGGTTTGGGATTCACGAGAGACCACTTTAGTAGTGAAGACCAAGGCAAAGAAGGTATTCAGTACCTCTGCCTTTTCTGTGTCTTCCACCACCAGGGCGCCCGCCTCATTCATCAGTGGGCCAACATTTTCCCTAGTCTTCCTTTTTCTATTGAGGTTCTGAAAGAACCTCTTCTTATTGTCCTTAACCGTAGCAGCCAAGTCGAGTTCTGCTTGAGCTTTGGCCCTTCTAATTTTCACTCTGCACAGCTTCACTACATTTTGGTACTCCTCATAAGTTGCCAACCCCTTTTTCCAAAGGCTGTAGACTTTCTTTTTGTTCCTGAGGTCCAGCCAAAGCTCTCTATTTAGCCAGGCTGGCCTTCTTCCTCACTGGCTCGTCTTTCGGGGCCTGGGGATTGCCTTTTCCTGAGCTTTTAAGAGTTGCTTCTTGATATATGCCCAGCCATCCTGGGCACCTTTGACCTTCAGGACTGCCTCCCAAGGGACACTCTCAACCATGCTCCTAAGCAGGCCAAAGTCTGCCTTTCAGGAGTCCAGGGTGGCAGTTCTGTTGGCTCCCTGCCTTGTTTCTCCAAGAACTGTGAACTCTATCATTTCACAGTCACTCTGCCCAAGACGACCTCCAGCCTTTACATCCCCCACAAGACCTTCTCTGTTAACAAGCAGCAGGTCTAGTAGGGCACTGTCCCTAGTTGGCTCCCTTACCAGCTCTGTTACGAAGTTGTCTTCCACACACTCTAGGAACCTCTGGGACTGGTCTCTCTCTGCCGTGTTATATTTCTAGCAGACATGTAAGAGGTTGAAGTCCCCCACAAGAACAAGATCAAGTGATCGTGAGATCTCTGCCACTTGCTTATAGAATATTTTGTCAGCCTCTCCATCCTGGTTGGGGGGTCTATAACAGACTCCTACCAAGATGTCTGCTTTATTGGCCTTCCCCTAAGTCTTACCCATAAACACTCCATGCTGTCATTCACATTTTTGAGTCCAAGACATTCAATTTTGTCTCTAACATAGAATGCCACCCCACCACCTCTCCTTCCTTGCCTATCCCTTCTGAAAAGTTGGTAGCCATCTATTGCAGCACTCCAGTTATGCGAGTCCTCCCACCATGTCTCTGTGATGGCAACTAAATCATAGCTTCCGTGCTGCCTCCAGCTCCTCCTGTTTGTTGCCCATGCTGTGTGCATTTGTGTAGACATGCTTCAGCTGGGCTAATTGTCTCACTGCTTTTTTGGGCAGACAAGCCCTAATTCCCACCTGACCACTCTCAGACTCTTCCGTGGCTTCCAACCTATCAGTACCTCTCATGTCTCTGCTACTACTTGAATCACCATCCCCTACCTTCACTGTGGCAGCAGACTGCAAGAGCTTGCCAGCACTATTACCCACAAGCACTGGCATGCTGCTCCCAGGCATTGCTTTAGTTATTCTGGTTCCACCCCCGTCCCTCTTCAAACTTAGTTTAAAGCCCTTGCAATGAGTCCCGCTAGCTCTTGTCCTAGGGTCTTTCTCCCCCTTCAGGTTAGGCTTCCCCCACCTTTTGCCAGCCTGTCTGGTGACCTGAAGATCAACCCATGATCAAAAAAAACAAAGTCCTGCTAGTTGCACCAGCCTCGGAGCCAGGAGTTAATCTGCTGACTCTTCCTGTTAACCCCCACATCAATCCCTGCAACTGGTGGGGTGGAAGAGAACACCACTTGTGCTCCCGATCCCTTAACCAGCTGTCCCAGGGCCCTGGAGTCTCTCTGCATTGCCCCTAGACTTATGGTGACCACCTCATCACTGCCTGCTTGAAAGATCAGTAATGGCTAGTAATCTGAGGACTGAACCAGGGTAGGGAGTTTTTCCTGCATATCCTTAATCCTGGCCCCAGGGAGGCAGCTGACTTCCCTAAGAAGTGGGTCTGGCCTGCATATACGGCCTTCCGCTCCCTTTAGAAGTGAGTCACCTATGACTAGGACCTACGTTTTTTTTTCTAAGCGAGGAGGTTTTGATGTGAGGCACGGTCCGACTTGGCCTCAGTGGCACCTCCAGTTTTGGCGAGCCATCACCCTCATCCCTGGCTGGTTCCCCTTGCAGAGCATCATATCTATTTTGCAGGGTCACCTGGGGAGCTGGGATAGTTACCCTAGGGACACACTTCCCACACTGCTTGCACCGTGCAGGAACTTGTCACCATTGCTCACTGTCCTGTGAGCCATCATGCTCGCCAGGTGGAGAGGGGACAAGGGAGCGCTCTGCATCATGAGCCCTGCCTGACTGCTAGGCCAGGGTCAGGGGCTAAGTTGAGTCATGACACCGATGGTCTGTCTCCCTCTCATACTCCGTGATACTCCTCAGCCTCTCTACTTCCTCCCTCAGCTCTGCCACCATGCATAGCAGATCATAGGTCAGCTCGCACCTCACACAGTCGTTCTCTCTGCTGTACTCTGACAGGCTCAGGCACTCCCTCCGGCCGGAAACCTGGACCTCCACATGACTATAGGAGACCTCTGTCTGGGTTGCCATGGTCCTCGTGGCAGCAGCTTTTTTTGGGCGAGTGGAAACCATAATTACTGATGATCAACCAGGCTAACTGCCCTGCTATTACTCTGTTCCACACCTCAGCTCCTCCCTCCCCTCCCTAGTTCATGGCTCCTTGGTGCCACCCCGCGGATGCGCTTGTGCGAACTGCCCCTTGCAAACTGCTGGGCCGTGCCTTACACATGTGCCACGTCCCTGTTTGCCTGCTCCCGTTCGCTGCACTCCCCAGGGGCATTTAAAAATCTCCCGCGCGGCTCGGGGCCAGGCCTCATTGGCTGCTGCCAACTTCTGGGAGCCTCAGGGGCTGTGAGTGGGGGGGTCCCTGGCTCAGGAATCCCCTGCACAGCACGATCGAACCCTCACCGCCTCGGCCTCACCTCAGTCTTGCTGCCACTGCTGCTGCTTCACCGACTGACTGATGGCTGGTTCTTACCGTGTTTAAATCTCCCACACGTCTCATTTTGTAATGTGACAAAACAACAGCAACAACAACCCCACTCCATTTGTTTCCAGTGTATGTTACTGGAGCATGACTGGAATAAGAACCTTCCATGGTGGTCTTTCCCTTTCTTTCTCCCTTTCATGGTTTAAGACTGTAAGGACAGAGAATCTTACACAGTGCAATGTTATGGGCCCTTTAGCCTGTAGGTTATAGAGAACTGTCCCATAGTGCGTTCTCTTGTGCATTAGCAGCGTTCAAATGCTACTTCAGAGTTCCCCTTTTGTTTTTCTAAGTGGTAGGAGCTGTAGACTGTTTTAATACAGTAAATGGCTTTGCTTTTCTACACTTAATCATGCAAAAAGTGAAGGTTCATAGAACTAATTATTTCATACAAATTCCTCAAATACGTTTTATCAATAACACCTTCCTCCCTCCCTCTTCCTTAGGAGACTCGTAGTGTCTATCAATTTCATTATGTTAACTGGCCTGACCATGATGTCCCTTCATCTTTTGATTCTATTCTGGATATGATCAGCTTGATGAGAGAATATCAGGAACATGAAGATGTACCAATTTGCATACACTGCAGGTATCTAATATATTTATTTTTTAAGTTTATATAAATTTTAAATTTTTTGAAGTCTAGACTTGGTATGAGATGCACTAGTTTGATTCAAAATCAGAATTTATTTATTTTAGTTTTCTAAAAAGAAATATTTCAAACTTTGGCTCAAAATCATAGAGTCTTCATTGTCTTAAAAGTCATGCCACAGTGAAATTTTTGCCTCTATTTCAGTTTAAGAAACAATATCAATCAGAAAACAATTAGTCTCTGAAAGGGAAACTGTTTTGTGGTTCTCAAGACATTTTAATTCTCATTAAGACAAAATAGACTTTGAAGATGATTGCAAATCAGATATGGGAGTGAAGGCTTCATTCTCAATAGGAGAGACTACATAGCAGGTGCATTGCTATCTAAGAACTTCTCTGTCTGTGTCCTAATATGCCAAAAAACATCTCTAATACTTAGGCTGTAGTTTCTGGTTGGTAAGTCTTTGCTTCTGAGCAGCAGTTTCATCTTTGACCTGAAATTTGGCTAACTGAAGGACTGTTTCAGGTAAACTGCCATGAAAGTGTTTTGGTGAATTGACAATTTCTGACAATTTCTCTGGAAAGTTCTTGCCTGTGATATTTGATACTTTTTAAAGCAACAAAGGTTAATGTATTATATGTCAGAAAAACTGAAAATGTTAAATTGTTGGGCTTTAACTCCTTAGAGCTTGGTTATTCTCTTAAGCTGTATAGATATCTACTGTCTTCATCTACGTTCTTTCTAACTTGTCACTCTAATTGAGGTCTAAAACTATAAAAATCTACTTGGCACTGAAATCCATTTTATTTTGTCCTGTTGTTGTTGAAGGTCAATACAGTTGTGAAGTTTAGGTTTTTTACATCAGTATAATTATAATGTAATAAATATGCATGCTTTATAACTCTTTATGTATAAAACAGATAAATTCATACTATTAGGAAGAATAAATGTGATAGTTCCCTGTAAATTTGTATAGCTTTCAGATTTAAGTTTTTTAGATAAAAAGCAGAAAATACAGGTATGATCCTTAAATCAGAAAAAAGCGCAAAGTCTTCAAGCATTTTCTGTTCTGCCATTTGGACAAAATTCATTACATTTGGACAAAATCTTCAACCATTCTTGAACCGGTGGTAACTGGGGATAGTGCGATGAAAGAGGCAATAAAAATGTCAGCATTGAAGCATCCTTCATGATTGCAGTTCCAATTGGCTATGAAAAACTTGCATTAAAAACTTCAGTGCTCTATTTTGCACTGCTATTTTTTTTTTACTTTTAACACACTATAGTGTCAGGTTCAGTGACCTTAAAATGATAATTGAAGGATATTTTTTTTTTTTTTCTATGTGGACTCTGGAAATATAAAGCTTGTAGTGTGTTTTTAACAAATTAAAATAACTTCTAACACACCTGTTTATGTTCGTAGTGCAGGCTGTGGAAGAACAGGAGCCATCTGTGCCATAGATTATACATGGAATTTGCTTAAAGCTGGGGTAAGGAATTTTAAAAGAAGAAATTTTGTGGTATTCTGTCATTTTGTAACAGTGATTGATTGAGCTCCCAAATGTTCTAAAATATTGAAATGTTTAAGACATTCGGAACTCTTTTGACAGGTTGGTGGTTTAGTTTCATTGCGTTCATGCTTTAGTATGAACTTACTTTCCTTTGACAGTAATTTTTTACCTAAAAAAAGTCACTGTAAAATTCTAAATATTTTTTTAATGTATTTCAATATAAAGTGACTTTGATTTCAAGTTTTTCAATCTCTCTGCTTACTCTTGCAGCTCCTAAAGCCTAATATTTCAAATATACAGAGATAACTTAATTCTTGGGTTTTCAGGTTATGAAGCATCATTAAATGTCACATTAATGATTTCATTGGATGCCTCATTTTCAAAATACTTGAAATGCTCTCATCTAGTCTAAATCAAGTGTTTAAAATCAGTTCTGGAGAGGAATTGCTTGTTTAAAAAAAATTTTGAATAGCTGCAATGTGGAGAGAACAGATTGGCTTTACATACAAAAGTTAAATATACTTTGGATGTCTAACAGCTTTTGTATTGCTATTCTGACAGTTATGTCAATGTAATTGACTTCTTTCTGTATTTCAGAAAATACCTGAAGAATTCAATGTATTTAATTTAATACAGGAAATGAGGACACAAAGGCATTCTGCAGTGCAGACAAAGGTATAGTTTGTTTTAAAATGAATCTTTATCATATGATAGTATACCATCATTCTATGTAAAGATCTCATGCAATAATTTTTATCTCATAACCTACTTTAGGAGCAGTACGAACTTGTCCATCGAGCCATAGCACAACTGTTTGAAAAGCAATTGCAAAAATACGAAAGTTGTGCGGACTGGAAGATTGCAGATGGAGTGGTATGTGTCTTTCCCATATGAGTTTCAGTCAGTTGTGGCTGTTAGCTTCTGATCAAGATTTTCCTGTAAAGTCTGTTTAAAGTTAAGTGTCCAGTGTGTTAAGGCATATACAGAACTTGTTTGGACTACAAGTGGTTTTTGCTGAGTAGGGACAGCTAGCCTGTACTCAACTTACACTGAGGACTTGGTTATAAAAGTTGAGTCAAATAATTAAAGGAATAGTTACCACCAATATATACCAAAAGCAATTGCAATGGAGGAAACAATAGAAATAACTGTAGTATGGATGAAATGCAGGACTCTAACTTAATATTTAAATTGTGAATTATGTCTTTGCCTTGGTGAAGCGGCAGTAGTTGGCAGCTGACTTACCCCAGTTCTGATATACTGGCAGCAGATGAAATTTTGTGGAAGCCTGACCTTTTGCAAATTATTTGTTAAACAGTGTGATAAAGAACAAGTTAAAATAAAACTCAAGCATATATTTATATATATAAAAATAAAAATCAATAAATACACATGTGTGTATATAGAGGAATTCTATCTGATCTATGTTTAGGTTAAACTCTTGAAAGGGAAAAACTTCATTAAAGTTTTCTTTTCTGCCTTCCCCCCAGTGTGGTGTTGGGCCCAATTGTAAACCAGTAGATAAACACTGATCTGACTTTTCAACTGAGACTTCAATATTATGTGCTGTTGCATACTGCTTGGTCTTGGCCCAGCACAGCCGTGATGCAGTTGAGCAGGACTGGCAACGAATGATCTTATTAAGTTCTCTATTGTGTTGAAGTACTGTTTGCACTGGAACAGACTGGGGAAAAGAAAAATAACTTAAAAATGCCATTGTGAGGATACTTCATACTCTACCCTAATAACAAAGGGGAAAAAAAAAAAAAAAAAAAAAACACAAAGAAAAAACCAAACCAAAACCTTGGAAAATGTTCTTCAATGGTAATCATGATATTTGTGGATTTTTCTGTCTTTCCACTTCAAATTTCATGTCCCTGGGGTTTTTTCCCTGTTTATGTTCAGATATGTTTTCTTGGGTACTACTGGGCACTATGTGAAAAATGGCTTTTTTGATCAATATCTTCTTTCTCCCCCACAGTCCAGAACCGTGTACCACCCTTTCTCCTTGGACTGTGTTTTGTGTATTGAGTAGTTTCATCTGTCCCTTCAGTACCTAATTGGTGTAGGCTCTGTAGCTCTCTAGAGGGAATACGAGTAGTATTTTCAGGACTCTGAAATATCTGGAAGCAATTTTAAATCTGCCATTACTAATAAGCATCTCTTTAATTTTAGGGGTTTAGCTGTTCAATGCTGTGCTTTCTAGGAAGTCTAAAATGTTTTTCATTCTTGGGGGAAAAAACCTATACCCTTCTGTTAACTCTTAAGAATTTATATCAGATCATGCAATAGTTCTGACATCTGTAGTCATGACAAGAAACCTGACGGGCTGAATGCAATACGGATAGGGCATACTCTTTTAATTTGTTATAGGTTTGGTATTCAGCCTATCTTGTCTGTGAATTTTCATTTTATTTCTGAGGAATGACCATGATAGGGTTTGGAATGTGTAGATTTATTAGTTTTGTACAGAATTTATTCCTAATTACTTGAGTTTTGGTCATGAAATAATAGTCAGATCAGTCCACTGTATTTTCTGGTTATTTGACTTTGATCTGATCTGTCTGCAGTCATATATATAATCAAAAATGGCTTATTATTTAAATGTATTCTAGAACATGTGATTAAGGAGGTGACACAGTATGCTGATACTATGTCTGTAACAAAGGGAAGTGCTGTCTGCAGCGCATCGTATGAAGTTTGAATTGACTGAGTAATAAAACAAGAGCAAAGCGATTATGGATAGGTAATGTGCATAGGGGTGAGGCAGGGAGAAATCCCAACTCTGTGCAGTGATAGGGTGTGAGTTGGGTTTTGCTTGGATATGATCTTGGTTATAATCAATAAGTTGTAAAGAAAATAGAATTTTAGCAATTATTTGGAAACTAAAAAGAGCAGAGAATGTAATGTCATTATGTGGATACCTTGCAACTTGAATACTGTCTGCAGGTATAGTCTGTAAATTAAATTGCATGAAAAAAAGCATCTTCAGGTACCAGCCAGAGTACTGTCACCAGCCCCCACAGTAGCCACATTTTGGGGCAAAGATAAAATTGCTGCTCAGAAGCGTTTTTTGTTTCTTATAAGAAAAGACTCGGGTGCTAAATTTGATAATCAAAACTGTTGTTTTTTTTCTCCTCCTGCCCCACAGTAGGACTATTTTAATTTATCAAACAACTAAATTGGAACTGAGTCGTGGACTCAGCCCCCTTCCCACTGAAATATTGTCATATATTTGAAGTCATTAACTGTGTGCTTCTTGCCATCTTTAGTTTTGTTTATACTGCTGTGAAAATATTACATTTGGTTTTGTGTTTGGAAGCTTTGAAACATATGTGAGCTGATTAGTTGTGATCACCTGATATCAACCAGTCAGATTTGTATTAGTAGAATATTTTGTGCATTACTTGGGAGGCATCTTCATGATCTGAAGTGAACCACGGTTGTCTTGGAAAGTCTGAATCAGATGAAATTCCATCAAGTTGGATGTTCTGTATGTAGAAAAAGGAAAATTGATTGAAAGACAAACAAAAAGAAGTTTACTATCTCTTCAAAAATATTTCTTGTTGAATTTTGTCTCTTGACAGTAACAAGCGTGTTACAATACTGCAAGTCCTTGTTTTGCCCTTATCCACTAATAGAAGCTTGTAACGCTTTCGCCAAAATATGGCATTGCGAGTACTCTCAAGTATCTCTTGCATTTCTTCCTGTAAAAGTGACAGAATTCTGTTGCTGTGGTTGATTGCAGTTTTAGAAGCTATGGAGGAATCAGCTGCTGTAAGAAGAATGTTGATGTTCAAAATATTAGTGGTTTGGAAACTCTAAGTGAAAAGACTTTGCTGTTCGGATTCTCTTTGCTGTTTCGTAGCTTGGATAGAGTTTTTTGGCCATTGTAACATTCTAAAAAAATCACGTATGTCTTCAGAGACGTTTATCTTGTTACCCATACTTGGAAAGTTTTATTTAATCTCAACCATTTGAGCATATTATTTCAGTCTGAAATATTTCTCTTTTTATCTACTGGTGCTCTGTGGTTCCCATGCTGCTTTATGATAAGGGCAAAAGGAATGCCTCAATTCCTTTTAAGGGAAACCGTGAGATTACTTCTGGAAGAGTCTTTGCAGTAAATTTACAAGTACTTTACCAGTATAGAAAGCTTCTGAATGACATTAAATTTTTCCACTGTGAGTTCCAAAGGAAAATTATGCACTGCAGTTCCTGGGCAGAAGGTTTTGAGTTGTAGGTAATGCCTGTGAAATGTCAGTCTAAAACTGTGATCCTCCATTTGCTCAAAGTTTGTGACAGCTCTGTTTGGTGATTCAGCCATTGGAGGAAGTAGGTGGGGAAAAGAGCCACCCTTGGGAGATGATAGCACAATTTAAGTCACGTTAGGAAGTTGAATTCAGACACTCCATCTGCCATGAGAATTCCTTGTTCCTCTGCATTACCACAGGAACATAAGTTATTCTATATTATTGTAGACTAGACTAGATAAAATCTACATTTACAAGTATTTGACTTTATCGTCTTTTCATTTGTTAAGGTCTTTTATAGATACATATACACACATTTCAAATATATATATGTGTAATTTAACAGAATATCTAGAAATTCCTAACTATGAGCATTTTCACTTGATCTGAGTAGCTGCTCCCTCAAATTAACAAGGACATTGGAACTCTTGAGCAGTTGATGCATGTAGAGGCAAAGGCTGGGGAAAGCTCCTATTCTTTTGTTTATCCACATTTTGTTAATGCTTCTGTTTTCCTGTAGTGAGAAGCCTACCATAGTAAGATAGGTATCTTCTCTAAGAAAGCAGGGCACTGCAGTGAACACTTACTTAATTGCATGTTTGTTAATCCGTTAAAAAATAAATTGTATGATGGCCCTTGTGAACTACATATGTCATTCTGTTTTTCCTAAGCTGACACTTTTAAAAATTATTTTCTGCCCAAGAATGCAGCATCTGTCTAGAGAAGCAAGGCAGTGTTGACTGATGCCTGTAAGCTGTGATTAGGAAGGCTGGAAGACTCTTAATATTACCATCTGTTCTTCTCAATGGATGAGGTCATCCCTGTGAGATACCCCACATTTGCTTTTGCAGTTGAGCGTCCTCTGTTCTGCTCCATGCTAGTTGTTCTACACTACAATTCACTTTGATATATGACAGAACGGAAAGTCTGTGAGTTGGTATCACTCAAGGGCTCTCAAAGTACCAGTTGTTCACTGTATGTCATGACACAGAACTGAGAATGAGTAACAGACTTTCTCTGAGGGTTCATCAAGCAGTATTACTCCAGTAGTAACTGAGCACAATTAGTTAAAAATGCTGCAGCAGCATAAATTGGATGCGAGCACTGTTTTCTGTCCTGCATGGGTTAGTGCATTTGCTTACTGCCTTAAAATTTTATCATCTTCAACCTCTGAAGTAAAAATCCTTCACTTACTTGGGAATCAGCCGTCTAAAAGTAAACGAAGCCTTAACAGAAACATCAGTCTGTTGGGCTAATTAGGCAAAATAGTGAAGTCCTCCTTTTTTGGTGATAATTCCTGTAACACTCTTGCTCCTGATCTAGTGTGACTAGAACAGAGTGAGCTGATCCTGATTTTAATCTAATGCAGAAGTGAAAGCTTCTGAGCACATAATATCTGCCTGAAACCTTTCCAGTGTATGAAGTTGGGTTAACCACTGACTTCTCCTGTGGGGTTGAATTTAAAAATACCACTTTGTGTGTGTTTCGTTGGGGTTTTTTTAATACATTTTTTTCTTTTAAGGAGTTGTTTTCATAAACCTTGTGCTTATATATGTGCCTCAGATTTCTGAGTTTATACACATTTTTGCAAAGTATATCCATATGTTTTATTACTAGTAGCAAAAATGGCAGTGCCTCTTCAGCTGCTTCTCAACTAGAAACAGCTTCTTGCTTCATACCTAGAGTTTAAAAAGCCTTTGACATATGTTAGCTTCTTTAGTAGGCTTTTTCTTCTGCCTGGGAGACAAGCGTATCTCAGGAAACATTCTGTTCACAAACATTTCACTTTACAAACATGGAAGGACAGGGATGCAGCTGCTGGTTTGTTTTCTAGACAAGTTAGTGTACACTGCAGCCAACAGGCACACCCTTTCCCTTGCCAGTACCTTTTAGAAAACTGAATGCATAAATTAGAACTCTGTTCTTCAGAACTTCTGTACTGGTAGAACTGAACTGGAATGCTTTTCTGATCTGTTGAAGGATGGAGAAGTTGGTGGTAAGGGGGAGGAAATCTTCCTGTGGAGTCTCACTCTTTCTAGTATCGCTCTGCCTTAGAAAACTCGGACATACTGTGGTGCTGAAACACGGCGAACAGCCAGTGCTGTTCTCAAGGTGCACTTGCATTAGTTTTCAACTCTAGTTGCTAGTACTTATGATTACGGGGGGGCCTTTTTAGTATAATATGAATGCATTTAGTGCTATCCATAGTAATGACTACGTATGGGAGAGGTTCTGAGATGATTTTGCACAACTCAGGGAAGCAAGGAGGAACATAACACAACCATTGAGCAGGAAACTGAATTGTTGCTGTTGGATACTGTGAGCCTCAGCATCTTTGTTGCCAACCTTCAGAATGGTACCCTGCCTGAATGAGGCAATATAATTCGTTTTCATGTATGTTAAGGACAAAATGAACTGTATGGTCACCTATTACCTGATGCCAAAAGGCGGGAAATTGCTTTTCTGCATATTTAAGAGGGTAGTTAGAGGGGTTAGATGTCCCTGTCCCTCATAATGTTTCATTCCATCAATGACTAAAAGAATAATACGAGTTGGTTTTGTTTTTAAGTTAACACATCTGCAATAGTTTGCAGCTAGATTTTAAAAGTTCTTTGAGGTCTTAATGTTTTTCAGTAAATCATGGAAAACTGACAAAGGACTTAAAAGGGTATAACAATAACAAGGTCCTGCGTTCAGTTTACAGGTCAAGCATAGCATTTTTTTAATTTATTTTTTAACTACCTCCTCAGACATTTCTGTCATTCTGCTTTTTTGGACTGTGTATTGATGACAACACTTTTTGCTAAGAATGATTGTTAAGGTAGTGCTGATGCAATAAATCTCTGAAGGTGTTTGACTTGCTACCAATGTTATTTATTAAGAAGCTGGAATGATACAAAACCCATTGGCAGGTTGAGCAAGGGGCATGCTTTAACGTCACAAAATGTAAAGACTCAGATCTGGAAACAAAAAGGTACAGAATTTTGTAACTGAGGCTTTGCATGTGGTCTAGACATCTAAGCTCCAAATGTAGTCAGTGGGGCCAATTAATCTGTTACCTTCATCCCCAGCTTACTGGCTGGTCGCTTGAATAGTTCCATGAGGTCTCATGGCTCAAAACCAACCAACCTTGGTTGACTGCAATGGGAGCTTCAGTTGTGGTCATCTAAATGTAAGTGGCTTTTATCTGCTAATTGAATCTAATTCCAAAAAAACACTTGATAGTTACAGCCAGTGGTCAGCAGGACAATGAACTCCCTGTGTAATTTGTCCGAGAGGGCTAACACAAGCCATTGATATAGGAACAATAGGATATTTCTGCTGGAGTACTTCTGGAGTATTGTATTGGACAGCTAGTTAATGGGGGGGGTTAGTGAAGAACAATAAGAAAGTTATAAGTTTTAATTTTTTTCTTCACAAGAAAAGCTTCACTTAGTACACTGAGAAATGGAATTTGATAATAGACTCTTCACACAAGCAAGCAGTGATATGATAACTGCTTTAAGACTAGTAATGAAAATTAAAAACATGTAACAAATCTAAATTTAAGTTCAAGTAGTTAGCTGTTGAGATAAACCATAAGGAAGTTATCTTCCAAAGCTGAAAATGCTTACCAAATTCAAGTGCAACTGTTGCATTTGAAGCAGAAATTATCAGGGAATTCCTTTTTGTTTTGTAAAACCAGAGAATCATAGTCTCTGTCACCCAATCTGAACAGGTAGGCTGGCAGATAGCAGGCCCTAATGCATGAACTTGGTATTGTGCTTTGAAATATATTACACAAATTCGAGATGTTTATAGTTCTTTTTAAAAACTGCTTTTCAAAAGAAAACTCCTACAAGAAAAGCCTTTAGGTGAAACACATTGAACTCAAGGTAGCATTAAGGTCCGTCTTAGTTTTGTTGGGTCTTTGGCTGCGACGTGTATGGAAATGGTGTATCAGCTTTAGAGTCTTGCATGTTCTGTTTTTATTTTTATACATATATGTATTTGTACTGAGTCTGGCTGAGTTGAAGTTGTTATTCCTCATAGACACTCCTGGGGTGCTGTGTTTGAGGTTTGTGTCCAAAACAATGCTGATGACACATTAACATTCCAGCTATTGCTGAAGCATGTGCACGGTGTTTTTCACTCTGCCCTCCCAGTGAATAGACTGGGGAGTGTGCGAGAGTTTGGGAGGGGCACAACCAGGCATATGGCCTGAACTAACCGAAGAGATATTCCATAGCACCATATAACATCATGTTCAGCAATAAAGAAGGAAAAGAGGGGGGGTTGAATGAGGCTGGCCATCTTTTGCTCAGGAGCTGGCTGGACATCGGGTCTGCCTGTGGGAGGTGGTGAATGATTGCTTTTTGCATCACGTGTTCTGTTTGTTTTCTTTCTCTATTCTCCTACTTCTCTTTCACTTAATAAACAATTTTTTTCTTGACCCACAAGTTCTCTTGCCTTCGCTCTTCCTCTGTCCTGGAGTGAGGGGAGAAGGGAGAAAGTGGCTATGTGGTGCTTAGCTGCCTACTGGTGTTAACCCTCAACAGTATTTTATATGTATATACATATAAATGTGTATGGATAAATATATTTATAAAAATATATACACATATAAAATATCTCTTATATTTATGATCCTCCTAAAATGGAGTAAAAATTTACATGCTTTGCTAAGTTAAACTTTATTGTATGCAAATAGGAGATGATTTGAAAATGTTTTAAAACCATGTGTTAAATCTTATCCACTTGTCAATATACAGCAGCTGAAACTCTCATTTTCTTACTGCACTGTAGATTGGTCTTCAATGGACTGATTGTACAATTGAAAACAATTATACTGACTGGAAAATAAATGCTTTCAATATGAATAATTTGGAGGGCATAAGGGAGCTTGCTTACTACTAACCTGAACGACTAGCTGAAGTTGGATACACAAAATACAAAAGAATATTGTGAATTTAGAGTAGAACTTAATCTGTATGTAATTTTTGAAGCGATCTCTAGGATAGCCAGAAATATGTAATATTGTCATATGTTATTTTCAATTAATAATGATCTTTTGGACCTTACAGTTTAAATATTGTGTATGTCAGCTTTACAGCCATGAATCAAAACTTTTTCTTTTAATCAGGATGAAAATAATACAGAGAATGCTGTCAGCTCTTCAGATGCTGAGAAACAGGATTCTCCTCCACCAAAGCCTCCACGGACCCGCAGGTAACAATACATTATTTTAAGCTGGCAGATTGACATGCTTCATAAGTAAAAAGTAGAATAAAAGTACTGATACAATAAAGACTTTTAAGATGCAATATTTTTGCTATTTATAAATAGAAGTATACATACTACAAATAGAAGTCCTGTAATTAGCTGTGTAAATATAATCTTCAATGTCTTTGCAAAGTCCGTGTTTGAATATACCAATGTTGCAGTGATTACATCTGAGTAGATCCCTTTAGTACTCAGATATGTTAGATCTACTTGTGCTCTTAAACTGCTAGGTGGTAGTAGCAAAACATAATTTAAAACGGGCTCAAATAATTACTAAATTCTTATTTATTTAATAAAGTGTTACCTCACAGACAAGGACTGCTGTTCACTGGAGTATGCCAACAAAATGCTTTTCTTATTGAGAGGAAAAATTGGTCTCATCAATCCTCTCATTCAAGAGAGGAAAAGGAAGATCCTCTCTAGCTCTTACAATACATAGACTTGACGTAAGAAACCACCAGTTAGTTAATTTTCTTGTATAACTTTTAGTTATATAAGAAAAGTAGTTTTACTGCTTTAAAATATTATCAAACTGGAGTAGTACAAGGTCAAGTCAGTTGTGAGAGTTCCTATTCATTTGATACTTTAACGGTTAAAGGTAGAAGATGAGAATTCACCCTGTCTTTCCAGTACTGCATTTGGCTGATGTGCTAAAGTGAGCCCATTTTTGAAGGGCTAGCAACATGAGAGCAGTGATTATATAATAAGATTAAGTTTAAATCCTAAAATATTCTAGGTTTGGTAAAGGAGGAAGTTTAAATATGTGTATATGTATGTAGAAAATGTATATGTGTATGGAAATTGTAGTTGGACGTAGAAAGCCATTTGAAAATCAGTGACTCGGGTGGCAATGTGTGTGTATATTCAGTATTGCAACATCATCTTCTTGTCACAGGTATAAACACATTTTAAAACTGGGTATGCAAGTGGTCCACTTAGCTTACTTTGGACCAGATCTGGAATACAGCATGCAGTTCTAACGCCCATCCTAATGAGGATATTGGAGAACAACCATAAATGGACCTATCACTCTACTTCTTTAGTGGCCCTGGGGATGGTATTTGCAATAGGATAACTTTGGAAATAATATATGATAACAACCATTAATGACACGGTAGGATAAAAATATGAGTACCTGTTGTAATTAACTTAGCATTAGTTATGTCAAGCAGAAGTTACAGGAGAACACAAGATTGAAAGAGATGGAAATGAGTTGGGGCTGTTTACAAATGGCGGTTGTGCTATGTAGGTAATACCATTTTTACCTGATTTAGATTGATGGTAGTGTGATTATATTCAATTACGTAGATTAAAGTCATGACAGAGAAGTCTGTTAACCTGTGTTCATGATGAGTTCCAAGCTCTTTGTGAAACTTAGTCACTGAAGTTAGTGACTGTCCAATAGGTAATTCCCTTATTAGTGTTCCCTAAAATAATCTTAGATGTACCTAGGTTATTGTCATTTTTATATATTCATGTAGTAATCATATATGTATAATTCATATTTTAGCACACATCTGTCTTATCTGCATTGTTCTTGCTGTATTATTAAGTGAAAATTTTTTAATCTCTTTTATATAACCTGGTCTTTTTCGGGTGTACTTCCATAAACTCATACTTTCCCATCTGCAAGCACTGGCAGGAAGATTGGTTCCTTAGAGGTGAATAAATGGAAGCTTTTAGCAAAGCCGTTGTCTTTTTTAGATGGAGATTATTTTTGAAAAACAATTACACCATTCATGGAAGATTCTTCTGAGGAAAGACTTTGTTTGCTATTAGTCACATCTGCTCAGAATACCCACTAATGAGCATGGGTTTTTTTGATGTGGGAGGTAATTTTACAAATCTGCAGCCTGATTCAGTCAGGATTTGGAGCCAGGTTTTGCATATTGTGGATGTTCTGGCATAGGTTGACATCCTTTTCGTGGGGAGGATGGGAGTGCAGAATCTGTGAAAGGTTCTAATTTAATTCCTGTATGGAGAAGGAAGTTGTTAAACATGATACATCTCCTTATTGCATCTGTAGCTTCTTTCCTCAAACCATTCTTTTACCACTTTTTTTTTTCATATCCCTTCTTTTACTTTTCTCTGCATTGCTATGACTAAAAATATCTTGGTACAACTATTTTAAGTATTTGTTGACATCTTTTCTGTGGTAGATGTTTTAAAGTTGTGTGTAAGACTCATTGCCTTTACAGATAAGTTCACATTCAATAGGTACTCTGAAATAATCTAGTTTAACCCACATTTTTGGTTTGATTTAGAATTTTCTCTGGGAACTTGCTTAAAATATTTTATTCAATTCTACTTTTAGGTTGCCAAATGTGTACTTGATTTGTCCATGCATGGTCTCTGAAGAAGTTACAAGCAAGTTGCTGAAGTTAATATTTTTTAAAAGGAATAAGGTTTTTAAATTCTTTAAATGCTGTGTTGTAGTTGGCTCTAGAATGTGTAATTAGATAAGCAACTTGCATTTATTTTTTTTAAGGAAAGGTTTAACAATTGCTTTTTTTCTAAAGCAAAAAGGACTATGGTGACTTAATACTGAACGGTACTGTGAGCCAGCTTGGTTTCAGGTGGACTTGCCTGAGATGATCCTGACTGAGCAGGAGGAAAATTGTTTTACGTCTCTTGGCCTCAGGATGCTTGTCTTCCATATTACTATCAGACCAACCTGTGTTCACTTAAATGATAAAGATTATGATTCCTGTTGTTTGCTGACAGCCCTGAGGCTGCTTGCTGAATGAGATAGTGACATCTCCTCTACAGCACGTTTCAGTAGCTGACCACTCAGTACATTATTGAGTTTTTCTCTAACCGTGGCCTTTTTGCCTGTCTCTTCTCTTGTTTGTGACAGGATCATAGGACAGGTAATCTCTGTATCATCTTTAAATGTGTAGATAGTTCTTCTTGAATGTTGTAGCTCGTATCAAGCCCTCTACAACTACCCGAAAGGAGGTTGTAGTGAGGTGGGGGTTGGTCTCTTCTCTTAAGTGACAAGCAATAGAACAAGCAGAATTGGCCTCAAGTTGTGCCAGGGGAGGTTTAGACTGGACATTAGGAAAAATTTCTTCACTGAAAGGGTTATCAAGCACTGGCACAGGCTGCCCAGGACAGTGATTGAGTCCCCATCCCTGAAGGTGTTTAAAAGATGTATCGATGAGGAGCTCAGGGACATGGTTTAGTGGTGACTTGGCAGTGCTAGGTTAACGGTTGCTCTTGATCATCTTAAAGGTCTTTTCCAACCAAAAAGATTCTATGATTCTGTTCTAAGTTAACTCTTATGTCTCTGCCAAGTAAGGATGAGATGCCACTAAAGACTTTTGCTATACGAGATTGGAAGCTTACTCAGGGACCGATAATTAATCGTTTAGTGCTTACTTCGATTTGGAGATGTCTTGGGGAAGGAGTGCTACAAAGTGTAACTTCTAATTGTACTTTTCTAGGCTTCTTTTATATCGCTTCTTGGAAGTTACAAGTATCTTTGGGCTACTGATATTAAATCAATATCAAATTGGAGTTTTGTTTACTTCTATTAACTCACTTTGAAGCATCTAACTGTACTTGTTTTGCAGAGGTTCTAGAATTGTATTGCCTTCCAACCTTTTATCACTTTGTAATGCTTTAATATAATTCATATTTGCTGTACAATATGTCGACATAGTCATTTAGGTTAATGCCTATTTGCATTTGATGTCAACATTGAAAAAATTCAAATAATATTACTGCTTGATTATTACGAAGGTAAACAAGAACAACACGAGTGCATACATCAGCACCTTATTCCAGAAATTGCTTGGCTTTGCTGTTTATGATCACTTCTTGTGAAAGTCACCTTGAACTTACATTTATGTCAAATTTCTTTGGAGGACCTGGTGAGGTAGAAAGCATTCTTTGTTAGACATGTTTAACCATTTTCAGGTTAAGACAGGAAGACGGCATAAGTAAGGTTTTACTTTATTGCTAGATATAAGACTGTAAAGAACCAAAGCTTTAAATTTACAATTTGGGACTATGCAATTTACAGGACTGTACAATTGGGAGCTTTTAATCTAAAAGCAGTGATTGGTACTTCAGAATTCAGAGGGAGCATCTTAATGCCTTCAAGGAGTAGTCCTTGAACTATTTGTGTGTTTAGTAGTTCATTGTAAAGTATTTAGGAAAAGGGGTCATGTATTTTAATCAGGCTTTGTTACAGAAAATTCTTTATTTTCAAGTTCAAGTGTACTTTGAAAGAAATGGGGAAACTAAGACATAAACTCACAAAAAGAAAAGATGAGGTAACAGCTTTTTTGTATGCAGTATAATGAAGAGCTACATGCTGCTGTCTGAAGGAGAACAGGTAAAATACTGTAGCAGTTGAACTTTTCTTCAAATTATGCTTGGACTTCAATGTAATGACATTAAAATACATTTCAAGGGTTACATGTAATTCTATTTCATTTCCAGCCCTGCAGAGCCCTCTATTTGCATCTTCTGCAAAGCTAAAATAAAAACCATTGACTGGTGTTCTTTGTTAGTTAGCATTCTCTGATTTGTATGTCACAGTTCAAAAAAACCCACACAAAAAGCCTTACATAACTAAATTTTTACAAGGAAAGTCCAACAATTGGTTATTTTTATTCATTCCTCATATTTTTATACAAATTATCTGTAGTTTAGTTTGTGACAGCTTCACTGAACTGCAGCTTTTCTTCCACATGGATGGCAGTGATTTAATACTTTAGTAGAATAATGTGGTTATCTAGCTTCAGCCTTCTTACATTGAGGTTAATTTTGCTATTTTAATTATGGGGGAGGTTGTAGAGCTTGGTATCTTTTTGATTAATTATAGCAGCTACATTCTATGACCTAGGCATCACTCTTTTTTTTCTTTTTTTTTTCTTTTTTTTCTTTCTTTTTTTTTTTTTAATTTGAAAAAAAACCCTACAGTATGCTTCTGTAATCATGGATTACTTAAGGTTGGGGTTTTTTTTCCCTTTTGAACACTGGCCAAGTTTCATTTAAATCTGAATCCACAGTGCCCTATTTTAATAATATAGCTCTTTTCCATTAAGGCTAGAATTACATTTTAAAACATTCAAAAAATTTAGAACATATTGCAGGAAAAAAAAAAAAAAAAAAAAAAACAACAAAATTAGTGTTGCTATTGCTTCATTTTGTTTTCTATTTTTCCATGTGTACCTTTTTGATGGAAAATTGTGGAAGGACGTTTTTGACAAATTATTGTAGTTCTGACAAATTGTAATTAATTTTAATTATGACAATTTAAAAAAATAATATTACCTAATGCACGGTTTACCTGACAGCTGAGAAGCCATTAACTTCAAGGCCTTTGGCACTGAGGCACTGCATCAGCTGCTCAGGTTGTGTGGCAATAAAAGTGTATGAAAAAGCTGCCTTGATCATCTATGGAAATTCCATATGCAGTTATGTAGGAGGAAGCGCTGAGGAGGTGGAATGCAAGATAATCAGTAGCAGTTGTATATGAAGAGACGCTGTCAAGTCTGACTTATGAGAAGGCTTTCTGTTCTTTATCACACAGTGTGGTTTTACAAATATACTTGATAAATGTTTGCTTTTGCAATATGTAAAAGTAATGCAGGGTTAGTTTAAAGGTCTAATACAGGAAAGGTTCTCTTTTTCAACTGGTCTGGCATTCTTTGGGTCACTGACTCTTTTCTGTCTCAATATCCTCTTTCATAAGCTTTTTATTAGTTTCCTGGTAATTTAAATCAAGCTGGTTTTACTATACTGTCTCCTGTTGTTTGGAATAATATTAGTAGGTCATCTTCAGATAATTTTCTGCCTCTGGGGGGGAGAAGTGTCTATAGAACACAGCTGTTGGAGGAAGTGCCCAAAGAAAGCACTATGCAGCAGCCCAAAATGCCCAAGTTTTTCTGGCAAGAGTTATAGTAAAAGCTACTGCCAAACAAAGACCTCTTAAATGTATACATATCCTAACAGTTCTGCTTTGTAAAAAGAAACAAAAACATTATTCGCAATGTACATGTGAAACAATAATACTGTGATGTCAGTAAAGTGCAAAAATTGTTACGCATTCAGAGAAAACCAGGAAATCCTTGATGGCATCTATTTTCTTTTACATTAAAAAATTATATCATAATGATATTTGGGCATCTCATTTTCTGAGGATGGATATTTTTCAAATATTAATATGGCAAAGAATGATTTTGATAGAGAATTTCTCATTTGATTACTGTAAGCTCTCATTTAAGAGTTGAGGAATGAAATTTAACTTCAAACACAATGGGGAACATTTTAATAGCTCTGTTCAGCTGTGTACAAGGAAGATGATTAAACAAATGTTGGGTTTCTGACTTCTGCAGTATTTCCTGTATTGTCAGTTCTACACATACCTCTAAGGGGGCTGTTTGTAGACATGTGGGTTTCTGTTTACTAGTGAATCAAATGGGAGAGTGATTTCATTAAACAGTAATCAGCAAAGAACTTCATGAATTTTAACTGGTATTATGGGCCTATAATCTTGTCATATCTAGTTTAATGCCAGTTTGCTTCTTCAGCTAATTTTAATGCTTAATGGTATGTCTGTACCAGATAAGAAATTAGTTTTGCTGATTGCATGTATGACTCTGGGTCTGGAAAATGAGGTCAATAAGGGAAACACCTCATTTTCAGTAGGAGGATTTACTGGAGATTACTGATGAGCATCACTGCTGGTAAAGGAGGCATATAACCATTTATGCAAGTGAACTCCTTCTGTCCCTCTTCTTCCTCCCTGGAACAGAGGAGAGAGATAGATCCAAGGGAAATTCTCCTGTCCTTCTTAGTGTGTATTAAGTTGGAGCAAGACATTTTTTTGCTTGGTTTATCTTTACTAATTCAAACAGGCAACTTATTATCAAGCTTTTTCATTTTTCAAGAATGTCTAAAGGCAAAATATTTCCCAAATTACTTTTAAGTTGTTTGGATGTGCTTTGTATTTCTCCTATCTTAATGTAAAGTAAAATAGCAGTATACAAGTGCAAGTTGGGGAGGAAGCTAAGGAATTTGAGGCCCAACCCATTGTGACAGGACTCACAGGCAGGGGATGAAGGAAGGCACATGGGAGAACTGCAAGGGTATCAGGGGTTTTCCAGATACAAAGATATAGTAACTTGCAGAAGATCATTTGGAATCTGGGTAGCTTGTAGTACTTCAGTGGGTGGGGATGTTCATCAACTGAAAATCCAAGCAGTTCTCTTCAGTTTGGAATCTCTTGTTCTCTATAACTCTTAAAAGTGAGCACACTATTGACTTTATTCCAGTGTGATGGAAACGGCATGTTTGATACTTAATGCTTTCCGTTGGGGAAGAAGTAGCAATGCAATTTTTGTAGCTGTCAGGGTTTTTTATTTGTCTGCTATCCTCTCCGGTAATCTTTTTGAATATAAGATCAAGATTTCTGAATCATTCTTGCTTCCTCTCTTTGCTGTCTGACAAAGATAGTTTGGCATATGTGAGCATTATGAGAAGAAACCACCACACGAATTACTGGATAATGAAATACTGAAAGGATACAAAGTGTAACTTGGTACTCTCTATTATTCTTATAAGCCTTTGTACTTGCTTTTTTTAATTAATACTTTCTTACCAATGTTGGCTGAGAAGGTGTAAAGTTCCTTGGCCCACAGAGCTATGTTACTAGTCCATATTCGCTCTTTAACATGCGATAGGATGAGAGGAAATGGCCCAAGTTGTGACGGGGAGGTTTAGATTGGGTATTAGGAAATATTTATTCACTTAAAAGGTTGTCAAGCATTGGAACAGGCTGCCCAGGGCAGTGGTTGAGTCACCATCCCTGGAGGTATTTAAAAGACATGCAGATGTGGTGCTCAGGAACATGGTTTAGTGGTAGACTTGGCAGTGGTGGGTTAATGGTTGGACTTGATCATCTTAAAGATCTTTTATAAACAAAACAACTCTATGATTTTAAGGAAAAAGGCTTTTTCAGACTTTACAGGGGCAAGGAGAGGAAGATGAAGACTCGTCTTGGAAAGCCAAATGCCTTAAAAAGTGCAGGAGACTGATGCTAGCCTTTGTCAGTCTTCAAAGTGAACTAATTGATTGATCAAATTTCAGAATGTCTTTTTTGTTTTATAGTCAGCCAAGATGTGATATTAATAGCAAGCTTTTTCCTTGGTCTTGTCTGTCCATGGCTCTAAACAGCCTTTTTTAATGTTTTGGCAGTACTGACAGCCTTTCTCTGTCTAGGTAGTTGCCTGATAAAAAAGGGTTTGAAAGACATGCCTCTTATTTCTCATCATCTTGCATGTGTGACTCACTGTGATGATAGAGCTGAGATTTCCTGGAGCTCCCCTACAGTTGTTGAAATTTTTTTGTCCTGTGTTAGACTCCTGATTTCAGGCTGGGCTTTCTCTGGGAAAGATTTGTAGGAGCAAGATAGATAGTGTTAGAGCTGGATGGAGGCTTTCTGACTGTTCCATGTTGAATGGCAACCTGTAGTTGGATGCCAGACTTCACCTACAATCTCTGAAGGTGTGGTTTCATTATGTAGCTGTGGGTCATTAGTAGATTTCTTTTTCCTTCACAGAATCTGTCAAGTCTCTAAAATACAAATATTTTTTCATTCACATTCTTCAACTGAGTTAGTAATGTATGATTAACTATTACCAACTATTACCTCTGTCATGAAAGTTCCATTTAAATAGCCTGAAAGCACAAGGCCTGGGGGATATATTATGCATATCATCTTGCTGGTCCTTACAACATGAGATTTATTACTGGCACACCTTCTTCTAGACCTGCCAGGTATTCTGTATTCTCCCAGGTTTTATACAAATGCAGCAGGAAAATACTGTCACAGTGGTCTGTCACCTAACAGGTAGTGAGAGTTTTTGCCTTTTTGGAAGCCTCTGCTTTCTGGCTTTTAGTGTGTAGCCATTAATTCATTTGCAAATAACAGTATTTCACAAGAGTACCGTGAACACTCTTCTGAATAGATTCAGTTCTTCAGGATGTCGGATTGTGAAAGGAAGGTGCAATCTGAGGTCTACTGGTGACTTCATTTTCAAGGGAGGAGAATGTCCTGCTATAACTTTATCTCCAGAGGAAGGTTCCAAGTCTCCTGCTGCAGAGCTGGATTTGAGTCATTTATGGTGCCTTTGACACAGATTATCCTAAAAAATTAAAGGTACATGAGGATTTGGCAGATTCCTGCCTGTTCAAGGTTATTAGGGTGCTGGAACCACCTGAACTTGTCAATAAAAACACTGTGACCCTGGGAATTGTCTGTTGCCATAACATGAGGGGATGGGAGCATCATTGTCTTCTAAATGTTACTGTTTTGGACATTATGTCCTCATCTATATAAAGGGTTTATTACTTCCCTGTGAAGGACATCGCTGCCAACAGCAGGAAGTGATCTGAGGTTTGTACATGAAATAGGCTGGTTTCTTAGCTCAGGCATGTGGCCAAATCACACTCCTTTGCAAACCGTCGTCCATTGTTTTTTGATTATCTACCTGGACTGGAAGTATAACTTCTTAAAATTATTTTATTGTGTTTCTTTTAATGTCACACATTTGGTTTGCACCTCCATTATCACTCTGTTAATAGTTTTACATAACCAAAGGAAATATTTTTAAAGGCTCTGAGGGAAAATGCCTCATTACGCTTTGTAGACAAGTCCTTAGTCAGTTGTGCCAAATGTTTGTAGTCAATTATTCTACATCTAATCTTAAAGTAAATTGACCATATGCCTGAAGAGCTTCTCCTTTTAAGTGACATGAGATGAGCTATATTAGTCTCACTAATATGCACTGTAATTTGAATTGTGTATTCTACTTCAAATGTTTTTTATATAGCATGCATCTCATGTCAGCTAAATTTTGTCTGTATTGTTAGCCTTAAAACTGTGAAGAAACTGTTAAATTCACATATAGTGAAATCACATCTTCCTGGATGTGCGGAGAAAAATAAAAGCAAAGGAAGATATCTGGTATTAAACAGGCTGTAAGGTTTTTTTAAAGAATTTTTTCCTGGCTTTACTGAAAATTGAATTCCATATGCTGAGTTCCTCTGAGCCACTTCTTAAGAAAGAAGAAAGCAAAAAAGTACTGAAGTGCTGCCACAAGAGGGCCTTTCTTACAGAGTCTTGGAATAAAATGATTCTGGGAAAGGATGTGAGCAATCTTAGAGCTCTCAGTGAGGATTAGTTGTGGCCTTGAATGCATGCCTTTGTGATATTCTGAAAGATGTTTTGACTTAGTTCTTGCCTACCACATTAGTCATATTTTATAACCATTGTCTGTACGCAGTGGGAGCTCTGCTTGTAGTTCAGTATTGGTATGAAAGCATTGCTACTGCAGAGATAGATGGATAGGTATCTAAAACATTGTGAAAACACAGAAAACTTACACAGTTGTGGTTTGGTTTTTTGCAGCTGCCCTGTAGAAGGAGACGCTAAAGAAGAAATCTTGCAGCCTCCAGAACCTCAGCCAGTACCACCAATCTTAACACCATCTCCCCCATCAGCTTATCCAACAGTCACTACTGTGTGGCAGGACAATGATAGATACCATCCAAAGCCGGTTTTGCACATGGTTTCATCAGAGCATTCAACGGACCTCAATGAGAACTATAATAAGTCAACAGAACATTCAGGGAAGAATGAACCCGGTGAACGTGCAGAGAAAAGGCTGGAGCGCAACTTGAGTTTTGAAATCAAGAAGGTACCTCTTCAGGAAGGACCACGAAGCTTTGATGGGAACTCCCTATTGAACAGGGGACATGCAATTAAAATTAAGCCGTCATCATCCTGTGTAACTGATAAGAGCTTTAAGCGACAGGAACAGATTTCAGGGGATATATTTGTAGATGCTTCTCAGAACTCATGTATGGAATGCAGCACGCCACAGTCTAGCACAGCCTTAATACCTTTACTGGAAAGTCCGCAGAGTCAGCAGGTTTCTGATACGCCACCAAGACCAGATCGCCTGCCTCTGACAGAAAAGGGACATGCCACGTGGTCGCTGCATGGGCGTGAAAATGCACTGCGTACATCAGCGTCTGAAGACATGCCTTCAGACATCTTATGTCATGGTGTTAAAACTCTCTCTCTGGTATCAAACACCACAGTTGAACATCCTTCCAGTGATAATATTGATCATACTACTATTTCTGTTCGAGCACCCCTCTGTTTTACTAATCCTCTTCATTCAGATGATTCTGACACAGATGAGATGAACTTCGACAGAGCCATGAGCAAAAGAGCATCTAATGTATCAACCGCAAGTGCCACAGTTTCTGCTGCCACTAATACTGAAAACATTTCTACCAGAAAAGTATTGCCAATGTCTATTGCTAGGCAAGACTTGACACCCGTAACATGTTCTGAGGATGGCAAAGGTAGGTTTCATTGTGGTTCGGAAGTACTACTCTTTAACCTGATTGCATCTTTAGAGTTGAACAACATAGACTTCTTCACAATGCAGTTTTCTAAATGTCAATTTAAACAGTGTAGTATGGCAGCTTCAGAAGGGGTGCACCTCTGTTCCTCCCACACTTTGCATGTCTGTTACACTGTTGGTACTACAGACCTGGATAAGCTGCTTCAAAAGCGTTATTGCAAGGTCTGAATGCGTTCTTAATTGCAGGTTTCTGTGTTGTTGGTTGGCACTTTTTTTTTCTTCCATACCCGATTTCATAGAAGTGTCAGTTTTGAGTAGTCAGAATATTTTAAACAGGCTTGTCCAAACACACATCAAATTCATGCTTATTGGTTGATATTCTGGTCCTAAAAATGTAGATGTAACCTCTTTCACTGTATCAGTCTTTGAAGTTGCTTATGATTTGGCTCCTGCATTCTAGTGGCATTGTAAATATTTAGCCCTGCTTCACTCTTTTGCTGTACATGGCCAGGGGGCAGGACAAAGTAATATTGCTGTTCATCTAAAAATCCAAGTTCTGCTTTAGTAGCTGCTTTTAATCTTTTACTGCTTTTGGGGGGTTTTTGAGCAAGGGAAGTTCGCAAGACTACCTCTGCAGAAAGTTACATCATTTATCAAAGGCAAAAGGGTCCTAAAATGTGCAGATTCAGATTTCTGTCAGGCTGGCACACTTCGATGAGATGGAGGACATAGCTGGGAAGAACAAATTAGGCCTCGGGAATTGGCTGTGCAAAGTCCAACCAAAATCATGTAGTGAGGCTGTGGAGCACAAAGGAGAAATATGAGCTTCTGTATTTAGATCAGACTCCTGTGGCAGGAGCTCCTTACAGCAATGGCCTTGCTACAGGAGTCTGTGCAGAGTACGTGACTTTTTGAGGTGAACTGGGGCTCAGTGTATGATGCAAAATGCAGAGCCAGCTGTATTGAAAATACTTGCTTTGTCAACTAAGTTTTCACCAAAAGTCATAGATTCATAGAGCAGCCTTGGCTGGAAAAGACCTCCAAGATCATCAAGTCCAGCCACTAACCCAGCACTAACAATTGACCACTAAACCGTGTCCCTCAGTGCCATGTCTCTTAAATCCCTCCAGGGATGGGGACTCCACCACTGCCCTGGGCAGCCTGTGCCAGTGCTTGACAACCATTTCAGTGAAGAAATTTTTCCAAATATCCAATCTAAACCTCCCCTGGTACAACTTGAGGCCATTACACCTCATCCTATCACTAATTACCTGGGAGAAGAGATCGACCCCCGCCTTGCTACAACCTCCTGTCAGGTAGTTGTAGAGAGCAATAAGGTCTCCCCTCACGTATTCAGAAATGTGAACTATTTTGCAGGTTTACAAACAAGCTGTTTTAATAGGTTCTGTGATAGTATGTATACACAGAAAACAATACTTGCACATATGTGTACATTTTTAACCCTGCAATACTTTAAAAATGCTCTGCATAGCAAAGATACAGCACTTCATGTCAGAGTTACTTAAACATGTATACCAAACAGTCCTCCTTGGATTTGTAGATTTGCATGCTGTAGTATTTTTCCAACGCTGCTTTTAGCCAGGCTTTTTTCCTTCTTTCCCAGGGCAATCATTGTTTATCGCTGTTTGAAAATGGTTCCCTCTCTACACATCTCTTTATGCAGATGCCCTAAGAACATGTAAATAAAATAAGAGATATGTCATAAATATGATAAAGAATGGGAGAAATGTCACTCAAGAATTTGTTTCATGTACTGCACATCAGAAACATCCTGAAATAACAGTACAGCCTTTGTGCTGCTGGTATATTGCTGATTTCACAGGAATGGCTTAAAATGTTTATATGAATTTTTTATAATTTATCCCTTGTTATCCTTGTTCCCTTTTGTATGATAGTGAACGATTCCCATTTTATATTCAGGTTGCAGATCTTGTAATCTGTTTCGGACTCAAGAATATAGGGTTTGCTCCAATCATCCTAAACCATATTTTATAGTAGCTTTTTTTTCTTTTCACACTTGTTCAGGACTGTTCTGTCTGAAGCTGGGGATGTGGGTACAATCATCAAGGAGCTTGCCTGTGAACTTACCAGCACTCTAGTTGCATAACTGTTGGTGTGCATGATCTTACCACATAATTAAATCTGCTTTTTAATTCAAATGAAGTGAAAAGTAGTTGTACCCTGAGGTTAAAAAAAAAAAAAACCAAAAACAAAAACAACCCCCCAACAACAAAAAACCCCAAACTAAAACAGAACCAAAAAACTCACTTGCAGTTAGTACATAGTAGGGATGTTACTTGCTGATTTTGCAGAGACTATTTCAATAAATGAAGGTTTTCTTACACCGTATGGTAAATTTGAGGTGGAGCATTTTCTTAGAGGAGTCCCTTTGAATGCAGTGGCTTGTAAAACGTGATGGAATTTTTGTCCCTGCTGCTGACATGTTGGCAGGGCTTCATGGCTTCAGTAGTTGAAACATGTCTTCATCTTTTCATGAATCTTGTGTAGAATACAGTTGTCAGAGAAGACTTATGGCAGCAGCTACTTTGAATTGTTTTAAGCCTTTAATTTTTACTCCAAATTCCTGAGCAGGCAGGACTGGGGCTTTTGCTGACAGAACAGCTTGTGTGGTGTACTCCTGAGAGGTAAGAAGGAACAGACTGGGGACAGAATGTGTTACAGGCAACAACTGTAGCCATCTCCTCTGGCCTCCTGTGCATCCTTCTGGCTGGTAAACCTTACACTAGACTGTTTAACTGGTTTATATATGTGGTGTGGGAGCCAGCTTGGGTGGGCCCCAAGGTGGACTTAAGAAGCATAACTGAGGCTTGGTTGATGTGGAGCTACCCTAGAACTTACTGTCACATGGTGCAGGCCTGAAAAGCAATGTTGCTTAATGTCCTTGCACCATGCAATCTAGCTGTGCTGTATTGACTTTGGAAGTAAGTATGGTTAGAGCCATTTAAGAAAAAACTGCTACTCATCAGCAGTAAGTTACTGTCTTCAGCATAGCTTGATGAGCTCATACATATTTTCAACATGCTTCTTTACCGTGGTTTGGGAGCTTCGTCAGTGGTTCAGTTGGTAGGCACCAACTGCGTGTAGTTACTAGTACCTGCAGAAGAGTTCAAGAAGCTCATGTGTTGTAATGAGCTTAACTCTTACTTGCAGTGGCTGCAAATAGACATGTAATGAACAGCAATAAAATTATGATAACTGCTGTGGTTACAGTTACTGGCAAGTTACTTGTTCAATAAGCAAATTATACTGCTCCAGTGCAGACTGTTAATCTTGCTTATATTCTGTTGCTGAAAGAATGAAGAAAAAGCATTCATTGGAGTTGCTGAGGTTTTTTTCCTCCAAATGTTTTAGACTGAAAATGTATTCTGTTTTTCTTTCTTCCATCACATATAAACTAGTTCTCAACCCATTAATGTGAAGGTAGTGTTGTTAGCATGGAGTTACTTCCAAGGCATTAGCATAGTAAAACAAAATGGTTTATAACACTTAGAGCAAATTTTCCTTTTGCCTTAAATTTCATACCAAGTTTAGGATGATCTCACGTATCAAAAGATCCACTTCCAAAAATCTCGGAGGAAAACTTGAGTATGTTTTTTAACTTATCTAAATGTCATATTTGATTTAGATGCTGATACTAGTGAAGATTCTTCTCCCCCACTCCCAGAAAGAACACCAGAATCATTTGTATTAGCAAGTGAACAGAGTGAGTTTTTAATGTTTTGTGATAATTTGGGATAAAATGTGAAATGCATTTCAGTACTGTATTTGAATGCCCCTGCTTTTTGGTTAATCTTCAAGTGCTGGAGCTAATTTTGAAATTTTTAAATCTAGCATGTGTAATGGCTTATTTTGAAGTTTAACTTCCACAAGCCTTTGAACACAGTCAAATTATTTCTCGTTTTCTGACTAAGCATGATGTTACATGATATTTAAGTATACCAGAGACTTCAATATTAATTTTAGTGGAGCTGGTTTTCAATCTGAAGGGTATGGAAATGAGATACAGTGGGGAAATGCAATACAGCTGGGGGATTCCTCAGCTATTGTAGGTAATTTCCTACTGCTCCCAGGCAGGGAATGGGAGAACACATGAACAGTGCTTATCTGACACTTTTCCTGGGCAAAGGAAAGATTTGACATTTCATACTGCACTACATCTAGTGAACAAGCCCAGTTTATTTAAGCTTAACATAGTTTACTCTTTGCCTGTAATTGAAAGAGAAAACTGACACAAATAATGTGCTTATATCTTCATATTTCATTCATCAAGCCAGTAATGGCAGAAGGGGGAAATGGAAATGAAATGATATATTAGCTTACTATCTTCCAAAAAAACTAGTGTGGTCTCTTTGGGACTGGAATCACTAAAACCGCTTCAGTTTTGATTGTGGTTTTTTGCAGGATGTCAGTAAAGGGCAGATATTGCTGTCCTGATTTGTGTGTTTTCTTTACTTAGTATGTCTTTTTCAGATCTTCTGTTATTGCACAGCTAGTATAACAATTTTTAAAACATTATTGGAAAAGAAGCTAATTCTCCTATTGGTTAGGAACCCCCAGATGAAGGAAATGAACGTCCACAGTGCAAACACTGCAGTCTTGTGTTTTGATTTATGTTGTGGAGCCTTTCCTTACCTTGAAAGATCTTCATATAAAGAGAGATACATGTTTTCACAAGCATTTAATTTTTAAAAAGTTGCTTTACAGCACATTTCTAATGCTGTATTCTAATGCCACAGCATGGAGAGAACTCAAGTATGTTGAGTTTGATTTAATTTTTCCTAGGCTCACCCTTGCCGAAGCCAGTTATGATTGCACAGTCTGAGTGGAGCATACTGCGTGATCAGCATCTCCCTGAACAAACAGTCTCTGCAGTAAGTACAGGAGACAAGTCTGTACTAATCAGTCATGTCTAGTTCAGTTGGGAGCTATAACAAAAAAGCAAAATACATACTTGTGAAAAGTTACAGCTGTTATCATCTACCACTAGCCAGTTTTTCCTCTGCCTGAGCTGCTGAACTGATGCGTTAAGAGCATGTTTTTCTTTCCAGGTTCAGCAATATATATTCAGCAATACTTCTAAAAGTTATCCTTAAAATACCTTAAATTATGGCTTTAAGAATGTAAATATGCTGTTTTTACAGAGCTTGCTGTCTGCCCTTAATCAACCATAGGCTAATTCAAGCTGGAGGAGAATCAGAGTCTCTACTCTAACCTGCTGCATGAAGCAGGGACTTGGACCAGGCTGCTCAGGGCTTGATCCAGTTGGGTCTTGGAAACCTCCAGAGATGGAGACTTCACATCCTCTGTGGGCAACCTGGTCCACTGCCTGATAAAGCTCTTCCTGATATCTGTATTTTAAACAAGCCCTTTTCTGCCCTTCAGATTTCATTTTTCACATCAGGCTACTAGTTGCTCAGAGTTATCTAGCGTTAACAGCTGGCAAAACTTCAAAAGCATATAAATCCTCTTTACATTCATACCTGTTGTTCATGCACCCCAATACACATTACAGACAGCTTTACGTATGACTTATAAATTTGACAAAAACAGATAGGTCTGCATTTTCAGAGACTGCAAATTTAGTATGAGAAATAAACTACCTAATTTTGCAAATAATTTGTAATGTGACAGTTTCAGCTTTTTATTAAATATTAAGTAAGGTTCTTAAGTATTAAGTAAACTTATTAAGTAAACTCTTTATTAACTCCTGTAGCATTTTTTGGTCAGGGTTATAACAAGACAGAAATGTAGAAGCAAGTAGATATTTCCATGAATGTTGCGTATTTTTTGAAGATGTTGTCATCATCTTAAATTTCTGGAGTTCTTTTAGTGTTTTAGCAGCATTTTATAGAATTTAAATATTTCTCATTAACAGGGTATGAAAACAACTTCACCTGTATCACCGGGTAAGTGATGGAAATGTATTTATTTATATATTTGATATGAAAAGAAATGTCTTTTCCACTTGTTAATCTTAGAATCATAGAATGGTTTTGGTTGGAAAAGACCTTTAAGATGATCACATCCAACCATTAACCTAGCACTACCAAGTCATCACTAAACCATGTCCCTCAGCACCACATCTAGACAACATTTAAGTACCTCCAGGGATGGTGACTCAACTGCTTCGGTGGATAGCCTGTTCCAATGCCTCATAATCCTTTCAGTGAAGAATTTTTTCCTAATATCTGATCTAAACCTTCCCTGGCCCAATTTGATGCCATATCTGTCCAGTAACCCCATAAGAGTGGAAAGTTCAAGTAACCTAATCATTTGAACTGATAAAGTCTTTTGAGACTATTTTTATTAGAAGATAAAAACTTTTCTCCTGGAAATTCACAAATATTTCATGATCTAACCTTGAAATAAATATATACATATGATTACTTCAAAAGCTACTTCCAACCCATGATATGCGTTGGCACATCTCTAAAAATTACAATAGCTTTTCAACAAGTACATTTCTTAGTTAAATACATCTTTCCTACTGGACAAAAGTTTTTCTGAACTTGGCTTTTGCTCTGAAGATATTTAAGTATATTGTCAAAACACTGGCATTTCTGAAAAGGCCTTCTGTTTTTAAAGCTTCTAAGGTTTTCTGAGGAAGCAAGTTACAAGTCTCATTTAAAAAATAATGTTAAACTTTGGGTATGCTAAAATAAAGACGACCAAAAATACTGAATTTAAATGCATATCACGGTAATTTTTCAGCTTAATTAGAACCTTCCCATGTTATTGCACTAGAAATTGTAGAAGTTGGTGAATTAATTTATTTAATTTCATTAAGGCAAGAGTAAACCTGAAATAAGTTCAGCAGTGTACATATGTGTATATATATGTATTTATGTTGCATATTTACTGAAGTCTTTAATTTTTTATTTTCTGAAAAGGCTTCAGTAGCAAATGTTGTCTATCAGCTGATGTTTAACTTTGCAGCAACCTGCTTCCTGTCTAAGCTTATATCTGCCATGTATCTTCAGAAGAGGAGACTGAGAGGAGACCTCATTGCCCTCTACAACTACCTAAAAGGAGGTTGTAGTGAGGCTGGTGTTGGTCTCTTCTCCCAAATGACTAATGATAGGACGAGAGGAAATGGCCTCAAGTTACGTCAGGGGCAGTTTAGGTTGGATATTAGGAAGCAGTTCTTTACTGAGAGGGTGGTTAGACATTGGAACAGGCTGCCCAGGGAGGTGGTGGAGTCACCGTCCCTGGGGGTGTTCAAAAAACGAGTGGATGAAGCACTTGAGGCCATGGTCTAATGGTTAGGGATAAAGGTTGGACTTGATGATCCTGGAAGTCCTTTCCAACCATAGTGATTCTATGATTCTATGTGTGTTTGAATGGGCTTGTACAGTCCATTTGGAGGTGCATGTTAAATACCTCGGAGATTCTTAAAAGTAAATTAGTTTTCAGAAATATTACAAATTTGCTAATAGTGTGATTATGGAAGTAATGCAACACAATTACTTATCATGTCGTCTTAAGCACCTTTAGTTTACAAAGAACATGAACAGATGCATTTGTATTGATGCATTAAATGGTATTGTGAGCTTTTGCTATAACCAGGTGCTACATGGGATTTGAAATATCCATATATTTTTAAAAAGATAATCCATATCTGGCAAACAGGAATGTGTCACTGTCATTGAAGGTTTGCTTCGTAAACATTTTTGAAGTATGTTTTTTAAGAAATGAGAAATTACCTTTTCAGTCTTTATATCTGTAAAGAATATTTGATGCAAGTTGTGTTCTGGACTGAGCTGAACTTAAAAATACTGTTCAGACAGTGCTGACTAAATGAATGTTACAGTAACAGGGGGGATGTCTTTTCCAGATCGTCCTGAAAGAAGCAGCAAAACACCAACTGATGCTTTACCTCAGATTTCTTTTTCTGGTTCCACTGATACAAGAAGTCAAATTTCAGAATTTTCTGCAGAAGTAACAGATATTGGTAATTATAATTTATTCAAAACATAATCACTAGATAATTTAAATGGAAGATTCATTAGGAGTACTCGTTTGGATACCTGCTACTACTATCTCCCACCAACTTGCTGAGGTGCAGCACCAAGCCAAACAAGCCTGCCTTGTCTCTTCAGCATCACTGAAAGAGTTTTTCCCAAAATGAGCAATTCAGTCATTCTTTGCTTTGTTTTTTATAGCATATGAAATATAGAATTAGTCAAATGCGATATAATTTCTGTAGAGCACTGAAAACTTTCAGAGATAATACCTGAGAAAACTGCTTTGGCACACAGAGGAGGGGAAAAAAAAAATCAATAACAAAGACTGTACTGCTGTACTTACTGAGAAATGCTTTGCAAGTGTAGTGAACTATAATTGTATACAAGTCCTTCATGTTTGCATTTCCTATGGCCATAGTGCCTTTAGAACTAATACTATGAAGTCGTTCTATAGCCTTGAGAATAAATTTCTTCCATAAGAGCTGAAGCATGACCCTTCTTGACTGCTGGACAATGCAGTCTCACAAATGTTGGCGAGGGGACAGAGGTATTAAATATGTTTCTTTCCTTAGGTTTTGGAAACCGCTGTGGAAAGCCCAGAGGACCAAGAGAGCCACCTTCAGAATGGACATGATCCAAGAACCAATGGACATACTGTCAATAAATTATACTGGAAGACTCAAGTGCCACTGAGAACTAGAAATATAGTATTCCACTTTTTTGAGGGGCGACTAACACAAAGCAGTGTAGATCTAACTACCAAATGGTACACTCTTACAGTACATCCCACGCAAAACCTTAAACATTGTTCACAACAGTGGATTCCAGTATTACAACTTAACTTTTTGCTGGGGCCATCTACCTGCCTTATTACACTTAGGAGAAAGTATTACATAGGATTTATTTTGTAACTTCAAGTATTATTGCCTTAATGTCTTTTAACCCTGTTACACGCTGCTTGTAGACATATGTTAATATAGTAATACTTTTGACAGATTGTGTTTATGGACTACTTTTTGCTAACGTTTGATTACCATGTATGCATTATTTTGTATATGTACAGGGCAAGTATATAATTTGATAAAGTTGCAATCATAAAATATTAACAGAAGATGTAAGAAGTCTCTGCATGATCTAAATTTTTTGTGTACCTTATTTGTAAATTATTTGCCCTGAAGTTTTAGAAAATAGTTTCTGGGGTTTTTTACAAAAATTGCTGGACACACACAGCCAGAATTGCAGGTTAGCAGAGATAAAGATTGTAATACATTTTGTAAATTGTAAGCAAAAGGTTATTTTTATATTATATACTGTTTAATTGTCAGACCTAATTTGTTCTGGTTTTCATCTAGTCATGGAGATTCAGTAAGTGCCTTGGAACAGTATTGAATTCTCTTAGCCTGTGTATGTTACTTCAGTGTTTTGAGTTCATCTGGAATTAGATTATCAAAAATATTTGTATGTTTCTAGTATATTTGACTTGCCAGTAAAACAGAAACCATTCTACATAATCAACACTCCTTAGTTTTCATTTTAATGTTTCATCAGTGGCAATCTTTAGAAAATTCATCTCTATCAACTTTCTGTATAATAGGGTTTTACAGTTTTAATATGGCGTGTTTCTAATTTGGGAAAACCAGAACTCACTGGTAAAAGGACTGTTTAAATACCACTGTCTTCTTTTACAAATGATGAATACCATTTTTGTTGTTCAGCGCCTGTGTATGTAAGGAAGCAACTTATATGAAGGTTCACACAGAGCCCTTGCAGCTACACTGTATCTTGGCAATATATTATGTCAAGAGTTAATCCTTATAAGGATTCCTTACTTAAACTTTTCTGTAATACAATCTTTAAATTAAAGAAAGTCAAAATCTCGCTATGGGTGTTTTTACTCTTAGGAAAAAAAAATTATTCAGAAGCAAACTATAACAGAGTGAAGGATGGCAGTCTGTCTTAGCTTATCAATCTCATACTTGAACAAAACAGTAACCTCAGGACCTTATTTTTAGTAACTACTTTAAAAGTTCTGGCTAGCAATAATGCCAGAAAAGTGAAGAAGAATGTTCAGAGGAAAAATGTTCATTTTAGCTAGTGAAACTATCTGTTAATATGAACTTTAGCCACTGGAAATATTATGTCTAATTCACTACTTGTACTGTTAGGTCCTCTCTGCTAAAAGAGAGTGAATGCCCAGATAACAGCCCTAGTATCACTTACAAAAGGTACATAACTTGCAATTACTGTCCTTGACTGTGGATTAATCACCCAGCACTTGGTACACATGACAGACTGCCAGGCTGGGGAGTTCTTTCAAAGAACTGTATGCACTGTAAATACTTATCTCAACTTGCCATGAATATAGTTTTGCAATTACTCATTTAAGACAAAATAATTTGATGATATATGCCGTTTGGGATAACCTATATCAACTAGATTCCTGCTTTGTAAACAGTTCAGAGAGTTGGAATGTCTTGCAGTTGGCAGAATGAAGTTGGCCTGAACTGTGTTTCCCTTCCCCTGCACTGAAGATGAGTAGCAGAGACTCCCTCTTACAGACCTCCTGCACTTTTGTAATGCACAACAGGCTGTCATTGCCACTGGACAGTCCAAACCAGTGTAACTTTCTGAAACAAATGCTAAATAAGAACATTTCCAAATGTGTTTTGGGTGTACTTGTTAGGGATTATTTCCATATTTCTCTATCAAGAAAATAAGAACTGTGCAGACTGTAGATTTTCTGCTTCCCATGTTTGAGCTGCACTTAGAGCAAAGACTGACAAAAGTCTGTGTACTATATACAAGCCATCTGGTAATGTTTAATTAAAGTACAGCCAGGTTCATATTTTTTCCCTTAGATTTGCATGGATTTGGATAGTATTCTAGGCTGCATTCATCATAGAAGGTTCTCAGCCTTTCTTTGCTTTGTCGATAGGAAACTGCAGTTGTCCTGTATGGATGTCTGTATCCTTTCACAGACCTGTTTTACAACTCACTGTTGCCTGCTTATGTTCATCCAGGCTTTATGTTTTCCCCTATTTTATTTCGGGTAAGCTGACAGTTTAAGTGCAAGGCAAAACCTGCCCAATGTCATTACTTTCTGTGTCCGCACTTGCGGGTGGTACCGAGATGAGCGCAGGGTTGGGTGCTGTATGTGCTGTATTTTGTCTCATTTCCTATCAGAACTTCAAAATGTTATCCAGTCTAACAGCTTCTTCAAAAAATAAGACCTTTATTTGCTGTGGCTTATTTGACATTGAATCTAAAGGGGTTTAGAATATTACATTAGTTTACAAATTATCACTGAATACAGATCTAGATCAAGTAATTTTATATATATTTTGAAATAAATCATGGAATAGTCTTTTGTTAAGCTCCAATCTTCCAGGTTATTTTTTTCCAAAAGGAGTCTTCAACTTTCAGTCCATAAAGTGCATCTTTTATCAGGCATACAATTGACTTGATCACTGTAGCAAAGAATCAATAACACTGCTCAGCCCAGCTATTCTTATTAACAACCACTGCATTGGCTTGTTAGTTCCTTCAGTATTTTTCTAATATTTTTAACCATTTATTAAATTGTCTAAATATATTAACATTGAACAAATCATGCAGGAAATAAATCAAGAGAAGAATGAGTTCTCCATGTTTAGAAATGTAAATACTCAAGTCTCAGAAGAAAGCAGACCTCTACTAACATCATTGCTCATCTCTATTATGCAGCATATTTTAGGGTCTGTATTGATTTGGCAGGTAGCTTTCTACTTAGCGATTAGAGCATTTCTTCAGCATTTTTCTTAGGCAAGCTTGCTGCATTTACATGTTATTTTCCTTAAAGAAGTTTCTAACTTGCAAACTGTGCAGAACAATGAAAAATCCCAAAGTATTACCTCTGGGTTCTTGTATATTGAAATCTTGGATTGGGTTTCTTTGGAGGCAAATCTCTAAAAGAAGTGCAACACTGACTGGGCAGGGTGATAACCCCATGCTGTTGGAGTAGTTGCTTTTTGCTGTAGATCATACTGTCTTTGAACAGTCTTCTGACAATCAAACACTTAAATATTTGCATTTGAGAATTAAACTGTGTGTTTCAGTTTGTAATTCCCACTGTGCCACATAGCACATGCTACGAAGTGGGGACTTACGCTTTAATATATAGTAAGTACAAATTCTGTGTTTCTAAATGTTACCCCTGCTGGTTTATTTCAAAGTCACTTAACACAATGATGTATCTCAGATATTTCATCTTGCTTTTCACATACTTGATAATAGCGTACTGTGGGTGCTGAGTGGCTCTTCCTGTGTTACCTGGTGGGTGTGGAAAAGAGTTGTACAGCAATTAAAGCCACTTTCATAAAAGTCGAGCAGAGGCTTTGGGTTGCTAAGAAGGAGCTGCGCAATGACTGTATCATAGAATCATAGAATAGTTTGGGTTGGAAGGGACCCTTAAAGGTCATCTAGTCCAACCCCCTTGCAGTAAGCAGGAACATCTTCAATTAGGCCAGGTCACTCAGAGCCCACTCCAACCTGACCTTGAATGTTTCCAGGGATGGGGCATCTACCACCTCTCTGGGCAATCTGTGCCAGTGTCTCACCACCCTCACAGTCAAGAATTTCTTCCTAGTATCTAATCTAAATCTTCCCTCTTCCAGTTTAAAACTGTTACTCCTCATCCTGTCACTACACTACCTGATAAAGAGACACTCTCCAGCTTTCTTGTAGGCCCCTTCAGGTACTGGAAGGTGCTATAAGGTCTCACCAGAGCCTTCTCATCTCCAGGCTGAACAACTCCAACCTTCTCAGCCTTTCGTCATAGAGGAAGTGTTCCATTCCTCTGATCATTTTTGTAGTCCTCCCCTGGACCCACTCCAACAGATCCATGTGTACCTGAGGAGTGAGAAGATGGTTGTAAGGAGGATGGTTGTAAGGCAGAGTTGAGACTAGGGAAACTCCATGTAGCCTGGACACCTCTGGGACTCTGGGCCAGTGCTGGGCAGGCAACCCACAATACAGCTGTAGCTATTCATAATTTATTCAACTCCTGATTAATATATATGCTTAATTCCTGATTAACATATCTGCATAACAATATTCCGATGACAATTGGTCAGAACAATTATGATTGTTGAAGCAAGGGAATAACCTGATAAAAAGTTAAGATTGTGAGAGGCATTCAGGAGAAAAAACAATATAAAAGTTGCTTCTTTATTAATATTTACAGTCTGAAAGTAATCTTTCCACTGCTAGATCACAGAAGATACGAGAGCTAAGCCTCAGACTTCCTGGCTGGAAGGAGGGAATGGATTGTCAGTGTTAAGGAGGTGATAAGCCTTGGACCACACAGAGCACACTGCAAACAGGACCGTGTTTCTCCTGGTCTGATTTGGCAGTTTAGCTGGGTAAAGAAAAGCTTGCGAACATTGGCAAGGATATCCTAAGGTATAATGACCAGACATAAAGGCTTTTTTGTTGTTTTTGTTTGTATTGATTTGTACTTACAGCGGGGGAATAAAAGAATAAAGAACTTGGAAAATGTAATTTGAGTTTAGTAACTGATTTGCAGGCTTTCAGAGCGCTGGAGTGAAGGGCTTATGTGTCTCTGGCAAAGGCAGTGGGAGCAGTAGTGAGGGTGGAAAAGGAAAGTGAGTGTCCCTGAGATCTAGTCAGAGTAGCTGGACGACACTTCTGAATGGGAAGGAGAGAAAGCCAGGAGTGCTGCCTAGGAGGTGTGTGCAGGAGGGAACATAAGGGGTACTAAAGATCAGTTTTAACCTTAAAAAAAAAAAAAAAAATTTGAACAAGTCACAGTAAGTAGTTATGAATACAAACTGGCTTTATAGTACAGCAGATTACTTGAAATTGATGAACTCAAGTTTTAACACAGAGTATTTCCATGGTGAATATTACCCAGAGGCAAACCCGTGTCTTCTAGGCAATAATAAATGCACAGCTATAACTGGTTTTTGTTGCAGTCAGACTGAGTTTGTCTAATTAACTATGTACTTATATTGATATATTTAACTGAAAGTATTTTCTTCCTGCTCTCCAGTAACAGGAGTATTTGCAGGTCAATGGACTGAATTGGTAACAACCATACCTCTTAAGTATACAGTGCTTGACTGAATACTAACCTGATTTACTTAACCTGTTAACAGGAGCTCATGAAGCAAAGCTGATTTTAGTTGCTTGGTATTTTGCTGTGACAAACTTTATTTTGACTGCATCTTGCATCTGCCTTTGCCTTTTGTCTTCCTTTTAGCCACCTTGGTGCTGTGTCCTTGTCACCAGATTAGCAGCTCCTATTTAGGCAGGTGTAGCACCTGATATGATGGGTGAGAATGGCCCAAATCCAAACATGCAAGTGCTTTCTTCTGCTCAAATCCCACTTTGCAGACTTTGCCTAAACAAACAGTCCCATGTGGGATACTTCCTTCCGTTGGCCTTACAGGCTAGATCACTGGGTTATAATTGGTATGGGAATGTGACCTTTGGGGGACTGATGTTTAGGTCATGGTGAGAATACCCTGTATTTTGTGCATTCTATATCCTAACAGCATTTATTTTATTCATTTTTTCCCCAACCATTATTTCTCACTCATGCAGCTCTGAACTGGAGAGAGCAGAGATCGCCTACTCCTGAACAAAGTTCAAGTACAAAGTGTTAATATGTAAAATGAGTGTGCAGTGACTTTTCTTATCTTCATGTTTTTCCAGGGCATCAGTTAGCTTTTGACTCCAAAGCTAATGTTTTTAGCCTTTCAGGAGCTTGTGGGCTGAGAAATTGCATATGAAACCCAGGCAGGAAAGCTGGAGATCAAAAGCTGCATACTTTCACAAAGCAACTGTTTTGGTTTGAGCATGCTTCTCTTTTTGGCTGGGATGTAAATGTGCACTGATTTAACTTTGTTAGGTGAGGGTCTGCTGTTTCTCATCTCCCATACGACACATCAAGTACATCTGGCAAAACATTTTTTCATGCTTAGCTGAACTAAAGACCAGTTTCTCTGCCCCTGTGAGTAAATCAGTAATGCAGTAGTGGGCAGGAAGGTCAAGTGCGAGCAGGGGAGTACAGCGGAGGACTGCTGGATGTTTAGAAACCAGCAGCCTTGCAGTAGGGGAGAGAACTGTATTTAAGTAAATTTACTTTAGCAATGACAAAGGAATTATTTGGCTTATGGGCGAGGAATACACCTTCAGTCCAAACTTTGCACTTCTGAACTGACAGCGTGACCCTTCCTCCTGGGGAAGGCACCTTGCCTTGGCCAGCAAACTGCTTCTGGTCCCATTGCTTCAAGGAAAACAGTTTTTTGACTGCTGTATTGGTGGCCAGGCTTGCTTTGAACGTCCCTAAACCCCTGCACAAGTCAGTTATTAATTTCCTCAGGCTGAGGTAGCTTTTGTGCTAATCACCCCTTGGTATATCTTCTCTTTAAAAATATTTGTCCCTTAGTTGCATACATATTTTTTATATTTGCCCTTCTCATGTAGGACCTAGAAGACATACAAGGTGCTTCAGATGGTGTTGATTACAGCTTGGGTTATGGGACTGCACTAAAGGCTGTATCGGGTTCCCCCCTACCCCAAGTCAGAGACTGGAGTGCAAGGAACCTTTAACAGCACTCTGACAGGAAAGAAAAATGACACATGCACTCTAAACAAGATTGTGTTTTATCTCAGTTAGGAAAATTCTTAGAGGAGGAATATAAGCAGTGAAGTGGCTTTGGAAGGATTGAAGGAAAATTGCAAGCTTGAGGGGCAGCATGGAAGAAATGATAAGGTTGGCCTTAAAACTTGGAGTGGACCATGAAGGCTGGCATAATAGGTCAGTCATGCAAAAGTTGATCTCCTAGAACAGCATGAAGGGCAAAACTAAGGGTGAGGAGAACACTGAGACTGAAAACAAGGAATTGTGTTAAGTATGATTGAAAACAGCAGAGCAAGACGTAAGATGAGGATAAATGATGCACTTAGCAAAAGTCTGGAGGGCAGCTGTTCTCTCATGGGCATAAGCAAGACATTTAATTGGTGAAGGTGAAATGAGATGTGAGATGGACAAGAACTCTGGGGAGATAAGATCTTGCATGTTCAGCAGGAAAGACCTGCAAGATCTGACTAGCTTAAATCAGAACACCTGGAGAGAAGTCCAGGTGGAAGGGAACAGGCATCGGTGATGTTTAGGATGGCAGCAACAAACACAATGATTTTAAAAGTGGGTAAAAGAAGGAAAACAGAGGAGAAAAGGTCTGATTAAGACAAATGGAGCTTCAGGTGATGGCTAGATGTCTATAAAGAGAAAAGAAACTGTGTAACACCTTTGTGAAGGAGGAGACAAATCTGGATTATAAAAGCACACCTATGTGATATTAGGGTTTGTTGGGGACTACTCAAGGGTGCCCACGCTGCTAGAAGGCTTGGGGGAGGAGTCCCCTGAAGCACACAGAAAGGGTTAAAAAGATAGGAAAGAAGTCAGAAAAAGCATAAGACATGGGAAGAAGAATTTTCAGTTTGAGAAGGAATAAGATCCTGTATTTGATGTGTCCAAAACCAAAAAGCCTTTGGAAACTGGTTTGTGAGAGAAGCCAGACTGGACAGACTCCAAAAAGAAATTTCAGGAGACAAATGCAAGAAGTGAGCATGGAGGTGAAAATGAAAACAAATACTAAAACTTTTGGGAGGCAAAAAGCTCACGCATTACATTCGCCCACATGCACACACCCACAGGGACACTACAGAGTGCACTGTGAGGAGAAAAAGAGCAGAAGACTTGCAGCAAGACAGGGTTAGGATGGAATTGAGGGCAAGCAGAAAAACTTGAGGAGAAAATATAAAAAATGCATGCATTTGGTGTTAGGAAGGTGTGATGTGAAAGAGTTAAATCAGTGGGAGACAATGGTGCAGTTAGAGGTTCCCTACAGTTAAGGCAGGACAGAATTTGAGGAGCTGAATCAGGTGTTTCAGCTTCTAGAAGGGAACCCCTGAGCTGTCCTTATTGTTTCTGTGTAAATCTCACTTCCATTGTCCCTTAACGCTGGGCACATGAAAGTTTAAGACATTTATCGAAACGGTTTACTTCCCTTTCTTTGAGGATGAGTGTATGTACAGACCTGCAGTGACAATTTCTGAAATCTAGACATGGAAAAATCCCCCAGCTCAAAGCTGCTTCGTCCCCACCCCCAGCTCAACTACAGAACACAACTGATTTTGACCTCTGAGCCTTGTCTGGGATGTTACCACAAAGACAGGTGTGTGGAAGCTCTTGCTCACTCTTTCTCAAAGGTTTACCATAATCTTTACTGTCAACAAGATGCAAACAATGTGAGATTTTGTCTACATGCTCATTGCAGCCGTTAGCTCTCTTGACGCATGTAGTACTGGAGAACATTAACCTAGTTGGCTCATGCTGAAATGAAGGGTAATGTGAATCAGAGTGGATAAACATGATGTGACATTGATGTATACAGGCTCCAAGACGATTTACACTCTGTGGGCTTTTTGTAGCAACGTAAGTGCAAACCACTTTAAAATTATCTAAATTGATAAAAGCATAAGCTGAAACTTTCTAACATGTATAAGCTGTATAGAAGTCAATTCCCTAGACTGTAGTGTTTTCCACAGGTACAGGCTGGAAATAGAGGCATGGCTTTTCTCAGAGTCGGGTGTTAAACGTCGTCAGGGTTCCACTTTGTTGTAATTCTGTCTGAAAGTCTTAAAAGCTGCACTTGGCAGTGCATGTGAGATCAGTACATACCTATACATACTGTGAAATTACTAATGCTGTGCATTACACAACTTTTTAATGACTGCTTCTGCCACGTCCTTTGTGCCAAACTGCAAAAGCAGCCTCACTCAGCTGCAGGCACTAGGGTTTGCTGTTTCTTTTGATTTGGAGGCTTTTCTTGCATTCTGAGTATCTTTTTACCTCCAAGCATGAAACGCAGCAGTAAAGAGGTCATGCTCAGGCTCTGCTACCAGGTGTTTTATTGCTGCTGCTGCCAGAGGTGTGATTTGGTAGTGAGAGCTCAAATACGGTTGGATGATATGAACGTACGTGAGTGTGCTCAGGGTGCAGGCTGAGCCCTGGTAGCCAGCCAGGTCAGTACAGCTTCAGGCACTGTGCAGTCCCAGCTGCCTTCCTGCTCAGCTGGGATTTGCCCACAACATTGGGGAGCTCCGAAGTGTAAAGCTCTTCCCTGCAGCATAACCCTGGCACACTGCAGCCAGAAAAAGAAAACCAAGCAAAAGAGGGTTGGACTAGAGGAAGACTAGAAATGAAAATCAGCTTGAAAAGGGGAGTTTGAGGAGGAACAAGGAGCTAAGGCTTCACGTAACTGAGCAAATATGCAGTCGTATACAAATATTGCATATACAAATGCAACTTCCACTCTGAGAGTTTTCTCAGTGCTTGAGGGAGAAGTAACATCTCAACAGTATAAAGAAGTTGCAATTACTGCAGACCTTCACCAAAGAAGAGCCTTTCACATGATCTCAAAATGCTCTTCAACTCTGAGGGTTGAAACAGCTTCCATGGACAGTTATGCTGGGTGGGTGAAAAAGCAGGGCTAAATGCAAAGAACACATTAAATTAAGACACAGTGTAGCTGGGGCAAGCCAGTGCAACGCACCGACTGGCCTCCTGGAACCCTCAGCATATTTTAAGCCTGTTAAGATAGTTAGAAAGTCTGCAAACTGGTTAGTAACATCCAGTAATAGCCAGACTCTCTCTGACGTGACTTTTTCTGACCATTTCAATGCATGCACTTAATCAAAACATGGGTTTGAGTGTTGGGCCATCAGCTACAGCTAGAAAATACTGTGTTCTCTGCTGCAGTACTGTGGTATCCCAAATCACCCTCAAGATCTGTCCCAAATGCTGGACTTCATCACTTCTAAGGCTATATGTGGCAAAACTTAGTATTAGCAGTCTTAAAACAGTGAGTAAATAAAATCTGTTTGATTGGGTGCTCAAATCTCACAGTCTGAACTTCTGGGGTAAACGGTCTTTCCTTGAAAAGACTCAGCTGAAAACATCGTTTTGATCTATTAAGTTACCGTTGCTGTAACTGCTGATTCTTTAACCACCCTCTGCCTCTGAAAGTATAGCATCTCTTTATGAAGAACTTACTGTGGTGAAGCCAAGGCAAGAAATTAGTTTTGCATTTTGGCTTAAATCCTACAAACAGTTACACGAGTAAATTATGCATGTAAACAGCTGTAGTGAGCTCAATGAGGCTATTCATCCGCAGAGTTAAGCATGCGTGTAAATATTTGCAGCTGTGGGGCTCTCCTAAGGAGAGTGGTGAGCTCTTCAGCAGTGCGACCGAGCACCACGGATTTCAGTTAGTGAAGTGGAAGTTGTCTTTCACATCTACAGTTCCCACTTTGATCCATAGAGTTACTGTCCTTAGTGTAAAAGATCACAGGCATGTAAGAAAATTGATCTTTTGGGTATCTGGGGCCAAAATCCCATAGAGAGGTGACTGTCAAGTCAAATGAAGAGCTGGACTTGGTTCAAAGAGGATCGCATTGTTCAAACATGGAGCATCAAAGACTGTGCTGAGCTTTTCTGCTTACTGACTCTGGTCACTCTTCACCAGATGATGTCTGGTCTGTGGTTCCATCCTAGTACATACTCCACCTGCTACATCTCTGGCTTAGTGTAAAAAGGACAAAAAAAAAAAGTCCATGAATCTGAGTGTTTTTAAATCTTTTCCTACATTTGTTCAAATTTTTATTAGCTCTCTTGCTGTTTTCACTTTTTTTTAAGTGGTGTATTCGTTGTTTGAGTGAGCCTGGAGAAGCCAGCAGGGAGAAGACACAAATCTTATGAGGAGACATGCAAGCTCTCTGGTGTCCATTGGCTGTAGCTGCCCTCCTTTTACTTGCTGCATCTGCAAAATAGTTTCATCATTCACTGCATATACTTTATTGTGAATGTTTAACTTACACATTTTATCAGCACTGCCCAGTACGCTTCTCTTTTTAGGATTTCACTCTTACATGCACTGAACACAATTATTTTGCGGTAGGTTGGGTCTGGTACAGACTAATTCCACATGTTATTCTGATACCTGAACACAGCTGAGCCCAGCAGTGAAAGGCTGGCAATTATATTAAAAAATCAGTGTAGCTTCTGATCTGTATTTCATTAGACACAATTAAAAAATGAAATAAGCATCACCAGTGAACTCCAGTAAGGAATCTAGGGTTACATTTCCCATTGATGTGAACAGTCCATACCATCAGGCTTTTCTGAAAAAGCACTTGTAGGTTGTTTTTTATAAAAGTTAATTAAAAAATGACTCATAACTCAGGTCACGAGATCTGTGGGGAGTAATTTGTGAGCATTTCAAAAGTGAAGCAAGTTGCCTGGATAGAGAACCGGATCCAAAACACATTCATAAAATATCATGGTCTCTGCTTGGTGTGTGGTAAGAAGAGAGCAGAGTCAGGAAGAACGAGGAGCACGTAGCTCAGGAGGAGGGAGATGGGAAGAGCTGAACTGCAGCAAGTACAAGGAGGAAACTGTCTTTGCCTGTGGGTAATAAAAGGCTGAACTGAACTTGTTAAGCAGGTTCCCAGTTTTATAAGATCCTCAGAAGGGCCGAAGAGGTTTGGCTGGGTAACAGGAATGCAGCAAAAGGAAGGCACTTCTTTAAACAAATTGGTGGGGTTTGAGTTTCTACAAAGCATGTGGTGGTGTGACAGTCTTTTTGGGTTTGCCTGATCAGGCCCTGGGAGATTTCTCCCCAGGGTGGAGAAAAATTGTTGGTGGGACCTAATAAGGATAAACGGATCCTTGACCTGTCCTGAGGTAGGTGGGAGAGGTGGAGAAGTGAAGAATGACAAGTTTAGAAAGCAATTTGTTGTCACATGTAGATGCTGAGACCTCAAAGGGACACCTGAACAGTGGCACTTTATGATACCATTGCCATGTAATGAATACATATTTATCTAAGTGCCTGTTGATATGTAATCCACTGATAAGAAGGAAGCAATGCAAATAACTATTTTGATAAAGTAAACTAATCTTTATTATACTTTACAACTAGTGAGACACCTAACAGTTCCACAAAATGTTGCTGAGCAGCCCTTTCCCCTTCCATGTCCTCAGAGAGCATGTCAATACAAGTTTAATGATGCTGGAAAGAAGTCTCAAGTGGATTTTAAAATTATTTTTTAAATCCACCCTTTTGGAAATAAATTTTCAGACCCTACAAAAATATTTCTACAGATAAATTAGTTATTTAAAGTTTGGATACTGTCTGGCAGTCAAAGTTGTCCTGATTTTCTCTCTCTGTCATTTCTGCCTTTCACATTTTCCATTTAGAAAAATTGACTTCCCGCTCAGGCAGTGATTCCACAACAGGGAGGGTGGGCTCAGACTCCTTGATTCATAAGACAGAGGGTTTCTATTCCTATAATTAAAAAATGAATTAAGTCAGGCCTCTGCTGGACCTCAGGCACCTGCCAGCCTTCTCTGTGTGATGGAGCTGGAATGGCTACACAAGCCAAAAAGGTCTCTCCTATAGGTCTGCCAGATTAGTCTACAAGATCCAGCTCAACCCAGGAGGGGTTTGGCTCCTAGAGAGGCAGCTCTGCTCTTGGGCCTGTCTGCAGCCCCTGGATCACATGCAAAGTATTTTGGAAGGGACCGGTATTTGGCACTAAGCTGAATGCTTTGTGTTTGGGCAATCCAGGGGTCCTCTCCTCATCACTTCTGGAGCATGTGACATGCTCTCTGGACTACCTCAGAACTCATAAAATGTATAGGTGCTCTTACAGACTGCATTGTGTGCCTGCCTAAGCTGATATTTAAAACAATGAAACAAATCCCTGCTTTGCTAGAGACCAAAATATACATAACAGTAAGATCCAGAGAGAGGACTCCATGGTACGTGACTTCTTGTGAACTCACTGCACATTCAGTTATGCAATCAGAAGGCTGGCTGGAGTCAATTTTTATCTCAATGGAATTATCAGGATGTATCAAGCAAGCACTTTTCAACGTCTCTTCTTCCAGTGATTAAGATCTATTTTATGTGAGAGGGATTTTTCCGAGCGTCAGAGGCAACCAGCACGAGGGAGCTCACTTGGAGCAGCCTTTGGGCCAGAGTCTGCGGTGAAATGACAAATCCTGTCTACACATTTACTGGAATTTGGGGCTCTGCATCACATACGCTCAGCATTCCTGCCTCTAAGCCAGGGCAAGACTGTACAAGTAACAACATATGGTACAACTGCGATCTTACACAAACAGGCTGGGAGGAGACAGGTTATCTCCCATGTTCGAGACAGTGATCCCAGGCTGATAGTGATGTGTTAGCTTTACATTAATGTTATTCATTCCATCTTGAATGGATCCCAAAGACCCTAACTACCATCCAGTACATATATTTAAACGTTTCTGGGTGACTAATGTAAATATATTCTAATGAGAAGTAAGTACAGTATGTTCTGCTTAAACCAGGCCTGCAGTCTCTCTGAGATGCTTTCCTCATCCCATGGTCTACTAACTTCAGGTACAATTATCTTCCAGTTATGTTGATACATCTGTGTGGTGGTTTGACCTTGGCTAAACGCCAGGTACCCACCAAGTCGCTCTATCATTTCCCACCCCCTTCTCTCAGTAGGGCAAAAAGGGGGAAAGAAAATAAGTCAGAAAAAACAACTCTTGTGGGTAAAACAAAAACAGTTTTAATGTAAGCAAAGCAAAGCAAGGTCCACGCTTAGAAGCAAAAAAAAGAAAACAGATTTATTCTCTGCTTCCCATTAGCAGGCAATGTGGAGCCTTCTCATGAACCAGCGCTGTGATACGCATAGCGGTTGCCTCAGAGGACCAAGGGTGACCCCACCCACTTCCTCCTTTTTCCCAGCTTTATACTTGAGCAGACATCATATGGTATGGAATATCCCTTTGGTCAGTTCGGGTCAGCTGTCATGGTTGTGTCCCCTCCCAAGATCCTGCCCACCCCATCCCACTGGGGGGAAATGTTGGAAAGAGCCTTGGTGCTGTGTAAGCACTGCTCAGCAGCAGCCACAACACCAGTGTGTTATCAACACCCTTCCAGCTCCCAACATAAAACACAGCACCATGAGGGCTGCTATAGGGGAAAATCAACTCCGGCTCAGCCAGACCCAGTACAGTCTCCACCCCTTATTCCATACCATTTACGTCCTGCCCAGGTCCCACACAATACTCATTTATCCATTCCATCGTATTTGGTTCTCATCACGGACATTCCTTCTTGCCAACACTTACATCTTAATCTACATACTTAGACCATCTTCATACCCAACATGCAGATTAATACACTCTCATCAACTACTATCCCCTGTCCTTTAACAGATAAATAGTATTCCTCCATTCCATGGGCTTTCTTCACTCCCCCAGATGTTCAATGACTTGGCCCCCATCTGTCAAGATGGATGTTCAGGACAGGAGCATTATGTTTGACTGTTGGACACCAGCACCGGCTAGGTTTGCACGCATCTGTTTTTTCGTGGAACTCACTCTTCATCATTCCTACTTCCTCCATCACTTCTTGCAACATACAACTCACACCACAGATTATTTTCCCCCCAAGGTTAAATCTCCTTGAGGCACACACTGAGTACCCCCATCCTCCCGCATTACCCACCAAGTACACCCAGGTCCTTGAGCAAAAACAATCCCACAAGTGGGCTTGCCTTTTCCCAAGGGAGGAGCAATCCACACTGCCTTCCCCAGCCATTTCCCTGTGTGTACGACAGGGACCTTATCTCCTCCCACAGTATGAAGGGGTTTTGTTTGGGCAGGACCAGGATGGTTAACAGATCCTCTGGTGTTAGTTAGCCAAGTGGCTTCTGCTAAATTTATATCCCAGTGCTTCCATCCCCCATTATCCAATGCTCTCAGCATAGTCTTCAACAGTCTATTGTATCTTTCAATCTTTCCAGATGCTTGTGGGTAATAAGGGATGTGATACACCTGCTCAATGCCGTGTTTCTTTGCCCAGGAGCTTATAAGATTATTTTGAAAATGGGTCCCATTGTCTGATTCAATTCTTTCAGGAGTACCATGTTGCCATAAAATTTGCCTTTCAAGGCCCAAGATGGTGTTTCGGGCAGTGGCATGATTTACAGGGTACGTCTCGAGCCAACCAGTAGTTGCTTCCACCATGGTGAGTATGTAACGCTTGCCTTGGCGTGTTCGTGGCAGTGGTTCAATATAGTTGACCTGCCAGGCCTCACCATATTGAAAACTCAGCCATCGCTCTCTGTTCCAGAGAGACTTTACTCGTGTGGCTCACTTGATTGCAGCACATTTCACATTCATGAGTGACCTGTGTGATGGCCTCCATGGTCAGGCCCACCCCTCGATCATGAGCCCATCTGTACATTGCATCTCTCCCGAGATGCCCTGATATTTCATGGGCCCATCGAGCTACAAATAGCTCATCCTTGCGCTCCCAGTCCAGGTCCAGCTGAGCTACTTCAATTTTGGCAGCCTTGTCTACTTGCTCATTGTTTTGATGTTCTTTGGTGGCACGGCTTTTGGGCACATGAGCATCTACATGACGTACCTTTAGAGCCATGTTTTCCACTCGAGCAGCGATGTCCTGCCACAATGCAGCAGCCCAGATGGGTTTACCTCTGCGCTGCCAATTGGTCTTCTTCCACTCCTGTAGCCACCCCCATAGGGCGTTAGCCACCATCCAGGAGTCAGTCTAGAGATACAGTACTGGCCACTTTTCTCGTTCAGCAATCTCTAGGGCTAGTTGGATCGCTTTTACTTCTGCAAACTGACTTGACTTGCCCTCTCCTTCAGTGACCTCAACAACCTGTCTTGTGGGACTCCACACAGCAGCTTTCCACTTCTGATGGTTTCCTACCACACGACAGGATCCATCAGTAAACAGAGCATAATGCCTTTCATCTGCTGGTAACTCGTTATATGGTGGTGCATCTTGGGCACAAGCCACCTCCTCAGGCAGTGCTCCAAAATCTCTGCCTTCTGGTCAGTCCATGGTCTCCTTCAGGATCCCTGGACGGTTGGGTTTTCCCAGTCGAGTTCGTTGGGTGATTAACGCTACCCATTTACTCCAGGTAGCACTGGTTGCATGGTGTGTAGAAGGGATATTTCCTTTGAACATCCAATGTAGCACAGGCAATCATGGTGCCAAGAGGAGCTGTGCTTCTGTACCAACAACTTCTGAAGCAGCTCGAATCCCCTCATATGCCGCTAATATCTCTTTTTCAGTTGGAGTGTAGTGGGCTTCTGATCCTCGATATCCCTGACTCCAAAATCCTAATGGTTGACCTCGAGTTTCTCTTGGTATCTTCTGCCAGAGGCCCCATGTGAGGCCATGCTCTCCAGTTGCTATGTAGAGTACATTTTGCACAGCTGGTCCTGTCCAAACAGGCCCAAGAGCTACCACCCGAGCTATCTCCTGTTTGATGTGCTCAAAGGCTTGTTGTTGCTCAAGACCCCACTCAAAATGGTTCTTCTTTCGTGTTACTTGATGGAGAGGGCTCACAAGCTGACTGTAACCTGGAATATGCATTCTCCAAAATCCCACAAGTCCCAAGAAAGCTTGTGTTTCCTTCTTGTTGGTCGGTGGAGACATAGTTGCTACCTTGTTGATGACATCCATAGGCACATGACGGTGTCCATCCTGCCATTTTACTCCCAAGAACTGAATCTCTTGTGCTGGTCCCTTGACTTTGCTCTTCTTTATGGCAAACGCAGCTTTCAGAAAAATCTGAATTACTCTTTTTCCTTTCTCGAACACTTCTGCCTTGTTGCCCCACACAATGATGTCATTGATTTATTGTAGATGTTCATGGGCATCACCCTTTTCCAGTGCAGTTTGAATTAGTCCATGGCAAATAGTGGAGCTGTGCTTCCACCCCTGGAGCAGTCGATTCTAGGTATACTGGACACCCCTCCATGTGAAAGCAAACTATGGCCTGCACTCTTCTACCAAAGGAATTGAAAAGAATGCATTGGCAATGTCGATTGTGGCATACCACTTGGCTGCCTTTGACTCCAGTTCATGCTGGAGCTCTAACATATCTGGTACAGCAGCCCTCAGTGGTGGCGTCACTTAGTTCAGGCCACGATAGTCTACTGTTACCCTCCACCCTCCATCAGACTTTCGCACTGGCCATATGGGGCTATTAAAAGGCGAATGTGTCTTACTGATGACACCTTGGCTCTCCAGTTGATGAATCAGTTCTTGGATGGGAGCCACAGAGTTTCGGTTTGTGCGATACTGCCATCGGTGCACGGTCCTCGTAGCAATTGGCACCTGTTGTTCTTCAACTTGCAGCAGTCCCACAACAAAAGGATCTTCTGAGAGGCCAGGCAGATTAGACAACTGTTTGACCTTCTCTGTGTTCACAGGGGCCACACCAAAAGCCTATTGGTATCCCTTTGGGTCGTTGAAGTACCCCCTCTTGAGGTAGTCAATGCCCAAGATACAAGGGGCTTCTGGGCAGGTCACAATGGGATGTTTCTGCCACTTGTCCCCAGTCAAGCTAACCTTGGCCTCCCGTACTGACAGTTCTTGACATCCCCCTGTCACTCCTGAGATCCAGATAGGTTCTGCCCCTCTATAACCTGATGGTATCAATGTAGATTGTGCCCCGGTGTCGACTAAAGCCTGATACTTCTGTGGATTTGATGTGCCAGGCCATCGAATCCACACTGTCCAATATACTTGATCATCCCTTTCCTCCTCCTGGCTGGTGGTAAGGGCCCTCTGTTCCTGTTCTTGGTCGGAATGTTCACTGTCTGACCCTTGCCGTGCCAGGCCGGAGATTCCTTCATCAGGGTCAAGGGAGGTGATCTCAGTCTTCCTATATCTGGGGGATCGCTGATTACTTTCTTGTGGTTTTACACCAGCTACATTAACAACCTTCCTGGATGTCTTCTTCTTGCTTAAAGGTGGGTTGACCATCCCACTTCCTCCTGTCCTCCCCCTGGTCACGTAGGAAGAACCAAAGTTCGCCACATGTCATGTGCCTGGGGTTCCCTTTCCCTCTGACTGGGGCAGAAGAGAACCGATTTCTTGGGGTGCTCCTGACATCCAGGGCGCTTGCCCATAGAGATAAGGAGGTACCAAGACTCTCTTCAAAGTTCTGAAGCCAAGAAGAGACTGCCTCCACAGCTGGTGTATGTCCTAGTCCTTCTCCCGCATCCATTTCTGGGTAGTACATCGCGGCCAAACTGGCAGAATACGAAGATGGCGCACCTTTAATCACCTTCCTCCACATGGCCCATGTGCATAGCACATCCTCGGGATTTTTAGGGGCTTCATCATTATCTGGATCACCATAAATGACTTGCAGCACTGCTAATTCTCTCAGGTACTGGACACCTTCATCTGCATTAGTCCACTTCCCTGGGGAGTTGTCCATAAGAGGTTCCTTATAAGGATATCTCGCTTTAACATGTGAAAGGAGCCGTCTCTACAGACTACAAATTGCTGGCTCTTTTCAAATTCCCCTTTCAATTCCTCGATTTCTAGCAAGGGAACCCAGCTGTCGGGCTTCCTTACCTTCCAGTTGTTGAGCATCAGCCCCATTATCCCAGCACCGAAGCAGCCAGGCAGCAATCCGCTCACCCAGCTGGCGGCTGTAGTCTTTCCACAGATCTTGCAGTTCCGATGAGGTCAGGGACTGGGTTGTTTCTGCCTCCTGTTTGAGTTCTGTTACCCCCTCTTCCAATCCCTTTGTTGAAGGACCAGCTTCTTCATCAAGCTTTTCCTCTTCTTTCTCCTCTCTTACTATTCGAGGGTATGGGCCTGTTGTTCTCCTTGTCCACTGTTTCTTTTTTACTACTGGGGCAATCTCTGCTGTTGTTGTTTGAGTACCCCGTCTCCACCACAGTCCTCTAAGAGTACTGAACTGCAGTTGATAGCCATAGGCCAGGCCCCAGTACAACGCTAGAAGTTGCTGATTTTCACTGGGATAGGCAAGGCACCCTTCTATCAGGTGTTGTGTCAATTTTGCGGGGTTGCTTGCCTGTTCAGGGGTAAGATCCCAGGCTATGGGAGGTGATAACCGTCCGCGGAATCTGCCCAAATCCTTCCACATTTTGGTATTGGCTCACCCAAAAGTTGCCTTCTCTTACACCAAAAAGATACTGAGCTCCACACAACCCACAACAGGCCAACAGTATTAATGAACAGTATCAGACAGCTCACATAAGGGTGCATAAGTAGCTCAGGAGCTTGCAGAATAAAACCACCCATGATATTCCCGATTTCCTCGGCACTCATGAGACCACACCTTGAGCACTGTGTCCAGTTCTGGGCACCACAGGATAAGAAGGACATTGAGGTGCTGGAGCGAGTCCAGAGAAGGGCAGCGAGGCTGGTGAGAGGTCTGGAAAACAGGCCTTATGGAGACCGGCTGAGGGAACTGGGGTTGTTTAATCTGGAGGAGAGGAGACTGAGAGGAGACCTCATTGCTCTCTACAACTACCTAAAAGGAGGTTGTAGTGAGGCTGGTGGTGTTGGTCTCTTCTCCCAAATTACTAATGATAGGAAGAGAGGAAATGGCCTCAAGTTACGTCAGGGGCAGTTTAGGTTGGATATTAGGAAGAAGTTCTTTACTGAGAGGGTGGTTAGGCAGTGGAACAGGCTGCCCAGGGAGGTGGTGGAGTCGCTGTCCCTGGGGGTGTTCAAAAAACGGGTTGATGAGGCACTTGAGGCCATGGTCTAATGGTTAGGAATATGATGGGATAAAGGTTGGACTTGATGACCCTGGAGGTCCCTTCCAACCATAATTATTCTAGGATTCTATTATTCTATGTTCCCGAGCTTAGCAAAATAAAGATAAGCAGCACAATCAACAAACCCGTGACGAGCACAGGAGCTTGTTGTTTAATAACTGCTACAGTTATAGGACACTTAATATAAAACTGCCGTTGGCTGGCCCCACGTTGGGCGCCAGAAAGGACTGTGGTGGTTTGACCTTGGCTAAACGCCAGGTACCCACCAAGCTGCTCTATCACTTTCCACCCCCCCTTCTCTCAGTAGGGCAAAAAGGGGGAAAGAAAGTAAGATAGAAAAAACCCAACCCTTGTGGGTAAAACAAAAGCAGTTTTAATGTAAGCAAAGCAAAGCAAGGTCCACACACGATAGCAAAAAAAAAAAAAGAAAACAGATTTATTCTCTGCTTCCCATTATCAGGCGATGTGGAGCCTTCTCATGAAGCAGGGCTGTGATACGCGTAGCGGTTGCCTCGGAGGACCAAGGGTGACCCCAACCCCCTTCCTCCTTCTTCCCAGCTTTGTACTTGAGCAGACATCACATGGTATGGAATATCCCTTTGGTCAGTTCGGGTCAGCTGTCCTGGTTGTGTCCCCTCCCAAGATCCTGCCCACCCCATCCCACTGGGGGGAAATGTTGGAAAGAGCCTTGGTGCTGTGTGAGCACTACTCAGCAGTAGCCACAACACCAGTGTGTTATCAACACCCTTCCAGCTCCCAACATAAAACACAGCACCATGAGGGCTGCTATAGGGGAAAATCAACTCCGGCTCAGACAGACCCAGTACAATCTGAGAAAATCCAAGGACATTACGGCAAATGTGTTTTACTTGCAACAGTTTGCCTTGAATTAACCATTTCCCAGAATCACTGAGGCCACTGATCTGAAGAGCTGCTGCCTCTGGTGTGGAACAAAATTTGTGAAGAGAAAGAAAGCTCTTTATTGTGGTTTTTTCTCTCACACACACACACACACACTTATAAACTGCTACTCTACAAATAAGTGCCAGTCTCTAAGAGAAGACCTGAATTTCCTAGAACTAAATGTACTCTAAAGAACTGTCTCTGAAACATCTTAGACTTACAAACATCTAAGGATAAGGGAATTCAGTTTTGGATTCAGAACTGGATTTCAGTTTTTAAAAGAAACCACAGCAACCTGTTGAGAAAAACCTCACCGCTTCCATTGGTAAAAGTGCCAGAAACAGAGGGAAGGAAGCAATGTTTAAACCAGTTGTTTCAGGGGATTGCTTTATTCACTTCTAGATGCATGCGAATTTGTCTGGGCAGCCATGTGTCCTTGTTTCCTACCTGTACGCCCCTTGTACAGGCAGAATGATGCCCAGTGACCATGCATGGGTCCTCTGTCCCTGTGGTTGAGAAGGAAGTGCACAGACTGACTCAGTCCTTCTCTTTTGCCATTGACTTGAACTCTGCAACAATAAGGGGTATGCTTAACTCACTGGAATTGCTTATTAAGGAGTAAGTATTCTTTGAGAGTTACTTCGGGAGAGTCTGACTTTTCTTTCATAGAATCACAGGATGGTTTGGGTTGGAAGCGACCTTAAAGATCACCTAGTTCTAACCCCCCTGCCATGGGCAGGGACATCTCCCACTAGACCAGGTTGCTCCAACCTGGCCTTGAACACTTCCAGGGAGGGGACATCCACAACTTCCCGGGGCAACCTGTGCCAGTGTCTCACCATCCTCATGGTCAAGAATTTCTTCCTAATCTCTAGTTTAAATCTACCCTCTGCTAGTTTAAAGCCATTACCAAAAATGCCCTTAGTCAAACTAGATCCACAATCAGCTGTGAAACCCTCAGCTTCTCCTGTTGCAAGACTCCTATAGAGTTCCAAGCTGGTATGAAAGAAAGGATGGGGTATGGGGTTATTTTAAGTCCAGGCAGATACAGTTCAGTTTATTTGTTCCTGGAAATGTGGTCATGTGGAACTCTGACAGTGAATAGATATTGATTCCTGGGCCTGCTTAATCAAAGGAAATGACTTGCAGGTCCTTCTCTGCATGATGTTTGGAGTGGCCCGCAGCCGGAGCACCAGCCAGAGGAACAAAAGGTGATTTCCAGGCACAGCCCTGCAGAGCGCTGCCTACAGAGGAGCTCTTCTACAGCCTCCTGTTCACCATGCACAAGGCCAACTGTAGTCTTGCTCTAGCAGCTCTGGTTTATACACTGCAAGAAGGTTTAGGCTCTGCACTGTATTTTTAAAAATGCAAATAGGATACGGTGAATAAATCTGAGAGTGGTGAGACTCTGAAGGAATTTAAGTGAAGGTAGCTATAATGGTACTGGATTCTAAGGGATGAAAAAAAATGACTACTTGTGCAACGACCTGTACAGATCTGTGCAGACCAGAAGAGAAATCAGGTATCTCAGATGGTAGAGAGGAGGGTGTCAATCTGTAAAAACTTGAGTCACAAACCAGCAGCTTCATTTGAAGAAAATTAATTTCTAAATGACTATTTACTGAGATAAGAAAATGAGTAAGACTTATCCACTTCTGCCCCTAAATACAAAGAAATAGAGTTTTACTTGATGTGCATCCTTTTGCTTCCATACTCAAGTTTCAGTCATTAATTATGTTCCTTTTGTAATGAAAAATCCTAAGGACCTTTCAAATAGTCTAAAGTTTTGGATGCTATAAAGACAACAGCAAAGCAAATTATCTTTTCAACTGCAAGAAGATATAATTTGAAATTGTGCATATCAATACTTTCCAAATTTGCTCCATTGCTGTTATTATTATACTTCTAAAAAGAAAGATAGGAGCTAAGGCATCTCACATGTTAAACACAAGAGAGAAAAAAAGTTGTAAAGACTGAAGACCTGTTACGACAGTAATATGTAGGTATTTGAAAAAACTTTAAATAAGAAAGAATTATTGTAGGTCTTCTCTGTAGTGTAAGCTCCCTTTTGAGGTTTTTATGGATTCTATAAAGTGTTGGCAGATGAACAGTGTAACAAAAAACATTACTGTCCCCAGCTGTCTGCTCTGCCCGTCTTCCAAATGTCTAACCCACTGCCCCTGAGCCGTCAGAAGAGAGACATCAGCTGCTTCCACGGAAAAAAACCCAACAAAACGCTTTTAAACGTAAACTCAGCTTTGTTACTTGTTAATTGGAGATGCTGGGCTGCACATTCACTCTGCTTAGGCGTGGGGATACTGTCCCTTGTGAAGGACAACGTGGGGTGGAAATTCTGACCCCCCTGCAGCAAGGCTTGTCACACTGTCAGCAGCTCCCAGTTACAAACCAAGTTAGTCCCGACTGCCCCATTTAGCTCAATTGTTTGGATGTAATTACAGAAGTTGGATGTGACACTGGTTATTCTGAAAACTTTGACTATGGAAAATGAGGCATTTCTAGGCTTTTCTATAATAAATCACACTTTTACTTGATGAAACTACCTTTGTGAGTACATTCTGTACACATAAGAAGGTGAGTTTTCACCTCCGTTTCCAAAGGTGAAGAAACTTACTTTCAATGAATTGTAAGAAAAAATAAATAGCATTCAAAATTACATTTATCTAATGTTGCAGACAAAAAACAGCCTAAAGATGTCTGTTACAAATGTTTTCAATTTACTCTTGGCACAATTACTTCCATGCTTGAATTAGAAACTGAACAGATGCCGAACCAAGGAAGTAAGCGCACAGAAAACAAACTGATGAAACTCTGAAGAGATTAAATAACATTCCTGAAAAATGTATTTCTATTTGGAGACCGGAGTAAGGTTCTGGAGCATCACTTTGGTAGGCAGCTAAGACCACGAAGCCAAAACAATGTACCTCAATCCGTGTACAGCACTTACATATCACTTTGTATTTTACAAGGGATGTAAAAGTTTGACAAAGTTTAGGTGAGCATATACACTAACTTGTTTATCTTCCTTAGTTACTGAAACAAGACAGGTATTTAAACAAATATTTTGATTAATAACCAATTATATTAGTAATTCATAATTATTCTAATTAAAATGACAATATGTTTGTAATAAGCAGGCCAATACTCTGGTAAGCTTATCCTTAATGTGTGCTGGATACTGGACTGAAATGTGCCTTGCATTTTTACTGGCACGGTTTTGACTCTTTTGGGGTTTTATGGCCTAGAAAATCTTTGCAGATTTCCCTAATGTTTTTGATGGTGTTTCCCTAGACTGCATCATTTTATTACAAGAATATATATTCTGCTCTTTCCAAGTAACATCAGAACAAATTTGTGATCCTAACCTGTATTTTATGACGGGTGTCCATCTTGTATTTACCCCTTTTTTACCAAAGACACTTTTTATTCTGAAGCATTTTTGGCATTTCTCATTTTGTCTGTGTCTCGCTCACAAGGGTCTGCCTGTGGTGTGTTCGCCAGCATCCAGAGGTTTAATCAAAGGAAAAAGAAGTAGAAAGGAAGATGCACTGGAATGTGATTTAAACATTTTGGAATGCGTGCTTACCATAGGTACAGCACAGCACTTTAATGCATCTGTGTGATTAGTGACAAAACAAGTGACAGGGACAACACCTACTCCTCCAGCACGCCTGCTGGGCTCGCTGCCACGCGGCAGCAGCATTGTGGGATCAGGAACACAGAGCTGGCTTCTGTATTTCAAGCGCCCTGTAATTTTCCTTGCTGACAAATGGGTATGATAGCAGCAGAAAACCTCCTAACATTAGTCACACTGCTTTCCAACAAGCAACAATTACACCTAATAGGTACTCTCTCATCTTGCTCTAGTTGAATTTTCTAAAGAATTCACTAATAAAAACCTGATTTGTGCTTACAAACACGATACACTACTTCAAAAAGCAAAGGGAACAATAGCTTGACTCAAGTTTAGTAGCGTATTGTCAGCTGTTAAAAGTTTGCTGCACCTTTATTAGTTTAGATGTCAGTTTTTATATCTAGTTTTGGGCTATGACACACTCCCCCTTGCCGAGTTTTACCTTCATATCTATTTTCACATTAATATGTTGCATTATGATTTAAGCTTTTTTTTTAGACATCCAGCATGTCCAAGAAGAAGTTCAGAAATATGAAGGTTTGTCTGTTTGTCTTCATTAACTACATTAATGTAAGTGCACATTTGAAGATACTTAGCTATTTATATATCTATCTAGCCTAATTAGCCAAATAAATCTCGTTAAGCTTGCTGTGTGGAAAAAGGCAACACACTCCTAGGTGACATCAGCATTTCACAGAGGTCATGGTCAAGTTTCTTGGACTGAAAGCAAGTGCTACAATTTATCTAAAGACCAAAGCCCTCAGGAAACGCTGTTCTTCTGTTTTTTCAAAGCCCCCAAAAGTGAGAGTGTGAAAATACAGTTCTGGCTTATCTGAAGTATAAGTTTATCGAATGAACTTAATATATTGATGATTTGGTATCAGTATGAACACAGAAGATGAACAGGGTTGTAAAGCCTGCAATGTTGATACAGTGCCATGAGGTGCCTGAAATTTCTCATTCTAGAGGTATTAAAATGTATAGGTTTTTCTCACCTACTGATACAAGTAATACTTTTCTGAGGGAGCTGAAAATTACCTTTGTACTCACAGGACTATTTTAGTTATACCAGCCTACATACATATGGGTAGATTTGTACCCGGATTCCAGTCTGGGACTGGATATTAGTTGACTACTGCTCAAACATGCACTGTGAAATGTTCCTCCTGTGCTTTGACGCAGATGCCATTTTCCCCATCATAGCCAGAAATAGTGTTTGAGGATATACTCTCACAGTAGTTAAACTTGAATCATCAGGGGAAAAATCCTTTAAGCAGAGTTGGCTGGATACAGAAAATTTATTCTTTGCTGCTGCTGAGGTAAGATTGAACAGAATTCAGCCTGGTTTGCAATTCACAATAGAAATGAAACACAGGAGGAGACAGCCGGAGTGCTAGGAGCAAACTGACTCTGAGGCTGATCAGTTGCAGCTCAAATGAAAATAGTTTGTGAAGCAAAAAAAACCCTAATCTCAAAACCTTCACAGAGCAATTTGATTTGGCAGCAGTCTGCCAGGTGAAGTTTAATGCGGTAGCTACCCTGTTTTCCCACTGTGACACGACCTGCAGGAACGACTGACCGGAGCCGGGGCCCGGCAGCGCACACGCTCCAGGACACAAGGGCTCACCTCTATTTCTGTGACTGCTCCCCGCCCGCACCAGGTGTTGGGAGAATTTCAGTCTGCACCTGCACAGCGCCCATGGCAGCTGCAGAGGGCAAAGGCACGGCTGGGGAGGAATGCCATTTGTGTCCGAGCCACAGGCCACGGCACGTTTTGCTCCGGAAGAAGCAGCAGTGCAATCTCTGCCGGGTGCCAGTGATGCCGCGGCCGAGACTGACACCCGATTGCTGCGGCGGGGCGGCACCTCGCACGGCAGCGACCCCCGCAGCACCTGCCTTCCCCCCGCCGCCTTCCTCCCACGACCGGGGAAAACGCGGCCTCGGGCAGGAGCGCCGCGGCGACCTCAGCCTTGTACACAGACCCCGCCGCCGGGGCTGGGAACGCCACCTCCCCCATTTCTAAACAAAAGCCTTTCCCAGGAAAGGGCCCGCGCGGCCGCAGAGACCCCCTCAGCCCTCCCCGCAGCGACCAGTGTCGGGCGGCACCCGGGAACTCCAAACCCCGAAGAAATAAAGAAAAACAGCTCCCGCCTCGCTAGCGCCGCCAGGAGCCCCCATAAGGCGCCTCAGCCCGAGCACCCGGACCCCGCAGAAGCGGCTCCCCAGGACACAGCCCCTCAGGCCCGGGCCTCCCTCTCCACCCGCCATCGCTGGGGGCGGCTGCTTGCCCTGCCCCCGCCTGGCGGAGCGCACCCGGCGCAAGAGACGCTCCCCACCACACCCGCCGGAGCTGAGGCCCGTGCCCAGGCCCCATCCCCGCGACCACCCGAGCCCCACCTTCCCTGCCCCGTCCCTTGCGCCCGCCCTGACAGCGCCGCCCCCTTCCCTCGCCCCGGCTCTCCGACTGCGCATTCAGGCGAGCCCGCAGCCCCCAATCACGTGAGAACCCGCCCCCTTCTCGCCCTGCGATTGGCCGGCCCAGCTGTCTCTCAAGAATATTCCCTGCCCATTGGGCGAGGCGGGGGCGCCCTCCCCGCCCCTCCTGGTTCTGTCGGTTGAGGCGAGCCGAGAGTAAATAGAAGCAGGAGTCTAAAATGGCGGAGTTGCGGAGTCCTGTTCGCGGCGCGGCGTCGCCTGAGCAGGAGCCGTTCGGCGCCAGGCCGGCCCCGGACGCGAAGGTTTCCCGTGGGTCCCAGCCAGCCGCCAAGAAGATGAAGGGCGCCGATGAGAGGAGCCTGAAGGGTGCCAAGCGCGTCAACGGTGAGGGGGGCGGTGGTGGCGGCAACGGCGGGAGCAGCAAGCAGCCGCTGCAGGCGGTCGTGCCGAGCTACAGCAGCCCCGCGGCGTGGGGCTTCCCCGCGCTCCCTTCTGGCCCCTCCGGGAGCGTGGGGGGCTTCGCTTTCTCTTCTCAACTGCCCCGGAAGCTGCTGTCGCCCACCGTTTTGCTGCCGTCGTCCGCCTCTCCCTCCTCTGCCTACCAGCAGCACCAGCATCGCCACCACCGGCACCGCCTGGCTCTGCCCGCCGAGGCGGGAGGCTGCGGTAGCGGCGGGGCGGCCGGCGCTGCCGGCGGGAGCGCCAAGCCGAAGAGGCCCAAGGAGAAGCGCGACAAGGAGAGGAGGAAGCACGGGGCCCTGCCTGTGGTCGCGGCGGTGGGAGATGGCGGCGGGGGCCTGAGCGCGGCAGGCCGGGAGGAGAACGGAGAGGTGAAGCTGGTGCTGCCCAGAGGTGAGGGGCGGGCGGCCGGAGGGAGGTTGAGGGGCGGTGAGGGCTGGGGAGGGTCTAGAAGGGGCAGCAGGGCCGGGCTGGGCAGGGTGGGTTTGGTGCTGTACGTGAGGGAGCAGGAAATGGTTGTGATGTTCGGTCGAGCCGCTAGAATGGCTGCCTGCCCCCGCCCCGCCTCTGCACGCTGGCCCCGGGGCCGGACCTGGCTGCCCCCTGCAGCCTGCCCTCCCTCCCCAGGGGCAGAGCCGAGCCCCGCCGGGGGCTGCCTGCGAGGCCCCGGCCCGAGACCGCTGGCGTTGTGTAAGGTGGAGAAGGCAGTGGCGACTTAGTCTGCCGTCAATCCTGTCAAAAAAGGGGGTGTGGAATTAGCGATGGCGTCAGCTAGAAGCTGCCAGAGGCCTTAGGTTTTCTTACCTATTAGGGAAATGAGGGTGCACTGGAGATCCGAAAACAAAACTGAATTTCTGCCATTGCTGTAGGTGGAAAAACAGAGAAGACCACATGTTACAAAAAAGCCTCAATTTTAAAATTAAACCCCCAGTGATCTCATTTATTAGGCTATTAATTTTTACAGGCTAAGTCACTGAGTGCTAAGAAGCATGTAGTTTAAAATTTATATACTTAACTTTTGAAATCTCATTTAGTTGCTACTTCAGGGTTGCTTTATTTCCTGAAGATCATTGGGCTAAAATCTTCAAACAAATGCTCGAGGCCTTCAGGGGAAAGGGAGTAGTGTTGGGTTGGTTTATTAATGGGGCTGGACAAAAATGGCCATACCAGGTATTACAAGATGTTGGGCTAGATTATTGCTGACTGTGATCAATAGTAGATGCTTAGGAGGTAAAAGGGTAAAAGACAATACATGAATATATGAAGACAAAACAAGAATATACGTTTTTATTTCCAGTGTTAGTAAATCTCTGAGGACACTATTACAATAACAGGATGAATTGGGTTTTTTTTGGCACACTGATGAAAGAAATGATGACACTGATGAGGTTGGCAGAATAATTGTTAATTGAACCCTTCTGGAGGCAGTGATTTGTCTTTAAAGAGGAGATTCTACATCTTGTACCTGGAGAGGGTATACCACCAGATAATGTGTTATGTTGACCCAGATGCCATACAAGCAGATGCCAGCTGGATTTCTGTTTAGAGGAAGTGGTTTCTATAGCTAAACTTTTGTGGTGCATTTTCGTATATAACTGAAAAACTTTATATTCATTAAGTGTATATTTTTGCAGAGTAGGCTGTAAGAAAGTGAGGGATGCACTGAGTCTTCTGCTGAGAGCAGCCAGCATTTTTAAAGTGGTTCTGTATTTGACTATAAATTAAAGAACAGGTTTGTGCTGTTAATCTTGTGAATAATTTACTTTTCACAGCAGAAAGGAGAAATGCAGTTATGATGCAGGGAGAAAAGAATGACTGGGGAGGGGGGCACACAGAATCCTAAGTAGAGAGGAAAACTAAGAATGATGTATTAGGGTTGGAGGGTAGAATAGGGAGAATTTTTGCATCAGGATTGCTGGGACTACGAGGATACTAGAAGAAGACACCACAGGAATTCTAGTTGCAGCAGTGATGAGTGAATTTGAGATATTGACATGAAAGAGGGAGGAAATAGCATACAAAATCTGTGTAAGAGGGCGATGATTCTGATCTTGTTTTGGGGCAAAAGGCATGTAGATGCTGTAGGAAAGGCAAGGAAGGGTAGGAAAGAAGGAGAGTGAAAAATTTAGGCAGCCTGCAGACATGAAATCAGGGTAAATTTAGAGGACCTCGTGTAATAAAAACTGAGAGGCTTGTATGTGCAGAACATACAGGGGGAAAGCAGGAATAAAACATGCCCCTTAAGGTGTAATGAGATGAATTCACAGAAGCTGTCGTATGTGCAGCTGGTAATACTTTCTAAAAATCAACCTAATGCAAGCAGGCACAGTCTCCTTTTTGTGGAGTCTGCAGTTGGGCAATCTTTTTGCTTTTGGTGCTATGGAAAATGAGGAGCAACATGGACTTGGCAGTGTCGATTGTTTTTCTCTCCTAGCATTCAGAACTGATGCACTTATCAGTGTTGCACCTGCCATAAAGAAAATAGTGCAGATGAGGAGACCAGAGGTGCAGAAATCTCTAAAAGAGGCAAAGTTATCAGAAGATAAGCAGGTGAAATGGGCGAGACTTTTTTTTGATTATTTTAAGACTCTGAAGATGCAAAAACTCCCTCCTCCACATTGCAGCTGAAGTGGAGATGCATTGCATGTGGGTACAGGGGATGGAGTGGAATTCCCAGCTGAACTTTGAACGGATAAGGGTGCCAGTGTCTATGAATTGGGAGGAGTCACGTTTCTAATCGGTGAGCTGTGTGCTTACCCTGCTACATACAGCAGTTATGATGCTAGGAGAAAAAGCCTTACCCTTGTGGGAGAGAGGGAGAGAAAATGAAGAATGAAGCTAGGGAGATGAGGGAGAATGGCAAAATTTGTCTCGCAGGATTGCTGGGATTGTGGTATAGACAAGATAATACAGGGTATCCAGGCGCAGTGATGTGGAGTGCATGATTGTGAGATCTGGACTTGGAAAGCTATCATCATAGGACTTTGAGTAGTACCAATAACATTTTCCTAATACTGGTTTAATTACTGTGGTGACGATGATAAGGGATATTGACACTGAGGAAGGAAGAAATGGTCAGAAGTTTTTTCACCTACCATTGAACAAAGCTGATTGTAGGTGCTGATGTTTGTCCTTTGCTTGCAATAGTGATTACTAGGTAAGAGAGCCTAATTTTGAGGCACTTTTCCTTCTGCAGTGTAAGATGTTAAGCTTGGTTATAGCAAAGATGGATGATGTGTTTAAAGCTCTTTAAAATTTTTGATCGTTGTGTTTGTGTGGTTTTTTGTTTGTTTGTTTTTTTTTCCTTTGAACAAGTCTTCATTTACAGATTTCTCTGGTCTTTTAATTTGTTGGAAAGGCCTTTAACTTGCAGAGTCATAACCTGACTTTACCACTTGTGTTTCACTTGAATGAATGGAGATGAGTGAACCCTTCTGAGCTGATGGTATAGCAGGCATGAGATGATGATATAGCATGCACACAGAACCTAGGAGACCATTTTGCCATATGCATGATTTATCCTTCAAATTTGAGCTTCAGGCTGTTTAAAATAAGCTTAAATTTCACTTGTCAAGTACATTCTGATAGTGGAATTAAAAGTTGTGTAACTATTTTTGTTTTAAAACATGGTGTGAATCTGACAGAAATCATTGCTGTTCCAGTTTATAACTCTACCGATGCAGTTAGTCATTTAACTGATTTGCTGCTCTAGCAGATCATAGTTAAAATTGTTTTGTTAACAGTGCAAAGCTCAGCTCAGCCACTCCCCACTTCATCAGACGACGCCTGCCAAAAGTTTTTTGTTTTGGTGCACAGGCTTGCTGTAAGGTGTGATCCAGATGCATGGACTGTCTTTTCTGCTTTTCTTGCTATTCCTGCATATGGTTTCCCTTTTCCCTCTATTTTTTGCCTTCAGTGATTAACTTGCTCATAAGAATACCTTAGTGTGTGAGCAATTACAAAATGAGACCGGTATTTTTAACTTGTAGATGGGGCTTCCCCATATGAGCAAGAAAGCTGAATGTGGTACTTCTGAGTTTTAAGTTTTAAAGAAATTGCGCTTTTCAGGCTTGTTAAGTTCAGTTTGCGTCCTGAGGGATGCTCTTTTCATAGATACCATACTCTGACTTACCATAGAAGGTTGGAGAAAGTTTTGGATCCTCTTTCCCCCTTCTTTAAAGCTGGGACCATGCATCTTGCTAGCTAGGTTGTCTTTTTTCTTCTGCTTAACATTTCCTCCTTCTGTTTACTTCTATTTTCTTTGTGGGTTTTTTTTTGTTTGTTTGCTTTTGGTGGTTTTTTGGTTTTTTTTTTTTTCTGTACTTTGTGGCTTGAGTTGCTTCCCCCCTTCTCCCTGCCAAAACTCCTGAAATTCAGCACTCATTTTCATGCTTGTGAGGACTCTTGACCACTCTCTTCTGAATCGTTTAATACATTTCCATTTAGATACCCCGCCGTAATCAACAATGTCTAGAAAGTGTTTGGGGTTTTAATTGTGGTATACGAGAGGAAGAGGGACTTCTCAAATTTCTTTAGATGTTGGAGATTTATGTGCAGTTTAGTTTTGAGACCTAATAGTGACATTAGCATAAGCATCTGCTGTTGAAATGAATTTGGAAGAGTGTGTGTTTCTCCTGAGGGACCCTCTTCCCTGTTTGTTTCTATGAAATAACTGTGAGGCTTTGCTAGACAGAGCAAAATCCTTCGCTTTCTAAGCTGGAGAAAAAACAAAGTCCCCCCTGTACCCCACAATCCAGCTCTGTGTAATTTACGTGGCAGAAACTAGTTCTGATTGTAGAATAATCAATAATTATTTTTTAGTTGAAACAAGATCAGTGCAGGCTGAAATGTCAGATCTGAAACCTCGTGTAGAGGCCTTGTTTGCAGCTGTCATGTTCTCCACCACCGATTTCTGATGCAACTCCCCAGTGTTTGAGCTTAAACTTGTCTCACTCATTTCTGCATGTAGAAGGTCTTTAGAAGTGCAAAGATTAAATTTCTTGGAAGTGTTTTGATTCTGACAGGAGTCTGTCTGTCTTCCTTTGCGTTCACCGGAGGGGTTGGGGAAATTTTTTTTGCCTGGTAAGGGGGTTTCTTTAGTCATGTCTTGGATTTTAAACTATAATTACTGAAAGAGATGTCAGCCAAGTATTTCTGGTTATTGGAATGAGAATTCTGTTATGCTGGTTTGGTGTGTATGGTGGTTTTTTCTTTGGTTTGTTTTTTTTTTCTTGTCTCAGAAATACTGTTTGGGTATTTTCCTGTTCATTAAGTCAGGAAGCCTGCTCTCCAGCGTACCTTGTATGACTTAATAAAAGTGCAGGTGTCAAAACCGTTAATGTAGTGGTGTTAAACGTACTTCATGTATCTGCATAACCAGATAAACATGGCATCTTGAGGTTTCATTCTCATGGGTATTTGTATAAAGGGAGCAGAGTGCCAATGGAAACAACGGTGACTGTTCTTGTACTCCCCTCCTCTTCCCCCTTCCCTTCAGTTGCAACACGGTTGGTGTTAACCATATTGATGGTGTCCGTTAGCAGTCGTTTGTAAATATTTTGGTTGATGCACAGTGGCAGACCTTAAAGGGAGGAGAGAGAGGCAGAATACTTTGAACATAATCTATGACTGACTGCTAATGTGGGTTACCATCTGGAGAACTGATGCAAAGCAGCTGCAGCTTTTGGCATCTGCCAAGGTTGTAAAGCTTGCCTCTTTCAGTGCTGAAATGAATTTGCTTGAGGTCCTGCTTCAAGGTGCGAATTTCATGACGTGACAGTGACCACATTGCACATGATCCAGTACAGAGCATTTCCCACATGGCTTGTTCTCTATGCACTTGATTTAACTTTTTGTCTGCAAAAAACTTGCAATAGAGGCAAAGATCTGGTTAAATTTCTGAAATCTGAATGGTGCAGTCTATAAGTTTGTGTTCCTTTATTTACTACTTAGGGAGTAACTGCAATCATTAAGAGAAGGTTTCTACCTAGTTAGGAAACAAAAAACTTTTTCTGTAGTAGTAATGGCTTTTTACCTTATAAATGCAGTACTTATTCCTTTTTTTTTTTTTTTTTTTCAATTTATGTGCTTAACTCAATATCCAGAGGATTTAAACGCTTTTGGATTTGTAGAGGAAGTATGCATATCACTCTGAATTAATTCAGTTAATAGGATGGATTCACTGTAAAGCAAAAACATTCTTCAGATGCCATTTAGGAAGGTGAGGTGGAGCACGTCTTCATAATGGAATTCTTCCTGCCTGTATATAGCACTTTTTAATATATACCGCTGTTGCTGCATTTAATTAATGGGTGTACTATTTCTGTGACATTAAGACTGAAGAACATGGACTTTGTGGTTACACTCCTATTGTGAACTCAAATGAGACATCTAGAAATCTCTTAATTTGCTCCAAACAGGGATACGTATTCTGCACAACTCTGTATTTTCAAAAGTTTACAGAAGGCTTTGACTTACTTAGTAGAGTAAAAAAATAACTCTATAATGAAGACTCTTTTTCTTCACGTGGCAGAGCTTGAAAGCCAAGAGCAAGCCTCTTACTGGACCTTCCACAGCTAATTCCTACAGTGCTTGGAATTTATATATTCTTTTTAATCCTAGTAGGAAGTATTTACAAATTCTATTTAGTCTGCAGCCAGTTATTTCCTGAGCAGTTTCTTTTTCTGTCAAAAGCATATGAAGCAAAAGTGCATTTTGATAGGGGAAAATCTCCATTAAAAGATACAGAGTTCTTCCATCTTTACCCTGTGTTATAAATTGCTTCAAACTTTTGGCCTTCAGTTTTTGTATTTACAGGTACATAAAGAAATAGGAAGTCTGTGTGTGTGCAGGAAGAGCATGTAGTACAATGAGCAATGATGTGAGAAGACTCTAAGGATTGCTATGCTACAATAATTTTGTATGTATGAAAAGCTTGTATGTAATGATTACTGTGTTTTAGTCATAATTGTCCCTAATGTAGTTGTTAAAAACACAGTGGAAAACAGGAATTAATGTGAAGGGGTCTGAATATACCATCTGCTCTTTGGAGCTAGTCCCTAAAATTTGTCAAATGAACAATAAGATAATGTTTTGGAGGACTACTGACCTCTTTGGGTGTTGAATGTCACAAGGGAGCGATTGCAGCAGTGGTAAGCATTGGGCTAAGGAGCAAAATAGCTATCAGCTGTCTCAGTATAGTGAGTAGAAACAGACATCAGTCATCCAGCTGTGCTCTGGCCAGGTTGAGAGCTGGTGCATTGCTTAGGGTTTTGGGTGACTTTAAGATTAAGGATTTTGGTATGAGTGATTTGCTGATTAAATCAGGAAATATTAATTTAAATCTGCAGTAGAGGAACTGGTATCTTCCCAGAGAGTTGTTTCATTGCATTTTTTGGTTGATATCTCATATGGCTGGTAAGTATCCTTTTGTGTCATTTCACATGTGACTCATGGCATAATATTTGACTTTTTCTCCCAATGGAAGAATTGGGATACCAACTTTTAAGATTTGGTATTTTCTCTATTTTCAATGTAGAGCAGATATAAGAGGAATATTTTTATTTGTTTTGATCCAATAATAACAAAAAAAAAAGCCCACAAACCGCCCCCCCCCCCCAACCAAACAGATGAAGTGTTACACAAATCCTCATATTCAGTATCTGACTGATCTTTTGATTATCCCGTACCAGAACAACTTTGTTAAAAGGGAGAAAACAAAGAACTCATCTTAAATAAAACTGAAGATTATATTACTGGAATTTTTTGTTTGGTTGTTGTTTTTTTTTTTTACTATCTACTAAATTAGAAAAACAGTTACTGAAATGTAAATATACTTAGGTGGCTTCACTTTAAAATATTGTATAACGTTAATGAATTTAGAAGGGGTTATTATAAATGTTTTTGTGATTTCCTGCAGAACATATCCTGTGCCTATCCTTTTTTTTTTTTTTCTTTTAAAATTAACCTTCTTTTTAGACTATGATTTCAAAAATCCCCCCCAATAAAACCCAACAAACCCAAACCCACCACCAAACAAACACACACCAAAGCAGAATACCCAGACCACTGCGGAAAAAGTTCCAAGAAGGGACCACAGCTATTTGGTGTGTTGTTCCTGTGACTGACTTGTGCTTTGTTTGTGGGGGAAAAAAAAAAAAGGAACTGTAATATGATCATTTATGGGCTAGGGATATCAGACTTTAGCTTCTAGTCACTGGTACTGCTATATGTATTGTTTTTTTTACAATTAAGACCTCTTCCCTGTTTGGGTCAAATTACCCCTTCACCTTACTTTGAACTCAAATTATCTCTTCATTAGCATATGAAACTTAATTTGTTAATTGCTTTTCTTTAGTTTTAGTTTTCATCACTGTGAAAACTGAAACCATTCCAGTGGCAATTGCAGTGCTTTTACCTACGGAGGTAATGATTGTTGGTACTTGATATTCTCTTGTCCTGATCACTGACCCTTTGGGTTACAACTCGTTTCATCCTGTTCCTTATTGCTGCTCAAGCTTTTTTTTTTTTTTTTTTATGATTTGTTAGTAGTATTGGTGACAGCTACTTGCAGAATATTCTGTGGACATGGAAAGATTAGTATATATACATCTCTCTACCTTTTACTCAACTTTGAGATGCTGTTGCCTTACAAATGAAGTGGGGATTTTTGGATCAGTAGTAGCTGTTACTGGTAAACCTCAAAACTATACAAGAGAGTTCCAAGTTTTCTTAATTTGTTCAACAGAACAAGTTTTGTCTTGTTTCCCCTTGCCAGCCTCACTTACTGGTGGTTTATTGTATGACATGTAGATTGTAAGTTGCTTAATGTTGGAGGCATTTGTTTTGGAGCAGGATTTTTGTGAAGAATTTTCACGTTTCTTGGTTGAGAAAGTGTGATTTGGACTGAAATTGTGTATGACTGAGGGGGATTGATACCTTGTATTACAGAGGACACTCAGACAGATACTGATCTGTGGCATTTTGGAAAGTCCTGAGGAGCTCTAGCCTGTGTTGAACTGTATCAGCTTTCATTGGCCAGCATCATAGCGTGGCAGTAGTCATTAGTATGGAACTGTACTTGGAGAATTGCACTTGCCCTTCCTTGTTGTGCATCTGTTCCATAGACAGATTTTAATCACGTTTATTTACTATAATGACTATTGGATGCTTCTAAATTTACTGACTTTGCATAGCCGGCATAGCTAGGTTTCAGTAGATTTTGTAGTAAACTTGATCTTAAAACAGTTTGGTTTTTATCTCTGTATCCCATTGAAAGCTCTTGAAATTAAGTATCTGTCTCTTGAGGAGAAAAATCTGCAGAATTTTGTTTGAGAATTGTGTTTGAATTCTGCCAGCCAGACTAGAAAATACTTGGTTTTGCTCATAAACTGAAGACATTTGAACTGAGAATTAAGACCGAAATGTTAATCCGTAGAATGACTCTCATTTCAACGTAGATTTTCTTTATTATTATGTTTTGGGTTTATTTCAGTATTTATGCTTTTTTAAAGGAGATCTCTGTTGTCCATTACTTACCTATTCTGTGGGCTTTGAGGGAGGAAACCTGAGAGTTTGTACCTTTAAATCATGATTCTCAACTGTTCTTTGCTTGCCTCAAGGTATGCAGTGGTTTTGTTATAGTGCTGTGATTTTTAAAAAGACAATATTAAGTTTAATTAGTTTCAAACCTTCCTCCGCTGCATTTGCATTGTATTTGCAGTCACTTCAGGTATGATTTTCTTGTTGCTGTTGCTGGAGGAGGTGACAGGACGCTTCCATTGTTTCTTTTGTCTGGAAGTCTCACCATTGACTCTACTAACTGCTTTCTAGATGTGAAAATAAACTAGAGGCTCTTTAAAAGGTTTCAGCTTGTTCTCTGTCTTATGGGTTGCTTCTGACAAAACTGACAAAAATTCATCAGCCTGTGGTGCTATTCATAAGCCCACAATAAAGGATTCTTTCGTTTTTTTGTCCTCTTTCAATAAGGCTCAGCATTTGTATATGCTCTTCACTCTTCCTTTGATTCGTGACAGCAGAAGTGTGCTTCTTAACAGTACACAAATGTTGAGATAAAATCCAGGTCTTCCCGTGATAGTTATAATCCTGGCTGAGGTGGACATTCAGTGCAGGTTACAAGTCAGGCCTGGTGTTACTGCCTACTCGCTGAGTGAGTGTCTGCTTTCAGAGTGTTACTTAAACTCCTGTTGTACAATTTATTTCCTACTTCTTAAGTTGCAGGGGATTATTTTTGGGGAGAACCAGGCTGGAGAGGAAGATTAATGTCTGCTTAACCTATTCCTAGGAAGCACAGGTTTGTGTTGCTTGGGAAAACTTCTTTGGATTCTGTTGTCTGCTATACAGGTGAATCTGCTTTGTCATTCCTTCTCTTTGAACTATTAGAAGGCTGTTCTTGGATGTGATTTTTCAGGTGCTTAGAACAAAGACTTCCAGACAGTTTTAAGCGCAGTTACTTTATTCCTTATTATTTTTGTGCCAGCATAGTTTCTGTTCTCTCCCCAGTGTTTATCTTGATCTGTGGATAGACAACAGACATATCTCAGTTGCCATCTCTGTTGGTTTTTATTTTCTTTCTTAGACTCTTCCCAAAATACATTCTTCATCCTAACAGCTTCTAGGGTTCAAGTTCTGTAGCCTTACTAGAGAACTCCTAAAAGGAAAGATATGAATGCTGTGGAGTCACTGTTAGAGTATTCATTCATGTGTATTATTGTCAACCCTTTGCACCTTTTGTTGAACTGTTAATGTGCTTCACAAATAGTTTGGTTATTGCCTTCTAGAATTGAAGGCTTTCTTTGGGTTCATTTCACTAACAAATCAGGAATATTTCTGATTTGTTAGTGGTGAAGATACCTGCTGCTTCTATTTTATGTGAATGCTTGAGGAAAAGTAATTGGATTTCTCTTTGCTTCCACATGGGGTTTATAATGCAAGTGCTAGAAATAAAACATCAGGATTGTGTCTCAACTGTATTAGTGAGAAAGGATTCTGAAGCGTAACATTATGTAGAAGCTTGAAATGAGATTTCCTTTTTCCCCTGTGGAGGTTAAAAAGCCCAGTAAATTCTTGGAGCAGGTACTTGGCTTCAGGCCAAGAAACCAAGCATGAAGTGCTGGCTACAGTGCATCTAAGCCTAGTTAAATCTGACTTCTTTAAATGCTTGGCCTCAAAAGTAAATCTAAACTCAGCTTAAAAAGATTACTCCTCGAAAGTATGAATTTCTTGGGTCTAGTGTAGAAAGCATGCCTAAAGGCTCTGTTTTTGTATGATAATGATTTGAAAACCTGGAGTGACTTGACAAGAAAGTAAATGAATAATGAGACTGCTTACGTAATCTGCTGTTTGTAGGTAAGCAAGGGAACCACCAGTGCATTGTATGTGCTGTGCAAATAATGCACATTTCATGTGTCTGTATTAGTTGTATCTTACTGCTATTAATACATTGGTATAGCCTGGGAACTTAATGTGAAAGTCTTTGCAGCTGACAAATTAAGTCTTCATCCCAAGTATTTGCAAAAGACTTGAAGTTTAGGCTATGTGGAGATAGTTATGTGAGGTTTCTAGTTTATATGTGCACCTGGGAAAACAAAAACCTTACTCTTTTTCCCCATTTCTTATCTAATGCATGTAACTTGAATTTCAAGAAATAAGAGCCAATTAGAGATGCAAAATGAGAGCAGAGGATAATAGGAGTAAGCAACAATTTGTTAACTATATACAGTTATTATGCTGAATTGTTGCATACAGTTCTAACATAATAGAAACAAAGCTTGCCTGAGTTAAATAAGCTTATATTGGATTATGCAACAGATAAATATTTGCTTTTCATATTATAAGTACTGGAATTTCCTTGTAGCTCCTCTCTTTACCTTCTTACTAGAGCTTACATAAGAGTAATACGAAACGTGCATGCAACAACTAGTTTTCCGTTTCTACTTAATTGTAAAATATTTGCATTTCAGCTCAAATCAAAGACAAAATTAAAGAAAGGGAAAAGAAGCAAAAAGAGAAGAAGAAGCACAAAATAATGAATGAAATCAAGAAAGAAAATGGAGAAGTCAAATTATTGCAGAAAGGTAGGTTCAAACTATGTCATGGTGTTTCATTCTAGTGCTTTAAAATCTTCGTTGATGGGATTGGATGCTGAGTTTTAATACTATGTTTTTCATTTGACTTCAATGCCATTTTCTTTAGTTAGTATGAGGGTTGCAAATTAAAACATAAATGCTATTATGTTGTCAACCGTGTTAGGTACTGGAGATGAAAAATGTAACTATCACCGCAATGGTGCCTATACAGTCCTAGTAAAGACTAGTACTTCAAGAAATAATATTAGTTACACCTACATCTTCTATGCAGTTACTGAAGAAGGTTATAATTTTCTATATTGGGGAGAAGAAAAATGAATCCATATTGCATTTTATTTCTAACATTAAATGCAGGAAGTGAATAAATAAGGTGTTATAATTCAGGAACTTTGTAAAATACTAAAAAATTATGTGTGTCAGGCAGTCTTCAGTTTGGCTAATTTCTTCAACTATCTTTACTGTAGAGGAATGTAATTAAGATCATGCTTTCACACTTGCTTGTACATCCACTGAATTTTGGAATTGTACAGCAGTTGAGGTTGGAAGGCATCTAGTTCAATGCTGCTGCTCAGAGTAGGGTCAACTTGAGCAGATTGCCCTGGACCATCGGGCTCTGTGTATCTCCAAGGTGGGAGGCTCTGCAGTCTCTCTGGACAACCAGTATTGGTATTGGGCCACTCCTGTAGTAAAAAAAAAAATATTGTCTTGTGTTTAAAAGGAATTTATTTTCTTTCAATTTGTACTTTTTACCTCTTGTTGTGTCACTGGCTATTCCTGAGAATAGCCCTGCATCTGGGGAATAATAAGCCGAAGCACTGGTACATACTGGGGGCTGACCAGCTGCAAAGCAGGCATGCTGAGAAGGACCTCGGGGCTCTGGCAGGCAACAAGCTGACTGTGAGCCAGCAGTGCACTTTCATAGTAAAAAAAAGGCAGCAGTGTCCTGGGCCACACTAGGAAGAGTGTTGCCAGCAGGTTGAGAAAGGTCATCCTTCTCTACTGAGCATTGCTGAGGCTGCATCTGGAGTACTGTGTCTAGTTCTGGGCTCCCCAGTAGAACACAGATATGGACTCCCTGGAGTGAGTCCATCACACAGCCAAAGATGGTGGAACGACTGGAGCATCTTTCCTATGAGGAAAAGCTGAGAGAGCTGGGAGTCATCAGCCTGGAGGAGGCCCAAGGGGAATCTTGTCAATGTGCATAAACACCTGATGGAAGGGCATGAAGAACACGGAGCCAGACTTTTCTCAGCACTGACCAGTGACGAGACAGAAGGCAATGGACACAAATTTAAACGCATGAAATTCTGTCTGAACAAAAGAAAAAAGCTTTCTTACTGTGAGGGTGGTTGAGTGCTGGCATACATTGCCTACAGAGGTTGTAGAATCTGACTGGACAGAATCTTGGGCAACCTGCTCTAGGTGACTGTGCTTGAGCAGGTGATTTGGACTAAATGATACCAAGAAGTCCCTTCCAGCCTCAGTGCTTCTGTGAGTCTGGCAGCTGCTTTACACCCTTTCATCAGGTATTTATACAGACTGATAAACTTTCTGCCTACCCCCTGTTTTTTTTTCTTTATACTGAACAATTCATTGCTCTCTGCTTCTCCTTATGTGAGTGATGCTCTGCTCCCTTAATCATTTTTGGTGCCCTTTCCTGGACTTGCTCCAGCATGCCTATCTGTTTTGGATTGGTGAACCCAGAACTGGATGTGATACTCCAGATGTGTCTCACCAGTGATGAGCAAAGGGGAAGAATTGCCCCCTCAGCCTGATGGCAGTGGTCTTCCTAATCCTGTCCAGGAGGCTGCTGGCCTGCTTTGCCACAACAGCACCACTGATGTCTTATGGTCAACCGTCATCCACCAGGGACACCCAGGTCCTCCTCTGCCGGGCTGCTCTCCAGCCAGTTGGTCTGCAGCTTGTGCTGGTGCATAGGTTTGTTCCTCTTAGGTGCAGGACTTTTCATGTCCCTGTGTTAATGAGTCCACTGAGTTAGCCCATTTCTATAGCCTCTCAAGGTCCCTCCTGCTGGCAGCACAACTCTCTGGTGCATCAGCCACTCCTTCCAGTTTTGTATCACCTGCAAACATGCTGAGGGTGTGCTCTGTCCCCTCATCCCAGTCATTAATGAAGATGTTGAAGAGTATTAGTGCAAGGTATCAATGCCTGGGTTGCTCTTGTAGCAACTGTCTTCCAGCTGGGCTTTTTGCTGCTGATCACAATCCTTTGAGCACCGCAGTTAAGCCAATTTTTGATCCACCTCACTCTTCACTTATTTAGGTCATGCTGCATCAGTTTTTTTGTGGGGATGTTGCTTATTTAGGTAGACCAGTATTTTTTTTTTTTTAATCTGTTATTTTTAGACTCTGCTTGTGAAGTTAGGAACACATTCCTGATATGTTTTTCTATTATCTTGTCTGCTGTAGCATTTCATTTACAAACAAAAAAACCTGAAACTCCCCCAGACCCTATTTTCTTCAACACGTTCATACGAGATCAGAGGCACAGAGTCTTGTAATTACTACATCATGTATTATACTGTACACACAGCTCCAAGTCACTGTATTAGCAACTATGACAGCTTAAAACCTGTGTTGATCAGTTCTTAGGGTTAGACCACAAGTAATGTGTGAACTAGTGACTTGTGAAAAGAAAAGATGTGGCTGGTCTTTGCCAAGCATGAAAGGAAGTTGGTGGTTGAGATACTGGGCAACACTTAACTGCCTCAACAGTGAGGTTCTTAGAGTTTCACTGTTCAGGTTTGGTTTGTATACCAGCCTTTTTTTATCCTGTGTCCTATTTCTATTGCAGTTCAGCAAATGAGGTGGAAGCTGCAAAGACAGCAAGTCCTGTTACACAGATCTAATTAATGATACCTAATGGAGATATCAGGCCTCAAATAGTGGTTTATTTTCAAGTTAATATAAAAAACCATATGCGCAGGGGCTGTGTTGGAACACCTTTGCTGTTCTGAGCTGGCTGAGTAGCAATACTGATAGGTCAGGTATGTTTTATGTTTTCTCTAAGATGTTGGTGGGAAGTGTTTTGTAGAGGCTGTGTTTGGTTTGTCAGTATCCTGTGAAATTGACGGCTGTTTTGGGGAAAGAAGGGAGTCTTTCAGAAGAGCAGACAACCCCTCCAGTGGGTTTGTATCTTGTTCAGAACGGCAGCTATGGGTGTCTTCTGTGGGCCTCCAAAATCTGACTGGATGTGCTTGTGTGTGCTGTGAAGTTTGCTTCCTGATTCCTTTTGCTGATGTAGTTTTACATCCTGGGAGCTGAGGGCAAGAGAGCAAAGGCAGAAATGCTTTGAGATGCAACTTACTGTATGTGTTAGTGATCAGTGCCTCTGGGACCTTCTCAAACATGACTAACTTCATCTTTTGAGGGAGGGTTGGTGCATAAGCCTGATGTTTGGTGCTTTGAGCTGAACGTGGAAGTTTGCTTACATTAGGAAGCTCAGGGATGTAAACTGTTCATCTGCCAAACTTGGATTGCTGTTCTGTTGAAAGCAATGATAAAACTTGGCCATGTTGGAGAAGGACAACTCCTAAAAGGATATTGTTGTAGTTCCTGAGACTGCTAAAGGAATTGTGTTTGGCTCTTTCAGAGACCATGGTGGCTTTTCTTATGCATCTAGAACAGGAAGGTTTTTTTTTTGTCATACTTTAGCCTTGTTCTACAGAGAACATACCTGCAAATGCTATATAATTGTGCCTTTTTCTCTCAGAGTACTTGGAAGGAAGAGCTCAGTTGCTGGAAAAAAGCTTCTTTGCACGTGCATATTGTTAAAAATTCAGGAAAAGGAAGTGATTTAAACTTGCTTTTTAAAAAATCTGCATAATGAGAAGGTTACCTTTTAGAAATGGAAAGTTTAATACAAAAAACACCCAATAAATACACTAATGTGACATGGCTGGGGTTTACTGGAGGCCCTGCAAAAAAGGAGAAGGATTAATAGGCTTATTTGTAAACAGTCCCAATTGTGTTTTACCTTTAAACAAAAAAGTCCTGTTTTTCTCATTTATATTGGAGCTGGTATAAACATCCGCAAGTACAAATTGTTTTCTGAAGCTTTTTTTTATTCTTTTGGGAGAAATTAGTCTTACTGTGATTGTACGTTCTTATGAACCTTTTAAATATATAGATGGGTTTTGCACGGAAGTAATTAAAAAATTGGTATATTTAAGATGCAACCTACCTCTGTGTCATAACTGCATGCTTTTCCCCCGTCTGCTATATTTTGTTTGTGTGTGTCTTTAGGGAAGACATTGGAAGGATTTGAGTGCGATGCTTCTTAGTTGACAGGACATTGAGGGGATGAAAAAGGCTGAGATGGGAGTGCAGGGCACATAGCCCATCACACTGATTTGCCTGTAATACTGATTTGGCTTCACAGTCCTTATGCACTAAGGTATCAACTTTTAGCAATAAAATAGATGAGTATAGGGCGATCACAGATCTAAAATACAGGTAGGATATGTGTGATGAGATCACTTAGAGCAGAGCTCTTCTAAGTTCCAGTGGGCCTCAAACATTTTTCAGAAAGAATGCATTAAATCATTTACTTACCTTTGGTGTAGCCAATGGGTCACTTTACAAGTTTTCTGGAGATGTCTTTGCTGCTGCTTGCTCTTGGTTGCTTCCCATCCCTTTACATCATGGATTCATTTGTACCCCTAAAGTTGCTGCTGGCTCCGTTGCTCCTTCTGTTCAGCTAAGTCGTTCAGTTGGCTGCACAAATCTTTGAGAACCTAAGAGGAACCAACAGTGCTTGGAGTCGAACAGTCTACTGTTGTCTAGGCAGGCTGAGACACTGTCAGCCCGTGCTGCTTTGGGATGGAGCCAGCTGGAGGGAGAGCTGTGCTGTCATAGCTTTGAAGTGTGTCTTGCTGGAGGTGGGGATCTGAAGCTTGAAACAAAGACTTCTGGTGCATCACTGAAAAGTGAAAGTAAATGTTTTTTTTTAACCACTGCCTGCAAAATCTATGCTGGTTAAAAGGTTTCCATATGATTTTTTTTTTTTGTTTGTTTGTTTTGTGGGGTTTTTTTTTTGTTGTTGTTTTTGGAAGAGATGTGAAATATTGATCAGAAGGCTGTGGGTACAAATTGTGATAGGCTGTGTGCAGCATATGCACATATGTTATTTGGAACTTCCTTTCACGGTGAAGACTGGAAATAATTGTAGTTTTTTAATTACTTTATTTCAAAGACAAGGAATTCAAAGGTAAGACTTCAGAGAGAATTAAAATGCTGTCACACTTATAGGAGAAATGTCTTTGGGTAAGTTTATAGGCTGGATGCACACACACAATATTTTTTTTTTCCCCCCTCACCCCCCATGATTGTATTGTGTATGTGAAGTGGGTTTCAGTTCTAATCTCCACGCCACAGATTAATTAAACTGTGACTGTCAGCTCAGAAGAAAAGGTCTGGTTCTATGTGGGTTACTCTGTCTTTAAAGTTATTCCATAGCAGTGTGAAAAATGGTGGTAGGGGAGTATGTGTGCTGCCTTTGCTGCTTGAAGTGAAAGGCTTCATTGAATTAAGATGATTGAATCGGCACTTTTTTCACCTTATAGTGTATTTTAAGATCCAGACATGTGGAAATGCACAAAAACTTGGTGTCCTGCACTTGGTGTCCTGCATAATTCCTGTTAGAGATCTACTTTCATATTCAGACCTGTAATTTTGAACAGAAATCTTCTGTTATACCTTTCCCCTCCTGCAACTTTCCATTATTGCTTTCACTCTAGGCAGGATTTCTTTTACAGTTTTTATTTTAGATGTTGATTTATTTGGAGATTAGAGATTTAGAAGTATGGAAGCAATAATAGGTTGCTGCTTCTTAAAATACTTTTATAAATACCTAAAATAGTTAATCTGTAGTTTTACATACGTATGTTTAATGTGGTAACTCAGGTGACTAGACTCCAATGACTGTTTGCAGACTTCGTATTTTCAGACTGTTTGTTGTGGAAGGATAAAGTGAATCTTTTAAAGCTTTATTTATTTTTTTTTTAAATTCATCACTTCATAAATCTCTGCTTACCTTGCAACATGCCATTGAAGCTGTCATGATAAGTGCAGTTGTTGGAAAGGGTATAGGAGGAGGCATGCTAGGATTTTCCTGTGTGACTGATGGGTAAGAGTTATCTTAATGACATAAACACAGTAGAAGTCAACATATGTCCTTGTAGCAATTTTTATCAGATTGTATGCCTGTGTCACTTTCTAAAAATCTTGAATAGCTTTTCTTAAGGTGATTGTGACTATTCAACTTCCAGGAGGGCTGAGTCAACAAAAAATGGGATTATTTGATGTATTTAGGCTTGACTCTTCTGATGTTTAATATTCAAGCTTTCGATCCTATAAATAGAACAAGATAGCTGTCAGTTCTCAGTTGTACTCCTGCTGTTTGGTTTGTTGCCTGGGCTGTATACTAAGACACCTTGAAAAGATGTTTGTTTTCAGCACGTGGTTTATTAGCTTTTTGACCTGTTGGCAGTTGATCTTGCTCATTTTCCTTAATTATGGAGTGATTATATGCAATTTGCATCTCTTCAGAATTCCATGTGCATGTTGTTATAATCCTTTTGAACTATTTTGTGATATGTTTTTTATTAACCCATCAAATTATTATATTGTCTTGGTTTGAAAGACAGGTGTCTGCTAAGGAAGGCAGGAGCCCCCCTTGGAATGGAAAATACAACCCCCTTCCCTCCGAATTATTATAAAATTGAAATTAAGGGGCTTTCAGGCAAAGATATGAGGAAATGGGAATAACAGGTTTTACTAATATATACAACAAAACAATAATACAGAGAAACTGGTTTACAGCCTGACAGAGTCAGGGATACAACCTGGCACCCTGCCGGGCAGGGTGCTGGTAGCAGTCCGATGTAGTGGTAGCTGCAGTTCTCTTTGAAATGGTCCTGTTGAAGCGGTGGTCTTGTAGAAAAGAAGTCTGGTCCTCCTCCGAAAATCCAGTGGTGGTGTAGTCCTTGTCCTCTGGGATCCCAGCGGGTAAGGCTGCTCGTGCTGTTCCAAACCCCAGGTTTTATCCCCGGTGGGAATGCTTGGCTCCCTCCCCCTGGCTGGAGCATCTCACAAAGGGATGGTGAGTCATGGGGCAAAGCACTCATGGGCGCATTAACAGAGGAATAGTCCAGGTGCAGGTTATCTATGGGTCATGCCTATTAACAGAAGCTAGTCCTGAGGGAGGAGGCAAGGAACAAGGAACATCGCAATACCTGGTTTCAACAGCCCATGGTAATAGAATACATTGTAACCCAGGACATATATACAATTATATTTATGGTATAATATATAAAAATAAATTTATAGTACATTATGATAGGTGATTATATAATCAAAATATAAAGTTCTGTCGTTTAACTGGATGGATGGTACAAACTTGAGGGTTTTTTAGTATCTAAGAGGCTTTTCATGGTTTTTCTTGTGCTGGGTGGCTTTTTTTGTTGTTGGTGAAGAACTCTTATACTCTCTATGACTGCATATTTTATTTATTTACTGATTGGTGAACGGCATCTTGGATGTTCCTGTTCCAAGCTATTTTTTTTGTTTGTTTTTTGTGGTTACAAACTTTAAACTCATTGGAAGATCCAGGGGGACATGTCTCTGGTTTGAACTGGGATTTCTGTGACTATTTAGAGACTCAGCCTGAAGAGCTTTAGAAGAGCTGAGTTGTCATACATTTCCAATATGTCAGCCACTGTAGTTTAAATTGCAGTGAGAATTATAGAAAATGCTTGAGTCATGTGTCTGACCATGTTGGACTATGGAAAGAAAGTGAAGATCATTAATTGGGGGTTACTTCTTACCTGTGCTCTTAATGGAGAGTCCTAGGCAGAACATCTCCTAGTATTGCAGTAGGAGATAGTTGATACAGGACCAAGCCAAAGACTTAAATAATGTTTTGTAGCTGATGACAGCAATAGCCAGGCTGATCTCTGTCACTGCAGAACAAGTAGTACACCTGCAGCTGGTTGATGTTGCTGTGGCTTTTCATGTGCCATAGAAGGAGTAAGATACTATGTTCCAATCCTGTTCAGTTGAAGAATCTAGGAAACGTGTGACGTGCGGAATCAAACTCTGTAACTCCTGAAAAGTTATAAAGCAGGTATGTTTATTACAGTGCCGGGTGCAAGGGGGATCACTCCTCCTAACTTGCGCACTCGGGGCCAGAAGTGCACTCCTTTTATAGCATAAAGTGTTACATATTCAAAAGTTTACATTAGGTGGGAATGAGGATTACATCATTGGAAGGGTCTTAGGGAGGAGATTTACGACAAATCATTATAATATTTCATGCCCTTTGCTCTACCTGGTTGTGCCTGCATGGTGCATCCTAGTGGTTGTCTTTCGAGTCTTCAGGAGGAAGGCTCTGAGTCTTCCTCGTGATGTCCTTCTCACCTTTGCTTGCTTTGCTTATCCAGGCCGGTCTGTTCTGGTCCTTGGGACTCCTGGATTAGCACTGTGGTTCTTATCAGTCCCTCCTTTCTGAGGGATTATTGTCCTTGGGGCCTCTTAGGCAACACTGATCACTCAGGCCTGTTTGTTCCCTTTATCTTGCTAAGCATTCTTGTTTTGACTCTAAGCTTTTGTCCTTGCTGGTTAGTTTTGCAACTTTAAACTATTATATTAGCCTCTTTCTCATCATGTGGTCCTTGTTTAGACTTCTCTGCATTGGGTTCTCCTGCTCCTCATTGCCTGCTATCCATAGTCTCCATGCTCTAGCTCCTGTCTGACAATGCCATGAACCAGTTCTGTTCACTAGTCTAGCAGAGAAGTGAATAGTTTTCTGCTGAGCCATTAAGTCAATTGACTCTGCAATCAGATGAGCATCAGTCAGTACCAGGAATGGTGTAAGACTGTGTGCCAGGAGCAGTGGCAGAGGAGAGTGGGGAGCTGGACTCTACCCAGCTGTGGCAGTGAGATTGTTCAGCTGTATCATATATATCCACATTTGAAGGCCAAACTAGTAATTATGAATTTGAACATTTTTCCAGTCTTCAATATTCAATTTAACATTATAATATAAATATCATTTTCTCTATGAAGTACGGTGTCTGAAGTCTCTGAAAATATTTTTCCTAAGTATGTCATTTGTTGTCAGTGTAAATATGAAGTAGTGTTCTTGACAGAATTTGTCTTGTGTTTGAAGTAGCATAAGCTTGTGTGAATTTGAAAAAGGCTCAAAACAACTAGTCAGTTATTGAAATCATGTTATCTTTCAGTTTCTGCTTGAGGTGCTCTTAAAGAACTCTTACTCATTGGTATGTAAATTTTTTTTTTGTAAGTCTTTAATTCTACTAATGTTTTGAAAAAATCCTGTTTGGAATTACCTTTCTGTTCTGACTTCCATGTTTTTTCCTGTCCAGTGGCATCAGTAGCTCAGATCCTTGCAGGAGGGGTTGCCTATTTTTGCAGTCCATTTTTTTGAAGTTTGGATTGAGATTTTTAAGCCTGTAATATGGAAAGTCCCACTGTCAAACCATTTGTTCGTTTTTATTTCCCCCCAAATGGAACTGGTGCAGTAATGATACGATTACAATATGCCAGAATGTGAGCAGTTGATTTTTGTCAGGTGATGGCACTTCACTGAAGTACCTTGGCATGCTCAGTGAACTATTTTCAGGACTCCTTGAAGTGTGAGGTGGTTGGTTGTACATGCGTTGCTGCTCTTTCCGTTTTTTGCATGGCTGATAGATTTAAAGACTCTTGTGGCAGAAGGAAGATGTTAACAAAGCAGTGGTGAATATTGCATCTACCAGGTGAAGCAGTCTTGTTGCAGAGGCCCACGTGGGTTTTAAATTAAGCTTAGTCTCATGAAAGGACAGATTTTCATGAGAATACTGTGCCTTTGGCAGTTGAACTTGATTAACTAAAAGTGAAATTGTGCTCATAGAGTATGCTATGTTAAATCTGATTTAGACTGAAGGGAGTCTTTTTAGCTCTTAAGTGTGTGGATTAGGTTAAGAAATCCTAGAGCCCACTTCCTTGTTTGGACTGAGTAAGAAATGAGTGACCTCGGGGCACTTCTTCCCCCTACAAGATGAGAAAATAGAAGCTAGAGAGATAACTAGCTCTCTGCCTCCACTTAGGAAATCCCAGAGGTATGTAGCTACTGTCACAAATCTCAAGAGCTCAGAGGCAAGTGTCTTAATTGCTTGTTCTTTCCAGTATCTCTGCACCTTTCATATCCAAACCTCCTAATTATCAGCATGAATTTGTGATTCCATGCACTAACAATTGTGTGGGTTTTTTTGTTGTGGTTTTTTTTTTTTTCCTTTTAAAGACTTCTTGTGAATTACTTGGGCTGAAGGTTGCAAGCTGAAAATAGTCTACTATAGTATAGCAGTAAAGACTGGCTAACTCTTGTGAATTTGAGATTACTTGGAAATCATGTATTTCATTGCAAGACTAAATTTCCGTGTCAGTACCTGATGATCTTGAACTGCTTGTTGTGAATACCATTTTGTGCTGTGTCATGCACAGTAATCTGATTTATCAAATCGTGAAATGATTTCAACTGCTAGACTTTAGGGCAGTGTAGTGGCAGGAGTTATTTTGGCTACTGTGTTTATTACTTGCAAAAAAACCCTGAAAAGCATTTGAAGAGAAACACTTTAAAACAAGGGAGAATGTTTACCTTGGTAATCACCTGAATGTGTTCTCCACAAATGAGTACTTTTTGGTTTTAGGCCATTACAGTTTGTTTTCAGTTCAGGTTGCATATTAAATAACCTTGAAGCGAGTTTCTGTTTTGTGAGGGTTTGGGTTTTGGTGGTTAGTTGGGGGATTTTTTTTTTTTTGGTGGGTTTTTTTTTTTGGTTGTTGTTGGTTTTGCTTTTTCTTTTTTTTCAAAGAAGTATGGGGTCATTTTTTAGATGTTTCTGTGTGTATTTCAACAAAGTTGATTTGTTTCTGGAAGAATGACCACATAAAGCCATCTGACGAAGTAAGTTCTGGCAGTGGCATCTTGGCAACAGCTTGCTGATGATGGCTGATATTCATTGCCTGCTTGTAAACCCCCTGTTTGGCACTGTTTGTTGACAGCTGTCATGTATTGTCTCTGTACTTTCTAATGTAGTAATGGCTAATGACCAGTTAAAGGGTGTGATGAAGGGTTGTGACTCATCATGAAAGCAGCCTTGGGAAACTTGTTTTTTTTTTTCTGATTTCTCTCTGCCCTGCCCGCCCCCCCACCCCCGATTTTGTCAGTTGTAATGTGAACATGGCAGATGTCTCTTTACTACTCATTTTCAGTAACATACACATTGTGACCCTTGGTATTGGTCTCTGGCCTTTGTGTGCTGCGGAGAGGATTTTGGTAACTTCAAATCCTGATCTTTAAATGCATGCTTTGAAGATACTCAGGAGATCTTTTGTCCTCTCAACAGGTGGGAAGGAGAAACCAAAAACCAATGCAGAAGAGCTGCAGATTAAAAAGGTTAAGAAGAAAAAGAAAAAGAAACATAAAGAGAATGAGAAGAGGAAGCGTCCAAAAATGTACAGCAAATCCATTCAGACCATCTGCTCAGGATTGGTTTCTGATATTGAGGATCAGGAAGCCAAAGGCATCATAGATGATCATCTTAAGAATTTCAATGGGAAATATATGGATCCCAAGAAGGACTATGAGTCCAAGATACCAGAGAACAGTGAGTTTCCATTTGTCTCGTTAAAGGAGCCACGGGTTCAAAATAAACTCAAAAGGTTGGACACATTGGAGTTCAAACAGCTGATTCATATTGAGCACCAGCCTAACGGAGGTGCATCAGTTATCCATGCCTACAGTAATGAACTCTCCCACTTATCTCCTGTGGAGATGGAGAGATTTGCAGAAGAGTTTGTGGGTCTGGTTTTTAGTGAAAATGAAAACTGTGCAGCTTACTATGTAATGGGTATTGTTCATGGGGCAGCTACTTATTTACCTGACTTTTTAGACTACTTTTCATTTAATTTTCCCAATTCACCAGTGAAAATGGAGATTTTGGGAAAGAAAGATATAGAGACAACGACTATGTCAAATTTTCATGCTCAGGTAAGAGGTTATACGTTTTACTTTCTAAAGTCTTATAATGGTTTCAAACAACTGTGTATGGGGTTTTATTTAGAATACAGTTACTACTAGCTGTGCTGTGTGGATGGTGCAAAAGACTGGAAACAAGGGAATTCTTTAAGTTCTGCAATATTAGACTTGAGGAGCCTATTAACTGAGCCATAAAGCTGGATTTTATTGGGGAGGGAACGTGTTTGCATGCATGTGTGTGTAGGTTTCTTTGGATTTGTTTCTGTAGCTGAAGCTTAACCCTGAGTTTTGGAGGATTAAAATGATTTAGCTGTGGCAGTCTGGGCATCTGAACTGTAGTTTATGAACTTCTTCATAAAACTGAAATGCTTTAATACATTAGAACAATGTTATACATAAAACCTTTGTACGACACAGTTAATTAGTTAAACTAAGTAGTCTGAGGCTTTTAAATCCATTCTTAAAGGAGAACTTAATGGTGGTTAACTTAGCTGTTAATTGGACACTTACCCCTTTGCCTTTACCCCCCCAGTTAGTTGTATTCTCTTGAAAGCCGTTAGGTTATGTGATGAAATGGCAGGCAGCTTTTGAATCAATCTCTCTTTTTTCTTTTTTTTTGTGGGTGTTTTTTTTTTTTTGTTTTAAATTTTCTGGAGAGAAATGGCTGTATACTCTTTAACAACAGCTGCTGACTAAACATCACCCCTTCTATTTATTAACTTGGTGCAGAAGATGCATTACTGTTACATATAAATGACTTATTTCATGTCTTTTAAGGTCATGGAAACAAAAATTCTGACTTTTTGAGAGTGTCACCTTGGTGGTGGGGGTATTATGTAAAGCCCACGCTCTGAAACAACTTACGAAGAAGCTCAATGCTGTTTTTCATTTTGTCATCTGTAGCTTGTGGACAATTATGATGAGTTCAAGTGCAAGTTATACTGTCATCTTTTTGATGGAAAAGATGCTTTTGTTTTCTTTGGCTACATAAACATTTGCATGGGACACTATTGCATTCATTGGCAAATTTCAGGTGTCTCTTATCCACAAGGATGTGTAGAACTGAAATGCTGCTGCAAGAGAACATTTGCAGTGCTGGTTAAGAAAACATCCACTGCCATGGAATATGTTCTGGAATGTTCTATGAAATATGTTCACTGATTTTTCTCAGTATATAAACCAAGCCATAATTTAAATAGTAAAAATCACAGAATATATTGTGGGCAGCTACCTTGAGCTGCTCTGGCTTAGCTGGTAATTTTCTATAGAAAAGCTAGATCTGTCCTTGTAAGCATGTTCTGTGAGTCAAATGTGTTGTCTTGGACAGCATCAAAGCAAGCATAGCTGTATACTAGTATCTGCCCTAAAGAAATAGTTAAGAAAAGCCCAAATTGTATTTCTGTGAATTGTAATGGAATTATTTTACTGATGGATTAACTTGGTGTTACAATGGTATCATCAATATCTGTAGTTAAATCAGTTCTGTGGTTGTTGGTTTTGAGATAAAAATTTCCTGTTTTTCTGTAAGTGAAGGAAGAACAGAGAAAACGTAGTAGATGAAAGAAACCAGACTGTATTATTAGAGAATTCAAATGGTCAACTCGATAGCCTGTCTTCTAATCCATATTTTACTTGGCTGGAGGTTTAGTTCTGGTATCTTTTTTTCTTTTGTCTTCTTTCAGTTTTTCAGTTAGTGTTTGTAGCATTTTATCACTTGCCAGAGTTTGGTGGTTTAACAGAAACATTTGGCTCCCCGTATTTTTGCTAACAGAAAGGATGTAGTGTGTATAAATAATGTATACAGCCGTACACTAGACTTACTCATATTGTATTCTGTGCAGCATCACTATTTCCTGGAGTATTTAAGTTGGTATCTTGGTTGCCTAGCTATTGATTCTATTTTCTTGTATTATTTCATTATATTTTTCTTATTCTGACTGCTTATTTTGTTTTACTCAGGTGATCTGCTACACTTGAAAGGTTTTGTTAGCTTATTATTCTTCTTGCTTGAGACCAGTATCAAAGATGTCTAGGATGGAGTATGAGACTCTTAACAGTCATGGTGATACTGTGTCAGAGTGCTCATCCTCCAGGGATGTGACAGGACCTTTTTGAATCTGAGAGTTGTGAATTTTGTGGTTTTAACCTTCAGCTGTATTTTTTTTTGTGTGTGTGTGTGTAAATTATGATTTGTTAGTATCAGTTACCTCTTTCTCAATTTTCTGCCTTTACCTGCCTTTACAACAGGTACTAAGTGATCGCATAATTTACGTTTTGTGCAGATTGATAATATTCTCCTGTTTTGTTGAATTCTTTCTGAATCTTAAAGGCATTCTAATGTTATGTTGCCATATATTTCAGTGAAATTTTAAATGTAGTTTTCTGTTCCTACATTGCAAAAGTTCTGTGCTGCTGTGTTCCCTGTTTTCCTGAGCTGCCTGAGCAGTGTCTAGGAGTTGTATAGTCTCAGTTGAGAGGTGAGTCATTTTCTGATGTCTGAGTGAGAAATTAGTTTTATCAAGTCTGCATTGAGTAACTCGACCTTAAGAAGGTTCTTAAGCCTTAAACTTGTACACTGCTTTGCTAATTTTAACTAAAACGATGAAATGAGGCTCAGTTTAGTACATGATGTTCTTTGGTTGTTTTTGAGAGCTCGTTTGGTAGCACATGTAATCATTCTAACAGATGTTACAAATGGTTTGTAATTCTGACAAAAGATCGAAAAAACTATAAAAGATAAAATGGAGGGATGAGCAAAGCCTGAAATGACAAGTGTTGGAGTATTTTATCAGAGTTTTTATTTCTCAAGTTGATTCTTTCAGTACTACTCCATCTCCCATGTCCTGTTTTGCAGCAGATGATTTCTTTAAGTCGTGCATATTTTAAAGTCACCGAGTTCTGTGGTAAGAGGTAGGTTCCACAGTAAATTCTGTTGGCAAGATAAAAACTGTTGGAGTCCTCCTAGGTCTGCCTGCAAGGTCTGCATCTCTTGATTAATTTACTTTGTTTTCATAATAGTAGAGTTGAAAATGAGCTCCTCTCAGCTTCCCAATATACCTGTGTCAAGGAGAAGTAAGAAGTAAGGCAGTGGGCAGAAGCTTGTGAGAATAGGTACAGTACATACAGGAGAGAGGAATTTGTGTTGGAACTGGTTGTGTCTCATCAGAATTAGCTTTTAATTTTGGGAGGAGAGAAACTGGGGAGTTTTGTCACCTAGCTTGGACCTATGTTTAAGTATTCCTTAATTCTTAAAATTTTTTAGGTCAGTGCAGCAGCTCTGTTTCTGTGACGTGTTTGTAAGGCTTTGTCATACTCTTCCTGTAATTGGGCAAAATGGAATTAGTCTGGGTATCCTTGTAGCCAGTAAGTATCTGTTACAGGCAGCAGAAAAATGTCCGTTGCAGGTGTATCCCTGGGTTCCATTATTTTTGTGGATGGTAACAGTTGCATCAGTTACCTGGTATCTATGAATCGTACTTATCAGATTCTTAGGAAGATTACAAAGAACACAAATAGTCAGCTTTTGCCGCCTGCTTGCAGCTTACATCAGTGAAGGTATTTAGTGCTGTTGAGGCAAATGCTTCTAATGTTTTGAACCCATTACTGTGTTCTCATCCTGGGTAAGCCTAAATTTATATTGCCTTGTTGAAACCCCAAAGTGCACACAAACTTCATGTTTAACCGTAACAGTGCTTAGTGGATGAGTGTACTGTGCTTCAGTCTTGTCCCAGAGGCAGCTTCTTAGTACAGGTGAAGTAAAATGCTGAGCAATACCCCACAGTTCCTGTGCTTCAAGACTAGTTTGACTCATTTTCAGGAATTACAGAATACCAGGTTGGAAGGGACCTCAAGAATCGTCTGGTCCAGCCTTTCTTGGCAAAAGCATCGTCTAGACAGGATGGCTCAGCACCCTTTCCAGCTGAATCTTAAGTTTCCAGTGTTGGGGAGCCCACTGCTCCCCTGGGCAGATTATTCCAATGGGTAATTCTTCTCAATGTGAAAAATTTTCCTCTTGTGTCCAATCAGAATCTCCCCAGAAGTAACTTGTACTCATTATCTCGTGTCTTTTCTGTGTGACTCCTTGTGAAAAGGCAGCCTCCACCTTCTTTGTAGCCACCCTTACTGGCACATGGTGATGAGGTTTTCCTTAAGCCTTCTTTACTCAAGGCTGAACAAACTCAGTTCTCTCAGCCTTTCTTCATGGCAGGCATCCCAGTCCTTTGGTCATCTTCGTGGGCCTTCTCTGGACCCTCTCCAACCTGTCCACATCTTTTTTTGTATGGTGGAGACCAAAACTGAACATGGTATTTCAGGTATGGTCTGACAAGCACTGACTAGAGTGGGATAATGATGACTTTATCTCTGCTGGTGATGCCCTTGTTGATGCAACCCAGCATCCTGTTGGCTTTCTTCACTGCAGCAGCATACTGTCCACTCATATGGGGCTTCTTGTCCACCAGGACCCTTGGGTCCCTTTCCACAGAGCTGCTCTCCAGCCAGGGAGATTCCAGTCTGTGCTGCACTCCTGGATTATGTCTTCCCAAGTGTAAAACCCTACACTGGTCATTCTTGAACTTCACTAGGTTCCTGTTAGCCCTCTCTTCCAGCCTGTCTGGGTCTTCCTACAGGGTGGCTCTCCCTTCCCAGGTGTCTGCTTCCCCACACGGTTTGGTGTCTTCAGCAAACTTCATCAGGGTGCACTTGATCCCATCATCCAAATCACTTATGAAGATGTTAAACAGTGCTGGGCCCAGTATTGGTCCCTGGGACACCCTGCTTGTGACAGATTGCCAGTTTGAAGCTTAGCTTAAGCTATATCTGCAAATGCTTGTCTGCTGTGTTTGCTGGAGACGTCTAAGTGATCCCACACTTCCCAAACTAATTTGTTGAACAATCTTTTATTCTTGTTTGTCCTCTTAATCTTCCTGCTAGTCCTTTTATTTGGATCTTTAGTGAACAAGGCAAACAGCTTATGCTTTTCTTTCAGTGATCTCAGTATTTGAAGATTGCATAACAGCTCCTTTTTTTCCCCCTGCCTCCTCAGATGAAGTAATTTGAGTTATTTCAGCCTACCATTATGTACCTTTATTGGTCTTACTGCTCCCCCTTTATGCACTATTCAGTCATCCTTACTTTTCTTAAAATACAGTACTGAAAATGGACGATGTCTGCCTGATGTATTATTGTTAAGTAGTACGAGAAGATTGCTTCAAGTGTTTTGCAAATTATTGCTGTTTAAAAAAGGCAGGAGCAGATAACAGAGGAGTTTATGTTCTACTGTAGCAGCAGCTCCTCCTAAGTGAGTTACTCCCCTTTTCATGTTTGTGCAGTTAATTATATACATCTAAGTATAGTTCTTCGCTTTTATTCAAATTGAATTATATCCTGTGTATGCAGATCCCTTCTCCAGTTTGTCAAAGACCTTGTTAGTTTTGATCCTTTGCTGTAGTAGACTTGCAGCTTTTCATTACCTGCAGGTTTAATAAGCATGCATTGTGTTCAAAGGAAAGATCCTTGCTGCGTGCCACAAAATTGGTCCTTTCAAATTGATAGTTATGTGGACACAGACAAACGAAAACTGTCCACTGTTTGCTGTTCCTAGACCATGTTTCTGTAGCAGTTTTGAGAACATAATGCAAATGTCAGAGTGTGTTTTGGTTCTCTGAAAAAGCTTATCCTGTCATAGAAAGAAAGGTTAGTTTGGCTTGATTGTTGGTTTTTTGTTTGTGGGGTTGACACCTATTTCTTCAAGCAGGTATGTTTATCCTCTTCCAGCTTTGAAGAATCTGTTTTGTGGTTTGAGTTCCCATTAGTTTATTAGAGCTTTTTTCTTTTTAGCTGACTGCCTCTGAACTGTAGGATGTGTGAAGATACTCATCATTAAGCCTATTCAGTTTAGGACAAGTCACTTGTATTTTACACTGCTCATTGTGCAGTTAGACAGACTGTTAGAGCCAGTCTAGCTCATGTTGCTGCTAGAAGAGAATGTCCTCCTTGCTTCTTTCCCCCTAGTTGCATGTTCCTGTGCCAAGACGTGATGCTTCTCGAACTGGTGAGCCAGTTTGTGTTGTTAATCCCCAGAAAACTTAACCTACTGTTGAGTGATTGGTTTTATTGCTGAGTTAGCAAACTATAATAGTTTACTACGCCAGAGAGAGCTCAAGAATGAGTGTGGGGCTACACAATCAGCCCCATTCCAAAACACAAGGCGGTTTGCATCTTCAGAGAAATAATTTTTGTTGGTTTTTTTCCCCAGTCTGAAGTAACTTACTCCATGTTGCGTATGTTAATTGCAACGGACACTGGATATTCAGGTAGTATAAAGAATAACATAAGTATTTTAGAGGAAGAAGTGCAATAGTAATGATAGTTCCTGTTGTGACTTTTCAGGTTAGTGGTTGTCCTGACTTCTGAAAATTCTAGATATGGAGCTTTTCATTCCAGTTCTCTCTTAGCCCCTTTTTCATATTATCTTATCTTTGCTGTCCTCCTCGTTTAGCTGTTAAAAGTTTATATTTTCAGAGGTGTTTTTGCTGTTTACTTCTAATTTATGAAATCCTGCTTGCTTGAAAATATTTGTTCTATTAGAGAGGACTTGCTGAAAATATTTTTCTTTAAAGCAAATCTGAAGTACTTGGTTAGTATTTCATTTTCATATCATTAAAGATTTGTACAGTGTCTGTTTCCATATATTGTGTTGTTTTCTTGTGTTCTGAACAGAATTCTTTATATTGGAACCATGTCTCTTGAGTTGTGTTTCAGTAGCTTTTGGTAGAATTGTGCTTTTAATTGAATTTGCTCCTTGCTTTTAAGCTCTTTGAATGTTCAGTTAGTTGCTAAAAAATGTTAAAACTTTTTAATAACTGCTTGCTGTTACACAGGCTCCCTAATGTATAGCCTTTTTTTTTTTCTTCTAGATGATGGAAAATTGAATTTTAGCTCTATTAAAGCATATATATATTGCCCTATTCTTTAATCAAATAGTCTGTAAGACTATGTGTAAGAGACTCTTTTGATCAATAATGGCAGCCTGTTGTCTTGCTAGGAAAAAAAAAATTCTTATTTAATAAAATTGAACAAAGAATCAATTCACATGGAATGATGTTAGAAATCTACAACACATGCTCATTTGTTTTCCACTTAGGAAACAGTTACCTTTCCAGATTGCTTCTTGACAGTTTCAGCCAATAAATAAGAAATGACAGTCGTATGTTGCTCTTTTCAGTCATACATAGTCTGTATTTAAAAAACTAAAGCCTAAACAAAACCCTAGAGGTTTGTACTGGCAGCTTGAACAGAATCTGAGGCTCAGTCTTGTCATAGACCTGAGTTACAAGAGTGTAACCATTACTTTACTTTCACAAGAATGTTTTCCATGAAGGTATATAATTGATGTTCTTAAATTATTATTTTTTAAAAATAATTTACTGCTTCATTGCTTTTGTGTCACCAGAATAGAGAATTCAGGTCATCTTGCTTTTAAAAATGTCTGTCCATCCATCGTATTATTTGAGGGTTTCAGCTGCAAGGTGAAACGTGAAGTAGTAAACAAACTACAGTGGTAAAAGTGTACTGAAGTAAGAATCCTTGGATTGCATTTCCAGAAACTTCCAATTGGGTAATAGTATATTGGTTGAAATTAGAGCTGTAATGTTAATCGATGACACTTGAGTAATGCTAGGATTGTCAAGGCATCTTATTCTCATACCAAAACCCTAACTTTAAAAAAAAAAATTTAAAAATAGTGTGAAGTACATGTGGTTTAAAAGTAAGAAGTAGACAGTAGATTTGCAAGTATTTCTAAATTCCGGGCAATTTTTGTGAATACGCGTTCAGTGAAATTTTGATGCTTCAGTATCTGTTGCCATTTGGAACTGAAGCATTTAAGGATTTGAAAAGAGTTGGCAAGAAACAGAAAGCCTTTTGGGCACTTTTTTCAAACGTACCAAATAAGAAAGAATGCCACATTGCCTCTTGGCGACTATAGCTTTTGAGATAACAGATTTAGAGGAATAACAGTGAATGTGAAGCCAGATATTTTCAGTTCTCAGATACAAATGTGTAAGTGCATTGCTTACGCACTTGTGTAGTGAAATGGAAACCCGCTGTTCCCTCTGATGTCCTAGCATATTTTTATGGTGATTTAACATTTGTTGCTTTTGTTGGTCTTTGGTGAGGCTTTCTTTGTGGGTTTCTTCAAGTTATTCTGAGTTCAATGGGTTTGGATTTTTTTGTTCTATGAGGGCTGCTTTTCCAGACTTCCTAGTTTTAAAGCTGGAAAAACAAAGAAATTTAAACCTTCAGAATTCTTGCAGGAAAATGTTAGAACTTGAACTGAAAAAAAACCCAAACCCACCTTCATTAAAAATACGAATTCAGTTGTGACTTGCCCCAGTTTGTTTTAAAAGATTTCTCTCTTGTGATGCATGGTTTCTCTGCACTGTTCCTTTCAGTTTGTCTTTTTTTTTTTTTTCAAACAGGAAATGGAAACATCTTTAAAATATAGTGTCTAACATGTTTCCTATTTGTAGGATGACAGTGTTCCAGTGTATTGTTGTCAGCATTATAGAATCATAGGATCATGAAATGGTTTGGGTTGGAAGGGACCTTAACGATCACCTAGTTCCTATTCGCCTGCCATGGGCAGGGACACCTCACACCAGACCAGGCTGCTCAAAGCCCCATCCAACCTGGCCTTGAACACTGCCAGGGAGGGGCAGCCGCAGCTTCCCTGGGCAACCTGTGCCAGTGTCTCACCACCCTCATGGGAAAGAATTTCTTCCTAATGTCTAATCTAAATCCCCTCTAATGTATAGAATCCTATAATAAATGAATTTCAAGCAAGCAGGATTTCACATATTAGAAGAGGAATAAACAGCAAAAACATCTCTGCAAAAGAAACTTTTAAGAGCCAAACAAGGAGGACAGCAAAGATAAGATAACATGAAAAAGGGGCTAAGAGAACCGGAATGAAAATCCTATCATAAATCCCTAAGGTACAGAATTCGATGAAGTACTGGCTTAAGTACATTGGTATTGTTTTTGTGAGTTTAGAAATGTATAGAGGAATCTTTTTATCTTTCTATGAACAAACCAGCCAAAGGATACTTACAGTATGAGGGAAGGAAAATGTTGCTGTTATCTAATATACCACAGATTATTTTGTTGTTGTTGTCTTGAAGAGGTTAAGTTTTACTTTTGTCATTGGTCAAACGTCAATAGAAGGATTTTGGTGTTTTCACACTTGGTAGCTGTCTAATTTTGGAGTGAGCGAAAATGAATTTTATTTGCTAGCTAGTTATTCCCTCTAAGCATGACCTAACGTTTTAATCTGGGTTTTTCTAATTATTTAGCCTAGTCTAAGATAGTGTCATACCCTGACCTGAGTGTAGATGTTAGGATGCTATAACCCACTCTGTGGAAGAGATGAGGTAGAAGTCACTCTTCACTGCCAACAACTGTGTCCTCTTCCAGACTCCTCCGTGTTCCTTCTGGACAGGCATTAGTCTTTATGGCCTAGATATTTATTTAAATCTTATTTATCTAACTTTGCAATAAATAAATAATAAATAATTTGGGTAATTTGTGGATTAAAATGAGATCGGTTCCCTAAACTGTCTCTCTGTCCACCTTCAGAAGACCTAATGCTAGCAGCAAAAAAAGGGAGAAGAGACAACAGATCTCTTCCTTTCATCACTGGCATGGATTTATTTTCCATTTATATGGAGTCTGAATGGGTTTGAGTTAATTTTCTTTGTGGCAGCCTATTATGGGGCTGTGTTTTGGATTTCTGACTAAAACTGTTGATAACACACTGGTGGTTTGGCTCTTGCTGAGCATCACTTGCACAGCATCAAGACTTTCTCTTTTCCCTCCTTCTGGATCCCCTGGTGTGTAGGCTGTGGTGGGCATGATGTGGGGAGGGGACATGGCTGGGACAGCTGACCCCAGTTTACTGCAGGGATATTTCATTCAGTATAACATGCTCAGCAATAGAAAACTGAGGGGGCCAGGGCAGGGTTGTTGATCTGGAAGGCAGCTATTGCTCAGACACTGGCAGGTCATCAGTCTACTTGTAGGAGGTGATGAGTGGTGAAAAACACCACTTAGTGTTTTTTTTCTTCTTCAGTTATTAAACTGTCTTTATCTGGACCCATATATTTCTTTGCTTTTCCTGTTCTCTCCCGTGTCTCTCTCTCTCACCATGGGGGTGAGTGAGCAAGAGACTGTAAGGTACTTAGCTGCTGCCTGGGATTAACCCACCACAGAGTTCTTAAACATTTCATTCTGTATGTTTGCAATGACACAAGTCTGAATATGGTCCCAGAAGAAACCACTCATCATTTGTAACTTTTGACATATCTTAGCATTATTTTGGCATTTCCTCTCTCCCAAGCTGGATCTTGAAAAGGAATCTGTTCTACTTGGTGAACGAGGGGAACAGGAGAACTAGGAGTGAACTGAGATTGACAAATAATGCTTAAAGTTGAGGTGATCTTTCAGTTTTAACTTCCAGTGATGTGGTCTGTTTGGGAATATACAAGACATTTCTGAATTGATCTGCATTAAGGAAGGATTAAACACTTTGGTGACTTTATGCTTCAATGCCAACACATAGCGGTATGTAAGGTGGGTGAGTTGATCAGCTGGAAGCTCCACAGCCTCTTCTAACTTCACTTCAGTTAGTTCCACAACTTCCCCAAAAAATACTACTCCAACTGAAAACTCGCACAACTAGTTAATCATAGAATCGTAGAATCATTTAAGGTTGGAAAAAACCTTTAAGATCAAGTCCAACCGTTAACCTAACGCTACCAAGTCACCACTAAACTATGTCCTTAAGAGTCACGTCTTTGTGTCTTTTAAATACCTCCAGGGATGGTGACTCAACCACTTCCCTGGGCAGTCTGTTCCAATGCTTGACAACCTTTTAAGTGAAGAAATTTTTCCTAATATCCAATTTAAACATCCCCTGACACAACTTGAGGCCATTTCCTCTTGTCCTATTACTTGTTACTTGGGAGAATGGAAGTGGTAGCAGAAGGAAGCAAGGAAAAAGGCAGAAGAATGGTTCCCTTTTATCAGGGATGTGGATGAAGACAGCAGCTTAATATTTTGACCTGCAATGGTGGAGTACTAAGGTTCTTATGTCAGTGCAAGCAACATTTTTTTGCATGTTAGCTTTATCAGTAAACTATAAGTAACAGATGTATGACTCTCTGTAGCTTCAGAAAGTGGTTTCAGGGTACTTTGGGTTACTGGATAGACCAATTCCAGTAATGACAAGTGACTGTCCCTTCGTTGTCCCAGTGCTTTAGTTTGTGCCAGTGCAGATACAGATGAGGACTGAGCTGAAGCAGATGCAGAGAAATCAGAGAAATGAGAAATGAATGTTTTCTCATATTTTATCACAAAATCACCAGCTGCCGGTGCAAAGAAGCTACAGGAATGTATGACTAAGAATTTGGGGAACAGGAAGATACTACTGTCTAGCAGTACTGCTCTTTTCAGTATGGCTGTGATGGCTTGCCATTACACTAGCTCAGACAGTTTGTGAAATCCTGCTTTTAGTCAGTCCTCCATTTCCTGGGTGTGTGATGACTGAGGTGATCTCAAGGAGAGTATTTTGTTCTGCATTTCTGGAGTGCATCTGGTTACTACTGGTTACATCAGTCTAGGATCTCAGAGGGGCACAGTATTTGTTCCCTGCTGTATGATTTGGTCCTGTTTTCTAGAACTGCTGCTAATTCTCCTATCCACTGCCATAATTCTTAGGAATTTTGATGGTTTGTTTAGATGAAGACCGTAGTTAAGCAGTACTTCATTAACTGTTTTCTTCTCATCTTTTTTTCTTGTCTTGTCTTGTATGCAGAGATGCATGTTTTGTATAGAGATGCAGTACAGGAGCCTTACTTGTTTTACTCAGTAATCCTTTGCTTTTCCCTCTGCTCTGATCTGGTCGTATTTCATCTAACAATACCACTGTGTCTTTCAGCCTGTTAAATAGGAGATTGGAAGCTTAAGGGAAAGCTGATGACACAAAACTGGGAGGAGTGGCTGACGCACCAGAAGGCTGTGCTGCCATTCAGAGAGACCGGGACAGGCTGGAGAGTTGGGTGGAGAGGAATTTAATGAAATGTTACAAGGGCAAGCGTAGAGTCTTGCATCTGGGAAAGAACAACCCCATGTGCCAGTATAAGTTGGGGACTGACCTGTTGGAAAGCAGTGAAGAAAGGGACCTGGGGGTCCTGGTGGACAGCAGGATGACCATGAGCCAGCAATGTGCCCTTGTGGCCAAGAAGGCCAATGGCATCCTGGGGTGTATGAGAAGGGGTGTGGTTAGTAGGTCAAGAGAGGTTCTCCTCCCCCTCTGCTCTGCCTTGGTGAGGCTGCATCTGGAATATTGTGTCTAGTTCTGGGCCCCCCAGTTCAAGAAGGACAGGGAACTGCTTGGGAGAGTCTAGCGCAGAGCCACAAAGATGAAGAAGGGAGTGGAACATCTTCCTTATGAGGAAAGGCTGAGGGAGCTGGGTCTCTTTAGCTTGGAGAAGAGGAGACTGAGGGGTGACCTTATTAATGTTTATAAATATGTAAAGGGTGAGTGTCATGAGGATGGAGCCAGGCTCTTCTCAGTGACATCCAATGATAGGACAAGGGGCAATGGGTGCAAGCTGGAACCTAGGAGGTTTCGCATAAATACGAGGAAGAACTTCTTCACAGTGAGGGTAACAGAACACTGGCACAGGCTGCCCAGAGAGGTTGTGGAGTCTCCTTCTCTGGAGACATTCAAAACCCACCTGGACATGTTCCTGTGTGACCTGATCTAGGTATTCCCGCTCTCGCAGGGGAACTGGACTAGATGATCTTTTGAGGTCCCTTCCAATCCCTGACGTTCTGTGACTCTATGATTCTAATCAATCTCATGCCTGAGTATTTTGTTGATGTAACATGACAGATCAGATTATTGAAAAAAAAAAAAAGCCTTGTAACAGTATGTGTTTCTGTTCATGTTCAAAATAAAAGATTTTTCACGAGAGGTGAATATTACAGTCCTTAAGAGTTTTAAGGGACCACGAGATGTGTTAGCACAACACAGGAAAAATAAAGGAATAACTGTCATTCTCTCTCTTCCTGTACTTACTCTTTATGAGCCTTGTTTTCACTGTGATAATTAGCTCCAGTTAATGTGCTCACACAGAGGCCATACTGCAGAGGATGATTAGCAGAGGAAGTGTTTAGAGTTTTAGTTGTATGTAACTCAGGGTTCGCCTAATTTTTACAGGAAAAAGGTAAAAATTCAGCTAGACTTGAGTAATGCAGGTAGGAATCCTTATTTACTAGTTACTGAGCAGAACATTCATTAATAGCTTATCGCAGTTACTACTTTGGAATGTTATTTTCTTGAAAGGGAAAAAAAATAGTTAATCTTACATTCAGACTTAAAATACAAGTTGTCATGTGTTTTAATAGGAACTTCTGTCTGTGGTCATAAGTTTCTGGTAATTGACTTCATAATAGTCTTAAGTATACTGAAGACTGTAGGACTAGTGTCAGTCGGGAAACATAAGCATAGAGAAGGAAGGTTTTTATTGAATGTGGACTTTGAGTGGCAGTGAACTCTGTATAACTTTTGCTGTCATACTCTACTTGTAGGTAAAAAGAACATACTCTCATGGTACGTATAGAGCTGGCCCAATGAGACAGATCAGCTTGGTTGGAGCAGTTGATGAGGAAGTGGGGGATTACTTCCCTGAATTCCTTGATATGTTGGAAGAATCACCCTTCTTAAAAGTAAGGACAGAATGGAATGGGTTGGGAGAAGGGGACAAAATACTGTCTAATACTGTTATAATGAAATGAAAGTATGTAATACTTGCTTAGATGATCGAGTGGTCTAATAAATATTTTTATCATGACAGATAAAGGCTGCTTTAAAAAAGAATTTTAAGTAACTCACTTTAAAATTCCGGCTTATGTTTCCCATTAGTGTACACTGCCATGGGGAACACTTTCTAGTTTAAAGTTAGAGAGCCGTAAAGACAGTGATGATGGTCCCATTATGTGGGTACGTCCAGGAGAACAGATGATCCCTGTGGCTGACATGCCAAAGTCACCTTTCAAAAGAAAGAGGTATGTTGAATTACTTTGCTTGATGAATGTCTGGTTATTATTCTTTCTCTACAAATTAATTTTATGCCAAACCTTTTACTGGTTGATACTATATCTTAGCATAAATTTCTGTTAGTCTTCATCTCAAAATATGCTTTTAAGTTGCTTTGTTTTGTAAGGATGTGTTTGGGTGAGTTTTGTTTTGTGTTTTTTGGTTGGTGGTTTGTTTCGGGGGTTTTTTTTGTTTGTGTGTGTGTTTATTTATTTTTTAAACTTGTTTACTATCTGGCCAAGTAAGGTGCTGGTCCTTTTTGGAGCTTCAGTAGGAATTTAAGGTGAAACCTGCAGGGAAATGTGAATGTGCATACAACTACTGATGTGTGCCAGGAGACTGGAATTAATACTCCTATTCTTAGATGTGAGTTGATGTTTAAAGACCTCAAGTGACAAGGGCTTCTCTCTCATCTGAAAGGTGACACCTCCAACATTATATGACATCTTTAAGCTTTGCTGTGGTACCGTGTATAAGTATCATCTTATGAGTAGCGGTGTCTTCTGCAGAACTTGAATATTGTGTGTCATGAGAAATTACATCCTTTGGAGTTCTCTTGTTCAAAATTCAAACATAAAAAGGGAGCATGGAAGAAGCATAAATATGGTCAGGTGCCTCAGGGGGAATATAGAAACACTGATTGTTGAGAGTAGCTAGCACTGATTTGCAAAGAGGAAATCATGTCTTACCGACCTAATAGCATTCTACAACAAAATGACTGGCTTATGGGATAAGGGGAGTGCTAGGAGTGGTGTTTATCTTGACTTTAGTGAGACTTTCCACCATGGACACCTCTCTCCCATAACATACTAATAAACAAATTAATGAAGGGCAAACCAGATTGATTGAGAGTGAAGTGGTTCAAGAACTGGCTTAGCTGCAGTGCTCAAAGGGTTTGATCAGCAAAAAGTCCAGCTGGAAGACAGTTGCTACTGAAGCAACCCAGGCGTTGATACCTTGCATTTATACTGTTCAGCATCTTCATTAATGAATGGGATGAGGGGACAGAGCACACCCTCAGCATATTTACAGGTGATACAAAACTGGAAAGAGTGGTTGATGCACTAGAGAGTTGTGCTGCCAGCAAGAGGGACCTTGAGAGACTCTTGAAATGGCCACCTCAGTGGACTCATGAAGTTAACAAAGGGACATGCCAAGTCTTGCACTTAAGAAGAACAAACCCATGTACCAGTACAGACTGAGGACCAACTGGCTGGAGAGCAGCCCAGCAGAGGAGAACTTGGGGGTCCTGGTGGATGACTGGTTGGCCATAAGTCATCAGAATTTGACTGGACATGGTCCTGAGCAACCCACTGTAGCTGAGTGGGGGAAGTTGGACTGTGCAGTCTCCGGATGTCCCTTCCCACCTTGGTTATCCTATGGTTGTAAGCAGCTCTTGGAAAAACATGGCACACAGTGTTTGTTCCAGGTGGCCAATGGTCTTGTGGCTCTGTTCCTGCTCTGCAGTGTTTCCTTCACTTTCTTTAAACCCTGAAGAAACAATCTTTTGTTCTTCTTTTTCCCAGTTCTGCAACATGGAACTAAATACTCATATGCATTTCCCAGCAGTTTTGTAGAAACATGAATGATGAAAAATGACTTCAGGGACAATTGAAATGTGTGTCTAATAGTTGGGAAGCAGCAAAGGCCAGCAGCTCTCTGCCAGGGGCTGATCATGGTAGGACCCAGTGGCTCACAGGGAGGCAGGTAGGGCAGACCTGGCATTTGGGGACCAGGTTCAGCCCAGACTCAAGTGTGTGATGATGGGGCAGGTCTGAGGGCAAGCCAGGAGGTCAGTCTGCCAGTGAGGATCAGGTCCAGTGACTGCCAGGCAGATCCATCATGCCTTTTGCTGTACTCAAGGCCTTGACACTGTTGTTGGTTTTGGTTTGGTGATTTTTGTTTTCCTTTACTGCAGAGGTGTTCTGATTTTTTTGCGTAGCTCATTATATGTTTAAATTGTCCTATGTGTTACTGTTGTTCTTATTTGACTATAAGCTCTCACAGGGAGAAAAACAATCCTGTTGGCTGTGAGTGGAAATTAGGTAATTAAGAGAAATTTCTGTATCACTAATATTATTTTTCTTGTACAGAACTACCAATGAAATAAAAAACTTGCAGTACCTACCTCGAACCAGTGAACCCCGTGAAATGCTATTTGAAGACCGGACACGAGCCCATGCAGATCACATAGGGCAAGGTTTTGAACGACAGACTACAGCTGCTGTGGGAGTATTGAAGGCTGTGCACTGTGGAGAGTGGTATGTGTTATCTGACTTACTCACCTACATGTCTGAAAAATATTTGCCTGAATTTCCATTTATAATTGGCAAAAGGAGCATGGAATAGGTTAATCAAGTGTTAGATATTTAATGATGACTTAGTAGATACTGAAATTTTTTTCTCTCTGTGCACTGGTAATGTTTTGTCTGCCATTTGCTAGACTGGGTGCAGTTTTGCTGTGTGGTTGAAGCTAGAAAGGTGCCTTGCAATGACAGTTTAGTAGTTATAATTGAGTTGCTGTAGCTGAGTTAATGGTATATGTGAAAACTCTTCACATTTGGTTTTGTTTTAAGTAGTGCATACGGACTGACCTGAGTTTCTGTCTGAGCTGCACATGAAGACTTTTTGGCAGTTCTTTGTGTTGTCTGGAGATGAGCAGAACTTTTATGCTTCTGCTTCAGTCATGGCTGTTCTAACCCTGATTTACTTAAGGTAGATCATCTAGGAAGAATCCTCTTGGAGGTTATGTGATATTCTTTGGTGTCTGTCTGTGGAATTCCCATATGAGATTCAGGAAATGAGTATCTGTTTTGAAGGTTTTTACATCTTAGCCAAGTAAAAAGCCTGTATTCATATGAGCTTTCTGGCGCAGATCTAAGAAGCATTTTTCAGGATTTCGTGCCCTTGGTTTGCGATAATGACCTTAGTTTTGGAGGTTACCTTTGTGTACATAAACACTAAACACTAAAACCACCGTTAGCTCTTTACATCTGTCTAGAATTTAGAAGAGTGAATTCCCTTTCGATGAAATGATGCAAATTTGTGTTACAGTGCATGAGTTCATCGAGATACAAAATTGCCATTGGGGAAGAACTGGATTGTTCAGATGTTGAAGTGTTCTTATTCTGGGCTTTGAGGTTTTGCAGTTTACTTCCTCTTCAAGTTTATGATAGCTGGAACCTTAAACTTTCTGCTTGCGCTGATTGTTAGAAGCTGGAGTGGATTAAGACAGAGCAGTGGTAGCAGGGCAAGAGCTGAGATACTGTGTAGATCTGGTTATTTTAAATTAGGGTTCGCACTTATGAGAGACTCAAAGCTTTATCAAAGAAAGTAAAACCAAACACAAAGCCCCAAATCAAAGCCCCATTCCCCAAATTTGCATCCCTGTGGAAATTAATAATAATTTAGATTTATAGTAATTTAAATGTCTGTGGGAACCTCCCATTCTCATCTCAAATGATTCTATGATTCTGTACCTTCATAACAAGATCCTCCTTTCTTGGAAGTAATTACATGTTCATTTACATTCTAAAAATAAGGTTTCTTGCTTTTCAGATCTAAACCATCCTCTTCTCTCGTATGTTGGAATTTGTGGAAAAGGGTGTCTGTTCAGTTTCCATTAGAACTCCTTTTAAACTTGAAAAAATGAATAGAATTAATCAAAATAAAAACTCTGTAGATTACAAAGTGATCTGAAAATAGGCAAAACTGCCCAACATCTTGAAAGTACTTGAAGGGGGGTGGGGGTGGGGGGGGGGAAGTAATTGACATTTCACTTCAGTGTAAGGACTGACGATGTATCTTTTAATGCAGAATAAAAACCTTGGGACTGACATGTGTAGAGGAGAATATATAACACAATCAACATTATGTATTTCAAGATTGATTTGACCTCAATGATAATTTCTCCTTTCCCTTTCCGCTTTCTTGTGTAATTTGAAAAGCCACTTCACTGTACTTACATGATGAGATCTAATCAGGGCTTATGATAATGAAGCAACATTAATCAATGCAACAAATCAAAATAATTTCACATATTCACTTTACTGTAATTTGTAAACTATGGGTAGATTTATTTTAAAGGAAACAACATGCATGGAAGTTTTGAAGAATCTGGGGGCACGTTTTTAGTTATTTTGAGTACTCGAACAAAACTGAAAGTTGGAGATATTCCAGGGGTGGTTAGGGCACTGTGGCAGTAAAAATGCAGATTTTTTTTTAATAATGAGATAAATTATTTTTCTGTGCAGAGAGAATAAAGAAATCCTAGACTTGCTTAACTGAGTTGTTAGTTTGTATTTAGTTAATACAAAATTTAATTATAAGGATGTGCAAAAATCCCTTTGTAATCAAGAAGTTGCTGTAGATTTAAAGACAGTGGGATTTTATTGAGTAGTTGGTAGGCATGAATGTTAATACTAGGTAGGATAACTGGTGTCTTTCAGAAAAGCCAGGAATGGTACTGTTGAAATGCAAAAAGCAGTTTTGGGGGATAGAGGACAGAACTGGAAATAAAACTTCGTATTTAGAAGACCAAAAAAGTACTTTTTGCTTTCCCAGATATGACAGGCTCTTGATTTACGATGTTCTGCAAAATTACTGGATTATGATCTTTATTTCTGTGAATATTTACAAATTGTAGAAGAGCTCTGGCTATTCCTGGCAAACATTTTAAGGACTGCACTGCACGGAAATCTGATAAATGCTTCTGTTATGATAATGCTGATCTCTTAATGCCATTTTTGCAGTTGATTGCAAGTGTGCTTTAGAACTTACGAAATGCTAGTGAAATTTTAAATTATGGAAACTTTGAAGATTTTCACGTGGCAAATTTGGGTGGTTTTTTACCAGGAAAGCAAAAGGCACTTCATGACATCCTTGTTGGCAAAATTAAACCCCTCTGTCCTGTGTGTCAGCAAGCAGCTATCAAGTTTGTGTTCCAGAGCGTGAAGTCGTTAGTGCTTCTCTATATGATCATAGGAATTTGTTACATATTGCCAGACTTCATCTGTTAGGTCAGAAATGTTCATGGTAAAACCTGTAGTCCTGAACTTGTTTTGAAAAGTTTCAGCAGAGTCAAGCCCTTTTGAAGAATGAGGTTAAGGAAACAAAATACTGCCAAAAATAGTTCTAGCAGCGCTCTAGTAGGATCTTAAATTGATTTTTCTGAAGTCATCTTATAGTTCTGTTTGGATTTAATGTCTTTTTGGACATCTGACTGAACTATTCCCCCCCTCTTTTGCTTGGGGTGGGAAACAACATCCTCTAAACTTTAGGTTTTAGAAAACAGAATCTCAAAGTCATGCCAAATGTCAAATCTGCAAATGCAGAACTAAAATTTATCTGGCAATAATTTTTCTGTATTTGCAAAAGGAATGTCATGTTTTGTGATAGCATTGCAGCACAGCATTGGTAATGCCTACTATTGCACATATATACATATGTATATATGTCCCTATATATATAGGGACTGAGAAAAGAAATTATTTTAAGATGGTCATTAACTATACTTTGTCCTGTATAATGTGTCAAACATAGAGTAGACACTGCTGTCAAAACATTGTTTTGGATTGAAGTTCTTTTAGTATGCAAAAATTCTTCACATTTATTTCAGTTCTTAACTTCATTGACAAATATTAACTCCAAATACAGATATATATTTTTAAAAAATAAAAAACATATCTGCATTATAAAAAGTAGCTAATATTTTATGCCACTGATTAGACATGTTTCTAAAAGGTTTTTTGCTTTCAGTGCTTAAATTTTCTTCAGAAGTATATACCAAAATATAGAAACATTTTAATCTTTGTAAAATTGAAAGTAAAATGTGGTTTGAAAATTCTCCTTAGCATTCTTTAGTAGTTGATCTGGGATTTTTTTCCCCTGAAAATAGCCTCAGACTGGTTGGTTTTTTTGCTTCGAGACTGTAACCTAAATAAAATAAACATATCTTGCCAGTTTAAAAAGCCCAGTAAATTGTACATTATCTGTTTCTTAGAATGTTAATAACATGTTATAATCAATTTATATATATATATATATATATATATATATATATATAATCTTGCTTTTAAAAAAGAGTACTTGAACATGCATTAAATAAGTTCTGAAAGGTGTCCGACTCTTTTGCAGCATCGGCTCCTCCCGCAGCCCCAGTAAAAGGGAACTTGTGGCCCAGTTTGACGGGGTGGCGGGGCTGGATGACCGGTGGTTCGTGGTTTCTCCCAGCAGTGACTGGACGTGCAGCCTGGGTGCTGTTACTGCCCCACGGCTGGCTGTGGAGGAAGGTGCTGCACTCCTGTCAGCCCTGGGAGGACTCTGTAGAGGATGAAGGAAGAAAGTAATCTACCAGGCTCTTCCTGGCTGATAAATTTTCCTTGCCAAACCACTCGAGTGTGAGCTTTACCCTATGTAAATGAAATTTTCATATCACTACATTTTTAAAAAACCTTTCAAAACCCAAACATCCCTCAAAAACACACGAAGCTTAGTTTTCTGTTTCTGTTGAAGAACCGAGTTTGGCTTTTGGATCAGAAAGTGATAAGGATCATAGCACTTTTCCCTTTTGTTAAGGAACGTTTTGTGGAGGATGCCAGTATTTGCTGCTTACTCGCGTTGTGTGGCAGATCAATGTAGATTCTGCTTTACTACTAACTCAGAACAAGGTGTCTGAGGCTAAGATACTAAGCAGTGTTTGCTGTAATACTAGTCAGACTGCTGCATGCTTTGAAGTACCTGATGGGTGTATCATGTCAGAGTGTTGACAGAGTAAACCCAAGCTATCTGGGGCATCTGTCTTTCAGCATCAAGGCAGACAGTGGCCAATTAAAAATTAAAAATAGTGAGTTTTGCTGACCTTTGATACTGCCACTTGTAAAGAAATTGTGGTTAGTTAATTAAACTGGTTTAATGGGGTTGTGTTTGAGAATTAGCCATTTTAGTCAACCTTTTTTCTTCAAAATGTGGGTTACGCTGGTGGTGTTGCACTTTTTCGTCATTTGCTTTATCCTTGCTTGCAGCTTTGCTTTATTCTCCATAACGTGTTAGTTTCAGCCTCTGACTGTGCAATTATTTGTCTGTAGGTCTGAGCAGCCTCGTATAACCAAAGATGTAATTTGTTTTCATGCTGAAGACTTCTTAGAGGTAGTTCAGCGAATGCAGTTAGATTTGCATGAGCCTCCACTCTCGCAGGTAAGCATAGTATGAACTGCTCATCAGGTGTCCTCTGAGTCCTAAGTCAGAGTTTTCACCCTTTTTTGTTCCTTTTTTTCCCCTCCAGTGTGTCCAGTGGGTTGATGATGCAAAACTTAATCAACTGCGAAGGGAAGGCATTCGATATGCCAGAATTCAGTTATTCGATAATGACATTTATTTTATCCCAAGGAATGTTGTGCACCAGTTCAAAACAGTTTCAGCTGTGTGCAGTTTGGCTTGGCACATCCGGCTCAAGCTGTATCATTCAGAAGAAGAACTTTCTCAAAATACAAGTACTGTTGAAGCAGGGACCTCTGCAGACCCCAAGTCTTCGGTTATTGGACTTCAGACTGACAGCAGAATTTGTACGATAAGCAAAAATACCTCTGAAGACTCCAAATTCTCAGATGCTCTGAAGACAAAGTGTCTGCAGCAGGAATTTATGCCGCTAAAACATGAACCTATTGCATCTCACCGAATAAAAGAAGAACCCATGAATGTTGATCTTGCTGAAAAGACAGTGTCACCTAATGACGTCGGAGGCCAGAATGTTCAGACTAGATTGGATCACCTCGAGTTGACGGGATCTACATTGGAAATGGATTCTAAATTTGAACCTGACAACAAGGACTTACAAGGCAAGTTATGCCCTGGAGGTCACGTACATCCAGATGATACAAGACAACATAGTTCATCACATCCAAAACTGCATGGACAAAGAGAGGATGATTTTTTGTGCTAAATTTGTATATATGGTTTTAAATTCCTTTTTAAACTTAATGATGTAATAATGTAAAGATTCATAAATTCTGTGAGGCAAGTTTGTGACTTGCCTTTGCATCTGTTACAGAAATAGTTATGTAGCTTTGTAACATTCCTCAGTGCCTGTCCATAACTGTGAAGTATGAAAGCACTTAGGGCCAGATGCACTGTAAACACTGCAGGTTTAACATAAAGAAGTCTTTAAATAATTTTGAGTTGTAGGTTTTAGAGTAGAGCTGACATTTAACATATATATTTTTTGTAAGATGAGCCAGAATTCTTTTTGACAATTCCAGGCTTTTCCATAGAGCTTATTTATACCAATTTTTTCATTTTAAATGTGTCAGCACTGTAGTGTAAATATCTTTTTTTAAAAATCTTTTTAGTGTGATTTATACTGAAATGTGAGCCACTTAATAAAGGTTCATAATAATAGATTGGTTTTATTTTTGGGTCTGCAAAAAATAATTCAGTTAAACTGCCTCTCTAAATGGTTATGTTTCTACCTGCACTAATGCATAGGGTGCCCTTACGCTGTTGTGGAGTGAGGAGCTGTAGCAAACTGAGGTAGAGCTGAGGCATTCTTTGTAAATCAAGCTTAGTCAGAATGCAAAATCAGCCCTCCCTTCACAGGATTCCTCACTAAAGGCACTCCCCAAACTCCTGCTGTCAGATGTTAATGTAGAACAGAGAGAGGTGGGCTCCCCCAGTGCTGCCAGTAACTGTGTGCATCTCCAGATGAGCTTGTGCAAGGGAGCAAACCTCTCCTGTGCTTGTCTCTTCCCCCTGCTCGAGCCACAGTTAAGACGGTTCCATTTCACATTAAAAAAACCCCAAACAACCACCACCCCCCTCAACTTAAATCAGTTATCTGACTAAAATTTAAACAGAGAATATTTGATTACCAGTCAAGCTCTAAGGCCTCAGCTTTAGCAGTGACCTGTAACTCACAGAGACACATTTGGATTTGGATTGTTCCCTACGCGCCAGGCAATAAAGATACTTGCCAGTGTGTCTAGTAGGAAGTTTCCTCATGAGTCCCAGTTTGGAAGCAAGAGTTGTTTCATTAAGAAAATAATAGCTGTGTCCAAGTTAGCTGTTCTCCTCTCTCCCTGCCTATGGAACGCTTGAATTCTCTTAAGCTGTGTTCTGAGGGAAGAGGATTTCAAGGCTAGCTAGCATCTGATGTGATAATGACAAAGCCTCTGTCATTTAAATTAATTAGTTCTTTTGTGTAAAATATTCCTGTATAGTTCAAATGAATATTTCTTTTTCAGGTAGCTAAAAATAGCAGTAAACTCCTCTACAGCCTCTCCTTCAACTAAGTATTTAAAACTTAAGATCCTAGGCCTGTTATTTCCAAAGCCCTCTGTATCTCTTTCTTTATTTTTCCCTATAACTTTCTAAAAATTGTACATCCTTACATACCCAGTTTATAACATTTGATGCACTTAGTGATCACTTTGGCTTTATTTGTAGCAATAGAACAATGTGATTTCCAGGTGATGTCTAATTCAACTGCCTCAGGCCCTTTTGTTGCAAACATTTTTTTTGCTTATAGGTTGTTAAAACTGAAAATGTTACTGTGTACTTATGTCTGGCACTAAAATCAGCCATGTAATGGATGAATGCCCTGATTTGTTTAAGTCTAAAATAGGTCTGTCAAGGAATTATTAATTAAATCAGTATTTGAACTGCTAAACAGTACTCCTACAGAGCCATAATTACATATTAGAGAAGCAATAGAAACATGAATGTCTTGGATGTGGCTAAGTCCTTAAGTTTTACCGCTATTTTCTTTAATGTTGGCTAAGAGATTACTACCAGTTGCAGCCTCAGGGATCTTGCTTTGCCCTCATGCCATGAGCAAATGATTCACATGTGGTAAGTTATTACTCTAGCACATTCTGATTTGAAAAATTAGTTCATGAAAGAATTTTAGCCTTCCTGATAGTAGAAATGTGGTCTCAGCTCCCTTTGTGCTTTCTGGATTATCTGGAAGCTTCCACCCGTAATCTCTTTGGCTTTATGAACATCTGTACACAGTTCTGTAGCCTTCCATTCCTGTTCTCTGTGCCAGCTGTTGGACAGCAGGAAAAGAGAAGAGCTGCAGGTTGCAGCTTGCACCAAGCATACATCTTTCCAAGTGGTTAGCAGAAGGTTCCAGCTTTATCAAAACAGCTTTCCCAGATACTGCTTTAAAAAAACCCAACAAAACCCCAAAAAACCAACCCCCCAGCTATTTAGTTTAATTAAAAGGAAATTAAAATAAAATCTTATTTGCATGCTGATGATCAGTATGCTGATCATTCTGGTTCAAGTGTTTTTTAAATCAGTCAAATTTTAGTAAAGTGTTTGTTGTCAAATGGAATGCATACAGCTTTCTGCATCATCAGCCCTGTCCGGACTGAAGAAATAAATCTTTGAAAATGGTTTAGCAAACACAACTTTACACTTAAGAGTAGAATTTTGTTTCCGTTTGAAGACCTGCTCAATGGTCTCGTCTGATATGGCCTCAAACTTCTGTTCAGGTATGTCTTGGTTCTGAAATTTTGCTTCTGAACTGCCTATAACTTCAACCCATTTTTTTCTGTTTTAAAAATCACATTCTGAATTTTAAGAGAATAAAGAAAAGTGGCAGACTAGATTCTCATTTTTAGGCAGAATTCCTTGCAGACAGAATATGGGCAATATGGGGATTACCAATGGCTGTCAGAACTCCCTTTGTATTCAAAGGTGTAAACAGTCTGGGTTGACTGGCTATGTTAGTGTATGTTGCTTTGCTTTTAAAAAAACCCCCACTTGTTTGTCCTCTGCCTGTAGTGTATTCATTTTGATGCGGTTGCTCTTTAAGAGGGGAGAACCTTTTCTGAGAATTTTGGCTCCCAAATTGTTCATTAGTCTGACAAAAGTCTTGCTTTGGTTTCAGGTGGTCCTATGCTATAACCTTGATTCCTGACGCATACAACTTCATATTCAGACTTTTGCTTCAGCAATAAATTTTTCATGCCTTCTGATGTACTGAAACTAGTCTTTGCTTATTGCTTTCCCCCACCTCCCCTGGATTTCAGTTATATATAAATCTGTTAGTTTAGCTGGAATCTCCAGTGTTTTAGTTCTCTCCTGACCCTTGTTCTGCAGATTGGAAAAATCTGCTGGAGGCCTGTTGCCTGTACTGCGCTGGTTTTGACATCTGTGTGTCTGCAGTGGTGTTCCAGTTAATGACATGATGTGCAGAAATTTAGACGTGTTCTCCTAGATATTGGTACCATATTTGCATTGTTATTGTCACTACCAATTGCTTTCAAGATGGTAGCTAATTCTGGTTTTTAAAAATTACTGGATCTTTTGCATTTCACTGGCAACTGACTTCGTGTGTTACATACAAGTGTTACTCAGTGTTGTGTCACCCCCTTGCCCTCGAAATGCCTGCAAATTGATACAGCATTTTCATTACAGGTACTGCTGGCATGCAGATTTCCCCTTCCTTGTTACTACAGTGAATATTTCAATACTACTTTAACTGAAATATGAATTCTATCTAGTATTAGAAATAAAGTATTATTTCAGAGGGTGATGATTCAACTATTCATCTGTGAAATAATTCCTTGGTGATTAATAAAATTGATTTTTTTAAGCAGATACACATGTGCACAGTAAATAAGTTGGTATTGCAAATAATGTAGGAAATGAAAACATACTGCAAAATGGAAACATAAAATAGTTGAATGCTGTGAAACAGATCTGAACATTACAGATTTGGAAAATTCAATAAGTCTTCCAAGAAACGCAGGAGTGGTACTCATTGATCGAAATGACTTTTTTCCAGTATCTGCGTGTGAATAAGGATGCTGAATTGATTTGGTTGATCCATGCTCCATGCTCCTTGACAAAATAAACTTGTGAGACAGTAGACTACCACCTGACCCTGCTAGGATGAAAGCTGTACTAATTCTGATCAAGAGATAAAAGAACTTGGCAGGCTTCTCGAGTGTAATTTTACTCATTCTTTTCTAGTGGCCATATCTGTAGCGAGCGTTGTCTCGGGGCAGAGCAGCGCTGCTGCCCTACTGTGGGTGTGTACGAGCTGGAAATGGAAAGGACAGATTTTCACTGATCTGTGCTTGGCCGTGAATGACACTGTGGAGAATGTTTTCTTTACTTGTGAGTCACTGTGTCCAACTGTTATTTTATTACTTTCTCAAATGGATGACATGCACTTTAAAAACTGTGCAATGGGCAATACTGGTATTTTGTGCAGATCCCACCGAATCTGCAGCATACATGGGAAAATCTGGGAAACTTTGATTCCTGTCAATCACTCATTTCACTTATTTCAATTTTGTGTTCCATCCAGAAGCAGTGATTAACTTCACAATATCTAGGTTTCTGTTTTTATTAGAATCATCAGGAATACTGACTTAAGTGTATTTAGTGTATTATATTCCAGCCACTGTTTTTCTCTGTGCTATGATGCTGATATTTCCTCTGCTTTGGAGCCGTGCTGTACTTGAGTGCTGGCTACACACTGATCTTCTCGTGTTCTGTTCGTGCTGATGGATGAGCCTACTGATGAGGGCATTAGTCCTAAATAGTCCTTTAATATTTGGTGTACAGTTATGATGATCTGATACAAACATTGATTAAAGCAGCAGTTTAAACTTCTATTTTTTATCAAGTTGCATTTTTCAATATCTATTTTGATACAGTGTTTTCCAATTGATTGTTTTGGTACTCTGGGTTTTCCAATTGATACTATGTTACCAATTAATTTCCAGTCCATGGGAATGAAAGTGCAATGCTTGGTAGAGCTTAGGCCTGTGTTTTAAGGACTATGCTTTTTATGGTGGTTTTTTTAATCTGGTTGTACTGAGACAAAATAGGGCAGTTAGCTGAGAAAGCTATTCCCTCAGTGTCTCAGGAAGAAGAAAACCTTGAGAACTAGAGCTGTGTGTGGAAGATGTGATGTAAGTCAAGCCTGCTAAACTATATCCTAAGCATGCAGTAACACTCGTCTAACTGATGCAGTTGAGAACTGTTTATTTCAAATTATTTTTTTAGACTAATAAACCACCTTTTAGCAGTGATTTCTTTAAAAACTTCAAGAGGAACACTGAGATCAAAACTAACACAGATAAACTAAGCTCAGCTTCTCATTTCCTCCCCATTTCTTGCTCTTACACTGTCATTTTGCACTGTATGAAGACTTAGGTTGGCCTGCTTGTGGTGTTGGCTTTGTTAGAAAAGGCAGATTGAAGTGTTACCGAGTTGCAGATTTTTCTACTCTTTATCCAACTTCAGTGCAAGTAAAAGGAAAAAATGTTGAACAGTTCTCTGGTGGTCCAACTGCAGTGATTCCCTGAACTGCCTCAGTCCACAGAGCCTGATGCTTTTCAGCAGCAGGTTCATACCCAGGCCTGTTCAGGTCTAAAAGACTCATACAGGAGGCTTACTCCATCCAGACCTCAAAACAATCAAGGTACAATGAAAAGGTACAAAGGCTCCTCTTCCAACGCAGCGTAGTTATTTTTACCTCAACTTTAATTTTAAAAAAGTGTGCTGTGTTACATGTTAGTGCTATGCCTTCTGTGCTAATAAATCCAAATAACTTATTTCTGAGGATGCAGTTATTCATCCAAGAGCTTTATTGCTGAAAAGCAGCGTTATTTTCCCCAAAAATATAGCGGTGTTAAAATAGGTAACAATGTTACAATTCTGAATTTGAGAGTCTCATAAATTTTATTTTCATCAATACCTTTCTGTCACCCAACATTTAAACTGGGCAAATGTGAAAATTCTGTACTACTGTGTGTATATGTCAGAAAATAATCCTGCTTCCATCTCTTAAATCGTTGTGTAATTTAGTCCTGTGCTAGCTTGTTCTTTAATTTTGCTGCCCGTGCCTAGCACTGCATTTTGGGTGCACGTACACACGTTCTTAGAGCACTCAGGTTAAAGTTTGTTGAAGGTGGTGATGTACATGTCACAAAACTGTGTTTTTCAAGCATGACAAGAAGAGCAAACTGGATACTAGTCTAAAATGGTGACAAATCAAGAAAAGCAGTATAAATAAGTAATTGAAAATTGTAGTTTCATGACCTTTCACACATTGAATCATAGAATGGTTTGGGTTGGAAGGGACCTTAAACATCATCTAGTGCATTGAGTATTTTTGTTAACTGGACAGAAGTAGATACTTGTCTACAATGCATGCTAAAGTGTTCAAGCTTGTATAAATGATTTGAAGATAAATAAACTATGTAGAATGTATATCTTCATATACTATATATATATTATATGCATAATATATATATCATCAATATACAATAAATACTTCCAGTTTCATTTCAGAACAGCAAGCTCTTGAATTGCATTTTAAACCAAAGCTGCCGAAGGCCAAGTGCTCAGCTCCACACCCCACATCAGCTGGTGCAGGTAACCCAGGTGAGGCATGCTCTGGTGTGCTGTGTACTCAGATAGTAATTTCCTTCTGCCCACTCTTGCAAATCAGAATCAGCCATCTCAGCATCAGCTGCCCCTTTTCCCTGCCAACTTCAAATCTGCCTTTCACTCATTTTGTCCTGTTGAATGAAGATCAGTTGATCAGTCTGTAAACTTCTGAAAAAATGTGAGGAGAACTCATTCCATTTCAAAGCTGTGAACACTGCCTTTGAGAACGGGGTAATTACAAACAGAGAATTCCTGCAGCAGCTTCTGTCACAGTGGCCTACAGAGCACTTGGTATCATAAATCCTTTTGAATGAAGTTCTGGTATCAGCAAAGCGAGACTGCGTGTACAAAGGTGTCAGCACAGCTTAGGTCAGTTAAATCTGATACAAAATACTGATGGAAAAGGAATATTCCTTTTATCAAAGTACCTCTGTAAGGACGAGGAACTTGGGAACAAAGTTGAGCACTTCCAAAAGACTCTGTCCTCAAACCATCTTGTGCTAAAGGAAATAAATTTATGTGTGACTGCTGTAGGACACCAGAAAGAAACATCTGCTTCAGCTTTCAAAAGCACTGTTACTTATTTCAAGGTTTGTAAACCTGTAGGGGGAAAAAAAAAAGCTAAACCCACAACCAAAACACTGAAATTGATCTTTTTCTGTTGAATTACAGGCAGCAATTAAAAGATTTGAAACAACTGTTTTCAATTTTAGTTAATTAGAGATGCCAAACTTCTAGATAATTGTTAAATCTGTGGAATAAAGGGGTTTATTAAAGGGGCTGAGTCACCATTCGTGGCCCATCTTGCTAATAATATGCCAAGTCCTAATGAAGCCAGTTTATTCTTCAGTCATTTGTTAAGTTGTAACGGTCTGTTAACATAATTGGCGTGAGTGAGGAAAGCTCCTCTGCTCTTCTGAGCAGTTTGGAGGGGTTTTGGCATCCTGTGACCAAGGCTTTTCTGCTTTTTATTCTGTGGTAATCATCAGACGGGGAAGGACTGTGTACTCGGTTTTGTGCTTGGTGTCATTACATACAGAGGTCAGTGTGTGTGTGTATATATTTGTCTAAATGCTTAACTGCTCGTTATGTATTTGCAGCAATGTTTGTTCAGTGGTTCGTGACAGTTTACCTCAATTGGAGGCAGGTGTTCAGACACTCTTTTCTTTGTAAGTTTTTAAAGCATCCAGTAAAAATTCAACATGAGGTGCAGCTTGCTGCCACACCTGGAATATTGCATCCTAGGAAGCACAGTGACCCTGCTTTCCATTTGACAGAATGAGAACTACTTAAGAGACCTAAATCGGATGTACAAGTTAAGCATATTCTCTGTACCATGTATACCCTCACTTTATATATATATACTTACATACAACATGCATCTGTGCAGGCCCAAGAGCGCATACCGAGGTGCATGATGCTGCTGCCCTCTGCACAGCTCATCCTCATCACAAATGCCATTTTAACTGGGAAAATCACAAAGACAGTGAAGGAAGCCACTTCACGGGAACCTCGTCTGAGTGAGCAAAAAGTCACACACAGAGCAAGGTCTTTTCATGAAGTATTTTTCAGGACTAAGTAGGACATTGATATACCTCCCAGAAGGAACTATTCCTGCAGGCACTGAAGGGAAAAGAGATTTAAAAGTGGTAGTTTCAGCTCCCCCATAAATGATGTGATACTTACAAACTGGGGCTGAGCACATGGATTTGCTTAGTAAAAGTCGTTGCATTATTTTTATTATAATAAAGGGGGTGTAAATATTTCACATTTTTTTAAACAGTGTGAGTAAATCCAAACACTTCAGGAAGATTTTATTTTTTTTACAGACAAGTACAGTTGAATGTAGATAATTAAAATTTTATTTGTGAGACAATTTTATCTAGTCATGTCCTGTCACCTTAGACTTTTTCCTGGGCTCTTCATTCACTAGACGTTCTTTTGTACCTAGGAACTGTAAACGGATCAGTATCTTCAGCATGCAAGTTAATAATGTCCTAGATGACTCTTATATTTCAATTTGGTGTTACTGTAGCTTGTGGAAGAGCACCTTCCATCCAAAAAATATGCTTGTGATTCCAGCTCTTCCCAGAAGTCCCATTCACTGCAGTTGTTACTTGAAAAATTTACTCATATTGGAGTTTGCCAGTACTCCATAAAGCCAAGGCTTCACCCATAGACATTCAATATACTAGGGCATTAAAAAACATCCTCCTTCCTAAAGTACCACTTCATGCAGGTACAAAAGCATTACAGAACTCGCCTTGTAGCTTCAGTGCTGCAGCTTCACAGCAGAGGTGATCTCTCACTTGGAAAGGTAATCACTGTTACAGAATCACAGAACGTCAGGGATTGGAAGGGACCTCAAAAGATCATCTAGTCCAGTCCCCCTACCAGAGCAGGAATACCTAGGTCAGGTCACACAGGAACATGTCCAGACGGGTTTGAATGTCTCCAGAGAAGGAGACTCCACAACCTCTCTGGGCAGCCTGTGCCAGTGCTCTGTCACCCTCACTGGGAAGAAGTTCTTCCTCACATTTATGTGGAACCTCCTATGTTCCAGCTTGCACCCATTGCCCCTTGTCCTGTCATTGGATGTCACTGAGAAGAGCCTGGCTCCATCCTCATGACACTCACCCTTTACATATTTATAAACATTAATAAGGTCACCTCTCAGTCTCCTCTTCTCCAAGCTAAAGAGACCCAGCTCCCTCAGCCTTTCCTCATAAGGGAGATGTTCCGCTCCCTTCATCATCTTTGTGGCTCTGCGCTGGACTCTCTCAAGCAGTTCCCTGTCCTTCTTGAACTGGGGGGCCCAGAACTGGACACAATACTCCAGATGTGGCCTCACCAAGGCAGAGTAGAGGGGGAGGAGAACCTCTCTTGACCTACTAACTGCCCCCTTTCTAATACACCCCAGGATGCCATTGGCCTTCTTGGCCACAAGGGCACATTGCTGGCTCATGGTCATCCTGCTGTCCACCAGGACCCCCAGGTCCCTTTCCCCTACGCTGCTCTCCAACAGGTCAGTCCCCAACTTATACTGGCACATGGGGTTGTTCTTCCCCAGATGCAAAACTCTACACTTGCCCTTGTTCTATTTCATTAAATTTCTCCCCGCCCAACTCTCCAGCCTGTCCAGGTCTCTCTGAATGGCAGCAGAACCCTCTGGTGTGTCAGCCACTCCTCCCAGTTTGGTGTCATCAGCAAACTTGCTGACAGAGCACTCTATTCCCTCATCCAAATCATTGATGAATATATTGAACAGTACTGGTCCCAGTACCGACCCCTGAGGGACTCCACTAGATACAGGCCTCCAACTAGACTCTGTCCCATTGACCACAGCTCTCTGGCTTCTTTCCTTCAGCCAGTTCATAATCCACCTCACTACCTGATCATCCAGACCACACTTCCTCAGTTTGGCTGCAAGGATGCTGTGGGAGATTGTGTCAAATGCTTTACTGAAATCAAGACAGACCACATCCACTGCTTTACCATCATCTGTCCACCGGGTTCTGTCCTCATAAAAGGCTATCAGGTTGGTCAAGCATGACTTCCCCTTGGTGAATGACCTGATACCTTACCCCTGATATGCCTAGAGACAGCACCAAGGATGAGTTGTTCCATCACCTTTCCAGGGATGGAGGTGAGGCTGAGTGGTCTGTAGTTACCCGGGTCCTCCTTCTTGCTTTTTTTGAAGACCTGAGTGACATTTGCTTTCCTCCACTCCTCAGGCACCTCTCCCGTTCCCCACGGTTTAACAAAGTTGATGGAGAGTGGCCTAGCAATGACATCTGCCAGCTCCCTCAGCACCCGTGGGGGCATCCCATCAGGACCCATGGATTTATGGATGTTCAGGTTGTGTAACTGATCCCTAACCCAGTCCTCATCAACCAGGACCAACTCCTCCTCAATCCTGACTTCCTCTGGAGCCTCAGGGGTCCTGGGCTCCTCAGGACAGCCTCCAGCAGTATAGACAGAGGCAAAGTAGGCATTCAGTAACTGCCTTCTTTTTATCCTCTGTCACCAGGGCACCCACCTCATTCACCAGTGGGCCTACACTGCCTCTACTGTTAGTTTTATCTGCAGTGTATTTGAAGAAGCCCTTTCTGTTGTCCTTGACCTTTCTTGCAAGGTTTAATTCCAAGGAGGCCTTGGCCTTCCTAGTCACCTCCCTGTTCTCTGGATCTTCTCTGGATATTGGACTACTGCCACAGTTCAGCTACTAACTTTTTTCCCCCTAGGTAAACATACTGGTTGTGTGCTTCAGCAGCTTAAAAAAAAGTGCTTATTTTTAGTATTTCAGCCTAGAAGAATGCTCTGTCAAAAAAGAAAATGCCAAGTCACTTTCTTCCTTTTTGCTCTTACTTGGTAGCGATCAAGGGTACAGAAGTACTTGCTGATGACACCAAACTAGGAGGAGTGGCTGACACACCAGAGGGTTGTGCTGCCATTCAACGAGACCTCGATAGGCTGGAGAGTTGGGCGGGGAAAAACTTAATGAAATTCAACAAGGGCAAGTGTAGAGTTTTGCACCTGGGGAAGAACAACCCCATGTACCAGTACAGGTTGGGGGCTGACCTGCTGGAGAGCAGTGCAGGGGAAAGGGACCTGGGGGTCCTGGTGGACAGCAGGATGACCATGAGCCAGCAATGTGCCCTTGTGGCCAAAAAGGCCAATGGCATCCTGGGGCGCATTAGAAAGGGGTGTGGTTAGTAGGTCAAGAGAGATTCTCCTCCCCCTCTGCTCTGCCCTGGTGAGGCCACATCTGGAGTATTGTGTCCAGTTCTGGGCCCCCCAGTTCAAGAAGGACAGGAAACTGCTTGAGAGAGTCCAGCGTAGAGCCACAAAGATGATGAAGGGAGTGGAACATCTCCCTTATGAGGAAAGGCTGAGGGAGCTGGGTCTCTTTAGCTTGGAGAAGAGGAGACTGAGGGGTGACCTTAATTAATGTTTATAAATATGTCAAGGGTGAGTGTCATGTGGATGGAGCCAGGCTCTTCTCAGTGACATCCAATGACAGGACAAGGGGCAATGGGTGCAAGCTGGAACATAGGAGGTTCCACATAAATGTGAGGAAGAACTTCTTCCCAGTGAGGGTGACAGAGCACTGGCACAGGCTGCCCAGAGAGGTTGTGGAGTCTCCTTCTCTGGAGACATTCAAAACCCACCTGGACATGTTCCTGTGTGACCTGATCTAGGTATTCCTGCTCTGGCAGGGGGACTGGACTAGATGATCTTTTGAGGTCCCTTCCAATCCCTAACATTCTGTGATTCTGTGATTGTTTCTGCTCCTTAAATTTAGCACATTATAGAAATTGCTGTTAAGTGATTGAAATTACTGTTTCTTGAGTGATAGCATAAGTAGTAGAAAACTTAGGTCCTCGTTCCAAGGATTACCCAACATGCTGAATGCTCTCAGTTCCTCGGAGATCTACCCGCAGGTGATGAGCCTGTATCTAATTCCACGTGACAAGTAACAATAATCACCAAATTTAAACAGCTTATGTTGAACAAATACTTTTATTTACAACAGCATATATGACAGTTTCGAAATTAAAAAAAAAAAAATGGAAAAAGTCTGCTTTCAGTCTTCTGCCTGCTTTAGATGATGGCTCCAGCTTGACTGATGTCTTATTTGGTGTTCTAATTTGGAGATCAAGTTTGTGCCAAAACTATAATAATCCAGTAATTTGGTACCAATCTCAGCGTTTCAAACCATCTTAGTCTCTTCGTACATAGAAGATATTATATCCAAGTTCAACCATACCCCCAATAAGCAAGGCCCACAAAGGGATAAATACGTAAGCGAGTTTCATCGTAGTAAATCGCTGCAGTTTAGCACAGAGGGCAAGGCAGAAGGCTAACTTCAGTAGCATTGCAATGAGATACCAGGCTTTTTTCTTGATGTTTTGGGAGCCATTGCGAGGGTCGAAGCCAGACTTGCAACGTCCAGCCATTTTTACAATTAACATAACTAAAAGAATAGTATCAAATATCCAGACTGGAATAAAAATGAGGAACCAGTTCCATGGTGCTTTCTCATCCAACTTCAGCACCAGCATGATCAGGAAGAGTAATGTAAAAAGCCATGTCAGTAGTACCCTTTGCGCCAGGGACATTCTCATTTAAACAGCTTTGAGAGGAAGTCTTTCACTGTCAGCAACAACCTAACAAAACAAAACAGAGGGGTGGGAGGCATCAAGAGATGTCACTGCACAACCATTATGCATATTCCTTAAATGAGACTCATTTCTTCTTGCTTTCCCACCCCTTCTAACCTCCCCTACATACTCCTTCCTAGCATTTCTTTTGTAACTACCATCCTTGCCAAAGCACTCTGTTTCAGTCCTGTCCACCATTCAATGTAAGTGCCTTAAATCAGCTGTGTTAACTGCATTAATCTGATTTGTTCTAAGAAATTATGCTTTAATCCTAAACTAGCTGTCAAACTCAGGGATTTTTGTATGCTAAGAATATGTTTAGATCCATTTTCCTCCAGTACTGGGGCACTTGGTTAACACTTGAAAATAAACCTAACAATTCTCTCTGTAACAAAATAATCACAGTAAATGTAAACCAACTAACAAGCACAAGAAACAAACCATCTGCAAGATCACGTAGTCTGCAGGGCTGCAGCTGAAATGACTGAAGCTGGACCAGGGAGCACTACTACTGGAAGTCTATGGATAATGTTTGCTTTCTGGCAGGTACCTGAAGTACACAGGCTTAGGGTTTTTGGCTTGGTAGTATGTTTAAATTTCTATGTAGTCATGACAAAAGAAAAACAAGGACAAGTGCGTCTGTCACTACAAGTCATACAAGTTAGGGTTTATATTTCTAACAAAAACTTCTACCACTGCATCTGCCAGCAGCTTTTCACTGCAAGTATAAAAAGCATGGGCAAGAAAAACTATGGTCTTCCTGAAGATTTCATGCTACAAAGATGGTTAATATATACTAGTGAAACAGTGCTCAAATAGGTTTCTTCACTATTTCAAAAATCTGAGACTTTTAGAAATTCAATAATTCCATTTAGAACGCTGATATGCTTTCACTTGAAATAAAAAATTGAGTTTTGATTTATTCCAGATTACAAAAATATGCAAATTACTGAAGGTGAGATGATGTGTTCTGAAGCATCTAATCCTCACCACCAGACTCCTCAAGGGAAGGACAAGACCTGCTTCCCTGTCTCTTAAGTGCCCCTTGGCCATGAGCTGCTGCTTGCTCTGTTACTGCTGATGCTCACAAGACCACCTGATTAAGACCATTAAACTCACTGAACAAGCAAAAATCTATTAGCACCTGTTTCTTTTTAACTGATAAGATCAGAACTAGGAGGAGGGAAGTAAAAGCTGCTGGCTTAATTGGTTAGAGACGACCTGCTACATAATTTTGTAGACCACAAAAATTATCCTACAATTTAAATGTGTCTTCTGATACACAGTTCAACAGAACTACTTTTTTGTTCAGTCTGGGTTTCCATGGATTTGATTTAGTGGATAGCAGTGGGATTTCCCTTAAGGAAAAGATCCTAAAATAATCTAAATTGAAGTTACTGTCAGCACATTTCCTCCCTTGTGTAGGGTTGACACATGCGTGACCCAGAGCAGGTCAGTTCCTTGAGCTGAATTAGCAAATGAAAGTTTAAAATAGGATTTTTGTAGTTTGCTTTTTGCTGTCTCAGTTCTGCTCAGATCACCAAAGGATCTGGTGAAAGCCCGTTACTGGCAGGGTGGAACCAAGACCTCCTCCTTAGGGAAGGGGTGAAGCTTAGCAGTGACGCTCAACATTATGAGTTAATTGTTAAGTAGACAAAAACTGGCAGAGGTTTAGATAGCAATGCTCTTATCTTGTTATAGGAACATACCTAAACCAGCTGGCAGGTGCTGAGGATTACAGAACAAATACTATGAGCTACCTGAAGTATTTCCAGTATTTTGAAAACATTCCCAATATTCTCAAGTGCAAGTCTATGGCTGAAGTGAGCAGTGATCTGAAATGAAGTTTCAACATTCCATTCATGAGAACACTTTTTGAAAACTAGTCCTAGAAATCAATGCTACAGACACTACAAGAAGGAGAATCTCTTATTAGCAAACTGGAGAAAATGGAAACCAAAGAAAGACTGGAAACTTCGGTCTGAAAGGAAAAAAGGAATTCAACACTGTTAGAGGTTTCAGGTTATCGGATACTCAAAGAAGGTGCTATCAACTGTCTGGTGGAAATGGAAAGCTACTGAAGATGTGTTTAGACGGGCCAACTCAACTGAAAATATTTTCAGTTTTCCTAAGTGTTCAGAACCACTTTGTAACAATTTTAAAAAGCACAAGCAGAAAATTCAGCATGGCATGTTACACTGCCTTCCTTTAACCCAACTGCAGCCCTGCAAGGTTCCATTCAGTTTTAGAGGCTTTTTTAAATGGAAACTCAAGAAAATCCAAGTTTACTTTTGAGAATTTATAGTTCTATTGTCCACATAATGGAACCTATCAAATCCTAAAGACTGACAGCTGACATAATGATGAAGGGTTTGATTACATGGAGCCCTTGACCATCTCTCATTAGGAAAGGAGATTATCAACAGATTCTCAGCTCGAGGTCAGCTATCACAAGACGGTTAACACTGGAAAAGGATGCAAATATAGTACAAGTCTGAACTAGCTCTTCTGTGACAGCACTGAAGGAAAGTCAAAGGCAGACTGTAAAAATAAAAAAAGCTCTCGACTACTTACAAGACTCATGTAATTAGTAGGAAGTGAAAACTTTCAGTAACGAGAAACATTATCTAAGTAGCATTACTGACCTTTGTGGGATGATCTACATAATTAGAATATTATGATACCTAATTATATCTTGTTTAGAAAGAAAAAAAAAAAAGAGAGAAACTTACACGTTACATTCAGCTCTACATTAATGATAACACAAATTATACATTTAAACCTTGAATATTACCTAACAAAGATCAGAAAATGATATTACAGAGAGACCAAATTAAATACAACTCTAGCTTGATTAAATAACGTTTCAAAGCAGATTCAGCAGGTACGAGTAATTTAGTACCTAGAAAGAAACATTCCCGTAGCCTCCTTTTAAACCCACATTTAACCCAGCCCGGCAGGAACACGGGTTCTGTGCTCCCAGCACAGGCCCCGAGCAGCATCGGCGGGCACGGCCGCTACGCTCGACCACCCCCGCCCGGGGCACCCCGGGGATCGCCCTCCGCTCCCTGCCCCGGGCGGCGGCAGCGGCGTGGGGAGCCCGGGCCGACCCCGCGGGGCTGCGGCTCAAGCAGGGCCGGGCCGAGCCCGGAGCCCCGCGGCGGGGGGAGGCCGCCGTCTCTCCCGCCCTTCCTCGCCGTCGTTTGCTAAGGGGAGGTGCGGGCCGGCTGACCCCAGGCCGCCCGGCCTCCTAAGGCATCCCTGCTCCTACCTCCCTTACCGGCCCGCCGCCTCCCTCCTTCCCTCCGCCGGCCGCGCCGGCCTTCCCCCGCGGCCCCTCGGACAGACCCGAGGCCCCCTCCGCCTGAAGGAAAGCGGGCCCGACGCGGGAACCTGAGGTGCAAGATGTCTCCTTCCCCCGCTACCTACCGCACGGGCCCGGGCCGCCCTGCGTCGTTGCCACCCCCGCACGGTCCCAGCGCATCCCCCGCTGGCCCAGCTACGCGGTGCCAGGCAGGCAGGTGAGGGGGTAGCCGGGCTCTCCCCGCCCGCTCCGCCACAGGAAACCGACCGCCTCCCTCACCCCCGCCCCGAGCCTGGCTATTGGGCGATGAGGAGCACGTCCTGCCCTACCCCGCTGTCACTGGCTAGCGGCGACGTCGCTCAAACTCATCCCCGCCTCCCTCCCTCAGCTACTCGGCGGTGGCGACGCCCATCAAGGTCAGCCAGTCCCGTCACGGCCGGCGGCTGGTCAGCCTTGAGCCCACCCCTCTCCAATCTCCTTGTCGCCAATTCGTGCAGAACGCTGTCTGTCACACTGACCCCGCCTCCACCCTGGGGAGATGTCCGTCAAGCACAGCCCCTCCTTCCTCCCACTCTCGTTGGAGAACGCCGCCGTCAGTCACGCCTCGACCCCACCCACACAGGCGGTGGGGGCGCTGTTGGTTACCGACCTGCGGCCGGCCCCGCCCCCGGCTCGGCGGCGCGCGCCCTCTCGGGTGGCGCGCTGTTGCTGCTGCTGCCGCCGCCGCTGCCAGTCGGGCGCGCGCCTCCTCATCCTCCCCCCCCCCCCCCCCCCCCTCCCCAGCTGTTGCCTCCGCGCGCCCGCTCCTCGCCGTCTCGCGCTCCCCTCGCTGCTGCTGCTGCCCGCGGCGCGCGCTGGCCCGCTCCGCCGCACCGGTGGCCGGTAAGGTCGGGACCCCGCGAGGGGCGGCGCGGCGCGGAGGCATCCCCGGCTCGGCGGGAGGGGGAGAAGCGGGGCGCCAAGTTCCCCGTACGGCTGGGGAAGGGGTCGGCCGGCTCGGCGGGGCGGGGGGAGGTGCCCGCCGGGTGCGGGGTGAGGAGGTGTGGGGGGTGCCCGGCTGTGGGGGGCGGCGGGGCGGTACGCGCATCCCCGGCGGGGCGCGGCGGAGCCGTCTGCTGCGGCTTCCCTCGTCCCTGGCCGGGCGGCCGGCACAGGTCCGCTGCCGGCCCGCCGCCGCGCCGGGGGCCTCCCGCCCGCCCGGGGGGAAGCCTGGCCGGGGGAAGGGCGGGAGGCCCCGCGGCCTCCGCGGCGCCGAGGTCCCCCTGAGGCGGGAGCTAGCGCGGGTGTCCGCGCCGCGGCGGCCCCCCGGGCCCTTCCCGCCGGGGCGGTGGGTTCCGAGGCGGCCGCTGAGGGGACCTTCCCGCCACGCCTGGTGACCGCATCAGGTGCGGGCTGCTCCCGCCGCCGGAGGGGCCGCGCCGCCCCGCCGAGCCCCCGCGGACCGAGCTCGCTGGCCTGCGACTGCCGAGTTCACTGTGGGTGGCCGGCGCTCAGCTCTGTGCCCAGGGCGTGAGCTGCTGCCCGTGTCCCTGCGTGTTGTTCTGTCTTGCCGGGTCTGACTTCTGCCGCCACACGCCTTCGCCTTGGTAAGCTGCTCTGATGCATCTCGAGCCGCTTTGGTGCCCGTTTCAGATGATGGGACTTTTTTCTCCTTTCAAGGGCCTAAATTTCGGCATCTTCATCTCTGACCTCGTCTCCTTCTGTATTCTTTTATTTTACACACCTCCTTCTTCCTTTGATGCTTTCTTTCTCTTCTTCACTTACCCCTTTTCTCTCCTTTTCGCCCTGACCCAATGACAGCCTGCCTACAGCTGATGTGTTGTCCTTGGTTTTCAGTTTGGGAAACTTAAAGTGTTAGGCTGCTTCCTATGAGTTAAAATTTCTTTTGTTGTATTCATTTTCTGGTGAGTGCTTTATTTACTGCCTTTTCTATCAGCAGGGAAGGAGAGAGCCATGGGGATAAATGACTATGCAGTAGGAGAACTATCCAGGTGTCAGTTTCTTTTGCTGTTGTTTTTCATATATACTCCCTGGGTGGGTGTGACTTGGGTGTATCGGATTCAGTGACAGTTTTTGTCCATATTCTCAAGCTTTGCGCTTGGTATTTTGTCTTTTACGGCTTTTATGTGTTATTGGTCACTTGAAAAGTAATGCTGCCGAGTCTTGTGTTTTGTTCCAAATTTGCCAGTGTCTTAACCATCTGTCATATAATTAAATGGAAAAAGTAATTAATTGGAAAACCTGACTTGTTGAAAGTACTTTAATTAATGTTCTGAAATTCTTTGTGATGAAACATTCCTACTGAAAATACAGCTGGTTTTACAGTTTTGACACGCGAGTTCTCTAATAGGAATGAGACTAAATACAGTGTGTCATCAGTAATTTGCCCGCTTATATCTTCCTGTTGATGTTGTTAAACAGATGGTGGTATCTGTTTTATTAGGGAGAAGTGCATCACTTGAAATAACCTGTTAATCCTAGTAAGTGAATCCTAGTAACTTTAGCTACACTTAGAGTGGTCACTAAGTGGCAGAAGGATATATTTCTGTTATATACATTAGCACTTGGCATGAGGCATTTTTGTTTTCCTGGGGTTAGAGGCTAAAAGTGTTCCATGAGTAAATTTCTGGCTTATAAATAGCTGTATGTATTTGGCCATTTCTGTAACTCTGAACGTTTTGGTGATCATCTTTGATTTGCCTCTTTATTTGTGACTCCCTGGAAAGGGTAGTCCTTTTCTCAGAAGTCTTATTTTTGTTCCAGCAAGGTGTTTATTAACTGATGTACGCACATCATACTTCCGTCAGCTTAGACTTTTTTTTTTTCCCCCTAGAGCTTTACTTTACAATATTTGCAAACAATTTTCGTTTCTGAAGGTGGAGGCTGATACTTGGAACTATGTGTTCAAGATCCTGATCCCTGTTTGAATTGGAATGTTTGTGCAGTTGAATTTTCTGTTGCTATATTTTGCTGCCAATGTATGTTTTTATTCTGGATATAAATATTACAAGGGATAAAACATGAGCCTGAGTCATCTGTAAAAGAATTTGGAAACCTAGTTAGTTTAATTCAGTGCTTGTAGTAGAAGCATTTTTACAAGATAGAAGATTTCCTCTTACTGTGTGGAATATGACATACAAATAAACTGTCAGTAGTTGTTGGGAATTCCATGGAGCATTTTTCAGTATTCCAGTAGTACTGGATTTCTCACAAAGTGGAGTTAGCTCAACTTGTCTCAAAATGTTGGCCTCAGCTGTATCCAGAGCTGCCTAACATTGGTGTGAATTCTGGGAGAACTCAAAATCCTGTAGACTTTGAAACAGCAACCAAGGTATTGATGTTGTATTGGAAGGGAGGCAGAGATGTTTTAAAAAGACTTCCAGTCAACTTTCTTTGGGGTGGTTGTCCAGGCAGTGGGGCTGAGCGGCTCTGAGTTGAACATTGCTGTTCCTGTCACAGCTGGCAGGGGTCACTGGAAAGCAGGGGACATTATTTCTCTCCCAGTTCTCTGAAGTTGCATATTCTGTCTTAGACTTTTTCTAAATATCATATCTTTTGCTTGTTTATAGTGGAAATTTTGTTGAAGAAATAAAACCATCTTTTTTTTTTTTCCTTTCTTCAGGACCCCTGTGAGTGAGAGTGATGACAGTCACATGTCTGTTGGTTGTGGTTGTTTTTTTTTGTCCGTGAGGAAGTTCTTTTCATAATAAACAGTGTGCTCTACAGATTCATCACTTAACAGTTTATGTGAATTTTTAGCTAAGCTTACAAAGGACACAAAGCTTGTAGTTACTTTCTTTGTCTGTCTTTTCCCATTTGAGTAACTTCTTGGGTCGGTCAGATGCCAAAACCAAATCTAACAGCAACTGAAAGACATTAAGTACCTTCACAGTGATGAATTTTTATAAAACTTTTGACAGGTAGTGATTCAAATTAATGTTTTCACTTGAAGAAAGGCAGATACAGTTGAGTCCCTTCTTTCTTCAGTAAGGGAGCAACTGCTGGCCAGTCTGTGTACTAAGCTCTGAGCTGTCATGGTGTGTACTGCTACTGGTCCAGCCAAATAGTTGGAGCAGTTGGTAACATGGGTGGGAGGCAGGAAAGAAGTGTTGGGTGAGGTGGAGAAAGACAATAGGTAGCCATGGGACACTGGTAAAAGCAGACAGACTTAATTGCTTCTGCCCACAGAACAAGGTAGGCCTGTTTTTTTCTGTAATGTTTTTCTATTTTACAAAGGAAACAAAACAAAAATCTTTGAGGATATCTCTGTCAGAGGTACTGCTCCTTCTGACTGGTCAAGGACAGTTGACCACTGCTTATTCCAAGATATGTAGTGATGTGAAAAATAAGACTTTGAAAGCTTTAAATACTGTGTTTTCTCCCATGAGTTTACTGTGCTGTTATTCATAAAGGCCCTTCTTGGTGGATACAGAGGAAACTGTTAACTTGAAGAAATTATATTCAAATTTGTAGGGAGACTACAAAGAGCTTAATAAATTGCCTATAGGGGAAAAAAGAGTTAATAGTAATTAAGGCTATAATGTATTACTGTGTAATGTTTGGGTACGCTCTACATGTAATCATAGAATAATTTAGGTTGAAAGGGGTCACTGGAAGTCACCTATCTGGTCCAGCCCCATCTCAAAGCAGGGCCAGCTTCAAAGTGAGAGCAAACATGCATATATATAGAGAGATACCCATTATGTTGTCAAGAAATCTGGAAATACAGCTTATGTTTGTGGGTTTCTTTTTTTAGTTGAGAGGAGGATATCAGAGAGTTCATAGAGCTTTTCTCTTGTTTCTTAATTTACATGTGTAAAGAGGATTTTTTCCAAATTCACTTCTGCTGGGAATACTCTTTAAGTGAGACATGTAGTGTTCAGTATTTAATTCTTTGTTCGTTTGAGGTGGTCTTGCTAGGCATACTCCAGAGAGACTAGATGGCTTGCTGGAATGACTCCAAGCATGGGATTGAACTCCTATTTACAAATATGTTGGTGGTTCTTGTTCTTAAAAAATAGAATACAATTGCAATGTGGGAGAAGAAATTAAAGCAATATAGCATCAGATACAAAGTCATGCAAGCCTTGCATTTTGGAAGCTGGCCAGTGCCAGGTGCTTTTGGGGGTTAGGTGGTTGGCAGATGCCAGCCTAGCAGCTAAACACACTTCATGTTCAGCTGTCTTAAGGGATAGTTTGTTCTATGCTTGCCACGTTGCTCATATGCTTTCTTCAGTGTTTGCTACTGGCCATTGTGGGGTCGGGTCAGGCAGACAGTTTGTATGGTCAAATACAGCCTGGTGATCTCTTTGGACGTTTTCTTACATCCTGGGTCACGAAGCTTGAGATTTCCTCAGCTGTGTGTTTATTTTTTTATTATTGTGTGTTTAAATAGCTGCTTTCTTTTTGAATAAGAGTAAAATCTTGGCTTCAGTGACTTCCTGTGGTCCTGGGTTTAACAGTCTAATTATGTGTTGTAATATAATATTTCTCTGTTGAAAGTTTGGCTTTGCTATCCTCTAAGCTCAGCTAATAAATGAAGTTCCCTGTATTACTGGAAGCTGTTGTTTTCTTGACTATATTGTCTGTATATTTCTTAAAAGTCTCATTTTGTTTATAATTCCTTATTTTTCTGTTTGTACTTGCCTGTCTCAACAGGACAGTCTTTCAAGTGGTTGATAATTCATAGCCTTTCTCAGAACACCTCCCCCTCCCCCAGTATTTTAATATTCTTCAAATAAAATACATCAGTTTCAGGTCAGATTTCACAACTGATCAACAGAGCTGTAGGACAGTGTTTTCCTTGTCATCCTTGTCATTCCTCTCTTATTCAGGTGTCTCTGTGCTCACCTGACTATAGGATGTCAGACAGAAGAGCTCACCAAGCCACTAAGTTTCCTTTCTGGATTTGAGATACCTGATTTTAAAGCTTTGTGGTATATGTAGTTCACTTCCCCACACTGTATAGCTATCATTTGCATTATTGATACTAAATTCTGTTTATGTTGCCTATTCATTGTTAAATTTTATTCATCTTCTTAAGATTTGCTAATGTAAGGTTAGTTGCCATCTGGAAATGTTACTACTTCAGGTTTTCTTTTCTTCTGTGACGTATTAAAAAAAAAAGTAGTGGGCACTGCTGGATCTATTTACAGAAGCTTGAGGTTTGGAATAATAGGGCAGGGCTCAGTTCACACCATTTAAGGACTTAACTTAGGCAGTACTTCATGAAAACTCTAGGCTACTGGTCTAAATAGGGGGAGAAGGAGAGGGGAAACAGTCAGTCCAGATTAACTCTGTTAATGGTACTTCTGAAGGCTTGCAGGTGGATATCCAGAGTGTTCAAATTGGCTTCAGTCAGAGCTGCCTCCCCAGCAATGACGGCATTAGTGCTCATCTTATTCTGCGGTCTGTAGATCTGTGGAGCTAATTTGGGTGAAAACTGCTCATTTACTTAGTAATGGTAGTCAGATCCTTGAAGTTGTCTCCTGTGCAATAGGCTCCAGTGCTGGTAGAAAGAGGGATGAAAGCTGGTGACTGAGGAGGAGGGTTTAGAGTGGTTAAAACAGTTGTGAAGCCTTGCTAGGCCACCCTGACCTTCTTCATCAACTCTGTGTGGACTTTTTGTGTCTTTAGTGATGTCTTCTGCTGAAAGTTTCCTCTGGGAATGAGCAGGAGTATGGGGCATCTCTATTTGTCAGCGAACATTAGCTGTCAATGCCTGATGAAGCAGTGGCGTTGTGTCTGTGTTTGTCTTTCTCATGAGAGTCGAATGGTTAGCATACTTAAAAAGCTGGAAGTTGCAGTTTCTGAGTGCACTCTTCCTGAGAGGCTTTAATGTCAAACCTCTGGAAAGAGCTAGCCAGCAGGACATGTGTATTCTGAATGAGGTCCTGGATGCCTACCTCTGTCACTGCAGGGTGTTCAGGTATGTGAGAGCTAGAGGGCAAAGAAGGCCTGTGAGGATGATTTAGTCTGAGTTTAGTTTTGGGATTAGGACACTCCTATGTGAAGGAGAACGGGGGTTCCCAGATGAGCTCCCTAGGGTCTGTGTCCACTTTGCCCTGGACTGACACTGAGTGGAAGAGCTAGTACACCAGCCATGTGCAATCCAAGAAGCTTCTAGGCACAGGAGCAGGCAATAAATAGACTGTTTTATTCAGATTGGATGCTGCTATTAATATTTATTATTCAGTTAGCCTCTTGCAGTGAAGAATGTTGACCTCAAAATTTTGTTCAGTTTTCTGACTGGTTTTTGATCTGTGGCAATGGTTGCTTTTCACAAACAACAGTTGATTTAGAAGTCTTTGAAAGTCCACATATGTTTTATCACTTGCTCTTGTTTATCACTTAGTTTGACATGTTCAGAAATACTGATAGACTAAGACATGGTCTTCCTTTGCAGAAACTGCTGATTAGACCTGATCAGATAGTCTTTCAGGTATAATGGTGTTCTATTTTTAATGATGGGTTTGAGGAGCTTGCCAGATACACATGTAAGGCTTGTTACCCTGCAGTGCCTTGCTTGGATCACTCCAGAGACTTATTAAAAAATGTAGGCTCTGCATTTGCTACAGTGTTCCTGCAGAACAGTGACTGTTATAAGAGAGTGCAGCTTTTCCTGTCAGCTCAGCCTCTTCATGCCTCAGCTGCTTCAAAAACTCGCTGGATAACTATTTGTAGAACATGATGCAAACTTGGCCATTTAGGAGTGGTTTTTAACTTCCTGACTGTACTCATCGAGAAGCCACAGCTCTGCTGTGCATTGCCTGGTGACAGATAAACACGGCTTCCTAAACACCAAGTCAGTATTTTCAGTGAGCAAGATTTATTGTTACAGGAAATTACTCTTGTTTTTAGAATCACAAGGAGGAGAAAAAGAGCATAGCATTTTAGTTGAAGGTGACCACTATATTTTGTGGTTGTTTTTTTGAGTGTTTGCTAAGAAGAATGTGTATATATGTGAAAAACTTAGTCTTTATAGAAATTTTGTTCCTTAATAAAGTTGTTACAGTTTGAAGAGCAGATGTATATATGTATACATCCCTGTATACAGGGATTTCTTGTTGTAAGATTGTACATATATTTAATGGGATATGTATTTATGTAGTATTCAGTACAAAAAATGGGAATTAAAAAGAGCAGCACTTGAGATTGACCATATACTGTTTTATTTATGTATGATTAAAGATGCAGCATTTTTAGAAATGTCTTGGCTGGTAGATCTAGTATGCTGGCAGCAATTTCTGCATTTGGAATAACGGGAATTTTGTAACTAACGTCTCTCATAGAAAATAAGGCGCAAAATTAACTTGATCATAGTTCCCTTTAAGGGCTTGAATTTTTTTCCACTTCATTAAACGGTAGAATATGGGCTCAGGAGTAAATTATGAGAGGTGTAGAATCCCAGACTTCTCAGTACAGAGTCCTTCTCCCAGTTTTTGCAAGGTGACTGTGAAATTGTGTCACGTCACTTCACATGGTGCCATGAACAGAAATCAATTATGTAACAAAACTGGGAAATTTGCAGGGACCTTAAGGCTGAGGGCATAGATTCCAGAAATGGCTACAGCAGTTGCAACAACTGCATGCAATGTTCTTTTCCCAGAACCTGAAATAAATCTCAGAAATCCTGATACTCAGCATTTTGCTACTATTTCAGACAATTGTGTAAATCACTGGCAAAACAAATATTCCTTGGGAGACGGTTATCTCCTGTGGTACTTGCTGGCTAGTTTGTCCTTCAGATATTGGTGTTTTTACTGTGGAAGTGAAGATGGTTAAGTTGAGCCTACTTCCCATCAGAACTTGAAAACTGATTCTCGCCACGCTCTCTGAGCTGCAGCTGCAACTGAGAGCTTCCTCCTTGGGGTAAGTGATAAAGGGCATGAGCTTATAAGGAAGAATAAATACACAGTGGCAGAAACGGGGTCAGTTACCGTGGTTTGTGGGCAAAATACAGAGGCCCAAGAAAGTATCTGTTCTTCAGTAGCTGATGTTTTTCTGGAGGCCTTACCATCTCACAGGCAGATATGGGCATGCTGCCAAATGTCTGTATGTGTCATGATATATCACGTTTGGTATGTCTATGTTCATAAAGAACAGGGCTTGATACACAGCAGCCAGCATAGGATCTGATTGATGTTTTATTGTTGCTGCTGTTAGCCTGATAAACTCCTCAAACAAACAACAAAACTCTGCCAAAAGGTATCTAGAGGTGTTCGTTGTTTTCTTCCGCAGTGGTTTAGGAGTTATTACTTTTGGGTTTTGGATAATTTTTGAGGTTTGGGTATTTTTGGTTTTTTTGAGCTAGACTAAAGAACAGAGTTTGAAAATTTGTTATTTTTCATGAGTAGTATCTTAGGAATGCTGGTATCCAAATTTAGCAGAGTTGTTGGTCTTTGGGGAAAGCAAGTACATTATTTTCTTTTCATTTGCAAATTATCATGACCTTGGATTGCAAGGCAACAACTTGGGGGCCCTTGGCTGGCATCGTGGCGAGAATACTTTTTGTGCTCGCTGCTGGATATGGTCCTTAGGTTAGCAGTGTCTGATTTTTAAGTTTTATTATATTCCTTCCCTTTGCTTCAGGTTTTCTTGAGGCTAGCTGAAAGGAATGTGATAAAACTTCCACTGAAAGGTGTGAACCTGGGAGTGACAAGTTTCTCATTTGCTTGTGTACAATTTGCAATTCTGAAATGCTGTTTTGAGAACAGGGATGCACAGATAAAATACTGGAACAGAACACTGAGTGCGTTGTATACTATTTGATGTTCCTTTTAGAAAAGGAAATGTAGGTTTAATGGTTTAGTTGTAATACACATTAAAAGAAAGTGCCTTTTGAAACACTGCTTCAAGGGTTTAATCCTGTTCTTGGTGGCAGTGGCAGAACTCCCATGGATTTGAGTGTAGGGAGGATGACTCTGGTAAGTTTGAGCGGTGTATCTGCGTTACATTGATACCTGCCTTGGTTTGTTCCATCATGGCAGAAGCAGCTTTTCAGTCAACAGCGGATGTCTAATATGACTAAGCTTTATATTTGGCTCATTTAAAATTAACTTAAAATATAAACTAATATCTCCAATTTGATGAATATGTGAACTTCTATTTTGATGATGTTGGAAAGTGAGGTTTTTTCCTAGTTTTCCTAGCTGTGCATCAGCAGGTATAATGCTTTACTTTTAAGTGAGTTTGTGTGATACAAATGTTGCTGCAAACTATTCTGATTTATTGCTTCTTCTTACTCTTCATATCAGGAAACCTTAGTGAAATTATGCCTATGATTGTAAAAATGTAATATGGAGGCTCTAGCATAATGGTAAAACAGTTCTATTGTGGAAAGCAGTTAAAACCAAGTTCTAGTATTCTCATGGCTTTATGCAGTAACTTCTTAAAAATTGCCTTTAATTTGCTGGTAAGAGAAGTTGTTCTTCTGAAGGCAATAAAAATCAATGGTGTTTTAAAAAAACCAAACATTTGAGACAAATGCCATAGCTCTGCAATTTTACTCCTAATGATGTCTAAGGAACATGCCAGCTTCATCATTCCATGATCATAATGAATTCAGAAGGACGTTCAGGTCTTGACTCAACAGCTGGATGGTATCCTGACCATTCAGGTTAGGATTGTTACGAAGGAAACAGGTTCCTTGAAATACCTGGTGATTCACAGTGTTTACAAGCAAGGAAAGCAGCTCTTTACCTATGCTTCCTTGCTTGTGTTACATGTGTAGTTTCGTCCTTTTGCTAGTTGGCACTGCTTAGGCTTGTATATTCTTCCAAAAATTGCCATTTTTTGCCTTTGTCACCATGAGAAACAGTTTTACTCTGCACTTTTGTCAGAGATCAGAATAGATTTTATTTTCTGTAGACTGTCATTCAGAAATGTCTGACTTGGATAGCCAAAACCTTGTGGATATGAGTAAAATTTTAAAATATAGTCACTTTGAATTTATTTAAATCTGTAGTGTAGTATTTGATCATCTTTTACACAGTAAGCACTGCACTGCTTGAATGAGCATTTAACTACCTGAAGACATCTGAATATAGTTTTTTGTGGCTTTTGAAAAACTGCTAATTTGTTTGCAAGGTGTAGTGTGTACTTCCTTAAAATGGAATATGATTATGCTCTGAAATGGAAAATAAATAGGTAAGAAACCCCACTTCTGAATAGGGATCACCAAAACCAGGTATTCATCTATTTTTAGTTTTAAGGAAGTAATGAAGTTTTGATCCAAAAATGTTTGTTACTCATAGTATTAACTGTAAGTTTGAAGGAAATGTAATGAATGGCTTTGTTGAATGTCACAGAGATGTTGTGATCAGGCTTTTAGATTTGGATGTTCTGTCTAATCTCTGATGTTGGGAGTATTTTTTGTGTCACTCTTAAGTCTCCAACTAGTTAAGGCTAAGTTAATCTTGCTGTAGTTGCTCTGCATGGGACATTGTACAGCTGAGTGCAGAAGCCAGTCCCTGTCCCAGATGCCATGGAACTTGAAACAAATGGCCAGATCCGGAGTAGATGGGAGGAGAACAAGGCAGAAGAATAGACAGTGCTCTGTTGGGCTTGTGGATGAGTATCAGCTGTTTTGATTTGCTCACTTTACCCATTTGGTACTGGTTGGTGTGCCTTAGAGCCCAGCTTGTACGGTCTGGTTTAAGGCTCAATACAAATTGTCAGCTGAATAACGTATTAACTTGTAATGAATATGCAGAGTTCTGAAATTGTTGCAATGCTTCAGTCTCGTGCCTAGGTGCTCAGTGAGCTGTGGGCAGACACAGAGTCGGGGCCAGGGCTGCAGCTTAAGTGCCTTGTATTTTTACCATCCATTTTTTATGTGGGTAAGTTAAACTCAGGGCCAGTATATCAAACTCATATACTGTCTCAAAAAACCACAAAACTAAACCACAGACAAATCCCAGCCCTTGCAAGCAGAAACACTATCCAGAAATAATTGAATGAACCTTTTCACCTTTAATTTCAGTGCTGTCTCAGAAATTGTTTATTTCTGGAGGAAAGCATGTGATACCTCCTTGTAGAGGTATTTTTACTTAGCACACCAAACTCTGTTAAAGTCTTTTGAGACATCTATCCTATGATTTTGTCATCTTTACTTTTGTAAGCATCATCTTTACAGTTGTGTATGCAAATATGCTTTAAGCATCACCAAAATAGACTGTATGGAGGATTTAATGTAGAGAGTTTCCTAAAAATAAAAAACCCACGGGTAATGTAAATAGCAGGTTTGTTGACAGAAATCTAATTATTAATAAAGCTACTTCATTATACTTGGTTTATAGTTTTGTGATGTAATTGTTTCTTGAGGCAAAGGGTTTTTGAGTGGATTGGAGAACTACTGCAAAAAAAGGTTGTAGCCTTTAACATGGCTTGTCCGATTTTAGCCATATTTGACACAGTTGGAAGTCTTGGATTCATGAGTTAGCATTAGTTTCCTGAAAATCATTGATCTTGGAGAGAGAGAGATCAAGTTGATGTAGCTGTTGAGGGAAAAGTTTCTGTGCAGGTTTAACAGTTAGTTCTTTACTGCTGATAATGAGTTTCTCCAACCTTTTTCTTATCCTGTCATTATGGTGGTAGGAAGCAGGGTATATTTTGTGTGAGAGGGCATGTTGTTTTAAGAGAAATGTGGAGGAGTTAAAGATCCTCCAAGATGAGTTCACAAAGGAAGGGAAGGCGAGGAATGCAGGTGTGATCAAAATATGTAGGTCACGTTATGTGTGGAGGCTATGTATGGCTAAGGGGTTTATGTCTACAGTCCAATGTAGCAAATGATTTTAAATTTAAGTTTACTTAAACAGGTTTTCAAACAAGAAAGCCAATCCTATTTTAAGATTCTTATGGGTGAGAAAGAAGGATAAACAGTCTGTATAATGTGCCAAGTTATATCAAAGTGTCTGTTTGGCTCCATGCTTTATGCAATAGAAATATTTTTATATTTATTGTGCCAAGGAATTCTGAATAACTGATAGTTGCTCTTAGAAACTAACTGCTGCTATGATCAGAAACAAATAGGTCAGAAACAATTACAGATGTTGACACAGTCATGGCTGCCAGCTTCAACTGACTTGATGTGACTTACGTGGTATTATCAACAGTGGAAAAATTGCAGTGTTCATTTGCTCAGTTGCTCCAGTAGTTAGTGTCGTGATGCTTCTGAAATTTGTTAATGACTGTCTAAACTCTCTCAGAGACATTTCTGTCTATTGTGTTGTAATTTTTTCTGAAGTTGTATAAAGGATATTGGAGTTACACTGTTTGAAATCTTAAATATAGTTCCTTTTGGGTATTTGAGTTCTCTTTTTCGAAAAAGCTTTGTAAAATGTGAAAATGTATGGCATTGTTTCTCAGAAATCCTCAGGAGCTGGCGAAAAATCAGTCTTTTTGTTGGAGGTTTTTACTATAGTGTATGTGATACATATCCAAACTTACTAAATACAATGTCTTTAAAAGTAGTGTAGTGTGTAAAATATGAGTTGGGAGACTGAATAAACAGGCTTTGGTGCAGAAATGAGTCTTTTGACGGGTCATCTTTTCTTTCCGAGGAATGTCTTGAAAGATGACAGTGTTGACAGGGCTTTTGTAGAGGGAGTATTTGTGATTTTTCAAACAGCTGTTACAATCAGACCATCTAATATCTGCTTCTTTTATTTTTTTTTTTAAACTGAAATTTTTGGTGATGAACAATGTATAATTAAGTGTCATGAGTTATTCTAATGCTTAGGCATTTCATAAAGACACTTTTATTTTAATCGATTGCACAGTTTCTGTTTCCATCCCATTTGTTGGACATTGTATATTTTTTTGCCTATCTTATCTGTGCAAATGCTCTAAACAAATGTCTTACATTTCTCTTTGTTTTAAAGACAAAGGTCACCTTTAAACTTTCACAATGGAAACTGCCTACAGATTAATAATGCTTGTTTCCTTTTAATGAAGAAATATAAAGTGCAATATTACTGTTGATATTGACAGCGTTATGATAACTGTGATATTTTAATCAGAAATATACCCCTTAGTCATGTTTTTTTTTGTCTGAGAGATCACAGAATCACAGAATGTTAGGGATTGGAAGGGACCTCAAAAGATCATCTAGTCCAATCCCCCTGCCAGAGCAGGAACACCTAGATCAGGTCACACAGGCACATGTCCAGGCGGGTTTTGAATGTCTCCAGAGAAGGAGACTCTACAACCTCTCTGGGCAGCCTGTGCCAGTCCTCTGTCATCCTCACTGTGAAGAAGTTCTTCCTCACATTTATGCGGAACCTCCTAAGTTCCAGCTTGCACCCATTGCCCCTTGTCCTATCATTGGATGTCACTGAGAAGAGCCTGGCTCCATCCTCATGACACTCACCCTTGACATATTTATAAACATTAATGAGGTCACCCCTCAGCCTCCTCCAAGCTAAAGAGACCCAGCTCCCTCAGCCTTTCCTCATAAGGGAGATGTTCCGCTCCCTTCATCATCTTTGTGGCTCTGCGCTAGACTCTCCCAAGCAGTTCCCTGTCCTTCTTGAACTGGGAGGCCCAGAACTGGACACAATATTCTAGATGTGGCCTCACCAGGGCAGAGTAGAGGGGGAGGAGAACCTCTCTCGACCTACTAACCACCCCCTTTTTATACACCCCAGGATGCCATTGGTCTTCTTGGCCACAAGGGCACATTGCTGGCTCATGGTCATCCTGCTGTCCACTAGGACCCCCAGGTCCCTTTCTTCACTGCTCTCCAACAGGTCAGTCCCCAACTTATACTGGCACATGGGGTTGTTTTACCCAGATGCAAGACACTACACTTACCCTTGTTCTATTTCATTAAATTTCTCCCCATCCAACTGTCCAGCCTGTCTAGGTCTCTCTGAATGGCAGCACAGCCTTCTGGTGTGTCAGCCACTCCTCCCAGTTTGGTGTCATCAGCAAACTTGCTGACAGTGCACTCTGTTCCCCAAATCATTGACGAATATATTGAACAGTACTGGTCCCAAGTACCGACCCCTGAGGGACTCCACTAGATACAGGCCTCCAACTAGACTCTGTCCCATTGACCACAGCTCTCTGGCTTCTTTCCTTCAGCCAGTTCACAATCCACCTCACTACCTGATCATCCAGACCACACTTCCTCAGTTTGGCTGCGAGGATGCTGTGGGAGATTGTGTCAAATGCTTTACTGAAATCAAGATAGACCACATCCACTGCTTTACCATCATCTGTCCACCGGGTTCTGTCCTCATAAAAGGCTATCAGGTTGGTCAAGCATGACTTCCCCTTGGTGAATGACCTGATACCTTACCCCTGATATGCCTAGAGACAGCACCAAGGATGAGTTGTTCCATCAGCTTTCCAGGGATGGATGTGAGGCTGAGTGGTCTGTAGTTACCCGGGTCCTCCTTCTTGCTCTTTTTGAAGACCTGAGTGACATTTGCTTTCCTCCACTCCTCAGGCGCCTCTCCCGTTCCCCACGGTTTAACAAAGTTGATGGAGAGTGGCCTAGCAATGACATCTGCCAGCTCCCTCAGCACCTGTGGGTGCATCCCATCAGGACCCATGGATTTATGGATGTTCAGGTTGTGTAACTGTCCTGGGTTGCAATGTATTCTATTACCATGAGCCGTTGAAGCCTGGCGCCCGTGTTCCTTGCCCCCCCCCCCCCCCCCCCCCCGGGACTATTCTTCTGTTAATGCGCCCATCAGGGCCTTGCCCCAGGACTCACCATCCCTTTGTGAGATGCTCCGGCCAGGGGGGGAGGGGTGGAGCCAAGCATTCCCGCCGGAGATATTTGGCGGTTTGGAGCAGCGCTCGGGGCCTTACCCGCTGGGATCCCAGACGACAAGGACTGCACCGCCGCCGGATTTTCGGAGGAGGACCAGTTTTCTTTTCTACAAGATCACCGCTTCAAGGGGATCATTTAAAAGAGAACTGCAGCTGCCACCGAAATCGGATTGCTCAGACTTTTTTTTCTACGGACCACCGCTTTAACCGGGCCATTTCGGAGAGAACTGCAGCTGCCACTGGATCGGACTGGTACCAGCACCCTGCCCGGCAGGGGGCCAGGTTGTATCCCTGACTCTGTCAGGCCTGTAACCAGTTTCTCTGTATTATAGTTTTGTTGTATACGTTAGTAAAAACTGTTATTCCCATTTTCCTCATATCTTTGCCTGAAAGCCCTTAATTTCAATTCTATAACAATTCGGAGGGGAGGGGGTTGTATTTTCCATTTCAAGGGGGGCTCCTGCCTTCCTTAGCAGACACCTGTCTTTCAAACCGGGACAGTAACTGATCCCTAACCCAGTCTTCATCAACCAGGACCAACTCCTCCTCTATCCTGACTTCCTCTGGAGCCTCAGGGGTCCTGGGCTCCTCAGGACAGCCTCCAGCAGTATAGACAGAGGCAAAGTAGGCATTCAGTAACTGCCTTCTTTTTATCCTCTGTCACCAGGGCACCCACCTCATTCACCAGTGGGCCTACACTGCCTCTAGTGTTAGTTTTATCTGCAGTGTATTTGAAGAAGCCCTTTCTGTTGTCCTTGACCTTTCTTGCAAGGTTTAATTCCAAGGAGGCCTTGGCCTTCCTAGTTGCCTCCCTGCATCCTCAGACAACAGGCGTATATTCCTTCCAAGTGGCCAGTCCCTCCTTCCATGATGCGTACATTCTCTTCTTCCACTTGAGATCTATCTTTGAAGAATGATTGATGCATAGTTTGGTGTCTGGGGGATAAATTACCACTCCTCCTCCTCGCCACTTATGAGGTCATACCTGTGGTGCTGGGTCCAGTCCTGGGCTTCGCAGTATGAAGAGTGACACAGACATACTGGAGAGTCCAACGAAGGGCCACAGGGATGCTGAAGGTACTGGAGCATCTCTCCTGTGAGGAAAGGCTGAGAGAGCTGGGACTGTTCAGCCTGGAGAGGAGAAGGCTTAGGAGGATCTCGTCAATGTATATAAATATCTGCAGGGAAGGTAGAAAGAGGATGGAGCCAGGCTCTTTCCAGTGGTGCACAGTGACAGGCCGAGAGGCAACAGGCAGGGACTGGAACACAGGAATTTCCATGGGAACACCAGGAAACACTTTTTTACTGTGAAGGTGACTGAGTGCTGGAATAGGCTGCCCAGAGAGGTTGTGGAGTCTCCACCCTTGGAGATACTCAAAAGCCAATGTTGATTTTTTACCAATTATGCTTGATCCTGGAATCATTCAGATAGTATGTTTGGAAAATTTGTTTAATAATTTGAAGTCACACTAACTTTTTCAAAGCCTTTTGCATATGTTAGGCATTTATAGCTTTACAGAATAAAATAGGAGTTTCCTTACATTTTAAGCACTTGGTGCAGCTATATAAAAGTAACATTCTTAAACTTTTTGTAAACAGATGCTGAATATTAGGTGGAGCTAAAAACCTAAGCTTTTATCAACTAATGTTAAAAGGTCACATGTCGTATAGTGTGCCCCATTGACTTTTTTTTGTTTTAAACTGAGCTTGAGTATTGCATATTTGTTCACCTATATATATATTTTTAAAAGGAGTCTGTGAGATGAAAGATTATTAAACACAAAAGTATTCATTTTTTTTTTTGCAAATATTTTAACTTTTTTTAATTGCTTCTTCCATCTTTTCTTCCACTGGCTGTTCCTGCCTTAAGTAACTGTTTGAAATGTAGGTACTAAACTAATTTAACTGTTATTAATCTGTTAAGTAATCTATTTGTGAAATACTTGAATTTGGCTTTAATGATAATACGTTCATATCTGAAAGAACTTGCGTATTATAATAAAATATCTGGAAAGGATTCTGTAATTCTCACCTAAACTTTCCTTTGATTTTACGGAATGTCCAGTAGGAGAGAATGTATGCAATTTTGTAGAAAGACAATAATTCTAAATCTGAAGGCTTTTTATGTTTATTTTCTTCTTACTTTTTTTATTTCTGAACTAACTCTGACTGATTACATGAAAGAAAACTTTTAAAATTCATTTTCAAGGTGGGAATATTTTATGTAGGCTGGAAGGTTTGTTTTGGGTGTTTTTTTCCACATTGAAACAAATGGCAGTGACGTCAAAGATTGTCTACTGTTTGCTACCTTTAAAACAAATGTACTACTCTTCCTTGTTTTTCTTCTTCTGACTTAGTTTCAGTCTACTGTTTTCATGAGTGTATTTATTTTATAATTAATGAATATCTAGCACTGATTTTTTTTTTTCCTCCAGATATATCTAATACTCTGTACTGGGTTGGTCTGAGCTGGAATTGATTTTCCCCTGTAGCAGCCCTCATGGTGCTGTGTTTTATGTTGGGAGCTAGAAGGGTGTTGATAACACACTGGTGTTGTGGCTACTGCTGAGCAGTGCTTACACAGCACCAAGGCTCTTTCCAACATTTCCCCCCGGTGGGATGGGGTGGGCAAGATCTTGGGAGGGGACACAACCAGGACAGCTGACCCGAACTGACCAAAGGGATATTCCATACCATGTGATGTCTGCTCAAGTATAAGGCTGGGAAAAAGGAGGAAGGGGGTTGGGGTCACCCTTGGTCCTCTGAGGCAACCGCTACGCGTATCGCAGCCCTGCTTCCTGAGAAGGCTCCACATCGCCTGATAATGGGAAGCAGAGAATAAATCCATCCTCTTTTTTTTTTGCTTCTGTGTGCAGACCTTGCTTTGCTTTGCTTACATTAAAACTGCTTTTGTTTTACCCGCAAGGGTTGTTTTTTTCTGTCTTATTTTCTTTACCCGTTTTTGCCCTACTGAGAGAAGGGGGGTGGGAAATAATAGAGCGGCTTGGTGGGTACCTGGTGTTTAGCCAAGGTCGAACCACCACATACTCTGTATGAAATTTTCTTGCATTTTATACCACAGTTTTTCCAGGATTTCAGAGTACTGTGCTGTAGTAATAACCGTAGGTTGCTCAATTTATCAGGAAAAAAAAAAAAGCTGCATGTAATGTAATTTTTGCAAGGTTCTCGTGAGACAATAACAGATCATCTCTTTGCCACCCATGTTTTACTGGGAAGGATGGACAAAACTGAGGCTTCTGTAGCATCAGATCTGTAGTTTTTTGTTTACTTAGAGGAGAAAACCCAAACTTGTAGTAAGATAGTAATGAGGCAAGGTGTAAAGTAAAAACAGCTGTTCAGAGCTTTGCAGGTAATGGGAGTGTTTTTATATTCCCTATGTTGGCCTTCATAGGGAAGGTGGAAGTAAAGTTCTGTCTTTTTCTGTTAACAGCCTAAAATGACTGTGTGAATTCAGTGGAATAAATGGCGTCCAAAGTAACTGATGCTATAGTTTGGTACCAGAAGAAGGTAAGCTTTCTATTTGTTTTTATGGTGGCTTTAAAAAAATTGGCTTATTGTGTTTTATGTGTAAAGTATAATAACTATAAAATACTACTGCATTATTGGTTAGCATTGTATGAGAGTGAGCAGCTTGAGTCTCTTCTTCCAAAAGTAAATAAATATTTAGTGACTGTATGTAATGAAATGGAATAGCTTTTGGTCTAGGTTGAAAACTCCTCACTTCCTTGGCTACTTGTGCTATGAAAAAAAAGGAAAGAAAGTTTTTGTTCTTAGTAGAATGTTAATTAATGTACAGGAGAATGTTGTTTCTATATCACATAAATGAATCCTTGTATTTAAGTAGAAAGCAAGAATTGAAATGTATTTTCTGTCAGTACCAAGAAACTGTAATCCATACCCCAAAGAGATAGGCTAGGGCTTTTTAGAAGTTAATTAGAAAAACAAAATGTGGGGGGAGATGTCATTTGGAGATACATAGTTACATTTTCTCCTGATATTGTATCGTTTGATTCATGTTTGCACATAAAAATGTTGACCTATCTTTCTAGCTTATTATTTTGACAATTTCAAATCATCTTATCCTCTTGACATTAGTATGCCAGTTGGCTTATTTGGTTAAATTACTTTTAAAAAGCTGAAAAATTTGCTAAATTTTGAGACGTTTTTCTTTATGCAGCTATAAATAAGGTGTGATGATGATTTTTTTTTTTTATTTTTCCCCTTGAATCTCCAAGTTACAGTTTTCCTTGGGCCTGTGGATGTCTTTTTGAGAGCATGCATCTTTTCCTTAGGAGAATGATGACAATGGTCTTCAAGACAGAATTTCTGGTTAACTTCTAGGTTAATTTGTAGAAATAAGACAATACTGGTATGCTTTGCTGACATCCTTATCACTGTAAGTTAAAGGTACAGTTGAAAAAGTAGAAAAAATAATTTTATTGTCTTAATTTATACTAAACACTCAATTACATATTAAAAAATGGAAAATCATACGTAAAAATAACAGATAAAATACATAAAATAATATATTAAAAAAATGGAAAATAATTTAAGGAGGATTTTTGTATTATGTACCCTCTTCCTTCTATGATGCAAATTTTATAAAAAGTATTTTTGTGAAAGTATCAGTGGAATTACACTGTGGTCTTGAGCTGTTCCTTGATTGCAGGTCCAGTCCCATTTTTTGAAGATTTGGAGGATGACTTGTAGATGATTTAGTGTAACAAAGTTCAGTGCAGAATCTTATGGAAGGGGAAAGTGATTCTGATTTTACCTTCTTCCACTCATTCTCTCATAAATTTCATTCACTTGCCCTGTTATACTGATAATACTCACAGACACCAGGTTGTACAAGTATTTGGTCTGGCCAGGACCAATTTTGTGTAGTGCAAGAGATGCACTCGGATCCTCATCATGTTTCTCGGGTTTTTTCTTTGGTGATGGTGAACTAGTCTTTGGACAGATCTTTTATGTTATTCAGCTCTATGTATACATGATCCTTTGATGCAAGAAAGAGGCTAAAGTCTCCATAAATCTTAAGTGAAGTTCATGCTTGTTGTTTTTCTCCCTTTTTCAAAAAATACATGTCTGTTTTCCTGTCAGTCGTTCAGGAAAAGGAATGTCATATTTGATGTACTCCAGCTTCCCATCCTCCTGATGTTAGGAAGGCAAGATCTTCTGCTGATGAGTCACTGTGCAGTGATTTTACAGGGGGCAGACCTTCTGGTATTGATGTAAACAACCCATTCCTCAATTTACTTTTCCCAAGACACTGCTCCTAACAGGATTACTCATTATCAGTACAGATCATTCTTTTAACCCTTGTTCTGTCATTTTTTTTCAACAGTGATTTCACACACGTTTCCATTTATTTAATTCATAGCAGCAACAATATTTCTGCTACAAGTCCTTGTAGGCTCTTACAGAGGTCTGCTTGGCCAGAAATTGCATGCTGCATTTATGGCAAAGGATTGTGATGAGGTGACTCCTGTTATTTCATGGAAGACTGGGTTGTCTTCAGGAGGAATAAGATCTTTTGCAAACCAGATGTCGATGTTTTCCATGGTGTGAACAAAATGTAATTACAATCCACTCGTGGACTGGGGTCTGTCAAACGAGCAGGCTTTGCTGCTTCTGGTATGAGGAAGTGGAGTCTTATTTTGGGACAAATGGCTGCACTGCAGAAATGTTGCATCTCATGCAAATATTCATGCTCGTTAGATTCTTATTTCTTAGGCCCCATTTATTGAAAGTTCTGGATCAGGCTGATAACCTCAAGGGGTTTTTCTTAACTTTGTAGTGCAGTGTGTGATCCTTTCCTGAGAGCATCTAGGCTCTTGATTTTAACTAATTCATAATTAATTTATTCATCTATCTAAATATCTTACACGGCACAGTATTTTTATTTTCCCCCATAGATTTGTTGTTCACATCAAAGATTTCAGATTAGGGAAGAGGAAGAGCTGTGCTAAGTGGTTAGTGGGTAACAGACATTTTTTTGTCCTTTCTGATACATTTCTGTTATGCGATTGCTTATGATGGCAAAATATGGAACTCTTTGAACTGATAGTCACTTTCAGTTTTAAATTTTCCTTTCAGAGTTGTCAAAGTTGTCCCATTTACCCTGCTTTTTAGATCTGCTGCTTCCTCACAGCAGTGACTGAAATTGAAAGTGAGGAGGGATCAAAACATAGCACATTCTGGCAGTAAACCCTTGTTTCTCAGGCAGGAGGGAACCAAGTTTGCAGTCAAATTGATATGGCTTGCCTATATGATAAAATGAGGAAAATAGTGTTTTTTTGGGGAGGTATTTTCAGACTAATGAATTGTATGAATGCCCTAAAAAAAGAATGTTAAGAACTTCTGGTATTTCTAGTTATACATAAAGAAGAATAATACATTTGAGCAGGTAGAGGCTGGGTAAGAAATATTGAACAGCTAACTTGCTCCTTGTGTGTGTTTGTTTTCAATTTTAATGTATTTTTTGGATGTATTTTTTTTTATGTCTCTTCCTATTGAGTTTCAAAGATCTGTTGGTTTCTCAAAAGTAAGGCGTTTTTATATGTATTTAATGGAGAGGTAAGCACTTGAGCTCTTCCAACTCTACTTTAAGCAGGTTTTTTAGACACCAAGTTTATTCACATGACTCGTACTATTGTCTGAAATTGAGCCTCACATACGGATGATTTAGTAATGTGCTTAATTGTTTAAAAGGTCAGACTTTTATTATGTAAACTTGTTTTTTGTTGTTGCAGTAGATGTACTCTGCTTTTAGTGTGTCGGAGCTCTTGATTACTGTCTTGTAAAAATACAGTAATCAATTCCTAGTTATTTTAAGTTGGATGGTAAGATAGTGTATTATACCAGCTTGTTATTTGAGATGTGGGACTGCATGGACAGAGCTTTACTGCTTCCAGTGATAGCTTGTGTTTCCCAGCTGGTATGAATACTTTTGCAAGGCATGAAAACTGGTAAATCCTGGTAAATGCAGATTGACTGTGTAGAAAGCAAAAGAAATTAAACCTCTGCTGTGTTCCTGGGTGCACTGGGGAGTGCAATGCTGAGAGATTCGTGTGTCAGACAGGGTTTGTCCAGCTTGTTTTCAACACTTGGTGCTGCACTGGTTTTTGCAATAAAAGGGTGTGGTGGGGTGTCTGCATTGCTCTCTGGAGTGGTTCATTCCTTTGGTCCCAGACAGCTACTGAGCTAATACTCACATATATCCACTTTGTTAGTTAATATCCTTCGGATTATGTATATTTACCAAAATACTGAACCTGTTTCAGGTTTATAATTGAGGAATTTTATAGAGAAAACTGTCATTATGTTTCTTCTGAAAAAATCTGACACCTCCACAATTATTTAAACCATTTTGTTATCTGATGGCTTACATTTCTGATACTGATACCTTATGCATACTTGAAGAATTGCCTTAGTAACAGTGACTGATGTTAAAAATAATAAAATTGATAGTAATCTAAAATATTGCCTGTATTACTTGTAATTTAAGCTCTTTGCATTCATTTCTTATAACACTTTTAAGTTTTACAGATAATAGTATGTGTGTAATTTTTGGTCTGGTTTCCAATTTGGAGGCTATACATAAATTTGCCTTAACAGCTTTCTGATATTCTGCTAATATGCGAAACTTTATACAAATTTGTTCATAATATTGCAGGAGAGAATTATGTTCTTCCTTCTCTTGGGGATAGTTGTAGGGGAAGTCAGGAAGGAACTTAATGAATTGAACCCGAATCCTACACCTGATTCCCTATCAGTTAGCTTTGCCAATGCAGCTTTCTGCTCTTTTGGATGTCCCTTGGGTACAGCTGTTAAATGGCACAATAAAACAAAAGTGATGTTTTCTCTCATGGCTTTAAAGGGCAAAATTAGAGTTCTAATTGCATTGCTTTAAGATCTTCAATATTCAGTGTTTTACAGCTGATTAGTTCAAGATTAGACTTGCCAAGTTAATAAAGGAGGAAATAAACCAAAAATTATGTCACTACCCTGAAACCACCCAATTTCCTTCTTGGCACTGAATTCACATGAGCACTGGTGACCCTGGCATCAAAGCCAGTTTATGCCAAATGGTCAGCATGTGGCTGTAGTGCCTAAAGCTGTGGATGCAGAAACTGCATCAGTTCATAAAGGTCTGCCTTCAAGTGCCAAAACTTGACAAGTGTTGGAGCTGGCAATTTTTGAATGCACTGACAAGAAGAAAGTATATTTGGAAGAGTTTCTTTCTACATAGTGCTGCGTTTGGGTACTCAAATTGTCATCTGACCAAATAGTGGGGATTGCCTTCAGCACCTTGTTTCAAAAGACAAAACTCAAGTTTCTGAATCTTGCGCAAAAGATCACTCAAAACTGGCACTCTGGCTGAGTGAAGCAGGCTTGCATTTTGCCTGACTGTGGGCTCCCACGCCTGCTTTGCCTTCCCACAGACTTTCATGTGCTTATCTGGTGAATTTGTTTAAAACTACAACTGCAAATCTATAAAGGAGCTGAACCTATCTAATGAGTGGTGGTGGTGGGAGAGCTCAGAGCGGAGATCCCTCTGTCTGTAATACTGATTCTTGAATTGTTTCATTATGCCTTGTGAAACCATAACCTAACATTTTCTCTGCCCGAGTGATCCAGTTGATCTTTCAGCCACCCAGATGAATGCAGTGGCACAAGGAAAGTGAGCTGTGGGAAGTGGAAATGGTCAGGGATGTAAGGGTGGTGCTGTTTTAAAATCTTAGTTGCAATGCTGGTAAAATTGCTGTATTTTCTTCAGAGAATTATACTGAATAATGAAGCTGCGAGAGTGTTTTTCTTTTCCCAGTTACATCTTGAGGCTGCTTTGTTTTGTGCAAGTACATCATTGTTGGGGGAAAAAAAAAAAAGGTGTTGCAGAGGTCTTAAATCCTTAACACTTGGAGAGTAACTGGGCGGTGATAGCAATAGTGTAGCCAGTGGGTCAAGGGATGGGATTATTCCCCTCTGTTCAGCTCATGTGAGACAGCATCTAGGGTGCTGTGTCCAGCTTTGGGCTGTCCAGTACAAGAAAGGCATTGGCATTCCTTGGCAAGCCCAGTGGAGGGCCACCAAGGTTGTTATGAGGCTGAAGCATGTGAAGTACAAAGACTCTGAGAGATCTTGGTTTGCTCAGCCGTAAGAAGAGAGGGCAAAGGAGAGAGTTTACTGCTTTGGAGGGCATGTGGAGGATGGAGCCAGGCTCTGTTGTAGTCCCCGAGCCACCAGCTGGGATGGCTGGGGAACCAGGGGGCTCAGCAGCTCGGTGGTGGGTGAATTCAGAGATCTAACACCCCCCACAAGTCAGCTGGCCAGGATCCTCCTCACCTGGTCTTGTGACCTGTGTGAGGAGGGTCCCCCTGGTTGGTCAGCAGCCAGACAGTCACTCTAACCTTAGGTCACACCACATTGGCCTTCAGCTGTTGCCCCTCCCCTGTCTGTGTCCCTTGATAAAGAAGTCGGTGGGCGGGGCCCGCTCTCTTGCTACCTGGCCAGCCTGCGTGCCGGTCAGAATAAACACCGGATCCCTTGCAAGAGCCATCTCTGGACTCTTTACTTCTGATACCGCCAGAGCTAGCAAGCTCTTTGTGGGCTTGGCCGCGTGCCTCCATCGCACGGGTGAGAGAGAAGCTGTATGCGAGGTGCCTGGACACCGCCAGGAGTTCCTGAGCCAGGGATTCTTAGGGAAAAGCAACAGTTTTCTCCACCAGCCAGGCCACACAGTGGCAAGGCTCTTCGCAGAAGTGCACAGGGATTGTATGAGAGGCAATAAAGACAAGTTGAAATGTGGGTAATTCTGTTTATAAGGATAAAAATGTTTAGCATGAAGTTTGCCAAGCATTCAGACAGGACCCCAGAGAGGCTGTGAAATGTCCAATCTTTGGAGATCTTTGGATCTCTACTGGATAAGTCCTTGAGCAACTTTATGTAACTGGACCTGCTTTGCACAGGAGGTTGGGTAAGATGACCTCCACATGTTCCAGCCTGTGTGATTCTGTGGTGACTTCAGTTTGAAATTTGAAGATGAGTAAACATTACCCTTAGGAACTGTGCTTAATTGTAATTAATGGCAGGCATGGAATCTCATTCAGTTTGTGCTGCTTCTTAGGTTTTGCTCTATAGTCCACTTAAGCCAAAGAGATGGCACCTGAAGTTATCCCTAGTGTCGAGTTCGTGTCACTAGGAAAGGGTTTAGTGTAGGTGGTGTTTATTCCTGTATTCTCATTTAGTTTAATCTGCAAACTCTTTCCAGCTATTCTTATGTATATAATTTTCCTTTATGTTTGTGTAATGAAAAAAAATGTTTAGTGTTTTTAATAGATATGCTAAAATCTGTAAACCATTACTCAGAGCAGTAAGTAAGGCTGATGTTGCCAAGAATTAATCTTCAATGACTGATACTGAAAAACTATTAATACATAGTTGATAAATGTTTAATTATGTAGTATTGTACTCTGAAAGGGACAGTGTCTTTGAAGTAAGCTTTGGTAAAATTACTGTTCAGTGAAATGACTCCAAGTCCAGTGGTGTTGCAGTTATTGCCAGAATTCAAGCAGGACATCAGTTTGCAGTTCAAACAGATAAGAATAAATAAATCTTAAAGTTTTGAATTGCTTCATTTTACTCCAAATACCTGGTGTCAGCTCTCCCTCTGGGACCCAACAGGGAGAAGGGAGGAGAATCCCAGAATCTTTTAGTAATCAGAGGTAACAATTCAGCAGTCATAAATCCAGAGCTCTACACTTTAGGATATACAGCTTTAATCCCTTCATTGTCCTCCATTTGACTAGAAGTTGCTAAACTCCTCGCTATTAGCAGACAGTGTACAACTTTTATATAGTGATTTCTATCTGTGGTTTAGTAGCTGTGTTTGTCTTAGCTTACCTTGTCTAGTCCATGTGTCCACCATAAAAAAACCTGAAAAAAACCCCTCCACCCTTGAAAATGAAAAGCATCCTGAAAAAAAGTCTTCCCAACTGTAGAAATCTTCCTCCAACGGAGATAATTATACTGCTGAGCTACTAGATTATTGCCTTTGCTGCAGTGGGGATCAGTTAGTGTAAGAAATAAAATGAGGTTTAAAATAACTTTCAATAATCCTGATCCGAGATTTAAGAAAATGAGAAATTATTTGTCTGATATCTGAAACTATATACTTCAACATAAACTAAATATGAAGCATTTTAAAAGCTATTTTAAAATCAATAATGCTGCATGTAGAGAAATAATTTATACATTGATATCTTAATATTAAAATTATTACATCAAATATTACAGTTTTTTGAAGAATGTTGGACTGCAAAAGCTAATAAAGCATATCAGAAAATATTTTAACACTAAATAACGTCTTAAACTCTTAATTTCCTTAGTAAACAGTCCAAGGAAGCAACTTGGTTTTTTATTCACCAAGCTCTGTATCTTGTATCTTTTGGATTTGTAGTACTATTGTGATGTTGCTTGTAGAAGTGTTAAGAGGTTTTAAAGAGCAAAGCTTAGCATGCAGGCTTCATTACTAGTAAACATTAAAGTTTTAAGATCCAGCAGGAAATACTATGTATTTTTAGGATTATAATCCTTGTTAGTCTGCTTGGTCATAAATTATAAATGTCTCCTGAAATATTGATCGATTCCATTAGAATCAGAAGGCTTTGTGAGTATTGGGCTACAAGTTGATACCATCACTACATTAGCTTAAAGTGAATATCAGTGTCATTCACAAAGCTCAAATTCAATCTTGGTGCACATATGGCTTGTTATGAGAAAGACACTGAGAAGAAATATTATGCAGTGCAGAAACTCTTCGCATTGGGCTTTATTTGAAGTAAAATTTGCTGTATTTTCAATATCTTAACTTTTTACTTAGTCTAATTGCCATTAATGTTATAAAACCGAACTATACAGGTGCCAAACAAATTTTAGATATATAAAGAAATGTGATAAAATGCTTTCTGAGGTATTTGATTGAGAAGGAGTAAGTGGAATTCTTTTAGGCAATTTCAAGAGGTGCATGTATCTCTTAAAACCAGAAACTGTGATGAGGGGTCTGCATCTTGAAAGGATTTCAAATTTATTTAATGCTTCAGTAAAGAGATAGCTTTATCAGGTGAGTTTAGTATAGTTTTGTCAAACGTGTAATTGTATAGCTTAATATCCCATGCCAAGTCACATACAAGTTAGTATTTTTTTTTGACAATTAATCACTTGTGAGGAAATTTTATATTTTTTTCCCTATAAAACCTATTTGACAGGTGATTACACTTAGGTAATTTAGGATGCTAAACCCCTACTTTTCCATTGTGAAAGAAGACTGGCAGAGTCCCTGCACATAATCCCTTACATGCTGTAAATTTTAATAGCTGCTTGAAGAATAGTTGTTAATTCTGCAAATACATAAAGGAACAGAACTGCTTTAATCTTCTTTTCTTGGTGTTTGTTGAGGCACTGTGTCTTGAGAACTGAACATTTTAGAGGTAACTGGTTTGGACAGACTGGATAGAATCTTGGCACTGAGGAAGCCTGGGGTGCATGATTTTAACTGAATGTGTATAAAATAACATCTGCTAGTTTATCATGTTCTGCTACGGGTAGGTTATATCACATTTTTTTATATCTGTAATATATTGCTGACAAGTTTCCTGCAAAAGGGTTGTGTTGCTGTTGATGCTTGGTGTTGGAAGTTACATTTAAAAATTATAAGACAGGCTTGTTATCTAACTTGAATTAACAATTTTAAAAATATCACGTGAGATTTTTAATTTATTATATTTTCTGCCAAATCTTAATAAATAAATAGATAAATGCTATAGAATACAAATTTCAGATCCTCTTTGATTAGGTATTTTATAGATTAAATTAGAATAAATTTCTGTGATAAATCAGATTAAAACTGGGATATTGTGTTGTCTAGTTTGCTAAAAAAAAGAAAAAAAGTAGTCTATTGCCAGTTGTAGACTGGACCGATGGATTGAAAATATCAGTGACAAGCTATTATACAAACAGTCTTGTATTAATTATTGAACAGGTTTTAAAATCATTACTTATTGTTACATACTTTAAAAATGGACAATTTTTGGACCCTCGTATTTTGTGCTTTAAATTTTCTTTGAAGGGTACTGCAGAACTTGCAGCTGTAAATGGGTGAGACTCCAGGTGGAGTTGCTGGGTTTGGGAGTATAGAGGTAGTTGAGTTGATGGAGGCCTTCATGTTGGCCTTACAGTTCCAGGCACAGGAAGCTTCAACACCTGCAGAGGAGCCCTGGGGACAGTTGCATGTTGAGGGAAAGCTTGCTTTGATCAAGTTTTATGTATATTGAAGTTCTTAAATTTGGCAGCATGAATGATATTAAAGGTTATTCCTTTATTTAATTTGCCTTTAGAGCTTAATTTCTTTGGCAATGATAGATGCTAGACTTCTTTTCAGTGTCCTTCAGGTATGTACAATTTTAAAGAACTTCATGAATAGCCAGGAGCTAGAGCCTACGTGCAAACATTGGACGACTTAATAGTTAGATTTAACATGAAACATAATTTAGATGCAAATACTTGTAAATCAAAACTCTTTGAAGACAGAATTGACTGGTGCTCTCAGTAATTTAAAACTGGGAAGGTTTGCTAGTATTATCTTACATTCTTGAATTCTTTCAGGAATTACATTCTTGAATTTAGTTCATACAGGGGTCTAGCATCTCTGGTAGTCATTATATGTTAGAATTTAGCTTACTGTCAATGAAAAACACTTTTCAATGAATTCTGCAAGGTATGTTTCACAAACTGTAAATGTGTTTTCCTGGCATAACATAGAGAAGAAAAAAAATTAATGCCTGTTGTTTTCACTTGCCTTGTTTCAGTAACAACTAGTTGTAACTCTTTTTGTTTAATGTGGGAAATGATGTGCCAATAAGCTACTTCATAACGATGCTTTTATTTTCATGTGTTTTCTTCTGATGCACTTGAAAGAGAAATATAGAGGATGCTTGTGCAGATGGAGAGAAGATAAATTGAGTATCAGATCTAAATTTGATGTTCTGAGCACGTATGCCTGCTCCCTAAAGTGCTTCTAAAACTTTCTTAAAACACAAAGAGGCGAAATTAGATAGATTAAAAAAATAAAATAATTGTGAGAGATTGTAATGATACTTGCTGTCTCTATTTATCCCTTTTACTCTTTTCAGTTTGCAACAGTATGCCTTTACTTAATAGCCCTGTGCTCAGATTTTAATAATTAAAGTTGATCAGAGATAATTGGCCAGACACACTAGTCTAATAAAACAGTTGTAAAATACCATCTCCCTTAAAATTGTTTTGACTCTCTCATTTTGCTTCCTGCTGGAAGAATTGCTTTATAGGACAACGTTAAAAGAAAAAAGTACATGGCAAAACCCCTATTTCTTGTCTTTTTGTGGAGACAGAAGCTGCTACCTAGCCTTGAGAGAGGAGAAATGTTTGTAGGAGAATATAGCTAAGTCGTATTTTAAATCAGCTAACTTCCTTGCCTCAGATGTTTTCTGCGATCTGTGTTTCCTGGAATTCCTTTAACAAACAGTCTGTTATTTGTCTAAAAGAAGAATGCTCTTCTAAAGACTCTTTCAACTCTACACCAGTTTCAGCTATGAATGGAATTGGGAATACAGGGTTTGCTTTACAGCTTTATTGGCACAAAGGCTTCCTTCCGCGTTTGTTTCTTGCATAATTGAGAGGGGAACAGACTTGCATCCCCTTTGTAGAAAGAAATCTTTTTTGGAAGTGAGGAAGGGAGGACATGATATTATGCATCACGAAAACCTCACCTGTGGCTCTTCTCAGCAAATTTCGTGAAAAACAGGAAGGCCTGAAATTTCATTTAAAATGTATTTAGAGAAAAAGCCAAAACAATTAGATATAAATGTCTGGGTGGAGTGGTTATTCAGGATACTGACTTTTTAATTGCTGGCTGTTATCCAGGTGGAGTTAGCTCTTAACCTTCCTTTGGTTTAATTACTTTAATTGTAGCAAGTGTTTAATTCTGCCCAGCACAGTGTCTGACTCTCTAATTATTTTCCACAGTCTACATTTTTTTTTTTTTCCAAATGAGAGGTGCAAAGTATATATTACTACCAAAAAGCTTCGTTACCAAATGATACTGAGTTTTCCATGGCCTGTAGTTGATTACCAGCCTGACCATGTGTTATGTTGCTGTACAGTCTTAAGAGATAAAGCTAAGGACAGTGTATCTGTAAAAGTGAGTGGAATGGAATGGGAAATATAGAGGGACATGGTTTAAAAATAATAAATTATTTTATTATTTTATTAATTGAAAGTATGGGTTCAATTATATGTGCGTGGCATTTTCTCTAAAGTTAACTGAAAGACTGTGTCCTGAGGTGGGAGGCAGCCTTGTGTTCCTGGTCCTCTGACTTGCACAACGCATGCGATGAGGCTGAGGCTGTGTGCTTGCCTCTCCCTTCTGTCACCACTCATTTACAGATGAGGTGCAGTCCAGTCAAGGTGGAACAGAGAAGACAAATATTTCTTTGTCAGTCAGTCTTCCCAAGGAAATAACCTGCTGTTTCATGCTCATCTTGTTGAAGATTGATTGATTTTGTTTGATTGTCTTTTAAAACCTAACATAGATTTTTTTGTGTTCTTTTTAGATTGGAGCATATGATCAACAAATATGGGAAAAATCAGTAGAGCAAAGAGAAATAAAGGTAATAATAATATTATAACATTTCTTTTTTTTTTTTTTTTTTTTTTTTTAGCCAGTTCTCAGCAGTTGTGGTTGTGTATGCAGATGTAATTTACAATGTATGTGGTGCTATTTAATACTGGTAAAGTAAAACCAGACTTCTGGAGTGTAATGAAACGTAACCGGCTTATTATGCTCTAGTTATTTTGCATAATTAATAACTCTGCAGCATTTGAAGTGCTGCATTCTGTATCTCAGTACATTTTTTTTCTTTTCAGTTATCTTAAGCCAGGGCTTAGTTGTTTCAGTACCTCTGTCTTTCACTTTTCTTTGTGATGAATTCTAATGTCAGTTATCTGAGCTCTCTTTACTTTCAGTTAGTTACCTTATACCTGCAGTTTACTTTTCCTCCTTTATGATGCTGTCATTGTTTTGTACAGTTTATTAGATTGGTAAGTACTTCAGGCTTTGTTTCTCTGAACAAGCAGTTTAACAGCGTTCTTTGCATTTTGGTTTAACTAACAGTGCCATCAATGTCTGCCACATGGCTAAATTGTTTTGGAGAAAAAGAAATCAATCCTATATATAATAATTTTATGGATTGTATATTATGTCATACACCATGACGTTAACTTAATTAACATTTTCTTGCATTTAATGTTTTTTGGTTTTGTTTTTTTTAATTCAAATACTGCACACAGGAAGTATGCTATTGCTGCATGAGTGTCAAGGCATTGCTAATTCTTAACATTAGCAAAAATGGACTTTGCTTCAGTTTCCCTGTGGGCCTTGTTTTTTTTGCTTTTGTTACCTCCCTGGTACTTATGTAGCTAAGTAAAATGTGCAAAGTTGGCTTGTTTGCATTACACGGTAACGGTTACTGACCTGGACTACAGAGTTCCCCGATTTCTGTACAAAAATCTAAAAAATTAACTTTTAAGTCAGAGGTGACGGTATTTTTAGAAGTGCTTCTAGACCTGATGCTTGAATCTTTGCTGTGCTGTGGATCTCCGTCTCGCCATGGTGCAGCGAGCCTGTCCAGCCGTTACCCTGCGTGGGGCTGGGGGGCTGCAGCCTGCAGTGGGTCCCTGCATGACTCCCCGCAGCACCCTGGGCTACTCTGCTGCTGTGGCTCCTCAGAAGAGACCTGGGTGGCTGGGGTTGTGCCAGGCAGCTGGGGTTACTGGGAGGTGCCTGGGGGATCTCAGAGGGAATGTGCTTCTGAGCGCAGCACCAGCTACACCCAGGATAGGGGCCTTGAATACAAACAGGAGTCTATTGCGGGGAAATGGTGTCTGGTGATGTCATTTGAAGTGTGCAGAGAGCGCGCTTTCAGAAGTGTTCTTGACAAATAATAATAGTACAACTGATTTCAAACTGACACCCTAGTGTGTTGTTCCTTTTCAGGGTCCTTTCCATAGCCATGAAAACCAATTGCTATTATGACAGAAGTTCTTGTAACTCCTGTATAATAGAATCATAGAATAGTCATGGTTGGAAAAGACCGACTTCTAAGATTATCAAGTCCAACCATTAACCCAGCACTGCCAAGTCACCACTACACCATGTCCCTCAGCACCTCATCTACACGTCTTTTAAACACCTCCAGGGATGGGGACTCCACCAGTACCATGAGCAGCCTGTGCCAATGCCTGACAACCCTTTCAGGGAAGAAATTTTTTCCTAATATCCAATCTAAACCTCCCCTGGCACAACTTGAGGCCTTTACCCCTCGTCCTATCACTGTTACCTGGGAGAAGAGACTGACCCCTGCCTCGCTACACCCTCCTTTCAGGTAGGTGTAGAGGGCGATGAGGTCTCCCCTCAGCCTCCTCTTCTCCGAACTGAACACTTCCAGTTCCCTCAGCTGCTCCTCATCAGGCTTGTGCTCCAGACCCTTCATCAGCTTCATTGCCTTTCTTTGAACACAGCAACTCAATGTCCTTCTTGTAGTGAGGGCCCCAAAACTGAACACAGTATTCAAATAATTTAGTGCAAATAATGCTTTGTGCTTATTCGAAATGCATCTCGTTTGGCTCAGGAGTCCAATAACTAACAAATTCATTATGGTGTCTGTATGAGTTCATGTTGACAGAGTTTAGTATAATAACAGTAACACTGAAACAGACTACTAAGTTCAAGTGTTGCATGTTAGCACTTTAATCTCAAACCTACTACTGTTTATAAATGAACTTTACTAAAAATCTAAAAAATTAATAATTTTTAGTAGAAAATATGTTTCTAATACTATAAATTTAGTCAGAACTATAACATCATCTATTAAGATTAATTTTAAAATCAGTGCAAATGAATTTTTACACTAATAGCAACTATTTTTAAGCATTTTTACCTAAACTTTATTTTTGCTTTTAGTTAGCTGATACGTGTTTTGTGATGAATAGGAATTATATGAACTAACTCGATAGGTCTGAACAGTATGAAGCACTATGAATTTTTTTTTTAATTTACCTTAGTTTGAAACACTGCAGTTTTCCACATATATTACAGATATTCATGATGCATTAAGAGAATGGAGAAACTACATCTTAAATGGAATTCTTTCACTGCATGTGGCAAAAAGTAGAACAAATTCAGTGTAGTCCATGGACGCTGAAAGCATTTCAGATTTGACCAATGAAAATTTTAAAGAATGTGTCACCCTTCTTTTCCTGTGAAAGATGCATCAGGTTCTACTGTTGACCTATTTTTTACAGAATTCTTTCTTGAAAATTAAAACATAATTTTAGCCACACTGGTAATTTTTTCCTATGATTGTGCATGGTTTTCCAGGGGCTTATTTTTTCTAAGAGACACATATATCTTTATTTAAACTTCCAAGAAAAATCTTGTGTCCCATAAACAATAGTATATTTGAAAATTATTATATCATTCAGCATTTTTTTTAAGCATTAGATCTTTTCATGAAATAGTGGCTCACTTATGCACAAGAATCTTTAGCTACTTCTAGAATTATAATGATTTCCAATTCTAATTATGGACTTGTTTTCTCATTCCACATAAAATTACTGCAGTTTTAAGACTGCTGTTCTGTAAAAATCTTGCACATTAAGCTCTTTGCAGTGCTTAAGTCTGCAACAAAACGGGTTTTCTGTATTTGTCGTCCTCACAGCACATTTTGTCCTATCCATGTTCCAGTTCGATATATCCATTTTGTTTTGTTTCAAGCAAATTCTTTTTTTTTAATAGACATCAGGTGATGACTGCATATCTAGTTCGTTGTAAACAGTTTGATTTTTTTTCTTTAGTTTTCATTTCAGCATGAAAAATAAATCCAGTTGAATTTAGGTGTGAGAAATATTTTGAGCTGCACTCTACCTATTTGAACAATTTGCTTGATATTGTTCTTCTGAAGGTTAACATTATGAGATTTCACTGGTCTTTCTCTCATTGATAATATTTTAATTTTTATGCTTTCATCTGAATGTAATGTTTGCATTTAAGTAATAAATGTTTTTACATGTGGATGAAATATGACAATGGTGGAAATCTGCAGTTCACCAGTGAATTTAACTGCTTTTGGAACAAAACCACTTAAACTACTTCCATCATAATTCCATTTGTACCCGAAACATTTTTTGAAATGTTGTATTTTACTCTGTATGAATTGGACTCTGTGGGTTCGTTATTGTCTAATGTGACCAAGAGCCTAATCGAAAGGGATCAGAATAAACTCACAGCTCTCTCTGTGGTTTGAGAGTACAGCATCACATTTTAGCATAAACAACAAACTTGAATGTTTTGCAAGATACGTTGACTCTTCAGTGAAGGAAGATGCTGTTTCTAAAAGACAAATAGGCTTGCTTTTTTCCTGCTTCTTTCCTGTTGTGTGGTTCTTTTGTTCCTCTTTTTAATAGGCTAATCTGTGTGCACTATTAAGAAAAATTCAATACTTTTCTGGAACTTGGATTTCTGACAGTAGAACTTGCTGAGTAGTGGCTCTTGCATTTGCTGTCTCGGTTTGGAATTAAGGAGTTGCAATGTAAACATTCTGTGAAGTTTAACTAGGCATCTGAGGAGAAGAGAGATTTGGGAAAGTAATGTGTTGCAAAAGTTCTGAAAGCCTAATATAAATGTATTACTAATTATTGCAAGTGTGTGCATATGTTGTCTGCATAATCCCAAACCATGGGAGTTGAGTGCTCATTGCTTAACTACGTTTGAAAAATTACCTAATGGGTCAGTAATTGGTTGGATTTTGTTTAGACTGTAGTGTGTAAAAGACATTTATTGTACCTTGTTCCTTGGAATGTTTATTTTATAGTACTTAATTCTATGAAGTTGACATATTTGTCTGAATTTTCAGTAACAGTATAAGTTAAATTCAATTACTGACCACATCGATATTTTTTCTTCTGTAGTGTCTGTTATCTGCATGAATACATAGTGTCTGTATTTTGACAGTGTTTGCCTATTGCAGGGTTTGAGAAACAAACCAAAGAAAACAGGTCATGTGAAACCAGACCTCATAGATGTTGATCTTGTAAGAGGTAGGTCCTGAGCTAGAAAAAGCTGAATTTCTCAGTATAAAAGTAACTGCCATCCTGTGTCTTGTAACAAGAGCGTATTAGTAAGCATTAAAAAAACCAACCAACCACCAGTCTTAGGTAACTCCTCTCTAAAGATGACGTGTAGGAAATATTATTAAAAGATTACATCTAGATTAACCTGAAAACTTAAAAACTTGATTTAACTTTTGTTATATAGATTTAGATTTTGGAAAAAAAAGAAACGTGGATTGTTATGGATCAAAGTTTTGGAGTTAATAGTTAAGAAATCTATTGCCATGCATTCAGACTTCTTCCAAATCTTCTGACATCTAGATGAAAGGATATGTTGATACTTCTGGAGAGCAAAAGTTGTATAGGCATTGAATATTTCTTGCCTGTTTTTAAAAAAACCCCAGCAACAGGTCAGATTATATGAGACTTTTCCAAGTGTCTTTATTTAGTCTTAATTTATTTGTATCTTTATTTAATTTCCCTCATGCCTGGTGAAGGATAAGGAAAACATTATTTAGCTTTTTATTCCATGAGCCCAGCAGCCAGCACGGTCTCCTGAATCCATTCCAGGTAGTGCTCTGTGAATTCAGTTTTGAATTAACTGAAGCACCCCCGTGTGCTCTTGCCCTTAGAGACAGAGGCACACCAAGAGCTGGCCTTTAGAGACCCGCTCACCCCCTTGCTCCCAGGCCGCTTCACCCCTTCACCAGTTAGTCTGTCTTGATCTTTGCTAGCACTCGCACGCTCACTCGCATACCCACACTTGTTCAGGTTGCTGGCACCATGGACACATGGCTCCCCCAAATCATGCCCAGGTGTCAGGTGCTGGCACTTAGTCCCCCCCCCACATAATGAGTCCCGCACCCCTGGGCAGCAACCCCCTTTTGTTTGAAAGGTGATTGAGAGAGCTGCTCCCAATGGCTCATGGTGAAGGGGGCTGATGGCTCTGCTGGGACAGCCCTGGGAGGGGCCCGGTCAAGAAGTTCTTCCCTTGATTTGGATTCCTGCCTGCCCTTGTGCCTCTGTCCTGCTCTTCGCTTGTGGAGATGGGCCTTTGCTGGGCTGATAGCTCCAGTAGTGGATCTAGAAAAACCCTGACAGGGTATTATTTGGGCTTCCCCTCCTACCATTGTCTCTTTGAGCTACTCTGGGGGTGGGGAGATGAGCTTTTATCACATCACGTGATATATAACTTTTTAAAAATGGGAATGTGAGAGAAAGAAACAAAATCAAATAACATTTGAACTTGGAAGAAACAGAACTGAAAACTAAGTGTTTGTAGGAATTAAGGAACAGCAGTAGACCACTTCAATATATAGATCTATGTGCATAGCATTTAAATGACTGCTCTGCATGGATGTCTAACTTGGTGTTAAGGTAGTTCCAGTGCTGGCAGTGTTTTACTTGTGCCAGCACAGAGCTCGCTAATATTGCCAGTTCTGCTTGTAAACAAGGTGAAGATGGCGTAGCAACACACGGTAGTTGCCCTTTCCAAGCAGTAACCTTGGCAGAATTTAAGTCACGCCCCCACTAAGTAAATGTTACACAGTTTTCTAGGTGCCAGAGAAGTGGAAGTTTGCAGAAAGAAAAAGAAATGGAGGGATATGAGAGCGCAGGGACATTTGAATGAGTGAGATGAGAAATGGTGGAAAAGGAGAGATAAAGATAAATGATTCTTTGGGTGGCTTCCCTGCTCCTGGGGCTGTCCTCAGTTGGACAGGTACTCTTCTAGGCTTCTCAACCTTATACCATTTTTCTGAATGACAGAGCTGTTACGGATTTGGCTGAGCAATTGACAGATGTTGATGTTTTCGATCCCTTTGCTGTGTCGTGAAAGAGCTCTGCTGTGCCTGCATGGGCATGTGGAGTTTTCGTATGACTTCCTGTTGCTTCATATCAAGTTTCTGGTACCTCAGTGAAACAGAACAATTTTTTAAATTTTTTTTTTTTTTTAAATAATTTTGACGTAGTAAGAAATGGCAATGTTTTGTTATTCACACATTCCAAAATCTAGGTACTTTTAAAAGTTTCTGATAATGGCAGTCAAGAGGGCACCAACAATTTACACAGATTTTGGGTTGAAGAGATAGTGAAATGGTGGAAGTACGAGATTTATTCAAATAATTATGTTTAATATTTGCTGCTTTAAATAACTGTCTTAACTACTCTGCTATTGAACAACTAAAGATTATTAGCCAGAACAAAGAAATATATAAAAATTTCTTTTCTTTTTTTAAAGGATCTGCTTTTGCTAAAGCAAAACCTGAAAGTCCTTGGACATCTCTGACCCGCAAAGGAATCGTGAGAGTTGTTTTCTTTCCGTTCTTCTACAGGTGGTGGCTACAAGTGACATCAAGGGTCATCTTTTTTTGGCTACTTGTTCTTTACCTTCTTCAAGGTAGAGTTGGATTACAGGATCACCTTCAACTGAATGCCTTATTTTAACCCTGTGGAAGCTGCTGTATTTTACTTAGTTCACTTTATGCTGCTAAAGTGCATTTCGGTATTTTAGAAAAGCAAGCATGTGTCTTCTGGTTGACAGTTCTTTTACATATATAAAGGAGGCATACTGAAAATTTAAGTATTTCCTCACAGGCTTTCTTCAGCATTTAGCACATATGTTAGTTTGTCAGCTCTGTATGTAGTTTAGGTTTCCAGGACTATCTCTAATTTAGTTCAGAACTGAGCGATATCAAAGAAAGCTTTGGCTTAAACAGCGTATTTTCTCTGGGCTTTTCGTCTTTCTGGTACTTGTGCAGATCAAGAAGCAAATGAGGCCAAACTTGCCAAGGTGCATGCAGCTTGTGCAGCCTGGTAGGATGATCTATTTGACCAGTTTCTAGTTGTCCTTCCGTGAGTTAGTTTGTCATATCAGAGGCAATATACTTCTAGCTTATACTTTAGTCAGACCTCAGCTGTGCTCCTGAATGACTGGCAAATGGGGACTTGTTGTCCTATGTGCTTTTGCTATTTTTTTCCATTGCAATGGGGAGACTATGCATCTTAATTTTATATTTCCTAGATTACAGAAGGACTTTTGGCAACTGTTAACAAACAGAAAACTTAACAACAAAACCTTCAAATTCCAGTGGTCATATTTCTGCTCTGAATCTGAAGTTTGGATTGTAGCTTGGACTGTCTGTCATCATGACAGATTCTCACTGACACTGTTGTAAAATGGTCTGACTTTTTGTTTATATATGCTTAGTTAAAGGATTTTATTTAATTATGAAATATTATCTATAGATTTATGAACTGAGTTACTCGGAATTATTGCTTTGAAATGTATTAGATTTAGCAGGATACTTGCTAGCAGTCGTGTAAGTCTACAGAAAAGAATTCTTTCCTTGGCTGCAGATGTAAATTCCAGCTTTTATTTGAATTGGTTTCCTTTAGTATAATGTATGATTAGCAAAATGTGTGATAAGAGAACTACAGAGAAATGTTTTTTGTCCAAGGTCATGGAACAGGCTGATGAATTAAGGTAGAAGTAAGACCTTTTTCTTCTGACTCCTTATCCATTTAGTTTATAGCGTTACCTCATTTTTACTTAAAAATTGTTTCTATATTCTAATAGGAAAATGAAGTGTGAAATTATAGTGTGTATCTCTATTGTGTATTTCTTAAGTATGAAACAAGAAAGTTTAATAGTGATATAATGATTGTTTTTTGTGGTGAGATACATATGTATGTATGCATTTTTAAACTTGGTAATACAAATATTTCAAAGCTTTAAATGCTTTAAAAATAAATACTTGTTGGTATTTGAAATGTACAGTTGCTTTCTTTGATAACAGCTTTTTGCTCTGTGTGATATAATTTCATTTGTGCTGTTTCACAGAATAAACCATTGTAATTTAGGAAAGTGCAAGTCCAAATACTGTAAATAAGGAAAGAAAATTAAAAGCAGTGTGACAAATTCTGTTCTGAGACCTACTGGTTGGTAGGAGCAATTCTAGGATAGTCTGAACTACAGTGTATTGACACACTGTGCAGAGAGAAGTTCTTGGATTTCCCTCCTATCGTACTGAAAAGATCAGGAGATTGGTAGCATTTTCTTAAATCTGTGGGAATCTGCAATCTGCAGGTTTGTAACTTATGGAAGAAGATGATTTCTTCTTGATCACTCTGGTTTGCAAAATGTTTTTTTAAGAAGCAGAAGAAATCTTGTAGTGGAGTTGGAAATTATTTTGTGGAAGTCTACTTCTGCAGATCATTTCACATGGATCTGTGGAGCTCTGTTTTCTCAAAAGTACGTGTTTATCCAAATTGTATGGTAGGAGTCAAAATTGGCTACTTATTTACACTTTATACCTTATGAGGCTAATTGAATGTGTGAGAAACTCTGGTAAGCTCATTTAGAATGAAGTAACATTATCTGTACTATTTACTGTGTGTAACTTTTTTGTGGGTTTTTTTTTTTTTTTAATAAGTTGGGTTTCTGGTGCATACTGTCTTTCTGAGAAACCTCATACGGCAAAAACGTAGTCTGCACAGAGTAACAATAGATACCCTGTGTGTTCTTTGTAAGACTTCTGTGCTTTAATTTAAGATAGACTGATGGGAAAATAGAAATAGGATACCACAATCAAAAATAATTCAGTTGTTTTGTACATTCATTGTGTTTCTAATACTGGTTATACTGGTTACCTTGCTACAGATTATTTAATGAAAAACACATCTAAACTCTTTTTAGTGGAAAACATAGTGTCCACGTGGCTGTGGTTTTTTTCAATTAATTTTAGCAGAGAACTGGTGAAAGCTGTTCAACTTGTGCCATGTATTTCTTGTACTGGGAGTAGGTCAAAGTTATGGGACTTTCATTTTTTAGTGATACAAGAACAAAACCAAGTTCTCATGGTATGTGTGGATGTTAGGCATAGACAATTATTCCCCTGTTCTGTTTCTGAATTGTTTATTGGATTTTCTGGGGTTTGTTTTGTTTTTGTTTTCCTTGATAGCTTCTCTCAGCTGAGTTACAGAGCACAGCACTTCAAGCCATAGAAGCAGAGCAACAAGAACATACAATAAGCAGGAAAAGAGAGGGATTCCCTCTTCTGTCTGCCCCATACATGTCGAATGTATTCAGATTGACCTGAAGCCTTTCTGAGTTGTAGGAGTGGTTGGGCTCAGTACAGAAGCAAGAAGCGTGGGTGTTGGCTATATGTGAAAAGCTGGTTATAGGGTTATGAAATCAACAGTTAGCTATGGAGTTGGAAGCTGCCCATTTTCCAACCACAAGTGCTAGTTGGAGCCCTGGTCACTTCAGCTGGACTACCTCATAGTTTATATGATTTTTCTTTGCTCTTTCCTCATTACTAGAAAATAAACACACAAGTATATATGAAATGTGTACAGGGTTGGACTTACGCATGTCTGTCTATCCATATGGGCAATTTTGTCCTTTGAATGGAATATGGAGTTTAAAATGCATTGTGCTAGAGAATGTAAAGAGTTTCCAATCTCAAGTCTGTTGGTTCTTATGATGTCAAAATAGATATATGGTTACACAGAATCATGGGCTAGTTGAGGTTGGCAGGGACCTCTGGAGATCATCTGGTCTGAACCTCTGCTCAAAGAAGCATCAGCTAGAACAGGTTTCTCAGGGCTGTGTCCAGTCAGGGTTTGAGTATCTCCAGGGATGGAGAGACTTCAGCCTGTCTGGACAACCTGCTCCTGGTTTGTTGAGTCCTCCCCTCACCTAACTTGTTGGATTGTGCTGCATCATTATAGGTGATACAAAATTAAATTTGTTTGGACTGCTTGAAGGATGGCATGTGCTTTTTGTTTTTTTTTCCTACTGAAGTATCACCTTAATTCAAAGTTGTTTGATGATGGATCTAGCTTTCCAAATGCTTTTTTTCTCCCCTTACTTCATTCTGCTGCCTTTTTTGAGCAATAGCTGTAATACCACAAGTGTGAAAGAAGAGATGGATGTTAAGACAGTAGGCAACTGTTTAAATCTTTATTACTGCCTGTTTCATTGTAATTGTAATTCCTACCTCTCAGGATTGCATGGGTTAGTTTAAAATACAGGTAAAGGACACATTTTTAACAAAAGCCATATAATAAGTTGGCTATTTCAGACATTTCAAGTATTGAACTCAACTTCATCTCCCTTTTTTTCCAGTTGCTGCTGTAGTGTTATTCTGTACAGCCCAAAGCCCACATAATATACCTCTGACTGAAGTAATTGGCCCAATATGGCTAATGTTGCTACTTGGAACTGTGCATTGTCAGATTGTTTCAACACGAACTCCTAAGCCACCTCCCAGCACAGGGGTTAAAAGAAGAAGGTATAGTCTGTGTTAAAGTACTTGTCATTTAGGATTGTTCAACTGTTCTAAAGAACGCGCATGGAAAATGTAGGGTTTTACAGTCTCTGCTTTGCAAGAGATGAGAAATTGGTGCTGTTTTTATCTGAAACTGTAAAATGAGTGCTTAATTGGTGCTCTTGACACATTGACTAGTTTGTGCATTGTTTTATTTGAATTTTAATGCATTGAACCTGACATTTTGCCTCAAAACAGTTTGTGTTTGAATAGTGGTGGAGTGACAGTATTTATATTACTGCAAATTTAGTTTTAGAACTCTGTGCAATACTGACTAATGATCTCTGTGGGAAACATACGTTAAAGGAGAAGCTATTTGAAATGTAGAACTTAAGTCTTCCAGCACTTCACCGAGTATGGTTTGCTGTTGTGAGTTGTCCCATTAAAATGGGAAAACCTGCAGTAGTGAATTTTGCAGGTCTAAGCCTCTGATGATAAAACAAAATGTATTTTGAGTTTAAGTGTTATGATAATGCGTAAGTGTTATGTTTAGTTTTAGTAAATTAAGTTTATTAAAACGATGTGATAAAGCTTTAGCAAAATATTTCTTGCTTGTTTTTGCATGCTTAAACTGCTGAACACATTATAGAACTAGTAGATTGCACTTACGAAGCTACCTTCCAATTTTAATCTCTTCTGATGAAGGAAATTAAGGAAAGCAGCACATTTGGAAGTACATAGGGAAGGAGATGGCTCTAGTACCACAGATAACACACAGGAGGGAACAGTGCAGAGCTACGGTACAAGCACCTCTTGCAGTATTGGCGCTGTCTTCAGAGATATCTGGCATGCTGCTTTCTTTTTATCAGGGTTTGTATTTATTCAAGGCTACATATGTGTTAGAGATGCACTATCCCTTTTCTAAATGAGTAAACATTTATGTAATGATTAAACTTTTATTGATCTACTTTTTGTTCTTAGTTGTAAACTCATCTCAGTACTTGAACATGTACTAATGTGTTGTTTCTTGACTTTTGCAAATACTGATGCAATAATTTTGAAAAGGTATTGAATTAACTCTTAGTTAAATAGTATTTTGATGTAGGACTACCCTATCAGGAACGAACCAACCCAGTTTCTCAATTTTAATCCAATGAGAAAATTAGATTCTTTAACTTTATTTTATTAAATTAGCTGTTTAGTACTCTGCGAGAGTGCGTATTGAACTCTATCACTGTTATCATATTACACACTTTCTGAAGGAAAAGCCTTCAGGTTTCAAATAGGCACAGCATTTATTTTATATATAAGTATACATTTTCTAATTGGAAGAAACATGTAATCCTGTTACATTTCAGAGCTGTTTTGAAAATGATTGATCTGCTAATGCAGTGTTCTGGGCAACTGAAAAGTTTTTTAAAAAACTATTCTGCATCACCCTGTTCAAGATATGCTATACACACAGCATTGTGAGAACTATGTATTAGCATTTATTAACAAGAAAAAGTTTGCTCATAAAGCAGTATGAAATTGAGAAAAGGGATACTGCACATTATTACATTGATGTTTTGTTGTGCATGTTGCAACTTAAATATGGCAACACTAACATGTCTGTCATACTTGTGATATGTGCTCTTAACCACCAGTAAAGCTTATTTTATGTTATGTTACATTCTGGGAATATCTAGTTGAAACTCTGGAGAAGTTGTAAAAATGTTTAAATATATCGCAAGTGATGAGTTCATTTGACTTTTTCCTGTGTGGATTAAGCTAGTTTTGACAAACTAGCAGTCTTAGTAATAGACACCACTGCTGTTCTTTGGGTCTGTATACATTACTTTCTGGTATGTTTGTAGTATCATCTTGTAAAATTTTGAATATTTTCCATTCATTAAAGATACTGATCTGCAATAAGGAATGTGGGAAGATTAATTTTGTTCCCTGCCTTCCTTGCATTGGGCTCAGTATTTTCAGTTGAGAAGGGCTGTGTGGGACTCACTCTAAGGACTTGTTTAAACCATTTAATGAGAGGTAGTGTGTGTATATATATAGATGTTAAGCCTCAATGATGACTACTTAGCATATACAGTATCTTCAAAGGATAAAGAACACAGAATGACAGAGAATGCTGTAAGTAGCTGTTAGTCATTTGTTACCTCTTCAATTTTAGAGGCACAGTTGTTTGTATGTCTGGAGCCATACAAACTGCATCAGGAACTCATACAGCTGAAAAATAACCATTTTCCCAGGAGATCATGCAGATCAGTTTCTTCATGTAATTTTTTGGGGGGCAATGCAAACAGTTTTGTCAGCACAGTGGCATGGCAGAGTGGGGCTGGAAATGAGTAAGCAGGAGTGTGCAGTGTGGAGTATATTGACTACTTTACTTGGGGATGTTGCTGAAGAAAATCATAGAAAACCTCAGTGCAAAGAAGCTGTACAGTGACATCTGTTTCTTAAGACATATTTTGAAGCTCTTTAGATAAGCACATTAGAATGTCTCATTAGTGTTTATTTACAGCAGGTTTTTTCAGCTTTGAGATTTTCTGGAGTTTAAATATAGGTCTTTAACACATTGTTTCAAAATTAACCACAGAAATTATGTTCGTTGCTTTAGGGCAGGACCCTGTGTACCTTGCCTACACTCAGGTCATTGGTAGTTTGGAACTGCATACTCAATAGATATGCTTTTGAATGGCAGAACTCAGTCTGACTAATAAAATAGAATTCTAAACTTTAATCCAGCACAGGGACAATTTAGGAAATATTAATTATTAATTATTTTCACTGGAAAGGAGGGCAATATCCAAATAGGTAATTTATTCAGAATGTAGGACTGACTTGGGACTTTGCTCTGTATGCGTGTTCGTACTTCAGTTATGGAAATCTTACAATTGTAACTTCTTTAAGAAGTTTTGCAGGTAAACAGGGAGGAAAGTTTTTTTTTGACCAACCCCAATGAAAATACTTGGGAATAGAATACTTGGCAATGAAAATCCACAGTCTTCCAGAAAACTGATTTAAATCTTCCTTAATATTTTCTCTAGCTAATACAAGAATAAGACTGTGTAATTCTTGACTTAGCTTTTGCATATGTTCAAGCTGTTTAAGACCTTGGATTTATTCATGGTGTTGTCCTGTCTTGCTCTTAAATACATTTAATTCTAGTATGAAATTTTAAAAGTTGATTAATGATGTGTATATATAGTAATTCTAGGAGACTGCGTTTCTATCAGATAAGGAAGCAGTGTTCATGTTTGGTTTTGTTTTTTCTTTAATACACTGTAGTGCATGAAAGCCTAACTTTAAGCCCAAATTCATGCTTTTCTGGCTTGAGGCTTACACTTAAATTTAGGGATTCTTACAAAAAAAAAAATAAATTTCGTTTCTACATTAAAAATAAATGAGAGACTTCAGTTAAGTAATTGATTTTTCAAAAGGAGCCTTAGTTGATATCAGACTCAAATTTTTTTGCAGTTCTAGCATTTAAACATTGCTTGAGAAGTGAAGTCCTGTCTGAACAAATTATACATAGATACAGATGTTCTTTTTTTATTCTACTCAACAGTTTGAGGCTGCTTCTTCCTCGTAGCTTTCAAGTTTCATATGAAATTTATAAAAACCTTCTCAAATCAAACTTGGAAGAGTTATCCTGTTTCTCCACTCATACAGCTTAGTAACTTGTGGAATAAGTCTCTCTGACTGGATGTGTATCTGTATGTATGAGAAGAGAACTGCATTCCCTTTGACATTTTTAAAAAGTACCAAAAGTGTATCTAATGCATTGAATATTGGCCTCTCTGGGTTCCTGCTTGTTGCAGATAATTTAATATTGGTGCTACTTCCTTAGTGCTTACAACTGAGCTTACTGAAAGGTACTTTTTTATAGTTATTTGCCACTGAAAGGCTGATACTTGCTTTATTCCAGAAGTGGAACAGCAATTTTTTTCATTAAATAATAAGCTAAGCTTTCTCTTTCTTCAGTTGTCTTATCTTCAATTAATTTAGTTAAGCAGTGACATTATGGAATGGCACAAATACATTTCTAACATCTTTACTGTTGATAGTTTGACTTTTTCGTCCAAAGCCTCAATAATATTTTAGATTATCATCTTAATGGACCTAGAAAATTACAACCCTGTATGTGAGCTAGCACATTAGTAATCTGCAAACTGAAGGCTTACTGACTGCTGCTCTACCACAAAATGCATGCTAAAGCATCTTGCTCTCACTTCCCTTTGTAAGCTTAGAATAAAAATTAATTGATGCAGATGTATAATACCTACAGAAAGTGTTTCTGCTAGTTTCATACTAATTTAGAAATAAACTTGTCTAAGAATTTTGGGAATAGGTCAGGGAACAGTAGATGAGTTCTGTGGCTTCCTACAAGAAAAGTGGAGCAGCAGTTACTTTGGTTTAAAAAAAATAATGCTGTTAGCTTTTTTTCAGGAAGGAGTGAGGGAAGGTAGAATGCGATTAAAGATGGGAAAGGAGGATGAAACACCTAGTAGCATTGTCTCTTCTCTTTGTTATTTTGTCATTCCAATAGCTGAGTTGTTCCTTTTTGGATTTTTCCATTTTTTCCATCTCTCCCTAGCCATTTTTTGTGTTCAGCTCTCCTCTGTATATGTGGAATACCTTATTTTGAGAGTAATGTGAGGTGACTATCCCAATTCTCCTGATTTGTTCAATGTACATATTAAAGTGGAACTTAATCTTCTGTTGTGTAATCCAAGCTCTCACAGAATGCCTCACTCCTTAAAGAGAAAGGCAATGCATATTGCCTCATAAAAGCACAAGATCAATTGAACAGATTCTTGATAGCTTTATGACTTATGTGCAGTGTTCTACTTTTACTAAAAAATAAAACAATCTGGAAACTTGATTTATAACACTTCTTTTTTCCCCCCATAAGTGTTCTGGCAATCTAACAAACAAAATTTAATAAATGCAAGATATTGGTGTTCTGATTATTTTTTTTCTTGTGTCATTTACTTTGAGAATACAGAAGTGTAAGGGGAGACTTAAAGCAGTCTCTATCGATAAGCTGCTATTCCTTTTCATTCCTTCATTGACTGCACTTTCTGATGTGGAAGTGTAATTATCCAAATGTTTGCTTTCAGCAAGCCTTTTTCTGGCATTAACTGTTCTTGCTGCTATGTCTGTTGACTAGATCAGTATCTAGACTTGATGTCTAGAGAATGTTATGGAAGACTATTCGTCAATATCAGTAGTCTTAAGAATAATAAGAGTGAAGCATCATTCATAAACTTACTTTGTGATTTGAAACAGGCTTAATTAATGTGTTTGCAAGATATAATGAAATATGTTTCTAGGGGTGTTACTGGATAATATGGTAAAGGGTAAATCCCCTTCTGTTCAGTAGAGTTGTGAATAAACAGACTGTATTTAAAAACAACAAAAAATACCTGTACGCACAATACTAAACAGCATGTTTGTTTCAGCTCCAGGAAATGGCATGCTTGCTTTGAATTAATAACACTTAAAGAAAAATTTAGCATACCTCTTTTTTTTTGTTAAGATAGAATAGAGAAGTTTCTCATTTACATTTGAGGCTTGTGGTTCTATCGGTTTAGATTTAAAACAGGTTTCCTTTTGTCTTCTTTCAGTAGCTAGTGATATTTTCTTTCAGACACTGTCAGTAACAATTTTAGGAAAGGATAATGGGTATTATTTAGAAAATGAAATATTTACAAATATGGTGTCATATTTATATGTTTGTGGTCATCTTAGTAGTAAAACTAAAGCATGGGTTGAGAGAGATAAGCAGGATTTAGACTGGGAAAATGTTACAGAACCGTTAATTTAATACATATATTTGTTTCAAATATAGATCTAAGAAAGCTAAAAACTCAATAGATAAATCCACTGAGACTGATAATGGCTACGTATCCCTTGATGGGAAAAAGACAGGTAAAAGCAGTGAAGAATGTATGCAGGCCCATGAACGTCGATGTGAAGTGATTAAGCCAGAAGAGTTAGGGTGGAACACTGCAACAGGGAGAGATGCCTTCAACAATCAGAGTCATCACAAAGTAAGTGTGCTTCATTGCTTCCTAAACAGGGTTATTAATTTGTCAAATTATACATGAGGTATATTTTTATGATGATTTTGATGCATTCTTCTCTCCTTACCCTTAAAAATGTTTTTAAAATGAAATCAGTCTTAAGGTCCGTGGACCAGAAGTTATTTTAAGTCTTTTTATTTCATCCTTATATTCCTAGCCTTTCCTTTTTCTTTAGGAGGATCCTTACTGACATCTAAACATTCTTTGCCATTCTGTATTTCAGTGCACGAATTTGTGTGCTGTCTTTTATCTCTGGGTTTTTCCAGACAAGCTAAACACACTGTACCTTATCCTGCCTCTTTGATACTCTGGGCACAGGTCTGTCTCTGTGCTAAAATGGAACAAATTTTGGATTACCGACAATTTGTAATTCTGAGGCCATTCTGAGCATTTGTCTGTGAATGATCTTCCTTTTCCTTTTTTTTTTTTTTTTAATTGATATCTGTAGAAGAAGAGGAAAGCATGGTTTCCCTCTCAAAGTAGGCAGGACTCTCTTATAGTGAGGAATAGGGATAAGATGGAAGCATAGGAAGTGGTCATGAAAGAGAGCAGAACTTTTAATTTGACTGGTTCTGACTGTCTCCTGGATATCCTGTTTTCATCTTACTGTTCTACAGAATAGCTTTTCCAAATTGTTATTTCTGGCTCCTTTATCATTGGCATTTGAACACATATTGGCTGCCATTACAGCTCTTACACTTGGCACTGTCTCACTGGTATTTGTCATCAATGATCAGTCACGGGACCGGTGCTATTTAGGGTTAATCTTTGTTGGAGACACGGACAGTGGCATTGAGCGCACCCTCAGCAAGTTTGCCGACGACATCAAGCTGTGTGGTGTGGTGGACATGCTGGAGGGAAGGCATGCCATACAGAGGGGCCTTGACAGGCTGGAGACATGGGCCCAAACCAACCTCATGAAGTTTAGCAAGGTCAAATGCAAGGTCCTCCAGCTGGGTCAAGGCAATCCCAAGCACAGATATGAGTGGATTGAGAACAGTCCTGGGGAGAAGGACTTGGGCGTGCTGGTGGATGATAAGATCAATATGAACCAACAGTGTGCGCTTGCAGCCCAGAAAGCCAACTGTGTCCTGGGATGCATCAAAAGATGTGTGACCAGCAGGGAGAGGGAGGTGATTCTGCCCCTCTACTCTGCCCTCGTGAGACCCCACTTGGAATACTGTGTCCAGCTCTGGAGCCCCTAACATGTGAAAGATCTGGAGCTGTTGGAGCGAGTCCAGAGGAGGGCTACCAAGATGGTCAGAGGGCTGGAGCACCTCTCCTGTGAGGACAGGCTGAGAGAGTTAGGCTTGTTCAGCTTGGAAAAGAGAAGGCTCCGAGGAGACCTCGTAGTGGCCTTCCAGTACCTGAAGGGGCCCTACAAGAAAGCTGGGGAGGGAGTTTTTACAAGGGACAGTGATGATAGGACGAGAGGCAATGGGTGGAAGCTGAGAGAGGGTAGATTTAGACTGCATATAAGGAAGAAGTTCTTTAACCTGAGGGTGGTGAGGCACTGGAACAGGTTGCCCAAGGAAGTTGTGGATGCTCCATCCCTAGCGGTGTTCAAAGCCAGGCTGGATGGAGCCTTGAGCATATGAGGCGTCCCTGCCGTGGCAGGGGGTTTGGAACGAGATGATCTTTGAGGTGCCTTCCAACCCAAACCATTCTGTGATTATATGAATCATAGCAAGGGTTTTTTCATGATAATATCAAAGGTTATGTCAAAGGAAAAGTTATTCTACTGGAAGCCTACAGGTAGACGTTTTCATGAAGGAAAGGTGTTCTTTGTGGATTTCATAGCCAAATTTTTTAACAATTCCTTAAAGATCCATATAATTAAGTCAGAGTGAAGGTGGTGAAAGTTTATCTCAGGGCAAAAACTTGACTCTGTTGCTTTGCAGGAGGTGCTTTCTCAGCAGTGATAGCAAATGAGGTTCAGTTGTCTTTATCAATTCCAAGCATTTTGCATTCTTGATGAAATTCAACAAATCAAGGAATTTTAAGAAAAAGTAATTTTAAAGAGCTTTAAGTTGTTTTGATAGAATGGCTGAGGTGTTTTCCGTGTTTAACTTGCTTGGTGAGTACACACGCAAGTTAAAGAGAGGTTGGCAGAAGCTGTTCTCATCTCTTCCTCCAAAGTCAATTGATACATTTCAGTGCCACTACACAAGATAGTGGATAAGACACCCCACACTGTTCTGCCTGCCTCTCTTTCTCTATGGAACTCAGCTGTTAAAAATTGAAATGACCTCGCCTTGAAGCATCTCAGAACACAGAGTTCACCATGGCAGAGAGAATGAAGTCTGCATTTGAAGGGGGGGGAAATGATTTGTTGTATTTGTAGAGAATAGCTTCACTATTTTTGTCCTTTTAGCATTTCACTGATGGCAGGAAGATTGCAAAGGAAACTTTACAAGGTCCTATCTGGTGATCTCATCATAAATGAGACTATACAAAAAAGTTTTTGACAGCTGAATGATCCTTTGCTCCTTTTTTCCGCTTTCTGTTGCTGTAAGGGCTGGTTTAACTTTAAAGTGAGGAAATGGAAAATGGAACAAATTAATGATCTGTAGCACTTCATCGTTGGAAGAAGAGGCAAATGTTAAATTTGTACTGTATGTGTTGATAATTCAATGTTATAGTGTCCGCTGTCACAATTTTTGTGGATTTTTGGTTTGATTTTGTCCTGATTTTTTTTCCAAATCTGGATATATTGCCTTTCTTGCTAGGTTTGCTTTAGACAAAATCACATTTAAAATAAGAATGTCAGAATTGCTCTTTAGTATAACACAAACTAGCCCTTCATCATCTGAGAGCTGTTTATTTTGATAATACAATTTATATTTTATAGTTCCTGCTCTACTGCTTAAATTTGACAGTTAGAAATGCATTAATACCTGATTTAACTGAGCATAGATAATGTTGCAGAAATAAATTAGTTTTCAGTAGTTCAGAACAAAACCTAGTGAGTATGACTGTATATCTTAATAATACTATATTTGTTGCACTAGGATACTCACAGGACTGTGACAAATTTATCGGATGAAGTTTCAAGTGAGGAAGGGCCTGAAACTGGATATTCTTTACGTCGCAATGTAGAACGCACTTCTAGTGATTGTACGCTTCGAAACAGGAAATCTCACCATTATAAGAAACATTATCCTCTGGAGGTATGTTCTTTTCTGTTGCTTCTTTTCTGCAAATTGGTAAAACCTCCTGGTTTCGTACTGAATAGATAAATTTTCCTCATACTTTTTTCTCCTATATTGGATTTTAGGGGTCTTTTAATTGGAAGCCATGCTGATGGGGTCAAGGTTGGGTTTTTTGTTGTTGTGTTTTGGTGGTGTGTTTGTTTTGGTGGGTTTCTTTTGTTAATAAGAGCATTTTGAAACTAAGAAGTTTTTATTTAGTTGGTTTGAGCTTCATCAATTCATTGTAAGGAGCCTAAAATATATTCTATAGATCTTGCATCAGGTTATGGCCAACTCTTTTGCTGGTTTTTGACATCAGTTATCTCCTCTGGAAACTTGATTTGTTACAGAAACAGTAATAATTGGCAATATCCAAATTTTTGTCATGCTAGTGTTGCTGTTTCTCTCCATTTAGTTAGTATTTTGTTTTCACTAGGGTTCTTGTGGAGAAGTCTGGTTGACTCTACTTCTGAGTTTTCATTCCCTCATGTTTATTGAAATAATAATTCAAAATATTGTCATGAATTCTCAACAAAATTGTTAATACATAAAAATACTGATTTTTTAAGAGTCTTGATGATATCATAGCTTAGAAGAGGGGAATTCATAGATTCCATGATAGCGGAGTCCTTATTTGTAGTGACTCAGATGTTGAAAGAGAAGGAGGTATGTTATCATATTTTTATTTATTTATTCATAATTTTAAAGAAATTGTGCTCTTTTTTCTTTGTGGTATGCAACTTAACAGGTATATGGAACTTTTTTTTTTTTAAAGGCTGCATTGCTGTTTTTTCACTCGGACTATGAGGAAAGAGTGTAAAGAGTCATTTCAGCTCTGACAAAAGTCCCCTTACAGATGGGTTTTCTAGGCAGCCTAATGAATAAGCTTTCTACTTGATGTAAAAAATATCTCCTTAGAAGTTTTCAGATATTACTTTCTCTGATAACAATTGCAAAGCCCTGAAGTTGATGCTTTCATACAAACATTGTTAGATAAGATTATCTTCTATTATTTCATGTATTTCTTACAGATTTTGGTTAAAAAGATTCAGGAAGCTAATTGATTTGAGTGTTCAATGCCTCATGCATGTTTGATTTAGAATAACTCAACAGGTTGATACTTGGAACTGTTTGTTTTGTATTACAGAAGATGTTTCTTGACTGTATACTTGTGCAGCTGGTAGTGATTGACAACAAGAAGCAGAAAGACATGATTACAGGAAATTCTTTTTCAGCTTAAATGTATTTTCTCTAGCATAGAGTGCTCCAGAGCCAGGGAAGTCTGTGTAGATATCTTCAGAAGCGGAAGAAACTAAATTTGCTTTCTGTGTAGCTTTGGCAGTAATATTTCACACTTGTTCCCCATTTATTTATCTGACTGATACCATGAAAGAGGAAGCCTTTCTTTGTTGTTACCAGCTCGCCTCCTCCACATAATTACAAAGGAAATGAAACAATAGTTTTCAAATCTGTGAAAGCTTTCTTTGTATTTAAAAAAAAATAAATTAGTGAAATCAGTGGATATACTCTCAACTTCTGACCTACATCTTCTTTTATCTGCATGTTTACTTGTCAATTATTATTTGAGCAAGCTTCTTTAATGTTCTTACTTTATTAACTTCAGGACTCAGTGGTACCCAGTAGTGACTGCCTTCTATAAATAATTATTTTTTTTTAAGGAAAAAAATTAGTTCAGGCTCTTTCCAGATTGGTGTTATCCCTGACTTTGTAAAGAGAGGGAGATAGCTCAGACCATTTTTTTTTGGAAGTTTTATTTACAAAATTGCTTACATAAAATACATTAAGCATGGTTTTAAGGAAGAACAAAGAACATTTCTTCAGATAGTAATGCATTAGAAATGTTAAATTAGTAGGTCTGCTGAAACATTGCTTAATTATTTTTTTCAGTGTAAAAAATTGTGTATATTCTTGTGAGAAACTAGTAGACAGAAATAAACTTTGTGTTGAGGAAACAGAAATTGCAATAGGATGGCAACGAGTAGGATGGATGGTACTGCTTTTTAAGACTACCTACCTGTCTTGCAGGAAATGGATTCTGCTTACTGTAGAAAGTAGCTTAAAACTCTGCATTCTTGTTCTGAAGGCAGCATTAGATTGTTTCATAAATATGCATGGGAGATTTGAATGGCCCAAACTTAATACTTTTCTTTATCTATCTTTATAGAGGTAAAATTTGAACATAAGGCATGCTTAGCGATGCACTAGGGATGTATACTCTTGCTTATTTTTCCTCTCTCCACCTGAATCGTAACTCTCTTCAAAGAAGCTCACTCCTTGAGAAAGTACATTAGTAGTAACAATGGGGAAATGTGATTTGTAGGGGACTCTGGGAGTCAATTCCTCTTTTATTACAGGTTCATATTTTTAGAAATGTACTTCTGGAACATACCAGGCTTTCTTTTAAAACTCATTAAATTGTGTCCACATTGCTTGCTTGAAAGGCTATTTGAGTGCTTCGGGTCTTGGATGACTAGAAGTATGACTCTTCTTCCTCCAGAGCCTTGTCCTTTCTAGAGAAAGTATTCCTTACTGCACGTAGAAGTTAATAGTACTTCAGGTCAGACAATTAGAGACAGAAAATTAAAATGTCAAATTAATCTAAAATACTTTGTGAATGATGCTTTTCTCAGTCACGTTTCTGAACTACAATTTCAGTCTGATGTATAATGGCTTTAAGCCTCACTTGTCTTTCACGTTTTCACTAAAATAATGAAACTGTAAAGTTTTTTTAAAGAGGCTTAATTTATAGCTTGAAAAATTAGAAGTTTGAGATGTAGTTGTGGCTTGATAATTGTTAAAGTCTATATCAATGAGTTCTAAAAATCTAATTATTTCCTTTTAATAGTTAGTATGATTTGATTCTTCATGATGTGATCCCCACCCCAACAAAGCAGGGACCACAGACTGTTGCCTGTTTGTACAGTGTCTAACAATGTGGAACCTCTTCGACACCCCTTCAATAAACATGTAATTCTTCTGATGAGAAAGATAATGCAATGGAACACAAAGAAAACAGATAAACATGAATTCACTCATTTGAACTTTATAACTGTTTTGTCAGGAAACAATGTAGAACAAAAATGCTGCATTAATTCCAATACATATTTTAATTTCAGGATACACCTAAATCAGGTACCAGCTGCAGCTCTCGGTGTTCAAGCTCCAGACAAGATTCTGAGAGTGCGAGGCCGGAATCGGAAACCGAAGATGTGCTGTGGGAGGACCTCTTACACTGTGCCGAGTGCCACTCTTCCTGCACCAGTGAGACAGATGTGGAAAGCCCTCAAGTGAATCCATGTGTGAAGAAAGAATACAGAGATGACCCATTCCATCAGGTTGGTGTCCACCAATTTTTATTTTTTTACTTTACAGACAAGTTCAGTATAATCAGCTTTATTGATGTCAGGAGAAAGAACTCTATATTAAATGAAAGTAACAAAGCCAAAGTGATTTAATAGAATTAAAACAAGGAAAATTTGATTTCTACTACCCAGTTATTAATTTGCCAAATGAAGAGGATATGACAATGTACTGAAATAGCCTACGGAATATGTGAGTGTTTGAATCTTTGTTCTGGACAAGCACTGATTGATTTAAGTTTCCTTTGTGGTAGATGGTTCTGGATTGGTTTGTTTTCGGTTTTTTTTCCTTCTGTTTTCTCTAGTGGAATTACTTTTTGAGAGCACGTATCAGACATCTTTCTGTTTGCTTATATATAAATGAATATAACAAAGTCCAAACAAAGATAACATACATAGTATCTAGTGTTCTATATACATATACATAATGTGTGTATATGATACTACATGCGTAGTGAATATGTCTAAATTATATTTAGTTATAATAATTTTATTTTTACTTTAAAGCTAAAAATTTTATTTCCCTTCTTTAATGCTGTTCTGTAGCAACATATAGCCAGTCATTTCTGCAAATGTTAATGTTTTTTGGGCAACACTTCAGTTGCATCCTGCTTTGGGTTTGTGTTGGACAGAATCCATTGTTAATATTTGATCATTAACAATGAAGTATTAGTCTTCATTTGATAAAATCCATTCAGATGTCACAGTGCCAGTTATATTTATAGTACCAATCTTACCTTTAAATTGCTTGTTAATTGCATTGCTAATTTGAACCATGTAAGTGAAAAGATGGAGAGAATGTGAAACATTCTTCTGGGTAAATGTCATATGAGTTGGTAGTGCATCATCAGTGCTAAGGAATGCTGTGCAAGAGATGGTGTTAATGCTAGATAAAGAAAAGAATTTCCAAAGACAGGCTTTTCACTCATAACCAGAATTGAAAATTATGTATTTGGTCATTTTAAAAAACACCCTTCCCCCCGAAAGAGATAGGAATTTGGATTTCATGCAGTCTTTGGGGTTTTTTGATTTATTTTTAGTTATTGCTTACATTCCATATAAACAGGAAAATTGAAGCCTTACAATAGGGTGTTGAATTGCAGCATATGCATTGACTTTGCTTTTCTGCAGTTGAGTTTTTACTGTTTGACTGTAGAGCATGAATTTTTGAGTTTCAGCTCCTGGTGTTGATGCTCCCTCTAGAGGGAGACCTTGGAAACCTGTGATTAAGAAAGTCCTGCAACTAATATTTCTGTTGTTTTAATAATATAAATCCAGTTTTCATCCAATGGAAAAAAAAGGGGAATAAAATTGAGTACTTAGCAGAATACAAAGATTTTGGATAAATACTGATAAAGCAAGTAATAAAATAAAAAGCTTTACTTTTAATCAATGATAAATTACATTCTAAATATAATATCATGTCCCTGCCCCCCTGCCCAGCACCACCACTTCTAGTAGTTGATGCACATAGTGCTATGTGACCAGGCAGAGTTGAGGGCAATTTTAATCACCTGAATGGAAGAGGGGTGAGATAGGGCTGAGGGAAGTCAAGAAATGGCTGCAGCAGAACTTGTTGCTTCAACATTTTTCCAGATCTTTAAGTTCTAACTTGGCACTCTGTTTAGATTCAAGGTGCCTCAGCCATAAGTGCATTCAGTAGGTGAGGCTGGGATTGCTTGGCTCTTGGAGCAGTGTGAATTGATTAGACTCCTACCACTCGCTCTGAGTCTTGCCACATACAGTTAGCATAGATGAGGCCTTTATCCAGAACAAGGATTGTGAAGTAGATAAATACCATTAAAAGCAAATAAAGAAAATTGTTGGCATTAGGCTAAACCTGAGAAGAGTACCTTTCAGAACATTAGGGGGAAAAAATAATAATCAGAAAAATAAAAGATTCCATTAACTATGTGACAAAATAAGAGATAGCTTATAAGTAGACCTTTGTTTTTGTAGCTCTCTCTTCTTTAATATGTTTGAGCAAAAAAGAAACAAATCAATGCTCAACCACAATAACTCAAAACTTAGAAAATCAAGTATGGCAAGGAAAGATCTCTGTACTCACAGCTATTTCTTGGAAAAGAATTGGATAATTTTGAGGAATGTGGGTAGCATATAGTAGAAGTAAATGGTATATAACTATTTGTGTCAGTCTAAAGCATTTTTTGATGGCATATTGCTGACAAAGGCATAGTGACATGACAATAAATTTTTATCTCTGATGGAATGTGTTCCTTGTTCTCCTCAGAGTCATTTGCCTTGGATCCACAGTTTGAATCCAGGACTAGAAAAAATAAGTGCAATTGTATGGGAAGGTAATGACTGCAAGAAGGCTGATATGTCTGTGCTTGAAATCAGTGGTATGATAATGAACAGAGTGAGTATTCTATTTACTTTATGTAAATATTGTATTAAGGAGTCTAAGCACTACCAAAAATAAGCTTGGTTTATGTTGTGCGTTTCTTTCTTTTTTTTCTTTCTTTCTTTCTTTTTTTTTTTTTTTTTAAAGTATCTGTTATCGACATTATTGTTCTGTGACATACATCACTGATTTATTTGTTACTAACAGATAAAAGAGCTACCAAATCTTAAGTGTTTGGGACAGTATAATGCGCTCGCGTTGTTAGGTGCTTACTAACATGGCCAACCTCTGTTTTGTTGTTACAAAGTGATATGTGCTGTGAATATTCTTATTTGTCTCCTGATTCCAATTGGGTTAAGAATATAAAGACCTGATGCTGAAGTTACGATTGGAGAAGAAAGCTTTCCTCTTCAGGAAACAAACATCTAAGAGGATGAGTGGGATGTCTCACTAGTCCTTCCTTCTTTTTCCTAGTACTCCTTTTCAGGAAACAGTTGGAAAAGCATTTAATCGATGCCGTACTCTTTTTCAATATAGACAATGTAGACATTTCATAGAGTTGAACATAAATTCCTAGCATAGCTTAAGAAAACTATCACTAATTCTGACAAGTTGATACTTACCATCTGCAACTTTTGGAAAAGCGGTGTATTCACAAACTAAGTTCAGATCTTGGTACCTGACTCGGAGTCAATTTGGGTGCAATTCACAGCAGAAGTAAACTTAACAAACCCATAGCCAGCATAATAGAACTCCAGTGCTGTCTGCACTGTGAACACTTTGATTCCTTTAAAAAACATACAACCTAAAAGCAAAGCACAAGTAGGAGCAACGTACAGGATGTAAGCAACACAGTCTGATTGGCACACTTTGCGAATTCAGTGTTGAATGAATTTTTAATACAAGAATATGCACTGGAGTCTTTTAACTGCGATGTTATGTTGTTGGGTTTTTAAATGATCTATCATATTTGGTACCTGTGCCTTAAGTGCTCTTTGAGGACTTCTTTCATAATAGTAGATTGTGAAGATGCTTGGTTGAAGGTTTCATATAACTTATCAGGTTATAAAGTGTTCTTTGCGATAGTATGACAGTAACATTAATAATTTATTGACTTAATTCCAAATCAATTCCAAAATTAAAACTATGCATTGTTTTCTTTTGTTTTTAGGTGAACAACTATATACCAGGAATCGGTTATCAGATTTTTGGAAACGTCATATCTTTAGTCTTGGGTTTAATGCCATTTGTCTTTCGACTTTCACAAGCTAAAGATTTGGAACAATTAGCTACACATTCTGCTACTGAACTTTATGTGACTGCATTTGGATCAAATGGAGACATTCTGGTTCTCTCAATGGTTATTATAAGTTTTGTGGTCCGTGTGTCTCTAGTATGGATTTTCTTTTTTCTGCTATGTGTAGCAGAGAGGACATATAAACAGGTATGAACAGCAAACTAAGAGGCTTCATCCAAAGCAAAACAAGGTTTAATATTTGTGGTTTTTTTTAACTATGTTGATATTTTAAACTTTTCTTCAGCGCACTGTGATTCATAGAACAATGATGACAAATACTTCAGTGGGCTTACAGTTTAGGAGGTGACTCAGCTGCAACGGACTGAAGTCTCTGTATGGTCTCTGTAGCTAAACCTTTTATCCTGGAGAGCATTTCTGAGGGAAAACTTTTCAATCTTTTATTTCAGATTTCTGGCTCAATGCATTAACCCAGCTCTTAGTCCTGTCCCGGTTTGTCTCACTTTTTATCAAGGAGAAGGAGTTTCAATAGAAGAACTCTATAAATTTCTAGTTTGTTCTGTGAGTGTGTTTCATTCAGAACCTTCAGTTTAATTCAAAACAGTTCAGTCCAGACCCTAGCTGAGAGCCTTGCCTGCTCTGCTGGTAGATCAGTCCCATGGCTGGAGAACGTGAGACCTGCTAGCTGAAGTAATACAGTTAACTTATTGCTTTTTATTGCAATTTAAACTTCTAAGAGAGTATCAATATCTGTTGCTAGCTTCAGAGTATAGATACTTACTGGTCTGCAAAAGAAAAATTTTTATACTTTCTTTTCTCAAAGTATAGCCAACATACGTGGTTGAACGCAGTAGAATAGAATTAACCATCTTCTAATAATCATTTCTGGTGGATGGAACTTCTGTGATACAGGCACTGTCTAATGCAAGTTAGATTTTCTACCAAATTTTAAGAACGTAGCAGATCTGTTGTCTGAAATTTGAAGAAAGGAACTCAAAAGTGTAGCTAAATTTTGTTTGTCATTAGAATATGAAGACTTTTAAAACTTTTTAGTGTACCTCCTCATTTTAGTAACCCGCTACTCTTATTTCTGCACTATATTAGCTTTTTAAATTTACACTGATACATTGCACATTACTTTGACATCTTAAGTGAAGCCTTTTCTTCATTTTCCTTTTAGTGCCCTTGAAAATCAATTAACAGTTTAAGTAATTTTTTTTCATTCTCTGCAGAGACTGCTTTTTGCCAAACTTTTTGGTCATCTAACATCTGCCAGAAGGGCAAGAAAATCGGAGGTTCCTCACTTCCGCTTGAAGAAAGTACAGAATATAAAAATGTGGCTTTCTCTCAGGTCCTATCTAAAGGTAAAATAATGTGTATTTTTGCTACCACTTTGATGTAAAGTATCTCATATGCTATTGATGGAAGGTTGGTATTCTAGTCTGAATTTTTCCTCCTGTACTCTTGCCTCTATTGGTGCACATGTGCCCTATATGCTTCATTTTAGTGGCTCTGGGCCAGCAGTGTCTGCAGGCACTCAGATTGTGAGAAAATACATGTCTGTTTTTTACCTTGGAGCAAAGTATGAGTGTGTTCAGAGTTGGAGTCGTGTCTTACTAGTGCTAACAGAAAAGTCGCTCAGGTTGGGTAAAAATGACCAATTGTAAGATAATACAGACAATACCTTATTGTAAGAGCCCCACCAGTTAGTGTCATTAACACAAAAGGAATTTATTAAGCAAGACAGTTTATGTGCATATTTGTGCTGTGAGTGTATACGTGGCTGATGAAGCTAGAAATTATGCCCAAGTGTTATCTGTAAGACATTCCGATCCGTCTATTGTATGTTCAGCTCATAATTGAGTAATCTCTTTATATCTCTGTAATGATCTTTTCAAGCCAGAGCATTTGGATGATTCTTTGTGAAAGGATCCGTATTATCTAACTCAGGGCTGTTTTTTCAGTTGGCTGTTGTTCCCCCCCGCCCCCCAAGTTTTTTTCCATTTTTCTCTCTGCGTTAGGAAATTCAAATCAGATGAAGCTAGGTTTTCCCCTATTTGGTTTTTGTAAAACCATTTTTTTGGTGAACAGCAACTGACAATATCTTGTTAGTGGTGGTAATCCCCTTATTTGCATCTATGCTTCTTTCCAACAACTATTAAGAAACGTTAGATGAAATCTGCTGTCGATAGTTTTTAGAAGTAGATAAAGGATTGTGAAAACATAAAGAAGTTATGATACAGGGACTGGTGAATGTGGAAAGCAGAAACTATAAGCAGGCAAAATTTTTCATGTAAAGCACAGTCTTAAATTTGAAAGATGTATCATTTTAAGAGTAGTTGAGGCGATTCATTTACAACATCCCTTATGTTACGGAAGTATTTTGAGGAGGTTGTAAAAAAAGAGGTACCCTTTAAACTTTACATTTGAGAGATTTGTATCTTTTTCCTTGTAGTCTGTGTTTTTGGATGGGAGGAAAGGAAGGTAACATCACTTGGAGAATAGAATGTAGTTTTGATGCTTTAAAGACTGCATAGGGTAGCGTTGTTGTGGAGAGAGTGTCTTGCCTTCTTTCCTCACAACCACATCTCTATGTTCCACTTTTTCTTATGCCACCAGAAATATTTGTGTAATTATGTGACTGAGAAAAACAATCAGACAGTGGTCAGAGGCAGGTGCATAGGGAACTGACCCAACTGAAAGATAAACAGTCAAGAACAGTGATCTTCACCTCTGTCTGTTGCTTTCCTTGGTTCGCTGGGCAGCTCTGTAATTCCTGTGCTAGCACAAGGAAAGGAATGGAGACAAGCAGCTAAGCAGCAGGGGTGCCTTCCTGCAGTGGTGCTGCTGGCATGTACTGCCATAGCATTTGTCCAAAATACAGTTACATGTTACCTGTCTGTGTATGTGTTCACCTATGAAGATGTGAGCTGGGGTATAGACACATCTCAAGTTTTTCACAAGGCAAAACACTCTGTCTCGGTACAGTAGTGCATGCATACCTACAGTAGGAATTTGCACTTAATTTTTTTTCAGTAGTTGCTTCCTTTCTTTTTCTCCAAGTTCCAAGGTTATATCTTGCATATGTATGCCTCCCATTCTTCTCACATTTGTGCAATTAGTAGCATGTCTGAAGAACAAAGGTGAGAAATACATGTTTGTTATAACTTGTGCATGTGTCAGTGCAGAAGAGGATGTTTAATTCTTTATTTAAAAAAAAATGAGGAAAAAGCCCAGTGGGTTACATTGTACCAGTAAGCAAGAAAAAAATGATTGAAAATGGTGAGGTTGCACCTTTCAAGACAAGTGTGTTTGTTCCACACTTTTCCTTCTTGGTCTGGGGGAGAGAATTATAATATTGCATCTACCACAATGGGACAATGATTTACAGCTATGATTTTTGTGTGTCAAAAAGAGGCAAGTAGTGGAAAATACCAGCTGTGTGAAATCATATCTTGATATCCTGTAGTGATCTGGTGTCCAAAAAACTTTTGTTAGGACTAGTTTGATACTTGGAGTTAAAGCCCAGTGCCATATCAAATCATTTTTTCTCATAGTTATCTTTAAATGCTTGCATCTGAATTAATCTCACATGCCTTTAGGGGTACTCAAATATAGTGATACTGCTAGGATCTAATACGGTGTTTGGAACTGAGACTGCCAAATTGTGAGCCATGATGAAACATAGGTTCAAGGTGTGAGTCTGATATGCGAAATATCAAGGCTGATTGGGTAGGTTTTCACTCACATATATTTATATCCTTTATTTTCAGCGTCGAGGTCCCCAACGCTCAGTTGATGTAATAGTTTCATCTGCCTTCCTACTGACTATCTCAGTTGTGTTTATCTGTTGTGCACAGGTGAGGAAATCTCATATAGAAACAGCCATGACTTAAATAGTCTTTAATTTTGAGTGCCTTTTGCATGGTGATTCCTTTTAATTTAAGAGACCACGGTGAAAAATCAGTAACAGCTGTTACACCTTTTCAGAAAGGTTAAATTCCATTTTGTATTGTTCATTTTATCTACTGTATTATTCTGTAAGATCTGAATAAACTTACTGATAGCATAATTTCTAACATGATTGTTGATATTATTTTTTATATCTGTGTCCTCTTTCATTTACCTGTGTGAATTTTGAAACACATTTTTCCCCCTAACATCTTGCATCAAAACACACTTTTGCTAAGACAGCTGCGTGTGAGGTTGGTTTGTGATTTTTGCAAGAAGCAAGACTGTTTGCTATATTAGCCTGCCCTCTAGTGGAATATCTTTTAGTAAGCAAATCTGTGTTTAAAGATTATTTTTACTGCTTAAGATTTTTCATTGAGCTGCTGTTTCAGAATACAGGGAAGCTTCTGTATGGCTTCTAGTTGTTTTTTTTTCCCCATGTTCTTCCCTAGTTAATGCTAATGTGTTTTCCTGGTAGCTAACTATAAATATTTTAATAAGAATATAATTTAGAAGTAACTCTGCTTGGATTTGATTTTCTATGTAATTTGAGGATATGTTTTGTTTTTTTTCCTATATAGTGTACTTTGCAACTTTGAACTTGAGTTTAAAATTGTCTTGGAGTGTATTTTTTTTTAATTGCTTTAGAGGTATGAAAAAGAAAGATATATCTAAATTCTGATTGAGCCTTTCAGAGCATATATTTTCTCAAACCTCACATCTTTGACACTGTTGATTTTAAATTGTGATTCATAAATCTTTTATGCCTAAAACCAATCCATATGCTTATTACTGGTAAATTTTTCTTGGAGTTGGGAAGATACATAATTATTTTCTTATGTTGTAATGTAATTATTACATTGAATTAAATTTTGATTTTTTTTCTTTTGTTTTCAGCTGCTTCACATGCATGAGATCTTCCTTGATTGTCACTACAATTGGGAACTCATAATTTGGTGCATTTCACTAACTCTTTTCCTCTTAAGATTTGTTACTCTTGGATCTGAAACGAGTAAAAAGTACAGCAATACCTCAATATTACTTACTGAGCAGGTGAGAATTTATATAGACCTATATTTTTATATCTAAACAAGTCATTCAGCTGTTAGGTCTCAGACATGCATTTTAGATTTATTAAAATAGTCTGGATTAGGGGTAAATTATGGTAATGAAACCACACTTTATAACCTGAAGTTCAATTGCTGTGAGAAGTGTGAGATTTTGTTTAGAAGTTGTATGGAATGTTGAGATGGCCATATCCTAATTTCTCTTTGAGTGGGCTTAGAGATACCACTATATGTCATTTGATGTAATTAAAGATCTAACAGAACACAAACATAAAAACTAGCTTTTAAACAGGAAAAAGAAACCTGAACTTTCAAAAGTATTGAATGGGAGAATAGAAGATTTGAAAACAAATTTACCCTCTGCAAAGTGGGTCACTGTTTCCAGTCCAATAATTTTGACTGCTAGGTTGTGTAGATTACATATAGTCTCTTCTAGACTCCTTGGAAACTTTCTTTCAGTTATCTGTCAAACTTGGCTTTGGGTCTATGTACTTTTCCTCTCAGAACGTTCTGTTTGGTGTTTGTACTGCAAAATTCCCTTTCTTCTCTGCCTGGTGCTGCTGCTAATTTTCTGTGCTAAGCACATTCAGTTAGTGTTAGGTAAGAAGCAATCTCTGCTTGGAGAAGTTTCACACTGACACAAAATACAGCATGGGGCCAGTCTTGTTTGATGTCTTTATTTATGATCTTGACAATGGGATTGAGTGCACCCTCAGTAAGTTTGCAGTGGGTGGGAGTGTTGATCTGCCCTGCCTGAGGGTAGGAAGGCTCTGCAGAGGGATCTGGACAGGCTGGATCAATGGGCTGAGCCCAATGGTATGAGGTTAAATAAGGCCAAGTGCTGGATCCTGCACTTCAGCCACAGTGACCCCATGCAAGGCTCAGGGAGGAGTAGCTGGAAAGCTGCCCAGTGGAAAAGGACCTGGGGGTGCTGATCGACAGCCAGCTGAACACGAGCCAGCAGTGTGCCCAGGTGGCCAAGAAGGCCAATGGCATCCTGGCCTGTATCAGAAACGGTGTGACCAGCAGGAGCAGGGAGGTGATCGTGCCCCTGTACTCGGCACTGGTGAGACCAAACCTCAAATACTGTGTTCAGGTTTGGGCCTCTCACTACAAGGAGGACACTGAGCTGCTGGAGCGTGTCCAGAGAAGGGCAATGAAGTTGGTGAAGGGTCTGGAGCACAAGTCTGATGAGGAGCAGCTGAAGGAAGTGGGGGTGTTTAGTCTGGAAAAGAGGAGGCTGAGGGAAGACCTCTCTACAACTCCCTGAAAGGAGGCTGTAGTGAGGCAGGGGTCGGTCTCTTCTCCCAGGTAATTAGTGGTAGGATGAGGGGTAATGGCTTCAAGTTATATAACAACTATATATAACGATAACTTTAAGGTGTAGTGTAATCTACAAATTAGGCAAGAAAAAAACCACCATATATGTAAGGTTTGTATAATTTCTTTTTCTTCCTTTAGTAATTGTCTGAGGTTTGTCAATATAGTTGTTATATACGACACCTTATAGTGTCAAATATATTTTGTTATATCATAAAACATTGTATTTTCCTATAGTACTGAGCCAGTATTTGTTCATAAATACTAAAAAAGGCAAAAAATTTACTTGCTTGCGGAAATGTCATTGCTTTTCTATCATATGACTGCTGAGTAATAACTTCATTTTATTATTAAATATTTCCAAATTAATTGCTTTAAATTCTGAATAAGTGGTGATACTTGTATTTTATTAAAATCAGATAAACTTGTACTTGAAAATGGAGAAAAAGCCTAACAAGAAAGAAGAACTGACTCTAGTGAACAATGTTTTAAAACTTGCTACTAAGTTATTGAAGGTAAGAATTAAAATTGTATTACTATATTAAATGTAACTAAGAAGCAGAATAGATTGTTTAATGAGTCACTTGCAGGCAGTACAGTATGCTTTGGTTTAAATATGCTCTGCGCCTCTGTCACAGGGATGCTACTTGTTCGTACACTACAGTCTTCTATCTTGCTATCACTGTGGATTACAAATTATTATTATATACAATAAGTTTTATTCTTTAACAGTATATGAGCAGCATGAGAGAAGGTACCTCAGGGTGGACAGGATTATGAACCCTTGGGAAATAAATTATGCAATTTTGTTGTCTGTTTAGAGTCTCGAGACCTGTTTCTAGTAATAAGCTGCTGGAGGATTTGTGTTCTTCCATAAAAAAAAAAAACCTCTTAAAAACTATCAGTGGTTAGCATTTCGAAATAAATCGATTATACTTGATGTCTTGTTTACTCACTGGCATGGAAGAATCCTTTTGGAAGACAGAGAGGAATTTTTACATAGGTCCATTTAAAAGTGAATTAATTTGTCAGCTGTGTCCTTGAACTATTATGTGCTTTTTTTTTTTTAATGGACTTTTGCTGATTAGTAGAAAAGTTATTTTGCTTATGCAAAAAAAGTTAGCGCTTTTTTTTTTTTAATTTGTTTTTTTATGTTTTTGATCCTTAAACTTTCACTGAAGACTATATTGAATGTTGTTACTATCTTCTTACTTCCAAAATCGTTAAGATGCAACCAGAATCTAGAAACTTTTTCCTTATAGAATCTCTCTGCTGTTCTCAGAATCATGTCTTTTATATCCTTTGTATGTGCAGCAGAGTTTTATACCACATTACATCTAACTGAAAAGGTTGTTCGTTCTTAATTCACCTCTTTTGAAAGAAGAGTCAGAGCTCTGAAATTCTTCTTTGTTAAAAAAGGATTTATAAGGCCTTGTTTGAGGCCCAGGGTGTAATGCAGGAGAGGAGTGAAGATGAATTTAAAGCTGGAAAATATAAATGACCAAAGCAGTGATAGTTGTTATACTTTATATGATCCACTCTTATATTTTAAAACTCTTTTTTTATTCCTTTATTTGACATATTTCTAGGCCAGGAAAGTTTGGGTAACTTTATTTGCACACCGATAATTGAGAATTGGTAAAGTAGCCTCTGTGTTCAGGTTTTGTTGCAGATTAACTTTGGCCAATTTTTTTATCCTTCCGATAAAAAAAAAAAAAAAGAAGAAAGTAAAATATTGGTAGTAAAATGATTATTAGTATTTTTTTTCCTTTACCTTACTTTTCTGACTATGTTAATAAGTCACTATTCTCACTTAATGGAAGAGGAAGGGAATTACATTTTAGTTATTTTTTCATAGTAGTGAGGTAGCCTTCTGTCACTGTGGAAAATCTTTTCCTTTCTTTTGCTTTCTTCTTCGTTTCCTTTCCCCTCTCTTCCTCTCCTTTCCTCTCCTTTTTGTTTTTGTGGTTCTGCTGTCTGTGAGCTCTTTTAACACTGAAGGTGATTTCTGGAAAATTATAAGGAATTCTAAAATGATGGCACCTTGGTGCCAGAAAAACTAGCTCTCTATTGTCCTTGCTTAGTGAGCAAATTCATAGCTGTTCTAGATATGTAGCCTCCAATTTTTTCAAGGGTTATTTAGACACCATTAGCCAACAGTCATTTAATGTGATGAGGATTTTCTTGCACTTTTTTCTTTTTATTTGCAGAAGAGTAGGAGAATGTTTTACTCCACTGTGACTTAAAGCCTCCCTAAACTATTATATCTGCTCAATATGTATGTGAACAAAAACCCCTTTGTGTATTTTTTGCATTTTAACAATGTCATTGTTTCACACTACGAGGAGCTGGACAGTCCCTTTAGGTTATATGGACTTACAATGAATCCACTGCTTTACAATATCACCCAAGTTGTCATCCTGTCAGCTGTTTCTGGTGTCATCAGTGACTTACTTGGATTTAATCTAAAGGTAACTACTTGATAAACATCCTTTTCTTCACCATGGTATTCAGAATGTTATGATAGATGGATCATACGTTGTAGCCTAATGAATTCTTAACTGTATTTATTTACTAGAAGACTTATTGTTTGAAAATGGTTATGAAATTTAAGCTATATCAGAAGAATAGTGAGGTATTTGTCAAAGCAGCCCTTTCAACTTTTTTGTGGTGGCTTTCTAGCTTAATTTAAGACACACAATTACCAGGAATTCATAGACATAAATACAGACACATTTGTACACATAAGTACAAGACCTTATGTAACTTTTCTTCATATCCCAGCTCTGATTTCTGTCTTGAATTCTTCACTGTTGACTTTGTAGCTCTTCAAGGGATGCAGAAAGATGCAACCTATCCTTGTCTTGCACTGCAGTAAAGTATTACAGTAGGCACAGTATAACCATGGCCAATCTTACGCAGTGTCATTTCATCATGGCTGAGGGACTGTCTTGTTAGTTCGGAGGGAGACAGAATGCAGGACCTACAAACTCTGGAAACTTTCAAGATTCAGGTTATGAGGCACGTTAGTTTCTACAAGCATATAGCACAAAGCCCTGAATTGGCCATTGAGTTTGCTTATACCTACCCATTTTTTCCCTGTTAGAAGTAAACAAATGAAAATTTATTTTGTGTATCATAGAATATGCAGCAAGTGCAATAAGAAAAAAAATGTTGTGATATTGCAGTTCTGGTAAAAGAAAACTGAGATGAGAAATAATGTTGATTTATTGCTCTAACTTTTCCAGCTCTGGAAGATCAAATCTTGACAATACATAAAGAAGATGAGATAACACAGTGTTATAGAAAAGCTCTTTGATTGACAAAACTGCCTCAAAGCAGCCACTGAATCTGTATTTCAGATGCTACAACCTCTTCAAGGATGTCGTTTGGAACATTGAAGTGTTTACATCTGACTGTCTTGTGCAATCTTTCTATTTATTTCATCTTCTCACTGTTTTATGTTCATTTTAGTTGACATTTATATTTTATTTTTCAAACTTACTTGTTTGGTTTTGGAAAGGGTCACATTTGGAAGGGTCAAAAACTGTGTGTCTGAGAACTTGAAATCCTGGAAATTGATTACACTAAATTACTATATCTGCTGTTAAAACTGAAGCCAATGCTGAACATTTTTAGTTGCAGTAACACTGTATGGAAGTCACAGAATCACAGAATGTTAGGGATTGGAAGGGACCTCAAAAGATCATCTAGTCCAATCCCCCTGCCAGAGCAGGAACACCTAGGTCAGGTCACACGGGAACATGTCCAGGCGGGTTTTGAATGTCTCCAGAGAAGGAGACTCCACAACCTCTCTGGGCAGCCTGTGCCAGTGTTCTGTTACCCTCACTGGGAAGAAGTTCTTCCTCACATTTATGCGGAACCTCCTATGTTCCAGCTTGCACCCATCGCCCCTTGTCCTATCATTGAATGTCACTGAGAAGAGCCTGGCTTCATCCTCATGACACTCACCCTTTACATATTTATAGACATTAATAAGGTCACCCCTCAGTCTCCTCCAAGCTAAAGAGACCCAGCTCCCTCAGCCTTTCCTCATAAGGGAGATGTTCCACTCCCTTTATCATCTTTGTGGCTGTGCGCTGGACTCTCTCAAGTAGTTCCCGGTCCTCCTTGAACTGGGGGGCCCAGAACTGGACACAATACTCCAGATGTGGCCTCACCAGGGCAGAATAGAGGGGAAGGAGAACCTCTCTTGACCTACTAACCACCCCCTTTTTATACACCCCAGGATGCCATTGGCCTTCTTGGCCACAAGGGCACATTGCTGGCTCATGGTCATCCTGCTGTCCACCAGGACCCCCAGGTCCCTTTCCCCTACACTGCTCTCCAGCAGGTCAGCCCCCAACCTGTACTCGTACATGGGGTTGTTCTTCCCCAGGTGCAAAACTCTACACTTGTCCTTGTTGAATTTCATTAAGTTTCTCCCCGCCCAACTCTCCAGCCTATTCAAGGTTGAATGGCAGCACAACCCTCTGGTGTGTCAGCCACTCCTCCCAGTTTGGTGTCATCAGCAAACTTGCTGAGGATACATTCTGTACCCTCATCCAGGTCGTTGATGAAGATATTAAACAACACCGGTCCCAGTACCGACCCCTGAGGGACTCCACTAGTCACAGGCCTCCAACTAGACTCTGTCCCATTGATAACAACTCTCTGGCTTCTTCCCTTCAGCCAGTTCACAGTCCACCTCACTACCTGATCACCAAACCCATACTTTATCAGCTTATCTACAAGGATGCTGTGGGAGACTGTGTCAAATGCTTTACTGAAATCAAGATAAACCACATCTACCGCTCTACCATCATCTATCCACCTAGTTATTTCCTCATAGAAGGCAATAAGGTTGGTCAAACATGACTTACCCTTAGTAAAACCATGTTGACTGCTCTTAATGACCCCCTCATCCTTGGTATGCCTAGAGATAGTGCCAAGAACAAGCTGTTCCATCACCTTTCCAGGGATGGAGGTGAGGCTGACCGGTCTATAGTTACCCGGGTCCTCCTTCTTGCCCTTCTTATAGATTGGAGTGACATTTGCTATCCTCCAGTCCTCAGGCACCTCTCCTGTTCTCCATGACTTACCAAAGATGATGGAGAGTGGCCTAGCAATGACCTCTGCCAGCTCCCTCAGCACCCTTGGGTGCATTCCATCTGGTCCCATCGATTTATGGATGTCCAGATTGCTCAACTGATCCCTAACCCAATCCTCATCTACCGAGGGAAACTCCTCCTTTATCCTGACTTCTTCTGGGGCTACAGTGATCAGGGGCTCCTGCGGAAAGCCTGCAGGAGTAAAGACAGAGGCAAAGAAGGCATTCAGCACCTCTGCCTTCTTTATATCCTCTGTCTCTAGGGCACCCACCTCATTCATCAGTGGGCCTATATTGCCTCTAGTGTTAGGTTATTAGCTATGTATTTGAAAAAGCCCTTTCTATTGTCCTTGACCTGACTTGCAAGGTTAAGTTCCAAGGAGGCCTTAGCTTTCCTAATTGCCTTTCTACATCCTCTGACAACTGTCCTATATTCCTCCCAAGTGACTAGCCCCTCTTTCCATGATCCATAAATTCTTTTTTTCCACCTAAGTTTGCCCAGCAGTTCCTTGTTTAACCATGCTGGTCTCCTAGCTCCCTTACTTGATTTCATACCCATTGGGACGCTCTGATCCTGAGCTTGCAAGAAGTGGTCCTTGAATGTTGACCAACTATCTTGAGTCCCTTTACCATCTAGCACCCTGTCCCATGGGACTTCCCTTAACAATTGATTGAGGAGGCTAAAGTTGGCCCTGCGGAAGTCCAGGGTTCTGGTCTTGCTTGGTACTCTATTCCTCCCACACAGGATCCTGAACTCCACCATCTCATGATCACTGCAGCCAAGGCTGCCATCAACCATCACTGCTTCAACAAGACCCTCCTTGTTGGTAAGTACAAGATCCAGCAGCACTCCTCTCCTAGTCGGCTTATCCACCATTTGCATTAAGTAGTCATCATCAATGCACTGGAGGAACCTCCTAGACTGTGAATGGCTGGCTGTGTAAGTCTCCTGGCAGATACCGGGGTGGTTAAAATCCCCCATGAGGACCAAGGCCTGTAGTTGTGAGGCTGCTTTCAGCTGCCTGTAGAAAGCCTCATCAACTCCCTCGTCCTGATCAGGAGGTCTGTAATAGACCCCCACAACTGTATCACCCATGCCTGCCTGCCCCTTAATTCTTACCCACAGACTTTCAACTTGCCCCTCATCAGCCCCTGGAGAAAACTCAATACATTCAAGTTGCTCCCTCACATAGAGAGCAACTCCACCACCTCGCTTCACTGACCGATCTTTCCTAAAAATGACATAGCCATCCATGACCACATTCCAGTCATGTGAGCTGTCCCACCATGTCTCTGTAATTGCCACCAGGTCATAACCTTTAGACCGCACACAGACCTCTAACTCCTCCTGTTTATTCCCCATACTGCGTGCATTGGTGTACAGGCATTTCAGATAGCAAGCAGAGCGCACTGGTGGGACCCCTGGGAGGCAGGAGGCCTCATGGTCAGGGCCTAAACGTCTATCCCTTCTCTTCAATGATCGAAAATCCTCCCTAGACCACCTTCCTTCAGGCCCTAGCACATTGCTCTTGGGCTCGTCCCTAACAGACCCAGTTGTCTCCCCTTCCCCCTTCACATCCAGTTTAAAGCCCTCTCAGTGAGCTCTGCTAACTCCTGCCCCAAGTCATTTGATTTTTGGTAGTGTGGTAAAATTGCTTAGAATATTTCATTTGCACCAATCATTTATGAGGACAGCATAACATCAATAGATGTTTGGTTGCAGTAGAAAAGTGAGACATTTACAAAAAATAAAGTACTGACTATACAGTATGACAGGTAGCAGAAATATTTTATATTACTATTAGAAGCAAGTGGGAATTTTTAATATTCTGAGTAATTCCAGGATCTAAACTTATATAGGCTGCAGTTTAAATATCCTGGGATAAGGTATTATAAAACAAGTCAACAAGTGCTCTTTGATAACACTTTTATTAGAGCAATAATTGTAAATGGTTACTATGCTGTATGATATTTTGATAAATATTGTATTTATTTGAAATACTGGGCTGTTCTGCGCAGCTCTGACTGTGCATGCTCAATATGTGCACTTTTTATTGTTACTTTGAATGAGAAACTTTATACATATACATATAAATGTATATTAATTGGAATATATTATGGTGAACTACGGAGCAGTATATATTATATGTTGAAGATGAATATTTAAATAAGTGAAAGATTTACTGGTGAAAGACATGCTATGAATGACTGAGCATAAGGTAGGTAGATGCTCTCCTCTTGTACACTATAGTATATGCCATTCATACCACATTGAAGTTTAAGAACAGTTAAACACAGAAAACAAGTTCTTCTGGTGAGGAGCAGAGGTCGTGAAGCCCAGTGTTCTGCAGATTTGTGTTTTCAAACGGCCTCCTTTCCTCCTGTTCCTTCCCAGCAAGGGTCATTCCCTAGCACTTTCCCAGCTGGGGTTTCCCAGCCTTGGGTTTCCCAGCACCTGTCCTGCTCTCTATCCTTGCCTCCCACATGGACCAGTCGTATTGACGCGTGGTTCTTCAGTGTGGCAAAAATAGATGTTCACCCCTGTAGCATAAAGTTACTTGGAACAAACTTTCCATCTATGAATTTTGGGAGGATTAATATCACCAGGCACAAGTATTCCTAGGTTTTATGCTTCTAAATTAGTGGCTTCATATTGAAAAGTGACAAGTAAGGAGATCACAAGAGTCTGGACATTGCACTACATTTGCTAATCTTCAGAATCTTGAATGATTTGAAGTAATGTATCTTAAACTCATGTGGTATAAAAATATTTTTATATATAAAGCAACACAAACAAGCATTTTGTATTTTATTTGCCTCTGTACTAATGTTTAATAATGACCAAAGTGCATTCTGGTTTTTGAAAGAATGTATTACTGGAGCTTTAAGAACATACTATATTTACTTTCTCATGTGAAAACTTCAGCTACATCTGATCTGTTTCTTCTTTCTCTGTTGTTTGATGTTGGGATTGTTTTTAAAAATTAAGTAAATTTTATACACAGTTTTTTCCAAATTACGGTACAGACCTACACAGAACTTAATTTTGCACAAAATATATTTTAAGACAAAAAAGTACAGCAGGACTTCTATGGGGATAAAAGATAAAGGCTGTTGCTTTTTACAGCCTGTCACTATTACAAAACCATTCTTTACTCTAGAATGGAATTATTTTCTGAAATGTAAAATGGTGAATATACAGCCTTCATTACTTTAAAAAAAAGGGGGTGAGGGAGGAAAAACGTTGTTTCTGTTGAAGGTGAAATTAATTTAACCATGTATACCTCAGCAACTAGCACTGTGCTGGATTGTTGCACTAACAAATGGTGGCTTGGGGAGAGTAAAAGATTTGTGAAATGAAATTAAAAATAATAAAAATCTTTATTTGCTACCATTAGGTATATTCATTATGTTAAAAATAGGAGAGGTTTATTTTCCATCCCTTGATACGGAAAATCCAGTATGAGAATAGAGGCAAGTAGAAATATGGCAGATCTTGCGTGTTAACTGTTATTTTTTTGCCACATGTTTTGTAACTGAAAGTGTGATCAGGCTTGGAATAAAGCTTTCTATGGTTGATGGTAAAAAAGAAAAACCCAATGTGGTGAGCGATATCTTTGAATAATATCCAGCATATTTCTTAGTCTGCCTGTTTTAAATCCATATATTCTGTTTACATTAAAGCGTATTTGAAAGAGAAATCCTGCAGGTGGGATGCAAATGATAGTTGTCAACATTGCACTTTATTGCAAGAACACAAACTTTCAGACGCTTTTAGTTGTGCAAAGTAGTTAAATTTTGTTAAGACTACTGGGCATGCAGCTTCCAAATAACTATTTATATTTTAAAAATACTGAAACAGAATTCAGTCCTATTTCACCAGGATTTAAGAGATTGATTTCAATCACAATTTTGACTGTTTCATTATGTCACAAGATATACTTCTGTGTAAAAATCAAAATACAAGCAAACTAAGGTACTTATTGAAATCAAAGCAAAATTTTTCAATAACGTGGAATATTTGGATAGAATTAATGTGCGATAACGTATGTATTTTATAGATTTATTTATGACTAGTGAAATGTTTTCTAACAGAAAACTGTTCTATTGACAGCTCTCAAGCACCCATTTTTATTAGCTTAATTTTGGCATTTCCAGAGCTTAGTCTTTGGACTTTAAATGTGTTCTACTAGTGATATCCCCATGGCAGCCGATTACTGCTGCACACTTGTGTTCATTTGCTCACTTTCTAAACCTACTCCAAACATAGCCTATTTACAGTTTAAATTTTCTTTTGATGATCATGGGAGACACTACATACACTGAGAAACTAACACCTTCTGAGACCCATTCCTTTTAACATCCATCTGTAGGTGACACCTTCATCTAACAGACTTCTCAGATATTACCAGAAAATGTTATGCATAGCGCATGTTTTCTTAGTCTAGACCCCAACTATGTCTGAGTACCTTCCAAAATAGTTATGGAGCTGAAGATGACACAACCACAGAAGTGAGTTTTAAGAAGTTTTACCTGTGTGCTACTTGCTTAATATACGATTGCAAACGTATTTGTAAACATAACTGTCTCTGGTAGGCTCCAGTGAGCCATCCGGCGTGTAGATTACGTGTATTACAAAAAAAACCCCAGCAACATTACAGCCCTTTTCTTGCAAAGTTACCATGTTACCTCAGCCTGGTATATGGCAGAACAGAACAGTGTAAGTTAAAACAAAGTACAGACGAAATGCAGAAAGATACTTTGTGTGATTAGTCCTTCATGTTATCTTCTGTGGATGGGACCTTTAAAACCCTTTGGTAGACACCAAATTTGGTAGCTTTCAAAAGCCGCTCTGGATGACGAGCACATTTCATTCCAGGTAATGCTTCAGAATATTACTGGTTCACATTTCAAAGACCCACCTTGGGCATCCAGCAGGATACAGTAGAGGAACTTATTTCTCTGTTTTCTAGAGGTGATGATAGTGGGCTGCTGCTGCTGTCTTTACTGGATACTTCAAATCCACCGCTATCCAGCTGGTCTGTGGGAGGGAAGAGGCTGTTGGTCCTGCTGGTATAACCACTGGCTGCCTCCTTGTGTAGGCTTTTGTTACAGGTTTCTCAGTAGTGAATTTGCTGCAACGTAGGAGAGAACTTTGGAGGAGAAGTAATGCATGATTCTTTTTTCTTAGTCCTTAGAGCAATCTCGTTTTCATTGCATGAGTGCACAAAATATATCTGTATTGGTACAGGACATGGGAAAGCAAACCTTCTAGTCATAAATAGCAACCAACAAGCTGTATGGGGAAAGCAGTCATCTTTTCTTCCCATGTCATCACTTGCAAGGAAGCAGAGGAAATCATCTTGAGAACGTGCCCGTGGTGTTTGGTTTGTTTTGTTCTGTTTAAAAAACCCCACAAAACCCCACAAAACATAAGTCTTCACTTGTCCTTTCTTTTCCTGAAAATCATTGTTTTGTCATCTGTGATGGATGTAGCCTGAAGATGTCCTTTGAAGTTCCTGTGTCAGAAGGTCTTGCTTTAGTGCTGTCGTACCAAAGACACTACGGAGTTTTATCTAAGCACGTGTGCAAGACCATGGATTTGAGTTGTCATATATTAAATGTAAAAGCTCAGGCCAGAATCTAGATCCCATCTTGGTTTCACCAGGGGAAGTTTGCAGTGTGACAATAGGAATAATGAGAAAGGGCAAAGAAAACTGTTTGATGCTGGCTGCATTAACTGTCAAGTTGCCAGTAAGAGCTCGTCATTTGAGAACTTCCCACTGTTGCCTTTGGTATATGTCGTTATGGAATGTCTTAATTATGCAAGTGTAATATATCTGTGTAGAGTTAGTTTAGATTAAACACTGGAGAGTCAATATGTAACCTCAGCGTGTTAAAATAACTCTCCCAAAGTGTTACCATGAAATAATATAAAACAAATTTTAAAAATTTATACTTGCCTTTTCCTTCTCTATTCTTTTCCACTCTAATCATTTTACACTTGACCTGATGACACTTGCCATCTTTAAACAAAATTTCAGAAATTGGAAATTGCTGCAGATTGGGCTTCATGATAAAAAGTCAGTTCTCTGTAAGCAATGCCATGTCTCCTGCTATCAGTAATGGGATTTTCCAGAGAGAGAAATCCAGAGAGATTTTGATTTCCTTTCTAGGTCTTAAGAGATGAAACTACAACCTTCAGTGTGGACACAAGCACCCATGATAAAATAAACAGCACTGATTGCTGGTCAGATTCAGTTTTTCCAGTGCAAGTTTGTATAAATTTATTATCTGGTGTGAGAAAAAAGGTCATGCCACAGAAAGAGGTGTCCTTTTGCTTCCTTTTTCCTGTATTTGATTAATAAATTCAGGCAAAAGAAAGTATGTGCAGTTTAGGGACAAGCTTCCAAAATTATTTCATTTGTTACTCAATTTAATTTGTTGCTTCTGTCTTTATGTTTTAAAATGACAGTACTTTATGTTTAGACACACTTGTGTTCTTAAACACCCACCCACCCATCTTTTCACTTCTAGCCCTTGCTTACAAACAGCACCTGCCCCTTGAGCATGGTCTTACTGGTAGTGACATTTATCAGGGATTAGCCTCTAGACACATGCTTGTAGATTAATTGAAATCTTTTGCTCTATCGCCTGCATGGGAATAGATGGGGAGTGAATTATTTGGCTAATTGAAAACTGCAGTAAAACAAATGCTACCTAAGTGGTACATTGCAGCAAAACTCACTGGTTTAGTGCCATAGTTGTTTTACTTCGGTGTATCAAGGAGTTCTCCAATATTTTGTCAAACCATCTCTACAGTAGTGCTGATTTAGGATCAAAGACAGCTAAACAAGCCTGAGGATAAGGGTTTGACCCTGATGAAAGGTCATTCTGACAGGTCTGCACCCCCCACTCACCGTACCTATGGCTGTGATCATCCACTTTGCATAGAAAGAAGAGATCTGTTTCTTTATTACTAAAATGAGTAACTTGAAGGCTGGATGAGATCAGCTCTCAACTTGACATGCTCATGGGGAAACGCTCCTGTTGTTTGCAGGGAGCTGTAGGGGTAACACTGCTTTCGTTCTTTGCCCATTGTGTTGAAAATCCCTTATGGCAATGCTGCTGCCAGATGTAAAGATGTGATGCTATTGAGCTCTAAAATCCATCCAGAAACACAGAGCCCTCCCTGCCTGGCAAAAATCCTCTGTGCAGAGCAGACACTGTCGTGTGCATCCTCCTGACATCTGGAATCAAGGGTACCCTGTGCTCAGAAAGAGGAGAGGTGACGCAGACAAGGCTTTCTGTATCTCTCCTGTGTTATCTTTGGGCTGTAGTTTTGCAGCAGTCACTGGCTGGCCAAACGATGTTTGCAGGGCAGATAAAAATAGTACAAAGCACCTGTAGCTTGCAGAGGGGGAAACCACTGACATTTTACCCCTGTCATCTATCAAGGCATCCTGGTTCCAGTCTTTTGTAAACCCATGGTATGAAGTTAGACTGCTTCTAAGTGTATCTGGTAAGTTATTTATTCATGTGGCCAAGGTGGATGGCAGAAATAACCCCACAATGACAACCAGAGGCTGACACTGGAATCCTATTTCCGTGACAGGCTGTGGCCCCCAGCACAAACACAGCAGGAAGAGAGAAGTGCAGTATTTAATCCGCATTCCTCACCTCTCCTTTGTTTGTCACCTTTTATTGTAATAGCTCTTGATAGCAGATCACCAGCACTGAATATAATGAGGGGAACATATCCCTAGTCTTACGGCTGTGAATGTTACCATGGGACAAGGTCTCTGGTTGGTCTTTGGACTTCCGTGCTGCCAAGGGCTCTGACTGTTCACAGCTCTTACTAGTTTGTGCTACAACTTGTTTTCACTGCTCATTAAGCTGGCTTAAGCAATTCCTTCCTCTCCTGAGTGCAGCTGCACTTTTTTGCTGCCATACTGTTTCCTACTCCAACCCAGTTTGTGGTTTCCTTTTAACACGATTTATTTCAGTGGTGTTTATAGCATGAGCATTGGTACTGGTACACAGGCAGTGCTCTGTGGTAAGGGTTTAGAAACTTGAGGCTGGCTTTTTTGGCTGCAGAAAGCATATTGTGTAGCTACACACAATAGTGGTCACTGGCATCGACCTTGGAATAAATAGGAGCCACTGAAGCTATTGAAATGGGATTAATTCTCATTGTATATACACAGAGGAATTGATATAGTGAATGCAAATAATGTAGGCAGCCAACAGTTCTGGCCTTGAGGTGACATAACGCTGCAGTTAGAGACTGCAATTATTCCCTATTCTTTCCCATGCACATACGTGCATTGTGCATTTCAATTGCACCAAAAATCCTGGCTTTCTAGATAAAAAATTAGAAATTCAAAGTATGCAAAAGAATAATTGTGAAATAATTGTATACTTGGAGGAAGCAACAGATGTTTACTTGTTGCTGGAATTCTCTGAAGGAGAACTAATTTTCCCAGTGTATCGAGTACATGCTGATCAGAAACATTTTTCTCTATGCAGCAGCATAATGGTATTCCTCAAAATGCTCTTTGTGTTAAGCTTAATAATACGCAGCCAAAGGAGGCACCACTGGGACTAACGTAGCATGTTTTGCCACTACCTTTATATTTTGTTTCTTCAAAATTCTCTTAACTGGGTCTTTCTTGAAATAAAAGGCAAAATAGTTTATTAATTCTTGAAAATAACATTTAAAAAAAAATAACAAGACCAGGTTGTAAAAAAAAAAAAAAACCAAACCCCAAAATCCCTGTTTTCACTACAGATAAAGTTGATAATGCAGATTTAACACCTGGAGCTCACAGGTGGGGAATATACTGAGAACCTCGATGCTTTTTCTCCAGATCTGATCTTTTGAACCAGCTCCTTCTATCAACAGCTGTGACTCTTCTACTTGTAAAGATGCCAGCCCAGCTCTGCAAAACTAATAGCTGCCATTGCAGTAAAAGAAAACAATGTAGATTAGATAGCTTGACTAGTGGTTGTGGTACTGAACATTAAAAAATTTCCACTCACCTTAGACATGGACAGACTGGAGGGGGTCCAAAGGAAAGCCACAAAGATGGTAAAACCACTATCTGAACCTACTCTGTAAGGAGTTAGGTCTCTTCTCCCCGGAGAAGGGCTCAGGAGGACCTCATTACAGTATTCCAGTACTTAAAGGACAGCTACAAAGAGGATGGAGGCTCTCTCTTCACAGGGAGCCACATGGAGAAGACAAAGGGCAACAGGTACAAATTGCCTATTTCAGCCACAGATGATTTCCTTGCATACACAGATCTATGTTCTAAAAATGCAAAGACTTTCATGGTATCAGAATGCAAAGTAAACCAAGAGATAAAAACCGACAAAGATCAATGAGTAAGACTGCAGGACTGTTAATTCCCTGCGATGCTCCTTATCAGATGTGATTATTATTTGAGAAAACATTTCTGGACCCTTTGGGATATCGTTGTGAGTGTAAACCCAGACAGTTCACTCCTTCAGCTGGGGCTGCCACTGGCTGTGCAGAGGGCATTCATTCCGAGGCCGTGCAGGTCCTACGGAATCACCTGGGAGCACCTTTTCTCCTTATTCTTCAGGATTGTCCTGTGCTGCACTAATGCACTTTGTTTATCACCAGCAGCAGGATTAGCTGGTTAACATGCCTGTGATACTGCTATTTTCAGTTGACATGGCAGAGGGAAAAATCTTAGTATTACAGTCGGGTTGGAGTGTTTATAGATAATTTTCACTTGAAGTCCTGCCTTTTTGGCTTAAGTTGTCGGTTAGATTTAAGCAGCAGTAAATTTGGCTACAGGCAAGCACTGTCAGTATCCTGAAACTTTAGTGGCTATGATTTTGCAGATAGTTTTAACCAGTGTCGATATAATCAAACTCAAAAGACCAGAGATACTCTGTGTGCAAGTGTCCACAGCCTCATTTAAACCAGGATGCCCTGAGGTCTGACAACCGTTCAGGTGAATGATGTATCAAACATAATAGTGGTAAGTGTGTGAGGTTCTACAGGCTGGTTAGATGCTCCACTCAGTATGAGGAATTTTTCAATATATTTAGAAATGTTGAGATTCCACACCCTCCTTTGTGTTAGCCATAATCACCTGACAGTTTCTTTTAAGATTTGCAGGAGATACTGGTTTTATGATGGAGCGATGTCTTATTCATGTGTGAATGAACTTGGGAGAAAAGAGGAATCGTGACATGGTTGTGAGGAGCAGACAGGTGGGTCACTGAGATGGGGAGGGAGAGCAGTGTGTGCTTGGGTGTATGAGAGGAAAGACTCTTATGACAAGGCCAAGAATTACCAACTAGGATCTTGAGGAGAACAAGTTTTCCCTACAGAAAGATGGCATTGCCTCTAATATTAGATCAAGGCTGTGTACATGGAAAGCTGATGTTTAGAATAACGACAGAAACTGGGAGTAAGGTTACACAGAAGCACAGTTTTGCCTGCACTGCATGTAACCTCTGCGTGGTGTAGGGAGGCAGAGGGGTGGGAGAGGAGAGTTGTCAAGCTGAATGGAGCACAGGTGGTTCCCTTTGAGTCAAGGTGCCCAGGATTTCTTCCTGTGTTTCACAGGGGGTGGGAGCAGAGGGGGACGTCTGTCCCTGGGTCTTTTTTCCATGCCAAGTTGAGGTGGCTGTGGTGCACTCCTGGACCTGGATGGTGGGAAATGATAGAATATCTCAAGTTTGAAGGAACCCATTAGGATCAAGTCCAAGTCCCTGCTCTTTGCAGGACAACCTAAAGCTGAACTGTACGACTTCAGCATTATCCATGTGCTTCTTGAACTCTGACAGGCTTTGTGCTGTGACCACTTCCCTGGGGAGCCTGTTCCAGTGACCAATCACCCGCTCAATATATGACATTTTCCTAATGTCCAGTCTAAACTTCCCCTGACGCAGCTTCTTTCCATTTCCTTGTGTCCTATCGCTGGTCACCAGAGAGAGGAGATCAGCACCTTCCTCTCTGCTGCCCGCCTTGAAGAAGTTGTAGACTACCATGAGGGCACCCCTCAGCTTTCTCCAGGCTGAGCAAACCAAGTGACCTCAGCCGTCCTTCGTAAGTCTTGTCCTCGAGGCCTTTCACCATCTTGGTCACTCTCTGGGCACACTCTAATAGTCTGATGTCCTTATAGTGAGGCACCCAAAACTGCACACAGCACTTGCGGAGGGGCTGCACTAGTGCAGTGTAGAGTGGGACAAGTCACTTTCTTCGACTGGCTGGCTGTGCTGTGCTTGATGCACCCCAGGACATGGTTGGCCCTTTTGGCTGCCAGTGCACGTTGTTGACTCATATTCAACTTGCCATCGACCCAAACCCCCAGCTCTCTTTCTGTGGTCTCAGGGTTCTGGGGGTCCAAGGGAGCTCACATGGCTACAAGCATGGAGAAGAAGATACCATGCAGAGGGCTGGTATTTGTTTTAAAACCAGCCCTGGAATGCTCCACCCTCTTGTTAGTGTATCAGAGAGACACGGGTGGCGTTTCTTGCCTTTTTTTCTGTTTGCAGCGTTATCAGTTGTACATCTCTGGGTAGTCATGCCATGTACTAAAACATATGGCAAATTACTTGCCCATATGGATTCTAAGAGCGATGTGCGTTCAGCAGATTAAACCCCAGAGCAATCAGAAGACGAGCTTTGCATTCCAAGCTGGAGAGCATGGCAATCATCTCGCATTGTCTAGACTTTCCTCTCTGTCATTTTTACATATTTTGCAGTGATTACATTCATTTCCTCTGGCTTCCTTTCCGCAAAGATCCATCTGCAACTTAGAATAGGTTAAGATAGCTTTTTATCTTCATGGTATTAGTCACTGTAAGTGTACTTGGAACGAGCACTCCTGATGCTCCCATCCATTTTTGTTATAGTAAATTAATGCCATTCCGGGAGGGTGATGGAAACTAGAGTTTTTTTGATTTATCTATGCAGCTATCAGAAATGGAATGAAAAAGAATCATGAAGGCAATGTTTTAAAATAATGATTAATCTCATTTTTCTCAGAAGATATATTATCAGACAGATATGATAGAGAAAGCTCATTATTTTGGCTGTAAAAATGAATTAATTAAAGGAGTGTGTCACAACAGAAAATGAAGACAAACTTATTACAAAGTAATTTTCCTTAGAAACCAGTGAAAGTGCAGTTCTTGACTAGTGGGAATTAGGGGGTTAATATTCCCCTTTTCAGTTTGCTGATGTTGATGGGATTTTAAATGACTTTTGACAAGTTTGCGTAATATTTCACATATTAGGAAGCTGTCCGTCAGCAGGCGAAGGAGAGTGCTTAGATAACGGTGAAACCACCTAACACAAGGAAGGGCTGGAAGGTGGACTTTAATCAAAACCTCTGAATTCTTTGTGCTTCCTCAGCTAAAGGGAATATTCTCTTACCTGAAAGTACTGATTGAGTAGTACTTTCCTTTTGCCTTGGGCTGAAGCTAAAAACCTTGCTCTCAATCACTGCTTTCCAAAGTACAGAGTAAGGGAAATTTGCCTTTAAGATTTTACTGCCTTAGGGTGTAGGCACCAATTTATCAAGCAGACAAAACTTTTGATATAGGCAGGAGCTTGGTGGTTATTTGCATTGGAGGGAGCAGTGAACCACCAAACAGGTGCTATGGAGCTTGCAGCTCAACCACGCTCACCCCTCTCCTCAAATTCTTCATGTGTACAGCCCTCTGCTGCAGCTGGAAATCTGGGGATCGATCTGGTTTTGCTCGTGCAATTGATACACATTTCTGTCAGAGCAGGTAGCTCGCTTTCTGCTTTCAGCTGCCGTGAAATTGCAGTCTGGTGTGGGATTTGGGAAGCTGCAGTGGTTTGAGGGGTGCTTTGGGCCACTGAAGCACGGGGCCAGGCTGAACAATGCAGTCCCCAAGTTTCTGCTGGGCTCTGTGCTCCTCTTCTCTGCATCCCTGATGCTGCCCCACAGTGTCACACAGTGCCACCCACACGCCTGTTCTGCCCCACGTGCACAAGTGTGATATGTGTCTGTATAGAGCTTTTTCATCCTTCATTTAAAAATTATTACTTTCTGCCATTTTACCAAAATAGGTGTGTATGTATACTGCAAACCTGTACTTATCCCCTAGCTGGACTCTGGCAGAACTGCAGAACAGCTGCCCATTTACAGCCGTGTAAGGAGACCAGACCCTTAGAGTCTTGACCATGGGTGATGCAGCCATGGGTGGCAGAGGAGATTTTATCTGCAACTCACTGCCATGATTTGCACTGTGTTCTTCTTTCCGCACTGCAGTGCCGTGCTTCTGCTCCAGTTCAGCCCAGTGCCCCTCAGCTCAGCTGCGGTGCTGAGCTGCTCTGCTCCATCCTGCCTGCAGATGGGGACTGAAAACTACATTTCGAAAACACAGCTATGCCGAGTGCTGCAGCTCACTTCCAGAAGGCAATTAGTCATCCCCTGCAAGCCAGGCTCTGCCCCTTCCTGAGACCTGCATTGCTTGAAGAAGGGAGCACAGTGTTTAAAGAGCAGCTGTCCTTCCCCTTGGGCTGATTTCCCAGGCCCTCTGCTGAAAAATAGAAGGAACCTGAAGGACCAGGAATAGATATATTTTATGAGAGCAGACTTCTACGAGCAGACAGGCTCAAATATGTATAATGGCATGCAAATATATACACACACGGTTATGTATTTAGTATGCTCTGTTTTATATAGCAAATATAAAATTCTAGATAAAAAAAAAAACATGGCCAAAGTGTCTTTCCTGTTACATATGCTGGGACGTGAAGCAGCAGGGAATGGCAGCTTGGCCAGCCTGCTTTGGATTCTCTGTGAGTGAGCTATTTGGGCTGCAGATGATCCAGCTTGCATTCGTTACACGGATAATCAGAGGTGGCTGCTGTGCATCACGTTTCGTAGCTGAGGCGTACTGCTGTGCGACTGTGGTTATGCATATCCCAGGTCAGCTCAGCTTTGGAGATAACATGGCAACACACAACCAAGCCACCTCGGTGGCTCTGCCTCGAGGTGTCCAAGCTTCACTGTGGCAGGCCAGAGTGATGCTGCAGTGCTCATCACCCCTGCAGGGAGTGTTTTGCTTTGAACGGAGCAAATCTAGATATTTGCATTCCAGAATGTGCTGAATCTTCCGTGATGTGTAAGAATTACTTGTCATTTTGGAGAGAGCTGAAGCAGGGGACTCAGCACCAGGTCTCTGGCATTTATGTTTCTCATAAAAGGCTTGAAATGCTCATGTACTCGTACTCAACTGGAGGTGCTTCTCCCTGCACTGTGATAAACTGGGCATAGCAGCTGATTTCTCTTCCAGGTGTTATATGAAATTCTGTCCACCCTGAAATCAGAGGTTTATGTTTGATTCCAGTGGAGCCAAGCTTTTGTTTTTATTTCACAGGGAGTTTGTTCTGATTTATTTGATTTTTATTTATATTTACATGATTAAGAGTTTTATAAAACTTATTTTTCTTGTAAGGATACAGGGTTTTTTCCCTGTGAGAAGCTTCTTAAGCATGGAGGGACAGACATACCCACAAATTATGTCTCTAAGATGAGGGTGTTTCTGTGACTGTAAGCAGTAATATCAATAAACAGGGAGACACCCCTGACAGCCTTATGCTGCCTTGCATCCCACTAGGGCATGCTCAGAAAAACATGAACACCTCAAATTTAGCAGCTGAGTACAACTTCCATGCAGGGATGAAGGTGTGTGAAGCAGGTAATGCCACCCTGAATTTCCTTCTTTGTCTTGAATTGGCTTTTATGTCTCTCTTCTGCCAGATTTTTAGATTGAAGGCTCATAAATTCTGCTTGTTTACATTTACAGATCTTTGGTATACAGATAGTTTTTAAAAAGAATCAGATGCATGCAAATCTTTTTTGTGTTCATGTTACAGAAGAACACAGAATGAGTGATGTTGGACCTTTGCCTCAGCTTCCACAAACTGCTGCTGCAGGATGCTGCAGCTGTCCTCAGGGTCCTTAGGAGGACAGAACCTCATGTTTATCATTGGTTCTCTAAGGTTTGTGAGTCTTGGCTTTGCACTACACTGTATGTGCTTGTGTTGCAGGATGCAGGTCTCTGAACTCTGGTGGTGTCAACCGTTCTCCTCCTGGGTCAATGGTGTTACAGAAGAACCTTGTTGGCACACAGGCTGCCACACTCATCCCAGTCCATGAGCAGTTGTGCTCATGAATGTCAATCTCACGCCTCACCCCAAAATCTCTTCCTTCCCTTCCTATCTCCTTGGTGTCTCCAAGGTCCCACCTGGGTTTTACAAGCTTCACAATGTCTTTCTTTAAATATTGAAACCTTTTCCATCACTTTGTTAGATTTTACACATTCCTGAGAGACTGAGTTTCCAAAGCATTTTTTGTTGAACAGACCAAACTTCAAGTCGCAGCTGTCTCTCCAACTTGTAGTCTCACTCTGCCAGCAGTTACAGCCTTTGATCATCAAAATTTCTATTATGCTACTTGATTAAAGGTATTCAGAACTCAAGGTGAGAGCAGACAGATTTACATTTGAAGTGATTTATTAACCTGCCATAATTTAAGGTCATGCTAGTTTCAGAATATTGTTAGTCCTTAGTTTCTGTCTCTCTTTGTGCTATCCAGTAATAGACAGCTAACGTTGCTTTAATTCAAAGGGGTTTTTATTCCTTGGAGGAAATATTAGAAGAAAATAAAAATTCTATAGTTGGTAAAAGGGATTAGGAAAAAAAAGCTGTTTTGAATTCCCATTGTCAAAATCCCTAGCCTGCAAACACAACTGATTAAGATATCACCTAGGTAAGAAATAAAAAACTACCTCTAGTGTGTCCCAACTCACACAGTAACATTTATGTCACCTACTTGGTAGCAACAGAGTGTCAAACTGAGCTGTGAATGGTGCAAATATTCTGTAACTATGGACTTTGCTTGGTAGTGCTACAATCTCCTTTTTATTATGATATGAAAAATCCTGGATGGGTTAATTCTAGGATAGACAAACACAGTTCAGCTAAGACGCTTACAACGTCATGACTGTAATAACCTACTCTTCTACCAGTGCAGGGGGGATAACAGTTTTAAGCAGTTTGTCTGTTATCCCCTAACTGTCCTTCAGAAAGCTGAGGAAGTTAAAGAACATCTTGGGATTCAGGCATGGTACAGAAGGTGCTCGTTAAGCACTCTCACGTCATCGTCTTCATATGGGACATCTTTTATTTCCTTGAGAACAGAATAATAATTTGATATACATGAATACAAGTATGTAGTTAACCTAAGAAAAATAATGTCAAATGCAAAATTAAGGTTTCATGACAGAGAGACAAAATGGGCCCAGTGTGAGACAGCTTCAGTTCTGAATGTACCTACACAGACTTTACTGGTAAAACTCCAGCTGAGCAGGGCTGCTTGTGTGACTGTCGGTGTGTGTTTCTGTGAGTGTGCAGGTATGCATGCATAGGTCCTCTTTGCTGTGCCCTATTTGGGCAGGAAAGTTCTGCTTTGTTTTCTGTTCCTCACCAATCATACCGCACCCTCAATGAGGTACAAAATATTTGAGCTTCTGTGTCCCCAAAGTAAGAAGGGAGTACCCAGGTACCGACTTCTTCCGTATTCTGTAAGGACCTGCTGCTATTTCTTTGAGAGACCTGGACTTAGATTTCTATAATAACCAGTGTCCTTTTAAAACAGAAAAAAATAATAAATTGTAAAGACAGTTTATGGGGAAAAAAGCAGATCAAACAAATTGAATCATTCAGGAGGTCTGCAAAAAGGAAAGGTAAACAAGTCTGAGGTAGTTAGAGTTGGGGTGATGTACGAGGTGTCAGGGACAGATGCACTGATGGGTTCTAGGCCAAAGCAACTGAAAGGATGGCCCCGTGATGACCCATGCAGAAATTGCACTCTGAGGGAAACCATGTGCGCAGCCTGATAGAAACACATTTTTTTTTCCTAACAGCTGTACACCAAACCCAGAACTGCTGTCTCTAGACACTTGAATGCACAGCATGGTGAAAAGCAGCATCAGCTCCTTGGGACACAGGTTCTGCGAAGCAAGTGTGAACTTCAGAAAGAGAGACTTTAAGTTACCAACATGACACCTTTGCAAACACATTAGTAATTATCTGCTAGTTAGATGCACTGCAAAATATTCTTTCTTATAAACCTGTGACATCCACAGTTACTCACTTTTGTGCTACTTTCTGAGCATTGCATGTCTGTTCTGCTTCAAAGTACTCAGGGGCAGGAGCAGGCAGTGGCTGTGCAGGCAGCACAGGGAGGGCAGTAGACTGGGAGTCAGCAGGACTCCCTGGGCAGGAAGGTCCTGACTCTCAGAAGAGCCTGGCCGACTTCCTGCCTAGTCAGTGCCGGTGGCAATCTTCTTGGTAGCCCCAGATCATCAGAACTGGAGCTCAGCTGTCTCCCAACTACTCATGAGGCTGAGTCCCTGCACCATTGACTGTGGGCGTCTGAGTGGAGATGGTGCATACAGATAATATAACGAATAGCTCCAGCTGAGCCCTCAGGGTTTACCTGCTTATCTCCTTCATGCAGCTTGGTCCTGCAGATATGCTCAGGACACGTCTGAAATTGAAGGCATCTGGGAGCATTTTAGAAGGGATTTATCTACCCTGACTTCAGGAATTGGGATGTCAAACTCAGAGCTAATAACCCTGTGTGCTCTTTCCAGTCAATGGAAAGATTTAGATGCTTCTGCAGGACAATTAATTTAATCCTAAAGGTGTCAAACAAATCTCTTTCTAAAGGTGCCCTTTGGTCTCCTTTGTAAAAAGCCTAGAATGAGTAAATGAGTAATGTAGATATCTAATACTTGGATGATATGAATGCTGCTCTGCATTCATATCCCATTAGTCTCTAGACAGGGACTGAACTTGGTACACTCACATTCATCTTCCTTACCATTGGGCTACTGAGTGTTCCCAGTCTCACTTTGTCTATATTGTATAAATGTTTACAGGAAGTGAGGACTTGCCTTGAATCCATAATGGCTAGTGTGTGTCTGAGAACTGCAGTGTCACTGTGTCATGGAGGAAAGCTGGAGCAGAAAGCACATGAGCGCACACACATTGCTCTTAAAATCCTGATTTCCTTTCCCCAATTATATAGTAAAAGATAACCTTATAGAGGTGACTGCTGAGCTCTTTCTCTGATGGAAGAACCACTACAGACATGCAGTGATGTTGATTATGTGTAGGGTCCTTAACCAAGGGAGATGGTGCTGGAGCAATTCCTTCCTCTCTTCTGCCTTTGATCCTGTTGTGGGATCTACAAATGTCTTTTGTACCCTCTTAGTTGTTTGTGCTGTCACCCTATGCAGGATATTTCATATTACATTTTCTGCTGTGCCCTAAAAACAGGTTTGTCCCAGCTTTTGAAGTCGCATTCCTTTTGGGCCCACTAATTGGTAATTTGTACTTTGTGTTTGTGACCTTGGGAGCTCTATGTCAACCTGTTCCTGTAGTGAATCCTTTGGGGAATTCCTCCTACATTCATGCTCACACAGATCCTTGCTATACAGTACAGACTTAGCCATTGATTACCAATTCCCGATATTCATTAAGGCTATGTATCCTTTGAATTCTTGACTGTGACCCAATACAAAATAGTTAACTGTCATGCTGGAAGAAATAGGAAAACTCAAAAAAGTCTGTTTCAAACTGGAAAACTAATTAAAAAGTCATTGCATAATGAACACACTGAGAAGAAATTACAGAACTCCTTGGCTGTCTTATTCTTGTGAAGCTGACCCCAGTTGGTGTTAGGTTGACCAGACACCAGACAGACACCAGCCTGAGGAAGACATGTTTTCTTTCCCAAAGACTCAGAGTTTGAGTGGGTTTTTTTATAACTTGGTTTTCTAATACTGTTTTTATAGATTTGTGTATTTTTAGTTTTCTTTACTGTTTAGGGATTATATCCATTGGGTTACTCAGGCTGTAGGTCAGCCTATGTAGCTGTGTTGCTGTGATTTAAGTTCTTATGACTTGGCAGTTTCTTCTGTGTCAGTTTTATTCTCTGTTTTCGTGTCTTGCTTCCATTTGACATCATAAAATATCTGGTAGTTCTCTAAGGATACATAATTACAGGATAATTTACAATCATTTCTTAAAATTGTGTGATATTAGTTAATTATATGAATTCTCTGACTGTGTATATTATTTATGACTATTCAGGACAAAATTGTTTACTCTTAAAGTATTATGTTTTTTATTATGCTGGTGAATCACTTTTTGACTGAAAGACTGTAGTAGGAAATACGCATTTTCTACTAATGCTTACTGTTAAAGCTCAGAAGATCAGCACTAGGTTATAGAGTCTTGCCTATAAATACTTCTGTATACAGAGCAAAACAGCTTTAAGCAGGGTCATGCCAGCATGGCTGGCACACCCTGCGTGCCAGTGGCACGGTCTCAAGCAGCCCAGCAGCACGACTGCCGTGGGCTGGAGTCAGCACGAAGATCACATGTCCGCGTTGTCCTTTCCCAGCGATGAGGCTGTGAGGAAGAGTCAGCACCAGCAAGAGAGCTGCCTGCTTCTGTCTGCCTTGGATGTGTGTATGGGCACCTGTGCTGTGTTTGAGGGCACAAAGCAACAGCAGCAGCAGCCCACTTTATCTAACTTTACTCCCTTCCCCATAGAGCAGCTCCCACCATTTCTGTATCCTATAAAAGCTGACCGTGGATGGATTTTGGCATACAAAGACTGTCTCTAACTGTAAGAAAAGGGAGTAAGAGATGCTATTAAAATGAGCAGGTCAATTCATACTTCATATTTCACATGCTAGAACTGCTTTTTTGCTTTTTTATCTATTACTTCAATACACTATTTTATAAAAAAGATGTAATAGTTCCTTACTGTCCCTCAGGCTACAATGGCAAAGGTTCCTGTGCTTGGTAGCTTGATGTGAGAGTAATTGCTACTGTTGTGTAGCCACAGGCCATACCACCCCACTTTGACTTACGTGATCCATTTATTCCATCTGAGCCTGCAATGTTTACATGGCTAGTCCTGGATCAGAGGTCCCCAACCACTCTTCTATGTTGGCCGGGTCACCAGGAGGCAATCCAGACCTGGATGGTGAAAATCAGCATCTGATTCTCCAGGGTAGTTTGACCCAGATAAGCCTGCTCGTGGGCTGATGGTGGCATAGCCATGTGCTGCTGTGCACGTTATTTACTGGGTCTGAGGAAAATACTTGAAATTAGCGAGGAAATCAGGGGGGATTTGTCACTAGGTTCATCCATCATTTACTCCCTTTGGACTTCAGTGGCTGCATGGGCAATGGGAATTGCAGAGCAGAGCATGGACACCTAAGTGTAAAGGTCTGACTAAGAGCGGAGAGCTCTGGTGGCATCCAGACACAGCACACTTGGTGCCTTGTCACCTCCAGCCCCACTGCTGGGATGCTTGCTGGACCCCACCTGAAGTACTACTGCATCCAGTTCTGGGGCTCCTGACATAAGAAGAACATGGACCTGTTGGAGCAGGTCCAGAGGAGGGCCACAGAGATGATCAGAGGGCTGGAGCACCTCTGCTATGATGAAAGGCTGGGAGAGTTGGGGTTGTTCAACCTGGAGAAGGCTCCAGGGAGACCTTATAGCACCTCCCACTATGTGAAGAGGCCTACAAGAAAGCTGGAGAGGGACTTTTTACAAGAGCATGTAGTGATAGGACGAGGGGTAATGTCTTTAAACTGGAAGAGGGTAGATTTAGATTAGATATTAGGAAGAAATTATCTACTGTGAGGGTGGTGAGGCACTGGGCCAGGTTGCCCAGGCAAGCTGTGGCTGCCCCCTCCCTGGCAGTGTTCAAGGCCAGGCTGGATGGGGCTTTGAGCAACCTGGTCTGGTGGGAGGTGTCCCTGCCCATGGCAGAGGGGTTGGAACTGGATGATCATTGAGGTCCCTTCCAACCCAAACCATTCTATGATTCAATGTTTCGATGATTTTTCTGTAGCTTGTAAGTGGGGCTGAAATATCAATAATTTCTGTGTAATTTGCAAAACACTTCAGCAATCAGTCTTAAAAACATTAGCTCTCAAACATTCTGAATTTGTTTCAAAGCCATTTAGTCTGGGAAGGAGCTGGTAATCAAAGAACATAATGGACCCATAAAACTGTGAAATAGAGACCTACTTGTTAACCTTGGGGGACAGAAGGTATGGAGGGGATCAATTCAGGCTGAATTTGCATTTGTATGCCAGCATGCAAAACGTTCAATATAAAGAGAACAGGATGAGAGAAGAGAGGGGGGAACTGGGCAGAGGCTGCTCAAGGAGTCTGCTCACAGGGAACAAGGTTGCTGATCCTCCAGAGATGCTTCATGAGCAGAGCCTGGGGCTGGGCTCTTTCAGTTTTACTAAATGTGAAGCCTATCTAGGAGTTTTGGGATGTGGAGTCAGGGCAGAAGTATTGCTGAAGCTGCCTTCTCCCAGGAAGAGTGCCTTGCTCTTGCCATAAATCAATATGGAAAGTGAATTAAGAGCCAGGTTAAGGGGTCTGAATGCTCCAAAACAGGATCACAGGGCAAACTGTTGTGGTTAGGGAAAAACCTTTTGCTCTTTAGCACCAGGCTAGTTTGAGGATTTGTGCTGCTGGTTGCTAATTGCTGGGAGGTGTCACAATGTAGGACTTAGTACTGTGTGCCTGGAGATGCAGAGCTTTTTGTGCAGCCCCACAACCCAAGACTGTGAACCCCTCCCAGCTGGATGCCACACTGGACAGCTCTCTGTGCTCCTGGGTGCAGGGGGATGCTGAGGTGCTGGTGTGCAAGCTGAACGTGAAGGTGCTTCCAGAAACCTTTGTGACCTGCTCCAGCCACCACGGCATGGTAGCACTCGGGGCATGTCTCTACCAGCAACCACCCCAAAAAGCTGTGCAGTACTAGGGATACAGGAGTCATTCAGAAGGAGACACATGCTTGCATTCATCATTCCTGGCATGACATAAAAGAGTAATCATTTGGTATTGTTCACGATTTGTTGGAGGTTTGAGAAGTACCCTGAAATATTCTGTACTAACACATTGCTGTGCTCCATATGCCTGCTGGGCTTATTTTTAAAAACTTCCGGAGTGAGTGCAGTGTTAATTGGAATAGGTGTTTTGTACGTGCTGAGCTTTGTGGGCTATGCAGGAGAAGGTCTGATTTTCTTCCTGAATTAAATAGGTACCTAAATGTAGCTCTCTGTACTTACTGGTTTAGAGACCGGTTGAACAATTACCTGGTTTATGGACTGCAATTCTTTAAATACTTTAATTAAAGCTCTTGGCATAATTTTTAATCACTTTGGGAAAGTACAGACACCAAAATTCATTCATTTCATACACACATATGAATAGAAACTTCAGATCCATGGGCAGCCCTGCCACCTGGTGATGGCAGGGACGGTGTTTTGGCCTGGTTTGATTGCCTGTGGTTTTTCACTACTTTCAAGCAAAGGGCAATCAAGGAAGCAAAACATACACTTTTGGTAAAGCATTAGAAAAGCAGTGTAAATATTCAGATGGTTTCAGTGACAACAATGGCCCTAATTTCCTGGGAGTGGAGGGACAGAAGACCACCAGTGCCCTGGCCTCACTCTTGCTGGGTCTCCTGCTGTAGCTGTGGCCCTGTGGTTGCTCAGATCCTTTCTTCTAACATACAGCTGCAGCAGGGCTCTCACCATAGGTCTGGATTTGGCTTTCCTCTACATCATCTGCAGCACTTTTGGGTGGGCAACAAGGCTGTCCCTTGGTGGTACACAGCTGTCCTGGGGAACAGAGATTAAGGGAAGCATCACAGTGGTTGGATTCTTGACCTTTCTACATTGCAGGGAAGTAATTGCTGCTGCCAGGCTGTAGCTGCAGTGCCAGCACCCTGCTGAGGCCACTCAACACAGCTGCCACCTCTGGAGAAACTGAGGGATGAGTCCACATGGAAGAACACATCAGCACCCTGGTGTTGCCCTGGAGGCCAGAGGACAGCTTGGTTTTATCTCCTCTGGCACCATCCCTCTCCTTCTATTTAACCTGGTCTTTTGCTTTTTAACCTGGTCTTTTGCTATTTTTTTTTTTTTTTTTCCAGAAATGTAATCACTGAATATCCTTTCTTGCTGTCCCCAAAACTTGCAGTGCTTTGTTGCAGCATTTGTCATGTTTGACAGGTTATCTTTTTCAATTTTTAAGCTTGAAGAAGTTGAAAATAGAGCAGGTCAGCAAGCGGCCACATCATAGAAAGCCTTGTCACTCCTTCTCTTTCTCACAACACCCTTTCTTGCTTATTTTTTCAGTTTAAATATCTCTTACCTTTAAAACATTTACAGCTGTTCCTTTGTGGAAGAACAATAACTTTCTGTATCAGTCTGCACCCTAATGTGTTTTTTTCCCTTTTTCTGAGAGGGGCAGCCACCCATCTCAGACACAGATATTTGGGAAGCTCCTGAGCGGGAGTGGAAGATGGTGCTCCAGGTCTCTGTGTGGGGCTTTGTGCACTGGTGTTCTCCCAGCTGTTTAAAAGAGATATATTTGTACCTTGTAAGCAAAACTCTCCTTATCGATTAATTGAAGTGGCAGAGTGACTTATTTCCATAGAGGCACTAAAGGCAGGAAAGGACAGAACATCATTTTTATATTGGCTATAATTCAGAGATATTGCTTATGTTACTGTGTCTTGATGATATATTTTTAAAAAAAATTGCTCTAAGCTTAGGTACCAGCTATGGAGATAAATGTGTGGTCACATCAGTGCTGTTAGAAATAAGAAGAAAAATATTTGGGGCCCAGAAAGACTGGACTGTGCATGCCTGTGCTGGCTGCTGGAGGGCAATGATCTACACAGAGCCTGTGGGTACTTATTTGGGTGGTGGGAAGAGGCTGTTACTCCAAGGGAGAGGCCAGTCTGGGGTGCTGAGCAGGGGACCTGCAGGTTGGCCAGTAATGGGCTTGGGGCATAGGTGATGTTTGAGTCCTGGCCCTTCCCAAAGCACAAATGTTTCTGTCCAGATGGTGCACTGGATTTTCCTGTAGGAGTAATGGCTAATTAAAAAGGCTCACAGTTTCGGTGACAGCTGGGAAGGTAAAGGTGATGTTTGACTCTGACGTGATAGATGGAGAAACAGCCTTGGGAGTCCTTGAGTCTAATAGACATGGGGGGAGGAGCCCTGCGTGACACAGCTATGAAAATTGTCTCCAAGTCTTCTATTAGTCATGAGAGTAGGCAGCCTGCCTTGCCAGTGTGGCCTTTTTAGCAACAATTATGGAAAATATCTGAGGTGTCAAGGGGACAAAAGAGGGAAGGGACTCTTTTGGAGACTTACAGAAGTGAACTGTGAAGTAAATCCCTGATGAGATCAATCATCCCTGGGCAAGTCCAAAGCTTTCTCTAACTTTGAGCCCTGTGGCAGTGTACCAAGAAACTTTTACCTTTCACACCAAAGCTTCCCCTCAAGCAACGAGAAACGTGGAGGGCGACATCTCATTAGCTGAGGTGTGCTCTCCTACTTATGCCTCTGCAGTTCTGGCCCCGTGTTTTTGCTGCATCAGTGGTGTACAAAAAGAGCGTAGCAGCTAAGACAGAAATGCGCCTGTGGCTTTTTCTGTCCTTGCCTTTGTAAAATGAATTTGGAGCCTTCCAGCAGAGATCATAGCATGTTGCAGCCACAAAACCTGGCCTGAATGCTTGGATCATTATCAGTACAGGCAGTCTAGTAGGAGATGTCCCTGCCCATGGCAGGGAGGTTGGAATGAGATGATCTTTAAGGTCCCTTCCAACCCAAACCATTCTATGTTTCTAAATCATATGATCTATGATTTTCTGTAATAGCATTGAAGAAAAAACATTATTGTTACTTGCAAAAGGAGTTACTGGCTCCATGTAGATTTAGTATGTCTAATCAATAACCGCTGATGATTTCTGAAAACCAAGGCAGATGATTTGGGTTGGGCTTCAATACATGACGTTGGGTATGTCTATAGGTTTGTATGACACCCAGGAGTCTGTTAATGACTTAGCCAGCGTCGCTAACTGGACATGACACCTTTCAACAGAGGTGTTGAATGTGGAGCTGCTGAGAGGTCGAGGTAAAGTAGAGGTTGAGAGTGTAAGGTAGAGGCTGAGAAATGCAAATGTTATCAGCTGGTGAGAGAGGGCCAGAAGGAAAGAGGGAAAAAGAGGAAGATAAACGTTCTGAGGGATAGAAGGAGAAAATGGAGAATGGAAGAATCAATCCACCGAAAGACAGCAGGACTTATCTCAGAGTTAGGGTTAAGAACAAAAGCAGCTGGGAGCTGTGAAAGACAAGGAGAGATTCAGGGTTGGTGTGGTGGTGCTGAGGGCACCTGGGATGTAGAGGAGGCTAGGCATGAGATGTTCATATTCAGCAGAAATGGCACAAATCAGGCTGAAGCTAATATTTGATGTAGGTGAGAAATTACTGGCAAAGGTGGTTGGCTGCACATTCAGACATGAGACAAAAGATGTCCTGTAAGAAACGGGGCTGTGCCTGAAGTTCTGCATCAATTCCTAGCAGACAGCTATCCACAGTGGTGCTAAATTGTTGGCAGCCTTATCACCAAGACCATGGAGTAGGAAGATATACGGGCTACTGTCCCTCCTATTTAGGGGAGGGTAGTGCAGTGAAACCAGTGCAGTCTGTGCTCTGTTGTACTTAAATGCAGAGTGCTGCCAGTCCAGAAGCTTTCTGGAAGAAAAGATGGCATCTTTGGTAAGACTTTGTGGGAGTTGTTAAATTTTCTGGCTTTTTTATTAAACAGCTTTGAAGATCTGCTCTTCCAGGCCCTGCAGTTTGTGTGCACATCCTAAAGCTGCTGAGCAGAGAAATACCTGGAGAGAGAGTGAACCCCAGAGCCAAGATTTGCCACCGATGAAGAAAAGGCTGCACCATCAGCCTGTGAGGTTTTACCAAAACTCCCCCCCAGGTGTGAATTGCTGATCACATGCAGACAAGCTTACTTAAACCCATACACTGGAGCTTGGAGCAGAGAATCTGCATCAAAATAAGCATCCAATTTCCTGTGCTTGTCTATAGGTATGAAAAAATAGATAAAAAGGGGTCATAAGAATGGCAATGCAATGCAAACGCTGTACTGCTATGTTTAAAAGAGAAAGTTATTAACAGAAAATGTTAGACTGGGCAGAGTAACATACTAGTGAGGTTGCATGGCTTCAGCACGCTGCCCCCTGACACCTCTGGGTCTGACTCAGGCCCATACTCAGATTTCTGACCATGAAAATGGTGGCTATTCGAAGAGAAGTAACTATTTCTTGAGACTTAAAGATACTTCACATTTGTTACGTGTTTATTGTAATGAAAAATGAAGTTATTAATTCAGCTAGTTCAAATATTTTACACAGAACATTGATCTAAAAAATGAGGCTCTGCAGAAACTGACTCAGGGTGTATGAAGGCAAATCATTATTTCTGAAAGAAAATTTTATTTTGAGAAAAGAGGAAATATTTACTTTAAAAAATGTCATATTTGTGTGGAAAATACTGGTAGTTCTCCAGCCGGCACATCTTACGCTGCTACAGTCTGTAAACTGGTCATTTATTTTGCCTAACTGAAGGTAAGGTGCATTTTTCTGTTCTGTCCAACGTTCTGACAGACGGATTGGGACAGCCCAGGAGAGGCTGCCTGGTTACCATTATTTTTACACCCTTATGATGTTTTCTGAGACACTGTTTCTGCAAAGTAAACTGGAAATCAAATTATGCCCCCTTCTCTCAGCTTGTAAACAAACCTTTCTAGGGCTAGGTAGAGCTACCAGAGTCCTTTTGTATATATGGTGTATGCTCAGAAGTTGTCTCTCAGTGCCGGGACAACTATATGCACTTACATGTATCATCATAAATTGTACCCCTCTTTGGAGTAAGAAATCAAAATGTAGCATCCCCTTTTTATGCAGTAGTTAATTAATTCTACTCATACACCTGTAAATTATTCTTTCTCAGTGTAACCCTGAAGCCTGTTAAAATTAACACAGACTATGTACAATTGAAAAAAAAAAAAAATGATTTTTGGATATATATTTTATTTGACAGTGGTTTAGAATATCATACAGTAAACAAGATTTCTGTAAAAGTTAATTTATCCATAGTGGTGCGTTTCATAAAAATAGTTGCTCACTTACAGCCTTTCTGTGACTATTAATACATGGAATTATATTTATAGAGATAGAGCTGTACAGGGTAAATTCACAGCTAACACTACACAGAAATATTATTTGGAATGGGGTTTAGATGATGTGCTGTCTTCACAGGTTATCGATTACAGCCGCATAAAGCAATTACTGCACAAGGAGTAGCTGTGAACTGTGCAAATTAGAGTTTATGCAAGCATAATCTCAACTGTTTTTCAGATTTCATTGTTTGCTTTCTTTATACATAAAAATAAGATACTGGGACATGCATCTACACTACAGAAGCATTGTCCAAAATCAGATTCAATAAATTAATGGCAAATTATATGGGATCCTAGTTCAGGGGATAAAGATTTTTGTTTTTCCATTAAATAAGAGTTTTATAAACAGCTACATGGACTTGTGCTTTTTTAGAAATTATAAATGGATTTTTCTTTCTAAAAAAAATTGTTTGAAAGCTGCAAAATCCTTGACTTGAGGCTTTTAAAATAATTGGACAGGAAGAAACATGCCTATAAATTTTTCAGTCCAGTGCAATGTTTGAGACATACATTAATGTGCTAATTTCTTGGAACAAAGCCAATTTCAATCTAATTTTTCAGCAGAGCATGTGAGGAACTAAGATTGCTAGAGAACAATAGTTTTTAAATACGAATTTTTGACAGTACTTAGCTTTATGATTTTTTTTTTTTTTTTAATTACCAATGTATTATTGCCCAGGATTTTGTTTAAATTTTGACAGACAAATAAGCATATGCACACTTACACAGACACACACGCATCTTTTTGAAACAAGATAATGATTGACTGACTGAACTCGGAATTATTTCCTGTGAAGGCAGACTGGAATGTTTACCTGGCACTTAAGGCTTGAAATTCAAAACAGACAAGCAAGAAAGATGAAAACAAAAAAGACCAAAAAAATTAAAATAAAATATGGAAGTAGAGAAAAAATGATAAAATGGAAATAATTTTTAAAATGGAAATATATTGAATTTACTGAATGAGGACACCAACAACTGTATTTCAGAAACCATTCTAATTATCGTTAACATGTGCCTGAAAGGCACCTGCTCTGCCAAACTGAGGGGATGAAAGGTGAGCTAAATGTAGATGGGTATGAAACATAGCACTGTTGATAAGTGAAGCTCTTGTTTTCTGCAGGAGGGAAAGGCCTTTCCTTAAGGAAGCTGCAGCTTTTTCTTTGTAGCACTCTCCATTTCACTGCAAGGGCCTTGCAGACGTCTGGGTTTTGAGCCTGACCAATTGCTTTGTGTGCTACCTCGCAGGATTTGGGGAACCTGTAGTAAATCACTTTTGAGGATAATTTGCAAATACAACTCCACCCGAACTCCTTTCCAATGTACAGAAACATGGTTTGTTCACAAAAATGGCAGTAGAAATGGTATCACAGAAACTAATTCATTGCATTCCCCATACCTCCCATAGTGCCCAGTGAACTATGCTACAGGGTATTATATGGACTATCCCAAAGCATTAACAGTGGAAACGTGTCATGGGTGTACAGTTCCAAATGATGCTTCAAAGAAACCCTTTAACCCCTGTCTAGATATGTCAAGAACAATTTATTTACAACATTTTATCTCCATTAAAAGATCCTCTCTCGGTTTCAGCTTGCTTCGTGCAGTTTTATTTAAGGCGATGTTCCAGTTTGTGATTGCTCTAACTTGATCCAGTTTCTTGATATAAAGTTTGAATGAAATCCAAGTCCTTCATGCAGTGGGAAAAATATGCTAAAGCTAACACTGCACTATCCTTTTCTGATGTACTGTCCTTTATATTGTTTTGGTTTCTTCCATAGCTGCCAAAGTCCCTAAAATGGAACTGGGACTTTAGGGTCGATTTTAAATCTCTATGTTGACCATATGCTTTTGAACTTATTAGATACTGTGCACATTGTCATGGAATTACACACTAATGTTTTCATTCCTCAATGCTTTGTGTATATGTGTGATAGTTAAAATAAATTAAAACAAACCAAAGTGAGACAAAACCTAAGAAGAATGTTCTGCGTCAGCTTGAGACAGCTGGAAGGCAACAGTCCCTTGCTTATCTGCTCATGGCAGAAGTACCAGACTTCAGGACGCTAGGTAGCTTATCTGAGCCAGGGATTTTCCATGGCCCTGGGGAGACCGTTGCCTTCCGAACTGTGGTGTTGGTGCTGCGAGTGCTGATGGAGGGGAGATGTCCCTTCCTGGGGAACTCACTGGGTTTCCCGTCAGGGTCCCTCTGGCTGTGGTCCATATCACTTCCAGGAGAGCTGCAGAGGTTGCTACTGTACGTCTTGGTAGCACCTGTATCAAGCTTGACATGGTCGGATGCTGCAGCTGACTTCTTCTCACTGGTATTTGTGGATCTGTGATCTTCTTTTTTACTAAGAGATCCTCCTTTCTTGCTTTCCGACTTCCTCAGCTTCCCAAACTGTTCATCACTGGTTCCAGCACACATGTGCTCTCTTGCACCAGCCTCGATCATAATGCTGTGTCCCGCCACTTTGCTTTCTGAGGTGGGCCTGCCACCATCAGTGGTCTTATTTTTCCCTTCTGAATATCCTTTCCAAGAAGCCTCTTCATGCTTTGACCTATCTACCTTTTTAGGACTTGCCGACCTTTCTCTTTGTTCTCCTAACCTTTTCTTTTTGTGACCGTTCACCGAAAGCTCCTTTGGTTTCCTTACATCGTGTTCCCTCTTGATATCCCATGTTGCCTCTGGGCTTATCTGGTGAGAAGGGTCAGAGGGTGGGGCTATGTGTGATGAAGATAATGGTGAGATTATGTCGTCGAGGGAAAGAGCTACTTCCGGCAGACCTGGGGAGGTGGCAGAGGGAGCGCTCCAGGAGTTTGGTTCGTCTGTTGTAACAACAAAGAGAAGGGGGTTAAGGGCATATCCAGCAGCACAGAGCGTGTATTGCATAGGCATATGTATTCCGAGCAACACCTACACCCAAACCACGTACTAGACTTAGACTCTTCTGTCTTAGGAATACAAGACTTAAAGTCCTCTCTCTTAGATGAGGTGAAACTCCAGGGGACTCAGTGGGGAGGAAAACAAAAATAATCTCCTTCCCCTCCAAAAAACGTCTAGTAGAAGCAAGAACCCCAGGGCTGGTAACTGCAAATGCTGAAAACCTCAGTCTTTTTTCATACAGATTCTGCCTTCCTCTGCCTACATTAAATTATTCTTAAAATAATAAAGGCACGTGCTCATGAAATCAAATTGCCTCTTTTGTAGCTGTTTAATGGATTTCTTAGCTGGGCAATATCAGTGCTGTCTCTGAGGACAAATGAGAAGGACTTTCTGCCATCTATTAAACATGTCCCTACAAGCATATAATAATTGACAAGAATTTGTAGCTCAGATAAAGTCATCATTGAATTCTGTCTCATATTTTTTATAAACAGATATAATATTGCAGTGTTTATGGCCCCACAATTCTTACAGAGTGCTTACAAAGCTCTGCCTTTATATCACAGCGTCAGCCGCTGAGTCTCTTGGCTGTGCATTTTGAATTTCTCCTGGTTACTTAGCTTCAACACAATATGGTTGGATTGTGCAGATCATGTTTAATTTAGCTAAATAGACATCTCTTTTGCTAAATCATGGTGATTTTCCTAGTCCATTGGTACAAACCAGAATATTCTGAGAAGCCTTTCTCTTGCATACATGATCCTCATTTCTTCTGATTAATGTTTGGGCAGACAATGAATCCATCATGACTAATGACAGCAGACTCCTATTCTTACCCATCTACATGGAGGTTAGAGAAATCACTGAACTTGGCTAATGTCATTCCCTATTTAGCACTATTGCCTGGCTCTGAACAGTATGAGCAATAATCTGTCAGAGATGAAGGACTATCTCAGGGATCCATGGAAACAAGGTGGAACTCGTGGCAAGAGCCGCTTATTTCATAGGGGGAGAAAATGTAACCTTCTAGCTGAAAAACAAGCAAGGACTTCTGCAGGTCAGGACTAGTATCTCTCAGTGATATCAACTATCCTTTAAAATACATTTATTTTTCTCAGTGCTAAGGCTGCCTTCAAACTATCATGAAGATGCACATCATCTCAAAAAATAGAATGAGTTTTACTGCCCAGCGAGGGATCTGCAGCTTGCTTGACTGAGACAGCATTTTTAAGTTAATAGCTTGATTGAGTGATTGCTGTCTTGCAGATGAAAATAGGAGAGACAATAGTGAGGTGGGTGACGTAAAGGGAGGGAGCAGGGTGGTTAGCTGAGAAGCTATTTATTTTCCCAGATGGTGTTTGTCATATGCTTTTGCATAATGAGCATATGTGTGGAGAGGATTAGCATTTGAGAAGGGAGAAAGTAGAAGTTCTGTGTAAGACAAATAAACTTTGAGCTGGGAATCTAAATGGGCTGAGGGTCTCAACTGATTTTTTTTTTTTTTAAAAAAAATCACACTTTCTTACCCTCCAGTTAAGGCTGAGTAATGTACCATCTGCTCCCTGCTTGGCACTTGAGCAAGAAAGAATAAAAGGAAGTCTCATGTATGTAGAGTTATCAGCTCTTAGGAGCTTGCCTACAAAAAGCATCTGCTACAGTGGGCTTCTTTACTTCTGCTCTTCAGCGCTGCCCTCCTGTTTCAGGACTGCAGGCTCCTTCTGATGGG